>OW028661.1:0-10000000 GCA_932294365.1 Diachrysia chrysitis
CAGAGACGGTTTTACGTTCTCTTTCAGTAGAATCACGCCCTGGGACCAGTACCTGTGTCTATAGGTACACAAAATTGAACTCTTACTGGTTGATTTTGGACACTTCTTACCAGGTAAGAAGTGTTTACCTACTAAATTGACCTCAAACGGTGCCTCATTGACCTCTGTGACGTCGTTGCGGGCTGGGAAGCGCCACAGATTTTAAAGAATTAGCACACATTGACCAAATGTTATAAAATAAATTTAATTTTAATTTCAATTATAATTTTAACTATATATACACCATTTTAAAACTCAATATTTATACAATTAATTTATATACACCATTTTACAATTTTACAACTTATACAAGATCTAAACTACTGAATTTACAACTTCTACAAATTTACTTATAAAAATACGTCGTTAGGTTGGGTAGGTTCCTCTCAAACATTTCCCAAGGTTTTATTACACCAACTATGTTCCGCACCCCCACAAAAACAGCAATTGAATTATCCCCGCCAACTACCCCCCCAAAAATCACGCTAAAACCGAAAATTCGGAGGAGCATGGACAAGAGGGAAGCGGGTAAAGTCCTCTTTCCGGAGGAGATTCCGGCCGTTTTGGTGAAGCCTACCAGGCTGCAAGAAGCGAGGGCATGGGTGGCGAAGGCCAAGATGGCTTTAAATTCATCTCGTAATCTAAAGACTGACATCAAGGCCTCCGTCACCCGGGCCATCGATAGGCTTTACCAAATTATAAAAGAGGCAGAAGCCGAAAACCAGGACGATCCTGCGTGCTCTTCCTTGCCAGAGCCTTGCGAAACAGGCGTGGAGGAGCATGCGGAGGCGCCTGAGGCCCGGAAAGAGGAAAACGACGTTCAGGTTGGGGGAAAAACCGAGGTCTCTCAATTGCTCTCCTCATTGGCTGAACATAGTAGGCTAATGAGGGAGAGCAATGAGAAAGCGGACCAACTAAAAGTAGCCCTCCAAGAGAAGAAGGAGTCCCTGGAGGCGGTCACATACGCGAGTGTGGCGGCGACCGCAAAGGGACGAAAACGCCCGGAGCCCACAGCGCTGCACTCGGTAGTGGTCGCGTCCAGGGACGACATGGAGACTGGAGAGGAGGTTCTTGGGAGGATAAGGAAGGTGATCAATGCCAAGGAGGAGGGCATACAGATCGACCGCGTCCGAAAGGCGAAGGATCGCAAAATCGTCATCGGCTGTAGAAACGAAGAGGAGCGGAACAGAGTCCGCAACAGAATTGAGAGGGACCAGCAATTGGAGGTTCAGGAGGTCCAGAACCAGGACCCTCTCATCATCCTCAGGGACGTCCTCAACTTTCATAAGGATGAGGACGTCCTGGCACACCTGAGGATGCAAAACAAGAAACTGTTCCGTGACCTCCCAGCCGATGACGATAGAGCAGAAATAAAATTCCGCCGGAAAGCGAGAAACTCGCTTATGTGCCACATTGTCGCCAAAGTGTCCCCAACTCTGTGGTGCCGGTTAACGGGGGCGTCTGAAGTGTACATCGACATGCAGCTCATCGCAGTGGAGGACCAGTCACCGCTGGTCCAATGCTCCATGTGCTTGGGCTATGGGCACAGCAGACGCCTCTGTACCGAAACGGTGGAGAAATGTGGACACTGTGGGGGTCCTCACCATAGAAAAGATTGCGCCGACAGGCTCGCCAGTGCAGTTCCCACTTGCTGCAACTGCAAGATTGCAAACAATGACGAGACGGGGCACAGTGCTTTCAGCATGGACTGCCCCGTCCGTCGCAGGTGGGACGCTCTGGCTCGAGCAAAAACGGCGTACTGTTAAGGGCCCCCCAGCGAACAAGGTGGCACAAAAGCGCAAACGCGCAGATAGCATGACTCTTCGGGCGAACTCCGGTCTAAAGAAAACAATTGCGGCAAGCGCTAAAACCGGGTATCCAAACCACAACGGCACAGCGTACAAAATAAAAAAGCAGAAAACAAATTGGGTTCGGCTTCGTAAGAAGTCGTACAAATTTAGAAAGGAAAGCTTACTTACCTTGCCGTTGTGGGCTGATGGACGCATCGCAACTGCAAAAAAGGAAACCGGTATAAGTAGTTCACGCGACCCACCAATAATGTCCTCCCCCCGCAAAAGACCTGCAACAGAAAAGTCGGCGGCAACGCTTAAGCAAACAAGGAAACATACACAGACGTTGCAAGTAGACAAATGGTAGGGTCATGATGAAGCCATGACCCAACATTTATTAAAGCACAAGCACTATTCCTGGCGATATATAGAGCGAAAAATAAAAGCAGTCGATCCAGGTGGCTCATAGAAGCCAGCCTGTAAACTCCTCTTCAAAAAAGTTTTTTTCACACAGCACCTATACATGTAAGCAAACAAGGGCTCTGATCACCTTGTCAGAGGGATTACAGAAACAAAACCTAAAAAAAAAAAAAAAAAAAAAAAAAAAAAAAAAAAAAAAAAACCTAACCTAACCTAACCTAACCTAACCTAACCTAACCTAACCTAACCTAACCTAACCTAACCTAACCTAACCTAACCTAACCTAACCTAACCTAACCTAACCTAACCTAACCTAACCTAACCTAACCTAACCTAACCTAACCTAACCTAACCTAACCTAACCTAACCTAACCTAACCTAACCTAACCTAACCTAACCTAACCTAACCTAACCTAACCTAACCTAACCTAACCTAACCTAACCTAACCTAACCTAACCTAACCTAACCTAACCTAACCTAACCTAACCTAACCTAACCTAACCTAACCTAACCTAACCTAACCTAACCTAACCTAACCTAACCTAACCTAACCTAACCTAACCTAACCTAACCTAACCTAACCTAACCTAACCTAACCTAACCTAACCTAACCTAACCTAACCTAACCTAACCTAACCTAACCTAACCTAACCTAACCTAACCTAACCTAACCTAACCTAACCTAACCTAACCTAACCTAACCTAACCTAACCTAACCTAACCTAACCTAACCTAACCTAACCTTTTTTTTTTTTTTTTTTTTTTTGACGGGGGGAAATCCTCATGGACTTCCTCCGCCTGGGGAGAGGCGGAGGGGCGTGCCGGACTCTTACCGGCTAAAACCCCCCGGTGTCTCCTCGCACGTGCGCGCGGGGCCGCGGGAATCCAAATTCTTCCGCAGCCCCGCACTAGTGCCGGCCCGGTCTGCCCGGGCCTCGTCTCCTGCACGGGGTAGTGAGGTGTTAACTACCCCGTGCATCGTCTCAGAGGCGCGCGCCGACACCCGCGCGCGCCTCCGCCTCGGGTCCATCGAATAGGGGGCGGGGACTTCCCCAAGTCCCTCGCCCCTGGACCCATTTATGGGGGGCGGAAAAGGGCGTTATCCGCCCTTCCCCTGCGCCCGGTGCGCCTTCTGCGGCCCGGGAAGGGAGTCGAGATCTCCCTCTCCCGTTCCGCAGCTTCCTTCTGCGACATCACGTCCTCGCAGAAGGACACCACCGCGTCCCACGACTCTGCGCCGCCGACCATCCTCCGTACTACGGCCGGCAGAACCTAACCTAACCTAACCTAACCTAACCTAACCTAACCTAACCTAACCTAACCTAACCTAACCTAACCCCAGTAACAGCCTTATAACGGTACAAACAACATCTCGCTCCACGAAAAAATTCGCTAAAAATCTATCTTTGCGATTACGCGTGTGAAAGTGTTACTCACAGTTTAAGTTCAGTTCATATATTGAGGATTAGTGTGGGCAAGGTCGCAGGTCAACGGGATTGTCTTCAAGAACCCTTCAACTTTGGGAAAGGATAGCTCGTAGGAGGTTAGTGTTTCTGACATCAAATTATCGCCAAAATACCGGCTTCACGGAGACCTGTCTGTTGATATATCACTTGTAGTGATCCGATTTCAAAAACAAGAGATACAGGCTCCTGAAGGTTGTACAAAACACGTGGTAATAACCTCACTTATACCACGAGGCGAGCACACATAACCTCCTACGCACCACGAGGCCCGTCGTCACTCCCAACTTCACATAAAACAGCCGCACTTGAAGACTCCGAAGCCGGCCTGAGGACTTACCGGCCATCCCTGAAGACTCTGAGGCTGCCCGCCAGGTTACTTCCGAGGGAACTCCTGAACCAGTGGTCCTAGGACGCTCCGGTTTTCACACGTAAGTGCAGGAAGTCCAGGACTTGCCACCCCCTTTTTAATCCCCTCCCCCCTCCACCCCCCCCCTCTTTTGGGTTTACCCCTCAGACCCCCCTCACCTCTGTCTTAGTAAACACCCCTCCCCCTTCCCTCATACCCCCTCAGAAGGGTTCCCACGACACCCCCTCCCCCCTTCCCCCTTACCTCACCCCCCCTCAATAAACTCCCCGCGAACCCCCCCCCCCCCCCCCTTACCTCACCCCCCCTCAATAATCTCCCCACGAAACCTCCCCCCCTCCCCCCCCCCTCCCCCCTCGGAGTACCTCACCCCCCCTGAGCCTAACTCTGCAACGGGAAGAGCTACACCGTCGTGCTTGGTGTCATTTTAATCGGCGCGAAGAGCTCTATCATCTGGCTCCGACAGAATCGGTGTATCCCAACTCATCGCCAAATCAGGGGGGCCCAAGAACAAAACAATTAGTAACACATATTCACCATCACATCACGCGAAGGCTTACTCCGCTCACGGTTGTAGCAGCAACAGTCAGCGTCGTCTCAGCACCACAACAACACGAACATCGAGCTGAAGCTATTGTTAACATAAAAAGAATCATCACATAAGTATAAGTAGTCAGTAAGTCCATCACCCAATTTGTATTGTTATAATTCCAATATTTTTAAATATTTTTATAATCTTTTTCTTTTCTTTTAACTCACATTAACTTTAAATAAGAATAAACATGTCCTCCTCAGCCCCCTCAGTAAACGTTCCCACGAAGGCCGCCAAATCAAAGTCGACCCGCACGCTTCGGGAGAAGGTTTTATCGAAGTCGGCAAAGTCGGTTGCCTCAGACAAGTTGGCGCACCCGTCACTTCAAGCCAAACCAGTAGAACATCAAAAACCCAAAGCGGCATCGGTGTCGGACGTGGTGGAAGCGACACGCGCACACGATATGGTCAGCCCAAAAACGGCCTACAGCTCGGCGTGCTCGGAAGTCTCCGAGCAGCTACGAGCAGTGGAGACAAAGCGTGTGTCAGAAATAGTAATCCAGTGGGAACAGTGCAACATCTCCCCCCCCAAGCCCATTAGGTCTGACGAAGAGGAGTCCAACGCCTCCAGTCAGACTGACCAGCCGCGCAGCCGTAGAGCTAGCATTCTGTATAGGACCCCGAAGAGAGGGACAGGGGTACATATGGATCTAGCTACAGAGGAAGCAAACACCCTCCTCCAACAAGGAAAAGAAGCGCTGGAGGCCGCGGGAAACATGAAGCGAGAGTGCAAGCAGACAGCGCACGAGAGTCTTCAGGGACTCTATGAAACGGTCCTGTCGCTGTCGGACTCGCGGGCAAGGCACAAGTATAACCTCGAGAAAGAGAGGTCTCGCCATGCGCAAGAACTAGTTCGCGCAGAGAGAGCACACACTAGAGAACTCGTGGCTCTCAAAGAGACCCTCGCGATGGACTTGTGCGGCGCCCGCCTAGACATCAAGGAGTCCCTAAAAACAGCCAAACAAATAAGGGAATGGCTGGGTTCCGAGACCCTACAGGCGTTGAAGGAAAACGCTGAAACGCGGAAAGGGGTCCAGGCACTTGAGGCGGTCGTAAGGAAGGAGCACGAGAGGACGCGCAAGGAGTTCGGGAGGGGATCGGGATCCCCTGGTAGGGACGTCCCAAACCCTATCCTCATGCGTCTAGAACTGAACATCGCCAACATCACCAACCAGTTGGACATGCTCCGGAAGCAGGTTGACCGCCTCAAACTCGATACACCACCAACCCAGACAGAAACCATCCCCCAAGAACACCAATGCTGCATTCCCGAAGGATTATCCTCTGCGGCCTCCACGATGGCCAGGATGGAGGAGGAACTGAAAAAAATAGCGGAGGACCTAACTACACATATAAACACACCCCCTACACCACCACAAGACATTAGAACACACATTGAGCCCCTTAAGGTAAAACTGGAGTCAGTGTCCTCAGACATAAGAGACATCCGGGACAGGCCAACACCAGCGCCCCCAGCGCAAAGCCTGGACTCCGAGATGGCCGTGGTCGAGGTCAAAAGGACACTGGCCGAAATAGTGAAGGGCATAAGTAATATTAAGGCCCAACCAGCCCTCACACT
This sequence comes from Diachrysia chrysitis, assembly GCA_932294365.1. Classification (NCBI taxonomy): domain Eukaryota; kingdom Metazoa; phylum Arthropoda; class Insecta; order Lepidoptera; family Noctuidae; genus Diachrysia; species Diachrysia chrysitis. The sequence continues at coordinate 6,251 of OW028661.1, forward strand.
CCAGCAAACCAAGGTGGTCAACACCATACCACTACAGCCACAGTCCAACCACACACTGATTGTCTCCTCGACGGACCCGAAAAACACGGGAGAAAAGGTCATGGAGAGGGTCAGAGTGGTCATGGACCTGCAGAACACCGGGGCTCATTTCAATAAGGTGCGAAAAGCAAAAAACCAAAAGGTCGTCCTAAACTGCGCCACCAAGGAGGACGTAGAAATAGTGAAGCGCCAGTTCAAGGGCAAGGACGACCTTAAGGTGCAGGAGCCCAAACCGGCGAACCCCCTGGTGTGCATGCGAGGCGTCGAAGCGTACCACAGTGACAAGGAGTTAGAAGGTCTCTTGTTAACGCAAAACAAGAGGCTTTTATACGGCGTCGATGTGGACAGCCAGACGCTGAAACTGCGCTTCAGGAAAAAAGCCAGGACACCCGAGCTATGCCATCCGGTCTTCGAGCTCTCCCCCGAACTGTGGAAGCGGTTCACGCAAGGAGACGACCCAAAGGTCTTCTTGGGAATGAAGAGGGTCCCTGTGGAGGATCAGTCCCCCTTGGTACAGTGCAGCAAGTGCCTTGCATATGGACACACAAAAACCATATGCACAGAAAAAACACAATGCTGCAGCTATTGCTCAGGCGAGCATACTGGGAGGGACTGCCCATTACGGAGACATGGAGAAGACCCCACATGCGTGAACTGCGTCAGGGCGAAGAGGGAAGGAGCGGACGTGGCACATGCGGCCTATAGCGAAGTCTGCCAAGAACGCCAGAAGTGGGACGGCATAGCCAGGTCAAGAGTGGCGTACTGCTAAGGGCACCCCAACAACACAAACAATGGTCACAACTCGCAGTGGCCCGACAGGAGGACTGCTTTTCATCCAGGCGAACCTCCAAAGATCCAAGCTTGCCACAACAGAGCTCCACCAAGCGGCCCAGAATACAGGCGCAAAGATAGCTCTCGTTCAAGAACCATACGTGGGAAGAACGGGATGCTTGAAGCAAAATGCAGGCACACAAGTCATCCAGTGCACTCTGGGCCGTCAAAAACCAGTGAAAGCTGCACTAATAATCTTCGGAGACGAACTGGAGGTCATTCATGACCCCCAGTTGGTCACTGAGAACGTCGCAGCCGTGGTAATAAAGGTGGGCCCAATTAAGCTTGGACTACTGTCGGTCTACTTCGAGGGAGACCAGTCATTAACACCCTACATAAACACAATTAAAAATACACTTTCAAAATTACACACACAGACACCCAACATAATTGTCGGAGGAGACATAAATGCGTGGAGCCAGTGGTGGGGAAGCAATTCCGAAGACCACCGTGGCGCAGAGTTCAATTCTTTCCTGAACGAAATGGATCTCCACATACTCAACAGAGGACAGGTCCCCACGTTCGAAACGTACAGAGGAGACAGGTTGTATACAAGTGTCGTTGACGTGACGGTATGCAGTTTGTCTCTTCTGAACAGAATAGGAGACTGGAAAGTAGACAGAGGCCTCACCTCATCTGACCACAACGCGATTACCTTCACAATGCGTCTAGAAAAACCCTTAGAACCTCTGAGGAATACATCTACACGCATCTATAACACCAAGAAGGCGAAATGGTCTGAATTCAGGGAGACCCTCACCACACTACTGGAGGAAAACAATATAACACCTGCCCGAGTCTCGGAAGCCTCAACTCCCCAGGACGTGGAATCCATTATAAGCGAGTACACCTCCGCCATCCACAAAGCTTGTGAGAAAACAGTACCCAAGCTTGGAGTCAGGAAGCAGGAAATGAATCCACCATGGTGGTCCCCTTCTCTTGAAGAGCTTAAGAAAGATGTGCTCAGAAAGAAGAGAAGGATCCGGAACGCCGCTCCCTCACGCAGACACTACACAATCACCGATTACCACACAGCAAAAACATTATACACAACACAAGCTGCAGAAGCTGCCACAGCTAGCTGGAAGGAATTCTGTTCCACACAGGATAGGGAGAGTATGTGGGACGGAATTTACCGTGTGATAAGGAAAACCGCGAAAAGAGAAAACGATGCCCTCCTCAGAAATAGCGCAGGGGAAACCCTGAGCCCAGAGGCATCATCAGATCTTCTTGCGGAGACCTTCTACCCAGACGATCACACGGAAACAGAAACACCACACCAGCAACACCTTAGAACACTGACACAGCAGAACCCCGACAACATTCCAGGACTGTCTCCTAACGACCCACCTTTCGAACATGCGGAGCTGGAACAGGTTTTACGAAACCAGAATCCGAAGAAAGCTCCCGGTCCGGATGGGTTGACGGCAGACATATGCACTACGGCTATCAGCTGCAACAGGGACGTATTTTTGGCTTTAGCCAACAAGTGCCTAGCACTATCATACTTCCCCAAGCAGTGGAAAACAGCCCATGTGTGTATCCTAAGAAAACCCGGGAAAGACGATTACACCCAACCGAAGTCCTACAGACCTATTGGACTCCTATCTGTTTTAGGTAAAATCGTCGAAAAGCTAATAGTCACCCGGCTACAGTGGCACCTCCTCCCGACATTCAACACACACCAATATGGCTTCATGCCACAGCGCGGCACCGAGGACGCTCTCTATGCTCTAGTGACGCACCTACGAGCAGAAATAAAAGCCAAAAAGATCGTGCTTTTAGTATCACTGGACATAGAGGGAGCCTTCGACAATGCATGGTGGCCAGCCATAAAACACCAACTCATACACAAAAGGTGTCCCAAAAACATCTACACAACATTAGCCTCGTACCTACAAGATCGAAAGGTATTGGTGAATTACGCCAGAGCTAAAAGCGAGAAAGATACCACAAAGGGATGTGTCCAGGGCTCTATAGCCGGTCCGACACTGTGGAACTTAATCTTAGACTCGCTTCTACACAAAATCAACGGTTCTGGAGTTTTCTGCCAAGCGTACGCAGATGACGTGGTCCTGGTCTTCTCGGACCAAGAAGTCAGTACTCTACAGCAGACAGCAGAGAGAGCGCTGGAAAGCGTGGCCGACTGGGGCGTTCAGAATAAGTTAAACTTCGCAGCTCACAAAACCAATGCAATGGTTCTGACGAGGAAACTTAAGTACGACTCCCCAGTTGTCCGCATGCGCGGCGTTCAGCTAAATCTCGTTCCCGAGATCAAGCTGTTAGGACTGACAATAGACAATAAACTCACTTTCAACGCACATGTTTCCGCCACATGCAAAAAAGCTGCGGACATATACAAACAGCTTGCATGTGCGGCGAGAGTGACGTGGGGTCTAAACCGAGAAGTAATCAGGACCATATATGTGTCTGTGATAGAGCCAATCGTGTTATACGCAGCAAGCGCATGGGCACCTGCAGCCGAGAAGCTGATGGTAAGAAACCAGCTAGACTCACTGCAAAGAGGATTTGCGCAGAAGATCTGCAAAGCGTATCGCACGGTGTCTCTGACATCGGCACTAATTCTGTCCGGACAGCTGCCTCTAGACCTTCGGGTAGCAGAGGCCTCTACACTTTTCAAAATAAAAAAAGGGTATTCTCACGAGTTCCTACCCCCAGGAAGGGAGTTAGAGCGAAAAGTAGGATACCTTCAACACCCACACCCGTCAAAATTAACACAAACAGATTACCAGCAACTGGAGGATTTCAACTCCGAAACCCTAGAGACACACCATGTAGTCGGACCCCACATCTACACCGATGGCAGCAAGATAGAGGGGAAAGTCGGAGCTGCCCTGACATGGTGGAATGAAGGAAAGGAGTTGAAATACAGAACCTTCCGCCTAGAGCCACACAATACTGTCTTCCAATCGGAACTTTACGCACTGTTCAGAGCCATAAAACTAGTTAAAGAAAGTCAAACGAGCACAGCCAGCATTCTCAGCGATTCAAGATCTTCGCTAGACCTGCTGAAGTGCCCGATGGCAACTCACCAATTGGCACACAACATCAAGGAACTGGTGCAGGAGATTCGAGAGGAGGGCAGAGAAGTGAAACTCTTCTGGTTGAGAGCACACGTAGGGACACCAGGTAATGAAAGAGCGGACGAGCTAGCTAAGAAGGCTGCACTCACTAAAAAAACGGCACCAGACTACAACAATGTGCCGATATCTTTCGCGAAGAAGAGCATACGCGAGGAAACAGTCAAGAAATGGCAGGCAAGATACGAATCCTCCAGTACAGGAACGGTGACCAAGGTATTTTTCCCAAACGTCCAAGCGGCGAGAAAAATTACCAAGGATACGGTCCTCACTCCAGCACTGGTCCAGATTTTCACCGGACACGGAGGATTCTCAGCATATCTGCATCGCTTCCATCTCAAAGACAGCCCCTCGTGCGTATGCGACTCAGCAGCGGAAGAAACGGTCTGGCACCTACTTCTGGAATGTCCCAGATTCAGCCTGGATAGACTGGAGTTAGAGAATAAGTTAGAAATCAATCTAGAACAATCTACTCTCAGTTCTATCATAGAAGAAAAGGCTGCAAGAACATCATTCCTGGAATTCGCAGAAAGAGTCGCCAAAGTTGCAGCAAGAGCCAACTCCACAAAAACACCGCTACCATCAGCCAACACACAACCTAATCAGACACACACACTAACACAAATATTGACCCAGACACAAACATCACACCAAGCCATAACACCTGTACCAACAACAACACTGACACAAACAATAAATGCACCTGACACAAACACTATAAATGACACAACTACAGATATGACCACGACACAAGACCTCACATTGACAACAACCACGACAACAACCGCTCAGCCAGCTGACTCCGGAGTCGGAACAACTTCAACCTTTCTGACATGGGGAGTTGCTGGCGAGCCTGGCATAAGACTCAGAGGAGTAGCCCTGTTCATGAACAGAGCTCAAGAACAATTAGGAATAAGCTTCTGCAGGGTGAGTCCAAGGAGAGACACAGTCTCTATTTCTCCAGGCCTTGCGGCCTTAGTCAACGGAAGTACTACAAGAGCAAGCCTGAGGAGCAGGAGGTACCATACCTTGCCGGAAATGGAATTCTCCGATATCCGATGCCGGGTAATGCAACACAAAGACAAAAGGATTGCGTTACTCGAGTGGAAGGAGGAGACACCATTCGCTCAAGCAAGCTCACTACTCCAGAGACTAGGAACAACTGGACATACGGCTCAAGTCATCAGCGTAGACGCCATGAGTGTCGATAAAATCAGAGGCGAAGCTGTGGACCGCCTAGGTTGCCTGAAAGCCGCCGAGGCGCACGAGGTGATAGTCTACGAGGACAGAGGGGAAACATTAAGCTTCCTAAGATCCCCTTCCAGACAAACAACTCCTGGAAACCAGTCCTCACCTCCAGTTGCGCTCAGTGGATCAGAGCGGGCACAACTCAAAATCGCTGAAGACAGGACAGAAGCCGCTCAACCCAGCAGAAGTTCTCCAGAACAACAGGAGCGAGAAAAGAGTCGACTTGCCAGGTTCAAAACCTTCCTAAACAACATCCTGATAGAGCGCCGGAAGGGAGTAATCCACTCCGGCCTATTCGAACCAACTACGAGACAGGAGGCAGCCGCCTCAGCCTTCGTAAGGGAACCCTCAAGAGAACCACTCGAACCGTCACCTGTCATTACAAGAGCCGAAAAGGGACAGGTCGATCCTCCAAACTACATACCGGTGGCTAGACCCGCAGATCACGTGCACAATGCGTTCCTCGAGTTCCTGGGGGTTGTGAGGGCTACCAAACAGGTAAACCTCATAACCTGCAGGAAAATCATGCAGTCCTTCCTTTTAGGAAACACAGGGCTGCTACGAGTTTTACTCGAGGAAGCTGAGGCAGCGGTGTATGACAACTCTACCTCCCAAGTAATTGTGGGGAAAATGGGGGAGTCATACATGGCTGCTTTTAGTGCAACATGCGGGTTCGTGACACTGGACGAGGACGAGACGAAGAAGAGGGGTAAATTGGTTTTTAACATACCGGAAGAGGAGCCAGTAGTGGTTGTTGCGAGTTGCACACAAATAATGTTGGACGACAAGTTCCTCGAGATGGCGCAAACCATCTCGGGTACTTCCTCTTACGATCCAGCAGATTGGGACCTCAGCGACATCAAGTGGGTGAACGGGGTACCAGGTTGCGGCAAGACAACCTGGTTGGTGAAGAACTTTGATGAGGAGGGCGAGGTAGTGGTTACCACGACGACGGAAGCTGCAAAAGATCTCAGGGAAAAGCTTTCGCACCGGCTAGGAGACAAGGCAAAAACCAAGGTGCGAACAATGGCCTCCGTATTGGCAAATGGCTTCAAGGAAGGGGAAAAGTGCCGCAGGCTCACTGTGGACGAGGCCCTCATGAACCATTTTGGGGCCATTGTCATGGCAGCAAAGTTGTCTGGTGCCAGTGAAGTCGTCCTCATCGGGGATGTTAATCAGCTACCATATTTGGACAGAGAGAACCTATTTCCACTCAGGTATACCCGTCCAAGCATGGTGGCATCGATAACTCAGGAGTTGCTCTGCACACACCGCAATCCAATGGACGTCGCGTTCGCTATGAGTGAGATATACAATGGAATCTACTCGTCAAAAACATCGGCGAGTAATATCCATTCCCTGAGGGTGGTAGGCTACTCGGGCGCGGAAATACCCAGAGAAACCCAGAATACGCTGTTCCTGGTCCACACACAAGAGGAGAAATCCTCTCTGAGTGACCAGGGATACGGATCTGGGGAAGGGTCCCGCACTCTGACCATCCACGAATCCCAGGGTCTCACTTACGAGCACGTCGTCATTGTGAACACAAGGAGACGAATGCAGATACACGACAGCGTCCCACATGCAGTAGTCGCTGTGTCACGACATACCGCCAGTTGCGTCTATTACACCGATGACGCGAGCGACGCGATAGGCCGTTTCACCAGAAAAGCGATGGATGCGCCAACAGAAGAAGTTGTCGACTACAATCTCCGGACAGCTATGCGGCATCGGAACATGGCAATCGTGGAGGCGCTTGCGAAACTACGTAAAACCCTGACCCCTCCCCCTAACCCAAACTCCCAATCTAGTATATAAGTGTGTCATATGACTGTAATGTAACATGTAATTGTAATGTAATGTATAATTGTAAACCATAAACATTGACGAAAAAAAAAAAAAAAAAAAAAAAAAAAAAAAAAAAAAAAAAAATATATATATATATATATAAATACAATAAACACATATAATATGAAAGGTAAAACATTAACTAATAATAATAATACACAAAAAAAAAAAAAAAAAAAAAAAAAAAAAAATATAATATAGCAAGTAAGCAAGTATAGAAGTATAAGTTTAAATGTGTATACATTCGTAGAATAATTTAGAATAATTTTTAGAAAAAGGTAACAAAGAATTTAATTTCAATAATAAATAACGTGGTGATGGACTTTTTGCTATAATATAATAGCAGACGACGGCTGCAAGTAAGAACGCAGCGGAGTAGTTTTTAAGGCAAAGATATTTAATAGTGCCGAAAATTTTTCTTTTCTTTAAATAAAATTAATTAAAAAAGAGCGCGGACCAAGCGTCTGCGGATTTGTAGTTTCTTTAAAAAAAAAAAAAAAAAAACCTAACCTAACCTAACCTAACCTAACCTAACCTAACCTAACCTAACCTAACCTTTTTTTTTTTTTTTTTTTTTTTTTGACGGGGGGAAATCCTCATGGACTTCCTCCGCCTGGGGAGAGGCGGAGGGGCGTGCCGGACTCTTACCGGCTAAAACCCCCCGGTGTCTCCTCGCACGTGCGCGCGGGGCCGCGGGAATCCAAATTCTTCCGCAGCCCCGCACTAGTGCCGGCCCGGTCTGCCCGGGCCTCGTCTCCTGCACGGGGTAGTGAGGTGTTAACTACCCCGTGCATCGTCTCAGAGGCGCGCGCCGACACCCGCGCGCGCCTCCGCCTCGGGTCCATCGAATAGGGGGCGGGGACTTCCCCAAGTCCCTCGCCCCTGGACCCATTTATGGGGGGCGGAAAAGGGCGTTATCCGCCCTTCCCCTGCGCCCGGTGCGCCTTCTGCGGCCCGGGAAGGGAGTCGAGATCTCCCTCTCCCGTTCCGCAGCTTCCTTCTGCGACATCACGTCCTCGCAGAAGGACATCACCGCGTCCCACGACTCTGCGCTGCCGACCATCCTCCGCACTACGGCCGGCAGCGACAGATCGCCTCCAACTTCCTCTGTGAGGACACGGCGCTGCTCCTCCCAAGCTACACACTCGGAGAGTGTGTGTTGCGCCGTGTCCTCCCCGCAATGGACGCAGTGGTGGCACCGAGCGTCCGGCTCCCTATCTATGCGACACAGGTACTTGCCGAAGCAGCCGTGCCCCGACAGCACCTGCGTCACCCTGAACGACAGGGAGCCGTGCCTCCTCCCGAGCCAGACGTCGAGTACTGGCCGGATCGCCTCGACGGTAGCGAGGCCGGCGGCAGGGCGCAGAAGCCTTTGCCGCCATTCCGCCACCAGGACCTGACGGAGCTCATCTCGGCGCAGCGCGATCTGCCGCTGCGCCGGTCTCGAGCCCCGTGCCCGCTCTTCCTCGCGCCATCTATACAATGACGCGAGTACTTTCGCCTCTAGGTCCCAGGGCGGGGATCCGGCCAGGACGCAAGCCGCCTCGTAGGAAATCGTGCGATACCCGCGGACGACCCTGACGGCCATCGCCCTCTGCGGTTTGCGCAGAGTAGCGAGTGTTCCGGCCGCCAGGTCCATCGCCCACACAGGGGCCCCATAAAGGGCCATGGATCGCACGATCCCCACGTACAACCGCCTACAGGCGGCGCTCGGGCCCCCCAAATTGGGAAGCAACGTTGATAGCGCGCCCGCTGCACCCATCAGCTTGGGCGCCAGCCGCCGGAAGTGGGGTCCGAATTCCCATCGGCTGTCGAGCACCAATCCTAGGTACTTCATGGTGGACTCGACAGCTATCCGGGCCCCACTGATCACGATGTGTGATCCCGGCGCCGGCGCCCGTCGGGGGCCATGAAACACCATGGCCTCCGACTTGTTCAGGGCCACCTCCAGGCCCAGGCGCCGGATGCGGTTCACCACCTGTGACACCGCAGCCGTGGCTAACAACGTCGCTTCCCTGTGCGAACTCCCCCGGGCAGTGACAAGCGTGTCGTCCGCATAACACGTCAAGTCGGCGCCCGACGGGAGCTCGCCTCTCAGCACCCAGTCGTAGCCGATGTTCCACAGGAGCGGTCCCAAGACCGATCCCTGTGGAACACCGCACGACATGAGGTGCCGACCAGCACCGTCACGTCCCCGATAGGTGACGCACCTACCCTCCAGGTAAGCCCCTACTGTACGGCGGAGGTAGGGAGGCACGCGATGGTATATCAGTGCCTCCCGAATACAACTCCAGGGTAGGGTGTTAAAAGCGTTGGAGATGTCTAAAGACACCGCCAGCAACACCCCACCCCGGGACACCGTTTCCTCCGCCAGGCTCCTCACGCGCATGATGGCGTCTATGGTGGAGCGCCCCCGACGAAAACCAAATTGGTTTCCGTCCAGGTCCGGCCCTTCTCTGCACAAGTGGCTGACGAGGCGATCTGCGATAATACGCTCAAAAAGTTTGCCCGCCTCGTCGAGCAGCACTATGGGCCGGTACGCGGACGGCGAGTCCGCGGGGCGCCCCTCCTTCCTGAGCAGGACCAGTCTCCCCTCCTTCCACACACTGGGAAACTGACCCCGCTCGAGGCATGCCGTGAAAACCTAACCTAACCTAACCTAACCGGTCGACAACTTTTTTGTATTTTGATCGATTTCGTTCTAGTTTTTTGTGTTTTCGTGCTTGTTTTGACTATTTATTGATATTTCGCGCATTTACACGCGAAAATTGTTTAACATTTTCATATTTTTCATGAAAATTCACATTTTTTATTGACTTATATACTTTGACCTTACATAACTTTGTTATTTACTGGCGGCTTATCGATATTTTGCGTCTACGTACAGACCTCAACGAGACCTGTCCAGCGATACCCATATTAACACTTAAAACTCAATAGTACCTTAATTATTTTCAAAAAACCTTATAAAATTTTATTAAAATTCATTAAAATCAATTTTTTCAAAAATCTATTTTATATAATTAATTAATATTAGTCTCAGATTAAAGGTCTCCTAAAGACCTATTTAACGGTATAGCACACATAGGGTGTGTCCATACAAAAATTTTAATTTATTTAACTTTTTCAAAAAATTTTGGCGTTTTTTCCCGGTTTTCCCCGGATTTTTGTTCCCGGGCATACACAGCTTTATATATCGTTGGGTAGCAATCGTCGAGCCCTATCTAACGACACCACTCCCGTGGTGCTCCGACGAACAGGAGTTGCAAAAAATCCGAAAAAATTGCCCGCCCACCCACCCTAATCTCATTTGGTACATCGATTCCGGAGACTTCTGCCCCATATATTTTGGTACCCTAGAACTTTGAAACGCGATATCTCCGGAACCGATAGTGCTAGCGAGTTGCGGTTTGGGGCGTTGGGTAGATCTCGGACGGCCCTAGTTAACGGCTACGGTCCTGTCCTCAGTAGCGACTGTACCTTTTCAGAAACGCAGCACCCTCTCCACGGGTAACAAAAAATTGCCACCTCACGATCGATTTTGGTCACTTCTTGGTAGGCAAGAAGCGTAGACCTGCAAGATCGATTGTGGGTCGGTGGTCCAGCGGCCCCTCTGGCAGCGCGGAGCGTTGGGATTGAGTTAGCGGTAAACGTCGACCAGCTTTGACTAATTTTAGGCACAAGAATTTGAGCACAGAAAACTTTTTAACATTTTATATATTATTTTACGATTTTATCTACAATTTTATACAATCCGAATTTATACACTTTTACAACTTATACAAGACATTTTATTACTGAGTTTACAACTTATACAATCTTACAAAAATATAACTGTTAGGTTAGGTTCTCCTTTTCCTTTCCTTCCTAAACATCCCTCTAAGCCCCAAAAGAACCACCATGTTCCGCACCCCAGCAAAAAAGACCACGGACCCATCGCCACCGACTACACCCCCAAAGGCCAACAAAACGGCCACCTTTACGAAGACCCAAACAAACGTCGGAAGGAGCATTGGGGAGTTGGAAACTGGCCGTGTCCTTTTCCCGGAGGAGAGCTCGGCAGTTAAGATGCAGCCCAACAGGTTGCAGGAGGCAAGGGCATGGGTGACGAAGGCCAAGATCGCTCTAAATGCATCCCGCAATTTAAAGTCGGACATCAAGGCCTCCGTCATCCAGGCCATTGACAAGCTGTACCTTATAATAAAGGAGGCCGAAGCTGGAAAACCCGCGTGCTCGTCCCCGCCGGCTTCTTGTAGCGCCGGTGGGGAGGACCACGCGAAAAATCCGCAAACACGGGAGGAGGAAAACCCAGAAGCCCCGGCGGCGGGCAAAGCTGAGGTCTCTCAGTTGCTCTCCTCGTTAGCTGAACACAGTAAGCTAATGAAGGAGAGCAACGAGAGAGCGGAGCAGCTCAAGGAGGCCCTTCAAGACAAAAAGGAGTCCCTGGAGGCGGCCACATACGCGAGTGTGGCGGCCACCGCAAAGGGGCGAAAACGCCCGGAGCCCACTGCGCTGCACTCGGTTGTGGTCGCATCCAGGGATGATATGGAGACTGGAGAGGAGGTGCTGGGTAGGATAAGGAAGGCCATCAATGCCAAGGAGGAGGGCATACAGATCGACCGCGTCCGAAAGGCGAAGGATCGCAAAATCGTCATCGGCTGTAGAAACGAAGAGGAGCGGAACAGAGTCCGCAACAGGATTGAGAGGGACCAGCAACTGGAGGTTCAGGAGGTCCAGAACCAGGACCCTCTCATCATCCTCAGGGACGTCCTCAACTTTCATAAAGATGAGGACGTCCTGGCACACCTGAGGATGCAAAACAAGAAACTGTTCCGTGACCTCCCAGCCGATGACGATAGAGCAGAAATAAAATTCCGCCGGAAAGCGAGAAACTCGCTAATGTGCCACATTGTCGCCAAAGTGTCCCCCACTCTGTGGTGCCGGTTCACAGGGGCGTCTGAAGTGTACATTGACATGCAGCTCGTCACAGTGGAGGACCAGTCACCGCTGGTCCAATGTTCCATATGCTTGGGCTATGGGCACAGCAGACGCCTCTGCACCGAAACGGTGGAGAAATGCGGACACTGTGGGGGTCCTCACCATAGAAAAGATTGCGCCGACAGGCTCGCCAGTGCAGCTCCCACCTGCTGCAACTGCAAGATTGCAAACACCGACGAGACGGGGCACAGTGCCTTCAGCATGGACTGCCCCGTCCGACGCAGATGGGACGCACTGGCTCGAGCAAAAACGGCGTACTGTTAAGGGCCCCCACGCGTACAAAGTGGCACATAAAGGCGGACGCGTATGTACGACTCGTCTAGCGAACTCCGTCCTGTCAAAGACAGCAGCAATAAACGCAAAAACCGGGTATCTGAGCCGCAACGGCATAGCGTGCAAAATAAACAAGCAGAAAAGTAATTGGGTTCGGCTTCGTAAGAAGTCGAACAAATTCAGAAATGGAAGCTTTCTCACCTTGCCGTTGTGGCCAAACGGTCGCATCGCAACTGTCGAAATGGAAATGACGATGATGAGTATTTCTCGCGACTCGCCAAAAATGTCTTTCTCCGCCAAAATCCTGTTACAGAAAAGTCGGCAGCTACGCTTAAAACGCAGAAAAGGAAAAATGTGTAAGCGCAGAAAGTAGTAAAAAAGCAGGGTCATAATAAAGCCATGACCCAACATTTTTATAAAAGCACAAGCATTTTTTCTTGGCAATAAAGAGCGCGTAAAATAAAAGTAGTCGATTCAGGAGGCTCATAGAAGCCAGCCTGTAAACTTCCCAACAAAAAGTTTTTTAACGGCACCCACGAACATCAGCAAACAAGGGCTCTGATCACCTTATCAGAGGGATATCAGAAACGAAACCTAAAAAAAAAAAAAAAAAAAAAACCTAACCTAACCTAACCTAACCTTTTTTTTTTTTTTTTTTTTTTTTTTTGACGGGGGGAAATCCTCATGGACTTCCTCCGCCTGGGGAGAGGCGGAGGGGCGTGCCGGACTCTTACCGGCTAAAACCCCCCGGTGTCTCCTCGCACGTGCGCGCGGGGCCGCGGGAATCCAAATTCTTCCGCAGCCCCGCACTAGTGCCGGCCCGGTCTGCCCGGGCCTCGTCTCCTGCACGGGGTAGTGAGGTGTTAACTACCCCGTGCATCGTCTCAGAGGCGCGCGCCGACACCCGCGCGCGCCTCCGCCTCGGGTCCATCGAATAGGGGGCGGGGACTTCCCCAAGTCCCTCGCCCCTGGACCCATTTATGGGGGGCGGAAAAGGGCGTTATCCGCCCTTCCCCTGCGCCCGGTGCGCCTTCTGCGGCCCGGGAAGGGAGTCGAGATCTCCCTCTCCCGTTCCGCAGCTTCCTTCTGCGACATCACGTCCTCGCAGAAGGACATCACCGCGTCCCACGACTCTGCGCTGCCGACCATCCTCCGCACTACGGCCGGCAGCGACAGATCGCCTCCAACTTCCTCTGTGAGGACACGGCGCTGCTCCTCCCAAGCTACACACTCGGAGAGTGTGTGTTGCGCCGTGTCCTCCCCGCAATGGACGCAGTGGTGGCACCGAGCGTCCGGCTCCCTATCTATGCGACACAGGTACTTGCCGAAGCAGCCGTGCCCCGACAGCACCTGCGTCACCCTGAACGACAGGGAGCCGTGCCTCCTCCCGAGCCAGACGTCGAGTACTGGCCGGATCGCCTCGACGGTAGCGAGGCCGGCGGCAGGGCGCAGAAGCCTTTGCCGCCATTCCGCCACCAGGACCTGACGGAGCTCATCTCGGCGCAGCGCGATCTGCCGCTGCGCCGGTCTCGAGCCCCGTGCCCGCTCTTCCTCGCGCCATCTATACAATGACGCGAGTACTTTCGCCTCTAGGTCCCAGGGCGGGGATCCGGCCAGGACGCAAGCCGCCTCGTAGGAAATCGTGCGATACCCGCGGACGACCCTGACGGCCATCGCCCTCTGCGGTTTGCGCAGAGTAGCGAGTGTTCCGGCCGCCAGGTCCATCGCCCACACAGGGGCCCCATAAAGGGCCATGGATCGCACGATCCCCACGTACAACCGCCTACAGGCGGCGCTCGGGCCCCCCAAATTGGGAAGCAACGTTGATAGCGCGCCCGCTGCACCCATCAGCTTGGGCGCCAGCCGCCGGAAGTGGGGTCCGAATTCCCATCGGCTGTCGAGCACCAATCCTAGGTACTTCATGGTGGACTCGACAGCTATCCGGGCCCCACTGATCACGATGTGTGATCCCGGCGCCGGCGCCCGTCGGGGGCCATGAAACACCATGGCCTCCGACTTGTTCAGGGCCACCTCCAGGCCCAGGCGCCGGATGCGGTTCACCACCTGTGACACCGCAGCCGTGGCTAACAACGTCGCTTCCCTGTGCGAACTCCCCCGGGCAGTGACAAGCGTGTCGTCCGCATAACACGTCAAGTCGGCGCCCGACGGGAGCTCGCCTCTCAGCACCCAGTCGTAGCCGATGTTCCACAGGAGCGGTCCCAAGACCGATCCCTGTGGAACACCGCACGACATGAGGTGCCGACCAGCACCGTCACGTCCCCGATAGGTGACGCACCTACCCTCCAGGTAAGCCCCTACTGTACGGCGGAGGTAGGGAGGCACGCGATGGTATATCAGTGCCTCCCGAATACAACTCCAGGGTAGGGTGTTAAAAGCGTTGGAGATGTCTAAAGACACCGCCAGCAACACCCCACCCCGGGACACCGTTTCCTCCGCCAGGCTCCTCACGCGCATGATGGCGTCTATGGTGGAGCGCCCCCGACGAAAACCAAATTGGTTTCCGTCCAGGTCCGGCCCTTCTCTGCACAAGTGGCTGACGAGGCGATCTGCGATAATACGCTCAAAAAGTTTGCCCGCCTCGTCGAGCAGCACTATGGGCCGGTAACCTAACCTAACCTAACCTAACCTAACCTAACCGTCGACAACTTTTTTGTTTTTTGATCGATTTCGGTCTAGTATTTTGTGTTTTCGTGCTTGTTCTGACTATTTATTGATATTTCGCGCTTTTACACGCGAAAATTATTTAACATTTTCATATTTTTCATGAAAATTCGTATTTTTTATTGACTTATATACTTTGACCTTACATAACTTTGTTATTTACTGGCGGCTTAGCGATTTTTTGCGTCTACGTACAGACCTCAACGAGACCTGTCCAGCGATACCCATATTAACATTTAAAAATCAATAGTACCTTAATTATTTTCAAAAAACCTTATAAAACTTTATAAAAATTCATTAAAATCAAATTTTTCAAAAACCTATTTTATAAAAGGAATTAATATTAGTCTCAGATTAAAGGTCTCTTAAAGACCTATCTAACGGTATAGCACACATAGGGTGTGTCCATACAAAAATTTTAATTTATTTAACTTTTTCAAAAATTTTTGGCGTTTTTCCCGGTTTTCCCCGGATTTTTGTTCCCGGGCAAACAGAGTCTTATATATCGTTGGGTAGCAATCGTCGAGCCCTATCTAACGACACCACTCCCGTGGTGCTCCGACGAACAGGAGTTGCAAAAAATCCGAAAAAATTGCCCGCCCACCCACCCTAATCTCATTGGGTATATCGATTCCGGAGACTTTTGCCCCATATTTTTTGATACCTCAAAACTTTGGGAAGCAATATCTCCGGAACCGATAGGGCTAGGGGGTTGCGGTTTGTGGCGTCGAATAGGTCTCTGTTGGCACTATCTGATAGTGACGGTTTAACATCTGTGTGTTGTTAGACCACACCTCGGACCCAGTACCTGTGTCTACAGGTACCCAAAATTGTACTTTCAAAGGTCGATTTTGGACACTTCTTGCCAGGTAAGAAGTGTGTACCTGCTAAATTGACCTCTAGACGGTGCCCCAGGGCCCCTTTGGCGTCGATACGTGTTGGGCGATCTTAGCACGCAGCTGCGGCAGAACGCTAGGCCATTTTAATTAAATAAATAGAAAATTTTTAACACTATTTTAGACAATTAAATCAAAATACAATAATAATTTATACATTTTAATTAATAGTACAATTTATTTAATTTAATAATTTATACATTTTATTTATACACCCTTTACATTTTTACAACTTTTACAAGATCTTAATTTTAGTATTGTATTTAACACTTTTACAAATTTACTAAAATAATTTATTACTGTTGGGTTGGTTTGGTTAGGAATTTCAAGACTGCCCCCTGAACCTCTGACTCTAAAATGTTTCGCACCCCTGCCAAAACATCCGGACTCGCACAGCAGCCGATCACTCCCCCAAAAGCTAACCGGACGGCTACTGTCACCAAAACAAAAGCCAAGAGTTGCTCTGGAGAGGTGGGAGCCGGCAGGATTCTCTTCCCGGAGGAGGACCTGGTTACTCCGCTGTGTGCCGTAGATGTGGATCTCTCTGAAAGGCCGGCCTCTGAGACACTACCGGAGGCTGCTACGACGAACCCGTCAACCGCACGGGCTGGTAGAGTACAGGAGGCGCGGGCCTGCTTGATAAAGGCGAAAACGGCTCTGAGTGCGTCCCGCAACCTCAAGACAAATATAAAGGCTGACGTCACACAGGCCGTCGACAGGCTCTATCAGCTCGTGAAGGAAGATGAAGCTGAGAAATCGGCATCTCCTTCCCTGCCCGCGCCAACTTGTATGGACAGGGAAGGAGGTGCGGAAGACTCGCAGCATAGAAAGGAAAAGGGACTTGGAAGGGAGGAAGAACGGACAGAAGGGTACTCAGGGAAAATCGAGGTCTCTCAGTTGCTCTCCTCACTGGCGGAGCATACCAAGCTAATGAGGGAGAGCAACGAGAGAGCCGAGAAATTGAAACAAGCCCTCGAGACGAAAAGGGAGACGCTAGAGGCGATCACATATGCGAGTGTAGCGGCAAGCGCAAAAGGGCGAAAGCGGCCGGTGCCAACAGCGCTGCACTCGGTTGTGGTCGCCTCCACGGACGATATGGAGACAGGAGAAGAGGTGCTGAGCAGAATTAGGAGGGCGGTTAACGCAAAGCAGGGGGACGTACAGATAGACAGGGTGCGGAAAAGTAAAGACAGAAAGGTCGTCATCAGCTGCAGGACCGAGGAGCAAAGGAACAAAGTTCGTGGCAAAATTGAGGAGGCCGACAGACAATTAAAGGTCCAAGATGTAAAAAACCTGGACCCCCTCATCATCCTCAGGGACGTCCTTAGTTCTCACAAGGATGAGGACGTACTCCAGTTCCTGAGGATGCAAAATAAGAAGCTGTTCCAGGACCTGCCGGCTGGTGACGACAGAATAGAGATAAAGTTTCGCAAGAGGGCAAGAAACGATCTCATATGCCACATGGTCGCCCGGGTGTCTCCCACGCTGTGGAATCGGTTGCTGGGGGCGTCTGAAGTGTACGTTGACTTACAGCACATTAGGGTAGAGGACCAGTCGCCACT
Source organism: Diachrysia chrysitis (assembly GCA_932294365.1). Classification (NCBI taxonomy): domain Eukaryota; kingdom Metazoa; phylum Arthropoda; class Insecta; order Lepidoptera; family Noctuidae; genus Diachrysia; species Diachrysia chrysitis. The sequence continues at coordinate 23,729 of OW028661.1, forward strand.
GGTCCAATGCTCAATGTGTCTGGGATACGGGCACAGTAGACGCCTCTGCACCGAGACCACAGAAAAATGTGGTTATTGCGGGGGCCCTCATCAGCGAAGGAACTGCGCCGAAAAGCTCGCCAACGCAACACCCACCTGCTGCAATTGCACGAAAGAAAATCTGGAAACGACGGGGCACACCGCATTCAGCACAGACTGCCCCGTCCGACGCAGGTGGGAAACGTTGGCTAGAGCAAAAATAGCGTACTGCTGAGGGCTCCTTGTCGAACTTTGGCACCACCATCCCCACCAGAGAGGACATGGCATATCCGATAATGCAGGCCAACCTTCAGCGTAAGGAGCTGGCGACTTTGGAGCTATTTCGGGGTGCTGCAGAGAGGAAGTTTGCGATGGCTCTAATCCAAGAGCCATACGTGGGTGGCATAAGAAGAATGAAAGACTACCGCGGGTCACGGATTTTCCAGGCGGCGGAAGACGGAAACGGGACTGTGAAGGCTGCCATAGCAGTATTCGACCATGACTGGGATGTCACACAGTTCCCAGAACTCACCACACATAACATCGTCGTGGTGAGGATCCGCACCGTCGCCTGGGAACTCGCGGTGGTCTCGATATACTTCGAGCCAGACAAGCCCTTGCTACCCTATCTGGAGCACCTCGGAGCGATCCGGCGTCAGCTTGGAGAACGCAGCCTGATTATCGGAGGCGACGTAAATGCCAAGAGTCCCTGGTGGGGAAGCAGATACGAGGACGCCAGAGGCGAGGAAGTGAGTGGCGCGATAGAGGAAATGGGTTTGCAGGTTCTCAACACCGGCACCACACCAACCTTCGATACCATCAGAGGCGGCAAGATTTTCAGCAGCCACGTGGATATCACGGTGTGCTCGGCGGACCTTCTCGCCCTGGTGGAGGGATGGAGGGTAGACGTTGGCATGACGAGCTCGGACCATAACGGTATTGAATTCAAAATAAGACTCAAAAAATCTACAGGAATTGCTATAAAACCTACAACAAGGATATACAACACTAAAAAAGTAAATTGGGACCAGTTTCGTCAGAAACTGGACCAATTAAAAATAGTAAACAAAATAAACAAAATAGAAATAGACAAAATTAACACCACACAAGAAATAGAAAGCACATTAAAAACTTACCTGGACGTAATAAAACAAACCTGCGATACTTGCATTCCTGTAAAGAGAAATAGAGCCAAACTTACCTTGCCGTGGTGGTCCGATGAACTCGCTGCCCTGAAGAAGAAGGTCGCCACTAGGAGGAGAAGGATCCGCTGCGCAGCCCCGATCCGCAGAGATGGTGTCGTTGCTGAGTACCTGCGAATAAAAGAAGAATATGAGAAGAAGGCCAAGAATGCTCAAATACAGAGCTGGAAAGAATTTTGCTCCAAGCAAGACAGAGAGGGGGTATGGGAGGGAATTTACAGGGTGATTGGACGTACCGCAAAACGACAGGAGGACGTGACCCTAGAGAAGGATGGCGTGGCCCTAGATCCGGCGCAGTCGGCAGCCTTTCTCGCGGATACATTTTACCCACCCGACGTGGAAAGCGAGGACAACGAGGACCAGAGGGCTCTCAGAAGCTTCTCAAAGCGGGTAAACGAACGGGTCCATGATGAGGTGCATGACCCGCCTTTTACAGCGCATGAGTTGAAGTCCTCGGCCCAAACCTTTAACCCGAGAAAGGCGCCGGGAGCGGACGGTTTCACGGCCGACATCTGCCGTCAAACCATACTCCAGGACCCCGAATCGTTCCTTGCCCTGGCCAACAAATGCCTCAGTCTGGGGCATTTTCCAAAGCCCTGGAAAGAGGCCACAGTCGTGGTCCTGAGGAAGCCGGGCAAGGACGACTACAAACGCGTAAAATCATACAGGCCAATCGGCCTGTTACCAGTCTTTGGTAAGGTCCTGGAGAAAATGGTTGTAGCCAGGCTCCAGTGGCACCTGGTGCCGCGACTAAGTACTCGCCAGTATGGCTTTATGCCACAGAGAAGCACGGAGGACTCCCTCTATAATCTAGTGAACCAGATAAAAGCGGAGATAAAACTTAAAAAGATAGTCACGCTTGTTTCGCTGGATATAGAGGGAGCCTTCGATAGCGCTTGGTGGCCGGCCATCAAGGTCAGACTGGCTGAGGAAGAGTGTCCGGTAAACATCAGGCGGCTACTGGACAGCTACCTAGACGGCAGATGTGTCAAATTGAGATACGCGGGGGTCGAAAACGCAAAAGTGACAGAAAAGGGTTGCGTCCAGGGGTCGATAGGCGGCCCGATCCTCTGGAATGTCCTCCTCGATTCGCTCCTCAAACTTTTGGAAGCGGAAGGCGTAAACTGCCAAGCTTTTGCGGACGATGTAGTCCTCCTGTTTGCCGGGTTTACCGCGCTGGAGGTGCAGCGACAGGCCAATGCCGCTCTCGAGCATGTAAGGAGATGGGGTGTCCGAAATAAACTTAAATTTGCAGCCAACAAAACGTGCGCTATGCTGTTAACAAACAAGCTCAAATACGACACCCCACACCTGAGCATGGGCGGGGTCGACATTGGCATGTCCCGCGAGGTAAAAGTTCTGGGGCTGACCATAGACGACAAACTGACCTTTAACAGCCACGTCGAAGTCGTCTGTAGGAAGGCCCTAAACTTCTACAAGCAGCTCCAGCGCGCTGCAAAAATCAGCTGGGGACTGCATCCCGACATAGTCCGCACACTTTACACGGCGGTGGTGGAGCCCATCGTTTTATACGCGGCGGCAGCATGGGCACCAGCCGCCAGAAAGCTTGGGGTGCAAAAGCGCCTAAATACGGTGCAGAGGGGAGTAGCCCAGAAAATCTGCAAGGACTATCGCACGGTCTCCCTACACTCGGCCCTGATTCTGGCCGGGATACTACCTTTGGACCTTCGAATACAAGAAGCAGCAGCCTTGTACGAAGCGCGCAAAGGGTCATCCCGGCTAGTGCTGGGAGACCGGGAGGTCGAACGCGTGGTGGGCTTTGCAGAGACCCCGCATCCGGCCCAACGTCCAGAACTCAGTTTTGAGAGCCTGGACGAGCAAGGCCTGGTAGACCGTAGCAACGTGCAGGAGCGCCGTATTTATACCGACGGCAGTAAGATAGGGGGCAAAGTAGGAGCTGCGCTGACCGTTTGGGACAGCCACTCTGAAATCAAGTCCCGAAAACTATCGCTGCCCGCTTACTGCACAGTCTACCAGGCTGAGCTCCTGGCACTATGTCGGGCAACGGGCGAAACCCTCAAAGGCAGCGAACGGAGCTATGGCATTTACAGTGACTCGATGGCGGCACTGCAGGCGGTCACTTGCCATGGCTCCAAGCATCCACTGGCGCACCAAGCGCGGCAGAACCTCAGCGAGGCCTTGATTCGAGGCAAAGCTGTGTCCTTGTTCTGGATCAAGGCCCACGCCGGATTCGAGGGCAATGAACGCGCGGACGTCCTGGCAAAGGAGGCGGCCCTTTCGAGCCGGAGAACACCAGACTACGACCGGTGCCCGGTTTCATTCGTCAAAAACCAGCTCCGCAGCCGGACTCTTGACGAGTGGAACCGGAGATACCTGGCCGGAGGGACCGCTTCCGTAACCAGGACGTTCCTCCCAAACGCGGTGGACGCACACAAAATTGTCAAGAAAATTGCACCGGAGGGCATAACAACGCAGTGGCTGACGGGACATGGGGGGTTCTCCCAATATCTGCACAGATTTAAGTGCAAGGAGAGCCCTTCATGCATCTGTGATCCCGAAGCCGCTGAAAGTGTAATGCATATTTTATTCGAGTGCCCCGTCTTCGAAGAAGAGAGAATAGAACTGGAGCAAAACTTAGATGAGGAAGTGAGTGCTGCAAACGCTCACTGCCTCACAGCGTTTTAAACAATAAAAAAAAAAAAAAAAAAAAAAAAAACCTAACCTAACCTAACAATCACTGACCTAACCTTATGAAACCTAACCTAACCTGAAATTAACAAATTGAATTAGAATGTGAATAAGAATTAAATTGGAATTAAATTGGAATTGAATTGGAATTGAATTGAAAATTAATTGGAATTGAATTAGAATTAAATTGGAATTGAATTGGAATTGAATCGGAAATTAATTTGAATTGAATTAGAATTGAATTGGAATTGAATTGGAATTAAATTGGAATTGAATTGGAATTGAATTGGAATTGAATTGGAATTATTTTGATCAATATTTTAGCCGATTCGGATGTTTGCCGGTTATTATTTTAGCCTGTTATTATTTCGTCCAGTTATTATTTTAGCCAGAAATTATTTTAGCCGATTGTTATTTTAGCCAGTTATAATTTTGGCCAGTTATTATTTTAGCCGGTTTTATTTCATCCGATTATTATTTTAGCCAGTTATTATTTTAGCCGATTATTATTTTACCTCGTTATTATTTAAGCCGATGTTAAAAAATAAAATGAAAATGAACATTTTAATGAAAATGAAAATAAAAATGAAAATGAAAATACAAAAACTAACATTCACTGACCTTACCTAACTTTCCTAAACCTAACCTGACATTAACAAATAGAATTGGAATGTGAATAAGAATTGAATTGGAATGTGAATAAGAATTGAATTGGAATGGGAATAAGAATTGAATTGGAATTGAATTGGAATTAAATTGGAATTAAATTGGAATTGAATTGGAATTGAATTGGAATTGAATTGGAATTGAATTGGAATTAAATTGGAATTGAATTGGAATTGAATCGGAAATTAATTTGAATTGAATTAAAATTGAATTGGAATTGAATTGGAATTAAATTGGAATTGAATTGGAATTGAATTGGAATTATTTTGATCAATATTTTAGCCGATTCGGATGTTTGCCGGTTATTATTTTAGCCTGTTATTATTTCGTCCAGTTATTATTTTAGCCAGAAATTATTTTAGCCGATTGTTATTTTAGCCAGTTATAATTTTGGCCAGTTATTATTTTAGCCGGTTTTATTTCATCCGATTATTATTTTAGCCAGTTATTATTTTAGCCGATTATTATTTTACCTCGTTATTATTTAAGCCGATGTTAAAAAATAAAATGAAAATGAACATTTTAATGAAAATGAAAATAAAAATGAAAATGAAAATACAAAAACTAACATTCACTGACCTTACCTAACTTTCCTAAACCTAACCTGACATTAACAAATAGAATTGGAATGTGAATAAGAATTGAATTGGAATGTGAATAAGAATTGAATTGGAATGGGAATAAGAATTGAATTGGAATTGAATTGGAATTAAATTGGAATTAAATTGGAATTGAATTGGAATTGAATTGGAATTGAATTGGAATTGAATTGGAATTAAATTGGAATTGAATTGGAATTGAATCGGAAATTAATTTGAATTGAATTAAAATTGAATTGGAATTGAATTGGAATTAAATTGGAATTGAATTGGAATTGAATTGGAATTATTTTGATCAATATTTTAGCCGATTCGGATGTTTGCCGGTTATTATTTTAGCCTGTTATTATTTCGTCCAGTTATTATTTTAGCCAGAAATTATTTTAGCCGATTGTTATTTTAGCCAGTTATAATTTTGGCCAGTTATTATTTTAGCCGGTTTTATTTCATCCGATTATTATTTTAGCCAGTTATTATTTTAGCCGATTATTATTTTACCTCGTTATTATTTAAGCCGATGTTAAAAAATAAAATGAAAATGAACATTTTAATGAAAATGAAAATAAAAATGAAAATGAAAATACAAAAACTAACATTCACTGACCTTACCTAACTTTCCTAAACCTAACCTGACATTAACAAATAGAATTGGAATGTGAATAAGAATTGAATTGGAATGTGAATAAGAATTGAATTGGAATGGGAATAAGAATTGAATTGGAATTGAATTGGAATTAAATTGGAATTGAATTATAATTGAATTAGAAATGAATTAGAAATGAATTGGAATTGAATAAGAATTGAATTGGAATTGAATTGGAATTGAATTGTAATTGAATTGGAAATTAAATGGAATTAAATTGGAATTGAATAAGAATTGAATTGGTATTAAATTGGAATTGAATTGGAAATTAATTGGAATTGAATTAGAATTGAATTGGAATTGAATTGGAATTGAATTGTAATTGAATTGGAAATGAATTGGAAATGAATTTGAATTGAATAAGAATTGAATTGGAATTGAATTGGAATTTTTATTTTAGCCAGTTATTATTTTAACCGATTGTTATTTTAGCCAGTTATAATTTTGGCCAGTTATTATTTTAGCCGGTTTTATTTCATCCGATTATTATTTTAGCCGATTATTATTTTTCCTCGTTATTATTTAAGCCGATGTAAAAAAATAAAATGAAAATGAACATTTATTGGAATTGAATTAGAATTGAATTGGAATTGAATAAGAATTGAATTGGAATTGAATTGGAATTAAATTGGAATTGAATTGGAATTGAATCGGAAATTAATTTGAATTGAATTAAAATTGAATTGGAATTGAATTGGAATTAAATTGGAATTGAATTGGAATTGAATTGGAATTATTTTGATCAATATTTTAGCCGATTCGGATGTTTGCCGGTTATTATTTTAGCCTGTTATTATTTCGTCCAGTTATTATTTTAGCCAGAAATTATTTTAGCCGATTGTTATTTTAGCCAGTTATAATTTTGGCCAGTTATTATTTTAGCCGGTTTTATTTCATCCGATTATTATTTTAGCCAGTTATTATTTTAGCCGATTATTATTTTACCTCGTTATTATTTAAGCCGATGTTAAAAAATAAAATGAAAATGAACATTTTAATGAAAATGAAAATAAAAATGAAAATGAAAATACAAAAACTAACATTCACTGACCTTACCTAACTTTCCTAAACCTAACCTGACATTAACAAATAGAATTGGAATGTGAATAAGAATTGAATTGGAATGTGAATAAGAATTGAATTGGAATGGGAATAAGAATTGAATTGGAATTGAATTGGAATTAAATTGGAATTAAATTGGAATTGAATTGGAATTGAATTGGAATTGAATTGGAATTGAATCGGAAATTAATTTGAATTGAATTAAAATTGAATTGGAATTGAATTGGAATTAAATTGGAATTGAATTGGAATTGAATTGGAATTATTTTGATCAATATTTTAGCCGATTCGGATGTTTGCCGGTTATTATTTTAGCCTGTTATTATTTCGTCCAGTTATTATTTTAGCCAGAAATTATTTTAGCCGATTGTTATTTTAGCCAGTTATAATTTTGGCCAGTTATTATTTTAGCCGGTTTTATTTCATCCGATTATTATTTTAGCCAGTTATTATTTTAGCCGATTATTATTTTACCTCGTTATTATTTAAGCCGATGTTAAAAAATAAAATGAAAATGAACATTTTAATGAAAATGAAAATAAAAATGAAAATGAAAATACAAAAACTAACATTCACTGACCTTACCTAACTTTCCTAAACCTAACCTGACATTAACAAATAGAATTGGAATGTGAATAAGAATTGAATTGGAATGTGAATAAGAATTGAATTGGAATGGGAATAAGAATTGAATTGGAATTGAATTGGAATTAAATTGGAATTGAATTATAATTGAATTAGAAATGAATTAGAAATGAATTGGAATTGAATAAGAATTGAATTGGAATTGAATTGGAATTGAATTGTAATTGAATTGGAAATTAAATGGAATTAAATTGGAATTGAATAAGAATTGAATTGGTATTAAATTGGAATTGAATTGGAAATTAATTGGAATTGAATTAGAATTGAATTGGAATTGAATTGGAATTGAATTGTAATTGAATTGGAAATGAATTGGAAATGAATTTGAATTGAATAAGAATTGAATTGGAATTGAATTGGAATTTTTATTTTAGCCAGTTATTATTTTAACCGATTGTTATTTTAGCCAGTTATAATTTTGGCCAGTTATTATTTTAGCCGGTTTTATTTCATCCGATTATTATTTTAGCCGATTATTATTTTTCCTCGTTATTATTTAAGCCGATGTTAAAAATGAAAATTGAATTGGAATTGAATTGGAACTGAATTGGAATTGAATAAGAATTGAATTGGAATTGAATTGGAATTGAATTGTAATTGAATTGGAAATTAAATGGAATTAAATTGGAATTGAATTGGAATTGAATTGGAATTGAATAAGAATTGAATTGGTATTAAATTGGAATTGAATTGGAAATTAATTGGAATTGAATTAGAATTGAATTGGAATTGAATCTGAATTGAATTGTAATTGAATTGGAAATTAATTGGAATTAAATAAGAATTGAATTGGAATTGAATTGGAAATGAATTTGAATTGAATAAGAATTGAATTGGAATTGAATTGGAATTTTTATTTTAGCCAGTTATTATTTTAACCGATTGTTATTTTAGCCAGTTATAATTTTGGCCAGTTATTATTTTAGCCGGTTTTATTTCATCCGATTATTATTTTAGCCGATTATTATTTTTCCTCGTTATTATTTAAGCCGATGTTAAAAAATAAAATGAAAATGAACATTTATTGGAATTGAATTAGAATTGAATTGGAATTGAATAAGAATTGAATTGGAATTGAATTGGAATTGAATTGGAATTATTTTGATCAATATTTTAGCCGATTCGGATGTTTTCCGGTTATTATTTTAGCCTGTTATTATTTCGTCCAGTTATTATTTTAGCCAGAAATTATTTTAGCCGATTGTTATTTTAGCCAGTTATAATTTTGGCCAGTTATTATTTTAGCCGGTTTTATTTCATCCGATTATTATTTTAGCCAGTTATTATTTTAGCCGATTATTATTTTTCCTCGTTATTATTTAAGCCGATGTAAAAAAATAAAATGAAAATGAACATTTTAATGAAAATGAAAATAAAAATGAAAATGAAAATACAAAAACTAACATTCACTGACCTTACCTAACTTTCCTAAACCTAACCTGACATTAACAAATAGAATTGGAATGTGAATAAGAATTGAATTGGAATGTGAATAAGAATTGAATTGGAATGGGAATAAGAATTGAATTGGAATTGAATTGGAATAGATTTGGAATTGAATTGGAATTGAATTGGAAATGAATTGGAATTGAATAAGAATTGAATTGGAATTGAATTGGAATTGAATTGGAATTGAATTGTAATTGAATTGGAAATTAATTGGAATTAAATTAGAATTGAATTGGAATTGAATTGGAAATGAATTTGAATTGAATAAGAATTGAATTGGAATTTTTATTTTAGCCAGTTATTATTTTAACCGATTGTTATTTTAGCCAGTTATAATTTTGGCCAGTTATTATTTTAGCCGGTTTTATTTCATCCGATTATTATTTTAGCCAGTTATTATTTTAGCCGATTATTATTTTTCCTCGTTATTATTTAAGCCGATGTAAAAAATGAAAATGAAAATGAAAATGAAAATGAAAATGAAAATGAAAATGAAAATGAAAATGAAAATGAAAATGAAAATGAAAATGAAAATGAAAATGAAAATGAAAATGAAAATGAAAATGAAAATGAAAATGAAAATGAAAATGAAAATGAAAATGAAAATGAAAATGAAAATGAAAATGAAAATGAAAATGAAAATGAAAATGAAAATGAAAATGAAAATGAAAATGAAAATGAAAATGAAAATGAAAATGAAAATGAAAATGAAAATGAAAATGAAAATACAAAAACTAACATTCACTGACCTTACCTAACCTTCCTAAACCTAACCTGACATTAACAAATAGAATTGGAATGTGAATAAGAATTGAATTGGAATGTGAATAAGAATTGAATTGGAATGGGAATAAGAATTGAATTGGAATTGAATTGGAATTAAATTGGAATTGAATTGGAATTGAATTGGAATTGAATTGGAAATTAATTGGAATTGAATTAGAATTAAATTGGAATTGAATTGGAATTGAATTGGAATTGAATTGGAAATTAATTGGAATTGAATAAGAAATATATTGGAATTGAATTAGAATTAAATTGGAATTGATTTGGAATTGAATTGGAATTGAATTGGAATTGAATTGGAATTTTTATTTTAGCCAGTTATTATTTTAACCGATTGTTATTTTAGCCAGTTATAATTTTGGCCAGTTATTATTTTAGCCGATTATTAATTTTCCTCGTTATTATTTAAGCCGATGTAAAAAAATAAAATGAAAATGAACATTTATTGGAATTGAATTAGAATTGAATTGGAATTGAATAAGAATTGAATTGGAATTGAATTGGAATTATTTTGATCAATATTTTAGCCGATTCGGATGTTTGCCGGTTATTATTTTAGCCTGTTATTATTTCGTCCAGTTATTATTTTAGCCAGAAATTATTTTAGCCGATTGTTATTTTAGCCAGTTATAATTTTGGCCAGTTATTATTTTAGCCGGTTTTATTTCATCCGATTATTATTTTAGCCAGTTATTATTTTAGCCGATTATTATTTTACCTCGTTATTATTTAAGCCGATGTTAAAAAATAAAATGAAAATGAACATTTTAATGAAAATGAAAATAAAAATGAAAATGAAAATACAAAAACTAACATTCACTGACCTTACCTAACTTTCCTAAACCTAACCTGACATTAACAAATAGAATTGGAATGTGAATAAGAATTGAATTGGAATGTGAATAAGAATTGAATTGGAATGGGAATAAGAATTGAATTGGAATTGAATTGGAATTAAATTGGAATTGAATTATAATTGAATTAGAAATGAATTAGAAATGAATTGGAATTGAATAAGAATTGAATTGGAATTGAATTGGAATTGAATTGGAAATTAAATGGAATTAAATTGGAATTGAATTGGAATTGAATTGGAATTGAATAAGAATTGAATTGGTATTAAATTGGAATTGAATTGGAAATTAATTGGAATTGAATTAGAATTGAATTGGAATTGAATTGGAATTGAATTGGAATTGAATTGTAATTGAATTGGAAATTAATTGGAATTAAATTAGAATTGAATTGGAATTGAATTGGAAATGAATTTGAATTGAATAAGAATTGAATTGGAATTGAATTGGAATTTTTATTTTAGCCAGTTATTATTTTAACCGATTGTTATTTTAGCCAGTTATAATTTTGGCCAGTTATTATTTTAGCCGGTTTTATTTCATCCGATTATTATTTTAGCCGATTATTAATTTTCCTCGTTATTATTTAAGCCGATGTAAAAAAATAAAATGAAAATGAACATTTATTGGAATTGAATTAGAATTGAATTGGAATTGAATAAGAATTGAATTGGAATTGAATTGGAATTGAATTGGAATTATTTTGATCAATATTTTAGCCGATTCGGATGTTTTCCGGTTATTATTTTAGCCTGTTATTATTTCGTCCAGTTATTATTTTAGCCAGAAATTATTTTAGCCGATTGTTATTTTAGCCAGTTATAATTTTGGCCAGTTATTATTTTAGCCGGTTTTATTTCATCCGATTATTATTTTAGCCAGTTATTATTTTAGCCGATTATTATTTTTCCTCGTTATTATTTAAGCCGATGTAAAAAAATAAAATGAAAATGAACATTTTAATGAAAATGAAAATAAAAATGAAAATGAAAATACAAAAACTAACATTCACTGACCTTACCTAACTTTCCTAAACCTAACCTGACATTAACAAATAGAATTGGAATGTGAATAAGAATTGAATTGGAATGTGAATAAGAATTGAATTGGAATGGGAATAAGAATTGAATTGGAATTGAATTGGAATAGATTTGGAATTGAATTGGAATTGAATTGGAAATGAATTGGAATTGAATAAGAATTGAATTGGAATTGAATTGGAATTGAATTGGAATTGAATTGTAATTGAATTGGAAATTAATTGGAATTAAATTAGAATTGAATTGGAATTGAATTGGAAATGAATTTGAATTGAATAAGAATTGAATTGGAATTTTTATTTTAGCCAGTTATTATTTTAACCGATTGTTATTTTAGCCAGTTATAATTTTGGCCAGTTATTATTTTAGCCGGTTTTATTTCATCCGATTATTATTTTAGCCAGTTATTATTTTAGCCGATTATTATTTTTCCTCGTTATTATTTAAGCCGATGTAATGAAAATGAAAATGAAAATGAAAATGAAAATGAAAATGAAAATGAAAATGAAAATGAAAATGAAAATGAAAATGAAAATGAAAATGAAAATGAAAATGAAAATGAAAATGAAAATGAAAATGAAAATGAAAATGAAAATGAAAATGAAAATGAAAATGAAAATGAAAATGAAAATGAAAATGAAAATGAAAATGAAAATGAAAATGAAAATGAAAATGAAAATGAAAATGAAAATGAAAATGAAAATGAAAATGAAAATGAAAATGAAAATGAAAATGAAAATGAAAATGAAAATGAAAATGAAAATGAAAATGAAAATGTAAATGTAAATGTAAATGAAAATGAAAATGAAAATGAAAATGAAAATGAAAATACAAAACCTGAATTGGAATGTGAAGAACAATCACTGACCTAACCTTATGAAACCTAACTTTCCTAAACCTAACTTTCCTAAACCTAACCTAACCTGAAATTAACAAATTGAATTAGAATGTGAATAAGAATTGAATTGGAATTAAATTGGAATTGAATTGGAATTGAATTGAAAATTAATTGGAATTGAATTAGAATTAAATTGGAATTGAATTGGAATTGAATCGGAAATTAATTTGAATTGAATTAGAATTGAATTGGAATTAAATTGGAATTGAATTGGAATTGAATTGGAATTGAATTGGAATTGAATTGGAATTGAATTGGAATTGAATTGAAAATTAATTGGAATTGAATTAGAATTAAATTGGAATTGAATTGGAATTGAATCGGAAATTAATTTGAATTGAATTAGAATTGAATTGGAATTAAATTGGAATTGAATTGGAATTGAATTGGAATTGAATTGGAATTATTTTGATCAATATTTTAGCCGATTCGGATGTTTGCCGGTTATTATTTTAGCCTGTTATTATTTCGTCCAGTTATTATTTTAGCCAGAAATTATTTTAGCCGATTGTTATTTTAGCCAGTTATAATTTTGGCCAGTTATTATTTTAGCCGGTTTTATTTCATCCGATTATTATTTTAGCCAGTTATTATTTTAGCCGATTATTATTTTACCTCGTTATTATTTTAGCCGATGTTAAAAAATAAAATGAAAATGAACATTTTAATGAAAATGAAAATAAAAATGAAAATACAAAAACTAACATTCACTGACCTTACCTAACTTTCCTAAACCTAACCTGACATTAACAAATAGAATTGGAATGTGAATAAGAATTGAATTGGAATGTGAATAAGAATTGAATTGGAATGGGAATAAGAATAGAATTGGAATTGAATTGGAATTAAATTGGAATTAAATTGGAATTGAATTGGAATTGAATTGGAATTGAATTGGAATTGAATTAGAATTGAATTGGAATTGAATTGGAATTTAATTAGAATTGAATTGGAATTGAAATGGAATGTGAATAAGAATTGAATTGGAATGGGAATAAGAATAGAATTGGAATTGAATTGGAATTAAATTGGAATTAAATTGGAATTGAATTGGAATTGAATTGGAATTGAATTGGAATTGAATTAGAATTGAATTGGAATTGAATTGGAATTTAATTAGAATTGAATTGGAATTGAAATGGAAATGAATTTGAATTGAATAAGAATTGAATTGGAATTGAATTGGAATTTTTATTTTAGCCAGTTATTATTTCGTCCAGTTATTTTAGCCAAATATTATTTTAGCCGATTGTTATTTTAGCCGGTTATAATTTTGGCCGGTTATTATTTTAGCCGGTTATTATTTCATCCGATTATTATTTGAACCAGTTATTATTTCAGCCGATTATTATTTGAGCCGATTATTATCTTAGCCTATTATTATTTAAGCCAGTTATTATTTTATCCGATTATTATTTGGAAATGAATTGGAATTGAATAAGAATTGAATTGGAATTGAATTGGAATTAAATTGGATTTATTTTGATCAATATTTTAGCCGATTAGGATGTTTGCCGGTTATTATTTTAGCCTGTTATTATTTTGTTCAGTTATTATTTTAGCCAGTTATTATTTTAGCCAGTCATTATTTCAGCCGATTATAATTCTAGCCTGTTATTATTTCGTCAAGTTATTATTTTAGCCAGACATTATTTTAGCCGATTGTTATTTTAGCCGGTTATAATTTTGGCCGGTTGTTATTTTAGCTGGTTATAATTTCATCCGATTATTATTTGAGCCAGTTATTATTTTAGCCGATTATTATTTTAGCCGGTTATTATTTGAGCCGTTTATTATTTTAGCCGATTATAATGTTAGCCAATTATTATTTCAGCCGATTATTATTTTAGCCTGTTATTATTTCGTCCAGTTATTTTAGCCAGATATTATTTATTTATTTTTATTTATTTTAGCCGGTTATTATTTGAGCCGTTTATTATTTTAGCCGATTATAATGTTAGCCAGTTATTATTTCAGCCGATTATTATTTTAGCCTGTTATTATTTCGTCCAGTTATTTTAGCCAGATATTATTTTAGCCGATTGTTATTTTAGCCGGTTATAATTTTGGCCGGTCATTATTTTAGCCGGTTATTATTTCATCCGATTATTATTTGAACCAGTTATTATTTCAGCCGATTATTATTTTTGCCTATTAATATTTAAGCCAGTTATTATTTCATCCGATTATTATTTGAGCCAGTTATTATTTTAACCGATTGTTATTTTAGCTAGTTAAAATTTGGCCGGTTATTATTTTAGCTAGTTATTATTTTAGCCGATTATTATTTTAGCCTGTTATTTTTTCAGTCGATTATTATTTTAGCCGGTTATTATTTGAGCCGATAAGAATAAGAAAGAATATGAAGAATCTTTATTTGCGTGAAACATGGTTTACAAATTAGATGGTAATAATAATACATGGTTCGGCACATTCCGCCATAACATAGGCATGCAAATATTTCCGTAGGATTAGACCTAAGTACGCTAAGTTTTCTAATTATTTCATATAAAATTCTTTAAAATAAAATAACACCCTTAAATTAACCATTACATTAATCCCTTAACGATAAACTATTTAAATATTAAAATTAAAAGAAAAATATAAAGTAAACAATTATATATATATAGGTACATTGCAACATTATTTATGAGTCATGAACTCTGAAATATTATAAAAACATTTGTCAAGAAGCCACTTCTTTAGTGCTCTTTTAAACTTAGTAAGTGGCAGTTCCCTTAGAGCTTTAGGTAATTTGTTATATATTTGGATTATCATCCAGGAACAATTTCTTTTATACAGTGTCGTTGATATCATGGGCACTGCCAGCTTAGTTGGGTCTCTCGAAATAAACTTTTTAGAAGCATTTGCTTTTTTAAATAGCATACTGTTTTTTTTAACAAATGACCCAATTTCATATATGTAGAGGCACGTGACTGTTAAAATTTTTAGTTGTTTAAATAGAGGCCTTATTTTAGCCTATTATTATTTTAGCCAGTTAATATTTCATCCGTTTATTATTTGAGCCAGTTATTATTTTAACCGATTGTTATTTTAGGCAGTTAAAATTTGGCCGGTTATTATTTTAGCCAGTTATTATTTTAGCCGATTATTATTTTTCCTCGTTATTATTTAAGCCGATGTAAAAAATGAAAATGAAAATGAAAATGAAAATGAAAATGAAAATGAAAATGAAAATGAAAATGAAAATGAAAATGAAAATGAAAATGAAAATGAAAATGAAAATGAAAATGAAAATGAAAATGAAAATGAAAATGAAAAAGAAAATGAAAATGAAAATGAAAATGAAAATGAAAATGAAAATGAAAATGAAAATGAAAATGAAAATGAAAATGAAAATGAAAATGAAAATGAAAATGAAAATGAAAATGAAAATGAAAATGAAAATGAAAATGAAAATGAAAATGAAAATGAAAATGAAAATGAAAATGAAAATGAAAATGAAAATGAAAATGAAAATGAAAATGAAAATGAAAATGAAAATGAAAATGAAAATGAAAATGAAAATGAAAATGAAAATGAAAATGAAAATGAAAATGAAAATGAAAATGAAAATGAAAATGAAAATGAAAATGAAAATGAAAATGAAAATGAAAATGAAAATGAAAATGAAAATGAAAATGAAAATGAAAATGAAAATACAAAACAAAAAAAAGAAAACTCAATTTATGTTATTTCTAAAGGCATCTGGGGTGCATAAAGAAGAAGCTGGTGTACAAGCCAGTCTACTGATCAATCTTATCGGACCCGAGGGGTTCGATGTATATGAGACTTTTACCTTTACTGCGGAAGGCGACAAGGATGACGTCACTTTGTTAATAAAAAAGTTTGATGAATATTTTGGAGTGAGACAAAATATTACATTGGCCAGATATAATTTTTTTACGAGAAATCAAGATACCGGGGAGTCTATTGATCAGTATGTAACTGCATTGAAACTTTTGAGCAAATACTGTAGTTTCAAGACTTTGGAAGAGGAGCTTATTCGAGATCGTATTGTTTGTGGCACAAAAAGTACGATTGTACGTGATCGCTTGTTGAGAACGGAAGATCTCACATTGGAAAAGGCGATTAAGATCTGCCAAGTCAACGAAATATCTGCCGACAGTAACCGCTTATTGGAGACGCGGGGCGCGGCGGGTACAACGCAGTCGGCGTCGCCGGTGTCGGTGGACGCGGTCGGAGTGCGCGGCGGAGGCGGCCGCGGTGGCTGGCGCGGGCGCTGGCGCCGCCGGGGACGCGGTGCGGCTGGGCCCGTCGGCGCGCCATCTAACGCGGTGCGGCAGTCCGGTGTGCCGGGCAACTGTCTTAGA
The DNA here is from genome assembly GCA_932294365.1 of Diachrysia chrysitis. Classification (NCBI taxonomy): domain Eukaryota; kingdom Metazoa; phylum Arthropoda; class Insecta; order Lepidoptera; family Noctuidae; genus Diachrysia; species Diachrysia chrysitis. The sequence goes on from OW028661.1 coordinate 40,595, forward strand.
TGTGGAGGTCAATGTATGGAGCCCGGCTCGTGTCCGGCTATTTCTATGCAGTGTTACGTATGTGAAAATTATGGGCATTTCGCTAGAATGTGCAAATTAAAAAAAGGGGTTAAAAAAATGTACGATATAGGTATTAATGAAGAGAAGTACGAGGACATGGATGATTGTGAGTCATTTTTTATATCTATTTTATACAATGTTTCGGAGATTAACTCATCGTCTGAGGATTGGTTTGAGACTCTGCGCGGAGAGTGCGGTTCAGAAAAGTTTAAACTGGATACAGGCGCAGACATTAGTGTTTTATCTTATAAAAGATTTTTGATACTCGGTTATGACAGCAAATTAATAAATATTAGTCGTATTACATTGCAATCTTACAGTGGAGATTGTATTCCCATAAAAGGTATTTGTTGTTTAAAATGGTGGTATAAAAATGTTGAGTATGAATTAAAATTTGCAATTGCTGCTATTGATTGTCAAAGTGTGTTGGGATTGCAAGCTTGCTTAACTTTAGGTTTGATAAAAAGAATTCATAATATACAGTTCACGGAATATCATGACTTATTTAATGGGTTAGGTTGTTTGCCGGGAGAATATAACATTGTGATTGATGAAACGGTAATGCCTGTGATTTGTGCTTCTCGTAAGGTTCCGCTAGGTTTACGTGATAAGTTGCAGGCCGAGTTGAATAGGATGATTGAATTGGGAGTCATTAGGAAGGTGACTCACCCAACTCCCTGGGTAAATGCATTGGTGATCGCTCCTAAGAAAAATGGTCAGTTGCGTATATGTTTAGATCCAAGGCCGCTTAATAAGGCTATACAGCGTGCACATTTTCAATTGCCTACAATAAATGAATTAGCTACGAAGCTACACGGGGCTAAGTATTTTTCAGTTTTGGACGCAAATTCTGGGTTTTGGTCTGTTAAATTAGATAACGCCAGTGCAGACTTATGTACATTTAGTACACCTTTTGGTAGATATCAATATTTGAGATTGCCATTTGGGCTCAATTGTGCTCCTGAAGTTTTCCATGCAAAAATAAAACAATTACTTGAAGGCTTAGAGGGGGTAGATTCATTTATTGATGATATTATTTGTTGGGGTAAAAATAAAACCGAGCATGATTTGCGATTAAAGGCGTTGTTAGATAGGGCCCGAGATGTTAATTTAAAATTTAATAAAGCTAAATGTCGCTTTTGTGTGGAGGAGGTAACGTATTTAGGTCATATTTTTAACAAGGATGGAATGAAAATTGATCCTGAGAAGGTGAGAGCGATAAATAAAATGCCAGAACCAATAGATAGAAAAGGTTTAGAAAGGTTTTTGGGTGCTATAAACTATCTTTCCAAGTTTATACCAAATTATTCTGACCACATTTTTCCACTAACCAGATTATTAAAGAAAGATGTTTTGTGGAGTTGGGAGGCAGGCCATAAAAACGCATTTAACAAATTAAAGGAGTGTATATGTAATGCACCGGTTTTAGCATTATATGACGTTTGTAGGCCAGTTTTATTATCAGTAGATGCAAGCAGCACTGCGCTGGGTGCAGTGCTCATGCAAAACGGGCGACCAGTTGAGTATGCTTCTCGCACGCTAACTGACACACAACAAAGATACGCACAAATAGAGAAAGAAATGTTGGCTATTGTGTTCGCGTGTGAGAAATTTCACCAATACATTTACGGTAAACCTAGAGTAGTCATTGAATCAGATCATAAACCACTTGAAAGTATTTTTAAAAAATCATTGGACTCAATCCCAGCACGCTTGCAGCGTATGATGTTAAAAGTACAAGGATATGATTTATTAGTTACTTACAAACCGGGGCGGTTTATGTATATACCTGATACATTGTCGCGCGCGCCGCTCCCGGACTTGTATAATGACAACATTAGCGAGGCTATACTGTGTCAGGTTAAAATGGTTGTTGATAATGTGCCCATGTCACGGAATAAGTTTACTCTCATAAAGCAGGAAACGAATAAAGATAAAACTTTAAAATTGTTATTAAATTATATAGCTCAGGGTTGGCCTGACAAGTTTAATGTATGTAATTCTTTAAAGTACTATTGGTCAATGAGGGAAGAACTGTATTCTGTGGACGGTGTTATATTTAAAAGCAAACAGGTTTTGATACCGCTTTCATTGCGAAATGAGATGTTACGTATTATACATGAAGGGCATTTGGGGATAGATCGCTGTAAGAGACGCGCGCGTGAAGTATTGTTTTGGCCAGGTATAGCTCATGATATAGAAAATTATGTAAAAAAATGTAAAGTTTGTCAGGAGAATTTAAACAAACCAAGTAAAGAACCTATGATTCCAATACCTATACCAGAGTTGCCATGGAATAAAATCGGCACAGATATTTTTGAATACAGAAGGAACAGTTATTTAATTTTAATAGATTACTTTTCGGGTTTTATAGAAGTGGGAAAATTGAGAGACACTTCCTCTAATTCGGTGATTAATATTATAAAAGAAAATTTTGCACGGTATGGAATACCTGATACGGTCATAAGTGATAATGGTCCACAATTCTCATGTAATAATTTTGTAAAATTTGTCTCAAAGTGGGGATTTACACATATCACTTCATCTCCGTATTATGCTCAATCTAACGGGAAAAGTGAAAGAGCAGTGCAAACAATAAAAAAAATGCTAAAAAAATCAATAGATAGTAATAATGATTTTTATTTAAGTTTATTAAGCTACAGAAATACACCGCGGGAAAATTTGAATTCTCCTGCACGACTTTTGATGGGGAGGCGATTAAACTGTACATTACCGGTTCATCACGATCTATTAAAGAGGAAAAATTGTGATGACGAAATACAGCACACAAAATTACTAAATAATCAAATGAAGAGCAAATTGTATTATGATCGAAATTGTAAGCCTTTGTCTGAGTTAAGTGTAGGCGATGACGTCATAATGTTGGAAAATAATAGTGAGAGAATTCGTGGCAAGGTAGTAGCAAAGGCGCCAACTCCACGTTCATATATTGTAAAAAACAAAAAAGGTATTTATCGCCGTAATCGCCGACATTTAATTAAGACCATGCCGGCTAATAATAATCAATTAGAAACTGTTAAGAATGATAAATGTATTATAGTTTCCGATGATGATGAAGATGATTTGAGTAGCTTGGGGAAGGATGATGCGGATAGTGATTATGAATCAAGTATGATACTAAATGATAGCTGGCAAAGTTCATACGTTCCACCTGTAACTCGTAGTAGGACTACTAAGAAATAAATCATGTACTTATTTCTTAGTATATATTTAGTTTATATCCGTTTTGTTTGGTATTTTAGTTTAGTCTAGTTTCTTTCAGTTTTGTTTTTAATTTATTATTTTAAGGGAAAGATGTTGTGGGTATCTGTAACTATTTTAGTAAGACTGTTTTTGTAAACCAACTACCTTCAACTATAATAAATCAGTTGTCAACGTGATCGCGGTGTTTTAATACATTACACCTCGTTATTATTTTAGCCGATGTTAAAAAATAAAATGAAAATGAACATTTTAATGAAAATGAAAATAAAAATGAAAATACAAAAACTAACATTCACTGACCTTACCTAACTTTCCTAAACCTAACCTGACATTAACAAATAGAATTGGAATGTGAATAAGAATTGAATTGGAATGTGAATAAGAATTGAATTGGAATGGGAATAAGAATTGAATTGGAATTGAATTGGAATTAAATTGGAATTAAATTGGAATTGAATTGGAATTGAATTGGAATTGAATTGGAATTGAATTAGAATTGAATTGGAATTGAATTGGAATTTAATTAGAATTGAATTGGAATTGAAATGGAAATGAATTTGAATTGAATAAGAATTGAATTGGAATTGAATTGGAATTTTTATTTTAGCCAGTTATTATTTTAACCGATTGTTATTTTAGCCAGTTATAATTTTGGCCAGTTATTATTTTAGCCGGTTTTATTTCATCCGATTAATATTTTAGCCAGTTATTATTTTAGCCGATTATTATTTTTCCTCGTTATTATTTAAGCCGATGTAAAAAAATAAAATGAAAATGAACATTTATTGGAATTGAATTGGAATTGAATTGGAATTGAATTGGAATTGAATTGGAATTGAATTGGAATTGAATTGGAATTGAATTGCAAATGAATTGGAATTGAATTGGAATTGAATTGGAATTGAATTGCAAATGAATTGGAATGTGAATAAGAATTGAATTGGAATGTGAATAAGAATTGAATTGGAATGTGAATAAGAATTGAATTGGAATGGGAATAAGAATTAAATTGGAATTGAATTGGAATTGAATTGGAATTGAATTGGAATTGAATTGCAAATGAATTGGAATGTGAATAAGAATTGAATTGGAATGTGAATAAGAATTGAATTGGAATGTGAATAAGAATTGAATTGGAATGGGAATAAGAATTGAATTGGAATTGAATTGCAAATGAATTGGAATGTGAATAAGAATTGAATTGGAATGTGAATAAGAATTGAATTGGAATGTGAATAAGAATTGAATTGGAATGGGAATAAGAATTGAATTGGAATTGAATTGGAATTAAATTGGAATTAAATTGGAATTGAATTGGAATTGAATTGGAATTTTTATTTTAGCCAGTTATTATTTTAACCGATTGTTATTTTAGCCAGTTATAATTTTGGCCAGTTATTATTTAAGCCGGTTTTATTTCATCCGATCATTATTTTAGCCAGTTATTATTTTAGCCGATTATTATTTTTCCTCGTTATTATTTAAGCCGATGTAAAAAAATAAAATGAAAATGAACATTTATTGGAATTGAATTGGAATTGAATTGGAATTGAATTGGAATTGAATTGGAATTGAATTGCAAATGAATTGGAATTGAATAAGAATTGAATTGGAATTGAATTGGAATTTTTATTTTGTCCAGTTATTATTTAAGCCGATTGTTATTTTAGCCAGTTATAATTTTGGCCAGTTATTATTTTAGCCGGTTTTATTTCATCCGATTATTATTTTAGCCAGTTATTATTTTAGCCGATTATTATTTTTCCTCGTTATTATTTAAGCCGATGTAAAAAAATAAAATGAAAATGAACATTTATTGGAATTGAATTGGAATTGAATTGGGATTGAATTGGAATTGAATTAGAATTGAATTGCAAATGAATTGGAATTGAATAAGAATTGAATTGGAATTGAATTGGAATTTTTATTTTGTCCAGTTATTATTTAAGCCGATTGTTATTTTAGCCAGTTATAATTTTGGCCGATTATTATTTTTCCTCGTTATTATTTAAGCCGATGTAAAAAATGAAAATGAAAATGAACATTTATTGGAATTAAATTGGAATTGAATTGGAATTGAATTGGAATTGAATTGGAATAGATTTGGAATTGAATTGGAATTGAATTGGAAATGAATTGGAATTGAATAAGAATTGAATTGGAATTGAATTGGAATTGAATTGGAATTGAATTGTAATTGAATTGGAAATTAATTGGAATTAAATTAGAATTGAATTGGAATTGAATTGGAAATGAATTTGAATTGAATTGGAATTGAATTGGAATTGAATTGGAATTGAATTGGAATTGAATTAGAATTAAATTGGAATTGGAATTGAATTGGAATTGAATTGGAATTGAAATGGAAATGAATTGGAATTGAATAAGAATTGAATTGGAATTGAATTGGAATTGAATTGGAATTTTTATTTTAGCCAGTTATTATTTAAGCCGATTGTTATTTTAGCCAGTTATAATTTTGGCCAGTTATTATTTTAGCCGGTTTTATTTCATCCGATTATTATTTTAGCCAGTTATTATTTTAGCCGATTATTATTTTTCCTCGTTATTTTTTAAGCCGATGTAAAAAATGAAAATGAAAATGAAAATGAAAATACAAAACCTATCATTCACTGACCTAACCTTATGAAACCTTTGGGGTGTAGTGGGGCGCCAATCATCTGTGTAGTTTAGTCGACCGAAAGGTAACTCACTAAATTTGCGGCGGCTCACAATCTCTCACCGGTGGCTCCAAGTAGCTGTAACGCATGCAGCGGCCACACCCCGGCTAACCACGTCGACTCGTGGGCTAGACCCGGTGAAGGGGACCGGCTGCTTCGGCACCGGTTCTGCGGATACCTCCCGCTCTATGCGCAGAATCTGCCCCGGCGAAGATGGCACACCAACGCTGATAAGCAACCGGTGGTGGCGGGTTCGGCGGGGCAGTGAAGTCTTGTGATAGGCTTAGGGCGACGACAGAGGTCAAAGTGATCGTCGGCCATTCACTGCATCCAAACCCTTCTCCAGTCGTGGCGGCTCTCCGTTCCACTGGGAATAGAAGGCGGAGGACGAGAGAGTGCATCTGTGCCAGCGCAAACACTTACGCACTTAAATATGTCACGCGCAACTGACTGCTCCTGATTACCGGATCCTGATCAAGACCTACGGCGATGGGCTGAAGTAGAGAGGTTGGGTTGTGGTGCACACCCGGCTTTGTCCGAAGCCTGCACGTATGGCAGCCTAAGGAGAGTGGTCGTTTCTGCACTGCAATTGGGACAACAGTGTGGATTGGGCAGCACCTTAGGTGATGAAGCAGCCCTATTTAGGGAGGCACTGCTTCCCTCGCTCAGCCGGGGAGAGGGCTAGAAAAGGTGCCCTAAAAAAATGCTTGTCCCATCACATTGGGGGAGTAGCAACCGCGGCTGCTTAAGCACCCCACTACTCGCGGTCGACGTCACAGGAAAAATAAAATAAAAACATCGTTTATGACATTTGGTGCATGGAACGTGCGCACATTAATCGACAACGACGGAAACCTTTGCCCGGAGCGTAAAACTGCTGTCGTGGCACGCGAACTTGGTCGCTACAACGTAGATGTAGCAGCGTTAAGCGAAACACGCTTGGCTGACCAAGGCGAACTCGAGGAAATCGGTGGTGGGTATACATTCTTCTGGAAAGGACGACCCCAAACTGAGCGAAGGTTAGCTGGCGTAGGGTTTGCCGTGAAATCCACCATCGCGCAGAAACTGTCTGAATGTCCGCAATACATCTCGGACCGCATTATCACACTTCGCCTTCACCTACAAAACAACAACTACCTGAATGTGATAAGCGTATATGCACCAACAATGAGTAACGAGGACAGTGTCAAAGATCGGTTTTATGAAGAACTTTGCCAATGCCTTAGCAACATACGTTCAAACGAGCAAATACTTCTGCTGGGTGATTTTAACGCAAGGGTTGGCAGAGATACTGAGTCGTGGCTGGGCGTGATTGGAAATAATGGTGTGGGCAATATGAATAGTAACGGACAATTACTACTCACACTCTGTGCCCAATTCGACCTCACCATCACGAACACTCTGTTTAGGCTTCGCGACAAATTCAAAACCACCTGGATGCACCCACGTTCTAAACACTGGCACCTCCTCGATTACGCCATAACCCGACGAAGGGACATCTCCCAGGTGCTTATCACCCGCGTCATGCGCGGCGCGCATTGCTGGACAGACCACCGGCTTCTGGTAACTAAATTGAGACTCCGCCTTCGCGAACCACGAAGATCCTGCAGGGCAAAACCAATATCTCTCAATTTAGACCGACTGAATTGTGCGGACCTTCGAGAAAAATACCAGGAAGGGCTGATAGACACGCTAGATGGGTTTGATGCCCAGCAAGGTGTCCTAATATCAAACTGGAACCAGTTGTCATCCTCCGTACTGACTGTGGCTACGGAAATCATAGGACGCAAAAAACGTAACAACGAGGACTGGTTTGACCAGAATGATAGGGCCCTAACTGAAGCTTTCAAACAGCATCGTATACTCATAAAGCGTAATGAAGGTAATCATAATCTCACTCAAGAAGTCCGAAGTAGCTGTGATTCCTTAAGAAGATTAACAAGGAACATGAAAGATAGATGGTGGCTTGAAAAGGCGGAACAGATACAGTGGCTCGCAGACACACACCAACTAGGCGCTTTTTATGAAGAAATGCATAAGTTGATTGGCGTTTCCATTAAAAATAGCACACCACTAAGATCCCTTGATGGTTCTCAAAAACTCACTGCTAAGCAGGATATACTTGATCGTTGGGCAGAGCACTTTAACAACCTGCTCAATGTAGATCGATTAGCAGATCTTGATCATATAAAGCGTATTTGTCCTTTGCCGCTGAATGATTCGCTGGCTGAGCCACTGACTTTCGCTGAAGTAGTTCGAGCCATCAAAGAGCAGAAAAATAAAAAAGCAGTTGGCGTTGATAACATCGCCGGAGAACTGCTTAAATACGGAGGGGAGCAACTTCACACTTACATCTGGCAAATTTTTGATCGCATTTGGAACGAGGAAATAATACCGCCTGAATTTAAAATATCCCGTATACAGACCCTGTATAAAAACAAGGGAGACCGCTCTGACTGCAACTCCTACCGGGGTATATCGCTTCTCTCTGTCCCTGGGAAGATATTCGCCAGAGTTCTTCTCAACCGGCTTTTACCAGTCTCCGAGGACATATTGCCAGAAACTCAATTTGGGTTTCGTCCCAATAGGGGCACCTGCGAGGCCATCTTTTCCATCCGGCAACTCCAGGAAAAAAGTCGGGAACAAAGTCAACCTTTGTATATGTGCTTCGTGGACTTGGAGAAAGCATTCGACTGTGTGCCGCGGGACGCCCTCTGGACTTTACTGGCAAAATTAGGTTGTCCTGAGAAGTTTGTTAGAATGATTCGCCTTCTTCACGACGAAATGACCTGCTGTGTTACCTATAATGGTGATCAGTCAGAGTTCTTCCCTGTCAGTTGTGGGGTTAAACAAGGTTGTGTGCTTGCACCAACACTGTTTGCTCTTTACTTTTCTGTTGTTGTCAGTGAAGCACTCGAACAAACTTTTGCGGGAATCAAAATACGTTTCAGGACTGATGGGGGACTTTTCAACCTGGCCAGATTAAAAGCTTACACAAAAGTATCACACGCTCTTATAACGGAGATCATGTATGCTGATGATCTGTGTTTTGTTACCAACTCTTCACAAGAACTCCAGGACCTGATTACGAACCTTCAGGAAGTCTGCTGCCGTTTCGGTCTGAAAATCAGTGTGAAGAAAACTGAGGTGATGGCAATAGACTCTCATGGAGCTACAGAACCTATCAAGGTAACCATTGGCAATACTGAGCTGAAGCAAGTGAATACGTTTAAATACCTGGGCAGCACAATTACAGCTAAGTGTGACCTTGACGCCGAAATAAACCATCGCATAGGCGCTGCATCAGCTGTTTTCGGTAAATTACGAGCCAAAGTCTTACAATCACATGATCTGAAGCTTTCGACAAAAATCTCCGTTTACAAGGCCATAGTCCTGCCAAATCTTCTATACTCTGCTGAGTCATGGGTCCTCTATCGGAAACATATACGGGCGCTGGACCGGTTTCATTTAAGGTGCATAAGAGACATTCTCAAAATCAAATGGTCGGACCGGATTAGAAATACCGAAGTGCTACGACGCGCAAATGTCTACGGCATAGAAGCATACCTGATGCGGCGACAGCTCCGATGGTGTGGACATGTTTTACGAATGGATGATGATAGGGTGGCCAAACGCATCTTCTTTTCTGAACTCCAGAACGGCAAGCGGAAACAAGGCGGCCAGTTCTTACGCTTCAAGGATGTTCAGAAAAGACACATGAAAAGGTGCAATATTGATCCCCAGAAATGGGAGAAAAAGGCCATTTGCCGCCCTGAATGGAGGTGCATGGTGAGGAGTGCGGTTCATGGTTTCGAGGAGCAAAGGAGGGTCGAACTGGATTCGAAGCGTGATGCCCTTAAGGCTAGACCACCATCAGCCATGTTTTATAACTATGTCGACGGTGTCCTAACGTGCAGCCGATGCGCGCGCACGTTTACTCATAAGATAGGATACTGCAGCCATCAAAGGGCGCACAAGAGAGCTGACCACCTTGGCTCCTCTGCAAGTGATAGTCGGTAGCAGTCACCATAGCCGAAATCGGCTGGGAAGTATATATATATATATGAAACCTAACTTTCCTAAACCTAACCTAACCTGAAATTAACAAATTGAATTGGAATGTGAATAAGAATTGAATTGGAATTAAATTGGAATTGAATTGGAATTGAATTGGAAATTAATTGGAATTGAATTAGAAATTAATTGGAATTGAATTAGAATTAAATTGGAATTGAATTGGAATTGAATTGTAATTGAATTGGAATAGATTTGGAATTGAATTGGAATTTAATTGGAATTAAATTAGAATTGAATTGGAATTGAATTGGAAATGAATTTGAATTGAATAAGAATTGAATTGGAATTGAATTGGAATTTTTATTTTAGCCAGTTATTATTTTAACCGATTGTTATTTTAGCCAGTTATAATTTTGGCCAGTTATTATTTTAGCCGGTTTTATTTCATCCGATTATTATTTTAGCCAGTTATTATTTTAGCCGATTATTATTTTTCCTCGTTATTATTTAAGCCGATGTAAAAAAATAAAATGAAAATGAACATTAATTGGAATTGAATTGGAATTGAATTAGAATTGAATTGGAATTGAATAAGAATTGAATTGGAATTGAATTGGAATTTTTATTTTAGCCAGTTATTATTTTAACCGATTGTTATTTTAGCCAGTTATAATTTTGGCCAGTTATTATTTTAGCCGGTTTTATTTCATCCGATTATTATTTTAGCCAGTTATTATTTTAGCCGATTATTATTTTTCCTCGTTATTATTTAAGCCGATGTAAAAAATGAAAATGAAAATAAAAATGAAAATGAAAATACAAAAACTAACATTCACTGACCTTACCTAACTTTCCTAAATCTAACCTGACATTAACAAATAGAATTGGAATTTGAATAAGAATTGAATTGGAATGTGAATAAGAATTAAATTGGAATGGGAATAAGAATTGAATTGGAATTAAATTGGAATTAAATTGGAATTGAATTGGAATTGAATTGGAATTGAATTGGAAATTAATTGGAATTGAAATGGAATTGAATTGGAATTGAATTGGAATTGAATTGGAATTGAATTGGAAATTAATTGGAATTGAAATGGAATTGAATTGGAATTGAATTGGAATTGAATTGGAATTGAATAAGAATTGAATTGGAATTGAATTGGAATTAAATTGGAATTAAATTGGAATTGAATTGGAATTGAATTGGAATTGAATTGGAATTATTTTGATCAATATTTTAGCCGATTCGGATGTTTGCCGGTTATTATTTTAGCCTGTTATTATTTCGTCCAGTTATTATTTTAGTCAGAAATTATTTTAGCCGATTGTTATTTTAGCCAGTTATAATTTTGGCCAGTTATTATTTTAGCCGGTTTTATTTCATCCGATTATTATTTTAGCCAGTTATTATTTTAGCCGATTATTATTTTTCCTCGTTATTATTTAAGCCGATGTAAAAAAATAAAATGAAAATGAACATACAAAAACTAACATTCACTGACCTTACCTAACTTTCCTAAACCTAACCTGACATTAACAAATAGAATTGGAATGTGAATAAGAATTGAATTGGATTGGGAATAAGAATTGAATTGGAATTGAATTGGAATTAAATTGGAATTAAATTGGAATTGAATTGGAATTGAATTGGAATTGAATTGGAATTGAATTAGAATTGAATTGGAATTGAATTGGAATTAAATTAGAATTGAATTGGAATTGAATTGGAAATGAATTTGAATTGAATAAGAATTGAATTGGAATTGAATTGGAATTTTTATTTTAGCCAGTTATTATTTTAACCGATTGTTATTTTAGCCAGTTATAATTTTGGCCAGTTATTATTTTAGCCGGTTTTATTTCATCCGATTATTATTTTAGCCAGTTATTATTTTAGCCGATTATTATTTTTCCTCGTTATTATTTAAGCCGATGTAAAAAAATAAAATGAAAATGAACATTTATTGGAATTTAATTGGAATTGAATTAGAATTGAATTGGAATTGAATTGGAATTGAATTGGAATTTTTATTTTAGCCAGTTATTATTTAAGCCGATTGTTATTTTAGCCAGTTATAATTTTGGCCAGTTATTATTTTAGCCGGTTTTATTTCATCCGATTATTATTTTAGCCAGTTATTATTTTAGCCGATTATTATTTTTCCTCGTTATTATTTAAGCCGATGTAAAAAATGAAAATGAAAATGAAAATGAAAATGAAAATGAAAATGAAAATGAAAATGAAAATTAAAATTAAAATTAAAATTAAAATGAAAATGAAAATGAAAATGAAAATGAAAATGAAAATACAAAAACTAACATTCACTGACCTTACCTAACTTTCCTAAACCTAACCTGACATTAACAAATAGAATTGGAATGTGAATAAGAATTGAATTGGAATGTGAATAAGAATTGAATTGGAATGGGAATAAGAATTGAATTGGAATTGAATTGGAATTGAATTGGAAATTAATTGGAATTGAATTAGAATTAAATTTGAATTGAATTGGAATTGAATTTGAATTGAATTGGAATTGAATTGGAATAGATTTGGAATTGAATTGGAATAGATTTGGAATTGAATTGGAATTGAATTGGAATTGAATTGGAATTGAATAAGAATTGAATTGGAATTGAATTAGAATTTAATTGGAATTGAATTGTAATTGAATTGGAATTGAATTGGAATTGAATTGGAAATGAATTTGAATTGAATAAGAATTGAATTGGAATTGAATTGGAATTTTTATTTTAGCCAGTTATTATTTTAACCGATTGTTATTTTAGCCAGTTATAATTTTGGCCAGTTATTATTTTAGCCGGTTTTATTTCATCCGATTATTATTTTAGCCAGTTATTATTTTAGCCGATTATTATTTTTCCTCGTTATTATTTAAGCCGATGTAAAAAAATAAAATGAAAATGAAAATGAAAACGAAAATACAAAACCTAACATTCACTGACCTAACCTTATGAAACCTAACTTTCCTAAACCTAACCTAACCTGAAATTAACAAATTGAATTGGAATGTGAATAAGAATTGAATTGGAATTGAATTGGAATTTTTATTTTAGCCAGTTATTATTTTAACCGATTGTTATTTTAGCCAGTTATAATTTTGGCCAGTTATTATTTTAGCCGGTTTTATTTCATCCGATCATTATTTTAGCCAGTTATTATTTTAGCCGATTATTATTTTTCCTCGTTATTATTTAAGCCGATGTAAAAAAATAAAATGAATATGAACATTTATTGGAATTGAATTGGAATTGAATTGGAATTGAATTAGAATTGAATTGGAATTGAATTGGAATTGAATTGGAATTGAATTGGAAATTAATTGGAATTGAATTAGAATTAAATTGGAATTGAATTGGAATTGAATTGGAATTGAATTGGAATTGAATTGTAATTGAATTGGAATTGAATTGGAATAGATTTGGAATTGAATTGGAATTGAATTGGAAATGAATTGGAATTGAATAAGAATTGAATTGTAATTGAATTGGAATTGAATTGTAATTGAATTGGAAATTAATTGGAATTAAATTAGAATTGAATTGGAATTGAATTGGAAATGAATTTGAATTGAATAAGAATTGAATTGGAATTTTTATTTTAGCCAGTTATTATTTTAACCGATTGTTATTTTAGCCAGTTATAATTTTGGCCAGTTATTATTTTAGCCGGTTTTATTTCATCCGATTATTATTTTAGCCAGTTATTATTTTAGCCGATTATTATTTTTCCTCGTTATTATTTAAGCCGATGTAAAAAAATAAAATGAAAATGAACATTTAAATGAAAATGAAAATAAAAATGAAAATGAAAATACAAAACCTAAGATTCACTGACCTTACCTAACTTTCCTAAACCTAACCTGACATTAACAAATAGAATTGGAATGTGAATAAGAATTGAATTGGAATGGGAATAAGAATTGAATTGGAATTGAATTGGAATTAAATTGGAATTGAATTGGAAATTAATTGGAATTGAATTAAAAATGAATTGGAATTAAATTGGAATTGAATTGGAATTAAATTGGATTTATTTTGATCAATATTTCAGCCGATTAGGATGTTTGCCGGTTATTATTTTAGCCTGTTATTATTTTGTCCAGTTATTATTTTAGCCGATTATTATTTTAGCCGGTTATTATTTGAGCCGATTATAATTCTAGCCTGTTATTATTTCGTCGTTATTATTTTAGCCAGACATTATTTTAGCCGATTGTTATTTTAGCCGGTTATAATTTTGGCCGGTTATTATTTTAGCCGGTTATAATTTCATCCGATTATTATTTGAGCCAGTTATTATTTTAGCCGATTATTATTTTAGCCGGTTATTATTTGAGCCGATTATTATTTTAGCCGATTATAATGTAAGCCAATTATTATTTTAGCCAGTTATTATTTCAGCCGATTATTATTTTAGCCTGTTATTATTTCGTCCAGTTATTTTAGCCAGATATTATTTTAGCCGATTGTTATTTTAGCCGGTTATAATTTTGGCCGGTTATTATTTTAGCCGGTTATTATTTCATCCGATTATTATTTGAACCAGTTATTATTTCAGCCGATTATTATTTGAGCCGATTATTATCTTAGCCTATTATTATTTAAGCCAGTTATTATTTCATCCGATTATTATTTGGAAATGAATTGGAATTGAATAAGAATTGAATTGGAATTGAATTGGAATTAAATTGGATTTATTTTGATCAATATTTTAGCCGATTAGGATGTTTGCCGGTTATTATTTTAGCCTGTTATTATTTTGTTCAGTTATTATTTTAGCCAGTTATTATTTTAGCCAGTCATTATTTCAGCCGATTATAATTCTAGCCTGTTATTATTTCGTCAAGTTATTATTTTAGCCAGACATTATTTTAGCCGATTATAATTTTGGCCGGTTATTATTTTAGCTGGTTATAATTTCATCCGATTATTATTTGAGCCAGTTATTATTTTAGCCGATTATTATTTTAGCCGGTTATTATTTGAGCCGATTATTATTTTAGCCGATTATAATGTAAGCCAATTATTATTTTAGCCAGTTATTATTTCAGCCGATTATTATTATAGCCTGTTATTATTTCGTCCAGTTATTTTAGCCAGATATTATTTTAGCCGATTGTTATTTTAGCCGGTTATAATTTTAGCCGGTTATAATTTTGGCCGGTTATTATTTCATCCGATTATTATTTGAACCAGTTATTATTTCAGCCGATTATTATTTTTGCCTATTAATATTTAAGCCAGTTATTATTTCATCCGATTATTATTTGAGCCAGTTATTATTTTAACCGATTGTTATTTTAGCTAGTTAAAATTTGGCCGGTTATTATTTTAGCTAGTTATTATTTTAGCCGATTATTATTTTAGCCTGTTATTATTACGGACAGTTATTATTTTAGCCAGTTATTATTTTAGCCGATTATTATTTTACCTCTTTATTATTTTAGCCAGTTATTATTTTAGCCGATTATTATTTTAGCCTGTTATTATTTCGTCCAGTTATTTTAGCCAGATATTATTTTAGCCGATTGTTATTTTAGCCGGTTATAATTTTGGCCGGTTATTATTTAAGCCGGTTATTATTTCATCCGATTATTATTTGAGCCAGTTATTATTTCAGTCGATTATTATTTTAACCGGTTATTATTTGAGCCGATTATTATTTTAGCCTATTATTATTTTAGCCAGTTAATATTTCATCCGTTTATTATTTGAGCCAGTTATTATTTTAACCGATTGTTATTTTAGGCAGTTAAAATTTGGCCGGTTATTATTTTAGCCAGTTATTATTTTACCTCGTTATTATTTAAGCCGATGTTAAAAATGAAAATTGAATTGGAATTGAATTGGAACTGAATTGGAATTGAATTGGAATTGAATTGGATTCATTTTGATTATTATTTTAACCGATTAGGATGTTTGCCGTTTATTATTTTAGCTGTTTTTATTTCTTCCAGTTATTATTTTAGCCAGATATTATTCTAGCCAGTTATTATTTAAGCCGATTATTACTTTAGCCGATTATTATTTTAGCCTGTTATTATTACAGCCAGTTATTATTTTAGCCAGTTATTATTTTAGCCGATTGTTATTTTAGCCGATTGTTATTTTAGCCGATTATTATTTTAGCCGATTATTATTTTAGCCAGTTTTTATTTTAGCCGATTATTATTTTACCTCGTTATTATTTAAGCCGATGTTAAAAATGAAAATGAAATAAAACCCTTGCCTTGTGAAATCTAACATTCTTAACTTAACCTAACCTTGTCGAACAAACCTATTTTTAACCTTATTAATAAATACAAAACGGTTTAGTCACGCATATTCTGGGGATCGCCCGACTAGTTTCAGACTCAATAGGAGAGTCCCATATCATGAGGTGACGCGGCGGCGGTGTTGTTATACAAATATTTTTAACCTTATTGTTTTAAACCTATTTCTAACCTTACACTTAAAAACCTATTCTGAACCTATCATTCTTCATATTTAAGGCAGTATGTACTATTGTATTCTCAAACCTATTTCAGTTTAACATTGACTACAGGAGAAGAAGGAGAGAGAGAAGAGAAAGAGAAGGAGAAGGAGTTCTCTTTCTCTTTTTTTTTCTCGATCTATTTTTCTTCCTCTTTCTCTTTTCTCAATCAATCAGAACCCGAGTTTGTTTTTGAGACTGTTAGCTTATTAAATTTTAGGTTGGAGAATGTTAAGTTTCAAAAGGTTTTTTTGAGAAATTGAAGTTTTAATGGTAAGGTAGAGAATGTTAGATTTAAAAGGTTAGGTTTAAGAATATCACGTTTAAATATTTTAGTTTTTAAAATCAATCGATTGCGATCGAGTAGCAATAGAGTTACGATTCTGTTGCGGTTTGCAATGTAGTTACAATTTCAATTTTGATTTCGATTCGGAATCGGATTTGGTTAAACTCGAAATTCATTCAGTCGTTAGGTTATTCGTATAACGATTAGTGATCAAGTTGAGATTTACTTCCGATTTAGTTGCGATCGGTCGATGTGCCCTCGGCGTAGGTTTAACTCATTAGCATTTCACGCCGAGAAAAATAAAAGGTATGTGAAGTAGATAGTGGACCAGTGCAAGATAAAACTTAAACTGTTGAGGTATATGTATCATTTAATTAACTTTCTACATACATACATAAATTGTAGTACATCACAAACTAAATCATCTCAATATCCATCAGACCATAATGGCTGTCGGGTCCGCATACACTGCTGGATCTAAACTAAATGCTTGTCACAAAGAATACACCAAGGTTTTAAGACGAAAATGTGTTCATTGTAAGTATGTGAAAGTTAAGCACTATCTGCTGAATTTTTATGTTCACACTGGGTGGCACTCTATTTGGAGTCACCGGCCGGGCCGGCGTGGGCGGCGCGCTCGGCGTGCTCGGCGCGCTCGGCGTGCTCGGCGCGCTCGGCGTGCTCGGCCCGCGCGGCGTGCTCGGCGCGAGCGCCATGCTTGTCGTCGGGCGCGGCGCCGCTAGCGGAGTCCATGGCGGCGGCGAGCTCGTCGTCGTCGTCTTTGCCGTACAGCTCAGGGTAATGGGACATACATTCCTGCATCACGCTGAACTTCTCGTAGCAATCGCTACCTTTAGGATCCGCGTCACTGCAAGCAAGAAGTTAATAGCTTTTAAACAAATTAAATATTTTAAAGAAATTGGTAGTTAATAATAATAATAACAACAAATGCGCAGTCATGCATGTAAAACGAGGTGGGATTATAGTATCCCAGGGGATACAGCTCTCGGATTCTATAAACCTAAAGTCGCTCTCTGCAACGGAGACCTATAAATAATTGGGTATGTTTCGTTAGGCATCAACGTTGCAGACATGAAACAATTATTACAGACAAATTTATTTAGCCGCCTGTACAAAGTACTGAAGTCTTTTGTCAGTGGGTAACAAGGTGCGTGCCTTTAATGGTTGGGTCATGCCAATTTCCATGTACTCTTTTGGTATCAAGTGGAGTCAGACTGTGTAGACGCCTTGGATAAAAGAGTCCGCACACCACTAACTGCAAATCGAATGCACCACCCACGGTCATCGGTAATTATATATCCCCGAAAATATGGGGGTCGAGGCTTTAAGAATGCTAAGACCCTCCATGGCGAGGTATGTAACCTCAGGGAGTACCTACTTCCTCCAAGGTGACGTGGGCACGCATCGAGATGTGGTAGTAGTGGATAAGATCCTCAGACCGCTCTCCTTAAGCAAAGAAAACTGGCGCAGAAATGTCGTGCTGAGCATCAAGGACCGCAATGATGTATGGCAAAGCAAGGAGCTACACGGACGCTATTATCATACCCTTAACCGGCCCGACGTAGATTTCTTAACGTCCATGGCGGTGAAACCGAAGGGTTTGTATGTGCATCTATGGATGAAGTTATGACGAACAACTTGTTATTGTGACACAACATCCAGTTTTTGATAGTGCTCATTTTATATTGTACTGGGATCGATCTTTCATCACTGACGGGAATATTGTAGCAAATAAGCCTGATTCTAGTTATATATAGTGGTGATAGATCGATCAAAGCGTCAAACAATGATTGTTAATATCACTATACCCCATGTCGAGAATCCCGTGAAATGCCAAAAAGAAAAGCAAATTAAATATGTGGATTTGGCTGTGGATTTCGCGCACGAGATTGTCGACATGTGGGAGGTGAACTTAGAAATCATTGTCCCGATAGTCATGGCAACCAATGGCTTAATAGCCAATAGCCTCGACAAAAATCTCGAGAGGCTCTCGTTAGGCGGCTGGGTCAAGGGCTTAATTCAGAAAGCGGTACTTGTCGACACAGCGCGAATCGTAAGAACCTTCCTCCCTCTGGAGCCCTAACCGCCGGCAGCTTGGACCCTTGGACCCCGATGCCATTTGAAGACTGTATTTATAATTTTAAAGGTATACTATATAGTTTTTTTTTTCATATAATTATATTTAAAAATGTAGTTAATATTTATTTGATTAAATAAAGGAAATAAGAATAATTACAATAAATCCGCAGGGCCGCAACACAACGGACCTAAGCACCCCACAGGGTTACTCAAAACGAGGACTCCCAAACCTTTCTTGCCTTAACTGGCTGCTATATTCTCGGGGGTGGAAGTGTCTAATGGCGTAATAGCGAGAAAACCCGCTCCGGGTCCGCTACTGTGACTCGCGATAGTGAAATTGGGTCTGCACCGCCCAACACCCCTAGCCGGCTCGCACTGGTGTTGCTACCTGCTGCCTGCAGTTGTTTGGGGGCCCATCTAGTGAGCTAGCGAGTCACCGTCTCTCTATTTATTTAAATTTACGTGTGTAGAAGGGCAGGCGTCATAGATTTCCGGTAAAATTAATTTTGCATCACAATAGACCGAATTATTTACAATAAACCATAATAGGTTAATTCAGAAGTCCGAGAGACGATGCAGCCCAATAAAATATTTTTTATTATTTATTACGCATTAACGCATGCGGAGCGAATATCTGTGAATGAATACTACAGTATGAATTATATAAAACTATACAATTGATTTATTGATAAAAATAAGCTTACAGGGCTTTAAATCCATTCGCTTTTTAAAATAATAATCAAAAATACAGAAAAGAGACAGAGTAGAAAATTTGGTTGTCTATTATATCAAATTAAGGGACTACCCCATAGACATATCCTGTATATTAAATATATATATTGTTCCAAATCAAACAAACTAGTGCACTTACTCTTAATTAAATTTTAATTCTAATACAATGCCTATTATGCAAAATTGATAATAGTTTAGCAGTCAGGAAATTCAGTTTTATTGAAAAAAAAATGCTGTTAATGGATGGAAATGACTGGAATTTAAACATTGAGAGTATTTTTTGGACTGTGTGTTGTTTGTGTGGCTGCTAAATAAATAACAATTTTGCATTGGCATTGTATTAGAATCAAAATTTAATTAAGAGTAAGTGCACTAGTTTGTTTGATTTGGAACAATATATATATTTAATATACAGGATATGTCTATGGGGTAGTCCCTTAATTTGATATAATAGACAACCAAATTTTCGAATATTAAATCGATGAATATGGGCACAATAGTCATACAGAAAACAGAAAAATATATGCAGATCAAATGGAGCACCACCTGTTTTTTTAATATAACAACTATAATTGATTTTAATGAACTATTTATATACATTAACACTTGCACAAAATTAATTATAATGACAAATATAATACCTGTAGTGAAAACAAGAAAAAGCTTCTCTAAATTGTGAACCACAGGGTCCGGTGGCCATGCCACCGAGGCATGGGCAGCCCCAGTTTATGGAGCCATCAGCTAAAATAAGTCCTGGAGCTGGCTCTGGCTCTGGTAAGATGACCTTGCTAGGTGTGGCCAGCTCTTCCCGCGTTGCCACTATTACTACATCCTTGCCATCCAGTCCAGATGATAGAACAGACCGTGTTGCCATCACTGCAAAAAATAAGAAATAAATTTATGGGTCTAAATTTATTATTTTAAACTAGCTTTGTCAGGACTCTGCACCGCATAATTTTGATAACTATTACCTTGACTTCTAGCTTCTAATGATCATATCAAGAAGAAACATTGCACAATTTTTTAAGTTTTAGCTCCAACAAAATGTTAGGCTTCTATAGCTACTTTAGAACAATTTTTATTTTATGTTTAAAAACTACTAACATTAATTTTGATTTACTATAAACACCTGCCTATAGAAAAATATTAGTAAGATTATATATAATAGAAATCTGTCCAAATGCTGGAAGCAGTTTGACTGCTTGGTTGCTGACATACACCTGCTTAAGCTCAAGCAGTTCATGATTTGTAGTTTATGGGTTTATTGGATTATAGAGTCATTGGGTAGATCCAATGACATTATGATCATATGGACCCTACCTACAGGCAGAAGAAGGCTTCCTCCAGCAGTAGAGATCATCCCACTGAATCCATTCTACTCACTGTGGCCTTGGTGATGCGAGTGTGTGTGAGAGCTACAGCAGCGCCTGTAGCGAGCAGGCGTGACGCGTCACGCGCAGCGCGTCGCGGCTGTCGGCACGCAGCAGCAGCGCGGCGCGCAGGCGGCGCAGATCCCCAGCGCGGGCTCGCACCAGCGCGCGCCCGCCCTTCACCGACAGCACGTCCACACACAGAGAGCCGGCGCCACACTCGCCGAACACACACCTTGCTGCTTCCTCGATGCTCTGCCGCACTGACAGACGAGTTTGGTTCGCACTGCAACTATTTAAGAATACTTAGCATTTTTAAATGTTCCAGTCCGGTGTAATGTAGTAGATGTACCTTATGGGGGTAATTATGAGTGATGACAGGAATTGGATATACGTATTACGCAATAACTATATTACTAATACAAATTATTAGATACTTACGCGATGTCCAAGTACAAAAATCGAGAGCTCATTAATAATATTTTGACACTAAAAAAGCAGTGTCATGACAAGTCTTTAATTATTTGTTATTGTTGAATATTGTAAATTATATATACAAGATTAATAACTACAATATTTTAAATTTCAACTTGAGGTTAGAAAGAAGATGAGCGGTTTTAACTTTTGACAGTTACACATAATGTCGAAAGTGACAGCTAGCTATAAGAAAACCATAAGTAAACTATAGATTGAGCGCAACAAGGTAAGATCCGTAAGCACATGTATGATCAAGCGTCGATTTCAAGGTCAGTCCAATTAGTGTCAAAACAGAGCTCGCCGTGTTTGTATCACCGAGCAAACATTACTTATATTTATGTAATAATGGTAAAATACGTAGTACTGAATTGTAAAACGATTCACGGAAGCAAAACAAAAATAATAGTGACATTTCTTTTCATCCGTGAATAGTACCTGTTATAGAGTTTTTATCTAAATTCAGTAGGGCGAAAGAGGGGGTGCGCGGGGGGCGCGCGGCGGGTAAGCGCTGCACACCCCCCTGCCCCGCAATCCCCGCAATCCCCGCAACGGGCTAGTGTTTTAGCGGTTCCATTTTCTGTTACGACAGTTATTTTTTTATCGTAAGCACATTATTTAAAATTAAGTTTATAATAAGAATAATATACTACTAACTACTAAACTTGAGTTTTGTTTGTTAATATCCTAATTTAATATTATAAACGCGAAAGTTTGAAAGGATGTATGTATGGATGTTAGTTACTCTTTTAATAATATATCTTACATGAGAATGACACATAGGCTATAATTTATAAAGTTTTTTTTTATGAATGACAGAGTGCACTTACATGTTGTAGTAATAATATTCTTAATCATAAATTTATCAGTATTTAACAGTATTTTGCGTAGTCAATGAGACCATGAACATTTTTATAGGAAGAAATATTTTTACATGTTTGCATGAACACCTATTTCAACAATCGCACAGCAGCAATCACTTAGTCCATAGACAAACACACAGTTATTTCATAAATTGATATTTTTAAGGGGCAATACTATATTTTTATTTTTATTATTTATTAAATAGAGTAATATTTCTTATTTAATTGTTTTATTCATGTTATCTCAAAACTTGATATGCATTTTATGACACTAATAATATCGAAACCATCGATATTTTAGGTTGAACGTCTGTCGTCTCACGGAACATTTCTAAGCAAACGAAAACTGACAGCTTAATATGTGCTTTCGTTCTGCACAACGGGCCATAAGCGATACGCTCGCTCTATAGTTATATATAAACTCTATGGGTGCATGTTTTTCCATTTCATAAATAGTGACGTGCAGCTACCGATATTAATCGACAAACCGGTAAATATTCGTAAAACTAGTTTTAACCAATATGTTCTTGTAACTTTTAAAATACTAAGAGCAAATTCAGTCCAAGTTATACTACAACTATATAATGTAATAAAATAAACTATAATTTAAGCCCAGACTAAGAAAAAAAAATGAGTAAAACCTGGTTTATTTCACTTGTTGCGCTTGTGAAAAGGAAAATATAGTTTAATATCAAGTATCGAGTCCAAAAAACACAGTACATAATTACCTAATATTTTTGCTGCCTAAGTAGATGGTTAAACATTTTCTATCACAATAGAAGAACTCTGTTTATGTTTCAATTTAATTCTAAAAAGTTTAACAAAATTAAACTAAAACAACTTAACAAAACGATAAACCAACAACACTACGAAACACAAGACGCATCCGGCTTATAAATACTACCGTAAGTTGTGCTTACTTTGTTCAAAGGAATTAATGTTCAAAGTTCCGGTAATAAAAAATCGAAATCTCAGACAGCACTTTATTCAAAAAGCTGGCCACATTATTTTGGAGTTTGACATTTGCACTTGTCAAATTACTACCTCGAAATAAAAAATAGACGTTACGGTTGTTTATGTTTTGCGTTAATGTGATTTGCTAGAAAATTAAGAAGAGTTGACCTGTAAAACTTCATAAGATAGTGGGACACAGTTTTTCAATACGCCTGTGTTTTGCATTGTGAAGTGTGGTGCAAGATAGAACGAAAATCAACCTCAATTTTCTTAGAACGGGTTAGTAGCCGACTTGTGAGCCGACTAGCCGGTTTTCACGCAATACTACATACAATATACACATCAATAATAAAAAAAATGTTTCGGAAACATGAATTTACGGCCAAAGGACTGATATTTCTGTTTTAGAGACGTTATGAGGGTTGTAATTTGTTGTTTACAATAACATGTCATTGTGAAA
Organism: Diachrysia chrysitis; assembly: GCA_932294365.1. Lineage (NCBI taxonomy): Eukaryota > Metazoa > Arthropoda > Insecta > Lepidoptera > Noctuidae > Diachrysia > Diachrysia chrysitis. Next base: position 64,316 of record OW028661.1, read on the forward strand.
TAGTGCTGCACCATTGCCATTATAAAAGTGCCCGAAACTAGTTCCACCGCTAAAACAGAAAACAGTATCGGTACCTACCTATAATCTTCAATATATTATTTTATATAAAATTCTGCATATTCTAATCCCTGTTAACAGAAATGACAGTAGTTATAAGATTACTTTGTCTTTTTTATAGGTTTCCTTAAAAATAACAGTGGAGAAGAAAGTACCTAGTTAGTGACAGACTTAAAGAATGTTGTTCACTTCACTTTGAAGAAAGCTGTGTCAATTGAACACTTGATGGGATGAGATTACATGATAACTCTATTCCCACAGTATTTTTGGTAAGTGTACATTAAAATAACTGAATAATCGTAGCCAAGCCCTTTAGCTACATATATTCACTTGAAAATTTAATTCTTGAAATAATTTAATATAGGTATCTGTTTTGTCAATTTTGTTTTGTTAATGTAGTAGGTATTTTGTTAGTTTAGTTGTTATTAATTGAGTAAATACTACATAATTAATACTATGTTTGCCTGTGAATACTGTGTTCTTTTTTTAGATTATTGTGCAGGTGTGCATGTCTATAATTGATGTAAACACTACACTCTAAAGCCCTTGTAATGTCATTTTATATGTTTGAGTTTATACATTCAATATAAACTGCCATAAAATATAATAATTTTTATTCTTCATCACAAAATTAATACCTTTTTTCAGGTACAAAAGACTCCAAGTCTCATCAGTTCTATAAGAAACAAGCAACATTTAAAAACTCGACTGGGGATTACTAGTGTCTCCAGGCCTCATCACCAGAAGTTTGTTACCAAGCCCTTTGTAATAGATTTGTTTTCAAAACAAATCAATGACCACAATCTCAAGGGTTATATAACTAGTCGCCACTGAGGAGTTTCACTATCCACCTTCTTTCTGGCTTCATCTTCAGTTCAGCTCCAAGATACAATCCCAATCGACTTTCGAATTATAAAAGAAATATAACGTCAAACTTAAATATATCATCTAGCTAGAGGTTAACGATTTTAAATGGATCTAATAGGACTATTATATGTGCTCGATTTTATTACCTATATTATGTTAATAGTAAATCTAATAAAAATATATCCAAACGAGGTATCTAGTAAGATATATACCTACATAGGTATAAGTATGTGTTGTTACACTTATATTCCTTGATCTATATTCTACACTACTCTGCTAGGGTTAGGTTGCCAACTATTTTAGTAAAACTTGTTGAGTGTAGGTATGTAGCTTCTTTACTTTTGGTGTGTATTTCTCTGATTGCGTAATAATGATACCAGCTAATACGAAATCTCCCCTAAAATCATGTCATGCTATGGGAGATTTTGTATTAACTAGCTGCTTATTATTATTTGGAATAGTAATAATAATTTAAATAAACTACCCAACTGCAGCGAAGTCAAAAAAGGAGGGTTATGTCTTTGACTGAATGATATCTGTTTCTATGTCCGCTCAACGGCTCAACCGATTTTGATAAATGATACATCATTAGATTCGTTTTAATAGCACGAGTCACTGGGTAAATTTAAATTTTAAGATTAGAGAAGAAGAGAGATTTAAGATTTTAAGCGCTTTAATGTGCAGGCTAATAATACAATTATTTTCCCTTATCCCTCGAGTGGAATATCAAAATAAAGGGCTTTAAAAGGCAAGTTCGATAATATATACAATATACGTATTTAAGTTACAATAAAAAAGGCGCACGCATGGTGGCATTTTAAAATATGACAAACATATTATTGCTTAAATTATTACAATATTGGTAACTAATTAAAAGTCTTGATGAGCACACTGAAACTACATAATTGTAAAGCTCGTCGCTAAAATGTATGAAATAGGTAAGTTTATTAAAAAAAAAAATGATAATAGATTGATGTGATTTTGGTATTCCTCGCCCTCATAAACCTTGAAATTGACAGCCACATCAGTTTTTGTAATGCGGCTACCTCACGTTCAGCCGGATTGTGATGGCGATACATTCTACAAAGCGGCGTCCAACGTCATAGCAGCATTAGCGTCATTGACACTACTCCTACTTAATTTGAAGAATTCACATCGCGCATCTCCGACGTCCCCCGTCAAATGCTTGCAAACGTTTCGTAGTCAGCTGTTATTTTTTCCAGAACTGGACTGACTAAAACTACTGCATCAAAATTTAGAGGAATGGTAGTATTTCATGATCCTATTATTTTCGTTTTTATTAAATGCTTAGCAAGGTCTATAGATAAAGGGGCATTTCTTTAAGTGATTATCGATTAAATTTGCTATTTCAACTTTTAAATTGATGCTTCGCTGCGCTTCGACTCTGCTGTAGTATGAGTTGAACCTTTGAATGCAAACATCCAGTAAAATTAATTTTACAGACAATAACACAAATCATGCTATCTAAAACCGTCAAACCTCAAAACAATAGAGTTCAGGGATTAAAAAAATATATCCTTTTGTGTTAACTAGATGAGTTATTATTTGTACCTATGCATTTACGACCGCGGCTTACTGGAGGGCGCTGCGGTAATGTTAATGTAAAAAAACAATTTAAAATCCTATTAGAACCATTTTCGACTTTACGCGGACGTAGACGCGAGCAAAAGCTGGTTTTACCTATAAAATTGTACCTACTAAATGTTTTTGTTATTATGACCATGCAGCGTTATTTACGGCGATAGTTGGAAATAAACTAAAAAAAACTTTTTCTCAAATTTCGGACAAGAGTAACTTGTTGCCCCACATATTTATTTTACGGTGCCACTGGTGGTAATGGTTGAGCTGCATGAGCTAATCAAGGCATGCTGCTACCAGTACGCACCAACTTGCTCAGGTCGATCTACTTAGTTCTTTATTTACACAATATTAAATTACAACAATGGGCCTGTTTCCTATTTTTTTTTTAATGTCCGTCTTGTTGATTAATGAATTTTATTGGACGCGTTTTTTTTCTTTTTTCCTGCAAACAAAAAATGATCAAAATACAGAGAACTGAAGTTACGCGTGACGTCACTCCTCGCTACGATTTTTAGCGAGGCGTAGCGTCATAAGCCCCCACTCCGAAACTTTAAAGCGGTGTATCTTTGTATTTTTTTATTGTTTTGATAAAAGAAAAAATACGTGTCTAATATTTTTTTATTATCTAACTGACGGACTAAATAGATTTTAACTTTTCATACCCAGGAAACATCCCTATTGTCTGGACTTTAAAAGGGGCTTGAAGCTTGTTTCGTCTTTTTTCCTTGGTGTTGCCCGTTAGGAGATGTCAAATCCAGCGAGCTCAATTTATTTACAATGTATCCTAGTTACAAAATAAATTGTTTCAATTTTCAATACGGGTACCTACTCTGTGGTACATTAACAACTCCCCTACATCCTCATACAGACCACAGACCCGGTCACTTCGAACTTCTGAGTAAGCGTAACTGGAACAAGGCTGTGCCTGGCACGTTACATACAATAGTATGTTACTCTCGATTTAATTAGCATATCTATTCAAATAGAAATGGTGTGACAGAAAATACGTATGTTGCGTGTCTGCCATTCGAGCGGTGCTAACAAGTAGCGCGCAGAGCGGCTGGCCAGTTAGCGAACCGTGACTAAGTGACGTTAAAAACTTAAAACGCGGGTTGGTGCTGCTGCGCAGGGGCACTCGTGACCAACAGCGTCACCGCTCCAAAAGAATGCCCAACTTACCTACAACCAAATCTACACGCTTTATTTAAGGGTTAGTGGATTAAAACTAAAGAAAAGATGAAGTTTGATTACAACAATACATCAAGAAAATAAACTTTATTGTGTAGTATGCGATTCGCGGCGTGTTCACACTTCACACCAATCTTTACATTAAGTATCATCTACGATCTGTCTTCGTCTTTCAATGGATTTGTGACAAATAAAATCAATTGCCTGAACCGTATTTTTTTAGCTAGGTATACTTTATACAATACTAGCCGATACCCGCGACTTCGTCTGCGCAGAATTCCTATTTACCTATTTCATAGAGCCTACTTTTTAAAGACGCTTATTTAAATGATAATTTATATTCAACTACAAAACTTGTGTATAAACTCCACTCTCTTATTTCAAGATTATTATAGTCTCATAAAATCTTTTATTTCCTACTCTACCCCTGACAGGTTGATGGTTTAAAGATCTTGGATTGGTGTTCATTTATTTCCATTCATTCATTTATACTTCAAATCCTAATATCTAATTTCGAAATGTTTACTACTTATGAAATCTTTTACGCCCTTCTTTACCCTCTTTAAGGCTTCAGTTCTCCAAATCAGACTATACACGTTGAAATTAATACGTCAAATACCAACGTATTAATTTGAAAGGTTTTTGCAGCGCACGATATAAAGCTAACGAATAACACGATATAACGAATAAGCTTGACCTCAATCCGACAAAATGCTCCGTGATTACCTACTCCCGCAAGCGTGATGAACTAGCCACAGCATATACCCTGGCTGGCTGGTCAAGCTTTATCAAGGCGTGATTGCATCCGTGATTTAGGTGTTCATCGCGATTCTAAATTAATATTTGAGACCCACATTGATGCAGTCGTCGCTAAGGCCTCCAAATCACTGGGCTTCATAATGCGATTGTCCAAGTCCTTCACCAAAGCCAAAACATTAAAGATTTTATATTGTACTTTCGTAAGGAGCCACCCGGAATACGCGTCCCAAATTTAGAACCCCCGATATATACATAGACCGTATCGAGAATGTTCAAAAGGCTTCCACCAAAAAATTCCATATCAATCTTAAAACTATTATAGCTTATGTAAAAGGCTTCATTTACTACCCCTGGTTAGCCGTCGGGATATCAGTGATTGCATTCTTTTATTAAAGATTCTCAGCAATGATATTGATAGCTCGGAGCTGTTATCAAAAATTCGTATTAATGGTCCACGACTGTCAGCCAGGTTTACTCCACCGTTGTGTGTACCATTCGCTTTGTCTTACTATAGGCAAAATACATTCATAGTGCGCGCAATCAGACTTTTTAACAAAGCTTGTAGGCAGCTCGATATTGATCCTTTTATAGAAAGTGTATCCTCCGTCAGAAGATGCCTAAGTTCAACATTTTTCAACTAAACAGGCAAGTAATAGTTAATGCAAATATTTGTCTCTCTTGACAGGCAAATTACCTACCCTACTTATTATTATTATTTTTTTTTTTAGTTTGTTTAATTTACGTGCATGTGTCAACATTTTACAAATCACGGATATAGATTTATTCTGTTGGTTATACGTGGAAACTTGTAATTGGCTGTCTGTTTACTACTTTATTACTCTGTTCGTTTTAGCTGTAAGTCTTCCAAAGTTAAATAAATAAATAAATATTTTAATAAATTATAGCCCATGTGTTATACTGATATTTATATATGCTATATTATTGTAAAGTTTCATTAAAAATCGTTGGTTGCCTGTAAAGTCGGTATACGGGCGAAAGTTTTACGTGACAACGACTGTCAATGTCAATGTCTGTCTCTCTCGCTCTTAGGCGGGCTAACCATGCCCGAGTGGAAGGGACGCGTGCCTCTCACTCGCTCTCATTGTGAGCGCATAACGTGAGCGGAGCGTTACCCAGTTTCTTGAAGTGTCACCCGGCAAACCAATTTATAAGACGTTGTCACGTCAAAATCATACATACAAACTTTCGCGTTTATAATATTAGTAAGGATGCGCATTTGGTAGTAACAAATTGATCCTTATATCAAAACAAATACTTTTATGGCTTCTGGTATTTAAAATAGATAAAGTTTATGGGGGTACGGGTTAAGCTCAGATCCTAAGAAAGGACATCGCTACTTTTTGCCGCGATAGCCGACATCCACGCGGGCGGAGCCGCGGGCAACCGCTAGTTTATAGTAATGTGGACTAATTTCTATTACTATGGATATTTCAGCAGTTACGTGTCGCTTCAGGAAAATCGGAGCGCGCAGTAAGCCCGGCACTGGGGCAGTGTCGCATCCCACGCGATGCACGAGCCTCGCGTGCTCGGCACTATCTCGACTCTCGTGATCTATCGGGTCGTGCTTCATCATGTCACAATCTGCTCCAGGTACTACGTACATATGGCACATAGGTAAGTATACAAATGTGCCTGCCAGGCCAGGCATCTGCTTAGAGGACGATCAATAAAATGAAATTAGTACCATAATTACCCCGGTAAACTCGACTTTTACCCGCGACGGAATGGAAAAGGGTTTAGGGTGAGAGGTTGTTAGTTTAATTGTTTGTGTGTGAGCAATCGAATGTTGTCACATATCTCCAAAACGGTTTGATAAATTTGGATACGGTGTTGTAGTGGATTTGTGATTCATGTGTGATGGTTCTTAGCTATATGTTATACACGTATGGGTCTGATGAAAAAAACATTTTGAGTTTCAGTTCTAAGTATGGGGAACCCCCATAATTTATTGTTTTTTTCTATTTTTGTGTGAAATCTTGCGGTTCACAGAATACATCTACTACAGACAGACATGACAAATCCACAAGGGTCCGTTTTTTGCTATTTGGCTACGGAACCATAAAAAAGTTAGACGATATGAAGTATGTTGGGTGCGTTGTAGGTAATATTAGTCTAATTATTACTGCACTATTCTTAATTTAAGGCAGCGGCTTCGCTCCCGTCAGTCTCCCGGCAACCAAGGGCCTACCGGCTACCCTACATACCTACTCCATTTATCTACCCTGCCTATCTAACCTACATATCTACCCTAACTATCTATCCTACCTACCCTACATACTTACCTATTACCTACCTATTTTCGCATTCGCTCAATCTCTTTTCATATTATATGATTAAAACAAAACTAACATTTTTTTTTCTTCTACACAAACCTTGTTCTAAGGAACATAAAAAAAGAGTTTTCCAATTTGGTGCAGTCGTTGCAAAGTTATGTGCGTACATACATTTCGGCGATACATTTTTATAAGGATACCTATACAGATTGAATCCTTGTACTGAGTACACTGCAAATACGACACCAATAGCACACCGCCGCACTTCTCACTAAAATGTCCTCATGTAAGCTGCATCTCTTGCCTCTGTCCCTCAAACTAGTGAGTAGTCCAGCGAGCGTCCAGGTTACGCAGCACGGCTCTACGCTTAACCATCTGTTCGCTCCCATGTTTAAGCAAATCAAAGGCTTTGTATAGATTTTATGCGCGATTTAGCGCGATAAACAAGGCGGTATTATTATAGTATTTGCTGATGTGTGATAGGTACACACATTCTGTGTACTAAATATCGGGAATTTGTCAATAAAACAAAAAATACAAATTATGCATCTAAATTTATTTTATCGCCTTCAAAGTAGGCCCCATCGCTTGCAATACAACATCTCCAACGCTTCACCCAGTCTTCCATACATTTTTCATAGGCTATTTGCGGTATGGCCTTTAGCTCATTCAGCGAACTTTCTTTTATGGCTTCTATCGACTCTAAACTTTTTCCTCGAAGTGGTAATTTTAACTTGGGAAATAAAAAAAAGTCAGACGGAGCCATATCAGGTGAATACGGTGCTTGGTCGAGAACTTTTGTTGAATTTTTCGCTAAAAACTCTTTCACTATAATGGCTGTGTGTGATGGTGCATTATCATGGTGCAGCATCCATGAGTTGTGTTGCCACAAATCTGGACGTTTTCGGCGGATACTCTCACGCAAACGCTTCATGACGCCTAAATAATATTCTTTATTCACTGTTTCTTCCTCTGGAAGGAATTCGGAGTGAACCACACCACGGTAGTCAAAAAAAACTGTCAGTATCACCTTGATTTTGAAACGACTTTGCCGCGGTTTTTTGGGTTTCGGCTCGTTTTCGAGACGCCATTCTGAAGACTGTTGGCTTGTTTGCATGTCGTACTCATAAACCCATGTCTCGTCGTCAGTTATTATACGTTTCATAAAGGTCGGATCCGTAGAAGCTCGGGAAACCATGTCTTCAGCGACATGCTTTCGCTGCGCTTTTTGAACAAAATTGAGCTCTTTTGGAACTAGTCGAGCGGCGACGCGTTTCATGCCTAATATGTCAATGAGAATGTTGTGGACGGACTTTAAAGATATGTTCACCTCACTAGCCAACTCTCTCAGACTCATACGTCGATTTTCGAGCACTAGCTTCTTGATTCTGTCGATGTTTTCTTTGGTCGTAGCGGTTGAAGGTCTACCAGAACGAGGCAAGTCTACTACTACTTCTCGGCCTTCTTTAAAAGTCTTATACCATTCATATGCCCTTGTTTTCGATATACACGATTCGCCGTAGGTATTTCGCAACATTTTTAGTGATTCACCACATGAAATATCATTCGAAACACAAAATTTAAGGCAAACTCTTTGTTCAACAATATTTTTCCATTGTAAAAATCGCCGAGAACTCAAAACTATGACCAACAAAAAGTGTACTTTAAAACAAATTAAATGACAGATCCCGCTCAAACTTTGCGCGCTTAATCAGTACAGTGCTACCAACATGCAGTAAAAAAATTAGAACGACCTCTTTTACGCGGGTCTTTTTATTGACATATTCCCGATACTTTTTACACAAAGTAGTATAAAGATAATGTGTGTAGTTTGCCGCGCTGCGCGCCCCCAGGATGGGCCACATTAAGCGTCGCTCCTGTGTTATTACAGTGGAACGCGGGGGGCCGCAGCCCAGCCAAGCGACTCTCCGTCGTGCGCCGACCACCAAACACATAGAGCCGCTGCAAATAAAACATGGCAAGCGTGCGGTTACAGTCGCCTGCGGTTTGATGCTGAATATGCGTTTAAAAGTAGACAGAAACCCTCGCTATAAAATTTTGGAGCGCAAATTCAGTACTGTTATAGTACGAAGCACTCGGGGGTCGTCCCCTCCTCCTGTACCTGTATATATCTGCCTTGCTTCTATTTTGCTACAGATGAACTAATAGCGTTTTGCTTTTGACTGAGCGCAGTTTGCCGCGCCTTCCTACCTGTAGACACATTGACGATAAATAAAAGTATCCACAATTTATTCTGAGCTTTGCTGACTTAATAATTTTTGTTTGAGAGTTACTTTTCACTAAAATAGTAAAAAGTGTAGGTATGGAGTGTAGGTAGTGTAGGGTGGGAAGGCGGCTAGCAGTTGACGAGCGGCGAACACTGCTACAAACTTTTATTTCGGTTTTACAAAATTATCTAATAAAATTAGAGATCTCTTAGAGAACGTTTGTCAACGTTTACCTACACGTAGCACAACATAATCTGATCTGAGTACCTATAGAAAACATCTGAAGAGTTACATATCGAACACGCCACGACGATAAATGGATAGTAAATGCTCCGAGTGTAATAGGTAAAGTTAAGGCGAAGAGATATAACGCTACTCGTTCACGATAGGTCGTGAAAAGACGGGACTTTCGCGCAGCTGCCGCTTTTAGATGGATATCGCGCGGTCGCGACTGATAACAAACTGCTCACCGAGCTCGGACCTAAAAAAATATCGTGGTCATCAATCGTTGCCAACGCCAAGTTACCGGCCGTAGACATTACGAATCTGATTTACAAAAGGGCGGTAATTCAACAGTAGGCTTCAATGCGTATATATTGTGGTAATCGATAAATCGACAGTCACTTATTGTTATTAGCATCCATCCCTTTACATCAACTACTAAAGCGATTTTCGTTTATTTGTTTCTGAAAATATGTACTAACCTGATAACAGCAGGAGCAGCACTAGGACAAGAACTAATCGTTAATACGTAGTGGTGGACAATGTAAAAAAAAAAGTGTAATGGGATGATGCAAAAAAACCATCAGGGAAGTGGTCTAGTATAGTTAGAGGAGATCGTGCGTGTCCGAGCTCGCCGCTCCCCACCCCCCCTGTCGCCACTGCTGGTACCACAGGTGACGCAGCAGGAATTCAGAGCGTCGAGAGCAGGCCTGAATATTTTCTTTATCTGCACTTGATTGTAAACGCAACCAACATTTACATAGTTGAGGATTAAGAGGGGACGCGACTGGGTCTTTCTCCGGACAAACGTATTCCGTGTTATCTTCGTAGAAAATGCTTCTAGAGCAAAGAATTTTCCTAACAGATCTAGGTTTACTTAATGCATGCCCCTATGATTTAGTCTTTTCCAAAACATTATCACTTAAAGAAAAATGACCGTTTTTACCTCCGTGTTCCGTCGACTATCAAACAAATTTAATAGCATTTTAATAAAAAAGAAAATGCTGAAATTATTTGGATCTGTCCAATTTTAGAGAAGAAAACAGCGGAATACCAAATTTCTTTTGGTCAACGATTTTGTAGGTTTAATCAGCCTGAGCTGCAGTGGCATTACCCATTTTGCGGGGTTAGGTCGAAGTTGTGCGACAGCAATATATTCTTTAAATACCTATTTTTTCATTTTTTTAATTCCTCGGGAGTAGTGTCCCCTCTTTTAGCATTCGCAAACTTTCTTACCATAAGCCTAAGCGGTTTATTCCGAAGTTGTTTTCAGGGCTTCTTTGATATTAAAAAATTGAATGCTCTAAAAAGATACACACATTTATTTGCCACAAATGCGATGCATAAAATTAGACACAAAAAAAAACAAAAGCGCATTCCGCACGACGAGGACGCCCTAAACAAACAATATAGGTAAATAGAGCAAATATAATGACAGAACAAGTAACTCGCACCGCCTCTATGACCCAGCTAGGATATATAATAAGAGCTTGGTTATCGAATCTGTCGTATCTACTATGTCTGTCGACGCGTTGAATTGAGTTCGTGTCCGAGTTGTGAGGGGTTTGAGCCGTATCTACACTGCTATATTGCAGTGTAAGCAATGTGTTGGTCGGCTCGTGCATGGATTGCAGGCCGCGCGGGTTGTGCGCGTGGCGGGCGGCGTGCTTGTTGCTCTGTCTCAGGGGAGGTCGGTGTTTATGCACAATTCTTGACGTTCACGTTATTTAGACGGTTGACGTCAAAACTCCAGTACCTATGACAATATTTATTTGGAATAATTTGAGGATGCCGCAGTCGTGACCCTCGGCCTTACATACAAATCTGGGCCATATTTACAAATATAACTATATTTGTCTTTATCTTTATCTGGGTAGCTTTTGCATTTAATTCCGACCAATTAACTTAACAATAGCGTAAAATTGTTTCAATATTATGTGTTCATTAAGATGAACTGACTGGAATCAAACCAATAATTACTTAATGTAACAAAAAACAAAAACTTAGAGCATAAGCTCTAAGATAGAGACTGGTGTCCGTGAGAGGTAAGACCTGAGTTACACAGCTCACCGGGCTACCCTCCGAAGAGACAAAAAGGTTTGGGTATTTACTGAGGGAGATGTCTATCAATAATTTATTAATATTATATTCTAAGCTTATAGGTATACATATATAAAACTATGAGTTATTATTTTTGTCTATGATTAGTTTTTGCTGTTTTTAAACAACCCATTTCAATTATAAAAAAGTACAAAAATTTGAAATAATAATAAAAAAAAAAATTGTGTAAATAATAAGATCAAATCATTTTTTTTTCTATACATATAAAACGAGAGGCTGGGCCGTCCTGACTGACTCATCTACGCCCAGCCTAAACCCGTGAACCTGGAAAGTTTGTTTGTTTGTTTGTTTTTAATACCTAGACTAGAAATAAGAAGGATTTTTCGAAAGGGGTGAAAAAGGGTTTTAAAGTTTGAATGAAAGTCGGTCATTTTCAAAGTTACAGGCATGAAATTTTATATACAAGCTACTGGTTAGAAATAAACAAACATATTTCAGCGTTTTCGAAATATAACCTAAGAATTTCGTCATATTTTTCAAAGTTAGAGGCATGAAATTTCATATAGGTACAAGCTTCTGGTTAGAAATAAATTGACATCGTTTTTTTAATCTACCCTCTAAACAGGTTAAATTTGGATTGAAATTCGTGTTAGTTACCTTTACAACTCAAGAAAGGGTGAACCAATTTTCATGAATTTTAATTTGTAGGACTTTTCTCCGTCCCGAATAGCAGAATAACAGCTTTCAAAACATGTCTCACGGGAACGGGAACTACTTACGCGGGTGAATCCGCGGGAAACAGCTAGTTTCACATAAACCTCATAAAGGCGATTAAGAAACGTCAAAGTAACAAAGAATATAAGAAGTTATAAAAAATTACTAGGTGCGCAGCTCCTAAATGTCCTTCCTATGGAAAAGAACCGGCAAGAAACTCTATACAGGTAATCAATTATTAAGCTTTTATTGAAATGTTTCAGTATGCTAAAAGTAGAACAAAATATTGTAATAACTTTTTATGACCATGTGAAAACAGATTGCTAAACTTATAGTTTCTTACAAGTGAATAAATTCACCTGTTTAAATTAATACAAATCTCTACATACTTTATTTATTAACAGTCACTACAAACAATTTATACAAACACAAAAACTTAAGCTTTATTAAAGTTAAAACTTATTGCATTTTTATAACTAAGTAACTTAATAAAAAGAAGAAGACTTATTACCTTTTACCAAGTAAAATGGTTGAGTAATGGCTAACAAGCATCAAAAAATTCATCTTCATCTTTGTCAATGACACAATTAAGTAAAATTAAGGTATTGGACACAAAACAAAAGAAAGTGTGTGAGTGTTTCATTACTTTTGAATTGTGATAGTAAACATTTTAAATAAGCTGTATTATGTTAAGGTACTGGTTTTAGTAAACATTCCGTGCCATTGTAATATAATCCATAGAGTCAAGAACTAACTTTCTGTTTACATTTTGATTTGGTAAGTAGATTTCTCTAGATCAAGCTGACCTGAGCCAAACTAGCAATAAAAATATGTCCTCAAAAATAAAAACTTAGATCCAGCTCTACCTTGCTGTATGTGCCTTATTAAGATTGTTAGCAACACACTAAGTAGAGGTCCGAACCCCACAGGGGGTGCCCTTAGTGGACGTTGCTGACATAGTTAGTTTTCCTGTTGCTCTTGCTTAGAGGCCCTTAAGGTTCTCGCCAAAAGTCCAGTGAAGCAGTCAAAGCTTGTACTCTGGCTAACTGCATAAATATCTTACAAAAAAAAAACGAGCAACGAACGTTTGTACAGATTTCAGTGTTCATTCTTTTGGTTTGCAGTAATTTATTTGGGTCAAATATAATCTCCGAGTAAGTTTTAAGAATAGTAGCCAGGATAAAAATTTGGCGTACTGTATTTTCAAATTTTCATGCCACTCATGTGTTGAGTAACGAATAGGAAGAAGAAGGCCAAACTAAAGAATGGCTCTGTGCCCCTTCTAGGTTTAATTCGAAAGTTTAGCAGTTCTTGAAACCAACTTGTTAGGTACTTGATCGAAACCTTTTTGAACTGATTGACTACCTCCCAACTATCAGCATGGACAGCGCAGTATCATCTGCAAAAAAAATTATTTACCGTTTACGAATTCGATTTGACATAAATCCTTAATGTAAATAAGGAATAGGGTAGGGCCGTGGATCCTGCCCAGTGGAACATCGTAATTTACAGATAGCTCATACAACCATCCACATTTACTATCTGTTTTGTCTTTGCAGGTTGTCTGTAATTAACTTAAGAGGTATAAACTCTGATGCCAAAACATTCAAGCTTATTTAACAGGTTTGGGACAAAGACTGTGTTAGAGTAAGCCTGCTGCTTGTTAGAAGTGCCTTAAACATTCATTTTATTAATAAGAAGTTTAGGAGCAGAGTGTAAATATGTTCGCGAGGCGTAACTGCCGACTTTTTGTGCGTGTGTTACCTGCTGACTATTCTGTGGAACACAACAGCCGCGGAGAATGTTCAGTTTATAAAACAATGACTTACCGTAATCAACATTAGGCACCTTATTGTGGAATAATGAACTAACTTGTCGATGAATACCTACGATTGTGTAATGCTGTAATAATGAAAACAAACGGCAGCGACTTCACTAGAAATACAAAGGGCTTGATGTTGTATAATATGTCACTGTGGTGACGTTTTACCGTGTAGCATAGCAGGCAGCAGGCAGCCGGTTGGCGCGAGCCATAGCATTGATTGGTCCATAACAGAGTAGCTAGAAGTGAGGCAGTGAGACTTACCTATAGAATATGCAGAGCTACTCGACCACTGTCTCATGTTGTGAAACAATCAATTATATGTACAAGTAGATAAAGTATCAATGGGTTCGTATGTGCCCCCAGTAATCGCAGACATCTTTTGAAGACTCCGAGGAGACAGCAGACAGCCTTAAAAACAACCCTGACGGGGTTGTTCTCCCAGGTTATATAAACGGTACATAGATGTTTTTTTTACAATATTACCATCCAACCAAGTAACTGCATTTTTAAACCAACTTAACTTCATTAATAGCATAATTCAATTTATTAAAGTTAGAGAAAAATAAATCTCTTGCCTCTTCTTAAGGTGGGTTTAAACCAAACAATTTCTGATTCTATCTCCCAACTAAATAAATAAACTATTAAAATCTTCTTGAGTTAACAGATACACCACATTATTTCGTTGTTATTTCTTTGTTCGCGAGCTTCTTCTTCTGCCTAAGCTATGTTGGGCTCGGCTTCCTGCCTTATCGGACTTAGCTGAATACCGTAATTTACATGGAGCGACTGCCTATCTGACCTCTACAAGCCATTTTACTGGGTAACACTATATCCCAGGGTAAGACTGTTGTGCGAACATTCTATGGGATGTATTAATAATGTTGCGTAGAGCATTATTTTCATGTTCAGAGGTGCTCGCTCCTCGGAGCGACTTCTACAAAGCATTCTTGTATTCTAGCGAATAATTATGGACTGGTCTCTTGATGAATTAGCAAAGAGCATTCGTTCGCCTGATCTAAATTACAGTGGAGGAAGAAGACTCTACAATAATAATTCTAGTTCTTGTTGTTCTCGTTCTTACTCGTTGGTGTTCTTTTGATTAAAATGTAAAAAAACGTTGGCCTTTACACCAAAAAAAACAAACAACGCTCTTGTTCTGGCTCCAGCTCTTTGTTCCTCTAGTCTATGCCCACCCTTAGATATATAAGTCCACCGTAATCCTACAATGCAATACTGAGTATAGCAAAGAGATCCATAAAGACCGAAACCTAAACGGTAAATTTCATCACCAGCCTAAACAGTTAACTACCGAGAGTAAATCTTTGTTTCAGAGAGAGAGAGCACACACAATCTGCGAGGCAGACACCTTGCCGCTGAGCTTTAACATGTCAAGCAGATATTTCACGGCCCTGTCACTTAAAACGGAATGAAGCCAGCGTAGACCGAGCGACTTTCAATTATAACTTAGTTCAAGCCGCCTAAGGTAGATCAATCCTTACCACCAGTCAAGTGTCACATACTCTACAAGATGCAGGAGTTTATCAACTAAATAGTGGCTATGGTCTCTCTTACATCGGCCAAACAAAGCGCAGTTTAAAGGCGTGAAAGAACATATAGCTGACGTGAAACACCGCTGCTCAACGAAGTCTGCAGTTGCTGAACATACTCAATGATCCAGTCACTTTATTAGATTTGATTAACCACAGATCCCCGATAAAGAACAGAAATGGATACCTACCTAGGATGTTAAGTGAAACTACTGGGATTTAAAAAAAACCTAATTATAATAATATAAAATATAAATAAACCGCGATAGAAAGTAGTTTTTGAAGTAGTAAGAAGATTTTACGCACGCTTGACTTGGGGAGTAAGCTGGTAAATGCGTGACGAGAGCGTTACGAAAAGTGTGATCGGGGGAGGCGCACGAAAGTTGAGAGGGCGATATAAGTTAATAAATATAATATCAGCTAGTACTGAATAAGAAAAATATAGACTATGTTTCATCAATACTAAAATTTGTACACTACACAACAGCCAACGAGATAGGTAGTGTTCTACTGGTATTAAATACAAAGCATTATCAAAAAGGGGCACAAAACTAGTATCATACACTTACCTAATATAAGTGTGAAAAATTGTGAGCATGTGTGCATCTCCAGATATTTTTAACCGATTTCCAAAAAGGAGGAGGCTCCTTGCGCCACAGAATATTTTTATGTATATTCGCTGATTGTTCCGTCAATTACGGACCACTTTTTTTTAAATCTTTTTCTATTTGAAAGTTTATAAGCCTGAGGTGGTTCCATTGTCACTATGTCACGTTCTGATGATGGAATCCCAGGGAAATCGAGCAACCCTCTTACGTCGTTTTTTAAGTAATATTTATGTATACCGATAGTTGTATTATTTCAAGTTATTCAGGTAGGCTGGTGATAGTAGGTAGATGATACTTTAAGTTGCTGATATAGTAACCTGTTTCTCTCAGGTTGCAGTTTTAGTTGGTTTTCCATTGTGCTACTTAATTGGAATTTATTAAAATAAAATGGAAAAAATCCAAAGGCGGTGTCGAGCCAAATATATATTCAACACCGACTTCAATGCCACCGACTTTATTGTTTAATATTATGTTTATCATTTTAAATATCACTAAGATTACATACAACAAGTAATTAATTAAAATAAATAACTAGCGTTCGATAAATTGGTTTTACTTAGGATCAACAAAATATCCTAAAACTACTACTTAGGTATTGTATTCGGGTTTTCGGCCGGCAACATTAGCTACAGTAGGTAGGTATGCAAACATGTACCAATGCGTCAGTCACTTATCACTCATATTACGGTATGTAGGATGTTGGCACTAATTACTTCTGCCTATGTTTTCCCTGTTATAATACGTAGCTCTATTTTGAGCCGGTCGATAAGAAAAATATAGTAGGCAGAGCTCCCGCGCCCCGAGCGGTGAGTGACGCCCGCACTGTCCGTGTTGCGGCACTCGCGTGACGCGTGAAGAAGCGCGCCCGGCCTGTGGAGCATCGCCTCCACTGCTGGCGTGCGCCTCGCGACTGACCGACTAAAGGCCGATTCACACATATCAGTGAAGCCACGGTTCCGACACACTACCGGCACGGTGCGAAATATTCTTTCATACATTATATATGAACGCATCCCCACTTGTCAGTGTCAATGACGGCGCAGTGCTGTCCGTGTCAGTGCCGACACCGGCAATCACGGACGTATTTGTTGGCAACGATATTTTTTGTCGGAACACGGACGCCGCGGCATCATAAACCAAATGGGGGATGAGCAATTGACAGATTTGTTTCGTGAAAATAGGGTTTGGTATGATTTGCAAAGCATGCAAAGTACATGGTACATGCAGAGTACATTCGGAATACAAAACCAATTTGTGGAACAAAATATTTGCTTCATGCACCCGTTTTCTCCTTTTTCCTTGATGCTGCTCTTCTTCTTCGTGTAAAGCAATAGCTATCATTGCTAGCTTCGTAGTATTAAATAGAGATAGCAACAATCACGATACTTGACTCGGACGGTTTCCACTGAAGCTCCGTGAACACTGAACGTGAGTACTGACATGTGTAGCACTGATAAGTGATCATTTAAATTGAATTAAATTATACCCAGTCCATTGTTATTCTGAATTTTATTGAAACGATACGCCGCACACAACAGCCCATATGAAAAAACATTCACGGGTACAGTGCAATTCCAACAAAATGACAATATATCTACGGGTTTCATTGATGTTTTTCCAATGACAACTTAAATCAACCCGTCGGAATCTTAAATTTCTAAACATGTACCTAAGTACCTATTATTTACAAAAATAACTCCTTACATTTGATAGTTTACTCGGCTCGAGAGTCGTCTGCTACCTGCGCCATGCCAGTCACCTTGCGAGAGAGGGCGGACAAACACCGACGACAATGCTTGACTGACGCGCCCTCTGCCCCGCAACCACCCCGCAACCGCCCCGCACTCGCCTAGCCGCACATTGAAACCATAGGTCGTGACTGAGACATAAACAACGGTGCGTAGGTACCTAGGTCGTCACAGGAGAAGAATGTTTATACATAGTATACTATATATACTATATGTATATATACTAATAGCTTTTGATAAATTACGGTTTACCATGACAACACCACTACAAGTACTTGCCCTAGCAATACGTACATGAGAACCGAGAACCCTAATTTATGCCGTTAATTAATTTATTATTTTTAACTACTTAGCACAGCTGCTGACGAGACAGGAACACGCTATACTAGCTCATGCTCAGGAACTGGAGTGACAAAGCCGTAGGGCGCGCTGGTCTACGAGCACCGACATGCTCGCTGGAGGCAGTAGCAGCAGCCGCCGCGACTGTGACGTCACAAGCACGCCTACGCCCGCGCCGCGCCGGCGGGCAGCTGTTGTGTGACAAAAAGTGTGCGCAATCGCACGCCGCGCCGCCGCGACGATATCTGAGCGCTAATGAGCTCCGCCCGCGCCCCATTAACATTTAGAATGAAACCACCGTCATTATCTTCGAGCGAATGCGAACATTCAGCCACATTGTACTGCTGTTCAAATTCAACAAAAGCTAGAAAGTAGATTTCAATTAAAGGTATACGACCTATGGTATATACGGTTATGACGATTTGTCTAAAACTACTTTAATTTACTACCCTAAAAACTTCCAAAAGTGTTGGTCGACCCACAGAATAAAATTCGTTCCTTCCATTGATGTTTTGAACAAATTTGGCTGATCTTAGAGCACATGACTCGATCTCAGTAAACCGGAGATGCACTACACTCCCTGCTGCTATCGACCACTTAGCTGACGGTCACGCAACACTGGAGCACTCTGTTGACAAAAAGCAGTCGCGCGGATGTGGTCGACGGAGGTTCCGCGCCGTTATGCTCCGGACGACGCTGATCGATACCCGATCGAGTTTTTGCGCCGACAAAAACGATCAGTCAGTGTGACAGCGGTGCCTCGACCCAATTAATAGTTAGTCTTAATTATGTTGGGGAGGTGTTTTTGCGGCAACGACTGTCAGGTGTCCGCTCGGACGAGTGCGCCACCGCAATCGGTTTGACAGGTGGGGTGTAGACCCCGCCGCCGCGCCGCCCGGGCCGATACCGGATTATAAATCTGACCCCCCCAACGAACAAGTTATCGACACTTATAGAGATATATTTATGTACAGATGAACCTCACTGAATCGCTTCGTATAAGTATGTACCGTTCGATTAACATCTACTAAAATCGATACACATAGGGAGTCCATAAAATCTTCGAAGTATCAGCTCGATATCTCGGTAAACTTAGTCTGTTTTAGAATTCATTACCAGTCCATGCCGAGGCACATACCTCATTCGTTGGAGGCCCCGCCAAGACGCGGTCGACTGGCACCTCGCGAGTGGGTATTCTTAAACCATATTTAGAAAACCCGGGCACTACGCTCGCTTGACAAAAAATTAAGCCGAACACAGAGATAATTTGATTTGTATTCGAGTACAGTAGGTACTCGTCTATCCAGTACAATGACAGCTAACGGGCTTGTATTTGAAGTTCATGATAGGCAACGGTGACGCTTACGGCGCGGCGTGAGTGAACCTACCTAAGTGAGTGCCAGAGAAGGCTGCTCGGAGACCCCGAGCGCGAACCCGCCTTAAAAGTCGCCATGTGTGTAATTGTTTGTTTTCCCTAATGAAAAAAAAAGTGCCTCGAATATTAATTACCTACGAAGCGACTATTACATACTACTGTACTTACTCTGTGGACATCTTTGCGTACCTATATGTCGTCGCCTATCTAAGAATTTAAAAAGAGACATTCCACAACATAAATTGTATATCCGTCATTTCCTTATAGGTATAATAGTAAAATCAATTTTCAAAATTTTATGCACGGTAGTTTCGGAGATAAACGTGGAGGATGGTAAATTTTCGCCTTTTAAACCTCTTTATATTAAAATTATAATATTATATAACTTGATAATGTAACACAATATAGTATTATGTTCTCATTTAACCGCATTATTGGTCTCCCATGTAGGGTTGCCAGATGGCCGGGAAATCCGGGAATGTCCCGGAATTTTTCGTCTGGTCCCGTGTCCAGTAATTAGACCTTATTGTCCCGGATTCCGAAATCCTACTAGTTTTTTATAACAATATACCTTCTAACAACGAATGAAAATGATACGGCTGGCCTGCCATATGAGCACGTATCGTATCGTATCCATCAACGAGTAAGAAAAGGTTCACAGGTTTTAACGATAAATGGACCACTGAAAGGTACTGATTTTAAAGACTGGATTTATTTATTTAGGTTACACATATAATTATATGTGTAAACGGGCAAACACAACATTTACAACACAGACGCCAATTACCGTTTAGCTAACTTGTGTAGAAAACAGAGGTCAACAGCGGCAAACAATTTAGGGAGTGAAGAACAAATAGAAGACATTGAACATGACATACACAACATTAGAAACATTAAAAACACTACAGGAGTATTCAACTACGCTTCTCCAATGTGTAGAGAAGGGAAACCTATTGAATTCTCGAATTTCTGTTACCCGAATCTTAAATTAAAACCCCGAAAACGGTTAGTAGAACTTTTTAAAATTCCTTTTTTAATTTCCCAGTTGAATCAATTTCCAGGTGCACTAAAACCAAATTTCCAAAAAGTATTTTTTGTATCCCATATTCTCATAATCCAGATATAGTTATACCAGATTCTCAGAATACTTTTTTTTGTTCCCCGTCGTACCATTTTCCAAATAAATTATTACCAAATTTTTTTATAATCTTTTTATTTGGTTCCCATACAATCATATTCCTGATAAACTATTGCCAGATTTTCATAATCTTTTTATTTGGTTCCCATACAATCGTGTTCCAGCTCAACTATTGCAATACATAATTATTTTTTGTTTTCCATGCTAACAATTTCCAGAATTATTACTAAATTTATTGTTTTATTTGCCCATTACAGATAGGTTTAAGTGTCAAAATCGACTCAGTAAGTTAGGTTAGAACTGCGACCGAAGCGAGCACACGAGCCGAGCGAGCGAAGCGAGCGTGAAAACTGGATTTTCATCATCTTTACTTCTACTCTTTGGATTTAAAATACAAGGATTTAGTTTTTCTGGATTTCGTTTATTTCAATTTAAACAATTTTGATTTAAAAAATCTGGATATTGTTTGTCTGGATCAATTACTTAACTGTATTTCAAAAAATTGTGTTTTAAAAATCTGGATTTTGTGCATTTAAATTTCGTGTGTCTGGAAATCATTCGTCTGGATTCTAAAACGTCGTACAATTGAATAAATGGGCAAATAAAATTCGGAGTTGCGATTATATGACAAACAAAACTTTGTATTTTAAAAAAACGGGATTATGAAAAAATGTCCAAACGTTTTCGGGATTATGATATTCGGAATATTAAAATTCGGGATTAAGATAAATAACCGTAGAGAAGCCATGTGTGGATAGAGAAAAAAATGAGTTTATTGCAATTTACAAAAGTGTGTAACAGGGATATCGCAATACAATATGAAGTATACAGGTACATAGTACATGATGTATGTTGATTTCGTACCAAAGTTTATCTAATCAACAAACCACAAGAATTTGCGCTTAATTTTTGTTTTAATATAATTTTATAACTAGCGTTTTTTGTCTCCTTAGTAGGTTAACGTTTACATACTTATATAATAAAAGTGTGTACTTATTTGAAAATAAATGGTATTTTTCTTTAAAATACATATCTAATATCTAATTTAGACAACTACCTTTTTATTTTTATATATTTTTTTACTATGGTCGCGGCCCGTCACCTTTATCCTAGAATTGTCCCGGACGTGATAAGTTTCTATCTGGCAACCCTACTCCCATGTTAAAAACTCATTTATTTACGTCACACTTTCGTCTTTAGTTCACTGACTTACATTATATCTGTACCAAATTTCATCTCGAGCGGTCTAGCCGTTTCGGAGCAAATTGGCTATGACAGACGGAAGGATAGACACACAAGTGATGTAATTTGTAATAAAGTAAATTTGAAAAACAATTTAAAACAAATATTACGTTAACATAAACACAAATGCTTGTTCGATGCAGGGATCGAACCCGCGGCACGTCGCGCACGGTGGTAATTGGCGTGGTGGGTGCAGTGGTAGATGAAATAGGTCGATGTCAGCAAAATTGTTGTTATAAGTTTTATTAATCGCCTGACTCGTAATGTGGAATAAGAATCAACCAGGACCT
Organism: Diachrysia chrysitis; assembly: GCA_932294365.1. Lineage (NCBI taxonomy): Eukaryota > Metazoa > Arthropoda > Insecta > Lepidoptera > Noctuidae > Diachrysia > Diachrysia chrysitis. The sequence continues at coordinate 86,420 of OW028661.1, forward strand.
TCCGAGTTCTATTCCATACATAGGATGTAAACCATTGAAGTAGAATCCCACGAATACCATAAAGTATATGTTTTTTTTTGTAATATAGTTTTAATTTATATTCATTAGAATGATTTCCAGCTCATGGCATCTCTGCGCGCGATCCGCTTGTTCGAGTGACGCATTACGCAGTCGCTGCCAACGATTGCTCATAATGTTCCGAGAGTTGCGAAGAGGCGCCTGTGTGTGACCGCGACGAACGCCGCGCTCTAACAATGCTGCTAATATGGAGTAGGTCGAGTCCAGGCCGACAGCCCCCCCCCCCCCCCCCTCCGCCCTCCACCGGCCTCTCTCGAGCCGCTCTCGGCGCCATCAGGTGCGATAATAGGTACTTACTTACTATACTGAAACTATAAAGGTTCTCTCTTGTTTGTTGTTCGTTACTCAATTGACTATTTTGCAAAGCTTTGAGTCATGATTTAGTAATTAAATACTGCGAAGTTTCTATAAACAGGAAATAAATTTAGAACGATGTTTGTGTCGCAGCCTCGCAGGCAGCAGGAAGTCGCCGTGACTTGGAGCCCAATCTGTTGTGCGAGTAGATGTGGCTCAGGGTAATTTCTGGACTGGCCTTTTAAAGAAAGAACGAGATTGAGCTGAGCAAGCCTGCGCCAAGGTGGCACGACGTGCACGCATGCCTCGACTACTCATGCGGCTCAACCCTTTCAACGAAGCTCCACAACCCGACCCAGAACCTTAGGTCCCATAGTAATATTTATATCTATACCACAGTGGCACCATCAAAATATGTCTAGCAACAAGTTACTCAAATCGCCAGATAGCAATAACTATACTTGGACGGTGTACCTTCTTCATTACACATGTCCATTAAAATAAAATGAGTTGAGAATATTGACATTCGTAAGGAAAGCGTTAGTAGCATAGTCAGTATGTTCACAAAGCGCTTCATATGGGTTAAGTCCTTCATTTTAGATATTTATGTTTTGTACTTCACAAATTTAATTAAATTTAATAAAATATTCTGATGAGCAGGGGCGGTCATTGAATACAATGCATGCCAAACATAATACGGCCCCCGTCGCCTTTTTAAAAGTATTATTAAAAAGCGTCTGTTATGTAAATTTCTGTTCAGAATGTAAAGCTACGTAAATCTCTACATTCGGCATACTAATATTATAGCCTGAGTGACAGGTGGTTCTTACGTTAAGCACTTTCAGAATCCTTCCTAACCGGATTAGTGTCAGTGTGTGTGACGCGCTCACGCCGCCGCCGCACTCGAACCTATATAGGTACCTAGGTCGGTGGCGCGCGAGGGTAATCGGGCGTTATCTCGGACGGGCAACATCCCGACATCTCTGTCACGGCACACGTGAACGAGCACTGAGATATCTTCGATAAACCCCCGCCGCCGGGACTATGTGCCTTAAGCACTTGCGGCACATATGTACACGAATGTAATTAAGTACTCGAGCGGGACCGCGCAGCTAGCAGGTAAGAGCTTAACATACATACATAATGCTACACTTATGATTCGGAACGGGCACAGCAGAGTTACTATGAATGCCAAACTACTATTTGGAGCCATGTTTGGAATAAATATGATCAGTTTAAAGTTTTGTGTTGAGTTCGAATGCAAGCATTTCGAATGTAGTCAACCAGGTCATAGAGTATGCCAGGACCGTCCCACTCGGTACATTAGCGCTAGCTACCTTCTGGGTTCTGTAGGTAAGCACCGCCAAACGTTTCTCTTTGCGCATTTTACGGCTCGCCTTAAAATGTTTTGGATATTTTAATTGTTTTGTTTTAGTTTGGAGCGTCAGGAAAACTCATTCGCATTCAGATTTAGGTACCATAATAGGCATGTTTCCATTTTTTTTTAATGTCCGCCTTGTAGATTAATGAATTTTATTGGACACGTATTTTTTCTTTTTTCCTGCAAACAAAAAATGATCAAAATACAGAGAACGGAAATTACGCGTGACGTCACTCCTCGCTACGAATTTTTTACCAAGGCGTGGCGACATAAGCCCCCACTCCGAAACATTAAAGCGCTGTATCTTTGTAATTTTTTATTATTTTGATAAAAGAAAAAATACGTGTCTAATATTTTTTTATTATCTAACTGACGGACTAAATAGATTTTAACTTTTCATACTCAGTCAACATCCCTATTATATGTAAGTAACGCATGAACACCGGGTGTGCCCACACATCTCACGAGTCACGACCTACAACTTTTTTGTTCCTTCAGTGCTACTCACGTCCCGCGTCGCCGCTCCAGAGAACAAGTGCACATTACTTGGTCAATTGTTTTTAGTGTGTGTGACAGTCGCCGCTCGCCAACAAAAGCTCCAGGGCGAGTGTTATGTCAAGTTACGTGTATTTATAAAAGTACTAATTAGTTGTTAGTCACATAAGTAAAACACACATCACTGCGCGTGTGATCCAAGACAATCTTTGTGCTGACCATACTAGTTTTCGTAGCCTGTGTTTACCTGCTATTTTAAACTACGAGAGCTGCTTACCCGGCAAGTATACCGTCACAATAATAAACAAGCACGTTACCCGGCAACGCTGTTTGTTCTCCTCAGTCAAAGAGAGCCGCGACGCACACGCGCTGGTCGCACATGCCACATTTTGATTCATAGCGACGCCAGCGCATGTAACATGCCTGTGTTACAGCGCGCCCCAGCCACAGCAGCAAAGCGCAACGTACAGGATCATGAAGGTCAATATCCACTTCATCACGATTGTGTGGTAGCCTTAACACCTTGTAGCTGGCAGCGCGACACTCGCGGTCATGAGGACCAAGCTTCGGCCCTCTACCTCGGCAGCTCACCGTGCACCGCACAGCGCCCTGTGCGACTGTGGCGCGCGACGTAATGTACCATTGAATTCCATTTGATATGCTTCGATTAAACAATTCACAGAGATTATGTGAAATGACCAGCGCGCCACTTCTTGTATGTCATTACGTTTACGAGAAAAACCAACACGATGTCGGTTGTGATTATAGTTTTCTTTTTTCAGTTCACGCAGTTCGACTGTGGAATGCGCTGCCGCCTAACATTCGGGATTGTCCAACCATTTCCTTGTTTAAACGACGTGTTAAAGAACACTTTCTTTTCACATGTACCTAGTATAATGTAATCCCTATGAATTTATTGAAATATTATATAATTAGGTATATATTTATAGTTGTATTTGTTATATTATTAGGCCCTAATTATTTTGTTGTTTTTCTTTTATTTTGATATCTCATTTGTTGTACACTGTGTAGTGTGTCTATGTCACTTTTAATGTATCCTGTCGCAGGTCTGCTGACAGTACATTTGTACAATTGTACCCATTTGTTTTTATATGTTCGTGTTGTTTGTTTGTTGTGTGTACATAAATAGTACTTCGTACCGTTAAGAATCTTGGCCTAACTAGTACTTCCAGCACTAGACAATTTATTCACTTGTCGGTCTGTTTTCCTAACATTCAAATCATGCCATGCCATCATGACGTTTACACTGAGACACCATTCATTCGATGCAGGAGACTGGAAATCAAATGTCACTCATACCGACCGACTGTACGTATATAACGAATATGTATATATAGACCAGTAGGATCAATGACAAATTTTTAAGTCTAAGAAAAGACGTGGGTGGTATTTTCTCTAATCTTTTTATAGGTATGAACACAGCAAATATTTTTGGCAGTAATATAAATATAAACTTGTTTTATGCCTCTATGTATTATTTTTGATGATACGTTATATTTATAAGCTGACTACCTAGTTGGTCTAGTAGTTGCAAGTGCGACTGCCGCCGTGCCGTAGAATTTAGGCACAACGTGAATAGCCGCATACTGACCAATCGAGCGGCCTCGCGAGGCAGCCTCGGACATTTGCCGCGGTACGCATGCCGCGCGAGGCGGCCTCGGTCTGTAAGTTTTCTAATCCGAGGCTGCCGCGCGCGGCAAGGCCGAGCCACCGTGAGCATCAACGCTCAGTTTAACTTGAAGTCGAATAGAGACCGCGCGTGCGTATGTTTGCCTGAGACTACCATGAGGCCGCACATTCGGAAAGCTGTCGCTACCACTGCCTTTTTAATCATTCTAAGGCTTGCAAAAAAAAGAAAACAGAAAACTAAACGTTTAATGTTATAATCTGGACATTGCGCATCCCAAAGTAGTCTATATTCACCATATAGTTGTATTAATTTAAGACACTGTTCTTTATCCATGACGCACTACTAACACGTAACGAATAAGCGAGGCAAAACACTACTGTCTTGAGTGAGCGCGGCAAACGTCCTGAGGCGCCTTTGAGCATCGACAAAAATCGACAACGCTTGGCTCGGGCCGCGGCACGCTCGGGCGAGGCAGCGCGTGCGTTTGCCTCGGGCAAGGCACGTCCTGACCGACCGAGGATTTGCCTCACGAGGCAGCCTCGCGAGGCTGTTCGCTTGGTCAGTGCCTGGCTAATAGTAATTTTAAAATATAACCTTTGCCAGTAAAGCATTTTGTTACATTCATATCGCCTAATAGCGTTACGCCAATTCAAGCTATATCAATTAAGGTAAAATGGTTGTACTGAGAGCCAACGAAGGTAAAAACGCAAACTTAATATGTTTTAAAAACTTGTTCGTTTTTTCTCACTTCGTAACCATTATATGTAGATGCGAGTATATTTTTATAACACGATGGTGGAGTGGTTTTTCTCGGAGCGCCTTATTAGTGCACCGGAGAGAGCACTGCACCTGCACAGCACCGCACCTGCACAGCACCGCGAGCGCACACCTCACCAGCCACCACGCTCAGCACCTCAATTACCTACATTGGATTTGGATTTTTGAGCTATACTCTGATATCATTAGTGTAAGGTACATTAACGATTTAACGTGGAGGAAATATGCCAGCCACATCATGAAGTGATTCTACGTATTGACTAAGCATACATAAATGCACTGCACATTAGGAGGTCGCGCGTCTGACACCAGACACTTGACTGACAAATGATAGCATAGATAGGAGAGCGCGATATCAGGCTTGAAACCAGATCTAACAGAGATATCAAATACACTTCGCGGTGGAGTGACGCTACCTAACGTAATCAATGCCGTGCAGTGCAGGTGCGCTCCACACGTTAAAGGAATAGATAACAGCAACTGGTACCACCAACACCAAGCTTATGCGCCATGTAAGCCTCGCGGTTCCTGTTTCTACTGCGTCGGGCGTATTCAGATTATAAATTGCGAGTAATGACAAGCTAAACATTATACTGGCATGGACACGTCCAACACGGTTCGGTGACGGTTTGCGGTCAACGGCGAAGTGGATCTAGGTACCTATAACACTTTTAATGCCAGAGGTTGTCTTAATACTTAGGGCTGTCTTTACGTCATAGGTAACTCAAATTTAACTCTCTCGTACAGTAAATGATAATGTTCAACACAGGCATTGTAGTAGGTAAGTATTGTATTATGAAGGTACCTATTATATGCATTATATCTAAAAATGGAATGAATGGTCTTTCATCTATACATATTTTGAATGTAGACTCTCGCGACATAGCCTGCGGACACGTTCGTAGCGGCTACGATAGAGGTGAATAAGCGACGATAACAGATGGGGGACATTTCTCTAGATTTCGGTTCGCACTTCGCACGCTGAATAGTTGATTCAGTATTGAAAGGTAATCGAGCGGGGCGGGCGCCGTCGCGTCGCGTCGACCATTACGTGTCAGCGAGTTTTGCGCCAGCAAGCTGCAGAAGGCTCGGTACCCGGCTCCCTGCAGCTCTAGTAACAACACGTACACAAACATCCAGTTAGTAAGACCTAAGTAGGTACCTATGTTATTATCTCCTAAATCACTACCGTGTTTGACAACAACAAACAATGACACTTTCTTAGTCTGGATATGGTCGTCGTGTACTCACACTACGACAGAAACACATTTGTGTTGGTCGCAGAGCAGTGCACAGTCAAGAAAGTGTCCCACCTTTGTGTCGCAATAAGTGTCGTAGTGTAATCGTATTTTAAACGTACCATCAGTTTAATACCTTATTTATTATATATTCCGTAGTTTAATAGTAGGTAAGTAGCGGACCTTCTGTTATTTTTATAGCGTTGACGCGACCTATGAGAGTGTCAAATCTAGCAGTAGTGTCCACACTCCGGGCGTCCAGGGGGTTTATGAACGCGCGCCGAACAACGCCCGGCAGCCACCTCTTATAGAATATTATAATAATGTGATGGTTAACTTTTCACAAGGTACCTGTACCTAGTACCTACCACGTGTCTCTATTGGCACATTGGCACCGGTGTTCCCTATTGGCACGGTGAACAAAGATCTCGGGCACGGGCGGAGTCGGGGAGTGCCCGCGCCGCGCCGCGCCGTGGGGCTGGGAACACCGAAGACTGCGGCCCCTCGGCTCGCTTCCCGTTCGTCATCCCGGAAGCTTATGTGACGTACTCACGTACTATAGCTGTACCCACACTAAAAGTAGTAAACATGGTTATTAGATATACCTGGTTATAGTAACAAAGTTCTATGATCCAGTTTGTTAGTCAAGAAAGTAGGTGCAAAACTACATAATGAACTAAATATAATTTAATTTAATAATAAATAAATGTGGACAACATCACATACATTGCTCTGAACCAAAGTAATAAGTAGCTAAAAAACACAAATGTTATGGAATCAGAGACACCGGACGTACTACAAACACCCAACCCGAGACAATCTAGAAAAGTGGCTTTCTACATTGGCCCGTCCCGTGATCGAACCCGGGACCTCAGAGCTAGCGACACCTTGAAAACCGGTGCGTGCGCCACTCGACCACGAAGGTCGTCAATTTATTTTTGTAATTTGTAGTCTTCTTTATGGACTTAAATAAAAAATACATTTAGCTACTTATTTATAAAAGCCGTTAGTGAGTGTCCCCCTGCAGGGCAAATGCTTCTCTTTCCTTCCACTTACCCAAGTTTATGGCTGTGTCCAGATCCGCTCCATTAAGTCGATTCCGTCCCGTCCTCTCGAGGCAGGCGATACTCACCAAGTGACGTGCGACCCCACATTAAACTACATAACTTTCTCATCAGTACCTAAAGCAGCGGCAGCGACGGCAATTCATACTTTTACTTAGCACCTACATACCAAAACAACGGTGCTATAGTTAATATGAAAACCTACTTCATGTCGGCTGCACTCTGGCTGTCATACGTTGATCTTTGACAGTCGTTAAGTCATTACATATACATAAAGTACTTACTCTGTGGTCATTATAATTCTGACAAACGGGTTTACATTGGGATATTGTGTTATCCAGTAAAATGGGTTATGGAGGATTGTGGATAGGCAGTCGCTACATGTAAAATGTGGTATTCAGCTGAATCCCGTTAGACTGGAAATTATTTATTTAACTAATAATTTGGTTTATTCACTGATTTATTGTTGCATATAAATTAAAAAAAAACATTAGTCAACCCATTTTTAGTATGTTTCAGTTACCTAGTTACAAAAGACTATTATTATTTTAAACTAAATAGTAAAAAAAAAGCATTTACGGAGACCTCAGAATTTATTGCTCTGAGACGGAGACTAAGAGTCTGTCTGACGTGTAATCTGTCGAGTATACTGGTAGGCTACACATTCTCAACGAATGTAAATAATGTAATATTCTGGGTCTAATGAGAAGTAACATATAATTATTGAAGAATGTTAAACATATTAGCTAGTTACCAAGTTAATGGAGACAATATGTAAGTAAAATCGGTCGTTACCCGCGGCTTCCGGCGGTGCTCGGCCCTCGGCAGACGAACGGGCGGCATGTGTTAGTGGCAGTTAGCACAGGCGCAGCTCACGACATGCAAATATCGTGAGAGAGTCGTTGACGCGCGGCCGCGACTCCCGCCCGCACATTAGCACGGCCGCGCCACCGACACCACCTGCACCGGCTAAACATAACACTACACACAGGTATACAGTATTATCAGCTTATATGCTAACTAAGCCAAGATTTAAGCACTTGACAACTAGACATACGAGTCCTATAGACTGCAACAATGACAGCTTGACTATTAACTCTACTAGACCTTTGTTTGGATAGGGTCTGCCTTTCGCAAAACTTAAACTCGTGGTTGAAAATGGTGTGCTATACTGTAGCGTAGTGTCGCATAGTGTTAACGCAGCATTAGATCACATTTATTTAGACTATTTTAGACGACCAGTAAACATACGTAGTAATAAATACCACGTAGAAATTTAATTATTCTGTTAAAATTCTGGGAAAATACTGGCGATTTATGCGTTTGTACTTTGTAGAGCTAAATAAGCTAAAAGAGTGCGATTCTGACCCGTGCACCGAGGGTTCCATACATTTTTTTCTGATCCCGTTAGACCTCGCTGGAAGTCGAAGTACCCCTAAGTTTTGAGTTACATAGAAATGTATGGAAAGATTTTCTTTATCTTGCAATGTATGTCCCTATGTCTGGATGTATGTAGGTATGTTTGTTTAGGTAGAATATTACAAGCTAAATTAGATGATGGAGCCAGAAGTGGTCATAGGAACTCTGTAACTTAACGATGCAATCCCGGTCGTGTTTGGGCTTGTTGATTTGTCTTCAATACTAATTTGGGTTTAGCTGATTTAAAAGCTTGTTTAATAATACATTATTAATTATTTATAAATATTTTTGATAAAACTTATCAAATTTTTAGGTATGGAACCCTAAAAACGTATTTTTTATGTAACTTGTCTAAAAATTATCAATTATTATGTAGGTACGCAATATCTCGTTCTGGGGCAGTCGGGTAAACAGTGGTTCAGTGGTGGTAGCCGTGATCCAGGCCGGAGCTGCGGAGGCGCGCCGCGGTACACTTATGGTATTGTGATTACAGCTGTGTGAGCATGTATTTGAACACGATGCGATTTCATTGTAGCGGCTGACTGGCGTCGGCATTCCATGTGCCTTTTGTTCCGTGTTGCGCAGCGGTCACCTTTTAGAATATAAGGCAGGCGACCGTATCCGTGACGCCGCCATTCGGCACACTGTGTTAAAATTTAATTAAATCGAACGCGACCGCGGCGTGTTATCGAAACGTTTGGCTCCGCGAACGCGATCCAATCAGATTTACGTGATACATGAGACATGGTTGCACAACTCGCGTGTCTATCACTACTACTTTGCACTACTAGGTACTGTATAAAGCGAAAACGCACACGCATTTACTCAGATCTGATCATCTGATTGGTAAAACTCATACCTATTCACATTCCCTAGATCCGTAGACGATTGTCAAATGTAGGCAGACTGGAATAAGTGTTTCAAGAAAAAACTCATATGTTGTGTTCCCGACAATAATCCGTTTGCCTTCAAACATGCCAATTGATTAGTGAGGTAGTAGTGCGGATAATTCTCAAAATTGTACAAAGCAGAGCTTTAAAAGTAACGACACGTGTAAAGTAATGCGTCAGGCGTGACTCGTTATAGACATCATATCATCATGGTGCATCGCGCGGCGGCCGCGGCGGCCTCAGCAGGCCTGTCTGTGTCCGGTGCTGGCTCGCCATCCGCATTCCCAGCGCGCAGGTGCCCGCGTTCTCGCAACTACCACAGTCCACACATCGCGCATGTACGTATAGGTACCCTGTAGTTATTCTGTGCCTGCTCTTACGTCACGGAAATATTAGCTGCCAAATACAGACTCATTGTTGACGACACATTTACACAGCTATGCCAGCTCGCTACGCCCGCCAGCGGGCTGCGTGGCGCGTGGGATACCTGATGTGTTCGACATTTTCTGATGAATACTTTTGTGTCGTAGGTATTCAGTGGTACTGATTCACAATAATACATCAGCTGTCTTTATTTAAATATCAATAGGTACATGCCAACAAATTAACAGTTGTAACAAAAATTTAGATTTCGAGGACAACACTTTTGACTGATCTGTTGATCTAGTGGTTAGTGACCCTGACTATTACACCGGAGGTCGTGGGTTCAATTCCGACCCAGGACAAACCTTTGTGTTATGACCATGATTGTTTGTTTTGTGTCTGGGTGTAATTTATCTACATAGGTAGGTATAATATGTAGGCATGTATTTATATGAGTATGATTATCAGTTGTCTGCCATAATACAGGCTCAGCCTGGTTTTTGGATCAAATAGCTCCGTGTGAGTTTTCCCAAGATATTTTTTATTTATTTAGCACTTCCTGATGACGTACCAGTAGCTAGCGTCATATCCGGATGTTAGTGTATTACAATGGCGTGGAGCTCGGCCCCCTGCAACCCACTCTCACCTCGCACTAGGTACGAGCCTACCTATATAGGTAGGTACTCCTTAGGTCGCTCGAAAACTCGCACATAAAACTTGATGTTTTCTTCACAGTATCGCTCGCGCCATGTTATGGTTACCTATAACAAAATGTTATGGTTTAAACACTGCAATGGTTTATTAAATGTTATAACTCTCTTATTCTACAAATATTGTAACTGGTAAATGAGTTGCAGGATCACGTTTCTTAATGTTACGGCTGTACAACAATACAGGTACCTACTCCCACATCACAAGGACTGGCGTCTGGCTAGCTGACAAAACCGAGGCGACGCGTGAATAATCAACTAAATTATAACCGAATCTATTACGTGTAACATCCTTCATAAGTAAATCACTTGTAAAAATTGGTCATCACATAATATAATTATGGATGAACACATAAGATCTATCTAATCTTCGTGGAATGGGATTAGTAGGAATGAGTAGCAGGAATACCCATAACATCATGCCGTAAGCTGCATTCCTACCCAGTCAATTACAATGTAGGCACTACCTATGTATGTGACACCTAGATACCAGCACTACCAGACGTCCCAATTTTGGAGGGGCGTCCCGATTTTTAAATCAAAACTAAATGTCCCGCGCGGGACAGGCTTAGGCCCGCATTTTTGAGATTAGGTAGTAATCGAAGGAAAGAAAACTTTAAATAGAGTTAAACCTTAACAGAAATATGAATAAATAATGATTACCATATTATAATATAGTTTATAATTAAACTGTGAAGACTCAACTGCCTTACTTTAGGGTAAACCAGGTAGTTAAAGTAACGTACCGATTCATAAAAATTTTTTTTTGCTTTCTAATGTCATGTTTGTAAACAATTAAAAACGCAAATAAAAAGCTGAATATTTAAAAACGGCATAAAACGGTAGTTGTATAATACTTATAGTCATTTTTTTTTACAGTAATAGTTTCCAAATTCAAATTTGCCCAAAAAAAAACCGACAACGCTGCTAGATGAATTTCAAACCATTTGTCGGATTTAATAAGTGAAGCTGATTCTAAAATGACACAAATACTTTACTACAAGTTTATCAGGTGCTTGCTATCTGCACTGGCGCTGAGAGTTAACGACAGCACCCGGCGCGCCCGCCTTCCGTCGCGCCGCCCAGTGACGGCGACCGGTAACGGACTAACGGTCCACTCACCGGACTTTGCGGATCGAACCTAATGCTCTCCAGCCGTAGTCCTCGCTCAGCCGCTCCTGCAGTCCACGTCAACTTCTGTTAAAGGGTTAACGTCACGAAACGCTAAGCTTCTACCGCAGACCGCACCGGGTATCATTCTGAATTTCCACAGTTAATTACACACTTAATTATTCCACAGTTAGCATTTAAATTAATTGCATAATTCAATCGCTACTTTATTTTTGCCATTTATGGATATTTAATATTGTTACAGATGCATGCAAAGTAAAATAATAATTGAAATTGTTAGTTTTTCATGATTATTTTATATTATGTTGATTGAATATTGTTGTATTACTGTTGTTGTTTTGTAAGATTCATATAACGTCAGGTGTTGCATGGAATAAAAGACTTTTTTATTTTATTTTATTATTTGTTTTTTTACGGGCTATCCTCAGTATTGAGAATACTCGGTCCTTTGAAAGGCTTACGTGGGGACACAGGTCCAACACGCAGTGGCCTTGTTGAGAACTTTACTCTAAACTGGGATGGGGCATCTACTAGGGCCCATCCACCTCTGGTCTATGGCACCTGCCTTCTAACACATATAAATGCAATCAAATAGGGAGAGGAGGGCGATGGCGGTCCGCTGTAACATGTTGGCACGCAGATTCTCGAGGTGTAGCTTGGGGGTAAAGATCACTCTGTTTAAAGCATTTTGTCAAACTCTCTACACCTGCAATCTGTGGGTCAATTACACGCAGCGGGCCATCAACGCTCTCCGAGTACAGTACAATAACGCGTTCAGGGTGCTGGTGGGGCTTCCACGCTTCTGTAGTGCGTCTGCAATGTTTGCGCACGCGCACACAGACGGCTTTCACACGGTGCTGCGGCGCCGCATCGCTTCTCTGATGTTTCGTACGCGTGGGAGTCCCAACACCATCCTGAGCGTGCTCAGTCAGAAGATAGACAGTCCCCTTCTGGGGCACTGGGTTCAAGCACAAGTGCGTGTACCTGGAGCTCCAGAAGGCGGTAAATACTTAAATTAATTTTATAACTAACATAGCTTTTAAGTTGTAATTTACTAACAATATTATGGGCCAAGTGTCTGAAATAAAAAGATTTTATTTTATTTATTATTTATAAATAGGCAGGTGGTGACTCGCCAGCTTACCAGATGGGCCCCCCAACATAACCGCCACGATAGGCAGCAGGAGTCAACACCAGTGCTAGGGGTGTCGAGCGGTGCGGCCCCGATTTCGCCATCGCAGGTCACAGTAGCGGACCCGGAGCGGGTTTCCTCGCTATTAAGCCATTAGACACTTCCACCCCCGAGCATATAGCTCTAGCGACCCCTCTCTAGCCAGCCAGTTAAGGCAAGAAAGAGCTGGGAGCCCTCCTAAAGAGTGACTCCCTGGAGCACTCAGGTCCGTTGTGTCGCCACTCACAAACAGCTCGCCACACGCCGCTGCCCTGCGGATGTATGCTCCTACATAAACCTTAAGATACATTTTTTATTTATATCTCAAAGTTGGAAAAAGCAAGATAATATGCCCTCAGGTATTGCGTTATTCTCATGATGAGGTAACGGCTTGCCCCGAGGGGTTTATTTTATTTATTTTATTATGACGAACTACTACCGGAAATATATTGTAAAGGATGGTACAGTCGACATAATTATGTCGGGCATGTCACCGTCCAGGTGAGTCCTTAAGACATATAATTTCGGGTGGTCCGCGTCTTGCTAACGGCGAATACTTGCACAGACATAACCAAGTGGCTAGGATTATCCACCAGCAGCTTGCTTTGAAATATAAACTTGTGGAATCTGAGGTGCCGTACTACAAGTATGTTCCCGACCCAGTTCTCGAAAATGGTCGTGCCACATTGTACTGGGATCGATCTATCATCACTGACAGGACTATTGTAGCCAATAAGCCTGATATAGTGGTGATAGATCGATCAGAGCGTCGGGCAGTGATTGTTGATATCACTATCCCCCATGACGAGAACCTCGTAAAGGCAGCAAAAAGAAAAACAAATAAAATATTTGGATTTAGCGCACGAGGTTGTCGACATGTGGGAGGTGGACTCAGCAATTATTGTTCCGATAGTCGTGACAGCGAACGGCTTAATAGCCAGGAGCCTCGACCAACACCTTCAGAGGCTCTCGTTAGGCATCTGGGTCAAGGACTTGATACAGAAGGCGGTACTTCTCGACACGGCGCGAATCGTGAGGAGATTCCTCTGTCTGGGACCCTAACCACCGGCAGCTTGAACCCTGTTTCCGATGCCGGTAGGCGACTGTATTTTATATTTTTAAATGTATGTTTTTTTTTATTTATATTTAAAAATGTATTTTATATGTTTATAAAATGAATAAAGGAAATATTAATATGTATTTATATCATCTTTACACAGTATAAAACAAAGTCGCTCCCGCTTTTTGTACGCTTAGATCTTTTAAACTACGCAAGGGATTTTATTGCAGTTTCCAGCAATAGATTAAGTGATTCAAGAGACGGGTTTATATGTATAATGTGTTGTAAGTCGGAGCCGGGGCGGTTTGCTAATTATATATAAATATAAAATATATAAAATAAAGTCGGGTTAGTTACCTGTTACACCATTAATAACTCAAAGAAAGGTGGACCGATTTGTGGGGGCTGGAAGTTTGTATGAAGTTCGGCCATTTTTTAAGTTAGAGTTACGAAACTACCATATTTACCGTACAGAATTAACGCAGAGTTATTGAATTACTTTCTGTTCTTAAGCTTATAGGAGCGCCTACGTCACTCTTACGAAACGGCCAAGCCTCACATTTTGATTTAGCTTTAGGATTACTAGGATTCACGCAGAACGCTATACGCTATGGTAAGAGTGTTAAGTTAGGGCGTATGCGACTGGGTGCTGAAAGGCGAGCTCCCGTCGGGTGCCGACTTGACGTGTTATGCGGACGACACGCTTGTCACTGCCCGGGGGAGCTCGCACAGGGAAGCGACGTTGATAGCCACGGCTGCGGTATCACAGGAGGTGAACCGCATCCGGCGCCTGGGCCTAGAGGTGGCCCTAAACCAGTCGGAGGCCATGGAGTTTTATGGCCCCCGACGTGCGCCGGCGCCGGGATCACACACCGTGATCAGCGGGGCCCGGATAGCTGTCGAGTCCACCATGAAGTACCTAGGATTGATGCTCGACAGCCGATGGGAATTCGGACCCCACTTCCGGCGGCTGGCGCCCAAGCTGATGGGTGCAGCGGGCGCACTTTCAACGTTGCTTCCCAACTTGGGGGGCCCGAGCGCTGCCTGTAGGCGGTTGTACGTGGGGATCGTGCGGTCCATGGCCCTGTATGGGGCCTCTGTGTGGGCGATGGACCTGACGGCCAGCACACTCGCCCGCAGAGGGTGATGGCCGTCAGAGTCGCCCGCGGGTATCGCATCGCACGTTTTCCTACGAGGCGGCTTGCGTCCTGGCCGGATCCCCGCCCTGGGACCTAGAGGCGAAAGTACTCGCGTCATTGTATCGATGGCGCGAGGAAGACGTGCGAGGAGACACCGGGGCGGTTTGAGCCGGTAAGAGTCCAGCACGCCCCTCCGCCTTTCCCCAGGCGGAGGTAGTCCATGAGGATTATACACCGAAAAAAAAAAAAAGGTGCGTGGTCGAGTTAGGAGCTCGGCTCTCCGTAAGAAGTGATAACTTTTATACACTCAAACGATATACGTCTTGGCGATACATGAAAATTTTTGGTGCGATTTTTTTTTTTTTGTTAGTTACGTTGGTACCTACTCGTTTTCATTACTATTGAATAATAACCAGCTAATTGATATTTTGTTTAATGTGTTGAAGTATAACGTTTTTATTATTTGTAACCTACATTCTATGTACCAATTCCCCTATATTTAAGGGACGGGGGGCAAATAGTTCAGATTTCTTATTTTTTTTTATGTTGTGTGTGCTAATCCTAACTTTTACTTTTGTTTTGTCTTCTATCACTTTAGGAAGGACGCTAACAGTTATGATGGTCATCAGACAGTGGGTGAGTGTCGAAAACTGGGTATTTTAGATATAAATAATCTATTAGATAAAGTATGTGTTCAATAGGTACTCAATTCACATCATATCCTGAGAATTTGTGCATTCTAACGCTTTTCATATCGTATCTATAGTAGTAAAAAATACGACGAAACGCTTTAAAAAAAATAGGTGTAGTGCCCCGCGCTGCCGTAGTCTCGCCTTGGCTGAAAAAACACGATCAAATCTTAAGTAAGTTAAAATTTAAAGGGATGAAAGATTTAATGAAAATTTAAAAATGTTGATATTAGATGTTTAGGTTAACAGTGCGAAATAAATGAACCTGATTTACAAGAGTCTCAAAGGGTAGGATGGATATAAGATTTAATGAGACTTTAGGTATGAGAATCCTGAATTTAGAGAATTGTTTTTATAGTTGAAAATACATAAACATCAATTTAAGAGACTTTAAAAAATGGGCTGTTTGAAATAAGTAATTATTATGGGCACACGACGTGGTGGGTATTGGTTTACTTATAACGTAACTGTTACTTACTCCCCGCACAAGGGTTAATTGCTAGTTGCTACTCAGGCGTTAGAGTGCGTTACTCGCGGACGGAGGTAAATCCAGCCTGTGTGCTGTATAGCGTATACCCGCAGAGCGCACGTACCCACGTGCGCTCTGCGCAGCGATGCGCGCCCATCATTCATATTACTGTTTGACATTTAAAAGTCGATGAGCCTATTAATCGTGAAGAACGCAATAATACATACAGATGAACACATGAATATGTAACACAGCATAGGTACATTTCTTTATTTATGAGCAGTTTTTTGGTAAACATTAATAACACTATACTCGAGGTTTTATTAACTTACCGTAGGTACGTACCTTGACATAAGCAGCTCGGTTTACTGTTGGTTGCACTCAAAAGAACTAATATAAAAAAAAAAACAATCTAATATTTATGATTCATGCATTGTATACTAGCTGTGCCTCGCCATTACACCCGCGTTTGTTTATGGAAAATAACCTACTAAAATATAGTCTTAAAGGATAGACGCATTATTATGCTGTCGCGGCATATTTTTAATTTTTTAAACAAAATTATTCTGTCCTTGGTCCGTCATACATGATTTTTGCGAACTACCTTACGCCATAGACTGAAGAACAACGGGAACTCTCAAAAGGTATTTTTTACGTTTTTGCAACAGTTTTCATTGATGCTCGCTCCTATGGGTCGTAGCGTGATGTTAGCATATAGCCTTCCACAATAAATGAAATATCCCTCCTAAACAAAAGTATTTTTTCAATTCGAACCAGTTCCTAAGATTAGGTTATTGTAGAAACGTGAACTGGACAGCGAAAATCAAACTTAAATGCTTATTATATGTATCAAAAACATATACAGGGTGTTTGGAAATAAAGTGCATTCCTTGCAGGGGGTTAAATTAGAGCATATTTGCAACCAATTTTGTCATGTGATGCCATGTCCGAAACCTAGTAATTACTGAGATAATCGAGATTTAAGAGTTTTTATAAAAATACCCGATTTTCAAGTTAAAACTTATCATTGTGATAAATTATTCAGCGTTTTGTTTATTATTTTGTTCTTTTCTGATTAACAAATAACCAGAAAACCATAAAAAATCAACATTAGCAAGAAAACACGACGTCTTATTGAGATAAAGCATAAAATCAAGCGTCGTTTCAAGAAAATAATCATATTTTAGAAAAATAAATCGTGTTTTACTAAAAAAAAATGTATGTAGTGTTGCGTACAAATTATTTAATTTACTTCCTTAATTTATTAGCTATCTAAAAAAGTATAAAACTCAACAAAACCCTATGAGATCGATTTACAATCACCTTAAAAAGTAATTAATCCGAGCGGTACATGCACAAGAAAAAGGTGATCCAGTCCGACCAGAATGTCTGCGTATTCTTCATTACTGAAGGAAGGCATGGTAAAACAGGTCAATAATAAAAAGCGTAGTTAGAATGCAACGATAGGTCTGTACTCAGACGATAGTTGAAACTAACTAACCCGGTAAATTACCCACCCAACTTCTTGTAACCAATCCCTATTGTCATTGCATGTGGCGGGACAAATGCAATGACATTAGGGAATGTGCAAGTGCAAGTCGGCGTCATCAACCAAACAAAAACCACACACTTGCGCGGTAATATGTACAATGGAGAGCGATTTTCGGAAACGGATTAATTACTTTTTAAGGTGATTGTAAATCGATCTCATAGGATTTTGTTGAGTTTTATACTTTTTTAGATAGCTAATGAATTAAGGAAGTAAATTAAATAATTTGTACGCAACACTACATACATTTTTTTTTAGTAAAACCCGATTTATTTTTCTAAAATATGATTATTTTCTTGAAACAACGCTTGATTTTATGCTTTATCACAATAACACGTCGTGTTTTCTTGCTAATGTTGTTTTTTTATGGTTTTCTGGTAAATTGTTTATCAGAAAAGAACAAAATAATAAACAAAACGCTGAATAATTCATCACAATGATAAGTTTTAACTTGAAAACCGGGTATTTTTATAAAAACTCTTAAATCTCGATTATCTCAGTAATTACTAGGTTTCGGACATGGCATCATGTGACGAAATTGGCTGCAAATAAGCTCTACTTTAACCTCCTGCAAGGAATGCACTTTATTTCCGAACACCCTGTATATTGATACGGTATTCACAGGTCCAAACGTAAAATAAGTAAATTATTTAAAAATCAAACCTCGCAAGACGACTGTAGCAATCGTTTAAAGTCACGCACTCATATACTCATAATTTGTATAATTTTAATTGTTCTAATAAGTCTTCGACATGCAAAAGCCATACTATAATAATATATTAAGTTGATGCCAGCGCAGCGGTCACGTCCACTCGCGTGAGATGGTCTCGAGCGCGGCCGCGGGCGCGGTCTTCATACATAATTACGAACTTTATTATATCTCGCTTATCTATATTCTAATTTATGGACTATTAGCGCTGCACTAATATCGAACTTATTCAACGTTCTTAACACAAACCGGACTGATAAAGTGTTTCTGTAGCAGGTATCGATAAGTACTAATATTTATTATAATGATGGATGGAAGGATGTTTGTTACAATGTTACTCGATTGCGAGAAGGTTGAAAAGATTGAACGGATTGGTGTGGAATTCGGCACAGATATACATTACTACCTGGAATGGCGAAATATATACGAATCCCGTGGGATTATCAAAATCCAGTAAAATGTGTAAAATAGACATTAACATTATCGTTTACGTTCCATAAGTAAAGCAAAGGGGTAACCGTAGCGACGACGGTAGAATAAACCAAAGAGGTTGTGATTATTATGTATGATATTGGAATTAAGACCTATTTTTGGAACCACGCTGGCAATCACAAGCATAATGTAGATTAGAAAAAGATTTTTTTTTTTTTTTCAAATTCGCATCCCAGAAGTGTACCTACATATTTTTATATTTATGTATAGGTATTATTCTATATGATTATTCATAGATACTAGTGCCTTCTGTTCATAGTCGATATGCGCTCTAGATAGTTAAATTCTTTTTTCTTTAAGAAAGCGAGGTTTTGCTAGACACTAGTCGCAGATTTATTAGGTACCGTACTTCATAGGTTAGTGGGTTACCTCTCTTCTAGGTACTGTAATACTTCGGGAAAGATGAAAAGTTTTCGATTGCTAACAGAAAGTAAGATAATTATTAATTATGTATCTACATGGCGGGCTCGGTGCTCGGTGGCTATCGCATTGTGACCACGAGACGTTGTTGCTGTATATCTAAACGGCTGTTTATCGACGGTATCTAAACACGATCTCGTCAGTGCAGCGGTCTCAGGTACAATTGTACACAGACCACAATAGGTATCAATGATGTTCAGCCACAATCTGGCGCACAATCAACAATCTCCCCCCACCCCGCTGCGCAGTCTACCTTAGCGCTGGGGTTGCCCTTAATTTTCAGGCTAGATATTTTTTTTTAATAAGATATGTACAAAGAAAAATATACTACACAAAAAATATTTTATAGAAAAACTACAAAAGAAAGGCATGTTGGTTACATATAAATTTTCAAGTATTATTAGGTATTTTGATTTGGTTTAACTTTACAGTTAAACACAAGAATAAACACTTATTGTTGTAGTTAAAGTATCATTATATGCTTATGCACCGTTACAAATAAATGTAGATTGAAAACTTCACTCAACTAAAATATAGTAATTTTGTGTACTTATATTTTCTTCAATAGTAGGTACTTAGCGTCGAAATGCAGTACAATACTATAGTACGGTTGGCAACCCTACTACAGTACAATACTATAGTACGGTTGGCAACCCTACTTAGCCCCCCCCGCGCTATGTCTGCTGTTGACATAATTGATGAGTGCAAGCTATCGTTAGCTGGTCAAACAAAACAAAGTATGTGTACTTAACCATTTACAATATAACTTATTTATTTATTTAGGTAGGTTAATGAGAGTAGATAAACGCATTTGACAAACGATGACTGATTGACTGTAGGTGGAATGTGGAGCATTTGCGAAAATGTACCTCCAAATAAGTACTCTACTATTCTACTCAATACTCAATTTTTTTTGCACTCCACATGTCACTTTCATGATGATTTTTTTAATTACATTGGTATGTTTGACCAATCCGGGGATCGAACCTGCAACACCTCGCGCAGTGGTTGATGTAATGGTGTTGTTAGACTCGGCTATCCGTGCCATCATAAATACTCATCAGATCGTATCAGACACTTATAGAATCTAAATAAAAATAATATATAATGTACAATGAACATTACTAAGTATTATTATAAATTACAACGGTATTTGAATACTCTTTCGTTACTGTAATTGGTTTTTAAGCCGTGTAAATAAAATAAATAAATAAACAGTGGCGTTTGCTGCATATAAACTTATAAACTCCAAATACCTAGGTACCTACAGGTGTAATGTGGCAGCGGCGTGCTGCGTGTAGTTGTTAGCCAGTAATCCAGGATCATGTGTTCGTTTGATCTCATAAGGGATAACGTCTGGCCTCGCTCGTATTCCTGGTATCTCCGTAAGGTAAGCAGAAATAAAGCCGACAAGAACACTGTACGTCCCAGATGTGGTCACGCATACATTTACGTCAGTTGGTCTTGGTGGTGTGTTGTCACTAGACTCCACAGAATACTTTATATACATATACTAGTAAACACACTAGGCGAAGCACGCGGCGCGCGGCTCGCGGCTCGGTTCCGGACTAACGATAAATATAATTAAGTAAATATCTTTGCTATGACCTATTTCATAATTTTACTTATTTTTATACGTACTTGCTTGCTTTTAACAAAACCCCTAATTTTATAGAAACCTAGGACGACGATTGAATCCTCCGGCGACGGCAAAAGTTGAACAAAACACCGAACAAGAAGGACTGACTCGCACACCGAGGGTTGCGTACAATTTTTTTCTGATCGTTACGGTTAATTCTCCAAAAACAAACTTAAATGTTGGGTTAAAAAACATCTCATACCTACGTTTCTCGTATATAATACGTAAAAACTTAAATTATTTATACCTAATTGCAATAAGAGTTCGTAGACCTAATATTTAATGTTAATTTCAAAACGATACCAAGCGTTTCTGAGAAAAAAATCTATCAGACCGACGGTCCTTTTTAGGTACGGAACCCTAAAAACAGTAAAGGTGAGATGTGATGTTGCTAATAAGCCATAGAGACAAAGTTTGTGATATAGAACTGATGGAGGGAGACCGTTTACCTGCACAGAGTACACTCCGGCGCGGCGGACGTATTGTAGTTACCTCCAGCGGCGGCGCGGCGGCCGGCGGCGTGTCGTCAGTGTCGTGTGGCCGCTTACATCAACATGCGCGCTACACACCGCGAGCTATATATACAACGCGCACTCAAGCTGAACAGAAAGCGCTGATTGCTACTTTATGCATTCCTTTTTTGTTGTTATCTCTGGCATCAGGGGGCTCTGCAAGTTATGTTACTTTATCGTTTGTAATTAAACCGACTTTTGCAGTTACAAAAGGGGTGATTAATGGCGCATTTATAGAATAATGGTAATATGTAATAAGGTAATGGCAATAATAATATCTGTCGCTTCACGCAAAGCTAAAGTAGGTATGAAAGCTCGTCAATTTTGATTTCGTGTAGCTGACCTCAATCATGGTATCTACCTACCCTACCCGTCAGAGATCGTTAAACTCCCTCAAACACCGTGACTACAAAAACTACTTGTAGGTTAGTACTATTAATATATCGACATGCTAACAAGTAGATGATCAATTTTATTCTCCTGGCCTAATTGTGCACTGTAGTTTTTTTAATCTCAACAGTAATTTGAACGATACCTATGCCTAAAACCAAGTTTAATATTTTTTTGTCGTTAGCCTGGCTGTTTGTTCCGGCCAATCTTTAAAACGGCTAGCCAAATTTTTAAAGATTTTACAGGCAGGTAGGGTAGCAGACTATATCATAAGGAATAACTTAGGGAAATTTTCAAGCCGAAATTATTTTGGGATTCAAGCAAAAAACAAAATCGAGAAAATTTGGAAAAAGCGGGTGAAACTGCGTGGCTCAGCTATAGATATTATAAATAAACACTAGCATACTACTACCAAATAAACTCAACATACATAATGTATACTGCTCCTGCAATATTGTTTTTAAATGTTTGTGTGTAGTGCATGTTGTTGATATTATGTCATATAAACAAATAAATACCTATGCTATGCTATATTATAATAATAATTAATAAATATTTATTAAAGTAGGTTCAACAGTTCGTTAAATATTGAAGTTAACTGTCCTCTAACGATCATGTAATGGGCAGACATTTTACTGAGAATGACTTTGTGTTGGTACATTTGCAGATCGTTCATTCACGCGTGTGTGCACTGTGTGTCCGAGGGACGTCGCCGGAGGAGTGGTCGTGCTGAGCCATTTCGTTTGATTCATTACCATCGCACTGCGTCCCGTCCCCGGGCAGCCGCCGCCGCTCCGTGCCCGATGGGATAATCTAGATCGATAGGTCGACCCTGAGCGCACACTACACAGTGCACTGTGGTCAGTAGTACCAGTGTGGTGCAATAAGTTGCTGAGTAAATCGTAAAGTTGTGTCGGAGCTGGTGCGCCTGGTTCATTAGTTGTGACTTGCCAAGTGCTCTACAAGAATCTATATGCATACCTAGAAGTGCCATAAGCAAAAGATACTTAGTAATAAAATAACCTACTACCCATTAAATTTACTGGAACAGTATGTACCTATTATAAGGTAAAAATATTAACGTGCGAGATCTCCATTTTGTAGTGAATATTTCCCAAGTCCAACTTAATTCCCTTGCAAGTGCAGTGGATGTACAAGATGTACAATGACGCGGGGCGCGGGCCAGGAGGGAGGAGGGCGGGGGGCGTTGCCTCCCACGTCGTGCGCGGAGCACACGTGGTCACCGCCACATTTCTCTTACAAACATCAACAGCTTTTCTCTTTATTTAGGTACATAATTTATTAAGAGGTAGGAGGGGCTCGTGGCTAAGTGTAAGCCGTATGGTCTGACCGATAACACAAGATAAGCCGCGCTGGGCGCGGTTGGTCCATGGATTGGTGACCATTTGTAGACATACTGAGAACCCTCCATGCCTCGGAAAGCACGTTAAGCTGTTGGTCCCGACTGTCATACGTTGATCTTCGACAGTCGTTAAGTCATTATAATTCAGATAACCAGTCTTGCTTTGGGAGGCTGTGTTACCCAGTAAAATGGGTTGTGGCTCCATGTAAAATACGATATTCAGCTGAATCCGATAACACTGGAAGCCGATCCCAACATAGCTTGAGAAAAAGGTTAGGCAGAAGAAGAAGAAGTACGACTATCTCAGCCACTTCCCTGTAAAGCTAACTGCACAGTTTCAAAATTATTATTAAATTAACTATTATTACTAAATATTACATAACTGTAAGTGTCGTAGGCGTAGGTTAATCTATACTGTATACTAATATTATAAATGCAAAAGTCTCAATGTTACCACTGAATATACAATAGTACTGCTGTTACGCTTTCACGGCTAAACAGCTGAACCGATTTTGATTAAACTTGGTATTTGATTAGACATAGGTTACTTTTGCCGCGATAACCGACACCCACGCGGGCGGAACCACGGGCAGAAGCTAGTATTTTCATAAAGTATCGCACATTTCTGGTTGGGCTCGTACTTGGATCGACTATAGTACAGGTAGCACAAGACTACCACCTGTGAACAACCCGCTATCACTTACAAACGTAATAGCGGGGTGAACAGAAGTAACAGTAAATGTAACGTAAACAAAGTATTTCCGCTGATTATATTTGATAAGATCTCAAATGTTTCATAAAAAAAGTAGAATAGAGTTACTGTAGAGTGCATAGATATAATAAAGAAGGAGATATGTTACGTACTTGAAAATGTATTGGAACCCGGTGTCTGCTCTTAATATTTGTATGGTAGAGCGGGTCGTGGTCGCCGCCCCGCCCCCGCCGCCCGCACCCGCGCCCCGCCGCTGTCTGTTATGTGAGCGAATGTAATTAGGCGGCCGTTACTCGTCGCCGCCTAATTAACGTATGAATTTGCGAGCACCGGACCACAACACAGATAACGACAGAACGCCCGCTGAACATAATGCGCTTATGTGCGATAGCAACTATTTATATATTATATTTTTTTGGTTGATTTTCTGTGCCTGTATGTCATTTTGTCATCGTTGGTTAACTGCTGACCCCTGTCTTGGCCGGGCGTAGTGTTGGTTTCGGCGGCTCCACAACAACGACGCACCTCCGAGCGACGGAGCTGCCTGTTTCTGCTGAATTAGCTCCGTTTAACAACAACAACTGAGTTATCTCAATCGGCGTCAGTCATCGCCCTGCCATTGTCTTAGTCACAATAACTTGTATTGAACGTGACAAATAACGTCGTTTGTCCAAATAGTCTCTGACTGTAAGCTGGGTACGTTACGTTAACTTTGCAACTCGGTTATTTTTTTTAAACTTTGAAATAATAATTTTGATGGTAACTTTCCTATACTAGCCCCCGGTTTCTGAAAGGCTGGTCCACTCATCAAACCCTATGTTAAGTGCTGTGATTGGTTGTTAGTCTTTTGTTCAACCAATCAGTTGTGATCAGTTAATTTAGGAACCGGGGATTAATTAATATTATTTATAATTAATTAAGTTCCTGAAACGCTATAAATATATACTATAGATAAATATTACATAAGACGTAAAATCAGCAGCGACAATGTCTGCTAGTAATGTAAACAGTTTGAAGAGCGCAGTGACACTCAAAAAACAAGTACCTTCGTATCCCCCTCAGCCGTAATTAAGGTACAGTCAGGCTCAGAGCAGTCGGAGCGCCGCCGCCCTCCGCCCCAGATACAGCTGACTTCGACGATCGCCCATTATTTTATACGTTTTTCCAAATAGTTGTGTAAGTACCATAAGATGGTACACTGGACATGTTACCTTACCGCAGTCTACTGTTAATTAAGTTCATAATATAGATGTTCGTGTTGGCGAGCATGTCACTGCATAGCACATGGCCTTCGGCCCGTGCGTACCATGTGTGCGGTGGTGTGTGTACCGCCGCCCGTGCGCCCGGGAGAGGGCCCGACTTGTTTACGCGAACTTGTCGGATGTCAGATTAAAATTAATAGTGTAGGGGCCCATTGTGTCCTATTTAGTTGATAAATGGCGGCGCGACGAAATCTTAATGCTCTACAGGATCCACATCACGCATGTACATAATGTATCAGGTTCACTTGCCTGCTTTTATAATACCTTACAAGCTTACATATAAATAAAATATTACAAACTTTTATAAATACGAGTGAAGTTCCGCAGATGGCTCCGCTTCACTGAGATTACGCAGGCGGCGCCGCCGCAGCGAACTTCCATTAGCTCAAGCTTCAATCGCTCACTGTAGAGAGCTCGCCCCTTCCTATGACTCTACAGCCTTCCCAAGTTCCGACGCGCTGAAC
Source organism: Diachrysia chrysitis (assembly GCA_932294365.1). Classification (NCBI taxonomy): domain Eukaryota; kingdom Metazoa; phylum Arthropoda; class Insecta; order Lepidoptera; family Noctuidae; genus Diachrysia; species Diachrysia chrysitis. The sequence continues at coordinate 111,951 of OW028661.1, forward strand.
CACTTCCACACCAATGCACCTTAGCGTCCGTACTTATTGTAATAGCCTCTATAAACCGAGCGGCAGCATCGCAGCGACTAGTAAGCGGTCTAGCACCTACATATCGATCGGGTCTAGTGAACCAGTACCTACTGAGGGACCAGCTTCCTTCCATTACTGAAACTCTTCGGTACGAGCTTAGTAATGGCAATGCATCTATAGTAAAGTTACATCTACGCAGCGTCACAAATGTATTCACTGTTTACACTACGACATTTTCTTTGTTTGGAGAGTTTCTATGTTTTGCAATAAATGTCCCACACTCGGACACTAGTATTTATTGCGTTAGTACACTCGGAGTGGTAGGAACACGTCCATCAAATCTAAGAAGTACCGTCATATTTTTTCAAGGTAGGTAAGTCACACATTTTTAATAAGGTAAACGGTACTAGAGGAGTGTAAGTGTCGTAGTCTCGTAGTGTAAACGTAGCATTACAGTGAATGGTCGTCATGCTGTCGCTACACGTTGGGAGATCATGGCGATGGCGCACCCCATACGTATTGCGATTTTTGAATTCGTAGATATATACATATTCCAACCCAGACTTCTAAATTATAAGATTTTATTTATTAATCTCCCAAGTAACATGATTTAACATAGCCTATATCTTTCTCCAGAATTGGCTATCAAATGCAAAAGATTTTTTTCAATGCGACTGGTATATTTACAGCATCCGGCACCACGCAGGGTACACTGTGATGTTTTTGGGCGGCACAGCACTCTCACGAGGAGACGTGGAAGATAATCAAACGTGTAACCGTAACAGTCAGCGGCCATCAATAACGTCAGCCGCGTATCACTAACATTAAAACAATATGCAAATGCATACTTGACTAAATAAATATTGTTACTAGATATTTTAAATAGTTAATAATAATGGTCTTGTTTAGTAATGCGCTGATTTAACCAACGTGTTCTATGCCACTGACGTGATACTTGCAAAACAATGATTTATAACTATTCATACATGCGGCACGCGGCGGGATGTAGAACGTACTAACTATATTAACATATATAATAGGTAGGTATTTAACCAAAATAATCAACATATTCCTTACGCTGTCCCCCGCGACTTTGTTCGCGTGTTTTAGTTTCAACGGTTTTTAATTTTTGCAACATTTTTCATTTATGCTCCGCTCTTATTGGTCGTAGCGTGATGTTATATAGCCTATAGCCTTTCTCAATAAACGGACTATACAATACAAAAATATTTTTTCAATTCGAACCAGTAGTTCCTGAGATTAGCGCGTTCAAACAAACAAACAAACACTTCAGCTTTATAATATTAGTATAGATTGTGTCGAAGGTTTTTTAATATATGTATATGTAGGTTTAGTAGAACAGTAGCCGGCAGCCTGCCATATCTAGGAGGACACATGGGAAAACTGACATAAATGGCTGTCTTTTTTAATTGCGTTGGCATAGAACCTCGATTTGCTTCAAGGGACCGTAGTTCTGAGTATTTGATATTAATTTTAACATGGTAGGTATCATGGTATTTTAAAACATGTATTTTATCATCAAGTTACGCTGATATTTCGCTCGTTGTGACGAGCAACACCTCGCCAGCTGCACTCGGTTAAATCTCCATTTGTGTCGCGGTCATTACAGCCCGCCATCGCCAGGCCGCCACCTACCGGCGACTGCCGCGCCTGCGCCAACGGTAATGTTGTACGTTTTTGTTACAGCTTGGCTGTGTGTTCAATGCCTTTCTGCATTGCGCGGAAAATATAAAACTAGACGCATGACTGTAGTATTTCCAGATGTTAGGAAAAAAGTGCTTACATTGTAATATATTTTTTACGTCTGAACGACCATAACTCAGTTCAGTAACGTGACGGAATCCGAAGTCGCGCAGTCGGCCACGCTGCAGATGAAAGCAGAAGGTTTCACATGCGTGACGCCTTCTTAGAGGATACAAGTACTATTCAAAAATTACACAAACATTATTCGATATCATTAAGAAGTGTTTTTTGAAAACTTTGTTTGCAGTCACCGCATGAAAACACATTCGAGTGTCGGGATCCGTGTTGTTGCAAGTGAGCCTTCTCCGCCGCGTGGGCGTGCGGGCCGAGCGGTCGGCGCCCGCCTCGGGTCCTGTTCGCTCGCAATATTATTTAACTTTATTTTTCTCTCTCCAGTTCACGTTTCTACAACTAATGGAGAAAGGCAGACATTTATAAAGCTGTGTTCAAACTTGATGCGATTATATCTTTAAAAAACGACATGACCATATTGACCAAAGGTCATAACCGTTATCGCTATCCGCTCTCCAATCTATACAAACAAACAATTCCGAAAACGTAATACGTACCTACCGCAAGTATCTGTAATCTAAAGCGATCGCGTGGCTTAACCATGGCTTTTGATATACCCCACAGATCGAGTTACGATTGCTAGAAGCCATCAACAGTAGTATCGTCCAGCTGCATCAAGTGTTGGCACACAACGAGGGTCGCTCACCAGACCCGCTCTCATAAAACCAGCCGAGTCATATTTCGTGACAGCTATTACTGTAAACTACCTTAAGAAACATACAATATTACTCAAGTTTTTCGTTCGCTCCCCGTACCATCCTGGTCACTTTAAAAATAAGCGACTTATCTTACTTTATTAGGAGGTCGGATCCGACTGGCGGTGGCCGCACGATATCTTGGTTAGTGCGCGCTCTGTCCTCCTCCTTCGGGGATTATGCGCATAGGTTGGACGCGGACGGAACGATAGTGCATCATATAAATTGCGTACCTACTGTGGTCTGTGATCATATTACGCAATCGCAATTCTGGCTGGAGGCGTATTACAGTCTTGCCAACTTAGTCCGGTGAAGCAGTTAAAGCCTCGCTCGAGGCTAACTCCGGCAGACCACTTAAAAAAACTGTGCTCGTAAGGGAAATACGAAGCTGTAGGCGCGTGATTGGCGGATCAGATTCTGGGCGCAGCGACACATCTGTGCGGTTCGCAATCTAGATTTTTTTGTTACCGTAGCTCATCGTCATCGGACTATTGTGACGCAAAGACGTACATTCGCGACAATTATTAAACAACCTTAGTGATCGTCAAGAATACTGAAGGCAAGCAAGGCAGACACAAAAAAAATGCAATACCTGAAGATAAATTGCATTATCGATGTACCTACACTACACATAGCCATAGGACCGAGAGTAGTTGACACTCGCTGGAAATTAGGTAATAACGTACACTCAGCTCAGTACCTATCTTAACAGATGAGGCGTCAGCTAATGTACGCAGGGTTGCCACAACAACCACGTCCAGTAAATAGGTACTACCGCACGCATAAAACTGACCTACTCGCTCGCCCGTGCGTACGAAACGTCAAGCTTGATAAAGTAATAAAACATAACATTAAAATTTTCTTTGCAATAATTATTGTATGTCCAAATTATTAATAAAACAACGTTTAACCGACGACCTCTAAGTAGGTTCGCCAGATGGCCGGGAAATCCGGGAATGTGCCGGAAATTTTCGTCTGGTCCCGTGTCCAGTAATTAGACCTTATTGTCCCGTATTCTGAAATCCTACTAGATTTTTTATAACAATTTACAAAACTAACAACTAATGATACGGCTGGCCTGTCGTATGAGCGCGGCAGAGGCGGACGGGTGAAAATAATAATATAAGTATATAGGTAACATTGCTTAATTAGTAGGTTAACTATTACATACTTATATAAGAAAAGTATGTATTTGAAAAAAAAAAAAAAATTCTTTAAAATACATATATATCTAATATCTAAATTAGACACCTACCTATTTATTTTCATATATTTTATTACTATGGCCGCGGCCCGACTCTTTATACTAGAATTGTCGCGGAAGTGAAAAGTTTCTTTCTGGCAACCCTCCCTGTAAGAGGTAGCTGTATGCCTATATCCAGCACTGGACGGCAATATGATGAGTGGATGAAACTTACGATAAAAGTGCAATTCGGACTAAGTATATTTATAAAGCATCATCATCGAACGCCTTCAATATGAAAGAAAAGTTTGTTTTTTTTTCATTAATTAAACCATTTAAACATGTCAATATTTAAACTTAAGTACTCAAATAATATACAAAAATATAATTAAAATAAGCACAGTATTTATTTGGTACTAGGGAATAATACTGAATTACCGACTAGGAAATACTCACACGAGTTTGGACAACCCTAGCTCCTTAGCAAATGCTATGCAAATGTGTGTGGCCGCCGCCGCCGCCGGCCGGGCTCGTCCAGTGCGCGTCACGAACCTCTCGGAACCACGCTCGTGTGAAGACGCCCCACGCGGCCGCGCCCGCTAGCGACAGATGGTGTGCAGCCAGTATGTTGTGTACTTCCTGCCCAAGTACGTTGCGTTGCTAATATTTGGCGGTTGAGTGCCAGAATGTTATGTACGTGTTCTCGTTTTATTTGAACGATCGATAATATATATGGTCCTGCGAAAATACTGCGCAAATAATAATGTTAATGGTGTGCCGGGCACTTGTTCTGTGTTTGTCCTGTCGCCGTCACTGGTTAATATAGTATAAACGAATCAGAAGGCTCACTTCTCGTTGTTCACTTATAGAAGAGTAACCATATGTGGAAACAACTGCTTAAAAATATCAAATGAAACAAAATTTACAACCACACGCAGGTGTGTGTTTTTTGATCCGCCTTAGTGTTCGCACCTCGGTTAGTTTGTAGTAGACAATCTTAATAAGGCAAACAGCTAGAGAGGGCTAGATCAAAGTTTTATGAAGGGACCTTTTTTTATGGCAGGTTGGCCGGCTCGGGCCATCTTCATCTAGGAACGGAGGGAACAATATATTTTGAATGAAAGTCTATTTCTAGGTCGCCCCTTCTCTGCCTTATGCCTCTTCTCTGTCTTGCGCCATATAAGCGTTTTGTGATCCGTCTTAGAGTGTTTGCGCATATTTGTTGATGTAACAGACCTTCTAAAATGTCCTGGTACTAACATTATGAGTATTATGACGTAACACATTTAACTTTGACGCGCAGAGCGCCTGCCTCTGTCGGCTTGGTTATCGAAGAAGGTGAATATTTTAGAAATTGTAAAATTTTCCTCCATTGATATCAAATTGCGGATGTCTTCTGTTTAGTTCGAGACCGGACACGATTATTATTGACCGTCATAACTTTAAAAGTTTATTATTTATGAAACGCGTTTATTTTATTGTTTTTACTAATTTTGGTTGACAATAAATAGCTCTCCATGTGATTGTGTCTCTTGACTGTGACGTTGCGCACAATACTTTCTTGCGAAGTTCTGATTTGAGTTGGCGGTGTTGGCAGAGACTCCCCTAGCGGCTAGTACGGTACCGCCGGTGATAAGAGTGATGTGCTCGGCTATCGGAGGCCGTAACATAAACCGTAAGGAGCTCGGCGGGCTCCGGCTCGCTGGCCGCCCTCATTACCCCCGTCTCCCTCCTCCCGCCACACCCCGCTCGCGCCCGCCCGGCTCCTCACGGCCGGCGAAGCGGTGATTTTGTGAAAAGCCTAACAATTACTGACTTTACTTTGTGTCAATTACATATTCTGTCTGCGCGCGCTCACGCTATTACTAAATACACGCATTTTATTTAAGTACAGTTTATGTTAATATTTATGGGTGTATGCGGAGGCGGTGCAAAATATGGAAATCGATCATAAAAAGAAGCCAGTTTCGCATTTCAGTAAAAATTTATCGCATGTCGAAATACCAATGCTTACTTACATACCTAGGTGAATTCGGCTAACATTGAAAATTCGGGTAATTCAAATAATTATACATTTCTATGCCAATTTAGGTATTCCCCTAAATTTAAGAGGAAGCAGTGGTATAGGGAGCTTTTTTGTATCGAATATTAGTAATTTCACAGCAATAACTACCTATTCAAATATTACTGTCAAATACTTGTGCATGATACGTAATACGGCAGACTTGCAGAAGTACATCGTTACGTGTATTATGGTGTCCTTTGGGCGGAACTAACTGAAATAAAAATATTACCATTTTTTTACAAGAATACTCAATCACACTTTTACTTTAGCAGACACGTGTATTGGTACGATTACATCGCACATTATTTATTGAACATATCCATGTCTAAGCATTTTACTTTATTACTACCTATATACATTCACTAGTTAGTTTATATTCAGCCTGGTTATTGTAAACATATAGGTATGTGATGCAAATGCAATAAACATTTGACGTAGCAATAAAATAATTTGTGATTTTTTCGTACCAATAGTAATCATTGAACTTGTATTGGAATTTAGATTCATTTAGGTTAAGCCTGCTGATCCTTGTCGGCAAGGGCGAGTAGGAAGCCCGCACAGCCGCCGCTGCAGAGGATGCGCCCCCCCCCCCCCCCCCCCCCAGGCCCGCCCACTCCGCCTGCCTGCAATAAAAGGTCCACTTGTAAGCGCAGCCGATGCAGTACAATCGCCGCCGAACAAGGTTTCCGCCGCGCCCCTTCCTACACAAGGTGGTGCTGTTATGTCACTTGAATGAACAACGTCGTGTCGTCTGTCTAACTAACATGTACCTATCCTATAACATCTGTGTAACAGACATGGATAACTAAAATTGATAAGTATGTTTCTCATTCAGTTACCATACAATACAACGTAAGTTAATGAACGATTTTGTACTTATTGTAAGCATGTTATTAATTTATCTGCTAGCACGATAAGTTTGGCGGCGACCTTTGACATAAAAAATGTACCTATAATTCATTTATATTTAACACGGTCAGTACCCTTACTCGTCAAAGTTTTTCTTCTTTTAATTCCCATACAATGCCAGTGCAAAATTTAAAATTGATTACAGGGCACTTAATTCAGCACTATTAAAAAAAAATGATCTCCTGAGGTGATCAATGTGCCAAAAGAATCGTGGTAGCTCCCACCACATGACGCGGGAAGCAAGATCAGATCATCAGACGCTAGAGACAACAAACAAAGTGATTGTTAGCGCGGCGCAGATACCTACTTTGTGGCTGTCGGCAGTCGGTACACTCGGCAAGTCGGCAGACACAATCTACATTTACAATGATGGTCTTACTCTTAATTTTTATCAAATAGTCTCCGCTTCGCGATGGCAGTTGACGCGAGTATCTATCAACATGAGACATTATTTATCAGATGAACAGCACGATAACAAAACTGTTTGTTCGTAAGTATCATAATAAATAGTTCCCACAGATATGTCGTCGGCGCTCTGCTCAGCTGAGCGGACGCCCAGCCGCTCGTCGCGGTAACCCACATATAAGTATGTATCGGGCACTCACAGAGATAACCACACGGCCTGTAGACATCTAGACATCCAGAAAAATCCATCCAGAAAACTCGCTACTCCTTATAATAAACCGCTTATTATTCTACACCATTTTTGGAAATCGAAAGTGCTATAGAAATGTCAGACCGCTTTGCTACCTAAAGCGCTTATTACACTGTCCAATTTGTAGAAAACCCAATTGTAAACAATTGCGGTGCAATCCGATTAAAATTTTAACTATTTAGAAGAGTATAGTAGCATTGCTCCGATTTAGAGCGTTTTTTTAGAATTCCATTCTCCGATTTTATCAATCTTTTTGAAATAACAAAACCACGAGAAGTGTAGGGGGCTGAATTGATGTAAATAATCCTTGTAGTTTTCTCTTAATATCTTTTGTTACATCTTATCGTAGCAAATGCTTGAACATCCGGTAGGCACGCTATTTAGCTACTTTAGGAAAAAATATGGGTTCCTGTATTGAGACAAAAAAATCACCATGGCAGTAAAAAATCACAAAAACACGCGGATCATACTTGGGGTCATTCAGGTACCTCTAAGTGTTCTCTTCCTGATAATTTTCAATTTTAATAAAACACTAACATAGTATTCTATTCTTTAAAACATGTAAGATTTAATAAATGCTCATATTGCAGAACTCGTGTATATTTAACTCGTGTAAATATTAATAAAATTATATCTATGTAATTATGTATGTATATTAATAAAAATCAATTGCTCATGTAGTCGGAGCATCACTTAGGAACGGCAATGTTATTTGCATTCATCATATTGAATAGATAAAATTTCGTGCACATATTATACGTGGAAGTCGATGACCAAAAGACGGACACTTTCTGGGGTTAAATTAGATATTTAAAAATAATGGCATCAGACATATTGTCATCATGTCCTTTATGGACATATTCGATTGCACGGATAGCCGAGTAGCATAGGCCTCGCCAATTACCTCTGTGCGCGACGTGCCGCGGGTTCGATCCCCGCATGGGACGCATGGATGTTCCAAGTCTGGGTGTTCTTTGTGCATGTGATTTGAATGTTTGTACACAAGGATTAAATTCCTTAATGTGAGAGCAGTTTTTTTAAAGAGAAAATTATGAGAAGAAATATTAAATGAAAGCATTATTTTTATTATTTATATTTTTTCATTATTTTTAGAGTTTTAAAATCAGAAAATAGGCGAACCTTTAGTAATCCCATTCCTCCCCCCCCCCTCCTCGTATTTTCGAAATAACAGGGTTTAATAGAAATACAACTGATAGTTCTTCACCTATTTACATTACAAGAAAAAAAAAACAATAAGTAGTCTAAATACGTATTTACAAACTTATATTAGAAGTTAGAAATTTGACCAAGTCATACATCGATGTAGAGTATATCATATATAGTAGTGAGATCATTATTCTCGTCTGCAAAGTTAAGTTTGTATTTTATATATATATATATATACATATATATATATAATATATATATAATATATATAATATATAATTTTAACTTTGCAGACGAGGCCGCTCGTGACATTATCCGGGCCGCCGCCGCCGCCGCCGCGCCGCCTGGCGACCGCCCGCGCCCGCACCATCCGTCTTATTGTGTCGACCTCCTCCGCAGTTCTTTTGGCCTTACTTACTTACTGTTGTAAAGCGATGAGTTCTAAGTCCGATAAAGCAGTAAAAGCACCTCGAGGCAAAATGCGGTTGCATTTACCAAATATATATATATATATATATATATATATATATATATATATATATATATATATATATATATATATAAATGTAACCGTATAAAAAGTAAATGTATAAAAAGGTAAATGCAACCGCATTTTGCCTCGAGGTGCTTTTACTGCTTTATCGGACTTAGAACTCATCGCTTTACAACAGTAAGTAAGGCCAAAAGAACTGCGGAGGAGGTCGACACAATAAGACGGATGGTGCGGGCGCGGGCGGTCGCCAGGCGGCGCGGCGGCGGCGGCGGCGGCCCGGATAATGTCACGAGCGGCCTCGTCTCTTTACTATTTATGTTTTTTACTTTCCGAAACGTGACAAGGTTTTCAGTTTGAAAATAATTTATTTCAGAATCATGACAACGCTCGTCGCGGCGAGGGCAGAGGCGTGGGGAGGGATGTTTATGGCGTGTTATAACTTAGTTTGACATGTATTAGCGTCAGTGACTGGCAGGATAATAGAGCAGACCTTGTCTCCCCACACACGCCGCCCGCCCGCCTCTTCGACGACGTGGCTGCCTGTTCTGATACGGCGAGCGCTAGAGTTACAGCTTTGACAAGTTTCACAATAGCGCTGAACAAAACACCCGCAAGTAAATATAGTAATTGTCACTGACAGGAGTGTATATAAGAGCCGTCTTGCGCTACTTAACGCGTCGTGTGTCGTGGACGTCTTAATTATCTACAAAAACAGCGTACTACTCTACCTACCCTACCTACTCTACCTACCCTACCTACTCTACCCTACCCTACCTATTTTTTTTTGTTTTTAATGCTTCCCTGTATTCTAGCGAGCAAAACAAAAAAAAAATCAAATCGGCCCCGCCGCTCTCCAATTTTAGCGAGACTTACGAACAGCAATTCATTTTTATATATAAGATAATATTTCTAATATGTATGCCTATTATAGGTACACGCGTTCTTTATGAAGTCGTCTTTACTATATTTTTATTGGTTCTAATGTTGACTTTTACCTTTCAGAGAGCCGATAATAAAGTCGGTGACGAGCCGAGCCAGCCAGCTGTCCCGGCGCGGGCACTTCGCGGCCCCGCGCCTGGAGCAGCGCAGCCGCGAGCTGGCAACAGAGCACCGCGCGCTCCTCGACGCCGCCGCCGCCAGGACCGCGCTCATCAGGGACCGCGGCGATCTGCTGTAGGTACACACATATCCACCTTCTTTAAAAACTTCCATATACCTCTAGTTTAAGGCGCTACACGAATAATTATTTCGTTAGCCAGTAGGCGGAGTCAAGCGGACTAGTGAACCAATCCGGAAATGCAAGACAGCGATAATACTAACTGCTTTCTTACGGGACGGAAAGAGCTAAACATAATATGTCAAGGTCGCGAAAAATTAACTTAGAAATAAAATTGTTAATATTGCTATCACATGAATAATGCATTGCTAGCGCGCTTGCAGCGCTCGGCCATGCTTTACGTTTAGCGTTACACTGGGATTGTTTACCGGAACACATAAATTGATTAATACAAAAGACCAAAACTCGTTGTTTTCAACATGTTATTATACCTATTTTGCTAAATTTATAATTATAGCTCAGTTAATTAACGCTATAAATAATACGCTCCGTATGGAAAACGTCTTATTAATTTTAAAACAATGTTTGTGTTAAATTACACATTACACAGTGGTTAGGACGGGTTTAATTGGGTCGCTGCGTGGAATTTATAATAATATATCACTTATTTATGCGGTGTACAGACTACCGGCCAGAAGACAGGTATATTATTACTTACGCTTCGCATAAGCCAATTAAAAATTAAAGACCTTAGTAATAAAAATATCGACGGTGTTTAGCAATGAGCGTGTGCGCGATTTAATAAAATTCGTTAGATTCGTTAGATTCGCTAGTCTGGCATGTTAAGTATAAGTAGTAGTATAGTTGTAGTGCTCCATCTGTCAATTTCCACCAATGAGAGACAAGCTCACAGAACACATAATATACTCTAGCGAGCTGGACAAGCTACTGGCTCGTTATTGGCAGAAATTAAAAAAAGCTCAATGCTAAGCAAGTTCTAGATTCAAATTCTTTGAGCATAGAATTTAAAGAAAAAGTAAGTAAACTATAGTATGCGTAGGTATATTGAGTATCAACTGTATAGGCACTATTATGAACAAGTAAAATCGTAAAATTTGTGTCGAAAAAGAGCGCGCTGTTTTATTAAAGCTATCTCAAAACCTAATATTACCCTAATAATATCAGAACCATCGATATTTTAGCATAAACGTCTGTCGTCGCACGGAAAATCACTTAAATCAGTATACGGGCGTATAACTTACCGCAAAAAATTTGCTTACTCTCGGCACAAGGCTACTTGCGATACGCGCACTCTATGCTGGTCTATGAGGTATAGAAAATCTTAATAATAATCTGCTAATCAGTTGCTAACACACCGTCGAGATTTTTATAAATTCGGCGATTAATCACTTTTGCATTGTTCATAGGAATCATAGGTACCAACGTCACGATTTCTCGGCCAGGTACTGCTTCGTCCACAATAGTTACTAATCGATCAATGAGATAATTTAAATGAATCTCTTACCTTAAAATTTAAATGTGATAAGAGGATCAAGACGCGTGTAACACCTGTGTGTAGGATATAAGAGAGACGCGGGCCGGCGCGGCAGGGTGGCGGCGGCGGTGGCATGGCCGCAAGTTCCTAACTGCTTGTGTCGTAGTGTGTGAACAACGCTTTCATAAGTATGTAGGTAGGTGGTTAAGCACTACTAACTCGTATTCTGATTAATTAGTTGATATTTGGTAGATAAGGTGCATCCACACTGCAGTAACTTTTTGAAGAACAAATTTCCAAGTGCTACTGAGCAACATATGATAGCAAAAAGTATATTTATTATTAGTATAATATGTTGCCATGGTCTTATACCTACGATAAATAAGGTTGCCTAACTTTTGAAAAAGGTCCATTACATTATTTGTGGTATGGAAGCGATAAGCAACTTTCAACAAATATTAACACGTAGCTACAAAAGTTACCGTGTTGTACAGTGTTGCTCCACAACAGTTAACTACAGTGTGGTTGCACCTTTAGAACTTGTTTTTACTTTTTTACTATTAATAACTAATTAGTAGTACTTAGTTATAGCTCATTATTAATATAATAAATGATCAAACGAACTTACCTGATGTTCGATCATTATTATTCGAAGTGCTTCGTTCGAAGATATATATTTACAATGCAGCTTCTCCGTGTTACTCGGCAACCGACGCAATTTTCAGAGCTAAAACTAATCGTAACTGTTAGTATTAGATAATCTATGTTCTCCTGGCAGATGTCATTCTTTTTAGAGTCTCATAAGGTTATCTCATTTTTACCGAGGGCGGGTTGGGTAGGGACCATATATCTTCGAACGAAGCACTTCGTATAATAATGATCGAACATCAGGTAACTTCGTTTGATCATTTATTATACTGCATGCTTTGTTCTCGATATATATTTACAATGCAGATGTTCAGAGAAATGGTAAATTTGAGATAAACCTTAACCTCCATAAGTAGTATGTCTTATAAATAAATATTTGTTATGAAGTCAACCTTGTTTTATGAAGTAATCTTTAAAACAAGCGAACAAACTTGTGCTTCTTGTTCGTATTATCTGAAACAAATTCTTTAATCAACAATCCTAGTGACAAAATTTTTCTAATTAACCAGTCTTATTTATTAAATAACAATCACTGGTGGCAATCCTGTGAACAATATTACCAAGTTTAATTAATCTGCACAACAAAGTTTGGCAAACAACTCCTAAATTATATCTATCAATTAGGTACATAATTATAAATATCTTCATAAATTATATTATAAATTATACAATTCTGCAAATGTTAATGCGTTATTAATTTCACCAACATGTCTAATTACATAAAGTAAAAATCCTTCTGCTTTAACTGTTGGTATAGAGGGGTGGCATGTAATATGCCAGGCCCTGAAAAGAAATTAGTATCAATACCGAACACAGAGAGAGTATTTTTAATCCATCTATCCGGTAGAGACAAAAAACAGATCTGTGATGTTTTATGTCTATGTATGGAATGAATGTTCCTAAAATTTTTCGTTACAAAAATACAAAGTATGACTTGTTATTATCGCTAAATAATAAGCGATACTAACAAGTTGTCATTACTGCATCTTGTATCTCTTATAAATACATAACATTCTGGCTAGAAAAACCCCAATTTTTATCAAAAATTTGAAGTAAAGACTGGTTATGTCCCATCGCCAAGTCTTTAATAATTTCAGTAATAACAATATTGACACAATCTTCACTGAATGTTATGAATTTTTATAAACGCAAGTAAGTATTATTTAAAAAAAAAATATAAAGTTTTTGCCCGCTGTGCATAGTGCAAGCAAGAAACCATCAGATCCTTTGTGATACTTCTAGGACTTAATGTCATATTAACAATTTCTTATTGTGATACACTTAGAACTTTTATCTTTTTCTTAACTTGGATCCCATGTTATTCAGTATTTTGGTGGTTTGTATTTAATCTTATATACCAATTAATTATATAGCCTCTTTATATGATCACCCTCCCCCAAATTTTAGAGCTTAATAGCAAAGTACTAATGGGGCTTACTAATGGGTAAATAAGGCACTCTAAGAAGCCCCCGGTTCAAATATATATATATATGTGTATATATATTTTGTAAAAATACATAATAATGTATACATGGCATCTATGTATAGCATAGATGGAGCAAAAGGGTAAATATATATAATAGTTTCTTGACAAAAATCCTCTAAATTTTATTAATTTTGAATTTTTTATTTATGTAACAACTGTATCAGTGTACTACTTGAAAGTTATGAAATCATGACATCTATTGATGTTGAGGAAATGGTCCTTCTCATTCCTGCTTACTAATAAGATACCAGCAATAAGCGTGAGCTGGCTGTATAGAGTAATGGTTACTGAAAGGGGAACTTAAATAATTTTATTGATGTTTCAATAAATATATTTTTTCTTTTAAGTAGGCATAGTCTGCACTAAGGGTGCACCCAGGTTGTGAAGGCTAATGATTCCAGTTGTCATTTTACTTCTATTATTATTATTGTAAAAAAAATATATATTGAATGGAGGAAAAACATAGAAGAAATAGTCTGGTCACATCAAAGTAAAAGCATTAATATTAATTGCTTCTAAACCTGGTTTCCAGAAAACCTAACAATTTGTACATTTAACATTTAGGTTTTCCAAGTTCAAATACAGTTTGTTGAAACACCAGACCATTTTATTATTAATTTCTATTCTGGATTAATTCTGTACAATTGCTCCTGTTTTTTTTTTTTTTAATTATAAAACCAATTTCTCTTTTCACACTACTGCCATCTATGGATCATGCCAAACTATTTAAACTTGGGAACAGAGAGCCACCTATTCTGTTACTACAGGATATTGTCATTTTGTTAACTTCCAGCTACAAAATGTAAAGGTAATGCTTATCTTTTTTGTGTACATTTTAATGCTTGAAATATTACAAGTAATTCTAATTAATATGGGATGTTTTATTCACTCTAATATCCATAACCTTACTTGTTTTTGCTCACAGCACCCCATCAATTTCTGAAGGCTTCTTGAACCATTCAATAATATCATGTTTTAAACATATTATGTATAAACATATTTCCGTAAACATGATGTTTATGGCAATAATGTTTACTAGCCCACCATTGCAAATCTAGTTTTATATCTGAATGTAAGTATTTTTTCGTTACCTAATAATTTCTAATGTTTTTAATTAAGTATTGATAATTATCAGGTTATAAATTTTGTATGCCTTTCATATACATATGGATTAGCTGGGCAGGCAGTAATTATATGCCAACTAGCTTTCTAAAACTCTGTTTATGAGAAAATGTAGTGTCATATTTGCTTCATCGAACAAAAAACCTAGAAAATCACACAACTGTGATAGTACTATTATTGTACGTTTTTCAAAGTTTTATAACAAATCCTATGCATTTTAACATTATTAGGTTTATCTTGAATCTCTTCTATACATCACTAATAACTAAAGCCTGAAAAAAGTAGGACTTCTAGATATTAAACTGACTTGTTACCTTTTCCTCTTTGAGGTGTCAGCACAATTTTCATTAATTGTTGTAAAACACAACTACAAGCAGCAGAGTATTAATTTGTCATACTGATAAAATAGGCATTTTTTATAATGTGGGTCATCTTTTACTAACATATATGATTCTTAGAAATCAATCTTTGCCAAGTAATCTCTGGGAAAAATTATTACTGCTGTGGTCCCATAGTCCTTCATCTTGAGATAAGATGTACAATCAATTAATTTATAGACTTTAAATATTTAAATGGACCTGTTTGTACAATTGTACGATTAAGTTTTGAAAAACAATAACATGTAAGAGATGAGCTGTTGTATATACATGAATTGGAAAGGTATATACTTGCTAGTATAATAGATTTCAATTTTAATAAATTGCTGATAGTTGTACGCTTCGTATATACTCACCAGCATAATAGATCTCAATTTTAATAAATTGCTGAAAGCTGTACACTTATCTGTATCATATTCAGCTTATTTACCTGAATTTGGTTATGGAACAAAATTTTGATTGTGTTACTTTACATTGGTAATTAAATACCTATTATGTACTTAAGTATGGACTTGTTTTCTCAACAGAATAAGTATCTTGTTAACCTTCCGGCATGACTTACCTCTATGTGGGAACTAGGAACACCACATATCTCCTGAGAGGGTTTGGTATTCTTGGCATTGACAGGAGTGGTAATGCTAGCTGTCTCAAGCCTGCATTGTGGACTGGGTCATCTTCTAGCGAAGGAGACCTTGTGAGTTTACAAGTGATTGTAGGTTTCTTTATGGACTGGCCATATTGTTGGCATTTCTTCAAGACTGCTAATGTAAGTCCCATAGATATGTAATCATGAGAGTTTTCCCTCTCTTTAATAATGTCCAGAGATTTCTTGCCAAATACATATAGTGAACAAAGTGTAAGTCCATCATGATACTACTTGTGTTACTAAGTAGTGATATCAATTTCAGTTGGTCTACTTAATCCTTGTTTTCTAACAATAACACATGTTGACATTCCAATGTGCCAGTGGCTAGTTTTATTACTATCTTCTTGTCTTTTTTGACAATGTTGTCTCTAACAGAGGCTGGTATCTCCTGCATAAGCTTTGGAGTTTTTAATAAAGAGCATTTTTCCCGGAATTTATTGTTCCATTATGTTTTGCTTTTATCACATTTAGAAAACAAAAAATATTGCTCCAACATACATGTTAGTAAGGTCAATATTTATAGCCTTGGACCATGTTAAGGCTTATCTGGCACAAGATTGCCTAGTACCGAAATACTGCACTTATCGTTAGTGTTACTGAGGTACACACAGGATCATTGATTTCAATCATAGAGTTACAATCTAAATATCGATACAACATGTAAAGCAGCTTGTGAAGTGATGAATGAAAAACTGCTTATTGATGCCTCACGGACAGCACATAAGAAAGTAAAGGATCTCGTCCGAATATCTCGTTTACGACCCGAGTCCAATGATCACGTCGATGTATCTCGTACACCACCCGTGTCAACCGGTACGGAGGTTATAAATATATCTCAATAAACACAGAGATACACAGTCAGTTGCCGCGCAAACGAAAAGAATGACATCTACCAGGAGAACATAGATAATCTAATACTAACAGTTACGATTAGTTTTGCTCTGAAAATTGCGTCGGTTGCCGAGTAACACGGAGAAGCTGCATTGTAAATATATATCGAGAACGAAGCATGCAGTATAATACATGTACAGTGCTGTGGTAGTTAATGACAACCTGACGCTGGCTGCAGGATAAACACAACATGTACAGCTACGCTTGATTGTATTGTGATCGGAGCCATTCTATATCAAATGTGTAATTGATGTAGGCCATAATGTAGACTTTAGGTTAAGATATTTTCTATCTAGCGTATGGCATACGATAAAAATAAATAAATACAATAGTCCTAAACGCCTGATATGTTGATGGCTTGCCAGTAATAACAGCAGCCGTACACACAAGTATTAAAGCACGGCTTATAGGCATAAAACCTGCTATTACAAAGTTCGACTCTAGATAAAACAAAATCTCCTAATAAAAGTCGAACAAACTAATAAAGAACGTTATCATGGTAGGTACTAAGTTTGTTCCGGCCGCTTGGCACTTAGAAAAACAATCTCCTCATCTCCGTTAATGGCTCCTTCACAATCACAATCAATAAATAATAAAAAGAGTGTTTCCCTGCAGTAAACATGACGTGTCTCGAAGATACTCATGTATTTACTCAGCTAACATTAATCATCGCTAGCGAACACTTTTCACTTGAGTTTTGAAATTAACTACATCCGCAAGCGAACGTACAAACCTACGCATAAATATAGCCGCCAACACGCTGTCCACACCGGTACAGCGCGGCGAGGCGCGGCGCGGCGCGGCGTACCGGCAGGAAAGAGTGGCTCGATGAAATACACGGCAGACCACTTTTATTTCAATAGAACACGGCTGTCAGCATAATTATATATTATTATTATCTCAATAGTATCTCCTGTCGCAAGTGCTTAAAGAAATTTCTTCCCTTTTTTTATAAAAAGCAAAGGAAAACAACTCTAAAAAGTAAAAAACCGGACACGTCCAACTTATAACACCCCTCTTATTGCGTCGAGTGTTAAAAAGGATATTTGCCGCAATAACCGACATGCACGAAAGTGTTCACGACATTTGTATACAATTTATAAAAACTATTTCAATGGCATAATGGCTGAGCCACCACGAAAACACACTGCGTGGTGGGACGTGCTGCTGGTTTCATCCCCGCATCGGAAATATAAAAAATGGGAATCGAAAAAAATTATTATATGGGATAAAATAATCGTAGGTACCAGAACCCTTATGATTTTAATATGCGGCATATAAGAGATTATATTGTCACCGAATTGAAGTCGTTATTTTTATAAGAAAAATAATATAAAAATAGTCCTGTTTTTCCGGACGTTATGGGTACAGTACTTACAGTGACTCTGACACTGTACTAAATAATGTAGGGTTTAATTGCAACGTAATAATATAGTTTCAGACTGTGGTTGAAATGTTAACGTTGTACTATACCTACCGGCTATAACTTTCAAAATATGTACGAGGAAATGTGAACTTGATAGCATTTCGTTCAGACATTGCGCAAGTGCTTTCAGCGTGCTGAGAATTGAGTTTAATTGAAAAAGTTTTCGCGCGTTCGTCACAGACACACAGCCAGCGCGCTTCTCGCTACGGATCCGGACGGCTGAGTCTCGGCGCAGAAGCTACGCCCTCTGAGCTGAGGAACGAACGAACATGTTGATGATGGAAAACCTCACTATTCAACTATGACCGTGTTCAAAATACTTTTTCGTCCGTTGTGAATAAGTAATAATTAATGAAACACTATAATGACACTACGATAACACACGCCGACTACGACGGCACAGACTAAATCAAACGGTAAATTTTTAGTTAATTAGCAAATAACCAAGAAATACTAGGACCTAGGTAGAAACGTAAGTAAGTCAAATTAGGTAGAAAGGACTTATAAGCCCCCTCCCCCCCTGATGCCGTGGTAAAAACTAGATAGGTATGTTTAAGACAGATGTGATGAGCACAAGATTAAGTGTTATTTTAAGGACTAGTGATCGGTATTTCGTATTGAACCAGGAAAAGGATAAGGTAGCAGAAAGAAATGTTTAAATTAAGTAGGAATATGAAGCGATTCATTTTCCAATATTGAGCAAATAAAATTCTGCCAGCTAAGAACTCTGCAGCAGATGCTTGTTTACTAGGTAAAAACTCACACCAAGTTTATGGTTTATGTTTGATAACTTTGCAGTTGCAGTTTAGGTACGTTCGGCCGGCGCGCCTCACGGGCAGGCGAATGGCAGTAGGTTGCCGCTTCGCGCGTATTTTTATTATAGGTGATTACGTTATCGTAGCGACAAAACTTCAACCCTTAAACTACTAACACACGCTCGGATTTGGTTCAAAAGAACCACTGATTAATGGCCAGTACCTTACAAGCAAACAAACTCTTCAGCTTTATAGTATTAATAAAGTAAATTTATTTGGGGCGCCCAAACTTTATCTAAAAGACCTGTTGGTCTGGTTGGCTTCGATTCCCAACCAGAGCAAATCTTTGTGTGATGAGCATGATCTTAATATTTTTCTGTGTCGGGTTAAGTATTTAAAAATACAGAAGTAGGTACGTATGTTTATCAGTTGTCTGGTTGCCATAATACAGGCTATACCTAGTTTGGGATCAGATAGCCGTATGCGAGTTGTCCTAAGATAGGTATATAAAAAAAACAATAGTGATAATACTTCTTTCTAAGGTCTTGTGGTTCATTCGCAGATAAATTTAAAAGCAGATAAACTTTTAAGTACGTGAAGGAATCAAGGAACTGTCCGGTCCGGTCGTCTGTACCGACAACGGATTTGGTCAGCCGCGCCTGCCGCCCGTACCAAATCCGAACGTGTGTTACTGTTATAACGTGCAACAACCCTAACGCGCCGCGCAGACAGAGTTTCGCGTTAGAAGAGGCAGAGACCGACAATGTTTAGGTAAATATCGCGTTAGGCATGAACCGCTTATGCGAGCTAAATTGCACTTTGTTGCTTGCCAGCTAGATCGCTATTTTCATTTTCATTTTCGCGGAGCTATTTTTAGTTACCTAGCTTGCGGAATTGATTTCTCAAGTTTTTGAGGCGTTGAGTTTCTTTCCGTCTCGACTAAAGACAAATTTCTTGAGAATTCCCACCTCGAGAATTCTCGAGCAGAAACCCTGGCTTATTAGCTCTCCATAATATTATTTACTGTGAGCAATATGGTATTAGTCTTAGCATTACTTTACGTAAAAATATGTTTTTGGGATATCATTTCTTTTTGTGAGTTACATACCTAATTGTCGTAGCTTTTATTATGCTTTTCTTTTTAGGTTGTATTCTTGCACATCAGCAGTGCATGTTTTCATAGCCCACTCTCTATCTGCTGTATAATAGGACACTGAAATTATTCGGCAGGTGCCGTGGCAAAATCGTGAGTGGCGTGGTCCATCCACGTATTCAACGTGTTACAAAATATAATAATTCTGTATTCATTATTGACCAGCTAATTGGTAATTTTTGAAATGTGATAAAATAGGTGTTACTTTTTATTTGACTTATTTCTATGACTTCAGAAAGTACACTAACAGATAGGATGATCATCAGTGAGTGCATGAGTACGTGTGACTGAAGTACGAAATCTGGGTATTTTAGATATTACTAATCTATAAAGCAGAAAAGCTCTACATTTGAAACTTGTAATATTAATAAGAAGGTTTTATTGACATTATATTCTAAGTATGTGGACTGTCTAGCAATGTCTAGACCGAGTAAATAAGGGTACAAAAATACAATGAAGCGCTTAGAGAAAAGGTACCTAGGTGGTGCCCTGCGCTTCCGCTATCTTGTCTTGGCGGGGAGCACTACTGTGGATTCAGATATAAAACTGAAAAATAATTAATTAACTTTTAATTAATTTTTATTATTTGTTGTTATATAGCGGCAACAGAAATAGCTACACTCTGTTAAAATTTCAATTGTCGACCTTTTACGGTTATAGCATACAGCCTGCTGATAGACAGACGAACGGAGGTTTAGAAGTAGGGTTCTGCCTGGGCACCCTTCGAGTAAGGAATCCTTCAAAATACCGTGTGTGTGTGTAGGTGCTACAGCATGAGAACGAGAACAAGGATATGGTGAAATAATATTTCGGACCATCTACAGTAAAATAATGCTTAAATTGTTCAAAAACTTCCTAATGTTTTTGAACAGTTCGTAGGAGAGGAGAGTTTAGTAATGGTGCGAGTTGGCTACTTGGCATACAGCGCGTTATCGCGTTGGCTTCCGCCGAGCGTCGAGCGTTTACAAACACCGGTGGGCGGGAGATGCCCCGCACAACATCCACAGAACAAAAGAAACGTGTATCAACATGCACGCACACAAGCACACGGTTGACGACACTTTTTGTGCGGACGCGGCGCAGTGTGTTTGTAACAACTCGGAAATCGGAATCCAAAACAGCCGCCTGTTCGGAGCTCGCAGCAGTCGCAGCCACCCGCTGCCGCTTAATTAGCTAACAAGTTATTAGGCTACGTTTACTTTATTACTTTACTACGACACTTTTTCGTCTGCATAGTCTCTGTGTTGCGCTAAATGTCCCATACTCGGACACCCGGCCGTGTTTACACAAGTATGCACAATTGTACATTGCACTTTATTATAACACAAGCGAGTGTATACTACGGTGTTATAGTATAGATAGTGTCGTAAAATAATCGTAGCATAGCGAGTTCACTTGCGAGCGCGCCACGTCACACCGCGTCTGCCGCCTACTACACCTGCACCCGTTACTATGATATCCTACGGTCTACAAATCTATACCTACTTCTATACGTAAGTAAGGTGGGCATATAATTATATATGTTACTGCCAAGGACGTGGAAAGTTTCATCAAGAACATGTCTCGAGGGTAGTCACCAGGCCATGATGGCCTCAGCATCGAGCATCTTATATATGCTGGGGCGCACATATCGAGAATACTACAAGCAGACTGTCACTGTTATAGGTATAATGTGTGTAAAGACACAGTTATTTACTACTCCACTTAATGAAACTCTAGTGGTACCAGAAACTGGGCACGTGTCATATCGGGGCAGCTATATACCGATATCGTTGGCCACTATAAAAGCCGAAGTACTTAACCGCCTGCTTAAGACACATTTAAATATACATCTTCATTTGCTCTTGATAATGAGCTTGGGTTTAGACCCAAATTGTCTAGAAAGTGCAATCGTGTGTCTCAAGCAGACAATGTATGGCTGTATCCATCTGTGCTCTGAGGAACGCCAATGTATGAAGGGTACGCGAAAGCCATGGACTTATATTATAACGCTAACGTGAGCCAGGTTATGGTCTTCAAGGCTGGTACTTAATACCCGACCAATAAACCCACGCTAAAGATATATGGAGTCGCCTTGGAAATAGAAGATAGTATTAAATATCTAGGCCATGTGGTTGCCCCAGATGTACGTGACGACATGGATATCGAAAGGGAACGAAGACTTGTCGATTGGAACCAATATGATAGCCCGTAGCCCATAGGTTTGTGCGCTGTTCTACTTGTGCTAAAATAACATTGTTAAGAGCATATGATTTTTTATAGTAGCAGCCTATATGGATTACATATACTCGTAAGTCGTACGAAGCCCTTCGGGTTTAATACAACAATGCATTTAGGATGCTGTAGCGCCTCCGGCATGGTCGCGGATGCTCGAGTAGATGATACTTATGCGAAAATGCGTAAATGGTCCATCCATGAACCAGAGTGCGGGCCAGCGGTGCACCTAGTGCTGCACTTTTCTCACTAACTTCATATTCTATATCTTTATACTAGCTGCCCCCCTCGACTTTGTCCGCGTGTTTTAGTTTCCACGGTTTTTTATGTTTTGCGCGGAACCTTTATTCTAAAGTAGGTATGTGTTAAGTAAAGTCTAAAGTCTAAAGCCAGTAAAATCTGTCTGGTAGCTCCAGAGATTAGCGCGTTTACGTGGTACTTGATCATATTTTGTTGCGGAGTTATTTTAAAACTACGATATCTCCTAATAAGATATTAATTGAAATCAAATTCTGTGAAAGGCAATTTTGTTCAAAATTAAATAATTGTTATTATTATGAATAACACATTTATTTAGATAAGGATTTTAATATCATGTATTAAAAACACCTTAGCGATTATTGCATTTTTTTAGAACAAATTTTATTACCATAAAAAAATATAGTGAGTCAATCTTAATAGATAAGCATATGCAATTACATCATACATGATATTTGCGTAACTTACACCGATTACAGAGCACAGGCAAAAGGAAGCTCCTAAAAAGGAATATTTTGTTCCCGTTTTTGCAACCTTTTTCATATAATATATGCTCATATTATATACGCTCCCATTACTGAAAAGAATTAAGTCTAGGGTTGGGAGTTATTTATAAGGCCTTATTATTTTTATTCCAAAGAACATTATGTGTTCCTAGACATCAAACCGCTTTTATCATTGTTTTATAAAATTATGCGTCATTATTATTATGCACCAGTATTTATGGTAATAACTAATAAACATTATGGAAAAATATTTATGCCTAATAATATTATGCGTATCAATGAGCCGAATTTCGTTATGCAAATGTAAATTAAGACAATATTATTTATATGCTTTTCATTAGAAACTTTAAATAATAATATTTTTTGTTATAACTTATAATATAATTATTCGGTCCGATTACATTAGTGATTGTTATGATTAAATTACATTATTCAACTCAGGAATAATGTAGCTTTATAATTAATATTATGGTTTTAGAATTTTGGATGTTCATTATTGTACACATAATGTTCTATTATTGTAGTGTGGACTAAGGAATTCCGACACGTCTGAGATGAGATCCACGCCTTAACATTAAACAACAACTAAACAACCACAGCTCCACTCCGAAGTGAATGCTAAAACCTAGTTTAACGCCAATAGCAAGTCAAGATCCCGAATCCTAGGCCTACATAGGTACCTATAAGTATTGTTATAAACGTTCTGTTTCTTATTCAGCGAGCGTCGATAAATCCGTATCGTACTATTAAAATTGACGTCGTAACTCACTGCGTACGCCTAACATTAATTATGTCCTGGCGGTGAGGTTGCCGTTGGGTTTAATAATCCGTAAAATTGTATATTTGAAAGATGAAAGAGAGGCTAATCGCGATCGGATTTGTGTTTTAAACTCGGAGCGTAACTGCTGAAAACTGCACTTCTAATTAGATATTATGATGATATTACAAGTGAAGTATAAATCAAGCAGCGTCGGGAGCCGCGGCGTGGTATGCGGCGGCGGGTGATCTCAGCCGGCATCAGCTGTTGTGTGCGCGGCGCGCCCGTGTGCGGCGCCCCGCCCCGCGCCCGCCGCCGTCACCCAATCAGCTGATCACAGTAGGTCGCGGCGCCACGCTGACACGCCGAGCGCACTACGATGTCATACATAACTACATAGCTATTTAAACCATGACTGTTTAGTGCATCATTCCTTTTATTTTTAAACCTACACGTTTTTCATTCTTATCACTCAAGTAATACAGAATAAAAATAAAAATGGTTTAAGTATATTTTATTTTTTATTGGTAATAAGATTGCATGGAATAGGAGCGCTCGGCACAGCTGTTGTGCATATTTATAAAATAGCATGAATCGTGCAGAACGCTCCTTGTTCCGGAGCGGGCACATGAAAGAGTTCTACTCCCATAGTTGTTTCATTCGCTCTCGTAGCAAATAGTGCGGGTGTGAGCAGGACGCATACTGACACCCGCCTGTCAAGTTCGGTACTTAAAATGGCCGATGCTTGCTTAGTTTCGTGATCGCCTAGGGAGGGGGCCCAATGTCGATAATATTATGTTTTATGACGGCGGGTGGCGGTCGCACATAAATTGGGTTTTCGTTTTACGAGAGATAGTAACGACGATAAATTATATTCATTATTTTGAAAAACGAACTTTACTGCACGCTAGTTCATGAACTATGAATGATACGGGCGAACTACCTACAATATCGGTGTCTTAGTCGTAGTTAGGGTCGAGTGCGCCAGAGAAGCCGGCTCGTTATCAGACCGTGACGAAGGCGCTCGTTATAATTCGCGATCGTTATTACGAGTGCTCTTATCTTTAACGTCTCGGTACAGAGCGAATCTTGGCGATTACTGGTATTGCCCGCAATATACCTAATATGAGATTGCACGTGCGCATATTACTTTAAAAGCTTTTATGCTTATCAATTCTACATAGGTATTGCCTAATGACGCAGTAGCAAATTGTGGAAATAAATTCTTCGTAATACACAAATAAATTGTGTAAATAAAGCAGTAATCAGAAAGTCCACGCTAGAGTGAGATACTTGATTACAATTTACAAAACGTAAAAAAAACTTAACAACGTAAAAGCTCCATATTGGTTAAACATAATAAATACAGGTACTATACTCTACATAGTAGGTATAGTTAGGCTGAGCGAGATAACGACAACGCACGAATCTGGGCGGACACAATATTACACCTAAGTATTACACCTATAAAAAGCAACAAAGTTTTTACCATCGCTGCGAAGGTAAAATAAGCATAGCTTCAATACTGCATGCCGCCGCTTGCAGAGTGCAGTACGGTACCGGTGCGGCGGCGTAGAGCGTCCTCCCTAATCAACTATTAGTCTCGATGTTTATTACGTGGATGCTAATTTAATGGCGTCGCTGGTTGTGATGTCGGATAATGGAGTAGGTACGTTATCTCTGGCTGGGGCCGGCTGGCCGGCGATCGGGCCGTGTGCGTGCCGTTCTCGTGATGGACGATTTTACGCTCGCTACGTGACCACGTTTCTCACTAAGCTCGCTGCGTGTGCTTTGAATCTATTGACTGCATCTTAATATAAGACTCACCACGGTATAATTATAATTGCCGTGCAACGACGTTCGTATGAATGTAACGAATCATAATAATCAAGTTTTATTATAATGGTTCGTCTGAAGAGCTATTTCCTTGAATGGCGATTCAGAATAAATAATTTCTTTCCTAACAGCTATTGTAGATTATTCACGACTCATTGTGTATAAGTGCCTTTCAAACAGAAAATAAAATGTCGAATGAATAGCGGCTGTGCGCGCTAGGCTTTTGTTTAGCGGATATTTTGGAAGTGTTGTCATTGAGATCGAAACAATAGGAGAATGAGACGTCGCGGCGGCGGCCGGAGCCGCAGCGAAAAGTTAAATCGCTCCACAGCCGCGCATGTTATTATTGCTATTTATGTACGTACAACTATTGTTTTTAAAAATGGGTGGGTAAGTTGGTACCTAGTAAAGCTTTTGTTTCAGATTTGTTATGTGCCAGAAATAATGATAAAATACTATAACCCATTCTTAGAAATTTTAACTAGATAGGTATCAGAATCAGGAAATAAGTATTTAGGCAGATATACCTACCTATAGATAGTTTTTAAAAAGGCTAACACATCAGGTAGGTAATAAGAATGATCCTTCGTTAGATTTTACAGGCAGTAATATTACTAAGTATGTATAACATACTTAGTAATACACCTAAGTACCTATAACATTAATGGTAGCACCAGCCTAGTTGGTAGGCAAGATATTAACATTCGACACATTTCGGTTACAACAGTGTAACTTGTTTTATTTTCGTGTCACGAGACATGGCTTTCACCACCCATATGGACATGCTAACCCTAGCAATGTCATATTTTAATACATTTAATACTAAACTAAAAGGTTAAAAAACATTCAAAAAAGCTTTTATATAGATAGGTACCTACTTGTAGAATTTGTACTGTTTTTTTTATAGTTTTAGGTAACCGTTAATGTTAAAGGTTTGCGTGTAAATCTAATTCTTAACATTGCATACCTAGGTATGTTTCATATTGTAGGTAGTTTTTGGTAAATAGTTAAATACATTATTAAATGCTTTTGTCGATTGCTAATTAAAGCGAGATTTGTGCCTGGTGTTACATGTAATATTCTATGCTGATGTGATTTACTATCTAGTACCTACTAAATTACAAAAAAAGTTGGTAGAAGGTAGGTCCAGGTATGTGCTTAACATGAGAGCCTCACTGTTAAGAGAAAACTATCGCAAACGACAGGAATGTCCAGTTGTAAATTACTTCGCCGACACGTTTATGGTGCATTTATGATAACTACAGACAAGTTTTTATCGTATTACCTACCTAGGTACCTATTTCAAGTGTTACAACAAGGTTACAATTTAGTCAAAGCAGCATTATCTGCGATTAATCTTAATCCAGACAAGTATGATGTTACTATTCTGACATGTACATATTTATTTGCACAGCGTCTTGAATATAGTTGTATCAGAAAAAAACATTGCTGCCTACGTTGTAAGGACGGGGCTGCTTCGCCGTCGGCGTCGCGTCGGTACAATAAATGAAATCATTATTCTACCATGTCGGCTTTATTATATTTTGACTGTGTGTGATTGTGCAGCAGAATTGCGCAAATAACTAGTAAGTACCTACTTAGTTAATAACAAGAAAGTGGTCTACCTAAGCTATTAAACAACACATCATAATTATTATGTGGACTATCCTACAGTTCTTCCTTATTCATGACTGAATTAGGATGAAATATAGGATAAGCGCATTAGAAACAATTTGTGAAAGACTGAATGTAATCATGCAAATTGAGTTAGGTATAAATGTCTTATGTATAAAGATAATCATTAGTATCGAGTTCCACTCAAAGATGAGCTTAATATACTTACACGTGCATCGGCGCACCGTCCGCTGCGCCGCCTCGGGCCTGTCCGCACTGTGCACTCCGGGCATCCGGTAACATTCCGAGCACTGACTACACACACTAGCCGTACACTGTACACAGGACCGCACACGAGCCGCATGGAGGTAAATAAAACGATGTTTTAGGGATTTTTGTAAAAAGATAGTTATATTTTTGGCATTGGACTATGACACAATATAATACTATGATATGCTAAGTAAGCGTTTTATAAAGACTTTTACATGCCGAATATTCATTAATCAGACTATTCATCAGAGGACTCTTTATATATAATTTTAACAAACATAACCGCTTACAAAATGAGAATAGAGATACGATTCTAATTACCGTTGGGACTGCTCTAGAACTCATCACCTATTCGAAAACATAACTATGTCTAGTTTTATTCTTAATATTTTTCTCACTTTCATTTTTTTTACTCTATAGGTACATATTTATTATAATACAATTTTTGAACATATAATTATCGATATGATATCTTATACAGAAAACGCAACATTTCGGCGACGGTACAATAATTTAATCGTGAAGCGTCGGTTACTGCGTTTGCGAATAAATATTTTCGTTGGTGGGTATGCACTAGCGTCGACGCTCCGGCGAGCAGCCGGTCGAGCCCCACCGGCTCATAACTCATCCTTCGAGCGGTCGCCGACCGGCCGCGCGACCGGGCCTCGATCAAAACGATAACACGAAACGTTCTGGTCCTCGGCGAAACAACAAATCAGAATCGTCCGGTACAACAACACATAAATCAACGTTTAAACAATATCAACGTACATAGGTACTATTTGGTATTAGGTTCGTTCGCGAACGAGGCGACGTAGGGCGCGCGCCGCCCGTACACAGACGCAAAGCGAGCGCGCCGGAAACGGCCCGGGGCCGAGCCGGCGCGGCCGCCGTCACTTATCACTAACTAATTACAACGAAACATCACAGAGACCGGGGCCCGCTCCGGCGCCGTTCGGCTACATGTATATCGGCAACTGCTGCAGGGCGCGCTTGTCGAATCGGTCGTAATGCGCGGCGGCGGGCGGCAGCGCGCGCGCTATATCACAGTCCAGCGCCTCCGGCGGCAGGTAAGGATGCGGCTTGAGCCGCGCGCGAGCCGCCAGCTTGCCGCCCGCGCCGTCCGCCGCGTACGTCTCAAACCGGTAGCACGCCAGCTGGTGCGCCGCCGGCTCCTCCGCCGGCGCCCGGGCGCGCGCCGCCGCGGCCGGCTGCGGCTGCGGCATGGGCGCGGGCGGCGCGGGCGCCGCGCGGCAGCAGCGCCGGGCCTGCCGGGGCGCGCGCGCTCTGCTGCTGGGCGTCACGGCGGCGGCCGCGGCCGCATCTCCTCGCGGCAGGTTGTTCACGAACGGCACACGCCGCAGGCTTTCGAGCCTCCGGAAGTGCGAGGGGTGAATCATGAGCAGCGGCTCAATCTTGACGCCCTGCGGCGGCTTGGCACAGTCGGGAAGCTCGTATTCGATACTGCAGTCTACGTGTAAAGGCACCGAGTAGTCCTTGGGGGCGAGCGAGGCAGGCCGTGCCTCCCGGCGGAAGCGTTCGGCTGCGGCGAAGTCGGCCTCGCCGCGGGCGTAGCCCGTCATGACGGCGAACGCGGCCTCACGGCATATGCGCCGCGGGGCGCGCGCCGATCAGCTGATTTTAGAGGCCAAGCTCAGCGCGCATACGTGCGCGCGATGTGGCGACGGCCGCGAGACTAGTGAGAGGCCCCGCGCGCCTGCGCCGTACGCGCCCCCCCCCCGACCTCTGCGCCGCGCACCCCCCTCACCGCCGGGGACCGTTCATCCCGGCCCGCCCTCGCCCCCCGCCGCCGGGACTGCGCCCTGCGCCGGTCGCACTCCGGCGGCTCGTCGCGGGCGCTGGGCGACCGCTTGCTGGATGGTGGCGAGGGGTGCGGCATGGCGGGACGTGGCGGCGCGACCCGCCGACGACGGCCGACAAAATTCATCGAGGGATCGATAAAAATGGCGATAGCTCTTTACAAGTGATGCGAGTGTTGCGCAGAGATGCACTACGCACGCTGGCTTACAAGTAGAGGGGAACGGGAGGGCGGGAGTAGGATGTAATTGTCAAACAGCTGACTACAAAGAAGTTCAAAATATTAGACGCCGCAGTTGCATCATTCTCCAGGGAGTTTGCCGAGAGTACAATTTACGTTACTGTATTTGTTTTGTACGAATAGAAGGAACCTACCTATGATTTTTGTATATTAAAGTAGGTAAGTACCTATCTACCTATGCAAAACTCGAGGTTACTTTCGTATTAGGTATACCAATTAGTTTCTAAAATTGCGATAACACACGTTCGTGGGTAGTTTTAATTTTTGCAATACCTACCTAGGCTTATTTATAATATGGATACAACAATATAAATTATACATTAATAGCTGGTTAATATAGGTATTACGAAATAGACAATTCATTCGAAAATAGGACAGAGGTATTTGAAAAGCATTGATAGAGAAATGGGCTACCACTATACCTACCTAATATGAAGTGGTTTTTGATCAGGGGGGTTACTCTTTAATTAATTTCATTTCTAACACAATGCCAATGCAAAATTGTTATTTCTTTAGCAAGCACACCATTAACACACATTAGGTACCTACATACCTACAAAAAAAAAACAGTCAATGATTAGATTCCGGCTAGTTCCTTCCGTTGAGTTTTTTTTCCAAACTGAATTACCTGTCCGCTAAACGAATATCAATTTTGCATTGGCATTGTATTGGAATTAAAATTAATTGAAGAGTAAGGGCACAGGTCTCCGGCGGGCGCTGGACGCTGAAGGTCCCTCGCTCGACGTCTCAAGTACCCGCGCCGACAGGCGACACTTGACAAATACCAAATGCCCACCTAACCAGTTATTAATATATAGGTATTTATGTTGACTTGTCATAAATAAGCGACACCCCGGCTGGAATCCATAAATAAGTAGGCAGGTATAATAAAGGATTCAGTTCTATCATTCCTCATTCTATCATTTAGGTGGATAGGTATATTGATAACAAGAATAAAACTTTTATGGGGCGTCAATGCGCGTTAAATTAGTCGCGAGAACGCGTCAGAAACTTTCAATACAATAATAATCTCTTCTTTGTGGGTAAATGTGTACCTAATAAAAAAAGGACTTCATTCCGAGAAGCACTTTTTGAAAAGTGGAAAGAGGACGGATAAACTTTGAGTGAATGTCAAACCAACAAGCAAACGTCTTGAAATCTATTTTAAAATAAGATTTAAATTATTTCCTTAATGTAATTTTAAACACAAGTTTTTAAATCAACTGAAGTCAAAGTGCTCGGGAAGACAAATGAAACCAGCCCAAACATGCGATTGCGTTGTTTCGTTACAAAGTTTCTATGGCTACCTTCTGACTCCGTCATCGGAACAGCTTGAAGGTAGGTACCATAATATCGTATTGTCACAGTTGTCGCCGAACTTACATATGAGTACCTAGCTAGGTATGCAAATTTCACCTCAATCGGATATCAAAAAGTTATTTTAAATTCGCTTGCAAGATTAACCAAACCAAAGATAGGGTACCTACATTTTGTTAAAATCGACACAGTAGGTGTCTTGGATACTACCTATTTAAAACAGAGGAATTAAAATCATAGTAGCATCAGTACTAATATTTATTCTGTGATAGTAGGTAGTTAAGTATAATTCCCTGCTAAAACATAAGTATAATTATTATTATTTACTAGATGTAAATAGTTATACCTATGTACCTATATTATTAAATTAAGTTTTACGTTTTTTCAGTTTCGAATTTTCAGTGTAGTTTAATTTTGAAATTGGTTTACTTTTTAATTTAGTATCACACTTCTACTATTTGTGTTTTTTGGCAATAAAATAATTAAGTATGGTGTGTATGGTGACACTTGATTTAAAGTAAATACATGTTTCCAACTCCGCAGCCTGCAATAACACATCTAAAGTAGAATAGCAAGTAGGCATAATTTCCATAATAAATATCAAATAGGTACTATTTATTATTATGTGGTAATATAACAATACTTACAAACTACAAAGGGTGTACCTAACTATTGTAATAAAAAAAAGTTCAGACCCCCTGAACCAATTAGAACTCTGATAGTACAGTTTATATTTATTATTCTGTGGTTATACGTTACAACTTACAATATGATACGAACATAGGTGACATGTTTAGAAATAATGGTTGCGATTAGTGACGTTTATCTTTTTAACGGACACCTCTCTCCGCGAGCCGCCTCCTGCACTGCTGAGCCTGCCATCACATCAGTCATAAGGCAGCACGTACACTGTGCCGAATCAAATATTTTTCACAAAGGTCTCACGTCCGTATGAGTATTTTTAAAAGTACCTAAGATCCGCTCATCTGTAAAATAGAGGACTGAATGTCCTACTATCAATCCGAGACCAGCTCGGTCTCGTTGTGGTTCTGGTAACAGTAGAGCCGGTCCGCGCGGGTGAAGGAATGCTCGCCAGTTGGTGGGCGCAGGTCATCGATACGGGCGCGCGGCGGCCTGCGGGTGCATCCGATCTCATGAAACCGGAGCCACCTCGCACCACGCACGCACACCGCTCAACTATTCACTCACACACACCCTGAATCACAGATCAAATTTCACACACAGACATACGCAGTTGGGCGTTCAACCATGTTTTTGCACTTATTTGTTTAGGTACCGGTGATAACATATATAGAAAGTAGAAGCGCAAGGGACTGAGAAATTAAATAAAACGTGACGCTATGTGCGAGTAACTTGAACGGTAACATCCGGACGCGCCGCGCGGCGCGTCCTTGCTTATTCTCACAGGAAGGACGAACCGCGCTGAAAGGCTGTATATTTAAAACTAATACTTAATGTAAAAAAACGTATCGGTAGGTGAGACTGTTTACATTTTATTTAATTGACGAAACGTTGACTAATAAATTTCCTGGTAAATTCTTATGTTTAAGTACCTACGTATAATTGAAGTAGGTACTAAAATAACTTGAATGAAAAATGTAGGTACCTATCATGTGGATCCAACTAACATTCTCTTTTATCTTTACTAAACCTGCAAAAAAAGTTTTTTTGTGCCTTTGTCAACTAGGTACCTACTTACAAATAAATCATCGCGATTTTTGTCAAGAGTGCATGTGCACGGGGCACAAACGAAGAATGTATTATTCCCGTGTATAATCTGCGAGAAGTAATTTACTATTGAGTTAAATCTAGCAAACCTACTGGATCATAAAGCTCAGCGGGGAATGGTATAAAAAAAACGAACAAGGGCCACATTCGACCCGCTCTGCCACAATGGCGCCGTGACGCCATCATCTGTAATTTTGAGAAATAAATCTGCTCGGCTTATCTTTCAGAGTCCCACTTTTTGTATTAAAATATACAAAATTCGATACCTACGATGGCAGTGAGTTCAGGTACATTTTATGTACGTTCTATCGGATATACAACTTTCCTCCGAAACCGACCCTTATTGTATTTATTTTAGTATCCTATCGTTCATATTTTTTTAGCGATCTCGTTGCCTCTAGCTACTAATATTGGCAATTCTATAGAAATAATGGAAAGTTTTGATCAACACGTATACAGATTAACATTTTTTCTTTGGCTTTGTGCCTATAATATATAGGGTGAGCTAAGTATGTAGTCCCTGGTTCGTGGTAACGTGGGTCACCTCGCTGTCGTGGGTGACTATTTAGAGGAGTCCTGTAGGAGAGCAGCCGGCGGCCGGGAGGACGGTGGTGGCGCAGGCGGTGACGTTACAGCCTAGCGAGCGGCCTGCGTGGGTTTGTCTGCGGCCGGAGGCGGCGCATGCACTGCTCATACTAATACGAGCGCATACGGCCGAGATCCGCGTGGGGCGGCCATTTTTCCTGAGTTGTTCAAACGTTTACATCCATTGTGTTTAGCGATCGGCTAATGCCTTCATTGTGAATGTTAAATGTTTGCCGGTGTGATTATCCAGCTCCCTTGCTCTCTCGCACCGACCCCGCTCAGACCCCGGCGGCACCGTTCAGTTACGGGGTTTCGAATTTGTCTGAGTAGAACAAATTATCGAATTTAGCAATACTTAAACCATGAAGGAAGGTCTCGTGGCTAAGTTAAAGACGGACGCGGTCATGAACAACATGAACAAGGTTAGGCCGCACTTGCTACGCTTATGTGGATAATGCCTTGGATGGGTAGCATACCATACCATATGCTCCATCAGAAGACAAATTAAATATTTAGACCCGTAGTCATAATATTATGATAACAGTTGTTAATAACTTAAAATAAAAAATCCAATCTTTTTAAGGAGCATAGTATGGAGTTGGTCCTATCGTAGGTGTCTAGGTTCGTCCGGACTTCACGTCCGCGTGGAATATAAGATTGTAGAAACATGTATGTTTCTTATTTGAATCGGATTTTATTTACTAGTTGAGTTTACACAGTGAATTGGTCTTTGAGGATAGATTGACAGTCGCTCTAGGAAAATACTCTGCAATCCATGTCTAATCCTAAGACTATTCGCCGAATTTAACATCATCCACTTGGTTTAGGAAAAGGGTGTGCAGTAGAAACCCATCTTTCAAATTTTGCTGTGGATTGCAGTTAATGTAACATCCTATATCTTTAGTTGTTGGTAATTAGTAATTTAAGCTTTGTTTTTATCGTCTTGACTGCGGCTATAGGCGGATCTGATGCATCTCATGTTGAATCATTCTCAACTTCTCAAGCTTTCAAACCGTTAAATTCCGTTTAACAATTTTGGCGTGACACCGAAACAATTTTTTAATGTTTGATATGTAAGAAACGTTCTCACGCATAACGTTTACAATAAGTTTTTTATTAAAGAAATCGTTCTGCCTCGCACAATGCATTCTCTTGAGTGAAGTGGCTGCCTAGCGCGGTTCCTTATCGATTCGCGGGTGGTGGCGATGGCGCCGCCGGGGACTCCCTCGGCCTGCTCAGATCAGATTGACCCTTTTCATTTCCGCTCCCACTTATTTTTATTTATTTTTTGGGGATGGCGAAACCGCCTTGTCACTGGGGACAAAGGAGGCACGGCTGGCGGGATATGGGGGGGGGGGGAGGGGGAGGGCATCAGGGTGACACGCACTGTTGTTTACGACACTGCACTAAGTAGGTAACCCGTTTGTGCTCAAACAATAGGCATTGCTTTACCTTTTGTTGTTGTTTCTCGCGTTGTTTCTTTGCGAGTAGCTGCGGGGCGCGGATTAGTGTCATATAGTTATAAGTTGGGCTTAGTCGACACTGGGAATAGGTTTCACATTGTATAGAGCAGTCTGTTTCCAAGTTTTCGTTTCAATTGCACAATAACAAGAATTAGGTACAGTGAATGAGTATTTTCTAATTAATATCGCGTAATGACTTCAATTAAACCTATTTAATGCATGTTACGTAATGTACACGTAAACGTGTAGCAAGTAATAATGTTATACGGTATACCTATCAACGTGTATGTTTACAACTAGTTGGCTCCGCAGCGTCGCCTGTTAGTTTGTCGTCCTCTACAAACAGTGGCTACCTATAAGTATAGTAGTAGTTACCTGCATTGTATAATTCTGTCTGTAACTTCAAAAATATATATTTGAAAATTTAATGGATGTTCGTTAAATCAGAATCGAATTTATTAAAAATGATCCTGATATTCATTTAGACCAAGAGCAAACTTAATTCAGCAGTTGATGCTACTCGCCTCCATAGAGTAAGCAACCCGTTCATGGCTCAATGTGTACCTACGCTTTTAAAACAACCTACCATTCATTTTCGTAAGTTATCGATTATGAAGTTCAAAATTTGCATTTAAACATATATATATATATACAAATGGTTAAGCTGCGTGAGCTAGTCGATGTATGCTTGCCGCTTGCCTTATGACATTGACAGATTTTGACTGAGCGATTGCGATCAAATATTAATAGTTAATTTTTTTTATTTTATTTTTTATTTTTAAGTTAGGTATGTTAATTGCTATAAACATGCATCCTCGTTGTCTAGTTATGGACGTCACTTGAGGTTACCTTATCATTTAAATCTATACTAATAATATTATAAAGAAGTAAAGTTTGTGTGTTTGTATATTTGTTAAATTGTAAGGGGTAATCTCGGGATCTACTTAGCCGATTTTAAAAATTCTTTCACCAATAGAAAGCCACATTATTGCTGAGTGTCATAGGTTATATAAAAAACCGAAAAATAAAAAGGCTTTTTCGTGGTAGTCCGTTTTGCAAAGTGAATCGGAGAAAAAACGGTCGAATGAAAGCGTTGCTTACGAACGCTGCCTTAACTATGAAAGATATAGGTAAGTATTTTTGAGTTCTAGAGAAAAGATATGGAGCTTGAAAATGCCTACAAAAAAGTCAACGATAGCATATGTCTAACTTTTATATTTAAGTTACAAAAAGTAGTTTTTGTAATATTAGTATAGATAATTTTATTTTTAATATTAATAAAATAATTTAATCCTTAGATCATATAGTACTAAAAAAGGATTATTAAGATTATGCCCAACGAAGTGGGCACGGGTCAGCTAGTTTATTATATTTAAGTTAAATGATAATTTCTATTTTAGTTCTTTTCTTTCCTGGCTTACTCAAAACGTCCTGGATTTTTTCCTCAAGAGATCAGTCATACTTACAGACAAAATGAATTTGATTTAAGTTGTTGTCAGGCCATCTGAGAGTCCAAAAACTGTAGAAAGTTGGCCTGGTAGGCCTTGGGAGTTATATTATAATAATAAATAATATAATAATGTATTGCAGAAATGCAAATAATGTACCTACTGCTAGTACTTAGCTAAGCCTGATGAATCCTGAGCTATAAGTATCTTCCATCATGTTGCGAATGCACTTAGAATTAATACCTATGACTGTTATAAGATAAACATGCTAATTATAATATCCAAATTAATACCATTAAGTTGGTATATGAGGATAGAAAGCTGGGGAGGTGGTGAGTACCATATGGGATCCTGTGTCAAGACCTGTATGTCATGGTGTGAGAGGGTTGCCACTGCAAGGTACATGTTGTGAATTGTGATTCTATTTCTGTGAGGTTATGTACTGAATTCCTTTTACCGCTTTGAAAATAAATAAGGCGCCATATCACTCACCCACCGCCCACGCCCACCTTAATCACTACACTATGGGCCATCATTACGCTATGGTAAACGGCCGTTTCATTATGTATGATATTTCGCCTAACTGTTTCATATTTTTAATTATTTTGTACTTATGCCGTTCTGCATATCAATTTAGTCAGATTGCCTGTTTCCATCAAATGTAATTTATACTTCTACCAATAAAATGGCGGAGGGGTGACACACAAACACACCGCTGATTTAATTCAAGGAGACGTGAGTGTGATTGATTCCAGCATTTTGTAGGCCGCATGAGTTGGAGCACTTGGAGCGACTTATGCACGCAGCGCCACCGCACGCCGCGTCAGCAGCGCGGGAGTCGTCGACCCGCGGCACTCGGCTGTCGCACTGAATAACAAACACATCCCATGAAAATGTGTTTAAAACGTGAATACTGGATAACAATCACATGTATTATTCAAACACGTCACCCGACTGTCCTTTGTCCTTTCAATTACACTTTATAAGGAACGTTATAACAATACAACTAGTCAGATTTGTACGGGGTACCGAAAGGTCGGGACTTTCGTTCGGTACCCCGTACGCACCCCACCGCGCCGTTTACTGTTGTCCCTCAATTTTTACACAATCTTAATCATTTTATTATAATACTAAGTCACCCCTAAAGTGGCGCGTCGCATACATATGGCGTTGTATGACATTCATATAACGTGAGATGTATTGCAGCGGACTGGATAGGATTTCTGCAGAAGCCCTATTGTGAGTGCGTCAGCGACATGCGTCGTTAAGCTATTATTACGGAGTACAACTATATACAAAGAGCTGGTTGCAAAACTAGATGGGAAAATAACATCCATATACAGACGTATAGAGAGGTAATGTCGAGGGCCGTGACGTCAGTGGCGGATGCCTTGTGCTGCACGTTTCTGTGAGAGACGAGAGGACAGCTTACGTTACCTGGGTAAGCAGCCTGGAGCGTGGTGAGCAAAGTCGCCACACTCCAGGCTGGTCACCACTAAGCCGGAGCATTAGTAAAGACACGTAACCAGGTGAATTCTGTGAGGCCTCCGTGAATTATATGAACTCCAAAATATATTTTACCCAGTTTCGCTTTCGCCAGTCAAGTTTATAATATAATGCATAGTATGTTATTGCGACCCTTGTCTTATAAAACAGGGCTTCAGTACGTCACAGTCCCATGTTTATTTATGGTGTCCTGCATATATAATAAAAAAAAGATTTTGAAAACTGAACAACACTAAAAAAAACTATCTATCTTGTATATAATGTTATGTTTTAAAAAGTGATAAAGCGTACACTCTTTGTATGCATATTTATGAAATAGCATGCCTGGTACCTGGTGCAGTGCCTTATATGCGAGCCTCAGGTCTCCGCTAGATCAGCAGAACAAGGGGAGTAGAGGAAGGGAATCCATTGACATCCTCATAGCTGTATGGAGAAACGACAAAAAAAAATGATTTTAACAGTCATCCAAGATCGCTATAAAACTCTGTCTGTCACTTGAATGACATAAACCTGCGCGGGTTTTAGGAGATAAAAAACCTTTTTGGAAATTTAGTCGCTGCTTTATTGGATTTCCATAATATCTCTTCAATTATCTATAACTTTAATTTTGGTGAAGCAAAAACATAAATAAAGCATCGACAGAACCTTTAAAAATACGTAGCACGCTATACCTTAGGTTATAATAGTGGCTTGTCGATTTGTAGAGCTTTTTCGTTAGAAAGACTTACAAATCAGACATCAAAGCTTATATAACAACAATAATATCTGAAAGAAAGATTTCGTTTGTATCGAGAGAGCAGTTGCGATGTGGATTTATCTTCAGCCAATAACTTACCCGCGGGACGCAAATATTACATTACACGGTCTTCCAGCGAGCGCGGGTTCCGTAGCGAGGTACACACACGTGTCGGTGACGTGCCCGTGTGTGTCGCGTGGTGTACGCACACGGCCAGGATTCCAGCGGCTCTGCAACGCTCTACTGTGAGTTACGTTAGGCATTTTCAAGCCATATTTTAACTGTAATAACAAAATAAAGCGCGGTATCAAAATATCAGCGTTTTAGCTTATCCTAATTGTAATTGCCTGCGTATGTTACTGCTGTTATACTATTCGTGTATAATCTAATTGTATGATTTATGAGATAGTAAATACGGTTAGAGCTAGATATATAGCTCTATAGAGTTCATATAAAGATAAAACTTCCCTTTCTACGTGAACTGGAAAACTAGTTAAACAAAGACTGTTTACAGCAAGCCTTTTGTAATATTTTAAAGAAATATACTGAGTCGGGGAAGACATGTGAATGTAACATAACTTGATTCTTAGTAGACAGATGCAACATACGTAACGTATCTGTATTACGAACTGGAGTCTTGTTGTATGAACGAAATGAGTTCATTCTTGCTTATTTACCTCGCGTCTCTACATTTATTTATCATTTTTATACTCTTTTCTGAGAATCCCGATAAAACCTGCCAGATATACGATAACCGTGCCGACTACACGAGCCATCCTTTAATCTCTTAAATAACTTCCATAATATATTCTGTACATGAACTTCTTTTTACATGATAATGCGGGCTGCTTTAAAACCACCTTCTGAAGTATAAGTTAGCGCGGTATTCTGGTAGCTTTGTGCTCACTGGAGATTTGCACCCTCACTTATTTTGATCCCTTACTATACCGACGGGAAACGACACGACTCTGTGGCGCCTCACATGGTCGGTGCAAACACAATTTATGAAACCTCTTATGTAGTCACAAAAGTTATTAAATGCCTTGCTGATGTTATGTGTCCTGAGATTCGGAAATGTAAGTAGATGTTTCAATGAGATAACAAGATACGCAGTATTTACAAACATGCAGTATAATTCGTTGTAGGTTATAAGTATGAAATAACAAATGAGCGCGTCTTGTCGCGTCGCGCACGGTGACGCGTGGTGCTACCCGCACACTCTCACAGTAAATCTCCCGCAGAACACATATTGCAGAATTAATTATCTCGTAACTCGTAACGCACATGAACTGTGTATGTCCCTCTTTACAGACGTGTCACCGGATCAATGACACGGCAACGCGCACAGTCGGCTCTCACTTGAAACGAATCATTTTCACTCTTGTGAAGTCGGCGTGTGCAGTAATGGAAAACGTTTCGCGGCTTAGCCATGGTCCCCGGGCATCGCTTTGATGTGGAACGAATCGGCGAGTGTCAGCGACGGCGCAATTACTGCAGATTTGTGATATTAGTGCCTGCGGCTGCGGCTGAGCGCGCCTCGCCACGGAGCGGAGCGGAGCGGCGCGGAGCGGAGGGGACCAGGAGGCGGCGGCGGGCGGAGCGGGCGTCCGAGGTGCTTACAATGAAATTTAATAACATTAGGACTACGAAATAAAATAAACAGAAGTCCCACTAGTCACAACGTTTGATATGTCTGAAACTACTCTTACAGCGGAGACACTGCACTGACATCACATTTTGAAACTTCAATAATATGTAGTTGTTTATTTGTTTTACCATTTTTAATAATATCGTTTGTGACATTTAATAATTGTTGAAAACAAGTAGACTACATTAACTAGTCGGTTTTTTTGTCAACATTCTATTACTTGTTTTATACCTTCTGTAGGGATCTGTTGAGTGGACTTGTAAAGCCGCCGGCGTTCGTCTATGGTGTCGTATTATAGATTTCAAGATACCTTCGTACTAATTATACTTATTAAAGCTCGAAGATGAACCATATTTTCCCAAAAAATAGTTTAGGCATAAACTTATGTATTTAATTTATTCTAAAAGGAATTTACAAAGGTACCTTTTAACAGGGTGCATACAACAAAAACGGACCATCAAACTAGGCTTATCTTGTCTTAATACTGTCATGGAGTGTCGTGTCGTGTCTTGGGTTCAAATCCCATATTGAGAATGCATATTTAAGATGAGCGAGAATGGAACGCATTTATGAATGCATGAAGTAAATGCAATCTGTGTGTTAGTTCAAGATGCTCCACTCTACTGCACACAATGATATACTCAACGTGGCTTGCTATGCGTTTTAAAGTTTACATATAACTGTGTTGTTAGGGCACGATTTTGAGTAAATTTTTATTGTGTTGTCGCGTCGCGGCTCTAACAATCACGTCAATGTGACGAGCTACGATATAATGGAAGCCAGATGTATCTACCACGGTTCGATGTATGCTCGGCCGAAATCGATAACACACGTCTAGACTCCTTATAGCATGTCGTGCGATATCGCACAGCTGTGTCATATCAAGCTTGAAGCATTACACACTTGCGACATGTCCAGTGAAATCGAGGCTTAGACGCCGTGCACACTTACTTGTTGGTCGCGCTGTTCGTTACTCGCTGCAATCACCTTACTGGTGTTCCCTTAATCGGTATTTCATCTTTTTGTGCGGGCAGAGGAAATGATCGTGTGTGAAATATGGTCATGAGACAATGGGCAGGAGAACCGCGGCGATTCTGGAGAGGTTCGCGCGCAGCGGGGGCGCGGGGGCGGAGATGCGGCGCGAAATAGGCGCGCTGCGGCCGCGCCGCTTATCGCGACCATCAGCGCAGATACTAACGCACACGCGATCAGACCATGCCATGTGGCATGCCCCACCATGGAGCGGTCGGCGCACTGGCTCACGAAGCTTGCAGACCTGCTGCAGTGCTCGCAACATCTTCGAGTTATCAATCTCACTGTATCGCTGTATGTAGTCTGTTCAAAACAATATAAACGTTTCTGTTGAAATGTAGGCAAGTTACCATCATTTTCCTAACCTCACGGATAGTGTTAATTAAAAAAAAAATCTTGCAGCTAGCAAACTAATTAAAAAAAAAATCTTTACTAAATTCCACGACTACATAATAAATATCTATGTCTATATAGGCATATAGGCGCGTTTCATTCAGCTAAGTATTCGCAGACGACTAGATTTTGGTTCATAAATACCTAAAAACTAAAATGAAACAAACGAAATTAAAAATAGAAACAAATCAAAAATATGCTTATAAACTAAAATTAAATAAAAAAACTAAATTTAAACTACATAATATAACCTAACCACAGTGACGCTACGCACAGTCACGAAGTCACGAGCCTCATATACCCAACGACGCCATACTAACCAATAGCTTTCTGGTACACGAATCCCACAGTATCTTATAATCAGATGTGGGAGTGAGCTCGGGGCCGCCCGACGACCGACGTATTTGATATTACAATGTCATAGCTGTTTTCTTTACTAAACGATATTGGATATCCATTCTTTCTGAACAAACATTACCATTTTAATACAGCTCTTGTGTATAAGTAATTGTATCTGCGCTGAAGGATCTAGTCAAGAACTGTTTTTTTTTTATAATTTATTTGACTACGAATATAATGTGGTGTATGTAATAATATATAATGTGTGAGTGTGTGAACCATTCTTGTTTTTATTATTTCGTACATTATTGAAATAGCTATACTTATACATGTTGAGTATGAATAAATCTTTTGACATATTTATTATTCGGGCAGTACATGCCTTCGCCGTGACGTCTTCAGTGCCCATCCAGCAGTAGCAAGAGAAGTACAATATACATGACGATACTCAATAGTTAGGTGGTGGTAGGTGGTTCGCTGCGAGCCATACATCTCCGTGAGGTCGCATCTCGCTACAGACAGGGTCCAGCTTTTGACTCGATTCCAGGGTCGTTAAAAGAATCCGATAGAAAATATTTTGTGAGAAGGAATTTGGACGCGTCCCGTTATTACTGAATCCGTTGGTTTTGTTAACCGACCGATATAGACTGTATGATACTGTTTTCTGTTGGATATAAAATAATATATTCGAATGAATGAATACTCTTATTGTACATACATACATACACTATATTCAATAAACATACATTTAAATATTTCTGCTATTGTTACACCCAACATACCAGTCCTAATAAATAAACCATTTATGTAATTATTATCAGTTCGTTTTTCATGAATACTGGTTGTTTGTACTGTTTATGAAATGTTATCTGAGTCGTATTATAATTATAACCAGCTATAATGTACGTCTTAGCTCTCTTTGATATCGTACATGCGCGGTTCGTTTTATGGAAATGAAAGGGATTACCCCTTTTAATTATACTTTATTGGAATAGTAGCGAGGTTGCATCATGCGATGTATAAAGCTCACTTAGCCATGCATAGCTGGCAGGCCTGCGCGGCGCCCGCGGGAACTGGGTCAGTGTGCCCGCGCTCGGAGCCGCCACATGCTGCCGGCTCGAGTGCTGCCACCACTTCCACATCCTACACGCGAACCGTTCACATTTTATTATGTGCTGTCACTAACACAGCTCCAATCAACAATAAAATACGAGAAGGAAAAACTTGCAACTGCACTACGATCCCGGTTATATTTTTTTCTAAGCTATATCGTTTAATAGCCTGTTACTTACAACGCCACACATGAGTCCGTCTTAACTATGAATATCGTCCACATGTTGCGCACCACGAGCTCTGTAGCCAATAGTCAGCAGCGGCTCAGAACAAACGTATCTTTCGGACAATTATTGAAAAGAGGCGCGATTGTTCCTGTAGAGAAAGGTGCTCGTCCATAAAGAATAATATGTACGAGACGCATAGCAAGGATACGTTCAATTTGTTTCAAGTTGCACGGTATAAAGAGGACCTGAGGCTACCACCTGCCTAACTATACAGAATCGTGCTTAGTGAATGAATGTTCACTGTCATTGTTCACACACACATCCCAAGAATAAAGCGAGGGGCGGACCAATATTATGTTCCAACATGAAAAAGGTCTAGAACGTGTAGGTATTATTCACATTAATATAATTTTAAATACACACTCATTAGTCATT
This sequence comes from Diachrysia chrysitis, assembly GCA_932294365.1. NCBI lineage: Eukaryota > Metazoa > Arthropoda > Insecta > Lepidoptera > Noctuidae > Diachrysia > Diachrysia chrysitis. The sequence continues at coordinate 155,476 of OW028661.1, forward strand.
AATGCTTGTTTTCTTCGTCATTACAATGTTGCGTCGTAAATTAAGTGCGAGGAACTTTATGAATTGGGATGTTGACTAAATATTTGTTTTATATCCGTCAGGTAGATTGATCACGACGATACATTGATTTGAAATGTGGCGTGACGTCACTAGCCCACTCCCCAATTTTGATTCGCTTTATCTTATTTTGAAAAAGCAAAAAACAAAACGTATCTAATATTTTATTATTATTTTTACTTTTCACACCCAGTCAACATCAATATTCTGGTTTATAACTGCAAATTACACGAGCAGAAAAGTAGAGCGAACTCTGTGGAGGTTTTGTTTTGTACTGCGATATAAATCTTTAGCGTATGCTTGTTGTTGGTGCACTTACTGCGGACTCTATTTATCTAAACCAATGCATGAACGGTAACTGGTAGACTGAGAGCTTATTCACACAAGAATGACTCGTATTTCTTACCGTTTTTTTGGTCTATCTGGCAATGCTTTTTAAGGGCCGTACACATACCTAGTATCTCGAAAGAGTACATTCGTGTGATGCACTTGGAAAGACGTGTTGCGAATTATGAATATAAGACAAATTATTCTTACACGTAAGTTTTGATTCCGTGATAACTTCGAAATTAAATGTCCGATTCGAATGAATTAAAGTATTTCAAAAGCATTTTACTGCTACATAAATACCAATCATGATTAAACTATTTATTTGACAGGAACACATCAGGAAAGTACATATAACTTTGAAAAAGTCTCATTTACGAACCTTCAACCACGTGCATATGCATCCGGTCATTCAACCGCTAGGCCACTATGTCATTTTAATTATTGCATACATCAACACCCGGCTCCGGGTGACTTCCTGAAACTGACTTCCCGTTTTTCAGTTAGTAACATAGTAACTAAATATCGGCGGTCTACCGAAAATCTACGAATATAATATAAATAAAGTTAAATTGGGGTTAAATAAATTAAATTAAGTCAGTTTGGGATTAATATGGTTTCTTAAAAAATATTAAATTCTAAAAAAGTAGATATAAAAAACATGACCATTTTTCGGATAAGAGTCGCCAAACCATCCAAAGGAGGGTTGGACTCTACTACTTCATATTTTTCGTAAACTTCCTGATGTTTTATTACATTATTATTTATTGTTTGTGTGTGAAGACAAGCTTACGAAAACAGCAAGGAACATTCAAACAATCTCCGCTAAAACTCTTCGAAAACATTTTTATGCTCGCTCGAAGTTAAGTCGTTAGCCGTCATTTTAATTGTCAATCGTAAAAGAAAAGTCGTAAAGTTGTTTAGGCAGAGCGCAGTGTCGCGGCCGGGTAGCCGGGCAGGTCGGCACACCCGGGCAGGCGCGCCCGGTTGCTCGGGTGCTCGGGGAGCGCACTATAATGAGCCATTGTGCGCTCCGACCGAGCCACCAACATTTTCGCACAAAAAACAACCAATTTAGTTCCAGGACCGCGTAGTGCCGAATTGGGGTGCTCTTTTGTTCCCGTTTAGTGCTCGAGCACTTCGGGGAGCCATTAAAATTACTGCTTTTTTGTGTCCGCGCCGTGGAAAGATGAATACGAGATTGCCGCCGATTGTCGAGTGTTTTTTTCCTAATACATAATAAGATAATAAAATATAGGTGCAGCGTTTTTGTGCGACAGTAATGTATGTGAGGTGTGTGTGCAGCTGGCGGCGCCGGCGACGCGGCCGCGAGCGGGAACTGGGTCGCTCGATACCAGCCATTGCAAACTTTATGAAGACGAAGCTATAAACGGAATGGAAAAATAGACTATTCATACATTAGGTAGCCGGCACACTTGGTGCTTGGCTGCATAAAAATACCATAAAATACAGTAATGGCGCTTTATATCCCTCATAATATACTTTATTTCAAGTGTCCCAGACGAGTGTATGCTTATTTATGCGTATTGCGCAACCGATATCGTTTGCTTTGATCATTGTTACAAAATATTTTTATGCTTGTTTACCTGCGGCTATCCAGCAGTTTGGCCAACGTGAGGCGAGTGCTTCGGATTAATTAAGATTAATTGATTAAGTGTAGCTCCATGTTAAACCGACATCAATATTTCATCAAAATTTTATAAGCAGCCATTATTCTGCTTGTGACAACGGGCCCTGAATCAACAAAACGCTCGTCTGTAAACAACAAACAGGGGTAGGTGGAGTTTGACGACGATTCCGATGTTGTTATAGTCGCCAATTAAAACAACTCATGAAGCCATTAACTACCGCGGTAGTGTGGGGCGGGGGCGGCGGCCGGCGCGGCGGCCGGCGCGGCGGGGAGTGCCAGGTTCTAGCACCGGGCTGCCGGCTGATGGCCGATTTCGCGGCTAGCTCCAGGCATATCTGAGGACGTCTGGTGTAGACTTCAAGGCGCTATCTCTAAAGGTTGAATTAAAAAAAATAATTCTCATGAATCAAACATTACACGAACTTGGTCGTGATCAATCAAACGAAAACTTAATTTCGTAGCTCAGAGCGGGCCATTTATTGATACAGACAGAGCTATTGAGAAGCGAGCCGAGCGTGCACCGTCGCCGCGCGGCTGCGGGCGTCGGGTGGTGGCGCGAGTATGTTGGTAATTCGAGCAGCGCTACGAGAACACTTTACACAAAGACAAACAAGGTTTCCTCTTGAGGGTTCACACATTTATTGTCTTGACAATAGTACCGGACGGTCTACAAAAATACATATAATACAAGAGACGATTGGGTCCGTAGTAAAGTTAAATTGGATTGTTAACCACACTGTAGAGATTACAGTAGTGTTGTCGTTGGCTTTATTCACGTACCTATTTACATTACATAGTTGGTATCTATATAGGTGCACCAATTGACCTATTGTATGTGCCTTTGCTGCGCCACAGCGACCTGTGCTCAGCGTTCAACATAACACCGGCAGCTATCGCTGGCACGCACTACCCGCACTCACCTCACCGGCTCTGCGACCACCCTACTGCACTCACTGCGCGGCACTAGCTCAGCACTACCGCACTCACCGCAGGGATCCACTGTACCAGTTAAACGCTCTCCTTAACTGTTCTCTTTGTCAGCCACTACATATTTTGAGCTGATGCCTTTAACAGAAGTAGTTAATTGTTGGAATAAAGTAACAGCGAGCTGTTATTGTCTAAACAATAAATTAAACATTCTGGGACGCATTCGGCCGCAGGCGACACGGTCTATGTCAATGTAAATAACTTACAAACTACTTTTTTGTAGAGACTTGCGTACAGCTATTGTTATTTTTATATCTGTAGTGTTTGTAATTAGAAGCACAGAGTAAGTACGGAATTAATTAAACTTAAAGAGCAACATATTTTGTAGGTAAGGTATTTTGTTGGACTCACGTTTATAGAGCAGAAGCAGTAGAGTCGGCTACAGAAATGTGATATATAATAACTACATACATATTATTTATGCTCAGTGCTATTACAAGATACTTTATAGATATAGATAAGATGGTTTGGTTAGTTTTTATCAGTTGAGATAGTTTGCTTAACGGTTATAGTAAATTATTACCTATCCGTGGTGCAAGGTTACATTGTGTCTCTAATGCATCTTTACCTAATATGAACAGGCGTTTGACGTCAACATATCGAAAATACATAAATTCTGTCTATAGAATAAATAGTTTCAACAATATATAAAGTAATTGTTCATAGGAAATGTTCAAAAACTTATTCTAATAACACTTGTTAACCATTTAAAACAGAATGTGAAGGCTTTGTAACTTTCCCAGCAAAACATATTGCAATACTAATCGGGTTGATATGATAAATATGTTTAACAGAAATGTCAATTTGAGTAAATCCAGAGATTAGTTCCACCTCAGAACAGATGTTTTGAAAACATTAATTAAATGAGCTCATTACCAAATCAGGGACAATGAAATGCTTCTAACGACGTTGCGAGTGACATGTGACACGGCGCGCGGTGATAAGCCTGCCAGCGCACAGCGCACAGTGCGCGCACCCAGTACGCCAGTACTTGCAACTCGTCACAAAAACTGTTCGTGGTAAACGCAGTTAATTGGTAAATACGCCTTTGTCAACTTTACGTATGATTTCATTGCTATTATTCTTAGAAGCTGCTGGCGTTTGCATTGTGTAGGTCTGAAAACGATGTCACCCGACTCAAAGCTTTACAATAAAAACCTGCCATTTAAATAACAGTCTTGTTGCTCCGTATTTACATAAGTATAGAGTTTCAAAGGATTACGGAGGCCCGTCTGGTGAGCCCTTCAGGAATGATGAATTTAATCTGAGATTAGAACCGACGCGACGCGGCGCCAACTAGCGACGGAGGCGCAGCTGGCCTTCCTCCGTGAAATATTGCTTCTCAATGGCTGCCTTTGAATCTGATATATAACAATACCAATTATTCTTAGCATATTGATATTATTATTTAGTAAAAATAAACTTGTTTTATCCGTGGTCCGTCTTATTTTGGATGAAGCAAATAAATATAAGTATCAGGTTCCAAGTGAAAGTGGGAAGAAATCATGGTATGTTGTAGAGGGTCGTGCAGCTCGCAGCACAATGAGCAGCTCAGCCGGGTGTGTCGGAGCAGCATATTGTAATGTATCGACGTCCGCGGCGTTTGACAGCGCCGCCATTGTGCCGCCGATTTATAAATAACAAGTAACTTATAATAACAGGCTCCCATCAAAAGCCGCTGCGACTAGCGACGTCAATCCCAGATGAAAGAAGCTTTTTATTTATTTTTTGTGTAAGTAAGGCTTTGTGGACTCGGAGCCGAGCCCTAGCCGTTCTTGTACCATGACACGAAACGAGAATTGTGATGAGTTTTATTTCCAACTACATTGCGGGATTTGACAACCACGATTCCAGAAACCATGAACTAGGACAGTCATGGCATGTGGTGTTTTATCGAATTTGTCGCAGGTGCTGTCATGGTAGGTATTTCAGCGGAGCGCGTTGTCGAACCCTATTCGGTGTCAACATTTCGTGATAAATTAAAGTGGAATTGTGTGAGTGGCCCGAGCGTCTGTCGCCGGCTCACCGGCCTCGCTATGTAAAGCTAACTTTGAATTAAACTAGAATGTATTGTCCCAAGCAATATCAGGCAGTTTTAATCCCCACATTCTTGTAACAACAGAACTAGCACGGGTATGTGTACTCTGCCGACCCTTCGAAAAATTTAATCAAATATTGAAACAAGTGATGCATTCTGTATGTTATTCATGTATGTTATTCAAACAAAGTAACAATGTTCATTTAGATAAGTGTTGTGTGTGGAAACGAGGAGTTCTTTTTAACGAGTTAAATTTTATATTGATGTCGATAAACCACGTTCAAGATAATGAAGTATCGATCAAAGTAACATCCCCTCACTAGCCGGAAGGGACTGTCGAAGTATCGATAGTGCCGCCCGCGCGCCCTGGCGTTTATTGTTCGTTGTAAATAATAAGTGCACTTGTTAGTTCTTTGAACTTTTTACAAAAGATTGTAGCCCGTATAATATTAATTTTTGTTGTGTTGTGTGGGAGTGTAGAGCGCTCGCCGAGCAGCCAGCCCCGGCGCGGCAGCTCTGCGAGAGGATGCACCCCCTTTAGCTCACCACTATAGGTCACTTTAGGTCTCATCAACCCGAACACCTTAGAAAACTATATTATATTTTAACGTATTGAATTACAAATACATACAGCAATTTAGGCTGCTAGTGAGAGGAAGCGTATGTGGTGTGCGTGGCGTCTGCTGTGACGATCAAAGCATCTCGTTTAAGCGGAGCCCCCGGCAGCGTCAGTGTCAGCTGCGACTGACGGCGCCTAATAGAAAAACGAAATGAATCGATACATAGACTCGGTGCCATTAATGTTTGCGCTCGTCTTCCCCTCTGAGCCCCCCCCCCCTTCCCCCACGCTCTAACCTCACTGCACCACTCCGTTCCGTTTCATTTCATAACGCCGCGCAACGCGATTGCTTTTGTTATTTTTTCGTGGGGCATTTTCGATAATAGGCTATTTCACGAGAATCGTCGGCACTCGACAATGGCAGTAGTAATCTCGACGGGCTTTTTAATTACGTTCGATTTTACAGTCGCTCGGCGTTCGTCCGTCGCCCGTCGGCAGTCGGCTCCACATGCACGCACGACCACTTTTATGTTATTGTGTTGTGACGATAATTTGAGCCGTTCTCTCTCACAGAATGTATAAAGTCTCCCCCCGACGCATAAAATTTAATATTATGGTCTGTTCTGCTTAATAATAAAAATTAAGGGGTATTCGTACGAGATTTGGATTTTTTATAGAACGTAACAAAAGAGAATGTTGAATTCAGTAATGTTTTTAGCTTCATTTTAATGAGCCTTTAAGCTTATGTTTTAGCAATAGGATCATTATATTATTATGTAATATGGTTGTAGTGGCCGTTCATAGTGTACACACTTCGGCTGTACTGTGGCGAGACTTTGTTTTAAAGTCGCACTTCTTGTGTACCTGTAGTACATACGATGATACTATGGACAAGTACAGTTCTGAAACCGCGCACTTTTCCCTCCTCAAGCTCATAACAATGTCGAGCACTCCCCGCAAGCCACAAAATATAAAACGCGCCACAATTATGTAGAAAACTGCATACGTCTCGCTACACATTATAGGTATACTCACAAAGTAAGTATATCCAACTGTGTTAACCACTATTCATCGGTCGCGAGCCACAAAAGTATCACCCCACGATATCTGTTCCAGTTTGGATGACATTTAATCTTTTCTATCAAATTCAGGCTTGAATTAGATCAAGTTATAAGCATTCTGATGTGAACGCCGCCGGAGCCGGTGCGGTCCACTGAGCACCAGATATCGGCTCGCGATAACCGATCTCTTCACTTTCATGGACCCACAAACGTTTTAAATTACAATTTGTAAAATATCATTTACGAGAGTGACGGAGCCTGCAGCGGTGAGGGAAGGGCTCGGGGGCAAAAAGGACGGTACAGTTTTATGCTTCGGCTAAAGGGTTAGGTACTCGAGTTAGTTGCAGTTTTACAGGAAGTTATAGCGCAATAAATAACACTGTGCTTTGTGCTACAATGAATCAGCGAGCGGAGGGAAACGGTTACTATGTAGCGGGCGGTGGGTTGATATCCTGCTCAATGTGCTGTACCTATTTGTGAACGATAGCATGCTACGTAAGACCAACATTATCGCCTTTTCACGTAGTTACTTTAACGTCATTATCGTGTAACACTCAATGTTCGCGTGAAAAGGAGTTTAACTTTTCCCACGCTACGAACTGAAACTGGATATTTCATAATTAAAAATAATAGCTCAGTGCGGGGAGAGAGAGAGAGGGGCTCTCTCGACGATTAATAAATCAATGGAATCGAAAGGTGAGCAGCGAGTACCCCGGGCGCCCGCGGCCCGCTCGCGGTGTGACCAGCGCCGCTAACAATTTGCTAGCTTCAAACAAACCGGCGGCACCGAACCCAAATGACGTGACTGTATCAATAATCGTGATTCATGCTATTCAAACATGCAGTTTATTACTCAAAATACATAAAAGCGATATAAAGTTACAAGAAAAATCGTTATCTGTCGAAAAATAATATGTAGTGTTACTTTACAATAATATATTTATAACATTATATATCACTTTACATTCGGGTTTATATATCTGTCACATTATGTATAAAACTCGTTTCACTTGAAGCGAGCTTTAAATAATCTGATTAAAGTTTTATCGCGTCATGTACTGTTCCCCAAACGGGCGGTACTAGGAACTCAGAGAGCCGCGGCCGTGTAGTCATTATGTAGCGGACTTTCCAGCGACTGCATCGCTCGCTACTCGCACAGCCATGTAATACCCACATAATATAATAATATATAATACATACACGCTGATAATTAGCGGTAGTAAATAGTCGCATGAATGTCGAATTAAATGCGCTAGAGTTTAACTTTAAAACAACGGTTAATAATCTAATATATAAAATTCTCGTGTCACAGTTTTCGTTGCCATACTCCTCCGAAACGGCTTGACCGATTTTGATGAAATTTTTTGTGCTCATCCGGTATCTATGAGAATCGGCCAACATCTATTTTTCATCCCCCTAGGTGACTTCCACGCGGGCGGAGCTGCGGGCAACAGCTAGTCTATTTTATATTTTAATCCCAATCAATGAAAATAACTCTCTTTCTAGATTAGTTGTGTTGGAAAGTTGCGCCGTGCCATCGAACATACTAATGTGCTCGTGAATCGTCGTATACAAGAAATACGGACCGAAAGTAATCCTTACATAAATTAGCTGGTGTAGTTTTCGTTTTTGTTCATGATCAGTGAATAGTCTTATAGATCTGTTCCGCATTACATCCCAGATGTTGTTTGTAGGTACATGAACTGTACTATATGGTATCTCGATACATACCACACAGGCACACACCTACGTGGTATCAGCATACCACGTAGATGTGTGCCTGTGTGTGATCAGCAGTCTGTGTACTCCGAGGATGTACCCTTACCGCAGCTTTACGACTCGGCCGCACCGCACCGCGCCGCGCTGCTTCTCTCGACACTCGATGCTGCGTTTTACGATTTGGTTTTATTTCCGATTAGTTTTAAGATTATCTCACCAATTTCTCAAATGTTATGGTGACCGAAACTAAAATCAATTAAATATCGATTACGGTTCGTGGGAACGTTGCTTGGAGAGGATTAACGTGCATACATTAAGAGGGTTTAGTTGTAATGTACCCCACATGCTTCAGTGATTGTATTGTTGGGCTGCATCCCCGCAGACAATACAAATTATTTGAATAATCCTTGAGATTAAAGAATCCATTAAATCTTAAACGTTCTAATGAATCTTGGTTTTGTGGAGAGAAATGAAAGAATAGAAGTTAGTTTACTCAGCTAATTATACTTATACCAACTCTCTAACAAAGTTGGATTTTTTATCTGCCAAATACTGACCTTCGTCATTCATATAAAGTCGCTCCAGACCTGTTATTCTAAATATCACATAGACATTTATAATGTAACTTCTCTATTAAATTTAGGACTCTAATTAAACTTAGTAGTTGTTCTGTCCCCGCCACATGAGCCGCTATTTACTTTGCGCCTGCACTGAGCGTGCGGCCTACAGGTATGGGGTATTTAAAATATCAAATCATTAGGATCGATCGCGGTGGGGCGCTGCGCGCCGGGCCGCAATAGATAGAAATTTGTTACAGAAGGTCAACTTAAGTCCCAGAATATGCATAACTACAAGAAAAATTTAATCCTTAGTGCTATATAAATACTCTAACCTTCTGATCTCATCATTAATTCATATTTTAAATGCATTTCATGAAAATATCTTATTTCATGCTTGCATTTCAAGTTTGGGACCCAATAGGGGTCTTTAATCTGACGCTGTCGTCGCGGTGATGAGTTTTTGAATGTTGTGAAGTAACTTTCAACTAGTTTAGTTAAACATCAAACATCGAGTAATGAGTGATAATGTTTTCCACAATTTTTGCAGTTACAGAATAGACTTTCTGCGCTAATTTCTCGCGTGGCGCCGGGTGCGGTAGCTACACCGGAGTCTTTATAACTTCCATAAACTTGCGCCGGATTTTTTAGAAGCTAGTAATTAAGAACAGAGAGATCAAAGCGACCGGGAGCCGTCCGGGACACGGGAGGGGTGGTGGTAGCTCGGGGAGGAGCGGTGTGGGGGGAGGGGGGAGCAAGTGAGGACATTGCAGCTCCCCGACAGTGTGTGCTGTCCTTAGACATGACATTGGATCATCCAGATCATTTAGTGATAAAAAGAGTTTAACATTTAGACGATCATTGCCACATAATGTAGAGTACTTTTCTAACTACGTATCGTATAATTCAGTCAGGATATCTGTCGCTTCTGGATTTAAGTCCAACTATACCGGACCACGCCTTTGGCAGGATTAAGTCGGTTTTATTAAATCATTTCTTCGCATTAAGATAAACTTCTGAAAAAGGTACTGCTTTGAGGTTCCGGATTAGGTTCACGTCTACATAGTCAAAATCTAGGCAACTGACCTTTACCTACATGTATCACACATAGACTATTGATGTAGAGACATGTGAAGACAGTTGGTCAGTTACGTCTAGTTAAGTAGATAATATTTTGTGTATTTGATGATAATATAGCTCGTATTGCAAAGCTCCGTCAAGCCCAGAGGCACTAGTAACAGCTTTGATCTACGCTTTAGAGCGAAAGGCATCAAACCGTAGTGAAATAAGAAATTATATTGATTAAAAAGAAAGTTGTATTTCAAATACGGTCACAATACAACTAAGTTTAACTAAGTATGATGCAGTGCTAATGCTTGTCGTGACCTGTCTTGATCGCTGTTGTTCTAGATAACAAGCCCGGTTGCCATGGAAACGGCGTCAGCTGGCAACATCTGTATTCACGCCGGCGCGGTTCCCAGTAAGACCTTTGGTAACTCATTATTATTTCGTCTGTTTAATTATACAGCGGAGTTGTGTATAATGCAACAGAGGTTAGTTGTACATTATGTGCATGACAAAGAGCTCGGCTATGTACGAAAGTAATCGATTTCCGTGTCGAGTCGATGAATGCCGCCAGTCCACGCACCGGCAATGACTCGAACATTACGTTTTGTATAAAAACCGTGGATAATATTGTAATTTTGTTGGGTTTGGGGTTCTTTGGTTCGCATGACTGCTTGGTATTTTAAATAAGAATAAAAAAAGACGGGAATAGGATCTAAAAAGGAATGCAGAAATATTTCACGGCCAACGATAAATTACTTTTATTTGAATAATATTTTTTATGATTCAGTCTTTCAAAAACACGTCCATAATAATCTAACCAAAATTGAGTTATTTTTTGTATAGCATGTGCGTTTGAAACGCGTGTGTTTTATGTTGAGTACAGTTCTGCGGCAATGTTACGCCGCCAACATGTGAGACCCATGCCCTCGAACCGTCCCATGGTAATACTAATACACCAGATGGTAAAAAAATAAGCAAATTGTTTAATGCTCTATCCACGGAACCCTAATTTCATGCACGTCCGTTTCGCTCTAGACCGGTTTAATATTTTTTAAAGAACGTAAACAATTAATGTCGAGAGGTCGTGGGTTCGAACGCCACCCGTTGCACTATTGTGATTAGACACACAAACTGAATATTCAATCCTGTGGTAGGCCGTAGGGGTGACAGCAATGAGGTAACAGTATTTTCTCACGAAGTCCCATTATGTACATCATTGGGTATGTATGCACTAATAATATTAATGTACATACGTGATTGACATTTTACACAAAAAATAAGTATCATTTTATATGTTAGTTTGCGAGTGCACCTTTAATCCGCTTTTGTAAGATATTGTTTGTGTAACAAACGATCAACTGTTCCGTATCCTCACGTTTATGTAAGAGAAATTATCAGATTTCATACACAACTCGGTTTTTTGTTGACATTATCGAGAAATGACAAAAAGGTTTGTAAGCAGAGCGGAGCGCACCAACAATGTAACCTGACCGCGACGAACGGGGAAACAACACAAAGCAAAGGTGTTTATACCCAGCTTCCCCGAACCCGTAACACACCGCGCCGCGCCGCGCCGCGCCGCGTGCGGCCGCGGGGAACGCTTCTTATTTTCGTCCACATTGCGCTTCACTAACCATGCAGTAGACCCGCACAAAGCTGCCAACTCTTTAGAATTCTCTTGAAAGCCACCATTCAAACCCGCTCTCGTTAAAATTGTAAATTATATACATAGTTCGGTGTGCGCACTGCGCGGTGTTCGGCTTTCGGCGATTGGCGAATCCCTCGCGAGTGGCGTGCTTGTGTTTGTGTACAGTGTACACAAGTGAACAAACAGACAAGCATGCAAACAGTGACAGACTAATCGAATCAATCCAATCTAATTTACGTATGTAATCGAATGATCGCCGATATAGGTGTTTAAACAGTCTCTCTCGAGAGGATCGCGTTATGATCACGACTGCGCTCGATAATAACATAATAAAGGAGACTTGGATCATAACAAGTATTAAAAGTAGATGCGGCGGCGAGGCGACGGAGTGGCGACCGCGAGGTCATGAGTTCGAACCCACACAATGCAGCGTGACGCAGTGGGTATTAGCATGAACCCGTATAAGTGTGCCTGAGGTGGTTTCGCAAATAAGTACTCACAGCTGCGTCGGGCTAACAGGCTAATGTGTAACCTACATTACTTTGTCTACTTTACTATGTCCTTGCCTATTACTAAAAAGAAGAGAAAACTCTTAGTTGACAAGCATCAGGCAAGTAGTAGTTGAGTGAGACAGAGTGCCCCCGCCCGGCCGCGCCCGCAGGGTTGCCCGCCACGTGTTTTCAGCGGAAAGTTTCGGTCGCATGTTCGTATTATTTCTTCGTTGGCATTTTCCTTCCGTGTGAAACCCCTCACCGACCATTAGAACATATTTTCATGTTAAACTCGAAATTGTTTACATAAAACCTTATACAGCTGCATGACAACGCGAGTGCCACCGACCTCTTACCTACATACATTTTGTGTCGAAAACTAAAATTACTTACTTATTTATACATTGCGTCATTAATTGGCGCTACCGGCAGGTATCGCATAGGTGAGGGCGACACAAACGCATTCTATTTGCAATATCTTACTTATTTTTCTGCAGTTAGAGATCACCTGAACCACGGCTCAATACTGCGGCGCTGCACGCTGCTGCCGCTGGGGCACATCAACTTACGGCAGATACTAGGGACGCGCTATTATACTCAAGAAACATTGACTGGAACATTATTTCCTCTTTTTTCATTACATAAAACTATCAGTTTTGTATGTTTGATCCTGTTTTTGTATGTCTTTATATATTAATTTAAGTTGTTATATTTTAGTAAAGTAGGTACATATATTTAATGTTTCTTTAACTCATCGTATACACACGGCTCGCCGAATGACGTCACTTTTCCAATAAATTTACAAAACTAGCGATTTCTAGATCTACGTGAAATTAAAAAATAATTAATATTAATATAATTAATTAACTGCATATTTGCCGCCATTTTGACACAGCATTGTTTACAAAGCCTTACACTTATAACTTCTCATATTATCTCTATGAGTGCATTATGTATATTATCAGCGTATCATTATATCTCTGTACCCTGTTTGTTGATCTCGGGAAAGTATTAGAGAGGTGAGTTAAGGGGAGCGTAGAGGCCGTTAAATAAGTTAACCCTTTTACCCCATTCAACGAATAAGGGTTTGGTTCGATGAATCAATCAATCATCATTATCATTGGCAGCCTTTCTCTTTATGTACCTCTTGCGAAGGAATACACGAATGTGTTCACTAGTCCCGGGGTAGCAAGTCATTTTGTATTGTACACGTAGGTAGTGGGCGTGTTTGCTGCGCAAGTTCTCTGGGGATAGTTTCTAGGTGGTCTACCCAGGTCACTGTTAGTTGTTTCTGCTCTACTATTGTCGAGGCGACGGCGACGCCACGTTTAAATATAAAATGAACGAGTTAGCGTCAAAGGTGGTATTATCTAACCATATCAGGAACTAGGCCATTACCTATTCTCTTTTATAAATACTTACGCCTTTAGTCGTCTCTTCGTCTACGGCTTCGCTCTACAATCACCTCGGCATTTATTCCAATAACACAAGAGCTATTCATGGGTCCTATTGTACTAAAACATTAGCTAAGAGTGTTGTTTAAAGGACAATGCGCTGATAGTGAACACGTAACGGGGCCGACAAAGTGCTCCGCGAACCATTGTTCCCACAGTGGTGATCCGGCAGCATTGTGTGCGGGGCCGGGCCCGCGGACCCCGCGCGACGTACTCGGGAGGTCCAAATTAAAGTAACGGCGTGCAATAAACTTATTTAACTTACCTTTTTACTGCTAGCGTTTTATATTTCGCACTTTATGGGCTTTCTCCTTTTATTATGACCGTTAAAATCCATAGCATTGTTCGTCTCCGTGCCTCTAGTTACGGCTGAGCCGTTTTATTTCCCAGTCGTTACGAGTCAATCCTCGGCCGGCCTCGCAAGTCTGGTCGCCCGGTCCGCGCAGTCGGCGCAGTCGGCACAGTCGCGTTTATCACATTTCATGTTATGATAGCTTTCGCATCGACGAAACTGCGGATTAAATGACTTTGTTTACAGATGGAGAGTAATTAAAGTAGTCGCGGCGGCTGGCGAGCCTGTTTTGTTTTATGCATATACATATTATGAACACGCTCGTAAACATGCGCGCATGAATGTGGGCAGCTCGCACGTAGTCCCATCAGTGTGCGGGTGTGAGAGATAGCTGTCACCGTCACGCATAATGTTATCTCTAAGTATACATAGAGCCAACCCTCTTGAAATAATTCCCGAGTCACCTTTCACGTTAACAGCAGGAAGAGAGGGGGTGGGTGGCCTTTGTTGAATACCACACACAATTCCCTCAGACGGGTAGTCGTAAAAAATTGTTTGTTTTCAATGTTTTTTCCTGCGCAAGTTTGTTGTATCGTAACCAATTCCTAGGAAAATATGTGAAGGTATTCGCCTTTTAGAAGTTCCTAAAACTTCGGGTCGTGAGTCAAGAGCGAGCCGACTGCCAAGCAGTTTCCTCAGTCTACGAACAACGTGCATAATTAGGATTATTCTCGGATCGTCATGGCAACACCCAGGCTGCCGCGTCATTAACTATGAAGATGATTAATTTAATATTTTAAACGTTAATTTATAACTGTATGTCTGCTGTAACCCTCCGGGGCTGGTTGAGCAGTCGTTAGTGTAAGTCTTCGCCCTCCCCCTCCCGCACCCCCCCTCGGTCCCCTGGGTGCTAGCGAGCGGCGAGCGGCGGGCGTCGAGCGCAGCCGACTCTACCAAGTGAGCTCGTTTAAACTCGTAGCAGTCATAACGACTCAACAAATTATTCAAATTTCACTAATATCCTCGTTATTATGCGCGAATAACAGTTGTAATGTACATATCTTAGCTTTTATTTACTCGCGTCTGCTACCTCCGCGCTCGGCGCACGTGGAGCGAGCCATTCTCTACGGCACACAATTATTATAATAATTTCATGAAAATATGTCCTCGTTTGTTTTTGTATTCGTTAGCACGCGACAATAGAGGCCAGAGCCGACACAACTTTATAAGTTTAAATGTAGTGAGGTAGAGGTAGGTAGGTACTGTAGGTAGAGCAGTGCGGTGCCGGCAATAATGTCGGACAACGACGTCCTGAAAGCAATGAAAGCTATCTGAGATCGTATCGTATTTATGACCAGCTATTGCCCATAAAATTGCTCCGAGGAATGTACCTTATTGAAGTTTTCTGCGAGAATGGAAAATATGTTTATAATTTTGTTTGGTGACTTCATTGACGCGTGACTATTTTGGAGCGGTTGACGGGTTCGATACCCGGACTGTTAAAGGTGTTTTTTGCTAAACAAACAGTTTTACCTTTTCTAATTCATTCTGCGTATAGCAGAGTATTAAAAAGTAGTGTAATCAATTTAATTTATTTGAAATGTAACATTTAAAGCATCGTATCCGGGCGCGAGTGTCAGTTGGCGACAGTCCCACGCGTGGCGCGGGTTCGACTCCCTCTCCGACCACTTCACAAACCTGTACTTACGCCTTACCTGTGTATTTATAATGTAAATATAATACCTAAATATACAGGTAAAGACCCAAATGGACACAAATCACGTATCAAAATGATCACGTTACAGTTGAAGTTGTTTACTTAGATAAGTTTCATTACTAATAGTGAGTTTCACTTCTAATCTATAGTAATTATTATTGCTGTGAGCAGAACTCAGAATATCATCAGTACGTGACACCGATGCGATGTGAATGAGCTTTGAATAATATAATCTCAAACAATAATAGCAAGACGACTGGGTATCCGTGAGTTGCCGCGAGCGGATGAAGGTACGTCTGATCTATAGATTATCTACAACTACATACACAAACCAATTAACAATGATAATTGACTAGAGCCATTAATAAGCAGTTATTGTTATAAGCGTCTTTGACCTTCAGACTTTATACCTTTGGAAGAGAATTAAATAAAGTGTGCAATTAGTGCAATTGACTGCCTTATCGTTCTGTTATGTGGTCTTATCGATAAAAGCGATCTCTACGAGACACTCTTAGAAAGGACAAATAACCAGGCTGACGAAATATGGGGTGGTCACCTGGTCGGGGATGTGCAACATATGTATAACAATACCAGGATCCTATTGATGATTGGATGACGTAACGTATTTCTATCCAAACTGTATTGATGACAAGTGTTATTTGTCTTACAGCTGTATAAGTCTATTAAGTAGTACAAAATATAGCTTGAGGTCTAATACGATATACATTACTTAATTAAGTATTTGTGTTTGGCCTCAATACCAGTTCTATTCCGCGCGCTAAGTTTTGGCTCCGACAGAGTGGTACAGTGCTGCAGCCACTTTATCTCCCGGTGTGTCTGTTATACGGTGCATCCATCATGCCCTGTCCCCGCATGTCCGGGGAAACATGACGAGTAGGTATATCCGTGGCGCGCGGCGCTGGGAGCGGGCGCGGCACTCCTCGCGGAACCCGTCACGTGGCTCGGCCGGAGGTAAACTTAGCGTTCATGGAAACTAGTTCGGAAATGTTTTAATAAATTCGTGTTTTGTAAAACTTTGTTTATTGCAAATCAACGACACAATCGCTATTGTGTCAAGAAACGGATCAAATTGAACCGAATCGGAACGTGTTTAACAGTTTTTTTTTCTTTTTCCATAAAATTGTGGCGTAACTGAGTGTAATATCATGGTTTCTATAAAATTTACCGACCTTGCGAGAACTTAAGACTTAATGACAGGCAATGGTTCACGGTTCGTAGGTATTTAGATTAATGTTTTTGTTTATTGTATTTTAACCATACATAATGGCAACTCAGTTACTTTGGTCATGTAATAGATAGTTTTTTTTAAGATTCTATATTTTTTGCGAACATAGTCACAGTATTATTTGAGTTAGGTGTGCATTGTCTCTCCCCGCGTCTCGTGCTCGGTGCTCCGTGCGAGTGTTACATCAGTTGTGGCTGTGAGTAACGATAGCGATATCAGTCATCTCATTATCATCTCGCGAACACAATGTGATGATAACAAAAGGCTCGTCTGTCACTGCCATTCAACTCTGAGTGGTTATTTCGCGGCTGCGAGTGTTAGCGCTAGGGGTAACCTCTACTTATACTTAACGTGTCGTATTACCTC
This sequence comes from Diachrysia chrysitis, assembly GCA_932294365.1. Taxonomy (NCBI): domain Eukaryota; kingdom Metazoa; phylum Arthropoda; class Insecta; order Lepidoptera; family Noctuidae; genus Diachrysia; species Diachrysia chrysitis. Next base: position 172,714 of record OW028661.1, read on the forward strand.
CTTTATTTGCTGTATGTGTGTGTGTGTGTGTTAATGGACACTTAACTCACTACTTGTATGACTTGATTACATGGCCACGGATCGAACTGGTAGCTCTACGCATTAGGTATAGGCAAGGGACGCGTATTCAATATTCAAGGTAAAATAATTTTAGGGTGTGTAGCGTAAACTTGTGTCGACTACATATTAGTCAAGATTAATGTCTGCAAACGCAGCCGTCTCACATAATACAAAATTCTTGTTAAGAAAAAATGAAAAGGACATAAATTTACTCCGCAAGTAATCTTTTAGACTTAATAAGTTGGCGGAGACTCACGCAGCTTATTTGGAGGGGGGTGAGAGAGAATCAGATGCATTGTGACGCGTACACTCGCGCAGGCTGCGGACCTGCACACAAAAGTTCTTTACAATGAGATTTTTTCATAACGTAGCCGGCGCATTGCAAATTCAGAGAGCAGGTACAGTCGCTGATGAAAAGATGAAATAAGATTTTTTTTTGCAAGCCCTTGCCTGCACTGTTAACAATACATGATATACGAGTAGAGTGAGAGTAAGCGTATCTGGAGATATATTTTTGGACACCACTGTTTAATAATTTTGGGGGCTGTGTCTGTGTGTAATAAGACAACATGAGGGACCAGACAAAACAACTAGGGAGGACTAAGTAGTGTTTAGACAGTGTAATAACTATTCAGTGTTTCAAGGTTTTTTCATTGTATAGATCGTTACGCCATATTACTTGTTTTCTCTATGTTTGCAGGTTAAAGTTTATGTTAACTATAGCTATGTCATGGTCTAGACAAGGAATTTAGTCAATCGGTACTAAAAAATTATCACACTGATATTTTATTCGGTAATCCAGTATTATATATACCTTGATACCTACCTAACTTATTAAAACGCAAGGAAAAGCACGAATGTCACGATACTCGAATAGTATTTATTGAATATTGTAAATCCGAGACATGTTATTATATAGTCCCCTCATTAAAAATGTGTTTTCAATCTAGTGATCGGCTACTGTCGGGTATTATACCCAGGCTTGGAACTAAGCCGGTGCGACCGGCGCAGGCAGCGCCATCTGTTGCCGCGGCGCTGTAGTCACGCGGCGCTGATATAATTAACGACTAAAAATCAAATCGTTTGTCCGCGGCCGACTTACTATTAATGAAAAATTACTAGCATTAGTAAATTAATAATACATGCACTTATGTGGGGTGATGTGAACGTGCTGAAAATAAAGTATAGAACAAACTTTCTTCTGTTTTTGTTCTCTATTTATATTTTTTTTATAGAATTATACATATATTTTTTTACCAACCTTTTAGTTATTGCGCTACTTTTATTTGGATTTCAAAATTAGTTCAGATTTCGAAAATCAATATTTCATGCGTGAGTAGGTAATAATCGCGGTGACTACATTTATTTGTACATTATTTCATTGACATCATTCGAAAAAAAAAAACACTAAAATCGCTAGCGAGCTATGTGAATCAGAATAGTGAATGAACTACATAATTCTAAATCCAAATATAGAGTGACCATCCTGTCAGGGAAATAATGAGGTCATGCAAATACGGGAGCGTGATCGTTTTGATTTAAAATAGATTTATAATAATAAGCTGTGTAAATAAAGCGAGATCCCTTGTCAATGAAATTGGTACAAAGTTATATTATTTTCATCACTAACATGAAATAAAAGTAACAATCATGGCAGCTGTGTGGATGTACGGCGACACAGGGCGCTCTCGTCCCGTACATTTAATATGAAGCCCGTACTGTTGGATATTGTAACTTAATATGCTTCAGCACAACCGTTCAAGAATAACTGCTTTGAAATGTATAAAACTAGTTTCTTAGTTCAATATAATATCGCCATAAATATAGCTCTCTCCGCAGTTTAGTAACACTAGCGTCCCGTCCCGCCCGCGCCCCGCACCCCCGCACCCCGTACTGCCGGTACCCCGGCCGCCCTCGTCGTCGCTTCGTGTTCTCTAATTAATATATTGAACAACTCTTATATCTGCTTCTAATTACATTTGCACGCTCAAGAACATCGTTAAACTCAATTGGGACTCGAATTTTATATTATTTATAATGAAGAACACTCGGCTAACTTTGTAATATAAAGCAATAAATATAGTTTGATGGGCGAGCAGTGGTGCATCCTGTGGGCGTGCAGCGCGCCTTACTGAGGGTACAGTTGCTGCGGAGATAACCCGCGGCTGAGGGCCTCGGGAACGGGCGCTGCGGTTGATCATAAACCGGCGAAGCGACTTTAATAAAAAACTACTGGCGTACCACCTGAGGTAATCAAAGCAAAGGCTACTTCCCTTCACGTAGTACAGTGTTACTGTAAAGCGTAAAGCATCCATTTTTCACTTCGTATTTCAAAAGGGAATCCTTTTGTTGCTGCATACATTAAAAAAAATATGAATACACCATCTCTTTCAATTTATTGCAAAATGTATTGGGTGAAGTTGGAAGGGTCGCAGTGTGGTCGCCCTAGTCCCTACCAGATATGAATGCGGGAACTTTTCATATAGAGTTCCCATTAGGCATACCGTCGGCGAGCCAAAGGCCGTTCGCTATTTCTGAGAACCGTCGCGACTCGCGTCCGTCGATACAGCTCCATTGTGATTTCGTGCCGAGGCCGCTTTTTAGGAAATGCTTGCTAAGGGCCCGCAGCCCCGGCCGCATTCGGACTGCCAATGCGAGCCGCGTGTACTTCGCGACTGCATGCAAAACGCGTATAAATTGCCAGTCTAAATATAGCTCGACCACATTTCAACTGTCAAGTCAGGCATAGACAGTTCATTTGCTAGACCAAAAAAGTCAGTGCAGACACAAAAGGGCATACCAATCTTTTTGGCCAATTAGGGAAACCAAATGACAGGGCAGACCGTGTGTGTGTGTGTATGTCTATATGTATGTGGTTTGTTGCGCGTGTAGTAACAATAACGTGTCGATCTCACAGGCAGGCTGGTGACCGCATATGCTGGAGCCCCACAGGGTAGCAATTTAATCGCGCGCTTCCGTCGCGTAATGCGCACCTATGTACTGAGTACTTGCAGGGTGCAGCGCCGCGAGGGGTCTACTACCCTAATTGTCTTATCTCGCTAATAGGCATGACGACAGTATCAAATAATCAAAGATTTAATGATTTTAGGGGAAAATACATATTAAAAGGATTTAAAAGACTGATTTCATTTTATTTAAAAGTCTGAGATTATTTAGATTTTCTATAAAATAAAAGATAAAAATACTGCAATCGGCCATTTTGACTGAAACACGAATCACAGCGCATGACGTCACGGTAAAGTAAACAAACAAATGTCACTGTGTTTTGTTGTGACCGTACTACTGTTTACTCATTTGGATTGATTTTTTAATAATTTACGTGTGTTAATTTACGTGTGTTTCGACTCCACTCGACTCAATAACAATGGAATCAGGCTTTGTTAAGGCAAACAGCTCAAATCTGCCCAGGATTGATTTATTGATGTTGGGCGATTTCCTCGCAACAAATAAAGAATTTTGCTCGTCTGAGTTTAGAAACGTCAAAACTTCCTTGTAAGTACATTTTTTTTAAGTATAAATCTTTAGCACTAGATACAAACAACATAGTTGATATCAAACTCGTTTTGATCTCTTAATCTCATTTTATATAATTTTCATAGGTTATTTTTACAATGAACTTTTATTGTTTAACTTTAATGATGAGCTTTAACCACTTATCTTTTATTATTTTCTTCTTTGGAACATGTACAAACACCTTGTTGGGTGTTACTAACGATGAGTTTTTACACTGAGGTACTCCACACCACTTATACACTTTAGAATTCATTTTTATTACGGATTTCGTTAACTTTCTTCACTATGCATACACACAATGACTTGTTGTTTACTTTACCGTGACGTCAGAGCGGTCGCCATGACACCTCCGAGCTATTTTCGCGCACTATTTAAAAATATTTGAAAAATGGCTTTAAACTTCGTAAAACTCTAGTTTATTATCGAAATAAAGTTTTTTTCGTAAATAGTAAACGTGTACCCCCACTACGGAAGAGTATTTCAAAATCTTTCGTCATGCCTATTGCGACATGTGCACAAGCCTAGCTAAAATTAATAACGGATAATGTTGTAAACATACTCAACAGATATTATTGTCTTCGATTAGTCGTGTGTCCTGAACTTACTGTACGAGTGGCGGTTTTCCATAAACACTAAAATCTATTACAGTCGTAACCTGAAATCACAATACTCAAATTACTTCATAATTTTCAGCACAATTAGCCCCAAATGATTTACAAACTAACGAGGCATGATGCACTGGGCTATGATCATTAGTTTCCTTGAAGAAGTGGAGTATAAAGGCCGGAGCACGCAGTACAGTATTAGCGGCGAGTGTGAGCGGCTAAAACGATAATTTCCTAGTTGGGCGCGTCCAATTTGAGTCGCTGCTAATGTCGGTGGGCCGGGCGCGTCCGCCGAGCGGCGCGTATCAAAAGTCGATTAGAGAACAAATGTATGCTCGCACACATACTGGAGTGGTACAAGTTCGTCGCACGAATGTCGTTAGTTTGACATCGATGTGCGTCACACGGCACACAACAACCCCGTGGTGAGCACTCCACGTGTTACTATGCACGTCACGTCCGGAATAACCAGCTCTCGTATTAGAACCGAGCGAGGGATTGTTAAGAGTTGTTTGTGAAGATACCTGTCTATAGGTACGGGCGTGTCTGACGGCGGACAAAGCTCGGCTCCGAACCCAGCGCCTCGTGTCACAGATAAAGTGGTAAGTACTCCGCTTATACAACACTAGCTATGTAGGTAGGTATAGGGAGGTTGTTAGGTAGTGACACGTCGTTATTGTGTGTCGCAGCGTCACCCACTTCTCGCAAGTTCCCTCGGCAGCGGCGCAAGTAGGCCGGAGTGACAAGCTTGACGTGCGGAGCTTTTCTTCAGTCGGCAAGTCTGCCGGGAGACGAAACAATTGATTGCTACTACGATTACAAGTATAGGCCGCGTTCACACCGGCGACATCTATACGAACAGTTTTGCATAAAAAATACCAAGATAAGACGTAGTTGGTAAATAAGCAAGCTGATAAAGCGAACAAAAGAGAGCATTGTAGAGTTTTGAATTATTTAAAAATACATCGACATTCCGAAATCCACCACAACTTCTAGGCACAATTTAGTTCCTACTCACCTAGAAACTAAAATTATTTACTTAGATATTTATTTATTTTGTCTATGTTTTTAAAATTTTCAACAATAGCTTTGTTCTGCATCACCGGCGCACATGCTCCATGTAGCTCTAGTTGAGTCAAGTTCCAATAATCTCCTGCTATTCGACGTGGAAAGTATCCCAGTAACCTGTCTCCTCACAATATCGGCTTATTGCGACAATGGCGGCCGGGACGGGGCGCACACAATGCGACACTCATAATTCCAACTATTGTTGTATTTCTGATACCCTAGTACTGTGCTGTAGTTATCGCTACGTTTTTGGAAACTGTTAAAAAGTCTTTTGTGTGTTATTTGTATAGGACAGATAGGGAGAGCGTATTTTATTGAGATTACACACATATTATGTGATCTCTTGTAAAAAATTATATGATTACAGTGTCTCCGCTTGCAGCTGTCCGAGGCGTACCATTGTGCGCACCACTTTATTTCATAATAACATAAATAACGAATGTGTAATTAACGTAAAAATAATCACCAGTTGTTATAAAACGACTGATTGTTTCTGATAGAAAATGGTAAGTTTAAGTAATGGTATCAGTATTGTAACCTATTCCTTTGAAGTACACTAAAAGTAACTTTATTTATAAGTATAGCTATGTAGAAAGGAATGCATATTTTAGTTGAAGATACGCTGCGACTGGGACACCTCACTCCGCGCCGGTATAGGCGTACTATTATAATAATACTGGTACTCTTGTCGAACAAAACGTCCATACTGTTGTATCATTTATAGCAATAACATAATTTGTGAAGCGAGGCGGTGCGCACGCGCCTCGGGCGCGCGCGGCTCAGACGCGCCGTTAACTATTTTATTAGAGACATTACACCGCGCAAGAGTTATGGAGCGAGAAACTACATCGTACAAGATATGATTAGCGATAACTTTGTAGTTAGCTTTACGACGCCTCACGCCAGCGTAATGATAATGTGTAATAACCATACAATGTACGGTACACACGACCACTGTTCTGTGCGCTTTCTTTATTACATACATGCTTACTTATATACATGTAAATTCTAAATTATATGTAAGTTTTATCTTATTTGTGTTTAGCAAACACAGTATCAGTTTAAATAAAAACAACTTAGATTCAAACCAGACTCAAAACCATTGTCTGTCTGATCCTGTGCAACTTTCTATCCAGCCATCCTTTGGTAATAACTTACTATGTTCCCTAGCGTCTACCCTTATCTCATGGTCATCAATACTTATGTAATGGGTATAATCACAGAACAACGAATTTCTATGTGTTTTGTGGTACAACAATCACATTCTGATCTGACTCACACATTAACATGGAGCCATGGTCCGAGACATCACGAGCGGCGGCGGTCCTATCGGATCCATTAATATGATCATGTATGCTGCAATTGTGAGGTCTAAGGTCAGCCGCGGGCACGTAGGCGCAGCCGTACGGCTGACTCGAGCCAGATGATAGATACTGGTTGCTCTGCCCGAGCGGAGATACCGACCACAATACCGAACCAAATAAACGAATCATTTGAGATCTTATCTTCTGAAAGTGAACTAAGATCTAGCGAAATGTAGTCCACGATGTTACCATCCCGCGGCGAAGGCTCGACGGTCAGATGAAAGAAATAGTTCCTCTATGACACTAGGTATCGATGACACAGAGGATCGTATTGTGCAGTTTCGTTTATCGCAACATGATTATGAAATCATGATCACAAAAAATCATCACAAAAAAGTGTGTTTGATACATAGCATAGCTGTAGACAATGATGTCTACAGCTATGCTATGTATCAAACACACTCACGACACTAGAGCGATTTCTGGTTTACTCATAACTTAAATATGTACTACATACAGTCAATCTAAAAAATAACTATGATCAATCTTTTTATCACTACAAAATATTATTATACGGTGGTGGAATAAAACGTTCAACAGGTAGAGCTAGAGTTTTAACTCTCTGCCTTCTAATAACAATGAATTCCAATCACTAGTACTGCCAAGTAGTTTAAATAGAGGCCTATTCCGTAGTAGTTGTAACGAGCACTGGTCATGTTCAGCAGTTGATGCTTAAGATTAGATCGCTTACATCTCACCGTTCTTGTACCGAAATTATTTTGTAGCCCAATGAACGTTTCCACGCGGACGGGCGCAGCGGGCGCGAGGCGTCCTCAACAATGGCTCGTCACAACCCGTCACACACTCGGCTGGTCTTGCGGACCGATAATCTGTCACTGGAAGGAACCTTCGATAACGCGGTGTCGAATCAATGGGTTTCGACGCGTTCTCTTCCTTACGATGAATCTAAATCAGGTAGAGAGTTACTCACCTATGTGACTTTAACACGATACGATGTGAGCAAAACCACTGGATACATATTTTTTGGAAATGTAACTTGATCAATATATTGTAAATTGATAAAGTTACTTATATTCTGATAACAATCTGTGCCCAAGTTTTTATTTGAACAAGATTTAGTCTTATACATTTCTTTAAAAAATACTTTGAAAGCGGTTTACCCTGTGATAAAAATCACGATAAGCGTGGAAGAAAGGTATAGTACGAGTAATACTTGTTTAGAATGTAGAGTATATCTGGCCATTTTTCGTTTCATAAAAAAAAGAAACCAATATCTACTGGTATGTAAAAACTTTGAAACTATACTTAAAAGATCTACTTTTTTATTAAAAACGTAAAGAAAGAAATTAGACAATACCATTTTATGAATAGAACAGAACAATACGGTTAGTAACAGTATAATAGCATTAATTAAAAAGTATCATTATGATGTTCAAATTAAGCTGAAGTATAATGGTCTGGTGCCGGTTTCCTAGTGATGCATATTCATGGTGCGTGTGGGCGGGGCACGTCACAGCGCGCCTAATTACCTGTTCCTAGAAGTGAGATGTGTGTGCGCGCGGGCGCCGGCCGGGGGTACCTGCGTGCTGCACGGTGCACGCCGCCTGGTGGAGTGTTGGCTTTATTAGTGCAAGTCATTAGACAGGTATCCTTTAGTACACTGGTGTCATAAAATACCTACGATACAATCGGACATCGGTCGGTACCGTCGTAAACATTTTAGGGTTACATTATATTGGTCTGCTCGGAAGGTAAACCGTGTTTTATTTCCCTTAGGTCTCTGAAAGGCATTACAGGAAGTCATTCCACCGCGTGGTTGCAAAGTGCCATTACTTCGGAGAAGGACTGCGTAAAAAGTAAGTTAATGTATAACTAAATGATAACATGCTTTCTTGGATGGTTCAGGCTAGGAAGGATGTAACTCGCTAAATAATTAAGTTAAAATAAAGATAAGGTTAACAAAGTCTATGCGTTTTGACGTTTTGATATTGTAGAAAATGATTATTGTTTGAGCGTGTGGACACTAAAGCCCTGCCTGCTGCATTAAATTCTAACATAACATTATTAAGAAACATTAAATAAGGGTGTTGCCTAATCGTTTTGCCGAATGAAAACAGTAGGTCATGCTAGACCGCACCTGTAATTTATGTTTTTAACAAATCATATTATGTTAGAATTTTGGGCAGCAGACACGACTTCAAAGTGAAAAGGGTAGTGAGGCATGCAGCGACTGCTAAGCAATGAGTTCAAAGGTGATGTCGAAGGTAAAGTGTCACCACTGATGTTCTGTCGACTGTACCTCGGTGGAACTTGCGCACTTCCCTGTAACTAAGGAGAACAATGGGGACTTATCATTGTCACGCCGCCGTTCTGTATAGCTAACTAGCTAGCGACGTGTTAACTCGGAGGAAACCACCGCGTGTCAGTTTCTCACAGCACCTACAGTATCATGCCAGTTTATAGTGGGGAATAGGAACAGGGTTTTGTTATGTAAGGCCAACAAGTCCCACGTAATAGGGATGAGCCTGACGTCTTAAGTTCCTCGATACATGTCGAAAGGAGCAACAATTATAAGTTTCGAGTGTATTTATGTTATAAACACAACAACTACAGACGGACCCCGGCGGGAGGTCGTTTAACTATCGCTAAGTTCGCTCAAACAACGGGGACTCGTCTCCGCCTACGACACGTAACGACTACAAAGTAAGGTCGTACCTGATTTTATTACTTAGATAATTTATTCTACCATTAGTTAATCTTATAATTACGTAGCTGTCTAAACAAATTATCTATCCTCAGTCAGGCATTATAAAAATATATTTTATGGCGTTTCTCTGCCGAGCCCCGACACAATGGCGACTGGCGAGCTCCTAGGCCGCGCTCCTAGTGGCTGCGTGTTATTGTAATTACACATAAATAACTCTGTTCTTATTCACTCACATTCAATATTATTGTAATTGAGTACTCACTATTTTTTGTTTGTGTAGGCGGATTAACGTTTTTGTATTATTGTATGACTACGCACACGCATACATGTCATACTTAAGTTCGTTGCTTTCATGACAGTAAGCTAATAAAACATGGATTCCGAGGCGCTGTCAAGTCCCTTGCAAAAAAACTTGAGCAATGACGTCCACAGCTGTCGTACATTCAACCGTCTCGGAATCCGCAACCAAATCAATAAAAAATAGATAGAGTAGTTATTATACAATCTGGACTCGACGGGTCTACTATCAGCGCGGGTGTTCGCCTCCCTCCTCTCCCCGCCGGGTCCCAGTGCCCCCCTGGCCGCAAGCCCCGCGCCCCCGCGCCCCGCCGCGCCCCCGCCGCTCAGCACCATTAATCAGGCGTCATAGACACGATGTGCTGCCCCGGATATATTGATGAGCTCTGATGGAATATAAATGGCACGAGAAACGTGATATTTTACTAAATTGCTGCGCTCCGAGTAAAGCGATGTTAATGAAATTTTACGCCCTCGTAGACTAAAGTGAACCAACACACTTTGACTAGTTTAGATACAAATTATAGTCACGCAGTGATTTAACGATATTATGGTACAGTTCGATTTTTTTAGACAATGTTTTTGGTTTATCTATACACAGTAATGCGTCGGTGCCAGGCTGGCAGCTGTTGCTAAGCTTCTAAGAGTTAGTGACCGACAGATAACACCGCAATTTATGTGTCTGGTTAAATAAATAATGTAAATATCCATCGCACAAATCTCTGTCTAACTTAATGGTTTATAAACTCTGGTCATCAATCGTGTCTAAGCAGGGTTGCCTGTGCCGCCATCTAGTGAAAAATACCAACACCACAAACGAAAAAATTCGTGCACAATGCTATGTAGTAATATACCTATATGCGGTTTTTTGTTGCGGATTGAAGGATAGATGTCACTGTATAACGATAAAAACACAAATTATTTCTCGTTATTATTTAATACATAATTTAAACAATAAATTTTGTACAAATTTATACTTAACTAATATCACAGTGACGTTATCACAACGTTACGAAGGTATTTAGGTTAAAGTAGAGGTAATTAAATCCGCCATCAGTCACAGACGGTTTTTAAAAAACAGTGTTGCACATACAGGCTCATATGTTTGTCAGGTATTTCACAGTTGTCGTAGAGTTCTACCCGGAGAGATGCCACCGCAGCGCGCGGAAGGGCGAGAGAACGTGCTGCGTGCGCTGCACCACCGCCGCCGGCTTGCTCTTCTGCCGGGACTTATAGAGAAACACGCCGTGCGCGTCCGGTCGACACGCGTACCCCAGCTGCGTCTCGTTGCCGCTGCACTTGTTCTGCAGCAGCTCGCCCCAGCTGGCGCACTGCCGCCCCATGAACAGCTTCTCGTTTACCGCAGAAGCTGCGAATAGTTTCCAAGCTTGAGCGTGGTCACATTCCAGGCTGATGGCCTTGTGCTCGCACTCCGGGTGCTTGCTCGACACGCCGTTGACGTACACGTCGGCGTGTCCCAGCGGCTCCTCGATGCCCAGCACGCCGGCGCTCGAGTGGATGACCTGCACGAACTTGGCGTCGCCCTTCTCCAGCCTGTGCTCGGTGCCGGTGCGCGCGAAGCAAGGCCGCGCCGGGTCTAGCGCCGTTATTTGTCCTATCGTGGCGTTCAATTTCATTTGCACCAGCTTGCCCGTCATGCCGGCGACGTGGGCGCCCAGACTAAAGCCTATCAGGTGTATGGACGAGATGGGATGGCCTTTCTTGTGTAAATTCTTAACGAAGCTAAAGAGGAGGTGCGAGAGCGGGTTGATGCTGGACACGGCGGAGATGTAGCTCCTGCAGAAGGAGAGGCGCGTATCGAGCAGCAGGACGGAGCGGTGGCGCGTCATGAGCGCGGTGACGATGGCCCGCGAGGAGGCGTCGGCGGGCGTGTTCCACCAGCCCGGCACGTACAGCACGAGGGGCTCGCCGGGCGGCACGCGCAGCTGGCGGTGCGCGCTCATCACGCGGAAGCTGCGGCGCGCGCGCCGCGTGAACTGCACCACCTCCGTCAGCGGCAGCTCCAGCGCCGTCGTCCGCTCGAACAGTAGCTGCCGCGGGAGCGCCTCGCCTGCCGGAATACCACACACCGGTATTATTACGAAGTCACCAATAAACAGTTTATGACAGGTCTGTCATTAGAAAGAATCGTTTGTGTGATGTAATGTGTCTTAGTGTTTGGTAGAGGAGTGAGCTCAGCTCTCAGGAGTGCTGGTTCCCTCTACCCCAGTAAGGCGGGCACCGAGCGTAGAGGGCGTGAGCACTGTGAGCAGCCATTTGTTCTGTAGCCAAACGAACGTCAGACGTACTTGTTTCATGTTCAAAGTAAATTAATTAATATTTACGACTGAGGAACGTGTTTCTGGACAAATTATAATAATCATAATAAAGTTATTTTGATTGCGATGTTTACGTTAAGTTTCAATATAACTCGAACTCGAACGTTAATAAATCACGTACAATGTTAGGGGTACAGTCAGAGAGTGTATAGCGACAAGAAAATTTGTCATCACATGAAATTTACAACGGATATTTATATGAAATACTATGAATATGATTTAATAAATAATACATTATGTTTTAAAAATCAAATCTAATCTAATCATAATATAATCTTAATACTTACCTACTTTTAATTTTTTTTTTTTTGTAATCGTATGTTAATGCATTAAGAGAAATGTGTTCGTATGATTATAAATACCTACATATATGTAGTTAGGATAAATATATATAATAAGAAATATTAAGATGACCTGTAGCTTGTATGTTCTACTACTAAGTTAGAAGTCGGTACTTCAACACTTCGCTAGGCCTAACTTATGTATACCGCAGGACTTTAGTGTTGTATTGTGTGCGAGTGTACTCGTGTCGCGGTGGTGCTGTGCGGCGCGGGAACTTTTGTTGGTTCGGAGTCTTCGGAGTGACATTGACCTTTGTGAATGTTATTGTTCACTTTTCTCTATAGCCCTACCTAACATATATTCATAAGCTCCCAGATTTACTGCGTCACGACCACGGAATAAGTTATTTATTATAATTTTATCTATGAATTATGTATTAAGACACAAATATGTCGTATATTAATAACATTTCGGGGCTGTAGGTAAACTATTTCGGAGACGATACAGGATTTTTGAAGGTTAACGAGTACATATTATAAAACTTAAATTGAAGGCGGCGCCTCACAGTTCCAGTAGGTACACGTCGGCTCTATAGTTTCATCTAAATACAACTTGCTGGGTAAACACAAACGCTCTAGGCAAAAGCTATCAAAAATAACAATAACTTAAAAAATTAAGAAGTACCGGTACAATTTATATTCTGTTTGTTATAAAATATATCTTTGAAAGCCGTGAAATTGTGCCACACGCTCTTATTACGGTCGACTGCGTGAGGAGAAATAACGGACAATTTTGGATGAGTTTGAAATTAAGAATTGTCAATATATTATGTTAATATAAATAAATTAAAGTGTCTGTTTGTAATGTCATAACATCAGTTATTTTTTAAACCTTATACAGTTATTCGCACGATACCTGTGCCAGAAAATACGTTTTTTTTGTCTGTCTGTTTGTTCCGGCTAATCTTTAAAACGGCTGGTTAGTTTTTGATTAGATTTACCGGCAGGTAGATTATATAAGGGGTAATTTAGGCTGATTTTCTATTCAAAATTATTTAGAGTTACAAGAAAAAATATCGTCAAAATCGGATAAATGCCGATTGATGGAATTATATCGTCCGGGAAAGGAAATGAAGCGCGTGACACCGCGGGGTTCTACTTGTATATGATATAGGGAGTTGACATCAAGATGTTTATGGTAATAGGTATACATTCGATGAAATTGATCCAATGACTGGGTTGTTCTGTACTGATCATGTTCAGGTGGCTAATAAAGGCAGCATTTAAAGGTAATTAAAGTTTTCTATTGTCACTTTTTTTTGTAAAATTTGGCCTCATAAACATGGGTGAAATAGTTCATATAGCCAAATATTTAGATAACTCAAATTTTCTATGGTATTCAAACTGTATGGGTGAGTAAGGCATCTTATCTGTTTCATTCGTTATCAAAAATATTTTAATCGACCGAAACTCTGTCTAATTTCTTCATTAATGTATGCACGTCGCAGGAACGTTACAAGCTTAACAGCTAAATATTGATACAAACATGTTCTTTTGTGAGATGAGATGAGCTGCCTTTTGTAGAGTCTTAGTTAATACCATGATGTACACGACGAATGGTTAGTATATGGACAGTCAGATGATATGGAATTATGCTGATAGAGTAGTATTATGTTTGACTCTGTTTAACTCGATCGATATTTAACTAGTCGAAATCTAACATTCTTTCTATGCCATTGGATTACTACAAGTTTAAAATATTGTTTATGAAATGTTGCCAGGAATCCCGGTATTGTCTGATCTTGTAGTTGCCACCTATTAAACGTCGGAGATACAAGATGAGAGCGAGTGGAGTGTATGATAAAAAGAGAGATTTTGAGATTTGCCGCCTTCCTAATAAGTAGTGCGTCCCAATGGATTGGCAATCACTTACACTTAGTATAATTTTAATTAAAAAACACAATTGGCCACTCATCACAACACGTACAGGTAGCGGAGGCTGCCTTCACCAGTTCATCAAAGTTGTCTGCGACGAAGGGCGGCAGGATCCCGCCGAGCGCGGCGAGGGTGTCGGGCTCCGGGTTCGTGTCGGCTGCCGCAGCCAGCATCGCAAGGTTCAGAGCCAGCAGTGTCATCAGAGCCAGCAGAGCCAGCAGCGCAGCGGCCGCCGGTGGCCTGCTCGCATCCTTCCGCGCGCGTCGCATGCCCGCCACTGCGCCTGCACTTACGTAACTGTTAGATATAAACAACGGCCGACCAACGGCCGACCGATACCCTTGATACTGAATCACGGACAATCACCACAATACAATAACAACAGTAGATCCACCCTTCACAATAGCACGAAGTAAGAAACAAGCTACGGTGACATAGCTATTTAAAAAAGGCACAATAGTTTACGACACATATGACACAAGTCAATATTATTATGGATAAAAACAAACAAACGAAAAGAGAGTCCCGAGAAATTAAGGAAGTGTTAATTTTACTTTTTTATTCTCTATATAATAAAAATAAAATATGCGAAAAAATATTTGTGCCAAGCAAAACAAATAATCACCCGTATAGTTTACTTTTGCAACGCTAGGTACAAGATTAGGTGTTAAACCTTTTGTGTTCGCTGCGTTGTGATGACGCGGAGATTTTCGCCAAAACTAGTGACTATATTAATCATACAGTTTTTGTGTAATGTTGAGTTTGCTTTGTGTATGTAGAGTTATGTACAATCTTGTGGCCTGGGATGTGAACTAACTCTTGGTTTGTTTAGCTCATTTATTATGGAATTCAATATGATATTAATGGATTGGATTTATTTGCGGGGGTTTTTATACGATAGTAAAGTTAACTAATATCAACCTCTAGCAAAATTATTTGAATTACCTCTTTAGCGTGGTTAGTATAATTGTGTTCAGATATTATCATGAGGATGATGTCCTTTACCGGTGGTATAATTGAGTTGCAGAATGCGGGGTATAACTTCATAATTACTTTAATTCTATACAAATACATATGACTGCAGCAATATAGAAGTTTTCTTAGTATCGCTGGACTCGGCCAATAGAGTCACGCAGAAATAAGACATCAGTTAGGAATTGAATGGTAAGCAATAAGCAAACAGAAGACCCTTATTCTTCTTCATCTAATAATATACCTTAATATTACACACGGAGAGAGGCTATTCATTCAACACGATACGTGTACAACAGCAGCTCTAGGTATCGTACTCGTTGGTATTAGGCATATAATTAACTTTATTGTTATGCCCCGTATCCGCTGTAAGCTCGCGTTACGTTATTAATTATGAGGTAATTATTAATTAGTCTGTCAAACTAAGCAGAGGTGACAGTGATAATTGCATCACGTATGGACTCGCGTAGAATAATAGCTGATCATTAGATAGATATATCCATGTATAGCAGGAATGTGGTGCGCCCTGCGGTATTCATCCTGTTCACTGTTCATTAGTGGATACTGGTATTTACATAGTACAGTAATCTGTTGACGTATGGAACTATGAATGTGAGTTTTTGTATTTCCTCTGTCGGCGACAAACTGGAACAATGAATGGACGCTTACTGTTATATAATTTCGTTTGGGCATTTCGTGACTCATGGCCAAGTAACAGTTTAGCAGTTATAGTAAATCATCATAATTACATGATAAATATGTTGTTATAACGAGTGCGTGATTAGGAGCGCGCGTGTCACACTCGCGGGCGCCCACAATGCGCGGCTCCACGTCACGGCCTCGCCGCAGTGGAGATCAATGGAGCAGGCTGGCCGATGATGGCCCAAACTGCATCGAGGTCGCTCACCATCGTTGACTCAGCGGTAGTCGCTGCAGTCTGCAGTTACTTTTATGACTTTAAAGATACAATGTACCTATGATTGCGCTACTAGTGCTAATTTCAATAGTTCATAAGTTTCTGAACGAGGTTTACTTATAATAAAAGTATTTTTTATTTAATTAATAATGATCGTGTGTGGCCAACGTTAAGAATTCCTTCTGAAAGATAATTGATAAGCTCATAGATTTTCGTTATACACAGCTGGAGGTATAGGACAATCTTGATTTCCTATCAGGTAGTAAGTATACTATGGAATATCCACACCTCCACATCTATACATATATTTTTTTACGTATTGATAAAGGGACTTCGTAACCACATTAAAATATGCAAGTAGAAAAACAATCTTGAAAAGGATTGGTATTATAATACCTTCATTCGTTTCCGAATGGTAAACGACTATATACATTTGCACTAGAACTCTCTCTCTATAAATGAAGTTCATTGACCGGCAACAATCTTGTGGCAATGCGCTCGGCTGTAGAGCAATATTCTAGAGCACAAACAAATTAACTGCTTCCCTACAAATCCAGAGTTTAATGAACAGCTCTGGAGTACATAACTACCGGTACATTAGTCACAGCTGGCCGGAGGTTCCTTCCAAAAACAGAGGTCATGACCGCAGCGCCGCTATACATAATACATATAAACTCAAATCCTATCAGGGATTGAAACCTCGCCAAATCGAAATTGCGGTCGAAAGCCGATATATCAAAAGTGGCGTCCGCTCGAGCTGCGGTGGAGCCGCGCCGGGCCCGCATACCGAACGACGGTTTAAGCATATGTGGGAGTACCGGTGTGAGCCGCGACGCGCTCGACACCCCCGTCACGTCACCAGAGATACTGTCAAAGAACTCCACGCAGGTATGATTACAATAAGATGTGCTTGAAATCTCAATCTTGCTTCATTGTCGATTTTATAGAACTATCTTACTGTCGCCTATAATGCCCGTTATCCTACTTTGAATTGAAATAACTGTATTGAGCTGGCACATGGCGTTTTCATTCGAGGTTCATTGCCACATTATAACAGGCGAAGCCGCGGGCACTGCTAGTGTCATTACAGCATACTATAGTGTACATAGCAGGTGGGTTGGAGCCATTGTCCGCTCCGGTACCTACGGCTCGCCGACACCGATCCATTCGGCACTCCTCCAACACAATCCGGTGTGATGGCTGCAATGTTCCCAAAACACACCTTTTTGGGTCGCTTGCTGTCACTGGGAATGTTTTCACAGACCAATTATGTCCAAACTCGTTACGGTAAAACGTAGAATATCTATCTATTCCAGTCTTTTAAATACATAGGTATATCGTGTCGCAGGTCGGCTGGCTGAAATTTCATAAGATATAAACAGTACCTTTGTGTTTGTACCTTTTTGACTATGTTGGTTTAAGTTTTTTTTGTTTGTCTGCTATGTGTACATAAATAAATACTTTTGTGATTTTAAGTAAGTACAATATGTCATGTGGATAAAACAATGTTAAAACAGAATGCGAACTAGTTTTGCAGACTTTTAATTTTATTAATTCGAACTTAAGTAACGTCTTCATTTGAAATACTAAATGTTTATAACGTCAGAGCCTCCTCTTCTCTTAGAACCGCTATCGGCTTGCCGAGATGCCCATGACGTGCATGACAGTCAAACCCTCACAACAGCCGCACCCACGTCACCTCACGTATTATGCTAGGTACGAACATGTTCGTTCGTATTGTTGTACTAACTAATGACAGACATACGTCATCATTACCAAAAATACCTTCAAAGTATTGTCGAATGTTGTCGTTAACAAAATCCAGTTATTGTTATGATAAAAGTAAGCCTTTTTACATAAAAATAACTGGTTTTTTATCTTAATTAGCATACGGCTCACGTTTTGTAATTTCACTGTTAGGAATAATACTCTCTTTCAATGCCAATTTAACGTTAGTATTCTGTATAACATTAACCTATAACACTTGTTGTCGAGTGAAGCTTCACATCGCCTTGGTTAGCTCAGCTTGGTAGCCACCCTGAAACTCTCTCAGCGCGTGTGCCAACACCTAAGTAATAAGTATGGACATGTAGAGTACCCCGGACCCTTAAAGTTCCGACAATCTATAAGATATGCTTTCACAGGGCGATTAGCTCATGCTGACATAATAAGTTGTTCGTAGTACAAGCTACGACACTAAACACTCATAAATATTCATAATATTTACCCGTTTGCATTTAAAGTAGTGTTCTCTTGTTAAAATGTTCATAACTCAATTACTTATTATTTGATAGCAAACTTTAGGTTACGTAGTCCTAAATTAAAATCATGTAACATTATTTAGATGTAGTAAATTGTGCAACATGATAGTAATAAACTAATAGCTATTGTTGTTATATTCGAAGGTAAATCAATCAAGATTATAAACACAAACACGATTACAAGTGAGGTAGGCCACACAGTGCTCGGTAGAGGTCATTACGCTTGTATTGCTAGTTTTAACGAAAACAAGTAGAATTTATAGTTTTAAGATGTTAAATGAAAAAAAAGCTGGTTATTGCGAAGTGCCTTCTCTTAAAGTCTTTATTTAGTATGACGTTCTTCATTTGTACAATAAACATAGAGTCATAAAAATTCTAAAGCATAAGTCATCATATAAATAAACATATACTTAATTCGTCATCACATTACCTTCCGCACACCACAGAATGTCGGCAGTTATATTAAATAGCAGCAATGTAAAGCTATAGACTTAAAGTCAGTAGTAATTATTCAGCTTACGGATGCGTGGGCGCTGATGACGAAGGCCGAACATTTACGAAGACGCACGATAAGGGAAGTACGAACTTTAGACAATAGATTAGTCTAGGCAGATGGTAATGTCTTAATATTCATTTAACGGTAGGTTAATGAGCCGTGATAAATAATGAACGTTAAAATTCATGAGTGTAATATAGTGTAGAGTTCGTAAATGTTGTAGTAATCTGTTTGATCGATTTGTAATATTTTAAATGTCCAAGTTAAACAAAAGAAAATGTACAAAATGATTTCAAATTGTTACAACTGCAACTACAGCCGCCGGGATCGTGTTAAATCGTGTGTGAAATCATAGTGTGCGATAAGACAGACATTCAAGCTACACCTTCCGCCGGGAGATGTAAACCATGTGCTCTTTATCTCTCATCACGAAGCCGAGATAAGATACAACCTATTTCTTTTAAATTCAATTAATCATTCGTAGATAGGTATATGAGATTATGTTTCTAAAAATGCGTAGAATAATAATAATAAATAAATCAAATTGTTAGATAATTTGTAATTTATTGAGTGTCTAAGGCAGCATCACAAGTTGAGCGGTGCTTTCGGCCTCGTGAGTCGCCGAGCCCTCCCGTGCTCTCCCGAGCACAGCGCTCACGGCGCGTCACACATTAGTGCCATTAGCATCGGCAGCCGCAGTGCCGGCTCCATTACTGCAGACTACGTAATGACGCGGCTCTGCCTGCCCCGCATCATCTACTTTATACAATGATCAATAAGCTGTTTTGTGGCTACGAGTAGTTTTACTTTTTTTTAGTAGTCATTGTGTACTTGTAAATAATTAATACATACCTACTAGCCCGCGGCTCTGCCCGCGTGAAAACTTTATCGATTCTAGAATTTGTAGCTTAGTATAATCTTATAAGTTCGTTTCTTTTTTTGCTTGACATTCAACACATTATAATGACTATAATTAAATTTAATTTGCGTCATACATTTCCTGTGTACATATCCAATTTTAATTCTTACGCTAAAATGACGCGCAAAAATCTCAATCACCTGATCAAAACCGCTGACATCAGCCTCTGAAATAACATTATTTGTGTTGGTTCAGCAATCCGCTTCGATCCTGGCGGTAATCCCGCCCCCTGCCGGACGCGGCGACAAACACAGGCTCCTGCCGCTCCTACAGCACACACGCGATGTGTTTATACTGTGACTATATAAATCCCGCAAGGCTCCGTCCTCTCTCCACTCCTCTTCTCGCTGTATTCCAGCGACATTCCACGCGGTGGCAAGCCCCAAGTAGCTCTGTACGCCGACGACACGGCCATTTATTATTCAGGTACCAGCCCCTTAGCGATAGGTCGAACTCTCCAGACCGCGGTCACGGCCCTCGGGAAGTGGTTCACGAAATGGAGAATCGAAGTCAACCCTACCAAAAGCGCAGCCGTACTATTTAGTAGAAAACGGCGGCTTCCCGCTCCCGCTCCACCCATAAGCCTCTTCGGCAAGCCTATCCCTTGGGAGCAGCAAGCCAAATACCTGGGTGTGATCCTTGATCAGAAGCTTAGCTTCGTACCTCATATCAAAGCGGCACGCGCGCGAGCCGCCTTCGCCCTCGGCCGACTTCATTGTATGTTGAACAAGCGCAGTAAACTCTCTCTTGCTTGCAAGAAGAGAATTTACACTGCGTGCGTCAGACCTATCATGACTTACGGCAGCGTCGTATTCTCTCACGTACCCGATTATCGACTCAAACGAATGCAAACTCTTCAAAACCTTTTCATGCGTAGAGCTACGGGCGCTCCAGGTTACGTTCGTAACTTGCAGCTGCACTGTGACTTAAAGCTGCCCACAATCAAGCAGTTCATGAAACGCGCCGCGACCCGTTTCTTCGACACCGCCGAAACCCACCGTAACCCGCTTATCGTAGCGGCCGCGCGATACCGACCTTCAGTCATCTCCAAGATAAAACGTCCTAGACACACTCTCTCCTATCCCGACGATAAGACAACGCTTCTACAAGAAGCATTCGACTTAGCTAGCAGTAGCAATACAAAACACAACCGCCGTATACTACGTCCTCGCCGGCGAGGCCCGTCGCGTATTATAAATAATAGTAACGTAAATGTTACCCCCCCGTCCCTAGATCAAGCTGGCCCGAGCCGGCCAAACTAGCAATAAAAATATGTCCCTAAATAATAATAACTCAGATCCAGCCATCCCTTGCTGTTTTTGCCTTATTAAGATAGTCAGCAACGCACTAAGTCGAGGTCCGAACCCCGCAGGGGGTGCCCTTAGTGAACGTTGCTGACGTAGTTAGTTTATTTTACTTGCTCTGGCTGGAGGCCTTACGGTTCTCGCCAAAAGTCCGGTGAAGCAGTCAAAGCCTGCGCTCAGGCTAACTGCAGTAGACCTCATCCAAAAAAAAAAAAAAAAAAAAAAAAAAAAAGTGACTATATAAAACGCCGCGTGTCCGTCCGTCTGTGTACACACGCGGGCGTGACTCGCTCGCAAGCCCGATAGCGCAATGTTCTCGCGCAAATACGTGGGGACCAGCAGGACGGGGATAAAACCGTTGCTAATGTTTCAACATTCTATATCGATTCGTTACTAAATTATCACATTATACATACATGTTACCAAGCAAGCTTTAATCGTACAAAGACTAGCACTGTTAAAAAGAAAGTAGCTAATAGCATACCATATGTAGTTTAGTTATTGGGTACTTATTTTTATCCCTTCTGTTGATAAAATAGGTTATGTTATTAAGGATAGGTTCTGATAGGTTTGTAGAAACTATAAACTAACGACATTATCAAGTGCTATATGTATAATGCTAATTAAAGCAGGTGTAGTTATGGCACAATGGTGTCAGATGATCGTGGTCCCAACCCCTGCGTGTCAGCCGTGCGTTCACTCTCCTATGACAATCAGTTCCGGTTCAGTCGGCCTCACAAATCTGCAGCACGTCTAATGCGCGCCGCTCGGAGCTCGGCTGCTGGCGCATATCATAAATGGCTAATTATAATCCCGGACCCCCCGCGGCTACTTAATCGTAAGGGTTGGAGCCACGACTCAGCTAATTTATTAAATTTATCTGTAGTGACAAAGACGATAAAGAAAAACCTATCTAAAATCAAACAAATCTTTAATAAAGGTACACAGCAAAACCATTATCCCCTGCAATAGATTCATTAGCAAAGTTAGTGGTGTCTAAGCACGAATAAAACTATTTACCATGTGTAGACCCATGTAAGATACCTAACTACTTACTAATGATACATCGTGTCTCACCTCCTAATTCCACCAGTATAATTAAATAGTATTTTAAAAACATAGAAACCCAGTCGAAGGCTATAAACCTCGAATCTGCGACATTAACATTAACCTAATGTTTCGGCAGAGCTCTTATGAAGCAATAAAATATAAATCTATTACTGATAGTTTATCGTTTTACGTGGATTTCATTGAGTCTATTAACCTTAATACGAGAGGTCCGTTGTTACCGGAACTAAACCGCGGTCCATCAGGCAGGCCCACCGGCTTGCTTGCGGAGGTGAACTGGTTCGGACCCGGCCTGACACACATGTACAATATATGTATTTATTTATTTAATTATTAATCTACACATATATGTGTAAGTGTATGATAAATAACATGTTTAGAGATAAGGTCGATGCTTGTTGTCTTATGTAATTTTTTGATGACCTTTGGTTTTGTTCTAATGTTCTTAACATGAGACGCGAATTTCTGGAACTGAAATTATGTCCTACATTAAATCCTTGAAAATGTTTAACAAACGTAGTGATGTGTTCGTAATGATTGAACCTAGATTACGAATATGATTTTTGAAACAACTTAAAGATTTGATACATGGTGAAAACATTTCTTAGCCATACTGAAAAAAGATAGGGGTTTTGCAAAAACACGAGTCAATGGCGAAAATTCGAATTATCAAATTACCATACCACATCGTAGGAAAATCTGTGAAAACACTTGAATAAATCTATTCTATTGTACGAATGCATGTCACATGTAGAGCAATGAAAATTTCCTAGCTAGGCATTACGTTAAGATAAGCCCCTATTTAGATACCTTTCCATTTACATCACGTACACCTGTTAATGAATCAGTTTGAATTAAACGATTACAGGCGATTAAGTAAGCGAATTTATTTTGTTAAGAGCAAATTGGACTTTTGTAGAGTTACATAATATTGTTCGTAGTAAGGGATGTTTATCAAAATACCTGGCATAGCGCGTCACTGTATTGTTCTGATCATCTAAAATATTAGGAATAACAATGGTATGTAATAAACTGTAGATGAATGTGAATAATTTGTTGATGTTAACTACATCGCTACTTCCCATACACTCAAGCGAGTAAATAGAGCGATGAATGCGATTGTGATCGCTATTTATTATAACATTCCTGTGTCGTATCTGTAATTAATTAGTGGAGTACCATTGTCGGTACCGTCGTGTTTTCGTGAGAGTATGTGACCTTTCCGAGCACTAGTTAGCGGCTGGAGGGGACAGAGAACTATTGTGAAGTGGCCCGGACGTGGTCGCGGTGCCTAGGCGGCTACCTGCGTGCTAGCCGCGGGAGTGCGCCGCGCCGGCTGCGCTCCGAGGATGCTGCTGATAATCGGCGCTGCGGCTGGCACGCTCGGCACGCACACCACCCTGCCCCGCCCGCCGCGCCTCCCGCGCCCCCCGCTGTCCCCTCGCATTCTCGTCGACTACGCGTCTGCACGAAACACCGACTAAACATTTAAATTATGTTCCTTTCGAAATTTTAAACTTCTAAAAAGGAATTTTTAGGTTGTGAGTCGTAAGGCGACGCGCCGCCGCTGTGCCGAAAGTCTCGGGAATACAGAGGAGTTTTGGCCCCAGGACTGAGACACTTCCAGTCTATACGACAGATACAATTCGATCTTTGAATATAAATCTTTTGTGGCTAAAGCATGCAATTATGTTGTTGCAAATAATTTTTACTTAATTTTCGCCAATTATTTTTTGAAAAGGGCGAATTGTATCCACTGTAAATTTTTAAGGCTATGTTAAATTCAGTTAGTGTAATTCTGCTGTTGCTGGGTCACGTAGTATCTACATATTAATTTCTTAAGAAATTCGAAACGAAAGGATTTTTCCACGGAGATGAAGTGGTAAGCGTCAACCAGTGTGAAATAAAATCTTTCGACTTAAAACCCATCCATCTGTGCATGTCAGAGAATATGAGTGTAACCCGAGCCGGCGTGTTATAGTACAGTGCTCTCTGCTGGCTGACTGGGTTCCAACAGGCCGGACGTATCATATCGATGGCCGGGCCCCGCTTCATTTATTTACCAAGACTTGATTGATTGATAGCACGCTATGCTGATACTCCAAGTAATTGGGTAGGTTAGCATAGCCGCTAGAACATCCGCTAGCGACCGAGAGGTCGTGAGTTCACATCCCACCCACGGTATTATTAATGGTTAAAAGAATTTAATCGTTAAAATAGATGTAGGTGGAATCAGATGGCCTAGTAAGCACGCGGCGAGAAACAATAGTCTAGTTATAAATGCTTCAATGTTTTCCATATTTGTTTCGTAGTAGGTATATACAACACTATTTAATTATCTATACTAATATTATAAAGCTGAAGAGTTTGTTTGTTTGTTTGTTTGTTTGTTTATTTGTTCGTTTGAACGCGCTAATCTCAGGAACTACTGGTCCGATTTGAAAAATTCTTTTTGTATTGGATAGTCCGTTTATTGAGGAAGGCTATAGGCTATATAACATCACGCTACGACCAATAGGAGCGGAGCATAAATGAAAAAATGTTGCAAAAATGGAAAACCGTTGAAACTAAAACACGCGAACAAAGTCGCGGGGGACAGCTAGTGTAATATAAAACAATAGCTTAACAAGGAATTCTTGATGTGCTAAAAATTTATTTTATATATCAGCATCAATTTTGTATTGAGTTTTTTCTTGAAACTTAATTTGTGTAAATAATTTATATACTAAACTTGTGACACGAGCCCAGGAATGACTAAAAATTGAAGCCCTCAATATCTGCTTCAGCTACCGTTCTCGGTAAAGTAACAACTAAAATAAAATGCTGCGTCACTGTTACATTAAAAATCAAAAATGTCACGTCATGTCAGTACGCCGTCGATTGCACCTCAGCATGTTTCCGCGAGGTTATCCGACACTGACTGAAGTTAAGTGACTGTCGACAACAACCGAGGAGGAGACTACCTGAAACCGACGTCAACCAAGGTCAACGTAACCCGAGGACCGACGCCAACCGACGTATTTCTACTTAGACTGACGCCGCAGATCAAGAATGACGCCTACCAAAACACACGTAGGCTGTGACCTAACCACATAACCTTACTTATTGTTTAACCTTAGACCTTCACATTAGAGCACCTGTGAGCGTAACCAGTCGATACATAGTTATTTACTAATGGAATAATTATGTATAAGATGTTTTTATTATTGCATGTGTCAACACTCATCATGTTCCTGTCATAATTACAGTTATTATAAAAAAAAATCCTACTAGTTGTTGAGGCCTCTTAATGACACATACAACCCCATGTGATTAAAATGTAGAAGTGACAGGTGTAATTGGCAAAGAGACCTCCCGGAGGGGCTCGTACCTACTTATGGATAAAAGTAGTATTTGTATAATGCCTGTGATTACTTAAGTGTTTGCTAACCTTTCTCTCCCACAAACACATTGGCCATCGCCTTGTTGAGAGCAAACATGGCCGCTCATTAGTACAAATAGCTATTTACTTATTTTATTTGATAAGTAGGTATTGTGTCAAGTGCGACAATTACGACGTGCCTGCAACACGGAAGCAAAGTTAAACGCCGATTGATGGTCTCTTAAAATGGATCCCGCTAAGTACTTACAACAGCTAAGTGTGTTTCACACCCCAAATAAAAAATGTCATAACAACTAGTTATTTACAGTACATTCTTTAAATACTGACCTTATTTTATGGCAGTGGCCCAAAAAATAATTAAGAACTAGCAGTTGTTAACTAAGTGTTCTTTACAATTTCGTACGCGCCAACTTTGCTAGTAAAGTAACTTCTTTATCTTTAGACGAACTTTACGTGATCAATCTTATTTTGAGACCTTTCTCTGAAGAAATAAATGTTATCTTATCATAGAGTATCGGATAGATTGAGGGTGGCTGATAAGAGCCGTTATTAAACTGATTGTGGAACCGTCCGGCGCACCCGGCGGAGACCGGCGCCGGCGCCGGCGGCGGCGACCGGGGCGCGGGGCTTGCGTCACACTCACACCCGCCTCGCTTAATCCTTTCATCACGATGTGTCTTATTAAATCACAGACTTAAATTGACAACAATGGCTACAAGTTAGAAACCTTTGAATAAGGCAAATAAAGCAAAGAGTTTTCTATTTCTGGTTTAAATTACCTGTCCTTTTACTCTTTTTGAAACATATTTTTTACCCAACCATCCAATTATAAAAATAAGCCCCTTGAACAGTGTATAAAAATAGATATTACACTGCGAACCACAATAAGCGTATCAAGCCCACATTACAGACGAATCAATATGATTACCTAACAGACTGATTGCCAAGAAAATAGGGAAAACATCCAATTTTGCGCAATCACGTGAAGTACTGGCAATTGCGGCAGATTGGCCCATTACGTGCGGTATAAGAGCGCGAGGGTGGCGCGGGCCGGCTGTCGCCATGCTGTCGCCGCTCGCGCTGTGCTGCCTCGCCGGGCTGCTGCTCGCGCCCGCGGGGGGGAACCCTGCGGTCAGTCTTTACTTATAACTAGAAATATACAGTAGAAACCTAAATGTAATTTTCCGACAGTGTAAAGACATCGACATGATAACCTCCGTGGTCGAGTGGCGTAAACACTGGTTTTCGAGGTGTCGTTAGCTCTGAGGTCCCGGGTTCGAACCCCGGACGAGTCAATGTAGAAAACCAATTTTCTACATTGTCTCGGGTCTGGGTATTTGTGGTACCTTCGTTGTCTTTGAACTCCATAACACAAGTGCGTTAGCTACTTACTTTGGGTTCAGAGCAATGTATGTGATGTTGTCCACATCTCATTTATTATTTTTATTTAATTTATTATCTATAATGTTCTGGCCATGGCAGATATATGAGTGTTACAAACATGTATAAAAACGCCCACGACACGTCATGCGTCTGTGAGATTTATGTTACGTTGATTTTGTGCTATAGAAGTATACACATCTATTTTGCTCTGAATAGGCGAATAAAGTAGTCTCCCTTCATAAAATCTATCGAGTTAAACGCTTAATGTAACAAATCACACAAGTACATTTGAGCACTAGAACTGACTAGCATATCACCCAACCTTTCCTCGTGTTCTTTTAGCTGGTGCCGTCGGAGTCGCTCCCACTTTCGCTGGTGTCGGAGCTGAGTTCGCGGCTGGGCGCGCACCCCTCGCGGCTCCAGGACGCGCGCCTGCCGCTGCCCTCCAGTCAGGACCTGGAGGCCATCAAGAAGGTCGCGCAGATCCTCGTCACTCTCGGACAACAGGTACTGGGCTAGTGTACGTCCGGCAGGATACTGAGGAACCTCTACCTTACTGAATACAGTGATTACCATGTACAGACCCAAACATATCAAAGAAAACAGCATACTTTTAAATAAACTACTGCATAAAGTATTTTAAGATTTGTTATTTTACAACATATATAACACTTAGTAGCAAATTTGATTCTAAAACTATAGAGCTATGTACTAGACAGTAAATTTACAGAACTTTAGATTCTCATCAAACTTTTGATCATGTAACAAACTTGGCAAATTGAAACACAAGCGAAAGTAGAGTTCGAGGTAACAGAGTTATGAAAACACTGTGATCCGTCGCCGTAAATACTTATTTTGTTAATAATATTGATGGCTGTCGACCAGGTGATACCAGCTATCATAGGCGAGCCCGCCGCTCCGCCGAGCACCTGCGAGCCAGCGGGGGACGCGGTGCCCAACGATCCCGTCAATCTTAATGACAAACAAACATAATTTATATTAAAGTACAATGTTTATACTTTCCAAGAATTATCAACAAATAAGGGCCAGCACAAACACTTTCTTACATAGAGTGGTTCACGTTTTCACAGAGAATGGCGCTATCATTCTATATCTCCGGTCGTGTCGGATGGCCGTCCCATCGGATTATGCGAGCAGGGTATTAGAGAGTGCAACTGTGTCTGCACTCTG
The DNA here is from genome assembly GCA_932294365.1 of Diachrysia chrysitis. Lineage (NCBI taxonomy): Eukaryota > Metazoa > Arthropoda > Insecta > Lepidoptera > Noctuidae > Diachrysia > Diachrysia chrysitis. The sequence goes on from OW028661.1 coordinate 200,757, forward strand.
CGCACATACACATTACAGCTATACATAACATATCCTTTTGATGTCCATTACACGTGTGTGGCTTAAAGCGATGGAATGTTTGCTCTATTCCATCGGTAACGTGAGGTCAAGTGAGAACCACAAAAAGCTTCGCTTATTTGTTTGTATTCTTGGAACAAAAACATAATGTTTATAATGTTTACATACATTTATTTTAAAACCGGGTTTTTATTTAACTTGTAAATATTAACGGCTTCCGTAGCTCTATCTAGTTTTTCGTTTTTTGTTAATAAATATTGCTATAAATAATTTTCGTTTTTAATTTATGCAAATGCAGTGGTTTGCATGTTTCGGCGTGTGATGTGGGCGAGAAGGGAGGGGGGGGATGCTGATAAGGTAGTTATGTCATGCCGTGATGATATATGCAGGGTACCTCGGTGATGTATGGCGCCGATGTAATCGATACCGTGTTTGCAGACGTTGCATATTACAACGTTCCGGTGGAGTTAGGGTTGCCAGATGGCCGGGAAATCCGGGAATGTCCCGGAATTTTTCGTCTGGTCCCGTGTCCAGTAATTAGACCTTATTGTCCCGGATTCCGAAATCCTACAAGTTTTTTATAACAATATACCTTCTAACAACGAATGATACGACTGGCCTGCCGTATGAGAACGTATCGTATCGATCAACGAGTAAGAAAAGGTTCACAGGTTTGAACGATAAATGGACCACTGATATATAATAAAAGTAGGTACTTATTTGAAAATAAATGGTATTTTTCTTAAAATACATATCTAATATCTATCTATCATATTTTTTTATTACTATGGCCGCGGCCCGACACCTTTATCCTAGAATTGTCCCGGACGTGCTAAGTTTCTATCTGGCCACCCTAGGTGGAGTCCCTACACATAATTATGTGCTTAATCAACTCTTTAAGAAGCTGTTAAAGCAACTAAGCTTCAGTTAGTGATAAAAAATATCTTACATTTAAGTTAATTTATTTTTTGTCACGTTGTTAAAAAAGTTAGATACTAGTTTAAAATAATTGCATCAAATTCAGTCGTGTATTCTTCATTAGTCCGCGTGCGCAGCAAGAAAGTATTAATTAACGAAAGTTGAATGATTAACAACATTGTGGATCGTTAATAACGGCAGCAACAATAAAACAACTGTCGGTTGATGGACAGCACGTGTTCCAATGTTCTTCGCAATCTAATTGTATTGTTTAAATGACTACGCTTAATTACAATAGTCCGAGGCACTCAACGTTAAAAATGATTTTCCTTTATTGAATTTAAAGAATGATTTACCTTTATAGGTAAGATAAGTTCAAAAAGACAAAAGAGTATCATCCATTCGAAATTAATAAAATCAAATAATTAAGTATTAACTCTACCAGTCATTGTTCAACTTAGGAACAAAAACATTTTTATGCAAAGTGTTTCCGACTAACTACGCATTTATAATATTTTATTTATCATAATCGACTATTTGTGTTAGGGCCCTTTTCCAAGTGTACACAGGTGCCTTGGAGACCACATTTACATAAGTTTTCAGACCTTCAACATTTTGAATTTAGAACTAAAGTCAATTTATAAGAGTAGGTACTGCATGATTATTATGGCTTCTATTAAGGTTACATACGGGTGGGTGTAGGTACGTTTTGTATGAATTTGGTCCCACATCTTGACACTTATATTTACTGAAGCTACAACAATGATGGGAAGTCGGTACAAGAAAGTATTTGTATGATTTATTTGCGATTGAGTTATGTAAAGTTAGGTAGTAAGTATAATAACAGTGCTCAAAGAAACAAGATCGTGGGAATGAATATGTGATTATCGTGCATGGTATAGTATGGCGCGGCATGGCGGCATGGCGGATGGTCCCCGCAGAGCCGCCGGCGTTCGAGTCGAGCGCTTTATTAAATTCCTGGCAATCTTGTGCCGGTGGCGCTGCTGGCTGCTCGCTGCCGGCTAATTCTAAGCAGGCCCGACGCAGACGCTGACGTTGTACCGCAGTAATTGAATGCGATGAGCTTCAATGTCGAGGGAATTTCGAATAGCTCACTACATACCGCTCATTATTGAAATAATAAGGTCAAAACTAAACAACATGTATCAAGTATAATACCTAATCCTTTGTGTTATGATAGAGTCTGTCTAGCACTATGTAATGCGATATTACTCAATTAGATTACACTTCATTCGTGGACTATAATGTACCGACGTCATTCACATTAAAGCAGTGACGTGAATGCGTTGTCACGGTAACGTGCGTGATTACATTATAACGCGTGCTTTTATCTCACAATCTGTCTGAAAGAGTTTTTATAAGAACTTTGCTCAGGTACTTACCCCCTTCAGGGTGGAGGGTGGCTCGTGCAGAGATAAATACACGAGTATGTATAGGTGACACGCGAGCCCGCAGTAGGTTAAGCAGAGATTATTCGTTAAGAAACTGCGCTGTACGAAGAATATTTAATGACTGAAATGAGTAATCGTTTAAAGTGCTGTGTAATATATTTTTTATTAATCTTTGAGATGAAGACAAACAGAAGGCGTAAAATACCAGTGATTATGAATTCGGTGCCTTCGCTTGAATGCCACGGTATATACTTATAGCGAATTGTTTATTTACATTTCAACATTAACCTTAGTGTTTGTGTTAATATTCATACATCGACAAAAGCTGTTAACATAATATAATTACATATTCGCTTGAGTTTGTTCAACTTGTGGACAGTGTAGAGTATCCTTGGCCCGGATGTGCGGATGTGCGGATACTCGGCCGGGCCGGGCGCTACAGATGTTATATAACACGCGGAGGCCGCGGTCCTCGCCTCTGTGAAGGTTTCAATTAATAAATTTGTCAATGACCCTCGATATCTGTATTTTTAGATGTTGATGCAAATTCCGGCTAGTTTACCTTTAGCTCGTTCATTTAGCATTTTGCTTAATTCATTTTTAATAATATTCAAGTCCAGAGTTATAAAACTGTCAATGTTTTCACTTTTCTATTTGACCAAGTTTAGAAATAATCGTAAAAAATAAATAGGTACCGTGAAAGTTAAACCACTAGAGTTATAAGTATGTACCTATAAAGGGTAATTTGTTGAAACTAGTTATTTCTATTGAGAAGTCTATATTACCTTTTAATCTCTCTATTTACAACATATATCTATTAACGACCAGCCCTATAAACCATCAGTGGTATCCACACAGTAGTTCCATTATAGACATTAAAACCATTACAATTTCTAATCTGAGATGTCGTGTCGCTGAGCAAATTGAAATGAAAATGAAATTACGATGAAGGTTTACGACACGCGGGCGGCGAGTAACCAGCTAACTGCTCGACGTACTGTGTACAATATAAACAAATGTATTCGAAGATACAGTCACATAGAAAGTGTCTTCTGAGTCTGACTTTAAGACCACTCCAGGGTAATCTTGATCTCACTTTTGTGTACAACTTGACAGCAATTACGTTTAAATGTTCCCCTTTCAACTATCGCATACACGATTACTTATTTACCAAAATATGCATGTGGAATTTATTACATCCATTATTCAGCACATTTTAGTTTGAAACTAGTTTGTTGACGTTCACATACTGCCGTCTGCGAAGCTTGGCAATAGCGGACAGTAATGGTCTGAATTCGTAGAACAAGTTTTCTTAATATTAGCATCGCAGTTCCGTTAAAAAGATTTTTAGGGTTGCGTCAAAACATTCGCTGCGCCATCTTTTAAAACCGTCTCTCTTTCTATCGTCCTATTTGGCTGGCAATATATGCTTGTGGAATTAAAATGAATGCGGAGAAAACTTAATTACGAAAATATGTATGTACTAGTTGTGATTTGATAGCGGCATTAACTACTGCATTGGTTTTATAGAGGCTCGTATGACGCACTTATAAAAGTAGGCTACCGCACATTAAAGAGTCATTTGGCACATTTACTTGAACAGTAAACAGTACCGTAGTACACAGTAATCCTCACACAATGTTTGTCGTAGAATGTTCCAGTAATACACCACTGTGACCCTCGGTCTACTTTGTTTAGGAGCAATCTACATTCCGAGACTTATGCTAACTATCGTTTTATAAGATCAGTTTGCTGATTGTTGGTACAACTTATTAGCGGACACTATACAAGGTTTTTTAAGACAATGTCGCGGCGACTAGATAACTAACTTGTTTGTGTATTAACGTTATTATTGTAGGGTTCTTTTATGGGTTTCACACATGGGACCTACATGTTTTGTAATATTACCTTTAACATCTTTGTACACGCTAGCGCTAGGATGGGTATGCGTGTTGTACAAGCGAGGTACGAGGTTCGAACTCACCTTTCGACCTCCACACATACTAAGTCAACACTGGTCTAATAGTGTTTATAGTTTCATGTCACGACTGTATAGAATTAAACGCCAACGTCGCCAACTGAGTTGGTTATTAACCCGTATCTTGTCACTTGAAATAGTAGAGGTTTATAGAATTCAGTAGCGTTTGCGTGTTTATACTCTGTCAAGTACCCCAAGTACCTATAAATAAAGGTACTTTAAATCTCGTGTTTAATTATAAAGTACTACACTACTGATAAGAATAGCACTCGTCATGAAGAGTGAACTTTTAAAAATAATGATTTTAGGAGAACAAAATTGTTTCACATTTCTTTTGCAAGACATGTAAAGTAGCTGATTATTAAAAAAAAAAACACTTAAAAACCTTTAATAGCTTTATCTTGATCGTCATCTTAGTAAGCAGCGGAAATATGCGCCTGGTGGGCAAGTAACGTAATAATATGCTTTATCACAATTTATATTCACGTTCTCATATACAATAATATAAATAATTATAAGAATATTAATACCAGCCTAGAATGTCCTACTGTTGAGCAGAGGCAGAGAAGATTCTCATAAAGAGAAGAAGCGAGCATTGATCCAGGATTGAATCCAGGTTTCTCACGATGTTTTTCTTAACCATTTTGTCAATCATGTCTTAGAATAATTAAGAAAGCACAAATAACTTTGAAAAAGTCTCATCGGTAACCCGCAACCTTGTACACACAAATTCGCTCATTGAACCACGATGTTTTTGCTCTCCTATAACAAAGTAAATAGCATTATATACGTATACATATATAATAATATATTATTTATGGTTGTAGTGGCCCTTGTCCAGGTATCGTGCTCTCCTGGTCGCCGCCCACGCGGCATCGCTGCTATCAGATGTATTGTGCCCGATAGCCATAAGTTACGGCCAGACATGCGCCATGCCCTGCCACGCTACCCATAGGTAACATGCCATCATACGTCACGCGGCCTGTGGGCGCGTCTCCTGTCTATGAGACATCGTGTGTTAGGTTTTTTGGAAGTGTAGCCTTTATTTTAGCCCTAAACTGAAATTCGCAATTTCCTGCAGTGAGTCACAGAAAAAAAACATCCATTAGAAAATAAAATACTAAACAGAATACAGAGTCATAGTACAGCTATAATATTACACACCTAAGATACCTGAGGTAGTCAAAAAATGAATCTATATAACAAGACAAAAATGTTACAAAGTGAAGTTTTGTTAATTATCCTTTAAAACATTAATTTTTCATTCATTAAATTTTATGATTGTTTTTTATCTTAGTAAGGAAATACAAAATACAAGATTGAACTAAATAAAAATAAATTGAACACTTATAGTGTAATAAAACCCCCAGGATAAAACCATGAAACTCCATCTACTCATAACTTTGTTCAAAACGTAACTAAGTGAACACTCTGTATCACTACTATTCTTACATTTACTATGATATGGATCTAGATAGCGCTGGTAACTCTCGGGTGTACACATAGATGGCGCTTTTATCAACGCAATTAACTCTCTAGCTGGTACATAGATGTCGCTGCTGGCTTCAAATTGGCGACCCTCGTGCGCCGTATGAAGTGGTACAGGAATCTGAAGGTGCAGTGGTACACTAGTTCCGCACAGGTCAGAACTGACAGGCCCGTCACCACCATCCATTGAGTACAGATTTTTACTGTAACAATTATCCAATAACTATGAACTCTTTGGACAACGTACCTATTAACTATCCAGCTATACTGCACAAGGTAGAGTCTTAAATTTTAATGGGCTTAAACGAAATTGGAAACAAATACCCTAAGATCCCTTTGTATGACAATGATTAATTAATAAGAAATAAACTAATTGACTAATGTGTCCTGTTTAATTAATTATTTTTATTTTTGCTAGTCTCTGTGTTTTTAACAGTGAAATTGCTATGAAAATCGGCAGTTATAACCAGATTATAAATTTGAAATGTTGGCGTACTTACGGATGATCTCTGTCCAGCGCGTGAACGCCTCCACCGTGTACCAGTTCTGGTGGTCGATGTTGTAGAACACGCGGATCATGGTCGTGTTCACCATCGATATACCCTCACTGACAATAACATATTATTTTCTGTGATAAACATTTACTACTAAGGCATTACTGTCATAGAGCATCCATTAATCATGAAACCAAAACTAGTCCGTAAACAATAACATGAAAAAAAAACTAGAATGTAATTCAAAACATATTAACAACGATATCAAGGGAATTTAACAGTAGATTTATAGTACAACAATGATGGATGCCTGAGCTACTCACGCTAGAAAGTTACCGAAGATGCTGAGGTTGAGCCTGTGCATGGAGTGCGAGATCTGCGCGTTGTAGAGCTGGCGCCGGCACAGCACGCGGCAGCCCGAGCAGTCCATAGCGTCCTGCCGCTCCTGGCTGAGCGCCGGGTCCGTGCCCCGACCCGGGTACAGGTACATAAACTTCTCTGCACATCACACATATATCAACGATGACATAACAACGATGAATAATATAGTAATAAAATCAGACTGTAATGTTTTTATTGCTGGTCAAGGGCCACTTTTCAGATCGTGATTACTAATGATTTTGGATTACATGGAGTGTTGGCTACCCCTGTGTTTGTTGAGACAGGCGAGCTCGCCCAGCGTGCAGGTGGGCACGGCGAGGGGCTCGTGCGTGGCGAGCTGCGGCTGCCACGCGAAGGGCACGCAGCCGCACAGCGCGTGCGCCGTGTCGCGCCGGCACTGCGTCAGGCACCACGACAGCCCGCCGCCGTGCAGCCGGCAGCCGCGCTGCAAACGCAAAGCATTCACCAACTATCACTATAAACAGTTTACTGCACTTCTGTGATTCAAAAAAATTCTTAGATCTGTAAATCACTTAAAGTTGACAAGAAAGTAATGAAAAAAAAAAAAGTTGAACAGCAATGAAGAACCTGATAAATAGATGGCCCCGGTTTTTTTTCTATTTAGGCATTTTATTATGGCTTTAACACTACAAAATCCTTTTTTTTTGTCTAAAGTGGATTAAATTAGATCAGTCAGCTAAGAAGCTACTATAGCCCAGTACCCATTCCTCGCTGTAGTAGCGGATGTCTTTAGTAGGGTACTGCATGATCGCGTGGATGTTGTAGTACAGAGTCGCGTTGCGCGGCAGCGGGTACAGGCGCACATCGCCGCTCTCCAGCATCGGGTACTCATCGCCAGCGAATATCATCATCTGTGAGTATTCACAAAATATATGTTAGTAATTTTTTTTGCATCAAAACTATTAAACAGATCTATAACCCTATTTCATTCAAACACTTTAAATATATATCTTTCTCTATTATGTCTAAATATTTCCAAATAAAAGACTAAAGCCAGATATTGATGTGATTGATCCGAATACCACCTCCATGCCATACACTGGTCTGCGCACGAAGGCGAAGTCGTCGCGCGACTCCTTAGCGACGATACCCAGCCCGTAGTCCGGCCCAATCAGGTCCAACACTGCTGGCTGCCTGTGGTAGTCTATTGGTCTGGGACAATGGCATCAAATAAGATACTAAGGACAATAATTTTCTTTACAATAAAAAATTAATTGCTCCATGCTCACTGGTATCTAGAGTTAAAGACGCAGCAGAAGCCGAGAGCAGTGAGCCTGGATCCGAAGAGGCTGTTGCAGTTCTCCAGGCGCCCGCGCCAGCTGCAGCGCAGTAGGAGCGAGGAACAATTTGCCGCTAACTACGTACGAGACAGTACCATACTATGGGTAAGTAATGTTAAAGATACATAAGATTCTATAGAAACAGACGTGAAACAACAGTGCTTTTAATGGTAAAAAACCATTAAAAGCACTGTTGTTTCACGTCTGTTATAAATATGTTTTTTTCCGTTAATATCCTGTTTCATTTTCAATACCTTGAACATGATGTCGGTGACGTTATAGACAGATTCCACATCCCTGACGAAGTTCTCAAACTCGACCTTGAGCGGCGGCGGCAGCGCGAACGTCAGCAGCGCGCCCATGTTCAGCAGGTTGCTCTCTATCTCACTCCTCCGGAAACGATAGACCTTCTTGTTCTTTGGGTGACTTTATAAAATAAAACAAAAAGAAAATACTTATATTCCCTCTACGTTTCAAAAGGTCATTTATAGCTAAGTTTCTATAGATAAAAAAAATAAGAGATAGGTAGGTATGATGTGTGGTATTTCGATAAAGCTAAATTTCATAGAGCTAATTTTACGTGTCTTCGTAACTGCAACAAATCAACCAAACCGTACGTATATAAATACTGCGTGTAGTTCTGGAGCGCGGCTTTACTGATGATCTTGTTGGAGCAGACGGCGACGGCGGGAAACTTGAAGTTGGTGACGACGTTGCCCGTGGTCTGCAGGCTCACGATAAGCGGTGGCCGGTCGTGCAGCAGCGAGTAGTTGTGCTGCACCATGCAGATGCCCACCACTATGGTCAACAGCATAAGGGCGATGTAACGGTATCTGGAAAGTCATCACTTATATTTTTATAAAGCATGTACATGAATGCATGTCCATTAGGCTCCTCATTCAAAGCTAAGCATATTCGTAATCAATATTGAAGCCATATTTTAAAATAAGCAGTTTCCACATAAAATTTATAGAACCAACTTATTCTCTTGTCTCAAACATAAAATGAGTAGATGGAGTTTTGTATTTTCTTTGTTGATCCGTATAGCATTTCCATACTCACCTTCTACCCCATCTAGTGTAGAGTGTAGGTGTAGTTTCCTTACCTCTCCCACCTCGTTGTGCTGGCGTTAATATACTTGACGGCAGCGACGGAGCAGGTGCGCCAGAACTCTGCAAGTGCGTCGCGCAGGCTGTCTCGCAGCCGCTGCTCCAGCCGGCAGCCGGGCCGCTGCCCGAACCGCATGCGCCGAGACACCTGGATCGGCGGCTTCTTTACCTTCTTGCTCCATAGCTCGGGATCCACTGTTCGCATCTCCTTTATAAGGACTACCTACGCTGTGAATAGAGAAAGTAATCGTATTCTAAATAAATTATTGGGAAACGCTTACGTTCAACAGTGGACCCGCATAGGTCATGTTCATCAATCAGCAATGAAACGCTATTCTGTACTTTCAGTGTGTTCTGATTTCGTGACTAAATAGTTCATTGTTTTATTAGAATTGTAAATAATTAAATTAGTAATTACCATTAATTTCAGATACTATCAAGAGTCCCATGTATTTTAATTTTGATTAAATACCCGATTAGCTCTGTTTATGAATACCTTTTTTTTTTGTTGCAATAAAATACCTTTCATGAGGAACCAGTTTGTCGCGTGACTGCGTATTGCCATAAGCTCGTGATTAAGAGTCGGTCTAGTTGAAACAAAGTTGGGCATAGGTACCTAGTTGCTTAGTTTTGTTTATTCATCAAGTGTTTTGCTTCGTATTAAAGCGAACTTATAACATCATTTAATATGGTTCAGTGTCAGTATTCAAAATGCTACGCCTGGTAGTTAAAAAGCGGCGGGAATTACTTTGTCATTTTAATTAGATATTACATAAGTAGTAACAGGCGCTCACGCTTTGGCTGTGGATGCAATCCAACACTATCATAAATCATGAAATAGTGTTAAGTGAATAATAAATAATTTAAGCTTTTATCGCGTTGATATGAATTTTATTAAGGAGTATGTGTGTGTATATACCTTTAGTAGTTAGGTAGAGTTTGTAGAGTCCCTGAATATAGTTCTAGAAACATTGCGGGGCCCAACTTGCGAGGTTTTACGATATGTTAAATTAAAATAAGAAATTCCTACTCATACGTGGATAAGTTGGTCATAAATAAAACACAATAATGCATTGGTAACTTTAATGAATTCACGAATATTACACATGTGTATGACTAAAATTTATTTCATGACAACATTTATTTGATTAGTATACATTATATAAAACATCTAGATGGTTCTTGGAAATACGAAGAAATTTTGAATTTAATTTCAAAAACGTTATATTTTAATACGTATACTTACGTATATTTGATTATTACTAACTATAATACTAAATTATGTACAATCTAACAGTTTGCATCTCTTTCTCAGCCGTTGTATTCTTGATAAAATAAACTTAGTTACAATTATTTTACTAATAAATAATTCATTTTAATTAATATCTATTTATTTCTATTATTAAAGAATTTAAAAACACTGAGTATATATACTTACATATTTATAGTTACGTTAGGATTTTACTGTGGATTTAGTAACTTAAGCCTTGGGCTTAAAATATTTTATTTATTTACACATTACATAGCCATACTTTGAAGTAAAAATTATGCCCAATGAGGAATAATACATATACCTAATACAATTCTTACAAGACATCGTCTCTTTTAGAAACCACAAAAGGGTGAATCAGATATTATAGCGTTGATAACTACTCTTAGTCTAATATGTTGAATTATTTGGTAAAGTATATACTTTCTCCTTAATTTAAACTAACGCTAGTGTTGTATGTACAGACTACGACTATCTATGTGTCACGCGCAACCCCTTACATCTTAACCTACCTGAGTCGTATCAGTTTGCTACGTAATGTGTACGATGCACGTATACCGACCAATCTATAAATATGTTACAATATACTCTTAATTAGAATAGACTTTATATAAGAAAACACTTTCTTATATTTACAAGTATTAATACTGGAAGCCTACAGTTACCACTATGACAAAAAAGTAAAATAGTATATTCTGGGGTAATACAAGTTAGGTAGCTGTCGCAATGAGAACATGTGTTGGGACATTTGGATGAAACCAATTCACTATTAAAAACTTCTGTGGTTACAATGCCCTTTTTGTTTGGATTGAGTGGTTACTGTCATAGATACCTTATGCCTTGCGACCTATGCTAAGCTACACTATTTTTACGATTAGTAGGCACCAGACGCCGCATGTTCTAATTACAGTAGGTCAGAAAATACGTGTTGATATATAACACGACAAACTAGAATATATCAAGTCTAGGTTTTCGCATTTGTTACAAATATTTTAATTTTTTTAATTATCTGTATAAATATGTGTAGTATCTAATAATATACTCTACTTTAAAGAAGCTTATAGTTATTTAAATACTTAAATTATTACATAACCTGTGTGTGCTGAGTAATATATATGTATAGGTTGGTATGATCTGCGGGTAGATTGAAACTTACAGTATAATACTAATAAAGGTATATATAAAAGTTATTGATAATATTATAGACCTTAGTCTTTACATTAACCTACGCTTTGGTTATCCTTTGCATACAGTATTTAGCGTGAGGTAATAACTGAACGCAGGTGGCTATAACTGATGTTCCAACTGAACAGGTACTACATTTTAGAAACCAATAAGACCTAGTTATATTTTAGATAACATGAATATATTTGTAACATAAGATGTATTAGGACTCAGTAGTTCGTCATTACTTCTTGTTTTGTAAAAGTATAGCGCAGACGTGTGTTTTTTTATAACTAGAATATTTATTTTATCATCATTCTTTGGCTTCATATTTCTACAGTAGTATCTACTTGAATGTAACTCCACCAGTTTTTCTATAATATTTTGCTTAATTTATCGCACTCAAAGTGGTTATCTACAGTATTTTTATATTAAATATATATTATAATATAACCTAAAATCAAACTGTACAGAACCTTACGAGGAAATTAAGATTCAAATCGTGGTTTATTTCATTTAAATGTAATTTAATATTTATCGGTCCCCTGACGGTTGTCGGAGCTACCGGAGCCCGGGTTAGTATGTACATAATACTAATACCTAACACTAACAAACACTGGTGACATATGTGTGGAACATTCCAGTTGGTTCCTGCCTCCTGGTCTAACGACCGACTTCATCTTATCTACTATTCTATATACAAAATATTTTATTAGATATACTTAATACAAACAGTTTCCTTCAGAGCTATTTAAAAACACCAAATTTTAAAAGTATTTTTATAATTTTCTGTACTGTATCCACAATGGTGTGTAAAACATTGTGGCCAACCAACCGCTAGTAAAGTAATACGGCTTTTTTTTTTGTTTTGTTGTAACTGCAATAATTATTTTACCATTGTAATAAATATATCTTACAGTATTTTTATAAGGTAGATAGTGTTACCTAATAGTTTATAGCCATCTTTGTCTCGCTCTCAATTTATCTCTTACAATAGGAGTGAGTAACACGACACTAGAATATAACATACGATATTATATACAATCTACTGTTATTCTGATCTAATAAATAAATGTGGACAACATCACATACATTGCTCTGAACCCAAAGTAAGTAGCTAAAGCACTTGTGTTATGGAATTCAGAGACAACGAAGGTACCACAATCACCCAGACCCGAGACAATGTAGAAAAGTGGTTTTCTACATTGACCCGGCCGGGGATCGAACCCGGGACCTCAGAGCTGGCGACACCTTGAAAACCGGTGCGTACGCCACTCGACCACGAAGTTTACACACACAGTTTACATCTCTTTTTCAATTATATTTACAAATCGTTTTCTTAGAATTACTCAAATTATAGACCAAAGAGGATATTTGAACGTCACTAATGAATATGGAATCTAAACTGCTGCCATTGTACAATGAACAGCACATATCTCTTTTTTCTATGTGAGAAAAGAGTATAGAGTAAACTTTTCTAATGTTTTTTTTTTTTTAAATGACCTGTCCGCATACTAGTTTTTCTTTTAACGCAGGTCATTTGGCAACAGTACGTTTGGCAACGTCTAGCACTAAACTGCGTAGCGCCGTCTCTCTTCCACAACGAAAATTGTCCAGTTTTAAGAGCTCATGGTACGCTGAAGACGTTTTTATTTTACTTGGTGCCTAATCCCTAATATTCAAAAGTAACGTATCTAATGTCTATCTGTCGCTACTTTACACCTAAAAGTGACAGGCAACTAGAAATTTAACGGCGACTTAAAATAGAGTTGTGTTTTTGGGCATAAGTGAATAGTTCAGACGAGGGCAGGCGCGAGCGTGGGCCGCAGCGCCAGCTGCCGTCACAGGTACGCCACGAACAGCAGCATGGACAGCAGCAGCAGCGACACGCCGCTCACGCCCAGCCGCGTCGACTTCGACAGGATGCCCTTCCCTACAACACCGACCAGTTATTCAAGTTACATTTTTGGATATTTTAATAAATGAAACGTTTTTTTCATCTGCACTACTTTCTACGACATATAACTTTTACAAGTACTATTAAAAATGATTACTAGAAGAGCGAGAAACAACTATAAAACAAAAAAAAGGAAACCGTAGGTCTCCAGCATCCAAAGTAGCGACAATAAAGAAGGGGCTAAAAGCTGAGAGGATGAAACTGGGTGCAGTCTAATTATTGTTGAACTTTTCATACAAGATAACAAGACTTACATCGTTCGGCGAGCTTCCTGTAGCAGCAGCAGTCGCGCAGGCGCGCGTACTGCGCGCAGTCGTGCGCCAGCGGGCGGCAGCGGCGCGCGCCCACGTAGCACGTGTGCGGCAGCCAGGGGAAGGGCTCGGGCACGAAGCGCCGCTCGCAGCAGCAGTGGTCCGCCAGCACGCGCGTCTCGCAGTACTCCAGCTCGCGCTGGCTGCAGCTGCCGCAGCCCGGCCGCGTCGGGGGCACTGCGACCAAACAGCACGGCCTTAGTATGCTTACAGCACGGTGAAATATGAATACTTTGCTGCAGGAAGACTCCCGCGCCACACTAATGTACCTGGTCTCTAGTAGTGCTCCTTTAAATATACACAGCTAACGCCCTTGTTTTTACATACCTATAGATAGCAGACACCTTAATTCAGTCGACAGGTACACCCCATAATAAGGTAATCAAAGGTACCTATCCTGACAATAACCGATGATGTAAAGAAACTTATTAAAATAAAAGTGTTTTAATACTATGCATCTAAGAGTACAAAATTATTTTTCCTAGATTGTTATTGCTTTCAAACAACAGATAAAGACATCACATACAATATTTATTGATCATTGTTGAATTGGATTGTGACTAAATATAACAGCTCCAAGTACCTATATTTTCCTTAGCATTTCGAATAGCCTTCGAGTCCTTACAAACATTATTAATTAAGACTTGCAATAACAGAAGCCTCTAGAATTCTAAACATTAGCCATTATAACATAAGCTTCGGCAACGAATTCACACACCGAATGCAAATTATACGTCATGAGTGAACAATGGCGGTCACGTAAGGGTAGCTCTCAACCCGAGCGTACCGGGTTCCGGGTACCGTATTATTTTGTATTTCGTCCTTACTATCACACTGCAACGTTTGCCTTTCTTCTACTCATTTTGTAGAGAGCCTCTATCATCGCGCTAATTTACGCTTTTAAGTGCTCTAAAAAATATTACCACTCAAGATCAAACTAAACACCTCCCGCCAAGTAATAGACTCTAAAAAAAATCTCTTATTCTCACTCATAGACTATACCCGAGTTTGCGACTCTCGATGTAAGGCGACGCCTCTAGAATCGCAAACGTATTGTGAAAACTTCGAGTCATTCATGATCTATCAAAGATGGACGTGTTACGCGTAAGTGGGGCTCAACCCTTTCGCGGACGTGCAAGTGTGCTTAAATGCGTTAATTAATTTTTATAACACCATGATTCGTCATGCGGCCTTCCTTGCGACGCTGCCTAAGACACCTAGGACATGTCCAGTCTAGGTATGTGATTGTATAACACATAAACGTAGCCGCCATCTTTTCTTTGTTACATATTCTAAGTCCGTTTCTACGCTACGTTGTTACGTCATAATACATTAAGGCATATTTTCAAGAAATTGAGCGATAGGTGCAAAGTAGCCTTTGAATATCGCGAAAGCAGAAAAACTAATTGTCTTTCGATCGATAAAATATACATACAAAACTCCGGTAGTCTAATTACATGCAAATTAACAAGATCATTATTCAATAATTTCTGATGTCTATCAATCGATATAATTGTAAGAAACTCAAGGATAAGGTAAGAGATAGTGTGATGAGTTACCTGCATGTTGATAATGCAGTGTTGACCCCGGCCGCCGGGCCTGCAGTGAGCGGCGCCAGTTCACCTACCTGACGCATGTGTACTGGGGGTAGTGGGGTGCCGATATTGATTTATTACTCCACGCAGGTCTAGACGGGGCAGGCTACCTGGAGGGGGGATGAGGGTGGGTTGAGCAAGGGGGGCACCCTCCCGTGCTCCCGAGAGGGCGGCGCGACGATGCAACGCCATTTGTATTTATGACGGACGTAACTAGGGCTTGTACGTAACTATTCAATATAGCGGAACTTATTGACGTTTTATTGAGAGTACCAAACTCGCTGTGAAATCAAATATTCGCAAGCTAGAATTAATTACGAATGGCTGTGACAAGTCATATTTTAAACGGTTATTTATGAATTACGTAAAACTTCAAGAAATTCTATATTTCCTTTGAAAAACCGATTTTAATCACGAGACAACTCTAACTATCTATAAAGAAATAAAATTTATTATCCACGTTGTTGAAACCGCACAAAAACTAAGTTTCCTATAAAAAGATTTAAGAGTAACGGACATGCAAAGGTCATTATCGTGACGACAAATCGAAGGCTGATTACAAAAACCGTATTAGACATGAGCAGCCTACTGTGACCAGTACTACACAACGTTTGTACACAAGAACAACCGAGATATTATCATAATTCTTCCTGTAACCTAATCAGGTGTGATATCATCATTTGTATGCTTTGTTACATGAACATTTAATTGGTTTCTATCGTTTGGGCGGTCTTTAACATTTCGACTGATCGGTGTGTCAAACGTTTAATCTCACAATTGATCACCAATATCATTATCATAGATTCTATTATAGACAGCAAATTATATTCCCCGTTTTACGGTTTTAAATCCTAAAGTCACAATTTCTTTGCAGAAAACTTAATAGAAAACGCTTTTTTTCGAAAGAGGACATTGATTTTGTTAAGTTTATGTGTACATTATACATGTGTACTGGTTAGAGTTGGATCTACAGTACTTTACGTAACATCAATCAAACATTCTAATTCGTATAATGACGGTGTATTCTGGAAGTCCCAACGGCACATGGCACACACCGGCCACCACTCGCTGCAATGTCACGACGGACAATAGTGTGACAGATCGCGGCCCGCCCCTGGACCTTGCGGGGTCTGTCATTACCTTCAGCCTGGCGACCTTCGCCGCAGCTGTAATTTGTACCATCATGCGCAACTGCATGATATGTATGCTTGTGGGCTCGAGGAAACACTAATTAGAGATATTAAGTAGCAAAAAGCGAGGAACAAAGAGAAGAGACACGAAAAAACCTAAAAGTTTTTGTTTGTATTACTTTCGCACTACCTACTACTTGGGCGCCAATTTGTAAAATAATATAAGCATGCAAGCATTATGCGCTTATTACACTATATATCCTAATTCAGGCTCAGAATTAGGCAAAGCATTTGATTTGTACGCATTTAGAATTACTTAATGTGATTACACATTACTAATTCGGAATGATTTCATTTAGGATCCTAAATAATAAGAGCATATACAAAATATTTATGTCAATAGAATCATTTAATATGAAGTGCTCTTCAATAAATACTCCCTCTGCAACACTCTTTTATCGGAGCAAATTATCTTCCTAAGAAACTATTTTGGTAGAGGTTACTTACGTAGAAGGGGATTTAAAAGGTTTAGAAGACTTCTCTAGGCCTTCAGGAAATACGTGCGAGGTGCGTGAAGATGACACTTACGAGTTACGACAAGCTGCTGTGTATCCGCATCAATTTAGATCTTGTCATGTTGGCAAGTTTAGAAGGAGCGAACATCAAACGGCAAACAATGGTCAAATATTTGTAAAACCATTAAAACGCTGACTGTTTGAACATATTTATGATTCATACTCAGATGCTAAACTAATAAACAAAAGTTTCAAATAGTAAATTATCCAATTTGGCCTGACAACAAAAGAGCTTTTAGACTAGGTTTATGTTGTAAGTCTTAAATTTCATGCGTTTAGAATTTGGTCCGAGCAAAGTAAAAAAAGAAATACAAATTATTTAACTAGAAACATTAATTGTATTCTTAGAATAGTGGAATGTATTTCTTTCTTATCTAGCTATTTTATCCGTGTGTGTAGCGTAGATGGTAAAATTTTATTGTTTATATGTCATTTGATTGGTGTGTAACGTGCAAGATAACTGGCCACTATTAAAGCATGATACGCCCAGTAATGACTGCACTTTACACCTAATTCTCCGGCCTTCAGTCCGATAACATCGCGGGATGTGGATCGCGCGGATAATCGCACGTGTGTGCGACTAATTAGTCGCTGCGGCAGATCACACTGATACGCTGACGCATACATTGCAGACCCATCCATGGACTTCTATAGTTTTATGAGATCATTTGTTCAACCTAGTGCGATCTGATGGTGATCAAGTGGATTCTAGGGTTCTTGATAACATGCGAAATTTAATTTAATAAAAGTGCTTAACATCTGGGCAGGGCAGAAGCTCATCGGTCTTTTTTATCAATGTAACATGCGGGTCACTTAATGAAAATTGATTGCCTGTTATAATACGGGAAGCAATTTTTGCAACAGTTTTTACTTTAAGATATTACGGTAAATAACTGCGTTTCGTGAATTTGCCGCATAAACATCAAAGACAGATTAGGTAAAACATAAACCGAAACTCTTAAAACATTGAACTGACTACTTTCTTACAAACTACTTTTCTTAAACACGCGTAGTGGATAATAGCAGGCGCATGTCTTCAGGTATCAGATGTCTTGTTAATGACGTATCATCTTCGCTAATTAGCGGCCGCCGGCGCCGCAGCGGGCGAGTGATACTCGCGCTGTGAGCTGAGTATTGTTAGCGCTACTGTATGGGATTACCTAACGTCACTCGTATTCTAACATAAAATGTTATATTAAGAAATAATTTCTATCTCATTATATCTCTATTATTCTTATATATACAACCTCTCCACTGAAATACTTACGATCGTGTTTTGAGCGCTTTTCTCGAGTTTAATTAAAATCCTATGAAAATTGGCACACAGAACCAGGTCCTATTATGAAGGTCTAATTTGGTGTAAACTGTACTCCATTAAAGAACTATTACATTTTTGTAGCATGCGCCAGCTAAGATGTATGGAGAAGTAATATATTAATTAATTTATCAATCTTGTGACAGACAGCTTGTTGCTGGAGATTGTAGCTCCAACTGCTACGTGGGCGGATTTATGTGCTCTGTTGTTCCAAAACCTGTATTTTATGGGCTATTTTAAATATTTCCAATTTATCTTATTCCTTGTAAGTATTTCCCTATTTAAGCGGTAACACTTTAATTCTTAAACCGCACCTGAGCACATGACTCACTGTACTAGTCTTCACAGTTCAATTCCAAGACACGCGATAAAATAATTGAAATAATAAAGAACAATTGAATCGTCGATAGACTAACATTGATCTAAACTAGTTATGTATACAGAATGCTTCTCGAATGACGGAAACTGATAAAAATTGCGCAAGCACATAAATAACTAATTAAGTATTGTTGTAAGTCGCTTAAAATTGGTTATACCTAATTTGAAAAATACCAACAATAACTCTATTAGAAAATTAAAACCAGCTACTGACTATTTGAAGTTTTCTTATGATGCAAAACTAATATTATAATTGTATTTAAAAGTAACCTATGGAGTTTCTTGCCGGTTTTTCTCCATAGGAAATTTTGGAACCGCACCCCTAGAGTCATTTAGTTTTGTAACTTCAACGTTTTTTAGGCGCCTTTTTAAGGTATATAAGAAACAAAAACTTTTAATTTGATTTGTAATTTTAACTATTATTCGTCGCTGTTTTACAGCCACCCTGTACTATCAATTAAATATTTGAAAGTATCAGTTGAATCAATTAAGGAAAGTCATGACTATAAATAAAGTGATCCAGTACGGAGCAGTTCAGCCGCTCACTCATTCACTCATTGTTCAGACCGGCGCACTATGGGAAAATCACGTATGTTTCGTCTCAAAACCTAAAACGGTGAAAGTCGTTGTTATGGAATAAAAATAATAAATTATTGTAGTCCAATAATTAAGCTTTGTATTAGCAATTTTTATTTTTATTTTTTGTTTGTCTTATTGTATAAAAACAGGCATCAAACTAACTCATGTTCAATAACGTAATTTTGACGCAATACGTTACTGAAATTCAACGCCTCAGTACTCGAAAGTTTTTGATATAAATGTACAAGTATTATACATTTTTGGAATGCTTATAATCTCCTCAGAACGTTTCGTAATTAATATAATATATATTGGTGTAATAAAATAAAATTAACTAATGTAGTTTATGTTGGCATGTTTTAAGGGTTTATATTTTTTTAAATGGACTTACACCCTTTACCGCTGCTTGCCGCTGTCGAGATATTTGTTGTATTATGATCTTTATACATTAGTTTATGCAAGGAGCAAAAAAAATTTTGCTTATACTTGTAAACTTTCTGACACGGTGTCAAAACATATCGCGAGATAAAAAATATATATTTTTTCAATTTCTTTTATTTCTCATAAAATCATTTGTTATCTATTTAGGTCAAATAGATAAAAAGTTCATTACAATAACGAGAATTAATAATAGTTCTTTGTGGTTTTCATTCAGTTTTGACCACCTTTCTTGATAATAAATGGTCATTATCGATTAGGGTCAAATTAAAACATGGGAAGAGTGCAAATGATAATTTTCTTTTCTTTTTGCACATAGCACTATATTGTTGCTTTGGCCTACATATACGGAAGACAAACCCTGAAAGATTTACAAATTTTGGTCAGACATACAGTGTAAAAAGCAGTTGATTCTATTTTCAAATATTCGCAAAAGTTGACTGATTTAAGAAATGGGTGAATTTGTTTGTAGCAAACGAGAGTTGTGCAATTTGTTGATAAATGGGCATAATATAGACTACTTACGAGAAAGACGAGACTTACTTACTTACGAGAAACTTATAAAACGAATGTACATAATACTACAAACTATGTCATCTGGAATGGCGATTAATTAAAAAAAGTTCGGTGAATACGCATATAGCACACCCCTAATGTACGTAAATATAATTATAATTGGTATTATATGCCTTCCTCCGTGCATTAAATACTTATACACGGAGAAAAAAAACATTCAGTACTATGCTATTTTACCTATCGGACAATTGTCCGAAGACGCGCAAGAATCCCGAAATAAGGATTACAAAAAGTTTAGACTTCCACTCTAGAAAGTGTTCAAGAGTGTTCAAGCAATGAAGACGTGTTTCATACATTGTTGTATACTTCTGATCCATTTATTTCAAGTTTGAGAAATACCTCAGAAACCATATCAAAAAAACGTTTAGATGAAGCCAAAGCCCTTCTTGCTGTTGACGAAAATCTGTAGAAACTGAAATTTTTAATATTTATTTTTTCTTGTTTAGTTCTATTTATATTCTATTTTATGTTAATTACAAAAAAAAACATAATTTGTTTTTTTTTTCTTATAAAATTCATGTATTTTTAAGTTTTTTTTTTAATTGATTAGTAAAAAAAAATCAAAATCTAAATTATTTCCATTAAACTCTATACTTTCAGGTATATGTGTGCAAAATTATAGCTCATTTAGTTTAGAAACAACTGAGATACGGAGTTTTGAGACGAAACATACGTGATTTTCCCATAGTGCGGCGCGGCGGTGGCGAAGATAATGGACGCCTACGCCTGTTTACACGGCTGATGAGATCTAGACTCATCTTGACAGACAGTCTTCACCGGGACTTGTCAGCAGTGCCCAATTGATTGGTGGTAATTACTGTAAATATTTGTCGAAGTTTAATGAATCTACTGGTCACGGTAACGTCGAGTGTAGAGTGATTGGATGCGCTAGAAACAACGTTATTGCTTTCGATGTATACAATGATTGAGCTAGACTTAGATCAATTGGTTATTACGTTCATAATATATCAGCTTAAACTTTTCGAAAATAAAATCTCTTGTTTTTGTTAACTTTACACAAATCCTTTGTAAACAGTAAAAAGCCGTTACAAATTCAGCCCCCTGTAGCCCCCTAGGCCTTGAAAGTACCCGAACAGCTGTAGCAAAGATTAAATTATTAATTGATGTTTGTAAACATGTCAAAATATGTCTAACTTTACACCAACTATTGTAAAACTGATTAGAAATAGTTTTAAACAATTGACGTAGTTATTTCACGCACTGAACAAGATAAAGCTCGGTACATGTTTGTTATTATTCACAGTGTGTGTGAACATCATCTTTATGTATTTGATGAAACTTGTAACGAAAACTACGGAATATTCCCCGTCTCTTAGTAATTGGTCTTGTACTAATCCGTGATCCTTGAGCGGCGTTCCTATTCGCGAGCGGCTTGTCGGTGTTTAATTAGAGTAACTCAAGCAATTGTTGTTGCGTCACCATTTAAAGTTCTACGGGAGTGAGGCCCGTGAAATTAGTTGAGGACTACCGGAACACGAGAGCTATGGATTTTGTTATTTATGTTTAGACACAGAAATATTTTTTAAACCAGAGATTTTTCTATAAGTTGTGTTCTTAAATCATGGATATGAGCAACAATCCCCGAGGCATAATTCAAGGACATTTATTAATTCTTCTGTAGATTTAAGAATTACCCTTTTATTACTGGTAATTTGCTTCTTTACAGCCCGATGACAAATACTATTATCATGACAAAGGACGGCGACCACTGTAGGTTGCCCTTGAGGGCTTATGAACAAATACAGTCACATGTTATTTGTAAGATCAAACTTGGTGTTCTAGTCATTATTATGTAGCAGTAATTTATGCATCTAATCAACCTTAATATAGTATCTTATATATCGTCTCCGTTTCGCACTATCGTTTAGAGACGAGCACTTATCTAAATATTGGTAGGTGAAATTGTATCCCGTTTTGTGTTACGGAGGCAAGTACAATGTGTTAGATAAATATATAGATAAGTTACCGTCATTAACGTTGAGGTTGTTGGCGGCGCGGCGCGCGTCGGCAGTGGACACGTCGTGCTCCACGAAGTACTCCTCGTAGCGCACCTCCAGCAGCGTGTCGTCACCGCTCCAGGTCTCGGAGTCGTTGCCGCGGCTGCCGTTGCCGCGCCCCGTGCCTACCGACTTCGACGCCGCAGCGTGACGCACCTGACACATACGCGTGTTAGGGGCGGAAGTAAATTAATCGATGCATTTTTCACAAAGTAAGGACTGGTGAGAGAGATCAGTCTCTGCACATTTAATTTCTGAGAAAGCGCATTTGATGTCTGTAGAGACATTAAATTCGCTATTGGATAGCATTTTAATATGCTTAGGACTAGTGATTAGTAATCATGTCGTAGGTTCATGGAGCTTAATTCACCAGTACTTCTGGCACCCGGAAGATGACGTCGGCGGCGGTGGGCACGAGCGGCAGCAGCGCCAAAGCGGCGCCCGCGCACAGCCACGCGCGCATCGCTGCCTGCTGTCGCTGCGACACCATACCATGGCACGCCCAACCAAGCGCTGACACTGCAAAAAAATGGTTAATACTTTTTACCTCTTCAAACAGATAATGTAGGGCAAATTATGGCAACAATCGAAATCAAATTGGTAATAATGAAATTCTTAGCTGGCGTTTAGTGAAATAATTGGTAGGAAAAATAAATTATATGAAACATGCTCTGCAGAACAACTAAAGGCTTTGTATAGTATAATTAGGTAATTACTTAACAGGTAAATCAAAGGGTTAAAACAATACTTTCATAATAAAACCAAAAAATGTTAACGCAAGTAAAATCTGTCAATATCTTGTTTTACTATCGCGCAACTTATTACAGTGAAGAGAAAATGATAGGATTCGTCACGGGCGGTCAACTGTTAGAAGAGATCTAAACGTTGAACAGGCCGAAACTAATCAGGTTATTATATGCTCGGCTCAAGACTACGTCTAGGTTTTCTTAGGGATTATACATATATTCGGCTCTATGGCTTATATTTTTCTAATTATTATATAACGAACATAACTACCAGTTGAGGTTTCGAAAAACCTCTTGTAAAAGTTTTTTTTAAGCTTGAAATAGATAATCAACTAATTTCGTGAACATATTCGACACTTGTAAGTACCTATATTCTAACTATGTCGTAGTAAATATGTTGTATGGTGACACTAAAAAAGTCGCCACTTTTACCTGTCACCTCCGCAGATAAAACGTTCGACATGTGCCCTGTCCATCCCGGGATGATTTCTAGATCATAAATTTATCAGGAAGCTGTGAATGATTGTTGCATAAATAATAATGAAATACGATCAGTTTACATAAGTTTTAAATCATTATTACTTGCAATGGATAAAATTGGCAGAAAAACGCACTTTAAGACGCATTAAAACAAAGAAAACTGTATTCTTATGTAGTTCCACTAGGTCTTTACTGGCTTAGTTCCCTTTTATCAAATCAAATATCTCAGGCCCAGTTAGCCCAAGCCTTAGCAATCAACTACTGCTGTCCGACCAAACGTCAATTACTGTCGAGCAGGGAAACCCGCAGGCTAAACTCCATTTTAAGTGCTTCTTGGCACAGCGTTCAAACGAAAATTAAGTTAAAATCGTCTTAACAATTCACTATTATGATGCTTGTATTAGGTCTTTAGTGCTACTCAATTATGTGGTGTTTGCATGTTAAATTTAGAGGTGTTTGCAACCAAAAAAACATAATAAAACAATATAAGAAAATATATAACTCAATACATAGTGGTCAACAGAAACGTGTGGAAAGAGGGAAGGGAGGCCTTTGCCCTATAGTGGGACAGTTCAGGCATAAAATAAAAAAAAATAGATAAAATATTAAACAATATAGATTTTGCCAATGTTACTCTATGACGATCGAAAATGTATATCAGTCATCAATATAATCGTAAGTTAATCTAGGAGGGAAGCTGGAAGCTTTCTCTTATTGGAATATCGCAACCGTAAAAGCTGGCGAGAGGCTTTGTTTTCAAAAATGTTATAAATTTTCATGTTTTTATTGCAATACAAAGAAAAAGGTACTTTTTCAAAAGGTCTTTTTTTAAAAACGATTTTTTTCTTCGCAAGGTATTACGTGAGCATTACCTATATTATTGCTCTTAAATTTCAGCCATCTTTGGTTCCTGCAAACCTTCAAGTACTTGAGCTCCAGACCGTGTTCAATAGAAGTTTTTCAATCTGTATTTTTATCATAGCAGAGTGCAAATAAATGCATTCCAACTGTGCGGCTAGTTCGTATGCGTCCCGCGTGCGACATCCTAACCGTTGTGAAGGCATGCCACTTAGAAAGGTTACCTGATTAGTAAGCCGATGTCAAACCACTTCAGTTAAGAGAGTTTTGTGGATTTATTGTGGTAACGTCGACAAACTGTTATATTTAAGTACTTGATAACTACTTGGTCTTGGTCAAGTAAAGGGTTTATAAATACATGAGTTGTCATACATTGGAAAGTATTGAAACTGAAAAGTAATATTTTATGTCGTTGTTGTATGTAGCTAGGAATTTTCCCTTTGATTAGACTCATAGTTTGAAGCTTCCCAAATAAATAAAAGTAAAATTGAGTTTAAATAAGTATAGCTGAACAAAAGGTATTAACTGAATGTATGAATTGTGAATAACGATTACTGACATTTTTACTAGATGTTTTCATCAATGCAATATTAGTCAGATAAGGGTCATAGAATATAGATTTCTCCGTCTCTATTGGTGTCAAAAATATTAGGTCAGTGGTGTACACTATACGGGCCCTACGTGTCCCTGGCACGTGCACTCGGATTAAACTGTTGACACCGTTATACCTCACTGCTAGCTTTCTATTTATATGTTTTTACATACTTTGGCATTATATTTACATTATAATCAATAGGCTGAGTATTCAAGGAATCAGGTCAATCAATGGAACATAGCTATAGATAGCGTGATTGATATCCAACGAGATTATTACTCATAGGCTTAACAATACCGTGTTATTACATAAACTAGATGTAGAATCACACACCCTGATGTTACGACATGATAAAGGCAATGAAATGTAAAAGAGGAAGGAAATATAATAATATTCTTTTTTCGACGACCTCCGTGGTCGAGTGGCGTACACACCGGTTTTCAAGGTGTCGCCAGCTCTGAGGTCCCGGGTTCGATCCCCGGCCGGGTGAATGTAGGAAACCATTTATCTACATTGTCTCGGCTCTGGGTGTTTGTTGTACCTTCGTTGTCTCTGAATTCCATAACACAAGTGCTTTAGTGCGTTCAGAGCAATGTATGTGATGTTGTCCACATTTATTTATTTACATTTATAATATCTGATCGAATCGATCCGAGACAAATTAGCGTTCTGTTGAGCAATCGCCGCGACAAAAAGCCTTCGAGAAACTTCCCGCAGAAAAATGTTTGTCGATCACGTAAAGTGAAAGAGATCTATTCTGTAGCTAGTTTTGTTGTTGTATTTAGAGCAACTCGTAGCCACGACTTTATTTACGAGATAACTTTTTGCGAACAGTCTTTTAGTTAAATTAATCGAAATAAAAGGTTCTGTGGAACTGATTTATTACTGAGTACTAAGTATGTTAGTTCACTCCTAGGTAGTCAGGCCATTACTAGGCGTCTAAAGCTTTCAAATAAGCAACCCATTCTGAGTTACTGCCTGATATATTTAGGTGACACTATTACCCTCGAACAGAGAACATTAGAAATAAACCCATTACATTTACTAATTAAGTACTAAGCAGCACTCCCACTGCTTTCCCATTGCCAGCCGTCACCACTCTAGTAGTGCCTTCGAAAGTTAGTTCATTTATCGCACTTCATGTTTACGACTACCAAACTTTTTACGTGAACGCGATTTACGACAGTGTTAAGTGGCTAGTCAAAGTGTTCCGATGATTTCAGATAATGCAGCTTCAAGGACCAGCTATAATAAACTATACACTAGTAAACCACTCATCCAACAATAAAAATGTTTTCAATCGAAAGATCCCGTAATATTGTCGTAAACTAAAAATATTGTTACCTTGAAGTTTATAGGAAAGATTTGGAAAATTGTATGATGTCATGGCTGACTTATTAATAGTGCTTATTTTGGTTCCTTTTGTTTCGTCGATGAAATACGAGTTTAAATAATTTATCTCATCTCTTTTCATCACTCATTTAACAATAACAACTACTGCTTTACCATCTGCCCTTATGTTCCTTGTAGGAAGTACTATGTGTATTGTTAGTTTATAAGTGAGTCTAAAATCAATGCATGTTTATTGATTTGCGCGATTAACAAGTCTTAAATTCTACATAGAGCAGAAAATAGTTAAACTCGCCTCGTTGTAGCTTGACCCACATATCAAAGTATGTCAGTGCATACGTCCGCGACTTTGTAATACGACACCCGCGGGCCGCGTTCCTCTTCCGCTGTCATCCACACCGGCCGCCGCCGCCGCGCGCCGCGCGCCGCCGCTACTGGATGCCACTTAATAGTCAATCGTCATCACTCATCACGAGGCTCTTTGATCCTACGTCTTAATAGAAGGATCTTAAGATCTATATTTTGAAAACATAAAGAATTTAATCTGAGCTTCTCTTTCTATGGAATGAAAACTGTCATGTAAGTACTACTTGGTATGATAATATAAATACTTCTTGGTTATTGATTTGGAGTAAACAACCGTATTGTTAATAAGAACTACAATACCTTGAGGGAATGTCACTAGACATTGAACTTTACCAGTTGTGTTCATGACAGTAAATAATAGACGCATCCCATTCATTGATTGTATAACCTAATTCGCTTGCTTCGTACAAGTAAGTTTTGCAAAAACTTGTTAGTGTCACCGACGCTTGGTTTAAACCGCAGAACACAAAACTCTGTTTTTTCTGTCTGTGGTTTAAACTATCAGATGCGAAGAATGCACACGTGTAAAAGCGTCGCTAGAATAATTCGGTGACTGCTATCTTATCGCAAGCGGGGCGCCCGCGTGGCCGCGCTTTCAATCTGGAGCGTGTAAAGTTGGACGGCTCCGGTGACGCTAACTTTGTGCTGATAACCGATAAGCTTAGGTTTTACGACACTCTGTAACGTAGCGATAACGTGTGTAAGCTGGCTGTGGAGTGGTTTGCACTCGGAGAAATGTTTTCAGAACGCCTGAACTCGATACGTACGTACATATTTTGCTACGTTCAAAAGAGCAAATAATAAATACTGATAACATTTTATGAACTGTGATAAGTAAATTATTTATTTGCGATTTTACTGATTAAGTACCTATAATTTATCTGGTGTCAGTCAAACACAGTTAGCCGATAGTAATTAATTCTACTACAACGTTACGGCCTGTCAGGTGTCCACAGTATTAGCGAGTGTAATGTATTAATTTACATAATAAATCACGCGAGTGCTGAGCTGCTAGCTACTAGTTGAACAAACTTGTTGATGGTTCTACTTAATTAAGTTAATTATCTATGACATGGGACAGTTTTTTTATTTATAACTCTAGTCATTTAAGTACAGTCATAAAGTGAAACCAACGCTTTGCACCATGAAAATTGAAACACTGATACCAATGTACTACAGTCATCAACACGTTTTCTAGTAACGGCACAAAAATAAATAACTAGCTGTAGATCCAAGTTTTTGCTGTTCTAGTTATTGCTAGGTGTATCTTGATCGTATAAAAACTAAATGCACTAGCATCTATCGTGCGTGAGTAACGACGTAAATAGTATTTGTTCTAGGAATACAATATGTGAGATATACATGTTTCTATGATATGATCTTGGTGAAGAGATTGTATCTGAATATTTTTTTACAGCTTTGGAACAGTTACTTTAGCTCAGTAATAATGAGCACTGTCTCTATACGAGTAGCTAATGCTACTGTGAATCAAGGGTTTTGCGAGGGTCTGTTAGTTGAAGCATAAAGTTGAAGAGGTTAATAGTACCTTCACCAGGCGCGGGTTGTTGTTCCTTTTGCCTTGTTCCCTTTACAAAATTACTTATTTATTGGACCAAGATTCTAACCAATTATTAGCAATTGCATGAGTGTTTGTTCACACTCTATGAATTTTTATTTCCCAAACTTTTTGTATTCGCCTAATTTAGGCTACAAAAACATTGAGACAGACCCGAGCTTTAAATAAAAGATACAATAATAATATTGACACTGTCTACTGTACATATGAAATATCTCATTTGAAAAAAAAAAACTATAATTCCGAATTCAAAGAGTGTCCGCTTCGCTTCCAATCCGCTTTAAAATAAATATGATAAAACGGTGCGTATGATTTGCTAATCAGTATGTTATGACATATGCAACATTACATAATGCGTGAGATCAATCAGCATGAAACATGAGCGCTTATTTACCTGGCCCGCAATATATCTGGCCTATTTATCACCATAACTTGTTCCCGTGACGGCCTCACCAGCTGCTGGGTATCGCGCTTATTTTTATTATTCTGTTCAATATCGACGGAGACTGAGTTATTTAAAAGTGGATCAGCATAAAAGATATCTGAGAAAACGTATTGGCGCGGCTTTAGAGGTGGGTAGAGCTAGTTTAGATAACTAGCTCTACAAAACAAGGTTAGCAAGTAAGGATGGAATGGAACGCGACCCTTTGTCCTTTGTAAGTATTTTCCCTTCAACTGGAACAGACATACTTAGTTCAGACTGAATAAAATCACATGCTTGGAAGAAAATAGCTTATATCGGGTACTTGAATTGCTTCTCACTTTTTTGCAAGAGATTTACGCAGTTAGCCTGAGCGCAGCTTTTGACTGCTTCACCGGACTTTAAACCAATAGTTTTGAAACAAAATTCGTTCGTGACTGGTCTTATGTGTGACTCATGCTTGGAATCACACCCTTTTTAAGTATTGCCACCCCGATGTGAAGGAGCTTTTGAAAAAAGCACAATCACGCGACTAAAGCTATGTTAAGATATAATTTGTAAAGACTGTTTGGTGATCGAGGTTTTTTAAGCCTTTTGGTAGTATTGATTACTTGATATACCTACAATTGTAAAACGCAATTATAGTGCTATGGTCAATTGGCATCGTAAACGTCCGCAACTCGCGGAAGTAGATGTTCGGCGTGGCAGCGGCCAGCTAATGACAGTTCGAGCAGAGATGTGCACGCTTCACTGGGCAAGGCGTGGCGGTCACTCAGCACCACTGGACCGTGACGGTCCCACTGTTATCACTGCCTCGGAGTTATACGCGAATGGAAAGCCTGCACGCTTCTGCCGTCAGCTCGAGAACGGACAAACGGAAGACAGACTTGGCGTGGATATATTCAAGACCTTTTTGAGGCTTCAATCAACTCCGTTTTTTTTTATTTCGTGGTTAAAACTAAAATTCTTAAACTATCAATCACTACATCACCCCAGCCATTGCAAAATGTAAGCTACAACCAAAGCTTTATACACTCTTTAATTTACATGTCGTCTATTCTGTCGCTAATATATCATAAAGCTAGCTTTAAGACACTAGTATCTGTCTGGCTGGCTATAAAAGTGTGCCAATGAATCATACGGCGAGCTCCTGCGAACCGTGACTTTTATTAAAAGCAGTCGATATTATCCATTGTATTATGTCATAAGAGTAAGCACGAAATCGACTATTACCTGAGCATACACGGAAACGGTAAGGATGACAACTGACTATCGACCGATAAAGTTCCGTGAACCATGACTGCTACTTTTATAATTTCTCGCTACCATCCGTAACTTTGGAAGTTGCAACTTTCCGTAGAAGTAAGGCTTTGGAAATGTTTGGTAAGCAAACGTTAGGAAGAGTCGTTGAAAGTTGTTAACTTAATTACATTTTCTGATTTACAAGTTTTTGTTTAATTTACTCGTCATAAAAGTTACCACATTGAATCACGAGAGATTACCATATGTGATGATAAGTGAATTTGAGTTTTTTTAGATTCGTTAAAATAAACCTATATTATGTATTTTATAATCACTTGAGTATTAATCTTGCTAACAGTATGACTCTACACAAAACTCCAAGCGTTTATTTTTTTATTTTGCTTGATAAGATATAAAAGAATAAGATCAAGTTTAGGGTACGTTGACCTTCAGCCGAATGTCAATGAACCCGGCCACCCTTTTCGGAGGGTCCCAAGTTAGGGCAGGTGGGGGCCCCAACTTTAACGAGAAACTAGGTCACTGGGGTGTCTGGGCAAAAACAGCCGACTGTGTTGCAACAGTACGAAGGAAATCTGATGAAGTATCAAGGGTCAGTACAATATACACAGTGATAAGCATTAAATGAGCTTTTGTTGGATTTTTAAACAAATGAATCTTGTCGACAGATATGTATCTCGTAAATTCAGTATTTAATAATTAGTATATAGACGATATGTAATTCAATGCTTAGTCATAATGGAAGCACCTAGGTAGTAGATACCTAGTTAATAAAATCTGGATAGTTAACGAGTACAGTAGGAACACAACAGGTGCAG
The DNA here is from genome assembly GCA_932294365.1 of Diachrysia chrysitis. Classification (NCBI taxonomy): domain Eukaryota; kingdom Metazoa; phylum Arthropoda; class Insecta; order Lepidoptera; family Noctuidae; genus Diachrysia; species Diachrysia chrysitis. Next base: position 231,632 of record OW028661.1, read on the forward strand.
TTTTCTATAGCATTGTAGTCATGGCCATCACAAAAGACGTGTTACTGTGGCCGACAGCCATACATTTTTATACAAAACCCCTTTTGCATTACCTCAGCGTCGTTTCCCCGTTGAATAGCCGCGTCCGGCCAGCTGCCGCGGCCTGGGACATAATGCCTCATTCAAACTCCATCATACTAGCACACACGGCTATACCTATACCTACGTAAGGTATTAGCACTCTGTACACAAGTGTATGCTGTAAGTATACTAAACAGATAGGTGCGACTGCTTACTTATTTATTTTTTGATACGCAGCCGTCCTTTAGCAAATAGGTCTACGAGAAACTTGGTCTTAGTTCACTTCAGATGGGCAAAAATAAGTGTAAATCTTCGAGTAATACATGTGAGGTCACACATTGATATGCGATTCTATTAGACATACATTACAAGGTCTAAGACCTCACGAAGTCGAGTTGAAAATAAGTGACATTGATACATTACATAATATTTTAATAGAGAATTACGACCTCTCCCTCTGTGGTTTCAAATTCCAATTGTCAAGTTAAAGCGACAATGCGACTTGTTAGTAATTCAATTCATTGAACAATTTAAATAAAAATTAACATATTCCTCAGGTTTTGGCGTCACTGCGCTGATGAGTGAAGCACGATTTCACACTTCTTTGAGCAACATTGAATTACATATTTTGGGGGTTAGGTGCCCAATATCTACTTCTGCTGTCTTTCATCAACATATCCGTTAATTTTACTTGTAAAATATTTTTTACCCTTTAGTTTAACGAAGCCAAGAAGAAAGTAATTTGATGCGTTTCAATCGATGTAAATGAGTAATAAATCGTGGTGCGTATGTAACCGGAGCGCGCACGCGGAACCGGGCGCGGCGAAACAAAGCCGATGAATTATGCAGGAGGATGCGCCCGCGCCGATGCACGAGGATAGTGGAACAAATGTATTAGGATTCGGCGAAGAGATGCACTGGGCGCTGCAGGACGGTAGAACTGAACAAATTATAACTTACTGACAACCCTTTTTTTTACAACTCCCGCACTAAGGTCTTTAATCGTTGTGTCGCGGGAGGTTTCACAAAGAACACCCAGACTTAGAACAAACATTTGTGCACAAGCAAATGTTTGTCCCATGCAGCACAACTAGTTTTTAATAATTGTAGAGTTGATTTGAGCCGATGCTGTAACATTAAAAGTCAGTGTTTGTACCCGACTGAGCGACGCGACAGATTTTTTTGAGTTGCGGATGCACAAATTATTTGAAATATTTTTTGCTGTTTGTTCTAGAAAATTATAAGTAAATCCAGAAGTAACCAGTATCAGGTGTTTGAGTCAAAATTAGGAAGTGGGTGTCAGATATTAGACTAAATGTCTTGGAGATTATTAGGTAAGCCTCGAGCTGGAGGTCACAGCGAGCACGTGAAGCTGGCCACTGTCATTGCATTATCTGATGACTTGATACACAAACGAGGAAATCCTCCTTACTGGAATGAGCCGGATTACGTATAATACGCTGTTTATCACATTTTCTTGTTGATTCTGGTTCATTGCATTTTAAATTGTAGGTACCGTTGTTGGTAAGTATGATTCTTTACGTTTGGCTTTTAGGAATTGGCTAAGATCAAGCCCGGACCGGACCTAAATTGGTGGCTCGTAGAGATCTTCGTCAAAAGCTCAAACGTGAAGGTCGGACGTACACTTATCTATTGATTAACCCCCCATTTTACAAGTAAGCCCATTTATACTAACAAACCGTGGGATTGATCTTTGGCCATTTAGCAATGCTAAGTTTGACCCTAAAATTTATATTGGTTTAATTGATTTATTTCTACGTAAAAATATTATTATTTATATTTATTATACACAGATCTAAAAACTAATTATGTTACTGTTTCAGTAGCTATAATCTTAGTAATTTTTGACTGCAGTTGTTTGTGTATATTTAACACGTCGTTTTACGGACGCGAAACGAATAAAAAGTGATTGTTAGAATAGTTTGGTTTGCACATGACACATGGCTGTGGAATTATAACGATCTTTTGTATATTGAATTATTGAATGCAATATAAATGACAATCGCATGTAAGCAGGGGGAAATAGCTTCGTGTTAAGAATAATTTAAAATTAACAAACTCTTCAATGATTCAAGTTTTTTTCTGTTCCTATTTAAACCTCCTTATTAGCTAAAAGGTGTTTCCTTTAAACTATGCAGTATATAGATACTAAGATAGCGATAGACATGACGTTGGCTAATTTGCACACAATAGACAAGAAAACCTAACGTTTGGCCGGTGGGGCAACAGCGCAAGCGCAGCTAACTGATTGACTTTACAACTTTCTCACGAATCTGTCTTGTTGCGCATTGTTATTACTTAATTGTTAACCAGGTCTTTAAGTTACGGCCCTAGATACCAATCTAATTATATTGCTTGACGATTTCTTACTACCTGTACAAGGTTTTTGATAACTGGCAACTTTAACATTTTCTTTACTATCCTAATTTGCAGTTTGCGTAAGGTTTTTTTTCTAAGACATACACAGTCTTAGAAAAAAAAACCTTACGCATAAACTTAATAAATTTTATACGTTGAAACGCAATGAAATGACATTAATATTTGACATATCCCTAATTTGATTCAGTATACAATTACCCTTTGACGTACAGCATTAGTGATTAGTAATCGTTTGTGGTTTAATGAATCGACTGGCACGTAGGTATACCACATGAAAGTGACTAAAGTTTTCTATATATATAGGATTTCCTTAACGTCGACAGTTCAATGTCTTTGCTTCTAAACCGCATATGTAGTAGGTATATAATAATTATTACCCGCTTACTTTAAGGTACTTTGAAAGTAAATAATTATATAAGCTATACCTACCAAGTACTGATACTATGATTATACTACAAATACTATGATGACCTACATTGCTTCATAAAAAAGAAAAAAAATATATCTTACAGGAAGGGGAACTGAGTACTTACGCGGGTGAAACCGCGGGGCACAGCTAGTAATCTAATAATTTGGTTTGCAGGTATCGCGTGTTGTACGACAAAACATAATATGTGTAAGTAAATATTGGTCAATACATAGGTACCTATATACTTAAAAGTCGCAAGAAGGCTGACAGACCGACGATCTTTTCGGTATCATATTACCTGCTTTACAGTAGCAGTTAACTACCAGATTCTTACTTCAGTTTCAGCTGACGTCATTTATTACTATCCTGAAGGCTGTATAGTCTACGAATGCCGTTAAATAATCTCCCTCGTACAAGTGTGCAAGTTATGGACACTATAGTTTACTTATATTTTCTCTAACGGAATGACGTAAGAGGATAAACTAGGCGTCGCGTCGGGGATATAGATGCAATGCGTTCTACTTCATATTTAAACTAAGTTAGGTATATTATAAAATAATATTAGAAAGTTCACAAACGATATGCAAAATTATTTGGTATACGGGCGACGTCTCGCACCAGCAGTTCATCGACAGTATAAAGCTAATCAGCTATGTTAATTAGAAATTCACAATTAAAGATAACAACCCGTCGAAATTAAAACGTTAACTTCTGTCAACGTTAATTTATGTAACCGAAATGTAAATGGGCTTATTATTTTTGTAAGCCAGTTGCGACAAAGACCTAAAAGAACGTAATGAAAATTGTAAATATTTCTCCGTCCTTGTAAGAAAATTTTTATTGTCTTATGTCACGACCAATCATAATTTAGAAGTGGTTTGGAATGGTTTCGTGTTAGGTATCAGATGTGCCTTGGTGAGGTCACTTCAAGGCTGCAGGTCCGTAATGGGTCTAACTGGTGGCGTGTCGATAATCTAAGCGGTCATCGCGGTCTCACTGACGATCATAGATTCCCCTGAAATTGTAGATTAAGAAAATAGCTAGTTCATTCAAACTAAAAAATTAGCGTCGTCTTTGAAATTCGTAGGTTTTTGAGATAAAGTCCTTACTAACTCAACTCTCTTTGTAATGGAATTTTATTAAACTTTTCTATTTTAAGGTTTCCATTGATAATATTGTAATGAACCGACGCATACCCAAATACAAAAGACAAACGTCAACATGTACTTAAGCAACTAACGAAATGGTCCTAATTTAAATAAAGTCTTAACTTCAAAGAGGCGACCATTAATTTGTTTTTAATTCGAAGACTTTTGACTTGTAAACAAATGAAATCAAATTTATTGCATAGGTACTAAGTTTACATTAGGTCTTTTCTTAGCTTTCTTTACCTAGGTACAGTAATAGACTTTTGTAATTCCATAACTTTCTGAAATATATATAATTGGTGGATTACTTATATTTTTAAGCATATCTAATTCAATTATGGTCACGTAAAGTTGTGTCGTCAAACAGTAAATCTTATGATGATTTTGCTACAATGGTTAGTTGTAGCGTACAAAGTAATAGTGTAGAGTATTGTCCCAATTAATGGCTGGTTAACTCAGAACCCGCGGCGATCTGAATTAACGGCGACACGCGACCAATGGCAGTTATCCGCCCGTTTACTGCAGGAAATGTGGCACTTAGGGCTTAACTTGTGCTAAGTATAATTATAAATTATAAGTGTATAGGTAGGTACGTAAGCTAGATGCAGAAGAAGCATAAGAGCCCTCCTTCCCTGCCTATGTTTTAATTACGAAATGAAGAATAATTATACTGCCTTCTTCAATTTGCTTTTGTTCATTGATTACCTAGAGGAGTAGGTATTGAGACACATTGTTAAGAAGTAAGAGTCAAAATGATAAAAAGATACAGGTATATACAATGTTTTATTATTTTACAAAATAATAGCTAAAATATTTAAAAAAGATGTAAGATTTCGAAGTATAAACGATTTATATGAGATCTGGAAATAGAATGAGAAGAATAACTTATCAACTAGGTTTATATAGTAGGACACCATTAACAATGTTTGTTAAGATACTAAATTACTATTTGTGTATATAGTATGAGATCGTGACTCGTGAGATATTAAGATATCGTTATCTAACTACTTATTAATAAATATTTAGTAAATAGAGGGACCAAATAGTCAAGCAATAAAGAAAATTTAGATTCCTCATTCCTAGGGGTATCCGAAAATACACCTTGTATGTGCCGCGATTTTTCATAGTTCGAAATATGAATATATGTACTTCTTTTTCGGGGATTTTTAAAAAACATTAGGTAGGTATATATTTTTTTTATATAATATTTTTTCGCAATTTGATTCTCAAGAAATACTCGTTCATGTATAACAATCTTTCTAACATTAGTGCAAGATACAATTTTCTTTATCAAAGTGAGAAATTGTCCTTTTTATAAATGAAAGATGATTTACAAATTTAATTATGATAACAAATGTTTCCGATGAACCTTAACTTTAATAGCAATAATAAAATAAGTTATTTTTATTGACTACGAATAAAAAATAGAAAACATTAATATTAATTAAACTGAAATTGATAACAGGTTGGCTAAAAATAATTTTGTAACAGAAGTAAAAGATGATTACGTATCGTAACCAGGTTACGTACATGAAAATAATGTTTGGAATAGCAAAATTAAAAAGTTTCGCGTGAGAGATAACCAGAATATAGTTGTTGCTTGCATCAGCATGAATAATTAGGTATACCTATTTCGAGTTTTTTTTTCAGCTAAAGAAATACTTACACTGCTCGACCGGCACCGCAAAATAACTGATCGCCTTTTATCCTTAGATACAGCACAAAAAACAGATAATATCCCACGTGCACTACAACAAACTCACTTTATCATTAAATGCAGTGATTTTATTTAAAACCAAGACAATTATGTTTCAGGATTCCCGAGACGCGTCTACGGTAACTGTCGTGTGGAAATAGGTAAACAAAAGATTGTCGATGTCAGGGCACGCATGCGCCGCGGGTCGCGGCCGCCGGCTCTTTGCCGCGCGGTGGCGCCCGCCGGCCAGCCCGGCCGCCATACTCGCAGGGAAACGGCGGGAAACGGGGGAAATCATACACGATACATACGTTGTTCAACAAAATATTTAATTTTCAGATCAACAAAAAATCACAAATTCAAGCAAAAACGTTTCACAATTGTTGTTATAGTTAAAACACAAAATTAAAAGTAAGTAATCATTAAAAGCCGTTCACGTAAGTTATTACATCATTATTATTATTATTTTTACTTAACATAAACAATTAATACAAGGATAAAATGCATAAAATAGAGGTGTTCATTTCATTAGCATGTAAGGTAATATTTCGAATGATTCACAGTTATACAGTCATATTTGATCAATAAACTTTCAGTCTTAATCAAAAGTATCCTACTTCAGTACACTTTTAAATAAATGAACACAGTATTTGAATTTTATTGCTCTTTCTTATTCCTTTTCAATATAATTTTGTCAGTACGTTTCTCACTATGTTTTTATGTCTTCATTTATTGTTCTAATGTGTAATTATGGAAACAAAAACATTACCAGCAGCTACTTCTACTAGTTTCAATACAAGTAATACTAAGAGTTAACACAAACTTAAGAATACAACGCCCAATTTAGTCTCTAGCCACTTAATCAGTTTAGTAAGGGATTTTTACAGCTGCGAATTTCGACAAGTGTTGTGTTAATTTGGCCTACGCCAGATTTTTTTTTAAATACTTTCTTCTCTAATAAATACTTAGCGCAACAAGCTGGAGACAAATTGGACGTTCACTACCATCTTAACACTATGAGAGTCACGAGACCGCAGCGGCGCGAAAGTCTTATTAAATAGATTGATGTACTTCAGTCCTTAATCATCAGTCTATACTTTACTAATAATGCCGAGAGTGCCTTCCAGTCCGACCCTCGAGCTGAATTATTGTGATCAGACCGGTCGCCAGCTCTCAAACATGATAACGTTATCATAAATATATTTTTGACCAAATTTTAATGAACATAACCTTTAAATTTCTTAGCCTACATTTTCTGTACTTTAAAACAATGAACAATAAATATTAGATAAACTACATTGAATATATTATAATAGCTATTATAAGCTCATATAACTTATGTTCTACAAGTTGAAAGCAAATGTGACAGTCCTAGTCTTTCCGCAGGATCTAACGTAGTTGGCCTCGACCCTCAGTACTTATACAGTAACTTATAATTATTAAACAGCATATCTACAGATAACGAATCGTACAGCTAGTCCTGTGTGGCAAAATTGACATTAAATTGACGAAAGTGACCGATAAAGAGGACGTGAAGTCTTGACTTGGCGCGTTTCTTCTTATAATAGTCATCTTTTTCCATTAATATTTTTTTTATTATTTTATGAATAAGGAACGAACGAAACATACTAGTTACTTTCGCCGATGATGCTAGCGCGGAATGCCTTTTAGTGTATTAAGATATTTAATTGAATATTTTTGAAGAGCTCTACTGCAGTTAGCCTGAGCGCAGACTTTCACTGCTTCACCGGACTTTAGACCATTACTGCATCTTTATTACAAAGGAGTAAGGTCCAGTTTCATAATACGCTATTAGCTCTGCCGCGCACTCTGCAGTAAAAAGCTCCGTCGTTAGCGTACACTTCATGTTCTGTAGATATGCTCAGCACACTTACCTAATTACATCTAAATCAGTCTGACTGCACATCATCGAATGGTGAGTTATTGTTTTGCGTAGATAGTTGACCGACACACTTGTAGCGCTGTATCACTCTGCTTATTGTTTAACATAGGTAATATCTTTTGTTTTTGCCCCCTATGACGATACTTACAAAAAACGTTTCACTTATGTAAAAAGCACATAAGATCAATTTATACAGTGACAGATTTGCAGGTTATATTCTAAGTATTAAAAACTTCGTTAAGGTTTTTATTTCATAGAATATTAGATTACTAGCTGATACCCACGTCTTCGTCTACGCGGAATAATTACTTATTCCAAACTATAAACTAACTAACTAAACTCAACTCATTAATTTCAAGATTATAACATCTCATAAAATCTTTAGTCCCCTACTATACCCTCCTACAAAAAATCACTCATAAGTGATTTTTTGATGTCATTTATTTTCCTCTATAAACCCTAATATCAAATTCAAAAATTTTACTTCTCATGAAATCTTTAATTCCCCTTTTCAACCCTTTAAGGGTTTAGTTTTAAAAGACTTTTGGATCGATGTTCATTTATTTTCCACAATAAACTTAAATAATCACATTTCATTTCAAGCCAGCGTTTTAGTCGCGAAAGCGTGAGTTACTTACCCATATATAATATTAGTATGGACTAGTAGGGATCATATATCTCTTCAAGAAAAGAGAGAACACCAAACAATAACGTTTGCTGTAAGTAATAAATTTTGTCTATCGGGACATCTAGCATTTGCCTTACTTGGTGGTAATTAAATACCGTCGTAATTCGTGTCCAACATCCAAATCTAGGTTACCTATATAATATAATTTTCTTGTGCCCTAATATCCTAGTTGCAGATATTAAGTAGAACTCGATAACAGAGCAAAAACAAAAGATATCGTTCATAGAAACAGGTATGGATAGAATCGGGTGATGATACAATAGTCTGCGTACATAACAAACGTGTGCGACGTTCGCGTATTTACGCACACATCATGGCGCAGGTGACGAGCTCGACTCGACGTGTCAGTCGCACGCGGCGATAACCCAACCGTAGCAGGAATTATCTAAACTTAATACTATACTTATTTTAATGTTATCGTTATAATTCTCATCTTTTGCCATACATTTCAGATCAAAAATTTTATACGTGGGTATGTAGAGGCACACCTTATATATTAGTAAATGTTGCCTGCGGCCTCGCTGTATGGGTGTCAGTTATCGCGGCAAAAGGTAGCCTATATTCTTTCTGGGGATCGAAGCAGAAGAACAATTACCCCAAGTTTTATCGAAATCGGTGCAGCGGTTTAGCCGTGAAAGCGTAACAGACAGACTGTTAGTTTCGCATTTATAATAATACAGTGTAACCTTAATATAACGACCCTCAATATAACGATTTCCTCGATTAAACGATTTTTTCCGAATTCCCTAGAACTGCCCGTAAGAATTAATGCAGAATATACCTTTACATTACGAATGCATTTATCAAAAATCTTTTTATAACGAATTTTCAATCATTGCAAAATATACATAGATAGTATTATTTACCTCTATTTAACGAATTTCTTCAACTTTTAACCTCAACATGACGAATTTTATCAGTTATCTACATTCAGTTTCACAATAATTCATGTCTCGACAGGTTCAAACTTGTTAAATTTTTCGTTTTCATTTTATTCACCTTGTTATAACGAATCGTAGACCAACCTAACCTCTGTATAACGAACCTTATTGTAACAAATTACTTATATAACAAATTATTTTCTAGGTCCTTAAGGTTCTTTATATCAAGGTTGCACTGTAGAATGGATTTACCGTAGACCGATTTATTCAACGCCAGTTAAGTTAGAAATGCACCGAAATAATGGCAAAACATGACAATAATACATACAATACCTATGACATAATTTAATCTAAATCTTACTTTTTATTTGGCCAAAACAAATAGAACAATGAAATTGGTAAATACCCTACTTGTTCAGCAGGCCTTGCAATATGAATTTTCTTTTAAGAAAAACGATTTTCTTACTTCTAACTCTAAGGCTATTATAATGGTACCCGTTTTCACTAATAAGCTGACTACCCTAAGGGTGTCTTAGAAACACAACATTTTATGTATAACCAAAAACTTTAGAGCTTTGGAATACTTTATAAGTTACTACTTATAACAAACAGACACGTCATTATAAGCTTTTAATACTACCTTAGCTAAGCAGATGTACGCGTCCCAGTCTTCACATTTAAACGGTTATTTAGATAGTTATAGAGGGCGTTAGTTTCGATTTTCTGCCCTCGGCAAATAATCACTTTAAATTCATTTTGTACTCCAGCGAAATGTAAGCCCCAATGGGCTTCTGAAAATACTGTGGAAGTAAGTTGAAGAAAGAGGCATCGAAGACAGTTTGCTCCAGATATTAATGAGACAATAATGAAGAATATGTTTACTCTACAACTTCTATGTTATAACTATCACAAAATAACGTAAACTCTGTTGACTGACCACCAGTACTCTAAACTATTTAATGACTAATTTACAACATAAAATAGTTATTTAACGACAGTGTCGTTCATACATTAACCTAACTTTGATACCCCGTACATAGTGTCGCCTCACAGCTAGAGTTAACCCTCGACCATGGACTCGTTGCGGGTGGTATCGACGCATTCGTACCCGTACTTGATGATGAAGTGAAACCGGGAGTCGGAGACCAGCTCCGCAAGCTCCGGCGCAGTCAGGATATCTTCCACTGGCGGTAACAGGAGTTCCAAGTCACCACCTGTGTGACAAAGTACATGTATTGTAGATATTAAACTACATTAATTACAACATAAACATAATCCCGAACAGTACGTATTAAAAAGTAAAGTGCGGTGCAAGAGGCGCACATACAACGCAATATTATTATGAGAATCAATGACCCCGATTCTGTTAAACACGCACTGAACTTTATTAGGCCATAGGTATCTTTTTTAACAATTATATGATTAAATAAGACAGACAGACGAAAATTAGAGCTGTTAAATTTAGTTACTACTAAAATTCTCTTACAAATTTGCAGAAATACAGATAAAAGTGCACTAAAAACACAATAATGTTCAAGGCGAAAGCAAGTTTGAATTTCTAAGTGAGTTGATATCTATTGCCGTCCTTATCTCACGAATCACGCTGAATATTAGTAAAAGATAAGAATAGTTTAATTTATACTTATAGTTGTTCAAAATTCCTCTTGGTTTTTTAGTTTACGCGGGATTAGGCATCTTAATTTTTATTTGAAAGCTCTACAAAAAACGGATAACGTAATAAGGAACATGCACGATTTATTTTAATGTGCTTAATTAGTTAATTACGTCTCAACACGAGAAAATATAATATCATAATAAAAAAATGTGATTTACAATGTCAAAATAATCATTAATTCTCACATAAGAATTATACCATTTAAAACCGGCGCCATTTTCTTTGTCTCTCAGTCCGCACATTGACGTCAAAATAACGTCAGAGTCGTTGTCGACGGGAACAATAACACTAATGCAGCATGTACCGTGACGTAACGTCATATTTGCACCGACCAATGGCGTGCGTTTTGATATGTCATAAACACCGCGTTAAATTTGCGATCTATTTTAATATTTTAAATTTTATTGAAATAATAAACTAATCAGTACGTTATAGATTAGAACAGATATATCATTCGATGTAAAAGTTTAAACGAAATCAGTGATTTGTGCGAATATGCACAAATCACTGATTTCGTAATAATTGATTTCTCGATATTTGGACACCTGACGTATAAACGTGTTTGTAGCACTCACCCATGACGTGCACGAGGTCTATGAGCCGGAAGAACATCTTGTCGCGCAGCTCGTCGGCGGGCTCGGCCACGCGGCACTCCGACCAGTCGTCGTGGCGGATGCACGCGCACCATACCTACACAACTCATACACTTATTATAGTGGTTTTAAATAAATTGAAGTAAATAATTACAGACTTTCATGATTTGACTAGTTTTTAATTTTATACAATGTAGTTTACCCTAAGTCGCAGGTCGTCGCGAAGCTCCATGTCTTCTATAAAGTCAGTGAGGTCCAGCGCCTTCTTGTAGTCGTACTCCGTTAGTGATTTGCTATCAGAGTCGATGTACATCTGTGAATGAGCGGAGCATAAACAAAAAATATTGCAAAAACGAATAAAATATTATTTTATTCCCTTTGGGAGCTTCTATTACGTGCGCTGCGTAAACGGTGGAAGTTACGCAAAAACCATGTATGACGGAATTGTTCCTCTTTAAAAAAGTCCGCGACAGCATATATATATTATGTCTATCTTTTAAGGTTGACTTATTATAACCTTTTTTATAAAATAATGCAATATTTGCGTGCGTAGGTGTTTTTATACACATGATATAAATCCTTATCTAAATAAATACGTTAGTTATTTATAACAAGTATTTAATTTTGAACGAAATTGCCATTGAAGTAATTTAATTTTAATGTCATACGTTAGGAGATATCTCAGTATTAAATAAACTCTGTAAAAAAATAATTATCAAGTACCACATATAAATGTGCTAATCTCTGGAAGTGGCAGATAGTCGAGGGTTGAATATATAATATTCATACCTACTTATTTTAGAAGAAGAATTAAGGTTACGCGCAAAACATATGAAACCCGTGAATTTAATTTTTTTTACGCGGACAAAGTCGCTAATATTCATACTTACTTATTTTAGAAGAATAATTAAGGTACTGCGTAAAATATATGAAACCCATGAGTTCAAGTTCTTTTTATGCGGACGAAGTCGTGAGGGACAGCTAGTATTATAATTATATGTTATTGGCTGTCCGATTACCGTTCAAAATTAGAATGTGTTTTATCTTGCTGTAAGTCTTCCATACTGTATAAATAAATAAATAAATAATATAATATCTTGGGACAACTTATACACAGCTATTTGATTTTAAACTAGGCAGAATTTGTATTATGGCAATCAGAAAATTGATACATACTTATATATTTTTTAATGCATAATTATGTATTATCGATAAATTATATCTCGACGTAGAACAAATTATTATGCTCATCACACTAAGATTTGTCTTGGTTGGGAATCGAACTCCCAACCTCTAGTTGTCAAATTGTAGGTGTATTGAGGTCGGAGCGCGGCAGTGTTGGGTACCTGCACGAGTTCTTCGGGCGCCAGCACGCGCGAGTCGTGGTCGTCGAGCCCGTGGTGGCGGCGCAGGGCCGGCGGCAGCGCGGCGTGCTGGTCCGCCAGCGCCAGCAGCGCCGCCAGCCGCGCGCCGCCCGCGCCCGGCTCCGGCGCCGCCGCCGCGCACAGCGCCGCCAGCGCCGCCGCCGCGCCCAGCCGCCGCACGGACGCGCGCTCCGCCGCCGCCACCGCGCGCAGCGCCGCCGCCGCGCGCGCGTACTGCCGCGCGCCCAGCTCGTGCAGCGCCAGCAGCGGCGCGCGGTCGGGCGCGGCGCCCAGCCACGCGCGCAGCTCGTGCGGCGCGCGCGCGCCCAGCACGCGCAGCAGCGCGCCGCGCCGCGCGCCCTCCCCGCCGCACAGCCGCGCGAACGTCACCGCCGCGATGCCCTGCCGCGCCGCCGCGCAACACACGCCACACCGTTACCACTAATTATACTAAACATATATGGGAAATCACAAAAAGAAACATACTACACACCTCATTAGAATACTTATCGAAGTAAGAGTAAAGCTTGTCGTAGTCGTTGTTAGTGACGCACATCTCTATCAACAACTCGAAATCTTTAAATTTCTCAGCTAAAGCTGCCGCACGATCAGTTTGTCCTTCATCAACTAAAAAAAACAATAAAACTCGGTCAAAACAACATCCTACAATAGATATACAAAATAAATCAAAATGTAGTGCATACTTACTGAAGGGCTGTATGACATCCCGACGAATTTTCTCGTAAATATGCTGAGTATGAGAAGAACTGTTCAGTTGCTCTGCATCGGTCAAAATCAAGTCAGCAAGAGAAGCTGCAGCCTCGTACACTTGTGCTCGGAGAGTAGGGTCGGGACAGTTGTGAGCACATTGACTGTTGAACCAAAACAAAAAATTCTAAATGTAAAATTCAATAATAGTTAACAGCTGTCACTTTGTTGGTTGGGTAGTTTCTTTTTTTTTTTTGACGCGATTTTCACTTTATGCAGCCTATGTAAAATTTTTACATTTTATTATGTAAATACTAACGTGACGGCCCGCTTGTGCAGGTCAACGAGTGCGGGCAATAATGCTCGCGGCCCGAGCTGTGGCGCTGGCTGGCTAGACTGACCGCCCGCCTGCCACTGCGCACGCACCTTGTGCATCGAGCTCAGAACGTTCTGGAAATAAATACTCAATTAATATGCGAGATTGAATGGGATTGGAGGCAGGCAGAATCATTATGATTAGTTATGTAAACAGTGAAGTATGTTGACTGAATTTCAATGTTTATTCTCAGATTAGTCAGTTTACCTGAATATCCGAGTTACTTTAAATTACTTAACTACATTTCACTACTGCAATCACTCTGTCTTCGACTAGTTTAAATTAATAAAAGTTGGTCAAAAAATGTCATTAATTCCAGTTAATGAATTAGAACAATGCGTGCTGGCGTGAGCGAGGGCTGGGGGCTGGAGACTGACGGTGAGTATGTTGAGCGTGGCGGCGTGGTGCGCGGCGCGCGCGCGCGCGTCGTGCGGCGGGGCGCGCGCGGCCGCCAGCGCGCGCAGCACGCGGGCCGCGCGCGACACGCGCCGGTAGCACGCGTCGCCCGGCGCCAGCGCGCCCGCCGCCAGCGCCGCCTCCACCTCCGCCTCCTCCTCCACCTCGGGGTCGTCGCCGCACACCACCTGCGAGCACGAGGCCTACATTACGCCCACACTCCAAACTAAATTATTAAAATACATCTTGAGTGCCACAATCGTCACCCCGTTATACAACACATGAACTAGCGACTACTAATAATTTCGATTTCAAAATAGTAAGTACATAAACCGAAACAATAATAGGTTTCTGCGCTTATCTGCTATATTTGAAATGATTTAAGAAGATAGTAGGTACCTGGTAGATGGCGGCGTCGATGAGCTGCGCGTCGGCGGCGAGCTGCAGCCGGCGCAGCGCGGCCGCCGCCGCCAGCAGCTCGGCCAGCCCGCCCAGCGCGCTCTCCGTGCTCTGCACGCCGCCGCCCTCTGACACACACACGCTCGGTTGTACTACTGTCCCGCGACCGCTGGCTGCCGAGCTGCGAGGCTGTGGGCGTACCTCTGCTGACGAGGCCGAGCCGCTGCCACAGGCCGCAGGCGCGCAGGAAGTCGCAGAACAGCGAGAAGGCGCGCTGCTTGTCGCGCAGCTGTGCCGCCACCTGCAGGGCCGCCGAGCTGCCGAGGCTGATGTTGGTGGCATTGCCGCCACGCTGTTTCCATCTGCACAAATTTCATTACATAGCACACGAATCACGACACAATTATATTGACAGAACAGGGTGCTGCAAATATTGTATACCTAGGATCTCCGGCGGGTATGTCGTCGAGCATCTCGGTGGCGATCCTGAGCACGCTACGATCGAGCACGCTGTCCACGTCGCGCTCGTCGCGCTCCTCGTGCTCGGCTGTGGTCGGGAACAGCTCGTCGATGATAGCGCGGCACGCGGTAGTGTCGCGCCGCACGTGGAATAGGAACGCTGTCTTCAGCTTGCCACAAGCATCCGTTGTTACCATACTCACCTAATACAAAGTAAATTTAATTAATTTACATATTCAATCAATGCAAATAATATTTATTGTGAGCACGTTCTATTTAATTTCGACTTACTTCATGAGGATCAATTTCGTAAAGCGATAGGTTGCCGTCGTACATGTCTGACGGACACGGTGAGCCCATCGGACTTTCACACATGGATCTGCAAAAATACACTTTTTGACACTGCCTTATTGTCTAATGGACTAAATCCAGCAATAAATAAACTGAAGCAAAGCATAGGTGTGCAGCCAGGTTTGTAGTAAGTGTGTACTGACGGCGAGGCGAGCGCGTGAAGCGCGTGCGTCTGCGTGAGCGCGAGCACGCCGTGCTTGTGGCTGAACAGCAGCGGCACGCCGCCGCACAGCTCCGCGCACGCCAGCCGGTCGCCCTCCAGCGACACGTCGATGTACTCCAGCTTGTCGTTGGACACCGTCGCTGCAACACACAACCTCGATGGGAGCGAGCTCGGCGGAGGCCGTAGCGCGGCAGTGGCGGGTACGTACTGGACACGATGGCGATGTACTTGGAGGTGTAGAGCAGCGCGCGCTGCGCCAGCGGCAGGAAGCGCGGCGGCTCGGCGCAGTCGGCCCAGCCGCGCGCGCCCGCCAGCGACACCACGCGCGCCGCCGCCAGCTCCGCCACGCTCACGTGCGCTGCGGGACACCCAGCACTCACACACGTCGCCAGATTCTCTCAGGCGTATCGGCACAACGTACTCATCAAATAAACAATGTACATCGTCAGTATACGTAATTATGTCACTCACCAATAGCATATCTCATCTCTGGCGACCGCGCGACGTTGACTGTTGCTATGAGCAGTAACAGTCCGTTGTTACCACTCGCGCGGACATCCAAAGCCATTATCTCAAGGCTGTTTAAGTCACCTGAGAGAAAACAAAAGAAATTCATCAAAACGGATGATCAACATAACGAGGAAATAAAAATTGGTTTTAATTTTGTATGTAACCATGTGGTGCCAGGTGTGTGCGTGCATATGCTTCAGTGAGTGGTCGTCGTAGAGGATGTTCATGCAGCTCCGCGCCGCGCCACAACTGCAGCACGGGCCCGCCCGACACTAGCGCGATCGTGCTCTCTGATTCCTCATTGCCCGGTAGTACTACTACACCTACTAGTTTCTGTAACAATCATACAACATGTCTCTAGTTCACGGCAGAAGTAAAACTCACAAACATAAGCATAGACATGTATTAAGAGCAGGGTAAACTGGACTAAACATACAAAACTTGCAGTTGACGGTGCCAAAATGTTATGTAAGCTGTAAAACAATTGAATAGTGTACTGACTGTGTCTGCATGTGCTGGCATCGATCCGAAGAACAACAAAGAGACGCGGCGCCCGATGCCGCCGAGCCAACCGCTCGGAGGCCGCAGCGTACGGCACGTCACTGTGGCGCGCCCATCTGCACAAATGTATAGACCTCATCAATGAAAATTTACCTAGTTTAGACTGATTTAGTTAAATATTTTTTGTCATTAGATATAATTTTTGTCAAAATATTTTTTGATCTAAGTGGTCTTGAGAACAATTTGTTAATTTTTCCTATTGTGATAATTTAAGTATGTAATGATTTCTGAGGTTTACACAAATTCTACACTGAAATATAACTGTTTTGATGAAAAATGACAGGAACTTCATCTAAATAATAAAATTTTGATACCGCAAGATTACTTTAGTAAAATGTACACATTCATGTATGGTCTCTCTGAACTAATTAAATAGTACTGTAAGTAAGCCTCACCAACAATAGTAGGATTGAGAAGCACCACAGTGCAAGTAGTGGTGGCCAGCACCAGGCCCTCCTGTGTGTACTCTCCAAGCTTCTCACACTCCTGGCCCGCTAGCTCACAGGACACATCTACATACACTCCTTCTTGGCCTACAGAAGGCCAGTACCTGACCGTGCCTTCTGGAGATACACCAATGCAGGATGGCATCTGTATACAATCAAATCTAATTTAGCTCTTGCAATATTGAAAATAAAAAAATAATATTTTACACATATTAGTTTGACTAAAAGTTCTTAAGAGTTTTTAACAATATGTAATATAAGTGCCCTTCATTTAGTCTTCAAGAGGTACTTAGCATGAATAAAGATTTATGTACCAGTAATTTAGTAAAGAAACAGCTAGAAGTGTTTGGAACTCTAAACTGATTGTGTAAATATTTTAAATACCCACCTGTGCTCCATCTTCATAAAACAAAACAACGAGATCTGCCTTGTGACTCAGGTCAGTCTGTGGCAGAGTGAGTTCCCTGGCAATAGTACTAGCAGGTGCCGGTGATGAGGTAGATGAGTGGTGAGTGGGGGTGCGCGGCCAAGACACTATGCGACGGCCCGAGACCACCCAGCACCAGCCACATGGTGACAGACGCACACTCACATCACCACTAGCTGGAACACAAATACCATGATAATCCAATGGACAAGGGTCTGAAGATGTCTATTATTATTAAATATTGCAGTATTTTTCACTTACCGAAAGTTAGGGCTTCTGTGACCATCACAGGCAGGGGCATTCCATAAGTTTCTATAGTTGTTAAAGGAGTTTTGTACACAACATCACCTCCTTGTTCTATCGGAGAATGCATATATTTACTGCGAAAAACAAAATTTTACAATATTTTTTTCATACAAGTAGGTACTTACTACACATCAAATAAAAAGAGTAATAAGTATGACAGTGAATGCATGTACAGGCAGAGGGAGACTGAAAAAGAGATGTATAGGGATGGATTGTGTGAAAGATGGTATGAGAAAGAAAGAGGTGAATGCTGAAATGCCAAGTAGTAGGGCATAATGGAAGGAGAAATGATAAGGTACATTACAGGGAGAAAAAGTACTTGCTGTTACTATACGAATAGGTTAAGTACCTACCTTTGGTTTTTCTTGGTTGAAGACATACCCAAGGGCCTTCGCCCTGTTATGGACTGTCGCACTCGAGGTGAAAAGGGACTCCTCATTGCACCTGTACTACTAAAATCCATTGTAATGAGATCTTTATGATACGCAAATTAACCGAAACAGCACAAAATAATTCAAAACGTCAAACAAAAAGATCAATATGAAACTATGTTCCGTTTCATTCAAGAAAATACTTTACTTCATTCCGCACAATACATAAATTAATATTATAAGTTTTAGAAAGCACTTTAGTAAGACTTTCGTAGAACAGTTTAAGTGCTTACATTACATCCAAGTATACATTCAAGTATTTGGATTAACTTAGGGATCAGTAAAGTAATTTAATTTTATAGATAAAATATAATCTTAAGGTATCCTAAGGTTTGCAAAAAAAAGTAAGGGAGAAAAACACTTGATTTAGTATTACACTTAATTATGTTCAACATTATAAAATCGTGCATCTTTTATTAAAAATTACATATCAAATAGTTTAAGAATATACTATGACTGTACTGTAGATATAATGTGGA
The DNA here is from genome assembly GCA_932294365.1 of Diachrysia chrysitis. Taxonomy (NCBI): domain Eukaryota; kingdom Metazoa; phylum Arthropoda; class Insecta; order Lepidoptera; family Noctuidae; genus Diachrysia; species Diachrysia chrysitis. The sequence continues at coordinate 250,461 of OW028661.1, forward strand.
TAATAAGATCACATAAATTTCAGTGTATCTGGGGTGACTTGATCCGCTTTTGTATTATAGGTACTTATTATGGAATGAATAACATAGGTTTAATATATTAAATACAGATGAGAGAACACACGAAAAAAATATACGTTAAAGTAGTTTTAGTCAAATTGAGGCTGGATGTCAGATAAATAGTTGATTTCTTATACCTATGTTAAAGTTGAAAAATAAAGTTCGATGAATGGGGATCTAAGACAAACTGAGACTAATTTATCACAACATATAATTAAAACTTATGAATTGAACTGCCAATTATTTTATTTATGCATTTGCAGCCTTACAAAATAAATTTTCACCCCTGGTTCAAGTCACCCATATACTGAGGATCAAGTCATCCAGAATGTCGGACACATTGTAATCGGGTTGACGTTTTTATCTTCTATAGTAAAGTAGATACAGAAAAACAAAAAGGTGAATCAAGAATCCCTTTCCTATCTTGGTCATAATAAAATATCCACAGCCTACAGGCCATTTCAAACATATATTGAAAAATTTTGTTATGTATCTTTCAATGGCAAAAATAGTCTCATAAGTTATAACTTGGAATCATTACATAATTATACAAAAATTTAATACCTACTGATGTATGTATGATTTTTTTTTTATAATAAAATTTTTTTTTATTAAATATTATTACATGAAATGGACTGCACCCTTTTCCAATCCAAATACTACTTTGACAGTTGAGTTCATTATTTGTCAAAAGTTGATTTTTCAACGGTTGTTGCTTTGTGAGTTTGTGAAATTTAAATGGTTTTCTCTTCATTTTAATTATATCAGTATTAATTCATGTATTTTCAAGTTTACGGATGAATTGGTGTACGTCAAGATGCATATCAAGTCAATACTGTTGGAAGGTTTTAAATCTTATGGAACCCGTGTTGAAATCACTGGATTCGACCCCGAATTCAATGCAATCACCGGGCTCAACGGCACGGGGAAATCAAATATATTAGATTCCATTTGTTTTGTTCTAGGAATTACCAATCTATCAAACGTAAGTAAACACCTGTAATTTTATTGTTTATAAACAATGTTAGGGTTAGTATTTTCCCGCCATTGCATCGCTTTGTTGTTGTAGCTTTTGTGCAAAACTGTGAGATACTTTTAAATAGCACACAAGTTATAAACCTATTATATAAGATAAAGAGAAATTTAAAATGTATAAGTAAACAAAACTTTATACCGAAATTCTGCATTGAAATGACAACAGTCAATCATTCTACTAATATTTCTGTACTATCGACCAACCTCATCTTCCATACTCCTCTTCACATATTATGTTTATTTGTACTATTCAACTAGATATATATATATATACTGCATTGTAGGTCCGTGCAGGCAGTTTGCAGGAGCTGATTTATAAGCATGGTCAAGCTGGTGTAACAAAAGCAACTGTCAGTATTACCTTCGATAATAGGAATAAAAATCAGTGCCCCATCGGGTATGAAAATCAAGATGACATAACTGTTACTAGACAAGTAAGTGTCCAACTGTATTATTGTTCTCAAAGCATTTATCAAAAACCATCTCCCTATTCTTCTTTTAGTTTGTTATCATGTCTGACCACTTTGGTCAAGCTTAAGATCAATGAGAAAGTACTATTTGCAATTGAGTCATTAGTAAATGTGGGTATATTCATGTTTTCTACATTCATATAATTTTGTGAAATCATATTTAGTATTAAGTAACATAATTATGTTAAATTCAGGGGTATAATGAAATATAACAAACTGTTAAATGTATCACCTTTATTAACTTAGAAAATTATTAATCTGTGATTAATATTAGCGTAATGATCTGTAGGTTGTGATGGGAGGCAAAAACAAGTACTTGATCAACGGTATCAATGTGCAGAACAAGAGAGTGTCGGATCTGTTCTGCTCAGTTCAGTTGAATGTGAACAACCCACACTTCCTCATCATGCAGGGAAGGATCACCAAAGTGTTGAACATGAAGCCACCAGAGGTGAGTTCATACATGCAAAGCTGTAGACTATATATTTAAATTTTAAAAACAATACTAAATTAATCTCATTCCACTTGATTCTAAGGGTTGTGATCCCTGCTTGTGTCTTTGCTGTTTGTGTTATATGATATAAATTTATTGTTTTAAGCAATGATTTGCTTGTATTAGGGGGTTCCGCTCTTCTGCTTTACAGAAATTATAAGTGATTTGAAAACTTAAACCACAACTATGTACTTATTAATTAAATTTAATTAAAGGCTGTATTTATTAAAATTTAATTAATGGCATGCAAATTTGTGTTAGTCTTGTACAGGCATTTATGTGTCTGCATGTGTGTGGGGGTGAACTTGTATGGGTTTGCATGTGTAATTTAATGCAGTTTCTAATTTTAGAAAATAAAGTAAATAGTTTTCTAAAACTTAGTAGTTTGTCGTAGTTCAGTTAACTTAATTTCTATAATCTATGTGATGGAATTTTTAGATCTTGTCCATGGTAGAAGAAGCTGCAGGAACTAGAATGTATGAGGCAAAGAAACAAGCGGCCGAGAAGACTATTGAGAAGAAAGATGCTAAATTAAGAGAACTGAATGAGGTATTTGTTTGATTATTAAGTTAACATTGGATTTTGTGTCTTATTGTTCTAGAGATTGGGTCTGTTTTAGTCTAATGAGAATTAAGTTTAAAGACTTATGATTAGAAACAATGAATTGGTTTCAGATTATAAGGGAGGACATAGCACCAAAACTTCAGAAGTTACAAGATGAGCGATCACAATTCCAAGAATACCAGAAAGTTGTACGAGAGTTGGAGAATCTTACCAGATTGTATACCGCTTGGAAGTATGTACCACTTGTTATTGTTTGCATTCTAGCCTAGATATGACCCACGCGTATATTAAAACCCTGTTAACAATAAAAAGAAAAAACAATTCAGATAGATGTAGGTAATCAGGCATGGCATTTCACAATATGCAGCAAAAATTAATTTCAAATAATGTGATTTTCAAATTTATACAGCTTTCTCCAAAAATGGAATGTAGCTATGAAACAAACCTACAGCTTGGTGGTGGAGAGATAGTGACATTATTGTACACACTGTTTGACTATGATGTCTTGCTCTAGGTATGTAACAGCTAAAGAGAAGGCTGAAGAGGCGGAAGGCAAAGTAACTGAAGTACAAGATGAGATCAAAAGTCAGAAGGATAAGATAAAGATAAACGAAAGAGAGGCTAAAGACTTGGACAAACAAGTTGCTGAACTCAACCAGTTGTTAGATCAGGTAACATTTACATCTATTCACCAGAATTTACCCTAACTTACGTTGATCAGTTGTTTCTGTCTTGTCACATAAGTGCTCAAGTAAAAATATAAAATTAAAAAAGCCAATCCTTCACATAGGAAAGTGGCAATACCCTTCGTGCGCTGGAGACGGAACTGCAAGAGTTGGAGAGGACGGAGGCGGCGGCGGCGAGCGCGCACAAGAGCGGGCGCGAGGCCGTGACGTCACACGACAAGCGCGCGCGCCTGCTGGAGCGCGCGCTGGCCGACGACCTCGCCGCGCTCGCCGCCAAGCAGGCCGCCCTGGACAAGGTATGAGGTGCCGCGGTATACTCTACTACTTCTACTCTACCTTTGCCCTTCGAACGCCCATCGCAAACAATGGTGTCATTTTAATTTTGGTGTATGTGGTATTATTTATTCGTGGGTTTTTTTCTCATATGTAGGTATTATGGATTTATGTATATGTATAAACTTATAAAAGTGATGTTTCGAGTTTAACGGATAAATAAATAATAATAAAATGAATGTTCATACGTCCAGGTCGAGTCAACATTTGAGAGACTGCGTGAAGCGAGCGAGACTAGCGAGGCGGCGCTGGCGGAGGCCCAGCAGAGGTTTCTTGCCGTCAGCACCGGCCAGGAGGGCGCGTCGGAGTCGCTGCAAGACCAGCTCATGGGTCAGCTCATACAATTCCATAAAAAAAAAACTTATATTTTGCACAATTAACTTTATAAAAAGCGAATTTCATGGCTTTGCAATAGAAAATATTGGCTAGGTACTTTTTGATTGTGTTAATAACCAAAAATTGTTTCTTAATTGTATTTATCCTCTTAGCTGCGAAACAAGAAGCTTCAGAAGCATCTACTCGTATAACACAGAGTACAATGGAGAAGAAGCACGCAGAAGATCGTCTGCGAGCGCTAGAGAGAGACTTTGCCAGCAGCAGTGAACAGTTCCAGCGGGACCAGGCCAAGATCAGCAAGCAGCAAGCACACCTGGATCAACTGCAGGTATTTAGCAAGTAGATAGGTGTGTTTTTAAAACTGCGTGTGATCCGAGCGCGGCGCGGTGCTCGCGGCTCGGCGCGCCTCGCCCGCTGCGTGTCGGTGTGGGCGCCGGCGGTACTACGGCTGGTAACTGACTGGCTCGAGCTGAGTAGCCTGCCCACTGGGCATTAATTACTCATTTCATCACGCTTATGTCGAGCCGTCTACAGCGCGTCGCGCTCGGATGTCGATAAGACAGCTTAAAAGTTTTGTATTTTATAATACTGTGTTAGCCCAGAGGTGAGATTTGTCAGTTTGAGTAGTATTGAGCAGTGGGCCAGGTAGTATGACGCGTGTGTGACCGTGTGGCAGGCGGAGCTGGCGCGCTGCGGCGACAGCTCGGGGCGCGCGAGCACGCTGGCGGGCACGCTGCGCGCGCGCACGGCGCAGGCGCGCGCGCGCCGCGACCAGCTGGAGCGCCTGAGCGCGCGCCTGCAGCGCTGCAGCTTCAAGTACTCGCCGCCGCAGCCTAACTTCGACCACAGCAAGGTCTACGGTCAGTGCACACGCCTAAACAAACATAAACATAAACATAAACATAAACATAAACATAAACATAAACATAAACATAAACATAAACATAAACATAAACATAAACATAAACATAAACATAAACATAAACATAAACATAAACATAAACATAAACATAAACATAAACATAAACATAAACATAAACATAAACATAAACATAAACATAAACATAAACATAAACATAAACATAAACATAAACATAAACATAAACATAAACATAAACATAAACATAAACATAAACATAAACATAAACATAAACATAAACATAAACATAAACATAAACATAAACATAAACATAAACATAAACATAAACATAAACATAAACATAAACATAAACATAAACATAAACATAAACATAAACATAAACATAAACATAAACATAAACATAAACATAAACATAAACATAAACATAAACATAAACATAAACATAAACATAAACATAAACATAAACATAAACATAAACATAAACATAACATAAACAAACATAAACATAAACATAAACATAAACATAAACATAAACATAAACATAAACATAAACATAAACATAAACATAAACATAAACATAAACATAAACATAAACATAAACATAAACATAAACATAAACATAAACATAAACATAAACATAAACATAAACATAAACATAAACATAAACATAAACATAAACATAAACATAAACATAAACATAAACATAAACATAAACATAAACATAAACATAAACATAAACATAAACATAAACATAAACATAAACATAAACATAAACATAAACATAAACATAAACATAAACATAAACATAAACATAAACATAAACATAAACATAAACATAAACATAAACATAAACATAAACATAAACATAAACATAAACATAAACATAAACATAAACATAAACATAAACATAAACATAAACATAAACATAAACATAAACATAAACATAAACATAAACATAAACATAAACATAAACATAAACATAAACATAAACATAAACATAAACATAAACATAAACATAAACATAAACATAAACATAAACATAAACATAAACATAAACATAAACATAAACATAAACATAAACATAAACATAAACATAAACATAAACATAAACATAAACATAAACATAAACATAAACATAAACATAAACATAAACATAAACATAAACATAAACATAAACATAAACATAAACATAAACATAAACATAAACATAAACATAAACATAAACATAAACATAAACATAAACATAAACATAAACATAAACATAAACATAAACATAAACATAAACATAAACATAAACATAAACATAAACATAAACATAAACATAAACATAAACATAAACATAAACATAAACATAAACATAAACATAAACATAAACATAAACATAAACATAAACATAAACATAAACATAAACATAAACATAAACATAAACATAAACATAAACATAAACATAAACATAAACATAAACATAAACATAAACATAAACATAAACATAAACATAAACATAAACATAAACATAAACATAAACATAAACATAAACATAAACATAAACATAAACATAAACATAAACATAAACATAAACATAAACATAAACATAAACATAAACATAAACATAAACATAAACATAAACATAAACATAAACATAAACATAAACATAAACATAAACATAAACATAAACATAAACATAAACATAAACATAAACATAAACATAAACATAAACATAAACATAAACATAAACATAAACATAAACATAAACATAAACATAAACATAAACATAAACATAAACATAAACATAAACATAAACATAAACATAAACATAAACATAAACATAAACATAAACATAAACATAAACATAAACATAAACATAAACATAAACATAAACATAAACATAAACATAAACATAAACATAAACATAAACATAAACATAAACATAAACATAAACATAAACATAAACATAAACATAAACATAAACATAAACATAAACATAAACATAAACATAAACATAAACATAAACATAAACATAAACATAAACATAAACATAAACATAAACATAAACATAAACATAAACATAAACATAAACATAAACATAAACATAAACATAAACATAAACATAAACATAAACATAAACATAAACATAAACATAAACATAAACATAAACATAAACATAAACATAAACATAAACATAAACATAAACATAAACATAAACATAAACATAAACATAAACATAAACATAAACATAAACATAAACATAAACATAAACATAAACATAAACATAAACATAAACATAAACATAAACATAAACATAAACATAAACATAAACATAAACATAAACATAAACATAAACATAAACATAAACATAAACATAAACATAAACATAAACATAAACATAAACATAAACATAAACATAAACATAAACATAAACATAAACATAAACATAAACATAAACATAAACATAAACATAAACATAAACATAAACATAAACATAAACATAAACATAAACATAAACATAAACATAAACATAAACATAAACATAAACATAAACATAAACATAAACATAAACATAAACATAAACATAAACATAAACATAAACATAAACATAAACATAAACATAAACATAAACATAAACATAAACATAAACATAAACATAAACATAAACATAAACATAAACATAAACATAAACATAAACATAAACATAAACATAAACATAAACATAAACATAAACATAAACATAAACATAAACATAAACATAAACATAAACATAAACATAAACATAAACATAAACATAAACATAAACATAAACATAAACATAAACATAAACATAAACATAAACATAAACATAAACATAAACATAAACATAAACATAAACATAAACATAAACATAAACATAAACATAAACATAAACATAAACATAAACATAAACATAAACATAAACATAAACATAAACATAAACATAAACATAAACATAAACATAAACATAAACATAAACATAAACATAAACATAAACATAAACATAAACATAAACATAAACATAAACATAAACATAAACATAAACATAAACATAAACATAAACATAAACATAAACATAAACATAAACATAAACATAAACATAAACATAAACATAAACATAAACATAAACATAAACATAAACATAAACATAAACATAAACATAAACATAAACATAAACATAAACATAAACATAAACATAAACATAAACATAAACATAAACATAAACATAAACATAAACATAAACACTTTGTCTATTCTTTCGTACACGGCATAGATGCGCGGGACTTTGTAAACACAATAGCAAAAAGTGTCGTTACAACTTTTGGTGATAATTTCCGTCTAGCCCCCTTTCGCAACGCGCCATAAAATTTTGTAATTTTATAAATTACAACAATATTGAGTAGTAATTAATCAGCGAAGAACTGAGTGTTGTGACGCAATTTGAAAAAGTAGCACCGCTCTAGGCTGAGTTGTTTAGATGCATCAGCTTTAAATAATGTTGATTACAAATTTAATTTTGTTTTGTTTTAATGAAGATTTTATGATTAACCTTTAATTCCAGGTACCATCTGCAGATTAATAGACGTATGTGACCCTGTTTACTGTACGGCGTTGGAAACCGCTGCTGGCGGCAGGGTATGTCATAATTACTCCTATTCAATCCACTATTATTAAACTTTTATACCACTTTTAATCAATTCTTTATTACTTGTATCTGTAAGGCCTGTTAAATGTAGATATTCATTGCAGTTATACAACGTAGTAGTGGACACGGACGTGACGAGCAAGCTGCTGCTGCAGCGTGGACAGCTGCAGACGCGCACCACCATCATCCCGCTCAACAAGATCACCGGCCACGTCATCGACAGGCACACCGTCGAGCTCGCGCAGCAAATCGTTAGTACATACAAGTTCAATTTGACCTAGCACACTTTTATGAAGTGAAAACTTCTTTAGCGGCGTTGTACACTTTTTTTGTAATGGGTAAAAAATGTTAAACTCGCGTCAGGACACGTGACCCTGATCGAAAATTCGTAAGACGGATGGAGAGTAGTCAGCCGGCGCGGCGTACGAGAGGAAGTATCCCCCTCTCTTTCTACGGCGCGGCGAAAATGTATGCCTGCGCCTGCTGGCTCGTTTAGGCGGCGCAGGGCGCTTGCGTGAATGTTCTGACAAATGTTTTTTACGATGATAGTTCTGGTAATAATGATGATGGTAAAAAAGTCGTCGAAATTATGGATGGAAGTTGATTTTTAAACTTTTTAATGTAATATAAATTGTCAAGTTTGTGTACGATAGCGCAATAAATAAATATTGTATTTTACCACATAAATGATAGTACTTTTATACTGATAATTAAAGCAATTCTGGCAAAATTATTCCCTAACTATTCCAAAATATCAAAAATGCACAACGTTAAGGCGATACACGAATTTTTTGGCTATTTTCGTTTCGTTTTTACTTAGCAACTATAAGAGATATAGACTAGTTTGGGTTCTGCATTGAGGAGGATATGATGAAGATAAATGTCGATTGGATACGCGATTAATGAAACTTTCCTCGATAGTTTTATTTTTTGAAATGAGGTCTATTAAAACACTTTTTTGGTTTTTTCTATAAAAGTATTAAACTTAATAAATAAGAATCCGCACTATTTGATGCATAAGCTTAGTATCTAGATTAATGTCGATTAATGTCGATTGATTTTTTATTCCATGCAATAGATTTCGATTAATTTGAGATTTTCTATATTGCCGCTTACGTTATTTTTACTAAGACACTTTTTCGTGGATTTGACATATGTCTAACTCTTTCTGTGCCGTAAGAAAGCAATTAGTAATATCTCTGTCTTGCATTTCCGTATGCTCCGCCCAGTCGGCTGCAGCCTTTTCTGACGGGTGGACGTACGCTCGCGCTTACTCGAAAATTACGTAAATATTAATAATTGCGTAAATGTATTTTTTCATTATTTTTAATTTAATTAAATATTGACTATTAGAGAAGTGATACGCGGACTTCTTTTAGTTGTATTTTCGTGCTAAAGCTGTTGGGATGGGTAAAAAATCACGATAAACCAGGAAAATGCAACTTACAAAAATAAATAAAATTGCATAGTCTCGACAGTACCAATAATAATGTTGGTTTGTCAAAAATTCTAAATTACTCCTCGGGTAAAATTATTTGGCGTTGGAAAAATCAGCCCTGAATATTTTATCCATATCAAACCTTAGTTCACACAAAGTTTAGTCAAATCGCCTTTTTAGCTTTATAGACAAACTTATTTCTTTATTCATTTCATTGAGTTACGTTTTCCAGAAAGCACTTGGTAGTTGCATCAGAATCTCCTGGAACATCAACTAAATGTTATTCACATTTCGATGTTTCCGCTCAAATTGTGGAACAAAATCCTATGGACCCGTCTTTACTAAAAATAAATGAGAGTGACAGGTTCATTTTTTGATCATTACTACCGAAGTCTTTAAATTAGTTCTTCGGATGGTACAATAATTATTTAGTTATCTGTAATATTATTTTAGTGTCGGATTTTTTTTTTTTTTATTATTATTTTTTGTTGTTAGTATAGTAATAGCATATAGTAGTAACTTTGATATTAAACAACTCCGATAGTAACGGTGTTGCCATGTAAAAGAAAAGCATTGGGTCGTTGGCTATTTTTGACAGCACAATAACGATTCCCGAATTGAAATCCAATGAAACACTACCTTCATCAATTTCGATCCTCAATTTACTGCCCAAAGTGGAGTCCATTTGTCAGAGTCGTCATTAACACAATAATTATCATTTTAGATATAAATCAATTTATTTTTCAGTTTATTTATGTATCTGTGCCCTACCCTAGCTTTTTTCTCATTCACTTACTTACTTTTCATATTGATACGAGCTTTAATTTTCTTTCTTCTTTTTAAATACAAACTTTGTCCAGACAATGTAGAGAACAAAAAAAATATCCATACATTTCAGCGATTCATTTTATATACAATTGATTATACAGGGTGACGCAGAATACGTATGTTATCCCGGGAACCCCATATTCTGTTGCACATTATTAAGCGTTAGGTGAAGTCCCCAACAAAATTCTTTAAGGATTTTTAATGATTTCGAGATGTTCATGATTTCTTCACATTTTTCATGGCATCAACCCTAAAATTGTTTGAACTCTGTTGAACTTCTTTGATATAGTGACGAATACGCAGAGAGCACACATGACACATCATAGTTAAAGGCCTATCATTTCCTTACATCAGAGAGGCAAGTTGTGGATTTTTTTTTAAATCGAATTTGGCCTTAAGTACCTCTATGGGTATGGTATGCGAAATGCCTACGCAGAGTAGAAGTATGTACGCACGGATGTACATACATCTGCATAAAACTCAAGTTAAAGCATAACCTTAATAGGTTTTTACATAACTGTACGGTGTATCCCTACAACTTTAGATGCTAAGAAATGATAGTTTACTCGATTAGGTAGTAATTTGATTTATTGTTTGAAATAATTATACAATTAATGATATTGAGTACGCGCGCGATGATTGCTTATTGCGAACTAACTTATGATGATACAAATGTAAGTCTTTATAGCGATTTACAATAGAAAGCTGACGTGAGCTGAAATGTACGGTTTGGCCCGTACATATTCCGGGAGAGGAAGAAAGAATGGTGCGAAATTGATGCATAATGAAGAAGGAATGTAAGATGAATAATGATTGATGATAATAAGGTGCATAATCTTTATTTATCGTGTTCCCTAAAATGAGTGCGACAAATGGGTGACGTAGCCTTATTAATAAATCGCGGCGGTTTTGCTGACGATGCGGTCTGAGGCGGCGGCGGAAGCGGCGCCTCGCGACGAACCGGCGGCGGTGGCGTCATGTTGTCTGCGGGAGCGGAGCTGGCCGGCGTGTGAATCGCATGTGCTGCTACTTCTCCGGTTTCATATCTTGACAAGCATATCTGACCCGTGTGCAAACGACGCCAAGCGAAAATGATTCCTATGACAATGATAATTAGTGATCCAATCAATACGTATTGTGTTACGTCATGGGTTGAGGTCCTGTCAGTTAGAATTACTTCTGTTTCACTCTGTTTTAATTGCTGTATCCTCTTCCCAATTTCTTGTAACTGTTCATGAATGTAGGTTTGGTTGTTGTGAGTTTCGTTTGCGTTTGATTGGTTGAAGCTAGGAAACGGTAGCTCGATGATGTGATTTATTGGCGGTATTTCAATGTTTAGGATATCTGCTTCTATTTTCAGTGTATTACTCTGTTGTCTATGAGAGAAGATTGTGAAAGATTGGCCTTTTATTATGCAGCCGTCACTTAAACTTATAATTCCACTTTCGCTGAGTAGCTCTGAAGAAACTTGATTCCCACAAATGACTCGGACGGTGCATTGCCCGCAACATGCATATAAGTACCTATTTGTTTCGTGTAGTTCGTACCAAACCGTTTTACATGGAATTGTGTTCGTTTTGCATTGTGCTGATAATTCATCTTTTTCACAGAGATTCTTATCAGACGTCATGCGGTATACTGGTTTTTGTAGCGGGCATAGATAAGTAATTTCGTTGTTCCGATTGCACCGTAATAAATCTGATCCTGACATAGGTAAAAATGAGTCCTTTTGGATGTTCATTGCTATGTAATTTGATATTGTTGTTATGTAAATCATGTTGTTCTGATTGTTGTGTGGAATTGGTATTAAATGATAAATTTCGTAATAATCTCTGGTGACGAGTGGTATTCCGATTTCAAAGATGAAAAACTCTTTTGTCATCTTGGCCTTGACCTTTAAGAGATGATACAGTTTCGGTAGGTCACTAGGAATATTGTTGATTGGCAGTGATAAATCCTTTGATAGTAGTCCCGATATAACGTTTAATTCGTCCTTGAATTGTTCCGGAGTGATAAGATGAAAGTTGAAGGTTCCATGATGAAGATCAACTATAGTGTTAAGTAAATATTCCTGTATGTTTCTTAGGTTTGTCAAAATGCTATTTGCAATTATGGATGATAACGCGAAATCGCTGCTGGTTGCCACTGCCTGAATTTCCTTCTGGATTGAATTGGTCACACGTTGAATGTTGTTGAGGTGCTGGTTGATAAGTTTATGCTGTTTGTTCATACTATCTTCTACTCTTTGTAATAAATTGTTTTGTGCTTCAACGACAGACGTTTGATTTTTCCACAGTAGTGCTTGATGTTTTTGATTTGTTCTTAGTAGCTCGATATCTTTCTGATATTGTTCAGCGAAACGGTCGTCTAGTACTCCGAATAGCGTGTTGGCAATGTTGCCAACTACATTGATATAGCCGCGGCGTGCTCGTGTGAATTTCTTCGAAATTGGTTGTCCCAATAACATATGATTGTAGTGCTCCAATTCATTAAATGCGTGACGTAGCTGTAATAGGAGTATATTACACAAACTAGGAGTCTGTATTTTCTGACACGTTTCTTCTAAATTGTTGATTTGATTGGCGAGCATATTATTTCCTTCCCAATACGGATTCATGTTGTAATAGACAATAAGCTTCCACTCATCCCGGGATAGATGCATATCCGATATCTTATCAAAATATATGCTGTGATTATTTTTTAGTTGTGCAATATTATACGCAGACTGAGCCGGTAATACGAGCATCATTGTTAGTAATGTGATAGCCAGGGTCTTGAAGTTAAGTGATGTTTTTACTTTTGATTTGTTTGTTATGATATTTGATACTCCATTTATTACTGTGTGGGTGGTCGATGGCTCGTGCGGCGTTATCTCAGTGTTTATAGGTAAAGTAGATAGCTTTACAACTGGTCGTTTTATGATTCCGCCCTTGGTTTTAACGCTTGCTACTCTAACGTAGCCGTCCTTTCCAGGATGTACTTCCACCACTCTTCCGAGTGCCCACTTTCCTGCTGGTAAGTTTGGTTCACGGATAATGACTAGGTCTCCGACTTGCTGGTTGCGCTGTGGCTGTCTCCATTTGCTACGCGCTGATAGTTGGCAGAGGTACTCAGCTTGCCACCTTTTCCAGACGTCATTAAATATTTTTTGGGTCAATTGCCATCTTGTTCTCATATCCTTTTCCGTTTCAATTAGTGTTAGTGTGGGTCCACTTGCAAGGAAATGTGAGGGAGTAAGGACATCAACTTCTTCCGGGTCTTCTGATAGGGCGCATAGAGGCCTTGAGTTTAGACATGCCTCTAGCTGAGACAACAAGGTGGAGAATTCTTCATAAGTGAGCTTCTGCTCTCCTATGACTCGGCGTAAGTGGTGCTTCAGACTCTTTACCGCAGCCTCCCATAGTCCTCCAGCGCTTGGATGTGAGGGACAATTGAAGCTGAATTGTATTTCCATGTCGGACACTTGAGTAAAGAATTCATTATCTAATACTGCTTTTAAATTGATGTATTCTTGTTTAAGTATGTGGTTAGCTCCGACGAAATTGGTGCCGTTGTCGCAGTACACGTGACGTGGGGTACCTCGTCGGGCCGCCATTCTACGTAGGGCTGCTAGAAATGCTGATGACGTTAGATCTGAGACTAACTCGAGATGGACTGCTTTCGTCGCCATGCAAACAAAGACGGCGACGTATCCTTTTGTGGTTTTAATCCCACGACCCTTGGTTGCCTTGACATCGACGTAGCCTGTAAAGTCGACACCGGTATGTAAGAAGGGTCGAGAAGGGTTTGTTCGTGCTGCTGGAAGGTCTCCCATTAACTGAGTTTGTTTTGCAGGGTCGTGTCGCCTGCAGTTAACACAGTTGCGGAGGCGTTTCTTAACCGCTCGGTTTCCTCCCACTATCCAATAGCGCTGTCGAAGGCGAGCTTGAGTTAAGCGTGGTCCTCCATGAAATGTGTCTCTATGAGCTTGATCAATCAGCAAGTTCGTTAGATGACTATCGTGCGGGATAATTAGCGGATGCTTCATTTTGTCTTCAATATTTGCTTGTGTGATCCGCCCACCAACTCTCAGTAGCCCGTTTTGATCTAAAAATGGTCTCAAACAATAAATTTTGCTCCTGGAATCAATTTGCTCTTGATTCTTAAGTTCATTGATCTCTTTCTCAAATTGCAATTTCTGCGTAAATTGAATAATTTTATGTCTTGCTTTTGATAATTCATTGATCGTTAGGTATGATTGTTTTGGTCTGTTAATTGACACCGCGCGTAACACCCAGCCGAGTACTCGAGTTGCACGTGCGAAGTCACTATATTTATTTGTTATGCTTAGTATCACATTTTCGCAATTAATTGTCGTGATATTTGTTTGAACTGATTGTTTTTTCTGTTCTAGGTTTGTGACGTATGATTGCTCTTGGTGATACATGATCTTACTGGATGTTAACCATGTAGGGCCAGTCCACCATAGTTGATGTTCTTGTAGCTGATTCACTGTGATGCCTCTGCTGGCGCAGTCCGCTGGGTTCTCAGCTGATTTCACGTAATGCCACTGTTTAGGAGGTATAACAGCTATTATCTGCTCTACTCTATTCGCCACAAATGTTTTCCAGCGTTTAGTGTCGCCTTGAAGCCATCCCAGTGCTGCTGTCGAGTCTGTCCAGCCAAATGTTTTGATATTGTGGTGCGGTAAGCTTTTTTGCACGGTTTGTATGAGTTTTGATAATAATAAGCAAGACATTAACTCAAGTCGTGGTAGTGTAATAGTTTTGTTCACGGGTACTAAGCGACCTTTTGCTGCAACGATATTGATTGATTGATATTCCCTGCCATCCGTAGTCTGTTTTGTCAGCTTGCAGTAAATCACGCAAGCGTAGGCCTTGATTGACGAATCACAAAATCCGTGAAGCTCTATGTTGTCATTAACTTGAGTTTGTAGCCACCGCCGAACCTTGATTTGATTGATATTGTCTAAGTCCTTTCGAATTGTTTGCCATTCGACGTTGAACTCTTCTGGTAGTTTGCTGTCCCACTGTATGTTTTGTAACCACACCTTCTGAAACAATAACTTTAGTTTTGTGGTCACAGGGGAGAGCCATCCAAGGGGGTCGAAAACCTTTGAGATCTCTGATAACAAAACCCTCTTGCTAAGTGGTTTTTGTGAAGGCGGACTTAGCTTGATTTGGAATGAGAAAAGGATCCCATCGCAATCCAAGAGTTTTAGTGGATTCTGGATGCTTGAAATCAAACGATTGTGTACTTGATATTGTTTCAACGCTCTCTATAAGTTCCTTTTTATTCGAGGCCCACTTGCGTAAGTTGAAACCGCCGGACTTAAACAACTGTAATAAATCCGACTGCAATTGTTTTGCTGCTGGGATGCTGTGACTTCCACTTAGAAGATCGTCCATGTAGAATTCTTCTTCTAATGCTTGCTTTGCTGTAGACAACGTGTACTTGGGACCTTCATCTTTTGCTAATTGTTTTAACGTCATCATGGCAAGGAAGGGTGCTGCCTTAGTGCCATAGGTGACGGTTGCTAAGTTGTATTCTCGCAACATCTCCTGCTTGTCATCTCTCCAGATGATTTTCTGTAGATTGCGATCTTGAGGATGTATTAAGATCTGCCTAAACATCTTCTCAATGTCTGCTATAAATGCTACTTCGTATTGTCTCCAGCGCAGTATCAATGATAGAAGATCTTTTTGTAGATTTGGTCCACTATACATAAGGTCATTGAGACTGTAACCCGATGAAGTAGGTGATGACGCATTCACTACTACTCGCAGCGCTGTTGTTGTTGACTCAGCACGTAGAACGCAGTGATGTGGTAGGTAACATGCGAGCGATGGCGTTTTGTTACGGTCATTGCTCGCATCGTGCATGTGACCTAGGTTAATATATTCATGAATAAATGCTTTGTAACTGTTCGATAGGTTATAATTTTTTGATAATCTCTTCTCTAACTGAAGAAACTGTGCTACTGCTCTGGTTTTCGAGTCTCCTAATTTTACGGAGAGTTCTGGCTTCATTGGGTATCTCACAACGTAGCGGCCATCTGATCGCCGCGTAGTATTCTCTTTATAATGCTTAATACAGTAATGACCTTCTGCTGATAACTCTACAGGGTCCTCAGCAACATCTTCTATTGTCCAAAATCTCTGGATGTCGTCTAGATTGTTAAGAACGACATTGCATTGATATGTCTTCACGTTTCCACATAGTAACCACCCGAGATGTGTTTGTTGCGCTATAGGTTCGTCACAATTACCCTTTACGACTCCTCCCAAAATGATAAGGGAGTAGATCTCGGCGCCTAACAACATATCTATTGGACGGCTTGTGTGGAACTCTGGATCCGCTAAGTTAATGCCTTCCAAGTGCGGCCATGATGGTTTTTCGAAGCTCTGATTCGGCAGATTGTGCATAAGATTATTCATGATAACTACACTGGCATTAAAGTTGAAGTTGCCGTGCATTGATGTGACTGAGATGTCTAGCGCTCCTTTGCTGTTATTTTGTTGTGCACCTAGTCCGAAAACTACCCCTTTACAGTGACGTCGGGGTAGCCCCAATAACTGTGCCGCATTCTCGGTGATAAGTGAAATTTGAGAGCCTTGGTCCACAAGTGCTCTCATGCGGTGGTGCGTGCCATCTGCTGCTAAAACCTTAACTAATGCTGTTGCTAATAGAACTTCCGCTGATTTCTTCTGAGAGACATGAACACTATCAGAGGACTTCTTATTATTGCTGATCGATGATTTTGTGAACGCTTCATGTAATAACGTGTTGTGCGGTTCAATGCACTTACGACACGTTTTTGTAGACATGCATTTCTTGTTTTTATGATCGTGTAAGCAGTTTGAACAAAGTCGCAATTTATTTACTGTCTTTAATTTTAATTCATTCGACATATCCAAAAACTGTTTACAATTAAAAATGCCATGTTCACCGTTGCAATGAGGGCATTTACTTGCTGACGACACGTGTAATGATTTCCCAATTGCGCGCTGCTCGTAATTGTTATGATTATTGTAATTGCTATGCTGAAATTGATAAGGTTTTTTCTTATTGTATGAAGGTGGCGTGCTTGTTTTCTGATTAGCGCTATCTTGTTTTCGGCGCGAAGCTTCGAGAGACGTAAATTTGTTCTCCAGGAATTCGAAAAATTCTTCTAATGATGGTAGATCCCGAGGGTTTTTGACTGACTCTATATAGTCCTTGTGTGTCTCGGAATCCAACTTGTGAGACAAAATGTGAACGAGTATTGGACCCCAGCTAGAAGTATCCACGCCGAGGTTCTTGACGGCGTTCAAACACTCCTTGGCTGTGTCATGTATCTTTTTGATAAGTGTTGATGATTGTTGTTGTATTATAGGCAAGGACATTAGTATATTCATATGAGAACTGAATATTAATTTTTTGTTATTGTATCGGTGATTAAGAATATCCCAACACACTTGATAGTTCTCAGTACTGATGCTTAGATGATGAATTAATCTTTCTGCTTCGTCCTTAACCTTACTCTTCAAATACTGCATTTTTTGTGCGTTTGATATTGATCGATTGTTGTGGATTGTCTCCGTAAATAGGTCCTTGAACGACACCCATTTATTATAGTCACCGTTGAACGTTGGAATTTCCATTGTAGGAGTAGTCTTGGATTTATACGATACAGACCACATTTTTTGATTTAATGCTTTTTTGATGTCATTGTACTCGCGTTCGTAGCGGTTGAATGTGCGTTCGTAGTCCTCATCTTCTCCATACCTTTCGCTATCGATCTCCCAGTGCAGAGAATCGACAGCCTCCCAGCGAGCCTCCACATGTTTTAAAATGTCTTCAAACTCCCATTTTTCAGACAAATTATCAAAGTCGATATTTGTGATGGTGCGAGAAAATGCTTTAAAATTAGTCTTCTGCTTCCTAAGCTTTTCTTCTAACTTGCTGGTGGTACTACGGTCTAAAAAGTGAGTCAAACCTTTTTGATCTTGCTTTGCTGTGCTGACCGTATCACTAAACTGGTGAACGGGCGGCGTTGGTGTAGCGCTAGAGGCGGACGCAGCCTGATCGGGTGTTCCGCGAGAAATCTCAATGGTCGGTGGAGTGACCTTGAATGGGCTTGTCTTCACCTTCGGTGGTAATTCAAAGGTTGTTATCGCACCTGGTCTAGGAGTAGTAGGTATCTCGTGAGATTTTGGATCTTCCAAGAATAATGAATAGTCTTCTAAGTACGTTGATAATCTTTGATAAAATTCTTTTGTTCGTACATAACAATTCTGCTTAAAGTATTCATGCTCAACGTCTTGATAATCAATCAACTGTTGATGATTGCTATTGAACTCGTTCCAATACGTATTCAACGTAGATAAACGTCTCTGGATGTTAGAATAGGTCTTACGTTCAGCCCCATCCTTTTTGAAATTAATAAGAATTTTTTCAATGCTTTGCATAAGCTGATACTGATTTGCTAGGGTGTCTTCCATCTTCGTTGCTTCAATAAAAAGCTAAGAAGCCTGAAATAAAGATTATGACACGATATGAACTGCTGTTTCCTTGTGATATCGGTGTCCTTGTAGGTATGTGCGCCTTCTCAATCTACCGGTGAGACCCGCTTGTGGGAGGCCGAGAGACCGATTCGCTACCAATTAAGAACACTCGAAATATCATACGATTGATAAATTAAGGTTACATATAATGCTTAAATGCTGCTTGAAATAACCTTAAACGTTGCTTCCGATCTTGTTACACTGCTGGTGATTGCTAGTTCAATGAACCTCTGACGTGGAAGTAGGTCGTGAAAATTCTTGACACTTAACACACGCGAGATCCGGCTCGAAGGACCATAAAGATGTACGGTGTATCCCTACAACTTTAGATGCTAAGAAATGATAGTTTACTCGATTAGGTAGTAATTTGATTTATTGTTTGAAATAATTATACAATTAATGATATTGAGTACGCGCGCGATGATTGCTTATTGCGAACTAACTTATGATGATACAAATGTAAGTCTTTATAGCGATTTACAATAGAAAGCTGACGTGAGCTGAAATGTACGGTTTGGCCCGTACAATAACTAATAATGCTTTAAAGTTAAAAAAAAATATAATAATTTTATCTCGCTAGGAAAATTAATTAAAAAGCTATGAGTAAACTTTTATTAATAAACTAATTCCATTATTTTGTTCAATAGGTACCGGACCAGTCTTTTATAACTGTTTCGTTACTCTTTGACGAAGTACATTTACACATTACTGATTGGTAAAAATGCAACCAATGAAAAACCATTTCCTACACTACACTATCACGCCCATTTTTTCCGGCTTTCTAATTGGATCCATAATCCGAAAGAATTTTTAAAGCATAAAATACAAAATTCTTTGCTACATGCCGCCTCTTTTGTACTCGCCTGTAAATATCGTCGGCACAAGCCTTTGAGTTTGCCGCTTGTCGCCGACTTCGATATCGCTGTAGTTAAAAAGATTCCGTACAATTTATTGTTTTAAATTAATTTATGATCTACAACTTGAACATTTTTAGATTTTATTTCAAGGCCAGTTATTCTTCTTGAGCTTCTCTGAAACTGTATTCAATAATACCTAATTCGACCTGTTTCAATTTCTTTTCATTTCTTTTTCATTTAAAAATTACAGAAAATAAGGAAAATAGCATTCATTAAGCACTAAAAGTAAATAATATTACAAGTTTACCTAGATATTACAAGTTTGACTCGCCCCACATCACATCATAGGACAAAAATACCATAAGCAAAATGTAGGTAGTGTAGGTAACTTACAGTGTGCCTGCACCTAGGAGCCCGTCTTTCGATGCTACAGTGACAGCGGCAATGTAACCATGTGTCGTGATGTGTATGTTTTATCCAAAGTGATAAGAACGCCATATTAAAAAAATAGTATTTACCTATCGGAATTCTCTAATTACATAACGATCCCTAAAACTGTGTAGGTACGCTGTAGGCTAATATGGATAATGGAAGCAATTTTGCTAGTTCACTTTATGCTTTCGAACTGAATGCGTGTCATCTAATTTCGCGTTGGACTGCAGTGAATTTAGTGCGGAATCATGTCTGAATATGCGAATAACGAATATTATGATATGATAATGTGTGTAGGTTCGAGTGACAATAACAATCTCGCAGCAGCCAGACAATGTGGTGCCGCAGCCACTTTAGGTGTGACCCAGACTAGTGCCTGGCGTGCTTTAAAGAGAGACAGACAACACCCATACCCCACTACCAACGGACCTAGGAACTGATTGAGGCGGATTACAGACCTTAAGTTCTGTGTATGTGTTGCGTTTGTTATGGCTATTGTGAATACTTTCATGTAGGTACTAAAACTATAAGTGACGCGACCTTTTGTTAACTCTTAATAAAACTGCGCAGGAGACGAAAAGGAAAACGGTATGTAGAAACCTACAAACTTAATAATTACTGATACTTTTACTCTATAGGGTTGCAGCAGCATAGTAAAATTAAAATATTATTTGTATTTTGTGAGACAAAAACAAAATTGTTTAAAACTGGAAAATTACCATGGCGACCTTCCAAAATACTTTATAGTGTATCAAACAATATAGGGTTTCTCGCTATGCATGTATGTTAATACATGTTTTGCGTCACCCGGTAAATAATATAATATTATAAGTAATTTAATATTTTTAGTAATTATTGTATGTGCTATGGGAGGATGCAGTATTCTCAGCTATTCTTCCAATTATGGTCATATTTTAGGTCCGATTTAAGGAAAAACTTATGTGATAGCAACACTGTAATTTTATGTTGCTGTTTCAGTAGAGGCCACGCCGTAGCTAATTCTATAGGTACTTAATCTAAGAGGCAGGCAAATCCTGAATAGAGTAGCAAGCGTCAACACTGTGTCAGCAGGCCGTAGGCTTATTTGATATCTCCAGTTGCCACCCCAAGCGATGTTTACTGGATAAAAATAGCGGTAAAAATGCTAATTCAGAATCGGCTAACATCGGTGACCAACCACGTCATAGTAGATCTAGTTGGTCATAGAAGTTAGACGATACGATATTGTGTTTTCACAGTGTTTTTTTATAAACCAATAATCGCTTTAGTTGACTACCGCAATAGCGAATAACCTACCTGCCCCCCTAGACAAGTGACATTTCTACAAGCGATAACGCTGATCGAATCGTTTAAATGTATGGAAGTGGCAAGTCCAAGTCACGTGACTTATCGAAATGAAATGTCATTTCCATACATTTAATGTCACTTAAGCGATTTCTATCATCGTTAACGCTTGTCGAAATGCCACTTGTCTAGAGGCTCTGGTGATGGTCGTCGAACTAAAAGAACGCATGATAACCTATTGGCCTTGTATTTTTATAAATATTTAGCGTTAAGTTGTGTAAAAAGTGTTTTGTAAAATTAGTCATTTATGGTGGTTACTTGTTACGAGAGTATAGAAAGCTAGTCAATGGTATGTACTCAAAAAAGGATGGTCCAGTACGGCTCTGCCACCCCCTTCTGATTAGAAGAAAAAATTAGAAGCTATAAGTTTTGTTTCATTTATTTACAGATATATTTATGTATCAATTTGTAATTTATAAGATTTCAAATATAAAATATATTAGGTATATACAGGGTGTTCGGAAATAAAGTGCATTTCTTGCAGGGGGTTAAAGTAGAGCTTATTTGCAGCCAATTTTGTCATGTGATGCCATGTCCGAAACCTAGTAATTACTGAGATAATCGAGATTTAAGAGTTTTTATAAAAAAACCTGATTTTTAAGTTAAAACGTATCCTTGTGGTAATTTATTCAGCGTTTTGTTTATTATTTTGTTCTTTTCTGATAAACAAATAACCAGAACACCATAAGAAATCAACATTAGCAAGAAAACACGACGTCTTATTGAGATAAAGCATAAAATCAAGCGTCGTTATAAGAAAATAATCATATTTTAGAAAAATCAATCGTGTTTTACTTAAAAAAATGTATGTAGTGTTGCGTACAAATTATTTAATTTACTTCCTTAATTCATTAGCTATCTAAAAACGTATAAAACTCAACAAAATCCTATGAGATCGATTTACAATCACCTTAAAAAGTAATTAATCCGTTTCCGAGAATCGCTCTCCATTGTACCTATTACCGTGCAAGTGTGTGGTTTTTGTTAGTTGATGACGCCGACTTGCACTTGGACATTACCTACTGTCACTGCACTTGTCCTGCCACATGCAATGACAATAGGGATTGGTTACAAGAACTTGGGTGGGTAATTTACCGGGTTAGTCAGTTTCAACTATCGTCTGAGTACAGACCTATCGTTGCATTCTAACTACGTTTTTTATTATTGACCTGTTTTACCATGCCTTCCTTCAGTAATGAAGAATACGCAGACATTCTGGTCGGACTGGATCACCTTTTTCTTGTGCATGTACCGGTGTGTAGTGGTACGGATATAATTGTGCTGACGCACGGTGAACCAAATTTGCCACAGGGATAGTCCGTGGTTTCTAGCTGCAGCTCTTGTAGAGATTGTTGGATCTCTCCGAAATAAATCAAGTATTACTTCTTCTTCATCAGCAGGTAAAACACGGGTTCAGCCTGAATCGCTTCTTCGCGCTGTAAACCGACCAGTTTCACGGACGCGTCGAAACGTTCCCGAAAAAACTCTTGCATTCGGTATACGCATATCAGGAAAGCGTAGTATGTACTCCCTCCTTGCTGCTGCAGCGTCTCCGTTGCAAAATCCGTACACAAACAGAATGTCTGCGTATTCTTCATTACTGAAGGAAGGCATGGTAAAACAGGTCAATAATAAAAAGCGGAGTTAGAATACAACGATAGGTCTGTACTCAGACGATAGTTGAAACTAACTAACCCGGTAAATTACCCACCCAACTTCTTGTAACCAATCCCTATTGTCATTGCATGTGGCGGGACAAATGCAGTGACAGTATGGAAGGTGCAAATGCAAGTCGGCGTCATCAACCAAACAAAAAACCACACACTTGCGCGGTAATAGGTACAATGGGGAGCGATTCTCGGAAACGGATTAATTACTTTTTAAGGTGATTGTAAATCGGTCTCATAGGATTTTGTTGTGTTTTATACTTTTTTAGATAGCTAATGAATTAAGGAAGTAAATTAAATAATTTGTACGCAACACTACATACATTTTTTTTTTGTAAAACACGATTGATTTTCCTAGAATATGATTATTTTCGTGAAACGACGCTTGATTTTATGCTTTATCTCAATAAGACGTCGTGTTTTCTAGCTAATGTTGATTTTTTATGGTTTTCTGGTTATTTGTTTATCAGAAAAGAACAAAATAATAAACAAAAAGCTGAATAATTCACCACAAGGATACGTTTTAACTTGAAAATCGGGTTTTTTTTATAAAAAACTCTTAAATCTCGATTATCTCAGTAATTACTAGGTTTCGGACATGGCATCACATGACGAAATTGGTTGCAAATATGCTCTACTTTAACCCCCTGCAAGGAATGCACTTTATTTCCAAACACCCTGTATATTTCTGTATCTATTGTTTATTTTTAGATTTTACATTTCAAAATAATGTAAAAATATGAAGTTACATCTAATTTCATTTCAAATTTAAACACTATTTATTTATTTATTAAATTTAAATAATTGCTCGCAATATATAATGTTTCTTTTACTCATTTGTGTGTATTTAAATTTTTCCCCAATTACAAACATAACCATTATCTTAGCAAAATAATTCGTTTCGACTCCATACATTCTTTGCTCCGAGTCCAGTCACCGATCGAGCGAGAGGTGTGATACGGGGATCTCACGATCTTTGCTAGACTCCGCCTACTCACAAACGAAAAATTATTCGTGTAGCGCCTTAATATTCAAGTTTTCACTTCTGCCGGCACTCCCGGAGTGCAACCCGTCGTTTTTTTTTCCCTTAATATTTTACATTTACATTTTATTATCTACAGATTTGCTACAGACGCAAAGCAACAATGCTGTTTCGCTTTGGTGTTTTGCGCACAATTTTTTATGGCAAACACACAATGCGTTCCGCGCTGCTCACGCACCGTAATTGCAACGCATCGTTACTTGTGACGTTAGAGTGGGACCAGTTGTTTGTGTGGTAGAAATGCTCTTGCTCCTGCCTCGCCGCGTCGTCGTTTGGTCTGAACCACTTACGGCATATAACCTGTTTTCCCGCCATTGCAGTGACTCCTAGAGTCGCACTGGCTCGTAGAGTCCGCGTTGAGACACAACTAGTGGTTGTTGCGCGCAGGGCGGCGGGCCGGAGAACGTGCAGCTGGCGCTGGACCTGGTGTCGTTCGACCGGCGCGTGTCGGCGGCCATGGCGTGGGTGTTCGGCGGCACGCTGGTGTGCCGCGACCTGGACACGGCCAAGCGCGTGACGTTCCACCCGCGCATCCGCCGCCGCTGCGTCACGCTGGACGGCGACGTGTTCGAGCCCTCCGGCACGCTGTCCGGGGGCGCCAGGCAACAGGTATGCACACTACAAAGCCCTTGTTTATTACTAGGTGGAAATCCCTAAGACAGAAGCGTACCCAAGTACTAATCCATTCTTTTTTGCTGGGGAACCAGACCGAAACCCTTCTGCAGACTCCAACACTGTCCTCGAACTTTCTGTACAACCCCCAATTAAAGCCCCACTGTATAAGACAACACGCGACCACTATGCTACGATCTCCCTAAAGATCATAATAGATTCAGCTCTTTGAAAACTAAAAATCGAAAGGTCACTTTTCAGGGTCATTTATCGAAATTTCAAAATCTGCATTATCTGTATAATATGGTATTTGACAGCATGTAAAATACAGGATCTATTGATGGCATCCGTATTGAATATGAATTTTGGAAACCAACTATTTAATCAGTTAAGAAAAATACAAGATATTTTAAGATAAAATCGACAAAGAAAATGTTTTTTTTTTCTACTGTCTACTTTAGCCACATGATCGTACACGGCTGGGATTGGCCGAATGGTTAATGACGTCAACTAATTGTAAACAGTGGCGTCTCAATAGTAGTCAACAACCAAAGTTTACAAGCAGGTGACATCACGATGACATAATGAGGCGCCATATTGCCAGGAAAAGCGTTTTTGCGGGATATTTAAATAATATATTTTCTTCGTGTTTTCTTGCACTATAAGTAATAGCAAGTAAAATATAGACTCGTTAGACATCAGTTATTAATGTAGAACAGTTTTTAAAAACCTGTCAAATACCCTAGTATTATAGATTTAGTTATAAAACTTGCAATTTACTGCTTTTATTTGTTTTATAGGGAGGATCAGTGCTTGTTCAATTACAAGAGTTAAAAGAATTAGAAGAACAAATAAAAACAGATGAAACAGAACTCTCACAGATGACCGCCGAAGTCAATTCCTTACAACAAGCCACAGAAAAGTATAACAGCATTAATCAAAGGTATATATACTACAGTAAAAAAAGCTTCAACTGTTATTTATTTAGAAAGTTATGTGTTGCCACTAGGCATTTGCTCTAGTCGGGATTGTGAGTTTTTATGTTATTAACGCACGCCGAGCCATTACCAATATCTTAAGGATAGGGCGCCGCTGCAGCATGTGACAGTTACAGGACTTAAATGTACGCTTCACTGCTGATCTACAGTTTCGACAGCATATCATTGATGTGTACAAGGAACTGGGAATAGTATTGCGCCAGCCAACAACTTCACGAACATAGGAGCACTGTACGAAGCACTCGTGAAAACACACCTGGAGTGCAAAGTATGTGTTAGATTTGTTTATGATGTTAGAACGTATCCAGAAGAATTTAGTTAGGTTTGGCAATATGGGATATAGTCAGGCCCCCGCTGCTGTAGCCTACCCCGTTGGCAGTGGGTATGGTGGGGTGAGACGCCTAGCATGTACAGCGAAGCGACGGCGGCCGCGAGCGGGCGGCAGCGGGGCGGACGCTGCTTGCGTGGGCTCACAGAATCCCTTGGGCTGGCTCCCTTCGGCGCCGAAAACAGACAAAGCTGCTTGAATAGATAATACTCAATAAAATGTGGGATAATATTATAATTTGCATTTGTGTGACCTAATTGCAATGCTTTTGTATGAATAAAGGAATGGATTTCTTTTCGTCTACTGACTAACGACTGAACGAATTCACGCGGTCCACTTTAATGTGCTATTTGTTTACTTTATTATTTAACTTACGATTGTTTAGTATTTATTTACATAGGATTATTATTTTATTTTATCTTATTGATAATAGTTTTATGTGTGTTTATGTGTGTGTGTGTGTAAATAAATCAAATATTGTGTGGTTTGTTCAAAGATATGAAATGATGTCGCACGAGCTGGGCGTGGTGAAGGCCCGGCTGGCCACCACCTCGCACGCGCAGACGCACGCCGAGATAGAGGCGCTACGGGCACAAGTATGTAGACTCTTAATATTTAATAAATACATGATGTTTTCTTCCACTATTATCAATACGATTTAACGATTTGTACCCTATGTATATCTTAATAATTTTTCATAGGTAGTAGAACTAAATGCGGCGGTAGAAAGAGACAAGGTGACGCAGAAGGAGACAGCCGCGCGCGCACGAGAATTAGAGGCTAAGGTCAAAGATATCAAGGGGCACAGAGAAAGGTAAATAATACTGTTTTACAAGTGTAGTTCTGAGCGGGGGTGATGAACCGCGCTCTAATGCCGCTAACATAACACATCTTAAAATTGACTGCAAGTCTTGGACAATGTTGTTTATTGACCTAATTTCTATTTCTTACATTATAGAGAATTCAAAAAAGCAGAAGAGGCATTACAGAAAGCTAAGAAGGAAGCAGAACATCACGGCAGCTCGTGGAAGCAGCGCGAGCAGGAGCTGGAGACGCTGAAGCTGGAGGTGACCGAGCTGCAGCAGGCCGTGGCCACCTCCCGCCAGCAGCTGCTGGAGACCAAGCAGGCTGTCGGGGCCCTGCAGGAGACCCTGGACGCGGCCAAGCAGGAACATCACGCTGCTACCGTGAGTCCTACATTATGCTCATGATCAGGGATTGTGTTATGACGTTTTATATACATGTACTTACACCTTTTTTACATTTACACAATGTGTTTGTTAATGTAAAAAATTTAAAATTCTTTATAATATAAAATATTAAAAAAAACCTTAAATGACAACTGCATATTTATATTTGTGTATGTTATCACTAAGAATGTTCTGTAACCCACGAATATTTTTTGTTAATTTAGGGTCATCTTGTTTTTTTTCTAAAATGTATCTTCGTATATCTAGGAATCTGTTAAACAAATGCAAGCGCGCATCAAGCGGCAGAAGGCGGAGATATCTAGTCGTAACGGCGACATCGCGCGCCTCCTGCAGAAGAAGGAACAGCTGGGCAAGCTCAACGGAGACCTAGAGCTTAAGATCAAGGAGCTCGACTATAAGATCAAAGAGCTGCAGACCGAGGCCACTGAGTGTCAGAAGAAGGTGAGTTATAAGTTTTTGATATTGTTTAGGGTGCCATCGGGACCCTTTTACTAAGCCTCCGCTGTCCGTCGGTCTGATCGTAAGGCGTTGACGTACTCATTCAGTTACGGTTCGTATTCGGTCCTGATCCGGTTTTGCCATCCTATTTATTGCATGGACGCTTTCGCACTCATTCGGTTCGATAACTCACAATACCGAACTATTTTAATACGGTTTTCACCAAAGGATGTAGTGATTCAAGAAGAAGGTTTTTGTGTATATATGTCGCAGTGAGATAGATAAAGCCGTAATATAGTTATATCTCTAGGGATATAATTATATACCGTAACATAGTTATATGAAAGCGAATCTTTACTATCTCACTAGGAATATAGTTATAAAACGGTCCAAGTTTAGTGATATACTTATATTACTAGATTAAGTTCAGTGTTATAAATATATTAGGGTTCGTCGGTACTAAGGGTCAGAAAAAAAAAAGTGTGTGCGTGTAACCTTTACGCGCGATTGAAGTAAAACTTTATAACCTTGTTATTGAATATTATAAAATGTCGCAATTGTCAGAAAATTTATTTTTAATTTACTTATTTTAAAAGTAATAAATAAACAAGTATATTTAGAGATTTTCAAAAAATTTTGCAATTTAAAATAATGTTTTTAAAACTGTTGAATTTTTCATTCACTTTGCTATTCACAATTGATCCGTTTGACAATTTGAAAATAAATAATCCTAATTGATTATGATATTTGCCACTAGCTGGCGTATAAGTCAAGAAGCGTGTAGTATATGACATATACTTACAACCAATCAGAATTATTATTTTTAAATGGCGGAATCGTTACTTCCGTCAGATATGACATATACTTACAACCAATCAGAATTATTATTTTTAAATGGCGGAAGCGTTACTTCCGTCAGAAAAAAAATCTGAGTTACTCCCTAGTCGCGCCTAAAGAAGTTTTACTTCAAAAAATACCTACCAACCTAACCAAATGTGTCGGGGTTGGCAAAGTCAGTTCTAAGGGTCAGAAAAAAAAAATACCTACCAACCTAACCAAATGTGTCGGGGTTGGCAAAGTCGATTCTAAGCTACTGATTATTATGAATAAAAAGAAATCTAAACAAAAAAGATATGACTTTGAATAATAGTGTACGACTGACTGCGTGGGGAGCGCGTAAACACAACGAACCCCTCCATCGCCGCGGGGGAGGCGGCGCGCCGCCTGCGCCGCACACTCCGAAAGCTATTTCACTAAACTTAATCTAGTAATATAAGTATATCACTAAACTTGGACCGTTTTATAACTATATTCCTAGTGAGATAGTAAAGATTCGCTTTCGTATAACTATGTTACGGTATATAATTATATCCCTAGGGATATAACTATATTACGGCTTTATCTATCTTACTGCGACATATATATATATATATTTGTCACGTATAAGTTTATCTCCGCGATCTTTTTTATAATGCTACGTAGTATACGCCTGTTTGAACTCGGTTTCATCAAAACCGGAGCTATCTGATTTACTTCTTGCTGATTTTGAGTTATTTAATTTATAAGATTTTTTACAAAATACAGTTCAATAATAAAGAATTCCGAACGTGTCGTAGCAGACGAAAGTATTTTTCTGTAACAAATTAGTAATGACGTTCATCGACAAATTAGTTTTGACGACCTCCGTGGTCGAGTGGCGTAGACACCGGTTTTCAAGGTGTCGCCAGCTCTAAGGTCCCGGGTTCGATCCCCGGCCGGGCCAATGTAGAAAAACCACTTTTCTACATTGTCTCGGGTCTGGGTGCTTGTGATATTAAAAAATAAAACTATCGAGGAAAGTTTCTTTAATCGTGTAACAGATCAATAATAATTTTCATCATATCCTCTTTTTATCTAGGAATCAAATTCCAAGTCAATAACTTTTATAGTTGTAAGTTGTAAGTAAAAACGATATGAAAATAGCAAAAAAAATTGTGTATCGCCTTAATATTAAAACGGGTTTCCGTGTTCTTAACTCTGTCTTTTGCTGAGATTAACCGATGCCATCAGATTACCTATTTAAATTATATTAGTAAGCTAGTTATTTCAATTCGATTGATTGCTTGCTACATAACAAATATGTTACAATAATAAAAAAAAAATATATCAAAAACATTTAAAGTTAGAACCATATTGTTCGGAGCGTAGTTAATGATTTCATCAACTAGGCTTAGTTTCCGTACTGTCAGTAGTAGGCAAATTACGCAAATAATAAATTTTGCTTCAAAAAATAATGAAACAAATGTAAAAAACTAATGTAATAATAATTTCAACCTTTTTTTTAAGTTTCTTATTTCTTATCCTGTGGTACTTTATTTATTTGTTTTGTTAACAAATGAAAACTATTTAAACTTCTTGAAGGGATTGTCACGTAATTTTTATCTATAAGTACAGTTTTTTTATTTTTTTTGGAAGAGATTTACGCAGTTAGTCTGAGCGCAGGCTTTGACTGCTTCACCGGACTTTACAGTACAGATTGTATTTTCGCTACAAACTACGCACTGTAACTTTTCCATATTTATACAGACAAAAAAAACTGTTTATAACACTAGGTACAGTAACTTTACAAAACCACAATAAATCACAAAACTAATAATTACAAAAATAATGCAAACAACGCTCGCGCCATTCGAGAAAAACTACAACAGATTAAAAATATCGAAAAGACAAGCTAGTTAAAACAAAAATCATTTATTGCAACTTTACATTATTAATTGTGTAGATGTTAACTTTAAAAAAAACTAGGTATATTTAGTTTACAAGTTATAAAAATAATAAAACTTATAGCCTAAATTTCATTACAAATCAAATAAATAATGACGTCACATTCAATACAACTTCCTAATACGTCGCGAAGTAGGCACCCGTGCAACTGCCTACTTTACACTTACACACTCAAACGTCATTTCGGCGTATTCATATACGCATGCACACTTCATTACAAGCTACTTTTTTAAAATAATCAAAACTTCTCTGTTTAACATGCACAGCGCCCTGACATTTGACCGTCGCACCCCAGACCAATGTAGGCATGCCTACTTGGAAAGCAAAGGTTTACCAGATTTACCATACTGCTCAACGAATAAAAAAATATATCAAATCCAGATATTACGACATTTTTAATATACCTAACTAATATTATAAAATACTAATAACTAGTAAATAATTAAATATAATATTTTTAAAGTTCAACTACACAATTAATAATGTAAAATGGTTTTAGTTCCAATCTATATTTTTGTTTTTATTATCTGTTGCAACTTGGTTTATTTCCGATATTTTTATTCTTTTGCAGTTATTATTTTCTCGAATTGCGCCCGTTTTGTCTGGATAATTTTCCTAATTATTCATTTTGTGATCTATTGTGGTTTTGTGAAGTTACTGCCGTGTTATAAACAGAAATTATTGTTGTGTCTGTATAAACATGGAAAAATTTACAGTGCGTAGTTTGTAGTGAAAATAGGTACTAAGTGTATAGATAAATTACGTGCAAATCCCTTCAATAAGTTTAAAAAGTCATCATTTATTGACAAAACAAATATAGTAGCAGTTTTGTAGGCTAACACCTGAACCACAGAATAAGAAACAATAAACTTATATACGAAAGACAAAGACAAAGACAAAGACAATTTATTTTGCAAATATGGATACAATAAATATATAAATAATAAAGTGAGTAAAAAACTGATTTTTACATTAGTTTTGTTATTTTTTGTAGTATTTTCTTATTTTTGCGTAATTTTCTCCATTTGTCTAATGTCTGCCTACCGGTTTTCTATTGTATTACCTAACTATTTTATCCATAATCTAAAATGCCATAAGTTGTTTTGTATTAATCATCATTAATTGTCCGGTACAGAAGATATCACATGCCATAAAATTAAAAACCATAAATACAATTAGCCCTAAATTTGTTTGTCAAAAGTATTACAAAGTTATAAGTCCTAAAGTCAAATGATTTGACTGATGATGTTTATTTATCCTAATAATGTTTTTAAAACAAAGGAGTTTAACCATCTTCTTAGCAGCTTCCAACTGATGTAATACATAAATAGTAAAGATACAAAAGCAATATGACTTTTGTCAGAGCGCCGGTGTTGCATGTAGCTTGCAAGCGAGTATGGTTTCTGTCACGGCTCCGGCGCTGCGGGGCTCCGGCGGTCCCACGCGGGCTTATCTTAGCAAATGGTTTTAAAGCTCACGACCACAGCTTCGTGGTGACGAGCGTTACAACCTCCGCCCGCAACTCGCGGGCCGCCTCTCCCTTCCGCGCCTACGCATAACTACTGCTACAAGACTGCGTGTATGTGTGAATGGTTATTTCGAATTTTGTTTGTGAAGTGTTTTTTATCGAAGTTACAAGAGTTTTGCAGGTATATATAGTTTAATATACCTATATAGTGTTGAGAAATGTGTTTGTGATTGCGCACAGATCATAGCGCTAGAGGACTCGCACTCGTGGATAATATCGGAGCGCGAGTTCTTCGGCGCGGCGGGCGGGCTGTACGACTTCGAGGCTCGGCAGGCGCACGTGGCGGGCGCGCGCCTGCAGCAGCTGCGCGAGCGCCGCGACCGCCTGGCGCGCGGGCTCAACGCGCGCGCGCACACGCTGCTCGGCAAGGAGGAGGAACAGGTACGACTTGCGGCAGGCGCACGTGGCGGGCGCGCGACCGCCTGGCGCGCGGGCTCAACGCGCGCGCGCACACGCTGCTCGGCAAGGAGGAGGAACAGGTACGACTTGCGGCAGGCGCACGTGGCGGGCGCGCGACCGCCTGGCGCGCGGGCTCAACGCGCGCGCGCACACGCTGCTCGGCAAGGAGGAGGAACAGGTACGACTTGCGGCAGGCGCACGTGGCGGGCGCGCGACCGCCTGGCGCGCGGGCTCAACGCGCGCGCGCACACGCTGCTCGGCAAGGAGGAGGAACAGGTACGACTTGCGGCAGGCGCACGTGGCGGGCGCGCGACCGCCTGGCGCGCGGGCTCAACGCGCGCGCGCACACGCTGCTCGGCAAGGAGGAGGAACAGGTACGACTTGCGGCAGGCGCACGTGGCGGGCGCGCGACCGCCTGGCGCGCGGGCTCAACGCGCGCGCGCACACGCTGCTCGGCAAGGAGGAGGAACAGGTACGACTTGCGGCAGGCGCACGTGGCGGGCGCGCGACCGCCTGGCGCGCGGGCTCAACGCGCGCGCGCACACGCTGCTCGGCAAGGAGGAGGAACAGGTACGACTTGCGGCAGGCGCACGTGGCGGGCGCGCGACCGCCTGGCGCGCGGGCTCAACGCGCGCGCGCACACGCTGCTCGGCAAGGAGGAGGAACAGGTACGACTTGCGGCAGGCGCACGTGGCGGGCGCGCGACCGCCTGGCGCGCGGGCTCAACGCGCGCGCGCACACGCTGCTCGGCAAGGAGGAGGAACAGGTACGACTTGCGGCAGGCGCACGTGGCGGGCGCGCGACCGCCTGGCGCGCGGGCTCAACGCGCGCGCGCACACGCTGCTCGGCAAGGAGGAGGAACAGGTACGACTTGCGGCAGGCGCACGTGGCGGGCGCGCGACCGCCTGGCGCGCGGGCTCAACGCGCGCGCGCACACGCTGCTCGGCAAGGAGGAGGAACAGGTACGACTTGCGGCAGGCGCACGTGGCGGGCGCGCGACCGCCTGGCGCGCGGGCTCAACGCGCGCGCGCACACGCTGCTCGGCAAGGAGGAGGAACAGGTACGACTTGCGGCAGGCGCACGTGGCGGGCGCGCGACCGCCTGGCGCGCGGGCTCAACGCGCGCGCGCACACGCTGCTCGGCAAGGAGGAGGAACAGGTACGACTTGCGGCAGGCGCACGTGGCGGGCGCGCGACCGCCTGGCGCGCGGGCTCAACGCGCGCGCGCACACGCTGCTCGGCAAGGAGGAGGAACAGGTACGACTTGCGGCAGGCGCACGTGGCGGGCGCGCGACCGCCTGGCGCGCGGGCTCAACGCGCGCGCGCACACGCTGCTCGGCAAGGAGGAGGAACAGGTACGACTTGCGGCAGGCGCACGTGGCGGGCACCTGCTGCGGAAAACATGCTACAGTAAACAATTGACACAGAAACACTACAAATCGAAGTGGTCCAATCCATAATTTACAAAACGAACTCCACCATTTTGACATATTTTCTAAAAAGTTTAGTCTATTGATTAACTGTTTATATTTTTTTAATCCTTATCACCTTACTGTCACAGTACGCAGATGTCATGCGAAAAAAGAAGATCGTAGAAGCAGACAGAGCGAAACTAGTCGAAGTGATGGCAGAGCTAGATGAAAAGAAGAAGAAGACATTGGTCACGGCGTGCGAGCAGGTGAACAGGGACTTCGGGTCCATCTTCAGCACGCTTTTGCCTGGCGCTCAGGCCAAGCTTAGGCCGCCCGACGGGTTGTCTGTACTTGAGGGACTTGAGGTATGTCGACGTAATAAAAGGAATTTTAAAACTACTTCTGCACTAATAAATTTAATCTACGTATACGTTAGACAAAAAATGCAACAAAATACATATTTCATAAATTAAAATATGAAAAAAAGAAAATACTCAACGTCAGAGGTCTTGCCGCTACCATTAAACTCGACTTGCGGTCTAACGGTTGCGGTACCGATATAATGCTATGACTTTAACTCTGACGCATCGTGTGTGATGGTTGGTGCGCAGGTGAAGGTGGGCTTCAACAACACGTGGAAAGAGTCTCTGGGCGAGCTGTCGGGGGGTCAGCGCTCGCTTGTAGCACTGTCGCTGGTGCTGGCCATGCTGCTGTTCAAGCCCGCACCGCTGTACATCCTGGACGAGGTGGACGCCGCGCTCGACCTCTCGCACACGCAGAACATCGGCCAAATGCTCAAGGAACACTTCAAGCACTCGCAGGTACGCACTACTCAGAAAAGTACGATCTCCGAACCTATTTACGGATGTGTCGACAGCTGATTGTGTTCGGCAGGATGACATATTTGCTGGAATATTGATGTATGCGAAAGGGTACGTATTCGATTCTGCGCGGGTATGTTGAGAATTGGTGGGCGAAGGTGTGAGCGCTGAGCGACGGCCGCGTGCTGGACGCTTCCAACGAACGGCGCAGAACACTCCCGCTGTCAAACTACTTTGCGCGGCTTGCTTGTATTCACTTTAGTAAAACATCATGAGACTTAACAGCGATTGAAAATTAAATTGCGTTTGAGTATTCTTATTATAATTTTATTAAGTCAAAAAAGTAAATACTATATTTTTTTTTTGTTACAGTTCATAATAGTGTCTCTAAAAGACGGCATGTTCAACAACGCTAACGTGCTCTTCCGGACGCGGTTCGTGGACGGCATGTCGAATGTACAACGCACCGTCAACTCCCGCTGATGATCTCGGCCCCGTACTATACCTGCCATGTATACCGATTACTGAGACCCTAGCACGATAACTATCGACAAAGTATTCGTATAGTTAACGTTAGTTAAGTCAAATGTTTTAGCCTCATATAGAATTTCTTAAGGCTAAAAGAGACATGGTTTTCATTATTCAAATAAAAAGCGTTTTGTAGCCATTTTAACTTATTAGTAGTTCTGTGGTTTTTAACTAAATTAAACGCGAAAACGGATATCGATTTCTGATAACTTTCAAACGCGTGAAATCCGCCTAAGTTGTGTTTAGAACGCTGATCTCCATACAAATTGGGACGTCAAATATATGAACACTCTATCGATAGTGTCGTGCGGGTTTCTTAACATTCTGATGTAAATAGTAGTAATAAGGTTCATTGTTAAGTATTCAGTAAGGAATTGATACTATTGTGCTGCCACTGGAGCCTGTTCAAAGATTGCATGAATTGTAATAATGTTTGCCTTGCGAGACTGAATGTGATTCGAAGAAATTTATACAATACTTGGTATGAAGGGAATTAAAACTATACTGTTATTGTGCTAAAGCGATAGCGTATGTATTCTGGTATGTGGCCTGATGGACGCAAATGTAAAGCTGAAAGTGTTCAGGTGTACTATAGTGGCAAATAAGATGCATGTCACACCGGTTGTGTAAAGTACAATAAATAATAACTTAATTTTATGTTTACAAGGTACTAAGTTAGAATAATCACTTATTTCAAACCTTAACTATGTGGGTTTATACTATTAAGATTTGATACACAAATAGTTTATCACAATGCAGCACTATGCAAGGTTATTTTTTATATGTAGATTAATATCAATGGGTCTCAAGAAATAGCTAGTGCATACTAAAACAGCAGTATGTGTTCGTAAGTACAAACAATAAAAAAGAGTAAAAAGACATATCAAAGTTGTAATTTACTGTTTTAAGTTAGTCCATCATACGCAGTCGCAAATAAAAAATGTATAGTATTTGAGACCTATTTAATACGTATTGGAGTTACACCAAGTTAAAGTAAAACCAGCATCAAAACTTGGACACAAGTCTGTTAAGATTGGTACCAGGTATGTTGGAGTGAAAATGCCTTATTAATATTATACCCAAATAATGTAATATTCTAAGTCGTGCGTTACTATAAATCTCTACATAAACGCCTGACTGGGATATTGGCATATTGATGTCCAAATGTACAGTTAACGTTACACGTAATAAGATAAAATATGATATGATGATATATGGAATAAAGACTCACTGTTGTACTTCAATTGTTTTATTAAAAATAATACAAATATCTATTACGACTATTTTTAATTTCTAAATCAAATCGAAGGTCAGTGGTATATCTAAGCGTCTTTCGCATCTATGGTACTTGTCGTATCGCATGGTACTTTGTTCTAATTTTTGCTCGAATATTATTTGCGCATATTTTAACGAGTATAAATCCCGCATCTGTAAATTATAACAGAAAGGTAAATTACGATATTATTAAAAACAGTTCAGCTTACACGTTACTTCACTATAATATGCCGACCACGTTGAGTTATGGGTCAGGTTCAAACTCATTATTTGAGCACTCCGACCGGCGCGCAGGCCGCCACAGCGTACTATATCATGTAGCAAAGGGTCGAGAATTATTCACATGAAAATATTTGTTTAAAATACAGCTGGTTGTATTATAAATAGCTTTGCATAGAAGAACGTTTTACGGAAGGTCGTAATGATCAGTTCATTACTCGGTGACGGCTGCCCGCGCCAGCTGTGCGCTGCGGTCCTTTCCCGCGACTATTTACGAAGGCCTGCAGTGTTAGCCACGTCGTTTGTTTTATTATAGCTACTTTGTAGCTGGATGTGTTGGGTGCTTAGTTAGATATCTAATTAATTAATCTCTAGGTACCTATGTAACTACTATATTCAAAGGTTGACCTAAGCAGCCTTGCCTAGAGGAAAACGTTACAATATGCTATTTATTTAAATATTTTGACGTTGGCGAGTTCAAAAAATATTTCTTTTAATAAAAAATGTAGGGAAATATATTTTAGAAATAGCTGATAACTTTTAAAATACTAAACTGTCATAAATTATAACTAAGAACCATCTCGATCACGTCAGCTTTCAAACAAAAAATAACCGCGTCGTAATCGGTCTATTCGTTTAGGAGCTACTATCCACAGACAGACCGATGCACAGACATGTGTCAAACTTATAACACCCCTCTTTTTGTGTCGGGGGTTAAACGCGTAATAGAAGATGAACATTTAAAGTTCAATAGCGTACCTACAGGTGAAGTGTGTTCCATACGACTGTTGAATGTAAAGGTACCTACTTAATGCGTTTATCTAGGACTTGAGACGATGATACGATCGTGCGAGATCCTCGCTGTACAATGTAAATGGTCTACACTAGCATGTATTACTAGTGTGTATACACATCACGATTTAAAGGCATGATGGAGGTGCGCCCAGAGAATACCAATACCTAACAGTGCAATTTAGAAATATTGATCGTCAGCAGAAATTCTATTACGTGTGCACTATAAACATTCGTGGTCGGCCCTCACCTCGCGGGAAATAAAAGTTTTACCATTCCAAGCCGCGGCTTTAATGTCTGGAATGGATCGTGTGCCGTGGACGCGGCGCGACGCAGCTATATTATATTTTATTGGTAGTGCAATAAAACTGCTTCAGTGAACATTAGCGTTGTAAGAATTCATAGCGGCGCGGATCGAGTGCTCCGTCTAACGGAATAACAGCTCCAATCTCCAAGTTAAACGTTTATTCAACAAGAGATACTTTTATGTCCCCGCGGGGTCGCGCCGGGCGCTCGACGCTCGCCGCTCCTCGCTCAACTCCGCAGATGAATACTTATTAAGCTTGTCGCAACGTCGTCTGCGGCGCGGCGCGGTGCTCGCGCTGAATATCAAAAACTTCTGACTAGTGTTGTAAACAAAGTAGGTTCATCTGGAGTTCACAATTTACTGATACCGATGAGATTAAATTAATTCGGGACGGGATATTGTTTGTTGTACAACGAACAATTAATAGTAGTATAGCTGCGGGAACACCGCTCGCCCATTAGTGTTACAAAAGGTACGGCTTTCAACAAAACGTATAAGCTACATCTCTGGGTTTAATTAGCCGTTGAATTCCTCGGTGGAATCCAATACGATTGCTTCGCTATTAGGGAATCGATTTGCATCTGTTTAGGTGTACTTAATAGGTACGTATGTGATCGTTTTTGCTCCTAATATTGCCCTTTGTTATTTATTTATTAGTATCTACGGTTTACACACCTCGCTTACACCGTACACTTACCTTTATGTTCTAAAGATCTTATGAAAGATTTCCATAACTTTTTACATTTGTAAACTTTGGAAATATTTTATTGATTATTGTTTTTCATGAATAAAAACTGCAGCGTTTAATATAGATACATACCTCGAAATATACCATGAAAGATATGTATATCGTCGCACCGGGGCGTTGAGAGTCCGGCGTACCCATTCGTCTTCCCCAGGACAGAGGATATCCCGTTTATATCCCACCATTTGGAAAAATAAAGGTTTTGAATTCATCCTTAACCATGTGTACTGCACCGCCTGCTCGCGAAGTGCGAGTATTCCCAAAACAACCGTTGTAACTTACCCAATAGACGTTTTGAAACGTCTGGCGTCTACGGAACAACTCAAATCCAAAATGTTTACTGACACTGTTGCTAAAACGGCCCGAGTAAACGGATCGAGGATGCTGCTCCGAGATTTGTTCATGACAACATAACTCGAATTCTACGGTTGTTTCATTTTTAGACATTATTGATTGATCCTTGCTACACAATATACCTAAGTCACCGATTACGTTGTTATCTGTAAATCGAATAAGTTATAAAAACAAGTCGGTTGTGTTGCGGCACACTAACACAGTTGATTGATATAATTTAATATTTATTTTTTCTGAAAACATTTTAATGGTATGTAATCTGTCGCAGCTAATGCCGCTTATGTAAAGACAGGACACTTGACATCAACAGTATAGCGGGTAATATCCAAACAGTTGTGCGCCGGTACGATACCCGTCAAGCAATTTACACGAGTATTAGGAATAAATAAGGTTTACATTTCAGACCTGCTCAGCAATATATATTATGATCCTCTTTTTAAAGGGTCTGCGTGTAGCTACGTCCACAATACACGACATGAATATATCTTAGAGCTATCAGAAACCGTGAGGAGGATGAAATGAGCGGTTGTGTCGAGCTGGCGGTCTGTCGGGACTCGGGACGCGGGTACTCGGGCCGCGGCTGGATCTTTGACGCGATAAAAATTTGCCAAATACTAGGCGACGTAATCAAATTTATTGCTGAGCTTAGGGCCACCGTACATTGTGATTGTTTACTAAGCTATTGCTAGGCATTTACTGGTTAAAGTTCATAAGAATTGGAATAAATTGTGTTACTACTATCTACATTTTACATTTTTTGTTACATTCATGAACGCACATCTATTATTTTTTTTAGACCAAACCATAAAAAATAATTTAAGATGTGGCTAGATCCCAATATTAACGACCCTGCAAAAAAGACCTAAGTTACTACACAGAACACTAGTCACGTAAGTTCCTACATCAAATTTCATAATTATATTTTCACAGAAACATCGCTTGACAGCATAATCATAATCTCATTAACCAAAGCATAAGTCATAACACTGCTTAGTCTGGAGTTTTCAGGAGCTTCCAAATAACCCGTTTTTTTAGAGCCCACCTCGGTCGTCTGCCCGCCTGGTATCAGCCGCGCCTTCACGCGGACACTAAGTTTGATTGATGCGGCCTTGTACTCGACTATCTTTGCCTGATGACCGCTCCAGACATTTTTTATGATTTACGTTAGTATAATTTCGGATGGAGTATTATGGCGAGTGATTTATTGGCCTGAC
This sequence comes from Diachrysia chrysitis, assembly GCA_932294365.1. Classification (NCBI taxonomy): domain Eukaryota; kingdom Metazoa; phylum Arthropoda; class Insecta; order Lepidoptera; family Noctuidae; genus Diachrysia; species Diachrysia chrysitis. The sequence continues at coordinate 291,061 of OW028661.1, forward strand.
AATAAAATTGCCCTCGTCTACCGCTCTGTGCGAATGTGTATGGTAAATGTAATACCTACGTAGGAAGATAGTTTTGAAAGAGGATTTGTTTATATTGGGGTTGTTTGTTACGATATCTATTAAAATAAAGTGTTTTTTCCTAGCAAAGGGTTTTCAATTTGATTTCATAATACTTATTAGAAAATAACTATTCTGTAAAATCGACGAAACATTTATAAAAAATATAACTAAATCTCAACTGTAACCTTGGTATAATAAAGCTATCAATACTGTCGCAGGGTAGTTTCGCTAAAGAAGACGAAAACATTTTCTAGAAACTTGTGACTTAAAAAGTAGCAGTTGTCGCGTCGGTACTACTTAGAATGTAACAGCACGATGTTATAAAATATCACAATACTTAGCATTTGAGGAGTTTCTTGAATAAGTCTGTGACGTCATCCGGCATTGCCCCGGAATATAAACTGCATAACGTAGCGTGTCATCAAAGGAGCATTGCAGTATACTGCTTCACAACTTTCCAAGTTTTGGCGTAAGATGTCGTCGACTGTGTCATCGCGCCCGGATTGTATTGAGTGTGCAAACCTCTTTGTTTAATGTTGTTTGTGTATTTTGTACTTGAAGCTTTTCCTTAGCGATTTTGTTGGAGAGGATATCTTTTAAACAGGTGTCACAGACACACATTACCGGAGTTCAGATGATAGTGTCATTGGAAAGCTTTGCCATTCGGTAGGTAATGTTAGATACTGGTACTGACAATGGTCTCTCAAATTTCATAGAGTACTGTTTTACTTATTTTCTGGTTCTTCACGTCGTTTATAAACAAATGAATTAAAGCTTAAAATTAATTTAAATACTTATTCTGCGTCCAAATCCTCGCGAAACAAACGACGATCGAGCATTAAACAATAAGTAGAGTGTATTTAAGAAAAAGAATCATTTCCAGTGAGCACTAATGGACAAGTCGTGTTTCCCTGCTTTTTGTATATCTGCCGCTTACTCCCCTATTCAAGTGCTTTTGCAGGCTAAATTAGTGACCGACTTAATACTGTTCTGAATTTAATGAAAAGGTAATTAAAACATTGCAGCTATATTTGAACGAAAAGCTTGTTCTGTGTAAGATCTGTTTATTCATGGAATCGCAGATTATTTGAAAGCCTAAGAACCAGCTACAGTTTTAATGATGTATTGTGAAGTCACGTGATGAGATGAGTTAGTGACGTGTCTTGACGTCATGAAAACTAACATTGATGAACAATGATTAATTACACCATACAGTGTTTTGGAGTATCTCAATACGCTGCTTAATTGGCAGTGGTTTTTGATAAAAACTCACATTAGCCTTGATTTTTTCCGACTTGTTCGACAATTACCATCACATTTCAACCAATTTAATTTTTTTTTTAATTTATATAGCACGGAAATGATAAAAACAGGGATATGATTAAATAAATCCCTGGAGGATGTTAAAATAACAAATCGGTGTCATTTATCGGCGGTTTGATCAAATCCCTAAACCTTTTTAGTGAAATGATAATAATTGTCCAAAGCCTGCGGTCAAAAGTAGACTTATTTTGGCCATGATTTTGCTGTTGAATGTGCCAAGGTCGACTCCCGGGGTTTCTTTTTGGGTCTTAAATAAACTAACACGAAAACGGGCATTATGCATATTATCTTAAAACAATCTGCCACACATTTGTGGACCTATATAATCTAAGTATCATTATAATTATATATGTGAGTTTTAGAAGAGAATAGAAAATAATACTAAGTATGCATTTATTCCCAAGTTAGTTTTCTAAGTAGTTAGCTACGAGTAATTATTGACTTTAAGATTTAGCACTAATTTATTTTTTGTTTTGTTTTCTAGTACATAATATGAAGGTATTCGAACAAAATTCTGAGGAAGCTTGTTTAGTGTTTGTGAAAATTACGATTGACGATGCTATGGCTTGTTCGTTAGACTATATATTTTAGCTTAAATTTGTTACAATTAATTAGTTTCTACGAGTAAAGTTTGGATCTTGACAGTATCTACACTAAAACTGCAAAATATATAAGTTATTATTCACGTGCTGAATATAACGGACTGGTGTTTTTTTGATCGTAAGCTATATTTAATGTGACAGCAGCAAAAATAATAGGAGATAGGATTATTTCATTAATTCACCACAAAGAGGGCGCAAACAAAAAACACCGGCATGATATATACGTAGGCAAACTTGCTCAAATTTATGTGTCAGTGAGTCAATAAAGATAATTTGCGTCACTAAGTGTGTGGATATATAAGTGAATGCAATTTGTCATGTGTGAACAGAGCCGAGCGGGGTGAATTTGAAAAGGCGAGGGAAAAATTATTCCGGCGTAGAATCACGAGCGATATATCACCGAGAACGGGACACGTGCAGGCGAATTACAAGCCAGCGAGTTTGTTAAGAATTATGATATGAGTTCCCTGAGTTATGTTCATCTTTGTCGTTCTAATTTAATGACCTTTACGTTGAACGCGTGGCGGCAGCGGCGTGCACCTGTGTGACTTTTGACTTGGTTGCACGATTTTTAGTAAATAATGGCCATCTTTTTAAAGTTATCTGTATTTGAAAGTTACTTTTCCGAGATATGAAGAAACAAATCTATATCAAGGTCACAGAACCAGTGTCTATTGCACTTAGGAGGTGATTTTAAAGAACTTACCACAAACCGGTGACCACTATTAAAATTGTTGTAGGTATAACTTTTAAAGTGCGGGGTCACCTAAAATGATTTAAGGCCAGTGTTTGTTTTGGGAATCAATGTTAGGTTGTAGGTGTTAAGAACCATAATCTTCATGAAAATAGTTACCTTAGCACTTTTATTTGAAAACCTCGTTAACACAGTTAACCCTTATTTTTATAGTAGGTATTTAACAGCTGTTTACCTAATTGACTGATTTCCAATTCCTCCGCAGTGCAGTCAAAGGAAAGGGAAAACCGGAACGTACCGGGTGTTATTGTACCGGTAGGTACAACAGAGTCGCTCTTGCAGCCGGTTTGTTTGTGAACGAGGAAATCATACAAACTGCACGACAAGTAATGTTCCGTTAAAGTGCAAAGAAATCACGGCGAGCAAACACAGCTCCGATATAGATACAAATTAAACAAAAGATAAATGATCCAGAGTGGCGCAAACAGCAGTCGGCGGACGCGCAAACACTACGATATTGCTTTCTTATGACGGTCGCGTGTTGACACGAGCTCGAGCACCTTCCTGTTACATACAAGCTTTATATAAATATAGTAGTTTATGTTACTCCAACATTTATATTTGCCATTGAATAGTAACGGCGAAATGGGCTCTTATAAGATCTGCGGTCCCGGCCGCGCTCAGCTGACGAGAACAGAGGCCACAGCGAGCGGACCAATCGTAAAAATAACATCCGCTTGTATACGTTTCTTTAGCTTTTGGCTTCGCTGCACGCGTATTTTCTTTGTAAATATTTACATAGTTTGATACGAGCATAACTTTGAATAAATTCCGAGCGCGCGAATCGCGATAGGTGGGCGAATATTATGGATGTAATAATTTCTAATTAATTATTTATAATGGAGACATTACACGGCGAAATGTATTTACATAAGGCTTGCGCGGGTCTTAAGCAAATAGGCTTGTTTCTGAAGCAAATAATAATTATTCCGTGATGCGCGGGATCCTGGGGCGTTCATGTTGTTACGCAAATCAAATACTTACGTGACGCTTACGTGCTTACCTAGTTAAGTATTTACCGGGACGAAATAAGCCCGATTCTCGACTAAGCTCAAGAAAATTTACAATCGCTTCGCAATATAACTCATTGTGCGGAATGAAATAAATTATTTGTTGTAAACGCTGCGGGCGCTTCCTACGAGTTTGGTTCAAGTAGGTAGGTACCTTAATATTAGACCTTTTGAAGTGTATGTGCCTAAAACACTAGAATTGTAATAATGTGGATGGTCTTTGCATTGCCTTTTATTACATGCACAGTAGGTTTTATTACCGCACGCATTATTAATTGGATGTAGGTTTTGCCAGATATTTAAACATGTTTTTTGTTATTTTGTTACATTTTGTGTGACTATGCAAAAGTTATTGTATTGTTTTCAGCCTACATAAACGCAGTGGACTCATAATAGTTCATTTATAACTGTTGACTGGTTAAAAATGATAGTATTGTGCTAGAAGATGCTTGGTTAGTGTTGTACTGTGAAATAAGATCCAAAGAATAGATACCTATCTTTCCGTTTCCGTTGTATCACAAAGTAATCTGGAAAATGATTCCTAAAACTTTGGCTGACGATCGGCAAAGTAAAACTAAAAAATAATCCTGGTGTCCCCTCCCAGTCAGGCCTTACTGTAAATCAAGTTACCTGTTGCCATTTCAATAATTCCTTATTCAGAATTCAGTCGTCAGTCGTGAATTTATGTAATTGAATTATACGGAGCCTCTCTCCGGGATTTGAGAGTTCTTTTAAAAGGTTTCGTTACCTTTTTTTAAGAACAAAAGAATGTCGCTCATTATTTATTCAACGCAAAATTACGCATTATCTAAGAAATATAATTTTTTATTCAGATCTTGCTCAGGTATGGCTTGACGCGCTGGCCCGCCGTCCATGGCGGGTAAACGTCCTTAAACGGTCCCAAGGCTGTAAGGGTACAACTTTTATAAATATCTACACTTTACGACATTACTAGTTTTTATGTTAGTATGTTATATACTTTGTCTATTCAAATATATCAACTGCAAGAAATTAGAAATGATGAAGTTTATTGCTAAAATATAAGAGAACGGCTCAAGTCATACCTTACAAAGATTTAAAAATTGTCATAACCTTCTTGGACGAACCCACAAACCTGTTTCACGATTTACCAAATTTTTAGCTTTATGTTACAATAGCAAAGTAAGAAACAAGTTGTAATTATTAATTGTCATTTCAGTCGGGGAACCGATCACATTATAAAAAGTATTAAGTTCCTTTCTACTCATTAGTTAGGTTTTTGGCAGTCGGGTTTTCAAATTGTTTTATTAATAATTATGTAATTTTAGAAAGTAATAATTTAAGCAATATTTTTTTTTTTACATTTGACAACGGCGCTTTACATCACCATATTGTTTTCTTTCTCTTTTTTGTTTAGCCATTATTGTCCAACTGCAGGGTAAAGGCCATTGTTTTAATTGTAGGTACGTATATAGTTTCGTACTCGTCTGTTATTTTATTTTGCCGCCCTTTATTTTTAAACCTCATCAAAAGCCACTAAAGCGCATAAAATAAGTTACATTCGCGCTATCAAAATCGGTTAAATCCTTGAGTAGTTACGAGCGGATATAGAAACTGAAATACATACAGCTCAAACACAGCTCTCCTTTTTTGGTTTCGCCGCAGTCGGGTAATGAATGTACCTGGTATTTTGACTACAGGTGACCACATTTTCACATCACACATTGTAACACTTTGTCATTGGCAGCATCCTTACTAATTAAAAGTAGTGAGGTTGTTTTAAACAATCCGTTGCATTGCAATATTGTTATCGCATTCTAAGAGCAGGTTCTCCTCGTGTTCAACTGGTGGGTCATAAAACATAACTCATTTAACTTACAAACGTTGGCCAGTTATTATATGCGTTCTTACTTTAAATTGAATGAGGCTTGCTTTATAATGATAAACATAATGTAGTGCGATTTACGTGCCGTGTAGGTTATGGCTGAATGGATCTGATTTTATCATGGATTTTAATTTTCTTTCATTTCAATCAATGACTGTTGTAATGTTTTTATGTAAGTCTTTCATTTCTTTATTTTTTTTCCGCTTTTGTTCTGAGTTAGATGCGTTACTGTAGAAATAATAGAATGTGTAGAGAACTGTGCATAATCTTGAACTCGTAACACAACATAACGTAACTCGTAACATGTTGATGTTATGTTGTTCAGTAGAAATGCTGCCTTCCGATACGGGCGGCCATCATCACAAGCAGAACAGTACTGTTAAGATGAAGACAAAGAAACACATCAAGGGCCTGTGCGTCGATGGCAAATGGTTCCGGGTCGGGAGCTTCAGGTTTTGGCAGCGAAAGGCATGCGCCTTGCGGAGGTAGGAAGACTTTGGAACTCACTTCGTCTCTCTTCAAGAGACGCATAAAGGAGCATTACCTCTACTTATAATGTTTAATGAGTAATAATATTAAATGTTATTTAAGAATATGGACGGTTTAGGTACTCAGGATCACACTGCCGCCGCCGCGTCAGCTCATGATTAAGGACTCCTATTGAGTCTAAAACTAGTCGGGCGATGTTGAGAGAATGAGAATTAAGAATACGCCTCACGAAAGTTATTATACAAATATTTAATGCGTATATAAATATTATCTGTTTATACATGTCAGGTGTATTTAATCTATACTAATATTATAAAGAAGTAAAGTTTGTGTGTTTGTTAAATTGTAAGGGGTAATCTCGGGATCTACTGAACCGATTTTAAAAATTCTTTCACCATTAGAAAGCCACGTTATTGCTGAGTGTCATAGGTTATATAAAAAACCGAAAAATAAAAAGGCTTTTACGTGGTAGTCCGCTTTGCAAAGTGAATCGGAAAAAAAAACGGTCGAATGAAAGCGTTTCTTACGACGCTGCCTTAACTATGAAAGATATATTTTTGAGTTCTAGAGAAAAGATGTGGAGCTTGAAAATGCCTACAAAAAAGTCAACGACAGCATATGTCTAACTTTTATATTTAAGTTACAAAAAGTAGTATTTTTAATATTAGTATAGATAATTTAATTTTTAATATTAATAAAATAATTTAAATCGGTAGGTCATATGTACTAAAACAGGATTATTAACATTATGCCCAACGAAGTGGGCACGGGTCAGCTAGTTCTTTATAATATAATTAGTATATTTTTCTGGGGGCACGGCAGTGCCCCAGCCAAGTCTCGAGCAAAACGGGTACGGCCGTACCATCCTTTTCTCGAAGCGTTTCGCGGCTATTTCACCCCCCCCTGTATCATCAATACGGACAAAGCTAGGGGTTTAGGTTTTCGATGACCTAGAGTAAGTATTAAAACAAGCTCAGCCTCAAAATAGTTTAGGAGTTTTGAGCGATCAAAGTTACACCATTTTGTCACTCACTGACTCACTCACTGACCGATTATCAAAAATCTAAGGTACTTCTAACAAACTTAGAACCTTCAAATTTGGCACCAAGATAGGTTTTTAGCTACATGTATAGGAAAAATAAAAACGGTAATAATTTATATACCTTAGTAAATAATAGGAAACAAATTTATATTTGCGGTTTTACAAGAACATGGTGTATTTTGACTGCATTGTTAATTTTGTTCTTTTTTATGTACAAAAAGTAAAACAAATCGATTTATATTATTAATAAATTGTAATAATGTATTGAATATGCATATTAATAAACAAAGCCTAAAAAGAAAAGAAAGAGACCTACAAAAAATAAATGAGATCCCACCAAAAACATTCAGTGTAAAAAGAGCCAAGTCTCGCAATTCTTCCATCGTAAAAAGTTTTGAGATCGCATAGTAGCCAAGTCCTGTTCAACTTGATTTGTAATAATAAATCAATATTTTGTGACTATATTAGTTTTGTTTACATTACAATAACAGTGACTTGGCCATGAGTACAAGTTAGAGGTCGTTTGCTCCTTGTCATTACGTGCAAATACCGTTGAATTGATATATTCTTATGGACATGATTTTGTAACTGATTGGAATTTGAGATCACCATGGACTAAACATACGCCATAGTGCATGTGCAGTTCACAGTTGGATGATACCGACGTCGGTTAAGGTGTCCTGATATTATTTATTTATTATTTACTTTGAACTCGTCCAAATATGCAGTTTTATATTATCTTATTGTGCTCATGGCCAGGTCACTGTTATTGTAATGTAAACAAAACTAATATAGTCACAAAATATTGATTTATTATTACAAATCAAGTTGAACAGGACTTGGCTACTATGCGATCTCAAAACTTTTTACGATGGAAGAATTGCGTTGAGAGACTTAGCTCTTTTTACATTGAATGTTTTTGGTGGGATTTAGTTGTACAATATAAATATTATATATTTTTTAATAGGTTGCACACTGTTGAGTGTTGACTGTCTACATTTACTCCTTGCTCCTATCGTGGGTCTGCGAGCAGAGATTTCTTAAGAACTAACCAGGACCTTTTCACATCAGTTCTTTTACGTTGTTTCTGTATTATTTCGTTGTGTATTTTACGAGCTCAATGCATCTTCTATAGTTAGAAGCGCAGCTTACATGTATAAACCTTTGCTGAATTGATTAGAGGTGGACCGCTTGGTGGCGGCGACATAAACAACGATGATTTCCCAAGCCTTGAAGGGGGTCCGCCGCGGGGGGAAAAATACGACCCAACCTACGGATACGAGCCGTACTGGGCCGACGGCGACTGGGTCTTCGACAAGCGCCCCGACGTCGCGGAGAATGAGGACGAGCAGTCCCAGGTCAACATGTGCGGGACTAGGTGCTCCAAAATATACACAGAGTAAGTTCGAACGTTTTTAGTAAATTTTAATTAAACTCCTGGATGCATTTCGCTAATGCTGTTATTTTATGCTGTAGTTTACAACACCTACAAGTAGATAGTAGGTATAGGCACATACGTGACAGATAAGTTTTTTTTTCAATCTACTCTCGTACTAAGGCGTTTAGTCCTTACACAAACATTCAAATCACATGCACAAAGAACACCCAGGCTTAGAACCAGCATTTGTTGATCACACAAATGTTTGTCCCGTGCGGGAATCGAACCCTCAGCACGTCGCGCACAGTAATGTAGTGGTGGCTCATACCACTCGGCTATCAGCAACGACAAGTCTGGCTTACGTGGCTATTTAGTATTGTCAAAAAAAGAATTAGTTAGTATAATTTGTAATTTATTTGATTTTTCTTCTATTCAATTAATACATTGTGCGACATAAAAAGAAAATTAGTCTACCTCTATTTAATAATGTCAAAAAAGGTATCCTTATATAGAGAAGGATTTGAAGGCTGAGCAAAATCCTCTTCTCCTTTTGCTGCAAAGAGGTCTTTACCCAGCCTTGGAAGAACTACAGGCTGATAGTATGAGGTAATTATGTTTTACTGACAAAAAATGAATTTTATGTTTCAGTTATGGCAAAGTATGTGCAAGGAACAAGAGCTTTAGATACAAGACGTTCGAGAACTACTGCGCTCTCAAAACCTACGACTGCAGCGGCATAGACCGTAATCTTGACATATATTACACTATCAAAAGCTATACACGTATAGCTTTTGATAGTGTAATAATAATGTAGCATATAGGTCTCTCTTTATTAATTAAATTCCATAATGGTCCGACACCCAAATATTAAAAATATTGTATTGTTACGTTCACACTGCATGTAGTAGCATCTTAGAATACACCTGTCCAGTTCGGAATCCCGCATATCGTGTGCCCATTAATAGGATTGAAGGTATGGTGAGGAACTTAACCAGGTACTTGCGATTTAGAAGTCCTAGTTGCCCTCACGATGCCGACTACTCCCATAGGTTAAGTCACTTCAATATGATTTCATTGGAACATAGCAGAAACTCATTTGATCTAATATTTTTATACAAAATTATTCATAAAAAGGTTTAACCAGAATTATTATCAAAAATACATATATACCTAGAACAGCCATAGTCAGGTCTAAACGTAACATCTGCCGAGGCCGCGCAGAGCTTGCGTAAGCGATCCCGCGGCTCCGGCAAAGGCAAGGACGGGACCGGGGTGTTTTTAGTCCGCCGTGCCCTCGGTGTGGGTTGAAATCATAAGAGTTTCACCCCGATAAGAAAAAAAAAAGGTCTAAACGTAACATAAACACATTTACAACAGCTTCCTCTAAAACAAATCTTGGTATCTCAGCCCCCATAAACGGTTTTATGGTTAATTATAACAAAATATGCACTCGCAGTAATAGTATCGATATCTGTGCCCACTGAACTTCCCTATTCCGCAAAAAACTTATAAATCTAATAAACATAATATACTTTCTAAACATATATTCTAAACATAAATTTGTGTATTTTTATTTTAGCCCCGATTTGATTTCGTTATCTTATTCGTATTGCACAAGTTAACAACGTAATTTCTTTTTTGTATAAAAAAAAGTAATAAGTAAAAATTTTACTGTCTTCACTTCTCATTTTTTAAACAAAAATTTTTCCGTGTAAGAGCTGTGTACCTATATAAGTGACAAATTCACCATAATCGAAAGATGTTGTAAATGTTTGTTAATGTGTGTTAGTGGATAAGTCGTTGAAGTACCTATTTAATAAATAGATAAAAGCCATTCACACGGAAATCTTATAAAGAATAATAAAATATTTTCTTAGTTAAAAACATGCCAAACATTGGCTCATTAGTTTTAATAGACGAAATTCTTTTTTTGTGCAATCAATTAGAGTGGCAAGTTGTTGCAGGCTGGATGGTTCTGTACCGGGGAAACTGCATCAGCCGAAACCTAACAGTGTACTATCGGTGGCAGCGGGAGCAGATGAGGACCCTGCTGGCCGATTATTTCTCCAAGTACGGCAACAATACCAGGGCATACGTGGGGTACGCTGGCGACGGATCACCAGGGATATTCAGCTGAAAACTACTGGGACCGGCAGGCTTCTGAAGCTTTATTGCCTAATGATAACCTGTAGTGTAACACTCAAACCAGAAAAAAATATATTTTTTATATTCCTACATTATATACCAAACTTGATACACTTTGTTTGATTGTTTGCAATTTTGTTTATGTAAATGACATTAAATGACCCGATTTTTCCGTTTTAGTGTCTTGTGTCATTCCAGGAGCCTTAGACTAATCGCGGTGGGTCAAAGCAACATGAGAATGGAAACCACCAAACAATTTATTATCTCGTGGTAGGTCCTGGCGAAACTAAAAAGATGAGCTTTAATCCTTTATAAAAGACTGGTACAGTAGCTAACAATAGAGAAGAATGCGTGGAGTGAAGTCATTGGACATTAAAAATACTGTAGGCTACATACTAGAGCTACTGTGTACACATAATTTTAAAAAGGAACCGACTTCAATGATATTTATATAAGTAGGTCCCATATAAATATCATTCAAGTCGATTAAGTCATATCCTATTAACGAAATTTTTTTTTATTCAGGCGTTTTGCTTTTTTTTTGTTTGTTGGATAATTACAAAAACCAAATGTTGTAGGTATAACCTACGATCCGTTGAAGTCATTTTAAAATATACCTACGCTATTTTTTTCCTCCAATGCATGCTCAAGACCTCATGTAATAAAAACTTGTATGGTTAGCGGTGTTGGCTAATTATCAGGTGTATATACCTAGGTTAAATTTTAGTCGGCTATCGCATAAAAAAACAATGTGTTGCTTTGTTGAATCTGAATATACAAATTGGCCAGCTCTATCTCCCTACTATATCAATCTACTTATAGGTAAGACGTGCTTTAGTATATACATCATAGCTACAATTAAAGACAACATTTTCAAGATCTCAAGTCATTGTTAACGCTGAAAACAACACTAGAGTGAACCCTTTGGTGGAATTCCCAAAATATGCCCTTTGTGAATAAATTACCATTTAAATTCTACGTATCCGGGAGTCTGCTACAAGTTAACTGGGGATTTAGCCCGGTCGAGTAGAAAACAACTGTACACAACAAGTAATATGTACTCATAAAGAAGATCCACTTCGCCTGGCTCATGGAAATGTTGTAGCTTTGATGTAGGTAACATGGATTACACAATATATATAACCCTCGTTTCACAACTTTATTTTTAAAGGATTTTGTTAATCATTTGAACCCCGGAGATAATCGTTAACATAACAATTAAAACACCTAAAGATATCAGATTATACATAGTGGACCTTTTTGTTTTTTTACAATATGGTAAATAGCGAAGACGATTAGATTTGCATTGTTACTTTGTATTAATGAAATGTTTTTTATTGTGCCTACGTATCGACTGGTGTTGTGATCGGGTGGTACTCGACATGCATATATTCCTTTTATTGTGTTGGCTGTGTAAGTGTTACGTTCAAAATTTATCTAGATAGAATAGTTGCTAATATAGAGTTGGGTATCACCCATTATTGATAACGTATCCGCATTTTGAAGGTTATCCTTATAGAGAAAGAATTGTGACTTAAAAACATGACAATTGCTGCTGGACTCAAGCCTCTTGTAGAGAAGGCACGAGCATTGATCACCACGCTTGCTAACTTGCGGGTTGGCGAGTTCAGATTCAATTTTTTTAAATTTATATTTACTTACCATGTTTTTCTGCACCTTCTGCAAATTTGCAATGGGTGTCATAAATATAACTTTGAAGAGGTTGCATTGGAACTTGCCTATAGTGGGTTCGAACCTATAACCTTGTCCATACAAATCTATTCGTTAAACCACTAGGCCACCACGACATCTAGTAGGTACTCTTGGTTGGGAATAATTGCCATGCTGAACAGTCTCTGTTTTAAAGGATATTCACAATATTTTACATTAACCATTACAATAACCTCACAAACGAAAATGTTATTAAAGAAATCATTATTTTATTACTTAAATTACAGGTAATATCAGGATAACCATGATAAGCGCACAGATGCCAGAGAGACCGACAAAATCTACTAAAGCGCCGAGGTACTGATGATCTATGAAGTCTGTCATCGTGTTCTGGCGTCCTGGAGTTCTACTCCGTGCACTTGCATCTGCAGTTATAGCAGACGCTATTAATAATTTAACAACATTCTATTCAAATAATACTTCCATTATCATTTAGACGCAAATCAGAACAATCTTTTTTTTACAGAGTAAAAACCTCTCCGAGCACGATTGAATATCACAAGTTCTTGCAGATGCAAAGGGATATAAAAGAAGAGAAGTATAAGTTTGCGTACAACCCGAGCTGGGGCCTGGAGCCTTACTGGGTGGACGGTGAGCACGTGCTCTCCACCTTCAAGGAGGACCTCAGCAGGAACATCACCACCACCAAGATGCCTCTCGTCTGCGGCGAAGAGTGCAACTATATGTTACGGAGGTCTTCTTAATTATATTATTTGTATTGTTCTGTTCACATACTAAGTTTTCAACACTTACAACGATCGTACAAATCTCATATATCTACCATCTTATGACAATTTTGTTGGGACCGCAATGAACTTTTCCGACTACTTTTAGGCCGCATGCGGTTGCAATGCAACTCATTTTAGATTATTTCCTATTTTATCCTTGTACTATTTAACAATACTTTACAGAGTGAAACACGTATGTGCTCACAAGTCCGACTATAACACCGTCAACGGCTGCGTTGGCTACTACTGCCCCGGCAAACCAGGAGAAGACTTAGACTATGGATTCAAAACCTTCGACACTTACTGCGAGTTCCTTGACGCAGAGTGCCGTGCCCCTTTCACTGACGGCCGTATGTATTCATTTATTTATGTTCAGACCTAGTGTGGAATAGGATAATACGAAATAGAACGAAGTCGCATGTCGTCAAAAATTATTACCAGTAATGGTCGTTCATTCGATTTTAGTTAATGTTCGATTTTTCGAATAATGAAACGTATCACATATGCGGCTGCCGCAGGGATTTTCCACGATCAGGAAGAACCCAATATTCAGCCCCGGGTTGCAGGGCATTAGATTTTTTGTAAAAAAAGTGGTCTCCAATGGTCAGCCCCCTCAATTTGATGACCTTTGTGGTCAAGTGGCAAACACACCGGTTTTCAAGGTGTCACTAGTTCTGAGGTCCCGGGTTCGATCCCCGGACGGGTCACTGTAGAAAATCACTTTTCAATATTGGTCTGGGTGGACTGGGTGATTGTGGTACCTTCGTTGTCTCTGAATTTCATAACACAAGTGCTTTAGCTACTTACTTTGGTTTCAGAACAATGTATGTGATGTTGTCCAATGTTAATGTTAATGTATATAATATATTTAAACAGACAAAGAAATACATAAAACCATCTGTAGTAAAAACAACACATTTAATAATAATATATGTGTTTTCCTACCTGTTAAGAAAACACTACGAGCAGTTAACAATATGGTGGATACTACTGCTCTTTTTCATAGACAGCACCTATGAACTAGTATGAACGGGTTTATTTCACTTGTCGCATTTTTATTTTATTAACTTGGGAAGAGTAAAAAAGAGCTTCTATTTAAGTACACATGATTCGATTATTCTAATTATAGTGATATTTATGACCAATATACCACACAAACGACTGGTTGCTGGCTGACCACTGGTGCTGTTACCCTATTAATTATAGCCTAAATTAATAAAATATATTTTTTAATATCTGTCAGATCTTTAGAGAGATTATTAAAAATAGTCACACACGACACGACACGTATTTTTCTTATTTTACGTAACCAAAAACTCGATACATTGATTTAAAATGTCGCAATGCCAATTTTGTGCTTTTTCAAAGTACGTAAGTTCAAAGTTGAGAAGTGGGGGCTAATGACATCATGTCATTAGCCCCCACTTCTGAACTTTGATTCATTTTGTCTTCTTAGTGTGGGCTTATTTCAAAGAAGCAAAAAAACAAGTGTCTTATATATTTTTAATATCTAACTGACGGACTAATTAGATTTTGGCTTTTCATACCTAGACACCTACCCTTTTCTGATGTCACTCTTACCAAGGACTACCCAGTAAATAGGTTGTGAGCGTCAGATAGAAGACGCCCCTAAAATACTGGTATATGGCCATATATTATAGTGAGTCGTGAGAGTAGAAATCTAACAAAATAGTTAGTCTGCAATACAATTTATTTTTAAAACTGTGGCATTCTATTTATATTTTTCTGTGCGGATGCCACCCAAAGCTATTGTTGTCAAGTTGTTTTATTTTAGGTTATGTACTCGTCTATGTCGGAAAGTGTCAAAAAACAGAAGAAATCTTTAAACCATTATGGGAGGCTTGGCAACCAGTCAGTAGAATGAATAAATACATCAGCGAATTTTATTCCAGACATCCACGTACAAAAGCTCCTCCGACTTTTGTGTTTGGTACTCGTTCGTTCACTCCTCAACATAAATAAGGTTAAAAATGTTATGATTATCAAAAGACCTAAGAACCTAGTAGGTAACCATGTATCACGAGTGAGCTATCGATGGTGACAACAACATGCCATCGAGTCTGCTATCTAAGTTAGAGAGAAATTCCAGTCCAAAACGATTTAAACTGTAAGCATAAATGAAAACATTTGCTGTACAAGAACCATGTTATTCTATTTAAATGCTATTTGACTTTTGCTCGTTAAAAGTGCCAATTTAGTATTGACAGCAAATTAAAAAAATGTACCTACTAGTTTATAATTTTTATGTGCAATAAACTGTATTTTGTCTTCTTGTTGCATCGTTTTAGGTAGAAAAATAAGCCTATCCCCAACTACTAAACTAACCCTACTGAATTTAGGTATGACAATTTTACAAATTCTTTTTATTCAGAGGCCTACCTATTTACCACTGATTAACTCCAGCTAAGGGAAATGTACCAATATTTTTTGTAAAAAGCTTAGGTAGGTTTGTGAAAAAGTTGTTTTAAACCAGTCATTGACGTACTAACAAAGTCTAAAGGCTGGGGAAGTCTAAAGGGAAGGATAGGATTTTGGTTCTCTGTACGCGCGGCGGTGGGTTGACGAATATTAATAGTGTTCCCACAGGAGCCATCTTGGGCCCCCACGTGAGTTATAGCCTCTACAACGCCGCCGTCTGCGCAAACAAACGGCGCGGTACAATTTAAGGTATTATGCATGTTTGCGAGCTGACCGGGACAGATGGCTTCTTACCACCGTGAGGCTACGACTTGGAATTGAACAGAATATACCATACATTCTATTATAATTTGCACAAAAACAGAAAAAACTAATCTAAACTAATATTATAAAGCTGAAGAGTTTGCTTGTTTGTTTGTTTGTTTGTTTATTTGTTTGTTTGTTTGAACGCGCTAATCTCAGGAACTACTGGTTCGAATTGAATAATTATTTTTGTGTTGGATAGTCAATTTATTGAGGAAGGCTATAGGCTATATAACATCACGCTACGACCAATAGGAGCGGAGCATAAATGAAAAATGTTGCAAAAATAAAAAACCGTTAAAACTAACACACGCGAACAAAGTCGCGGGGGACAGCTAGTAAGTTATAAAAAATTACAGAATTAATTTATAAAAATCTTATTTTTTGTAACTTTAGGTTCCAATAAACTTTAAATAAACCACTGGTAACTTGTTTAGCTGCGCCACGTAATCGTACTAACAAAAGCATGTAATCAACAGCCAAGGTAAAAAGCAACATTGTTTTATCCCTGTCGGCCAACGAAATAGTTGTCGGGGGTTGTCTTATAAGCGCCGAGTAATGGCTGGTCATACATTAGAGCTTTATCTGCAGGACCCGGCCCCGTGATCGAGGGTCCTCTGCCCTGCGGCCACGGCCTGGGCTACACGCAATTCTTCTTCCGAAACCCGACTGTGCTGAGTTTAGGCAACAAGCTGTAACTCAAAACAAACTTTTGAGCATTTACATTTCATAAAATTTATCAATTATATTATTATATTAGGACAAGAACTCAATTTAAGAACGTAAAATCAGAATTCGATACAAAAACTTTGTGAGAATGAGATAAAGTAAATGTAGAGGTTATAGATATAAAATTAATATCTCTTATATCTTCTTGATATTTCAGTCATAATATATTTACAAGTGTATTAAATACAAAAATATTTAAAAGAGCAAATTTTGTAGCAAAAATCCTCTATTGCATTGGAGTTCCAGTACCTACCTTCTCAATAACTTAAGCGAATTTGCGGCTTAAAGTAACAAATCCTCAGCGGAAGTGCATGTCCCAGGAGGACCGCTCGGGTGACGGACGACATCCATCGTCCTCTGCTTATCTCGCACTCGCCGCCTCTATTGTTAGTGGTGCGAGATGACAGACGTGGGCCTTTTATCACGTTTATAATGCTCATTAGCCGGGGATGAACAAAAACAACGAGCTACCAACCTCCGTTGATAGAATACTGATTACTAACCTAGAAGAACAATCCGGTTCGTGTGTTTTTTGTGTGAGGGAATTGCGAACACTCAACATTAAACGGCCAGCCTTCAGTCACGTCCCCGACATGGTAAGGATAAGAATGCGTAACTAACGGATTCTGATTGTACTGCTTCGTATCCTGTCAGAATATTTCGTGTTCATTTTGGCGTATTTCAAATATATTGTTCGGTGTGCCGACGTTATTTTTTGCTTCGGCGCGGAGCTTACGTAATGTTTTCATAAGTATTTATGTGAATACTAAAAGGTCGAACGTATCGGCACAAATAGACGTAGCTCTTGTATCGAGTTCGCGAGAACTTGAGATTTAATAGTGGATGCAAATCAAAAGGCTGAAAGAAAATCTGGCCAGTTTCCATATACGTGAAATCCAATCAAAAATTTATTAAACGAAAAAATATCGGAGTGTTTTAGTTCAGATGTTTTTTTTGCATCTAGTTATTTCTTGGCAAACCGTACGAACTTTATTCCGGTGAGTAATAAACTGTATCATATTATTGTTTCTGTACCAACTGCAGGAACTGTTGGTTTTTAAGAACGGTATCTGCAAACATGTATTCTAAAATTGCGTTTCTTATGTTGGCAGCTTTTTCTCATTACGTTGTGACTTAAAAGCAGTATTATTTTGGCGAGAAAATTAATACTAAATAGTTAGTTATACAAATAGTAAGTATTTAAGTAATAACTTTTATTTGTTAAATATGTTTAATGACCTTCAAATCTCTTAGATATGCTAGCATCTCTGTTAACATTGACACCTCTGAGCAGCCAGCCCTGGCCTGGCCTCAGGGGCTGGATCCCTAACGGGGTGTCGTCGGCGGAGGCGGCTTGCATCAACAGCATTCTTCGAGGCCTGCTGGATGTATTAGGAGGACTGCCGTGCACCAGCAGGTACGAGAATACCACGACGTCCCCACGGTCAGCGATCACTGGGGTTGCTTTTTCTAGGGAAAATTTTTCCTGCAATATTAAAGTTTTATATTTATAGTAGAGTGTATATAAATGTGTATTTTTCGAAGAATCAGTTTTATCATAAATACAAAAAAGGATACCTGGTCAACGTAATGGAAGTTAGATTCCTTAGCGCCCACGTCTTGCTGGGGCCCTAGCGTATGCGAGCCGGGGTACACGAACAGGCCTCCATTGTCAGGTCCCGCCGCATCCAGATGCAGGAAGGCTGCCACCATGGAGTCCTTCTCGTAGGGGAAGTAGTGGTAGTCCTAAAAGACAAGACTTCACTATTATATTATCTGGAAATAATTATCGTGCTGTAAAACTTAGGTTACTGAAGATTGCAGAAATTACTTATAGTCAAAGATCCGACCGCGATCAAGCTTCACTTATCCGTTTACGTGAGGAAACATACTTTTTATTAAATCTCGAATACAGACGAGTAAATCCAGAAACACTTGCCTAATAAAATATGGTATACTTAGTTTTTGTTTTTTAGTTTTATTGTAGACAATACTTAATTTTGATAGGTATTTCAATTGGTAAAACTGACCAGTGCAGTCACCTGTTTAATCTGCTTGCCAGATAGCCACGACAAGAAACGAGTAGGCAATAACATACTACCTAGGCTCCCTCTGTATGTTTAAAACTCTCGGTTTAAGAAAATTTGGTTCGGTAATCATGTGGGTGTAGCAACCAACATTAATAATATTTATTTATATTAAAAACGAGCTGTCCCCCGCGACTTTGTTCGCGTGTTTTAGTTTCAACGGTTTTTCATTTTTGCAACATTTTTCATTTATGCTCCGCTCCTTTTGGTCGTAGCGTGATGTTATATAGCCTATAGCCTTCCTCAATAAACGGACTATCCAATAAAAAAATAATTTTTCAATTCGAACCAGTAGTTCCAGAGATTAGCGCGTTCAAACAAACAAACTCTTCTGCTTTATAATATTACTAGCTGTCCCCCGCGACTTTGTCCGCGTGTTTTAGTTTCAACGGTTTTTCATTTTTGCAACATTTTTCATTTATGCTCCGCTCCTATTGGTCGTAGCGTGATGTTATATAGCCTATAGCCTTCCTCAATAAACGGACTATCCAACACAAAAAGAATTATTCAATTCGAACCAGTAGTTCCTGAGATTAGCGCGTTCAAACAAACAAACAAACAAACAAACAAACAAACAAACTCTTCAGCTTTATAATATTAGTATAGACTAGCTGTCCCCCGCGACTTTGTTCGCGTGTTTTAGTTCAAGGTTTTTCATTTTTGCATCATTTTTCATTTATGCTCCGCTCCTATTGGTCGTAACGTGATGTTATAAAGCCTATAGCCTTTCTCAATAAACGGACTATCCAATACAAAAAGAATTTTGCAATTCGAACCAGTAGTTACAGAGATTAGCGCGTTCAAACAAACAAACTATTCAGCTTTATAATATTAGTATAGATAGTATAGATAGGTACAATTAAAAGTATGTTTCGTCTGGTAAACACGGTCAAGGCCGAAGTTAGGTCGGATCCTGCTCTATTAATTTCAATCATAATCTTAGCAAAGGCCGTAAGATAGGATCACAGTATTTACTTCTAGTTTAAATTCAGGTTCAGTTACTGAATTCAACAAACTTATATCGAAAATGTACATCATAATTTGTTACATTAGGTACATTTTTGTTTCGAAATCTGATATAAAAACATTTTGACCACTAATCAGATAAAAATATATACATATATATTATCCGTGTGAGCTGAAACCGGCGGATGGACGTGGGAGTAGTTTTTCCTTCGGAGCTCGAAAAATGGACGCAATAATCAGTGGCGAAAGCGTAACTGTTGTTAAGGATAGATTGACGGCATTCCACGTAATTGACGGCCCGCATTCAGCAGAACGAAAAACGTATTATGGATATATCTCTGCGAGGTATAGCTCGAAACTACGGCGAGGAATGTTTCATAACAATCCTTGTATGGATGACTGTTAAAAATATATTTAATGTTTAAGTTGGATAAATATTTTCTGTAAAAATTAAATATCTTGGGAATACTCACACAAGACCATTTCATCCCAAACTAGGCAGACCCTGTATTATGGCAACTAGGCAACTGATAAACATACTTACATATTTCTAAATACATACTATAGATTATATGGAAATAAAGGATGTATATTCTTTGTAAAAAACCAACAAATTATAAACATACAATTTTAATTGCTGCTGACTGTACTGTGTCCTGTAATAAAGCAGCATCAAAAGTTCTCTCATTTGAAGAAGAATTATGTTATTTGAAGAAGTATTATGTTTGAATGCATTTGTTCCTGCCAGTCTCTTGTCTACCCTAAAAGGAACGGACTCTTTGATGCGATTTAACGCTCGATGTAGGACAGAATGGGGGTACGCCGCGACTAGGGTTGTTCCCCTAGGGACGCAGTCCGTAGAAAAGTGTGTTGGTTAGAGGCCACACCATGCTTACATAGGGTTTTGTGTCAGTTGGTATATAACAGACTTTGATGTTTTTTCGATATGTCCTTGAATAATATGTTCAATTACTAGCTGTACCCTCGACTCCGCCCGCGTAGAAGTTGGCTTTCGCGGCTAAGTAGTTAAGTAGGTAGTATTCAGAACCTATGACCTTTTTAAGATTTCAAGTTTGGGTAAAATCGGGTGTGTAGTTTAGCTGTGAAGGAATACAGATACATACAGACTTGCTATGGCCTTTATAATATAGTATGTATTTTGCGAACTTACCTGGTGCATAGGGTAAGCAGCGCCCTTTTCAGGAGGCTTGTAGTGAGCCTTGGTGTGATGCAGGATAATGTTCTTGGTCTCCATGACGTCTTCAAGCGCGTCCAGGAGGGGCTTGTTGAAGAGGAAGGAACTGAACACTGCGTGATGGTATTGCAGGTTGTGGATGCCTTTTACCTTGAAATTATAACCGCGGCTTAGGCTAAAGAACCATGAAAATCAAAAAATGGGTCATAAACTATATTAATAAATTATCGAAACTCATAAAGGTAATTTGAAATGCAGATATATTATGGTAATTTTAAATGGTATACAATACATTTATAAAAAGAAATGCAAATGCATAGAAAACTTTTCTTGTTCATGCGTTCAAATGATTATATATTAAATTAAAATTTCATGAATCTTAACTTTAGACTCGAAAATTTCACAGCTAAAACACAATATGATAATAATGATAGAATGGGTGGCGGTCGTACTATTGATGTGAGTATTCGTAGTTACATTCGCAGAAACGCTCGCCCGATGAAACGTCCATAAATTGGGCCGAGTGACATCTCTACAACAGTTTGCCGAGGCCGAATACACTGCTCGCTGCTCGGCCGCCGTAATGTGGACCTAGCTTTATTTGTCTCCTATAATATTTATTGCACATAATGGTTAGTTTTATTACCGTTTTGTGCGCCAGAAACACATTGTATTTGCACTTGTATTGCACACCTACATTATGCCAAAGACACTAACTTATTTTAATTAAAACACCCAAATACGAAATGAACATCAAGAACTTACTGTAAACTCCGAGGTGTTCTTCCTGTCATTAGCATCAGTCCCCACCCAGGAGCTCTCCATCTTCTCCTGGTTCTTCCTCGCGAACAACTTGTCATATTCTTCTGTGATGGTATTTAACTCTTCTTCGGGTAACACATTCTTCAGAATGATGTAACCATTTTTCTTGTAGAAATCCTTCTGTTCTTCAGTAAGACGACCCATGGCTGCTCCGGATAATGTCTACTAAATAACTACAATATATCAATTTGTTGGCATTTTGTTGACATTATGATAAGCTAAATTAAATTGTTATTGTAGGTTATCTTTTGTTTCTAAATGTGTTCTGTTATGTCATCATGACTATATTTTTTATTATGTACCTCCCTATCAATGGAAAATAACAATTGTACTACTATATTTATATCTGACAAATGTACGCTTACTATTTACAATCAAATTATTTTGTTATGTAGTCAATATGTAATAAAAGATATAGTTATGTCAAAACATTTGCTATTTAAGCGACTCAAAGACGGAGCTCCAAAAATTTAACAAGAAGTTATATTATTAATACTGCATTATATTTACACATGATAACCCTAAAGCCTTCCAAGCAAATATACAATATTTTAGGAGAGTATGTTTTTGGACAAACATACATACATACATAAATGATGGTATGTACATAAAAGTATGTATGTTTGAACACACATTTGCCCGAAAGTATTGATTGGATTGTGACTATTATTTTTATTGGCTTACATTAACATCAAGTTAGGGAACATTGCTAGTTTCATCAAGAATGGAATGGTTTAATAGTTTCCAAAATACACACTAATATTAAAGTATTGGTAAACAGCAATACTAACAGTTTATACAAAAACTTAAGCTATATTAAAATTAAAACTTATAACGTATATAAAATATGCAACTTAATAATTAACAAGCTTCAAAAAATTCATCATCGTTGTCAATGACGGGAAACGTGCCCAGAAGGCTGGCAACGTTGCCACGTTGAATTGCTATGTATATTCTTTGGGCAAAGTAAATGCCAGCCTTTTGGTCACGGGTAGAGTCGACCAGACATTTTGCTAGTTCCTTAAAAAGGACTCGTGCATCTGGTCCCCATTTCCCGAGCGGTTCAACCCCAAACGGCTCAAAAATACGTATAAGGGAAACGGAAAAAAATCTCAGAATCTTGGTCAAATTGTAGCGCATATAATTATAAATCACAATAAAACAAATTAATCGATTACAAAACAAAACTGCTATAACGTTCGGTGATTGAGAGATGTTTTATTATATTAGTTATATTGCTTAGCAAGCACAGAACTTACAAAAATAATAATTGTAGGCTACCGATTTTATAAAATTTTCGAGAGTAGAATTAAATCCGTACCACTTATACAGCTGTTACATTTTCGACATTAACTACCTCAACGGTCTGTTTACAAAATGTTATGAGGATGTAAACATTCCCTCGACCGTTTATGGCAGCATACATTAACGTTCAGTTAGAACTAGACGTTAACGTTTATGATTGCAAAATTATGCAGAACATCAACTATCAGTGATTCAGAGACTCGCCTGAATCAAGTAGCACGCAATGCAGACACCCAGGACACAACACTACGGGCGTAGGAAAAGTGGCGGGAACTGCAAATAGAATTATATTACACAGATGTGAGAATGCATGGGGATGAGAAAAGGTGAGGTCAGAGTGCAGAGAGAGCAATAGTTCCATATTAAAAAAATGACACATTTTATTCAGAATAAAAAAAAAAAACTTGTTTACTTAATAAATTAATGGTTTAAACGTAATTACTTAAGTTTTTTTTTATTATTAATTATCGACCCCGTTTTTTTTAATGAATTTTAAACGTAACAATCCTGTATTTGAGAGACAACAATGCAAATATGGCTTGTTAAACGGAATAAGTACTTTATTGCGTTCGTTAATGTAATCTACGCTAACAGGTGGTAGGTTACAGTTACAATCAATAAGTACATAAATCCTTATTTCCATGTCAAATATTACCACAATATGTTTGTTATCTTTTATATAGATGTGCCTTAATCATGTAAATGAAAACGCACGACAAAATCGCCTCTTATTGCACGTTATTCGCGTGAACTTTCTGACCTTATCTTTGTAGCATCCTGAATGCGCTTTGTATGTGTCGGGCGCCTGCATTTCACGGCGGACGCGTCACCCTGCCCACTCTACCACCCACGACACGACACGATTGATTACGTCACGTTTTATATCTCCGCTTGACATTGAACCTCGCCCCAAGATTAGAACATTCGTAATTAATATGTTTGGTTGAGTGTCGGTACATTTTGTGTCAGCTGCCAATTTGACAAACAGTCTGTTGATTTATTGTCGTGATGGATTTATGTCTACGTTTATCATTATCTTTTTACATTTATAAATCAAGTTTTTGACGGTACAGTACACCTCAGTTCTTTATATAGGTTATGGATAAATCCGTCTATCACTTTGTTTTATCTGAGCGCAGTATTAATGAAATCAGAAAATTAGAAACGTTTTTTATTAAATCATTTATTTATTGAGGCTTTTTGCGCTCAGAAAAGATTCTAATGGCAAACATACCTCTATATAACCACTGTCTCATTTTAAATCCTGTTATTATGACATTGCACGGATATTAAAAATAAACGTAATCTTGGTTCATTTAAGAGATTTCTAGGTGCTTTAATAGCCAACAAAAATAATTATGTTAAAGTTTGTGATAAATAGAAAGTCGGTCTTCTCGTTCGGAGCATCGTGAAGTTGGTGTAGTTTATAACTAACTTGCTTCATAAGTCACGGTAATGAAATGCAAAGAGAAACATAACGAGTCCGGTACATTGTGTCCGTCTCAAAAGACTGGGGACCGAGGCCTTGGCCACCCCGGTACACTAAACTTGTTCACTTAGGTACGCTAGTAATATTTGTAGGTTAGATTCAGCTAATTAAAGTTCATTATGTGATTTACATAATATCCCAAATGAAAGATCAAAAGGGATGTTAGCGAGGCTCGTCCAGGGCGCACCGTATGTATGTAGGTACTAACTATTACCTATTTAGGTATTGCCATTCGAGGAAGCCTTCACTTCTATTTAAATAACAGAACTATAAACCACAGAGCTATAAATATCTTCTTCACTGGATGTCGGATCTTCTCCACGAGTAGCACCTACCTACTATCTTGATAATTATAATGAATAAATAATGTACCTGCTCTTTTTACAGGGTCTCAAAACAATTCAATTTACAATATTAGATCTCGGTCAATCGTCAACATGTATGACATAAAATGTTTAACCAAGTTCGTGGAAGACGCAAACAATTCTATTTTTCTTTAGAATTGAATTTTTGGATACGGTTCGGCAGTTTGCGAGTTATAATGATGTTTGTGTGCCAAACGCAATGCGGCCGGCTCGCGTGCACAATGCTCTCCAGATTTATATCTCAACATGTTATGACTTACAACTTCTTTATGAAAGAACTCAAAATTTTAATCGATTGTCCGAATCTAATAAAAATCTCATCATCGATTGAAAGTTTTTAAGAGGTATTGGTTTTATTTATACAACGTCAAGAACATAATTAAAAAAGTAGTATGTTTAACTGAGACTATAATAGGCTCATATAGATGGTACATATTATAGAGTCCCGTTTGAATACCATACCGTACCACCAATTTTTTAAAAACATCTTATGCTGGGTAATAGTATTATTTTGATTTACTACACGTGTATTCGTCTTCGCTTTACTGAATTTTGATGAAGAAACTTCTTTGTATGTAAATTTGGGTGCCTTGAACAAACTATATTATTATCTGTATAACATTTTACTCTGTTACTAAGATAACAGTATCTCGCAGTTTGCTAAGAGTGGTGAAGAATGAGGTTAGGAAGTTAATGAGGGCAAGAGCTTCTATAACATATCATGTATTTTATGTGTATGTATTATTTAAACTTAGAAATTGCAAAGTTGCGGAGAGAAAAACAGTAGTTCTCCAAAAAATAAATCAAGTGTAACTTAAATCCAAACACAGAACGGTTGACACTATTTAGGTAGGTATTGCATAAACTGTTGGGTCATGTTTGGTCTCGCCAATCCGAACCCTCGCGCCAATACAGCGAGTTCTACATACCTTACACAGCCGGAGACAGGTGGCAAATAGAAAAACAAACCAAGTTGCCATCAGGTTGCCAAG
Organism: Diachrysia chrysitis; assembly: GCA_932294365.1. Classification (NCBI taxonomy): domain Eukaryota; kingdom Metazoa; phylum Arthropoda; class Insecta; order Lepidoptera; family Noctuidae; genus Diachrysia; species Diachrysia chrysitis. The sequence continues at coordinate 316,879 of OW028661.1, forward strand.
TTGTTGACCTATTTAGATCAAGAATGCGAACTATATATCTACACACACAGACACGCATTTCACGTTTCTTAATGAATCTCTGATATCATTGAATCATCATTATTTCATTTTAGCCTTACTATGACTGTTTAGACAGATCTTTTTAGTATGCTCTACACACAGCAATAAATAGTACATATTTGAATGGGTAATTTTTATTATTATTGACATATTGAAATATCTCGTGTCTGGCATAATATAGTAACAAAAAAAACCTTTAACTGACAGTACAAACGGTGTCAGGGTTTTTTGTGATTTCTCATGAAAAATCGATATCGCGCATCTTAATTGAAAAGTCTTCCTTTCAATGCAGGTTTTATCTTGTTCGTAGAAAACTGTGTTTGCTAATTAGCTGGCGTCGAGAGCTGCGGGGACCAAAGGAGGGGTAGGGGTCTCCTCGCTTACAAAACTAGTGTTTACACCCCTAATTATAAAGTGTTCATTGCAATCGTTATGTTAATTGAGGTTCTGTGGTCTGTGCTTGATGGTAATTAAATTATTTATATTTAATAAGCTTTTATGTATGTGAAAACATCGTCAGAGGTTACTAAATTAACGAGACAGTGTTAGACAGAGTTTTCTCACAAACCAGTGATAGTTCACGGTTTATCGGTTAAAGTCGTAGAGAGGGAGTAGGTATAGACAGTGCAGTTTATAGTGCTAATGTATTTGTTTCCCTGGCAATATTTAGTAGTTCAGAATTTAGAGATAATGTCACCAATTCAACATTAGGACTGTATGTTTAATGAACCAACCAAAATAAACCATTAGGTATAAATATAATGTAAATAATTTATTGAACGTTATAAGGTTATAACTATAACCCGTTAACCCTCTAGTAGCAACTTTCTCAGCAGACAGGTTTGGTGTTAAATCGAGAACTGGGTACGCAATTTCCGCTGACCGGCCTAATTCGGTTTGCTGCTAAGTCACCTGCCTTTGACACCGGCTTGTAGATAGGTGGGTGCTGGACAAACATCCGGCCGGTGACGTCATCATGGGGTTATCGACTCCCTGATTGTGTAGACCTATCAGGATAAGATAATTATCTTATATATAAAAATGAATTGCTGTTCGTTAGTCTCGCTAAAATTCGAGAACGGCTGGGCCGATTTGAATAATTCTTTTTTTGTTTTGTTCGCTAGAATACAGGGAAGGCTAAAAAACAAAAATAAATAAAATAGGTAGGGTAGGTAAAGTAGGGTAGGAAGAGTAGGGTAGGGTAGGTAGTTAGTTGACGGGAGCGAAGCCGCGGGCACGGCTAGTCTGAAATAATTTTTACATGAAAAATATTATGTGAAACTTCATGCTATTTAATGACAGGATTATTTGTCCTGATTATTCTGGTCAAACGGTACTGAGTACGTCACAAGCGTCAATGTGTCTTAAGTGGAGTTGAGCATTTAAGTCTTACTAGTAAGTAAGCCTTAACCTTAAATTAATTCTGCGTAAGTTTTCTTTATTTTTTTTGATTTCTATAATTATACTTACTAAACATTTTATAGTTTTAGTAATAAGGATTGCATTGAATGAGTTTTAATTATTTATAAATATTCTTTATTGTATACCAAAAAGATTTACCTTTTTAGATATAAAGTTAACATGGGTACGATGGCGGCCTTATCGCTAATAGCGATGTCTTCCAGACAACCTTTGAATGGACAGGAAAGACTACAGAAATACCTACGTGTTTTTCCATTCAACTTCATCGTCTATTTTGGATTTACTTAAACGTTAAACAAAACTTGTAACTCTTATCTGTATAAGGCTATGAGTTCCCTGTAGAAGTTAACAGTGAAAATTTCAGTACCTATGGAACACGGAAAAAAGGTTATATACATGGTCTCAATAAAACAAATGGTTCCAAGTTTTTTACGTCACTAACAGGATTCAAAGTGGCTTTGAAATCATTGTACAGTGAAGTATCAGGCGATCCCCGCCCCGGAGTAGTATCTCATTATATCTCAGATCTCGAGCCTATAATCCAGGATTAACGTCGGCCTCCAATGAGCCGCCAATGATTTGCTTTTTTCTGATCCTTCTCAATTATACTATTTCGGCTTTTTGAATTGATTTTAATATTTGAAATTTCTTATTTTATTAATTATAAAATTTATTAGCAGTTTATTTTTAAAGTTTTCACAATTAATATTAATAAAGGATATACTCTCTGTGTTCTCTGAATTAATCTCAACCTCTTGTAATGACCAAGATCAGTGGCGGTAATACCATATGGGCAATTAGACAGTGCTTACCTCCTAAGATCCAACAAACTATCCTTAATTATTAATACAAAAATAATAAATCAGTCAACACTCATTATACTTATTAATTAAATTATAAATAATAAAACTTATAACCAACCATTTAATTACCAAAAAAATAATGACATCACATTCAATACAAAACTTCATAATAGGTCGCGAACTTTAACTTTGCACTCACACACTTAAACGATTTTGGCGTGTTCATATACGCACGCAAACTTTTTTTTTTATAATTAAAATAGGTTCTGTGAAAGTAAAAAATCTCTGTTTGACATGAACAGCGCCCTGACCAACTTAAGCATGCCTCAACACTCAGGTAGCAAAGGTATTCACCATACTGCTCAACATATAAAAAATACATCTACTCCAGATATTATGTACTATATTCTTAATATACCTAACTAATATTATTAAATACTAATAAAAAATTGTAAATTAAATACAGAATTTTTTAAAGTTAACAACTACACAATTAATAATGCAAACTTGTTTTAGTTGCAATAAATGATTTTTGTTTTCTTTTAACTGTTGCAACTTGCTTGTCTTTTCGATATTTTTAATCTGTTGTAGTTTTTCTCGATAGGCGCGAGCGTTGTTTGCCTCATTTTCGTAATTATTCGTTTTGTGATTTATTGTGGTTTCGTGAAGTTATTAGTGTTATAAACAGAAATTATTGTGTCTATAAATATGAAAAAATTACAGTGCGTAGTTTGTAGCGAAAATACAATCTGTATTGATAAAAAATACGTGAAAATCCCTTCAAGAATTTAATACGTTTTCATTTGTTCACAAAACAAATTAATAAAGTAGGAGTTTTGTAGGCTAAGACCCGAACCACAGAATAAGAATAAAGAAAACTTTAAAATAGTGTGTAAAAAATAGTTTTTTACATTTGTTTCGTTATTTTTTGTAGTAATTTGCCTAATGTCTACTTGGTTGAAAAACAAATGCACGCCACTGGTCAAGATACTTAGTTTTTGGTTATTATGACAAGATGGCGTTACTAGTCTCAGATCAAACATTTGTATAGAACAATAACTTGAGAATGTTATAAAAGTGAGGGTAGAGAAAAATAAAAAAATGACGGCGGTGCATTTATAAGAGTGAACAAAGGACAGTCGGGTATTCGTGCTCCGGAATTATTGGCGATCTCATAAAATTATCGACTGTTACATTTGTAAGTGTAATTAGTACTACGTGCAAATGGTTTTCAGTCCTCGTTGTGAAAGTGAATATTGTGTGTGAGTACGGCGGGTCAAGACTCCGGGGTAAGTGTTTACCTTTAAATTTTACTTTAAATGATCAGGGAGGTTTTCGCAAGCATTGATTTTTATTTGTTGTTCTAGCTTGCGGAGACTCCCTTGCGTTGCAGTAGATAGAAAGGAATCCATAGCTCGGTGACGCGGTTGAACGCTTTAGGAATTTGTTCGGTATATTCGTCATAACCATATCGGGCTACTATTACACTCGAGCTTAGATCTCAACCACCATCGTAAAGGTCACGAGCACCTAAATTATTTACCTGCAACCTATAACTGTTATATGCACATAATGTTTATGTTGTGTTGGAAATCTCAACAGTTCGTCGTCACCTTCATGCCAATTATTGGGAAATATTGTGATGGGTTCCTGATTATATGCAGCATATTAATATGTGATATGTCGCAACTTAAATTTAATTCCGTTCGAACACGCCTGTTATACGCTGACTAATAAACTAACCATGATTTTATAGTTAGTGTTTTTAATACCAATAACGTGTAAACAACGTAATTGCAAAATCTTCAATCAATGTTGTACTTCTATGCCAACGTCGCACTCATAAAATATATATAAACATATACGTAATCTAAACGCCCCCGCAATAATACACAGAAGACAATAAGAGCCAATAATTGCCGCTATCTTAAACACCAAACGGAAATATTTACAGCCGTGGAGCAGTAATATATCATATTTATCGTACATTCGGCAAATTCTCGGCGAGATGTATGCCCGACCCGATATACCGCCTCTCGGCACCATGAATATCGCTGGGACCGCATTATCCATTGACAAATGTCTTACCATAACTGAAATTTATGTAAAGAACCCGTCGATGGAACGACAAATATTTATTTGGATCGCTTTTATCATACTCTTGACGCGATATGTATCGAGTGATGTACTGGACGAACTTGGTGTTTTGAGGTCGAGACTTTAATCACATTTATTTCATTCTTGTCTGCGAGAGCAGTTTACAAATTTATTTTTACAAGTTGTAAGTATCTTCAATTAAAGGAAATATTATCCAACATAGGATTCCAAAACAGTTTTAAAAGGGCCGCGATTCGCTTCCAAAATAATGGGGTATTTAACTAATATCGAATTATTTATTTATTACAAATATACCTATTAATAGTATTAAATTGAAACAGAAGTGCGAAATAACATGGACAAAATATACATGGATACAAAAGTTATAAGCTTTTAAAGTTAGTAGGTGACGTATTTCCTATCTATTTTTCGCAAAACGACTTCTACGGGACGACTCCAGATTAGTTTGGAGAAAAGAATAGTGACGTCACATTATGTTATAGCTCTCTCTGTCTTATTAGCATCTAAGTAATTATTAATCTGCCGTTTTTGCAACTCGACATAGTTTGTAATATATTAAAAAATCTTGTCAACTACCACCGAACTGTAACAATAAAATAGTCATAGAACAATTCCTATTTCCCTCCGGTCGTAATACAAATAAATACGTACAAAGCTTTTGGACATAACAAATAGCTTTTACAAGTAAGTCTTTATGTTTGTTTGTTCGAAGGCTTTGCCTTTTTAAATGTGTTGTGTAGCGACGATGTGGCTAATAGACATACGCCGGCTAATATATTGTTGAGAGAATGTTCTCCCTTTATTTATGTTTTGTTTCCTTGTTTTTCTTGGTGAAAGCCGCGGGTAAATTGATAACGTGGTATTTTTTATTTTATATTTTTGTAGCAAGCTGTGTTCTGAGTGGAATGGAGTGTTTGTGTCGGAGAATGTTTCATGTAAATGGTGGAGATGATCACATTGAACATTCTGCGAGATTGTTAATATTTTTTTTGTTAACCATCTCTAATATGGCGGCGGGATCATAAATTAATTTAGGTTATAAAAAATTCTTGGCTGTTAAGCTCTCTTGGCTTGGATGTTAAGAAGCATCTTGCAGCAATCTTACGCTCGATAATTTCATAACAGCACGGAAAAAACGTTCAAGTTAATTACTCCTTGATCTTTAAGGAAAGCTAGTAGAATCCCTACATAATCTCTTACTATTGACTTACACTATCACGCAAGTCGCACACATGTATCGCGACTCGCGGCGCACATTGAGACGTCCTCGTGACAAATGAGTCGCCGAGCGCCGCTAATTACCCGACACATAATTATTTACACATCAACCGTCGCAGACACGGCTAACCATTAATATTGTTAGCTTCCCATGCTTATCTGTTAACATTTTCAAGGGCTTACGGAGATATAGATAGAGAATGCTCGTTATATTAATATCTTAATATTATGTATTATCATCATCATCCGCAGCCTTTGTCTTCCCACTGCTGGGTATAGGCCTCTCCTTTCATGTGCCATTCTCTCCGGTCCTGTGCCAGTCTCATCCAGATTCGATCCAAAGTTTAGTATGTCGTTGACCCATCTTGCTCCTGGACGACCGACGCTTCTTTTGCCTAACCTTATGTATTATGCTCATCGCAAAAGGTCATATTTTACATAATATAGTTAAGTTATTAATGTACACGCAAGTAAAAAATTTCAAACTCCTTCGACCGTATAATTATGTGGTGACGCCGGGTAAGTTATGAAGCATAAGAAAAAAGAAAACATCTAGAAATCTCAGCTCCTAAGCTTCTTATAAAAATATGACAACCTCACTTCTTACCAACTATCAAGCACGTTCCAACAAATGGTGCGTAACAGCGGCGATCAACATGCGCTATGTGCTTCAATAAACCGGCCGGCATCAGTATCGGAAGCCCAGCTCAATGGCGAGCGCCGCTTACTCCCAGCCTCCCGATATTCACTAAAGCCGCGAAATTCCCTTACTTCCTAATTAAATTGTGATATCGTCGCGCGAAATCGGATTTTGGTGGCCACGCCATATTATATTGGGTTTGGCTCGTGTAAGCACAGGACCGGAAGTACCAAGGTGACGATAAAATCATTTACCAGGTTTCATGTTACAATGAGTTAAGGGAATGTGCATTAAATGTCCTCCCTTTTATTTGAGTAGAATATAAAATAAAGGTAAACATTTAGTTAGACCTCATTCTTCCTACAAGGTAAAGACAATGCTTTCTTGTTGATATTGTTCATACATGCTATCGACAAAAGATCGAATGACTGCTTACATCATCGTTTTAGATCAGATGAATTGTCAACCAAACTCATGTGAATTTGAATTTATTCTTATTTTATAATAAAATAAGATCTTAAAATAAGTAAAATAAAAATTATGGTAGAGTTTGTTATTTTGTATTACCTACGTGCAAAGTAAATGCCTGGCTGCCAAATAATCTGATATTCAATTGTTTTATGATAATAATATTAGAACAAAGCACGTCACGCGTTAAGCATGACAATTTAATAAAATTATGTTGTCGGCCAGCTCGGTCCCGGTTTGTTCCCGGCCTGCATTTCAGGGAAATAGTTTAATTACCGCTGCGCCATTGTTGTTCATTTACTCAACAAATAAACTCAACCGGTGCTCGTTCTAATGTTTTCTAGTTTATTTAGATGAAACTCAGTTTATCGTTGCTCAATTGGACGCTTGTTTACATTTAGTTTGTAGTCTTGTTTGGTTACAAAAAAGCTAACAACTATATTTATATTTAATAACATTCTTTTTTAGGCAGGGCTATTTAAGATCACGCTTCCACCCCACGTATCCGAGAAAAATAAGTGAGTGAAACCGCAGGGCACAGCTAGGCTAGAAACCAGTCATTATTTTCTTAAATACGTTATGTGGTGGATTTTCAATGTCTTATGGATTAAAATAAGTAAGAGGGCTAGCAATATCTACATCGATAGCCATAATGATAGCGATATTTGTTAACTGATTAAGTTCTAGGAGATACTGATAACATTTACCGCGTTATGGCAAGCTCTTTAAAGTTATCGAATAGCGCTATAGTTATGCTATCCATGTCGACACTGCTTGCCCAGGTACATACATACAGTTTTATCGACATATCGACATAATTTTATCAATATTAAAAATCTTGTGTTTTTACATTTCAATCATGATTAATGTATTTAATCCATCTAGCGCTATTTTGAGTACGAATATATTTTTAATTTATTCTTATCAAGCAAAATACAGAATGAATAATTCTGTCAGCGTTTATCTCGCAATCTAAGCTCATGAAAATGATCCTAAACATCTCAGAATTCAGTTACAAATTCGTTAAGGATAAAGCCTTGTTTATTTAAACTGAGAACCAAAGCCTACATTTTAAACAGTTGTGGTCGGGCCTTTGATTCGTAATTGTTAGTACTTATTGAGAATCTCGTCTTCTGATAGATATCAAAGCCAAAGGGTTATTTGAAGTGTTCATAATTCTGTGGCGCCGTTGGTGAGTTGCCAGGTGACTTGTAAATAAAATCTGTTACGCACCCTTAACTATAGAAGCTCTATTTACCTATTTCGACTGTTTTCTTACTTTTGACTAACAATTGCCTATCGTATAATCATGAGAGATTTAATTTCTTGACCTAATTCTATGAACTTAAAAAAGTTTTGTACTAATAAGTAGACGTGTAAAAGTGGAGTCGTATTAAATGTGAAACCTGGTAATTTAAATTATTTAAAATGCAAGAATGACTTCGACAAAAGTCTAACTTCGTAAACTAGAGGCAACCATTGAATAACAATGAACGATCTGAATCCCGACGTATATATGAATCCAATTGGTAAACAACGCAAAACCAATTAGACTTTTATTTGTGTAAACAAGAATCGAAGTTCAAACAATGGCCTTCATAAATCGGCTGCCAATGTTTGAAATAGATTTTAAATAGCTTCAAAATATCAGTTAACATTGACGGTAAAAATTTCAATAAATTCTCGGATCAAATTCAGTTAGGGTTGTAACTTGATTAAATTGGCGACCGCGGCGCGCGAACCATTTGTGTATTTTGATTTAACAAGACCGGGATATATTTTAATATCGATGTTGGAGCGTAGTAACTAAATGTTTAATTAAATGTGACTAGAATTTAGATAGTTCCTATCGTTCATATAATATGTACAATGTTCAACTATAATGTACAATAAAATATTGAATAAAAAGTGCTCCATGCTCAGTTAAAGTAAGTAACTACTCACCCAATGTAAAAGCACCAGAAATAAATAAACGCAACTTAGCATATTCTTTATCATATGCTTAGCTCGGTAGCTGTGCCGCGATTATCTGAATAATGCACAAAAAACACGTTTAGTGTTGCATTGAGAGAGTCCATGTATATATAATACCGGCCTTTAAATGTCCAACTGCTGGGCACAGGCCTCTTCTCATAAGGAGCATTGATCACCACGCTTGCTCATTGAGGGTTGGCGATTTCGATTTCAATTTTTGGAATTTAGGTTTGCTTAGATCTTTTCTTTCACCGATTGTCAATGATGTCTTATAATAATTAAGAAAGTACATATAACTTTGAAAAAGCCACATTGGTACCACTTGCCTGTACCGGTTTTAAACCTGCAACCTTGTGCACCCAATTTCGTTCATTGAACCAGTACGCTACCGCGACGTTTTTAGTCCTTGTAAAAAGCAGTAAAGTTGAAATTAGTCATTCATTATTATTATTAGCCCGTATTGTCCCCGTACCTTGAACTGCTGGGTAAAGGCGTCCTTCCACTCGTCCTTGCATCATGCTACATCTTTCCAAAAAAGCTATCCATTAATTGTTACAGCAATGCAATGTGTGGCTAACTTGTGGTATCTCTATGTAACTATTGTAATTATGCAACTAACAAGAGTTCTTTATGGAAATGAAACCCATTTTTTTGCAAAATCTATTGAATAAATCATGATATAGTATGTATAGATATATTGTGTTATATTTCGTCGGCACGTGTATGTAGGGTGTGTACCGTATGTAACCGATTTCCTCTGCGATAATACTTCGGTAAAGAGTAATTGATGTATTAATGTCCCTGGTGGTGTCACGTATTGATGCATTGGACTTTGAAAATTCGATACAAACAAAAGTATTAGATTGATCTTTTCTAAAATATTTTCGTCTATCACGTGTAGGATTCTTTTTACAAATTTTTAATTAACTTGCAATGTATGTGTTTGTTTAGGTCAAATCTTGCAAGCTAATAGAACCACTTCTAGACTTTACAATGAGATGAAATTTTGCATACATGTAGAAATTTGGTTACAATACAATAATACCGTACCTTCAAGCTGGTCTGATGATGAAGTCGAAAGGTGGCTATATAATCTTATCGCAATTTTAATTAAAAAAATGTTTATTAATAAAAACTTAATCCTGTTTAATTTTAATAACCAACACCATACTTCCTTTTTTATTAATTGCTTTTAATTCAATCCATGTATCGCGGAGTACAGTCATACAAAAATACAATGCACAAAGAACACCTAGACTAGCAATGAGATCACACAAATGCTTGTCCCATGCGGGGATGGAAACCGCAGCACGTCGCTTACAGAGGTAAAGTAACTAACACTGGACCACCTTTTCTTTGTGTGTAGGTGATTATAACTTTTTTGTATAGTTGTTTTAGTGATTTGAACTACACAATTACGACGAGAATAACAAAAATAAACTAAATAATTTACATTATGGTTTTAAGAGATTCTCTCTCGGTGATCTGTGGTTAACTAAAGTAAATAACATTGTACACAATATTTGCAAAGCATATTTGTCTACCTAGACGTCGATATGTAACATAATGGTTACGGAAGCCCAAATATTCTGTAATAGACATAATAACAAAAGTTCCCAATTACGTGTACATTGCTCCTCGAAGCCGTTGTCGTCACAGCTAAGTCTTCCCACAATATTCCATAGAATTAAAATGTTTAGGTTATTACAAGGGAAGGTCTACAAAAAGGTTTTACATGTCAATGCCCCAGCCAAGGCTAGAGCTCAGTAACCACAAAAACTTTAACCCCCCAATCCAATTAGGGGTAGACTGTTATATAAGAAAATGTAAAGAACCTTTACTCGATATAGATTGGGTAATAAACTTAAATAAACAACATTTTTCTCTTATTATATTCACAAAAATAGAACGGCAAACTGAGTTACAAACAAATTAGTTACCGATTTGGGTTTTAGAACTGACACAAATACACAGACGTAATAAATACACACGTTCAACTTGTAACACCCCCCTTTTATCATCATGGATTATTTTATTTAAAGTGAAAACTTTTTTGGCCTTTTGGGGATTTTTTGAGATGGAAATAAACAATTGAATTTGCAACACTGTTACTGCTACCGCCACCTCTGTATATAAGTACGAACATATATTGTAATTCGTCGTCGTCTGTCGCCACTCCCATTTTTTAAATAAATGTAGATAACATCACATAAATTGCTCTGAACCCAAACTAAGTAGCTATAGCACTTGTGTAATGGAATCAGAGACAACGAAGGTACCACAAACACTCAGACCCGTCACAATGTAGAAAAATGGTTTTCTACAATGACCCGTCCGGGAATCGAATCTAAAACCTCAGAGCGACACTTTGATAACCAGTGTGTACGCCAGTCTAGCACGGAGGTCATCATAATTAAAGCAATCACAATATTTTTTTCTTAAAATAAATTACCTTACTGACAGAGTACAGGCTAATATGCGAGGTTATAGCATGTGATTGATCTATGATTACAATTTCAGAATGTAACGAGAATTTAGAATTCATAGGTACTATGTTAATTAGTGTTCATTCATCATGTCTAACGCGTTAAACCTAAACTAGCAATAATTGCCAATTAATCAACGCTGTTGAACTTTAATCATGTAATTTATGGGTAAAATGTAAGAATATAAAGTGATAAAAAGCAACACTGTACACTACAACATTATTGCATTCTAAAGTGTCGCTTACATTGTCTCATTAAGCTATCGTTATAAGCTGAATATTTAATGCGTGTCTAAGTAACATTACCCACAAAGCCTAAATTCATCTAGTCTGCCTTGCCATGGGTACGCGTTGTTGCGAACTACATTAATAATGTATGGAGATTGGAGCACCGTGTTAAGATAACGCTCAACTTAGTTTACCTCAATCGTCAATCTTCGTACAAGATCGTACAACATCGGTCGTCTTCGTACCAAGTCGGCAGTAGTCGTGTCGCATGTCCACTTCTCGCTACCAGGAAATAGCATTTCATTTTAACAAGTTTTAATTATATTTTCTTGCCAATATCTTGAGGTAAAGGTCTTTAATTTAATATTAATACACCTTTGTTTAATTTGTAAATGTAATTTCAATGAGAAATGGTTTTCTTTAATTCTTTTATATTTTTAAGAAACCCAGAATTTTATTCAAGCGCCCTTAGCTATAAGACAAGAAAATTTTTGATGCTTGTAATGTTTTAAGTGGTAATGTTGAGTCGACAAGCATTATCTAGGATTTTTTTTTAATGAGTTCCCGAATATTATCATTACGGAAATATTATTACAGCTTCTAAAAAAAACATTATGAAAACTTGAATCGTAGTAAACAGTCAAAATCTTAAAAAAAAATACCTGCTCTTACAAGTTCTTTGTGTAGAGACTCAACATGTCACAAGATTTACTTACTAAGTAGTCGCTTGTACCAAGTTTCTCCCATTTCAACACAATTTAGCAAAGTGACGCAGACTAGCGTTTTAACACGCATCATCTTATCCTCGTACTTAGCTACAACAAACAAAAGACTTTAATAAGGACTCCAGGCATCGGAGCGCATAACAGAAGATCAAGTTTTTTTTAAAGTGCCTATTTTATTTATTCAATTTATGACGTGATGTTTTTTTTTGTTTTTTTGGGACATTTTTGACATGTATCGTGAAATTGTGTTACTAGTCTAAACTAAATGGGGGTAGAAAGTGATATCAATAGTCAACGTCTCCGTAATGGATAACGAAGCCATGAAGACGGACTGAAGGCAAGACGTTTTAGCATTTCTCAAGGTAGTTTGTCGAGAAATTTGAACACCCCAACCTGCTTAGGTGATTCTATTGTTAACCATTTAAGGTAGTAGGAAATCCTGTCTTGAGATCCGTAGCTGAACGTTCTGTTCTGTCTGAATCCTTGCCTTCTATTTTTTTATTCCAGGGTAGTTTAGTAAGGAGCTGATAAATATGGAGGTGTGCACTAAGCTGGCGGCCTGGTGTCGCGGCACGTTCTTCACACACGGTGCTGCCAGTCTTGGCTTCTTGCTGCCATAGAACTAGCGGTGATTTGATGATAATTAGAGCTCATATAAATGTAATGTAACGGATGTATTTTTTAAAAAGAACCGAGTTGTTTGTGACCTAACCTAGATGATAGTCTTTAATTGCTTGTAACTTTCTGAGATTTTTTCCCCGCAATCAAATCTGTACCCTGAATTGGCTTGAAGTTTCAGTTTCTGAAAGAACTTTTTACTAAGTTTAAGGAAAAGTTTTATCAGAAGAAATAAATTAACTTAACTACCAACGAAATAAATAGTCCACTGCATTGCACTCCAATGATTACAGTCAATACACCCAATTCCTAAAAGCCAGTTTACCTAGACCCACACAGCTTTAATACCACAAACCATTAGAGAAAACCGCAGTTAATCGGTCTAGCCGTTTCGGAGATAAATGACCGAGCCGATAAACATTACATTCCAAGCCTATTACTTCTCGCGAATAAAACTAAAGAACCTATTTAAAACGAGTGTCGGTCTATTTGGAACAAATTTGATTCACACCGAAACCACTTTGTGAGGGGGGGCTGTCGGTGCGATTGATAGAGATGTTATAGCTTCTTCACACAAATTTTGATAAACGAGTTTTTGTGTGGTCTGCTTCGTTATTTCTTTGTAGATACACGTTTTTTTTTCACGTTACGGGGTGTTGTTAGTTTCATCATATAAATCTATTTAATAACAAAAAGTATTTTTGAAATTCGAAACTTACAATCCATGTAATAAATAATCCAATTATTGACAGTTGAGTAGAGATAAAAGTTTAAATAAATTACAAAACAAGCAAGCCTGATTAACAGGGGCCTCTTACTTGAGTGAATGTTTAGTGGGGCCTCCAAAATGACATTTGGAAGCCAGACTTCAGCTTCTCTAAAAGGATTATATTCAGTAAACTGTAAAGAGAATTTAAAATGAAAAGCGTTCCGCTGTTTTAGTGGTTGTATGGTTAATCTGTTATCCTACTTTAGCACCGTTCAAGGAGATTAATATCGCAAAGGATTCGGGGTAAGTGCGAGCTGAGTGTGACGTCATCGTTACCTCACGGCTTGCGCCTTAAGGCGACCGATGTGCTGAGAATTATTCGTGGATATCAGATAGTACACCTCAAGCTCAGGACGGACAGACATATATTGTTAACAAGTTCGACTGATATAATATCTCTGTAGATTAGATATCCTGCTAAGGTCTACCTTTCTACGTTCTCAGCTTCTAAGCTGAGAACCATCAAGACATATACCCGATAGGATTCAGAGATTTGATTAATATTTGTAATTCTCAGAATTTGTCGTTGAACTGCATATATTATTATGTGTTCTCGATGCTTAGAATGATGCATAAACAAACTCTTTTTGTTTTTAAAGAAGACGACAATAATATATTTATACAATAAGAAAAAAAACGGCCAAATGCGAGTCGGGCTCACGCATGAAGGGTTCCTTACCATTTTATGGAGTACCCTTTATTTTTTTTTATTTGTTGTGTAGCGGCAACAGAAGACAGATCACACTCTAATCCTCTAGCTATTACGGTTCGTGAGATACAGCCCGTTGACAGACACAGGAGCGGACGGACAGTGGGAGGTTTAGTAATAGGGTCCTGTAAAACGGTGCCAAGCCCTTTGGTACGGAACCCTAAAAATGAATGATTTAATGGTTTCTTAACGGTCTACATCATCATAATCAAAAGAAAGACTGATGGGTATATTATCAGCAACTATGTTTTTAATACGAGTACAATGAATCCAATTAAACATTGTCACGTTATCTAGCAGTGTATCTGACTACAAACTAGGTTTGAATGGAGGCTAAAGTTTGGCGGTTTACACGTAAAACTGCGAGTTAGTTGTGTGAGCGTGATATGAAAACGAGGGGAAGTTACGTCACAAGTTGGTCAACACCACCGGACGTGTCTGCGCTGTGTACGAGCTGGAGTTAAATACTGGAAACTGGTTTACGTGTAAAAACAATTAAGTGATATGCGTTTGGAACAGATCCACTATAAAAAGGAAAATAGCAATTATTGATATCAGAAATACATAACTTTCCATCTAACGTGATAATATTAGGGAAGTAGATTTTTCATTCAACCACAGATTTTAGCTAGGTACCTAAAATAAATAAAAATATATTTCTGTACCCGGCAGAGAACCCGCAACCTTTTAAGGAAGCTATTTTATGAACTTCCGAACCACCGCGGCTTTCTAATTTTTGACGTAATACAATTTTGCTTGTAACAAACTTATTGAGCTCGGTGTTCCAAATTGGAAGTAACGAAGCCACAGAATAATTAATTAAATAAACAAATTTGAATATTTAACTTCCATATAACTCGCTTCTGACGAATCTAGGAACAAAGAAACCTGAGACAGGATGTCATGGTTCCACACAGTCAACAGGTAGAAAACATACGTAGGTAATATATAAATAAATAAGGAATAGACAATAGAAGCCACACACAATTCTGATAACTCTAAAATAATCGTTATGTTGTTAACAAATTGAGTTGAGTGTTGCCTGGCACTTGCCATTAATTATGATCTTTCAATCTCGCTCGTATCGCTTATCTCGGTTCCACTTAAAGTCGCAACAAGAAGCGACATAAATTTCCAGCTTTCGCATTCTCTTGTTACGCATTCATGGGTATAAGCGAATTCCGTTATCGGGTATAAATCAAAATCCGAATACTTCCGAGTGGTCCTACAGCCGACGACTTCTTACACTTCTTAAAATAATCACAGTCCGAATATCAACCTTATTACTTTCAGAATAAGGTTTTAGGAAGGATTCTCTGGTGGTAGAATATGTTGTTGAGATATAAACAATTTCTTCAAAGGAAACAAATTGTTCGCAATTCAATTACTGTAATGGGCACAGGATCGCGGTGGCCGACTTGTACGATGGTACAATGATGAACGATATTGTATTGATACAATTTTGTCTTATATGAATGCACTCCGGAGAATTGATATGTAGATCGTAGAACAGGAACATTCTTGTTTTATGGATAAATATGAAATTTACTGCGAACATGTTAGGCACGAGAAGTTATTGCGAACGACGGCGACGGAACGAATAACATATTATGTACTACAAAATCCCGCCTCTGTATCTGCAAAGGAAGTTTTTCTAGATTCAATTCTGATGGCACCACCATATTAGTGGTAAAACTTAAATTTATTTCGATTTAACAGAATTGCTATTTTAATTAGTTGATAGTTATTATGAGTAATAATGTCTTAAAAATCTTTTTTAATTAAATGAAAGCTTGTTCAATTTAATATAGCCATCATATTCTAATCCAACTTACGAAAACAAACAAAAACTTTTACAATATTAAACTGTTCCAACAATCCCACATAAATAGCCAGTAAACCTGAATCAATGATAAGAGTTCCGATCCCGTGCTATAAGTACGTAGCTCCATTAAATCGGGCACAAACGAGGGACCCGAAACAATTGCACTGCACTGTGGGTACTCTGCACTGTACTCTGCACTGCAGTGTATAATGTGGCCCGGATTTAAAGGAACTCTTTTAAATATACCGGCTAAGGCGGCTGCGGACCGCCGACTTTTAGCGGGACTTTCACTGCTATGTTTGAGGACATAAGTGTTTTATTTTTCATGTCAACATTAGCGACTGTACAGCTGCTTGTTGTTTTG
This sequence comes from Diachrysia chrysitis, assembly GCA_932294365.1. Lineage (NCBI taxonomy): Eukaryota > Metazoa > Arthropoda > Insecta > Lepidoptera > Noctuidae > Diachrysia > Diachrysia chrysitis. The sequence continues at coordinate 333,305 of OW028661.1, forward strand.
AAGTTTGTGGCGCATATTTTCAGTGTTGGATTTTAAGTGAAGATTTAAAATGTGAATATTAGATTAACAACTAACTATATTTGTTCATGTTGTCTCTGTTTGTGTGATTCTAAAATACATATAAAGGCTCCTACACACTATACCGACAGGTATTTGAGCCCTTGCCGCGCGAACTAGTCGACGGTATGGCCGGTGCGTCAGTTTACTTCTGGCTTTCGAGTGATCGTAAGATGATGCTTTGCGGCACGCGCCGACGGCTTAATGAAGCCGGCAACATACCTGCGCGGTATTAACCCGTCGGTATAGGCCGCCGGCATGTGTGTAGGGGCCTTAATATATTTTGTCCTGATTTTATCGAATTATCTACATGGTTCTTTAGTAATATAAATACCGCTACCGTATCTGTAATGTAACGAATAAAACTTTTTTAAATCATCTTTAATTAAGAATTCCTTTCTAATGCTGCGCTTGCTGTAATATTGAAGCTCCTTCCTTTAACGTAGCTCAAGTATTTATCAACGGGAAAGTCCAGCCCGGAAACTTTATTTTAAAAATATTTTTAAACAACTCCCTACAGTCTGATGTAAAATTAACGGATTACTCTGATTAATAAGCGAGAAAATGCTTTATGACGGAGTCATCTGTACTAATCTATATTTAATACTATAATATGCATACTAATATTATAAATGCGATAGATTCGATGGATGGATGAACGTTTGTTACCCGGTTACGCCTGAACGGTTGAACGGATTTGGATGAAATTTGGCAAGGATATACTTTACTACCTGAATAAAGCATAGGTTTTATTATCCTGAAAAAAATTACGGTTCCTGTGGGATTATCAAAAACGAAATATAAACAAAGGGGTAACCATGGCGACAGTTGTGATGTTAGAATGAACGATTATTCATCGAAATTTCAAAAAAGTATTCTTTTAGACAATCTGTGTCTCTACTATGAGTTTTTAACAAACGTACTCGCTAGCGACGGCGTAAACGATTTCTATGGCAAATTTGTACAGCGCCACTAGCGGACACTTCAAGAATTAAAATGAGTAGTATGAGACGATAGGTAAAAAACCTATCGAAATCTAATCGCTAGCGACTAACGTTTTTAGCCATTACATATGAAATTCGGTACCACGAGTCACAAATTTGAGAGATGTCATCGAGAAATACCGTATCGACAGTAGTATGTCATGGTACAAGTTATTGAAAACTATTCGATGCTCCTTTAGTCGCTAGCGACTGAAGTAAGTTTTCGATAGCAACTCATGGTAGAGACACAGGTCTATACAGCCTAGTAATTTTACAATAAAAAAATGTTTTTTTTTGCTTCAAGCTCTAATCTCAGGAGAGTTTGTGTTTATTTCTCTTTTCTAGATGAAAAGCTTATATAAGTGTTAGGGGAGTACTCAATATTGTTTTATTGTAATCGATTTCTTCTTTACAAAAAAAAAAGGAATAGTATCTCATTGGATCCAATTTTATAGCAAATACGGACAAAGTTGCGGGAAAAACCTAGTTTAAAAATAAATGTTACTTAACCATTGTTTGGATGCGTGTAGTACCTATCTACTCACTTTGTATTATGTAACTATTGGAGAATTGTATTTACCTACATTTCCAAAAATAATAATGACAGTCACAGTAATAAGTTCTCAACAAAGACGAAACAGTCCGGGCCTATAACATCAATGGGGTTTCTAATGTCAAACGGCACAGTTTCCAATTACCATTAAAGTAACATGATTAGGGTGTAGTCTGACGTCTCGCGCGCCTCGCTCGGGGAGTCGTAAGTGTGTCGGCGGCCTAACGTGCGATAAAATTGTCGTGGACGGTCGCCCGGCAGCGTACAGTCGACTGGATTCCTTTCGGAGCGGTTTATTGCAGCTGTTTGCTACCCAGTTTGTTTTTATTAAAACCTAACCGCAGTGTTTTGTTTTGTCGACAGTTTGCACTTTGTTTTGTTTTTATACATTGATTTGGATGCAGCCGGACAATGAAGTGCTGTAGAAGCATTTCACGTTTGTATCTATTTTTTAAACGACTTTCAAAGGAGGTTTACAATTCTTCGCTATTTTTTTTTATTATTTTTTTGTTTGTTTAGGAAATTGTGGATCGATTTCCACAATTTGTTTTGACATCAATATGGTATATATACCTCAGAGGAGTAGGAATATAAATTTTATTGAAATCGGTTCCTTTTTACATTTATTAATATGCGTAATCAATTATTTTGTATAGGTACACAAAATGTGTTTGTGTTAGTTTTTTTTAGGAAAATTCTATTTTACATTTGTTTTGAGTAAGCCTCTTATCGGATTTTCCAAAAACGGCATAGCGAAGTAATAATTAATTTTACCCGTTTAATTTCGTGTATTTTGTTTTTTGTTGAGAAGGATTTGAAGAAATAGGCGATGGTTAATTTGTTTCGTAATACTTCATTAATTAGATAAAACAAACCTTCGAATTATTTACTTACTCGTTACAGGCCTTATTATAAAAATCTCGACGATGGTTAGCAATTGATTAGCAGATTCTTATTTCATTTTTTCTATAGAGAATTTGAATTTGGAAGTTTCTTAGCAATTGCTAAATACCGTCGAGATTTTTTGAAATAAGGCTATATATTTAAATATTAATACCGAATTTAAATTCGTTTACCGATCAATTAGATTTTTATTTAGATAAAAAACATTGATTTGCTCAAGACAAACTATAGCAAATCTGCAAATTAAAAATACTTTAACATTTAGTAATAAATAATCAAATCATTTTAGTTTTGTTAAAACACAATCAAATGGCAATTGTTTACGTTATACAAGACAAATAAGATTTACGATAATAGGCTTTATTTCTTCGCCGTTAAAGATTGTTTGTACCAGATTTTTATGAGCAATATAAAATGGATAGAAAAGTGCTTGTAATGCAAGATTTATGTTAGCGATTGGAAGTGATTCTATCTGTTTTCTATGTTTATTAAGCGGATCCTGACTAACCCAGTAATTTAAAAGTTTCACTAAATATTTATGACATTGAAACCAAACATGATTCTAGTCTAGTATTTTTAAACGCAGCTAGTTTTCAGTCTAAGTTTATTATTAAGCAAATAAACATTTGCTACCGTAATATCGTTTAACATTTAGCAAATAAACAAGCATAAATTCAATTAATCACTAATTACTTATAATTTGAAATCCGGTTAATTTAATTACCTACATAGTTCACAATTAGTGTTGCCATCTAAATTCAATGTGTAGTTTTGGCTGGGGAAATAAAATAGTTAGCTGTAAGGTAACCCGTTAGTTACAATCTTCATTATAATTTCAATATTTTTAATTGAAACACGATCATTCGATAATTGTTTATGAAAGTATATTAATTGTGGTTTATATTTGTTATTGTCAGTGCAGCGGAAGTGCTGTCACAATGGTTTTGATGAATCGGTACTGTAGTATGATTGAAAGCATTTCTTTTATAAATGTGAACAACATCACAAACATGGGTGTGAACCCAATAAAAGTAGCTAAAGCACTTGTGTTATGGAATCAGTCATAACGAAGGTACCACACACACACAGACCCGAAACAATGTAGTTACAAGTGGTTTTCTACATTGACCCGTCTAGGGTTCGAACCTGGGACTTCACCCTGAAAACCAAAGGTCGTCTAAAAGTTAATTTGTCCCGTGCTTGCTCGGTAAACCGCACTACAGTGACGCGCATATTGCGACTCTTATAATTTCGTAATTATTAAACATTAGTTAGTAATTTGGATTTCTCATTTCTCTCTGCGCACACAATAAGACGCAGGAACTAATACACAATTACAAAATTTGTAATGCTTACTTCTCTCAGTTCGTTTGATTTTGTTTATTTTATTTACTTTTACAGAAAATAATAATAATGATTAGTATGTAATCTAGAACGTATTTTCTCAGTTTATTTTATTGCTTTTCATTTTTTTTTATTTAAATCTAAATTGTAGCCGAAAAAAATATGAAATTTAGTTTTAACTAAATTAGAGGTTGTGTGGATTAAAACTGGCAACATTTACATAACCCAAATTAAAGTTATCCACAACTTATAACGTTATACACTGTTGCCAAGTTTATTTTGCGTATTATCATAATTTATCAGCGACATTAATTCGTTTGTTAAAAACGTTAAATAAAAATGTATTTAAATAATACGAGAATTTTTAAAATACATTGAATTTACTTGTAGGTCCGACGATGTACCTAAATCCCGGGGCATTTAGACCGTCGTTTAAGTGAAACAATATGGGCTAGGGTGTGTGTACACTGGAATTTTTTGTTCTGCTTTTTTGTCGGTTCTTATTATAATGGTTATGATTTTATACAATCACGTATACTTTAATCTACCTCATACTATCTTGTAGTGCGTTTAAGACGCGCCAACTTAGCAATTAGCCTTAATGTACATAATGTGACATTTCACATTACGACTAATTTAAGCATCATTATGCTTGATGCTCCTAAGTGGTATTTTTATGGTTATTGTGTTGTGTAGTGTACTGATATTATTTTCTTTTTTTTCAATGTGGTCTGGTCTTTCTGGAAGACACATTATATGGTCACAACGTTGCCTCTTTTCTGCCTCGTTTTTTAACCGTTACGTTCCACACAATACTCCTGTCATTGATTTTTTCATTCATACTTTTTACTTGACGAAACTTCACTATAATTATGTTACGCCGCATTGCTCATATTCTATTTCTAAAAGTCTTCCCAATATGTTCTCTAATCTTCGTCATAAACTCATAACTTTTATCACTTTTCACAATGATATTCGTTTAAATTTTTGCTAGATAATGTCTTATATTTAATTCAGCGCACTGAATAAGAAACAATGGTTACCACAGCAATAAGTATTGCAGACATTTTGTACAGACAATCTGATCATAGTGTTCAAAACCCTTTGTTAATAGTCTCGACGTATTTCTGTCTGTAAAAGAAAATTCTCAAAAGATTCGTATTTTGGCCTGGAATGGTGATTGGCCTCAACGCAATTTCTTAACTGACCATTTGTCTAATAGATTGGCAGGTCGTGAGTTAGGACTACTCTCGTTTACATGTTTGAAACTTAGGCAAGAAGGTTGCTTTGTTAATTTGTTTCAATTGTAGTTACATCATTTATTGAATATAGCTGTAATATATGTTTCACTCGTTCACTTGTTTTGTGTTATGTAACTTATTATTAAGAAACAAACAGAATAATACTGTCGTCTCTCACTTAACAAAAGTCTCTTTTCAGATATTCCAATAGGTATATTTCAATACATAATGAAAGTACAAATTATGTTGGTTTAAAGAATTCAAATGAGATCAATTGCTTTTGTTAACTTTTGTAGACTAATATAATCAGACCGAGCACAGCCCGCCCGGTCTGTCCCAGACCTTACCTTAGTCTGACTGGAGCTTAGTTAGATTTCTTTATTACGCAGACAGCCTGATTTATTTGTACTTTATTGACTTTTTATTTGGTTTTGTTCAAACTAAATAGTAAGTTTCTCGGGAACGGCAACAGAATAATAATTGCAACCCTTGCCGAACCTTGTCGAACCGCGCAATTCGGGTTTATTAGTTGTTGAAGAAATTTAGTGCAAGTAAAAGAAAATTAGAGTTGGAAATTTATGGCATTTGAGATTAAAACAAGAGATGTGGGTTTCAATTTCATTTAAAATAAAAATGTGGCTTGCAATTTAACAGAACATTATTTTGGTATTTTATATTCATGTTATTTCTAAATAAGCAGCTTTTATTTGATACGCTAGTGGATATTTTATAAAATGTTTATATCTAGACACCTTTGTGTAGTAATTTATTTTTTAATAACTTTCGTTGACTTGATAGATTGTGTTTACGATTCCTAGATGGAGCAGGGTTTTTTTTTATTAGCATTGGTGTAAAACTAATTAAAGCGAAGTACTGAATTGTGTACTAGTTTCATCAGCTACATAAGATAAGTTGTTGTTTGCTGATTGATGACTATTAAAAAAATAATGTGTAACTCCAGTAAATAAAGATGTACATGTCTAGTATTATATGTTTAATGTTTCAAAGTCAATATCCTATATGTAATGTAGTCCGGCAGTTAGCAGGATAACGTGGCGACTCTCCTTCCCTCTCGCAAGGACCTACAGTTTTAATCCTAATTGAAATACGCTACTAGCTGTAGCGGTGTACACAATTCATAATAAAATAGTAGGTACGTTAATACCTACTATTTTATTATGTTATTTTTTGTAAGAAATGTCTTAACTTGTTAACTATATTTATTTAGATATATATTTACACTTAAAAATAAAAATAAAGGAGTCAACGGACTAGTGGCCATATTATAAAATCCAAATGTTTTTTTTTATTTGGAAAAACAAACTTGTTCATAATATATCTTAAAGGAGCTAGTTAAAATTATGCCTATATCAAAATTACATCATGTTTTGTGATATTATGGTAGGAAAAAATTAAGATTAAGTGCTACTAATTATATAAATATATTATATCATAAATAATAAATAATTTGATATGTTGAACTCTGGGTACACCAAAGGTATGCGCCATGAGCATAATAACTCCGTTTCTCAAAACTCGTTTCATAAGTTGAATATGGCGAGCAAATTAAATTAACTTAATGGCCCATATTTCTTAAACGTGCGAAGATGATTGCAGTTTCTTTTCTCTGTATCTTTTATTTGGTTGTAAAACACAGATGTTGTGGTGTTGCGTAAAATTACCTAAGGTATTTTCGAGATTGCAGTTATAGAATGGTGAATAACATGATATAAATATAATATAATATTCCAATCGGGGAAAACAAATAACAATGTAAATAACATTTGGATTTTAATTATACACATAATACCACATTTAAATAAATTAATCCACATATAAGTTAACCTCAACAAATTCCCTAAGCAATACTTTTACATACCTAATAACAGTGTACGAGGCGCTGAACATTCCTAAAGCGCTTTCGATTTGGTCCAACTGCGAGTACAATTTAGACACTTGTACAATGCCATTCCTGAGGGATTCAGCACAAAGCAGTGCGCCCCTCCCCTCCGCAAACCTCGCCCCCCCCTCAGTCTTGACCCACGGGTCTTAGAACAAAGCGATTAGAATTAACTATTCGAATGACTGTAGTGAATTGAAGTTGGCCACTCACAGATCTGCGTTACAATGAAATGGATTTAGGTTAGTGGCGATAACTCTCAATGGTAATATGTACGAGTATGTTGGTTTTTATGAGATATTTTTAACTCCTTTTTGGTAATATTTATTTTGGTTTATGATTAAGTCGGCTTCTCACGGTGCGCGATATGGCGGATTACCCAACACCACGCGTCGTGGTGTGAGACCCATACCACGACGCGTAATAGTGATCCACGATATCGCTCAACATCAGACGATTTTTGGTACTATGTAATTTTATACTATTATACCCCCAAATTAGGTACTGAAATAGGTAGGTTCTTAAATGTCTTACCGTCGTTCCTTAACACTTTAAAGTGACACACGCATGAGACTTAACGGTGGCGTAAAATTGAGTTGTATTTGAGTTTGAGTGTTCAACGGGATCACGATTTATGTCGGAATACTGTCACAAGCAAAATACAAGCAGCAATTATCATTACTCAAGTTTACGTCAACAATGCATGAGGCGTTAAGCAAGTAAGTTGCATTTAGCGCGGTCGCTAATCGCGGATATTGTGCTAACAGCGGCCAACTAGCGCAAACTATTCAACTTTGTCTCGCAGTGCAGCGCAGACTTCTGGCGAGGCTACAGGATTGTGGCGAGATTATAGCTTTCACAGCTTTTAATTTGCGTAACCATCGCTGGATAATTAATTTATAATGTCAAGATAGCGTAGTACTTTATACAAGTGGATGTGGAGACTTTGTAATTAAACCTGTTTCATTTTCATTGGTTAGAGTTAGAGTGTAATTATACCATTCACATTAAAAACTGAGTTTTAAAGTGATCAAGTTCATTAATTTCGATTCTAAAATTAACTTTAGCTACGTTTATGTTGCTGAAATGAAAATGGAAGTAGAAAGTGCATACGGCGTATTATAACGCGTCTATGGCGTGCAGGTGTTAACGCACTTTAAACGAAATTCAGACGCAGACAGTAAACCTTTGCACACGTTAAAAAATTTGTGGCGCTGTAAATACACACTTGTACCAATACAAACGCGCTGATACGGCGATACAGATGCGCTACAGTCACACGAATATCTTTTAATACAGAAATCTCTGTGTTTTCACCAGACTCTTTCATAAACAAAAGAGATACAAATGAACTTTGAACGCGGTTAGTGCGCGCTTTTAATCGAAACAAATATGATATTGTGGTCACCAACAGCGCCGTGAGCGCTCGTTCGTAAATCGTGCGTCATCGACGCTAAAAGAATACGCCGTTCGCAAAGGTTCTTAACTTAGTTAAGCTAGGAAACTGTGAAAAAAATAAGCTACAACCGACCGCGTCTATATGCACCCGCGAAATCGGACCCAAGCACTGCATTTGCAATTTTTACGCTTTATAATATAAAGAATTTCACCTAAACACGCTTACGGCTTCAAGTGCAATATAAAACTCTTTGACCACCCGCTCAATACTCACAACCTTTGTTAAACGCATACTTAGTTTGCAAATAAATGACGTCAGAGCACTAAGGCCGTTTTCACACGTCGAGTGGCGCGGAAAGGCGTGAGCGCACTGCCGTAACGATGTGCTCTAATTATGCGAGACACTGCCTGAAAAGGATGCATGTATTTATATTAGAATTAGTGTATGTTGCCTTATTGTGATGCTCACCAATGAGGTTCTATTTTTAATTTAAAATAAATAAGCTGACGAACCTTTGTTTGTGTTAATCTTTTTTTTTTTAGTTTAAGGTTATTTTGTATTACTCTCGTTAATAGTGGTGGGTTTATGTTTGCAGAAAACAAAATTTTTACGTCACAGCCATTTCTTTAGAGTGAGCTCAGTCAGCCAACTATATTTCGTATCTGTAATTATTTTATTTTCGTTAAACAAAATGATCTTTTTTATTATCTTAGAAACTTTACCGAATGTATATTAATAGTAAGTAGACGCATAATTTACGCTTCGCCAATAACGATGCTATTCTTACGATATGGATCAGCCCATTACCATTTAAAAGGCACAATCCGAACGAGCACTAAACATACATGCTCAATTCATTGTGTTATTGGGTAATAGTTGTTCAGCAGTACAGACAAAAGGCATATTCTAGTTCCAATAGTGGAGTGGTGCGGTGACTGGCTGCCAAACAAAGGACGCTAATTAATAATTGCAATGCGATTGGATCACAAATGGCGATTATCAAAGCGGACCAATTGTAATGTGGGTTTTAGGAACAGCGTGAAATGGTTATTTACCTAAATTAATTAACCAGCGTGATGACGTAATAGCTGATTCCGGGGTTCATGTTTGAGATTGATGTTTGCTTGATCTGTGGATATTAGTGGATGAACTATCCTGTATGTATCAGAAATGGTGGATAGAGACACGCAAGGAGAAATAAAAAAAATCACAACATAACATATTAATCATAATATCATCTGCAGAAATTTGTTCTGAGTGTGTGCATAATCACGTACCGTACTGTTCAGGAGAAACATCTAGCGCAGAACAATGTGTTTATTAAAAACGTTCCGTAGTTTTTGAGTTGCATGCAGCCATCGACTCGACGTAACAATTCAATTTGCTTTTGAAAACAATTACTATCGGTTCGGAATTACTAGTGGCCGGTATTCAGTAACATGCAAATACTTCCATGTGTGTTTCTGTTGTACTCGTTACTATTGAAACATCGATAAAAAACACATAAGGTTTTTTTTAAATAATACTTGAGTTGGTTGCCGTATTAATATAATTATGTGACGACTTTCGTGGTTGAGTGGCGTACACACCGCTTTGCAAGGTATCTCTAGATCTGTGGTCCAGGGTTCGATCCCTGGACGGTTAAATGTAGAAAACAACTTTTCTTCATAGTCTCTGGTCTGAGTGTTTGTGGTACCTTGGTTGTTACTGATTTCATAACACAAGTGCTATAGCTACTTACTTTGGGTTCAGAGCAATGTATGTGGTGTTGCCCAAATTTATTTATTATTTATTTACACTTAATATTTTTAAAATTTACTTTTCGTATTTTGAAATAGTTATTATTCATGTTACTTTATCATATATAAGCAGATAAAGTAGCTTTCACTTCACCTTCATCAACATTATACAGACAAAATCGCAAATTTATTTTCTAGGTACTATTTACAATTCAAAATTATGTAAGCAACAGATGGAGTGCACAGATAAAATAATTAATAACAACAAGTTCTAAATTAGAATAAAGCTTTGCCGAGTAAATTGAAGATACAATAGGTGCCGTGTCTTATCAGGACATCAAAATGAAGTCAGACAGTTAAATAGAGTCGCGACTGCTCTGTCAACTACAGTGAGGTCTCTTAAAGATAAGAGAACTTCAATTGTATACAATTCGAGGAAACACTTTTAAAAGTTTGCCTCTTTTACAGTTTTTTTTAATTCCGCTTTTCTGTTAGAGTATGCTAATAGCAACGTCACTACAAAACAAAAAAAAACTGTGTAACTGTTACACAACTATAAAAGAAAATACAGAAATTTTATTATAACATAAACTAACATAACAAGATTCAACTCATTTGTGTATAAAGCAAAGCTTTTAACCCGTTTTCTGGAAATGCATTAATTAAATCGTAGCGTTTTCGTAGCGCCCGCTACGCCTGTCGTAGACAACGTCTACAAGCGAGAATTTGTTTTACAAAATTATGTTTAATTTTAGCGAATTACTCTAGTGTTAATTCTAATTAAAAACTAGCTTTTGGATTGTTAATTTACCTACTTTATGAACTGGACTTGTTCTGTGCAATTAACTGTTTAAAACATAACTGTACTTTACTTTTTTAATATTTATTAATTGTGCTTAAAACAAAACAAAACGAAGCGTGACATGTTAAATTTTAAAATATTGGAGTGTTTTCATTAAAACAATATTAGATTTTCATGGAGGATTAGTTATAAATATTTGTATAATGAATTGTACAAATAACTTATATCACAATTATGTACAATATCCCCGACTGGGTTATATAAAGTATATTAATCTATTTGTGCTGTAACACACTAGATATATATATTAGCGCCGTATAAGACACTAGACATACATATTACCAGCTTGTCAAAACTGCTCATATTTATTGTACTGAGCAAGATTAACCAAAGCAATACTTAATTCGAATTTGGATCTTTTGACATTACTAACTGACCAATTACCAGCAAAGTGACCAGTGAGCCGAAAATTTCACATCGGGATCTGATTCGTGACGCAGCCAATATAGTGCTAATCACGGCAACTAAGCGATACTGTCCGGACTCTATCAGAGTTTGAGTAGTGCCAGCAAAACGTCCATATTGGAACTCAATGTAGGGAATTATAATCGTAAGCGTTTCGTGTTATTAGACGTTCGTTAGTTAAACCTTTCGACGCAACATATTATGTAGATGTGGTAAACAAGGGTAAAAGAAACTACAATAATAATAATATCTTGGGACAACTCAAACACGGCTATCTGATCTCAAACTAGGTAGACCCTGTACTATGGCAACCAGGCAACTGATAAACATACTTGTATATTTCTAAATACGTATATGTTATAGATAAATTACACCCACACACAGAAGGAATGATTATGTTCACACAAAGATATGTCCTGGGTGGAAATCATGGACCTACGACCTGCGGGTTAGCAGTCGGGATTACAAGCCACTAGACCAACAGGCCAGTCGTATACAGGCCATCACTATAATTTTGTAGTTTGTTATTAACTAAATGACTGTACTGACGAGCTACAATCGGAGATACCCGACTGATTTCCCAATCAGTGAGTAATAATGATTTCGTCAAGATACATATGCGACATACTACTGTGCCATTAAATTTATTATAATTTTATTACAAGGAAAGTAATATCTGATTCTTAGCTGACCAAAACTTTTACTAACATTATTTTATATTACATTATTATTAATACAGTCACAAGAGAATACTGAATATTATATCTTAAGTACTATAACGCACATAAAACGCGTGTTAATTTCTAGTTTACGACTAGTTAAACTTAGCGCTGAATTGTTTGAAGACATGACGTATATACGATGCGAAGGCGTTGGCTGCATGTTATGTTTAACATAACTTCCTATTAATTACTTAAAGTATGACTTAGGGTATACGGTGATACTTCTATACGTATTTATAATAATAAATAAATTGAGAGCCTCGTGCCTAAGTATATGCCGTACGGTTGGACGGATAATAAAGGTTAAGCCACGCTAGTCATTTTTAGTCATTGGTACTGACTGTCATACGTTGATATTTGGCAGTCGTTAAGTCAATACAATTCTGACAACCAGTCTTATCATGGGTTACTGTGTTACCCAGTAAAATAGGCCACATAGGCAGTCACTCCACAATACAGTAAAATACAGTATTCAGCTGAATCTGGTAAGACTGAAAGCCGACCCTAACATAGTGGGGAAGCGGTTTATAGAACAAAAGCGGGAAAATAAAAGGAGCGGTTGAAGTACGACGCGTTAACACCCGACTAAAATACAGGCAAGCCAGCCAAGAAAGCACATCCACTTACCCGTAAGCTGACCGACTCGTTCACAGTCTCATCACACGCATAGCAGCCAGCCCCAGGTGCAGAAAATGAAGCGTACGGGTGCACAAGGTCACAAACACAAATCACAAGCGTGGGAACAGCGTGTTACCCAAAGCAATTCGTTAGTTGTTATAGTTTATAGAAATGTTCGAAAGGAGTATTAGTAATTCACAGATCTGATGATAGCGCATCAACCAAGACCAAGCGGGAGAGACACGAGGAGCACCAGCGCAGCGCTCTCGAGGAGTATCAGAGCAACACTAGAACGTTCTTTTCACTCGCGCGTCGCGTCGGTGCGCTCGAGAGCAGGCGATACCAGCGCCACGCAACGACCGTAGCGATCGAACCAACCTAACGGTTCGTGGATACGCCCACTAGATGGCGCCTTATTCAATCAGGTGTAAACGGCGTGAACATCCTCCCCGGCTTGGAAATCCGTAGGATTTTCAAAAGGAACAAAGGGAAATCATATGGGAAGGACGCAAGGTTAATGCGGAATAAAGTTATATTTATTGGAAATTACCAGTGCGATAAAATTAAATGAGATAAACCTAAGACTAGGTATGAATTGAAATAAAAAAGAGATATGATAAATATAGTATATATATATATATATAGGTGTATATAAATGCGTAAATAACTGTGCTAGAATTTAAATTATTGTGACGGTAGCGGACATAACTTTACAACTGGACGTTTGAAAGTGCCAGTTGTAGTTCGCACTAAGGCGACGCGAGCGACTCCATCCTTACCAGGGAATACTTGTTCAATAATGCCTGTAGGCCAGCGGAGAGGCGGAGAAGCATCCTGATGAATGAGAACAAGTGTACCTGGTTCAACAGGTACATCCGGAGTATTCCATTTTTGTCTCAATTGAAGTGTGTGTAAATAATCTACATGCCACTTCTTCCAATAACTTTGAACTAAACTATCTAATAATTTCTTTCGGTTATGGAGGCTCATAGTTTCATTAATTTCATACGTAGGTAATGACTGCAAAGGTAAGGTATTAAGAAAATGCGCGGGAGTTAAAATAGTATGCGGCTGATCGGACAGCAAGCACAGTGGACGCGAATTTAACAGACATTCAATTTGGGTAAGTACCGTCAGTAATTCTTCATAGCACAGTAATTGTTGCCCAATGCAACGATATAAATGCGTTTTTACGCTTTTAATATTGCTTTCCCAAAGTCCTCCCCAATGGGGAGCGCGAGCTGGTATATTACGCCACGTTATTTTATGATTATTAAATTCATTCTGAAAAGCAGAAGATGTAGATTTAGAGGACAAGAAAGTGTATAACTCATCCAACTGTCGTTTTGCACCGATGAAATTGGTGCCGTTATCGGAATAAATAACAGAAACAGGTCCTCGCCTAGCCAGGAAACGTTTGAAGGCGTCTAAAAATGTTTCGGAACTCAAGTCTGAAGCGATTTCAATATGTATGGCTTTGGTCGTTAAACACACGAAAAGACATATGTAAGCCTTTTGGCTTTTGACTCCCCTCTTACGTGCGAGTGTAATATTTAAAGGTCCAGCGTAATCGACGCCGGTGTGAGTGAAAGCTTTAGCCTCTTGTACGCGCGCAGGGGGTAGGCTAGCCATCAGAGGAGTAGGATGAGATGGCGCAATTTTAAAACAAAAGTTACACTGGCGAATGCGTTGTCGAATAACGTTTCGAGCAGATATGATCCAATAGCGCTGTCTTAGTAAAGACATGAGAAGATGCGAACCAGTGTGACAGTTGGAGCGATGACAGTCATCTATTATAAGGTCGACTATATGATGGCGACGGGGAAGCAATATTGGATGGCGATTTTCATAAGGTAGGTTAGCGTTTGTCAATCGACCACCAACGCGGAGCAATCCGTTTTCATCAACAAACGGATCGAGTTTTCTCAATGAAGGCGAAGGTAAGTTACCTTTAGTTATATTTTTAATTTCAACAGCGAAAAAGGTGCGCTGTAATTCGCGAAGAATAACTATTTCAGCGGCTTCAATATCCGAAACCTGAATTATAGGCGAGCGAGGCAATTTCCTAGTAAAGCGTAAAACGTAAACAACTACACGTAATAATTTTTTCCAGGTAGATACCCGGAGGGCGAGCTCAAGAAGAGGCGATGAATCCATATCAAGGATTGTAGTAAGGGTAACTGTATTTTTTGTTTCAGGTATAGTACCTTCAACGCGGGATGAATCAAATGGCACGATAGGCCATTCAAGAACGGGACAACGGATCCAAGTTGGACCGTGCCACCAAAGCGGGTGATTAATAATTTGTGAGGGTAATAAACCTCGCGATAAACAATCACTGGGATTTTCGGTCCCTTTAATGTGAAAGAAGCGGTCCGGCGCTAAATTTTCCTGTATCTTTGTTACGCGATTGGCAACGAATATTTGCCAACGGTGTGGCGAAGAGTGAATCCATGACAAAGCGATAGTGGAATCACTAAATGCGAATATTTCCTTTATCGGATATCGATTATGAAGAATAGTATGTACTTGTTTAACAAGTTTAGCAAGAAGCAGCGCGGCGCACAATTCAAGCCGTGCTAGCGATACAGTTTTGAGTGGAGCCACCTTAGACTTAGCGCCTACTAAATAAATATCTATATTACCGTTGGGGTGAGTCACATGCAGATATAGAACGCAGCCGTAGGCTTTCATGCTAGCGTCTCCGAAACCGATCAGATTTACCACACAACCTGCAGCGACACCTAAGTGGCGAGGTATTTTTAAACCAGATAAAAGCGACAATTCATTTTTGAATTTAATGAAACATTCAGCGATCTGTTTAGGAGGTTCTTCGTCCCAACCTACTTTTGCAAGCCAGAGATCCTGTATTAGCAACTTAGCGTAAAGGATAACAGGGGCAACGAACCCCAGTACGTCAAACAAGCGAGCGATTGTTGAAAGTATAACACGTTTAGTGATACCGACAGAGGGAATGGAAGTAGTAAAAGAGAATACATCAGCGGTAGGTAGCCATTTTAGGCCTAAGACTTTAAGTGAGTCACTATCGTCAGTAAATTCGATAGCTGTACGATATGACTCGGGTAGGTGAGCGAGAAAATCAGCAGAGTTGCTAGACCATTTGACGAGATCAAATCCACCGGCTTTGAATAAAGCGAGTAATTCGTCTGACAACTGAATTCCATCATCGACGGAATGGACTGACGTTGTTAAATCGTCCATATAAAGCTCTTTAATGGCAACTTCTGCCGCGAGCGGAAAGCTATCGCGATAGTCCTCAGCTAACTGGCGGACAGTACGCATAGCCAAGAACGGACTGGAACGCAGGCCGAATGCTACTGAGTTAAATTGAAAAATACGTATAGATTCGGTATCATTAAAACGATACAATATTTTTTGATATTTACGATCGTTCTCTGCTAGTAAAATTCTAAGGTACATTTGACGTACATCTGCAGTTACAGCTATTTTAAAATATCTAAAATTTAAAAGAAGCGAAAATAAATCTGCCTGTAAATTAGGCCCAATATGTAATAAGTCGTTGAGCGATGTACCGCTATCAGTTTTAGCACTTGCGTCTAAAACGATGCGTGTTTTTGTTGTTGTCTTATCAGGTCGAACAACAGCGTGATGCGGTATAAAATAACCTTCAGTTATAGCAGCTGAAGAATAAGGTATTTCGGATAGGTAACCATTATTTATATAATCTGTGATGACGTCATTATAAGCTTGACGTAGTGCGGGGAGAGCATTAAACTTACGTTCCAGCGCAGTCAATCTACGCTGAGCGTGCGTGAAAGAGTTACCTAATAATTGAGGATCGCCTTTAAAAGGCAGCGAAACAATATATCGCCCACACGGACTTCTTTTAACTGAAGATTTATAAAACTGTTCACAATCTTGATTTTCCGGAGTTAAAGTATTTATAGAAGGCACCTCCTCGAGTTCCCAAAATTTTAAAATATTGTTATTTAAAGTATCCACTAAAGGGCCGAAGGACCAGACTATACCTTCACGGTTGAGAGTCGGAATCTCACCCATGACAATATAGCCAAGCGTAGTCTCGAGCGCGTGAGGTACGTGGCGAGCGGTGTCCGAAAAATCAGCTGATTGCTCTAGCGGTGGTGGTATCACTTTACCTCCTAGAATAATAAACGCGAATACTTGAGCGCCAAGAATCGCATCTATATCCCCGGGTGAGTTCCAACAGTCATCTGCGAGCGGTAAATCTTTAAAATGTTCTACAACAGATGAATGAATTTCGTGAGTAGGCAACTGATCAGTGATATGATCAATCACTAACAATGACAAATTATATTCAGCGTCAGAAACCCGAGATTGAATGGTAAGTGATACGTAACCTCTAATAGGTGTCGACAACGACCCTACAGACTTCAAAGATGAGTTAACAAGCGGTAGAATATTTAATTTGAATTTTTTACAACACGCGAGAGTAATAAGATTGTTTTGAGAAGCACTATCTATTAAACATCTTATAACAAAACGATTTCCATTATTAGGAACATATACTTGCGCAGTAGGTAACACAATTGAGCTCTGTAGTTGACTACGAGATACAACCTTTTTATTACATGAACGTAAAGCGAACGAATTCGTGGAATTAGTAAATTCCTTCAACTTATTATTATCAATACGCGGGGCGGTCTCGGCCGGCGCAGCTGTGTTCGTATGCATACACACAGACTGTGAAGATGCCGGGAGCGCATGATTCGCGTCAGCCGGAGCGGCGGCGGCGCTAGAAGAAGCGGGTACAGGGCGATTATAATTATTGTGAACACCTACGTTCTGTTGCGATTGATTTGGATCGTTATTAAAATGTAATAGCGAATGATGTTTCCTGTGACACTGTTTACAAGTGTTCCAAGAACCACAGTTAAAAGAAGTATGTTTACTACTAAAACAGTTTATACATAATCTATTATTTTTTATAAAATTAAAGCGATCTTTGACAGATAATTTCTTAAATTCCACACATTCATATAAATGTATATGTTGCGGTTTTTTACAAAACATACACGCGGATCTACTCTCAACTTTATCTTCTGTAATAGCAAAACTATGAGACACTTTCGGTGCGAAAGAACGCGACCGAGTATGCATATTGGATGAATTGGAACCCTGATTATTATTATTATGCGAGGTATACTGACGAACAACATTTGTTCTTTCGAGAACTTTTATATGATGTCGTATAAAATTAACTAATTGATCACTAGTAGGTATATCTTTATCGCGTACAGATAACTCAAATTCTTTAATTAATTGAGAGTCTAATTTCTTCATAGCGAGATGAGTAAATATAAAATCTGATAAATCGTTAATTTCTAATTGCTTTAGTGCTGACCAAGATGAATGCACTCGTTCAATATAGTTATTTAGTTGAGTATGTGAATTATTAGAAAGTTTTGAATCGAGTATGTTATTTATGTACAAAGACCCAAGCAACCTTTTATCTTGGTACTTTGTAACTAAAGCGTTCCAAATAGTAGAATAGTTAGACTCGTTAGGTATAATTCCCGCGAAAACATTGAGAGCGTTTCCACTTAATTTACCTACTAAATATTGTACGCGTTGACCATCTGTTAACCTTTTGTTATCATGAACATTAGTCTTAAAACTTTGATAGAATAGTGGCCAGGTTTCTGGTTGCCCAGAAAAACCTACTAACTCAAGCGGCGGTAAACGACAAGTATAATTATTATTATCACGAGTATCCGTTTTCTCGGAACTCGCGCTACGAGATTCCAATAAAACTGTACGTGTATATTGAACCGTAGAAAATAATGATTCAAATGAGCTCCAGTCACTATAATTAAGTTTACAATCAGGGTCTTCTTCTAGTAACAAAGTGTTATATTGATCACAAAGATCGTTAAAATTCGTATATAATTTATCGATATTCGAAGAAGCGGCTAGAAATTCTTGTTTACTTCTAGTATCAATATTAGAAATAACTATTTTCTTTGAGGAATTATATAAATTATTAATACGCTCGAATACAGATTCTTTTTTAGCGATAATAATTTTCAACTTGGCTTCGGACGCCATTTTGAAATGCTACCTATACTATAACCTACTGCGTAATTACAATTTAATGCGAAAATAAAGTATTATTGAACAAGTATTCAATAAACTGCGATGTATGTATTAATATAATATTAATAGGTACTGTAAAATAAGCGTAGGTAAGTAAATCGATTAAACGATATAGAATAATAAGTAACTAGGTAATGTATGTATACCTACGCGAACCACGCGGGCGGCGCGTGGGTCACTTAAATAAGTTCGTAATTTAACAAACAGCACAGTTACTTAAATGCAAATATTATATATAATTAATACTTATAATAACACTGGTTTAATCCGGTTCGAATGGACCAAAACTTATGGGGAAGCGGTTTATAGAACAAAAGCGGGAAAATAAAAGGAGCGGTTGAAGTACGACGCGTTAACACCCGACTAAAATACAGGCAAGCCAGCCAAGAAAGCACATCCACTTACCCGTAAGCTGACCGACTCGTTCACAGTCTCATCACACGCATAGCAGCCAGCCCCAGGTGCAGAAAATGAAGCGTACGGGTGCACAAGGTCACAAACACAAATCACAAGCGTGGGAACAGCGTGTTACCCAAAGCAATTCGTTAGTTGTTATAGTTTATAGAAATGTTCGAAAGGAGTATTAGTAATTCACAGATCTGATGATAGCGCATCAACCAAGACCAAGCGGGAGAGACACGAGGAGCACCAGCGCAGCGCTCTCGAGGAGTATCAGAGCAACACTAGAACGTTCTTTTCACTCGCGCGTCGCGTCGGTGCGCTCGAGAGCAGGCGATACCAGCGCCACGCAACGACCGTAGCGATCGAACCAACCTAACGGTTCGTGGATACGCCCACTAGATGGCGCCTTATTCAATCAGGTGTAAACGGCGTGAACACATAGCTTGGAAAAATGCTATGCAGGCAAAAGTACTAGATCTTTATTCTGTGTCCGTAGAGGTTTAAAACATAATCTATTTTCCAAAATAAAACTAGCACTCACTACCTAAGGTGAAAGCTTTAATGAAAATGTCGTCGTTCTCATCAAGAGAAAATTATAAGACTATATATGAAAACTATTTTCTTGAATATAAATTCAAAACTCATTTCAGCAAACAAGAAACTCGACGGTGACTTAAAAAGGAGCGCGCAATATTTACTATGACTATCAAGCTCCCACATAACTTTTAATTTATTTTATATACAGCCTCACATGAAGTCACCGCGCTATATAAAAGAAGTTTAACCTCATATTTCAATGAGGATGGAGTTTTTCCGCATTTGTTTTAGCGCGTTGGCGTGTGGGATATTTTATAATGACGCGGCGAAGCGTGGGGGCCGCGGGGGCGAGTGCGGAGGGCGCGGGGCTCGGAGGGGAGGGGGGCGCAGTGTCGAGTGTCTGGCTAATGACGTCGCCTCGTTGCATCTAATGATCGTTTGTCAAAGCAACACTACCTTTTGTTAAGATGAGCGGTTACGTTGTGTATTTCTGGTTAAATCTTTAGTGTGCTATTTCGACACGTTCAATTAATATAAATCCTCATATACTAAATTACATCACTCCTCTCGTATACCTGTGTAGCATGCATAACATAGGGTATTTATGTTATTAGCTAACGCAATAGCTACGAAACACCGTAGCACACATCGTAGCCGGCGTAGCACTTGCTACGACACTAAAACATTTTATTGACCAAGGATCTACAGCGTAGTCATTAGACAAAGCGATAATATAGGTCGGTAACTTCGTTTGACGAGGCGTCGGAATTAATGTATTGGTACAGAGTAGCTATAGTATAGAGCGGCAATGCAAATAGGTCTGATTACACAAGCGTCCGCTGACCAAAGCGTCGATTTACTTTGATAACGCCGCGGGCCACTGGCCAAACTGCACAAACTTAAACATTTGACGAATTGAACTATGACATATATTGCCTTTTACGTGTCATAGTTCAAATATTTAACGCTTTCATTCTATGTTATTTATAATGTGTAGTCAAAGAGAGGTCAGATTAGATGAAGCCAATGTGATTTATTTTGCATTGATTTATTTTGATTTTACTCTAAATAACGTTTATTTATCCCAAATACCTGTACTAAAAACATACCATATTTTTCTAGACAATATTGGTCACAGCGTAATAATGGTAAGACAAAAGAAAGAGATACGATATTAAAATAGTCATATTGGTTCTTATCTACTCTTTGAATCCGAAGGCTATGTAACTACGACTGAGATATTTATATACGAGCTGTGATTGCCTAACGCGTTCCGTAAATACCCAATCCCCAACAAATCATGTCGTGATGCATGTGTTTGATAGCACGTGAAAATGACACTATAAGATACGGCGCAAACAAATACAAGCTCGTTCGACACATGTCTCACTATATCCGACCGGATCGGGAGAGTAACACCTAACATATTCATAGTGCGTGGCAGCCCTGCCGAGACAATAACACACAATCACACACCAAGCTAAAACCAACCCTACCACATTTAGATACAGTTCAAAATAGTTTGTAGTCCACAGTTCTCAATATTGAATATGGAAGGTGAACCTACCAATATTTTGTGATTTATCAGAACGTATTTGCGGTAGTGACGCTTGTCCCTCGGAATAGAAAATAATACAATATATAAGGCACATGAATATAGACGAGCTCTGTATTGGATACATGTTGCCTAACGTTCTTACTCTATATTCTCTATAGTCTCTAGTATTCATAAAACTACTATTTGAAATAGTTTGATTATCGATGCATTAATGGTATTGGCATTGTGATTGTGAAAGAAATCAATTTGTCATAAATATATTAGAACCGTCTTCAATTATATTTGTAGACTGGTGACCTTGTGAGACTTTTATAAATTTCATCAGTTTTGAACCATTAGTGAACAGGTACATAAAGATCCAATAAATTTTGTAAGCACGAAAGTTGCCAATCTGTGTCAACATAATCTAAGTTCAGTGCTAAATAAAGCTAAGTATACTAAACAATATTATCTCAAACACACTAACTTCCAAACATCGTTAGGAACATTATTTATGTACGTCATAACTAAATCACAAACGGATGAACTTTGGTGTGAGGCAGCTTGCTTTGGAAGCCCCGGGGGACAAACCATGAGCTATCGCCTCTCTTTGTAACACAATCACCTCCTGTAGTCCATAATTTTAGGAGATCGATGGCACAAGAGAAAGTGACCGAGATTCGATATTGGAGTTTAATGTTACATTGTTTTGGTGTAGGTACTACGGTGTCAGTAGTAAATAGATCTGTTTATCGAGCTCTCAAGCCGGTTTCCCACGGTGCGCGATAGCACGGATCATGCCGCACTGCCGATGACCACGGACTGTCGCGTACCGGGCAGAGAGTGTTGAGAATAAAACCCAATTTTAACCGACTTAAAGCATACTTTACCTCGCAGTGCATCGCGACGACTCAGACGCGTCTGCGCTATCAAGTACGAGTCGCTTCCTACCGTGCGCGGTGCGGAGTGATATCGCGCACCCAGGGAGGCCGGCTTTATTAGAGGTAATAAAATTTTCTTGTTAATGGATTTTCATTTAACTTAAATGCAAAATCTATATGTGTGTTTGTTTCACTACCAAAAATTAATGAGGGAATGTTCTATGTCATTTAACGATACATCAGCCTAAGCACCCCGAACTAATTATTTAGCGAAATGCAATCATAAACAAGCTCGTAGTTAATGCAGAAATTTATTGTGTTCCCATTTCTGAAACCAATTTACCCGCAAACGTATAAAGTCCCGAATTAGTCCACATAAGTACACTATATTCGAAATTTCAATCTATTCGTTTTAGTCGGACAAAAGAGCTTTTTGGAAATAACGTGGTGCCTCGAGTTGATGAAATCCTGAAACTAATCAACTCCTTCAGGACCCCGCGGGTGACGGCTACTTCCTTGTGGCGAGTGAGCGAAACGTTTAGGTAAGCACTTGAGCTTTTCTATTACTTAAATCAGGTTTCATGAGGCTGAGGTAATCTACGAGGATATAGTATATCATTATCGCCAGCAGATGGACCATTACTGCAAATTATACAAGTTTGCAGACTGGAAATTAGAAAAGCTTATTAATTAGATAAACTGATAATAAAAGTCAATTTTGACGACCTCCGTGGTCGGGTGGATTAGGTACACACCAGTTCTGGGTTCGATTTCCGGACGGGTGAATGTACAAAACCACTTTTCTACATTGTCTCAGGTGTTTTTACCTTCCTTGTCTCTGATACCATAACACAAGTGCTAGCTGCTAGCTACTTACTTTGGGTTCAGAACAATGTATGTGATGTTGTCAACAAATATTATTATTTATTTATAAATGATGTGTGGCAATAATGATTTACAGAACCTTTTACAATTTATAACTATTTTATAATTTATAACTATTTTCGCAAAATAAGATACATAATTTTAACTATCACAATTATTTGTCTTAAATCCTTGATTAATTGTACCCATCTAACCGTCAAACATTTAAAAGAAAATCTAAATTAACGACAACATAAATAAATGTTTATAAATATATTCACATTGAAAGAGTGTATCCAAGCGTGGAAACTAAGGCAACCTGAGAATAAAATGCGCCCCACATGGCGACTGTAGCTTTAAAAGTTTATTTCAACGAAACCTGCTAAGAAATAGTAATTGGATTTGTTTTCTCAGCTAATTTACTTAACCATTACATAATATTGTTTTCTTTCATCCCCTTTATGTGCCGTACTGTTTTGTTTCGTTTTGAAACGAAATTAAAGATATAAACTAAGGAAGGCTAGTAACCGTTGAAGTGTTTCCTGAGGTTATGGCACAGTATATAGAGTATGTACGGACAGGCAAGCAGGCTGTGATGCAAAACACTGTAATACCGGAGCTATTGACCGCTGTAATTTCGCATAAATAAACCAAACATCGCTGTTGTTCATGCGAATAAAAATATTAATACAAGGCCGGGGTTTGCGTCCAGTGTGAAGTGATATTGAAGATATAGGTTGCGATGTTTCTTTTTTTTTCTTAAAGTCGACACGTACTAGTTGCCACGTTGTATTATTAATTTAATGACGATGTTGCCTGCTTTTGGAATAAATTATGGTATTTCTTTTCTTAATTTATTCACCAATTTCTGCAGGTTTATTATTATTTATTTATTCAGTCATTAATGTACACACATGATACCTACACAGAACACTAACATCTTTGAAAAGTAGGAACAAAGGTACTGTTTATTAATTACGAGATTTTAGACCTACGTCGGAGACATAAAAGAAGTAACACAGACACAGTGTTTAAGGTTAATATTGACAAATTTGTTACTTACGTACTTGCGATACCAAATAAAGTATTTTGACATATAGCTTATCCACCTTTTCTACGTTACATAACTGTAACGAAAAAATTGAAGCGTAGTTTAGGATGATCGCAAAGCACAGGCGCACATACTTTACTGTTCGCTCCCCGCATAATGTAATGTTTACGATCTGCGCGCATAGGGGCGGCGTGCTTGGCACCGCGTCGCATATGTGGCTATCATTCCACGAATATCAAATGGTCCCTATAAAAAGATTCCTTGTCGTAACCCCTTCGCAGGTCCCTACCACTTTACAACTGATTTACGTAATGTTACCGAATCTATAACCACTTATGTTGATTCTTTTTGTATCATTTTTGTTGTAGAAGGGATTTAAGACTCTGTTTATTATTATTACACGTTTGTTCCTCTTGAAATAGGCAGAAGTGTTTTATGCGCAAATAAAGTTCGATGTAATAGTGTCGGTAAATTCGTGTGATTTGGCAAGACTATTGACATTTATTGGGCATTATTCCAAAGTGACTTTAAACGGGCTTTGAACACGTATTTTATAATGCTACCAAATAACCTTGTAGCGTTATACTTGACCCTTAAAATTGAACCTTGGAACTTACTGCTAAGTGAAACTTGATCCGATTATAACAAAGAAAAATAAATTACAGAACTTTTAGTTTGGAGTTTTTATAATAGCTTTTTGGACTGCCCTTTTTAAATACTTCGTGGATATACTAGATCAAACACCTTTGGTTTTAGATCACATTTGTATAAATGCAACGGAAGGAGTTCAAGTATAGACACATAATCAATCTTTTTATAATGTATCTATTTTCTGAATTATTTGCGTAATCACTGGCTTAGGCATTAAAACAAATTATTATATAAAAGCCCAAGTTTATTTATTCGGTATTTAAATTAACGAAACAAAAACTCAAAGTAAGAAACACACCAACAATTTATTTACAATCAACTATTTCCGAATTACAAGAACAACAGAAAGAACATTATAGTAAACAAAGTTAATTCAACAGAGAAGTAGGTAAATATTTGTCGGTTTCCTTTCCACGGCACACAAAGTTATAATATAAACAAAAAATAACCAAACATGTAGCCGAGAATATGAAAGCGAATAAACGTGGGCTGGAAACTTTGGCTCATTATATTGCCATTCAGTCTCCAACAAAAATGTAAGAATTATACAAATCGTACACCCCGAATATATTACGGGAACAAATAAACTGGTTTTTACTCACTCAAGTCGGTGTATCACAGTCCATTGCAGGATATAGCCACACCAACAGGAACCTAATGCCTTAACTGATGTAGGTTTTCTTTTCAAATGTTCTTTGATAGTCGGTACTACCCGCACATGGTATTCAAGGACATAGTATTCATGAGGCTTTGAATACCATGTTCAAATCTCGTACTATATTGTTCTGAAGTGTAAGAATCTGGATTTTAACAAACGCAATTATTTTACTCAGATATTTTAAATACGCAAATCCTTAAGTTTATATTTGGTTTATTTATTTTAAGAGTAAAAATATATGGCGGTCTAGTTAAACAACAAATACTTGATATTGTCAATTACGTTTCAATTGCTGTAACTGCTGAAATTAAGGCTTCACAGCTAGCTATTTGACAGTAAAATTACCTACCTGTCTTACTTTTTATTTATAGTTTTAACCTGAAAGTTACTTTAGTAACGAGCTTTTGTCCTAGATCGTTATCTAGGTCAGATTCGCCCAACTCGAGGCCCACTGGGCCCACCTAAAGTTTTTAGACGTATGTTCGACCTGGAAGGTGTCGGTAGCAGTCGTGTCTATTATTGTCCAAACGGAGCATAAAAACTGGAATGGAATAATGTAAAACTTTTAAAAGTTAAACACTCAGATATTTTTTTAATTTTTAATATTGCAAAGTAGCAAGTTATCTGCTGAAACTTTTGAAACGTTTCAAATATCTAAATTGAGTTTAAAAATCAAACCTAACCAACGGTATGCAAAACCAGCAGTTGCAGCAAAAAATCATCAAATCCAATAACTTCTTCTCGAAGATTGAATTAAAATTACTCTCGGCGACCTTTGGGCCGAATTTATTAGACGGTAAGGTTTCACTTTGACCCATAATTTGGGACCTCAGCCTTACGGTAAAAGGATTACAAAGGATCGGTTTATCGGTAAACGTTTCAATTTGATTTGATTGTCCATTCCTGACGCCGTTATCTCAGCGAGTCAGGTTGGTTATCCGATCACAATTACTTAATTACATTTCAAAGGACAATGGATTCGTGGTGCTTCTTAAATTAAGCCTTACTTAGGTAATTGGTAGTTGTGTTCGGGGAATGTGACGGCTGTAAGGCGAGCAAGGTATATTCTTTCTCTATACTTACGAGTAGTTGCCGACTTACTGTCAGCCTCCGCTACCTTTATTTCTAAACGTGGGTTGTTGGTAATTTAAGAACTGCTTTTCCGAAACTCTTGGTCCAATTTAAGGTAAACTTACCTATGTATGTATTGCCAAAATTGTCAAGGAATTAACTTTATTTTTCCCTGTTATATTTTACTTAGTTGTTAAAACCTACAAAGCTGCATATATATACTACATATATCTGTCAATTATATCAGCATGAAGAAGTGAAAGAAGGCCATCTTCACAAGTACACATAAGTAAAAAATTAAATGTGTAGAGTTCGAAAGCCCAATACAACTTAAGATAGATATTAACGACAATACCAATTAGGTAATAAATGAGTCGGTCCATTGCCTATTCTGTGTCATGCTAGACTCAAGCCTCCAGGCCCGCACCACAACATCCAATCATCCGCACTGCATCCGACCAAATTTGAGTATCGAATACAATTAACAGTCCGTTTCTATTACCGACTGCTCGTGTAGTCTGGTGGAGTCTCGGTGGAGAGCAATTGCCGTGAAATCATGGCTCTTATTCTCAGGTGCTAGTGATGTGGGTTTTAGATGAACCTATTAAATTTAATGTTGAAATGAAGAATTTACAACAAGAAGAAAAGTATTGGGTCATGGTTACCTCTGTCCCAAAAAAAAAACAAATAGAGGAAATTTTTAAATAGTGATTGGTTAAACATATTTTTTATACCGGTCATTAAACGACACATTAATAAAATATACTACCAGCACTCCATCAGTTAACACTTCATGACTATTCAAAATCGATGATGTACAGTATGGAAACCAGGCACTAACAAGATCACAATTATGGGCTGAGGTCATATAATATATATATATATGTGTGTATTATATAATACACACGTATGCGTACAAGACTAATGAAGATCGAATTTACATCAGGAATTCTGGTTCTCATTATATCAAGTTATTTGAATGATTAAGTTCGACCAGACTGATAATTGGGTTTCAAGTCTTGGACAAGGTATAATAAATTATTTTATGCCTTGAATATAAAAGCAAGATAAAAGCCATGACCTTTTCAGAGTAGTAAATCTACTTTCTTAGTTAGATTAATCTGGAATTTGTCCTTGTAGATGGCAGTGACTCCTATTAAATACTAAACTTATTAGTTAAGTCCCATAATCCTAAAGTTTCTTATTGTGTGTTTACATTGGTAAACTCCCTTTAGTTTTAAGAGGTTATAATTTTACGAAAATACATTATATTATATACATAAATTAATACTCTTCAACATGCCAAAAAAGTCCATTTATATGTGGTAAAAAAGTTTTTTACTTTCCAATATCCATATAATTATAGCTTCCGAAACAAATAAATAAAGTTTACATATAACGACGAACGAATCCCTACAAGATTTAAACACAATGTATTGCATTTTTAACCAAACCAAAATCCCAAGAATTCCAGCAAAACTCTCGGATCATATTCTTTAATTCGTTATCAAAAGATGGCACGTCCTGATTAGCCCGAACTTTTCCCATTTCACCGACTACGAACAAATGTACGATAGCGAATCTAATCTATAATTTCTTAATAATAGGCGGGAAGTCCGCGAGGCGGCGCCCGACCGGAAAATTAGCTCTCCCATCGCATCGTTACAGCTGAGTGGTAGCACTCAGAACAAATAAAAGTTTCTATGCACGCAGCTCCTGGAGATTGGCGTTTATTTCAGTTTTTTAAGTGTTCCTTTTCAATCTAGGCTGCTAACAGCTGAACTCAAATCAATTGCGATTCAACTAACTTTTTAATAATTGGATTAGTGTCAAGAATAAATTTAAGTATTATTCATTTCTAATGAGTTTTGTGTTCTAGATATTGAAATTGTGGATGATTGAAATTCGGGCTCTATTATAAATCAAGTTCTATTCTATAGCTGAATACAAAGCCTTTCAAGCATTTTTTTTTAATATTCAAACTAGATTTTTGTAAAAATACAGTAAAGATTTAATAATTACATTCTATTTTTACCACAATTTAATATTTTTTAATATATTAAATTATAGACTGTTTGTAATTTTGAAATACTGTTGGCGTTTATTGTTATATTAACAAATACCAATATTTTGTTGAGGTTTAGTGGACATACCTACCAAAAACGTCGATCGCAATTTGGTTGACTATTCTTGTAATTGATTAGTAAAATTAAACATTTAGGAGCGATTTTAGTATTTAGTGTTTCCACGAAAATATACAATATTCTGACTCTTTTCTGACAATCAAATTTTTTACATAATTTTATTTATATTTCTGAAAGAATGTAAATTATATTTCACATCTTATTTAATCAAGAAATTCATAATGCTTGATACTAAAAAGTATTCGCTCGTAAAATCGTCTGATATTAGCAACAATCTTACTAAGCACCTTGAGTAGGTTTTATATCTCCGACGCTCTCACAAGAAACATATAATTGAGAAATATATAATTTTAATCTTTTTCTGAATCATTGAATAAAATATTAATTTGTACATCAAAGCAATATGGAGTTCTTACGAATTATTTATTCCGAGTTACGGCAGACCTTTTCAATGAAGTGAAATACCTACTGTGAATATACTCATTAATTATTCATTTGTTAAATCGTTCACTTGTTTTTGATTAAGAATAATGAACCATTTTGTCTACATTCTTTACAATGTTACTAATTATAAAATGAGTTGTTCATTGACTAAATTTTTTTAAGTTTCTAGAATTACATCTCGAAAACATTGCTTTTCTTATATCTAAGCAACACATTCGCTCCAAAACTGATTGTTATTGTAGTTGTTATAGCATTTACGTCATAGTAAACGGTACAACTTCAATATCATGTTAGGTATAACAGCAGTGTTTATGTAAGCAACAGGATAGCCAACCTAATTTTTCCTTCAAATGGTCCATGTTCTACTTTGTATACTTTCTGCTACTTAAAGAGAATGTCACGGTCGAATTTGTAACTGAACGGCAGTCGGCAGTTGGCACATGTCGGCGGAACGGGCCATTTGAATTCATAATGGCGTCGACGCCACCAATCCGACAGATTACGTCGCACAATAACACGGCAGATAGCACGATACCGACTGCTAAGAGCGCTCACATTGTGTACGCTTAATGTAGGCCCACAGTATATCGCTTAGACTGGAATGTTTTAGGCTGGAACTTATCTTGTTTGTATATCTCTGAATGTGGACCTTTAAGAACGTAGAGTAAGATTTTGTCAAAGGTATTTGTTAGAAAGGATTAAACTTCATCAATCTGTTTTCAATTGAAAAAGAGTAACCTATTTTAAGTTTCATTTGCTACGATATTTATTTCTTTATACCTACTAAACCTCATAATCATCTATTGTAGGTTTATTTATATCTTTTTTGAACTCGTGGTTTATTTATTTCATCTTTTATTTATTGATTTTCATGTTAAAAAACATGTTTATGAAACACATACACAAGATACATATGTTACCTTTATCGTGACCAACGTTTGAAGTCTGATCGCGCGGGTATATGTCAAAGTGTTTTCAAATAGTACAAAAGATAGGAGAAGCTCGCAAGTAAAAGAGATAGCTATCATTGAAAACTTCCTAATTAGGAGGTTTTTGAATTCTCAAAATACCAAATTTTTATTATATGACATTATTGATGAAACATGTCAAGCACTGCTCTAAATGCAGTATTAATTAAATTATTCCGTGTAACGTTAGCCGATCAATTGTGTTTACCGGGTACTGCCAATAAGGTATTCCGTTTCATCACTAATGTTTGTAATAATAGCGGAGCATGTAATAGTTGCGCTGCGGTAACGGTTACTGACCGCTAAGCATCCTCTAATCTTACTAATTATACGTGCGGGTTCTGTAGGCTTTCAAGTAAGTGGAAAATGCTGCATATAGTTGGAAAACTTTGCGTCATCAGGTACTAACTAATCAAATTTACTGTTTTAAATATTAATTATCTATCACATTATATAATATTTTTTACACACATTAGATAAAATATAACCTATTATATTATCATACTAATATGACGTGAACGACATCATCGTGGCCTAGCGGTTCTATGAACGCATTTATGTGCACACGGTTGCACGTTCGAACCCATTACAGGCAAGTACCAATGTGGCTTTTTTTAAGTTATACCTATGCCCTGTCTTAATTCTAATAGATCTTTGACAAACGGAAACCTGAATTCTAATAACTGGAATCTAAAATCGCCAATTCGCAATGAGCAGGCCTGGGGTTAATGATCATTCCTTCTCTATGTTAAAAGACGCCTGTGCCCAGCAGAGGGCCATATATAGGCTAGTATTATATTCTTTTATGTTAGATTTATGTAATATTGTGAGGTTTCATGAAAACCTCACTAGTCGTTTTTCCCTGAAAGTGTAAAAACATCGAAAAATTATTTGATTTAAAAAACCATACTTACAAATATTCTCATTTATACTACTTGGATTTTACAATAAAACCTGTAAATGTGTCTATAGTTTTTATTGGAAGCAGATAACAGATTAGTCTTTGAGTATTATACCCTCTCGGGGCCGCCAACTTCGCTGCCGCTTCACTTAATGGGTCTAACTAACAAGAGCTCGATTTTTTTATAACATCTCTTAATAAGCCATTAAATTCTTAATAACAGAACGAGTTTACATCACTTAATGTCTGTTCAGTATAATAATATTTTCTGATAGACTGCTTCTATTCTAAGACTTATCAAGTGATGCTCAATTTTTGAATACCCCTCAGAAGTTTACCTTAGCGATCCTCAAATTTGTAATACCAGCGGGAATCTAAACTCTGCCTTAACTAAGCCTAACTTTAACAGACTGGCTTCAAATTCATGCGCCACATGTTGTGCACTTTGCTATTCTACCCGCTGTATTTGATCCGGGCATTCTGTTTGAATGGTACGGTTTTCTCTACGTCTTAGATTATTCGGTCCAATTGAAAAATAATCACATAATTTATTATTATTGTGATTATTTTTATGTCATCATGAAGTTTATTCATATTTTTTTAGTAGCAGCATTTTTTTTTTGTGACTAAATTCGACAGAATGTGATACACAATGCTGATGAATTTTGTTCCATATTTTTCACTGCTTATCATTTTCAGTTTAATCATTAAATTAAATTATTGTTTTTAACCGACTTCAATATGAGGAGTCCTGAATTCGAGTGTTATTTTGAATATTTGTGTCGCAACATCACAAGCAATTGTGGATCGATTTTAAAAAAATATTTTTGTCTTTATACTTCAGAGGTGGTCACACATAAATTTCATTGAAATCGGTTCCTTTTTACGTTTACGTGTAGTTAATTATTGACAATTAATAAGATCTATTGTTACTCCTTACACCTGAAGTTTATGGGCCCTTAGTACTAAGTCACTCAAACATTATTAGGTATAAAATATTTTATTCTACTCTAGGGAATCAGTGCGAAACTTTAATTAGGTCTCAGAGCGACCTTCTTAGGGTGAAATTGCTAAGTAAAGTTCAAGGCAGACCTTTGTGGAACAGAAGTTACAGGCGCTCTTGTACATCTGATAAATAAATTAATTGTCAATTCCTTACTTAAGAGTTTTAAACGTCGGTGTTTATATTAAACTCAGAGGTGTTTATGACGATGTGTAAAGAGGAAATAAGTTTAAATTTATATTAGTTAATATATGTCGATAAAATGAATTACATTTCTTTTTATAATTCTTATGATTTTGAATTATTAAACATGAGTATTGGTTGTCGATAAACAAAAAGGTGATCTCTATAAATTTTGTAAGGCGGAAACTATTTAAAATGGTGAGTTTATTTTTAAATATCTATGGGTTTTTTTTACTGTAGATTGCAATTATGGTACCTACTTAATGATTTTTCACGCAGTCCATTGTAGAGAAAGTAAACCTGTGTATCTCAATAATGATCAGAATAAAAGCCGGTGACAGTGGGGAGCGACCTTTACTCTCAGTTTACTGCGACGTATTGTTAATGTACCTTTTGTGAAGGTTTGAAAGGATTCCCTGACCTTTGCAAATACACTCCTTCAGTGAAAATTCTTGAAATGTTCCGCTAGCGGACATATAGTAAATCGATATTTTATGATCACTTTTGTGGAGTGTTCAAGTACATTTTTACTTGTCAAGTTTGTATATTTGCTAAACGCATTCACCGTAATGAAATTTATATATATAGGAAGGGAAGGTAAGGGTTGTCCGTAGTCATCCGATGACGTTTCATCCTACAGTATTACAACTCAACCGACAGCAATTATTTAATTTTCAATTCTTTATTCTTTTTGTTAGTATTCCTTGTTTAACCGATTAAGAAATCACCCAAAAACTATCAGATTATCAAATCGTTTGAATCATATATTTAAACGTAAGTCTCGTTCGATCACGTGGATCAATCTTCTTTTGTATAGAAATAACCTAACATTTACCTCTTCACCTAAGTTTACGTAAATCCGTTGAAACTGAGGATATGATTGAGTGGCGTTCAAACTGCCAAACTTCACTCAGACAGCGTTACGACGCTGATATTTGTAAAATAGGGCAAAAAGGTAATATCCATGTGTATTCAAAGAAATTGAAAGGATATTCATGTAAGTAGTTCCTTTTATTTTTCGTAATCAGAACTGTTGACCATTTCTAAAACGTTGTTCATTTATTAATAACTAGCTGTCCCCCGCGACTTTGTTCGCGTGTTTTAGTTTCAACGGTTTTTCATTTTTGCAACATTTTTCATTTATGCTCCGCTCCTATTGGTCGTAGCGTGATGTTATATAGTCTATAGCCTTCCTCAATAAACGGACTATCCAATACAAAAAGAATTTTTCAAAGCGAACCAGTAGTTCCTGAGATTAGCGCGTTCAAACAAACAAACTCTTCAGCTTTATAATATTAGTATAGATTACGGCAACACGAAGAAAATAGGAATGATTTCTGAGAAATAATAAAAAAAAACACCTGAGGAAATATATTATTTTATTACACAGATGAGTAATATTAAACTACATTTCCATAATGTGCGTTACTTTAACTGGCGTGTTTAATCCTTGACACATCTCGGGCACAATGCATGGGGGACAAGTCGTCATGATAACGCGCGTCCCGCGGCATTGTGTCGCCATGTCGCGCGGCTGCTCGGCCGCTCGGCCGCTCGCGTCAACCGCATTGTTCCCGATGCAACTTCGCGTTCTTTTGTTGCTCCGTCGCTAGCGTGCGTCGGACACAACAAACAATTCAATTTTAACTTTATTTTTGACCACATACGATACAGTTTCCAATGGACCACAATTTTCCGAGTGGCATACCACTGGAAAGGTATGCACTCGATAGAAAAATAAAGGAAAATGAAAACAATGATTCTTCAGCTATTGTAACCTCGAACGATGGTTGTTGTTGTACTTTTCCGATGGATCATCATACAAAATATGGAGTTATTCGGAAAATAGCCCCGTCCTTTTAATCGTATTGTTTTGTAGTCGTTAACGTTGGAGTGTATCGAAGTTTGTTAATTGGTGGTTAAGTTGGACCGAGACCGCGGGACTGAGATTTATCGAATCAATGTTAGAATCTATTAGGCACCGAATGCGGAGTGGGCCACATTTAGTGTCGCATACTAACGTTGTAAACATATTGTTGTCCTTTGTTACCAAGTGCTTTTACCAATACCTTTTAAATAAAAGTGTACAAAGTTGGTGGTTTGTAGTATCAGATTACCTACAACAGACAGGAGGAATAATATGATATCTCTGATCGTGCGACGTGTAGTCTTATAAAACAAGGAGAACACATCTGGCACAAAACTCGTCCTTTCAAGAAGAAAAGTATATTGCCATAATTCAAATTTATTTTATTTGTATTGCCATACGTAAATAAATACCACATTGTCATCAAAAAATCTGGTCCTTAATACAGTTTTAAAATATTTATTGTCGCCTATATCGAACCCAGGTTATACCTGCAAAGTAAAAACAAAAACACATCAACTATATGTATTTGTAAAAGGTACGTTCACGTTGCTGGATTCAATGACAACACTATGAATAAGTGAGATAGGTTCACTCTGCAAAATAATCTATTTCTTGATTGTCACCACCCAGCGTGGATTGGTTCGGCCGATTGGTCGTGTCAAGGGCCATACAAATATTTGACGCGATATGCGATCGTTGCGTGACAGCTGTAGTCATTACGCTAGCTTTTATTGACTGGTATTGTTTGTTTAAGGTGGCCAATGTTTGTTGCGATCGAATATCAATTTATAAATGCTTAGGCTGAGGGTCGATGTACTTTATACTAAACTTTTGCATGTGGGCCAACTTTATTCCTACCAAAAATATAGTTAAACCTAGGTAACGCAAGTTTCACGATCTGTATAAAAAAAGAGAGCCATTTTTTAAAAACAGTGCCTAAGGGACCACAGGACGTCGCAAGCACGATTTAGAGATTCAAACTAGAATCAACTTAAAAATATGATTGAAGTACGATTCATTTGTCAATAATTTCCAGTAAAGTTTCATGAAACCCCCTAGCGCGGCGCAGCGAGGCAATCTAAGCGCGACAGTTGCCACGTTAAGCATTTATGCTAACGCCGGGCACGCGAAGTAGATGCTCTTGCGTTATCTAAGTCTATCTATATTTGTGGTTCCCACCTTTAGTCAGACTTAAAACTCTGCACTAAAAACTAGATATCATTGCGTTTTTATTTGTGGCCTCTTGAACCCCACTTTTTTTTCAATAAATTTTGTTGCTAACAAGTTGATGAAGTAGTTTTGATTTTATAATAATCTTTTAAGCAAAACAGTATTTAATTTACAGTTTCCTTCTGCGATAAATCTCAGCTAACCCATTTATTTCAGGGTAAAGAAAAAACCATATAATAAAAGCATTATTCAACGTTTTATGCACGTAATAAAGCTTTCTTATTAAAATGTATTTATTTACCTCTAAGGTACTCTCTATTTTTATAAACCTAATAAAATTCCTCTACCAATTGTTTTCGCTATAATCCATGCAGATGCTATGTCCCCGGATCTATTTGGTAAAGGTCAACGTTTCCCCCGGAGAGGCACACTCGCAACTTTCAAGGAGATACAATCCGTGTCTCTACACACTCTCACAAAAACCAAAGACTTTTCTAGTTTATTTATAAATCATGAAATAATACAACAGACAAGGTTATGTTTTGTTGAGGTTGTAAGTACAAAATAGTGCTATTTAGGCTTTGGATATTTTATGTGTAATATGATTCTAGTTCAGCTAGGTACACATAGTTATTGCATTTAAGATTAAATTATTGATTTAAATAGTTGTAAATAGGATTGGAACTAAATATGAGCTAGGCCTCACTCCGAATAAAAAAATAAATTTAAATGATGATTTGTTTAAAATTTTCTGGTTTCTCTGTTTCTTATTACATTGAAATCAATTTACCTAATTTTATATACTAAACTACTAGTACATTTATTTTCTAAACCAAATGCATCAATAATAGAAACTACATAAATATTCAAGCAAAATCGAAACCACCACTAGTCCTTTGGCCCAGCCTGCCGTTACGCAGACATGTGATGTCAATTATACGATTGCTATTGGAAGCCAGCTCCGGTAGCGACTACTGTGTACTTATGTATCTAACTATCATGCACGTAACTACCACCAAATACTAAGGCACCAAAGGACCAGACTTTAAGGACCAACACAAAAGAAGCTTTAACCAGAATACTTTTACTTTTACATGCCTCGACAGTTTGTTTTGATCAGTGTCTGGGAGATTAATAAAGTACTACTTAAATAACAAAGAAAAGTTTTTTTTTTAAATCGACACAAGGATCGTTCTCACAAATATTATCTTTTTTTTTTGAGTATAAGTAGCTTATACATTTTATATGTCTTTACGTATTTTTTTTATAAATAGTCTGTACTTTATTTTCAAGTCGTTCTGTGAAGTGTGCGTAATATATTAAACAAACAACAATAAAAATAAAACAGCCTAATCGGTTGAGTTGTTCTTAAGTGGTTTTTTTAGACTCGTAAGACAGCGATTTGGATTGTGTTTTGGAATTTTCTTGAATGATGTACCTTCTGTGATTTACTATTGTATGTAATTTCTGCACGCCACGAAATCAATAGCCGTGCATCAAGTGCAATGAATATCATAGGATGTATGTAGGTTGAATCCATCTTAAAAATGTTCCAGCAAAGTATGAGACTATTTGCCAATAGCCTTGCTACTCAAAAAACTTTTCTATGTTCCAATGTAAAAAATCCTGTGAAAATATCATGAAATAGTAAAATTAGTTCTATAAAGATGTAAAAACAAATGGGGTTTGTAAGAAAATATTTTCTACTATTTCAATAAAACAAAATATTTTTGTACCAAAATAAATAAACAAGAGAGGTTTTTCTATTAGTTTTAACACTAACTTATGATTTCCAATAAATTGTAAACGCTCCTTCCAGGGCACAAATAAAATATAGGTCAACGAATTAAATAAAAGTATGGAAGAATCCCAAAAAAAATCTTTGCACATTGTTCAAATGTATGTCAAAGAAAACAACATTATTGAACGAAAATAAAAATAGAAATAATTTATTCAACACGCAACCCAAATACCTTACAGCTACATACTTCATACAGACTCGAGATAACATCGAATTTATTTATTGTTATTGAGAAGCTTTGAAGTATTGAAATACAAAGAAAACATTAGGTGGCGTTATATTAACGTGCTTGTAATGATGAACGAGAATTACGGTATTTTTGGTTATTTGGTAACCGAGTAGTCGGCGCATTGCTGATGGTAACTGAGGACCGGTGCCTATGAGCCTCTCCAACACAAGAGGCTTTGTTACTAAACACTACTGAAGTTTTAAAATCTAGTAAAAAAGGTTAGGCGTAGGAAGAAGTCATGGCTGAGGGATATCCGGGAATGGACTGGAGTTGCGGACGCTGCAGTAGACAAGTTATATGGAGCTGGCTTCCAACCTTCTAGTCGTAGAGGCACATTAAGAACAAGAAGAAATGACTTTATAATAATGACATAAAAAAATCTGTGAAAAACCATGATATAAAAAGCACGCGTAAAAAGCGGACGAATTAGGAATGTTTTTCGCAATTAAAGTCAAGTAAAAAAGTTAAAAAACACGAAATTCCAAAACGTTTTTCTCGCTCGAAATAGGCCGGAGTTCTTTTGTTATGTTGTGAAGCTGAAGAATTTTCCTTATGGTTGTGTACACAGACCCATATTATAATAAGCACATGCTCTTACAAGCTTTTGTTATCGTTCTTATCAGTAAGTATCTGTATTAATGATAATGAGCTCATTTTGTTTTATATAGTCAATATTGTATTTAGTAATTATACATTTTCAGTAACGTTTATTCATCGGAGGGGCTTGTGGCTAAGCTAAAGCCGTGGTTTGACCAATAATAAAACTTAAGCCGTGCCCGCTGCGATTGGTCCGTAGACGCGTGACCATTTGTGAATATACCGAGACCCCTCCATGCCTCGGAAAGCATGTTGGTCCTGACTTTCATACGCTGAAGTTACCACCTAAAAACTACATTCCGGAATGCAAATAAATGTTGAATATCTATCTTTGACAGTCGTTAGACAGTACATTCTGACAACCAGAATTACTATGGGATACTTTGTTACCTAGTAAAATGGGCTGTAGAGGTGTGGAGACAGGTAGTTTTACGTAAAATACGGTATTCAGCTAAATCCGGTAAGAGTGGAAGCCGACCCCAATATAGCTTGTGGCTAGGTAGAAGGCTAGGCAGAAGAAGTACCGTTTTTTGATCCTAAATTGAAGAAAGTGGTAATAAAAATGTACTAATGTACTCGTCGTTGCAATGCGAGTGTTACTCAATTATTTCGAACTAGTTCAAGCTTGTAACATTCTCGCTGTGCATATGCCGTGTGCATTAAATGCTATCATACATGTTTCTAAGAGACTTATAAAATACACATTCAAGTTATCTACTAGGGGCGTTACCTAGCCCACGAATAACTCCCCGCAATCTTAGTTCAGAAAGCTATAGCCCTTAACCCCTAAGGCATTCCGCGAAGGCAGTAATATCAGATACCACTTAGTAAAAACGAAATGCTTTTACCAACGGTACGTACCGAGCGCGGAAGGAGCTATTATGCGCCCTACTCTTGTTTTCCTTATTTTCAAGCCGCGGTGCATGAAAAAAGCCTCTCTACAAGTGTTTACCTAAGATCGATACACTTTTAACGGTTTGTTTCCCCATTCGTCAGACAAACGACTAAAATTATGGGTTTTGAGAAGATAGCAAGTGTGATTGTTGATACAACTTGTGTGATTAGATGGAATAATTCATTATGTATTCGTGTTAAAGGAGCGCTATGAAAGTTGCGCCTAATATTGCGGGACCAATTAAAAGTTTGTGAGATCTTTTCATTCTAGTATGATGAGGATGACATGCGACTAACTAATTAATAGAGACTATTTTCAAGCATCTGTTGAGGTTTCTTTAATGGTTTCATCCCATCGCTGTATCCTAAGAGCCGAACTATCTTCAAACATAACTGAAACATGATAAGCAGTTTTGCAACTCTAACAAGCAAGTCACGAACAGTCTCAAGTCCATTATCTTCAAGCAACTCACAAATACAAACAAGCTAAAGTAA
Organism: Diachrysia chrysitis; assembly: GCA_932294365.1. Lineage (NCBI taxonomy): Eukaryota > Metazoa > Arthropoda > Insecta > Lepidoptera > Noctuidae > Diachrysia > Diachrysia chrysitis. The sequence goes on from OW028661.1 coordinate 372,499, forward strand.
ACAGGTAAATTTTTGCATTAAATCAAATTACACATAATTAAGGTCGCCTTTGAATATCAATTGAATTCTAAGAACGTTCTAAGCGCTTTCCATGACGTACAAAGTAAATCAGAACGCAGCCATAGAAATAAAATAATAAATTACATTTCTGAAGTCCCGATATTAATTTGAAAAGCTTTCATTCCGGACAGGTAAAGTGAAGTTATAATTACCGTCACAACTACTTGAAACTTGAGTCGAAGTTTTGCATAAATATGCCGTTGGTTTAAAGTTATTAAATTGTACTTCAGCGCAAATGTTTAACGATGGCACCTTCGCGGGCGACAGACTAAGATAATGCTTTATGACTAAGTAAGGGCGCGGTTCCGCCTGCGGTGGCGCCTCCTAGTTATGTATTCCCCTGTGAACACTATCCATTTTCTTTTTTTGGAAATTCATTAAGTTCGGACTTAGTCTATAGTTTAATAGTAATTTGAAAGCAATGTTTAATGCTTTTTACCTACATCCGACATACGTCTTTCTTCGTTAATCTTGCCGTGTTGAGAGTAATAAATGTATACGCAATAGAAGCACATCTTCGAATATTAGTGTGACCTGAAAACCTATCTATTTTGACTCGGAGCCTTTAAGTAAGAGATTTGTAGAAAAGGTAAATGAATAGTCTCTCTTCGTTTACCACCATTTTGACCATTAAGATAATAATACAGTGTACCAGCTATAGTCATATTATACTTAAAAACATGATAGTTATTAAAAACATTGCTTAGAAAAAAAAAATGTACGACGTAAGTTACCACAATGATATAATATATTGTACCCTACGTCGTGACTAGTTTCAAATCCACTAAACTGACGAGTGTGAGTCGCTTACCGAGATAACGTCTCACAAGTTTGTCTCGCGGGCTGTCTCATGAATAAAACTTACGTTAAGTGTACTATAGTATATAGTACCCCTACTATAACGCACAACTAAAGTATTAACTAATGTAGCTACTTATATGGCTAAATGCTAAAAAATGTATCTGCACTCAAAATATTAAACTGGTTTTTCGGGTTTCGTGATTAATTGTGAGTTTCTGAAAGTACAAATAAATAACTAATGTATATTAGGTAAGGCATTTAGACTCATTTTAAATGCCGAGAATAAAAAATTTCTGCGCCTGTAGCCAAGTGACAATTCTACAAGCGTTAACGATGATAGAAATCGCTTAAATAATATTAAATGTATGGAAATGACATTACATTTCGATAAGTTGCGTGACTTGGATTTGTCACTTCTATATATTTGAGCGATTCGATCAGTGTTATTGCTTGTAGCAGTGTCACTTGGCTAGAGGGGCTGGTGTCGGATATCTTTATGGGCAGTGTTTTGTTTACTTGATAAAGGCCTGTCGGAGGTTGGATATCCCAAAAAATTTAGGTACTTTGCTGTTATGTAAAACGTTTATTTTCAAGTTGTTTCGGTCCGATGTGACGGTTGGTTCAGTACAAGCATAGTTTTTGTTACCGGAAAATTTAAAGTTTACAGGTTGACGAATGTTGGTGTTCCTTAAATTATATTAAAAAATTATCACATTTTTGAAATGTAAAATAGTACCTACATACGTTAATACATACCTACATTGCATGGTAAAAAATAAATAAACTACTGGAAGTGTTTATTTGCGAAAAGTAGATCGCAGATGACTATAAACTAGACATCACGTTATTTCCTATTATTATTACATTTAACGATACGTAATTTGTAGGTCACAGGCCTTGCATAATATTTTAAAATCAGATAAATAAATATGCAGTTTAAAACGCGTCAGGTTCCCGTTAAATTACTCGTTCGTTTAATTGACGGCTACTTGAAACTTAATAGGTTAACTGTTTCACACTTACAATACGCAAATAATTTATTTGATGTACTGACAATAAATGAAATGGCGTTTAATTAGGCTGGTGGTTTTCTGTTCAAAATCCGGTTGAGGACAATTTTCGTATAACGTATGTGCTCTCCGTCTATTGCGGTAGAGAGGAGTCAATATTTACCTATGTAAAACTATAGCTAAATGGTGAAATAGAACTAATCCATAGATACATTTGAGTACGGAGATCGGATTCCTAACATCACATGGCGTCTGCTAGAATATGCAGTGTTCGCAGCTTCCCTATTATCTTGCTCACCAAGATGCCCAGCCAATATCTTAAGCCGTACTACATGTTGTCATCGGCAGGTGTGTGTCGATTGCCGGGAGATGCATCAATATTCAGCTGAGGGACGCGGAATGGCATTGCAGGTGCTATATTTTACTGTGTAAATGTAGTTTGGGCCATGAAACACGCGGATTGAGGGATGGGGTGTGGCGTTTGTGGTTGTAATTAGTCTCTGGGGATGGATAAGCTGTTTAGCGCATATTTTTATTCATGTGAATTAGTTTTCTCATGTTAATTCAACCAAAACGGAAGATTGATTATTGTAACATATTATCTCTCTATTTTATTGTTTGTATAAATTAAATAGCCATTGGATCTGAAGATAATATTTATAATACGGATATTGTTTTAAGTAAAGTGTCACTGTTTGTTATCGAACTCCTCCGAAGCGGTTTGACCAATGTTTGTGTTTTTTTTGTGTATATTTGATAGGTCTGAGCATTGGTCGTAGGTTATTTTTTATCCCTAGGTGTCACGGTGGCTCTTTTCAGCTTTTTTTATATTTAGATGGCAAAACAACGTTTGCAGGATCACCTAGTAAAATTATATACAGTAATCATAAACAGTTCGTGATCTCATGGTTAATACTACAGTTGTAGCACACTCGCTGGTTTCGTAGCCTCCGAAGTGAGCTGGTTCGCGGTGTATGACGTATTTTACATTTAAATTTTATAGTTCCTCGCCCTTGTACACTTGTAGCAATTCTGCATACTCCAATTTGTATTGTTTATAGCCTATTACACTCTCCCTTTTCTTTGAAGCTGGGTTTATTGCGAATCCACTGTTTAATATAATATCATGGTGAGGCGGAGAAGGTTTGTTAACGCAATGTAATTGAATATTGATGGAGTGGTGTGATGTAGTGTTTAAGAGCGAATCTTGAGATTTTAAAACCGAGCTTTTGTATGTTCTACTATAAGACGGAGTCCTTTCCTTATGAACAAAATAAAGAGCAAAATAATGCATTATTAATTGCACCACGCTTGCTAACTAAGGATTGATAATAATTTAAAAATCTGTTCATATTTCGGTCTGCTATACAGACGTAATCTCTTATAATTATTTCTTTTCGAATCTGTAGACGTTTTAAAGACATTTCATAAAAGTAAAAAAACTATAAGAACGAAATTTACTTGAATTTCAACTTCTTCAATATTAAGAACAATAGTGAAACGTTTTCTGGTATTTGCTGAAACGATTTCGAGTATTTGCAGTTCGTATAAATTTTTAAACGTCACTCCAAGAGTTAAAGTCGATTTAGTTAAATGAGTTAACTGCTCAACTGGCGCTAATCTATAATTAAAGTTTATTATTACAATCTTGAAACTTGATAATGGCCTCGTAATTATGTTTAATGGAGTAATTATATTCTTGTTAAATCACCTCATAGGCCCTGCCGCCGGCCCCAGCCCTTAAGTTTAAACGGGTCAGAGTATTTAATAAAAAGATTTAAGTGTTCAGAAATTATCGGATATTGCCTTGTACTTAGTAAAATTAACGCTAGCCAAATTACTACAAACATAATTTATATAGATTGTTCAAAAGACAATGACAAATTTAAATACATTAGAAAATTTACAAAATAAAATTAGAGATAAAAAAAAATCAAGAAGGAGTTTTTTACTGAATGTTCTGTTTATATATTACATTGCATTTTTAAGCCGTAAGGTTTGACCGGTTGGTCTGTGGATGGGTGACTATTTGTCAACACACCGAGACCTAAAATCTAGGGCGAGGAACCGTAGGCATAGAAACGAATATTCACCGTGATTACTGCAAAAGAACCTCCTCTCTTTCTTTTCTCCAATCCTTTACTTTGCTAACTGTATGAAGGGTATATAAACTACTTTTGATAACCATGGGATTGGGCAGTAATCAATAAATAAGTGTTAACTGATGCAGAAGTTCATTCGTTATGTAAATTTCAGTTTAATTTGAACACTTGGTTACTCATATACAAATTAATTAACCATGTGTCATCTGCACTGTATAACACACTAATTAAAAAAGGGAACGATAATTAATTTGTCATTTCCTTGTAGTTTATGAGATGATCATGTTTGTTTATTTAAATATTTTGTCAATCCTATATTAAGAGTATTTACTAATGGTATCTGAATATGTTATTATTTATTTCCTGGGTTATCATGGAAAATACCCATTTATCTTTTGTTGCTAATTAAATAAAAACGTTATCTAGTTATGTAATCGAAATTTCGAAATTGGTTTCTTGGAACCGGTACTTGGAGATCCACATGCGTCGTTGCTTGACGGGTAAGCGAATTATAAAAGTTTCCTAGGACAACAGTACTTTACATTGAAGAAAATATAAACAATAGAGCGAGCGAATCCGCGGCACAAATAGTGTGAAGTATAAGGGTTGGTCACGTAGCAAATTGGTTTCACTCCGGATTATGATTTAATTTATATTATCTTGCGTCACGACCCGGAAATTTAGATATCCTGTCGTTCCGCGAGCGCCAGTTTTATGTGATCTCTGAGATTTTGAGGAACAAGTCACAATTGGAGCTTTTAGGCTAGATAGCGTTAGTTTAAATTTTTATTGGGTAAGCCCTACCTAGGATACGAAGTTAAAGGTTGGGAATCGCAGACAATGTTATGCTCGAGGGAAAACTTGTAACCAGAAAAGAAATTTGGTGCGAAAATTACTCAACCGACAAAAACTGATCTCTTAAATGATAGTCTACAATTTATAGAACGTATTCAATGTTTATTCCCCGAGACCTTTGGGATCGCAGCCAAAAGTCAATAGTTAAGAAGTAACTATTCCCCATGTAACCACATGTAATGACCCGCGAGGGGCTGTAAAGGCGCTGCAAGGCTCCTCCCAATCAAACAGTATTTCGCCTTTATCTTCTGTCACTACTGTGTAATAACATGAATGGCATTTCCCGTAGTTTAGGAACTTGTTACCTCACGTTGTTTATCGTCTAGTGTTTTACCTTCATAAGTTATATTGCAGTGAATATAATAGGGTGAATACTGGGTATGAAAAGTTAAAATCTAATTAGTCCGTGGTAAGGTAATAAAATTGACACGTATTTTTTACTTTTTCAAAATAAGAAAACATTAAGTAGATAAAGAGAATCAAAGTTCAGGATCTATTGAAGTCATACTTGCGTACATAATACTCGAAATTGTCACGCGTCACGCGACATTTCAGATCAATGTATCGTCGTGAGTTTTGGTTACGTACCTAATATAAGAAAATATTCGTGTCAAATATTTTTTAATATCTATCTAACGGAAATAAAAAAAATAGTCTGCATATTCTGCATTCTGCATATTATATAAATCTTAAAGTAGGATGTTGACTGGGTATGAAAAGTTAAAATCTATATAGTTAAAATATTAGACACGTATTTTTTATTTTATCAAAACAATAAAAAATACTAAGATACAGCGCTTTAAAGTTTCGGAGTGGGGGCTTATGACGCCACGCCTTGGTAAAAATTATAGCGAGGAGTGACGTCACGCGTAATTTCCGTTCTCTGTATTTTGATCATTTTTTGTTTGCAGGAAAAAAGAAAAAATACGTGTCCAATAAAATTCATTAATCTACAAGACGGACATTAAAAAAAAAATTAGGAAATATGCCTATTATCGAGACAAACTACGTCATTAGCAGTGTAAGAAAGGCATAAACAACACGATTGAATTACTTTGATATTGTTTCTCTGAACGCTTGCTAAACGTCTGGTTATTGTTATCGATCAAGTCCTTTCCAAACTCTTTGTTACTCGACTTGCTGCCAACATTTGACATTCATTTACATATCAGGTGGAAGATTTTAACAAGATGAGATAGTTCAATGTCTTAGGGTGAAGACCTCGAACTTTGATATTAAAGTTTGCATGTTTAAAGACCGTTCTGATAGATCAAAGTGATATCTACTCCTTAAGATTACCTATTCCATGTGATTTAATTTTATCTTATACTTATAAACGTCTTATACTTATGAACATACACATAATAGGGGATAGGACTGGGTATGAAAAGGAAATATCTATTTAGTTCACCAGATAGAAAAAAATCTCGTATTTTATCAAATCAATCAAAAATGACAAAGTTAAAGCGCTTTAAAGTTCTCGAATGTGTGGGTAAAAATTGTAAGCCAAAAGTGACGTCAAGCGACGTTTCCATACACGGTATCTTCCACATCGTTTGCTTAGTTAAAAAAATAAAAAATACGAGTCTAACATTTTTTTTAATATCTATGTGACGTGTAAATGAAAATAATTAGTCCGACCCCCTATACTATATTATTTGTGGCAGTTCTTCTTCAGCCAATTCAGTTCCATGTAAACAGGTGCTAACACAAAACCAAAGTTTGTTGTAATTATGCGCACAATGTAGCCACTACACGCCGACACCTAACAAATTTCGAGAGAGCACTCAACAGTAATGGAATCTTCGCGAATTAATTAAGTACGCATTATTATCGAGGATGAAATATAATTATTGTTTTATGTATTGCAATCTCATTCAACTTAATTATTTTTAGTATAAGCCCGAAGTCGTAGTGTTGGCGATTAGCGATTGAATCAATTTTAACTTTTCTAATGGGTACCCTCCATTGGTGCATCCGCAAACATTGCATAGTTAGGTAACTATGTAATGTTTGCGGATGCACTAATTAGTTTACATTCTATTAGGTTAGTTTTAGCTATTGCCTAAATTTTGTTCGATAATCTATATATATTAATAGTAACAAATACATTAATTCTAATTGACAGCACGTATTTCGTTTGTTGACTACATTATTATAAAAATAAACGATACAAATTAAGACACAGTAAATAAATATTTCAGGAATAGGACTATATCCTTTATGAATGCATAGTTCAGGGAAGTTACTAAAAAGGGATTCAGAATATGGTTTATATCATTCAAAGGCGAAATGAAAATCAGCGTCGCGTCGCAATGAGCAGTTTTATTTTGAGTGACGACACGTTTTGATTAGTACTGCGAAACGTAACATAGAATTTTAGTATTTATATTTATTTATAATAACAGCTAAGGCATGATAAAAAATAAGAAGATCCTATTTTAGTAACTATCAAAAGTATAATTAACGTTACTTAAAAGCTTTACGTTTTCTTAGACAACCTAATTTAAAGGCCTAAATAAAGCTAAGGGTACGCTAAAATTTAACATCTTATTCAGTGACTTACCGACACGAAAACTGAAAAGATAAAAATTCACGACTTTATTCAGAACTACCACAAAATAATCAAGCTTCAACTAAAGTTGTTTCAAGCAAAATAATCTTGGAAAATACAAAAGGAAATTCTTTCCGAGTGTCCTACAATTTTTCTAGCCCTTTCTCTAGCAGAAAGTATTAAATGTTTAATTCAGAGCGCTCGGCGTCCTGCGACCAGCCGGCGACCGCTCCCCGCCCGCATACGGACACTCGCCTAATGACGCTGAGGATTGTTTTAGTAGCAAGCTGTTTGTTTTCAAGAATACTACTTCTTTCTACCTGCAGAATACGAGAAGGTCTTAAATAAAGATTGTTTTTATTAAAAAAGAATTTCATTTTCACATGTAAAAACTTTTGTGGAAAATTATTCTTTTTGCTTTTAGTGTTTTTTTTTGTACCGCAGGACATTCGTCAATATGTATAGTCAGCAACTAGAGTTTATGAACAATATCAGTTTACAAAACACCTAAGACACATTTTGTCTATGCGTTGATTTTAAGACCAAGAAACATAATAACCTCCTCCCAAGTGCTTTAGCTACTTACTTTAGGTTCAGAGCAATGTATGTGATGTTGTCCACATTTATTATCAGGAAGGGTTAACGGTATGATATCCTCAATAGTCAATTTATAATTTATAGTAATTGTGTTCCTCAACTTTATGTTTACTTATGCTAAATTGTAAATTTATCATTTAAGAGAATCATTCTTTTGAGAATAAAGATTCTTTAAACACAACTTAGATTGCTGACTGTACCTATTAATATTATTTCCGTCAATAACTGCATCATAAGTCCAAAATCAACTATAAAATCCTTCTTGCTTAGGTTTCCGCACTAATAACTCACCAAATTACCAATTTATAGTTATGTAAAAGAACACACAAGTCAAATCTTAACATATGTTAATCTAGGCCAGCTTTAATATCACATTCGCTACTCTCCGCGCGCATTCTGACGCGGCTGTAATGAGTTTTGAGGAATATTTTTATAGTATACCATTAATATTATGCTAGGTACGTAAGTTGAATGTTCTTTGCTATGGTTACATGTATTTTCAGTGAACTTTTAATAGATATTCTATTTGTTTTTATAGTATATATAGTATAGGAACTGTTTAGTTTTGGTTTTGTTTTGTTAGTACGTTGTTTGTTGGTTATTTTTTGCTGTGGGTTCTATGCTCTGAAAATCTCGTGAGAGGTACAACTTTTTATCTGGGTGGACTATGTTATTTTCAATTTAAATCCTTACGTTACAGGTATAATAACATCGGGAACCTTAAAAGACAACAACTTGAAAGTACAGTTATTTTTTCTAGTTTCAAACAAAATCGCTTCCGCCCCCCTCTCCGCTTGCGTAGTGACCTCGCCGTAACGAGGCGACAGGCGCCATTACCGCGGCCCGCGTATTGTTTCTACAGCACGACATGTTATGGTACATAGCTATACTGTACGTAACCTCACTGTTTACTGCGATAATTTAAGTCCAGTTATTTGCTGATTAATGCTGTAAATGTTACTTTGGTTATAATTTTTAATTAATTCAGCCTTCGAACTCGTTTTAAAGTAGTAATAAGTAGTCGACATTGTGCACATGTTTGCCCAACGTACTCCTTGAGTAGCTTTGCCACTAAACGGGACTTTATCAAGCCTATGTGGCTTACGAGTAAGTATTAATAGACTATAAAGATGACTAGTTGTTGCCCTCGGCTCCACCCGCGTGGGTGTCGGTTATCGCGGCAAAAAGTAGCCTATGTGCTTTCTTAGGATCCAAGCTTACCCCATACTAAGTTTCATTCAAATCGATTTGGCGGTTTAGCCTTGAACGCGTAATAGATAGACAGACAAACAGACTTACTTTCGTAATTACAATATTTGTATGGATGATTAAAAAGTGGTCTTCAGTTTATTTCCTACTGGTTATAAATCCAATCAGAGCATATTACAACTCTATTATTATAGACCCTGATTAAAACTGAGCTAGTCCTTTAATACCATGAAAACAATCTCCTTGTTCTGACTACCTCAGTGGGAGGTCGTAAAGTACACGTGTAAATGAGCCAGCAACTTGAGAGGCACCTATCTTGCACTCCCAAGCACTCCGCTCAAGAAACCTAATGCGAAACGAAAATATTTACGTTCCTACGACTGCACTATTATTTGACTTAATGTGCTTAGATCTAGATATAGGTATTAATTAAACAAAACGTATCTTACATTAGAAAAAAAAACAACAGTTTTCAAGTAAATTTAGTAATTGATTTTGTGTCCTTAATAAAATTCATGAAATACAAATAGTCACCAGAATAAAGCCGATTGAATGAGATTGATAATCATCGCTGTTAAATTTTAATTGAATGTCATTATCAAATTGCGACCAGAGATAATTAAAATGTCAACATCATCCACCTATATTTCATAAAAATAGTACAATTTTAGAAAACTAATTTTGTTCTTGGCTATATAAGAGGCGTTCGACTAGAAAATAGAATTTTTATTAGTGATTGCAATCCATACTAAAATATAAATCCGAAAAATACCCGGTCTGTCTTTCTGTTTGTTTGTTTGTTACGCTTTCAAGGATAAACTGCTTCACCGATTTTGATGAAACTTGGTATGGGGTAAGCTTGGATTCTATAAAAAGGACATGAGGCTCCTTTTTGCCGCAAAAAGCGACACCCAAGCGGGCAACAGCTTATTACATCAATATAATTTGTATGTGTAGCCCACGACTGTTTGTTTTATCAATCGTTGGTAAAAACAAGGAGTTGGTTTAATAGAAGGTTTCAATAATAATGCCCGGGTAAAAATATGTTAATTATACTACCAAAATTAGACAAACCGATTGATAATAATTACTACCGTGTTATAAATAGAATACATTTTGCTCTATTTTATTTTACTCCTCATTATTATCAAATGTTTAGGTATATAAAATCTAATATAATACAAAAAAGACTACCTAACAATAACTGAAGGTCATTCCCCCCACCATTTGCAGCGCTGATAAAACAATAACAAAGTAGGCGGGGTGTGCTCAGCAAATGTTTGCGCGGCAGTTAGCAGGCGGGCTATTGGTTCACGCTAGGTCTTGCTCGAGTGTTTGAGCTCTTAAGTGGTAGACCGACACTTAGCGAAAACGAACAAGTACTGCGATCGACGGTTAGGTGCAATGTTTTAAGACTGGATTTGTTTGATGTGCTTTTTTCAATAATTTGTGTGATATTCAGAATTTTTTAAATATTTAGACGGTTTATTAATGCTCATTGTCGGTTATTTTTAGGAAAGGTAATTATACAAAATAATGTGTGATATTATCATAAATAACAATGTTTTTCTTAACTTAAATAAAGTTATTTATAGGCGCTTTTAAAACGCTTAGATAACTCCAGAAAAGCTATATTGGTACGTAGTCCTAAATAAAAAAGGAAATTGTTTTTTGGTCAGATTTTCCTTTGAGCTGCTTCTTTTTATTTATCCAGTGATGTTATGTTGTAACGTAACAGCTACCTAGCAGCAATTATTTATTTTTACCACACTACGCTGTTAGGTCTTCAGTCTGTGTCTATCATTCTGCTGGAATACAATTGTAAGAAACTGGCTAAGGCGGTAGATACACAGCAGGTTTCTGAAACATGTAGTACTCGTAGAATTTCAGCTTACCTAAATATGCTTGTGGTTTTTGACTTCCAAAAGTTACTGAGTGGGATTCAAAAAATCACACTGGCAATAGAACTGCATTTTTTTTTTCAGATAAGTTCGCTTTCCTGCCGATAAAAATATAATGATTAGATAAAAATATACATACAAAGACTAACATAGAGAAATAAGTGTATAAAAGATGTAAAGACTTCAAAACCCTTAATTTAAAGACAGTTTCCAAATTCGAATGGAAGATACTTCATTATTTGTCTAATATAATACAGCGAGAAGGTCAAAAGCCTTGTCATTTACAAAGCTCATAAAAACCCTTACTGTTTAAAATCATAAAACAAAGTCATTACACTGAAAGAGCTTTACTTGCACTTTTTAAGTAGCTATACAAATAAAGCCATGAACACACTACGCGCGCTACGCGAGTCGCGGCATGAGACACGCGACGCGCGGCGACGCGTGCTTGAACTGTCATTTATCGGGTTATTGTCGAACAAGCGATACAAAACACGGAACACAATATTACAGGAGCGATTGTGAGGAAACAGAACATATATAACGGCAACTTTAATAGCTCACAATATTTTACAAGCCGATTCCGCGGGTTATAAATGTGACGTTTACGTTCAAACAGTGGTTTGTGGCGTTTCAAATGAGCAATGGTTTATGTGACATTTAGGTTTTCGAACGAGGATTTTATTTCTAGCAATATGGTCTTCCTTTTTTTTAAGGTAGGTAGATTCATTGTAATACAGTACAATATTTTAGCAACATTATGGTCAAAACTCAAGTAGGACCACACCTAACAGGACAGGTATGGATTTTTTAGATTTAAACCAATTAAAAGAATCTACTATAGATTAGACAAAACTTTTGAATATTTGAGTTATTTATTAAAGAAAAAAGATTTATACATATAAAACCTTAACTATACATAACTAATTAAAACCTGATACCTAAAATATAGCATCAAAAAATTCGTCCACGTATTAGTTCAATATTTTAGTAGTTTTGTTTTAATAGAATTAGAAACGAAATTTAATTATAAACGAAATTCCGTTCCGGGTTCGCATTTTATTGTTGTAATACTGTACTAATGCAAATAATGTCGGTATGTAAGGAAATTTTAACAATATAACTGAACTCCGTGTTGACTTCACATTAAATGTTTTCAGATATCGAGTAAAATATTCAAGAAAGGCACATTACAAGCCTATAAACATGAAATTTTAATATAAATCGCTTAATCGCGCGAATGTTTAATGGCTCAGTGCATTAATGTGTTATGTAGTCAGCAAGCATTGTTTGTATGCTTAGTTAGAGCTGATAGGATCATGTGATCTTACATATTAAGTAGACTAGCCGTGCCTTTGACTGCGTTGGTCTTTATTTGCTTTGCACAACATATTTTTGCCGGAGTTTCTTGCCGGTTCTTATCCATAGGAGTGACATTTTGGAACAGCGCAACTAGAGTCATTTAACGTTTTGAAAGTGCCTGAAAAGGCCTACTAGAAATAAAAATATTTTGATTTTGTTTTTGATTTCATATGCTACGGAAATAAATTAAAGGCGACGAGGCGCGATCTTGAGCAAGTTTCATATTATCGTTGCGTTTATATTTCGTCAGCAATGCACTGCGGCCCGTCGCCCGCAAGAGTTTTTTGAAGAAAAAATTCGTTTAAAACTGCAAATATCGGATTTTATTATTTTATTATAAACGATAGATAATTAAAAAAGTCTACAACTGTAAATGTTTTATTAAAGTAATGCCGATAGTTTTTTTGTGATTATCGTTTTTGATCCGCATAACTTCATAAATGAATTACACTCCCGAATATTAACGAAATAAAACAAATCTCAAATGAAATTATTGAGAAAACGTTCTAGTTATTAGTGTGTTCTTTTAATCATTAATACTTCTTGTTGAGATGTGATCTTTATTTTAAAATCGTCAAAGGTCTCTGCAAAAAGTAGATCTATGCTTAAAATCCACATGTATCCATGATACTAATGCAACATAATTTATCAAGACATTTCTTTGCTCCAAAAAGAGTTAACTGTGTATCGTAATTTATGTATGTTCGCCGGGACTACGGTAGACCACATATCAGTCATTTGAAATTTGGCATTTAAAGAGGCTTTATATCAAATTAGTAATGTCGTGTTGAAGTTACGTTGTTATCAATGTAATGCAGATCGCATAATAACTTACTCTGGCACCTAAAATCTCTTGAATAAACATATCTCTGTAACGCCTCTGCAGTATCTACTAACATACGTGGCGCATACTCATAGAGTTTATTTACGTAATAAAGTGTGTTAAACATAATTGGCGCGGAGTCACGAGCCAGCCTGCTAATCACTCAATTGCACGTACACGTTACTGCTGGTAGGCTGTTTAAATAGCAACGTAGTTTATGTAATAATAATATTTTTTAGTAAATAAATGTAGACAATATTACATACCTACATTGTTTCAAACCCAAAGTAAGTAACTAAAACACTTGTGCTATGTTATCAGAGACCAGGAAGGTACCACAAACACCTAGACCCGAGACACTATAGAAAAGTGATTTTGTACATTGAACCATTCAGGGATCAAACCCGGTGCTCAGATCTGGCGTCACATGGAAAACCAGCCTGTGGTCTACTCGATTACGTCGCTATGTATTTTTCACTACTCGTCGTTATGCGTTTTTTCAAATATTTTACTAACCCTTGTATGAATACTTTCGTTAACAAAATATTGTGTCAAGTGACAATATGATGAACCTAATTATTTATTATACTAAGCTATATTTTGCAGATAATTATGTAGTGTGTCTACATAGCCAGTTAGGTATAGAACTAATACATATTAGTTTAGCTTTATACTGTTTCTATAATACTAGGCTATATACAGTACCTATGTAACAAAATATTATTGCGTGAATCTCATGTTTAAATCATTATTTATTAATAAACCATGTGTACACAAACTAAAGGTATTTGCTAAAAAATATTAGAGAAAACAAATCCAGCTGCTGAAGAATTAATTTAAGGGCTAGAGTTTTAATTATTGGTTAATGTCTGAAGTAGTTTTAAACTTCACACAAACAACGTTTCAATTTAATTTGGAGAAGATTAAAAGGTCATTCAAATAACAGAAAATCTTACAGAGGTCAAACGAGCCTAAATATTTACTGTTTTAAAATACTTTAATACTAGGTTTTTGTAAGCGTGACAGCCTAGTGCAAAACTTCGGACTCGCCGAAGTATCGAAATATATATTATTATACCTACTGATTGACTGAAATATTTATGTGATCGTCTATTTTTTTTCTGTCATCGAACCCGCAGCACGTTACGCTGAGGTGGTCGGCTTGTTGACCCCTATACCACTCGGTCACCCGTGCAGACAGTTAATAAATAAGCTGCAAAATTTCAGGCATACAATACCTGGTCGCTTCGGTAATTCATATTGAGGTTAATAACCGGTGTCATCTTCAATATTCGCGCAGAGTATAACCTTTAACTTAATATCGGTCGTATACTAATGAACCTGTATCGGATCGCTTAATCGAGCGGCTAATCAAGTGTAATGCCTTGGACACACTTGATGGCACTTCACAATGTGTATTAGCTAATTAGGGTATTGTGTAAGTTAACTGTGATACCTGCTTAACTCTGCTTTGAGCACCAGATCAAGCGTCAACTTTGATACGTTTTTATGATTTCAGACAATTGGAATTAATAAATGTATTTAACTATTTACAGTTAATCGTTACTTATATTTCCAATTAAAATAAATACAAACTTTACTATAAATATATAAAAAAAAGCATTTTATTTTCAGTTTTACAAATCAATGGATAACCATTGATTTGTAAAACTGAAATCTACCTTTATACTTAAGAAAAGAAAAAAAAAAAAGATTAGTGTCTATGTATAAGTTATCTAAATAATATGTGTAATAAACTTAATAACATATTATACTCTTTATTTTTGATTTGAAACTTAGTTACTGTATAACTAACTTTTGTGATGTATTGACATACAAAAAGCTCTAAGGGCTGGCTAGAGAATACGAACAACCATTAAAGAAAATAATTCAGTGATGACAAATCGCTTTTGCAACTATTGGAACTCGATAAAAAATAACGTTCAACACATAGTATCATGTCACTAAAACATTACAATAAATCCGCGACATCGGTGCAGTGCGCACCCACCTCACGCGCGCACTTAAAACCATACGACGCGAGTTAATTGGGATCACTTACCGGTGTCATAACTTGTGCGATTGTGTACTATTCTCACGTTTGGTCGACATAGACGCGCGTCAAACTTGCCCAACTCAGCTGCTGTAGTTCGCAGCACGTTAAGCTAATGCTAGAATCTATGCTGGAATTACTTGTTTGCGTTATTTAATTGTTTGTTGTAGAGATTAATTCGTTTGGTTCATTGGATTGCGAGTTCTTTGTTTATTATAGAGATGAATAAGTTTATGATAATGATATTTTTTATTAAAAAAATGAAATGTTTTTTGTATGTACATAAGTTTAATCTACATTTTTACACCTCTATCTGTTTTAAATATAGTATGTAGTTGATAATATTAATATTTCTTGTAGGTAAGTAGGTATTATAATGATGAACAATAAAATTGGCTATTTGAGATTATGTTTATGTTTTAACTTTCGAAATGCTGAACATATCCTCATAAATTATAGCTAACAACTATCTCGATCACATCAGATTTAAAACAAAAAAACACATCATAATCGGTACATTCGTTTAGAAGCTACGATGCCACAGACGGAAACATAGACAGACTGCCACAACAAATTTATAACACCCCTCTTTTGCGTGGGGGTAAAAAATAAAGGTTCTGTCAACAGAGATTAACAACCCAAAAAATCATAAAATTAAATACAAACAACTTCCAGTCCAACCTTTATTCCGCACGACGCGTCATTGATGATAATATTAGATAAAACAATATTAATTTAAAATCGTATTTCCGATAAAAATACCGCAATCTCGGTACTAGAACGTTTATCAGTTTATTACGGGTTTAAGCGGTTACGTGACAGGACTACGGTTTTACGTCTACGTTTGTACGCACCATGGGACTTTGACAATCGTAGGGTAAATATGTATCGCGTGATTTGTCAAAAGGGAGAACAAGATGTGTGATTTTCTTTTGTTTATTTTTCTGGTGTTCTTAAATGACTGTTGCCGAGATCGTTCTTATGGTCCCTTTTCTGTACATGTTCGATATGTTTTCTTGACGGTTAGTACTGCGTACTGGTCCCAATGTTGGTCCTCAACTGGATATAGTAATGACATTGGGACCAGATGAGATTGTCCGTAAGAGTCCAATGAAGTCGTTTTTCGTTCCTTAGGACGTTACTTTTACATAACACACTGGTACAACAATAGGTTAACACTCTTTCGGTAACGTTATGATGGGAAACGTAATCTTTACATAATATATGTATATAAAACAAAGTCATTCCCACTGTTTCTAAGCTTAGATCTTGTAAACTACGGAACGGATTTTAATGCAGTTTAGATAGAGTGATTCAAGAGGAAGGTTTATATTTATAATACACTGTAGCCGTGCAAAGTCGGGGCGGCTCGCTAGTTAGATAATAAAACTATATAGCAAAAAAATAGAAAGAGTAGCAAGTTTAGCATTCTGCTTTTATTTGCATACGTTTAAACTGTTCAATTATTTCGTTCTTATTATCCTTTTTTGTATAATCTCTATTATATGGAAAAATATTTAAATAAAATTTGAGATTTATTTAAAACACTTATATTTTAATGCTATTAAGATAATAGAATTTGTGAAAAACGTACAAACACGTGCATGTGACGTGTATTAGGCTCATAAAATTATTAATGTTTGATACAAGCCTACATACATACCTACTTTGTATCTGTACACATATATTCTGCATGTGTGTGGGTCACGAACGATGCTCCGTATTTTTTAACGACTTCATTACGCATTTATGTGTCGCATAGCTATCACAATACCGGTTATACTAAAATTTTACTGTTTGTGAAAACAGTTGAAGTTATGGAAAATTAAAGTTATGATATACGCACAATGCACATGGTATTATTAGTAAGTAAGTAACTAAGTAAGTTAATATGGCGGATATCGAGAATCTATTTAACAAGTACTAATAACTATGGCCCCTTGATGACGGGAGATCAACAGCTCTGTCATTATATTGCTATGCTAAGCAAACAAAACAAAGCAGGTTTTATTCACTCTTCTTTATGGTTTGGGATATAAATAGGTGAATGAGAAATGTTTCACACAATTTTTCACACTCAAATGTACTTTTTATTTATTATAAGGTAAATTGTAGACAGTTTTAAAACCAAACATGTTATTGCTTTGAAAAAACTTTTTAATTCAATATAACTCTTTAGAAGTTTAGACAGTTACTTTTACGTAATGGCAGCCTGAAAATAGTTTAAAAAATAAACCAAATTATCTTTCAGACATTTCCATCCTAAACCCACAAAACCAGCCAAGTGCGAGTCTAGCTCGCGCATTAAGGGTTCCGTACAATTTGATGGAGCTCCCTTTATTTTTATTTGTTGTTATAGAGGCAACATTTTGAAAAACTCTCTAGCAATTATGAGATAGTACCCCCTGACAGACTGACGGATGGACAGACGGACGGACAGACAGCGGAGGCTTAGTAATAGGGTCAACTTACGGGTACGGAACCCTAAATACAAAATATATTTTAGCACAGGGTTTAATTCATATAAAAGTTTAACAAAGCCAACTGTACGAATCGTAATTATAATGAGTAAAAGTACTCAAGTAATAGAAAACTTCACCCGCACGAGATTCGAACTGGCACTCGTCTGGAAACATAATAACTGTTGTAAAATCATTCGTTACATAAATTACTGGAACTCCTGAACTTTCCTTCTCGTATGTTCCAAGTATTTCCAAGTAGATATGTTTATTTAATAAGTAACTTTTGTCTTACGCAAACGTTATTAAATAACTTTGTTTCATAAATTACTCGCGGATTTTTGACAGTTCGCTTACGTGTGTACGTTAAATTGAATATCTTTGACATGTAACTGAAGGGGTCGTCGAAAGAGGAGCATGCGAGGGGGGGGGGGGGGAGGGTAATACTGTTTTACTGGCGCAGTAAGTTGATCATGGCATTAGGTGTAATTTAATAATGCTCGGAGCTCCATTTTCACACGTGTTCGGTCGCGCCTCATAGGTTTGAAAGTCTTTCATTTGGGATGCAGATTCCCGCTTTATCAGTTCGTTTCGTGAGATTAGTCTATTATTACACAGTAGTTAAGTACAGTGTCTAACAGGCGATAAGCATTATTAGAACTTTAGAAGCCTTTGTATTCTGAAACAGACTTGTCGACATGTCAATAATTACTAAATTACCTGTTATACATATTTGGTCTCAACACTGCATATGAGTCCTTATTTGTCCGTAAATATATACGTAGATTTCGAAATTAAATGCAAATAATAGAAGGAAAAACTTAAACCTCAGGCAGGACTCGAACCGGCGACCACTGGCTTGACGCGCCAGTCAGTGGTCGCCGGTTCGAGTCCTGCCTGAGGTTTAAGTTTTTCCTTCTATTATTTGCATTTAATTACAAATATTCGCTCCGCATGCGTTAATGCGTAAAAAAAAAGTGTGTGCGTGTAACCTTTACGCGCGATTGAAGTAAAACTTTATAACCTTGTTATTGAATATTATAAAATGTCGCAATTGTCAGAAAATTTATTTTTAATTTACTTATTTTAAAAGTAATAAATAAACAAGTATATTTAGAGATTTTCAAAAAATTTTGCAATTTAAAATAATGTTTTTAAAACTGTTGAATTTTTCATTCACTTTGCTATTCACAATTGATCCGTTTGACAATTTGAAAATAAATAATCCTAATTGATTATGATATTTGCCACTAGCTGGCGTATAAGTCAAGAAGCGTGTAGTATATGACATATACTTACAACCAATCAGAATTATTATTTTTAAATGGCGGAAGCGTTACTTCCGTCAGAAAAAAAATCTGAGTTACTCCCTAGTCGCGCCTAAAGAAGTTTTACTTCAATAATACGTAGATTTCGAGTTTTAATCTAAGAGCAAAATAAAAACTCACAAATTCATAAGTTTTCTCGAACTGAAAATAAAACGCAGGAGTTCTTGACATTGTTAATTAAGTAGGTAAGTTCATTAAATAGTTTAGTTATAAGAGAACGATAGTATGCAGCTGGCGGACTTGCCCAGGGCTCCCAATCTGATATTAGGTCCGCAGCATGTTGTGTGGATAATTGTCAAAATAGTAAAAGTCCATGATAGTTGGGCCGCGCCCTAGGAAACGGTTAACGTTCTTTGTAATAAGATAATTTGAAAGTGTAATGAATATTTAGCTTGTTTGGGAGCAGCATGTGGCGGTAATGGCTGCCTGGAACTGCTTAGATCTGTTTATAGTCAATTTGCGTGGATTTGAATACGTTCATCTAAATTACACGCTTTACTCGACAGGTCCCACTCACACTAGCGATTTTGACAGCAAATACAATTTGGGCAGCGGCCGCAAATGTAATTTAAACTGTGAAGAAACTTGTTTTAATGATTTAATTATCTCATAAAACAGTTTATTTAATAAGTTTTGGATTATAATATATTAATTAAATTAAATTATTATTGAAATATTAGATTGAAATTTGAGTTTTATTATTTGTTTTAAAATTAATAAAATATTAAATAACTTTGTTTTTTTTCTCTTTATTTAGTAATAGTCTTTCCAGATCATGACATTCACAGTCCATATTATGCTTAGAGTTGAAGTTGTGTTTATTAAAATGTATATTTCATAATTGAAAAAATGTTCGAAATTTTGTTTATCAGAGTATATTTTACGTTCCAACTTTCAAACCTCGTTTCAATTTTAATTAAATTATTTCTGCCATACTAACGATTGCAATTGAATGTGGTAGTCTACATAGATAACTGTACGCCGGGATAGTAATTTAGTTTTAGCACTTTATCATTAAAAAGGTTGACCATATAATTTCAACGTAATTTGTTTTGCCAAAGGGCTGTCCTGGGCTCACAATAAACTCTCTGTTTGATCTCTAACCCTTTACTTAATGCTAGTTATGTTCAGTGGTAAACCTAAACAGTCTTGTTTAATTTATATTCAGACATTTTACAAATTTTTTGGATAAGTAACATAAATATTAAAAAAATGTTGTAACTGTGGTAAGTACTTAAGAATTATATTATTGTTTTGAATTCTCTTTTAGAATAATTGTAGCCTGCTTTGAACCCCACTGCTGGGCAAAGACATCCAATTTTTTTAAAAATTTTGTCTTACGCCTTTTCCAGCCTCACGCGTCCCTGTTCAGACACTCAGGATATCTTTACCGACATCGTAAATATCAGTCAAACAATATTCTCTCCTTGTTCGTAATGTGATGAGCAGTATCTCTAAATATTCACAAACAAGTAATGTTCGTTCCCCGGGAAGCTGTTGACTGAGAAACATTAGCTACCTGTTACGATGCAATCAAACTTTACGACAGCAATCGTAATGAAAACTGACGGCGATGAAACTTGCGATACTTATCTGCGGCGAGGATTATTCTCAACAGGAATAGGGATGCTGAATTGGTATTAGAAGTTAAAATCTATTTAGTTCGCAATTTAGATAATAAAAAATATTAGACAAGTATTGTTTACTTATCCAAAATAACTAAAAACTTACGGGTAAGGTCGCCGAAGTGTCGAATGTCATAGTTTGTTGATGGGATACGTGGGTTTATTGAATAATCTCAAAATTTTGTGCATATTTTCCAATACCTCTGATTATTATGGCAAATTTGAGTTATATGCAATCCGTTCCCCAACTCGCTTGGTGCGCGCATCCTGCGGTCGTATCCCGGCTAGATATACCAGTTTCCAAAGTCTCCCTCGCGCAGAGAATTTTGCCCAGAGGAATAATGCATTATTAGGTATTTATTGAGTTTGGAGAACGATTTGTGGAGAACTAAACATCCCACCCCGTCACATTTCGTTTCTCCAAAACAACAACTGCCCTTAGACACGACCTGCACTGGCCCACTTGGAAATCTCTCAACCGATTACGGACCCAAGTGGGTCGCTGCAAAGTAAACCTGAGAAAGTGGGCATCATCGATCATTCACATATCCAATGCGAATGTGGTGCCCCGGTGCAAGACATGGCGCATCTTCTGTCCTGCCCGTCCTGTTCGATCGTAAATTGAGTTACGATAAAGAGGTGAGGAGAGAGGGGGAGAGCTGACGCACCAGTGGCGCCAACTGGTGACCGGAAAATCGGTAGCCCTCATTTCTTCGAGTTAGGTGAACGACTGCTATCTAGATAATAACAAACCAATCATAGACCAACCCAGATTGTTAATTACACTTCAAAGCATAATAACGTCAGGTCAAATGGTCACCCGCCTCTAATTAACCTAGCCTACCGCTGCTTAACCTAACTACTGTCTTATAAACCTTTTTACTGACTTCTTTGTGACATATCTTTAGTATCTACTGATTAGTAACCGAGATCCATCCGTTGCCGAGTAAAATAATCCAACGCACTTATTTCCGACTTATATTTGAGTTCAATATAATATTATTGACATAAAAAATACACTCTCTTTGATGTAACGTATTACAATAATATAATATTTTCTTATGTTTGCTGTGGAAAAATATTCCGTAATAACTTGGCGAAAGCGCGCCTCACGTTGTGACTCATGTAAAATTTATAAAGTGCTTCCAAAGAATTTATTGTAACTATTTCCTGAAAGAAATTCTATAGTTGTTGAGTGTATGTAGGAGATACCTCCTTTTTATGTACGGTCTGTTTGTCTATACATTTATTTTGTGGAATAGTCTGGTCTACTCTATTTGAGATGGACAGCTATTGGAAGCTGGACTAAAGGCAAACATCATATCGTATTAACATCAAATTTCACCGAATCATCTATTAATTCAATTAAATTCATTTAATCATTAAACTTTAGAGTAGTGAAAATTATTTTATGTATTATAGTATTATTTTATATATAAATAATAATGTAATTATAGAGGTTAACACTTCAACTAACTATTTTAATCTATTAAGTTGTTCAATACTAGTTTCTTAAATTTGTCGTATTTTAAAAATTCTACTAAATATACAAGAATGGTATTAAATACAACAGTTGAAATTTTAATGGTTAATGTACATTCACTTTAATTAAAATAAGCAAACACAGATTGAAATAATAGTCATTAAATTACAATTAATGTATTCAGAAAGGCTCCATATATTCTGTACTTACCCCTGCCGGAAGCAGACACGACACATCCAACGAGACGTGGGGTGACTTTCCAACTCATGAGGAATTAATAAGCATAAGTAATTGAATTGATAACCTGCTACTTAATGAGTACGTAAAGAAGAGCATTAGTGACGCCGTATTACTCGCCTAACACAATTTACAGGCGGACATTACGGGGGAGAGGAGGGGGGCGTGAGGGGGAAGGAACACATGAGTCTTATAAGGGATGTAAAATATTCATAAGCTGGTAAGTGATGCCATCGATTATTATAATGTGCGCTACGGGTACTTGCTTGCGGGAGCTTGTCGACACAAGTGCTCAGTGTAAGTTTATTTAATTATAAAAAATAGTTGGCCTACTTTAGGTATTTTAAGGATCCTGTCATTCTTTTATAATCTTATTGTTATCCTTAGAGTAAAAATAACTAAAATAAGATTCTTAAGTTCGCATATGCATATATTATAAAATCTATCTCAAAACCTATTATCGGAACTATCGATTTTTTTCTCATAAACTTCTGTCGTCGCGCAGAAAATCACTTAAATCAGTAAACGAGCGTAGTACTTACAGCTACAATTTGCTTACTCTCCGCACAACGGGCTATTTTCGATGCGCGCACTCTGTTATTATATATTTACTTTGAAATGTAGAATGATTAATATTAACACGAATATTTACCTAAATTGCACAAATATAGAGTTATATTTTGTCAAATAATTTTTAGCGATTCTTTACATAGTTGGTAACACAGATTTGTATGTTAAGTTTGTATTGGTCGTCGATTTCTTGAACTATTTACTACGAGATATTGATGTTTGAGATTAATAATATGATATAACATTCTGGATTACGCTTATAACATTTTGTATTATTAAATTTCTAGTTATTAAATAGCTGAAAATAGATTTCTACTGGCCACTAATGAATTCGACATTTGTCTAACGACTAGTTAATTATCGGTCTATGGTTTTCCAATCAACTATTGTTAAATGCTATTAATATAATGGTTTTGATTTAGGTAAACAAATGCACACCCTAGTTACAATCCTAACTTTAGCAGCAACATTAACTATTAGCAGTCCTAATAATTAATTTGAGGTTATATTATTTATTCTTTATAGGACAAAAACAAGTTAAATAATATAATTATGATGTGCTTATTGCACATGGAAATTTCTTCCAGGCAACCATCTTAGTATTAGACTGTAAAACTTATACAGTTTTAGTAAAAAAAATGCTCATTGTGAATAGGTGAATCAAACGGCGAATCTAGTATTAAGTCTCTTATCTATACTAGTAATAATAAAGAAGTAAGATTTGTATTTTTGTATGTTTGGAACGAATAAACTTAAAAAATTCTAAACCGATTTTAAAGACTCTTTTACCCTCAGAATGCTACATTGTTTTTGTGTATCATAAATAGTCTATATATACTCTGCTACCCGTGCAAAGCGGGGGCGTGTCGCTAGTCTAATATAACAAAAGTTAAATACTCACATAATATGATAGCAACGTCTGCGCCCTGTAAGGTCGGAGGTCTTATCAACTCTACGGATTAAAGACATCGTAATGTAACAAACGAGGGCAGGAAATTCAATCGGCGAAGATCAAACAATTTTATCATTCATCTATTTAATCTTAAAAAATGTCAAACGATCCAAACTCCTAAGGACTTTATGAGCCACAAAAAAGCTTTCAAAAACTGAACTCAAAAAGGAATTAAATAGGAATAAATATACGACGGACCCGACTGCGGCTGACGCCCGGGATACGGTCGTCTTGTTTGTCATAAAAAATTGTTAGACCCCGGAAATCGCTAAGTATGGCAACTTCGGGTTGATGATGGTCGAAAATTTTCGGCAAAACAACATCAGAAACAGTAAAGCGGAAAAGCCGATGGGTAATGACCTCCGGGCCGGCCGGTCGCCCGGAACGGCGGGAAATGTTACGGAATACGCTCTCCGGTCGATGGCAAACCGCTTGAAAATCTCTAACAAAGAATATGGGGGAATGGAGACGTAAACTACGGGCCCTATACCCCTGACCCCAGCCAAGCTTTCTTATTCGATCCTAGACCCTTTACATGTCCATTTCATTGCTGAATTGAATTTTTATTTATAAGTTTGGGTTCACAAGAAATGTCTTTGTTCCTCGTACAATTTGGAAATTCATTCAAAGTAAAGTTATTTTAAATTGTTTCTGAAGTTCAATGGAATTTTCGCTGCTTAAAAGTTATAGCTTGGGGCAAGGATTAGGTATGCCCATATTTTAATATACTGTGTTATGTGTTTGAACATTCACAAGGATTTCGTGTTAGACGTTAGTGTGTGATTTTAAAGATATCTTTGTGTAAAGAAGTTAGTTTAAAGAAAATTTCATAGCTTGAGTCAATATTTTGCAAACCGAGTAACTACACGAAAACAAATTCACGAAAAACTATATTAGTATTGTATCTCTTATCTTTCACGGGTTATTCTCAGTGACGAGAATGCCCAGTCTTTTAAAAGGCTTGCGTGGGGACACTGGTCCAACACGCAGAGGTCTTATTGAGAACTTTACTCTAGTATGAGATGGGCCATCTACCATGGATCATTCACCCCTGCTCTATAGGGCCCAAAGTAGATGCAGAACTATTGTACATTATGGTTTAAAAATAATATATGGTTTATTATGATGAAAATATTTTGTGGGATGGGTAATTAATTTTACCGGAAAACTATGATGCCTGCGCTTCTACACATGTAAATGTAAATAAAAAAGGCAGACGATGACGTAGCCAGCTTACTTAAAAATCTTCGAGAGACTGTTCCGTCAAAGAGCATTGGCCTGATTTTTACAGTGTATTCAATAAAAACAAAATTACAACTAGCAGGGATAAACTTAACGTTGCTTTGTTTCTGTTTTATAGCGAAGTTAGTGTTGTTGTGGATACAAATTATGATCATGCAAATGTATGCCATAAATACTGTGAAAGTGATCAAGTGAAAGTTTACTAGAGACGACATAAAAGGGATATATTTATTGATATAAACGAATTTGATTGACTGAGGAAGCTGTAACTGGTATAGTGTGGTAAGATCTGATATGTTGGTTGGATTAGAGGAACCTAAGTTTACATGGTTGCGTGAAAGAACTTTCACTCAACCTTGTCTGGGTTTTCTTATCGTATGAGAATTGAATGTTTGTAAAACCGCCAGCGACACAAGGATAAAATTACTTAAAGCGGGGTCGTTAAAAAAAAAATGTTTTTATTTTGCCCGTAAGGTATTGTATGTTGTTTATAAATAAATTACAATATAAATAAATATATATTATTTGAAATTGGTCAGGTTCGTACAGAACGAGTCAATGCCTCACGTAGTTCAAAATAATACACAAGGATAAAAGAGTCATAACAATTATTGCCACAATTTCAGGGTAGCATAAAGTGAATTATACGTAGTGTTAGTTATCGTCAATCTGCGGAGGGGAATAAATGTAGGAAATAGCAAACGCTTATAATTCTGTGTGGGTAGTGAGGGTCAAACCTGCCTACAGTTAACGAGCGCACGTTACGTTCTCGCAAACGAGTGTGCCGATCAGAATGCTCTATGTATGTGTATACTTGATTTAACCCATGGCTTCGTCCACGCGAAAAATAGTTTTCCTACTTTTTCGGAATATAAAATACCCTATGCTTTTCAACGGTGTTTCACGAAAACCGTCAAAATTTGTAGAGAGTAATAGAAAACAATAGACAAGCTATATTTATGTAATTGTCAATACCTAGTTACAAGCCGGTTCCCATGTGTATGGGAACAAAATATGTCTGAACAATAGAAACTAAAAGATCAAAGCACTTGTGTTCGCGACGGTACTCCAGCTTTAATTTGCATACTCGTCTTAAACTGGATAGAGACATCTGTAGAGTCATCGGGAACAATGATGAGTGCCACTCAGCCGGCGCTTAGTGCTGTGTACTTTGCTAAATCGTCCGTACATGCTGAGTAAATCCGACAAAGTACTATCAATGATGAAGCATAGCGGACCGTTAATATCGTCGATGCTTTACGAGCACCCCGCTTGTACGGAAGATATTGTTATGTATTTTGTAGATGCCAATGCCTGTTTTTTTTTTATCTTGTCATATTTTATTCGGTCAGTTTATCAGCTATTGATGCAAAATTGGTTAAAGGAGACAAAAATCTTATAAACCTAATACTTAAAACAGAAAAATATTTGTGTAAATAAGCAATCTAAGATAAAAATCATTTTTTAACACTAATTAAAATGTCGATCAATAATTATTTTTCAAACAACCAATTCTCCCAAAAAATCTTATTTAACCGCGTCTTTATTAATTTTCTGAGAAACGGATAACTTATGAAACTCTCAATGGCCGGATGTTTGTAGAGGTCAGCAAAAACTTCTATATAATTTGCCGGCAATTTTGCCGGCAGGCAATACGTTTTCATTTCTCCGTCACGGAAATTGCAACGCTTTCTTTAATTATGAAAAATATACACACACGGTGTGGAGTATAATGTGAGCTAACCATTTTCATCCATAAAGCAAAATTAAAATAATAAATTATCTCTATTTATTATCATAATTAGTACTGGGAACTTTTTTAGTTTTCTCTTTCGATTAAATTGTCGGCGGTCTAGTGGTTAGTGACCCTGAGTGCTACACTTGAGGTCGTGGGTTTGATTTCCACCAAGGACAATTTTTTATGTGATAAGCATGATCATTTGTTCTGTGTTTGGGCGTCATATATGTATTAATTGTATGTCTTTAGAAATATATAAGTATTATTGTCAGTTGTATGGTGTCCATAATAGAGGCCTTGCCTAATTCGGGATTAGATGGACGTATGTGCGTTGTCCCAAGATATTGTACGATATTATTATAATGTAGTCAGTCGTAGCTAAAAGTGGTTTTCAAAAGCGTTCACTATACTAAATATTTTGTTCCAATATATTGGTTTTAGAATTGACTGTCATGTTGTTTCGGGATAAGGGATAGTGGCTTATAAGATCGGTGTAAGAGTCAGAAAGGTGCACGGAGTTGTGGCCCATTCAGTTATTTTGCTGGCAGGAACAAAAACGAGGCCCTTATTATTTTGAGAAAATTGTGTGGGTCGATCCAGCGAATTTCGTGTAAGAACATCTATTTTTATACCAGACCATGTTTCTTTTTTTTTGATATTTTACGATTAATAATGATTCTTGCATCTAATCATTTAATTTTTGCGATATGTAACGAAAATACAAACTTAGAGAAACATATACCATTTAATGTGACGTTTAATATATTAAACGTTGTGGGCAAAAACTAGGTATATTTTCTTTTAAACGACTGAAATTATTTCAGAAGTATTTTTCTGTCTCTAAAAACGAATCCAAGTAATCCCATTGTGCTATTTGATGATAATTATATTGATCAGTTTTCTACGAAAAACTTGTTCGATTTCATTCTGCTAAGTGCAGAAAAATCTATCGGAGAACAACAACCTTTGTTTTGATTTGAACATAGAAAAATAAAACTACTTAGAAGTATTTATCAACAAGTTATAGCATGTGAAAATTAATAGCTATCACACATTTACAAGAACTGATTTTATACTGACAGGTCTAGACCCGATACTAGTCTGTCGGTCATCATTTCTAATTTAAGGGGCACTTAACAAGTATTTAATTAAATTTTTTGTTGATTATGGTTTCGCCGACGTGACGACGGAGTTGCAAGAACAGAGTTTACTACAATTGAATAAAAACAACCAACCAAACTTAAAATAATATAAGAAAAAAAAAAAACTATTAAGCAAAACTTGTTGTTTAACAAGTACTTAACAACATCAGCGGTCATTTCACTCTTTTGACAGTTGAAGGATGCCAACCAGAACAGCTGTCAATTCCCATTCGGAACTACTGGACGTTGATGTTCGTTGACACTTAATAGAAAAGCGGTGTACAAATGAACGAACAGAATATTGTGATCTAAAACGTTGTTACCGCGAACTGTATTAAACTCACCACGTTAGCGCTTTGTAATCCGATTCAATCAGACCAATCGATTGGTTTTATTGTAATCTGTGTACGAAAGTAGGTTAATAACTACCTGTGTTCGCTTTTGTGACTATTATTTCGGAAGCAAATCGAAATTAGACACTCTAATTTCGTTTTGATTTTGAAAAATCGGTCTACAAATGATAGAAAATCGGTAAACATACAAACAAACGATACAAACTGGAAACATATAGCCTCTTTTTTTAAGCCGGTTTAAAAATAACACTTTTCGAATCAGAATCAGTTTTTTTATACATTTTTTTTGGTTCGTGAGCGCTATTATAATTCAGGTTGCAAAGAATTTAGGCATAATTTATATCGATTGTTGTGTAGGGTTGAAAGAAAGAACTTGGGAACCCCTTTTTAGATTTATGTTAGTATGTAGACCCCAGTCGAGGGTAGGAGAGGAAAGGCCTAAAACTTCTGTTTTATTATCACAAATTGAAGAGAAACAATGAAATATTCAATACAAGAATGCGTGTGCCCCAATTGGCCCTCGCAGTCCGCTGCCGATCTACGGAACCATTAATTTCTTTGATAAAGGTACCTTTTATTCGTGACGTTCACACAACAACTGGGTTTTACCATGTTAATAGTATACAAGAATCTGTTTCAAGTATGTATCCAGTTCTAACAAATGGAAATCCACTGTGACAACAACCTTAGTACTTTTATGGTACATGAAAATGTGTTTTATTAATTCTTAAAATATATTATACTATTTATTCATAATGCAAATGCACGCTACATTAACTAAAATATTCTTAGACAAACCTGTGAAAAGAAAAAGTTTCCTAAAGCTCTTCAAAAGCTTTAAAAACACTTTAGTCTTTGATGAAATATGCGTTTTTAATTTAGATATTATCTTCCTTAAACATTAATCTTTTTAAGTGAGTATGATATCTACACTTTATAATAATATTACTATCAGACGTCCGGCACTTCGTTTGCGGGGAATCTTTTTCCCTGGCTCTCAGAATGATGACATAATTACTTTACGTCGATGAAATTTGAGAAAACGTGGAAGGCTATTTTTGTAATAACATGTAAATCTCTACCGGTCAGCGACTATCTCAGCGAGCAAAGACCTCTCAGGCAAAAATATGATTATTTTCTAAAAGCACATTCACCTTTGCTAGCATTCGATTTGCCCTCAAGTATAGCTGATGTATTGTTGGCGAGATTGACGGTGTGAGCTCCATCAGCCACCATTGTGACGTCAATCACTCCATTGTCTAACCCTGCGTAAGAACCCCATATTTTCACCGTAGGTGTGAAAGGCCCCTGGATTGTTGTACGGCTCGTAATTTTTCTCCTGATTAAATTAAGTGCCCTGAGGTTACCAAGAGTTATGGCGAGTACTCTGTTATATTTTATAAAGTTAGTGAGTCAATCGCGTTTGTATTTTACGGTTAAGATACGCCTTTTGTTTTAAGTAGTTCTTAGTATTTTTTTGTGAACAAATAGACCTCCGAAACTTAGTAACTTCCTCAAAATTATTGAGTGGTTTCCTAAGCTCCTGAACCAAGACATAAAATAAAAATAATAATTTGAAACTTCTTTTTGTTGCAGAAATAAGTACATACTCAACAAAAAAACATAACCAAATTAAAAAGGTAAACGTTTACTCAAAACATTGCTTAACAAGCTTATTTTCATATTGACTGAAAACAAGTTCTATTCCGGGATGAACAGAGTACCTGTCAAATGGTAGTTAATTATTCAGACGCGAAGTGTTACATTGCTGCCAGCTGAATATTTTTAGCTGTGTGATGCTGCAGTGAAAATACTAGGCCCATTTTATACTTGTTTACTGATTTAGATATAGGCTTTTAGGGCCTAGTTTTAAGGGCGAAATAGCATTTTATTTCAGTGATTTTGATAATGTACCTTTCTTGTTTGATGCTATGCAGGAGCCGTGCGCTTAAAAATTGTACCAAGTTTACGAAATAATCTGGTTAGAGTGCCGACTATTGTTTTATCCTCTTAATTTATTATACATCTTTTGGATCTCGTTTTATGCATCACACATAAACACTTAATGCAAACCAAAGATGTAAGTAAATACTATATAATAAGTATTTACCAGCACTACTTTAGTCTCAGTCTCGAAGTAAGTCTAGACACGTATGTCAGACAGAATCAGTGATGTGTGCATGTAAATATGGATATTATGCAAGTAGCAATCTGAGGACGCATGGAGACGTTGTGTCGATATGGAAGTGCTTTCTGTAATTGGGTTGTACATTCGAAGCTTGCAACTCTGAGGCTTAATCCTAACTTAATGCTCTCGCAAAGGTAAACGCTGATATGTTTCGTATGAATTAAGGATTACGTTTGCTTTCTATAGAACTTATCAAGTGCAAGTGAAACTTATTCCGATATGAGGTTTTTAAGATGTCGCTTTGAGCTTTGAGTTCCTGGGTTCGATCCCTTTCGTACATTGTATCGGGTCTGGGTGTTTGTGGTACCTTCGTGGTCTCTGATTCCATAACAGAAGTGCGTAAGCTACTTAGTGACTTTGGGTTCAGAGCAATGTATGTGATGTAAATAAAATTTAGGCCGCCCATACACGGACTGCTCGAGCTGTCGATCGCTCTCGCGCTTTTGATTACCCCTCTGCTCGCGCTCTTAATTATAGGTACTTCAGGTGCGCCACCCGCCAGTTCGCTTTTTGTTTTGTAGACTGCTTGAAGCAGTCAACCTGCTTTAACAGCCCTTACATATTTGTACATAGAAGTCTAATAATAAATAATTGGTTTACCATGTAGTGGAAGCTTGAAACAGTCGGCTTCAAGCAGTCCGTGTATGGGCGGCCCCAAACTTTTGTTTTTATGTATTTTTTCTACAATTTTTGTATTTAATTTATTTACACTATTTCTGATTTGAGTCGGCTCTTTTCTTTACTCATTATTTTATACACCTGTGTTTAAGTTATTTAATTATGTAAAAAGCCTTCTCCTTTCAAATGCTTCCTGTTGTCGCATTAATCTATATTAAAACCTTCGTCGTTAATCACTTACCTCACTTTAAAACTGAGGCCGATTCATGTGTGTCAATGTAATAATTAGACTAAAGATGGCGGAAGCAATAAGCTGGAGTGCTTGTCGCTCACACCTGCTGGTATCTTTAGATTAAGTATTATCAGCTCTTTTAACTTGGTTTTTTTAAATAACTGCTTTAAGAAACTTAGGCATGAGAAAAATATAGGTGTAAAAAACAGGTTGCCAAAAAGAGGGATCCACCCGATTATTATAAAAAAGAAATATCTAATCGTGTTAGGTAGCAAAATGTCTACGACGACTGAAACAGAATTGTGAGGTTAATTTTATAAAAATAATGCCGTTCATACCCTGAAAATCATCAAATAATAATTATTTAGACATTTTTTTATAAAGTGAGGTTAAATGCTCGATTCGCTGTCACCAGATTTTTATGTAAATACCCGGGACAAATATACTGGATCTATCTACATAAACGTTCAATCGTTTCTGAGCGTAGGCAGCGCGCGATAGCCTGTTCGCTGGGCGGAATAACACACGCCTGTTATTAACATAATAC
Source organism: Diachrysia chrysitis (assembly GCA_932294365.1). Classification (NCBI taxonomy): domain Eukaryota; kingdom Metazoa; phylum Arthropoda; class Insecta; order Lepidoptera; family Noctuidae; genus Diachrysia; species Diachrysia chrysitis. Next base: position 404,540 of record OW028661.1, read on the forward strand.
AAGGAACTGACGCCTGCCGGGTATTACCCAGTAGGTACCCGGCCTTCTAGATGTACATACGCAGCTTTTTTATATTTATTTCATTACATCGTCGGGAACGAGGTTTTAGGTGCTTTATGTAGAATTACTAAGACTAACTGCTGGTATTTGTAATATAAGACTTTTTTATTGCGAAAGTTTATTTTTCGTGATTTCCTTAATAGGTTTTTATGTTTCCATTATAGGCTTTTTAAAATAATGTGCTAGTTATGTAAAGTGAGGTAAGATTTTATATAAGATTGTAGGTTCCATTTTCAGGTTGTATTCATAAGTTTTCTTTGTATATAACATGTCCGGTTTGCTTCCATTTTACATAATCAATCAAATTGCAATTTACTCTTTTGTCAATTGACGTCTAACCATTAATACTAAAGTATTTAGTATGTCAGTACATTTTTCTTATATAATTCGTATAAAGTAGAAAAAGATTTTCTAGTTAGGTTTCACAGTAGATTCTTGCCTTGTTCGTTAGGTATTTACAAAGAAGGTTTCGAAGTTGTGTGTCGCGGAATTTCAAAACAGTGGGATTTTAAACATGGAACAAATTCATATCTTTAATCATCTCAAAATAATGTGCAGTCCTTAGAAGAATTGCTGAAGAATAATTGACTGTCCTACCTTACATTAAAATTTCTTTTATTTAGAGTTGAGACGTAAAAAAAGGTTTTTATGTCTAAAAATCATCAAGCAAGAAAAAGTCCTGATAACTAAGAAAACTGTACAATTCTACATATTCTTCAAATTATTTGCACAATGTAAAAAAATACTGAACCTAATTTAATATTTTTAAATAATACAACCGCATTGTTCAACTACGAGGAAAAATAGTAAAAAGAAAATGACATAAAGGTTACTACGTATACTTGTTATAATTATTCTACCATTTTTTATGTGTTCAATCCAACGTAACCATAAAAAAATAAAACTCCAATAAAAATAGTTTCACGAAGTACTCCAGATTTTATTAAACTTTTAATATTTTCCGCGCTCGCAATCATGTGCGAACGATTTATAACTACCTATTCATAAATCACTCGATGAGGTGCAAAAAATATATTTCGTTTTACATTTATTTATCATGATAGAAATGATAACATTCATGTAATGTTTTTAAGAGAACACTAAATCGTCGAGCGTGAACAAAAATCGACGAGAATAAATGGTTGAAAGCTTGGTCTGGTTTTTTGCTTATATCATAAATAAAACTTTATTATTACACACTCAATTTGACATTAAAGCTTCTTCAGCTTTACAGTTAACGTTTTATGTTTTTGCTGCATAAATCAATTGACAAAATCTACGAAGTTCTGGGTACGATGCCGCGATGGGTGTATTTCTTCAATTTGTCGAGTCGTTCGTAAATTAGCATAGAAACTACATCCCTTTTGTTATAATTCAATGATTATCATTACAACTTGCTGAACAGTAACTGTTACAAATTCAAATGTCTTTAACTTTTATAACAAACTGAAACGGCCAGTGAAGTTCTACAATCGGAACAAAATTCCGGAATAGATATTTCAACAATGATTAAAAGTTAGTTCGGGTCTTCACCCTTACTGCGGCACGATACCCGAATTTATTAAATTAACTTCATAATCCATTACCTACTTCTTATGTAACACCGATTATACGTTTCACTCAAAACACGTAACGTACAGTAAAATGATATCTAATACTTTGTATCGCACTTTTGAATTGGATTCCGCTGACGGCGCGTCAACTTTTGACGGACGTTCGTAATATTAAAGTTGGTCGTTGAAACACAAGACTTCTGAAAGAGGCCATAAAGTTTGTTACTTTGGTACGGGGAGACGTTTGGTAAACATTTCACGGGGATATTTTTGAGGGTTGAAATACATGAAACGTGGACGATATTAATATCTTTTTAGACTCTTTACATTCTACCAGCGTTTTATGTTTAAATACGATATTCAATTTTTTTTCATTTTACATTTTTTAAGGTATTCAATTTTATATTTTTTGAGGAGAAAATATATTACTTATACGACTTTTTATTGAGACAAATTATTTTTTATTAAATTATATATCTGAGAAGATAGTTCAGAAGTCACTAGTAGGTTTTTCTAGAGTAGAAACATTGCTGACATAAACATAATATATAACATATCTTCCATAGATCAGTCAGGCTAGTCAGGCCGTTGAACGTTTTGAATCGATTTCCAGATAGGATAAATCTGTAAAGCTGAATAGTTTACTACCAAAATGTATATGACTATTCCGACTACCCGTTTAGTCGACCCATAATACTGGTGATATTTTGCTAACCGCTTTTCGCCCGATATTTCCCGGTATATTCTGCAACGAAACGGTACGAATTTGCACTATCAATATACACCTGCGGCCTATGCAAAATGCCGGGACTACAGATCGACAATTTGAACGAATTTCGGGTCGCTTTCGAGCCAGTACTTGTCAATGTCATAATAATATTATATTATATTATATTTCATACAAACAATGTTGTTTTTATTAGTGTGTTCGCAGTTTTAATTTATAAGATTAATATTGCTATATAAATTTATCTTTCCAAAAGTATTTAAATGCAAGAGGAAGCAAACAATTCTTTTTTCGTGTAATTTATCTGCAGAAGGACATTGACATTTGCGTTTTCTTAACAAGAGACCCGACAGTAAATATGTATATACGAGTACCAAAAGTTTCGGATATTGTATCCATTTACACGTTTAAGGCCCAAGTCTGAGTGTTTGGTCATAAAATTATGACATGTCTCTTGGACAACATCCCTTGCCAGGGGCTCCCAACCCTGCGGCAAGAAGGGACCGTGAGAGTTTAATAGGTTCAATTAAATGTCGAAATATATAACAACTTAAGCCAAGATTAAAGTAATTAGAATCGTAGTCAATTGATAGACTACGTATTTGCGGGATTATAGTAAAAAGTTATCATTTTCTTTAAAGTGTAGGCTATATTCCAGTTAAAAAAAAAAATTGTTAAGAATTGTTTGGCTTTTTTTATTAATCGCTTTAATTTTTGTTGCCATTATGAACTCTTATTGAATGAGGACCATGGGTTGAAAACCACTGCTTCTAAACAAATTAATAGGGAAAATTATTCGCAATATTCATAAATATGTATATAAGCTGCAATAAATAGGGGTCTAGTGAGTTTCTTGTTGTTATAATGAAAGTGACATCTTGTTGATCGTCTTCAACGTATTCATGAACTTATTCATGGAACGTTTCACCCTCTTTGATATGCATTTGGTTTTATGCTGAATATATCATTTCTATGAAACAAATTATTTATTTACCTATGTATGTTTAATTAATAGTTTATTATAATACTGTTATAAATAAGACAACACGAATAGCTGAGTGGTAAAGAGGTCACGAAGTGCGGATTCCATTTCCTCACAGAGCAAATAATATGTGTGAGTGTTCATTTGCACATAAACTCAGTTTTCCTGGAGGATTTTTATAAGAGACTAGCGACCCGTCCACAACAATATAGCCTATGCTTATCAGGCATAATGCAGCATTTTAACGGAGAAAGAACTTTAAAAATCGGTCCTTTAGTTTTTGAGTTTATTTATACAGACATACAAAAATAAAATATTTTTATTAGTAATTAAATATTACATTATTAATAAATAAAGTTATAGTCCTTAAGTAATTAAGCGTTAAGTACAGAAGTATAGCTAGGTAAGTATAGTTAAAGAAGTATGTATAAAAAATATCTATCGATTTCATTCTAGTGGCATAAAAATTATTGAGAATTACATGAGAACTACGAAATTATTAAATTAATCATTTAACAATACAGGAATTTCCAATATGACAACGAGTTCCAAGTCATTTCGCTCAACTCTATATAACGCAATATTTATTAGATTAAAATACATAATTAACTGGGCTTACTTTCCAGATGAACCGTAGTGCTTTTCCGTTTGAAGTAACATAATTGATTTTAAGGTATTTTGATCCAAAAATTAACTCTTTTGTAATGAAATTGTTAGTGTTATTTGTTGTAATCCTAACAAAATTTCTTTTACAACTCTTGTACTATATCTCTTTTGGAAAAAGCAAAATGTTCTATCGATCTAACAGAGTACCGATCTGCGAAACTTTTGGGCGAAAAATGCCAATATCCAATGAATGAGAGAAAAATAGGCCCCTTGATCTGAACACAAAAGAAAAACAGGATATATCACTAGTTTATCTTCCAGCGCAATTTGTTAGATCGCCTAAAAGGGAGCGATATTTTATGGTTCAGAAACTTGGCCAAAGGTTAAGAGTAGGCAATATATTATTTGCAAATCAACACTTTGCTGCCGTACCTGGCGCGACCTGGCGATCTATGTATTTATAGATGTATATTTTTTTAATTTGTTGCTCCTTAATAGTAATTGTTTAAAGTTGCACTTTGGCTTGATAAATATTATTGTAGAGTCCTTAAAGATCAGTAACTATGGGGTATAGGAAACAGCCTCCTTCCATAATAAATGAATACTTCATACGGTGTATAATAAAGAACATCTATCAAGAGTTTATAAGCAGGTGATGCAGAAAAAACCTGCCTCAATTTGCCCTATATACACACTTAACCTATGAACAGACAAACAGTCCAAATTGACGATCCACCTTAATACCAGTGGAAGTGAATACTTAACTGAACACGCACTTATTAGGGCGCTTCCCCTCCTCCGCACCGCGCCCCCGCGCGCCCCGCGCCCCAGGCCTGTTGCAGCCTTGATATATTGTGTTGCTCTTAACTCACTTAAATTACGGGTGATAGAGTAAACAGTAATTTGTTTTGGTGTTGTATTTTTTTATCATATTTAGTGGTCCCTGAATGAGGATGAACAGATATGAATTTTTCATGATCTGATTCAGATATTTGATGGAGTTTGACATTATTATGTTTTTGATGGGACTTGGGCGTGGTGCTGACGAAGATTGTATCCGGAAGCATTTCAAACTGATAAATATAGAAGACTTCTTTTTTTTTCGCGTGTCGATCTGTAAGCGAAAATATTAGTCATGTTTTTTTTATTAATTTTGACAATTTGTAAGCCTACTGATAAAATTGTATTATAAAAAACTACGTGCAACAAAATTGTATATCAACAATTTATTACAGTTTCGGAATTGTAGAAAGTTTTTACTACTATGAATACATAATTAATTACGGAGCAACATATCCAAATTCCAATCAGCTGTTTTAAAATTCTGTTTTGCTTCACACGATTTAAAATTCTTTAATGCTGTAACATATATTGCAATTTGCAGATTTTGATTCACTCAGCTCATATTCTCAGCCGTTGACCCGGATAGGTCACTCAAATTGTCATTACATTTCCAACGTATTTATTTAACTGATCGCTGAAATGTTAAGCTTAAAAATAATTTATATTTATTGCAAAAATGTTAATGTTGAATTATTATTTATATTTTCGATAATTGCTGCCAACGGTAATTTTAATCTTAAGCGTTCTAAAATTAGTTTTCTTTTTAATGAATAAAACATAACGACTATGTTGAGAATAATTATAAGTTATCAAAGAGCGGCAGGTAGATCAAATCCGGCAAATCTGCGCGCATACACAATAATAGTTAAAGTAATGCCTCAGCCGCAGTAACCGTCTGTATCTACTTTGCTGAATAAGCCATTTTAATTTTCTGCCTAATGTTCGCTCCACTATAATCTAGATAACAGGTATGCCTAGATTTTGCAGACACAAAACTTATAATGCTTTTATTTTCACTTCAGAAACAGACGCGAAGTTTTGCTTTTGGCTTTGTTATTGAGGTCTTTTTCGCAGCGTTTTCAGTGTATATTTTCACCAAATACATTTAAATAAATTTATTAGGTACACAAGGTTAAAGGTTCTCGACTGATGTATTAGCGTAGCTTTGTACGTACTCATGCACTTAAAAAGTTTGTCAAGGGCACCCCTGACTTACGGTGAGAGAAAACATCTTGATGGAACTTAGACTTAATGGTCTGAAATCGCCAACATATAAATAAAGTAGGTCAAACCAATGTACGGGAAAATTAGGAAAATTATAAGTATAAACAACTCTATTGACTAACATGGGAAAATAAATTACCTTTTCAATTAAATCAGCTGAAGACATATTACTTTTATTCAGAGCATTATGTACATATTCTACATCAATAAGTGGTACAGCACATACAAGTAAAAAATAAAATATAAAGGTTTATTGCAGAAATATATTCAACTTTTACAGTAAATGTTACAAAGGTACCTTTTAAGTAAAAGCAATACCTGTGCTATTAGGACCCGCTCTTCAGTAACAAATTATAAAAAGGTAAACTTAAAGATATATTCTAAAATAGTGAGTGTGTGCGTGTGATGCGTGCGTGCATATATGTATATGTATATATAAATGATATAACATAGGGGATGTTAAAAGGCATATTAAGGAAAGAATGTGGTTACTAAGAGCTGCGACAGTATTCGATCTTATAAGGAAATATTCATCAATATATTTCGAGATACCAAAATCATTTATGTATACCTGTGTATACGCGACACCTGTATTCTTGCTAAATACAGTACGAAACTCAAAACGGAACAACGTACAAATACTTAAGACACGGTAAAAGCGAAACGTTGTTTACGAAAAGGATCTTATCAAAATCGATCCATCTTGTGCGGAATTTTAATCTTGTTACCGACATTGTTGCTCATCTCAGTCGCCAGCCATCAGCCCTGCTGTACCCATAACTCAAACCTTTCATATGTTACTTCCCCCCACCGGGAACAAACGTAATTCAATATATTTTTACAACTTTTGCATTCACTGCCGTTTTTCTTCGCAACATTTTCTTTATCCGCTAACAAAGCGACTTATGGTTTTCTAAGTAATCGGTGTAGCTACATTTAATTTGTATTACATTGAAGGTTGCAGAGTTCCCTTTCTTACGCTCGGTGGCCTCGAAAGCGGCGTCACTGAAAAGGCTTCACGTATTATTTAAATCCAGTAAATGAATGCGGTTATGCACGCATAATTTATTTCTGAGCCGTTGTAAAATTTAAATGAAACTAAGTTTTAATGCCTTAGAAGCCAAGTAAAATGATCATAATCGAGTATAGGTCATAACCGACTTGAATAAAAGACAGTTATTATTGTTCTATTTTTTTAAACTGCTGTTTTACTAATAATGTATTAGCGGCCAGTCTCGGCTTCGCAAGTGTGGACATTATTTTCTTAACTGGTAATAAATATAGCCTATGTTACTCAGAGATAATCAAAACAAATTGATTTCCTTAAATGTATCCCTTAGAGACTCTCGGATTTGGAACTCTCTGGAATTTCGATTACTATCATAACTATCATAGTACACTCGTCACTGAGCAATAGTACGATTATCCTCAATCTAGTATGATATAGCATGTTTCATTGATATAAAATTCTTTAAAATTTTATTTTTGATTTAATGTAATTTCTTAATATTTATTAATTTTATTTGTGACATTTCAGATTTTATTATTTCACAATAAAATAATATTAATAAAATAAAATACGATTATGTTTTAGAATTGACGCTTGAATTGAATATGTGTCGTATACACCTTTTGATAAAATACATGCGTGATGTTTTTTCATATTATGCAGAGCGAACAATGCTTTGCGAAACATATCTCATAACAGCTGACAGTACCGAGAACCGACTATAATGTGCTGTATCATAGGTAATCGGGGATTCTTAGAAATATTGTGTACAATGAGAAGTATATTTTATAGAAATAGATAATGTGTGTGCATCTGTAAAAATAAATGTATAGTAGTTACAGAATAATTTGCACTAATATTTAATAATATAAATAATTAATCTACCGATTCCAAAATTATTTTATCATTAGAACTTAACACATCTACATTATCTATTAAAGAGTAACCTATGAAGTTTCTTGCCGGATCTTTTCCATAGGAGTGATATTTTGGAACCGCGCAACTAGAGTCATTTAACGTTTTGTAAGTGCCTGAAAAGGCCTACACGAAATAAAAATATTTTGATTTTGATTTTGATTTTCAATTTTGTTCTTTATATTTTTCATATTTGTCAATACATAAAAATTTTTAAACGTATGTGAATAAAGTCAGATGTAAATTAACTCTAGTGCAATAAGTAATTAGTCAGTTAAACTCTTTTATTTATATTTTTCTGTGAGAGGATTTACTGCACTAAATACTGATGCTTCATCCTAGTGTTGTTAATGCAAAAGTTTTAGGCGAGCTATTAAAATAGTTTGAGGTTTGTTACTGAGTTTGTACTCTAATAGATTGCTAAATTTGATATAATAGGAACGCTGCCTGACTTAGGGTATACCTAGAGTAGTAGAGGTTATGGATTATCTGGGTGAATTATTTTGTCCGGGACACGGATTAACTAAAACTAGAGTCATTTAAAGTTTTGGAAGTGCCTGAAAAGGCCTTTTTGAAATAAAAATAGTTTGATTTTTTGACTTACGAATCGAAAAGATTGTTATTATTAGTAAGCTTGTTGTCAAAGCAGCGTAAACTGGATTCATTCTATACATGTTTAATTTTGTATCTCATGAAGTGAACTATGTTCTTTTGAGAAATAAAGTTCCTTGATCCGAAAAGATTAATTCAAGCTGTTGTAGTAAAGATGAAACGGACTACAACTGCAGTTTTCTGTTAGAAGCGTTCTTCAGAACACTTAACTTCTGCTATCGTCCTTAGAATGGTAATTTAGAAACTACGTACTCATCATCGCTGATGCCGCGGCCACAGCACCCATACAATAAAGTATAACAGAGCTGCCAAATTAAGTTGAGACGCTCTTATATTATTTATTTAACGCTATTATTCTGGCCTAAGGATCTCTTCGTGATTTTTCAGCACAGTTGTGTTGCGCCTTTGTACAGAATTCAATTGATCCTCGAGCCTCTAAGCGAATGTGGGGCATGTTTAGATGTGCTTAAACAAAATTTCATTATTAATGGATGTTTGATGGTGCTTCGAAGGGAAGTAATCAGGTTCGTGGAATACACTCGCGGAGACGAGTGCTCATCTAAGTAAGTCTGCAGAAGAAGTGTAAACAATACGTGTTTTAAGTGGTCCTGAGCTTATTTCTGCGTCCATTGTAGGTATAGATAGAAGTTACTTGTGCCAACCTCAGAATTAATAAAAAACAACAGTCAGACCAACAGTACTGTAGAATATTTGTAACTAAATCTTTATAAAATAATTTGTGAATTTTGAACCCTTTATTTAGTGAGTATAAATATATACGCTCAAAATTTTATGGACATGTAATCACGTGACCTGAGGTGGCATGAACTAGAAAAATATTTTAACAATATCTGGAATTGAATAAATGTGGCTTTGCATTTCGGGGAGCACTGAAATGTTTCCAAAGTTAACTGTTGGGTTCAGGAAACCGAGAGCCCTCTTATTGGAATGAAACCAATGCAAAATAAATTCGAGAATTAATTAAAATGTGTAAAGAAATTTAACAGCTCAGTAAGCAGATGATTTATATTCGTTTATTGAATTGATGTAATTTTTGCTGATGCAAACCAAGTGGTTACATTGAAATTGATATTATAATTCCTGATTCAGCTAATCATTTTAGGGCACTTGTCTTATGCAAAAAAAAAAGTGTTTTGGCAGTATACTTGCTACGTGAGTCGAAGATTTTGATTTTTGAATTTATCGTGCAAACAATGTTCCTTTTAGCTACCTTAATCCCGAATGCGTAGGAGTAGTAAAAGGATTAATATAAGTTCCATTGTTATTTAGTGATCTTCTTCGTTATAAATTCCTGGAAGCAGAATTACATAGATATTTTCACTATGTTCGCCACTACCGATATTTGTGTATCGAGTAATTCCTTGTAGATCTCGGAGTTCTGGTCCAATTAGAAACCAAGATGGCTACTTATGTTATGTTCAAACAGTATATAAAAGTTAAGGCATATAGGATGAAAACTTTTAGCATGAGTAATAATTCGAACGTTGAATCTGCACTAAGATTGAGGTCTCAACGAGATTGAGCTAAAAGTTAGAGTAAGTAAAAGCTCTGAGTTCTTCGCTCTGTACATTACATCAGAGGTTTTGTTTACAATGGATTAATTTTAATTAAACTGCCTCTCGTATGGTATTGTTGTATTAGCTAAGTGTTGTCCACTGATTGGTTCTACCGAGGATTTCGATTATCCGAAGGCCAAAAGTCATTTTTAAAAGCAATGCGTCTCCATGGCAACATGATCTGCGTTGAACTTGTTCAGCGACAGTGCTATTTACTTACTTTTAGGTGAGACCCTGCTTGTCTGTCATCCAAAATAGTTCTGGATGATTCAGGACAATGCCAGTGCAAAAATTATATTCACTTAGCAGGTGCACAAATAACAAACTGTATAATTAAATACTGTCAATGTTCAGATTTCAGTTAGTTCCTTGTATCGAAAGTTTTTTTTTTCTTAAAAAAAAAAAAAACAATCACCGTCCCCTAAACTAATATCAATTTTGCGTTAACTTTGTATTGTAATAAAGTTAATTGAAGAGAAGATACTTTTGTTTAATATTTAACCTTTTTTAGGAATTTGATTTTACATCAAATGCCTTTATTTTGTACATATTCAGTAAAACATTATAAAGTAAGTATATAAAATTCTTCCATCACGTAAGTTTCCACTTAAACTGATAGAAGCGTGCATTTTCTGCATAATTTCTCTAGAAAAAGGCAAGTCACCTTGCATGTCGCGCAGTTCATTCAAGTAGCTCATTCATTCTTGCCGCGAACGCTGCGCTCAAACCTCTTTGAGAAATAAAGCCGGATCGCGAACTGTTTGCAGATGAATGGAAGAACTTGACGAAATGCCTTATCATTCAAGACTTAGACGAGAAAAATATATTGAAAGTGAGGCCACTTACCCATATTAGAAGTGCATTTAATAATAGTCATAAAATCTGGCACTATTTTCGTCATTGGTAAATTAAAAACAGAATAAAAACACTGTATCCAAATAAGCCCATCTGTTTAGGAGACATCACAGGATAAAAATATCCCACCAAAAACATTTTCATGTAAAATGTTGCCAAGACGAGCCCATATGACTCACACTGTCAAAAAGTTATCAGATCTCATGTAGAGCCAAGCTTCTAACACTACACGCCCTAACTCTACAAGGCCTAACTTCACAAACTCTACACCTTAGTCAAAATATGTGGCTTGGCCATTTCGCTACATTCACATCGGCGTAAGGTGAAAAATTAATTCACTGTTCATTACTTTTGTGTTATACAATAGTTCTTGTAGTAACGAACGGCCAAGCCACATATTTTGACTAAGGTGTAGAGTTTGTGAAGTTAGGCCTTGTAGAGTTAGGGCGTGTAGTGTTAGAAGCTTGGCTCTACATGAGATCTGATAACTTTTTGACAGTGCGAGTCATATGGGCTCGTCTTGGCAACATTTTACATGAAAATGTTTTTGGTGGGATTTCATTTCTTTTTGTAAGTTGTTTGTAACTAAATTTTTTTTTATTTTTTTCTTCTTTTTTTGGGGTGTATTTCTTGCACATCAGAGACGCCTTTTTTTATAGCCCACTCTCTATCTTTGCCTTTTTTCTTTGTTGATTTACTGTTTATAATAAGTGATAGATCAGGGCGATACTTGGTTCTTAGGCGATTATATTCGACTATAGCTGACTGTTGTGCTTTAATACTACTAAAGTCAATATTTATAAGGTGAACACCTTGCAAATTAGTCACTCTAGAGAGTGCTACATAAGCCTGCCCACAAGAGAACGTTGATGACCGAGACGTTCGCAACACTTCTATTCATTCATATTTATATGATCTGATCTGAAGTATATGTCTCAATATATGTCGATTAATTTTTTTTTTTTTTTACCTATATATATATATCTAGGGGAACCAAGTTTTAGATTATTAGATTAGACCTCTAGCGTCATCAAAATTTAATTTAAAATTACAGGTCTCATACAAACTCCCATCCCCTAGTTTAAGGGGTTGGGGGATGAAAGTTACAAGTTTTATAATTTTTTTGTTGTTTGTGTGCTAATACTAGCTTACATACAAAATTTCAGCTTTCTAGGACATTAGGAAATACCTTAAGAATTTTGATGATCATCAGTGAGTCAGTGACGAAATTAGCGTTTTTTAGATATAAATAAAATCTGAAGTATAAAAGCTAATGTAATTAAAACTTAATATGTTCAATAAGTCCGCTATTGACAATATATCCCGAAAATTTTGTTGATCTAGCATAATCCAAACCCAAGTTATGAGGGTTCAAAAAAACGACGAAGCGCTTCGAGAAAAGGTAGGTAGTGCCCGTGCGCTTCGCTTGGCTCGTCTTGGCGGGGGCACTACCGTGCCCCCAGATTCTCTTAATAGGTTAAACCATACATAAATATGTAAATTATAAATAAATGTGGACAATATCACATACATTGTTGTGAAACGAAAATAAGAAGCGAAAGTAACAAAGGTATCACAAACACCCACGCCTTCGACAATGTAGAAAAGTAGTTTTTCTACATTGGCCCGTCCGGCGATCGAACCCGGGACCTTTTTGGCGAAACCTTATAAACCAGTGTGTACGCCACTCGACCACGGAGGTCGTCAATAAATAGTACTAAGCTGAAGCTGTTATATGGTTGACAAACTTTGATCCACACTCTGAATTTAATATATTATCAAATCGTCATTTAATCAGTTAAAAAAATATCTTATAAACCGTAACATTGTCATAATGTACTAAATATAATTAAGGAACTTTCAAACAGCGTTTATAATAAAATACCTTACTGTGTGAAAATTATGTTTTAATATTTCAAAAGTTGGGGCTTTAATGGCACTGCCCTTTGGAAGGTCAGCAAAGTAATAATTGCAAGAGCGCATGCGTACTCAAGATGAATTTTAATAATAGCAAGTAAAAAGTAATCACAATAAGTAGTTATTTGATAATTCCTTATAGTACTTTTCTAGTGGCGTCTTAGGAATGGTTTTTTTGATAGACACACATTTGGTATGCCTGAAATATTGAAATTATTGCCTGATTTAGTGTAGGTATGTGTGTAAGATCGTGGGCTTAAGTTTTCCTGCATTAAGTACTTATAAGATATTGTGGTCATGTAAAACTAGGTATAGCCCCTAACTATATTTTTGCCAGACTTTAAACGGCTAAAAAAAATTTTCTGTATTCAAATTATTTGTTTGCTTTTGTATCCCGTGCAATCGAAACCGAAGAATAACATTCTTTAACTGGCAATCTCAATCGCTTTAATCAAATTATTCTCAAACAAGCCGAAGACATAAATGTTCCAATCAATATTACTTACTCTGTTGGCTCATAGACTCAAAACGCCGTGTTTTGGCCTTCGGTACGAGAGGCCGGCACTAAACATGGTCCTTTGTGGGTTCTTGCCAATGACTTGAGATCTCTTAGATTTGTATCCGTGAAATCAATGTAGTCCAGCTTTATTTATAACTTAAAATCTATGAAAATCGACAACTTTAGTGATATTTATATTTAGTGTAAAAGTAACACAAAAAAACAGTGTAAATAACAAAGACATAAATAATTAGGTCAAACCGAAACTAAAATTCCTACTAATAATATTATGGTAATAATATTCTATTTAACGAGTGTTCCACTTTTGCCAGCTGTACTCAGGTACCCAAACTAAAATCAGTGAAATGTTCGCCAACTCGCCAAACTTATAAAGACCTTTTGCTAGTGACAGCTAACCTCTAATATTTGTGACTTAATTTTAACGAAACTTCCATCCAAGTGTTTTATTATATTCCCAAAACTTCCAAGACTTTATTGTCGGTAACATAACTGCTGAATTAAATTATCATAAACCTATATTTATATGCTAACGTATGTATGTTAAAATGTATACCCACTTTGGTTAGGTGTATTATTAAATATCTTACTAAACGGCAAGCGAGTTATAAAGAAAATATTTCGTGAAATAACATACATTGTTGTTTTGTATACACACAAAGGCTGCGAATACCCGCTCAGTCTATAAAATGTTCAAATATCTCCGCGCGTCGGTGGCGGCCTTCGCGATCGCTTATCAGCTGTCCTCCCGTTCCATATTTAAATCACCAAATCCAACTAGAAATGCATACATTTTCCGAAATTCGAATTTGGATAAAGATAAAAAAAAAATCTGCGATTGTTGCCGCTGCCCTATCGGTTTTCGATCAGTGTTGCCCGCGGCGTTGAGACGCACGCACGCTGCTCTACGCGTTACGAGTGGCCGGCTGTCAAAGCGCGATTTGTTTACTGTCGTACAACACGTGTCGTACCGTTGTATAACTTATTCATAAATATTAAATATTTATTACAAAAAACATAATTTATTATTTATAAAATAAAGTGAAGTTTAATAAAAAGATCAACAAGTTTTTTGATTAGAAGTTAGGTTTTATTCAAATTTAAATTATTCGGACTTGAGAAGAAATGTTAATTAAAAATAAATTTGTTTTTCTTTGGTGTCGGTAAATTATTGACGATGGGATTAAGTTCAAGTGTCGGTAGAATGCCTGTGAAGGTGGTCCGAGTGTTATGGCTGGTGCTTATAGTGCTGGCTGCCAGGATACAGGGATATGTAGAGACCGAGGAGTTCATCAGTGATCTGGATAAGCCAAGTAAGTACACTTTTACGATACGAGGGACGGATGGGGACCGGTCCGTGTTGATAGACGCGACAAGGTAAGTTTATTACTGGGCCTAAATGACATTATTAAAATGTAGAAATAGTATAAAATAGTAGAGAGCATTTGAATATTTGCGAATCATGGTATCAAAATTAATATTTGATGTAAATTCATGTTTTAAAATTCGTTTCAAATAAAATGTGATTTTTTGTACATGAAATATATTTTATATTGGCGTACTCATATATACAATATTGTGCTCGCCAATTTTCTGATAATTCAAAGCTGTTTTTTGTCGGTGAAATATTTTTACATGAATTTTGAATCTTTTATTTAAACGGCATTTTTTGAAATGCTTTATGGATTTTTTTTATATTTATTTAATAAATGTGTAAATTATTACCTAACATACAGTGAAATTCAATACGCAAAAAATAGACACTTAGAGACATAACACCAAATAAAATATTTAACATGGAATCTCGTGAGAATTATGATTGGTCAGTAAATTACGCGTTAAAATTATGATTGGTTTTTTGATTTATATATTTTGATAAACCAATCACAGCACCGCTCATGAGATTCGGCAGCTAATTTACCGATCAAAGATAAGATAAGGGTCTAGTAAACGCTGGAAACACGCGATCCACCTTATATTGGCGAATACAGGATTAAAAATCGCTACCTTCTTAAATTACTTAAGAAAATATAAATTTATTCTACTAGCAAGTTTTGTGAAAATTGTATGTATTTTTTTATATTATAACACGCATTTTTTTTTAATTGATTATTCTAATTGTTATCTTCGATCGGCTGAATAGTTTACCAAATTATAGTTATAGCTTCGATGCCACAGACAAATACACTGATACACATTTTATATGTACAGTTAACCTTGTAACATCCCTCTTTTTGCGTCGGAGGTGTAAAACATACACTACTCATAATATCTTTCTGTTATTTATTAAACCTCGAGCTACATGTTTGTAATAAACTACTGAATAATGTTTTATGAATGGCTGTAAATAGAGTCGACATTAAGTTGCAAATGAAGTTTAATACTTATTGAGTTTAAAATGGGTGACACGGAAGCATTCATAACTCTCTTACATTTGCTGCGAGAAAAACGGTCGACACCGTTAAATGAATTAAGGAATAGCCCTCTGTAATCATACGTACTTACTATCGGTTAAAAATACCCACACCAATCTTTTATAAACAGACTTTAGAGTAGATAAGAGAGTTTATATATCCATCATTCAACCCTATATCCCCTGAAACGCAACTTAACTTTAAGACGTTCTTAAATGTCTATCTGTCGCTACTTTACACCTTAAAGTGACAGAGACAGCAATAGACATAAAGACGACTTAAAAAAAATGAGGTTTCAGTATTCGACCATAAGTGTCAATTTATTTTTTAAATGCTGTGTGAAGTCGAGGCAAGGTTTCTAGTCCAAAATAAAAAACTGACAGAAACCTTCAGCTTAACACAACTGTCCTATGTTGAAAGTATGATATACTTACAATATTATAACAAATTCTCAGCGGTTTACAATCCTTACGGAATATCTATATTTTCCGTGAGAGTCAACCTCTTGGCTTACATCCATCTAATGAATGCCATGGCAACCAAAGCCCTTCACAAGAATTTTCCTTAGCTAAGGATAAGTCGATGAAACCTTTCTTTCCTCGTTTGTGTGAAAAGCGGCCTCTTAATCATGTTTAACTGCAAATCCATCATAGGAAAGATATTTTTAGTTTGACTTACCATCAATATGAATGTACAAATCTTCCACTGGATTTAAGACCTCTTTATAATAATATTATTTATTTCCACATATACATGCAAACATTTGTGACACATAACTTGGTCCTATTTTATTGACGTTATTGTAAAAAACCATTGATAAACTGTGGATGTGTAATTTCAAAAATTAGAATTAGAAATCGCCAACGTGCAAGTGAGAAAGCGTAGTGATCAATGCTCGTCATTTCTCTACATGAAGTACTCTATATTATAATAAAATAAATAATAAAAAGACGCGATTGCAAAAAAGAACTAAACAGTAAAAAATAAGTATCGTGCGTTCATTGTCCTTGCAGTTGGGGAACTTCTTAGATTTATAATTATATTTAATTAAATTAGGCTTACTTACAGTACCATCTATCTATATTCTAGAATTGGCTCTATTTATAAGACAAAATCCTACTTTATTTACTTTAGAATCTGGATCTCGCAATAGAAGAAGATTATACAATAACATCAGTAGGAGGTTTAAAACCACTCTGTGTGAAAAAAGTGTATTTAATATGGCAACTAAGATATATAATAACATTCCAAAAAATATAAGAGATTCTAATAATGTGAATATCTTCAAACATATATTGTCAAAGTTCTTGATAGAAAACTGTTATTAATACAGTGTTACTGATTTTATATCAAAATAATTAGTATTAAGTAATTGCTATTTGATTCCCATTCATTTTGTTTAATTGTATGTATGTTGTGTAGTTTTGTCTAATTTGTATGCCCTATGTGGCGGATCACGGCATGAACACATTCTATTTATAAGATCTTTATACCTGTGAATCACAAATAAATGATTTGAATTTGAATTTGAATATTAGGTACTTACATGCATAAAGGTCAAACACATAACCCTCCATTTTTGGCTTTACAGCAGTCGGGTAAAAAGAGACACTATAGAAACGTACTTCTGCTACTGGGCGGTCAATCTCCAGACCATTCGTGTTGACTGACCAATCTCTTTACTGTAAGAACCGTTTTAATATCAACAAACTTATAATTAACAACGAGAACCGCAATAACTGAGGCTTTCTTTTAACTCTCTCATTTTCAACAATTTGTAGAGATTCCAATATAAAAACTTAAATTTACGCATCTTTCTTTAATATTCTCATTACATTATTATACCGTGTTCGCATAATGAAATCTGCTAAACGGTTCTAAGGATTCTGGTTTCATTTTCAACGTTTCACAAATGATAACCAATTGAGTTGAAAATTGTAAACTGTGTGGAAACACGAACCCAATGTAATATATGTGAAGCCAAATGAAATCTGATCATAACATTCTAAATCTATAAAATTTTGTTTCGAACTGAATGTTTTATCAAATTAATTAAGCCTTCTCGGGGAAAATTAACAGGGGAGGCTTTTAGCAATGAGACATTAATTCGTTGTTGGCTGTTACTCAAGTATGATATATTGAAGTAAGTGGGTCTTACCTGGCCTCCCCGGAGTATTATAGTAACCTCTTTGATATACGTCTTCGTGTCAAATTGCTGTTTTTCGTGAAAATTTGAGCAAAGATAATGGGCTGTTGTTTGGCATGTTTTAAATAGATTTACTTTAAGTAATGATCTGAGGAAAATGTTTAACGATAAGAGGTGTATTTTTAGATAAGATTTCTTGTTTTTTTTTTTGGGAGTTTTGGTTGTTTTGAAGTTGAATGCTATAACCGCTCAAATCCTTAACAATTTTAAAACGAACCTATGTGATGGTTTGGATAGGATTATCGCAAGCTGTGTTATTGATGGCGAGGTGTGGCGCCTCTGACAAATGTCTCTAGCACCTTTGTATAGCAACAAATATGACACTAGAGTAAATAGTTACCACTTATAACTTAACATATTTTTTCATTTTCATTTGTTTAATTTAAATGAGTGTTATAGATACCTATATCTTTTTTGCGTAGGAAATAATTATGTATATTTATTTTAGTGACAGGTGAGATATTATTCATAGTAGTGGTTTCCGGACCATAACACTTTCGCAAAATAACATTAAAGTTAGAAAAATATGTATGGTATTCATTTGATAAAACAAGGATATTATAATAGATGAGACACTGCTTTATGATACAACAAACATTACATGCAAAATATAGTAATTGGAAAGTTACTGGGTTGGAAAATTTGTGAAAAATGTGCTGGAAGAGAACGCAGTGTTTAATTTATTGACATCATTACATGCGCGCACAAAATGAAAAGGGGAGAGGGGGTATAGATGGAAAAGATAACTTCTTATCTTGGTCTTGTTATGTGGTTTAACGTTATAGACTCCTTATTATCAAACACACATTTGTGGAGCACTACACAAAAAAAAAGAAGCGCTTTTTTTATTTAAAGCATGAATTTTGTAAATTTTAATATGTGTTATTTTTTTTTAATCAAAAAGATTTTTTCTTGTAAGTTGCTTTATATTGGATGTATGTATATCTATGTGTTACGTCAAATTAGGTACCTCATTTACCTTGACCTTGATATATTAAAATATATACTTTATAAAAATGTTAGTCGCTTAATAAACTTGCAGTGAAACACACGTCGTTTGATTAATATATTCCCTCCGAACTCTACTTAACCTTATCGTCTTTAACACTATGTTTCAAGTTCTGTGAGCTTTGTACCTACTTCTTAAATACATGTAATTGTTTTAAACCGTGTTAATTTAAGTTTAAGGTACCATTTTTCATTGCTCAATCTAATCTATACTTAATATTATAAAGCTGAAGAGTTTGTTTGTTTGAACGCGCTAATCTCAGGAACTACTGGTTCGAATTGAAAAATTCTTTTTGTATTGGATAGTCCGTTTAATAAGGAAGGCTATAGGCTATATAACATCACGCTACGACCAATAGGAGCGGAGCATACATGAAAAATGTTGCAAAAATGAAAAACTAAAACACGCGAACAAAGTCGCGGGGGACAGCTAGTTCACGATAATTTCACAAGATTAAAAATATAGCCGTAATAACAAAGCCGTTTAATACTAATGGTTTTGATGGATTATTTATTAAACAACATGTTGGGGCAAAAAAGTGTAAATTTGGAACATTCACAGCACACAACGTAGTTTAAAATGCATGAATTGTTAAAAAAGTTTTTCGTTCATCACCTTTTTTTTCCGTTCTATATCATGTGAGCGAATATCGCATAAGATTTAAAATAGATTGGTAGTCGATAATAGAATATTATCTACAAGTTTAAAATATACTTAATTAATATCTAAATGTTTGAGCTCCTGAATTGTATTTGGACATTTGGATCTAAGGCAATTTCTAGTAATATTCCGGTCCTTCGATCCAAACGCAATTAGAATCTCATTACTCCATAATACAAACTGTTATATAAAACGTTATTTATTTTTATTTTTCTTGTAGTCGAAGAAAAACTTAACTGTAATTCTAAATGCATTTGTGGCGAGCGTTGGCCGCACGTGGTTGCAATACGTCTCGAAATCTACGCTTGTACTAAATCGAATGGTCGGTGGTGCTGGTATTACACGCATTGATCTCGGTTACACCTGGATCCGTTGTACCGGGAGGATAGCCCTGGGAGCCGCTCAAATATAGGTTAATTAAATTAACAGGATTCAAGAAATTGATGTATCACCGTGCTTCTAAATCTAGTTATAAGTAGGTAGTATTATTGAGGATTAGAGTTAGTAACAAGCAAGTTTAAGTGCCGTAGATACTACTTGTATGTATAAGCAGGTTTTCTCTAGTAATTATCTATTAATAAATCTTTTTCCAGAAAAGTTGGATTTTAAATTGTAATAAAATTATGCCATAACAGAATTCACGGCATTCCTCCATCCTCTTTCATTGCGTTTTGTACAAATTATATCCCTTTGCTTTAACTAGTTTGGATGAATGGTTTTATATCCTAACTAAACAATTACAGTCCTGTAAATCACAAATAATTAAAGTACTATCTATCGAATTCATTTGGTGTCCAGTAAAAAGAAATTGTATCGAATTGTAAGTACATTTACATAAAGATTCATACAAAGCTTGCCAAGTCTTTTATCGTTAGTATCGGACCAAGTAATCCATTTTTATTCGGCGATTAGTCGACAGCTATCGGCCGCGTTATTTCGGTAACGAGAATCAATCCCCATTTCTGGGGTTTTGTAATTTTTGAATACAAATTAATTTGATTAAAACTTTTGGAGTATGGCCTAGTGGTTCAACGAACAGATCGTATGCCCAACCCACTACAGACAAGTGCCTATGAGACTTTTCAAAGTTACATGTACTTTCATAATTATATAAGACATCATTAGCAAAGGGTGAAGGAAAACATCCTGAGGAAACCTTGATTCCAAAAATTAGAATCTGAGATCGCTAACCCGCAAGTGGGCAAACGTGGTGATCAATGCTCGTGCCTTCTCTTCGTGAAAAGGGGTCTGTCTCCAGCAAAGTGGCATTTGAAGGCTGATATTATTTATATTTATAAACTCTTAATAACTTGGGGTCCTTTGGTAGTGTTTGTGTTGGTCATCTCATGAATCCTGCCTCTTGTTTTAACAAATGACAGTATCCTCAGTAACTGTTTATTTTATAACTTAAGTATAGACCCACTGTTAGGTAAAGGACACTTTAATGATTTTAAATTGGAATAGAGGTTTTGTTATTATAATATTGTTTATTGCACACCACAAAAGATACAGCATTTCACGATGTTTTCCTTCAATGTTCAAACGTGCAAACTTCTGCATAATTCTGTTCATTTAACCTTAAGCCCCACACTATACTCTGGAATCCCTGTACCTACATATGTAAATTATACTTAACTCGATAGCTACCTTCTATTTGTAGCTATGTATATTTGCCTGCATCCCCAGTAAGCGTAGGTAGGGGGGACCCATTGTACCGCAGTTGCATTTCATCGCACATTTTACCATTCATACAAGAGGCAGCAAACCTACTTCAATACATCGGATGTAGACCACAGTTGATTCACATTACCTGCGTCATACATATTACTATTTTTTATAGGTATTTAAATACACAGGTAGCATGTTTATCCACATTTATTGACCAAGTATTGTTTTATAATTGAACTTAACAGTGCTATTTTATCGCGTTCGTGTATTAATGGCAAACATTAGTCAGAACCATATAACCTTTAAAGGAATCGGTACTAAGTAAACCCTAGATTTAAAGGCTTATTAAGGTGAAATAGGTCAGTAAAGTGCCTTATTTAATCTATCGCATCGAATCACATCCATTATTCTTGTAAAGTTACAAGTCAAACTAAACCAATTGTAAGACGTAAGCAGCCCACTACATTATGTATAGCTTCATGTAAAACCATTAGACCAGCGCACTTTGTTCCACGACCCGACCTTAAGGGTCAGCTCATAGAGCACACTTTCAAACCCACGACTACTTTTACTTAAGACTAATTGAAGTAAATAGGCTGTGAAAATAGCTCCCACTGTCGATCCACATTGATGAATGGTCACCTTAACTATTTAAGTGATTTATTATTTAAACCTACACGATTCTAGCCTTTAAAACATTCCAGACAAGAACCACAGTCGCTTGTACAATCGCGCAAGGCTGACATTGTATCACGTGATTGCAACGCGAAATGGGGTTAATCTGTTTAAACCCTGTCATGCCTGTTTGTTGGTAGTTTGCTGAATAAAACACGCGGATATCGGCAGTGCTAATAATGACTTAAATAAGCATTTAAAGAGGCAGGGTACTGCCGGGTCCCAGATGTATGGAGAGCGCGATGCCAAACGAATACTAATACTTATGTGGAGTGTGCCGCCACGCTTTCCGATTATTTCACACTGTCGGATATGTTTTGTGATTATTTTCCCGCTTTTCAATACGACTTTTTCGAACTTTGAATCTAAATTGTGTTTATCAAAAACAAAAACAAATTGAACATTTCACCGCTAGGTTGTCTCAATTCACGATAGATCTTTAACAAAAACCATAAAGCTCCGTATACTCTACGAGTCAGCGATGAGGCACAATAAAACGAAGCTTGCAAGAGTCATAAATCAGCAATAATCGCCGTATTACGGATCTGCCTAGACCTCGGAACTCTGAAAACCTAATAAAAAGTATGAAAAGAGACATACAGCCCTGGCTTTGTGTTCAAAACAGCGGCATAAGTGATAAAAATTCTAGTCCAAACGAAAATATTTGAACTAAAAATACTCGTGCAAAGCTAATGATGGTAATATATCCAGTTTAGCCTAAAATGGACTTAAAAATACTGTCGCAAAGCTGGCTCCTGACTCATTGCTTAGGAGTGCTCGGAATCTTATCGCAGTTGACTTTTACGGCGACGTAAAGATACCTATTTCTTTAATTCTTAGCTTGGTGCGGAAACAATTCTTTAGAAACGGTTCCGAAGCGTCTTTAAATCCTGTCACAGTTCCTGCGGGAATTCGGGAGGAGATCATTTGGCTGCACGTGCGTGAATAGCGCGCGATGGATGGGAGAAGGAGGAATTCGGATGATACCGACTTCTCAGAAAGGAAATTATTAAAGTAAAAAGTAAACCTTCGGACCGGGTTGTGTTATTTATTCCTTTGTTTAAAGGGCGCGCTTTTGTTTTTGCCTGAAAGTCGACTTCAATATTGTTGTAAAAGGTTCTGCTGACGAAGTATTACTCAGCGGTGAATTGATCTTTATTGACACCTGTTTTATATAGGAACTTTAGTATATTAGTATGTTTGACTGGCTTTTACTCTCTATTTGATTTTCATTTGATAGTATTCACAAAGTCTATATAATATTTTCGAACTAGTATAAAAATGTTTATTGCATTCCACCTCGTCGTTTTACATATACAGCTGGTGCGTATATTCCCGTTCACCGGTCACAATCCTGCAAAACGAGCTGATTCTAAATATATCCTAACAAAAATCCAATAACATTTTATTCGCGGAGTGAAGCCAAGCATGAAGCACTTCTTTAAATTAAAGTTATTTAACGATTATTTACGACCCAACACCGTTGAGATGTTCACATTAGAAAATATTCTGTGTATGTCTATATGTCATCATAATCAGGCAAGTCTAAAAGCCTGGACTGCGTTGGAATGACAGCTTTTATTACCTTACTCATAATTTATATACAACTTATACATTAAGACAGAAATTAGCCTGTTTGTTAATGACCACTATTCAAAATGGCCTTCAATTGTAATGACCTAATAAACCTCACCATGTAAGATTATTTACACTTAAGGGTTCTGTCAAAGTAGTGTGTTTCGAAGGTGTGCGTTGTCGAAGTATGTTTTGTCGAAGCAATTAGTAGTCGAACTAATGTGTTTCGAAATTGGGACTGTGTCAAAATATTTAACTGTCGAAATTCAGAATGACACCCGCGGAATGGGCACTGATTTTTTTTTTATGATGGCATCTGAATATCCACTTTTGGGACATAATTCTACGAACGGCTTTTTAAAAATACGGTCAAGAAATTAATCAGGATACCACGATTATAACTATAATTATAACGTCTGTGTCAGTTGACTTAATCACAGCCATGGATGACTCAGTTTTCTTTGACTTTGATCCACAATTTTCAACTTATCGTGTAACTTGTGCTACGTAATGACGTAATAGCCAGTTGGATTGATGAAGGCTAAGTATCTTTGAGCATTAAACATTACGTTGAGTCTAAATAATTCTGTTTGTTTAAAGTTTTAGTTTCAGTAACTTGATTGTCGCAACAGCTAGGTGTGACCCTTCTGTCGGAAACATAGTTTGCTTGGACTTCTTGAAAGTTGTAAACTTAAAACACTGAAATACCTAGCGAATATTTCCAAATAGTAAATTATACATCTAAGAAGTTTGTAGGAAAAATGTCTACAGTGAATAAAATTAGCTAGTTATTTAATTTATTTATAGAATACAAGTATATCACTTTGAACACATTTAGTTAGAAATATATTTTTTTGTTATAATAGTATTTAATTTGGTATTAAGCTTAGCAATGGCAGCTCTGAATACACTTATCAAGTCTATCGATTACTATTGAAACCAATCTTGAAAGTCGTTATTCACACCCAGGCAACGTAAGATTTGTGTCAGTGCCAGCCCCTATTAAACACACTTTTGTTAGGTATAACTTCCGATATTAGAATAATCTGATTTATTATTTTTTAATACTAAGCACTCCAAAGGTTTATTCCAATTTTTCATAATCAAAAACAAAAAAGATTTTTTGAAGTGAGTATTCGTAACAATTGCAAAATTAAATGTTCTGTCTTTGGTTCTGTCCATACAGCTTTTAATTCTGACTTGGACTTGGCCTGGTCCGAAAAAAGCCAAATACCGTGAGCAAAGATGTTTTGTAATAGTTAATAAGCTTCACGATAGTTTTTATCCTTAAATATATTATCACTTTCTCGCTAATCTCGCCAACACACACACAAGTTTACTAAACATAATAAATTCAAGTCCATATTACAAGTTTCATGCAAAGTTAGCGTCTTCTTACACAACAGTGCTTACCCCATTAAGAGCTCAAAACATTAGTTTGAACAAAGCCTTGATATATTTCAAGTTGAGTCCAGACAGATAAGCATTCGTAGTGGTCGTGCAGTCTGGATGACTGCCAGTTGGACCATCGAATCTAAGGGATAGTCCAGTTTATTTTCCGATGCCCTGACTCTTGCCAGGTTCGATAACCAATAACTGGAGTTTGGGAGGTTTTTGATTTGCGATGCCGTAAGATTTCGTGTTTGATAACATTGGTTAGACGAGCAATTTTGTTATAAAATATTAGTTTTCGCGTCCATTAAAAATTTAACATTTTATTGTATCTTCAGTTGAAAGATTAAATTTATAAATATTAACAGGTACATTCAAGTTATCCAGGGATTTTTTTATGTATTTTGTAATATGTTAACAATTATTATATTATTAGACTGATTTATGTCATATAATATATAATATACTAATACTGCTATCTCTCTGGTATGGTTTGTGTGTTACAGTTTCACTTCTAAACCGCTGAACCGATTTCGATAAAACCTAGTATGGGCTAAGCTTGGAACCTAAGAAAGGACATAGGCTAGTTTTAGTCGCAATAACCGACACACTCGCGAAGACGCGGGCAACAGCTACCAGTATAATATAGGTATATTTATCTAACTTTATTATCCCGTCTGCAACTAAAAATTTCTTGACAGAATAATCAATTTAAAACTCATTTTATGTTTAAAGCCTTGCAACTGCTAGCTTCTTTAATCTTATTATATTCTTAGATAGTAATCGTTTAATTAATTTTTCTAAAGACTTCTATAATGTTAAATGTTTGCGTGCGACTAAAAAGCATGGAATTTTTCAGTCTTCTCATAAAATATGTCCAAGTTTCATTCGCTCGCCCTCGCTTAAATACACAAAAAATGTGTTTAACGTATACTAAAATAGATAAAAATAGAGAAAGCTAATTGATAATTCAATATTATAATATATTGCAGCTGAATTCAGTACATTTTGATAATCGAAATTTTAACTCGGTGTCTAAGCAGTAACAAGATTTAGTTCCTAACATAGAGTCAACCTGGACCTACAATCATATAGTAAGTATTCAAACGTGTTTAATAGAAAATTTGGTGGCATTGATATAGAGGCCTTTATCTGACTTTTGAGTGTCAGGTTTCAGGATTTAGTAAATAAAAAGATATCAAGGCAAAGTCCAAATTTCAACATATTTTTTTAAGTTATAACAACCTGGTTCTATTGCTGGTTGTCTGCGAAGCCATCATGCTATTATATTGTTTTCTTAGCGAGATAATTTTGTAAAGATATATTCAAGGACTTTTATTAATTTATTTATTTTAAAAACTTACTTTACAAGAATCCAACCCGATATTCGATTCGAATCGATTACGATAGTGTAGACTTCATTAAATAAATATAAACAAAAAAAACGTATTATTCAGTCTCATATTTTTTACTATAAGTACTTATTTAATAACATAATATGTTAAGTAAATTCAATAAAATAAAAAATAAAGATTCGCTCCGCGCGCAAATAAACATGTCTATTTTTTTGGCAACCAGATTTAGTGTGTGTAAAGTTCTTGTTAATGGCGTCGTGGCTATTGGTCTTTGAGTTGTGCTCCGTTGTAATAATGTTTGCAGGTCATAGAGATCGGTTGAGCTTTATAAATCAGGTGGGTTGCCCACCGATATAATCGACGTCAACCGCCCGAGTATCGGAAACTGTGCTATCTGTATCAACTTATGTCGTAAACTAGCGACCGTAGGGCTATATTTTAGATCGCAATGTGTGATTCGGTGTAATGGGAGGAAAAAATAATAGTGGTATACAATGGCCCACAGTTACGCGCACGTTAGGTCAATTTATTAGGTTAATTTAAGACATTTTTAACTGCCAAAGTAAAACTATGTAGTTCCTACATTTCTTTCGTTTAAAATAATCGTTTCTTATTTAATTTTTCACATTATATATTTCAGTTTTTTACATTACTATTTGCTAAGGTATTCTAACAAAAACTACGTTAGTTTTATTATGTGTCGAAGCCTTGTTTATCAATTGTTTATTTAATTTGGATCAACTTAACTGGTAATTAAGTCTAGTTTCCATGCTCGGGACGGTAGATATCTAAAGGGGTAGGTCATTGTCCTCGGGTGTGACCCGAGGCGCATCCCACTGCATGTTATCCTACATACTAGATCTTTCTACAAATAAAGATGGCTGCGATGTTGTCTAAATCGCAAGCAGATGAATTCAAGATCATCCCTAAAAATAACTTATCTATTAATTATATACAAGATGGTATACAAAAGTTCCTGAAAAGAAGATTGTTGGTTTTACTTTTATCATGATACCAAACTTTTACTTTAAAAAGGCTGACTTTAGACTTTATACGTAAGTTAATATCTTGGCTAAGTCAGCAGTGGCCGGGTTCTGTTCACTACACACGTACTGTGGACTTAACCCATATCATAAATGAAAGGTCCAATTACAATAAATTATTTTATAAAGTCGATTGTGTTTTTTCCATCGGTTTTTTATAAAACGGCTTATTGCTAAGTGTAAATGTACTAAATGACTTCTTTAATACAAGAAGATGAAGCTATCTAGAATATAACTGAGATTTTATCCTTAATCTGATCTATCTCGCGTGCTGACTCAACTACTTCACTCGAATGAAAGTAATAACGCAGATACAGACATTGAGCTCCGAGTGAGATATTAATCATCGTTCCTATTAGTTTGCAGCGATACATTTTGTAATAAAGTAGAGAAAAGAAAACATCAGATTTGATGAGAACAGGTCGGCAAAATATTAACTTTCAACTAACAGATTAAGAAAGGACCGGAGATATTATTTTTTAAGCTTCTGTATCCAAAGGGGCCCTATTACTTAGCCTCTACGGTATGTCCGACGTCTGCCCGTCCGTCTTTCTGTCTGTCTGTCAACGGGCTGTATCTCATAAACCGTAATAGCTGGAGAGTCGAAATTTTCACAAAGTGTGTATTTCTTTTGCCGCTACAACAACAAATAATAAAAATAAGTGGTACGGAACCCTTCGTGCGCGATTCCGACTCGCACTTTGCCAGTATTTCTAAAAAATTATTTACACCTTTCATATGATTATGAACCAGTAGTTTTGTATAAAAATAACAGTACAAATACCTTCAAGTAATACCAGTCAATGGACATTACTTAATCTACTATGAGACTGGTATATTTAAAAATATATAATCATAAAAACTTTAATGCACCATATTTCAGATTGCATTTGAAATACAGTAAAACAGACACCATTCACAAAATAATGGAAAACGCGACATACCTATTTGCTAACGAGGTTTCTAGTTTGAGATTTTAACTCAAAGGATTTTAGCAAACAAAAATATTTTGCTGTTATTTCGGGCCCGGCATTTCATACTTTGTGACAATATGTTATCGGATATATTTTCTTATCCTGTTTAAATGCACGCATATTACTTATCCCATGATAAAATTAAGAAATATCCACATGTTTTATTAACATATTAATATTCAAATTACGCTGCTAAGTAATACTTTTTGAAGGTTAAAATAATAATGACGGCACTTCTTAATTTCTCCCTAGTAGGTACTTGAGAGCAAACTCAGCAAGACCGTAGCAACACGCTCTTTTAGTGTAGGCAAATATTTTATAATCGTAATTACAAAACTGAATATTAACTGTTAAATGTAAGAAAGATAAAAAAATTATTCACGCTGTATGCGAAGCATAAAATAATACAAAATATAAATACCAACAGGCTCGTGGAAATATCCATCACATCCGTGCGAAACGGTCGTCACTCAGCGTGTGCTAGGATTCGGAACCCCAGCACTGGTTTTCAGGCAATAGCCGGCGTTGATGTGATGACGTGGAACGGCGCAGCTTGAGAGTTATCAACATGGCCTAACCTAACTTAAAGGCAAAAATTGGTTGCCTGTAAAGTCGGTATACGGGCGAAAGTTTTACGTGACAACGACTTTGAGTGGTAAAATAATTTTAATGTGAATATTCATTCGTATAGTAGGAAGAAGGATGACTTGACACATTTTATGTCTGTCTCTCTCGCTCTTAGGCGGGCTAACCATGCCCGAGTGGAAGGGACGCGTGCCTCTCACTCGCTCTCATTGTGAGCGCATAACGTGAGCGGAGCGTAACGCAGTTTCTTGAAGTGTCACCCGGCAAACCAATTTATAAGACGTTGTCACGTCAATAATAACAACTCATGCGAAACTCCACTACAACCATTTATCATCAACTTACATAAAATATTCATGTACCAATGCATTAAAAAAACATCTCTGATATATTGGACTCTATTAAAGAAGGGTTCCTAGAGAATATTTAAGGTCTGGCCCGGCGTATAATCGGTTCGGAGTTTGGAAAATATTGGCCCATAGCAACGGATCCTGACCCTTCGATATACCTAAACGATTAATAAATAAAGTAAGAGGATTTACAAACGAATGGTTGACAAATGTGCCCATTAGTTCGTTTTACTACTAACGATATAGTTTCGCAAATATAAATAGACCTATATTACTTGCGCCTATCTGTAGCTAACCTGATCTAGCCACTTTTGTGCTATAGTTTTGTGTACTAACATTTCACAAATATTACTTGATTAGTCCTCATTAAAAGGGGAATAGCCTATTACATATAAATAATTGTATTTAGTATAATTGATCTCTATACTAAACACAATTATTTATATTCACAACCCTACAACTACAAAACTAGCTCTATTTAGAAATGAGAAAAGTATGTATTGCTCGGATTCTACGATATTTTTGAAAATATATTCCTGTAAACTTTTATCAATAGTAAAACTTTTGACGGAGAACGAGGTGCTATCGTCATAGCTTCTTGTTTTGAACGACATTCCCGTTTATCGTCTTCAAAAACATTTTCACAATAAATGCGTAACTAGAAGATATTTTTACTGATATATTTACCATATTCAGGGTTATAGGTATACTATAACGGTGTACTATTATGATATAATCCCTAATTGGGTAACAATAATAATAGTAACTGGCAGAACTTTTACAAAATCAATTTATCACACTAATAATATGACGTATATCAAATTTTTATCTTTATTGTTTTGTCGATTTTGTAGTATTTTAGATATGGATCGTGACACAAAGAGAAATATAATCTTTTAAAACAATAGAATAAAATACACATTTACACAGATCTTATTTGGTAAAGAAATACTAGCTTTTATTGTCAAGAATTTTTCAGCTGCCACTCGTTTGCCTCTCTCCATTTGCACGTAGAACGGTGAGTTTTGCATTCTATCTACTGGCGATGAGAAAGAAGACACACTTCTGGACTTATCTAACGTGCCTAGATATTTACCGTTCAAAGGTACGACTGTTAAACAAAATATTAAAATGCTTCTACCCCCGTCTGCTTCTAGCAATACAGTCGGGCTTAAACTCCTATTCCTTTCAAAATTCTTCCAAATTGCTTCCATACCTTGCATATATGCACGTTTATAAGATTATCCGAAAAAATATCTCGCTGGGGATAATGTGGAAAATTTTTGCTGCGACTAAACACACACGGGCACCTGTCTAATTTATGGCGGGTGACCCTCCAGGATTTTTTTGTCAACCTTTCTGCGAGCTGAGACCCTCGCGTTATAGTGCCGCGTAGGGATTGCTCGTAATCTGCCGCCTTTTGTTTCAGTTTCCAACTTACTTATGGAAGTATTATGTACTTTTTTTCGCTACTATGATCCTGTTCATACATTATTGTTAAAAATTCTGAACGTTCTGTTGTTTTGAAGCCATTTTGTGCTTTTAGCTACAGGGAATAATTATTAAATTTCCAGTCAGGGGACAGTCGTTTAGCTAAAGAGACTTGAACTGTTTGGTAACTTTGACGGTTAGATTGGTTAATTATATCAAGCTTTCACCAATCTAGTGGCTAACTAGTAGCTAAGTGAACTTGTGAACTTTTCGGCAGTTAGTGCTTGAGATTCAAGTCGGTGCATTAAAAGAACCTTTGTATTAAGCGTTGAATATTTGCGCTTTAAGTAATTGTAATCTGGCGTTTGTACTATGTACGACTACGTATGAACATCTCTAAATGAAACATTAAAACATTTTGATTTGATTAAACGATGAAAATGTTCAGCAGATTAAAATACGTAAAAGCACTCTAGAGTTCGAGTAAAATTAAAATTTTAAGGCATTATGTAAGGTGACTGCAGTAATTGACCAAGAGTTAATAATTTATCAGGTTTTAGACAAATTGAAGAATTAAAAAATTACAAAAATCATGATGAACTACTGAAATCATATTGGACTATTTCTCTGCTAGCCTACTTGTAAATCACAGTCGTAATACACAAACATAACTACATTATCCGTTAAGGTAGTTTCCCTGCGACTCAAAGTTACGGTCACTTGACATCCTATAATGTGCTCAGCCTTTGAACTATTTTCAATAGGAATTGCTCGCGACTTCCCAAGCGGAACTACAAATCCATGCAAAGAAACTTTCGATAGCTTAACGAATCATGGAATCAGACGGACGACAAAGGACACAAAGTAAACATTGTAAGGGATTTTTTTTATTAAACTGTAGCACTAACAAGGTGAGTTGTTTCCTTGAAGAAGCCTTACATTGCAATTGGAAACGCATTGCAAAGATTGTGTAGGTGGTTAATAGCATCAACAGCGAGTATTATGATCGTGTAAGCTAATAAGCCCGTGTGGCCACTTCACCTTGCATCGCACGTATTAAAATGGCTTACAATTAAAATAAACAGTTATGTTTTCAATCCGAACCTTCAGTAAACATACATGATATTACGTTTCATTCCTATGTTGTAATTTGTACATAATGTAATACATTTTAATTATTTAATTTGATGATTGTTCTTTCTGAAATTGGATCTGTTAATTTGTATGGCAGGCTTGTATTCACACAGATTACAGTGTCTGTTTTATTTATACAATAATACTTATTTCACAATAATTGTTTAATTTTCGTTTTGAAGCATTAAGCAAGGTTTTTTTAGTTACTAAAGTGCGGATGTATTAAAAAACCCAATATTTCAACCAAAAACAAAAACTGAAAAACACAGTAAAATTAGTACCTATGGTTAACTGTACTCTTTTAAATTGCGAAAAAATGCTTGAAAATATAAAATGCCGGACTGATGTACCACCACCAATCACAAGGTTTCTGCAGATATAACACTCCAAAAGACGACATAGTTCTCTGCCCTGTTCCCCTATACAAAGTAAACGCGCGATAGTTTAAAACTACGTTACAAATACATCACTGCTAAAATATACAATAATGTTTTCAAATAAAACCAAAACTATACAAACAGTAAAGTGACATACGAGCTAACTTTTCATAATTCTAATGTCACCAGTCACCGCTCCTACCCAAAACTTTGTAAATGATTATTCCGTGGAATAATATGTAAATGTGTGGTGTAAACGGAGAGGTAAAAAGATTCAACAGTAAAAGGTAGTCATATCTTTTGTAATTCTTTTAGGGGATAGAGGTGTTGGGCTGTTCCAAACGGCAAATATCGCATAAACGCTTTGTATTCGCAAAAGTTTCTTAGCATTTTATTGTCAAGACGTGATATTGTACATTGTAGAACATGTAGTTATTTGGAAACATACAGATGTTCTGGTGGATCGATATGAACGGGAAAGTTTGTGTTGAGGATATTTATAGAAACGTTAACTTTACCTTGAATGTTATGTTAAAATTTACTCCAGTATAGTCGTTTTCATGTTTTCAGAAGTAATTTAATTGTAGCCCATTTTTTTTTAATTTTAAAGGATTTGAGGTATTTTTATAAAATACCTCAAATTTTAATACTTGCTCGCCTGGTCTTTGCTTTTGGTTATTAGGTTCCAGTTTTAGTATTTAAAAAATTGGGTGGTTGGAATGTATGTAGTGATTATATTTTGTTACATTGTTTTGATAATTTTGGAATGTGTCAACATTACAATTAAATTTATTTGCCTATATATTTTGTTTGATATCGGTCACAGTGAAGTTCAGTAGATTAAATTATGATTAGAGCCTAATGAAATGTTTCATCATTTTGTATAGAGCAGATATTATTATATTTCAGTAGAAATTCAGATGAAAATAATAACGAATTTAGTGAGTTCTAAAACAATTTACGTGTTAAACACAATAGTGAAAGCGGGTGGTATTATTTATACAAAAACATTATTTTAGATAGAAGTTGTTTAGGTAAAGTTTATGTAATTACTGAAATTATGAAACAAATGCTATTTTTTCAGGATAGCCAGTACTTCTTTAAATATATTCGGAATATTGTAATAAAAATAAAAATATGTTACACATAAAATACAAATAATTACATTTTAAATGATAGAATAATTTCAACAAGTACCATTATTTTAAAAATTATGAAAATAATTAAAATAATATTAAATGAGCGCCTCACATAAACATACTGTAACATATCCAAGAACTTCAACTTTACAGCGATATCAGAAATTAATACAATTATACTAAATTGTTTCCATTAAAGCTTCAATAACATTTCATTTAAGTTTGAAGCAATAATACTCTACTTCAAGCTATTAGATAAGCCGAATTCCCGTCGACTCAAATTGCAGCGCCATTAAGAAACACACATTAACTAGACTGAATAGCTTATACGAACAATAAAGATGAACTTACATCGAGAACTTATTCGACTGTTTCAGGTAATCACTAATAGTATGGACTTTGCAAAATTTTACAATTCGTGGTCTTTATTATATTTCACTTACAATACAGAGATACTCTTTTTTTGTGAACTATCACGCTACCGAATAATTTTACTGTCGAAAACATAAAAACGACAGTATGAGGTTATCGAATACGCCCGACTAGTTTCAGGAGCCCTTAATCATAAACTCCTACAAAATCGAAGCATGCGCCCAAATCGAATTTTTCATCTAACAAAAAAATTTAGTCCGTAGTAAACTACGGACTAAATTTACTTCTACTACTTGCCACAACATAAATGTTGTGGCAAGTTTTAATGATTTCTGTACCAAACGTGTGTTCGTGCCCAAACTCTATGATTCCGTATGTTTCTACAAGATATAAGATATTTAAAAAACCTGATATCCTTTTCTACGGGGCTTAGGCGATTATTGGATGTGAGAAAGCGAGGTATCGACGATCGCAGATATCGCAATACAGATCGAGTGTTGGTTGACATATACATGCAAATATTACGCATACACATATATTTGTGTGTAAATACGTTCGGTTCAAGGCAATATAGGTAGGTAATCTTATAAAGTTAGTGCAAACTACATACATAAATATAAAATGAACCTAATATTACTATAGGTCATATTATTTATAAAACTCTCGACTGTGTTTAGCAACTGTTGCCAATTCATTCAATTTTTCTATAGAGAATTTGTAGAAAATCTGTTTAGCAGTTGCTACACGAAATCAAGATTTTTATAAATAAGGTCCTTTATGAAAAACAATACACGAAAATAATATTACACAGTAAACCTAAAAGAAAAAACCAATCCATTTAGATATATATTTATTTGTTCAAATTAATTTAGTAACGTGATTAGCTCTTTAAATGCAGACTAAAATTTAATCCTAACTTTTCTAATCTAATATAGAACTAAAATTTTACCTTTTTATTTCATCGAAGTTTATCGAAGACAGGTTTTACTTAAATTAAAATAAAGCTAGGATTCTTTGAAAGCGCTAGTTTGAAGAAAAAGGTGGACTCTTTCGGAAATGGGTTGAACTAGTTGTTTTTATTTTTGCGAAGGTTTCTAATGACATTATTTGTAGTTTGTGTGGATAAAGGAGGAATGTTTTCTTTCATTCGTGGAATCTTATTGTATTGATTTACTTTATCTTGAAAATGTTTTATTGCAGGTTTCCAATTTCAAGAATATTCCACGTAGGTTGTAACTTTATATATCCCATGCTAAATGTAGGTATACTTCATCTAAGATTTTATATTACAAATCGTATTTATTGAGATCAAAAGATTGATTTAAAGAGCAATATTTGAGTAGGATCGACTGCGTTCTCTGTCAACTCAGGAAATAATGTAAAATGTATGCCGTGAGCTCGCGAGGCAGGAAGCTTTAGCTAGATGTTTCAAAGCTTATAAATGAGCCAACAACACGACCTCTGGAAGAAAACTTTGTGTTCTCCCCGTTTATAGACAAGGAGGCCACACTCGAAATAAAAAAAAAAGTGAAATAAAGGATTCGGTTCATAAGTTCAACGTATTTTTTCAGGATTCTAGACAAAGCATGTTTATGCCTTTAAGCCTTATCTGGTTATAATAGCCTAGTTTGTCGACTCGTACATCATCTAAGTTAACTCGTAAAATACAACGACTACCCTACAATGAGAGACAGGGCCAGAGCTTACCAGGGTATTGAGTTGGGAACAAACAACTGATAATTACCGATATAAATAACTGGACGGTGTCACGCACATTAATAGTGAAATAAATTTTGTGACCCATGATTCCGGTTTTGCGTCAGCCATTTTGGATTGCAAATTATACACTATCATACTTTTTGATAAAAGGGTTAACTGAGTTAGCTCTTTGTAATTGTCGGGGTATAAGGATATTAGATGGGCTTTCTGAATGTATTAAAATAACTGGGTTGTAGTTAGTAAAACGATTACGTACCTCCGATGTAAGCTTTTTACAAATTGGATATGTATACATAGGTATGTTCGAGTTTGTATGTTTATATAGGTCAAATCTCGCAAGCTAAATTAGCACCACTTCTCGACATCAATTAAAACAATTTTGCAGATTTTTATACATATGTACAATACAGTATTATGGTATATATTTAATGGTATGAGTTCCTTTAGTGAACATAGGAATAAAATAACGCAATCCTATCGTGTTTGGGCTTGTTCGATTAGTCTCATTAGTAGATACTAAAAGCTTAGCTGAGTTAAAAGGATTTATTCCGTTCTAATACCAATAACTAATACCACTGGTATTTGTTTCAACTCATATTTATTTTCTATTCCGAACGGATACCAATCTTTAAATAATTAAATTTAATGTGCGAACGAATACCAACAACTTGAATTTGGTACAGTCAGCTCAGTCAAACCTAATCAAATTATTGTTATAATAATATATAATTCTAAAACTTTCCAAATTCACGACATTCCAATATTTTTACAAACATAAAGATAGTTTATGTCACAGAACAGAGAAAAACAGGTTTATGTGAATCATCTTGCAATTTTTTTTACCTGCGCGAAAGGTTGAATTTCTGAGATATTTTATAATTTTAGATTGTAAGTAAATTGTTCTTGTTTTGTTTTTTTTGCAACAAAGATATTATGCACATGCACTAGGAGGAACTAAAATTATAATAATGTTGATTATTAGACATATTTTATTATTGAGCTAGACGTTTGTTAATATTTTTACAAACGTCTAAAAGTTAATATTATTTTTTGGATTAAGATACTCTTTTTTTTTAATTAAAAGTCTTACAATTTCATACAAAGCATTTTCACTGACTGTACCTTATATCCTTAAACTTGTTTTGGTATTAGTTTAAACAATGGTACCCGTTCGGAATAGAAAATAAATATGAATTGAAACAAATACCAGTGGTATTAGTTGTTGGTATTAGAACGGAATAAATCGTTAAAAGCTAGTGTTTTAAAGTACATTTTTAATAAAAACTTACAATAGTTACAAAAAAAAATATAGGTATTCTGTGATTTAAATCTAAAGCCTGTATTCATATCTTTAAATACGACCAAATTAGCAACGTATTGCTAGGTAAATATTAAAATCGTAAAATATGAATAATATGTGGTATCATCCAATTTCTTAAAACCAATCGATAATGTTAACTAATTATTTACCCAAACCTCTCCATTGTTTCAATCAAAAAAGGGTCACTAAAGCATATTTAATAAAAAGTATTTTCTACAAAGCTATAAAATGTTCGTGAACCTTTGTTTCTCAATATCGCTTCATGAAGTTAATGGATTGAACAAAAAAATCTACGAAGAAATATTTACCCGAGGGGAACGAGATAGTCTTTTAACCTTGACTTAACATATGATTACGTAAGCAAAACACCAAACAAAAGCGGCATAATATTATATGACACAGAAAAAACTGAAAAATTATTCTCCAGCGAGAATGTCCCTCCTAACCTTAAACTGAGATTTTCAGCTTGGATATTTCCCGTCGGCCACAAAGCTCTGTGGAAAGTCAACCGACGCATTAATAATGTCCCTTACTTTTTAACTGTGCTCTATCATCGTTGGCGAGCGAGCTGCCCCGAACTCTGGGCTTTCTATTGATTACAAGTCTGAGTAACTTTTAATTGGTACTATAACGATACTTGGCTAGGTCGACTCTATATATAAAAGAGATAAAAACTTATGTCTTAGCTATTATTTGATTAGGTCTATACTCGTCGGGACGATAACTGTTCGCCGCCGCTGTAAAACTTCATGTTTCGTCGTAAAAAATGTTATTTTATTAAGTCGTTTTGTTGGCTACATTTTGGTCGGTTACGGCTTGCGTTGACGACTTCTTAAATTGATTTGTATCGTCAATACTGCATCCTCAATTTGGCAGTATAGCTATATTTTATTTAGTATCTATTTTTATTTTATATTGTTGTTGTGTTTCTGTTATTTTGCAAGCATACCACTCGTTCATTTATTGTTATGGCAATTCAAACTCGTTCTAAAAACTAAATCAATTTCCAAAAAAAATAAAAGAGCTATTTAAAAATTATTACTACTTAAACCTGCCGCATCAAGTGAAAAGAATAAACAAAAAGCTTAAATGTAATTGCAAATGATTTCTATGATCTAGGTCACGTCCGCCGGCTCGCCTGCTGCAGCTCAGGGACCGGGTCTCAACGCTCCTCAACTTTGTACAAACAAAAGATATTTCACGCTTTATCCTTTCATAGGACAGACTTGACAACATTTTAGATTTCCTTCTTTATCCGTTACTAGCTGCGCCCGTGGGTTTCACCCGCGTGTTTAAGACTAATTAGTGATAATGATGATGATGAAAATAGCCAAAATAAATAGATAATGTAGCCTATGCGCTGTTGCAGGTGATAAACTATCTATGTATCAAATTTCATTCAAATCCGTTTAGCCGTTGTATCGTAATTGAGTAACAAACATCCATCCAAACTTTCGCATTTATAATATTAGTAGATTAGATGCGTGTAATATAATAAACTTTTAGGTAATACAAACAAAAAAACTATTTTCATCAGTATAATATCAGTATAGATATCTAGATTATCAGAAAAAAGTTTATACAGAGCATACGGTAGTATGATATTAGTAATAACATTTAAGGGTAATTAAGTATACAAAAATAGTTTACATTCATGAGCTATTCTTCTATTATATATTTTCGACCTATACTGCTAAGTGACCACTTTGCTATCGTAATTATAGACTACTCCAAAATACTATTAAAGAAAACAAATTATACCAGATATAATAGGCATGTTTCCTAATTTTTTTTAATGTCCGCCTGGTAGAATAATGAATTTTATTGGACACGTATTTTTTCTTTTTTCCTGCAAACAAAAAATGATCAAAATACAGAGAACGCAAATTACGCGTGACGTCACTCCTCGCTACAATTTTTATCAAGGCGTGGCGTCATAAGCCCCCACTCCGAAACTTTAAAGCGCTGTATCTTTGTAATTTTTTATTGTTTTGATAAAAGAAAAAATACGTGTCTAATATTTTTTTATTATCTAACTGACGGACTAAATAGAATTTAACTTTTCATACCCAGTCAACATCCCTATTATTTACAGCACTGATTTTATTTTAGCCAGCTTACCCGTATTATGGCAAAAGCTTGGTTATAAGGTTGTTATATTTTATTTATTCAAAACATTAATCTTGCAGTGTACTGCATATTTTGTATCATAATTTTCTCTGAACACAGTTCCTTGTTAAACATTCATACGTTTTCGAAGCAATTTGGATTAAACTAAGATGGAAACTGTTTCAATAGGGCAAATAATAATAATATTATATTATTCTTAATTTATATTTGAGTTTCCTGTTAACTTCTTTTTATTAAATTAACCTATGTATTTTGTAATATTTTTAAATACGTTAATATGTTTACAAAATATGGCTGCCCTTTCGTCAACCACAATACTATTATTTTTTTATTACCCATGAACTGATGACGGATGTCTGTGATTTATGTCGCACACTGTATAAATACTTAAACGACATAGGTACAAACTCGCCCCACATTACAACACATAAAAAATGATATCCGTAAACGATATTACTATGACGCGGCCATTTTGCCTCTTATTACCAAATTATTATTTCCTTCGCGCGCACAAAATGTTACTTCAAGCTGTTGGCTTGTAAACATTTTTAAGCTTTTTGAGGAGAAAATTGTGAACATTTTTATGTTCAAATGGTTAGAACAGGCTTTTAAATTTTAAGAATAAAGTTCAAATGTCTGTCACTCTTAAACCAAGATTTTGGGTTCGTTTCTAACACATTTTCGTGTGGTTGTGTTCCTTAGGGGAATTTTGGTAGGGTTTTACATTGTTGGTACTTTTATTTAAGTCTGACGTCCGACGAAAAAAGTAAAGACGGCATTTAACGCAATTACATTGAGTCGGCTTGAATCCAGATATAACTGACCAACCGTCCTAAAATTAATTGTTATAAACTACTCCCGCACTAAGTAATTTAATCCTTGTATCGCGGGGGGTTTTACAAACATTCAAATCAAAATTATAATTATAAATTAAATAATTTAATAAATAATTATTGATAATAAAACCATCAGCACGTCGCGCTCAGTGCTAGTTGGCATGGTGACCTTTACCACTTGGCTCTCCGTTCAGATTAATAAAGTAACCGAAATCTGTTTGTATTCTTATTATGTCTCGTCTACATTAACATTTTCCCGTTGGTTGAATTTCATTGTCTGCGACAAATCTCACCAGAGCCTAGGTAGACAACTAGTGCGGGTTTCCGACACGAGCGCGGAGAGGTCGAGCAAAGTCGCAAGTCCCACAGTCTCACTTACTATTCACGGGAGTTTAAAACTATTATCTTACGTACAGATAAAAAATAACCGTCGTGTGGTAATAGTCGTTAGCTATGACCGAACAAAGCTATAGAAATGTAGACATTATACTTTATAACAACTTTAATCTGTATTATAAGTTATCAATTCGACACGTGTATTTATTGCTAGCTGTTGCCCCAGGCTCCACCCGCGTGGGTTTCGGCCTACAAACTAATACCAAGATTCATCCAAATCGGTTCAGTGATATTGCCGTGACAGCGTAACATACAGATAGAGTTACTGCCGCAGTTATATTCGTACGGATTATTTGAATTGCAAAATATCATATTATATAATTGTAACAATGTAATGCTTTGAAACTAAATTTTATATCTGTTAAATGTATATTTGACTACACATTTCCGTTATCCACACAAATGTGATATCAGTTATTATTTTGTGATTTCTTTTCTATTTGCTTTATGAACTGTAATAAATAAAAAGATGTCTAAAATCCGTTTAATTCTACTACAACTGTATTTTCATTATACATTTCTGATATATCAATATGTATGACACGTACGTATGTATAGTTATTTATGATACATTCAGCTTCTGCATCGAATTACGTCCAAATCCGGTTAGTCGTTACGTCCTGATTGAGTTGCATATCCAAACAGTATGTTTACCCTCTGCTTGTATATTATGTACATATTGTACGATCTTATGTTTTAAAACAGCAGTGTGTCTCTGTATAATAACTCTTCAGAAACATTCCAAATTTAAAGAATAGTTTGTCTTGCTAAATTTTACAGTAGGGACCTTCTAGCTGGCTCGTACCTATATTAAAATTTATTATTTCTAGACATGTATTATGTAAGTTCTTCAGTTTGTATATATTTTGCGAGCCTTTCTTTTAAATAATAACAACTAAAACATAATCATATCTTGGAACTCAAAAATAGTAAATATTATTTAATAAAAATAAGCACAGTGATCTAGTATCTACAACGCGAAAAAGAATAATAAAATAAAAATAAGGGAAAAAAAAATGAATTACTTAAAAACTCATATTTCACTTTAATTTGTTCTTTTTTTTTACTTAATGATTGATCTTTTTAATAAGATATAAATTACATACCTTTATATTTACAATCATACAACTACAAACTTAAATTATACTTAATCT
The DNA here is from genome assembly GCA_932294365.1 of Diachrysia chrysitis. NCBI lineage: Eukaryota > Metazoa > Arthropoda > Insecta > Lepidoptera > Noctuidae > Diachrysia > Diachrysia chrysitis. The sequence continues at coordinate 445,852 of OW028661.1, forward strand.
AAAATGACTATATTTAAACAAAATTTTACTTTATTTACTACATACTACTTACATAAATTTTCCAAACAATTGACAATTTTAAAGCATGTTGTTGTAAATTCATCCCACACCAAGGTCGAACAAGGGTCGAAACATGTAAACTATTAATATCCGTAAGTTATAGACCCCATAACATGTTCCATTGTGGGTCTACCATATTAACGGCCAGTAATTGTATACCTACACCTTTCATGGGAAATTGGGCTGCCGCTGTTAACGTATGGTGTTTAATTATGGTAAATAATTAATCAAGAAGGTATATCACGTAGTTTTAATAGTTAAGCAGGTTTGTCTTTACAGTTTGATTTAATGAATTGGTTTTGATGTATTGTTAGAGTTATAATTGCTTTTTCAATGTCGTGTGCTTGACTCATTATTTTCTATGGAATACATGTTTTATGTACCTATTTGTTAGATTTATAGAAGCGCTAGCTTTTGCCCGCGGTTTTAACCGCTCGGGTGTCGGTTATCGCTTCAAAAATTTCTCTATGTTAGGTGTATATCCTATCTTAGGAGCCAAGCTTACCACATATTATACAGTTTTGTGAAAATCAATTCAGTAGCCGTGGGAGCGTAACAGACATACTGACTTACTTTTTACTAAGTAGCTTTTGCATTTATTATATTTAACAAAAGCGGTAAAATTATACATTTTGATTAAGGATTAAATTGTTTTTAGAAATGAATTATCAATTTTTATTGTATTTTTGGTTCACTATTTTGGCGATAATGGCTTACAGATAAAATACACAACAGATATATTGCTATTTGTAATCAGATATCTTAAACATACGAGTACCTCTGCTAGCTATTTCGCGGACGCAGGTGTACGAATATAATATTTTTGACATTCTAATGATAATATAATTTTTTAGTACGAGTTACTTGACCTCAGTTGGTCATAACAAACACAAATTCACTGCGCAGAGAAATGAACAGTCAAAACGTTTGTACGGAACGGTTGTAATCACAGGCTTTTTAATTCCAGTTTTAATTACACTCTTACAGAATAAGACGTTGCATTTAACAATACACTTTTTTAATAATAGGTTTTTAAAATATGGATATTAACTTAACTTTTATAAAACTAGATGGCGCTGAAGCGGGATTTAAGATAAAACAGGAATATTATCTCAGCGGTCTTTTTTCCTGTGTCCTTAGGGACCTGGAGATCTGCTCACTGACTTATTATAGTCTCGGCTTTAACGAGTTATATTTACATATAAATTAGCCGCAGTATCTTAGCCAAAAAGTAGCTTTTACAAGCTGCCTTTTATTCTACTCAACAAAGAAAATTTGTGTATAGGTCATGATAGCTGACTTGATCGTTCGTATTATCTCTACTAATCTACAAAAAGTTTTTTATTTATTTCCAAATGATAATTCGATTTGATATAAATATTTTTTATAACTGATTTTGTCGTGGTTTGTACGGCTTTCACGGGTAGACTGACTGATGTTGTACCCATGACTGTCTAAAATGGTTTTTTTTCATTATGTCACATTTGCGTAAACAGACAAATAATAATTTGGATTTTTAGTTGATTACAGTAACTCTAGAGCAAAAATTTTGTTCGTCAATCTTATATTTTCCTAATCTTTTTTAACCTACTACTATATTTTTTTTTAATTGACCAGCCATATTCATGAAGGTTTTCATACATACATACCATGAACAAGTATTAGTCACTGGGTGTCTATCGATCAGTCAAGTTGATTGCTTTTAAAGGCTTTGGAGAAAACATTGCATCGAAGTGAAAGCTGCTCACAGGATCAGAGTGTAGCCTCCGCCTTTTAGTTTGATGAGTGATTTGTATGTATTTGTATTTCTCTATTTACATAACTAAATCATTTACCAGTTCTTTTTACCAAAAAACCTAGAATTCCAAATTCCACAGTGCAATAAAAGACTCATTTCAAAGTTTCAGCAAAAAAAAACTATGTAGTATCTAATTTTTCTTGTATAGTTGAGTCTTTTGTATTTTGTTTGTACATAAATATATATAAAAATAGGTACCTATAGATGAACTTGAGTATTTATTTTTAACAGTTAGGTTTAAAAAATTATGTTAGACATACATTATTTTGATTTGCTCACTTATTTCCTCGTAATTACATTGAATTACTCAATGAAAACATAATTATAACGCAGTACATAGCGTAGTATTTATTTCAGGATCTGCAACAAAGAAATTTACGGTAAAATGGGGTGAATAGAGATGCATTAGGTGAACAGAGAATTGTGGTTTTTACATTTTACAGAAAAAAGGTATTGATTTTGAGGACTCTCAACTATTAAAAAATACAAGACAACTGTTGTTATGTAAAATTATATGTATGTAACACAATCAAAGGTGTAGGAATCCTTTTCCAAAGTTGTGTTTATTTACCCCGAAATCATGTTTATTCTATACTAGCTCTTTCCAGCGGCTCCGCCCGCGTAGATGTCGGTTATTGCGGCAAAAAGCAGTCTATGTCCTTTCTCAGGCTCCAGACTATCTGTGTACCAAATTTCATTTAAAACCGTTCAGTAGATTTGGCGACAAAGCGCGACAGACAGACAGAGTTACTTTCGCATTTATAATATTAGTGAGGATTTCATTTATATTACATAATTTGCACTACAGATACCAATCCGATATATATTCGTATGACATCCAAGTAACGAGTGACACATGATGGCAGATGACAGCTATCAAATGACGTTCTTTATTTGGTGCTAAAGTATTATGCAGTTTGTTTTATATGAAAGAAATACCAAATATATACTTAATAACATTTACTTGTAGATAGTTTTTGCTTGTGTTGGATATAGTTTGAAAGTTTGAAATACTTGTGGGTTAGGTACACTTATAATATACTTACCTAACTTGCTTAAATTGTATTACTATTAAAAATACCGTAACCAATTAAGACCAATGGCTGCCATATTTTAGGTTTATGTTTTAATTAGATTAGTTTATTTTGTTATTTCTTTTGTCTATGTATATATAGTTAAGTTTCGTACCTTTAAATAAAAATAGAAAGTCTAAAATTATTAAAAAAAAATAGAAATTAAGACCAAGGTAAATAATTTTTATGTGACGTGGTGACTATCCCCGATACCACCGTAACACCTCAGTACCCGCATCAGCATTTGGGAGTTACAATACTACACATAGACACACAGGTACCTTGTAACACCACTCTTTTCAGTGCGTCGTTTTAAAATACATAAGCAGAGTCAGGTGCAGTACAAGTTTATAGTGTACTCTGACCATTATAGTGCATTTCTAGCGCCAGTGAACACGTGCAACATACGATGCATGCGTCTTTTAAATATGTGCTCAAAACGAGTCGGCTACGGATATTGCGCGCACATACTACGGAATCTCTAGATTTAATATTACTTTCAACCAATACGCTTCAAATCAGAATTGTTTGGCTGTTGTGAAAAATGTTTAAAGTGCAAGCTGCGCTTTGAATTATGCGACGATTTGTTCAATATCCGATTGGTTTTAATGTACGTCTCTTTCATTCATCAGCTTTTTTGATATCTAGTTTTTGCTTGCATTCGATTTTTCGTACGTTTTACATTAATAAACACTGCTTGGTAAGTATAATTTGTACACGTACTTAAAAAATTTAAATTGGTGTCAATGAAATGATAAAATGTGTTCAAAATGTAAATGTCAAACTCCACTGCATGCCTTTTTTAGAAAATACAAGCATGATTATAGAATACCCAACATGATGTTAATGCCACAACTGTTACTAACGTTTTCTTTATAGACCACACTGATAGAACATTGTTTACAGTCGTCCAAAACAAGCACAAAATAAACAACAGCTGTGTTTGATGGAAGCAAGTCAAGTTATATTACCGCTGTCACTAATATAGAAACTATGCTAATCAGAAATCATTAGTAAGAACACTCTGAGCTAAATTTGCAAACAAAAAATAAAAAAAATAAATAAAAGCACGCTACAAAATCATTCTGAATTAAAGTTGCAAAAAAGAACTACAAAAAATATTAAATAAAAAAAGAAAGCTCGCTACTATAATTAACCTCCAATAATAATTAAAGGCCTTAAAAATTAAATACACAGCGTTTCCTAGATTTATAGCTAAGAATTTGCTGAATTCTCCTTTCAAGCAAAAAAGAATCATTATTAGGTATTATAGTTTCACCTATTCAAGAGCTACGACGATGCTACTGATAAATACACCTACTCGTTAAAATTGTCCCCTTTTTTGCTGTTTGAAAAAAGGTAAAGAAGAAAGATAAGAATAAAAACTTACTCTAGACATTTTTCCATTAGGTAAATATGTTTTTAGTGAAACATTTTTGTAGAAAATAATTGTGTTGTTATAGAGGAAATACGCTAACAATGGCAGTGCAGTTTCTATAGCCCGAGATCAATATGTCCGTACTTTGTTGAAGTTTAAAATAAACAGGTGAAGCAACATTAGCGTAGGGTTGTCACAACTGATTTAAATCTTAGATGAAAGAATTTAAGTATTATGTTTCTATAGAAGTAATTAGTCGCGTTCCTCTTCAAATGATATTTAGAAATACATGTACTATATTGTTTGACGATTGTTAAAGGTATTGAATCGTACTGCGCGGGGCTATCGATATTGTCACTTGCCTTTGCTCCTTGACTTTGCTTTTTTCTTGTACTTGCAAAATTTCTAATAACGGAACATCCGACAAGAACGTGTAGAATTTGTAATATTCTGATAAGATGAAATTGTCTGCGTGCCGACGCTGCACGTGTGTGTGTGATTTATAATGTTGATAATGTTGTGCTTTACCCACTAAGCATGCACTTAGTAGTTTCTTGGTAGCGAGCTATCTAAATGACACAACTAAGGATTCTACGGCACACAGAATACAACTACGCTCATATACGCTGTCATTTAATAACTACCAATTATAAACTGCGACAGTTTTAGAAAATAGCAGATAGTTTTCGTTATATGTTATTATAATGTTTTCATTCGTTTAGACAGACAGATCGACACGTCACCCTTATAGCACACGCCTCTTTTTTGGCGGGCGTTAAAAAAGTGTTGGTCGAACAAATTTAAGTTGCTATTTTTTTTTGTTTTTATCCGTGTGGCAGCCCTAACTATAGTAAGTCTTCAAACTTTTCCTTTTGATAATAATTATATTCATCTGCGCAAGTTCAAAGAGAATCGCACAATGTAGCGAATCATCATAATTATTGTTCTCTTATGTAAACTATATTTCTTCGTGTAGAAACAGCTCATGATGTGGTGTAGTTATTGGCTTATAACTAATAGTTATAGAGTTGAATTAAAACCATTTCTTAATCAAAACGCGTATCCTATATTTCCGTTAGTTGAAACCCTAAAATGTAAGTGCACTTGTAATCCATCCCCACGTAAGAGCACGACACTAAAATAACTTAGCCTTGAGGAGCTCTCAAGAGTTAATGATTAATTCACGCGTCTCATCTAGTTTTCATCAAAACGTACCATCCTTTTAGTTCAGAGTATCTTAGTACGTGCAGTTTCACCGACAAAGCTTATTAAGCAGCTAATTTCATCAAGAAAAAATGCGCCAAAAACCCCGAGAGCCTTGCTCAAGCTTTAATTCAAGTTATGAAATTAAATTTTCAGGCTTGACAAGAAGCTTGTATAATATATAAGATTTTCTCGCCACAGCAAGCCGTGACACATTGTAGATAATGTCTTGTAGACAAAGAATATAAAATTTTGCGTCAAAGTTAAATCTTCGCCTCACAATTTGTCGCAGATAAAACAAATTAATGATATAGCAGACATCACAAAACAGTTTGACTTAAAACATTATGTTACTAAACTCGGGTTCCATACTGAATTTACCAAAGAAGATTGAATGTACATCCACTTTGTAGATAATAAATTAGAGTTGAATAATAATTTCGTTAGTACACCCTCGTCACGGCTGGGACCTGGCCGGGATAGGGCTCGGCCGCCAGGAATACACATAGTTTACGCGCTATATGATTTTTACAAAATATCGCCCGCGCACACGATGTATAGCAGTTTTTATTGCATTCTATTTCAAATAAAATTCGCTTTATCAAATATGATGGAGGCGTCGATGCTATACCTATATTTTTTTACGAAACGTTTTGCTTTAGCGCTGGCCAGTTGAATTCTTTGATGTTGAATTGTTAATAGCGCTGCAATAACTCTGTGTAGCTCGGCCTGACTTTTGACGTGAATGAAGCTTAATTTTGCTGGAGTCCTGAACAGTTTTATTGCTCCACTTAAATGTTCTTTGATAGCAATCTTTTTCAACACCGTCGCCGATAACGGTTATAGACTCTTACCCGTCTCAAGTCCCTCTTTCAAAACTTCAAGTAGTTTTTCTCTACTTTACTTTTAAGTTGTCATTTTACTAGACATCGTTTCGTTTGAACTCGTCAACTATTTACTTATTATTATGAGATAGTAGGGATGGGTAAATTTATTTGCGAGCTACGTATGATATCGTAACTATAGTCACTGAGATGTAAAATGATTATGTATAACATAAGATAAACACACACCAGATTAAACCATCATGACACAATGATATCCCTTGTTAACTAGTTTCGCTTTTGATCACAAGGCTTACGAGATGACCACAGTTTTTAATTTTCATTTAACAATGAAGTTGATTATCAAAAACAGAACAATAGCGCTAAGGACCAAAAAGTAAAAACAATTTTGCCTTCCGTGATAACATGACATTGTTCTCTTATTTGCGAATCTCTTTGTTTGCCACGATTACACTGAATTTAGAAATATAAAAGCCAGTTAGGTACGCGTGTCTACACTAAAAGTACTCAACGCAGCCTATTTGCTGAGCAAACAATTAGAGTTTTATTAAAATTTGATCGCCCCGCTCCGCGGTACCCTTCTTAATTAACTGCTGAGCTCTCTAATTAGGACGTTGTGCCCAAAAATAGGAAGCGACCCTCATAGGATCGCTCGTCTGTCGGAACTTCTGTCGAGTTCAATTGAACTGATGGAGACTCTTAGCTAAGTGTAATTAAAAAAATTGAGTCAGGGTGTAACAAAACTTACTGGAATTTTCCGCCGTTTGTAATGTTAACTTGTGAGCTATTTCTCTCACTAATTATAATATAAACTTTAAAGATAAGTAAACTTTTCTGTTTTTTCTTTAGCATATTTTTAGTTCTTATTGTAACTTACATATTATTCTTAATTAACTTTTTTAATAACTTATCTTCTTTCTAACAACCAACTGAAACAAGCACTGTATGTATAGCTTTATTAAAATTATATTACGCCTCAAAAACAATGAATACATTTCATTAAAACTCTTACCTACCGTAAAAAGTTGTTCACGTCTGGATTTCCCATTCACAACACTTAGTCTTAAGTTCGGCGCACAATTGGGAACTGGAGTCTGAACACACGTGTGCAGTGTTTACGTACGGTTCGGTACGGAACGGTTCAGCGGAAAAGTTCCAGACGGTCGGAACACCAGGAAGGGTTGCCACCTCCGCCGCGTCAGCAACCGTTTAAATATGACTTACTTAGGTAATGGGGAACTAGTGTGAACAACTTTTAAAGAATGTTCTACTCGTAACTTGAAGATATATAATGCTGACTATTGGTTTTGAATATTCAGCTGCCGTTGGTGCAGTTTTGCATGTAGGTGGTTATATCCCTTTTGAATTTCAAGGCGTCAAATCTAATTATGAGGTTTAATTTTCTTAAGACAAATACCATTAAACAAAAGGCAGAGCACGTAGGTACTTGTTTTGAATTTAACTTGTATTAACTCGGTCATTGTCACCTTCCTACAAAATATAGGAACACAATGCTACTACGTGACGCCAGTTTGCCGTGTGCTTCTAAAGTTTCAACAAAACTGGATACAGTAAACATAACTTCCCAAGTTGATTGCGTATCGTATAGTTGGTACATGAATAATACCATTTTATTACTGAAGTTGGACTAAATAATATTGAGGAGAAACGGCAAATACGAACTTCACCATGCTAATGATTGCAAGTTAATAAAAAATATTGGCTAGTAACAAGTGAAACGAACGCCATCTTGAACTGTGAAATGTCAGCTAGAATCTCGTAACTTTGCCTTAAGTGGCGAGTGCTAGGTTTATGTTCGTCGTCATTTTGATGCCTCGATTAGTGTAATGGCGGAGGCCATCTCTCTGACTTGAGGGCCGCGAGTTCTATTCCCTCGCTGAACATAAACTGAAACTGCAGCTATTTATTTTGAGGCCTTGGTGTTAACTTGCTTGAAAACATTTCAAATAGGGAAAGCTTTTATTTAGTACATCAAACATCGGCCATAAACTTAACGAGTATAAAAAGTTATATAAAGCAACAATGATATTCGAGACTCACATCAAAGATTCAATCAGGCTGGCGTGTGGACGTCTTGGTCACGTTGTCACAAACGCGACCGCCGAGAGCTATTTAAATTTGAGATGGTTGAACGTCATCTTTTCTGTGGTTATTAATATTTATTTACCTCAACATTCATTGAATTATTTTCTTATTCACACGATTAAAACTGAAAAGAGTACCTGCCTATAATATCAGGTGATGTTTCAGCCATAGGCTGCTAAAAAACTAGTATCGTAGTAACATAAATTGAGCCACCTAAAATTAGGGATTTATACCGACTTTGTTGAATGTATGTGTAAAACCACATCACATTTTCGTCTAGGGAAAACAAAGCGACGATCATATGATTGTCTTTTCTGCAATGTTCTAACAAAATACACAGGTTGTTCTATTTTTTCATACCGGCTGTCACAACCAGTGACAGAACGATTTGATCTGATAAAATATTCTTTATAAGATTTTAGTAAATCTGGCTTTCGCCGAGAATATTTATTTTTAGTGTGTTGAGCAGGGATTTGTTTAAGCTGCCGAAAATGTTATTTGATAACACGGGCGCAGTGCTAGCGATTTTCATATAACAAAATAGTCAAGTGAAAAACAGTTCATGATGTAATATAATTAAGTTAATAAACAATTATAATAATATAAATTATATTGATTTATTCACTAATAATATCAGGAGAAAATATTCGAACTCTCATTATGACTTAGCTCATTAAGTTACTTTTACGATCGTGGATTACTGGTCATAATTAATGCTTGATGACACCCAACTTCTCAATTTTAAGAGTAATATACATAGTGTTACCAACTCAACCAATAGAAACATCATCCCGCTTGCACTAGCACCTCACCTTTATCGAACACGGGCGTCGCGTTTATTCCAGCGACAGTAATCGCGCCGTGAATTTCTTCGGTTTTTTGCATCGAATCATCGAATATTAAAATAAATACATCATATATTGTTTTCAATCTTCACATGATTTCTAGCTCTTATATCTACGAAGATTAATTACCAACACAATTGCAGCGGAGATATTCAACTGTTTTGACTGATTTGCCAGACATCCAGTTGGCGTCCCATTAATCAGAATTCCCCTTTCAAATATTTCATCCGATCGTAAATAACTGTTAGCTGGGTTGTATTTTGCTGGATTTGCACGATTTTCTTTCTGTGTGTATTATTCTGTTGCTATTAAATTCAGTCGGCTATCATAGGCGATCCAAATATTGATGAATTTGAGGGAATTTTCTGTTAGTACCATTATCTTCGGTATTCAATTTATTTAAGGAGTTTTTGCGGCAATTGATTTGGAGTAAGCGTTGACTATATAGCTTTGTATTGCTATTACTTGCAAGGCAATCAACTTGAGTTAATGATGAAAATATGTTTTCTTGATCATACACTTACAAGGAAATTACTAACAAACACATTCAGAGCAGAGAGATTCAATCTAATAGTCTATTTATTATTTGTTTTATAGCATTCCTTATTATTTATAGAAAATTGAATAAACCTAGTACGTTGTTGGAACAAGTTAAGTAAATAAATGTACTAGAAAGTGAGCTACCTTTCTCAAGTCAGCTGGACGAAATAGGTCGTGCACTTAATTTTGATTGCACGATAGGGTTGCCGGCTGACTTGTGCGTTTTAAAATATATCCGTCTCCAATGACTACTACTGTAGGTAAAACATGAATTTGTTCATTCAAAAATGTTATCTATTCGGCCGTATCGAAATAACTTAAGCTGCTGAAATTATACTTTAAAAGCAAAATGTCAGGTTACAAAAATCAAATTTGTATCAAAAGTAGAGCAGGCGTTCTTTTGTATAATAACTTTCGTAAGGAGTATTCATAATTATTAAAAAAAAAAAGGGTTCACTCACGCATATTCTCGCGACACGACCGCAGCCGCATCAGCTCATGATTAGGGACTACTATTGAGTCTGAAACTAGTCGGGCGATCCCGAGAATAAGCGTGAGGAAAGGTTTAAGGTTTTTTTTTAATAATTAGGCGTTGTTTTGTTACTAAGATTGTACCGTCACGATCCCATCGCCCACAAAATGTACAATACCAAACTATAACTCCTACTATCAAAACTATTATTCCAAATCCGACTTTGATCTCTAATAAGTTTCAAATTGGGCAATAATTAAGGAGACCCGAATAGTTAAATAGGCGATTGGCTTAATTGAACAATTATGCTCCCAATAGGTTCAATAGGACGTTTTGAGTGGGTGGTTAAGGTCTCAAACTGGTATCGTCTATACCCGGTTTATAACGGTAATAGTGAATTTAGTAGCGCCTAACTAACATTTGATCTTAGTTTGGCGAGCGACAAGACAGTTAAGTTAACGGCGCACTTAAGTTTTATTGGCGGCGACTAAAGCGTTCGCGGATGACGAATGTTGTTAAATAAACAAGAAATTAGGGTGTTCTTGTAAATAGTATGTTTATGTATTATCACGACTGTTTTCCACGAATGAGTAGGCAGGGTTGGCTGACATAACATAACATAATTTATTTTGTCAGTTTTTTATATTATACTTTTGCGTTTATGACTACAAATACCAGATTTAGACTATTTTTTTTATTTAACTACCACTTTTTTTTTAATGCAGTGCGTGCAAGTATTTTACCATTTCCGATATTAACAAATCACCTACATTCGGAAAGTTGTTAGCATAACTTTTTTGTAAACCCCAATACGGGAGTGGTGTATAATAATATGAATGGAAGGTCGATCATCGGTCGTTTACGTGAGATATTATGGTCCCAATAAGTACTGCTCGGGTCGCCTATTTGATGCACAGCCGGAACAAATTACTGCGGTTCGCAGATATTTATTTCGTCCGGACTGCGGTGCGAAGTGAATGTTATTTCAAGAGAAATCGTAGAAAATGTTTCCGTTTCTAAGATATATTTAGTAGGGCTTTAGTAACACAGTGACTGACAAACATTTTGTCGATAATAATAAGATTTTAAGTTGTGTTAAACTTACGCAACGTTATTAAAGCGATAGCAAGCTTCTATTGATCACTCGAGCAAAATTAATGCGCAAAATTATAAACGTCAATTCAGGAATGGATTCTTGGATTCTTCGTGTTCGCTCTAAGCTCCAAGTTTACCGCAATACGCACAAATCTGTGTAAAATTATAATTCGTGAGATATCATTTGATGTCCCAGTTGTAGAATCTTCCCGGCTACTTCACAGGCTTGGAGTTTTACATTCCCATCTAGATAGCGGACTTCAAATCTCACCAACAAATGAAGTACCTACCGATAAGCCGCTTCAGAGGGATGCTTGCTCAGAATAAATTGTTTTTGCGTAACGGTTTGTAAGGATCGATGCCGGGCACTCGAAGGTGCGCACCGCTGATTTCCCTACTCACAGATTTCTTAACTTCGCGATGAAATTTGTGTTTATTTAAATTTGTTATGTTTATCACGACCGAAATTCCCATAGGATTTCTTTCGTATTGTCATTTATTTCGCTTATTCTAGAAATTATATGAAGAAATTGCGAGAAAATTTGTAACACAATACAATGTGCGTCACATCGTAATTTATTTCGGATCTTTTATCAAGTTACCAATTACACACAAAGTAATACGACATCAGCATGTAACAAAAGATATAAAAATGAACAAAGCTTGAATTATAAAACGAAGCCGATCAAAATTATCTGCTACGCATACACTGACGTAACGACATCAATACATCTAATATCGCGCTTTACAAATAGGTTGGACCTACGTAAAATTGAAAGAAATTGTCGGTGGTGTGTAAACATAATTATTTTAATGTCAATATCAACATTGAAATTGTCCATTCACAAGTCCGGTAATGTATTCCCGCGCGCTGGGGGTCACTTATGTAAACACCGCTTTATGTTGGGATGAGTCACAGGCGATAGCGGGGAGGGGTGATTGGTTCTGTTTATTTAGTTTCAAGATCACTAAAACTAAGTTTATTATTGGAGTTTATATAAAAAAATGTATTTTCAAGCTAATGCTTAATAAAGCTAATAGACGGTGATACGTTTAGGCTAAAAATGAGTAGGTATTATATACTAATATGTCTTTTAAACCAAAGGTTTTTTATTAGTTATAAATATCTCAAATATCAGCACATGCGCAAGTTTTTGTGTCCCAGAAATATTAAAATAATTCCTTAAACCTTGATACCACTGACTGAATATTAAACATTACTTATAAATTTTTTAGGACCTAAATAAATTTATAAGCAATCTTCAAATCGTTTTGGTTCTGGTCAGCTCTGCTATACCTCTAGAGAATACGGTCGACATAATAAGCTAATTACTGAGGGTACCTAAGTATGTTCAAAAAGAATAATTAAATACCTACTTCCAACTTAATTACAATGGTTAAACTCATTTCGGTATTCTAGATTTAATTAGATTAAAGTAAGTACATATATAAGAAGTAAGACCGGCGATATTACGGTGTATTTAAAAGAACTGTATTTTTTATTAAAGACGGAATTGAAAAAGGCTAATTAGGTGTCTTATGGGACTGCTCTCAGTTTAATGGTAATTCTAATTTAATAAAGTCTTAGTCCCGCGGTAATAATGTTTTTGACATTTGCTCGAGTGTACATAACACTTTAAACAAATCCAGTGTAATAAGCTAATACAAAATCGGATTACGTTCTCTTTATTTGTATATTTTTTTTGCTTAGTTTCCAATTAAAACGGTCGAGAATGTTATTTTCAGAATTAAAACCTTTTTAGGGGTTAATTGTTATAATAAAACTTTTAGTTTCGCCGTATTCCGTTTACTAATCTGTCTAACTGTATGCTGTTTATCTTAAAGGTCTAGAAAGCTGTAATTTGACAAAATTTTGATTAATCCTGCCGACAATCAAACTGAATATATTCTTAATAAAAAAAATAATAAAAAAAAAACTTTTTGATTTTTCAATTAAATAGTCACTAAAAGTGTATGTAAGTTTAATGACCCGCTCGTCCCCTGACTTAAGCCACCCGCCTTCCGACATTTGTTTAAACAACTTTGTACCGAGTTTCTTATAACTACAGTTGGTTGCAATCGGCTGACTTATTTGTTTTTCGGGCGACTCTTTGGTCGCCAGTGACGTTGAACAGCCGCGTAGGGGTTAACGAACCGGGCACACTTTCTGTTTCGGCTGCGAAAGGTATTGGGAATCGATGGCCCAGTTTGGTAACGTTTTGGATGTAAATGCAGGTTGCAGTGACCGAGGATTGTTTGACGTCCCGTTTTCGTTCGCTTTGTACGTTCTTTATTTGTATGATGGTGGCAAATTGCTCGTTTTAAAGAATGAACTGGATGAATTTGGTTTTATGGAGTGCAAAATATTTTTATTTTATACTGCGTTTTTGCCACTTTGTACTATTACGTGTGAATTTTAACTTTAAATGCTTAAGTTTCTAAATATTATTATAATAATATTCTCTGTTAACAAAACCTAGCCAAAGATGACAGATGACGAAAAAAAGTTGTAAACAGTTTTTTTTTTAAATGATACAATTATGATTATTCAACATGGTTTATCTACAATTTTATTATTATCATTATCTATCTATCTCCATCAATAAAAGCACTTATATTAAACCAAGTAGTCTCAAAAAACCTTCACTTATATTTTTCATCTAGCATTATCGTGGGAAAACTTGACCCAATAGGTAGATACCTATATCTACCTATTAAATACATATATGTAGAGTACGCGCAATTTGTTGTAATTGCAATAATGAAGGAAAGGATCAAAAAAGTCTTGCGTAATTATAGGATATTTAATTGGTCTATTCCAGTTTGATCGTCACCTAGATCATCATAGGCGACTGTTTAGTGTCCTTTGATCACTCACGAATATAACCACTTGCGTTTTCAACGCAGGAAAGTTTAATTTTTAGAGAGATTTATTCTTTGTAAGTTTTCAATCAAATAATCAGCGACGCGCTAAGACGAAGATACAGGTCGAGATTGTAATATTTTTATTGTACTATAAACTTAATATTTTCAGTTCTACATTACAAGTACTAAGTATATTAAAAACCCCTTGAAATATACCTACTATTCTTCACAATTTTTTATTGAAAATAGGTAACCTAAATTTGTAAATAAGGTCGACTTACGAGTTTAAATATAGACTTTAAAAATGAAATGCTTAAGCCGAGTACTTTATTTTTGTCATAAAAAGTTCACGATAAGAGGCCTGATCGAGCCCGAATACTTGGAGAGCATGCTCGAAAGATTTACATAAATAACAACTACATACATATTATTAATATTCGCACACACACACACACCACATTACACGCACACATACTAGATGCACAACTTTTATCCTGTTTGTTACATAATTAAAAAAAATATTATTAATTCTTTGCTTTTATACTGCTTGTGTTTACTTATGAAAGTATTGTTACATCTCACCACTCCGGCCCCCAAGATACTTAGTTTAAGGACCTCTGTTAACAAAAATGTAAATCTTATAATGACTTGTAATTTGTTAAACCTAGTTGTAAGAAAACAACGTAAAGACAAATTTTATAATATAATATCTTAAGACATCTCACACAAGGTCATCTGATCCCAAATTAGGCAGAGCCTGTGCTATGGCAACCAGATAACTGATAAACATACTTGTATATTTCTAAATACATACATATTATAGATAAATTACACCCAGACACAGAACAAATGATCGTGCTCATCACACAAAGATTCGTCCTGGGTGGGAATCGAACCCACGACCTCTGGTTTAGCAGTCAGGGTGACTAACCACTAGACCAACAGGCCCGTCAAAATAATTCGTCGTAATTACAAATTCAGATAATCACAAAGTAAAGTTAGTTACACCATTCATAACTTCAGAATAGGTGGACCGATTTTCTTGATTTGTTGGACTCGTTGCCCACTGCCTATCTGACCTCCACAACCGATTTTACTGGGTAACACAGTATCCCATAGTGAGACTGGTTGTCAGAATTGTAATTACATAACGACGGCCATAGATCGACGTATGGCAGTCAGGACCAACTAAAAATGATAAAGCTTGCTATCATGCGACATACATGGTCATACTAAAAGTTACTGTTTAGTAACCGAACACGGGCTCTTAAGTACAAAAACTAAATCAGTTATCTACTAAGTCAATATAGTTATCACTTGACACCATTTATTTATTCCGCAGCAACTAGTGCAGAATACATAAGCGTTATTTATCTACTGAAAGTCGGGCTATATTGTTATAGTGTGGGCGTCATATCAGTTTGTTTAGCGAGATGAGGAAGAAAAACCTAATCAAATATTTGCTCGTCCTCGACGACCCGAAATGTTAAGTGTTAGAGGTTCGTAACTGCGTTTGTTACTTGAAATATTACGGTCTAAGGTCGTTTTAAATATCAAACCTTCTTTACAATTTCTTGAACAAAGAAACTTGAATTTGTAGGTTTTTGAAGTCTACGACGGTCTTGACCTAAGTGACTAATTTTTTTGTCAGAATTTTGGAACCCAATATAAACAAGTATGCCAACTTGTATTGTTATGTTGAGATCATAAGAAATTGTTTTAAATTAATATTTAAAACAATTTCTATTTACATCTTATCTACAATTTCTTCTGCCTTTTAATATAATTCTGAACGTCTTACGACCAAGTATCTTAAAAACGATCTCTAAGTGATAGTTTGAAGTTGTCTTGAGTTTGAAGTTTTGACCAAATTTCTAAGTAAACCGTCTTTAATCCAAAAAATATTGATGTTTTTTATTTTAACGTTTGTATTCTGTCACACATTCCATCTACAAACATTCCAAATGTAATCCCGCTTGTTCCGCTCTTGAATGCCAGAGTGGTAGGAACGGCCGCGATAAAGAGGTTTTTTCTTATTAAAACGCCGCCTTAATCGCTTTGAGAGGACGCAGAGGCCTATCCCAAGGACTCTCAAACCTAATAAGTGATTTAGACAACGTAATAATAAAATAAAAATGAGACCTCAAATTTTCACAGCCAAAAAAAGAAATATATTTACTGTCAGCGAAAAATTATTAGCAGTCAATCAAATTAATAAGTCGTGGTTCTAAGAATTTGTGTTTGATTTGGTTTTTTGTACCTACTTAAATGTATTTACATAAAGATTGATTGACATATTTAAGAAGGTCACGAGAGGACGTCTTCTTTAATAAATTGATCTATTATCAATAGATATTTGTTTACATAATTATTGACGGGAAATTACAGTCAAAATCACGTTTTCTGTACGTAATTTGACTCGCTCGACATTTTGGCCAGGTTGCACTGGCCCTATGGCCAGTGCATGCAGGTTAGCCTTGAAAATAATGCAACGCGAACCTCATAACAAAGTTAAAAATCAAGCTTCTGAATATGATTTTAACACGTGGATTTTTTAATTGCAGGCACTTGTAGAAATTAATTGAAGAAGAAATACCAAAGTCTAACAATAGGTACAGTGCGTTAAGAACTTTTATTGTAATTGTATTCATGATAACTTACATACTAAACCTTCCGCAGTGTTCGTAAAATTTTATACAACAATATTTCTCGCTTGGACGACAAATGACAAAGCCTTCGCCATTTGCAGATTTGTATAATCTGAAAACTTATTCTGGCGAAAAATAAAAGTCCAACCAAAAAATATTTTACTCCCATTGAAATTTTAGCACTTTACCCTAACATTGGGCGCGAACATCTCAATACAGAGAAATAACGTTTTCTCCGTCATTCCTATTCTAAATGTCAAAAAGGAGATATTTGTTGACGTGTCTCACAAAAGAATCTCGTCGACTTGTTCAGCCTTTGACGTCGTCAATATGACAGGTAGGAGGAGGAGCCAAAGAAATGGCTTCATCATGTTTGAAATGTTTATTTTTATAACTGGATGGCAACCGGACTTGCTGTTTGATATAACAATCAATACGAATGTTTGGTTTGCTGATTGAGTGTTTTTGGGTAATTCTCTCGAGAGGCTCGACTCGAATATTGGAACTACTCATGTTTGAACTGTATTCATAATGTACAATATACTTAATGCTGGTTTTGTTATTATTATATTGTCAATGAATTGTACCTGAGCCCATCAAATTATTCAAAAATGTTAACATAGTCAAACTGAATTTTCAACATCGGGTTAAATAAGATGAATGTTAAGAAATCTAGCTACGAACCATAAACTTTTTTATTAAAGCAGAATCCTGTATACAGCAACAGTAAAATACTGACAAATAAGATACACTCACAAAAATGGAAAGAAAATAAAAAAATAAATAAACATAACTGTAAGAGAAACGGATCCCGGTTTAATTGACTCCGAGTCTGATTGGTCGTAAGTTCGAATCCTACTTGTTGCACTGCTCAATTGAAGGCACTCTCAATACGAGTTGAGTTAGACAAGTTAAGAAAAGGAGAAAAAATCTCTTAATGCTTTGATTTGCCGCTAACTTTATAGAACTCTGGTTTAACTAACTTGGTATAGAACTTGCTATAGAACATTTTAGTACTTCTTCGCCCATTGGCTTCTTCACTTTATTGATTGGAATATTTAATAAACAAAATACCAAGACTTGGAGCAAGTAGCTGACGACGGTTATGGTACTATAACAATTGCTCGTCTAAAGTGTATTCGGCATAATGAAATTTGCGATAGTATTAGGAATGTGGTTTACAATATAGTCGGGAAACCGAGAGTATACTAGATAGGTATTCGATCACAATTAAGGAATTTGCGGTTTCTAATGAACTTAAGTCGCGGTACAAATTATGTACTATGTTATTCTACAGCACAATTACAAAATTCTATAAATTTTATCCTTTTTGAAGTGAGTAACTATTGTTAGAACGGGTTGCCTTAAAAAAATCCTGAACTACTTGAAACTAGCTATATCTACTAGGAATGTCGCAAGCTATAGTTATACATATAATAGGGTAAAATATGCTTCTATCTTATAGGCTCAGTGCCCTTACTCTTCAAATAATTTTAATTCCAATGCAATACCAATGCAAAATTGATATTAATTTAGCGGACACGTGACACAGTTTTCAGTTTTAGTTTTCAGGAAAACAAATACTGTTAGTGGAATGAAATAACTGGAATCTAAACACTGACCGTATTTTTTTTTACTGCGTGTTGTTTGTATAGCTGCTAAATGAATAACAATTTTGCAATGGCATGGTTTAGAATTGAAATTCAGTGAAGCGTAACCCTCAGGTCTGTAAAAATATCTTCATATTAAGCATAAAAAAAGAGTGTTTAAAATGCCAATGTGACTGAAGCTAATAAACGAGTGATGACGACATTCTACTATTTACTTTAATCAACCGAGCCTATACTTAGAATTCTCAAGACTGTTATTACTACATACCTATCGAGTTTATTTTTCTTTCATTATCCAATCAGCATATTCATTGGATATTACCTAAGAAGTTGTTTTCGTAAAACCTTCCTTCACTTCCCTTGTTTTGATGCTGGATTAGTAGCAATGAAAGACAAAGTGACAACCCTGTGTAATATATTAGTTTTACCATTTTCCTACAGTTATTTTTGTGTTAAAATACATTGTCATAAATTCTTGAGCCAATGGTTTGTCGATTCATTTCTATTAATTCATTTTTGGTGGTATAATACTTTTCTTTACTATTTTCTACTACTTTACATTTTTATTGCCATCCCTGCCTGTAAGCAAGTGTAAGCTATTCAGGGCTGGCTCAATTAGAACCGATACCTATTATTCTTTATATCAAAATTACTTACGAATAATTTAAAATAGGCCGTATTATATATACTTAAAATTTGATGTATATAATATTAAGTCGCTATGTCATCAATTTAGTTTTTTCTGAACTAAGCTCACAATATAGTACAAGTTAAAACAAAAAAATGTATAATTAAGAAAATGAAAAGCTTTTAAATCAAATATAAAGTCACGAAAATAAATTCTTTCTGTAAATACACTGTCTCAGATACTTTTTTGGAGTTCAACAAAAATAAAGTTAATGCGTAGCTGTAGTTTATTTTCAAGGGCTTCGTTTTTTCTGATTTAATTATATATCTAGCCCGTATAACGAGAACACATTACACTTAAAGAAAAAAAACTTACTACAAATGTAACCCGAAATACTAAGATAATTCTGAAAAAGAAAAATCTAGATT
Source organism: Diachrysia chrysitis (assembly GCA_932294365.1). NCBI lineage: Eukaryota > Metazoa > Arthropoda > Insecta > Lepidoptera > Noctuidae > Diachrysia > Diachrysia chrysitis. The sequence goes on from OW028661.1 coordinate 465,446, forward strand.
TTTGTTTAAGTAGTTATTAGATTAATTACGAGTCTAGCGAAATGGAATTAGAGTCGAATCATAAAAAAACTTATCTCTTAAATAAAATAATAGGTTTTTCATTTTATTGATGAGTACTACACATATTTTGTATTGGAATTTTGGGTGATTTTATGGCTGAAAACTAAATGCATGCTTGTTTATGGCTGCACCAAAAATTAATAGAGAAAGTTTGAAAGGCCACGGAGAAATTGAAGAAAAAACCGTTTGTTATTCAAAAGGAAACATTCTAAGTAAGTGAATTAATATTAAAATGATAGACAGATAATAGAAAAATACGCATTGCGCCAAAAATATATGTACATAATACTTACAACTGTTCCAATTTGACAGAAAACACAATTCTCTATGTTTCTTAAAACGTATCTATGTATTTTGGTACACGCTCCAGGGAGCTCCCCGGTTCGAATGGATCCCACCAGTACAATAAATTAGAAAGTGTATTTGAATTCTTGTTTATTACAAATGACATCTAACGGTTCACTGCTGGCTTTGAACGCGAATTAGTTGGAATTCGCGTGGCTATTGGCTCGAAACGTCAAGGGTGCTTCAGACAATTATAGTAAAGATCTGTAGGCTGTGTTTTTGGGTAGATTAATTATTCATGCCATCACGCTTGTCTCCAGAGTAAGTGATGTGTAACTAGATTTTGTAACCATTCATCATAAGTTTGTAATTGATTGCGAAATAATAGAAACGTGTTATTTCTTTGTTTTTGTAATTTTCTTATTCGTCCTTGCTGCCTTATTGTGTGCCATCGCTAAATTTGAAAATCTAGATACAGTTTTATCCGACTTTAAGATTTTTGACATCAGTTTAATTTCGAAATCAAATTTATATATTAAATTAAATAAAAAACGAATTAATATAATTTTGAGAGAAACATTTTTTTTTATATATCACCTATCATTATTAGCTGTCTAGCTGACCCTAGAGCTCAAATATTATTATTTATGATAATGACCTCTTCTAAGTGACTATACAACAGTTGCAGTCCACAGGGATAGGTCCACTAAGCCAGGTTCCACGCCGACACATATTAGAGTTTATCGGCACATAAGGCCGCGTCCAGAACGGCGACCTAAGGCACGTGCTCACCTGATCGTGCGGCAGTTTTACTGACGTGTAATTGGAATAGCGTGTGCACCCTGCTGTAGGACATGACATGAAAAAGTTTATTTGTTTTGTGAAGGTGTATCGGATTATTTGGTTGGTTTGTGTGCTAAGGGTTGCATATTCGATTTGATATTTTTAATATTGTTTTTTGTTTCTTAGATATTGTGAGAAAAAGGGTATTTTTTTGTCAAAACAGAATAATCACTAGAAACATCTTTTAATAATTATTGAAGTTAAACTTTGGTGTATATGAAAAAATACACCCTACTAATTTAACTTTACGTAAATTGAAACTAACGTTATTAGGAAATTTTAAATCAGTAAATTTCCCCAAAGTCCATTTATATCACAATACAAATAGACACAGTCAAAGCAAATCCCAGTGCGACAAATCGCAACTCGCATCCGCTAGACTGTCGTTCATCATTACGTGTAAGACAGTTGCACGGAGGGTAGTTGTAAGTTCCCATCTGACCACAGAATTAAGCTTTACAGTCTAGTGTGAGGTATATTGTTTATTTATTACACACACGTGGGTTGCGTCACATGTGTATTAGGGGTAGATAATGGGAATTAGAAATGATTGTGTTTTGTTTCTTGCTATAATCTTCTTGGGGTTTGGTTTGAGAGTATTTTTGAGGGTAAATATGAGATTTAAAATATCTCTTTAAATAAATAACTTTACAATGGTGAAATTCGAAATCTTTCTTGTTCATATTTTCCGAACATGAAATATTTTTTGTATTCAAACAATAGGAGATTTTAAGCAGATTCTGATACTGTATTCATGATTGAAAGATTGATTCAGTAAGTTGGTATTTCCTTTAGGAATATAAGATTACATTTTCACAATTTCCGGGCTTTTCTAAGTGGCTGGCTCTAAGGCGGAGCGATGGAACAAACGCTCAATTAGTTTTGTAAAGGTCTACTTCCTCACAAAATAAGTAAAAGAATTTTTGTAGGATTAAGTCGTGATTAACTCATAAATAAAGCTTCGAAATCGATTCTTAGTAAAAAAGAACCTTAAAAGAAAACAAGTTTTGCGAATCTAATACTAATATAGGTTAGGTATTTATAATATATAACTATTTTACTTAATGAATAGTAAAAAGGTCTATTTAAATTGAACTATAATGGCATGTATTATATGTTACAGTTTTATATGCACGACTGACTCCTAAATTGCAATGTATGTGCAGCAAATTCCTAACATATAACTTTAAAAAAAATGATGCTTGAGCTACAATGGTATCATACAATAGTACCAACATGCAAACGATCTAAAGAACCAAAGTTATTACAAGTTTTACTGAACACTTATGCTAAACCTTTCCGCTTTTAACTTTATTTAAATTGTTCACCAACCTACTGAACCATGTGTCACGAGACTCAATCGTTACCTTAGGGACGCCTACCCCTGGTTTCTTAAATATTGATTAGCACAAAAACTGGTTAGTCAACAGTCAAACCTCATGTTAAGCGCTGTGATTGGTTGTTAGACTTTTGGTCAACCAATCACAGTCGTGATCAGATTTGACAACAGATTAAATTGATCAGCCTTTCAGAAATCCTGGTCTAACACATTACTGTTAGTAACGACTGGTACTAACCCCTGGGTTAGTGTTAGATTTTAGAGTATTTGGACTAATTTATCGCAACTGTATCGATCTACCAGATTGATAACGAAACTTTGGAAGGAGTTAAAGTTAAAACCACTTGTAATATTGTTAGAATGTTCCAGTGGTTTCACTTGAGGTTTCCAAGGCAAAATAGATTTTACTTGAATTCGCGGGAGGTATCAGTAATCGCCTTTGTGTCAACGTAGAGTTCCGAAGTTTATAATCTTTGGCGGTGAATTCTGATCGTAACGATCTTAGTACAGATTTGAGATGATTATCAGTGTTCATCAAGACTAATTCTCGGATTTGAACGGAATATTCTCGTTATTTAAACTATTGTTTTATTTATGATCTTGGTTTTAAATAAATGCTGAAATCTGAAGCAAGGATCAAGGATTTTCTCCTGAACTCAAACATTTTGTAGCATCGATGTCTTGCATCAATAACACAAAGTCTCCAACCCTATCAAGATTTACTATAGGAACGGTATTTTTATAAATAACCGCCGTCAATAGCAATTTACAAACAAACACACAATCAAATCAAACCCGGCTTAAGTTCATAATGCCACCGCATCCGTCTAGTTATTCGCCCTTATATCGTTTCGGAGTGCCGGCGAGTGCTTACGGCACTCCGTCGACCGAAGTAGGATAACTGTGGATTCCTCCAGGGAGGTAAGTCCTGGTCTCTGCCTTTGTATCGGAGGTATCGGCGTCTTGGCGCTGTTGAGAGATACTGAGATATCTTTGTCCCCTCTGGCAAAGTCTATCTAATAAAACCGGCTTGGTTTATGCTTTATAAAATATGGAAAAGATTTTGATGCAAGATTTGTTTCATATTTCTGTTGTATCAAGTCTTCTGGGAATCTGGTAATATAGACGTGAGCTTTTGAAATAGAATAATGTAAGTTTGTAACATGTTACGTATTTAACTGAATGGGTATTGTTGTGTCGTTAGGGAAATTCTGCGGGCTCGATATATAGCGATCCAAATCCCAGCTGTCTTGTGATACGTATTGATTGATCACCGTTTCTTGAATTTCTGTGAGGTTTATTACGGTAAGTTTTGACTTCAGACTGCGGCGTTGTGACACGATCTGTGATTTAAAGCGTTTGTGCACACATGGCGGTTAGATTGCGATTGCACGGTTCGGAGCGTGTTAAAATTGGTATTGGAGGTGACTCTGTACATAGAAGTTATTGAGGCGCGGCCACCGAGGTGATGGCTTCTGCATGCGGGCACAGCCTCAAACAAATATAAAATAGAGATAGCTTTTGATACAGTTGACTCTTAGGATTGCGTTTTCGTAGTTTTACTATGTAGCATCGTTGATTTATAATACAAAAAAAAAAGAGAAGATAGTTCAATTGCGACCTTTTTCTTAATTTTTTGTTAAAGCAGAGTAACCTCAAAAACGATTGCAGTTGTTGGCACGACTCGCCACTTATAGCGTTTTGGTTATGGTGTATTCATTTCATACGTGCTCGTTAGCAAACTGTTGGTGTGTAACGAAACACAGAAATAAATATTTCCAATTACTGTCACAGATAAAGTCATTAGAATAATCAGCTTTCTGTTTATTTAGAAGTACTAGAGACTTGGTAATTACAAAATGGTTGTGATAGTCAAACAGCATTGAAAATAATATTATTGTAAAATCTACCATGTAGATTATTCGTGTCTTTCCTATTCGGCCTTACATTAATTAAACCTCTCGATTTCTCATAAATTACTTTATAAATAAGTATTATGCCGAAGGCGTGAGATGAAGTTGCATCAAAAATATTTTCTTTTGCGCTGTTAACGAGCATCAAGATTAGCAACTAGAAATAGACTGCAAAGTAAAAACTTTGTTTCACAAACAATTTCAGTTTCAAGACAAGAACTGTTCTATTTAGCAGTCTTCCTGAAAACTTGTATTTTTTTTTATTTTCCTACTTCACAAGTCAGGGAGGATCCGACGTCGTCTTAATTCGTTTATAACCGTGTACGAGCAAGTTTAAACCCGGTTAGCGAGCAATTAAGCCATGTATAGCGACAATATTAAGTGCCGGCCGTCTATGTGGCGTTGGCGGGATGCCAAAATTATATCAAACAAATTCTCGAGTTCACTTGTTCATCTTCGATATTAAATTATCTCTTTTTGTTTCTCACAATGTTTTTGCGGATCATATTTTTATGAAGCACTAAAATGACAAATATAAATGAACAAGATGTCGTCAACCATTCTGCTTGTAGATAAATAATAGATGTCGTAGTTTTTATATTCGCTTTTTATACTAAGTTACATCCTTGTCCTCGAGATTTTTTATTAAGATGAATAATAGATTTGTAACTGGAAATCATGATTGTGAATATTTTAGTTGGCAAAAAATTCCAATAAGTTCGTCCTAATAAGAAAAATATTTTTATTGTTTTTTGAATAAATGTTATCCTAACCTAAATAAAAAAGAATGATAAAATGCATCATAAAAATCTATTTACCATATTAATGGACGATTATTATTTCTGTCACAGAAATACTTGTGTTCTTTATGTTACGTCCGTCCGTTTCCTCCCCTACAATCCAAAACTTTCATTTCTCAAGCTATCTTCAGTAAATAAGGAAATCCGTCTATAGATGTTTGTTTTATCAAAGTTGATGGCTCTTCGAGATAGGACGGTCTCAAAAATATTATCGTTTACAATCTAACTGTTTACAGTGAAATTAAATGGCAAAGGATTTTGCTAATTGAGTTGATTTATCGCCTTCCTTTATCAGATTAATATTTAATGAGCTGCTTAATGTATATTGAAGGTTCCATTTTGATAACATCAAAAGGTTCTTCCGAGTAAACGTTGGAAAGTAATTATTTTTTTATTTGATACAAATAAGGAAGAGAAAAATGTTGTCTCTGTTAACCGAAAACAATATGTGAATAAATTATTACGAAAGGATGGTTGGCTAATATTCATTAAAGTTTTATGGTTTCTATAATTTCATTACATTTACCACTTATAGTAATTATCGTCCTTTTCAAGTCCAGGCATCCAAATTGTGTGGAAAGATAGAAAAGATACTTAAATCAAATTCTACACATCGTGCTTAAATTATATCTGTACAAATACTTCCGAAAATATAATATTAATTGATTATAATACACTATATTAAATAATATAGTGTATTATACAGTGTCTTTAAAATATGTAATCCTGTATCATAACAATATACAGTACCTAATATTACACGAGCCGGTACAAGCTGTAAGACCTCATTGTCTGAACTTCAAATGATACTTTATTATGTTAAAAATTTACATTTATTTTCACTTCGTCAATTTGTTTTTCGCTCCATTTCCTCTCAATAGGCTTAAAATAAAGCAAAAACACAAGTAAATTCAGTATATTTACGTTGTGCGCTTTAATTCTCATTGTTAAATATGAATTAATATATTTGTTATTATTAGTAAGCTTGTTGTCAAAGCAGCGTAAACTGGATTTATTATATACATGTTTAATTTTTTATCTCATGCAGTGCTCTTTTGAGTAATAAAGTTCTTTCTTTGATCCAAATTGTAAACCATTTAGGTACTACACCTACCTATGTATACCATATACGCTAAACTTCCAATGATATTTATGTCGCCCTAAAGACGTAATAAAATAGAAGGCAAAATTTAAACTTCCAGGCAGTGACCTCGGTAGATCAGTTGGTAAAGCGACTGGCTCGTGAAGCCAGTGGTTGCAGGTTCAAGTCCTGCCTGAGGTTAAGTTTTTCCTTTTATTATTTGTACTAGCTGACCCGTGCCCACTTCGTTGGGCATAATGTTAATAATCCTTTTTTAGTACATATGACCTAACGATTTAAATTATTTTATTAATAATAAAAATTAAATTATCTATTGTAACTTAAATATAAAAGTTAGACATGCTGTCGTTGACTTTTTTGTAGGCATGTTCAAGTTCCACATCTTTTCTCTAGAACTCAAAAATATATCTTTCATAGTTAAGGCAGCGTTCGTAAGAAACGCTTTCATTCGACCGTTTTTTCTCCGATTCACTTTGCAAAACGGACTACCACGTAAAAGACTTTTATTTTTTGGTTCTTTATATAACCTATGACACTCAGCAATAATGTGGCTTTCTATTGGTGAAAGAATTTTTATATCGGTTCAGTAGATCCCGAGATTACCCCTTACAATTTAACAAACACACAAACTTTACTTCTTTATAATATTAGTATAGATTTAATTACAAATACTCGCTCCGCATGCGTTAATGCGTAACAAAATAATTAAAGTAATAGATATTTATAACACTCAGACTTAAAAAAATAATAGAAAATACGAGTACAACGGTAGGAAAAGACCACAGGTTTTCTAAATCTTACATAATTTACTCCGGTCTTTTGCCCGCGTATAGTTTAAATCCCATTTAGTAAAATACTTATACGCTAACCTAATAATTGAATCGAATAGGTACGCAGGCAACAGAACTTTTTTATTACACCGGACCAGACGTCCACGTAATATAGTGCTGCGAAGGCTTTAAAAACATTTAATTAAAACTTGTGTTCAGTGTAACTGGATAGGGTGAATGTGGTTCTCATGGCGACTGCGACTGCGACATGCGACAGCGACACGCGACACCGTGCGACTGTCGCGCGCGACTGGCCGTCAAGCATCGCCGCGCTCTGCAAATGAACAGCTTTTTAAATGAAAATTATTTGAACTTGTTTCATTAATTACATGTTGGATGTTCTTTAAATTATGTTTTTGTTCGTGTAGTTTTGTGTTGGTACCATTTTAATATACACTATTAAGCTATTAGTAGTTAGTATATTCGACCTCCGTGGTCGAGTGGCGTACACACCGGTTTCAAGGTGTCGCCAGCTCTGAGGTCCCGGGTTTGATCCCCGGCCGGGTCAATGTAGAAAACAACTTTTCTACTTTGTCTCGGGTCTGGGTGTTTGTGGTACCTTCGTTGTCTCTGAATTCCATAACCCAAGTGCTTTAGCTACTTACTTTGGGTTCAGAGCAATGTATGTGATGTTGTCCACATTTATTTATTATTTATTTATATTCAAGCATTTCATCACCGGCTACACTGTCGCCTGTGATGAAGTTTTGCTGCATTTAAGTATTTAGCATGTTTTAGTAAGCGTGTAGCAAAGGAATTGGCAAATCATTTTGGCTAATCAGTTCGTTTTATTGTCTTCATGTAACCTGTTTTAGTTGGAAATCAAGTAAAAAAAGAAACGATTATTTCAATTGTCGAAAGTAGCTAATGTTTTACAGTGGTTTTACATCTTGAGTTAAACCAGACCATAGTTTAAAACTGTTTCGTCTGGGAATTCACTTCAATCGAACGTTCTAAGAAGCAATACTTAATCTATTGGATTCTCGTAAGCCACACACTTGTCTATATATGAATGTTAATTAAGTTCAGTTACAAATAATATTCCAAATTAGTTTCAAGGAATTTTGCTTATAATATCAGTATAATCACATTTGATCTTCATTGATTATAATTATTATTGGTTATTTACTTATAATACCGCCACACCTACCTACACTTCGTACACCTACGCTTCGAGGCGGCAAATTATTATAGTTCCTATAATTGATACCGTAAGACCCATTTTTTTTGTCAATTTACTGACAATGCCTGTTGGTCTAGTGGTTAGTGACCCTGACTACTGAACCGGAGATCGTGGGTTTGATTCCCGTCCTGGACAAATCTTTGTGTTACGAGCATGATAATTTGTGTGTTATGTTTATCAATTGCTTGGCTACAGGCTCTGCTTAGTTTTGGATTAGATGGGCGTGTGTAAGTTGTCTCTAGATAATAATGATATAATAGGACACTAAAAAAAACATCACTTTTTTGTTTGTTTGCTTATCACCGTGGTCAAACACAAGACCATTATATAGGTAGAATTAATTTATACGTCTGTATGAAAACATGTGGTTTTTTGTAATCTATTTAGTTAGATTGTAACAAAATATGAAACTCCATAGAATGAGACCAACGAAATAAAGTAATTACCTCTATCTAAAGATTAAAATACACTTCAAACACAAAATGACTAGCAAGGTAAACTATTCTTTAATTAACTCATGATAATAAAATAACTTTCATTTATTCAGAAATAAGTCAGCTAAGTTTTTAATGCAAAAAGTTGGAATGATTTTTAAGTTGTCACTTGTTGGAATTTACATTATTCTTGGGTCCTCTGTCTCTCGAAGTTGGATGCAGCGTTAATGTTGTTCGTATCTGTCAGTTGCTCCCAGGTTGTTTCTTGTAAATGTTTTGTGTACATTTTACTACCTGACCCGAGAGACGTTATCATGTTTAACTGTCTTGAGTTCACTCAAAAGTCCTGCACAAAAAGGATGTGCTATTCCTGCATTCATAATTTGTTTGGGTCTTAAAGTATACGTAACCAAGAATAGAGTGCGCGCACCGCTTTTCAAAATCAAAAGTTTTTTATTTCTTATAAACCTCAAAAAGGCGCTTAAAAAACGTTAAAGTTACAGAACTAAATGACCTTCAAATGTCCTTTAATACATACGCTAGCTGTAGTTATTAGTAGTTGCGCCGAGTAAAAGCAAATTTTTGGCTGTTAGGACTACGCCCGTTTTGTGATTTAAGTGATTTTCCGTGCAACGACAGACGTTTAAGCGAAAATGTCGATGGTTCTGGTATTAATTTATAATCTAATAAAGTACAATTTATAATCTAATGTAAATTACCCTTGATTTGAATTGATAATATAGTAACATTCTTTCCCATCCTATGTCTATAAATATTTGTCGTGCTAGTATAATATTTTCAGCTGAATAAAACTCGATTCAGCTTTATGAAGACATTGTGTTCCGATTAGACGGTCATTAGCTTGTCGCTTTGAATTAACTTAACGGTAATGGAAAGAGACGGGTGTTGAATAACTTTTATGATGGCTATTAGCTGTCGCTCGTAGATGAGTATCGGATGACGAGCGAATTAGAAGGCGGTGACCTATCTGTAATGAGCAGAAGGAACTGCAAAAAATGTCTACATTAAGTAACGGTATATTAATAAACTGGTACGAAATAAATAATGGGAAATAGTCGTGTTTAAAAAATATGTTAACCAGAATTAGATTAGTCTTTAGATAAGAAAAGTTAACTATAGAGTGCGTCTATGAAGAAGTAAAATCTAACATCTATATCTATCTATCTTACAGAGCGCGCCGTTTTATTAAAACTATTTCAAAACCTAATATTACCCTAAAAATATTGAAACCATCGATATTTTCGCATTACGTCTTTCGTTGCTCGGAAAATCACTTATATCAGTAAACGAGCGTATTACATTTAGCTTAAAATCTGCCCACGCTCGGCACATCGGACTACTAGCGATGCGCGCACTCTATGTTTGTCTATGTTTACTTTATGGCTTCACCTTTATTTTTCTTGAATAACCAACAAACCGTCGGATTTACCCTCTGTGAGTATTAACTCAGAGAAATGAGACTATGTCATGCCTTGCTTAACTTATATGGAAACGATGAAATAAATAGTAAATGTCAATAATGATACTAACGTATTGTTTGTTTGTTTCAGTACCAACAGCGCACGCGCAGGGCGTGCTGGGCAAGAAGGCGGCGCTGCCGTGCGACATCCAGCCCCTCGCCGCAGAAGACCACGTGTCCATGGTGCTATGGTTTAAGGAGACGGATGGAGAACCTTTGTACAGGTAAATTTAATTAGCCTATCTTTTGCCTTTTCTCAAGCTAAAGCTATGTTTTGATCCTTACCTATATAACATAATTATAAGCTATGATAGATACCTTCCAATCTCAACGAAATCAGCTGAATATCATTTACATGGAGCGACTGCTATACTTCCATAGTTTCGTTAAATAAGTCCTACACATACATTCTCATAGCAAATTAACGTGTCTAGAGAAATATATAAAAAGTAAAAAATTTAAAACCAATTTAAGCAAAAGAGAAAACAAAAGAACTAGAAGGATTAATAAAACATTTATCAAATAAAACATGCAGTTTAATAAAGAATTCGAAGACAAAACACGACGTAAGAAAACAACAATAGGAGCTGAAAACAATTCAATTCGTACAACCGAATACGACACTCTAAGAGTTCCATTTTGCTATTCAACGGCGAAAGATAAAAAGAAAAAAGTTAAAGACGACATTGTATTTATAACACCTGTGTTTGGGAATAAATGAATTGGCATTTTATAGTGTTCAAAGTATACTATGTTTTAACTAATAAAAATATGGTTGTTTTTACAATAACAAAGTAGATGACCATTTCGTTCACTTGATAGATATTAAGTACTTGGTTTTATTTATCAAAAAAATATTATTTTAGTCTTTAAATTCTATAAAATTGCTTAGTGTTCAAATAATAGTTGGATTAGACTTCAGTATGGATCTAAATAGGAATAAAGTAAAATGTATTGCTTATATTGTGTATTAAAAAGTTTTTGCTCTGACTGCTTACAGACAAACATGTGTAATTTACAAAAATATTAACAGAGCCAAAAAAAATTACGACATAGGTATAATACGAGATTCATTATAGACACCGTCTTTATTGGCACTCATTTTGTAATCTAATATATATAAATGAATTGCTGTTCGTTAGTCTCGCTAAAATTCGAGAACAGCTGGGCCGATTTTTGTAATTCTTTTTTTGTTTTGTTCGCTAGAATACAGGGAAGGTTTAAAAAATAAAAAAATAGGTAGGGTAGGGTAGAAAGAATAGGGTACGGTAGGTAGTCAGTTGACGGGAGCGAAGCCGCGGGCATAGCTAGTCTCAAATAATAGCGAATCGTTGAAAATAAACAAAAGAAACACATTTGTATTCAACCTCATATTGACGTCATCACACGTATACGATGTCATTTATCTTAAAACATTGCTGTAGGGTATCGAAGCCCTCGAACCTTCAATATTATTAATATTTTCCTCAAGAAGACATTTTCCTTTTTAGAAACTCCGTTGAATTTACGTAGTAATTAAAAACTGGAAACTTTGTAACTGCAAATCTAACTGAAATTATTCTTGGAAAAGTTTTATTGTTATTAAGAACAATGTGAGATTTTTTTTCTTATTAAAGTGAAACGGGTTTCCATAGAGTTTCGTCGTGGAACTAATTGTAAAACCTGCGAGGATTAAACTTGCAACTCTTTAGACCATACGCGAAAATTTGATCGTCTTTAAACATCAAACAAAGTTAAAAAATGCATGTTTAATGAAGTAACATCGCGAGAATAAGACGCAACTATTTACCCGACAGCAGAACTTATGTGCGAGAGTGTCGCAACAAACTGGCGCTCTCTCCTCGATTGCATGCTAAAAGCCACACGGATTGATTACCCTAGGTACGCTAGACTCCGGTCTTTTAAAGGCTTGACATTTATCGAATCGTTGGAAACGAACGGATTCACAAGTGTATTTGTCTCGCGTCTTAAAGGATTATAATACGTCCGTGTTTGGGAATACGGTTGCAGCTTAATGTAAATCCAATAGGGATGGCATCCTATTGGATTTTGAGCTTACCTGTTTTGGGTTTGAGATTATTTAGATTTAATATTAAAAAAAATGTTTTGGAAATAAAAAGTCGCTTAGAGTCATTATGTAATTTTAGACAAATCGTATAAATAACTTTTCTACTTAAACTACTTATTTAATAAATTTATTTCCCTGGTTTATGCTTTTGAAACCTCAAAATACGAGAGTAAGCTCATCATTGCACTTATCAAGTCTGATAGATTTATGGCCGATGCTGAAAACACGACCTGACATTATGAGGCATAATGGTGTCCAACAACACAAACTTACTGCGCCTGACAGAATCAGATAAATATCGCTTTTAAGTGATTGACTCTCACCGGTATAATGCGTTAGTTAGCTTGCAGAGAGTACTGCATTACTGGGAACAAGAATCAATTTATGTTATACGAGACATGAGAGGTAGTGATATACTTAATAATGATGTATGTGTAATGATGATGTATAGTATCAGATGGCTGTGTGTGTTGTCCGAAGGCATAATGTACAATTTTATTTTAATTAACAGTCGTACTTCACAGTAAATGTCTCTTTCTCAAATTGTGACGTACGTAATAAGGTGATAGCACCATGCTTACTTACAAGACTATAGCAGTTCAGCTGCTTCTCTCTTTGTTACGATCAAGTTGTAGTGGGAGTAAAAATAGTGTTGTTTTTTATTTTATGCACTTTGAACTAGTTTAATCATGTTCAAAATCAGGTTTAATAAATAACATAGCAAGTCGATTGGTGCTTTTTTTTAATTGCAACTTTGTGAACATAAAGTTGATTGTCGAACGAACAAGTTGTCTCTCTAATAGTTAATTAATATTTGATTGTCCACAACGGTGGTGCGAGCCACTAAGCTCAAAGCTGATAAAGTTTGATCCGCTTTCCATTAAACTGACCCAATTAGATCCGTTTAGATAATTATTCAGGAACCATTGAATGTTATTCGACTGAATTCATTAATTTTCCTTTTTAGTACTTTGGCGTTCTGTTATCCAAAAACTATAACTCCGTGAGATTTTTTTTTATTACATATTCAGTTTTATTTTGTCTGCTTTTGTTTGGTATTTCACAACCGAGAAAAAAGAAGTTATTTTCAGTACAGTTTTAAGTATATTGAATGACATTTCGAGAGTCGGGCAATCTAATTGCAACGTTACGCGAATTAAGGTATATAGGATACCTAAATTAATTTCGGTTGAACTTGGTATTAAGCAAATATTAGATTATTGTTGGTATGTTAGTATATATTTTTTTTATTTTCTCATGTCTCGATCGGGGCTGATAGGAATTGAGTTTTACCTTCCCCTGCGTCAGAATTCGGGGGAAAACGAAATATAAACGTTTCATCAGCCTTCAAAATATTTATTACTCTAAACAATGAAGGCTTTCTCTGACGCGGGGCAAAAGAGACTATTCAATACATAAGCCTTCAGGGAAAGTGGGGAATCGACCAGGTTTATATAAAAAATATATATAAGCATGCAAATGAATACATACCTGTACTTTACCATACTTGACACGTCGTTCTTTTGTCTCCAGTTACGACGTCCGCGGCCGGCTGGCCTCGCAACCGAAACTCTGGTCCTCTGCGTCCGGCTTCGGCACGCGCGCCTACTTCCGCGCCGCGGCGACGCCTGCAGTCCTCTTCGTGGACAGCGTCGTTTCTACCGACGCTGGCGTCTACCGCTGCAGGGTGGACTTCAAGAACTCTCCCACTAGGAATTTGAGAGTGAATTTTACTGTTATAAGTGAGTATTTATTTTATGGCAAGGTTTAATTTAACTCTTTTTTTATAAATGGCTATACATAGTATACATGTGTCATGCTATAGGTTACGATGTACTTTCCACTCTAGGTATAACAGACCAAATTTTAAATGTAGGTACATGCATTTGAGGCACATTCAAATTCGATTTCGTAAAGTGCGCCTTTGTTGAGTCACAAGTCACCTCGTTAGCTATTACTTTACACATTGTAGAAAAATAATTTGTTATATGCTATACAAATAACAACAAAATGACCTGAATGATTCTATAGGTACTAATTAAAAAAAGAAATCTGTACGTAAATGCTTCGAACTTAACTACTTATATTTATTGCTTGTTGTTATTTTCAACTACACAGTAAACAAGTAGAAACAAGAGATAATACGAAAGACTACTATTACACTTGTAAATATCTGTATTAGACCACGTCTGATTTTTTTACGAACTAAGATTCTTATACAATTCAAGCTTTATCATTTTATATGGATAAGTGACATCTAAATTTAACTTTACACAACGTTTATAGCTGACATCAATTTCGTTTCTAAATTCATCAACTTTGTTTCTAAAGATATTTGGTCCTTTGAGCCCAACTTATCTAGAAAAAAAAATGGAATACAATAAATAACGGTACATTCATTATTTTTCTTAAAATGATATCAATTATGCATAGTATTATGTATTGGATCAAAATGGTATTCACAGTAAATAACTTTAAATATTATTAATTTAAAATAATTTTAATTTTAACACACCCCTAGTTCCATTTGTATAAACTGTAATTTAATTAATTTGTTAGATCTATTATGTTTAAATATAATTAAATCAAACATAAAATAAATATCAAACAACTTTAAAATGTTGATATAAATTTAATTGTTTTGATCAAACAAATTGGAATATAAACGATTCACAAAATTTGTTTTGTTATTCTGTCACGATTTAAATTATAATACAAGTCTGGTTTAATAAGAAATATAAATCTGTACGTGTAAGAGTTTTAATTAAATAAGAGCTTGGGTGGAGGACCAAGAAAAATGTTCATGTATATAAATGAGAGCGGTTCACAAGTAATTGAATATGCGATGAGTAAGGACCGGACATCAGGCGTGCCGCTCTTTTTATAAAGCCATTCAAATTCAAGACTATTCATAAGGCGTTCTAGATAAATTATGGTATCTTTTGATGTCTTCAGTTTGGCACCCACGATATTATCACCTCACTAACCACGCTGTATTGAAATTTGGTAAAGGAAAAGGAATTTATTTCGAGAACTGGATTGGACAGACTTATAGCCGCCACTATTATATTCCGATAGCTATATATTTTTTATGCCTTTTCTAATTCGGACAACAGGACCAGTAGACTGTCTGGGTTCCGAAAAATTATTAGGTAACAAAGTTATATTTAGTTCCTTTTAGGTTTTCGTTAGGAAAGTTTCGAATAATAGTATGTGGAGTTTATATTATCAGTGTTGAAAATTGAACTAAATTTGATGATAGCTAAATAAATGATGTAAGCGATGATTTTGATGATATTTGCATATGGTTTAATCTCCACTGTAATTTTTATTTTATGAAAATTCTGCTCTATTTTAAGTGTGTATTTTTTAAAAGAGTGGTAACTTTTTGAGTTAGGAAGTACCTCTTTAGTAACATGCCTGTTTGGTTGCTTAAACTGTTTTTTCTCAACGTTGTCCTAATGCTTGGTAAAATAATCTACCATTTTCTTCAAGGAAATTCTGTCCTTAATCGCTTCGCACCAATCCTGCAAATAATCATCTATAAAACTACTGTCAGGCTAATTCTAAATGAAAACCAACTTTCAAATATAAAACAGAATTAATCCATCTTTCTGTACATTTCGCTGCTAAATATAATTTACAACGCGTTCGTCGTTTGTCCGTTTGTCAGCGTCATCACACAACAACTAATCATGATCTATTCTAGCAAACAATACTCGCTGACGAAGCGATTTCAACGCAATTAATAAAACGTTGGTAATGTCATTTGGGACCATGATTATATTAAAGCGATTCAATTTTGTTTTTAGTTATTAGGCTGTTATTGTCGAGGAGCTTGAACATTTTAAACGCATTAAAATTTACGCTAAACAATGGTTCTGGTTTTGAAACTGCTGTTATAGAGCTTCTGCTACTAGGTCAAGGATTTCTGTTAAAAATAACAAAAAATATATCAAAGGTAAGAATGTATTTATTGTTTTGTAGTTATCAATGTTTTTGCCGCCTTTGGTCACTAAAGACATACTCGTAGATGCAAATGTGCATGGGATTTTTTTGTGCGCTTATGCATATTCAGTTAGGTTTTCGTATTCATTTGATGCCCTCACGGCTTATTACGTACCTATTAAGTATTGGTGCTGGAAACATTTCAGACCCTCGAATTTACAGAAGCCTAAATGCTGGGTTTTGGAATCTGCTGGAATTGTATAATGTGTGTTGCTTCGAGACAACAGTAAAACATCTTTTCACCTACATACCTGCAATTTGTCTTCATATTTCGTTTGTTGGCCTATTGCCAGTCATAGCCAAGCGCAGGGTATTCTCTTATTTATGGTCCAAAGGTAAAATGAGGTTCCGTTTGCATGTTATTTTTGATAAAGTTAAAAGCTTCGGAACTGGTATAAATAGTGGTCTTCGGAATTACGAAGTGATGAAACAGTGGTAGAGTTCTCAAAATGTTGGAAAGGACTCTTCCTCATTAGGTATTCATGGGCTCCTGATGTACTATAAACAGAGCGTAATATAGAGAGGGGGTGAGAAATAAAATACTTAATATCTATGTTGTTACACAGTCTTTTTCCCGAGGGTTCTAGATAACCTCCCAATGTACAAAATTATTGTCCAAAACATTTTCAACCCGATTCTACGTTGAAATTAATTTACAATTTCCATAAAATTTCGGTCACGTTTCAGTAACTGATAATAGCTGCAATCGGTAACAGACCTGAAGTGGTTCCGTACCCGTGCAGCAATTACAAATTGGAAAGATTCCAATACAGTGGGTTACAAGTAGGAGTCGTTTACAACCACTGCTGTAGCTAATTGCTTTTTACATTCATGACTCGAGAAGTTTGTGACATACTGACTTGAGCGTTTATCGACCTGTGAAAATAAGCTGACGTTTTCAGTACGTAAAAGCTGAAACTCGACGTGTTTAGTTATCAATTTATTAATCCGTCAAACCCTTTGTTGTGTCACCATCCAATGTCAATGAAATACCAGTTTACCACATCCACTTTTGAAATCCGTGATCCGTTTCAATCTGTTTTTTAAACGGATTTTTGTACGACTTCATGAATAGAAACAATGTTTTTCCTAGAAAAATGCAAGCTCTAGGCAGTGTTGTTTGTTTGGTTTGTGTATCCATCTGACATGAACAGACGTAGAATCTATTGGTGCAATGCGTTACAAAGCCTTAGTAGGTCACATCGATTTTAATTTAAAAATATTTATGATACCTAGGTAGGTACTACTATTTTTGTTTTTACAATATTTTTATTTCAATTTTACCCAAAAAATCTATCCTGGATTCCAGATGTTACAAAGTTCGGTATAAAAATCAAAAACATTAACGAGGATTAATGTACCTACTTTATTTTTTTAGTAAGTTATTGGCATGATTGCCTAATAAATGAACCATTTATTATGTCACTCGACACATTAAATTTATCTCTCGATTTCAGACGCGCCTAACGTTGATGAGGTAGGCATAAAGAAAATCTGTTACTAAAACTACGTAATACGTAATAATAATGACAGGAACGACCTTATCACCACTTCTAGGTCATGATTTCAAACAAAATAACATTTTTCAAATCAGATCAATATTTTGTCACACAGTCAAACAAAGAGACAACTTGACATTCCAATTAGTGTCCAATTAGCGCTTTCAATAGAAGGAAAACATTTTAGTTGTTAGGCGTCAGCTATTATAGGAAACATCGACCCGCGGTAGTATTACATATCATGACAATGCAAATCGACGACAAAATTTGCGCAATTTTTGCTGTCTAATTACTAATTCGTATTACATATCGCAATAACGTTATAGGCAAGTAAGCAATTTGAAAGCAATTTTTTGTCAACTGCTGTCGCTTTATTTTAGCAAGATACGTAATAGGGCCGCCGATCCCGATACCGATAGTTAAGAAAAGTTTTTGTATAACGATTTTCTAGTTTACATAACTAAAGTGGGTCACTAATCACTTCCAAAGTTATTAAAGTTTTTGTTAGCGAATACAGCTGAGATTATCTTGTCAAAGCTTTAAATTATTAAACGGTTTGAGTTTTAAGTTTTAGTTTTGGTTGTCTTAAATTTCTTTATTTACGAGTGGCATGGATATGGTCTTATAGGAATAGAGAAATATTGTTTAAAACTAGCGGTTTATAGATTGATATTTTTTTAAACACGTGCAAATATTATAATTTAATGTAATTTTTGGAAATTATAGATTTAATTCTCAAAGTTTACAATAGGGTGAATTTTAACAATAAACTGGACAGAATCAATATGATTTTTAACAATGTTCCATATTTTTTTAGAATATCAAAATACGTGAAATAACAGTTAAGTTTTATGTTAGTATACAGTATAAATACCATAAGTTTGTCTTCGGGTTCTTATTGAGTTATCATTACAAAACTTGGAGCCTTGAATTCGGCAACTTTTTTTGAAGACGGTACCGAATCAGCAATATTATTTCATATAATATTCTTTCTCATAAAAGAGACACGTAGGCCCTTTGTGTTTCATTAAAACGTGTACGATCAAAGAACTTTTCAATTTCTATAAACGTCCACCGAAATACCATTACAGACATTTTCAATAATTCCGAAACGAAATTAGTTCCGGGAACGTTTCGGGGTCCATTCGACATTCGCCCGAATAATAGAATATTATAAAAAGATTTTTTTTCACGCCATTTTTCTTTTTTTGCATTTTTAATTTATCTTCAGTTTCTGCTTTGGACTCTTGAGAATGGAAAACTTTTGAAGTAGTATTTCGTGAACAATTGTAAATATTCATAAGGAATGGTTGCTTTATTTCTTTTTGAAAGTAAAAAGTTTGGTTAAATAAAACTTGTATTACGATTGGAGTTAAAGTCGCACTTTTAGAGTTAGTTGAAACAAAAAGAATTGAAAGCATTAAAATTGACTAATAACAGAAAAAAAAATACTTTAACAGTTTTATACCTACCTGTACCTACATTATTACTAAAACAATAATAATATCATAAATTTGTATGTTAATTTTCTCTTATCCAGCCAGTACGTGACGTTTCAAATAAGTACTCACTCCCACTGTAGGAACTACATCAAATAATATTATTGCCTAATAAAGACTGAAACATCAAATAATGCCGACCATGTAGATAAATATTTAAAATACTATCTAGATCATTTTGACGAGACTAGACCCAACTCACAGATGGTGGTTAAGAAATTAACGTCATAATCGCTGAGAAATGAGACAATAAAATTATAGAAATCTAGGTATGAAAGGCTAAAGCAATGATAAAAATTTGAAAATAAACAGTACTAAAAATATATCTTCAATTTATAATGATTTTTGGAAACTCAATAAAAAGCAGAATATTATGAAGATTTCATACTAATAAAACGTTTCAGAAGTGACATTAGTTTTGCAGGAAAAAGAAATTCCCTTTAGAAATTTTGAAAGCGTATTCAGAGAACCTTTCAACGCCATAATTTAATATTTGGACCACCGGCACCGAGTCCTTTTTATCCTTTAAAGAAATCCTCAATACCTATGTTTACTTTAAGTCTGTGTCTGATTCTAATAATAGCACAGATGTGGCGAAATAACATGATGTAAATATAATGTTTCGATGAAATGCACTAATTACTAATGGTGAAAGGAAACATGGCGATAGTGTGTGTGAGATAGGATTTATAAATTATAAATAAATGTGGACAACATCACATACATTGCAGAACCCAAAGTAAGTAGTTAAAGCACTTGTGTTATGTAATCAGAGACAACGAAGGTACCACAAACACCCAGACCCGAAACAATGTAGAAATGTGTTTTTTCCACTTTAAAGGGGTTACATTAACTCGTCCGGGGATCGAACCCGGGACCTTTAGAGCTGGTGACAGCTTAAAAACTGGTCTGTATGCCACTCGACCACGGAAGTGGTCAAACGTTGGAGATTAATGTTGGTTCGAACATCATCCAGAAGTAGATTGTAGGTACCTATACCAAACTTCCCAAATCTTTTACATAAGACATTAAATAGGTATGTTTTATTCATATCAATATAGGGAAGTAAGTCACTTTGTAAATATAATTTTGTCCCAAACTTTACCAATATTATGTCGTTTGAAGCAAGGATTTCGTCAAAGGTCGAGCACATTCGGACCTCATACTTCAAACATCCTTGTTTATCGATTACTCACTTCAAAAGATTAATATACCAAGAACATTTTTAGTAGCTTTATGAACAAATTCTAAATTTTTATACCCCGATATAAATGACAGGTTGTCGGGTGCAAAATGTACGCCTTGTGGTCACAAAGACCAGGTTTACTGGTAGTAACTGAAGTCGGTATTTGTTGCACGCGACAACATCACGCTATAAAGAACAGGAAATAAAGTGCGACGCGAAGTTAAACTAAATAATGTCATATTTCAAAAACTATGTCAAGTGGAGCTGTATTTTCTTTGGCAATTTTTGGACTTTTCTGTAAACATTTTGCTAAACATGTCATTTTTTAAGAACCAATAGACCAATACAGGTTTAATGTTACGACCAAATCATTAATCCGCTGTAAACGTACTGCCGGACTATTGCGACCAATTGATCCCATTTTTGTCCAATACCTTTAACCTTCGCCATCCTCAGTGAAATTGCCTGCCGTTTCGTGTTCAACCCAAAATATTAGAACGCATAAACGTAATTCAAGTACATCTGTACATAATAGCAGTTTTCACGGCACATTAGGTCCACACTATGAATAGGTTATTTCGCAAAAGGACAATTTCCCATTCGTCCCGTTTCGTCCGCTGCACGCGCGTGCTACGTGCCCTCTCTTCGTAACTAGTTGTGCGATTAAATTTAACTTCTGCGGACGTTTTTTGGACTCATACGTGAACAAATTTTCTTATTTCTCCGTCTTGGGCTATACAGTTGAAGGGCAAACATTCGGGACACAAATTTGTTTAGTTAAGGTGATTGTTTGGCGTTAGTTTGGGCTCACGTCAATATACTTGATTTTTTTGTAATGTTTCCTTATTGGCTATTGACGTCCTCTCGCTGAGGCCGCCCTTTTATTTACAAAATTTTAGAAGAATTATATATTATAGATCTACAAACTATTATAATAATATCTTAAGCTACCGAGACTGTATTTCTATAGTATTGACTACATACTCCTAAGGTTTGGAAATTAGTATTTCTTTCAGATTTGCAATCGTTAATTGATGTAACATATAAAATAAATAAGTGAACAATATTTTTTAAAAAACAAAATCATATTATTTGAACAACGTTCAATACTGATAAATAATTCAAAATAATAACACAAAGTACACTTATGCTAGGTAGCCAAACGGCCCAACAACGTAGGCGAGAGTATGACTCAATCCACGTAATCGGTCAGATACATTGACAAAATTTGCTAAAGTCCTGTTATGCTCTTAGAACACGAGCGTGAACATTTCCAAACCCATTCTGTCTCCATCACCTTACATCATTACGTACCCTTTCCCTTCCAAGGATTGTTTGGGTCCAAAATCTAAGTGCGTCGGGATACTTCCCGGATACGGTCCGAATACGGCCCGTTATTCATTTATGCGGGCGATTACAGCTGTTGTTCTGTTCTTTGGGGTTTAAGGGATCCGGATTTATTCCATCCCAATGTGTGAGACAACTGGATGGAGATTGTAGAATGGCATCCTCTGTGTTAGTGAGCGCCGATGAATTAAGTATTCCCCTTGTACTTTGTAATGTTGTTTTCAGGGCCGGATTTGAACTTGACTTACAAATTCCAAAAGAAAAGTAGACGGGTTTAGCGATAAGCCAATCATAATTACAGTTCAGAGAAAACATTTACAAACGAGAGCATATGTTATGGAACTAATACTCTTTTATATAATCTATTTATTAAATTAACTTGTTTTCTTAGGTAGATAAAATCCAGTATTCCTCAAGAACTACAATCTTAGACTTCTCACGTAGGTATATTTACTCCTTATTAAGCTACCCCCAGCTCATTCCACACATAATTTTCTCTTGCCAACACGTATCGCGAGGTTTACTCTGATAATCAAACAAATGGCGTAAATTATTACCGAATTTCGTTAACGTTTAATAGATAGTCTTGATACAATGAACGATGTAATTATTTCGAGACAAAGAGTAGACGCTAACGTCAAAAACAAAGAATGTACGTGTCTCAAGCAAAGTCGAGGGATTACGGTGACTTGGCATAGACCCGTTAATCTGGTAGGTTAGGTCTATATTGAACCTTAATTTTACACGATAAAATCTAAATCTGTTTTGAATCGGCCCAAAAAGCTATAAACACTCCTTGGTAACCACCGGTATTATTATCGTTATAATATTTAAAATTCTTTCCATAAACGACTGCAGCGCCATCTTTAAGTTCTTGATAAAATGGTTATAATACTTAAGGAAATACCGGGAAAAGCTGTAAGAATAATGCAACAAAAGGTCTTGAATGCACTGGAAATAGTTTTAGCAAAACCTAACTTGGGTAGTATGATTTATAAAATTATAATGTTTTTGTATTGTATGGTGTTTTGTAAATTCAGCAAATCGAAATAAAATCCAGACTTTTTTTTTGCTATTTTGGTATTCAGACTTTAGTTACGAATATTTTAAATCTCAAGTAGGTATACAGGTTACTAAGGAAGTACATGGTCATAATTGAAATGCCCTTCTGCCTATAAAAATTAACAAATATTTCTAAAATATTGTGTAATCCGAAAAAGAAATTTTACCTCCCGTATAAATTTAATCAGTTGGTGATAATTTTGTATAGTAAGGCCAATTTTATTGGGAATTGACTGCGGTTTTCTTGAAGAAAATTGTTTATTTCAATGGGCAGAATGTCAATGGCCACGTACATCACAAATATTGTTTAAAAAAAATCTCAACCAAAGAAAGTGGTCTAAAGTAAGGTGACATGGGTACATGACATTCTAGACCTAACGAGTTTTAGAACATGACATCTCTTAACAGCTAACCCTTCTAAGAAATAATATGACAAAGAAAGTGACTTTTTAATATCACAAACAGTGATCCTGATCCAATTGACACAATAATTGCGCAGCAATCGTTGTGGGAACTAAACAAATATTTGTATGACTTAGATTTATGGCTATCGTTATTGCGAGCTATTTATTTATTACACCACGAAACCTCTATCTCACTATGTTATTCCTGATCTGTTTGTACATCATATTAAGGTCATCTAATATCGTTCGCTGTTCTTTGATATTATTGTTTATTTTATCATTTACGTGGATTATCATAAAACGAATCGTTGGTGTACACATAGAAGTATCGTAGTTAATTGTCGTAATTGCAAATTAAAATAACAAAATTCAATATATTTTAAAAAATTTATGAGTGCTTGTTTATTCTCAACGACACAAAAATCTTAATAACCCAATTTTGTTTATTTAAGCTTGAAATGTACGTTATTTTCAACATAAACTTGACACGCTGTGTGCCGCACTGCGTAATTATAATTCAGTCTAACGGATCTCCAATTAATGGAAATTCGCACATGAGACGCTTAAATTAAAATGTTAAACGACTCGTTAACATCTCGTAACGTGATTCTTTTCACGCGCACACGACACGCACACGACACGCACACGACACGCACACGACACGTTCACGCAACGCAATCGACACGTAAACGCCACGCCGTTCATTTTAAATTACCTGTTGGGTGTTTAATTAAATGAAATTTTAATTTTGTTTGCTTGTTTTATGATTTTATCTTTGGGAATAATAATGGAATTTGGTATATATTTACTTTATGCTTGTATATTTCTCCATGCTTTGCAGCGGAGCTTAAAGTTATTAATTTGATTAAAAATCTTAGTTGGATATTTATTTATTTTAATTTAGCTGTTAAGCTAAAACAGAGTATTAATTAAGAGGATTAAGCCTCCGTCTTTAAAGAAATAAAAATAATACAGCTTTGATTTGAATATTGTTTTACTCTTATTAATTCTTACTTTTGACGAATTAGTAATACCGTAGCCTAAAATATAAAATAAGTTAACATATATTATTATACAAATGAACAATCTGTCATTTGTACTAAAATGTTTTAATGTCACGTGTAGGTATAATTGTTTATTTTGAGTGTTTATCGCTGTGGTTTAATTTTGAACTGAAACACGCCCGGATCACCGGGTCACTGCAGTGTAATCTGTATAATATCGTGGATTACGTAGATATTCATATATTTGCGTTGATCAGACCCGTAATGCATATCGCAGAAATCATATCACTTTGCATCGGTGCAAATTTAGTAATATTGATATCTAAGCGCGGCCTGTGTCCAGCAGTAGGATATTTAGGCCGGTAATACAGCCGGGCGAGTGGTTTACCTGACGCAAAATGAACGCATTGTCAGTCAACAATTCAACATATGTTACACATTTGTGTGTGTTGCCTTGTCGGTAAACAGTTGTCACTAATTATTTAGGAATATTAACGGTTTGCTCACGCACATTCTCGGGATCACCCGACTAGTTTCAGAGTCAATAGGAGTCCCTAATCATGACCTGACGCGGCGGCGGTGGTGGTGTTGCGAGTCAAACTGTCTTGATTCGACTGAACTTGTCACTAATACCAGTCACCAGGTAAATTCCTTGGGTATCTCATATGTAGGCCGGCTCCTTATTAATGGCCTCTATTCGAACGTTAGTCGAGCCGTTCAAAGTAAAGCCTGTTAGGTCTACAAGCCCTATAATCGTAACTAAACCAACTAGCTGTGTACAGGACACAGCTAGTAAGGCTAGCGAGCTTTGGAGCACCCTTAGCCGCTGTTTTTAATATAAACGTATACCTCTTTCCTAATATAAAGACAGTGTATTAATATTGTTGCATAGATTTGTTCGTCTTCCTCTCAAAAACTACAGGGTATTCTGATAAATTCACTAGACTAGACTAGACAGTATATGTGTGTGTAGATTCATTAGTAGTGAAATTTTAGATAGGTGTCATACAAACTCATAAGACTTTTCGACCAACTGCACATATTATTAAGTAAATAATGCGCATGGTAAAAAAAAAGAATCGAAATATTATTAATATTGTAAAAGCTACATTTAAAGGCAACAATTTGTTTAAAATTCTTAAAATCGCTTATATTTCAATAGTATTTGAGATGAAAATAATATTAAGTCAATAATTAACTTTAAATCCATCTGCGTTCTATAATCATTAGCCGAGCGTCTGTCACGAGGAGGTCATGAACTTTAACGAGAGGGCTATTCTGTGCTCTGTATAGCGTATATGTTTCGAATATGTCGCCTTTTACCTTTGAGAGTGTTCGCGCTGCTTCATTAATGACGTGATAAAATGGATTGAAACCGTAGCTTTATTGGTTGAAATAGTCGTGGTTAGAAAAATTACCGGTTTCAAGAATTTAATGGTTTTATTTAACATTTTATTCCATACTTTTAGGGATGGCCGGAAGGTACATGGAATACCAGTAATTAATTACTATATTATTATTATCATTCCTATATTGGTGTTTTTTTAATACTCCGTACCTCAGAAGGGAAATGGAATCTTAATACTACTTGGTTGTCTGTCTGTCATTATTTATTTAACTTAGGAATACGTTGTGGTATCATGTTGAAATTAATGTCAAATACTCAAACCTACGATCCCTTGAAGCAATAAAATTCTATTCTAACTATGTCGAGCAATTAAAAAATACAGCCATTTAAGTCATTTTTCCCAAACATTTCTGACTAACTTAAACAACGGGTACAGTTTCCCGTCGACCCAAAATCACGAAATTTAGAATGGTGCTTGGTCTTACGTCTGTCTTACTTCACAAATAAAAGAAAAAATCCGAAAATTACATCTAGTTTTGTAACATAAACAATACGTGCTATTACAGACTTATATTAATTTATAGTTGTCAATTTGACAGTGTCATACAACGATGTATGAGAGAACATTTTCTCAACCACGCTGGTTTTTTGGTTCGTTTTTGGAAAATTAACCGTGACAATCAAAAAAAAAAATTGTTCGAAACCCTCGGTGCGCGAGTCAGACTCGTACTAGTCCGGTTCTTTAAAGTACCTCCTATTTTAAAAGTACAGACCAATTGACGATAGTTGCCTAGCAGTAGGCTTCTTCTTCTTAACAATGTGTGTGTTCTCCGACTAGCGAAGGTTAGCAGTCTGCTCTGAATAACGCATCGCTTCTCTACAGTAATAGTCGGCTACAAAAGGCGGCTAAATATTAATTAATTTCGAAATGTATACCCCGAAAGACCGAAAAATATGCAAAGATAAGTTTTACTTACCGTAATACTGATACTTTTTTTTCAGAGTGCAAATTCTTTTTCTTTTTGAGTCGATAGTTTTTTTTTATTTAAATTTGGGTCGTCCGGTTTCTAAGTAAAGCTGTCTTGTGACCTTATCTAGATAAATCAAGACCTCCGCTTGTATTTTAAACTGAAGCAATATAGTTTCATCAATCTGTGAGATTTGATTAAGAATATAACAGGCAGGGACTGGTTTCGTCTGTTTGAATTTAGCCTCAAGCTAAATTTTCGATCTAGTCTATTAGCCTTGGATCTGATAAATCTACATTAACTAAAAGCTAAAGTTTTTGTCGTTACATTTTCACACGAAGGCTAAATTGAATCAGATAAAACTTCCCCCAGAATGTTTTGCGTAGTTTAAAGTTTGATGTCTATACATTATGGTAGTTAAGTAATGGAGGGGAACTATGGTTTTAACCCTAAACTCTCCAAGCCCGTTATGGGTCTTTAAAGGGATCATTTAATTGAAGTTAGTAAATCAAATAATAAGATTTACTACGAGGACCTTTTATCGTCATATCCCTTTTGACGTCCACATTTGGACATTGGTGTCCCATAGATTTGCATATTGAACGGTTTTTGGTCGTTTGCAGCGGTACTTAGACTCCTATGTGAACTGGAAACTTGTTGATCGATATTATTATTCTGACAAGTAAAGGACCTTATTGGTTTCCTCTCTTCTTTTATTCTTATCACATGTAGGTTACCATCAGCAAATACCACTGCAACGATTATAAGATGGTAAGACTGTGTCCAAAATGCTTGTTTACCTTGACATATATCAATTTCTTTGAAACTTCATTCGCATTTCTCCTTAGTAATGTTTAAACTGAGTCCTCAAAAGAGTCTCATTTCTTCATCATCTTCGACTCGATAGAACGCTGTCACATAAAAAATCAGATCTTTATCGAATAAAGTAAAATATTCAACAGTTAATTTATAAAACGTTAAAAAATCCAATTGAAAAACATAATTTAAAAAATCATTTCAATTTCCGAGGTACGAGTACAAAAAGTAATGTAATTAACCTTCGATTGTATACGTAAATTGTAATTCATGTTTTTATTCGCGCTGGCACTTTTATCACACAACAGATGTGAAATTCAGATCATCCAAGATTTTCAGGAATCTAATTTTTGATTTACAATTCCTCATGACCTGATAGTATATATAATACCTAATAAATACCTAAATAAACTATATTTTTCAAACAGTTATATTATTAGATCACCCATCAACATCGTCTTGAGCTAGCAATCTAGATTTGAAGAACACAGACATGTACCCAAGAGTTTCTAAATCCGTTTATTGTTTTTAGCACCTCCAAACCGGCCCACTATCATGGACGCGAAGACCAGGAGTCACACGCGTCTCCTCGAGCCTTACAACGAGGGAGACACCTTAGAACTCGTCTGCGAATGTTTCGGAGGTAAGATTTGTTTCTTAAATCATTTGCTCTCCAAAAATCTGTTTTAATCAGGAGACCCGAACCGCAACACGCTATTTACTCAATCCCTCTTAGTCCACTGATTAATGGAGGTGTCTCAAAAGGAGGGAAAGCCTGCAGCCCGCAGGCGTTTGGACAGAGGTAAGCCTTTATATACACGGTGCGTATTAGTCGTGCTTTGTTAGTATTCTACAAATTACAATCTTCCCTTAGCCAAAATTGTAATCTTTGTTTTTTTAGAGACGTTCTTTATTTTGCCTCAAGAGATCATTTCAGTGAAGCAAATTCCAATGTGTCCAGTCTAATTTAGAGTTATGCCTTCTGGCACATTTAACTAGTAAAAATTCTTCACTAATTATGACAACAGGAAATATGTACCTGAAGGACTGAAAAATATACTAAAACATAAATTCCTGTAAATCCTAAAAGGAATTGAAATCTTCGGTGTAATTGCATCTGAGCCTGAAATATTCATAACCTTCCAAACTTAATCTCATAATCTGATTAATCAAATTCCTGGATTTGAGCGGCTTACCTGTGTAATGATTATTATAACTAGGTACAGGTAAATTCAATTAAAGTACAAGTAGAAATTAGAATAGATTTTATCTTTCTATTGCCATAGGTTTATTAAGTCAGGATCTGCAATTAAAAAAAAATCTTTGTATTTTGTCTTTTTTTAAGGTTATTTTGGTGCTTAACCGATATAGCTACCACTAACATGTATGGTCCCTGGTTTTATGAAACTCGTTTATAAATACTATTCATTTCAAGTAAAGCATAAAACGCGTTTATTATTTAACATTTTTCTGAACAACATGGCAAAATATTATTTCCACTAGACCTAAAATGTGGGGCAACGGGCTGTAAATTTTAAACAAGTCGCACTGTGAGATTCATTGCCAAAAAGTGTGTTTTTTTCTTATTTGAGAAATGAGCCATGCAAAAAACAAATGCTAGTTGTTCCAAACTTATATTCTCTGTTATCAACGCCAGCTTTTCAACGTTTATTTTAGTTTTAATCCGTCCCTTTACGAAAATTTCAATACGTGGTCGTTTGTACTGCTCTCATATTGTCCCAAACAATACCACTCATATCACAACTATTATGGTACCACTAACACACAGATTACGCCTGTTATTACGCCCATATGACCAAATGATATCATAATGCCGTTGTCGGTCGGTAGAGAACACTATTCAAGAAATGATTAAATTATCTTTTACTTTCCTTTCTTAAACTTGCTAAATGCTCTCTTAGAACCTTTAAAGAGTAAAAGGAATGACCCCAGGAGACCATAAATTAATTATCAACTCAAGTCTACAAAAATCAAAGTTATTTATTATTATTATAAGACAACATTATTTAGTCGTCAGATTTTTCCTCAATCTTCAGAAGTAGGTCAAATAATCATTTCACTGGGGGCGAATTTTTTATCCCTTCTAGTATTGTATTTTTGTGTATTTGCCAAACAATCGTAGTTTTGATGTGGCTTTATTGTGCATCCATATTCTACTAAAAGTACTTTACTTCTGCTGTAATTTATTTCGGTAATATTGTTATCTATTGCCCAAAGCGCTCGCTGACTTTTGTTTATTCAAATTTGCAATAGGGTTGTGTAACCAAACTTCGTAGTTCACTATTAAGACGTTTTTTAAGTTTTCATTTTAGGTTCGTGATTTCTAGGTAAATCGAAACAAAAAGAATCCTTTATTTTGATCTATTAGAATTCGCAAAGAAGAAAATTTGTAATAAATTTTAAATTTTTTAAGTGACGAAGTCTCCCGAGGTCTGACAGAGATAAGAGTGTCAAAGTAACAGGCTGACGTTCGTCCAGCTAAAACATTTTATCTTTTTTATTCCAAGAACCTTACTTTGAATCCCTTAAGGAGCTTTCTGATTAAGGACGAAATGTTTTGATCCTTAATATTCTGTGATGAGTAATTTTTATTTATTATGACAATCGACTTAATTTCTTTTTAGACAGGAGTCAAGATTTAATTTGACGAAGGAATACAATTCAAGATACTCGAAATACAGGGGGATGCTTAACGTCGTTGGTTTGCGACTTGCGGTACTTACGTAAAGCACATGAATTTGTCCGTGAGGCACCGTAATTAATAAGACAGAAACAGTAAGCCACGTGTATGTAATTCAGGTATTATTTTGGCGCAATGGTGTGATACAAAATTGAGTAATAAAATTGTTCACTATACTAAAACGTAGACAGTTATTCGAGCGCCAATTCAGATCATTCAAACTGATATTATATAGAAAGCGATCTGAAATTAAATTTGTCTTAAAACTTTTCAACTGATAAAACTTGATAAATTCAACATACTTTTTCCTCTCTTATTTTATTTTAATTTCATACATTTCAATCTCGTAAATTTGCAATGAACTACTTAATTTCTTCATACACTCCAATTTTACTTCTCTGTCTCCTAGTAATAACAACTAATTCTTTCTCTTCATCCCCAGGTGACCCTCGTCCCCGTCTTACCTGGTACTTAGAGAACACGGTGATCGACGACTCCTTCGAGCAGAGACCTGATGGCGTGACGACCAACACGCTAACGTTCCCCAACGTTGGGCGACAGCACCTTAACGCGAGGCTCGTCTGCCAAGCCTCGAATACTAATCTAGCAGCACCTGAGTCGAAGCTCCTGATTTTGGATATTAATTGTGAGCTTATTGTTTTATTTTTCAAAGACTTAAAAACTCATGTCTTCGTTGATGTATTCATGTATTTTATAAGTAGTACGAGTAAGATTGAGTATCAGGACTATTTTACAATTTTATCATAATCTGGAACATATAAATTCATCTTAGTGTTACTAGTCAAATTAGTCAAGCCTTTCTGAGCCTGTATTCAAATCTAATCATCTGGATAAATTTCCAAAAAATCAGGCAACAAGTAACAAATTTTATCTCGAATCTGTTTAACATTTTTAGTAATACGATAAAAAAGATTATGATCGTATAGCAAGCTAATGTACTGTATTGCGGCGTAAATCTTATATTTCCTTCGCCTAATCCTTGGCATGATTCAAGGTAAGTGGCCATTTTTGGGTCTATTATAAGCAGGCACTCAATTGGAACTTCCTATTGAACAAATCCGGTAGTTGGTTTCAATTACTGGATACAACGACGGAAAGCTCCAGACCGTGCAGATAATGTTAAGGTATTGAGAGTATTGAAATTGGAGTAAATGGTTATAATATGCCAATTTTCCTTCCTTAAATTACTATTGAAAAGAAATTGGGAGATGATAAGAAAATTATAGACATAAAGTTTAATAAAACTACTTTTTAAAAGGATTCGGTTTTTCAACGCATTTGCAGGTGTAACGTCGGAAACAAATCTAAATAAACTGAGATAAAATCCTTTTAAAAAGTAGTATTATTTCAATGTTTCACATTCGCGTACCTATACCTCAAAAAGCATTATGTGATAAAAATATTATTTGAAGTCGTTTTGCTATTGTTCCGTGCCTTAACAGCACCTTAGTTCTGGTGTTTTATGTAATAGATAGAACCTCAGGAAGGTCTAAGAATAAATATTAATCATTTAAAAAACCAAAATTAGTTCGATGCTAAAATATTTATGTTTGCAGAAATCCAAACTACGTGTTACTTATAATGTTAAAGTGGCTGGAAAATCTGCTTTAGTGAGCTTATCATATTTACAAAGGCTATGGGCAGGGCTATTGTGAATGTCTATAAAAGCATTTAAACCATAAGGGATCCTTTTGTTAATGTGCCTTTAAAGCTAAATGAAGGTTAGCTCGGTTAGCTTTGCATATTGTTTTGTCATAATGCGCAGGAAATTTAACTGAGCGAGTTAAACATAGAATAATGGGAAACTTATGTTGTTACCAAAAACTTATGGTAAGACTGGATAATTTGTGCACAACTGCTAAATGTTACTTTATTTATGTTTGACAATATAAAGGCGAACAAGGTAAGGTTAAAATCCAGACATACAAGTGGTCGTTACAGTAAAAATCTAAAGTATTTCAACAGCATATAACAATAGAAAACTACATAAATTGTCCCATAGGTCCAGATGGAGATGTCCAGAGTGACATGAAATCTCATCACTCAATGATAAACTAGTTCAGATTTACTGTATAAATACAAAGTAAGATGATATAATTACCTTTTGAAAAAGTTATCTAAATCCATTTAGAGTAGGGACTCTCTTCAATCTCTTGGCCATAAATCCAGTTTGTTGCAGTAAGACCACTGGGCATCCAGATCCTGAACAAGCGCGCGCAGCTGTCGGCCGACAGGAACTACGAGGTAGAGTGCAAGGCTGTCGGCTCCAAGCCTGAGGCTCAGGTGACCTGGTGGAAGGGTGGAAGGCAGTTGAAGAGAAGTGCTAAGAATGTAAGTAGATTAACCTGTAGGCGACATAAAGTTAAGCATAAAAAATTATACCTGACTGTCTTGTCATGTCTGTCCGGTCATGTTTGTCCTATCATCTCTGTCTTGTTGTTGTTTCAGTTTTTATATTACTTAAAACATTTTTTTTTCGGGGCCAACAAAGCAATACTAAAACTTAATTAAATAGATACGATATAATCCTCAATTCTCTCAAATCGTCATCATTAAATATAAAGGTTTTTTTGATGTTTTGTGAATGTTATTATTAGGTTATTTTGGTTAAAGCTTATGTATTTTTTTGTACACGGTATATTTTTAGTTGCTTATTAAGAAGGATTTGTATTTGTAAAGGATATTGTCCCGGTTCTGTCATTACGTATTTTTTGCTATTCATACTTCATGTAAACATTTACGTATTAGTTAGAATATTACCTAACTCATATAATATCTTCTATGTTAGAAACAGATTGAAACAGTTCATCATTCCTTTAACGAAAACGATTGGAGCCAAAATTTTATTAGTGTAATTTCGCATGCTGATTAACTTTGTATAAACAGATCAATACTTCCAAAACCCAATAAACACTTTACCCCATTAAATCAGACAAGTTAAAGCAAATATGGCGAAGTTTGTAAATGCGATACAACACTTAGGAAAGTCAGTGATCTTGTTGTCTCAGTATCAATTACGATACATTTCATACAAGTTCATAATTATTCCAGGAGTTCCCAGAATTTAGTGTATAGGTGATATTTTTGGACTCGTCCTTAGAGGCTATTGTTGGCTCGATTCGTAGGTTTTTGTTGAATGGTTATTGTGTGATATTTTTGTTAGGAAAACTCGAAGTTCCAAGAAACATAATACCTAATTAGGCCACATCGTATGAATAGGTGTTTCTTTTTAAAATTGCTTGTACACATGTTTAGTCAATATATTTATGTGGAGTGTGTTACGCAATTGCTAAAATGATAAAAATATCCTTATTGGAAAAACAGTTTCCTCTCGCACTTTATTTAATTTACTAGCTGTCCCCCGCGACTTTATTCGCGTGTTTTAGTTTGAACGGTTTTCATTTTTGCAACATATTTTAATCTATGCTCCGTTCCTATTGGTCGTAGCGTGATGTTATATAGCATATAGCCTTCTTCTATAAACGGACTATCTAATACAAAAATAATTTTTCAATTCGAACCAGTAGTTCCTGCGATTAGCGCGTTCAAACAAACAAACTCTTCAGCTTTATAATATTAGTATAGATGTTGCATTTCTCTGACGTTTAGTGAACTGTTGATACTCGAATACTAACTCTGGTATGAATTACTTCTACTCGCGTCTCCCTCAAGGTCTGATTACAAACTAAGCCGAATTTAAACCCCTGTTGATTGAACTGCCACACGACAAATATGCTCAGCATTAATATCTACGTACAATAATCTAGTATTTGTTTTCGCACCGCTTCACTGTAAATACTAGGATTCAGACTTTGAATAGTGGTTGTTTTTAATTAAAATAAAACTGGTAGCTGGTTGCTAGCTGTCGGTTTTATTGCGAGACGAGGCTATAAGAATATGCATAGCTAATTAAACTGTGATGGTTTGATCCTGAAAGAATAACGTGGGGTACGTTTGGCGTTTTAACTGCTAGATTAACTGGAACGCTAACTGAAATATCGGTAGCAGACGGAGCTTGGTAACTTCTGCTCTGTGCGGTATCCAAGGTACTAATTTTTACAACTGCACCTCTTAGTTTTATGTTTAGAATGTTTTTATTACTGACGAACTTGAATAAAAAGGATAATTAAAGTTAAATTAATTATGACGTATTCACACTTAAAAATGTGTAAAAATATTCTCCACTCAAAACTAACAGAATAGCTAGAGAACTTCGAAACACACACTTTAAATGTAAGTCTCAGAGGGAACCAATTAATAAAAAAATAATTACAATGTTTTTAACCACTAGAAAATTGAAATTTTACAAAAAATAAATTCAAATATGTAATTAAATTAATTGGTTCTAATTACAATCGTCATGTTTGGTTTAATTTTCAAATATCACCAACACCAAATATTTGACCTTTTCGCACATTGTCATTAGGTATTTTCGGACGTTAATAACACCGCAAACCATTAAAATTGACGACCAGATTTGGAATTAATAAACCACTAATTAAGGAGATACACCGGAGAGTAATCCCGATTAATTGGTACATAACTAATTATATTGAAATATTTTACGTTGAGTACATATTTGTTGCAACAAAACTAGTTAAACATTCAAAATTGTAATTATAATTAGGTAAACGGAATTATTAGATATTCTATGAAACACAATGAGAGCGATTTCGGGATAATTCTATTATCCAATGTATTATGTTCGGAAAATTATCAGGTGTTGTGGAGTCTGTCGAAGAAGCTTGCTTCCTAAGCCTTCAGATGATTTACATGTGGCATAGCTTTTAAATATTTTTTTTTACAGAAGAAGGGAGCATAGAATCTCTACGCTCAATTAATTATTTTGTGCTATTTGTAAGTTTAAACAACATTATTTGTATAAAATAAAAAAGTAAAATATTATTATAATATTATTTTTATTATAATGCAAACAAATTTTACATCAAAATATTCTCTCTCTGTATTTATTTTGATGCGTATTCTCAATTATTTTTGGTGATTACTGCAAAGCCATAGTAGAGCGTGTCTGTGGTTAAATTTTAATTAACTACTCTGTGGAATATACCTAACTTATAATGTGGATTTTCTTAGCATTTGATATATATTATGTATAACTTTATGTATGTAAGTAATAAGTCACTTGTCTATTGGCATGTTTTTAATGATAGATTAAATCTATGTTAGTTAATATAAAAACAAATAAAGAAATAGATATTTTTTTTTCTGTTAGACTCGTCGGTATCGTGACGGGTTTGAATAAGGATCGAATCCATTATGTATTAGTTTGTCAGGACAAAGTTCTGTAAATTTGGTTTACTTTAAGGCGATTCCTCAGTGCCTTAGTTAAATAGTCGTGGTTATTTTTGTAATTATCAATTAAGGTACATTTTCCGTGTTCCGAGCAATTAATTCTGTTAGCTAATACATAGCGGACACAACATTAATTAATAACGTCGAAGCAACAATGAATTTATTATTTTTTGCAGCACACTGAAAGACTGAAAGATTTTTTTTATCCAAACAATAATTATTTGTTTCACCCTAATTATGGTAATTAATTATAGTTCGCTGGTACAGTCGCAAGCAGTGTTGTATTACGACACGGGTTGTGAATATCAACCTTATTGGTTTGAAATAAAGGCGCTGCCGTTTTCGATGGGTTACGATTGAAGTGCGCCCGCCTGTGCGTCATACCAAGGCCGGGAAAGTAACAATAGGGGTAGTTTCTTTGTTCATTTAATTTTCTTTGTTTCGCTATATCCAGTAAAAATGTTAAGCCGTAAGTTTTTCCTATTATACCGCTGTTATTATTTTTAGTTGTATTGGAATCTGAGCCTTGGCTTTTAAAAATAGGCTTTACTAGATTAGAGCTAGAAATGTTTTTAAAAGAAGGATCTATCTTCTGTTAAGATTTATATAAATAGAATTTGGAGCCCTTTGTTTAGTAAGACTCCATTATAAGCGATTGAGTGAAGGCAGTGGCTCGGCGTGCTTCGGGGCATGGTTGCCGCCTGATGGCACAGGCTTGCTCAGATCGATCTGGTTCTTTCTTCCAAACACCAGTCCAGTAAACTGCATTTGTTAACACAATATTATTCGCAAATATTGTCTGGACTTTCAAAGAGACCGTGACCCCGGAGTTTGTTTCCACATTTTTTCTTAGTGCATTCAGTTTGGAAATGTCGACTCCAGTGAGCTCAAGAAAAGTGACGCGTAATAGTGATTGTATATCCTAATTGCACAATAAACTATTTCATTTCGGTTTAAAATAAAAATATGTGTGGTAATTTAGTTCAATCTGTGTCTTATTTTATCAATTAAGGCAATGTAATAATCTAGCCTTAATGACAAAACTATAAGTTTAATAACTTGTAACCACCTGTGAGCAGACGTAAATTCTACATATTCTCATCAATTTACTAAACTTACTTAATAAGATACCTACGAGTGAAGTTTCATACTTAATGTTTTATAATTAGCTCTGTTTGTTACATATTCCAATTATAATTTGTTTACTATAACATGCTACATGAATAATTTATAATATGCTATATTAATTTGTTACTTTTCACCTATAATAAAAGTGATATACATTAATAGTGTAGCTGTTATATTGCATAACAAAAACTGCGCTCTTTTTCAATGACTATAAGGGTGAGTTTCCATTATCGCTGATCTGGGCGAAGTAGAGAAGAGCAAACCGCGAATTGGTCAATCACACATCTCGAAATTTCTACTCCGCATCAGTGTGAAGTCATTTTTTAACAGTAGTAACTACTGGGCTACTTTCCAAGGACTTCCTAGATGTTTTTATACCGCGCCACATAAAACATTGAAAATAAAACAGTTGCAGATCGTTTTTCATCTCTTTCTCGGCTCTTTATCATCTAGTATTATTGCAATAAATTCATAAACATACACATTCCATCGATCGTAATTTCTTTTAGTCTTACATTTCGTTAATTACTTACCTAAAGACCCATTCTCTTTATATTATTGAGATGTCATTTTATTATTTAATAAT
Organism: Diachrysia chrysitis; assembly: GCA_932294365.1. Taxonomy (NCBI): domain Eukaryota; kingdom Metazoa; phylum Arthropoda; class Insecta; order Lepidoptera; family Noctuidae; genus Diachrysia; species Diachrysia chrysitis. The sequence continues at coordinate 502,673 of OW028661.1, forward strand.
CAACACAAATTATAAATTTATTATTTATATTAAACTAGCTGTCCCCCGCGACTTTGTTCGCGTGTTTTAGTTTCAACAGTTTTTCATTTTTGCAATATTTTTCATTTATGCTCCGCTCCTATTGGTCGTAGCGTGATGTTATATAGCCTATAGCCTTCCTCAATGAACGGACTATCCAATACAAAAAGATTTTTTTAATTCGAACCAGTAGTTCCGGAGATTAGCGCGTTCAAACAAACAAACAAACTCTTCAGCTTTATAATATTAGTATAGATATTAAATATAGATAAATTATCGATTTTAGCGCTCATGTTATGTTGGTATCTACTATTAATGAATATCGTGTTTCATTCGTTTTCGTAATATTAACGTTTAAAGATGATTTAATTGTCAATTTTCCCGCATCAATTATGTTGTTGTTCTGACGGTGGCGTGCATTGTGGGAAATGGGAAAATTTAGGTCATTATCGTCGGAAAATGGGTTATCAGGCTGTTAATTAATTCTTTTCACACTACCACTAAACATTGTTTGAAATGCTCATGTTTATTTATAGACTGTTCTGGATAAGTGCGTCTTAAGTTACATTAATCAAAGTAGAATATTATAACTGGCGTATTAATATATTTTATGGTCGGTTGTTTGTAATTACGCTGAGGTGATTTTTTATAGAACCATAAGTATATAAGTTCTAGTTAAGGTTATACTAATCAAATCTTTGAATATCGCTAAAAATGTAGGTGAGTATTGCTAAAAAGTATTTATATAGTATTCAAAACAACACAATACAATTAATTTCCCTTACTAATTGCTAATGATGAGTTCCTGTAAATATTCTCGTAATGAAGCCCCATCATTCCTGAGTTTCAAGCCTTTCATTAACCTAATGAATATACAATAGATTTATCATTGCATATATATTCACCCACAAATTGATCTATACAGTAAATTTTTAATTTCCTGGATCAACAATTTAGCAACTTAAATGCTTCACGAATGTTCTAACTATTGTCATACAAAATTCCGTCTGAATTCGATGAATCGTTTGTGTTGTACCTAAAGTTCACCGCACATCATCGAGAACAAAGGTAGCAAACTAGTATCTTAATGTATTGATCTGTTCGGATCGCGACACCACCACCGCCACGTCAGCTCATGATTAAGGACGCTTATTTAGTCTGAAACTAGTCGGGCGATCCCGAGAATGCACGTGAGTAAACCGTCGTAAAATACGTAATTAATAAACAGATTAAACAAAAAAAAATGTAGTTATACCTTCGAAATTGATTGTCGACCTTCATTAAGTGCTACTTGGTAGCGTATTGTGTAAACAGACAGCACTTTTATCAGCATAGTACCCATAGTCATCATAAAAAAAATGCATTGACAATTTCTTTGTAAGACAGTGCTGAAGAGTTACATGCTTTTATGTATTCTATTTATAAGTCAGTCTTGGTCACCAGTGCGGGGATCACGTATTGTTTGGCCCTACTGATCTCAATTCACCCCAGTTTCCCCTCAGTACATATCACTCATCTATCTATCCTTGTATGCGAGCAATATTTTCTCTTGACCCTCAAGATGTGAATAAGCTACGAAACAATAGAAGCTCGTTTAAAAGGAAAAAAAAGACTGTTGATGCTATTGTCTTGCTATTCCTATCAGGTCAAACTACCAATGTATTGAAACATTGTAATTATTCAGAGTAATAAAAACGATGTTCGGAAAACACACCTACGGAATTCGAAATCATTGAAATAGAAAAAGAGATCGAAATAGTTTGTAATTCAAATGTTATTTCGGTTACGGGTAATGGGTATTGGTGTCAACTATATTAATATAAATATAAAAATTAATTTATAGTCAGTTTCCATATCGACATATAACATAAATGACTTCAAAGACATTTTTATGGGACCACCTCTCAGGCATCCACAATGGCTGGAGATATTGCGTAACAAACATACACAAAAAAACCGTCGACTCGAGAATTTTCTCCTTTTTAAGTCAAATAAAAATATTATCTACGCAACTGTGTAATATGGGTTTAATATTTTGAAAATCATAATAGTTACTGTAACTTAGATTTTAAAGAGGACAACATTCAAACTGCAAAATGTATTACTTTTATAAATAAAACAGGTATTTTGTACTGTATAGCGAGCTAGCCTTAAGTCGTGTTCAACACGTATAAGGCCTAATATGGATATAACACGTGCATGTAGTCGTCCTTTAATACTGCGTATGTGTGTGTAGCGGTCTCTTGAGTTGTTTACACGGCGCAGTTGCTACGTAGTTACGCCTATTTGCTATCAATAGAAAGAGCAATGGAAAGCGTACTTTCATTAAAACGAAACGCATGTGTAACCGCGCGATTGAAAACGCCTTTATTGCAGTATAGCATAATATGAACTGCATTTATCCCATTTACTGGCATAGCTTTTATTATACAGGCACAGCTTCTAGGAACGGAAATTGAGCGAATAAAAAACTATAAAAAGTACAGCTAGGAAAACAATGGAAGAGTTTGCGATCAAAGTGTTTGTAAACACTTTAAAAATAATATTTACACTTTTATATTGCAATAATATCAAGTTAAGAAAATATGTTGAACCAAGACTAGTATTTTTATAAAGTTGTTAGAAACCCCGTTTCTCTAAAATTAATTAAAATTTTGTTTTAAGTCTTACGTCGGCGATAATTTTGAAAAATAAAGAAAAATAATTATGTATTATATTACTTGTGTCTTTTATATTTTTTAACTCTAATAGTCTGATATCTAACATAGCAATAGTACTCTATAGGTAGTATATATAGGATAGTATATTAAGCGCTTAAAAGAGATCAAAACAGACCCCATACATTTACTATTGAGGTAGGAATTACTGATATTGTCTAAATTATTTTGAGAGTAAATAATATTTCTACATAAACAGAACATAATCCTATAAAAAACGTATTTAATTGCTAATAGGATATTAGTTATTTAGGTAGTCAAAATAAATGTTTTGTAAAAATAGGTACTGATATATGTTTTTACCCTTATACAGGTTGTTACCGAAAGGTGTCGAAAAACTGATGCGTAAAATTGTATATTATCTATTTACTCATTTTGTATACTGACTCCATGCCAGATGTACTCTTCACCCCTTTCAGTAAAACCTTGAGTATGTAGGTACATATAAAAATGAATCCTGATTTCCCTTGGTCATGCCATAACCTTTGAAAAGTTCCACTAAATCGAATATTTTTTTTAGTCATGTTCCTTATTGTAAGTACAAGGTTTTTATAAAAGAAATAAAGATATGCAAATGTTTTGAAAATCTAACATCAACCGTGTGACGCCGAAGCGAGCAGCTAGCTATTTATAAAATGCCATTCAATGGTATGGTTGCAAGGAAAAATGTTAAGCAAAACCGCAAACTCCTTTATTTAAATACTTATGGAAAACAATTCGTATATAAATTAATAAAACCATTACCATACATAGCACCATTCAAAAGCTCTACAGAATTGAACCACTCGACTGTGTTCACATTTTTGTTTAATTGCATATTCAACAAGACCCAGTAAAAACAATTTCGGCAAATAAAAATATATTTTGATAGATTAAAAACCTACCACATACGTTGTACGAATGAACGTGAAATAATTCTGCAACAATAAATGTACCTCTCCAGGGAATAATTTTATTGGATAGAAATTCACCTGTATTTTTATTTTATTAAATATTTTTCAAAATTAAATATTTAGTGTTTTTAGTTGTTTTGTTAAAGGAATTGTGTGTTCTGGCTAGGAAATATACCATTCTGTTTTGTTAAATTTTCTTTTAAAAATAATTTTTGAATTCTTATACAAAATGGTTTTGCGAAAAAAAATATTATATATTTTTTTTCATTTACTTTGAAATGTAAAAAATCAGCTTTTGCCATTACTATTAGTGTAACAGAAGGGATCCCTTTTTTTCGCCTAATTTTTTTTGTCCTTTTTTAATTTGGCATAACGAGTTAGGCATATTGGTATTTGGCATAACAATATTTTGACATAATTGTTGTTTGGCATACTATTTCAGTAAGCATATTTATAGTTTAGGCTATTGTTTTTTGCCCTAATTTCGATTTGCATAAAGTTGTTAGGCATATTGTTTATTCGTCTAATAGTTACATATTAGGCATAAAGATCAAAAGGTGTGATGAATACATACTTTAGTTAATCACACGTATTTATTCCTGATTTATAAGCAAAACATTTGTTTAGGTTTGTAGGTATTTTTTTTCGTGACCCCTAGAAACGACTTTGCCAACCCCAACACATTTGGTTAGGTTGGTAGGTATTTCTTTTTGTGATCCTTAGAAACGACTTTGCCAACTCCGACACATTTGTTTAGGTTGGTAGGTATTGTTTTTGTGACCCTTACCCTTAGCACGTAGTAACCGCCTAGTTTGATTTCATAGCAATGTTTTGAAAACTATGTTAGATAAAAGTTATGCTTAAATATCATTATGCGTAAGGATATTTAGGCTTTAGAATATTATGCTTAACATTGTTATGCTTAAAGTAAGTATGCCTTAAAAATTATGCCTATAAAGTTATGCCAAAGTGATATTGTGCGGAACTATTATTAGGATAAATCAAATTATGCCATGTTAAATTATGACATACAATTTTATGCTTAAAAATAGGGAACCGTAACAAAAACGTTCAAAATAAGTAACGTCCAAAACATTATTCTAATTAATATGACATACTTCCTCAGGCGGCACAGGGGGCGTGCAGACAAATTAAACCCAATTCAATTAATTCAAACTCAAAATATTTGCCTCGTTTGATCCGTGAATATTTGATTATATTATTTACGAGTACCTTGTATAAATATAACATTTATTAAAATTAAATCAAGCCTTGGTAAGTACAAGTAAAATTTAATACCCTTGAAACACGACAGTCCTAATAATAAGAATCACGGTGTAAAAATTAACATATATAATGATGATGATAATAATGATGTTATAATAAAAATACCTTAAACCTGGATTCCAAAAATTGGAATCTCAAATCGCCAAACCGCATTGAGCAAGCGTGGTGATCAATGCTCGTTACTTCTTTATATGAGAAGAGGCCTGTGCCCAGCAGTGGAATATTATAGGCTGGTATTATTATTATTCATTATTATATCTGATCCCAAAGTGTGCAGAGCCTGTATTATGGCAACGAGACAACTGATAAACATGCTTATATATTTCTAAATAGGTACATGCATATTAATAATAAATTATACCGAGATACAAAACAAATGATCATGCTCATCGCACAAAGATTAATTGTCCTAGGTAGAAATAAAACCCACGACCTCCAGTTAAGCAGTCAGGGTCACTAACCAATAGACCAACACAACATGCACTCTTTAAGTATTGAACCCTAAAAACACCAACCCTAAAAACGGTTTCGATCTTGCTTCCATAGTTAAACAAACAAGAGGAAACATAAAATATGTAATTAAGCAATTTTGTATTATAGTATCCTATTTAATTGAAAGTACACTATCTAGGAATTTACGTTTAAATTCCTTTGATAAACTTTGACAGCTGATGGAAGTTTATTAAAATTAATTTTGTGTGAAATGTGAACAAAACATATTCAACTTACAAAGTAAACTAATTATTATTATAATACTATATCGCAAGAAGCAATGCTGAAAACTACGTTGAATTTGTTAATCTTAGTAAAAAAGGGTTGTGCTTTGGAATACTTTTTTTGTATAAAACCAACTGGGTGATAATAATATCCAGCTATCCAATAAAATAGTTTTACTACATAAATAAATACATCACACTTTAAATTTGTTTTGGTCTAAACTATGAATGTTTCATTATAAAAAACCTTTAAAGCCTTTCAACTATCAACGACAACACAGCACAAGCAAACATTTCGTTATAAATCTTTAGTTTTTTAAAAACTTTTAAAGCTTAAAGTCTCAATTGTAATTTTATTCGTGGCGTTGTAGTTGTATTTATAAATCAAGTCCTATCAGTCAGCACTCGAAACGAGGGTAAGTCACGAAATTCACAAAAACCCGAACTTTTTCCCTGACAAATGTGTCATCTCAATCCATTATACTTGACAGGGACAGCGAAAAATATTGAAATAAATGTTCAATGTTTTAATTAAGATATCAAATTGTGACGTTTTTAAACAGTTCCATCAACAAACAGCTTGTTATAACATTGTCTGTATATCTGTGTGGCTTTTAACTAATGACTAATGCCCTGACAACGACTGGTTGTTTTGATTGATCGGACATTTTGTTTATTTAGCTTTTAACGCCCTTTATTTTATTTTGACTTTTATTCAAAATTAATAATGGAGCTTTTAAATCGATATTTGGAACTTTACTTTATTAATTAATTAATAATTAAAGGTGCGGTCTGGTTTTTTGTTGATAATGAAAAAATATCCCATATATTAGAAAAAATAATTAATATAAACGAATTCAATCATTGGTCTCCATATTTTGTGCAGTTTTCTGACAACAACGCGACGATCAGCACATTGAATCTGGTGCCAATGGCAGAGGACCATGAGAAGTTCCTGGTCTGTCGAGCTGAAAACATCAAAGTACCTAACGCTGTCATTGAAGATCGATGGCTTCTCAATGTACACTGTAAGTATTGACTATTTCCAAATACATAGTAGTTCATTTATGTAAGATATACGTAGAAATCATATTTAGGTTTCTAAAGTGTCTGGTTACGCAAAGTACATTTTTATTTAAACAAGATTCAGAAAAAATGTTGACCAATATTCTGCTATCGAACACTTAACACTTAAGTACACATTTAGAAACCTGAATATAATGAAAAAAACCGGCCAAGTGCGAGTCGGACTCGCGCACCGAGGGTTCCGTACACACCTGTAGGTATATAAGTAAAAGTTCACCCATCACTACAATCGAGTCATAGTTATGGTATGATATAATTGCAAAATGAAAAAAAAAAAAAAAAAAAATCATATATATTTTTTTTTATATGATGTAACTAAAAATTTACGGTTTTCGCAATTTTTCCTTTATCTGTACTATAAGACGTTACTTCGTACCAAATTTCAAGATTCTGAGTTCACGGGAAGTACCCTGTAGGTTTTGATTCCCTTGCGAGTGTCGAAAATTTGCGGCATAAACGGGAGTATCTTTTGATCGCGTTGACTTAGAAGTTTGATTTTTTCACAGCTCCAAGAGACCATAGACTTGAGTATTTGATATGAATTTCAGCTTGATACCTCCACGCGTTCCTGAGAAAAAAGGTCTTGACAGACAGACAGACAGACAGACAGACAGACGGACAACAAAGTGATCCTATAAGGGTTCCGTTTTTACCTTTTGAGGTACGGAACCCTAAAAAGGGTTTAAAACAATTTGACCTCGACATTGTGAGGTTTTTAATATCTACCAATATGAATATATATGAATATACCGAGTATAATTAAAAATCAAAGAGGCAATCATGACCCTATAATTTGCGGTAACCAATATCGATCTGAATAAACCTCAAATATTTATTCACAGGCATTTGACTGCTATTATTTTGAACAAAACAGCTTTTCAGAATCCGATCAATTATTGAACGAATACCTACAATCAATGTCGGCACGAAATCAACGAACCGCTTAGTATGATACAAACAGGTTTAATTAACAGCGTAATTTGAAACATGGCTTAAATAACTCAATCAGCAAATATAATCAACAGATTATTGTAAATCATGGATGATGAAGCGATGTAACGTGTAGGTAAAGGAAAAGTATCGGAATCTGCGATATTTGATTTGAACCTTCCACCAGTAATTTATTAGCAAACAATTTGTTTTCTGATTAAGGGTCTTTCTAAATTGCGTCTACATTTTGTAAATCCCAAAAAAACAAAAAAAAAAATTGGAGCCATAAAAAATAGTTTTACAAAACTTAACAATTAGCTTAACTTAAGCTAAATACCTTCGTCCACAGATGTCCCAATAGTAACCTTGAAATTGGGATCAAACCTAAATCCAAGTTATATCAAAGAAGGAGACGATGTATATTTTGAGTGCAGCGTCAAAGCTAATCCGAAGACGAAGAAACTTACCTGGTATAAAGGGGTAAGTTAATTATATTCTTGATGATATATTCTTGATAATAAAGCAAAAAGTAATCCTGAATAACAAAATAGTATTAAAATTATCGATAGTAATCCAAAAATAAATACTATAAATGATTAATTAACGTTATAATTATGATGACATTTCCGCATATTATTACAATGTTATTATGAGTTTCTAGCCACGGCAAAATGAAGCCAACCACAGTGGGTATTAATTCGTTATGTTTTGATTTATTATTACTGATTACTCTGGCTTGTAATGATTTTATGTAATTGGATTAAATATTTTGTTTACGATTTGATTATTCATTAGCTAGAATCTTCATAAGCTTCTGTTGATTTACTATAACACTTTGCACATCTATTAATTAAACTATAACAACAATAAAACTAGAAGTAATATTAATGAATATTAAAATCATAAAAATCACTCAAATTAAAGCCAAGATGTTCAATAGGTCAAGGAGATTCTACACAATGCAAGTGCAGGAATCATCTTAAGCGACCAGAGCTTGGTGCTGCAGAGCGTGACCAGGTCTGCTGCTGGAGACTACAGCTGCCTAGCGTACAATAATGAAGGAAGTGCTACTAGTAATCCGGTGTCCCTACAAGTTAACTGTAAATACATCATTGTGATATTTATTATAGTGTTGACACAATACAAATGGCATAAGCTTGAATTATTATTAATAGAGACATTCATTAAAAAAAAGAGTTGATTTAATAGTCTAGATATAATTTATGTTGATGACATTAAACTTTTAGAGAATCAATCATCATCAAAAGTTTAAGTGAAGACTAGTGTTCCAAGAATTTATAAAAACGGTATCGTTCCCAAAAGCATAATCAGAATTCTATACTATATTCTTTAAGGACGGAAATAATTAGATTCATTTAGACATATACATAATCTAGCATTTGAAAACTCTAAACTTAGAGGTACCAAATTAAAAAGGCTTTAATAAGTTAAGGCTTTATTTTTGTTGGCCAAAATTATCCTTTAGCCAAAATTGTCAAATATTGGCTTGAATTTGTTTGTGTTTCAATAGATATACCCATGTGCAAGACAGAGAACGATGGAGAAGTCTATGGCGCTCTCAAGATGGAAACTGTAGTACTAAAATGCGTTGTGGACTCTAGCCCACCACCGACTTACTTCATTTGGTTCTTCAACAGTTCTGGAGAGCAAACTGAAATTTCTACAAGGTAAGTTAAGAATTTTGACAGAACTGGATGAAAAATGTGAATTTCATTCATTTGCCCATTGAAAAAAATGCTTGCTTGATATTCCTGACGACGCGACTTTAATACAATTAGCATAAAAATAGCGGCATCACGTCAGTATATTATTTCAAACTTCAATTTAAGTGCTAATAAAAAATTACGTGTTCTCTGCACTGTATCTGACTGGTTGAATTTTTAATCATACTAAAGTCAGAATATACACTTTGTTGCAAATTAGTTTTATATTTTCAGAATTTCAGATGTGCCTTTTACACTTTTAAAAATACCAAAAATGTGAGCAAATGATTTAAGTTTTAGGTTTTTTCAAATAAACCTGCTTCTTGTTTGCATACATTTCCACGTCTAATTTCAACAATGTAGCTCAGTTTCACCATTACCTCATTACCTCACCTATTGAAAACTTGGAATTTTCAAGAAACTCCGTATAAAACAAACTTGACAGTACTTTTAAGATCGATGACGCCGAAGTGGCCCGAAGTTACTCGAGTTTATCCTTATTTGTTTTGTTACTATAAATAAAGCTCGGAAATAAAGAGACTTGAACCGAGTCGCGAATCTCAAGTAACCAGTAATCAAGTTATAAGCCTTTCAGTTGTCTAGTTATGTCTTAGTTAGTTAGTTATAAAATCTAATAAACAGGCCACAGTAGTTACGAGCTGGTACGAATTTCATTCAATGGACACAACATCATAATTATATTTGACATATAAATAATAAAGTAAATTAATAAATTAATAACTAAATTACCCACCTGAAAAGTAAATTACTATAATTTAAGAAATATTGTATATAATTTACATTACTTATTTAAAACTCTAAGAATTTTCAAAAGGTAAAAAATTTGACTCTTGAATCCTAAGTATTTTTTTTTGCCTTTACCAGTTTATACACGACCCTTGGGAACTCTTCGACCCTCCGCTATACTCCGACATCCGACATGGACTTCGGCACCGTCCTCTGTTCCGCTATCAACACCGTCGGAAAACAGGAGGTGCCCTGCATGTATAAACTTGTAGCTGCAGGTAAGGACAACTTATATATTTTGGTTTCTCTTAATCTACTTTAAGAAGAGGAAAAGTTATTTTAACGGGAATTTTAAAATTTCATTCGAAAAAAAATAACTGTATTTGTGATTACAAGGGATAATTTTTTTAAAATACTTTCTTTATTTGATTAAATTGATCGAAAGCAAATCTTGCGATTCGTCAAACAAAAGAAAGTCTTCAGGTTATACATCTATCTTTTGAGTAGGCCATAAACACTTCCTAACGTAGTACCTTACATAACGTAAGATAGCCCCAACTTACGATCCAGGAAAACTATTCTGACAAAACTTGGGAACGAACAATATAAGTCAGCGTTGTTCTTTCACATTACTTGCTTCTCTGACACTTGATTCCAAAGGCTCTTTAAGCTTTTATTTGGTTTTCATCGTGGTTTTTAGTGGTCCAAAGACTATCATTTTAAATACAGTCGGTTTCAGCAGGGAATCCCACTTCTCTTCACAACTGTTCCGTGGTGAACCAGAGTTCTGACACGTTAATGGTTGAGTGTCTTGAAGGATTTGATGGAGGACTACCTCAGGTGTTCTATATGGAAGTGCTGGAGTTACCCTCTTTGATGGTGAGAGTATTATTTCATATTTTTAAAAGTTTTACTTAATAAATAAGAAAATCTTATAAATAAAACACTAGACTTAAAACGTTCGTAATAATATTTTTTTTTGATCAGTAATATAAATGTTTTCTGCCATACGATAATAATTATAATTTTGTTTAATTCTGAGGGATTTCTTATATATTTTAGTACATTGTAGCACTTAGACAGGACAATTTTAGAAATTTTAACTATACCGTAGATCAAGGAAGATATTGACCTTTGGTATTTGTGTCAATATAATATCCTAGCCAATAAGGCCTCATAAGCCTTGCGGTAAACCTAATTCAAATAAAGGCACTGCACGTAATTATAATATGCCAACAGAATCGTTTGATGTAATTAACCTTGTGCAAATGAATACATACTGTTTAAACAAAAATATTACGACATGGAGTTTAAGAAGTTCGAATCTAAAACGTGTCAGCAAGTGAGTGACGGTAAAAACAATAAATTATAAAATATCCGAATGGTATAAAAGTTTGTTGGCTGACAAATTAACTACGGCCATAGCATAAAATTAAGAATTTGTTGCTGCTTTAAAGTATATATAAAAATAAAGTTAACTATAAACCTGAAAACACTCTAAAGCAAAAACAAAAATTTAAATCACAAACTTTTTGCAATTAAATTTTTATTTTAGTAACTGACTTACAATTGTATTTCTTTGACTCAGGTCCGAGCAAACGTGTCCTCAAACCACACGCCGTCCTTCATAGTCCATGACCTTGACAGTAGATCCAGTTTCACACTGGTGCTGTATGCTGCTAATGCCAAGGGCCGGAGCGAGGAGGTTACGCTGTTCACGGTGGCCATCAGGCCGCCTGATAAATATACTGGTTAGTTTAGTATTTGTTAAAACTGGATATCATTAACCAATTAAAGTAAAAAGTACAAGAAAAATTCTTGAATATTTGGTTATCGACGCTTTTAGTCAACAACTTAAATATAATGCTGATAATTGGTTCTGTAAACACTATTATAGCTTCTACCTTCTCCGGAGAAGCGAAAATACTGTTCAGGTTAGCAGTTATTGATTTAATTTTTGACGGCGTTTAAGTTTTGTTTTTTGTATGTATATATTTTTTGTATTTTATAGAACGTTATTGTCGCCGAGTGAAAACGTTAAAAATTATAAAAAGAAATTAGAAAATCCATTTCATTTATTTAATACTTAACACTTTATTTATTTTCTTTGTCATATGATATTACTGACAAAATATCGTCGTATTTTTTCAGAAAATAGGGATGTTTCCTGGGTATGAAAAGTTAAAATCTATTTAGTCCGTCAGTTAGATAATAAAAAAATATTAGACACGTATTTTTTCTTTTATCAAAACAATAAAAAAATACAAAGATACACCGCTTTAAAGTTTCGGAGTGGGGGCTTATGACGCTACGCCTCGCTAAAAATCGTAGCGAGGAGTGACGTCACGCGAAACTTCAGTTCTCTGTATTTTGATCATTTTTTGTTTGCAGGAAAAAAGAAAAAATACGTGTCCAATAAAATTCATTAATCTACAAGACGGACATTAAAAAAAAAATAGGAAACAGGCCCATTGTCGATTATAAGGTTTTTAACTAATTGTAAATGTTCATATTGCTGTCAAGGGCAACGAAAAAGCGAAAAATTCTAAATAACCTTATGATTTCCTGTGACTAGCTCGAAGCGATTGCAATCTGTTTTACTTTTGGAACAGCAATATACAAAAAATCTTTTTACACGAATAAAAATCTTTGCGATAATCACATGCAAAAATATGTAGGTAATTTTATACCCTATAATGTGGTAAAGAATTTTTTAACCTATGATATTCTCCATCAAAAGACAAGATGTTTAACCAACATTGTTTCAATGTTGTAACTTGAACTATATTTTTATGTGAGTTTCGTTTCGGGAGTCTAATAAAAGTGCAAATAGGACACGTACCTTGAGAGTCGTCCCTGTAATATCAAATCACAGTAAAGCTTACAATGTGAGGCCCACAGTTGACAAACTTACTTGTGCAGTTAAGTGCAAAGATAATGTATTTAAGCAGCTGTGAAGATAAGTTTGTCTTACACTTACAACAATAGTAATTACTTTTGACAGCTGATTAGTTTTTTATTTGAGTAATCATACCTTTCTGATCATAACTTGATTAAATTACAGTTTGTGAAAAGTTTTGCATAAAAAAGATTTTTACCTAAATTGGTAAGTTAAGAATTTCATTTAAGTAAATTCTTTATAAGTATGATAATTTACCAACTGGTGTAAAATAAATTAAATCAAGGTTGACAACATCACATAGGTGCATTACTCTTAACCCAAAGTAAGTAGCTAAAGCAGTTGTGTTATAAAATTAGAGACAGCGAAGCTACCACGAACACCCAGCCCCGAGGCAATGTAGTAAAGTGGTTTCTACATTGAGCCGTCCGGGGATCGAACCCGAGAATTCAGTGTTAGCGTCACCTTTAAAACCGGTGTGTGCGCTACTCGACTACGGAGGTTGTCAAATCATCGTCAAATGATCTTTAAGTGTAAAACAAATGTAACTAACTTATAAATAAACATCTTTTGTCACGTGACAGTACACAGTTGAGACCTACCACTTATTAGGTAATTTGAAACCTTTCCCCCTTTACCAGCGTCAAAATACTCTCACCATAATATTATTTGACATAGAAACAAATTGACAGAAATAGGTCACTGTTTTGGGACGACATTCAGTCCATAATTGTCCAATGCGAGGCCCAGAATAAGGAACGCACATTGATCTTTTCCCTTCGATTACTAAGAGTATGAAATTAAATAATATATAAACAATAGAAGATGACTGATAAAAAACTAAAACAGTATTTAAGTATCTTTGAGTTCAAAAACCAATATTGAATTGTTTATCTTTATAAATTAATGAATGAGTTCTCAACAAACATAATCTCGATCTAAAATGTTACATTAACATTAAAATTTATCAGTTTATAACATTAAATAAATATACCTAGAAAAGCTCTGGAATAAATTATTACTAAAATAAATTCATACAATGCCTTAACCTACAGTAACTTATAAGTTTATCTAAAGAAAATAACTTTTAAACTATACGAATATTTATTCAAACCACATGCGCGCAGTAAGTGTTGTATACAATAAATAAAGCACAATAGAAGCAACTTAAATAAGCAGTCGTAAATCTTTTGATACAATATTCATTGGTGCAGTTAGCATTATTCACACTAGTTTGCAAGTAACAACAGTTAGATGCCGCGATTACTCCACACACAGTATTCGGGTGTTCCAACTACTGACATAAGCATATGAGTGTACTAAAATCTTGAATCTTCCTTTGTGCTTGGCTACCTCTGTATTGCAGTATCAGTATTAGGTAAGATCTGCTGCTAATGCTGTTATATCAGTGGTTCAGGTTTTGGCCATTGCAGCTTAAAATATTTTTTTTATGTGAGCGTAGAACATTTTATATATAATTGCTAAATAATTTTGTACCTTATTGTACTTATCTAAGATCCCAAAATATATAGGTAAATTAGATATCCTTACTATAATGATGAATAAGATAATTCTAAAAAGCTTTTTGAGAATTATCCTTTAACCTCAGGTTAAGCTGGTAGAATATTCAGTCACCCTGAAAGAAAAGTATATCAACTAAGCCCTGAAGCTGGACGGATAATTAATGATACATAAGCTTCAGTATTAATAGGTCTGTCTTAAGAATCTGGTGATATTTTGAACCCGAGTTCCCAAAGGTCTTGTATGTTTGAAGATTTTATGGTAATAATAACAAATTTAACGAAGTAGTGTTTTAGTTCCTACTTAAATTTTTACAAACCTATTTGTCGCATGGTGAACCATAAATAGTAATATCGTAACGGTCCAGAGAAAAACCTATTGGGACCTAACATAGTGGCATGCAACAAAGACGCTTGCCGTAAAACGGACATGCAATTTTGTATCTAATTCCAAGCACAGAGAGATCAAATCACACTGTTGTAAATCGTAAAATAGTAGCAAGTTACATTGTAGGTACCTCTAATAACGAAGGGAAACCGTTAGCCTGTACAGAATATGGCTGGAACTGTATATGTTTAAACTTCTAAAAGTAGCTATTAACAAACTAGCATGTACTTCAGTTAGTAATTAATTAGTTAATTTGACCACATACCTACTAAATCTTATTACAATTTACTATCAACCCTAGAACAGAAAGAAGTAATAAAATGGTAAAGTTAAAAAAAAAGGCAACTAAACAAAGATTAAGCAAATACCTTACCCTTTTTAAGCGTAATCATTTAATTAATTGTAAATTTGATTTGTATAATAACATTGTTACTGTGTATTTATTTGTTGAAACAATCTAAGGAGCATACATACTACTTACATGCACTTTACATGACTACTATTCAGTCTTCCTACGCTCACCCCGCGTTGCTCTCATAAAATTTAATACCTACTCTACATAATATGTAGACGGTAGGTAAAACATACTGTAAACATTTCGCACATGCATAATATAACTGTTTGCAACTGGATGCAATGATGCCAGATAAAACAATACGTAATCAAGGTGAACAAAAACCTATTTCTCAGCAGATGGTCGTGTCAGGAACAGTTTTTTGTAAAGTTATACCTAACATGTAATCGGGAAAGTATAGACTACTCTTCGTCTTATAGATGGACTAAGGTAACGTCTCCAGGATTTCCTGACCACAAATAACCACTTCCCACAAGACAATTATTGTCTGCTTCAGTAAAAAAAAAAATAAAAAAAAAAGAGCAATAGGTACAATAGTCAGAATATCTTATAGATAGAACAACGCATGTCAAAACAGATGGTAAATATTGATCAAATCATAAGACATGAGCTACGCGGACGCACACAGCGTACTAATTGACCCTCTGTAATTATATTACCATGCTTGGCGGGATGTTATTACCTCAATGTGGATTCCGATGCCTGCTCCCTTGGCACGATTCATTAGGAGCCTCTTATGTTCCCCATGAGATACCATGGGCTGATTCCATTGATTAGTTACGATTAGTTTGAAAATAGCCGCTCAGAAACTTTGACAATTGTTTTCGAGATGGACTAGTTAAAAGATAAATAATCAAAGTTTTGATTTTTTTCTGAAAAATATTATTCTAATATAGAAAATTATAATAAATCGAATGTATTATGTTGTTACTCGTTATATTATTATCTTCGATGAAAATTATTTTTCTAGATCACAGGTTGTAATATACAAAAAATTGTCCAATTGTCATCCACCAACACAATCTCAATTTTTGTTGTTTAACTACTTGCTTTATTGTATTTTCTTTTCTACCAGGAGTGAGCACCACGATTCCTCTGTCTCCAATGCTGATGTCACTGCTGTCGGTAGCAGCGTTACTCTGCACGGGAGTATGTGGGGTCATCACTGCTCTGTACCGAAGACACGCGACCCGGAGACATGACATCGATAAACACCCGCCGTCTACGTAAGATAAATCGTTTTATAGAATCTTCTAGATGTTCCTATTGCAGCTAGATGACATGTTGTATCAATCAGTTTACAAGCAAAGAGCTCTTAAGTTCTCTGTTGAATTGAACAACTAAGATTTCTTCGTGTCTTCCAGAAGGAATGTCAAAATCCGTGATTTACCAGCGTAAATGGACTTTATCAAAACCCGGTATACCGAGAATAGCATGTGCTTATTTAATATAGTTTGTCCATCTAAAAATATCTTTCACATCATTCCACATTTACCTTTTGGTGCTGTTTATGTTCTAAAGCATATTGCATCTTCACAGCAATGCTCTTTACATGGAGCAGAGCGTGGAATCACTTTCAAAGCAAGACAATCTGAACACCTACTGCGGCTCTCCAAAGCTGGACTACTGCAGCCAGTACGAGCTAAAGATGGACGGCAGCGGGGAAGACACGGACCCTGATATTATCCCGTGTCATTATGGTATGGGAAATTTTGTGTTATTACTACAGAAAATAAGGTATATTTTAATCTGAGGAACTTTTGGCTTTTGGGACTTTTGGAATAAAATTACTTTCGCAATGTAGTTTAAAAATATTTGTTTTACTGTGAAATAATATCATACTACAAATTTGATAGACATGGAAATAAAGTTATGGACCATAATATAGTAACTATTTAATAGTAGTATTTGTTGCAGATAAGAAACCAATAAGTGACTATAGTAAACTATCAACCCCTGGGCTGGACCCCGACCCGCACAGGATATTTAGCGATAGAACTATCTTACCTTCTAGTGCTGTAAGTATGACTCTATTGTAAATGACACTTAATATAATTAACATGTATTCAAGTACAAGTCTAAATACGTTAATTTAATTGTGATTGTTGCTGGATTTGGGGGAATTCTTTTTTTAATGTAGGATCCCTGAAAAAAAACTGAACTTCCTTTGAAAATGTGCCTACAGTACTTGGCGATAAATATCACATCGATAATTGCAAGTTATTGGAATATGAAAACGTTACGTCTATAAACAGGAATAAATGTAATCTATAATTATGGATGATTCTTAAATTCATACATCCCAAACTAAAGGAAAAACTGAATGATGAACGTGTGTTAACTTTTTGAAGGGTACAATTACCTTGGTTTAATGTCTGTCCATGCATAGTCATCAGTAAGCATATGCGTGGTGAATCGCGGCGTGACTGCCCGCAGCGCAGACATCGCGGCCGCGCGCGCCCCGCAGATCGTCACCACCGCCAGGAAGGTGCGCGAAAGCTGCATATAAGTTACAGGACTCTAGTGAAATGTTGGTATAGTTCATAAGAAGTGGTCTTTGGAAATTACAATGGCCTTAAAATGTACGTTTTTTGAAAAGTGGTTGTATACGTTCATTAATCGTTGACCTACAACAAAATGAGATTAGTTTATTTTGACTATTGTACAGATTTATAAAGCGATCTTCTGAGAAACATGTAGTTCATACTTGTACCATTATTTTAATGTTTATGTCTACGTGTTATAGTTGGAAACTGGCTCTTTTTTAAACTAAATATTTAACTTAATATTACTCCAAAGATCACAACTTAGCGTTACGAATTGATTGGTTGTAAGTAAAGACACTGTTGTAGAAATAATTTAATTAGTTATTTAATTACTATGATAAAGTACATACACGACATTGTATTAGCTATGGGCGTTTTGATTCTGTTCTATACACACGATAAATTAGTAACACTGTATTATTTTTCTTAGAATTTATTAGTGTGTCTGTTAGTCTTTCACGCTTGCTCGACCGATTTTAATAAAATCTGGATGGAGTTTGCTTGAACTGTTAGAAAGGATAATGGCTAGTGCCGTAATAGCCGACACCTATGAAGACGAAAGCTAGTTAATTTTCTGAATATCTATAATTCGACTTCTGAGTAAAGCTAAAAATGGATTCAGGCTAACCCAGAAATTGATTTCGATGATTTATTGAGGCTAAATACCCGAAAATACACAGGGTAAATTAAACCTTTGACTACGTGAAAATCTTCGTGGACTCATTCTTCGATATGGCCGAAAAGAAATCCAGATGATTTCTTGTGTTAAACATCAGCTTTCATGTAACCCACTGCTGGGTAAATTTTAGACAGTATTATTTTCCATTTAAATTAGTTCTTGGAGGGTTTATTCAGATAAATTTGCAGGATTTTTATTGCGCATGTAAATTGTTGCCAGTTCCACATATATAATAATATACTATTTAATGTTTAACCCTTTTATTTTTAAAGAAAAATTATGTTTGTTTTTTATGTACAAGCGCAATACAGTCCAATATAAAATTATTGGTTTTCCATAAAACCAAAATAGATATCTAACTTTGAAGAGCTGTGTTTAATCAGAATCAAATTAAACTACTGTTTGATTTTGCTATCAAAACTTAATAAACGGCAATTGATTGGTATCAAAATATGATAAAATACTTCTATATATATTCGACATACTAGAAAGTAGGTCGAGTATTTTGTAGTGCCTAGGTGTGCATAGTATTCATGCGAGATAAAAAATGTATGATTCAATTATTGATAAATTGCATTAATATTATTTTTTTACCTAAACTGTCCCACTGCAGGGCAAATACCTCCCTTTCCTCTTCTCACAGAATTCTGTTGACGGCTATTTGCCACTTGGTGTACGCGTGGAGTTCACTCGATCACCCCATTTCTGCCGACTCACTTAACTAAAACCAATATTAAACGCTAGTTGAGATAGCAGCCAGATCAGTCTTATGTTAGATAGCTCTTATACTATTCTTCTTGAATCAGGCTTCATATACACAAAGTTTTGTGAAATCCGACTATACTATAATGATTGGTAGTTCCAGAGATCAGAGCATTAAAATAACAAAAAAGTACTCCGGAAGTGCCGACAGAAAAGAAAACATTTTTTTTTGTTATTTTTTTTTTTAAGGAAAAAAGAAAGGTATATAAGATATATTTACTCATTAAATAAAATATATTTAGTAAAAACTTGAACAATTACAATATATGTACAAACTTATATACAGAGGTGTCGGTAACAGTAACAGTCGCAAATTCAATTGTTTTTTCCCATCTCAAAAAATGCCCAATGCGTCTAAAGACGATTTAACTTTTTTTTTGGGAGCAATAGCCACAGGGTGAAGGCCTTGTGATCGAGAGGTCGCAGGTTCGAACTCCCATTGCATTATTGACGTAAACCTACTCCAGACACAAGCACATTTAACTTAGTTACAGGAGTTAACACACACATTGCTAGTACTAGTGTAGTATAGGTAATAATTTTGTGTGGAACAGAAACAAAACGCCATAATTATAATAATTGTTACTATAATGAAGTACATCCGCCCACTCCTTCGAGCTAAAGCGAAACTATAGTATGTTGGAAGATCATTGTTGATAAAATGTATTGTTTTATGACCCCTGATGGCCGATCATAAAGTACGTTCAACGTACATTGAATATTTGCTGATTGTTTTCACAGATCTCTCTTATATGTAGCGAGCAATGGTCTGTCAACTATCTCATCAAGAGATAATAAAGAGGAATGATCGAGAAAATATTGATATACGTAACCTTAACATCTGTTTTTTTTTGTAAATATTATTCTTTAACAGGTTTAATGGTATTATCTCGATTTATGAAGGATTACTGAAAGAAAGCAATTATAAAACTAATTTAACACGTAGCAAACAGGATAAGTTGGAATCTCAGAATAAATTATGGCAATAAATAATGGCAGCCTCCGATTTTCTCAGGTATTTTCAAACACGGTTTCGATTTTTTACACTTATTTTAAGTTTGCAACATTTGAAGTCAAAACAAGAGATATATTATATTAAATGGGATCACAATTTGTCTCGCTAATAATATCTTCAAACTTAAATATATTGTTTCAAGTGGCATTTGTCATTTATATATTTAATTTGAGGTCATTGACATTAAAACTCGGTCATTGACACTAGATGAAATAAATACATAATCTTTATAATAACAACGCCTTAACCTCTCGAAAGTATAAGCAGGATGTATTCTCGTATCAGGAGTCGTGCCCCTTAAATATACTTTGTTTACCTATTGATTTGTAGCTAGCTTCATTTTTAACAATATTTTTCTTCTAAGGTGATTAAAGTGCACCTACCTATATTTTTTTTAAAACGAAAAACACATTTGACCAAATCCTGACCTTAAGTAAATATTAAGAAAAATGGGTGGTAATTTCAAATTGTGTTTTTTTTTTAAACAAGTAAAATGTTTGCGAATATTCTTTGAATGTAAATAAAGTTGTTAGCGACTTTACGTCATTCAACATTGTAATTCGTGTATGCAACCGTCTACATTTTTCATGGTCTATAGTTTCAAATAGTTATTTGTTAAAATACAGGCGATAAATTAAACTAGTGATGTTCATAACATCGTGCTAGATAGAGGGAAAATTCCACGCGGTTAGAGTGATTGATTAAGTTTAAACTTTCCATGTCAGGGCTGAGGCGCGTTCCCATTAAAATTGTTATGATACTGTAAATTATAAAGTTTAATGTAATATCATATTATTTTAATAACGGAGCCATGATATAAATAGAAATTTCATTATTTATGTCCTTTTTAATAATAGATAAAGGATTACTCCGGATCTGTTGTTATAGTGATGTTCAAAATACCTCTGATCTCTCAAAATATAAATCTCTGACCGCTGTCAAAATTAAAAACTTTTTATCATCAATTTAGCAAATTGGCTGGCCTGTTGGTTAGCGAACTAACTACCTACTAAACTTGAGGTCGTGGGTTCGATTTCCACCCAAGACAAATCTTTGTGTGATGAGTATGATCGATTGCCGGGTGTCTTTGTGTCGCCTGGTTGCCAAAATTCAGGCTCTGTCTAGTTTGGGATCAGATGGCCGTGTGTGAGGTGTCTCAAGATATTATTAATGTGTATTATGAAATCAACATCAAAATAATTTAACGAAAAAACTTTAGCAGCACAATCAATATTACTATTAACTAATAATCAATTAACCCAGCCTATACCCAATGCTGGACATGCTTATCTTATGTTGCCATACATAAATTGTATTTCAATTCGCGTTTCCTACAGATTTCGGGATTTTATACTCGCAACAAACGCTTCGAATGTTATCTTAATGCAAGAATAGTGCAACGACCCTCAAAGGTGTGCAGAAAACCAACAGAACAACCTACATGCAATTGTATTAATAGGACAGATAACTTGAAGCCGTTAGCTCGACCACTCAGTGGGAACGATGATATACGAAAGTGAACCTTATTGATTCGACAAGGTACACTGGACAGACTGTGTATTTAAAAGTATTAAAAATATTGTTTTCATTGGTTGTATATCTTTGTATGATAGTATCGCGTTACTTAAACAACGTGTCTTAAAAGTTCAATATTTACTAACTGGGTTTTAATCTCTCGGGATTTTGTCTTTATATTAGTCATATCCTGATGCAAGCCGTACAGAATCAAAAGTCATGTGTAAAATACAAATATTATTATTAATACTAATATTATAAATGCAAAACTAACTCTGTCTTTCTTTATGTCTGTCTTTTACGATTTCACAACTGAACCGCTGATTTGGATGAAACTTGGTATGGGGCAAGTTTGGATTCTAAGAAAGGACAAAGGCTGTTGGCCGCGATAAGCAACTCCAACGCGGGTTACACAATGCTAGTTTAGTATACAGTGACCAATTAACCGCGGTGAACCAATTCACCATAAAAGTTTTACTAATCTCACAAACCTAACGAAGACTAATTGAAAAACGAAAGAACTAACTCTATTGACATAGATTCTCATACCATTCATATAAAACCGATTGCAGATTAGGCGAAGCGAATCTGTTTTTTTAACGTTTCCATTTTGTTAGTGAAAATGTATTGAAGCAAAAACGTATCAACACAAAACTAGTACAGGAATTGAGTCTATAGCACCTATTTGATTTTATTGGCTGTATCAAAACGATACTGTTAAAAATACACAAACATAGCTTTATTATGCTGTGCAGTCTTAAATATTTTTTATCTACCGGTCTTGAACATTACCTACTGAATTAAAGCTAGGTTTTTGGCGCTTGAAGCAGCGTGTTACTCATTTCGCAAGTCAGCGCTTGAATGCAGTGCATTTCACACAGACGGCGCCTGGGAACAGTGGCGGAACAAATAACATCTACTGTTGTAAGGCTCTTAAATTTTATTGGGTTATTCGCTTTGACCGCACACACATTCGTACACGCCTACTTCAGCACAATGGGATTTAACTGGAACACTCTGGAACAGTTTTGTTAGTAGATAGCCTACAATAGCAAACACTTTATTAGATCTGTAAATAATCAAGACGACACTAAAATATAAAAAACATAACAATATCAGCCTATAAATGTCCAAATGTACAGGCCTCATATAAAGACGGAACGAGAGTCATTGCGGGTTGGCGATTTCAGAATATAAATATTAAACAAGTTTAATACTGCCTTTGGGCAAGCGATAAATATAATAGTCGATGTAGATGTAACCGTTTATCGGTACTCTACCAAAAATCAAAACGTCACGAGGTAGGTACGTCATATGGGGCTGTTTATTACATAAAAATATTTCTCACTGTTATCTTATAACGGTCCTACTTGTGCTAATTGCGTGATAAAATGACTATATAATATTGTTTTAAGAAAAATTAGCGAAGCCATGTCAGCCCTTTAGAGATTTGTTTTTGGTACTGAATACAGAATTTTTAATTTAATAAAATCTTTCATAAGACACTGTACAGTTTAGGTATTATAATTAATGTAAATTAATTAGTTAAATAATGTAAGATATAATATAAATTAAATTAGTTTTGTGTTACGTTCTAAAGAGCTAGGAACGTTGAGTTAGCATATTTTGTTATGTTAAGTAGTCACAAATTGATACTGAACGTGATGGGAGGAAGGCGTTAGATAGAAATTAACATTTGCATCAAATATGAGTTGTGTAACTTAATAAAGGAGGCGGAAGGGTGGAACACCTAAAAAATAATGATATTATCGTGATCATTGAGTGAAATTGGCTCTTTTCAGAGACTTTGAATATTGTTCAGTAATTATCACGAAGCTGGTCGTCGATTAAATTAAATGTTATTGCTAAAATTGTGCTACAAAGTCGCTGCAAGCGCCGAAATTGAAATTGCTTGTCCCGAGGCGTATGAGGCATCCATATTGCTCGCATCGAGTCTCGCTGCAGAAAGAGCAGTAAGTTACAAAGTGACTTTGTGTTAGGCTTAACTTATAGTTGTTACATGATATTAAATATACAAAATTTAAATACATAAAATATTAAGTGTTATGTTGCAAACAATTAAAAAAGTTTATTTTATTTGTAGCCTTTAATTGGATTAATCATCTAAGTAAATTTGGACTTTTTAATTGTATGCAACATTTTAATTTATTAAGTTCAAAACAAAACGAAATTGATAAATTATAAATCCTGTTTGTTGTTAAAAATGAAGAAAAAATACGTTTTATTATTAGGCGAACCTGACTGACATTACCTATAGTGATATACTGTAAACGATGATTGTGAATGTTTTAATAAAACAATTACGATAATGGGTTGTTTTGTTTTATTTCAACCTTAGTTTTCGGAACTGCAATAAACTATCAAAAAGTATTTAACAATCCATCTAAATCTTAATAAAAGTATATATTTTATAGTACGTACCTACATGGACATAGACCTCAAATGCACGACCAGATTGCATAAAATATTTAAGAATTATAAAAATCTATCTTATATAAAAACCTGTTAAAAAGGAGCTGTAAGTTATAGAAACTCTTAACAGAAGTAGTTTACAAAACAAATATCTTTATGTGACTATTTACGTTCATACATGGTATATTATAAAAAAAAACAGGTACTTATAATGTGAACTCAAAAATATAATAATAATGTTAAATATGGGTTTGGAAAAATCTTGGTGTTATGTTGTGATATTAAATAAATTACTAATCATGAATAAATCGAAACTGCGATTTTGCTTGACACGTAAACGGTAGACGACAGCGACAGACGGTGACGGTGTGTGCTGCGCCGGCAGACGGCATTACTTTGCAGAATTAATTAGTATCAAACCGATTCCAACATACGACTGCCACTGCCACACTGCTTACTAAAAAAATAATAAAATAAATAATTACCTACCATACTGTTCTCCATCGAAAATTAACACTAATTACTATTATTCGCAAATGTCCATATTACAATAATTACATCGTTAGGATTCCAAAGCGGAATATAATTGTGAACATAATTTCCGCCGTTTTAATTGCAGTTAAGTGAAAAGATATGAAAACAAAAGGGCCGCCATTAAGGTCTCGTTTAAAAATGCAAAAATGTGTTTGACTGTCCACGTTGGCTTAACGTGGATCAGATTTTTAAAATGTTGTCATTATTATTTTATATTTGTCTCTATGTACTTGAATAATAATATTTTTACTTTTTAATAGAGTATTTGAATATGTTTTATTAATATTTTGTTAAATCTATGCTTAAAGTAATTTTAAAACTTTACATCGCTTTCTTAGTCTAGAGATATTCTAATTTTTATGCATGATTTTGTCACAATTAAGTTAAATTTAATGAAATAAATCAATGATAGTATACCAACATATTTTATTATTGTGCACGTTTTGAGTATATAATATAATAATTTGAAAAAAATAGTAAAATATATAATAATTTAATTACTTTGTTTGGTCGCTATAACGATTTTAGATTAATAAAATATTACTTTTTTTTTGCTTAAAACGACTCCCTCGTCAAGGATCCTTGTGTCACGAAGGGGTTTTAATTCACATGCATCAAGAACACAAATACTAAAAACAAACGTTTGTGGTAAACAAATATCAACTTTATGTAAGTCTAAATAAAGTTGATTTTAGACTGACTAGTACTGTTGAAAGTCATAAAAAAGATGAAGTTGTGCAAAATGAACCTCTCCAACTACATTATAACAACACCTTTACATTATTTTAAACATTTTAAAATCCGCGAACCGAAAACCCCGCATCATAAATTTAATAAGCAAAACGTATAGAATTGATCGCAATTTCTTCCACGATTACTTCATAAAAGACATTAATCCGGTTTATTTACCTCGAAAGCCTTATCCATAGAGTTCTTTCAGTATTTTTTGCGACGCGATCGAGGGTTAATTTTCAGCGTCTGTCACCCGAGGCATCTCGCTCAATGAGGGCTGGTAACGAGTCGTTTCCTCAGACCTCAATTCACCTGGTTTCCTGAGGTCAAGGTAGCTTATATATAGATTTTAATGATGTTTCATTGCATAGTTTAACAGCTGTAAGAATTTGAAAGGTTTTGAGTTTTGACTTATTTTCGAGGATCGAAACTTAATTTTCTTTTTATAAAAGTTGAATTTTTACGTCAGTTTCAATTGAAGAAATTTTTAGTTCAATGTGGGTGAAATACGATTGCATGGATATCCGAGTGAATGTTCTTTGTGCAGGTGATTTGAATATTTGTGAAACCCCCTGCGAGACAAGGTTTTTTTTTTTTTTTTTTAAGAAAGATTCCTAAAAAACCCTAGGATTTGACAACACGCCAACGGCAGTACTAGGTGCATTGCCATAATTGGACATCTTAACAAGTTCCTAACAAGAAATTAATTACAAACATTTAATTTAAACCTGCAAAAATAATTATCATGCTCACATTACATAAAAAGATAAATGTACAAACTCAAAGTGAAATATCTAATAAAAGATTTAACACCTAAAAATGTTTAAATCTCCGACCAAAATTCCCGTGGCCACGCTGGACTGACATATAATTACCCGGCCTTAATAAGGTTTCCTTTCTGAAGCGGAATCATGCCCCGGGGCGGCTTCCAATTAGTTTTCCCGGTAAAGATGCTCATTTTGCTTGTTTTAACAAGTAATATAGTTTACTAAGGCCGAACGCTCGACGCACGATCATCGCTTCGCAGAAAATCAATTAAAAATATTGTAAAATAAAAAACCTAAAACCTTAGTTCTTGCAATTTGATTGCATTGCCATTGTTTTATTACAGGTCATTTATTTTAATTTCAAGAAAATTTTCAGTTTTGTGGTATTTCAGCAAAAATATTACGTTACGTCCAATTTGCATGGAAATACACACATCGGCGGAACAGAAGAAAAAAATGTGTACAAAATGAAGTGTGTATTAAAAAAGAGTATTTTCTCGTGCTATGACTAACGTTTCCATCCATCTAGTCTAGGCATGCTCAAGAACTTTACTTTCGTCAAATTTTGATGATTTTTATACAAATTTAAAGACCATGTTGCATGATGTCAATTCCTTTCCTTTTTCTTTTTCCTTTTTTATAAAACGACTCCCGCACTAAGGAATTTAATCCTATGGTATCTTTCCTTAAAGCTGCTTATATCTTCGCATGTCGCATAGGTACCTACGCACCTTAAAACGATAAATCTGAGTATAATCTACCAAACGTTGTGGCCGCTCTGACGCAAGTCACAAGTAGGTACAACCAAATTTTCACAAAAAAGTTGGCAATTCAAACGAGAAAGCAATAAATACACACACACTTGCACCTTCATTACGAGAGCTTAAAAGGAATAGAAATAGGTCAGTTTATTGGTATTGCATGTTTAATCCTTGCGATTGGTAAGTGGGGTGATTAGTCACTTGTTTGTTCAGTGCGCCGACGCAACCCTTTAAGAACGTGCGTTACGTGACACGGGAGTGGCGCCGCTTTAGTTTTGTCGAATTCGCTACTGACAATTTATTGATGCGATTTAGTTTTGTTATTGTAATGTGACACTAGATAAGTTTAAGACAGTATTTTTTTTTTAATGTGATAGGACACCTAACTTAATTATTATTTAGTGTTAGTGTTTTTTTTTGTGATTGACTGTTTTTTATCGTGATTGGACACGTAATTGAACTTTGATTGTGTGTCTGTGTTCAAGAATGCCTTGTGTGACTTACACGGCGTCAGAATACCTAGATCGAGAATTTAGAAATTTATTGTTTTTGTTGTGATTTTATTGACCGCGACACGAGATAACACCCGCCGGCGCACGCGCGACGTTGCCATATTGTAACCGAGGAACCTAAGGTGAGTCAAATTTATTTACAAAGGGTGGTAGCGTTTTACTCTGATTTGAAAGACATTTAGCCCCGGTTTTCTGAATCGTTGATCAACACAAATATTTGTTAATCACCTGTCAAACGTCGTGTTAAGCGCTGTGATTGGTTGTTAGTCTTTTGG
This sequence comes from Diachrysia chrysitis, assembly GCA_932294365.1. Lineage (NCBI taxonomy): Eukaryota > Metazoa > Arthropoda > Insecta > Lepidoptera > Noctuidae > Diachrysia > Diachrysia chrysitis. The sequence continues at coordinate 530,484 of OW028661.1, forward strand.
TCAACCAATCACAGTCGTGATCAGTTGATTTGACAACAGATTAAATTGATCAGCCTTTTTGAAACCGGAGGTAGTTCGTTAGGAAAAAAAAATCTCGTTTCGTGCGCTATTTATTTTTAAACCGTATTTAATTAATACTACACGCGTAAAGTATACGTAGTACAATATAATGCCCTTCTGTCATATCAACCCTGTATAGCTTGAGAACCTTTACTTGCATAATTATCTATAATAAAATATAAAAATCTAAATTAATAGGTATAAACTACTTTGCCTTGCATAAAACAAAAATAATCCTTACTAAAATTATAACGCAAAAGTAACTCTGTCCGTCTATTTGTCGCGCTTTCACGCCAAAACAACTGAACCGATTTAAATGAAATTGATACACAGATACATAGATAGTCTATAACCTGAGCAAGGACTAGGCTACTTTTGTGCCGCGATAATCGACATGCACGCGGGCGGAGCCGCGGGAAACAGCTAGTCATATATACCTAATGTAAAAAAGTAATCATAATAATATTAAATTATAAACAAAAAATCTATATCTAAGTATAAGCAATTATTCAAAGATTTCGATACAGTAAAAATGCCATCAAAATCTGAAAAGCCATCCATCGTACTCAAAATATCCCATAACAATAAAAGTATTGACTTGTTACAGCCAATTATTCAGCCTTGTGGGTACTTACACAGTTATACGAACCCTGCACAACAATGCCGAACTTGACGGATAGCCCGCGAAAACCTGCCACGGAATAATGAAACTTATTGAGAATATATCGGGGGAATTTTAGCGATTTTTACGGCAATTAAATCACTGGCTAATGATAGGCTTTGATGTTTTTATGTTGACAAGCCTGTTTACTGTTTTTAACGTAAATAATATTTGATGTTTTCGTAAACGTTTCTTAATTAGTATTCAATACGAATACTTAATGGATACTTTGAAGTTACGTGACTTAAAAAGCACTATTTATTCATGAGAAAATATTTTTTACTTTTTGAGGAATTTAGGCTCGCAGAAAGTTAGTACCAGTAAAATTACACTTGTAAGAACTATCTTTTTATTTTATAAGAACAAAAACAACCTTCGACCACACGGCTTGAAATAATTTCGAAAAAAAAAACTTTTTAGAGATATCTTCACAATCGAGTAATACAATCAAAATAAAAAGAATCATTTTTCTGCAGTAAAAAATATGACCACAAGGGTCACTGCTCCTTCGAATAAATCAAGTGTTTCCTCCAATCTCCTGATAAAATTCTATTCAGTTCAAAACCATCTAATCCGTCCCTTTCTCACTCCATGGTGTCAAAACTCGACATGACAAATGGATGAAGCTCTGACGTCACAGTAAAATAATATATTACTGGGAATGAAGAAAAATGCTTGAGAATAAGCCTTTAATGCTCTCAGCTGCTCCTGAGAGCGATGGGGTTTCTTGTAAAAACATTAGGATGAGCGTTTTTGTTCTTCGCGTCGTAATGCTTGTCTCCTGTCATTATCTTCCATATTTTTTGTAATGGATCGTATTTTGGTGCTAATTTCGTCTGGTCGATCATCATTTGTTTTTGTAAAATATTTCTTTGTTTTTTTTTTTTGTATTCGTGTTTGTAGCGAGATTGTCCTTGAATTTATTTACCTATGCAGTAATTATAGCCATATTTACCTCATTTCCTCAAATTGTCTGTGACATGGTAACGAAGTCTGATTTATGTATACCTCCATCTTTCGAGTAATTTTTAGCGTTACTGATTATTGACTTACTTAATGGCCCCGATTCTTTTTAACCCAACATAAATTTATTTTAAGGATCTTTTTCACTTGTTCACAATTAGAAAAGGACAGACGAAAATTAGAGCGGTCAAATTTAGTTTTGAGTAAAATTTTAATACAAACCTACCGACACGCAGAAACGTGTGCACTAAAACACAGTGTTTTTCAAGGCAAAAACTGGTTTGACATTTCTAAGTTAGTTGTTATCTGTTGCCGTCCTTTTCTCACGCTGTATGTTAGTAAAATATAGCAATGCTTTAATTTCGTCAATATCTGTTTTGCTTAACGTACTTTTAATTTAAATCACTTTTACAAATAGCACAAACTTTTCTTAATTCCCAAAAGCAATGCAATTAATCACAACAATGGATAGGCCAGCATTTATCCAAACACATTTAAATTCCGTTTTTATTCATACAGCGCGAGTTGATATGAAACTCTGTGGGCTCCATTAATTTTATCATTGACCTGTGCAAATAGTCCCCTGCCGACAATTTGTTCAGTAAATGATTTGATTATATAATGTAAATTATATGTATGTACACTGATTGTAAACCGATATTCAGCTTTTAGTTTATTGTTAGACCATTAAGTATTTATTGTAGTTGATGGTTTTTGGTGTCATTAGTTCTATTCGATACTTAACTAATTCAGTTTTAAAACATATTTAAAATAAACTGCTGTCCTAAAGAGATATTACTTTTTTAATTTGAACGATTCTTTGAATTCTGATGTAACGATTACAATTAATTGTGTAGTTTCAAAGAGAATCTATACTTTTATTTCGAACTGAATAAGTAAAAACATAGTTGTATTTCACACATTTATTCTCTCAAATACTTTTTACTGTTCGCTAGAGTGCCGTGCGACTACCAATGAACCCAGTGCAGGCAATTACATGAGTTTTTATAAAATACTTTTTTGACAACGTCCGATCACTGAGTTTTGTATTTATATAGTGTATTTTATATGTACCTATCCTATAAACAATAGAGTATGAGAAATATGTTAAGGGAACAGATCTGCTATTATCTAGAGCCGCACCTGCCATGCGGGATAATTTAGGGCTAACATTCCATTTAATCTAAATGACTGTCTTTGTTTCTAATATACCAAAAATAACGAATACATATTTGTATGTCACATTGAACACATTTTAATTAAATTTGACTTTGGTGCCAGTTGCAGCTGATTCCGGTGAGACTGAAAGCCGACTCCAACATAGCTTGGAAAAAGGCTAGGCATAAGAAGGTGCCATTAGCATTGCCTTTTCTTTTAAGAAGCTTTTGAAAGTTTTTTTTTATTTATACGCAAGATACATCTGCAACAAGACACAAGATTTTTTATATCTACATAATCTGCAGAACAATATAAAACATTGAGGGTAGGAAAGGCGTTACCTGTACAAATATCAGCATATAATTAACACTCAGGTCTAAAACGATTAGCGGCGTGCTGAGGCCTATACTGAGGGTGGAGCCGCTGATGTATTGCGGTCGCTGCCACATTACCATGCTGTATAGGCGGTGGAGAGCCTTGTGTTGGGCTGGGTTGGCTCCTGAAAGGAACAAGACATCGTCAGACCCTTAGAACACAACTTATTTCTTGACACTGGTTTGTTTCAAACTTTTTAATATTTTTAAACTATAAAATTAATTGGTAACCATCAGATGGACAGCTGCCATGACACGATAAGATATTTTCTGTATAAAGTGAGTTAAAATTAAATAAGTATATTGTTTCCTAATGTTAGGTGTATGTTTTTGTTTGTAAATGTTTTATCAGACAGAAATTTAGAATGATAAAATTATATTGTTGTACGAAAATCCAGTTAGTGTTTGTGGCATTTTACAAGCAAACGAAAGGTTAATTTTAAAAAGGTTAAAAGTTCCAAATTCACTTTTACTGATACTCTGGTCCAGAGTGAGTCTTCCAGCCAAGTGCAGAGCAAGCTCACTGCACACACTGCCAGTTCTCGCAACTGCACTACACATCGTCCACAAGGAATGCATTACTCTTGATTCACGCCATATCAGGTACAACGCGAGGTTTACTACCTAAAAAGAATTTACTTCAAATAATTAAAGAATATAATTAAAGAAGACATACAGACAAACCTATTAGATTCTAGATTTTTTCCTCTGTAAGTCTCAAAGTAAACTACTTATTTCCAAACTTAGGAGTATTAAAGACAAGCTCACATGTAATCAATATTAAATCAGTATGAGTAGTAGTCCATTTTGAAAATCAAATTATGCAAAATTGCGTTAATAACAAGAGATAAGATTAACCCACCCTGCAAACGTGTTTTCAAATAGTACCTAACAAGTTGTCAGCTCATTGCCTATGCATAACACCGCGCCATAATATTTCCTGACTACACAAGTACACATCATATCCATCTTAATTTCTAGGTCAGCATTGCAATATTAAAATAATCATGAAGTATAAGAACTTGGGCAAATATACTGCGGATTTTCAATTTCAACTTGGCATCGGTCTTGCGTAATGGCTACACACAGCCATTATCATCTGATTTATGATACTAATACGAATATACTTAAGGTTTTTGTAGAAGACAGCTTGCTTCGTTGGGATGTAAATTGTAATCTCAATCTGAGTATAATAACAACAAAGTAAGTAATTGAATTGTGCTTACTTCCTTGGGGTCAGCTAGCGTCAACCCGGATTCGTATGCTACTGTTGTGATAAGAGTAATTCCAAGTAGCAGTAGAAGCTACGACAAAGGAGAAAATTATAATACAACGTCTGGAATATCGGAAGAAACTTATATTTTTGTCTTTAGAGATATTTGCAAAATTTTAGATAAATGAACAGATAAATTTTTAAATATACTTACTCTAGCAGTATATTGTTCACTCAAATGTGCTATAGCAATCAGTACATGCCTATAAACTCTAGATCCAGTACTAGGTGAAGCAGCTTGTAATCTTTCAAGTCGCATGTTTATTGTTTCCACTAACATAGAAAAAAAATACATTTCAGCATCGTGAGCTGAAAAAGCAACACTTAGAAATATTGAACAATTATAATTAGCTCCTAACAATTTCAGCCCAACAAAATCCAAAATCATAGATGGTATGAAAGACAATAAAATGTTTGTACTCCTAGCCTGAATTATAGAACCAAATTCTTCGATATCTCCACACTTATTTTCCAGTTTTTCTATTATATGAAAAATAGCCTTCCAAAATCTGGATACTGAAGCCAGACCAAAAAATTCAAAGCCAATTATTATTTGAAACAACCGAATCCCGAAACTTAATTTAACTGTTATCAAATCGAAGATTGCAATGCTTGCAATCAGGGTCATGACTGTAAATGAGCTGATGCTGCAAATAAGTCTGGTTGTCTGGTCCTCGATAAGGTAAGGTCTACTAATGCCTAAGAAGTTTTCCATGATCACAAAGTTCTTGAAGTAAAACATAGTTTTACGTGCCATTTTGTTGGAGGTCGATCAATCTGAAATTTTAAGGATTTTTTAATATACTTATCTTGCATAGTAATCGGGCGTTTAAATAAAAGTCAAACATTAGTAATCTTGTCTATGAATAATAAAACACTAACTTTTTAACTACCAACCCATCTATTTTGTGTTCTGAACTTTTCAACTCTTTATAACTTTTACTGGCGTCTAAAGTTATCTTTATCTATAACTTCTTTTGAAATTATAGTTACATCTAACTTTTCACTTAACGAACATGTAACATTATCACAAGCACTTTATACATAGCGAATCACAAATTGAATTTACATTAAGATGGGTTGAATGGTGTACGTGTTTTTAATACAGTATGTATTGCTTGTTGTATTTTGTTCGAAAATAGGCTGCTCAAAAACTAGGCTTAAATTTCACCAATCAAATGTAAAAAAAATGGATTATCTTAGGAATAAGCATGATTATTGTTCTTATAAGATATTTTGCTGTTTCCATTTAATCTCAAAAATAGCTAATAGTGGATACTTTATTTAAAGTCTTCTAGATCACTAATAACATCTAAGTTGATGATAATAATATGCTTAGGTCACTCTTTTGATATGTTTTACATCGTAACACAGATAGGAACAGGTTGTTTTATTCTACCACTGTCCACTCCAAAGATATGTGAAACCAACACTGCCTTGAGGCATTCCGAAAATAATGGAATCAGACTTTACACCGTACTCGCTCCCCGGGGTAAAAGATCCTTATCACTCAGATTAAAGTTAATTTCATTCATTTTTGTAATTGCCTAAGCTTATAATATATATATATGAATTACTGCGACTAATGACATTTTTAAGCACGTACATGTACCGATAACTTTGATGTGATTTTTTTTTTCATAAAAGTATATTTGAAATTGAAAAAGTAGGTTTTAGAGGAAAACCTTAAAATAGACTGTTTATTATTTTAATTATTTGTTACGCATTAACGCATGCTGAGCGAATATTTGTAATTAAATACAAATAATAGAAGGAAAAACTTAAACCTCAGGCAGGACTCGAACCTGCGACCACTGGCTTGACGCGCCAGTATAGACTGTTAAGTTTATTCACGCCACGTGTTCCATTAATACAATTAGAATATAAAGCCATTTTGGAAAATAATTTTCCTCTTATTAACTCTTCGAGCCTATGTAAATAGAAAATATTTTGAGCAAACCAATATCAGATAATAATCAAATTCCCTGAAACAAAAAACAGTTTTATTGGTATATTCATAGGGCTATAATTCTGATTGAGTATCAGGCTATGTTCAAGTAGGTATGTGGCTAAAATGACGTATACTTACATGTCCAATTTATCAGGCATGCAGATAAGATGACAATCTAAAATTGCCACGGAACAGAACCGTCAATATAATGGGACTGAGTTTACGGATCACGTGATATTTCGATAGCTATTAAACCCAAACATTCCATTAAAGTTTCCATTTCTAGGTGATTGTAGATCGGTATCTTGTATAAAAGGCAAAAGTGGAGTTTTACGACATGAAATCCTTGGTTGTTACACAAACGCCTTTCTTGTTAGTTTCTTGTAAAGTGTTTTATTTTAATTGATAAAATTTTGGCTCCAAACAATATTATGTATGTGCATAACAGTGTATTTAAAATTCGTTTCAGTGGAAAAACTACATTATTACAAAAATCATCCCTTTAACTCCACGTTGCGGATTGCATCTCTTCACAAAAAACATTATTTGATTCTTTAACCATCACCTTCATTCTTAATGTATTGGAAAATGATTGATTATCTACACAAAAGTTTGGTTTAAGCAACACAAACCCTAAAAATATTCATACAAACGATCTCTGACATTAAAGTAAGTTTTAATTATATAAAGTTGTAATAGGTAGTCAATTTTTACATCTTCTTTTATCTAACGACTAGCTGACCCGTGCCCACTTCGTTGGGCATAATGTTAATAATCCTTTTTTAGTTCATATGACCTAACGATTTAAATTATTTTATTAATATTAAAAATTAAATTATCTATACTAATATTAAAAAAACTACTTTTTGTAACCTAAATATAAAAGTTAGACATATACTGTCATTGACTTTTTTGTAGGCATTTTCAAGCTCCACATCTTTTCTCTAGAACTCAAAAATATATCTTTCATAGTTAAGGCAGCGTTCGTAAGAATCGCTTTCATTCGACCGTTTTTTCTCCGATTCACTTTGCAAAACGGACTACCACGTAAAAGCCTTTTTATTTTTCGGTTTTTTATATAGCTTATGACACTCAGCATGTGGCTTATTGGTAAAGGAATTTTTAAAATCGGTTCAGTAGATCCCGAGATTACCCCTTACAATTTAACAAACACACAAACTTTACTTCTTTATAATATTAGTATAGATGAGCAAAAACGAATGTTATGCATCTGAATACGACTCAAACAATCTCCCGACATCGTTGAAGGAACGTCAAGTTACATAGCTGAAATGAAAAAAGTTATGCAATTTTTTACTTAAAATTTTATATTCTATCGAGCCACACTTAGCAGGCGAGTGTGAGTTTATTTTTAATAAAACTTCCAACAGCTGTCGTGTTTTGGTGTAGGTGAAATTAGGCAGCGCCCGTCCGTACCACCAGTTAAGGGAAGTTTTTGTTGTTTGTTCCGCGTGTTTTTACTAGATGGCGCTGTTATTAAATTGTGAAGGACTGTGTTGTGTCTGTACAAGTAGGTTTTTGTTTGTGTTTTGTCCACAATTATAACGTATAATAACTTAAAATAAATTGGACGTCAGTTTCCTTTTTAATTTTTCAAGACATTATCCGTACCTAGTTGATATAAAACGCTTCGGATGGTTTTCGATATAATAATTATAATGATATTTGTATAATTGTTTATTTTTTTTACATTTTTAAGAAAACATAACATCATATCTAATATACGGACCATTTAAGACATAACTAACTTAAATAAACCTTTCGTATGGAAAATACACAATCTCGGTACACAAACTGACAAAATAAAATTGCCCATTTTCTCTCGATCAAATTTCTTGTAAAAATCAAATTTTACATTAAATTTGGGAGAAATATTTAAGAAGTAAGATAAAATCGATCACGACCTACACGGCCTAATAACATCAGTCAAAGTTTTCTAACTACTATTAATTATGAAAGTCAGAAAATTGTCCATTACTTTCCACTAGACCGATGTACTCTACAAAACTGAGATAAATTTAATTTAAGATTTACTTGGTGGAAAGTCATTATTTTCCGACGTTCATTTCCTTTAAATAGTTCCATTTAATCTCAACGTGACGAGTCCGAGACGGCTACAATATTCATAATTAATAAGACAACTACATGCTTCTCTGTGAATTGAATTCTTGTCTGTTTAATCATGTTGGTAGTAAATGTCTTTCGCTGGGACTGATAGTAAAAGGTAATTTTACTTTTTAATTATTATTCTTTAGAGCTAGATTCTAGGCAGTTGGAAATCTTGGTGTCGTAGGTTTGAGTTGTGGTTTGTTCTAAATAGGTACTAACGGCATTTATTGGTTGCAAGCCATACTGTGGTAAATCTCTTTTGCTAAAAAATAACTTATAAGAAAACTACACATTAAGTTTTCCTTCTTAAATAATACTAATACTACTGTAGTATAAGTTTTCCTTCTTAAATAATACTAATACTACTGTAGTAATACTACATAATTATTAGAGTAAAGTTGTCAACAAGGCCGTGTTGAACATTTGTGTCCCCACGTAAGCCTATTAAAGGACCGGGTATTCTCGTTACTGAGGATAACTCGTGAAAAATAAGAGATACATTATTTTAGTAATAATAAAATGAATGAGACAAAATAATAACACTTTACAAGCATTTGTAAAACAGGAATTACTTTTTAATGTTTACTAGTTAAAAAATAATACATAATATGTAATGGATTGTGAAAAAACCGAGCATCTTTTTTCTTGCAAAGTACAGGACTATCCAGATTTTAAAATTTTAGCAACAAAAATATCGCAGATTTACTTTTAAATTTTTTACTATAACGCAAATACTAAAACACTCGCATTTTACATTACTTGTGATTAAATTTGAGTCACTATCCGTCCAGCTCGCGGTGCCATGCAATTTTCACCTGAAAAGCCGTAATTTTCCATAAGGAATTGCTAAAGGGCGGACTCGTGAAATTCAGAGCAATTACCAACTTAATTCGATGTGGCGTTTTTTGACGCCCTCGCCATCCAGTTTTCGGAAGATCGAGTGTTGGAGATTAAAATTATTTTCAGAACTTTTATTATAAAGTCATAAAAAAAACACACTAGCACATAATATGTTACAGTGAATCGGTTCACACTATTGCGCAATACAATTCAATCATAGTTTGAATTATAATTTATTGCTTTTTTGTCATTTAAATTAATTAAACAAAAATTATAGGCAGTTGGTTCAGTAGCTTTTTTCTGCTGTTTGTATCTCGTAGTAAACATTGCGTAAAAGATAATTATTTTATTAAAGTCCTTACTTAAACTCTAATACTTAAAATTATAAGGGCACAAATATCAGCCGGACCACTTTTAGGTACCTATATCTTTCAAACAAAGTACCTAAGCAAGAAGACATTAACAAACCACTGTACACGAGTGTATAACAAAAAAAAATTGAAATCCCGTCTAAAATACAAACCAAGCCCGTGTTTCACACACCTTTAATGTAACCTTTTCATGAAAAACTGCACAAACAAGGTGAAGGGAGCGCTGAGAGAGATAAACAGCTCGCCCTTTATGATGCAAATCCCAGCACTTCAGCTGAAAATTCACGGCAATGCCTGAAATGCTGAAAAAGACGCTCTTGGTTGGACGCACGCGGAATATTTAGTAGTGGTGTATACGGCTTTTTGTCTGTACATTATGTGTTTTAGATCGCGAGAGTCACGTCCTCGAAAAGATAGGTATTCTAGATACAGGCGTCGTGTTTCTGTAGCCTCTTTGTGTTCCTGTTGCTTTCTGGATTATTCTGGTATCGTATCAGCATGCATACTTAAGAGTCTGATCTAGCAAAAAGTTCAACTATACCGTACAAAATACCTGAAGCAAAGGGGTCTGTTATCAAATCTGTGGTACTAATAGGTCACTAGAAAACTACTAGGGCTACTACTACTAAGAAAGCTTTCGTGCCAGACACATACATTTCTGTCAAATGGGATAAAACAATTACTTTATCATTTTTCTTAGTTTCAGTGCACCATATTTTGATAATTTGATGGGATATAATTTAAACTACCGTTTTTTTACGAATTTCAGTTATATGTGATTTTAATAGGTCTGACAGAATAAATATAAGTTTTTACTATTTATATAGAAGTATGGAAAGTTTTAAAATTAAAGTGCTCACCGCACAGTGTATACACAATAAACACTCTAGAAATAACGGTTACTAAAAAGAGTTGTATTTTTTCTCAATCTAGATTAGCATAGGAACATCTAACAAACCGCTTCCCGCTCAGTAAAGCTGTATTTTTTGAGGATGAATACAAAAAACTGAATTTCGTAAGTCTTGAATGTGGAATAAAAATAGGAGCTGAAATTCAGTTTTATGGAATTTAATTTCCTTTTTTTTATATTTGTAACGAATAAACTCAATAACTACTAGACAGACTCAAAAATGATTTCACCATTATCTACATTATCTCTGAAAAACCTAGGCTATATTTTTTATCCCAAAATGTTTAAACAATAAATGTCCACTCTTGCAAAGCCGGAATGGACTGTCAGTTTTGAAATAATAAAAAAGGTATATAACTATTCTTGCTGTTCTCATTACTTACTTGTCTTATCCTTTTAAGTCCTAGTTGTTGAAATATCACCATAATTCGCCCCAAAATGGCACTGTACTCAAGTTAGTGGGCTGAAATAACTTTTTAACTACCAAATAATGGTTTTTCTTTTACAAAATTCATACTAAAAAGCCTTTAAAGTATTTTAGCGTAAGTAAATTACTTTGCGCCGATACACTTCTCATGGAAAGTGGATTTAATATTCAGCAACGACTCGTTAGTATTTCTACACTTTCTCAACTCGTACTGGTACTCGTAATAAGGGGTTTATATTATTAAAATGCAGCTTGAAATGTTCCAACATTCTCAAAATTACTTTAGTAATAATTCACATATAATACAAAGAAGCAAAGGCCCCGTCTTATACAGACAGGGGACGAACATTTGATCATCACGCTTGACTATTTGCGGGTTGGCGATTACAGAGTCCAAATTAGAAAATAAACTCCAGGTTTTCGTACCCAAAGTGTGCCGACGGGACCCATTACAAAGCATCTGCTGTCCGTTCGTCTGTCTGTCAAAGGGTTGTATCTCATGACCCGTAATTGCTAGAGAGTTAAAATGTTTACCGAGTGTATATTTCTGTTGCCGCTATATAAAAAAAAAAAAAAAAAAAAAAAAATGGGTCTTAGTTTTAGCGTTTAATGCTCTATTTTAATGGCATAAATATTGTACGATGTTACGGAACCCTTCCTGCGCGAGTCCGACTCGCACTTGCTCGATTTTTTACTTTCACCTTTAGACAATGTGCCTATATTATGTGTACACACTTCTGCTCGCTCTGCAGAATATAGGCGTAATGATATACAACCACGCTACTTCTAAAGCAGTAAAAGTCCAAAATAAATTGCTTCATTATGCCAGTTATTGCAAGTGAAACGACCAGTAAAACAGTTAACATAAATACGGTTAAGTAGTTCGTATTCATGAATTACTACTGGCTTTTCCCACGGTTTTGCTCGGCATTTTGTAGCCAAAAAAAGCAGGGCCTCCTCAGAATCGCGAGTTTAAATTGTCGATAACTTTTCTCAAGACGGCTGGGCTCACAAAATAAACACAAATGTCAATTATTTCTTTTATTTTATTAACATAGAAAATACGTATAAATTAAATCATTCGAAATTTAATCTTAATTTATTTTATTAAAAACTGGAACCCTTCGCTTAATACTTAACTCATTAAGCGGCAATAAGGTTGCCAGAATATTTATTTCTTGAAATAATTACAGCTGTTTTAATAAAAATTCTCATTTACTTTTTGAATTGCTATTGCTATTTAGCCAAACTTTATATAGCCATACTCGTTTTAGTTAAGCTTTACTGTGTGTACTTATTTTTTTTATCCGTCACAATTTTATTTGTGAAGTACGACGTTCTGGATTTTGTTTCAGTTTGTGAGAGGTCTGTCAGTAGTTCGGAACACAATTCAAAGGTTATTTGCTATGGAAGTTGTCAACTAATGCGATAGTTGCCTAATAAAAAAACACTGTGTAAACACAAATTTTGCATCGTCTAACTTCGATGACTAACTAGATCTACTACGACGTAGTTGATCACCGACGTTAGGCGATACTGAATTAGAGATTTTACTGTTATTTTTATCCAGTAAACATCGCTCGGGTTGGCAACTGGAGATAGCAAATAAGCCTACAGCTACACGTTATAAAGACATTTTTTTTCAATATTTGTACTACACACTGCACTAAAAAACAGGTGAATCACGAAGTAGGTATGTAGTTTATCCCACAAAAAATGTATATGTGACTGTGTTTTCTATTTTAAAAGTAGGTAGTAGTATGCTTAAATAATAAGAATACTGAAATATTTTATGCAGTCAAAATCATTACTACCTACACCTACAACTGCTACACATAATTATGTCATATTCTTCATGATTTTCATTTACTTCAACGAAACGTTATAATCGTAAACGTACCTACCTAGTAGCCTCTTTTGTCGAGAACACAAAAACAATTAGTTCCGATTATTACCGCCCTGGCGCTGTTCGGCATTTTGTAACTCGCTTACATTAAAGAATGTACTATGCATTAGATTCCCGCAGTTTTGAACAGATGGCGTTACTGAGCAACAATAGCTTTTTATTTGGCAGATTATTATAATTCATAATTGTAATTACATTATTTTTTATTGTATTTTTAATCGTTTTTATATTTTATGAAATATTAATAAACTTGTTTTGGTAATTTATGTCCCTCTCAAACTACCTATCAAGGTATTGTACCAAAAAACCCGAAACAATACTGTCTTTTTAAATTCTGATACTTTCCCAAATAATACGAACTGTAGGTTGTGCTTGTGACCCTTACCGAGGGAAAAAAAAAGAAAATTAAATTTGTATTTATTTTAATCTTTTTTTGCCATAAGCTATTGTTCATTAATTACGTTTAATAAATGAGTTCTTTTGTTTTGTTTTGCTTAGTATAATGTGTGGGTTTTAATTATATTCAAAGACAACCCGAAATAGATCCTACCCTCTATATTATTTTTGTACTACGAAAGCGTAGGACCGCTAGTGCTGACATAATGACTATATTATGCACATACATTGTAACAAACAATGAAAAATACGTTCTTATTATGAGGAACATGCGAATGCATCTCATAACATTATGAAAGTTTACGACTTCGCCGACTGGTACCGAGGTACTTGTCATACAGCTACCAAACAAATTAAACTTATGCGGCACATAACATATATGTTTGTCACTGAAGATACTTTGTTTATTCGGACTTTTGTAGGTAGGATAAATTACGTTGTTTTTTGTGGTTCTTTGGAAATTAATGAATGTAAATGATTTAAAATCACTAATTTAAAATTTTCACACATACAGTTAACTATACACAAGTTGGTAAAGATGAAAATGAAAATGAGATATAGGTAAGGGACGTTTTTTTTACTTTTTATATAACTGTTTGGGTTTCAGTTCAAAAAATATATATACTTACTTTTCATCAGTTTCCCTAAACTCTAATGGTTATAAATTCTATTTTTATCATATCTAGAAATTTGTATGGTCTATGTGTCTGTCTTTGAGAAATTAAAAATATTTCCCTTATCAATATAATAAAAAATGACAAAGATAAAGACTTAATTAAGAGTTCAAGAGTGGGGGCTTGTGACGTCAAAATTTGGCTATAATTATGGTGTTGCAGACGTCACAGGAACTTTCACTGAATCTTAGTATTTTTTTGTTTACGAGACAGAAAAAAAATACGTGTCTACTTAATCGTAATAAGAAAAAGGCGATCATTAAAAAAAATTGTCAACATTCCTATTCTAGATACGTTACAGAAAAGGCATAATAATCTGCAGAAACAGCTGCAAGCTTGTATACTAAAGTGGTGCATATTTTATTCCGTCCGCACGTTTAGTCGCACACGCCTGCGTTTTGTCGCAGCTTAAGTTCTAATTTGGTGAGGTTTGTTAGTTTCGTCATTACTTTGTCGGACTCGCCTCGTGTTTGTGTTGACTGGACGAAACCTCCTCACATGCAGCTTAGTTTATTGTGAAACTAGATTAAACATTTAGACATTGTTTAGAGTTGATTGGCTTTATATTTGTCACATTTATTTTATCTAGTTTTGTTCTAAATAAATGTTTATTTAAGTTCTCAAATGAAAAATTCAAACAAAAGGCAAATATTACAAACTACTTGCAGAAATATGTCAGAAACGTAGATCTAAATAAAAGATTGCGATAAAATCCGTAAAAAATATTAAATTGAGGTGTTATAAAAACTACTGGTATATATTTGTGTTATAAGTTAAGAGCTCAGTTTGCAAAACATTACCTAGGTCAAGAATGTTTGTCCAAGTTTACAAAATAACAATAGCATGTCTAAGATGAAATCCAAATTCCTTAAAACAATTTAATTAATATCCTTGTCCCTAATTGATTTTTGAAGAAAATTTAATTACAAAAATGAAACCAGATTTTTTTATATATTCTAACATTGATAACCCTGATTGTAATATTATTTAAATATGTTTTTTTAAATAGAATAGGTACCTACGGAATACTTTTCAATACTCCATGAAAAGCAGATACCCTGTAGCTGATACGCTTTTTGCTCATTGCTGAAATACCTACTAGGTATATAAAAATAACACAAGCAGTGCTCCTTAGATTTCTCCAGTTCCTAGTATAATTGTTGTGCAAAATTAAGGGCCTTTCATGCAGGCCGTGCCCGAGGCGTGTAATTACGAGAGCTGGCATACCGGCGCCTCGTAAATTGAGCATTTTACGCTTTTTATTTGATACTCTTGATGTCCCAGTAAATGATATAGCGACACGTATTTTTATTTACTTAATTGTTGGTTCTAAACGAGTAATGAGGTCTTCTTTTGTATATACAGTCGACTCTCGTTAATTCGAAACTCGAGGGAACCTTAAAATGTTACGAATTATCGAGTGTTAGAAATATGAAATGGTTCGAAATTTGTGAGAGAAAAAAAAAACTTCGAATTATTAAGTGTTGATCAATTATTATTTATTAACTCTTACTCTATGACCATTGATTAATCTTTTGAAAGAACTCTGTCATACTGGTCTGCTTCAAAGCACATAAACATAACTAAAAACATAACTAAACAAACCAATTTGTGAGAAGTGTGTGTCAAATAGTCAAACTAATTATAACCAAAACAAGGGCTCGTGTACGTTGATACAAGTTTGAACTTGTCGCAAAATGTACTTATAATCTTTCCGCCTCTTTCTCTCTGCAACTTTGAATTGTCGAGTGTTGGAAGCCGATGAGTTCGAATTAACGCGTCGATTTGTTATATAGCAATGATTTTTTCGTTCGAATTACCAAGTGCATAAAAATATATTGATTTAGTTCGAAATATAAAGAGATTTTGTAGGGAACTCGTGCTAACTTTGAATTACAGAGAGGTTCGAATTATCGCAGGTTTGGATTAACGAAAGTCGACTGTATTGCAAATTTAGTACTAAGGTAATTAAAAAATGCTCAAATTGAAAAGTTATCTTTAACAATGCCTATAAATTTTCCACAGGCCACAGAATGCAAAATACTTTTATACAGAAATTAATACAATTTACTAAAGTAGCAGAGACAGTGATTAATGTTTTAAAAATTAAAAGACCTTCTTTTTTAATAGTTTAATACACACAAAATCATACAGAAACAACATGATGTAACAAATGTAAAAAGATACTGCTTATTTAAAAAATATATCTACCAGCAGACCCGCGACACAATTGCTACTTACCTAGAACTAGTACTCAATTGAACTTAAACTACGAAAATGAGTCAATTTGGTAAAGCAAAGCTTTATAATATTAATATACGGAGTACACAAAGAAGCCACGATTTCTATTAAACAAACATGGGAAAATAAATGAAATACTAATATAAGATCAAGGTCTGTTGCCGGTACATGCATACATTATTTCCCAGTGGACTTCTCTGACCAGAATATTAAGAGACCTACCGCGTCCGCCTACTACCAAACTAGTTCTACATTTCAAAGCTTGCTAGTAGGGTTGGGTAAGTTCTGGAAAGTCCACGGGTCAAGGGAAATTGGACTTTCCTTTGGCATTCGTATCGTATGGACGGAGAGATGATATGAGCGGATTTTTTATACAGACCGCAGATTTTTGGTGTTGTTTTGAAATATGAGTTGATGGTGTTGTACTCAAAAACTTATACATCCTATGTAAATTTAAATTTTATCTCCAAGGGTTTTGTGTAATGTATTATGTAAACTCGCATAGTTTCAGAGATACCACACGTACTCACAGGTACTAGCTTCTTATTTAATTCGATTCCGAAAGCAATACTAACGTCGTGAATCGTGACGAGGTTCCTCTGTCTGGAGCTATATATTTTTACAGAAGCATATTTAAAAAGGGTATTTTATATGTATGTATGTATGACTGAGATTATATAAATAAATAAGATAATAATAGTATCTTTGGTCAACTTACACACTCATTGATACTATATTTTAAAATCAGAAATATAGTTACCATTATGCATCTTAATAATTTTTTTTACAAAAAAATCATTATTACCTTTTTACTCACAAAACCAAATAACGTCATTATTCCGCAATATCGCATTACCCGGTAATCGAAACATGAAAGAAACAAGACTCAATGCAAAACATTCAGCTATTGATCTCGACAGCCGACATAAAAAAAAGTATTAATATCCGTAGTTATACCCGGGCAGGTGTATTACACCCGGTTAAATTGACTTATATCCGTGTCGAGCCGCACCGAGATTACAGTACCACGATGCTGTTTTTTTTGGATATGGTACTTTAAATGTTACTAAAAAAGAAAATTACTTGATTGATCTTCATTAAATGTAGAGTTTAATAAACAGTTTTTTTTTGTAGTTTTAACTAAAACCCATTCAGATAGGAAACCCAACTTTATGTTTTTAGCACTTAACTTATCATTCTTTAGTTCTCGTTACTTTTCTCATAATTATTTATAAACAAAAACGATATTGAATCTAAATGAAAATCCGGTACATTAAACAAACGCAAGAATTTTTCGATTGCATGTTCACTTAAACAGTGTCTATTTTGGGTAACACTCTTAGCGGAAGCCACATAATCATGCAAAGCTAACTTTTTTTTCAGTTCATGTCAAATAATTATACCACATCCAAACCAAAACTTCTATCTTACTACCTCGTTCTACCACCGGGCGACGATTACCGCGCCATTTTTGAGTCATTCCCGCCTCTCTGTATGCAAATTTAGATGGTTGCCCGTCGTTGGATTGCGAGAGGGTTAAAAATGGTTATGTTAGTCAAGCCTCCCCCCTCAGGTAATTAAGTTGAGATTGTGCGTTTATGCTTGGATAAGAATGGATGGAATTTTTCCCCAGATTGATGTCTTTGTCTCAAAGCCTTTGACATGTAATTTGTCTAAACGTCGTATAACGACCTCTTTTGTTTTAAAATTTGTGATCTTTTCTTTTTCACAAATTAGAACCGAAATTTTCTTGCAATTTCTTTTACAGTTTAAAATAGTTGATTGGATAGAAAATTCTGAGAACTAAATAGATGTTATTCTAAGGGGAACAATAACCCGCTTTGCTTAATGCCCCTCACAACGAGAGCAAGGTGTTAAGTCTGCGAAACTTCCGGACAAATGTGTGCTGGCTCACTCAAGTGTAAATCATGTTAATTACACGGAGAGTAGAAGCAGACATTTTGCAAACTCGCACAAAAGTTGGTCAGGGAGTCATTATTAAATGATAGATGATTTATTTTCAGTAAATAGGTCTTCTCAAAGGTTTCGTCCCATGTAAATTTTTGTGCCTAATTTAGTTTAGTTGCTATAGAAACTAAAATATTTCTTTTTACATTCATACCAGTTGGATACTATTTTTTTAGCCTTGATAACGTCTTTTTCTCAGTTTAATTTATTTTTAACTAGCGACCCGCCCAGTCTCAGCACAGGTTGACAAAACATTATTCACAAAAACCTTCCTCTTAAATCACTATCCATTGGTAAAAAAACATAAAAATCCGATTGATATTTTTTTTAGTTTCTCGCGTTTAGACAGAGAGACAGACGGACGCGGCGGGGAACTTTGTTTTATAACATATAAGTTATAGACGATAGAAGGCACGAGTGCCTAAAGTGCCTGCTTATAAAAATAAACATTTATCCTAATACTTTGTCGTCGACACAATATTATAACATGATTTATTTAAATATAGCTGAGACCGATACTGTCCCATATATTTTTTTCTTCAAATCCCTTAAAAAATAGCCCATCTGCAGGTATATAAAAAGAGACCGTTCATAAAGACTGAGATATCATCTTATGAGCCATTAAAGTCAGAGCAATTTCCATGCATGATGCTTCTTCTAGTTTATAAGAACTAGTTATTTCCAGAGAGATATAGCACCTGTTTCACTTTCAGTCTTTATTTATTTTTTTAATTCAACCACTTATTTTTAGAATCATTTAAAATTGCTGTTACGTAAAAAAACAGTTTCTCAAAATTTGATACTGTAATGTCTGTTATATGGTATCTATATTTAGATATTTATTAGTGAAGGTAGTAGTGGCTTTGTTTATTTCGACATTTTTTCGTAAGGTAGCCAGAAAAAGCAACTACTTAGTTACAAAAATAAATTACTTCTTCTCTCTCTAGTTAGGTATAGATATATACAAGCACGATATTTAATGATTTAGTTCACACGTGATAGAAAGTTTTTGTGTAACATGCTGCGTCTAGCGGCTATAGTTTAGAATCTTGATCACGAAGATTGCTTACAGAATTGATTTACACTGTAGAAACCGCACCTATAACTTGAATGCTTTATAATCAAAAATTGAAAATAAATGTTCAATAATTCTGTACAAACGAGTCGCATTGAAAAAGTACCCATTTATTAACTGAAAATAATTGTAACGAACCTCAATAATGCTTTCTGAAATAAATATTCTCCGCAACACACAATAAAAGAGCAAGAATGCCGCTCGGTTGCATTAAATACCCTTGTTTTCTCCAACAAAGGGAAAATTAAATTTCTACTTTTTATAGTGGCACGTTAAAAATAACTAGACATCGCAAGGTGTGAGCAGACTTGCGACTAATCGCATTGTGTAACGTAATAAAAGTAAGTGTGAATGATTAAATTATTTATTATGGTACCTAACTACAATAGTTATGGTAAAATCTTCATCAATCTTAACAAGTAGGTATACTGTGTAATTAGCCAAGGGCATTTTATTTTTGTTGTTTTGTAATTTATCAATTAGTATGCAGCCAGCAACAAAAGTTGATGAACAAAATCTGTTTTACTAAACACCTTAAACACAATTTAAAGCCATAAATTGATGTTGCGACAGCGATATAGTATCACCACAAAGAATTAACAAAATAGCCTTATCACAAACGTAAACGCTATGATATCCTTTTTAGTAAATTTATAAAATTTTATTGCATTTAAGTGTTTTTTTTTTAATTAGATTAGTTCATCTACTTTGGTTGCTGTACGTCTAAACTTTAAAACGAACACAGCAAAAAATAAAAACTTAAAATCGCCCGTCTGTCCCCGACCTAACTCAGTGCACAACTGTGAACATTTGCAGCTAGTCAATGGCAATTCTTTTGTTTTATATCAAAGCTTTCTTTGTGTCCAGTTCTGTTATATTAGGCAATTATGGTTTGTTAGTTAACTGTAAAGGTAGGCAATCACTTGAATGTTTTCTGTTTTCAGAGGTATAGGGTTTTTTACACGGTTAGTACTTTTTTCTTGATCAATGGTCTTTGTGACAATATTGAACATTAAGACTAATACATATTAAGAGTATAATTACGAAATGTTAAAAATGTAAGGGACCATAAATACCCAGACCCGAGACCATGTAAAAATAGTGTTGTTGTGTGTCCGGAGATCGAATTCGGGACCCCAGAGCTAGGGGCTTCTTGAAAACCAGTGTGAAAGCTACTCGACCGCAGAGGCTGTTAACCACAATCCATCTGCAGTTCTAAACCAGCTCAACACGACAAGGAAAAATATAGACACACTTTTAGTTGCAATACCATTATACCATTCTCTTGAAAACGACAAAACCAGGTAAATATAACCCTAAATCAGAGAACGCAAAAGTAACGCCATATTTTCCCACAACACAATTATAGCTCTAGTTCCTATGGGCGTTTAATTACGAAGAGACGTAATTTCCGGAGTCACACCTGACCCTTTGAGCGTTGCATGCGAACACACTAATTTCGTAGTCTCCAAGCAACTGCGAACAAAGTGTTTAGAACACCTGCACTGTATTATTGAGCTTTATGTACTACTGCTGTTTAAGGTATATTTTGGAATAAGGTCGTGTAGATGTTGTTTGATAAATTTTAATATTCTCTTTTTATATTTTGTTTGAAATAAAGCTTAAGATAATTTATGCCGTCATCTCATATGGTGGTATTGCTAAAAATAAAAACGAGTAAAGGTTTAAGCGGCAATATAGCCTAATGGTTAGGGTGACGGCCTTGTAATCGAAAGGTCGCAGATTCGAACCCTACACATTGCTCTATTGACATAAACCCATTCCAGACACAAGCATATTTAGCTTAGCTGAAGGGGTTAACAAGATTGCTAGTAATGTGAATTCCACCCACTTCGCTAGTTAATTTTATTATTACACTTGACATTTGCATTACATCCAGAGAACCACGATTGTTTTTCAAAGCTTAATTGAAATTACTAAATAAAAATCAGAACTAAACCTAATACAAAACTACTAAATCTAATAAATGATGATGATGGCATTACTTCAAAAGAGCACCATAGAAACGTACTAAACCCATGTCTTTCATAACATCATGATTAATGTTTCCTACATGAACAATATCGTCCCAACTTACATTGAAACATAAAATTAACTTGCTTAAGTTGAAGCGCTCACGACGGCTCAGTTAGGCCCCACCCCAGACAAACGCTCACTTTAACACATGGAGCGATCTTCCCAGATATCATATGTTCAGATCTGACATATGACCACGTAGTTTGGTTAACAGATGGACCTTTAACAGTCTTCTCCTTAAATCCGTAATTTTTCTTGCTTGTAATGAACGGTGAAGCAACAGGAGTAATCTTTTTGGTTGTCATAACAAACGAGGTAAGAATTACTTCCAACTCAGATAGCAATTTACAAAAAGAGTGTCGTTTTAGAAAGATTTTGTTCGTCATGTGTCAGATAAATCTGTCTTGAAACTTGACTCTTTGATGTAGTGGTTTAATATTTAATATTGTGCGCATTTTGCTTAGGGCACCGAAAATGACTTTATTCTTTAATCAACCGATTCAGAAGGTATATCACACACTCTAGTATTATAAAGACAAGCACACCATCTTATTTGACCATGTGTACCCCCCACGTTATCGGTAGCACACCGCTCGAGTGAACACCGCCGATGACGTCATAATACCGCGTATCACGCCATACTTCACGTCACGTGCTTGTCGTGACGTGATTTTATTAACGACTGTCTTGTGCTCGATACGTCACGGTGAAGTTCGGCTGACTATCTGTCTGTATGCTCAAACTCTTTGAACTTCATTTGGAAGTTGCGTTCAAGTTGTACCTATCTTCATTTGTTGCTGTAGTGTGAGATGAATAATTTTAGGTTATATGAACTTGTGCAGTTGTATCTACTTGGTATATAAAAATCCAACGTGTGGGCTGGGTAGGTAACATAAAAGATTTTCATATTTATTGCTAGAAGCTTCAGGTGGTGTTAAAAAGTATTTATTTTTAAAAGTATTTATAATTGTCTTTAATGAATCGATAACTATTTTTAAGAGCTTGTAGATTTTGGGACTTTTGGACGAAAATGTAAGAAAAAATCCTACAGAAATAATTCTTCCAAACTATAGGTAATGTCACGCGTTCCAACTAGTTAATGATACAGACATTTCTTGATATGAGAGTAATGCCAACATTTGTTACAGTGATTTAGATCCCCTCTCCCCTCCCCCTCCGTTTCACATCTATTTGGACAATGAGATATCTCATTACTGGATTAACTCTATAACTCTATGTCGTGACTTTAGCTGAGATCATTCGTAGCAAATGATATCTTAGTACGAAGATATGTCATAGAAACTAAGCAATATAAGCTGGAGATAGTAACATAATAATATACGTGATTCTTTTTTCGGCTTTTTGTTATATCCACTATTTATACTCTTTTCTACCGAAAAGAGTATAAATATTATCCTTAATACATAAACATTTTTGTGATAGCCTCATCACAAAAATGTTTATGTATTACCAAACATAAACATTTTTGTGATGAGGCTTCTAAACGCGTAAGATAAACTTTTTTCAATAATTGGTTACACATAAGTTTAAGAAGAAACCGACTTTAATGACATTTGAGGGACCACCTTTAAGTTACCTATACCCCATCGATGACAAAATCGACCCATAATTACCGGAGATATCGCGTAGACCAAGGTTCCAAAAAAAAAGCCGTCGGATTGAAATCCTCCACCTTTTGTAGTCGGTTAAAAATCTAATGAGACACAATAATTTAATGACTGCATAAGCTGTTCCAATTGATCACAGACAAAAATAATTTAGTAGCAAATAACGAATTAGTTGATAAGACAATTAATTATTCCTTCATCATAATCAATCCATAATACCCCATCACTAATCTTCCTCAAAATATGTAATCTTACTTAAAGTGACGCAGCACTTTGATCTAATATATTGCTGGCAAAATTAGCTGTATCTCCAGGCACCGATCGGTTATACATCCATTCATCCATCAAAACTCTAAACTACTTACAAGCTTCACGATTCCCTGGAGTGAGGAACCTGTACTGGTGTAGTGATATCTCCATGTAGGAAGCGTGTTACTATGATAGTTTGGTTCATATTCCACTGTTGTGTCTTACTGTGAGAAGTGGGAGGTATATTAGGTATTAATCATTTATTGTTGTATACTGCTACGTTAAGCTTAACGTTCTGCTAACAGCTACACTCAAATATTTTGTTCTGCATTCAATGCAATTAATCTGTTTAACCTGCAATACTATTAGGTACATTAATGGCTGATTTTACAAACGCCAGATAAATTTAAACTCGTTTATTAAAATTGACATCTGACAGATGTTATAAAGAAACACTGACAAAAATTCAAAATTTTTTCTCGAGTAAAATTATCTAATATTCGAAAAATCAGCCATAACAGAGGTGGTATCGTTATTGTATTTGACTAAAGTAAATAATGTTTTAAGTATTTTTTTAGTTTCCTTTTTTATTGACGATTTGTTGCCCGCCTTATCTATCGAAATTGTTATTCTCATAAGCCATTTAAATGTTTGGCGGACGATGAAGATATAATCTTTCTTCGCTATTAAAACTTATAATCGCATTAATACATCTTCTTACCATCCCTATAATAGTGATGTCACTATGCATAATATCGACAATTTATAATCGTAGAGTCGGAGCGAGATCGCTCAAGTCTAGTGAAGTGGTGTCGGGGCAATTTGTATGCAAATATCGATAGCACTCACAGCGCCGCGATTGGCTCGTGGTGTGAATTGAGAGCGAGTTGATGATAGTATTACATTCATTACACGCGGATTATAAATAAAGAGCATGTTGAAAAATATTTCATTGCAGTTCAGTTAATTAATTATACAGTAAAATGGGTTGTAGAGGTTAGATATTTGGTAGGTCAGATAGTCGCTCCATGTCAAATACGGTATTCAGCTAAATCCGACGACACTTGACGTAATCCCAACATTTTGAGTAAGGCTTAGTTGAATTGCTTGAATGGCTTATTTAAAACGTTGCAATGAAGTTGCAGATTTCTTTTGTTATAAATAAATGAATACAACATAATTCAGTCAACTTCAATATTAAAATTTAATGTGTGAACATATATATAAACAGCACATGTATAAAATTTGACTCCTGTAAAAATACATACCAATAATAATTATAATTATGTATTTAAAGCATGGATTTAAACCGCTAATTATGATATTTCCAAGTTTTTTGAAATATACTTATCTTCGATTTGGCCGTAGGGTTACGCTGAGGCCATCAGGGGTTTTATTTCCGACTGCTTCTAGTTCTTAATAAATTGAATTTAGATCGAGTTGCTCTTTAACTTGACACTAGCACCAGATTGTGCAGTGGCACGAGTTGGAACTAAGCTCGATCAAGAATATAAAAAAAATCTATTAGTAAACATCCAAGTGCTTGTTAGGTTCTAGGTGACCCACAGAACTCTCTCAAGTCAGTTTTAAGTTAGTTACTTAAGTAGATCCTGTCACTTTCACTAGAAATATAAAATTCATCATAAACGCTACTGCTTTTATCTTGTGCCAAACTAATATGTATATTACGAGATAAACTTTGTTCACTGGTCATATATATCATATCTGAGTTATTACCAGTTTACTGATTAATTTTTCTCGAAATATATTGCTAAGAAAATTATTTATAAGCCGCATTGAACTTCTGACAAATGTTTCGGGTTTGGTCGTGTTGAGTTATTGAAGGGTTATGCGAATAGATTATGTTATTGTGATGACAGAAAGTAGCCGTTGTGATCTACTGATGTTATGAGTTTTCTATTAGAGTAAATCTAGAGGCACGGTAGGGCCACCGCCAAGATGAGACAGCGGAAGCGCAGGGCACTAGATGCCTTTTCTCGATTATTATTTTTATTTGAATTTTATTGTAATTTGTTTTGTTATGAATTAGGATCGATATTATTTATTTATCTGCAGTTTTATTGATTTAATGCAATGTCTTAATTTATTCAGTGAAATTGTGTGTTTTATAATGAGACATGATGTGCTAGTTGACAAAAGGGAAATTAATTAAAAAAAAAGGTTAAAGATAAGATACTCATTTTGTTGCTTCTTCATGCATTTAATGCAACTTCAAAAACAGCTTTGAATCTTTAACCAAATGATATAGAAAGTAAACAAAACCATGGTCAAATACCTCCCTAAATCTAAACTTATACACAGCAGATCTGAAGTGAATAATCTTCTAAAAGCAGTGGGGAATATTAAAATGATGTCGGCGGGCGTGTCACCGGCAGACATCCATATTTACATACCATCGCGAATATTGAACTTGTTAATATCGACGATATCTGTTTACTAAATTCGATTCTCGTATAGTTAAGTCTTTGAGATGTTTAGGAGAGTCGTTTGTAAGTAGAGTTACTGTTTATTCGTGTAATTCATTTGTGTTTGTGTATATTTTTTAATTATGACTTATATATTAAACATTTAATTATTAGCTTTTAAAAAATATATTTAAATTTATGAGTGTCGAATGTATTTGTGCGATCCACAAATGCTTGTTACAAATTTGGGTGTCCTTAGCACCTGTAATTTCAATGCTTATAACTCCCTTTTGGATTGATTTCGTTAGTGGGGGCGTCATTTTTTAAAGAAACAAAAAGTGATGTGAGTTTTGGTCACATCAATGGTGATGTAGCGTCATTTTGACGTACTGCTAATCAGGCAAAATATAGTCGCACTGGGAATATAATAAATTACTTAATATAGGAAACAAAATACTGAGATAAAAATAATTGCTACCACAATATTTTGAGTACTTATACCCTCGATATGCCTTACGTTTAGTATCCTAAGTCACGACTGTATTACATCTAGGAGTGCGGTTATTCGCTCCGAGAGACTGGTTCCGAATAGTTACTCAATTAATTGGCGTGCAACCTGCCTGTGAAATTGAGAGGACGTACATTCGTACGGATTAAGTCTGCTTTGACATAGATACGACACTTGGTAACTGATTGACTGTGTATGGCTTGAAGTTTGATATCAACTTGTGGCGTACTTATTTTAATGTGTGATGCATGTAAATAATGTAATAACAAAAATATTACTTAGGTTTAATATTATCTTAATTATTTAGGAATATGTACGGTTTTCACATGCGCCTTCTCGGGTTCGCTCGATTAGTTTTAGACTCAATAGGAGTCCTTAATCATGAGCTGACGCGGCGGCGCCGGTGTCGCGGGGCAATCTGGTATACAATACATTTAATTTATCTTGACCGGTACTGACAACACATAACTTATTAACTGTATACGTAACGTAAGGGTTTTCCATTCAATTTATTAACACAATATTCATTTAATTCTATGAAACCTAAGTATATATACACAAAAAAACTAATCTAATTGAAACTTAGAACCTAATATCCATATCCATATATCCATATATTGGTCCATATATCCATATATCCATATGTTGGTAATATATAATATTACCAGCCTATAAATGTCCCATTGCTGGGCACAGGCCTCTTCTCATATAGAGAAGGATAATGTTGGTAAAATGTTTTTTTTTCAGTTTGGTATGTATTATTTATTGAAATAATAATTGATTAGACTTTCAAACATTTTAATTAATAAGAACAATAATAATAGGTATGTTGATAGTTAAAAAAAACAGTATTCTAGTTATTACTGTTTAGCACAGCCAAAACAACGGGTATCTTTAGTGTATCCACACTATGTAGCCTTTATAATATTCATATTTTAGTAAAATAAAGAATACCAACCAATATATGTCTTACTGCTGAGCATAAGCCTCTTCTCATACAGAGAAGGATCGAGCATGGATCACCACGCTTGCTCATTGCGGGTTGGCGATTTCAGATTCGAATTTTTGGAATTCAAGTTTCATCACGATGTTTTCCTTCACCGATTGTCAATGATGTCTTAGAATAATTAAGAAAATACAGATAACTTTGAAAAAGTCACATAGGTCTGTAATGGATAGGAACTTGCAACCTTGTGCACAAAAATCCGTTCATTGAATCACCAGACCACGACACACATTCACATTTACTTACACCAAAATATATGCTCAATATGAATTATACCTATTCACTTAAGAGTGATCCGCGGGGGACGTTCAACGTTCATATATCAGGGGTTGCCTCCCGAGCACCGATATAAATTTTTCGGTCAAGAAATTGGTCGGCCTCTGTGATATATACCGGACACAGTAAATACTTACTCGAGTTACACGGACCTACTATGAGAAATTTATGGTCAGTAATATGTGGCCTGATGAAATTCACCCGACGGACGTACGAACGCGATTTTTTTATGTTATTTTTATATACACAGGTTTTAGGGCTGCTTGAGGTATGTTTATGTAGCGTTTTAGGGTTGGGACAAAATATAGGATTTTTTATAGAGTTATGATTTTTTTATGATTATAGTAAAGTATGTTAATTTTTTAATACTTACATAATTTATTTGAGCTACCTACTCTACTGGGTTAACTTTTTTTTTAATGCCTGGGCCATTTTTTTGTATTTTTTTTTAACTAATACCTATAACTAGAACGAGATCCTATGCCTGTCCCACTGAAGAGAAAAACCTCTTTTAAATTAAACCGAAACTAAAACTACTTTTGGGATTAACGGACACAACACACATTACTTAATTTAAACATTCTACGACTAATACTTCGTTCGTAAGCCTTATCAAAAAAGATTTAACCTTTACGTAAAACAAACAATATCCCATACAAAAAGCTATCCAAATTCCATTACTCCAACAAATAGTTGTTCACATTCACTCACGCTCGCGCTTATCTGTTGTCGATTGATGTCGTTGGATGGAAGACCGGAGCCCCTACAAACGTCTTGCAGTCCGCCGCATTTGTCACTGTTTCTACACGTGAACCCTGCGATTTTTCTTAACACGTTTCTGGCTATCTGCAGTAGGTGAGCTTTGATTTGTCCATCGAGTTGACGTTTTATTTATTTTTGTTTTTTTTTATCTAGTTTCAGGTAAATATTCTTTTGTTTTAATTTAGAAGCATATATGTAATCTATCTATACTTAATATTATAAAGCTGAAGACTTTGTTTGTTTGTTTGAACGCGCTAATCTCAGGAACTACTGGTTCGAATTGAAAAATTCTTTTTGTATTAGATAGTCCGTTTATTGAGGAAGGTTATAGGCTATATAACATCAGGCTACGACCAATAGGAGCGAAGCATAAATGAAAAATGTTGCAAAAATGAAAAACCGTTGAAACTAAAACACGCGAACAAAGTCGCGGGGGACAGCTAGTATCTTAATAAAACTATACTGGATTACTTATAATCCTACACTGTTATTTTTAATATTGAGTTAATAAATTAGGATGTCATCAGTTTATATATCCGATCCTTCTAAAAAGCTTCTTCTTCTTGGAGTCGGTGATAGAAATAATAGTATCAATTTAAAAAAATATATATCTATACATACAATGGTAGGTATATATAAATAATATGAGTTCTAAAATAAACACGACGGTATTTATTTAAAAAAAACTTATATTATTTCGTCTTTTCCTTTGAAACAAAAATGTCGTTAATTGGATAGTTCATCTCGAAAATACACGAGACCTATTAAAACAAAACACTACATAACGTTGCACATAAACCGCGCACTAGATACCTCGTCCGTATCAACACTTGCCGACGTTTGTCTCAAAAAGGTTTTCGCTCGGAAAAGAACCTGTTACCCGTACGACACTCGGCACGACATTCGCAAACACTCGTGACTGTGAGAGCTCACTTGTAAGTCGGCACAAAGGCCGCGTGTCACACCGTTGTGTTATCAAGTTTGATCAAATTCCATAACATTAACGAAACTAGCCATGCATTAATCTTCAAAAAAAAAAAACAACAAAATTATGTATTTAAAAAGCGTAGGTGTGTTGTTAAAATTAATTAGGTTATAATTTAATTAGTGATGAGATTTTTATATTAAGTAGATATTTTAAGTTGTAGTTAATCAATATCGAAATTTTTTATCAAAAACTTATTGAGTGTGACTTAAATAATTTAACCGAAAGTGTTCCGAATAGAGCATGTGTAAAAGAATAATACAGCAAGCCTAAGATTACTAAGAAACACGTCACCAAAAAATGAACACCACCCTAAAACCATAAAATGACAAAATATAACAAGAATCTGAATTATTATACAAATTGACTTAAGTTATCACAATTGTTACACTACGGTGTAAATGAATGTTTCCATTAAAGGCACAGCCGTCACACAGGTTTTATTTCACACGTAACCGCAGGAAAATAAAATGTGGAGGGTAAAGATTGAGCCTCACCATTCCACGAGATATGATGTGAACGGGGATATAGCTAAGTTTTATTTTAAAGATAAAATCAATCAACTGTATTAAGACGGGGTACACTGCACATTCAAATACTGACGAGTTGTGGATTTAAGTCTAGGCAGATGAGATAGTTCTAACAGATTATGTAACGTAAGAGTTCATAAATATGTCTATAGTTTAGAGGTTAAAAGCTTAGAGCTAGAGCTTAGAGCATTGACAACAGGAGATGTCATAGGCTGACGTTCCCGTCGGTCAAAGTACATAACAGCCGTACTAAATCTACCGTAGCCTTTTGTGAAAACTTGCGTGTAGTGTATATTGTCATTACAAAAAAAACTTTAGTAGTGTGCATAATTTCTGTTTGTGCGTCCGAATTAGATCGTTAATAAAGCTTTAAAAAATATGGTTTGTTAGCTACATAAAGTAAAGCCTGTTCTCTTAAAAGATAGGTAGTAATCACGATTTTTACTAGCTTAAATCCTGACTCATCGCTTTTCCATTCACTGCTATCACACAATAAACTTGATAATGTCGTTTTTTATCCCTAACCCATATGACGCATAAAGAAGCCCCAAATGCTCTACCGACCATCCAAGGCTCTGCCTAACCGTTTTGACGATGATCCTACCCCATCCTTGCTTGGAAAAGCTTATAAATGTCCTAGGTGGTACGTGACCGACCTAAGCTCGTAAAATATATTAAGAGTATTAGAGCAGTAAACTGTTTTGGTTTGGTAAGCGAGGACTAAATCCCACTTGTCAATACCATAGTTAAGTTAGAAAACTTTTACACAATATTTACTTTTTTTTGTGATCTATTTTGGTAAAATGCTGGGTGTGTCACCAATACCTATACGCTGCTTATATAATAATGATACCCAGTATTTTTATAAACTGGGCTCAAATTTTAGGACTAAATTATTTTGAGGTTTATCAAGTGATCTTAATAAAAGTAATTGAATACTATCTTAAAGCTAAAGCAAGCTATCCAAAAGTACCTAAATAAATTATGAGAAAGCTCTTACGTAACCGGCACCACTTTGGATTCAAATCTAACAACTGACCTTTGAATCTGATACTTTGACAAACAATTAAAGAAATGTTGGAAAACCAATTTTCCAAAAATAAAAGGTTGTGTAAGAAGACAGGAGGTTTGGGTGCTGACGTAATCCTGTTTATACTTCAGTCGCCGAAGGAAACGTGAGTGCCCGCGGCGTTCTGCTGTTTAGTAAAGAACAAAGAGTAAGGAGTCGGCATTAAACTGTTGAAGCGTTTTCCTCATTGAGGCTCTTGAATTTTTTCGTGTTATTTGTAAAAATAGTTATAATACAATAAAACAAGACACATATCTATACTAATATATAAAGCTGAAGAGCTTATTTGTTTGAACGCGCTTATCTCAGGAACTACTGGTTCGATTTGAAAAATCTTTTAGTGTTGGATAGCCCATTTATTGAGAAAGGCTACAAGCTATAAAACATTACGCTACGAGAAAATAATATAAATCACTATACACAATCGCGGACTAAATCACGGGGGATAGCTAGTAATAAAAATATACATGTTAATCTAATAAAATAGTTTATCTAGATATATTATGATTGTATATTAACGTAAACCCAAATATGTATATATAGCCGGTATGGTAAAATTACATAATACACAAAAGTAATGCTTAAAAAATGAAAATATGAATAATTGATTACTTTTGATACCTTACGAGTGCATTTTAATTGTTGTTAAATGAATGGCGAATGAATTATTATTATTTAACCCAATCAATTCTCATTTTTTTTGTGAATCTGAGAAATAAGGATTAACATAATTATGATTAAACTACTAAGTTTAATAAGTTTATTTCTTCAAAAACTGATTATGCGCTTTTACATTTGATTCTACAAAACTACTAATACTCCATCGGCTTAAGTTAAAGTAAAGCAATTATTTACATTTACAATTAATATATGAACCGCTTAAAAGTAACCAAAACGGATTTAAAATGATTATGCTCAGAATACTTAAATAATTTCACATTTGAACTCGTACTGTTCCTTGCTACGTTACACAGCTCTAGCTTATACTTTATACACGTATAGGCAGCGTTTTAAGAATCAAACCCTTCTGGATATTTTTTATACTCTATGGCTAAGGCCCGGTGGCCGCACGTTTAGTATTCAGGCCCATTACTGTAATCCGCTGGGCCGCGGTCCGCGCGCAATAAGCATCACAATTTTAACTTGTTCTCGTTTAGGTGACGAATATAATATGTTTTTGTATCCATTTATATTGTACCGTTTGTTTTTGTTTTGGCTGGAGTATCTAATCACTACCAAAACATATTTTTCACTTATAAAAATTCTCATGATTTATTGATTCGCTGTCCTACTATTCAGCAAAGGACATTTCACTATATTTTAACATTCAATGGCTAACTGCGTTTATTACTAATAGAGATACTTTTTAATTTATAATAATAAACAACTAGCAAACTGTTCCGTTTTAAATTTTAGTGGATGACAAAAACCGAAACACTTATATCTGACAAAGATAATCCTTACTAATATTATAAATGCGAAAGTAACTCTGTCTGTCTGTCTCGCTTTCACGCCAAAACTACTGAACCGTTTTAAATTAGATAGTCTAGAGCCTGACATAGGACAGAAGCTACTTTTTGCCGCGATAACCGACATTTACGCGGGCGGAACCGTGGGAAACAGCTAGTACATATATATTACACAAGAAAGAAATGAGCTGCAATTGAGATTTTCTTATATTTGCTTTCAAAGTGTAAACGTTTTTACAGACATGCCTAAATCAAACCCCAATATTTACATTTATATATCTATGTAAATGTAAATATTGTATCTTTCGCTCAGCATCTAAATCAAACTTAACAACATACCTTATTGTTCTGTAGAGGTATATTCGAACTGATTATATATTATTACCTAACACAATAAACATGTCCGCTACGTCCACAAGTCGTAATGAATACACCGGTAATAACCACCTATAAATCCTCCTTACTTAACATTCAGCCCAAACATAAACAAATTATGAATACAGTATAAATTCTTTTTTTTCATACAACCGAATGCAAATGACGTATTAAAAGTTATTTAAACATCAGCCTGTAGATACCCACCTCGGGAACTGTGTATTATTTTAAATGCGGTCTGAACGACCCAGGGGAGTAATTTGCATCCAACCCGGGCATTTAACCCTCTCGCCTGTGAACGGGGATTTTTTTACCCCTTATTTTGTTTGCATACAATTTCCTTGAAGCAAACTACAATAGCTCTAAGTGGACGTCTTTGGTAATTTTATAATAATGTTTCGGATGGTGGGAAATTCTTGCGAGAAATATTAAATAAGGTGAAGATTGCGAGGAGAAAATAGGTGTGAAATTCGAAGATACAAAGTGGAAAATAAAATTGTTACGTGATTAAATTCATTAAGGTTACTCGGTGTTCGCTTGAATTTAATAAAACTTTTGTTGTACTTACCTGGACTTTATAATAAAATCGTTCGTTGTTGGGAGTTTAATAATAAAATTTTACAGTAAATTTTCTTCAAAAATACATTTACACTCTAACAAAAAATCACATTAAAGTAATACATTTAAAAATTCAAATAAAACTCAATAAAATGTTTTTTTTTAATAACGTCTTCAAAAGTGTGGCTTTTTCGTGTTATTAATCAACTCATTCTACACAGGTCTACTGTTGAACATAGGCCTCACCCAATTACAACTTAATACTAAGTACTACGCTTTCCTCATCTAACCCGACACTGCTACCTTTTTCAGATCATTACATTACATTAAACTAGGTCATGATTTCGACCTTGTTAAAAACCAAAACAAAAGAAGTCAGAAAGTACCAAGATATAGGAGTACTTTGTAGAAGGGCGCACGCGCGGAAAGACATGAAATACATACGTGTCCAATATTTGAGAGCTATAATTGATCAGTTCAGTTATTGAAAGCTGCTCCAATTTCCACGGTGACTGCTTTCAACCTGGCAGCTGTGTGGTATGTAGCTGTATCACGCGGACAATTTTTGTAAAGATTAATTTTGTCAAAGCATTTTATGGCATATTGTACCCAGTTGAAGTAACAGTTTTAAATAGTTCTGTTATTTCATTTCTATTTTTTGTTTACTAAGGCCCACTTGCACGAAAACCGTAACCCAGTGTAAGTTGCTAACACGAGATTAAATTGTCAAAATTGCATGAGAAACTGTCAATTTAACCTCGTGTTAGCATTTAACTCTGAGGTAAAACGATAACCCGGGATTGTGCAAGCGGGACTTATTAAATAATCCTATGAATAAAACAATTTTTTTCATTTAAATGATTTTTCTAATTAAGAAATATCTCATTACATATTTATATTGAGTTATTTTTTTTTTCTTGCTAGTAGGTAAATACTCTACACCAACAATAGCAATTTGTCAACAAACATGATTTAAAATATATGCCTAGAATATTTCCCATTAATCTATGGAACAAAAAACTTAATATAATAAAAATATTTTTCAACCAGCTACTTACCACACGCCATCTCGAGCGCGGCCATCGAAAGTTTAATTAAAGCGAAACGAATAAGGTGTAATATTTCTCACTCGCCATATCGCAACCCATTACCATCTACAACTCACAAACTCTCAAATGCTCTATTATAATCTTTATGAGACAATATCAAAGAAAATAGAGATTTAAATTCAGTTTTATATTAAATTCGTGAATATGTATACTTAAAGAAGTCATAGACTACGTAGTAAAGTTAGTAGTATACAGATAAAAATATTTATCATTCTACACCGCCAAAGTAAAGCTTTTATGAATATCTTCTTCTTCTCGTCTATGGTATTCTAAGTGTCTCCGTTTTACTTTATACAATTTTGTAAGCTGCTCAATTTTTTTTAATACTCATCATCATTTATATTAAGAAATAGCTGCCCACCCCGGCTTCGTACGGGTGTCAAATCATTTAAATCCCTTTTTATACAAACCTTGACCTTACAATAACGAACATAACAAAAAAGTAATTTACAAATCGGTCCAGCCGTTTTCAAGATTTAGCGAGATTAACGAACAGCAATTTACGGTTTTGTGGTGCATTGTATTAATATTATTGTAAATAATGTTATTTTTTTTTTTTTTTTTTTTTTATTTAAGAAGATTTTTGTCTGACAGACACTACATAGAATTATACTGACTCTGAATTGTTAGTTGCAGGAACACAGCTAAGTTAGTACACCCTTACTGTCCACTCTTCAAAGATAAACAAGCGTTATAATACACATGCATAGATGGAGCACCAACTTAAGTACTAACATTTCTCCTACAACGACAACCGTGACATCATATATTAGTATCGTACAAACTACAAACACGGAACAAATTTCAACAAAGTTTACGAAGTTAGCTTGACTGCATAAACGACATTCTATCAGGATGCATAGGGTGGTTTGTAAACCTTCTATGGGTATACAATAACACTGAAAGTCGTTTATTAAAGATAAAGACGAAATATACTTTAAAAAAATCTATGTGATTTAAATAGTTCTGTATGACTGCACGGATAGTCGAGTGGTATAGGTCACCACACCAATTACCTCTGTGCGCGACGTGCCGCGGGTTCGATCCCCACATGGGACAAGCATTTGTGTGATCCACAAATGCTTGTTTCAAGTCTGGGTGTTCTTTGTGCATGTGATTTGAATGTTTGTGAAACCCCCCGCGACACAAGGATTAAATTCCTTAGTGCGGGAGACGTTTTTAAAAAAAAACAAAAAAAAACATGTCTCTGTATCACTTGTATAGACCTTTACCTCTCGATTACCGTATAGTGTGTTTAGCGGTGAACGAAAACATAATGATGAAACTGGAACTTTTTCTTTATTCTTATATTATATTAGGACAACTCACACGCGGCCATCTGATCCCAAACTAGACAGAGCCTGCATTATAACAACCAGACTACTGATAAACATACCTACATATTTCTAAATACATACATGTAATTGATAAAATTACACCCAGACACAGAACAACAAATGATCAAGCTCATCACGCAAAGATTAGTTCTTGGTTTGAATCAAACCCACGACCTCTGGTTTAGCAGTCAGGGACACTAAATACCTGACCGACAGACGAAATATTTTTTATGGCTTTAAGCTTAGTATATCTTATAATAAGCTGTTGCTTTGCAGTGGGACAGATACGAACTGTACTCTTTGCCCACCTCACCACAAGATCCAAGTGTAATTTGTAGAACCACGACCAAACATCAAATATTATTTAAAACTTTTACCTTGATATACTTATTTAACATTCAAACCTTTGGTATTGCATTTACATTTACTATTTAATTTAAACGCCTTCACACAAACAGAACGCCATAGAAAAATAAAACTACTTATTTTTTGTACGCACCGTCTAGCGTCCGTCCCTTGTGACTTAATGAGCTTTCTGCCGTGTTGACTTGCTAGTAATTAACTCGGTCAAAGAGAGAAGCCTCCTAGCTGCAAGGATAGTTTTTAGAAACTTTCATTTTTGCCTCTGTCTAGCATTAAATGTCTGCTTATTGGATTTAGGCGATTAAGATATTTTAATGCTAACAGTTGTTAATGTAGTGACTGAGATTCTATACAGCAAAGAAAAAATGAAATCGCGTAAATTATATTAGAAAGCACATAATATTGCTTTCTGAGGTTTACGCCAATATGAGACATTGAAATAAAACTACTTTGAACGGATTTTATCGCGGTTTGTATTTAGATTTTAGTTCCCGACGTTTCGATGCCTTGCATGCCGTTTGCAGGTGTTATCGTCACGTCAAAATATGTTTAAAGTAGTTTTATTTCAAGCACACAATGATTATTTTAGGCTAATTATATTTAAGTATTATTTAATAAGTAAGGCATAATTAGACTTTAATCAACGCTTTGGATGCTAAGACGTATATTATTTGTGTCCGCTAGGATAAATAAAGCAATCATCGCAGTCAGCAACATTTTCATTTAACTCTAAAAGATTCATAACAAAACATAAGCATTTAATTACCCAATAGCACAAAGTACAACAATCCCGAATGTACAATGACAAACAAAAGTGTTTCAAATAAATTTCCGTTAAAGTAAAATGAAAGATGGCGCTCATATTTCTGCGTCATTGGCCCTCAACCGAATATAAATCTGAATAACCGTGGAACAGGATTTGTTCTTAATTTGAATTTCAAATTCTGTAGCGGGAAAATGTAGCCTACCCGTGAAAACAGAGAAAAATGTACCCATTCAAATATAATTAACATAAAAAAGTTAAAAATAAACACGTATTTTGGAGCAGGATGGAGATATATTATCTCTCTCGATCTTTTTAGGGTTTACATCAGCATAATTCTACAGTTTAAATTGTTGATAGACATTATGGAGGGATACATTTCTTTTTCTGTACAAAATTGTAATTTATATGTTTTATCATTACGCTGGATTATAAATCGTGGAGTAAGTTGAACTGTTGTACATCAAACTTATCATAGCAACAAGGTCCGTTCGTCACTGATTTTTATCCTTATAATAAATTTAAATAGTTTAATAAATTAGAACTCGAAATAAGGATATAATGGTAAACTGTCGATTCTAAAGTCATTTAGACTCATATAAAACTTTCCATGTAGAAACAAAAGACTCTCTCTCCCTACTTTTAAACTGTTTTTAATGTAACGATCGTTACGTGACTTTTTTCTTGTTTTTCAAAAACTCGTTTCAAGGGCGTTTTAAAAAGTTCTTAATTTTTATTGTAGCTGTGTCAGTTTGCATTTCCTTCTTTTAAATTAAGGAAGTTTTAACGAGACAAAAATTTTCAACTTACATGAAATTCTCTTTTTGAAATGATTTGACGAGATGTCATTTTATTTATTACAAAACCAATTACAAAAGCTACAATTTAATTATTGTTATTTTTTGTTGAATAGTACTTTTTTTGTTTGCGATTATAAATAAGTTTTGAATTTAATTATAAATAAACTTCTTAGTGAAATACAAGCTTCTCTTTAAGGAATCTCGTAGTCACTTGGTTTGTATCATTATTATGATATGCGAAATTTTAAAGCACTACTCAGAACATTTTTGCTGATATCGTACCGTAGTTTGCACCGACACGACTCGCAACGGTTTATGTTTATGCAAATGGCTGCAACAAACGATTTAGCCGGTTTATGGCGCGTCACAGCCAGTGGATACATCTGAGATACGCTGCCGAAGAAATCGTCGCTCACGTTTACTAAAAAGCTAATTTTGTATACAGAATTTGTTTGGTTATTTTAAGTTGTTTATCGGAGTTAATAAGAAAAGCGTTTTAAATTTGAAGATTTCTGCCGAAAAGGTTGATTAGGCGCACTTCTTCGAATAAAAAGTAAATCTGCATAATACCGAAAAACACTTTTTTGGTAATTAAAAATAATACCTGATATTATAACACTTGTGCCTTTGAGTCTACCTGTAAAAAAAATCGTTTACACGTCCATTTTCTGTTAATAAATTTAGGAATAGATAAAAGGGAAAATATATTAAAATGAAAAATAAGTTTATCATTGTAAATCTTAAATACAATACACATTTGAACAATCCTATAAGGAAATAATATATGAATGCACTTTTCAAACAAGCTATACTGAGTAAATAAAAACGTCTTAAATATCTGAGTTTTTACCATCTGCGCTAAACAGCTGTGATCTGTGTTGAGTGCGATTCCGTTTTCTAAAAAATAAACTTAACTTGTCTTTATACATTGCGCAGTGTACAACATCAAATTACCATTTTTCTGCGCAACTGTACTCCAGCGAATGAAAACTTTAATGATGTATGAAGATGATAAAGCGAAATAGGTACTTACTATTTTATGAAAATATATATATTTTTATGAATAGTGAATTCTTCGAAATACACCTAACGAATATTATCTTGATTTTTTAAATACAATTGGTATATATTTAACGTAATTAACAAAAAAATACTAGTAATTGGTTAATTACGTATAAGGAATTAAATAAGGCTTAATTTAGATAGTAATTAAAGAGATTATAAATCACAAATTGAAAAGTCTTAAAACCAATAATGGCATCCTCTATTTTTTGCTAACAAAGCATTTTTTGAATAGGTACGTACACAATGATTAAATTATGCAAACTCAACAACTCATATAAACTTTACACCTAACCCTAACATTCAAAAGCAGAAAACTCATAAACTTACTACAACACACTGTACCTAAGTACCACATTACTTAAACGCCTTCAAGTGGCAGACAAAAACAAGAGCTCATAAAACTCTATCTAGACTTAAACAAAAAGTAAGTAAAAACACAGAAAATATTATAAGGGGTATAAGCACCCTCGACTATCGGATGATAACATTGAGATTCAAATAAACGCGCCGATATTTTGCGGGATGTCGTAAAGAACACGCGTCTGGTCGCCGACTCAGCGAATGGGGGGCGCTCGTTCGAATCTCACGATACGGGTGCGATACGATTTTATCTGATGTTTGGTAAAAGTATGTTTTACGATACCATTTAGCTACTTGTGCACATTTGTTTACAAGACAGCTATTTGTGTCCATGAAAAAAAAAGAAAGAACTAACTGCCGCACTCAAAGACGTTAATGGTTACTTAAGGGATTCTTTGTTATTAATTTAAGTAAGCACTAAAAATGACTTACTTAATTCGATACTAAGGAATCCCTAGGTTTAAGTAGGTAAGCCAATTCTCAGAAGTCTGAGTGTTGGATTACTAAAATCGATAATAAAGAATCCCTTGAGTAAACCTTAACGTTTCTGAGTGCGGCAGCTAGCTCGTTTTCTTGTAAACCGAAGTAATCGTTGATGTTCTTTCATGAAATTAAGTAATCTGGATCTGCTGACAGATCTACTGACTATTTATCGATATGATTTACTGTCCGTCATACTAGGGTATAAAATGACAGACAGTTAGTCATAAAACTGCACTGCAGTAGAAACTTTCATAAAGATGGAAGAAAAATAAAAACCTTAACAAACTGACAAAATGGTGAACAAAATTAATCATAAAAAATCTACGACGCAAATATTTACATCATAATTTACTATCATAACTGTATCATAAAAAACAAAAAAAAAAGGAACGATAGTAGTATCGGAACCAAGTCGTGGCTTCGACTGTTCAAATGCAAATCGTGAAGTGTAAAGGCAAACACCCCGAGATTTACAGCTACTCCACAAAGTAACTTCATTCTTTTATTGACGTTAAACGGAGCGAGAGTGACAGATATACGTGATCACAAGTAGAGATGATGGAAGCCTCGTATTGTAATGTGAATTATCGTGTTTTTATGTGCCGTGAACATTCACGTGTTAATAAAGATATGCCTTCGAATAGGTTGTGTTAGTGGGATGGGAATTTTAATAATAAACGGAGTCCGTTCTTATGTATCGTTTTGAATTTGAATCTTTATTTCTTAAGTAGTCTGGAAGGGGCTCGTGGCTAATTGTAAGCCGTGCGGTTTGACCGATAACACAGGTTCAGCCGCGCTTGACG
Organism: Diachrysia chrysitis; assembly: GCA_932294365.1. Classification (NCBI taxonomy): domain Eukaryota; kingdom Metazoa; phylum Arthropoda; class Insecta; order Lepidoptera; family Noctuidae; genus Diachrysia; species Diachrysia chrysitis. The sequence continues at coordinate 570,823 of OW028661.1, forward strand.
CGGTTGGTCCGTGGATGGGTGGCCATTTGTAAACATACCGATACCCCTCCGTGCCTCAAAAAGCACGTTAAGCCGTTGATTCTGACTGTCATACGTTGATCTTTGACAGCCGTTAAGCCACAATTCCGACAACCAATCTTACTTTAGGATACTGTGTTTCCCAGTAATATGTGTTCTGGAGGTCAGACGGGCATTGGCTCCATGTAAAATACGGTATTCAACTGAATACGGTAAGACAGGACGCCGATTCTAACATAACTTGGGAAAAAGCTAGCCAAAAATTTCTTACGTAGCCTCTGCCAATTACAGCCTATTAGTCGTGTTTACTTTCTTTTTTATTTATAATTACAATAAAGTTAGTTTATTAATTATTTACATTGAATAATATCTTATAACGAACATAACATTATGGCAGTACCTTTGTACTCTACTGATTTTAAGCTGTGTCCTATGTAATTTCTTGTGTAAATAAATTGTTACTAAATAAATTAACTACATATACACATAAAAAAATAAATAAAAAACTAATAAATAGGTAAAACGTAATAACTAAATTATGGCATCAAAAAAATATATTTGACTAAATTCGTTTTATGATCCCAGACAGTGACTCGTTGCCTTTCGACACACCGAGCTTAAATGATTCAGTGTCCTTGTGAGTTAGTATTGTAAATCATGGTTTACACAAGTTAGTATGATCTTTGTTATATTTTCCTCCATTTTCGGTCAGGGTCAGTATTTATGAATGCATAAAAAATGCCTAGATAGCCCTTTTTTGTTTAAAATTATGTAGCTAAACCAACATTCAAATGAAAAAATAAACTTATTCAAAATTAATATTCTTTCACAAACTTTTAAAATCTAATTTGAGCGAAGGACAAATTCGAGTGCTTTCTTTTCAATTTTGTTGGTGTTCAAAAAGACTTATTTCAATAGCACTAAATAATAATATAATTCCTGTATAACTAACTAAATTTAGATTCTTCATTCATGTTTTGAATACATGATTTTGTTTCTTAATCTAAGTTAAGGGTAACTTACAGCAATGTAATCATCAATAATTAATTTGTTTGCAGATCAAAAATTATAAAAAAGTCTTAAATATTTTTCCCGTTTTTACACTTTATATTGTACGCTATTTAGCTTACTAGACTAAATCCAGGAAATTATTATGTTACTTACCAACGTACACAAAAAGCAAACTATTTGAAATTTGAAAACCTCTTTCTCTTTGAACTTTTGTTTAAAAACTCCATTTCCAAGGCATCCAATGGCTTCATTTATGTAGGTATAATTTGACACTCATGTTGCCACACTTCGTCTGTCTGCCAATAAACTGGAGCGACTCAGGGTCGTGGATGAGACGTACGTGACTGCGGGTTTAGAACACCATTACAACCATATTGACGACGTTTTGGAGAAATTCGTAGCATTTATTTTGTTTTAGGAAGCTGTTTAGTCGACTCGAAGTGATGATAATACCCTTATTACCTATATCAGACTTGCAAAATAAATTATTTATTTTAAAATGTTTAAACTTGATCTAGTATTGTTGGCTATTACGCAGCCGAAAGGATTTGATCGGATACGATGGCACCCGAACGGAGCCGACCGCACTTTGAAGCATGCTCTCGGCTCAGAACGCTTGCTGCGGCGGCCGTTTGGTGGAAATTGTACCTTATTGCGCAGAAGGTAAGTTATTACACCGGCATGATTTAATCTGGAAAATTCTATACACGTGTAAAGTAAATGATGATTTAATTCTATCGACTTGTTGATATGCGTTATTTGGGTTGACATAGCATAATATATCTACAAGGTATAAACATTTTGAGATATGAAGCCAGTTAAGGGTGCTCACCTTATGTAATTTCTATATCAAAATGTTTTATTTAAATATCACATAATATGGACGAATATAAATAACACAAACTTTTTAGTAAAAATGTTTTTATTTAATTACTTACGTCCATTACCAGAGTTAATAATTATTTATCAATAATACCCTGTTCGAATAACAAACACAGCAGTACATTTTAAATTTAAAATTACTTCGCCGATTTTTTTAACAAATGGAAATTTAAAATACGTTGGTCGTCGTATTTCAGTCTGATTTAAAATCGTTGTGCGGAATTCTGATTACTTTTAGTGTTCCGCATTGGAATTCGGAAAATAAAGATTTTTTTTTTAATATTTAAATGCATCATAAATATGTAACTGACCTTTAACTAGAAGATTTAAAAGGTGTAATACCAATAAACATGAAAAAGATTGTAATTATATACAAATAGGAATTTAGTAGAAAGGAAAAATTTAAACCTCAGGCAGGAATCGAACCTGCGACTACTGGTTCGACGCACCAGTCTCTTTACCAACTAAGCTCCAAGAATCATGATTAAAGTCTAGAAAACCCTTGCTATTGTTTACCACCTATATAAGCATACCATCTCGTAATTTCCCAACAGCCATCATAAAATGCATTTAATCCCACATTCTTTATTCCAGTCCCTTGGACCTCTTGATTACGGAACCCACAATACAGAGCCCTCTCACATTCCCTTTTTTATTCGTTACAACCCCCGGTCAGTGGCATAGCATTAAATTCCAAATTACAGTCCTGATGCCAGGTTTCAGCACTTTAATAAACATTTATGTTTTTAATGCCGTCCAACTTAATTTGCCGACTGTACATGTGAGAATGGATCCTCCCCCGGCTTTATTTATGGGTACGTATATCATTCAATAGTTTATTAAAGAGGTTTTATTACTTTCATATTGGATTCTGTATATGGGGCTTTTTTAAAAGAAGATAAGTAAATAATGAATATACCAGATCTTATTAATGAAACATCTTACTAAAAGTTTAGATAAGTAAGTATAGGATTGATATATTTATTTATTGTTTTTGTCATTTTTACATTATTTATATCTTAATATTTACAAACTTAACTATATATACACTTTAAACAAAACTAAACTTAACTAAAAAAAAAACTCTAAAAAATTGCGTCAAAAAATTCATCCACGTCGCTGTCGACTGGAAGTGTACCCAAAAGGCTGGCAGCATTGCCACGTTGTATGGCAATGCTAATTCTTTGTCCGAGGTAAAAGCCAGCCCTTGGGTCACGCGAGGAGTCAACAAGACGTTTTTCCAGATCTTTAAATAAAAGGTGTGCACTCGGACCCCACGGTCCTAATGTTTCAACCCCAAACGGCTGGAAAGTATAACTTCCAATAAGGTTGTTATATTTCCGCCGTTTGAGGTTCTCAGCAGCCGCAGCAGCAGCGCCAGCACAGAACGACGAACTGGGAAGATGAGATGGCGCAAGAGTATCGACACAAGTAGCGTCCCACACTAAAGGCCTACCCATCTTCCAAGGGAACAAAGACATCCCGTCCGGTCTCTTGCCGTCGTCGCGTGCCAGGCCATTAGGTTCAAGTACAGCCGGAACGCCGGCGGCAACAAGAGCACGTCGGATGATGTCGTTTAAATTGGCATGTCGCGCCATGCGTCCTGCGCTACGGCTACATGACAGGCCGTGGTGTCCGAGGCTGTTGACTACTTCGCCACAGTGACAGCGATGTGGAGAACAACAAGAAGCGCCAAGGCGTAGTGAAACACAGAGGCGGAAAGTAGTATCGTCGAACAAGGTGCCTATGTTCGACGACGGTAGTGCGTGAAGCCATAGGCCTGACTCCCACTCCCCCACAGCAAGCAGGCGCGCACGCTCCGCAGTAGTAGACGATGTGGACATAAGGTTTTCAAGAACTACCCTGCAGAGCGGCTCATCCCACTGTCTCTGGGAAGATGGGTGGTCAGTATAGGATTTGACTTAAACTACGTATTTTAGATAATTCAAATACGACAAAAATTTTTAAACCTGATCGAATACTTTATTCTCAATTAACCTTTTTTATGCTACAGAATTCTTAAACAAAATTGTTTAAGTTAAGACTGCGTTCTATATCCTATGAAACCCACAAACGAAGTAATTATTCCCACAGTAGGAAGCAGAACGGGGAAAATGCAGAGAAATGGCAACGCTGCATCCCCTCATTGAAACACTGAATAATTAGGTCAATAATAGTATGCGACGGTGCCGCTCTTCTTAAGCGTGTGACATTGAATTGATTTCTTTTATTCCGCTGTAATTAAATTTCCTATGTTCTGGTTCTGCTCTATTTACTACATAACTTTTAATGACCAAGTTTGTTGTGTAATGACAGTGTTTTTTATCATTTTATTTTTTACGTAAAGTTCATAACTTAATAGCTGCTTTGCACGAGTGAGATTTTCAAAATATTTTCATAAGTTTTTTTTTTCTGTTATAAAACCCTTGTCTTGCAATAAGGAATATTACAAAAAAGAATTATTCGATTTGGCTCAGTCGTTCAGAAGTTATGGCGTGACCATGGAAATCGAGATTCATTTTATATATATACTATGGCCAGAACGACCGTAAGAAGAGTTGACACTAATACTAATCTCAAACCATATTCTTATAAGAAAAATATTGTTTGTAAGCAAAATCACATTTTGTACTTGCAACTTTGTGTATATTCAAGCAAACAAAACCGTTTTCCGTCGTTCCTAACGTGAAATCTATAAATTTATTTCTATCATGTTTGTACTCGCAAAGTTATCACCCTTATTATTATATACCTAGATGATAATCTCATCAAAAACTCGACGAGCATCCATTTGCCAAGTGGAACTGTGTTGATCGCCAGTTTCGTTGCGTTTCCTCATTGGCCAGCCGAAATAAATTTGAATAATAACCCGGATTGGGGCGAAAAGAAAATCTGAATTTCAAATGCAATGACAAGTGTTGGACAGTTGGTACATTACGAAAAAACGAAAAAAAAAAACTCGTAAATATTACGTGTCTTTTGGGAGCTACAATGTGTTTTGGTATGAAATTGAAACTGATTAAATTCGGAACAGAAAATGACGACGTCATGGCATGTTTTTATCGCTTGTTTTGCTATTTTGTTTTTATTGTTCATTTGTTTTTATTTTATTGAGTATTTTTTTATTGATTTCGTCTAAAAAAGGGTCGTCGTTTTAGAAATTTCTCTACAAAGTAGTGAGAGCTATGAAAATTAAAGAAAACCTAAAAATATATTTTTTATGCAATCTTTAGACTGCACGGATAGCCGAGTGGCACCACGCTAACTACCACTGAGCGCCACGTGTTGCGGGTTCGATCTCCGCAAAGGACAAGCATTTTGAGATCCATAAATACTTGTTCTAAGTCTGGGTGATCTTTGTGCATGTGATTTGAATGTTTGTAAAACCCTTAGCGACACAAGGATTAAATTCCTCAGAGCAGAGCAAGTTTTCTTAAAAAAACTTTCTTTCCAATTAAGTATTTGCGACGACCTCCGTGGTCGAGTGGCGTACACACCGGTTTTCAAGGTGTCGCCAGCTCTGAGGTCCCGGGTTCGATCCCCGGCTGGGTCAATGTAGAAAAAGCACTTTTCTACATTGTCTCGGGTTTGGGTGTTTGTGGTACCTTCGTTCTCTCTCTGAATCCATAACACAAGTGCTTTAGCTACTTACTTTGGGTTCACATTTATTTATTTTTATTTAGGATCAAAAATTATATAAATAAGAGAAAACATGGTCATTTACAGTTTTAATCGAGATATCATTATTATAATGAATGCATTATAATCAACTGATGTTTATTTCTGTAAGAGCTTGTACCAAGAATATATGTAATTATTAACTCTATAATTAACACTTCCATCACAAAACACAAAATTCACACAATTATAAATAACTTAAAAAGGGCACTGATGACTCAAAAAACTTCGATACCCTTTAAATAGGCATTTTTAATTAAATCTCTAGATGGCTTTTAAATCATTTACCGTTCGAGTGTGTTCGGGGATGTTCGGTCACCTTCGTTTTAATTACCGCATTTATGGAGTTTAGCGACATTTTTAAAGGGGTCGCTATCAACTTCGTTATTGAGTCATTTGAAATTGATTTGCTATTTGTTTTTGAGACCTTTGTGTTTTGTGTTGGGGTCGTTTAATTTAAGACTCCTTTACTCTAGACTGAAAAGGATTAAGGGATTCTTAAAATATATTTTTAACTGACATCAAAAAGAGGTTCTCATATCTACAACATGTTTTTTTCTTGTTTGTAACGGGATATCCTTGTTGTATCACTGCTAGGCACATGCCTCTTCTCATGAAGAGAAGCCATATGCATTGATCTTTACATTTATGTGTTATCAATTACTTTGTGTTAGTTTCAACCTAATTTTACACATTTCGTATAAAATATTATCAGAAACGTCCAATTAACCCCGCGATAATTCAGAGCAGTGCTTTAGAAATATCTACCGTTAATAATGAAAGAAAGCTACGAACTGCAAAGTAAATTGTGACATTTGAACTAAAATGATGCCGTTAACTTTGACGGTGCGAGAAATATCGTGCGAGTTTCAGTACATTGCCGCCTATGATTGATCACTTATGATACCATAACCCAGTGGCACCGCAATGTACTGCAATTCGCATGACATTTCTCGCATCGTCTAAATGTGGCCTTACTGTGTGTGGTAATAGTTATCTGGTCAGTGAAATAAAATTAACCGATCGGAAAAATCCTGGACGGTTTGAGTTAAAGCGGAATACATCTATTATCAAACTGTATGCATTTATAAGCTATCCATTAGCTTAATTTTATCGTACCGATGCTCAGCTAAAATGTAATTTCATGTATAATTCTGGACTAATTAGTAGCAATTAATATTTCCGGAAATATATCGCCAATCAAAATAATTATGATATCATTTTAAAATATGTAATTTCGGTATTGCTTAAATAAGTTAGGACAAGCGTAAATGTGTTTGCCACTAGAAAATATTTTATCAATGTCGTATAGATAGTACGTATCCTTTTTTATTGAGAAATTGATAAACATCGCTTGAATGTCTTTTTATTAAAAGTTGATTGATAATTATATAAGAATATAGACGGTTTACGGCGCATTACGAACAGTTCGCAGTAAGCTAATGAATAAGGACTCCAATTGAGTCTGAAAATAGTCGGGCGATCCCTAGAATGTGCGACACGCACCGTTAGTAAGAGTAAACCGTCAATATTCCTTAAATAATTATGAATACGCCCCACGAAATTTATTATACTAGTAAGGTGATTGAACCCACAAGCTCTGAGGTAAATGCCTGCGTGTCGACCAGACTTGCTTTTTCATCAAAAATATATACTGGTCTTTTCTGCCATACATATCAACATCAAAGGTATAATACCATTTTATCTATAGAATCAAATACACATTTTTAATCCAATTTTTTTCGACTCGCACCGACCAACCGATTCTCGGCAGTGTCCGAATTTAACTACAAAACGGGAAATGTAATCGAATTAAAGTCACCCGTTCGCGCTGACTGTTGCTAAAAATCAATTGTCAGACAATGGTGATCAAAATCAGTTGGATCGATTGACGCGATATTTGAATGGCGAATAATTTATTACATCGGTATCAGTGTTAACTGTCAATCTGGCGACAGTTGGACGCTGCCTTTGTTGAAATGATGTCAATTTGTAAGTGATGTCAATTTGTGAATGAATATTAGTGAAATAATATTTGGTGTTAAGATTTAGTTTCATCGTGAAGAGATATAAAGTTTACTTTGTGAATTTCGTTCCCAACATTGTTGGAAATTAAAATCATAATTATTAATTATTTAGTTTGTTTTATAGATAAATAATGACGTAATATTTTATATACCTATTGTTTCTTTGAAGTTTTAAAATAGCACTTTTCTATCGAATTCCTTCTACTAAATGTAAAGGTTTTGCAAAAAACGTATAAATAATTTCGGCAGTCAATACATGCAAAACACATAAGTGCCTATATAATTAAAGAAATCAGTACTCATTTTTTTTAAATGTGTAACCCTATCATAACTTTAACTTTAAAAATAAATTATAACTGTCCACTAAAATCCACTAGTAGTAACGTCAGACCCCGGGTTGTCAGCGACTTGTCAGCGTAACGCGAGCGGTCAGCGCTGACAGCCTGTTGACGCGGCGCTCATCAGGTGCTAGCTAAACGGATTAGTGAGGTTAACCGACTAACTAAAATGCTGCTTTTGCTGGATTTGAACTGTTTATTTATTTAAGTGCGTGTCTGGTATTTGGATGAGACTAGCACAGGACCTGAGAGAATGCCACGCAAAAAGAAAGGCCTATTCCAAGCTGTGGGATGACAGGGATGACTGTGCATGATGTCTGGTATTAGGTGCTTAAGATGTGGTCGTCATAATTTCCGGGTTTGCAGCTACATCTCTCCCTGACCCTAGATTAAGCTGCCCGAGCCGGCTAAACTAGCAATAAAAATATGTCCTTAAATAATAAAAACTGAGATCCATCCTTGCAATTTTTGCCTTATTAAGATTGTTAGCAATGCACTAAGTCGAAGCCCGAACCCTACAGGGCGTGCCCTTAGTGAACGTTGTTAACGTAGTTAATTTTCTATTGCTCTGGCTGGATGCCCTCAAGGTTTTCGCCAAAAGTCCGGGGAAGCAGTCGGGAGGGCTTGCGCTCAGGCTAACTGCGTAGGCATCCTCCAAAAAAAAAAAAAAAAACTTATATAACTTTTCCTCATTACATTTTACCTTTACATGTGATTCTTTTTATGTTTAATTCTATATCTGTTTGACACATTAGAACAGCATGCAGGGATTTTAGTTCAGTTTCGCCTTTTAAAGGCTTAAATAAATATAAATACTATGCTAACGTTATGTAAAGAAATGATTTTAAGTATTATAGCAGTTTCACGTGAGTACGACATGTTGTTAAGCTTAGTGTTGTAAATTACAGAGCAGAACTTAAGTATATTAAACTGGACTTACAAAGGCCATGTAGTTTAATTTAGTTGATGTAGTTAAGTTTTTAACCGGCTTCAAAGAGGAGGTTCTCCATTCGTCGGACATTTTTTTTATTTCTTATGCATGTTTCCCAATTAATCGAAGACTACTGGAGCGATTTGGAAAACTCGTTCATTGTTTAAAAGGTGTCGTAGGTGTCTCAGGTGTCTATGGTACTACCTGAGAAGTATACTCTCAGGTAGTCCCATGGAAACCAGGTCAGGATCTGATGATGGGATCCTGGAGAAATCGATAGAACTGTTAAAATTTTATTTAGATCCGTTTTATAAAAAGATGCGCATGTTATTATTCGTAGTTTTATTACTAACTACTCACAACAAACTAGTACTGTATGTTCTACTAGCTTTTGCCAGCGACTTCGTCCGCGTTTCCGTCGTTTTTCGTAAAAAAGTAGCATATGTCCTTCCTCACTGTTCAGTGGTCTTGATGTAACAGACAGATTAACTTTCGTATTTTAGTAGGGAAATATAATATATCACGTTACACAAAAATAATCCTTATAGCATGATTCAGTATTCACGCGCGACGGCGCGATGGCTTATTATCGTATTTCATGTATAAGTTTGGTGTTTCTATACCGATTTCTATGATTCTTTTTTTATTTAATAGGTAATAATGTAAACTTTTTTTAATTAGGGATGAGTGAGAGTATAATAAACGTAAGAGTAAACAAATATAATCAGAAATCTCCGAACTGCTAAGCTATCGGGAGTTACACGTGTTATTGTATTAACCATAAAAGATAGACATATGCTGTTGTGGGATATTTTTTAGATAATTTTATGTAGAACATTTCCGTCATACATGATTTCTATGTAGCTTTAACCATTAAGGCTGCATACGCGACGGAAGGTTAAAAAATACCGTTTTCCCAACATTTCCCTACACTGCTCTGCTCCTATTGATTGTAGCGTGATGAAAAGTATACTATAACCTGCCCAGGAGTATGAAGAATAAATGTACCAAGTTTCGTTAAATTCCGTCGAGTAGTTTTCGTTTCTATAAGGAACATACAGACAGACAGACAGACAAAAATTTTACTAATTGCATTTTTGGCATCAGTATCGATCACTAATCACCCCCTGATAGCTATTTTGAAAATATATTTGATGTACAGAATTGACCTCTCTACAGATTTATTATAAGTATAGATTAGTATTCTACTATGGCATAAGTTTTTAAACTATCGATTACAATTAAGCCCGATTTGGCAATACTTCTTAGAGTTGTTATGAGATTTTTGTTTTAAATGTAATGTTTGAAACTGCTTGTACAATGTACACACTATTTAAATAATTGTTAGCTGTCGTGAGTTTGTTAAAATACTGTGAATCAAAATAAAAAAAAACTTGTGAAAAATTGGTTACGGCTAAATTTCACTGTGAAATACATTACATACACGAGTAAAAACAAGACGTAAACTACTACACATGTAAAGTATAATTTCAGGAATTACTGTCCAAAATACTCATTTCCTTTAGTCTACAGAAGCGTTAACAAGCCTGATTTGTTGTTCTAAGGTAAACACAAACACATACCTCTATGTATATTGCTAGGAACTTATAACCAACATCCAACGAAAGCAACTGCTATCAATACAATATATAACTATAATACACAATAAATTCTTAGCATACAAATTTCCACCCGCCAAACTTTAGCTAATTAACATTTCTTGGTGAAACAGTGGTTGTTTTGTAGCGCGTAGAGGCTTCGTAGCCGTGTAGCTCGTAGCCGCGTAGCTCGTAGCAACATGTCATGTTGTTCTTATGTTGTTAAAAGGAAATTTACCGTCTATTATTAGTTGTAGTTACTATTATGCATCTATATTATATAATGATTTACTTTGAAAATCTAGATATTCAAACATTTATTTTTGGAAAACATTTTTTTTTTGTTAGCGGTGGCCTGGATGATGTTAAATGTAAAATACTTATAAAGAACCGAGTATGTTAAAAGTTTCGTTTGGTTCATTACTTAGGCCAAGACTGGTTAAATCGAAAAATAAGCAAAATGTACAATATAATATAATTTTACAAGCCTGGATTATTAAACCCCAATTTGATACACTTATCATGTTCCAACTACAGTCCAACTATGTGCATAGTTGAATGCCGTGACGTTCATATACAGCCATACATCATAACGCCGCGACTTCGCGGTCTCGTTACAACGTTATATTGCTGCCAGACCTCATATTGTGGGGCGTGAAGAATGCGGTACACAGTATAAAATACATACTAGAAGTAATTTATGTATTTCGGTTTGTATTTAAGTTTATTGTTATAAGAGCAGTGTCTCTACCATGAGTTGCTATCGAAAACTTACTTCAGTCGCTAGCGACTAAAGGAGCATCGAATAGTTTTCAATAACTTGTACCATGACATACATGTGCGTTTACGTACTCGCTAGCGTTAATTCGATACTACGAGTAGTTTTCATGACGTCATGTCGGTAAACATATAATAACGTTTCTAACGTCACACCGAATGAAGCGGCCTCATTCTAACAATCCTGTAAAGACAGAGAAGTAAGATATCCCAAAAAAAAAAATGCATTTTGAAATAATCCTTCTAAATGAAAACGTCATAGAGGAGTGTTTAGTTGTCTGAAATTATAGTGATTTTAATAATGTTGGTTTTATTCTATCAAAGTCAAGTGACATATGTCTGACGCCGCTTCGCTCTTGTGTTGTGTTGACGTTGTCGCGTAAAACTACATCTATTAAATATATTTTTAACTGTTTTATTCTCTCTTCTCTACTCTCTACCCTTATCTATTGAAAATGCGTACTAGCTCTTCGCAATTCCAGTTACTGGTGGAGTATATGGAAAGGTATGTACTTTAAATAAACATATTTCAATAAAAATATAGCTCTTCATTTTTGAAGGACTGTAAGCCATTTTTTTTATGGAATACTTGGTTTAAAGTAAGAAATGCTGTTGAGAGTGACTTTGAGTTTGAAGGTATTTTTTATAGAAATGGAGACCTCAGCAAACCGACTGAGGGACCAAATGGAAAAATAACTAATCACCAGCGCTGGGCAGAGCTAACTCAACTCTTAAATGCGGATGCCACTGGTGCCACAAAAACACCAGAAAAGTGGAGAAAGGTATGTAGTGTGTCCTCATTTATATTTGGCTGTTTATCAGTTACCTACTTCTACCTCATTTTCAGTATCAATCGTGTTTTTTGCTTTTCATGGGTCTACTGCTTTTGCTTTATTATTTATTTGTTGTGTATTTGGAAAGGTGTGGAGCGACTTTAAAAACAACACAAAAAAAAAAGCTGCTCGCATCCATCGCGCTGCACGTGGCACTGGTGGTGGTCCAGCATATACCCTCACACTAAGTAACTTGGAGGAGAGGGCCCTGAACTTAGTAGGGACTCAATCAGCCACTGGAATTGTTACAATTCCAGAGGTTGGTTTAGAGGTAAGATTAAATCTGCTTAGTTTTTCATATATGCGAGGTCTCTGTATGTATACATGCATATTTTGTCGACAATAGCTAGAGTACCGTTGCTCTGATTTTCATGAAATTTTGTAGGTAGGTAGGTAATTTGTTATAGTAGTTTATGTTAATATAATTTATTAATTAGCCAAGTTGGACAAAGGGTTGTATGAATATAGAGGTTGCGAAGTGTCAATTCGCCGCGTATTACGCATAAAGATATAATTAAAATAAAATTACTTTACAGGATGAAGTTACTGAACCGCCACCACCGTCAGACATAGGTAAATGATTGCCCAATACAAATACAGCAAACTTATTCTAGTAAGATATGTTGCTAGTATGCAGTATATATAGTATGATGTATAAGTTTTAATTAATAACCTAATATGTTTAAAAGTGTATATGTAGTTTATCTCAAAAAATTTAATGGTACTCTTCTGCTACACCATCTATTAGTTTTCTGTCTTTCCACCCAAAGGTTGTATGAAAGATATCGCTATTAATGACATGACCGCCATTGTACCCTTATTAAATTTATTTCATATATTATTGTATGTTTTGTGGTGTACTTAGTTATAGTTACTTGTCTTTATCATGTTAGTGTAGCTGCGCCCCGCAGTGTCACTAGATATCCCACGAGAATCGTATTTTTTGTAGAATAAGAAGTAGCTGTTAATCTAGGGTATAAGCTATCTTCATTCACAATTTCGTTTTAATCCTCTAAGTTGTTTATCATGAAGTAGGAATAAACATTCAAACATACAAACTTGCGCATTATTATAAGTAGGATTTTATATTTGCACTTAAGTCAAATCGTGATATATTCAAATAACAAATTCAATTTAATGTTTTTTTTTTAATTATAGCTGCAGAAGACTCTATTTGGTCTGGTACATCAAGCCAACCCCCAATTTTTTTTCCACCCATGCATGTGGGTGGAACCAACGAGCGTGGGCTGGGATTGGTGAGCAACGGAACACCAGAAGCCCGTGACCCAGCTACAGATGCCATAAGATCATTCGCATCACCAACAGGTTCTAAAAAAAATATTTGTTACCTATTTCTATTTTATAAAATTAATGTAATTATAAAGCATGATGTAATCAAAACACTAAAGTTCTTCATCAGGTCAGATAGGCTATTTTATTTATTTAATATTATAAGACATAAAACAGTGATTATGTATTATTGCAGACCTGCATGCGGTGGAAAGCGCGCCTTCCACTTCTAGAACTGGGAGGCGTCGCATTTCGCAGAGCCCCACACCCTTGCCCCACACGCCTCGTCGGCGACGACGAGCCCAAAATAATTCCTCCCCGGTCCGCAGAAGGACCCGTACACAGACACAGTCAGAACTGGCACGGCAAGCTTTTGTTAGATCTGACTGTGAATGGCGGGCTTTCCAACAGGAAACGGAGCGGGAGAGGAATAGAATAAGGGAAGAAGAAATAGCCACACAAAATCGGTGGCTAGACATATTAAGCCAATTTGTGGCTTTAGGCAATAGATTTGCTGACATTTTAGAAAAAAAATAAAAAATTGAAAATCTTTGTACTTTTTATTATTTACTAGCTGTTCCCCGCGACTTTGTTCGCGTGTTTTAGTTTCAACGGTTTTTCATTTTTGCAACATTTTTCATTTATGCTCCCCTCCTATTGGTCGTAGCGTGATGTTATATAGCCTATAGCCTTCCTCAATAAACGGACTATCCAATACAAAAAGAATTTTTCAATTCGAACCAGTAGTTCCTGAGATTAGCGCGTTCAAACAAACAAACAAACGCTTCAGCTTTATAATATTAGTATAGATAATTTATTACATTCTTCGAGCGATTCTCCTAGCTAATTGATCCCGTAATGCTCTACCCACTAATAAATCATTAACGCCTTCATGATCCGCTACCACTTCATTTTGTTCAAGTCGTTCTGCGAAGAGTAAATATAAATTAAACTGTTGAATTGTTTTTAAATTATTTTGATTCATATATTTTATATCCTTGGTGCTCACCAGTATCAGAATCATCTTCAGGGTCCGGAACATTATATTTTAATGCAATATTGTGTAACACACAACACGCTATAATAATTCGTGCACATTTTTCTGGTTGATAATGCAACGTCCTATCTCTGTGTACACAACGCCAACGATTCTTCAATCGCCCAAAAGTATTTTCAATCACAACTCTTGCAGAACAGTGTGCTGAATTAAAAGTGTCCTCCATAGAGTTTTGTACTGGATTTAAATAGGGTGTCATCAACCATGGCCTTTGAGGATATCCCGAGTCACCTGTCACATAGTAAGATTATTTTGTAAAATATAAAATGAATATCTGTATAATTAACATTCAACGAAATAATCATTTACCTAAAAGCCACACAATTTCGTTGCGCCTGTGCAAAGATTGCATATAATTGTTAATGTCACTATTTTCCCATATGAAAGAGTCATGGGTTGAACCTCCATACTTCGCATTTACTGACAAAATTAAGCAGTTGGAGTCACATATCTGAAAGAAAGAGATAGTTTTGTTTCAATTTTCCTTGCACATCATTGAGAATACAAAATATAGGTACCTACTTAAGCCAAATAATAACAACATACCATTTGCACATTCATTGAGTGATAGTTTTTTCTACAGAAATATAGGTGCTCCACTTCTTTAGGGGGAGTAAATATTTTAAAGTGACTGCCATCAATGCATCCTATTACTCCTGATATTCCATATTTACTATAGAAACTAAAATTTGAATATAAAACATTTATGCAGGTCATTGCAGGTAAACTTTATAAGTAGGTAACTAAAATTAACAAAGTAATGAATTGATAAATTACATTATATGTTTAAAATGTTGTACTCTTCTTTTTCTAGATTGTTTGTTTCCTACCTTTGTTTAATGTTATCTCTTTGTTGTGTTGTTGTTGGGAATTGTATAAACCTTTTCAGAATGTTAGGATGATTCAATGCTGTTGTAACTTCATGAATATAAATACTGATAGCTTCCTGGGAAAAATGGAGTGCCTTGCCAGTAACACGCTGATAACTGCCGTGTGCATAAAAAAGTAACGCACATAAAACCTGCAAAGACGTAGGTTATAAATTTTTCGTTGATTTATAAAATTCAAATTAAACTTCCTTATGTAAAACCTACCTTTGTTTCTAATGAGACTCTTTGTGTGGATTGCAATTCTGTATAATTACGTAACAAATCACACAAACCCTCAAAAGCCTCCTTATTTAGCCTATATTCTTTTATAAAATTGTTCTCACTAACGTGTTCAAGGGGATTTCCAAGTGTCATTCTTATGCTAGCTTGAAAATTCCCTTGTTCTCGTCGTTCGTCTTCATACTCAGCCACTTTTAACATATTCCACGCTAGGTAACTTCTTGCCGACATTATTTTTAAAAAAAATTAAAATAATATCAAATTTCGCAACAAACGGGACTGAAATCACAGATTGTCACAGATCGAAATGCTTTCACGCCTCATTTTGCTAATGAATGACATATCTACTGTCGATACGGTATTTCTCGATGACATCTATCAAATTCTCGAGACTCGTGGTACCGAATTTCATATGTAATGGCTAAAAACGTTAGTCGCTAGCGATTAGATTTCGATAGGTTTTTTACCTATCGACTAATACTACTCATTTTAATTCTTGAAGTGTCCGATAGTGGCGCTGTACAAATTTGCCATAGAAATCGTTTACGCCGTCGCTAGCGAGTACGTTTGTTAAAAACTCATGGTCTGTATTACATCGTGACGTGCAATCGAGATCAAAACGACCATTTGTGACGGTATAAAACATTTGAGATTACAAGTACTAATAAAAAAATAAAAGATTATGTTTTTACAACAAATATCACACGGAAAATAATAAGAACAGTAAGGTAATATATAAAACTAAAATATAAGTTTTTAGTTATAAAATCCTTACCAATAGGTAAAGCATAATACATACTTATTTTATTTAAAGTATTATTTAATCGTCGTCGTTGCCATTAAATAATACTAAATAAATGATTTATTAATAAATAAATCATAAAAATTATATTACTACGCTATAAGTATAACAATAGTCACAAATGTAAAGATAAATCCTGGTTTTGTAAGTGAATTTAAAATTATTTAAATAGTATTTTCAGAGCAGTTTCGTCTCTGTCAATGGCACTACTTTCACATATAAAAAGCACAAAAACTTTTGACTGGTTACAAAATTTCATATATCCGAACCTACAAAAGCAAGTACAGCAGACCACATTTTAATAGTAACATAAAATACCTAAACTAAACCGTGTTGCTATGTATGAAAGCCAATGTCAATGTTAATATTATACTACTGAGGTGTAGTCAACTGTATAAAGCACAATATTTCCTCGCCACGCCTCATTTACCATTATTAACAAAAAATGTATACAAACTTAACGCTAAGAAAGTACAATCGCTGAAAAAATCCGGCGACATTTTTATATTAAACCTCCCTAGCTACACGTTAGTCGTGTCGTTTTAAATCCGTATTTCCATGCAAATGAACTCAGTGGGGCGTAGGTAACGACCGAACTGTACAATGTTATTAAATTCTCATTTTGTTGGCTCCACGAGTGAACCGACTTAGTGTGGCTGGAACTGTACAGGGTTCGTGAAAGATTCCTTTTCGAATCCATTGGTTATGTTTGAATCTAATTAAGATATATCGATTCTTAGGTGTAGAGATTTTTTCCGGAGTCCTATGTATATAAGTCAGCTAGTTTCATATGAATATACTAATTTGATTTGACGAACTCCTTGGTTGAGTGACTTACACACCGGTTTTCAAGATGTCGCTAGCTCGGAGTTCCCGGGTTCGATCCCCGGACGGGTCAATGTAGAAAACCACTTTTCTACATTGTCTCGTGTCTGAGTGTTTGTGGTACTTTCGTTGTCTCTGATTTCATGATACAAGTGCTTTAGCTACTTACTTTGGGTTCAGAGCAATATATGTAATGTCGGTCACATTTATTTAATAATGTCAAATTAACAAGAGATCATTATTTAAAAATTGTAGTGACGAAAAAACCGCCTCAGTAATCAGTCCATTCGTTTAGGAACTACGACGCCACAGACAGACCCAATATACACATAGTATCTATTTTTACTGCTGCATATTGCTACAATATAATAACATTGAAACTAAATTACATATCACAAATTTAAATAGTTTCTAACTAACACGCATTGTTGATTCGCAGCTAACAAATTGAAATTAAATTTTCCGTTGTATGTACGGTTTTAATTACACTACGTACAGGGTTATTTTAAACGAATAAAAAATTTATGAGTTGCTTACTGCCCAGAAAGGAGAGGCCAATGTAAATAATCTTAATAAAAAAGTGTAACTTAAATTTTGTCATTGACTCTGCCCTAAATACGATACAGAAAAATAATTTTGACATAAAAAGTTGCAATAAACTTTGTACTGGAAATTTTCAATAGCTATTTTATTTACGAACATCCACTTAATTGGTATAACGCAATAAACGCGTTTTGTTACTGAATTTTGAACAAAAAATATTATACAAAATAGTAGTAAAGAATATTTTATTTAAGTAATAAATATTAAAATTGCATAAATATTTAAATTTACGAGTATATACATTTTTGTACAATTTGCTTTATTCATTGATGTAGAAATTCAAATTTCAAAAGTACGAAACAAAATAGTTTTTATTTGAATAAATTTTAAGACAATACATTTTATAAATTAATATTATTGCTGTTATTTTTATAACAATTCAATGACGAATATTGCATAAATTTATAAAATCTAGACTTCCAACTTATTCATTTGGTTTATATTTACCACAAAACAAGTAACTGAAATACGAAAAAATCAATAGAAACATCTCGAATGGCCAATACTAATAATGGAGTCAGAAAACCATAGAGAATACAAAACCCATCAGGTGATGGGCCCATTATGTTAGCAATACAATTTCATGGCAAAGCAATACAAACACACAAATAAATGTTGTTTTTTCACTAAAAGTGCCTTTTTCTAGTTGATTGGTACAAGTTATAGAGTCGGCGATTATTATTTGTTTGCTTTGTTTTTTTTTGCGTAGTGTCAATGACATAATAATTTTTATTGTGTTAGGGCAACAGACCGTGTGTAATTTTAACACAATTAAATTCAATTTCTGTTTATGTTAAAAGAAATTTTAAACTTAGGCCTGTTAAAACAACATAACCCTTTTTCTGACGCAGTTGGAAAAAAAAAGATCAATAGTTACTTCGAGTTATTACTTTATACTAAAGAGGAAAACATTTTCAAATTATATTGGTCTATTTTTATAAATATGTTTTAACTTTTGTTTTATTTTAGTTTTACCTTCCTTTTTTTGGCTACTGTAATTACATGTCAATACTATATTCTGAAATTTTAATATTTTAAAAACAAAGGCACCATTTGAAGTTTCATTAAATAGTTATCAAAGAATAAGCGACTCATTGTTCCATTTTACTCTTTTCATTTTGAAAAATGGAAAATAAATTTATTAAATAGTAGTAAAATATGCACACAATGTGTTTTCTGTTCATTAATTAATTATAATGCTTTCAGTGGTTAGTGCAATTTTATTTTTTAATTATTTAGAAACATGGCTGTATAAAATTTATAGTTGTTGTTGATTATTAAAGAATCAAACGATTTAACTAATTATTTCTATACATGGTTTTTGCATAACCTAGGAAGTCCAAATAAGTTTTACCTACTCTCTAAATTGGCAGTCAACACAGCACATAATTATCTCTTACCTAAAAATAATGAATTATTAAATAATAATATGTTTTTTTTTGTAATGTACCAAAAAATTTACCAAGTTTATCAAAAATACAGTGTCCATGGATTTTTTGTCGCTCCCGCTCTCGCTCCCGCTTTTGCCTTGTACTCTCTAAACCCATAAGCTAAACGCTACTCTGAATTTAAACGACGTGTTAAAAAAGCGAATTCCTTTATAGGGAATAAAATAACATTAAGTAGGCAAGTTTATATCCAATTGGGTCCCTTATTATACCCCGTCTTAAGGGTACAGTCATACTACAGTTTAGTTAGTTTTTAACAGATTAACTTGCTGTTCAGTAAAACTGCTTGGTTTAACCTACTGCATGAGAGCTTATCTAGACTGTCTACGAAGAATTTTCCACCAAGATGACTCAATAATTAATGTCCCGACGACAAAGAACAATACGAGATAAATCTGACTTTTACATTGGTATCAAGCAATGTTTATTGAGTCTAGAGTTAAACCCAACACTGGTTTAAAAAACCTAAGCTGAATAGGACCCAGAATAAATAACAAAATGAAAAAATTACTCAATTTTGTTATAATTATTTCTCAATTTTGTTATAATTATTTCTCAATTTTGTTATAATTATTTCTCAATTTTGTTATAATTATTTCTCAATTTTGTTATAATTATTTCTCAATTTTGTTATAATTATTTATGCACTAAGGCACTGCACTAAGAAATTTAGACCTTGTGTCGCGGGGGGTAACATTCAATTCACATGCACAAAGAACACCCAGGCTTGGAACAAGCATTCGTGAATCACAAAAAATCTTGTCCCATGTGGGGATTGAACCCGCAGCACGTCGCGCACATTGGTAATTGGCGTGGTGACCTATACCACTCGGCTATCCGTGCAGTCAAAGTTGATTTCATAGTCAAAAAATTTTCGACGTTCAATACTTTTCTTAAATAGGAAGCAACTCACAAACAGCCAGTATCCACCCTGTCACTGCGCCTATCAGGTAGCCGATCATTGTGTAATACAATGATCGGCTATAACATGGCTATGCTTAGGCTTTACAAATAGTATCGAGTTTTAAATTGCTTTGTTATTCTGAGCGCGCCTCAGGCCAAAGTCAGACAATTTCATTAAGGATTGTTTACCTAACTCACTCAATAACAGCGCTGTATTGTTGATTACGTATTGATTACAGTTATAGAGAGGGCTAGTTGTCTCGGGGACACTAAAGTGTAAAGTTTGATTGAGTTCATTTTATGACAGACTTTTGGAGCTCTGTGGTTTTGCGTACTACGAAAATTTTCGAAGTTTTCTTTTTATGTGCCATGTGATGGTTAGTATAAATTCTTCATTAGTACCTAAGTATTGCTGCCTTTTTGGTATAGAAAACACTATAAATTGCCCCAAAATTACTCAGTTTTACACCAATGGCATCACAGAAAAAAATAATAGATATATCTACATGTTAAACTTTTTTCTTTTGATTTTGATTTAGCTATCCTGATATAAAGAAAAAACTGCCAGGAATTAAATAAACGATTTTTTTTCGAGTGAAATCCTCCGTGCTACCTAAATTACGACAAATAAACGCTCAATTTCCTAAATAGAATTGCAAAACTATTTTCATTCCTTTCTGCGGAAGAGGTTCTAGTTTAAAGATCGTTGTTCAATGATTGCGCGAGTTCCCCGCGGTATTCTGCTAACATGGATTTGTAACTGCATTGGGATCGGAATGTGCGGAACCGGGGTATTACACTAATTTCAACTTGCTTACCTGCCAAAATACTGTATACTTACTGGTTTTCGGGTTTTTGTTTTCTGTAGCTATAGTATACCATTAGAAAACTAACGCAGAAGCAAATAAAGAATGTAGTGTATTGAGAACAGAAGGAAATTGAATGAAAGTGACGGTTTTGAAAATACCGATTTGAAACGAACCAATTCCATGTTTTAAAATTGCATTATCTACTTGAAAAGAAAAAAATGCATTTACAATAAACTTTGAATAAATTATTAAGTAGGTAAATGTATATTCATTGGTCAAACAATTAAATTTCGTGAAACTGCTCCATAGTGAAATTCTTATATTTGTTTGTATTAAATGTTTTTATGCCATAAATATAGGTACAATACTGTTGTACTGTGCTTTCCAAAGAACAACACTTAATACATAATGTAAGTATTGTATTTTTTCTTATTGTAATTGAAGGTGTTTCAACTAGCCCATTAAGACTTAATTCTTAGTGTAACGACGTAAAAGAACAAGCGTCGAGTCGAGGATATCTTAAATGTTAAATATACAGGAATTCATTTTGCATTTGGACGCTGCGTTTATTTAGATAATTGAAAAGCAGCCGTTGCGAAATAGTGTAAGATACTTAACATTATAAAAAAGATTTTTTATTATTCATCAACTCTTTACCGATGGGTAGTATGAACGTGTTTGACCGGCATCTTATGTACATACAAGGTTGCAGGTTTGATCTTAAGCCAGAAGTAATATAAATTGGAAAGTTGTATGTTCACATATCTATTTATAAAACTAGTTTTTTAAATAAAAAATTGTGAAGATAGTTGGATTTTAAATTGGAATCTGAAATTGATGGTACATAGTGTTCGTTACTTTTCTCTGTGAAAGGAGTTACTTTGCTGTAAAAAAATTACAGGCAAGTCTCATACAGAATCACATTCAAAAGTTAACTACATAATCAGATATCCGACTGTAACGCGTATTTAATCCAATTTCCTTTGAGAGTTTTCTATGGTACATAGTAAATATTTATCTTCAAAACTAATTATCTTGTAAAATTTAATAAATGACCAATCCTTTGTTCCTTTAAGGACCTCACACGTATCATTAACCTTGTCTGGTGCGCATCTTATTACCTGTTAACAAGTATCTTAAGTTACGACCCAATTGCCAGTGATTTATGATATGTCGTAAAATCGCTTCAAATAGGCAATAGGCTCGTGAAATATGGAGATGGGTGTTTGAAGCCACAATAGAGTAATGTTGTTGTAGAATTAATAGCATACATTATATACGCAAAGTCAATATTTGATAAAGGGGTAGGTAGAGACTAAATTATTATGTTACAATATTTGACCTTACTTTATTTTTATTTTTTTTCTACTTTGTCATACTCTGTAGACATGTAACTGTACGGATAGCCGAGTGGTATAGGTCACCACGCTAACTACCACTGTGCGCAATATGCTGCGGCTTCAAACTTCGCCTGGGACAAACATCTCTGTGATCCTCAAATGCTTGTTCTATCTCTGTGCGTTCTTTGTGCATGAGATTTTAATGTTTCTGAAACCCCTCGCGACACAATGATTAAATTCACAAATTGAAAATACACGTCTATTTAAATGTAGTTAATATATTTAATCAAATCATATTTACACCCAATTTATATTTAGCTACCTTTATTGGGGGACTAATTGCCATACTATTTGTATTACTTTATAAGTAACTGAAATAGATATTGTTTTCTTTTTTACCATTTTTACTGCCGCAGCGTTCACGTCCTAAATATAGTTCTCTGTGTTTTCATTTTTATCTGTATATAGTCGTTGGACTAAATCGTAGCGGGGCAATTCTTTTAATTGCTCCACGTCTCGCGGGGCGGGAAGCGGGATTCAAGGGGGGAGGGGTGCTGGAAATTGGACCCATTTAAAGTTTTTCGATTTACCCAGACTCGTCTAGTCTAGAGATATGTTGATGTTAGCCCCGTGGGTGTTGCGTAAGACATCCAGCTTAATCGTCGCTTATCGGGGAAGCTGTATTAAAATGTATTTGTTACTTTAATTTGGGTAGCAGGTCGTAAGATAGTCATGGGATGAGATACAAGATTTTAGTCCATATGTTTACTTTTGTGTAAATTTTGGTTTCTTAACTGGTATGGTAAATTTTAAATATTCTTTTGAATTTTAAATTAAACTACTTACGATACAATATAAGTTATTGTTCAACTATAGAGTAGGATATGACCATAGGACAGCAAGAAAAAATCCATTAACAGCCAAACAAACTATTATTAACAACAAATTAAAAGTAACTCACCAGTCATTATTTTATCTTCCTACATTAAATCTACATTGTCACTATAAAATCACCATAATTAGAAATCATAATTCAATTAAATTTTCAAACCACAAAACGTAATCATTATTACTGAACACAAACTAACAAGGTTTACTAGAAACGATATAGAAAGCTCTAGAGCAACAGAACTAGTATTAAATGTAAATCTAGTTTAAAGCCAGTTTACTAGAAAATACAATTATTCGTAGCTTTGTATTTCAACAACCCTTTTACAGGCTCCAATAAAACCTTCGTCTTTCAGTTTAAACAACAACAAGTAGGTAATATTTGGGGGTTATAAAAGGATTTTTGTAAAAGTTTTCTTTATTGTTAGCTTTTTTTTAACATCACCTGCTTTGCTCTGAACCCAAACTAAGTAGCTACAACACTTGTGTTATGGAATCAGAGACAACGAAGGTACCACAAATACCTAGACTCGAGAAAATGTAGAAGTTAATTTATTCAGGGGATTGAAACCGCGACCTTAGAGCTAGCGACACCTTGAAAACCGGTGTTTACGCCACTCGACCAAGGAGGTTAGGTATATCGGTTATTCCCATGGTATTCAAGTTGAAGTGATGTAATAATGACAAAGATTTATTAGAGTATAAAGTGGCAGATTGGCCTACTTATCGTACTTAAATCTTTGCGGCTATTTGATTTTTTGAATTTTATCTAGCATAAATAGCAAATAATAATAAATATTGACTTGAGAGAAAGAAGAAGACAGTTTCAACTGTTTAAATTCAAAAAATGCGCCAAGGTCTCCGTGTAAAGATTGAACGGAGATTTTCAAACAGTTTTTAGTTTTTATAATATGTATATTATTCAAAATCTGTTTTTAACTCCCTAACAAATTTCCATCATTAACCTAAATCCCATCCATTGAAATCGTATAAAGCCTTAATATTGAACTAGCACAATATGGTGCATGGCCAACGAGCCTACATCGAGCAAATTGTGAAACTCGTACAATGACGTAACGAGGTGATATTGTCCTCGCAAGATTGATTGTCCTCGACGTCTGATGAATGAATACGAGAAATATTCTCCATGATGTATTATACGCCTTTAATCTGATTACATGTGAATTTAAATTGGGTTTCTTCGAATTTTTGGGTCTGTAGATATAATTTTTAGGGTTCCGTATACAAAGAGTGCCAACGTGATCCTATTTCTGTCTGTCAGCGGGCTGTAACTCATAAACCGTAATAGCTGGAGTTGAAATTAACAGTGTATTTTTCACAAAAAAAAATATAAGATAAATAATAATTAAACATTAAAGGTGATCGATCCCCATAAAAGTGCCGTGTTTTTTTATATACACAGGTTGCTGTTATATTACATATTATATTTGGAGACCGACTTATACCTAGTAAATAACTAACGTAAATAAATTATTCACTGGTCCAAACACGGTCTTGGTTGCTTAAAACGAAGATTTATTTAGGGCCCACAAAATATCTGCACGTTATAAAATTATGGCTTCCGATAATGGAAACCCGAAACGAAAAAGTTATCCGGAAGAGTTACCTAAAAATAAAGCAATTATTAATTTGTTTTGTTAATGGTCAAAAAATAACCTTGGGTAAAAGGATCAAGATTTTTCACGTAAATTGGTTTGAAAAATGAGTTCGATATCTTAAATGTCAAGAACAATTTATTGTTTTACGTAATTGTCAAAATGTAACAATAGTCAAATTATATTTTTGCATTTCATGTGTAAAATTACCTTCTTGACAAAGAAACAATAAGAAATAGCTAAATCATGAGATAACTTAAAACTTAAGGAAGTAAAAAAAATGCATTTTATTTCGTCTTCCTCAAATCTTTTAACCCTTTACCTTTACTCAGAATTAAAACAGAACAGCCTCAAATTACCCCAGCCCTAACCCTCTACTTCCCGAGTCACGTATCTAAATCCATTCCATCATTCCTTCACATAAAGAACGGGAACTCAACCGACAAAGAAGTAATTTAATGTCCTTCATCATTTACTTTAACGAAAACGATTGGACTCAACAAGACTTGGGGTAGTTACTGTTGTAATTTGGCAGAATCATTTCCTGAATCCCTAGATGATTTGGTAATATTCATGTTAAAGTCATTTTCTTTACGATTATCTATAGAAAACTGACCAAAGACTAACTTTTAACTAAAAGACCAATGGCCTTGTAACCTAGTCGAAACTTCAAACTATTAAAAGTATGGTGTTGGCGTTTATTTCCGTTACAGAATCTTATGAAAAACTGCAAAAAAGATGTGTTATCAATAAGTTATTAAATTCACTCTTAAAAAAGAATGAAAAAGTCAACATCAACTGTAATTAAACTATATTTATATGTTAACAATAAATTACTAAATCATATTATAATTCTGCAAAATTACCACTTAAACTCCCAGCTTCAAGGATGTTAGTCTCATCCAATTTTGAAGAACTGTTGTTCTGAAGTCTCAGAGTCCAACGAGATTGTATTCTAAAGGTTCCATTACCGATCTGACGTGGTAGTGGTGGCAAGTTGGTAATAGCATTACAAAGTTTGCCAAAGAGCGTGTAACGTGTGACCGAGGCATAACGTCTGGGGCACACGAACTCAGTGCTAATTCGATTGCCGTCGACGCTGCCTCAAAAATAAGCTTGCTTTTCAGTTTATGGTGTTAGATGTTTGTGTGTACACTGAGTTTAACTTAATTGAACGTAGTAAATTGTTTAAGTATCAATTGCAGTGACGTCATTGAAATGTTTGTTTTAGACATAAATTCGTCTTACTTTTCTATAATTACAGTAAGCTTTTGTGGGATGTGCACTTCTCTTCTCTTTATCTTTGTATCACACCATAGTACTGGAAGAGAGCTTTAACTAGATTAAGTTAAACTGGTCTTTATTCTCTTACTTACAAATATAAAATATGCCGTGGTAACTTAGCGGTTCAAAAAACGGATTTGTATGCAAAACGTTGCAAGTTCGAACCCACTACAGGGAAGTCCCATTGTGACTTTTCTAAAGTTATATGTACTTTCTTAATCATTCTAAGATAGCATTGGCTAACAGTGAAGAAAAACATCGTGAGGAAACATGAATTCCAGAATTGAAATCTGAAATCGCAAGTGAACAAGCGTGATCAATGGTCGTGCCTTCTCTATATGAAAAGAGGCCTGTGCCCAGCAGTGGGAAATTTATAGGCTGGTATTATATATTATGCTACTCCTTGAAAGTTTTAACATAACGCACACAAAATCAACCACCACGTAATGAATTTTTGCATAATTCTCCATATGGCACCATAATAGTACATTCACGCGTCGTATGTAGAGTTAAACGTTAACAGACGCGGCAGCTATTAGCAAAACGTAAAGACATTTCACACGAGCTGATTGCAGACTGAACTTAACTCACTCAAGAACGTGAACGAGTGTCATTAAGTCGAACATCAGTTCGCAATTTCGCTGCTAATTTACATTTTCGCCTCTAGATGCTTAATAAGCCCTCGCGAGTTGGTAAAGCACCCTGTAATCTTTGCTCGAGCGGTTATATCCGGATGAAGGCGGCGTGAACCGGTTATAACCGGGATAAAGCGGCTGCAACTGGATTATGTGACGTTGTTCCTGATAGATTTGCATTTGTTTAATTTCTTAGTGTTATAATCTGGTGTTTATGAGTTTATATTCAGATTTATGTTAATTACTCATATTCATGCTTAAGTATCGTGATGCGTTTATATAAGAGATACACAATAGCATTTGTATTCGATGTCTTGTAATCAGAGCCAAATACTTGAGTAATAACTCTTTTGAAATGACAATCAGATCATTTTATAGTTGAAAGATAAAACACTCTCCTTGCGTTTAATAATAGTAAACCAACGACGACATGATATATTATGATTTATGTATGAAGCAAAAAAAGATAGACAAAATACGAAAGCTCGTATTTACAGAAGCAAAAGCATTCATGAAACACAGCTACTAATTCATAAGGATTCGTTTCAAAAGATCTTAAAGACTATCTTCTTGAACAAACTAAAGTTAATATTGTTACATACGCCTCCATCCATATTCGGAAGAGTTAAAAAAATAAATACCCAGTTCTACCTAACACTGGTCACACGAAAATCATAAACTTAAAAGAATACTTATAAGTACCTAAAATTAAAAGATTGTACAAAATCAAATAAATAATCTAGACTAACAAAATAAGTAAAAAGAAAAAAGTTTTTAAATAGCGAACATCCGATAGAGCTAGCGTGCAAAGTCACATCGCCTCAAAAGTTGGAGTGTACACAGTAATTAAACCGGCAGCGCTATCCGATTGGGGGCGTCGCGCGCTAACCTTGTTTGTGCGTTCTTTAAAGAGGTTGCGGCGGGGCTCGCTAGATGGCGCTACTTGTAACTTAGTTTGGAGCACGTTTTGTGGCTTCGTTGGTCTTTTGATAATGTTGTGCTGTAGATAGGTATTATTTAGTGCAAGCCATATGTATTGTATTTTTGTATAATTATTTATTTTATTTTATAGGTTAAATTGTTATGATGAGTGTAGGAAAAAAATATGCAATTATATATATGCAATTATTAGCGAAACTAACCTAAACAGGCTTGGAACAGTCACTGTACTTCTAAAGTACGTTACACTAATCTATTCTTCATATCACAAAAAAAATATGCTAAAAAATAAACTAGGATTAAAATTCCATAGCTAACTTTAAAATTGCTCAACATTTATTAGCACAAAAATTAACTGCACCTCCACGGTACCCTTTTGCCATTTTAAAAATTAACTCTTCACTTAATCCGGTCCCAGCCCGTTATTGAATTAGCCAACTATCCAGCTAAGTGGGTTACTGGCCAGGAGTTGGCTCCGAGGACACCGAAAACTTCCCGTTAAGACATTGTTCAATTTGATTTTAAAATTGGTTGAGTTTTCGGCGGTGTAGTTTTGTGTTGTATTTATTTATAATTTATTGCGGTTACAGTTTTGGTCTGAAAAGTAACTATTCTAATTTTTGTTTCGAACAAAACTAGTGCCTAGCATAACTAGTAGTTTTATATTTGATAGTTAAGTATAAACAAGAAAACGTATGTTACTAAATTACAGATAGATGAATTCACAATTCATTTAGAAAATATCTTAATAATATTTCATAATTGAACGCCAGCAAACACAATTAATGATAATTATTGCGTGTCGGTCAACGGTGACCTACGATGCGCTTATGGGTTAATAATTAGGTAATGAACAATAAATTCATATCAAATTTAATGACAATTTAATAAAATTCAATCAGCAATAGTTATTGCTTCAAAATCTTATTAAAGACGCTACAGAACAAGAATTAAACTAGTCTACAGAAAATTCAAAAGTGCCAAAAAATACTATTCATAGTGAGTCGGTGGAGGCGTTAAACCGTTGCTTCGAGTAAATACCGGATAGTTCCGACTTCACAAATTTCAAGAGCGAACAATCACGGAACACAGTTAGCAGACGAATTTAAAATGAACGCCGTACAAGACTCTGAGCTTCATAAATTGTTAATTAAAGTAGTAAATGAAATAAATAAAATTTGAGACAGTTTCGGAAACTAGGAGCTTAAGAGAAGGTAACTTTAATTGCGGTTTGGACGTTGAAGTAAAGTTATAAATTGTACAAAGGGCACACCGAAAATTAACTTGGTACCAATTAATACAAAAATAAATGTAATTTTATAACAATAATAATGTAGGTAGGTTTTTAGGTGTTAGGTTTTAATTAGTTAAAAAACTAAAAACAACAACAATAAAACTCTGCACTACACAATAACCTTTTAAACACGTCGAAAAACAATAAATTAAACATAATTTAGGGTCCTCTTATTTTAGTTGTTAAACTCAGTCGTAAAAAATGTAATTAAAAAAGAATGTTTATCCCTTCGAGCGGTACAGTTACCACAGTATAGAAAAGTTATTACAATTTCACTTCATTAAGTCGCAGTACGTGAGTAAATTATGATGTATGTCCACGACATGTGGCACGTGTCCACAGTTTAGAGTAAAAAAAGTAATAAGAGTTCGCCTAACAGAGTATGAACTGTAAACACCAAGATAAATAAGTAAAATCGTAAAATTCGTGTCAAAACAGAGCGCGTCTTTTTATTAAACCTATCTCAAAACTTAATAGTAACTTAATAATTTCGGAACCATCGATATTTTCGCATAAACGTCTGTCGTAGCAGGGAAAATCACTTAAATCAGTAAATGCGTAGTACTTACAGTTTAGAATTTACTTACGCTCGGCACAACTTGCTACTAGCGATGAGCGTACTCTATGGTTGTCTATATATACTCTAAGGTCTGCAGTAATTTAAAACGAGTTTGTGAATATTTTTCGTCGCTAAAAACTTTGTGGATTAGCTGTGAGATAACGTTGTACATTCGTTGACAGCTTGTTTTGTTGTTTTATGCTTATTTCGGTAAAGGAATTATAAAGTAGATAATACTAATGAGGTTTTAATAATGTATGCTTGCGTGTAGTAACCTAGATTCCTTTTTTATGTCGTACGTATGTAAAGTGCTTAAGTGGGTACACAATGAACGAAACAAATTCAAAAAAGTATCTTCATTGCCAAAAAAATTGAAGAGGAATGATTATGTAGATTTATTTATAAATTGAAGAGTTTTAAAGAACCTCTTCACTTCATTTAAACATTTCAAAGTAGTAAAAATGTCTAAAGAAAACACTCAAAAAATAAATATATAAAATAAGATACTGGCAAACGACAAAAATATGAGCATAAAAATATTTTAAAACAACTCATCTTTTTATTTGTTGACTGCGCTGTCAAATTTGACAGCGCCGCTTGACAGTCCGCGATTGTTTCAGTTTTGATTGCGAAATACTAATTTCTTATGAAAATTGTTCAGCTGAGGCAAAAAGGTACGGGGAACTCTTGTTATTATTGTTTTATTACAAAAGACAATAATTATTATTAGCGATTATAAGTCGTGATTAGACAGAAAAAAAAGTGCTACGAAGTTACTTCTTCAGGCGTTGAAAGGTTCAGTCGTCAATGTGACTGACATTTTGGAAAATATAATTTTATATCTAATAATACTTAACCTGAGTATTTTTAATGGTGCTTAGTTTTTGGAGTTAGTTAGCGTTCCACGGTAAGGTTATTAGTGAATCTGACCGAGAATAGTGTCAAAATATCATTATATACTGGAAGTTCTTAAAGAATTGTTTTTTTTTTTTACGGCTAAGGCCTTTCTCCACTTGTTGATTTACCATTAATTTCAGTTATCGTTAAATAAAAATAGGAATATAATAAATCGCCGGTTTTCTAAATAAAAAAAGGTTGAGATTTAAAATTCAAAAAAGGTTGATACTAAACAAATATTTAATTTGTTTGGTATCAACCTTTTTTTGAATTTTAAACCAATACAGTACAAACAGAATAATGTTATTTCAGCAATAATCTCTCTCGTTATAAAACGATACAGAATTTCCTCATTAAGGAGAGGAAAGAAATACCTTAATTATAATTGATGTAGAATTAATTAATTATTAACAGCAAAAAAGTTTATTTTTTGTTCTTTTTAGAAATTTAATTAATTGTGTAACGTTATACTTGAGACTAATAATAAACTGCCGTTTTGTAGTATCCTTTGTCTTCCTTAGTGACGTCACGACAAGTATCTGTGTTTATGTATTTAATTTTACTCAAAGTTATTTTTTTATATGTAACCAATTTCAAATTTATAAATACGACGGGCCTGTTGGTCTAGTGGTTAGTGACCCTGACTGCTAAACCGGAGGTCGTGGGTTCGATTCCCACCCAGGATGAATCTTTGTGTGATGAGCACGATCATTTGTTCTGTGTCTGGGTGTAATTTATCTATAATATGTATGTATTTAGAAATATATAAGTATGTTTATCAGTTGTCTGGTTGCCATAGCACAGGCTCTGCCTAGTTTGGGATCAGATGACCGTGTGTGAGATGTCCCAAGATATTCATTATTTATTATTTATTTATAAATACCTTCTGTTGGTAATATTTGTTCAATATTTTCAACATGCATCATTGTCAGACACATTTATGATTGTACATTGAAATACAAAACTGTCGATGCCAAATCCCTTTGTTATTTGCACCGTGCACAATAACTAAACCATTTATAAGTCAAAAACTTCAATATGACCACTCAAAAATATTTCAGTGCCTAACGCAATTAGAGACATAAAGCGAAACGCTTTCAAAACGTACATGTCACTGAGAGCCTGTTATTGGCGGACAAATATACAATTTCCCGTCAGAAAACAAGGAAATGTCACTTTATTTCGTGTATAGTAAAGTTGAAAATGGTATTTTGGGGGTGCAGAATAAATTTTTGTTTCGCAAAGCCGGCCAGAGACAAATGACAGTGATATTGGCAGTTAAACCGACTAGCGCCCGTCGGCGTTTTTTTGTCCAGAGTTTTTAAGTTCAGCCTACTGTGCGGTATAAAGACTGCAGTGTGTTAGATTTTTTTGATATATTTCTTAACAGTTTTTCGTTGACTGTTAGTTTCAAAGGACGTACAATAGAGTATGTTATGGAGTGGACAGCTGATGCTTTTGAATTAGATTACAGGATTTAAACATAGGGAGATGTTTTAACGTAACATCGTCTTGCTAAGTCTTGTATCGTCTGCGGACGGCTCACATTTCCGCATCTTCTATCTTTCCTTGTCTTGCAATGGCAAGCAAAAGAAACTTATATTTTTTATTTTGTTTCAACATAACGTTTTTGTAAGATAACCTTATAAAATTAGTAGTTGATCTAAATTGGCACAGTTATATTAGATAAGATGAATTAATTTATTCTGAAGTAGCAAGATATATATAAAATTAAATGTATGTAAAAATATCCTGAAGTAATAGAAATAAAAAGAAATAGTCTAGTCAATCTTTAGCACTAATAAATCGTTTCAATGCGGGCGTTACTGAGGCATAGCTAGTGATTAACAAACGAGTATTTACTCAGTACGAAGGTATCGGGAACACCCCTATTAAACATTCCCGGCAAAGTAAATTCTAATTAGGGAAAGTTTAATTCATTTATTTGGACATCGCTAAGAAATTGGACAAAGTAATGATAAGAAAGTTCTATCCCCAGTTCTTTTTATTTAAATTAGATGATGTTTTTTTCATTACCTGAGATTGCTTTAGTCTTATGGTTGCAAATTGTGTACTACATTGGATGTTTGCCTAACTGGTAACTAATAATGTAATTGACTATTAAAGTTCTTAAGGAAAAAAGATGTTGAGACAACATAATATAGTCACACATAATTCTAAAGATCTCTAAGTTATTAATACAAGTGCATGTTTATAAATTAAAAAAAAAAAAAAAATTAATTGCCTACATTAAATCCTACTGCTGAGCAGAGGCTTCCCCTTTCGTCTTCAAAATGTCACAGTCTTTCGCGATATCTGGCCACGTGTGCACCACATATCTGACAAGAGCATTAACATTAGAGCCACCAAATGTCTTCTCAGCTATCTTCCTTCCCCTGTTCTATTAAACAACTGAAGAACGAAATAGATAAACCAAAAAGCCCTTAAATAATCGCTGACCAAGAACAAAACACGATCTCCAAAAACAACACCCTATAAATTAAGTCGAGTCTATAAAACGCACAAGTTTATCACGCATACTGAGCAATGATTTACAGCGTTCTGAACATGTACCAACTCGTATAATTCATTTTAATGAGCATTTACCAGACAACAACACGTAGAGTGTCGTGTTCGCTCTGCAATGCATAATTATATTGTTATTGATGACGTGCTGGTAATTGAAAGACTGTAATTGGTTGTCTGCGACAAAAATAACGGTTTTAAATATTTCGTGAGTAGTGAACAGGTCTGAAAGTTTTGGTAACTCCATTTCGTGTTTGTATGTTCTCACATCTCTTCTTTCAAAAAGTTATATTTGTTAGCCTACCTTCATATATTTTTTTTATTAAATAACCTTAAACTATGCTTTATACAGATTGCCAAAAGGGTATATGTATCCAGGGGTGAAGATCACAATGATTCTTGGTGTTAAATAATTGTGGCGAAAATTTGCTCATTTTGAGTA
Organism: Diachrysia chrysitis; assembly: GCA_932294365.1. Taxonomy (NCBI): domain Eukaryota; kingdom Metazoa; phylum Arthropoda; class Insecta; order Lepidoptera; family Noctuidae; genus Diachrysia; species Diachrysia chrysitis. Next base: position 604,182 of record OW028661.1, read on the forward strand.
AAAATTTTATAAACTGACTCTATACCTGACGTACTCTTTATCCCTTCCGGATAGATATATCCATGCGGTAACAGCCTGTATAAACAAAATAAATTTATAATCTTGGGATACAAAGTCTGTTAAAATGAAAATCTTAAATTGCCTTTGAGTAGAGCTTAATATTGAAGGCACGAGAGACTGACACTCTCAAAGTATCAAGATGACAAACACCATAACGTAACGTTATAAATTTGTCAAGAAAATACTTATTAAGCCTTAACAATTCAATAGTTCTTTATATAAGTCCGTTTTACGTGACTGTTCACATAAAATGACTCTGCAACTTACCTCCCATCTCCAAATATTTTACACTCGGCAACAAACAGGTGTAATAACCTAACACTACTTAGAGGCCGACGCGTTGCAATCTGCGTTCATGAGTTATAACAAGAGTTTACACGAGCCAGCGGTCACGCGCGTTTTATAGCCGACTTTCGTACTCCACTGGATTTTATACACTAAAGTGCTTGTAAGAATGAATGGGTTTAAATGGCTTTACTCTTGTCTTTTGTTTGTTAGTTTATTTGTCGTTGCTTGAGGCTGTTTGTGGTTTGATTTTCAGGACGATTTTTTGCACCATCTAACCCGGTCTTGCCCAATTCCATCTAATTTCTTCCTACAGATTTCTAGATGTGGTCCTTCCATCGCATCTGTGGTCTACCTCTAGGTCTCTTTTCACCAACTTAATTAAAGTCTCTATTTGTTTTACCCAATTGCTGAAATAACTACAGATTTTCAAATGCACCTGAAGCGTGTGCTAAAAGATAAACACGGAATATTCTCTACATTTTAACTAATGCTAACCACTGTGCGAAAAACCGTTCATAATAGTTTCGTTTTTGCATAATCTCCTAACTTTACTCTATCGTTTATGGGTCAGTGGTCTTCTGATTCCGTTCAGTGAAACTAGTTTTAGTACATTTATATTATAGTTTAGTTAGTTTTGATTTGAACAAAATCGTGTTCATTTCTTTGTGTATTTTTTTTAATAGGTTCTTGTTCACATATTTAAGTAATTGTTCATATTATTTTTTATTGCCAAAAAACTATTCAAGTGAAGGATGATTAAAATAATAACAGCGATATCGATCTGGTAGGATTGGTCATTGGTCTATCCTTGTCGCCACAGTACCTTCACCAATGTATCCTACAAAATAATACTGGTAACCTGTCAGAAACTGGTAAACCTTTTAGTATTCCGTCAAACAATAACGTCAAGAATAAAACATGAAATAAGTTTTATAGGCTTTATTATATACAAAAGATTACGAAACAATGTGTTTTTTTTTCTTTATTAAAATTAATTTTAAATGTTTTATTTTTGGAAAATTTGTGTGAGTTGTGGATGACAAGATTGGCAGGAACTGAAACGCGGGCAGCCATGATTGAGCATCGTGTGACGTCACGTTCCTGAACGTTTCACTCAAAATACGCACAACAGTTAGAGCATCGCATTAGCTATTTGTGTGATTGGACGCCGTAATGACGTCACCGCACTCACAGCCGTCAATGTAACGTGACCGAATGTTATAGTTCGTATTTAAAATCAATGAATTAAATTATTCACTAACTCAATAAAAAAAGTTTTGAAGAAAAAAATTACAGATGTTTTGTAATAAAATAAGCCAAAGTGAATTTTAGAATATTTTGCCTAAAACTGTCAAGTAGCCAATTATGGTAACAGTGGTTTGTCAGGACAATTTTGAAGGTCATCAATTTTGAAGGGCACAACAAAGCGGCAAATGTCTCTTGATCTAAATTTTCAATTCAAGGCGTCAATCGGAAGACAAGAGCCACTCACTTATCAATTAACAAGAAACCAATCAACAGATTTTTAACTCCACAATAATACCCACTTAATGAAAACTCATTTACAATGCGCTGGTATTCCTGTGTTTATCAGTAAACACGGCATTACAGCGGTGAATCAGGGGCGGTTTGGCTCGACGACAAATCGGGGTATAAATCAAGAGGGGATGTGCCCCCCCGCGCCCTGCCTCACCCCGCAGCGCGCATTACACCGCTTTTAATGATTCATGTTTTGTTTAAACTTAATTAGAGCATTGCATAGTATCTTGCAACGGGCTTTGTAATGTTTTGTAGTATGGGATAAAACTAGATGCTAGCTGGCGGTGTCAGCAGCTTTGTAATGTATGCGATGTTTACACGGATATTAATGTGAGTTTTGACTTGTAGACAACTAGACATATTACTGTTACTTGAGCTAATTTATATAAGCAAGTAGTAGTCAATTTACTTACTACATACTTACGTATGGGTTATGAGAAACTTAATAATACGTGACTACTTATGCCTGTTAATATTGCAGAATTGATTATAATTATTTACTTAAAAATCTACAGTGTTTTATGGTTTGAAAATTTTACTGACATTTACGTTAAATGATAGGCATTTAACTGGCCAGACCCTATAGTCAAGTGACATTTATACAAGCGTTAACGATGATAGAAATCGCTTAAATGACATTAAATGTATGGAAATGACATTTTATATCGATAAAACACGTGACTTAGACTTGTCACTTCCATACATTTAAGCGATTCGTTTAGCGTTTACGCTTCTAAAAATGTGACTTAGCTAGAGGGGCTGGCGTAAGTTACTGTGCGTTAATCTCCGCTTAATGAGATTTTCCAAGAAACTAAATAATTATCAAGTACAATACAAGTAAAGCCATCAATAAACCCACCATCAAATCCGTAAACACCGAACCTGCGGCCTTTCTCAGAATTCCCTCTCGTAATTAGTAAGCCACTAATTGGACCTGTTACCTTTACCGTTGACAAATGTGTACTCAACAGTTAAATGTAACCCGCTATTTTGATATGCAGTTTATCTCCTTACTATTAATTATTTTGATTAAACTCTGGTTAGCGCCAATCGGAGTTTAGAAGCGATTGACAGGTGTTAGTTCGTCATTTAGGCATCGATCATAAAAATGTGGTGATAAAGTCAGAAATAGGTGCTCCAACTATAGATTAATTACCTTATTACTTCTTGTACAAAGAAGTATGTATAGGGACTAGCCCACCACACATGCCCATCATTGCAACTCCTGTAAGCCAGGATCTACAATGATAACCAATGAATACCACCGAAACAGTTAAGCTCGGTGTGTCCCAGGGAAACGATTGACTGTCTTGGAACCCGCAACGAAATTAATCAGAAGTAGTAAATAGGAGGAGTAGGAAAAAAAATTGTTTCCACTTCCCTCCATTGCAAGCGGGAGACAAAAAGAAAAGATAGGCCAAAGGCAAAGAAAAGATAAGACAACTGAGTTAGGCCCAGCTGCCAAGCACCACGGATAAAATTTTAACATGAATGGGTCCTAAAATTCATTTATTTAGGAGCTGTTATTTTGATTTCAATAATAGGTATGGCAAAAACGTCTGAAAGCACGGAAATTTGCTCTGGTAGCAACAAGGTCCTCATAATAAACAACACCGGACGTAGTACAAAGAAGTAACGAAAAGTTTAAAATTCTTACTGTAAGTTATATTCAATAATAGCAGTTTTAATAATCTTTACATAGTATAAAAAAAATTCTCACCCACTGTTTGTACGCTCAGATCTTTTAAACTATTCAACGGACTTGCAGTCGTCATATAGGTATGTATCGCAGTTTTCAGCAATAAATAGAGTGATTTAAGAGGAAGTTTATATGTATAATACATGGATATTATAAAACAGAAAATGCGTGGAATTTAAACATTTGTAATGTTTAAAAGTGGGCCGTGCTAAGCCAGGGCGGGTCGTTAGCAATCTAATAATTACAATTATTTAAACTTTTTATTATTGTACTAACATTCATTTTGACCATATTATATTTATCTTTTAACCAAACACCAGATCTCAGGAACCAGTGTACCTAAAACAATAAATCAACAACTTTTTTCATATTCACAAGTTTGGTAAGACCCGAAAGATGTCGTCGGCACATCGCATCCCATCCCATTAATTTGGTCCCCTTCACCGCCAGTTTTTCAACTCATACAATTTTAATTCAAGACCATCTACTACCAGCATATAACTTCAGCATTTTTCCTACTAATATTTCCCTCGTGAACTATGCATGTGGCTTGTGAAAAATGAAGGTTCAAGAAAGCATTTTACAGTGCGCGACTGAAAACCGAACACTGTGCGCGACGTGCTGCGGGTTTGATCCCCGCATGGGACAAGCATTTGCGTGGCCCACAAATGTGTGTTATTTGTGCATGTGATGTTTGAATCTTTGTGAAACCTCCCACGATACAGGGTTAAATTCCTTAGTGAGGGAACCATATTTTATAAAATAAAAGTAAAAAATAATCTATACTAATATTATAAAGCTGAAGAGTTTGTATGTTTGTTTGTTTGTTTGTTTGAACGCGCTAATCTCAGGAACTACTGGTCCGATTTGAAAAATTCTTTCAGTGTTGGATAGCTCATTTATTGAGGAAGGCTATAGGCTATATAACATCACGCTACGACCAATAGGAGCGGAGCATAAATGAAAAATGTCGCAAAAATGAAAAACCGTTGAAACTAAAACACGCGGACAAAGTCGCGGGGGACAGCTAGTTAAAATATAATTCCCGTGACTTTTTTTGTGTCGAGTGGTATTTACCATATTATTTTAAACCCTACACGCAAAACTGTACATAATTATGTACTAGCCTATAAAACCAAGATCTGCAAATAGAGATTATTTATAAATAAAGAAAATTCATTTTCATAGCACAGTTTCTGCTAGTCGTTTCGATTATTTTAAGGTTCCAGAACTTTATGTGCTTAAATTGTCAACCAAACAAAGCGTGGTAAATATAACAGTCTTGCAGTGCGATAACTACAAATAAATTACTTTTACAGATTACTAAAAACAAGTAATAATTCTGATATCAATTTTATAGATTAAAAAATTCAGTACTTCAAGTCACCACATGATATTTAATAACACGTCAATATTAAAGAAAGAAAAAAAAGTTTCGTAAAAGCTACGTAAATCGTGTCCAAGTCGGGGCGTAGTCGTCTCGTGGCGTATAAACCGGCGAGTATTTATGATGCAGTGTGAGTAGTGCACATGGCGGCGCGGTCGCGTGATTAATCGTCGAATTACCAGCGCCGACACCTAGTGTGTTCTTCGCTTTATGTCCGTTGCTGACGCTACACAATATCGTTTGTAGGATTCTGTATTATTGGCTAGAAGGCTTAGGTTTTGTGGTGATTAAGGGTCGTGTATTTAGTGTCTTAGAGTTTTTGAAAAAATAATAATTGTTAGATTAAGTTAAGTAGATTACATTTAACAGCCAAGATGGATTATGGATTAAGACTGGAAAGATGAATTATGGATTTAACTATATATACACTTAAAACTAAACTAAACTCCTACATATAAATAAACTCTAAAAAATAGCGTTAAAAAATACATCCGCATCGCTGTCGACTGGAAGTGTACAAAAGATGGCGGCATTGCCACGTTGTATGGCTATGCTTATTCTCTGTCCAAGGTAGAAGCCAGCCCTTGGGTCACGCAAGAAGTCAGTAAGTTTGTATAATTATATTTAAAATTGTAAATAATTAATTGATAAAAAATTCCCCATTATGGTTTTCATTTTATTAAATGCTTTGATTGATTCTTGAATAGTTTCGGTCCCGACCTGGGCCTTTAAACGTGAACATTGAAATAAAAGCAATGGAAAATAACCAATAATACAAGTTATTCCTACCTACAAATACACCATTAATTCCGACAGTATATTACTTATAGTTGCCACTCCTAATTAATCACGTGGCTTATCCCGGGGGTGGCTTCGTTCTCTCCCAAAAATCGTGGCCAACAAGCTACCTTGAAGATATATGTGCATCTTATTCCCCGTACGAAAATAATCGGAGATTTGTATCCCTTGAAGATTTTCTTTGTTTATTTTGGGTTAGATTACTGATTAATGATCATCACTAGAACTATTTATCGCATTACTTAATCTGCCTGTTATCATATAAACTTTGAAATAGGATAGACCCTCCAAATGTGTAGTTGATTTTAGATTTAATTTAAAGTAAAGTGGAGCCCACCCAAACGTAGCTTAGGAAAACTCAATACGGAAGAAGAAGAAAAATAAAACAGCGTATATTATGATAAATTTCAATGAAACCAGTTTTTCTAAAAATAAATTGGTTGTCTGTAAAGTCGATTTGCGGATGATAATTTGACGAGATAAGGTCACAAGCCGAACGCTTAGTCCGATCGTGCCTCTCTATCGCTTGTTCCGCGCTCTCGCTTGCACGCTCAGCTCAGGTGGAACGTGACACTTCTTCGTGCATACACCCGGCGTTCATCGATTTATAAGACGTTAACACGTCAAAAACAAACATTGATCAACGTGTTTCCAGGTTTAACCACTTTACCAGATTTTTTCCTTTATTTTAATTTTTAATGATCTGTGAATAAGTTACACTATTGCCACTTTTTTTGAGATTACATTTTGCTGTAAAAAATATATTACTACAGTATACAGCCTCAATTATTATTATAGTACTGTAACATATCACTTGAATTAAATTATTACATTGCGTTACGAAACAACTACATTATTAATACGTTCAAACAAAAACATTATTACAGTATGCCAAGCACATGTGCTGGTAATATTTATATCAGAACCAAACGCTTATGTCAACAAGGTGCGCTAGTAGTTTCTATTAAAATTATCGTTAGAATTGTATCAAAATGTTACTCGTAAAATGGGATTTTCCTTCCAATATTGGTAGAAATACTTCTTATTTGAAACTAAATTGTAGTTTCAAATAAGAAGTATTTCTAAGAAGTGTTTAGTTTTTATAGAACAATAATTATAAGTTTCACTACTAGAAGCCATTTGCGATTCTTTTTGTGGATAACTAAAAATATATATTTTTTTTATTTTTGCATGAAATTGTGAAAATGCTTTTCTCTGCTTTATGAGAAAAAGTCTTATCTGTTGTATGATATCCTTCTCAAAGAATGACTATTCCAGTATTATGAACTTTCGCGTATTTCATAGATATTACCTACTGATTGGGCGTTAGTAGACATTACAAAAATCACTTTAAAACATGATAATTAAATACTATTTAACTTATTTTTTTATATATAAATAAACACAATTAAAAATACAGCTTAAATAAATATTACTTAGGATATAGTAAGGAGTTAACTGTTCATTAGCCAAATCAATTTCTAGTGCGAAGACGACGAGTAGGTAGGTACCTACAGCAAAATAAATAGCAGTACTTATTTAATCGTAAGTCTACACCAATGCACTTTGTACTGTAGAATACAAAATCCATCTTCAACTTAAGTCACCCAAATCTTGACCAAGCGTTTCATACGTAAAGGTCACTGTGGTTTGGACAAATGACAAATCACCGCATAAATCAGGCTGGGTGGCACCTGCAGTTTGCCCCAGTTTGCCCCAGTCCCACACGAGCCGTGCCCCACATATGGATAAACATTGCGTTTTTAATGGGACTTGCATTTGTCTATGCGATAAGTGTCTAAAATTTATTGCTTGTACTTATCTTTAGACATTTTTTTACATAGGAATGCGTGTTATTCAAATTTTGTTGGATTTATGTGTTGTGACTTTGTATGCAAGGACAGAATACTTTAATTTGGTACTTTTGTCTAAATGGCTGCTTGCTTTTGTAATGTAAGGGTGAAATTTAGGTAACTTGTTTAACTATCTCGCCTTTTGAAAGATCCTACTGATTTCATTAATTAATAAATATATTCTTTACTAGCTGTTTCCCGCGGCTTCGCTCGCGTGGATATCGGTTATTGCGGCAAAAAAGTAGCCTATATCCTTTTTCAGGCTCTAGACTATCTGTGTATCAAATTTATTTAAATCGGTTTAGTAGTTTTGGCGTGAAAGCGCGTCAGACAGACAGGCAATCAGACAGACTTCCTTTCGCATTTATAATATTAGTAAGGATTGTTCAGCACAAAAGATTTTAGATTCTTATTTTATTATTTATGATTTAACGAATGATATTGAACGTAACATAATATATATGTTTTTGAATTTTGTGGGTCTTTATGTCATGGACCCCTTGCGATAAACATTGTACAAAGAAAATTTCCCATCTCACAAACCTATAACAAACTTAGAATCTTACCTAACACGTAAACGAAACATGTAATTAGATCTTAAACATCACATCTTAAACATTAATTCTACCACACAAATCTCGCCTATTTACTTAAACGGTTTAAATTGAAAGTCAACAATTAAGCGAGTTACACACGAGTGCAAAACAAAAGGGTTTCCGCACCGAATTAAATTTATTAACTTTGGACGTACGATTCCAGACTAGTGAATGTTTTATACGATTTTTATGAAATCGCGACGATGCAGTTACGTTATCGCACTGCGGAGGACGTATTGGAAATGGTAAATGACAGTCGCGTCCCCGATTTTAAACGATGACTTTTTTGTGTGATTGTGTACTATCGCTTACTGCGTTGCTTCCTTTATTTAATCAAACGACATCAGTCGTCAGTGTGTGTGTGTGTTTTTTTTTTATAAACTCTCTGTTTTCCCCATCATTTTGTTTAATTATTTTGGGATCGGTTACCAGTACCACTCAGTTGTTGGATTTTAGTACTTTTCATACGTCTCCTGGCATAGGTATTTCTTATATTTAAAAGGAGGTCTTTACGTCAGAGAAACTGTTATAGTTATAAAAGTTGAGGAAATTAACGTTTTTTTTTTTTTTTTATTTATTTATTTTTTTTTTTTTTTTTCCTTATGTTGTTATACTGGGTCTCGACAAAGAACTTTATAATGACACACACTGTATTCGAAAGTACTATCTGAATAAAGCTCTTTATCCAAATACATAGTATGATTATTATTTCTATTTTATTCGTTTTTAAAGTTATATCACAATGGTATTTAAAGACTTTATATTGTAAGCGTACGTAATTGTATAATTAACTTAAATGAATAATGTGAAAAACAATTACCTCTGTAGTTTCAAGTAATTTTATGCTCGTTTAGACTTTACAAAGAAGATAATTTTAGATAAAGATGCCTTGGAATTCATAGCAATCCTTGCAAAAACTTCCAGCCACATCTCTACAAACAGTTCTGCGAATCAACACAAAAGGGTTTATTTTATGTTCTACGTTATAATAAGCAGTATTTTAATTAGAAAACGTATTTAATTATGAATGTAATTGGTGAAAAGCTAGGTACTTTACGTAATGCCAACTAAAAATACTTAACAAAGAATACAAGATGTTGATTAAATACTATTTATACAGAACTATTGTACTCATTGTACTTTATTGTTGTGATCGCCTTTTGTTATTTAATATAGTGTTGTCAATCTCGTATTATTCGCTTATATAGGAAAAATAATTTGTTCATTCGAAAGTTAACATGTTTTAAAATACAATTATTTATCAGCAGTCACTCAGTGACAACGTAACACGGGCTGCCAAAACCTAATTGACTTAATGATTTATATCATATTTTATTTTAAACAAATAGTTAAACTTTTTGTAACAAACATTCGCCGCGATAGTGAAGCGCTTCAAAACGAACGAATGATTTATCGTTTGTTCAAATTAATGATAAATGTGTGAGTGAATGTAAAAACTTCAGCCCTATGAATGATTGCGTTTCGTATTGAATGAAAATGACGAGACCAAGTAATTTGTGGAACCTATTCATTAATGTAATAAATGTGGATGAATTCATTTATTTAATACATTTAACCGAAATGTTTTTGGTAAATATTAATTTATGTGTGTATTATTTTAAACGGCTGTATGTTTTAATTAAATTTCTAATTTAAATTTGGTTCGAATTACTAAACAGTTAATTAATGCTATTTAAACTGTTCGCGATGTACAGTGTTGTTGCACAATGTTTTAGAGTCGAGCTGAGTTGAGCTGAGATGTGAGTTTTCTTATTTAGTTTAAGCCTGAACTGTCCCACTGCAGGGCAAAGACCTCTCTTTCCTCTTTCCACACGTTGACCAATATTTGTTGCCATTCCTTCTTTTACGCGTCCAGTTATCCCTCCATCTCCGCCTGGGTCTTCCACGCGGCCTAGTATGTCTTTTTATCATTTTAAATATTTGCACTACATGTAATGTTACATAAAATACTGCATATTGTCTATATTATCACAGTCGATACTCAAAGTACCAGAATATTACTTTGTTAAAAAAACAAAACGTGTCAAAATAATAAAATCCAATATCCAGGTGTTATCAAAGCTTAAAATATAAACAAATACTAACCTGTCGCATGTCTGTCTCCGCAAACACTGCAGCGTTGAGCTGACAGCGTCAATCAGAGCTCTTGTGTATACATTGCGTAGTGTAATCACAGAAGAACCACTTGTATAATACTTAAAACGCGTGCAGTAATTACTAAAGTTGATGTAATAAATTAGACGGTTGAATGTCACGTCTACCATCTTGTAGACGAGCAAACATTTTTGCATTGCTATAAGTTAATTTCACCTAAAAAAAAAGGATTCAAAAGTTTACTTTACTCGGTGTTCATATCCCATTTCACTTGTGTCTTGAACACACTAGTGCTCTACAAAACAATATGTTTTTTTTTGCTTTTCCAGGCAAATAGTTTTAGTTTAAATAGTAACCAATAAACCATTGCCACTGCAAGTACTAACTATTTTTTTTAGTTTTATTGTAGTATTGTAATGTGATACTATATTATCCAGACACATAAGTTGTGGAGGTGAGATAGTCAGTCGCTTCTTTTTTAAATATATTATGCAGCTGAATCCGGTAAGACTGGCATCCAACTCCAACGTACCTTGAAAAAATATTACGCAGAAAAAGACAAAAGCGTAGTCTAGTAATAACTTGATTAACTACCAAAATCAAGGACGTTTATAATTAGTGGAACTTCTCTACATTTTTGTTTATTGCTTAGGTGTTGTCGCCAATCATACGTATGCTCAATCCGCTTTGCGGGATACTTTGTTTTGTTTGGTCCCAATGTATTCATTGTTTATACTGCAGACGTACAAATTAAATAAAATGTTGGCTATTGATTAGGTACATAACTTATTTAGAACTTATAAATTATTCAATGAGAATTTTATATTTAATTCCAGATCAGCCTTTCAAAAACTGGGGGTTAATCTAAAAAAACTAATGCTCGACAGTTAGATTAACAGTTACCAAAATAAAAATAATAATTTCAGATCATATCATATCAGAAAACTTACAAACCTAAGCTCAGACACCAAACATAATCACATCAGAGTAATTCCTTTATTAATTTATCTCTAAATCGTATATTTCGTAGTAATCCCTAACAAAGTGTGGACATGTCGGCACAAGTGACGTGACGTCACGACACCGGGCAGGTGCGCTGCTGACCGCGTCCCGCCGCAGATTGATCATACTAATCCTGCGGCCGCCGCCCTCTGACGTCACTTCCTGATTGTTGTGTCCGCTTGCAAATAGGTTATAGTGTAATTTGTTTTATTTGTTGATTTATTAACAGACACTTCATAAAGTCAATTGTAACGGCTGATGTTTAATTGGTTGAAGAGTTAGGTTGTGTAAGGTTAGTCAGAGATGAACCCATATAAAAAAAAAGAGCTGAGTATCATACAAAAATATTTATTTTTATTCACAAAACACATCATAAACCATTACATATTTACTAAAGATCTTTACTGATAATGTTTGAAATTGACCTGTTTAATTGGTGTTTATTTTTGGTCCAAAATTAAATATAGAAAACAGAAACAGTAAAAAAATTAAACAATCCAAAAATAAAACCGAACTAAAATCCAAAACGTGTAAACTAACCAATTCTATTACTATTGTAAGCTTATACGTCCAAATGGTGACACGTTGAGTGCCCTCTGGACGCCTGTCAATGACGAACTTGTTTAGCTGGCACTCCCAAATGGAAACGTTGATCTAAATATAAATACAACATTGAATATTAAATAGTACCTTAAAAGATGGACTTGCAGGCAGATTCCAAAAGGATTAAAAAAACAGCCAATGCGAAAAATTTATATTTTTTTAATAAGTGGAATATTATAAAAGAGTTATTTTTAATAATATTGTGGTATAGGTAAAAATAGACCAGTTAACAATCAATCTAAGGGTATTCGCGATTTTAAAATCCACTTGGTTCACTAGTCTGGTATGCGGTTCATCTGTCCATTTCTACCAATGAGAGACAAGCTACTGGCTCGTAATTGGTGGTAATTGACAGATAGATCGCATGAGATAATAGCGAACCGAGAGGCTTTTTTTTTAAATCGCGAATTTGCTCATAAATCTTAATATAAAAAACTGGACTATGTATGTTACTATTATGTTTTAATAATCTTTTATCCTAATCTCAATGAATACTGTATCCTAACCAAGTCATGTCCAGTTGATGTCACGTTAAAGCCGGTGACGTGTCGAGTCTCGCTGTCCTACACATGACGTACGGACCGCGGTAAACAGCTGACAACCTGATTAATATTGTACTAATGAAAAGCTTATGTAGATTACACTCATATTACAGTAGACAGTTCATTCTTGACTATTTATTAGTGCCCGGGCAAGTAATGTGAATTGTTAATTCCATAATCGTTTTATAGAGATTTAGTTCATTTAACCGCATCAGTTGCTTTTGGGACCAGTATATCGTATACGTACGTTGTAAACATTGTTAAATAAAAGGTGTTGGCAATAAACGATTTAAAAGTGGGAAGTTAAACTAAAGGTAACATCGCCAGGAGTAAGAACACCAACTTGTGACATAATTTATTAAGCATAGAAAATAAATATTGCCCAGTTGTCTTTCGATTTCGATTAAAGTACGAAAAAACATAATATCTACGTTTACTTTAAATCGATTTTATACAACATTTTTCAGTAATATCAAAATCAAATATACAAAAAACAAAGAATTTCCCGCCATACATTGACTTGGTAATTCATAAAACCGATGTACCGGGGCCGGCAGTGGTCGAGATTCATTTGTCTAACGCGGTGCAGCCAACCAGCATTGAATATTTTATCGACTAAATAAATGGTTTGTGTTTGAAAATAAATACGAAGTGTACTGGTTTAAGGATATAAAGAATTAGAAGAATCTAACCGTGTTTTACATTCAGAATGAAGGAGGTAAAGAAATAATTAAATATGTTTTATCAGGAACTTGTTAGTTACTACCTACAAGGAAGTAAAATAAAAGGTTAAGTATAAAAACAGTTTATTTTTCATTAACATAGATATCATTTTGTTCTCTATCTATCTATACTTCTATACTAATATTATAAAGCTGAAGAGTTTGTTTGTTTGTTTGTTTGTTTGTTTGTTTGAACGCGCTAATCTCAGGAACTACTGGTTCGATTTGAAAAATTCTTTTTGTATTGGATAGTCCGTTTATTGAGGAAGGCTATAGGCTATATAGCATCACGCTACGACCAATAGGAGCGGAGCATAAATGAAAAATGTTGCAAAAATGAAAAACCGTTGAAACTAAAAAACGCGAACAAAGTCGCGGGGGACAGCTAGTTTAAAACTAAAACCCATGATACAGAATAATAACTGCAGCAATTAAAGCACCGTCAAATATAAAACACACTTAACAATTATGCTAACTAGGTCAGCGACTTCTTTATCAAACAAACGAAAACAGCGTTCTGCTAATTGAAATTAGATATTATAATTAGCGACGCTTGATAATTACGCGGCCGTTAATTTAAAATGGTATTATGTTCCCCATTGTAAAATGTTATGGCTTATTTTGTTACGTACCAGAGAATTTTGGGGAAAGATGATTTTATTTTATTAAAATTATAATGATCTTATATAAAAATGCACAAATATGTAGTAAACAGCTAAGGTATTATAAGGAGATTAGTGCGTGCTTTATCAGTTAAATACATAAATGGTAATAGACTAAAAAAAATGATATTTCTAATTTAATGATCAGTCTTTTACAAGACTTGGACCGAACGTATTTACTATTCATTCATAAGACCACTACAGTGTCAAGAAAACATAAGGAGATGGTTTCCGTTATCATATTTTTATTTCTGTTAACCCGCTGAGATGTTCACCTCAGCTGTACCTATCAATATTTTTTCCCCGATGGAAACCCTTATAGATTTCCTTTGCTAGGGACACTGGCTCTAACCGGCTACAACCCATTCATTCTTAATCGTTAGAACTATGTCCACTACAATAAGTAGAAAACAAGCTACAACTTCCAGGACAATCAGGTTCTGTATTGGTTACATATTATTTTAGGAACTGGACTAGATAGGAATGCATCATCAATCTCGGGTTTGCGTAAAATTTTATAAATGGAAATTTTGCCAAACTGTGCGTAAAAAACTAGACATCTTCCCCCTGCCCTCTACTGGCTCTCTACCTTATCTGTTTATCTGCAGAATAAACGTTTATCTTCTATCATAACTTAAATGACGCATTTAACTCGCAGCATCCTACGATACGCGTTAAAGCGCCTCGCAACATTGCAGTAGTAATGTACTGTACCGTTAAGAGGGCAACGTGTAAAGTATGCGAACTAAATGTGAGCTATAAATTCTAGCGGCTGCACCGAGCTCCGCATTGGCAACGGTTTATGTGCTGGACATACGGTTATGGAGGATGGCGAGCGTGCTCGATGGTGACAATATTTTTTTGCTTCATTTTATGGTTAGGGCTTAGGCTAGTTGACACTTGAAGATCGCTAACTTGCCGTAGGTACTGCAAAGCGATTAAGTATGAACAATGTTTTCCTAAAAGCGGTATTCCGCAATCCAAGTTATCTAAGAGATAGAAAATACGTTTTGTAGTAAATGTTTATGTAAGTGAAATAAAGCAAGTTATTGGGTAATGTAATTTTTTTTTATTTATTTATGTTATGAGCAAATAAATTTAAAAAAACCAGTCTGTAATTTTCCTACTGCAGTATAAAACAAAATAACAATTTCAATATCACTTGTCTCTTTACATTTACTTACTACTTCTTTACAATGATATTTTTAAAAGTTCAAACCTGCACCCTTTCATTTAAATTCCAGATTAATTTAAAGAGCTGATCTTTATAATTGTTTAGAAAAAGGTCAAGCAGAATATTAATTTGCCAACATGATCATCAAACGTCATAACAGTATATCACGCGATATAATACTACAAAATGCGGATAGCACTGGTAATTAATGTTAAATGCTCCCGGTTTTAGGCACACTTGGAAAAATAGGCCGATGCGTTTGAACCCTTTATCCCGAACCTAACGAGCCGTTTGGGGAGCCTTAATTAGCATAAACAGAGTTCTTGAGCGTCTGTCTGTTTTGCTTATCTATACAAGTTATGAAATGGGCAGAGCTTGCTTTTTCGCGCAAAAGCCAATTCTTTTCGCCGGTATTCGGTGTCGTTGAATCTCATATGATATTCATGACGAATAGTGTTACTTATTTAAAATATATTGTTTCAAGAAAACGTCGAAGGGGGCGTAGCGTAGCTTCCGGTGATGACTTGTGACAGAGCTGTTAGTAAACCGCCACACTCAAAAAACCGACTGTGGTAGACGTATCATTTTACGATAGATGCATAATTTAAATTTAAAACTAAACTAAACAAAATCACAAAACGAACGATCTTCAAATGATTTCGGATATCCCAGAAGCATTCTGTTAGTCAACTTAAACGTGAAATATCAGTTCACGACCAAACCACCTCCCTCCAATTGAAAAGAGATTTGCAAAGCAAATGAGCAAAACAAAATCCCCCGGAATCAGCTGAGCAATCGACGCAATTTGTTTTATCTTCAAGAAACAAACAAATAAATTCCAATTGAGCGATTAAGGTATACCTTTCGATCAGGATCCGAATCTAGATGAATGGAGGGATTAGTTGTAGGGCTGCTTCGAATATTGCTGTTATGAAATATTTTGGATATGAAATATGAACGTCGTTATAGATGTTATTTATTGATTTTGGAGGTGTAAGGTTGTTTTTTAATATATTATATTTTTAGTCGTGTTCAATAAATTTGTTTTAACTTAATTAAGGATTTAGATTTTATGTTGATTAATAATAAAATCTGTTTGATATTTTAATAGCTTTGCAAATAATGTTTCTCATTTTTTTTATTTTTACCCGATTCAGATCATTTTTGAGGCCAGGATAAAAGGTTGTTCGGTAGTTGGTTTATTTTTCTAAATCTTAAATTGAAAGACTTCGTTTCCGTCAGTTCCTGTCATACGACGTCGGAACAGCGCTACGATTAACAGAGCGCCGGCAGTAGTTCATCAGATCGAAGTAAATCGTCGTAACTATCAATGCGAGTTTAAGCGTCGGAGCCTTAACATGTTAAGACTATTACCAATTCAAAAACTCATTATTTACAAAAGATATTATATTAATTTGGATTTCAGAAATATCTAATACTGTTTAGCAGGGTTTGATTGGTGCAAAAAAACGGTTTATGAAAAAAATTATGGTCCGAAGTTTTGCGTAGGAGGCGTCGATTTGTTTGTTAAAAAATAAGAATTATGAAAATATTATGTAGGATCAGGAAATGTATAGATATCAAGTTAGTCGTTGGTTTTTGCAAATGTTGATTAATTCATTAAAAAAAAACTTTATCTAAAATACTTCAATTCTTTCTCCAATGTCTTTGATTAAATTCACACGAGCTCCATTGAATATTCTCAAACAATTTACCTCAAAAAATCTGTAACATAAAACCTAACCAAAAAATCTATCGCTAACAAAAAGTCTAGGTCCATTTATATAAAATCGCAAGTTGCCGTCTATGGGCAGCCCTGCCGGACGGCCGGTTTCATTCAGAACACGGGATTGGCGTGCGGCTCGCGTACGGCATACGAACTAGGCCGGCAGATAACCGATCTTTTATCGCGAATTGATGTATGTGGCCCTTAATACTCGACCAGCTACAACACTATTGTGGTCCACGAAAAATTGCTTCAGAAACTTTTAAGTGCCTATTTTTGTAGCTGGGTACTTTGACAACGCAGTTACGAATGAATTTTCTTAACTTTCACCTGTATGTCAGTTTAGTAATTTTTAAAATACGTGTACTGTATCTTACAAGGCTCCATATTCATAACTCTTTAAGTAAGAAATATCAATCAAGTGGTGAATTTTTTAAAGATAAGCCTTTGCAGAAACAAGTCATTGAAACAGTTCTGTAACAGTCTTGAGCTGAGAATAAATACGTAAAGATTTTCAAATTGTTTTCAAATATTTTTTCCATTAAAGTATTATGTAAGGTTCTGAAGCTTTTTAATATTTTACCTTACGAATTTTGTATTTTCCTCGTCCATTGCTACCCTATTAAGAATTTACCGCCATAATAACGTGTTTTAACTCTCATTCGTCAAATAATACGAAAAAGCCTATTCTCAACGCACGCGATAGGACCCACCCTATTGCCGACCATTGATTAATATCGACGAAATTACCTGTTCGTATGTTGCTTTCAGATTTATGGCATTTCAAGCAGCATGAATCACGATGTGTATTAAAAACTTGGAAATAATAATATTAAACAATCAAAAGTAAATAATAAAACGTCATTTTAATTTATGCATATTTATAACCGCAACCATCCTTTCTATAGGACACAGGTTTGGGGAACAAAGAATAGGGAATATGCACCAATCACCGATTTTGTTTAAACGACGAATGCTATTTCAGTTCTAACCCATAACGTATTGATTATTAGTTTTTTATTTCAATAATTCTATTGTTGAATTTATGACATATCAAAACGCACGCCATTCGTCGGTGCAAATATGCCGTCAAGTTTCGGCTGCATTAGTGTTACTGTTCACCCTAGTGACCATTTACAACTCACATGTTACAGAAATCACAAAATCATTTAAAAAAGCTGATCTCAATGTAATAATATACTTAATACAGATTTATTTTCCTCACTGTCTATAAGGTAGAGGATTATTGGCAGAGAAAATTTTAAAAGCAAATTAGGTCAAAGAAATCACGTTGTGGTACTCGACAGTGAGAACGCGAGAGCTGCTCTAATAAATAAAAATGGACAGGTAAAGGTCCGATCACGGACACCAGCATCGGTCGGTAGCGTCAGGTCAGTACGTTTCACCACGCAATGGACACACGCAGAAGATTCACTTTGAATAAAACTATATAATATCCAGTTGAGTGGTAAAGGCATAATTAAATTTTGGCCCATAACCTTTTCTATTTTTTTTTTCTTCTCTACTGAAACTTCAAAATCCGTATCGTTAATACGAGCAAAATTACAAGAAAATCGTATAAACATTCACGTAAAAATACAATTATTCACTTATTTTACAATTTAAATACTAAAACATCTGTGATCATGTGTGATACAAAAACCTTTGTAAATCTAGAATCGACACGCAATAAATAGTTATTTATTCAGATTTCAATCTTTAGAAAAAAGAACACGAATATTTAAAAGTATTGGAACTTTACTGATTCCAATAAAGTAGCTATTCAAACGACAATACAATTTTGAGCGACATAATCAAGCAATCTTTTTCACTATAATCAACGCAAAAAATTCATCTACAGAAGCCCAAGACCTCACTCTTATCGAAGTTCGTTAAAAGTGGATGTTTTTTTTTTTTTTTTTTTGTAAACACGTTCTTTTTGCGTCACGTGGTGAAGAGCGTGACGCGTCACGGCTGTACGTGCCTCGACGGGTCGTGATAACGCGCCAACTTTTATTGTGATGAGAATGCTGCTTTATACTTTAGTTTTGCAGTTTTCTTGACTGTCTTGTGTCGAATTTCAATCTGACGTCGTAAAAAGCCTTGTTTGACAACACTTTAGCTTTCGTTAAAGCAAAAGTATTTTATATTGATTGATAGGCATAAGTATCTTGTATCTATTTATATTATTTATTTATTATATTCTATCGTTGAAATGCAATGATTTTATAATAATAATGTTATGTAATCCAAATCACCACGCACGGAAAAATCATTTTCATTATTCCAAAGAGAATAAGTGTTCACAGAATGTTTTGTTCAGCTTTGTCTTTAAATAACTACCTATAAATTAATGTAACGTGGCACTGAAAAAGTCATTTTCATCTGAGAGGCTGTTAAACATCTAGGCCACCGCGCCTAGGAGATAATATATAATTTCCTCCGCCGTTTAACAAAAGAAATCCAACCTAAACAATTTAAAAGCGTTCCAAGTGTACTTAAAACGAAGTTGAACGAGTACAGTATCATTTTCACAAAACAAACACACTGTCATTTCATTTCTTCGTTTTTATTTGTAGTAACACAGGGAAACCGCTTTAGTATTTCAAAAGAGCTTCCACATATTTTCATAGTTAGAACGTACTAGTTTGTTGATTAATCTGAGGGTTGGATGCGGGTGGTGGTTTATGGCCACATTACCTCGGCTGACTTATGGCCTTACACCAGCTGATTTCACACAGGATCTACGTGCAGCTGTTTTACGGAACGGATTTTTAAACGAACGCAATGGGTCTTAACGAAGAAGGTGGTTAAGGTGTATTCATTTTATTTAAATGTATTATATTTTTACTTTTTACTCTCGTCTCGTTTGAAAATCTGATGCATTGTTAAGACTTAAGGTTACATTTTCCTGTATCGTATGACGTTGTATCGAGATGGACATCTATTTTTGATCAGTAGATATTATATGTTTGTTTTTTTTTTTATCGTCATGTTTTTTTGTAATTGATCGAAAAATTAATTATTTTCTTTTTTTTCTTTCTTTGTATTGTATAAGAAATAGGTCTAAGAAAAAAAAAACATTTGTGGAAAACAACGAAATCAATTAAAATAAAATAAACTGTATTTGACGCGAAGCAATTCTCGTTCCCTGCTAAATAAACAGCGTTCAGATCTGATCCCCTTAATTGTCATTATTCTCAGAGCAGCTGGAACAACATAATTAAAAGAAAGATAATACAATTAAGTGGTACAATCTTAAATATTCTTTGCAGATGAAAACCGAAAGAATGCTTCCTGGAAGCACTATTTTAAAGAAGCATCTTTAATTTTTTTTAATTAAATCTAGATTCTTTCTTGTAAATAGTTGGTCAGAGTGCAGACCTATGGTTCAAAAGATAACAATTATTGCCACTAGTGCTACCTATTCGGCACTTATGTAACTATTTTCGTCCGAGTGGTCATGTCTTGTTACATATCTATTGGGCGAACGGTTTTTAAGTTTCAGGTGAACATATATACATACTGGAAATAAATAATGGAAGGTAGCTCTTTTTAATGTACTCTGTTTATTGTGGTATGTATTACAACATATTAAACATTCAACACGAAAATAATGATTCGATGATACACTTCAATTTTAAAGTAATAACTTCTTATGGGAGGGTAAAAAGCTTCGTACCGTAACGCGTTACGGTGCCAAACTGTATATGTGTAAATTCAATATACAGTTGACAGTGATAGTTTAAGTTATCACTTCTGTCGGGCGTCCAGAGACGCACAAGTTTTTTTAATATTACGGTTCATCTCACCTATCTAGTAGTCCATTTAAAATCAGCTCATGTTCTTTACCCATCCAAACTCTACAAAGTTAACTGATCTTGAAACTATTATCCACAACTTCAACTAGTTTTATATAAGATCCTTTGATCGCCTTTTCCCAAACAACTTGTTAAACTGAATAGTCACTCACGATCTCCATTCATAAATCCTCACGGTGGTAAATTGAAGTGATTCTTTAAGCATTTCAACCCATTACCTAGTTCACCAATTTTCAACTAGATGTCGCTTAAAGTGTGGGTCGTTTGCGGTGCTATAAACGGAACTCATTAATTAAATTAAATACGAAATATGATATTTATCTGCATTGCAGATGATGTTGCCCTTTTAACGCGTGTATTAAGGGTTAGCTCTTAATACTGGGATTAGCGTCGAGCGTTAGCGAAGTGAGCTTCAAATGTCACGTTGTAATACTTTTTATGATTATACATAGGATGATTTAGTATTATGGCCTGAAATACTTTGTTAAAAGGACGGCAAAAAGTTCTTTGTGCTTTTTTTATCCTTCGGTATTATTTTTTTTTTGTCCTTATTTCTTATTATTTTTGTTGTTTAAAAAAGTACGAAGGAAGCATATTCGCAGAGATAACTAGTTTGAGGTCACATACTTTATACATATATTATTTATTACCTTATATTACACACCGGTTTTCAAAGTGTCGCTAGCTCTGAGGTCCTGAGCTCGATCACTGGATGGGTCAATGTAGAAAACCACTTTTATACGATGTGTCCGTCACTTCTGAGTGTTTGTGGTACCTTCGTTGCCTCTAACTCCATAACACAAGTGCTTTAGCTACTAACTTTGGGTTAATTGCTTGTGCATACAAATTCGATCGTTGAACCGCTAGGATACGACGACTTACATAGATTTAGGTATATAAAATTATTTTTAATTATCGCTATTTACTATCGCTATCGGTATTTATCGCTTCTGTCACTATACCCTCTCCCTAACCATACTCGTTCACAGCACGGGAGCATCGTTCCAGCTGAATTACCAACTAGCTGGCTCCGCTAATTGCCCACAAAACTTTTAAAATATTAACGTTTTGTGGAATAATCGTCGAGCGATTATTTTTAGCAAAGCATTCGCTGTGCAATGCTTTGTAATTTGTGGCTTTCGTATTTGGTCCCGGTTTTGTACGCCAAAGGAAACAAATGAATATTGATAGTGGTGGAGCACAAATTATTGATGTGTGTGCATTGACCTGTGATAATTGTGTGTTCTTTACCGATTTTATTTATACTGTAATTTGGGATTTTTGGCAAAATTTCAATCTCTTTTAGTTTAAAACCTTAATAAGTTGTTTGACTGGATGTTAAAAATAAAAGAGCTTTCCTTGCGTGAATGTAGGCAATGTCTTTTGACAAGTCTCAGGCCATAGGCCTGGCATTGAATTTTTATGATTTGGCTAATATCTAATATCAAGATTATTTTTATATAATATTTTTGATTCACGGCATTTATAGATGAATACGTAAAAATGTAGGACTGCGCAATTATTTATTTGCACAGTTGAGTAGACACGAATATCGAGTTAAGACTTGCTAACGCTTACAAAGTTTAAAAATCTTTGGAACACACAAAAATGGCCACAATTTCTTGTTTATTGCACACGAGGCTTTTTAATAAAGATCGAAAAACAGGCACGGCTCTCTGAATTTTGCTTCGAGAATGAACGCTAGAGGAATACTAATCCTCGCGTCTCGGGGCGATGCATCGTAATACATGATGTTGCAGAAGACCCAATATTAACAAACTCTTGAAATAGGACAAATTATTTTTGTTTTTTAAAACAACTTAGGACAGCTTGGGGATTAGATAGTAAAAATCAGAAATGACTCCTTGGTCCTTAAAGCCATTAAATTTAGACTACAAACTTCTGATAAAATTACTGAATTAGGATGCAACTGTGCAAGTAGTCTTCTCTCGTGCATAATACGTTTGGCATAGTCTGGGTAGTCAACCAAGCAACTTTTATTTATAACTAAACAACCACATTTTCCACCACGACAAGAGCGGATGGAGTTTCTTGCCGGTTCTTCTCCATAGGATGGACATTTTGGAACCGCGCACCTGGAGTCATTTAGTTTTGTAACTTTTACGTTTCTAAAGCGCCTTTTAGAGGTTTATGAGAAATAAAAACTTTTATTTTGATTTGATTGGCTGTTTGTTTGATGTCAAAGTTATCTTATTCTGATTATAAGGATGAGTATAATGAATTATCGTATTTATACATATTTTGTATTAGAGGGCTCGTGGCTGTGTAAGCCGTACAGTTTGACCGATAATAAAGGGTAAGCTGCGCTTGCTTCGGTTGGTCCGTGGATGTGTGAGCATTTGTTACCCCTCCGAGCTTCGGAAAGCACGTTATTTCGTTGGTCCTGACTGTCATTGTTGATCTTTGACAGGCGTTAAGTTATTACAATTCTGACAACCAGTCTTAATATGGGCTACTGTATTAACCAGTAAAATGTTTGAGGAGGTCAAATAGGCAGTTGCTCCATGTAAAATACGGTATTCAGCTGAATCCGAGAAGACTGGAAGCCGACCCCAACATAGCTTGGGAAAAGGCTAGGCAGAAGAATACATACTTTGCAATAACCTAAACCATCAAGGTGGCTTTAGCCTGGTACTCAAAACAAAGTTCTTCGAGACTAGTTTCGATGATGGAATGGACCTTCTGGGTATACATTCAATGCTTCAGCGACGAACCGTCGCAGCATGATAATACTGGATGCCTATTTATGGTACAATGGGCTCTTAGTGTAATGCTAAGCTTATTTTGAGAAGGAATATTAGGTAGTTGAAGTGTTGGTTAGACGTTTCGTGCTAAATATAATGATAATAACGCTTGATATAATACTAGCAAACAATGTAACTGTCTTATACAAATCTGTATAATTTGTTTACTTTAATTTCTGAAGAAGGTGATTTTCTATTAATTTAATCAGAGACTCGATTCTAGTGCATTTTCAATTATATAAACAACTTAACCGTCCCGCCAATAGACTCAATTGATTATAATATACCTATTATTGTACTTTGTATCTCCAAAATTTAATTTTATGCCAAATAAATCAATGACAAGCTAATCGAAATCAAAGTATTTTTATTTCAAATAGGTAGTTTCAGGCACTTTCAAAATGTTAAATAACTCCGGTTCCAAAATGCCACATAATCCTTCAGAATAAACAAAAAATCCATATCTCCCTACACATTATCTTTACACCCGTCGATATATTTAAAATACATTTTCCGACGGAAAACTAAAGTTTTCCAACGGTTTTATTCGTGAATATAAATTCAAATTGAGTGGGAAATGCTGGTCCCTAACTGGCAACTTCAAGGCACCGAAACCGCTCGAACACTACAATACACTATACTTTATTGGAATAAGAAAATCGTATTTTCTGCATTTTACACTTTCAGGTCCAATGTGTTCAGATAATGCAAGAAAAACTGTGCTCGAGTATTGGCTTAGATATTTTTTAACCGACTTTAAAAGAAAGACGTTCTCAATAAGATTTCAAAAAATATTTTTCATCGTTAAGTTATAACTCATTAAAGTAGGTTTCTTTTTACATTTTATGTTAACAATTGTTGCTTTTTGAATAAAGAAACTATAAAAATAGGATTTTCATCCAAATAACATAGAAGTTTATTACGACAAAGTTCTAAATTAATAAATTATGCAGCTGCTTGTGTGTTGACCCAAATTTAGGTGCGCTCGTAATAAAAAAGTTACTAACAATTTTGTTTTTTAGAACTGATTATTTTAATCATTTGATGATTAAATAAAGTTACCATTTTGTATCATCATAACAATAAATTATTAAAAAAAAAATCTGTTCTTTTCAAATAAATAGGATAAATGTCGAAAAAATGCTTTTTCAAAACAGTACAATCGAAAATAAAAAAGTGCCTGTATAAAAGCAGTAGGTAGGTAAAAAGCATAAATAAATCACAACTCCAGGTACCATTGCCACGGTTACGAATAAAAAACCATACAAATTTAAACTCGTAAACTTGTGTATCGCATAAATTGCGTACGAGAAAAAATAGCATTCATAGGTTCATTTTTCATATAACATTGTTATAACTCTCAAGTGTTGTGCCGTGTTTCCACTAGAGATGGGACAGCCGTATCCGCAGCGTGGATATTCGAAATTAATTTAGAAGGGCAAAATATTATTTTTTAAATATTTTAATAACCATTAAACACCATTTTGTTTACGAGACTGAGTTTCTAAAGTAATTTAAAGTTTCCAAACGCCTCGGTTCTTTTTAGATTACTAGCCAGTATCATCCAAATGCATCAAGTTCATTCCTCCGGGACATTATTTTATTAATTTTAGTTTTTTTTATGTTATTTAATTTAGGAAATAATATATTATAACTTCATTTTTATAATAAATATTATTTTATAAGACACTCTTTTTATTTTACTTTAATAGTTTGGGACTTGTACAATAAACCCTTCATCTCTTTCTACGCTATTTATTACTTTTATACAAAATAATTCGCGAGCACTATACTATGGAATACGCGCAAAATATTAAAACCGAAACCGATACAAAGTAGAGGTAACGAACAAAAAAACACGAAAATATAATATCCGAGTTATCGTATAATCTCAACTTTATCTGCGACTACAACACTAGCTAGTGTCGGAGCGTCGCTTGCCACTTGATGCCCGGGTCAACAGTTTAAAACAATAATGCCAGAGGGTGCCACTGGGAACCATAAATACAATATAGCGGCAACGAAATTTGTATTATTTAATATGAAAATATACATTTATTTCATAACATATTATGTTACATGTTTTATTTACCATACCTTTCTGATGATGAAACAAAGAGACACCGCCTTACTCGAATAATTTTAATTAAAAGGTATTATGTAATCATTGAATTTTAATAAACAGATTAAGGGTTGATTTTCCAACGCCAGATATTTTTTATTTGTAGAATAAAATTGATGTCCGACAGTTTTTGTATGGAAGAACTGTCAAAAATTCAAAATTATTCATCGGATAAAAATATCTGGCGTTGGTAAAACCTAGCCCTAAATCATACAAATTTAAACTTTTACATGAAATGTGTTTCCATGAGGTTATGTACCAATTATGTAATTTTTAGCATAGTTTTTTTTTAGCGTTACGATCAAGGGTAAGTCAAATCCCTTATTCGTCCCTTATTTGTGTTAAGTCAAAATCCGTACCAAGTAGTAATTCAAAATCTGTGACGAGTTAAAAAACATACCTAAAGAATATTCGAAGCAAGTCACATCCCTTATTCGTAGCACATCGAAACCCTTATTCGTAGCAAGTCAAAACCCTTATTCGTAGCAAGTCAAATCCCTTATTCGTAGCAAGTCAAAACCCTTATTCGTAGCATGTCAAATCCCTTATTCGTCCCTTATTTGTATTAAGTCAAAATCCGTACCTAGTAGTACTTCAACATGCGACGAGTTAAAAAACGTTCCGAAAAAAATTCGAAGCATCTAAACCCTTATTCGTAGTCAATCAAATCCCTTATTCGTAGCAAGTCAAAATCCGTACCAAGTAGTCATTCAAAATCTGTGACGAGTTAAAAAGTATACCTAAAGGAAATTCGAAGCAAGTCACATCCCTTATTCGTAACACGTCAAATCCCTTATTCGTAGCAAGTCACATCCCTTGTTCGTAGCAAGTCAAATCCCTTAATCGTAGCACATCAAATCCCTTATTCGTAGCACATCAAATCCCTCAATATCTGTGACGAGTTCAAAAACATACCTTATGGAAGTTCAAAGCAAGTCACATCCCTTATTCGTAGCACGTCAAAACTTTTATTCGTAGCAACTCAAATCCCTTATTCGTAGCACGTAAAAACCCTTATTCGTAGCAAGTCAAATCCTTTATTCGTAGCAAGTCAAACCCCTTTACTGCAGCAAGTCGAAACCCTTATTCGTAGCAAGGAAAAAACCCTTATTCGTAGCAAGTTAAAACCCTTTTTTGTATCAAATCAAAACCCTTTATCGGGACAAGTCTAATCCCTTATTCGTCCCTTATTTGTGTTAAGTCAAAATCCATACCTAGTAGTACTTCAACATGTGACGAGTTAAAAAACGTTCCGACAAAAAATTCGAAGCATCTGAACCCTTATTCGTAGCAAATCAAATCCCTTATTCCAAGCATGTTAAAACCCTTTTTCGTATCAAATCAAAACCCTTTTTCGGGACAAGTCTAATCCCTTATTCGTCCTTTATGTGTAGTCAAAATCCATACCTAGTAGTACTTCAACATATGCGACGAGTTAAAAAACGTACCTAAAGGAAATTCGAAGCAAGTCACATCCCTTATTCGTAGCACGTCAAAACCCTTATTCGTAGCACGTCAAAACCCTTATTCGTAGCAAGTCAAATTCCTTATTCGTAGCAAGTCAAATCCCTTGTTCGGAGCAAGTCAAACCCCTTATTCGTAGCACATCAAATCCCTCAATATCTGTGACGAGTTCAAAAACATACCTTATGGAAATTTGAAGCAAGTCACATCCCTTATTCGTAGCACGTCAAAACTTTTATTCGTAGCAACTCAAATCCCTTATTCGTAGCACGTCAAAACCCTTATTCGTAGCAAGTCAAGTCCCTTTTTCGTCCCTTATTTGTGTTAAGTCAAAATCCGTAACTGGTAGTACTTCAACATATGCGACGAGTTGAAAAACGTACCGAAAAAAATTCGAAGCGTCTAAACCCTTATTCATAGTCAATCAAATCCCTTATTCGTAGCAAATCAAATCCCTTATTCGTAGCAAGTCAAAATCCGTATCAAGTAGTAATTCAAAATCTGTGACGAGTTACAAAACGTACCTAAAGGAAATTCGAACCAAGTCACATCCCTTATTCGTAGCACGTCAAAACCCTTATTCGTAGCACGTCAAAACCCTTATTCGTAGCAAGTCAAATCCCCTATTCGTAGCAAGTCAAATCCCTTGTTCGGAGCAAGTCAAACCCCTTATTCGTAGCACATCAAATCCCCCAATATCTGTGACGAGTTCAAAAACATACCTTATGGAAATTTGAAGCAAGTCACATCCCTTATTCGTAGCACGTCAAAACTTATATTCGTAGCAACTCAAATCCCTTATTCATAGTCAATCAAATCCCTTATTCGTAGCAAATCAAATCCCTTATTCGTAGCAAGTCAAAATCCGTATCAAGTAGTAATTCAAAATCTGTGACGAGTTCAAAAACATACCTTAAGAAAATTGGAAGCAAGTCACATCCCTTATTCGTAGCACGTCAAACCCCTTATTCGTAGCAAGTCAAATCCCTTATTCGTAGCAAGTCAAATCCTTTATTCGTAGCAAGTCAAACCCCTTAACTGCAGGAAGTCGAAACCCTTATTCGTAGCAAGGAAAAACCCTTATTCGTAGCAAGTTAAAACCCTTTTTCGTATTAAATCAAAACCCTTTTTCGGGACAAGTCAAATCCCTTATTCGTCCCTTATTTGTGTTAAGTCAAAATCCGTACCAAGTAGTACTTCAACATGTGACGAGTTAAAAAACGTTCCGAAAAAAATTCGAAGCATCTGAACCCTTATTCGTAGTCAATCAAATCCCTTATTCGTAGCAAATCAAATCCCTTATTCCAAGCATGTTAAAACCCTTTTTCGTATCAAATCAAAACCCTTTTTCGGGACAAGTCAAATCCCTTATTCGTCCCTTATTTGTGTTAAGTCAAAATCCGTACCAAGTAGTACTTCAACATGTGACGAGTTAAAAAACGTTCCGAAAAAAATTCGAAGCATCTGAACCCTTATTCGTAGTCAATCAAATCCCTTATTCGTAGCAAATCAAATCCCTTATTCCAAGCAAGTTAAAACCCTTTTTCGTATCAAATCAAAACCCTTTTTCGGGACAAGTCTAATCCCTTATTCGTCCTTTATGTGTAGTCAAAATCCATACCTAGTAGTACTTCAACATATTATGTGACGAGTTAAAAAACGTACCTAAAGGAAATTCGAAGCAAGTCACATCCCTTATTCGTAGCACGTCAAAACCCTTATTCGTAGCACGTCAAAACCCTTATTCGTAGCAAGTCAAATCCCTTGTTCGTAGCAAGTCAAATCCCTTATTCGTAGCAAGTCAAATTATTTATTCATAGCAAGTAAACCTATTCGAAGCAAGTCAAAACCCTTATTCGTATCAAATCAAAACCCTTTTTCGTCCCTTATTTGTGTTAGGTCAAAATCCGTACCTAGTAGTACTTCAACATATGTGACGAGTTAAAAAACGTTCCGAAAAAAATTCGAAGCATCTGAACCCTTATTCGTAGTCAATCAAATCCCTTATTCGTAGCAAATCAAATCCCTCATTCCAAACAAGTTAAAACCCTTTTTCGTATCAAATCAAAACCCTTTTTCGGGACAAGTCTAATCCCTTATTCGTCCTTTATGTGTAGTCAAAATCTATTCCTAGTAGTACTTCAACATATGTGACGAGTTAAAACACGTACCTAAAGGAAATTCGAAGCAAGTCACATCCCTTATTCGTAGCACGTCAAAACCCTTTTTCGTATCAAACCAAAACCCTTTTTCGGGACAAGTCTAATCCCTTATTCGTCCTTTATGTGTAGTCAAAATCCATACCTAGTAGTACTTCAACATATGTGACGAGTTAAAAAACGTACCTAAAGGAAATTCGAAGCAAGTCACATCCCTTATTCGTAGCCCGTCAAAACCCTTATTCGTAGCACGTCAAAACCCTTATTCGTAGCACGTCAAAACCCTTATTCGTAGCAAGTCAAATCCCTTATTCGTAGCAAGTCAAATCCCTTATTCGTAGCAAGTCAAATCTCTTGTTCGTAGCAAGTCAAATCCCTTATTCGTAGCAAGTCAAATTCTTTATTCGTAGCAAGTAAACCTATTCGAAGCAAGTCAAAACCCTTATTCGTATCAAATCAAAACCCTTTTTCGTCCCTTATTTGTGTTAGGTCAAAATCCGTACCTAGTAGTACTTTAACATATGTGACGAGTTAAAAATCGTACCGAAAAAAAATCGAAGCGTCTAAACCGTTATTCGTCGTCAATCAAATCCCTTTTTCGTCCCTTATTTGTGTTAAGTCAAAATCCGTACCAAGTAGTAATTCAAAATCTGTGACGAATTAAAAAACATACTATCAACACCTAAAATGAATCTTATCCAAATAGGCTACTTGAAACTTCGCATTTCCAAAGAATTAAAATAACAAAGTGATAGAAATAATTGTAAGGAAATTGAAATTACTAATTTCGTGGCTCTTGTTAATTTAAAGACAATTTGTTCTATTAAATATATTTTACGACGACTTTATACTTCAACGCCAGGTTAATAACTTGAAGTGTAAATTGTTTGCGTTACTTTGCAATTATTGTAAGGACATAGATTATTAAAAAGAGGGTATATACTCTTTTGGCTTTATTAATAAAAATCTCGACTGCGATTAGCAATTGCTTAGCAGATTCTATATTCAATTTTTCTATAGAGAATTTAAAATTAGATTCTGTTAATCCGTTATTAAGCTCCATCGCGATTTTTAAAATAAGTCCATTTGTGCAAAAAAAAAATAAAGAAAAGACAGGATATAAAAGATCTTGTACTAATCTATTTATCTTATACCTTTTTTTATCACGTAAGTTGGTAACGGTGTATAATATTTATTTTGTTCAGAATAAGGTAATCTTATATTAAAATAAAATATACTTCTTCTTGTTGCCCTTTTCTCAATTTATTTGGGTTCGGCGCACAATGTTTTCTTCTTTCATTCCACTCTATTAGCCGCTATACTGTCATTCACTGCTTTGTCCCTAATATCATCTCTCACGCAATCGATCCACCGTTTCTTCGGCCTTCCATTTCCTCTCCAGCCCTCCACATCAAAATTCATCACTCTTTTATTCACATGCATTTCATCCCTCCTCATTACATACCCATACCATTATAAACGATTTCCTTTCAGTTTTTTTTTTATAAAATTTTCTGTAAATACAATGTCTAAAACTAAAACACAAACGCAACTCTGCCGCTCGGCACTCGGCAGTCAGTGATTACGCTCTCGAGCGCCCGTTTATTGTTCACGACTGTTGACACGCTGCGCGCAACTCGAAAACTCCATTGTATAATTATGTAACGTTGCTCAAGTGACTCTTTTATTTTCTCGCAGTTTTTTTTTAATTGTCCCTCCGCCGTTTTGTTTCGGATATTTAGGTTGCGGTTATGAGAAATGTTTTTGAGTACTTTTGTTAACGTTGCACGTTCTTTTCAAAATTGCTGCAACTTTTAGCGCGTTTTTTTTGTTTCTATGATTTTTAAAGCAAGTTTATTTTTAAAGGCACGCAGTTGGTAGTGTGAAAAATTCTCTGAACATGCATTGTGTGTTCTAGCAAGTCACATGTAAATAGACAACTGACTTATTGTAAAAATATTGTTTCGTTTAATTAACATACTTTTTTCTTAACCCTTTTATTAATAGGCATTGTTCTTTAGTGCTAGTACTCGTAACCGGCGACCGAAATCTCTGCTATCTCTGTTTGACTTGGTCTGTTTTATAGCCTTATCCCATTCCCTCATTCCGCATTGCTTTTGGGCTGTACCGCTAAATAATTGAACTGTATAGCGGATTATTTGTGCCTCTTGTTTGGTACGATAATAGTGTATTATCAGCTTGTGAATCCACTGCAGAAGAAATAGTTCAAATTAAAAGATTCAGTTTTAGTTACAACTCAATTAATTTTTCATAAGAAATAATCCTTGTAACATCACTCTTTTATAAAGACACTAGCGGTGTCCCGCGTAAGTAGTCCCCGTTTCCGACATATTCCGATGTTTTTAAAGTAATTCTGATATTCGGGGTGGAGACGAATCCAACAAATCAAATATCATGAAAATCGGTCAACCCGTTCTTGCTTTATAAATGGTGTAAGTAACCCGACTTTGTTTTAAGATAAACATAAATTGAATGTTATTAGAACATTAATCCCCTAAAAAAATAACGCAATAAATAATGAGTATGAAATAAATTAATGAAAGGCGCCACTAAAAGATATAACAACGCTTAATGTGAGCCTCGTAGCTCCCTCACTAGGCCGCAACACATATTAAATTAATTTATAAAAAAGTGCCATAAAATCAAAGTGGCGCTCTCGCAGTACATTGGCGAGTCGCGACGCGTACGCCCTTTCAAAACTTTAATTAACGCATAAAATGTCACGTGGAAATAAACTGAACAGCCCTAGCGCGTGAGAGCATTAAGCGCAATTTCACTCAAATTTAGGGTTGACACGTGTCCGAATTTTATTCGGTGTTGTATTTTCAGGAAGTTATTGAGGTTAAATTAGCTGGTAATGGAGGTTAGATGACGCTTTAAGAAATAAAGTCGAAGTTTATACTTTAGATTACGTGATGGGGTCGTCATTGAACTGGTTCAACTACAAAACACACCACTCCTTTTTTAAGTACCTCTTTAGTTCGTATTTATAAAGAAAAGATACTCTACTGTTATTAATAATACATGTTGAAAAAAACATTGTTTAATATATAGGTACGCACACGTAATAGTGAACATTAAAGTATCCATTTTATGATGTTTTACCTTTTCCCAAATTGAAGACATTTTGTATAATTTTCTAGCGCGAGGGTACCCTAGTAATTATGCCTCACGTCGTTAGAGCGTTTACACACGTAAATCTTACATACTCAAGCACCTAAACTTCAGAATTATAAACGCAGGTTACAAAAATATTTACTTGGTCTACAAACTTAAGTGTACTTACTTAACACTTACTTTACACAGAAAATTAAGATTTTAATTTTTCAGTAACTTTTGTTTAATCATCTTACATGTAGGTATAATTGACTTTGACTGCACGGAATGGTTGAGTAGTATAGGTCGCCACGCCAATTACCACAGTGCGCGACGTGCTGCGGGTTCGATCCCCGCATTGGACAAGCATTTCAATTGATTCACAAATGCTTGTTCCAAGTCTCACACAGACTTCTTTTTGCATGTGGTACACGAGGATTAAATTCATTCAAACGGGAAAAATTATGATAAATCTCAGGATCGTTGTAGTTGAATAATATGATTTGATCCTTATTTATCTTTTATGGCATATTTTCGTGTATGAAATTATACTGATTCTGTGAAAAGAACGCGATTTAAAACACAATATTAGCTATGACGTCGCTAGAACACCTGCCTCGCAGTAGCACGCATTGGTTTTCAAACCAGGTAGGCAGACATTTGGCTAATTACGCAAAAAAGAGAAATCACTACAAACATAAGGCAAAAATGTAAAAAACTACGTTCTACTCACTATTTGAAAGTTTCTTAATTCTGATTCGGTGATTCCGGTGTTAGCCAACAAAACTACTACTTTTTTGGTTAAGTCAACAAATGTAAACTTACTAAACTTCTTGAAAGGATTTGCTCGTAATTTATTAAACTACTTATATATTAATATACAGACACAACAATTGTGTTTATAACATTTAGTAACTTCACACAACCACTCACAAGTTGAATAATTATAAAAAATATGCAAACAGAAAACGCCCACCATACGAGAAAACTGCAACAGGTTTACAGATTATAAATATCGAAAAGAACAACCAAGTTGCACAGATTAAAAAAAAACAAAAATCATTTATTAGAACTAAAACAAGTTTACATTATTAATTGTGTTGTTGTTAACTTTAAAAAATACTATATTTAATTTACAAGTTAATAGTATTTTATAATATTAGTTAGGTATATTAAAAATATAGTAATAACTGGAATTGACGTATTTTTATCTGTTGCAGCAGTATGGTCAATACCTTTGCTTCCCCAGTGCTGTATGCTTACGCATTGGTATGAAAAATTGCGAAAGTCAAATGTCAGGGCACTGCACATGTAAAACAACGATTTTTAATTTTTCCGTATTAAACTTAAAAAAAAAGTAGCTTTATAGGAAGTGTGCGTGCGTATATGAATACGCCAAAATCGTTTGAGTAGTTGAGTGTTGGATAGGCAGCCTCGCGAGTGCGTACTTCGCGACGCAGTATGAAGTTGAAGGTGACGTCATTATGCTGCCGAATTTCCTATATTGTATTCACGCAGTGGCGTGCATACCATATAAGCAATTAGGCAGTGCCTACCTCCTAAGATCCAACTAACTATTCCAATATGAATTGAATAAATCAATCGACAACCGACTTACTTATTAATTTAATTACAAATAATTAAACTTGTAACAAACTATTTCATTACTCGAACGAAAAAATATGACGTCACATTAAATATAAATCTTGTTCTACTTGGCGAAGTAAGCACTTGTCAGACTGCCTACCAAACACTCACACCGTCAAATGATTATTGCGTATTCATATACCCGCGCACACTTCTTATTAGTATACTAGCTGTTTCCGGCGGCTTCGCTCGCGCTTAGGTACAGAAAAGAAAAAACCCATTTAAAGTTTTTTAGAACTAAGTTATTTTTAAAGTAAAATGAAATTTAAATACGGTAAGACAAAGATACGGCGTTTTAATAATTGAAGGCCTTATTTATAAAAATCTCGACGGTGTTTAGCAATCACTAAGCAAGTTCTAAATTCAAATTCTCAATAGATAAAAAGAAA
Organism: Diachrysia chrysitis; assembly: GCA_932294365.1. Classification (NCBI taxonomy): domain Eukaryota; kingdom Metazoa; phylum Arthropoda; class Insecta; order Lepidoptera; family Noctuidae; genus Diachrysia; species Diachrysia chrysitis. The sequence goes on from OW028661.1 coordinate 638,432, forward strand.
TAAGAATCTTCGAATCAGTTGCTAACCGATGCTGACCGATTTGCCCGACCTACCCTACATACCTAGCACACATATACTATCTCATTAACTTACTTTTCATATTGTTAAAAAACAATAAATTTTATTTGTTCTTTTTTTTTAGTGTTCAAAAAATCTGGTTTTGATAATAATGAACACAAAAAAAGAATTATTCAATTTAGTGCAGTCGTTCGGAAGTTATGAGCATAATACATTTCAGCGATTTATTTTTAAATAGATTTTTAATATAGTTTATATTATTAAATACTAATAAGTTGTAAAATAATATAATATTTTTTTTATGTTAAGAACAAATATACAATTATTAACGTACATTTGTTATAGTTTTAATAAATGATTTTTGTTTTTATTTAACTTATTTATTATCTGTTTGCAAATTGCTAGTTTTTCGATATTTATAATCTGTGGCAGTTTTTCTCTAATGGCGGGCGCGCGTTTGCTGCATAATTTTCGTAATTATTAATTTCGTGATTTATTGTTGTTTTGTGAAGTTAGTGAAGTGTTATAAACAGAAGTGGTTGTGTCTGTGAAAATATGAAAACATTACAGTAAGTAGTTTGTATCGAAAATACAATATTTGTAGATAAGTTACGTGCATATCCTTAACATAGTTTTTATTCGTTGACAAAAAAACATGTAGGTAGATATCTTTTTGTGCCAACACCCGAACTTTTTAAAAAGTGAGTTGAATACGGTTTTTTACATTAATTTATTATTTATTTTATGTAGCAATTTCTTTTTCTCTGCCTACCAGACCATTCCACGCTACTGCTTCCTCGCCATATTAGAGGGAAGGAGGTTACCAGACTTACGACGCCGCCGCAGTTAAGACAAGTTAGTGTTGAAATCTTTTTTTAGACTTACTATTTTGTTTTTTTGATTTGCAAATTTTTTTTTTGTAAATTTTTAGGAAAATATAATGACGAAAAATAATTTGGGGTTGAAAATTAACTCAGAATTTTTTATTGTTTTTTTATAACTCAGTCTACTACACTCTCAGCCCAATGGACTGATGACCTAAAATGGTAGCTGGGTCGGACTTTGCTTGAAAACCAGAGGGCCAAGTGCTATGGCGCCACTTGATAGAGACTTATCGAGTTAATCGGTATCATTATGAGTTGATTAAGTACATTGTATCTGAGTCCCTAATGGAAGAAATATAGTTATATTTCATCTATTCTACCGTCATTTCTTCCTCCATAATTTTGTATTTTACTGTACTGTAATCTCATACACATACTAAGCCTTTACTACAAAATAATGTCCTAAGTCTAAGCATAAAGACTATGTATCGTAAAGTATGGATCCATTACTTTCGTTGCCGAACACACCTGATGCCCCGAGTGCTTTAAGCCATCTCACAATTTAGATTCTAAGTTTTACCAAAATATTACCAAAATGCTCAATAATATAGTAAGTAACAAACTTAGTTGTCTGATCTTATACATAAAATACTACATGATAATCATCTGACTCAACTGATAAAGACGCAACAGCAACTTGGTTTGTTAGTTTGTATGTTGCGTATTTAATTTTGACTTTGACACTTAATACTAGAAAATAGTTAGAGAATTGTTAATAAATAATAAATGTGGACAACATCACATACATTGCTCTGAACCCATAGTAAATAGCTATATCACTTGTGTTATGGAATCAGAGACAAAGAATGGACCACAAAAACCCAGACCCGAGACAATGTATAAAAGTAGTTTTCTACATTGACCCGTCCGGGGATCGAACCCGGGACCTCAGAGCTGGTGACACCCTAAAAACCTGTGTACGCCACTAGACTAAGGAGGTCGCCGACGAAAGAATATATTTGGAACAAGAACGTAATTTAAAACTTATCAACAAGTAACAATATTAGCATTTGTTTTTCCTGACAATTATTATCTCACAACCGACAATATTGACACAAGGCAGCCATTTTAAAATAAAAGACATCTTGTACCATTATTCCCGTGACTGTAAACAGCTGGGCGGTTCAAGCCCTGACCACTTGCAGTACTTTATGTGCTACGTTAAATATCTGTGGTGCGACTGCCGCGGATTTGCTGGGCTAAAGTATGAAAGTCGTTGCTTTAAATAGTCGAGCTGTTGTTGTTTTATGATTAGACTTGTTTAGATGATGTAGTAGTTTGTTTTGATAGAAGGAATATATACTTTTGTTAGTGAGTATTTTTTTTTTATTGAATATTTTCGAAGCCTCGTAAATGACCCGTTAGTAAATTATTAGTTTTATTGTCTAGCAGCTTTTATGGAATTAAAAAGATTTTTTACTTTTTTTATTTCTGAAATTATTTTATTTTAAAAGTAGATTTAGTAATTCGTTTTACTAACAATTAATAGACGATACGAATAATAAAGATATTGACAAAATAACTAAACTTGTTACCCGTGTAAAACTAAGTGTTTGCTAAAGTAATATCCTAACTTGAAATTCGGAAAACCGTTCAAACAATAGCCCTAAAATTTCCAAACTTAAGTAGTCCTAAACACTTGAATTCGTTTCACACCCGGGACCCGAAATAGTAATGTTGCAAAAACTTCTAAACGAATGCTTTGTGAAAAACTTTAAATATTTCATATAAAGGTAGAGTACCTCCCTGGAGACAAATAAGAGGTACCTTGTTAGCCCCGGGCGTCAGATATCTCGATTACTTTTCAAATAACCGTAAATTTTTCGTCAGAATCGGACTCCGTGAATGTTCTGCGATGTTCCTTAAGTTTTCGAGATTACACAAATCTATTCTTATCTTATAAACTTGATGGGATTTTTCGAATAGATAATATAATTTTTATTTCAAATAGTATACTTGTTAAATATAAGATCAGAAAAAAATTTTCAACCATATCTTTAATGTGTTCTCTTTTTTAATCATCATCGTCGTCAGCCGGAAGACGTTCATTGTTGAACAAAGGCCTCCCCCATGGAACGCTATAACGAAAGGCAACCTTCCGCTTGCATCCAACGGTTGCCCGCGACCTTTACGATGTCGTCGGTCCACCTCGTGGGAGGCCTAGTAACGGTACGTCTTCCGGTCTCTTTTTTAATTATAATAATAATAATATAATAATAATATCTTGGGACATCTCACACACGGTCATCTGATCCCAAACTAGGCAGAGCCTGTGCTATGGCAACCAGACAACTGATAAACATACTTATATATTTTTTAATACATACATATTATAGATAAATATAATATAATATAAGTATTTATTTATTAATAATATATAAGAATTTATATAATAAAAAAAAACAGACAATTTTTTTTTACTTTAATCTATTTATACACAAAAACTTTTAAACTTAAATCCGAACACCATGAAAAAGAAAACCACATGGTTTTGAGGTTTCGCCGCAAAGACTTAAACATTACAACTTGAGCAGTAACCCATCAGGTCCGCCGTAATACGTATCATTCAAAACGTTCAAACTGAAAAGTGTCGTTTATTTTTATATACAGCTGCAATATAAAATATTCGCGGGAAGAACCGGGTCGCGAGATTACTTTGTAAACAACTTTATCCTGATTTATGAAAGAAGTTTGATATAAATTATTTTTTAGAGGCAAAAGTTACGGGGAAACCAGGTGTCTCTTAATATATTTTTTATGAAAGCCTCCCTTGAGCCTGGTAATGCAATTATGCAAATCTTTAACGATTCGGAATTTAGTCTGGCGATGTCACGCGATCTGGTTCCGATGCTTTGAGTGTTAACCAAGTTTTTGATGGGTAGTGTAGCTTCAACATAATTATTACCACTTAACAAATTTTTTGTAAACTTTAACTTAACTTGTATTTTTTGTTGTATTCGAATCACGCAAGTAGTATTCAGGAAAAAGTTGTCACACCACGTAACACAAAAATCGTACTTCACTATATTTCCTTGTTTACTTTAACTAGTACATTGCTTATCCAACCGTCTGATTTGTTGCCTAATTGTATATTTATCAGTAATCTGTACTTAAAGATAAAATTAGATTCTCCTATATAAGGTAAACCATGACAATAGATAAGAAAATGCGGGAGGAGCCTTAATCCGGCAGACACACTCAAACTGGAGCATAGAAAACAACAAAACGATATCCTTCCTTTCTACATACAAAAACTACTTTCCTAAATAAGGCCAAATAAACTCTGACCATAAATCAATACAATCCTATTTTCAGACTACGCTCGTAGAGCTATCGTAGCAGCTCGTAGCGACACTCGTAGAGGCGCTACGCGGTCCATGACCTCGGCTAGAGCCTTTTATCGCGAGTCTTTGAGTGTGAGAGCGCTTAAATTTGTTTGCATACATTTAATATGATAGTGGAAATAGAATAAAATGCTGATATTACATTTTATGAGATATTTTGCTGTCGGAATACTTATGAATCATATTTGCTGTTTGAATACATGTAACTCACGTCGAGATCCTTTCAATAATATTTACTTTAAAATTCATACATAGATACATGTCTCTTTAAGGTTAAAACTATGTAAATAAAATTTATCCTAAACTTACTTCACATAACAGTCTCAAAATTAAATGACGACGACATTAAACTCTACATTGGACTTTTTTTACCTTTATCTTGTATTATATATATTTCTCCTCTAATTTATCCTTCACCTTAAAAAAGACAATTAGTTAATTAAGAGAATACTGTTAAGCACCAACTTGTATATGTCTATAGCATTAAAGTCACACAATCTCTCGTGCCCTTATTATTGACATCGATGTTAAGTCCCTTCTGCTGCGGTCAAATCTTAAATGGGTGAGTCTAATGAACGTTGACTTATTCGGAAATTGACTGAGATATCCAAGGGTCTCAGAGGTAATCCTTCTAAGACCCTTGGTGCCTCGCAAAGCCTCTTAAGCCAGTTGTTCTTAGTTGTCAATAGAATTTGTATGACAAACGTTACGGACTAATAGGTACTTAGGTACTCAGTTTGTGTTTTCTTTATAAATAAGAACGTATTTATTTAATGTTTTTATACTATTTATGATTTCTCGTTCAATTTTCCCTTTAATGGTATTTTTAGACGATGAAATCGAGTTCACAGTTGTCAAGATAAATAAAACATTGCTATTTCCAAAAACGTTGGTCTATAATGTATTTTACTTAAAGATTGTATATTTAATTAAAAGCAGAATAAACGTGACGTCAAAACCTTATGGTAGTGTTTTAAAAACAATCAAAATTTTTAAATACTGATTCATGTAAAATAAACTCAGTTAGTGTAATTTGGTTATTATCAAATCATTTTGGCTTCAAAATTAAAAAAAAATGAACCTGTATTAAGTAGAATCAGTTATTATAATAAATGTAAGTAATGTCCTAGTTAAGTAACCCGCATATTGACAAAGTTATTACCTTCGCTCTTACTCCGGAACTTTATTTCACATTTCATGATTTACGTTCTAATAGCCGCTGAAATATTGCTCTATAAGATCGGGCATTAAGTTGGTTCGAGTTTAATAAGAATAACTCCAAGTGCTCCCTCGACGCTCGCTTCAGAATGCGTTAAGGTGAATGCTGAGTTTACCTACCAGGCTACAAAAGAGTATTCTGTGTTTTGTGAAAATTCTATTTAATTTTTTTTTGTTTTAGAATCCGAATTTCCAGGTTATAATGTTTGAGGTATCAAATCTTACAGTTGAATTGAATGTCAACTAAAAGGGTTTGGTTAGAGTTATTGCAGTTTTGGTTCTTGTGCCTTACTAGTAGATTAACTTAAAAAATTAAATAGTGGGAAATTCACAGTGTGTAAACAATATTGAAGATATTCTTAAGCTTAGTTGGTAAGCAATTAGTATTATATTGCATACATTAAAAGTTGGTTATTTGTGTTTATGTTGGAGTAAACCGGTACACAATATTGCTTTTAACATTAAATATCGGTTACAACTAATTTATTTTCAAACGGGCGAACCCTTAAAACTTTCATAATGTTATTCCGATACGAAAATAACTAGTTCGCTGGTAAGTTCTAGAACTCGGGCTTTCTATTATACAAACATATTCCATTCTAGGCCAGGAATGTAGCTTTCACACGTGGGTAGGAGTATTAGTAGCCGCGCCCCACGGTTTCACTCGCGTTATTCTCGTTTCAATTCTTAGTGTTAATTCAAGTTAATTAAGGTTATTCTACATTTTTGTCAAATTTAGTCTAAATTCGTTTGGTATTTATAAGGCTGATGAACTTAATCTGTTGTCAAATCAAATGATCATGACTGGTATTTGTTGACCAAAAGACTAACAAGCTATCACAGCGCTTTACATGAGGTTTTACAGGTGATTAACAAATTTTTGTTTTGATCTGCCTTCCAGAAACCGGGGGTAAGAAACGTCCATTAAAATATTTTCGTCTAAATTAAGTATTCGTAAGATTAGTAAAAGGGAGGGGAAGATGTAAATTGTTTTTATTTATTTCTCCTCAGGGAGGTGACCCTGTCATTAAAAGTTTTTCTTTTTGAATAACTTAAACATTCTTATTGACATTATTTCACGAATGTTTGTAGGCCAAGTGAGTAGGATTATTTTTTCAGTAATTTATTATATAAAAATCGCAAAACGCGCTCAAGCTTAGTAAGGCCTGAGATCACTTAGTTTTTTTTTACATTCATCTTGCTTTAAAAGTATTTAACATTACATTTCTACGTAAAAAACATTATTGATTTCTTTTTTTGACGAAAAATTTAATACATACAATTCTTGAACTATAATCCAACAAATGACACGGTAAATTTGATTTTTAACATATGGAATATTCAAGGTGGGTCAAAAATACTATCTATAAATAATGTTTTTTGAATAAAAAGTAACAACAATGTAACCCTAAATTAACACACCCAAACAACTCTAATTCAATCTTGGCGTCCATTTTGTGTGGGTGATCCACTTTGAAGCGGTTTCAGCTGGATCCTTGCTATTCACGGCTTGTAGCGCTACAGACGTACAAAATGAAACTGTCTCGGCGTTGTCTAATCTTGGGAGGAGTTACTATTGCTTCTCGGAGCTACGATGGAAATGTTTGCACTGAATGCCACTTCCTAATTGATCTGGAACGGTAAAGGAGATCTTCCATTTAAAGGTATCTTCGTGTTCCTGCGTTTATTTCCAAAATCGGATTTAACAAGACTTAGATGTTATTCTTATTTACACTAGTATTTTTGAAGGCTTAAATCTATACTAATATTATAAAGCTGAAGAGTTTGTTTGTTTGTTTGTTTGAACGCGCTAATCTCAGGAACTACTGGTTCGAATTGAAAAATTACTTTTGTATTGGATAGTCCGTTTATTGAGAAAGGCTATATAGGCTATATAACATCACGCTACGACCAATAGGAGCGGAGCATAAATGAAAAATGTTGCAAAAATGAAAAACCGTTGAAAGTAAAACACGCAAACAAAGTCGCGGGGGACAGCTAGTTACTAATATAGGTAGAAGTCTCTTTAAGATTTTGCTACTTAATGGTTGTTAAATTACTTGTTTATACATCACACGATGTTGCTTAATACTGCCTGCCGACACACATCTATGTCCGTTTTACTATCCTAAACTATATATAACTGCTGATTTTTACTATTATCTAGTCCCCGGCAACTTTGTCTGCTTGTCCTTGTTTTATGGGTTTTTAATGTTTTGTGCGGAACCCTATTTTTTTGCCTCATACTTTCCAGTAGATGTCCCATAAAAATCGGTCTGATAGTTCTAAAGATTAGCGCGTTTAAATGAACAAAATTATATCTTTTACTTTTCTAATTTAAATTAATGAAATCTATATAATTATATTATGTAGTCCCACAGGCCACAATTAAACTTTAATGTTTTAGACATTATAACATCGCCATTTGAGTAATTAACTCTAATACAACAAAACCTATTTCTTACTCAACACTTATTTACAACCTCCAAGATCAGTGTAATTAAGAAATAATTTCACTTTCTTTCCAACTTAAAGTTGATGAAGTTGGTGTACAGGTTCTGGCCATAATTACTTTTAGCACTCCACCTTAATGGACGACAGCTTATAAACTCAATCCATCATAATATTGTAGCGTCGAGAGGGCTTGAACACTTAGCACTGCCGACAAAGAAATTTCAACGGTAATAACCGTGTTAATCTGACACTTAAAATACTCGAGAGACCTCTTTCCTCAAATCCTGAACTAATTTTAAGTTTTACGATTTATTGTTTTTTTATTTCTTGTTCGTTTTTAAAGATTTGAAAAAGAAGAACTTTCCTAATTTTTTTTTTCGCATCTTAATGACTGAATTTGATAAAAATACACAACTATTTAAAGAGATTAGGTTTAAGCAAGAACCTGTTAATTAAAACAAAATTCCAGTTATCCTTTGCCTGATTGCCTGTTTACTTCTTGGTATTAGGCTTGTAAAATATTATAATGTAATCTGAATCGTAAGTGAATCTTAGAACGATTGTCAAAAAGAGATGCGTTTGAGAGAAAGAGAAAGCAAAACAAACCGATTTTATAAATGTATGATTTTAATATATGTAATCAAGCCTAACCTAAATACGTATAGCTAACAACATTAATAACTAATTACATATTCAAGCATTTTCCGACGTAAATAAATGTTCAAAGTTTTCAATACTCAGCTCTATACATTTATAATTATAATTATGTAAAATAAAAACCTACGACAAAATATTGATTTCCCAAAATAAATCAACGTTACCTACCACTGAAGCAAGTAATATAAATACTCCTGTAAATAAATAATGTCTGGATGTTTGCAAACTAATCTTAGATCTAAAATATGAGAGTACAAATTTGTCTGAACATTTAGTAAGTCAGAAGGTTGTCGTTCTACATTAAGAATATGTTTTTAGGGTACCGTAATACTTTTACACGTAATATTTTGTAATTATCACCGAAAAAAATACCGCATTTCACCCAAAATAAACTGTGATGTGACTGTTTGCGGTGTTAGACTATTTATGACTATGCATACCGATATTTCTTTAATCTATACATAATAATTATATAGTCTACAAAATGTTAACTTACAATAGTTTCAGATACAGTTCTAATTTAAATTACGAGTAATGTAAGTTCACATAATTCGCATAGACAAAATCCTAATCCAGTTTAATCATCCAGTTTAGATTTTAACGGCAAAATGTAGGTTAAGCTTATTGAAAAATATAGGTTCGCTTCTGAATATAGCTTAGTATTTTATGTTTTATCTGACAGCAAAAGCACAAAGTATTCGTACATTTGTTGAAAAATTACGTCAAATAAAAAGTATTCATTTAACTTAACTTTCAAAAAAATACTATAAGCACAATTTTGTGAGGTATATTTCATAAAGTAATTCTTTAAAGTAATTTTATGAAATATTAAAAAAAAACTAAATACCTACGGAACATTGTCGAGTGAAGTATTTACACCCTCTTATTTCCTCCAGATTCTTTCATGACGAAGTTTGTTTGAGTCGGGTCTAATTAGGTGAAGAACTAAGATTGATTAGCTGGCCAATTGAATATAGCGTTTTAAGGAAGCGTTGAAAAACGCACTTTTCTACTTTTTTCAAGACATTTGAGACGTTATTTTATTTGGCGTGAAATGGAAGTTAAAAGTGTAGATTTCGAGAATTGATCGAAAATGTAAATAGTCTGTTATCAAGTCTTTACTTTACTAACATATATAAAGAAACGTAATATATTAAGTAAAAGTAAGTTTAATTTATTGAATAATTAGAAGATAGTAAATAAAACTACTCTTAATTATACATTTTACTAGCGACCCGCCTTGACTTCGCACGGTTAAGTTTTTATCATTACAAATGTTTGAATTCATCAGCTTTTCTGTACTAAAATATGTATTTATTATACTATAAAACTTTATCATGAATCACTTGTTATGGATTTTAATTTTGAACAATACATTTTTCATTTTTGTTTCACATTAGCCGTTTCCCGTGGCTCCGCTCGCGTGGATGTCGGTTATCGCGGCAAAAAGAAGCTTATGTCCTTTGTTAGACTCTAGACTATCTGTTTACCAAATTTCATTTAAATGGGTTCAGTAGTTTTGGCGTAAAAGCGCGACAAACAGACAGAGTTACTTTCGCATTTATATTATTAGTAAGGATTTGAACAATAAAATCCGTAGCGTTGTTTAAAAGATCTTAGCGTACAGAGAGCAGGAGTGATTTTGTTTTAGCATCACCAGCAAAGGCAAGGCGGACATTATCCGATAATTTTGTCTAATGTAAGCCTGTATGGTTACAGGCTATTCAACTATTAACCTATTCCTACCTCAGAATAAATCAACGTCACACCTATTAAACACAAACTACAGACAACGCCAGTGTATTCAAACTTCCCCAGTTTCCTACAACTTGGTTTTATTATGGACAACACCTGAATGGGTGCTTGAAACTCGCTTAAATTTGACTTACTTGGAGAACTTTAGATATTTCATTAAGGGGCTTGGTTTTGGTAGACCATGATTGGGGCGGACTGCCTTAAGTTATGTCTGAGAGACTGCAGATGCTGTTAGATTGGATAGATAAGTAGGTCAGGAGTTTAAATTAATATTAATTTGGAATTAATAAAACTTTATACAAATTAATATTAAACTGTACTGTTTTCTAGAAATGTCGATTTTTATTCTTTTATGTCTTACGAGCAGGGGAGAGGTGCGGTTCGCTTCACTTGAAAAATCTACCATTCGATCGATGGTTCATAAGATAAAAATCACTGCCACTAGCGCCACCTATCCGATACTAACGTAACTATATTCGTCGGAGTGTTCATTTCGCCCTTTATGTGTGTGCAAAGCTTTCTTGAGTTTTAGGTGAACACACACATACATTTTCTTTTATAAATACACATAGATTTGCAGTGAATGTTAATGTTTTTGAACTACAAAATATATTGATTTTAGAAATCGTTGTGATTTTGTTTGAGAGATATCAAATATGTGTTATTTGATAGCAATTTAAATTGTGTCAGTATCTAATTAAAATACGATATTAACGTAAATATTCTGGCTTCAGATACTATATAAGAGCATGATAATGATATATTATAAACAAATTATTATTAAAAAATAACTTCGTAAATTTTTCATTATTTCGCGCAAACTTCATAAAACAAAGTGAAAAAGGAATAGGAGAAAGTAATTGAAGTCATGAATAAAATACCATACACACAAATAGACTTTTCCAAAACATAAAAAAGGCCCGTAAAGTATCGTAATATAAAAATACGGGTGAAAAACGGTTTGCGGCAATCTCAAAGGGTACGTCGACGTTCACTTGGGCTACTTAATTAAATATTTAATTGACTTCTCGTAAGTCTCACTGGCAGTGAAAAATATATTGTTGGGTTCATGAATTTTATATCAGCTTTGTTTATGTTTGTGTTTACTTTTGTATGTTAAAATATTATTACGGTGTTTATTAGAAGGTTGGTTGTATGTTTTCTAGGCGCTCATAATTTACAAAATGTTTAAAAAAATATAATGTTTATACAAAAAATTGTTATATAAACAAGTTTATAGATTAAAGACTTTATTATTATTGATTATAAATAGATTGGTACGTAAATCAAATAATTCAATAATTTTTTATTTATTTAACGGAACAATAAAAATTTTCTGAATAAAACTATTATTACTCGAATTCTATCATGTAAGTTAACGAACCTATCGCACGAAGCAACGTTTATAAAGGTAGCTTTCAACGTTAGGTCCTCTTACAACTCTCCGAGCCAAGGACCTGAGGCTCAATACGTATCATGCCATCAGATACATCTAACATGGGGTAACAACATGGGGTAACAAAGTTTTGTAAAGGCGCCGCCACGCAGCCATTCACCGACGCTATCCTCCGCTTGTCGCCGCATCTAATTGGCTTTGAGCTATCTCAAAAGGGGTAGACGCGATATGGGCATTTTCCATTGGTTACGACCCGAACGGTAATTTTTGTCTTGTTTAAGATGTGAGCTGTCACTAATGATAAAAAGTATAATCGTGTTCTTTTGGATTTTAACTGCGTAGGATAAGGACGTGTATGTACTGGTGTAATTATTGTGTTTCTATGAATTAAGGGCAAAATAAAAGGCAGTAGACATAGACGTACCAAAGTTATTTTTAAAGCGAATTGTGGTCACAAATTTAAAATGATTAAATTTACGTAAATGTATAAAGATCAATTATTATCAGGAATTATTTCAAAGCAAGTCTACATAATTATATCTTCTATAATAATGGAATACTATTTACAAATATCTATAACAATAGCGTTTCACAGTTAAGTAGTAACCTAACAATTTAAAATATCTCATGCATTTTTATAACAATTTTTCTCACTCAAATCGAACCAAATGGAAAAGCACACCCACACTTAAGCTTCCATTGACATCCACTACAGAGGCCCATTCATACCGCTGAAAATATTGACAACCCCTTTCACAGTAGCTTGAAAAGCACGAAAGAAAAAAGGAGACCCGATTTTTTCTTACTTACCTTGAATAGGATGCGTAGGAAGCCGAATAAGTCTTTTGCGCTCTTACTGCAGTTCGGTCTTATAAAAGCTTGTTTTCGTTGCAAATTGCAACGAGTGTTTGGGACGAAAACCCGACTTTTGAAAATGAATTGGACGCGGGATGCTTTTTGAGCCCCCTCGTGGCTTTAGAGAGTTGTAAATTGTTTTCTTGTGTTGGTATTATTGTTTGGCAGTTTGTTATTAAATTTTGTTTGAGCAGTGGTCATTAATTAATTGTTTAATGAGAATACAAGTAGTTCGTTTCGTTTCATGTTGCTGCAAGTCAAACAAGCATAAAGATCTATCGTCATTTATACACAAGATATGGGACATTCTGGTACATACATTTAAGCTCCTATTTTAAACTTATGTTGTTAATTATAAAAAACATGTTCATGTTAACTAAAACATGTATATGTTTTAGTTAAACTAAACACATCACAATACAAGTCTTTTGAAAAACGTTAATTATCATTATTTTTACAGTAAAAAAAAACTAGTCTTAAATTATAATTTCCCTCTTTTTGTTTTTTAATCACCACACCTTTAATTATAATAATCTACAAAATCTATTTATTTTTAATATAAATAACATCCAAAATAGTTTACTCACACTTGTCAAAATTTTGACGCGAATTTCTCGTGAACTTAACCTGTGACATCCAAAACAGTATTAAATAAAAATTATTTACACATTTCTCGTGCAGTACACTGTTGGACAGATTAAATCGTCACGTCGCGGCCATATTTCTTTTGGAACCAAGATAGCTTGCACTAAAATAAATAAAAAATACGTCAGGGGTTATTTATTACTGATGAGATGTGGTCGCGTACGAATTTTTACCTTTTCTGCTCGTTGTGGTATGTCAGCTAGTGATTAATGGCATCCCATAGAAAGATAATTATAGTGTAATTATCAAGTATTCATTGTATTCAAATTTTGAGGAGGAGGCATTCTCACTTGTAGGTCTTGTATTTATGAATTCAAATATCCTGTTTTATTAGTCCAATTTATGCTCCAGATTCAATATTATCTTTAAGTAGTTAGGCGTATCTTATGCGAAAAAGTCAGCAAAAACATATTTTATTTTGGAAGGCTTGCAAACTCGCCAAAAATAAGGAAACAAAGTTTTCCAATACAATTTAACCCTGCAACGTCCCGATCAACCAAACAATATCCCTTGCGAAAAAACCAAAGATTTCACATTTCAACACTCAGCAAAGTTTTACAAAGCGCGCTGTTTGCTCAACAGGCCGTGAAGGAACGAGTTACGGGCCCTTACACCTCAAGCGCTGCAGCGCTTCAAGCGATCGCTCCACGTAACAAGGGAAGGAAGTGTAATTTTACACAGCTGATACAATCGCTGTACCGCTGAATAATGAATGTGGTTTCCGACTGGCCGGAATGCTTTATTGATTATCGTCGGGATACTTGAAAGATACTTGTTGTGTTTTTGTAGTTAAGTAGCTCTTCGAGGTTTGGAATAGGATGGGTCAAGTTTTTAAGATGAACTGGCATAACTAATCTTTCGTTTTATTTTTTTACTACTATTGAAGAAAAGAACATAGCAAGTAAATAATGTTATTTCCATTGAGTCGATAGAATTTTTATTAATAGGTTAGGCATTAAAATAAAGCGGTTATTATAACGCTAGTTTGTCTTGTTTTTATATTATTTGTTTTTTTATTTACTTGTAATTTATATTTTGTGATAAAATCAACTTTATTTTTAAAGACAAAAATCCACCAATTCCATTGAAACCTAAGTACCACTTGAATACTAAAGCAGCAATTCAAGAAACAGTCTCCAGGTAAACGTACCCGGATGACAACAGCTCACTTACTTATCCGGCTGACAGGACCGGGCGGGGAGTGGTACAGCTTACCCGGGAATATCTCTAAGCGAAGCCACTTGATACATTAAGTTGATTTTACTTCTTTTTATAGTTCATTTTTATTTGTTCTATTGTACTGCTGGTTTACAACTATTTGATGTCGTGAATGAATAAGATTATTATAAAGTTCAATGCAGTGATAAGCATTCCATTTTACGTGTATGGTGCAAAAAAATGACAGTCTTGGATATATCTTGCGTGTTTATTAAAATTATTTTTTAATTTAAAGTCACTGAATTATAAGCAGTCAAATTGTGTAGTATTTTACAATAGTTTGTAAAAAAAGTAGATTTTTGCGCGATAGCAATGAATGGCAAAATCTAGAAATAATCAAGCAAAAGTAACCAATTACTCAATAAGAAACAAGTTTTTTTGAAGTTATACTTCTTTAGGCGCGTTATGAAAAAATGATGAGAGTGAAATTTTAAGATGCGCGCGCATATGGCACAAAATTAACAGTATGAAGTTAGTCGCGCATGTTGGTACGCTCGTCAAAAATGATGAGAGTGAAATTTTAAGATGCGCGCGCATCTAGTATGAAGTTAGTCGCGCATGTTGGTACGCTCGTCACCTCTGATCACTGTTTTCATATTTATAATATTTATCAACATGTTTCTAGTTTATACATTCACAACACGTGTTTTAGTTTCATACAAGTGCGAATTATATATGTGCGAATAAATTATATTCAGTAGTGATTTAAATTGAATATTTTGATTGATATTACTAACTATTTGTGAATATTAGTGAAAAAAATTGTGCTTATATACTTTTTCCAGTGCTCCAATATAATTGAGGTTAACTATCCGTATGTATTATTTATTGATATAAATTAAAATACTTTTATTTAATATAATTAACACTAAATATTATTAAATTATTAATGTTAAATACTTATTATTATACCAGTTTATGAGAAAGAATTTTATCTTGTTACGCCAAAAAAGTATAACTTCTTACGTGCGTACATAAGTACACACACACTTTTTTTTCAATTCCCCGATAAAATAAATCTTAATCACGAGAAAAGACAATGTCCTATAATCACCGTTCTAGATTTAAAGCTAAAGTCATACGCATTCAAAAAGCTGTAAAGTAAGTTGGCTTTAACTATTTATAGCTTCAATTTATACTTGCAGCTCGCGGCTGTAAACCAAGATTGGAAGAGTTATGTATGAGCTATAAGTTTTATAGCTCATTGCTGGGCTATAACAGCGCAATAACTGAATAATAACTACGATCTTTTATGACTGTATTGCCTGTAATGAAGGGTCTTATGATCGATTCGCTTGTTTACGTTGTTTTTTTTTTATTTTTGCTTCTTCTGAAGGATATTCAGTTGTGCATTGTGCACCATGTGCATCCTTGGACGGAAATTTAACTCCTTTAATTGCTGAGCAAGTTCTACGAATTGAGCGGACCCAATATGGGTTAATTGATAGTTTATAATAGCTATAGGCCTGCCATGATATTAGACACAAGACTATTGGGGAAATCAATTAAGCTCTTGCCAGAAACGCAGGTTGTATTAAGTGGCAAAGAAAAATAAGGTGGAGGCTTTTTCCTTGCAATTGGACAATACAGAAAAAAATAAATTCAATGAGGGGCAGAATGAAGGTTTATAGAATCCTGATACCTCCCAGAAAAAATAAATGTGTTTTTTCTTTATCAGGATCTACAGTCCTGGAGGACCTTTAGAGTTTACAGTCATGATTACAAGTTTCCCATTTCTCTTTTCTATTTCATGCAACACAAAGTTTATTTCGTATGCCATTACTTTAATGAATGTCGGTATATCCCTGAATACAGCACAATGACGTAGTAGTAGTAGTCAGCGTGTCGAACAAGCGTCGACAGTGTTATGACCTGGGATTCGGAGGGCCAATGGATTCCCCTCTGAGCCGTGTGACGCTCAAATCTCCTAGTAGAGACGTTTAGAGTTGACGATTAGTCGGCTGGAGGTAAAATTTTGTTACACCTTCTCTCTCTACTGATAAGTAAGCAATTTAATCAAGAAAATCGAAAGGAAAAAGTATAATTTAGCTGGAATGCTTTTTTTGTTAACAATATAATTTTTGGATTATTTCAGTAAGATTTAAACTACATGTACCCGCATAATTTTTGGTCTTATAAGTTCGCCATAGAAATTGGATCTTTATGTGTTCTACTATCGGATCGGTCCTCATCAAAATCGTGTGCACTAAATGCAAACTTATCAGTTGTCTCCAATAAGAATTCACAAACAAGAAACTGGATCTTTTGGGCAGGTGTCGGACGACAAAACCCTGGACCCCCGGGGGCTGTCCTCTCTGTGTCACCAATTTGGGATTTTAAGTGATGAGAGATAGCGATTAATCAATACTGCGATACACGTAAATATTCATATTTTTTTAGAAAGACATAGATATACCTACGACATAATATATACATGAAGATGCTAATTTTCATTTAAGTACATAATAGATATCAGCTGTACCTCATCTGAACTAGAGATAAGTCGATTTATTCCAGATTACTAACATACAATCTGGTAAAAGTTGATGTGTGACGCACCGAATGACATTTTGTTTGAGGTAATTATTATAAACACTTGATCAGAATCAGCCTATTTATGAATCTTACCAGGGCTTTTGATCATGAGCTTATATCGCGTCCGTTCACAACTATTTTGAAGGTTTAATTTATATCTTTGATACATACTGATTTACAAATTTCTAGCTTCTATAACTTGTACCACAATCAGATTCCTGACAAATTGAATCTTGCTTGTCCGCCCGGGGCAGACAAAAGGGCGATTCGCATTTTATTTGCCATCTGATTCCGCCCCGGGCGCGCTTCATTTTCATCACTGAACGCTAATGGGATTTCAATCACCGGAACTGATGGATTTGTGTACTATTTGCTACTAAAGAGGTCTTTTAGAAATAGATTTATAGTGTATCCACTTAGAAAGGGCACCAATTATTTGTTCAATTTTTTCGAGTAACTTTATGATCATTATATTGCTTGTAGCGTAATAACAATTAATTTATTATTTAATTTAATGGTTTATTTAGGCGTGTTATTTTTATTAATTTAAATTCTTGTTCTATATTTATAAAATATATAAATATTTTGGAATCTTTCAATGGAAACTGACTGACTGTACTTAATTAAAATCATTTTTGATCTAACCTATAATTTTTGTTATGGCCGTCTACTTCATAATCATCGTATACTACATCACACAGCCGTGTTTCCTAATATAATGTAGATATGTGTGTAAGATAAGGCTCTTTCATAATATCATGTAACTACCATGTTAACAGAGGTTTTCCTACTTCGGGGACCGTTTTATGTATTTTTATTTTAACAAAAGCGTACCCACAGCCATTTCTTATGTATCGTGGGCGGACGCAGCGATAAATCTCTAATACTCGTAGATACTTACAAAAATATTTTAGCAATAAGATAATATGCTTATATATAATGCTATTTTGTACGATAGTCATGTGGTAGAAAATTTTACTTATAAAAGGTTATGTTTTTCAGTTTGTACCTATAAGTACCTACATACACATTTTTACAACAATACCTAGTTCATTACAAAAGTTACAAATATGATTGTATTTTATTACACATTATTGTAAATATTTTCTTGGCTTCAATACAGGGTGTTCGGCGCATGGACCGACAAAATTTTTTGAGGGATTGGGTGGGTCAAAAGCTATCTTTAACCCATAGACCCCATGTCCTAAGTGTCACTGTAATCAAGATACGATTAATTCATTTTTAAGAGTTTGAAAGCCTGTCAAGTATTTTTTTTGTTATCTATGCTAAGAATTTGTTTTATTTAGAATAATCATACATTAAAGAATGCAATAAAAGTTATTTGGTTCATTTATAACAACAAACTAAAAAACTATATCGTTTTAAGGACGATGAACCAGGTAATTTTCAAAAACAAACAAAACACACTTAGGACATGGGGTCTATGGGTTAAAGATAGCTCTTGACCCACCCAATCCCCCAAAAATTTTTGTCGGTCCATGCGCCAAACACCCTGTATAATCCTCCTCATAAGTCAATTTTCAATTACATGCTAGAATCTAATAAATTCCGATTTTAAATATATTTTTACGGCACCAAGCGAATGTTTGCTATTGCTTACTGTAAGGCGTTTAAAATTTCTTTTATACACAAAAATATATATCATGTGCTGAATATGAGCATGATGAATTGTTATATATGTAATAAAGTGCAGATATTTGAAACCTCCCTGATCCCTGATGAAAAAAATCTAAGGTAATTTTAATAAAGTTAAGAACCTATTGAAAAAATAACATAAATACCTGTTAAATTTAAAAAAAGCAAAGGCGTAAGTAGTGTTATGTACTTGAGTTAGAAATACAATACATCTTACATACATATTTGTATCTAATATTTATTAATTGGTACAATAACATTTTTGAAAGTTAGTGTAAAGTATAGTAAACACATAAATTTGTAAACAACAAGCTAGCATATCTCAAATTCACCGCATATCCCTATCAGTATTCTCAAGCCGTCTTGTTGCTATGAAAATAACATGCGGAAATCTCATATTTATCGTGGTATATCGTCCAAGCGTCTTTCAGCCATCCTTAATAAATAGAATACGCCGAAACTCGTCACAAGCTACCTAACTCATAATATGCAAATCGTGCGCATGACAAAAAACGAGACGTTTCTTAATGAAATATTCAGTAGGCTTGCGTCGTAAGGTTATATCAAAAGTTTAGTGAGAATTGCTGCTTCATATCGTAGGGCGTGGTTACACCAGTTTTATGGTGCTTTTCTTGTTACAAGTATTAAATAACTCGGGATTTCTGGTAATGCTGCGTAAATTGAGCGTTTGGAATAAACATGATATTATTACATTGAATCTTCAAGCGCACAAAGTAAGAGTAGATTTCAGTTATATTTATGTTCTTGTGAAATTATACCAACTTGTCCAATTACAATTACTATATTTTTATAAACTTGTAGATTAACTATTCTTAATATTAATCTTTCTATTTAAATAATTGACATTTAATCCTCTTTTAGCAAACCCTTCGTTTTTCCTGGTAATCAAAAAGTGCCGTTTTTAGCGGGAACCGACAGATTATCGATATTCTTTTATTTTTTATTACTTTTATTTTTATTTTACACAATATGTCATTTGTCAAAGATTTGACTAAAGAGTTTTTATCACTCTTATTAATACAATAAATAAATTATAATTAAAGCATAATAGTCATAATTGAAAATCTTGACACTTGTGTATACGAATTATTTATTTAGGTTAGGTTTTGTATCAAATCCGTTCGCTTATAAGTTGTACTCGAAACTTTATGTTATTGATTCTAGCTATATTGTTACTTACAATAAATAAAAATACCCTTTTATTGCCATTAAAAGTTTTATAAAATTGTACCGAACTTTTGTAGAAACTCGACTTAATTTTATTTTTCCATAATTGGTATACTTTTTAGTTATAAACTACATTGACCATATTTGATCACGTTTATGAACATTGACATTTGTGTTAAAAATAACAGCCTAGACATCTTTGTTACGAAGTGTCCAGACTTTCTTAGAATTTAGTGATCAAATCGCCTCAGAGACCTTCCTAAATTAAGGATCTTTCTCAATTCTGAGGACAAAAGATATATGATCTTTTTCTTTTCTTTTGTTTACACATGTGTTGACCTTTTATTACTTCGCCTAATTAGCTTTATCTGGTAGACAGATATTATGGGTATTATATTAAAATCAACTGAGTCTTTTTTACGATACTAATTATAAATAGTTTCCAACACAAGATCAAGTTACTTTTAAACTCTGGCCTAAAAATCAACAAGTTATTAATATTAAAATTGTAATCAATAAAGAGTTCCAAAGTAAAGAAAAATAATTTATATTAACGATAAGTTCAGACCATGTAATCAGATACCGCCAAGAAGACAACATGTCTACATTCCCCATGAGGGACAACAGAGAAGAATTTATCGTCAAACTAAATTTAAATCTCTTAGAAGTGAACCACGAAAGTCGGTGATCTCTAACTTGGCCACTAACTCACTTCACCCGAGTTCCACTGCTATCAGTCGTCATACACTTGGACTGAACTTAACTCACTTTTTATAATTCTTCACTTTGTTTGAGTTGAAGATAAACGATGTGCTTTTATGTGAATTATGTAAGTTGTATGTTAAGAAGACTTTTATGTCTTCGTTTTTTTTGTTTTATGATAATTTTATAGTATTTTAGCTATTTTTGATGAATGGGCTAGGTTTCTTGTAGATCATCACTTCTGTTAATTGTAAATAATTAGATTGACTTATGGAACTAGCATATTTAATAAAACAATTAAAGTGATATTAACAGAAAATATTTCAATCGCTCTCATGCTTTTTCTATTTATGTAAATGATTAAGCAAATTTTTGCAATTTCGAAGTGAACATAATTGTGGGAACTCGTTTGTGTAATAACACATGCTTTTAAGTTAATGTTTAAATTATATACTACGCACAACAAACAAAAACATTAAATAATTACCACTCAACTCCAAAGTTAATCAAAATAAAATTCTAAAAACATTAAAATAGCCCTTCCACCTGGAAAGCCAAACGGTTCCCCGAGTGCCCAGAACACATAATAACACCAACAAAACATAAATCGTTGAACCAGCCCTCTGAAATTACAGCGACAGACGAAAGCACATAATGGCTTTGCGAACTCGAAAATATTTAACGAACCATTTATTCTGTATACCCTCAAAACATAAAATGGTCGTTTAATGTGGTTAAGCTTATCGGATCGCGTCGCTATGAATATTAAAATATGTTATTTTGTGATCTTCCGGGACCGCAATCCTTTTTATTAAGTGATGGTCAATCAAGTATAATTGAGACGTCATCAACGTACTCTTAACATGTTTTTATATCGGTTTTAATATAGTAACTAACGCACAAAATTTGTCGCATATCCGTAGATAATTTTCGTCCAGATAGAATTTTGATTCAAGCGCTCAACAAAGTAAGTCATGATACAAGTGGTTAGAATGCAACTGGAATTTTACACAATCCATCAGAACAACATTTCTGCAGAATAAAATCATGGCAACAATTGAAAAGCTAAGCTTCTACTTGTAGGTTTCCAGGAGAACTTAGTAAGTACATTCTCGCAATACAAATGGGAAATTTTGCCAGTTAAGTACTTGTACAGTACATAAAGGTAAGAGGAAATAGTTGTAGGTTGATGACCTCCGTGATCGAGTGGCCTACACACTGGTTGTCCAGGTTTCGCTAGCTTTGAAGTCGCGGGTTCGATCCCCAGAGGGGTAAATGTAAAAAAAACACTTTTCTGCATTGTCTCCGCGCAGACCCGAGTGTTCGTATTCGTCCATGTTTGTAGTCGCTTCGTTGTCCTTATTTCCATAACACAGACACATTCTACTTACTTAGGGTTCAGAGCTTAGAGAAATAAATAAATAAACTATAGAGTGTGCATATCGGGTATGAACAAGTAAAATCGTAAAATTAGTGTCAAAACAGAGCGCACCGTTTTATTAAAACTATATTAAAACCTAATATAACCCTAATAATATCGGAATCGTTGATATTTTCGCATAAATGTCTGTCGTCGCACGGAAAATCATATAAATCAGTAAACGAGCGCAGTACATTTAACTAAAAATGTGCTTACGCTTGACATAAGAGCTACTAGCGATGCGCACGCTCTATGCTTGTCTATGTTAACTCTATGGTTCAGAGCAATGTATTGTGATGTTGTTCAAATTTATTTTATTATTTATATTTAAATTGTAAGTATTACTTCAAAAAATACCTACAGTTCTGTCCTACATTTGTAGGCTAATGTTAATTTACAGAGCGATGTAATTAAGGTCTGTGTACATAGGTTTGTAATATCCGTTATATTCATTGTGAAGGGCAAACTCTCGGCGGCCCATCGGAGATGAGGGTCAAACCCCGTTTTATATTGTTTCAAACAAGACTCGAGATAAAACAGTTATTACTTTCAGTGTCATTTTAAAAAATACCGTTTTGAATGTTGTTGCCATGGAAATAGTAGAGATTGTCATTCGATTCTAAAGTAATAACTATTTGTTGTTTTTTATTTCATTTCACATTAAAATGCTCTGAAATATTTATGAGTTGAATCATCCTCACCGAGGGTCATGTCTCTACATAACACTAATAGTTCCATAAACTTCTGTAATATGGAACTGAGTTAAAAGGTTTTATATATTTTACTGTATGATTATATCTGAATATGATGACACATGAAACTTGCTATTAATCTATACTAATATTAAAAATTCGAATTGAAAAAATATTTTTGTATTGGATAGTCCGTTTATTGAGGGAGGCTATAGGCTATATAACATCACGCTACGACCAATAGGAGCGGAGCATAAATGAAAAATGTTGCAAAAATGAAAAACCGTTGAAACTAAAACACGCGAACAAAGTCGCGGGGGACAGCTAGTACCTTATAATTCTAAAGCTCTACATTTAGCTTACACACATTTTCTTTAATTCTCTGATACGTCTTAAATCCATCTTTTCCTGGACTCTGTCCAAAATGGACCATAGCAATTCCATCTTCAATTAAAACGTATTTTACGAATCCCCTAGATTTAATCTGTCACTGAAGATACGTATTGTCATTTTATTTCTTGGTCTACTTCTCTACAAAAGCAACGTTGCGATACTTCGATGTAATCTATCAGAGGCGTGCGTGCCGCAACACAGTTAGCGTTCGAATGATTCTAACTACACGCAGTGATGTGTGCGTCCGTCACTTTAACAGTTCTTGCTGCGAGTTTCTGATCTACGGTAAAAGAAGTCACATTAGTCTGTTTTTATTGTTGCACATTCTTACTCAAGTGCTCTTATCAATCTTTGTTCTACAAAACGGATGACAGAGTTGATTTCAATTATATAATTAATATATAAGTGTGTAATATATTAGAGTCGCATCTCTAAGAACACTTGTCTTGACATCTCATCCATGGGCAGTAGTGTTTATCTACTATCAGAATAGCCATTTGAAAACATAATTTTGGTAAAAAATTATTTTAAAATGTTGAAAGTTTAATATCATACAACAATATGCGAAAATCCGTAAGACGGACATTACGAAATCGTTTAACGGTCACCATCACCATCAATAAATTAATACCAACTACCATCCCCCTAAAATTACAACTCATCAATTCATCGAAAATTACAGTTACGACAAAAAAAATGGCTGCCGCCTTCATTTGCGACATTAAAGCGCAAATTATGCGCCCCAGGCGATAACGACGTATCGGACCGATCCGCAAATCGCTTCCAATAACGTCGATCGAATCAACAGGTTTGACAAGACGATAATGGCGGTGCGACCAATGAATGCGCTCGTATTTTATGTTAAACTACCCTCATTATACATTAAGTCGCTGATAATCTGGTACTAATTACGAAGGTAGGCTTGGATGTAGTATTTGAGGGTGATGCGGATTTTTATCTGACTTTCTGTACATATTAATACTTACAGAACAAGATTGATTGACAAAAGATACCTCTACTTTGAAGACCTATCCATATTTCAAATAATAAACAAATTTAAAAAAGTATGTCTTGAAGTACCTATGTGCTGCTATTTTGAAATGATAATGATTTTACCTAATGCATTAGTAAATTATTCCTTTCGGTGACAAAAAACATCTTTAATACCAGATAGGTATAGAAAACACCGAAAATGTAAGTTATCCAGTTTTTTGTCTGTTTATATTTTTTTGTAGTTATAGTTTGTATACTTACCAACAATGCTATAAAAGTTTTACCTATTTTTATCCAGCTAAATAATTTGCACGTCAACTAAACTGCATATAACTTTGTCGTGTGAATATTATTAAAGACTTAACACATTAAAGTGTCGAGCCGAGAAATAGCCCTAATACTAGTAGTTAGCATTATACGTGACGTTTCGTCGCCAATTATCCGCCTTAAACCGGAGTAAACTGCTATAAACTGAGTGAAATTGGTTATAACTTTGTAGGTATTCGTCGATGACTGCAGTAAGTATCAGTTTGCTTACAGACTTTGCATTTAAAATAAGTTCTAGCGGTCCAACAGGAAATTGAATCTAAAACTGAAGTAATGGATTTACTTGAAGCTTACATTTAATGTGTTTAGTTAGAATTATTACTTTTGCGTTTAGATTTTACTAAAGCTTTTGTTGCATTTTTATTCATCGCATGTCTTTAATTGATTGCTTCATATATTAATATGTTGAGGTGCGAACTCAGGCCGGTGGTTACTGTTAAATGCGTCTCGTCGCCAATTAGCGGTCCTTCATCCAGTTCGTACCTGTCCATACCGGTTCGAACCGGACAGGACCACTTGTAATGTCCTTATTCGGAACGTGTGTGAATTTCCGATTCACTTTGTAAACGCTGAGAATTTAGCGATACGGGAAATAGCTGTGTTTGATGTGCAATTAGGACCATTGGAAGTTTTTAAATGAATGTGTTAATAGTTTGGGTAATTGGAAATTGATGTCTAGCGAGGACTTTATTTTTAATGGGTAAAGTGGCAGTGGTGCAAATTGCGGTGTTTACGAGAATGTTTTTATTTTGTCTACCTTTGTTGCAGTATTACTATAGTTTTACTACGTATTTATTACTTACTAATTATGCCACATCTTTTCGCTAACTAACGTGTGTGTAATAGTGTATATAAAGACTTTATATGCGAAATTTACAGGTATAGTTAACCATTTATGTAAATTTCATATTATTATGAAGGTTCCTCAAATCAAATGGATTACGCAAGGGTGTCTCCTGTATCCTCATGTGTCCAAGTAATTAGACATAAAAGTACCAAAAAAAAATGCCTCGATGGCTCGAAAAAGGACTCAAAATGGAACTTTTTTTTTTTTTTTCAATATTATTATTTTTTTACGAACATTACCAATTATTATAAAAACCATCAGAATTAAAATGGCTACCCTTTCGGCCACGTGGTGCCCACGCTCATAGTTTTACTGATTACGTCGTGTTGCCGTCGTTTAAACGCCCCAAGCTGCCGTTTAGAGTGCTCGCAACCATGAAAGCCATGGTTATAGGTAGTATTACCATAGCTAACAGCAGTTTGAATATCCAAAGGCAAAGTATTCCTTCTGCATACTATTGTAGATTGTAAAAAAACACCTCAGAGATGACGTATCATCAGTCCCAAAATTTAGCAGAATTTGTACATTTTTATATCAGATTTACTTTTTATGCAAAAATGTTTTAAGATTTCCCGTGAAAAATGTACCTTGAACATAATTGAGTAAAAAAGTTAATCAACGACCCGAAATAAAAAATGTTGTATTTCTGTAGAACATTTCTCATTTGAAACAACGAATAGTAATTTTCTTGGACGCAGTCGGCTATTTCAATTTAAAACTAGATTCATTTGCATTTCACTCGTTATCTTTTTATTTTGTTGTTTAATTTACTGGACAATGTTTCTTTTTTGTAATACATTGCCTCGTTTTGATAGAGTTGCTTGATGATTTGTTTTTACTCATTTTGCATCAAAGTCCAGTCTTAAAATATATTATCTCGTTTAAGAACCAACTAAGGCTATAATAATAAAAAAGATATGGCGTCTTCCCACCGACCATAAAAAGCACCTTTGAAGAAACTATCTCATTTTTCAACTAAACATTTAACAAAGAGTCGTTAGTATAAATTCTTCAGTTAAACGTTGGACTACCGTGTTTCGTTCGCCGGCAATAAGGAAGGAAGTGTAATTTCTTCGCGATCGCTATCGCCGACGCAACAGCCCCGTCCAGGATGCTTTTAATGAATGGCCATTCAAAATAAATTTTTAACACGCTCTACGTTTCGTTGTAGCCATTTTTTAGAATCTAAAATTTTCACTTGCGCCGTTATGAGGAAGTGTGGAATATTAATACGATGGGTATTTTAGGAGTTGATAACAATTTCTGAGCTTAGAAATAAATATAGTAATCAAATTATTAAAAAGTAGAAATTTTAATATTTTATATTCTGTAGTTGTAGTGTCGATGGCAATCTAGATTTTGTTTGCCCATACTTTTTTTTGTGCCCGTTTATTTTGTTTTACCCAATGTGTAAACAAAATGTCTGCTAAATTCTTATTTTCTATTAATATTTTGAAATTTTACTTTCCGTTTGTTTTGACTGCCCGTTTCTCCATTACATAGATTTTACAAAACACGTTTAGAACAGAATAATGATCGGAGTATCTCTTTCACTAACAGAAAACTAAGTTAGCATCGGTTGTAGGACCGACCCTGTAAAACTTAGCCTCACTTAATCAAATAAATACAGTTTTGGTCGGGAATACGAAAGTGACTGTTACAGATATCCTGTGGAATGGAAGTGGATTGTATTAAGGATTTAATTTTCAATGGACTATATTGTTTACACAACGTGCAACATTGTTCCCATAAAAGGCAGCATGAAAAGGAAAACAGATCTGAATGGCGTTTGGGCGAAAGGCATTTGCCCAGTAGTGGGTTACGATAAATCTGATGATGGTAATGATATTGTAGAAGTTATTTTGTACTGTGGTTATAGATATCTCGCATTTATCCGTTTATTTTTATTAAATTAAAAACTAGTAAGTAATCTCTGTTACCGTAAAACGTTTTATTTTTCGATGTCTTAATAGTTATTCTGCTATTTGCGGTAGAGATGAAATGTACAAAGATCATGAAAATCGGCCCACCAGTTCTTGAGTTATAAGTGTTGTAACAAACCCGACTTTGTTTTATAAATATATGAAAGAGGTAAATCTATATGTTTGGATGTCTTTTGAAAGCTAGTATATATTTTGATTCTATTTTGGTTTAGGTACCTGCGATTCCTGTGTAGAACTTATCGAGCCTGTAATGGCAGGATGATATTTATTGTTTTTTTTTTGAGGGACCTACATAGAATAGTCGATCCATTAATGGTTATAGCTCTCACGATACTAAAAATGTTTATACTAACAAGATTTGAAACTAAATACTATCACATCTATAAGTTTTACATCTATATCATACAGTAGGAACTGGGCTGTTGTTACTAACAATAAAATTACATTTCAGTCCTAAAGCAATATTCTACGTATATTAGCACAGAAATGTTTTACGTGGTTTGAACAAAATCAAATTATCATTTGAGAATATTACTTATTGAAAACTGATTTATGTAGTTACAAAAATCATGATATTATTAATGTTTCTTTTCAAAACTTTCTATTATTTATTATTTGTTTGTCAATATTTATCTATCAAACAAAAGAATACAATAGGTATATTTTCGCCCGACAATATCTTTGCAGATAATTATATTTGAGTAGATTGATACAGTTGTGTGTTATATTCTAGTTAGTTCCTTCTAGCAGAAGTCACACTCGATGTTGTTCGAGAAATTTATAAACAAATATTCCAACACCTTATCACATGTAAACGGTCGGAACAAAAACAAACTGGAACGACAAAAAAAGTTCCAGGTGCCAATTGTAAACGGGACAATTCATAAGTTGTTGGGCTAGTTCCCGAGTTGTTCCGGTTCAGACGGTGCGACAACTTCCCCTTTCTCTGATACGAGCCCTTAACTTAGAGGGTAGAGTCGCGCGATGAATATGGGATCAGCCAATGGGGGTAGTAGGATTGGAGAGAATTGGCTACAAGTTAGTACACTAGGTAGAAGCTTCAGGTGTCTACATATGGCATAAGCTTATTTTCACAACTTCGGTCAGTACTTATGACAGGACCAGTATTATGTCTGCCTGTAGAGTCCCAGTCTACAAGTATGGTAGCGAGGTGGTTTGTCCAGAGTGCTTAGAACATATTGAGTATCTTTACTCTGGAAGACTCTGCTTGCTCCCCGAAGTACAAGAAATATAGCGTAGCTTTATTTTATTGAAAGTCGACGTCGTCATGATATCATTCCTTAAGTATTATATTAACTTAAATAATTCTACTTTTCTAAATCCAAAATGTATTCATACGTTTGAAGTTTATTTTCATCCCAAAGATAAAATATTTGGTCTTCATTTGTCTTAATGTGCATGATTATACGCCAACACAAACCACCCCGACTATACCCAGACCCCGGTAGGTCAGCGAGTAACAATACATTACGCGTGGCATACAAGTCCCCAATTTATTACCTCTTGTGACTTCATACCGGCTTTTATCTTAAGTTTTGTTTGATCTATTGGTCATAGGTGGGTTGCTCGAAAGCCCACGCGTTTTCCTCGTGTATTTGTCTTAAACGGCGCCTAAAGGATTACGGAGGGCGAAATAGGAGTAGTGTTTTCCTGTTAAACACACGAGCTTGTTGACAATCATTTTTGTTAATAGTTATACACGTGTCGAACATTTGATTAATTCAGATTATTTACTCGAAGAGAAGACGCAAAGACGAAATTTATAAATTTAGGTTATAAAAAAAAATTTTCGTCATATTCCTTTCGTATAATAATTAATTTATGCTACACCTTAAATGCCTCGGCAATACTAGTTTTTACAACACATTTATCAACTGGAGAATGGATAATCTAAAAGCATGCCACAAAATTTCCTTCATAAAAAGTAGGTATTGAGAATATTTTCTTAAAAATCTCATCTCGTAAGTAACCATTGGAAAGATCACACTCATACATAACCTCAAAAATCTGTCGTCATCAACTCGCAACCATATAGGTTCAATATTTCTATTTCAAGAGCACTCTCAGGGGTGACATAAAAATTGGACCACTAAAGCAAGGGTTGAATAAATTTCTGTACATCATCACTAGACATCCTTCATAAGATATTTTTTACGATCGAACGGTTCAGGGTGCCATATGTTCTGACATCCGCCGGAACAGGCTTAGGAAACCGGAACTGTCCCCACCCAGCCTAATGGATCGAAAGGGCGACGATAAATATCTCGACAGATATTGAAAATTTTCTTTAAATCCTTTAGATATATTTTATGTCCAATTTATTGCTTTACGGCTATTTTCTACAAGATTAGGTCAGAGATTAAATGTTTTTGGTCTTTAAATAAATATGGTCTGAATTTAAATCTTTGTTTTAATTTTTTGTGTTTGATAGTTGAATTGGATTTTCTATTTCTTAGTTGGTGAGCGCGATTGTTTCTAATGTATATTATAATATTTGCTTGAGAGAATCTTAACCGCAAAATGGAGCGCATAAGGCGAAGGTTCCGCTTCTAAACTAATTCCACTTTCAAAGTAAAAGTCCACGTTTGTATGTGAAGTATCTTATATAATATGTTATTTATACTTCTTTCATAACATTCTTAAGTGGACTTTAACCGAGTCTAGCAACAAGATAAGTTTTATAATCAATGATATTATACGCAAGATGCGTTCCTACAATCAGAGTTACCGACAATTAAAATCTGATCGCGCTGGTATATGTCAAAATTATGTCAAGTTGCACTAATGAATAGTACAAAAGATAGAACAAACACGTAAGTAAAAGAGATAGATAACATTGAAAACAGCCTGATTAGGAGGTTTACGAGTCCTTGAAATGCAAGTGCCCATAACATATCTCCTCATTATTATTTATAATATCATTGTTTATAATAATATACTTAGATAGACCTATTATAACTACTAGTTAGTTTATTTAATTTAAGACCACTATTTAGTACTCGTATGTAAAAATGAAAATAACTTCTCTTGCTAATACAAATTACTAATCTCCCTAAAAATATATCTAATAATAATAATAACTCAAACGAGGCCATCTGATCCCAAACTACGCAGACCCTATAAATATGGCAACTACATAACTGATAAACATACATATACTTCTGAATACATGACATATTATGCATAAATTACACCCAGACCCAGAAGAAATGATCATGCTCATCACACAAAGATTTGTCCTGGGTTCAAAGCATTCATAAAGACTCGCAGTAATATTTTATTAACAATAACACAAGTAAAACGAAATAAGCCGACTGCAACACCAATTTTTCATCATACACAATGCAGGAACAAGACAAAACACTCCCTTTTATTTCCTCGAAAGAAGCAGCCAGGACTTCGCGAAACAGCGAGAAAAATTAATCAGCATCAATCACGATTCACCTCCGTACCAAAGGACCATTTATTTTGTACCCATAAACAAAAAATACGAGTATAACAATAAGTCATCTGAAGGTTTCACTTAAAGGGGCGTGTGCTTCGTGACGTCACATAATGGACAGTTGCGAATTTATAGAGAGAGATAGATTTATCGAGAGTCGTGCATCGGGAGCCACGTGGGTGGGCTGCGGTGGGCCGTACCAATGGTTCTCGAAAGTATTGCGGAAACGATAATGGGCCGCAGCTGTGTAATTGTAGTAGGTACTGAGTTAACAGATTCTTTTGTTTTGTCAATATTCATTAAGGATAGTTCTGATTAGTAAGATTGAAACTATGTAGAAATGTAGGTGTATTTAATTTCCAGACATTGTTCAATTATCGCTATAAGTATTATTATTTCACCCATATTTAATTTAAACGATAAATCATCAAAACCATTACATTAAAATGCTTTTGCTGACTCACATAGCTGAGCCATACAAATTATATAATTTATGTAAAACAACCACATTTAATCAAGATTACTTGTTCAAATTATGTCAAAATGAAAGCAAAAACTAACGTGAAGCTTATGGGACTCGATTAACTTAAAAGTTATGTGTCCGGTGAATACTTAAATACACGGTAAACACGCATGGCTTATACATGTACGGAAAAAAATATTTATAATGTGTGTTTGTAATGAAAATTGTTGTAAAATATACTTACCTTAAATTAAATTAGGGTCCGTTCTCGATTGAATTAGGTGAAGTATTGAAATCCGGGTAGATTATACATTACAATACATTTATATGATTTTAATTGTTTAAGAAACTTTCATATACTTGCGTATAATAATCAGTAGTTTATGTACCGTTCTAAAACCAAAAAATGACCAGCCTTTACCACTAGAGAAGAATGAAGTCTTTACATATTGAATGGACACGCATTATGTCACCGCACTTGTTTATTGCGAGCTTAAACATAGACAAGCGCCTTGTGCCAAGCGTAAGCACATTTTTAACTAAATGTACTAAGCTCGTTTATTGACTTAATAGGTATGTGTTTTTTGTGTGACGACAGACGATTATTCGAAAATATCAAATGTTCCGATATTAATATTAGGTTTTGACACAAATTTTACGATTTTACATGTTCATACTAGTGTCTAAAATTCATACTCGATATGCGCGCTCTTTAGTTTACTTATTTATTCCTCTAAGATTGCGGGTATTAAATGATAACAAATAGTAAGGGAAATTCTAGGTTAAATCCGAACAAAATGCGGGCAGGAGAATTAATTCAAGCGCCGGTATCGTATGCCTTTGTATTTCTCTTTTTGCTAACGACAGATAAATTCCTTGCGACTTATCTAAAATTAGGTCGAGTGAATATAATACCGTTTGTACAGAATTCAATGCCACGATTGTAGATTATTTCAATTTAATATCGAAGGTTACTGCTTTGTTGGGTAGCTCCGTTAAGTGGTTTGGGATTTCGTGTTCGTAAATATTGCGTAAGTAACGAATGTTACTGGTGTAGCCTGAAATCATTTTTCGATTCGGATTCAGTAGGAATTTCGTTTCGGATATTCTGTGTTTACTGAAGTTGTGGACTTTATTTTTAATGCTTGAGCTGTTGGATGTGGAAATTTATCTATACATAATATTATAGAACACAGTCCCCCGCCACGTCTGTCTATCTGAACACGATAAAATCAAAAACTACTGAATAGATTTTGTAAATGGTTTTCACCAATGAGTAGATTTAGTAAAGATAAAGATTTTCAACACGTAGAAGTGTTTATGAACTTCAGCCTTAGTAGAGCCTTAATATCAAGAGTATATAAGTTATATTATAATGGTTTTATTTAAGAATAAATTGTAGTGTTAGCCAACGCGAACTCCTAAAATTATACTGTGTATTTTTATTTATTTCCTGCTGTGCATAAGAATCTTAGATACAAAAGTAGTTTATTAACAAATTTTAACATGATCTAACATTCACAATCTATAATGCTAAATGTAAAGACAAAAACATTGTTAATTTAGAATTCACAAATTTACACCATTTAATACTTAACAGCTATCCTAACTCTTGCAATTAAATTTAGGTTCCCAAAGACCATTAAAAGGACCAATAATTTCTGTTTCAGAGGATACTTATCCAAGCGGCCATGATTATCGCGTTAGAATAATTAAAACATCGTAAACGATAGAAATTACATCATACTATACATCTGTATTAAATTAATAAAATATAATGAATCCACAAAAGCCCTTCACATTGCGAGGAATTATCATAAGCGATATCTGAATTGCTTAATTTAAAATGAGGTGAATTTGCCAGACCCTTACAGTATATAGCAGAAGCGAGTGGC
The DNA here is from genome assembly GCA_932294365.1 of Diachrysia chrysitis. Lineage (NCBI taxonomy): Eukaryota > Metazoa > Arthropoda > Insecta > Lepidoptera > Noctuidae > Diachrysia > Diachrysia chrysitis. The sequence goes on from OW028661.1 coordinate 671,393, forward strand.
GATTTTATTGAATTTAAATGATATGCACACTAACCTTTAGAATGAGAGTAATGTACAAAAAAAATATCGTACACGTCACACAAATATCATTTCTGGGTGGGAATCGAACCCACGACCTTCAGCAGCCAGGTTCATTAACCACAAGATCAAAAGGCCAGTCGTAAGTAAACATACAGTTTGACAATGGGGATGTAAACATATTTTTTTTGTAATATACGACTGGTAGATTTAATAAAAATATATTAGACACGTATTTTTTCTTTTTTACGTTACCAAAAACTTACGACGATACATTGATTGGAATGTCGCAAGACGTCACGATGTTATCAGCCCCCACTTCTGAACTTTAATTCGCTTTCTCCTTAGTTTTTATTTATTTCGAAATAGTAATAATAAGTGATACGCGTCTAATATTTTTTTATTGTCTAAATTATGGCATATTTAGATTTTTACCTACTTTTCATACTCAGTCAACATTCCTGTATTACGATAGTGTATAATTTTTAAATATCTATTAAAATGAAACCTCGCGTAAATATTGTTTTAAAATGATAAGTAAATATGTATAGATATCAGTAGCCGTGCACCACAAGGGTGTATTACAATAAATTGAGTGTCAGTGACCCGCCACAGGTGGCATGCAAATATTGGCTTCAACGTAATTTATAATTACAGATAACGCCCATTAATGGTAATTGTAATACGATTTATTGACGTACAATTTACAAATTGAGTATAATATTATAAACATAAATGGTTGGAAAATATCACAATTTTGTAAACGTTATCAAAATTATCTAGTTTTAGAATCTGTGTTATTTTAAATATGTTTAGTATATACATAATACATATTTTAAATTTAAATATTATACTTCAATAATAATTTTGAATGAGATAACATCGTGGTGTCAAATCTATACATTTTGCCTCATTCAACTAAACTATTTTTCGGGTGGATTAAATCAAAATACCCTTGAAAGATGCCTTGAATGTGAGGCACACTCTAGACAATAAACAGTCTCAATCAAGGCAGCGATTAAAAAAAAGGCAATGTAGAAAATCTCTGACCAAAACTTTTCCTTGCACCACACAACGAAGGCTCGACCTTTATCGGATACTAAAAATAATATCATCAGCCAATTTGCTAATTATCCCTTCTGGGCAGACCACGGGAACTCCAATTAGTGGATTAAAATTATTGTAAAATAGCATTTTGATACCCCATCGAGAGCCGCAAAGCCCTGCAGAGCCATCTGGCGACTGCTCCTACATTTGTTGATTAACTTTGGTAAAATTAATCTTTCTACTTTCACTTTTGTTGTACATTGTACTTTAATGTGCACGACTTTTGAATAGGAAAATTCACTGGGCATGAAAAGCAAAATATCTATTTAGTCTGTAAATTAGCAAATAAAAAAATGATAGATACGTGTTTTTTACTCTAAAAATACTAAAAACCAAGGAGATAAAGCAAAGGTTTCGGAATGGGGGCTAATTAGGTCACGATGTTACACAAAACGTACGACATCATGACGTCATGCAACATTTAAAATCAATGTATCGTCGTAAGTTTTGGGTTACATAAAAAAAAGAAAAAAGTACATGTCTTACTTATATTTTGTTCTAATCTACCAGACGGACATTAAACATAATTTTAGTTGCCTTTGGTTAGGATCTATATTGAACACTAGAAAATGTTGTCTCAAAGAAAACTGAATATTAGCATTTTGTTTTTTCTAGAACTTTGCATGTGCTGCAATTTGCAGTGTGAAGTTGTTCAATACATACATATTTCACTAGCCCGTTTATCTGAAAATGCTCTAATCCCCATTTCATAATTTCATAGAAAATCGACTCTTCCGAGATTTAGTTCTTATACGACAATTGAGATCCTAAATCTCACTGAAAAAAAAAAAAAAAATAATATTCAGTAAAAGGGTTTTATAATATTTTATTGGTGTAATATCGACGAAAAAGGGCTAGGAAGCAATAAAAAAATTTTTTATTGCTGAAGGTATAATACTGGACAAACACGTCCTGATTGTGCTAATATTTGTGTCTTTGTTAATTAAATATTATTTAGACGAGGGATATAATAATATTTACAGTAAATGTTATTGTAACTATTAGTAAAACTTTTTGAGTTTCGTTCAAGGCTTTATCAGTAAAAGAAACATGTTAAAAGCCGACCATCGAAATCAGCCATTTGCATAATCTGTGAAAGCGCCGGTTCTACAGGAGCTTCGCCATTATCGTCACCCTTGTCTATCGGGCTGGTAATAGCAGGGATCCCTTATTAAGGCCCAAGAGTGTTACTGTGGATATATTTAATGGCATCAATGGGAAATTGTCCTTTGAGTCTGAAAACCACACTTTCGATAGCCTGATGATTTCCTAAAACTTTAGCTGGATAAATTCGTTCCAATCCCCGATTTCACTTCTCGGTGTCGTTACGTCGGCTCTGAACGAACCAGATAGGCAATTAGCTTATCTACACAGTGTCTACAGTGAGCGCCTCTCAACCACCATCCTAATTAGAGTAGGGACTGGATTGAGAATTTATTGAGCCGAACCTTACTTGTTTTGTGTTTAGGACCTAAAATTTCGTTGTACAACTTCTGCTGGTGTATTTAATTTGGGATTTAATTCGTGTTGGTAGAGTGACCGTTAATTTGTAGGTACATTTGTTTTTTTTGCATAGAGATAAATATCTAAATAGAATTCAATAAACGTACACAATAATCAGACAACAAGAAATTTTAGAATGCAATTTGATAGTAAGATGCAAAATATGAAAAAGTATACGTAGTGATAAACTACACGATGTGGAAAAACCTGAATTAAGTATAAATCTACAAGCAACAAACAACACAGTACAAGAAACAGGCCTATTTTCCCGAAACAGAAACAAAATAAGCAATACGGTAATACCTCCGATTATCTGAAACCTAGCCTAGTCCCCAGGTGATCGTTGAACGAACAAGAGAACGTATGAGGGGACGAATGAATGGGCGGGCTCGGCTAATGGGCCACGTCAAGACTGCTTTGCGCAATAAAACAAAAAGCGACCATTACTGCCCGAGTTCTTATTAATCTTGGACCCTTTCACGAAGTTCCACCGGCTGAGGTAATGGCAAAAATAAATAAAGCAGCCCAAATCGCATAAGAATGATGTGACGTAGATATAACGTAAGAACAAATTCGTGTTGAAGGTCAAAGTGTGAGCGAAGGAATAGCCGACACATAATAGGCGTAATAGGTTTATTTATGAGAGTATGTGGAATCCTCTTATGGGTTTGCGGAAAATTTCAGATCTAATCCTGGTAATATTTTTGGTAAAAATTGTTTGGCTGTTTCTGAAAATAGATTTTGGTATTTTATCTTTAATATTATATAAGTAATATTTATGTGCCTACTTAGACGGTTGAATTCAAATTCGTATTTAAGGACAAAACATCCGCTTTTTGTACCTATGGGTTTTATTCAATTTTGTTTGTTGGTTATATTTTTTGTTAATACTTATTTCACCTAGCTTCTTGTTATAGTTAAAATGTAATAGAATAAGTACTCACTCAGATTACAAACTTATTTTATACTACCATTTTTGTATATTACCTACAGTACCTCACTTTATCCAAAGTCAAATGTATCCGACATCCTAGAAATATTTTACTGGGGACTGTGACCGGTAAAGTTGAACTAGAATTTCCGCCAAGTTGTGACTATGGGATTAACTAAATGAGATCTGGTACTAGGAAACCTGCCTTTACAGTCTCGTAAAGAGAAAATCTAAAACAACGCTAGCTTTCTGAACCACTTCCTTTTATTCCTGAAGTTCCACAAAGGCTTACGTTGAATGCTTTCTTAAATAATGCATTATATTTATTTGTAAATGCAATTAAAATTCATGCGGCTTTGGGGATTTTATTATTTTTAAGTAAATTTTCCAAAACAAAAGGACCAAATTCCGGAACAAAGGACCAATAGCGGTACTAACACTTCATCGATACTATAAAACCCACATAGCCTTAGAAACATAAGAGTACAATTTTGACGCACCAATGAACGAGCAATGATGGATGATCATGAACCCAATCAATACCTAGATTCCATCACTCCTTTCTGTACTAATTTGACGTTTCTGTGACAATGACGAATGGTGTACGACTTTTTGGATTTCTCCTCAATTTTTCTTTCGTTTTAAGGTAAATCGTTTATCAGTTCACACGTTTTAACTTATCATAACATAATTATGAGTATAAGGTGGTTATAATAACAACTTGATCATACAAAAAAGGATTTTTTGCGAAACTAATATCGTTTCTTATAAAAATAATGTACGTACGTAAAAATAATTAATTTACAAAAAAGCTTAGGTATGTATTTAGTCATAAAGAAACACAAACTTTACCTTTGTTAGGCTATCTTTAAATGAGCTTAGTTACATTCTGTTGCATAAATTACTTCAGAAGAGGTAACTTGAGCGTCATACTGAATTTAAAACTTAAATTGGTGTGCCGGAACGAGACAGTTTTAACGAATGGCGTGTTATAAAATATTATAATAGGTGAACTGTAACTAACAAATCCTTGATATTATGGTACCGTATATAACAAGGATGAACATTATAGAACTTAGTATTACGAATACTTAATTTTAACAATTGATGTCACTCACACACAGACGGAAAGCATTTAATAATTTCTAAAAAAGAAAAACAATAATTGTAAAGAAAAACGCAAAGGTTTATAATAATTTTGCAAATAGGAAAACATATATTTATTTTACTGAAACATGTTTTAGATATTGTAGGATAGAACATATCAAAGCCAAATCTTTTAATAACTTACCATGATGATATACAACTAGAATCAACCAATTGACACTTGCATCGCCCATATAAATCATGTCGTCATGAAACACATCATAATTATTCACAATATCTGATTGCTAACACAATCTAATCACAGTTTATGACAGTACAAACACAGTTGATGTAAAATCGCTAATAATTAATCACATTACGTATTGTTATAGGAAAAGCGACCTAGTGAACAAGATAGCTTAAATAAACAAATGTTTTGTCCATGTTGTTAACTAAAAGGTTATTTAAAAATACATTTTATTATTGAATTAAACCCTTTTATGGCATTGAGAAAATTATAGGCTGGTATTATTATTTATTTGCAGAAAACATGTTCAATAAAGTATTAGTAAAAAAGAGCTTAACCTAATGTTAGTATGCTTGATACAACTACATTATGGCTTATATTCGTCGTATATTATGAAAGTAATTCAGAAATCGAATTGTCCAATTTAGGAGTTTAGAACTTACACTTACCTTAAAATCCACTATCGCATTGAATTTTTTTTCCAATGACATTGCACATTGGATTAAAAATAAAAGTCAGGTCAGAAAAAAACTCACTGTAGTTTAATCTTGAGTTCTCATCAATTTTATTTTATCTCTTGTTAAAAGTAGAATATTTTGTCTACCCATATTTGTACGCTTTCACGGCATTAAGTATATATTTTTTAACATCTGGCTGCCCATATAAACCCTTGTATTTAAGAAATAAATACCTAAACTCAATTCAAAAAAATATCTAAGTCACTTATTAAAAACAATTTATTGTATATACAAACAAGGAAAGAACATAAATTAATTACTTCGTAATAGAACAAAAGGTGCCTCCTATCCCTATATTAACACCTTGTTTGAAATTACCCTACATACACCTACCCTCATTCCATCGTTATTTATAAGCAGCCATCACAATGTTCCCATCTCATCGATCGATATATGATTAGCAATATCCTGTTATTTAGAGGTTCGAAGCCTCCGACGATTGTTAGGATGTAATTAAATGGCGCACACTGTTTACATAACGCCAGTTCCAGCTGAATTCGGTTTGGATTTACTGTTACAATTTACGATATTGCTAGAATTTATACGTTTAGAGCATTTAGTCTCATGATTGTAGTTTTGTGTCATATGGATTATGTTTCTCACGTGTTAACTGTCTCTTTAGGTATACTTAAAGGTTTTGTTTATTCGCAACTGAAGCATACTTGACTATCAAATTTTAATTTAATTCAATGAAGTGACTATACACTGTCCTGTCTTCATCATTATCATCGTCTACCACCCTTGTCATCCCACTGCTGGGAAAACGTCTCTTTTTTCACGTGCCATTATCTCCGGTCCAATGCTAGTCTCATCCAGATTCAAATTCAAACTTTTGTTTTATCGTCGACCTATCTTGCTTCCACGTCTTGGTAACCAGTTAAAGGTAAAATTACTACTTTCTGTTCTATGACAAATAAATCGACAATACAAATATTATACGCAATTATTTGCTAAACAAACAACAACTACAAATTTCCTTCATTTGTAGCAACAACATCTAATTGTATGGTTTCATTACGTTACGTCTTTATTACATTATTATTCTCAAATTGCGTTGTCATTTGGAACTCAATACATAAGTTTTTGAACCCTCTAAGTACTGGGTATATAGACAGACAAATGAGGTTTGAATTGTCACACATGTGCCTACCTCCTTGAAAAACAACCGTTATAATTTCTATGTAATAATTCTATTTTCTTAAACAGGTTGCTACAGAAATAGAAATGAACAATTTTATTCAAGAAAAGACTATTCCGAAAAAAATATTTGGATGTTCCCTACTCGTTTTGATTAGTTGATGATAATTTTGTATGGTAAGGCCAATTTTATTTGGAAATTAATTATTGTATCCTTGAAGTAAGTTGTTCATTTATATGGGCCGAAGCAGTATTTTAAATATGACCACGCATTTCCGTAGCACCCTGCGTTAAGAAAAAGAAAGAAAAGCAAAATATTACTTTAGGTCTCATTTGTATAGTAATTCACTGTACCCTTTCTGACAGATAACAATTTCTACAGAAAAACTGCAACTTACTATAACGAGCCTCAAAGTACTCTATAACATCACCTAATCCAATAGGGAGAGTCTACAAGAACTATTTAATAGAGCCAGACTTGGTCGTCGAGTTTTTCCGAATGGGATACTACATCCGGTTTCCGTCGTCGCTCGTACCGGAAGTTTGTCCGGACCAGGCCGGGCGGGGAGTGGAGATTTCCGGTGACGTCACTGCCCTTGCTTTGCCGCAAAGCCTTCGATTTTTATTATATTTGGTGTTAAGTTTCTTTCATAATGGATTTTGTTTCATTTAAGTTTTCTTTTATATTTTTTAGATAATGGAAAATTCTATACTTTGTAAAGGACGTTTACGTGCCTTGTGGCTATTAGCATAACTGATAGGTTATAAAATTATCATTTAAATTCTTTACACGCTAGAAAGAAAGTTCACCTAATCGTTATTCGTAGGTACAAACACAATGACATGATCAACTCGAACCGGTCATTAAAAACAAAACTTGTAGAGCAAGTCGCGTCTAACTTAGGAAAATCCGTCGGACGCTCTCAGAAGTTCTCTCTAGTAATTGGAAACGTATTGGTCGGGAGCAGGCATGGCCCGCATTTTGTACGTCTGGGAATCAATATATCTCGTATTCAGACCACCTACATGAGTTTGGCCCCGTGTCAGTTTGCCAGTAATTGTATGTTGTCTTATTGAAACTTTGGTATTACGGTGGGGTTGACTGGAGTAGCTATTACGTATTGGTCGACTTCGTGTGGAATGGAACATATGTATAGATTAGATTGTATGTTCTTAAAAATAGCTGACAAAAATTTAGTATGTACTTATAATTAAATAAAGAGGTGGGAAGAAGAAGATATTACTCAGCCAAACTAAAAATATTGAAATCTCTTATCAAGTTCTAACCAAAAACTTCGACACCCAAAATACATTGTAAGCAATTTTTAACCTGCAAAACCGCAAACCAAACGGAATCGAAAGTTCAATATTCAACTTTTTACTTGGAAAAGCGCATACGAGTAACCAACAAAAACTTATCCAAACTCGTACGTGGCTTTCATTCAAGTTACCTCCATGTTTCTAGGACATACGGCTAGCGTAGCACTGGTTCAGGTCAACTTACCTTACAGCGTAGGTTTGATGAAAATCTTTCGCTCACCTGGCCGTTACCAACTTAGAAAGTTTGTGTTTTAAGAGTTTTTTAAGTGTATCAAGTCTATCGGTATCTGTCTGAGGCATAGTGGCTTCCAAATGGAAAAAACGATTTTGATATTATTTTGTCCGAAAACTGATCGTAAATGTTCTAAGCTAAATGATCGTAATATTATAAAAAAAAATCCTATTTAACCGTTTAATAATAATTAAGTTCCTTTTATCTGATATTTTTACAGGGTTTTTCTAAGTATATTTTTTTGAGGTTTTAGTTTTAAAAGTCTGTTTTACTAAAAAACTTAGTTTGTAACTTTACTATTCTCTTTCATGTTTAATTCCAGTTCTAGAAATAAAGTAACATCTTTGCTATAAAATTGGTCTTCATTATAATTAAAGTCAAAGTCAGAATAACTAAACTTAAATAACCCTTGGCTTCTACGAAATTCTTTTGAAAACGAAACTTTTCCAACCGTGACTCCCTATGGAAACACAAAGGAGTATTTAACCGAAAAACTCGATGCTTTATTTAAGTCAGGTCCATATTACACGGGGTCCAATCATAAGGGTGGCACAGTGGAACAAACTCGGCGGTTCTAATTAATCCTAGTGTGTCCCTCGCGGCCGGCAAATTGGTTCCGTACCAAAGCCCAAGTTTTTCCATTTGAAATTGTAAGAAGGTGGCCACGCTAATTTTCTTTTGATTGCCCCTCCTTTCTTGCAGGATGTTTTCTGAAGTTTTGATTAGTGAATCCTTTTAGAGTGGATTGTTGGTGGACTGTGGTGAGAATGTTAATGATGATCGATGGATCCTTTCTTTCAACGTGTGTATATTTATGTATATTGTGGTGTATGTACCTATGTATGTAATTAAATAATAATTTAACAGTGTACGCATTGTACTTTAGTATCTAAGATATTTGTATGCTTCAAAAGTTGTTTATAATAATGTTTTTCAGCGCTTAAATATGTAACCTTTTAAACTATGTTTGCGTAACATTAAGCACATAATTTAACACCACTTTACAATATCTTTAGAAATATCTTAAGCTTCAATCTTCCTGAGTTTAACCAAGGTGTGAGTGTTCTTGTAGCAGCTCTAGTATCTTGCAACATTACCTATAGACTCGTGTAATTTCGCACAATTTAGCTTCACAAATTGTGCATGTGTTGGATATAAATATAAGTTGTTCGTGAACATGTTGATTAACATCATTCTGAGAGCATTTTTCTTTTTTTATTAACGTTTTATCTTGTCTTATATCTGATATATATTGGATGAATGTATTTATGTGGAAACTAGCTTTTGCCAGCGACTTCGTCCGCGTTTCCGTCGTTTTTCGTAAAAAAGTAGCATACCTATGTCCTTCCTCACTGTTCAGTGGTTTTGATGTAACAGACAGATTAACTTTCGTATTTTAGTAGGGAAATATAATATATCACGTTACACAAAAATAATCCTTATAGCATGATTCAGTATTCACGCGCGACGGCGCGATGGCTTATTATCGTATTTCATGTATAAGTTTGGTGTTTCTATACCGATTTCTATGATTCTTTTTTTATTGAATAGGTAATAATGTAAACTTTTTTTAATTAGGGATGAGTGAGAGTATTATAAACGTAAGAGTAAACAAATATAATCAGAAATCTCCGAACTGCTAAGCTATCGGGAGTTACACGTGTTATTGTGAGTCAACCATAAAAGATAGACATATGCTGTTGTGGGATATATTTTAGATAATTTAATGTAGAACATTTCCGTCATACATGATTTCTATGTAGCTTTAACCATTAAGGCTGCATACGCGACGGAAGCTTAAAAAATACCGTTTTCCCAACATTTCCCTTCACTGCTCTGCTCCTATTGATTGTAGCGTGATGAAAAGTATACTATAACCTGCCCAGGAGTATGAAGAATAAATGTACCAAGTTTCGTTAAAATCCGTCCAGTAGTTTTCGTTTCTATAAGGAACATACAGACAGACAGACAGACAGACAGACAGACAGACAGACAGACAGACAAAAATTTTACTGATTGCATTTTTGGCATCAGTATCGATCACTAATCACCCCCTGATAGTTATTTTGAAAATATATTTGATGTACAGAATTGACCTCTCTACAGATTTATTATAAGTATAGATATATGTAATATATTTTTAAGAGCTGGCTGTTGCTTCAGAAAAGTTTAACAGTATTTACAAAAAAAAGGCAGTAAGTACGATATGCAACTTCTGTCCTTGCTTGTAAAAAAATAAATATAATTAGCTCAGGCAAAAGTTCTAAATTCCTGCGTCATAAATATGATAAACCATTTACCACTTCTGTATTACAAAATTTGTCAGAATCTTCAAAATAAAATAATTATACAACTAGAATGTCTTTCCTTTTTAAGCGACTTCATAATAGTGTATAATCAATTCACACTACATTATTAGTGGCCTAATTACCAATCTCCATAGTAATATGCAAATAATACCATATCATGTCAATCAGTGTTTAATTTGCAAGTAAATGTTCACTGCAAGCAATATCCATAAACTTAAGTACCGACATGAACGGTATTATTATTTCAAGATAATTGGTACAGCCATGTACAAAAGGTAGTAAGATATAGTTAAATATTACGAGGGATCTTAAATAGGTTATTGTAAAAGTGTCGTCATACCAACGATCATCAATGTCGTGAACATTTTATTGCTATTTGTTGCATTTGACCTGCCCTTTTAGACAAGTGATCTTTCTACAAGCGCTAACGCTGATCAAATCGCTCAAATGTATGAAAGTAACAAGTCAAAGTCACGTAACTTATCAAAATGATATGTAATTTTTATATATTTGATGTAATTTAAGCGATTTCTATCATCGTTAACGCTTGTAGAAAGATCACTTGGCTACAGAGGCTGGGTGGCTAACGTTTAGAGGAATGGTAATTCGACTATTGACCAAAAAGTTATTATCCCATTAAGCACGCATAAAAAGAATCTTATCATTGGTATTCTTATTATTTAGACATGATAAAAATATAGTATGGTATAAATCTTAAGCCTAGTAATTTTGTGCACGTCTGTACACTTAGATAAGTAATCTCAATAATGATTGGCCGCCAGCAAAACTACGATAGCCTCACATTAACGTATTATCGAGAACTTTTAGCAAAATGTAAAGTGTGAAATTGCAATAAGGATAAAAGTATAATGAAGATGACTTTAAACGTAATATGTTGTAGGTTTTTAGATCCCTATCCTGGACGCGAAGGTATGTGGAAAAGGTGTGAGAAAAAAGTTTAGCTTGTTTCCATAGGGACGACATGGTGTTGATTTCTAAAGTGTATTTATTATTTTCTTCTTTAGGTATAAAATTATTTTAAAGTTTTGGCCTATGGTAAACGTTTTATTTATTTTTTTATTATATGGGGACGCTCTCAACTTGTCGCTACGCCAGTACATGACCTATTAGGTAATAAAAATGACATACCGTTAACATTCTAGCAGCAACTATTGAATACTAGCGGTGCTCCGCGGTTTCACCCGCGTAAGAAGTCCTCATTTCTTTAATAAATCTTTGTTTTTCGTGATTTTTCGATATCTGTATAAGCTATTCTACTATTCGGGGTGGACAAGACCCTAACACATCACACATCATGAAAATCGGTCCACCCTTTCTTGAGTTATAAATGGTGTAACAAAGTTCAATGATTATTATATATTACACAAAGACCAAATTACGTACAAAAGGACCAGAAATAAAACCAATCCAATACCTAAAAACCGCATAAAACCTCACACCGTCCAATAATCTGACCTAATAATCTTTACTACTTGAAAATACCTCCAGTAAAGGGCGGGGTTTACATCACGGCGGACAAAATAACAGTTATTATGCAAATTGGCCGGTCGATTGAGACACAATGGCCGCCACGGACCCACACTATGATGTTATGCGGTGAAATATTGCTAATGTTGATATTTCCCGTAACTTTGCTTAGCTTTTGTTCATGCTACTATTTAAAATTAAGTTAAAGTTTCCCGAATATGAGTAATTGACGACTTAAACACTTAAAAATTCTAACGAAATTCAATCCAAAAACATTCAAACGAAAGGCTTATCTGATTACTTATCGTAAGAATTCAAATGAAATTACCTAAAACATGCTTTTTACTATTAAGGATATTTTATTTACTGAAAGTAGTTAAATTCATGGAAAATTGACCTTTTATGTTAGCTGAAGGTAATAAATGGGTAGTGTAATGTAGAAACAACATTACGTTAATGGTTGAAAAAAATATAAATGATTGGTATTTTAATTTTGATTCGTGTCGTTCTTACGCCTGTGCATTAAACTATAATTTAGTTTTTAGTTAACCAACAAGACGAAACTGTAAAATGTGCTTTTTAGATATTCATGAAGAATTTTCAAAAAACATATTCATCCAGTAAACTCGAAGAAACACTAGAAAAAAAAAAATATAATGAAAATAATAATCAAATAATATTACTAACAACTTACCACTGCTCGATTTTATGATATTCATTTATTAAGACTTTTTTTTAAATTTTTTATTTATTTTAATTTTCCAAAAGACTTTTCGTGTAAAAAAGGACCAATCTCAAACGATGTATGTATTTAATCTGTGTTCGAGGTTAAGCTAACACGTAAGTTTCGGGCATTAAACGGTCTGTAGTTTATGACGTGTGACTCGATATTCTCCGCAGACGATCGTTATCACCTCTTACTCACGCTTGTACAAACACTTTATTTAAGGGTATTGCCCTACGGTTAAATCATATTCAAATGTTCAAACATTTTTCTGGCGATAGAGATCAAAACTACAAGGATTTACGTAGCTTTTTTTATAATTTGGGTAAAATTTGTCATTGTTTTTTTAAACTTATTTAAAAAAAGGACAGAACAGAATTTATTTAGATTTTGGTTTCCAACCTTTAAAAGTCTATAATATAACAATTTCTAATTATTACCTACTACGTGAATAATATGAACCAAATTTAACCAATTAAGGAGTTTAATGGAGGGTGTAAATGCAAATAAAATTTACATGATGGTAAACAAACACCCCTACCTCAAATTAATATGAACATTTTATGCCTCAATTGCTGGTAAATTTCCCCGTTGCCTGCCTACGTCTAAGGGAGCGTGGCGCAATAATTCCACTTTCATATATCCTGTATCATAGCTGGCAGCAGTACAGAGATGAAATCCATAGCTCTGCTCAACTGTAACTCATTTCCAATCGGTAGTAAAAAGCGAGCCACACCAAGAGTATGCCAAACCCGGATAAGAAGCTTTAATGAACTTAATGTGTTTGGTTTTATCAGATTAATAATTTGCATAATATAATGAGTAAATCTGCTGAAATCCTAGGTTTAATTTTATTTTGAAGTATTCAATAATAATTTAATTTCAATAATAATTATTCAAAAATATTTTTATAAGTTAAAACTATATTAATTGAATAAAATATTCTAAAATATTAATTTACAATTATATTATTACTATTAGCTAAACTTTTTGCTAAAACTGCCAATCTGCAAAATCCAGTTTACTAATGACGCACGGGCGCATCTACTGTCTAGACAACAATTACGTCACTTAGGCGATTGCCTCTTGCTCCTGAAAAAAAAACAGTTTCTGCCATTAATGTTATCCTACTTTCTTCCTATATACTGTGTGAGTTCTTTCTACGATTTCTAAATGTTTTTATTTTATTTTTAGAAGCGGCTTACAACACACATAATTATGATAATAATAAAATAGTCTTAAAAATAAAGCTTTTGCTTTCAAAGCCATGATAAATCATCGTTCATGAAAAATCTACTAAACATCTTCTATCTTCTATCAGCTATCTTCTTAATAAAAACAGAAAAAGGATAAGACACTCCAGTCTAAATGGAAGACGTTACATTCCATTCTCTCTTTCAGCGATCCAAGTAGCACCGCTCACTGGGGGTGCATAAAATAATACTCTAGCAATGAAAAGAAAACTGTTCGGATAAATCGAAGGAAAGCAATGAATTTTTATGTACCCATTCGTAATACAAGAGATTTATAGTGGGTGTGCTCGCTCCGTTGCGTATCACCACTGTTGTGTATTTGTTTTTTGAAAACGTATTTTCCGATATTTGTTAGTTTCCTGTATATTGTAAGTTTAAGTGTTATTTGAAGCCATATTAAAATAGCAATAAGTTTCCGACCCAAAAATTGCGACTCATAGGACCATAATTTTGTAGTTTCTGTTCTAGAAACCTAGTGCATCACTCAAGGGTAGCCAGATAGTCCGAATAAACTGTAATTATAAAGTTATTTGTTTGTTTGTTTTTTTTATAAATTAATAAGCTGTTGCTTGCGGCTCCGCTCGCGTGGGTGTGGGTTATCGTGGCAAAAAATAGCCTATGTCCTTTCTTAGGATCCAAGCTTACCATATACCATCCATTTCAATCAAAGCGGTTCAGCGGTTTAGCTATAAAAGCGTAACAGACAGATAGACAGAGTTACTTTCCCATTTATAATATTAAGTATGGAATACCGAATCTAGTCCTATTAATATACTTAATATTATTTCAATGTAAAATCTTGTACATTATCAGGTCACCATTGCATCGTACGTACTATGCTCTTATGACATCTACATACGGAGCAATAAATCCAAGTCGGCCACAGTCCTACGTGGTCGGTATCAGATGCATGGAATGGCCTGCACGGCGCACGCACCTAACTTGACCACGCTTTGGATGCAAACGGACGATGCGTGAGGTAAAGAAACTTCCTTCAACGCAAATCAGGAGTAACGATCGGAATATTTTTGAATTCTTAACCGCTGCGACAAATAGTAGTATATAGTTTTGTGTCCCGTTGTTGGATAAACCTTTTTCCTACCCATTTCCAAATACCCCTTGGTAACACTCCTTAGTAATTTCGAGCAGTTACCTAAAATAAATAAACCTAAAAATTACAACTTTGCGATTTCTGGGAGTTTCTGTACTGGATTTTTTGGTCAGTTTTAGAAAAGGTTGTATTATTTCACACAAGCAATACCTTACAATAATACGTCTTACTTTGTGCCTACAAGCTTGAGTTATATTTCCCTGTAAAATAAAATAGAACACATTATTCAATCCTTCAGACCCCAATTTACCAAAAAAACTGTTCGTAGGATCCCTAAAACGCGCTTGAAGAAGCAAAAAATGTAGTCCCTTTTGTATTGTTAAGAGCAAAACGTTTAATCTAATCTCATCTAAACTAAGAGGCTGGAGAAGGGCTAGTATTAGTATGGAAACATATGGATCGATACTGTGAGCGGGTCTGCTACGCTTTATGTGCCTAATGAGTGATTAAGAATAATGTGGTGTTTATTGTGTTTTGTAATAATAACCTATGCTTCAGTATGTGGGTATTTGTTAAAAAAGAGCTAAGGACGTTGTTTCGCAGATAGTAATTAATCTATACTAATATTATAAAGCTGAAGAGTTTGTTTGTTTGTTTGTTTGTTTGTTTGTTTGTTTGTTTGAACGCTCTAATCTCAGGAACTACTTGGTTCGAATTGAAAAATTCTTTTTGTATTGGATATTCCGTTTATTGAGGAAGGCTATAGGCTATATAACATCACGCTACGACCAATAGGAGCAGAGCATAAATGAGAAATGTTGCAAAAATGAAAAACCGTTGAAACTAAAACACGCGAACAAAGTCGCGGGGGACAGCTAGTGTTGATATAAAATTCAACACTATCTGTTAAAAAAAAGAGTATGGCATTGTTTCGCAGATAGCAATTATGACTGAATAGAATACAAAGAATATTGAAATATGAGATGTAATATTACGTTGGAAATTTTCTAATTATAATTATTTACAGTTGAAAATAGCAAAGCTCAATAAGTTACTTGCAGAAAATATTTTTGGGTTGTCTACCTGTGCTTATAATACAGTGATCACCACTAAATATAAACCCTGGCTCGCAATCTTTCCAAAAATGAAACTCACCTAATTTCACTTAACGATGCCGTCCAATTTATCCTTTCGTGTTACTCCACACCAGATCCCCAGGTGAGAGTTAAGCGAATGAGGTTCCCGACTTAAGTGTAACGGACAGACGGACAAATGGTTCGCGTCTGTGGGCCGACCCTTAATTTTCTTTCAGCCCATCTTTTCTCTGTACTTTCTTGTATTCTATTAATGTTCTCCGCTCGTAAAGTTTTTGACCTTGCATCTTATAGACGGTATTGAAAATCTAACTTAACATTTGCTTATTAGAAAAATATTTTGTGACTAAGCTGTGTTCAGTCCAACACTAAACAACATTATGAAGGTAGATGCTTTAAATAAGTTATTTAAAAGGACTGTTGTTGCGTTACTTAGTTACTGTTAGGAAACAGAATATCGTCTAATAATTTATATGTAGGACAGCCAGCATTCGAAAACAATAACTATCAATTATAGGGGCTAGTTTATCTGCCAGCGTCAGACAATAATAAAAATTCTATGGGTGGTTTCAAGATCAATGGAGAGTCCTCAAGTAAACACACTGCACCTTGAGTAACCCACTTAATTTTATTCTGCAGTCAAACATTAGTTGAGTCCATGCGATCTCAGAGTGGGTCCATTTATCTTCCGAGCCGGTAGGCCTACGGGCTTAATTTCTATACATTGTAAGAGGGATGGCCCTAATGTTAGAGCCTTATCGTTTCTTTTGTGTGTTTCGCTTTGCAGTAACTGGATGGAGCACGCAACCAGTGAAGGATAAAGTGAGGTTCTAATAATGCGGTTGGTTGGAAAACGTTTTCGTAGTGGTCTTTAGTTAAGGGTTGGTTGTGGGTAAAGGCGAAACAAATTGCTTTTTAGTTGTATAAGTTAGAAAATAATTTTGTGTTGTTTAAAAAAAACATTGTAATTTGACTAGCAAAATTTTCATTTGCCGTAGTCCAGTTAAGTCTTCTACCTGCCTAGGCTACAGTTGAGTATCTACGATCCGAACACGATGATTGGCGGCTCACATTACCATGTAAATACAATGAATCCATTAGCCTAATGCCATCAACTCCAATTTGCATTAATTAATCGTGGAGCGTAGGGTATATTTTTGTGATGTCACGAGTTACATGATGCTTGTATTTCCCAAAAGCAAGGTGTGTTGCTCTCTTACAACTCTCAAACTTCGTAGCAATTCCACAACATTAAAGGTGAGATTACTTAGTTAGGTATAGTTTTAAAAATTCAGGTGCATTTACTTTCATTTAGAGAGATTTTCTAACTCAGGTATTAGGCTTATTGTTTCTGATGCAAAGTAGAAGTTTATATATTTCAATCCTGATCTGAAAATATTAGAAGAAATTAGATTAACTATTAGTTTAACTGCTTTTCATGGGACTGAGATGTCATTCAACAATATATGTCCGAGTAACTAAAAAAAAATCCTAGATTGAAGACTGTAGATCTGGAAATCTGATGCTAATACTTGTACAGACATACTCTAAATAAGTAATAGGAAGAAAATTCATCCTCAGTGTCATAGTCTTAAAATCGCGTCCATGAAACCGGTCCGTGCCGTACGAGCGGGGGTGACGCGGCCGCGCCGGTTTCGCGCGGGCTAAGTAAACTTCCGCCGGTGCCTACATCCGCCGGATGTGAATTCTCCCATTTGCCGGTAACTGAGAGAACATCCGCAATTATTTTGTGTATCGTTTTATAGCTTCTAACATTCTCTTCTTCTTTGTGCTTAGTGAATGGTGTAAGTGGTGATCATTAGTCAAATGATTGTAGAATATCGCTATTTTTATTTTGCCATCTGATTTTTAGGCTGAATATCCCACATTATTAAAATAATGTAAAA
This sequence comes from Diachrysia chrysitis, assembly GCA_932294365.1. Taxonomy (NCBI): domain Eukaryota; kingdom Metazoa; phylum Arthropoda; class Insecta; order Lepidoptera; family Noctuidae; genus Diachrysia; species Diachrysia chrysitis. The sequence goes on from OW028661.1 coordinate 689,318, forward strand.
TTTGAAAGCAAACTATGCTAATCACAATAAGGTTTCAATTGAAGAAAAATAAGTCTATAACTGTATCTATTATAGAAATAGAACGTGTGTATAAAATTATTTTTCTTGTAACACATTTTATTTATAATACCTATATCATTTTATTTTATTCATAAAATTCATATTTTATTTTACAAAACCTACTGTAACTTTTGTAAAATGAAATATAAATTTATTAATTATGGTAAGTTTGCCTTCCAAAATAAGCCTTTATTCAAACAAGGTTCTTAAATAAAAAGTTATCATAAATATTACAAAAATTAAAAAAAACATATAATGTTAATAGCTAACAGAAATATATTTCTATTGTAAGTTAATTTCGGACTTTTAAGTTTGTTCACGACCCCTGCTCATTTTCCAGTTTCACAGCTACAATATTATCGAAAGTTCTCGTTCGATACCCAATTATTGGAAATAATGACTACCGATACAGTTGACAACGCGATCACAACAAACTTTATGTAACTACCTTTTTTTCGCTATTGGAAAAAACAACTGGATTCCATTAAAACTTACAAAGTAAAATCAGAAAGCCTAATATCAAAACAAATATCCGCTGATGATATCATGTTAGGATAGAACATGCAACCTTGCACTACTGACACACTGTATTAAGGATTGAAATTGGTAATCTAAATTTCTTTATAAAAATAATATACAAAATGCAGCACGTATAAATCACCAAATACGGAAATCCGTTAATTTATACGGACTTTAAAAGATTATAGAATTAAAATTTTATCGTTTTTAGTATAACGTTCCAACCCTGTAACAAATAATGTTTGTAGAAGTCCACACGTTGACCCATGGACGTCGGTCGAACGCAATCGAACTTAATTCGGTCGGTCATCGGGTCCAATAACTGTCGCTCGATTTCCACGCGATTTGGCCGCTTAGACCCCGTAGCCGCACGACGGGTTAAAACAAATAGCCAGCTTTTATTTTACAAAATTGTTTTAACCCTTTCTCACTGAGTAATTGTAAGTTTTGGTTTTGTTCTAATATTTTTCGAATGATTTAGGTATTTCTTTTTGTATAGAATTGAAAAAGCAAAAACAATGTGGGTTAGATAAAAAAAAATAATTTCCTTTTCGGAAAAGACTTTTTTATTTACATTTCAATAAAAAACTAAACGTTTATTTTAAGTAAAGAAATTAGGGTAGGGTTCAAATAGTGTCATTAAAAAAGCGAGTTCAAGTCTTGTTGAAAGCCTTCAGCTTTTCCATAACGCTATTATATTTCCATCCCGGGTCTTTGAGAATTTGATCAGGCCATATTACGGCAATTTAGTTGAAGTTGGTTTAACGAGGTACAGCCTCAATTTTACCATAGAAAAAGTACAGAAAATTCTGAAATTACACTGAAAACATAAAGGCTTAAAAACTGCCTATAAATAAAATTATGCAAATTATAAAAATAATGCACGGTTCTAATGTGATTTTTTAAGCATTGGAATAAAAAAAATAACTAAAAACATTAGGAATCCGCCTCACCACATTTTTTATTTAAAACTGTGGTTTTTATGTGTACAGTTCTGTAAAATTGCTAGGTAACATTTAGCAAACTATTAAAATCTTAAATACACTCTAAACAAAAAAAACCGGCCAAGTGCGAGTCAGACTCGCGCACCGAGGGTTCCGTACAAACCTGTAGGTATATATAAGTAAAAGTTATGGTATTTTTATTGCTAAATGAAATCCATAACATAACAATGTGGAAAGCTGACGGTACCTTGTCAATACATATATGAAAACATTATGTATGTTCGGAAAAATCTTCATCTCTTTAAGAAGAGAAGTGATAGACATAATTTTAATACTAGAAATAGGCACAATTTGGATCAATCTCGGTTTAGATTGGCTAAGGTACGAAATTCTTTTATGGGGAATTGTGTAAAATTTTATAATAAAATACCACTGCGGATTCTACAACTGAACGAGACAAAATTTAAAACATGCATAAAACGCACACTATGTAGACAAGCATATTATAAATTAGAGGATTATATCCTTGATAAAAAAGCTTGGCTTAATGCTGGTCCTGCTCCACAGTCACAGCCACTTGGGTCCACTAATTAGTTTTCTTTTATTTTATATTTGGAAGAGATGCTCTCCCTTTTATTTTTATAAACATGGTTTTTTTTTTTTTTTTTTAATCGTATTTTTTTTTTTTTTTTGGAGTAAATGTTTAATCTTTTTATTTTTAACTTTTGAAAAGTTATAGTATTGTATAACTTCGAAGCATTTTTTATTTATTTTGTAAATATGAGTACCACGTGTAATATAATGTAACTGTTTTTGTTTTTTTTTTTTTGACATGAACGAGCATGGCAATTGAGAGTTTGTCATGCTCACTCAAATGTCTCGCTGATTATGTAATTTTTAATTCTTTAAATAATTCTGTCTGGACTAAATATTTTGCAGCTTCTCTCACTATTGCAGGACGAATACGCTCTTGACGACCGTGTTTGTAGCACATTTTTCGCTTCAAAAACGGATCAGGCGGGAGGACACGCCAGGGTGTCACCACTGTGCGGATCGCCCAGAGGACACGGTGGAGCATACGGTGGAGGTCTGCCCCGCTTGGGCGGAGCATCGCCGTGTCCTCGTGGAGGCGATCGGCGGCAGCGACCTCTCGTAGGGCCGGGCCCCTGGTTCAGACCATGGTGTGGAGCGAGAGGGAATGGGAAGCAAAATTCTCGTGTCGCGGTGTTTGTTTCCAAACTCCTCCGAAATGGCTGAACCAATTTGCATGAAATTTTGTGTGCATATCGGGTAGGTCTGAGAATCGGCCAAAATCTATTTTTTTATTTTTTTTTGTTAATCGCATAACAACGTTTGCTGGGTCAGCAAGTCTAATATATAAAATTCTCGTGTTGCGGTGTTTGTTTCCAAACTCCTCCGAAACGGCTGAACCGATTTGCATGAAATTTTGTGTGCATATCGGGTAGGTCTGAGAATCGGCCAACATCTGTTTTTTTTTTTAATCGCTGAACAACGTTTGCTGGGTCAGCTAGTAAGTTTATGATTATTAAAAAAAATATACTATGTGATGTAACTAAAAATTTAAGATTTTCGGAATTTTTCCTATATGTGTACTTTATAACGTTGCTTCATGCCAAATTTCAAGATTCCAGGTCGTCTGGAAGTATCCTTTAGGTTTTGATTCCCTTGCGAGTAGTTGCGAGTTTCAAAATATGCGGCTTTAATTGCTGTATCTTTTGATTGCGTTGACGTAGAAGTTTGATTTTGTTACAGCTTAAAGATATTATAGACTTGAGTATTTGTTAAGAATTTCAATATAATACCACTACGCGTTCATGAGTAAAGGGGTAATAAGTTTAAAATTATTAAAAATATTTTTATTATATGATGTAACTAAAAATTTATGCTTTTCGCAATTTTTCCTTTATCTGTGTTATAAGACGTTGCTTCGTACCAAATTTCAAGATTCTGAGTTCACGGGAAGTACCCTGTAGGTTTTGATTCCCTTGCGAGTGTCGAAAATTTGCGGCATAAACGGGAGTATCTTTTGATCGCGTTGACTTAGAAGTTTGATTTTTTCACAGCTCCAAGAGACCATAGATTTGAGTATTTGATATGAATTTCAGCTTGATACCTCCACGCGTTCCTGAGAAAAAAGGTCTTGACAGACAGACAGACAGACAGACAGACAGACAGACGGACAACAAAGTGATCCTATAAGGGTTCCGTTTTTACCTTTTGAGGTACGGAACCCTAAAAAGCGAATAAAAACCTCAAGGGTGTAAGTTTTAATCCCCGCCAACACTGCTCAGTTTTCTTACGTTATATTTAACAACTTTTCGGTTATTGCAGCAAAAAGTAACCAATGTCCTTTCTTGGGATCCAAGCTTACAATATATCAAGTTTTATTAAAATCGGTTTAGCGGTCTAGCTATGAACGCGAAATAGACAGACAAAGTTACTTTAGCTTTTATATTATTAGTATGAATTTGGTCCTATCTCCCCGCTAAGTTTCCACGTGATTTGGTCTTGCAGACCCCGGTAACCGCACGCCGGGTTAAAACGAATAGCCCTAACTTTAGTTCTCCTCCATTTTATTTCGGAATTCAGTGTTTTAGAGTTCCTTTAAACTGGTTTTCTGGATCAATTAATCACGAGAATACGCACCATAAAATTTAACGGTCTAATTTTAATTGAACTGTGTAACGCAGTGGGTGATTTTTGGCCTTTAGTCCAGTTGATTTTAGTGTAGAATAATGAACTGAACTGTATTTAGCTCATAGATTTCTACAAAAATGATTTTAATTAGCACGGAACAAATATTTGTGTGGTTTTTTCTGTAAGTGCCACTCCAGCAATGTGTCTGTCTTTTGCGAAGCGGAACAGTTCTAATGCACTCGCGTGTGTGGTTGACATAAATTTAATTTACGTGTAGGCATTTGTATAATTATTATAATGGAACGTATGATTATCAAACAGTGTCAAAAAATATATTAACTAGATAATAAATTAAAATTATTTTAAAACCTTCGCCAATGTTTAGGCAACTCAATGGCGTATATGCATAAATTTACACGAAAAAATACCGCACAGTGTGAATTTAACGTTAAAATTTTAATAAATTTCAGGATGAAAAAATATATATAAATTAGTTAATTATTATAAAAGCTTAACTTAAAAAGACCAACAATAATGAGCTGAACCAAGCTATTCTTTACCAAAGCACTATAAAACCCATGAAACTGTAAAACTAATAGCTAAGTGTATCGTTAAACATTAGCTAACTACCCTCACTTTAAACCGGCTTCCTAGTTTATTAAAGGAGTTAAAAAGAGTTTTTTTTTCTTGTCTCAAGCATAAAAGACGCCAGTTTTTACATCTAGGAAGTAATTATCTCTCTAAAGTTGTAAGAATCAGGAGTAGAGAAGTCGAGCTGCGTATTTCTGAAATACAGACAGGCAGATTTGAAATTGTAAGTGATTTCAATGGTTTATGTAGGCAATTAAAATATGATCAAATTAATAGCTTTAATGTACTGCTTTAAAATTGTCTTCTACTGTCTCTATACCTCTCCATGAGTTGCCTTTTTCTGGCTTATCTCACATTTTTTTTTATAAATATTTGGTTCAATATTTTAAATCCAAGCAATTAAAATACTTCATTAAAATAATAATTATAAACAAATGAAAGTCGGATTTCTAGATATAAGTGTTCAAAATATTGTTCTGTAAAAAATATGTAGTTACCTACACAATTCTGCATGGTTTTTTATTTTGTTAAAGCTTAAAAAGCCTTTACGAAACTGAATGCCGTTAGCCTTACACTTTACATTAGGCTAATTATTTGCCTAACGTCGATATCGACACGAATACCTTCCAACAAAACCTACCCTATCCTAGCTTTTAAGGTCATCGGTATTCGTAAAACAGCGTCCGTGTTCGGCCGGATGGAGGGTGATCATTTTGACCAACTTTTTTCATTATCGCTTGAAACTCGAATACTTTTATAGTAGTCCTATTTCGTTTTAGTTGTGATTTTCTTTTCCTCTGTTATTTTTTCTCCTTGTTAACTATAGCCGTTAGCTTTTACCAGGCTATTTGGTTCTTTATGTTGGTACAAATGAGCTAACTTTATGGGTTTACGTCGAGTTACTTGAATACTGATTGGTATGCGATAAGATTGCGTTTTTATTATTTTTCGGGTTTTAGTGGAATTTGATGGGGTATTATATTGGGGTATTATAAAACACAGAGGGTGATTATATTGGAATATTTTACAATAATAGGTATACATTTTTTGTTCTTTTTTAAACGAATAACTCTCGGATATTTGCTGTTATGCGAGGGCAACAAACTATGAAATAAAAATTTGAAAATTATAATTTGATTTTAAATTTCGGTTTTTGCTTTTAAAACCATCCTAAACACGAGTTTAATGAAAGGTGTTAGATGTTATCTAGTCTAGACTACGGATTGTTTGTGCTATAATATTTCATGTAGCATAACAGTCTCAAATTATTTAGTTTTATTTAACTGCTTTTTATGTTAGTTTAAATATTAGTACCTTCATGGTTTTAATGTATTAAAGACTGCGACTCGTGGTTGAGTATAGCTGATTACACATAAATGTCCAAAACCGACTTCAACGTAAGTGATAATCATTTTAAATTAGAAGAGAATCAATGAAAAACTTGGAATACGTATAATATCTATAAAGGTTGAGCGTTGCCGATTTCCCTGGGATCACATCATCAGATCCTGACTTAATGACCATTAGACCACCTCGGAAGTATACCTACCCTTTCAAACAAAAAAGAATTTTCCAAATCAGTCCAGACGTCTTCGAGTAATCAAGGTACATATTTAAAAAAAGCGTTCACATCTGCTGATCTTAATAATAATTATAAAGCCATGCTTTTTGAATATAAATTTTAAAATAAACAATACTCCAATTATCATAGCTACAACTCTAGAAAGCTGGCAACTATACTCTTATCTGCAGCGCTAGATTCAGATTAAGATAAATTGAATCGTTTTTTAGCATCCATTCTACTAATTAATGTGCTTTTTAACCTGTATTTAATAACAAGAAATGCTTTAATCATTACGGGGAACAGATTTAGAATTCTCTCAACTATAATATATAATGTACAGCGCTAGGTACAGCATATTGGTCCGCTTTGTAGCGCGACTGCTCCTTCCGGCGCACGAAGCATTCCCGGAAGTTTACTTAAAGAGGGCGAGGTACCGGTGTTAGGAGTATTCTGTTATCACTACTTTATTGCGGTTTTAGTTTATACAGTTATTATTTGTAGTGTTCATACTAAGAAGAAAAAGTCTTGTTTTAAATTAAGTGGGAATAAACTTTGCGTGAATCAAATATATTATCATCGTCTTCGCTTCAGTAGTTGGACATCCACTACTGGACATAGGGTCCTGCAAGGGTCAGACATAAAAAAAGTTTGGGATTTCCTAAAGAACCCGATGCATGATACAAAACTTGTAAATGAATAATTATTTACAAAAATGAATCTTTAACCGTATTAGCTACCTACCTTTATCATATTATTTGGTCACTCTACCCAATGCTCCGATTTTCTCCAAAGTCCTGTATAAATTATTTAACAGAATACGTCCAAATCTTACCAGTGATAGAACGGATGCTGTGTCGATAGTTCAAGACAGGGACGTCACACACGAGTAATAAGAACATGGCCAAACATGTAACGAAGAGAATTACCAGTTCTCTGGACCCAGATTAAAATATATTTAAGTATATAATTCTTTAATAGTTTAAACCATATGTAAAATGTTACATGTTTCAAATCATTAATCATGATTTACAGCAAATTGTCTGTCTAAGTAAAATAATATGTATGAATATTTAACCGTGCACTGCACACCGATAACTATCACTTGAGTCGCCACTACTTTTTAACTTACTCTGTCTAGATAAGTACTTCTTTGTCAAATAAAATACACTTCATATTTAAGAAGGCAAATAATTTGAAAGAATACCAGCATTAACTTCTCATTACCTAAACAAGCACAAATAAACATATTCCAACAAATCCGTCTTCACCGTGCAGGAAACCGCATCTTGGGGAACTTAAGCAAAGTTATCCGTAGTGCAGGTACGAGTTATTAGCTGACGACAAGTTTTAATGAGCAGCGGTGGGCGCGACTGTATTGACTCGAGTTGTTAAGATTCATGAACGAAGTACAGTCGTGTGCAGTTTTGTTTTGTGATGATGTGTCAGTTTCGTTCGCATTGTGATTAAGATTTTGATTCTTGTATGAGGCAGACTTTTGAATAGTTAATATTGATTCTTGTTATGTATAATAATACCAGCCTATAAATGTCCCACTGCTGGCCACAGGCCTTTTCTCATATAGAGAAGGAACGAGCATTGATCACCACGCTTGCTCATTGCGGGTTGGCAATTTCAAATTCCAATTTTTGGAATCCAGCTTTCCTCACGATGTTATCCTTCACCGATTGTCAATGACGTCTTAGAATAATTAAGAAAGTACATATAACTATGAAAAAGTCACATTGATACTTGCCTGTAATGGTTTAGAACCTGCAACCTTGTCCAGACAAATCCGTTCATTGAACCACTAGGCCACCACGACACTAGACATTAGGTAAATACTAGCGTTGAGGTAAATGTAGGTAGCGTGAAAGCAAATGACTGTTTTGAATCTGACGGTCTCTTAAGAAATAGTTCAGATAAATATTTAAATTTAGTAACGTATGTTATTTTTTACTACAGCCAATCGGTTTTGACACACGTCGAATGGTATATATTCATAAATACGCGTTCATACATATATAATCGTTTAACAATAAAGTAACACAAAAATAGCAGTTTGATAAAACATGTGTCTGCCACAGATTTTTCTATCCAACACAAATGGAAAACTGCAAAACAAAAACATTTGTAGTATTTTATTTTTATTTAGAGTCCGCCCCTAATTGAGGCCAATCAAATTGAATCGGACGGCACATCGGGCAGCACGCAACCAGCTAACCATTCGTAAAACCTTTAAGTTACTTGTGTTGTAGATTATTTATAAACCTTAACATATATTTTTCAGAAGTTCTTTCGTGTATTTATGGGTGTTTTGTTGATATTCATGCGTGTAGAATGTGGAGAAAATACATAAAATTACAGGATATGATTTTTACAGTATTGATACTTATTAAGGGTGCGTTTACAAATATGAATGTCTAACTACACGCACAAGTATGTACTATCGGTGTGTAATAAGAGACAGTTAAGTGGGTTTGATATATAATACTCATTCGTGTTTTCCATATCGCTATGAGTCAGTTTTTACAGTACAGAAACATGCCATGGTGCATAAAGGATGGTAGCGAGGATGCCTGCTCAAGATTCGGACGTTTTAATGCGGTATCTTCACACAAGAAGGTTCCTAAGTACTTATTAATGTTGTATAAATCAGTTAAGATGCAAAAAATCTGACAGCTTAGAAAATGGTTTAAGCTAATCGCAGATTAGACGGCGAATTATTATAAAACGAGGCGCGTAAGGCGCGTGCGGTGCATACTGCACGGTCTAGTGTGCGATCAGCTTTATCCAAATCTTAAAATTCACGCAACTGGAAGGTGTACCTACATTCCGTTACACAAAACTATTACTATTCCAACCCTAAAAAAACTTTACCATTAAATTTATTTTTCTTTACAAAAATCAACCCTCCAGTGTCAAGTGTCAAAGCAGTGCCGTCAAATTAAGTGCGGGTTGTCTTGGCCGTGTAAAAATCACTTTGCGTGTGAGCCAGGATTGAATTAACATCGGTAATTACCACAGAACACGCTGTGCGCGATTGTACAAATTACGCGTTGTGCGCGTTTGTACGTTAAAGTTTTTGATGTGAATATTTTGAACCTTGTTTAAATTTGTTGAATTTTAGTTTGTTTCATTAGTGTTGTGGTCGCGAACGTCATTGTCCTAATGAGGTTTTGGTCTCATTTCCAGTGTAGTTTTTAATTAAAATGTTTTTTTAACTGGTCTCGTAGCTGAGTTCTGGATTGACACTATTTAAATTGCCATAAAAACATTGGTTTTTCTGAAACATATGTGATATATTTATATTTTCGCCCGTTATCCTATTCTGTCTTGTAGTGTATGTAAATTCTTTTCTTGAAGTAGTTACATAAACATTTTAGTGTGTTGACGTCAAAATAATATATCTTTTTTACAGTAAAATAACTACAGCAAAAAAGGGCAGAAACATTTTCAAAATTTTCGGTGTTTTCTAAATCCCTTGCCCTTATCAAAAACACCACTATGATAACACAAACAATATCAAGCAAAGCTAGCAACATGAACTTAAAAGTCCATACTAAAAATCTCGTACATTTATAAAAGCGATTGATGCGATGCCAGACAGCGACTCGTTTGATACGTTCCAGCTTTATGCCAGACGCCATGCCAGCACTCAGACTCAACATACTTCTAAAAGCTCTACATTCTATACAAATGCGTTTCTATTTCCTAAAGAAAACTGTTCAACAAATCTAGAAAATTCAGATTGAATTAGATCCGCCTCATTTGTACTGAGTGAGTCGTTGACTTGCTGGATATTGTTAAGTGCACGGAATGCAGATTAAACTTAACTATTCGTTTATTTTTACCTTATAATAAAACAATTTAATGAAAGTGATCAAACTGGATTGAACCCCTCTCATATGTCCCAAATTCAATTGAATATTTATTTCAATTCTTTTAATAATCACTCATCGTGAATGATGTGTTAGTTAACTAAGTAAATATAAGCATTTAATAATGCCAGTAAGACACTATTTTTGTTTATTTCTCATTCCATAGTTTCTGTATGAATCTGTACAGTACAAGATATATCTAAACTTTTATCAAAACAAAAGACAGCGTACTTGATTTATTTGAAGAGACTATCATAATTCAGTATCTGAGTAAAATAAGATCTTCATTATAGGAATGCTACCAAATTTTTATATTGATTTTTCAAATACTTACTTACTAGGTAAGTATGTCACTATTATAATGTCACTAATAAATCAATTTTTCTAAATAACATCGATTACAAATTCAGTATAACCTCGCATGTGTTAATGAAATTATGAAACAGGATACGGATCTGAATTTTTGTGATCGCGATCCTATATTAAATCAGCTCAGTCACGTAATTGAATTTTAAATATATTTTGGTAGAATATTGATACATCCATTTAGATGGTATTGGCGATTTCCGATAGTGTTACATGACTATCGGGCTTTAGGGACACAGAATTAGCGAATGTTATCTGATGTTACTATACAGTATCCATGTTTAGTTACAGGTCCAATATTCTCATATTTGATGTAGGAGTTAGAGGTAATTTTGTATTTGTTCAGCCGGAAAATATATTTATATTTTATCCAGTAGGTATGGTCGGGAGCAAATCTATGTGGTTATATCACTTATTAGATTTAATTACGAAAACTTATTTGTGATTTTCACTCTCAGTCTTTTAAAGTTAGTTCAAATAGGTATATATGAAAGTTTATATATTTCCAACAAAAAATATTTTTGAATCAAATTCATACAAAACAGAAACAGTATCCATCAACACTGCACTATCGTTACCGTTAAGCAACATTTTTTGTACCAAACTAGAAAAACTCGTGTAAACCACTAAAATAAAACAAAACACAACTACGATCAAAATACTGTTGCGATATCTATTGGCAAGTTCATTCGTTTACCGTCCCCCCACGGTAATACCGGACGCGCCTTGTAAACCAATTTCACGCGGATTATCGCGCATCGCAAAACCGAGATAAGGTCGTGGTACTGGGTGAATGACCGCAGTAACCATTGGAGTTAGGTTGTTTTGCGATGATAAATGTCGATAGATGATATGTATGGGCAGTTTGCGTCCCTCTTGGGAGGATTGCAATCGGTTGTGACAAGATATTAGGGGGTTGGATGAAGTTGTAATTGCCTGGTCAAGAGTTTCGTGTTTAAGGTAACTATTCAGTTAAGATTGTTCTGTATTAGAAGTTAAGAGCTTTATCAAAATTTTGAATCATATAATTTACTTTCAGGTTCTGTTATTCTATACGCCTCTCTAATTCTGCTACCTCTTTCTTCTTCTTTTATGTCCTTATATATTCTAAGCAATTGAGCCCAAGATTTACATCTAGAATAATCTACATTTGGAATGCGACAGTCGGTTAGTCATTTGCCTGTAGTGATAGGTAACTACTACTACTACTAACACTTGAATACAGACGTGATGATTTACAAAAATATCCGAATGCAATTACAATGAAAACATGGGTAGAGAAATCAAATCTGACATATGGCATGCAAAGATAACGCTGTGCGTATAATTCAACAGCCAACAGACCGAGCCGGGTCTAAAAATAAAATATTTCTATTATTTAGAACACGCGATGGTATAGCTTTGTTAGTTCACGTGGGTTTTATACATTTACCAAAATAGTTGGTCATTTAAGGTCCCGCCATTTAACTACAAAAATTAAAAAAATGGTAAATAAATAAATAGATCTATTAATTTATTTACCATTGATGGGTTTACCCGGGCGGTGGTAAACATTATAGTCTAGATAAAAAAAAAACACACCTTACGTAGGTGCGATTTTTTTTGACATGATAGAGATAAATATTTGAGGCCTTGCTGGCCTTGTAGACTGGATTTTTCAAACTTAGATGAAGAGTTAGACCTGTCAATTGAGAAATACATAAAAATAGAGGGCAGTCAATTTTTTAGAAAATAAAGTAAACTCAAGACAACTTGAAAATATATTTTTATTTTTGTTATATTTGATACACTTCCTTATTATTACTAGCTAAGGATAATATGATGGATTTGTATTGTAAAGACACACAATCAAATAAAATGCAACAATAGATCAGGTCATTATAGTACCCAATCTTCCCATTGCATTACCAACAAAAGCAGCTAACAAAAGATCCTTTTTCCATTCTCTAAATCTTCCCCAGCATCAAGCAAACACCATTAAAACAGCTGATGTGATGGAGAATAAATTTAAGTGCCTATAACAATATTTGGATCGCGTGAGCGGTGGTGCGGCGAATTAATACTAACAATTACTTGGGCAACACGCACGAAAAAAACCGTTCAAATTGCTACTGTGCGTGATGGAATTAGATGAGGTCTCAGTGATGGGAGGAGCGGAGGAAGTAGGGGAAAAGGATTTAGTACCCTCATTTGGAGGCGAGTTTTTATGGATATCTCGTATATAGTAGGAAGTTTATTATAACTTTCAGCCAGTCTCCCATACTGGTTCATCTTATAATAAATGACTGTAACTTACCTTTGGAAATGTCATCCATTTAATGACATTTGGAAAAAAGCACTAAATTTATTTAAATTAAAAAAAAAACATAAAGAAATAGAAATTGCTAATTAAATCAAATGTTTTCTAGTTAAATAAGCTGTAAATGTAGCTTTAGAGTCTTTTATAATCATAATCGTCATTAGATTTCTTGTATGCAGTGATACCAAACGAAAAGTATTTCTCGTTCAACGTTCAAGTTTCATTTGCTTATTTATTTCGCTATTTCCTGTTACTATAACATCCACCTTACTTGACCTATAAATATCGATTGAATCAAACCTTAAAAAGCCTTCGATTGTATTATTCAAAAGTCGAGCTAATTATCGGCATTAATGAGATTTTTAAGTGCCCGCTTTTTTTACAACCAAATAATTTATCCAGAAGATAATTTTGGAAGTAAATTTATTTTTAAGAGGGATTATGAAAAATATACAATAAATAAAATACATACAAACAGTAACCAAGTTTAACGAACTTTAGCTGCCTAGAGATAAAATTACATGGATGGTATTCGTAGGTGTACTTATATATTATATTGGTTTAATAGTATATTACATAAAATATTGTAAAATCATCTTTTAAATATTAAAAACTAACATATAGGTATTACCTATTTATTGATACAAATATCAAATAGTTACTTAGCTCAGATCATCTCTCTCTCTTATGGTGAGCCATAATTAGTAGCAAGACGTAGGTATATTTTTTCCAAGGGTTTAATTACAAAAACCGAATCACTTGCACATTTCTGCTAAACGTAACTCCCATATCAAGCTCACCATCATTTAGCATCGTCAAACCACAAAAATTCCCTTAAAATCCCTCCGGACTTTTCATTGTCAGCAAAACATCTCTTATTAATGTCACGAGCATCCGTTGGTAGAAAGTTATATTTAAGCCGTACAAAAGTAGATACCACATTCAATTAGATCTCTATACTCGTTACCAGACCCTCGTCAACGGAAAAATCCTCCACACTTGTATGTTAATAAATTTCTGTCACAATTTTGTTTAAGGAAGTTGGACAATTTGGAAAAATGGAAGATATTTTGGTAAATTTTCTTTAAAAATGTATTTACTAAACCTATTATGAGATAATATGAAGATAGATTATCGAAATCTTGGAGATAGCATTTAGAGGGGTTTAAGCAGCTGTCTTCAGTTACCAGCAGGTAACCGAAGAGATGTTAACACCTTGCTCCATCGTACTTAAAAAAATGAGGTGATTTAGATCACACGTTTAAGTTGTGGTTCTATGTCTACATGTTATTTTTTTTTTTGTTTTAGGACCTCGTTCCAATCAAAGCCTAGGTTGTTAACAATCAATATACTTATTGGAGATCATGATAATAATCCTATGCAGATATACTAATCGAAAACTCTTCAGTTATATACTTGCAAGTAATTTAATTAAACAAATAATTTCAGCAGTTTCAAAACTGGATCACGTTTTAGCACCATCCGAGACCAGCTTACGTAAATTATAATTTCGCATGAAAACACCGATCAAAACGTCAAAATAAATACCAACAAAGTTGGATGTAATCAATCATCCGGCGGAAGTCACGGTGTCAATAAGTTTGTTTGTTTGTCCCTCGTGAAAATCGTGACGTAGATAAATTAGTGAGGCAACTCCGTTTGAACTTTGAACTGATTAATGGTAATGGAAAAATTGGAAAAAATGATTTGGGATTTCTTGATGAATAGTTGATTAGCTTCGAATCAATGGAGGATAATTATCATTGATTCTATTTTTGTTTTTTACAAAAATCAATTCATCACAACTGTAAAAAATAAATTTACGGAACTAGTGCAGATACAGGTTACCTGGGCTTCCCTTAAAAAAAATACCGGCGAGACGAAACATACGCGCTTAATTTATTATACTCATCATTTAGATAACCAAACCTTTGTATAATTTTTTTGTTTATCTATATTGTTGTTCGTAGTTGATCATAATTAATTTTATTAAAAATTGATCGCTAATTTTACCTATTCTTGGTCGGTATTGTTCTTTACACTAATTTACTGTCTTTCTGTCTACAAGCTATTAAGCACATAAGCTATTGACCATATCGCAGACTTTCAAAGCACCTTCAAAATCTGTTCATCCCAATAACAAGATGTTAACTGACCAGGTAACAACCAGCCATTTGGTCGAGTTAACTAACCAAGTCGAAGACGTTGGTTGTTTTGTGAACTACTAGTTAACTCTTAGTCGGTTTGTTTGCTTCCAAACTTGAACAGAGTCTAGACTGAGTGTGTGCAAAGTCCTAGGAAGTGGCATTTAGTTCGGCAAGTAACTGCGGATGCAAGTTTTCAAGTCCCGCGTCTTATTGTTGACCTTTTGTCTTTTATTTCGTTCATTGAATCAAATAAGCTTTGGTTGGTTAGATGGGAATAAGTTTGGAGTTAACTGGGTTGTTGGGCTACTCCTCGACATAGTTACGGATCTCTTTCATGATAGTTTTGTTCTTGATTTTCTCTGAGGTTAAGGGCACTTTGTATTTATTTCGATTATACATATAAAATATACATATGTTTTATGTCTATAAACTATACGAAAAAGAACGTAAATTCCGTAAAGAGCGACAACAAAAACTCACAAACAATAAGTAATTAAATACGAATAGTATTAAGAACAAAATTAAAACCATAGGCAGGACTCGAACCCCCGACTACTAGTTAGGCACACAATTTGAGCATCTCAGACCTCTATAGCTTAGTTAGTAAAGCGACTGGTGTGCCTAACAAGTAGTCGCGGGTTGGAGTCTTGCCTGAGGAATTCGTATTCTAATAACAAGCTTTGTCTCGCAGGCATTATTGCATAATAAATTATAATAGCATCAAATAATCTTGAAACTTGATGGAGAATTATTAAGTTCATGAGATTGAAGTAGATGACACTAAAATACAACCAATCAGCAATTTTCGTCGTATTTCACCTTACCGAATTCCCAATACGGATATATTGAGCATATTGATGTCACAGTGGCCGCCGAACAATGGCAGTTACGCAATGATCTCATACATTGCGTACCACCCACCGACACGGGCGGAACACTTACCACATAAATATTCATTGGATGGTGAGTGTTGTGACAGAAACGTCACAACATTCGCGCCGTTTTTAATTCAATTTGAACGTATTGTTTCGATTGGTACAGTCAGAAAAAGGGGTATTTTCTAAATTATTTTTAATAGCACCCTGAGTTTCTTAGAAAAGTTGGGTATTTTAGTAAATGCAAATCGAAAATAAACTAGTCGTTAGTGCAACAATAGACAGTATAATCAGGACTGTCATGTAGCTAGCCTGTTATCTTAGAGCTACGTAGTTTAATTAGTTAGTATAGTATAGTTTAATTCGATTTTATTTTAGACATGTCTTCAAATGCATTGAAATCTGCTCCCGGCATGGGCTCTTACAAACTAACACGTTCTAAAGAATGATTTAACATCAACATTACAAACTTTTTTATTCAGCAGCTGGTAACAAAGAAATGTGTTCAGTAGTTTAGGAGAAAAAGTAACAAACACATTGGCACTCAATGTTGCTTCCCCTAACAGTAAACAAATAACATTTTTTTTTTAAATTCTGCTTATTTTGCTGACCTTTCTAAGTAACTCACTCTTGTACGCACTTAATATAATTTCTTGGAACAATTGAATGTGATTCAATTGGAGCCAGTCATCTTGTCAACAATACGAGGTTATTTTGTTCTGTTCAACTATGCTGAAAAGATACATAACTATAATTTGTCATGCAAAACATGTTATAAAAGACTTCGAAAAAGGCTTAGTACATATTCAAATTAATAAAAAAAAACATATAAAAAATTAATATTCGATATTAGACAAACAAAATTTACTTAAGTACTTATACCAAGTATTCCTAATCAAACCACATAGCGCAACACGAAAGACACAAAAAAAAAACGACACCTCGATACAATAAAATACCTACGTAATATTTTCACTATTTTAATATTTGTACCCTAAAATAAAACGCTTGAAGTCGACAAATAAACGCTAAACACTTCAATTAAACGAAAAAATAAACCAACCAGCCTTAATTTAAAAAGGAATTCCAGTAAACTCGTGCCTATTTCTTTATATTTACTTCATCAATCTGTATCGTTACCTTCAAGGCCGCTCATTGACCGGTAATAATGTAAATGGAATCAAATAGAACAAACAAATAGGTTTGGCATTTAACAAATCAGGTGCCTTAAATCAATTCCTTTGAAGTGATTAGAATGTCCCTAATGTTAATAGAAAATAGCTTTCTGTTACCCTTAGGCCGGTTACAGAGCTCGACGAACCGTCGGCGTCACGTCAGTCCGTACGTTAGAGTGCTGGACTGACTGTATACTTGCGTATGTTGCAATGTACTGTGTACGAGGACCGTCAGTCCACTGATCAGTACTGCACCGACCGGTGAACCGACCTTATGGGTCATTTTCGTTACGAATTTTCATATAAATGACATGTACTGACGCTGACGTACGCACCGACGACGGTCGGTGGCGCACTGTAACTGGCCTTAGTTCGATGTGTAATCAATTATGTATGTTCTTCATTACTGTTATTTAATTCAATTATGGTATTCGCTAAAGTTAAAACAATACCTTTCTTTTTTTTTAATTACCTCTATCTTCTGATTTAAATTTTTATTTCTTTATCTTCTTGACGCTATCCTGAACTTTGTTAGTTTATTTTAAAAAAAATATGTGTTTTTTATGATCCCGCTTATATTTAAATAATTTATAATTATTATGCTTTTATAATCATTAACCTTACCTGCTCATTAAATTCAGCTTAAATTACTTTAATTTTCGTTAGTTTTTATTTTAGAGTAGAAATTGTAACTGTGAAGGCCCCCATCTGCACTGATCGCATCGCACGTATTTTATTTATTTATATTTTCGCTCGCAAACTGGTAGTTTCCAGAAACAACCGCTTCTTACCGACGACAGGTGGATTGAACTTCGGGAACTCGTAAAGTGGACTTAGGAAGACATCGGGACAGTTTACAGAGCTTTTGGTTATCGCCTGGGATTCCCAGGTGCTTTAGTAAAACTATACTTTACTGCATTTTTATAAGTACCTCAATCTACATACATATATATTTTATTGATCGAATATAAAGGCAGTTACTTCATAAATACCTTCTTATAGCTTCATATTGTTGTAAGGTTTAAATAATTTAAACTTCAATTAAGCCGGAGGATTTTTTTTGAGTACATAAACTCTACCCCTGGTCTTATAATAATGATGTCGATAAGTAGAGTTACATGCTAGATCTGAAATTATTGCAAGTATAAATATAGATTTTTTTCTCAAATTGACAAAAAAGTAACCTAGTGATGGAAAGTGATTAAAAAAAAAAAGTAAATTCTTTCAAGTAGAAATAGGTAATCTGGTTTCATATATGCTTACAACAAAACCACCTATAATACTATCCGCAAAAAATTGCTGTTCAGTAATATCTAAAATATTGTGTAACCAGTTTATTTACCTATGTTGTCGTCAGCGTACCGGATCTTACTACTGCTTCCGAGTTCGTACTTCCCGAAGGCTATACTAATAAAATATAAGACATACGTCCAATAAGCGACCACGACAAAACAGTACATACAGCTAACCGCACATCAGTAACAAATAATTACAAAGATGAACCTTAATATTAAGGCTTATAAAGGCGTTGTCTCTGTCAAAGTGTTACCACTGATTTGCTGTCTACTGTACAAAGAAAATAATAATGAATCGATAACAAAAGTCTCGGTCGCGGTATTTGAGTAATCGAAACGTTCCTGAACCGGTTTGCGGCGGTTCCGAATGGACCCGTATTCTGGATTCATCGATTTTTAGAACCGAATTAGTTTTCGAGTCGATATTTAAATCGACACATAAATCGATTAGATCTTATTTGTGACATTAATTCGTTTTGTAAGATTTGTAATCGGATACATTTTATTTTTGTTTAATGTTTTTGTAAGAACTCGCTTAAGTAAAATTTTGTTAATTGCTTTTGATATTCCGTTATTTTCTTACCATTTTAAAATACAATGTCGTTATTATTATTTTTCATCAACTTTTTCAGCCTATAGTCTCACACTTTTGAGATACCATATTTTAAATTGCAATAAGTACATTGTATACTTTATTTTAATATTCATAGTGTACCACATTTTCCTTATTTTTTAATAAAATGTAATTAAAGAGGTCACAACAAGACAATTTAAAACTTTATGTCCAGAATGGTACACAAAGTGGACTTAATGTCACTAGACATTTTCCGCCAGTCAACCTTTCGGTTAAAAGAAAATCAACATTGAAGTAGTACAAAGGCTAAGAGCGAAAAGACCACAAAAAAACCGTTTAGATCTACATTAATAAAATGATAGATAAACATTTAATGTTGATAAATGTAAGATATATAAATAAAATCTTATCAATAATTAATGTATACTACAATTTAAAATCATAAGGGATCTGTATTAGAAAAGATAATTCTGAAATAAAAGAAACCATAATTCTAAAACTAAGTGTTTCTTACCATTTCACACGAAAGCTTTATCTATCGAGTTAACCATTAGACATTCGTTAAGTCAAAACAGAGAATATTCACCCAATCAGAATAGGCCTCCAAAATGTTTAGACATTACTCTTTCTCACAATTTCTATAGGTCACAGTAATGATAAATAGATAAAGTATTACTATAAATGGTCGAGCTTTTGACGTAATTTATATGACTTTATTCTTTAAGGACAGGCTTTGTTCGCGCCTGGCTCGAATTAATTTCAAATATTGCGATGCGATGGTACAATACGACCTTGTTTTAGGGATTCAATGGATGGATTGGTTTTGATCCTGTTTAGATCACGGTAATATTAGGATTAGCTTTATTGTTATCGGGAATTTAAACTTTATTTTGAGCTAGTTTAGTAGGTGAGAGATTGTAGCTCTTTGTTTCAGAATTAAGGATGACTTTCAAAGATTTGGCTTAAAAAAACACATTATTCGTGTGTCAGCTAAATCTACTCAAAGCAAATACCAATATTTATTATAGATACGGTTTTCCATCTAATTGCCCACATTCCTCTTTTTTATTACCTGAACTTCGGGTTTATAATATCGTTATACGTTAACGTGTATAAGAAATATTATTATCTTTACTAATATATCTTATAAACGTTTCTTCCATTATTAAAGACAAAAAATACAAAACTATTTTGTCGTAATCACAAAATTAATTAGATTTCATTGTAAGAAAACCAAATGTACAGATCCTACCGTTCTCAGAACATCACATACTGATAAATGCTATCATAATTCTCTAGCAAAGAAACAAAAGCCAGCAGTATCATGGTTGGACCTCGTTAAGCATGTTTCGGCGAAGCGTCCTAACGCGACAATCAGTGAATCGATAAGTATGTCAACAGGGAAACAGGCTAATGCTGTGCAAACAGCGCTATGCGGGTCCGCCATTGTTGCGTTTCATTCGAACGTTCAAAAACGAGCTCGAGATGAAAAGGCTCGGTATCGGGATATGTATCTTTGAGTTGGAAATGCTTGGGAACTCGAGTAAGTCACCGGAGATTGTTTGATGTATCCACTCTAGTGAGCCTGCTTTAGACGTAGTATTTGTTTTCCTGTTTGTTGCTAACATAAGGAATTGCTTGCCATTCATAAGAATTAATTTTGGCCTAATGCATTAATAAATCATAATATTAAGGTAAGGTACCTAATGGGACAATTTTTTCCAGCTATACTAACCTGAAATGATAATGAAATGAAATGTATGATAATGACGTCATCTTCTTCGGGTTTGCTTTTTTTAATAGTTTCCCAATAATTGTCAGTCCAAATACTAATTCCCAAAAAAGCTTTCAATACATTTAAATTTATTTATTTATTAGTACTCTAAAATAGTAGTACCCTATTCGTTTAAAAGCTATCTCCAAATTGACCTTTAATCCAATATTGTCCCAAGATCTTATGGGTTTTGGTCATAAATATATATAAAATTAGCCGAGTATCTCTAAGTTAGTAAGTGATAAGTGAAATATGGTGAAATGTCAGCTAAACCTATTAGACACTCTCTAGCGCCCCATTTATCACGAAACTAAAACATTGACCGTCAGCTGTCTAATTTATGTGTGACATAACGAATTCCTCTCTTTATACCGAGTTTTATTTTGTTTTTAACGTCGGCAATAAGACTAATCGTATTTTGGAGAAAGTCCAAAAATTATGCTTTACTGTGTAGGAGTTTTATGTCTTAGGTTTTTTGTTTAAGTGTTAAAGTTAGCACCTAAGTGGGTACTTCAGGAGATTGGAAGATGATTATGTTTGTGGATGTCGTAAAGTTAAGCCGTAGTCTTTTTATTTCACCCATTTAAAAGTTTTGCGGTAGGTATACATTGAAGCCCGTTGCCTAGCACATACGAAAAGAAAATACTGACAATTTCAATAGACAACGCTTTAACAATTATACATACAATAGGAACTTATACATATATTAGCAACAGACGCAGCAAACTTACCTTAAATTAGCAACTTTAAGTACCTTTTTATCTTAAATTCAAATTCTAACAACATCCCACGTGTCAAAAATATATAACACCATTACGATTAAGAACACTTAAGACCATAAATACAGAAAAGTCCGAATAGTAAACAAAATAGCTTTATCACGAAAAGGTAACGCTATGATATTCTTATTAGTCAATTTATGAAATTTTATTGCGTTTAGGTGTTTTGTAAATCTGATTGTGTTCATCAAATTATGTTGCTGACTGTACAAGTAACTACCAATAAATAAATTAAATCAATGTTTTATTTTAACGACTGGTTTAATACTCATCCATTTACCCTTCAAATCATCATAACTATTGTTTTACAATCCTGATTGATTATCTCATTTGCTAACTTAATGAGCTGTAAATGCCAAGTTTTAATAGAAAACGTAGTGAACGTAAAATTTTTATAGTTGAACATAATACCTTGAGTTGTACTGGCGTTCAGTTCCCCTAATTAACCTAGGTTTATGATCTGACTTCTAACAAACAATTTCTTGTCAGAATAGGGCGATTTGTTCGTTACGGCGAACAAAATTACCTTGTTTTATGCTGTTTGTTCAGAAGTCTTCAAACTGGACTGTTAGAAGTGGAAGGCTTGTAGTTTAATGGCAACGTAGGTATACCACTTCTCTAGGTACTCTGTAACTCACGTTACTGATATCGTTCCTCTATTTAATCTAACTAATGATGTTCATATACTCTTTCTTCCAAATAAAGCATCCAAATCATATCATATACAGTCTAATTGAATTTATGTGCTAATTTATGTTAAACAACAACTTTATGCATGTGCAAATAAAGTTGAAGTTCTAGCGCAAACTGAACCTTATATGTGAGCATTACAGTTGTTTTTTTTCTAAAACTCGTGTTAGTTTACATGTTCGGAATATAAATGGCGAAAACAGTATAAATTTTACAGTAACAATACTATACCTATCACATTAATTTATTTTTTTGTAAATGTATACGGACCTTACAATATACGGAATCTAAAACTTAGCCTTCCTTTCTATGCTAAATACCATAGCCTGCAATGGTTGGTTAAAATATATGTACTAAAATTTACTACATCTTATAACACTTGAGCGCATCCTAAAGATCATCATTAATACAAATAAACTCCGTTGCAATTCCTTGACTCCATTCATCGATCAACTCGGATAACATGTTTTGACCACGAGCAAAACATGTAAAGTATCTACCTAAGTCCACCACTACGCGGAACCCATTATTTAAGAAAAATAAAAACTCACACACATACTCGCACATCACTATGTCGACTCCACGTGCGGGCCAGCTGCAACCTTTAGATTTTTGTTTGTTACGCTTTTCAATTAATTGAGAGAAAATAAAAACATACAACAAGAACAATTTAAAATTATCTTCAAAATTTGTGGCTTAGTTGAGTCTGTGCTAAACTCCATCTTGAAAAATCTCCAAACATTTTGATTTCTGTATCTGTATTGGTTACTCACTTTCTATTACTTTGGTTGTCTACGTAGTGAGCAAAGGCCTCCTTCCTTCTACCCTTAAGATATTTCGCTTTTGTTAGTTACTGTAAATCATTCCTTCGTTAAGGAATCAAGCTCATCCAGCCATTTCTAGCTGGGCCTATTAATGATTTAAAATCAACTTTAACAATTATACTTTAAAAAAAGACAATAGGTAAATAAAAAAATACAAATTTAATTTGTAACGCTATGCTTAAAATAACATCGAGTACTAGGCTAATAATATGCTACGAATTATGTGTAGAGTGGTTACCTACTTTACACTTTTCACAAAGGCTTTCCCTAATTAATAAACTTTGTATTTCATTTCTGACTAACAGCTTCCTAATAGGACTCAACTTTCTTAGAAACGGAACTAAGCTCTTAACGAAATGTAAATCATCATCTATTTCACCGTCATCTACGGGAATATTTGGTGCACTAGCTACTGACAGTCTTTTAACTTTTGCTACAGCTTCCGTCGTTTCTAAGACTTTTCTTTTACGTCCAGTATCTTCTTCTACAGAAACTTCCTTTTCAAATTGCGTAGTATTGCCATTGAAAGACTCGTCTACTCTTGGAGCTATTGTATCTTCAACTTTGTTGCTTTCTGTTTCACTATTATAATTGACTGAATCTACGAAGATATCATCTTCATAATCTATTACTTCTTCTTTAATTTCGTCTTCAAGTAGTTCAACATCATCTGTTGAAGCGTAACCAGCTGTTTTTTTTGATGGTGCGGAGATTTGTTTAAGGAATAGCATATGCTCGAAATAAGCCCATTTGCCCCTGTAGTACTCGATGTACGGTTTCGTCGGGTTATCGAAGGGAACTTTAACCTTTTTGCTTTCCCGAATGAATTGGTCTCGCAGATTCCGCCATTTATGTTTTACATAATTTTCTGTAACAAAAAAAAATATGTATTTTAGTACTATCATTAGAGGACGATATGTACCTATTGTCACCGTACATTTTCTTCCAAGTAAGTAATCCGCCCGACTGAAATTCGGCGTCGGCAGTTAGTCTCAAGTGAGATCAGCCGTTTGCGAAGAAAATATTATATGTACAGACAAGTGTGTGTACAAGCACAGGTCCTCTCTCTGTGTTCTGAAAACGACTGAATAAAAAATCAGGCTTCGGACCAACGGCTTTTACGTAATATCCGAGTCACAAGGTTGTAAACATCGCCACACTTCCTGACTGCAAGCTGAACTGAGTACCTATTTCTAAACATAAAAATCCAGTAACTATTAGTGTAGGATTTGTATTTGAGACCTCGCTCAGCCCAGCTAAGCAGTCGCGCTTACGACCACTAGACCTAGTAAAGTGTGCATTACAGTTAGTTTTTAATAATAATCACATACACATTGTTTATTTGTATGAGTATCGAAACCACAACCTAGCGCCAATAGTTAAATCGATTTCCGATGGAATGAATTTAAAAAATAATAATACATAATGATTATTTTCAAATTAAATTAAACCTAAAATCTATAGTCATAAGAGTCAAAATTAAATGGCGATAAAATAATGTAGAGCCAAGATTCCCAACCGTCGATTACGAATTCAAATTTTTCTAAACAATATTTTAAATATCGTTATGGTTATATCCTTCAAAGGTCAGCAAACATAACGGATAACACGTACGTTAGGGGTAACACATTTATGCGAAAATAAACCCTACCACTTTGAAATAGTGGCGCTTTTTATTATGTTAACATTGTAACATGTGCGATCGTCCGTTCATAGCTGCCTGAAAGTAGTAAACCCCGCTCGGATTTGGTACGGCGGACCAAATCCGGCGACCAAATCAGTTGTCGCTACAGACGACTGGAGTACCGGACGGACCAGAGTCCAGACACTGGCTTCACGTACGCTTTCAAGTGCGCATCATTTTCGTCAAGAAGTTCTATCTACGAATTAACCGCAAACCATTTTTTTTTTATTATCAATCTTGGGACTTCTTGCATACTGCTATCAGATCCCAAACTAGGCAGAGCCTCAGTGTATTATGCTTACAACTGATATTGTAAAAAGGGTTAAAACTTACAAAGCGTTTAACTCTTATAATGTGATTTATATTTACAACGCAAAGACAAAAAATAAATTTGCTACTCAAATAGGCGTACATCAGCGCTAACACGTTGACCTTGACAGTGCCTTTATGTCAAGGCACTAAGGTTGAGTTTCATGTGTCGTGTGTCGCGGTGCGCTGCCGATCGTACGATTTACCTAGTTTCATACATAACAAGTAGTCAGGCAATTCGGCAATTTGTAAGTTTCATTAGTACTTATTTATGGAATGATATACTTATTTCGGTATACCTATCTATATCTATGCTATAAGCAACATTAATTTTGATAAGTCTAGGTAAACATAAAATAATTATCAAAATACTTGTCGATACTTACTATCTTTCGAAAGAATTTCAGCAATTTTCTCCCACTCGGCGTCCATTGCAGATCGATTACTGTAATCGTTATCAAATCTATCCCACAGTAAAGGTCTCTTTTCCACTTCACTTATCAACTTCTCAACGAGATTCATCACTCTCTCTTGTTCGATAAAATACATCGAATTATCCATTCCAGTTCTATAAGTTTATCAAATCGTTATACAAACAATTACCTTATAAAGTTGAAATAAGGTAATAAACAAACAATATGTACTCAAAACTTGACAGTCTTGACACTTGAGTTAAACGTTATGCACGACTGTCCAATCCGGTTCACTTCTAGTTCACTCTTCAAATCTCACTTTTAAAAGTTAAAAATCTCTTTTGTTTGTACAAGACATAAATATCGCACGTTCATATCACTTACTAACACTATTAAATTAAAGTTTTACTTTATAACACAATAATATTAGTTATAAAACAAGAATACGTGATGCGATCGACACGACAGACTTCATACTAAAAATAGCTGGGCGCAGTTGCCAGATCGCTAGTCAATACGAGCGACGCGGCCGCACGACCTCTCACAACGCACCGGTCGGGAAGTTGTGCATGTGTGTGTAACTGACGAGTAATTATTGTTGTGTGCGTAGAGCGAATCGTCGACCGATATGCGTGTGTGTATTTGTATGGTTCACGTCATATTGTTATCGTAAAATTGTAGACATCATGTGTTTTTTTTATTTTAAATTGAAGTTAATTACGTTTGTTCCTAAGTTTTGTAACTAAAATTATTGGTTTACTTATTAGTGTTATTTTTTTTTTTAATTTGTACTCTGTATGTACATGTACCTAATTCTTATTAACCGTAACCGTAAATCAGTATACATACTATTGGGCCAAATTACTTAAATCACTTAAATTACTTTAACAGCTCAGATTTTACCAAATCTTTTTTGTACAATATCCTTACCTAATATTGGTAGGTAATACAAGTAAATAATTAAATTAAAAAAACCAAATGAATTCGCGTTAACAATAATTATGATTTGTGTTACTAACTCCAGCGCACGGGCAGGCATGATCTGATTATTTTATTAGTAAACGTCATAATCCGTTGACCATCAATGTGTGTGTACGATAACAAACTGCACGCGTTGAACCGTCCGCGTCATGGCCGATAGTGCGAGCTGGCAACGTGTCGGTCGTTCCACGTTCAAGTTTTGAAATTCTGGGTGAGCATTGAGCAATACGCTTATTAGCACGCAACAGGTAGGTACCTTTATTATTATAATAGTTTTTGCTGTTTGAAATGACGTTTAATAAAAATAAATATTAATTTTATTATATTTATTTATAAGCATTTGTTTTTATTTAAATTGGATAAGGATAAACCCAGACATAGAACAAGCATTTGTGGATCACACAAATGCTTTTGCCATGCGGGGATCGAACCCACGGTACGTCGCGCACAGTAGTAATTGGCGTGGTGATCTTTACCACTCGGCTATCCGTGCAGTCGCCATTACCACGACGATTATTTTTTACGCTTCTTCCACAAAACGACGGGCTGCGGGTTCGATTCCCGTACGTGTCATTGTGTGAATTTACGAACAAAGTTAACATTAAACTAGAATATGAACAAACGGACATAAAAAAGAAAAATTAACATTCCTTCTGTGTGAGTGTATATAAGTATAACGTTATAACTTTAAAACCTAAATTAACGTTATAATATATTATCTACATGTAATATACCTTAAAACTGTTACAACTAAACATAATAATGTCAACTCAAAATATAGAGTTCTTTAGATTTGCTTTTTAATAACATTCGAATAAAAATACGCTAAAAGGCTTCGATATTTTTCACTGAAGTTTCGCAATCAGTCTGTGGGCAGCACTAGGGTTGTCGCTGTGAAACTGAGTCATTAAAACAAAAATATGTTTTAAAAATATATGATAGAGTATTTTTTTTATAATTAGCAGGTACTTACTTAATTTTGTATCGCCTTTAAAAAAATACATTTAATTTGAGAGAATGTTTTTAAGGAAAACTTACTTAACTTGTAGTATTTTTATTTTAAACATAGTATTTATACGTTAATTGCACAAAAAGGCGAAATACCAGACAGAATGGAAATGAGGTCTTTAACCTAAAGTAGGGCGATAATGGATGCTTTGGCGAACTTATTGAAATAGCAGCTCTATATAAATATTATATGTTATTTATTTTTTCTGATCATTCCTGACCCACTGCAGGGCGAAGGCCTATCTACCCTCTTTCCATCTCTCTCTGGTTAGGGCTATGCTGAACCAATTACATATATCGAAGGAGTACATCTCGTCCCGCCATCTCCGTCTGGGCCTACCGCGATGTCTCTTGCCATTTAGAGGGATTTCCATTGTAATAAATTAAATACCTTTCCATAAATATGTATGAAATGTACTACGACAAATACGCGTTAATAAACCGGACCAATCAAATAATTTTGAATTCGTCTCACGAAAGGTACTTTACAAAAGTGGCCTCAATAATATTAATATTATAAAATTGGCAGCCCTATTGCCGGGGGTTCCGTAATTACAAATGTTTCAGGCTGAACTATGAGCGCTTTCAGTTTCACGAGTTGCCTGAAAACTGACGTTTATACCTGTAAATAATGAAACATTGTTGATTGAACTTCATACAACTGTTTTTATTTATATGGGATATATTCCCAATAATATGAAGGTAGTTTTATTCATGAAATTCGTTTTGTTAAAACTTTTTTTATTATGTTTGCACGGCCTGTTTTGTACTGTGATGAAATAATTGGTAGGTTTAATTTATATTCAGTAGAGCCTTTATTTGATTACGGGTTCATTGATTTTTGTGAAAAGTTATGTGGAGTAAAGCTGCGTTTACTGAGGTTCAACTTAAGATAGTTTTTTTTTTATGTTATCCAATGACCGCAGTTTGTCTGAGTGCAGGCTTTGACTGCTTCACCGGACTTTGCTTACTTAAGATAGGTGAGAATTCTTAACATAATCGTTTTAGCAGTTTTGGGAAGAGTTAAGTAAGAAAACACGTTATAATCAAAGCAACACGAACTAGTCAAATATTTATTTTAGTACATAATATTTAAAACAACGCACGGAAGAATTGGGCCTTCAGATTACTAACAAATCATTTTAATTAAAACAGAAAAAAAAATCTAGAATCGACTAACTTAATAAAAACTTTACAAAGAAAAAGAACCTCTAAAATAGAACAAACTGTTTAATTGTTCTGTTTCTTAAAGAAAACCTAAAAGATTTTAGGTCTTAGTAAAGAAACATTTCAAATAACTTTTTAAAAAAGAATAACAAGTTAACATAAGCGGGTCTTTATTACAGAAAATGAGAAGATATCCAATACAAGCAGTCGTTTGTTCCTTGAAATGATATCTTAATTAAAATTGTAATTAGTTAAAAACAGTGGTAAAGCGGTGGTGTGTTGATTTTAATTTCAAATCAAGTGTCGTGTTCACTGTATGTACCACTTTGATGTTTAAGGGTACAGTGGGGTTTTTTGATAACTCTCGATTAGTGGTACGTATTAATTAAGTACTTAAATGAGAACATATTAATTATATTTTAGGTGTTTGTTTGTGTTTAGTATGAGGGAACCACATACACATATTATTATTAACGATGACGTAAACTATTTGTATTGGTTTGTTTTGGTTGCCTTGAATAAGGCCTTCTTTTTGTACATACTAGAAACTTCTATATACCACATCTTATTTATTAGCTAGTACCTATGTATGCAATAAAGAATAAATAAATAAATATATGACGAACTGAGTCGCCGAGTACGAGACTTGAGCTGATGATTATGGGCTCGGGTCGGACTTGAAAATAGTCGGGCATCTTCGATAATAATCCGTGAGTATTATTGTAGTAGTCTTACATTAGGTAATCCTACATGTACAATTTTTTAAGTGAAGGTAGCTGTCAGCTCGGTGTACCGACGACGACTTGTAGATAGCTGGGTCGGACTGAATGCGGATGGTGTGAACACGTGTCATAAGCCGCAACTTGGGCAAAGTTACAGCCCAGAAGTAGTTGGTTAAGGCTGAGCTGATGGTGGTGACAAGTTCTGTATATATATAATTTAGTCTGTGGTGACACGATGTGTGTGATTTTAATAATTAACATACAGATTTTTAGATCACATTAAATTGTCACCAACCTCTTTTAAGCGTAGGTACATCTCAAAGCTGTGAAGTGTAATACTAATTACTTAATAATTATCCTATCTATCTTTAATCCAAATCCATAATCTATCCACCCTTTTAAACCAACATCCACCGCTCGCCAGAAAAGCCGAAACCTTAAACAAAAGCATTGCAACAGCATCTAGAAGGCCCTCCATTCTAGAGACTCTTTTTAAACATTTCTCGTTGCATTATTGAGAGTGGCGACTGCTCAATCGATTCCACCTGGATTAAAGAAATTGTGGACTGAGAGCAGTTTAATTCTTCCACTGTTTTAAAAGCTTTGCGATTCCGTTGTGGAAAAATCTTTGTTTGTTTTTAACTGCGAAGTCTAGTTCATTCGGCAGATTTTTGTGCATTTTTAGATGCGTTTGTTGCTAAACTTATCGTTGCTTGTTTAATTTCATTGTTTTTGTTTTTATTAATGTTGATATAAACATAAATTAAATTTAAATAACCTATATAAATATGAAGTAATTTGGAAATAGTGCTCACTAAACTATGCGATTATCAAAAAAAATCATGTCTTTACTGACTTTTGTAAGGGTGCTTGCACTCTTCCGCGCTAACTCGAATTAAACCTGTTATTGAGTCGATGCACAAAATTCTTTATCAAGACACCTATATAACTATATAGGGAAAACTTACAGGCTAGTTAAAACTTTCTTGAAACATTTACAATAAATAAAAAAATATAAAATAATTGAGATTTGAAAAAATATATATGGTAATACAAAAAACAACTGCTGCTATAATTAGAACATCAAATAGTTTACAGCCGGTAATGCATGATAAACTCCAGCTTAATTTATGTACATGAAGACAATATACAAGTTGGTTGATCGATACCGAAGTTGCCAGATGCCCCAAGTTACTACCGCAGCTGTGAAATTCTAACTTACGAGCAAACCGCGTGACAGACAGCTCCTCATTCCTAAACTTCATCAGGCGTAGGCACAACAAGTAGGAACAAATACCATGAACTCCGTGACTATAATTTGTATACTGCAATTATTTATCATAAGTTACTAGGATTAAAGGATATACAAAAGATAGGAGTGAATGCGGAAATGAACAGTAGTATCGATGAATTGAAGAAAATACACATCTCATCCCAAATAATTGAGAACAGGAAAGGAATAAGAAGAACAGGGCTTAAAAGTCTTATTGGATTTTTTTTAAGTAAAACGATGTTTTATTTGTTATTTATGTGTTTTTAGGATTCTGTATATTGTACTGATTTATAATATTGGCCATTTTCAAAAAATCTCAAGCTCTTTTGTTGGGTATTTAACATCTCTAATCTGTTTGTCTGTCGTCATCTATTGGGTATTTAACATTTGACCAAGAACTATGTTAATAAAGATCTTGGATAGCCACTTAGTCCACGTTGGGTTGTTCTCATTGCCTATCAGTCTTGCAAATCAATATTTTATAACATAAATAAAAAAAAATACCATTCTCCCCCTTCCCTCCCTACAAGTAATTTACCTCAATTTGGGATATGACCAAACAACCGATATTCCTGATGACATTAGCCCAAAATCATGAAAGTACAGAACATTGCTAGCTGTAAGCATTCCACAAGGGCTTCCTATCCGACTGACAGGCTCTTAATTAAACTTCAACTGCGTTTGTTCTCTACCCCTTGTGGCAATTATAACGGGACTAGTTGGTATTGTGTACTTTTTACATAGATAGGCAATTGTTTCAAAGCCTAGTTTTCATTACTATTGTTTGATGATAACTATGACAAGGAAGGGTTACAGATTTTTTTTCTGGAGCCTCGCGTAATTAATTAAAACAGTGTGGGTATTGTAATTTATGTTGTCGTAATTATCTCAGTTAATTATCAATTTTGTTATAAAATATAGTTTACTAGCTTTTGTCCGGGGTTCCACATGCGTGGGTTTTGGCTATCGCGGTAAAAAGTTACCTGTCTTTTTTTGGGTTACAAATTTACCCCAAGATTTATTCAAATCTATTTAGTGCTTTATCCGTGAAAGACAGACTAAGTTACTTTCACATTTATAACATAAGTATGGGTAGAAAAATAAAACCTGCTAATGTTATAGAGTTTCATAAACTCGTATTATACAGTAACATTATTATGGACAAAACATATACAATGTCGCAATTTTTTTAAACGTTTTATCCTCCTCCTTGTGTATTAGATATCCACACGAGATGAGATGGATTCAATTTACCAAAGAATAAATCAATATAAAACAAAACTTTAAATTGCAATATTTTTCGTTAAAATACGGACACAACACTCATATTGAAATAATATCCTTTCTTTTAATATCTGGAACAAATTAATATTTGTTTGAAAGCAAGGTTTTTAATAATAAATCATTCAACGCCCACTCTACAACTTCAAAGGTCTATAAAAACAGGTGATTCCTTTATTTCCCATATTTGTATAAAAATATTTATTTTATCGAGCGCACAACATTAACAATATGCACCAATAAAATCACGGTCATCAAAATGGAAATAAACTCTATCACGAAGTATTGAAGGTTTAAAATCGACTGTGTCATCCAGAGTTAATAACTTTCGCACTGTTTATATGAAGTTAATTACAGTTTACTGTGTTTGGATAACATTTTAATATAGGCCAGGTGATAAACAGGTAAAGTAAATATCATAATTGTAATTCTTTTGTAAAAAGAAACGGTGCTTTTGTCTTTTAACTTTATGATTATAATTTTAACAAAGAAAATTTTACACAAAGAACTATCTACTTAAATTTTTCCTTTGGTTATTTTTTGGGATATCTTTTTATATTCGGGTTTTGAACACTATACAAGAAGTTTAAAAGATATTTATGGATTTATTGGATTAGAATACTTAAGAAAGATAGTGCTGAAAATACGACTTTTAGAACAATAAATTATAGTTCTTGAGATATAACAAAAATACGTGTAAGATCAAAGACAAAACTACTCTATGTGGACTTAAAAATCCTCTGTAATTATTATATGTCGTCCTCTGCAGAATTTAAAAAAATCTTCATTTTAGTCCTCCCGGGCTTTGGGCCAACTAACAAAATTCAGTTCAGACGCTCCCTGATGGGATCTATAAAACAGGTCCCCGATCCTTAGATCAGCTAAACACGTAAAACAGAGTACCTTAAGACTTTATTACTTTCCGTTACCGACAGCTGTACCATACTAATCATAAACAAAAGGGATGCCGCCCTAATTTTGATGGAGCCCAGTAAATTTTCTATGAAATTGATAGGATAGGGACTCTGCTTACGTAAATGAGTTCTATAACCCGGGATGGCTCGATCAAAATGTTAATTTATCACTAGGGATCTTTATAGTTGCCATGGTAACGGATTTCGTTAACAAAGGAGAAGGGAAAGTTAGACTTTATTTAGGTTACGTGACGATGTTGCCTACTTTTGATCTTAGATTTAACTTTGACGATAATCCTTTATTGGATAATGAAACTGATATCTCATTATCTTGAACTGATCTTTTTGATTTAATTAAAAGAGATATTTACCTGCTACGCCGTAACTATTTAATTTTATGAAGTTAATGTTGTATAAATTTGTTGTCTGTATGTGACACAAAATTCTTATAGTGCAAAATTTCAAGTAGATAGAAAAGCAATATAACCTGGGTTTATTCGTTCTATTTTGCTTTGAAATTCTATATACAAAAGCTTCTCGTTATAAATACAAGAAACAATATAGCCTCTTAAGTCGTTAAAAAGGTTACAACAACATTTCAAATTCAAATGCAAACCGTCATTTTAGGACGAAAACGTTTGTACACATTTTAAGGGGACATGCCAGGAACTCATAAACGGAAAGCATTCACTTGTGAAGCCGAAGTGCGCTTTGTCTTAGTTCAGCTGTCTTGTTTGGTTTGAACTGGTTCGAACTGCTCCGATCTGGATAGAAGCGGTTCTCAAGAAACGATTGTTGATTGTTTGTTTGGGAGCGCTTAAGTACGAACTGTTTCGAGATGATTTTAAGGATATCTATAGCTGTTTCCTTGAAACTATTGAAATTCCAAAATAGATTTACTTAACATATTGTGATGGAATATTCCGTAGCCAGTTAGTGCTTGTTTATTGGGTTGCAATCTCAATATAAATAATAAAAAAAAACCCTTTTAATCACCAATAAAAAAGGGATTATCACTGTAGGAAATAATTACATGTTACATAATTAATTACAAAAATAATTCATTCAGGAACGGACTTCAATGAAATATATATGGGACCACCTCTGAGGACCTACCCTATCGATAACAGAACGATTGTTTAAAATCGTTCTGCTATTGCCAAAGATATCGCGTCACAAACGTACCGTCGAATTCAGAAGCGCCTCCTTTTAAAGTCGGTTAAAAACGAGCTATATCTCCGCGGGAAATAGTCGTGAAAATACATAAATATCCGTCTTTACAACCTATCTATCTTGTCAATATCGTTCATCACAATCAATCCATATCTCACACTAAAACATTTAAGGGCCTTAAAACAATATATTTACGACATCTATTTGTATTTCTAATAAATCGAGACCCAATTTACAACGGTACTATAAAAAATGTCTATACCTACATCACTCTGTTAAAATGAAAATAATTAATAGTAGAGTTTTAGTTTATTGAGCGATTTGTCTCTACGATAAATTACTTTGACACTTATATTTTGTGGCCACGAAAACTGCGGGTGATCTTCAACTTTACGCTTAAATAATCAATGTAGGGGGGTGGTCAATTAAGAAGAAGGTAGGTGTACTTAGGTTTATGGCCTAGTGGCTTAGAGTCAACAGGTCGTACGTCGGTATTGATTTATCTGGGCTCTACTTGCGCCTACAAGTTAGGTAGGTACTTTACATAATGTAAGATACGAAAAACCTTTTTTATTTAATATTCGTCTGTAAAAAGTAAAACATTATTCAGTGCAAAAAATACATATAAATGCGAAAGTAACTCTGTCTGCCTGTTTGTTACACTTTCACGACTAAACCGCCGAACCGATTTGAATAAAACATAGTATAGGGTAAGCTTGGATGGTAAGAAAGTACATAGGCTATTTGTTGCCGCGATAATCGAAACCCACGCGAGCGGAGCTGCGGGCAACAGCTAGTTTCTCATAAACCTCATAAAGGCGCTTAAAATGACAAATCTCAATGACTCTAAGCATCGCAAACAGATCTGCTCGAGTGTGTACCTATTACCAACACCTTTGTAAATTATAACAATAAATAATTCTGTATAATAAATTTCTGATAAAATATTTAAAACTAATAAATATCAGTTTACGTTTATATACAAATTGTAAAACCTAGCTTTGCAATTTGAAGTTCTATTTTTATTACTTAATCTACATTTTTCTATTACGTTCCATTTGATTTTTAATGTGTATTTTTACGTTGGTTTAGTGGCCTCCCAACCACATAAATTTACAGATTAGTTCAATCACATGCGCAAACGCATTCCCACACATGATAAACACATATTGATCGGTGTTCTTGAGTAACCCTTAATTTACCTTTGATTATGGAGTTATAATTCAACTTCGCGCCTTTACTAATGAAAATAATTGTAGATCTAGGCTAATGGCTGTACCGTGCCTAATGGTGTGATTATTGAGCAATTAATATCTCGTTTTTGTAGAATTTACATACTATGTAGGTAATCATAGATGTTACATTTATCTTGTTGTATTAAGCCAAAAATATTTTTTACGGTATGATTCTTATTATTTTGTGTTGCACATTTCATTAGTAATTGTTTATAGACTTGTTTGGAATCGCTTAGGACATCCTTGCTGGCTAAATACTGTTATTAAAACAGCTCTTAACAGAAATATATCTGAAAGATTTCCGTCGCGGGTAAAAAAATGTAATCCCAAGATACGTACCAAAACCTTGAGTGCCTTTAATGTAATGTAAACTAAAACTCAAAAATAGTACTTACATTTATTTTTAACAACAATTATAATTTTTAGTCCCTATTTTTTTATAATTATACAGGTCCATTTATAGTTATCCATTTTCATAAATCGATGTAACGTTAATAATGTTACAAAGAATTATTAGCTCAACAATTTTAAAAGCAATTTTAAAATTGTTGAGCTAATAACTGGATCGTAATTTCGTAGATTAATTAAGTGAGCAATTAATTAATATTTAATAAGAGTTTATTAATAGTGAGCGCCGATAAGCGACCCTTATTAAGTTACTGTATTTTTCACACTTCCTTTTTGTGATAACTTTTTTATCTTTTTACAATTCGAGTGTAACGGTATGTTTTTGTTTTTATATTACCGGGAGAATGGTTTATTTAAATAGAGATAAGACATGTTATGATAAGGATAATAAAAAAAAAACTTTTTTTTTCTGTATAGGTACCTCAATAATCATTATTTCTAGGATCAGTAGGTATACACCTACCTATTTAGAAAAAAATGTTTGGTTACAGTGTTATGTTAATATTTTGAGAGTGTGTTCCAAATAGGTATTAAAGTACCTATAGTGTTTATTATAGTGTTTGTTATTATATATTAAACTATTTCAACGATATGGGGAATAGAGCTTTTCACTTAAAGGGTCATCACACCTATAAAACAGGAAGTGACAAAACACTATTCATTAAAATTTCCACTATTTAACTAATTTGAATAAAAGCCTTTTTTAATTAAAACACACGTTGATGACAGGCAGTTAGAGCACTAACATAAAAATAAAAATATTAATTACTTCCCACATAATATTCAAAATTCAAATACGTACCTACAAGTGACATCAGCTGTTTTGACGTTTGAATAAAGAATGTCGCATTGTGGTATTTAATGGGGCCGTAAAGAGTTTCCTATATAAATGTCATAAATCGACTAGTTCTTGTTGGCGGTAGGGGGCGCTATAAAAATGTGTCGGTACTGATACTTCAAGGTTTTATAGGGCTGTCGACTTTATTTAGTAAGATGGTAAGATAACTTCATTTATTTAAGTTAGAATTCGGATTGTATTTTTGTATATAACTTTTATCGTTATTGACATGACACTTAAAACAAAATAATCCTTAATAATATTATAAATAAATGCGAAAGTAACTCTGTCTGTCAGTCGCGCTTAAACGCCAAAACTACTAAACCGATATAAATGAAATTTGGTATATAGGTAGTCTAGAGCGGCTAGAGCCTGAGAAAAGCTATAGGTTTTTTGCCGCGTTAACCGACATCCACGCAGGCGGAGCCGCGGGAAACAGCTAGTAATGTATATAATAATAATAATAATAACTTCCATCAATTGTGAGATTTTTATATCAAGTCCCATACGCCTCAGCGCTTTTTTGTAGCTTTCAGTACATATTTTTTTATAAATGTAATATTAGTATCTTAGGGTATCTACAAAAACATTTATAATCTATACTAATATTATTAAGAAGTAAAGTTTGTGTGTTTGTATATTTGTTAAATTGTAAGGGGTAATCTCGGGATCTACTGAACCGATTTTAAGAATTCTTCCACCAATAGAAAGCCACATTATTGCTGAGTGTCATAGGTTATATAAAAAACCGAAAAATAAAAAAGCTTTTACGTGGTAGTCCGTTTTGCAAAGTGAATCGGAGAAAAAACGGTCGAATGAAAGCGTTTCTTACGAACGCTGCCTTAACTATGAAAGATATATTTTTGAGTTCTAGAGAAGATGTGGAGCTTGAAAATGCCTACAAAGAAGTCAACGTCAGCATATGTCTAACTTTTATATTTAAGTTACAAAAAGTAGTTTTTTTTAATATTAGTATAGATAATTTAATTTTTAATATTAATAAAAAAAATTTAAATCGTTAGGTCATATGTATTAAAAAAGGATTATTAACATTATGCCCAACGAAGTGGGCACGGGTCAGCTAGTTAATAATATATGTGATTTATTTCGTAATGACACTGCTATCCAACCATCATGGAAATGTTCTAAATATTTAAAAAAAGAGCGGCATTTTATGTCACCGAGCGTAACAGATAACCTAGTAATAACTATATCATATAACAAATTAGTACAGTTGTTCATTAGTAGCGAGCAAACTGACTGGCAATAAGAGTTAATGTTACGCCTCCTGTACTCATTAACTGAATTACTTGGCAACAACCGACGACATCATTGTCGTGTAAACGTAACAAACTTCTATATAACCTCTGTTACGTGCTCAGATTTAAATTGAGCTTTATTTTTATTAACATACGCACTACTGTACAGAATTTAACACAATATATCCATACAACAAAGAAACATTTTTCATTTGTTTAAGTTTTTGCTTTTATTGTTTACTAAATGTCCCCCGCGACTTTGTCCGCGTGTTTTAGTTTCAACGGTTTTTCATTTTTGCAACATTTTTTATTTATGCTCCGCTCCTTTTGGTAGCAGCGTAATTTTATAGCTTATAGCCTTCCTCGAAAAATGGGCTATCCAACACTGAAATCATTTTTCAAATCGGACCAGTAGTTCCTGAGATTAGCGCGTTCAAACAATCAAACAAACAAACTCTTCAGCTTTATATATTAGTATATAGATTTCCAATCTTCAATACCTTTTCGATGTTGACAACCCTATGGTGTAAGTATAGAAATCGGCAAGAAACTACATTCAAAATTTGAATTTACGATATTGAATACCAGTGCACTTTCTTTTGTACTTCAATAAAACTCAAATAGAACCATAAAAATATTGACGCGGTAATTCCATTTATGAATTTAAACTACGAATTGAATCGTAACCGTTTCCGTTTCGAATTCAAATGTGCTCTAAATATTATTGAAGATTTAATAGTCATTTAAGTTTAAACTTTGATTTAAAATCTTTTTTTGGTTAATAATATCTACAGTATTTTACTATAACTATATATTCATATTCCAGAGTCTAGTAAATGGCAATCGAACTAGAATCTCTGAACCGGGACTATTTGAAGGTAACTTAAATTTGAGATTTACGTCCATCATTTGGTAAGGATTTAATTTTTTATGTCTTCAAACAGGATAAATAAAACAAAACTTTTGATAAATGCTTGACATTGTATTATATGGAAACATTTACAAGAAACAATGTTTTTAACAATATTTAAAGT
Source organism: Diachrysia chrysitis (assembly GCA_932294365.1). Classification (NCBI taxonomy): domain Eukaryota; kingdom Metazoa; phylum Arthropoda; class Insecta; order Lepidoptera; family Noctuidae; genus Diachrysia; species Diachrysia chrysitis. The sequence goes on from OW028661.1 coordinate 728,029, forward strand.
CCCATACTTAGTATGAGTTCGGCAATTGACAATAACCTATGTTTTTTGTTATTAATTAATAATGTACAATACTTAGCACCGTTAGTACTAAATTAGACTAGATTTTATAATTTCGTTTCTTATTATATTATTTACAATTTTACATACTTACAGAATCGGGTTTGGACGCTGGTGAAATAGTTCAGTAAATGTACAAGCACAGAATTAATTAAAATATATTAATATCTTCTACATTATTACAAGAAAATAGAAAAATTAATCTCTTCAAAACTAAATTTAGATTTTAATATTTTGTAACAAATCTTTTAAACTAGGTTCTACGACGCGTAAAATGAAAAGTGAATGACCTTTAAAAAAAGAACAATATCTTTGGATATTTTTATTATTAGATTCGCATGAAATTCAATTTCAAATTAAATGTATAGAACATAAAGTTCAAATTGTATTACACGAAGATATCAATGTAAGATACAAGATAGCATTATTTTTTACAATATTAAAGAAAATTTTATATTTCAATGCGTATACATTTACTGATATCTGTACGAGGTACATGGCGTGTTATATACAGAAATTATGGAAGAATTGTTTAGAAGACGCAATGGATATTGAAACGAATTGTTTTAAAATTATTGTTTTGATTACATTGCTGCTTTGTTGTGTATTTTATGAGTTTCCGTCTTATCATAACCATTAAGACGCATGTTATTATAACACTTTTTTTTAATTGTTTAATTATAATTTTGGTTGAACAGTTGTTTAATATGATCTTAATTAAAGGCTACAACAAACCAGCAGCAACCGTATTAATTAAAAACACCAACCTCTAACGCCACCTACTCAAACGCCACTTAACTTTAAGACGATCTTAAAATAATGCCGATTTGTCGTGAGTTAACACCTTATAGTTATTAAGATGACGAGTCATAACGGCCACTTAATGTTAAGTTGTGTTTGAGTATTCGACCTTCTATCATCACACTATACAATGTCTCACAAACTCTTATTGAAGTAATTCTAACAATTTTGTTAACAAACCGTCTTCGTTAACATAATTATTACGTTTGATTATCTTGAGCAGATGAAATTACACTTTTAAGATTAGGGTCCACTGGAAGCTATGCTGAAAATATATAGCATTAAAGATGGCTTTAGGAATAAATATATTTTTGCATACTACAAATAAATGTTCAATATACACTACAAAATTTTCGTATAACCAAATTTTTGTACATTAAGGATTTAAAAAAATGTTTTATTAAGTAAATACTCGATTCATTTCATATCGGTCGAGTACCTATGGAAAAATATGATCAGTTTCGAGTAATTTAATGAACATACCTAAAAAGCATTAAAACAACAACCATTTCAGTTTAAGTCAACGTATTCACCTACCAAAATAGAAACGCCATAGTCTCTTGCATAATATTTACAGACTGAATAAAGCCACAAAGAAAATAATTATCGCGGCAGCTTAGCTTTCAGTGGATGTTGCGCACAAACTCATTACACAAATTACACATGTGTTTCATTACAAAAATAATTTATTTAACACATTAGTTTTGATTGTTTTGTTTTTAGGGTTCCGTTTCAAGCTTTTGAAATCCTTTACACTTTGGTGTCAGTTTGATTTCCTCTCCATCTCTTTTATCCAAACATTATGTAAAATAAAGTAAAGATAATTATATAGTACATATTATACCAATGTGGCATTTATATAATACTAGCGACTTGCCTCGGCTTTGCATAAGTAGACAAAACATTAATAAATTATACACAAAAACCTTTCTCTAAAATCACTCTATCCATTGGGAAAAACCATACGGTAATCTGTTTATGTTTAGTAGTTTTGAGTTTATCATGTTTAGATATACTTCGGCGGGGAACATTTTTTATAATATGTATACCTATTATAGATGTATAGATATAGTTTTGGTTAATTCACGTAATCAATAGGTACAAAGCCTGTAGTATTATTCCACGGAACCCTGATTGTAGGTATCGACTTCGCCTATCGACTTTCTTGGGTTCATTAGACGAAATTAGAATATATCTAGACAATGTTTTAGAAATACCTATTAAGTTTGAGTGTTGCCTTGAGCAAATATGTTTACTACTTTAATTAAAGACTGTTTGCTCTCTATTGTGTACATAATCGACAAGAAACGCGATGGTTTGTTCAAGAAACAAATTCAATTAAGGAACCCAAAACAATAAACAATTAAAAGAATTCAGGCGTACCAATTTCAAAAAATGAAACAATAATAAACAATACTTTAAAAGAAAATTCAATATTCAAAATTCAAATTCTTAGTTTTCCATCAAATTAGATCTCAAAAGAGTTTTACATCAAATTTAACAAGCCATTAATGACTCACAAAAAAACAAACGTTCTTTATTCAAATGACAAGTCAACAGTGAAAAGTAAGACATGTTAAGTTGTCAAGTGCGAGTTGTGAACACATTATTCCACCAACATTATTAGGTTGTGAACGATTTACAACGATTTTACAGTGTTAAATAACTATCGGTGCGTTAACTGTGGTTAAATGTTGTCGTTCAACTTAACGACACCTTGCGTGTGGCCCTTAGGGTGTGGCCAGAAAACCAACGGATTAGATAGCGGATAGCGGCAGTAAATCAGAATTATGGCAGACTTAATATTAATTATAAAATTACGTACCTATGTAGTTTTGTTGGCATGACACGTACACATGTATACTTATTTCGTGTTTTTTTAATTTTTTGAACATGTTTATTTATATAGACAATTAACTAACAAATGCCCATTACAATTTTCTGTTGTAAAATTCCACTTTTTTGTTTTTCATGCCAAGTTAAACAATAAACATGGCATGAATTAATTAGAAAACAAGTAAGTTTAAACCTACAATGTTACAATATTTTTCCAAGCCGCGCGCTTCATGGCCCCACTGCCTAACTTTTCAATTGATCGACAAAACTAACCACTTTCTTCACAAGTACCAATCGTCGGGAATGTCCACAAACATTGGAACAAACTGTTACCAAATGTTTGTGTAAAATTCAAGTGTTACAATTTGAGGGAAAACCGACAGTTTTGTGTTACTTTTCCAGGTCGTTTTTTGGAATCAGATAATGTGTTAAAAGCCAAACATTCATTTGTCAACGTGAACGTGTACTTCAAATATGTTAGGTTCTCGTAACGAAATTTTATTTTTAACTGTTTACAATCTTATAGAGTGTAGTGTAGTTAGATGGTTCAGATACTTTCAAGTTACTGAGCTAGCAGAAATAGATTTGAACGGATAAAAGAGGGGAGGTATGCTCTGGAAATCTCTTAAGTAGTAGGACTTTTGATGACGTTTATTTCCAAACTCATTTCATAGGTTTTTGTTGTCAAATTATTTTCTATATGTTGTTTTAAGAGTTAGTATAAATTACTTTTTTTATCCCAAGAAAACATATTAGTATTTTTGTAATGGCTATTTAAAACTTACATCACTGTACTACAATAATATTTGTTCACGAAGAAAATGTTATACATTTTTTTTGTAAGTATTTCTTTCTATTTATTTAACGGAACATTCGGTATAGTACAAAAGTTGTGTGGTAGAAAACTCTAACTCCGACCCCAACTAAAGAAGAAACGGGACGTAATTTACAATCGTTATTCTCTATCTAATATTTACATCAACCGACCAACGGCATACCAAGCGTATCACATACAAACATACAGTTAATTCGTAAAACTTTTACAAAAATCTCGTTTTTATAGACTATAAAGGAACACAGTCAATACTTAGTATAAAGCATTGAATTATATTTGACACTAGAATACTTTTCAATCTTCGAAAAATTTGACGTAAAATGTGCAAGTGTGGTGCACTTGTTTTTGGCATTATTAACCTACGACGCAAACAAAAAGAGGGGTTTTATGGTTTAACGTTTTTATCTGGTCGGTGGGATTTTGTTGCAGTTTGTTTGTCGATTTTCTTTATTTTTTGAGTTTTTATTGGGCCTTCAGTGGCCTTGATCAAAAGCGTTAACAGGTATAAAATAAAATGTACTATTTCGATACCTTTGATATTTATTAGCAGTTATTTTAATTTCAAATTTAACGTTAAGAGCATCTAGTGTAAAATATAGTTCAATGGTGTAAAGGCTATTTACACGGGAAGGGACGTGACTTATATACAGCTCTCCTGCACACGATGCGACGTCGTGACGACCTCGGGCCGCAGTCGGTGCGCGGTCAGCGATGACGTCACTCCAGTCACCGAACTAGGGCTGCACGCGTTCACGCCCTTGTTGACGCGTCCTAAACTATGGTAAGACTGGAAGAGGAAGATGTTGTTAGACAACCTTATAAGGTTACTAAAAAATATTATATCTAACAAAAGTTCCAAGTGAGCGTGGAAAGTTACGGATAAACTTAAGCCCAGTATAGGAACAGCAGTTAAAAGAATGATTCTTTTGAATAAAAAATGCAATTTAATCTTGTTGTATGTTCTGTAAAAAAAAAACAAAAAAATATAACCAAAACTTTAAAAATCTAATCTGAAGATAAGATTGTGGTTTTATTTTTTCAAAGAATACTGCTCTAAATTTGTTCGCACAAACACTTACACTAGTTAATGGTATCCTATAATCCTTTTTTCTATAATCTGTGTAGTAGGCGCCCCCGTCCGGCTCGGAGCGGACGTCCTCTCCGCTCAGCTTCGTGATCTTACCCGACGACGGGGGCCGCTGCAGGCTCATGTACCCGTTTGAAACTGGCCTCCGTTCTATAGGAAAAAAAAATATGTTTAAAACCTTCATAACCTTTAAGATCTTGGAGTTACATGAAAGCCTCTCTTTCCATACCCAGCAGTAGGATAAAAGGCTATGAATGATGATGAGAATGGATGAAATGTCAGTGAAGTTTGAAATCCTAACTCAACGAACTTCAGATAACGCAACAAACGAAGAAGCATTATTATTTCCAAAATTCCAGTCTATTTTAATGTTTTTATTTGGTTTTTAATAATGGCGATTAAAATATATCTTTATATGAATGAAATGATGAGACTACAAATCGTATATAAATAAATAAATCCAGCATCTAGACACACAAGGTGCGGATAGATTAACTCATTTGAGCATGTGGTTATGTGTGAATGAGCTTGTCAATAATTGATTTGCTCATTGACGCGTTTGCTGTCTTCAGAGCAACATGTGTCTCTTTGACCGTACACTAATGTACTTTATAGTCAATTAATCATGTATTATTTAGGCCTGTTTATTAGTTTCGAGTTTAATCAATTAGATTCTATTCCATTTATGGACGACAAACGTTTCAGTGAGAATAGAGAGGAAAGAGGGGCTGCAAAAGACCTGTATCTTAATAGATGTTTACTTATGAAAGGTCAAAAATCTGGTTCTAAACTCAGTCAAACGAAGTGATAAAAGATGAAGTAAATCAGTGACTGAATGGTGAGCAAGACAAGGAATAAGAAGTGTGGATCGTTTGAGAAGGGTCGATGATGAAGCAAAGAATTTGTCTTAGCACAAGACTCCGGTAATGTGTGTTGATGACAAAAGCATTATCAATATGAAAAAATTCCCACTCACCATACAAACTGGGTATGATATCAGGGTCTGCATCATCGGCATCTCTGGGATCTGCTGTGTGCAGCAGGGCACCTCTTGCCGCCCGCTCCCCCCTCTCGCCCCGGGGCTCGGTGCTGCTGGCGCGGGACTCAGATTCCTGCTTTACGGGCGTCGGGCACTGCGGTGCGCGTTCTACGTACATCGCTTCACTGTTTGGAAGAAAGAAGTTATGAAAATACGTGAATTTAGGTACATTTTTAAACGGGAAAGTGTACCTGGTGAACACTGCTTCATCGAAAATTTAAAGCGGGTATACGTATCTACTTCCCGGTAACTGAAAAACTGCTCAATTGTCCAGGGATTTTTAATGTCAATCAATGTAATTGGTTAGACTGACGTCTAACATCCAATCAAAGAACTAGACTTGAAGTTTGGTAGTGAGTAGTATTAAGTTGTAAAAGCTAAGGGATCTAAGAACCAAAACCATGTAACTGAAGAAATTCCCATTCAACATGCAATGTATTCCAGAAAATCACCGAATGTTATTTATCGGTAATTAGACACGGCCAATAATAAGATGGGTAGCCATTTACGTATTCAAGAACAGCGGTGTCCGGGAACACATTATTAAAATCGACGTGGGTTTTGTGTTTGCTTAGACAGATTGAAATAAAAAGATGGGCAAAAGGGCGTTAACGAAGTAGGATATCTGCCGATAATATTCTCGAAGTATTAAAGAAATAAGTACTCAAATGAGTTTTAAGGAATTAAAAATGAATTATCGTTATAAAAAAAAAAAAAAACTAATATTTTCTTATAAAAAATTCTTCGAAAAGCACAGCGACCTCTTTTAACTATAAACCACAAATGTAAAAGTGGCGTGATTAATTGAGCGTCTTGAAATATATGTTTTACTTGACATAAACAACATTTTGAACTCTCTTGAACCAGCATACATGGCATGTCGCGTGTTGTTTGTTCATTTAAACTTGTAATATCACGCTTTCGCTCCTGAGGGGATGGTAGACGATTTAAAATCAACATTAGAACTTGACATGCTTTCATCATTAATTTCTGAGGCTTCATTTGAAGATTGCAATAGAAGCGGTGCTGTTACGCAATTACTACTACTAATTATTAAGCGTTAATTAATAATAAACTGTCGATATTGAGTTTCCGGGAAGCCCACAGATCTTTTGAGTCGTATTTAGACTTACCTCAAGGGTGCATGTTTGGCTGGTAAATGTCGATGTCTCGCTGCGTGTCGGCGATACAAAACAGCCAAAACACCGCAAACGGCTGTCGCTAACAGTGCTGACATGGCAGCTATTGATGCAAGAACCGGAGACATGCCAAGAGCTGAACCTTCACCTGGTGACAAAAATATTGGTACCTAAGTATGTTGTAGCGTGATAATAGGTATGATTTTTACACTAAAATTAAAATCGAAACAAAGTGCCATAATTCGAAGAAAGCAAAAATTCATAGGACACACTCAGTCATGAGGGTCTTCTACATCTAGAAGACCACTGGACCGTGTTGTTGAGGACAGTCTACACAACCCAAAAACAAATCTTCTATTGTACCGTCATTAGTTCAGTTTAGAAAAATCAAAGCCATAAGAAAATATTTTAGTCGTTGTACATTTAATTAACAAAACGTATGACTACTTTAATGATAGCTTTAGTTTTAGTGCATTCGAGTAAATTGAACTAGTACTGCGTTAAGATAAATTCTAGATTAAACCATTTCGCTAACACCGGAGCAGGTACGACTGGACATTTTATGTTCAACTTAAGGTTTAAGTACCTTTTCGAAAAGGAAATAACGTAATTAGACGACGGAAAAAAATTGATTAAGTGAAAACATCCATACTACCATATGAATATTATATATGCGAAAGTAACTCAGTCTGTCTGTCGGTAACTTCACGGCTAGACCGCTAATCCGATTTAGATGAAACTCGGTATGTATGGGAATATGTATTTGGTGTTTTACCACGATAACCGACACCCAACAACAACAGCTAGTTAATTATAAAACCAACGTGTAATAAAACATGAGAAATTATAAAAATCTAACTTTTAATTATTAAAAAACCCTGAATTGTGACAAATGCACGGTCGGAACAAACACGCTATATTAAAAGTTAATAGAAACGTGAGTGTTATGTCGCGATATGCAAATCCCTTGAGGGCAGGCGCTAAACTAACTATAAATTACATACAACAAATAGTTTTTAAATACAGTTTTATTACAATAATCGCTCATTTTTACACATAAAATAAGCTTTATAATTGCCGCGTCGTGAGGTTTTAATTATAGCATCTATATCGTTTTATAATAATAATTACGGGATATTAGAAAGTATTAAGTGTTATCATTATTCAATATTTATTGACTGCGTTTAGAACTTTGATCTGTATGATCGAAATGGTTCTTAGATATAATTTATAAAAATCTGTTCTGCATTTTGAAAGTAATCAGAAATTTTCTATTGTCATGGGTTTTTTAATGTTTTTTCCCATATCAAATGCTTCTATTTCATTTTTATCATTATTTGTAGTAACAATGTTGTTATCTCAAACTAAATCTTTTTACAGTAGTAACTTTTTACTTACAACTTTGTCGGAAATACAAAAAATATACAACAGAGATACTCCAGCAAATGAATGATAAATCTTACAAAGACATAAAATAAATAAAACAACTAACTATTCATAACGGAGAAACTTCAGAAAATAAAGAAAAAACTAAAAGAAAATTCATTCCTTCTCTCAAAGTTATTGCCAGTTGCAACTTTTAAAATAAGGCTAATTTCGTATGGAAAGCTGGTAATATAAGCTAGTTCCATTCAAATTAAGTGGTTTATTGAGCTGGCGAGTGCACTGGTTATTTGCGGTTGTTTTTACTCGTAGGAAAATCCAACTAATGATTATTATCAGTGGTTTGGTGTATGTAGACCGCGTTTTGGTTTGGGGCTGAAAACCTTTTTCGTGGTTAGCTAGTGGAGTTTTACTGGTTGTTTTAAGGACATGACTTTTTCAACCTTGTAGCAGGTTTTGCTACGGTAGGGAGGTAGTTTCGCAGTTTTTGTGCGGACTTTTGACTAGTATTTTTTAATTATACATTTCAGATTGTGTCCTTTAAAAGGCAATGCCAATTAAACTGAGTATGATCTGTGCGCACCAGTAAGAACAAGCGTCGTCATAAAATTTTATCTAAACAGAGCGCGCCGTTTTATTTATATTATCTCAAATCCTAATAATATCGGAATCATCAATATTTTCACCTAAATGTCCGTCGTCACCTAGAATCACACTTAAATCAGTAAACGAGCGGCACAACTGCAGGCTAGTAGCGATGAGCGTACTCTATGCTTGCATATGTATACTCTAGGATGTAGGTACATTTAATCATGTTCTTTTGCTATCATAGCTAACAAATTAACAAAAAGGCAAACAAAACTTATTTAAGCACTATCTTATTACATCCTAATTTTATACTATTTGCAAGTCAATCTTCCTATGTATATATATATAACAATATTTGCGTAAACATTATTACTTTTGCATTCTCAGAACAAACAGCAATTTTTATGAACTCGTTTTACATGAAACAGTAGTTTGTGGTTGGCGTGACTAGCTTAGTTATAAGACCATATTTAACTTGCGGATATCTTGGAACTGCGGTTAAAGTCATACCTCTGCTCTTTTATTACGGTCCTTACCACTCAATTTGAGAAAGACTCAGTGGGGTTAGATTTCGAAAATTGTTGGTATGATTTTAGTGGTTGTTAATGTCCAGTTATATATGTTTTATGGTTTGTTTGCGACCTACGTTTATTAAGACGTAAATTTTTTTGAAAGCATTTTTTTTTGTAGAGTTTTACTTACCTATATAGTTTCTTTTAACACAGTTAAGTATATTATCATATTAGGATTGCATACCACAAGTTTTTAAATACGCAAAAATAGAAACCAAAATTTCACTTTTACAAAATAATACTTATGTCCAAACTCTACAATATAATACAGAATGACCGTACATACTAGATAGACTTTTGTACATTAAGTGCAGTTTACGTAGAAAATTATAAATAACTAAAGTTTACTTAAAATGGCAAAAGTAGATCAGTTTCATTTACTCGCTAAACTCCATCTCCAAAACTAACCCAAATACGTTTTTCGAACTAATCATTACTGTTTGCAGGTCATAAAAGGCGTGAACTCGCAACAAAGAAACATATTTTAATGGTGTAGGAGTTCAAATTGGATCACAAATAAGTAAACAATTTTGGACTACAGAGTTCTTGCACTATAAAGAGAAATACAGAAAACCTACTTTGTAAAATTAAGCTAAGTGCGGTCATTTGAAAATGACGTATTCTAGTTATAATAAACAAAAGAATTTTTTTCTAAAAATTAAACATTGATTAAAAGCAACATATACCTAACTAAATCAATGTAAATACGATAGATAGATGAGAGATATGATGTTATAAAAATAATAAAACTATTTCGAGTCAAACTTCTGAATTGTCTGTATATTACCAAGTAGCAATGTGGGCGTTATTTCCGAGCGTGAGAACTGCTTATTTGGAAGAAGCACTTAATGGCGATAGCAAGTGATTCTAAACGTAGGAATAGCGAGACGAGTGGGTATTGTGTTCCGGGGTGGAATATAAAAAGGGTTCGTGCTCTGTGGGATGGAGTATCAATGAACTGTCACTGAGTGCTTGTTACGTCGAAGGCATCTGGAATTACGAAGGTTTCTCCCAATAATACACGCTTTGTGTTTTGTTGTGCTGACGTTTTTCGTTCATGGGATTTTTTGCCCTTTTCTAATGAACTTGCCACTGCATAAGGGATATTTTCGGCAAGAATACGGGTATAAAAATGGATTCTCGCGACAATTGGGTCATCCTAAAAATACCTTACGAATACAATAAAAAATCGTACATATAAATTGAACTTATATTTTAAAACGAATGTCAAACTAAAACATTTTCATAAAAGTTTAATTATCTAAATTTGCCACTTTTGGTTAACTAGGTCAATTTCAACATATTTTGTTAGACTTTAAAGCTTCTGCACACGGAACCAAACATTGTTGGAAAAAAATAATTATCTTTTGAGTTTATACAACTTATCGTTTGCTCTCTCGTCAAATTCAAGGAAGTTACTATGCTGATGATTCTTGACACAAATCAGTAATAAAATAAGTAGATTTTTTAATTTTTTCTATTATCGGAAATCGGCATGTGTGGGACAGGTATGACCAAAACGCGACCCGCGTAATACCGCACTGTACCTGCTCTTTTACACACACATGAAGACACTGCCTACCGCATACGCAACGGGGTGATTCTGTTAGTTGAAAGTGGTGTATTCTGAAATACTGTCAAACTTAAATAACTAAAAAAACAAGTATGTATTAATTTATTGAGCAGATATCGTAATTTTATTTGATTAATTATGTCTTTCATAACAGCCTCCTGAAATTTGATGAGAATGCAAAACCACACGTTGTATAATATTAAAGATCACTGTCTGTTCAAGAGGAAACAAAGAGATTTTAGTTCAGAGATCTGACTCCTATTGACAAAATTCCTTCTTCATTACGTTTGTTTCATTTTATCTTTTTTCGACTATACACCTATAATTGGGAGGATTAAAACATCGCCAAAAACGATGCAGTTAATGTGGACAACTAATCGTTCAAATTTAAATAAGAGTACCATTGATTCGAAAAGTTGGGTGATGACGCTTCAACCAAAGCCAAGGCAAGGAAGAGTGGAGTCGAATAGTACTCACCAGTAAACTTGGCCTGTCCTCTAAGTGTGACAGTTTCTATGGTAGACACGTCACTACGCCCTTTAGCATTGACCGCGTACAGGTCAATCCTGTAGGTCACACCTGGTGGTAGACCTCGGATCTCGAAGTATGGCGGGGTTCGGTTCGTGGAGACGTTGTATCGTACCTAAAATAATTATGTTGCTATAATCTTAAATATTTTTAGTTTGTGAGTTATACTTCCTGACAATTCTTCTTTTGAATAATTATTACTTTGAATCAAGTACAAAAATGTATGTTCCCATTATATAATCTTTTATGCGAATTCGGAAGCATCTTCTTTTTAAAAAGTACCAAATACCATTTGTTATTTCTTTTAAGGGACTTAATTTACGCGTTTCTTATAACTCTTTCATTGAAATACCTAGTAATGATGTCGCATAAAGATATAATATGAATACTTACAATAAGAGACGGCAATTCCAGTAGTTCCATGAGGAAGGTCTGTGGCAGACCACCGTCGAAGTTCTCGACGCACTCCACGTTCAGAGAATCCATGCTCTGGTTGGCTACCGAACAGTTTTGCAGATGGAACGGACGACCTGGATGTAAAAATGTCATAACTATTTTATTTCATCTTCAAGTTTTTTTAGAAATTATTCATTAGAGATGAAAGGATAATGTAAACTTATTTAAGACTGTTTATATTATGTATTGCATCTTCTTTAGCCATTTTTAAATGTTAAGGTGTACAATTTATAGGATGTCAATTTTTTCCTTCTTTCCTGGTCTTTATCAGTTACTACTTATAACCATTATGTTCCCGCTACATTTGACATTAGTTAACTGGTTGTTTTGGTCCCTAGAAGTTCCAACATAATTCTAGTAATATTTCATAACTACCATAATAGGTACATAATGATTCATATCAAAGATCTAAAAGGCAAACTCACCAGCAGCCACCAACTGGAAGAGACACGGCACTTTCTGCTGACCAACAGCGTTCTCTCCGTAGCAGGCGAGGGTTCCGTACTCCATGTCTGTAGTCGGAGTGTAGTTGAGTGTGGACGTGTGGCCGTGACTGCTGTATAACCTTCACAGAAAATTGTGGGATTAGAAACATAGCCGAGAAGTACTTGTGTGTATTTAGGGAAATTTTGGGTAGTAGTAGGGAATGAATAGGTATGGGAGAACAGATTATTGCCCACTCAAATAGAAATACGCACACATTTTGCAATGTAGCTCTAAGTAAAGAAGATTGTGAAATTAATCTGGCCAACATAAATCAGTAGTATGTTAAGTTAAAGATGCTGGTAACACTGTTTGAATGATATGCAGCTTGTTATTATTAGCTCGTCGTTTTGGTTTAAGTTTTCAAATTTGACCCAGTCAAGTCTTCTAAATCGTAACGCAATGATAACAAAGGCAAAGTTAACAAATTGGTTATTTAAAGTTTTATCAATCCTATTAATAGAAAAGGTTTAACATAATACAAGTCCTGAAATTAAAATATTGTTTCAGTATAATTTTGTTCTCCGCTTCCAAATTTCAGTTTGGCCGGTACAAAAGCACAATGTTTTGTTATGTACTCTATTTATTTCTAATTTTATGTTTACTCCGCAATAACCACTAGTTAAAACATGTTATTAAAACTAATTTACTGCAAATAACACAATACCAAAATTCACGTGTTTATTTTGCAGGTTCAAAAATAGTGAAGCAAGCTTTGTTCATGTATAATTTTAGTTTGTGTGACGTAATGCTATTATAATATAGGATTTTAACAGTTCATGTAAAGTATTGACAAAATGATTAAAAAGAAAATTTAATATATATGTTTTTTAATATTGACTGAATTTTGGATCAAAATGCAGGGCCGGACGGACTTTAATAACATTAAAATAAATTATCTCTACAATTGTAGGTACTGCATTAGGTGAATATCGAACATATTTTACATTATGAATGCATACAGAGTATTTTACAACTCTAGAAATGTCTGATAACTTACTTCGGTGGCAATTCCGTTTGTTCTCCAGAGTTATTGAAGGTCCAGTGGAAGGAAACCAGGGCAGGGTTGGCATCAACAGAACAGTGCAACGAGACTGTCTCTTGTTTTAACGCTCCGAAGAGCTCACCGTCTCTTCGTTCCGCACACACTGGGGCATCTAGGAACCAGACAACATTACAAGACGTAATTTAAAAAAAAAGAATTATGAACAGTAATGCATGTTACTTATTTAAATTATGTCGTTTACTGAATGAACTGTTGTGACATTTTATTAAAATGTTGATTTGGGAATTGTTAATTTGGGGTTACATTTTGGTCTAGACGCGTTTCGATTTATTTATTATGACAGATTTATTATTATGAATTGTATATTTAAAAAAAATATATATTGAATCATCTATAGGTAATTTAAGTACCTTACAAGATTCTGAAATGAAAAAGACCAAGACATCCCATTAACTCTAACGATGTACCTACTAGGAAAATCCTCATAACTTTTCTTAACTTAGCTAATATGCGTCTTAAATCCATAAAACTACCTCATTCCATAATTATTTCAGCCATAAATTTCTATAAACAATAAAGAAACTTTTCAACGATGTATTACGTTCAGTATAAGATATAACGAGACTGCAAGAACTTCGCGATCGTTATAAAACTGCAGAACTGAAAACTTGGATACTACTTTTAATGATAATGTCCGACCTGTGACGTAATCGCCGTAGTTCAGCTTAGGTTATTATTGAGTTTCTGCCGAGGGAGCTTTTCGGAAGTATTTTAGCGAATTCGTGGTCCATGTAATCGAATACTTTAAAGAAATTGTGTCTCTATCCGTATTTTTGCTTGATGATATTTATTTCTATATTTGGAATTCTTACAATATCAATTATTACTTCCTTATACTACATACCAATGGTCAAAATATAAAAACAATTTAGAAAATTAACTTTTTAAAGAAAACATTTTTTTAGAATAAGTATTTTCTCTCTTACAAAAGTCACGCTATACTAAATGATTAGCGGGGGTTTTTAATTACTGTAAATGTAAAGTAAGCAACAAAAAGTCATAAAAACGTACACGTCGAAACAATAAATCTCAATTACGCGACACAATTCCAACACGTGTATAAAGACGAACAATGCGCAGAACCGCAATTTCCTCTATATTAGAATATTTTAATAACATTCTTTGCGGCTTATTTTCGTCCTCAAACAACTTTCCCCCATCCATAGGCTATTAAACAGGCTCCTATTTATATAGAAGGACAATTTCGGGGTCCAACGTGCAACCCCTCATCCATTTTGCAAGTAAATTGCATTTTCTCAGGTTTTTATATCACTTCCGCGGTTGACGGAAACAGGGACGGTTTTACGGGGCCTCAGGGGAATTTTAAGCCCCTTTGTTTTGCAACGGACAACAAATTTTAATTTAATTTTGTAGCGTTTAAATGATAATATTTTCAGGCTTTTAGTTCCCTGTAAATTGCACTTAATTGCTGGCCTTTTTGCTGCGAAAATAGTTTATTACGTGCATGATTATTTAACAACTCAATTTAATAATACCCAGAGTGTTATCATACTTCAAAGTATCTTTTTTGCGTCTCCTTAATGGATGGACAGACTAAGAATTTTCCATTAAAATGACTTCTGTTTTCATGTTTGATTTACAATGCTAAAATAAGTTATTCTAAAATATATTACTGTTCATAAAAAATACAAAGACGTAATATTTATTTTACGTAAGCTAAACGAATCATTATGCAATAACCTTTGCAAACAATTTTCAAGCGCTGATTGTTCTACAGAAACATTGTACTAAATCGGAACTTCCAACATTGTTTGAACAGTCCAACAAAACACTTATTACTTCGTTACCAATTCTGTAGCTATTATTCGTCCAAACGTCCTCGTAATATCTTTCCCAAAAGCATTACACAACGCAGAACCCGATCCAGGTCCCCAAGCAATCTAACCGACTCTAAAATTTTGTTAACCGCAAACGAATATGGAATGTACACAGGAATTAGGGTTGATAAACAGGTTCAATTTGATTGTTAAGTTGTGGTAAATGTTCAATTATTTTAAATAACTTATGTGGAGAGGTTAGTTGATTTAGTTACATGCTAGAGCATTTAAATGCTTTAGGCAAATTTTAATGTAACTTTAAATTATTCCAGAATATTTTGATGTGCTTTAACTCTCCAGATATTATACTAAAATAATCTTAGAAAAGACCAGACTAGTGCTTGAGTAATAGCTGTTATATTTTATGAGCAAGGAACCAACAAGTAAGCTAGAGCTACGGTGAAGTTTTACGGGTCAGGTTTCGTTTCATCATCTGATGATGATTCAACTCAGCCTATCGCGGCCCACTGCTGGACATAGGCCTAGGTTTCGTTTAGTATTTTATACGTACGTCGATATAATACCAGTTTGGCAACCCTATACCAAATCTCAAGTGACACTCGCTTCCTACAAAATGCTAGTTGCTGAGATAGGACTCAAGGCATGTTGGTATTGCCGGAATTATGTACCAGCTTAGAATATTTGGTGTTTGCCTCGTTGGATTATTGTTAGCGTTTACATTGAATATGTAGTGTGTGGGTTCGTAAAGGTTTGGAACAAATTTGTTTTATGAAATGGAATTTTGTGAGCGGTGATACATTAGTAAAGTGACACAAGCGTATATCTTTTCTTTAGGATCTGAATTTTTTTGGATTCTTCTGAAGCAGTCGTAGTTTCGAGTTTTGCATTGATACAAAAGATTTTGAAAGGTTACCCCTAGAACCCAGTGACGTAGACAGTCTTTTTTTTTTAATTTATATTTCTTTTACGGTCATACAAAGATAAAGGCATTAATTTAATCGGATCATTGACATGAAAAAGGGATGATTAATTCTAATACTCACATCTAACCAACAGCGTCACAGGATTGCTCGTTCCCTTTCCTTCACTATTTGCTGCCATACAAGTGTAGTCTCCAGCAGCAGCCCTCGTGACACTCTGCAGCACTAGACTCTGGGCGCTTAGTATAACACCAGCTCCTTCGTTGTGGTAGATTTCAGAATTCTGGACAAAAAAGGGGAAAATTTGCATCTCTAGGGATTTTAACACTACAATACAATTATTACCTTTAGTCTCCAATCGAGAGCTATCGAGCATATTGTTGATATATAGCCAAATCAATACATCGGGAAGCTCGAGTTTGTTAGTTGTACAAAATGATAACACGTCTTTAAAAGAGTTTTAATATTAAAATGCAGTCTCATAAATGCAGATTACCTCTCCATATAAATGGATAGGTAACATCAAAGACACCATTAACATTATCAGTTTGTACTCTAGAGCTTAAATTTCTAGGAAACCATAAATTTACAGTTAATTTAATTTTCGCAAGAAATTACTTTGTTAGTAGTATAGCTAAACGATGTCCGGGACATAACAAAGAGAATTGCAAACAGACACGTGCATGGCCCTTTTAATGTAATAATTAAATGTATTTAACAACAGTAATACGAAGTAGTTTCCCAGAAGCTTACAATTTATATGTATGTAATTGAAAAGTTTTATTTCAAATTCAATTTTCAGTGTAAATAACTCTTTAGAATTCTTATTTAGTGTATATGCAAAAAAAAACTATTTTAAAATAGTATTTTTATATATTATATAAGACTGATTGAATAACTGTCAACAAGAACGACTTTTTTCGTTTTTATAATATATTTTGAATGAAGCCCATTTTAAAATTGATCTTCTGATTGAATTTATGTTTTGTGTTTAGATCAAAGTAACAAATTCTTTAATTTAACTATATTGTATATGGTATTAAGACTGGCAACAACCGCCTTTTTATCAGGATGATGGCCTATATCACTTACACGTGTAATTCCCAGAGTGGGAGTTGACGTGTACACGTTGTTACTTACATCATGAAACCAGACAAGCCGATGCGTCTTGGGATTAGCTTTGACAGTACACTCAAAGTACACATCGTCACCTTCCTTGATCTCATCTGGATTGAGATTGGATCCCATCTTCAGATCTACTATAGGAACATCTGAAACAAATGGATTCATTTACATTTTTGCGCATACAGGCATTAGGTAGGTACTCATTTTATTGACAGTGGTATTAGTAAAGCTTAATTCGGAAGTGCATGATCTATGTGTTTGAACATAGGTTTTACTTAACTACAAACAAACGGATTCAGTAGAATAATAAAATATTCGGTGTAACTAAAAAACAAAATCCTCTATGAAATTGGTAACAAACACGGGGGATCTACCCTAAATGTATTGAAATTTCAATCACATTAAGCTTTTATAGTAAGGAATAGATTATTATCGTATTAAATAAAAAATGGATCTTAAAACGTTAAGAATACTGACAAGAGAGAAGGAACAAAAATTTAAATATAACAACAATAAAATCTGTTCAACCAAACTATAATTGAAGTTTCAATTCCATCTTTGAACTTGTACTAAAACTGTAATAAACCCACGACAATATTATTCAAAGAGAATTGAAGCAAAAGAAAAACACTGTTTCAACAAAGAAAGTTCGAGAACTTGAAAGTTATCCAATCACAAGTTGATATCAGAATTAGTGAGATGACTCGAGTCAAATAATATTATAAAGTTGCTAAAATAGTAGTGAAGACATGTGTTGAGACCGCACTTGGACGTTTAGTTTTAAATTAGTTTTTTCATTAAAGGCAAGTCCGACTTGTAGATCTTTGAAGTTTTATTTCTAGAAATAAACAAAGAATGTTATGTTCTTGTTTATTACTTTTTAAGTTTTTTACAGACTGTGTTAGTTTATATAGAGTGAGAATGTCGGGTGAAATAATTATTGTTATAAAGATAAGTAATGAGATATTTCTTAAAGTATAAGTGCTAAATATTGTAATTCATAACCGAAAATATGTTATTGAAAGAAAACGAAGGCGTATTGTTTTACTGAAGTAATCTTCAATTCACTATGTATTTTTATGGTAAAATAATATTTCACAATATAATATACCCATGCAATGTTACAAACACTGTAGTTGGTATGGCTTCTTGCTGAAACCCAATAGATACTTAGAAAGTTTCTAAATAAATAAACAAACTCAAACAAATTAAGTTGCCACATTTATTGTAATTCATCAGTGTAAGGTCATTTCAAAATCATTAATTGTCGTAGTTGTTGCCGTTGTAATTATAAATATAGAAACATTTTATTAAACTTAAATTTTATTACCTTAACATAAAGGGGTTTTTACTTTAGGTGCCAAAGATTTGGTTATATCTGGTGAACCTTGAACATGACACAATTTACAGCAAAAATTATTTGATCATGACGTTAGTTTTGCTGTAAATTAAAAATGTAGTTTTAGAAATATTAATTACATTATACTTTAGACTTAATGTTACCTAAAAACATAGTGTGTACATAAAAATCAAGCTTAAAGGAAAAACCCTATATAAATATAAATACTCTTAGGTACTTAACCTTATAAAGCTCACTAAGATTTTTGTGAACATCTTCAAATCAATTTACATTTAGTAAATCAAGAAATACCGGTGCTAAATCTCAGTATCCGTCATCGTTTCTTTAATCAAAACCCTTTCAATTCTGATTAATGCTTGCAGCGAACTGCCAGACCATTTTTTCTTGTTAACCCAGTACGTGTAAGCCTTTCACGTATATGAAATGGAAATTTTGGACTATTGAAGCTAATGAATTTAAATGATATTAATTATACATTGAAATTTATATTCATTATTTTAAAGTTGGTTTTTAACATGAATTACAAGAGGAAAAGCTTGTGGAAGTTGATTTAAATCAGGAAACAAAGAAGACAGAAATAAAAGAGCTCATTACAGCTCCAGTGATAGACCACGTTTGAAATTAAAACAAAAGAGCGCAGTCAAGCCTTTATAGGACAGCAGGGGTCTTACAGGTGCATCGATCTACACATACTTATGAATGTTATGCTAATAATAATGAAGAATATGTATAATTTATTTCACGAAGGAGAAGGCACATGTCTACATAAAGTCATTTGAGTGACTTACGCCGAAATCTGATGGAGAGAGTTCCCAACTCTCAAAGAAAAATAGAAATTTCGAGGAACCTTACATCATGCTCATAGCTAGCCTTTCGTTTTTCATGGCTTCGGAGAAAAAGGTCTTCGTTAACAACCAAGATTTTTTCTAAGAAGATCTAGTTCCAAAATGTACGTATGTATCAGGGATGTTATGATAATATTTGAGTAAGAAATACTGGTTGAATATTTTCTCAGATTTTTCCCTATATGCGCAATACTGTTAAAGAACAAAAGCTACGGATACAAAAGAAAGCCGCAAACCACAGCACGTTCGGAGCTCCAATACATCATAATACTGGCTTCTAAATCTTTTCCCAGAAAAATACAAACGAATACACTCCGCAAACCATCCATCTCCTCAATCACACCCCTTTAAATTGTCATCAATACTCACAGTGAACGTTGAGCCTCCATTTGTCCTCGATAGCCGAGTCCTGTATATGTTTGTTTTCAGCGCGGCACGTCAAATATTTGCCGTCGTCCTCAACGCTCGGCACTAAGCTGAGCACGCTCAACGTCTCGTTGTTTTCCGAAAACTGGGGGAAAAGATGCGCTTTACGTTAAATTGCATTTGATATTGTGTGATACCGAAATGATTCTGTTTGGTGTTCAAACCGTTTTCTTTAAGCTTCGTAATGGGATTTTTACTAGTACTAAAATATGTAGTAATTTAATGCACTTAAAATTCAAATTTAAGATTTTCTGTATATAGTGTAAAAATCGGTACCTAGTCTTCAAATCCCGCAAATTAAATTCTTGAAATAGAATTAAGTTATTTTTTTTAATTTTGTCTACATAATCTTGTACTAATTTAGCATTATTATTGCTAATATCCCATGACGTGAACACAATATTTTGTTTTTGATTCTATTGGTTAGTTTACTCACATTCTTGGCCATCCTCTTCAGCTGTCTATTGTTCTTCCACCAGGTGACGTATGCCTCTGGTCTTGATCCTGTCGTCTTGCATTCCACTTCGTACCTCTTGTCTGCCGATACTTGCTTCTCTTTTGTTAGTATGTTCACTGTTATTGGTTTCACTAAAAAAATCATCGTGATTAATTGGCAATAACGGTATTTTTTTTTTCGAAATAACTATTCTTAGTTTTGACAAAAATGGTTTAGGTTTTTTTACTATTATTATAAAACTTACAATAACAACGAACAATAAATGGATGGTGAATTTGCGTGTCGAGAATGTCAAGAGAATTCTAACAAAAGTGCTAGTAGTAGATGGTGGCTTTAATAATACTATTATATTTATAAAATTGTGTTTGTATTCTGTATGTATATTCCTTTATATTTCAGCACTTTGGTATGACGACGACGTATTTTAAGGGATCGACGATGTATGCGTTATCCAAGGCAGCATTAAAATTTAATTTTCCTTACATTATTAGGCACCTCAATCGAGTCATTTTTAAGGATAAAAAATATAGTTTCAACTCTTAATTTTAATGTTCTACTTCCAAACTATTATAATAATACGGAAATTATAGAATACCTCTCACGTGATAAACCAATAATATTATTTCCAAATAAAAAAGACACAAATTTCAGAGTGGCTCTATTTACGTGTGTACTTACAATTAATATCTAATATGAGAACTTTAGTCTCCGGCTGTGCTAGGTTAGTGTTAGACGCTTGGCAAACGAGCCTCGCGTTAAGGTGCTGTCGCCCAACGTTGGGGAACGTGAGCGTGTTCATCGTCACGCCATCAGGCCTTTGCTCAAATGAATCATCGATCACCACGTTCTCCAAATACCACGTCAGTCGTGGCCTTGGTCTTCCTGCAAAACAAAAAGAGTATGATTCTGACATCTTGTTCTTTACTGCTATTTATAATATTCATAAATTTTGAACAGATTTAGATGTTTGTCACACGTACACTGTCTATCAAATTAATATAGGGCATGACTGTATAAATCATTATTCTTAATTAACTTCGAAGCGTATATAATTATTGATCTCCAGTATTTTTTTATACTTCTTGTGGGCGCATGGATACCACAAACTTTAAAAACAATAACAATAAAAATTGTAAATGATAAAGAAATCAGAGCCCACGCGATAATCGATATTGTGTTGAAACTAGACACATTTGTCGATAATTATCTGTAGTCCATAGTCGCTATCATTATTCTTATTGACAAATTGTCGCCCGAATGATAATGGGGTTAAATTGCTTCATTTTTCTTTTTGACACGACTTTCATCGAAGAGTGATATATTTTTAGTCATTTCCAAATCAAGATGGATTTTTATACCGATATTTTAAAATTTAATAACATATGCCATGGTGTACAAGCTTTCTAAAATATCACGCTATTATTTTAAATATTTAACGTAACATTATGAAGAATTCAAAATTTACCATATTGAAAAAGAAACAAGATAAATAATACATTATCTGAAACATTTTCAAATTTTTTATGATGTATGTAGTTATGAATTATTTGTTACAAGATCTGTAGGTCTGTTTAAATACTAATTGTATAAACATGATTCAAAACTGCATAACACTAATTATTAGGTAATTATAGGCATGACACAAATAAACACAAGAACACAGCATGTTCAGTAGAGCGTTCATTTAGAAAATAATTTGTCATGTTAATTTCCAAATGATTAACGGACCTTGATTTAATCCGTTAAATCATTTGGAACCTGATTGTAATTTCTGAACTTTCGTCGTTCAAAAATCATCAACTGAATTTAGTACAATGTTTGTTAAATATCATGATAGTAATTATAATGAATATGATATAAGTTATGGAAAAAAATATTGACTTTATTACTGAAGCTTTTGCTTTTAAAGATCTAAAACTCGTAGAGAACACTGATATTCTCTGAACTAAATCTGTAGGTGGGACCGCAGAACATAGCGGTGTATAAGTGTATTACTTAGAGTGGGAGGTTTTGTTTGTTTAAAAACCACGTAGAACATTGTTATTTTAAAAATCCTACACCTTTATTCATCAATTTTATTTGACACAAGTAAGACACATTTTGACAAATTGGAAGCTCCCATTAAAACCAACTTTTCTAGATACACGTTTGGAAACCTAGAAAATAAAATAAATGCTTAACTTCCTCTTTCGTTCCAGAAAATATGCACAGCTTATTCAAAACAATCCTAACTAAATTATCTCATGTATGGATTATTATAAATTGATAAAGGATACACCATAACGATCATTCCCATTTATTTCCCATCATTAACGCCCACGAGTTCTGTTTGTTTATCATTTATGGTGCTATTGTTATACTCGGGCCCAAATTCTATGGGATCGGAATGTTTTATTGTTTAACACTCGAAGGCAACAATTATTGGCTTTAATTGGTCGGGTGGCTTTATAGATTTGTTATTGATTTGTTTTATTTTGTCAATTCTTTGGGTCATTATGGTTTTTAGATGATATTTATTTATGGCCCTTGATAGGTGTTCATTTTATTTTGAAATATACTTTTAAGTTACTTTTTGATTGGGAATTTATAATTTCTTTTGATTAAGTTATTTTGAAATATTAAGAGTTATTGTATATGTTTCTTCCTACAAAGTGAAATTTACTTCTAACAATTGTTATTCATAAATTCATTCTGATTATGCAATGTTTCTGCATGTCTCATGTTTAATCCGATGCAAACCCCTTACTTAATTAGTTCTCTCGTCTTGTTTCATTTTGATTCGCGACTCTGTAGCTTAGGTTTATTCTACCTGGCTGTATGCTGTGTTAGTATAAGCCAGACATCTTCATGTAGGACTTAGATTAAACAGCCTCTCTTGAAGGCATTTGCCATCTAAATAAACGTGTGTAGCTTACATAATTTACTTTTAAGTAAACTGACTACCTTATCTAAAATAATGTTCTGGGATTTACCAAGCATTTACAACGAAAAATATTTTTTATATAGATGGTTAAAATATAACAATCATCGTTAAGACTTACCTCCTTCTACTTCGCAGATGAGGAGAACATTGGAACCTTCGTTATAAGGCTCCACTAGTTTCGTTCTATCTCTTCTTTTTGCGTCAAAAATTGTTGGACGATTCGGTGGTACTGTGAAAACATTGACCATGTTAATATCTACACTGCAGACGTGTTTTAACAATTAGTAAATGTAATAGATACTCATTAGATAGTGTTATTATTTAAATAACTGTTCAGTTGCTTTTTTTAAAAATAAGCAAAGCAAAAATTTATCGTTTTACTTTTGTGTAACCAAGTATTGCTCTTATGTTAGGTAAGTTATTATAATTTATCATGAACAGCGAAGGTATAATATTATTTATTTTGTTATAGGGTTTTTTTTATTGTGTTTTGTTATTTCGGCATTGATTTCAAAAATAAAAACCCAGGTCAATTATAGAGTGTTGCTGATAACTTTTAAAATGCTGAACACATCATCATAAATTATAGCTAAGACCTATGTCTATCACGTAAGTTCTCAAACAACCGCATCGTAATCGATCCATTCGTTTAGGAGCTACGATGCCACAGACAGACCATAACACACAGAAAAAGATAATTCACAAAATGAAACATAATAACTAACAAGAAAACTTACTGATAACAGTAAAATTAACTTTGAGATTCCTCGTAGGTGAGTTCTTAAAGTCAACCCTGCAACGGTAGACGCCAGCGTCACTGGCTATCACATTGTCCACCATGAGGACGGCGGGGGTGGCGCTGCCGCGGAAGAACGCGCGATTGGCGAACACCGTGGGCGAAGACCACAGCTTCGGCTGGTTGCTGGACCGGCCTCTGATGTCGTAGCTGTAGGAAAAATGATGAATAAAAAGATTAATTACATAGTCCATAATTTTGTCGAATAATAGAGAAGAACTACTTAGTTCTATTAAGTACCCCAATGATTAAATCTATCTTCTTGATGACACAAAAAACTGATGTTTACTTTTCTGGCAAAGCCGAAGTAAACGAAAAATCAATTTAAAGTGGATTTTAAAATCAACCTATGTAATTCACACACACTAGATCATTATTGTTGTAATTATATAAATAGTAAGCTTTCATACATAGGTTCAAAACCAATTTTACAGCTATATTTTTATGGTATCGTTTTCAAGTCATAGCCATAGGATTCCTTCCAGGTGTTTCTAAATTTTAGGCTTTTGAATGGCAGGGTTTTAGATTATGATGTTTCAGATTGTTAGGAATTCTTACCTGTACAGGGGCTGGTCACCATCAGACTCCTTGAACCACAGCACCATGACGACGTCGTCATCGGAGTGTAGCGGCTGGATGTCGCACGGGAGCGATGCCTTCTTCCCCAGCACGCCTTGCACGTCTGATGTTGGCACTGTTAACAAAATAAATTATGAGAATTAGATATTGATAAATTTAATTTTACTACTTATTTTAGCTTTTAGAAGAAGCAAACAACATTATTTTGTAAGATTTAGGTTAAAAAATAATTGAATAATGGGCATTATTTTTATTCCAAGCGGCTTTTTAAAATATCTTCTTTAGATTTTTAAAATTACATAATGCAATAATGTTTTAGTAAAACTCATTCATTTAGTGTTTATGTGCAAATTGTTATTTAGGAACGCTACGAGTAATCAGTTCTTGTTGTACATTTTAAGCAAGTTTTAGGTTGTTTATTCAATCTGCAGGTTTATTTGTGATTGAAATAATTCGCGTCACGTAAAGATATAAATAAATCTCATAGCTCGGGTATTGAAGATATAGTAAACATGTATATGCAGGGTGTAAGTGTAAACACTGATGTTTTGTTATAAGGTAATTATACTGATTGTAGCATTATGAAAAAAATTACTACCAACTTGGGACCCAACCATAAATCGCGATAAAAAAATCAGCTGTTCCCTACATTTATGTTCGCGTTGTTTCCATAATAATAGTTGTTTAAAATTATGTGTACAATTAACTTTTAAAAGATAACGGTGTACACCTACACCTTGTATTACATTAATTATTGGCTAACAAACGAAATCTTTACAATTTAATTTGCAGATCTAGTTTCAAAAGGGGAGTTATCACGAATACGAGCTACACTTGCAACCGATATCATCCAATAAACAACATCCTTCCTAATACGAATATAATTATAACCCCTCAAAAAATCCTTCTACTCATTTCCCGTCACGCAATTCTGGTACTAAACGTACAAATTATAATGTCTATAATTGCTCACGCGTTCCCTCCACTCTCACAAATTGCGGCGGCTCAACACGCCACACTCCTTGTTATTCGATCACGGAGCAGTTTTGGAGAAAAACTTGTAACATGAACATTGCCTCTAAACATGCTAACTCATACAAACGGTTGTTTGATGTGTATTGGATATGATTTGGTGATCGATTAGCTTTGCGAACCTATTTGGTACGAAACAATAATATTTTTTCCTTTTATATTATATGGTACCGCTGTTCTACAAATAAAAGTCATATAATGTCCTTCTATTACTTGTATTTAATTACAAGTGTTTTAGCTACTTACTTTGGGTTCAGAGCAATGCATGTGATGTTGTCCTCATTGAGTAATTTATTGTAAAATTAGTCAAAATTCAGTTTACAATAAATAAATTTTTTGCGGATAAAATCACAGACCTACCTATTTCAATATTGAAATCAGTAATTCGTTAATCTTCAATAATCATTATTATCTAGTCAAAAAGTTTATCACGTCGTCGTAGTTTATTTCTTTGTTGAACTGTTCCTTATTACTGAAGGTCGTGCCCTTAATGAAAGTTCTTGATAGATCTCACAATCTTACAAGGTTTGTCTATCAGAGTTGAAATTCTTTTCTCCGTCACGTTTTTTTTTATAACATCTTGTATTATAAAATATATCTAAAAATAGCCGAACAATGTTATCGAAATATTTCTTAACTTAAACGAGAAGGATTTACTCGAATAGAAAAATGAGCCATGTCATCAATCATGTTTACAAACCTAATAAGATGAAAACCTACATTTATAAATATTTTATCGAAGAATATGATTATTGCTAACAGGTAGAAACCTAAGATAGGCTTTTCAATTCCAGACTTACCCACGCAAACGCCCACATAAAACCACAAAATAAGTGTTATTTTCGAAAATTCTTAGAAATTTGTATTTTGGTTTTTAAATTTGATTTAATAGTTTGTAGTAGTGTTAGCCAAGTAAATATAAATCTAAATATTGCTAAGTTAGAAAAAAATAAGTTTACACCTAACGTTTACCTACTAAAATAAAAAATACCAGCCTAAACCTTACAAGTCACAGTTCTTCAATAATTCATACAGTTAACTGAATAGCTTAGTCTTACTTTGATTGCATTTATTTTACATCATTGATTACCCCACTTGTAATGGTCGTGGTGGCCTAGTGGTTCAATAAACGGATTTGTGTGCACAAGGTTGCAGGTTCGAACATATTACCTACAGGCAAGTACCAATGTTACTTTTTCAAAGTTATAATACTATGTACTTTCTTACTTATTCTAAGGCATCATTGACAATCGGTGAAGGAAGACATCTTAAGGAAACCTGGATTCCAAAAATTTAATCTGAAATCGCCAGCCCGCAATCAGCAAGCGTTGTGATCAATGCTCGTTCCTTCTCTATATGAGAAGACGCCTGTGCCCAGCAGTGGGAGATTTATAGGCTGGTGGTCACTGTGGGCACTGTGTTTGACGACTTCAGTCATCAATTCATCCTTCACGTAGGTAACATACATAGGTACCTACAGTTAATAAATAAAATTAAACTATAAACCAGCACGGCTATTTAAAGAGCAAGCACATAAAATACACCCAATACTCGTAAAACGCCCATAAAATCACTTAAAAGGTCTCAATTTCACTGGATTCCATCACTAGCTATATGATGTTTCAATGGGTCCCTACGGAGCCGCTAGTAAGCGAAAATTAGTGATAAAATCTCAGTACGGTGATTTTATAGTTTAATTAATTCTCGATCGCGTGCCTTCTAACTATTGGTAGATTCTAACATTGTGAATAGTTTATGGAATATATTAAGAATGTTAGAATGTTGAGATCGTCATTCAATATTTGTTTCATCATCAGCAACCTTGAATTGCTTAAAATCTATTAATACCGTTACTAACTCTTTCGAGTCTTACTAGTCTTATAAAAGAACTAGCTGTTTCCCGCGGCTCCGCCCGCGTGGATGTCAGTTATCGCGGCAAAAAGTAGCCTATGTCCTTTTTCAGGCTCTACACTATCTGAGTACCAAATTTCTATTTCTAATAATTCTTTCATTTACGTAACAATTCTTTTTTATTGTTGTTATTATTATACTACAAACATAATGGTGACGATAAATTTTAATAAATCCTTTTTCAATACTAACAAAACGAGCTTCGACTTGGCATGATCGTATAAGATGTCTATAAAGCGTTAATTATTTGTATATCTGTATCGATTTGGGTACTGTTTTATATTTCTAAAATATCAAGTTTTGATTCTCCATGTCGTTAGTGGAGTGAAAACTATTCGTGTAAGCAGTGAGCCGTGGTGACCCACTTTTTGTATTCAGCGCGGCACCGAAACATTACCTGCTTACAAAATTTGATTTTTTATTTAATTTGTTAGAACCCATTATTGGTTGGTGTCAATTATTTTTACACTGACCTTCTTGCCTTTTATTAATAACCAATCTAAAGTTAGCGTTCCTAAATACACTTCGAGTCAAAAATAAATATTGCTGGTCTAAATTTAGGACCAGTTTAATCCATAGCAATACGATAGACCTTCCTTGAGTAAACTTAAACTTAAGATATTACGAAATAATTACGTTTTATATTATAAAATAATTACGTTTTACTCAATAATATGAGATTAATAATATAAGACTCTCTTAGTCTTTGTTATTCGTTAGATTTTACCAGTATTAGGGGGCCATATCCACTGAAGCGGAGCCGGGCAGGGTAGAGCGAAGAGAAACAGTAAAAAGTGGCAAGTGTTTCCCTTAAAGTGGAGTGGGGCGGAATGTACCTGAACTGAACTGAGCAGACCAAAGCTGCTCGAGTACTGACCTGACAAGTCTACCCTACCCGCCGCCGCCACCGCGCCGCAACGTCCCACTACTCTCCGCTGGCACAGCCTTCTCGACTCCGTTCTGTTTGGTTCAAGGCCGCGTGTTCATGTATTTTATTTAAAAGTCAAGCTTAATGATGCGGAGTAGAGATTTCGAGCACTGTTATTGGCCAATTCACGGTCCTCTCTTCCTGCGTATTGTTTGTACAAATGCAACCTAATGCTATATTTTATTTCTATTAAAACAAATTTATTTCCCTGGTATTCTGTCTTGTTTCCTCTTAGTTTTGTACATACGCCTCACTACCTAGTTTAATTATAAAGTTGTTTGCAGAATCGATTCTCCTTGCACCGGGTAGATTTGGAAGCAATATCTTCTTCAAACAGTTTTCTATTTCGTGCTGGTATTAAATATTAAATAAGCAATGTAACGATCAAGAAATATAATAGAGAACAAATTGTTTTTAAATTCCTCAAAATTAAATAGCGAGTTATTACTTGAAATTGCGTTTATAATTTTTGGACCATAATTTTTCGTCAACATATTACAAAAAAAAGTCCTGTCAGATATTAGTAGTTACCTATTCTTATTTATATACCGCAACTGTTTAGCAGATTCATATTAAAAAAATTCAATTGAGAATTTGAATTTTGAACCGTCGAGATTTTTATAAATAAGGCCCTAACTATTTATATTTAGCACCGTGTTGTCCTATAAATTAATAGGTTTTTTCTTGCATGCAATTGTATGCCAAATTTTTATTCAAATAAATAATCTATCTTGCATTGTTCTTACTGAATATAAAGACAACGCTCTGCTTTTGTTCTTGAATGATTTTCTTGCATTTATTTTAAGCAAATAAAGTATTATTATTATTATTATTGCTTAGCGCATAAAAAATAATAAAAAAATCACAAAGTACGAACCGATTTCCCATCACTGTAGAACGACACCAAGTATAAAATCGGCTGAAAAAAACTTTCGATAACAGAATAATTTAAATGTAATAGACGC
The DNA here is from genome assembly GCA_932294365.1 of Diachrysia chrysitis. NCBI lineage: Eukaryota > Metazoa > Arthropoda > Insecta > Lepidoptera > Noctuidae > Diachrysia > Diachrysia chrysitis. The sequence goes on from OW028661.1 coordinate 757,538, forward strand.
CGGATATCGGTTACATTTATGTAACCAAAATCTTCGGGGTTCGCAAGCGAAGCACGTCCGAAGTTCCATCATTACCCATATTTACATTTCCGTTTACTTTTATATTAAAACTTATTTTTATTAAAGCTTATTTCTATTCACAGACGGTTTTTCCATAAAAGTATTTTTCTTTGACACTTCTTTGTGAAGCGCGGATTTGGTTTGGTTCTGGACAAAGGGAAGATTTGGAGGCACGGAGAATTAAACTGAGATTACCTGCTGTTAACAAAGAATAGGGAAAGCAGCAATATAAATAATTATTTGTTTTCTTGAAAAATGTGCAAACAAAACTTAGTTATTGTTCTAATTTATTAGATGTATAGCTATACCCTCGGGTTTTGCTTGCCTTTAATGCTAACAGTCAGATCATGATTTTATAATAGGAAGCATATACGCTTCCTCTAGCTATGAAATATGAAGATGTTTCTTCTTTTTCTGGTTTCTGAGGTTGGTGCGGTCAAATAAACTCTTCAGCATAGATACCTTATTTTATTTGCTAGTTGAACTGACATGACTTGAATTTATCTTCAGTTTAAATTAAATCAAATAAGTAAATTGCAGGAAAACTTAATTCTTAGCAAAGTAAAACAAACTCCCCTTCATAGAAAAAAGAAAAAAAAAACTTTTAAATGTCGTCCTCAGAAATTGAGTTAGTCAAACCGTCTGCAGGGGAAATTCGAAATAATTATAAATTACGTACCCCGGATGGCCAAAGGGTACCAATATCCGATTACCCGTTATAAATTCTCCAAATTGAATTTTTAAAAGGCTTTCAAGTTATTTTTCTTGTATTATGTAAACGAATCACGATTTTTATTAGAAGTTATGGAATTAATATGTAGTTCAGAACTTTTTCTCATTACCTTTATTGATATAGGCTTGTTTACGAAGGCCATGTTGTTTTCAGAACGGATAAAGTCATTTACTTTTTCTCTTTAAAGCGATTAAGGAATTATTTTTGTTCATTTTAGGATAAGAAACTTTTTACTAAAGCTATTTACACTGAAATTGCCTACCTATTATTATTTAAATTAAGTTTGGCACGTTCTAGTCTTGTTGTTGATTAGTTTGCTGAACTTCTTTCTAAAAATATAAAAAACTTTAACGTGAATAATTGATTTATTAAATAAATAGCTAAATTAAAAAAATAAGTATTTTGAGAAACACATACACACTTTTTAATCCTAATTAAATGAAAAAAAAAAACATTTACACGCGGTCATTTTCGTATGTTATACAAACACTTATTTATACAGATAACAGATACTACGTAGGAGGCTCTATGTCTACGTACCCACACAGCGCCTACTTGTAAACATTCTTCTTGTTTATTGACAGCCGCATTGTGTAGAGATTTATGTACCAATGGCCGTTTAAGTGACCTTAAACCCACTATTTCCGTCACTACAATGATCGACAATACAGAATATGTTTAATGCGGTTATGGCGATATCAATCAACGTAGCCTATCACGGTCCACTGCTAGGCATAGTCATCTCCCAAGTAGTGCCAAGACATCCGGTCCTCCGCCTTTCGCATCCAGTCCGACCCAACTACCTTTTTCAGGTCATCAATCCATCTAGCTGGGGGCGCTATACGCTGCGTTTACCGATTCGCGGTTTCCACTCAAGAACTCGTTTGCTCCAACGGCTATTGGTCCTTTGACAGACATGACCAGCTTCTGTCGGTCACTCCGGTTCTTCTCCGGATAATCTCGTTCCTGATCTAATCCGTCAAAGAAACTCCGAGCATAGCTTGCTCCATAGCTCGCTGAACGACTTTAAGTTTATCGACTAGGCCTGCTGTAGTGTACACGTTTCAGCACAATAAGTCATGACAGGCCGGACGCACTAGTTGAAGACTTTTGTCTTCAAACACTGCGTTATAGGCGACGAGAAGACTCTCAGACTTGCCAAATGGCAATATCAAGATAGCTAATTGTTTCGGTTAAATGTTAAATGGTGATCACGATTAATATTTCAAATTGTTGTACTTTAGAGATTAGGCAATCAGAAAATCATAGAGTTGAAGACCAAGAGTGATACCCAAATAACTGCCAAGTAGCTACTAGAATATGTAAAATATTTTCACAAGTTTTGAATTATTAAACTTAGTTACATAGAATATTATTACCACCGTCATAATTCTATAAACTTGGAATAGTTTTTGACCTACGAAACATAATAAAAGCCAGCATTATTAGCAGTATAATAATAGTTCAATATTTGAGTGCTAAACTTTTGTAATATTATATCAAATAGTTTTAAAGATAATTGCAAATTTAAACTAAAAACTTAAAGTAAATCTTTTGATGATATTTAAGTAACATTGTAGACAAATCCATTAGAATTCTGTGAGTGAAGTGCAAAGTTCTGAAACTTATTCAAAACTTAGTTTTTATTTCAATGTTAATTACATTTCAAATACCACAGATAATTTTCAAGTCAATGAAAAAAATTGAATTGAACTTAGTTTTATCAAATTGTCTAGAATATGAACTGGGAAAGTTTTCAGACATTTTAATTTTATTGCCTTTTAAATTTGATAATGGCATTTCGTGAATTTTCTTGAATGCGTAGAATTGTAATAGAATTTAGTGTTTGCTATAAAATACTTAGTGTTCTGAGATAAAGAAATTTGTTAGTCCAATGTTTTATTGTTCAGCTTTTCGTGGCATACAGATTATCTTGAGTCTGGGAGGCTTTGTCTAAAGTTCTTTAGAAACATGAATGATAATATGCAGAGTGTATGACAATTTAATAATTCCATTTTGTGTTCCTATTACATAACCAGGTATCGTCAGGTTTTATATTCTGTATTATATATATTTCTCTGAAAAATAACTGTGTGTGTAGTGTGAATTTGGATAAACCACTACTATTTATTACAAATAAAGATCTCATTTCATTTCATTTCACTCTTTGTATTGTAATCTACTCGTTCTAGCCTATTCAACTTTTGGATCCGAGACCTGGTGGCCTAAAATCTATATTTTAGGCCTATGTTCCCACCTAATTTAGGCACCAGTCTCTCACAAGTTTAGTAATGTAACTAGGTAAATTAATGTAATTTCTATAGTGACGAGAAAACAAAAAGCAAACATTCGTACGGCGTAATTTACATGTGCAAGTAAAAAAATACCTACAGAACGCAAGTAATGAAGTTTATCATACATATTAGCATTATACATTCAATATTTTGTACAGGGTCACAACCCAGTGTAAAAAAAATAGTGGATTCCCGAGCAGGGCAGGGATTCTACCGCTGTGCAGGTTGCTGTAGATTATTACGTACTACTATAACTGTTGTTTGATTATGTATGACGGTGTCAGTGAGTCGTTGGAGGCGCTGTATGTCGACGTGGTGTGGTGTCTAATTTTAACTTAAGGTTAAGGTAAAATTTAGATAGATATTTAGTGATATGTTTTTTGTTGTAATTTGTGTTACCTTACGAGGCTGAATTTGGCACACCAGCGCAAAAAGCCTCATTAAATAAATGATTTAAAAAATATATATACATATTATTATAATCAAATAAAAAGCGAACATAATTATAATTTTTAAATATTCATCAATAGTCAAAGAAAAGAAAACATAATATAAAACCTTGCGATTCATATTAAGACACGCCATTATCATGTCAGCTTAGCATCAAAAGAAAGATTATAATTATTGTTAAGTACTGATTAAAATCGGAGCTTTTTGCGGGTCAATTCTTCCAAACAAAGGTATACATACAATATGCAAGATTAGTCACCTGTTCACCTTTGTACAGCGCCTGAGGCAATTTGTAGTCGATAACATTAAATATTTTCAAACGATTGCCTAATTTTTAGGATTCCGTACTTAGAGGATCTCAATGGGACCCTATAACTAAGCCTCCACTGTCCTTCCATCCGTCTATCTGTCAGCGCGCTGTATCGCGTAAACAGTGATTGGTAGAATTCTAATCTCAGACGTCTATTTTTTTTATTGCTGTTTTGTTTAATAAGTAAATAGTAGTAGTATTTAAATGACTGTTTTTGCTACTATTCAATTAGAAATTAATAAAAATAAAATTTTATTAAAAGTACATAACGTTATATCTTGTATGATGGTACGGAACTTCGTGCGAGTCTGAATCGCACTTCATCGGATCGGAGCGTTGCGATTTCTACGCGTCCAATGGTCCTATAATAGTGACGTGACTTATAATGAACCGGAACTAAAACATGATGTTATCATTATTCGAATAGCAAACAGTTGAACGTCGTTTTTTTTCTAACTATTTATGATGTCATAGGTTCAGTGAACTTTTTGTTGGACAAATCATCGCTGTAGGTTTTTTTTCAGTCGGTTTTAGTCAATGTAAGGCGCCTTACTGTTTAAATTTGTTAATACATTTGAATTATTAGTCGCACTTAAATTTTACAATCTACAAATTAAAAACTTTTTTAATTATTTATTACGCATTAACGCATGCGGAGCGAACATTTGTAATTAATACAAAAAGTAGAAAGAAAACATTTTAATACTCAGACAGGACTCGAACCTGTGACCACTGGCTTAACGCACCTGGTGCTCTGAGCCAGTGGTCGCAGGTCCGTTTCCTGCTATTACTATTTCTAGTTAATTAAAATTATGTATAACAACTTAAAGTTTCCATTTAAACTAAAAACAAAAAAAATAAGTGATAACAGTTTAACAGGGTTAAAATAATATATTTTTTTAATAAATTAACATAACCCACAATATTCCATTTACATCATAAATTGTCTGCTGAATACAGATACAATGTAATTCACCGCGGTAATGGACACTCAATTAATTTTAATTAACTTAATTAGGCCGCTCTGTTTACTTATTCCGGTTGAATGCACCGTTACTATTACTTGAGTAAATGTTCAAACATTTCTAAGCTTAATCACATTATTTAATCATTAATTAGTCTAGTTATACGTCTTCCGTATTCTCAACAATTAGAGTGAATAACTGATGTGCGATTATGCGATTTGTCTTTGAAGTATGTCGCTCATGTGTAAAATTCCTAAATTGTTTAATAATATCTTGGGAATTCCTGTATTTGGTGACTCACTAATGTGGTTTTTATATAAAATTTAATGCTAAATAAATCATCATTATGATACATCCTTCTGTGGATAATTATTATTTGCCATTAATTTTTACGATAGTTAGTAGGTAGTTTTATCGAAATGTTTGGTATTAAACTTATAAAACTGTATATTAGATTATCAAATAATTTTTAATATTATAATATTTAGTAAATTTATTATTTTTGTATTATTATTTTTTTTTATAAGTAATTTATTGTCTAATGTATTATAGGTACCTAGGTATGTAGTGTCATTGTACCCAGCATAAGAATCCCTAAATATTATAAACTAGCTGTCCCCCGCGACTTTGTTCGCGTGTTTTAGTTTCAACGGTTTTTCATTTTTGCAACATTTTTCATTTATGCTCCGCTCCTATTGGTCGTAGCGTGATGTTATATAGCCTATAGCCTTCCTCAATAAACGGACTATCCAACACAAAAAGAATTATTCAATTCGAATCAGTAGTTCCTGAGATTAGCGCGTTCAAACAAACAAATAAACAAACAAACAAACAAACAAACAAACTCTTCAGCTTTATAATATTAGTATAGAATATTATAATATTTAGTAAATTTATTATTTTTGTATTATTATTATTATTATTATTTTTTTAATGTATTATAGGTACCTAGGTATGTAGTGTCATTGTACCCAGCATAAGAATCCCTAAATATTATAAACTAGCTGTCCCCCGCGACTTTTTTCGCGTGTTTTAGTTTCAACGGTTTTTCATTTTTGCAATATTTTTCATTTATGCTCCGCTCCTATTGGCCGTAGCGTGATGTTATATAGCCTTTAACCTTCCTCAATAAACGGACTATCCAATAAAAAAAGAATTTTTCAATTAGAACCAGTAGTTCCTAAGATTAGCGCGTTCAAACAAACAAATAAACAAACAAACAAACAAACTCTTCAGCTTTATAATATTAGTATAGATATAAAATCTAAATATTGTGATTTAAAACTATTAGGTAATCAATATAATGTAAACCTTTATTTATAATTTTAATTATACAGTTAAATGACAAATAAAGACATCAATAGATTGAAAATTATAGAAGTATGTTTACAATACCGCGGTTATAATAACCGGTCGTTCGAAGCTAAACGATGGGCTGTAATTTATTTCAACAAACTACTGATTACGTAGTTAACGCTTTGTGAGTAAATAACACGGTAATAGTCTCTTCAAACTTAGGTCTTTTAGTAATTATACTGTTGGGTATATCATTGGTAACCTTGAGAAATTTACAGCCTAAATAAAAAGCTTAGAAATTGTAAATATTGATGATAGCTAGAATAAAATACCTATAATTAAATTATACTGTAAAGTAAATAACATAATATACTTAAAACTATTTAATCGAATAATTTGTAATTTATTATTTTTGGACATATTAAGAGCAACTTGTATAAGTTAACCGATTTAGTTCAATAAAGACGCGATGAACTGCATAACAGGAAAAAAAATAGAATTATTTAAATCATGAGTCTTCACAATTATAAATAAATGTGGACAACATCACAAACATTGCTCTGAATGAAAAGTAAGTAGCTAAAGCATTTGTGTTATGGAATCAGAGACAACGAAGGCACTATAAACATCTAACCCGAGAAAAGTACAATGTAGAAAAGCAGTTTTTTCTACATTGACCCGTACGTACGTAACAATAACGAACCACACAAAATGTCAAATACGAAAGTGCAATACCGCTTAAACGGTGTAAAAATTCAAAAAATACAAAACCAGTAAGAGAATGTATGCAACTTTAATATAAAGGTTTTAACATTTTTCATAAGTTATAAAGCTCGTTGCAAAATTCTAGGTCATAAAGTAGGTACACTTTAGCGTTCCACACTAGAACAATTTGAACCAAACGAAATATTTTGAGACGGTAAAGTTTCAGTACCTGTACTATGATCTCTAATAGCTGTACTGTCGCCGTTGTGAAAGCGAGACGGCGCACTACACTGCACGTAGCAGCGTCTTGCTTACACGACGACAACAGTCCTGCTTTAAGAGTTCATGGTAAGGGCGCTGTTCAGCTTTCCTCGGAGATTTTCAACAATAACCCTCTGAACTCAGCCTGCAGTTATAAAAGGTTTTGCATCGCTTTGCTTGAGCACGAAGCTAATTTTATTATATTATGTTTCTTGTACTCAGATTCTGTAAACTGGTTCAGGTAGCTGTGAAATATTTTGAAAGGTATTTGAAGTGACAAGGTGTAAGTAATCAATTTACTTATACTTACTCGTGTAGCGTTATGATAAAGTAAAATTGACGAAATATTAGGTTAGCAATGTATGTATTTTTATTCCAGAATAACATAATATAAAATTACATAGATATATCTCCTATAAAAAATATATTCTTTTACTTACTCCAATTTTGCCCTCATTCACAAATACCACTTGTGAATTCTAAAGCTTAGAACCCAATTTCTATGCCTCCGCTGTCCGTCCGTCTGTTTGCAGGCTGTATCTCATGAACCGTAATGGGTAAAGAGTTGATTTTTTTTACAGAATGTGTACTTCTGTTGCGGTTATAACAAAAAATAGAACTATTCTTTTTTGATAATCTGGTAGGTATTTAACGGAGCCGAGGTCCTACTCGCACTTGTAAGGTTTTACTTTAATAAAATTATAAATCATAAGTACTATTGCGTTACTTAAAAATAATTTAAAAATTCATAACTTTCTTTTCCGATATTTATCAACGAACCTTAAAACTTGTCCATAATAGTTTCAGCTTCCTAATCTTTAATAGAATAACTTCGGTCATATGCGTTTGAAGCATAAAACTTTGCTCTAACAGTCGAAGCGAGAAGCGCAGCTATCGACAGTTTCAAGTTTAAACTTCGCCGGTAATGTTTCATCTTCTCAAGCGTTTAAAGTCAACGGCGGCTCAACTGAACCACGATTAACTAAACAGGTTTAGTGGAGAATGTTGGAATTTTTAACGTGATTACTTCTATGTTTATTGTTTGAAAAAATTTAAGAAACATTGTCCCATTTTGAAACTAGTTTTATTTTTATAGGTTTTCAGTTTCTCGGAAATGTATCGGAAAAGCAACATAAATGGCTGTATATTTTCATTTTGTTGACAAGAGCTTGAATTTTTACTACATCAAGAGTTTTCAGGCTTGAAATTTTTTATTGAAAAATAAAACAGACAGACAGATGGACTGGCGGACAACAGTGATCCTATAAGGATTCCTTTTTTCATTTTATATTTACGGTAACCTAAAAATACCATCAAGAATTACCTTCACGAATCAATTCTATTCATAATCCTTGACCAATACCTACACGTCTACATCTTCTAAATATAGAACCTTGGTAAGCCCTAACACCCAAACGTTTAGCAAAACTTGTGAGAGTATCCGGACTTCGCAAGTCTGCAACACACCCTTAATCCGGGTGTTTGCTGCTCACAGGCTCTTATTAAGGCTCTTCGACACACCTGCCGTGTAACCTTGTCCGGGTAACCGGGTAAGGTATCTGTTTAAGTATCTGATTTTTAAAAGATTTTTTTGCTCTTTTTTTTTGAGATTTGAGATGTTCTTTTTATTGATGTTGTAATTTTTTTTAGAATTTGATTGGATAATGTTAATTGTTCTATAACTACATATAAATATTGGCTGTTTTATAAAGTTGTTCTAAAATTTTTACATCTGCCTGTAAATTCCTTATTAAATTCTTGCATCTATAGCAAAAACTATATAGCTTACACCAGACAAATTACATGTAGAGAAGAATACGCCTTAAATTTTGTACTTAGTTTCTATAAATAAACATAATATTATGCTTTTAATAAATTACTTGTCAAATAGAAGTGTTAATTAACGACTTTTAAATGCATCTTCTTAAGTTTTAATCGCAATGTAATTGATATTTCTTCTTCAGTACAATTATAGAGGTAATTCAAATATTAATGATATTTCAAAGAGGTAATTACTAGCTGTGAGCAAAAAACTAATAACCTTACACTTATGTACACAAGTTTGAAAGAGTAAACATATTAAATAAAAACAATGTAAATGTTTTGTTAATTCATATATAAAATAAATGTACCTAACGGTATAAAAACTATGTTACATACATGTCCATAGTTTTTATTGTGAGCCTAGAATAACATGTTACAATTACTATAGTATATACTCATAATTATTAGGAAATACTATTTGATAATATTAAAGAGTTTAAGAGAGGAACTTTACCTACCTTTTACCTACAAATAAGTCGAGAAATGTGTGACACTAATCTCTTGAATGCTTCCGCTGGTTACACAAAATTGTTGAAAAACCCGACTCAATTAAAAACAAAACTGTTAAATAGAAGAATAAAAAAGAAGATCAACTTAATTCAATTCTAGACACAAGTCATGTTGTCTCAATATGAGGTAACACGACATAAAGTAACCATCTCAACATGTTCTGACAAAGCATGACCCTCCCACATTGAGCCTACACTCTCCTAAACATAGTGGACGGTGTTAATTCCCTCCTTCAATCGATTTGAGGTGAGTAATCGTTTATGTTCCGGGTATAATTACACTTGTGTAGGTATTGCTGACCGCTTCGAATACATTGAAGGTAACGATCAATACCCTAGACAAAAAAAGCTTATTCTGTAAAAACAAAACACTAACATATTTGTAATCATATTGAAAATTAAAATTAAAATATTTTATGAATTACGCTTCATGGAAAAATGACTGATTCTTAGAAGAACATAATGACATTTTAGTATTGCGAGCCACCATGTTGAGATGTTCTAGTAATTGACTGATTGAATTGAAAGATAAGAATAGGTAGGATAAAAAGTTATAAAGTTCGACTCGCGACAACAACCGCCTCCGCGTCAGCTCATGATGACTCCTTTTTTTGATTTGAGTCTGAAACTAGTCGGGCGATCCCGAGATATATACGTGAGTAAACCGTTTTGTTTTAAATAATTAAAAAGTTACAGATCAAACCCAGATATTTTGTTATTAGTCATTCAATGAAAACCTAGATTTAACCCTCTATAATCGCACACATATAATACTAGGCATGTTTTCTATACAAAAAGACAACAAAACATAATTACATGCAAACCACAATAACGAAGCCATTGTTAGTATATTATTCTGATGTTTTGTGTGGACATCAATCAAGACTCCTACACAGTAGGGTACTGTGTCATTGTGCTGGACTTACGATACTCGTAATTAACTAGTTCATAAGTGAAAAGCGATAGGTCTTTATAACTATTCAACAAAGGTTGATTTTTTATTTACAGATACACAAGTCATAAGGTTCTATGAAGCTACATACTTCGGTCCATAGTAATCTTTGCTTTCTGCATATTAAACCATGCCTAAAAAGAACGCATAAAATATAATTTAAAATGCACAAAAAGTGTGTGTGTACGTATGAACGCACCTAAGAAGTTAAACTTGACAACCTGTCGATAAATTTTATTATTTAAAATTTTAAGATTACTTTAAGAACGATACATTTAATGTAATTTAATATTTGGAAAAATTCAAATTTATATATTTATCTATTATTAATTTATTTGTACATTTATTACATGCTAAGTTCAGGGTGTCGGTATTTCGGGACGGTGTGCGCGCGCATCGTAAAAATTTACTCTTATCATTTTTCCCTAACGCGCCAAAAGAAGTATAACGTAATCTTTATGCTAAATTTATAACATTTTTGACAGGTGTCTTAAGCCCAATAATAACGCATACAACAAAAACAATATTTAATCGTATAATTTACCATCAAACAATCTCTTCAGACTTTCACTTGCACCAAACATCATAAAAAGGTTTTGTAACCTCCAAATATAATACTGTTATTAAGTCTCTGGTAATTGTATGCAAAAAACTAACGTCAAATTGATTCATTTTGATTCAAGGTTTCGTGTGTCATTCGTATGATTGATATGCGACTACAAGAAGGTACAAATGTTAATGAAGATCACGTTTTATGTAATAGATATAAGCAAGAAGTTGTTAAGGTTTATACTTAATTTGCAATTTTATTTTACTAAGGTTTTCCCAATGTAGTAACCGATTTTTTCACCATAGTGAAAGAGTTTATGAAGAAATCGGTACCGTATACAGTGTTTCACATTTGTTTGACCTGTTCCCTCACTCACCAACTTAATTTTAATTCTAATACAATGCCAATGCAAAAAGATATTCATTTAGCTTGCACACAAACAACACACAGTACAAAAAAATACTCTAAATGTTTATATTCCTGTCAGTTACTTCCATTGACAGTTAAATTAATATCAATTTTGCATTGGCATTATATTAGAATAAAAATTAAATTGGAGAGTAAGGACAGTAAGTTATTGTATCCATATTAAATAATATACATTTTTATTTTTATTCTAAAGTAGGAAAGAAAAAGAAATACTCGGTTTATATCATGTAGTAGGGAAGATGATATATTTTTTTTATGTCCGCCAAGTAGATGTGACGTCACAAGCCCTCACTCCTGCACTAAAAGGGCTTTTTTTTCTTTTAGATTTTGTCGATATTATAATGGTAAGTAGATAATAATTATCATACCCTGTTATGATGCCTATAATATCTACCTTTTAAAATCTTCCCCAATAAACATAATCATAATTAAAATATATTAGAAACATTATTTAAAATAAATAACCGCTGGCACAAATTAAAGCAAGAAACTCTAAAACCCTCATAAAATATAAATACTACACTCCTAGTAATTTTCTTACTAAACTAAGTAGCATCCAGCAATATATTGCTTACGTAATCATAGGTTATATTAAAACTAATTGCGAATCAGAAACGAGACTTATAATTAATTGCATACTATCTAGAGGCACCGATTACCATTTGAATCATTACTTCAGTCAAGTAAAAATGTTTATTACCAAAGAAAATCAAACATAATGTAAAGATAATCTAATCGACATCAAAATTAATTATAGTATGCCTACTAGTCACAACTACAATAAAATAGATAAAGATTTAATGTTAATTAAATAAAATTACCTCGCTTTAACACTTCAAAGGAATTTAAGGGTAAGTTCTAATTAGAAAGCAAACTGTAATCAATGATTTAATCGTAGTGGCAGTCTTAAGTAGCGGATGTAATTAAATTAAATTTCATGAATACTGTCTAATCGCTAAATTTAATTCTTCTAATCATTTATCGGTAAAAAAATAAGGAGTTTAATATAATTAAACAAACTTTTTTGTCCGTCTGGTTAATATTTGTTGAATATCCATTCTTTGAAAATTCACTTAATTCACACACATTTGGATCAACATTGTGCTATAAAATAGAGGCCAGACCTTTAAAATATTCATTGACTTATAATATTTATTGCGATCAGACACTTTAATTGACTGTTTTGGTTGCATAATATATCGATAGTAGAAAATACGAGTTTAGAATTTAATCCAGTTAACCCATCCAATTTAAGTATCATATTAATCAGCCTCATTTTAAGAACCACGTAGGTACAAAGGTTAATGAAGCCTAGTCGATATCGTCTCGACATAACAGAAATTAATTGAACTGGAGAATTAATATAAAGCGATACTTCTTCCCTTGTGACAGGCTTAGTCTGAAAGAGGGAGACAAGTTAGGAGCAGAAGCGATTTCTAAACCATTTGTGAAACAGGGTAGTTGGGGATAAAACTTTTTTACTTAGTGCTTTTGTCAAAAAAATCTTCTGTTAAAGTATTAAATATGGCACAGGATCTGAAAAACGCCGCTCAAATAAATTAAGAAATAAAACAACACTCGACACGATTTTGCTCAAGAATTAAAAAAATGCGTTATCAAATAAGGATTTTTTTTAAACTGTAGCAAAGACGTAAAAATTTCCATTAAAAAATACTAACCTCGTATTATTATTAAAAAAATATTTCTATATCTATCTATTTCTTTGTCGCTCCTTCGTAAAACTTGGGACACCTCTTAAGATATTGGACGCCAAAACCTTCTGTCAGCGATACGACGGAGCCAAGAATAATGTGAATGATGAACGAGTAGGCCCAATCGATAAAGACGTAAAGTTCTGCTTGAAAAATTGGAGGCCACCACTAACACCGATTTATCGTGATTAACGGCTGTGAAATTGGATTTAAATTGTTAAGTATCTATTTGAGTTTGGTGGACTGATTTTGAAGCGTGAAGTGTTTGGATAAAAATTATATTCTGTTTTAAGAATATTATTAATAATAACTCATCACTTCCGTGAACAAAGATTCGAAATATAAGCTGCAGATCTTACTATCTGTAGCGCATTCTCTAATCAAATACCGCTGCTCTAATTGGGTCATTCTTGCATTCCTTCTACTAAAGCAAATTGTCAATTTGTACATAACATGACAATTTATGAGACATTAAGAAAAAAAAAATGTTCAAAGACTGACAATCATTTATTCTTTGTGGAATCTATCTGCAAACGAAAATATACCCACTATAATTATGTAGATAAATTAAACCAGACAAATAAATCATGGTACTTAATGCGTAATGATATTGATATTCAGCAAACACTTATGTCAATCGATGATCATATTATTGCTAATAACTGTCACACCATCAAAAAACCAGAAACAAAATCAAATATATGTTCTAAAGCCATCGCGTCCAAAAATGACCACCCACAGGGTAATCCGAGCATTAAACTTTAAAGAGCATCAATGATAGAAAATGTTACGTGATATTGTTGTGTTGATCGGTTATGTCGTTAGTACTGGTTATAAACTAGTTGGTGACGTAAATCATTTAGATAACACTCATTTTATTGAAGCAGCTAAAGTTTTATAGGCGAAATTGAGACTAGAATATCAATTACTGGATCTGTAATAACAATAGGCATTTATAACATTCTTAAAGAAAAAATAAGAGAAGAGAATGCTGAAAATGATATTAATAAATACTACAGGAGAAAATAAATTAAATCTAATAAAACAATCTTGTCCAACACAATATGAAACATTACGAATAATGGTAGGACATGGAAGGACAAAAAGAACAATCAGATTACTGGGCGACGACAAATAACGTGTGTGAAATAAGAGATTTGGTTCGTAACTCCACAGAGGCTCTATTTTGGTTCCTGATGCTATCGTGACAGTTAGGTAAAAGACTTGTAAAAGACTTGAGTGATAAGAGGCATCGTTACCAACAACAGGATTTTTTTAACAAAATATTGATAGAATTAGTTGCACATTTCAAAAAGCAACTTAATGTTCCGAATGGAGTTAATTTGTTTCTCATGGTATTATTTTTAAGAAAATTTTAATTTAATGTTTTAATAATAATACTATTATTTGAATAAAAATGATGAAATTAATTAAATGCCATCCTATAAAATTAAAAACGTAAATTATTATTATAGTTATAGTATCAGGTATGAACTAAAATGTAAAACGAGAAAAAACAGTATAAAGCTATTCTAAACTAAAAAAATAACTACAAACAAAACCCATTTGCCAACGTTCTAACGCTGTTTATTGTCTAGCAGCTTCCTCATACAAACTAACTAGATAAAACATTTCTCTCCGCTGCCTTTTACCTACAATGTCCTCACCTGGGTACACAGAACAAAATTGAACGCATAACTTCTCTTTAGTCGGGACACAGGTGGGCGAATGTCCGTGCCTCTCGAAATTCGGAGGGCACATATATTTACCTCCGCTGTCCTCAAACGCGATGCTAAAATACTGTCCTTGCTTATTGGAAACCAGGGCTTGTCATTTTACACAGAAAATTTGAATTCTTTCTAATAGTAGGAGAGCTACTGGACCGTCCGAGTAACGGTGTGTCTGTAAGGCTAGAAATTCTTATGGTGATGAGTCATAGTTGGCTAAGTACAATGACCATCGCCTGGCACGCCTCAGCCCTGCACGTCATCAACCCCTATATTTTTGAAAGTGTAGGAAACATTTGAAAAAAAAACTTGTTCCTGTAAGCTTGATTTTTTTTTTACCATTTAGTTTATTTGTTATTAAGTTAAAAAAAAAAATGACAGGCGTCTTCGATGAGCACAAGTACCTGACAGGTGAGCCTGAAGGTGTATTATGTGTAAATTAAAATAAACTTTATTCTGTAAAGTTGAAATTTACATATATGTTTCTTTAAACGATTTAAAGTAAGTTGGTACAATGACAGGCGGTTCTGGCTAGCATAAGTCCTTGACAGGCGAGGGGAAAGATGCTATGGGAGTGAGTAAAATTAATGCTGCTTTTTGCAATATTTCCTCTTCTTCCGATAATTCGCACATTTTTAAATCAATATTATCATTTTTCATGTGACATAATTTTTCTATCTTTTTTAACAATTTTAATATCGTCATAAGTATTTAATATTTTTTCTTCAAAACGTTGAGTACTAAAACTGTAATCTGTGCTTTCGCCATTCTCTTCAAGAATTGCTTTTAATAATTCTGAATAATATTTACATAGGTATGTGAATGAAAAACATCTTTTTTTATTTATCACTTCTTCGGTGATGAATATTTTCATTTCCTCAAATGCCTGTTGGTGATAATATTTCCAAGTTTTTTTCGGTGATCTCATAACCTTATTTTCTTGTTGCAATGTATACAATGCAATCGTTCGGCAACTGTTATTATAGTAAATAATGGGACTCTCTGTATTGCTTACTTTTTCGTAAAATTCATTATTTTCACCGAATGCTCTTAGAGCTTGCATTAAACTTTCTGTTTCTGATGAATGCAAAGCTAGAAACCGCCCTTTAACTCGTTTATATTTATTTGTACAAAAGACATATAACTTATCATCGCTACTTTCATATGTTGATGTTTCGCTTTCCATAATATCTACTGAAGACCTAATTCCCTCTGTTTCTTCATCAGACATTACTGTGAAAACAACAAGTACCTACTATGGATAAAAGCAAATCAATATTAAAAAATTAGGAAACAACATAATTTAAAATTTCATGACATGAATCCGGAATTATGAAGGGGGTTCAGCGGCAAAATATAAAAAGATTTCATACTATTTTCCCTATACTATCAAATAAAATTTTGCCGCTGATACTCCTGACATTCAGGAGGTTCAGCAGCAAAATAAGACAAAAATTCTGCCTCGGGATATTTACTACTAAATATACATTAATTAGTTAATTTCAAATTATGAACAGTTTTAAGATATATAAGAACGGTAATGAAATTGAAGTTGAAATCAATTATTTTTTTCACAGAAATGAAGAAACAGAGGGAATTAGGTCTTCAGTAGATATTAAGGAAAGCGAAACATCAACATCTGAAAGTAGCGATGATAAGTTATATGTCTTTTGTACAAATAAATATAAACGAGTTAAAGGGCGGTTTCAAGCTTTGCATTCATCAGAAACAGAAAGTTTAATGCAAGCTCTAAGAGCATTCGGTGAAAATAATGAATTTTACGAAAAAGTAAGCAATACAGAGAGTCCCATTATTTACTATAATAACAGTTGCCGAACGATTGCATTGTATACATTGCAACAAGAAAATAAGGTTATGAGATCACCGAAAAAAACTTGGAAATATTATCACCAACAGGCATTTGAGGAAATGAAAATATTCATCACCAAAGAAGTGATAAATAAAAAAAGATGTTTTTCATTCACATACCTATGTAAATATTATTCAGAATTATTAAAAGCAATTCTTGAAGAGAATTGCGAAAGCACAGATTACAGTTTTAGTACTCAACGTTTTGAAGAAAAAATATTAAATACTTATGACGATATTAAAATTGTTAAAAAAGATAGAAAAAATTATGTCACATAAAAAATGATAATATTGATTTAAAAATGTGCGAATTATTAGAAGAAGAGGAAATATTGCAAAAAGCAGCATTAATTTTACTCACTCCCATAGCATCTTTCCCCTCGCCTGTCAAGGACTTATGCTAGCCAGAACCGCCTGTCATTGTACCAACTTACTTTAAATCGTTTAAAGAAACATATATGTAAATTTCAACTTTACAGAATAAAGTTTATTTTAATTTACACATAATACACCTTCAGGCTCACCTGTCAGGTACTTGTGCTCATCGAAGACGCCTGTCATTTTTTTTTTTAACTTAATAACAAATAAACTAAATGGTAAAAAAAAAATCAAGCTTACAGGAACAAGTTTTTTTTTCAAATGTTTCCTACACTTTCAAAAATATAGGGGTTGATGACGTGCAGGGCTGAGGCGTGCCAGGCGATGGTCATTGTACTTAGCCAACTATGACTCATCACCATAAGAATTTCTAGCCTTACAGACACACCGTTACTCGGACGGTCCAGTAGCTCTTGGTCTATAAATTTTAAACAATTGCCGAGTGCAGGAGAATTTTAAAATTAAAATTTTTATGAACTTTAATAATATCCTTATTAAATTTTTAAAGCGAACATGAATTTCACAGCTTAAATCCTTTTTAAACCTGAATACATCAGAAACATTGTATTTAAATTGCAATAAAAGCGAAATATTTGCAATTTTGTGACAAATATAAAAAAAAAAATCAATAGCAAAAATTCCATTCCGTGTAAAATAATTAATTCATTCAACAAAGAAGACGCAAAGACAAAGAAGAATCTTCTTCACTAACTTTAATACAAAGATAAACTATTCATCAAATCTGTTTTCTGCAATTTCAACGAGTTACATTTTAAACAATCCCATATTTTCCCGTCCAATCTCTCCAATACTGCAGTAAAAACTTAATCAGACCATCTCAGTTGAAGAAAACATTCATCTATTTTCTGGCAAAAATCTTGTCTGAACTCTCTATGGCTTCGCAAACGAAAATTCCTCGTCTCCAAACCTTCTCGGGCAGACAAAAACTGCAGCATTCAATAACTGAATGTGTCTAGGTCCCGACATGAGATTTGAAACCGTATCTTATTTGGGAATCAAAAAGCGAGGAGGGTGCCATTCAAAAAACGAACGACGAACGCAAACATGCTTCTACTATTGGATCTCGAATGAGCAACCCAATTTAATGGAAGCTTCCGTTTTTAAATCAAAGCTACGCTATTCGCGAAGTTTATTTATTACCTGAAGTATTGTGAGGAAATGAGATTTAAAAAGAATAACGTACATTCCTTTCCATTGAAATGTCGTTCAAAATAGAGATATTTGTAGTTTTAAATAGATACCTTTTGGATCTGAATCGTTTGTTTAACTTTTTACGTGTCGTTGTTTACTATGGAGACTATGCAAGAACTTGGTATATTTTTTATGAAGGAGTTAATTATACAAGGATTTTTTGTCTTTAATGAGAAGGTCATGTTTGCTCGAGAGATAAAAAGATTGCAGAATTAGGACAGTATTCATTTGGCTCTGGTCATTATGAAATTAAAAATACAAGGTATTCCAAAAAAAAACATAAAGAGACATAGCAGCCATTTGTAAAAAAACCCCTAACATTTTCGGAAATGTTGAAAAACTTGGGAGTTCCATGGTAGCGTCTGTTGAGTCAATCTTCCTAAAGCCAGTTGAGCCACGGGTGAGTAAACACATCTCAATGTATCCGCGAGCACCCACAGTTGTCTAACTCTTCTGAACATAAATCGTTTCGAGATTAGAGATGAAAGGGAGATCAGCATCCTTGTAATATTGGTCCATAGAATTATGGTTTGATGGTTCATGATTAATATTGGATACTAAAAACAGGGATTATCTGAGTAAAGAGTTTTGAAATTTTTGAAATTCTTTTTCTACTATTGGTAGGTATTTAATTACGAGTTCAAATAAATAAAAGAAAATAATTAGCTACATCAAGCCAAAGGATACAGACTTAGAATGAATAGCGGTATATTTTGAAATTTTCATAGAAATCAATAGATTTTCTCCAAGGCATAAATGTTTAAGACCTCATTTTCGAACATGTCTAGTTTAGGCACGCTCGCTAATACAGCAACGAGCTTTTCCCGCCAAATTGCGTCCCAGCAGTCCTGATTAGAGACTTTAGTTCTTCAAGTTTTCTCAGAAAATATCTTAAGCGGTACACATTTAGAAAATAGCGAGGAAATACTTCTAAAATGTGTTTTCTATTGAATTTCTTCCTATCAAGGATTATTTCAATGATTTTGCTCTCATTACTGGGAATTAAAAATTAATCTTAAAAATAAAAACAATATTGTCGTCTATTAGAAAGTGCACATGAAATGAGATATTAAATTAATAAAATTTATTTATAGTGAAGTCGATGTAAGTTTACGCAAAATTAATGATTATAAATTACTAAAAAAAATGTTATTAACTTTTCCAGTCCAAAAGACGTCCATTCTAAATAATTTAATGCAACTCAATAATAATATTCTAAACCTTTACATTTCTACTAAAAGTTATTATTCAAGTAATTTGTATGTAAAACGCTGCGGAATCGAAAATATTTATGTATTGGAATACGTATTACGTATCAGTAAATGAATAGAGTTATTAATATGTATTGTGACATTCATATTTACATACAACATTGTTATTCGCCTGCGATAATAGAAGGTTGCGATTGACAAAAATATTTTAAAATGCTTGCAATTGAAAAATAAAATAAATGTTATGTATAAAAAGCCTTTTTGTGAATGAAAAAGTTTAATTGAGCTCTTCTGGTGTTATTTTACAGAAATGGTATTCGAATGGTTTAGCATTTTTATTCCCAAACAGGTTCGATTTAAAAAAAAATACTCCAAAGAATAGCGGCCGTTTAGTTAGGTACCATAATATAAACACTCTATGAAATGGAATATTTTTTTAAGTTATTTTTTTTTAGGTAGATAACAACTTTAGGCAACAAATAAAAATAAAAAAAAACATTAGTTCGTAATTTTTTAATGATATAAAATTATTTTTAAACACGATGGTAAAATTACAGTAAGAATAGTACTATCCATAGGTGCTAATATCAGAAGTGCAAAAGTAACCCTGTCTGTCTGTCTGTTGCCCTTTCACGACTAAACCGCTAAACCGATTTGGATTAAACTTGGTGTGGGGTAAGCTTGGATCCTTAGAAAGGACATAAGCTACTTTTGCCGTAATAACCGATAAACATACGGGCGGAACCACGGGCAACAGATAGTTAATTAATAAAGCGTATTTCAATAACTCTTTCATAACTGTTTATTCCTTCAAAGTCTAGATTATTTTATTTATCACCGACACAAGCAATACGTATGAAAACTAAAAGGTATGAAATAATGCTGTATTCTCCAACAATATTTTATCAAACCGCTCCGTAGAACAACGTATTGAATCGAAATACTTGGCTGAAGATAGCAATAACTTTCAGATATTCGACAAACTGTTCGCTTGATTTGTTCGATATTGCCTTTCCTTTTAAAGTTTTAAATGTTATAAGTTCAACTAATGGTTATTGAGTGAAATCTAAAAAACAAAGAAACTGTAAACTAAGAAATAATCCATAAAGTAAGTTGAGTAGTCAAGCGAATTAAATATACAACTTAAATATACAATTTTAATTTAATTAATGCACTAAATGATGTTATTTAGTGCATTAATTAAATTAAAATTGTTAATGTTAACAAAGCTTTGAGTTTCTAGTTACTGCTAAATCTAAATGCCTAGCTCCACGAACCAACATAATTCGTTAAGCAAGTTTAAGTCTCGAATCAAATGCAAGTAGTGAGCAATTTGCAGCAGCTATGATACTTAAATCCTCGTCGAGTGTTATGTTAGAGGCATTATCAGAACATTCTGGAAACTTCACCTCTACCGTGCTGGATGCCTCTGTTCAGTTGTTAGAGCCTTATCACACGGTACAGCAAGATGTTTACTGAGTTTAGCCTATATTTTTTTTCATATAATATTTTTCTTCCAACAAAATCAAATAAAAATCAAAATAATATTTTTTCAAGTAGGCCTTGTCAGGCACTTTCAAAACGTTAAATGACTCTAGTTGTGCGGTTGTACAAATGTATAATATGACATCCAAAACGAACCAAGAAATAAAAACTAATAAGTAAAAAATCGTACATTTTACTTCAAATTACAGTGCTTTCTGAGGATAGAAGTCATGAGGCAGCTAACTATAGTAAAATGTCGATTAATGATTTGTCTACCAAAATATTGATTAGAAAATTATGTCAATGCGTGTATTTTTCACTTTTTTTGTTCATGTTTTGATACAGTTCTAATACTTACAGCCCATTTATATTTTTTTTGTCACACATCAACATCAAAATAAATAAAAGCATAAAAAATACCGCATCGAACATTTAACCAAAACAAAATAAATATGCAATCTAGCAAATCCACAGGTAATCCGTTACACAAATTCAAACAAAACATTTTTTGGGATACTAACCGTTAGAATTTTATCGATAGGCGCCGTATTTTTTAGTCAAAGCGTTCAACAATGAGTTGAGTTTATGTGGTTTGACCATGTAACTGCACCTTAACAGTTAGTGCATGTAGCCGTTTATCTGAACTATATATTCTCGGTAACTGTTCAGTTAAGCGAGCCAGTTTAAGTTAGTGTATGTTATAATTGAGGGAAGTAATAGTTTAGTTCTAACACACTGGTACGTCATATGTAATGTATATTGTCTTTATAATGCAGATGTTTTAAACTGCTATTACGATTCTCGGGAATTTGAATGGTTCGTGAAATTATGAGAAAGGTATTATGTATAATACTAATGTGGAATTTCCTTACGTTGGCGTATGCCATGAAACATTAAAAATACTTTGTAAATGAGAAATGTTTATACCTATAACATAAATACATATTGTGGCATTATTTGAACTTAATATAGTTGTTTACGTATAAATATAATTAAATTGTGTTGTAGCAATTAAATTTTGTATTGTTAAACTACACACTTGTATATCGTTGTTACAACTGTGTGTAGACAAAATTTTACTGCACGATTAGCCGAGTGGTATAGTATAGGTCACCACGCTAACTACCTATCTGCGCGACGTGCTGCGGGTTCGATCCCCGCATTGGACTAACATTTGTGTGATCTACAAATGCTTGTTCATGTCCGGGTATTCTTTGTCCAGGTGATTTGAATATTTTTTAAACCCCCGCTACACAAGGTCTAAATTTCCTTCGTGCGGGAATCGTTTTTTAACAAAGAAGAAGAACGAAGAAAATAAATATCAAAGATTTAACAAATAAAAAAAATTACAAGAACCTGATCAAAATTATTGATCTAAGTGACGCAACCTGCTGCTTTCCTCAGTCAATTCAACCGAGATGATATTTTAATAAAATTGCTCCGTTTCTATAATCGGCTTTAATTTTCAATTGTTAATAATATATGCAGTACTAATCGGCTTTCTAATTAATGTTAAGTTTGACGTTCTTGGCATCAAACTGACTTACCGACTGGTCTAATGCGATTAATTTTAAATGAAATCGCCTGAACGTGGGCGGTTAGTGACAAATTGATACTTAGTATGGTAATAAGCTATTTCAATCGACACTTTACGTTGTTATAACTTGATTGGCAATAGCTGAGCGGTTCTTAGCAACTTTTATAGTATTTATTGGCATAATTTTTAATTTATTGTTTTGGGTGTATAATAAAATTTGGCTTTTTACCTTATCATACGACCGGCTGTTGTTTTTCTGCTATTAAATCATTAACGTCTAAAACCTGTGACTACTACACGCGTATTATTTATAAAATATAGGTATACTAGTGCATTGAAATGTTCCTTTGTTCTGCTATCTGTCACAGAACAAGTACGAGTCTGACTCGCGCGTACCCTATAGGTTAGAGTTTTTCGGAAACGTATGGTAAAAATAATACAGGATGAATAGATATATTTTATAATTGCCTTGAAAAAGTAGCTTTAATTTCTTATCGCTTTGAGAGTCCGTAGATTTAAGTTTTTGTAATTAATTTAAACATCACAACAACGCGTATCATGTGTATTTTGTTGTTTTTGTAGTACGGAACCCGAAAAAAGGAGACCATAATTAAATGTGATACATTGTTAACCAATGTGTTTTAAAGTTGGGATCAAACCAGCTAACACATTTAGCTACACTAGAGAGTACAGTAGACTAGATGTACAGAGTTTATTAATTATAATAAAAAAAAAAGAAGATCTCGAATTTAAAAGAGATAATTAATTAAAAAAGTTATTTTTGCATAAATATTTTAAATAATTAATTGTACATACTTGACTGGCTAATATTTTATTCTTTAAATTATTATTTAACAAAAATACTTATTTCAGGCATCAACTTAGTCTATTAAACCGCTCAAACATAAAGTTAAATACTAAAGCACTAGCGCAGCTAAGATACTAGGTTGGTTATAGGACCCTTCACTTGTCGTAAAATGAAATGTAGCGTAAAGAAGCAACAATGTACTTAGCTTGTTAAATGTTTAGATGAAATATCTGACTTTGTGTAAGTATACAAAGTATATATACATTTTATGTAGAAATATAGATATATCTGACTTTTATCATTATACAGCGCTATCACTCAGAATACTATAGTGCTCCATCAGTTAGGTAAACGCGTTCGATTATTATCAATATTGAAATCTTTTGTGAGGTCCAGATTTTGGTACATCAATGAAAAATTGAAAATACTATTAAATTTAATTATTTGTTACGCATTAACGCATGCGGTGCGAATATTTTTAATTCAATACAAATAGTAGAAAAAAAATAACCTCAGGCAGGACTCGAACCTGCGACTAAACAACTAAACTACCGAGTTCACTGATTGAAAGTTTAAATTAATTTCTTCTTTTACTTGTTACGTCTTAGGTTCGCAGTGTTGCAGGTTCGAGTACTGCCTGAAGTTTAAATCCTTTTTGATACTATTTGTATTTAATTACAGTCAAAATACTACTTGCAAATCAGAGTAGCTCACATTCGTTAGCCTGAAATGATATATAGTGACACGGCTATATGACAGCTTAGTTTGCATACAGTCCTAATTAAGTAAGATGCCGTGACTTCGTTTAATGTAAAACATGAGTTTTGTTATTAAATTACAAGGTTTATATTTATTTTTTGCCTACTTCGAAGGTAGTATGGCTGAACTTATTTATTTCTTTGCTGTCTTATACTTTAAACCTTTATTTGCAAAATATTTATTTCTTTATCTTTAATAATAAAAACTCCCATGTTTTATACAAATATTTGCCTCTACATCAATATAATCAGCATTCTATTCCCAAAGGTCGTCGATCGAATTTCATCACAATACACCAATATAATACAAAACATACATTCATAACGACATCCATGTTATCGGTAGCTACTACATAATGTTGCCATACTCCGATAGTTGGTCCCACAATATTATTATTGTACTATTATTCCTCGCTGAGATAAACTATCTTTGACAATGATGCTTTGGTAACACCCACGTTGTCATAGATACGTTTTATTTATTTTTAGTAACGCCTTTTTTGTCGAATCGTTTTAAGCGTACTGTCAAAAGAGATTAGTGTGTTCGTTTCCAGTTTTTTTCTTCATTACATTCTTCCAATTTTCATATTTAAACGCTCAAATCAACCAGCGTTTAAATGATGATGCATCGAACCTTAAACCATAAATTTAAGAGACAATTCTGTAAAAAATAACGTATTTTGTGTATTTTCAGGGGAACAGAATTCTGAAACCACAGCGCAACACCAATATATCAGTCGATAGCGTTTGCTTATACACAACGATTCAACAAAATTCGACAACGTCAAATCGGCTCAACAAATTTTTTACTATACAAACATTCAACCAAAAAAGAAAAGTTTCCCACAACAAAGCCCGGTAGCCATCACAATAGATTTGTACGAACACAAAAATAATTGGCCATACATCATACATACAGATAAAATATTGTAAAACATAAAACAATAAGTACACAAGTTTTACTACCGCATTTGTTGACGACTGTACTTGAATTGGAATGCATTAGTTTACCACCTGTGGTTGGCTGTTTGGTACTGTTACTTATAAAAGTGCTTACATTTTTATTCATCGTAATTTTATTATACTAATATTCATCCATCTTATCTTTGATGCGAAAGTTTTTGTATTAGATATTTGGATAAAAGGCGAAATTTAGATGACATTTTGTTGATTGATGGATGCAATACATATTATATTAAAAGATATTAGATATTTTTATTAAAAACATTAGAGAAATAACGGGCTTATTTATCTACAGTATGATTTATTTTCAAAAACACATTATTTGGTCTTGATAATGCAATATGAATGGATGACAGGCCGGAATTAGGTGATTTGGTCGGAATGAATGCGGAAGACGAAGGACAGTGTGTTATAGAGCAAGAGACCTATATCTAGCTATAGAACAAAGGCAGAGATGAATGCGACATAAAAGTAACATTGTTTAACCAATAAAAACAGAGACGCCGAGACAAACCAGGAAATTGTTTCTATTAAAGTTATTGCATAAAACTGTTGTTACTCGTAGTTCATGTTTATGTTCTCCGGTCATCCGAAAATAGTTTGTTTATGCCACATTATGTAAGGAACGTATGTCCAACATTTTGTTTGACATATACGGTCGGGAGTGATATATTTAGTCCAGTGATGATTTAAAAGTAAGAAATAAACGAATGTCTATGATACAAACCTTTTTTGGAACCTTTTTGCTCACTTTTTTATTTGAATTAGTTATTTTTCCTTGGGTGTGTGTTAAGTCTAGATGAGAAAATGTCGTAGCAAGTTTAACATTAATTAAAAGTAGGTGACGCAAAATATATGAGACAACTATGTGAAGTCTAAGTCCTGATGGTAGAGTAAACAAGGAAATAATAATAAACAAATGTTGACAATATCACATACATTGGTACTCTGAACCCAAAGTGAGTAGCTAAAGCACTCAAACCCGAGACAATGTAGAAAAGTGGATGAAAATTTTTCTACGTTGACCCGTCCGGGGATCAAACTCGGGATCTCAGAGCTAGCGAACACCTCTCGACCACGGAGGTCTTCGCAAAACAAATGGGAGCAATATTTTAATTTGGACAATGGTTGACGATATAAATACAAAATTATTTATAAACATGTTTATTCAAAAATAGTAAACCAGTCTCCAACTCGACTATTTCCTATTAATCTTTGCTCTCTTGTTTGTAAGTGAACATTAATCAACATTTAAGTTAAATTAATATTCTGACGGTATAGGAAATATTTCTAACAGTTGTGCCAGTTCAAGATTAAAATTGTGTGAGGTAACTGTATTGTGTTGCATTTGTTTTTGGTTATAACAAGACAAGTATCTAGTTAGTTTTGAAATTGATTTATAATATGTAAATTGTTCAAACAGGGTAAGGCAAGATTCTACAAAAGCAATAAAGGGAAGAAATCAAAAAAATAAAACAAAAAACATTTACAACATCATAGTACATAATAACCACAGTATGGTTATTATGACTATCTGTGATAAATTGTAAATGCCTTTGTTTAGAATTTTTATTTGATAAAAACTGACCTTTAAATGATAGAAAGGTATTGAACATACTCGAACTTTCATTGACCCTGAGCATAAAAAACGGTAAAAATGAGACCTTTACATTTTAACAAGACGAAACAAACAATATTACAGAAGTAATAAAAAATCAATTGATTTACATCGTTGTTTAAGATAAATTTTATTAGAATTTCGAATCGAACACTAACCGTACCGTATACGGCGTCTAATCTTCAAAAAGCTCATCCATTTTTACAACAATATAATCCGTAACTCTCAGAAATTTACATTCTAACTTCCATACGAGTGCATTTGAGGTGGGATTATGACAAATAGTCGTAGTGTGCGCCGCTTACGACACTGCGTAGGCCACAATGGGTCGGTTTGACCCAACGAGTCATAGTGTACGGGCTATATCGGCAATCAAGATTGTATTTTACTGGACTTTTTTGTCAAATAAAAATGGAAATGCATTTCTTTTGGTATTATGGTCAAGTCGTTTCACAAGGTCGATACGTGTCGCAATATTTTGTAGTATTTCTTTATCATAAGAATAGGATTTTCTGGATACAAAGTAATCGAGATTTTGCTCTTTGACATTTACACATGGTTAAAATAAATACATCGATGGGAAATCGACAAAAAATACTTTTATTTACTAAAAGTTGCGCAATACCTTGAACATTCAGTACCAGAAACTCTAAATAAATAAGTATTACAGTCCTAACTTGACAACAGAAATGAAATCCTTAGAATTTTATAAACAACAAAATTTTCCTGCTCTAAAATATATTTTTTCCCTTCCATTGTTTAAGAATATAGCGAAACAATGCGCCTGGAGTATTGTTTTAAAAAATACTCATGTTTTAAAAATGTTTTCGAGCATGCGAACGAATAAAAATACGTTCGTTTAAAAACACACGCATCTAACAAAAACCATACTAAAATTCATCTATTGGAAGTGCGCATCTTCCGGCCCCGAATGCGTTTATCGTCGACAAAAAATACACGTTCTTTTTTTCCAAAAAATCTTGATTACGTCACAGCGTGCAACAAACCGTCTATAAACTCGTGACCCGAAAATCAGCGATTTGTTTTTTTTTTCACCAAAGCCCAACAATTGGCGTTTGAAAAGTTCGACGGCGAAAAAAAAGAAAAATAGCATAATGGGCAATCGGGAAGTTTCAAATACACTCATCCCAAAGCACCGCTGAGATAAACGATTCAAAAGGTAGTAAAAAGGGGGGGATCTCTCCGAAGTTTACCGTAACGGCCGACAGGTGTCCTCCAACACTCCAGGCAAAGTTTTCAGAATTAGCAAAGTGAGGGTTAGATTTTTTTTTGGAAATTACGCTACCTCTTCTAAGATTCCCGGTGAAATATAAGTGTTTTCTTAAATCACTTACTTGAGAAGTTTTTTAACTGGAATTAAAAAGTTGAAAGGTTTTGCTGCGAGTGCCTATTTAGGATTGGGAGCAGAGCCGAGATTTAAAAAGAACTGACTTAACTAAGTTTTGCTAAGATTATTTTGGGCTAGTATAAATCTTTTTCTGAAATATAAAATGTACAAAGCTTTTGGAATCGTTCAAATTATATAAATTCTATCAAAATAAAATTGTGTTGAAGTAAAAAGTTTTATTAAATTAACCAGTTACGTATCCGTAGGATTTTAAGTCCAGTGCAAAGTATAATTTCTTCAATTGGTTAAGTCTTGATTGTCAACTCATGTCTTTTTCTCCCTTACGCATAACGTTTTTAAATACAAATACAGTCAAGCATCTCAAAAGATGTGCAAGTGCATTTTTTGACTGTATTTCTGACTTTCATATTACCTTCTTTCTACAGACAATTATGCTGACAAATGAATGATCTCATTATTAAATTATTATAACAATCACTGGAATAACATTCAAGGATTTCCTGGTTTAACCGATGCTTAGTAAGACGATACCTAGTTAAATGGTAAACCAAGCCCGGGGTGTAGTATTAGCCATTCGTCTCAGTTTGGACGATTGCAGCAGCCACCGGTAAATGCAAGACTAGTTACTTACCGGCCAATAAATGGGGAGAAATAATCGGTAAATATCAGTTACTTCAGACGATTCTGTTGGCTATTGATGTAATTCTACCATTTGGTAGTAAATGGGCCTGTGAAAGTATCTATTCTCACGTTATGCTTTTTTTTAAATTGGATTTCCGTTGTCACTAAATATGTTACCAACTAAAATATATTTCTACTCCAATTTCATAAAGATTGATAAAAAAATACATAACTTTACTATTATAATTATGTATTATTAAAACATAGTATGCAAATATGTAGTAATTAGTATTCATAGAAAGCATACATTATGATAAAAATGAAAATGCATTTTAATAATAATATGAATGTTTGACTGTTATTAGAGTGGCATATTAATTATGAAGTAATAGTTCATTTTACTTTGATAATGTATGTTAAATCATCATCGTGCTGACGTTATTGAAATGTTAAAACTAAGGTATTAAAATATGTCCGTCGAAAGATTTTTAGTGAAACAACAAATTGATGTAAAAATATTTTAAGGAACAATTTGAACTACATACATTAAAATCTTATTCTATTGCTAAAATTCTTAAGCGAGTTTTAATAAAAGTCATGTCAAAACGGTTTCAATTGAAAAATAATAGAAATGGAATTAAAACTACGAAAAAGGAGTCTTGATTATGTGTTCCCGCGCTAAATTGAATTTCTGATTGGTAGAAATCAAAACAAAGCTGGAAACGGTTCAGTGGCCAGTAACAAAAATAGGCCGGATGTGGCGTAGCGTTTACACAAACAGCGGCCACAGAGGAAAAAACATAAAAACTGAAATGCCAGGAACGAACTTGTTTTTATTACGAGGACTCTATGCTACAAGAATGATAAAGAAGCTGATTAAAGAGAGTTAAAAAAAAACAAACTTACAATTTATTAAGGTCTGCAAAAAATATTAATTTAGACAGAAACAATAGGTGACTAATAGGCATTAACTCTAAACGAGCTAGTAAAAACTTATCCAATACAGATTTTATTTTTTTATGCAAATACAGAATAATAAAATAGTCTTTGATAATTGTAAATGTAATAATAATAGACATGGAGATCTTTTAAAAAGCAACAAGGTTTTGCAAGCGGAAAAATAATGTTGGTCATGAATTTATTTTTGTTCTTTAGTTTTTTTAATACTTTTTTCTATAGTCTTTAAGTATAAGAAAATAATTATTTTTAGTAAATCAATAATGGATCTAAATAGAGAAAGAAAAATAATAAGTACTTTAAGACAAAGCTGCGGGCCCCTGAAAGTGGACATGTATGCATTGCGATTCGAACCGTTACAGCATGTTACTGGGCGAGAATGAATGCAAAAAGAAAATTGCAGTCATGTTAGCTTTCCCAAAGTATCTAGATACATTTGTTAGAAAGCTGAATACTTGTAGGACTTTTGAGTTTAAATTTAAAATATTAATTGGGTAAGTATGGAATCATAATATGATGTGGTGGCTTAGTGGTTCAACGAACGGATTTGTATGCAAAAAGTTGCAGGTTCGAACCCAGGCAAGTAACAATGATACTTTTTCAAAGTTATATATTCTCTCTTAAACATTCTAAGACTCCTTTGGCTAACGGTGAAGAAGACAGACTAACATAAATTTAAATCTGAAATCGCCAGCCCGCAAGTGAGCAAGTGTGGTGATCAATGCTCGTGCTTTCTCTCCATGAGAAGAGGCCTGTGCCCAGCAGTGGGACATTTATACTCTGGTATTATTATTATGTAATCATAAACACGACACCTATACGATTCCATAGGAGCCCAAAATAATAACCAAAAACGCTATTTCTTCTCGTTTGCGTCGACCTTAAATAGAAATTGAATGGCCAACTAAAATGACATCGTTTGACATCTACTTTATACATACACAGAGAACTCTTTACTTGGTTATGGAAAGGGGCCTTGGAAATAATATTGTATTGTGTTTAAGATTTCTTGAACGATACTCAAAGATCCAATACAATTTGATGTCTGAAAATTTATAAATGCGTAAAGTTTGTAACATTTACTTTAACTTTAAGGGAGACATGTTATCTATCTCTTATCTGTACACATTACAAAGGATTTCTAAGTAACATTCTCATACTAAAGCGGGTCGAAATATCAAAATAAGCAGACAACGCATGCGCACACACTGTTCCTTAATTTGTTTACATTATCTCGTCCTTACTGGGAAAGTTTAAGTTTGTTTACAAATGTTATTCCAAGTAAACTGTTTACATTATTTATGAAAATACTTTTTGTGGGTGGAACTCTAATTACTGTCTTTGGGAATATAACTTTACACTTAAGGAACTGAACCGTATTTTGGGCTAAGGTATTAAATTTTGGATTAGAAGTTATTTCGGGTATTATTATTGCTTTTGTTTTTGTTTGTTCTATTTTGTTGTAGTCGATTTGAATAACAATCAATACTAAGATTTCTTTTCTTAAGTTAATTAGTAGTCGTAAAATTATGTGAAAGCACGTAGCTGATAGATTAAATAAAATGTCTACATTTTTTCCGACGTTAAACTACGCAGCACTCAGGCTTAAAACCATCTAGGTTTAGGCTATAAGGTCGGAGTTCTTCAGTAATTAGTACTTAATTCACAGACTAGGCAAATCAGGTTTCCGTGGTTACAAACCTTCTTTCTTAGCAAAGATCATCAATCCGCCATCAATATTTATCTACTGAAGCTTAGACCATCACATCTGGAAGCTGATGCTGCCTATACGTCAATACGTTATTTTCACAAAGCTAGCCTCAAACACTGGATATAATCTATTGAATGCTTTCCACGACACCTATGGGATGCGATGAGGCGTTCCTAATTAAATCGGACATCGAGGGGATCGCATTGTCTTCAATGTACCAAGCTTCAACATCCAGATGTCCGACAGTTTGGAGAATTCTAATTCAGAGAACAGTTAAGTTGGGATCTAAACTTATCGTATAGACATAGTTACTTGTAGCTATAGCAGTGTAAGAAGCAGCTATAATGGGCATAGTAGTAGCTCTAGTAATAGTAGAGTGTATTGATTCCTATTTTAATCACGTTGCAATGAACACGTAAATAAGTGTTTCGTATTGTGGTCCATAATTCCTACTATTTTATAGTACCTATATGATTTACTCTATTTTTAGGTTTAGGTTTTTATTAGCATCATGTTTAATGCCATTGTGATCATCAAGATAATATTTCAATAAAGAGTTCGATTTCATTTAAGTTTTAAAATATTTTTCGATTATAATTTGTTTATTCATGACTATAATTATTACTGTCTCATTTAAATAAATGGGTCAATAATATATTATGAAGGATTCTTATAATTGTTTAAAATCTAATAAATTTTATTCCTCCTATCAAAATTAGCTCATCGGATTAACATTTGCATCCTTGGTATTGTGTCATGCGTCACACAGTTATGTGAACTTTTTAGACGGATGATCGCACATCAGTGACATCAACAATGATAGCATCTTTATTCAAATGCAGCAAGGTTGATTTTCAGAATTAGTTTTCTTTGATATTCTCCTTATCAAAATCTTATAGCGACCAACAAAACACAGACGCCATGTTAACCTTTGATAAAGATCTGATTAGTGTAATCTTGGACATCGTGACCGATTTGGACATGTCTGTTTATTGTACGGGTCCCTCCAACAGACAAACAGATGGTCAGTCTGCCGATATTCCCTTTGAGGCAGCAAATAGTTCGAAGAAGCAACAGCAAGCTGTACGCCGTCCAAATGTTTTGATCTTTGAGGAATTGGTGGATGCTATTTTATGCATGTCCCTAATCCGCCAATTTAGGAACATTAATGTGGATGGTTGAAAGATTGATTATTGGGGTTATTTTTATTCCATGAATGCAACTTTTTTTTTTCTTCTATCTTCGGAATTAATGAAATAAATAAATAAAACCTTTTTTTACTTTTACAATATGTTTCATTTTATTTCACTACAGTTTTAATAATAAAACCTGTGCCACTTTATTTATTTTTATAAACAAATTTTAATTTGATAGTAGTTCTTTTTTAAGGTTTGTTTATATTTAAATATCGCAAATAATTCACAAATATTCCCACAGTATACAAATAAAATATTACAGATTTAATATTACAGAGTTAATTTACTGCATCACATTACACGTTACGATGAAAATACAACATCCTCTAGTTACCACAAATGTCAAAATAATATTCAAATAAATAACGAACATGCTGTATAAACACTGGCGCGAAACGGACGGAACATAAACGTTTGAACACATGTTACCTTACAATAAACAGAGATCTTTGTGGATGCGCCAGCGCAGCTGTTTCGACGAACTTTTTTCGTCATTTCGAACCATCCGGCTGTTACCTTTTTATGTAACCGATATCTTTTTGTGAATGATTTTAATGTTCTTAAGACTTTTTTTGCTGACGGTATTAAGTTTTGAGTAACGAGTTTTGATGAATGAAGATTTGTTAGTTATTTGTAAGTTTTTATTGCTTTGTTCCGTTTAATTTTATTGGGTCATTAAATTACAGATGTGTTAAATGATAATTAAGTATTATGTTTTTGTGTAGAGACATTGAATACAGTTTCAGATTTGTGGGATGGATTTTGTTTATTTCCAAAATATTACAAATAGTAAATCCAGTCCATTTGATATTTAAAGGGAAGAACAGATCAACTTGATAATTATTTTGTCTGTAACTTGATTGCATTACTATATTTAAGCATGTGTTGGACCATAAAATGTGTATTTCAAAGTCAATGAAATCTGCATTTGTATACATTTCACACGTAATAACAGTCCAGGATATAAACTTTATGTTTCAATGACCTTAGTACTGCACGTTGAATTCCTAGAAATCAGTGAAAACTCAGGGTAAATAAGAAAAAAAACCAGACGAGTGCGAGTCCGACTCGCGCACCGAGGGTTCAAGATATTATTCTTCAAAATAACTTAAGAATCTGAACCTTTCCAATGGGTACTAAAAAGTCCACATTTTCCTCTTAATCAAGTCTCATTCGTCCGTTTTCATTCAAAACATTGAACACATAATATGTGTATACATAAGGTCCTAAATTAATAGGATTTAAACCCAAACAACTTTGATTAGCGTTCAGCTAAAAGTCATTGTACAATGTTGTACATTGTTTGACTTTCTCCTGAAAGGATTTCCAGGATTACGCGGATAACCATATTTTTGGCAAAACAATGTCTGTGATACGGTTATTGCATTTATTTAAACAATGAGCTTTTACTGTTTATCATTGTGGCTTTATTTTTTAAATATGAAAAAATATATATTTTTCCGTGTTTAGGAGTCAGAAGGTTTACGCTTTTAAAATGCTTAAACATTTAAATTTAAATAGAAAGCTTCCTTATTTTATGGCTTTATGTTATTTAAAGTTAAGTAGAGAGAAAGGTTTTTTCCTGAGCTAATATTAGGTTTTACAAGTATAGGCAAAACTTAGTAATAAATGGACATAGTTTTGACATACTTACATTATACTCATTACACATACAAAAGGCAAAAAAACATTCTTGAACATCGAACTTCTTAAAAGCACTCTTTGTAAATATCAAATTGAAGCTAGACATCAATTTATTGTGACCTAAAAATACGTCACGCAGTAGAATGGACACAAAAGAAACAAAATAACAAAGATAAAAACTATCTAAAGATGACTGTAGTCGACTAATGACAAAGATCAAAGAACCAGTGAACCATGGAATTCATTAAAAGAAACCTAATGAAAGACATCAAAGAGATGGCTTGTTAAGTTTTGTTGTTCTAAAGAATAGTTAACCACGTCTTAGTGATTCAATTCAAATAAATGTTACTCGTTTTAGATTATAGATCTACTTTGCTCACGAGGGTGTCGATTATGGCGGCAAAAATAGCTGTCCTTTCTTGGGATCCAAGTTTACCCCATACCAAGTTTCTTCAAAATCGGTTCTGCGGTTTAGACGTGAAAACTTAACAGTCAGGAAGAAAAACAGATAGTTACTTTTGCATTTATAATATTAGTATGGATTATAATAATTTCATGCTTTTTGAGCATTTAAAGAAGAAAACGTATAATTTTAAATAAAATACAAAAATAAAAATGTGGACTACTACTTAGGTACCTATATTGCTTTTAAAGCATTGTATCTGATATTGTCAACATTTGGTTGTCGATATTGACCCGTCCGGGGATCGAACCCGAGACCTCAGAGCGACACCTTGAAAACTGGCCTGTACGCCTCTTGACCACGGTGGTCGTATAGTTCAGTATCAACATAAAAGAGTACGATCTGCATGTGACGTCAGAAAACATAGTATCTTCGTAAAATTTTAAAAAGTTTCAAAAGCTTTCAAATCTTTAATTGGCATTTTTATGCCACCGAAAATATTAAATGGCCGATAGACGATAAATTTTATTACCCTTATTTTGCTTCTCGTCAGTTGTATTTTAGAAGATTATACGTGTACCATTTCAGTAAAAAATATTTAATAATGTACTCAAATAGATCTCAACCTTACCGCACCGACAGATAAAAAATAATTAAAAAGAAGATCCGAAAAACAACACTTCAACTTGCAAAAAATTTCGCACCGACTTGTAACAAATTCGGAACAGCGAAAACTCGTAACAGAAAAATGTTGTTAGGGGTACACAACATTTTTTCAAAACGGATCGTCACAAAAGATTTGTGGGGGCCGTTGAAGGGTGATGGAGGGTCGCCTTCTGTGAGCCACTCATCCACAACAAACGATGAGACTGATTAGCAAACGAATTGTTGTTTATCTCTGGATTTTGTATGAGAATTTTATTTACTTGTGCGTGAGTGGTATATAGTTACGTATAGAAGGGGAAATTAAGATCGGATAGAGATTAAAAATAGTAGATTATTTATGAGAGCATTTACATGTTCATAATAATGAATTGTCTGAATATTATTTATAATAAAGAATATTATATAAGAAACGAATTACGCGGAAAATAATCCAAACACAATTTTTAAAGCTGATACGTTGTTTATGAATTATGTTTATTAATTAGAATTAGGTATATTTTATTTCATAAATGTTTACTAATCCAATTAATAACTAAATCACAGAAACGTTTATATTCACGCAAAGCAGTTTATACATAGCAAAAAATAGCGTGTATTTTTTGTTAGTTATGCAATTTTATTTTGTTGTACATTTAAAGCCTGACAAGACAAATAAAATCCAGCAAACCTTCAATCAGCAAGCTTTGTTAAACTCACTACTATTAAGTTGGGTCTTCAGTTAAAGGCTTCTTTGTAAACCTTCAAAAGCATTCCATCGAGCTAAAGCATTCCTCATACATTTCGCCGATGTAAGCAAAACTAATAAAATTTGCAAGTAACACTGTTCAGAAAGCTATGAAATTGTTGCACTCAATGGTGCATTTTGTTGCTAGTTATATTGTAGTTTGTGATTCCTTGTTACATCGCCTGTATGTGAGGTTTGCTAGTTCGTTGCCTGGATGTATGGGAAATTAACAAGAGAGTGCTATTAAGGGTTTGTATTTTAGTTTCTTGGTTAAGTTGTTAGTTTGAGCTGAAAAAGGATTAAGAAACAAATGTCATAATTAGTGACGTGTCGTTTTGCAATATCGTCAAATTCAAGTATCAATAATAAAATAAGTAGGTAGTTTTTTTTTTTTTTCAAATTTTCGGAAATCGGCATGTGTTAGACAAGCATTTCAAAACGCGGTCCGCGTGATACCGCATTGTAACTGCTCTTTTACACTCACATATAACGATACTGCCAACCGCATACGCAACGGGGCGATTCTGTTCCTTAAAAGTGGTGTATTCTGAAATACTTTCAAAATTAAATAACTAAAAAAACAAATAAGTATTTATTATTGAGCAGATATAGTAATTTAATTTGATTAATTATGTCTTTCATAACAGCTTCTTCAAATTTGACGAGAGTGCAAAATTACACGTTGTATAATATTTTGTTGTCGTAAAATAAACTTATCGCAAATATTTTAATTATTTTTTATTGCTTTTGTTATAAGTTGGGTTTAATATTGAGGATAAATTAATAACTAACCTCTATATCCAACAGGACTATAACGTGTGTTCAGGTTTTAATTAAAACTTAGTATTTTAAGTCACTTAAAATATCCCATACTCGTTTGGCCTTATAATGAAACTCTAAGGTCTAGCCTTTATGAATTGACCACATAAAATAATGATATATGTTTACTTCTAATAATTGTTATTCTTTCTCCTTATATTTATTCCGTGTTATTTATTTAAGTTTTCATCGCCATAAACTTCATGAATAAAAAATCTTTAGCATCGAATTATATGTTATCATTAATTATGACTTCAACAGATAATTAAAACAGATCTGTATTAACAATCGTTATAAACACATGCAGTAAATCATAGCCATCGTAAACGAGATCGTGAGATCGGTTCTACTTGCCCCCGCACGGAATCTCGCGGCGTGATATCTTTTTCACTGTTCATCCCTTTTATAGCGGACGGCTAGTTGCTGGCGCAAGTCAGTGCAGAAAGCATTTAATGTCATGTTAGTTTTTTTTATAAACATTTACCTTTACTGTACATAAGATTGCAGAAGAATTAAAATTCCTCTCACTTAAATACCACATTTTCCTCGTGCTCTATCGAACCTCCTTATCTCCCACTAACAGTACTACAAAACGCAGCATTAAGCTACTTAATGACAGCATTTTGAAGTATTTTCAACATACAAGCAGCCTTTTCTCTCTCTCCTCTGCCTTGCACTATACGTCAGGGTCGTAAAGATAATGTAGAAGTTACAGCTCCATAACATTATAATACTCCTGCGAACCCGAAAGGATATTTGAGTGATAATAAAATTTAAATATGACTTACTGCGATTGGTTGTACGGAATTGTAATGAGTTTTATCGTGAAAACGAACAAACAGCTTATTATATTTTTAATGGCAAGTGCACGTGTTGTTTATTAAAGATTATTTGCAGAAAACATAACAATTTTTATAGCTAAATTTAATTTAAAATGAATGATGGTCCAGGGGTTTACGAGCTCGACTTATAGGAATAAGAATAAAAATATAGGTAATTATTTACTAATGTGATTATTTGGATGTCTTGCGACTATCGTGACATGTGTATTGGTCATTAAAACAACAGCGTTTGCACTTAAATCTAAACATAAAAGATAACTATTGCATTTTTTTAAAGTTTACAGCTATGTGGGTGGAATTCAAATTACTAGCAATCTTGTTAACTTCACCTAAGCTAAATATACTGGTGTTGTAGTTCGAACCAGCCGTCTCTCGATCACAAGGCCGTCTTCCTAACCATTAGGCTTTGCCGCTAACCATTAGATCCATTTGTTGTAAAACGCGAAATAGACAAATCTAATTAATGAATCTCACCTATAAACTATTTAGACTAACCAATCTATACGCAACAAGCTAGTTAATTATTAATTACATTTAATAATACTCATGAACAAATCGCTATTGAAAAAAAAGTACAACAGTGTATTTATATTATTATAGCTAACTTTAGTCAGTGTTAGTCACAAAACTACACTCCACTAGTCCAATAGTTTAGACGTCCATTCTTTATAGTGCTAATACCTTACTGCCTATGGTACAACAAAATAATACATAAAAATTTAATGCTTCCCATAACTTAATTCACAATACATCCTTTGTGAGTTTATGTCAAAAGAAATGATTGAACAAATAAATACAAATATAAAGTTTTATGAGATTTTATTTATTGTTATAGTACGTAGGCATTATTAATTTATTATTATTTTCATTGTTCGATTTGTTAAAGGAATTATGGTTGTTAAATGTCAAAACAGATAAATCGTTTATTTATATTTGTGAAGATAGAGTTATTTACTATCTGCCATATTATTAGTAGGTTATTCAATTGTCCTTTTCACCTTCTAAATAATTGTGTATATGTCTTTTTGGCTTTATAATTAATTTACTTTAAAACTAAACATAAGGTGTGTAAAAAAGTCTTCTTCATTTTATTTTTCTTTTATTTATTTTTTTAAAGACTCCCGCACTAATTGTTTCAATCCTTGTGTCGCGGGGTTTTTACAAACATTTAAATTACATACACAAAGAACACCCAGACTTAGAACAAGCATTTGTGAATCACACAAGTGCTAGTCCCGTGCAGAGATCGAACCCGCAACACGTAGAAGTCAACGCGAATTTTAAAATTCGTCTTCGCAAAGGTAGCAACAAAAGAGTTTCTATGCGTACCGTACATTAAACAATCTCTAACCCTCATTATAAGAAACCTGCATCAATGCTTATCTAAAAAATACCTTGATTACATTATAAATCACTGAGCATTATAAAAAAGATTAAACAAAGCTCCATAATGCCTTATAAACAGAGGTTACCTTTGATCCTTGCACCGAGCCTTACCTGCGAACAAAAAAAGGGTTATTAATAGTTTTCGTGATGATAAACCGTATCTATTAACACAGCGTGCGTGTATTTATATGGTCTAACACTCTAACCTATTGATGTTTAGGGTCTTTTTTATTTTAGGGTTCCGTGTTGAAATAGTTATCTTGATAAAACAACATTTT
Source organism: Diachrysia chrysitis (assembly GCA_932294365.1). Classification (NCBI taxonomy): domain Eukaryota; kingdom Metazoa; phylum Arthropoda; class Insecta; order Lepidoptera; family Noctuidae; genus Diachrysia; species Diachrysia chrysitis. The sequence goes on from OW028661.1 coordinate 796,770, forward strand.
AAAAATAAAGCTGTGTGTTAAAATTGTACGGTAAATTACACATTTGTTGTATCTAGAAAGAGCTTTAACTATATATTTTTATAAAACCTTACGTAATTTACCTTACCTTGGTTACCTACTTTTGAACGGTCAAGGCTCGGCTTTGACCGGATAAAAGTACTTTGACTGGATTTGAAAAAACCACTAATTTCTAATACAAAAATCACACCAGAGAAATATTTCAACATACTCCACGGTTCCATCAAATTTCTGCGCGACGTATATAATATATCTAATTATTGAGTTTTATTTAACAAGATACGGAACCACGCGCTGATTTTGGATCTAACTATTCTCGCAACTAGATATGAATATTTTTAGTACTTTTTGTGTCATCAGTCATTTCAAATGTAGATATTGTTTTATAAATCATTTATTTTCTGTTGATAGGTTTTAAAAAGCATTCCACTTTTTTTTAATTCATAACTGTATTTTTTTTATCAAACCTATACTTTTTATTTTAAAGAGCATTGTATGTAATTATTGATATCTTCATTACCTAATCATCCATTAAATATTAATATAAAACGCATTATAATATCTAACGCGATCTACTTTACTTTCACTGCTCGACACTATTTGCATCATCTTCAAGCTTATTTGTCGGCCTAATATGCGCAACGATGAACGAATTATCTAAATGAGCGCAGTAATTTTCGAGATCATTGCAAATAAACACACTAATTGTCTTAGCCAATACAGATAATGGATTCTGAAGTGTTTAAATACTTTCATAATATCCGAGTATTTTTTGTATTATACTAGAGTGTCCTTAAATTGAAATCACTTTGTTTTTACCATATCATTAATAATATGTAACTTAGTATTTAAAAATATTAATAATAATATCTTGGGACAACTCACACACGGCCATCTGATCCCAAACTAGGCAGAGCCTGTGTTATGGCAACCAGACAACTGATAAACATACTTGTATATTTCTAAATACATACATATTATAGATAAATTACACCCAGAAACAGAACAAACGATCGTGCTCATCACACAAAGATTTGTCCGGGGTGAGAATCGAACCCAGAACCTCCGGTTCAGCAGTCAGGGTCACTAACCACTACACCAACAGGCCCGTCAAAAAGTTAAAAGTTCGTTAAAAGGTCAAATAAGTATTACCCTTTGCAAACATATGTCGGCCGGCAAAATAAATAGGTCAAAAGTACACAGAAACTGCTAAACATTAACACTAAACACCCGAAAACGGTCCGAGAAAAGTCGTTCAAAAATTCACGCAGATCTATCGTTTACGGTCCGGTCCGGTTCGCCGTCCATACCTGTCGGAACCGATCCGCTGGGAACGATAAATTAAAGTCCGCAGTACCAAACTGATGTATTTATTCCGTGGAGAGTTTTTACGGGCCGTGTGAAGGGGCCCTTGATAAATCCATCAGTTTACTTGCGAGTAAAAAGTTTTGTTAAATGTTACAGTTTACACTCGTTATTTGTTTAGTTTACCAAGTTCGGGATATTTGGAACAGTTCGGTTTGTTCCGGGTTTCAAACTATTTTTGTTACGTAAACAGATACACGAAAAAGTATGGAGTAATGTATTTTTGGAGATGGATACAAATTCACGAGGCGATGGTATTAGTATGAAGTTACTGCGCTTGCGTGTAAGACAGATGCGATATCAGCATAACACATTATTTTTTAAAGCTTCATTTGTTTTTCTTTTTAGAATTTTTATTTAGGTCGTCGTGATTTGGGCAATCTGATCTGCTACATCTGAGACAAATTAAAATCTAATACTTTTATCCGCAGATGCAATATTTTAGTTTTTTTTTATTTGCTGTCTTTTCTATATTAGTTTTGAGTATGTTATCTTTTTAACCAAGAATCTCCTTGAGTTACAGCCCGACTGCTAAACCGGAGGTCGTGGGTTCAATTGTCAGGACGAATCTTTGTGTGATGAGGATAATCATTTGCTCTGAGTCTCGGTGTTATTTATTCAAAATATGTATGTATTTAGAAATATATATATGTAGGTATATTTATCAGTCGTCTGGTTGCCATAATACAAGCTCTGCCTAGTTTGGGGTCAAATGGCCGTGTGTGTGTCGTTTTTTCACGGGTTATTCTCAGTAACGGGAATACCCGGTCCTTTGAAAGACTTTATCTGGGGGCACGGTAGTGCCCCCGCCAAGACGAGCCAAACGAAGCGCACGGGCACTACCTACCTTTTCTCGAAGCGCTTCGTCGTTTTTTTGAACCCTCATAACTTGGGTTTGGATTATGCTAGATCAACAAAATTTTCGGGATATATTGTCAATAGCGGACTTATTGAACATATTAAGTTTTAATTACATTAGCTTTTATACTTCATATTTTATTTATATCTAAAAAACGCTAATTTCGTCACTGACTCACTGATGATCATCAAAATTCTTAAGGTATTTCCTAATGTCCTAGAAAGCTGAAATTTTGTATATAAGCTAGTATTAGCACACAAACAACAAAAAAATTATAAAACTTGTAACTTTCATCCCCCAACCCCTTAAACTAGGGGATGGGAGTTTGTATGAGACCTGTAATTTTAAATTAAATTTTGATGACGCTAGAGGTCTAATCTAATAATCTAAAACTTGGTTCCCCTAGATATTTATATGTATAGGTACTCCTTGTAAAAAAAAAAAAAAATTGTTACAAACAACTTACAAAAAAAAATGAAATCCCACCAAAAACATTTTCATGTAAAATGTTGCCAAGACGAGCCCATATGACTCGCACTGTCATAAAGTTATCAGATCTCATGTAGAGCCAAGCTTCTAACACTACACGCCCTAACTCTACAAGGCCTAACTTCACAAACTCTACACCTTAGTCAAAATATGTGGCTTGGCCGTTCGTTACTACAAGAACTATTGTATAACACAAAAGTAATGAACAGTGAATTAATTTTTCACCTTACGCCGATGTGAATGTAGCGAAATGGCCAAGCCACATATTTTGACTAAGGTGTAGAGTTTGTGAAGTTAGGCCTTGTAGAGTTAGGGCGTGTAGTGTTAGAAGCTTGGCTCTACATGAGATCTAATAACTTTTTGACAGTGCGAGTCATATGGGCTCGTCTTGGCAACATTTTACATGAAAATGTTTTTGGTGGGATATTATTATACTAATTAGATTTTATACATAGTTATACCCATAGAACTAGGTTATACTATACATCAAACAACAATAAACAGCTAAATCAGAATCAAAGCTAAATTACAGTAAATAAATAATTAAGCGTAAGTTAATTTGGCGTGCACACAACCACAGGATGAAATCTGTTGTGGTCTTATTGATAATCAACCACAGTGTGGTCGCGCGACCACATTGTAAAAGCTAAAGCGACCATCTGTCGTGCGGGGAAACATGGTGACCATAATCATATTGTTGTCAGTACGATATAATTATACATAATTTTTATGTACGTTTGTATGTAATTGTGTTTATAGAAATAACTAGCTGTCCCCTTCGACTTTGTCCGCGTGTTTTAGTTTTAACGGTTTTTCATTTTTGCAACATTTTTCATTTTTGCTCCGCTCCTTTTGGTCGCAGCGTAATGTTATATAGCTTATAGCCTTCCTCAATAAATGGGGTATCCAACACTGAATTTTTCAAATCGGACCAGTAGATCCTGAAATTAGCGCGTTCAAACAAACAAACAAACAAACCCTTCAGCTTTATAAAGAGACTATGGTCTAAGTCTCCTAGAGACAGTCACAAAGTAAAATTGGTAAGTAACTTAGTCATCTCTTTTTGTCTGCCAGCCGTCGGCAACCACGCCATAAACCACAGTAGTACGTAATGACAAGCAAACATCTATTTTATAGAAACAAAACGCCATTAAGCGCTCTATGAATGCTATGACAAACTTTACTACAAATATGCTTATGCTGGTGTGGTACAAGTGATAAGAATTAAACGTTTTTAAGTCAAGAAACAAAAGCCTATAAATCAGATTAAAATGCAGGTTTTAGGTAGGTAAATAGAAAGAGTATACATATCGCGGGCTTTTAAATAATTTTTTCCACAGACAATTTTTTTGCTACCATCACTATAAAAGTTAAATTTTGAGATTTATAAGGTGCTGTTACTATGTACACTCATATTAATGTAAGGGCCTACCACTTAGAGAAACGAAATCAATAACAAAAGCTCTCTTGACCACTCAAAAGTCTTTTAGTTCCTAACTTGTACCAACGAAAACTAACAGGAATACAATGGCATAAACATCGGGAAATTCTCGGGCATTACAATATGGCCGCGGTACGTTTAAACGTGTACAAGTTGGAGGCACCGACCGCTGAGACTATGGATCTCTGTATAAACACTACCTTTCAGTGGAGTTATGTGGATGAATTGCTATGATAAGTGGTTATATGGTCCTCTTAACTTAGGTAGTAAGTTAAGAGGACAATATAACCACTGTGTTCGCCTGTCGAGAGATAGACAGCTTTTCATTATATTTTAATATCAAAATTAATAAAATTATAAATTGATTAATAGTAATGAAAATTTCTAATGCTATAATAAGTGGCTCTGTTTGTTCTAAAACTTGGCGTGGCCGGCCATCTATAAAGATACTCGGACTTATAGGTACCGGTTCATAAAAACTAGAATAACTGAAATTTCTAACTAAAATTATTTCAAAGCCATTATTATCGACTTTCTTATTTATTCTAAGACACCACTGATAATTTGTGAAGGAAAGCCTCGTGAGGGAACCTATCATTATCATTACAAAACTTTACAAGCACTTAGAAATAACTCCCTTCATTACCAATCCATTGAAATCATTGAGTCAAATCGGAATCAAAGAAACACATACTAACAAATTCTGATAAGTCCATACTTACTTGACACAACCGACACGTAGTCCTACTACAGCCACACTATAGCTACACTATACCATACCATAGCCATTGTGGAAACATCTCCACAATACGTCGTAAGAGGAATAAGTGGCGTGCTTACCGTCTTGGATTATACCCGTGTAATGGCTGGCCCGGACCATTACACTGAATTTCACACGGGTCTCTGTGTATTCTGCATGTATACGCGAATCGTGATGTCATGTAGAAAACATATTTTTATTTTTGACACAAAAGAGTTTATCAATTTACCAATTATAACATAGACGTTTATTTTCCGTTTGCAGTTGAACAATAATCCCTGAATATATCTATCTTATCGTAACAATGATAATGCCAATTGTTTCAGCCCATAATTCTGTTATGAGAACTGCATTTTGCTTTCATTATACTACTATAATTCTTCTGGCTTAAAGAAGGCAAATTTGCAATTCCCAATTTAAAAAAATCATACAAACATTTCCAAAATACAAAAACCACTCGCATGCATTACAAAATTGTCATCAAACCGCATACAGCAAGCGTCGTCGAATAAAACACTATATGTTTAATAAACTGTAACGGTTATAATTGTTTGTTCGTTGGAGTATTTTTATGTATGTACAAACATTAATTAATGATAGTAGTCAAGTCATGTAATATTACAAGGTGTAAGCTGTGCCACATATAATATACATACTTATACTTGTATGCGACATAGCTAACAGGAGTGATACGTTCAACTGTAAATACTTACAGCTAAATATCACTACAATAACCCCTATTTATGCATGTTCAACTGTTTGATTTAATAAAAAAAAATATATCAATTCAAATAATTGTGTTATAGGTATTTTTTTTTATCGCCAATATATACCTACTGAATAATTTGTTCTATATCATTGGTTAATTTTAAATATGTAATGTAAAAAAAAACAATAGTCATTCTCAACACAAACATAATTTATCAATGTACCTGTCATGCCACCGAAACATTGAAAACCCTGAACGTACAACTTTTCATGTATAAAATGAGTAATATATTTTTTAATATGCAAACAAAATCTTTAAACCCTTAAGCAGTTCTTGTAACGCTAAACAGAAACTGTTTCTTGAAACAAATCAGCAGAAAACAAATTTAACCACAAATATAACTCGGGAACGACTGAAACATGTTCATGAACTTTGAAAATGAACTCTTTTTCATGAAATAAAATAACGGTGTTACAAGTTTCATTCAACTTGCTGCGGATGTGGGGTCCCACTGTTAGCGATTTTACATAAACGCGCAGCAGTAAGACTTGTGGCAGATTTCGTAACTATCGCAAAAAAAATTAACCACTATGTTTTAGGGTGAGTACTTAGCTTTTGCTTCACAATTGTATATCCAGTCAATAATAACGATACCTCATTTTCTTCTTATTCTTAAAGTCTATACCGAAAATTTTACCTACCTATTTTTGTATATAATTTTTACTATGTAGCACTTACAAAAAACCATCACTGACTGCAGTCCCATGCTAATAAATGTACAATATTAAACATACTAGCAATCATTGTAAGTTATAACCACCTCGCTAAAAGACTAATTTTAATATAGTCAGAAACAACTTAATCTTAATCTCAACTTATCGCTATCACTGGCACCACACCTCACTCCGCCGCAACACGACATCAAGCGACAACAGAAACTCCAAGCCGCAACAATCGCGAAGTACATACTTTATTATGTGTTCAACAAGAATTATGTAGGTACAGATATCTTCTATACTTATAATAAATCTGTAGAGAGGTCAATTCTGTACATCAAATATATTTTCAAAATAACTATCAGGGGGTGATAAGTGATCGATACTGATGCCAAAAATGCAATCAGTAAAATTTTTGTCTGTCTGTCTGTCTGTCTGTCTGTCTGTCTGTATGTTCCTTATAGAAACGAAAACTACTCGACGGATTTTAACGAAACTTGGTACATTTATTCTTCATACTCCTGGGCAGGTTATAGTATACTTTTCATCACGCTACAATCAATAGGAGCAGAGCAGTGAAGGGAAATGTTGGGAAAACGGTATTTTTTAAGCTTCCGTCGCGTATGCAGCCTTAATGGTTAAAGCTACATAGAAATCATGTATGACGGAAATGTTCTACATAAAATTATCTAAAAAATATCCCACAACAGCAAATGTCTATCTTTTATGGTTGACTCACAATAACACGTGTAACTCCCGATAGCTTAGCAGTTCGGAGGTTTCTGATTATATTTGTTTACTCTTACGTTTATAATACTCTCACTCATCCCTAATTAAAAAAAGTTTACATTAATACCAAATTACATTTATATTCAACTAGCGACCCGCCCCGGCTTCGCACGGGTGCAATGCTGATACTAAATACACTACAGAAAAACTGTGAACGTTGTATATAAAAACATAGCGGCCCGCTCCGGCTTCGCACGGGTATAAAATATATAGCCTATGTGATTAAAATCGATCCAGTAGTTTTGATTTATTCATTACTGCCCGTACGTGCTCCAAATTTAACGCGTGGCCCGCACGCGTTAAATTTGGAGTAAAACAATCCCCCTTTCCCTATACCATGAAGATTTCCTGCTATCTTTGGAATATCTAAATTCATACACTACATTTTTACTTATTTACTTTTTACATTTTTAACTATTTATTTTATTTTTACAACATATTACAGAATGTCTTTATAAACAACGTTCACAGCTTTCTTGTCATTAGACAATACAAACATGTTTTCTCTGGAGGTCACTCTTGAAAGAGCGACATACAGTTGTCCATGTGAAAAACAGTCAACGCTCAAATCTAAGCCTGCAACGTTGAAGGTTTGACCCTGCGATTTATTAATGGTCATTGCAAAAGATGTCTTTACCGGAAACTGTAAACGTTTAAATTATCTATAATATGTATGTATTTAGAAATATATAAGTATGTTTATCAGTTGTCTGGTTGCCATAGCACAGGCTCTGCCTAGTTTGGGATCAGAAGACCGTGTGTGAAATGTCCTAAGATATTTATTTATTTTAATGTAAAATATTTTTTTGTAGATTTTTTTCAACATTCAAGGTAACGACTTTTTATTAAATAGATAGAATTATTTGTCATACATCGTATAAATTAATTAACAAATATTAAGTACCGTATCAATTATCGTGACTACGCCGATCTTTCATCGGCCATTAAGACAGTTTTAACGCCTTTTTCCGAGTATACAATGAGAGAAGAACAATCTCTTTTAATCACTACATAGTATAAAACAAAGTCGCTTTCTCTGTCCCTATGTCCCTTTGTATGCTTAAATCTTTGAAACTACGCAACGGAATAATAATACGTCCCGCATTTTTTTAATCTGTAATATCTTCGAAAATATTCACTTAAATCATACGGTGTAAAGGGCCATATAGATCTATATTAAATGAACAATGTATTCAAGGTATTTAATTGGTTAAGGATTAATGCTGTATTGGTTAAAATCGCTTCGAAAATTAGCCATTATTTGTCGTAAAAAGTAAATGACAAAAAAAAGTTATTGTGGGTTATCCATAAGAGATAGACATATACCATCACGGACTTTTCTGTAGACCTTTTCAATGTGTACAATACTTAGTACATTATTTTGATAAAACTCGTAGGGTTCAGCCTGCGTTTGCAATGTAAGCGGAAAAAATGTAATTATTTACGACATCACATTAGAAACCTCAAAAATAACAGTACTTCTCCACTATTTAATGGATGTTATTATACATATAAACCTTCCTCTTGAATCACTCTATCTATTAAAAAAAACCGCATCAAAATCCGTTGCGTAGTTTCAAAGATTTAAGCATACAAAGGGACATAGGGACAGAGAAAGCGACTTTGTTTTATACTATGTAGTGATAAATAAAGAATCATAGAAATCGGTATAGAAACACCAAACTTATACATGAAATACGATAATAAGCCATCGCGCCGTCGCGCGTGAATACTGAATCATGCTATAAGGATTATTTTTGTGTAACGTGATATATTATATTTCCCTACTAAAATACGAAAGTTAATCTGTCTGTTACATCAAAACCACTGAACAGTAAGGAAGGACATATGCTACTTTTTTACGAAAAACGACGGAAACGCGGACGAAGTCGCTGGCAAATGCTAGTACATAATATACATATACATCACACAAATACTTCGTTGTACTGTTTTAAAAGTTCACATTCCCCGCAAATACTTGTAAAGTTCAAATACATTCTTTGATACGAATTTATAAAACTAATGAGTGGAGTTTGATTAAGTGTCGTTAATTAGAATGTGTGGTATCCAAAACAAATTTAAAACGTGTTTGTACTAGTTTAAACTAATACCTACCTACCTAAATATTAGGTTTCCAATTAACAAGTATGAAAGGGAATTTATGTTTATTTTGGTGTAGACCATGTAATATGTTTAGGTTAGTTCCTCCATCCAACCATGTTAATATTATTTACGTATTTTATCAATAATAACATTGTTTTATAACTATTCTGGTAAATGTTAACAGATATGTATTAAACATTATATTATCTTATAATCATAGATAACACTGGTAGATAAATCAAATCAAAATCAAATCAAAAACTCATTTATTCCAACTAGGCTACAAAGTAGCACTTTCAGAACGTCAATACAATGGACAGCACCCTGATTCGCCCACCCTTCACCGCTTCCTAAGTGCTCTGGCTGTGGAGAAGAAACGGCGCAACAAACTCCCCAGCAGCACGCTGTCATTTCGAATACAATAATAATAGTTATATAATTTAGGGACTGCGCAAATAAACAAGTGTTTGAGGTCGATAGGTACTACAATAGGTACTATGAAATTAAAAGTATAATCTACAGAGCCCAAAGTCAGCAGAACGACCAGTCACCGCAAGCAGCACCCGTTCACGAGTATGACGCAAGGATCAGCCATCACCTCCCTCGCCATATTAGAGGGAAGGAGGTGACCCGACCCAAGACGCCACCGCAGGCAATGACAACTAAGGGAGCATGACGAAACTGCTGCCGGCTTTAAAAAGATAAAAAAAAGTATGCATTGAATGAAAATACTCCAAACACTGATTTACTGCACTGCCCCTAAAAGAAGGAATTGATAGCTACATAAAGAAATTTTATAATTAATATGATTATACATTCCAAAACAATGTAAAGAATTTAAAAATACAATACACATACGTATAATCGTACTAATAATAAAACAAAATAGGTAACATATTGTTACATACTGAGTGTATGCCTATCAAATTAAATAGTACCGTACGGTAGTAAATAAGATAATATACCACACAGAACCGTCTTGTGTCTATCACGGCGATCAACTACATTTGTCATTTAAATAATCATTAATAGTATAATAGGCCTTTTCACAAAGTTTATTTTTAATAAAAGATTTAAATGAGTTGTAGGGTAACTCTAACAGATTGAGAGGGAGTTTATTATAGAAGCGAATACTAAGCCCTATAAATGAATTGTGTACTCTATGCAAGCGGTGTGATGTCGCACATAACTTATGTTTACTACGTGTATTAATGTTGTGAATATCACTGTTCTTTTTGTAAAGGTGAACATTTTGCCTTATAAAAAGTATATTAGCAAAAATAAATTGCGATGCTACAGTTAAAATACCTATCTCCTTAAATAGCTCCCTAAGAGAAACTCTAGAGCCTAGCTGGTAAATAGATCTAACAGCTCGTTTTTGAAGAATGAAAATGGTTTCTATATCAGCCGCCTTACCCCACAACAGTATACCATAGGACATTATGCTATGGAAGTAGCTAAAGTAAACAAGACGAGCAGTGTCTACATCAGTGATTTGTCTAACTTTTCTAACGGCGTAAGCTGCAGAGCTGAGCTTACTTGCCAGATACGCAATATGTGCCGACCAATTAAGTTTGGTATCAATGGTAATGCCTAGAAAAACCGTTGAGTCTACAGTCTCTAATACCTCACCGTTTATAATAATATTTGGACCGAGATTTTTAACATTCGGCATAGTAAATTTAACACATTTGGTCTTTTTCGCGTTTAAAACTAAATTATTAGCTGAAAACCAATGTGTAACCTGAGTGAGTGTAGTATTTACTTCGTTAAAATCATCTCTATTTCTATTTACCTTGAAAATTAAAGAAGTGTCGTCTGCAAATAGTACGACGTCACATTTGCCTTTTAAAAAGAATGGTAAGTCGTTGATGTAAACTAGGAACAAAAACGGGCCTAGTATTGAACCCTGGGGCACACCTAGCTTAACAGGTAGTCCGGCGGACTTACTACCGTTAACATCAACGCATTGGAGCCTATCACTTAAGTAAGAATGTATTAAGTCGAGTGCTCTATTTTTTATTCCGTAATACCTGAGTTTGCGTATTAATGTATTATGATGAACGCAATCAAAAGCCTTGGAAAGGTCACAGAACACCCCAATAGCGTTTTGAGAATTCTCCCATGCACTATAAACATGTCTTAGTAAAGCGACACCGGCGTCGGTAGTTGAACGTCCTTTTGTAAAACCATATTGTTCACTATGTAGGAGAGTTTTCGTATTGAAATGTTTTAAAAGTTGTTTTAATATCAATTTTTCAAAAATCTTGCTGAATGCTGGTAGAATTGATATTGGTCTGAAATTACTAATATCACTTTTATTACCTGACTTGAATAACGGTATGACTTTACTATATTTCATAAGGTCTGGAAAGATGCCTACGTCCACGCATTTATTAAATATGATAGATAAAGAAGGTGCTACAATGCTTACTATGTTACTTAAAAGTTTAACAGAGAAGCCCCAGAAATCTTCGGTTTTCTTTTCATTAAGTGACTTGAAAGCATTCGTTATATCTAAAGGAGTCACATGCTCAAAACTGAAATTGGCATCGCATTCTGGCACACTATCGCGTAATAAGTTTTCTGCATCAACTGATGACGATTTTAAAGAGCAAGTTGTAGTTATTGGTATGTTTGCAAAGAATTCATTAAAAATTAGGGCGATTTCATCAGCTCTATTTACTAATTTATTGTTAGAAATAATCTCTAGGTTTTTGTCCCGTTTCTTAACCTTACCAGTTTCTTGATTAATAATATTCCAAGTTGCTTTAATTTTATTTGATGATTTTTTTATTTTCTCACTAATATATTTAGATTTAGCCATGTAACAAACCTTTTTGAATATTTTAGAATAATTTTTTACATAACTTAAAAATTTGACATCAAATTTATATTTTTTCATACCATATAACTCATAAAGCCTTGTTCTACTTTTGTAAATACCAGCAGTGGCCCATTGGTTAAATGAGGCAGAAGTACTCTTGACCTGTGTAGTTTTAATCTTAAAAGTAGATTCAAACTCATTTTTAACAACATCAAAAAATGCTCCATAAGCGTCATTAGGATCATCAGATTCCAAAATAGATGGCCGTATTTTGGACATGATGTTGTTTTTAAATTGAGTACACCGGTGCGTCGTGTATGGCCTACTTACAACCTTTAAAGGTTTGTTTACTACTAAACGTGGAAAGCTAGCAAATTGTCCACAATGGTCAGAAGTCACCTCAGTTAGGATTAATTTATTATTCGCTTCACAGTTACTAAATATGTTGTCTAAGCAAGTAGCAGAAGAGGCCGTAATCCTAGTTGGTTCGCTAAAAAGGTTATTTAAATTAAAGGACTTAAATAGATTAAGAAGTCTGATAGATGTAGGCAATACTTCTAAAATATTTACATTGAAATCCCCACATACTATGATATGTTTCTTACTAGTTTTAATCTTAGAAAGTGAATCTTCCATAACAGATTCAAATAAATTATAGTCGCTTAAAGGGGGTCTATACACGCAAATTATTACAAATTGCTCTAGTTCGACACAAGACAGCTCAATAGTGCGCTCGATAGAAAGGTTAACAATATCAGGACGTTCTTTACTTTTTAAATTGTTTGAAACAATGATAAGTGACCCTCCCCGAATGGCAGACTTTCTTACAAACGCACTTTGTATGGAATAATTATCATTATTAAATATTACTACCTCATGACCTTTCAACCAGTGTTCAGTTAAACATAACACTTGAACACTATGATTTTCAATAAATAAACTTAATTCTAACTCCTTGCCAGAGAGACCCTGCATGTTTTGATGAACAACATTCAACTCATGCAGCCTACCCGTTGTCCTATCTTGTAGTTTAAATTACAAGATGTAAAAGAGCTGTTAGTACCATTACTAACATTATCAAAAATAATAAGATAGCTGTTAGTACTATTACTAACATTATCAAAAACATTAGATACAATATTAGTACCTGTATCCTGTATATTATATGCTAACAACTTAGCAATTCGTCGTTTACTTGTACTTGACATATACATACTGTATTTTGTCAGTTTAAATTTGCTAATGAACTTATTTGTCTCAAAGTACAATATAGTATTACTATGACGATTTGTTATGTTATAAATTAACATATTTAAATCATAAATGTGCCTATTCTGTTCATAACTTAAATTTCTAGAATAAGGTAGGGCACAGAAAATAAATTTACAGTTATTATTCTGACTTATATGTAACATTAATTCAACACAATCTATAATATTTGCTTTACTTACAGCCAGACCATCTCCATATAATAATATGCCAGTACAGCCTGAGTTAAGTTCAGACAATCTAATTTGATTTGTTAACCTACTAAAACTAGCACCTGGTAAACAAGTATTTAATACACACTGCTGGGAATAGGAACTTAACATACTACTTAAACCTTGACCTATTTTGTCAGAAAATATATATGTACTTATGTTTTTAACTGAATCAGAACATTGTATATTGACAGTTTCCAATAGCGGTTCAGCAAGCGGTGACAAAGGTTCAACACTCTGGGTATTGGCAGGAGGTGACAAGCAGGAACAGGTACAACACAGATTGTTGGTCAGAGACTCATACCTTTCTGCATTGTACCTAACCAAGTCAACTAACTCACCAGCCTCCACCATGCGTTCACTTAGTTCTTTTTGAGACGCCTGATATCTGTTAAAAATGTCCCTCAGAGTATTTTCCCTCGCCTCGAGCTGTTCCTGAAGGAAAACTGTGTCTTGTTCATAACTTAACCTACTCTGAATAAATTCACTATTCAAGTCCTTTAATTGACTTGATAAATTTATATGTCTTTTCCTAATATTATTGTTTTTCTTATATATATTTTGTTGGTGAAGACATTTCTTGTACTTTTTAATGATTTTATTTAATTTAATATATTTCTTAATCTTATTATGGCTTCTAAACAAAGGATATTCAGTTATAGAATCTTCTCCTGTCAAGTCAATAGTTATAGTTTCCCTATTACATGAAAGCGCAGAGCCACTGTCAACTAACTCATTATAAAGACTGCAGGTGGTAGCAGTCTGTTCCTGAACTTTAATTAATTCCATTCTAGTAATGGTCTTATGGGCCTCACTTAATTCTAGTTCAAGTTCAGAAACACGATTTAGTGCCTGCTCATGTGTACCCATACATTCTTGAAACTTTAAAACTATTTGACGGAGATTATGATGTTCGTCAAGGATTTCTTTATGGCAAATGTGCAATTCTGACAATTCGTTCTTTAAACTAGTATTCTTATCTATAATGTTCTTTACTTCTATTTCACTATCGTCCCTTTCCCTCAGCAGCTCATCGCATAGGTTTTTGGCTGACTGTAACTCCTTCAGCGTAGCCCTTAGTTTATCCTCCATGGATGCAGCTCTGCGGGTCTGCATATTCACAAGCAGGCCTCAGCTGTCCCTGGAAGGTGTTGAGAGGGAGTTAAGTGTATGGAAAGAACTTAAGAAAATGAGGGTGACAGATAAAAGGATGTATGAGAAGAAAAAAAAGATATGAAATAACTTAATAAAAACAGTTAACTAGGGATTAATTAAAGACAATAAGTAAAAAACTAAGAAAATACACTTTACTGTTATAGTTAAAAATTAGAGGGTATATTAATGTACCTTTAGTTTTCACAATTTAACTATAACAGAGTATTAATATTTCTCTCGCCTCGACTACTATGTGAGGAGTAACAATAAAACAAATGAAATAATTATGTATTATAAGCAGAACTGTTAAATCTTATTAAATAATTTTGCAAATGAGTTTTTGTACATAGTCCTGTCAAAACGGACGTCCGATGTTAGATGTTGTATAGTCTCTAAGATAACCTATTTTAGATTATTTATAGACTAATATTATTTAAATAAAACAAGATACTCATCTGGTTTAAATGATGGTTTCAAATACAATCCGTTGCGATGACAGCCGGTAGATTTCGTCGGTTTTACTGATATTTTATGGAAACAAAACATTCACTAGCACTTGTCATAAAAGTAGTATATGTATTTAATTATTAAAACAGTAATTATCTTAAAATAATCATTAAATATTAATTTTAAATTTATTAAATTACGAGACACGGTTTTGACACAACCGGTCGTCAGAGTTGCCAACAAAAAAAAAAAAATAATAATAAATAATAAACAATAGTTTACATGCGTACGCATAATTTCAAAGTAATACGTCAGAAGGACTCGTGGCTAAGTGTTAGCCATACCAATTATACCGATAATAAAAGTTAAGCCGCGCTCGCCGCGGTTGTTCCGTGGACGGGTGACCATTTATAAACATACCGAGATTTCTCCGTGCCTCGGAAAGCACGTTAAGCCGTTGTTCCCGACTGTCATACGTTGATCTTTGGCAGTCGTTAAGTCATTATAATATGACAACCAGTCTTAGCATGGGATACTGTGGTACCCAGTTAAGTGGGTGGTGGAAGTCATATAAGCAGTCAACATGCAGAAAGACTAGAAACCAACCCCAACATAGCTTGGAAAAAGGCAGAAATCAAAACTATTTATAAAATCGTAATATTCATAAGAATTGCATTGTTTTAATAAAAGCAGGCTGTTACGTTTCTATTAATGAATTTATAAAATATTCATTATATTCAAATTTAATTAAGCTCAATGCTTTTTATAAAAAAGTATATTTTTAACCAGCACTATCAGTTGTCAATTCAAATGATTAATCCTTTTTCGATCAAACGTAATTATTTACTCATGTAGTCCTCTTATGTTCAACATATAAAACCAATTACATAACCCTGAGTGACCACTTAATTATTACATTTTAATTATATAATATCGAGCCATGAAATGTGGTCGTAAAATCATATTAACGTACTCCTTCCACATGTACAAATCTGAAAACGAATTACACTAAATCGTGCAATCGAAATGAGCACCGACCGCAAATTACAATAATTATAATCTACCCAACGACATGATTAATAAAAAGGTAATTTAATGACTAAATAAATATATTATGGAAAGCAACAAAATACGAAATCCGTATAAATGCATCAAATTGAAGAAGGATTATTCATGCATTTAATATCGTTACTGATTATTGGTTTAGCATCAACGTTTCAAGCAATAAACGGCCAGCGAATGTTATTATTATCTTACAAACTAGCGACCCGCCCCGGCTTTGCTCGGGTAGACAAAATATTAAAGAATCATACACAAACTTTCCTCTTGAGTCACTATATCCATTGGAGAAAAACCATATGAAAATCCGTTCGGTAGTTTTTGAATTTATTGCGTTTAGACAGGCCGGCAGACTGACGCGGCGAGGGGTTTTGTTTTATAATATGTACTGATTATTCACCATACTTTTTAGTCTCTGCTTTCAAACAACCACTTTTACTAAAGGATACTGTACTAGTGTACATAGGATGTAGAGGTCAGATAAGCAGTTGCCTTATATTATAGGTGTATTCAGCTAATAGATTTGAGACTTGAAGCCGAGCCCGAACAAACACCAGAACAAAAAATGAAATGAGGATTAAATTAGAGGTCTTGGATTACCATACTTTTTGTGACTGATTCATTTAAATTAAACCAATGACATGTGTCCCATTGTTTGTTATCGAACTCCTCCAAAACGGCTTTTATGATTTTTTTTTATAAGAGTGGCCCTGGTAGAACAGCGTTTGCCTGGTCAGCTAGTTTTAATATGAAATAATTATTGAATAAACGTTAAAATCAATTAATTGAATTACGAAAAACTAAAATACCAGTAGTATAGTACGACAATATCTTTTTACAGAGGAAACTCGCTGAAACTTGTTACTGATAAACTAAGAACTATACTGGGATACGAGCCACAGGTAAAGCTACCTTACCTATATCTTCTGTGTCAGGCAGTGAGTTATATATCTTGGCACGTTCCTTCGAGATAAGCCCAAGTAAAGTGGTGGCCTTAAGAAAAGGAAGAGAAGAAAAAATGGACCAAGTGCGAACCGGAGTGCAAGCGACGTGTGACGTACCATCGTATGAGGTTCAAAATACTTTTATAACGCCGTTTAGTTTTAATTTAATTACAGTTATATTATTTTAATACCTACAATGGACACACACTGTAAATTTCAAGAGGCTGCCTGTTATATTTTTCGAAGTTCAGCCAGCTCAGGCGGATAGATGGCCAAGTTCCGTTTGATGACTCTTTGGAATCCTAAAAATGTCCACAATATAACTCAATCAGTTCGACAACCTCCTATCGTCACTTTTCAATATTGTCTCAGGTCTAAGTGTTTGTGGTAGCTTCGTTGTCTGTTATTCCATAATACGAGTGCTATATAGTTACTTAGTTTGCTTGCAGAGCAATGTATGTGATGTTGTTCACATTTATTTATTCATAATAATATAAGTATTACTGTACGAGAAAGAATATTACATAGTTTCTTATAACGAAATATTATTTAGTAGAAAAAGGTCTTATACTTTTATCCTGATAACGTCATGCATCCTTTTATCATGTCTCAAAACATGATTTCCCATAGGGCATCGATGAAGGAAGCGGATCAGTCTTTCTACGTTAAGAAGTGACTTGTTTATATTATTCTTATTTTTATTTGCAATTCGTAAAACATACTTAGAAAACTTGGAAACTCACCATCTCGATCATTTCAGCTTTTAATTAAAAAAACGCAAATCGGTCAATTCGAATGGGAGTTACGATACTATATATATAACAACCAGAGACACAGACTCATAGATACATACTATTACTTTAAAATGAAATATAATTACAGTAGAGGCATCCCTAAGATGCTGGCAGCACTACCTACTATGGCGTTCCTTACATAATTCTGTATAGTGTATGATAATATATAACAAAATTGCAACCGGCCTGTACTCTGATACCCTTACCTTTAACAATAACACCTCTCTTTTCTCATCGGAGTTTAAAAAATAGAAAGGTCGAAGGTCCAAAAACATCGCTACCTTTTATAAATTCGACCCATAATAATTATCATGGAGTACTAACTGTGGCTTCGGATTGCGACCGAAATATCGGATGCTATGAATCGCAAATATCGCTAGCTAATTACGAAATGAACATTACTATCTAGATTAGGCCGGTAATAACATTTTAATGATAATTCCTGAGGGATTTCTATTCAATACTTTTTGAGCGTAATTTCCGCGTAATTTGAGCCTAATTGATATATCGACTTTTGTTTTTCGTGTTAGTTTTATGGATTGGTTTGATTTTACGTCTCAATAGAGAACTGTAATGAACTTTCTTTTGCGAAGTGTTATATTAGGTTAGCTTAATGCCCTATTTCTAGATCATCTCACTTTTCTTATACCTTCTTTATTTTAATGAGCATTTTTGAAGTGAAACTTCTTTAGGCGCATGAGGGTAAAATTTTTACAGATGAAACGTCACGCCGGTATGCAACGGAAGTGTCGGAAAAGAGAGAGAGAGTGATCGAGACCGATTGAGAGAGAGTAAGACAGGGCGAACGTAGCATGAGCAACTAGCCGTGGAGTGAGAGTAGGGAGCAAGCGAGTGAGAAAGATTGAGAGAAAAAGTGAGACAGAGCGAACGTCGTATCACGCATAGTGCTATGGAGTGTGAGGTGGGAGAGAGCTATAGTGAGAAAGATTGAACAAGAGAGAGAGAGAATACGGGATATCGAGAAAGAATACACGCCCTATTGGTTGTGTATTCGTTTACTAGTTAATTATTAGAACTTTAGATGGCATTTCTGGCGCATAGCGTAATATTTACAATATCATTAGGCACTTCTACAGTAAATAAACAGTAAGTGAATTTTATAAATAAAAACTTTGTGAAAAACTTTGTGAAAAAACTTTGTGAATAAATTTGTAAGTTGTCCTGTATCAAGCAATTATTCGAAGTAAGTAATATATCTGTTATCTTTTTGTTTATTTACAATTTTTTATGATAATTGGTTTGAAGGTTAGGTAGTTTTAATATTTACAAATAACATGTGGTATTTCAACTTGCCACTCGTCATTTGATAATTTAATAAATCATTTACCATAAAATAAAAATATTTCATAAATTCGCTTTTCTAAATTTTAAATTCAAAAACAAAACTTAATTAATAATTTCTAATATTGACAAAAAACACGTGGCATTTTTATTTACAATTCGTCATTTGAGATTTCAATAAATCATTGTGCATAAAATACTAATAACAATATTTCATAAATTCTTTTGACGAAATTTTAATTTAAAAATTGGAATTTCTAGAGTTATCATTAATTTACAAAAATTTTGTATATATTTAAATTGGATTAGGTATTTTTAATATTTACAAAAAATCACGAGGAATTTTAATTTAATATTCAACATCTGAGATTTGACTATATTATTTTTCAAACAATATAAAATATTTTTTTTTTAATAATTCTCTTTAATTATTTTTATTATTAAATATTAATTTCAAATAACTTTTCATTTTCAGATTGCAATGCCAAAAAGAAGTTTCACTTCTGACATGTGTACTTTGTACGCACGCATGTTTTACTCAAAGTAATCTCTTTAAATCTTTTAAATCCTTCACAAAAATCGCTTGTTTAATACAAGTGATTTTTCAGATAATAATGTGAATATTTTCCTACCATGCAAAAAATACATCACGTGACAAAATATCAAACATTTTGTATTCAAGTCTTCTGATCCGACAGACAATTTCCTGTAAACCATTGATCGAACCGTTTCAATCCTCGACGTGCATAAAATAGACACTTATACAGACACACTTATTATATTAGTGTGTGAGATCCTTTGATGTACGAAAAGATAAGCTCAAAATGATCCTGAAATGAAGAAAAAAGTACGAAATATCGTTCTTTGATCTTCCCTGGATTAAACATTCCTTGAATGTTTCATATTTAGGTATCTTTCATACGGAGATTAAGCCAATTTCCCGTATAGGGAGCAAAAAATTAAACGTCAATATTTTCGAAAAGAAAGAATTTTGTTATTTTCTTTACTGTAAATCCTTTTCGGGTTGATTAACATGGGATATGTTGGGTTAATACTTCAGAGGTAGGCTTTAAATTGGATTTTTGTGAGCTTTAAAGGGATTTAGAATCGTTTAAGGTCATGCTCATTAGCACAACGTTCCAGTTACCGTGCCATACTTTACGTAAATGTATGTGGATGATTTTGCATTTACAATTTTAATATTTCAACGCATGGGTTCTATATATTCTGCTGAAATTTTAACGTGAAATTGTTATTGATGACTTTTTTGTCGTATTGGTAAAGGATTTTAACACAAAAGACAAATATATATTTTTGGGATATACAGATGGGGATGTCTGTTTGTGTTATTGCAATTGACAAAGCTTTATAAAAAGCTTTTTGTTTTTTTTTTTTTGGGTCAATTTGTTCAAGCATTTTTTTTTAATTCTCTCTATGGCCTGTTCAACCACTACGAAAGCAGTTTTCTATAAAATCTTATCTTAACAAGTATATAAAAGTTTAAATACATAACCACCTTGTTTCTGAACACCTGCATTACTCAAACTACACATTACACCGATCAATAGGACGATAACTGCTTCTCAATTGCCAACTAGCTGGCACCAACAAAAACTTTCAAGTGGCACGCTATTCTCGCCTGTACCTATTAACATATAAAGATTAAAATCGCTCTTACATAATAGCTTACAGCTGAGTCTGGCGTAACTATTACTACCCTCATTGGAGCGAAATAAAGGAAGTTCGTGCCTCCATGACCTTTGTAAAGAATTCCGCTACTGCTAATAAAAGAAAATGGGGAGTAAATAACAATCAATGACATACGGCTTGTTAGTTCGATGTACGAGTCTCAGTAAAAAAAAAAATGATGCCTGTGTAATGACTGACAGCTCATGCACTGTGGGCTTTATATGCAATTTGTCAGTCACATCTAGAAAGACAGTGGTAGCCAAATCCATCGTATTTAGAAAAAAACTAGAAGCGTGCATTTGGATATCTGCTTGTCTGCCAGTGGGTATCTCATAAACCGTAATAGCTAGATAATTAAAACTTTTATACATTGTGTATTGCTGTTGCCGCTATAATAAAAAATAGAATAAAAAAAAGAAATGTAAAATGATTTTTCAGATCGATGTTATTGGCAAAAGTCTTGTACGATGATACAACTCCAGGTACAATGTCCGACTCGCACTTGACCGGTTTGCGTTTTTAAATTGAAATTATAATAATTTGTCAAACCTTTTATATATTTAACTTTTACTATTTCCTATCCGGTCTTGATCTAGAGGCGAAATCTTGTCTTAAATGTCTCGACTAACCGCGAGAAATTCTGGTAAATTGGGACTTGTTTTTAGTCTGTATTAAGTCAGGCTAACTTAATTGATGGTCGAATAATTCAGTTGGAGAAATAGACATGGTGCAAATTAAAAAAAAAAGATATAAAATACACAAGAACCATATGTTACATGTTATATATTTTAACTACCAGAAACCCTGTGTTTCTGATCCAGTTTAGGCACACGATGTTATTATTTAGTTAACTAAGTAAAACATTTTTGTGCATGTAAACTTGTGGCAAGCAGAGCAGGGCTGAAAAAATGATAACACGCTCGTGTAAAAAAGTAAGAGAAATTAAAAGAGGAGGAGGATTTGTTGAAGAATTAAAATACTGGCTTTCTTGTGACTATGAACAGGTCCAGGGAAAGCAAAAGAAAATCCGAAATATTTTACCACAAAAGTGAGAAGAGTCCATAAAAGGCATTATTTGGCTTTGGTCTATCCTTTACATAGCTAGTCATCCAACCTACCAGTCCGTATGACACAATACAACTCCAGGTGAAATCACCTTGAGTGACTCACGGCCGAGCTCCCCCAAGTGATGCTCATTATTTTTCCACAGCCTTCACGGTAGTTATAAAGGTATCGTGAGAGCAAACGTCATTGTCGTCAAGTCTTTCATTACTTGGTTCAGGATTAAATGGAGCCAGATTGAAGCTTTTTGGATGTCTGAATAGGTATGTCTTCGTTATTTCGAGGGCCTTTGTCTGCGATAGTTCGTTTAATTGACGAACTCGGGTCATTATTGTTAGTGAGCATTGTGCTGTAAATGAGCTTTTATTAACAGACAGATGAGATTGGGATCAAGTATTTGTATACTGCGACGACAACTTCAAAGAAAGTTTTGCTAAAAAAAATCCACTACGCGAACAATCATATACTGGAAATATAAAGTTGTTGATTTTTGACTTCCCATCAAAATGCGCAGCGTCGTTTATATTTTTTACATGTCACGTTGACGTAGCTTTTACCTCATGCGATACCTCGTAACAATAATGACATCTTGTATCCTGTATTAACCCATTTGGTGCGAAACTGCGTGCCGCAACGTCGGGTTTATGCTTCCAAAGTTATTTGAGGGAGATTATATATATTAAGCTAAGATTAAGAAAATAATCAGACCGAGAAATAAACGATAACAAATGAGACCTTAATGAAGGAATAACACTAACCCCCGGTTTCTGAAGGGCAGATCAACACAAAAATTAGTTAATCATCTGTCAAATCTCATGACAAGAGCTGTGATTGGTTGTTAGTCTTTTGGTCAACCAATCACAGTCGTGATCAGTTGATTTGACATCAGATTAAGAAACCGGGGGTTAGTGCTTCAAAAACAACAAATTTACATATTGGTACTGCGGCGAATATAAGTAAATAAAAATATGTACAGATTTTCGCCGGACCTTCTTACAAATTGTACTAAATACTTCGTGTACCATTTCTTATAACAAAACCTCTGCAAACCGGGAAATGCTTCTCAATTCCCCATTCTTTCAATAGCAGTGTTTGGTTGCCATTCAGCAGAATAATTACACCCTCTCTTTCTCATAAGGCCGTCTGTACTTCACGTAAGTATCATCTCAAAGCCATATGCAAAACCTATTGAACTATAAAACGAGGTCAAACCGATCGGGCTTTACCAAGGAAATTTCCGACCTACGTGTAATATTTTTTTCTTTGAAGCGTTATTTTTTGTCGACGTAGAGATGTAGTTAGGTCCCGTAAGTAATTTTCGACGTGAGCGAGGCGAGCGAAAAGCGCTGGTGAAGATGATCGATGACGCAACAAAACATGTTGCGGTGTTTGTGTTAGGAGCGGAAGCGGGGGCGATTAGCGATTTACTTCAATTTTTCTCAAGATTTTTAAAATTTTCCTCGTATCAGTTAGTATTTTATGTAAAAACGACTCGTATTTTATGTAAAACGACTCCCACACTAAGGAATTTAATCCTTGTGTCGCGAGGGTTTCACAAACATTCAAATCACATGCACAAAGAACACCCAGACTTAGAACAAGCATTTGTGGGTCACACAAATGCTTGTCCCATGCGGGGATCGAACCCGCGGCACGTGGCGCACAGAGGTAATTAGCTTGAATTAATTGGCAGTTATTATTATCTAATAGTATTTAAAGGTACTTCAATAAATTTACCAGTAGGGGCCGAGTCTAATTTTACTTGCAAGGAATATACTTCTTGTGACAAGTTAACCAATCAGTAAATAAATACCAGAGTGAAAATTATTTCTTCGTACTTATAATTATTTTGCAGGTTGTATGTAATTTAGATTTTATCACAAAATGGTCAGTCACAGTCCAATAGTGACGTTTTTAAATAGAGACTTGCATAAAAAGGATGCGTAATACAGAATTATCTTATGAATCTAGCAGGATTCAAATGAACATAAAAATTCTAATCACACAAGTTTTTCATTAGCATTATTTAACTCAACTGATCACATCGACATCTGTAAGACTAAAAAAATACGTTTCACGCGCTGTTTTCATTAAATTACGTTTATCCCATCCCTCCCTCTAATTATAACGCGATTAATTAACTCGCTTAAAGTTCATCCCTTGCGCCGTCCCCCGGGAGCCCGTCACGCGATGTTTACACCAAAATGTCGTGTTGAATATTGAATTTCGAGTTAGTTCGCATTAAGTAAAGCCGTAAGAGGCCTGTCGTGTGCTTTTACCAAATTCTCAACAACGCTAGTATGGTTTTTTGAAAACTGAAATTCTGCTGTAACCTTGAGATTTTAGGGATGAAAATCATTTATTGTTAGTAAGTGCTAGGGTGAGAATTTTTTAAATATGAGAGTCTTGTGTGCGAATACAAAGGCTGTTATTATTTACTAGCTGTCCCCCGCGACTTTGTTCGCGTGTTTTAGTTTCAACGGTTTTTCATTTTTGCAACATTTTTCATTTATGCTCCGCTCCTTTTGGTCGTAGCGTGATGTTATATAGCCTATAGCCTTCCTCAATAAACGGACTATCCAATACAAAAAGAATTTTTCAATTCGAACCAGTAGTTCCTGAGATTAGCGCGTTCAATCAAACAAACAAACAAACAAACTCTTCAGCTTTATAATATTAGTATAAATAAGGCGAAGGTGTATTACATACCTTACTTACTAGCCGCGAGAATTGATTGCAATTTACTTTAAATTTGTACAAATACGTTTAGCAATTAACCCTAGCTCGCAACAAAATATAATAATTCACCTGCCAAAACTATCACAAAAGCTAATGCACTTGTTACACTAATACTGAATTTAGGATCCTAACTTAAATTGGTCATGAACTTAGGAAAGTGCAATCGCATTCAGTCTTCCTAAATGAAAACGAAACAAAGACTTTGGCTAGCTAATTCAGAGACTGAATTAGGATGAACTTTAGCATAGTATACCTAATAAGCGCTTAATACCCAAACAAAAACAAAACATCTACATTTTCAATTCATAGCTCAGACGTAAAAACAGTGTATTCACAAAATAACGGCCGAATACCGCCCACTTCGCTGTGCTAGATAAATTAAAATAAAAAAGGAGAACAAAATTCGGGAAGCACTTTATATGAACTCCCGTTTATCCGCGTCTGGTGTTGCCCATGAGATCGTAAATTACTGCTGTCCAGCCATTTTTGGCACCCATTTTTGTACCCTGTATAGACAGGAAAATTTTACAGCTAAAATTCAATAGATAGCACGAAATCGGAGTAGAGATGCTAGATATGAAGTAGATCGATGCGTAAATAAAAAAAATATTTATTTATTCATTAAAATACAAATGCAAGGTGTTTTTGTCATATTTGACAATATTTTAATAAGATTTAAAAAAAAGTTAAATACTGATAGGGTTTTAAAACTATTTTCTTTTGAATTGACGGTCAAATTTGAATCTTGGAATAGGATTTTAGATAAAAGAAACAAATCTGCTTTTTTTATGTAAGTAACAAAATAATTTAGTTTTAGGAACTAATATTCGTTAAGGGGTATTTAAGGGAAATATTATTGTTGTTGTAGTAGTTTTATTTTAAAAAATGTTTTTGTATTCGATTACATTTTAAATTAAAGCAGGTTTTCATCTTTTCTACGCTACGTAGCTTTGCTACGTCGTAGCGTTCAATTCTTTACAAACTACATAATGTTTATTTCACAATCGTGTGGCACGTTGTTGGAATAAACTATAACTCAGCCACAATAATATTTATAGCTTATGAATTAAAAAATCATATAGGTACATACCACGAAAAATTGTAATTCACTAAAAAAAAATGGACCTCTCCTTTACCTGTTATAAATTATCGTCCATTTTGCGACTTATCATAACCTATATTAAGACATAAAATCAATATTGTATTATTTGCCCCATAAATAATTTTGCTAATTTTAAAAAAATCATCAAAACACAAAATTACGAAATCACCAAAAAAAAATCTCAAAGTGCATCAAACACATGCTTATTCGCTGCACATAACATAGTACACGACAAGGCTACAAGCTGGTAGAGTTTAGGCCATGATCGATGACGTCACTCGTCTACTCCCGGGAATATTTTATCACAGGGTTCAGGTGCTCAACACGTCTAATTTTGAATGGATTACATATCCATCAAATAGATTATGAAGGGGATAAAAATGTTACTGCTGATTAAAAGGTTTGGTGGTAAAACACGCATATAATATAACATATAAAATTCTCGAGTGTTCTGCAGAGAGGCACCTTTATTACCTAGAGGTATAAAAAATAGCTTGCGACCTATTCTCAGACCTACTTAATATACACAAAAAGTTTAATAAAAACCTTTCCCGTCGTTTAGGAGGAGTTGGATAACAAACACTGTGAGACGAATGAGATGAGAATTTAATATTTTAGATAAAGAATTAGTTTCCATTTATCTATACCTAACTCTGTGTATTTGTGGCCGCTCTAGTATTATTATTTATTTATTTAATTACCTTTACATAGTTATTTAGATATGCTACTTATATTTGCCTCACAAAACCGTTTTCACGGTTTGACTGTGGGGTCAGGTAAAATAAACAGCGTAAAATATGTTTGTCCATAAAACATACTAAACGTTGGTGTTACTTGCCATTATTTATCTGGAAAGTGTGGGTCAAACTTGTACATCATAATTGTCATCAAAAATGTTATCTTCACTATAAAATTGATCTTGAAAAACAAATAACATGATCTTTATCTTTGCCATTCAACGTGTTAACGTTGCCAGCCATTGAGCACACTTCCTGACATTGACAAAGATGACGATAATTTCTTTAATGCTTGTTAACCATTATCAAACAATTTGGCTTGGTAATGGTCAGTAAGTTTTCTTCATTTTATTTAGTTACTTCATCATCATCATCATTACAGCCCGGAATCACCCACTGCTGAGTATAGGCCTCCCCTTTTTTCTGCCATTTTTGTTTGTCTTGCGCGTCCCTCATCCTGGTTGTTCCTGTTAACCTAACTATATCATCACCTAACGTGCTCTCGGTCGTCCCTGACTTCTTCGACCTGTCCTTGGCCACCATTTAGTCACAGTATGACTCCAATTACATAGTTCTATTTATATTATGAGTTTTAATTTTAGTATAGCTTAATATCCAACCAATGTAATCGTATTTTTATCATCATCTTTAAACATTCAAATCCTATGCGCTATCGTTTTCATGTGGCTAGTCCATTTATCTCTTCTTCCACCTTACTGCTTGAAGCACGCTATGCATACTTCCAAAGCTCATGTATTAAAGATTTCAGACTGTCTGAAAATGATATATTTTTATTCGTTTTAAGCGTATTTGTGGCTATCCATCATCTGCTAAATAAACGTTTAATGATTTTATACGCTAACTGATTCTATTGATATATTTTTTCAGTTTGTTTTGGTTAACATTCCCGTTTCTTATTATTCAATCTTAAAAAAGTATATGATGACTTTTTATCTTAATAATTATTTCTGTTGAATTAGTATGGATTAGACCAAACCATTTACCACTAATCATGTTGACTTCAAACAAAACAAACGCTTATTTAATATATTAAAACAAAAAGTTATCTTACTTGACACATAATTAATTCTCGATCCTTTAATTATAACTGCATTTACCTGAAACAATCAGTTTTAAAATCGTTATCGTTATGAAGCTTAAACATAATATAATTTTGTATCTTTTTAAAAAAAAACCAAAAAAATTTTTCTGATGAAATAAAAATTAGTTACGAAATGGAAATTTAAATTTTAGTGGAGCTTACTGCAAAATTGTTAACTGTCACCATATAAACTATGGAAGGTTATCCCTTTCTATAAATATTTACGAAAATTGCAAGAAAACAACAATTTTTAATGAATATTATTTTCTCAGTTAATAATTATAATTATTAAAAAATAAGCAATCATACTCACACAAAACAAATACAATCGAATTAAGACTGGATACCTAATACGTACTTTCCTTTCAGAGAACGTCAATAGAATCTAGAATCACAGCAATTACTAGCACACATCTTACATGCGACATTACACTCGATATTCTGGGTGTACCAATTCCATGTATATGATAAAGATCCCATATTAGGGCACCCAAACCATGACCAGTGGTTGAGATAAGGAAAATCTATTTACATTACTGCCCACCAAACTTTTGCCCATTATTATTGGGCCGGTTTATAACTGACATAGACAAGTAAATTCAGTAATCCCATTTGGGTTGTCGTTGATAACAGTTGGGTGAATTTCAGAAGATTTGAGCATTTTTAACCAAACGGTGGTTAAAAATGTGCTCATGGTTTTACGCCAAAGGAGGGGGTGTTATAAGTTTTTTTTTTTCTTATTTAAAAAAAACGACTCCCGCCCTAATGAATTTAATCCTTGTGTCGCGGGAGGTTTTACAAACATAAAAATCACATGCACAAAGAACACCTACACTTAGAACAAGCGTTTTTAGATCTCACAAATGCGCATTGGTAATTGGCGGTGACCTATACCGCTCGGCTATTAGTGCAGTCATTCATAAATTAAAGCTAAGAACCAACTCGACCACGTCAGCTTTCAACAAAAAAAATGCGTTTAGGAGCTACAATGCCACATACAGACAGACACATCCAACTAATAACACCCCTCTTTTTGCGTCGGGCGTTAAAAGGTCATGTAAAATGGAACACCACTGCATTAAATTCTTTTTTTTTACTTGCAAAGTAATTACCATGACCCTGTAGTGTAGTTGAGCTTTTGTTCGTGTCTATTGTGTGTAGTCGAGGATCGTTCATGTGGCAGGAGGCTGGGGCTAATTAGAGCAGCCCAACAAAAAGCTATTAGGTTTGTTCGGTAAGGTTCCGTATTATCGGTTTGGCCTAATATCTCGACTGTTTCTAAAAATAACATGTAGGTAAGTATTGTCCTTTGTTTTAGGTCAAAATATACGTAGCTGTGTTAGTTTGTCAGTTGAAGAGTATTTATTTTATAGTGCAGGGTGTTATTAAGCTTTGTTTTAAGACGAAAAAATAATCCTGCCTGTCGTGTAAAAAAAGCTCACAAAAAATATAATGCTACTACTACTACTACTACTAACCAATTTAGATTTTTTTATAAAAAAATATTTCTCTCACACAAAAAATCTTAGACTGCAAAAAGAAACAATAAAAAGTATTGGCCTTATTTAAAAAAAACTCGATGGTATTAAGCAACTGCCGAGCAGATTCTAAATTCAAATACTACATAAAAAAGTTGAATGAAGAGTCTACTAAGTAGTTGCTAAACACCGTAGAGGTTTTTATAAAAAGGCCATAAATCCCTAGAAAACATTATAACCGTAACCTATTTAATCTATAGTTACATAACACAGTAAACGAAAACAGATTTAATCCTTCCAGTTTTGTAAAGTAAACGTTTATGTTATTCCACTCCCGTGTTTGATCGAAACAGAATTGTAAATTCAATTTTGTTCCTCAATTATACTTGGAGATAGGTTCTACATACATAAATTATTTTGTTTTGGCTCTCATGTTTTTGCTGATCGGATTTGAAGGGAAAATTAGTATTCTTTGTTTAAGCTTTTAAATTGAACCTGACTTTGAGGGTAAATTAGGACAAAATGTTTTCTTTTACGTGAATTCTCGAGTGTTATTAGGTATTTTATATCGTTATAGGTTTAGATGAAACACAAAAACTGGGGAGAAGATAGTTTAGATTACGATAAATCGTTGCTACTTTTCGGTGTGATCTGATCACTTTAAATCTCAAAGAAAAACTCGCGGGTGAGTCATATTTTATTTAAAAAAATATTCTATACTTATATTTTAATTTATAAAAAAAACGACTCGCGCACTAAGGAATTTAATCCTTGTGTCGCGGGGAGTTATACAAACATTCAAATCACAGGCACATATAACACCCAGACTTTGTTTTTGTTTGTGATGTTTGTGAATAACACATCACGGTAACCGAACCCGCAGCATGTGCAGCAACGATATTATACACCAGATATGGTACCTTAGTTACCGACATTTAAAATATGAGCGCGCAGGTATATGTCAATATATTGTCAAGTTCTTCTAATGTATAGTAGGAACAAAAGATAGGATAAGTGCGTAACGAAAAGAGATAGCTAACATTTAAACTCCCTTTAAGAGATTTTCGAGTCTTCAAAAGTGAGCGCTAATAACATATCTGCCTTATTTTTATACATAATATCATTGAGTTCAGTCAAATCAGGAATAACTTTAAAACGAAAGATTAAAACTTTCTCATATTACCCTCCCAAAATAATAGTACATCAAAAATGATGGCTATGCCATGGAAATGAGAAACAAAATACGACATAAACTTGAAAACCGCATCGTAAGAATACATGTTTACGGAATATTCTCGAAGGAAATACAAAGAAAATCCACGTCTTTACCCACAAGTATGTTTTGGGAACATTGTTTTTGATATAGAATTAAGCTCATTTTATTCTTATGGTATGGTAACTTTTGGAACAAAAATACTTTCAAGGCAACTGGTTTTGTGGTATTACTTATACCTTCATAAAATAAATTAATCCTAAATTAAATAAATTAAATTATAGCAATAATATATTACTCTATTAAAGCGTAAAGATATAAAATATATTAAATTCTGGATTCATTCTCGTGTAAAACAAAATTAAGTTAAGGCCTTTAAAAAAAATAGATTAAAGTAACTAAAATTGGTTGCAAAGTCACTGTTACAGAAATAAACTTAGCCTCTTTTCGATTTAGTTACTAAAATGTATGTCGCCGCCGACTCAATTAAGAACTTTAGTCAGGTTCTAAATTATTTAGTGGTATTTTTCTTTTGTTTAAATTTTGTGCTGTACCTATGTACTATTTATATATCAATAAAGATTTTAAGACTGTCCAAAAGGTTTATAGATACCTTATACTCAACAGAACATAATTATACTCGTACGACCGTCGATCTGAAGAAACAACATCTTGACATCGATTTTATTATCAACGCAGTAAGCTTGACTTTTGTATGTTGCTGTAACCCCTGACGTTTTATCAAGTATACACACAACTTACAGCTTATTTAGGCAGAGTAAGAAACTTCGTGCGAGTTGGCGTAGATTGCCTTCTATGATCGATCACTTGTGTCACCATTGCTGCGCAGCCCCGCAATGTACTGCAACTCGCACGAAGTTAGGTAAATTTCTCGCATCCTGGACGTAATATTACATTGATTCCATTCATGTGTAAGAAGTTTAACAATTTTTTTTTATTCGTTTGAATGAGGACTAATAATAATTATAATATCTGCTTTGAGGTGAAATTATGATATGCTTTTCCGTATTGTAGGTAACTTTCAATGATTTCCTTTTATTAGTAACTCGTAAAATAATGCGAATAAATTATGCTAAAGGAGGAAGTGGCTAGAAAGATTGTTCTCTAATTCTAAACGAAACCCAATTATGGTTAACTTTACTATATTTAATGCTTTCTGAGGTTAACGCGAATGTTGGACATTAAAATAAAACTACTTTTTGAACAGAATTTATCGCGGTTGATATTTAGATTTCACAAATAATCTTATTAAAAATTAATTAAAATATGAAGGTAGAACGAGCAACATCTACTGTCAAGACGAATACCACCTCAGTCTGCCCGTGACCATGACACCTGCAAAGGCGTCGAAACGTCGGGAACTTAAATCTAAATACAAACCGCGATAAAATCCGTTCAAAAGTAGTTTTTTTACAAACTATTTAGAAAAAGTTTAACTAATTTAGTGAATATGAGTGTTTTCTAGAAATAGTTAAGTTTAAACTATCGTCTCGACATAATATATGCTGGCTACGTATAAGTCATAAGGTCATGAAGGACAACTCAACTGTAAGTACATTTGAATAATGCATGCACGCTAGATGATTTAACGAATGCAATAAGCAGCAAAATTATGACATATAATATAAACAATGCGAAAAAATACATACAAAAACTTCTTAGTATCGTCAGAAGAGACAAGATAAATTAAATTTTGTTAATAACAGCTCCACATAATTGTTCATTAAGTTAATAATATTCTCCTTGAAGAGAGTGCTGTAATATCTGTGCCGAAACTTATAATTAACGTACCACGTGTCTCTTAATAGCTAATTAGGATAACATTTTTTGCTCATCCCAGTTTGTAAGAATTTTAATTATATTTTATACTGCCTTCGGGTTTGTACCTACTGGATTCGAAATAAAAGGTCATGAATTGTAGGCGTAACATTCTATTAAAGACTGGCCTTTTCGTCTAGTGGTTAGAGACCCTGACTGATAATCAGAGTTCGTGGGTTCGATTCCCACTCGGGACAAATCTTCTTGTGATGGGCATGACCATTTTTGTTGTGTATCTGGGTGAATTATTAATATTTATATAATATGTATGTATTTAGACATATATAAGTATGTTTATCAGTTTTCTGGTTGCCATAATACAGGCTCTGCCTAGTTTGGGATCAGATGGCCGGGTGAGAGTTGTCTCATAATATTATTATTTTTTTAAAGATATTTTTACACGTATTTAAATTAATTATTTTGTATCTTTACATCTCTTTCATAAGACATAATCAATGTAGGTAGAAACTAAGTAGATGTGACAAAGTCAAATCACAAAAACAAAAAACATTACTGCATAATAAATACAATCGTTGCAACAGCAAATCAAAAAATAGTAGTAGTAGTCATTATTATGGAGATAATTTTATTTGTGTTTAAACGTTGACTCATAATGTATTTTACAATACTCGACTATACGTGTGTATAATATATAGATACCTACTACTTTCACCACGAATGAAGTCATCATTATACGATATACGATGACGAAACAAATTACAATCAAAATCAAACACTCTCTATAATTACACATCATTACGGATTACCTTTTCTCATATATAAAACTATAAATAACTACCTACACTTGCACACTGCGTGAAGATTAGTAGATGAATTAGTCACCATTATCATCTCTGTATTAATCCTATGGCGGCCATTTTGAATCGATTGCTGCGTATAAATTAGATTTAAACTGACTAAAGTTAAGCTGTCACGATGAGGATAGCTTGAAGCTACTGCACTATTGACGATTTAATTTTATTGTTGAGCTTATGCAGTGGGTCTTTTAGGCTCAAATGATGAAATGTTTGACTGCACGGATAGCCGAGTGGTATAGGCACACCACGCCAACGCATTTGTGTGGACCACAAATACTTGTTCCAAGTCTGGGTGTTTATTGTGCATGTGATTTGAATGTTTGTAATTCCCGCTGCGATACAAGGATTAGATCTTTTATAGAGGGGGGTAGTTTAAAAAAAATGTATACCCTATATTAAATAATTTTGTTGGCAATTTATGGTCCATGATGATTTTAGCTTATTACTGTTACAAAACAATGACGTCAACATAGTAAAATTGATCATACAGAAGACAATGGATAATGTTTTATGAAATTACTTAAAAAAGAACTTATAAAAGTATTTTAAAAATATTTAGTTATAATATTAAAATCTCAATTAAGCAATAACATAAAATCTTTTCTAACAGAACCTAAGAAAAAAGTAATCTTTTCTCCAAGACTGGAGTCCCCAGTCTCAGTCTAGCAGAATGTAGCCATCAATTATGTAAACGCGTTGGACAACTGCTTGCTATTATTCTTAATACTTGAGAATGTTCTTATTCTGTGTAATTACCTCGTATTTTTACTTCTTTCGTTTTGTTTGATATTCAGGAACATGTCTGGAATAATCGCTAATGTAAAACATCATTACCTACAAGGAATACCTACATATATAGATAGGTCTGTACAAGGTTGACTTAAAAATAATGCGTTTTGGCTATAGTCTGCCTATGTATACTTTTCATAAAGCAATAAATTATAATAATACATTATTATCACATCGGTAACAATACGTTATCGATTAGAAAATTTAGTTTTAATAGAATTGTTTTTGTTTTTTACAAAAAACAAAAGTAATAGATGGCTTTTGATGAATTTGTACTCAAATCGAATATCAATTAATGTGATTTACTTAAGAAACTACACCACTTAACTTCGGGTTATACACAAGTGTACAAAATGATACATCGATTTGCCTTTTGAAAACCAGAAGTAATGAGAGAGTTAAAGAGGAATTTCAGAGGTTTATAAAATTTTGACAAAACCTGGACATAATAATATAAATTTTCCAACAAGCGTTTTGTGTTAATCAATACTCGTGCCTCGTATCTGTAAAACAAGACTTTAGGTAAATATCCCTTAAGGGAAATAGTTAAAGTTCTAGTACCGAACTGGCAAAGATCAAAGATTTAATTTATTTGGCTAAACATAGAACAATAGTGTAAGATAAAGCTGAAGCGTAATAAATAGCCTTCCAAAATTACGATCACTCGACTAACTCTCGAATACTCATACGCGATTTAACTTTAAGACGTTCTTAAATGTCTTTCTTCACGGTTTTACTTCACGGGGACTTGAAACTAATTGGTGTTTTAATATTCGGACAAAATACTACATTTTTTTTCGAGTATATTTTAGAAATATTATAGTCCCAAAAAGTAGCAAGGTGAGCGGGATTTCAATAGACTTTTCTTTAAAGCAGGCACTCAAATAAGTTGGACACATGGCCAAAATAAACTTAAATGCAACTCACTTATAAGTCGTCATTAAAGCTCATCCAGTTTCTATCGCTTTAAGGTGTAAAAAAACGACAGATAAACATTTTAAATCGTTAAATTGTTTTGATATATCAGGGTAAACTCACACAAACAAGTGGCTATCCAAAACTGAATTTTAAAATAATAAAAGAATACTCGACTCATATAAGATCCTCACGTAACGGATTCAACTCACATTCGTTTGAACACAGTTAACGAGATAAAAAATATATAAAAGTAAAAGCAAATCAAAACAAAACGTGATGATGATAGATTGAACTGGATTAGGATCCCGCAGATGGCTTTAAATACATATTTTTACCAAGAAAAACTGGTAGCATTATTCTTTACAAG
Organism: Diachrysia chrysitis; assembly: GCA_932294365.1. NCBI lineage: Eukaryota > Metazoa > Arthropoda > Insecta > Lepidoptera > Noctuidae > Diachrysia > Diachrysia chrysitis. Next base: position 831,881 of record OW028661.1, read on the forward strand.
TTCGTGATTTGTCCGTATAGTAAAAATACGATAGGAATAATAAAGAAGAGAATTCTATCGTCCGTAAAAAAAAAAGAATCGTTTCAAAAAAAATATGTAAATTTTAATCATAAGTTTTCTTTTATTAAAATTGTTTAAATTAATCGACTAACAGGTATATCTTCTGATAATCTCCTAACCAAAACAATACATAACATCTCGCCAAAACACAACGGAGTGTGTAATATACAAGACAAGCTTCGTTCCATCTGTCTGGTCGCTCGAGTGTTAAATCCTCACTGATAAATATATCACTCAAATAATCCTTCTTACGAAACTGGACTACTTCGAGAAACATACGCGAACAATTACAATGGTATGGATAAGATTAATCAAGCAAAAACGACCCTTAACGGTCTGTGAGACAAAGCCTTAAAGGATTAAAATCGCTCGAGCGTTTTATTGTTTTCGGATATCCTGACACACCGCAGGGTCGGGTTCCAGTGCAATTTTGAAACGTAAAGGGGATGGTTAAATGTCGTAAAATAACTCTATTATAACAGAAATTCCTTCAACCATTCGTGTTGGTATGGATGTTTGTTAATGGAATGTTTATGTGGTTTGGTAGATATATATTGACAGTTCTGATAAATAGGATTTTAATCTTACAACTTATTAATATGTAAATTAAACATCAATCATCCAAAACAAATTTTCCGTTGGAATTGATAATAATCTTTGTAGTAAAAAAAAAATTAACAATTCTACCAACACTGACAAAAATTTCAAGTTATATCAAAACTACCCCTTTACGTTTCAATGCTATCCTTAAAAAATCATTCCATTAGATTGTCCTAAATTCACCCTCAAAAAAAAACAACTATACGAGAGAATTAGGTCCTAAACACGAGCTCAATGTAGACAAACATTCATCAGGTAGGTTCATTTCATCGCTATCAGTACACCCAACCTTTACGGTAAACGTCGCATTAAAATAACGAGTTGGATAAAAGAGAGACAATTACCAACATTCACACGATCCCTGTATTTACACAGCTGATAATTTCAGGGAGCCCCGTTTTTGACAATGAACTTGGCTCAACCGGCGTCGAGTCGGTTTTATTTTCTTTCTTTTGTGACCTGTTTATACCCGTTATGGGTATACTGAGCTCCATTAAATAGGGTTGAGTGGTTCAGAGCATTTTTCCCAGTATCCCATATTTCAGTGCAGATCATAGCGTAGATCAAGCTTATTTTTTGTATAAAAGAAACTTACCTACACATAGCTTGTTCACTACCCTAATACCTGATGCTAAATATTTAGTACATACGTCCGGATTACCAGCAGCCGAAAGATTCTAATTGTACCTATGCAGCCCCTGTAGCCAAGTGACATTTTATACAAGCCTTAACGATGATAGAAATCGCTTAAATGTCATTAAATGTATGGAACTGACATTTCATATCGAAAATTCACGTGACTTAGACTCATAACTTCCATTCATTTAGGCGATTCGATAAGCGTTAACGCTTGTAGAAATGTCACTTGGTTAGAAAGGCTGGTTAGAAGAAAAAATACGTTATTTACTCTTCGTTTACATTGCAATGTTTTAAGCATTCGAACGGTTTCCATCCTATGGGATAGTTATTAAATTCATTTTCAATTAACTTCTCAGAAACCTCTTGAGTAGTATATTTATTTTTCCGTTAAAATTAATTATAAAAAGTTGCTGTAACTCTCTCGGCTTGTATCTTCTCTATTGATTATGTCTAACCACCATAATTATATTATGTGCTTAAACACTATCCAAAATTTCTTCTTTATCCAGTCTCTGAATTAGGAAGCCTAAATTTCAAAGCATTTGATTTGTTTGACCGCAACTTCCTAAATTTTGAAACGACTGAATTAGAGATCCTAAATTTACGATAGTTCAATCACAGCTTCATCTTCTATATATATAGAGTAAATTCGGGTTAGTTGCATCATTTATAACTCAAGAACGGGTGGACCAATATTTATAAAAACAATATACAAAAAATATGTTTTACGGGAACGGGGACTACTTACGAGGGTAAAACCACGGAAAACCGCTAGTTCATCCATAAAATCCACCAATCACCATCGTCGATCCTTCAAAGGCATAATTGTGACAGTTAGTACGACATTCGAAACTCAATTATACCGCGCACACGCGGAATCGACGGGTCGTGTATAATTATTCATAGAAATACAAATTTTGGTAAATTAATTTACTTCGGGTTACATCGGATGTCCCGTTAAGTTCGGTACACTGGCGAAGCGTTTGATTGTTATAGAATCCTCTTACGTTACCAAAATGATAATGTGTCGCACAATACGAATGAAATGGTTCATTCTGATAATAGCATTATACATAAGTATGTTATAGAAATTTCGTGATATATTTTACAATTTAAATTTTACTTGTAATTTCATTTTCATTTTGGTATTATCTTAATGCCTGTTTGAATACCTTTATAATGATATTAGCTGTGCCCCGCGGGTTTAGCCGCATAAGTAGTCCCCTATTTCCGTAAGGCATTTTATTTTTTGTGGTTCCAAAAACTCCCCTCCTTTTAAAGTTATTTCGCTTTTCGGGGTGGAGACGAACTCAACGAATCAAAGATCATTAAAATCGGTCTTCCTGTTGTCGAGTTATAAATGGTGTCCCTAACCTGACTTTGTTGAAGTAAAACTTCTTTACGCACGCTTGACTTGGAGAGAAAGCTGGTGAATACGTGACGATAGCGTTACGAAACGTGTGATTGGGCGAGGCGAATGGAAGTTGAGAGGGAGAGATATAAGTTAGTGAAGATAGAAAGTTATAAGATAAGAGTTATGTTTCGTATATTACTTAAGGGGCAAGAGAGAGAGGTGCGAGCACACATTTTCTTTCTCTCTTTTTCTCATAGCCAGTTACATTTCGTATATAAAAAATGTTTTACTTCAGACGTGTGGTCTAAAGCACACTCGTTTTCTTATATAGGTTTTGGAATTTTGTTTGAAGAGATACTTGAAACTATTGAAGGCATAGCTCCTATTCGCCACAAACCCGCAGGAGCCACTAGCTCCATATATTACGAGGATGGTTTACAAGGCTTCCATAACATTACCTACGGTTGCTATTCATTATTTCGGGTCCCAATCTATTGTTTAATTCAAAACACGATTTCCCTTAGATTTATCGTTCTTGCTTTGAAAAGCGAACAATTACCGCTTTTGTGAATTGATTTTGACTAATTAAACACTTTTATTGCTTGTATAGGTCTGAAGGGAACGGAACTGAGACCGATAGAAGATTTTGTAATAATTTATCGTTTTCTGTTTAGTTTGACTTTGTGATGTTGTTACAACGTTTTGGTTGTATTCCAGGTTTGTTTTGTAGTGATTTAATATCTGATTCTGTTTTTGTTCAGTCGAGCATTTATTATTTTACTTGCGCTTTTGTTTTGGTTTTCTCTTATTTAGTTTTAAAGACGACATTATATCAATGGTAAAAAAACAATAGAATGTAAATGAAATATGAATGTGAATATGAAATATGAATAATATTGATCGGTAAATAATCAGTATTCAATTTACAATAGGTACTTAAACATTTTAGATTCAAAATGTACACAATATTAAATATCACTTTCCAAAATATGAAATTTTGCTTATTCAAACAATTTTTATATTCAAATTAATTTACATATTCAACGTAAATTTTATTTAATTATATCCCTAATAAATACACACATGACGACGAAATGATTTGGTCCTTGTTTACTTTATATTGAATCAACTACTTTCTCGTAGAATTCTTATAACTAACATATTATGGCTGAACAAAGGAACAAGGAATAATTACTGATTAATGAAATACATAGCATGTGCCTCCTTTTTAACCGACTTCCAAAAAGGAGGAGGTTCTATTTTTTTACTCATACCCTTCACCATCTTTACTGAACGAAATGGCTTAAATTTACAATTAATTGTAGGACAGAAATATTGCTTCTTCTTCGTGTATCGATCAATAGCAGTTAAATTTTCCCAGACCAGTCTCAGTTACACAAACCGCATTGTCCGTAGCCTCGTACAGGTCCTCACGTGTGCAGTTGGTAGAGCATGCTGGGCAGCTCATTAAATGGGCGATCGTTTGAGGAAAGATGGCCACACATGGAATCAAGTGTACTGTAACCCCACGTCTCGTTACAGACGTACTGACACAGACAGCCTTAGTTCACGTAACAAAAACAAAGTCTTCATTTAGATCATTAAGCATCCTACTGAGCTATAATCATTGCTTTAAAAGCGGTTAAAGTATAGTATAGGTTTTAGCGACAATTTTTAACTTCCCCTTTGTCCGTGTTAATCGTAACAATAGTAATTAAGGTCCTTAAAAACTCAAATAAAAACGATTACACCCAAACAAAACGTCCTATCGTTACATTAAAATTCAGTGGACGCGATCAAAGCCTTCGCAGTAACTGAGCAAGGCCTCCAAAGGAAACTGAAATAAACGGTTGCCTAGCAACCTTTGAGACGGGTTTTTATTAATACTGCTGTTACTCAACTTTTAGATATAAGTTTAGTAACAGTCTCTTAAATTCCTGTCTTTGTTGAAAGAAGCTGAGATGCGAAATATTAAACAGATGTTTCTAGAAATTCTGGTTAGCTAGACGGGTTGAATGGGGTAAATGTATTTTGTAATAAGGCTTCGTATTTATTCATGACGCTGTAGAATTTCATCTAGGAGCTGTTTTGGTAAAATATTTTTAATTTTGTACCAAATAGTAGCATCATATTCTTTTGAATTTCATTTAGGTACCTAACTGTTTTGCATAATCGTGCTTAATATATGATTGGTAGGTACCATGTAATGAAAAAGTAGGTATTGTTACAATTTGGATCATAACCAATCAAATTCACCACGATAACTACCACTGAGTGCGACATGCTCCGGGTTCGATACTTGCATGGGAAAAGCATTTGTGTAATCCACAAATGCTACAAATGTTACATTGTGTAATCCACAAATGCTTGTACCAAGTCTGCGTGTTTTTTGTGTATGTGAATTGAATGTTTGTGAAACGATCCGCAACATAGCGATAAAAAAAGGTTTAAGGGAATCCTATTTAAAACAAATATCAGAACTTTGTCGTTAGGCGACAATACCGTTCTATAAAATACAGCAAATAGGTGTATACATAAAACAAACAAAATTTAAACGCCATAATAAACTAAATTAACTATCCACAAAACCAATAACTGCTAACTTGTGCAGTACATTAGCTTTGCCGGAAAAAGAAAAGCCAAAAAACAACTAAAATCTAATTATAAAATAAACTGCCGAAATATTGTTACCATTAAGGACCACTTTTAAGGAATTAAAGATTAAAAGAATCTAGTAGCCGTAGCAATCGCTACTGTTCTTTCAAATACTTTCTTTTATCTTTTTCATACGATCTGTAACAAAAAGTTAGCTGAAACAAAAAACAGTCTAACACTGAAAGTTTAAACTGACTCCTTGAAAGTTTTAAAAACTATTCCTAAAGAAACTACCCTCTCATAACCCATGAAACCATTACACCACCATAATAATGTGCAAACTGTAATGGAGCTAGCTTCGTAAATGCACGCGAAGGAATTCTTTTATCTCAGCAATTTGCGAAACGAGCTCCGTGAAAGCTCCGTAATCCAAGCTGATCTGATGTAATTGTGATAGATTTGGAATTAGGTATGTACCGCGCTTTAAATTTTGCATTTGAATTGGAATTATATTTTGACTTGCTGTTGCCCACGGCTCCGCCTTCGTGTTCTCCGTTATCGCAGCAAAAGTAGCCTATGTCCTTTGTTAGGCTTAGCGGTTTAGCCATGAAATCGTGGCAGAAAGACAGCTACTTTCGCATCTATAATATTAATATGGACGGATAGTCCAATTTTCAAGAAGTGTAGTAAAGTATAGTATATCGTTTGGTAAGCTTAGCAGTCTTTGTAGTCATGTTATACCTTTGCAATAAATAGATCTTTTGATAAACTTTACCGACTTTCAGAAGTATTTTTAAGACAAGACTATAAAAACTCTGCTAACAGTTTACGCAACAAAAACTCAGTCAATTTACATCCAAACAGTAAAAAGTTATTTTTTAAAATTTGTCCTTAATAACGTGAACACGTGTTTTTTTATGAAAAATCGGATTATGTAGGAAGAAAGGGAAAAACCGCCCAAATTGTTTCCCCAAAAACGTAAAGGGCAATTAAAAATAATTTGACACGTTTTTTTCCGCGCAACGCATTTTGGATCTATGAAAAATATTTATGTACTTATGTTTTCCTGGCTGTAGGATTTGGTACTTTGGAAGTTGAGAGTAAGCCGGATAATTAGGTAGTATTTGATTGGCAGGCGTAATTTTGAGTATTTTCAATTATAAACCTTATTGGTACTAATCATTTAGACTAGTATACATTAACATGACCTGTCATCAAACATAAAAAAATTGATAATTTATTATTTCGTATCGTGAGAGTATTATTTTTTTTCAATCACCAACCTTATTGACTGATTGCTTTGCCGCATTGCTCGCAAGTACAAACAGTCGCAATCAGCAACAGCATTTACACAAAACACACGCAAAGCCAATTATACTCCACGAACAAATAGCTATTACTAAAGTAGTACTCAATATTATCCTCCGTCAAAACTTCTGAATAATCCTGAAAATTTCGAACGCCCTCACCAATAGAAGTGCCTAAAAGTACCGCTCCGGTCCTAAAAGTGGCGTGCTGGCACTAAAAGTACCAGCGGAACCTGTGGGCGGCACGATATAACCATTATGATAGCGAAGACATTTTAACCTCGCGGGGCGCGGATAAGCGTGTGGGCATGAAATTAGCGAGTAAATTGAGCTTTTAGAATTTGTATGAAGAATGAATTAAAAACTGCACTGCTGTCGTTCATTCAGTATTGCAAGCTAAGGAGGTGTGAATAATAGTAGCATTCTTATATACGTTACAATGATAGACTTCTCAGTGCCTTACGCATTTTTTTTAATTGAGGACAATATCACATTTATTTTTCTGAACCCTAAGTAAGTAGCTATACCACTTGAGTTATGGAATTTAGCAACGAAGGTACCACAAACACCCAGACCCGAGATATATTTCATAAATAAGTGGTTTTCTACATTGCCCCTCTGGAGATCAAACCCAGGAGCTCAGACCTGGCGACACCTTGAACCGGTACGTAAACCACTCGACCACGGAGGCCATCAAACTCACGGAGGTTGGCATTATGCCTTATAAACGAAATTCTTCAACCAACACAGTAACCAACCGGTTTTCGACATCTATATTATAAGGCAAAGAAAAAATTAGTAAAATTTAGAGACGGTAACAGCAGCAATTTCTTTTTATAATTCTCTTTTCAATCGACTGAATCAACGCTGGAATCCATTTCTGACCACAAAATGTTTAGAAAATTAAATACTTTTCACAAAACAAACACAGCCAGAACTACTTAAAGACAAAACGGTGTGCTTACTTTGTAATAGGAAACATTACAATTTAGTTACAATTTAGTATTTATTTATGCTTACAATTTAGTAACCAGACACTTTGTCAAACAATACCTAGAAAGTTTATGTTCCACATGATTACACCTAAAAAGACAAACAGAGGACAGCATAAATTGTCTCAGTAGAGTTTTATGTACCGGAAAAGACAGGTAGGTCCCCAGGGCGGTGCATGTTCAAAAGCGTTTTATTTTGAACGCTGCAAAAGTTGCTTTATTTTATTTTATGTTGCTATAGAAGACGTGTCAGTCTGTATGGAGACGGATGGAACTAAACGAAAGATGAGCTGTATTAAACTGTACGTCCAACACTAGCAAACATGATATTGGAGTTAATTTTTATAGTTTTAACCATCTTGATAAACCGCTTAGTTTTCGCCATTTAAAAGTAACTAGATCCAGTGCTAAAACATTTTTCTTCTAATGTAATTTTAATTAATATGCTTTCCTAAATTAGTCTATTCCGATTTCATATAAAAACAAACTCCAAATTAAAAAAGATTTGATAAAACGATAACAGGTATTTCTAATAAGTTACTATACATATTTCAACATGACATACTAACAAAGTTGTTACCAAACAGCCGCTAGTATTTGTACCAATATGAAAGACAAAACGTACCAAACTAAGTTGCCCTTATCCCGAGATTAGGAACCCAGTACCTAACATAATTGTGGACATAATCCCGTTAGTTTCATGGCCCAACAAGAGAGAGAACTTTTCTAATTTATTCATATCACGGTGCCCTCCGCTTGTGAAGTTGTTCCAAAGTTTTTGCCAACAATACGGATGAACGTTTCAAAGAAAAATAATTCGTACTCAAACATTGAGATATAAGATACCAGATTGGAATATATACTTGGAAATATTATGGTAATCAGCGAACGATCTGTTTTTCGTGTAAGTCTGCCGAAGTATGTAGGTATGTAAATTTTATACTCTGATTACTTTGCATGGAAGAATAAAAGCCATACTACTGAAGGAATTATGAATATGACAGTAGTTGAGAATTATTGGGTAGCTATTAAGTTACCTATACATGCGCAATGTTATACAAGTACATTTCTACCTACGTATTAAACTTGAAATGACACGGAATACCTACCTACTATTCGAGGAATAAAGTTTGACATAAAAAGTACAAGTTATCAAATAAATGCCTCCTATTTCATGCTGTAAATTCATAAACTTAGTTTTTATAGCTTATGTAACATAAAAATCTAGACAACAAAGTGATCCGAGTTTATCGAAATTAACGAACAAAAATTCACTTGATTGTTATTTTATTTCCAACATTTAAATGTAAATTCATTTAACAGTAATTCTTTACATTTATAATGGTAATATATTTATAAAAGCCTATGTTTGATATAGTTATGTGTAATGCTTGTATGAAAGAGAATGTATACCTTTGTTATTCACTAGACCAGTCCTGGAAAGGCGGACCGAGACCATCTCATTAGAGAGAACTGCACAATATTTCAATGCATGACAAGGGCCAATAAGGATGCTACTAGTACTATATACTACACTTTTAAATGTTAAACTATAAAGAAATATGTAAAAATAAGCAATTTTTTTCTAATTTTTGTTTATTATGTGGTATTATTATCGAAAAAAAAAACATTATCAGAAACTCTTTTTTTCTTTTACAGTACATAATAGGACAGTTTAAATTATTACCACAAAAACGATTAGTGTTCAAGGATAGCCGTGTGTCAACTACATCTTGTGAGACTAGAAACCTTAGAATATATATAAAAAAAAGTAGCCCTTGTAAATACTACGCTGTTTTACTAATTTAAGTGATTTTCCGTGTAACAACATATTAATGCGAAAATATCTATGGTTCAGATATTATTAGGATGATACTAGGTTTTGAGATACTATAAATACAACCAATCAATCAATCAATCAATATATTTATTTGTCAAACATGAGTTACATACAAGCATTAGATGTGGTAATAATGATATTCACATAGATCAGTCATGTTGTGCCTTGCGGCATACAAATTAGGATAGAAGACGACAGCAAATTTATCATGCACACAACGCAAAGGCGCTCTATATTAACACTAATTTTAAGACGAACCTTGTTCATACTGATGCTCACTGTTCATACTTTGTCGGCGCGCACTCTAAAGTTTACTTTATACGTATATATTATATAATTATATAAGCTAGAAACATAGTTGACAAAAGGCTACAAAGAAAAATAATCTCTTAAATGTTAAACTTACCCACAAACGTCGCACTATTTAAGGCGATCAAATTATTCGTTATAAACAATTAAGTCAGTTAATAATAACTTATTATATATTGTCACATATTTCTCTTGCCCCTCGAATCATAAGTCTAAATGATCCAAAAAGATGAATGTTACAAATGAACCTTTTAAATAGGTAGCATGTCCTGAAGTCAAATAAGTACATGCGACATGGAGACAGGGTAATTTCCTCGAAATAAAGGGTCGAGTTACAGAGAGGAAGAGAACAAAATATTGTTATAAATGTACGGGGACGACATTAGAGCGTGACGCGTACTGTTTGATGTAGTGACACTCTGAATTCAGTTGGGAGCAGGATAGTCCTCCAAGCGATGGGAATATTCATAGAAATTATTTATTTTTTCCCAACAGGTGAAACACCGGTATCTGACTAATGTGTGCTTGTAGTATAAGACAAGAATCAATGTAAGATAATCAATTACATAACAATATTAATGTTCTTTGTTTTATTTATAGGGATAAAAAAAAAATGTTTTGACAGTTTTTTAGACACATTCTGCAAGTACAAGTAATTGCTTAGTTGGCTACTGACTTACTTCAAATACAGTTAAGAAATGATTATTAAAAAGTAAATAAACTGCATAACTTATAAAACATATTCTTCGGCTCCTATTATAGTATATTTTAATAATAATATTTTTTTCTATATTTCTCCAACGTAAGTAACGCAACATCAGTAAAATTACGTAGTGTAAATTTGTAATAGATTAGTTAAACTATATTATTAGATATGTTTACGAACTGTGAACGGCGGGAAATTAAATAAAGTGCTTTACACAGTTATCAAGTTCTGTTCATAACTGAATCAAGATGTTATTGAATAGACTAAGTGTATGTATATAGGTATATACTAAAGTGTTATTACGTTTCCAATGTTAATGTTGGTAGCGTCGCATTTGTTATTTTACTTAGCTATAATATATAATAACAATTATATTTGAAGAATTACATTATATTTGAAATTAGCTCCAATACCTGAATACTTTTATTTTCATAAAATTGGAAATGCAATTTCCAAAATATTAAAAGCAATACTCGACATTTTCCATTTCATCATTATTTATTTTGATGTGTTTTACGTATTCTTTAAAAAAAAAACATAAGACATTATTTAACAAACTCATTAAAAAGAGAAATCTCAAAGAAGGCGGTAAGACTGGGCACACTATTCAACACAAGTGCGGCGCTTCTCCAATTTCCTTGTCGAGACAGCCCCTTTCAACCCTCCGAAACATTAAAAAATACAAAAATAAATTTCACAATTTTTTTTCAACGCTATAATCATTATTCGCGGTTGTTTTGATCAAATTATCTTAAGCCTAATTAAGGGTAAAGAATGTCTTTGAATTGTGCTGTTATCTTTTAGATGGCATTTCCTTTTATTCAGAAAGAGTTATGAATTTATCAGAATTTTTGTTTTTTCTTTTAATACTGTTTTGGTAATGTCTGCTTCTGTGTTTTTATTAGTCATAAATTGCTTTATATTGTAGATCAGACGTCTCTATTACAAAGTTCAGGAAGCGATCTGATTAAAGGCTATGATGCCCATGATATTAAAAGTAATTAAGAATTTGTGTAACTTTGGTACCAAGCCGTAGACGCCTGGTTGGAGCCGAATGTGTCTGCACAAACACACAGTTAATAATACCAGTCAAATATACCTAAATGTTACTGCCAATACGCCTATATGACAGAAATCATAACAATTAGCGCTGCAAGGACAGAATCTTCCCGACTGGCAATTTCTTACTAAGTCTAGCACACACTGAGTAAATCTAATTCTTTAACACCTTACACCTTTTTAGCCAACTAACTCTAACCCCTAGTTTCTGAAAGACTGATCAAGTTAATCTGTTGCCAAATCAACTGATCACGGCTTTGATTGGTTGACCAAAAGACTAACAACCAATCACAGCGCTTAACATGAGTGTTTGACAGGTAATTAGCTAATTTTTGTTCATAACCCTCATAGATACTAAGGGTAATAATTCAAGTTTCTCATTCAAGTTGATTATACAGCCAAATAATTTCACCGACGCAGGCGCTACCACTTTTAGTATATTCAAACTGAATTTATTATCGGACTTCGTGCTTTATCTGTTGTTTCAGAAAAAAGTCTTGCATACCTTCCGTATTCTGTCGATAAAACATGAATTATAACTCGCTTTCCTAGATAAAGAATTGTTTATTGGTTTTTTGTTTATTGCGGTTAAGATGAAATGTGGATTTGTTTAATAAAACTCTTTGAATTTATAGCTTGCCTCTGTTTTCGTTTATATTGAATGATTTTAGATATTATTTGACCTAGTATTACTACATCCTGATATGGGTTATATAAAATTAACAATTTGCAGCCTAAGCAAGCGCTCATACGACTTTTCAAATGTTTTTTTTTATTATGTTGGTACTAGTAATGAACGCTGAATATAGTTCATGTTGAAACCCAGCTCAAAAATTGAAAATTGCCATCGTCAATTATGTTTGCGTAAGCTTTCGATCAGAAAGCCAAGCAGTACTTAATTTTCTTACCTAGTCTGTTTAGAAACACATAATGATTATAATTAGTCTGTCAATAACTTTTATGTATTAGTTGGTAGTTGGTCAAGTTATTGGTGCAATATTGTTAACACACAATAACAAATTATCTCGTTTAAATATCTCGTCTCAATCGGGTACGAACAACGTGACTATCATAAAGTGTATCTTAAACGGCTCGTAGATCAGCTCTCGAACACCTGGCGATAAGTGTCCAATCTAGCCGCAATCATGCAATCTCAGCCGTATTAGGGTGAATATCAAAACGCCAAATTTTACATGTCCACGCTGAGAATCGTGTTGTTAAATGATAGGACGCGGCTGATTTTTTTTTATGGTGTACTACGTATCCTGTTTCAATTAGGGCCACATAATTTTTTTTCTTAAGTGCATTTAAACACTCAGGAAAAAAAAAATTGCCTTAAAATTCAAGTTTGGTGGCTTGTCCCAGCTCCATTTTTTTATATAATTGCTTTCACCAATGTAACAATTTAAGGTATAACTAAAAATAAACATTTTTTTTAGTATATGCATAAGACACATTATCTTAAAACTAATATACCATATGAGAAAATCTAATTTAAAAGCTCAGGATCATCGATTACGGTTTGTCCAAGCAAAAATCAAAATTTTGGTGGTATTTGTTCAACTTAGTATAACATGAAATTTCCTGCGTGTGCGATAAATCGCGGTTTACTTTCTAGTATATCTCGGTTGTGCGCCGGCACTTGCGCGTAATATGTGTGTGATTATTGCTGTGGTTTCCTCCAAAAAACGTAAGTATCACCTTGGGTGGCACGGGGGACAAGAATTGTTCAATTTTTGGTGGATAGTTTTCCTGTAAAATTTTGAAGAGTTTTAAAAATGGGCTACACGTTACAGATAGTAATTTAGGATACGAAAAAAATAGTAATATTAATTTAACTTTTGCCTAAAACCCCTATTTTTAAAGATTTTTTTTTTGCCTGGTTCCAATTTTGGTGGCTCAATTTTGGTGGTTTTGGTGGCGTTTTCACGCCACTGAAATTGAAACTGAGCCACCAAGTTTTAAATATATACTGCATATGTATTTTTTGTACCTATATAACCAGTTTTTTTCCTTGCAAGACAGTTTGATTAGCAAACAGTTCAATGTTATAAACTTGGCAGTCAAGTAACACCTATTATTATAATAGTGGCCCAGTAATAATCACGTTTCTTATTCATGTTTTATATAAAATGTATAATGGCAAAATTAAGAAAGATTAAAAAGAAGAAGAAGAAAAGCAAGAGTAAAGGGCAATCCTGAACAGACTGAAACACTACGAAAAAGAGAAAGGAAGAGACAGCACCAAAAAAAAACGACAAGATTCTTTGCAGCATGACGATTCTACAGTGAGTGTGGGCTCCAGATAGTTCCAATACTATCTAAAAATAACAAAATAAGTCCTGAGATATCCACCTCAGACATTGTTTCAGATCCACCTTTTGCATAATATCGAAATAAAAAAATATTCTATAAGTACAATGTCCCAGTTCTGTTCCTATTGTCCAAATCTGACCTGTGTAGTACTGCAAATGTGGTCATGATAAGGGTGCACCTGACGGCGTTGGTGATGTTTTAAAGAGAATTGCAAACCAGTTGGTAGCGTACGGAAATGACATTACGGACATTGATAGTCTCATTCAAAGCCTGAAAGACAAAAAAAAGTCAATAAAAATTGAACACGTGGAAGACTACGAAATTACAGAGGACTAACTTATTCCTAGTCAGTTATAACCTCTTCTTAGAACTATGAAAGTTAAAGAAGTTATTTGGACAAAATGTTCCAAGCACCGACTTTCGCTTCGTTTACTGCCTTGCGCCGAGCTTCATTGCATGGACAATTCCACCGAATACCTTGATGGTAAACACTTAGAATTTTACTACAACAACGCACAATTCGTCAAGAAGGTCTCGCTCAGGCTCAGACTAGCAATATGATTAAACCAAAAACCGACAGAGTGCGGCACTCTGGAAACATTCAGTAGTCAATACAAGACATACATTTTATATTTCAGGGCAACGATTCAAAGAATCTAAAAAATAATGATTACGTTACTTATTATTTGAAAGATAACACAAATAAGTTTTATTCCATGCAACTCTTGTAACTATTTTGTGTAACTATAGCAGTCAAGTTTCTATTGGATATGAGTAATGTGTAATGTTTTCTAGTTTTTATTTTCTTTTTTAAATCTTTGAAGACTATTTGATCTGAAATCTGATTGTAACTATTATTGCAGTCAAGCTCCACGTAGATGTAAGTACAGTACATGTTGTTTTCTTGTTAAGTTTTTTTTAGTAAACATTTATATTGAAAATGACATACCTATTCCTTTTTTAGATTTAAAGACTGATTTTACAAACCATTGATCTCGTCTGGTGCTTAGCAGCCAAATAAAGAATAAAAGAAATAATAAATATTTTTTTAACGATAGAGAGTTCTATTAACCTTAATTTTTGAAATAAGGAACATAGAACTTTGTTAGTGAAAGAGGTTTATATCAGAGATCCAATTTTGGTGCTACTAATTTTAGTTTTGGTGGGCACTTTCGATTTTGGTGGCCAATATTCAATTTTGGTGGCAACACTAGACTTTTAACTAAATAAATCAAGAAGTTATTGAGATATTCTAGGACCTCATGAAGATCATGCTAACTTAGACTTTCTATTTTCATAACAAGTCCTTATTTTTCACGAAAACTGAAGAAAAAAAATTGCCACCAAAATTGAAAAAAAATGCACTTTGTTGATATTCACCCATTACTAAATTGCTATCACTACCTATTCAACTATAAATCTAGACTCTAGACTGGCCGGGACACGAATACGAACAAAATGGTTTTTAAGTAAAATATATTTAACATTTAACAGAAATTCAATTGAAATAAAAACGATACTTGATTATTAAAAATTATGTATGTTATTGATTAAGTCTGTGACACTACAAAGAAATCCTAAAAATGTACTTTCACTTTCTCAATATTTCATAGTAGCTACTAAATTATTCATTTACTCTTTTTTCGCAAACAAACAACACCCGCAAAATCATAACTTTATCACTTTTCAATCAAATCACAACACCGAACATTGTTCGCGTAACCGGCACTTACTTTAACAAGTTCATCCGTCAGCGATCATAAAACCAGATTTACACAAGTCAAAGTATTTCGGCGAAACAGCGAACAGAGGCCTCGAATCAACACGCAATACTAAAAAACCTCCTCAAATTTACTGCCCTACCTTTCCAGTGTAACGGTAACAAGCACAACGCCAATAAAGCTCTAACAATGAGTACGGCACTGCTCTGCACCTAAACTGTCACGAAACATTTAGATTAACTTCCATCTTACAACATTCACATTCAAGCCACGAACGCCCTTTATACCTTGAAATCTGGCTCCAAAAACTAGGCAGGAGCGACCTTTTTGTAAACCGTTGTTACGGCAAAGTGTTATGAATAACCTCCTACATTAACCCTTTAATAATAATTTTAAAACCAAAAAGCAGCACCTTCTAGGGCGAATTTGCCAGCGGCTCGCAATTTCGACGTGGCTCGGGTCGCGATCAAATGTGATATAATAACGAATTTTGCCCGCTCGGTACAGGATCGTGTCTATGGTGGGGTTTATGGGAATAAGGCGTGGTGGTGACCGCAGTCTTTAGGATCAATCTTGTCAAACCATAAATGTGCTAGTAGTATCCCCAAATATGGAATCATCAATTATTCTAGTCGTGTCTAGGCCGACAATAATAAACAACTTCACTATTTCTGCTTAATCATGAAGATAAAGTTGTAATAACATGTGTATCTCACAACCATAGCTAAGAACATTAAAAAAAATAGATAGAAATTATTCTAACGGTAAAAATAAAACAACTGAAAATACAACTGCAACAAAAGTTAGTTTTTATCGTTGACTGTTTAGCACAACACCAGGTTTTACGTAAGTCATACAGTTACTTAGTTTTCACGAATAACTTTAAATTAAGCGGCTGTTTTAGCATTACTCAGGTAACATATCAGTGTCAACTATATTCTGCTATTCTACGTACAGGTATTTACAGCCCTTTGGATAGTATTGAAAACATTTAAAACCCGTTTCATATATTTTTTTCTCCATTACATTTTAACTTTGGCTGTCAAAGATCCTAATATAATATTCTTTTTCATTTTGAACCCTAAAATGATAGTTTTAAAAATGTAAATAAATTCAAATAACCCCAAAACAAATTGTCCCATAATAATGAAAACAGCAACAGAACCTCACCCGCTTTAAATTTAAACCAACACCCAAAGCGGGTCTGGAAGTTGTGTAATTTATTCATAGTCGAGTAATGACACTCGATTACTTCAGCGCGAACCCTTTACGTTGAAGCTCGCTTAAAAAAAAAGTGTTATTTTTATTAAATGCAGGCAAAATGACTTCGTTTGAATGCCTTTACGTCACTGAGCGTGTTGTCGAGCGGATTTTTATGATCAAATGGAACTGTGTCAGTGGTGAAACGGGGTGATTCGGAAGGGGTGCGATTTTCTTTTGTTTCAGAAGGTTAGTAGATAAGTGGGTTGCGTGTTATACTTTTTAAGTTTTTTAATTTCAAATTTGGTTTCTCGAGGATTTATTGGGTAAAGTTTCAACAAGTTATGTCAGTACGAAGGGGCCCGGTGACATTTTGAGTTTAGGTCAAAGTATATCACAATGTTGTTTATATTTTGTGTCTAATTTGGCTTAGCTTGTTCGTCTCCTTTTTGCCATTTTGTGAATATTTACCTTTAAGTAAAGTTTTAATAACTTTATTTCAATTAAAAGTTAGAAGTTTGTATTTCTTTTTAGCTAATTTATTGGTACTTAGCCGACATCAAAAATTTGTAAGATGTTAAGACAAAATTAAGTTTTGTAAAATAATATTAAATACATTAATTATCCATGTAGTTAGAATAACTTTGAAGTAACAAAACTATCGGCAAGTATGTACATCAATAGAAACGTAAATTTCCACTTTAAATTCAAATTAAAACTTAAGTACTTCAAAATAAATTATTATTATGAAGACAAACGAGAAATTATCAAAATATACTTATTGTAAAATATAAGTGTTTAGATTTTATAGCTCTAGATACAAAATCAAAAATCTCTAAATCATAAAAAACCCATTGCATTACCATTCAAATAAATAACGCGTCGGGCCTGACGCATCAATAAACAGAAATGCCTACAAGGCCGACGAAACGACTTCATCAAGGTCAAAAGGTCACTCAATAATATTTGTATCATATTCTAAGGCTACTGTTTTGTTTTTCTTCGGGGCAACATTTTGAGTGGTTTCAATACAGGTGGGAGTGCTATTGACTTCAATTGGAACAAAAATGAGGGTTTCTTTACTCTGTAGGTTTCTCAGTCTATTGAAGTTTGCATTCTTTCCTTAGTTACAACCAGTTCATTAGGATGCTTGTAACGATAAAGATGCTATTTCCATTGTTGTGGATGGTTCTACTTTTAATATTTATAACTAGCTGTCCCCGCAACTTTGTCCGCGTGTTTTAGTTTCAACGGTTTTTTATTTTTGTCACATTTTTCATTTATGCTCCGCTCCTTTTGGTTGCAGCGTAATGTTATATAGCTTATAACCTCCCTCAATTAATGGGCTATCCAACACTGAAATAATTTTTCAAATCGGACCAGTAGTTCCTGAGATTAGCGCGTTCAAACAAACAAACGAACAAACTCTTCAGCTTTATATATAAGTACATTAGTATATAGATTTTAACCATTATAATGAGGTAGATGACTGGATACGAAAAGTCAAAACCTGATTAGTCTGTCAATTAGAGAATAAAAAAATATTGGACACGTATTTCCTGCTTTCTTGAAACAGGGAATCAAATTTCAGGAGCGGGGACTTCATGCATGCGTAAATGCACGAAATGATGACGTCCTGTGACTTTCCAAATCAATTGTTTTTGGTTACGGAATATTTAAAAAATAGGGGCTAATATTTTATGAATCCAATTCGAATGTTTTTTAAAAAAAAATCTCATCTGCCAATGACGATGGGTCTTATGATGTCATTTGTTATGAAAATTCTCTGATCGAGAGCCTGGGACGTTGAAGGTACTAAAATAATATCTAAGCTTGTTTTTTTTTAATTGAAACCATTTTTGTCTTTACCCATTCTTAAAGTTATCTATGGTTTGATTAATAACACTTTTTAAAATGTTGGTCTTCAATGAATTACCTAATAAATCATTCTACCGAAAATTGGGTCAAACGGGGTCAATATAATATCTCTTTACAGCCTCATGAAATACTCAATCTATCCCGTTTACTACTGCACGTAATAATATAACATACATATTAATAAACAGGCTATATTTTGTTATGATCTTGATTATAAAATATCATCCCTTGACTAATAACCTCTATTAAATGTTTACTTCATTTACGATCTTAGTTTATGAGATATCAACAGCAATGTGTACGAAATGACCCCAATTTACTCTGATCGCTGAATATTCATGGAACATCTAAGGTTGAACTGACCTTTTGATCTTTAAAATTAAAATTGTTAATTGGTTTGTTAATAATTATTAAGTGAGCGTGTTAATGTGTATTACCGTGTCACGGCCAGTGATTCGGTTAACAAGATGTCGATTTATTGGCGGATAAGAGACGATAAATAAATTATTATTTTAAATTAACCAAAACTTTAACAGTTCTTAGAACTAAGATACATTACTTAATAGTATTATGACATATTGATAAGTAATTTTTAATAATTGTAATATTCCATTAAATTTTTTATTGCGAGTTGATTCATGATAGCAAGTCCCTCAATTTATGTATGTGAATATAATTCGCAGTGTAATTAATAATAGTATATTTTTATCTGTAAATTAATTTAAAAATAACGGATAAATCATACCTTAATGCCAAAACATTATCAAATAAAGAACAAATAAAACCTCCTTGGTTTAAACTCGATTAAAATCACAAGCATATGTATATATTTTTTTAAAACTAAACAACAATACCAACCTAACAGCCCTTTGAATACCTAAGGCTGGTTTTATAGCTACGCTGTTAGACGCGCCGTTGAGCAGCGCCGCTGTTAGCAGCGCGCGTTTGAACAACGGTCCGCTGTAAAACGAGATTAGTACCGCGCGTTTCGCTGCTGTGTACAGTCGTCTACAAAATGAACATTAATGCGGTTAGAGTAGTGGCTATTTACCTCTTATGGAAAAGAAGGCAAAGAAGACTAGCTGTTGATCCTTATAATGGTACAAGGTTAGTGAGAGATGAACACGTAAGATCTTTTTGCGATTTACGAGAAAATAGTCATAAATTTTATAAATATTTTCGCCTATCAATAACTAGTTTTGAAGAATTACTCTGCAAGTTACAGTCCTCTTTACGACGATCCAGCTTATTTCGCATCCCCATATCTCCAGAGGAAAAATTGGCGATCACTCTAAGGTAAATGAAATAAAATCGATATTATAATTCATGTTGTACTGTACTTAACGGCGCGTCTCAACAGCGTCACTCTAAAACGCATACTGATCGTATCGTAACTCGCGGCGCGCGCTTCGGCAGCGCCGGCGAACAGCGCGCGTTTACTCAACAGCGCTGCTCAAGCGCGTGGCTATAAAACGAAACTAGAACCCAGAACAAATCCGAACGCGCGCGCTTCAACCGCGCTGTCGAAACGCGTAGCTATAAAACCAGCCTAACGCAGTTTATACAACTCGAAACGTTGGCGCAACTAGATAGCAAAGTTTTGGTAGTAGGGTCCCAGTGACCTTGCCGCCAAAATACACCCCATTCAATGTTACGAAAGTTCCAGAGTTCATTATAGTTATTGCGTTTTTCTTTTTGAGGAAAAATTGTGTTGATGTCGGAAGTCAATATGTATTTTGACCTAGATGTTAATGACAGTGAAAGATTAATAAAAGTCATGATTAGTCTCAGAAATTTGGTTTGCAGTGCAGTAATGACACAAATACTTAAAATTGTACATTCCAAAATGGGTTTAGAACTTTAGAAGATGTGGTTGACGCACAAACACCATGGTATTAGAATAAAAAATCGAGCAAATTTGTTAAGAATCATCTCAGGAAATTTTTCTACATGATTTTCACTTATAAACTTTAGAGCCCAGATATACCTACTAAAATTCCTTTCAAACCTTTGAACTCTTAAACCATAAAACTAGTTTATTTTATAGTCTAAACTTAACGCCTTTACGACGACATAATACACCTTAAATCGTTTTAAAAAACAAATCTAAAAGATGCAATAACAAAACGGATGTCAAACCGGTTAAAATTTGAGATCTCATTTAATCAAGTTACGTGAAATAGCTCATTAAAAGTCGTAATAAATCAATATGAACGCTAGCGCCACTAGTGAGCAATTTTATTGCTATTTATAGTGTTATTGCAATAAAACAGTCACCTTCAACACGATAGTATGGGCCGCAGAAGGCCCACTTGTTACGGCACGCGATAATTGTCACGAAACTCGTCTTGGAGTAATTATATTACTTTTTGTACATTTTAAGTAGTTCTACTTTCATTTCACAGTTAGATTTCGTATAAGTAATAGAAATGAACATTCAGCGTCGAACTCAAAGCTGCTTCATGTTAAAACTCATGTATTTTTGTCATTTTCGGCGCTAAATTCATAGAGAATAACATAGTGGGATGCTTTCTAACGTAGATTACTAGACTTTATTATACTCTCTCACTGTTCTGTTTATTTTAATGCAGTAGCTCTCATGGTGTACATTAAAGAATATTCTGTTCTATTCTATTCTATTACTGAATGTGAAATAGAAAACAACAACAAATCCATAATAAATATTACCTATATACATTTCCATAATAAATATACGTATGCTTAAATATTTATTTGCATTACATAATGCGTTTTTTTCTTGTTTAAAAAACAACAACAACAAGGTTTTAAAAACATTCAAATGACATGCAAAACGAACACCCAGACATAGAACCAGTATTAAGTTGTGAGCATCACACAAATGCTTGTCCCATGCGGGGATCGAACCCGCAGCACGTCGCACTCAGTGGTAATTGTCGTTATGATTTACACCACTCGGGTATTCGTGCAGCTTAATGTAATTGTTCTTAGGTGGTAACTTGAAAAGTATGTGATCATTGTGGAACCTGTTGGGCAAGCAAAATTTAGAGTAGAGGAAGAAGGCTCTATTTGTACCATAATATCTGTTTTCAGCATAAAAAACGAACATTGATCACTTTGCTAAGTGTAGGCGATTGCCCTAATTTCCATCCTAAATATTTTAGAAAGTATCATAAAGTTAACTTATTAACGTTTTAGTAGCACTAATAAGCTGATTATTCTATGATTTTATTGCACCAAAAATCAAGGTTAGAGTTGTAAAAGTGTAATAATCCGTGGGTTTCAGATTATAATGTAGATCTTTAAGATTTGTTAAATATCTCCAACTGGACTTGTTTCAAAAGCAACTTAATCTTTAACTTTACTGTAGGACAGTTATTACTGTTTAACTGGACTTTTGTAGAGACTTGACAACTCTAATAATTGTATTTTGTCCTTTTTAGGTTACTGTTGGTTAAAGGAATCGTAGGCATAAGATAGGACGCAACAAAAATACCTTTCAGATTTTTTTTTCAGAGATCTAAATATAGCTAAATGAAAAAAGGGTTTATAAAAAGAAACTACGTGCAGGGGAATATGCTAACGATTTATTATAAATAGTAATTTTGTTATGAAAATTAAATTAGATAAAAAAATAACAATTCAAACAATTGAATCACGAAGTCTGAAAATATGCAAGACAGTATACATAATAATATTATCAATTTAATTTATTATTAAATCTACTAAGCAAAATTTTACTTTCAGCATCAAGCAATAAACAAGAAAACACACTAAGTACACGCCCTGAAATTGTATCACGTTCTACTTAAAATTAATTTAACGTCACTTGATCCGAACGTCCCGTTGTGAAATTAATTACCTAGAAACAGCTTTAGTTCTTAAGACCTAGACTGCGGTTGGTCTAGTCTCGAAGGGGGAGACCACGCTTACACTTAATTCCGGTATTAAATAAGCTTTGTGATTTTTGCTGTAAATAATGCTGGCGTTTTTTTTTTTATTTAAGGGTATGGTTTTCTTAAAGTAATTATTTAAAAGTAGGTATGTGAAGTGATTTTATAATTAATGAATTATTTTTGATTCGATGTTGTATCTACTCTTGTTTTTTGATGCGCCCAGTATCTAGCTAGTTACATTAACTGCGATTTCATTGGTTTAAATCCTTCAAAGAGCAGATGTGAGGATACAATGGGCACTCCAACAAGTGTGGTATGGTCTGGTCGGAAATGCTGCACTCACACTAAGGATTCGAAGGGTGATGAATGTATGAAATAAGTTTAATGATTTATTTTATTTTTTTATTGTTTTTAAAATATACAAAATTTAAGAAAACC
The DNA here is from genome assembly GCA_932294365.1 of Diachrysia chrysitis. Lineage (NCBI taxonomy): Eukaryota > Metazoa > Arthropoda > Insecta > Lepidoptera > Noctuidae > Diachrysia > Diachrysia chrysitis. The sequence goes on from OW028661.1 coordinate 854,770, forward strand.
CAACCAATCTTTGCTCAAAGCCAATATTTTTTATAGACTATAGGCTATAGCCAAGAATAATCTCGAACACGTCAGTTCACACGAATCCTTTTTTTAGGGCTACAATGTCACAGAATCACGCATTTAAATAATACCACACTATTTTTTTCTTTAGCACAAAAACAACAACGTGACCGCACCAAAACTTAACAAAACAATATTTCGAAAGCATATTTTTACACTTACTTAATTTCCAAATTATCCGACTAAACCCAGTAGTGTAGTCACATGATTTGAATTATGACGCATTGCGGCTCCGGCGCTGGGCGAGTGTCTTTTGCCCTTAACAATAAAGACAGTCTATTGTTTGGACCTCTGCTTATACGGTTAGTGTCTCAGTTTTTAGTAATAATAAAGAAGGATTAGCTTTTTGAAGTTTCAAATGGAAGTAATGCTTGGGATTCTTCTGCGTTGTTGCATCATTTAATGAACAATCTAAAACGAAGCTTAATTGTATAAGCAGTTTTAAATGCTTAGGTTTTCTTCTTGGATAAAAATACCAAAAGGAATATCTAGATTTTTCTGAATTTTCCGCATTCATGGGAAGTAGTTTTTCTTATTTAGACTACATTACGTGAAAAATGTTATCCCAGAGTGTTTTTATACCTTCTGGTAATTAATTAACAAACCTCAAATTATTATCAGTTTTTCATAAATTTCTTCTGCCTAGCCTTTTCCCAACCTATGTCGGGGTTGGCTTCCAGTCTTATTGGATTCAGGTGAATTACCGTATTTTACATGGAGCGACCACCTAACTGACCTCCACAACTCAAGTTACTGGGTAACACAGTATCCTAAAGTAAGAATGGTTCTCAGAATTGTAATGACTTACGCCTGTCAAAGATCAACGTATGATAGTCGGGACCAACAGCTTAACGCGCTTTCCGAGGCACGGAGGGGTCTCGGTATATTTACAAATGGTCACCTATCAAAGGACCAACCGCGGCGAGCGCGGCTTAACCCGTATTATCGGTCAAACCGTACGACTAACACTTAGCCACTAGCCCCTTCTTTTTTTTTCATATATTTCTTAATACTGATATTGTCATAACGGAATAAGATAAATTCAAGAAACTTTTTTCGACTTCCTTAAAATTTTGCAACACAAGCGTATCAAATTCTAGTTACATATTTAATACTAAGGCTAGACACGGATTATTATACTTCAAAGACATATGATGAAGAATAACGTTGACCTTATCACGTCCTTTAAACGTCAGTTTCGTAGAAATCTCATTCGGAGCCCCACTATGAGAATATTCATGATTATTTTTCCGACCCAAATATCGACCAATAGAATTGCACCATTCGACGTCACGTGGTACAACCTACATGGTATTATACTGATAATTTTTTGAAAATTTGTAGGTTGTACCACGTGACGTCGAATTGACAGTGTCACATTCTATTGGCCGACATTTGGGACGGAAAAATAATCCCCTGAATACCACACGAGCTTCAAAATTATCTGGCATTTCCCGATAGGTTCCCTGCAAACAAATAAAGTCGTCAAGTTTTTCAGGAAAAATCACTCGCGCTTCGCGCTCGTGATTTTTTAACCTGAAAAACTTGACTCCTTCATTTGTTTGCAACGAACCTATCGGGAAATACCCGATAATTTTGAAGCTCTTGTAGTATTATAAGTGAATATTTAAAAAGGTACACCAATATTGGAAACATCATATTCATTTGTTTTCCTTTCGCATAATAAATGTTATTTGTGAATTTAGATCAGCATCTTCTGTATCTATGTATACCTATTACTATATATTTGTGATAGCAAAAAATTCTATCAGAGATTTCGGAAGAATTGGCTCATTGCGTGTTCGAAGTAGGTATATTGAAAATTTTCTGTTTTTTCAAAGTATACTCTAATAACTTTAAACAGCATCTATATATCCATAAATATTATAAAATAAAGTCTTTCGCCTTGTTTGTCTCTCTGAACGCAATAAACTCAAAAACGAACGTATTTTCAAATTGTTTTCACCAATGGATAGAGTGATTCAAGAGAAGGGTTTCAGTGTATAATTGATTAATGTTTTGTCTAGCCGTTCAAAGCCGGGGCGGGTCGCTAGTTACCAATATTTAACTTTGTCTTTTTTAAAAAGGTGTGGGTGGAATTCACATTACTAGCAAACTTGTTAACCTCCAACTAAGCTAAATATGCTTATATCTGGAATGGGTTCACGTCAATAATGCAATGGGTGTTCGAAACTGCGACATCTCGTTCACAAGGCGATCACTCTAACTATTAGACTATTGCCTCTTAAATAATTGAGATTTTTTTATCCTTTTAGGTATATATTTTATCTTTTTCAACTCTATAATATTTATTTTTATTTAATAACCAAATTACCGAAAACTAAACAACGTAAAATAATATAATCCAATCCTACAATACATCGAGACGTGTCTATAGGAAGAAAACATACAATGTTACTTTGTCGTTTCTTTTCGTGGGCGAAAACTAATCAGATTGAGACAAGATTCTAATCAAATCTAATTTCAATTAGGGACCAAGAATGTTTGTATCAACCATCTACTTTCAACCTATTTAGATATCTGAACATCAAATTAAAATGTAATTGTATACGTTAAGGGATCTAACTATCATTTATACCTCTTAAGGATTGATCTCAAAATAGATACTTGATTTACAGTGACTTTTGTAAGCTTTGTTGCTTACATTTTTAGTTAAAACTAGCGGCCCGCCACGGCTTTGCCCAGTTGGTATAAGATGAAAATCTATACCTACTTCTTTTTATTTGTTTTATTTTTTTTAACCTTGCTCTTACACTAAGGAAAAAAGAATTATCCGATTTGGTGCAGTCGTTCGGACGTTATTGCGTGACTAAGGGAAACCGGGATTCATTTCTATATATCGATTATAAGCATTGGATAGTTATTCGTATTTTTAAAACTATGACGTTTTCATATTCTTAAAAAAAAGTAGTCTCTCGTTAAACATTTATTAAGTAACAGGGAATAGCAAAGATAGAATACAATAAGGCCGTTTGTTCACCGCGAAAGTCGCCGGGATTAAGATGACCTGTCGGGCTTACGATGAACAAGCGACCATAGTAAATGACGTATGTGTCGGTACCTCGTTGACGTCCTGGTGGTAGTGGCGGTGGACGGTGTAAACTAATTTGAAACCACAAAACGTTATAAAGTGAATAAAAAAAACTTAACCATCGCATTAAAACCTAATTTTCTAAATAATTATGTTTTGCAAGAGTCAAAATTGTTTATGAGACAAATCAATGATTTTGTAGTCGATTCTTTAACAAAAATAGTTTTTGTTTGTTTTCAAAATTCAGACATGTACAAATAAACTCCTACGCAGATCTTAAGATCAAAAGATGTAACAAGCAATTCTTATCGCAACATAATCTGTGTGATGGGTTGCGCACGCGTCGATAAAAGTAATGTTATGCGTTGATACGGGATCACACACGAAGATCGAGGCTCTAATCATAAGGAATAGTGAGTACTTAAAGATGCGCTATAAATTATAGCACGTATTTTTAGTAATTTTGTGTGTAATATTGTTTTTAGAATAAAATTAAGAATGAGATAAATAAGATGAAAAATATATTATTTAACATTATATTATTTGATGCTTGTTAACCATTACTAAGCATATTTGCTTGGTAATGGTTAATAAGTCTTATTTTTTTATTTAGTTATATAGTTTTATTTATGTTATAAGTTTTAATTTAATATAGCTTATCTTATTTTTGTATAAAATTGTTTAAATTTATATATATTTTTTTTAATACGAATGTGTGTATATTTTTTCCTCTGAAATTGTATAAATCGTTCTCATTAATATCAGAGTCTATAATTATGTAGCGGGATTACATTTGCTACAATTCAAATTTGCGCGAGCGCCCGCCACAACCTTGTACTGTGGCGCGAGCGCCCGCCACAACCTTGTACTGTGGCGCGAACACTAATATACTGTGCAACCCTAAACAAACTGACAAAAAATACACCATTTTTTTTTCCATATTATATCAATATAGCTCCCACTGGTTAAGTACCTTAAGATATCATGAGATGTAAGATTAGATGAGATTCAACTCCGACGCCGCAACCGGGAGCGGGCAGTTAACGAGTTATTGAAATATTTGGGACAGATAAAAAAGAGGATTTACTAAAAAACGTGTAGCATTGACGGAAAGAGTAATTTATGGTTTTTTAGATTAAAGGACGTGTTTACGCGTTTGTGTAGGCTTTTTTTGTTTATGTTGCCTATAGAATTTCTATTGATTCTATTCGTTGTACTAAAATTTAAATTAAATAGGATTGTCGTTAGGAAAGGGTAGGCAGAGGTATCAGTATTTGGAGAATAGATTAAATAGTTTATTAAATTAGATGCTTTTTTTTCCCTTTTAGTATCATCATAATCGGTATTTATTTATTTGTTATCTTTATATATATAACAAAATCGGCTTACTTACCCCATTTATAACTCCAGAACAGGTGGACAAATCTTTGATTTGTTGGTCCCGAATAGCAGAATAACTGTCACAACATGTCTTACGGGAACGGGAACTACTTACTCGGGTAAAACCGCAGGCCCAGCTAGTATTTAATAAAACTAAGAAACACTCTCATGAATACTTTTTTAGCTTAAGTAAAATATAAATTAATTAACACCGGGACTATGTTTCTCATCACTCATCCAATAAAACTTGAAATTTCCACGAAGCTAAAAGGTTAATCGCGGAATAACCAACAAGTCCTCGCGATTCCCACCCAAACGCTCACTTTGTATCACATTAAACATTTCAAAACAGCTTTATATTCCAACAGAAGTTCCATTTAATAACTACCCTTAAAAACAAACACGTAAACTAGGGACCAAACCCCATAATTTTTACTGTATGATTTATTATACTTAGTTGGAACATTTGCAATGCGTATGAAGTTAGGTATCACCCGTAATATATTATTATGATATTTAATTGAATATTTATGAGAACCAAACCGGGCTTTTTGAGCTTTGTGTAGTATTCATGGTAGTCACGTTTTTATGAGGGAAGTTAGGAGATAGGCTATTGTTTTATAAAAGAGATAAATGTTTCGCTTAATTGTATAATTATTAGCTTAGTTAAGGGATAGGTTTTGTTTGCTTTTAAACGTAAATTACAAAACACGTGTTTCAAACATTAAATTAATTCTACTACATTAAATTATATAATTTTTATTTGTCACTAGTGTAATGTTATGTACCGTAATGCTTTAATTGAGTAGCAGTCAAGAGTGCCTCATGTATAATTCTGATTAAATTTATTTAGTAGTTATTTGTAAAATAGTTAAAATTCTGTCAAAAATTGAAAAAAAAACCCAAAGGCACAGTAAATATTCTGTTGATTCCTCATACACATAATCAACACGGAAGCACATAAAAAGTAATTGCAAGCTCACCATTCAACCCTCACGAAGCGAGGCCCTTTGAACAATCTCATCGACGCATTTCTCCGTCAAATGCCGAGGTTTAATTACAGCGGTCCCACTTACAGTTTTTCGACAACATTTTTGACGAAGACAACGTGCCGGTACATTGTGTAGGGCACTTGGCACGCCAAATATTTCGGGGCACTTCAGACCGGTATCGCGGTGAGGGGGTTACGTAAAGAAGGGAAATTCTTACGATTTTTCTGTAGGTTAATGAAAGGTTGTTACTTATAAGTGTAGTTCTTTCTTGAGACTTTTGGCTAAATTTTTAATTCACTGTCGTCTGGTTTTATTTATTTCCTAATTTATGCTACATCAATTCAAAAATTAAATTTGAAAAATTTGACATTTATTTCGTATGTTTTAAAACTATCCAATGAGTTCCGAAAACGTGGAAGTAATTCACTTGAAACATAAAAATAGTAACGTTTTTCTTTCAATATTTCTACTTATTTTATATAATAATTTTATAGTTTAAGTAGAATTAAAATGCACTCAGAACCAATCAGTATACATCAACGAGAACTAAAAATCCTCTCATAAATATAATAGCGGAGTAGTTCTAAATAAAATTTTCCATTTTAATGCATCCGGGAATAAATTACTTTGGCTTCCATCTATTGCAGACTCGTGGTTTTTCCTCATAATAGAGTCAATTACGAAGGATCTCAGGGCAATTAACACTTCGATAGCTTTCATGGTTTAGTTTTAATATCCAGTTTGCTTTTAAAGCATTTCTTTGAGGAATTAAAGATGAAACTAATTTTGTTGAGCTGATGGCTATCAGGATAGAAATGGCCTTAGACACGAAGACCAGAGCTGGATTTTAGAAATGCAATGAGATAGTTGACCCAGAGATTGGCAAAAAAAAAATATGTTTCACATATGGAATGATTTTGTGACGCAAAGAGTAAATACATATATTTTTTTTAAATTAAGTACAATATAGACTTATTTTCTTACATAATATACTATTAATTCAAAAGTGACTCTCTCTGTCTATCTGTTACGCTTTAACTGCTAAACTGATTCTGATGAAACTTGGTATTGGGTTAGCTTGGATCCTAAGAAACGAAATAGACTAGTATTTGCCGCGATAACCGACACTCACGCAGGCGGAGCCGCGGGCAAAACATAGTTTTAATAATAAAATGCAAAATACTTGGCGTATTTGGTATTTTCTGCTTCATATTGTATTTATAATACCTAAGTGGTTTTATCTACAAACTGAAATATTAATTTTTTTTAGTCGCTTTTTTCATCAGCCATGGTTTTATGGACTGCGCCAATGGTTTTGGCATTATTGTTTGTTAACTTTGAGGATTATGGTGTAAATATTTAACTTAAAGCTTAAAAGCCAAAATGCGAATTGTTGTTTAATATTTTAAAAGGTTATAGGTATATATATATATTATATATTTATAAATCACTGTATTGATGAGGTGGTTCGATATTTTTATTAAAATTGTAGCGACTTAGTTATACAATTTGCAAAGTTGCAGTTTTGTCGAATAAGTAGATTGCGAGCGGACGGCTCGCCAGTCGTCTACAGTACACCGCCCTGCCTCAACGTATACATAGTACCTAGTTAATTATAAACAAAGTATTGTGGAACTCAAATATAAACTTTACATTTATCTAAAAGTACATTTGATTTCATCATCCCTGAAGTATCCCGGACACGCACAACACTGGTGACCCCGACTTCAGAGTAGGCGACTCATCCGGTAATTGAGGCAGGTGCGTAATAAGACCGCGTGGTGCAAAGTAACGCAACGTGATAGGGTTAGGTTATATAACCTCACGTGCGGTTACGAAGAGATTCGCAAGTGGGAACCGGTGCTCCAGGGGCAGCTCCAGCGACAGCCGCGGACATGGCAATGGTTACAGTGCAGATGAGGGTCCCGGAATTTTGGAAGGAGTTGCCGAGCTCGTGGTTCTCCCAGTTCGAGGCGATTATGGCACCACGTAAGCAAGGGGATACACATAACTACGATATGGTGCAGGAAGAACTAAGGGAAGCGCAGGTTTTGGGAATTTGCAGGCCGTCAAATGTTCCTTGGGCACGTGCGTTGCACGTGGGGCCCAAGATGGACGGGCAAATCAGACCCTGTGGTGACTATCGTGCACTCAATGCGATCACGAAGCCGGACAGGTACAGGATCCCAAGACTGCAGGACTTCACCTATGGTTTAGCAGGTACCAAATCGAGAAACATCGCGGCGCACAAGGCAGTTATTGTATGTCAGCGAATTTACGAGCGACATACAATACTACAACGGGTAACCTAACACCTACCGCAACCAACACGGGATACGTTTAACAACGCGTTATGTGTGAAATGTGCAAAAGTTATAGTGTTGTTAGTTATAAGTAAAGTTGTAATATGTATGTATTATGTAATGTGTATTTAGTTGTAGGTATGCAAAGTCCATTTGTAGCGCAAGTTCAACAATAGGCAGCATTCGTTCGTTGGAATGCTGATAGGGCAAATTGTTATCGTATAGGCAGCATTCAGTTGTTGGAATGCTGATAGGACAAATTGTTATCGTAAGCAACGGTGTAAGCTTAGGGACTTGAATGTATTATGATTATAGAGTATGTAGTTTTAATGACAAATAGTTTAGAGTTTAAAAAAATTTTTTTTGTAACAATTTTTTTTGAGAAAGGGGGGGTGTGATGTAGCGACTTAGTTATACAATTTGCAAAGTTGCAGTTTTGTCGAATAAGTAGATTGCGAGCGGACGGCTCGCCAGTCGTCTACAGTACACCGCCCTGCCTCAACGTATACATAGTACCTAGTTAATTATAAACAAAGTATTGTGGAACTCAAATATAAACTTTACATTTATCTAAAAGTACATTTGATTTCATCATCCCTGAAGTATCCCGGACACGCACAACAAAATTATAATTCGAGTTTCATTAATGTTAGGTAAAATCCGACTTTTTACAGATATTTTCCTTTTTATGTCCACTTTTCTCGTTTTTTTTATCGATTCTGGAAATACAACTCGTATTATCTATTTTGTTAATATTTTACTCATAATAAATACTGTAACCGAAATTTAGAGTAGGCCACTCTAAATCTGTGACTGTAGGGCCTTTCCGTGGAGAGGAGTGGATCGTGAATTAGACAATCACAGTGCTCGAAATCTCCACTCCGGAATTAGTGAAAACAGTGTATTGGAGCGGAGTGAAGTTGAGTGCACTTTAAAATAAAATACATGAACCCGCGGCCCCGAGCTGGAAAAAAAAGCGTCGAGCAGGCTGTGGTGCCGAGTGGAGAGCCCGAAGCGGAGGATAGCGAGACGATGCGACGCGACGGGTAGGGTAGACTTGTCAGAACTGGACTCGTGCAGCTCTGCGAGCTGAGGTGAGGTGTGCTCACCTCAGCTCATTACCACTCCGCTTAGCTACAATGGAAAAACTTCCCACTTTTCACTGCTCCTCTCGTCTCCACTCCGCTCAACTCCGCGTCAGTGGAAACACACCCTAACACCAAACCTAACCTAACACCTAAGCTATTAAATAGATTTATTTTTATTCGTGTTGTACACGGGTTAAATAAAATTAATTCTAAATTGGAAAGTGATACACTCTAATACCCAATAAAAATCGACTTACAATTTTATTGGACTAAAATGGAAAAAAAATCCATTCATATCACCTTAAAGTTTACGAGTTTTTAATGAAAAGTTATTATTTATACATCGATAGTAATACGACAACAATGGGCTAACATGGCTGCTTGACAATAATCCTACGTTTCGTTCCGGTATTGACGCTTGCTTTCACCATGAAATCAATTTTATAAACAAACAATCGCTTATCAAACAATATTATTCTATTTTTACCCGAGTTCCGTACTTAAATATTATTTTTAACAGAACATAATGTTACAATCGATTTTAATCAAAATAAGTTGTTGTGCGTGTCCGGGATACTTCAGGGATGTTGAAATTAAATGTACTTTTAGATGAATATAAAGTTTATATTTGCGTTCCACAATACTTGGTTAAATCTAACTACGTACTATGTATACGTTGAGGCAGGGCGGTGTACTGTAGGCGACTGGCGAGCCGTCCGCTCGCACTCTACTTATTCGACAAAAATGCAACTCTGCAAATTGTATAACTAAGTCGCTACATCACACCCCCCCTTTCTCAAAAAAAATTGTTACAAAAAAAAATTTTTTAAACTCTAAACTACTTGTCGTTAAAACTACATACTCTATAATTATAATACATGCAAGTCCCTAAGCTTACACCGTTACTTACGATAACAATTTGTCCTATCAGCATTCCAACAACTGAATGCTGCCTATACGATAACAATTTGTCCTATCAGCATTCCAACAACTGAATGCTGCCTATACGATAACAATTTGTCCTATCAGCATTCCAACAAACGAATGCTGCCTATTGTTGAACTTGCGAACTAACAGATTTTATTACCAGCTAACAGATTTTATTAATACATATTACTTACTGACTATCTTATTAATACATATAACTAACAGATTTTATTAATACATATTATTACTTACTGACTATAACTTTTGCACATTTCACACATAACGCGTTGTTAAACGTATCCCGTGTTGGTTGCGGTAGGTGTTAGGTTACCCGTTGACGTATTGTATGTCGCTCGTAAATTCGCTGATATACAATAACTGCCTTGTGCGCCGCGATGTTTCTCGATTGGTACCTGCTAAACCATAGGTGAAGTCCTGCAGTCTTGGGCTCGGGTACCTGTCCGACTTCGTGATCGCGTTGAGTGCACGATAGTCAACACAGAGTCTGATTTGCCCGTCCATCTTGGGCACCACGTGCAACGCACTTGCCCAAGGACCATTTGACGGCCTGCAAATTCCCAAAACCTGCACTTCCCTTAGTTCTTCCTGCACCATATCGTAGTTATGTGTATCCCCTTGCTTCCGTGGTGCCATAATCGCCTCGAACTGGGAAAACCACGAGCTCGGCAACTCCTTCCAAAATTCCGGGACTCTCATCTGCACTGTAACCACTGCCATGTCCGCGGCTGCCGCTGGAGCTGCCCCTGGAGCACCGGTTCCCACTTGCGAATCTTTTTCGTAACCGCACGTGAGGTTATATAACCTAACCCTATCACGTGCGTTACCTTGCACCACGCGGTCTTATTACGCACCTGCCTCAATTACCGGATGAGTCGCCTACTTTGAAGTCTGGGTACGTCGGAGTTCGTCGGGGTACGTCGGGTTCTTCATGGAGAATTGAAATAAGGATCTTCTTGATAGATATAAATATTATATTTTAGGTTACACAATACTTTGTTATAAACTATATATACGTTGAGGCAGGGCGGTGTGCTGTAGGCGACTGGCGAGCCGTCCGCTCGCACTCTACTTATTCGACAAAAATGCAACTCTGCAAATTGTATAACTAAGTCGCTACAAAGTCTTCATTTGCTTTAAAGAATTTACTGCCAGTAAATAAATTACTTATGCCTATAGATTATATTCGGTGTTATAACATAAAGAATAAATAATTATTTGAGACCAATATTTTTTAGGCATCTACCGCCTCCCTTCAGAAAACGTTTCGACAATACAAATTCAATTATTGGCATTTCCATTATTCTTACAGTCCAATACCGTCCAAAATATTATGTGTCTGTACTGAACAACATTAAACGTCATGCCCTGACATTAAATGATATTACAAAAACATCTTATAAATTATTATTAAGAAGTACGCGCGATGTTGCCTTTGTAGATATTTTTACTGTATAAATATTGAATGTTTGGGCGATCAATCAACGAATTTCGATTTGTAACTTACTGTTTTACCGTGGGGCAAACATTCATTTTGTACAGGAAAAAATAAAGTACAGTTAAAACTACAAACTATCGTGCTTAATCGGAATACTTTTAAGAAAACCTATATGATAATAAATAAGTGTGAACAACAAAGTAAATAGCTAAATCACATGTTATAGAATCAGAGACAACGAAGGCACCACAAACACCTAGACCCGAGAAAATGTAAAAAAGGAGGTTCCTACATTGACCCGACCGGGGACCGAACCCGGGACCTCTGAGCTAGCGGCACCTTAAAACCGGTGTATGCCACCCGATCACGGAAACGTCAGATTAGAAAAAAATATAAATACAATTAGCTACAACAAAGTATGCATAACGAGTTGATTGACTAAATTGGATACTTTATTAATAAAAAAATACAAATTAAAGGTTCACCCACTTCAGTTATTACCCGTACTTTGCATAGCATACTGAAATCACACTGAAATAAGACCAATGTCTATATCCTTCGCAGACTAATAAAAATCAATTACCTCACAAACAACCGTCCTAATATTTCACCAAGCGAACTCCAAACTCAGACTATTGTAGATTAAATTTTGAAATGTGTACCCGAAAATATCATGTTTATTACAAATAAATGTCGAATCCCAGTGAATTACGTTTATAATCTAGTCGGAATCGAGAACCGTATAGGTTCGCTCATACGTTAAGTCTTTGATGTATTATAATCTGTTGAAATAAAAACGATTCGTGGATTTTAGGGTTCACTGAAGCGGGATAAGGTTGAGTTTCACATCCTTCTTTTATGACCGGATTATCTAATATGATTTTTGGTACGAAGTAATCTTGGTGGGAAGAGTAAATTGTAAATTTCATGTTAACGTATTATAGATAGTATAATAAAGTATGGGTGAGTAACGTTAGAGCTTATGTCAAACATTTCAAACAATAAAAATCGAACGATTTTCAGCAAATTGGAAAAGTTTATTTCGTCTTTAATCTGATATAGGTATACACAAAGAATAGTAGGAAAAACCAATGATGAGTGAACGACCCTGACTCTCATTAGATTTTTAACACCTATAAAAAACCATCCGTACTTAGGCTCAAAATACCGTCCTCAAAAGTTTATTAATAATAATTGACTATTACAGAACCCGGTTAAATACAGCCACTCGTCCTAACTCAAGCAAGTTGTACGCGTGACAAAAGCTAATAAAAGCCAGCACAATGACAACGGAATGTATGAGAGGTACCGACGCTGTACATTTTACGTAAAGGCCTTTCCAGACATGTATAGTTTAGACGATATATTTGCAAGGTTAACGGTTAATGGTAAGTACCTATTGACTATATTAAGTTTGGTTTTCGTTTGGTAATGTTAAGGTCACGTAACGTTCAGTATGAGACGTATTGGTAAACATGTGTTTCGCTGATATGAAACACTAATGAGGTAGAATACAAATATATATTTTTTAATGTCTCTTAAACATTTAGAAAATATTAGACAAGTATTTTTACTTATTTTATGTAACCAAAAACTCACGACGATACATTGATTTGAAATATCGTATGACGACACAATTTCGTGCATTTCGTACGCAAGTATGATGTCATTAGCCCCCACTCCTGAACTTAGACATGCCATATCTAATGGAGCCTGATTTTTAAAAAGCAAAAAATAAGTGTCTATATTTTTTTATTATCTAATTGACTGACTAATTGGATTTTAACTTCCATACCGAGTCATCTGCCCCATTTTTTTTTAAGTCATGTGTTTTGGATTTTTGCAATGTATTCCGTGTTATAATCCTTGACTTGGTTAGGTAGGAGTTAACAGTATATACTTAGCTGTTTAGTACACCTTCACAGGTGTAACTTAACCTACTGTTAACTTGGTTGATAAAACCAAATAAAAATCATTACAAGAATTAATTTTGTAGTCGGAAAGAAAAAGAATCGTAGATGAACTACATAGTACATTTTTAGGTGATTACTAAAACTTTATGGCTTCAAAAATTAGGAAATTGTACATCAATATATTATTTAATTCACAAAGTAAATAATAGATATAATTAAACTAACGCCGTATTACATTATTATAATTACTTAAACTTGAATTCATTATTGTCAGTAGCTATTAAATATAATTACGTATAAATATCGATCAAACATAAATATTTATACGTAATTAAATTATTCTCGCTAACTGAGTCTGAACACGCCTTAACGTTCTACCTTTTTTCAACTGGCAACAATAAGTAACCGAGTGTTGCCATGTTTTTGTCTTTATAACTCATTATAAACATTATGGGGTTGTCAGCGATTCTGTTTTAAATGATAATGGTTTTTTTGTGTTCTCCATAAAGTGGGTTTTGATATTATTTATTGAATGGTATTTGTGAGTTGAATGGATATTAATTATCTTTTTTAGTTTTGAGGGTTGGGTTTTTGTTTTGTTGTATATTTATGGTATGTTTTAATTGATAATAATAGCCTTTTAAAACATTGTGATTATGTTTGTAATTGATACTGATATGTTAAGTGTTTTGGCGAATGCGTTTACATTTTTTTTTATTGATTTCCTAATTTATTGATTTTTTTTCTGCCTAAATGAGGAACATATTAGGTTAGTTTCTCTTGGTTTTTCTTATTTCATGAACACAATATCCCCTTTTTCACAAGACACAAGCATAATTCATCTGGCAGGAAAATCTTAACACCACATTATTATTAAGGAATATGAACGATGTTTTAAGGTATGTGCTTAATTGTTTAGTTAAGCCGTCTTAACGCGTTAATAAAAAAATCGCTTGATTTATAGCTTTTAAAACAGGCGCCATTTTCTCGGCCTTTTAACTCTGATGTTCACGTCAAAATGACGTCAGAGTCCATGTCAACAGGAACAATAACACTTATGCAACACGAACTATGTCATCATATTGGGTCCAAGTAATGGCGTTGCGTTTTGGTGATTCATAAAATATATTTTCGATCTATTTTTGAATTTATTTAAATTAAAACCTAATCTAATAAAATACTAAAAGAAATAATTCAAATCGGTGATTTGTGCTTATTTCCTATTGGATACTAGATATTGTAGAGTATAATTAAATCTTAATTTAGTATATTTGTGACGTTTGACCCCTATGGCTGCATAGGGGTCAAACGTCACAAACTATGTACTAAGCATAATTTATGTTGAAGTATAGTCAGTGTTTGTTATAGAGCAATTAAGTTCGTAGATTAGATTCAGTAGATAACGTATCGTGAGTTACATAAGGTTAGGTCGCGGCTTTGCTCGTAAATATGAGGTATCATGCCGCCATTATTGTGCGATTCCAATCTTTAAGCATGATGTATATTCCGGCACTAAGAATAAGGCTATAAATGAAAAAGCATTTTTATGTGCTGTAGCTGAAAAAACATACAACTTTTATTACAAAGGAGATACCTATACACCCAGCCTACTGGTGAATTAATGTCCTATCTTTAATTAAAATGATTTGAATAGCTTTCGATAAAAATAATTTTATTGGATATTATTTTAGTTGGTAATCTTGCCTTTATTTAATCACTAGCTGTCCCCCGCGACTTGGTTCGCGTGTTTTAGTTTCAACGGTTTTTCATTTTTGCAATATTTTTCATTTATGCTCCGCTCCTATTGGTCGTAGCGTGATGTTATATAGCCTATATCCTCCCTCAATAAACGGACTATCCAATACAAAAATAATTTAAGTTTAAGTAGTTCCTGAGATTAGCGCGTTCAAACAAACAAACAAACTCTTCAGCTTTATAATATTAGTATAGATTTATGAACACACACAGAATAGTACAAAAACAACATAATTAATAATCAATTAATAATGAAATCTCTACCAGCAGACCCGCAATAGGAGAAGTAGTAAACAATGGCGGTCAACTGTGTGCAAATTATTAAAAGAAACTACATTTTCAATAAATTAAATTAAAATTACCAAATATAATATACATAATTATGTATTATGTATATAAGAATATACACAAAACCGTTGGAGATCCATAGATAAATAAATAAATAAATAAAAAATACAAGCAATTATTAACATAAACCTTTTTTTAATGAACCCTAAGCCTTAAGTAGTGGATAGACCTCTGAGCTAGTCTTTATACCTTATTTTGGAGTAACGTTCACGTAGGTACTACTTACGTAGAAATATATGTTAGGTTCGTGCATAATAACGTATTACGTCGATCAACGAGAAAAATCTATTTTAATTTGTGTGAAATCGTCTGCATATCGTACAAGAATCGAATCATGATATAGATTGAATCAATTTATTCCTCTTATTTGACTACATTGGCTTCTAGGTCAAATGAATGTGGAAAGCCAGATATTTATTTAGAATTAATGTCCCAATTTAGTGTATTTTGACTGTATAACGATCGTTGGATAAAAACCAATTTTTTAATAATGTATGCTATATATATAATGTATGCTAATATAATTAATAATGCCTTTAGTATCGATTTTAATAGTTACTGTTTAAGTAGATACATAAATCACATACACAGTCTCAGACATACTATACCTATTCATATAGTGGTATACCTACTACCAAAATGCAGGCGGTGCAACTGCCAAAATAGAAAGCTGAAGCACTATATTCATACTTATTGACTACTAGCTGTTGCCCGCGGCTCCGCGTATGTGTTGGTATGGTGGCCAAGTAGCCTATTTACCTAGCCCTTTCTTAGGATCCAAGCTTACTCCATACTAAGTTTCATGCAAATCGGTTCAGCGGTTTAGCTGTGTAAGCGTAACGGACAAACAGACAGAGTTACTTTCTCATTTCTAATATGAGTAATGAGTATGGATTACAAACAGTCTTCTATATATGTCATGTAATTCTTAGATAATATTAGAAACATTAAATAATTACACAATTATATAATCGTTTGAATTATAAATGAAGAAATATGCTAAGAAAAAATCTGACTCTAATTATTACAGCGCTATTTATTAAATATTCATAAAACATCGATATATAATGGAAAGCTCCGCTAAAGCGCTTTAAGTTATTAAGCCCCGAGACTACAAGTGCGATTAAAAAAAACTAAGGCGAACAATTGTTTAAAAAGATCTTATGATCGCTTATCCGCTTTTTTTCTTATCCTACAAAAACAAAGAACAATAAAAGCGTAGCGAATTTTCGTTTTATTAAGAAATGAAATAATAACACTACTTCATGTGACCATTTAACAATAATCACTTTTCTGTATAGAAAGTTATTTCAGAACTTTTAGTGACGACTGCTACGAGTCAAGAGCAGTTTTAACTTTCTCATCCTGTATCTTATATCACAGATCAAGTGTGCAACTTGTGTCTACACACTACTTAAACTCCTACTAAGAACGTACAAATCTTAAGAATTAAACAAATACTGACAGCTCTAAACTACATATTTTTATCAATCTAGCAATTGTAAAATAGGATTTAATTAGTAGGTACGTACAATAAAACATGACCTATATTTTATACTACTTAAATACCTACTATCCATATAATTTTCAATACCTGTCCACAAAAATGTGGGTCTACACTTCTGCCCACCTCTTCGCGGACAGCGTAATGATAATAAACAATTAAAATCACATACTTTACTCTCTTTAAGTGCATTAAAACGTTATAATTGGTGCAGTGAGCCGCCACTCAATTCAGATGAGTATCGCTAAAAATCATTATGTTCATTACAGCACCCACGCGTACACTTGATTGATGGAACTGTATAATATTGTAATTTTGGGAGCAGGCTTTAGTTTGACAAGAGATAGATGTTGCTATATTTCTTAAATGATATTGCCTATGTTATGACTCAGATTTTAGCGGTTCCTTTATTATGTCGGGAAATGTAATTGAGTTTGACAACAGAACTTTCATTATTAAAACTTGATGATATTAAACTCTATTTTAACAAAGGCAAGTATTAATAATGACCTTTTCAAAGTTATATGTACCTACTTTCTTAATTATTCTAAGACATGATTGAATATAGGTGAAGGAAGACATAGTGAGGAACCTGGATTCCAAAAAAATTGTATCTGAAATCACCAACCCACTATGAGCACGCGTGGTGATTAATGCTCGTTCCTTCTCTATGTGAGAAAAGACCTGTGCCCAGCAGTGGGACATTTCTAAGCTGGTATTATAACTACTATATGCTATTATTATCCATTGTCATCTACATTTTATTGCTTTTTAATGTAAAATGACTTATTAGAGTACCGTTCATGTGTTTAAAATAGTAATACATTTTAAAACGCTCATAAATTCTATTAAACAGCAATTAAATTGATTTACTTTTCTATTCAAGTCATTCCATTAAGTCGAACAACATGAAAAAAACAATCGATGCAACATCTATCTTGTGTCCAAAATCCAGTTTTTTTTCAACTGGTTACATATTTACAGTACATGTAGGTTGCGTGCGTCGTCTATAATTAAAAAGCGAGCATCTTATCGGAATTACTCGAAATTATTCCAATAATTGTGGGAAACGAATGTAATGTTACTATTTTCGTTTATTTAAATAGTCGTAAATGTTGTTGTAGATTCATATAATTAATGTTTATTTATTTGGTGGTGTAAAACTTTGTTTATGAGTTTGTAACTCATGTAAAATATTTGGTGCGTGTTGTGTAATTTAGTTTGCGATTGAGGTCTCCTATGAATTTCTCGGCCATATTATAAATAAGTCCATCAAAATAGGTGGCCCTGAATTATAAATTTATCTATTGTATAAGTTCATTAATTGCGATAATATTAAACTATTTCTTTCATAAGAAGCGTCACAAAAGCACTCTTACACTCTTAATAATATAATAATCTTACCTGGTTTATCTAAATCACTTAAGAACTCCTCGGTGTCAGTATAGGCGGTGGTCCTTCCTAAGGCCGCGAGGACCGCCAGCCAGGCCCATGCGGCGCACTTGAGTCTAGGCCTGGACATGGCCCCAACTGGCCCCAATTGGCCTCAACCTGACATCACTCACTACACTACACTGCACTGCACTCGCACTATTGCACTTAGTTTGGTGTTACCTGTAAATAAAAAAAATGTATTATTAGGACTGAATCGATAATAAAATAGAAATTTTGATTTATTTTGGGCGATAAAATTTGATTGACCAAAACACATTTTAACCTGGTTACTGAAACGTGTGGTAAAACTTCATAATACGCTGTTAACTTTCCCTATATAAAATAAATTAATAATATTTATTTATTATTTTTACTTCTTATTACTTCGTTAAAACCAAAAATATACCATCAGTAAATCGGTCAGTCAAAATTAATTTAATCAGTCAAATTAAACAATAATCAGAATGATTTGAAATTTAGACTACTTTATCATCGTACTCAAATTATAATATGAAGTTAATTAATATTGAAACTGATTTAATTATCGCTGCACCAATAATAGATTTTCGAGTTCACTTGTTTTTTTATTGAACTTTATTAGGTAATGAACTGAGTAGGTATTCTAGGATACTAGAATTCATAGAATTTGATTTTAACTACCCGATTCACTAGGGTTTTAAGTTAAGTAAGTTTTCTTTAACTTGCATTGTATCTTAGTAAGTATGTACCTATGTATGTTTGTTTAGGTCAAAATCTTATAAGCTAAATTAGAAATATTTCCTGACATCCGATTGTGATGAAATTTTGAATACTTATATTATGGTGATAATACAATATTATGGTAGATTTGAGCTGGTCCGATGATGAAGCCCAAAGGTAGCCATAGGAACTTCATCACGAAACGACGCAATACCATCGTGTTTATGCTTATTTGATTTGTCTTCACTAGTACTATGATCCTAATTGATCTAAAAGCTTATAGTAAAAAAATACATTTTTAATAAAAAATATTTTTTTTTGTTTTTTTTTTTTTCTAGATTAGCTGATGAACGGGGAAGCGGCTCACATAACGGTAAGTGAACATTGCTTCTCATTAAAATTTCCAACACAACACGTTAGAGATGGTTTTTTAACTCTTAAAATGAGAGACAGTTCTATTTTCAAGGTTCAAAATTCCCTATGTTGTTTTGATTTGGGAATATTTAAGCCGGCATCGGCAGCTGATTTACTAAACGGAAAATAGTACCCACATTTTAATACGTTGTATTTTTGTCATCTTTTAATTGACGATATTTATTTTATTTACTTTTATTTTATGAAGATAACCTTCTTAAATAAGTTTTTGAATAGTAAAGATGAGTTGGCAGTATTTTTCCCTAACCTTTGTATTTCCAGTCTAAGGCCTCTCAAAGGATGAAAGGATTTTTTTCAACTGACTTGATGTGTTGACGTCGACGAGTGATTGTCACTTAACAATAAAGCCTTACAATAATCAAATAGGTATATTGTCTTTGTTCTGTGATTTTGGTTTGTAATGGAAGTAATTTTCCCGAGATCAGGAAATCCTCAAAGAGAATTACATAAAAAGGATGATGAAGCTTGTTCCTTAAAACTTCCGACAAACGACGGATGGAATTTAAGAATCGATATTCTAGGTGTTAGTATTATCAATTCATGTTATTTAAAATCTCACAACTTAAAGGGAATACGCAGCAACTTATTAGTAACACCGTCGTCAAAACATGCAAATATCTCCCTCCGTACCCGAAATGAAGTCGTTGGTGTACGCAGCTTTGGGTTCGCACAATTTATATTCCTGACCACAAAGTCCTTGCAGGGCTACCAAATACGACAATATTAAATTTGAAATTAAAAATTAAAAAAATATTTTTGAGTACGAAACAAAGGCAAGTATGGCAAGTTCTGCAGTTTCAGGCTTCAATGACAGATCCCCAAATTCTGGGAGCTTCGAAATTTCAGTTCGCATTTCAACATCATTTTAAAAAATTTGGACAATACAAATGAATTGCCATCTGGCAACCCTGTTTCGTTGAGATGGGTACTGGGTGTACCCTTGTCATTTGGAGTCTCCCACACTCGTACCTATATTTTTTGGAAACTAATGAGTTAGCGGTCGGAATATAATAAAGAAAGCTTGGCCTTAAATTACTAAGCGGTCTAGACGCGCTGACAAAGTACTTTCTCGGAGATCGAACTTTTAGTTTGTGTTTTGTTTTGACAATTGGATTAGAATTTATGTTTTTTGGGTTATTTTTACTCAGAAGAGATAATAAACTGTTTTCCAACAAATTTCGGTTAACAAAAGTTCGTAACAAAAAAAAGAAAAAAAAAGGAAGTTTGTAAACAAAAACCGCCGCTAGGTTTTACGCAATATAATTTCTTTTATTATTTTAACTTTTATTAACCTAGTTCTCTAACGTAGCATTATTTTTCCAATATTTCTTATTTCTTCTACTAGCCATAATTATGAATATTATTCATAAGACCGTGTTCCGTTAAACTTGTAAATTCTCCAGTAAAACAACGTTCACATTGAATTTTCATATTCCATTTCCACGATTTAAACAAGGCAAAGTAAATTTAATAACAACTTAATAAACTCTTAACATAGGTAAGTGATATTTAAATTTTAAAACAGTCACCGCTGAAGAAACGGAATAATATTAACTGACATTAAAGTAAGGTGCAAAAACTTAATTCTTATTCAAGGGTCCGAGGTGAATATTACGCTGTGGTGTGTCAAGTGTCATGGCGCTACAGTACAAGATAGGCGAAAACTAAAATATAAATAATTATGAATTCGTAAAATTTCTTAATTTTTTCATATAAATTAGGCTTTTATAATAAAGGTTTATAAAAAAAACATATATGGACTACAAAACAAATAAACGAACAAAATCATCATCTTGAAAATTAAAAAAACTCATGCGGTAGTTAAGTTTTTGTAACAAAATTGAGCAAAAACTATCTACTATAAGATAGGTCCTGTTTGAACCTATTCTTCATCCCATTTTATTTGGGATTTGCTTAAAATCTTTTTTTACTCCATGCTACCCTATCAGTCATGCTATCATTAACAGATTTCTTTTCCATATTTCGCTTGCCCCTGCTTTAAATTAATAATATATTTTTCCAATCAATAATTTCTTTAAAGATTAACAGAAAATTTAATTTAAAAAGATAAAACGCGTCAATTTTTGGCAACCTTAGCTTAGTAACTGCTATCGCCTCGCTCAACAACCAAGCCATCTTTACAGTTTAATTTAACAGTCTTTTAAATGATTTACTGCGAGATTTTCACTTAAATTAAGGGCTTTGAGAAAACGTACCGAATTCAACATAATCGTTTCTATCTATTGTAAAATTGAACCAAAATAATCTAAATCATTTTTATTGCTTTGACCAACTCAATTTCACGCACAATCAACTTTATTATAACCATAAGTTGTAATAAGAACAGTAACGTAGAGAATTCGTTCTGTAGTTCTCGTAAAACCATATTATTTTAGGGTTCCTAGTTACAATAAAATTGTATAGCATTAACTTATTTATGATCTCAAGAAATGGTTTGTGAATCAGAAATGTATTCTACTCCGCTACGTCTGAGAAGCATTGATATTACAAATTATGTAGCATTCGAACCTATTTATTGGAAGTAGGTCAGTTATTTGAAATTTACTCCTATTTAGGTTATTCCAATATCAAATTCCTCAGCATTTCTAGCACTTTACAGCATTCTGAATCTCGGCAAACTGGGCTCCCGTATAATATTTATTACTTATTCGTAACTTGTTTCTGCGAACTCATTAATTTCTTTTGCGTAAGCAGCCAGCAAATGCACTGTAAGGATTTAAATAGCCGTTTCTAAGTTATGAATTTTCCATATTTATGGAAATGCGAACTTAGGTAATTACATCTCTATCACTATATTTAAGATTAATATATTACTACATTTTTAAAGCTAAATGTGTCATAATTTGCGTCGCATTTGTATTATTATTTTGCATTCGCTCGCGGCAGTGAGGGTGTTAGTTTTCGCCGTAAAAAAATTGTATATCCTTTTCTGGGGCTTAGGTTTATTTTATACTAAATTTCATAAGAACTTGTTCACTGGACTAGCCGTGCAAGACTGACAGAGATATTTTGACGTTTATAATTTCAAAATCAAAATATTTTTATTTCGAGTAGGCCTTTTCAGGCACTTTTAAAACGT
The DNA here is from genome assembly GCA_932294365.1 of Diachrysia chrysitis. Classification (NCBI taxonomy): domain Eukaryota; kingdom Metazoa; phylum Arthropoda; class Insecta; order Lepidoptera; family Noctuidae; genus Diachrysia; species Diachrysia chrysitis. Next base: position 877,219 of record OW028661.1, read on the forward strand.
TAAATGACTCTAGTTGCGCGTACGCGCGTATATAAAAGAACCTATAAATGAATACTGAAACTAATTTATTAAAAGCATCTAATTACATGGTGTGGGTTGCCTTAGGCCTAAGCCGATCGAACTTAGTAACTCAAATTTAGGGATCCATTAAACTATATTCCTAATTTCCACTTAGAAAAACAAGATAAAATAACAGCTACATTTCAAGTTATCTAAAAAAACATTCATTGTACTCAAGTCTGGTCTAGACATACTTTATGCAAAATACACTGAAACAGGTTACACTAAGGCGAATATATTATTGTTTCAGTACTCTAGTCTATATATATTCCTGTTAAAACAAGTACTTCGCTTTAAATAGGGAAGCAGGTCTGTTCCCGTAAATGTATTATGAAGATAAATTTAGAGGATCCTATGTGAATTTTAGATGTAACCTCTATTGATTTACGGAGTAGTTTTAGTGTGTTAGTAATTATCGTGCTTCTATTGTTTTATTCATTCATCAAGCCAGCTTCACACAGTGCGCGATATTACAGATCACCCCGCACGGCCCCTGACCGCGGACAGCCACGCACCGCGCAGTGCGTTTGTGGAATCAATCCCTATTAAAACCAACTTAGGGCATACTCGACTCGCATTGGATTGCGACGGACCGGTGCAGACACGTCTGGGCTATCACGCACGAGCATCTTCCTGCGTTCAGCGGTGCGGGTTGATCCCCGACATCGCGCACCGTGGGAAGCCGGATTAATACTGTATTATAGTAGTCGCAATCCTGTCTAGATATTATGGGTGAAGTTAGTGCTATTTACTAAATTAGACTAATAGAATATAATATTTTTTTTTAACTTAAAACAAATGTCATGTGTATTTTTTTGTATTCAGTCCAATACATCTTAATGAAAGATGGCAGAAAACGAATCAGAACAAAAAGCTTAAATTTAATTATAAGACAAGATAATCAACATTACGTAAACTGGCGAAACCGTGAAACAAAGTTAGATATCTATTAATTAGACAAAAATAGTGCAACTGTTCTAGAAATAATAAAAATAAAATAAATGTAGACAACATCACATTGCTCTGCACCCAAAGTAGCTAAAGCACTTGTGTAATAGAATCAGATACACAAACCTAGACCCGACACAATGTAGATAAGTCGTTTTCTACATTGACCAGTCCGGGGATCGAACCCGGGACTTCAGAGCTACGTGCGAGCACTGGCTTGCTTGGTGGCTTCGTCGGTCTGAGGTCGTCAATAACAAATTTGTTGTTTCCTACATTTTTTTCTTTATCTTAACAGCGTTGCCGTTGCTGCAACACTTCCAATAAATTGCCTTCTATAAATCAAATGTGTTAAGAAATTATTTAACTATCTGCTCGTTCTTTATATATTCTTTTACCTTTGAAGGCTTGCATGGAATTTTAACCTAATTCCATTAGCGACTTTCTACACTATCGCATTTATCTAAGAAACTAGTTAAGCACCTCTTAGATTTAAAATGAGTTCCGTAGCTAAATAATATTGCAACTAAATCTTATGATGGATGTACATATTTTAATTACAAAGAAATATTTTGGTTTATTCAAATGTATGCCTACGCATATTGCATTAATCAAAATGGTTAAATTTATTTGGTCGCATAAGATAGTACCTAATCTTTACAAAATATAAAACAAAGTCCCCCGCCGCGTCTGTCTGTGTCAACGTTAAACCTCGAAAACTACGGAACGGATTTTTATAAGGTTTCATTCATGGATAGAGTGATTCAAGAGAAATGTTTGTGTGTATAATTCATTTATGTTTTTTCTACCCGTGCCAAATTGAGGCGGGTCGCTATAATCTTAATTTATTCGTGAAGATTTTTTTTAGTTTGCTGAAAGGTAGAATTTATTGTCAACCCAATACTATCAATTAATCTGATTAGTAGGTATGTGTAGTATGAGACAAATACAGACATTACAATATCACCATAGATTTAAGCGACAAATTCAAATATCTAATTCATTTTACTGTCGATACTTTACAATAAATGTTGTTTTTGCTATTTACTAAAAGAACCCTAAAAACCAAAATTAACCTATAACGACGAAATATAATCAGCTGTTAAAATTTACGGCACAAAAGATGGTAAAGTTACGATGTATGTTATTTTAAAAACCCGTTCGCTTGTGTGTCAAAGTGAAACTTGATAATATTTGACCTCCCGGTAGCTGGAGATGGTAGATAGAAGATGTGGCTATTTAATGGTAGCTAATAGGAATATCGTAGTAGGATCTCGAGAAATTATTATAATTATATTGGTAGGCGTACCTTGAAATGGTTAATGATTTACGAAATTTTAGGGAGTTTTGAAAGTGAGAAATTCGACAAAATGGACAACATAGTTTGCCTATTTTGTCGAGTTTACTCAAATAAATAATAATATAAAGAAAAAATAATTGTTACAGAAGTCTCATTTACAGTTGTTTAAACAAACATTATTGTACAGCCCAAATATCTAGATTACAAGTAAAAAGTTGAATACTAAAAAGGTTTAGTAAAAAAGGTTGAAAGAACACATTTTTCCGTTACTTAAGAAAATAATAGATTCCAACTTAAAGAATTCGCTTATATTTTGGGATCTACAAATTTCAACATTCACTAGAACTTTTTGAATATCTACATAGAATAACGTTACATATTTCTGAAATAGATTTGCCTCTCAGTTTCAACTTGTTTTTCTCTCAACTCAAGTAATATGGTGTTAAAGCCTATACCATCCTCGAGGATTGGGAAAAGTCAAAAAGATTTTTTCCAATCCACATTGTACTTTCAAAGATTAGCGCGTTCAAACAAATAACTTTAAAATTGAAATAATTTTACTTGTACTCGTAACTAGGATACAAAATCATCACTTTAACACGTCATATACTTTTGTTTTTTAACTCGCTGGATTCGACATTTCCTAACTGGCTACCCTGAGAAGAAATGTCGATAAAACTCGGGGATACAGCCAAAAGTCCAGACAATCGTTCTAATTTAATATTGAAGAAGTATAAATAAATGCAGGCTCTTGTTGTCAGGTTTCTTGCTTTGAACACAACATTTATATCCTTAAGGATTCTGTTCCTACCTTCTTCGTGTAAGAAGACATTTACAGCAGTTGGGCAGTAACAATCTGGTAATCATTATCCTAAGCATTCCATTTAATACACAAGCAAAATAATTACCCGAGCATCGTCCACATAGCGTTTGTTATTCATGTTCATACATAATTTATATGTAATTATTCTGTGCGATGTTATTTTATCGCTGAGGAAACACTACTGCAAGATCCCGTGTTTGCCGAGTCTATTAATGTATGAATAATTAATTAATGTTTGGGAAATAAATACTTGAGTTCGGCTTTTTGGGACCTCTAGTTTATGATCTTTGGTTAACGTACCACCTGGTCGCTTTTTTAAAGTGGAAGGGAAAGTGTTTTTGAGGTTCTAAACTGGTAGTTAACTGTAAATCATTCGGAACGGTATTTATGTATTGTAAGACCGGCCCTATATTGACTTGTTTTTTTAATTATGAACATTTTAAAAACACATTATAGTTTTTTTAAAACCTACCTTGCTTTATTCAGCATGATAGGTAAAAAAGGGTAAAGAGATATATAGCATTAGAATTTACCCAAATTTCGACAAAGCCAATTCCACGTATTTCTAAAAAAGCTAATTGTCAAGTAACACCAAAGTGATGGAGAGTCAACTTTCAGTTATTTATAGACACAGCCTCCAACACCAGACTTGTTCAGAATACTTTTGAAATTGAACTCAAAACCCTACGCTGTACAACCGCATCATGACCGATGCGGTAAAAATAACAACCATTATATTGATCCTTGTTTACCGCAACATGTAAACCTTTACCGAAAACAACTTATATGACTGATTTACATATCTCAATATGAAGGCAATAAATACATAGCCTTCATCGGAGACAAACAAAAAGCTAACCCTAAAATTCCGTTAGGCCAGATAGCAAAAAAATAAAATTATACAAACTGCACAAATGTTTCAGAGTCAACCCCAAGATAAATGGTGTAATCTTCTTTATCGCAACGAAAAAGTCTGAACGATAACAAAGAAAAAAAAAGATTTTAAAAGACCATAATTCACTGACTCCGCCCCGAAACCCTTTCTCGGGTGGGTTGGGGTATTACGGCATAGATGCGGTATTTCCATTGTGTTTACATCAGTACCCGGGAAATTGGGATAACAATCGGTTGGGTACTCAACGTTGGGCGGTTTGGAATATAAAATATTGGGCCAGTGTTGGCTTTAGGTAGTTCAGTCAGAATTCATTTATTTTTAACTAAGTAGCGACCAATATGTTGTCTTGTACCTAAATATATAAAAAGAATGAAACTGTACCGTACAAGGAGCGGTTTTTAAGATTATCGGAAAATATTTTTTTAAGTTGTTTAGCACTTTTCTATTAATGTTTTCTGTAATGTTGTGGTTCAGTTCTATAATGGAAGTACGAACTTGCTATTTTTAGGTTAAAAACTAAACCTTGATCGTTGATTGAAACTAACAAAAGTGATGAATTATGTACGATGGACTTATTGCGTTCAGGAAGTAATACATATTAAAGTGGTTATTAATAATAGCTACTGTGGCGAAGGGTCAAGGTAATTTCTTATTTGTGGAATAATCGAGAATTGTACAACATGCTTGCTTACCTACAGAATATTACTGAAAGTAAGGGAGTGTTGTTGTTTTTATATTTGTGAAAACTTGTGCAGGACTAAAGCTCTTCACTTACTATACCGGTTTAAAGCAATAAGAGTTCAATATTTTTATAAAACCCGCTGCTTTTGGACGCAGCGTAATATTATATAGCTTATAGCCTTCCTCAATAAATGGACTATCCAACACTGAAAAACATTTTTAAATCGGACCAGTAGTTCCTGAGATTAGCGCGTTCAAAAAAACAAACAAACTCTTCAGCTTTATATATTAGTATAGATTAACTATATAAAACAAAATCGGGTTAGTTACACCATCTTGATCGGGTGAACCGATTTTCATGATTTTTGATTTAATTCAAAGTCATTTGACAAATCACCATTTTGATAACTCGGTGCTTTGTAAATAATCTTCATAAAAATCACTTTAAATATAAGCTGTAATAAATATGTAAAAATTGTACAACTCAGGCACTTTAATAAAAATAAAACAAACGACTGAAAAAGATATTAAAAACCAATTAAGTAGGTACAACAGAAACCGTAAAAGGCGAACTTTTATAGCGCTGAAACTAACACTTCCTCCACCCATTATATCGTATTCATTTTGCCTTTGTTTACTCTTGCTTTGCGAAAATAAGGCTCTAGATAAAACAGCTATGAACAGGCGGGGTATAAATCATACTGTTTCAATTATACCCCACTCACTCACAGTACCAGCCTCTTTTATAACAGTAAAACATTTCACACGACTTTATCAGTATTATTTTCTATTATGTGTTCGCTGATCTGGGAGTTATTATGAGGGTAACATTGCTAATATTAGGAGAAAGAAAACAAAACCTACTAGACTATATTATTGTTTTGTTGAAAGTATAATTGAGGAATAAATTAGAATACATACGATAAGATTGTGATAAGAAAGTGACGTTACTGTAACCAGTATTAAATAGTTTTAATGACAATCATAATCATCATCATCAATTTAAGAGATAAGCTCTTGTCGGTGCAATTCCTTCCATTTTCTTCTGTTATGTGCCAGCTCTTGGACCTCTAATAGCAATGTAATAGAATAAATATTTTTTTTGTACGTAAACAACACAATTTTACAGCACGATGTCAAGACACTGAAGTAATAAAAATATTTTAAAGCATGTGTAAATGAAACCTTTAAGTCGTGGTTTCATTAAAATAGCTAGGCAAAAAAAAATTGCAAAAGAATATGTTTTAAAAATGTATATTACGTGAAATATGAAACGAAATGAATTCATCATAAATGTCCTTTGAATTGATCTTGTAACAAGTTATGTATTTAATTGCCATTACATAGTTATTAACATATACTTTACTAGCTGTCCCCCCCGACTTTGTTCGCGTGTTTTAGTTTCAACGGTTTTTCATTTTTGCAACATTTTTCATTTATGCTCCGCTCCTATTTTTCGTAGCGTGATGTTATATAGCCTATAGCCTTCCTTAATAAACGGACTATCCAATACAAAAAGAATTTTTCAATTCGAACCAGTAATTCCTGTGATTAGCGCGTTCAAACAAACAAACAAACTCTTCAGCTTTATAATATTAATATAGATTTGCCCCACAAAACCGTTTTCACGGTTTCACTATGGGATTAGGTCTCCGTACAATAATCTTTATAATATATATATATTAAATATATCTATAGGTACTTATTTACCATACCTGCAATTCAAAATTACCTAATCACTTTGATCAAAACCGAACAATTTCAATAAACACTTTGAATTCCATACGATTCAATGACAAACGTTAAAGCAAGCCAAGCGTATTCAAATACTGTAGACTTTCAACCATACCGATACGGTATCACAAAATTGAATTTCTTAATTGCCTACCCGCAACAGAGAAAATACTTTGATGAAGTTCGTTCCTTTCGGTCAACGGTGGAGGGTTTCGTGAAATTTCATTAATATTTTTTTACCCTCGCAAAACCACGGGGCTGGGTAGAAAGTTTTTTAATCTTGCTTGAGGTCGTCTGCCCTGTGAATTACATTTACCTTCAGCTCACGAATGTTAAATGTTTTTCGCTATTTCGTGTATACCTGATATTGGAATGTTGGACAAGTTTTAGATTGATTTGAAATGTTGGTATCCTTGCTTCTGAAAAGTTGTTTCATGGGATTTTGATGGTTTTTGTGTTTGGCTCCATTCATTCAGAGCAATATACTCTGTAACTCATTATTCTGTTTTACTTTATACCCAGAAATGAAATGGTGCTCTGTTAATAACCATAATGTGTTATGATTTTATCCCCTTTAACAAGAATTTCTTGCAAGTCTTAGAGTCTAATGCAAACTATAAATGGTCTCAATACCAAGATATTATAATAGTTACATTTTCAACTCCGCATTTTCAGTCAAAGCAACTGTTAAACTAAATATAAGAAATGACTCTCTGAAGATCGAACAACCGAAATTAATTTTCGAAGTAAATAGTCTTCTCAAGGAGGACGAAGTTTGGCACAAAGCAGACTTTAACACAACTAAACACTGTTGAGGTCACTTTTACTATTGGAAGTTTTAGGTCTTCCAGGCTCTTTATGAGAAGATCTCTTTGGAACTTCACATTGATTGAACTTTGCTTTGTCTGGTAAGTAATAATAGTTAGAAAATAAAAACTACTGATTTGCAAGCGAGCAATATGTCAAGACAATAAAAAAATCATGTTGTTCGAATGTGATGCCCAAAAATAAGGCTGCCTTTCAAATACGAGTCCTCAATCGAAGACATAAACAGAATTTTACTACATTCCTTTGACTCGAAGGCGATAACTCGAAGCAAACCCTAAAAATCAAAGTTATCCTAGGATTGGAACACTAAATATTATCATCCCTGGAGGAAACGAGTTGAGAAAAAGGTCGGCGGACCGTGCACTGAAACTTGAGGGATCTGGAAGATAACATCGTTTATTATCAACTAGATTTGGTCCACGGTTTGGCCTTCGTATATATTTAAATTGTGTTGAAAACTCTGATTTTTCATCCAAAAAATATGGAGAAGATGATAGTGTTTGCGAAAAAAAAAATTAAGAAAAAAAGAAAAGAACTTGGTAAAAAACCTGTTAAAACCGAAGCTTCATCTCTGATCAAACAAATGTTGGCAAATAATTTAAAAAAAATTATCTACTTTTGTCCAAATATATATCTTAACTTAACATGATACATATTTCAATAAGATAATGTTTATGATCAAACTAGAATTCCATTACTTGTGTGATGACTCAGTAGACAAAATCGATGTCAATTACAGTTACTTTATTAATATGGACTTTAGTCTTCATAGTTAACCACTTAATATTGACAACAGACAGACAGTCTCACTCGTCTCCAACTCCATGGATAGTTGCCTTAGGGAAAGGCCCTGGATTTGGCTCCTTAAATCCATCAAGATCAATAGATTTGCTTGAGACTAGGCGATGAAAAAAAGCTTTCAACGCGCCCTTTTATACGTGCTAAGAATAACTAAAAATTGTATCCTTTTTATACAATGATATTGTAACTAGATTAGGTCATAGTACTCAATTGAATCCGAAATAAGCTTTTGTACGTCTACTGCTCGAAATAAGTGTAATGGATTGCTACAAAATAGTCAGTCATTTTGATTAGCTCACAATGTAAAGGCTCTTGAATTTGTTAGGAAAATATACTCTAATGATACAACGCAAATCGTCCTTTTTTAGGCTTCTGGGTGGTTGGTGGCTAAAGGGTGCTAACGGGGCCATATTACTAAGGCTTAGCTGTCCGTCCGTCTGTCTGTCAGTGGAGTGGATCTCATGAACCGATAATAATTAAAGGGGGCAAAATTGTAGGGACTCTTCGTGCGCGAGGCCTACTAGTACTTGGACGGTATTTTAGAAATCCTTACCATAAAACGATAAATCAATAACTGCTTCTATTTGTCTTAATCCATCCACAGCACTATCTTTTTCATCCTTCGGTTTAGTATGTAACGTTATTTATTTTTATTAAAGTGTTTCTTCTTATACATCATTTCGTTCATCACATAATAAACCCCTTTTCATTCGTTGCCTGTCCAAGCTACCAAAAACGATTATCTTACAATTTTTCTATCATTATGGCTGGCACTTTAAGTATCACATACATTATTCCTTAATTATGTTTAAACCTGTCTGCCCTTAACAATAAACCTGTAACAGTAGAACGAATAGAAGTCAGAACAACGTACGTTTAATTACTTAATAATCCTCACAAACTATAAAACAAAGTTCATTAGAACTATTACTATATATTTCATTTGGATTACGTGCGGTTAAAAATATGGGTTTATTCTTTTATTTTCCGTAGGATAAAACTCTGATTTATTTATTATAGTTATGATTTTTATTTAATTGGTTTTTTCTACTACTAGCTCTTTTTTATTTATTCTTTCGTTTCTTTAATTCAATATCTAAGTTAGGCCTAGAAATGTAAAATAATAAATGCCCACTAAAATATAACATCTATATGGACGATTAACCATGATCAACTCAATTTATCCGACCCAAGAGTTTCTTCATCCACAAAAATCCAATTGCTTCAAAGATAGAAATTTAACCACTTTTGAATCCGAGCACAGCTATAACAATTCTCTCCAACTTGTCTATAAACCTAAATCTTTAGCAAATACTGGCCGTTTTCATTGTGATTCAAGTAGGACATAAAAAAAAGCGTAAATTACTTCGACTAATGCCCAACACATCTTTGACGGGGAGCGAGACTTGAATGGTTTTATGGGAGTTTTATGGTTAGCTCCTTATTCTTATGGTGTTTTATTATGTTAGAAGATGATTTACGGATGGTCCTGATAATGTTCTCTTGGAGTTTTGGCAAGATTCGTGTGGTAGTTTCTTTATTATGTTGTTTATAGAAGTAAAGAACATAGTTTATACGTAATAAATTATGAATTCTGATGTATCTAATATAGGTACTTCAGAAGAAGATAAGACGAGTAAACAAAACTTAATATAAAATTTGCTTTCAAATAAAAAATGAAATTTATTATTCACTTAGTCTCCGTTCTTTTTATTATAGTAATATTATTACTGATGCGTTCATTTACAGCTTTTGGTACTTTAAATAAATCTTCGTCTTTAAAAGTAATATTTAAATCATAAGCTTTAAATGGTCTCATATTAATAAACCTTGCTCGTTAATTGGGCTTACTGCCGATGATGGTTTTATTATCTTCAGAGATGCGACGACAGCTTGAAACGTTAATACTCTATTAAATTTACTTAATGAAGAAGCAACTCAATAAAAAATGGGATTCTTAAAGACCTAAGGAATACAAAATTTCTTGAAATAAAGCACATTCATTTAAAAAATGTTTTTACAGAATCATCTATCTACCAATCGGATTAAGACAGATCTTTATCTGTTTTATAAAATCTAAAAAATAATAAACAGTAGGATTTAGGGAAAGCCATTAGGATTAAAAGATTGGTTGGATCAGAAATAAAACCTCTATTTGACAGACTTGAAATATTGGATAGTAGGTTAGATGAGACAGATTTCAAAATAGACGAATTTATGAAATTTCTAAATATTGCCGCTGTAAGACAGCGCTAAAAAATTAAATGAATTATCTTTATTTATAAAATGGTCAGTTTGAAAGCGTCATTCCATTAATAAACCAGAGCGCACTACTGTACGTGGCCTGTATTGAAAGACGGTCTTTTTTAAGCTACCGACTTTATCGCAGTTCATTTAAGTCTTAAATTGTGCTTGAAATATTAGCTTTACAAGTGTATTCATAAGCAATTTATCTGAATTTCCACTATCTTTTTTTGTACCTACAGTTCAATAAATCCGGTACTTGAGTCCCCATCTTTTTATTTTGATAGGGGTAATATCGCCATCTATACCAACTGTTCTATTATTTTACTACTGGAGATCATTCTATGAGTGTCGGGCCGGCATTTCAGTCCAATAAATGTGCGTCTAAACAATTAAAGCTATACTGAAAACTCGAGTTATTTGCCCAACTGAACGAGATATTATACAGTTTTTTTCAAAAATTTCTGCGAACTAAAGAGGCGTCTTTTCATAGCCGACAGGTACGCATTGAGTTGTGAAATTTCGTTTACTTGCAACATTGCAAAAGGTTATTAAACCAGAGTGGATCAACGGGAAAAGGTTATGTAACAATAAAAAGGTTCACAAGGTAAAGATCCTGAGTTTTTATTGTAGTGGTGAGGGCTTTGTTTTGACGGCCTTTGTTCTACGCGGATGCTTTGAATGGAAACGATTTTTCAGTTGGGAAAACAAGTGAATTTTTTAACGTTGATTGTAATAAAACGTCGGTTGATTAATTCTTTTTGAAGCCATTCGATTATGTTAAAAGTCGCTGATTGATTGATTTGTGTTTTGTCGGGGATTTCTTTTGAATTTTTTTGGTAGGTTTCTGGGGTTTGAAATTTTAATATAATTGAATTGTTTGAGAAATTCTATATTTCAGAAATAATAACATTAAAATTTGAATGAAATAACTTCTTGTTTAATGAACAAAACCCAAGAAAATGCCTTTCCTTTAGTTAGTTAGTACATACAAAGTCTAATGGAGCAACAACATTTTTATAGCAACAATTTTCTCGCCATATCAGCTTTGCCGGACCCTAGTATTTTACACGTTAGCCTTTGCACAAAACAGATGAGTGAAGTGCGTGTCAGTTAAAACGGTCCACAAAGCTAACATATAATGTAAAAATTTATTAAAAATGTTCAGGAGCAAAATATCTTTCTATACCTACTCGATAACACCTGCATCGTGTGGTGGGCCGTCAGCCCTACTATTTTGCCTTATGGAGAAATATGCCCTTTTCACGGAAACGATGGAATATATTGAAGTTCTCCTCACTAACACTCCGAGTTGACCTCAATCAACATCTTATAGTGTGATGGTTATTTGAAATCTTAAGTAAAACTTAGACCATTGTCTCCAAGCGAACACCTTGTACTAAATATTTAAAAAGCTTTTCTGTATTGAGTTTAATAAATAACTGTCCGTCGCCTCCGGATTTCTAAGAGTATTCTTTTTACTCTGTTTATTTTCTCATGTCTATTATCCTTAACAAAAATACTTACATTACGGTAAAATTTTGGCATCAAATCCGTCAAACTAAATTAATAACACAGCTCCTGTTCACGTGTCATATAAAAATAAAGTAATACTAAAATAAATCCAGAAAGGAAAAAATCAGAAAGGATACTAACCCGTGATGCCTCAAGAGACAGCCCTTGAAAGAATCCTTATAAAACATTTATAAAATCCCGGGGTGCCTTATAAAATATAATTCTTGGAGACGACAAACAAGTGTGCTTTCAAATGAGGTCTGCCTGAAGTTATTAACCGAGACAGTTGCGAGTCTTTTTGCAAGAACTTATATATAAAGGTAATCAAAACATTATAAATACCTACTTGACTGCCGAAGTGACGGATAGCCGAGAGGATTAGGTCACCACGCCAATTACCTTTATGCGCGACGTGTCGCGGGTTAGATCCCCGCACGGGACAAGCATTTGTGCGATCCACAAATGTTTGTTCTAACTCTGGCTGTTCTTTGAGCATGTGATTTGAATGTTTGTAAAACCCTACGCCATGCACGGATTAAATTCCTTGTGCGGAAGTCGTAAAAAAAAATATAATTATTAATTTTAAGCTATTCACTTATACAAAAGAAACAAAATCCCTAAAAACAGAAAAAATTAAGCTTCTAGTTTAGAAATCACACTGCATTATGAAATAGTTACAACAAGGTCAATTTAAACCTCAAACATACATAATATTTTGAATTCCATTTCTGTACCAATATACATAAAACATGATATTGCGAAATCAAATTCATAACTTTTGCGTTGACAACAGATTTCAGTATACGGTGACAATATATTAGGTACCTACAGACTATTATCCGACACCTCAGCAAAATTTATTACAACAAGATTAGGTTCAAATATATTAATTCCATACATTAGTTGCATGAAAACTATAAAATATTGTTTTCTAACAAATAAAACTAAATTCATTCTGGGGGTCAATACAAAGTCTTTGAATTATATCAGAGAGGTACGATCAAAGGTCACTGTTTGCTGAGGGGTTCAAATCAAATAGTTTGTCCCATAAATAGCTGGGGCCACGTCTCCCAGTAAATTGGTTAACGGTCTGACTCCACGAAAAATTATTTTCGCTGAAACGTTGGACGTAGATGAAGAAGTTGTTTGGGAACAAATAAAAATGAAATATAATTTCTGACAGAATTGAGGTTAAAGTTACTAAAAGTTGACGTTTGTGTTAACGAGGTTTAGATACGCTATTCAGAGTCAACTTCCGAAGTGGAAATTTTAACAGTCAATTTACGAGTTACGTGGGTAAATCAAATGTAAAGCATGTTTTTGAATAATGTTCCTTGTAAATTGCGTGAGTTTACTGTGGGGACCGATTGTTGAAGTTTCAAACTTGGTGTTTTGTTAATATTTTTTCGTACTGAAATTACCTAATTTGACAAGAAACTGCAGTTTAAATCAAATCAGACTTTATGCCGCCTGTTTAAATAATAATTTTGAACGAGCAACAATTTTAGACGATCCAAGCGTATTTAAGAGCTAAACTGATATTATTGTAACTAAGATTAATTATAATAATTATAATTTTCATGAAAACAGTTATCATCGTTAATTGACTTTGTTTATAACTGAACACAATATTTGAGCTACCTCTTTTGAAATACGCCGAGATATAAATCAAACTTTTTGATAACCTACACCTCCCTTAAAAGTTTATTCGGGACAAGGAGAAATTTTCCCATCCAGCATCACAAGGACACATCTTAAAGATAATTATGACTTCGTAATCCATTGAAAAGTCCATTTCATCCGAAGTTCGACTAGTTGCGAAACATGAAAATCTAATCAAAACATCTGGGAAGTTGGTAAGTGGTAAAGGTTCAAAGTACTCCAACATTTAATACTTTGATCAATGAACCGCGATGTGGAATAGCTTCTTTTGATACACGTTTCAAACTAGTATTTCGCGCAACATTCTGTGCCACGAACAGATTTTGTTAAAAACTGCTGCGATCATATTAAATGGAAATTTTATCAGTGTGTGGATGTTTAAAGTTTCTGCTGACGCGGGTATGAAAGGAAAGTAGAATATCTTACAAGAGTTTGCGGTGATGAGTTCACAGCCTTTCATTACTTATGCACTAGAAGTTCTTAAGAATTAAAACTTGCTAAGTGGTTTTAGGGGGCACTGTTACCTGAGAAACTGTATGTTCTTAATAACAAGACCAAGGACTTTTTATACTTTGTTTTATTTTTAAAACACTATAGTAATTATGGGTTTAAATAAGGTTGGTGTTCTTGTGGTTATTTTTATGAGGTTTCCGTACCCTATAATGAACCCTTCAAAGATCACTTTGAAGTCCGTCTATCTATATAAGTAAAGCACGAGTCAGACTTGAAGCCACAGGATTAAAAAAAAAATGTATTTATAATTTATGGTTAATAAAAATACGTAGGGTACGAAAACATACTTTTGTGAATAGTAACTAAGCTAGGGGCCGTTAATTCTCAGTACTTAAATTAAGTGCCTGGAAAGTATGACAGAAATCAACTTACAAGTTTAGTAATAATGAAACTTTGAGGCGCTAAGTTATAAATGTTGAGTCAATTGCCTTGCTATCGCTTTGACGTTAGTGATGGTAAATACTTGTATGATAATATTTGTTATGAATATTTAAAGTACTAATGGAATACAACTATTTGGAAAACCAAAATTGAAATATTCTGTGGTAAATAACTACTAACTTCAAGGCCTTTAATTTAGGTTCAATCATATATCAAATTGTAATAGAGGTAGTTAGATATGGTAGGTAGTATATAGACTTTTCATTCATATAATTTGATCTATTATACGAAATAATTACATAATATCAAATTGGAAATATGACATCGAAAAATAATTCTCGCAAAATTCTTAAAAGATTTGAAATGTTATGTCGAATTCAATAAATAATAAAAGAGACACCTTACAGTTATCAGATCTACTTCGATTTAAATCAAAGAACATTTCTCTGATTCCGTCTAAAGGAATCATTAAAATATTTTCCTCCTACGTTTAGAATGAGGAAGAACGGCAATTTAGAAATTACAGGAAAAACTTCGCGAGGATTTAAAAGAGTGTGTATACAATATATTGGTATGTTCCTTACATTGTTTTTTTTTTTTTTTTTTTTTTTTTTTTTTTTTTTTTTTTTTTTTTTTTTTTTTTTTTTTAAAAACGACTCCCGCACTAAGGAATTTAATCCTTGTGTCGCGGGGGGTTTCACAAACATTCAAATCACATGCACAAAGAACACCCAGACTTGAAACAAGCATTTGTGGGTCACACAAATGCTTGTCCCATGCGGGGATCGAACCCGCGGCACGTCGCGCACAGAGGTAATTGGCGTGGTGACCTATACCACTCGGCTATCCGTGCAGTCAAACTTTTGTTTTGAGATTCGATTTGTACCATTTACAGGCTTGTTTTTTTTTGTCATCGTCTCCGTGTTTTATGTTTCTCAGATATGGGAAAACTGCTGAACTGACAGTAACATCGCTGTCCATGCACTTTTCGAGTACCAGAGGTTTTAGAGAGCAATGCAAACCTTTATGGATCTCCTACAAAATCGGACACTGGATGAGACGTAATTTTACAATGAAAATAGTAAAAAGGTAGTTTCGCGGGCGTGCCAGCATATTCGGCGGCGACCTACTCCCATAGAGTTGGTTATTTTAAAAGTTTTGATTTCATGATCCCTATTTATTTTTTCTTTATTTAAGTATTGAATTCTTAATTTAATTGTGTCTCGTATTAGTTTGTGTTTCAAATCAATCTCCTTGAAGTACAAAATGCAAATATATTATAGTCTATTTGGATTCTTGTGTCAATTTATGTCATTTCTACTTAAACAAACATCACCTTCCAATAAATTTTATTTATTTAAAAATCAATAAAGTTTATTTTAATTATGTTATAAAAATATGAAGGTGTAGCGCAAACTGAACCTTACATGTAAGTATTACAATTGTTTTTTCCTTAAAATCTTGTTTGTTTATATGTTTGGTATATAAATTGCAAACGTAGTATAACAAAAACAACTCAGATCATTAAATTTAATACCTCATCATAAGCATTGAATTTCTCTATCAAACATTCATCCTCAATTTTAGGTTCATTTGTAGGTATACTAGAATTCGTAATTATTTTGACGGGATAGTTAAGCCTTCAGTCTTTTATTATTTACTAGCTGTCCCCCGCGACTTTGTCCGCGTGTTTTAGTTTCAAAGGTTTTTCATTTTTGCGACATTTTTCATTTATGCTCCGCTCCTATTGGTCGTAGCGTGATGTTATATAGCCTATAGCCTTCCTCAATAAATGAGCTATCCAACACTGAAAGATTTTTTGAAATCGGACCAGTAGTTCTTGAGATTAGCGCGTTCAAACAAACAAATAAACTCTTCAGCTTTATATTATTAGTATAGATGAGTAAACATGAAAATTTAATCAGTCATTCAGTTTTTTATTTTGGTATACTCATGATAAAATTGTTATTTTTTAAGTCGGTAAATGTTCTTTTTGTATTTCCAATTATTATTTTTATCGCGTTAAAAATAATAATTAGGCATATAATTTAGGTACTACTTAAATGTTTATTGTTTTAAAATAAAACAACGAAATACAAATAGATTAGTTGTTTTTTATTTAGTTAAGCTCTTACAACCCTAAAAGCCAATTACTTGCCTTACAAACTTAGGACATTTCACTGAAGAAAAATGTTTTCTTAATTATCTAACTTAATCCGTTGTTTTCTAAAAGACACGATATTTAAAAATCCTTTTCTTTCGTAGTCCATTACTATTTAGAAGTAAATGGCTGCTTTGAACGTTAGAACAATATAGTTCCATTTGTTTCAATAATACGAGAAAATCCGTAAAGATAATTCTTTAAACCAATCAATTACGTTATAATAATAGACATTTTTAACCGACTTTAAAAAGAGGAGCTTTTCAATTCGATGGTTTTTTTTTTATGTTTGGTATGCGATATCTACGGCAATAGTAGAACGGTTTAAAAACAAAATTCGTTGTAGGATATATTATATAGCAGAGGTGGTTCCATATAAAATTTGCAATCAATGATTAGTTCTACACTTTTGTGTTTACTTGGGTAGAATAAAGTAACAAAGTAAGGATGAGAGTTATTCTTAGTACTCGCTTTTTATTCTCAAAATAAGCTACCCTTAAAGTTTGTAATTAATACAACATCTATAACACCAGCATGGGCACTTAGTATCGTAACTTGCAAATTGCCCAGCGTTTCGAGTAGATGCCAAATGTAAATTGCCAATTTGGCCAACAAGACGATTTTCCGTATAAACAGGTGTTAGAGATAATTTATACAACTGATTAATATTCAATAGATAGGAAATTCGCAGCCCTATTATGTGAAGCTTAGAAAACCAAAAAAAAAAGTGCTTTTTATTTAATTGACATACTAGGTTAGCCTTTTGGTATAAATATCGAGTTGTCAAATACTAAATGATCGAAAAATGACGAAAAAATCCCTTAAAAATTTAAAACGACTATTTATCATTCATTTTTAAATAAATTATGTTTTTGTGAATCGAATTTAGATTTTTTTTTTGTAAATAATAAAATTAATGATGGTTATTGTCAAAGAAACGTTAAAAATATGAAAAAGAAAATAGTGCAATAAATCAGATGCATTAATTGATCACTGCAATAATTAGTAATAAAATTAAGTTTGATTTTGTGGTTCGAATATTATCTACAATTAGTAACAGTCAATACAGAACTCTAGAATAGAACAAAACAATCATATCTAATTTAATTAAACTAAATACATACAATGATAAAATGTATACACAGTTCCGTCTACTCGTGGAAATGCAGAGTATTCCTATTTATATTATAGTCAGACTCAGTAGTAAAATGCACTACTTTGTTATCGAGAATCCAAAGTTAGATTGGATTCAGTATTTATCCTCACTTTAGCTCCAATACAGATACGCTCTCCAATTTTCTCAATTCAACACATTTTTGCCAAATAGGAATTAGAATTTGTGCTAAAAAAACTGGGAAGGCAAAATGGTATTGATAAAGAGTGAAAATTTATTGAGTCTGCTTTCCGATAGTTACAGACGGGGATTTTTAGGTAGCGAATGAATCGGTATTTATAGACTAGAGTGCTTAATGGACGATCTGTTTTTAATTTAAAAAACAACTTGAAAGTCTTTCGGGTTTCTTTTTGAAAAGGGAGAAAACAAATTTCTTTTTATCAATGCTAGTATTTACTATTTACATCGATGAATTGTCATCATTATTCTTATCTTTTTTGTTATTATTCTACTGCAAAGAATAGATTTTCGTTTTAATGACAATCCAGAGGTTTGTTGATTCATAACACAATGTTAGAAAAGCGATACAACAATTACGGCAGTCATTGTTGATTACCGCCAAATACCTTGTGAAAAAGCGTAATCAATATTTTTAAACATTGTATGTATATTTACCTTTTTTTTAAAAAGTAACCTATGGAGTTTCTTGCCGGTTTCTCTCCATTGAAGTGTCATTTGGGAACCGCGCCACTAGAGTTATTCATCGTCTTGAAAGTGCCTAAAAAAGCCTACATGAAATAAAGATATTTTGATTTTGATTTTTGAATGAAGAATGCTAGCTTTTTTCTCTTTATCAAACTATTCAAAAAGAAAATACAACAATAGGCCTACAGAACAAGCTTAATAAAGATGTTATATAACCAATATTATTTATTTGGTTAAGAAAAAATACCTGCTTAATAAATCGATAATTTAGCAATATTATTTAAATGAACATTTCCATAAATGGTATCTAAAAGATTTATTCACGAATCGCTATAACATGTCATGAGTTTAATTAATCCTGAATGATGTTATTAGATACGTGAGAAATTCGTGTTAGATCGGTAATAACGGAATATTAACATCACGCTATATCTGTGATAGGGTAATCAGAGGAGCTTTAGATAGTGTCTATGTAAGGAGGGCAGTATGTTTATGTTTGTCATTAATCTTTAACGTTATTTAAATACGCCCTTTTTGATTTAAAAGGGATAGGTAGATTACTTTATTTAATTTTAGGCCACTATTAACATACGTATTCTATAAATATGTAATTATACCAGGACAAAATTAATAAAATATTCTGCTGTTTTGTGTTTTGTTTAATAAAAATTAAATAAAAGAAAAAAAAGTAATTTATCTATTACTTTACTAATTATATAAAGCTGAAGAGTTTGTTTGTTTGTTTGAACGCGCTAATCTCAGGAACTACTAGTCCTATTTGAAAAATTCTTTCAATGTTATAGCCCATTTATCGAGGAAGGCTATAAGCTATATAACATTATGCTGCGACCAAAAGGAGCGGAGAATAAATGCAAAATTTTGCAAAAATGAAAAACTGTTGAAACTAAAACACGCGGACAAAGTCGCGGGGGACAGCTAGTTTATTATATAGAGAAAGGGTAATATCAATTACATATTTTAATATAAACTGTGCATTGTGCAGTTTGGTAGAAGTATTAAATTATTGTAATGTTTTTAATTCTAAATTGTTTATTTAGAATTAAAAACATTTCTTTTTTAATTTTCTATCTAGGTATGTCTATTAGAAATATATTGCTTTTAAATTTTAATTTTCGAATAGTTATTGTTTTTTAATTATATTGTGTCCGCGTGATCTGGAGTGGATCAGATGTGTATCGTCAAATTATATTTATTAAGCTAATGTGAACTTAATTATGACAGATTTTTTTGCAAAATATATTTGCCATTATTAAGCAATCTTTTACTACTTTGGTTAATATTCGAATATCGCACTGTATGGTGTGATGAGAAGCCATACTTCTGCCTATTTTATGAGATAACAGGCGTAACGATAACACAAAGCTCACATGACAAATGTTCATCCGGAACCCGGAATTTGTCCTCCCAAATAACTAATTTGTTTAATTAAGTATCCGGATAACCGTATGTAAGTCATGCCTACAGTTTTTGCGGTCATCTAACGAAGGGTTTGACCTACGTCAAAATAGTGATGTGCTGTATCACCTATCGATGATTTTGGGATTTATCGATACCTAAGTACAATATAAAATATGTTTTTTGTATTTTTATTATTAAACCAAGGAGATAATACTTAATAACCCGAAAAATCTGCTATTTACAATTAATATTAATAACTACTGGTGTTCAAAATCGTGTGTACGAAATAATATTAACAAAAACTGTATTTATTGCAAAAACATTTGCTTTTTCGAGCGCAAATTGAGACATATTACATTTTTTCTTTTATGATTTAATAAAAAAAGGGATTTTCAAGACTATTTCGTTTTTTAATGGAAAAATTAATTAAATTATTCGCAAAGTTGGAAAAAACAAAATAATATAGGCACTCTTTATTTCTCAACAACAATTTGTCATTTGAAAAGCATTTTCCTTCAATCCTTTTTATATGAAAACAGCTTTGAATTTGTATTTTATTAGCATAGCCTTTTAAGTGTGTAGGTTATTTATTTATTTAATTCAATTGGTCTTACAAAGAGGCCACGTTCAAACGAAACGAAGTTACACTGGGACGATTGTTTACGTGTGGTATAGGTTAGGGGAGAAGAGGCTTTTAATTTAATATCTATTTCAAACATTCTGTCTATTAGTTAGGATTTTCTGGTTTTAGCATAAGCAAAGTTTTAAAATTTAATCTAAATATTCAAATAATTATTAACTTTGAATTTACGAATATGACTCTCGTTACAATATAAAGTTGAAATATATTTCTGTGTCAATTAATCGACATTATTCCTAAATTATTGATTAAAGTAGGTACGCGTAAATCTTCAAAGCTTCTAGTGAACAACACAGTACTATACCCATTGTTAAGAGACTGTAAATTCGTTTAATTTTCCATCTTATCAAGCTTACAGAAATAAAATTACAATTAAATTGAACACTATCGATAACCAAACCAATTCCCTTCACTAATTAGCTGAACTCGCTTTCAGCTCACAACTCGCGCCTAGGCAATCAGAAACATAGGATTTTATAGACGAAGAGTTCCCTCTCGATATTCTTTGTTATAAAACAGTAATAGACCAATAAAAGTTTAACGATACCCGTTGCGGTTCCCCTTTGATGTAGTTCGCATCGTGATTTTTATCTTGTTATCGTTTATAAGACGTATTTATCGTTGAAATAGCGAGCTTGAGCGTTGATTGACGTCATGATTGGAAGATGTTTGTCTGTTTAATACTTGTCAGAATTTATATCACGATTTAGTACTATATGGTTGTACCTAATAGCAAAAACAAATAGCTAAATATCGATGTGAAATGTCATAGAGATTTTTTTCTAGTAAAAGATTGCTTTATAACATATATTGTAATCAAATATGCTTCGTGTAGGGTAAAGAAAATAATTTTAATTTTTTTTCGAATTTTAAATTATAACATAAATCTTTAAAGATAATGGGCAGTAAAAACAAAAAAAGTACTTACACTACATAACGAAATACTATGTCTCTAAGTACCTGAAACAAAAAACATACCACATTATTAGTATTTGCAAAAAATAATCTAAATATCACTTTTTTTTTAAACATCGTTCGTGAATTTACTTTGGCATAATAGTTGACATACAAAAACAATTTTTGCGTAAGGTTCCATCATCACGGGGGCAAAATGCCGATACCGACATCTTAACTACTGTGCCTCTTGAAGGAGTCATAAATATAAATGGCTGTCATTTTAATTTATTTCTTCATTAATAAACGACAAATTAATTTATTGATCATATCAATAAATTAATTTGTTGTCATCAACATGTTAATGAAGGACAAGATTATATAATAAAAATATTTGTGACTGTGTGAGCAAAATAACTAACATTAAACATAATATAACATCATTTTGAAGTAAAATGTACGATTTCTTATAATTATATTTTTTTTCTTCCATTTAAGATTTATTTACCTTGTTCTCGAATATTTAAAAATAGCAGTATTTTTAAAAATTGTATGTACATTTTTTTTAAAGAGTCATTATCTTGCCGGTTCTTCTCCATAGGATTGACATTTTTGAATCGCGCAACTAGAGTCATTAACGGTTAAAAGATGCCTGAAAAGGCCTACTTGAAATAAAAGTAGTTACATTTTGATTTTTTTGATTGAATAAATCCAAATAAAAGTATGTATAGGTAACGTCTTTGTGTAAAGCATTTGCTTTTTCTGCGTATTCATTTGGTCTTTGATGATAACGCTCGCTTTAACTTAAATTAAAGCTGTAAAAGGAAAAGAAAATTAATAATAAACATTTTCAACTTCCCAATAAATTATCTTCAGCAAAAATATCCAATAGTTATATTTAGAGAAATATAAACACATTGACGCAAATAACGAGTTCGTAATATTTTTCCTGTTAGCCACCAAGCAATCAGAAAAGTTCTACCACTTATCGAAGTTGACAAGTAAAGTTTGGCAAAAGATATTTACGAGGCATTCGTGTGACATCGTTTAGATTCGGAATTTGTCGTATTTTTGTTAAATTATATTATAGTTTCTATTATTTCTCTAACGTGGATTTCCGGGTCAAAAATGTAGTCTACATTCCTATAGCTTACCTAATTATATAAAAATTAGTGTCGGTTGTTTAGCAAAGAGATAAAAATAATAAATTAACTGAAAAGTTTACTTAGTCAGAAATACGTAAGCAAATCAATGATAGAATACAATTATAATGGCTTTTTTTTTAATTTAATCGATGGCTATTTTTTAATGAAGATTAATTATGACTACAAACACACATGGATCAAATATCTAAAACTCACACCTGTTAATTTCAAAGATAAATTCCAACGTTTACATCACCATTAAATTAATATTTACTAAATATCATACATAAAAATCCCAATTTTGTAAACTAAAAGCCACGCCTTAATTACAAAGACTCTTGAAAAAAATTTGCTTTAATAATATTACCATCAAATATTATCTTTACATCAAGCAGATGTTTATTTAAATCGAGTTGACTTAGTCACATCAAATATTGCAAGCTAGTTACAGACAATATTTGTGTTGACCCGATCGAGTGAAAGGTACTTGTGTATGTAAATGTAAATATTTACAGTAAATTAAAAAATAATTTCACTTGCGAATGTAAGTTTAGAATTCTTTAACTGATAGTTCTGTTTCTATTACAAGCATGTACTTATACGCTTTATTTAATTTAATAGTGCGGGAGTCGTTATTTGTTAAAAAATAATTTTATTCTTTAGCAAAAAAGCTTGTATCTACCCATCTAAATATAGCAAAAAGACATTTAAAATCATAATTTTATCTGTTTTCCCAATGGTATTCTAAGTGTAGCCACAATACCTATTACTGAATTAGATAACTCATTCATTGCTGACAGCCACTAAAATCAATGGTTTCCATGGCAACCAATCCACAAATCATCGCTTGACATTCTGTCAGACGACAACGCCGCGATATTTTACTCCTGTCAGTTTTGTGGGCTCTACAAGTATGTTAGTCGACCTTAAATCAAGTCATGGACTGACGTGGTAAATAGATTTTAGTAGGTGGTTTAAAACTATGTTTGTTTGGTTTAAATATTTTTGTAGTTTTAAAAGTTGCCAGAATGATTGTACTAAAATCGTTGTAAGGGGCTTAGGTACTTGATTATACATGGTTTACTGTTCACAGAACTTCTTTATGGCAGTAGTATCTGAATATGCCTGGTATAGGCTACTGCAGGCAGCCAAGCTGCTGCTTTTTCTAAGCAACAAAAATAATACTCCGTACCACTAGGCACTCATATCATTCCTACTAAGTAGTATAGGTCCTAGTAGAGTAGGTATACTCTGAATCTGCGCCTAAAATAGGTGATTGCTAAAATCGTACGATACAGTTTAAAATACAATACATTAGTACACTCTTCGTTTTAATTTGTTTTTTTTTTCACTTTTATCGACAAATCGATATAAATAAATCATTTCAAAACAAATCTGGTTCCACCTAAAACGAATTTGTTTTTTTTTTATGAAAAGTAGCTTTGAAATTTATTCACTTTTTTGCGGGGTGTTTAATAAACATTGAATTTCAAAACACTCAGACTTTGACCAAGCAATTGTGGATCACACAAATGCTTTTCCCATGCAGGGATCGAACCTGCGGCACGTCGCGCATTTTGATAATAAGCCATGCGACCCTATCCCACTTAGCTATCCTTGCACCCAATCAAAATATAAATATATACAATTTAACTTAAAATTCAATTTTACTGTAAACGACAAAAAAAACGAAATCTCGGAATTTTAAAAACAAAACAAATAGTCTACGTATCCATTATACATATGTTAAATGCATCATTAGAAGTCTCCGAACTCACGCAGTAATGGGCCGAGTCGACGTTTTGACACGAAAATGCGAACGCCCGTGATTTATATGGGATCTCGTATTTTCGTATTGAAAAAAAAAAAAATCGCACAACTAGTAAAACGGAAATAGAGAGAATGGATGTGTTTTGACGTAACATTTTACTGACGCGTCTCTAAGCCAGATTGACAAAGTTAAATGACGTTTTTTTTTTAAATGGAAACGTAAATCAAGAGTTTAATTTACAGAAAATACACCTGTGGCAAATGATAAGTAAGAATTAATATACTTTAAAAGAATTCAAAAAATGTATTATGAAGTTGATTTCAGTTGAATCACGATACCTAGTTCAAAAAATAACTAACACAACTTAAAACCAAAAAATCTTAAAAAAAAAAATCTTCCAAAATGCTAAACTGATCTTCAAAAATCATAGCTACGAACCATCTCGATCACGGCAGCTTTTCATCATCGGTCCATTATTTCGGAAGCTATGATACCACAGACTGATACACGGGCTCGTCAAACTTATAACACCCTCAGTGAGAGTGAACACCCTCTTTTTGTGTAAGGGGTTAAAAATAGTGCGACGCCGAGTCCTTATACAAGTATCCGACTTTTTAAAATTAAAAACTTTCCACTTTAATACAAAATTCTTACGGAAACTTTTTAATTTACGACCAGAGACAAGAGGGAACAAAGAGGTCTATTCGAAAGTTTCAATGGATTTGGATTTCAGATTTTTATAGTAGATTCAATTTACGTACAAGAGTAAGTTAAATGTGATTGGTTTGTTAAAAGCAAACTAACTTTTCTTGATATTTATATTTTTAACATTTAATATATTTTAATATTTTTAGGACAACTCACACACGACTATCTGATCGCAAACTAGGCAGAGCCTATATTATGGCAACCAGACAACTGATAAACATACTTAAATATTTCTAAATACTTACATATTATAAATAAATTACAGCCAGACACAGAACAGACGATCGTGCTCATCACTCAAAGATTTGTCCTGAGTGGAAATCGAACCCACGACCTCCGATTTAGCAGTCAGAGTCACTAACCACTAGACCAACAGGCCCGGTATATAAATATAAACTTGTCCAAGCTCATCATGATGTGTTTAGGTTGGCGATTTTTGGGGGAGGCCTACATTTAGCAGTGGGCGTTTAGCTGCAGATATAATGGCTATATTGTATTGCAAAATGTCTCAAAATGTATCTAAAAATTAATATTTAGTTCGTGACGTTTGCCAATGTTACATGTTATTTCATATTATTACTTATGTTAGGTAAATAAATAGTTTTCTCCGGTCAGTCATAATAAGGAATTCAATTACACACCCTATTTCTTTGTGTGATATTTCTATTATCATTTATAGGTAAACATGCAGAAAGACCGAAAAAGATATGGGTGGATTGTGAGAAAGATGGTATGAGAAAAAAAGGATTTAATGCTGAGATGACGAGTAGGATAGATGAATGGAACAAAAATACGTATTGCGCCGACCCCAAATAATTAGGAACAGGGCAGAGCAGGGGAGATGATGGTAATGTTTTTGTTCCCATACATCCAGAACCTATTAAAAATGAAAATATATTTCGTCAAGTCAAATACTCAAAAGAAAAATGGGGATGGATTTTCCTTTTTTACAGTCCATTGTGTTAATACTTCATTTTGTGAACAGATTATACATTTATATTCAAAAGTATAAAATGTTGTGTAAAGCTCTTCCAGTAAATATATTTTTGTTACCTTCCAGAGTCGGTTGGCGTTGTTGCTTCGATGGCGATATAAAAATTCGGCTCATTGGGTTTTTCCGCAGTATCAACTGCGTTTATATTTATAGTTTGTCATCATTTGCTGGTGTTTGGTTGAATTTTAGATATGCAAAAATGTATTTTGTAAAGAGGTTTTTAGTAATCACTAACTAATGATAAAGGAAAGTACTTACCTAGATTTTAAATTCAAATCTGAATTCTCAAAAAGATAAACCTGTACAAATTTGAACTTAGAGCTTTCCTAAACTTGAACTAGATTTAACGAGGTATCTGGAAATGATAACTTATCATTTAATCTGTACGTTTTAAAACCTTTGTCCAACCGTGGGATAACTAATAAATGTTTCGTGCTTTTATTTGGTATTAAGTTTATGAAAATCAACCCATCATTTTAACTACAAATTCTTTTTTTAATGCAAATCAACCCTTTTTTTCACATTTTTCATTCACACTCTCGTAAAAAGAAACTTTATTATGTCCACTAACACTATTTACGTAACAGAAAATGATACATTAATTTCTGAAACAAAAAGCAGTTATTAACCTCACAAAACACGTAATGTACACTCTATTTTAAATTACTGGGAATTTAACTAAGGGCCATCAAAAAACCGCCTAACTTATAAATGATTGCTGTGAACTCGTTTGTAGGTCAAAAGCAATCAAGGCCAGCTCATTAGCCTAAAAGCTGTTGAGAACCTTAAAATTCTTAGCTAATTTAGACTTAGAATTTTTTCTGAGGGTGTGCTTTTCCCGCCAGACTTTTAAAGTTTTTGGTTTGTTTGTTTTAGTAATTAGCTCATACGTAAAACTATATCTAAAAATAAAGAACTAGAACGTCATGTGTAGTAAAATTGAAGTCTTAGAGTAAAAATAAGTAGCTATAGAGGGCGCATATCGAGTATGAACTGTAGGCACTAGTATGAACAAGTAAAACCGTAAAATTAGTGTCAAAATAGAGCGCGCCGTTTTATTTAAACTATTTTAAAAACCTAATAACATCGGAACTATTGATAGTTTTGCATAAACGTCAGACGGCTCACGGAAAATCACTTAAATCAGTATACGAGCATAGGACTTACAGCAAAAAATTTGCTTACGCTCGACACAACAGGCTACTAGAAGCCCGCACTCTACGCTTGTATGAATACTCTAAGGTTGAAGTCGTTTTTCAATGCAAAGCAATCTTAGGGCCGCGCGCACACCGACTGCATTTTGAACTATAGACATCTATGGCCGGATGGCTTGAGACAGTTCGATTGCATTTGTTTCGATATTTTTCAAAATACAATGTGCGGGAGGTACACGTGAGACGCGAGAGCGGTTGTCAGCTCGCGCCGTCCGTGTGCGGTGATTACTGATTGCTTGCTCAAGAAGTTCGTGTATGGGCGGCGTAACTCGTCATCTCCACATGCATAAACCAAAGCTTTTTCAATATAGTTAAATCTTTTGTTGCGACTTCGGGGAACTATTTCTTTGATATTGTCGTTGTCATGGTAACTGTGTGCCTATTTTCAGTATTATCTAGTTTGTCTGTCGAATATTTATATACAACAGCTGGCTTGTTGTGCCTGATAACTTACAATTGGCTCGGCCTATTACATATGCCTTTCGCTTTAACTACATGTGTTTGGATCTAATGAGAATCATGTTTTTTTTCAGTAAACTTTGTAAGAGTCGCTTTGGACACGTTAAACTTACTTGACAAGTCTCAAATTTTGATATTGTCTGAATGTTTACGCCTACAGAATTAGAATCAATTCTTTATTGAATGCTCAAAAGACACCAACCCATTAGTTTTGGCAATAGGGATGATGACTAGGTATAAAAAGTAAAAATGTATTTAGTCCATTTTCTATATAATAAAAAACATAAAAAACGTATGTTTTACTTTTTCAAAATAACGAATAACTAAGGACATTAAGATAAAGCAAATTGAAGTTCAGGAGTGGGGGCTAATTACGATGTTACACAAAACTCCCGAAATCGTGTCGTCATCCGATGATATTAAAACAAAAAATTGTCAACATCGCTATTTTTCTCAAGGATAACCAGGAAAAAATATCTTCTAGTTGAAAAAACAGGGCGAAACGTTTACAAAACATGTTTCTAAAATTAATCATTATTTCATTCAATGGTTCATTCATTTAAAAATGGTCGTTAAGATTTTAATCTGAGTCGCCAGCTATCAAGGTCACAACTCATTAGTGTAAAAGCTATTCACTTGCAGTTCTTTAGAGCCTTTCCATTAAAACTGATAACAATGACACAAATAAGGTCAAAAAATAGAATTCTATTGTGCATTTCACGAAGGTCAGGAAAACGTGTATTTTGAAAAGAGACTTCAAGATAATAATTTATTAACTGAGTTGCGCTTTAAGTTGAAGGTTTTAACTAAAGCTCCGTCTTTCTAACCTATAATAAAACTAATTTCAGTAACTAAATAATATTATAACGAGTCTGCATGCAATATGCATGCATGCTACTCCAGCAGCTATTCAACAATCCCATAATACTGGCTACAATTATTTTTTATGAGATATGAAACTGTCGGTATATGTATTTTCTGTTCGTAAATAAATGAATAATGTTATAAGATTTGATTTTAAGTCAATTCTAGAAAGTTTCGCTTCTTCATTTTATTTTACTACGGTTTTCGCCGTACCCCTCAAAAAGATAGCAAAAATGGCGTCGACGTCTCAGCAATAATGAAGTAAAAAACGAGTCGAGCAACTCTCATAACTAATTTAAAGTTAATTTGCTTATCTCGAGATGCTAGGGATGCTGTACAATGTACGAAACGTGATCGTTTAGTATTTAACCGGCAAGGAAATTGTTTTGGAACAAAATCGCGATGAAAAGTTTTATCTTTCGATTTGCATGGGAGGTTAAATTTGATGTTTCCGTTTAAGATTTTTGTCGGTTTACCGAGCCAATATTACCAATAGACAATTTCATTGTTCATTATCTGACGGTGAATGCAAAAATCTATTTATTCGGATATTTTTACGTTACTCATTAAGTACCAAGTTACAAGCGTATTTATTCAAAACAGTGAACCTAAACATAAATTAAGTAACTTTTTGTCATCATTCAACAAAAACCTAAACAATCCAAACAGCAGTTACACAACCATGTTCAACGTAACTCATCGTCCAACAAAATGGTCGACAACCCTCTGTTTATTTTTTAAAAGCTCGAAAAATAAACACTAGCAAAGCGCAGCATGAAAAAAAACTAAGCCACTCAACGGAATCCCCTCCTAGCGTTAAGAAGAATAACAAGTATTCCAAAATAGGAAAAATACACTTTCTTACAGCTTCGCATTGAGATTTTAGACTTTTTCTCTGAGTGTATTTTGAGTAGAGTTTATGTAACTAATTTAAGAGAATAGCGAGTGGCTGGTTATAAGGGAAAGAGGTTTATCACCTAGACGTATGGAATCCTGTTGGTCAATGTCGAGACTAAACCGCTGTAGCTTGTTTATTTAGTTAATCCTCTTTAGTGCAATTTCACTTTTTGTGCATAATTTAGTCATTTCGTTTGGTAGTTTTACTGACTTTTTTAATGCGTATAAAATGTCAGCATTGAAGGACCTAAATGAAATATATAAATGTTTCAAACATTTGCAATAGCCACGGTTAAAACCATGGCTTGTTCATGGCAGTTTTTCATAATCTTAATAATGTTTACAAAATATTAATATTTCACCAAATTATTCAAAATTTTTGTGTTGTTGCAATTAATGTCATGTTATCGACGATAATGTTTTAAATTTTTTTAATGATAAGATTAAATTATGATAAAACGATAAGCATATTTTAAGAATGATTTATTTAATAATAAACCTTCCTAACACAATACATTCACATAAAAACCTAACCTTTAAGAATAGATAATCAATCAGATAATCAAGTACATGACTGGCGTCTTGCCTGTAGATCAAAGTCATGTCTAATTCATTCTTTTTATAATTAAGCTTCTGTACTTAATTTATCGCAGCGTCTCCACTGAACCATGTTACAAACTTAACATTCTCATTACATAAGTAATCATATATTTTAAGTAAATAAACATGTCATGTATATCCGATACTTGTATAATTAAACAGACATTTGTAACACGAGTTTTTGATAGCATCGTTTTTTAATTTTGAGTTTGGAAACATAAGGACGTAAAAATTGTACGGGCGCGCTTGGAGCGGTTTCACTTATAAAAGTAGGTAGTAATTTATTATTACACACATACAGTAATTTGTTCAATAGGTACTTATATAATAATTCGTTTTTGACAGACCTTAAGTTTGTTTTTTTAATCGCGTCAGCAGGCATGTCTGTTTCTTCGAAATACGATATGAGTCTGTTGACGGTTCAGAAGTGTATTAAAAATATATTGTTATTTTATTTTAAAGCGTTTATTCGCGTGAACGTTTTAATCGGGCTAAATGGATTATTTTAAGTTCATTATAATTGACGGGCACTTAAAAGCGTTCGGGATTCCAAAAATATTCAAAGAGCATTCTAAATGCCTTTATATTTTCTGCTAATTTGACATTATTTTGTAGTCAGTATTATGAAAAGGATTTATTTTCAAACAATATCATTTTTGACACACTTCGACAGTAGATATCTTAGTTATTCGTCCCAAAACTCCGGATCTTGATAATATATTTGTTTGCCTATTATAGTAAAATAATAAAAAAAACATCAACCACGAAGCAAAACGTAAAAACAAAAAAAATAAATTGTAGACACGTTCTGTATTTCATTTTCCTTAAAAAAAAACACATACATTGCTCTGATCCCAAAATAAGTAGCTAATGCACTTGTGTTATGGAATCAGAGACAACGGCGGTACCACAAAAACCCGGAAAGATAAAGAAACGTGTCTTTTTTTACATTAATACGTCCGGAGATTGAACTCGGCACCTCAGAACTGACGACACCTTGAAAGCCGGTGCAGTACGCCACTCGACCACGGAGGTCGTCAAGTATTCAAATTATTGAGATTAGGTAGGTAGGTACCTGCTTGCGTGTACGTCCAAAAAAACCCATCGTATGTTTTCCAAAGAAACGCGTGTGGTCACAATTACGTATCAACTTGTCCCTTCCTATTAAACCGCCTCAAGCTATACTATTAAACTAATCAAATTGTTCCACCAATATATTATTTAATTTGAAGACAGTACGGCTTTAATAATATGGAGGTGTGAGAGAAACAGATACTTTGGTGCACTAATGGTTAGTGTAAGTGTCGTTTTAGACATTAAAAATAATGCTTAATTTCAAATGGATTATCTAATGCAGAAAATAAAAAGATTTAAATAAAAATTACATATTCAATTATAGTCATGTTTTTTTAGTAATTATTGTAAAGTATTGTATAGTTAAGTATTTGCATTACTTGTATATTTCGAAATTCATTCATTTATATTTTCTTTATTTAAGTAGCAATCCTCATTAGGTGGCAATACTTGATTAACAATATAGACCGTAGTGATACAGAATTACAAAATAGTCTTACGAAGCAATTAGCAATACCACCTCAGAAGAGGAATAGTGATCATTTAACAAACGCCAAAGCTAGTCTAAATAAGAACAGTACACGTTCCTACAGCTAAAAGCTCATGTCTCATAAAATCCAATAAAGGCATCTCACAACTAAATCTAACTAAGCCTTTTCCTTCATAAAAGTCAGCAGAGCGACTTCAAAAGTCTTGCAGTAATCGTCCAGTCGCAGTAGAGCCTATAAATTGAAGTTGGTACCACGTTCTTACAATTTAACATCGTTGGAGCGTTACACAGAGAATTTCCTGGCATTTCCCCTACAGCGATCTGAAAATATCTTTATCCAATTTATTTTTCTGGTTGCGACACACAGTTTTGTACCGTTTCTGTAGTTATTTGAGATTTTATTGATAATTGAAATAAGTAGCGTGAAAGAGCGGGAACTTTTTACTTTTAAAATTGTATGCGTCTGACGTTACTTCGGATTATATAATTAATTTAACTTTTGTTAAAAAAATAAATAAGAAAAATACTTTAAAACAGAACACACAAAATACTCACTCACTTTTATGAACGTAACTGAAAACGACCAAATACAATTAACCCTTTTCAATAAAAACTATACTAAAATTATCTACACCGTTTAAAAGCAATGTGTTCCGACATGATCCTGCAAAAGTGAGTAAAGACTCGTCACAAGACAGTAAAGCACTGGCGAGCCCCCAGAGAGAGATACACACGTGCAAGTACACATCCCAAGTTAATGGTACGACCTGAAATTATTTCATGACCGTAAAAGTTTAAAATAATGCACTATTAAACACAATTTATTCTAGAGTCTTCAGAATAAAATTTTACAGCATACTTGGCCATTTTATTTCGAAATATAAATATTGTACGTTTTAAGTTAGATGTTTTGTTATTGATGGTATTTTTGTTAATTGGTTTTCTTGGCAGAAAAATTCAATAGATGTGAGGACAATTTTTATTATTTACGCGTCACATAGATTATTTAAAAATAATAGACACGTATTTTTTCTTTTGTTAATTAAACAATCAATGTGGGTGAATGGAAATGTCGCGTGACGTTAGTTGTAGCTACAATTTTTACCTACAAGGTGACGTCACAAGCCCCTTCTCCTGAACTTTAAAGCGCTTTAACTTTGTAATTTTTTATTGATTTGATAAAAGAAAAAATACGAGTTTTTTACTTTTTCTGTATTCAGTCCGCACCCCTATTTAAATTGTCATCAACATTATTATGAATGTGTTCATAAATTTTAATATGTTCAGCTCTAAAATATATTTTTTGTTGTTTTTTCGCATTGTGTAGATAATGTGCTATGTCCAAAGATATGGTATAAAACAGTGATCACAGCTGTTATTGACCAGTACGAGTAAATTTAATAAATAATTAGAAACGTTCCCACAGTTTTGAATTCAGATACAATTTACTTTTAAACAAAGAGGTCAGGTTATTTCTTTCAGTTATATTAACTCGATTTGATCGTCATTCAAGACATTTATGCCAACTCGCAAACTGGTCTTTATCAATATTAGAGTCTTGTATTGAGATCTTTATATTGGAATTTAATACAATTGAATCCGCAGAAATTATAGTGATCCTTCCGGCAAATCTCTAAAATATTTCATAACAAACCATGAATTTCTACATTCCAGATGCATTCAAAGCAATATTTGTCTTCGTAAGCTCCGGTATTCCTATAACGTTCATAGCTGAATCTTTTGTGTACAGAATTCGGTTCCGGACGATAAAATATAGGAACATCCCTAAAGCTCACCTGTCTTCGATATAAAACCTCCATAAAACTATCCGTTTTATTGATCTGCTTTAACTTTTACTGTTTCTGCGATGATATGAACATGTTTTGGGTCATGGCTGTCATATTTTTCAAGGACATAAACTCTGGTTTATGGCGGTTTGTGTATGCGATTTTTTGGAGGGTCACCCCTTGCTGAGATGTGTAGGGATAAAGTATTACGGACTTTTGTTCCTTGGAGAAATAAGCATGAGTATTTGTTGGTATGCCCGTCATGCGTTAGAACCATTTTGTACAAGGTCAATGTCACATCCACTGTAGGTATTCTTCTATATGTACGTCGTGTTATGTAGTATCGTTACACACAGCTTTATTGAGATTCCCAGTAGACATTACAATACCGACTCTACTCCAATATAAATAACTCAATTAACGAACTTATTGATCAATCACAAACACATCATCAAATTGTTAATTAGCATCACCACGCCACCAAAATATTCATTAAACAAAAAACAAACGATTACAAAATCGCTTTGTGTCCAATTGATCAGTTTGCATGTTTTAGAGTATTGTCGCTCAAACAGAATTTAATTTCATCCGGTATCGAGTACAAATTGACGTTTTGTAGCAATCGTAACATTGGCATGTGTCGTATTAAACAAGGATTAATAAACATTGCAGCAGCATTCATATTTTAGTTTTATTATTAAATTATGCATTTCCTTTTGTGTCATTTGTATCAGATTTTGTTTCGCTTGCATCAGTTTTAATAATTACATATCTATGCTATATTAATATGTAGCTAAACAAACCTTTATGATATGTAGATGATGATATTTTACTCTTTAGGCTTGTTGGACGAATCGCATGAATTGCAGAAAATTTATGCAATGTGCTAATAACTGAATCAAAAACCATGTAAAAACTATAGTTATAACCAATTTACATGAGATAATAACGCGATGATATTATGTATGCATGAGTGTTTGTATTGAATGAATAATGTAATTTATGCCTTGTCACGACAAATGAAAACATTCAAAGAGCGAAAAAAATATTTTACTTGAATTTTATTTTTCCATGAAGTAAATACAAATAGTTCTATCTTATACAACATCAAAATGATGATAAACCATTGATACGACAAAAATACAAAATTTGTAATTTGCCTTGCTGAAAAAACAATATTACATATCAATTAATGATTATGTAATACCAATACTCAATATCCGTATGAACACACATAACCTCAATTTATAACTTCTGTATTGATACATCTCTTGAAAACTATGAAGATGTTATGTACCGCAGTCAATATGGAAGTTTCCGGCAAGCCCACAATAATTAGTCGAACGCCAATTCAAATTCAAACTCTTCAACCAGTAGATGAACATTTTGAACCTGGAAGATCTCATCTCAACGTGCCCTCGGGAATCCAAAACTTGATCTCTAACTAACTCAGTCTTCATTATACATTGAACAAATACATCTGTTTGCGAAGGATCCCTTAAGGCTCAGTTATCGGGAATTTCATTGTGATTAACGTCCAACTTTCCGTTTTATTTGAAAACCTTTATTATTTGAGTATACAGTGTCGGGAACTTGTTATTTTTCTGTTTGATTTTCAGTAAATTAATAAATTGATTAAAGACAAATGTTGGAACTTGAAATGTAACTCGATTAAACTTGAGGTTGTGAAAGTTGTATTATGTTTGAGTTTCATTTTATTACGCCTAGCTTTATGAACACTGTCAACACATTTCTCACTGTCATTACTTATAATGATTATAGTGCTTTTTCATTAGGAATCTTAAGTATAATATTGATCCCGGTAATTATTTTATTCTACTGACTTCAAGATATTTAACAATAGCTGTCAATTAAATTACTGGTCGTTTTGTACTAGTGCTTTAAGTGCCATGTACTTACTCATTATTTATGGAATATTTAGAATATTTTTTTCTTAGCAATAAAATACAAATACTAACAAATTATTACCCTAAGACAAGTATTCGAAAAGATGTTTTTAATATACATATAAAGCCATTCGCACCACATAAAACCTTCTGAACCACATTCATTGGGCAAACAACCTTTAGCAATCCCACTCATGGATGGTTCCCAACTGCTGTAACGTTGTAACGTATCAAGGTGCTGCTCACATATTCATTCCGACGCAACACACCTTCCATTATCACAAACACAAATCAATTCCTGAATAGGTAATGTGGTTAAGCATACAACGGGGAACTGGGATCCCAGCATTTGGGCTCCGGAACCAACCGCAGGAAATTGGCAGAATAGCAATACGTTACGAGTATTATTCATTGCTGCTTCCTGGACGGTTTCCTTTTTACGCCAATTTGAATGTAGCTATGCTAATAATGTTATTCGATGTATTGGGGGAGGAAAAATGGTAATTAGATTGCAGAGCTTGTCCAGATAAGCAATAAAAGGTTTTTTCTGGAGCTCTCAAAGAAAAAGCCCCTTCTTTAAATTTTTCCTTTTGTAGTAAATATTTAATACAAACGGTGCCGCGGTTTCATTTGCGTAAGTAATGCCTATACCTGACTTTTTTCGATGTGTTAATAGTTAGTCTGCTATTCAGTGTAGAGACGAATCCAACAAATCAAGAATCATGGAAATCGGTCCTCCCGGTCTCGAGTGTTGTTACAAACCGAAGACTTTTACAAAAGTTCTAACATTTTCACTTGATTGGTAGCAAAAAAATCCTCCTTTAAATTGGAATTACTGCCCACTGTAAAGGCCCATTAAGTTAACGGACGAAACAATTAAATTCAGTCGCAGGTGTCTAAAAACCTAAGGTAACTCACACATCCCACAGTCTTAAATTCTGAGAAATGCAAAGTTAAATTTAATTTCAAACGAGCACCTGGTAAGCTTTACTCGTGTAATGAATATTATTGCAATGTCAGGAGTCTTAACTCAAATTTGGTTGGACCACCGACTATGATTCTAGCATGAACAATTGAATAAAGCTTTGAAATAGCGACTATGTTTAGAATTCGTCTTATGATAATACGATTTTCATTTTAAGGCTCTGTACACAAACGGTGCCAACGAGACCCTATTACTAAGCCCCCGCTGTCCGTCCGTCTGTTCGTTCGTCTATTTATTAGCGGGCTGTATCTTATGAAACGTAATAGGTAGACAGTTCAAAATTTCACTTTGTATGTATTTCTGTTGCCAGTATAACAACAAATAATAAAAATAAATTAAAAATTAAAGGAGGCCATGCAAGAGATGTTCTTGCACGATATTAACGACATCTTATACGTTGGTACAGAAAACTTCATGCGCGAGTCCGGGTCGCACTTCACCTGATTTTTTGCTTAAAAACTCGTAAACTAAAATTTGGTAAAATATCGTCCGAATTCTCGTCATTGGATAAGTCAATAAGGCTTTAACAAAATCCCTCGCCAAAACAAAGAACATCCATGAACCCACACGAAAAAACAGGGCTATATTATTGTACCTTATAATCAGTAAACAATTTTTGGCTGGCCTCCCAAAATCTAATAAAAACATCGACTATACC
The DNA here is from genome assembly GCA_932294365.1 of Diachrysia chrysitis. Classification (NCBI taxonomy): domain Eukaryota; kingdom Metazoa; phylum Arthropoda; class Insecta; order Lepidoptera; family Noctuidae; genus Diachrysia; species Diachrysia chrysitis. The sequence goes on from OW028661.1 coordinate 914,087, forward strand.
AATAAGCCTCTGGAGCTCAAATCGATATTTAATGTTAAACAAAATCTAAAAATATCCTGTGTCCTTAACTTTGGAACTTGCTCTTGTCAACTAATAATTGTGAGCCTGAGGAGTTTGTGCAAGTTTGTGGATATTGTTTGCGCAAAGCTGAAACTTGTTTATTGTCATTTAACACGTATTTTGTTTGCGATATCAGTTTTAATATTATTTTATAAGAGATTTGTTAGCCCGAACTGTGTTTTTTGTACTTTAAGAAACATTTCGTAACTGATAAAGAAGGACAAATACAAAAAGCGTTTGCTGATGCACGGGAGACACCAAAAATAGACAATGTTATTCAGTTTTACAATTTTAAGTCGTTTGAGTTAAATTACGCACATAATGTCAGCTATATCTGGGTTCAAGTTATAATGGAACCCAGGTTTGTAACAAGACTTTTAGATACAGTTCCAGCAAAAAATGTTTAAAGCTCACGTAACTATTTCATATTTTCTGTTATTGCCTCGATGTGGGTTACATGCGTCGTTACGATGCCGTCGTTTACAAGTATTATTGCTTTCGTGTTATTTCGTATCATTGTAGCGTTTATTGTCTTGATCTTTGTAAGATTGCTGTATTTTAGGTCATATACGGTACCTACGTCTACTTACAAAGCAGTATTACCTAGTCTGAACAGTGTTTATGGATGTCACATAACATGTACCTACAGTACAAACTCTGAGTAATGTGGTAGTAACAGTTACCTTAGTTTGTATATTACATTACATTTAGTTTATGGAGCTGCAAGTAATACGTCCCCAAATGGCAAGACCTAGTACGTCATAAAATGTTCGGAATGATGTATGTAAGTCTAAGTGTACACAGCGATCACCTCGACTAAAAACTATTTGGATCATATTACAAAGGAAGAATATGAAGATTGAATTTAGTTTTGATAGTGTAACTCTTTATTTAGAATCGCATAGAAGTAAATATTATATTTATGTTGATGCAAGAGACACGAAAAACAGACAAAACACCAAAAAATAATTATATTATTTACCTGCAAAATAATATTGAATTACCTCACCTTACATTTGATTAAGTAGGTACTTGATCAATAAACTTTAACATCATATGCTTACGACAGTACTATATTCCTTTACCTGCAGGTACATTTCAGTACGGCTAGACTAGTTTAGGACTTAGGCCATAATCATAATCACTAGTGTGGCGATGTCGCCAGTTTCAGCTATCTATGGCATTCGTATTTTGAGCTTATTGTTTCAATATTGCTCATCCTTGTGGTTAAATTGTTCATCTGGTCAAAAACAATTGTCCAAGTTGCATTAGCCACCAGAATTGAAAGACATGCATATTAATTCTGCAATCGTCAACTATTAAAAAAAAAAAAACTAAATTATAGCCCCAAATAGATTGATAAAATTAAATCTTAAAATATAATTGCTTTGAGACGATTTTCATATTTAGTTATTAAGCTAAGTCTGGATGAGCTTAAAATCCGATCTTTAAATAATTGAACAAAGATTATTGAAAAACAAATACTTAGTCTTTCTTTAAATCAAGAACATAAAATTTAAATGAGAGCAAATAAAGTTTATCGTTAATGAATTAAAAAAAAATGAGAGCATTACATCAGTCCATTAAAAATATACAATGATTACAGACTACAGCTTCAAGACCTTTCATCTAATCCATTACTAATATTGCTGTTAACACACTAAACAAAACAAAAGCACTCAATAATTCTGGAACAAGTTTAGTTAACTAAAAACGTTATCAATAGATCAATTAACAACTTTTCACCAGACAGTTTCCTCTTCGCTGCGAAACTTCCGCCCGACATTCGCCTAAGCCTCAGTAATCTGAGGTTAGGTAATCATTAAAAAGTTTTCGACTTTTAATCCAGAACGTTGTGTCTGACATGTGAAACGATTGATATAAGAATGAATTTTTAGACCGTGAAAGCTGAAATTGAGTAAGCACTTTCAGTTGGATTTTTGGAAGCCTAATTCGTTTTTAGCAAAGGGATTTCAATTTTTTCATGTTCAACTACGCTCTTTGTAATAACAAAGGCAGCGTTAGTAGGGCAGTTGTCGAAATACAATTTAATATCATAAAGCTCTTAAAGACCTAACGATCTTCCATTGAAAGTGGAGATAGGCAAAAAGCCGAGAATCCCTACAAAGCTTTATCAAGGTTTCTGAAAAGCAAAAGAACACTTGAGATAGCCTTTATTATATTCTAAGAATGTTCATGTAATCAAAACGTAAGTTGATTTCGTGTTGTCCAAACACCTAACATACGCAAATGTCCCATCTGCGTCCAAATCAAACAAACAGTACAATTTCCGTGAACCGTTGGCATTGGCTATATGATTACTACAAATAAGGGTTGGTTCATATGAGTGGACAGCCGCTATATAGATCCAGATTTTTGCAACAAAGAACAAAATTAAAGTGTGTATACGAAAATTTCGCCTTACAATACTAAAATAATGGAAAGGTTTTTTGAGAGTTGAATATTCATTAGTCTACAATAATGTATTTTTTGTTGTTATGTGTACCAAAGGAAGACTGTTGAAAAGCTGAAGAAGTAGGTAAAAGAGCTAAATGAAATAGCCAAAGGAAGGCTTAAGCCCAGTAGAAAGCTGAAAATAGCGATGGTAATAAATATTTGTGAAACTAGAAGATGATGATCAAGATATCGTAATGTAGTATGTAAAAGTAGATAAAGAAGAATAGTTTAATCGAAATCAAACGGCTTGTAGGCTAGATGTGCAATGTGCATACTGCCTAAACACGCCAATATGGTCGCGTGGGCAAACTCGCGTCATTAACCGACAGAGTTAATTGAGCCGCAGTCAACAAAGATTAAGGGTATGTTGTCTAGCCTTTTTTGTTTGGTCGGCTTTTATTGGAAATCGTAATTGGTTCGTGTGTAGAAATTATTGGGAGATATCTATCTATATGGAGTACGTTATTTAATTTTGTGTTTGTATTGTCGGCCTTTCGTAAGTTGTATTTGTACTTTATCGTGATATACATTGTGATAGACAAAATGATGGTTGCTTAATGATTGCCTGCTATCAAATAATACTATATTGCAGGGATTCAACTATTATAGAACAATGCACACATTATTCCGGTTACAACAGTATTTAAATGAAAACAAAGTCTTGCATTTAATTAACCTGGCTTTAAACTTTTGTTGGTATAACAAAGTAACAAATTATTAGAAACGTTGTGTCGAAAAAAGAGAAAATGTCACAAACCAGACGGAATGGAGAAAATTATAAGTACTTCTTCCCCCCATATACTAGTTAAAGCACAAAATTTATTACCTATAGTAAGTCTGATCCTAAAAATATCAAACAACGTAGTACCTAGATCTAATGACCTTTACATTTAATATTCAAAAGCTAGGTCTTTTTCAAATTACTATAAAATAGTAACAATAAGATTAGTCTTATCGTTAGTTAGGTAGCAGAAAACATAGGCCGTCGAATATTTAAACAACTAAAACTGGCCTAACGCGTGTCAGACACACATTACGAAGAACAAGTATTAGTTGGTCTGTTACAGAATATATAAAGTATATAACCAGAGGTCAACCAATTTCGGTTATTATATCTCATTACAGTTGTCGTAATGTAAGAAGCGAAACAATTTAAGTTAAAAGGAAGTTGTTTTCGAGTTGTTGTTTTTTGAATTATTTTGGTCATTGTCAGCTGTATTAATTATATTAGCAAAACGAATAACATATAGGTAGGTATTTACCTGCATACCTTTGGTGGATAAAGGCTTTTATACTTTTTGGTTTATGCCTGGTTTGTATATTCAAGAAACAATTGGTTTTGCAAAACGAAGAAAATTCTACAGTCCGTAAGGAAAACGAATCGTTTCTTTTATATAGGAACCGGCCTTTAAAAAACCTTTCTTTTTAACGTTATGAATGCCCAGTAGGTAAAAGACTCGAAAGAAAACCCCGATTTCAGAGGACACCAGAAAACCGTAATGAAGCTTAATAGTATAGTAAAAGCTTCTTAGATTTTTGTACCACATGTCTGCAGATCCTTAGTTAAAAATAGTTGTACTCGAAGCACCAATTAACGAGTACACCATATCGAGTACCCCATAAAATCCATTCCCACCATACCACCAGTCACCCAAATGAGGAGTTCTCGTGACTAGAAACACGTAGACGAAAAGCAACAGAAAGTTACTTGAAATCCATTTTGGTTCCTATCGCCCAAATCTACGGCAAAATGGAAGTGACGAGCCGATTTTGCCACTGTTCGTAATACTCTTAAAGTGACCTCAATATTTTTGGGGTAAGCTAACAAAGGTAAGTTGTAAATAAAGTAAGAATAACTCTGAAATATTTTGGATAGATCGGTTCAGTGTTTCTGATATTTTGTTTGATATTAAATGACATAACTATAACTATTATTTCAATTATTATAGTGGCAGATTATTGAACACCATTTTCTGTAATCGGTATTCCATATTGTTTAACAACATTAATATGGCCTGCTAATGAATTTAATACTCAAAAAAATTTGAGTACGCTATTTATTTCAAATATTATTTAAAAGCCTTTTTCTCCCAGATTTTATTTGTCTTCAAGCCCTTTAAGTTCTGTAAGCCCTATTTAGCTAATCATATGTAATGCTAACTACATGTTTGAACATAATATTGTTTGTTTAGCATTTGCAATGGCAGGAGACGATGTAATCACCTCCAGTGCTAATCCATCAAATTGATATTATTATGTCAACACACTGTCCATTAAGGAGAGTCTTGGAATCAAGATTAAGTGCATCAGATACCAGTGTGTTGAAACTACTATGTTAAAAGAAATAAAAGCAGTATTTATCGCTTTTAATTATGATGTAATATGGTAATACTGTAAATATATTTTTCAGGAAAAATAATTATAATGCATTCTGAGGTTTACACGAATGTTAGACATTGAAAAAAAAAACTACTTTTTAAACGGATTCTATCGTGGTTTATTTACATTTTAGTTCCCGACGTTTCAGAGCTTTTGCAGGCGTCATGGTCACGGGCAGCTGAGGTGACATTCTTCATATTTTAACTGATTAAATAAAATCTAAATAAGCGGCGATAGAATCCGTTTAAAAAGTATTTTTATTTCAATAAATTTAATATTCAGCTATGAAGAAAATTCTAAGGCTCAGTTTGGAGTTGAATACAAAAAAAAATGTGGAAAAGCTGAATGGGACAACAACATTTTAAATTTGTTTTATAAAAATCTGTACTACTAAGAATATATTGACATCAAAAACCACTAATATTGAGTCATTGTAAATTTTCCTTACAATAAAACAACAAAACCAAAATTCTATCCCCAAAGTTCTTCACTCAAGCACAAAAAGTGATACTATAATGAAAACTGATTCCACAGCGACCACAAAAGCTTCGAACTTCTAAATCAATCCACACACTTTACTATTGATACTTAATACTTAGTTATCAACTATAGTTTTAATCTTATCAGGTCAAATAACGATACGACCTCCAGACGACATGGTAATATTGGTTACAGCTTTTGTTGTATTAGATTTAATCAGACGAGCTTAATTAATCAAGGGGCATTTATTTCGATAAAACTGCAGAGGCTTCCAAAACGAAATAGATATTAGGGAGGAGTAATTAAAAAACCAATTTAAGATTACTGCCTTTCAGGACTTTTAATGGATTTACGAGGAACAAAACGTCAGCTTTATTCTTATTATGTTCAGTATTTTTGTGACGAATATAAATTAGCGTAACAATTTTTTTGGATGAAAATGACAACTTCAATGTGTATAGAGACGCAGCGACTCTAAAGTACACACATTGTCAACGTCTAAGAAACAAAGGACAAACAAGAACCAAATACGAAACCCCAAACAGTCTCTGATCAATCAAAGAGCACGTCAATAATCCTTTACACGCTAAGTCAGTCCGTACTAAAGCCAATTAGGGAATGCTGCCCGTCCAAACACACCAGTTAATGATTAAAAGCAATTATTGATAGAACCAGACAATCGATTGATAGAAGCCATGGGTTTTCCACCTATGTATACAATACACTTTACTGGGAAAACGTTCATTAGCCTTTGTAGACACTGTGTCATTCGTAATGATGAGGTTTTGGCCTTTGAAACTATCTGATGTTTTGCAAAGTTCAAAACGACAAAAAACAATATTTTGGACGCCGCCGGTAAGGTAAGACGGAATCAAAAAAAAACTCGTTCGAACTAAAATTTTAGGTTCTTTGATAATTTGTTAAAGGTTTAAACTAAACTAATGAGCAACAATCTAATAATTCTAGGAAAAAAAATGTTTTTTTTATTATTATTATTAAGTTAATAATTAATCTGTATTATTATAACTTTAAGCATTTTGAAAGCAAAAAAAAGCAATTTTCGCTTCGTTACCCATCTAATTTCTAGATAGCATACACTCGTAAAACAAAATGCTATGCAAAATAGCGCTTGCCCCTTTATAAGCATCGCTTACCGATGGGACAACATTTAATTTTCCAGACTAGCCGACGGAAATTATAGCAGCCATTATTCTTAAAAGTAATCTCATGCAGTTTCTGTAGAGAAATATTCTCATTTTTTATTTATTCACTTATTAGCATAAAGAAAATAATGTGATACGATATTCAAATGAGAATATACAGAACAACGTTTTATTTTCTTCCAATCAAGGGGTAAATGAAAATTGTACATTGTTTTTGTGCGAAATAATAATACTGCTTTTCGTTAACAAGTACAAGTAAAATGAATGAAGTTCGGGTCAATCCAAATTCCAAATGGCATTGTGGCTGACCCAAGTTAAATAGCGGGACTAATTCAACTTCCTACATACTGATATATTGTGAGGGTAAGAATCTTTGTAATACAATGGAATTAGAATTAGAACAGTTAGTTGAAATTAGATTAAATGTTATGGAATAAAAACAAACAGAAAACTGAATGCGTTGCCAAAATATTAATTGACGTCACAGTAACATTAAAACAGATTTTTTTATTGAAAGTGAATGATAAAACTGATCCATAAAATAAATACAAACAACCAAAAAATAAGAGCATCGTACTTATATTAATTTCGTTTTTAGATCAGCTCACCCCTAAAGGGAAAAATTGAAACGCTTCTAAAGCCACAACATTGAATGGATCGTTAAAAACATGAATGGTGGACTTTGTCCGTCAGACCATAAATAAAGAGCACATACTGCTAACGTAGATAATTAATCAAAAGTTTACTTGCATATCTATAACATGTTGATACCAGCTTTTTGCCAATAATTGGACCATCAATTATAGAGTACCACATAAAGCCGCCACTCACACCGTACAGACAAGATCGTTAATACCCGGGGAGGGAGTTGTCACTAATTTGTACCGGCCGGATGACGGGCAGACAAACGGTCTGATTGACGGTCGCTTCATTAGCGAGACGCGTGAAATTCGAATGTATTTCTCTTATGTACGAGTTTAGTCTCTTCAACCTTGTTTCGTTACGGAGTATACAGATGTTATATTTATAGAAATATTAAGGTTCCATTTATTACTTTTTTAACATTTTCACTTATGAGTTTATTTTTAGCTGAATTTGATACTTGGATGTCTATTAATTCTTTATTCTCAACTTGTAGTAGTGCCTTTAGGGACTGGGCAAGAGGTCATGTTATGTTAATTTCATATGTTTGTTCGACCCTCGGTATTCCAGTGTTTGTTCCTAAGTAGCCCTAGGCCTGCGAGACTCAATTCATTTGATTAAAGCCTAACTTTGTGTACACGTGTAGTAGTTTAATATTAAATATCACTCCTTAGGGATCTAGCAAAATTTGAAGGTTAAAGACCAAATTCGGTTTGAGTTAATACCACTCTAAGCTACTTCGCTGTTAATTATTAGTGGCTCTTAATTGAAGACTTATATAAACGCTGCGTTTGACTTTGTCTAGATATACAAAAGGTCGATTTTTCTGAACAAGTATTTGTAAAACCTAAAGGATTTCATCGTTATTGAGAGTACAGCCAAAGTGTGTACCTACACAATTGTTCTGACTGGTGACTTTACAAAATTCAGAATATCAAATCATTACAAAGAAAATATATTCTATTTTTGAACGAATGAGCTACAAATAATGCCTAACATATCTCTAACATGAGATATACTAGTTATGATGGAGACATACCGACAGCTGTTTCATTAGTGAGTTGGGTACTATTGTGAATTCCTATTGTACGGACATTTACTTAGTATCTAGTTACAGGCGTTAGATTTCGCCTAAATTCTAGAGGGATATTAATGAATTTTAGGACTACATCTTCTATTTTGGACAAATCCAAATTCGGGTACTTAGGTAACATTTGGGTAATATTGTGATGTGTCTGACGTCGGTTTGGTACCTATTAATACAATGTTCTATTGTAAGTAGAACTAGGTAAGCATCTGGCTTATGCCTGGATTCAAAAAAACCGATTCGTTTTGCAAACGGACGGTAGAATTTTCTAAGCAAAATGAATATAATTCAGAGATAGTTGTGAGTTGGCAGTATCTATTTTTATTAATAGTAATTATTCAGTTTTTAATTATGTATTTGTAACATCCTGTGCGTTTTGTTTTTTTGATACATATTTAATTAAAGCAATTTAGTTATTATTGTACAAAGATTTAATTTTGTCTGCTACATTTAATTCATCCTTAAACTTAAAGCAATTAACATGACTATAAATTAAATGTTTTAAAGCATCGTTATCTTTATAAATTTTAATATTGAGAAATATTGTAACAGCTAAGTATAAGCGGAGCAATAAATTAAAAGATTCAAGTCATAAAAGTTAAGCCGATTGATTGATATAATATCCCATTCAAAATATCCGATTATTCAACAAGACGAAAATAAAAATATTATGCTAATGCAAATGTTGATGGTTTTTTATGAAATTTATCAGTATTTAGGAACAAAACTAATCAATATTATTGCAGTTTATGTCAGAAATTCTTCAAATCTTTTGGGATTTCTCACTCTTAGAATGGGCTTAAATGAAGTCGTTGACTGAATCTGTTCGTTTTTGTTTTTATTCTTATTAACGGTACCCAAGGTACTTGTAGGTGTGGAGTATCCAGTAATATAATTATAATTATGGCTTCATATATAGAAACGAAAAATAGTTCACATTGCGATATAAAATAAAATTTCAAGCTTACATTATCGTTTTTCATTCCCTTATAGAGAGCCTTCTGAACATCACCACTAGGTATCTAATTTTTGACGAAAACAACACCATACTAGAACTAAGTATATAATCTCCTTGGCCATATAAATTTCCACCATGGGAAGTACGGTAAATGTGATAAAAAGGTCTGCGATCCAATCACAGGAGGCTTTAAGATTCACCGCGCCGAGATTACACCACGCCATGGAGTTATGGGAGAAAATTCACGAACAAGGATTATTATAGGGCTAGGAGAATAGCGGGTATCACGAACTATGGTTAAATGATCGTTGATTTCAAAAATAGGCAAAGGATTCTCTTGTTCGATGCATTCTACAGAAGACGTTGAATAAAATAATGTAACGATGTTCAAACAGATTTTTTTATTAACGTATAATAACTACAGTGTCAATCGTCATTGTGCCAAACTATCAAGAGAAACGATAAGGTTGCAATTATATTAATTGTTCTTTACTATTCCTTAAAAAAAATCTTAAGCACATTCATAATTGCATTTTAGGTATAATAATGAATAATACATGTGGGCAACATCACATACATTGCTCTGAACCCAAAGTAAGTAGCTAAAGCACTTGTGTTATGGAATCCAGAGACAACGAAGGTACCACAAACACCCAGACCCGAGACAATGTAGAAAAGTGTTTTTTTCTACATTGACCCGGCCGGGGATCGAACCCGGGACCACAGAGCTGGCGACACCTTGAAAATCGTGTGTGTACGCCACTCGACCACGGAGGTCGTCAACGGTATATAATGGTATTAATAAATCTGTTTCTCCTAAACATTTGCGTCCGCTACAAAATGCAGGTAAGTAATCCATCCATGTTTATATTCCCACGCACAAGAATAATATACCATCATCAGCTGTTGTTTATCAATAAAGACCATCTGTTTAATTAATGGGTTGATGGCGTTGACACTGATTAATACATATTGTTTATAAAGTTATTTCTACGGGATTTTCTAAAACAACGACCTTTAATGGGATTTACTAGTAAATATAACCAATTTTTCACTAGTTCTTTAGACCGGCCCTTATTGTCTTAAGTTAAGTATAAAAAAAAGAAGCAACTAGCAAGACATATATTAAACTGGCAAAACAAAAAGGAGGACTACGCCCACCAGTGGGTATAATAAGGCTGAAAATTATAAAGACAAAAGCTTTTTGAATAAAAATCCGTTTCATTGTTTTAGTAAAAGTATGTAAATAAGTAACCTATTACACATTTCTTGATTTTTTTTTTCATCCTGCGAACTGTTTTTATGGCCCTAAATTGGGACAGGGAGGCAAATACCGATCGCTTCGTTTAACCTTCGATTTCTGAATGGAAAATTATTAGAGCCACTCGCGGGCCGCGATACGTTCCCTTCTACCTTAAAATATATCCTATTTAGTTTTTACCTGATATAGCTTAGGTACTTTCTCATTTAGAGATATCAGGTGAAGGTGAAATGGACAGTACTGGTATTCTGAAGCCAGTGAGACTAGAAGTCGACCACAACATAGTTCGGTGAAAAGGCTATGCAGTTAAAAATCATGAAATTTTCTAACCTTTATTGTGCTAGTTGTATTTATTATCTGTATCCAGCTCAACACCGATTACTTACAAAACTTACTACGTATTAGGTTTTTCCGTATCAGTATTTTATTTTATATTAAAAAAACTTCGAATCAATCAGTCTCGTATTTTTAAGGCTGCTGCGACGTTCTACCCCTTAGATATTAATATTCCTTTAAACTTTTTTGAGCATGAAATTAATATCATTAGTTAAGATTAATTTCCAATCGGCTTCCCAAGCTCGGCTCGTTATAACAAATTTATAAATTAAACCTAATCTGTGGGACCGAGATTGCCTCTATATTTTGCTAAAACGGTTATTAAGTTTTTCATAACCATATTTCACATTTTGTACAATAAGTACGGAATTTTAATAATTATTTAGATAGATTAAATGCCAATACTTTTTGCAATAAGATTGTTGAAATCCTATGTTAATTCTTAAAGTATTTGCTATTATTTAGTGGATGTTTTAGTTTTATTTAGATTTTTATTTAAATATTTAGATTTTGGTTTTCATTTTGATTTAATCTACAACACATTATCACAAGCATGCACTAAAACTTTTTTCTGTATAGTCTAGGTACAATTTTTATACGAAAACACCTCGCTCCTGCCTATATTAGGCAAGAAGCTTGATGATAAACATGCTAACATCCTAGCCCACTTCCAAGGCAATATCATTTGATATTTAAACGGGATAATTTCGATTGGGATATCTTAAATTCCACTTACCTTAATATACCACGGGCAAAACATCCCCTAATAAATTTTACTGATAACTTTTTTAGGTTGCCTTCATACAACCTGATTGCTATGAACATTCGTTTAAAGAATATTTTTAATATGGACCCTACACACTGATTGTATTAAAAATTTATCAAATTTTTAGCTGTTTTATTTTACTAGATTTACGCAGTTTGCCTGAGCCTGGAGCCTGGAGCCAGGCTTTAACTGTTTCACCGGACTTTAGAACGTTTTCTTTAGCTGTAATTACTACAATTTTTTTGTGTTACGACAGACGTTTAAATGCGAAAAAAATCGATGATTCCGACATTATTAGGGATTTTGAGTTAATACTAGTAAAACGGCGCGCTCTGTTTTGGCACAAATTTTACGATGACGCTTGTTCATACTGGTGTTCACAGTTCATACTCTTTTAGGTGCACTCTTAACTTTACTTATTTATACACTATCTAAGGTTAAACTAAATAATTAAGCGAAGTAAAATGACACTCGTGGTTTCTTAAACAAAGACATTTTACATTCACTCAAAAAGCTTTGGGACGACGACATAAATTGTTCTGCTCCGTTGAGAATAAATATGCAGCAATTCAAAAACCTTTTTGTATGACAGTAATGTAAATGTTTTGTTTATAGAAGATCAAATAAATTGGTACATTATTAGCGTTTTCTATATACATATTTCTATATACATTACACTAGTTATAAAAAAGCAAGTTAATTATGTTAGTTTGCTAGTACATTAAGCTTTATATTGACATAAGATTTGTTGCTACACAAAGAATTAAAGATCGGGACCAAAGCTCCTCAGAAAGTGGTCGATCTACTTTGATGAAGATAACTATTTTATATATAACCTTATCTTGACTGAACGTTACAAATAGCTGTTGCAAAGGCAATCTATGCGTAATATTTGATCTGATCTTTTTATGAAAATGATGAAGATTTTAATGGAAATTATTATGTACTTTATAAGTTGAGATACATTTTTAAAAAAGCAGTTAACCTTCGTAGATGTTAAAAGGACAAATTGCCATCCTGTCAATGTTATATTTTGTATCTAACTTTCACTTCAAATCTAACTAGCATTTCATATTTGAGCAAACAAACGATTATCTACAGATTGTAATGGTAACAGTTTTAAAATACAAATGATATTTTTTTGTTTATTAAATTACTTAAAATTTAATGCCCAAAAAGTAAAAATGGTAATAAAACGCAAGTGTGTAAACCTCCTTACATGATTCCCAATAAAATGTCCATTTTACTGGCCTAATCGAAGTATGTACAATCGCAACTGGTCCAATCGGGTAGTGAGTACAGTCGGCGCGATAAATAAGTGTTAAATTGTCCGGAACATCATGCCTTACGACAATCTAATCGAGTAAGTTTCCCGTTGTTTATGACAAAGATTAGTGACGCTCAATGGTTGTGGGGAAATCGGGACCAGTCTGTTATCATAATAGAATTGTTTTTTTTTTAGGGTTTCGTCCAAAAGATTTCAATGAAACCTTTTTACTCGGTTGACCTTCCGATCGTCAGTCCATCCGACTTTCTTTTAAAGCATAAGACGTACTATCTGAAATCTTTTCAAGATAATTATGTGATGAGATTATCACGGTTTAACTAACACTGGATGTAAAGTCAGAATATCAGATTTCAAAATAGTTGCCATGCATTTTGATATTACATAAACTATTCAAAATTTAGAAAAAAAAAATAGTTCTATAAAGTAGTTCAGACTTTTAAAGGTACGGAATCGTCTGTATTGGATTCTGACTCTCTTTTGGTTGGCTATCTTTCTTTATTTTTGAGCTTCGATAAGGTTTGAAACTTTTTGGTATATTTCTTTAAACTATAAATAGTTAACGTGTTTTAATTAACGTCTGTAAAGTTTTAATTAACTAAGATAACAATTATTTTTGATGTTCAGACATTGTATTCAAGAAGTAATAATATAATAATGTTGAGTTTTGACTTACGATATTAATTTTAGAACCTGTTTTCATAATAATATCAGGTTTTGACTTTTGCAAAAGTTTTTGGAATTCTTGTAGTTTTATGAACTTTTCTTGCTCTATATATTTTAATTTATCATACAATAGAAATTAAGAACGAATAGAAATTATTTATATAAACTAAATCATTTTTGTCTCGATTATCTATACTAATATTATAAAGCTGAAGAGTTTGTTTGTTTGTTTGTTTGAACGCGCTATTCTTAGGAACTACTGGTTCGAATTGACTAATTCTTTTTGTGTTGGATAGTCCGTTTATTGAGAAAGGTTATAGGCTATATAACATCACGCTACGATCAATAGGAGCGGAGCATAAATGAAAAATGTTGCAAAAATGAAAAACAGTTAAAACTAAAACACGCGAACAAAGTCGCGGGGGACAGCTAGTTTGATATAAAAGATACAGATTGTTACTACATTTGAAGTTGAACTCTAACTTTAATAATATGTATCGAAAATAAATAATAATACCAGCCTATAAATGTCCCACAGCTGGTCCACGGCTCTTCTCATATAGAGAAGGCATTGATCACCACGCTTGCTCATTATGGGTTGGCGATTACAGATTCTAAATTTTGGTATCCAGATTTCCTCAAGATGTGTTCCTTCACCGCTTGCCAATGGTGTCTTAGAATAATTAAGACGGTATATATAACTTTGAAAAAGTCACATTGATGCTTTGTCCATAGTGGTGTCGAACCTGCAACCTTGTGCATACAAATCCGTTCGTTGAACTGCTAGGCCACCAAACCGAATATCGAAAATACACGTTCTTAAAAATCCGATCAAGTTTCATGCTGTATTTATAGACAAATGTTACCTTTTTAATAGTTTAGAAGCGTTAAAATAATACTTCGAAAACAAATTAAGCTTAATACGAGAAAAATTATAACTGTTAAACCTAATCTATAGATTGATCTTAAAAACGTGTTTTTAAGTTCACGCCTAAGTTTTATGGTGTAAACAGGATTCATGGTGGAAGCAATAAGTATTTAATATCAGTTTTTGATAACATTCGATTAACGGCGGTAAATAAGATAAGGAAGGTGCTGTGATGACGCCTAAAAGATTTTTTAAAATGTTAATTTGGTGATAACTTTTAATGATTATTGTAAAAACAATTCCCTTTTGATAGTAGCATAAAATAATTTAACATTATCCTTCCACGTAATTTGATGTGTTTTCTTATAACACGTAACTAATTATAACTAAGTTTTTTTTTAAACGTCTCCCGCACTAAGGAATTTAATCCTTGTGTCGCGGAGGGTTTCACAAACATTCAAATCACATGCACAAAGAACACCCAGACTTGGAACAAGTGGCTGTGGATCACACAAATGCTTGTCTCATGCGGGGATCGAACCCGCGGCACGTCGCGCATAGAGGTAATTGGCATAGTGACCTATACCATTCGGCTATCCGTGCAGTCAAGACAAAATCAAGTCAAGTTATAATTAAAACTCAAACAGTTACCCACGTAATATATTAAGTTTTCTTTCTGCCTAGTCATTACCCAAGCTATGTTGGCGGATTCCACTCTCACCGGATCCAGCTATATACTGTACTTTAAATGAAACGACTATTTACCTGTCCTCCACTAGTCCACAACCCATTACTTAATACATTTACTGGGTAACACTGGTTCCTAAGGAATTGTAATGACTTAACGACTACCAAAAATCAACGTAATACAGTCGGGAACAACGGCTTAACGTGCTTTCCGATGCATGGGTCTCGGTATGTTTACAAATCCCATCCACAGTCTAACCGCGGCGAGCGCAACTTAACTTTTTTTATCGGTCAAACCGTAAGGCTAACACTTATCTACGAGCCCTTCCTCGAATAACATACTAAAACATTAATTCCAAGATTTTTTTAGCGTTTTCGTATTTGGTGCTATACCGTTCAAGCTTATTCATGGATGTTGCAACCTCTTATACAGGTCAGCAATAAAAGCCCCTCCCAAAAAGAATGTCCTCATTTGCCTTGCAAGTAGCAGATTACATTTTCTCATCACAATCGCCATGGAAATTAAACCTTAGAAGCTTAAAACAATATCTTTTCGAGCGTAAAAAGTGGAGTATTTCACTCGCTTTTACTTGATTCATTAATTATTTATACATTGAGTCGGGTCTTGTTTCTTGGTTTCAAATCATGACGAATGAATAATGGAGTTATAAGTTCGCATACACTGTTTGTGACTTATTTATGTACGTACTGTAAACTTTGTGAATATTTCAGTCAGTTCGAAGGAGTTCCGGTGTGTGGTCTTATGGTTTGTTAGTTGATATGTTTATAATTAAGGTTATGTTTAGGTGACATAATTTTGATAATGATTGTTAAAATTCTGTTTATCACTTATTTACTGAGTTAAGAACAGTTCAAGTGTTTCCTAAAAACCAAAGCACTACTAATTATTTTTCATTCAGCATTTTACTTCGATGAATTAATTAAATTAACTTAATAATTTACGTGCTTCTTTTACCAGTATATGGAGGCTTTAGGTGCAGTTTTGAGGTCTAATTCTTATATTTTTTGTAACAGCCTTTTAGTTTGCAGCAGTTTTTAGTATTAAAGTTATATACAAATAAGTTTTCAACAAACAAGAGATAAGTCGCAAACATTCGTACGAATACATAAAAAAATGGATTTTATTTTAAGTTCAATGCTTGGCCTGTTTAGAATCATTAGCATCAATAAAACTTTTAATTCGTTTCGACCTAATATGGCGAACATTATGTAAATTATTATTATTTATACAAAATTTAATAGTTGGAAAATTATAATAGGTTTTGTTTTTAAATTAGTTTCCTGCTGTGTATTAATAAATATTTTTTTAATTATTATGTAGTCACGGCGATAATGATAATGGTGAGAATTAATATATAATAAACCGCATTTATAACTATTTTTTTAAAAATAACCTATTAACCTACAAATGAAAACTTGTAACCTGTTACTGCGAGTAGTTTTCTTTAAAAAAACATATTTTTTTTAGAAAAAAAAAAACTTTTTTTTAACCTATCTTATTTAACATTTGTTGTTTATTCTCAAGCGTTACTTAAAGTCGATAAAAACCTATTTCTTTTATAATAACTTGTTAAAGTGGTTTCATGTTAAAGAAAAATCTCAAGATCATTTAAAATTACGTACTTAACATGACTTAAGTGATGTATTTGTTTAAATAATAAACTACTTAATGGTACACAACCTTGTTTTTAAGTAAATCTCCGAGACACGTCTCATCATAATATAATACGTGTTGGTACAGCTATTAAAATATTTGTCAGTTGATTTGGCAATGAAAGTACACAGTGTAAAATTAATTCTTGTAATTTAAGTAAACTTAAGTTAAATGGTTCTTACACAAGCGACGTGTTGCTTAAATGGCCGTCATTTTGAAGCTCTGTTGGGTTCAAGCTACCTGCTTCGTTTTATTTCATAATTGTGTATGTTAATTTTGTTAAAACATTATGTTCTTTTTATAGGGTTTTCTTTATTTTTTCTTATTCAATATTGTATATTTTTGTTAAATGTGTATATTTGAGTCACATTGAGGATGAATCCTGATTTTCCTTGATCTAGCTATAACTTCTATAAAAACATCTAAAATCCTATGTAATTTAATTATGACGACCTCCGTGGTCGAGTAGCATACACACCGGTTTTCAAGGTGTCGCCAGCTCTGAGGTCACGGGTTCGATCCTCGGTCGGGTCAATGTAGAAAACCACTTTTCTACATAGTCGTTTCGGGTCTGGGTGTTTGTGGTACCTACCTTCGTTGTCTCTGAATTCCATAACACAAGTGCTTTAGCTACTTACTTTGGATTTAGAGCAATGTATGTGATGTTGTCCACATTTATATATTTATTTATTTATTAATGTAATTTAATGGTAAGGACAAGGCTTTTAAAAAAAAAGTTTGAAATTGTTTTCATGATTGACGGTTTAACTGTCTGGGTCTTTAACCACTAGATTGGTCTAGTCAGTCGAAATCAATTAATTGAATATTTCATTAAAACCTGTCGCGACAGCTTAGTTTCAATGCGTCAATGGGACCATCAAGCATTTAAGCAATATAAAATCCAACCTTCAATTCTGTTTACAACATAAATCGTGTGTTATATAATACTAACTTATGCGGTTCCTCTCTGTCTGGTGTCTCCGTATCAATGCCATGAAACCCATCCTTATTTAAATTTTAAATTAATATCTTATACATATTGATGTATATAAGTTATTGATGTTGACACCTGTTCGCGGTTACCTTTAGTTGCTATGGTCGTGTTGTTATGTTTTGCTTAATATATCTTTTTGTATCCCAAATTTATTTTGGTTTTAATTTTCCTATTAACACATTAAAAACTAGGTAGGTGGACAGTTAAGGATTTTTAAGTTAGTAAAAATTATAAACAAATAAATGTGGACAACATCACATACATTGCTCTCAACCCGAAGTAAGTAGCTAAAGCATTTGTGTTATGGAATCAGAGACAATGTATCACAAACACCCAGACTCGAGGCAATTTAGAAAAGTGATTTTGTACATTGACCCGTCCGGGGATCGAACTCGGGACTACAGAGCTAGCGACACCTTGAAAACCGTCGTGTACGCCACTCGACCATGGAGGTCGTCATTGGCCGTCGATTGGTTTTCAAATGTATATTTGATAAAAATTCTTTATATAGGTACCTGTGCATGCAAAAAAATATTAGATCCAGTTTTTTTCGAACCTCGTAATATATTTCATTCTACAAAAACATTCCTAAAACAACATGAATAAAATACAGATGACGTTGGAAAACATATTTGATAAGATCCATATTGCTTACATTGACCTCAAACGGCCATATAGGAACATATATTACCATCGACATACAGACGACTTGTCTTAATGTGTATATTAACTGGTTTTAATTAATACGCTCTGATATTCGTTTCCAATTTATCGGAAGGTGATAGGTTTTATTGGTCTCTATTGCTTAATATTGTAACCTTAATTTATGGTTAGCTATATATAAATTGCGAAATCAGTAAAGATGTTTTTTGCAAAATGGTTTTTGGGTCTTGTTTACCAAAATTATCTAAACACCTTAAAGTTTATTTATCTCAATATTAAAATTGTTTAATTAGTTTTACTGAACGAACTGAATGCTTTCCTTGGGATTGGCAGGAAGAATCAAAAGTCCGGAACCGCTGAAACAATGCAGGGAGGCCTTTGCCACAGTAATAATAGTTGTAGTTTATAAAGGAGTTACACATTTATATTAATACTAGCTGTCCCCCGCGACTTTGTTCGCGTGTTTTAGTTTCAACGGTTTTCCATTTTTGCAACATTTTTCATTTATGCTCCGCTCCTATTGGTCGTAGCGTGATGTTATATAGCCTATAGCCTTCCTCAATAAACGGACTATCCAATACAAAAAGATTTTTTAAAATCGAACCAGTAGTTCCTGAGATTAGCGCGTTCAAACAAACAAATAAACAAACAAACAAACAAACAAACTCTTCAGCTTTATAATATTAAGTATAGATATAGTATAGATAAATAATCAATGAATATATTAAAACGGAACATGTAGTTTCATAAATCTTAGAAAAACAAATCCTGATTACTTGCACATCAATTGTTGTTTAATATTGAGCAAGATTCAAAGTAGCTAATATTGTTTTTGACGACCTCCGTGGTCGAGTACACCGGTTTTCAAGATGTCGTCAGCTCTGAGGTCCCGGGTTCGATCACCAGCCGGGTTAATGTAGAAAACCACTTTTCTACATTGTCTCGGGTCTGGGTGTTTGTGGTACCTTCGTTGTCTCTGAATTTCATAACATACGTGATTTAGCTAATAACTTTGGGTTCAGAGCAATGTATGTGATGTTGTCCACATTTATTTATTATTTATTGTAACTATGATTATGAATTAGACATTTGTAACAAAAATGTGTAGTACTTCTAAAGTATTTTACTATCTTTAAATATTATAGTAAATAATTAATTGATTTAATTCATGAACAGCTCTTCACCGTCTATGTCAGGCAGGCAGTAGGTACTGTACCCGTACTTTTTGCTTGAAACTCTTTGAGCTAACTGAGTTCTACTCAAACAACTGGCTTGTAGGACATGAATTGGCTAGTGGAACGTTCGATGCTGTCTGTAGATAACGCCTAGTCTCTATGTTCCACAGACGACAGTTTCCGCCGGAGATGAATGAGTGAATGAGATCTTTGAGTGAACGAGGATAGCGAGCGCCAGTTGTATAGTTGATTGAGTGCCTACGTGGCACTGCGACGTGCTATTGTTTGGTTTAACCGGTTTCATGCAGTTTTTACTTTACTTAGTTTGACATTATTTTCAGTTAGCGCTTATTAGTTAAACTTACAGACTGTAACTGTGTTAATTCATAAATTTACACTGCCACAGGTATGCTGGCTTAAATTATTAAGAATAAATACTAATAGGTAATATAAAAGCAAAAGTAACTCCATCTGTCTGTCTTTTACGCTTTCAGGGCCTAAACCACTAAATAAATAAAATAATAATAATAAATAAAGAAATAATATATAAATAATAAATAAATAAAATCTCAAATAAATGTTAATGAAACTTGGTACAAGATAAGCTTGGATCCTAAGATTATCGCGGCAAAAAGTAGCCTATGTCTTTATAGGCTACTTTTTGCCGCGATAACGGACACCCACGAGGGCAGAGTCGTGGACAACAACTAGTTAAGCATTAAAACATGACCATACTGGTGCAAAAATGTTAACAATTATAAGAGAGAAGGAAATTTGCAATACTTTTCCTTTTTATTCTTGATTTAAATTACCAACCACTCGCTGTAAGCTTTACTTAATAAAGGTATCAAACACGACCCAATATCTACAAACTCCGAACAAACATTTTCTATTAAAACGTACACAACACACATACTGATTCTATTACATATTAACATAAATATCTTAGTTCGTAAACGTATTGATTACCGATAAAATTTCTATTTGAATATTAATTAATTTGGAAATTTTACATAGGTACATATTAAAATGGATGGCGTGGTTTGGTTTCAAACTTCAATGTTTGTGTCGTGTTAGATTAAATTCTGGTTATCGTAGTTTTGAGTTAAGCGTATCGATTTTATAAATATAGAATTTTTATGGGTTCACGTCTTAGTGTAGTTATTAATTTTAGTGGAGTAAGTGTGTTATAATCTGGGATTATCTTGTTTTTTAAGTGTGATCCTATTGTAGGCGCAGCTAAGCGTTTGGTTTGAGCTGTGTCGTAACATAATGATTTAGTCCGTGAGTGAATAATATTTGTAAAAAAGTTTGTGCTCTAGCTAAGAATTTCAAAAGAAGAAAGGCTTAGTATATTAACACTAAGACCCTGAGTTTGTTTCGGCGTTTCTTCTCAAGCGTTCATTTAGCTAGGAAATGCCAGAAATTTCTAGAATGAATTCTGGCATTGTAAAAGTTTTTGTATAAACATAATTACAATAAAAAAAAAATAGTTTGATGTGAACATTATCAGAAGGAAAATCACGGGTTTCCGCATTTATTATTCTTCTTCTGCCTAGCCTCTCAAGCCATGTTGGGGTCGGCTTCCCGCCTTACCGGATAAAGCTGAATACTGTATTTTATTTGAAACGACTGACTATTTTACCTCCCATCACATAGTAAGACTGGTTGTCAGAATTGTAATTACCTACTTAACAAAAGTCAAAGTTGACAGTCGGTACCAACGGCTTAACGTGCTTTCCGAGGCACGGAGGGGTCAATATGTTTACTAATGGTTAACCCATCCACTGACTTCGTCAAATCGTACGGCTTACACTTACCCATGAGCCATTTTTTAATTAACTTACTAGGTATATTACAAGTAACTTGTACATAAGTTACAAATAATATGATTTATTTCTGGAAATTAAAGAGTTTAATAGGATTTTGCACAAAAACTACTTTTTATATACTATATAACCACTATTTTCTTCCGACAATACAATGTCAAGCAGAAATATTGATACATCCTTATATTCAGGAAATAAGACAACAGAAGTAATAGTATTCAATAAAAATCGTAACAATACGCAAGAACTACACCTAGCTCTTCGTAGACGTCAGTAAACACGACGGTTTACTAGTCGCTAAGACCATACACTCAGCTGTCAATGGCTCACTCATTTCCATAGCTCAGACAGACAACTAACATGAAAATTGTAAAGGGTACATTACAATACATTTATTGTGCTGTATGAAACAATAATTAAAATTCATTTCAAACTCAATTCTTAATAAAAAAATTAAATGCATTTTAAAAATGTATGATCAATTTATTTTATTTTTTGTCCTTAATTTAGATTTAGATTCTACTGCAATACACTGTTAGCCATTCTGTAGAATATTAAACGTACATTATAAATATTGGCGAACGGTAAAGGAAAACATCGCGAGGAAATCTGGATTTCAAAAATTTCAATCTGAAATCGCCCGCAAGTCATCAAGCGTAGAGGCCAGTATTATAATTATAACACTGCCAAGCGAATGTTCCTTTTCTCTTAGTTGCTTGACACCACCCAGATAAAGATAATTTCGATAGGAGCTTTTTAAGGGTTTTTTTTTCTGAGATGTAAAACTGTTAGCTCAATAATACTTTTAAATCTATACAATTCTCGTACAACGTAAATTAAAAACTATTTCCCACAGGGGTTCAAATGTTTTATGCTCATTGTTATAAACGTTGTTAAAGCTTGCATATTCATAACGTAATTTATTATAATAATAATATACATAAATATGTTTTATTGGAAAAAGGAAAGGGAGCCCTTTGCCCTGCTGTGTGCCGATCATGGCTGAAAATAAAATAATAAATAAATAATATAATTGTACTGACAACTACTACTAAAATAATACATAAAATAATATTCCAAGATGGGTAAACAATCTTCGTTTCTCTAAAAAAGCCACAACGACTTACTTTATTCCAAAAATGATAAAATCATGTTTTTTTTTTCTAAAAATACTGTGCCTGTGAACGTTATACTGTTTATATCTTTCCACGTATTACCCTTTTACTAAGAACATCACATAACCAAACCATTTTTAGGATCCTTTATTTGGATCATTTTTTGAGGAAGTATCCGAACTTCCATATACAGATAAATATTTAACAATGCCAGCCAATAAATCCTTTTCTAAGCAAACAGAAGAAACATTTCCGTAGGTAACATTTTCCTTATGATAGTAGGTACGATAAAACTAATGGCAATCAGATTACTATTGATCGAGCTACACGTTTGGAGGCGGAGCGCTACCGAAATTATGTTTGATAATATTCACGCTTGCCTGGCGGTGTCTAATGGTAGTAAAAGCTGTTTATAAGCAAAAGCTTGAAGGTTAATAAAAAATAAAACCTAAATTTCAAATTAAATTTTAATATAACACACAATTTTTTTTATAAGAGACCTGACATACTGAAAACATTATGTGATGATGATGAATGTTTTTCTTCAATTTTCCAAAGGATTTCTTATCGCTTAGTAAGATGGATAGTTTGGCAGATAGAAAGTTGGTACATGTAAAGTATACTAGTAATCAACTTAATCCGATGAGACTGAATGCTGACTAGACAGTAATTGTGACAGTTCTTACTTTGATGATGTCTCAATAAATCTAAGTTGGAAGACAACGATGAAAATAGAAAGCAATTCCCCACAGTACATAAAACCAAATTGGTTCACATGATCTATTTTGTTTAAACATTTAGGGGATCGTGAATGTCGCATGCCATTCAAATATTTGTCACAGTTTCACCACGCACTTGTGGATGTCAGGTTTCCCACGGTAAATTATTGCGTGTGAATAATCATCTTGATAGAAAGTGATTTGTATAGAACTGTGTCTAAGCGTTTCGCTAGAATGATTTTGGTACCATGTTATTTTGTAACTATGTATAGTAGGTATAATTGGCTGATGGAATCGGGGTTGAATTAAGAAGTTTACAGACAATAGGTAGTTTGTTTAAACACTTCAGAAATGACATAGTATAGAATATCTAAGTAGTGTATGTCACACAGTTGGAATTGATCTCTACACAGTTGGAAAATAATGTAAAGAAAAACTTATTCATTCTAAAGATAAAACAAATCAGTTTCACGCCATAGAAAATTGATACGTAATTTCTTGAACTCGCGAAGAATTTCAAATTTGGGACCTTTAGGAACATCAAAAACAAAAGCCTTGGAAACAAGCAGCGCTACTGAATATTTGAGCGGTCCAACCGCATCGACGATGAGCAGGGAGAGTACTAATGATAAATTCAAATCTCGATCCCCTAGAGAACAAGGCAATCAGACGTCGAACAAAGGTTACAGCGCCGCCCCCGGCGCAACTTCGTCGCTCAAAGTTGGAAAAAAGAACGAACGATGTGACTTCGGTGAGGCGTTCAGTTTCATGTTTATTGAATTTTTGATGTTACCTTTAAGTCGGTGATTATTGAACATTGAACACGTTCACTTGGAAAAACGAACTCTTTATTTTTTACTGACATAGAACAACTCCAAACATTCACGTCCTAACAGTATTTGCCAGTTGGCTTTTCGCTTTAATGTAAGTGAGCAAAGTCCAGCTACTCTTAACAACCCAGTTGAATAGACGGATCATAGAAAAGCAAATGTTACTTAAAATGGACGGACTTACGAGAAATCCACATGGAAAAAATATCCTAAGTAGGAAGTGTTATCTGCGGGAATAGCTCTCATCGGATGTTAGCATCATAGAAACTTTTATTGAAATACGAAAAGTTTCATTAATTACGTTTTCAGGTCCTTAGACTAACAGTGAAGATTTTTAGAACTGTCCGAGCATTTTAATAAATGTCGGTAAGTTTCATATTATTATAATAACAGAAATTTGTTAAGTGACCGAAAAAACTTACCAGGTATTTCTAATGTTTGCTAAAGGGAATTAAGAAATTAGTGATTCAATAATAAGGTCACAGGAGAGTTTAGACAGACAAAATGTTACGAATAGATAGAAAAAAATAAACTACGCTTGAAAAAAAATACAACATTAAGTAGTTACATCAGAATAGTTTGACGAATTGACGCAATAAATAAAAGGACAGGAAAAGTGTGGTGTTCGATGTTTTTACTTGTTATCTTGTCACGAAAATAGACGAATCGGATTTTAGAAGGGTTACAACGCCCTGAGGCAATGTGATCAACCTCTTAAAGTTGTTCAACTCCTGGTATATTTATTTTAGAACCATTGTATTTTTATCACCTAAAGAACAGTTTGGTTGTTTCTTAGAACGCTTTTAAGGAGTTCAGCTGTAGGTCTATTGTTAAAACAATAGTAAGATTGCATAGCTGTTTTAAAGTCTTCTCCAAGCCTCTGTTGAAGATCTTAATGGTGGCGATTTTTCCTTACCATTGGCTAATAATTGCTAGTAGTACCAACCGGAAAGATAGGTAGTTATTTTGGATCAAACACTCTAAGTGATTTTTTTCTTGTATGCAAAATATCAGTTAAGCACATAAAACTTTCTTCTAAAGATGTAGCTATACCGATTGAGTCGAAACCAGTCTTCAAAGCTGCCGATAGTCACGGTGTAATCCTGTTTATCCCCATAAAGATTACTAGCGTCGTATTATCTACATTTAAGAAATATGTATCCGTCTTCTCAACCAGTATTTCGACTAACTTTTTCGGTAGGGATTACGAGATGTGATAACATTATTATTCTGCCGATTGAATAAATTTTAGTCAAGTGTGAGTTGGACGAGCGTGCTGGATTCTGTTAAGCTTTTGTCATATATTCTTGTTGAATATCTCTAATCATTCCTGATAATATCTACTTGAGTGATACAAGAAAATCAAACTAAGGTCTCATTGTAAATTCAAGATTTTTTTATGAAATCTTCTACCATTTTCCTAAGCTGCTTTGGATCGGCTTTAACTCTTGTGGGATTCAGCTAAACACCCGCAAAAATATAAAAAAGGAGCTATCAGAATATTCAGAATAGCTTCGAGGTGGAAGTTTTTGTGTTAGGTAGTGTAAAGACATGCCAAACTAAACATTTAGGCAACTTTTATCAGTACATTATGTTTTTAGAAGTTACATGATCGTATACTTTTTTTATCGACTTTTAAAGGTTCTGTACATAAGGAGATGGTTTGTCAGTTTTACTACAAAATGATTTCAGATAAATTTTCGCTACTCGCCTATGGAACCCTAGAAAGATGAATGATATTTCCTCGTACATCTCAAGGGATTGCCTATCTTGGAATAAAAAGTAGCTCATCTTTTCTGTAAAATAACCTTCCGTTCCTGGCTTAGTATTCAGTAACCATGTTGTTAAAGGGTAACAAATTGATGCATAGGTATTACTAGATTATCGAATATATCATCGGATGTTCCGCTGTTGTTAGTGGTTTATGTAACATAGCTGTATTTATGACCTAAGGGGTTAGTTTAGACTACGCTACGATCGCGTAGAATAGTAATGGCTGATATCGAGCTAAAATCATGATGATGTTAACAACAGACAGATTAGGGATGTCGAACGATATTGATATATTTATATCTAAAGTACTCACTTTTTAGTTTCAGCTTTTAGGTTACTACATCTTGTGCAGTACTTAACTTTCACAACATAATCTAGTCCTATTCGCCATTAAGTATAAAATTTGGAAAAGACTGATGATGACGATGACCTCAATCGAGTTTGGCGATGATGATTATTTTAGTTTCGCGGCTGGCAATGGTTAAGAGAAACAAAGAAAAATGGGAGTTACAGAAAAGTTAAGCTTATGTAAATTGTTATTCTTCTTTTTATATGTACTTATAGACACCTACTGTTATATGACCAAAGTATTATGTTAAATGTTGATTCGACAGGAAGACTCAATTTGGTTTGTATATTACACGTAGATATAATAAAGGGTACCGAACCTACAATCTGCAATGCCGCCGCCTAGACACTGCGTCAATTTGAGGAGACAATGATGTAGCGGTTGCGGTCAACCGCAAAATATGAACCAGGACCAACATGACACTAAACCACAGACCTCGGTGATCGAAGCTTCATCCCCTCAGGGCAACTGGCAGTCGGTAGAACGGGTTATATATATTGTACATAAGATCTCTCAACTATATATAAATTAAAGATATTATTATTTTTTTAATCGGTATCGTAGTGTTTTAAGTGAAAATTTTGTTCTATCATTATCAAACCTCAGACAATAAAATACCTAATCTACAACCTCAAGACTTTTAAGGCAGGTATGAGCAAGCCGCTTGAGCTCTCTCTAAACTACACTTTGATCAAGTACTTGGATTTCTGAAGATCCGGAGTTCAAGCATCAATTTGTAGACCCTAAAATACGGTACGATGGAAGAAAGTAGAAATAAAATGAATGTCATTCTCAATCTTAATTAAAAACAAAACACCACCACAGGCATCAACTTTCCACCAGCACTATTTCTTAGTAACGCAGCGTGAACTTTCGTCACTAATTAAAATCGTGGGTGGTGAATATGGCCGTTCCTGCATTTGAACATGTCTCCTGCTGTTTGAGAGAGGCTATTGTTGAACACGTCCTAGCAAAGACAAGAGTCGTTAAAATATCATAGTCTAATGCACCTGTCTGTTCATTATAGAACTGATCTAATTAAGTTCTATTCACAATAAATTTAATTTTAACTCTATTTTTTTATTTAGCCGGAGATTTCTCAGATCTATTTATGTTATTCGTACTTGAATTAGGAACAGCTCGAACTCGCGGCGTTGTGCCTACCTACCTTCTTTGTAGTGTGTCGATAAATTACTGCATTTTTTCAGAACACCTGAGTCCATTATAAATTTATTTTTCCCTGATCAATAATTTTCAGTATCGGCCCTTAGAAATATTTTCCGTGTGAGAACGGTATAACTGTAATAAACATGGATTTTGTGTTAATAAATTATATCATATTTTACAGAATACTATATTCATAAAAATGTTTAGTACTAACATTCTGAAGTCAGTAAATCAACATTTTATAACAAGATCAACATAAAAGACAACATATAAATAATTAAACAGTTTTGTAACCATTTAACTAGTTTTGATACTTATAAACACATTTTACGTTAATGAATGCCGGATCAAAAAATCTTGTTTTTACCTGCTAATGACTTAAAATATTGCGTATAGGTCGTCAACCGGAATAGAACGGCCTTCGACAACCTTGAGTCAATGCTTAGAAAAACATTTAAATTAAATATATAGGTACCTATTACCTAATCAAAATATGAAGATGAGTTGTGGTATCAACCTCATTTTACGGCAAGCTTTACCGAATTCTGTGTATCTTGTTTCTAGCTACCAACATTTACACGTGTGTTGTTTTTTTGTAATATAAATGATTAAAATATACACATTTTTTTATACAAGATGGATTGGATGTCTTTTATCTAAAGATTATCAAACTTACTAATTTTGATGTAAAATATTAATATTCAAATTCAGTATTCAAATTATTTACATTCCATTTTTTATTTCAACTGATATTATAAATTCGCTGACTATTTAATAAAAATTTAAATCTATCGACTACTCATAAAATTCTATAAACGAATAGCCCCGTTATGGAGTAAAAAGGTATTTGAATTAAGAATTCCAACGGTTTTGTTCTAAATCGATCTTTAAATCCTTGTAGTTTATTGGAGGGACGAACGTCACTGGCCGTTAACGGAAATCTCTCCCTCATTCAAATTTAACGTTCGGAAATTAAATTCAGTTTTTGTAAATCAACGTCCATTCTCATTAAGATAAAGGGTGTTTTATGTGTTTAATTAGTTTAAACTTTTTAGTAGTTTGGGTTTTTGCTATTCAAAATTATGCGGGTATTATGTAAAGGCTAATTTTATGGCGTCAGCTAGGAGTAAATATCGTAACATAGTCATAAATTATTTTATATCATAGATAGAGTGTTAACTTCTGTCTATAAATTTAGCAAATAACATGAATTAATTCATTCAGAAACTACTTGGTTAGTCTAAGTATCAATCAATCAACTCATCCTATCGCGTTCCACTACTGGAAATAGGTAAAGGCCTATTTCCAGCATAGTCCAAGGCCGGCTATATACTGACTGCTTGAAGTAATCGGTAGTGGCTCCCTTAGGACTGACTACTATTTTTACATATAAACATACTATTTAAAGCAGTTCTACTGTTTCGAGCTGTCGACGGCTTCGACGATCGCGGGCGGAGGGGTAATCGCGCGAAAGTGTGCGACAGCTCGACCATTCCGTGTATGTTGATCACTGACTAACAGTATGGGCAGTCCGTGTATAGGCGGCCGAAGTCTTCAAATACATTATAAAGATTTAAAGTTTTCGGCATTTCCTCGCCTTTTACTTAGCCTAATGAATTGGGTGATCAAATATTACTATCTATTTATATTTATCGAAATCGACAAGTGGTTCCGAGGATTGACGAGGTCTAATAAACATAAAATTCAGATTCACTATATTATTAAAATTATTTTTCGTACAAGCTAAGAGTATGTTCTACGAAAATCAAAACGTATTAAAATCCTTTTCATGATTATAATCATCATCATACCAGCCTATAAATGTCCCACTGCTGGCCTCTTCTCATATAGAGAAGGAACGAGCATTGAGCACTACGATTGCTCATTGCGGGTTGGCGATTTCAGATTCCAATTGTTGGAATCCAGGTTTCCTCCCGATGTTATCCTTCACCGATTGTCAATGATATCTTAGAATAATTAAGAAAGTACATATAACTTTGAAAAAGTCACATGGGCGCATGTACTTGCCTGTAATAGGTTCGAACTTGTCATGATTATAAAACAAATTTAACTCATGTATACATTAAATTCGCTGCCTCAATTAAATGTTTTCACTTCCATAAAAATACACGTAATGTAATTAAATCTAATTTTAAACATAGATAACCGACCATTAAATTAAAATGACTAATTAGTGTTGTAAAACGTATTCATTACCTTATCATTTTAACGAAGTTAATATGATGTTTTGCCATTGACGAAACCAAGGCTTTTTGGTTGATATAATTAACTTTAATCATAATAATTGGACGCTTCTCAATGGAACTTCCCCGTATTTCCAAGAAAAGAAAATTATGATTAGAAGAATGCCGTTACTATCTGAAAGCACGGTAGTGCCCCGGCCAAGACGAGCCAAACGACGCGCAAGGACACTATCTAACTTTTCTCGAAGCGTTTTGTCGTTTTTTTGAACCCTCATAACTTGGGTTTGGATTATTAATACCTGATTGTAACAAATACAAGATTGTATCGGTTTTACTCATAAATAACTATCGGAGATACCTAATTTGTTTCAATTCAAGGTTCGATATCCATTTGCTTAAAATTTTAAGGTAAAAAAACAACATGACTTAATTTTGTTTAGCCTATTATATTTACGGATAACAGCTTCCGCATATTTTATTAAGCATAATTTCTCTCATCATTTCATCCATTATTCTGTTTAAACATAACAAAGGTTTTTCTATTTAAGCATGCCAAAGTATATTAGAAAAAAAAAAACATTAAGGTAAAAGAAGGGATCCCTAGTTCCAGCCCGACGTTGTAACTGTCAAAAAGCTGTAAAATAATTAGTTCGTTAAATTTAAATCTGTCTAAAATATTGATACGTATAACAATAAGTTGAACTATTTTCGGGGTAAAAATAAATTCTAATAAAAACTAAAACGGTTTGTGCAAGGTTATGTAATCAATGAGTTTTTTTTTCAATTGTAACATTACAACCTAAATTATTTAACGCTCAAATTTCTATTTCTTATCTTTACCAGTCCTACTCGTAAAATAGAAGAAAAAGGTGGAATATAAACTGTGCCAGGCAATCCAATGCCTGTCTCTGGGACGACACGGATAAATAGTTCAAAATAGTCTCAGCTTCGTAAAAAAAGGCGGAGCTAAGACAGCTACAAACAGAAAGTGGCAATACTAGACATAATTTCATTAATTAGCAAAATATTTTTCTTTCTTTTGACAACCTCAGTGGTCGAGTGGCGTACACACCGGTTTTTAAGGTGTCGCTAACTCTACTACACACTACTACATGTTTCATCATTCTATGTATTTACCTTTTTAGTCTACTTGAAAAATTATGGTGTAGTGATAAAAGGCTTACAATGCATCAAAAATTAGCCAAATTATGCTAAATAAACCACATACGGGCCAACAACTACTCATGTTATAAAATATATTCAAATTTATCGCTTTTATGGATGTCAGTCAAATTTTAGGCGTCACTTAATGGATACGAATTTGACATTTCGTCTAGCAATTATATGGTATTCGTCTAGTAATTTTATTGCTTTTACTAATAAAAAAGATAATTGATCTAGCTTTAATAGATTTATATAAAAAATTCCGCATCGTACATCCTGGTCAAAAGCAGTTAAAGTAAAAGTTTCTGCTATTGTTAATAATATGAATTAGTCACAGTCACTTCAGAAGATTTAAGTATAAAGACTCGGATTTGTATTACAATCCTGGTCCAAAGCTGCGATGTCAATGGACCGTTCACGGATTATGACTTTATCCATTTCAGGGTATTGGAAAATTCTATTTATTTACCTGTCCTGGAATGCATTATTTCAGGTGTTGCTGGAAATGCTTTGGTCTGTTTGTAAAGTTTTTATCCCTTCATAAAAAAATACTAAGTATCATTTTATCGATAAAATATACTTTAATATATATTTGAAATCCCAAATTAAGTTTTCACGATTATAATTATTACTAAAACCAGCCTTTGTTTTAATTATTCGTTACAGACAAAAATATAAGCTATAAGAGATATGTTTTTTGGATTACCATAATGACATCGAAAGCATTAAGGAAAAAGATACCAAAACAGCATACTAGTCAAAAGCAAAATAAGTTCCATTAAGGAAATCATCATTTTTAATGCTCTAAAATTTACTGACCACGCGTAAAAAACATTAATTAAAGAAAAAATATTAGAAAATTTTAAGTTTACAAATCTGATTCAAAGGCTCATCAATTAAGATCTATTAAATGCAAAGTCTCACAAAATTGTTTGCGGTAAGAGATAAAGTAGGCTTTTAAGGATTAGTTCTGCTCCTCGACAAAATATGGTACTGCTGTCTGGTAAAGATGCTTTTATTAGGCGGTAAAATTATCCTATGGTTAAAATTTATGTCAGTCACGTCTCACGCGAAAAGGACATGAGTAATTATTTGTTTTTACTTGTGGCAATTTTATCATCTAAATTTAATGTATCCGAATATTTCAAATATTCTTCGTAATTTAATTTTGTTTTAACGTTGGTAAACTTAAAGCTTTTTAAATAACATACAATAAATACCTAAACCTAATATTTTTCTTGGCATTATTAATTTAACTTAGACATTACCTGTTCATTAATCAAGTCATCAGTGACATGTCTTGGACATACTATTTAAGTTAATTCTGTTTATGTTTGACATTCGTGACGTCACTTTTAGGAGTTAATAGCAGCCTAGGCCTTTCATGGCAGGGCAAAGGTACGGTTCTCACGAGGAATAACTTAACAGTATCCATCTAGGATCAATCTCATTTGTACATTTTAACATTATTATGAGCTCTGAATAAATATTTATTTAAAGAAACAGATAAATTTTGTTTCATAAAAATTGCCACAAATATAAGATTGTGCCATCTCTAACAAGACCAGAAATAAAAAAAATGTCTACATTCTTCATTACAAACCACCCAGTAGTAAATTTCTTGTAAAAACGAGACAAAAAAACAATTGGAATTTTCCAATAAAGTAATAAAACATTGTGACTAATCAATTCTTTAGTCATCACAAAACTCCCTTTGAAAACAAACTTAACCTCGACATCAGAAAAAAAATCGCCAAAAAAATTAAACCTTACCGCAAAAGAAATAAGCTTCAAATCCGAATTGCTTAACCATAAGTATGGTTCACAAACTGTAAAATGGAATGTTGTCGTTAACTATCGAATTCGCGTACCCGATCAAGGGAACGGTTCGTTCGATTCATTCAATTCATTCAATTGAACGGTTGACCGGCGAAGCGGATGAACGGGGCCCACCTGAACTAATTTCTATTACCTGGTCTGGTCAATCGGATGTTCTTATTCGTTAAAAAAGGTAGCATGCGTAAGAGAAAGCAATTTGAGTTTTATTTATTTTAGAAATAGGGTTGAAAGTAATGTACCGTACATTAGCCATTAATTTAATGTTTGCTCAAAGGCCCACAAGTCGTATTCCAATTATGTATTTGACCTATAAACTTTATGTCACCTCAACTTCTCTGTGGTTTTTGCTTGATCTGGTTTAAAATTAAATGTAATAAATAAAAAAAAAAAAAAAAAAAAACAAAAATTAGGAGAATCTCAACCTCAACTTACATCCTTTTGTTGCTTGGTTTTGGGTTGAGTTCCTGTAACAAAAATTGAATATTACTTATCTCCCAAAATGCTATCGCGTTCACAGAGCGAGACTGCCGACTCTAAAGTTCTTGAAATCTAAGTTCCGATTTTCTTCTAGGAAATTCTCGTACTAGTTTCTAAATAGTGCTATAAGGAAGGTAATAGGTGTGCCCTAATTACTTCAGACTTACAAAGTAATTAGCCAGAAGGTAGGATGTAAGTACTTCTCTACAACCCTGTTACAAGCTTGATGACAATATACCGCATAGCTTTAATAAGTAATGATACCTAAGTAACATTATGTCTGGGTATTCAGTACCCTGGATAGGAGATGGTCAGCCTTTAACTAGACCTGTTTTTAGCTGGGAATATCCTCATGATCTGTCTTTACCCGAGGAAAGGCACAGGGACATGTCGGACTCATACAATCGACAGCGATATTAGGGTCCAGTACAGACCGGGTCGGAGAGGAGAATAAATTTTTATCGTGTTTAAAAAGAGTTTTGGGTCATTGATATAAGGTTGATTTTTACATTTCACTTGTTTTTAAATCATAATGCAATGAAATTAACCGCGATATTTTTAAAAATTTTATTTTCTCTCTAAGCGCGTAAGCTTAGAATGAAATGTAAAATTTGTAAAAATATCGCGGTTAAATTCTATTGCCTTTCTTTTGAATATTACTGCTGCTACCATCTTTTTTTCTTTTGCCGGGGACCAGGCGGGAATGCATTTACAACGCACCACCATTGTCTATTCGGTATTATTCTAAGGTAACATTATTGATTTTCTGCTGCTACCGTGTAATGATTAAGAATTACAGGAACGGCAAACAGTAAGAATACTATCATCGCAAGCACTTCATTTAACATTAAGTATTGCTAGAATAAAAAATGTTGAATACATGATAATATAAACTTGAAATATTACCTACATAGAAAAATTATAATTGAAACGCAACATAATACCACATCGTCTTGCCTTTTTTCCCCGAAGAGACAAGTGAAGTCGAGCCCCTGTGCTAATTACAGTAATAGGTGTCGAATACTCAGCCTATTGCAATATTACAAGGACATTATTTTTACGTTAAGCCTTTGTTCTTTATTCCATCGACATAAGAGTTATATTACACTGAATTTGTTGAAAGTACATACGACCTTATGTGTTATTTCCGGAACAAACTGTGGTAACAAGCTAAAAGCAATTTTATAGAATTCTTACATTAGTTTAATAGTTCGTTAATTTTTTAATGTGATAGTGTGCTAAACTAGTTTATTGTTTTTAAAATTCTTCCTTCTTTATCTTTACGTAACGTTGATAGACAAGGAAAATAAAATAAATACCTGAACTAGACTTTTTTTATACAAAACGATAGAGGATTAAAAACATATGATGATTTTTGACATGAATCAACGCATTTACGTTAAAAACTCATTATTTTCCAGTAGTGATCTAATAAATGTCAGAATATAAAGTCTTGATATTAAGATTAATTAATACCTACGTCTCGTTTCATAATAAATATGTATATGGATGACGGATATTGACATCAAATTAATTTGATCGTGCATATTATAATTTAAAGAGGCTACCGTAGGATTATATAACTTTAAGTACCTAATAAAATTAAATTGTAACACAAAAATCCGCAAACATACATAAAAATAAGTATTTATTCTTATGCAGAAGCGCTGAAAACTATACACACAGCAGTTAGCTTGCCTTAACAGTAGATAATAGTCAAATTAATACAGATCATTGTGCCATACATTGGCAAATATATTATGAACTACAGCTGTATATCTGCTCACCACAACTAAATTAATGAACATAACGTTATAAAAAAAAACAAACAGTTACAATCTAGCGCTTTGAAAAACAGGGATATTTTGTTAATCTTTCCGGGTTAATTCTGATAACTACCTTCTTTTTCTGCCTAGCCTTATCCCAAGCTATGTTGGGGTCGGCTTTCAGTCTTACCGGATTCAGCAGAACACCGTCTTTTAAGTGGAGCGACTGCCTATCAGACGTTCCCAACCAATTTTACTGAGTAACACTAAAATTAATTGAAAAGTAATTCTGATACCTACACGAACAAAATAACTAAACTACTAATAATTAGACCTAGTTTTAACGACACAAATAAATAAATCTAAGCCTTTACTAGATATTCATAAATCTGAATTAAGTAAGTTAAGACCTAAATATTTAGTTGTGAACTTTATCACGTCTTGATGGTAGAGAAGATCTAATTAAATTAGTCATAGTAATTGGCAAAGAGCTAAAGAGTTGGAAAACTAAGAAGTTGGGTAGTACATTTAGAATTACGGCCGTTATCTACTAAGAGTTAAAACATAATTATTATTACTTAAAACACTGTGAATAGGTTTTTTTTTTGGGAATAAAGAAAACTGTAAAAATTGTTGACTATTAAGTGGATAATTAATATATTAGATCATTTCACGTACTAAAAACTTGAGGAAAAGACTGATACTCATTCGTACAGTTTTTTTTAAAATGACTGTCTTGGGGCAACCAGACTTGGAACCAGCATTTGTGGATCGCACAAATGCTTGTCCCATGCGGGGATCGAACCCATAGCACGTCGTACACAGTGATCATTGGCGTGATACCACTCGGCTATCCGTGCAGTCGATAGATAACTGTATATGATAAAAATATTGTAAGCGGTACTAGACAAATTTATAAAATAAAACTATTATTTTGCGTTTATTTTAAAGGTTTTAATAAGTAGGTTAGGACTATTTATTTAAATAAAACAGATATCGCTTTAAAAATAATACATTTAAATCCCCATTTTCTGTGTAAATTTGTAGAAAATATCTAATTATATATATGAAAAAAGGACCTTTGGATTACAGACAATATTTATGAATTATCTATGTGCGAAAAGCATACATTAAAAAGTCAACAAATATAACCTAATAACTCAACAATTTTCATTGAAATTCGCAGAAGGGTCCAACCGTGTTTGAATTTAAAAAGTCAATAACATTACTGAAATTGTTATTGTTTAATTAACCGACTGCGAGGGCCGTGAACAATGCTAATACCGCTAAACTTTGTTTAATTTCATGTGTCCGTGTGTTGAATAAAATTTATATTGTTTCCACTCGGTGACTGACACGGAATTAATTTTGCTTTGGGTATTTGCTTTTGATTTTGCGCTTAAAGTAAGCTTTTTATAGCCTTTTTATTACGTTGGAATTATTTTAAAACATTAAGAAGCTATTAACATATGCTTTTGAGTTCGTTAGCTTTTTAATTGTTCGGGGAACTTGTTTTGTTTTGTTACTGAGAAATGTGGTGTTTCTAGATTCTGTGAATTTTTGTAAAAGCCTTCAGAGACTATTTTATGTTATTATAATTAATTGCTTGTTACTTTGATTGTCTTTCCTGAACTTACCTAATTAATTTTCCTTTTATATACTGACAAAAAGAAATAGTGTTATAAACTAACTGGTGATTAATGGTACAAAATCTTAAACATTTTATCATAGTTCTTTCTCAGTAAAACCACCTTTTTTTACAACAGCTTTTTGCTTTACAAAGGACAGAGTTGCAACTAACAAACTAAATCCAAACAAAAATAAACAAACCAGAAAATCATACATTCAAAATTCCTTTTTATTTCAATACGCAACAGAAAATTATTCCGGCCGGCCTTATTATAGCTTTGAACACTTGCTCACAAAAGTGCGAACTGCGAAGTAAAGGTGTCAAGAACTCGCGGCAAAGAGCAGGCAGGTCAATGCGTGTAATTAAAGGGGGTGAAATGTAGTGGCTCTACTCGCCAAGCTTTTTAATTCGATACATATGTAGGTATATATTTCATCGTAAAATATGTACGATACATGCATAGCGCACTTGTTGTTTTAAAAAGGCTATCGACGCTCTGTGAGTTGAGGTGTCACCGATATGAATTTTAGTCTGCGTGTGTAATTTATCAGTAAACTAGCTGTACACGCGGTTTTACCCGCGTAAGTAGTTCCCGTTTCCGCAACGTTGTATGTTTTTTTTTTTATTTATCCAATGTTTCTATAATTATAGTTATTCTACTATTCGGGACGGACATAAATTTTACATATATAAAATAGGTCTTGAGTTATAAATGTTATTACTAACCCGATTATTTTTATATATAATTATTCATTATTTATTTCAAATAAACTTAACTATATATGTCATATACACAAAAGAAATATTAATTTTATATATAACTAGCTGTCCCCCGCGACTTTGTTCGCGTGTTTTAGTTTCAACGGTTTTTCATTTTTGCCACATTTTTCATTTATGCTCCGCTCCTATTGGCCGTAGCGTGATCTTATGTAGCGTATAGCCTTCCTCAACAAATGGGCTATCTAACACTGAAAGAATTTTTGAAATCGGACCAGTAGTTCCTGATATTAGCGCGTTCAAACAAACAAACAAACAAACAAACAAACTCTTCAGCTTTATAATATTAGTATAGTATAAATAAATTTTATTTATACATAAAGATTGTTTGATGGTTTTATGGTTTAAGCTTAGATATTATTAGAAAAAGAGTCGTTTTTTACAAACGAAACCTAACATTAACTCTAGATTAATGTATTCTATCATTTATACTGGAAATTTGCTTGATTTTAGTATTTGTGTTTTTGATTTTGTCTTTAGTAACTGACTAATAATTTAAGTTGTTATTGTTGTTAATACTAGTAAGTTGTCGATAACAACCCCGCTCTATGTAAGAATATTTTGGGCCAAAATTTCCAGATAATGTTCATTTGAATATTCAAATACCGAGGCGACGAACTACGAATACCTAAATAATTAAGACTAAACAGAAACAAAGCCTTCGTAAATCCTTACATTTTAGATATTATTCAAAAACAATATCATCACAAAAACCATCAACAAGAAAAACAACAAAAAAAACCACTAAGGAAAGGTATCCGATATCTCAATACCTTAATTAAGTAATCCAACACTTTCATAATAAAAATATTCCTACGCAACTTCATAAAAAAATATTAACGAAGAAGGGAATTTTCATAATGGACAAAGGTATGAAGATTCTAGAGCTCGCGTCAGCGGCCCAAGGGACTGATAATGCCCTCTTCATCAAGAGCTGTTGTACTCTTCTGTAGATAACGGTCAGATTAGCCTGTGACGTAACTGTGACGCAAGGCCTTTGAGTGACATTCAGTAATTAATTACATGTTTAAAAACGTAAGGCTTTAAATAATTAGATGTAATTTTTATTTAGTTTTATCGTGTTTTGATACTAATAACAAAGTATACTACAGCTGTATAAGAAAACTTCCGGTATTCAGATCATTTGTACATTGAATTTGAAAAAACATAACTTTTATTATTCATAATTATTTAAGACAAAACGGTTTACTCACGTATATTCTCGGGATCGCCCGACTAGTTTCAGACTCAATAGGAGACCCTAATCATGAGCTGACGCGGAGGCGGTGGTGTCGCGAGTCACACTGAGTTTTATTGTTCAATTTGTGACATAAGTTTGAGTGTAACTGGGTCTTTTAGGTATACCATGAAGTTAATTAAAAGCAAAAAAACGATTCCCACAGTTTTAACATATAAGCTTCTAAAATATAGGTGTAGCCGTCAATTTCTTCGATTGATTTAGAAAACACGAAAACCAACATTAACATGCAAATCTTCATTCACAAAATCATTGAAAAACTATAAACTAAATCCATGTTCATTTATAGAAAGCCGTGATTATGATGTTTAGTAGATCGTCGCATAAAACCGCAATACAATCAGCATCTCAATAGTTAACAGTATAGATAAGTACTTGCAGCTGATAACATTGCTTTGGTATGTAAATCATCTGATTGGAGAATCGGAATTAATTAATTTGCATTCCACAAATATTTATGTATTGAACTGGTATTTGTAAAACAGTATCTGTTGTATAAACGCCCTGAATTAATTAATACGCGCCTTTATCGATGAATATTACAATATTTTGTGACTATTTAAAACAAGTTAAAAATGCCCAAATGAGAACAAGTATCATATATAAAAACCAGATCAGTAGGGGACCAAGATCAACGGGAAAATTAAAAATATTCTGATACACATAATTAGGTACAATTAAAATGATAATCATATAGCATCAAATCGAGGCCCATTAACTTTTATAGAGAGTAGTTACATAACAATTCATTGATATTGATCTAAACGTTACTGACCTTGAGTGTTAAACCGGAGGTCGTGCGTTCGATTCCCAGACAGGACAATTTTTTGTGTGATGAGCATGATCTTTAGAAAATAAAAGTATGTTTATAAGTTGTCTGGTTACCATAATACAGGCTCTGCCTAGTTTGGGATCAGATGGCCGTGTGTAAGTTGTCCCAAAATAAATATATTTTTATTGAGAAGGTACGCTTTTTTATACTTAATATTGTGTAGTAATGACAAATTACTATACCAAGTTATTAATAAATCGCAACAGTTTTAAAAACGAATAGTCATCGCGCAAAAGTATTTTTATTAATTCCTCTTTGAACTTTATAATAGTGATAAAAAAATACTTAGCAAACAAAAACCTGACCACGAGCAACCGAACACAACTTTTTATTCAAACGCGGATGCACTAGGACATACTTCACCAGTGTGTACGCTAAAATAGTTGCTCAATTCCTTTTCTCCTAGTGAAGTCATAGTCCGAGGGACGGCGATCCAGCAAGACCGGAGAGATGTCATGTTTGGAACCATCGGCTTGACGACCTTTCCGAGACATATAAGCTGTTCAAATAAAATTTTACCACCGTTCCACAAACCAAAACCTTCATGATCGATAGTTCTGTACGGCTTGTACTTAGCCATAAACCCCTCACTGGCTGACCGTATAATAACCTGTACCTGACACATCCTAACTCATATCTCTCTATAATCGAACACTACAGCATCGCATCATCCCAAACTTATGTAAAATTTATCTGGCATCAGGTCTGTTCTGCCATTAAATCCATTAGCCATGATATCGGTCCGACGGCCGTCTTAGATAACAAGTCAAATGTCCACACTATTATGCGAAGGATAAGCCCTCTCAGAAACAAGATACGATACAA
Source organism: Diachrysia chrysitis (assembly GCA_932294365.1). Taxonomy (NCBI): domain Eukaryota; kingdom Metazoa; phylum Arthropoda; class Insecta; order Lepidoptera; family Noctuidae; genus Diachrysia; species Diachrysia chrysitis. The sequence continues at coordinate 954,243 of OW028661.1, forward strand.
AGGGTGGCCATCAAAATACAGCCGCCACCCTGTTATTTATCATTTGCCGCAAAATTTTCACGAAGATGCTGTTCGTCCCACTCGAATTGGTTCGATGTTAACGTTTATTGATTCCTATTTCAAGTAGCTTGTTTTTTTAACTACGTTAAAATATGTGGATTAATACATGTTACGTGATAGCAGCAGCCTTTTATCCCTTAGCATTATAGCCTTCTTATATGTTCAAGGTCCAGGTAGGCTAAAATGAAGGGTAATCAGTTTAGTGTATGTACTATGTTTTGAGATATCTTTAAATGCTTCTTTCCTTGAAAAACAAATGTACTCTTGATTAGTTATATTTCTTCAGTTGACCCAAAAGTTGAAAAAAAGATACTTAAGTAGTTACCTGAGGTATCTAATCTTATAAAAGTACCTATATAAAACAAAGTCGGGTTAGTTACACAATCCATAACTCAAGAACAGCGGAGCCGATTTTCATGATGTTTGATTAGTTAAATTCGTCTTCGCCCCGAAGAGTAGGAAACAATAAAAATATAGGAGAATAAAAATCTATCGGGAAAGAGGGTGGAACCGTGGGCCGCAGTTAGTTATAGCTAATATACGACTATTCCTCTCACCCTACATGTAGCTATTATTATTTTCAGTAAACTGTAGGTGTTCTAAAATTCTTGTACCTACGCCCTACGTACGCCTACATCTTAAATACATAACCGTGATGATAATTAAAATTCATCAAAACGCGAATAGAAAAGACCTTTTAAAATAATTGACACTGACCTTATAATATTGTATTTTTATCGGTATTAAAGCCATAGGTAAGGAAATGTCAATAGGGGACGCCTACAGGATTGACTTTAAGCTTAAATTGGATGACTACTAATTAAAATAGAAAAGATGAGAGATAATTTAGTACCTAAGTAAATGCCTCTAAAATCATAACATTAATTAATAAACCTTTTTGTGTTCTATACATAAGCTTTAAAAACATCCTTTTAATAGATTATTAGACATTTTTAGCTCCTATTGTGTAGTTAAAATACTAATTATTTAATTTAAAAAGACAAAGAAAAGATACGCTTTTACTTATTCAAAAATACTTGACGTGTTTTCCAAAGATTTTGCCTAAAATTTGGTGATCGATACTTATTGCCTGTTAAAAACTGTGTCTCTCAAAAAGCGGGCTTAGATCATTAAGTTACCTAACTACAGAAATTAATCGTTCACTCACTATCAAATGCCATCTATTTTTTTTAAACCGTTATCCAGTAAATTTAATTTATCCAATAAAATAATTATAAAATTTTAAAACGGGAACCGGTAAATCGGTAATGTCAATATTCAAAAGATTTTCATGAACAACCCTAGTCTTTGAAACTAGTGCACAAGCCTTCGGGCCACACAAGCCCTCTACTTTATGTCAAGAAACGCTAATGTATTGAGTCTAATGGTGTACAAATGTAACAGCTTGCTCGCTCAACCACCGCACTCAGGGATCATTAATTAACCCAATTTCCTTACAATGTACTTATTTAGATACTTTCAGCTTTTTCCTGTGGTTTTTATTTTATTACATTAGCTAAGAATGAGGATAATTAGTAAGTTGTATGCAGTCAAAGTGAGCTTGGATATTACCTTAATATGAATTTCAAAATATGGTTCACCTAATTGAATCCAAGTTTGCATTCGAAAAAACGACTCCCGCACTAAGGAATTAAATTCTTGTGTCGCGGGGGTTCCACAAACATACAAATCACATTCACACAGAACACCCAGACTTGGAACAAGCATGGCTCAAACAAATGTTTGTTCCATGCGGGAATCGAATCCGCAACACGTCGCACACAGTGGTAGTTGGCGTGGTGACTATACCACTCGGCTGTCCGAGCAGTCATAAAATACCAACTCAACACACAGTTTTGTGTAGGCTTCGTTTTTTAGTAAAAAACTAAATACTTATAATAAACTTTAAAATAAAAAACTTGACACAAAAATTAAACCTGTCTAAAATATATCAAATCATTATAACGAAACCTCATAACTTCGTGATTTACAATACACCAATTTGTTAAATATATAATGACGCTAATTAATGTACTGGTCAAACATCGAATATATTATTTTGGTAATGTGTGACCGGGTGACCTTTTGACATTTAATTATCGTTCAAAACCCATTTATTTAATCTTGGAACTTCAATATCTTGAAGGTATTTATGACGGTGAACCGAAGGCACTGATTTTGGACGTCTATTTTGTACCTTAATATAATTCATAGCTTAGCGTTTTTAATTTAATAGTATCATCATCTTCATCCCAGCCATTTCCACTGCTAGGTCTTCCTTTGCTCATGCCATTCTCCTAACCCGTACTAGTCGCATCCATCCCACTACTACCATATTTTTTATCAAATTTATATTAGCCCATCTCATCCCAGGTCTTCCTGGATATGGTCATCTAAGTCTAGGCCGCCATTCGGTTACGTCATGTCATCACGTCTGGCAAAGTGTCTTGCCCATATAAGACCCGTTACATGTATCCCGATGCCAGCCACGCTTATGTACGACATTGTATTTCCTAATGTCTTCTAAGTATAGTACAGAAGAAGTATTTGATTAAATAGCTAAACCGGTAACCTAATTTATAACAAGCCTTAATATCTAATAACCTTTTCAATATTTCACTTCCTATAGTCTCAAATCACCCATTGTAAATGTTATATGTATTAATAAATACTGGCCAATAAATTATCTCATAAAAACTGTTTTACTCTTAAATCAATACGTATTTCTGGTCTTCTCGAAATATTTACAGTAACACCTTTTTTTGCCATATCTTCGGAAGAATTTTGACATATCTAGACCATCCTAAATCTTTGATTTTGAGTGTTTGTGCATGTGAAACTCTGAGATATATGACACGGGAGAAAATCCTTTCGTGGGGGCAACGTTTTACTTTCAAGACTTTGACAATGACAAGTGGAGATCTCTTTGTACCTTGGCGTAAGCTGTCGATGCCGAAAAGAATGGCATTTAATGCATTTCACTGCATCGAAGACATTAAAGTAGCGAAGTTGAAATTTTTAAACATGTAGATACCTATTTTAAATCTAATCAGACAATAGTTTTATAAAAATCTTGAAAAATAATTTTTATTATATGCAGTGCCAAATAATAACAGTATTTATAGTTTCACATGTCATTGCCGATATAATAAAATATGTTGTTTTAAATAATATTTGACATTAAGTATTTCATCAATACTTTAAGCTAGATTTACATAATTAACACAATCTCATCAGTCACTTAACTGCCAAGCAAAATCTGTCAAACTCAGCTGAAATGAAACAGCTGAATTTGGAAACGAGTTTGCCCGAAATTTCTTGTAACACCCAGTTTTGATAAACTGCTGATTAGAGTAAAAGTAAAATATCAATATGGTGTTAATTTTTGCTACAAATTAAACGAAGGATATACTGAAGTAGAAAAGTCCTGAACAATCAAAAGTAACCCTTCCGTTCTATATGTTCCTGAACAAAACTTTACGCGAGGTCATCCGAACCGCATAAAACAAAAACTAAAGAAAACCAGAAGGGAATGGAAACTAATGGTCGATCCATTTAGTTCTTTTTATCCCCACTCGTGTCCCTCACTGAATCATCCCGGTCGCTGGCGTTTTTTTACGCGAATGGACTTTTATTATCCATATAGGTATTTCGACGCCGATCTCGGGACATAAAATGTTGCATCAGCTGGTCTAATACATGGGATTGGATGAAAATGCGTTTTATTAGTGGAAGTGTTAGAAAAATGAACTAAAGTCTCGAATGCAAATATGGACGTGGAGAAGAAAATGTCGGTGTGTGGATTGACGTTAATGGAATAAGAAATACTAATAGCTTTTAAAGCTTCTAGATTTTAAACGACATCAAAGTTTGACGATGTAAGAAAATGTCCGTTCGAGCAAAATAAGGGAAATCCGCAATAAAGAAATAAGAAGAAGCACTATCTGATCTTGATGAAAATATTGAAATCAAGCCAGTAAATACCCGTAGCATAAACAAAGTAAATCAGCCACAATATAATTTGACATAGGTACCTAAACTTCCAACCACGATGCCCAGAAAATATAAAACAAGGGAACATTCGAGTTCAATTAAAAAATTCCTAGCGCCGCGGCGTATTCCCAAAATACATTAACGTCGTTTTCTGAAGGCGGAGGGATTTTGAAGCCCTTAAATATTACTTAGGAAAGCTTTAAAACGTCTGCGTGAAAAGGTCGTAATTAAGTGTGATATTTTTTGTACAGTTAAAAATCTCAAGAGAGGGTGAAATTGTTTGACGAAGGTGTCTTGGAAGAGTTACCCTGGTTTTCTTTTTCATATTTATTACTTCCGCATTTGCTTGTACGGAGTCTTGATGAATTAATAAAGGAATTTTCCTTGACAGCATTTCCGCGAAGGTAATATAGAAGCTTATTAACATGCTTTCTAAGCTTTTAGTCGAGGCATCAAAATTAAATCTTCTGAATTGTTGTCGATCCGGTGTTGATAGAAAGCTATGATGCAATATATATCAAGTAATTAAAAAAAACTTGACTATAATTATAGTAAGAAAACACCGGAGTGTGTCTGTAAGAATTGAATCTATATCATCAGAATGTTACAGTTTAAAAGGTTTTCCTTTCAAGAACTAATTTCTACGTATTATTAAAAATCATACTTAGGTTTGAAGTATCCACATAAGGAAAAGCATTATAAGCCATATAATATATTTTAAGCATTTCTTTTAGATCCCGAACCCGCTTACTGCACTCATATCAAACAAACCACAACCATCCAATACTTATGTATATAAGTCGACTATGTAATGTTCTACAATGTTTTCCCCTATTAAATTCCCTTGGGTGTCGAGCTGAATGCAAACTATCTACCAACTAAATGCGCTGGCACGACTCAAAGCCACACTGCAAACTAACATCTTGAGTTTAATACATGTCACCATATATCATGATGTCTTACAAATGTACTAATTCAGAGACCACGTAAACTAAGCCAACAAAGGAACTAACGGTTTATGTACTAAATATACATCGGGAAATTAAAATAAGGTTAATATTGGTTATTTCAATTTTATTTTTATTTATTTCATATTTCAATACTGTTAACTTCAGGTTGAAAAATAATAATTAAGTTTTTTTGCTTTTGATAAATTTGCATTAAACAGAGGCCGTGGCACGAACACTATCGACACAATATTTGTAACGTTAACGTTACAATTAGCATGGAGATATTGAATTTAGAATACCGTTCTCCAAACTATGACACTTCGATACGAATACTTTTACGATAGCGTTCTTGCTACGGGTTCGCAACCGTATTTGCTATGGCAAATGTCAACTAAAGCCACAATCGCTTTATATAAAACAGTGTAAAATTACAAATTTCGTATGGTCTAAAGTCGATAACCAACTAGATTTTCTACAATGTATTTGATCACCGACGTTAGCCTAGCGTTAGAATTACAATGCGTTTTTAGCGTTATTTTTATCCACTGAACATCCCTTGAGGTGTCAACTAGAGTTAGCTAATAAGCGTAGGCCTAGTTACTACTGGTTAGGCATCGATGGATTTTTTATTTGAAGTGGTGAAGTGTGTTTAAGAATCTTGACAATTTTAATTTTAATACTTCCAAAAGTGCTTAAAATGCAAATATTTCATACACTACTTATACAATACAATTTTTATACAAAACGTTCCAGATCTAATGAGATCTAAAAAAACGCATTTTGCTTCCACTCTGCTCATATTAATACAAAAATACCAATAATAGTACGCAGATAGCTAGAACATATTTCACGTTAAGCTCGGGATTGGTTTGAGAGGAATATATTTCTCAGAACTGGAACAAAACTGTAGTTTTCGAACCCTGTTTGGAGTAGGTGCGACCTTTTGCAGGCTATTCTGAACAGGGCAATAAAATCCGTCATAAGCGTTTTGGGACAAATAAAAGGCAATCGTATGTGTCTTCCATATCATTAGTATGCTGTTATGCTTGCAAAAACTTTGCGAGTGATGTAAATTTTGTTTATGTGGAATTTAACCCTTTAACCTGCAATAGACATATTTTTTTAATTAAACAAAACTTTTTTACAAAATCGTATTTTATACCAAATTTATTCGAGCATTTTTTTAAAACGGGAATTCTGATACATGTTAAACAAGCTAAATAGTATTTGAAACAACATAAATTTCATTCGGCTTGGAAAAAACACTGAGTAACAAGTCATTACAAGCTTAAATCTTTCGTAAGCTGACGCAATTACGACACAAAGAAGACATGGAGCTTGTATATTATTACATGTCTCGGATTCTCGATGTTTTAAATTTATACAAAGGTTAGGCGCCCAACGTGGCGCTCACAAATATTCAATACATCGATCGAACTACTCCCAAACCGTAATAGAAAACCAATCTAAATCCGTACAAAATACAAAAAACTAACAACCAGAAACGCAAGATAAAACAATAAAACAACACAAATCAATCCTCTGATAACCGTGATGTACAAATACAAGAACGTGCTAAAGCGTAGGTAGTCAGGTACCAGAAACACGAAACTGCGCCATATTTTCGGTTCCACAAACCTTTGGAACCACAACCACTAACAATAACCATTCATATCGCATGTTATTGCAAAGTAACGCATATTTATTGCCAATTGTACCCCGTCTCCCCCTGAATAATATATTACACCCCCGGGGAGTTTAGAACTAAATTGGCCAGATATATGAATGGTAAATATGTTATTGGAACATAGGCAGGGTTATACAGACAGATGTGTATCTAAATTCGGCCTATATTAGTCGGTTGCCTGATATTGATATCTTGTATACGTAATTGAGAATAAGTAATTTCTATGCTAACTTAGCAGTATAATTGGGTTGAAATATATTGGGAAATACTGTTAGGTGGTAATTGGATCCTCTGAACGTGCCTTGATGTTTACAAAGGAGGGTGTTTTTCAATAAAGGTTTTAGAGCTTCAACGCTTAAAATAACTAAACGTTAATAGTAGCTACCTCAAGTTTTAGTAGAGAATCTGACATTAATGTGAACGTGACCAATAAAATGGTATCTGTAATTGATTTAGGAAGGGGAAAAATATGAGTGACAGTTTTCCTAAGCTCCTTATAAATATTCTTTATTTTTGTTTAGGTCGTCTGGAAGGATTGTAAAGTGGTATAAAAGGTCAGCACTACAATTGCTGTAACGCAACTTGATGTGAGCTTGCTCCACACATTGAAAAAATATTTGAATTCAATAATATTGTTTTCAATCTGAGTCCAGTGACTATTTCAGACGTGAAAGTTATAAAAGATCATTCGGAATTCGAATTTGTAAACCTCAAAATATTTTTCTAAAACCAGGATCGAGACTCTTTATGTATCCGTCGTCTAGATGCCGGCGATAGCTAACAGAATATTCACTTTTAGAATATCGTTGAATGGACGTAAAATATTTAACAATAGGGCCGAAGGAAAACAATGGAAGGATTGCTCTTACACATAAACAAAGCAAGCTAAATATAATATTTCGATCAGTGGATTCATCGGTTTTTGGACATGACAATTATTTGTTTCATAAACTACCATAATGTCTCCAAATAGGTATTGATTTAGCTATTTATAAACTCAATCACTGCTTCATTGAAATATTAAGCAGTTTAGTCAATTTAAAAAAAATGGTCGTTCTTTATGAATTTGAAGTGGCCTAGTATTTAGAAGTGAAAGGTATTACGACTCACAGAACTTATGCACGTAAGCCATATTTTCTGCGACTGATAATTATTTTTTCGGTATTGTTAGATTGTCCTTTCATTGTAATAACACATGGATAGTGATAGCAGAAGATCAAAGTTACACATTTTGTCACATTCGATCTCAAATTCGGGTTAGGGATTATGCAAAAATGAGATTGTATAAAAGTAGCTTATCATTGAAGAGGTTTGATGGTGATTCAATTTATTGCCGTTAATAATAAAGAGGTAAATACAAATAATTAAATTATACTTAAACAATTTAAATGCCGTATTAATTAATTTATCGCTACTTTTATATTTTACTGCCCAGGCCAGTTAAATCGTAGCCCTAAAGAACGTGAAGTAAATCGCAACTAAAAAAGGTTTTTATGTATGTACATATTACACTTACAACCACTCCATCCTCGTTAAGGTCTACGCCTAATCCTCATATACGTATTCTATATCAGTATCACAGTCAAAGTTTTCGGGCCCCAAATCAAAAAACGATAGTAAAACAAGGCAATCCTGCCAATAAATCCAACCCTTCCAATCGTTAACACAGGGCGAGCAATTAGGAGCTCGGATGTTGGTCCGAAATGGGAACTAAATGGGATAACGCCGATTCTGACAGAGGGCAGCCCTGGCTATTTGCATATGCAAGTTGTTGATTGGAAACTGTCTGTGTATTCGGCATCATTAGCAAAGTTCCCGTAACTGTAAGTGGATTATTGAGGTACAGCTGTTGTGGCTTCCACCTATGGACGGTCTTGGGAATTTATTGGTGAATAATTCAAGGTATCCGAGTGGCTAAGGGTGTTGAGAGCGGCTTAATGAGTTCGCTATACACGATTAAGTTACTGCACCCATTAGTAGGTGAGAAAACTTTCTGCCTAGAAGATTACACAAATTTGCTCAAGTAGTACAACGTGATTTTTTTCAGCATAACATTTAATCCCATTGAGACAGCAGTTCATCTGGAGTAAAGATAGAGCAAGAAAGACTGGTGTGGTGTGGTGGATTCGAAGAGTAAGGGCTGATTTTTCGAACGCCAGATAATTTTTATTCGTAGACTAAAATGAATGACTGGCAGATTTGTATGGAAGAACTGTCAAAAATTCTAAATTATTCCTCGAATAAAATTAGATGGTGTTGGAAAAATCAGCCCTTACCAGTGTAGTCACGTAGTATTGACAAACTGTGCCGTGTTTTGCAAAATCGCAATAAATCATAATATAATCTAAATAGGCAGGTACGATTAAGGAGTTAATTATTTACTTTGTACTACATTGAGTATTTATGTAGGTACCCAAGTTACATGGCAGCATTCGACAAAAATTATCCAAACAAACGTTACCTTTTTAAATCAAACATGCTGCAACACGTTCGGACAACATTTAAATAACGTATAAAACTACAGTCCTATCAAACAAAGAATTTAATCAAGCAAGTATTGGTTTCATTGTTATTTAATTATTACATGCGAATGGAATGAATGACTTTTTTTCCATTTATTCACAGAAACGTTAAAATGTCAGTGATTACCGTAACTATAATTAGTAGTTCGTGTTTTGTTTTTTTGTTATTTTTGATTGATGCTTTGATAGATAGTTACGTTTTGTATGTAATGAAATGTAAATCGGTTAATTTTTCGATGTTAAGCATTGTGAACTAGTGTCTTAATTTTGCGTATTGATTTTACGTAAAATTATGAATTTATATTTATATATTTTGTATGTGACGAAAAACTTATGTTCACACGAAGAGCACTGTTTATTGCCTAACAAACAGACCTTGAAGCTATAAATCACATAATTGCAGTCTCACAAAGAGTACCCTTGCCATGGATCCTCTCAGAAATTTCATATTTCGCCAATAAAGACCCTTCAATAGCGAGCCGATATTAAAATGGCTTATATCTTAAATATCAACCGGCTCTTTAAAATAACGTTGAGTCTGTTGGAACGTAATATCTTTTAAGTATGCGTCCGACCTCTGGGACTGTTGGCATAAGAGTGCTGTCAGTGGTGCCAGTGTGAGGGTAGATGGATGTTGCTCCCTTAGGGGGCGCTCAAGTGCACTAACGTTAGATGTTCTGAAGAGTTTACGAGTTAGGTTTTATAATATTGAGTGTGGGAAATAACTGGACGACGATAAAAATGCTAACTTAAAAACAAGACTTTTGACATTTGAATTACGAACAGATCCTTTAACGCAATATTTTTTTTTTAAAGGTTATGTAGTACGAAGGACACATGAAGTTTTTATGTGGATGAATTCAATGCTAAAGTATAATTCTACAGCAAGAGTGAAGATATTGATGATCTAACGGCGGTGTTTATTGATTATAAGATAGATTCGTCTAGCAGAATATATCTTTGACATCGAGTGCTAAATATGGTGCTAATTTTTTTGCCATTTCTATTCATAAGAAAGAGAGCAGTATATAACCGCGACCTCCCTTAAGGAAGATTTTATAGCTTCTAGTTAGGTTATACCACAAACAACAGTAGTATGTAGGTATATATAATATATTGCACATCGCTCGTAAAATTGATATATCCCAACTAGGATGAAAATCATAAAAACCGCGTTTCATTCACAAGCTTTTCTAACTTAATGGACTTTCCCTTTATGCCCAAACAATGGGAACAAAAGAACAGATTTCACGGTACCATTGTTTAGAGCAAATTCTTTAAAATGTCAGAGTATGACCTCAGGCTGTATATGGAGTCAACCTACATTAATGGTCATGATTGCTATCGCAAATGTTGTTACGGACGTGGTATTTGAATTTTAAATTAACGGATTCGAAGCCAATATTGACACTCGATTTTTGAAACGTCGTATTTGAATTTTACGTTCCATTGTTTTGAGTTGCTTCTATTCTGTTAGTTCTTTTTTTATAAAATTTCATACAGCCAGATAATATAATTACGCTATAATTGATCAATCAATTTTCTTCTATTCTCAAATACAATGTTCGAAATGAGCATAACGTTAAATGTGTTTGATTTCTGTAATTTATAAAACAAATTGGTAGTATATAAAACGTTGTCGTTATCAATTAATCGTCATTAGCTGTATTTTCCATAGAGCACAAACATTGACACCAATGATAAAAAAAACAGCAATACAACAAACAATATGTACCACCATTACGTCCCCCTCAAACTTATTTCCCAACAACTCAAAACGATTAAGAAAACGAAATAATTACACTATATTTACGTAAGCGAGCAATTTTACGCCGAGCGCGCACGGGCGGGAAACATTATGCTGATTGTTTTTTTTTACTGCCCGATGTCCACTGGCCAGTTTGAAAGTACAAGCAAAGAGTCCGCTTCAGTTTAATTGTTATTGTAACTATAGGTATCGCTGTAGAGGTTTTTAAAAGAGAGTTTTAATTAAATGCGCTTGTTTTGTTTCCTTAGACAGATTATAATGTTGTATGTTAGTTTTTTGTGTTATTCACAGATCGTTTTCAGTAATATAACTTAATGTTTGATTATAAAACACTAGCTTTATGGTAATACAGGCTACGAATAGTCTGTGTGCTAAAAAAACTGCATAAATTATGTCGTTTTAACGTACAGTATGAAGAAAGCAAAGTAAAACAAAATAGAGTCGGATTAAGGAGCTACGAATTTCTTATAAATGAGGATTATGGCATTTCACAGTATAACTAGTTTTATAGAAAAGTACCTAGATTACTTTTTTCTCTGTTTGTACATTCCTAGTTATTCTAAAGCCGGGGTCTCACGGTGCGCTTTAACACCGATCGCCCCACACGGGCGACGACCACGGACAACCACACACGCGTGAGTGTTAAGAATCAAACCCAATTTTAACGGACTTAGGAGACGCGACTTTTAACCCACTTCAACTCACAGTAAATTGCGACAGACCGGAGTAGACGCGTCAGCGCCATCATTGACGACACCTTTCCATGGTGCATGGTGGGGGGTTTCCATGATTTCGGGCACCGTGGGAAACCACCTTAAAACCACTAGTTTGTTAAACGACGACAGGCGCTAATTTGAACCCTTTGTAATAACAATAATCGCTAGAAACATAGTGCCGTCTACTTTATCCTAAGAAACCAGACCCCTTAGCAACATGTACCACGAAATAAAATAAACAGAAGTACAATAAATAAATCAACAGGAAATTTGAATTTTGTATGATACAAAATACGTAGAAGAAGCTTGTTCATTGTCTGATCCTGATTTAATAACACTGCGACCACCAGAGAAATATACCCTTTAAACTAAAAATAAAAATCCAAATCTTGCAGGCGGTTATCGAAAAAACAAAAAAAAATTTTCGGTGAATTAAGAACCTCGTCCTTTTTTTTTGAAGTCAGTTAAAAACCAAACTTAGACCGCTTTTCAAGTGTCTGAAGTGGAATTTCTGCCTTCTTGTTTAGTGGCTCTCTTCAGAAGTAACTCGTGGTAAACCCCACTCGCTGGGCCCATTACCTTTTAATCACACCCTTTGTTTAATTAATTAGGGTCAAAGGTACGCGTGTACGATAATAATTTAAGCGGTAAGCGGATTAGTTTTATAATAATTTTAATTAGACCCAAAAGCATTTCATCTCCAGAGCTGAGAGGCGGATTATCAAAGTTAATGATAAAAAAATATTATATTACTTTTTAATTTTAATGAAAGCTTATCCATTACCTTAGAATCAGAAAATCCAAAGCTTCGGGCAATTCTCCATAGTATAACATTTTAATAACAAAATTGTAATATTTATCGCTTTCATTTCGTCAAATTAAATCCTTATTTTCAAGGAGCAAGCTATTTTCCTTATGTTGTAAGCTAAACTCATAGTTAAACTCATAATAAAAACAATAAAAAAATACATAAAAAAGCAAAAAAAGAGTGGACCGTGGTGGAACAAGAAAGGGTGGACCGACTTTTATGATCTTTGATTAATTTGTTGGATTCTTCTCCACCCCGAATAGCAGTAAACTTTAAAAACATCAGAAAAGTAAAACACAAAAAGACTTACGGGAAAGGGGACTAGGTACTTACGCGGTGAAATCGCGGGGCAACACTAGTAACTGTCATAAACATTTATCAAAGCCTTTTCTTTCAAGCACCTGTTAATATCTTAAACTTAAGAGTTTGTCATTGGTTAAGCGTAACTTAAGTATATATTAAAAATAAGAGTTACATAACTGAGACAGTGACCTTTCTGATGAAACCGTCCTATGTTACTCGGTAGGGCATGAGATGAACTTTGATTGACGCATACATTAATATGTATGAGTACAAAATTAGGGTTAGGTAGGTTTATGGAGCTAAATAAACCAGTTCCAAAAACACAACCCTTTGAAAATACAGTTTTTAGAGTTCCGCGAATTTGTAGTTTTGTAGATTAAAAAACACGGTTTTGCAATTTCAAACCTATACTTACAGTTAGAAATTCGATAGTGTCATACATCGATGTATGAAAGAGATTTTTTTCAACCACACAGTTAACCTTGCTTTTGGCGTGATCTGCACATTTTGTACGGCACCCTCGGTGCGCGAGTTGGAATTACACTTGTCCGGGTTTTGTTAGACACTAATCTACAAGACATTAGGTCACTTGTTCTATCTAAATAAAAATCAATTGCCACATGTTTGACGGAGCATCAAGTAGGTTTAACTGCTTTGTTGTGTTTGTTTTAGTCAATTTAAGGTTTGTATAAAAAAAATACGAAAAGTCCGCCTTGAAATGTTTTCGGGTCAGCTATTAAACAATAAATATTAAAATTGAACAATTATATTGTTACATATCTATGGCGATAGTTAATCTTTTGACCCAAACGGTAAAACGAAGAGTAGACTAAATATCATAGGGTTATAGGACCCTACTAGATACCGTCCACCACCATCCGGCTACTACTGCGGAACGTGCTGCGGGCACGATCACCGGTTGTGATAAACATTTCTGTGATCCACAAAGGTTGTGTATGATTGTTCCAGGTCGGGGAGATCTCTATGTATGTAATAAAATATTTGTGAAACACTCCCCCCGCTTACTGAACGGTTGATCAATTTAATCTGTTGTCAAATCAACTTATCACGACAGTGATTGGTTGATCAAAAAACTAAGAACCAATGACAGCGCTTAACATGAGGTTTGACAGGTGATTAACTAATTTTTGTGTTGACCAACTTTTGAAAAACCGCGGGTATGTGTTGGCAGTCAGATGACGTCACAAAGAGCTCGGATTAAAGTAGTGATGTGAAAATTGATGACGACTAGTATTATAATCTTGATTGGATTAAGTCATCGGATTAAGGCCACAAACGAAAAAATATTTATCATTTTTATATCTTGACATTAAATTATTAACATCATTACAAATTTTTAGATGCATTAACAATATTGAACATTTCAAAATTATAAGCTTGAAACAGATGCTTTATTTTTTAATTTTCTTAAACACGTATTTATTTATTTTTCTGCCTAGCCTGTGCTGGGTTTGGCTTTCACTAGATACAACATAAATAGTACTATTAGTCTATCTGACCTTCACAACCTTGTTAGATGATTGATGAATCTTGGTTGTCAGAATTTTTATTTCCAAACATTGTAAAAATAATATTCGCATTGAAATAAATATCCACACTAAAATGCTTTTATTATACCAAGACAGAAGTGTCAAAGATCAGTTCATCAACAAATTAAATACTGAACATAATGGAATAATTTTCTCAAGCATTTTACATCTTTTTCGTATCAATAAGCCATATATCACCTCAAATAAGACATCATAACCTATCAATATGAACACCTCATATCTACACAATAGAAAGGCTCAAATTAATTGCTTGTCAATACAAGCTGACAACATGTCTTCAAGTCAAAAGTCAAAAATCTTATTACTTTGGAAACCGAACATTCGAAACTGAACTTTCGGGTATAGAAATCAGAGTTCATTATCACTTGTAGGGTTCGGTTTTGTTGCTGACATAAGTGAAATCAAAACATGTATTCATGGGGACTTCACAATGGTGACTTGACGAGGCAAGGCCTATGGGGAAAGGCCGTTTGCATACCGTTTATATAAAGTTTATGGTAATTTTAATTTGATTGGTATCATTAATTTTGTTCGTTTTTTGGTGATAGTGTCGATATGACTTCCGATGGCTTAAAGGTTAGTTGTTAGGCGACAAACGTCGATGATGCTATATGGCACTTTAACAGCTGTTATGGTATTGCGTTCATGCTTATAAAAAGATATTATATAAAGATATGGTATGCGACGTCAATCAAAACCAGCTCTGGTACGTAGGTCTGCAATTATGTCAATGAGTGGATTAAATAAGTATCGTCGGAGATGCGCTATCTAAAATACATCATTTAAAAAAAAACTTAAAATATTATATGAAAAGCTTAGTATAATTATTAAAATATGTAAGGAGTCCCAAGTGTTGTAGAAACAGTCAATATAGACAAACCATCTGCTATGACCATTGACATAAACATATTTTATTTTCTTAGTAACTATAAAACTGAATGTTTAACCCCCGAATACTAAAACGCGACTCAATTTTAAGACGTTCTTAAATATCTGTCTGTTGATAATTTACACCTTAAAGTGACAGAGACAGCATGGGACTTAACGGCGACTTAAAACTGATTGACGTTTCAGTATTGAGCCCTTATTATAATATAATTCTATTCTAAAGCATAATATTTGCAAAATACTTTCCCTACTTAAATTATTAAACTAATTGACTCTTTAAATGTGGATTTAACATTCTGGACACTTAAGCTTTTCAAAGAATATACATATTACTTCGCCTTTTACGCGTATAGTACATTTTATATTACAAGTTAACTCATAAATAGCTTTTAAATTGACTAAACTTCACCTTGTTAGACACGATGATATCACGAGTTATGACGAGGCGAATTTATGTAACATAAGAGTGACCTCTACCGTATTAAAAAGGGTACTTTTGTTGCCTTTCCAAACCGTCATGCTTGTCAATTCGGAAGGGTCAATCGAAGGGTTTTAACGTGCCTATAGTTCAGTGGCTGTTTGACTTCCTGCGATAAGGGATGCCGGATCTACATCTGTTAGATGAAAAATAGATTTAAGATTTTATTTGCAAGACAAGACGGAGTTGAAAAATTATAATAAGTTTTCAGACAGATTTCACTAGTAGAAGCTAATCACAGTTCTCGCGTTTACTGAAGAATTTTAAAATCTTGGGACAAATCTAAGATATTAAAATTAAATATTATAAAAAAATGCATTTTACTCACATGTCGCAGTAAATTGAACTGAACTGCCTTACTACAGATACTGTGTTACCCAGTAAATGGGTTGTGAAGGTCTGATAGGCTCCATGTAAAATACGGTATTCAGCTGAATACGGTAACACTGGAAGCCGACCCAAAAATAGCTTAGAAAGAGGCTAAGCAGAAGAAGAAGAACGCAGTGAACTCAACACATTTTTGAGAAAAATAAAAGTATCCGACATATTGACTCCGACATAAAAAAAAAAATCCTGATCACGGAAAACTTAGTTCTAGGAAGGCAGTGTTTAATGTAGTTAAAGTCACCCCTACAGTCGTGTCGATTTATTTACTAGGTATGTGAGTCAGCATAGGAGTATTAAAGAATATTGAAAGTTTGTATATAAAGAAAGTAAGTATTTTATCATGAGTAATAATGTTGTCTTTTTATGGCCAGTTCCTAAATTCAAAAAACAACCGTTTTATTTACGGACGGTAGAGTTTTCTTTAGTTTTGCTTAGAAAATTCTATCGTCTGTTACCAAAACGAATCGTTTTTTTGATACTGGAACCACGCATTAGTGTTCATTGGTAGATAGCAATGTTGTACTAACTACTAGATATCGATTATTCTAATACGTATCGTGATTGAAGATTCTTTGAACTGTTTAGTACTAAATTGTGGGGGGTTTTAATTCGACGTTGTTTTGTTTATGTATGACGGAGTTTTATATTGCTCTAAAGAATGGTACCACATAATTTGTATGTTTTATTCATTTCGTTTTAGCCATTGTGACGCCACTGACTTTCAGCAAGGTTGGGTAAAAAATCTAAATTAACATCAACTGGTAACTATTTTCTACTATCTGTTAACTAATAATTTCAAAGATTCATCAGCTACATGTTGTCAAATGATCATATTAATAAAAAAGAGTCTAATAACTTGGTTCAGAATCGTTACCATCAAAATGGATATCTTTGTCTATAACTAAGGTTATACAGAAGTTAACTTTTAAGTGCTTAGTATTAAATCGAGACAGCATTACTTATTATAACCAAACTAGTATCAGTATCTGGGATTCTAACCTTTATATTTCCACAATACAACAATGAGGCACTGATAAAAACCTGCAAATAAATTACAACAGAAATATAATCAGATTAAACTCTTAATCACCGTCAAACAAACGGCGATAAGTAGATTTAAAGTTGTTTCATTACATGTTCTAACTGGACAGAAATGAAATAATTTTATTTGCAGAGGAAATATTTGGACCCTCAGTATTAACATAATCCATAGATAACTCAGGATTTCCACCGAACTTTGGTTTGAGTTTGATAGCAGGTATTATTGGATGGTTGTTACGTTACAAAATATAAAACAATGGTTTTCAGTTGGCTGCATTGCGTAATAATGGTTTAGATCGAAAAATAAAAGCATTTTGTATTATCTTTTTGTATATTTTATATTTTCACTTGTTTCTTGAAGGTAAGTATTATTCCGTAATTAAAAATATAAGCTCTTTACAAAAATTGTAGAAGGAAAAATATTATTTCTATAATGCAGAAATTGAGTGAGAATGAATAAGGCAAACAGTTAAATAACTAGCTGTAAAAATATGATGTATTGTGTATGACAAGTAGATATTAGTAAAAAAAACATAAAAACCTCGTCGGCCCTGCTGTGAAACATTATTAATTATTTTAGCATTTCTCATTCCAAACTACATTAAAATATACAAGTTGTAAAACATTCATAAAATGATTTATTTTGATACTTTGATAGGAATTGTTTAAAAAATATAATTATATTAACGACTCACAATTTTATTAATCGCCAAACTACAGTCATTTTAATTATTTTTTAAAACACCTTTCTAAGGACACTTGGGTTTTTGAGGCGAATCTAACGATATCCACCTAGCTTTTTAGAAGTTACGAGGTTTTAAACAAATTTTTAAACATTGTATTATATAAACAGAGAAGATACGCGCGAAAAACATTACTCTTCCTGAGTGTCGGGTAAAAAAAGAGAGTCAATAAATAAATAATTTCTATATGTAGCTAGTATATTAGAGAATCTTCAAATTCATTTTTGTTTTTAATATCTTAATAGTTGCCAGATCTGCATTATTATTTCTCACTATATTGTTTCTTAAATACTGTTTTTAAAATGTGGTTATCCTATCACGATATATATCTATATATATCTATCACGATAATATTATCTGTATAGACACGTAACAAAAAAACACCGATGACCGATGCAAAACTGACCTAAATTCATTTTTAAAGGTCTTCAAAAGACTGATACCCAGCGGAGACCTTTAGTCACGGAACCCAAAAAAAAGGGTTAAAAGTCGGGAAGGGTCACCGCCAATATTTACATAGATTCCGGTAATTCCCTAAGTTTGCTTTCATTCTAGCCAAACTCGCGAAAAAGGGTGTATTTTAATATTTAGGGTTGATTTTCCTAGCATGTGTTGTGAAAGGAAAGGGACTCAAATGGTGTATCAAAATGTGATGGAATGTTTAGATTGTACTTATAATCGCCTTCTTGTTCTTTGTAGAAGATCCCTTTGCTGTTTACAGAAAAGTCGAGAAAAGGAGTTATAACATAAATAGAATATCAGTCCACGCAACTACTACACTTTAAACCTAGATACTGCAATTTGTTTGTCATTAAAAATTAAGTGAATCTTAAATAGAATTCACCTCTAAACTTACCGGAAAAAGAAGCATAGTTACAATTGCTGAACGACAAGACTAACATATATATAGGTATAGGAATAGGAATATGCGTGATTGACGTTTTGTTTCAAATAATTATGAATACTCCTCACGAAAGTTATTATACTAACATTATGTTTCTAAACAAAATAAAAACCCTTTCCTCTTGTGCTAATTCATTAATATTGGTCGATGTTATCGCGTTGATTGATCACTCCCATGGTTAACTTAATTATTAAGATAATTAAGCACTAATGAGACCGCTGCTTTGAAATTTTAAAGTTGATTTCTTACAAAATTGCGTAATCGATGTTGAATTAATAACAAATGAAGCCGTTAGTTTATATTGGAGCGAACATTAGTTTTTTTTTATAATCTTTTTTTTTTATATTTTTTTTATATTTAATTTATCCCCGGGTACTGTAGTATAACAAAATCGTATTTAAAACTGCATAAAATAACAATTTGATTCAACTTCTGTCGTAAAAACTAATGATTAAAAGAATAGTCGAAGATTTGACTAACGTACAGCGCTAAATCGAGTGCAATAAATTTTGGAAGCCACGCCAAATCACACTAAGTGAGTATACTATTATCTTAAACTTTGATGACGTCGGAATTAATTTAAAGTCGAAGTTTATCCATCCAGTTAGTAACAATGAAAGTGGTTCAACTTACGTATGGCTTTCAATAAATCAGTTCACATTCATGAACTTTACAATAGACCTTTTGACGTTAACGGTGACTACACGTAGCAACTGAAACCGGATCAAATGTGGTAGTATGTAGCATGAATATTATCCTTGTATACATTTATGAATAACGACAATGGTTGTTTTATAAAAATAGTATTCTTTGACTGTCATTTGTTATTTATTTAATACGTATTCGTCGAAAACTGTTTAAACGAATTCCCAAATTTTGAACTCTTTTTTTATAAAAAAAAATTGTTAATTAACTCAATGGTGGTAACCATGCGATGGCAAAAGAAACTAGAGGAAGACAGGCTTAAAGATGAATACACGACATAAGAACTATGAAGGCCCTACCTGGTCTTGAAAAGCTAGAGCCTATGTATTGCAGGACACGCTGGTTACTAAAGCGACAAACCCGTTGTGTTAGATTTAAATTTCTTAATACTATTAGATTATACTTGTGTTTATTACTATAGCAATAAAGGCTTAATATAATATAAATTAATTCAAAACAGGAGACTGCTTTTTTCTTAGATCTTACTGAGTTCCTAATGATACCTAATTAAATGTGCTAATTTTCAGAAACACATGGTTTAGTTCATACAGGAAAAAAGCCATAAAGCGCGCATATCGAGTATGAACTGTTGACACTAGTATGAACATGTAAATTCGTGAAATTAGTGTCTAAAAAGAGCGCACCGTTTTGTTAAAACTATCTCAAACTAATATTCACCTAATAATATCGGAACCATCGATAAACGTCTGTCGTCGCGCGGAAAATCACTCAAACCAGTAGGTAAACGAGTGTAGTACATTTAACTAAACATGTGCTTATGATTTACATAAGGGGGCTACTAGCAATGCGCACGCTCTATGCCTTCTATGATTACTCTAAGGTTTACTCAAATTCACAAAAAGATGTAATTTACATCTATTTTCAGTATTCATTTCAACTACTCAGACTTGTAAACAAAAACCATTCGTTTACTTTACACTAACGATATTACTTTAGATGGGATAATGTCTTGCCATCAAGCTTTCTTCAATCATCTTCCGACATGGAATCACGTTCAGTCGATACACAGTGTAATCATCGAGTGAATTTCTAAATAGCAAGAAATTCTAAACGTCAGTTAAGTGATAAAGTACATGAGAACAGTTATTGTAGAAAGATAATTCAGAAGGCGTAGTAAACTGTTCATCAAGTAAAATGATGAACAGTTTATAACAACAATGATGAATATTTGTATAATAACTTCCGTGATAACTTTCCGTCTTCTTATCTTCATCATTGTTGATTATTTAAAACAAAACGGTTTACTCACGCATATTCTCGGGATCGCCCAACTAGTTCGCGACACTACCGCCGCCGCGGCAGCTCATGATTAGGGACTCCTATTGAGTCTGAAACTAGTCAGGCGATCCCAAGAATATGCGTGAGTAAACCGTTTTGTTTTAAATAATCAACAATGATGAAGATAAGAAGACGGAAAACGGAAAACGGAGAGCAAACATTACAGAAATGAAATGAAATTCCAATAATTCAATTACTCTAATGACCATTTCAAAACTTGTCGACATCCGTGGTTGAGTGGCGTACTCACCGGTTTTCAAGGTGTCGCTAGCTCTGAGGTCCAGGGTTCGGGTCAATGTAGAAATCCAGTTTTCTACATTGTCTCGGGTCTGGGTGTTTGTGGTACTCGTTGTCTCTGAATCCATAACACGAGTGCTTTCTACTTACTTTGGGTTCTGAGCAATGTATGTGATGTTGTCCACAATTTCATTTCCAAACTTTGCAATGTAAGCGACGGTGACCTTTATTCTTCATGAGAAACTTTATAGAAAGAATGTTTCATATTATTTACTGTAAATTTTCAAAACTGTTTGGAGTAGCACTACTTCATCTGTCTTTATAGTGATCAACCAAACATCGTGTGGATATCACACGTCATTATGACGTTAATAACAATGATACCAGATTGATATGAAATATTTGACGCTAATGCGACTGATGCTTGAAGTTTGTACATAATTGCATCGCTTAGCAGTCAACAGAGTCATTCATGGTAACTGATTATAACTGTATTTGGTCAGCAAGCTACTTTTTGTTGGTGGTTTATTTATAATAATAATATATTTAGGAAACTAACACACGGCCATATGATCCCAAACTAGGCAGAGCCACCAGACAACTGATGAACATACTTATATATATTTCTAAATCATCATCATCAGCCTATGTTCGTCCAATGCTGGACATAAGCCTGTCCTATGGCACTATATATTTCTAAAAACATACATGTTATAGATAAATTACACCCAGAAACAGAACAAATGATCATGCAAATCACATAAAGATTTGTCCTAGGTGGTAATCGAACCCGAACTAGTTTAACAGCCAGGTTCACTAACCACTAGACTAACAGGCCAGTCTTTATTTCAGCGTCAAAATCATAAAAAAAAATATAAAATTATGTTGAGCTTATGATACTGTTTTTGTAGGTATTCTGTAAAAAGTCTAGGCAGAAATGATTGTTACTAAAATTACACATAACTTCAACATATAATAGGGATGTTTCCTGGGTATGAAAAGTTAAAATCTATTTAGTCCGTCAGTTAGATAATAAAAAAATATTAGACACGTATTTTTTCTTTTATCAAAACAATAAAAAAATACAAAGATACACCGCTTTAAAGTTTCGGAGTGGGGGCTTATGACGCTACGCCTCGCTAAAAATCGTAGCGAGGAGTGACGTCACGCGTAACTTCAGTTCTCTGTATTTTGATCATTTTTTTGTTTGCAGGAAAAAAGAAAAAATACGTGTCCAATAAAATTCATTAATCTACAAGACGGACATTAAAAAAAAAAATAGAAACAGGCCCATTGACCAACATATTTTACGTGTAGTGTTTATATTGGTTCCTTAATTACCAACTACGGACCAGGCCAAAGAGAAGGTTTCAAATTTTGATACCCAAGTGTTTGTTCAAAGACATGCCTTCTATGCATGCGACCATGCGTTTTGTATTTAAATATCCGTTTATATGTTGAATGTGGTGTGTGCTACACGTCAACAGTGATAGATTACAGGCCTATAGCTTCAGGGCATCTCGTCACTGAAGCGGAATAAACAGCTGATGATTCTCACGCATTTGTTTAAAAGCTCGTGTTTTTGTATGGTAAGTGTGTTATTATTACAGTGATTACCGAATGAATAGTAATCCTTATTTTCCCTACTTAAAAATAAGAGGGATGTTGTACATGTAAGGTTGTAAAAGTTTTTTTTTTATAATTATTTAAACCAGGTAACTTTTTCTTTACTTGTGGGGATTTTAATACTTAAATAAATATTTTAAAATTAATTTGTATTTTTCTTTTCATTCATATTTTTTGTACATCGGTTTTTATAAAACTAAACTCCACAAAAAAATGGCGTCAATAATTCATCTACATCGATGTCGACACGAAAATTATTTTTTAAGCTAATTATGATCAAGAACATAGTTTTTTTTTAAATATCTAATCTTGTATTAAAGATACAGATAATTATCTTTACTCTGCTAATTGTTCTAACTGTTATCAATAAAATCGGCCTTTTTTTTTTTTTTTTTTTTTTTTTTTTTTTTGTTTGGGCGGGGGAATCCTCATGGACACCCGCTCGCTCGGGGGAGCGAACGGGTAGTGTCAGACTCTTACTGACTAAACCTGAACCGCCGTGCTACGTCATCCGCGTTTCGTGTTGGTGCGTGGTAATGCATTGCAATTCGTCACGCACCAACCGCGGGGTCCGCCGGCCAATAGGGGCCAGCGGATCACTACCGTGATTGTTTGGAGACCGACGTGTACACAAACAAAAATTACAATATTCATAAAGATCGAAATGATTATTCATGACTTAAGTAAAATCTCTTAGTTTTATCTACATGCGTAAATTAAAATAAACTAGTTTTGTTGATTATCATAATGTTTTCGTTACAATATATTATTTAATCGTAACACGTTTCGGGGGAAACCGCAGTTAAACAGTTATATTATATCAGTATATTATATCAGTATATGATATCAGTATATTATATCAGTATATTATATCAGTATATTATATCAGTTTATTATTATGTAATAATAATATTACATTCTAATAAAATGTTTGTAATATTGATCTCACAGTCAAACACTCTGTACTGATTTATGAGAGACTATTTAGTTTATATACATGTACCTTCTAAAACATAAATAAATAATAACAATAATATGAATATATGGCACCGGTACACACCGGTATTCAAGGTGTCGCTAGCTCTGAGATCCCGGGTTCGATCACCGGACGGGTTAATGTATAATTACTTTTCTACATTGTCTCAGGTCTGGGTGTTTTTGGTACGTTCGTTGTCTCTGAATTTTACAACACAGCTGTTTACTTACTTTAGGTTCAGTTTTGATTTACTTAGGGTAAAAAAACACCCCGGGATTCAGATATGTAAGCGATATCACTGTAAAAGAGCTTAGTTTATTGTAATGGAATTAACCCATCTCGTGACCCAGTTCAAGGTGAAAAATACGTGTATGTACTTAACTAACCCCAAAGGTTAAAAGTCAAATAACATGTTATTTACTTATCATGTAGATTCTATAAGCAGTTAAATGGAAATATTACATACGAGTTACTAAATCTAATTAAACAAAGTTTGCTTTAATCTTGGTATGTAATTCATACAGATTTTACTCAATTCCTTATTACTTGAAAACTTTTAATCGACTTCTACGAGTAATTTTAAGTAAATAAGTCATGTTTTCCGCAAGCAACAACAAACTCGGTTTCAAAACATGACTGCAATAATATGTTTATTTTTTTTGTGTAAAACTTTTGCTCAAATCCAAACGTGTTTCATTTACATAGGTCATTGAATTACATAGGTTAAGAAATTCCTTATCGGAAAAGGTCAAAATTTCTAGAAAATATGATCAAGATTTATTCTGAAATAGTCTTTAAAAGACTGCAAAGTTATAGGGTCCTTATAAGTTTATATATTTGTATCAAATCTTATGACTTAAAGGTAATGCAAAATGTGACATGTGACAGTTATTTAAAGTTAATTGGTTTATTTTTGACGGGCCTGTTGGTCTAGTGGTTAGTGACCCTGGCTGCTTAACCGGAGGTCGTGGGTTCGATTCCCACCCAGGACGAATCTTTGTGTGATGAGCATGATCATTTGTTCTGTGTCTGGGTGTAATTTATCTATAATATGTATGTATTTAGAAATATATAAGTATGTTTATCAGTTGTCTGGTTGCCATAGCACAGGCTCTGCCTAGTTTGGGATCTGATGACCGTGTGTAAGATGTTCCAAGATATTAATATCACTCTTTCTTCACGGGCTATCCTCAGTATTGAGAATACCCTGTCCTTTGAAAGGCTTACGTGGGGACACAGGTCCAACACGCAGTGGCCTTGTTGAGAACTTTACTCTAAACTGGGATGGGGCATCTACTAGGGCCCATCCACCTCTGCTCTATGGAAGAACAGACATGAATGGTCCAAAGTAGATACAGAGCTATTGTAAATTATGAATGGAAAGTAAAAATTTAGGCTATGTGTAGGTAAATGTTAGTGGATTGGTTATTAAAACTAAATCGGAAAACTATGGCACCTGCCTTCTAACACATATAAATGCAATCAAATAGGCAGGTGGTGACTCGCCAGCTCACCGGATGGGCCCCCCAACATAACTGCCACGATAGGCAGCAGGAGGCAACACCAGTGCGATCTAGGGCTAGGGGTGTCGAGCGGTGCGGCCCCGATTTCGCCATCGCGGGTCACAGTAGCGGACCCGGAGCGGGTTTCCTCGCTATTACGCCATTAGACACTTCCACCCCCGAGCATAAAGCTCTAGCGACCCCTCTCTAGCCAGCCAGTTAAGGCAAGAAAGAGCTGGGAGCCCTCCTAAGGAGTGACTCCCTGGAGCACTCAGGTCCGTTGTGTCGCCACTCACAAACAGCTCGCCACAAGCTGCTCTGCGGATATATTATTATTTTTATTTATTATTATTTGTTAATAAAACTTACGTTATTTTATCAAACTATAAAATTAACAGTTTATCACATTGTAAAAAATAAATAATCGTAGTACCTTTGTATTTTAATCGATTATCATAATTTTTGATCTTTGAATACAACAGGTGTCTATATTATTTACCTAAACATACTTCCGGATGGTTAGAAAAGGTTTTTTTGAGTTCCGTATTAAAATATTAAAACCAAACTCATTTTTTTGTGATGATTTCATTTTTCGCTGCTTCCGATTATTTTTGCGGTTTTTGTTAATAATAAATTTAGTTGTCCTCCTTTTTCATAAATTTTAACATACATTTTTATTATATGTTATATTTTAACATATATCTAAAAAAAAATTTTGTGTATTCTTTTCTTCAGCTTAAACACTTCATCATTATCATCATCCACAGCTTTTGTCATCCCACTGCTGGGCATAGGCCTCTTTTTTCACGTGCCATTCTCTCCGGTCCTGTTCCAGTCTCATCCAGATTCGACCCGGGACTTTAGTTATGTCGTCGACCCATCTTGCTCCTGGACAACCGACAAAACTCAAACACTTACTTGAATAAAAATTATTAAACGTATTTAATATTATAACATCAGCATAAGATACGGATCCACGCCGCTATTTTCATATTCACATCAATTGTTTATTTTAACCATTAATCATTTCTTTGTAGGACCAGTTTGACAGCAAACGACTTTTTAATAATTATGAAGATGTAATTATATTAATTAATTCATAAACGTGACGATATAAAACAGAGGGACGATGAAAAGAAGGATATAAATTCAAGTTAAAAATATTGTATAAAGTATTAAATCAAAACTGCCTATTACATAATAATTATATTTTTTTAACAAAAATTGTGTTTTTGTTTCTTCGAACAATTGAATGCCTTTTATTGAACTTTTAACGACTTTGTTGGGCGTCAAGGGTTACGACTTCGATCTTATGTAAGACAAATATTTTTTGTAGTACTCTTAGTTACGTCACGCCACTAGAGATGGACTAAGGTATGTCAAGTCGTGGAATACTTCAAATCAAGTAAAACACGCAGAAGAAATTTTGCCAAACAATACCTTTCCAAAAAAACTTACTGTCTGACACTTTTTATATCAAACGACAAAAATATATTACGAGTCAATCAATCATCCACTGAATAAGAACTAACAAAAAAAGCGAACCAATAATAAAACAAAATTAGCATGACTACATCATATTCGTCCTCAGAGAAAAATCTGTGAAAATAAGGTTCCTGCCTTTGCAATTACCCATTGTAATGGGGTAAGAGCGACTAGAATGAACCCATTGGGAACCGAATTTTATTCGAACATGCAGATGAAAGCTTCCCCGAGCTTATTATGTTATATTTTTTAATATAGCCTGAATATGGGGTGGAAAAGGATTCGTATAATGTCGTGTCTCTTTGAGATAAGGGCGGTGACGGATTACAGGAGTAGGGCTGTATTATGAGGTTAGATCCGTTTTTCACGGTTCTAACGTTTGTCGGGAGATTTTTGAGTGCATATTACTCGACACATTCAAGGCACCTACGGGTTCCAAAACATTTTATGTAGGTACAGTATCTTGCAAAGATTCAAACGTTCTTAAAGCTTTAGTGTTACAAAAAAATCAATCTACAACTCTACAAGCACTGATTCAACAAATCATACAGCTTGGTCTACAAAGTATTTACAAACTAGTATGAATTCACTTTTTACAGTGGTCTGAAATAGATTGCAGTTGCTGTAAAAATAAAAGATCCCGGAATCTATACTAAAATTAGTGTATGTAATTTTGCACACGTCCGTGTATGAAATTGAATGACTATGGACGTATATCACTTTCTTGACGTTTCCTTTTCTAAAAATACAGTAATTAATGACTTTCTTAATGGCATTTAAACAATGATAAATAACAAGAGCCAAAATATAATTTCAATCTTCGTAAAAATGTCTGAAATGTAGAACATGAAAATATTCAAATACTTTAAGGCTTCCATTTTAAGGGGTCCGCTAATTTCGTGATAAATCTCGAGAGATTACCCTTCGAGGATCTCTAATTATGTTTTTATACGTTGGAGGGAAATGAAGATTGTTCGCTAAATAATTACGGAGGTACCATGAGATGGAGTGGCCTAATTGTGTTATTTTTTGTGATGTTACGAATTGTTTTATAACAGACATATCTAGGGCTTGACTTCACTAAGTTTTTTTTTTAAATGTCGAGTTAAGTTGTATAAAACGTAGTTATGCCTAGTTTTATCATATTATGATATAAAGATTTGAGTGACTTGTGTCAATGCGACCTTTTGTGTTTGTGATGTGAATTTTCGTAAAACGCACCTCGACGCAAAGAAAACCTGACACAATTTGACCATATATTATTACGAAAGATTAGTAGGTACCAAATTGTTAAATAGATATGTGTAAAAACAAAGAAAGATTTTAATATTTTTTAATTTTTCGCTATAATAAGCTCCAACTGTACTCTCAACTCTCATGTGTAAAGAGGCACAAAATTAGGTCCCGCCCACTATACAAGTACCTACAAAGGTCAAAAACGTGCATAAGTGTATATCAACAATACCCTTTTTTCCTCTGGCCCTCACAAAATATTTGTCTTCCATTTCAAGTTCACTGTCGAGGGAGATTCCCATGGGCCTCTAATTTATAGCTATTTACGTAGCACTGTGGTAAAAGGTCTTATGTCTCTGTTATATTGGGAAGGAAAGATAGGGACAGACAATGTGTCATTGTCAAAGCTCTCCGTCTAAAGTCTTTAAGTAATGTCAGGATTATGATTCCAGGTTTAGGTGGTTTAGTGAATATATGTTTGGTTTCTTGCAGTGAAATTAATAAAGACGGCAATAGTTCGCTTTGTTTTATTGTTTGTTAAAATAGCTTTTAATTATTAAACAATAAACTTGTACTTAAATTTTTGTTGTTAATAGCTTCGTCGGTCGGGGTGACGACGATTCTGCCAATATCAAAGGTGGGACAAAATGTGTTCACCGCGAAAAAAAAAGTGAATAACAAGACTAAAAATTATGTATAAGCAAAAAAAAACCTCCAAACAACTCCTTTTTGTAAATTGACGAATTAAAACTTATACTTAATAGTTGGTATAGATTTTAAAGTGACACATGTCAATCTTTCACATTGAATACATATTTTTTTGGTATTTATATTATATTGTAGGGTAACTATATTTTTTATGCGAGTGCACTTTTATATTTTGAACAAGGGAACAATTTAGTCTTGTATAATGAAGAATAGCTCATCATAACACGCATAGATATGTATATATTGTGATTGGCGTGTGCTTATTTTTTTATTTTCTTGCCTCAAACTAGTGATACAGCTGATCTTTTTGTGAGGTCTTAAGTTTGACTTCCGGGTCATCATTATGTGAACCAAGGATTGACATATTAACCTGTTAAGATTTTTATTAGAATTAGAATATTTTACATTAATTTATTCATTTATAAGTAGGATGGCATGAGGTTTTATGTCTAGAGATCACAGAAAAAAAAAGTTCTTTAGTAATACCGGTCTATCATTGCATAATTTATGACTTATGATCGCCTTCACAAACGCCAGATAATTTTTATTCTAGAAATAAAGTAGACGTCTGTCAGATATTGTGAGGAAAAATTAACAATAATTCAAAATTTTTCCTCGGATAAAATTATCTGATTTTGGTAAAATTAGCCCTTAATCAAAAATCCTATTGAGGCTTGAGTATTTAGTTCCAATTCTTAACACAAAAAGTTACAACTAATTTTGAATAAAATAATTTAATTTAGAAAATATATTTCGAGAGGGCTAATAATTCTACTCAGAGGATTTATTACACCTTTAAGAGCCACTACATTGCTCTCTACAATCCAGGTAAAACCTTGAAAACTAATTTAATATAAAATTTAGTTATATCCCTAAAGAGATAAGGGGTTACAATTTATATTTAATTGAAGTAAAGCGGTACTTTTCGCTGAAAATAGTAAGTAATTAATTACGGAATTCCTGTGTAAATGTTTTATTAATACAAGTTTGTATATAATATTACTACTAGGTACATAACATAATCATTGACGTTACACAGAAGTACATAATGTACTTACTGATAGAATATAAATCTTATCAATACTCAATACAAAAGAGTAAAATTGAAGTCTCTATTTGTAATGTCAAAATATTTGTTGGTAGCTCATACAGTTATCTCCACGATACTTATGCCATTAAACACAAAGAAATGTCGGGCATGTTTGTTTTTTCATTTATTTGTAATCAATTAATACATGGTTTCTCTGTCAGTCGCTCTATCAGTTTGTTCCGACTAATCTTCAAAATACCTGGTCAGATTTTGATAAGGTTTTACTGGCAGGACTATATAAGGAGTAACTTACGCAAATTTTCTAGGGTTTCGAGCAAGTAAAACAAACCACAAAATTAGGAACAAAATCCGATTGATGGAATTATATCGTACGAGAACAGGAAGAACGCGGGTGAAACCGTGGGTTAAAACTCAGCTAGTTTAAGAAATAAGATCTTCATATAATATAAACTCTAGGTTATCGCATATACTTATAAACACACCTAATCTAGTCCAATTTGATAACACAGGTCACAAGTGGAAATAAAAATGACGATTACTTGCGCAAAAACATTCTTAATACTTAATTTTAATATATTAAAACAGACAAAGACAGACAATAACAATCTCTTCACTTGAACATTAAGTAGAGCCTTGTAATGTCAATGTGATTAATATTGTCACATTGAAATAACACCTTATGATGTATAGTTAGACACTGGCTATTAGTATTATTGTCAGTCCAAGATGCGTCAGCAACACACTCTTAACAATATTTAGAAGTAGGTTAGACCTTTGTTGGTAGACAAAGCTGTTACAGACAAACATCCAGTTGCTGATACTTAATAATAATATGATTTAATTATAATAACGGCCATTTAGTTAGTAAGTAGGCATTGTAAGAAAGATAACAGCAAAAGAAGCTATTTTATTAAATCCTTTCTGAAGTTTACGCGAATGTAAGACACTGAAAAAAAGAAAAAAAAATATTGTTCACCAAAGAGCGCGCTCAACTATAATAATATAATAATATTTATTTATTCACATTAGTTTTTATAAATCACAATTTCGTCGAGTCACAAACTAAGTTACACTTGTATCTTGTAACTGCTTATTAACTAAACGTAACATAATAATATAAAAGAACAAAAAAATAAAAATAAACAACTACTTTTTAAAAGGATTCTATTGCAGTTTATTTAGATTTTAGTTTCCGACGTGTCAACACCTTTGCAGATGTCATGGTTACGGACAGACTGCTATTTTATATTATTTATTTATAATACTTGGCCCCTGTTAGCATTAAACAGAGATAAATGGAAAGAGGGAAGGGGAGCCTTTGCCCTGCAGTAGGACACTAAATAGATCATAACAAAAAAAATACTTAGACATTGACTCTATCTTTATTTCAAAGACCTAAGGTTTTTCTAACTTACTTAAGTATAATAGTCAGTAAGATAATCTCCACTCTGCTAATGTTTTTAGTATTATTAAGTACAGTGGTTTTGTTTTAGGTATAATCACACAATAAACTTCTTTTACCACGATACCGAGTAGCTTAGTAGATTCTGATAAAAAATAAGTCATTACTCGTTTCTCGTCACGCACAAGCTGACATTGAAGCCGAATTATTTACGGTTATAGACCGAAATTC
Source organism: Diachrysia chrysitis (assembly GCA_932294365.1). Taxonomy (NCBI): domain Eukaryota; kingdom Metazoa; phylum Arthropoda; class Insecta; order Lepidoptera; family Noctuidae; genus Diachrysia; species Diachrysia chrysitis. The sequence continues at coordinate 985,517 of OW028661.1, forward strand.
AGGCCAGACTGAGTTCTAGACATACCTAAATTTGTTGGACGTCTTTTATGATTTGAAATAAATAACTAAGGCTAATTAGCGTATTGGTCATCTAATTAAAGGTCATGAAGTATGTCACATATTAGTTAAAATTTTTGAATAGCTTAATTTCACAATTCTAGTAGAAACTCAAGAACTGGTTTATTTATGGTGTATATTATTAAGGTTATCTAGATATAACAGTTTGGAACATCAAAAGGTATGATGACAAATTGTACAACTGGACGGACTTAAATGATCATACCAACATTTTCTAAAAAACAAAAAAGAATACAGTTCGACTCGCGACACCACCGCCCGCCGCCGCGTCAGCTCATGATTAGGTACTCCTATTGAGTCTGAAACTAGTCGGGCGATCCCGAGACTGCGTGAGTAAAACGTTATGATCTAAATAATTATGTAAAGTTTATTCTTCTTGATAAGTAAAACATTCAAACTTCCATTATTTGTTAGTACAAATTATAAAAGTTATTAAATTAAAAAAAGCTATAACGCAGTAGGTATCTACTTCCAGGTATGCTTATTGCATACAAATAAAATAACGACCCGCCCCGGTTTCCCTCGAGATTACAAAACATATAATAGCAGTATGGCATATAGATCACAGCACAACCATATCGTTCCCTGTACATTTACTTAGAACACGTTCACACTAAGCTATAATAATATATCTACTAGCTGTACCCCGCGACTTTGTCTGCGTGTTTTAGTTTCAACGGTAGTTTTTTTGCAACATTTTTCATTTATGCTCCGCTCCTTTTGGTCGCAGCGTAATGTTATATAGCTTATAACCTTCCTCAATAAATGGGCTATCGAACACTCAAAGAATTTTTCAAATCGGTCCAGTAGTTCCTGAGATTAGCGCGTTCAAACAAACAAACAAACTTTTCAGCTTTATATATTAGTAAATAAATAAATTTATGGTGGGCGATATTGTTGTGCTATGAACTATATGCTTTAAGCTATTATATTATAGCGTAGTCTGAAATAAGTATAATCTATATCTATACTAATCTATACTAATAATATTAATACTCAATACTCAATAACTTTATTGCATTCCATAATATATACAAGGCTGGTGGGTAAAATTAAAGAGAAACAATTATGGACCCTGTCGGGCACAGCAAGTTAGTTTTTTTTAGAGGAGAGGATGAAGAGCGCTTTTTAAAAACATAATAGGTAATTGAATTAAAGGAAGATCTGAATATTATAAAGCTGAAGAGTTTGTTTGTTTGTTTGTTTGTTTGAACGCGCTAATCTCAGGAACTACTGGTTCATTTTGAAAAATTATTTTTGTATTGGATAGTCCTTTTATTGAGGAAGGCTATAGGCTATATAACATCACGCTACGATCAAAAGGAGAGGAGCATAAATGAAAAATGTTTCAAAAATGAAAAACCGTTGAAACTAAAACAAGCGAACAAAGTCGCGGGGGACAGCTAGTGAGTTATACACACAAACCTTCCTCTTGAATCACTCTATCCATTGGTAGGAGCCAAATGAAATAATGTATAGAAGATGTAGATAATATCGCCTACTTCTTCTTCTACCTCCACTATAATATTAAAGTAACGTATGATACATCTGCATACCCCATGGGAGAATATAATATTACCAATAAACCTACACTACCTACTAACAACACCTAACTAACTAGATAACCTAAGCTACACGTGTCCTAGGAGGTTCTGTACAATCTAGATCGCCAATCAACAGCTTACATTACACCAATGATGGTATCCTTGCGATCCTTTGTCATAACATCCTATAATATAACTCATGGACGTAAGGTCTACAATCGCTTGACGAATTTCAACTGTGTATCATTATATAAGATGCTTTGGATTGCTGTACGTCGCTCTCAAAGGCGTCTTCTTATACAGAGAAGGGTTGTTTAAACGGGTTTGTACACTTATTTACTCTACATATATAGACATCACATACATAATAATATCAAGGATATTAAATGTGAAGCTTATGTGAAAGGAGTAGCTTAAACGAAAATCTCTTTAAGAAAAAACAGAATATTTATTAAGACTTTTAACCAAAATATTACGAGAATAAAAAGATGACACATAAATGAAAATAAAAACTTAGTACAAGTATAATCTATTCGAATTGAGAAAGAAATAAGCAATATCATTTACCGAAATGATATTATCGATAAACTAACTACTGAATCGTTTTTGATGGAATTAAGTGTAAGTGTACCTCGGAGGCATAACATATCAGAGCAAAAAAAAAATCGGTTCTCAAGTCGGAGGTATTACGTAACAAACTTACAAAAATAAATAAAGACTACTTGAGAACATCAACATCATCATGAAATCGGTTAAAAAAAATAACTATTCCATAGACAACAATCTACATTACATACAAAATAAAAAATGTATGTTATCTATAGAAACAGCATAGCGTAATTTAATACAAATCCAAAGGTATATTTCTATGTATATGATATTAAAGTGCTCTATTTAAATAGAAGAGCACCAACATAATGGACCCTATCTCGAGCTAGCAGAACAAAGCTATCTGAATCTACTTTTATAGCGAGGAGACGAAAAGAAAATGTACTAAGGATGCATAAAAGTAGTCCTTAAGTGACGCTTTACATGTAAGTAGTAAGTAAGTAGGTATATCATCACGACTGTTTTCAAAAAGGTTTATAAAGAAAATATTATTTTTAACCCCCGACGCAAAAACAACACAGAGAGACACATCAAACTTATAACGAAGGTCGTTATAAGTTTGATGTGTCTCTATGTGTGGCATCGTAGCTCCTAAACGAATGGACCGAATATGATGCGGTTTTTTTATTTGAAATCTATCGTAATCGAGACGGTCTTAGCTATAATTTATGAAGATCTTTTCAGCATATTAGAAGTAAACAGCAATTTTCTAAAATTTGTCGGGGGTTTGTTTAATTTTTTAATTTATTGTTAATTATAAACAAACTTTACTTGGTTTTATTGTGTCTTGAAATATTTAGAGAATATAATTACTTTATACAGTAATTTAGTGAATTAATAGAATAATTTTGAATCCGTACTAAAAATTAGTAGATGACAAAAATTATTTGCTTCAATGAAACGAAAATTACTTTATTTGTGACATCACAACGCACCAATAACTAAATATTTAATGCTTTTATTATATTATAAAAAAAAAACAATGATGTCTTTGGACATGCCAGGATAGAAAACATGGAAGTAAACCCTTGATTTTGTCATCTGATGACTCTCTGTGCACTGAGCAAGCGTAGTGATAAGTGCTTGTATAATCTCTGTTAGTTTGAAAAGAGACCTAGGTATATATTATAATGCTGTATTAAATTTAAACCTACATTTACAATCGGGCAGTAAAAAAGATGACTCGATATCTCAGAGCTTAAAAAAAAGAACAAGTCGGTGTTTAAAAAAAATAGACACCTATAATATAAACTAACGTCTTTTAAATCCACACCAATTACCTAATATTCTATCGCTACATTTATATAATTGTAGTTAGGTATTTAATTAGGCACTAGCTTCTGTTTGGTGAGTTACCTAACCCTCAATTAACGTAAATTTTAAATGTAGCCTTAACATATCATTCATTTATAATTCACACGACCTTTTTAACTAAATCAAACTAAAGTCGTAGTTTTATTGACAATTAACTCTATTTCAAGTTGAATAAAATAGTTTTTCATTATAAGCCCTATTCAACAACAGTTTTTTTCATTCAATGACAATTCGTTTAGTATGTTCCGACAAAAAAATCATTAAAAACACAATAGTGGTCATTATTTTTTTGTGGTAACTACAGATGCATAAAAAAGGAGTGTGCAAATGTCGGTAGTTTCTTTGATTAATTTATAAAAAAATATATATTATAGTACTATGTTGTAAAATCAATTAAAGTTGTAGATTAAATCCTAAGATATGCCTATTAGCTATTAAAATATAATTAGAAGTGTGTGTGTAAGTGATATTAAAAGGTCTTTGAAATTATTAATTACAAATTTTGTTAATATAAAAATATATTTGTTATAACGTATTATTATTTTTTTCGATTATTAAAGCTGTCATTTCCTAATTCACACCTAAATTGATTAATCACCATCAACGTTATCTTAGACCTGTTATATTTGAAGAGATCAATGCCCTCATAAAACGACGAATAAATATTTTAAAAATAATTTAAAGCTAAAACTTACTTGAATTATTTTTCGATATCCCACAAAATTAAATCAAAACCATTCACAAGTTCACAAAAATATTCATTCACAAAAACCAAAGCGAACATCGAATCCACTGAGTGTCTTAAATATCACTGTCACACTATCCCTTCAGCGTCAAAATTCATCGGAATATTCACTGAAAATTCGTAATTGTATCGTCGCGAATACGGCTTTCGTAGCGTTTGGATCGCGGAGCGCCGAGACGTGTTGCGCGGCCAACCGCCCGATGGGAACTAAGGCCCGTAGTGAGCCGATACCTGCAACGACACGCACACAAATGCATTCCACGCATACACAAAAGCTCCTACAACTTGCGCTTTAAAGCTGTCTCCACGTGCCGCTTTTTTTCTTTTTCTTCTTTTTTGTCAAACATTCGACACGTCGGTAGCATCTGTAAAAAAGAGGTTTTTTATACTTCCGTAAAGTGGTTTATGGGGTCTTAATTTTGCGGAAGATTGAGATGTTTTCTTTTCTTGAAACGTGTGACTTCGTGTTGGTTTTTTTAAGGTTTTACACAACATGTTTAGGGATGTTCTGGTTAGCTTATGGTGTTATTTATTTTTCTGTATTAGTTTCACGCCACGTATTAGCGTTATAAATTTACAACGAAGAAATATGTTTGATCTATGGACATATTTCTCTTAATGTATGAGATAAGGTTATCATAAAACTAATATCTTAAATAATACGAAGTTAAAATTTACTGGAAATATAATATGTTTAGAACACTGAAGTACCATGTAAAGTAACTGAATTAAATATAAATCCATATACTTACAGAAAAGGAATTATTTTAAGAATATATTCTTTTACTATTAAAGCCTGTTTTATATGTCAAGAAAATCAAATGCGGTAAACGTTTAATGGTAGATTTCATACAGATTAAGAACAAAATAGTTTTTATTTTTAAGTGTAATATAACAACAATCAAAGGCTGTAGTTACAAATTCAGAAACAAAAATTCCAAAGGATCACTTTTGTATTTCCATATTGTTTTTTTTCATTAATATCTACAATAACGGTCGAGATAAATCATATGCATTTTATTCACGTAATATGATTTTTGTTTTGTAGTTATTATAATTGTGATTGGTGTTGCAGTGTTGCTTATAGTTCCATGCTCGTTAAAAATATTTTGTTAATTATCGTACAGGATGCGTTGGACAATTCTGTTGGATGTTGGATTTTATGGGTCCGAAATATTGATAGGTAATAAGTACGCTTGCTTTAATTGTACTCTTTATTTGATAGACTATTTATTGATTTATTTTTGGCTTGAAATATGGATTGATGTCTTGGGATCTGCAGTTCAATACTGGATGGCCAAACAATCTGTTATTCATTTCTGTTTAGAAATTTTAATTGACAGTCTCATCTACGTTCATTCTGAAATCAAGTAGCTAGATTTTCTTTGAGAAAAATTGTCTGTCAGCATACATGTACGTTAGATAATTTTCCTTATCGTATGAATCGCGGTGGATTACATATATGTCCCTACCTGATCAACAAGGAATGGAACCCAGCACGTAAGTTTTATTCAGGGTCGAGGAAGTCCCTAGGAACTTTACCGGGTCAAAATAAATATCCAATCTGAAGACCAGACACATTAGACAAAAATAAAATCACATTAAATTAAAAAAACTTTAAATAGTTGACAAAATCAAACGGTTTTTTCGAGTGGCACCTTTTATTATATTACAAAACAAAAATATAATTTTAAATCTTGGTACAACTCACACACGGCCGTCTAAAAAAACTCAACTAGCGGAGCCTCTATTATGTCAACTAGACAACTTATAAACATACGTATATATTTCTAAATACATACATATTATTATTTATAAATAATACGTGAAATACCGAAACAGTCAAACTTCATTAAGAAACTCTGCTTTTTTTACCGATCCAGAGAATAAAAGCACGGTATTACTAATAAATGTCCCCGGCCTCGCAATGACCCTAGCTACCTCGCGCCCTCAAAACATGCAACACTGCATCATTACAACAAATAAAACAAACATTGGCGACAAACGTTGGCAGCAAACATTATTATAACCGAGACTTGTTTTCTCAATATTTGTACAGTCAAGTGGATGTCTGTTACGTTTGGCGGTTGATTTCTGGTACTCGACCTACTGAGGGTCGGTATTTTATTTTTCGTTCATCATTTGTATGTATTTGATAGTCAGTTTTATCTAGAATTTTGTCCCAAAAACGTAAGCAGCGGGAGTAAGAAAGAATCGAATCAATAATGTTTTTTTTTAAATAAATACTTTATCAGAATTCGTAAATAATATAGACCAAACCATTTCTCCGCTACCGCAGAAATTAACTGTTCGTTTTAAAAAACATAAATTGATAAATATTTAAAAAAGAAAGACTAAAATAGACTATTTTTTGCAGCAATCATGTTAAGAGCAGGTAGGAGATATAAGGAGACTTTTAAACTTTTTTTTTTCTTTACCTGACCGTAGTATACATTTCATGAACCTAAAATAATACAGAGGGTAATATAGTGGGGTAGCTGTAGCTTACAGTTCCATGCACGTTAAAAACTTTTGTTAATTATCGTACAGGATGCATTGAACGATCCTGTGGGATGCTGGATTTATTGCGGATGAGGCAGATGTGTCATTATGTCGTTAGTTCAGGGCAAAAAGATGAACATTGTATGCAAGCCGTGTTTTGTTTTCAGCTGTTTTGGGCTGATGTTGCTGATTACATGTTAGCTTTACTTAAATAGAACACTAACAAGGGGTACTACTGTGTTACTGTGTGGATGGGTTGTGGAGCTGCGATAGGCAGTTGTTTTATTACTGACTGGCTGTTGGTCTAGTGGTTAGAGACCTTGACTGCTAAACTGGAGCTGGATTCAATTCCCACCCAGGACAAATCTTTGTGTTATGAGCATGATTATTTATTCTGTGTCTGGTTGTTATTTATCTATAATATATATGTATGTACTTAGAAATAAATAAGTATGTTTATCAGTTGTTTGGTTACGATAATACAGGGTCTGCCTAGTTTGGGATCAGATGACAGTGTGTGAGTTGTCCCAAGATATCATTTAGGTATTATTTAGTTTAGAAAACTGTCTCCAACCAGGAGAAAACAGAAAAAAAAACAAGAGAACACGTGTAACTTTTTAAGAACACTATATTTTTATTGTAACGCCCTGATAAAAATCACAAGAATTTTGACATATACATTTTAATAACAGAAAAATCTCTGTCTACTCACAATACTGTTTCCAAGAAGATGAGGAGAAAATATACTTTTTATTTTTCCTTTTTCATACTGTGTAAGTATGTTTTACTACTAGAGTCTACAATAATAATCGCCTATTTGCACGATACCCGTAGGCATTTTCCATCATATCCAGTATTGACGAGGCAAACACGGATCTCCTACAGTATTACTATGTAAAGAGTACGGTAGCCAACAACTTACGGACCGTTAACTTCGCTACATAGTTGTAACAGAATATGTTATTCATGATTGGGTTGAATATCACGAAACACGTGGAATCTATTACGAGTTTATTATGTTGTTGCTTAGTTACTGTTTGATTAAACTGGCTTAGGTGGTGGAACAGGAATCATTGGCTCATTTCGTATCAATTGATGAGTTGTCATAATATAATTTAAGAAGATTTAATTGGAGTTTGTTGTAAAATAGTTCAGGATGAGATGTTGTAAATTTCAACTTTATTTATACAAACACAAAAACTTAAGCTATATTAAAATTAAAACTTATAACGTATATAAAATAAGTAACTAAATAACTAACAAGCATCATAGTATTCATCGTCATCGTTGTCAATGACGGGAAACGTGCCCAGAAGGCTGGCAACGTTGCCACGTTGAATTGCTATGCATATTCTTTGGGCAAAGTAAATTTTATTTTAACGTTTTGATAAGGGCTTGTTGGATCCCTGATTGTAATAAATCGGTGGTTGGATAGGTGAAAATACATAAATATTTGAAACTAGCTGTCCCCCGCGACTTTGTTCGCGTGTTTTAGTTTCAACGGTTATCCATTTTTGCAACATTTTTCATTTATGCTCCGCTCCTATTGGTCGTAGCGTGATGTTATATAGCCTATAGCCTTCCTCAATAAACGGACTATCCAATACAAAAAGATTTTTTTAAATCGAACCAGTAGTTCCTGAGATTAGCGCGTTCAAACAAACAAAAAAACAAACAAACAAACAAACTCTTCAGCTTTATAATATTAGTATAGATAAGCGTCTTCGTACTTCAGTTCTCGATGTAATCTAGTTATTAAGTCAGTACCAAAGAAAGCCTCCGGGCATCCTAGACAATTCTGACATAAAGTTATCCATGGACCATAAAAAGAGAAGTCATTGAATGAATGTGGACAACATCACATACATTGCTCTGAACCCAAAGTAAGTAGCTAAAGTACTTGTGTTATGGAATTCAGGGACAAAGAAGGTACCACAAACACCCAGACCCGAGACAATGTAGAAAAGGGGTTTTCTACATTGACCCAGCCGGGGATCGAACCCGGGACCTCAGAGCTGGCGACACCTTGTAAACCGGTAAGTACGCCACTCGACGTCAGATATTCCACAAGCAATGCCACTCTTAATATGATGTTCTTAACCTGTAATATGGAAGACCTCATGAACTCTACTGATGCAGCAATACTCGTAGTAAATTTCTGGGCGACACTATGTAGTTGCGATCGACTCGATAAAAAAAAATAAGAAAAGAAGAAACCAGATAGTAAACACTGTAATTAAATTTAAGCAAACATAATTTATATTGTATTGATTATGAGAGACCAAAAAACAGTATTTTTTTTGGTTATAAAAGGCTACATAAATAGGTATCCCATATTTATTTTATTTAAATTTGTGTAACATCAATAAACCTTCCAAAAACAGTGACGGCTCGAGGGTAAAATATTGGGAAACATCGGGAGTATATGTTAATTACAAAACAATTATAATATTAATAATTTTAAATTGTTCTTGATGTGAATAATTTAAACAACTGTCCGAACGATGAGGACGCGATTGATGATTATGTGGTTTATTCTATTTGTTGTTTATTTGAGGGGTAAATATGTATGTGATGACGTTTTTGTATACTTTGACATTGACAGTTTATACAGTTTATAAATTACAGATATGTAAAAACGAACAGCTAATTACAAATTATTATGCGAAATATCGTGTTCGATATTTACAAATTATTTACAAATTATTATGCGAAATATCGAACACGATATTTCGCATAATAATTTGTAATTAGCACTCCGTTCATTTAACCATAAGACCTGTTGGTCTTATGGTTAAATGAACGGAGTTGTGTGCAGAAGGTTGCAAGGTTCTATCACAGGCAAGTACCAATATGACTTCTTCAAAGTTATATGTACTTTCTTAATTGTTCTAAGACATCATTGTCAATCGGTGAAGGAAAACATCTTGAGGAAACCTGGATTCCAATAACTAGAATCTGAATTCGCCAATCCGCAATAACCAAACGTTGGGGTCAGAGCTCGTTACTTCTCTGCATGAGAAGAGGCATGTGCCCAGCAGTGGGACATATTTAGGACGGTATTATATTTATTATTCACAAAGCAATTTAAAACATTAACAGCTTTTTGATAAAAAAATTATTAAGGCAATCATGCTCTTCAATCATTTCAATCATCTCATCAAAGTTGGCTCTGCATCTGATGCTTTGCCATTCGTATCAAAAGTTTTTCCTCAGACATTTAGAAAAAAAATAAAAAAATGTGTGTGTACTTATGTACGCACGTAAGAAGTTATACTTTTTTGGCGGAACAAGATAAAATTCTTTCTCATAAACTGGTATAATAATAAGTATTTAACATTAATAATTTAATAATATTTAGTGTTAATTATATTAAATAAAAGTATTTTAATTTATATCAATAAATAATACATACGGATAGTTAACCTCAATTATATTGGAGCACTTGAAAAAGTATATAAGCACAATTTTTTTCACTAATATTCACAAATAGTTAGTAATATCAATCAAAATATTCAATTTAAATCACTACTGAATATAATTTATTAGCACATATATAATTCGCACTTGTATGAAACTAAAACACGTGTTGTGAATGTATAAACTAGAAACATGTTGATAAATATTATAAATATGAAAACAGTGATCAGAGGTGCCAGCGTACCAACCTGCGCGACTAACTTCATACTGGATGCGCGCGCATCTTAAAATTTCACTCTCATCATTTTTGACGAGCGTACCAACATGCGCGACTAACTTCATACTGTGAAAGATGCGCGCGCATCTTAAAATTTCACAATCATCATTTTTTCATAACGCGCCTAAAGAAGTATAACTTCAAAATAGCAAGCGTAATATATTATTAAAGTATTACAAAGCTAGTATTCAGAACAAACAAAAATAATTCCAATAGAACTGACACTGACCAGTTATCAGACTATTACAAGAAGTCAATCCCCGAAATGAACCAACTTTTACCAACGTAAACAAACACTCATTATAAACGCATCTACAGAACTGTCTCACATTTCTTGTGTAATCCGACCAACTATAATGACATGTGAAATATTTCAATCGAGAAACTTACCGCGTCACGGAAATTATTATCACAGGGCACGTAATTTACTGAAACACATTTCTCACGCTATAAAATTCATTCGTCGGAGAAATCAAGACGAATAGTGTAGGCAATAATTACAGAAGGCTTTGGCTTTATTACATTGAATTTGTTGAAGCTCCGAGATGTTATACCACCTGTCTTTATTTATCAATCTAATATTGTAGTATACTAAAAAGTTTCAATATCTAGATTAGTCGCTATAAGCTATCTGCAGGCTTACTCCAGAAACTTGTTTGGTTCTGTTTTTTATTATGTTTCGAACTCGATTCGATCCTGAATTGGTACTCCCGAAACATACCGAATCGAAAATCGTGATCTACTTATATTCGAGTGCTATCAGCGTCCTTAACCCTATACATGTGACTACGTCATCATGGAGTTTTGAAAGTCTTAATTTTTTCAGTTTTAATTTTATTTATTTTATGTTCTTATGTTTTCTGAGAGATTTTCTCTTTTGTTATTCTCGATCGAGCTTAGTTAAAACTTGTACCACTGCACGATCTGGCGCTAGTGTCGAGTTCTAGAGTATCAACTCGATCTCAATTCGCTTGAAACAGAACTCGATGTAGTCTGGAGTAAGGCCACTGATCTTATAAAATATACCTATATTTCAGTATATATTACAAACATTTAATTTAATAGTGAGTTTTTCGAAAAAGTTTACAGACATAATAACTACATCAATCTTTAAAAGACTAACTTAAATTATTTACTAACCCGTGTTGATGAACGTCTAAATATCACATCGTCATTATTTAAATGTGTGTATTAACAATCAAAACCTAAATAGTAAGTCTCGAACAAAAGAAAAAGCTAGAACATTTTTTCTTCAGGAATATTATCTAGATCAATCCATAACGAGGCATTCCATCAACTCAATACCTAGAAATAACATAAAATACAAGGACTTTCAACGGAGAACAATTCTCCCAATATATATGAAATAGTGGTTCTCTGTAATCTGAGCAAAAATGATGTTGATTGAGGAGCAAAACGCCAAAATATCTGGCGCTATCTGGCCAATCTCAAACAGCAGTAATAGAAAAGTTTCAGCTCGATATTTACACTTAGTCGATGAAAGTAGGTGATGAAGTCCAAGTTAGAAGTGGTTAGCTGTACCTAAAACTTTGGACTAGAGCTTTGATTAAATACAATAAGTTACAGTTTTGTCCCTGTGATCTATGTTTTAAACACCTATAAAAAATAACTTATGAGTACATAATTAAAAGCGTCTCAAAAATATATGCAGGTAAATAAATATAAATGTAGACAACATCACATACATTGCTTTGAACTCAAAGTAAGTAGCTAAAGCACTTGTGTTATGGAATTACAGATAACGAAGGTACCACAACACCCTGACCCGAGACAATGTAGAAAAGTAGTTTTTCTACATTGACCCGTCTGGGGATCAAACCCGGAACCTCAGAGCAGGCGACACCTTGACAACGGGTGTGAACGCCACTTGACCACGGAGATTGACAATAATAAAAATAAAGTTTCTAGGTACATACGTTTTAAAACAAACAGAAACAAAATTTAGTTATAAAATAGGTATGTGCGATACAATTAGTACGAATCCTCTTTTGCTTTGATCATAATTATTTCAAAAGCCTATTTATTAGTCCTACATAAAAAAGATCTTTCTTTAAAGTTTTTAAACCTTTCTTTTAGTGACAATCTCTGTCCGATATTTTTTTACGTGCTTGGACGAGCAGGCGGATTTTTTCTTCAACTTCTAATCAAGAAGTAAACAAGGAAAGTTAATTACATATCAAGTCTTTTGTTACTTGGACCACAGTGAGTATAGGTATAACCGGTGAAAGCAGAATGCCCGGCTCGAGGCGATCTATCAACGTCTATAAAAACTTAACGTAATCGATGACTAAACGACACCAAGAACATTCGACAATGGATCCAAGCTCCCGGTTAAATGGTAGCTTACACTCCTTACGTTGGTACTACGAATGACATATGTAACGAAGGGAGAAGACCGCACATAAAAAAATACGTAATGGATATTTCAAGGATTATATAATAGTCAATGTTTTATATTAATAAGATAACTGAATAAAAATATATTAAAGTAATCTACATTAACTTGTAACATAACGTTTTAATAGACACGTTAACGTAAATACAGCAAAAATATTTAGAATGAAGAAAAAATAAATAACGATATTTCAATTAGTTGTAATAACCGTAAATCCATTTCCGTCAGAATAATTAGGAAGTTAAACAGAAGGTCTAATCCGAACAGCTCACAACGATGACACAATATTATATACAATACACTGCATTAATTTGACTGCACGGATAGCCGAGTGGCATAGGTCACCACGCCAATTACCAGCTGTGCGCGACGTGCTGCGCGTTCGATCCCCGCATGGGAGAAACATTTGTGTGATCTACAATTGCTTGTTTCAAGTCTGGGTGTTTATTTCGTATGGGAATTGAATGTTTGTGAAACCCCCCACGATTCTGTGACTAAATACGCAAGTCGTACTTAAAAAAATGTATTTTCACTGATCTGAAAATTTGTAATTCTTACAAGTCTAATATTACAGAAATATAAAAAAAAAAACAATCTCAGATTTTAAATTTGCTAACTTTTTATTAAAATCTGGTCTATAGTCGCTCATGTTGAATTTGTTCTTTAATTTATTTTGTGCTACTAGCACAGAATGTATATTAGTACCTATAGGTACTAAATTTAACGGGGCCTCGACCAAAGTTTGATTTAGTTGTGTTACTATAATACTGACATTACAATTACTTTATTACATTATAGGCCATAGACCTTCTGTATACGTCTATCATGTGACTAGCCCCTAAAAAGTTGTTTTTGTAGAAGGCAGATAAGAAAATTTTACAATTTTGTACCAGTAAAACGTTATCTCTCGGACAGTGTTTTAAGAATTTGAATATTTAATTTCATGCGACTGAATGCTAAATCAACATTTATTTACGATCGTAATTTAAGGTTAAGTTCATATTATTACTGTAATTAATCGTTTCGTGGTTTAGTCAAATATAAAATTATTCTTCATTTCTATTCTCGATAAGGCAGTGTTTGCATGCATTTAGAATAATTCTCTACTTTGTCTAATACATTGACTACTAATGAATTATCTTCTTTTTTATATTTATTACCTTTTTTAATGTCTCTACTTCTAGATTTCACTAGGTACTACATTTTTCATTTACGGCGGGTTGACGTCATCTTTAGACTTTAAAATCCAAGTTTTGTAACTATGTTTTTTACAATGACGTTATTTTAGATTTTATAATTTTATAATTTTATGGTCAGTAATTTAATCAAACACAAAATGTATATCAGTTTTTGTTGCTTCCTCATCGCTTTATATTAGTTCTCGTAACAAACAAAATCAACAAACAAGATTAGGAATAATTATATTCATTGTTTAGCCATTTTGATGTTCATAAATATTTCAGTCAAAAATTTTAGACCACACTCTCATACAAAGAAAATTCTACACATAACAACAGTGTTTATAAAAACAATTTTACCAAAATTAATTATCGTACCAAAATTCCTATGTGTGTAGGCAACCTTTAACTTTAACAAATTTAATTTTGTCAACGCCGAATAAATTCTCTCGGAGTTAACAAAATACCTAATCAAAAAGCGTGGATTCAAGTTTTGCTCTGATTTCATATTTTAATGATAATTGTTGTCTCTTAAACAACTTTGGGAAGTAACAATTTTAATTTTGAATGTCCTTGTGGCTGGCTAATTAATTTCGTGTTCAACAAAGGTTGGTAAGACCTTGTAAACATGTTTTGGGGTTGTTATCTGTTGTCATGGTTACCGGCTGATGGTGTGGTAAAAGGTTAGACGATGGTGTAATTGTGTTTCTGTTGTAGGTATTATGTTATATTAGATTCAGGTTTTTGTGATACGTTTTTAATAGTCATGAAAGTAGTACCTACAGTTCTATTTTTTGGATTTAATGAATTCTTTTTTCTTATATGTATCTAGAAGATATTATATTATACATAAACAAGATTACAGTTTCTTTTGTTTCGAAATTTTATTTGCTTACGTCATCATTTAGATGTTTTTCATCGCCGCCACTGTCTATTTTTTACATCATTTCTAATTTGACATACATAGTAAAATTAAATATGTTTATAACAACATTTTCAGTACTACGTCTTAATCTCATATTAAAACAAACAAAAGCCAACATGTTACTTAAAATCCATAAAACAAAAAAGAAGCAAAACAATCACGCCATACCGTGCAGGGGTGAACAGTTAATAAAGTATTTCAGTCTGAAATCTTCTTAATCTCAGTGACGGGCGGGCCGGAAATTAAAATATTCATAGCTCAAAGGCTTTGTGAATATAAATATCTGTGTTTCGGTCTCACGGTGTCGATATAAAAACATTTCATGATTTTGTTGAGCTGTCACGGCGGCACTCGAATATGTATGATTTTCGCAAAAAAGCGAAAGTTCGGTTAAGCGGTGTGTTGGAGGATAAATCTAACAAATTCAAGTACAATCGTCGTACAATCATGTTTATTGCTCAAATAGGTAGACTACATAACATACGTAGATAATACATGAATATAGTTTCAATTATTTACCATCCTGATAAATACTACTCAGTACTCTTCGAAAGAAATAATGTTAAAAACAGCCTCCCTAGACAAGTCTTAGTGGCATTTCTACAAGCGCTAACGATGATAGAAATCGATAAATTACATCAAATGTATGGAATTGACATTTCGTTTCGATAAGTCACGTGACTTGAAATAGTCACTTCCATACACTTGAACAATTCGATCAGCGTTATCGCTTGTCGAAATGTCACTTGTATAGGGGGGCAGAAATTATTCGTTTGCAAATTCGAAAAAACCCTTCTAATTTTCCAGCCATACAACTTACCATAGGTACCTATCTGCTCAAAATGTGAAATTACAAATTACGTGATCCTAATATCCATGTAAGTACTGGCATAAAGTTGACGGACATAGTAAAACTCATTCTAACTATGACAGAACATCATCACTCGCAAACTCTTCCTACAAATTAGGTTGGTACCTCTAATGTTGAGATAACTGAATTATATTAGGCTCAATTTCACTGTTAAACTTTTACGAGCTTCCTCGTCGACTAATTACTAAGGTTTATCAGCGTTGGCTTCGGGAGAATTATATTTTTTTTTGTGGCACAATAAACAACGACCTTGGTCCGTTTTTAACGCGTAAATAAAATAATTACGCGCCGTTTTGTATGTTGAGTTGGAGTCTAGTAAATTGTAAAATTTTTGAGTCATTGTTATGGTTACAGCTACAAGTTATTTTTGTGGTTTAAGCGTTTCAGTGAAAAATGTTGTTAGGACAAATTATTTCGATTGAGGTCAGGTCTAGATTTTAAGTTGTATGTTTTTAGTTAAAAAACGCCACTTAATCATATTTATCTTGTTTAACGTATAGGTTTTTATTTCTAGTGTTCCAGATTTTACTTTCATTTTAACTGTATGCCTATGACCTGAAAGTTCTGAATTCTGCAAAAAGATCAAACTCATGTCATAACAGTACCCAAAATTATCTTAATAATCCTTCCCTTTACTTCCCAGAATCATTTAGATACATTCAAAAGTCGTTCAAATTCAAAGAAATGTTTAAGAACAACACCGACCTGGGAAACACAAACTTAAGCACCGCTTAGTACAACATTACCAAAATTTTAGCTAAAACAAACCCATTTTGGAAAGTTGAGTTCACGAGTACGAATACTCCTTATTATTGAACGGTGAAACTATCTCTTTCTAACTGATTGCAATAAAAAGGGACGTAAACAGTGATATTGTAAAGTGGATTGTGCAAGGAATAGTTTAAGAAGCGATGGCGATTTAGCAAAATCTTAATTTGATGGGACTTTTAGACTTCGATTGATTTCTTTGAGACCAATGTTCTTAGAAAGCGTTTTTAAATGCTAGTCGTGCAAGTTGATTTGATTAATCGCAGATTTTTTTTTAAATATCTTCATTAAAATAAATTTGGTATAGTATTTGTATTAGTGGCTGGCAGTGGTTGGAGACGAAGAGCTGAAGATCGAGCTCAGTGGCGTGCCATAGGAGAGGCCTATGTCCAGCAGTGGACGAAGATAGGCTGATGATGATGATAATGATGATGATTTGTATTAGTGAAAAAGAATAAGTTGTATATTATCTCATATGTAAATTTTATTTACAAATCTCCCCATAAGGGTATACACATAACATTTTTTTTTGTTTAGTTACCATACGTTACTTTTATGTGTGTGTGTATATTGTGGTGTATTATAACCAGCTTCCTGACCAACAAGAGAATGACACGCCGACTCAATCGTCAATTACAAAGTCAGGGCAAATACAAAGCTAAGCTATCCAACACTCGGGGTCTCTACAAACATAGTTTCCAATATTTACTTAGGGTCCAAAGAATTTGTAGGAACTTGGGCAGTCGATCCCCTACTGCGATACGTCACACATTCGTTTATCTGAGCAAACACAGTCTAAGTGGGTAGTATTTGATGATACAGTGGAGTGTCACCAATCTTGGGGCATGTTGTGGGAGGAAGAATTATGTAATCTTTTGGTAAAAGTGAATTGCGGTTTGTTAGTCATCTTGATAACATATCCTGTTGTGCATGTATTTATTTTGTTATCTTTTATTATATGATTGCAATGTCTACTCTTACATAGTTTTTTCTGAAACTTGGCTAAATTCGAATTGTAGTTTCACCGGAATCAGCTGAATACTTTTTACGTAATGAGCTTAATAACCCAAAATAAATAAAAGTAGGTCATATAATATCTTGATGACTTGAAACTTGATAAGATGTCTAATTTACTACCTATATTATGTATTATCATCTCGTATAAACAATAAGGGAGTTAATATTGGGAGGATTTTACTTAAAATAAAAATTAACCATTCAAATTTTTAATATCGTAAATATTTGTTCATAAATGCAAAAAGCCAATAGATAAACATACAATTTCAACACCAAAGCATTCCCAAACAGCAGTCAAACCAAAACACAAAAACAAAAAAAATTGCGGATTAAAAATTAATCAAATTAAATCTAACCGACAAAAAACTCGAATCCATATTTGAAATTTAAAAAACGCATTGTAATTACAAATGGAATAAAAATTCTTTGGGAGATAAAAGTATTATATTCACTCCCAGGTAATAAAACCGGCCAGTATCAATTTGCTTATCGCGAATCAATCTGTTGTTTGGTTTTTAATAAAAATACAGTTTTTCATTTAAAAAAAAAGGTATCACTTCTGTTGATGTTAGATGAATGTACTGTGTATGTGTTTTGTAGATGGTGTTTTTCTTAATGTTTTCTTTTTATTGGTATAAAATAAGTGAAAATCCATACGAGCTAATTGTTCTGTGACAATGATGTGGTTAATCTCTATTATATTGTCATATGCCATGCCATAAATTCTTGCGATTATCTACAGTCGCTTCAGACTTATTGTTTTTTATATCTTGGGGTAACTCATATTCGGCTATTTCATCCCAAACTAGGCAGAGCCTGTATTATGGAACCCAAACAACTGATCAACATACTTATATATTACCTAAATACATACATATTTTTATACGTATTTTACTCTCAGACACAGAACAAATGAAAGATTTGTTCTAGGTGAGTATCGAACCCACGACCTCCGTTTTAGCAGTTAAACCAACAGGGTAGTCGATATTAAATGTAATCATTATAATACTCACGGCTTATACTTTAAAATAATTGTTTTTTTTTTTCATCTTGTTCAAATAAAGACACTAATTTGCTACACAATTGGATTAAATGAAAAAAAAAAATCTTTATGTAAATTTTCAAACGTTTTCCCGCGCTTACATATGTGACCTTCACTCTACCTCAACTCCACGTAAAAACGCTCGTTTCGATAAGATATATATCTGTAAAACAACATAAGTATAACGTTCACGGTAACATCCCCAATTGGCTCATTCTTTTATGTACCCACCCGCATTGCGAACTTCCGTTACCGGATTTCCGGTTTTCTCTCTACCTGCCAACATAAACACAACTCGAGTATAGAAAAGTTTTAACTCTTGTGTTTGATGAACGCAGCGATTTTCGTAATGGGTGCGTTCTTTTTTGTTGAAAAAAAGGTTGTTTGATTAGAACCGTTTTAGAAAGTTTCAAAAGTGCTTTTTTAAATTAAAATACAAGTGTGTCAATATATTACGGTTCTGTTTAAAGGCAAAAAATATATTACGGTTCTGTTTATAGTCAATAGTTGTGACATTGTCACAAAAAAAATAATAATCTCCTGATTTCAATTTTGCTCGCTGCTAAACGAGAAAAAATGTATCATTAGTATTGTTATTTTACCATATCTGTAACCATAAGTATTTTATATCTACTTACGAATCAGTTAACCACGAAACAGAGTCTAATAATAGTCAACGTTTTATATTAATGCATTGATCCTTTTTCTAGTTTAAAAGTTAGGTAATTAGCTAAGCAGAAACTTTTAACCAATGAGCAATTAGTTCATGAGAACACACTGTTTGCTACAATCAAACTGTCGTTTGAATATGAAGAAGTGATGTACATATTATTTTGTACTTTTTTTTATTACGTTATTTATTTATTACTACTACAAATATTGTTAATTATTATTTATTATAATGAGCTAATGCTCGGTGCACTTCGCAAAAACACAACACTAACGTAACTATGTTCGTCGGAGTAGTCAAGTTGTCCTTTATATGTGTGCAAAGTTTCATACCAATTGAGCTAACGGTTTTCAAGTTTTAGGTGAACATACAAACACACATGCATTCTCTTTTTTATACATAGGCTTTACTCACGGGCAGTTCTTCCGGATCGCCCGACGTTACGACTTTTTTCTTTAACATTTTTACAAAAAGTTTAGATAATTAAAATTTTCACATAGATCGATATCCAAATACTAGTGCATAACACTGAGCTGAGGTCGCTTACCATTTATACAACCATATCGTCTCTGATATTATTCTGTAACCTAAGAGGCAGAACGTCCCATCCCTATTGTGTGACGCATAACGCGTTAACTTGTCCTGTCGAGTCAACATGTGTTGTTGGACCTTCGTTGTTTAGACCCACTATAAATAGACGCCAACGGGTTTGTCCAAATGGCGTAGTCTACAGAATCTTTAAAACTACCATATCTAGTAATAAATGGACTTTGCTTTTGAAATAGAGAGAGAAAAAGCAAAGTATTTTGCCAAATATATAAGAACATGAATTCAAAAAGAATAAAAAAATTCAACGAATGCAGCATAACGTCCTCAGTTTCCGTGCACCAAATGAAATTAACTCGCACGTGGAGTAAAATTTCTGGATATATCCAGATATTTTCGCCTTACACCGGCCATAGCTGGTTCAAACCGACTCCAGTCGCACCTGAACGAAGCTCTAATTGTATCCGCAGTGAGACCGGGACTATTAAGTTTTCATTTACTGAACAGTTAACTTATATTTTCACTTAGAATATTTTATATCTTGGTTTGATAATAAGCTTCAAAAATTTTTGAAGGACGGAGAATTTTATGGTCGGGTTTTATTTCTCTATGAATACAATATTTTATTTTAACTCAAATATTCTATTTCGTATGCGATGTTGTGGCGGGAATGTTTTACATGGTCATAAAATATTTTATCTAGTAAACTTGATCGCCAATCCGAGGTGAGCAGGAATGGTACCACTGTTCGTTCTCTTTTTCCATAAGAGACTATAGTCCTATGTAGTAACAGTTACGGGCTGGTATAACATGATTACACGTATATGTGGTATTTTAACTTGATGAAAATTTCTTGAATCTGTTTCTTTTTTAAGATTTTAGGAATAGAATTCTGGATTTTTCGGAATTTCAAAGCTTGTAACATGGCTGGTATTTCAGATCAATTTTCTGAATCATAAAGATATATTTTGTGTTATTGTGGAATATAATATTTATTGATGACATTAAATTTAAAAAATAATTACAAACTATTAATAAAAAATCTTCAGCTATGCTAAAATTAAAAAGAAGAAGACTTACCAATTAATTAACTTACTCAGTTTGCCAAGCAAAATTGTTTAATAATGGTTACAAGCATGAAAAACTCATGAAAAGCATATTATTTTTGCTTTCGATTCAATATTGTCATATAAAAATTTGCACTTGTACTTTTGTTTTAATGTATCAAGTTTGTAAAAAATAGATTAACTATGATTTTATAACGGGTTAACACTACAAATGTCAAAAAATGTTACAGCAAATATTGTCCATATCACAAATACCAGAGTTTTCGAACAAACAAGTACATGAGCATAGTGTCCTCATAATCGCTGTAAGTTCTAGAAAATATCTAGAATACGTGATTCGTACTAGCAAATGTTACCAATTCACAAAGAACATGCTCGGAATATTTCGGACGAAACCAGATGGAAAACGAGAAGAGCTTTCTTTCGATTAGTTCCGTTTGATTTCCGATTTAGAATGTATTACGCTGACAGTAAGTGGACAAAAAGAAAAAAAGTCTAAATTCAGAACATCTACTGTATTAGGTCTTTATTTTCCAGCACCTGATGCCTCAATTAGACTAGTGTTTAGGTATCAACCAAATGGTTTTCAGAAAAAATAGTTTACATTTAGAAAAAGAGTATAATTATTTGAACCAGTGCGCTTTAATTTGGATATTGGCATTGGTATCTTATATATACATAACATCTTTGTAATCAATTCAGCGTGATTACAATCATGAATTTTTTTGGTACATACTGTTCTTAAAAAATAACTTAAAATATACTTTTCCTAATCTCCCTCAAATATTTACCATCAACAAGTTCCGAAAAAATAGCACCGGCCAAGAAAACAAACACCACTATCAGCCAACACAACCTAACAAATTAGTACACCCAATCACAAAAGCGTTTAATCTGCTTAAAGACTCCGAACAGGTATTTACATTCATTGATTCAAAGTCGACCGATTGAAACGGTATCCAGCGATTGGATTATTTACTTCCGGATAAATAAGTCTGTAAGGCCCCCAGGGTGCAATGTCGTGCTAATTGGACGGGAGGACAAAATTTGTATTGGAAAATCTTTTTGAAGATAAAAGGGGATTTCTTGCATTTCTTTTTCGTAAGAAATGTTGGTCCAGTTTTCTTATTTTATTTATTTGATTTTAAATTATTGAGTTCACCTTTAACTACGTTATACTGTTCTTCGTACGTACGTTCCTTTGTTTATATTCATTTGAAAAGGCCACGTGTGTAAAAAAAGACCCATGTCAAACAGTTCCTATAATACGAGTACATTACTTACAGCATTTTTGTCCAAACCGTCAACCACTACACATTTCAACAAAAGAATTTTCTATCAAATAAAATCTCAGACTTAGATCTATCCACCCAAGATCTACTATACCGTATCTTTATTCTTGTTTCAAAGGAAGCCAAACTTCCGATATCGCGATCCCTCGCGACTGGGGCCCGATGAGGCATAAAATCATCCACATGGAGATGTCACACCTGACTGCTTACAAAAATGTTTTGCATGCGAACATCTTACTTTTACAATGGAGTAATGTTCCTGTTTTACTTTTCTGGGATTCCTGATTTTTGTGCAAGCGTTGCGGATTAAAGTAAATCGTGTGGAATTTGTAAATGAGGCTTTATAAAAATAATAATGTCTATAATTTGGCTTTCCCTAGAAGGTTTATTTTTTAATAATTTTTTGGTTAACACCAAAATTTCTGCCTGTTTTAGGTAGGTATCACCATTGATTGTCATTAATTTACGTATTATGAAGGTAAGTCTCTCAGATTACCTTACTTATGTATTAAACACTGGAATAAGGATCGGTGTTATGTTATATGATCACATCGCAGTAGATTCAATTGGCGCTTCTATTTATTATTGGCTGGAAGTGAAAGCAACGATCTTTAAAACTACGCAGGTCGTAACATTATTAACAAAAAACAATCTACCTTCTTCATGGTAATAAAAATCAAAACAAATTTGAACCCTCGAAAAATCGACGTCGAATTAAAAATTCATCCCCACCACAACGTCACGTGAACTTGACAAAAGATTCCGAAACTTGTTCAACTCGAATCTCTCGCCGCACTTAACGTTGGAACTTTGCACAGATATTTTTCAAGAGTTTGAAATTAAGCCCATTAAACG
This sequence comes from Diachrysia chrysitis, assembly GCA_932294365.1. NCBI lineage: Eukaryota > Metazoa > Arthropoda > Insecta > Lepidoptera > Noctuidae > Diachrysia > Diachrysia chrysitis. The sequence goes on from OW028661.1 coordinate 1,008,653, forward strand.
CAGAGCGGTGTATAATTCAGGGGGTCGGTCTACCGTGAACCTTTGATATGGGGTTTTAAATAAAATATTGGTCTTCCGCAATTGGACACTCGGTTTGGGTGTGTTGGATTTCAATGGTGAATTATTATTGTCTGTTCGTGTAATGATTGGAATGCGGAGTTATTGTCCATTATGAGTTGGATGTAGAGTTCATTTTAAAGTACATTTTGATAGTATTATTATGTGAAAAGGAACTCAAACTGATAATTTTCGTGTTGATTTTAAAATATTTTCAGTAATAGTATTAATTCTTACATTTATTTAATTGAATCATCTCTGAATTTAACAGGAGTCAACAGAACCCGATGCTTATTTTGCAAAACTTATAATAGTTTCAGATTTAATTAGCCAATACATTGCGTCAAGTCATCATTTCGAAATCAAAAATTTTGTATTTTAACTACAAAAATCAAATCAAGCGGAAAAATTAATGAGAAAGTTACTTAAAAAACGACCATGGTTTACATGGAACTATGAAAATAAGTATATTACAAAAAGGCTCATAAGTACAGTTCACTACATATATTACCTACTCTAATTCTAGGTACCTAAGGTTGAACTTGCCATCCATCTAACTGTGGCATTGTTTTAACCATGTCTAATTAAGAAATATAAATTGACATTGCCTTGTTTATTTAGTCTTTGCCGTCATGACGACAAAATCTAATCTATGTGATATTTTCCGAAAAAAATATTTTGTTTTTCATGAAAAGAATTCTTATCAGAAATCAAATTATCTCTTTCAATTATACTTATTGAATAAAGCTACAGGATTGTTTTTATTTACCTAATAATATCAATATATAATAGTAGGTATCTCAATGATCGCTTTAATTTACTTTAAGTTTAGAAAAAAAAACTAACGAAACGTGACTTGAAAAACTTTTTATATTTTTAAGTTAAAAACACACTTACATTTAGATGCATAACATTTTATGCATCTTAAGAGTTTAAAAAGTTTATTTTCAAACTTGCTGCAAAATTTTCAAATCTGCATAATTTAAAATTCAGTACAAATTACTTACAAATTTTGAATTTAAAATCAAATGCATACACACGAAGGAGAGTATGTAGCGTTCATGTAACAGCTGAAGTTCGTTCTTTTAAACTGTTCAACCATAACTATATGCAAACCCAACTTCCGTAACTTAGATACTGAAAACTGTTATTAAGAAGATATAAAGTATATACTATATATCACACAATAACCTATCCCAAAATTGATTAACTAATTACCCTGCAAAAACTATAACATAATTACATAACGATGTGTTCATTTAATTAACACGAACTTGAAAAACGTGTGCAGGGTTTCAACATAATATACAACGGTAATAAGATTAACAAGACACGGTGTCTGTAAATGGAAAACGGGTACGTGCAAAGGGGTTTCGTGATAAGGATGCGACTCCAAAGCAAGCTCAAATTATGAGATACTTAACTTTCTGCGCGATAAAACTGCTTTTGCCTGCCTTTTTGTTTCCTTAATTAATTTGGCTTTGATAAAGAATGTAGTTAAACTGTGCATGTAAGTATATAAGCGGAGAAAACTTTTTTGAAAAATTTGTTATGGGTTTCGTTTTTTAATTTCAGTTCGTATATTTTTATCTTCTTTTTCGCTCACATAATATTCACATTAAATTCTTTTGCACATTTCATTATGAACTCTTTTTTTTTTGGCGTTGTTAAATGAAGTCGTTATATATCTAGAATTGTCTTGATATCATCTACATTTTCTGACGTAACAGTAACAATTAATTACTCAGGTAATAGTACAATGGCTGACCTTATCGGGAATCGCGATACAGGACCTTTCCCCACCAGATTCTGTAATGAACAGGACTCATTACGATAATTCCCTAATGGTCTTGATATTAATTAAACCGTTAATGTTGTTAACCCGAAATCCGCATAACTTCAATGGCAAATAAAACTTCAAATCATTATAACATTATACATTAATTAACACATCTTCATAAAAAAATATGTCAGCCAAGATATTTTGCAATATGGGCTTATAGAATGAATATTCAGAAAGCAAAAATTTGATAGTTTCCTAAGATCACCTAATTCATTTTCAAAGATTTGACAACAGACTGATCAAAGAATCCAAAGATAAATACATACGTCCCGAAAAAGTATAAGAAAACAATTTCATTTATCCATAAAATTTGGCTAGTTCAGATACAGGATAATTATTGAAGCCTGTAACCATAAATGTAGACAAAATCACATACATTTCTCTAAACCCAAAGCAGGTAAGTACCTATAGCACTTGCATCAAAGTACCTCAAACACCCAGACCCGGAAAACTGTAAGAAAAGTGGTTTTCTACATTATCCCGTCCGGGGATCCAACCAGGACCCCAGAGCTAGCGATACCTTAAAAACCGGTGTCTGCATCACTCGAACACGAAATTCGTCATCAAAATTTAACACACACATAGTACATACCCAACTTAAGAAACGTTGATATAACGTACATTTCAGATAGTATTTCTCCGCTTTGCACATCGCATCGCTACCCTCGGACCACAGACACTCACCAGGGGAAAGATGAAATTTTAAGGTTGGATAATAGCCATGAATGCGTTGAACGAGCAAACTTGCATTGAATATATTTTAGAATTCCAACGTTTTATTACCGAGACTTTTTATAAACGTTTTATTTAAATTTTACAGGAATAGAGACTGTAAAACTATGAAGTTTTACGACGGGATAAATTGTTGCTTTAGTTTTTGGGGAGTAGGATTTTTAATAAATTTTGTCTATCTTTTAAGGCCAGTAAAATCTGTATTACTTTTTTATCGTACGTGAAGTAAGTTATCTGCAGTATCTAAAAGAGAACTTTGCCTAAAAAAAACTAATATTAATGAAAAATTGAGTCGAATACCAGCTTTAGTGTTACTAAAACTGAGGTTTATGTAACTCTGAGGAAAACATCCAAATAGTAGGAAAATTAGACTATTATAGTTTTATATATAATTAGGTCAATTTGATTTGTGAATATTGATAGTCCAAATTGTCTTCAATTTATGTTCTTAACTTAGGAGCCAGGCTCCGGCCGGAAAAGCAACTTCCATTGTCTTTTATTTCCGTATCGACGAAAATGTTTTAAAACAAAACAAATCAAACTAACGTACCGACTAACACTGACAAACATTCAAGCAAGGGCACCGAATAGTTTACGTCCAACGTTACTGAAAACGGTCGGGTTATCCGGATATGAGATCCGGCTGGACATTGAGCGATGCCCGGACACACCCGGACACTGCCCACGAGCTTTTCTGATGAAATTCTTATGTTAATATTAAGGGAACCTTTTCACTTTGTGTACACTTATTCTGGAGGCTTCGTTACTCAATAGGTTTGACGCAGATGTATTTTGAGGCTTCTCTGTGTTAGATCGGCCATACATTTAATCCTGGATAAAGGCAGGAGAGTCTAGATTTTTTCCTGGTGAAGTTTTAATGACACAAATCTCAAGTAGTGGATGATGTAGACAACACAACCTAGCAGCTTAATTAAGAATTATACATTTTAGAGTGGCGAAGATTGAGACCTTGAGCAGAAATCTTAAAGAATTGAAAGTTCAAAAAAGTTAGGGGGTGAAACATTATACTAAATGTAGGATATTTTGATTTTGGTAAACGAACTTGACCTTAGATTATACTTCGAGTTCAAATTATGAGAAATACCAACGAGCTCATACACCAGAAACGACCGGAAGAACAATAATTTTATAACAATGGTACTAGACTAATGTAGGTAATTCCTACAATTCATCAGAAACTACAATTATGTAATAATAATAATATGTTAATGCAGCGTTTGCATAGTTGAATGTTTTAATCAGTAAATACTGCTCAATTAATTTCATAGAATTCTGTGCTGCGTAATGTTTCAAAGGTAAAATAATAATTACAGAAAATACCAATAAGCTTGGCATTGAGAACAATTTGGACAATAATGAAAATTGTCCACGTGGATTGTAAATAATGATAAATAACGAATAGTTAAGAATAAATAATAATTTAAATTATTTCACTACATTATTTCCATTGTCATATTTTTGGTTCGATGAATTACAAAATATTTAAAGCTTTAACGAAAAACCTAAGTTAATAATTCTCTGTTCTGTTTTTATTCAACTTTTACGAAATTATTATTTTTTTATTTAATTTTGTGCAACTGTTATGTCCTAATTCCTAAATCAACGGCGTAATATACTGATAAAATAGCAAACAACTAACCAATACAGGCCCAATTTAATAACACAGCTAATCGAACCATTCCCCAAATTGATTCCCAAGTAGTAACGCTAGATAATGTTTTCCTTGCTAATAGAATGACAAACACCCCGTGGAGGGATTGCTCGTCATCTGTCAGAATCCCTTTTCACTCGCCCTTTGCCGGATGTGGTTCGAACGAAAATGATATAAGAGAGGTTTTTCTAATTCTGGATTTCTTTATTTGGTTAAGCTGATGTTGGAAGTGTAAAGGTGCTTGTTGGTGACTTGTTATGTGTCCAATGTTCGAAAACTTAAGTTTCTGACGTTGAGATTTTTGGAAAGATTGGCTATCTCCCTATTTCTGATTTTAAAGTTAAGCCTCAAGCACATACCGAATTCTGAATTATCGGTCAGGAGGTTTTTAGCAGCACAGGTAAAATCAATGTAGCTACAGTCGCCTCTTATTTCACATGACATTTTATATGAGTATGAGGACAGAGGCAAGGAGTTAATAATTATGTTTACATACATAAATTATGATTGGGCCTATTTCCTTATTTCGGGATAATGAAGAAATTTTAATCACAAATATATCGCAGAAAGCAACAACAGCAGATTATTATAAAGCTGTACAAAAAATGGGTTTCTAGACTTACACCTCCGATCATATTATAACTATAGCTGTGATGTTTTCCAAACAATTTCTTGCGTTAGATAATGTCGTAATGAATTACGCGATACGGGGTGGTTGGGGTTCGATCACGCGGGAAGCTTTTATCCCTCCGTCTTGAGGCGATAAGTTCATAATGTTAACGCTGTTTATATCTTATAAATGGATGTAGTTGTGGCCTTGTTTGTGACACGGAAACTGATATTGTGTTTTTAAAAGGAGGGTAAATCAGAAAAGAATAGGTTGAGTTTTTTTCCTTCCTCCTTTGTAACGTAGATCGAATGAGAAGAAAGGTAACTAACAAGTATAATGTTTTTTTTATTTTTAAACGATAAAAACACCTACATTTAAGGAGTGTCAGCATACCGAAAACAAATCTTTTAGGACTTTGCAATGTTAAAATATTATGTACTGAAACAGGTAATAAATTATGTAAAGTAATAAAAATGATTGTGTGTACCCAAATCCAAAACGTCAATGTTATTACGAATAAATAGTACCAACACAGAACGAAATAATTATGCAAGTAGCGTCCATATCTATCCATTCAGATTCCTGATAATACTCCAAACAATTGATAACGAAATTTTCATAACACCCGTAATTAAATTCTTATTTAATAATTCTCGGCGTTATTATTATCTTGATGTAAGTAAAAACAAATATTTTATTAAACGTCATGGAAATCTTATCTTCTAGCTAGAGCATTAACTTTGAATATTCTATTAATATACGTATGCAAATATTTAAGTCCTGTGTTTTTGCGTTTATTTTAAGATGATTTGCAACTACTACGTTTCAATAAGAATGAATTAAGCCTCAAGACTACGTAGATATGCAGCACTATGAAAAAATATACGAAATTCGACCTTACTGCTTTGAAATAAAAGCGCTGCCAACGTTGAAGTATTAACACTGACGTGTGGTTGAGTGCACGAAGTTTCTATGAAGAGCCGGCTAAAAATCATAAACAGACTCTGAAGTAGCAACATTTATTACTTAGTTATATTTTGGAATTTGAGGTTAAGAAATTTTGATTTGATATCAATTTGATGTCAGATCCTTCCGGCAGAACAATATTTAAACAACATCTCTTATCTAAAACTCAGTGAGACTTATCTATGATTGCTGAACAAAATGTTTAGGTATTACCAGTTGGTGATGGTGCTTCAAGAATGGTAGACGTTGGGAGATATTTTATAATTAATGCAGTGTTTGAATGCAACGTGTGTATTTGGGCAAGCGAGCAAATCGACAGCGAAACTACTTGACAGGAGGTAAGAGGCAATTTTATTTTTACTAGAACAAAATGAATTATGTTAGTTTTTGTAGTCACGTTGGCAAACGTAGGTCCAGTTATGAACACTGAAACTTTTCCAAAATAATTGTACACCACTTAAATCAAAATTGAACCATTGCTATCTTTTACTAACATACATCGTGAGGAAAGGACGGCAGACGGCAAACCAGTTTTTTTTCTTGAATATCAGTGGATTTTCGTTGAAACTAAATTTTACAGCTCTAATTTTCGTCTGACCTTTTCTAATTGTGTGCAAGTGAAAAAGATAACTATGGCTCAAAATAAGTTTAGTGTGGGTTTAACAGAATCGAGACCATTACCTCATTATTATGACTGTGAAAAAAGGACTAACTGAAATCATATTAGGCATAGGATTTAACAATGGTCCAAACATTATTCAATTTCCATGCTACGAATTCCAATTTAAAGTGCTACTAAATCACCATTTCCACTAATACAGACAGAAAACAAAGTTTTATGTTCATTTTCAGTAAAGTCTTAAATTGAAAGTAAAATACTATAACATCTTCGAAACTTTAACAATTTGTTTGATGTTCTAATTTAGGGTCTAAAATACCGACGTTTGAAATTGATACTAAAAGTTATTTAGAAACTGTTGATATACTTTTTCAGCCAAAATCAGCCATGATGGAAAGCGATAGAGCAATATTTTCCAATGAATATCTCGATGAAAGTGAAGTTAATTCGTTAGCAGATACAGCACTCTTGGAACCAGGTGTATACTATCCGAAACGCAGTAAGTATTATATCATCATTTTAAAGCTACTACTACACTACTACTACTACTACTACTTGCGCAGAGACTTATAGCTTTAAGTCAAATAACGATAAAGGTTTAAAATAAAAGACGTCATAATAATTTCTTCGTCATAATTATTATAACACAACTACACACTAGTTACCAACTCATTTCTTCGTACTAAGTCCCATTTATCTAAACATTCTTTGAATCAATGTTTACCCAATTAATAAGAACGTTATAGTTTTTATCTTTTACTAACAATATTTTGTGCTCGCTAATATTTACCAAAGAACTTTTGAAATAAGCAAAATAAATATAATCTTAGTTCTTTGGGTAAGATTCCAGTTCTATCTAGATAACAAGTAATGCCGCTTAAATATTTATTGATTTTTGTGTTTCAGAAGTATCCCATCACAAAAGGACTTTACGGACACAAAACAAGAGATTTGTCTTCAAAAATGGGGAATTCAATATTGACAAAGGAATTTCCAATCACCAGGGGTTTTTCTCAAGGTGGTTTGTGACCATGGTCGAAGCACGCTGGAGATGGACCCTAGTTCACTTTTTCCTGGCCTTCACAGGAGACTGGCTGTTCTTCGGTTTCATATACTGGATGATTGCTTTAACTCATGGAGACTTAACTGAAGAACATCTACCTCATAACCAGAACAGCTCAAATTGGACACCTTGTGTCGAAAACATCCATGGATTCACTTCAACATTTTTGTTCAGTGTCGAAGTTCACACCACGGTCGCTTACGGCAAAAGATCCATAACTTTAGAATGCCCTCAAACTATTACTGCTATGTGTTTCCAGTGCATTGTGTGCTCATTTTTCCAAGCGTTCATGATCGGGATTTTGTTTGCAAAATTAACTAGACCAAAAGCAAGAACGCAAACAATTTTATTTAGCAGACGAGCAGCGGTAACTTTGAGAGATGGAAAGTTATGCATGATATTTAGAGTAGGAGATATGAGAAAGTCTAGAATACTAAATATCAAGTCTACAGTTTTCGTATTAAAGTTGGGTGAAGATCATAACGAGGATTATGAACAAAGGGAATTAGAAGTTGAAATGGATGGATGTGAATCTACTTTTTTCCTTTGGCCTGTATCTGTAATACACGTTATTGATGAAAAAAGTCCGTTTTACAATATTTCCGCTGCAGATTTGTTGATTGGAAAATTTGAAATTTTAGCCATTTTCGAAGGGATTATCGAGTCTACTGGACAGTTAGTGCAAGCTAGGACGAGTTATACTGAAAATGACATTATGTGGGGCCATCGTTTTGTAAATATGGTTAACAGTGATAATAAGAAAAATGTTTATGACGTAGATTTCTCTAAACTGTGTGAAACTGAGAGAGTTGATACTCCGTTGTGTTCAGCTAGTGAGTTTAAGTCTATGTTATCTTTGTTTGACTTAGACACGTTAATTTAGTCTTATGAATTTTTAGTTAGATATTGTTGTAAGATATTTTATATTATTATGATACCACTGACGATTACCAATTGAATGATCTTGGTCTTAAATAGGCATGCTATATTGAATAATCTTCAGATGTAAATTCCGTAAGGAGAAAATTAAACAAGATATAAATAATAATATTGTAAATATTTGTTTTCATTTAAACCTCCTACTATAAGTGCCTGCTGGAATCTTTTTCTATGTTTTGCGAGGCGGAACAGTTCAGATGCACTCATACCCTCTCCAATCCGTCCACTCCTGGATGTTGCGAAGCCACGACTTTCTTCTGCGTCCTACTCGTCTTCATCTCGCGACCTTGTTCATGATAAACCTATAAAATAGCTTTTTAAAACGATTCAATTACTATCTAAACTTAGCTTCGTTTAGTTCGCTATTTGAATAAGATAAGCCTTATTTAATGATAAATTTATGCTGTATTCTTATAAAAACAAAACTATAAGTGTTATCAATTTTTAAATATATTCTACATTTTTTTTTTCACGTTCACGTTTTTACCGAATCTTGATGAATACTTAGTTAAATCTCAAATTGCAGCAATGTATTTTACACTCAGATCCTATTCGTATAAAACTAACACTTGTATTTCCGTTTCTGATCAGCCCCTACCTGATGAGAGGAGTGGAGTTACATCAATTCCGAAGTTCCGCCTACAAAATAGATGGATAAGCATAACTCTGGTTTCACCTGTTTTAGACTTTACTAAGTTCGGAAGTTGGCCTGAACGCTACGCTCTAACAACGCTCAAGATAAAGTACTACTAATTTATTAGGAAAACTTAAACTATGACAGTATACAGTTGATAATACAGAAGTTTAAATTGTTTGCTCGCGAGTTTATGTTGCGCGGTGACAGATATTAAGTGTGTGAAAAGTTTTAGTTGGAAGTGTTGGGGAAAAATTGTGACTTCACAATGCAAAATACCTAAATTTATTTGAACGCAGATTATGTATATATTAATAGACCTAATATTTTAAACACAATGAAAACTCATGAGGATTTAAGCACCTATATCTATAATTATCGCCTGTGAAGATTTCGATGATAGTTCTCGAAACTAAACTATTGCCTTTCTATATTTAAAACATAATGAATCCCACCAAAAACCTTTTCATGTAAAATGTTGCCAAGACGAGACCATATCGCACTGTTAAAAAGTTATCGAATCTCATGTAGAGTCAAGCTTCTAAATCTACAAGGCCTAACTTCACAAACTCTACACCTTAGTCAAAATATGTGGCGAAATAAGATATAAGCTAAAAAAATAACGCAACACCTTTACGCACTTTTAACTTTTATTTTAGAAGTGCTGACTACAATGTAACCAATAATTATGTCGTAGTTCTCAAAGAACTTGATAATAGAAACTAAAACTACCTACAAGGTACTACTCAAATAACAGCATCTTAAGTTAAACAAAAGCATCCAAAATGTTAATAAATTACACCGGTTGTATTTAGAAGGCTGTTCAAAATAATAATTCTGAAACCAATCTGTATACTGTTTAAACTATGTTCAAGGAACTAATTAATTGTTTAATGGAGCCTCAAATCTAAGCGGTGATGAAATTGAAGGCTCTTGTTATGATAGCTAATGAATGTTTCCGTACGGTTTGTTTGGGCTGTCTCCTTGCTAATTATACCGAGAATAACCAAGATACAACGTTGATTTTTTAAGGAAAGTATAATTGTGGTAATTTTGGTTTAAGGTGTATAATTGGAAGGTGCCTTTAATTATTACTGAGTAGGTGAAAAAGGTAGACGAAGTGAACGCAAATAAGTGTTTCTTTATATGGAATACTAGCTGTGCCCCTAGGTTTCACTCGCGTATGTAGTCCCCGTTCCCCAAAGACATCTTTTTTTTGTGCGTCATTTTGCTATGTATTTCTCCATAGTAATTATTGTGCTACTCGGGGTTGCGACGAATCCAACAAATTAAACACCATGGAAATCGGTTCATCCGTTCTTGTGTTATAAATGGTGTATCAAAAACGTTTTTTTTTCATTGAATACAGTTGTAGGCAAAATGCGATTGATTTTGAATTTTTATTTTCCCTTTTCTGTTTCATTCTAAATTAGAGTTTTTTTATTCCTCGAGTAGTTCGTTGTTTTTATTCGTTCATAAAAGTAAAATTACAGTCGTATCAATTCAGAATCCTGGCTTTCATCTAGTAAATTTTGATGTTTTCGTTATGTTATTACATTGGTACGAATATTTTGTTGAGAAGGTAATTTACTCTCATTCATTGTAAATGTTACATACAAAGGCATACAGGTTATCATCTTTTATGTATGAACTATATACTCTTTGTTAACCAAAACGAAAATGAACATGAATAAAATTAAAATAATTATGAATACTTTATATTCTGTATAAAATTCTGCATTTAAAATGAATAATTCCTAACAATATTAGGTACTTTCTTTATTTTAATGTTCAAATTACTACACTATAATAATGACTAAACTGAGTTCAACCACTAATACAACGCGAAAACACGTAACAAATGGTCTCCATTATGTAAAAAAAAACAACAATGTCGTCTTAATAATATCTAATATTTGACGTTTTATCAATGAATCGCGGCCATCAAACTCAATGTAATTACTAAACGATTTGATTTCAGGAAAGATCATTAAACGCCTTTCAAAATTCACTGAGCAAACTTTTAATTATGCAAATTATCGCTTTTAAAGAAGGAGTGTCTATTCAATCGAAATTTAATTTTCTGATAAATATTACAATATTCAACAATTACATTTGGCTTAAAATTATTCACAAAATCAAAATTATAATAAAGTAATAATTCTTTCTATATTACAAAGATAATTTTCCATCGCCAGTCATTTTTAAACACAGGGGTAGGTAGGTACCTATATCGTCGAACGTCGTACCTAGAACGTCGTATATTTATTTCGTTGAACTGTCAGACCACGAAATATTTATTTTTTGAAATACTAGCTGTTGCACGCGGCTACGCTCGCGTAGGTGTCGGCTATCGCAGAAAAAGAAAAAAAATTTTGCACGTTGATTTATTGTTTTAATGCCTGGTAAATACCAAAGTACAAACACTAAGATTATCTTGCTTGAATTACAAACTAACATTATCATTTACTGATAAAATTCAAAGTAAAGTCACCTAGCAACTACGGTCTATCAAACACTATATCCAGGATATAAGTAATCCGCAACCTTTTAGCCACATTAAAGTCATCCTCGGATCAGGTGGGATGACGTCACGCCGGCAATATAGTACGTGACTGTACCGTGAGATTTGCTCTGACTTTTATAAGAGGCCCAGCTGTTGGACAGTCGAGTAGTAAAGTGTTTGATAATTTGTTGAAAAATGCTTCATTACGATATTGAGCGATGTTCACTGATGAAATACAGTCCTATCACAATGTTTAATTACAAAGGTTTGTTACAAGACGGAGACAATTGTTTTTATCATAATTTTTAGTAATTTAATTTACGATTTGTTATTTAAAATGAATTCTATTAAAATGCAAATCGAATATCAATAATTATTTTGTTATATTTTTTTATAAAATCGGATTTATAAGGTATAAGGATGTAGGATTATGTACACATTGAGAGAAGTACCTAAATAACCAAAAGTTTTTTTTTAACATTATTTCCAGCTTATTTCTATTAAATACAGGATATAATATTTTTATTAGGCCAGTATTTTAGTACTTTATAAATCAAATACAATCTAGGCCTACCTCGTAATGTTATTACGTAATTATTGTTTGTACAAATAAAATAAAGCTAGTAATCAGACTGAAAACTAATTTGATTTGAAATTTATTACAGAGTTAGTGTATTTTGTGCTAATTTATCTCTGTATTGTCGCCCTAGGGAAACAAGAATAAACGTGGGACTTCAGGGATTTGGCTAATATGGGGTTAATAATACATTTCACAGTCAGCATTTTAATGTAAATATGGTAGAAATTTCATACGTGGGTCGATTATTTTATTTATTTTCTTGTATCTCTCATTTTCACGGGCTATCGTTAGTAGCGAGAATACCCGGTCCTTTGCAAGGCTAACGTGGGGACACAGGGCCAACACGGAGTGGCCTTGTTGAGAACTTTACTCTAAACTAGGATGGGGCATCTTCCTGGGCCCATCCACCTCAGCTCTATGGAAGAACAGTTATGAACGGTCCAACGTAGATACAAAGAAAAATTATATAATTATATATATATGAATGGAAAATAAATATATTTTATTTTTATTATTTTAGGGCGGCTTACAGACAAATAAACATTATAGTTGTTAGATACAAATTAGATAGCGATATCGCTAATAAAAAGCCTCCAAAGTTATTAGACATAGTGTTGATTGCTATTAACTCTAATGTAATAAGATTAACGGTAATGTATAGGATACTCAAATCAAGTATTTATTAAAAAATAAAAGTTCAAACCACAAGTTGATTTTACTAATACAGTTACCGTATATCGTCGCCCACTTTCGACTGAGTTAAACTTAATTTTATTAATAGGAGTCTTATAATATATTATTATACTTTTCTTAAACTACACACTACATTCACACACAGGTTAGCTTGAGTTAATTGCCGCATTAAAACTGCCCGTTTGATGTAGAAGAGATCGTAAGTGAGGGTCAGCAAATATATTTATGGGTATTATGGGTTATAAACATTGGTATTTTGAGCTTGTATTGTTCCACTATACGTTACAGGCCTCTCCTCGTTCCGGTTCTCGGAACTTTTTTATAATTTTTTACTTATTGTGCCTATATAAATCCTAGTATCAAAAAAATATAAATGAAATTCCAATCAAAAAATTATTTATTTTTTCTTCTTACTCAACTCGTCACTAATCTTCTACACCACACATATATTTAACAACCAATAAGATGTGCTATATCTAGGAAACAAATAGCCGTTGTAATTGCAGTAGTATAGTGTAGGGCGTCGTATATAGAATGATCTCGCACACGCTGCGCCAACGTGTCGGCGCCGGATCGTAAACTGGACGCCTAATGCACCCGGCGTGGAACTACGAAACGATACAAACATTATTTTAGTAGAAACGGTGGAAATTTTGAATGAATAAAACGTCCTTATTTTTATACCTATATCAAATATACTATCTAGCTGACCCAGCAAATCGCCGTGGGTATAAAAAATTGCCTTCGACGGCCGACCTACTCTCAGATCTACCAAATTCAGATTACACAAGAAATTTCACAAAAATCTGTCAAGCCTTTTCGGAGGAGTTTGTCAAACACTGTGTCACGAGATTTTTATATTATAAGATTGTTCACAAAACCCAACCGTGAAAGGAAATGGTTTTGCTGTAGCATCTAGCCACTAAAATCTAAAAATTTCTACTAATTCTGAACTAACAATAAACATAACACCCAATTTATTAATCAATTTTTTTTTTAAGTAGTTTTGTTATTTTAAAATAATGTGTATTTTGGGGAATGGAACCAGAATCTTTAATTATGAGCAGATGCAGTGGTGTGAGTAGAACTCAGTTGGACATAGTTACAGTTTGAAAATAGTCGGGAGTTCCCGAGTAGTGAGAATTGAGAAGAAAATAAAACACTTGCGCACTGACAGCATTTATTGTTAACTCTTCGCATATGACTTGGTTTATACCAGGACTCTGGAACATACTTCGCCATTCAATTAATCAGAATCATTTACAATAATCAGGTTACAGTACTTACCCACTCCATCCATTAGTAGCTCTTCGTTCAGGGCGTTAGGTGGACCACGTAGGCCGTACGCAGCTTTGCACTCTCCCAGCTAAGGAGTGCTCTGCTGTGAATTAAAATGCCATTCAGCTCCCAATTTATTTGCTTCCGTACGTTTTCTAACGAGAATAAAAATAAACAAAGGGAAACACTGATAAAACTACATAAAGTAAATTCAAGTAAATCTGTTTTAAGATGTTTTGGGAAAAGTTTCTTAAAAGAAAATATTGAAAAGGTTAGTTAATATTGCTTTCTGAGGTTTACGCAAATATTAGACATTGAAATAAAACTAATTTGAACGGATACTATCGCGGTTTATTTTAGATTTTGGTTCCCGACGTTTCGACGCCTTTACAACCAAAATCTATACTAATATTATAAAGCTGAAGAGTTTGTTTGTTTGTTTGTTTGTTTGTTTGTTTGTTTAAACGCGCTAATCTCAGGAACTACTGGTCCGATTTGAAAAAATCTTTCAGTGTCGGATAGCCCATTTATTGAGGAAGGCTATAGGCTATATAACATCACGCTACGACTAATAGGAGCGGAGCATAAACGAAAAATGTTGCAAAAATGAAAAACCGTTGAAACTAAAACACGCGGACAAAGTCGCGGGAGACGGCTAGTCTAAAATAAACCGCGATAGAATCCGTTCAAATTAGTTTTATTTCAAGGTTAGTTAAATTATAATGTGCAATTTTAATCTCTAATCCCTATACTATCACACAAATCTATATTTAAAGAGGTAGTTAAGCATGTACCTATATTTTGGTTTGTAAACTATCGTCACACGCATCTTAATTTAAAAGGGTTCGCAGAGTTTGTGCCATTTGACTGACATTTTCGACGTAATATTTACATTTAGGGTGTTTCATCAGTGGTGCCTTTATTATTACCATGGTAAATGTAAAGCAGGCTTAGCAAAACGTTTTTTCTGTCCCATAAGTAAAGAGGGCTTCACACTTATCGCCGCAATGAATAGGACATACAACGATTAGGTACGACTACATACAAACACTAATACATTCCTGATCTATACCTTATATATAAAGCTGAAGAGTTTGTTTGTTTATTTGTTTGTTTGTTTGAACGCGCTAATCTCAGGAACTACTGGTCCGATTTGAAAAATTCTTTGAGTGTTGGATAGCCCATTTATTAAGGAAGGTTATAAGCTATATAACATTACGCTGCGACCAAAAGGAGCGGAGCATAAATGAAAAATGTTGCAAAAATGAAAAACCGTTGAAACTAAAACACGCGGACAAAGTCGCGGGGGACAGCTAGTAATATATAAAACAAAGTCGGGTTAATTACACCAATAATAACTCAAGAACGAATAGACCGATTCTCATGATCTTTGCTTTGTTGGGTTTAGCTCCATCCCAAATGGCAGAATAACTATAAAAACATCGATAAAAGTCCCAAAAAAGATGTCTTACGGAAAGGGGGACTACTAACGCGGGTGAAACCGCGGGGCAATGTAAGTTCCTCATAATATCCATTCATAAAATTTCAATCAACCAGAAAAATAAAAGCTTCTCTAGCCTCCTTCAGGGTTCGTTCAAATGTATCAGTTTACTGACCCATCCCTTATGTAAGGGCTGGCAGTTACACCCCCGTAATATCTATGTTAGGCACCCCAATGGGCAGATGCTTTTACCTATCCGTGTATTCTCGTCGATATTTCCCCCAATAATTCACAATCGCATCTTCCTTACACAACAATTCCATCTATTGAAGATATATAGAATGTTGTAGGTTGTTTTAAAATTAGGTATTTCTGAAATTTACTACAAATAAGCTAGACTTATATTTTTGGATCATTTTCGATAAACTATTAAACTAAAATTCGTGTAAAATTGGGGTTTAACTTAACTATCTTTGTTTAATTATATATTTTTATGTTGTTTTTAAGATGTTTGTAAATTGGTAGATTCGTTACGTTCCAATGCTATTCTGACAAGTGTTTACTCATCCCTCGTAATTATATTATTAGGTGTTAGGATTTTGTTTTAATACATGTACTGACCATCAACAGCCAGCAGTATCAATGAAAAATTCTCGTTCCATTTCCCGAACAAAACAAATTGACCATCGCCATTTTCTTTATCGTTAACACTGTAATAGCATACGAATTGGATTAAAAGGCGATTGTATTGAACAGCATCCAGTCTGGCGCCTTCCAGCAATCGTTAATAAGTACGCCCCTTTACTTAAACTTTTACGATAGATAAATAGCTGGAACAATTTCGCTTCTCGTTTATCTTGGTAGTTCCTTTGTAGGTTTACCGTAATATTTCCTAGTTGGAACACGATGAGCTTGGAGTTTCAAAGTCTTTTGATTACTATCGAAGGTCTGAAGTGGATGCTGACTTAATCGTGTCGATTATTTTTTTATAAACCATCACACATTTTATATATAAATAAAAATAATATTTACTGAAACTGAAATTACTAAAATGTAATGTAGCAAGCCCGATAATATTGTCTTAAGGCTCTCTAGCTTTTCCACGCCACGTAAAAACTAAAAACCAGAAATAAAATATATAAGCTCCAAAAAAAATTTACTCTGCAATAAGTAAATAAAACTCCAATCCGGTAATATTACAAAACTTCCGATTTCCCAAATCGTTTGCCACATTGTATGTAGCTGTTCACATAGCGGTCTTTATTGCGTCTATATTTCAGTCGCTTCACGGTACGTCGCGTCGTGGTATTATTTATTGGTTTCGCTCTATGGAGCCCTAAGGCTGCCCGACAACGTCTTAACGTTTGTGATCGATGATTACCGTGTGTAATTCCTGTAAACAGAAAGTAGTTTCGTTTTTGTTTTCTTTCAGTATGTGGATGAGATTTATCTGACTTTACTTTGATGGATCTTGCCCTCAATTCATGACACACAGGTACACAACGTCCCTTAATTTTTCTTAGGCTGTTTGCTCGTATATTTTTACAAAGAGGTTGATTTTTTTATGCCGTTTCATCCAATCAAGGATATTAAATTAATTATTTGTTTAATGCAGCATGAACTTGTTTAGTAAGGTACTAACGAACCATTAGCTTATTTTTATCCGATTAATTGTATCAAAAAGATTTGACATAATTATGGGACTTAATTACACCACTGCAAAGGTGAAGCACAAACGTGTATAAATAGTGATCGAAACACCCTGTACGTATTTACATTATAACTAAGGTATTAAAATCAACTTAAAATAATATTCGTATTCCAGGAAGTACAACACTAACTAAAACATTACAAACATTTAGGACCGTCCCAAATTAATTTTAAATCTCTTTAGGAACAAATGGCGAACTTATAAATGTACGATTTGAAACTTCATTACCTTTGCTATAAGCTTGCTTGATACAGTTTTGTAAAGGGCAAAGTTGTCGGTGCTCCACAAAGCAATGTTAATACGACCTGAACTGCAGCTTGTTTGAACTGACAGTGCCCAAGGGAGGTGACTCCATGATATAGTCTAGAAACAAAAGGCTATGTCGATGATCAAGTTGGTTTCCCCAATAGAAAGTTGCTAAATAATGCTACTCGAGATTTCTTCATCATATACATTCAAAGTCAGGAAGAGAACCATCTTTTGTGCAAAAAATATTCCTCGTTAACAAAATAAATGGTTATATTCGCTGAACCTTCATAATATATGATCACCCAAGACTTTAGATATTGGACTGTACCATTTTTTAAGACATCATTTAGAGGAATTCTTAGCACATATCGTCAAGAGTGGGTTTTCTGTACTTTCCTTACATTGTGGCAGAATTCCTGACTTGCTGAGCTAAAGCTTAAATTTGCTCTTAATTACAGATGATGAAGGATTTTTGGTTTTCGACTTTGTTACAGTAATTAAGTTAATTATGAGCAGTTAAATAATTTCCAATCTTTGTGAACGTCGTCATTACAAGGGCAAGAGAGATGTAAAATAATTATTCTAGTCTATATTCAGACTTCAGACTTAGTCTTATATTTATTTGTTTTTGAAGGGGTGAGTAGTCTAATAAATATGCTCCTTTTGCTTTTACTTGCAATGTGAAATGAGCAGCTATTCATTATACCTTCTTTGCTTAAAATAAGTTTTACAGCATTTCCAGTAAAAATAATAATATATAACAGGCCTATTAATATTACACCGCTAGGCACATGCTTCTCCTCATGTGGTGAAAGAACCAGCATTGTCCACGCTGGCTTATACCGATAAGAAAACGTAGGTTTGCGATTTCAGATTAAAACTTTTAGCATCCAGGTTTCCTTACGATGTTTTCCTTCACCGATTGTCAATGATGTCTTAGAATAATTAAGAAAGTGCATGTAACTTTGGGGGCTAGATGGAGCGACGACATCCGCAAAGTGGCTGGCAGTGGTTGGAGACGAAGAGCTGAAGATCGAGCTCAGTGGCGTGCAATAGGAGAGGCCTATGTCCAGCAGTGGACGAAGATAGGCTGATGATGATGTAACTTTGAAAAAGTCACATTGGTACTTGCCTGTTATGGGTTCAAACCTTCAACCTTGTGCACAAAAATCCGTTCATTAAACCGCTAGGCCACCACGATGTTTACACCGTGATGTACAGTTAATAGAATCAAGTTTACCTATTTCTGCAAAAAAATAATATTTTTTACAAATTGTCTATCATTGAGCAAGCAAAAAGTAATGCCCAACCTTTGACTTTCGTTATAGCAATTCGCATTTCTTTTGAAGCTCAAGATGATACGCATCCACGTTCTCCCATTAACTATATCTTCATCAAATATTTATACGAGCACATAAACATGACACTTACCGCATTCGTAATAAAACCCATTTTTGCGTATAACGACATTTTTGATGTCACCACGTCCTCATAATTTTTCGCTTCACAGAAGTTCCATTTGCCACTGCACCCTTGTTTACCTTAAACGTGATTGGACTTCTATTTATTTATTTTGGACCCCGACTTCGTCCACAAGAAAATTGGGATCCGACCCGCTTGTTTGGACGACATGTTTCGTAATGAATGTTTTTATTTGCCCCATTTCTGTTTTTATTTTGGAAATATTTTCAAATCGACGTATATTTTTACTAACTTTTTGGTTTGTTTGTTTATTTTGAAATATAAAGCTATCTCATCTCAAAGTACTTTTAAACTCGTGTATATTATCTGGTGTCTATATTAAAAACTGTGCCGAAGGCGTCACCTGCCAATTCGGGAAAATAAGATTAAAAATGATACCATAATATCATATTTAATCTGATTTTTATATTCACAACACAAAATTTGGAAACGAAATGGTCAACAAGATTTCTATTGAAAATAATTTTAGCAATTGCTTAAAGTTTGTTCAAAAGATAGTCTAGAACCTCAATGTCCCTTGTAAATATTTAATCAAAGCAATATTCAAAATCAGTCTTGAAAAGGACGAACTAAATAGTAATAATTATATTAAGCAGTCGCGGCCGATCCTATCTAGTTCAAACGATTGACGAAGGCCAACCGACTCTATGATTAAACATTATTTATTTATCAGCTTATTTACTATTCGAATAACAGGAAACACCAACAAAGATCCAATCAGTTTGAGTCTAAGAGAACGGTTGAGGGCATTTTCTAGTAAATTCGCTAGTCCACAATTCGGCTGAGCAAAACGTCAGGCGTTGGCTAACCGCGGCCGAAGCCTGGCTAGACTTGGGTCTAGATGTAGGACCCTTGCTAGATGTGGTACATATCTACAACAATTTTAACAATGTGACAAGTGATAAAGTCTCTTGTAATAAAAGTGGTCAGAAAATTTCTACCTAAATCTTGAAAAATCTTAATTATTTTAATCTATTATCATTATTATTTTAATTATCTTAATTATTTTATCAGATCATAGATTAAAATATTTAAGATTTTTCAAGATTTAGGTAGAAATTTTCTGAACATAAATTGAGTCTGAGTTTGAAAATTGATTTTAATTATGCCCAGATTAACTAGTATACCAAAAAGCTGCAAATATGAAAGTAAACTGAAGATGGGTATCTTTGGTTTTGGAATATAACATTTGCCATATCCAGTTTATTTTGTATTCTATTTCCGCGTCTTCCATGTTCATCAGTTTGCTTCAGTCGAAACAGAGCAATCTGTGCTTAGATTGTAACTAGATACTGGGTTTTAACTGGCGGTGATAGCTGACGCTTAATGTTAGTAGTAGATACAATTATCATAAAGCATACCTATTACAGTACGGCGTGTTTTTGGTAACGGAAATGAAGTCTTTACAGTTTTCCTCCGCCATTGAAATGATGAAATGAATGATACCTTGAAACGTTAACTAGTTAAGTAAACATTGTTGTCTCAAGAACGTTTTTCTAATGCACTCCAAAAGTAAAAACCTGAATGTTAAAACTATCTGTTAAAATAAAAAAAAAGAAATTCATTTATTCGAACACAATAGCTTCAGAGAATCGATGAGAAGACAAATAGCATTGACAAAATACTAGAGTAGTCGCTCTTTGGTTAAAATATAAAAATATTATTTAAGAGCATTGACATCGAAAGCTAGCATTTCATTACAAAGCAATATTATTTCTTCCACAAAGTGAATTCTACTCTCAGAATATCTTGAATGAATTAATGTCCTCGATACCGCAACAAAATAAACATTTCCCTTCAGCCAGAAACATGGTGCAGCGAATAAAAGCGTTCCACCGCACAGTAATACCATACAAATATTCCGTAAAGGAGTTTGAATAGAAATGTTTCCTCCTTTCTCCAACTAACATTGCCTTTTTGTCTGCGATTCTATTTCTTTGTGGTCGGCCTTATTGAAAATGGAGAGAACTGGGAACTGCAACTGATGTTTCAAATGAAATAAATATAGGCCATAATAATTATGAAACAATGTTTTTCTTGCAAATTCATAATATTTAGGAACAATAAACTTACATTTTCCACGGCCATGACCAACAATCTCTTTCTTCCAAGTCCTGGTGCAAATAAATCTGAGAAAAAAGTCTGTCAATGAAGGCCTTATTATAAAAAAATCGACAGTGCTTAACAACTTCTTATTAGAATTTGAATTAAGAATCTGCTAAGCAGTTAAGGTCATATATGTATACTATCACAAAAAATAGGGCTTAAAGGGATTGTAATTTTTAGCCACTTTGTAGTAAATGGATGCATGACGTATATTTCGTCCTTTGTAATGAAAAAAGGCAAATCATCGCTCTTCTCTGTTCAGACTTTCATGTTAGATAAGTTATATAATACGGATCTAGCTGAAAATCTAAAAATAACACCTCCTTTGTAGGTTTGATTATTTTCATATAAAACTGATATAGAGTAAAGAATATAAAATTTAAATTATGCAATAGTACACCAGTTTTGGCACTGGTGTAGGCACTTAATAGCCTAAAAATGATTAAAGAAATAAGTTTAAGGCAGAAAACTTTTAAAGATATTACCTCATCAATATTCCTAAACGTCTAAACTTCTACATAACATTTAGCAAGTAAAACATCTATTACGCTATTAAAATGATATCTCTTTTGGTTCAGCAACGAAGTAATCAAGTGAAATGAGCTTATAAGATGAAATTTGGCTTCCGTCCAAGCTTCCGCGGCCGGGGCCTCTCGAGCCCATGTTTTTATTTAACCCCCCTACGCCGTTGTACGTTTTACAGAATTCAGAGTGAATACTCGTAAATTTTGGAATTTGTTTCAATTTTTGTAGAAAGGAATTATTTTAAGTGGAAGTGCAGCGGGATGATAACTTCTGGGAGAAAGTTTATTTTTGGTTGTACAATAATAATGCAGTAAAAAATAAGTTTATACTTTGTCCAAGCCACTGCTAGCCTGTGATATAACCGATTAAAGGCTCAAAAGCACATCATTAATGATCATTTGAAAATAGTAGTCAGATTGATTTCTGTGGTTCCTAGTAACAATTGATGATCAACCACATACAAGATGATGGATAAAATATGTTTAGTACTCAGCGCAAAAGGTCAGCAGGGCTATCGCTATGGCGGTTGTCAACTAAAGCGATAATTGCTTTATAAAAAACACTGTGTAACCACAAATTTCGTATCGTCTACTTTCGATGACTAACTAGATCTACTACAACGTAGTTGGTCACCGACTTTAGCCGTTTTTACCATTATTTTTATCTAGTAAATATCGCTTGGGTTGTCAACTAGAGATAGCAAATAGGCCTACAGATCGTGCCAGTAACAAACATTTAATAAATCTATGATATATAGAATAATTCTGAGTTTCAAAACTGTTCCAAACGAAATTACCAGTAATAATAATAAAAATAAGGTGTCATCTTATACAAGGACCTACTATTGTAAACAACTAATCCAATCAATAGACGCACGATCAATTTGTAATGAGTTTTCCTTTAAACATTGTTTGCTTCACAGAAAATTATGGCAATGGCTACAAACGGCCAACGGAGAACGATGTTAATTCGATATTCTCCTTAAGTACCTTCATCTTCAGAGGATTACCTCCCATTGTTACACGGGGATTAAAAAAGGCACATTATATAATCCCCAAAAAGGGAGACATCTTAACTCTTATTAACTTTAGATTGCAATAAACTAAAGTGCGCTATACTTTTATAGCAGAATTAAGAGACGTTACGTAGTATCTGAATGCATTCTTATGAACTAACTAGACATGAGGAAAAGCAAACTTTATGGTAATAGAAATAAGGGTGAAGTTGACAGCAAAATATCTATCCGAGACTTCGTGTTTATGGAATGGTTTAGTAGGGAAATATCCCTTTTTTATGAGCTAAGAATGGTGAAGCTTATGTATGCTTATATTAATATTGTTTATTCAGCCGTAAGCCTGGTCCCATCTCTGCTAGGGGAATAGTTACTTTGTATGTTAACAGCAAAGCCTATTCTGTGATGGTCTAGACTTGGAAATGATTCTTAAGTTGAAGAAATATTGGTCTAACTACCGTTTGGGGGAGTTTTGTGGAAGACATAAAATATTAATATTATTTTTAGTCGCTCGTGTTGCCAAAAGAGATCGTAATTAATTTCTTTTTGACTGTAAAGGTTGGGTACAGTAGTTTTGCTTTTATTATGGCCCCCTGCCATCCTTTTTTGTTTATTTTAAGGATTTCAGTGCAGAGTAGTTGAATGCTCTAATTATTGACATAAAAAATGCACAGGGAATGCATAAGACGGCACGGATAGCCGAGTGGTATAGGTAACCACGCCAATTACCTCTGTGTGCGACGTGCTGCGGGTTAGATCCACGCATGGGACAAGCATTTGTGTAACCCTCAAATGCATGTTTCAAGCCTGGGTGTTCTTTGTACATGTAATTCGAATGTTTTGTGTAAAACTCCCCGGAAAACACAAGGATTAATTTCCTTAGTACGGGAGCCGATTTTTATATAAAAAAGCCTCCTTTTTAAATTACTTTAAGATTGGACTTACTTGTGTTTGTTATAATTTGGCACCATTTTTGTAAAGTAAGGGAGATCTCTTTACATCATCGTTACCTTATAATTTGTTCTTCATAAATTTTTGTACCTATGTGATATTATGTAAATTGTTATGTCCATTTTTTTTAAAGCCTGTAGGTATTGGAAACCACTGCTGGGCAAAGGCCTCCCCTTTTTTCTTCTAAACCTAAACTAAATATTATTATTAAGGTATTTAATTATTTCCTTGTTTAATTATTATCTTAGGGTATCGTAAAGGACTGGAACACAACCTCATGAAATAGCTTGGTCTCTATCTAAGCGCATAAATGCTTAGTTTACGGCTCGAACTAAGTCATACCTTAAATTGTTGCCTTCAGTTTACGGTTTGAGTCAGAACACAAATATTACAGAAGGCCCAATTTAGTACGCTTTTAGTATTATGAAAAAGTTGTTACACTACAGCATTGCTCTCTATCAAAAACAACCTTAAAGAGAATAATTTGTTGTACAGAAGACCGCTCGTCACTGCCTGTGTGTAGTAGTGTAGTTATGTAGTAGTAATCCAGAACGCCCAGGAGTCGAGCATCTAGCGACTCAGTTGACACGCTTAATAATCCGGTAGGTCACGCTGTCGATTGCCGGATTAAAAAATAATGGATGGTTTGCTTATTTCTCTAATATAAGTACCTAATTTAAGCTTTGTTTCCCATACAAATCCAATCCAATAGTTTCAGTAGGTATTCCGGCAAATGCGAAAACTTTTGACCGAGTGCCTATTGTAATATAATTTGAATAAGCTGGTTTTAATAAGCCACAGTAAGCATAGTGATTTACACTATACATTCTATCTCAAAAAATATTTTTTTAATTTGTTATTATTATCTACGTATTCGTGATTAGAGGTTTTTCTGTTTTTTTTCTGTATTGTGACCAGTTGTTGTGAAGTTACCCTGTTATGTGGAAATGTCTGTATTACTTTAAACGCCGGGCTTAATGAGGACAACTGTGTATTAATTTTAGTGGGCTTTTCAGTTTACAGTTTTGAAGGCTGTTTCTAAGGTGAAGAAGTTTACACGTTTATACATAATACCAATTATTTACTATTTATTAAATACAATAACAATTTATTGTTGCTACAGTAAAGGATACATTAATTTAATTATTTATCATTGGTTTAGATGTTTTTGAGGTTACCACCCTTTTATGCACATGTGAGATGTTTTAAATAATTTTAGTTTAAAAATAAAAGTATATAATAAGTTAAATAGGAAATACAATGTGAAATGTTTTAAATAATATAAAAGTAAATCAATTGTGAGATGTTTTAAATAATTTCAGTTTAAAAATAAAAGTATATCAATAGTTAAAAAAAAATACAATGTG
Source organism: Diachrysia chrysitis (assembly GCA_932294365.1). Lineage (NCBI taxonomy): Eukaryota > Metazoa > Arthropoda > Insecta > Lepidoptera > Noctuidae > Diachrysia > Diachrysia chrysitis. The sequence continues at coordinate 1,033,689 of OW028661.1, forward strand.
AAATGTTTTAAATAATATAAAAGTAAATCAATAGAGTTTGTAAGAATAATAATTTAATAAGTAAAATTAAGAGGGTATTTATATTATTTAATTCACACGTCATAACCGGTAGTCAGAAGTGGGGCAGAGTGGGGTTGTTTACTACTGTATATATAAAGACTGCGCACAGTCGGCAGGTCACTAGTGTTTTACGAAACTTCGAACAGAACACTGCTCTGCTCCCTGTCAGTTGTATCTGGCTCTGAGTACCTACCGACCTGTAATTACAGATAAGTATTTTTTATGGTTATATTGTATCTATGTAAATTAAGTACATAAATTAATTTGTAACAATCTATATACTTTCACTTTCTGGTGTATATTTGCCTTGGTTAAATGCTAGTTTTAAACAAAACATAAATGTGTAATAAAATAAATACTTCTTAACTATTATTATATATTATTATTTTTTTTAAATATATATGCCTAATCCCGACATCAGAAGTGGGATTGATATCTGGCCCATAAACTAATCAATTTGTCCTGTATTTACAGAGAGAAAGAGAGAAAGAGAGAGAGAGAGAGAAAGAGAGAAAGAGAGTGTGCACCATGGACACGGAGCTTATGAAAAATAACTAACTAACTGGAGCAGTCTACAAATGGTTGCAAAGGCTGGTAAGTCCCTACGGGGATCTGCTTCTACTTGGTTTGAAACATGGGAACCAGAACATCGCGATTGGGAAACTTTTCGTCAAGATTTGATAGATCTGTTCCCAAGCAAGAAAAATTTAACAGAGAAACTTACGAAAGCCATTATGTACAACTCTGAGTCTGCGGAAACCTATGCCGAATATGCCAGGGAAAAAATCTTACTGCTTAAAAGAACTAGGGTAGCATTTACTGAGGAACAGCTAGTTGAGCTTGTCTGCGGGGGAATTCGCGATATTAATGTTAGAATGGCCTCTTTTAATAATTCGGTATCAACCACTAATGAACTAATAACCCTCTTTTCTAATTACGTAAAGAATCCTCGAAAACGATTTTTTGATAGGAACGAAACCGTTAATGATCCAGAAACAAGTGTCGCCAAGAAACCTCGTTTTGGTCTACCCTCAGATTCTTTTACGGCAAGACATTGTTACTCTTGTGGACAAAAAGGTCATATTCAATATCATTGTCCAAAAAATTCAACAAAAAATTCTTTAGTTAGCGAAATGAAGCCTAAATCTAGAGACATCCCAACTACCAATAAAAATAAGTGTGGATTTTGTAAGAAAGAAGGTCATAGTATAGAAAAATGTTGGTCAAAACAGCGACATGATCGGGAAAAACAAAATACTAGTAAACCAGTAAATTGCGTAACTCGGTCGGGTCTTCATCTTACAAAAGTCCTCATTAAAGATATCCCTATTAATGCGTTAATCGATACCGGTTCTAATTGCTCAATAGTCAAAGATTCCATAGCATCTCGATTGGGCTGTCACGTTTCTCCTTCTTCTGTGAGATTGGATGGTATTGGCTCAGGTCACATAAATACTTTTGGAAAAATTACAGTACCGGTTCGATTTGATGACGTGTGTATTGAATTAGAATTACACGTAGTAACTGATAATAACTTTACTTACGATTGTATTATAGGACAGGATGCCGTTCGATATGCCGATATTGCTATTGTCACTGATATGTCGGGCACTAAATTGATACGAAAAAATATAGTCCATATTGTAGAAAGTAAAGAAGAAAATTTACTTTTAAAATGTACTCAAAATTTAGAAAAAGTGTTAAAAGATAACGTTATAAAAATCTTTAATAAATATCCTAAAGTGCTACCTATGGCAGATTATATTGGAAATGTTAATACTGGTAAATTAGAAATAAAATTAAAATCTAATAAAAATATTAATTACCGCCCTTACCGTTTGGCTCCAGTAGAGTGTGAGAAAATTAAGAAAATAGTAAGTGACCTTTTGCGAGCTGGTATCATCCGTGAAAGCGACTCATCCTATGCAAGTCCTGTATTATTAGTGAAAAAACGTGACGGTGATGATCGAATGTGCGTCGATTACAGAGCTTTAAATTCTATAATTGAAAAAGAAAGATATCCTCTGCCTTTGATTCAAGATGAGATTGATCAATTAGGGAAAGCAAAATTTTTTATATCAATAGATATGAAAAACGGCTTTCATCAAATACCGGTTTCTGAAAATAGCATTAAATATACCGCTTTCGTGACCCCTAATGGTCACTATGAGTATCTCAAAATGCCTTTTGGCATATGCAATGGCCCCTCTGTATTCCAACGAGCCATATCGAAAGCGGTTAAAGATCTGAGGTTCCTTAGGGTTTATATTGATGATCTGCTTATACCGTGTGAGACTATAGAACAGGGCCTTGAGTATCTGGATTTAAGCTTGGCAGCACTTGTTAAAGCCGGATTTACTATCAACTTGAAGAAATGTCGGTTTTTCGTAACTTCTATCGAATATCTAGGCTGGGTTATTTCGGCTGAAGGTGTGCGACCAAGTGAAACTAAAGTTAAAGCTCTGGTCAACTCTCCCATTCCCAAAACTGTCAAGCAGGTCAGACAATTTATGGGCCTAGCTAGCTATTTTAGAAAATTTATCCCAGAATTTGCTTCCAAAACAGCTTGTATAACCAAGCTTACCAAAAATGGTCAGAATTGGGAATGGGGTGATGAGCAGAATGCTGCACGTAAATTTATTATAGATAAGTTGACTTCGGAACCTATTCTCTCGATCTTTGATCCCTTACTGCCTACTGAGATGCACACTGATGCTAGTGCAATTGGGTATGGTGGTATGCTTGTTCAGAAACATGGTACAAACAATAGGGTCGTCGCATATTTCAGTCGTCGTACTACAGAGCCAGAATCTAAATATACGTCGTATGAATTGGAAACACTTGCCGTGTATAACTCTTTAAAAAACTTTCGTGTTTATCTTTTAGGTATTTCATTCAAAATTGTCACTGATTGTAATGCCATTAAATCAACTATGTACAAAAAAGACCTTTCCCCGAGAGTTGCTAGGTGGTGGACGTTCATGCAAGACTTTGATTTTAAGGTAATTTATAAGAAAGGTATTTATGTTGGGCATGTAGATTATCTAAGCAGAAACCCAATTGTGCCAGCCGGTTCGAAATCAGATCATGCAGAAACTCCACCTAAAGTAAATTTGATAACCGAACAATCATCTTGGTTAGAGATTGCTCAACATAGAGACCCTGAGAAATTATCGTTAATAGACCGTGTACAAACCGGGGATATTGGTAGTGATCAGTACGTATTTAAAAAAAATCTACTATATTACAAATGTCCCTTAGACAATAAACTAAAGGCGTTTATCCCTAAGGGAAGTCGGCTTAGTATCCTACGTTTGTACCATGATGAGAACTGCCACGTTGGATACGAAAAGACATTACAAAAAGTTAGAGAATCTTATTGGTTCCCCGGTATTAATAGATTTGTAAAGAAATACATTTTACACTGTTTAACATGTGTTAAAGGAAAGTTTCATAGTGGTCCACACCAAGGTCTGTTGCATCCCATCGATAAAACCCCAATTCCGTTTCATACCGTTCACCTTGATTGCACAGGTCCTTTTCAACAGTCTAATGAAGGTTATAAGCATATTTTGGTGATAATAGATGCTTTTACTAAGTATTGTTTTCTTAAGCCCCTTAAAACTATGAGTGGTGATGAAATGTTAAAAGCTATTCGAGAATCCTTAACCATGTTTGGAACCCCATCTAGAGTAATTACTGACCGTGCCACTAACTTTTCTAACGAAACTCTGAGTGTCTTATTTCGAGAATGGAATATAGACCATCACATGATTTCCACTGGTACACCACGTGGAAACGGGCAGGTCGAGCGATATATTGCTACAATTATAAATATGCTGACTACTGTTTGTAATACTGAGGCAGAATGGCCGAATTCTTTACATAAGGTTCAACAAACCCTTAATACAACCGTACAAAAAACAACTGGCTTTTCGCCATTAAGATTATTAATTAGTCGTGATGCAAACATTCCCGGTATTCAGGCTCGACTAGCTGACATAGAGGAACCAGGTCCTTCTAATGTAGAACAAATAATAGACGTTAGGGCTGATAGGACTCTGGCATATAATAAAATGAAATTGGCAGCAGAAAGATCCAAATTACGCTTTGATACAAAGAGACGAGGCAATATAAACTATGCTTTAGGAGATATTGTTTATGTCCGTCAAGACCATCGTCGTCACAGCAAACTAAGCCCTAAGTTCAAGGGACCCTATGAAATCATAGAAATCTTGGAGAACGACAGATTTAGATTACGTGGGCAAGGACGATTGCAAAATATTGTTATTGCAAAGGAGAAATTGAGGAAATGGCTCGGCGAGTGGTCTGATGAAAACCGAACAGCTGAACAAGGTATAGTTTAAGTCCTTAACTTATTTTATAAAAGAGACGAATGATAGAGTGAGCTCACTGATGAATGTGTGTGTGTTGAGAGAAAGTATGACCGTGTGAGATGTTTACGTTGCTAAGAAATGTGTGAGATATTGAACGTTCTGATAGAATGTTGCTGCAATGGTGGCCTGGTGTGAAGTCTAGACACCACGAAGCAGCACGTGGTGGGACTGATCACGACAGCCCAACCAGAGAAGGATAGAATTGCTGAGATAATTGACCTGGTGAAAAGTTTAGACACTATGATCAGCACATAGTGGAACTAATCACGACAGGCTCAATATGTTGTAAGGTTTCTTTTTAGATATAAACATCGAATCGAGTGAAGAAGATTAGATTACTTCGAGAACGAAGTAATTTTCAGAATGGCCGTGTGAGATGTTTTAAATAATTTTAGTTTAAAAATAAAAGTATATAATAAGTTAAATAGGAAATACAATGTGAAATGTTTTAAATAATATAAAAGTAAATCAATTGTGAGATGTTTTAAATAATTTCAGTTTAAAAATAAAAGTATATCAATAGTTTAAAAAAAATACAATGTGAAATGTTTTAAATAATATAAAAGTAAATCAATAGAGTTTGTAAGAATAATAATTTAATAAGTAAAATTAAGAGGGTATTTATATTATTTAATTCACACGTCATAACCGGTAGTCAGAAGTGGGGCAGAGTGGGGTTGTTTACTACTGTATATATAAAGACTGCGCACAGTCGGCAGGTCACTAGTGTTTTACGAAACTTCGAACAGAACACTGCTCTGCTCCCTGTCAGTTGTATCTGGCTCTGAGTACCTACCGACCTGTAATTACAGATAAGTATTTTTTATGGTTATATTGTATCTATGTAAATTAAGTACATAAATTAATTTGTAACAATCTATATACTTTCACTTTCTGGTGTATATTTGCCTTGGTTAAATGCTAGTTTTAAACAAAACATAAATGTGTTATAAAATAAATACTTCTTAACTATTATTATATATTATTATTTTTTTTAAATATATATGCCTAATCCCGACACACACATGGTTTTAATAACTACAAATTTCCGCAACAAAAATTCAAAAAATTAATAATTCAGCCAGTATGTAATATTACATTTATGTATAATAATGTACTCAAAAACTATTACTAATTATTATTAATGCGAAAGTTATTCTGTTTGTCAGTCTTTTTGTATGCTACGCTTTCACGGCTAAGCGGCTGAACTGATTTGGATGAAATCGAGTATAGGGTAAGTTTGGATCATAAGAAAGGACATAGGTTACTTTTTGCCGCTTTAATCGACACCAACGCGAGCGAATCCGATGGCATCAACTAGTATAACATAAACACAGGTCAAGTTAATATTTTAGATCTTATATAATTTTCGTTAATTTAATTCTTTAAGACATCTCTTAGGTTTTTAAGTACTTACTCTCCAGTATAGCAGATACATTGTTTTACAATGTTCTATCTTAGTTAGTAAGTACCAGTTTGCCCGTTTTACGTCGGAGTTCCGTACGGAACCATATATTGTTGCTACGGTTTACGGCTCACGATCCAGCCGCTGTTATTGAAAAGTTTTCTAGTTTGGATAACTGGCTCATAGGTACTTATGTGTAAAGATGGCATCATATTTTGGAGTCTTATATAGGAGTTTGTTTAAGTCTTAAGTAGTTTTGTGTGTATATTTTATTGTTTTAAGTTTTTCATGTAATAATATAATGTGTTATAGATTTTTATTCGGTTGCCTCGGTCTGATTGCCTATCTATATATATATATATTATCCATAAGGGTTAGCTTAATGTGGAGTAAGTTTTTTTTTATACGTATATCTGTTATTTTACGTTAAAATTTTATTATATCTCATAAACCTCAAAAAGTCGCTTAAAAAACGTTAAAGTTACTCTAGGTGCGCGGTTCCAAAATGTTCTTTCTATGGAGAAAAACTGGCAAGAAACTCCAACTTCGTCCTCCTCCAATAACATTTGTTTTATTTACTTATATAAATAGCAAACGCAGTCTACATCTAGCTATAAAAATCACCACTCAAAGGTGTTTAATAACTAACAATATAAATAATAGCGAGTTAAATCCTAAAAGCAATCTACGCTAAATTGCTAAATGATGGTAGTACTATTACTTAATATGTCCACCTAATTATCTCTAGTTTTAGTTTATAGCAACCATTATAGTAAACTATTATGGTCATTTTCATGACACATCGGTACATCAAAGTGGAAGCGCTGCCAAGTATATACCCTGAACATACAATATTATGTAGACCAGATCAGTATTGAGATAGAAATCTAACCTCATCGCATGTCTTTCGTTTTGACTGATTAAACTGTTGTACAAAGTCTATCATCAGTCAGAAGGCGTCCACTGTTGAACAAAGGCGTCCCCCATAGAACGCATCAACGAACGGCAACTTGCCGCTTGCATTCACCAGTTGCCCGCGACCCTGACAATTTCGGTCCACCTGGTGGGAGGCCTACCACCGCTTCGTCTTCTGCTTCGTGGTTGCCACTCAAAAACCTTTCTTCCTCATCGGTGATCGGTTCTTCGAGCGATGTAGCCTGCGCATTGCCGCTTCAACTTGCATATACTGAGAGATATGTCGACACAGGTACAAAGCCTATGGGAGGCTGAAATCTAACCATTAATCTTGATATATAAAAAAAACAATTGAAAAACAATGTAGAGAAAAGTACGTTACAAATTGAGCCTACACTAAATGACTAGCAATTTAAAGACAAAAAATTGAATTAGCTTGTTAATGTATTCTTATAACAAAGTTTATATTTCTATTTTTAATTACGCAATACCGCCTGCAAAGCGATTACTTGTAATTAAATAGGAAGAGTGAAAAAAAAGCATTTCAAGAATAAATTTGGGTATCTCAGATAGTGACCTCTGTAGTTAAGTTCGTAAAGCGACAAGTGCGTTTAACCAGTAGTCGCGGGTTCGACCCCTGCCTGAAGTTTCAAATTTTTTATTTTTTATTATTCATATTTATAAATTAAGGTTCAAAAAAAGACACTAAAATATCAACTTTGTATTTCTTTATTTTTGTACAATGTAATACTAAAACGTATACATTTCTCTGTTCGGTTAAGTTTAACTGGAGACACAATTTGTTAAAGTTGACTATCATAAAACAATTTGCATAGGGATCAATATATTATATAAGTTTTAAATAAATGAAATTGCATTTATATGAATTTGTAAGCCAATAAAATCGAAAGTAAAACTATTTGGTTTTTAAGGATCTAAAGAAGGCGTTAGTCGTAGTTTAGGTCCGAAATGGCAAATTCCTAAGCTTATTGGTGGGCTTTGACAACTGAAGCACCAGTGGCGCCAACTAGTGAGCTCAATAATGGTAGCCCTTATTAACCTTTTAAGCGCTTGACGAAATATTAATTACCTACAAATCGATAAATATGCATAATTTTTGTTGAGATTTTTTTTATAATTTTAAGTAATTGTTTGTAAATAATATCTCCATTTTATAATGTGTTTTAGTTGTACCGCGCAATCAATAGGAAGAAAATTGAACGAAAACATCATGCATGTTCTCTGTCGCAGAATACGACATGAGCAGTAGGGACACGGAAATATGTGTCGCATAAATACGACACAAGCGGTTAAAAGGTTAAACCATTTTGTGTCTCCATGTAAATACATAGTTTCTATGTTCCTGTTCTTTGGTATGAATTAAAAAATGTACTCTTAATACTACAATTCCATAATATTTATTGGGAGCATGTGATGACATTCATGGTACCATATATCGTAAATTCCTGCAATATTTTTAAAACCACAGGCAAAATTGGATCTTACATTTTACATTTTATAGTTTATAATATGAAATTTGCTATTGTTATTATATTTTAAACACGTACTTTGCAACTCAAATATAATAATAACACTGCGTGTTGGACCTGTGTCCCCACGTTAACCTTTCAAAGGACCGGGTATTCTCGCTACTGAGGATAGCCTGTGAAAAATTAGAGATATGTAGATGGAATAAAGTTTAATGACATTTAATTACAGGTCATCAGGAATTCTCACGTGTGTGTGTTTCTGTCACCTCGTGTGATTCTGTCACGGTTAAATATAGCCAGTCAATCCCGAAATCCCGTGTCAGTTAACAGGCACGGCTACTTTGTTTGCAAGGCAAATTGATACAGTCGGTACGACACTTTGATTCGAGTTTCGTGTTGTTTCTAACTACCGTGTACTCAGTGCACGAGTGTACTAGAGTTTCGTGTTCGAAGGATTTTTATAAAATCTTGGATGTTCGTATTTCTTTTGTTTTAGTGACAGACTATAAGTCATTTTTATGTTTAACAGTCAGTGTTCAACAAAGTACATAAATTTAAAAAACATTTATATTATTAGAAGTATTTAAATTTTAAGAACATAATTCGATTTCTAAGAGTGAAAAAGCTATAAAGCGCCAAAAAACTTTTATGACGGCCATTTAATATTGTCATTGATTGTTTTTGTCCGAATAAATTTGTGTAGAAAGATATACATTCTGTTAAAATGTTAAATATACGATCGCTAATTATATTGCTTGGTTTATAAACAACATTACTTGAAGACTGAATGTCAAATCATGCTCCCAAAACTTTTAACAAGCTGTATTAATATCGGTGAGATGTACCAAACTACGTCTTTAACTATCTACATTATAATTACATATTTATGGAAGATTTTACTAAGATATCTACATCTTAATACCCGTATTATGTAAATATGGCAGATAAATTATATACCTAAATGTTATTTAAACTTTTGGTAGATCTCCAAAACGTTTGAACAATAAATAATATAATGTCTAGAGATACGAATAATTTGACACTGCTTGTGCACATTTGTTATTTTAAAATAATTGACAAATAAAAAATAGTAATATCATTGATTTATTCAATTAAAATAATATGAAAATCGCTATTATATCTGTTTAAGTGTTTCATAAATGTTTTATTTGCTTCGAAATAGTGTCAAATTATGTTTTATTATTGAACAATTTTATATTAATAACCTATTAGGTATTTATTTTACTACAAGTACAATGTAAGCAAAACATCACTCATCATCGTCAAATACACATATTATTTTATATACACCATTCATACTTAAATATTTTACAGCTAAGAAAATAATACTGAGTCATGCATACACCGCATTTTAATAAAAAATAACTTAAAATTTCACATTTAAAAATGCAATTTGCATGAAGATTCTAAAGATAAAGTTTCTTTTAATTTAATTTTATCTTTAATAAATTTAAGAATTACATCACTCACTTTTACGCACATAAAATCACTTTAAATAATAATCTTTTATAATCATTTATCATTTTGTATCTTAATTTGGGTTCATTCAATTCAGCGACACTTTACATTTATAAAAGATACTTTTTTCTTTATGAAATTCAATAAGACGCAAAAATTACATTACGTTTGTAAGGCTTTGTACGCACTGATAAATGTTAGCGATTTATTTAGCGTATCATATTGTACACGCTCACGTAGTACGAATTTAGTTGCTGATTCCAAGCACTTGGTGTTACATTTTCTTGATCGGCAAATGTTTCTAAGTCAGAAATATATTGCCATTTCGTAAGGCATTATAATTTTATTCTATTAAGTAATATATATGAAGAATATTCTCTAAGCTCCTGAAATATTGCCATACGTGAGTCCTCATAGTGCATAATGCAGTACATTTTACAGTATAATAAATTTCGAGCGATATCTCAGTCATTATTTTACTTACTCGTCCATTGGATATGATTTCTTTTAAATATAATTCGAAAGTTTACATTACCATTATTAACAGTCTACATTTCTATCTTAAAATGCTTGATCTTTGTTTGTAAGTCTTTGGTAAAAAGTCAAGCGAATGAAATGAGAGTTTATTTTGTTTAACTTTTGATGTTTTTAGATCATTCGGTGAAGTTTATTTTAAATTATGAATTACTTAGTTCGTTCAGCTTTATAATTGAATGCGAGTTATTTTCTTGGTTAAAACCTAAAATAATATTATTATTAAGTGCGTGTTTCTACATCGTTGCTCGTTAGTTCAGTTTCTTGAATATCGTCTTCGCTTCGACTTGAATCTGAGTCTGGAAAAATAAGAGCATTTTAAAAGATGTTAAGCAGATAAAATGTAATATTGTTACCAGGAAACCCTTTTTTAGTATTATTATGTTATTAGTAATGAAACCTTCAATTATAGGTTTGAAAATATTAAAAAAATAATCATTCATAACGATATTGGACAACCTGATTAGGATAATGGTTTAAGTGGTATATTTAAAGGAGAGCATAATCACTTGTTCAATGACAATAATTATAATTCCATGTAATTTTTTTTTAAGCTACACGTTGGTCATCACTGTGAAATATTAAGACCTCTTACTATTTCTCAGTGGTGAAATGGGTAGATTTTTTTTAATGTTCGTCTAATAGATTATTGTAGAATATTAAACACGTTTTTATTTTACGTAATCGAACACTCGACGTTACATTGATTTGAAATGTCAAATGACGTCCCAGTTATCTCCCTCAGTGTCACAGAATATTTTATACTGCATGTAAGTATTTAACTCATACCATGAGGCCTAGTGTCCAAGGCCAGTACAGCGAGAGGCGCATCATCCAGAACTCCTGACCATCTCGCAGCTAAGACCCTCGAACCTCTATGGCCCCGCACTACCACGGTAGGCACGACATTCGAGGATATAGTGGACCCGCCATACATGGAAACTCCAACGTTACGTCTCAATATAGTACTGGAAATAAAAAAAACAGTTATAGAAAACAATTAAAAATAATTTTTTGTTTACTTATAAAGTAATTGAATTTATTATTGGCCACGTACTTAGTAGATTCTCATTTTTATTCCTATTATGCATTAAGCAAAAAGGGAATTAAACTAAAAAAAATACTTCAAGGAATAGAATATTGTTTCTTGTCAAAATGTTATATAATATATCATTTGAATTTTTGCAGTTTTATCTACCTCAGCCAAAATAATAAATAACTATACACAAATTTTCAAATTTTTCTAACCTTTGCTCCGGATCTCTTGGTCGACTCTTCTTTTTACACATGACTATCATGGCTACGCACAACGTAGTCAGTATAGTCACTAAGACTAGAGACAAAGCGGCCCCAACTAGGAGGGCTACACTGTTGTCTGTCGGTGGAGCTTGTGGTGGCGGCGCTGGAGTCATGGTTTGAAGAGAACCTGGTTATAAAATAATTTGAGGATTTATTATTAAGGATTAGGCGACTTGAATTTTTTATTTGGAATTTTGTCTACGAGTAGGTATACTTACTTCGAATAAACTAGGCTCAGATAGTGACAAAGCAATACCGTAAAATTTTAAGTAAGTTAAGCAGACCAAATGAGTTAATTTCGTAATTTAACCATAGTTTGGTTAAATTTACTCATTTGGTACGTAAAAAATATGGTCATTTAATAGAAAATTAAATGAGAACGATATGTGAACACGTCTAAAAGAGATGGAAATCCCAAAGGTAAATAGCAAATAACTTACCAGGGCTGTCTAAATCATCGGCAGTTCTTATAGACACGCTGTGCAATGCTGCAGGTCTTTGGGATCTTCCTCTTGGTGTTTCAGCATACACCAGCAATGTATACCGTCCAGGAGTCAAAGCATCTAATGCGAACTGAGGTTTGTCATTCCTGACACGGTACACCGCTTCCGTCAATCCAAAAGCTGAAATACCCTGAGAAACGAAAAAAATATTTGGTCTTTCGAAAGTATTAGTGAGAAGAATGACATAATTTTAAAGACTTTTCTAAACCCTTTTGTAAAACACATTAATTCATAATTTCATTATACAATAAAGCTTTTCAAAGATTATATCTTAGAGTCTTAAGTATCTTTCCACTTGAACGGGCCTTAAAATACCAGAGAACAATGCTTCATCGAGGTAAGTACACTCGTTGTCTTAAGTATATAACACGTTGTATAATTCCGTCGGCGGTTGTTCATTTTCAATCACTTAAGAGTACAGAAATAGAGCTGGATATTCAGTAAACATTTATGAAGACACAATAAAACACAAAATGTTAGATACACCGCATGCACATTACAAAGAAAACTGTCATACAATTAAACAAGAAATATTGTGACGCAACGAGTCCTTTGGAATCATGTATGCAAGATTTATTAAACTATTCAAACAGAATTCAGAGATCCAATATGTCATAGTAAACTTCATTACTTTGCAGAGTTTGTCAGAAAAACAAATTAAAATACTGTCTAGGATTTCTATTTCGTATTCAATAAAAAAATCTCGCCTTTTTTTGAGTTAATTTCATAACTACTTAATATAGAAGATCACTGTGGTTGGAGTTAAGGATGGTGTCAAAATTTAACTGGAGAATTAACACAAACGGTTACGACAAAGGATTTCTTAGAGTAGACCAAAAAAAGTCTAATCTACAGAGATTTAAAACATACAGGTAAAGGAGAAATTGAAGAGCAACATCAAAGATGATATTTAGGATGCAAAAGTTCCATCGATTTGTTAGCACGGCACCACAGCCACGCCGCGCTCACCTGGTCGTTCATAGTGGAGATCTCATTGTCTTCGTGCGCAGTTTCAGTGCGATGCCGTACCTCCAAGGCTTCGAGCAGGAACCGCTGCGGGAGACCACCGTCGTGGCCGGGCTCGCAGTGGAGGAGGTCGTTTTCTATCTCGCAGTTACTTGGTGGTTCAGGGAGCGCTGTGGATAAAGTTGGTATGGATGCATGCAGATGGTAATGTTTATGGCTTTGTTATTTGATGTAAGAATAATGAATTATATTTTTCTAGCATTGATTTTATTTATGAAAAGCAAAAAATGTCTTGCAAACAATTTCTTAAAAGGCATGCTCGACAGCATATTTTTTCATTTTTAATAGTTGGTTACGTGATTATATACTTTTCAAAAAAACATTAACAGTAGATTTTTTGATTATAAAATCAAATATTGACACTAATATATCAAATATTGACAATAACAGCTGATAAAATTTTCATGCTTTTCTAAATCAGAAAGTGAAAAGTTTTACTGGTCATTTTGTGATACATATTTATACAAGTTTGTTGCTTTATCAGCTTGTTTTCGGTTACTAAGCAAAATAATACAATACCAGCAGGTAGTATCCTAAAGAGACACGGCTCCCGTTGGTTGCCCACATCATTACTGGCCCAGCACGCCAGCCAGCCTAGATCCTCGTCTGTTTCTGATGGTAAACCGTGGATGACTGTACTTGTGGAACCCATTACCGTTACATTTGCTGCTGGTATCTATATGAAGGGTAAAAAAAATCTTTATTAGCATAAATGAATTGTAATATCGAGATGAAAAATAAAGTTAAAAATAATTTGTAGTAAATGTCAAACTACAAATTAGCCAGAAGACAGACATGCTTTGATTTGATTAAATTGAAAAAAAACCCACAACATTTTAAAAAGAATATCATATATTCTGTTTCTTAAAATCTCTTACCGGTAAAACATCCTTCGTGCCATTATAAGTCCAGTAAAACCGCAACGGTCCAGCGTCACGGCTAGCCGGGGCTGTCACTGAACACCTGGCTCTCACTTCTCCACCAGGGGCACCTGCTAGCTGCTGGATTACATTACCAGATGCGCATTCTGGTCGAGCTGTTGTGGAGAAAAATTTAGGGATAGGATTAGTATTATATTTTATCCATACTAATACTTGAAATGTGAAAGTAGCTCTGTCTGTCTGTTTACGCTTTTACGGCTAAACCGCTGAACCGATCTTGATGAAACTTGGTAAGGAGTAAGTATGGAACGCAACAGAGGACAGGCTACTTTTTATCGCGATAACCGACGATTCGCCACGCGGGAAAAGGCTACTGATAAACATTTGCAATACGATATGACAAATTTACAGATGAACTTTGATAATTATAACTCTATAATCGGATTATTTCAGTAAGGATAAGTAGTCATAAGGACTCCTTATTTGAAATATCCCAAAATCTGTTTGAGACACTGATTATTAAATTAACTTGATTTGAAATAAAAAAAGATTAAATAATCTGAAATGCAAACTAACATAATATAATAAATACAGAAAAATATAAAAAATTAACAACGACACCAAAAGAAAATTACTTACACAGAACGTTTAAGGTGAGAGGATCACTCAATGCACTTCCTTCAGAGTTTCGGGCCCTGCACCTATAAACTGTGGAGTGATGCCTTCTAAGGCCTCTGATTACCAGCCTGTTGTTTTCAATTGAGAGACCTCCAATTGGGTCATCTCTGATTAGGTGGACCTGGTCGTAAAAATAAAATGAGAATTACATGGAGAATATTTTCCCATATTCTTTAGATTTATTTGGAAAACGAAATAATTTTAAAAAAAAAACAACAAGCAAGTAATTAAGAAATCAGATAAAAAATATCTATCAAAGATCCAATCAGTGTACAGCTAATATAAAATCCAAAGCAAAACCTAATTATGACACCGTACTTCAAGTCGAACATTATTATGAAGTTATTATTTTCCAGTATAACAAATTGAATTTTCATGAAGCAACAATTAAATACTCATTATTGAATCACGCTAACTTAGACTTAGGTACTTGAACATGCCAACTTAGTATTTACGGTAAACTCTGTTATTTCTTTATAACAGTTTTAATTTTATAAATTCTTAAACTTAGTTGAACTGGTTGCGGTGTATCGTGGATGAAAATGGGCTAATGGGCTAGATGTCTGAATATGAAAAATCTAAATATAATTAGTCCGACATTTGAATTATAAAATAATATTTGACACGTATATTTTGCTTAATCAAAATAAGACAACACTATAAGTAGATACAGCGGATCAATTTTCAGGAGTGGGAGCTAATCATGCTTGCATAAAAATGTAGGTCTTATGTATTAAAATGTAGGAATTATGACATTTCAAATCAATGTGTTGTCGTGAATTTTGGTTATGTAACATAAAAAAAAATACGTGTCTAACTAAAGGACATTAAAAAACAATATCTTCTTGCCCCAATTATAGAATATACAAAGTTTTTACAAATATAGTTAATGATAAATTTAACTACTTCAAAAACATCGTATATTTTTTTTCGATTATTATGATAGAAGGTATACCTTAATGATTAGAAAATAAGGACACTGTTCATACGGTGTCAATTTTGATAAGCTTCAAGTTACTCGATAGCGGTTAAGATATTTTTTTTTTTTGGTAGGCCTGTTGATCTAATGGTTAGTGATCCTGACAGCTAAACCAGAGGTCGTAGGTTAAATTCCTACCCAAGACAAATAATTTTGTGATGAGCATGATCATTTGTTCTGAGTATAGGTGTAATTTATCTGTAATATGTATGTATTTAAAAAATATATTTAGTATTTTTATCAGTTGTCTGGTAACAGGCAACTGATAAAAACCGTTTGGGTTCAGATGGCCGTTTATAAGTCGTCCCAACTTATTACATATTATTATCAATTGTCTAGGTCATTATTCACTATTACCTTTTCGTTTTTGTCATTTTTAGTAGTATATCTCCAACTTACCTCTGGCCCTTTATAGAAAGTGTAATTGACAGCGGGTGGTGACGCATCAGCAGAACACAGTAAAACAGCATTCTCGTCTTCTCGAAGTAGACGAGGCTCTTTTGGTTCTATCAGCGATATTTGTGTCACTGGTGGATCTATAAAAAGTAAATAATTAGCTAAAAATATTGCTACTAAAAGTAATTAATGCTTCGGCCCACGGTTGTATGGACATGGGCGCATCGATCACATTTTTTTTAATGTGCTAGATACAATTATCTGGCACAAATAACGTTGACTTTGCACATCAATAATACAAAACAATACAAGCTAAATTAATTTGCTCAAAAAATTCAATTATTTTTATAGCATATTAATTTTGCCTGACATAAGAATCAAATATGTTGTTGTGTGATCAACACAATTATATTATTTTTCGCAAGTGCGTAAATGTTTTCCTCATAAGGTTTTCTACGCTCTTTTTTATCAGTAAGCTTCATTTTTACGAGCAACGTGCAAAACAACCTTTATTATATTCATATCAGCCCACATGAAGACATGTTTGATGGTATAATTATTTCAGATCATAATATTCTGTTGGATATAAATAGGTTTAAGCTGAAGAAAATTTCTTTAGAAACAGATACTTGGTGTGGGCGACAACGTGCTTGTGGCTTCGCCCACGTGAGTAAGATGCCATTCTCAAGAAATATTAAATTTGAAATGATTATTTTAAAAATATTTGTAACTGGGAAAGTTTCAAATATTTCTAATATAATCAAAGAATACTTGAACTGTAATAATGTGGTGATTTTTTTTTCCATTCTAGTACCTACTTTTTCTATCTGTACAACCAGAAAGAGCTATGTGAAATAATCTCATGAGAAGAATAAGGACTTATTTAGACGGTGCGAGAAATATCGTGCGAGTTGCAGTACATTGCCGTCGATGTTTGATCACTTATGACACCATAACCGGGCGGTGCCGCAATGTACTGCAACTCGCATGATATTTCTCGCATCGTCTAAACCAGGCCTAAGTCTAGAAAAGGTATGGTAAAATTTGAATTGACTTAGAAGTACATCCATACTATTGTAACAAATTTGAAAGTAACTATGTCTGTCCGTTACGCTTTCATGTCCAAACTGCTGAACCAATTTTGATAAAACTCGGTCTGGAGTAAGTTTGAATCCCAAAAAAGAACACTCATAGGCTAAGCCGCGGGCAAAGCTAGTTAGAGATAAATGCTTAGTAGTCGCAATATCGAGTGATGCAGACACAACAGACTATTGTTAAGAGCTAGGAGCTCTGCTGCCATGTTTAGCACAAAGAGCGTGAAGATAAGTGAATATTTCTATTGGGGCAGACAACGACAGAATTGTTTATTCAGAGCACGGATGCTCTGACAAAGTCGGACCTACATAATGCTTTGTCAAAGATTAGTTAAAAGAGGGTACATAAAATCATTAACGTCATTATGGAACTCTAATTTGCACATTAAATTTCAGTGAATGTACGAAGTTTCGACCGCCTTTGTGTTTGAGTATTGTACAGACCGGTTTTTAAGGTGTCGCTAGCTCTGAGGTCCCGATTGAGGGTTCGATCACCGGAGTCTATGTAGAAAACCACTTTTCTTCATTGTTTCGGGTCTGGGTGTTTGTATAACACAAAAGCTTTAGCTACTTAGTTCAGAGTACTGAATTTGATTTTCTCCTGTAATAATTTACATTATATTAAAAAGGAAAAAATAATAATATCGATATATTCTTCTTTTTTTCTTAATCAATTAATTAGTTAGTACATGAATGTATACGTACTACCATCTACAATACGATAAGTCAATTTATTTTTCATTTTTATATTGTAAGAGGCTAACACGATGTCAATAATAATAATAATATTGACACGGGGTTAGGTAACATGAAATACTTCAATTTACTTAAATATAGGATCAGGTTAAAGTTTATTACACTGCCACATTTTTATAAAAAAAACCGGCCAAGTGCGAGTCAGACTCGCGCACCGAGGGTTCCGTACAAACCTGTAGGTATATAAGTAAAAGTTATGGTATTTTTATTGCTAAATGAAATCCATAACATAACAATGTGGAAAGCTGACGGTAGCTTGTCAATACATATATGAAAACATTATGTATGTTCGACCTCTCGTAGGGCCGGGCCCCTGGTTCAGACCATGGTGTGGAGCGAGAGGGAATGGGAAGCAAAATTCTCGTGTCGCGGTGTTTGTTTCCAAACTCCTCCGAAATGGCTGAACCAATTTGCATGAAATTTTGTGTGCATATCGGGTAGGTCTGAGAATCGGCCAAAATCTATTTTTTTATTTTTTTTTGTTAATCGCATAACAACGTTTGCTGGGTCAGCAAGTCTAATATATAAAATTCTCGTGTTGCGGTGTTTGTTTCCAAACTCCTCCGAAACGGCTGAACCGATTTGCATGAAATTTTGTGTGCATATCGGGTAGGTCTGAGAATCGGCCAACATCTGTTTTTTTTTTTTAATCGCTGAACAACGTTTGCTGGGTCAGCTAGTAAGTTTATGATTATTAAAAAAAATATACTATGTGATGTAACTAAAAATTTAAGATTTTCGGAATTTTTCCTATATGTGTACTTTATAACGTTGCTTCATGCCAAATTTCAAGATTCCAGGTCGTCTGGAAGTATCCTTTAGGTTTTGATTCCCTTGCGAGTAGTTGCGAGTTTCAAAATATGCGGCTTTAATTGCTGTATCTTTTGATTGCGTTGACGTAGAAGTTTGATTTTGTTACAGCTTAAAGATATTATAGACTTGAGTATTTGTTAAGAATTTCAATATAATACCACTACGCGTTCATGAGTAAAGGGGTAATAAGTTTAAAATTATTAAAAATATTTTTATTATATGATGTAACTAAAAATTTATGCTTTTCGCAATTTTTCCTTTATCTGTGTTATAAGACGTTGCTTCGTACCAAATTTCAAGATTCTGAGTTCACGGGAAGTACCCTGTAGGTTTTGATTCCCTTGCGAGTGTCGAAAATTTGCGGCATAAACGGGAGTATCTTTTGATCGCGTTGACTTAGAAGTTTGATTTTTTCACAGCTCCAAGAGACCATAGACTTGAGTATTTGATATGAATTTCAGCTTGATACCTCCACGCGTTCCTGAGAAAAAAGATCTTGACAGACAGACAGACAGACAGACAGACAGACGGACAACAAAGTGATCCTATAAGGGTTCCGTTTTTACCTTTTGAGGTACGGAACCCTAAAAATTAAGACCAGTATTCGGCGATCTGTGCGCTTATTACGAACTTATTCCGTCGTAGACGAGACGTTTTTACGTGCAGTGTAGTGCGCTGTCTCGCTTCCACAAAGGCAAAGTCCTTTAAGAGCTTATAGTACAGGCACATAGCTGAGTATATAAACGATCTAAGACAGTTTAAGTTTTACTCAAAAAGCACTTTTCATATTATTATGCCACGAAAATTATATGCCCGATCAAACGGAAAAGCCGTATAGCTGCCTTACTTTAACAAACTGTAACCCATCTACCCCAGTCTACTCTTTGGCCCACTTTGAACCTGGGGAACGGGCAACAGTACAATTATTACGTTGTTTGTTTGTTTTGCAACTCGTATTACTGCATTTCGTACGTGCATAAAATAAGTTTTGAAAATAACGAATTTTATTTGTAATTTCCCGCGTGCAGTATAAAAACTTGTTTTTAGCGCTCCCTTGTTATGTACGGGGAAATGTGGGACTGTTATAACTAGAAAAATATAAAACCCATATATTTTAAGCATAATTTTTATAAGTAAACAGACATTATTAACTGTTCTTCAAGTTTTGCTAATTACATTTTTTTGTGAAAACTTATTTATTATAACTTTAAATAATAATATTGGATTCTTTATGGTCATCATTAAAATTATCTCTATCTTTGTATCTCTATATACCTAAGTCTTACCTAGAATTAGAAAATATTTTATATCTCTTTTAGTATCATAAAAAAACCTAATAAAATTACACAAATATTGCATAACAAAAATGATAAAAAAAAAAACATTTTTCAAAAGGTGAATTAAAAAAAATAATACCACATAAATGACTCAAAAACGTCTTAGATAAGCTATCTAAATTCAACACTTGACCAACTCTGAGTTTAATGTCTGCATCCGAAACTCAACCCCTTGCACAAAGTGGAAAAGATAAAAACCTCCCCCGTATTCTGTCATTGTCAAAGTTAATCCGTCGTATACTCCCCGGGGTTCACACTCAACTGTTTATATCATAACCAAATTATTTAACATCCCCTACGCATGTAAATTTACTAACAACTTCAAAAAGTTAAATAAGCTGGTTGTACACTGGCGTGTTTGAGTGTTGGCGGCAAATGTTGGTGGTTGTTTGTAATAAGATGAAAGGTGAGAAGAATTGATTGGTTATTGATTTTTGTTTAAAAACACTGTACCAAACATGGACACATTATTATAATTTAAAATTAAAAGTGTTTTAAAAATTAAGTGCCGTGATAAAAATGCCAAATTTTATAAATTTGCAACAGGAATAGACGACAATTGTTTTAAAAAAAAATATGTTTTAATAAGCCATCTAATGTAAAATTATAGTTATGGTACTTTAATAAGT
The DNA here is from genome assembly GCA_932294365.1 of Diachrysia chrysitis. Classification (NCBI taxonomy): domain Eukaryota; kingdom Metazoa; phylum Arthropoda; class Insecta; order Lepidoptera; family Noctuidae; genus Diachrysia; species Diachrysia chrysitis. The sequence continues at coordinate 1,054,360 of OW028661.1, forward strand.
AATTACTATATTACCTAGAAAGTGCGTAAAATGCAAAAAATCTACGACAAAAAACAGTAACTTAGATACGAAAACGGATAATCTCGCAAATCAAATTCACATCAACCAACTGCGACCCAACATTGGCGCCAACATCGCAACTTTACACACGAGGCCACGAATACTAACCCACTGCTTGACAATAAGCGATAATGTTTTAACTTGACGAGATAAACTTGGCAACGAAAGTTAGCTTGGCTTACGTTTTTGAAGTAATCGCATTTACGCGCTCATGTTTAACTTAATGTCATGAGTTCGTGTGTCACACTATTTCTGTTTAAATATAATGTGGAGCAAAAGTTTGTTTTACCTAACAGCGAGGATTTTGTTCACGTAGTTTTTGGTTTGTCATGATAGTTTTAAACTCGGTGAGAGGTGGAATTTATCGTGTAGATTCAAATTGTTTTTCCCATAGCTGCGAATAGAATTTAGTGCTAGGCCGTTAAATATTAATTGGTTTTATACTAAAAGCATAGAAACCTATTTTATTTTAAATAAAACCTGAAAAATACTTTTTTGTTCTAAGTTTTTACGTATGAAAATTCAACTAGAAAATAAACCACTCGATCCAATCACAATATTCAATTCCATTAAGAACAGAATACATTTAAGTACCTACAAATTAGTTCTGCTCCGAAATCAAACTCAGTCTTACGTGAAGAAATCCGATTACACATCCATTGTGCCAATGCATCAATTATTACCATCTAGCCCACGCTCTCCACATACTGATATAATGCATTAGAGACTCGCAGGGAATGGCGCCAATTCACAGAGGACCGCTTAGTGCTTCATTTAGCTCATTAGGCTTGAGTAAATTAGGTGTGTCAACCTAATGAATGTAATAGCCGCAATATTAATGCATATTGCATAATCTACGCTTCGGAAAGCTGCGTTTATTCATAACCGCAAGTTATACTGCAAGGATGAAAGGTGATTGAGAGAACCACCCATTGGCCTACTTCTAGCAATTAAAAAGCAATAACGAATAGAAATAGGTTGAGGTGGATAGTAGAGGAGCACATAATCCTTGGGACGCAGAGGGCGGGGACGGGGGTCCCTCAGCCTTCATTGCACGCGTCTCCTTCCGTGCTGGGTGGGGGTGGTGTAGTGCCATGCACTGCCCTCGCTGTTCTCCCTCCTAGCTAGGAGGAAGGTCATGTCGGGCCCGCCACGAAGCGGGCAGTCGCCGGGGGCGTTATGGTGTTAAGACTTCGGTTGGACCCGTAACGCCGCCACTCAGGCGAAGGATGGCACCAGGTGTTTTGCCGGAGTAGTCAGAGCCTTTGTCAAGGCTCTGGAAGCCCGGACTCTTGCAACCACACCCCCGTGGGGATGCAAGGCTGGCTCATAAAAAGGAGCACATAATCCTTACTAATATTATAAATGCAAAAGTAATTTTGTCTGTCTGTCGCCCTTTCACGCCAAAACTACTAAACCGATTTAAATGAAATTTGGTACACAGACAGTCTAGAACCTGAGAAAAGTCATAGTCAGGTTTTTGCCGCGATAACCGACATCCACTCGGGCGGAGCCGCGGGAAACAGCTAGTAACTTATAATCATAAAAATATTATACTAGTTTTTACTGAGGTATAATTTATTTGGTAAACGAAGAACACATAAATATGCGTAATACTATACCCTAGTAGACGGAAATGACCAAACGCTCGTAAAAAAATAAAATAATATGAGCTACAAATCATTGTTATCATTTTAAAACTAACAGAAATAGGCTAACCTAAGTCACAATTAGTTATTAAATGCAAACTAACTACTTCCACTATCTAATTTATGCTAACACCAAGCCATATTTCAGTTCCAACTGGCTATGTTTATAAACAATAGCGTAAATACTTTATAATAAACCCGTATTGCGACACTCCGTGTATCACGGCAGAACACGAACCCTCTAGCCCGCGATAATATTTAAACTTGAGGACAAAGTTGTTGGCACACGAGTCGGGCCGCCGGCAAACACCGCCGGAACTCCACCGCTCCCGTATCTAGTGTGTGGTGTGCATTTGATATATCGTCCGTGGGTTTTCACTTGTTTTTGTTACTGGGTCAATTATTTTGTCCGCGGGTGTATTGTGTTTGTAAATCGAGTGTACAGGTTTGACCGTTGCGGAATTTATGGTGTTTTGATATTTGGGTATAAAGACCGTTTTTGTAAAAAAGGAAAAGAGTTGTAAATATCGATCTTAATTATGTTGTTGCTTTTAACATAAATGTATTTAAGGATTTAAAGTCAACCAAAAAATTAGTTAACTACAACAGTAAAACACTCTGTTGTTTAACAGTAACAGCGGTTAAATAACACTACGCATTCTGACAATGATCGCACTTTACCAAAAAAGTGAAGTTATTACTATAAATATTATGTATAAAACTTTATTGGATATCATTAATGATTATACAAATAAAAACTGACGTTCGAGTCTAATTCTAAAAAATAAATAAAAAAAAACTAAATTTGTTAAAAGTCCCTTTCTCAGTTTGCTGTTCAGGACATTTACTATAGTAAAGTTATTACTTACACATAACATCCAAAGTGACGGAGTCTTCTAGCGTATGCGCCGGGAACCAGGGGTTGGAGACACGACAGGCCAGCTGTCGGCCGCTGTCCTCCCGGCGCACGTGCCACGTCAGCACGCTCTTTGTAACCTCTCCGTCAACTTCCACCTAAGAAACAGAGGATATATTATTTTCACAATTCCAGATCGAATATCTTTGAGCTTAATTTTTTTTTCTTGATCTTAACTTAAAAATCCTGGCTTGCCATTAAATATATGCAGAAATATTACGATGTCTGACTTTTCATTATAACAGTTGAACGAAAATGATCTCTTATTTAATTTATTTTTATCATAACAGCATAACGCGTCACGCTATTACGTAGTATGACATCATAGTTCAGTAATTTTAGTCAACGACTACACTTTTAGTTTTTTACGTAGAAGAAGGTACCTACATCAGGTCTACATATTTCCTCAACATCTGGTAATTTAACATTAGGTTCGAACTAAAACCACAGATTACTGAGGGCTGGTTGCTTCAACATATATTAGCATATTTGTTAATCTATACTAATATTATAAAGCTGAAGAGTTTGTTTGTTTGTTTGTTTATTTGTTTGTTTGAACGCGCTAATCTCAGGAACTACTGGTTCGATTTTAAAAAATCTTTTTGTTTTGGATAGTCCGTTTATTGATGAAGGCTATAGGCTATATAACATCACGCTACGACCAAAAGGAGCGGAGCATAAATGTTGCAAAAATGAAAAACCGTTGAAACTAAAACACGCGAACAAAGTCGCGGGGGACAGCTAGTTATACATAAAGCTGAAGAGTTTGTTTGTTTGAACGCGCCAATCTCAGGGTATACTCGTCCGATTTTTTACAACGCTGAAAAATTCTTTCAGCGTTGGATAGCCCATTTAATGTGTAAGGCTATAAGCTATATAACATTACGCTGGGACTAAAAGGAGCAGACCATAAATTAAAAAGGTTGCAAAAATGAAAAACCGTTGAAACTAAACACCCGCGGACAAAGTCGCGGAGGACAGCTAGTGTAGTATAAGTACTAAAACTTACTTGTGTCAATGTGGAGTCGACAAGCTGCGAGTTGATGAACCACTCGATGTTGGGAGCGGGCTTCGAACCCCGCGTCGTGCACACGAAAGACTTGTCCATGCTAGCTCTTGTGGCTCCGTTACCGGTCACTCGAATGTATTGAGGTTTTACTGAGACGAAAAAAATACCAGATAACTATTTTGAAGAAATTTTATAAAAATTTCAGTAGTATTTGTAATAAATTATTCAGTATTTATGACGACCTCCGTGGTCGAATGGCGTTCACACCTGTTTTCAAGATGTCTCCAGCTCTGAAGTCCCGGGTCCGATACCCGGACGAGTCAATGTAGAAAACCACTTTTCTATGTTATCTCGGGTGTGATACATTTGTTGTCTCTGATTCCATAATACAGGTGCTATATAGCTACTTATTTTGGGTTCAGAGCAATGTATGTGATGCAGTGCAGATAAAAAAAAGTAATGTAAAATCGTCGTCCATTCCATGATTTTCTTCTAGTTTGGAAGTCTTTACAAAAAATGATTTACTTAGATATTACTCTGCCATGATGACACACAAAAAAATATAACATGTAGGAATTAATACCAAGCCGCCAAGCCAGCCCAATCACTCCACCACTGCGCTGTTTGTAAGAACTCTTTGCTTTTAAACATTATGAACTCTAATAGGGTCATAAAATGAAACTACCCTATCTAGCATTCTCTGAGATAAATGATTATCATTAACAAGATACTTATCTTCGCATTTATTTCCCCTGACGGCTTGGGCAGAAGTCCAAGAGCAAGCGACGTTGGATGCGTCAGACAAAATCTAAGTTGCGCTACAGTAGGTACAGTGTTGAGTTTATATCCAATTTATAGTGATTAAAGAAGCAAAGTTTCCTATATGTGTATTGTAAAGGAAATCACACTAGACAATTGAATAAATAGATAACAAATAATGGACCCATGCAGCATTCAGTACACAAATTAAAAGGGAAAAGGTTTAAAAAGAAATTAAAGTAGACTACTTACAATATAACCTAATGGTTACATCCCGGAACTGCGGCTCCAACAGCGGTGGGTTGACCCTGCACTGCAGCTTGGTGCCAGTCATCTCCCGCGACAAATTAGGAAGGTGCAACTGGCAGACTGAGCCTTCTTTTGTGAATGCGAGACGCTCATCGCCTCTGTACCATGACACGTCTGGAGCTGGTTTACCTGCGTAAATAAATAGGTGCAAAAATCCGATTGTGTTTTGGTGCAGGTTCGATTTTTTGAGATTATCGAAGAAACTCTCTTCTATTGTAGTTCCCAAACAAGCTGTGCTCCGTATCTGTGTGTCGATAACAATCTTGCACCTGGCCATTACTTCTTTTTTTATTACTAATCAACTGAACATTATGTAATCAGCTATTGAACCTGATGACTAGTACAGTGGTTAATTTCTAGTATTTTGGTATATACAATCAAACTTTGATACATAAACAGTTTCTTCGAAAGTCTGAAAGTATCAATCAAGTAAAATATTAATTAATCTTAAAATAGATCCAACATATATCCATCTACTTATATCTTATAAAAATTTCGTAGGTGAACCAAAAAATAAAAACGAAAAATCAACGAAGTTAATAAAACACTGACTTTTAAAAGCACTCTATTTAACAATCTCAAAATTAATTATATTAATTTTATATCTTACCTCCAGCCGCTTGACAAGACAGGAGGACATTTTGTCCCTCTCTGAAGGGTCCTGCGATAGACCCTAGAATTTCTGTTCCCTCGTAGTCGTATATCCGAGGGGCTTCTGGGGGTACTGTAATAGAAATAATTCATTTAGAAGCAAATCAAGTTACTAGCAAAATCACAGGTCATTGACACAATATATATATTAAAAGTCATGAAATCAAATTATGCCAAGAAATAATTAATTATTACTTTTGCACTGAACAAAATGATATTTTTGTCAAATAGGTATGTGTTTACTTTGACTTTTAAATTACCAGTGTTTGATAAATCGAGTACAAATACGTACCTATAACAGTTAAATTGACTCTATAATTTCTTGTCGGAGCATCGACATAGTCTATTCGACATCTGTAGACACCCTCATCTTGGCGAGCCACCTTCTCCACGACGAGGTGAGCTGATGAAGGATCAGACTCATTGAGCACAAAGTGTGTGCGAGTTCCAAACTCCCCCGCCACTGCCCAGTGAACTGGAGGACCATTTCTGAAGTCCACTCTGTGAAAAAAAAAGTAATTTGTAAAAATCAGAAACAATATTTTATTGTGACTTAATTGATTTTCAAAATATTATAAAAAAAAATACGAATTAATAGTTAGATCAAGAAGGAAATTTTATTATACAGGTGGGTGCAAAGGCATTTCTTTTTAATGTGCCATACAGCTCTCCAGTATGTTATATTCACGGTAAAATAAATCTATTTCTACAATAAAAAGGTGTGAACTCTAGACGCTACACAATACAGCCTCATTTCCCATTCCCAGTCGATATACTCCGTCTGCCAAATAGTAGCATTTTAAACGAGTGACCACGTCATAGGAAGGAAGCAATACTGTGGAAGAATCCGTCCGGCTTCCGCGTTGGAAGACTTCCAGCTACGAGCGAATCAATGGGAAATATTTGTTAAGGGAACCCTCACACGGGACGAGGACCTTTCGAATCAATAATGTAGGACATGATCAATAAACTAAATATATTCCTTGATTTTCTTTTTTTTTTTTATTGCTCTCATAGGGATAAGACGAAAGTACTCTTAGTATAATCATGTACAATTATAATTAATTCGATGAAAAGTTTCATTTTTTTTTAAATGATCTACTGGTTGCAAGTACTCATCAATATTGTCTGGAATTAAACTCGATGCAGACAGCCAAACAGCTCATATACTGATAATTAGAAAACATCAAAAGATTTTATGAAACGCAATTACTTTGAGCTTCTTTTCTTGCTAAAACTACGGATTCATCCAATGGCTGTCTGGAAGAAATTGCTTTTAGCGATAGCACCGCAAATTGTTGCATCTAAATTCTTTACGTTTTCTGTATCGCTAAGTTGTTTTCATGTACAGTGAACAATGCTTTATCTACACACGGTTATATCTACGTCTTTATATTTGCTACATAAAGATCTGTAAGCACTCTTATAGTCAAATATTTGCTTAGATCTGGCAAGCACCAAGTGTTTCCTTCAAAGCAGAATAAATATCATGGCCATATTCTTTCAAGGGAACCTATATTAGAGGCTGTTATTAAGAATCTTTGTTTTTCCCGCGGTATGTTTTTGTGGTACTAAGTGGATCTTTTTGTTGCATTCTATAGACATAGATCGTCTTTCTTGTATTTGTCGGTCTTGTTTTGAATAGGGGTTTTGTTCTGATAATAATATCTCTAATGGTGATGATGATTTGGTTTTTTTCTTTGGTGCCATGCCGCCATTATTTTAGTGAACAAATTATCTTGAGCATTAAGTACTTTTAGTTGATACATTTAATAATATGATGCCTATCCATTATTTTGTTGCAAGTGCTTAAATTTCTTTACCTTTAATGCAAAAATGAAAACATTAATGTTATACGGAAAAAACCGGCCAAGTGAAAATCGGACTCACTCATTAAGAGTTCCGAACCATATTATAGAGCCTTCTTTAATTTTTAATTAGTTTAATTTCAACTTTTTAGCTATAACAGTTCATGAGATATAACCGCTAATAGACAAATGGGCGGACGGACAGTGGAGGCTTAGTAAGAGGGTCCCGTTGACAACCTTCGGTTAACCTAAAAAAATATGTATGTAAGCGTAGGATAGATCTCGATTTTTTAGTTTTATTGATTAGCTAGGTAGATGAATAATGTATGTCCAACCATAAATTTAAGATCTCTTTGTAAAAAACATTGTGGAAATGCAATAAAGATTATGATTATGATTATGATTATGAATAAGTGCAGAGCTTGAATAAACGACTTTTATATACATATAAATCATGTGAATAAAACCTTTGGGCCACAAGAGTCATTTACTTAATTATGATGTGGTTTATATTGAAACCTTCAGGCTTAATTTCACGCTTTCTCAACACTATAATGACCTAAAACGCAGTATCGACTAATACGTTGACCGCTCGAGACAACTTGGACAATGGCCAAGTAAATGTACACATTGCGAGCGAGACAAACGAAGCTGCTAAGATTTAGACATGCATAAAATACATTTTAAATTTGGTACAACAAACATATTCAGTCTAGACACTATGAAAGTCTAGACTGAATGTTTTTACCTATGATTTTTTATGGTTGAGGTTATGATTTTATGTGTTGATTCGAGATTGAAGAAGAGATTGAACAGTTTAATGTTTGTAAATGGTATATACTATGTTATGTTTTACGGGTTATTTGTATTGGATTGAAACCTAGTGTCGTGAAAAGTGGTTTGAAATGGCTACTAAATTTTATTTATATTCATTGAAAAGTAAGATCATCATTTTAAGTTCATCCCAGGATTTATTCCAAAGCTTTAGCGACAGCAATAAAAATTGTTTTGATCTTGTGTACCTATGTTTCTGCCATTCTTACTTAATATAAAACCCATTTGCTTTTAAGAACAATCTGAAGTTATTTGCAGGGATTAACAAAGAATGGTAACCATTATGGGACTATTTTAATATAAAAAAAGAGGTTGCTATGTAGATTCTACTGTTTATTTATATTGATACTAGCTTTTTCCCGCTTCTCCGCCCGCGTAGATTCTCTTCTTCTCAGGCTCTAGACTATCTGTGTACCAAATTTCATTTAAGTTCAGTAGTTTTGGCGTGAAAGCGCGACAGACAGACAGACAGAGTTCCTTTCGCATTTATAATACTAGTAAGGATTAATTTAAGCTAAAAAGTGTTAAAGATAAAATTTAGTGTCGTAAAAAATAAGTTAGAAAAAGTAAAAAAATATATATGCCCAGACTTAAAACCTCCCTGATCCGTTGCAACAAGGTGTATGGCAAGATTTGGCGGGCTGCCAGCGCTAGTGCCTAGGTTCGATGCCAGTTCAGAGCTCGGTAATGACCACCTGATCTTGTAAGTCAGCAGCCAAATTTGTTTTGAGATTCTCCGCAGTAATATAGGTACTGGTTTAGTTAAAAATGTTGCAAACGATAAAGAAAATTTAAAGAATGTTTTTCTATTGAATTTAAGCAACAGCTAAAGTAGATTCTTGCCTTTTTTTAATACATTTATACGTGTCTCTAATTTCTGAATTTCTTTAAAAGATTTAAATAGAAATTTAAATTATCGATACAAAATAAAATAGGTTAAAATATAATGCATTCCATTTTATTAATGGAAGTATTGATTTGCTTGATCGTTTCAGCAGTTATGTATAAAACTCTTTTTAAACGTAGTTATTGGTAGTGTCCTTCTAAAATGAATTTCTCTTATAGATCTCCTCCCAGTCTGTATGTGTAGGGTTCATGTTTGTATACCATCTAAAGAAACACATAATCTTCTTCCTAGCGTTTTCCTAAGCTTTGTTGGGGTCGGCTTCCAACCATACCGGATTCTGCTGAATACTGTATTTTACATGGTGCGACTGCCTATGTGACCCCCACAACCCATTTTACTGGGTAACACAATATACCAAAGACTGGTTGTCAGAGTTGTAATGACCTAACAACTGTCAATGATCAACGTATGACAGTCGGGACGAATAGCTTAACGTGCTTCCCGAGACACGGAGGGGTCTCCATATGTTTTCAAATGGTCACCCATCCAGATCGACCGCAGATCGACCGCAGCGAACGCGGTACACTTGCGTACGGCTTACACTTAGCTTCTTAGAAACACATAATAAGAATCTAGTTTATGATAATTTAGTTTAGTTTTAGTAAAGATGTAACCATACCGTTACCTGTCATTCTCAATTTGCCCATAATACGTTCAGTTACTTATATTATTAAAAAAAAACCGACAGATTGCATAAACGATATTTAATACACAACGTCAACCGGCTGGAATCTTACAGAATCACAATTCAGTAACGGCATCTCAGCATCTAATAAGTCAAGCAAATTGCAATTAAGTGCTCCCACGTTCAGTCTGTGTCAAAATTTAATTTAGAGCTCCCCCTCATCCCCCCTTACCTCAGACCCCACCTCTGTGGGAGACGCGGAATGATGCTGCGATTAATTCAAAATTTCAAATTGAGTTATCCGCATAATGTAGATTTAGTTCAGCCAGAGTTGCCTGGTCGAGTGGCCGTGCGTACTTAAAACGATTTTGACATTCAAGTTTGAATAGTATCCGCAGCAAAAAGCAACGATTTTACTATTCTAGTGGCTGTGCAACACTGTTTAAAGTGTACAGTAATAGGACGGCCTTTATCTTCGGTATCGATAAAAAACCAATCCAAAACTTCTTTTTCATTGTATAGTATAGTCAGTGGATAAAACTGCAAATGAACAAATCAAAATCAAAATGAAATCAAAACGTATTTTTCATTTAAATCTTCCACAAGTGTACCGTGTATCACAAAGCTCTCCACAAGCCCAAAGCTCTAAATAAACAAAAAAACCGACCAGTACAAGATAAAGGTGAGCTGTGACGACAAACCTAGACCGTTGTAGCCCACAGCTGGACTTAGCCTTTTTTTTTGTGTACGGGTTATAAATCTAATGATTCAACCCACGCCGAGGGCACGACGTGAGCATATATCGAACTTGCACCGACTAAAAACACATCGGTCCCGTCTTGCCTTTGCCGGAAGCCACAGGTTCACTAAAGCATATCGACAGGACCTGGACATAGCCCTACCATAAGATAAAAATGCCCTAAAACATGTAATACCTAACACATACGTATCAAAGTACCTTTCGTTACCTACTAATAATGCACTGCATATGCGATCCACCACTGTCTATAAAGCTTCATATGACTATACCAAATATTTTCCAACTAACGAAGTTTCTTGAAAACAATTTACGGACAAATGTTGAGCGTTAAAAATATTGCGAGTTAAGGATCGTAAAGTTAACTGGGAAACGTCTGAGTTGAATTTTAAATGATATTGGCATGACCTGCATCTGTACCGCAAACCATATTCATCTCATGTAACGTGTTTGGTATATCTGGCCTGTTTTCTAGAACTTTCAAGGGTTTAGTTAGGGACACTTGGGAGTATAAGATTCATGCAGCGTATTGCAAACTCATTGAAAGGTTATTTTAGTTCTAACGATACTTATTTAAATTTAACTATTCTAATAAAATTCTGTAACTAGAATTATATGAATAAGTTGTAATAAAAACAGTATTTTCCATAACACATAAAGTACTCATAACATAACCTCAGAAAAACAAATTCCTAGTTTAATTTCCAGACTACTTATTACCTAATGAAGAGTATTTGTATGAAAGATGTGAACATCTTAAAATCCAATTTAATTGCATCTTAAATTTTCAATTAGGTAAGTAATCGACAACAATTCAAAAAATAAAATATAGACTAACGAACAGCTTAAAATGGTTTCTATACAACTGCCGATAGAAATAATATCTTGGGTAAGATCGTAAACCTCGCTTTGGATCCAAGTAATACCGGTGCAGTAAACTATTGGCTCAAGCTTAATTGTGGACTGCAAAATAAATAAATCTTCAGCAGGAATATTTGGTGTTTCCCAGAAGAAATGATATCGGCTTCTCAGTAAATTGTTGGATATCTGTTTCACTAATTGCAGACCTACGCCTAAAAATTAATTTCATTTTTTTTACAGAACAGTATTCTATTATTACTTTGATCTTTAAATAATTACATAAATGATTATGTTAGTAGATAAAGTATAATAACACGACAGTTTTTTTCACGCCTATTTATCGCCTTAATGCCTAATTTAAATTAAGTAATTTATTTTAGGAAACTCTTGTATTTCTAGTTTCTATAGTCAAAGTAGTACAAGGTGCGGTAGGTCAAAATACAGTGGTTTTAGAGCACTCAGGAATACTCCTTTATAGGTGTGTCTTAAGTAAAATATCTATTAGATGGAGACTTAAATCTAACGAGCAGTAACTGCTTTTATTGGGTCATATTGCTTCTATTGTGCTTTTAGATTTTAAGGGGATTGGAAAAAGCAGTTCTATATCTTCTTCGGATCAACTTTCTGAATAAGTAAGTATACTCCTAAATTCATTTATATATAGACCTTTTTTGGAATAATATTCTTTTACGCAACCAATTAATAGCCTCAGAGGAATCGGTGAGTGAGTAAAAAATCTAACATAATTACATTTCGTATTTTTTGTGTTTAAAACCCATTTAAAAGAACACAAATTATATTTATCTAAAGATCTGAATTACACAGTAGCTCGTATAATAACGTATCCTTAAAACAAATAAAACAAAGCAATACATTGCTGGCTGTATATGCAGTGAGCTTGTAATTACTCAGTCAGTAGCGTCCACTAATGCGGTGTAACTTGTGGAATTGCTGCAAAATCCTTCAAACGTACGTTGCCGTCGCCTAGACTATGTATTATGTATTTCTTGAATTCTACTGTGTCGTGGCCTTTTCTGGGCTTAATGCCAATTCCATTTTGCTTGGAAAAACATTTTAAAGTAACAGGAGTATGAGTTTTTTCTTCTTTTGAATAAGATGATCAGCAATGTTGTCGGCAAGGTCATCGTCCGTCAGATGAATATAATATTTTCTTAAATTTAAAAGCAAAACACGTAGTCAAATAAATACTTCTAACATACCGTTTAAAAAAAATCGATATTATCATCACACACCGGGGTGTATATAGGCAAGACATCGGGGTAATCGTGGTCAGTTCAGTGGTCATTAATGAGATAATAAAAGATGAAAAATTACGTTTTTCAAGGTGACAGTAATAGACACCAAAAAGTCTTAATTATTTCACGTATTATGTTTCATAAAAACTCAGTTAACTCTAACTTTCAACTTATCCTATATGCCAAAATGATATGAGCAGAACTGCAAACCACATAATGCTGCAAAACTTATAAACCATCATTAGTCAAGATTTACGCGTTTTTCAAACGAGTTGCTTTAGTTATGGGATCTAAACTGATTGGTAGCGGGGCTGGTTGGAGTCCAGCCAAGTTTCCTACTGGTACCAGTTACATAAATGTTAAAGAGTACTTGTCGGGTCCCGTGGAAAGGTTCAACGGTTTGAGAACCATATTTCATATCGTTTTAAGTTGTAATCTTGTTGCAAGAAAGCTAGAATGCACTTGCTGTCACAAATAAAATCGTTATAAACAACCTAGTTTTATTTTGCCTCTTTGGTGCTAAGAATCGAGAACGAATACCTATAACAATTTGACTGATGATTTTAACTTTACAAAACGTGTTAAATTCGTCTGAAGTATGATCCATCTTTTATACTGCTATGTTAATAAATTGTCAAAGAACCTATATCCTGTACTGTTGCAAACATCAGTCCTGATTTTTACAAATAAATATAAAAAAAAATTGCTACATAAACCACGTTGTAGTCGGTTGTGGTTGAGGGAGTGCGAACTGTCACAAGTTCTAACCCTGGCTTATGTTAAAGTGTTTTAACACGCAAGAGGTTCTTTAATGATGTTATTTTGCGAAGGGTTTGTCACCCCTTTTCACACTCACCCCTTTCTTTTAGCTTTTACCTTGTAAGGTCTGATGTGATTTTCTTGAGATTTAATGTAATCAAAGGATAACGGTAAATGCTTCTTTATTGTCGGGGTTCTTTCGCCTCACGAAATTTGTTATACAAAAGCTTTCTTAAACAGTTAAGAGTCCTCATAATCAATTTTCCTTTATAAAAATGTGTTGCTATTCATCCCTATTCAACCCCATTTAACGGTTCATAAAACTTTATCAATTACATTGGTTTATGTGTGAATTCTAAACTCGCTTATCTAGAATGCCGTCGATAGTAGTTTTCTTTCACTTCTTCAAAACAGTTTTGGGGCGGTATTATTAAATTTTCACCTTTAATAAAGTTCTGAAAAGGCCAGCCAATGTAAAATATTGCTTTAAGGTAATATTGCTTCATTCGTTACGTCTGGAAAACGCATTAATGATAATGCGAGAACCCCTTTACAACCCTTTACGGCAAGGGAAGAGAGCGTATTATTCAAGGCAAAATGGCCGTCCTACTCAATCAGAAATGTAATTTATAAGTTGGAATCCATCATTTTCGCAACTTGAACAAATGAATTTTCGTACCTACCACTTTAATCTGTTCTTATACCATTAATAATTAACTCTCAGCTCACTCAAAACATTAATATCGGGCGAGCGAGTAAATGGGACGCAAAATGCTTGCCTGTGTTTCCTCTACGTAGAATAATTTGTAAGTGTCTTCAACTACTATAGACGTTTCAATTAATGTTTTTGTGTACCTAAAGCTATTGTTATTATAAAACATTGTATGTAATATCATGCTACAACTATGACTATATTGACCATTTCTTGCAAACTGAATGAACAATAATTATTGAAATCAGAGCGACGACAATGGTTTTGGACGTTTCTAAAATTGTACACCACTTCCCAAATTGTTGTAAAGTACGCTCGTTTTAACTACCTACCTGTCTTCTAAACACCTAAAAAGGTAGTTTGGTCATGAAGCTACCTTTTCCACCAACAAAGTTTCGAGAACAGTCTTTTCACACAAAGAATTTATTGATAGACTTACTCAGTAAATGATACGTTATGATTTAATGTAATGATTATGATGAAATTACAATAATACACTTAAACACTATGCAGAGAGTATCAAAAAAACTTTATCGACAACAAATCCTTTATCCCAACGATGATTTTATTTTGAATCCGCAAAACCAAACGTTTTTCTTTTAGCAAAACTTCCATGAGACTTCCAATGTATTTTTAGTTCGTTCTCTGGCAACACTTTACAAAACTTCCCTTATAATCCAGCACTTAGTAGATTAACAAACATAGTCTCGATATATCGACGAAACTGAAATTCGGTTCACTTTAGTTTTATTTTGCAGCTAACATGTGTTTTTATTTTGCGGGCATAATGGTTTTTTATCGGTAACCGATATACATAATGGTTATTATCCCTGTTTGGAAGGCTTTTGTTTTTAAGTTCTTTTATGTAATCAAACTTTGGAAGGATCGTGGCTAAGTGTAGGCCATACGGTTCGAACACTTTAACGTGTAACTTAACTTACGTTTAATACAGGTTAAGCCGCGCTCGCCGCGGTTAGTCCGTGGATGGGTGACAATACCGAGACCCCTCCGTGCCTCGAAAAGCACGTTAAGCCGTTGGTCCCGACTGTCATACGTTGATCTTTGACAGTCGTTAAGTCATTACAATTCTGACAACCAGTCTTACTTGCGATATTGTGTTACCCAGTAAAGTGGGTTGCGATTGTCAGATAGGCTGTTGCTCTATTTCAAATACGGTATTCAGCTGAATCCGGTAAGACTGGAAGCCGACCCCAACATAGATTGGGATATGGCTAGGCAGAAAAAAAAATGTAATCAAACTTTGGAAATGAAGATGCTCCCGTACTTTGTAATTAAAATACACTGTCATTATTTAAAAGCGCAAGTAAAGAGACTCTATATATCATACTTGAGTTCGTCAAATGCATTTGGCACTTGCTGCTGTTCTTCTTGTGTAAATTACTTTATTATTGTTATTGTAGACTGACATACCCAAAAACCCCGGCTGCTATCAGAAATTGTCATCTGATTTGCCCATGTGACAATAATTAAACACGAATATGAAAGTTGGTCTATGGAATAAAGCAAACGTGGAAAATAGATTTTGATCCCAAAATCTGTAACCACGATAATGAAGACTATAAATAAGACGATAATAATATACTGAAGACATAGAAATATCCATTTACCAATATTAATATTAGACACATACATGGAAATGTATATCAAATTAGTTTGAACAATTATTTCGTATCGGATATCCAATACAGTATTATAATGGATGAGATGGGTAAGTTAAATTGGGAAGTGTACTCAACCGCAGTTAGTGATTGACAAGGACATTCAACTAACATTTTGGTATTGTTATTACCCTGATAGCAACATCTAGAGACCAATTAGGACATCCAACAAAAAAAAAAAAAACCAATCGTCAAAATAGTAGATTCACACGCCAACTATCCACCACATTTCGTTATTCATCAAATACAAGATGTTAACAAAATCCCTATTAGCAACACACTGTCCATTTCTAACGATGTATTCTCACTTAGCGAAGTTGATCCAGGATAATCTGGCCCTTAGGGATCTATCTGGAAGCAATAAGGTAGAAAACTTTTCGCTTCCCGTACTGACCTTTGACATAATTAATTGGATGGGCCGTATTGGACACCTGGTTCTTTTTTGTTTGTTGCTGAACATATTCTTGTATGCTATCGTTTTTTTTTTTTAATGTAAGTATTAAATTAATGCGTAAGACTAATTTATTCATGTTTTTTTGTGGCAACCATGTGGGCAACCACCTTAACAATCGACAAACTTTGTATTCTATATTTTTATAATAATACGCTTATTGACTTTTATTTATCAAAAAGTAAACCATTGTGTTTTCTAGTCGAAGATGAAAAAATGTATGATGTACTTATTTATTTTGTAGGTAAGAGGTAAGTGCAATTGAACAAGCCTAGTGAGAATTGGAGCATGAATTACGTCTAGATTACAAGCATTGATCTAAATTGCAAGACTTGAGTCGGTGGTCACGAGTTTATGTTTAAAGTAATGAATATAAAACTATTACTACTGCTGTGGCCATGTGAAACTATGTAGTGTGAAATAAATTATAATAAAATTTGATCAAATACAACACATAGCATCACACTTTAATTCCAACTTCAATATCAATTGAAAACGGAACCATTTAAAACGAAAATTAAAACAAAACAAAAACAACACAACCAGCCAATACAGAAACAATTGTGTAACCATTCAATTAAAGAAGAAAACCCTATCATTTGGGCTTGTAATAGAATGTTCGTCCACCATTTCCCAACGCTCGTTGTGTTATAAAAATTGCAATGTGTTCGCGTACGTGAGGCGAATGATAAGAGCGGTACAGTTGCTCATGTTTGCTGATAACGATCCGTGATGTGGGGTCTTGCCGTAAATTAGCTGGTTTGACAAATTTTGGACTCAGGTCTGTGAATGGCCGATTCGTTTTTGTTTTGGGAAATAAGATCCAAACTTCAATTTGTAATATTTGGTTATAATTTTAGGTGTCGATGAAAAGTCAGTCAATGATTTAATTATCAAGTTTTGAGCCACATATTATACTATACCAGATGTACTCTTCACCCCTTTTGGATTTATATAACCTTTTGTTAACATCCTATATAAGGTTGACCAAACTTATAATTTGGTCTACAATAACGTGAAATTAAATATACTTTACTAAGGAAAGGTTGCTATAGCAACAATTATAATCTGAACATCGATCCTTCTGTTGTTCAGTCAATCACTGTGGCGGATGTCGGGCCTAATTAACAAATACAACGTGACGTCACTGTTAAAACTACCCTTTGTATAGGGATGAATACTAATCCTTCGCAAGATCGGTTTTAATCGAGGGTAGTTTATGACTCCGAATGGAAATAGCTGATGGAGATGAAACGGGTTGTAAAAATACTTCGGATCACATTCGTTTTCTTAATCGCAAGTAGAAGTATTGGGATTTTAAGTTGTATTTTTGCGTCTTTTATCCTCCTGTACTTTTTTTCTTTCTATAAATTATCGACAAATCAATGCAATAACTACCGCAAAATAATCTATTATGCTTGTAAGAAAATAAAAAAAGGTTTTACCACAAACTTTCAAATCAATCAAGCCCAAACACGGTGGGATATCGTCGTTACGTTATAGAGTTTCAATGGCCATCTTTTGGCTTCATCATCAGACCAGCTCGAAAGTACCATAATATTATATTGTCACCAAATTTCTAGTATGCCAAATTTATCTCAATCGGATTACTAGAAGTGGTTCTAATTCAGCTTACAAGATTTTACCTAAACAAACATACATACATACATACATTGCAATGTTAAGTTAAATAAAAGCTTGTATAAAGAACAGTATGATGATGAATTTGTTCTGCTTTATACCTGATAAGGACATTAATTACCAGTAAATACAAGAATTAGAAGGCAAATATAATTTTATGTCAAATGTAAATTAAATCACTCCAATATCTGATCTTATCGCTTATTATTATCAGCGTAATTCCAGACGTACATTGTCTAACTCTCAATCAGTACCACAATACTCGATACACAGTTCAATTTAATTCAAAAGCAATCGTTATCAAGCGATTAAGATCGGTTGTAATCCATCAAAACAGCTCACGACACCGCTGACACGTCGAGAGCCGTCAATGCCCTTTGAACAAATGACTGCGTTTGACTCCGATGTCAAGTCATTGCAATGTCGATACATCATGACGTCATAACTGCGGATTTGGGGTTGTAACAATGAGCTTCTCGGTTAAAGGCTCGATTAGATTTCGTTCATAATCCACTGCCCAGTGAAACAGAACATCATACAACATAATTTTCATCATCCTTCATTCCGCAAAAAAGATACAACAACCATGTATTTACTTAATTATACAAACTAGGAAAAATATTGTAGGTACTTCCTGGATTGGGAATAAAATCTTCTTAATTAACAGGAAATGCCAGCGAAAAATGTTTAACCTATTACCACAGTACTTATTTTTTCTAAGATGTTTATGTGTTCTGTACATAACAAATTAATGTATTTTTCGAACTCCAATATTCTGGGTTTATAAATTATCGCCAATCCGCAGTGAGGAAGTATGATAATCACTTTTTTTTTTCTTTCTCTAAATGAGGTGAGGTCCTTGGTCTTTAGTTTCTTCTACTTATTTCTCAGAATGCCATATCTGACACTTCTGCCTATTTTATGTAGTTATCGTAACCTCTGACACCAGTCTATACAGAACTGTCAAACTCACGCCGATGCTTTAATCAATCAAGCAGATTTTAACTGTCAAACCAACATAATCGTTGTTTTGTGTTTAAATGATTAATAGATTGCCTACGTTCACACGTATGTTAGAGTTGTGAGTGATGTATTTTGAGCTTTTTTGGTATTTAGTACCTACTAATATATTTTATTACTAGCTTTTGCCAGCGACTTCGTCCGCGTTTCCGTCGTTTTTCGTAAAAAAGTAGCATACCTATGTCCTTCCTCACTGTTCAGTGGTTTTGATGTAACAGACAGATTAACTTTCGTATTTTAGTAGGGAAATATAATATATCACGTTACACAAAAATAATCCTTATAGCATGATTCAGTATTCACGCGCGACGGCGCGATGGCTTATTATCGTATTTCATGTATAAGTTTGGTGTTTCTATACCGATTTCTATGATTCTTTTTTTATTGAATAGGTAATAATGTAAACTTTTTTTAATTAGGGATGAGTGAGAGTATTATAAACGTAAGAGTAAACAAATATAATCAGAAATCTCCGAACTGCTAAGCTATCGGGAGTTACACGTGTTATTGTGAGTCAACCATAAAAGATAGACATATGCTGTTGTGGGATATATTTTAGATAATTTTATGTAGAACATTTCCGTCATACATGATTTCTATGTAGCTTTAACCATTAAGGCTGCATACGCGACGGAAGCTTAAAAAATACCGTTTTCCCAACATTTCCCTTCACTGCTCTGCTCCTATTGATTGTAGCGTGATGAAAAGTATACTATAACCTGCCCAGGAGTATGAAGAATAAATGTACCAAGTTTCGTTAAAATCCGTCCAGTAGTTTTCGTTTCTATAAGGAACATACAGACAGACAGACAGACAGACAGACAGACAGACAGACAGACAGACAGACAAAAATTTTACTGATTGCATTTTTGGCATCAGTATCGATCACTAATCACCCCCTGATAGTTATTTTGAAAATATATTTAATGTACAGAATTGACCTCTCTACAGATTTATTATAAGTATAGATAAGAAAACTTGTTCTTAAATGAATTGGGCATTTTGTCATGATTTAAACAGAATATGTTCGTAATTCTATTCAAAGATGTCAGAAGGCATGTCCTTGTTCCCGTGGAAGTTGGGTAGGCCTTTAGTATAGGATGCTACTTGTGTCGATATTCTTGCGTCATTCCATCTTCCAAGTTCGTCGTGCTGTGCTGGCGCTGCTGCTGCGGCTGTTGAGAACCTCAAACGGTGGAAATACCTGGTTGAAATTTACATTTTCGAGCTGTTTGACCGACCCTTGGTCCGTGGGGTCCGAGTGCACACATGCTTAGTAAAGATCTAGCCAAACGCCTTGTTGACACTTTGCGTGACCCAAGGCATGGCTTTTACCTTGGACAGAGGATAAGCATTGCCATACAATGTGGCAATGCGGCCAGCCTTTTGGGCACACTTCCAGTCGACAGCGATGTGAACGATCTTTGATGATAAATATAAGGTTTATTTATTATTTTCGGTTTGATCATTTAGGTGTGTATATATTGTTAAATTCGCTATTAAATTATGTTCTATGTGTTATGATGGAACTAAAAGATGTCAAGGAATACTGCAAAAGTATTTAAATATTGTAAAGGCCCTCAGGAAATCTGGATTTGTCACATTTTAGATGACGATCAACTCAAAGTAAATAAGGAATACAGATTTCTTAGTAAGTTCTACAGTTTTTGACCTTTACAAAATAAATAAAACAACTTCTGGATACTCCGATAATTAAAATTAAAAATACCAAAATTTTTAGGTCTGTTAGCAATTTTATGACAATAATTTACTTTGATCAGGAGTTCAGAAAATGATAGTGGGCGTTGTAATTTAGAGTTAAGTTCTTCGTGATTTTTTTTTGATAAAGTTCTCTTTTCTATAATTGAAGATATTTGTAAATAATATCAGTATTCAACATTGTCTTTTACACTACTGTAAGTAAGTACCTACGTACTTCATTTATCTTACCAAGTATTTGTTGACTTTTCTTTTTCTTTCTACGAATCGTATATTGTTTATGTAGAAGCGAATTGGTCCGATAGATGCTATGATTGTTTTTTTAACTCGGTGATATTGAGCATGAACGTTTTCAACACACAACCCACGAGAATAATATATGAGTACTGAAAAGACAGTCAACATTTTCCTACGGTACGTATGGCAAATATATATTTACAAAAACTAGGAAAAAACTTGTGTTCAGATGTTTTCTATCACGTAAAGAATAAACATCTCGACTGATCGCGGGTTGCGGTATAATTTTAACAGGTGCATTGTTGTTCAGCCGTTCTTCGCGTCATCCCTTTGGCAGCCAATGGGGGAAGAGAGATATGACGAGTTATAAGACTAGCAAATGGTAGTAGCTAGCGCCCTCGTCAGTCGCCAATTTTAACTTCCAAGCAGTGACCTCGGTAGTCTAGTTGGTAAAGCGGCTACTAGCGCGTCAACCCAGTAGTCGCAGGTTCGAGTCCTGCCTGAGGTTTATGTTTTTCTTTCTACTATTTAAATTTAATTAGAAAAATCAAAATTTAAAATAACCTCTTCGAAATAAATACACCACATTATGCCCTACAAATAAAACGAACTTTTAAATAATATAAAAAAAAAAAATCCCTGACTCAAGTTATTTAAATAAAGAGAAAGATTACCACAACCATTCATAATGAAAAACTTGAATATTAAATCCAGCATTTCAATCATCATTCCGAATTTATCGCACTACATTCAACATTAACAGTAAAACACACACACACAATAAAATAAAAAATGTACAGCAACATCATCATTTTCATATCGATATCTGGATAATAAAGAAATTTCATACATTTATCAGGAAGTAATAGCAATTTGGGTGTATAATTGTTCTCGTCTGATGAATGGTTCACTGACGGCGTCGATAATTGCCTGCACATTAATATTCATTGGGAGTAAATCAGTTTATGAGTATAATGCGGTTTGTATATATTATATATTAATATTCGGTAATTTTGGAGTATGATTTTTATTACCATATCGTAACTATTTCGTTGTTCTTTTGACAATCTATTACTCAAATCGTAGTTCAAATGTTATTATTACATTACATAACTAAAAGTTATTGAATAAAATTTAGTAAACTTTGTTTTAGATTTACTTAAAGATAAGGTACCTAAATATATATTTATGTATGAACGTATCTATATATAATCACTTAATTGTATATTAATAATTAGAATCTATACTAATATTATAAAGATGAAGAGTTTGTTTGTTTGTTTGTTTGTTTGAACGCGCTAATCTCAGGAACTACTGGTTCGAATTAAAAAAATCTTTTTGTATTGGATAGTCCATTTATTGAGGAAGGGTATAGGCTATATAACATCACGCTACGACCAATAGGAGCGGAGCATAAATGAAATATGTCGCAAAAATTAAAAACCATTGAAACTAAAACACGCGAACAAAGTCGCGAGGGACAGCTAGTATTATATATCAGAATTTGATTATACGTTTTTCATCTTTTAAAATAGTTTTCTTAACAAAATATGAGATGAATACCCAGAGAATTATTTAAAATATACTTCTTTCAATACTTGAACATCACAGTATCCGCTGTAAATTCCAGTAATAAAAACGTCATATTAAAACGAATATTTCAGCATTGATCCTCACCCCCCTTTCCGCAGTCGGTTACCACGTAGGGGATAACATTATGAAATAACGACGTGTGACGCTGTCCCGTCCATCGTAAAACTTCCCTAACTCTCGATTTTTACGACTTTCCACGAAGATAAGGCTTTTTCTTTTATTTTTAGATCAGCACCGGAATGTGCTTTTAATAGTATATGACGGTGCGACCCTCGTGCGGTTACTTTTGGGTATATATTAAGGTATATTGGTCGGTCAAGATTATTGGGTAAGGTGGATAAAATTTACTATGTAGCAATCCTTGAATTTTCTCATATTATAGTACGGTGGAAGCCGCAAAATTTAACATGCATAGTTATAAATTCAGACCCAAACAGATTGCAATTTACATAGCCTTTTGATATGAGAAGAGAATGAGATCCTTAGTAAATCTATGGTACAGCTATAAGGTATTATAATTAAAGCTTTAATCTGTCTAGCAAACACAATATAGAGGCCACAAAAAAATTATTTCTAGTGTCAAACAAGCAAACAAGACCTAAACATTTTAAAAACAAATATTTCATTCTACAAAAAGGCAACTTTATTCACCGCACTTTTTAAAAAACGAAACACTATTCGCGCCAAACATGCTGGTAACAAAACTAACAAAAAAAAACAACTGCGCTACATACAAAAACTGCATAGGCAGAGAACTCCAATCAACGTGCAGGCTTTATTCCATTAGACAAATGAAGCGCTACGGAAAACAAACGAGATATACCATGGGATTATGGTGTGCTGAAACATAATGGAATTATCTTTGTGTTATATATATTATGTCTTTATATTTTGAGTTTGGTATGTTAGCATTACAGGCAAGTACCAATGTGACTTTTTTTGTGTACTACTTATGTACTTTCTTAATTATTCTATAACATCATTGACAATCGGTGAAGTAAAACATCGTGAGGAAACCTGTATTCCAAAAATAATAATCTGAAATCGCCAACCCGCAATGAGCAAGCGTGGTGATCAATTCTCGTTCCTTCTCTATATGAGAAGAGGCCTGTGCCCTGCAGTGGGACTTTTATAGGATAGTAATATTATTATGTTAGCCTTGCTTTTGTAATTTTTTTGTATAAATACATCTTTGATACAATAAGAACTGTCCTTCAAGGACCGCTTCACCCTTATCTATATAAACCAATCAATTTTGAGAGCTAATTAACATGAAATTTAGTGACAATTCGCCTTAAACCAAAACACATGAATTAACATGTTGTAGTCTCGTGTGGAGTTATTTAATAAGCCTATTGTGTGCAATCTGAATGGCTTAATCAGTTGTCGACAATACCCAATACAGGCTATACTGAGCTAAGTCTAACACTAATGCGATCAAGACGCCAGATACGCTAGATGGACATCGTTTCAATGGTTTTGGATTGTATTTGTATCGCAAAATTAACTTGGATATTGGTAATTAATTAATCAATGTACAGGTATTTACCTAATTTAATAGATGACATAAAAATATATACACTTTACTGTAGATTGGTTTTAAAAGTTTTCGACTAAATAATTAAACTAAAACCTATTTTAAAAATGTTTGGTCTTATTACAAAAAGTGATTTGTAAAAAAAAAAAGCAGATTTAAACCTCTTTACACTATGGAGTGTATAGAGGATCTTTAATTGAGGAAGAGATTTGTAATAAGAACTGATGATGACCTAACTACGTAAATCACATAGGTACCTACGTTAAAAACAACACGAGAAATTCAATGAAATTCGAGCCAATCAAGACTAAAAACCTTTGTAGTCTTTACATACAGAGACTCAAATAACAGAAAGAAATTCGATTTATGTCTACAAGAAAGTACCGAGTTATCTCGTCAACATCTGAAGTGCCCGGGGTCCCGTCACATGGCAGCACATCGTTAAAACTTTGACCCATTCCTACTTCTAACGGAACTTCCGAACCTAATTTTAATGATACAAACTCCACTGAACTGATAACATGAACTATTTGAGGGTAAGTTAATGATAATAAATTGCGATCTTCGGTTAATTTGTGTTGGGTACATTTTTATTTTACTTTAGTTTTCCTGCAATAGGAGGCAATAGGCTTTAGTAATGTGGGAAATTCGCATAAACATCGGTTTGATCTTTTCCCACAGCAAGGTAATCTTTTTTTGTATAGAGAAAGATCAAAAATTTTGACAAAGTCATGAATCGGACATTATTTCAAATTGAGAGTCATTAAATTGAGTCAATAACAAAAGTAACACAAGCGCAAAATTAAATTTTCAAGTAATATTACTGGACTGTAAATCAAATCAAATCTATTAAGATACAATAAAACTCACGTGTATATAGGCATTCTGTCTCCCTCTTTGAACCAGAACATGAGTGCCACCTCGCTGACCGGCGCCGCAAGATCGCACGGCAGCCGCGTCATGCCACCAGGAGCTGACCACACTTGGATCACGTCTGGAACAAAAGAAATAAATAATTATCAGCTGTTACATGAACAGTTAGGGAAGTAGACTTTTTCGTACAGTAAATAATCAGTGAGGGCAAGCCTTCAACACGTGTCAATCATTGCAACTCCTGTAGGCCAGGATCTACAATTATAACCAAGAAATACCACCGAGACACTTAAGCTCAGTGTGTAACATGGAAACAATTGACTGCCTTGGAGTTCGCAACGAATTTAACCAATTGTTATATTCACTGTTATTTTAAAAGGAAAATAAATATTTTATGTAAGTCGATGCTACAACAAAGGTGGTCAAAAACAAACTAAATTATTTCAATCAAAAAAAATCAATTGTAATTTTCACTTCAATCGTCGATATCATTATAAAATACATAATATTTATTCAAAACACCCAAAATGTTGACCGTCTTTATTTACTTTTATATTTTAATCGTATTGCCGTATCAAGCGGCACATCTTAATAAAACTCAAACGATCGTCGTCTCAAACGAAGCCCTCATTATATTCGAAATCACATTCAAAAGATAAAAGATTTTTTCTAAAGGAAATCATCGGGAAACAGAGGGGGGTGAGGGGGGGTACGGTTCGGTATTGTCCGTCACATTAGTACAGGAAAAGCTCGTGTTTAATGATGGTTCTGGCGCTTTTGTGTATCCTCCTACTCTTCGTCCCTATGAGGGGGATGAGGATCTCCCGCCACTAACTCGATTCACACGTTTCGGGGCCTTTGATCTCCATTCTCTTTCAGTGTACGCTGGCCATGCATTATCTTTGTGTAGGATGTTGTTTAATATAAGGCGTTGTATACGGTGCTATTCTTTTAATAATAATTTTTGGTCTGTCAAGGTCATCTGGCCACCTATTTAAGTAGTAGAAGAAGCAAATACATCATTAGCAGATTGATCTTTAAGGACCAGTCATAGATTATACGCAGGCAGCAAAAGTCAAATTAGTAACAATTTTCACTTTCACACAGACATTAAAAACAATGTAGAACAATACAGAATCCCTAAGAAATTAATAAACAAAATGATCTTAGACACAATGGGTATATTTTTAATTTTATTTGTTGCTATCATGGACATCCTACCACCACATCACAGTAGCGTTTCACAATTTCGACACTACGTCACCATTCTTTCTTACTGCAACGATATGAGAGATTTTTGATAATTTTTGTGACTTCATATAATTATTACTAAGGATTTTTGTTTTTTCATTTTTATTTCCTTAAACATACAAAACTTGATATAAACAATAAAATTACCTGTTTTAAGCTACAATATGCGTGGATGTTCTGCAACTTACTTTGATCTCAACAAAATGAAATGAACATCGTATTATCTGCTTAAAGTTTTATGACCTCACCGCCTAAAAAAAATTTTCATTCCTGCCTCACCTTAAGATCTAAAATACTCTCTCTCTCTCTATCTTTTTCTCTTCTACCCTTTATATAGCCACGTTTCTAGCCGTAACGTTGTCGTTACGTATTACAACTTGCTGATTATTCCCTCACCCCATATTCCATTTTGTTATAATTGAAAACTCCCTTTGATTTTTATTTAAGGACCAGCTATTTTTGTCGTTCTTCGATTGTTTTTTTCGGATTGCTTTATTTCCTTTGGGATTGACATTTTCGTCATTGTGGCTATTTGGGTGGTTTCAATTAAACAAAGGAAGTTTATTAATTCATTCGATTGTAATTCTTTTTGTGAGCTTCTGTTCGTAACTGCTGCGTATTGAAGAGTTTTCCGAATATAAGTAGTCTTACGTAAGTGGTTTTATTGTCTACTGAAATTAATTTTGTGCTGTGGATACGCATTAAGCTTTCTGCGTTTAAGATAATTGAATTCAGATTTTCTTGCGATCTAGAATTTATGTGTTCTTGTTATTTATTTATAGCAGTACGAGCTTGCTCAGAAATTCAGCATTCTATTTCTACTTACGCGAATAATTTAGCCGTAGGTACCCAACATTCTAACATCTAACACGCCACTTCTCTTTACTTTGTTCATCATAAACATTATGTGCAAATGACTCGCATAAATATTTTTAAGATAAAAGGGAGCCATATACCGTTGAAGATGAAAAACGACGACGTTCCAGTAAATAGTGGAGTACAGCTGACGTGGAGTTTTTCGCTTGTCTCCACACATTAATAAGCCCTAACACAAATTGGAGCAAGCAGCGGTGGTGGCGAGGGTGGCACAAGTTACACGCTTTCATGTTTAATCGCTTCGGAACCTATGTATAATATGTCCTATGTTCTGATAATTCGGAAGAGTTGGCGGTGGTAAAGTTAGATTCTCCGGATCAAAACTTTAATGCCATTTATCGACACGCTAAGAGGAAGACTATGTTCTATATCTTTGTTCTGTAAGAAGTGTTATTGGTTTATATGACAGCTATTATCACGCAGAAAATTGTGTTTTTCACCCTTGCACTGAGTTTTTTCAATAGTGAAAAAACAAGTTAAATTGCAACTTCATGGCAAATCTGATAATTAAAAGAATAAGGACAAGATTTTGAATTTCAATTAAACAATGATCGATGAAGGAAATCAAAGCAGTAAGTGGTACGAAAGTACCCAAGGAATAGCCATTTGATACTTTAACTGCCAATGTCCCATCCTCTAATTCCACTTACATTACCTTAGTAACTATTAGGCCCAAAACGACACTAAATCCTAAACCTAACTCCTCCTCAACCGCTATAAGCCTATACACTAAAACATTATCACTAATAGGTAATAATGTTTACCACCGCTCCTGCCCCACCCTACGTCTGTACATACGGCATTACACTCGTTTGACCGATCTACGGGCTATTATGCTAGTGTTATGGCCACTTTGCCCAAACTAAACACCCAAAAAGGATTCTCTACTTTAACCCTTCGAGATAAAGTTTAAAATTCCTCTGTTGAGCAGCGATAGTGCTTTGTTATCTATGAAGTCATCAATATATTATGTCTTGGGGTGTCTAGATATGTTTTCATCAGACTTGTCAATTCTGAGACCAGATGTGACTTTGAATGTTACGAAAAAGATGGACTTCAATAAGATATATCTACCGAATTTATTACGTCTTTCGTATGATAGGAATATTACGTCATGTCTGTTAGTCTTGTAAAAGTTAAAAGAGAAGAAGAGAGAGAAGAGTTAGGTGCAAAGAAAAAATCTTAATTAGTATAATAGTGTCTGTAATACACAAAACATAAAGTAAATATGGCCAGAATCGAAAATTAACTTTTGAAAGCGGCTCAAAATTAATGTATAATAAAATAAAATAAAAATGTTCCGAAGAAAGCTCTACCTACGAAACATCTGAAGTAATTAAAACCTTACAAAATATAATGATTATTTCTTAGAATTATACACGCTTTGATGTTGAACGCGTTTCGGAAAGGCAGACAGAAGCTATACGCTGTCGATTTCAAAACGATTTGTTTAAGTTTTTCTCGATATTTGATTGATCGATAGAGAATATAATTTAACTACATTTGATTTCTTCTTTAAGTCATGAACATCTTTAACTCATTGAAGTAGCTTTTAGATGACTCGATGTCTGAGATAGGTTCTTGTATTGCTAGTTTGCATAGTTTATTATTAACTTTGTGTAATTCGTTCAGTTCTATATCATCATAACAATACCTTCCACATTAACCAACAGAAACCAAGTTTTTACGAGCAAAGAATTCGCCAATTACAAAACACATTCAAACCACATTACTGATGCCAAAAATATATTCAAATTTGAGAACAGCCTCAACAATCAGCTCATTCGTTTCGCAATCAGCCACGCAATGTCGCGTCAAAGTAAGAGCAATTAAATCTTAATCGAGCTGATCGTTAGCAACTGGAATGTAATGACAGTAATATTGTAGACTCGCTGATTCACGAAGGAAAAATTTTACATATGCACATAACAGTTGACTTCTTGCCCTATGTTGGGTATGGGTAGTACTTTGTGTACGCGTTTGTGTTTTGTTTTATTGTAGTATTTAATGTCATGTATTTAGACTATTTAGTGCCTGACATCGGTATTTAGGTCGGACTCAAGATCGTAGATATTTGTGATGAAAATAATACAATTTTTTAACAACGTCGTTCTTTATGGGTAAAACTTTAACGAAGATTAGTCATTTTGCTTGTGGAATATATTTAATCGCTGAAATGATGTTTTTATTCGAAAATTCCTTTCCAAGTAATAACTTCGTGCAACCTAAATCTATTGTTCTATTCATTACTGTTACGACTGAAAATAAATTTAATCACAACTAAAATCCTTTATAAGTCAATACACCCAACATATTCCATGGAAATTAAACTTTTCCATTCTGGTTCCATTTGTCCGGCACTGGACGGATCAAGCGGGCTTCGTCCCGCACATTTATTGTGTCCGGAATCCGGGAACGATTTACATACGACCTGGGCGAGTAATCCCGGGAACCCGGGAATCGTTTCGAGAGAAATCAAAGTTTAGGATTTTCAAAGGGTACGATATTACGGATTAATTCTGATAGGGTACCTGGCTTCAGGTGTTTACAGAATTAATTTTAGATGGATGTTATTTTATATAAAAATTTGAATTTCGTATTTAAGTCATGTTTATATTATGATCGTAGGGAAATATTCTCTTATTATTTATCGTTTTGGGAACAATACTTAAACAACATTTAATATTATTCAATACGACACCCACTACATAGAATGATGTTACAACAACAATAATTTTCCTAATTCACTTATTCACTGTAATATTCAGTGACTCCTCAAACCTGGCGACATAAGCGCCATTTTTGACATTTCGGTCACAAAGATGAGAGGACATAACATCTCTGGATTTACGAACGGTAACATCCGTGAGTATGTGAAGTCTCTTAATCCTACCTTACCTACAAGAAAGCATTCCCGTGGGCGTCATAAGATAAGGTGACGACCTACGTTGTGACGTGACCTTGCCACAAACATAACTCTAACGTGACTCTAACACATAACACAACCCTAAAAGACATCTTCGTTATGTAAACTAAACATATTCCATTAAACACTATTACAGTTTTAAGTGAAACTATAACCTTACTTTACGATGCCAAATGAAAATTTCTAGTCGTAAAACAAGGTTACGATGCTTAGTTATTGATGATTCTATCGGTGTTAAACCTGACCCTTATTATCCCTTCAAAATATAAGCAGGCATTAGGCAATTGTAATGCTGAGGTGACCGTTTATGTTTTAACTTTTGTAACTTTTAATCACGTTTGCTTTGCCGGTTGTCGTAAATGTGAAGGATTATAGCGGTAAGCTATAAAGATGTATCTTTTGTAGTATTGTTTTGGGATTTTATTAGAAGCCTTCCTTGATCACCTTTACCCTTTTACTATGTTTTTAGTAGAAATTCTACGGATCAACATTTACTTCAGACTATATCATCAACATTTACTTGACACTATAATCAATGATTAACATCAATTTTTTTTTGACGTATACTATTGCATATTATTCAATGCTTTTATTAGGGTCTGTTGACTTTGTCTCACTATGAATTCTATAAATCTTTGCATCTTTGCCCTCACTACTTTGATTCCTCAGCACGTTTTCAATTTCCTCATTCAATTCAGAATATTTTTATCCCACAATATTTCAACTGCCCATAAATGGACGCAAAAAAGACGCTCAAAACACTTCATTCAACCTAAAATATTCTGACCGTGATGTTACCTATTCAAATCAGTGCTCCTCACAAAAACCGTCGTACAGATTGCGAAATATAATTGACGGTTCGGTCCGGTTCAAAACTATGGAGCGAGCTAATTGTGTCCGTGAGATGAATATGCATGAGCCCCATCGATCCACGCCGACTAACGAATATGGGAGCTTTCAGAATGATATCAGCCAGATATCAAAATATTTGAGGTGTGGATTCTTGCTGTATTGTCAGTTTAATACCTTTGGGTTTGATTGCCACCTTTTTCATGTAGTTTATTCGGGCGTGTTTGTGTTACACAATGGTACAAAAGGTGGATTATCGTGTTTTGGATTAAAGCTTTATGATTTTGAGGACTGAAGCGGGTGTTGTGTTGGAAAAATACTGCTTTATTTAAAAGCTTGCTCTCGTTAGTCACTATTACTACTGTTTTTTTAACTAGAATTTAGAAGTTTATATCATAAATTTATCTAAAACCTTCAGTATTTTAAAAACTAACGGCTAGGCCATCCTGTTTTTTTAATGTATTTACTGGTCGGAAAAAAAAAAACAAAAATTAATAAACCCGACTCTTTATAGTTTTTTTTGTGTTAATTGTGGTAGGAGTTAATGCTGAAATGACGAGTAGTAGAAATGAATGGAAGAAGAAGAAAAATACGCATTGCGCCGACTTAATAATTAAATTGGGAACAGGACAGGGAGATGAAGATGATGTAGGCTTGGTAAATTGTTAATACCAATTCTAATATGGGTTGTATTAGAATTGGTACCAGTTTACAGAAAAGAAACCATCATTTGTTTTAACACGAAAAATAGCATGACTGCTAATGATGACTTCCCGTCCACTCTTAATTAGAGAGCAGCTATTAACAATATTCCTAGAACTTCGTTATCTTCGCTCGAGTAACTTTGCCTCAAGGTGCAATTACCTGCGGCTAATGATACTATCTCAGTGGAAATCTCATTGACCGAACAAAGCATATGGTGTACTAATATTCAGGGAAGTGACAGGGTTGTCAAATAATTTGTGGTACTTTTAATAAAAACCATACTGGGTAGTTCAAGAAGTGGTGTAAGGACTATTACTTGATAGAATCAGGTGAATCATCATAGACGACTTCTGTAGTGAAGGTCCTCCGCGGTCCCCAGGGTTTGATCCCTAGGCGGGTCAATGTAGGAAACCACTTTTTTAGTCAGAATAAGTGGGTCAGCTTATTTCTTTGGTTTCAGAGCAATATATGTGATGTCCATATTTTAAAAAAAACATTGCCTTATTTACGATCTTATTTTTACCTTTTTGTTACTTGTCCAAAAAACATATATTTAATACAACCCCGATTACACAACATCCAAAATGCAAAATTCATGTAAAATTAATACTTACACACATAATGCTTACTTGCTTATTTTTATTAACAGTTAAATCATGAGAGTGAGTGACTATGTTAACATATTATAATTGTGTTAAAAAAAAAATACGTACAAAATACAATAACATTTAATTATTTTATTTTTCACGTTTTCTCTCAGTCAATCAACTGTCGTCAACCCTATCCCACCCAAGCACATGCCCCAACATTGTCAGGCATGCAAAATTAATACATCGCCACTCCGTCTGTCTGTGTGCTTTATCTCATTAACTCTCTAGTTAGTCCATTAGATGATTGAGTATCTCGTTACCATGGTCACTTGCCTGCAGAAAGATGACGCATTTGAAACTAATGCAAAAAGAAAGCAAGAACGATTTATTTAGATTGTATCAATTATATTAACATTCGAAACAAATGTTTGTAATGACTAAAAAGTTATTTAGCAAGACTATAATTATATTAACTATATTGCTTACGAGATTTTAGAAATACTGGATAATAAAATTGCGTAGTTATTAACAATTAAATTTACCTAATGTTTAATCGCTTTTTTCGACAACAATATCAGTTGGAAGCTAGCTAATGTAAAAATTCGTGGTGGCCTAGCGGTTCATTGGACGGTTTTGTGTGCATAAAGTTGCAGGTTCGAACCCATTACAGGCAAGTACCAATGTGACTTTTTCAAAGTGACATTCAAAAGAAACCCGGATGACAATGAGCAACCGTGGTGATCAATGTTCGTCCCTTCTCTAATTGAGAAAAGGCCTGTGCCCAGCAGTGGGACATTTACAGACTGGTACTTTTTTATAGTAAATTTACTTTATTATTTGTATATTTATTGGTCTTAAAGCCCAGGTTTTATAACATTACTTTAATATTTCAAACATTTAATCTTGTTGAAGAATTGCTAAAAATATTTAGGTTACTTTATTATATCCCTGTGGAAATAAATACAGAAGTAATACTTGATTATAAATCTACACGTTCTCGGAGAAACTTTAGCGCTACAAGTCAAAACAGTTCACAAGTATCAGAGTTCAAATACATAATAATAAGTCAGGACAATAACTAATTCAAAACGGCGCCAAACAATACATATTTGTGAATGAGAATGTTCATTTACTGAGATAGCATTCAAAGTTAGTAGACAGTCGATATCTTTGTTTCCGATGTGACGTAGACTCGCTTAATTGTAGATAGGACATATTTAATTTGTATTGTAATGAGCTCTTGTTTCTTTTAATCCATTTTATGTCGCCGTCTAAAAGTTGTGTTTCTATTTTTAGGTTACTGACTTAATATTATAAAATTCCTCAAAATCTAAAGTCAAATTTTACACCAAAGGTAAGCAATTTCACACCGGGTACAAACATGAATCAAAATGAATTACTTGTCGACCTTGTGAGATATTTTTACAAAATTATTATTTAAATAACAAAAAAAGCAAAAAATAAAATAATTAAATCTGATTTGTTTTTTTTTTTCCGCATCTCTGAAATCGTATAGAATAGGATAAAATCTCAGAACTCAAACATTAGTTTCGTCAGGGGATCAAACACTGGTCTTTAGTAAGATAGTTAGTACGAACCCACTATGCCAAAGCGTACAACTGGCACATCTCCAAATGTGGACTTTTGCTGGCTGTTGTGTATATTTTACTGAGAATAAGCGAATTCATGGGACGAGGCAGGCCATATTACTCTGAAAATCAACACGGTGGAAGCAAGCTTAATTTGAAGCCTCGCTAAAACAATTTGCAAGTCAGAGCCGACATTATAGACGGCGTTAGTGCTTGAACGCGTGTCAAGTGATAATCCACATTGCGGATAGTGGGACAAACCATGACGCACGGACCGCGGATTGGCTAAAAGCCCGGATGCGGCCGTCGGATTGGCTGCCTCGCATGGCCAAGCCAGACTTCCTGCTAAACAGATTGAGGCTTAATGTTCATATTAATAATTAAAAGATTACGTGGTCAGTTCTAAATCTAAAGGTCAATGTCAATTTTGATAAATCCTCATTCAATGTAACGTTGCACACTTAACCTTGTTATATTAAAACTGCTGTCATATTATCGACATTGATGGCCACAATTTAATTAGTTCCGGCCAATAAAACAGCAAGTAAATAAAAAAAGGGAAAGGGGTTTAAAAAATTCTAGGTAACGTTTCCAAATGGAATCTCATTTTGAAACCAATCCCCGTCTATTCCTCTCTTGGTCTGCAGTCCAGGAGTCCGATACGATTGTTCGGAGCACTTCCAAGTTGCGCATTCAATTTGCATCCAACTGTGTTGCAGCAACGTTCATTTTTACTCACAACTGGGGCTGAAAGAAACTAGTCGTATTGTTTGGCCCTGTTTGCCGCTAAACATCGTCAGCATAACGTTTTTGTGTCTGAACTAAATATGTGATAATTTGTACTGAAAGGCATGTTTGAATAACGTATAGACATTTTAGAACAAAAGAACATCTTAGCGTACCTGTTTTAGGAATAATGATTTAGGTCCTAAAATGCACTGTGACAGCGTGTGTGTAGCTGTATCTATGAAGATGAAAAGTAACAGCGTCTTACAATGCAGAGTTATTATGGCAGCTCATAAAGATTTCTAGCTAGTTATAGATTTCTTAATAGCTCTTTGTTGAATATACAACATGCATCAATACTTTTTCATAATAGTCTAAAAATAAAACTTACTAATAATTCATCCATGTTTTTAAAGCATCTTTTCCCACTGCCCATTTTCAGAAGTAAGTAAATAATAATTAAAACCAATCGTCTGTTACACAAGTAAATCATTTACAAGCGCTTTCGAATAGTTGAGACCAACTGCCAATGAGCAATTTGAAATGCCAAATGCCATTTCAATGAAGTTGAACGATTAAGAAACTTATTGTTTAGGTACTTAGATGTTACCGGGATTTAATAATCTTGGTATTTATCGAATAGTGTAGTAAATATTTTAGGAATACAATTATGGACCAAAGCTGGAAGTAACATGGAGGAGTTAAAAAAGATTAGCTAAGAAAAATGGTGATAAGAGAAAGGGGAAGTGTCCCAGTAGTGGGATATGACAACAGTCTACAAAAAATGACTATGACTAAAATCATTTTAAAAATCACATAATAAAATCTTTACACCGTACTGAACGAAAGAAACGAATACATTGAAACTGGTTTTAAAACTATTTTGATGCAGTTATGAATTTACGAACTATAAATAAAATAATTACTCTCAACTGAA
Organism: Diachrysia chrysitis; assembly: GCA_932294365.1. NCBI lineage: Eukaryota > Metazoa > Arthropoda > Insecta > Lepidoptera > Noctuidae > Diachrysia > Diachrysia chrysitis. The sequence continues at coordinate 1,089,431 of OW028661.1, forward strand.
ACTAATGCCAACGAGTGCTCATCCACCCAGATTTAAGGAAATGTTTAATAAAATAGACTCAGAGCGTGAAACAGAAGACGACGGAAATTGCTCGAATGTCACTATTCTGTTCGCTGTAGTCCTTTACCAAATTATATAACTCAATTATATTGAGTTACTGTTCGGCTATCGCGTCAATTGTTCTCGGTGAGCAATGGTCTGCATTATAGACTGAAATTATATGTTCGATGCTGGTCTTGATTCCAGTATTAATAATGCCTTAAATTATAATAGGTATTTTACCTTCAGAGTTATTTTTCTTCAGGATTATTAACGACTTGAATGAAGTAAGTAATTCTGATTCAGATTTCCATCAAGCAAAATAAGGGAGCTTCAGTATTATTAAAAAAGAAACTATAGTTTTTAGTAGAAAGTGTTTGAACTATCTATATCTATACTAATATTATAAAGCTGAAGAGTTTGTTTGTTTGTTTATTTGTTTGTTTGAACGCGCTAATCTCAGGAACTACTGGTCCGATTTGAAAAATTCTTTTTGTATTGGATAGTCCGTTTATTGAGGAAGGCTATATATAGGCTATATAACATCACGCTACGACCAATAGGAGCGGAGCATAAATGAAAAATGTTGCAAAAATGAAAAACCGTTGAAACTAAAACACGCGGACAAAGTCGCGGGAAACAGCTAGTAAATCATAAAACACTTGAAACAAGAACCTTTGTTCTAGAATCCGGATCCAAAGAAAATCCAACAAACAATTTCGTTGTGAATTCCTATTTATAAAAACTGGTGCTGTCATCCCCAAACAATTTCTCGAGAACAAACAACGTGAATAAGACGCTTAACATTTCTATCCAGAATAAATACGATAACTATGTAGGAGTAGGTTCGTCGCAGCTGCGCTTGCCTGCTGCCGAGACGGAAATTACGAAACAAGTGCATTCCACACCTACACCTTGCTAAACTCCTGAACTTAAGCACTTTAATGCTTTATGTCGTATTTTGTTAAGTCTGATCTACATTTGTTGAAACTACTAGGTTAGAAGAAAATAAATGTGCTTTTTACGTTCCAAGAACCACTTGCTAAATTTGAAAGTAGGACGAAACATTTGCAAATGTCTTGACATATTTTAGACGTCTGAACTAAGAGTTCTGGTTAGACATGGAGTTAGGTGAAAAATTTGGTTTTAAAATTGATGTAAAAAATCAGGATTAAGTGTGAATTGTAGCTAGTTACCTTAGTACCTAGAAAAAAAATAGATAACAATTTTGATTCAGAGTATTTTAATATGTGCTACTAATTATAGTTTTTTTTAACTAAAAAGTTAACAGTTAAAATAAAATCTTATAAAGCAGTCAAGTGCACTTAAGAGCAGTAGCAAAAAATAATTGCAATATTAAGATTAGCAAAAATTCCCATACATTCTGAATGCACAATGCAGGCCACCCGTTACTTTCTCATAAAAGTCGAAGTGCATTTCAAATTTAATCTTGCCATTAAAGGATGGAGTCCCGATGCAGCTGTCAACGGTACGATAAAGTGGAACGGGCAGACATTGATAATGCATCTCAACGTGGTATTGCTGTTTGAATGACGTTTCCAGTTAAGTTTTATTTGTAGGAGTCCTAGCTAAGACTGGAATACGTTTTGAGATGGTTAAACGATATTAAAAAATAATTATTTTTCCTGCATTTTTTCCAATTTTATTGAGTTGGTGCAAAAGAAAATTAAGGAGTTTAATTTGTAACGTATTAAAAACAGTAGCACACATTGAGCCAACCCCAAATAATTGAGAACTAGGCAGGAAGATTATCGTTTTTACAAAGGTTCAAAAAGGTTTTCTTGCGCACTTAACAACGAATTCGGAACGGTGCCCTTACTCTTCAATAAAACTTTAATTCCAATACAATGCCAATCCAAAACTAATATTGGTTTGGCGGAATATGATAAGGTTTTCTTGAAAAATGGAATCAAAACATTGACAATATTTTTTTGTACTGTGTGTTGTTCGTGTGCCTGCTAAATTAATTACAATTTTGCATTAGCATTGAATTGATTGTCATTCAAGAGTAACCCAGCACGTCAGGGAGATGATGATTACGTATCCTCAAAAAAAAATGCGGTTCAAAATTATTTTAATTCCGTAACTTTTTATTCCATAGATCTAAATCTTACAACCCTAAACTAAAAAGACATCTGTTTTAATTGAATTATCTTTGAAGATATGCGACCCACCCAGTAGCTGTCAACATTGTCAACAAATACGATAAAAGTAAATAGTTTCTGAGTAAAATCGTGTCGTTATTGTATATTTCTACAAAGATGATACCATAGTACCAATATAGGTATAATATTTAATAAATATCGATCTATTAGATTATAGAATATCTATTTAATGTCTGTAAATTGTTACATTTAGGCTGATAAAAAAAATATCAATAGTATACTTTGCTAGCCTGCTACTGTAAAATAAACTGTTATTAAGTCTACTCTTTTCCAAATTTAGAATAATAAAATAAATGTCGACAACATCACATACATTGCTCTGAACCCTAAGTGAGTGCCTAAAGCACTTGTGTTATGGAATCAGAGACAACGAAGGTACCACAAACGCCCAGACCCGAGACAATGTAGAAAAGTGGTTTTGTACATTGACTCGTCCGGGACCTCAGAACGAACTTCGGAACAACGGACTTGAACGAACCTGGGACCTCAGAGCTGGCGACACTTTGAAAACACCGGTTCAAATAATACTTCAAGATAATATCTAAGTTCGCTTTTATGTGTTCAAAAACTATTGTTTTAGTTAGTAATGGCACATGCGCATTCCAGACGATTAATGGATAATCAAGTTTTAAGTACTTAGTTATTTTAAAAAGTTTCCTTTCCGTAATTTATAATATTAATTAAAGACCACTGTTTTGTATATTCTTCCAATTATGAAGTTCATTAATTTATTGTAAAATAAATGGAATAAAACAATTCACCTGTCGAGTTCAACGCCGCAGCTATTACTGCACATTAAAGTCAAATATACCTCACCATGATTGACATTCAATTACTAGCGCCGCACGCAACTGACACTTAATTATACTAGACACCGATAAAAACCTTACTTACATTAAGATTCTCTTTTGTAGTAAATATTTATTATGTTTATATGATAAAAGAAATAATGAAAGGACTTGTGTCGGTAAATAAATGGATTGTTAGAGTATGGTTTGTTGGTCTAGGCCCTTATGTTTATGGATTTAGTGAATACTGTGTTTGAAATGCATCGTAATTCATGAGAATTTTCTAGAGAGAATATTTTCATTTATTTATAACCAACGATATTATACATAAAAATAAGGCAGATATGATATTAGCGCTCACATTTTGAGGACTCAAAAACCAACTAATTAGGAAGCTTTTAAATAATACCTCTTTTACTTACGTACTTATTCGTTATTTTTTGTACTATTCATTAGTGTAATTTTGACATATACTAGCGCGATCAGTAGGCCTATTCGCTATCTCCAGTTGCCAACCCAACCGATGTTTACCGGATAAAAATAAGTATAAAAATGCACAGTATCGGCTAACGTCGGTAACCAACTAAGTAGTGGTAGATCTAGTTTATCATCGAAGTTACACGATAAGAAACTTGTGTTTTCACTGTATTTTTTATAAAGAAACAATCGCTTTTGTTGACAACCAACTATGAAGGAAACATAGTTATTTTGTGTGTAATATCATTGTTTTAAACACAATTATAAATGATATTTTCTTAAAATATACAACAGGGCATGATCGTGATCGTCAATTTGTTTTTATGTCAACACGTCTTTACAATGTCGCACTACAAACAAATACAACACTACTCACAAAACTGTACGCATGAATAAACATATTCGTATTACGCACCCACTTTTTCCATCTAAAATATCAATTTCCTAACGCAGGGTAACATAACACGGGTCCAAGTTAATGTACCATTTACATTACAGTAAACGCGACAAGAAACAACAAAGTGTAACTTTATATTTTATAGGTCGTGTCACTACGGCGAGGGAAATTGAAAAATATTTATAGAACTCAGTTACTACAACACTGACGTGTGATATGTATAACATGCGTATAACTTAGGGGGTTATAAGATATTATTTTGTTGTTGTATCAAAAGTAAACATAGACAATAGACAAGCATAGAGCAACGTTGTGCCGAGCGTAAGTATTATGTAAAGTTTTTTGCTATAAGTACTAAGCTCGTTAACTGATTTAAGTCATTTTCCGTGCGACGACAGACATTTATATGCGAAAATATCGATAGTTTCGATATTATTTTGGTAATATTAGGTATTGAGATAATTTTAATAAAATGGCGCGCTCTATTTTGACACTAATTTTAATTGTCCATACTAGAGCCTACAGTTCATACTCGATATGCGCACTCTATAGTTTACTTAATTTATTCTCTAAGGCTTAAGGTAATTTCTTTAATTTCATCTAAAAAAGCATGTTCGATATAACTGAACACCAATAACTATTTTATAAAATAAATCGTAGTATATGATAAAACTGGATGTCGGAGTTTTTAGCGACAACGACTAGGCTGTCTATTGCTATCACATCCTAAAGTAAGCCGAGACCAATTACAGATAACGTGCCTTCAGATCCAAGGAAGGATCCATAAAAGCAACTACGTAGCTATAACTCACGAAATAAAATAAAATAATATAAATACATATATTCACAACAAGATAGAACCAACAATTTACAATATATATTATATATCGTCTCAAGCATCGACTTTCATATAAACGTTCAACTAAAACATCAAAAAAACTCATCACCTTATAATTTAATGCAAACGGCATACGTCGCAGTGAGTTCATAAAATAAGACATTTGACACAGGCGCCGTCATCTGCGCCGAAGGAAATTGCGACACTATGAGTGGATGAGCACCGGCCGCCATACTGCGCCGCCATTTTCCATTCCAATTTCGTGATTCCCACTTGAATAACGAGATGTTATTGGAACTATAAAAATCTAGGAATTGTGGATATTACCATAGCTTAGTGAGCTCACTGTTTCAAAGTGTGGAAATGGAATCTCGTGAATTGTTGTTTTAATTGTGTAAAAAAATTGTTTGAAATTCACTTGATTAAAATTAGATTTGTTGTTTATCTATAAAAAAATAACATGTTATGATGGACATTTAAAAAGGTTTGTGTATTTTAAGGCAATATATTAGAATTTTACTTAATTATAAATATCCACATGAGAATACTATTGCTATTACTGTTGACAAAAACCTTATTTATTATAAACATTTCTTCCTTCTTTTTGTGATATTTTAGAGTAATTTTGATGAACATTACATTTAATAGTAAATAATAATAAAAGGTTTATTTCTCCTCACAAAATAACTTAACAAAAACATATTTTGCTTAAACTATAATTTGTACATTGAAAACTTTTTTTGTCATTATTAATCAGAGAAATAATATGTACCTATGTAAAATGACAGGACATAATATTTTTTTTTTTTACCAGCAAAACATAATATACCAATAAAACAATAAATCCATGTTATTATAGGTACCTACTACTTTATAAAAATAACCCAATTTACACAACGTTTCGTACACGTAACACTTAAAGGACCACGAAAGCGATTCCCAAAACAAATTCAGTACTAAAATAAAACAAAAATACTGCCTCACGAAGCTTTAATTCAAACAGACAGTTCCCATGAAAGATTAAACACAACAGCCCAATTATGGTTGATGATGACCTAATACAAAATATGCAAAGTCATGCCCAAAATAACGGTCAAGTGGGAGTTTAATCCTAGTTTGATGTATCGTGTCTTGTTGTGGCGTGGCAACTGTTTTATTTAATAAGTGTGGTCAAACTACTTATACAAACTATGGAGCAATATTTTCTTTTTTCAGAGAAAATCTGAAATTTTTATTGTTTTTTTTTTGAGTAAATATCGATCTAATCAATATTACTTTTGTTATAAAATAAATTTTAATAAAAATCTGACATTATAAGTCATAGAAAATCGTTGATTTTTTAAACGACAAAATATATTATTATATTTAAAAAAGTAAATTTTTTGCAATAAGTTTATTTTTTTCTAAATCTTTAGTAAGATGTGGTAATATCAAATGTTGGTACTATCTTTAATTTCTTAGAATTCTTGACACAGCTTTTCTGAGTTGGTTTTCTCTTCTTATTTGCTATTCATTATATCCCGAGTAACGAGCCAAAAAGCTACTAAGAAACAAAATGACGAATCAAATTAAGCACCTAATTAAACCTAATAGAAGTGTAAATTTAATTATTACAACGAGGTACGTAATAAAACTAAGGAAATATCAAACTATAATAAAGTAGAAAATCGTTTGGATATTTAAGATAAGTATTACCTTATCTCTGTAATAGTATAGAAAACAATTTGTAACATAAAAATAAATTTGCTTCTTTTAACACTACAATCAGAATGCTATTAATGACATTTAATACGATTAAGATAATACAAAATTTAAAACAAATTAAAAGCCACACAATACTACTCACGTTCTTTCTGCTACCAAATCGGCCCCTTAGAGTAAAAATAAGTAAACTATAGAGTGGGCCCAACAGAGTATGAACTGTGAGCACCAGTATGAACAAGCGTCATCAAAAAAAAAGTGTCAAAACAGAGCGCGCCGTTTTATTAAAACTATCTCAAAACCTTATATGGCTCTAAATATGGCGAAACTATCGATATTTTCGCATAAACGTCTGTCATCGCACGGCAAAAATCAGCAAATCAGTAAACGAACGTAGTTCTTACAACAAAAAATTTGCTTACGATTGGCACAACGGGCTACTAGCAATGTGCGCACTCTATGCTTGTCCATGTATACTTTAAGTCTAGCCCTTATTCATAGCTGGCGTCCTTATCAATTAATTAGTTCACACTGTTCACAGCATTCGCCAATATGAGCCCAGTGAGGCACCAATTATCTTTATACCGTAACCATATAACAATTTTAATAACGACATCACAATTAATCAAGCATTTAGCCCTAATTCATGTGTCTTTATCTATGTTTGTGTAATGAGGCACTTCAGCTTCATGATCAGTTAGGGTATATCCGCACTGTAACATTTTGATTTATTAAACGTTTTGGTTTTTAATTTTATTTATTTTATCTTAATTTTTAAAGCTTAAATTAAATTAATAGCAACGATTTATAATTCAAATTCTTTATTGCGTTCATATGTGTTATAAAAAAAAAATAAGTTATATATAACTAGCTGTTTCGCGCGGCGCCCGCGATAATGTCGGCTATCGCGGCAAAAAGTAGCTTATGTCCTTTCTCAGGCTGTAGACTATCTGTGTACTAAATTTCATTTAAATCGGTTCTGTAGTTTTGGCGTGAAAGCGCGACAGACAGACAAAGTTACTTTTGCATTTTTAATATTAGCAAGGATTAAGGTTCAGAAATTTAGTCTGGCCTACTTAAAGCCCAAAACCATATTAGACCGAAAATCAACTAAAAAAATGCTTCAAGTATATGAAAGCTAAAACCATTGTTTATTACTATTGTTGAGTACAAACTAAGTTTAGCTCAAAATCTCATCTTTAAAATCCATAGAAACTATCGGAATTTTTTTTTGTTGATTCAATTTGTAACCACGATGATACATAACAGATTAATTTGTCAAGTGTCGATAGTGTGCCACGGTCCTTAGGGGATCCGCTCATTACGCAGTATGAAGATTGATGTCCCGTTGATGTGTGCCGCTCATCTGTGAAGTGGCTACGTTAGCGGAAACAACACTGTATTCATAGATTTATTTATATCTTAAAACATATCGAAGTGTTATAGATATTTTAATGAACTTACATAGGCGTTAGGTTTCAAGAGTTCTAAATTCATCGTTGAACATTTCGTTTAAAATTTATAATTTATTTATTTATTTATGGGTATACCAACAGCATTACATGTAAGTCTTTAGGCTAAATTTATTTACAATAATATTTCTAATATGCATGCCTATTATAGGTACACACAGCATTCACAATATCGGAGTACTAATATAAATATGTAGTTATTTTTAGGGTTCCGTACCTCAAAAGGTAAAAACGGAACCCTTATAGGATCACTTTGTTGTCCGTCTGTCTGTCTAATTTATTGATATTTGGATATTAAATAAAATACATTTTTTTATTACACATTTATGTTACCACTAGCTGTCCCCCGCGACTTTGTCCGCGTGTTTAAGTTTCAACGGTTTTTAATTTTTTCAACATTTTTCATGTATGCTCCGCTCCTATATTGGTCGTAGCGTGATGTTAATATAGCCTATAGCCTTCCTCAATAAACGGACTATCCAATACAAAAATATTTTTTCAATTCGAACCAGTAGTTCCTGAGATTAGCGCGTTCAAACAAACGAAGAAACAAACAAACTCTTCAGCTTTATAATATTAGTATAGATATAGATTTATAATATCTAATATCTTTATATAAAAATATCTTTATTTGTAAATTTGTTCTTAATGTTAATTATTTTAATTGTTTTCTTATAGAATAATTTTTCAATTCGAAATAGTAGTTCCTGAGATTAGCGCGTTCAAACAAACAAACAAATAAACAAACAAACTCTTCAGCTTTATAATATTAGTATAGATCATACATTATACAGAAAAATCTAAAAAAACCGGCCAAGTGCGAGTCAGACTCGCGCACCGAGGGTTCCGTACAAACCTGTAGGTATATAAGTAAAAGTTATGGTATTTTTATTGCTAAATCTGAGAATCGGCCCACATCTGTTTTTTTTTTTTAATCGCTGAACAACGTTTGCTGGGTCAGCTAGTAAGTTTATGATTATTAAAAAAAATATACTATGTGATGTAAATAAAAATTTAAAATTTTCGGAATTTTTCCTATATGACTGTGTACTTTATAACGTTGCTTCATGCCAAATTTCAAGATTCCAGGTCGTCTGGAAGTATCCTTTAGGTTTTGATTCCCTTGCGAGTAGTTGCGAGTTTCAAAATATGCGGCTTTAATTGCTGTATCTTTTGATTGCGTTGACGTAGAAGTTTGATTTTGTTACAGCTTAAAGATATTATAGACTTGAGTATTTGTTAAGAATTTCAATATAATACCACTACGCGTTCATGAGTAAAGGGGTAATAAGTTTAAAATTATTAAAAATATTTTTATTATATGATGTAACTAAAAATTTATGCTTTTCGCAATTTTTCCTTTATCTGTGTTATAAGACGTTGCTTCGTACCAAATTTCAAGATTCTGAGTTCACGGGAAGTACCCTGTAGGTTTTGATTCCCTTGCGAGTGTCGAAAATTTGCGGCATAAACGGGAGTATCTTTTGATCGCGTTGACTTAGAAGTTTGATTTTTTCACAGCTCCAAGAGACCATAGACTTGAGTATTTGATATGAATTTCAGCTTGATACCTCCACGCGTTCCTGAGAAAAAAGGTCTTGACAGACAGACAGACAGACAGACAGACGGACAACAAAGTGATCCTATAAGGGTTCCGTTTTTACCTTTTGAGGTACGGAACCCTAAAAACAATTGTTGAATTGTCTTGTAGCTTAGATCATCGTCGTGTTGGCTTTTAAAGTTAAACAGAGGTTGGTCAACCAAAGCTTCTTTCTCTTATTGTCTCTACCTTAGAGTAATCATAGACAAGCATAGAGCGTGCGCATCGCTAGTAGCCCCTTATGTCAAGCGTAAGCATATCGCGCTCGTTTACTGGTTTGTGTGATTTTTCGTGCGACGACAGACGTTTATGCAAAAATATCAACGGTTCCGATATTATTAGGGTGATATTAGGTTTTGAGACCGTTTTAATAAAACGGTGCGCTCTGTTTTGACACTAATTACCAACAGTTCATATGCGAACTATAGAGTTCGCATATCACTCGATATGCAAACTTTATAGTCTACTTACTTATTCCTAAAAGGAATATACGAACTAATACTAAAAAGAAATTATCGAGTCTTGTAGCTTCGATCATCGTCGTATTGGCTTATAGAGGTAAACAGAGGTTGGTCAACCAAAGCTTCTTTCTCTTTCTATCTCTACTTATCCTTGTGTTGTACCTAATAAGATATAGTTAGCGGAAGGAACATCAATGGGCGTGTAAGGGCCGCGTGTGAAAGACAACGTTACGTCAAAAGAGAACACTACAAATTGAGTTAGTGTGTTTGTGTCCATTCTTATACGCAACACAATATTTTTATTTAGGATATTGACGGTATACTACGGACATTCTCGGGATCGCCCGACTAGTTTTAGACTCAATAAGAGTCGATCTCGCGACACCCCCGCCGTCGCCTCAACTCATGATTAGGGATTAGGGATTTTTACTAAGGTAAAACAAATGTTTAGTTATACATGAATCAGCGGAAGGCAAATTTAATTTTACATTTTCTACTCACATTACTTGTGACCTGGAAGTAATTATAGTTAAATAATGAGAAAAAATTGACTGTCAATATCCTACTATAAAACAGGGCGTTGATTTATCAAATAATAATGACGAGATATTTTCCTCTTCTAGTAACAAAACATAAACTTTTTGCGTTTTTATAAATGAAACATATAAATACATAAGTCAAGTCATTTAAAATCTAATATCAATCATTGAAGATACCTACTTAAGTTTGTAAGCTTTTTCAGCACATTTAAATACCTAATATATACTTTTTATATTATCTGTTAAATAATATATTATAATAGTACCGTATGGCAAAATGGAGCCACGCAACACTACGCACCACGTAATGACGAGATCGCATCGCGGCTCTGATCTAATAAGATCATAGCTCGATGCGGCAAAGGGCCCATGTTTTATGTATGCGATACCCTTGCACACACGCGACTTTGTCTGTAAGATGCCAATGGATGAAACTGTATTCGGAATTAAGTACAGGTTTTGTAATGTCATGTATAAGGATAGAATGATACTTTATATTTCTAAGTCTAAATTAACGTCCTGTAAGTTTTCTTATCTGTTTCGGTGGATTTTGAAGGGGAAAACTATTTGGAAAAAATGCAACAAGAGAAATTTATATAATCTGACATAACTATATGATATTAGAGTATATATTAGGAAACATAGAGTGCACGCATCGCTAGGAGCCCGGTGTGCCGAACTTTAGCAATATTTTTGTTGCAAGTACTACGCTCGTTTACTGATATTAGTGATTTTCTCCGTGACAACAGACGTTTTTTGCGAAAATATCGATGGTTCGAATATTATTAGGGATATATTAGGTTTTGAAATAATAATAATAAAATGGCGCGCTCGGTTATAAGACAAAATTTACAACGACGATTGTTCATACTAGTGCTCACAGTTCATACTCTGTTAGGCGAACTCGTACACTAGATGATGAAAACTCATACACTAGATAGGTAGGCGGGTATTCACGGGTTCATACAATCGCCATCTTGAACACATCCGACATAGAATTAACTTGTTTGACTTGTATAAATATTGTCGCCTGCATTACATATGCATTTCACTATGAATTTACATGAGCAAGATATTGTAGCTCAACTGTGGCTTTCTGCTGAACACTCAAGACGGCATATATCATGTCACTATTTGTTTTCTGAGTGAAAATGTTTAGTTTTGTTATTTATTTATGTAGTTTATTTTGTTGTAAATCTGTGTATCTATTTGCATATCAATGAACAACCCTAACTACCCTAACTGTGATTTAACGATTTTTTTATGAAAAACTCTCACGAATTTACTTTAACTCAACTAAACTTAGACAAAATCATTGGTTCAATACTATAATTTTATTTACCTTTAAATTGTCATGAAATGTTTTTCTACGTATAGTAAAAAAATATTGAAGTATTGAAGTGCATTGTAGTAGAAAAATATTAAAGAAAATTTGATTATCACCAAAAAAAACCACAACGACATTAACCTAGTTATTACACATTTTTTTAATCACAGTGAAAAATATCATACATAGGTACTAAAAAACTCTCAGAAATCTCAAGTAATAAATGCCTCATCTACAAGTTTCCTTATTAAAGCAAAGGTTCTTCCATGAAATCAAAGAAAATCCAAACCATAAAAGTACAAGCTAATACTATCAACATCAGAACGAGGGTCTTTGAAGAGGTTCCGCAAATGGGAGGACTCTGAGGCTCCGTTAAAATGAGGAACATCGCAATGTTGATCACGTACATCGAGATGGTTCCATTCACGGTGACGATACTCATACGATGTCATTTTAACTTGTTGTCAGATTATACATAGCACTAATACATTCTGGAAAACTACTCGATGTAATAGGACGTGACTCAATTTTTTTATAAGCAACTCCAATTGCTACAATAATAATATTTTGGTCCAACAAGTAAGTAACTGCACGGATTGTCGAGTGGTATAGGTCACCACGCTAATTACCTTTGTCCGCGATGTGCTGCGGGTTCGATCCCCGCATGCGACAAATATTTTTGTGATCCAAAAATACTTGTTTTAGGTCTAGGTGATCTTTGTGCATGTGATTTGAATGTTTGTGTAACCCCCTGCGACTTAGATTAATTTCCTATGTGTGGAAGTCGTTTTGAAAAAACATTTTATCATAACAACAGATTTTAACAAAATTGCGGTAAAATGTTGATTAACAAGAGAAGTTACATAATTTATTTCAAACAGCAAAGATATGCAGAAAAAGATAACATCATGCCTAAACTATTGCCAATAATTTAAGGTCGCCGTACGCATTTCATGACACTACTATTTCTCTTCATCCACATGAAATTTTTAACAGTCGAAAATGTTTCACAGTTTATTTATATCTTGCTCCCCCATAACAGTATATAAATACAGAATTGCATGGCGACATAGCGTATTTAGGGATCGGCATGGTTTGGCAAAGAGCCAAAGATCAACCAGATTTAGCCTCTGCCCTAAGCGCCACGCACCAAAAAAGAAGCACGATACTTATTTTTCCCTCTGGCTACATTGTAGAGTTGGAATTTAAATGGAAGTTCAACTTAGTACTTAAAATAGTTTTTCGTTTCTTTAATACTTTTAATAATCATAGGTTTTAAAAATCATTTAAAATCAAATCAGCCTAGCATTTTCCCAAGCTATGTTGGGGTCGGCTTCCAGTCTTACCGGATTCAGCTGAATACCGTATTTTACATAAAGCGACTAGCTGTCTGACCCTCACAACTTATTTTACTGGGTACAGTATCCTAAAGTGAGACTGGTTGTCAGAATTGTAATGGCTTAACGCCTGTCAAAGATCAATGTGTGACAGTCGGGACCAACGGCTTAACGTGCTTTGCGAGGCACGGAGGGGTCTCGGTATGTTTATAAATGGTCACCCATCCACGAACCACCCGCAGCGGATGCTGCTTAACCTGTATTTTCGGCGAAACCGACTAAAAACCGACTTACACTTAGCCACGAGGCCCATCACCTGATAAAACTTTTAAAATAAAGAAAAATATACTCATTTCATATTACCGAAACTCCTAAGTTTTCGCATTTTCTAACTTCGAGACAAGAGCGAGAAAAACCATCATTTCTTGCCACCTCAAAATTTAACCGTAAGACGTTAGTTAGACTGTTACGTTTGTTAAATGGAAGAACCCCTTAACAACAACGCAATCAAAGTATCAAAACTCTGTAATCCTACAACAAATCGCTTTAACTAAGCTCTAAGAGAGACAGTTTATCAAAATAGGATCGTAGTAAAGGACAAAGAGTTAATCCCCGCTATTAAGTACGTTTTATGATTGTGAAGAAATCGTAAATGTCTTATAATCTCTACTCCACTGCTACTACAATAGAATAAAGTGAATTGCTAGACATAAATATTATTTATTTAGGTTTTTGGATACTTTTGTGGTCGGCTGTAAATACATCATTGTGGGATATAGGATTAATTTGTTTATCTGTCGTTAAGAGGATTGTAAACTGAAAATAGGTTATAGTTAAGTTTCAATCTCTATAGATGTTAATAACGATAAAAAAAATGTTTCTGGGTTTTAGTTTGAAATTTTATTAGTTACAAACTTAAACAGCCACTAACAGTTTAAAAAATAATGAAATAAGTGCCGTACTTTTTCGTATTGTTTATAATTTTAATTTATTTTCTTTTATCATTCTGTCGAGCTACTACGAAAGCGCATTGATTGATTTTATATTTATTTAAAAGACTATCTAGTTAAGAATTTCCATATATCTAGGTACCTACAATGTTAGCAAAAAAGGGCATTCCATAATATCTAAACGCGATTTTATCGCAAGTCGCAAGATTGTACACACCCTTAATGGTGACTAACTCTTCTTACGACAGGTCCACACAAATAAGAAATCATAATTAAAAGTCCACGACATGCCTCAGATAAAACTGTCCCCATACAGTAGGAAGCGCTTAGAACATTGGCTTGAAGCCAAAACGAATATAGACGCTCGTAACCACGTGGAAAGTAAGCTTTTGTTATTGTTTGGGAAATATTTGACAACCATCAGCTGGGTGGGACAGCCCAGAAACTGATATTTTGAGGAAGCAAAATCTTGAAGGAGTTTTGTGAATGACTCATATGAATTAGATTACATAATCTCTCTAAGGTGACGATGTTTAAGTATGTCAAGGCAATTGGCAGGACTGAATAATACAATGAAACTCCTCAGCGCTGACATAGTTTTTTTTTTACAATTAAATTATAATTCATGAAGTGTAAGGTCACGCGCACACGGACTGCTTGAAGCAAGTCGACTGTTTTAAAAAATAAATGGGCGGAAGCCCCCACTGTTCGTGTATAGCAGTCGGCCTAAAAAACGATACCTCATGTATTTTATTTTAAAAGTTGAAACTAAATAATCAGTGAAATAAAACTACTTTTTCAAAGAATTCTATGACGGTTTATTTTGATTTTAGTTCCCTTCTTCTTTCCATCCCAAAGATAAACTGCGATAGAATCCGTTTAAAAGTAGTTTTATTTCAATGTCTAACATTCGCGTAAACCTCAGAAAGTATTCACTAAATAATCATCTTTTGATCATTGTCCCAAACATTGTCAAAATTATTATCATCCTTGGACTTACTTTATCTACTAATAGTTCATCTAGAAATGATACGAAGCCCAAACACTCTACTGTCAGGGTCGAAACCTAAACACTGCAAAAAACAGGCGACTACGTCAAATTCTTTTGAAATATACTTCAATTGCACGGTTTTATGTACACGCACTAGATTTTTAACTTTCATCTTGATTTATGTATCTGTACCTGTACCATAAACTCTTAAAGCAGCGCTGTTGCCGTTGTGGAAGAGAGACGTCGCATTACATTTCCGGTAGCGGCGTCTCGCTTCTACGATGGCAACAATCCTGCTTTAAGAGTTCGTGGTAAACGCGCTGGACTAAAAACCTGTCCAGTTTTTTTATCGGCTAAACGTAAATAGGATAGTGTATTTTGGAAGCGACCGTCTAAATATTGCGTCGCAAAAAATAATTTAAATTAGTGTTTAAAAATGAAATGTTTATTTTTTGACATCCGGCTGTTTCGCTGATTAGAATATTTTTTGTACTGGAGTCATATGTTCGTTATAGCTATTTAGAATTTAGAAAACTGTTGTTGACCTCTTTTTTTGTCTAGCTATTTCTGTAGACTATAAGAGTTTTTTTTAGTTACTTTGTCCTGTGACATTCTTTTCTTCAACTTTAGCTCTCTTTCGATGCTAATTAGGATTAACGCACTAATTAGGATTTCTGCTTTTCTCTCTTTCTCTAGCCTCTGAACGTTTGTATCCAATTTAATTTGCAGTTTACACACGTCATAGAAATTGAAAACCTTGGACTTTGCACATGTCTTTCTTCACGACATTCCACAATATTTTTAGAACATTCCCTTTCAAATCAGGCCTGTAGTTGACAAATTGTCTATTGGCAATGTGTGCACCGCAATTACCAGGGGTTTTGAACTCAGCTAAACGAGACTACGATATATTTAGATATTCTGACACCTGTTTTCATGTGTCAAAATAGATCTAGTTTCAGCCAAGGAGTTATTATATTCTAGGTTATTTTTGGCCTGAACGGGTTTACTTTCACTAGTGTGTTAAATATTGATGAATATTTAAGAACGTAATGTTTCTGAGTATTGTGGTTATTTTGGGGACTGGTCTTTGTCCAGCGGTAAATAGTAAAAGTGGTGTAGTTTACCTTACCTAACCTTAGATACTATTGACTTGAGACACGCCGCACAAGATTATTTTTCTCGTTTTTTGTATAGGTATGTATTGTTGCACTGGATAAATGAATAAAACACCTTTCTATAGTAATATATCTATCCATTAAAAGAAATATAAGTATTTCAGTTAAAATTTTCTTTGAGTTTGAATTACTTTTTTGACTATTGTGATTGTCTACAGAAAATCAAAATAATAACTATTTAATTTTTAGTTTGTTTAGTTAATACCTAGAATTAGTGTGTACTTCACTAAATGGTTATTATAAAAATATTTGAATTTTAAGTTTTAATCAGTAAGTAAGAATAAATATAGAGCAATATTCTTCTAAGTATGCATACCGTATGCATTTGTTTCTATCAGAATAAAACCACCGCATAATACTAAGAAATTTTCTGTTACTGGCATTGTTTTAATTTCGTATGTTTCTTTATCTTTAATATTTATTGTGTTTTGATGCTGTTTTTTTTTCTTACCTTTAAAAAGGAATGTATAATTTTTTTCATTGTTTAGATATTATTATAATACTGGCCCACATTTCTTTTCTCTTAGTTTTATATAATTATTTACTTAAAAAGATTTTGGCCTTGCTCTAAATATAAACCGCTATTTTTGTCCGAATTTTAATTAATTTCTGTTTGCATTTGTAGCATAATTTTAATATTTAAAACAAAACAGTTCACTCACGTATATTCTCGGGATTGCCCGACTAGTTTCAGACTCAATAGGATCCCGAGAATATAACGTGAGTGAACCGTTTTGTTTTAAATAATTATGAATACTCCTCACGATAGTTATTATACAAATAATTATAAATATATTATAAATAAATAATAAGTTCATAAATTTATGAAAGTGTGGTAAAGCAGCTAATTGTGGTAAATTTAAATCCACAATTTTCCCTAATAAGTGTTTACTTATGAAAAGTCTTAAATTGGTTAGCAACAAATTTAGGCTTATTTTCATGCGACTATTTGAATATATAATAGTTAAGACGTGTTTAGCCGTAGCTAAAATGTATTTAAATTTGTTTACAATAATATTGTTTAGCAGCTTCGACCTCGTATTGCAAACAACAAAACAATTTGCTTAAAATTTAAAACACACTCAACAACACTTAGCAATAATAAGCTTACTATCAGTTAAATTTTCATAAATCATATTTTTTGTTATGAATATTAATACGATAAAAGCATTATGTATCAAAAGAGAGACTCAACAATGACTAGGAAAGAAAATGCGATATCTATACTAATATTATAAAGCTGAAGAGTTTGTTTGTTTGTTTGAACGCGCTAATCTCAGGAACTACTGGTTCGAATTGAAAAATTCTTTTTGTATTGGATAGTTCGTTTATTGAGGAAGGCTATAGGCTATATAACATCACGCTACGACCAATAGGAGCGGAGCATAGATGAAATGTTGCAAAAATGAAAAACCGTTGAAACTAAAACACACGAACAAAGTCGCGGGGGACAGCTAGTTAAAAATATGATTCGTTTAACCTTAGAGTATACATAGATAAGCATAGAGTGCGCGCTTCGCTACCAGCGTTTTGTGCGCTGCATAAGTATTTTTTTTGCTGCAAGTATGGCTCGTTTACTTTTTTTAGTACTTTTCCGTGCGACGACAGACGTTCATCCAAAAATATAGATGGTCCCGATATTATTAGGGCAGTATTAGGTTTTGAGATAGTTTTAATAAAACGGCGCACTTTGTTTAATAGTTGTTTTACGATATTTCTTGTTTATACTGATGGCGTACCTACTCTTGTATGTACTTGATGGTACGTTTACTTATATTGTACTCCTAGTATTCAAGCGACATAAGCATAAATTATTATAATGTGCATTAAAATATCCGAAAAAACAGCTTCTACGATACTAAAGCAGAAAGTAAATTAGAATATTACTTTAAAACCAGTAAAGAACAATTAGTTCACAAAATTCAATCTCGAAATTCCCAAACGTTCAAACTGTACAAAAAATCAATTCGGAATACTCAAACCCAATAATACGTACATAACTCAGGCTAAAGCTGGCTAGTCTAATAAACGTATTCAGTGGCTAAGTGTCTATAAAGTATTTTAATGTTTGAGATAAAGTCGGGTGTGCATAATCCGGCAAGTGAAATACAACGCCTGGCTTACTGTGGTTAGATTGCACTCGGTGTAGGGTTATAACTACATTATTTGTTTTAAAGAGATATTATTGTTTTTAACCCCCCACGTAAAAAGAGAGGGGTAATAAGTTTGACATGTCTGTTTGTGGCATCGTAGTTCTTAAACGAATGAATTATAATTAATGTGGTTTTCTTTAAAGCTGGCGTAATTGAAATGGTTATTAGCTATAATTTTTGTAGATCTGTTCAGCATTTTTATAGTTATTAGATATTTTCTAATATTAGTCGTGGGTTACCATTTTTTTTTATTTTGTCAATATTTTTTTTTTGTTTTGCGTAAAACTTAAAAATTTAGACTTATTAAACTTATCAAAAAAATTACGCTTATTATGTGATTATTTTTATTCTTTTTTTTTTTATTATAAAATAAGTTAAGTCTAAAGTGGTGGTGTCTTTGTTAACAGGTTGATTAATTGAGGATTAAAAATGAAAAAATAATAATTATAAATATAAATTTATTTTAACATTTTTTTAGTATGAAGAAATATGTCCAATTACTTGTTAGTGGCACTAATTGCTAAAATCAACTGACCTTTTTAACCTTACTGTTAATTCTACAATCCTTACGAAGGGACAGTTAATCTGCATTGCGAGTTATTCTATTGGAGTCAATTAGGTATGCAAATGTACACTCATACGACTTACCTACATGTAGGTAACAAACCTCTGTCTGTTGTATCTGTGGCTATCTACATACTCAATAACTTGTCGGTAAATATAGATTATGTACCTTAGAACATACTATAGACAAAAAAAATGCGTATATACGTAGGTAAATAGTTAAGCACAGATACAGTGTGTTCAAAACGAAGTACAATTAAATTCAAATTAAACCCTACCTTGTTAAGGATATCAACGGTACTACTAATAGAGGGTTGATAAGACCTATGAGATTTCCTTTACACATTGTAAAAATTCTAGGTACCATTTTTAGGCTTTATACCAAAAATTCGTTTTGGCTACAGATTTTTAAATTTCAATTTAATTTTACTTCGTTTGAACACAGTGTATCTGTTTTACTAATTTCGCGTATACGCATAACTTTTTTTAAAGTTTATTGCTGTGGCTAATCAATGTTATCTTATTATTGTCCGTAGGTAAACATCACACGCGCCGCCTTTCGAAGCGCGAAGTTGCCGCTTTGTTACCTACAGTCGACAGGTGAGTGGAATTTCTAAATATTGTTTTCGTTTTAATTAAGCTATTTAATTTGTTTGTGAATTGTATTTTCGTATTTTGCATGTTATTTTTTTTTTACCGTTTGGAAGTAGTACCTACCTACCGACCTCGGATAGTAAGTATACGTAGTGAAAATGTCATAGGCCGTATAAAAACGAACTGTCTCAAAGATTATTTTAAGAAAATGTCATATTGTGAAAACACAACTCATGGTCCTTTGTACAAGGTACAAGCGTACGGTAGGGTCTAGTTGCGGTTTCAGTTTGTAAAATTATAATTAAGACCCCGATATGTTCCACAGCTGAATAGTAGATAATATTAATATGGAGCAATCTAGCAGATAAGCGAGGAAGTAGCAAATACAAGATGGCGAACTCGAGTGGCGTACACACCGGTTTTTAAGGTGTGTCCAGCTGTAAGGTCCCGGTTTTGATTTCCGGACGGGTCAATGTAGAAAACCACTTTTCTACAGTGTCTTGGATCGGGCTGTTTGTGGTACATTCGTTGTCTTTGTTTCCATAACACAAGTGCTCAAGTAATAATTTTAATAATTTTCCCAGAAAGTATCGATAGATGTGTCTTTATTCCAAGATAAGTCGTTAATAGGGGAGCGGATTGGGTATGAAAAGGAAATAAGTATCTATTTAGTCCACCAGATAGATAAAAAAAAACTTTTATCAAATCAATAAAACATGACCAAGTTAAAGCGCTTTAAAGTTCTGGAGTGGGGGAGAAATGTCGCGTGACGTCACTTGTGGGTATAAATTGTAGCCACAAGTGACGTCACGTGACATTTCCATTCACTGTATTTTCCTCATCGTTTGTTTAATAAAAAAATAAAAATACGTGCCTAATATAATTATATGTGTCATGTAAATAAAAAAAATAGTCCGATCCCCCATTATGTGATTTAAGTCTTTTCATACTATTAGTATCGAAAATCTGAAATTTAAAACACATTGACAGAGCGGAATATGACAAAATCGCTGGTGCAACATATTGCCAGTCAGTTTGGATCGCAGCCAGAATGAAGAGAATCGGGTCGACATCGACTCTTTCTGGGCCCACGCTGAAATAGACGTTGAAAAGTTCAATGCGTGTTTACTATTCTAATAATAAGATCAACAACAACGTGACGGGATACACAGGTGCCTTTATAGCTGCTTTATGTCTTCGTACCCTTCAAACTTTTTTCTTTTAACTGATCAGCATGACTCACAACTGCCCATCTCCACTGGCAATGCTGCTTGGTAGCTTGTCTTAATATTTTTTTTATTTTCTGTGTTGCGATATCTAAATATTTGATGGGGTAAGCTTTCAGTTTCATCATAATCACCTGAATACTGTCATTGTACATCCAGTGACAACCTATCTGACTTCTAAACCACATTTAATTTGTATTGGGTAATACAGTAACTCTTGGTAACTGATTTATCTTAAGACTGGCTTAAAAATAATTATGTTTTATTATATATTACAGGTATTTATGATGATGACAGGAAAGTAATTTATTTATAGATCAATTTAAAATGACCTTGACCTAATACAATAAAAATGATTGTGCTTATTGCTCAACATTCAAGAATTTTCGTTCAAATCCTTGCTGTATAAGTACATAGTGAACCTTCTGCATAACCACTTATTTAACGCACTTATCATCTATTTGTATACTGAGCGTTGTACTAGCCTAATAATATTTTGCTGACCTTTAAATTGAATTATAATGTATATAACTTGACAGATTTAGTGTCGCTGACGCATAATGCTTCCTAAATTATTGTCGATAAATAGCGCTCTTAGTTCGATAGCTTCAGAGAAATATTGCATAGAATGCGTTACGAATAAATTAGGAGCAATGCTTTTAAACGACTCTACTACACGCAACGATGTTTGTATTCGTCGCAAATGATCACCGAAATTCAGTTTTTGTTTTTGCTTTTACAAATATTGTATTTTTTCTTTTGCTAAAACTAGACTAAATAGTAGTTCTTTAAAACTATAAATAAATAATAGAGAAGGCAACCTGTATGACGCAATACAATAAAAAATCAAAGCGGTATGAATCAGTGCTTTACCCAGCAATAGAAAAGAAACGACTAAAAAACATCACATACATCATTAAATAATATTACTTAAAAATAATTTTTTGCTACTCTAAGAAATAGCGAATAAATTGAAAATGTTTGCGTAAATCTGTTTACGAGATCAAATAAATAAAAAGGTATTAGTCTTCAAGGGCGCTAAAATAAAAATTAATCATGCAATATGTATACCATCATTTGTTTTTACTATAACATTTCATGGTGTAAAAAATAAACATTCACGGAAAAACGCCACAGAAATGACTGATTTAATATACTATAAATAACATTATCACTTGGCCTCAAAAAACACTAGAAGGTATTAATATTAGTTCTGAAATAATTTAATGAAACATTCTTGAAATATTTACTTGCGTAAAAATGTTCTATTTGCGTAAAGTAAATAATCAAGGCTTCAAATTCTACGCTAAACTGGTTTCTGTTTCTTGAGATTACTACGATCTACAAATGTAAGGTTTAATTTATGTTACAACGAGTAATGTAAGCATAATAGTCAAATGTTCTGGAACTGAAAAAAAAATATATAATTTGATTTTCGTGCCAGGTAACAAACAGTAACCAGTTCTTGGACGTTATTTTTGTTATTATACATTACTAGCTGTCCCCCGCGACTTTGTTCGCGTGTTTTAGTTTCAACGATTTTTCATTTATGCTCCGCTCCTATTGGTCGTAGCGTGATGTTATATAGCCTATAGCCTTCCTCAATAAACGGACTATCCAATACAAAAATAATTTTTCAATTCGAACCAGTAGTTCCTGAGATTAGCGCGTTCAAACAAACAAATAAACAAACAAACAAACAAACAAACAAACTCTTCAGCTTTATAATATTAGTATAGATTTAATTGTAAGTGACATACCCCCTAATACTGAAACACAACTTAACTTTAAGACGATCTCAAATATCTATCTGTCGCTACTTTACACCTTAAAGTGACAGAGACAGCATGATACTTAACGGCCACTTAAAACTGATCAACGTTTCAGTATTCGACCATAAGTTTTATAACCCTAATTATGTTATATTCAGTGTAAGATAGTCTACCTTGACTTGTAAATTATAACAACCCTCAGTGCCGACCATAAGAGCTAGAAAAAAATAATTGATGACACTAACAACTTTGTAATGTCTGATCACAAACTCAAAATAATTTCAATTGAAAGAGTGTGAATAAGTCAGTAATTATTCCTCTTAATCTGTATTTATCATGATTATTGATTACTGAATGATGATCGATATTCCTTAGTATGATAGTGCATTCTTTGAATTTTATTTCGGTTTTGGCTTTTAATTTATTATTCAGGACATAACAATATCCAGCGCATATTTTTTCACTCATCTAAACTTTCATCTCGAATGTATTTGATTAACAACTGGATACAAACACAAATACGGAATCCATATTGAATTGGACCTAATGTTGGAAATCCATCAGCAGGAGTACATCCGCAGGAAACGTAAATATAGAACGAACGAATATTTTAAGTGAAACTCAAACATAAGCTGTTACATTCAGGCATTATTTGAACATTTATAAATACGTATTGAAATAGTCACAACATTCGTCTTTAGGCTGATTTGGATAAAAAAGCAAGGTAAATAGTTTTTCAAATTAAAAAGAAAAATCCTGAGAGTAAAAATAAGTAAACTACAGAGTGCGCCTAACAGAGCATGAACTGTGAGCACCAGTTTAAACAAGCAAAATTTTAAAATTTCTGTCAACCTGAGTATATAAAATTATTTCAAAACCTAATATTACCCTAATAATATCGAAACCATAGATATTTTCGCATAAACGTCTCTTATCGCACACAAAAACAGTAAACGACCTAAGTACTTACAGCTAAAAATTTGCTTAAGCTCGGCATAACGAGCTGCTAGCGATGCGCGCACTCTATGTTTGCCTATGTATGTTCTATGAGATAATCACTTAAAGAAATAACAACAGTGTCCTTATTTCCAAATGACTAACTTTAGATTTTGAGTCAAATCATAAGAAAATCAACAGAAAGGATAGTATGAGTAGTAAGTATAGCCAAACGGGTTCGATCCCCGCAGAGGAGATTTTTTTAACCGTAGGTATTTAAAATGTTTGTTAGGTCTAGATATTCTTTGAGTAGAATATAATTTAATAATTGTGATATACAAGGATTATTCTCTAGTGCGATAGATATTCAAACATGTGAGATCTTAACTAAAAACAAAAGAATATCAATAAACACTCACGTGAGTCTATTATCTCCAAACTCGTGTCTATCAATGTCTGCAACACAATCACCATCACCAACACACACAAGTTCATATCCTTTGCCATGATCACCTGGCGTCCGTATCACCAACACTAAATCACCAAAAGTGATCAAACTATCAAAACGACACATTGATGTCACTGTATGAAAATAAAGCACTTTTATTTCACACAATTCTATTAACCGCCATCTTTGAATTAACCGTTAGGTTCCAATTTTGAAAAGCTGACAAAGCTTTTGTTTTTCGTTCCAAAATTGAATCTGAAACAAAAAATATGATTTTAAATAAATTAAAGAATTATTTTTATTCATATTTATAAACATATAGAAATATCTATTAATAGTGAGTTTATTACAGCGGTGAATGGGTTAACATGTGCACGTTTTGGCGTTCCCAATGGGAATCAGGTCAGCTCTATAATCTTCTTAATATTAAGTAATATTTTAATGAGTATAAACCTCATTTAAGTATATTTCTGGGAATGACGTATTGTAATGTATAATAGGAATGATTCTGGGAACCAGCAGTGATCTGTATCAATGTCAATCAGCATACATATTAGGTATCGAAAATAATTTTATTATCCATGCCAATAATGCCTCAATTAACACGATTTATTTCTTCATTTGTTTTTTTAATGACAACAAAATAAATATCGCCGTTATTTATTAGTATAATATTAGTTTAGTTGTAAGACTATTAGTTTATAGGTATATTTTCATATTTCATATAAATAACTTATTGATAGTACAGCCGCAAGTATTTCGCTCGACATTATAGGGTCAACAATGTGAGTTATTTGATACTGCGACCAATTTGTGAAGATACGTACACTAATCTGCGCTCACGATTTTCTAAATTGACTACAAGATTGACAGTGCTACGGGTTGTTTTTGTTGTTATTTAATAAAATTTGAAATAGGTAACGAAGTCGCTACAGGAAAGGCAAAAAACAATACATTTACAAGGTTTTTTTAAAACGTCTAAGATATTTATTTTTGTAACTTATTATATAACATTTAAATGTCATAAGTACGCAATGTCGTATCTGCTGCTTTGTGCCGTATTTCCGCTAACTCATTCTTGATCTGACAGTGACTGTACAGCCATAAAATGGAATGGAAAATAAAACATAATGTTCCAAGTCATCAACAAACCACTATTTCCACATCGCAGTCTAAACTGACACGAAACAGTCAACCGAGATGACGTCACAATCCTTCTCGGAACACGAACTGAAAATCTTGCATTACTATGTATTAATGCAAACTATGAACTTGATGCATTTCAAGTTTAGCTAGAAATGGTAAACATTCCATGTTTGCGCATTTTTGATCTTCTTAGAGCATGAAAGAGGAGATTTTGAATAAATTCGTAGTTTAAGTAGACGGAATTTACAAGCCGACCTACATTAAATTAATTCCTAATTTAAATTAAGATAAAATAAAAAGAAACGTGTCATGATTATGAGTAGGAACAGGTTTAAATAATAAAAAGAAACAGTTTTGAAATTATTCTAATTTTAAAACTGCTGGTTGGTACTTTTTTTTTAAATCTCGTACTACACTGTCATGGAATTTGTATCGTCAGGCGGGGTATCAACTTTTAATTTTAATTTAATATTCTGGAGTGTACTAATTAAAATAGTTAATGCAAACTCCGTACAAAAATGTGACGCATTGTCCCCACCGATGTGGGATCAAGTTATATTAGTCGACGCGCGTCACTTCCGGCGGTGCCTAATAATATTCCCCCCACTATCGCCCTCTGCGGATACCACGCTTCCTTTACCTTGAAATAGTTAATTAACAGATTAAATTAGTGTACTCAGGGTAGGTATGTGTAAAATGACAGTGTTGGGTGTCGGTGATGCAATTAAGTATGATATTTTCTCGTTGCGCGTTGAATACTGCCAATGTTAATTTTTAAATTTTATTATGTTCATTATGCTTGTGTCTATTTCTTAGTAATATACTAAAATAACAAAAAACTTGTAAATATCAAAATAATGTTTAATCAGCTAAAATAGTTTAGTGTAGTTAGTAGTATGAGTGTTAACTGTACCTATTAATGACGTAATTTCCAATGGTTTTTTTTTTATAAATATCTCAGTAATCAAATTTAAATTTTAAACAAACCACCACCAGAACCACTTATACAAAAATACACTACACCTTTTCCACATATCTAACACAGTCTCTAAATTAAACATTCAAAGTAATTCGCGCACCTAATTTACCGTCGGACCGACAATTGTTTGCCCAGCCTGTATGCAGGACAATATAATTACGACAGCTAACGTCATTGGGTAGGCAGGGCGCTAACATGACTGTGCATATGCTGAGGTCCTCGTTTATTGACATAGCTTGCCCGTTGCAGCTAATTCGCTATGTAATGACCTGTACTGGGAAATAAGTTTATTTGATCACTTGATTCTCGTTGTGTTATAGAGTCATGATTGGGTTGGATAATTGCTTGGTCTTTTGTATGCCTGTTTGGTTCGATGAGTTTGTAGGATAAAAAATGTTAGCTTACTTAATTAAACAGATAGTGAAAAAAGTTAAAATCTCTGTTTCAGATGAGGTTTTACAATTTTTTGTTTTGCTTCAATTTCAAAAAGCAACTTTGCTCTTTGAATTTGAACCTTTTACCCTTATCGTGTTAATGTTTTTATTTTCAAGTCCAGTGCAAAAATAAAAAAATCAAACCGAACTAAAGAAATTTTACTGTACAGAAGATTGACACATTCAGGTTCAAATAATAACATAGCAACAATAACATAACTTTTAAGTAAAAAAATTGTTACTATCAAGTTATGGATGTAAATCTGAATGAAAGCACAGTATAATATTAATAGTACTATTTTTGCTTTCTCAACTTTATCTTTAATGGAACACGAGGAATCAGAAATAGCTTCTATCCATAACATATAAATACAGGCATTTAAAACACTAGATATAACAAAGACTAGAAAAGTTCCCGGGAGTCGAGTGACCTTACAAAAATATGGCACTAGCATTTGAACGCTCCGTGTTTTTACAAAAAACAATGCTTCGCTCGAGTATAAATACTCGTGAATAAAATGGCTTAGAATTCTGTCCATTTGTAAAATTCTGAATTTTCCGGTAGCTCTTACTTTTTTTAGTTCAGCAGTTAATATTGTGTTCTGATTAATGGGTAGTGTTTTTTATCGGAAATGTTTGCTTTATTGGTCTTAATACAAATATTATGTTAGGAGGACAAGCTTATACTTTGTTTTCAATGAAACACGAGGAATCAGAAATAGCATCGATCCATTCTATACTTCTGGCTGAAATAAATAAATGTGATCAACATCACATACATTGCTGTGAACCCAAAGAAAGTAGCTAAAGCACTTGTGTTATGGAATCAGAGACAACGAAGGTACCATAAACACCTAGATACGAGACAATGTAGAAAAGTGGTTTTTTACATTGACCAGACTGGTGATCAAACCCGGGACTTCAGAACTAGCAACACCTTAAAGACCGGTGTAACCACTCGACCATGTTGTCAAAAAGCATTTCTACATAGTCATCCGCCTTATCTAGTGGCTGGCAGTGGTTGGAGACGAAGAGCTGAAGATCGAGCTCAGTGGCGTGCCATAGGAGAGGCCTATGTCCAGCAGTGGACGAAGATAGGCTGATGATGATGTTGATGATGATGATCCGCCTTATCTCGGTATCTTTTATGAAAAGAATAAAAAACCTTATTTACAATGTCAAAGAAGCGGCAATAAATTTAAACAAACTATCCAACGTCAACTACAGAAGCGAAATAATCTGAATGATGATTCAATAGCAACAAATTGTTCCCGTCAAGGTACCCTCATGATGCTATCAGTGCGACGACATCGCGTGACAGGGGCATTTTGTAACCATTGCCGATAAGATTGTGGGGATCAGACACTAAATGCGGATGTAGCCGTTAATGCTCATTTATTTTTACATTTGTGGTTTGATTGTCGTTAAGATTAACTTTTAAGTTCCTGGTCGTTTCTTTCAGTGTATGTTTTCAGATTTCTCGCGTTTGTTTTTTTTTTCGCCGACTCTTTGTTATTTTGTGTTTATTCTCTGGATCACCTTTATGCAAAATTTATTTTTATTCTATAAATTCGCTTAATATTAACAAAGACTAAAATTGTAACTCTGACCTAATTAGTTCTTTAACGATATTTAAAGGAAAAAACATTTCAAGTTCATAATCAATCATTTTTATATTGCGTTTGTTATTTTAAACACAAATATTTATTTAAGACATTACGTATTACTCACATTAAGACAAACAAGCTAAATAAAGATTCCATTAAATAAAAACAGTAATTTTACAAAAATGATACGAATATATCTAAAGAAGTTGAAAATGAAACGGATGCATTAAAAGTACTTTAATGTGCTGTCAATTTATTTTCTAAAGTAACATCAGACCGACCCACTTAGACAAGAATAGCATACATAAATACAGGGCTAGACATAACATTATCAACAGTTATCTCAAATCACATCGCAGTGTTGACTCAACAAAATGCGGCTATTACCGAGGTTCCAAACGTTGTGATAGCCCTTGCCAATCAATTTAGTTCAGACTTCTAAAACAAAAGGAAATTTTGAAATGATTTGTCCATTTATTGGTTTATTAGCTTCAAGTGTTTGACGTGGAGTAGGCAATGGGTTGGCAAGGTTATCTTTAATTAATTCCGAATTCTTTAGTTTTTTCTTAGAATAATGATAGCTATTGATACTATTCTATAAATTTTAATGATTTGAGTGACTAAATAAATAGTTGCCTTAATAGCTATTTGGCATTGCTAACGAAAAAACTAGCTCTTTTAGAAAAATACTACGATTTTTTTTATGCATTTAACAAAGGTAAGTTCCACACATAATGTGCTAATGACAATAAACAAACAAATTAAATGAGCTTCATCGTACTCTAAATATTTTAGACAAAGTATTTCCACGACCCATATTTTTAGCTCCATTTAATTTGAAATGAAAACTCAAAGGAACAAAGTTATTGAAGTACAAAGTGACTTCCATGATTCACATAGCTGATACTAATTGCTGTGGCGCCAACGAGACAGAAATTTATTTAAATCTAACCGCGGACGATTCCAAGAACCTCAATAGATGTTCAAAATGACATTGTATAAATAACTGAAAGTGTACCCCTTTGAAAGCTGACGGTTTCAGATAAATAGGCCGCTGATGGAATAAATGTGATGGAATTAAGTTGAGTATGGAAAAAAATCCTTTAATAGTATCGTATTTCAGCTTTATTTAGATCTAAAAATTAGTATTCCGTTCTAAAGCCATTAGAATTAAAATTAAAATTTCAACGTAGCTGATGTAGGCAACCAAGGAGCCAAGGAGCTATCGATCTGGCTATGTTTTGGGCTGGTGAGATCTGAACAAAACCATTGACACGAAAAGAAGAAGATGCTACTATAGACGTTTTTATACAAATGGAATGTTGCTGTTTAAAAAGAGTTATGATTTGTAGTTAATATTGCTAGCTTTGGTTCTTCATATCCATTACAGAACTGAAAATATGAACCAAGATAATATACATACATATATCAATCTAATCTTAAAATATGCGTGGGAAAGCCAAAGCATACATTACCCTCTATATTTACTTTCGTTTGAAGATCCACATTATTTGCTCAGAAAATATTGCATATCACAGTTGACCCGATTCCATCAACTCTTTAGAATATTTTCAGAAACTTAAGGAGCTTTAGAGAATCATACATGTTAGTGCAGATAAAAAATGTATGGAGTCGGTGCTTAAAAATTGTCGTCTTTAATTAATGCTTGTATGACTGCATGACGTTAATTAAATTAATGGGTGTTTTTTGTTTAATAAAGTTGGATATTTATATCCTGCTGTGAGTGTACATTGGTTTGTGAAGAGGGACAGAGTTAAAGAACACCCGTATACATATCGCATTAGTTGGATTTTACATGAGGGTCATAATTTAAGTTAAATTATTGGTCAAGAATTAAAATATTTTTTAAGATTAGGTACGTTTTCGTTAATGGATATTTGTTTCTGGTATGATCTTAATATATTATTGTGATAGTGAACATATTTTTGGATTTCGATGCCTTTTGAAAGTGTTGGTCAAACTTTGACAAGGACAGCGCTTTTATGTAAAGCTCAGCCACGAAACTTTTTTTTTCAACTGTAGCACTAAAAATAGACAGCAATTTATAAGACCGTGCCAAAAAATATGAGTATTTCTAATCATTCATGTTTTTTCATTATTTATTTGATAGAATCTGAAAAATATTATTGTTTATTTTAGTCACTGAAATATCATCACTAGATTTTAGTGCACCCAGTACCATCTACAAAATAGTTTACCACTCTGACGCTTCCCCATTTATCATTATCAAAATTTATATAAATAGCGACGTCAATCATAAGCACATTTTTGTTCTCCCCTACGAAAGTAACATTCCCTCGTCTTTCTTCACAACATTAATCTTTCTGACTTATAGTTTCTATAATTAGTAGAAATATTTCTAACAATGCGTACGACATCATCTTAAACCGCAGAAAGTGCTCCCGCTCGTCTCAAATCATCTACAGTTTACAAAATGTCACTTAGATCAAAGAACTTTACATCAAACGTTAGGGTAATGAGTAGTTAAAATTTATATGCATCAAAATAGTACCCTGTAACTTGGTAATAAAGCTCGTTTTCACTTGTGTCAGAGTAAAAGAATACAGGTTGACGAGATTTATTGGTGATCTTTTTTTAACTTGACGACAAAGTTGGATGTGATGCTAAATATATTCTTTAATTATTGCTTGTTTATAACACGTTTGACGTAGATTTTATGGGTTCGTCTATTTTTTTCTTTTAGTTTATTTTAGTAAGATTCCGTGCGAGAGTTTGTTTGGATAACTACCCTCTGTAGCTGAAAATGTAAAGGTTAAGAAATTGGAATTGGTATTGTTATTCACTGGGGATTAACAGGCTTATGTTAATATTTGAAGAGAATTAAAGAAGTTAGATTGTTTGATTGTTTATAGACATTGTTGATTTGATATTATAATACAACGTTTGTTTATACGACATATAAAAAAATCTAAATTGATCCACGATGTCCAAAAATATTGCAAATACTTTTTGATATTTACATGTTTAGGATGAATGGAAAATAAAGACCTCTGACGTCACCACCATAACAAAGCCACGTGCAGCAAGAACCCGTAATTCATTACTCTTAGTAACTTATTGCTCTATAAATATTTTAATTATACCGCTTCCCATTGATTCATAAAATTTAATGTGTAAACATAATTTACGAGTTACTTAATGAAGAAGTAATAAAGTATTAATATTTTCAAGGTTGCCTTAATCTTTATGGCTATGATCTCTTTGTTATTATTAGAATTATGTCATATTTTTAATGAACTGGTAAAGATGAGTACATTGATTTTTGCCGTTTATTAATGTGATACAAATAGTTTTACTTTATACCAAGAGTATAATAAATACCGTTCACATTAAAAGAGGAAAGACGAAATTGAAAAAATATCTAAACAAACCACGAAAAATAAACAATCTAAGGATACACTATTGAAGTAATTATAGACATTTAAAATATTATGGCAAGATACTTTAGGGTTGTTTTAACGTTCCATGTCAATTCGAAGAAAGTTTGACGTAAATTTGAATATTTTATGCGGCAACCGCCATTCTTGTCAACTTTGACAGCGAATGGACATCTTCAGGTATTGGGCAAGATCCAACAAAAAGTTGTACTATTTCCTTTAAATACTTTAGGAATGATTGACAGAAACTCAGCAAACTTATATAAATGTATAAGGTTCTTTCCACTTCAAAATGAAAGTGTTACACTAAAGAATTCTTTTATAATGTAAATAGTTACCCAGTTAACGATTGTAGTAGGAAATAGGTCAAGCGCGTACCGCATCGCTGTGGGATGGTAATCGCGTTTAAACATAGCGTTGTACCTATTGTTGTTATTCTTTAGAAATATTGTGTATGGACTTTTAAAGTATGTGTTTTGAAAAACATTGAACGCGACGTTTTTGAAGATGCGAACGGTAGCGGTGTATTGTTCTCTTGGTTTTTTAGTTGACGGCTTTACTGTGAAATTTTACTTATAAAATTTGAAAACGACTTTGAGAGAAAATTTATACATATCGGAGGTCGTGGGTTTGATTCCCATCCAAGACAAATCTTTATGTGATGCGAATAATCATTTGTTCCGTGTCTAGGTGTACTTTGTCTATAATATGTATTTAGAAATAATATAATTATGTTTATCAGTTGTCACAATACAGGCTCTGCTTGGTTAAGAATCAGATGGCCGTGTGGAAGTTGTCACAAGATATTATTATAATTATAAGTAGTCAACATATCCACACTAAATATGTTTCTTTTGTATAGATTGTCATAAACCCTTTTGATAATCATTTGGTAACAAATACGATTTCCTAACCGTCTCGATCGTTAGTAAACGATTGCTCTTTTTCTGCGTAGCTTTGTGGGGTCGGATGCCAATCTCCACGGATTCCTCTGAATAGCAAGTTTTTTACATGGAGCGACTGCATATCTGCCCTTCACAACTCAAGTACCTACTCAGTAATACAGCATCCTTGGTTTCTATTTTACTGCCTAAACACACTAGTAACTATAAAATGGATTGCTTGTGTAGAGAACCTACAGTTTATTTTCTTTGGTGACTATTCGTGACCAGATGAGGACCGAGCATTGTTGCCCGCCGAGCATTTACAAAACAAACAGATATGGCCTTCAATTAGCTCCGTAGTTTCCTCACGCGATGCAGTTATGCATTCAGTGTCAATTACATTAGTTGAACTGATCATGAGAATGGAATGAACAACTCTTGACAAATAAATTCTCCACTACCGCATGCTAGGAGATGAGATTGTGAAGCATGTAGGTTGATAATCAGCCAATTGTCTACTGTAGAAGATATCAGAAATCAGTCGAAGAATACGATAGATGTACCTATATATTGTCTTAACGATCTTATTTCTAGTAAGATAAGTAAATAGGCCGTACAAAAAAAATATAACATATAGCAAATAATCTATACTTAATATTATAAATGCGAAAGTAGCTCTATCTGTTACGCTTTCACGGCTAAACCGCTGAACCGATTTGGATGAAACTAGATGTGGGGTAAACTTGGATCCTAAAGATGTGCTACTGCGCTATGCGCCACCACATGGGCGGTACCACGGGCAACATCTAGAAATATATAATACTAAACCAATATACAGTATTGTAATTTTAAAAGTTAAAAAATAAATTAAACCCATTATTAATTTTTATAACTCTAATATTATGACATATGACTCATAACACTCTCTGCCTGTTTATCATTATCTGCATTTTACAGCTATTGTATATAGGAACACATAACGTTAAAAACTTGATCCATAAACAGAACACAATAAATCTACACAATCATACAAAGAACCCCAAACCCCAAACCCCAAAATGATGTGTCCCAAAAGTTTTTATTACGTTAAATTACGATAAAACAATATAGATATACCGATAATAATAAAGATGTATGTATAAGGCCAAAAGCATATTATTCACATTAAAATAACAGCTAATCAAAACATTAAAATCGCACCAAAAGCAATATTTTAATGGTTTAAAACTTTTTTTATTACTTGTCGTAAAGTAAATCAGCACCCTAATGGTAATTTGGTACTTTCAGTGACGAGTTGTTTCTATTTTAATAGTTAGTATATTTCTGTTCCTTGTATGTCTAATTAATTAATAGATTTTGAAGTTTGTTTCTGTGTACAAATATAGAAATGGTGTTGAAGAGTTTTCTTGTAGCGATGTTGCGAACGAAGTCAATTTTTTTTTTTCTATTTTGAAATAAATAAAATTGATCTTTCGATATTAACTTTTATAACACAAGTTTCGATTTCCTTATAGGGTCACGAGTAAACCGAAGTACCTAGACTTCGTATAGGTAGAAAATAAACGACAAAGAGTCTAAAAAAAAAATCTTAATTTAACTACTTTTTTGTTGGTTTTGGCCTGACTCTGAATCTGTTTATTCATATAAAAATGAATCCTAATTACCCATGATCACGCCACAACTTCCAAAAGACTTCATTAAATTGGATTATTATTGTTATGTTTCTTATCGTAAGGACAAGATTTTTATAAAAAAATAAAAAACATGATAATGTATAAAAATTTCACATCACTCAGGCAAACCCGGAGCGGGCAACTAGTACCGTTATAATAATTACATAGCTTATTCTTGTATAACATAGCCACCAGACTAAGCAATTCTGACTCAGTCTAGTAACATCATTTGTTTGTTTTCCACATTCCTCGAGTACCTAACTTTGCACATGACATGTGACTGCACTAGTATTAATTGCAGTTAATAGCTGTAACTGCCTCAGGATTATCTAACACCTCATCAGAGTGTTACGAGATACATGTCTGTACTTCACGCCTCGTGTTTGTGGTGTGGTGTTCCATTTATTAACTGTATTGTTTTGATTGGTTATAAGCCTATATAAGACATTTTAGTAAGTCGTTGCCGTTGTTACAGCCAAAGATCGTGTAATGCTGGTGATGGGATTTTTGAAATGAAATCTTTTTAGGCGCGTTGGGCTTTTTTTTGAGATGGGAAAAAACAATTGATTTCGCGACACTGTAACAGTTACTGACACGTCTGTATATAAGTATTTAGTATATATTATATTTTGTAATTATTCAAGTTTTCGCTTTTGTCGGCACTCCCGGAGTGACACTATTCCTTTTTTGAGAATGGCTGCTTAAGCATGAGAAATATGTTTGCATACTTTTAGAAAAACATAAGCCTCTGGCTAAACATACAGGCTTAGGCAGTATCACTCCTTACAGAGATTAATAATGGACCTTTATTACTGCGCTAGCTCATCATTATAAAAGCTATGATTTTAGTCAGATACTTATTCCCAAATTCTTATTAAATTTTGCGTAGTAAAGCCTCTTTATTAGCTATTACAGCCACAATTGTTTTAATATTTACAAATAGAATAAAAAAAACAGCTTTATTAGGACCCGTAAACTATATAATATAATTAAAAATAAAATACTTAATACAAAATTCGACTTACCTAAAACAATAAAATTAAACAACAAAATACTGCACTAAATACCCTAAATATTTTTATACTATAGGTTATAAATAATGACGTCACGTACCTCAAAGAATATAAGTCGGCAGTCGAGTAATAGAAGACAATTAATAACAATAAGCTTGTTCACGAGTGGAAGGGTCGGTGCGCAATGATTAATGTCCTCTCGATAGTGTGACCACCCAGTGTCCTGCTGCTGTGTGCTGATTGGTAGCGTGATGCGCTAATTTATTGTATTAGTTGATTTATTTTTTATTATACAAATGTTTTTAAGTGTGGCAGATATTATATTTTTATCGCAAGTATACAGTAGTAGTATACTCCTTAAAGATAAATATTAAGTATGCTTTGAAAATACAAATTCAAATAAAATGCACTTCAAGGAAAACGTAACAGAAAAAAATAAAAAATACTCAAAGTAATAATAGTTTTGTATACACATAGAATAATACGTAAAAGAACTGTCCTTAGTCGAGAGATAGATTAGTACAAAATTAATATAGATAATTTTGCATTACATAAATATGTATAATCTCGTCTGTAAACCTAATAGTGGACCGAATCGTTCTCCTATACCTGATACATTTTTGCGAAAAACGAAGGCCTCTTTTAAATATATTTTGTCACAAGTCTGCTGGCAGAGATGTCACCAGAAATAAGCAATATCTTTGTATCTATTTGTTTTGTATTGTTTGTCTGTTGAATGTTCATAAACGAATAAATAAATAAAATAAATAAACTTTTCTTCGCTCTATAGAATTAAATTCTGATATTAACATTACCCTTTGAAGGTTAAATCTACATCCTACATTTATATTCTAATGTTGTCAAAGTTGAACCTACTTTTAACCGACACCTTTACCTACCGCACTGATTACTTTCGGTCACCGAGCATATCAACTGTAGGAAATACTGTAATGGACGCCCACGCGTCCAACACGCACGAATTACTCAATACCTTTAATTATTATACTCGATTGAGTGTGTACCTAAGTTATTAATACATTTTGACGCGTCTCTATTATTTGAGACTCTTGTTTAGCGATTTCACGTAATTTGGGAGAGTGCAAGTCCAGCAGGCGACAGGCTTACTTGATGTTGAATTGAAGAATATAAATAATATTCAGCCGTCTCAACTCTCAAATATCAAAGAATGTGTTAGTTAAATCAACAAACTTGCAACTTTATTCTAGATAATAATACTAGCTTTTTACCGCAGCTCCGCCCTCGTGGATGTCGGTTATCGCGGCATAAAGCTTATGTTCTTTCTCAGGCTCTATACTATCTGTGTACCAAATTTCATTAAAATCGGTTCAGTAGTTTGAAAGCGTGACAGACAGACAGAGTTAATTTCGCATTTTTAATATTAGTAAGGATTATAAATCTTTACGTTTTTTTATAAGAACGAACTAAATATTATACCACATATATTTCTCCAAGATTTTTAAATAAGTAGGTATTTTCATACGTATTTTGTTATCATATCATTTGCTAAAGCTTATTTAGAAGGAGCGAGAAATTTTATGCGATTTGCGGTACCTTGCCGTCTATAAACCATCACTTATGACACCGTAGCCCAGCGACTACGCAATGTTACGAAAATCGCACGACAATTCTCGCATCGTCTAAATCAAATCAGTCCTTACTAAAAGCTCAACTTTAAAACATGCTGTTTGTACTTTTGTATCCAATCGAACATCATCATTGCATGAAAAAGTCACAACCAACTCTTCAAAAGAAACTAAAACTATATTTGTTTAGAACATTGGTCTGGCTTTATCATAATGTTGTTATGTTTATACAACTATTTTAATACAGGAAGCCAGCATCAATTATTCCAATTGAAAGTTATGGTTTCCGGTAAAATTATATTATTATTTACAACTGTCACTAACGCGGTTTTGGGCGGACGCGGGCAGACGAATGTCCAAATGTACGGCAGTGGGTAATTACATGGGTACGGGCATACGTATGTACTGGTCCTTTTGTACAAAACATTATCTAGCGAAGTATCTGAAACTAGTATAGTTAGGGGAAAATAACAATATCTGTTTTCTTATTTTTTGATTATTAGATACTGTATCTATATATGAGATATTCTTATTATTATACATTAGATACAAAATGCAGTTGAACACAGTTGTTTGTAATAAACAGATAATAAATCTTAAAGTAGATCGACAAAACATTTAATTGGACGTTCTCAAAGTAATCGTTGTGTGCGACAATTTCATTTTCTAATTC
Organism: Diachrysia chrysitis; assembly: GCA_932294365.1. NCBI lineage: Eukaryota > Metazoa > Arthropoda > Insecta > Lepidoptera > Noctuidae > Diachrysia > Diachrysia chrysitis. Next base: position 1,126,837 of record OW028661.1, read on the forward strand.
TAAAACTAAAACAGAATTGAACACTAAAACAGAATAATTGTTTAAACTCATTAACAGTACATTTTATATTTCACGTGCAGCATGCGCTCACTGATACCTACGAATGAAAATCGTTACCAACTGTTTATTATATATTTCGTGAACTCCAAGCGTTAAAATATGATGTATATTTGACTAAATGTAAATAAACTAATAAAGTTTAAACTGTAGTCACCAAGATGACAATGAACTTCAAACAATGTTGGTCTTGTTGTCATTTTAATTTTTACTGCTTATACTGCACATTTTGTCCTAAACTACTTAAAAGAATACGTTAATATTAATTACTTATGCTTGAGATGTAAAGCTTTCTTAAATCATAACTGAATTTAGTTATAGGAGTAACTTACATAAATAACATAAAAACTTGTCCCGTGGATTAATTAAAACTATAAATCTCTAAAGCAATTAAGTAATTTAAATTGAATAAAGTAGCAGTCAGTAAAAACATACATAAATTGAGGCAACGGACCATATTCAACAAAGGACCAAATGCCGCACAACTGCGGCTCAAAAGACCAAAAAATAAACCCCAATCACAACCAGATTTCGACCGTCAGGACGTTTCAAATTTAATGTAACGTCATGAAACATTTGCGGTTGAATTTCGGACGATTAAATTCCTTCCATTAACACCCACTAAGAAAACAGTCGCACAGGCTTTTAGATTTGTCTTAAATTTGACAAATCCATTCACGGACAATACTACTCTGAATTAAAATGACTGTAGGTGTACATTAAAAATAAGTGGGATTAATATTATTTATACTTTACTCCATTATGAGGTTTTTTACGACTTTATCTAAGTGTATTTTGACAACAGTTTTAGCTAAAAGATTTGAGACAATTACAAATTTTAATGTTAATGTGGCAACATTAATTTCTTTGCTGTTGGTTATTTTTGGTCCTTTTTCATTTTCATTGCTTTTCTTATCGCGTCGCTAAAAAATGTTTTGTTAAAATACTCAGTTACATTTCGTTGTTCAATGCTTGTTTTACGTGTAGATTATGTTATAGAGTTTGAAGTAAACTCAATGTATATTAAAGTAAGTCAATGCGATACATGTGAACGTCATAACATGTTAAGTTTAATGACAGCATTTGTTCGTAATTAGCGACACGTTGTCAGTCAACGCATAAGACCACCGGGAGTTTTAATTACGAGATCGAAAATTAATACAACATTAATACTTTTCTGCAGTTTACAAAAATACCTAAATAGCTGCACGTAATTGTTTAGGATAAAAAATATTTTTACTTGTTTTAGGTATTTAAGAATTTTTCTAAATACCTAGCTATGAGGTCCCGGTTTTCGATTCCTGATAGGGTCAATGTAGGAAACCACTTTTCTACTTTGTTTCGGGAGTCGGTGTTTGTGGTACCTTCGTGTGATTCCGTAACACAAATGCTTTAGGTACTTACTTTAAGTTCAGAACAATATAAGTATGCGATGTTGTCCACATTTAATTATTTAGTCTTGCTCTCCGAATTAATCCGACTGCGGTCCTTAAATTCAAGCAGGGTCCCGATTGCGGTCTACATTATTCGATTATTGTTCTGTTCTTAAATACCAAATAAAGTAAAATTTCGTTCTTTAAATTAAAAACCTACTAAATTTGCATTTTTTTTTAAATTTCCTTATGGTTATTTTACACCTTTTATTGGTTTCCTTGGTCCACCTTTATTGTGGTCTTTGCTTTTACGACAATTATGTCCTTTCTTTTATCAATACCTCTGATTTCTACTACCTTGTCTAACTCCATAAACGTAACAATTCTACCATCCCAGCTGTAATAGAATGAAGAGCCATCCATTCAGCCCATACATTCAGGGCACGATCAATTTGCGTGTGCGATTTGCTGGTAATAGGCCGGCGGGTCACACGACTGCCATAGGGGGCTCACCTGTTCAATTTGACACATCCTCTTTTATATACACGCACTCAGTATGTATGCGTATTGAAGTAAATTAAGATTTAGACACATTAAAAGAAACAAATGAACGCCCAGTTTAAAAAACAATAATTGGAATGCTGGTTGATAATTCTTTTTTGTACTTATGTTTAACTAGCTGTTGCCTTCGGTTCCGCACACATGGGTGCAGAAATTACCCTTTCTTAAGATCTGAGCATACCTCATTTTAAGTTTTATCCAAATCGGTTCAGCGGTGTACCCGTGTAAGCGTAACAGAGTTACTTTCGCATTTATATTATTAAATTATTTTACAGTTAGACCAGGGCTATCACAGAACTATGAAAAATTACAGTTAAAAAACTGAAAAGAAATAGTTAATCTTCTATAGTAAACAAATAACAGTAAACCTCACATTATTATGAAAATGCAAAATGTTTATTACTCCTGAATATTTTGAATAGTTATATACTTCAGTAGCTAACAATAGACTCATTGTAACCCTAATGTTAGTTATACATAATTCTAGATATGCATAATAAATTATTTAACTGAAACATAATAGAATTTGCTAAACATTACTTGAATATTTTGACTTCAAAGCTATTTAAAGCATGCGTAATAATTTGACAGTAGAATGTAGAATAACAATTAGATATTTCAATACGAATTCTGTGAAATGTTTCATTTAAATACCACATTATGATAATGTTATTAAGTTTAATGTACATAAAAGTTAAATGAAATATCTTAATAGCTAAACAAAGTAAACGATCTTACAGAAAATTTGTGCTACGTGTTTTTAAATGTTAAAGTTATTTGACTGACAGCAGTAAGTAATATATCAATTAAAAATATATCATAATACCAGCCTACAAATGTCAGACTACTGGGCACAGGCCTCTTCTCATATAGAAAGGTTTAGGAATATATAGATATATATAGTTACCTCAACAAAACAAATCCACTAAACAAAACACAACACGAGCACAGATTAAAACCTCACGAAAATAGAACGATTAAAATTTGAACCTCGATTCAAATAACAACTGAAATCAACGGACCAATTCGCATTTTGAAAATCGATGAACGGAATCCGATTCATATTTCGAATGTTCTTTTTTTGAGATAGCGAGACGCGCGCGCGCCCGCGCTTCCAAAGATATACTAATTTACGATGGCGCGTGAGTCGCGCTTACACTATAAATAAATCGAAATAACTCGCTCTGGCGATTTCCAGCTGTGTCCACTGCCGATTATCGTTTAGGGATATTAGTTTTTAATCCCTTGAATGGGTAGTTTAAGAATTAATATTTGTTAGATTGCGATGCATGTGTGTAACAAGTTTTAAAGAGGTAAGCTTTGAAAGTTGAAAAATGTGCAAATAAATTTGGGGTGGTGTGTTGCACGCTCTATTATTTGGAAACAATTTTGCGGGGATTTTTAAAAAAATATCAACTTGCAATGTGCAACATTGCAAGTTGATATTTTTCAAGTTTATTTTTGGATAAAACTAACATATAGCTTCCAAATATACAAACTCTATATATAAAATACATCACAATGAATTGGAAAAAGTTACATATTAATCCTAAACTAACTTAATGTAATTTCCTCCTGCTACTTGGATTAAAATCATGTTATTACGTCATCATAGTCGCTGTCGTTACGAGGGTTTATAATTCTAACTGACACTTAAGCATTTAGGTTCGTTAGTCAGTTAAGCAACACTTAAAAAATAATTTCGTGCGAATTGCCTACAGAAATAATAAATAATACAAAAATGACGATTCGCCCATTTCGTGCGAATCATCCAATAACCCAAATTGAAACATTTTTAATTTTGTTTTAGCAAATTTTATAACATAAATATGTAAACATACCTAATATACCTCTTATACTAAGTAGGTATAATAATACACTAAAGCTAAACAGTTTGTTTGTTTAAACGCACTAATCTCTTAATCTATCAGACGGATTTAATTTTTGATAGCCCAATTTTCTAGGAAGATTATTAGCTATCTAGCATCACATTATTTTCCTTGGGATAAAAGAAAGGCGAGTAAAATCGCGGGGCACAGCTAGTCTTCAAATAAATTTCAGAAATATTGTCAAAATAAATTTAACATTAAACATTCATCGCACATAACATATTTCACTAGATAGTCAGACAAAATACATATAAAACATAATCCCTACCAATAAAATGAAAAGTAATCCCTCAAGGCGGTATATAATTCTAATTTCATAGAATTCTGTAAATATCAGACATTGCAGTAAGATCTCAAGAGACATCACTAAAGTGTGCACGTATATCAAGTTTAATCTAATTTATAAAAGTGTGTGTGAATTAATTTTGTTTTTGTTTTTATTAAGTGACAGTATAGTGATGTAACAGTGTTGTCTTTAAAATTTATCGATATAACGTTAACTGTGTGTTGGAAAAAATATAACAATTTTATGAAACATTTTTATTTATTTAAGAATCTATATAGTACCTGATTGAATGGCTCTATACAGATTAACGCCAGTTTAAGTCAAGAAATTTACATTTATAGTCTGCTAGGTTATGTTTAAGTTTTATTTTATTTAATTTATGTGCCGTACTTACAAAGATGACCTTTGAAGATATAATTTATCAAAGCACTACTAAATATCACGACCAACTGGCGAAGCAGAGTCCTGAACTCATTCGTACATTGATCTAAGATACATTGTGGTACCGATAGCCCTGACAGCTAACTGCCGGACCACCTTTGTACTTAGCTTGATGTGTACATAATGTAATATATAAGGAAACACAAAATCCCCTACTCAGCCTTAGATATAAAGATTACGGGCGTCGTTTATGACGTTTACTGTTTTTATTACACTCTCCACATACACTTAGGGGTTACGATGAGACGGGCAACTTTTTGTTGCATAGCTGGTAACTCAAAGTTGCCTCACTGTTGCACGGCTACTCTTACTCGTGAGCTGTATATAGTTTACACGAACTCATGCTGAAGAACCAATATGAGTTTGTCGTTACTGTTAAGGTAAACAAAGAGAGGGGAAAGGGTTGAAACCTTAGGGGTACCTAGAGTGCGCGCATCGCTAGTAGCCCGTTGTGCGGATCGTAAACAATTTTTGAAGTGAAACTTCTTTAGGCGCATGAGGGTAAAACTTTTACAGATGAAACGTCACGCCGGTATGCAACGGAAGTGTCGGAAAAGAGAGAGAGAGTGATCGAGACCGATTGAGAGAGAGTAAGACAGGGCGAACGTAGCATGAGCAACTAGCCGTGGAGTGAGAGTAGGGAGCAAGCGAGTGAGAAAGATTGAGAGAAAAAGTGAGACAGAGCGAACGTCGTATCACGCATAGTGCTATGGAGTGTGAGGTGGGAGAGAGCTATAGTGAGAAAGATTGAACAAGAGAGAGAGAGAATACGGGATATCGAGAAAGAATACACGCCCTATTGGTTGTGTATTCGTTTACTAGTTAATTATTAGAACTTTAGATGGCATTTCTGTCGCATAGCGTAATATTTACAATATCATTAGGCACTTCTACAGTGAATAAACAGTAAGTGAATTTTATAAATAAAAACTTTGTGCAAAACTTTGTGAAAAAACTTTGTGAATAAATTTGTAAGTTGTCCTGTATCAAGCAATTATTCGAAGTAAGTAATATATCTGTTATCTTTTTGTTTATTTACAATTTTTTATGATAATTGGTTTGAAGGTTAGGTAGTTTTAATATTTACAAATAACATGTGGTATTTCAACTTGCCACTCGTCATTTGATAATTTAATAAATCATTTACCATAAAATAAAAATATTTCATAAATTCGCTTTTCTAAATTTTGAATTCAAAAACAAAACTTAATTAATAATTTCTAATATTGACAAAAAACACGTGTTGTGACAAAGAAGTTTCACTTCTGACATGTGTACTTTGTACGCACGCATGTTTTTAATTTTGTTATAATTTCTACACTCGTTTACTGATTAAAATGATTTTCCGTATGACGACAGAAGTTTATGCGAAAATATCGATGGTTTCGATATATTTAGAGTATTATTAGGTTTTCAGATGCTTATTGGTTGCAGACGCTTGTTCATACTGGTGAACAAGCGTCGTCAAAGAATTCATACTCTTTTAGGCGTGCTCTATAGTTTACTAATTTATACCCTAAGGTTGAAGCGCATGATGCGTCCAATCATAATATAAATCATGTAGTCATAGAGGTTTTTAATGCTAGCCACGAAGCCTATTCATAGTTATTTCTACCTCGCTATGAAAAATATGTATAAAATATATATATACAGGAGTTATACATAAATATAATAAGAATACGTAAACCTATAATAATATTATTTTTTTGCCTAGCCATTTCCCAAGCCATGTTTGGGTCGGCTTCCAATCTTACTGGATTCAGCTGAATACCATATTTTTATGGAGCGACTGCCAATCTGACCTCCACAACCCATTTTACTGGGTAACACTTTAGCTCATGGTACTGGTTGTCGGAATTGTAATGAATTTTCGTAATTTTTCTCTAATGAACTTTTCTCTTAATATTCAGATATAACTATAATAATATATCTGAATATTATCAGAAACAAATGCTTATTAACGATGGACGATAGGACAGAAACATACTGGCAACTGTGACGCAATTAAAGTCGTCTAGTGTATCCATAACAGACACACATTAGAATGTATAACATGTTCCCGTTAACATGTCTATGGGATACCATAAATAATTCTTTTAACGGTGGCATTCGCAAGCGTAAAATTTTACATGAACGGCAAATGGTTCGCATTTTTGGAATCATTCTAACGTTTTTACGTCAAATATCATGCTTTCTTTAATATAGGCCTACTTTGCTAAAGCAACATTATTGTAATATTTTATATATTTCAATTAATGTAGTACAATTCCGTAAGGTACATAAAAAAACCTATTGTTTTATTAATCTATTAAATTTATTAATAGTTTTCGCATTTAATTTAGTTACAAGTAGAGAAATTCTTTTTAAATATTTACGCAATCGACACTAATTCAAAATTACAATAAAACATTTTAAATTTATTTAATACAACTTCTGTATGACACAAAGTTTTGCCGTAAACAATAACTCAAACTGGAATTCTAACATTTTAATAATGGAGTAACTCGAGAAGATCCGAGCGACCAAAGAAACTCCTTTGCATTATTTTTTCAGTTACAACATTAAAACTGAATATAAATGGATGTCTGGTACTTAAACTAGGCCATTTTGAATTTCAGGAACGTCTGTTTTACATAATAAAGCAGTATTTTGCGACAAAAATCTTTTTCTTTAGATTTTTTTAGCTTTAAATAATTCTTACGATTCTGTTGTGTCAAAATAGGCTTCATTTTAATCTTATTAAAAATACCTCAACCTTATCTTGTTATATTTCTAAATGAAATGTGACGGTTTGTTAAGATTAAGTTATTTAATATTACAATATTTAGATAAAGTTTTTATTTGTAGTAGAAAATATATTTTTTTTAACACTTGCTAAATACTACAGTAGATAACGTACTTAAGATGTAAATACGGTTACAGTTGATGTACAAAATAATAAAAATATATACATACTCTTCTTTGTATTCACTAAACCTATATCAAGCTTTTTAAGATGTATTATGTTTTACAGAATATCGAAACAAACATTCAAAAACATACACTTTCTGCTCAGTCGTAGGTACAAAAAACGACAGATAAAAGCGCTCATATAAAAGTGAAGGAATCATTAAATGGGCAGACGGCATCGGGTCACACACTTACTCTTTATTAGGATGACCATAAATGCTGCGTCAGCGGGACGGACCCGTTCGCAGAATCCACGCAATCCGCCTAATGGCAAACGATTCATAATAAAACAATGTCCCCACTTTACGATGGAGACGGGACAGTATTCACGATGCCATATGTTAGGTTTTTGTGGACACTGCGATGATATGTCGGTCATTCGTAAGATCGTTATTTTTATTTACTGTATTTTTTGCGTTTCTTCTAAATTTTAAGTGGTATTTGCATTGATTCTTATCTACCAATCTCAGAAATTTATTTAGCTATTACTTAAAGCACAAGAACAGCAGAGGAAATATCATTAAAATGTTTGCATTACTTGTAGTTCTCGTAGTTTTTATTCCAAATAGATGACATAAAAACACTGTATTTCAAAAAAAAAGCCATCCGCAATGGGCAGGCTTTGAACATTTACATAACGTTATATTATGTAAAATGTTGTGTGTGCATAAATAAAAAAAAAAGTGAGATTTAGGCTTTTTGTCGTAACAACAAAAACTCTTAATAAAAGGCAAACGCGACAGGGAATTATAGATGAATGACACAATTAATAACGGCCCAAAGAGAATTTAAAACTCTACAAAAAGACACAGCCGGTGTCATCATAAAGAGAAAAAAAGAAAAAGTATATTTTTACACGAACTTGGAAAGTAAAATGTTTTGATAACATTTAAGGATTTTAACAAGAAAAAAAATACTAGGTACTGAAATAATTTTGTCGAATATTTTAGCATACTAAAAGGATAAAAACATATGGCTTTTGGGATGGTATATTTAGGTTCCGGAATAATTTCGCTAAAGTTAAAGCTAAAAACAGATACTAACAAAATATACTGTATTCAGATTTTACCGCTTTTAGAAAAAAAAATTAAAGAAGAGCCGAAATTTAAGTAGGGCACGACCTCCTATATCAACGTTCACAAGGTTTTCTAGATATTCGATTTAAAAATATATATTACAAAAATTTTAATTCCTATGTGTCAAAATTCTAACATGGTCTGTCTGTCTGTTTTTTCGAATATCCAAATAACAAAAATACAATTCAAAGCAACATCATCACATTCATAAAAAAAAGTTATTCTTTATCTACATAACACTAAAAAAAGAAATATACGAAGTGTTTATTTAGCTTTATCAATTCCATAGTCTGCGCACAATTGTCTCCCTGCGAAGCGTAGGTGGTACCACATTAATCTCAGGTCCTTGTTTCAGATTATCATACTTTGTAGACATACGAGTGCGAAGTTTGTAATACAAAACTGTTGGTATTGTAATATATTTGTATGTAGACTTTTTGAGCGAAAACACGACCAAAAGATAATCTATTTGGTAAGCCTATGAATTAAAAAAAAGTAGCGTTAATGAATAGCCATCTGAAAAAAAAACAATTGAGAAATGCATACATTCCTTTTTTCTGTTGAATATAATATTCCAAAAAGTTAATAATATTTTTCATTTTTTGAAATTTATACTATGCCAAGTTCACATCAATATAAGGATTACAATACTAGACGAAACCGACATTTGATAAAGAAAAAAATAAGTAAACTATACAGTGCGAATATCAAGTATGAACTACTGTAGGTACTGGTATGAACAAGTAAATCGTATTGAGGCAAAACAGAGCGCGTAGTTTTATAAAAAAACTATGTCAAAACCTAATAATAATGGAAACATCGATATTTTCAAATCAGTAAACAAGCGTAGCACTTCTATCAAAAAATTTGATTACCACACAACGGGCTACTAACTATTACGATGCCCGCACTCTATGCTTTTCTATATTTACTGTAAGGACATGACCCTCTTAAAAAAACAAAAGCAATGTAAGCTTGCTAATATAACACTACGTATGTTCACAGCTAAAGATGAGCGCACATTACACTCTAGATGTGTTGCGGCCGTTGCGGGCCATGATTCTAACAAACGACTAATTATTATACACAGGCATTACATTTACACACATAATTAATTCAAAGAAAACGGCCGAGTGAGGAATGGTCTCGAGAAATCCCGAAATTGTGTACACCAATCTTAACAGTCATATTAATTATATTTAAGAAGGTGAGTGATGCGATATACTACAGCTGTGTCTAGCTTGTGTAAAAAGAATTCACTATTTTAGTGTAGGGATAGGTTTTAAATAGGATTTTGTTGGAACTATAAAAAAATAAGGTAAGAATGTATAACAAACTTGGATTAGTTACACCATTTATAACTCAAGAACGGGTGGACTGATTTTCATGATTTTTCTTTTTTTAGATTCGTCTCCACCCCAAATAGCAGAATAAGTATAAAAGTTCGGGAAGTCACGAAAAAAAAAAAATGTAATGCGGGAACGGGGACTACTTACGCGGGTGAACCACGGGGCACTGCTAGTAATTAACTAATTGAATAAAAGATAAAACAGGATGGTGCACAAGTAAAGAAATTTTTTAGCTATTAGCTTTGGGACATTATAGACTGATAAAAAAAGCTCAAAAAGCAACAATAATACAGTTCGACTCGCGACACCACCGCCGCCGCGACAGCTCATGATTAGGGACTCCTATTGAGTCTGAAACTAGTCGGGCGATCCCAAGAATATACGTGAGTAAACCGTTTTGTTTTAAATAATTATGAATACTCCTCACGAAAGTTATTATACAAATAATACGGGCTATGATAAATAAATAGTAGGTCAAGTATAGGCTAGGTTTTGCCATCATTAGTTTAATAAAACGAGGTAGTCGTTAATTTTTTATTCCACTCCCATTTTGCCGGCCATACTCAAGTACACAATTCGTCACACGGCCTTTTGTTTTCAACCTATTGTTTCGATTTTTGCGGTTTTCTTTTGTAATTTCCAGCAAAATCTCTTTATTTTCCGTCACTGAAGCTTTTTCTTGACACTACAAACTTATATTTGCGGTTGAAAACCCCTCGCCTTCCTTTTCCTCCAACACAATATTAAATTACGCAACCGCATCTAGAAATTGGTTTTGCTTTAATCATGATTCATTTCCTGCTTCGTCGTATATAGTCTTTATTGCTAAAGAAATAAGTCTGAATTTCGATTGGTGTGTTGCGCAGTTTTCTAATGATATAATGCCATATTGTTTTTGTTAAATACTAGTGGTTTTTATGAAGTTTCCTTAGAGCTGCGCAAAATGTTTGCTTTGCAATGCCTTTGATATTCAATTATATTTTTCTAATGCCAGTTTGCGGGGTACTGTCTGGGAAAATTTTGCTGCCATTGTTTAACACGCTAAGAAGAAAAATAATGCAGATGGTGTTTTTTTTATATTTTAGAAAGCAAATCGTTGCAGCTCTTACATTCTAAACCAATATTATTATTAGATAACGCAAAATTATTTTTAACAATTTTTTACAAACTAATGATAAAATTTAGTCACATTCCTTAGCATAATAATTATACTATTGAAAAGTTTGATACCAGCAAAGTTCGAAGCTGCACTACCAGGTTCAAAAAGATAACTTTGCTAAAGAACTGATTAGACTTTAAAGGGGAAAGTTTTAAAATTAAACAGAACAAGTTATCCCGTGAATCATGTTACGTAAGTCAGATAAACGCTTCCACTGAACAAGTACCTTCGCAGCTAAAACTAAGACAATGTACCAAAAAGTTCACGAACCGAAATTCCGATGTTCAATATCAATTGGAATTCCAATCCAAAATTAGTAACAGCCAAACGTTTAATATCCTGTATCTAACAAAGAACATTTGGTATCAAAGGTGCCGATCCGTTCCCGTGATTTGACCAGCATAAATCAAGAGCTTGTCGGGTACAATCGACCGCTCATGGGTGGTAACACTTTGACACTGATATCACCTTTATCTCAAAGTCAGAAAGTTCGTTTTTGTGATTCTCTGTCACCTCAGACGTGTGGTCTACGGTACATGTTTCTATGAATCAGCGGTAAAGGTATGCTCTGTTTATTATTACCGGTGTTTCAGGTATGTGTGGGAAAATTAGGAGGAGCTTTGCATTGCTTATTGAGTTGCTAATGAGCCAGGAATGATTGTCCAAATGCTAAGTTAACCGCGATTAGCCTACAATCGCCATTAGATTATTATCAATGAAATGCATGTAACTGAAATATTGATTTTATTTCACTGAAGACCAAGAAGAGTCTTTTTCTTTTATTATGATCTAAAGATATTTTATGGCAAAAAAAATTGTTTCAACTGTTAAATGTTTTAAAATCAAAGAAAAATAAATATGTATCAGTAGCTCTAAATAAAAACTAAACAGATGAAAGTCTCGTAAAGATAGCTTTGACAACCTCCGTAGTCGAATTTACAGGTGTCGCTAGCTCTGAGGCAGGTTCGATTCCTGGTCGATCAAAGTAAAAAACCACTTTTCTCTGATTGTCTCTGATTCTATAACACAATTGCTTTAGCTGCTTACTTTGGGTTCAGAGCAATGTACTGTGATGTTATCCACATTTATTCAGCATAATTATTATAGTGAATAAATCGCAGTTTCAAATCTCGTTGCAGGCCTTCCACTGCTTCTTTATAAAATTACGACTATTATGACGTAAAAAAAGATGATTTAGATTTACACCATCCTCGTAGACCACCAGCATACAAACATCCGGATCTAACAAAACACATAAATCATGAGAAAGTGCATAACCCAGTTAGGTTATGCAACCTGTTTGAATATTTTCTTTCCTTTCTGGATTAGCTTTTCAATGTAAATTAGTTATAGAATTAGGTTCGTTTTTAATGTTTATTTTGCGTTGGTTTGGATAGTTGAAATGAAATCTAACCACTATTAAAACTGTTCGAGATTGTGGTCACTAGTTTTTGTTATTGGTATATTTTTAAGGTTAACCTAATATATTGTTGAAGCTATATGTTAGAAAATATATGAAGCGTGTGCATAAACAGCTGTACCGAAAGTGGTACGGAATAAAGTTCAACAAACTCCTTAGGGTTTAATTATTAAAATTATGAGTAAACCTAACTTAAATAATTAGAATGTAAAAGAGAACGCCCACAGTTAAAAAAGAAACCTATCCCTAATTAAAACAACTAAACTTTCTACTTTAAAGAATATTAAAAAGTTTTGAAGAATAATGAGCATACTTAAACAACTACGAGGTATGGTTAATACTCTATTTAAGAACATAGCAACTGCATTAATAAAAAAAAAGATAACCGAGATCCTAATTTAAAATTTTGTAAATGAAAAGTATAATTTACAAGGTAAATACTACTAGTCGCAGACCAGAGAAAAAAGGCAGAACGAACATACAGAATGAAAAGAGATCAATAAAAAGAAGCCTCAAAGAGAATTAATTAAAAAAGCGTATATTCTTTTACTTCAAACATGCTGACACAAAAATGGATTTAGAACGCAACCGGCATCGAACATGAATTTAGCCTCTTTATTCCAAAATCATTCTGAGAACGTGGGATTCGTCTATACTTTTCTGGTCTTTGAAACTAGAACCTAACCTACAATTTATAAGTAAATAATAAATAAAAGTTGACAATGTCACATACATTGCTCTGAACTCAAAGTAAGTAGCTAAAGCACTTGTGTTAGCGAATCAAAGGTACCACATACACCTAGAACCGAGACAATATAGAAAAGTGATTTTCTACATTGACCCGTCCGGGGATCGAACCCGGGACTTCAGAGCTGGCACCACTCGACCACGGAGGACGTAACATTTAAGTAAATTCTCACTTTAAAAATATTAGCTCAGCTTTTAAGAGATACTCATTTCTTAAAGGCTGCGTTAAGGTTTTTTGTTTACTTAACTAATTTTCATTAACAATCTTCACGACCTTTTAGATAAGAATTTTGACAGCAGTGCCTTTCAAACTGACTTAGCAAGTAATCCCAGTAGTGAAACGTCTTAGTTTAATAGTCTTATAAGTAATCTTAATTACAATGGAGTTATGGAAACTGTTTTGTCAGCGTTCTGGAAAACTAACCGTAGCGTCTGCTAAACTGTCTTTATTCAGTTTAGAAACTGAAGTGTAAATTAGTGTTGTGTTAATCTATGCTAAATTCAGTCTAACGAAAATCTGTATCAGTTCTTATTAATCCTGATTGAATGACAGCAACGATAGCCAACTGGTATAGGTCACCACGTCAATTACCACTGTGCGCGACGCGCCTCGGGTTCGGTCCCCGCATGGGACAAGGATTTGTGTGATTCACAATAAATTGCTTGTTCCAAGTCTGGGTTTTCTTTGTGTATGCGACACCGGCGATGCGGAATCCATTTTTTTTTAATGAGAAAGTGAAAAATGAGATTTATTTGAACCCTTTTTGAAGTCAGGATAAGAATTCTGCCACTTCCAAAGTGGGCAAAAATAGCTGAAATGAATTTTAGGTTTATGAACAAATTTTTTTGTAGTGATCATATAACAATATTTCCTTATTATGCATATATTATGAGTTATTACTACTATGAACGTTTTCAACTCTGCCTCAATTTCGCGGTACGCTGCTCAAAAACGGCCGAAAACTTTTGAAAAAACACCGGAAACGGCCAATAAGCTTGGAACGGTCAGGAACGGCCAGAAAAAGCCGGGCCAACACGTGCGACGCCTTTGACAACTAGTTAGTCGTGATTCGACGGAACATGTCCTGTGAATGGACGAGAAATTGTCTTTTGAAAACCTTTTTTCTGCTACGTCTTTTTACTTTTTCGAACGCCATAGTGCTACTAAAGGCAGAATTTTATGATTATATTCTCGTACACGCGACCGCGATTTCTATAGACACGAATGTGACAGAAAATATTTAAGAAATATTTTGGTATTTTGTAAACCCTTTGACTAACTATCAGACCAGAACAGAACTATAATTCATGAGTATGATAAATATGAAGAATGTATTTCCATGATTAAGTACACCAAGATCAGTTACACCGCGATTCTTGAGATTAATACGCTTAAATTAAAATGTCGTAACGTTTATTAGAGCGAATGGGTGCAGTAAAACATGATATCCGTCACTAATTGTGGGTGCAAGCGATATTAATGAAGTTGTAAAGTGAAGCTTGGAAAATTAGTACGAAAGTAGTTTCGCTATGTGGGATTGGTGACGAAACATGACGAAATATCTGATCCCAAAAACGAAACTACTGTAAAAGAAAAATATTTGGTTACTTTTTTTTGTTGGCTAAAGTTTCAGAACTAAAAACTCTTGAGAAAACTTTAAACTACTGAATAATCTATGAATTAAAAAAGTTACACTAAAATTCATTGATTTACAACATGGTTCGAAAAGTGTACATCCCACAGCAGCCCCAGTAGTCAATGTATTCTTAGACGAATTTGCAACTAAACATTTATATCAACAAAATCTCGGAAACCATAAGCAAATAAAATTTCTCACAGTGAAGGCAACTAATATATACGGATCAAACAAACCATACATTCATTGCTAAATCGATGTGAGTAATACCCAAATAAACGGATAGCTAATCAAACAACACATGGCTAACATAAAACTGCTAGAAACGTGTGTAGATACTATAAACGAACGTGTCAATAAAGGGTGCCTGTTTACGAGATGGATCGACAATATGGATGTACAGGGGGAGCTGAAAGCTAGAGCAAATAAGAATTAAAAATCCAGACAGTAGGTAAACGTTGTCCATTTCTACCATCCATGTCCACATTTATGCCATTTCAATAAACTCATGTTCATTAAAATTTTATTAGTTTCTTACTTTTATCTTTGACTAGTTTAGTGATTTACAAGCAACAACGCTCAGTAATATCTAAGGCTTCTTTTATTAAAGTAGAAGAAAATATATGAAACACTTAAGCAAGTTTAGGCTTGCTATTATATTATTATTTAGACCTAACCGCACTAGCTGACCCTCTCAAATATGACTTGAAAATCTGAGGATTAATGCCTATGTCTATTATTTTAGTGTTAATCATCATAAATATGCATATAGCAAAAGCTCCTCATACCGTAGATTCAAACAAATAAATCTATTTGACAATAATATAGTGTTTTTTTTTAAAACCACCCTCTATCATGTCTAATTTTGCATGACCTTGCTCCGGGTATCAAAGCAAAGAGTATATTTACAGATTTAGGTAATTAGATGAGGAAGGTCAGGTTAGACTACTATCTGAAATCTTTGAACTAGGGGAAAATATAACATAATATTATGCGTCCGATGGACAATAAAGGAAAATTTGTTAAACTGCTGCGGTTTAAAATTAGGAAAAGCGAACAATTAAAACGTCTTCAGCCAGGAGCATCAATACTAGGTCTTTGCTCCAATAGGGTTATCCAAACAATAAAAACTCATTAATTTAAAATGGCGTCTAAAAAGGTAACCATGGGGGATTTTGCCCAGCTGTGGGTCTATGCGGGTCAACAGTTTCACTAATTGCGTTCTCCTGACCCGAATTTTTAAAGGGTGAAGACACGACTTCGTAATGAATTTCGACAGCACCGAGTCTTATAACCGCTGTAATTCACTTAATAATTATGTTTCGAAATAAACGCCGAACGAGGATTAGGCCACGTCCACATTTGTCGACATGCGATACGCTCGTTTGCTAGCCGCCTAAGCAACGTAATTGATTCAATCCCTTTATTGAAGCCCGGTCACGGTGGTACTGCCATTATATAAACTGTGTTTTACGAATTATGCTGAAGTTTGTTAGAAAAATGTAACGAACCCTTGTTAGTTTCTTCAGAAACTTTGTTCCCTAATGCATTTGGTAAATTGCAATAAATTGCCTGCAACTTCCTTCGTTTTCTTCCTTCCTTTATTTGTCATAAAAATAATTGAAGTCATCATCCAAGTTTGCAAATTTTTACACCAGACATTCCATCTATTCCACCAGTCGCATTTGGTACAATCGTGACAAAGCTAGTTGATGCTAAAAATACCTTAGGAACCCGAGGCTACGGTAATAAGGACTGATATGCCTACTAAATGAATTTTACTAGACTATAAAGTCCCCTCTAAAATATTACAGCTAACACTTAATCCTTTATGAGAAAAGTTTTGAATGTTATTAATACTAAAATAAAGTTGGAACACTCCAACAGAAACTGTAAAAAGTAAGTGTTATACACTGCGAAGTGTATTTTGAGACCAAAAAGTTTTTAAGATCTAATTGACGTTGTATAAGCTGTTTCTATTACCTCGGATGCTGGAAGTCTATTTCTAAGCCTTAGGATCTCTTCCTGTATAATTTTAGTTAAAATAATATTTTTAAAATAATTCAAGGTTCTTTCACAACTGTTTTCCCCATTGTTCACCCTAAGGGTAGCCAGGATATAAGTATGGTCGTAAACCTACGCCATGTTCCCGAAGATGATAATATTTGGACCCATATAAAGTGGGCCAAGCCTTTTATCACGCATGGAGTAATTTTGCCTGAAGTCTGCTCCTAAAATTTTGAAGTACGAAAAATATTACGTATATTTACATTATTTGCAAATAAAGCTGAAGACCCAAAACACCAGCCAACCATTTTTCAGCTTCGAAAAAAAAACAATATTTCACACAACAATAATTATAATTGAAGGATTCCATGTTTGTAATGGTACTCTTTATAACACAAGTTCATTGCCAGACACGTTCCAAAATACCTAAAGATAAACTTTCGGTGGTCTGGTGAAAATACCTAGAAAGGAACGAATTACAATTAAGTAATAAATCAATTGAACTGCACCACATTCCTACCACCACAGAAGCAACAATTATACACCATAACAGTTAGTTCTAAGGAAAACCAACACAATTCAAACGTAAATAAAACATCTAATCGTTCCCTTGACTGTAAACACATCTGAAACAGAAATAACTATATAAATAACGGTTAAAAGGCATTTCTTTGTCGATACAAGGAGACTGATTTGTGAACGGTTGGGTCGCGGCAAAGACTATGTCACAGATCCGACATTGGTTAACTAATAGGTAGGCTAGATGCACATATAAAAATATAAACAAAAAGTATTGTATTGTATCCTATAAATATGTTTTTTTTTATTCAACCATGTATCTATCATGTAATAAATAATATGAATATAAAATTTATCTTAAAAAATGTTAGGGGTTAAGGTTACTTTATTATGAAGCGACCATCTCGTGTGTCCCGTTTGTCAATAGCATCGAACAAAAAACAATTTCCAATCAAGGCTTAGCCATTTTTAAACCTTTTTCATTTATTTAATAAATTATGCACACACACAAAATTGTAAGAAACACCATAATAGAACAGATGTACAAAGGTACTGCTTATTTTTTTAAGAAATCTCTACCAGCAGACTCGCGAAAGGAGAAGTAGTAGATAATGATAGCCAACAGTGTGCAACTTAATAAAAAAAAGAAAAGAAAAAACATTATAATGTGAAATTAAAATTACAATAAAATATAGATAGATTCGATTTTTTATTTAAGTTAAATTAATTGTAACCTACAACACATTACCTAATTAACTTTAACATCAGTGGTAACAAATACTAAACTTACCTTACTGCTTTTAAATTTAAGGTTAAAGAGAGTTCTACTTAAAGTGTTGATCAATAGTACTACCAGCCATTAGAAAATTTTTCAGTGCCACATCTGCGCTCTAATCTTTGTAAAAATATTCTTAGTTTATAAATAGCAAGAATGTTGGAAAACGTGCGACAGTCGGCATTATTGTTAGCTCTTTGTCGCGTGTCAGTACATGTGACCTTGGATATAGTGCTTAGGCTTGCATCTGTTGCCTTTGTTATCTCAGACGATGGATGTATTGATTGCGATCTGAGATTTCAGATATTTTTATGTTCAAAGCATTCCATACTGGGTATTTTCTGGTTTGTTGTCGGGAGTTCAAATAAAGGCAAAGGGAATCTTGGAATATTTTGACATTTTTCAAATAAGTAAAAGTAGGAAATGTCGCTCATGACCCATGCGTTGTAAGAACTATGTAAAATAATATAGTATTTGTCTTTTCATATGGATATATATCAGTTCTTTTTTAAGATACTAGCCCACCTCACTTGCCCATCATTGCAACTCCTACTAGAATCTACAATGATAACCAATGAATACCACCGAAACAGTAAAGCTGGGTGTCTCCCAGGGAAACGTTTGACTGTCTTGGGACCTGCAACGAAATTAATCAGAAGTAGTAATTAGGAGGAGTAGGAAAAAAAGTTCAACAAATATTTTTATTGAATCGATTTTATTTTAACAACATCGAGGTATATTTGTTTGCTATAAAACAGTTTAGTTTATTTACTCAATTCCCATTGAAAGTTAAATTCAGATTTACTCTCTAAAGAAAAAAAAAATAGTTGAAATCATTAGAACTTTCAGAATGTTCTATTTGGTAAATTCCATTCTTAGTATAAACTTTTCGTATGGCATAACCGAAATACAGTAACATAACATAATCAATGTTCAAAATTCCCTAATTACTTAATATAGTATTAGTGGAATGAGCTCTAATGTTAATTCAACACAGAACATTAATTAGGTTCAATTTGTAATCAATCCTGATACTGTTTGGGACTAACGTGAATGATTTCAATGAAAGGAATTGTTTCCTCTAGTTTATTGGATAACCACATTTAACTTATAAATTAATTAGAAAATAGTCCTTTCAGTCCCATATTTTCATCAATGTCCGTAAATAATAATAATGTCTCAAAAAGACTTGGAGACAGACACGGTGTAAAAATTGAAAAAAAACTATTAAAAAAAAAGATTCACGTTCTTTCTCTTTTATCAAATCGATAAATAGTGACAAAGTTTTTTATTAGTTAAGAGTTTAGTTTTGTTTTAAGTGTATATAAAGTTAAATTTGTATATATTAAAAATTGAAAATAATAATAAAAAATTAACATTGTGACAAAGATAGAAATCTTTAAAGTTAGAGAGTTTGAGGGCTTGTTACGTCACGTCTTTCCAAAAATTGTACCAAGGATTATTTCTATTCACTGTATCTTGGTAATTTTTTATTTACTTACTTTCGTTACAATAGAAAAAATACATGTTTAATATAATTGTTTTTAGTATCTAATTGACGCATTAAAAACTTTTAGTCACCATCCATATAGCTGAACCTTTTGCCTCCATAATACTTTAGTACAAGCCACGGGTAAACGCCACGAGCAAGCGAATACTTATAAATGTAATAAACTACTAAGTATATTCATGAGATAAATATAGCACAAATATGAATTACGACTACATAGGCAGCAAAGACGTAATTTAGAAATACCAACAAGTCCCACACTTATCCCTAAATAAATAAATGTTATTTATTTTAGTACAGCCATAAATACATAGGTATGTTTACACAAAACATATTTATAACCTAACATGTTTAAACAAGATACCAAAAATAATTTTGACCAGTCCCCAAAACTCAGTAGCTGTTGATAAATTTTATGTTAATTGACAATCCGCTAACATGTTGGAGGTTGTTATTAATATTGCATCGGTTTTGGCATGTTTTGCAAACATTGGCCCAAAATTATTTGAGTTGGTCTTAGGTTATGACAAGTTCCACCTGGAGAGCTTGTGGTGAGATGACGTTTATACGAAGGGTTTAAGAAAAGATGGTTATATGTATTAGGTACAGGGTCTGAATTTTTAACTAAGTACGATAAAAAAATCGTTAGTATTTGATCGTGATGAAATTATGAGTTTTGTGGTAAGGGACAGTTGAAGTATTTTTGGATGGAGTGATAGCGATAGTATTGATTGGAAGTATTTTAGCAATATTAAGAATTGCAATGTTAATGACTTTATTTTTCACAGTATAAACGACGAAGTGATTGATAAAACTTAGGATAGAAAATCTACCAAAAATTTTTATTGTGTCCTAAAGAATCTCCAATGAATCTGTCAAATTATAACATGAATGATCCTAATTTAATAAAACTGATAAATATCATGTCTAAAACAGTTCACATTTCGCACAAACTGAAAACTTTCAATTACAAAGTTAGACCCCAGTACCTGGACACTTGCCAGCCATGCCATATGAAATTTGGGAACTACTATAAATTAAATTATTCAATTCTAGTCGCAACTGAGACATTTGTATGTCAAAGTTTTTCTATTCATATCCTTGAACGGAAGTTCTGCAATGCTGATCTTACTGAACGCTTGGATCCTTCAAGCAACTCGGACATAAAATTTTAACCATAAATCTTGTGAAGTTTGGAGATATAATTATTTCGTTTGCAAAAAAGATTGATGAGACTGCTTTGAACTTTATCGATATACTGCGGAAAATGGTACTATATACTGTTATGGTAGCAAGAACGGAACCTAGTGACGGTTATGAACAAATAGTATATTTAAGTTATATTTAGAGTTACGTTTCGTATATTACTGTAGGGGCAAGAGAGAGGTGCGCACTCGCGAGCACACATTTTCTCTCTCTCTTTCTCTCATAGCCATTTCGTATATAAAGAATTTTACTTTAGTCGTGTGGTCTAAACCACACTCGTTTTTTTATTCCTTAAATTTTAAATCTAAAACCAGCAAGGAAAACTATTTGACACGACGTTTACAGTTAATTTTATAAGTGTTAGGATGATTGCTCAAAAACTACAAAGAAATTTTTTGCGGCGCCTGCAAAAACTATGAGAAAATCGATTGCTTTGTTATATCGATAAATTGTTTTATACCTTACGATACGATCAAATTATAGTTTACCTTCGTATAGTATAGCTTACATACGCAAGTATACAAGACCCGATTGCTGTTTAATCATACCATGACAAATGAACAACTTAGTTATGGCGCCGATTCCCTTGTACGCTAACTAAATTAAATCATTGCAATCGTTTACTAACATGCGTGAGAAAAGGACGGCAACAGATAACACATAGTCGAAACTAAATTTAACAGCTTTAATTTTCGTCTGTCCTTTTCTAATTGTGTACAAGTGAAAAAGATACTGATGGCCTAAATTTAGTGTGGGTTTAACAGAATCGAGGCCAACACCTACGAAACTTTCTTACTACGTTAAATTAGTTCTAACAATTTAAATGCTCAACAATATTCAAGTAAATATGTCACTTAACTGTAATAATTTCAATAAACATTTTTCTTTTATGGTGTAGAATAATTTATCTTAATATAACTAAATTAATTTAATTAATATTTCTTGGGACATCTCACACACGGTCATCTGATCCCAAACTAGGCAGAGCCTGTGCTATGGCAACCAGACAACTGATAAACATACTTATATATATTTCTAAATACATACATATTATATATAAATTACACCCAGACACAGAACAAATGATCGTGCTCATCACACAAAGATTCGCCCTGGGTGGGAATCGAACCCACGACCTCCAGTTTAGCAGTCAGGGTCACTAACCACTAGACCAACAGGCCCGTCATAATCCACTTGTACATAATAAACTTTTAGTGTTTTTAAGATCCAACTTTGTAACTTTATTTGCACCCTTTTGGCCTACTTAATCCGCCAAACGCCAAGCATCGTTCTATATAAAATAGATGCAATTAGGTTATAAATTATAGGTGGTTTCACGTTCATTATTATAGCGACAGTTCACAGCAATTAGAAATTAATAACTAGTTTATAATTACTACCGTTAGTCACGAGTAGTCATAGTAACTGGGTGTACTCTCTTGGCAGTTTCTTATAACGAACTAGCTGTTTCCCGCGGCTCCGCTCGCATGGATGTCGGTTATCGCGGCAAAAAGTAGCCTATGTCATTCTATTGTCATCTAGAATAACTGTGTTTGGTACACAATTATTCTAGAGCCATGACATGACATAGGCTACTTTTTGCCTTAATTTAAATCAGTTCAGTAGTTTTGGCGTGAAAGCGCGACAGAGACAGACAGAGGTACCTACTTTCGCATTTATAATATTAGTAAGGATTAAAAAAAAAACAATCCTTAAACTATTTCTTCAATTTTTTTCATAACCAAATGTCATGTGATTCATATCGATATACAATCTTATATTAATCCGTAAAAGACGTACCTACGGAGTACACTATACCTGTAGTAGTTAAATTATTTTCATCTTCCTATAAAACCTATATTTTATACCTAACTTCATACGAAACGTGGGCGAGCCTAAAAGCTTAGTGTAAATTACTTTATATAAACAGTAAATACCTCACTAAACACGGAGTAATTAATCGCAGCTGTCAGTGGATCGTCTGATCGGCGATTCGTATTTAATTATCGATACATGTAAATCGGAAGATGAAAATTGATCGCCAACCGCACCGCACTCATGAATATTAAGCCCTAGCTCGTACGGGGCAAATTTCATGTTGTACTATCGAAACGTGTAGGCAGGCATCCAATAGATAGAATAATTAAACTAAAAATAAAACTTTAGTTATAGCAATTCTTATAAGGCAACCAATTTTTTTAGCTTTGATTGATGATTTAATACGGAAATTGCATATACACAAACATTGTTTATCCATAGAATGTATGTATTTAGCAATATATAAGTATGTTTGTTAGTTGTCTGATTGCCTTAATACAGGCTCTGTCTAGTTTTGGATCAAATGGCCTTGTGTGAGTGGTCCCAAAATAATATTATTATTACTGTAGAAATTACACAATACTTTATTCTAGATATTGTTTCTTAATCACATGCTTTGATATTTTGATAAATTAATACTTAAACTCAGTAGATAACCTTAATTTTTTAATGTGAAATACTTTTCCAACTGAGAATTAAAAATGGCTTCCTAATAAATTAAAGGAGTATCCTATATTAATGGATGCGCCATTTACTGCTTAGATATATTACAATAAAGCGGTTCTAGGCTTCATTAAAATTTGCCCTTTGATCTTTCACAGATTCACACTTAGCTGTTAATACACACACATGTTTCCAATTATTTATTAATTAGACTGTGGAGCGCCTTTTACTAACTATTAGTTGCAAATATAAACTAAATATAGACTCTATGTAAATTTTCTCTTAGCTTCCAACACCAAGTATGTCAATCAGCTCAGCCTATCGCGGTCCACTGCTGCACCCGGTCCACCGCCTTCCGCATCCAGTCCGACCCAATTTTTATGTGAATTAAATACTAATGATAATGTTTATATAATTTTATTTACAATTAGAATATTTACTAAAAAATATTAAGGTAAAACTGCAAATAAGTACTGCCAGTGTGTTTGTCGTGGTGGCCTAGCGGTTCAACGAACGGATTTGTATGCACAAGGTTACAGGTTCGAATCCACTACAGCAAAATTTAGTTATTAAAACGAATTAAGAAAGTACCGATATGTACTTGTGTAAAAAAGAATTAAGAAAGTACCGATATGTACTTGTGTAAAAAAGAATTAAGAAAGTACCGATATGTACTTGTGTAAAAAAGAATTAAGAAAGTACAGATATGTCCCTACTTTCTTAATTCGTTTAAGACACCGTTGACAAAAGTTAAGGGAAATCATTGTGAGAAACCTGGATTAAATAAAAAAAATAATCTTTCTTTTTTTTTTTTTTTAAAGGTTACTAGCAATGTGGATGGAATTCACATTACTAGCAATCTTGTTAACCCCTTCAACTAAGCTAAATATGCTTGTGTCTGGAGTGGGTTCACGTCAATAGTGCAATGGGTGGGGTTCGAACCTGCGACCTCTCCATCACAAGGCGGTCACCCTAACCATTAGGCTATTGCCGCTGAACACGCTCGCAAGTGAGCAAGCGTCAATCAAACCTCGTACCTTCTCTTCATGAGAAGAAGCCTGTTCTCAGTAGTGGGACATTTATAGGCCGGTATTATAATAAGTACTGCATAGTATTAGGTTTTCCACCAAATGCTTGTAATTTGTTTGCTACATATACCTACATATTTTAGGCTACCTACATATTTAATAAGCAATGTAAATATAGACTATTTACATTGCTTATTAAATCTTAAAATAACTGACAATATTATTAATTTTCTCGAAATCGTATAACATCGTTTCCAATAAAAATAGTAATGTTATAAACCAATCAGATATTATTTTCTTTTCCTTTTATCTAGTTTTTTTTGTAAGTAATTTAAATATGGTACTTTATAATTGAACTATTTAATTTATTTAAGCCAAAAATAAACTTAAACCAAAGACCTGTTATTTTTAAGTTTAATATTAAAACATTCGATACGTAACATATATATACAAACCCATATTTTTTTATTATAATAGTGTCGTAAAATAGTATTTGAGTTAGATAAATATAAGATGGATAAACGGTATGGAACGAGGCGCGTCTACAATCGCTCGATGACACGTCAAACGTACCGTGACGTGTGCGGGAGCTAGGGAACTATTTATAAAATCATCCTGTTTTAATAGGATATAATACTTTATATCTAAGTATCTATACTTAATATTATAAAGCTGAAGAGTTTGTTTGTTTGTTTGAACGCGCTAATCTCAGGAACTACTGGTTCGAATTGAAAAATTATTTTTGTATTGGATAGTCCGTTTATTGAGGAAGGCTATAGGCTATATAACATCACGCTACGACCAATAGGAGCGGAGCATAAATGAAAAATGTTGCAAAAATGAAAAACCGTTGAAACTAAAACACGCGAACAAAGTCGCGGGGGACAGCTAGTCTAAGTATACAACAAAACTTAATCATAGTAAATGTAAAAAATAAAACATATTGTTATACTTAAGTTAATTGTCTATTTCTCAAATAATCAGCATGCGTCATCCTTTATAATTATATCTTCCTTAGGTACATATATTATAAAAATATGTAACTGTTTTATGTCCCGAAGAAATAAATAAATAAATTATAATACCACAAACATATCGGCAAAAGAAATATCAATAAAAACCTTTTTAGTTTTCATATAATTATAATGTGAAAAATATGAGTCCAACAAAATCCTTAAACCTCCAAATTAAAATTTTAATTCTAAACCTAATCCGTGGGTACGAAATCCGTTTAAAAAACCTATCATGGCAGAGCAAATTGGAAACCGGTCTAAACAAATTGTTTTATACAAGTCACGATCAGATTACACGTGCGAGCCGTGAAGGCAACAGGAGGATTGCCGGCGATCGGCGTGTCGCCGTGAAAAACGTTGGCCCCGCTCAAATGTGGACTCCGCAAAGCTTGCTTAAATTGCGTGTGTGGATCGGTGTTACGTTAGTTTCTCTTTTTTTTGGGTCTCGTTTACAGGTCTGTGCTTGAATTGATGGCTGTGTCTGGTGACGACTAATTTAATTTAGAGGATGTGAATACTGTAAAGCGTAGGCACTGAAGCTGAGTGAGCATACTATCAAAACAATAACACCCTATATTTGTCTGCAAGTCAAAAAGCAAAGAGATACCCAAATGTTTATGTAACCCTTGGATTTCTGAGTTTCTTTGCTTTTTTACGCAACTTAGAAATAATATTATCTTAAAGAATTCTTTTGATACCAATGATAAAACAATGCTAACTTTCAATCAATTTCAGTATGTAATTAAAAAAAATACAACTCCAACTACAAATGTTTCCACTCCATATGCATGTACTCTTTAAATAACCCTGCAACAGTATCGTACTCTAACTTTTACGCTAAAGACATCACTAACGGTTCATAGTGCCGGGCTCCCCGACTATAATCGCACACCCCAGGTGTCGCGATGCACTTGTCTACGAATGGGTTTCCATTGAGCCTCCCTTTACATATGTACCGGTGTACTGAGCTCAACACAACATGATCCGTAGGATTTTATTGGTAGGATAGTATAAGATGTGAAATTGACATTAGATGGTGTATTCATGACGTTTTTGTTATGCGGTGATTTTCAATACAGGGTTATAGATTAATACTGCGTATAGAAGTTATAAAAACGGGGCTGGTGGTTAAGATCGTGGTTAAAATCGCACAAAAAGAATGATAATAAGTGGTGTTAGAGGTTGGAAAATGGGTGATCATTTATTGATATACTGGACTACCATTCAGTTAAATCTGGTAAAAGTTTGTAGTCAAATGTATTTAGTTTCGGATAAGAAGAAACGTTCAAAAAATGTGCGAGATTTTTTTAAATTTTATTATGTTTGTAACATAGCCTCAAATGAGAACAAGTTGCTCAAACAAAACATACACAATTACAACGTTTCGTAATCCCATCAAAAACTAAATTCTTTCCCACTACTCTACGTAGCAAAAAGGACAAAATTTTCAATACCCATTAAAGACATATGGCAGCATCATGTCTGAGATTCATTCGTTCATTCCAGGAAGCACAGTCAAAACTTTATTAACCGTCCAGTCGTTACAGTTAAAAAGAGAAACTCCCATAATGTTTTGTTATGGTTCAGATAATTTAAATGACGTGTCGCGTTCTTGTTTCTCTCTCTTCTCTTTTGTTATTTAAATACCATCACTAAATTTGTTGTAGTTGTAAATGATGAACTACATTTTCAATTTACATGTAGAAGTATTTTTGTTTAAGTAGATCGTCACTTGTTTATTTGATACATTGAGATTTAACCTCCAAATAACATTCCTGCTACTGCGTAATAAAACGAAAAAAATATGAACATAATTTTGGAACCTCCATTACCATATGAAATAACATTATAAAATAACGCTCTTTCGATCCCCAAAATGTTCAATTAAGTCGTCAACGGCTCCCTAACACTATGATTCACGCAATCAACGCACGGGAAATGAAACAGATAGACAATCAAGCCTCCCCAACCTCCCCCCTTCCCCCCTAGGTAATAGGGACGATAATTCTCAAGTTGTACGAAAAATTTCCAATTTTCGACGAACCTTGCGGTGCGTTCTAAACTCGATGGCTATATACTTCGGTTTTTCAGCTTCTTTTATTTTGCCATCTATTTTTATGAGCAGCTCAGCCAGGCTAAGGAAATCACCCCCATAATATACTATTATTGAAAGTATTACTTTGAATGGAATGCATGAAAATTCCTTTCTTCAATATTTCCTTACATTAGTTAGGCATCATGGGTAGTATAATACAATATATTAAGAACCTGAGCATGTTTCATTTTACAGGATTGTGGTAAAGTACTTACTCGTCTAAAAATCTTCGAAACTATATTATACCGAGTGTTTCCAAAAGGTTGTATCTATCCAAATAGGGTAAACAGTACATGTGGTATAGAGACAGTTGACAAAATTTCAGCCCAAAATGAGTCAATAAAAAATTTGAATTCAATTATTTGACTCAAATAATCTTATAAACGTGTAATATCTGTTTACGTCACTCGCAAAATGTTAAGATACATCGCTTTAGCGGCCTAGTTATTATTCTTAGTATCGAATAATTGATGCGAAAAATTGGATATCAAGTATATAATTAACTCATTTAACGCTGAAATTTTGTAAACTGACTCTATACCTCTTTTTGATAGATGTAACCTTTCCGTAACTCCCTGTAGGTATATTAGGCGTGAAATTAAATTTCATTAATATTTACTATCTAACAATACCTAATTCTGTATACATTTAAATACAATCGTTCCTTTAAAACAAAAATTCATCTTCAAATAAAACAAAAAATCCTGTACCCAAAACGTGAATCTGGATCGACGGAAGAAATATTCAGAATATTAATTCTTGCCGTACTGGACTATGAACAAAGGTTAATCAAGCGATACTCGCTCCCGAATACTTCATATCGATATCTCACTGCAATATTTGAGAATTTGTAAATTCTTTGCGTAACTTTGATTCATTGCCCATAAATTGAATTAAGGTGTTCGAATTTAATTGTAAAACAGAGGTTTTAATAAAACTAGTGATAGTGGTTATAATTATCCGGTAATACCTATTGAAAGCCGACCCCAAAATAGCTTGGAAATAGGCTAGGCAGTACCTACTCCAACATAGACTGGAAATAATTACTGTTTTTTTTTAAGAAATCAAATTTTGTTTACCAATTATTTATAAAATATTTTATTTATACTTAAACTTCTTAATGTGTAAATGACTTCAAAAAGAAAAAGATTCTTTCATAATGGTCAGTTATTTTTATTAATGTAATATGTGTAATTTATGAATCAAAATATATGCCTACTAAAATTTTGCTAATTTCGCCAATGTGTATTTCGATGTTAACATGTCGAGCTCGGTATAATGGTTGAATAAATTTTGATGTCATTTCATATAAAGTTAGAATGTCGATTTTGTAGCTATTGACACCTACGCAAAATATTAGCACCTAGCTCTCTGACTAATGGATGCGGTTTTGATTACCATACAGTATAAATATAAATAAATTAAAGAATAGGTTGTACTGAGTTTACGTTTAGCAATTCGAATTCATCTTTGTTCCTTAACAAAGATGTTGGAATACATGAAAAAGGTTACAAAAAAAGCTAAACTTTAAAGACCTTTTTTTGCAAAAGTCTGTATTGAAAATCTTTAGCCAAAAACTTGAAATTCATAAAATTGGGGTTATTAACAACTTCATACTTATATTAAAGTATAGTTATCCCATGGAACGTGGTAGATGACAATTTTTTAACGTTCTTCAGATAGATATTATTAAAAAATATTATACACGTATATTATTTCTTCTTTTTAATAAAAAAAATACTTACGACTATACATTGATTAGAAATGTCGCATAACGCCATTAGCCCCCGCCTAAACTTTAATTCGCTTAATCTACTTAGTGGTTTCTTATTTTGATAAAGCAAAAAATACATGTCAAATTTTTTTATGATCTTACCGGCGCACGTTTAACTTTGCCTTTTCATACCTAATTTTATTTCTTCCATTTATTACGTCTTATGTACGGTAACTAACCTGTTGAAATTATATTATAATCTATGTTAAAACTTCGTGCCTTTTTCATAAACTATAGAAAACTCTCTCTACTCTGTGAACGTCGTCGAGTTGTACATGTTTAATAAATTTAAATTCATTCTAAGTAAACCTGCTATTATTTCTTTCATTGCATCATTAAATTTATCAGGTTATGGGCCCAGAAGCCTTGTTAAATGTGGATACAGTATAAAACAGTGTATTAACTGAAAATATTACACCTTGGCAAAAATATAACCTCAAAGTGTGCGCCGGTTTTACAGACTGTGAAATATCATTCAGTTCGTCAAATTATCGTTTAAAAATGTCGTCAAGCAATCCTCTCGTCATGATCGAAAAGTTAACTGGCCGGGAAAACTATTCCACTTGGAGATTTGCAGTAAAAACGTATCTTCAACACGAGGAACTGTGGGACTGTGTTGAACCTGAGCCCAACGTAAAAGTTGACATCAAACGTGACATCAAAGCAAAATCTAAAATTATATTGCTTGTGGACCCTGTTAACTATGTGCACATACAAGATGCAACATCTGCAAAGGAGGTGTGGAACTGCTTGGCAAACGCTTTTGACGACTCTGGGCTTACACGCCGTGTGGGTTTGCTCCGAGACCTATGTACGACAAATCTCACTGGATGTTCAAATGTAGAAGAATATGTAAGTAAAATAATGACCACAGCGCACAAACTCCGCAACATAGGCTTTAAAGTGGATGACGAGTGGCTCGGAACTTTGCTACTCTCCGGTCTACCAGAAGGATACAAGCCTATGATCATGGCAATCGAAAGTTCAGGCATGAAAATAAGTGCAGACTCCGTTAAGTCAAAAATTCTACAAGAAGTCAAAATGTGTGAAAGTGACACATCTGCATTCGCAACAAGTCATAGTAAAGGTTCCAAGAAACCGTTTAGAAAGGGACCTCGTTGCTACAGCTGCAATAAATATGGCCATTTCGCTACTGAGTGCAAGTTGAAGCCTAAAAAGAAAAGTCAAGAGAGTTCAAGCTATGCAGCTGCTTTCATAGCTTCTTCGATGAACCCTGATGATGATCTGTGGTATATAGACTCGGGTGCTTCAGTACATATGACCAAACAAAAGAATTTATTGCAAGATGAGAAAGTGTCACTTATCAAGTCAATAAAGGTAGCAAATGACAAGTCATTATCTGTTCACAGCACTGGACAGCTAAGTTTAGATGTGTGCAATGGCAAAGGTCAGTACAATAAAATTCTGTTTCAAAATGTATTGTATGTGCCAGATTTGGCAACAAATCTACTATCGGTCAGCCAGATTATACAAAATGGAGGTCAGGTGAAATTCAACAGTAAAGGCTGTGTAATATTGAATAAAAATATGGTGTGTGTTGCAACGGCAAGCTTAGTCAACAATATGTACAGGCTGAATGTGAAAACTGAACATGCATACTTATCTGATGTTGACAAGCAAGACGCTTACCTCTGGCATCAACGCATGGGCCATTTGAATTTTCAAGATCTGGAAAGATTAGTAGATAACACTGAAGGTGTCAATTTTTCAAAGAAAAATGATAAAATAACATGTGTAACATGCTTACAAGGAAAGCAAACACGCTTACCTCTGAAACAAAGTGAAACTAAATCTACAAAGTTACTTGAACTGGTGCATTCAGATATCTGTGGTCCAATGGAGACGAGTTCGCTGGGTGGTGCAAAGTACTTTATGACTCTAATAGACGACTACTCAAAGAAAGTCTTTGTTTATTTTTTACATAAAAAATCTGAGGCTCTAGAAAAACTCAAGGAATTCAAAAACCAAGTGGAGAAACAACTAGAATGCAACGTACAGTGCCTTCGCTCTGACAATGGCCTTGAGTATTGTAACTCCAGTTTTTCTGAATTCTTAAAAAGTGCTGGAATAATTCATCAAACCACCACTCCATACACTCCTGAACAAAATGGAGTTGCCGAGCGTATGAACAGAACACTGGTAGAAAAAGCAAAATGTATGTTAATCAACGCCAACTTATCAAAACAATATTGGGCTGAATCCGTACATACTGCTGCTTATCTAATCAACAGAACTCCTACTCGATCACTGGAATATAAAACACCAGAAGAAATGTGGTCCGGACAGAAACCAAACGTTAACCACTTAAGAATATTCGGATGCAAAGCAATGATTCATCTTCCTAAAGAAAAGAGAAGAAAATGGGATCCTAAAGCACAGGAAGCAATATTCATTGGTTATTGTGATCATACAAAAGGATTTAGATTTTTGTTACCTGGTTCCAGAACAGTAATAAAAAGTAGAGATGCAGTCTTCCTTTAATCCACAATACAGAGAAATTATGTTCCGCTGGATTTGTTACAAGGCAGCTCAATGTGTGACTCATCATCTGAACCAATTGACAAGCACACATCCGAAAGCTCAGACTCTGATAATACTTTACTGTCCACAAACACTGAATATTACTCTGAACCAGATGACACTGCAGATGGTGAATACTTACCTAGTAAAAATATAGAAACGCCATCTCCGTCACGGATAACTCTGAGACCCAGAAATAAAGACATGTTCTCCAAAAATAATCGAGGAGAAGGTTACCTGTGCTGCAGCGAAGATACTCCTGTGCCACTGAATTATAATGAGGCAATCACATCAACCGATTGTGAAAAATGGAAAATAGCAATAGAGAAAGAACTAGAATCGCATCGTCAGAATGGAACGTGGGTATTGGTAGAAAAGCCCAACAAAGCGAAGCCAATTGGAAGTAAATGGGTTTTTCGGGTTAAAGATGAACCAACAGGCCCTCGTTACAAAGCTCGACTATGTGCAAAAGGTTATGCTCAAAAAGAAGGCATTGACTATGATGAAACATTCTCACCAACGGTCAGGTATGACTCTATCCGTGTGTTATTGTCCATTGCAGCGCAAGAAAAGTTAGAAATAATTCAATTTGATGTGACCACCGCGTTCCTCTATGGCGAGTTAAAGGAAAACATATTGATGACAGCACCTGAAGGACTAGACTGCAAGCCAAACAAAGTATGTAAACTTGTTAAATCATTATATGGCCTAAAACAGGCACCCAGATGCTGGAACGCCAGATTTAATTCAGTTCTTAATAAATTTGGCTTTGAGAAAAGTAAAGCAGATCAGTGTGTTTATATTGGGATAATAAATAACTTAAAATGTTATCTGTGCCTCTATGTTGACGACGGGCTGTTGTTCTGTAAAGATAAATCCACTATGATGGAAGTAATTAATGATTTACAAACAAACTTCGATCTTAAAGTATGTCCTGTATTAACTAATTATGTTGGTATGCAAATTGAAAAGCATAAGGACCGTATTTTAGTACATCAGACTAAATACATTGACCAATTGTTGAGGAAATTTAATATGCAGGATGCCAACCCCAACTGTGTTCCAGCTGACCCAAATGTGAAGTTGCAGAAGGCTGATAATGTACCAAAGAAAAACTGCCCTTACCGAGAAGCAGTAGGATCACTAATCCATGCAGCTACTGTAAGCAGACCTGATATTATGTTTGCTGTAAGCCAGGTGAGTCGATACTTACATTCTTATGATGACTCCCACTGGAATGCTGTAAAGAAAATATTAAAATACCTGAAAGAGACAAAAAATTATGCACTATGCTACACATCCGACTGTAACAGTACTGATTTAATTGGCTACAGTGATGCTGATTTTGCTAATGACATAGCAACCAGACGTTCGATAACTGGCTACGTATTCCTTAAAAACGGAGCCGCTGTTACTTGGTCATCTCAACGTCAACAGACCGTGGCCTTATCCACGACAGAGGCTGAATTCATGGCTGCCTGTGCAGCTACCAAAGAAGCTATGTGGCTAAGACAGTTACTCAGTGATATCAGTGAATTTAAGCAAAAATCTGTATGCATAAACATTGATAATCAAAGCGCTATAAATGTGATTAAAAATAGTGAATTCCATAAACGATGTAAACACATTGATATAAAGTATAATTTTGTTAAAGAAAAATACCATGATAAGATTATTAGTTTGAACTATGTACACACTAGTAATCAGTATGCCGATATTTTTACAAAAGCTTTGCCTAAAGATAAATTCATTCCTCTGAGAAACAATATTGGTATGTCAAAACTTGTTATTTAATTTAAGAGTCATTGTAATGTAATGTCAATTATTGTTGTATGTGAAATAGAATAGGTAACTGTTTCAATACTGTAACATCATAATTTTCTATAAGCTTAATTATATGGAAGGCTCGAATTTGGTAGGAGTGTTGAAATTATATTATAATCTATGTTAAAACTTCGTGCCTTTTTCATAAACTATAGAAAACTCTCTCTACTCTGTGAACGTCGTCGAGTTGTACATGTTTAATAAATTTAAATTCATTCTAAGTAAACCTGCTATTATTTCTTTCATTGCATCATTAAATTTATCATAACCATAGCAACGTCATAACAACTTTTAAATACAATAAAAACTCCATATAAAAAACCGAAGAATTTTCATTTAACTAAAACCTAAGCAAAGTTGCAAGATAAACTAGTATACATATTTGCAATATTGATTGAATAGCACCCTATTTGCCTTGTTTTAATTAAAATAGAGGGATGCACCGTATATGGGTGTATTCTGTTTGCCATCAGACTGCAAATGTAATACATGGAAAAGCAAATTATCTATCGAGCCGGGGGAGGGGAATACGGGTAAGAGAACGAACTCAGTTAAAAGTAATATGAGTTAGAACTTATTTTCAAAAATTTTCTGCAAATTTGATTGGGTATTCAGGTAAAATGTTACAAAAATACATTATTAGCCATTCGGAAATGACAGGACACACAACATTAAAAACTAAATAAAGCTTATTTATTACAAGCTGTATCCTGCAGCTCCGCCCGCGTGGATGTCGGTTATCGAGCAAAAAGTAACCTATGTCCTTTCACAGGCTCCAGACTATCTGTGTACCAAATTTCATTTAAATCGATTCAGTAGTTTTAGCGTGAAAGTGTAGTAAGGATGATAGTGTTCATATAAGGTCCCACAATGGAATAGTTTAAAAAAATCTATGCATGTTTTTGACGTACGAATACTACAACCTAACCATATTCTAAACATTATAAAACATGGCTACATTAATTGTCCCAGCTACAAATAATGTTCAAAGTTTTGTCCTAAATCCAGTTCAGTGAAAAATGCGCAGACAGGCAATGAAACCCTCACAAAGCCTCCACAAAACGTTACAGAATATACAAAAAGTCTCCTAAACCGTGTAGCTGGTCATATCCTTATTGTAAGCGCGGGCGCATATGCGCGGCAAGTTATTACCAGTGCGCTCGGACTTAGTTCCAGTACTTTATTGTGAACCGTTAAATTTTACAGCCATGCATAAGCTGAACGTTTGTTGCAAAGATTAGGCCGTCTCCGCTCTGTTTCCGTTTTGTTTTCTGCCTACGTTTAGAAAACATTTGTGAAGACGACGTGAGCTTGTAAGCAATATTGTGTTCAGTACTTATAAGAATAAGAAACTATTATATTTATAATTGTAGTCATGACAATACGTCTTGTAGAGATGACATTACGTCATAGTGTTTTTTTTTTATAAGATCTTTGTTACGATTCTAATGCCAATCTAGTTTTAAAATTTTGGAAGCTTTTAACCAACCCGATCATGAACTTTTCAGTGCAAATAACATGATAAATAATTTTGCGAATTTTATTAAAAATTGCAATCGAAAATAGAAGTCCAAACTGGATTACGTTTTGAATAATCTAAATAATGTAAGTAGTATTGTTCGAGTTCAAACGATAGACCTAGTAACTTATCATCTAGAATCTTTCCAGAATTATTGAAAGACTTCTACCTACTGCCACATCTGTATCCACAAATTCTTTACCGCTGACCATCAGTTCGAGTTTTACGTTACTGTCCGCGCCACTCTTTTTTTAACAAACTTTTTGTCTCGCAAAGTTGGTAGCACTGGCCAGTTGAGCGCCACATGCCTCGGTCTCAATACCAACTGTTTCATGTATGAAGTTAAAATTAAATGTCCTTTTAACGGCGCTTACTTATTGTTTAGTGTTCTAATAAGGCTTTCAACATAGCTGCTCCTCATTGCTAAATTGTCTTTACTTTTTTAATAGATAGTGACTTGTTTTAGCGTTCTTTTTTCAGTCTTCATTCTATGAAAGTAGTACATACCCCACCTTATTTATTTCTCTTATTTTTATGAGCTAATTTTGAACACACTACTTCATAGAAATAATGTATTCTAGTTTAATTTAGCTTTCTTAAGCTTTTGCCTTGCTGACAACATACAATAATTCTGAAATCAATTAAACTAAAATGTATATTCTAATTAGCCATGTAATTAAATAGTAATATAATAATAAATGTGGACAGCATCACATACATTGCTCTAAACCCAAAGTAAGTAGCTAAAGCACTTGTGTTATAGAATTCAGAGACAACGAAGGTACCACAAACACCCAGACCCGAGACATTATAGAAAAGTCGTTTTCTACATTGACCCGGCCGGGGATCGAACCCGGTACCTCAGAGCTGGTGAGACCTTGAAAACTGGTTTGTACGCTACTCGACCAGGTCGTCACTATATAAATATATGTATTATTACATACTATACTATATAACCAACCTCAAAATACCTATAAATAATTATATTACACAAGTACCAACATAACAACAATCTTAATCTATTAGATTAAGCTCAGATTTACGACGAAGGCTTTGCGCTTTAATTCCCGTATAAAATAAGACGTGGCCGTATTCACGGTGGTTACTTAGTTTATGGTATATCTTAATGTGGGCTCACAACCCACAGCTGGGCTTTTCATTGACTTTCTTGGCATCTACTATAGTTTGAAATTGATTAAAGAGATATTACAAATCAGTCTCCAGTTCTAAGTTTTGGTGGTGTATTTTATGTGTTTAATAAAATTGGTTTGAACCCACGCACGTCCTTAAATGACGATCAATGTTATAGGTATTTAATTAAGTAGGTTATTACTATAAGGCTAAGATATGTGGAAGATATTACGGTCTTTCACTTAGTTATTATATTATTTACATTTGCACTGGTCACATTGTTGTGTAATTTGTATAATGAGTTAGGTAAGTAAGTCATTATAATATTTATAAACAAAAATATGTTGAAAAATGAATCTGCTTTTGTGTGCCTTATTTTTTTCTATAGTGGTTATATATATAAGTTAAAAAAAAAACATATAAATAAATGTGGACAACAACACACACATTGCTCTGAACCCAAAGTAAGTAGCTTTGTCCTTGTATTATGGAATCGGTTACTATAGAGGTACTACAAACACCCAGACCTGAGACCGTCCGGGGATCGAACCCGAGATCTCAGAGCTAGCGACGCTTTGGACCACGGAGGTCGTCAAAGGAGTTTTGTTAGATAACTCTATTAATATTTCCAATTTATTTCAAACGTATTCAATATTTTTCTATATGTTTACCAAACAAATTATGAAATTATATAAGTATTCAGACGTACTCTAAAAAGTCGACTTATGTTTTATAAGCTATTTTCGTTTTCAAAAGCTAACTAATAATACTTCAAAGTTATCAAATATTTCGTATGTTTGTACAAGTTATGAGGCAATTACTTAATTTTTCGCTTTGTTGTCTGTCTCCCTTTTAAATCATACAAATAAACTAGAATTGATGAAAGATAAATATAGACAGTATAATAACATCAAAATAAAATATATTATAATCACTCTGATAACTACTTTTTGCGTAATAATTTACAATAAAAAGATTTAAATTTATTTATTTATTATGCCGCCAGCCTTTTGGGAACACTCCCACTGGACAGCGATGTGGACGAATTTTTTGATACTATATTTTAGGTTTATATTTAATTAGATTAGTTTATTTTATGTCTAATTTAAAAATGTATCAGTCTGTCCTACAAAATAGTTTTGCTTTTTCTAAATGTAGTAGTACTTAAAATCTTGGATTGGTTATACTCAACCTTGAGGAATAATTATGATCCCGACGTTAAGAATTCCAGGCCACCAGGAAGTCTTACATTGTACTTACAATAATTTAAAAATTTACATTAACTCAAGCTGAAAGCTATTTTTTTATTACAACGACACCATTCCTCGCAGACCATTGCATAGAACCATAATCGAGCTGCATTAATAACCCCATAACTTTTAATTCCTGGCTTCAAAACCCGTTGTGTACAGCTTGTGGTATGAACCCAGATCATATCGGGTGGGTCCAGCTAAGTAATTTATACAAAACATTGCGACCTCCAGAATTCGTAGGGTTATAACCGTAACATTACTATTTAAGCATGCGAGAGACACCGACCGGGTTAATAGTATGGTTGCCATATGTAAAATCGCTGATCCCGGACAGGATTTTAGGGTTAAATTCCGGGATTTTTGGTTCGCTGCGTTTTGATTTTGCTCTTGGTTTGAGATAGTAATCTGTAATAATCCTTTGTTTTTTTATTATTAATTAGTCTATCAAGAGCTTTATGTCTTTAATATTATTATTCTTCGATAGTTTGTATAAATCTTGTATTGATACAAATTAGACGATACTGTATCAGTTGTTCAATAGGTCATAAAGTCTCAATAAAGATACATCAATTTACAGGATGCCCAATTTAATAAAAAATCTAAATTACAAAGAAACACGCACACAAATATATACCTATTAATAACTTAAGTATCAGTATTACGTCAAAGCTCTAGCTGCTATAATAGCTACAGCTTGAAATATTTTTATGACAAAATACTCTAAACCATTGCTAATTTGTATATTTAGTATTATACACTACATATTATTATATACCTATATCGCTAAATTATCCAAAAAAAAATTTACTATTAATGTGCAAGGCCTGCCTAATGCAAGACAAGTTACTTATTAGGTACTTACATATACAATAAACTGCATAATATGATTAAATCTGATAAACATTAATAAAGCTTAACAAATAAATCAATCAATATCCATTTTTAATCTACGTCTCTAACAATAAATTTACCAATAAAATAAAAATAATTACTAAACCACCAAAACAAAAAAATATATATTAACATCAACTGTTTTTTTTACTATCAAAACCTAGCTAACAAAAAATACAACTCAATTCAGTCCTAATTCCAACAAAATCCCAGTGTAAGCTAAAGGATGGAGTCTTTACCTAATAGCGGTCATGCCTTACCCGACTGCCATTAAAGACATCTGACGATGGTTAAATAATAATTAGGTCGCGCACGTGTGTCTAACCACGTATGGCATTATGAGCACTATGAAATGTAATCGGTACGGCGTGATTCTGTAGATCAGGGATTATCTAGGAGCTCACAGATAATGTACTGATGATTTTTAGAGACAATAATCTATGTCTATACATTATGACACAACATATTATTACAAAGTTTACCGCCGCGTCTAGTTTCTCTATTTGAACGTCATACTACCGAATATTGAAACACAACTTAACTTTAAGACGTTCTTAAATATTTATCTGTCTCTACTTTACAACTTAAAGTGACAGAGACAGCATAGGACTTAACGGCATCTTAAAACTGATTGACGTTTGAGTATTCGGCCAATAAACACCAAAACTGCCATATAAACACCATATATATGGATAGAGTGATTCAAGTGGAAGGTTTGTGTGTATAATTATGTACTGTCTACCCGTGCAAAGCCGGGTTGGGTCGCTAGTTACTCATTTTCTAAACATGGTTAAGTATATTTTTCTTTCTTTGGATTTTTTTCACAGCAAAATGTGTAATTTCTATGACACAATATCAGTCTCTAAACGTCCCACTGCAAGGCAAAGGCTCCGTTTTAGAAAGACAAAGCACAAAAGCTGCACTTCTTCATTGGATAAATGAAATAGAAATTGCTATTCAAAGCAAATCAGACATAAAAAAATATTGTTTTAATTAAAGCTAGCGCTGTGTTTGCATACGTCATAGTTACTCTTATTGTTGTTGCATCTAAAAGCAACATACCGCGTCTTTTGATCTATAAAATTAAAGTTGTGCTTTTTCGTTCGGCTTAAAGTATAAACTTATAGCGGTGAAAAAAACTTAATTGTACTTTCAACAAACCCTTTGACATATTCAGTTACAAGTGATTAAATTAACTAACTAAATAAGATATTAGGATTAATGTATTATTTTGCACTTATAGTACATAAGTATAGAATAAAAAAATATTTAATAACCCTCAACGGCTGATTGTTAAAATATTTATAATATTAATTTAGTCTAAAATATTAGTTTGTAGTTAGAGTTGTCACATCTTAACTGTACCATATTCTGACAGTTCAAATTATCTTTATCTTTATCTTTAAAACCTCTCGATCCAAGTGAAATGGTTTTTTTTTCTGGCTGGGCTATTAAAATAACTATAAAGTATAATGTCGCTATTTGTTAACTCAATTTCTAAGCAAATCGCTCTTGCCCATGCCTTACACCACAACATAAAGACGTCACACAAAAATAGAATTTTCTCACACGACGCAGTGGGAACCGAGTGCCTTTGTGATGTTGCACTTTTGTCTGCCATGCTACTCACACATGAAAACGTTGGTATTACTTATTGTGATACCTCTGGGTCCATTGACTTCACTCACTTGAACTTTGGATGGTTGCTGTAACTCTCGGGCGAAAGCAAATGGCATTGAGATATTTTCACAATTTACATTCTTACCAGAAAGTTTAGATACCAAATGGAATCTGAAACACAATTTTAATTACGGTAATTTTTACAACAATCTTTAGATAAATGTTATATAATTATGGTGTATTAAGACAAGCCTAAGTTGCAAATCCAAAATACCTAATTTATAGTATTGTTTAGAAATAAAAAGGCTAAGTATTGTCCCGATTTATGTTTAGATCTACTCATACAAAGAAGTAAATTGGAAGTATTGTCCTTGAACAATACTTTTTGAAAATTATGAAAATTAAAAATTAATTTATATTTTTCCGAGCAGCGAAGGGATTTCAAATTTTTAAAATTAAAGAAAGGTAAGTCATTATAATTTAATGTATTTAAGATTAGAAAGCAGACATCCATTACATCGGTGAAGCGATTATTACAGGCCAACTGTTCAAGTGAACAGTTCGTACCTAGGTAACCTCTCACACACATTCAGTTCGAACTAAAGCCAGATTTGAACACATCTAAGACGAAAACCAAGCACGGCTCACAGAAATCCTCCGTCACTTACTTAGACAAGTCACCCGTAATTAGTGTTGCCATGCTCAGGTGGTCAAATGTGGGATGCAGGTTGGGAAATTATATATTGTTGACTTTGGGTTTTATACAAACATACTTTAACAAGTTAATTTAAAAGGTTATCATGAGTTACGTTAAAACATCAACTGTTTAAGAAAGACTCAAATCTAAGGGAATTTAAGAACAAGTTTAGATAAGAGGATTTGCAGAACAGTTGATGATTAAATCAATCTGTGTTACGGTCAATATGTAAAATGGTTTTAAAAAAAATAGGAAACATCTGTAAAAAAAATTATAAGGTCTGTAATAAAATGAGTAAATCTAAAATCCTAATTTAGGCTTTATCAAGTTAGATCACCTTAAATATTAAAATGTCCTATACTTACCTATACACATGGCA
Organism: Diachrysia chrysitis; assembly: GCA_932294365.1. Taxonomy (NCBI): domain Eukaryota; kingdom Metazoa; phylum Arthropoda; class Insecta; order Lepidoptera; family Noctuidae; genus Diachrysia; species Diachrysia chrysitis. Next base: position 1,168,044 of record OW028661.1, read on the forward strand.
ACTCTACATGTGCCTGCTACTAAGATATCGGAAATTACTTAACATGCTAGCATCTGGTTAGAACGGCGCTAAGTTGCCACGTTGTATGCAATTTAGGGAGCTCAGTACCTGCCGAAACTAGCCGTCAGTTATTGAGATGCTTCCAGAAGATTCGATTGGATCTGGAATGATCTTGAATGAAGAGGCTGAGTGTACTCGTGTTAGCTTTGTGGCTTCGCTTTGATTTAATGTAGATGGTCTGATATTCTGTAGATAAAACTACATTTCATTTTGTCTTCATTTATATGATCCTAGTGCCGCTTAGTTCAGTATAAAATTAACTTAAGTATATTTCTTTTATTTTCAACATTTGTAAACCACTGTATACGAATACTAAGCGAGACCCTGTAAAACTAAGTATTCAATTGGCTTTGAAAAGATTTCAAGGATTGTGTGACAATCATGGTCATGATCGTAACATATATGCAATTTAGAGATATAATTTCAAATAGATAAATTTAGATATTGATTAAAAAATTGACTTAAAAATTTAAAGAACGCCAAACCCTTCAATCGAAAAGTCAAGCCATAACTTCCTTTTGAAGGACCACCAATCCCCATTTTCGAGTCAGTACCTATCAATAATTAATTTTAATTCCATCCGTCTTACCATGATCTGGGGTGAAATTAATAATACATAACACAGATGCGTCGAACGCTTAAATTTCGCCAATATTAACTGCGTCTGTCCGAAAATATAAAAGTTTTCCCACACATCGGCTAAAACATCCTACCCGGGTCCGACCGTAAAATTTTACAGCTTAAAACCGTTGGAAACTGTAAAATTTTGAAACGGAATATTACATAAGGATGTGTGTTAGGGGCTTAATATTCATGTTATCTGCACTTTTTATTGTTAGGGAATATCGGTGTTTTAGTACTGTGTTCCAAAGTACCTGGGCTAGATGGTAATGTGGAATTTTATCTTGATACTGTATAAAATTATTTGAGTTGGAAGGACTACAGCTGTTCCGCAAAATAGTCTTCGGTACACTTATTTTATTTTGTTTCTTTTGTGTGTTTAAGTGCTTCTTACAATGTTCTTGTTCACAAAATTCGGTCTTGTTTACATTGGTTTAAAGCTGAAATAATTTTATGAATTTAAAATAACTTTGTATGCTCCGTTCTATAACTTGAAACTTGAAGAAGGAAATAGGCCGGTTTTTAACTCTGAAAATTATTTTTTAAAGGCTTTTAGAGCTTTCGATATGACATGTTTTTTATTATTAAGAATTTATATATATTATAAGTTATAGAAACACACATAAAATAAGAAATTATTTTAGATATTGATTTTTCTGACATGCCTCGGTAATGTTATTATTTTTAATTAAATTCGTAGTTATTATTATGTCTATTGCTATGGTGTCTGTGTGTTTATCTTTTACATATTTCTCAAACCGTATAGGTATTTACACATGGAAAAGAACAATGTAGAAGAATCACCTAAAGTGGTTAAAATGGTAGGAGTCTAAGCGGTATCGGTAGGTGATAAAGCAAAAATGGTAAATAGATTAGATTAATCTGTAGATTAGCATATAAAAAATATTTAAGTCTTTACACGTATAACTAAAATCATTAAATTACCAAAGAAAACACCTTTCACTTAACCCTTAAATCGTTGTCACTCTGAAGTCATCTCCCATACGGTACATTATGTCCTAAATATTTTCACCTGCTAGCGTGTAACCCGCCTAAGCGTTCCTCAAATTTATGTTAATGTTTGCGCGTGAATAATACACGCGTTCCCGAGTGCTCGCTATATTTATGGCGATTATCATGTCATCGACTGTTTTTATGGTATTCCCATCGTTGGGTTTTGGCTGCAAGCTGGGTATTACAGTTTACAGGTATAATTATGTTGATTAATGATGTTACGGGTAAGTAAATTGCGGAAGATTGCAGGAAAGAGAACGTTGGAGGAAAGAGTTGGCTTGGTTGTATTAGAAAAGAGTTTTAGGTCTTTGAATAAGTAAATGGAGATTATCCTATCTTCAGATAAATTTAAACTCTTTTTAACAGAAACATATTTTTACTCAAAACGCAGTTGGTACGTACGATGTCAACCAATTCCGTAAAAACCGTTTTTTTTATTTATTTACACTTATTATACACACGTAATTCACAGTGATAAAAAATGGCGGACTTAATGCCTAAAGCATTCTCTACCAGTCAACCACAGAGTGATGCAGAGACGCCAAGAAGTAGATACCTACATTAGATCATTAACACCTATATAGATAACATTTATTACATATATATTTTTCCAGTATCTGTTCACTGGGTCAGACTAGATGCAGTGACCCAGTGTTATTAAGCAACATGGAAGAGCCCTACGTCCAGCAGTGGACCGTGATAGGCTGTGTAATCCATTGAACTAGAAGTCAAAATTTAACACGAAAATATATCATACTTTCCACTCCTTCTTAGGAAAACATAAACTCAATGAAAACAATATTAAATTACCATTACCACAAAATTGTCACATGTAATCAAAGAAACGTGTGTGTGAAACCAAACAAAACACGTCTTCCCCTCAAAGTACCAAATCATCTAAGTAATTTACATAGCAAAGTAAATAATTACTCAAATATGTTTGCTTGAAGCAAATTAATCAAGACGGCCGCAAATCAAACGATACAACTGTATTTGAGACACTTTCCAACGTACTAAATATACAAACCATCATCCCTCGACAAAAGGTAGGTGAACAGCTAACACAGGCGCGCAACACTGAGCTCTGCTTTCCTCTATAAATTACTCGTCTCCTCTGTTAGAACAAACTCATAACTTCCAAACACACACAAGATTCAACCTTATTAATAAGAATGTAAGACTCATAGTAAACGCAAATGTAAAGTTGTTTTCAGTGAATAAAGATGAATGGGTGAGCCCAACTGTCTCACGGTAGGTGGTCTTTGACAGACAGACGTTCCTTACTTAGTGTTCGTATATCATATGCGCCATTTTTAATTTTAGACACACAACTATGCAAATATTTTCCGATTTGAATTTCAGATTTTCTAACTCCAATATTTTGGCGGTAGACATACAGTTTGGTTTTGACGTTTGTTTTGTCATACATCGCAGTTTCTGGGAACGATGATGGATCTCTGATTGTTCAATTAGATCTGTCCATGACTTTGGCTGCAAAATGTACTAGACTCGACAATTTTATCAACACATTTCTGTTTCATATAATGTTAGAGCGAAACACGACAAAGATTATTTTGTAACAATACTATTTTTACGTTTGTGAATTTATGAATTTGATATTTATTTGTCAATTTTTTACTTTTGACCTAATTGTGATTAAGGCTTTTATTAGGGTTAAAACATTGTAAACTATGGAAAAAATACTTCGATCACTTAAAAATAAAAAATAAATGTTTTTAGACACCATTTCCTCATTTCTCATTCAGTTGAAGAACAGTCTTATAAAGACAAAAGTAAAAATGACGTCACCGTTTAATGCTCGTTCATAAATTATGTCATTCGACAGTACTGCTGGCTCCGTTTATAAAAAGTCGTGAATATATCGTTGGTTTGCTATAACAAATGGCTGGAGCCCTTCGCAGGCACTTGTCAGTTTCAACCGTACGACCGAGATGAATTGTTACAGAGGGCCCGATGACACTGTTTGTTAACTGTAGTTAGAAAATGTTTGTTGGGTATTTAATGTGGCGTTTAGATACAATTTTGGTTTAACAATTTTAAACAAATGACATACATACATCATGTCAATCATACACAAATGAATGACAATATATTGTGTTGTGTATAGAAAAGATTTGTGTCTGTGCACGAGACTTAATTTAGTTTTTTTTTTAATTCCTGCGTTTTAAGTTTATTTTTCAGGGACCGGAAAAGAGCGTATTTACTATGTTTTTACTTGCACTAATTATTAATTTAACAATCTACAATATGTTATAGGAAAGATTTATATTTTCGTATATTTGTAACGTATAAACCCAAAAACTACTGGTGCAATTTCAAAAATTTCTTCCCCATTACAATCCTACATTATCCCTGAGTAATATAGGCTATATATTTCAACCCAAATTCTTTAAAAATAAATGTCTGCGCGCGCGAAGCTGGCAATATAATATAAATCTATCTAACACAAAAGTACATATATTATATTGTTTTCATAAAAAAATGTTCTAAACCAGATCATTAGTCGTTACAAAAATAACCTGTAATTAAATTAATTCGTCGTTTTAACTAGAAATTGTGCCATCTACCCTGAGATACAGTTGTCAACTAAGTGGCGTGGTGTGTGGCCCATCATTAGTGGGAACTTATCTTTGAGCTTGTGTGTGTGTACAAAACATACGTCACACCTAACCCTTCCTATCATATCTTGTAGTACATCAGATTTAATTAATGTTAGCTTTATGTTCAAAAGTTTTGAGTTATAATTAGGTATGGGATAGACACGACTACTTCCTAATAGGTCCAATTAAGATACCCTGTTGTTTTCAAATTGACTCTTAAAGAAAATCAAGGTATACTTTCTACCTATGAAAATTTACTAAAGTAATCATACATAATGAGGTGCAAAGTTTTTGGAATTTATCCGGAAAATCACAATTCAAAATATTAGGGAGTGGCCCTAAATTTTTAAGTATAATTACTGAATAACTTATCAATTTGCCAAAATATTATTATACTATTCAGGCAGATATAAGCCTTTTATTGTTACAGCTTAAAAACGAGAAATCTATCAAAAACCTTCACGGAAACTTTCCTGCATATTACAGAGTATGAGGAAAATGATAGGTTAGGCCTACATGACAAAATATAATAAAATTCGCCATAAAATTCCCCAATACATTATTTAATGCCACGGTACAACGAAAAATAAAGACAAAGAGAATTACGTCTAAATGCCACACGACGTGTTCGAAATTCATTCTCCGTTTTGAATATTGCGCATTTCCCCGCGGTACAGTTACAGAGAATGGGCGTTATATTTTGTAACCCTAATAGGCACATATCTTGCTTCACTTTGCTCTATAGGGTTTCATAAACATGTTTATGTAGTAGTCAGAATTAAATTTAGATTTTTTGTTGGAATATCAGATTGTATTGTATCATTTGTATTGTTTATTTAAATTATTTATGGGGATAAATAATTGAAATTATTTGTTAGGTAGCAAAACCGCATCCTAAAAAGTCAATGTTCATAATTCTTAGCGTTGATTTGCTAACCGATAATTTCACTTTGTCATGAACTGGTTTCCCGTAAGCAAAAATGTAATAATTATCTTTTCAACGACAAACACACACGACCGCTTACAAATTATTACAAAATATTTACCATAATTAACAACTATAATCCAATAAACAACACTGTATTTGCCGCTCACCATAACTTGACTGAAATCTAATTATACACCAAAATAACTCGATCGAGATAAAATGTTGACATTTTGCTAAATTACGGGAATTTAGCAGAATGTTAACGTTTAAACTAAACCGCAACATTCAATACACAAACACGGTAATGCGTGCATTAATGATACAATATATGATATGAAATGGATATCGTATGTTGTATGTTATATGTATAGGCTTATTAGAACAGAAATTGTGTTAAGGTACCTACCTAACTAGATGCGTAAGTTATATCATTTTGCATTACGAAGTAACCAAAGAATTTCTTCTTGCTTCTTATTTAATAGTCGTTATTTTTAATATTCAACTTATAATGTTCTAGTCGGTGATAGTGACTACATGATTCATTTAAAAAAATCTTGGTTTATGTACGTTTACGTAATATGAATCGACTATACATTATTATGTTACAATCGTACGTAATAACGACAACTTACACTTGACAACTTAAAATTAAAAAATAACATAAAGTATGGAATTAGTGAAATATAATCCTTTGTTTTTATAAGCTTAAAATTAACTTGCATGTATGTATCTATGTTTGTTTAGGTCAAATCTTGCAAGCTAAATTAGAACCACTTTTAAACACCCAATTGATATGAAACTTTGCATACTTAAAGAAATTATGTTACAATACAATATTATGGTAATTTCAAGCTGGACTGATGATGGAGCCGGAAGGAACAAAACGACGCAACATCATTGTGTTTAGGCTTGATGTCTTCACTAGTAAGTACTGTAAGCCTAGTTGATTACAAAGCTTGTGATTAAAAATATATTTGTAATAAAAACTCATTTCTCGTTCTTTCTCAAAAGAACAAGAATAATAATTTGCCGGTCATCAAATGTTCATCTATCTAACTATGCAACCATTCCGTCGTCTAACTATAAAACGTAATGAAGATAAATTACACATTTATCTATACAGACTGACGCTTAATTAAGTACGACCTATAAAAATTATAACATTTAAAAAATCTATAGGAACTAGACATAACTGAGACAAGGGATAATGCGCCAATTATTCAATCACAACATATTTAATTAATCTGTTATATCTTAAAGAACAGTTAACGATGTCTGCCGATTACTACGTCAATTACTGAATAAGTGATCGTAAGTGCAAACCGCGTATGTGACGGCGTATGTCAACGCTAATAACATTTCTCTCATATTCAAACAACTCCCATATACTTTAAAAGTGAGAGCGATAAGGTTGAAATTTCAGTGACAGATGTTTTAAGAGGTGATTTACGTTGAAGTGATAAATTAAGTGACTATTGTTATGAAACGGATGTTTTAGTTTGTGAATTTTGAATTAACTTGGAATTCAAGGTTGGTATTGAAAACAAGATTATTCAGAAACATAAAATTAATTAAGAATGGAAGTAAATATGTACGTATGTATTTTTTCTAAACTATACGACGTAATGATTATTAGATACAATATTTTATGGCGATAAGTGATCCCTATTGCTAGTAATGATACGACAATGATTAAACAACAAATTGAATAGCTAAATCTTTAATGTCACAAATAGCGCGATGGCCACCGGCTCATGTACTGATTCATAACGAACATTATTTACGACTGCATTACTAATTAATGAACAAACAGCATATTAATATCATTTAATATTCATAATTATCCAAATCCCTCCGCTCCATTTCTCCGGACCACAAACTATTTCAATACATTATTCATCTAAAATACTACAATTTAAACTATTGGTAACAGTTGGATATCGCCAAATTTTAGTTCTACGAACTCTAATGGTGTTTTACAAATTTTTTGAGTCCACCCGTTTTCGAATAAGGCCTATAGCCACCTCTGCTATAAAAATAATTATACTAGCTCCATACATGAAACCTATGAACATGAAAGCTCCCAACAAATGTTGGATGCTTAACGGTTCAATAGTACTAGTGCCTTCGGAACTTGCAGCATGTATCAATAACTCATTCATCCATTTATCTATCAATCCATTCTCCGAAACGCTACGTATAATATTATTAAATCTTTCTAACATAGGGAACCAGCGTCTCGCCAACAGAGCCACCCCATACTTATACATATTATTACTTTCAGGAAAACAGTAAATCAATGGGGCCCCTTTACCCAATTTCTGGTCCTGGTAGACAGCTTGACGTCTCGAAGAAATGACCGCGAAGTTTCTCTCCAGAGCCGCCCGCCTCACTCCCTCGGAGAACGTAGTTGAATTGTACTTGCGATATAAATAAAACGAACTCGCGTTATTAGTCTCAAAATAAGACCGATAAATCTCTCTACCTCCCAACGGAATTCGAGACTGTATAAGATCCGCCTCAGTACTTATCTGCTTTTCAAATCGCGGATGCATTAAGAAACTTCTGAGAAACGATTCGTATGAAATCCCCATGTTTATGCTGAAACAGAGCCAAGCAAATATTAGAATTCGGAACGCGGGGCTTTTTGGTTCAAAGGTAGCGCCCCAACCCAGCAGCATGCTTAACGTCATAAGCAAAGAGTTTGTTGGCCATTTAGTTGAATTGCTGTGCTCTCTACAGTAAAAGTAGTGGAATACAAGACCCATTACAATAAGGCTAAATAACGTAGCGACCCATGTTGACCATTGGAATATGATAACCAGGTTGTCCCAAGTAGCTGCTTGGCCAGCTTTTGGCACGCAGATCGTCATCTCATCTTGCAAATAATTTACTGTTGGATGAAACCATTTTCGCAGTATTCTTGTAACTTCGACATTTCCCATAACAAGGTCAGCAGAGTCATTCCTCAACACTTTATAAGCGCCCGTCGCAGTACCGTTGGGATAAACAACGCCCCAGTTTTCTGAAACGTCTGATGTTCTAATTATCAACGACATATTTGTAAATTGACTTATAATTTTAACAAGATTTATTTCTCCACCATAAGTAAACTCGAAAGCGTCGTCAAACGAAGTATTTATTGATTTCTTCTTTGGAGGCATCACGTAAGGCTCTGCTACAACAGCGTAAGCCACTAACGGACAGCCTATCATGTCCGAAGGAAACATATTGTGCTGTTTTTCAAACTCATAAATTTTATTATTCGTACATCTATCCAAGACATACACTGAGTCACATACACCTCCACAGTTTGTTTGGCTATACGGTCTCCATGTATACGAAATAACCACATCATTATATTCGTCGTAAATGAAAATAATTGACTTGAAAAGTTTGTAATTTCGGAGCTTGTTAATAAATTCCTTAGCCGTCTCTTCATCCGTTTCGTCTGGTTTCAACTGGTAAAATACTATTGCTTTAGCGAGAGGATTCCAAGTGGGCAATTTGTTCAATTGTAATATATTCCTCTCAAGTTCAGATTTCTCTTCCAAAATCAACATATAATTTTTCGCTTTCTCAGGAAAATGCGAAGCATTTGCATGCGGGTAAAAAGAATCTTTTACCATAATAGAATATTTGATACCACTGTGTATGGTTTGCAATAGTAGTCCCTGTGTTGTAGAAGTATAGGAGTTGATGTTGATTATCACGATGCTACCACTTAAGGCCTTTTTCTCAACGAAATATTTAGCGGAGAGTTTTAAAACGCACTCAGCTGTTTTTGTTATCTGGTCAGAATTTCCAGTTGTCATTAGTAGTGGATTTTCACTCATGCTCGAAGTGAAATGCACGAAAAATAAAATTGCAGAAAAAACTGTTAACATCTTTGTCGGCAGCTAATGTTCACGAAGGCTGCACAAATGATACAAATGGCAAACTGATTTAACGATGGGTAAAAACTTTGAACTTTAAAGTTCAGAGATATTAAACTGTGAACATTTTCTGTACTGTAGGCAAAATATAACGGCATAAAACAGTATTTATATAAAACAAAAGAGTAACAGTAAAACCACGAACGTTTGCTTTTCTTTTAATGTCTTCTGTACACGTGTTTAGAGGTAATAAAGCCACAATATGAATATATTAAAACTCTGTAATTTTCTTAATATTTCTCTTGATCAAAGTAAATATCAAGGATCTTGTTATCTCCGAAATTAATTATTAAGTTCCTGTAAGTAACATGATCACTTTGTAAGCGTATAAGGCCATTTCTCTTCTAAGGCTGAGTATTTATAGCTTTATAGAGCTTTTCTTTGGGATCTTATTAATGATCACCGGTTTTAATTTTTAATACCGTATTTAATTTTTTTCTTGGAATTTTTAATTGTTTTATAAGACCTTGCTCCATTATTTACAATAAAAATGTATAATTATGTCTTTTTCGTGAGTTTCTTTTTTTATTAATTTGAACTAATTGTAAGTATTCGTTTTATAGGTTTATTTAAAACATTGTTACATCTTAATTTATTTTATTGTATTTTGAGTAAACAATAATTAGTTTATAATGTGATGTAATTAACGATATTGATAGCTTACAGCATATTTCAGATTGCAATTTAGCTGATATCATTATGCATATCGTATTGGCTCATTAATCATGGTGTAATTAAAAATTTGGTTACCGTGATATTTGTGCGACAGCCCGTAATGTAATAAAATTATATTTTCAACTAAAATGGGACGTGTTGAATGATATTGTTATAATTACTTTCAAATTCAATCTCGTATAAAATGAGAAATAATATTTTCTAGTGGGCAAACACTACAATAAATTTAGAGTGACTATAAAATAGAATACCTATTTCTATTAACCAATATTATACAAACTCAAATAAACAACCAAGACTAAAAATGATCTAGTCCGCTTCTCTACTCAACGACTCAACCGATTTTGATAAATTATGCGTCATTAGATTAGTGGTGAAAGCGACGGTATAGGGACACTCGCGTGCTTGTATATAAAATTCTTGAAAAAAAATGGCGGATTTTATGCGCTTGAATGTGCAGGCTAAATTAAAATTTTCTTTTTAAATCCTTCGATCGGGGTATTAAAATACAGGGCTTTAAAAGCGAGTACGGGAATATAAACAGTTTAAAAGAAGCAATATGACAACGTATGGCGTAAATTAATTATTTAAAAAATTTTAAATCCCATCAATTTGTTAAACATTAATAAATTCAATCTAAACTTTGTCTAGTTTTTTAAAATATTTTAGTACATTTTACACATGAATCGCAAACTGAACAAATATGTCTCCAAACCAAAATATTTGTAAAAATCTAGTTTTTCATACTATCTATAAAAACCGAGGCTTAGAGACTGTAATTGAAGGAATGTTCTCTTAAAATAAATCTGGTCATGTTGCGACTGTATTGGCGAACAGGCTAAGTGCTTTACCGTCTACCGAGTCTGGACGTTTGGACGTTTTGTCATGAAATATGCGTCTAAAAACACCCACTCGACAGAAGAAATTTCAAGAATAAAGCAGTGATTATAAATAAACATACGAATAATCGATCGAAAATAAAGAAATTAACTAATTGGTTTTTATCGACTTTTCGTAGCTAATGCTGATGATAGAAACACTGAACATTAAAAAAAATCACATAATTTTATAAATTCTAGCCTCTCAAAGGTAGCTTAAATTTTCACATGAACACAAACTGTCCTTTGACGAAACTATTTGCACTTCTAACTGTACATGACTGTAGAAATTTTTCAATAAATAATATTTATATACGAAATGTTTACATAATTATCTACTAATAGAGCGACCTATAAGAGGATTTCAAGTAAGATGATAGTCAAGCCCTTTACTATATTTTTACAAAAATAAAAAACTTCCAAAAATAAATAACCTATTCTTTTCCACTACTTAGTCCCACCTACACCAACATCAAAAGACATAGCCTCTCCTACAATAGCGTGGGTCTCCGGTAATTCCCATGTGGTATGGAAATAGATAGGTAAAGAGAAAGGTATACTACCAATCTCATATGAAATGGAGAATATTTGAAAGGTAATGATGTCAATAAAATAAGGATTAAAGGAAGGATTGTGTGGCAGAAAACTTAAAACAAAGTCCATAATGATCAGTTAGGTGATTGAGCAGGATAAGTAGGCACTGACTAGGATTAGATTAAGAAAGAAAAGCAACAAATTGAACTAAAATGGTCATTGACCTAAAAATACACAGTTTTATTTTATTCATACTTTCATACGTTTTAGTTAAATTGTTGGCACGAAGGTTGACAGAAGAAAAAAGGAAAAAATCTAAACGTATTTTTGTAGGGGACCCAATGAATGAACCTCTAAGGAATGAACCTACTAACGTAAAAGTTAATCCTAACCCAGGTCACGATCTATCTCTGTGTCAATATTTATCAAAACCCATTGAAATGTCATCGATATTTTAACTTCAACATCAATAATACACATAGGATGTGCAAAACAAAAAGGGTTGCTCACGTCTGCCGATCATCGAAGCTCATTATAACGAAGGTTGCAGTAATGTGTGACATTAAACAGAATAGCTTTGTCGTACAATTTTTATATCTTTCGAACCATTTCACGTACACGCGATGCTTTTACGAAAATATCAAGGATTCAGAACAATCTACATATTTAGTTTAATGGCGATGTGATTGCTTTAATGTATCGGTTTTTAGGAAGAAAGTTCAAGGGCAACACGTATGCTTGGATTATGGAAATCGATATGTTTAATTTCTGGGAAGAACGTTACCATGGTAACTGTTCAAGGTTTATCGGTATATTTCGTAATTGCTTGTAATGTTTGCCTTTGTGCCTGGTAACATATTGTATGAATATTATAATGGCTGACTCCAGTTTCGCAATAATTATGTCAAGTAAAGTTTATAATATATGTATTTTTATACGTTGTTTCTTTTTACGGTTTCAAACCTTATGCGCTACAAATAACAATAAAATGCTTTGTCCTGAATGACTGACTGACGAACGCATAGCCTAAACCGCTGATGTAGAGACCTGAAACTTGGAGGGTGTGTTCTTTGTATGACGTAGGCATCCGATAAGAAAGGATTTTTCAAATTTCTGCCCCTAAGGGAGTGAAAAACGGGGGTTAAGTTTATATGGGACGTGATTCCTTGGTCCAATCTACGTCAAATTTTGCATCAACATTCTTTAACAGAATTTATGAAAGACGTATTTCGTATTATATTGATACTCATCGTCTAACGGGGTTAAAAAGGGGTATTGGGGGTGATTTGCATCGAAGTTGATATCAATAGTCTTTAGTGATTTTGATTTAAATTACATTTTATTTTGACCCATGTAAAAACTCAATTCGATTTTATTCAAAAAATGTTAAGCTCACATAAAACCTTGGTGCAATGCAATACTCTTTAAAATTGGAATGTCAAAAACCATTTTTGGCTTCTACGCAAACGAAGTTGCCGGCAAAAGCTAGTGTCTCATAAAACACCTTACTAACTATGGACGACAGGGTAACAAAGAAATGACCGGTGCCTGAGTACTACCACTTTTTGGTACTTTAATAACGTAACAAGTCTTTGAAAAGCTAGGTAATTTATTTAAAACAAAACGGTTTACTCACTTATATTCTCGGGATCGCCCGACTAGTTTCAGACTCAATGGAGTCCCTAATCATGAGTTGACGCGGTGGTGGCGGTGGTGTCGCGAGTCGAACTGACTCAGTTTGACTCGCGACTAGTCGGGCGATCCCGAGAATATACGTGAGTAAACCGTTTTGTTTAAAATAAATATGAATACTCCTCACGAAAGTTATTATACAATGCTAGGTAATTTTAAATTTTGTTTATTTTTTAGGGATTGCTATTAAAAAAAACAACAACACCAGGTAATTTACATAATATATTATTATTTTTAAAAACTGTCGCTTTTACATTGAAACTAAAATTGGTCCGACCGGAATCGTGTATAAATAACATCAGTTAAACATGGCATAACAAACAAAAAAACACATATATTTTCTATAGACATAGTTGTAATTCAACAAAATTTTAAAAACTTATATTATCTGACATAAAATTTCTAGGTACATAATGGAAAAAGAATAATTGAATTACAAATGAAAATAACGTATAATATGTAAGTGTATCTAATTTCATACTAATTCATCTTAAGATAAATATAATTGTTAGATTGAAACTGCAATAAATTGGAAGAGACTTTTGTCTTACAGTTAGGCGAATAAACACATAAAAAAATGAAATTGAGATTGTCGATTTACACAATACTAAAAGTGAAATTGACATCTAAGACAGTAGTGATCTATAAGTTGCATTTAGACAAACGGGAAAGTATTAGATCTCCGATGATACAATTCAGATTTTATACTATGTCCATAGAAAATTCTACAATTAATTACAATATAATTACATCACGGTATAAATGATTAACTCACTAAACATTACGACTAAAATTGACAGAGAAACAAATTGTATTTTACTAACATTTTGTGCCGTAAAACGAGTGTGACATACACCGTAGGTACAGTACCGCTTACGTTTACAGTATTATATTGAATATCTATTTACAGTAAATGCTGTGTCTGTATGCATATAGTAACAATTGGCAGAAGAACTGGCTTTAAAATAATAATACAAACAGCGACACAAAATATTTTGATGCAAACGAAGCATAGTTACGTCACTTCTTTGATATGATTATTCAAATTATTTTCGAGTTGCTCAATGTTGATTATTTAAATAATTAAACAGTTGCCAGTTCCATCTCATATTATTATTATATACACTCAAACATCACATTAAATGCAACTTCGAATACCTAAAACCTGTGCTTTATAACAATCTATATAAATATGTTTTTATATTTTATTATTTCTTCGTCTTATTTTAAAGCTAATTCAAGTTTTTTTTTATTAATCGGAAAGAGGAAATCGGGACGGTGGATGTACAAATACACACTATATGTAAAAATATAAGCAGCTTTTTTACAAATTATGATTCGAGACGAAATTGCATGCAATATTTTCAATAGGATAGCCATAAATTTCCTGACGCTATAAAATAGATGTTAGAGAAGGGAGCCTAAAGTTACTGAAGATACATTGCCAATCAAATAGACTTCTTTAAATTCATCTCATTTCATAATGATGGTCTTGATTTAAAATTAATGTAAGCTTTAAAGGGATATATTATAGAACTATTTAAAACAAAACGGTTTACTCACGTATATTCTCGGGATCGCCCGACTAGTTTCAGACTCGATAGGAGTCCCTAATCATGAGCTGACGCGGCGGCGGTGGTGTCGCGAGTCGAACTGATCAGTCAGTTCAGGCAGAATATACGTGAGTAAACCGTTTTGTTTTAAATAATTATGAATACTCCTCACGAAAGTTATTATACAATTATAGAACTACATGATAGCGGGCGCATATTGGGTCCTTGTGGTACACCAATTGACGTTTTGCTTGCATGATTTGTTGCCATATTTTTTAGTCGGTTTTTATTCGTTTTTAAATGATGAGTTTAGATGCTTGTTTGCGTTAGGTTAAAATGAGCATATTAAGTTTCCGACAATTCAACAACCCACGCCTGTATCTGTATCAAAGGCTTTCTTAAGATTTTGCTTTAGTTTCTTTCCCATTGCATTCTTTATCTTTTTTAAATCTTGCGATCTCTCATTTGAAGTTAAAACTTACATACTCTCCATTGACATACATGTTACAGGAATTAATTTGAGATTAAATTGACATAATATTATTTATTAACTCTCACTATAAGTCAAGTAGGCCTGAGTGTCGAACAATTGATTTTGTTGAGCAAATAAATTCTTATGGGGAGGGATAGGGATTAAACAAATATTACTATTGGCACTTGTTCATATAGGATATAGATTTGATAAATTTATTTTAGAATCCTTGTTTTGAATTACAAACAGCACTTGTTGTAAAGCAATAAAAGGCCGAGTAGAAATACAGAATGCTATAAGGAGGATATGTTGAAACTCAGAACATCTATATTCCATACCAAATCTACAAGCTCATACTTGTTACGCGTCCTACAATAATATACCTGTTTTCGTATCTAACTCCAAGCGAATTCAGATCTTATACTCTGCTGATTATGATTCCTTTTTCTATACTACGCGCCTTACCCCGCCGATTTAAAAATATTGTATAACACCTAATATATATAGGAAAGATTATTGAGAATCGTAAAAGTACTGTAGTCTTCAATTGAACGATATGCTTCAATTTCGTGATGGCAGCTCCAAATATAGCATTTTCATCTTATGTCTTACGTAGTCGTAGATCAATAACAAAATTTGATTGTATATCAAAATTTTACGAATTCTTAAATACCTTCAGAGATTTATTTGCAGAAGAATAAAATACATTTAACGTTTTATTTTCATTAAAATATTTGTGTGTGAAAAATAACAATAAACGCAACAGTTCAACGAAATCATAATTATTTTTAATTTGTCCCATTTTGACATACCATCAAGTAAACTACAACCAATATACTTTAGTCTTACTTTATTTAAACTATTAAAGGCAATGTAGATAGAAAAGTTAAGTCGCAAATACATGAATTACAGCAATGTACAGGTCAGAAAAGCTAAGGTTTTAACAGTAAAACATCAGTAACAAAAACGAAACGAAATTAACTATACAATAGTAAAATGCAATTCCATATTCTCTAGGTTTTACTTTCACTATCAGGGCCTTTTGCATACTAGACTGCAGCTTATACACTTATTCACATCAATTAGGAAATCTGTATACATTTAGAAACTAATGGGATAGTTAATAGTAGTTTCAGAAGAATACAACACCTCTGATTATAGTTTTTATATCATTGGAGTTAACGTTTATTTCAACGCTACGTCTAGTATGAACAAGTCTCAACAATCGCATCCTTACACACAAGTGACCCATCTATAAACATTATTTTAATATTTACAAAATACTAAAAACACTTGCGTCAGTCATTATCTTATCATGTTAAAGCATTAACGCCCAATGTTCCGGCGAGGTTCGATCCGAAGCGTCTAACACTCACTGTTACTGATATGTCCGTCACTCACACAACTGCGCGCTTACTATGAGATCTTAAAGCAAGAATGTCGATGGGAAGCGAGACGCCCCTACGCGTATTGTAGTGTGCCGTCTCGCTTCCACAATGGCAGCAGTTCTGCTAAAAGAGGTCGTAGCACAAGCATGGTCTGTAGGTCTACTTAGACGTACCACTCCTTGATGCCGTCCCGCTTGACGGGCTGCGTGGGCACGGACGGCGCGGAGGGCGCGGCGCCGTTCCTGTTGAGCGGCAGCGGCTGCAGGTTGCGCACCGCGCCGCCCGTCGCCGCGCTTGTTGCTCCGCTCTGGTAGCTTGAATGTGCCTAGGAAGTACCAAAATTGTTATTTCCTTCAAGCACAAACTTCCAGTGACACATACCAGAAAAATCCTCATAGACTACTTAAATGTATGTTGCAATATTATTTGTGACAACACAGGCGTTTCTTTCCTTAAAATAATATAGTAGTAGTAATGTATCAGAAAATGTCAATGACAGACGAAAACGTGATTGATAATACCCAGTCATAGAAACGAATAATAAAAGTAAGCTAAATGTAATCCAACTGTACCTGATTGCCCAAAAGTGCGGCACTAGCTCCTTGCTGATAGTTCTTGTCTTCTGTCACCTTGTACGACGGGTCGAACTTGAACACAATGTACTTGAGCACTATGATCACTATCAATATAATTGCTATCAGCACTGACGCCACTATGCCTGGAAATTGGAAATTCTCATATTGTGAACGAATACATTTCAAGGAGTTTGCGGGATCTGGGTTAAGACGGTCATCAAATTGTGGGAAAGGAGGGAAAGAATATGGTACTTACCAACAATAGTTGCGAAAAATTCTGATTCAGGCGGCACGACCCGATTATCCGTCGTCTTCGGATGATACCACTTCGGCGTGACGTCATACCCGTTGTACTCAGGATGAACTCTGCCCGGTACTCTGTCCTGCTCACTTTCGGTCTCGTAGGTCGGCGTTCGGGACTCTATTTCGTTCTCGCGCCGGTCTTCGTATTCCGGTATGTGGTTGGTGTCTTCTTCTGTAGTATGTGTTGGTTCGTCGGGTATGTGCCGTCCAGTGAGAGTTGGTGTGAAGTGGTAGCTGGTCCGTGTGTGGGAATGATCTGTAAGAAAATAAAAAATAATTAAATAACCCAGAGAAATTACAAAAAATAATTTTAATATCAAATTGCATATTCAGGCTAAGTAAAAAAATCTGATAATACTTCCGTACTTACTAAGGGCAATAGAACTACCCTTACGTAATTGTTATTCTTAAGACACTTTTGTCGGTTTTGGATTCTGTGTCGTGTCTTTTTTGCAGTTTATTGGTTTTTAGATTATTCTATATTGAAGACATGTAACTGATTTCGAGTTTCTTACCATCAGTGGGAGTGGTTCTTCTCTCAGGCGTGGTCGCAGTATCAACAGTACCAGCATGCATGTTATCGTGGTCGGGTAACGTGGGCTGGCCATCCGTGCTGCTTTTAGTGGTCTCACCAGGACCTGTGCCACTGTCCGTAGATCCTTCCAGGGATTTGTCTACGTGTTCAGTGGAAATTATGATCACAGTCGGCGATGTCATACTGTGGGTACTGGTAGCTCCAGACCTGAAAATGGTAATAAAGTAGGTTTTTGAAATTTTGCTTAGTAAGGAGGTTAACATTAAATAGTAGCCAAATACTAGGTAAAGTGTTTGCCATTTTTCAGTTATTATTTTTAGTTTGGTAAAATTAAATGTGGTACAAAACTGACGGTCACTAAAAAGTATGTTAACTAACACTTACGTAGTCATATGATGTTCAGGTTCTGTTATTTCATCAACGCTGGAACCAGAACCTTCGATGCAATCCTCGTCATCACATGGCTTCATCAGCTTTCCACTGGTATCACCCTAAAATCATAAATAGCGTTGTGTACTTTTGTTTTGAATACTATACTTAGAAACACGGAAGGTTCTTATAAAGGTCTTTCCTTTTTATTATTGTTTTTATTTTGTTTTTTATATAATTACCAACTTTAAAAAACAGAAAGGTTATATGACCTTTGTGTTTTAAGTATTTTATATAAAAAAAAATACCTTATGTAATCTAGACGGAGGTCGTCTAGTCGAAGGCACATACACTGGAGTAATGAGATCATCACCGGATCCCGCGTCTGGAAGAACGCAGGCATCTTCATCGTCATCTCTACACCCTGAACCAGCACCGGAGTAGACTAGCTCATCTAATACTCCCGGACCTCCATACCCCGATGGTGGTGTCTGTAAATAAAAATGGAAATCATTACCATATCGTTCTATTAAATAATATATTAAGAGAACTTTACCGGGATTACATTATACGTATTTTCATTTTGGGGTGACATGGAATGATATTATAAGCAACAATTAAATAAAAGCTTGTGAAAAAATTGGAATTAGTATTTATTTTTACATAAAAGTACATTAATTATTGTGGTTAATTCAAAATATAATTTAAAATAATGAGAATTGGCTTTTTACCTGTTGCATCCTATTAATATCTCTGTCTAAGGGTGTGTGAGCTCTCCTAGCGTCTCCTCTGACAGACACTGACGGGTCTCCACTGGCAGCCAAGTCCAGGACTCTGACGTTGTCGACGACCATGCCAGCTATCACACCGCTGAAGGTCCTAGATCCACCAGACCCACCGCCAACTGTGATAGTCGACATGCCGTTGAAGATTGTTGATTGTTGTCCACCTAAAAAATATTAATGTATGCTAAAAATATTGTACATAATTATAAGAATTATAAATCACAGTCATAAGTTGTGACCATTTAAGGAAGAATCATCGAGAAGTTCAAGACAATGTATTTTAATCAACAAATATGCAGGATTAAAAAGGATAAATCATTAATTATTCGTATCATAGATTAGCCTTTTTTTTTAGATTAGACTTGTTTCTCCAATCTACATAATAATATTTGTTTGGTATTGTGGGGACAAAATTTTCTTCTACGAATAATGTGTAGCCAGTTTATTATTTCACCTTGAGGATGTCTTATAATGACAGCATAGTTGTCCAGCTGTAACGAAGCTCTGCTGCCGTTCCTAGTGAACCTGGCGACATGGTATGCTCCATCATCGACCCGAGCCGTTTCATCACCCAGAGGATGATCTCCCCCACCCACGTTGTATACCATGAAGAGATTGCCGCGAATCTAAACATAACAAAAGATTACAAATTTAATTTATTAAAACTTTCAAGTCTACTACAAAACCTTGGCCACATACAAACAATGCAAAAGTTATGGATATTCCTTATAAGAAAAGTATGTGAAATGCCATTTATTCTCTTTCGGGTTTGGTTCAGACATGTAATATCTACAGGCTAATCTTTATAAGTTTTTAAATACTTACAATTTCCATTTGCATGTAATCCTGTGTATTCGAAGATTCGATTCTAAGTAGGACAGCATCAGCTTTGCTCGTTACGAATCCTAGCGCGACTTTATCGGTTTCCGTGTCAGCAACTGAATCCGTTGGGTAAGTATAGGTAATGATACCACGACCAGGGCCAAACTCGTAAGCTATCGATTCTACAAAATAAGAATGAAATTATAGTACGTTGAATAATATGAGACCAAACTTTAAAAAAATAACAGCCTTAAGGTTCATGAACAACATACCGTCATAACATGTAGGTCCAGTGAATGAAGTTAAGTCACAATCGCACACATACGTATTCCATTGCTGCACGCATACACCTTTGTTTGCACATGCATTATGGGTACACTTCGTTGGGCCTGCAGATAAAATTAATAATAATTTATCGAACTACTTTTAGATTGATTCAATAATTTTTGAAGTAATTACCGTTTCTTTTTGTGTAAGTTTACTAAAATGCATTTTACAATGTCAGGTTTTAAGCAGTGATTTAATGGTTGTACAATATGCATATTGTACAACCATGAAATCAAGATTTTACAAAATTTTTGTAAAATACAACGGCTATCTATTTAACGAAGTTAAAGTGTTCATCACGAAGTCGGTTTTATGACGATGGCTTATTTTCAATAAATTCATTTAATAATTTAAGAGTAAATACCTTCGCACCCCGAACCTAGTGAAGAGCTAGGTACAACAGCATCCTCCATCAATGACGGTGATTCTCCTGGTAGATCTAAACTGGACATGCAACCTTCAAACCCTTGTCTTGATAGAACTCCCACAGGCAATGCTGAGTACATGTCCTTTGGTACTCCTCCCACGTAGAGTACACTGTCTAGTTCCAACATTAGGTTAGAACCTGAAAGAATATAAATGTTAAGAGTCATATTATCTATAAAAATAAATATGCCTGACTTTTTCAAAATATTTAGAGTAGTCTACTTGACCATAAATGAATATTTTACAACATAATTATTAATTTAACTAAACATTAAATTAGGTTTTGTTATTGATTTACTTACTAGTGGTATGCATTTCCATATCATCATCAACTTGCAATGTATGAATCTTAGGTGTCGGTCGCCTCACAGACACCGTGTGCCACCGATTGTCGTTCAAGAAATTCTTTAATTTATCTTTCATGGTTACTACTCCATCTCCGAGGTTGAACACGCAGTGAATATGGCCATTGACCAGCTCTATCGCTATGAAATCCTGCTTCTTGCCTCCGTTATAAAAGAGTAACCCATCCATCTCAGTGGTACGAAAGTAAAAGTCCAAATAAGTATTTGCATACGCCTTTAGTAGCGGCAATCCCACGTATGTATGCTTAGATTTAAAAGTAACAGATTTATAAACATTTAGCGAATCTGGTTTTACGAATTTCCCAGTAAAAATTAGGTTTGAAGTATCATAAATGTTGTTGTTTTCATCGTTGCTTCCAACTCCAAGCGTTTTCGCCATGTCAATGTATCGAATTCCATTGAACACAAACTTTTGCAGGTACCCAACAAAATTAGGTAATGTAGATGTCATTTGGATTTCTTCTTCTGGGTGGAATAATCCTCCTAAATGTAACGTTGAAATTTCTAACGTTGATGCTTTACCTAAAATCGTCTCAGCTGCAAAACCAACCTATGTTTTAGTATCATACTTAACATTAAACGAAACACACCTAACCACAACATTGACTGTAAACGAAAAATAAATTAGCAAATGAAACTTTCATAGAATTATTATTAGCAGCCATTCTTTGAAGTTATTTACAGTTTAGATCTGCAGATTTTACGTGAAAGTCAAGCTTAGATAGATGTTGATGCAGATGATTATCAAATAGTCAATCAATATCTAGAAGATAATGCATAGCGACAACCTTGTAAAGAACTTTCCCATTGTCAAATAGATTGATCATCTAAAGGCAAATAAACTGGCGGAAGTTATCAGCATTATTGACACTCTACTGTATACCCACTCAATTAGCACACATATTTAATTTATAACATAAAATATTTCTTGCTCACAACGTTACAAAATACCTCGGCATAACTCCAACATTACACAATTTATAGCACCCTGTAACGTAGCGGCTTTATAGTTTTTAATAATTTTGAAACACATGGTTTTTCAAAAACATAAAATAAATAAAAGCTGCTCAAGTGAACTTCGATACTTTATTTGAAATAAAAATCATTAGACCTTAAATATTGAAATAGGTTCAAAATTGTAAAATTATTGAAGTTTTTAGTTCTGAGCAGCATTTATCAGCTCTAACTACTAGCACATAAAGGACACTACTAGAAGAAACTAATATAAATGAAGTAAGAAACAATAGCGACAAACCGAAAGGTGATACACAGTGCCAGCTATCAAACAACGGAAAATAAGCCGCTAAACTACACTCTAATAGGACGTCTAACAGTTAAGTACTTTTCTGAAGAGAAGAAAAGCACCAAATTTGAATTGGCTTGGAAGTTACAAGATAATTCAAATTTTCTCTTAAGTTCTATATTTGGTTTGACTGCGTTATGATATTAATAATTTACATAGATTAATTTTATTTATTACTTGTATTCGGTTTTAGAGGTTTTGTATCAATAGTGTCTCTTGGCAGTTTTCACTGCAAGAGTTTTCTGAAACGTGGGCAAAGTATTATTTAAATGTTTTAAATCTTGAATCTGAAGTGCGTAAATCAATTATTAGTTATTTCGATTTATAAAGTTTTATAACTTTTAAAATTTTATTTTCAATATTAGTTTCCTTATTAAACAACAATTTTATTATGTTGTGATTTTATTACAAACATTTTGATCAATTAGTTCTCATTTCTGGGCTTAATACTTTTTAATGAAGTATTTTGTAGATTGTTTTAGAACTTTTTCTATGCAAAACTTCGTCTATTGTATATGTAAGCCATAATGAGGTGAGTGAAGATGCAGTATTTGTATGTATGTGTGTATTAACAAACTGGCTTTCAGATCTTCACGAAACTTCACCAACGCAGCCAAACCAAAACCAACCTTATCGTCTTCTACCTAGGGGTCAAAACAAAAGTTGTGCGGGTGGTGCCCCGTGCATACGTACATAACATACCGCGCACGGGCTGCGCTCCGTCCACCTGGAGCTTGAGGTTGGAGGCGCGGCGCGAGAACCTCACCGTGTGCCAAGTGTCATCCGCTACGTTTGTGCCAGCCAGGAGATTCTGAAAAAAACAGATTAATTTTTATTGCAGTATTTTCTGTTTCTCCTTTAAAATTCGGAGAATTAGGAATTTAAAGCGTAATCAAGTAGTTTGTTCCCATTTTTTCCATGCTATACTTTGGATTAACATTTAAATCACATGCACACCCAGACTTTGAACAAGCATTTTTGGATCAATCAAATGCTTTTCCCATGCGGGGATCGAACCAGCTGCACACCGCGCACATTGGTATTTAGCGTGGTGATCTATACGATTCGGCTTTTTAAGCAATCTAAAAAAAAATTATGGATGAATAGTCTTGATTATTTAATTATACCTGTTAATATACGGTCTACGAAAATAATCAGGATTTTGAAGTAGGTATTGGGCAGTCAAATCCTTAGTACGTTAAAAGTAAATTTCACCATCACGATGGTTCCAAAGCGATGAATAATATTTATTGCAAACTATTCCTTATTCATATTTGCATAAGTACCTTTTCCCTATCTCCAAGCCGAACGTTGGCTCTAACCCTTCCCGCTAACACAGCCAGTTCGATCCTGTCTGCAGAATGTTCGGAAGCTGTCCGGAGTAGTAGACCAGCTCGGTTTGTCCTAAACCTAAGTAACAACTCTTCGGTCTGAGTTATATGCTCAGACCCTAAAGCTGCTGTTAGATGCTGGCTGCCGTTTAAATACATTGTTGGAGATTCTGAAAAAATAATACAATTTATTGTAAAATGATTTAGAGCACCTTGTTCAACTTCATTTTCATTTTTAACATTGAATTTATGTCTAGTTCCATTTACATTAGATATTTTTTGCCTAGCTCTTTTTATACTTCTCTTTCATATAAAAGTTATATGGGCATTTTTACACTTCAGCCCCATAACTAACCTCTTCCACATGTAGGACCTCCATAGTTAGTCATGGAACAATCACACAGAGGCCTGTTCCACCCCTCAGAACAAGATCCTCCGTGCTGACACGGCGAGCTCACACACTGCTTCATCAGGACGTGGCATGCTGGCCGAACTGATGCTGTGGAAAATAATATATTTGTAAATTATGTCACAAGCAACACTTACAAATTGTTTGAAGAAAACACTTAAGAACAAATAATTTAAAATGGTGATAAACAATTTTTATCATTTCTTTTCTAAAAACCAGTTGGTTGCAAAAATCATTTTATTCTTCCTGTTCTCTCCATTACAATTTAGTAATTAGAGTTTTCCATCTACATAACTCTTAAATTGGTATACGTACTTAATTTAACAAAAAGTAAACCCTTTAGCAAAACAACGTTACATTGAAAAGTTAAAATATGGAGCAGAAAAAATATTAATGCGGATAGAATGACAAAACGTACCAGAATCTTGCTGACGAGCAAAAGCAGTCAAATCCTGAGGCTTTCCATTCAACACGAGATCTCTTATACAGCCCACGAACCCTTGCCTCAAAGCCGCCGTCCATAAAGCTGGTGGCGTTCTCGATGCAGAGTACTCTGAACCAAGTCCTCCAACGAAAAGAGGTCCATCAAGTTCCAACTGGTTGGATTCACCTGAAATATTATGAGAATTTATGAGATTTAGATATAAAAAATATCTAGTATACGTCGATAAAGTAAATAAATGTATAAATAATAAATAAATGTTGACAACATCACATACACTGCTCTGAACCCAAAGTAAGTAGCTAAAGCACTTGTGTTATGGAATTCAGAGACAACGGAGGTACTACAAACGCCCAAATCCGAGACAATGTAGAAAAGTGGTTTTCTACATTGACCCGGCCGGAGATCAAACCCGGGACCTCAGAGCTTGAGAATCGGTGTGTACGCCACTCGACCACGGAGGTCGTCAAATCGAACAAAAACAATCAAAGTGTACCTATTGTACCTTATATTATTTGTAAATATGTGAAAAAAATCTTACTAGTGAGTTACTGAGAACAAAAATGCTAGGGGTAGCTTTAGTTTCTAGCTGTAGCCATTTAACCTAAGATTAACAAACGTATATTATGTAAAGTGAATGTTATAATCGAGAACATTTGCATATTCGAGGACAAAGCAAACTAACATTATATTACCACGATCAAAACTAGACTTGTGTGCTTCAATTATCTCCAAAATTCATGACAAATTAATCATGGTTTATCGTCAGCTTAATTGTTATTACACAGATAAATTGGATTTAGTTAATGGCCATTAAATCAAAGATCCTGATTGACATTTTGTAATGATAATTGTGTTATCTTGTTGATAAATTTAGCCTTCACTAAAATATTGGTGGAAAATTGTAAATGAATTTGATCCGAATTCAGTGACAAAATACTGCTATGATATTTAGCATTCGGAATTATAAAACTGCTTACCAGGTGTTTTAAACTCAGCATTAGCTCCATCGACGGTAACTCTTCCATCTCTACCACTTCTCCTCAACAGAAAGTCATGCCAGTGGGAGTCATCCACTCGTCTCCGAGATGCCCTCACCCTGACTCCACCAGAACCAAGGTCTATGTGCACGTATATGTAACCGTTGAGAATCTCAACGGCGAAGAGATCGGCCTGGAATATGATCGTGACGTGATGAAGGACATGTTAGAACATGTTGTTACAACACACACAGATATACAACATCGAGGTAACAGGGGTGTACTGTCAAGCAAACAACATTAAAATATTTTTTCAGAAATTGTTGCATACATTAGCGGTTTTTTGCTAAAATAATGCGTAACCAGCACTTGTTCTAAAGTTATCTTTAGCTAGGCAAATACACAAAGATACATATTATTATACATAGATAAAGTTAAGTGTATATATATTTTTAAATTAATATACATTATAATAATAATTATATACTCAATTAAATTAAATTTATTTATTTTTTTAAATATATAAAAGTGGGGTATAATTGAATACATACAATCTAAATATAATTGAAGCAGACAGCAAATAAAAAAGTTACAACATAGATCCTAAGATATAAAAATCATGACTAATCCAAATTTAAAATGTTTTTGACTTCAATCTAAATTCGAAATCAATAAAAGCATACATAATTCTAAAAGCTTGCTAAAAAACCTTTTCGTTTGACTGCACGTAATACATGCAAACCAATCGCAAACTATTTGAATACTAACATTCGGGACCAGACATGCAAATTCTAGTAAATTTGTACTAACTCTCTGAAAGTTATTTTATATTCAATATGAATTATTTAAAATATCGAGTTCCATGACAAGCTAAATTGATTCAAACGATTCTATATTATCTAAATTGAAGTAATGTATTCGAAAGAAAACAGTGATTAAGGACGTAATGGTGCGAATTTGTGTAGGTATTAATAAAGCCCTTCCTACAGAAGTAAGTACGTCATTGGTCCCATGAATTTGCCTAGCACCAAAATACAGAACTAAAAATTTAAACACCAATTGGAAAATAAAAAAACAATTTAATTTCATTTAACGTGTACTCGTAAAAGCATTTCATGTTGTGCTGGGTTACTTTGTGCTTTGGATACTACTGTGCGTACCAGATAACAGACAGATAAACAAATAAAATTCACATCATCAAAGTGGGTGAAACTTTATAAGGTACCATACACAAATTCCTTTTTATCTGTGGTTTAACTTCAGTAAATATCTCTCCAACTTGATCGTACCATGCAGCACCTCAATGGATAGCGATAACTTTAAATAAATGTACTCCGACAGATTTAATCAAAATTTTGTCATAAGTTGGCCCAAATTACATGTAGCGATTTAATAAAAGGGACTTTCCTAATTTTCCCTCGTGAAATTTGGCCTGTATTATTAAATTTGGAGATTTGCGTGTCCATTGAGGTCGGTGGGGTTTCGCAAGGCAGTTATTGAATTAAAATAATGACATTTCTGATTTTTGTTCCAGGCGTTCATTTCTGTCATTATTAAAAACTATTTAAATCAAAAAGTTCTGAGGAATTAAAACGAAAGGTAATATGAATCGACTAGGTACATGTTTTTGTCCGTCTACGTGAGTAACTCAATGAGAATGAATCTACTTTTTCTTTTAAGTCACAGTTGAAAGTCCAATCTATGATACCTTAACATTCCAAAATCCACTATTCCAAACAACTTATTTATCAACATCTGCAAATTTGGGAACCTAAACAAAAAAAAACAAATGCGATACCCCACAAAGCGTCTCAATGATCATGATCGTGACTTTCCGATAATGATGATGGTCTCTTAAGTGATTGGTCTAACCCCAAAAGCTTCACCCCTTACCGTGCAACCTACCCTTGGTGGCTTCGCGCCCATGTTGAAGAGTACAAGCCCATTTGGTTCATTTGTACGGAATTTGAATGATATCGTTCCAGTTTTAACTGCTTCCCATTTCGATAAAATCTGTAAAAGAAACAAAAATCCCATCAAAATGATAAAATATTGACTTTATAGTCAACAAAAGTAATATTAGAATTAAACTGAAGCCCAGCTGCAAAAATATTGACTTTTAGTTTTAGGTCTAAAAATACAATAAAAAAGTTATCCTGAAAAAACACAAAGATAAAATTATATTGTTATTCTATTTCTATTGTTGCAAACTTTTTAACTATTTCATATAACTGAGTATTTTCTTTTATAAACTGTTAAGGTTTTTTAAAGTTTCAGTTTTAATAAACGACAGGATTCTGAGAAAAAAATTAACGAGTCTGCAGACCAACACTGAATAAATAAACCCTTAGTTTGGTAAAACAAAATAAAATCGGCTAGAGAAATTCCAGTCGTTAATTCAGAGAATACTTGATATCATTATAAGAGGAAAAATATTCAGGGTTACTTAGGTAAGGCCCCGATTAAGAAATCCTGAAAGTTATGTGCGTTATTTTGTGAAGGACTGAAATTCTTACAGTATTTTACGAAAATATTCGTTGGAAATTGAGCAAATAGATTACTTTTAATATTTCTATATTAAGCCTAAAATCTTTATAAATCATTCAAAGTATTTTAGCTCAGAAAAGAAAAACGTTTAATGTTATTTCTTTTATATGATCTGCTTTTCTTTATTTTTAAACAATTCTTATTAACTTTTATTTCTAAATTCATATTCTACGTACTGTTTACTTTTGCTTACTAATCGTTTTTTTTTAAGAAGATGTATATTATTTATATTATACTATTTATCTTGTAAATCAACAGAAACTGGTCTAGTTAAACATTAGATATGATACAATATTTTTCTAAACAATAATGCCTTGACGTAAAAAAAACACATTAATTTTATAAGACATGAAAATACAAACATTTATATACAAAAAGTATTGTTCAATATTTAACATACAATCAAGGTTCAATCGTACAACAATTGAAATCAATAACATATCAGTTCTGAACATCATTCGTACATTAGTATCTGAATTATTGAACACTCAATGAAACTGTGGGTAGGATCGATAAATTTATAACTTAAGCACGGTTGGTTTGGATAATCGGTGTATTTGGCTTGTATATGTGTGTCAATTGTGTACACAAGGTTGTTGAGATTACTAATGGAATTCCACGAAAAGTATTATACAATTTCAATGATTATTGGTATCGTAACCATAATAATAAGTGGGTACACGTAATTAATTTTATGATAATTATCGTGATGTTTCAGACTTGGTTGTAAATTTATGTGCAGCGAGAGGCAGCTGATTATAATTTACCTAAAGTTAAAAAAATGCAACTATTTAAAAGTTCATTTATGCCACGATGCTATGATACCTAATAACGACTATGATACCTACATTGCCGGAAATCGATTAAATATTTGTGATTAAAATAAGAACCGACACCAGACATCAAAGTAGTCACATCCAGTGTGGATATCAAAAGGATTTCAACCAATGTACGTAAACAAATGACACTCCATCCTCAATAAACCATTAAACTGGTAAATGTAGTAATAACGTCGATATACATAGTTATGACTACAGTTAATATCCCACTGGAGAACAATGTACTAATGTTATAGCGAATGCCAACTTCAATAATAGCTAATACGTTCATTATTACTGATATTTGAACTGCAGTATTGCGAATAATTGTACTTGCTGAAACTATCGATATTCCAAACTATGATCATACTATGTATCGAACGAAAACTAGAACCTTATTGACATTGTATTATAATAATTATGTCTATTCGAAATGGTCAGTTTAAAATGAAGAACTAAAATAAACATTGAAATTCCATTACTGATTCAATTGATATCTTTAAATAGGTAGGTACATAAACTAAGTTGGAAATGTATTTCTATAAAATATAAAATTATTTTTGGCCTATTAGTTTCTTTTTAAGCGAATTCTAAATAAATGAAAAAAAGTGTTCATGAACATCAAAGAAAACGTAAAATAAAAAAATATAATTATTATTTTCATGACTCAGATTTTAATATTCCACGTTTGTAGTTTAGTGTTCATCTAAAATAAACACAGATATTGAAATAACCCAATACCCAGAACGTTTAAATTACGCTATTGTGAATTATGATAAATAAATGTTTTTCTATTCGTTTCTCCGAAGCTTGTTTTATAAAGGTCTATAATACTGCGAATATAAAACCTCTTTGGTCAGTTATAACGAAGTTTTACGAAGAAACACGAAGTTTTTGACCTTGGACTGGTCACAACTATTTGTGGAGGTGAATCAAGGGTTCCAAGAGCTACACAATTGACTTTTATACATTTCAAGGCTTTAAATTTTGTTATTGCTTGCAAACATTCTAGTAAATTAATTATTTCTTTATCCTAGGAATTTGTGTTTTTTATTATATTATATAACAATAATATCTGTTTCTGTGTTTATTTTATTGTCAAATCTAAATATCAATGAAATAAAAATAATTTAATCAAAGCATTAAAAACAAAAGCACGCGAACGACGCTAAATTGCAAATTAACTTCACTCCCTCCATCAGACACAAAAACCACGAAATTTAAAATACCCGAATAATATGCACTCAAATTTACACATGGAAGCACTTTCACAATGATTATGGGCAAAAGCCCTTTGAGCAATCCTCGCGAATTACCACCGATCCCGTATCGTTAAAACCATCTGGCAACATAAAATATTTTCATGTGGGTACCTAACTAAAATAGCCAGTTATTACGCGCACCATAATCCTTTAAAAGCAAGCTTTACGTGAAAATCTATGGAAATTAAGTGTGCTTATCCTAGCTGAGTACGTTGTTACCGTAAACTAGACGAGCTCGCTTCTTCGCTCGCGTTGAAAATATATAAATTTTGCTGCTGCCTTCTTAGGTGCTAGCAATAAACATATTTCCATGGCGGTGTTATGTATTTAGGTTCATTTTGCTAATAATTGTATTTTATCCATTAAAACATCTACATGCAGTTATAATCACCTTGTATTTCGTTATCTTTAATTTTGAGCAGTATATTCGTAACTATTAACCAAACTGTTTATTAAAGCCTCTTGTTTTCTTACCATAATAATTATAATATAGGTACTTAAACATTATCAAATACATTAAACAGCAAAAATTTTCCATAAGGGCCATCCGGGTCCTTCGATCCGAACTCAAGCGTGACATACATAACGCTTATCTTAACATTAAAATCAGTTATTTCCATTAAACGGAACAACCGATGCGAAAGGGTTGGGTTAGCAAAAGTGAAGATTAAGCTGAACCGAGAAAATAAACGTTATGACGTCACTTGGATTTCTGTCTACATTGTAAGGTTTTTTGAACTTTGAACTATTCCATTAGATATGTTGATCGTTTTTGTTGGGGCTAGCGAAATATTTGTGCGGTCTTTTTATTACCAGTCGGGTATAAAACTTTGTGTTAGGGGTTCATCCGATTCCAATGCCTTTTATGGAAAATGATTTCAATATTACAAGTCTCGTATCAATTAATATTAATGTGTGATTTAAATCGATTAAAAAATTCAAAGTCTTGTATTATAATCCAGACTTCAAATACAATTTAAAAAGAAAAAACAATATTGTAAAAATTTCTAGAGTTTTAAATAAGAATATTATCCTTATA
Source organism: Diachrysia chrysitis (assembly GCA_932294365.1). Classification (NCBI taxonomy): domain Eukaryota; kingdom Metazoa; phylum Arthropoda; class Insecta; order Lepidoptera; family Noctuidae; genus Diachrysia; species Diachrysia chrysitis. The sequence continues at coordinate 1,199,053 of OW028661.1, forward strand.
GCTACATTTCTACATCATTGCTATAGCTGAGCTGGAGCTAGTTCCCAAGAAGTCTCAGTGAACTGCCCACTTGGGTTACAATAACTTACTTTAACGCTCGCCCGTTAGCATCGAGAGGGTGAGGAAAATGTTATTTCCTTCACTGCGCAAAACTAGATAAAAATCCAAAAGAAGTTATTAAGCATTTAAATTTCAACTTCGACATCGAAGAATGAATTTATTAGGAATGGCAGTTTTTATCGTACGATGAAGTACATAAGTATTTTTTTTTTTTTGATTTACTGAAATGAATTTTATTGCTTTTGATGAATATATATACAATAAACAAAATATATTTTTTTGTGTTACAAAATTTGATTTCAGTTCATAGCAAAATTTGGTTAAAATATTTAGGTTTAGGTATATCGAGTACGAAAATAATAGAAAAAAATTAAAGGACCTAAAAACATTACAAAATTAAATAAAACCATTTAGTAAAAGAAAATATTTTTGAAATTAAGTGAAAAATATTTTTAAATGACCATTACGACATGAAAGACGTTGGTTTGTTATTGTGGAAAGAAAGGAGGAAAGATTAACAAAAGAGAGCAACGTAATTGTACGCGGTATAGAGGCCATAGAAGGTCTCCCAGTAACCTTAAAGGTGAGTTCCTTCAAAAAGGTCAGGCGTCCTTATAAGCGACGCTTTATATAGAGCGATACTTTAATGTGGAAGAAGGAATGGCACCAGAATAGGTGTGATGTAAATATGTTTTGATAATAAGGTGAATATGATTAAATATATAATTGATACTTGTACTGTACCGTTGACTGGTAGAGAATGCTTCAGGCATTAAGTCCGCCATTATACTTTTATATATATAAGCATTAAATAACACTTAAACTAAAGATTGAACAAAAGAATTTAATCATTACTTCTTAAGTCCCATAAAAAATTTAAACCGTATGTGGTCAGATTTTATTTTGCTTTGCACGATTTTTATGCTCGATAAAACATTATTGTTTTGAAACTTTAAATCTGGTCGCAATATGTGCAAATGATTTATTTCTGTCAAAAACCTTGACGATATAAATATAATACACGCACACAAAAATTTACTCTAAGATCTAAGAAATTAGGTCGATATTTCCTTTGCCAGTTTACTAATAGTTGCAACTTACCGTAAATATTATAGTCTCATTACAGAAAAAGATAGATTACGGCTTGGCCGATCCTAATCGCTCCGGTACGCCCCGGTCGGGCAGGTAATTGGTCACTTAGTTTTCTTCCTTATTCTTTACTCAAGGTTGTTCTGAAAAACCTCTTCAGAAATACAAAAAATGACTCTTTAAAAAATATATCCGTCGGTAGAAACCACTTGCAAAGAGTTACTGCTGTCTTCTTTTGTTCGTTATGAAATGAATACTTAGAGTTCGCTTTTTTCCTTAAAACTTTATCATTCTAAACTAAAGTATTCAGTTCGTACAGTGCCTTAGGAAGTATATGAAGGAGGTTACTTTATATGTGGTTACAACTGGTCCTTTAGTACGTAACTTTATTGGGTCAGCTAGAGACTGGTATTCGGAGAGACGCTTGGGAGAGATTTAGCTCTGAGCAAGTACCACGTAATGTAACCTATGAGGTCATGGTTGTAGTGAAATAAGAATACGAATATTTTTACTCTTAATGATAGTAGACTAAGCACATTATGAAAGTTGTTTTTTTTACATACGACTCCCGTACTAGTGAATTTAATCAGTTTATCGCGGGGGGTTTCACAAATATTCGATTCACGTACATATAGAACACCCAAAATTGGAACAAACATTTGTGGATCACACAAAATAAATACTTGTCTTATGCGAGGATCGAACCCGCAGCGCCTCACACGGTGGTAATTTTCGTGGTGACCACAGTTCATGTAAATGTTTTTACAAGACGCAAAGACAAGAGCGTTCAAATAAGCGTGGAGAATGCTAATACTACAAAAACATTGACCTTTACTTTAAAAATCTAATTAATATGCGAACTTAAAACCCCTTTGAAGGTCATTTATTTACAGAATGTAATCACTGAATAGCGGTCACCACATTTCTAATAGACCGGTATAAGGTCCCTTAATTGCTTTTAAATCGCTTACTTGGAATTTAGTGAATAAACAATATGCTTCTATAACATTTACTAGAACTTTAGTTGAAGCAAATTAGTTTCAGATGAATTTCTATATTGACTTTAGGATTAATAACTTTTTGTTGATCGAAGGTTGATTAAGCTTTATTATTTAAATTAGTTAGATAATGGCATTGTAGCTTAACATGTAATTAATACTAGTTTAATGTTTTGTTAACTTTTTTAGGCATACGTATATTTGATTCCAAAAGACATAATCATCAATCACATCATATGATTTACACGACTACATTTAAAGTATATTGCTCCCCGAATACATTTTGACAAGCTGCCATCAACCCATAAATCCATTCCTATCAAAATCAAGCCAGTCTTAACTGGTCCATCAACCGAGAAACGTTCCATTCAATCACTACAGTCTAACCCATCCTTAACTCAAATCAAATAACCACTAACTCCGATCTAATCAGGGACCCGGTGACACTCTACCAAATACAAGAGTCCACCGTTTGAAGTGCTCTCAAGCGACCAATGGTCATCTTACATCGGTCGGGTTTCCGCACGATTTTTCCGGGGTCCCATTGTTTTTAATTGCTACTTAGTTTTTGTGGCACCGTACCGTCCCGGATGAACGGTTTTGTAATGAATTGAGTACTTTTTCACGGCGTTTTATTATCAGAAAGTTGTGTATCGGTTGATTAAAATGTCTGTTTATCGTATTTGTTATATCGTTGCTGGAAATTACTGGGTTAATTGAGCATTATTCGCACTCAATTATAATGACATGGTCAAGTGAATATTCTTTTTATTGACGTATCTTTAATTTTGTATAAAACCACAACCGATATTTTTTTCGCGCGACATAATACTTGATGAACCTACAACAATTCCCATTAAAGTTCTGAAAATATTTGAACATTTTATAAAAAACCTAATACCGATTGAAAATAAATAAGATCTTCGTCCCAAACCTTGCAAGTTGCAAGAAGCTTGAAGCTCCTCAAATGCAATTTTCTCTTAATGAGCTCGACTAGCGCTGAATGAAAAGCTGTAGTTGCAATCTAGACCATTAATTGCTAGTCGGACCAAGTCAAATCAACTCGGAGAGACACTCCCCTTAGATTTAGAGGATCTTCTGGTTCATTTACTTTGTATAAGTCTTCTGCAATCCTAACACATTAGTAGTATTAAGTCTTTGTACCAGTGATAAGTTGGCTCTGATAACACAAAATTATGGGAACGAAGAAGGTTCTATACCTTCAAAAACAAAGAAAATTAACATGCTTGGTTTATGTTACCTTTTCACCTGAAAATTTAAGGTAATTATGGTGTTACCTCGACTCCTATTTATGTACCTATCTACTTAAATTATCATGATTAATAGTATCTTGAAAGAATTTGCATTTCACATGGTGATTTTTTTTTTCTGTAATATTTTTGAGTCTAAAGTAATAAATTTCGATAATCATCTATAAAACTTTCAGCATGTTCACCAGATATTAGCATTATTTTTATAATCCTCTTTTGGTTCATTCAACTTTGAAAAATAAAATATCTGATAATAAAGAACTAAACCTTAATAACTTTTAGCGTCACTTAACGATAATTATGTCAACGCCATTTTTTGCCGTAGTATACACTGACACTATATTATAGGTACTATTATTGTTCATTGAAAAAACACGTGAGCCGAAGTCGTTCCTCGATATATCTGTTACTCCAGAGATCTTGAAGGTGCTTTGTCGAACTAATTGGTTACTTGCTGCGCTCTTAGTATTTTCCATTACCGTGGAGTTATTAGAATAAAAGGAATCTTATGTGCGAATTAAAGGTTTTTTACTATCTGTGGGCAAAATAACATCAGAATTTCTTCTCTCTTCCCTCAAATGTCCATACATCCTTACAAAGTTTCACGTTTCGAACCTTATTATTGACTATCTTCAAAATTTTTCGCGGTTCTAATATTAGTTAGTAGTCGGATTGTCTTACCAAATGCGCGTCCCTGGTGGTGAATGTTACGGGGTCAGCAGAGTCGGTGGCCGTGCAGGCGTACTCCAGGCGGCCGGTGACGGTGATCAACTTGCTGCCGGTGCGCGCCAGGTCAATGAGGTTCAGTCGGAGGGTGTCAGCTGAGAATTCCACCTGATTAAAGAGTTAGATCAAAGTGAGTTTCTTTGTTTTAGTTTTGTTCCATTCGGTAACGCCTTCACATGATCCTATAATAATTAGCAAGAAGATCTCTTTTCCTGCAGCGGATGTACTAGTACTTATAGGGATGATGACAGGGTATTGAAAAGAAAAATCTATTTAGTAAATTACATAAAAAAAAATATTTAGACGCGTGTTTTTTACTATACCAGATCACGTATTAATCATGCAAATCATACGGGTTGAAACTTTACCAGTATTTGCCCCAACACGTCAGGGGTATTTTATAAGAGCCTCATACTAATCTCGCCATAATAATATGATACATAATAATACCTTTTTCAAACAGCCGATAAAGTTGGTATGCACTCTTGCACCAGGTAAGGCTCTAGCATTGAGTGAGCCTCCGACATGAGCCCTGGAGGAGGCCAGCATGGTGAAGGAGCCCGCGACATGGGAGTGGTCGGAGTACACGTCGTCTACCACTGCTGACACCTGAGAGTAAATAAGGGAAGATTGTAACACTGAATGGTCGTTTTTTATACCACTTAAAGTTTTTGTTCTCTTCTGATCTTTTTTTTAGAGACATTAAATTTATTTATTTTTCCATTATTTTTATTAAATAAAAATCATGTAATGTCTCTTCGGATACTATTATTTTTTTAATTGTGATTTATGTTGCATACTAATTATTAATAGTAACGTCTAAGACAAAAAAGTACCTATTATTAACAAAACCACCTTTAATTTTAATTCAATAAAATTAGTAACCATTAATTATATTATCCTTTTATGTGATCTTTACTTTGGAAAAATATTTGCTTTCTCAAAAATACTTATTGCAATAGCAAGTTGTATAAAGCCGAGTTTGCAAGATCGATTTTCACCTGACAACCTTTTTATATCAAAACTCTTTGTCCCTAACACGAGCCTAGCAGTACCAAGGTGCGCCAGTAAAAAATAATGACTTTATTAACTCCTAACAATCAAGCAAGGCTTGCAACACAACGCATAACCTCTCCAAGTTTGTTAATAAATGTAAAAACAAACTTTTTTCATATCGAACCGCTGACAGTGTAATGAAAGTTCCCTTTCAAGTTATTATGACTCGTAAAATATATTGGATAAACACTTTGCCAGTGGCCAGATGTCCCTTGTCGTTAGGTTGGGGTATGACGTCATAAACTATATGTACTATACATACTATATAGTACTTACAGTAAATAGCATTATATGTTAACAATGATATTATGGAAAATTACAACGAACTGTTTTTTGACAGTTCGTATACAGTTCGTATATTGGAGGATTGGAATAACTCTGAACAAAAGTTTTATTTTTTTTCATAATATTTTTTTTAGTTATGTTTCATAAAATAAAACAACCTTTTTAGTTTTTTCACTTCTATACTATTGTAACACTGACGCTCATACTTAAATCAATTATTTCGTCAGTCTATTTACTAGAAAGAATTCTGCCACCAAATTTTGTTAAACATCTGTGTAAATCGTGTCGTATGAGCGATCAATATTACTTTAAGATTAACTTTCGCTTATAACAATGTATTCAAACTTAGCAGAATAACAATATGTGAAAATCTAGACTAAACTCTTACAAATTTCTATCCACAAACACAATTGAACAGTTGCACTAAACTCTGACATAAAGTTGCAAGCTCGTCAATTCACACCGCGAATGCACAAAGTTCAATAACAAAACTTTTACACCCGCCTTACTGCCGTAAATTTCGCGCCATGATTCCAACTAATTCTGCCAATTTATAATTCTAACTCATATGTTTTATACTTCAGTTTAATTTTCAGCTTTCTAACAAGTTTTTCGATTTGTTATTGTTCTAAATCTCAGTAACATTAATTCCAACGCTAAGCAGATTTTCAAAATTTCTGGTCCTTAATTAGAGTAAAAGAGTAGATCTTTTACCACGTTTTCTAAGAGAAAAAGATAAGTAAACTATCTACTAGAAGAACTGAACAATAGTATGAACAAGTGAAATTGTAAAATTTGTGTCAAAACAGAGTGCGCCGTTTTATTAAAACTATCTCAAAACGTAAATTTACCCTAATAATATCGGAACTATTCTTGTTATATTCGCATAAATAAACGTCTGTCGTCGCACAGAAAATCACTTAAATCAGTAAACGAGCGTAGTACTTACAGCTCAAAATTTGCTTACTCTCAGCACAACGGGGTACCAGCGATCTGTCTATGTATACTCTAACGAATTAGGTACCCAAACATTAATATTGTAGTACCCAAATTTTTATCTTAGATTTAATAGGACTTTCTACAAAAGGACATCTAGCAAAACTACTTTGATTATTAATATTTAGTCGCTGATGTTTTTTGCTCCGTCTTGGAATAAATTTCTTCTTTCAATTTGTATAGGTAAAACAAATTGGAACAAGAGCTAAGCCGACTTTTTAAGTGCCTTTTAATGGTTTATTTGACTGACTATTTTTATAAAATCGAAAGAGTTTTAATGGTTGCCGGATATACTTAAACAACAATATGACATTCTCATAATTGTATTTTAATTTTTTATGTACCAAACACTTAAAATTTTGCATTAAAGTAAGACACCCGCGTCAGCTCATGATAAGGGATTCATATTGAGTCTGAAACTAGTCGGGCAATCAACAAAAACAATCAAACGGAAAACAACGAACTAGTCGGGAGAATATGTGTGAGTAAAGCGTTTTGTTCTAAATAATTAAGATAGATTTAGATAATTAAGTTAATTTATTTTCGTATTTTTTACAAGAATTAGTCGAAATCTAGAGTATACCTACTTACATAAATAAAGTTTTAACATTAAATTAATACACGTTTTTGTATTTAGTCAAAGACTCCTGCGAAGCTCACATTAATTTACTTGAATTTGTGTCAAAGGAAAATTGTTAGGAAAAGCCTGGTAGAGCTAGAGATGAAATAATCTGAATTTGTAATAACTAATAAAAGTAAGACACCTTTTGGGAATACTAAGGGTCTATTAAGAGACCTACGCGTAATATGAATCTAAATAACCTAGAATAATGAATATCAAGTAGTTGTAAATTATAATCCAATAAAGTTTGACATTAATAATATTATTTTTTTATTAACTTTTACGTTATGAGTCAGTTAAATACTTTTTGTACGGTTTTTTTTTTAATCGTCCTGAAATCAAGTAACCGTTGTTCACTTAATTACATAGATGACTTTCTGAGGTTTACGCCATTGTTAGACATTGGACTAAATCTACTTTTGAACGGATTTTCAGTCTGCCGGTGACCATGACACCTGCAAAGGCGTCGAAACTTCAGAAACTAAAATCTAAATATAAAGCCGCGATAAAATTCGTTCAAAAGTAGTTTTATTAAAATATTTGTTTCTGTAATATACTTAGATCCAAGGTACATTTCATAACGTGTACGTTGATAATCCTTCCTTACTTGGGATATAAATCGAGGAATGCAAGAAATTCGTATCAATATCCAATATCTTCGAACTATATAAATCCGACTACACGAGAACCACGAACTGCCAAGTTCCCAACTATTGGATCATCATTTTCCATTAAACCTCATAAAGAATTGTTTCGCTTCCCTCATATTTCTAGTAAGTAGGAACTCTGAGATCGTTTTATCCGATTGCTTCGCGAAAAAGATATAATATCGGAAGAACTAACCGTAACAAGTCTTGTAAGTAAGTTTTGAAGAATAATTCCGTATTTTGTTTTTATTCAAGTGTTTTATACAGTTGGTAACTTTGTGCTCAGTGGAGGATTCGTTTTGGAATAAGATGAAGTGGCACTAGTTAGTTTATGAACTGGCTTAAATTTTTTAACTTTTGATTTTCCGATCAAAGCAAAGGCTGTTTGTTATTTTTTGCTGTTTCCTAATAATATGCTACCTCCTGTGCTTATAAAGCTTAGAGCAACAACATTACATAAACATAAAATAATTTAAAGAAAGCAAAAGTAGAATTCAGACTTTCTTATAATAAGAGACAACTGCAATAGTTTTGAAGGAGTAATTATATACACAGTAATTATGATTCTCAGCTGCAAACTCTGAACTTGAAAGCATACGATCAATTCTTATAATAGTCCAACTCAACCCCTTTCTAAGAACAAATCAAGAACAATAAAAATTAACATTCCCGTCATAAAACTCCAATTATGAGGCTGAATCACATCGAATACCATCGTCCACCATTGAAAGAACTCCATTGTTTTGATTAAGACAAAGGGACTAATTAAACAACACACTAATTGGTCCAGTTTATGTATAATGTCACCAGCTGCGGTTATTGAGTTAAAGAAATGCCCGATAAATATTCATTTGTTTTTGTAGTTGATTCTGAGCTTTTATATTGAGGGACATAAATATTCGTTTTCTTGATTTATAAATAAGCTCTAATGAGTGTACTTTTGTTTCAGAGATTATAGTAATACCAATATAACATAGAGCTGTTATATCTTGTTTAATTAAAATTAAATAAACAAGTATCACGTTATCATTTTTATTTTATTTTATAAATGTGGACAGCTTCGCATACATTGCTCTGAATCCAAAGTAAATAGCTAAGCACTTGTGTTATGGAATCTGAGACAACAAAGGTACCAAAGACCCCAACTTGAGATTAATGTAGAAAAGTGATTTTTTCATTGATTCGTCCGGGGATCGAACTCGTGACCTCACAGCTAGCGGCTTCTTAAAAAACCTGTGTGTACGCCACTCGACGACAGAGCTCGTCGAATAATTATACGGAAAGTCCCTTTATGAGTTAGATGTTTAAATAATTATTTATCTACATAATTATTAAAACATCATATGTCTAGTTTCAAAACATACCTTGTATCATAGTTTATACATCAGTCAATCAATAGAGAAGTTCAATGGAACTTGAAAACTACACTAAGGATAGTCAACTATGTCCGGATAATTAATACGTATTCCTTCTACATTTAAATATCTAAAACGCCCTTTGAGCCTTATCGATATACGGCTAACAATTGGGGAGGGGATTATTAAAGCAATTAGTCCATTAAAATACTTCACCCTTCCTGATATCAAGGCAATTAACTCCTTGCCAACGAATTATTCATCGATTGCCTTTTAATATTTAATCGTAGGATATTTTAAAAGACCTCGGAGTGATAGTTGATATGACAAAATTATATTTCTTATGCTATTTTGTCATTTGAATTGTACAAGCGCATAAATTAAAAAAAAATACTGCTTATGGAAGGATCTTTTGACAGTTTTTTTTTGTTCTCAAGAAATCTGAATCGTTTCTCTCTTAACTAATATCAATCTTGCATTTACATTGTATTAGAACTAAAATTAATTGAAGAGTAAAGTCACAGTTACAGTCACAGTTCTAGTTATAGCAAACAATGGTGTCAGTGACGTATATGGTACATTATTAAATTAATCCACACATCAAAAGACAAACAAACATATAACAGAAAATTAAACAAATTCAGCGCTTCTGTTTACGAAGCTTTATTACCAAATGCAAATTAAATCATAATTATGCATCGGAGCGACGTCATAATTTCTATTTCAGTTTTCATTGTGGCCGCGGTATTGTGGGCCGCCTATTCGTTGACAATAGCGCTCCCATTACGAGAAACGTCTATTAAACCCGGACAGTTTTAATTCAGGAAATATTTTAGTTTGTCTCGTAGTTGCGGCAGCGTTATTTATTTTTTGCATCTATATTGATTGGGAAGATTTTAGCTGCAGTATTAGCCTTAATTGAATGTTTTAGTCGATTTTATATTGGTTTACTTTAGTTCTGAACCTGTATTATCCTATCAAATTCGTATGTGAAACCGTCCAAAGTGACCTAGGTACGTCCGGCGCACTCTTAGTTTACTGGCCAATTTCTATGTGAAAAGACGTTGTTTTCTATACCTATGTATTATGTAATTTGACTTGACGTATGACTGCACGGATAGCCGCGTGGTTGGTATAGGTGATCACGCCAAATACCACTGTGTGCGCGTGGTTCGATCCCCGCGTGGGATAAACATTTTTGTGATCCACAAATGTCAGTTCCAAGTCTGGTTATTATATTTGTATGTGAATTAAATGTTTGTCAAACCCTTGCGATATAGTTAATAAATTTCTCAGAGCGGGAGTCATTTAATGAATATATATGATAAGTTCAGAAGGTCGTATTAAATAAGACTAAGTAACAAAAATGATCTTAAAAGAATAATAATAACGAATATAAAAGATATTTGTTTTCTCAAATAAATTTTTTCGGCATCCCCATCAGGATTACAAAAATATGCAATTCGTTTATTTTAAATTTAATTCGACGGCAACTCGGATGACACATGCGCCATGATCCAATGTAACTGCAATACATTATTGCAACGGCAGCACAAATCCCATTTGTAGATAATCCAGCGTCCAGCTCATTCATATTATAAGTTTAATAAGTTCCTAACTAGTTCAGTATGAACTTCTCTTTTTAGACCTCATTATATTTTTTTATAGAGTTATTGTTGCATTGTCGTTACAGGATAATACTTTCAAGCTTATAAAATATAATTACGCTTGCATTTCTTGAAAGAATGGATATATAATTTGGTACTAGCGATTTTCCTCCACATAGTTATTTAGTAGAAAATCTAACGATAATAGATAATAATTGTATTTTCTCTAGCATGTAACTGTTTTATGTCCCTAATAAAATAAAATAAAATAAAATAAAACCAAACGAATACATTTTTAAATGATCACTTTAGTATTTTTTTTTCTACTTGGTTATGTTTTGGGCTAATATAAAAAGTAAGTAATATTATGATATTACTTTGCCTTTGTATACATACGTATATTGTTATAATATTACTTTTAGTTACTTATTACTTAATATTAATTTATATCATTGTTAACCAAATTCGACAAGTTAAACATAGCACAAATATCAAACTTATTTATAGTATAACATACAGCTTCTAATTCTGTCTTACTTATTCAAATTTATTCCAGACAGATATACAATATGTTTGCTTTATCAAAACATTTTGTTAAAGTTTGCGCATAAATTTTAGAAATTAAACTCTCATTAGATTTAAATACATATGTTACTTGTGAGTTAGTAATGCCTTGTTAAATCTAGCATGACTAAAAACCATTATTCAAAAGTTCTTTGATATTAATGGGGATAGGCATTAAAATGGTACTACACCGAATTTAGAGAGATTTATTTCTTATTTTCTTTTGGAATTAAAAGTTAAGGATCTTGAAAATATTTAAAAAAAATATTAACAAAAAACTACACTATTAAACGTGTACAGAATAATTAAAGAGCCTGGAAAATTCTGGTTAAAAGTAATATTATCCAAATTAGTATCTAAGTTCGATTTCATAAAAACCTTCTTAGTAAAATTAATGTAATTGTATCACTTACCCTGCAGAAACTCGTAAACGGTGTTATCTAAAACAAAAACAAATCTGAATTAGTATACGTATATTGCCTTAATAATTAAAATTTAAATTAAAACATTCTAAACGGTCACATCTAAAGTAAAATATGCTTATTATTAAGGAGATACTAGCTGTTGCCCGCGGCTCCGCCCTCGTAAGTGTCGGTTATTGTGGCAAAAAGTCTAGCCTATATATATTTCTTAGGATCCAAGCTTACCAAGTTTCATCAAAATCGGTGAAAATGTAACAGACAGACAGAGTTACTTTCGTGTTTATAATATTAGTCTGGATCAAAGCCACAAAAATATAAGGTTTGATTTTGATAAATGATCAAAAAAATAACAATAAACTCGTATGTTGAGTAAATTTTACTAAGAACTAATTCACGATAAACCATAAAGTCAATAAACGTCGCATTTCCAATCGCGACTAAATCCTAATCTAAAACTAAGCCTTAAGGCCAATAAATCTACGTATCAAATCCGGGGCACTGGTCCAAGTATAGGCTTCGATAAGCCCCCAATATTCGCGAAGAATGAGAAAGGCCCACATAAATATATAATTAACGATAACGGAATGGCTAGGGATGGGGCACGCAGTACGTAAATAAACTATTTACTAGCGATTTGTGCCGCATTCAGTCGGGCTAGTTCACTTGAATTGATTTGTGGTTTTTCTAAAGTATGAAAAATATTGTCTTGTATTTAGAAGATAAGGAAATAACTGTTTAAGCATACTGCGTTAAGGAAACATAGATTACAAAATATTACAGTCACAAAAAAAAAAATAGTTAACATTATTGTGGTTGCATTGCATAATGTTATGTTAACTTAACTTTTAGTAAGCATAAAACCTTTACTAATTACACACAATTTTGTTTTTCCGACTCACTAACCTTATATTGACATCACAATTAAAAATCTTTAACAAGTTCAAATAAAAGGTACTAGTAATAAAAACTCCCAAGCCAGTAATATTACCTGCATTCAAACGCACCACAGAACGATCGTCCTCACCATACAGGAAACATACCCAATTCCACTACCGACTAAATGTATCGCCGCAAAATTGCTTCAATTATAAAAGCATTTATACCAAAAGTTCGAACCCTCCTTTAATTACAAGTAAAATGCCAAAACAACTGGAAAATACCACTTCACAAAGGAAAAAAAACTCAAATAATCAAATTACTCGGCTATGCATCGATTTTGTTTTTTTAAATAGCTTCAATGATGAATGGTTTATGGTTGGAACACGCCAAAGGGCTATAAGTCGTAAGCTATCGATCTCAGTTCAAGGTACAGAGTTGGCAATACGGGCCTAAGGTCATAAAATATTTGTACAGCGATGAAAGCGCTTTATATTGGGCTGATGAAATCTGGGAATATGAGGCGTATAAACGAGAAGATGTACCAAGTGTCTAGAAAAAAATTTGGGGAACATGCGCTATTATGGTATATGGAACATTGTGACTGCTAATACAGACTGAATCATCATTGAGATGTAATATAATAATGTACTGAGTTACAAATGAATTGCTTGAACAGAAACCAGAAAGAAAAGTGTTTGCTCCTTTTATTGAAAAACTCATATAGAAATCTATATATTTGTACAGAAGTAGTAACGCTGTAATATTGATATAATATTTCATGTCCCATAATGCTTTGATGTTTTATTCTAAGGAATCAATTAATTTTAGTTTAGATTCTGTCCTTTTTGGAGCTTACTTTCGGTAGAATTTAATAATGATACAAGTAAACAAAATTATTTATATTACTATAAATATCTTTGTGTTACACAAATAACAATACCCTGTACCAATTATGCACAGCTATTAAATAGCAGAGTGAACTCAGGTGGCGATTAGTTGTTAAAAATGGTAGCAGTAATAAAACTAATATATTCCATGTACATGAGCACTGCATATATGTACCATAAACCGTTTTGGTCGTAAAAGTAATGGTAAATGGTAATTGCACGTCATATTTTCATATTACCCTCAGAAATATCCATAATAAGTTCGCTTAACGTCATCAGAATATGTAATTTAATGATTCAGATAGAATTAGAACGTTAACGTTCAAATATTTAAAATAAACTTTGAGTAAATTTCGACTCGTGATTAATAATAATAATATCTTGCAACAACTCACACATAGCCACCTGATCCTTAACTAGGCAAAGACATATTAATTTTGTATTATGGCAACCAGACAACTGATAAAAATACTTATATATTTCTAAATATATAAATTATACCCAAACACAGAACAAATAATCATTTGTCCCGGGTGGGAATTGAAACCAACGACCTCCGGTTTAGCAGTTAGGGTACTACTAGACTGTAACTACTAGACCAACAGGCCAGATTGGTTCCGAGGATGTGCGGAAATAGCCGATGTTAACCGAAAGACGAACATTAGTAATCTTACCTCTTGTATTCTTCGATGGACAGTCAGCTTGTGCCACTGATGGTCATCGAACCTGGTCTTAGCTGGTTTGATGTGCATTTCTTGCTTTCCATTTCCGAGTCCCATTGTAAGAGAAACACCACCATCTCGTACGGCGAGGTTTAGGTAATCTGCCTCGTGACCTGATGACAGAAGAAAAAACGTAAGAAGACAACACTTTCATTACCTTCATATTGTATAAGGAATATATCGCGTAGGAATAACTAAAGCCATCATTAAATGGATCGAATGTGAAATGGATTTGAAATTAAATATTCTAAGATATGTGATTACGCAATATGCTTTTAAAAATATTTTTCTAAAATAAGGGAAATAGACCTTGGGACGGCAAAATCTATTAAATATTGATTTTCTATCAACTGAAACATGGAAAAGGCAGGTAACAAGGAATTATACACGCAAGGCTAATTATTCAGTCTACGCCTTAAATTGAAATCATCTTCATCTCTATTTTCTCCTCGTAACAAATGAATCTCAAAAAACAGCAAACCTGGTAATAATCGAGTTGAGTTATTCAAGTCAGATCCCCTGATCAGATCCGCTGCTGGTTATTCGGGACAGTCTGGATAATGTGTAACCTTTTAAAATCTCTTACCTGTGTAGAACAGCAGTCCATTTGGTTGTCGTGTCTTGAAGTAGAGGGAGATGGCGTCCTGTGCGCTGACGATGGGCTCTCCCCCGGTCTGCGTCAGGTCGTAGGATAGGAACTCCGCGCCCCGAAACGTTGCTTCAGAAGGTGCTTTATCTGGAAAGAAGGTATTGTTGAGTATCATTTGTTTAAACAAATTGAAAAAATTAAGCACACTAGGTATCTTTAGGCAGATACCTATTTTGTTTTAAATAAAACTAGTTTTGATCGGTTTGTATTTAGATTTAGTTCCCAACGTTTCGACGTAAATATAAACTGCGATAAAAGTAGTGTGATGAGTGTTCAAAAATAGTTTTATTTCAATGTCTGTTTTTTTTATAATTTTGTAGTTTGAATTACAAAAATTTTTGGTAAAGATTACTAGCTAAAGGTGCTTTAGCTTATACGCTTAAAAAGTCATGTAGGTAATATGTAATGTGTCATAAATTCACTCTAAAACTAGTACAAAGCCAGTAATATTTCTTAAATCTTCGAAAAAAATCTGAAATTATTGAAACTCTCAGAACTAACAATGACGTAAAATACGTATTTTGTTTATAATTTAACAGCCTTATACAAACAAAACGATCCCTCATATATTTATATTCGTTATAAGAACCGTAACAGAATTGCCGAGGCACTAATGAACCTAATCATTTAGCTGTCATTTACATGCGCCATCACCGCATCCTGATTAAAACCATAATTAATATTAGTTTTATATTTACTGCGAAATTAGAGCTTTATAGATTCATTAGATATTTCATGAACAATGAACATGTTTACAATATACGTATTATGTATAAAAATAAAAACATGGACGTCTTTTAATTTACTTATTATCACTTTATTTAATCACGAGGTTAAATATTTTTAACCTATATATAGGTAGGTATTCTGTAGAGAAAAAGCATTATATCCGATCAAATAAGCTTATTAGCGCTAATTTATACGTTATAATTATAAAAGGCAATATTATAAACATACATTAAAACTTGTTTTATTTTTATTAAACTTAGGTACTTATTTTTGTGTAAGGACAACATAAGACCTATAGAAAAATAACTAACTTAAGTGTGGTCTACAAAATAGTGGTCGCATCATCTCCAACTGATAATATATAAGAAACACTACGATCAATTATATTAAACACAAGATAATAATATGTAACCTTCAAATTTACCGACGTTTGAAATTGATCGCGGTGGTATATTATGTCAAAATTTTATCAAGTTGCACTAATGAATAGAATAAAAGATAGGATAAGCAGGTAAGAAAAAAAATTACCTATCATTGAAAACTTCACAATTATTAGGTTTTAGAGTCCTCACAAAGAGACGGTAGTAACATATCTACCTCATTTTTATAAATAACTAGCTGTCCCCCGCCACTGTGTCCGCGTGTTTTAGTTTCAGCGGTTTTTCATTTTTGCAACATTTTTCATTTATCTCTAGCTCCTTTTGGTCGCAACGTAATGTTATATAGCTTATAGCCTTCCTCAATAAATGGGCCATCCAACACTGAAAGAATTTTTCAAATCGGACCAGTAATTCCTGAGGTAAGCTCGTTCAAACAATCAAACTCTTCAGCTTTATATATTAGTAATATAGATAGTACAGATATCATTGACTACACTAAATACTAGGAACACAAAATCATACAAAACAAATACTCATCACCCTCCAACATTTCGATAGAGTAGCCATGTTATTATTAACGCTTTATGCAATGGATGAAGTTCATAAATTACCTCATGAACTGCCAACAAACGATGATTAATTTACAGCACTCGAACGCTTATAATTAACTGAATTGTAATCGTAGGATACAATAATTAATTTCAGCGAAAATACAAATTATTAAAGGCCGGTTTATTTTGCTCTATTGTTTTATTCGACGCTTATACAGAGTAGGTGCTGAATGCAAAAAATATTGACATAAAGGGCCTTATTTATGAAATTATGATTAGTTTTACTATAGTGTTTAGCAACCGCTTAGCAGAATCTTAATTCTAGACTTCTATACAGAAGTTATTATTTAGAAACATAACAGTTTACTCACGCACATTCTCGGGATCGCCCGACTAGTTTCAGACTCAATAGGAGTCCCGATCCCGAGAATGTGCGTGTGTAAACCGTTATGTTTCTAAATATTTATGAATACCTCACGACAAACATTATACAGAAATGGGGTGAATAAGAATCTGCAAAGCACTTGCTAAACACCATCCAGATTTTAACCTTCTAACCTTAAAACAACCAACAATATTTTACGAGAAAATAACCCGTCAAAAGTAACATTTCCAAAAAAAAGGCTTTATTAATATAACTTCATAAAACGACGTCCGTAAAAGAATTCTTGTAGTTTCATATTATCGTTGCTGAGGTAATAATGAAACAGTCTGAACTAGTTAGCGCGTCCTGCAGTTTTAATCAAGGTGGAAACCAAACACCACTGTACTATCTTTCTTTGCTTATTGTAGGAACAGAATTACAAGGCGAACAGACTGAAAGAGTACACGACCTAACTATTTCGAGACACACAAATTACACAATCGTGTAATTTTGTTAACATTTCGTGGAAATTAGGGAGACAACATTTATTTAATTATTTATATATATAATGATACTGGCCTATAAATATCCCACTGTTGGGTACAGGCTCGTCTCGTGTAGATTCAGAAACAAGCATTGATCACCACGCTTGCTAACTTGCGTGTTGGCGATTTCAGATTCCATTTTTTGGAATCCAGGTTTTCTCACTATGTTTTCCTTTATTGATAGCCAATTATGTCTAAGAATAATTAAGAAACTACATATAACTTTAAATAGTCACATTGCCTTTAGTGGGTCCGAACCTGCAACCTTGTACGTACAAATCCGTTCGTTAAACCGCTAGACCACCACGACATATTTAATAATGTATCAATCTTATCAGTATATGCAAATAGAATTTCAAAGTACTGTATGCTTATAATATTTCATGAATATATAAATTCATGAATTATTTTGAAACAATTGATTTGTTTCGTAAGGGGATTTAGTCTTCGGCGAATGTGGGAGTGACGTAATTAATACACCTACGCTCCACGCATGACGTTGGTTTAAAATGAATGAACGCGTGATATTCTCACACACGACTGTTTTAGAGTAGACATTATTATTCTTATCAACAATTAAAGATTTACGTTTCTTAAAAAATATTAATTATATAACTTAATATAGCTTTACACAGTGTAATACCATATCCATACTGGCACCACATTTATTCTCCAGACCCAATAGTAAAAACATTCTAAATACTCAATAAGACAGCAATATTCGATTTTAAAACTACTTTGTCTAATGGAAAACCAATGGGTCTAGTTAAACAAAGTGTTTGTTCTAAACATTTACCACTCCTATAATTAAGACATTGAATATAACGCACCCTCAGTGGAAAAAAGGCATAAGCCAGAAATGACAATTTTTCAGTACGGCCAAAAAACTGGTTTTATGGAAATATTTACTTCGTCTTTGATCGTAGAGGAAAGATTCTTATATCAAAAAAAAGGGAAAAATATATTACACTGCGTGTTGTTTTTAAATTAGTGCTAATGTTTCTAGTTTATTAGGAATCATAGAAATAAATTATTATGCTACTTTTCGTAATTTAAAAAAATATGGTATTTTAAGCATCAACACTTAAGCCAAACTTTCCCGTGAAATTAAATATATTTTAAAAAGTATGTTCAGTTAAAGCAATTATGAACTTGTAACACTGTGAATTATTGCTAGTATAAGTAAGATTACTGCATTTTTTCTTTTATTGAATTTGTTGTTTGTATTAAGTATCCAACACTTACGCCTTTTTTCCATTTAAAGGCTTGTTGAGAGACCTTAAGTAAACAATAATAATGATTTATTCCATTATCTGTTATAGAAATTTTACATGCATATTGACTAATATTACATGAGGCTAAATAATTACGACTAATGGAAAAAAAACAAATTCATATTATGTATCAAATAATTTTTATTATATCCAAAATAATCAGCATAGCTTTGGATACAATTAAAGTTTGTAACATAGATAACAGTATTGAACAATAACTGCCAAGATAGTATGTATTTTCTGTGAAGATTACCGTTACTAATATTTTTTTGATAAATGTCTAAATATTCAGCTTTAACTTGTAAAAATTATTAAAATAACAAAATGAACAATTTTCGCAACTCTATTTACAACAAAATATTAAACTCTAATAAAATTAAATGCAAGAAACATTTACTAGTCAACAAAAAAGAAATCACTTTTTGTATCTCTTTGAATCAAAATACTGTTAGGCTAGTTTTTATTAAAAGGTATTTAGTTGTATTTATTTTTTGTTGACTATCGATATGTTAACAAAATAGGGCCTTTCACACATGGCCTGTATCTTTTGTTTTAAAATAATGATAAAAAACTTTTAATTAAATATAATGAAATCAATAATATTAAATGAACTAAAAAGTCACGTCAGGTTCATATACTACTTTGTGCAACCTAAACAGTCTTCTTGAAGATTTTCTTTGAAGTGTGTTTTTTTGGTTGTTTGGTTCACACTCTTCGTGGCCAAGTTTTACGAAAGAAATATTTAATGCCGCAATCACTTCTCGGTATTTTTGTCGTAAGATACGTTGTGAGAGGGTTTTTTTTTTTCTAAAAAGTCTTTATGCATCGCATTGATTGTCAAATCACTGGGTATAGGCGTATAAGCGTTATAAGCGGTAGGTATAAGCGGTAGGGTATAAGCGATTGGGAGCGTGTTCACGCCTATAGTGAGATATGCTAGGCTCGAAGCCCATTATATGTTCCTTAATAGGATTTGAGTCAATTTTATTGTGAGGAGTAGCTCCCTGTCTCCTGTCTACTGGCGATACAACTGTCTCCTTGGAATTGGCCAATGCAGTCTGTAAAGGTTTATCATTAGATGGTTTGTAGCCCAAAGTTGTCAATAAGAAAGTTTTGCATACTCCATGCGTTGTCCTCTGATTAAGGTCTTGTTACTGTTCTTTGTTTCACAGATTTTGCTGAAGTATGATGCAGCATAAATGTCTTCCTCTCTTTGTCAATTAAATTCCAGAAGCTTTCATTTATGATTTTTCGCTGATCATCTGATATATTCTGGATACATATCTTTTTGCAGGACAGGGTAGGTGCAAGCCATGTTTCTCTTTTATATCTTTTTTTTCGCTTCTTTTCTCACATTGAGTGGTTGGTTGTATTTTTTTCTTTTTCTTATTGTACCTGCTTTAGTATAAGTTGTAAGATCATGTGTATTATCGTAAGTTATTTCATTTTGTGCCAGATTTTCGGTGTCCCTTAGATTAGCATTACTTATAACTTCGTTTTCTCGGGATTAAATCTCAACAGATTTTTCATGTTCAGCACGTCACACACTTAAATTATTTGTTAGAGTGTCAGAAGTATTTTCTTATTTTCGGAAACAGTTATCATTATTTGGTCTATATCAACATGAGAAATACAGGATCTTTGTTGATCATTTGCAGTCTGTGTAATTAGAGTCCCTGTACTAGCGCTATCTAAATTAAAACCATTGTTTTTATCAGAACAAAATACTGTCGATGATATATCAGTTAAATTATTATGTTCAATAATCGGCACAAGTGTTAATCAAAGAGTTCGTGGAAATGTTGTTGTTCCCGGTTTCTGTGTTCTGATCGTGTTGTTGCTGATTGAAATAGTCACCTTTTGATGTAAATGGGCCCGATCAAAAGTTTAAATCTACAGAGTCGAAATAATTTGACCCATGATTAATCGGAGCCAGTGATTGATTTGCACTGTCGTATCTTGAAAATGGAAAATCATCATCCGAATCACTACTAGGGAAAAAGTCGGGATCGATAGTTTGAATATTACGTTGTAAATGTTTCGATTTCTTAAACCTTTCTCTCAACACCTTATTTTTTTGTGCAAATAGCATCATCATTTTCCTATTTCTTTTTGACATGGTTTATCTGAAACAATATTCGTTTATTTTAATTAAATAACTTTATTTATTAAAAGTTTTACGCAGTTACCATAAAATAGGTAAATGCTAAATCCAAATACAAAATATTTGGTACTATTAATCAAATTATCATCATCAGCACGACAGCAACCATTTGCTAGGAAATTGTAGAATTAAGTCACATATTATTTTGTTGTGGCCAAGCAAATAAAGTTCAATTTCGCTATGTAGGTAATACGAAGGCGCGTATGCCGGCCGCAAGAAAGTTTTGAAGAAATTGAACATAAATTTATTTTTTGAGTATGATTATGATTATATTATACTAAAATTATACTTAATGGGACTTACCCGACTGTCACAAAACCAAATTACATCACTGAACACGTTAACTCACGATTTTTTACCAATTTAACACAGTAGTTACAAGATTATGACCTCTTAAACACTCATATCGCTGCTTTATTTTTATCAAAATATTTTTTTTAGTAAGTATGTGCATTTATAATATAATGTTAAAAGATTAATAAAACAAAAAAAGACGTATCCGTGAATACAAGACTAGCGATGTAAAAAAAAAAACGGATTTGAATCATAATATTTGTTACTTTTTATTTTGATCATTAAAATTTAACGAAAAACGTCATAAGATGTGATACCCCTTATTATTCAAAAATTTTTTTGCGTTAAAACGTTTATTCTATTTATCCCTAAGAAAAAAGATACCGTATTCAAAATTCATAAAACAAGATTTCTTGCCTAAATTCGTCAAATTTATCAAGAAAAATATGAAAAAAATTCAGCATATGTATCTTCAAACGTACTTTTCAAATATGTTAAAATCGACAATTCAACGTAAAATCACTTATGCCTTTTTTCCACTGGGGGTGCGATAAACACCATAAAATATTAACACAATTATCGATCTATACAAAGGAAGAAGCTCATTAATATTCTTAACAAAAGAAGCCCATAAAACTCGCAGGTTAATATTATCAAGGAACTAATAATGGAACAGTCTCGAAACTGCGCTATAACTACAGCTTTATGCATTTTTAATCGAAGCCAAAACTTGGCACCACCTGTATTCTTGGAAATTGATTAATCGCAGCAAGTTGGCCGTTTGCAAATTTTAATATTTCTACTGCTATTTTTACGGCTCCATTATGAGTTGTTTGAATTAGCTTTCGAGACTGCTTAATGAAAGGATTACCGTGAAAAATCACCTGTTTTTAAATTGTCATTTTTTAGACTTTGGCATTGTTAATTTGACATATTTATTCCTAAGCCTGTGATCAGTTTATGGACAAACAAAGTGGCATGTGTAAAAGGGAAAAAAACAGATTGCCAACAACACTTCAAGATCTTTATTCTAAACCGCATACTGCAATAACAAGGCTCCTAACGTTTAATATCCCACCTTAGCAGAGCAATGTAATGCATAACGAACCAAACACAGATGTGTTTGAACAGAAATTTCTCAAGAAACCAACGATAATAATCCACGTAACACAGCGTAACTGAAGTACTTAAAGGTAACAACATAAGGCATATTACGGTACCACATGAAGTCAATATAATCCCGCTTAGTACCTAAACACCTGTAGTAGTAACTAACGTTATTACTGAGAGGTTTGATGGCTACCGACTCGTAATCCTGAGATTAACGCGGGAGGAGTTAGAAGGTACAATATGCGACAAGGTAATTGTAACTATTGATCGTAGCGAGATTTCCGTGTACTATTGAATCATAAATGCTATAGCAGTACTCAATTATCTAAATTGTAATGATGTAACTAAGATGAATAATTGTAGACTTTATGCCTTATATACACTCTGTAGCTAGTACGAGCCTGTCTAGTGCTATAATTTTATCAACCTCTAATAAGCAACAATAAACCCTGCTTATATAACCTCAATGCCTACAGACGTAATGATCAGAAAAATATAAATAAAGAAACATAAACTGAATATAAAAGTGTACTAAACTTTATTGTACCGAGACAGTAGAGAGAACAATAAAAACTTGTACTCCACAGAAATCATAACAATGACAAGTTCCAGAAATAAAAACGGATGTAAAATTTTACTTGTTACGAAAGAGACTGAGCGTTGGAAAGTTATGGCGTTAGATTAGTCAAAATTGCCCTCTTGGGCCCTATAGAGCGGTGTAAAAATTTTAAACTATGCTATGCAAACCACGACGTTCGGACCTAATGGGTTGGGGATTAAAACTGTGGATTCTAATATTTAGAGTGGAAATGTGTGGGGTTTAGTTTACGTTAGATTGTACATATTAAAATTGGGATTCATTGATATTGGGAACATTAGGATGGTTTTCTAAAAAATTATTTATTTGTTTACTGACAAAACTAACCATAAATGAACAATACGCAATATTACCTAATTGAGAAACTAAATTTTAATTAAATTCTAATTCAGCTAGAAACCATTTTATTACTGATTCAAAAAAAACTAAATAAAAGGTACAAAGAAAAATTTTAACAAAAAATTACTTAGCAACATCAAAGACTCCAATGAACAAATAATAACAAAAGAAAACGCTCTTTGGAAACTTAAACAATATTTTTGTTGAAAAATCTTGCATCAGTGAACACGAGTTGTATTCACAGGGAACAAAACATTAAGTATGAATTCACCATGAGTTTGAAAATTAGTGAAAATTCATCAACTTTGAAACATAACAAAGAAACAAACAAAAGGAGATATCATGAAATCGTTTTAATAAACTGAATTGTACAATAAAGATGTTTACAGACACACAACATGAGGAACATTACTGTTCTTGTTAGATGTACGAATGTTATTTGCCTGAGATCTCAGCAATCCAGATTATTACTAGCTTTGCTTGCCTTTTATATGATTACTTTACTCAAGTATTCACGCTGTAATGTTAGTTTGATGGTTAATAAATGAGGTTTATTTTATTTAAATACTGTTTTCACATCTAAGTAACTTACTGTACTTTTTTAAAATACGTTACAAAACTAAACGTTCTGAAACGTACAAATGAAGTTAACGTTTTGTTTAAAAACTGTTCTGTTTTTCTTTCTGAACGAGCCACCAAAGGCTTTACAATATAACCCTCGGATAATAGGCCATTAGTTGCTGCAGTAGCGAACATAATGACTTCAGGCAAAGTACGTACCTAAACCATATTTACGTTACGTTTTTCCTGATAGAGTAAATGTACGTGTTTTGTCAATTAGTGTATAAAATATTTTCGAAGTATCACTGTACAGTAATTTTCATGGCTTATAGATTTGCCTTTGTATAAGACTTTCGAAATTAACATAGCACTTGGTTGTCTTAAATGTGAAGAAACAACAACAAAAGTTACTGAACCATCGACCTTAAATCGGAACTAACTTTAAGGTTTCACCCCTTTCGAAAATACGATAAAGTAACTTGTGTTTTATAGAAGTTTGTGTAAAGTTTTATTAGGAAAAATTGCTTGTTGATATTTTGAATCGCATAAAATATCGTTAGCTTGAACACGGTTCGTAAATTATGGTGTCTCTGGAAAATTGTTTAGAAAGATAATTGTTACCTGTTGATTTATTTGTAAAATATCTACTTGTGAAGAAACGCGTCGAGAGCTTTAGTAATTTAATAGGAAGCAATGTTTCAGAATGAGGAAATAAAAGTATTATCATAATATGAACAACGTCTTCACTACTTAATATTCAATTCACGCTGTAGTCGCCGAGCAATAGATTAATGGCGCGTCTATCTAATAACCTGTCACTAAACACTAACGCTAAAATAACTTTAACGTAACATGGCTGGAAGCTATATCAATGTAAAAGACAGGGTAGCATGAATTAACCCACACTTACACAATATATAACTTAAATTACCCGTTAACCCGTAAATTCCAACTAACATTAAACTAGTTAGGTTAATAGAAAGGTTTCTAATTCGCGGCTCAATAATAGCGGTCCTAACGACGTACCCTGTGGCACACTCCGCTAACTATCCGCTACAACTCTCAATGTTTCGAGGAAACCGTCGCAATCCCGCCCTAGAGAACTGTTCATGGTCAATTTGTGTACTTGTTACTGGTTTTATGCTTGCATCTAGTTGTAATTTCTGAATAATCCTAGTGTAACTATGTCGAATGTGTTTGAAAAAACTTTTTTTTCTGAACTGTTTATCTTGTAACTACTCGTAGTTTATGAAGGAGGTTCGGTATATAATTCGGTGAATCGTTGTCATATAGTCAAAAGATAACATCAGTCATTGACTACTGAAAAACATTTTATTCGCCTGTATTACATTTCCAATAAAATGGTAAGGATCAAACGAGTAGCAATCAATCTTAATATATTTTGTGATCATCTTTTAAAAATGATATATTCAGAAAACGAAACATTATTCAACACGATAAGAAGTCCCATAAATATAAAATTAAAATTACCCTGTCACGGAAACGGGAAAAATCTTCCATTTCGATCCCAAATATGACATAGATGTTCTTACCTAAAATTCACGGTTAAAGTTGGTGAAAGTATTTACATCCCCTTGAGATGGCATACGGTATCAAGTAGAATATCCCGTCGTTCCATAAAAAATGGTGGCAGGGAACGTTCAATATTGTAGATAGCTTCGAGTGTTGATCGATTTACATGCATTATCCATTAGGCTTGATGTGTTCGTATCACAAGTGCGTACCTTGAAACTTATGTTCCTGTAGATATACTATCAAAACCTACTCGTGTATTTGATAAGACCCTTGTATGATTCATCGTCCATAATAAAAAAAATGAATGTGTCCTAATTAATTTCAAAGAAAATAACAAATTAGTTTCAGTAGTATTTTTGCAGTAACAAAAAGAACTTATTAAAATGTAAATGTATGATTCTACAAAAACGCGGTTTATTTTTTAATAGACTATTAGACTACAATGGTTTTCCTAGAATACAAAAAGAAAATTAGCTGTATTGTGTAGGCTTTTATATAGTTTTTACGTAACCTTCTTAACAAAATGTGTAAGTAGGGATCAGCTCTGTATTAGCTTATTATAATTAGAAGGATTTTTTCTGGTAAATGGTTTTGTAAGCATATTTTTTTGTCTATATATTTTATCTTTTTATAAGTAAACATTTTGCTAACTTTTATATTAATTTGAAGATTTTTCTTTATATTTTTCATTTGAGTTTATCATCATATTTTGTTATAAGTCTGATAGTAGTTGGTACATTATACTTAAAATTTCTAAAACTCAGTACCTACTTCGAATAACATTGTATTATCAAAATAATGGTCTTTAAGTTTATGTTACGATACGCATACAACATAAACAAATAAATAAAACCCCTAAATAAACCTCTAAATACACACATTAAAGCCATTTTCACAAACAACGAAAATTTGCGCAAGATACAAACAATTCCGGGAATGGCCCGTAACTTGTTCAACCGAGTGTTATTTTCGCAACGTTGTTATACATTGACGTTAATGTTAGTACAGATATGAAAGGCACGCTGATGTAGTAAGCGTTAGGTGTGAATGTAAGCTATTGCGTGGTTTCCAGTGTCGTCGCCTGTCGCGTGATTGTCGGGAGACCTCGTTTGAAGGTAGATGGACGCCATATTGGTTTTAGGATAGGCATGGGAAACTCAATTTTGAACGGAGAACGCGGCCCGCGTTGTATGCAAATTTCATTCAATGCGGTTTATTCTAATTTCAGTTCCCCACTTTAATGGAACTGAGTTTTTAAACGGAATTTCTTTTAACACACCTTCCTTTGAAATTGGTTTACATAAAGTTGATCAAGATATTGTAAACAAGACACAGGCAACTAAGCGTAGTACCAATTTCCTTGTTCGAGACATTTTAGAAAGAGAACATTAAGCTGTTTCCATTAGTCCTCAATGTTACCTATTAAATTTTAGGAATAATACTAATTTATTTATTCAAGACCCATTCAAAAAGGATTCTTATATACTAATGTGGTATACTTAAAAAAACTAATAATATAAATACTTAAGAAAAGCATAAATGAAACACTTTACTTATTACATTTTTTAAACATAAATCTGTATTATGTGAGCCATCATTTCCCAGATGAACTGTCACTGCCATATAAAAAGGATTCGTAAACGCACTCGACTGTCAGAAATTCATCTTTTGAGTTCATACTTAACCAGTGGAATAGATACATAAGCTTTTGAAGTGATTACAAAGCTGAATGTATTTTTAGAACTATCCTTTTCAACCCTTTTCATCCCTTATAATCCTTTATTTATACTTGATTAAGCTCACCCGTCTTCCTTTATTTTTTGGTCGAATTCTTAAGATGTTGAAAAAATTACAAGTACTACGTTTATAATATTAAATATTAATAAAAATCCTCATCCTAAAATTAGAATTTTGATTATTAAATTTTGGGTAAGCTTTGTCAGGCGTCTAACTGTGATTAATGTTTGGGACAAAAATTGGGCCTTATTTTCTAGTTATGATAATGAAATAATAAGGTTTTATGAGAGCATGTTTAATGAAACTAAAACCTTTTTTTTTTTGTCATTTACAAAACCTATGTTTAAAACTTTCTTCTAACGTTTTCATATAAATTCAATTATCTTTAGAAGCTAAACTAAGATAAGAAATTGTGAATTATTATTATTTAAATTTTAAATACCACTTCTCAATCGTGATGTTCTTCGTGGGTTTTTTAATCTAATAACTTCAGAAATAATAACAATAAGGGATATAGAAACACAAAGGTTTATTTCACTTTGTAGGCATTTTTATCAGCTTAATGACTGAAGAGTATTCTGTATTAAATTGATGTTCTAGTTAACTAAAGCATTAACAGAATATCTTACAAGCTAACCTTAGATGACAACAAACATTTAAGCACAGATTTGCAAATAATTCCAACGATATGAGTTCCCTAATTGGCTGTGTAACTCAGTAACAATCTTACATTGTTAGGAACTTAGGACCACATTTTGGTCTTTAGATCCTTTGCCTTTCATTATGTTGCAAAGTTTGACGAAAGCGTATTAGGAACGACAGAATTATTCACGTGTTCTCATGTGGAAGTTGATGCTAAGTATGGTAATTAGCGAAGAATTTTTGGATGATGAGAAATTTGTTTGTTTACAAATTTGTTTGAAAGTTACTTTACATGTTGAGTGTGCGGTGTGTATGAGGAAGCATTAACAATGAGGAAATGTTCGCATAATATGTGAACACTTTGGCGGACTCGGTGTTCCTCAGCGGGAACTTTATATCTTATATCCAAAGATAATATATATCTAATACAGCCTAATAATAACT
Organism: Diachrysia chrysitis; assembly: GCA_932294365.1. Classification (NCBI taxonomy): domain Eukaryota; kingdom Metazoa; phylum Arthropoda; class Insecta; order Lepidoptera; family Noctuidae; genus Diachrysia; species Diachrysia chrysitis. The sequence continues at coordinate 1,227,156 of OW028661.1, forward strand.
CATAAATGAATAATATAGATTACTAAAACCCGGTGTTAAGCAGTTTGAACCAGTTAGAACCACATCAAACCGCTCGACGCCGAAATAGCGGTAACAATCTACATGCTAATACCCCACGGTATCATAAAATGGAGTTACTGTTTTCTGGTATACCGTTCGATTGTATTCGAATTGCCTTTGAAAATTATTACGTTAATTAAACGCGAAGGATTTGTGGTTCCTTCCCACTATATTTAGCGCCTTTACTGTTTTTTCCATTTCAACAGGCGCTAAATAGGCCATTACCAAACTGAGAATGAGGCTCAATTTTAGATTCTCGTTCTCGCAAATGGGTCGCGATGTTTTCAGGATAGGTCTCTTTGTCAGTTGCAGATTCTATTATACGAGATTGTTCGAAGTTAAAATCGCAGTTTTCTAAAACGCTGTGATTAGAATTTAAAACGGATTAACGAGATGTGAGCTTGCTTAACATTGTAGGTCACATTTTGAATTTGAATATAACGTTTTTAAACTCACGATTTGCGTTTAGCAATGTAATATTTTGGTACATTATTGTTACATATTGTATCTAATAAGTTGCTCAAAAGTGATCCAATTCTAAACTAGTACCTAAACATCCGATCAGCAGCTAACAGCTGATCGGATGTTTGAGTAGTAGTTTTAACTTCAGTATCAGAAATTTTAAAAGCAGAACGTTTTAACCTACGCAAAAGGGCCATAATTTCGAAAGGACTATGAACGAGACGCTGCTACATGCCGTGTAGTGCGCTGTCTCGCTTCCACAACGACAACAGTACTGCTTTAAGAGTTGCATGATACAGGTACTGTTCTGTGCCCACAACTAAATTGTTTTCAAAATAATAATAAAAGCACTCTTTGAATGTTAAATGGTGATTTGAAAGAAAGCTAAAGGTACGAATCTGTTTATATACACACAGGCTGTTAAAGCAATGACACAACAGTGTTACCTATGTGCTGATAAAAGTATAATGTGTGCTCCTTATCTTTCAGGGCTCGTAAAACTTTATGGTTACGGCTGTGTCCTCTGACCAACTGACCGAAACACTGTAAACACATGAACAATATATAGGGCGTTGTCATTAGGTGCTGATGTTATGAAAGTACAGCAAAATAATGTTGGCTATGGTTAACATTTAAATGGTTTTGTAAGGGCATATGGTAGTTTTGTCTTTTAAGGGTTTTGTTTCTTAATTATTATTCTTAAAAATTCAAATAATATGTGGTTATTTTTTATAAAGAAATTTGATATGCAGTTAACTATAACATTATGGTAATTATTTACTATAATTTGAACTTACTTATTTTGAGTAAGATGTTTCAATAATTAATTTACCAACTACAAAGTAATTCGCATTTATCGTAAAATAATTATCATAGTCTTTTACTAAGTACATACTATAGAAAATATACCCCAGCAAACAAAATTATACCCTATACAGATAGCTATAGGGTATTATTTTATTTAGCTACATTTATATGCGATACACACGTTTATAATCTGTTCATAAAGTTGGACAAGCGGATGTCCGCCGGTAATGTTAACTGGAGTGACGGCTCTATTCCCTGGATGCGAATCAAGATAGCAGGCGTAATCTGAAGATACAATAGTAACTGTTGGAGAGCCTGCGCAGAGATTGATGTATATATATTGACAACTCATGAAAGTTGAAGATGTAGTGTGTCAGAATAAAAAAAAACCGTTTTTTTTTAATATAAAATATCATTTACTGTATGTCAATTAACTTAACGCAAAAAATATAGCAATGGCGATTATCGCGAGAATAAAAAAAGGACTCGTAAAGGGTTTTGGAGAAGAAAACAATGGAATACGAAACGTCTTTTGGTCAACAATTTTGTAGGTAAAATCAGCATGAACTGCAGTTGCCTTACGCACTTTACAGGTGTAGGGCAGAGGTATTTTTCTAATTCCTCGGGAGTAGTTGCCCGTCTTAAAGATACTCGAGCTTTCTGTTAACGGGAAAATCACAGGACATATCTATCGTCCATTGCTAGTAACGTACTATTTCGTATTGATTTATAAAATCCGACAATCATTACCTACTTGAATCTGAATTAACTTTGATACTAGTTTTACCAATTTAACCACAATACTTAAATTTTAAATACGTAAAACTGTACCTAACACAAAACTAAAACATTATTATTTTACTATTAATACAAACTCGCGTATACTTTGTCGTTTAAAACCTACATGCGAAAAACTACCTAACAGTGATAAAAATTCTCTGGATAGGCACTCAAAACGGTTTGAAGTAGACATTAAACTTTACGACAGTGTATGTAGAATAGAAACAAAAGACGTATAATACAAATAGCATGTCGAACTGTCTGGCTCAGTTATCAGGAAACGATGGCTCTACACGCCATACGAGACAAGATATTGCTAGCTGAAGGTTGCTCTATTTTGAGATTTTGATTGATTGGCTCTTGGTCTAGTGTGGACGATTTGAGGTATTTTAGGTTTAATAATTATATTTTTATAAACTATCGTTGTATCTGTGTAAATGTTGTAATGGATTTAATAAAGTAAAAACTATGTTCCTTAGAAAATCTTATTAACTTGATTTAAAAAATAACATAACCTCTTATGTAACAGCACAAATTAGTCAGTTCAGTAAATAAAACGTTATTATGGAACACGCCTACAAATTAGTAGCCGTAACATGATTCCTGGTATTATTATATTATGTCCTTTAAATAACTGAGTCTGATACTTTAAGGTCCCACTAGAACTGATGACACTTTCGGCCCGATATACAACCAATATAACAGTAAAATTCAAAGAGCAGCATAGAATTCACAAGCTAGCTCCCATACGCGCGCTTCGAATAATTGAAAAACGTATTTTGGAAGGCCCACGGATTGTCCAATATCGTCCTGGCCTTTTTTAATCGTTTTAGATCGACGTTCTTATTGGCAATAAAGTTTTTTTTCAAATGTGGATTAACAAAATGGAACCTGAAAAAGCTGCCGAAAATTTCAAACAAAAGCACCATCCAAATATGAATTCTGAATATTATTAAAAGAATGCTGCACTTCTTTAAAGCATAAAAGTTCAAGGCAACGGCAGCTGTTTCTTTAATATGAAAAAACTTACCCGAATTAGGCCAGGTTTTAAACCCATTACCTCGAGATTTAAAGTCAGGAAGGAGGCGTCATAATGACGCCCATAAAGAACAAACTAATAGAAGTTTTAAAAGTTTTTACAGAGTACCGTAAACTTTCGCAGCTGAACATGCAAAAAACCTTATAAGTCGCGATAATTTACAACCTCAGATTAACTTAATCATCGTATGCGCTTGGAAATGTATGGGATATATTTAAAATCAAAAGTAGCGTCAAAAGCAGAATCAGGTTTAAACGAACTTCAAACTTTAGCTAAAACTGCCCAAAACTGTTCAGAGCCTAGAACAAAATTAGATATTTCCACGAATCTATAAAAGAAGCACGGCAAATTTACAACCAAGTTACGAATTCCAATCGGCGTACCGATTAATCGAAAATTTAATTTTGGAATAGTGGCGCATGCGATTGTGTCCAATATTGGACAGTGAGTATCTATTATTTTTTATTTTGCGACGCCCGTCTGTACAGACGGTACTTTTGATTCGTTGTCAATTTAAATGGTAAATCTGACTTTTATTCGTTTTGTATATCAAAATTGCTATTATATAAAAATACATTTGAATAAAAAATTTTTATAAAAAAAAACGGATGATAAAATATTAACTACTTATTATCTTTAGTGCTCTTACAGGTAATTGTTTAGAAGAAACCCATCCACAAGCTGATGAAGTTCAAAAATGTTTAAATTAATTTAAGGATAACTTGCTCTGAGAGATTAATTTATTAGTGGTTTAGGAGCTTATCTAGCGCTTCGATACATTAATCCCTTTAAAACCTAATGCAGCAGCACCACAAGGCTCCTTAACTGTAATACACACAACCAACCATAATAATCCAGTGATCGCTCCATTCACTAATCTACTAAAGCGTTATAACCTCGCAAACGGTTGGGTAACGGATCTAATATTCAAATTCATCAGAGAGCAAGACGAGACCTCAATATCGCACCATCACACTAGTGACGATGTTCCACAAATCTGCATAGCACCCTTTGCTAGCCAATTTAACTCACGTGGGTAGGGTTATCAAATCCTGTCACGGAATTTGATTAAATATTTAGGAATTCAGGTGAGAATTTGGTTGGTTGAAGTATTTGAAAACTATTGTGTGGATTGAATCACGGTCTTCTGTGGTTGAGAATTTGAAGCAAGTATTTTGTATCGTAATTTATTCTTTGGAAGCTTGGAGTATATTTTCACATTATTTATAAACAATCTTTGTTAGATAGTAAGGTCCTACTTATAGACGAATATAATCTTAAATTTTTTATTAACTTTTGTGTGATCTTTCAAGTATAACCCTCATTATTTTTGCTACATTAGTGCACAGTAGATCAAAATGTCAGCCCTACACAACGGCTACTTAGGCAGTTCCAAATTCAAATTTCCGAACGATCGCCTTCGGGTGCGCTCGGTGATTTCCGTCGCACGTCGGCTGGAATAATGGCGGACGACGCGTGTCACAGGAAATGGGGACGATGACGGACCCCGGAAACGTTCGCGACACGAGTGACCTCGTACGTGGGTGTTCGGAAAACATCGGATGACATCGGCATACTACCAGCCTGTGATAGGCTTGCGGTAAGTGGACATGTCACTCTTTTTGGCAGGCGATTTTATTTAATCGAATTTATGAGTAAAAACTAATATTCTAAAAGCTTTTAAAACTCTTTTATTCTTGAATAGAATGAATAAAAACATTACAACACATTTTTTTAGTTCTCACCATAGATGTTCCCTTTTCCGCAAGTTGGTGTACTAATGGAGTCGAGGATAAATGATAAATTACTGTAATATCTATCAATAAATAAATCTCATATAGGTCAGAGCAAAGACTTAATAACAAGGAATAAAAGTCAATTTCCATTAAAGGCCTGCCAACGACAAAAGCCCTCTAGGTACAACGACAGTCATTCAATAAAAAGATAAAAGAATAGAAAAGTACTTAAATTCTTTTTACTTCTCAACGGCCCCGATTGATATCCTAGTTAACGAATGGGAATCAGATTCCCGTGCATACCTTTCCTCCGAGATTCTATAAAATCTGAACGGGATTTTTCATTAGCTTAAGCTTCAGCTTGATTTAAAGTTCGCTTAGTTAGACAGCGCACAAAATAGTTGAAAGATAAGTTATTTCAGGCTCTATAAAACTTCTAAGGACTCAATTTTAAAATAAGATAGTGTCTGGAGTTAGTTTAAACGATGGAACCCACAGTTTTTGACGCGATGAGTATACATTTAGAAAGACAGGATCAAAGAAAGAAAGAAGGATTAGGGACTTTTGGACACTTCTGTAAAACACCAAAGACTGTTTCACTTCGAATTTTAGGTACGTTCGACCAGCGCGCCTCCCGGGTAGGCGAATGGCAAAAGGTTACCAATATCCGCGTCGCTTTATTGTCAGATAATAATCCTGTCGTGAGCGACAAGCCTGTACTGCGTTCTGCACGTAGTACTATAAATAAAATTATTCTGTGTCATTGTCTCCATTGTGAATAAATTTCGGGCGATTGCAAGACACGTGCGAGAATCTATTCAAACACTGGTCGATTACCAGTTCATCTTTGACAATACATTTTTAAACTTCCTGCTAGATTGTCAGTAAATACACTTCACTACACTAAAGAATATTGATGCGGATCGATGTTTTTGTTTGCTTTCATCATCGTCCTTTGTCTAGTATTTTACAGAATTGTGAAACTACACCTCTAAATCATTTTTAAATTGATTTATTTAAGAGGCCGGCCAGAAAGACGTGGCAGGATGACCTACAGTCACACTGTAAGGGTTGGTTTGAGGTGGCGCGAAATAGGGAACTATGAAAGGACTTGGTGGAGGCCTTTGCCCAACAGTGGGACAGTTCAGGCTAACAAAAAAAAAGTTGTGCTTTTTAAAAAAACCTAATTATGTGTTCGACATTAAAGTTGATTCGAATTTATTAAACTTTGATCTAGTTGCCGTTATATTTTATGATGCATTAAAAGTGCTACGTTTTATTTTAATTCCTAGAAATTATCCGAGCATGAGAATTGTTTCTAACACGAGTTAAGCGCCTTCTGTGTTTGCTCGCACGAAGAGCTAAGTAGCCTTTGTTAATTGCACACATTTGCATAGAGGAAATATGAAACAGCATTTTCTTTGCTAATCTATTTCAATTTAACTTGTTTACAAAATGCAGCTGAATTTACGCTAATTGACTTAATAGTTGCCTGCACACATTTTAGCTGCATCGTACGCAACTTTTAACTCTTACTAACTATAAGACAATCAAACAATAAATCGACGGGTAGAAAATACCTTATGTCAAGAAGGACTAAGAATATGTATTCATAAAAAAAACATCAGCCTTGTCCGTCTAGAGAAACTGGTGTCATGCTCAAATATTGTTCTTATCAAGAGAGAACCACTACCTATTATTTAACGATAAAGAGCACAAGGCTTTACTAATATAGTTTTTCAATGGGTGTGATATTACAACATATAAATAAAAATAATTTACAAGGCTTTTTGACCTATGGTGTTAATAATGACACTATTAAATGGTGTCTAAATTAGAACCATGGCCCAAATAGTGCGATAGTACAATCTTTTTATTTTATATCATTTCTATAGAATGCTAGAGCTATAAGTTGTAGTGCCCAATTCCTTGTCAAATAACTGCCAGTCCCGATTCCCGCGGTCCCCGTAACTTCCCTTGCTCTGTTATGTTAAGCTCTCAGGGGATTACATCCAAGGATACGAGAGTCTGTGCGTAGAAATATCGATAATCGAAACACATACTATATATCTCCATTCCTCTTGGAATGCACTTCGTGGTATTATAGGATTGGAAGATAGATTACTTGTATCTCTATGAATAGAAAGTGTAAGTTTGTTTAGTTTAGATAAGGTTGTTTAGATTTTGTTTTCAGCCTGTCCTCTCTTAATCGATCGAATCCTGTGATCGAATCGACACTCTCTAGAGCATGAAATATTTTTGTTAAAAATCTCTTCTACAATACAACTATACTCAAGTGAATACCAACCGTACTGAAACGGTGTGGAAAGTAAAGAGTAAAGATAAATTAACCCGATTTTTCACTGACTACTACTATCCAAACAAACACTGTTTTATGGAAACACCGATACAATAATTCCCAATTTACTTTATAAACCAAAACAAAGGCTAATTAACTGACGAAATTATAATAAAAATCGTCTTTTAGGACATGCGAGCTTAAAACCTGACAACACGAGTTAATTGGGTTAAGCTTCAACCCAACCAAGCAAAGTAAATTAATAACGAAGAATATATTACGCTGTGACCTCCAGCGGGATCAACAGAGATGTCATTAGCGATAAAACACTACGAATGAATATGAGTTGGATAATCTAATGGGAAACTGCTTGGAACAATTAGATTTGATGTTTCTAAAGTGCTTTGCAATCATTAATGAGAAACTTAAATTAACTTTAATTCGAATCAGGATGGGAGTTTCTAAGAATTCGTATTTCGGAGGTATTGTGTTGTTCAATCCAATTGAAATTAAAAGTTTGTTTGCACTGACATCGCCAATAAGAGACTGAATGAACGGTCATCGTAAACGGCAAAATACAAAAATACATTTTGTCCGAAGCCTTAAATAAAGAGAAAAAAACGAGTCAATAAAGAAACCCCTTTTTAGAATAACGCGACTGAACAAACCCTAAACTGCGGGTTTGATCCGCCAAATCAACCGTGAAACGCGATAAAGAAATCAATGGACGTTGCCAATGCATAAATTATTTGACGCTTCACTGAAAAGCCTAGACTTTATAAACTGTTTGCTGTCGAAGAAAAATTCTGTTAAAAAGATTATGTTGGAACATTATTGATTTAAAGTACTTGGAAGTTGGAATTATCGGTATTTTCTTATAGAAGCAAATAAATGTTTTTAATATTTTTTTTAATCCATAAGACGAAGTGTCCACTAAATAAATAGTAAGTATGAATCCAGTAGGTTTGAAAGCGACCTCAACACCAGGAGGGGAAATCATGAGAATTTGAAGAAATTGAACTTTAAAGTGAAGTAAAAGTGGTAAATAGCTAATAAACCAGGTAGAAACCCTTAGTAGTATCCTTCTGACTTCAATGATACATATGACTTTATGTATGTAAAGTACTAGGATTAAAAGACATTAAAATTATTCACGAGCCGAGTATTACGTTCTTTTGTTCTGTTTATTACGCCCTAAAAATACGTACGGCATTTTTATCTCGTGTGGGTACATCCTAAAATTATAATAACAGTAAAACATGTAAAATAGGCCGTAAAGTAAGGGCGCGAAAATAAAATTTAAATCCTAAATAATTAAGAGGTTTAACATAAATCTGAATTCTTTGTGAGTGGCTACGGATACGGACATGATAAAGAGATGAGTTAGAATGATAAAATAAACAATGTGCTAGGCTGTTTGCATGTCATTATTATTATCAGCCCATGTTGTTCCACTGCTGGGCAAAGGCCCCCTTTCTCCCAATCTTCACTATGAAGAGCAAACGTGGACCAGTCCTTCAGATAGGAATCGAGCTCATCTCGCCGTCTCCGTCTGGGCCTACCACGTGGTCGACTGCGGTTTTGCATGTTTTATAAAAAAGTAATAGGTTACCTACGTTGCTTTCTGAAGCATTTCTTATCTATTAAATAATTTTAGAGATAGCCCTTAAAAAAGTTCAAAATAAAAAATACCGTCTTCAATAATTTAATGATATATGAGATTACTTTCCACCCAAATTCAAAACTGCTAAATTAACCCGTAATTACTTTTGAATCCCTGAATCTCGAACAATTTGCGACATAAAGCAAACTTTTGAGACTTACGAGAATCCCGAAAAATTTCGTCCAAATATTCTCGCCATACTTCAGAATTCGGAAACTTATCCTATCAGGGATAAGCGATCCAACTTTGTGGATGTTTCCCGATAATACTACCTACTGGATTTATGCACTCAATTTAGGAGGTATAATTAGGATATTGTAGCACTTAAACAGACTGTAAATCAGAGGCGTATGCCGGTTTAATAAAACCTGTATACTTTGATATAAAGTTTGTTATAATATAGTTACTTCTAACATCATCTAATGTATGAGAGTTGACTTTGCTAATAAATTCCCCATTTTAATAAATTATGTTCGAACATGGTCAAATTTACGATATTGTCCTTAAATTCAACTTATAATGAGCCGTGACTTTCATTATACTAATTAGTATTTTAGCAGATATATCAAATATTCTTTCAACATTTCTGTCTGAATAACTTATTTTATATAACCACAAAAAATGTATACCTATAAAACGTAGAGATAAACTATTCCAGAAAAGATATTTCTAAGACAAAAATAGAACAAATTCAGACCATCCTCTATTCTCATCACGTTTAAAATATTATTATTAAGATCAAATTTAATATAAAGCTGCTTAGCTAGCTCATTCGCCGTTAAAAGACTGTAATAAACTTTTAAAGCCAACAATTTTTATGCATCCAAACGTATTTTTAATAAAAAGACGCATTGCAATAAAAATACCAGCGGTGACATTGAATTCAAATTGTTCGCTGAATTATCAATTTATATTGCTCAATACATTTTTTAAAGGCTTATCCAATTTTGCGTTTGACGTTAATCGTTTTCGATTTTTATTTCAACGTAAAAGGTAAAGGTTCTCAATTTTATTTGTAATTTTTCTCTATACAACAATATGATACAAATAATTTATTTTACGTTAAAAGCTTCAATTTATCTTATTCTTCTGAGTAATACTTCAAGTAAATAACATTGACGGGTCTAAATGTGAGCAATAAAACGTTAATGGAACTCGAACCTTCTTGCAGCTTCTCTCAGATAATTATGAATTTATCTAGGCTTTGAATGTTACTGTAAAAACATATTTTCTTGACTTGATCGTGAAAATGAATCATGAAAATTCAAGTTAGAATTTTCATGTTCCTTGTATTCATCTATATATATTTTATCAAACACTGGCCAAATGACTTCATCATTATTTATTTATTTGTTTATTAACAATTTATGTACACACAAGAATATTTAAAGGACACAACAATTACAACAATTTAGTACAAAGGTACTGCTAACATTCATCCTTCTAAGGAATAGGCTTCCTTCATTTGTTTTAAAAACATTTAAGTACGAAATATTTTGAGTTACGAACTCCGAGTGCGTTGTTTAAAAAACGGGAAAACTTTTCAAATACTGCCTCAGTAATAAAGGGGAATTTATCAAATTGTAACTGTCTAAATCAGCTTGTTCTACACGATGTTGCCAGATTTACCGAAACGCCCGCAATTTAGAGTTAAGAAGTCCCGCTTGTAGCTTAATATTATTAAATCTTTAATAACTCTAATTTGGAGTGAAAAGTTGAATACATTATTACTTTTGTTGAGATGTATTGTTCTTGTTTCTTTTCCGCTTTCCTAATAAATGGCTTCGCTTCCTCGTTTGGCTATATCGGCGTATTCATTTCTTTCATTATTAATCCAAAGAGATAAGTTGTTTAGCTTATTGATACGATGTCTAATTGTTTTTGAAACTCCATCTGCTGTTCAGCTACAGATTACTTTATTATGACGTGTTGGTATTTTGGAGTAGGTACGTGGAAGAACAGTTTTTATTAATGGCGACATGTTCTTGGACTCTAAGCATTTTCATTAAAACCACGGATTATATTTCATGATTTAAAAAAAGAAATAGAATTTGTCTTTTCTGGTTGTCATAATAATGATGTCATTTTTTATTCCTAGTAGGCTTTTCTTTAACATTTTTCGTTCTATACCTAAAGGCGTTCCGACCGTTTCGTGCTAACTTATATGATAAATAAACGACTTCTATAAAACCTAACTAATTAAACAGATAGAGCCTTGAGGCAGTGACACGTGCAACAAACTGCATATGGAAATTAATTACTCTACTTCAATACGGTGCTAGGAAGTTGGCTCGATTTCTTGAAAGCTTGTTTCCTTGTGGTAAAGTTTCGTGCTGGAAACAAAGCGAGGTTTTATTATTCCACTCCTCAAAGAATGGAAAACATAGTTCGTGCATTGGTTTTAGACTGAATTTTACTGACTGGCTTAACTGAAGAACTCTGTTTAATAATAATTAACTGGGTAAAAAAAAAAATCTCGATTTCTAGGTTTTTCATGTTGTGTTCCCATATTTTTATTCGTTCTTCTTCTTAGTACATTAGCCAAAAAAAGACGGTCCACCAGTCTTCCCAGCAGGAAAACTGTTCAGGTTTTCAGATAAGTACCCAGTATCAGTATCCATTGCCCTTAAAATCTCATTAACATCTATATGTTTGTTTGCATTGAATAGGCTCCGAAACTACAGAACTGATTTGAAAAACTATTTTACTGTTGGAAAGCTACACTATCCCCGGGTGACATAGGCTATACCTATCATATGTTTTAATTTTGAAATGTTTGTTAAAAACCCGTGCGAAGTCGGGGGGCTGCTAGTGTACTATAAATTGATAAAATTTTAATGAATATGTATCAAGTGCTTCCAAAACGTGTAAACCAACTCAACCAAACACTAGAAAACCAATTTACCTAAATACTACATAGTACATGGCTACATAGTACATAGCCTAAAATAATACAGTACAATTAAAAGTTAATTTTATCAGAGTAACCACCGTTCTCTCTCATAACAGCCACTATGTCCGCGAGTAAATAAATAAATACAGAGCACTTTGTTGCCGACCGAAGTTCGCGACGTCATTTCCGTTCCTTGTAGGGTTGTCAACAGCGTTGTTATTATTCCTGTTTTATTCAAGATGGTTTGTGTATTAAGGAAAACTATTATGAACCGTTTTGAGATCTCTAGGGGTGAATCATAATGGAATATGTGACTGAAATTTTATGTTGTTAAGTTTGTCGTAGAAAAAGGTATTTTTTTAACTTGGGTCAAACTGTCAAACTATATACTCTGAGTATAAAATAATTTTAAACATAAATTGAAAAAAAAAACACTTCAAATTATATTTTTTTTTTTTTAAAGTCGCTCTTTATGATTAAAGTCTTGTTGTTCATTTTCTTTGTGAACTTGGCCTTTGGCATAGAATAAATAAAAATAGAATAACCATTTCACATAATATCGAAAAGCTATCAAACCTCAAGTTGTTGTACCTAAAGTATTTACAATGGGTCTAGAACAACTCTTTCACAATACTCCCTTCGATGCGTCATTAATTCCACTCAATCTATTTTTAGCTTACAATCAAGACGCTACGGTAAATAGGACCATACCACCAATACATAATAAAAGAGAAACACTTTGTAGCCGACTACAGTTCAGGACGTCATTTCCGCCACCACGCTAGGGTTGCAACTTTGAAATCGTTTTTTTTAATTCCTTTAAAAAGATACCAGAGAGAAAGAGAGAGAGCTCTTGCTTGCTTCTCGTTTTGAAGTAAGATAGGGTTTTTGCCTATCATGTGCATTTATAATTTTTAAGTAGTAGTCGGGTTTACTTTACTTGGACGAAATACATCAAGGTGGGTCATTATTTATATTGGTAGATAGTAATATACTTGTTTCTATAACTAGGACAATAAATGAATGTCTTGGTAATACATGAAAATCTCAAGTTACAGGGTTTGTTATGGAACTCCACCGAAACGGCTTGACCGATTTTTATGTTTTTTTTTCGTGTATATTTCATAGATCTGAGAAATAGGTCGTACGCATTTTTATACTTCTATGTGATAAGGGTCTTCCTCTTCAGATTTTATTTTTTGGATTTATTTATATTGCAAATCAGCGTTTACCGGGTTAGCTAATAGTATTAACATTTGAACAATAAAAGCCTCTACTTTTTTCAAAGAATACCTTGAAAAATTATCTACCGAGACTACGAACACACCTGGACACACCACACTAGCTTCAAGGGGCAACATGTTATACAGATAAGCATATAAAACCCTATCAGTTGTAAGAAAGGGAAGGAAACTAAGTGACCAATTACCTGTCTGGCGGACGTACCGCCGCGATTAGGGACGGCCACGTTGTCATCTATCTTTTTCCTTTCGCCCATTATTTCTTCTTCTTCGCTAATTGATACATGGATGGTGTTAGAACATCACTATAAACCATGATGGTAGGGAAGATTAACACCATAGGTAACACTAACGTACTGACTAGATAGATCATTGGGGGTGACTCATTCCGGTCTTGTTTAATGGGTATTTATTAATAAAATAAATTATATAAAAAGTTGTGAATAAATCCTCTATGATGAATACTTTGTGTTAAATACAATGAGATCTTGCATTATGTCCTAAATTTTATTTATTAAGTTCAAAATTTTTACATCTATATTTTCAATCATCACTATCTACTTAATAATAAAGATAGTACAAGGATACATCAGCAGATTTTGCAGATTGTTTTCTAACAAAGTAAATCTAAGATTTAATTATACCTTATACTGAGAAAGCCCATTAAAGTTTAAGTAACTATTTGATACACATTTGATCGCCGCTAAAGTTCTCTAAGACCATATTAATATTACTCGACAGAATATACGTTTTAATAATCCTAAGTAATGTGTTCACATCATTTTAATGTATCCGTTACATACCTTTGTCTATCTATGTAAAGGTATTAGGTTTCATGATAAGAACGTAATTGGGATTCCAAAGGTTAAGCTATAGATGATAAATAACGTTTCTTGTAAAAGGCATTCATTTGGATTTAAGAAATATATTTACACAAAGTACAAGTTAAGCAACACAATATTGTTCCGAGAAAATTCGGGTTAGCAGCAATAAAATTTTGACTTTCAATCACTTAGAGATTTTCGGACCAATTTCTAAGACCCGCATGTTTGGCTATAAATAAACCTTACCCCTATCAGCCATCACAAAAGTCGCGGTAACAGACCCTCAAACTTATAAAGTAATTAATAGTACGATTTATTTCAAACTTTGACAACCCTACGAGTCGCAAGTTTTGTTCCAATTTGAACTAGTTCCGTACACGTGTCGGTAACAAAAAGTTTGACAGCCCTAGCCTTTGCCACAACGCAGCGTAGTTTCATTCATTATACAGTATGCGAGTGTTATTTAAACGAAGTATAGACGCATAATAGTATATTTAGGCGAAACATGCAACTAAATTATGACGTTGAGGGTTCATTTTATTATATATTATATTAGAACATTGTATATGAGCCCATTGTCCGGGTGAATGTTAGGTATGTGTGTGTGTGTGCTAGAATCAATGTTGTTTTAAATATTGTTACATGTATGTCTGTGTGTGTTTTCACTTCATTTGATTTTAACTTCAATCAAATGAGCAAGGACGCAAGGCAAGGGTACCTAAGGATCCGAGTGTAATTGGACGAAAACCGGCGTCGAGTCATATTTCAAATTTCCGATTGGCGTCTGTCGTGAACCTAGTACTTATGCAGATATCTTTTGAGTAGAAATTTCTACAGAATATTTTGCTTCATATCTGCTCTCAGTATTGCGAAACCCGTAAGATGATTGATAACTTAAGTTTTTTGCTTATTTGCGTGTTACTCAAATTAAAGATGATTATGAAATTTTCAAGAACTTATGAAACTTTCTAACTATATTTTTATGTAGATTAAAACATAATATTAACAAATTAAATGTAAATGAAAACATATTAAAAAGAAACGCATAACATTGTAGATATCTGACGCTTTTTGTAAAAGAAATCACTTCAGTATTTTGTAGGTAGTACACAACCAACACCCTATCTAGCCTCCTACAAGGGTAACAAAACAAAACGAATTTCAAGACGCGTCAGCAACAATAAGATTGACAGCTGCCCTTCACATTCACCCAGTTATAGGGCAAAAGGGTTTCTGTTATTACGCCTACTTATAATTGAATGTCCAGTAATTGGCTTGGCATTCGATACACGCAGTGAGTTGGTTGCGTAAAGGCTTGGATTACCGCAAGGGACAAATATTTGTGCCCACAGATATTTGTGCAGAATTCGGACTTTTGGGTTTTTGATTTATGTTAATAAACGTTCTAACAACAAGAGGGTCGTGTGGAGTGGCATATAGAAACTTTTTAGGTTAGAGACAGTTTTGAGTTAAGTACATCCAGCAATCCATGGTACCTAATACTGTTACAGTTTAAACTTAACTTAAAATATCTAGTAAAAATGCACTCTGTTTATAACTGATAATGTACATGCCACACAACTTCTTCACGATAAAATAGGTTAAATTATCTTATTCATCTTTCTCCAGTGTCTTTAATATTTGATTGAGATTGTGTTGATCTCAGTCGTTTTATTTTCAGTATCTCAGTGTTATAATAGTTCGTTGATTTTCAAAATCCAACTACCTAGCATTTTAAGGTTTAACTAAAATGCAAGAACAAAGTAAAATTCATTTCTCCTCGCGTGCCGACTTAGTATTTAGAGCACCATTCGCTCAGTAGCTGTAAGAGCTGACATTTCAACTAATGGAGCATTAGCCAAGGTTCAACCTCGGTTGGTTTAACGCCGCAGTTATGTTTAACGTTAACGTGTTTTATTAACTAGTTCAAGACGTGAGTGAAAATTAACACGCGAATGTTAAGTTTGTAAGATCTGAGTTTTGGTATGTGCTGGTAATTTTTATGGTGGCTTCAAGGATTTAATGGTGTTTGTAATAAACTGTCGTCGAGACGTAAACAACTGTTTTTGGGACATGTTTATGAGTCATTCATTAAATGAGATGCGCGACTCCGCAGCGGCAGCTCATGTTTAAGGACTTAGGTTAATCCAAAAACGAGTTTTCGCTCTAGATCCGATATACATTTAATAAATCTGTGGAAAATATTCCAATCTATGGCAAGGTATTTTCTGAAACGTACTTTGCTTACAATCTTTCTCCATCGTCTACAAAGTTTAAATCTATCTCTAGAAAATCTGTCAGTGCTCATACCTCTCTCACAGAAGGCGCCCTCGTAGTCTCCGTCGCGACACTCGCAGATGGGGCCATCGTCGGTGCTGATGCACACGCCGCCGTGCTGGCAGGGGTCGCGGCGCTCGCATGCGTCGCCACTCGCATTACTGATGCGAGACGACTGAAACAAGCAGACCAGGTTAGTAACAAAGATTAATTATACGTAATGCTTATTTACTTTATAATATTTCAAAAGTATACATACAAAATATAGTAGGAAAAATTATATCCGTTACCAATAACAGGTACTTTTTCTATGATAAAATATCAGAAAATCGCAGTATAGTAGACTTTTCTTTATATTGTTTGAGGTGTTCAGGAAAAGACTAAGCATAAAATAAGACTAAACTAAAGACTAAGCATTTATATTGCGTTATGTACTTAAGAACCCATTGTTCCTTCAATTATACCTTCAAAGACTACATTTAATAAAATATATCTATACCTTTATATGAAAATTCCGAACGACTGCACCAAATCGGAAAATTATGTTTTGTTATGTTCCTTATGTAAGGAGAATGTTCAATATAAAAGAAAAAAAAATCGTCTGGAATGTTTTCAAAATCTCACACCACCGGTGCAAAACCGAGGCGGGCAGCTAGTGTAAAATATAATTAAAGTCATGTAGCTCGAAAAGACTTACTTGATTGGTAATACTGAATTAATCTCTACTACAGTGCACCTGACCAATCAGAGAATCTCATCACCACTGATTAGCTATCCTGTAAGTTTCACTGGAGAGCAGTGACAGTTACTAACGTTTAACTTGTTAGCAAAGTCTTAAGCTACAAGGCAGTTACAAATTCTGTAGGTCAGAGCTTTTTATTAGTTTGCAGTACTGTTTCCGCCAGGAATCACGTTTTATTTCAATGGTTACCTAATACTTTTTAAATTATATTAATAAACATTTTAATCACTTGGACTTAAATTTTACAAAAATTTAAGTCTAAGTGATTTAAATGTTTGTAAAGCCTCCCGCGCCGCAAGGATAAAATTCCATAGTGCAGGAATTGTTTTTTTTTATTTGCTATTTTCCCCTGATTTTGGATTCCCAATTGCAGTGCAGTATATTTAAGTGTCTATATAATCAAAATAATAATTGTAATTCGTAGCCAACATCAAAACATAATTATAGAAGGGTATATCAACATACAAAAATATATATGTTACATTTAGTCTCTATTAAAGTAAAATGTAGGGGTTGCCAAACCGCTGAACTACTTAATAACCAAACAAAACTTTATTAATACTTAAACATTAACCCTCAAACACTGCGAGCATATTTAAAACACGATAAACGTATTAAATATGAATTCTAAATACATTTAATACTCTTAGAATACTTGATTATGCTGAATATTCCTATTTTATGCTTACATATTAAAATTTTGTCCCATCGCCTGCGTGTTAGCTAATATAATAAACTAGGTGATTACCCAACGCAGTTTCAAAGCGATAATAATTTATATAAGGCCTTTGCTTTACTTAATATTCAAAAAGGTATTAGCTGTTCAAATAATGGATGGTGAATGTATGAAGTTAATATTTTAAAGGGATAAACTGTTTTCAGATGAAACTATTGGTATTGTTGATATTTTTTGCTGTTGATTATTTAAATAAATATAGAATGTTAGCACTATTTTAATAGCACTATTTTGAGCATGACTTGATATATCTTTTAGAAAAGTACAGTTTATATTTTTTTCATTATAGTTAATTATTATTATCAAGAACTAAATCTACTTAAAGAGTGTAGTGTGTGTTATAATTAATAACACACACTACACTCTTTAAGTACATTCGTTATTCTTATTTATATAATCATACCCCCGAATACTGAAAAACGCAACTTAAGTTTAAGACGTGCTTACATGCCTATCTGTCGCTACTTTGCACCATAAAGTGACAGAGACAGCATGAGACTTAACGGCGTCTTAAAACTGATTGACTTTTCAGTATTCGGCTATTAGTATACTGACACAACAGTACCTTCTTGTAAGTGACTTCTAATTAAGCACTGCTGAGAATCGGAGCGGTAACTCTTGTCCGCCAGACCACAGAAAACCAGTTACTGCCGGTGCCTGCCCGTTATCAGATTTAAGTTAACGTCTAGCCGGCTCGGAAGATTAACACCGCCAGTGACGTGGGCTTTAAACCAGCGAATTAAAATCGCAAAATATTTAAACGTAAATTTACTTTGAAATATTTATTCGGGAATTATTTTCGAAAAAATATTTTCTAAATATAATTTTAATAATCTATTACATTTTACTGCTATTTATGAAGTCGTGATTAAGCAAATAAAAACTTGAATTTCACTTTGAAATTTACAAACGATTAGTACATTTTCAAAACTAATTATTTATTTTTCATAATTATGTAGTTTTGTAGTAACCAAAATACAATTTGGATTTTTTTAATTAGGTCAAGAAAGCAAATCGCTGATTTAATAGCCACACACTAACGACACTTCTAGTTATCTTAGCATATTAAGATCTACCGTCTAGACCAGAGTCTAAGTCTTGATCAAATCCAGATTACTGGATAATCCGCTCGTTAGAGGTGTACCAAATTTAACGAGGTTTTCTTAAACTAAAGTTAGCTAGAGCTTACAAATTTTACCTTGAGGGCTAGTTTTAGAATAACGTTAAATGGGTCTGTTAAGATTAATACAGTGATACAGTTTGGTTAAATTTTAGATATTATTACTCTCTTTCTGCGATGTACTTTTTTTCTGAAAAAATAAACTTATTATTATTATTATTATTATATCTTAAACAATAATGAACACCAGGCAAAATTAGACAAATATTTTGTTCTTTATTGAGAATAATTTTGCAGATTTTTAGTTAAGTTTAAGAAGTAGGTACGTAGATTTATTATTTAAATTGTTTTTTGGAAATAGTTAATCAGGTAACATTAATTCAAGAATAAAAGGATAATAACGCAGTGTATTTCAATTCATTAACAAAATGTAAAAATTACAACGATTGTCTGGACTTTAAAAGAAGTGTGACCCCTGTGTTTGTTTCGACATTAATTCTTCTCAGGGTAGCAGTTAGGAAATTTCAAATTATTTTTTATCCTATAGTTACGAAATAAGTTATTTCCTGTAACTCAGAATTTATTTAACATTTGTGTCAATTTTCGGAAATCCTTCGCAGAAAAAAAATGTCTTTTAAGATATATACGACTCTTGCACTGAGGAATTTAATCATTGTGCCGCGGGGGGTTATACAGAAATTCAAATCACATGCACAAATTTAACACCCAGACTTGGAACCAGCTTTTATGGATCACACAAATGCATGTCCGAGCGCGGATTAAACCCGTGCACGTCGTGCACAGTGGTTATTGGCGTGATGACCTATACCACTCGGCTATCCGTGCAGTCTATATAACACTTATCAAACTCTTAAATAAATTAAAATATATAATTCAGTTTCATAATTATTTTATAGTTCCATTGCGTGATTTCCACTAATAACTAAGCCTTATAACTCGCGTCAGAAACGCTATGATTATGTAATTTGTATGTAGAAATTACTATATTAATTCATTTAGAACTGCGAATAGGATCATGACCTTGCTATATTCAAAGCTTATGCGGGCCTGCTGAAGGTTAGGGATTAGTTGGAGAAAAGTGTTTAAATTTAGCCGTTGTTAAGTTATTTGAATGTTGTGAGGATTTGGGTAAAGTTTAGCTTCTGTGTTCTCAGCTTATCGCCAGCCTTATACGAATGTCAAACAAATAAACGGACCAATTCCGGCCAAGTGCGAGTCGGACTTGTTCACGAAGGGGTTTGGATCATTTTATGTATTTTTTTCTTCATTTATATATTTTTAAGATTTTGTTATAGTGGCAATAACATTTCAACTCCCTAGCTATTACGGTTCATGAGATACAGCCCGCTGACAGACGGACGGACAGCGGAGGCTTAGTAATAGGGTCCCGTTGGCACCCTTCGAATACGGAACCCTATAAATCAGTAGCCAGAAACTTTTAGTTTTAGTAAGATTAGGTATTACTATGTTAGAAGTAGGTCTCCTATTAGTAGCTCACCACAGACCATGATGTACATAAAATTATGTATGATATGGCTTAAAAAATAATATTATTATTGTACAGGAATATTTGAGAACATGGTAATACAAACGAAAAGCATAATTGAAATAGAATTTTAAAAATACATTATTTTTCAACTCTTTTGTCATGAAAAAATATAACATGGTATCGTTATCACACTTAAATATATTAACAAGAAGAATAAATAAAGGCGGTTTACAACTTCAACACAATCATTACGCGCCACAGTTCAAACAATGACTCATTCATTCCTTACAACTATACAATCAATCATTCATCTTTTTCAATCATTACCTACTCCATTCAATGTTCAATGAATGAACCAATCAAATAAACTAGATCTAAAGAAGTCAGAAAAACATTCCTTTATGTCTTGAATGAGAAAGAAACAGCTTTTTAAAGGATTTAACGGAAATTGAAAGAGGTAATTCAGTCAGACATCTTAATCCTAAAACTATTTGAGTTAACTTTAAACAGTTCAAGGATTTAAACTATACGAAATTAGATAAAGATAGTTGTCTGGTGTTGTATAAATACCGAATCTAAGTTTAAATCCCGGCAAGTAAGTAGTGGCAGACTTAACTAATTAAGTTGGCCACGAATTTATACTTTAGTTAAGTTTTAGCTTAACATAAATTAGATGCAATAGAAAGTCAGGCTTTAAAGAACAGAATGGAAATAAAAAAAATACTTTATGACCATGGTTATATTAATTGGTGTTCTTAAACTCGTTTATTGAAAAACAAAAAATTAGACAAATATTGTATCATTTTCATGACTAAATACTAGTTTTTGTAAAAAAAAGGACGAAAAGGTTTAGAATACCTACTAAGTCACTGTGGCAGTGGCTTTCTATCTATATTGCATATAACATGTACTTATATTACTTTCATTTACATATCTGATTAGGTACCTACATGCGTACTTATGCTAATTAATGTAAACTTAAAGGTAAAACATGTAATAACACCTTTTTACAAGGCATTCACCTATCGACCTCTTGAATAAACCTTAACACGATCACGAAATCAAACAGCGTACAAAAAATATGTCATCGTAAATCATACCTTATACTCCTCAGGTTAAAATTTATATTACTCTAAAATATAAAAGTATTTTTCATCACATAAGCCTTTTGAAATTATACTTATTCAGTAAGAGAATAAGGTATAAATTGTTTGTAGCATCTGTTGCTGATCCGTCGCAGTGTTGATTGCATTATGTTTCTATTATTGTTGTGTAAATTTGATTTCAGTGCTACAGAGGAAATGTATGTGTTGATAAACATGATTACAGTCTACTAAGGAATAAAAGAGGGAAAATAAGGAAAACACTTTTGTTATTTTAAAAACACTTTCCGCTGTTTGGAATAATCCTTGAGACACAGGGGCCTTTATAAATATTTTAATGTCATTTTTAAAGAAGACAACAGACATTAGAGATACTACACTATATCAGCATTGTCGACGGGTATTTTTGAGCCGCCGCGAAAACTAGCCACCGAGGTATGGCGGAGGGTTGCGCGGGGAGCGGCCGTTACGTCAGTTTGCTTTCGCTCGTTCGCTTTTCGAGTAATTGTCAAATGAACTTAATAGTAAAATGATGCCGGCGACATAACCCCGGAATAGGCCACCGGCATGTGTGTAGAAGCCTTAAGAATATATGGAATGAACTTGGGAAGCCCCAATACTTCTTCTAAATACTGGGCAAAGAGAGCTTGCCCAGTATTGGGACAGAAAAAGAAAACAAAAAAAAATGTTCCTTGTTGAAATCGCATCTGCAGGACCCAACGCTGTGCCAGTTGATATAATGAAATCTTTATCACTTCGCTATCTGCCAGATTATATTTTTGTGGTTCACATTAAAAACAGCTTCGTTGACAAGAATTACTTCTAAATAACTGTTGAAAATTCGACGTCGTCGGGTCTTAAAATAAAGCAACCCTTTTTAGGTGCGTGGGCTGTGTTAATAGCTCCGGGTTGAGGCTCGCTGGCTTCAGCGCATCACTCAATTTAAGAGGGCAGACAGGTCCTATCTTGGATGTTAAAAGGTTAAACAATAACCAAGATTACGGTTTACTACAGTTAAATAAAAGGGTTTTTTTAATATATATTATTTTTCCATTCCATTGGAACACGACGAAATAAGTTGTAGAATAATAGATGTCGTGTTTTATACACTTATTTATATGTTACATTTTAATATTAACAGGAATCCTACTAGAAAGTCCTTAGCTACAATACTTACTAATATTATAAATGTGAAAGTAACTCTGTCCGTCTTTCTGTCGCGCTTTCACGCCAAAGCTTTTGAATCGATTTAACTGAAGTTTGGTACACGGATAGTCTAGAGCTTGCGAAAGGTCATAGGTTACTTTTTGCCGCGATAACCGACATCCACGAGGGCGGAACTGCTGGTAACAGCTAGTTTTCATATAATTTCTGTATTTTAATGTGCACAATAATGAATAAAAAATTAAAGACTAATCAAAATGGTTGTAGTAGATACCTAAAAATATATAAAATACCAATACCCAATAATACATTATTTCCAAGGTTTTCTTAAAGCCACGAAAATCCTTTAAAAATCTTGCCTCCGCAACATAACTCGTGCCAAGTCCACATAATGTTGCCAAGTAATTAAAATTATACGTAGAAATGTAGGTAGCGCGGCAACACTGTTTCCGTGTCGGAAAAGCTTTTTTTGACTACTTTCTTAAGGCACGAACATTCTGTAAGGCCTGAAACACGGCTGAATTTTAATTGCTGAAAAGCAAACCGAATTTTTTGTACTTTCTGTATACTTCGAACTTAAATTAGAAAATTTTATAAATTTCTTGAAGTAAAAATTATTTAGTATTTTTCGCTCTTAGAAGCTTTACTAGTATTTCTCCTGTCGTACAAAAAACGGTGGAAGCTATAAATATTTTAGCAAGCTTTATGAACATTATTTTGGAGCCTGCTTTGTCTAGCTAGCTTTTCTTCTTTCACTTTAAAGCCGTACAAAATGTTAGTATAATTTAGTATTTCTCCATTGAAAATAAAAATCCTCCTTAAGTAGGTACATTATTTAGTTATTTTTATTTCCATCTCATAAAAAAATCAGACCTTTTTCTTACTATACAACTTTTCAAACACTTCGATGCTTCGATTTTATTGGAAAATGGCGGAACCAGTTCAATAACCCCGAGGCTAAGCCGCTAAAACGTGTAACCGTTACCGCAGAGAATCCCAGTTTGCGTCGGAGAGCACACTAAGTCGTCGGTCTTGTACGAACCCACGACAGTCGTAACGGGTGGCTTTAAGCCGAAAAGTCTATGGACCGAATATCCAAGGCTATGTTTACGTAGACCCTTATTCATAAGATCTTCGAACAATGTTGTGAATTGAACTCATAATCGCGGCATGAACTCTGAATAGTATTGATAAACCTAAATATTCAAGAATACCGTTTTTTAAACTTGATATTCGACCTTTATAGGAGGTAATACATAATGTAGAATGGATCCTTATCGATTTAAACACGTCCATTAATTAACAATTAGGATCCACAAAGTTGGTGGTCATCAGATGAACATGATTCTTTTCTTTAACCAATAGACTTAACAATTTCTAATATTAAGAAAACGTTAATCGATAAACACACAACTCTCAAATAAGGAGGTATTTTAGATCGTTGCTTAGCAACCGAGAAAACAAATCAAGCTGAAGAAAAACGACCTTATTTACTCAATCGGCTGGAAACGTAAGTAATGTGAGATGATAACAAAATAAGCGTTATATTGATTCTGTTATATCATTATGAAAATATATTCTTGTAATCTTGGGCACTCAGCGCTCGAGCAAATCAGTTCAAGCTATTATTTGGACTGATGTCTTTCCAAGAACTTTTGAAAAGCTAATATAAATAAAAAAACGGTCAGCATAAGAGTATTGCAGTTGATTACTCAAAATTTACGTCATTGGCAGTGTATTTTTTTTTATAATTAAAATAAAGATGCCAACTTTACCATTGTCATAAGCTAAACAGATCGAACTTTTATTTTCTCTTTATTATTATCCATTTCGATGGAATGTCATTATTCGTTATACCTTGTCGCGTGTGTACGTGAAAGGTTCGTTCATTTCTCATACAGCGCGCAATGTACGTGATGCGATTGCAAAATGTAGTAACACGCTAAATCAAAGAGCTCATTTTTCATATAAATGGTCGGTTCACCATGTATGGTTTATTAATGTTGTTCGTTTATACATTGAAGAATAAGAAAAGTGGGTTCCTTGGATTTATTGCGGTTACAAGGATTTGAAGGAAGAAACTAGGTTTCGTGATCAGATCAATGCATACTAATATTATAAACGCACTTTTGCGTCTGTCTGTCGCTTTCACGGTTAAATCGCTTAACCGATTTTGATGAAACTTGGTATGGGGTACGCTTGTAGCCTAAGAAAGGACATGGGCTACTTTTTGCCGCGATAACCGAAAACCACGCGGGTGGGGTCGCAGACAACAGCTAGTTTGTAACAATATTGTGAAATTTAAAATACTTCTTAGTAGCAACAGGATCTATGTCCAACCGGATTTTAGTGTATTTAAGAGACTGAAATTTGACGTCATATTTATTCCAATTCAACCAACTACTGTGTTGCCCCACATTGAACTCAAGACAAGACGGTACATTTACCTTGATAATGAAACTCATAACAATGTTTCCGTTGTTTCGGGAACCAGAAACAAGATACCGAAATTAACATAAACACCCACTCACTTTTAACAAATCGTAACTTTAGGTAAAATTGAGTAGGAGTGAATGAAGTGAAAGATGTACCTAAAGCTTGTACGAACTTGAGATTTTATGTTCGACGATCTCCATGGTCCGTGGTGGCGTACACACCGATTTTCAAGGTGTCTCCAGCTCTGAGGTCCTGGGTTCGATCCCCGGACAGGTCAAAGAAAATAAACCACGTGTCTACATGTACCTTTGTTGTCTCTGATTCCTTAACACAAGTGATTTAGCTAATCACTTTGGGTTTAGAGGAATAAGTGATGGTGTCCACATTTATTTAATTATGTGCCTAAATGACCTACGACCTCAGACATCAGTTTACCTACCTAACCAAGTTAAATTAGACGAACTTAGATGCTTAATTCAATGTATCTTGAATTAACACTGATTGTTTCTAAAATCTTTTATTTTTAGCCGTGTCACAGGGCCCCGTTACATTTACCGACCTAATTAAAAAAGTTCTTTAATTTAATCACACCCACGTGGAAATAGGTCCAATACAGTTTCAGTTTCAATGCAGCCTTTAAACAGTATCATCCCACGCGAGACCCGGGAAATGCTTTGAAGGTAATTTGAATTTACGGATAGTGTCAGTTTTCACTCAAGAATTTAATATTCAAGCTTTTGGTTATGAATACTGAGCTTAAACGCTTAAACTGAGATGAAACTGATCTTCGCTGATGACAAGCGGTAGTATTATTAGTTGTGCATGCATTGACAGCTGTCATTTTGACATCTGTCAAATTCTTATAAATGTTATTTCCTATTTGCGCCATTATTTTTTATGAAAAATTCTACTTTTGCGTAAATTCTTTGTTTAATATTTTACTTTTACAACGGCGACGAAATAAGTCAGCTTTATTGGATCACAGTTTTGAGCAAAGTATGTTAAAACGAACAGAAATGCAATTACTGCGGAGGTAATTGCATGGAATATTAAATAAATTATATTAAAAATACCTCTCGGAATACATTTTATTAATTCTCAGAACACTGAAATTGAAACCAACTAATCCTGGACTAATGAAGGGTTCTGACATGTATATTTTGTGGCAACCCTGTGTCAACTATATTAGGGTTGAACTGAAACATGTGTAGGTGTTACAATATACTCTCGCATTTTGTTACTAAGAGATGTAGGCTGAAGCTCTGAGTTTTAAACTTTGCCATCAATATTTCTGAATGGCATTAACTTCAAATTGCAATATTAAAGTATATGCTGCAACAAATTAAAATTGTCGATGTGTTTGTTATCTTTTTCATTAATTGTATATTCATTAAGTGTATTTTACACCACAATATACATGAGTAAAAACACTTGTAATACAGATAATCTGAAGTATAATCTAAAATAAACACTGTGACATATGAAATGTAATTTTAAAGCAAAACACAACATGAAAATCTGTATTCACGAACAAACTAGAACGAATCTATCCCAAGTACACAAACGTAATATCAATTTCAAATAGTCATGACTCTACAATCCCATTTCATTATTCAGGACAACCCTACGCGTGGGCGGTGAGTGGGACGCGACTTTCAGGGCTACCACAACAAAGATTAAACTTACTTTGATAAAAACCTTTGTAGCGATTTTAAAATTACAGAATGCTTTGTTTCTTTATTTTATTTACCAATGGTATATTTATAGCCAATTTTTTTTTTTTTTTTTTGTATAATGCCTTTTAGCCTATAACAAAGCTTTTCAATTAATTACGAAGAAGGGTTACAAAGTGAATTTATTAATGAATAGAGACAAATGTGAATTTCAATGTACCGTCAACAAAGCAAACTAATTTAGTGGTAAAGTAAATTAGAACGTTTGCTAACCGTACCTCGTGAGATGCATTAAACATTGAATTACAAAAACAATTGGTAGTAAATTGGGAAGCCACTAGAACTAATTGTATTGTTCACAAACTGAACTCGTTTATATTCACTTACAAGTGCATACATCTATGTGTATGATTTGTATACTACACTTGCTTATATATCTGTTGCCCTCGGCTCCACCGACCTGTTTCTCGGATTTTAAGGCAAAACATTTTTTACTAGAAATAAATATAGCCTATATGGGATAATGTAACATTGAAAGGTTGAAAGAATTTTTAGAATCGGTTCAGTAAGTTTTGAGTTTAGTCGTTACAACCATACAAAAAACAAATATTTTCTTTATAATATTAAATAATAATACAATTTAATTAAAACATATTTTATATTATAGTGTAGGTAGATTTAGGTATTAAGGTAGTATTATTTCAATTTATTTAATAAAATATATTCAGTTTCTCAGTAACAAAAAATGTAATATTATAACTTCAGTGACGACAGATAAGCTTAGACTTTTAAATACCCTATGAACATCACATTAAAATATTTTAAAAAAATATAAAAATACTATTCATAAATCATGTAGGTATAATCGAGTAAAAATTGGTTTTTACTCGATTATACCTACATGATTTATGAATAGTATTTTTATTGACTTGTACTTGGGTACAAGTCATCTAATTGCGTTTTTCTTTTGTTCGTTTGAAATAACTCCACAAAATTGTATTAAAAGTAGATAAAGATAGGCTATATAAAGATAACGAATTAAGAATAACAGTGGAGGTAAAACCTAGTACTTAAACAAGAAAGGGTCCGAGCCACGGACCTTTACATGTTATTCCTCGTTTTCATTAATCGTTAATTGCTACATATTTCACGATAAAACAATATTTTCGTTTCGTTAACATTCTATACAAAATTACGGTCCCTCGAAATATGTGTTTGGAAATGTTATTTTGGGACCAGACCCTTGATCATTACATGTTAGAAATTGCTAAGATAAAATTGTGGGTTACAGTCCACTGGTCGATAATTAACATAAATATATTATTATGAAAAGACATAAGTTTTGAGCCAATACTCGACGATAGCATCTTATAATTATTTATTGAAAATTCTACATATTTTATAACAGGTCATTTATAAAAAAAACATTCGATTAAACTCACCAAAAGACAACTCATTAATAATATTAAAATTTTATTTCCATTTTATTAAAAGCCAAAACCTAATTAGTCCGTCAGTTAAATAATAAAATAATATTAAACGTATTATTACAAGTATTTTTTGCTCTTTCAAAATAAGAAAACACGTAATTAAAAAAATTACGTAAGTATGACGTCATTGGCCTCCAAATGACTTCATGCTTGGTTACAAAATGCACGAAATTGTGACTTCAAGCGACATTTTAAATTAATGTATCGTCGTGTATTTTTGGTTACATAAGATAAGAAAAATACGTGTCCCATATTTTTAATAATCTAAATCAAAAGAATTTTATTTCAAGAAGGCCTTTTTAGGCACTTTTCAAAAACGTTAAATGATTCTAGTTGCTATAACAAACTACCTGACGGACATTAAAAATAATGAGACATCTTCAACAAAGTCAAAAAACACCTCTATCAGTTACACCCACAGACCACCAATTCTTTCAGTTACAACATTAAATCCTTCGATATAAATAATCCTTTAATACAAAGATATGCTTTAATAGAACTAATACTACCCTACATTAATAGGTTAATAGTTACGTA
This sequence comes from Diachrysia chrysitis, assembly GCA_932294365.1. NCBI lineage: Eukaryota > Metazoa > Arthropoda > Insecta > Lepidoptera > Noctuidae > Diachrysia > Diachrysia chrysitis. Next base: position 1,255,748 of record OW028661.1, read on the forward strand.
ACAATATCAATGTACTCTAACACAGTTCCAAACACCAAACGGGTCAATTAACAGCTGACTTAATCATATTTTCCTTGTTCCCGTCCCGACAGACTTCAACTTTCTTTCCTAACTTGTTACGAACACCAATACTTCTATTAATAGAATTAATAAGCTGTTTTGATTACGTAGTTACCTTTGACAAAATAATGTTTCAACATATTTGTATTTTACCAAAAAAGATTGTGTTTTTGATATTTTTTGTACTTATGAGGCGTTTGTTAAAGCGTTTTTTTTTTAATAATAATTTTATAACAAATCGATTGTTATGAAATTATTATTTGCATCCCTGTCACTAAAACAACTAACTCTTTTCTCTATGAGTAATACTTGTACTGTGTAATATTATTATATTATTATTATTATTATTTATGACTTTAATCCTTGTGTCGTAGGGGGTTTCACAAACATTCAAACTACAAAATACACTGCGACTTTGAAGAAGCATTTGTGAATCACAAAAATGCTTGACCCATGCGGAAATCGAACCCGCAGAACGTCGCGCACATTGGTAGTTAGCGAGGGCTATACCACTCGTTTAATTAACGGTATATTTAGAGAGTAGCATCACTCATAATATTTTATGCGCGAATTGTATAAAACCAACTTTTCTTTACACGACACTATATTTAAAACATCACACATCCAACGCAGTAGTGTGATCCATAACAATTACATTGAAGTTAATACGATGTGACTTGCCAGAAACGAACACATATTATATATATACCATACATTATATAACATTCTACATAATAAATGATATTTTGTGTCAGGCGAACTTTGTCGCGACGTGTCTCATCCCTAATTTGTCATGTCACTGACGCCTGCTCTTAAAAGGTCGTTTACACTCGCTGGAACACAGCCTCAATCATATGTTACGAAAACTCTAAGTAGTATCTTTTAGCTCTTTGTCGAAACGTTTTAAATCTTACTATAACATACTTTTAGGCTAATTGATCCTAATTCTTATACAATGGAATACTAAAGTTAATGTTTTGTCATGCCACAAGTAAATTTTATTTTAAGTTTAAATTACAAAGCGTTTAATATAGAATACAGTACCTACATATAGTAGTTGAAAATAGTCTATTAAACGTCAGCTACCCACTTACAAGATCAAAGGTCATAAATGAAAGAAAAGAAGCAGGGAATGAAGGTCAAAAGTCACCTCATTTTGAAATCAAACCTCGGGTTAGAGCATCACTGAGAACAAAACTAGGAAACTAGATCTGATTTTTATTATTTAAGACCTGTTTAAACCTTAGAAGGGTCGCCCACAGAAAAGGTCGAGAGATTCTGAATTCTAATTCCCCCATTTTGCTTCCTACTTGGGAATTCTAATGAATATTAATAAACAGTTATTGTTATTTAAATAATTGTATAAACCTCCTTTGATGCAAGCGTAACTGGCCAGCGAGAGTATCGATTACTCGAGTCGAAACTGTAATTGATATTTTTCCATTATGTAATTCATGGTACCTTGACTTTAGTATTTCGTCTTATAAACGAGAAACCCAATAAAGGCGCCCTTTTACATAGTATTAAATATCTTCAACGACGAACTGTGAATTTAAAAGCGGGAAATGTAAACCACATGACAATGCTGACAATAATATACGAAATTCAATCTTGCTGCTGTGTAATAAAGTTGCAATTGAATTGGGGCCTACTCTTCTCCTTTTCTTTTATATTTTACTAGCTGTCCCCCGCGACTTTGTTCGCGTGATTAGTTTCAACGGTTTTTCATTTTTGCAATATTTTTCATTCATGCTCCGCTCCTATTGATCGTAGCGTGATGTTATATAGCCTATAGCCTTCCTCAATAAACGGACTATCCAATACAAAAAGATTTTTTCAATTCGAACCAGTAGTTCCTGTGATTAGCGCGTTCAAACAAACAAACAAACATACTCTTCAGCTTTATAATATTAGTATAGATTTCGTATTTGGTATTCTCCAAATATACCTTTGGACATAATTATGTCATATTATTTAAAATAAACTAAAAAAAAATAATATTCTTATTTAAATTTAATTTTATTATAACTATTTTAATATTCATATCCCTGTAATTTATTTAGACTGTTTTATTGTTCTATATCGGTTATTCCAACAATTGTTTATTTAGTACAAGTAAACAACATTAAAATTAATATTTGTTTGTTGAAAATGATCTATTAAATGTTAATTTCGTTAAACTTTATTTATTTTAACAAAAACGCAAAATATTGCGGTTCAATCAGAGTGTGTATGTATACATGGTATATGAAGAAATACTTGCAAGTTATTTCAAAAGCTTCGATGTTCACACTGCTGGTGGGAATACGCCGCACTTGTCACAATGTCTGGAAGCAAATAACTTTTCCCAGTACGTCACGTAAGTACTTTCACACATACTTTATATTCCGTACTTCTGACGTTTCGTAGCGATGGCCGATATTAAATCCGCAGAATATTCGACATTTATTGAAGCTACGATGTTTGGTTTGATTTTGATATATTTTTAATACGTAAAATTCAACAATTTAAACTGACGATTATAATATCATTGTGAGATATGCTACCTTTTTGTCTCAATCATTTAGCAAATAATTATTAAGGAACTTGAATTTTAATTTATTAATCTTAAATATTTTTTTGACAGAACAAGCTCATTTTATTCACCAAAGACATTGAGTAACAAAACAGTGCCCTACTGATATTAACTGTGACACTGACAACAGCTTGACAGAACTAATTTTGTTTAATATTTTAACGATTTATTTCACCATAGATTTTCAATCGTACCTTTCAGGAAATACGTCTCAATTTTCAATGGCCGTATTGTAAATTTAAATAAATATATATCAACTTTATTTACACACAAATAAAACAAATGACAACTAAATGCAAATATAATACAGCTCATATTTCAAAGTTAGCACCTAAGTTTTAAAACAGTTTTTTGATTTAATATAATGTAAAAAAGCTCCTTGTTTTATTATATTAAAGTTTAATATTCCCACAGTGCTACGCGGCCCCTACAGCGTATTTCCCTTTTCTTTGTAATATTGGCGACGCTAAGCCCTCATAAACTATTTTGTTACATGTACGGGCGTCATATGTGAGAGAACAAGCTAATATTTTACTGTTTTAACTAAATTTTACTTTATAATAGATTGTAAGTGAAATCGGGTTGACAGAATATATCTAAGACATCGTGTCTAATAATTGGTTAATAAACTAACAAGTATTTACTGGGGGTTACTCTTGAATAAATTTGGATTGTAATATAATGCCAATACAAAATTGTTATTCATTTAGCAGCCGCACAAACAAAACACTATTCAAAAAAATCCTGTCAATGTTTAAATTTCATTGACAGTTTTTTTTTTTCAAGAATACTTATACACGTAAACTTATATCAATTTCGAATTGGAATTAAAGTTAATTGAAGAGAAAGAGCACTGGAACAAATTTGCACCAAACCACAAGGATATATCGAAATTAACGCTACTCATAGCTCTTAAAAAACAAACATAGAAATTTTCTGTAATTAATCCATTTAGGAATGTTACTAAATTTGGCAAACGCCTACGCTTGCTTAATTTATCCTTTCTATATAAAATACCGCGTAATGGAGTAGTAATAATCTCATTGAATAGAATGCCTAACGGGCAAAGGTATCGTTCATACAGCCACCCACGCGAACCAAAAACAAATATTTTTATGACCAACGCTATTTGTTTGGAGTTCTTGTGTTCTGTGTATTTAATCCATTTATGTTACCTAAATACGAAGTTTATCATTATTAAATATTTAAATGTAAAATTATTTTACATAAGATTGGTCTAGTGGTTAGTGAGCCTGACTGCCAAACCGGAGGTAGTGGGTTTGATTACCACACAGGACAAATCTTTGTGTGATGCACGATCATCATATTTTTTTTAGTCTGTGTGTAATTTATTTTATGTATTTAGAAATATATAAGTATGCTTATCAGTTGTCTGGTTGCCATAAATATGCTCTGCCTAATTTAGGATCAGGATGGCCGTGTGTTAGTTGTACCAAGATATTAATTTATTCAGTCTTTTAAAATAAATAGACTGGAGTTAAATATGTTTCTTTGTGGATATTTTTTTTTTTTGGAAATATTAATGTTTTTAAACAAATTATCTACATAAAAAGACATTACTATCTTGAAGAATAGTTCTAATTAACAGATAACGTTTTAGTTAAGAAACTAGCATACAATACAGTCCACATATACATTAAAAAAAACATATTTAAATTATTTCACTAGCAAGCCAAAGTGTAAAAAACAAAATCAGTAGTCCATTATTCCCCACCCAGATCACAACATTCAATTATTAACACGACATGTGGTGAGGATATTGGAATCTCGTGTCGCTGTCGAAAATGACGTAGGTAGAGTCCGGAATAAAAATAATTATATACCCCACAAAGCAAATTGAACTTGGCACTTCATAAAAAAAATATAAAAAGCAACGTTGTTTTAAACTCAATTCAATTTCTTATTGATACTTTTACTTTATATGATTTGTATTATCGAGTCTATATCGTAATAGAAAAAACGCAGCATCGTAAAATACAAAAATATAATAACCGTAATAAAAAAAAATAATGTTGACTACTTGAGCACGTACAATTAAATCAAAGTTATCTACACTTGCAGGTACCAAATAAACAAATGAACAACTGACGTCACACATAGTGGTTCCGTTTTCAAATAAATATAAATCATATATACAAATCGTTTATTTGTCAATGTAGGTATATAACAATAGATGGTAGAAAATCATAATATTATAATAATATAATTCGCCACATTGTATCTATACAGATAATTCGCCACATTGTATCTATACAGATATACAAATTTATTTTATTAAATGTAGTTTTATGTACTTATTTAACACTATTGTATTTATTATTATTTAGAATTAAATCACAGACCACAAATCTAAAATTGTTAAACTTTTACACGATTCTAGGTGATACTGGTTACTTCTACAACATTTAAAATAAGCTTCAATTAAGAGGGGAGGCAGGGGTGTTACGTCACACGCGTTTATTCCACTATCAACACGCTTTAATATTCGCTCGCGGGCTGTCATGGCGTGACGTAGCAACATGGCCGCCGCAATCACCGTCGAGTGGCGTCATGTCACAGGGCTGAGAGACGTTTATGTCGAAACGTGGGAAATTGAATGAACTGTTCGCGTACCTTCAGACACAAAATGAGTACGAATTTATTTAAACTGCTTGCTTACTCTTTCATTGCAAAAATGAAATAATTTTTTGTCAGAGTTTTTTTTTGAAATTGCTGATTGAAACTGAAATTAAACGAATGGTGAACACATAGCCTTATGTATATGGAGATGAGTTGTATGAACCTCGCCCCTCGCGGTCATTTGAGGACAAACTCCTACGATATCATATTTGCGAAGTAGGAACAATAAAAACTAGAAGGGGAATTTCGATGACTATTGTAATCAATATGTATGAGAGTGTAAGTGTATACCAACCTAAAAAATAACATTTTGTCAAAGATTTGTTTTATTCAAAGGTTGCCTATCGAAATATTGTAACCTTTTCTTGACTTAAATAATGAATAGTAATAATAATACCACCCTAAAAATATCCCAATGCAGGGCAATGACCTCTTCTCATATAGAAAAAAATTTTGTGTTATTATGTAAATATATTATAAACTCAAATCAGTTTACATAGCAGCCCTAATTCAAACCAGCATCGAGTCTGGTGACGTTAACAGGATATGCAATTGCAGGTATCGACATAATTAATTAGTTATGTGGTTTAATATTGCATACACTGTCATAGAACATAATTACATTGAAAATGTGGCGTGCTTAGAACAAAATATACAAAGCAATTCATTAGTGTTAATTGTTGCAGCCTGTAACTAATTATTGTTTACTGTATTGCGTATCTCATTGCCTAAGAAAGAGAAAGTTTGTTAGAAATTAACATATTTTAAAAAAATTGCATATTTTTTTTTTAATTCTAATTTTATTAAATGTTAAACATACATTATGTGTACAAAAAAATAAAATTCACAGGTTAGTAGTCATTAGACGTAACTTTATTATTTAATTTCGTATATAGATGTAGACTCCTGAATAAAAACAAAAGTCTTTCACCTTCAAACGATAATATGCCTGTCTCCCCAAACTTCAAAATATGTCTGCCACCAATAAATTTGTCGCGTGTCCTTATGGGCCCTTTCTCCCCATCAATATTCGACCACCGTACAGAGGATAGAAAGTTTCTTGGATAGTTTAGGGACTTTCAAAACATAATTTTGGTTAGGTTAGTAACGGTGATCCCTTCGTATATAAGTGAATGTAGACATTTTGGGATGGAAACATGTGTTTAGAGGCGTTGTAAGTGACGAAATAAAAAACTTTCTTAAACAAGGTATAGTGTTACTTTCAATTCACGAGTTTTGTATTTATTTGTAAGGAACTACTTATAAACCAAGTTGAGGATATCAGTATTAGTTTGTTTATAAATGTACAGGGTGTTATAACAATAATAATAAATACTATCCTTTAAATGTCCCACTGCTGGGCGAAGGCACTAGCAAGAGACGGCACGTTTGTAATGTTTTTTGATGTCGAATAATTAATGCGAAAAATTGAATATCAATTATTAAAATTAACTCATATTGAGCTGAAATTTTGTAAATTGACTCTGTACCAAATGCACTCTTAACACCTTTTGGATAGATATAACCTTGCGGTATCACCCTACATAGTCTGGTTAAGTTTGTAAATAAATAGAGACTTCATACAATTTCGACAAGTCTGAAACATAAATTCTACTAGTAATAATAATATATATATATATAAAAAACCTAAGATAATTTATTGTCAATTCTCTATTAATGAAACAATTAAATTTTTACAACTTATCCGAGCAAGTTTTATGACATAATTTTTGCGTTTTATATCTGAACCGCGTTATTTTAATGTGGCAACATTATGGTTTTACCTGTCGCTATAAAATTAAGATTAGAAACGTTATAAAATATTCATTGTAAAATTTTAGAATTTGGATTTTATAGGATAATTTTAATGGGTTCTAAATTAGAGAAAGGTAGTTAAAATTCTTAACATGACAACAGCGCTGATATTAATCATGTATTTTAGATAAATTGAGTCCCGGAACCTTGCTATTTTCCTTATTACTTTGATTTTTATATTATATATTGTATCTTCGGTAATAGAAATAAGACTTCCTTCGACATAGTCACGTGTTTCATGATTATCCCAATTTCACCGAAATACCGAAATATCGGCTCAAATAACAGTTACTGAAAACGACAGCTCCTTAAATATGTTATTTTTGTATATCATGCGTATACATGACATATGTCATTTCTTGCGGAAATTTGTATATTTATACGAGGTGAAACCAGGATACCAAGGACAAGCCAAAAAGATACTTATTCTTAGGGAGGTTTTTTACAACAATATGACAAAAGATAACTCTTGCAACTGTATTTTTTTTAAATCCATGTCTTTTATATCAACCACCACGTATAAGTTACATCTAAAAATTATATCCTTTAAATAACTTACTAATGATTTAATATAATAATAATAAAATAACAAAACTTTATTTTCAGCCCATAGTCCATATAAGACTTTACACGAAATTATAAACATAATAATTAAAACTATAGTTAAAATGAGAAATTATATAATAAAAATTACTAAGCCAGGATACAAAGCCTAACATCCACACTTCCGACGACTTACTACTGTTTACTTCAAGCTTCCTAAGAGTTAAAACCTAGTCAAAATTCAAAACACTTCCTCCGTTTCCCAAGATAAAACCTAACCAGTTTAAGCTGCCTTCAGATAAATCCAGAATGTAGTCGTAAGCACGTCACACCTTTCAGCACGCTGCACGGTCCAGATTAAAAAGCCATCGAGTATGCACAACTTAATGGATATTTAATGATGTACCTTCACGCGTTCTAGACGATATCTAGTCGGTTTTATAGTTCTGTTAAGATTAGAGAGCATTCAAGCGAGAAAATAGGTTTTATGTTCCTTGTAAATCGATTTTTTATTATGTTGGTACTTACTCGAGTTTGTGTATCAACCTCCATGAAAAGTTAGACTAAGCTGTTGTATGGAGGCAAAAGTAGGAATTGTATAGTATAGTAGGAAAATTGAGCACAAATTGAATTTCATCAAAAGGATTATTTTTATATCCGTTGCAATTTACGTATCTCCTTCAAATGGTGTGATTTATATTTAATTTTTAATATAAAATACTTGTGGTCACTTAACATCACGGCTTGTACGAGTATTTTCTTTGATACTATTTTGATATATAAAATAGAAAACACAAACACAGTTCAACAAAATATTTCGTTTACAAAATAAAGAATAAGCTAAACTGAATTTCCCTACGTGTCCATTTATCCCGTCTCTCCCCGCTGCTACTCATACTTAATGCACATAAATGCATGCACATTTTTCTCGTCTGCCCGTGAGATGGCAGTACCGAGCACCAAAGGTCCCAGAGCTTCTTAACAAAATTAATCCCACCGTCTGAAAAATTCTTGCATCTTCCGCTTGAAGATTTTTCTGCATACGAAACACACGAGTGAATTTTCTTTGAATCTAACACTTATTTTTTGGTGTCATCAACTTTTTCTTATCTAAACCAATATTATAAATACAAAAGTAACTCTGTTTGTCTGTGTGTCGTGCTTTCACGCCAAAACTACTGAATCGATTTAAATAAAATTTGGTACACAGATAGTCTAAAGCCTGAGAAAGGACATTGGCTACTTTTAGCCGCGATAACTGACATCCACGCATGTGGAACCGCGAGAAACAACTTTACAATAAAACATTAAACTTGCCTTTTCATAATACTTATTTCTTTTGTCCTCATAGCTTTCACTATTCTGTCGATTGATCACCATCCATCTTATTATTTTATCATCTTCCCCTTCTCGTTTGTCCCTCACGTTCAAAAACATTACTCATATTACTCTTTTAGTCATATTGTTTTCATCTCTCTTTACAACGGGACGACGTGACTATACATTTGTAATTTCAACTGTGATCTTTTTATAAAATAACTAGCTGTCCCCCGCGACTTTGTTCGCGTGTTTTAGTTTCAACGGTTTTTCATTTTAGCAACATTTTTCATTTATGCTCCGCTCTTATTGATCGTAGCGTGATGTTATATAGCCTATAGCCTTCCTCAATAAACGGACTATCCAATACAAAAAGAATTTTTCAATTCGAACCAGTAGTTCCTGAGATTAGCGCGTTCAAACAAACAAACAAACAAACAAACAAACAAACTCTTCAGCTTTATAATATTAGTATAGATTGCATTATTCAAAGCAAGCAAGCTAACAAACATTACTTGAATAGCAATAGCAATTTATCATATTTATTCATCTACTCCTATTAACAGTCATTGCTTACATAATTCCAAAAAAATATATCTACAATTTAAGTCAAAAGTTCCAAAATATATGGGAATTGTGGAAGATATTTGTGTGTCAGGTTTAACCCTTGGGAGTTGGAACCTTCGACTTAAAACACGAGTCACGAAACGAACATAAATCGTGCGACGACGCTACATTGTCATCTTACGTTTAAAATTGTTACAGAATCTATTTAGAAAAGATCTGGAAGTAATGGTAGAAACACGGTAACTTTAGCAGTTATAATTAAACTGTTCGAGATAGAAGATAACCCAGAAATTAATGAAAATAAATCTATCTTCATTTATGTTATAATATTTCAGGTTTATCTTGATGATTTAATATTAATATTATCTTACTGTTCCTTATAATGGATAAAGACTATTTAGGATAAAATAAAAATATTGAATATGAAAGTGTTTATGAATGTAAGTAGTATGTTAGTAGTAAATACTTTTAGAAACTATTATTACCGTCTTATATAAATCAGTTTTAAATCTTAATGACTTAGTTTTATAAAAAACATGCAGATTTAAAACAAAACCGGTCAAGTGCGAGTCAGACTCGCGCTTAAAGGGTTCCGTGCCACCGTACTGATTTATGCCGTTATAATGAAGCAAAAAAAAAATCCGGGGGAAAATTATTTAATTGTTATTATTTGTTGTTATAGCGGCAACTGAAATAATACTACTAAGATAATATACATACGGTGAAAATTTCAAAATGTCTATGGCTATTACGGTTCATGAGATAGAGCCCGCTGAAAGAAAGACGGAAAGACGGACGGACGGATTTCAGAGGCTTAGCAATAGGGTCCTGTTGCATTCTTTTCGTACGGAACCCTAGCATTAGGACCTAGAACAAAACGAGATCCCTTACTTTATAAAATGTATGTCTAAATTATTTAATTGCGTCATATTATTTAGGACCTACACGACCAAGCCGTAGTCAAGTGCAAAACCCAATTATACACGAGCCTCTCAAGTAAGACAGCCGTCCCCGTGACTTCCCAGACAACACATGACGCTGTATAATTATATCTGTATGGCATCGGGGGGTTAGGATTAGAAGTGACTCTTAAGCAATAAGTCCGAGAACTATGTCATTAGAAACTTCTAATCAAGAGACTAGGCAAACGTTATTTTGCCAGAGCCTTATAAACTAGGGATAAAAAAATATCCTACGACCTATTCTATTAAAATATATACAAAAAAATCCATAAAAATCGGTCCATTCGTTTCAGAGGACTTTGATAACAAACACTGTGACACGAGATTTTTATAAATTAGAAGAAGAAGATTAAGGAAATGTTCCTTACTGTGGATTTTTTTTTAATGACATTTGTATGTGATACTTAGTAAATTTAATATTTACAAGATTGCACAAATGCACGTAAACATGTAAAATTTGATTTATTATAGCATTTTTTTTAAAGGTGTTGATATGATCTCATTAGGAAGACACGCTGAAAGAGTCAATTATAATGCAGATCAAAACGCCAACAGTTCCCAAAAACACGTGATTTGCCTTCACCAAGCAAATTGACCCAAATTATGGAACAAAAACTTTGAACTCATAAAATAATTTTATCAAGAAATTATAACTTTAGTTCGCGGCAGGAAATTGTGGGTAGTTAATAATTTTACTTCCATAGTGACCAGTTCAAACCTCAGGGCCGCACTGACCTTAAAGCCTAGATTTAAAACAAGGCCTAACTACTTTAGATATTCTAAAAGTATGAGCTTCACGAAGTTTCAGGCCTAGTTCTTTACTCTGAGTAAGATAAATAATAGGTATCTACTATTGTGACGACTTTCTACTCGACTTTTTACTGAGAATGCGTTTTTGGTCTTCACTCGTATATTAACGAAAAATACCCTTAATATGTTGCAAAAACAAATCTCCTTGGGTAATTGTAATCAAAAGATAGGTCATTAAAATTAGTTTTTTGAAACAAAAAGTCGTAATCTGGCTATTGCCTATTTCACTAATCAATGACGCCTAACTTTTGCAAAACATCGTCTTATGTGCAATAGCTACGTAGTTACACTATTAAAATTTAAAAGAAAAAAAATAATAATTAATTAACTATCAAACAGTTCTTTTTTAAGTTAATAAGAAAATAAATTAAAAACTAATGATTACTATAAGCCGATATTAGAATGTTTTATGAAATTAGAAATTTATTTATTTCAATATTTATTTTTTAAATATCCCTCACGACTATCATTATAGGTAACTTAAAAGGAATTACAAACGATTCACTATTCCTTTCGTTACTGACTGTTCAATGTACCCCGTTTTACCCTGTTGACTTTCTTGACTTGAACGAGAAAATATGAACTGCACATCGGAACTGCAATCGAACGATGGAACCAGTTACATTAAGGTTCATATAGTCCTGCTACAAATTGTAATAGCGTACAGAAATAACAAGCTAGCTCTTTGCCTATAACGACCGTGAAGTTGGAGTTTTATCAAAGAAGTTTATAAAGCAATACAGCAATTTGTAGTTACTTGAGTGGTTCCCTGGGAAAGTATTTGATAGCAATAGAAATAATATCTAGTATCTAAAAAAAAGAACATTATTTTCTTCACAAAAAAAATGACTATTTTGCAGGTTTATAGGTAAGGTTTTTGCCTATTAAATAGCTCTAAAATTAATGAGTGTTCAAAAAAAGAATTGATGACCTTTATTTCTCAAACAAAGCAATTAATGATTTTACAGAAGATATTTGTATTAAAGTTACCTACCTAAAGAAATAGGTCTAAATGGCAATCATAATATTTCCTTTCATAGGTATTATTTAAGTATTTAGTTTTTATTTAATAGGTTACATGACTGGGTATGAAAAGTAGTATCTATTTAGTCCGTCAGTTAGATAATAAAAAATATTAGAAGCGTACTTTTAGCTCTTTCAAAATAATAAAACACTAAGTTGATAAAGTGAATCAGGGTTTAGGAGTGGGAGGTAAAACCGTCATACTTGTGCACAAATGCGGGAAATTTTTACGTCATGCGACTTTTTAAATCAATGTATTGTAGTGAGTTTTTGTTAATTTTATATTACTTAAACAAGAAACATAAATCATCTGTAATCTGGAACTTAGAACACATTGGACACATCTCCGTTTTTTTGTACCGATGTGTCTTTATCATCATCAACATCTACAGCCTTTATCATCCCACTGCTGGGCATAGGCCTCTCCTTTCATGTGCCATTGTCGCCTCTCCTCTTCGGTCCTGTGGAGACCTTAATTATGTCGTTGACCCATCTTGCTCCCGGACGACCGACGCTTCTTTTTTCACACCTTATTGTTCATAAGTGGTTAGGTAAGTTAGTTGCCCAAGAGTTGCGTGATCAAGCCGCCAACATAGGTTTTTGTTGTGCAACAAATATTTGTTCCTTATCTAGGTTGTTAGCTTTTGCATTCCAAACATTGAACAGTGAATAGATCAATGGATTGCGCTTTACAAAAGGTACATAAATACAAGGCGCATTTTTTAGAGAAGAAAATAAATCAAAACAATTGAATTTAATGGCGGTTATTTCTACGTTTCTGTTTAAATTTTTTGAAAAACGACCGTGTTGAAAATCCAATTATCCATTGCGGCTCGTTAAAACATTATAAAGTCACTTAAGCGTTGTAAAGCAGCCATCGTTTGCATTGTCGGCGATTCATTCGAGTCACTCGCGATTTCTGAGCCCAGCCGGTCTTTGTAATTTGATTGATGTTGGATGAGATTTATTTTTTATTTTCTACAATAAAAAGTTTTTAGCCAAAGTCAATTTTGTTAATATGTGAAAGATTAGCGTAGCGATTATTACAAAACTTTTTGAGTGAAGTAGATTTTTTATTTTTTTCTTACGTATAATTATTTTAATAAATTTCCTTATCACATGTCTTACTTTTGTAGATCATATTATGCATGTAAAGCTTAGCTAACATCTACCAGCAAAATACAAAAGACCCATTTACAAAAACAGCAAAAAAACCCGTCTCAGTAACAGTACGAGCTGACATTCCCATCTTCCCTCATCAAGTGACCATAAAACATACAAAAACTAGGATTCATAACGTGATATATCTTTCAATCTCTGTCTCGAGGGGATTGCTTGAGGGAAACAGAGCCAGTGACCTCAGATTTGAGGAAGATTTACCGAGACCTACATCACTCTTAATTCTCGTTAACCGTCTTATATTTTTGTATATTTCGTACACCAACCGTCTCAAAATAATAGTTGGCCTAGTCCTTATATGACTGCGGATCATAGGGGCAGAATTCGAAAGACGAGGCAGGAAGAAGTATTATAAATATATATATACTTATAACTTTTAGTGCATTTCATGTTTTTGCGTATAGGTATATAAGAATATATACATATATAATATATATACGCAAAACATTAGAATGCACTAAAAGTTATAAGTAGGTACGTGTAATTTATTTATTTATTAAGGTATACCAACAGCATTACATACGAAACTATAGACAAAATTTCTTTACAATAACATTTATAATATACATGTCTAGAATAGGTACAAACGGCATTCACACTATCTGACTACTATTTTTTTTATCTTTTATGAAACTAGTAAGACACGAAAGAGTAACAAAAAGAATAATGAATCTAAAAAGTAATAGTTTTTTGTTTCGAACAAGCTTTTTCAGTGGTCACTACATAAATTAGAATAGAAGAATCTTATTTGAATCTTAGAAATGAATTTAAAATATTATAATTAAATTATAACCTAAAAATAAAATAAATATCTATCATTTTTGTAAATTTAATAAATACATATCCAAAAAATCACAGACACATCTTTTCAATTGTCAAACTTTCAACGTATTTAGAACACCGTACGTCAAATAATTCGTGCTAGTGGCACAAATATGTCTCCAGTCGTGCATTCCTCATTTATTCCAGTTATTAAATAACAACTTTGCTCAATGCTTAACATGCTGGGCGAAAAGCCGATATGCTCGACGACAAGGAAAATATTGGATATTTTAATGAGACAGGCTTTCCCTTCAATGCTTTTAATACGTGTGTGTTCCAAAGAGCGAAAGTAAATAATGGGCTGCTTATTTTGTTTGCAGACTTTTTTTTTAAAAGACAGATTTTTTTATTGATATCATGTTTGTATATTTGTATTTTATTTTGATACTTAACATTTGACTTTATTAAATAACTTTTTAAATGAATTATTATTTATATTCTTGATTTAGTTCTTTGTAAAGAATTACACATTTACAGTAAAATGATGACGATTTTTTTTAAATAGCATATTTAGATTTTTATAAGTTAATTTCGAGAAATCAAAATTATAATGACTATCTATTGTTACATTGTCAATCATGATACACTTTATGTCAGAACAAATTTCTTTTAAGAACTAGAAACCCAACCTCAACAATTACTTGAATCTAAAAACAAATCTCAACAAATTACCCTAACATAACTTTGCACTCAAAATAAGAACAAACAGTTTATCATCTCATTTCAACTCACGTCAGACCTTCACACTTAGGTACATCGATTGACATTTTCTATTTATAAAAATAACCTTTTGTTGACACGTAACACGAGACCCCCACCGTTTATTGGTTGACCTCACCGCACACGGATTAAAATCGGTGGCTTTATTACGTATCTTGCGAAAGCAAAGCGATAGCAACTGACAGCTAAATTTGTAGAATTATTGCTGTCAAATTTTAAATTTTTCATACAAATTGATAAGTCATCGCGATATTGACAATATCATAATATGACTTATCAATTTGACAACAACAATTGTGCAAATTTGGCTTTCAAGATACGGAATAACGTTGTGGGGATCGCAAACAACCTCTATTGTAATGGCTGTACAGTATTTTTAATTTGAACACTCGACCTTTGATGACCCAATTGACGCAGTGACCGTCAGAGCTGCTAATCTGCATACAGGTGGAAATAATGTTTTAATTTACCTTGTTATTTTAAAGTGAACGAACAAGGTTTTTCCGCATTTTTTGTGTTATTAATAGACCTGTCATTAAATACCTACAATTAATGCGATATCAAAAGTTCTGTGCCTGTACTACGAGCTGTTAAAGCAATACTGTTGTCGCTGTGGAAACGAGACGGTGCACTACACTACGCGTAGCGGCGTCTCGCTTCCACAACAGCAACAGTATTGCTTCAAGAGTTCATAGTAAGCGCGTTGATCTTTTCTAACCTATTGACAATCATTACAATGATCAACAATCATTATGTTAGCCTTATATAGTATTTCAATTTAAGACAAACGTACCGTTTTTTTGCCATTTAAACTTGTCTAACAAGGGGTATAAAAATAGCCTACGACCTATTCTTAAACCGATTAGATAGGTTTGAGACAAAAAAGTAATAAAAATCAAGAAAGTCAAGCCGTTTCGGATGATTTCGATAACAAACACTGTGACACGAGAAATAATATATTTATATAAATAAATAAACTCTTAGTTAAATGGCTTCATACAACTTATTGCAATCTCATGTTTTTCTTTTGTGTTCCTTTTAAACTATTTTATAAATATAGGTGCTATAAATCAATGTACACATTCACTTAAATTATTTACGAGACACGAAAATCCTTCTGCAAAGGGATGTTTTTTTTTTGTCAAGAAAGAAAAGATACATTTACAAGTGGACGGCCCAAATTCTTTATTTATGTTTCTTGAACTTTCAGCGAGTCGGTTCCAATTAGACTAAATATTGTCAGCGGTGAAATGCGATACCACGGCGTGCAGGTGTATTTTCTGTTTATTCCTGCTCGTATTTTTTAGAAATATGTATAATTTTTCAATAATTAATTAACAATAAAATATATACTTAGAAGAAATTATTTATTTCAAAAGAAAAAAAATACATTTAGTTTTTTAAAAGTTAGGTTAACGACAAATTTTCAAACCAAAAAACAAATCCTTATAAATAAAAATGGAAATATGTAATATGGTAATAAAAATAAATAAATAAGGTTGTTTTCAACAGTTGATTCAGATATCGATTTAAATTTTCCGCGAAAAACTACTTTGTGAAAATCTAAGTCCAATTTCATCCAACCATCATTGAATTCACCGTGTGTGAACAGAATAAACGTACCAAAATATTTTATCAAATCATAATATTTTATGTATTTTAAAATTTTCATATCGAATAACTGTGACAGAAAAATAATGATAGTATGTTGATATTCAGAAACCATTGCCTTTAATAAAACCAATTTTCATGATAAATGTTACCGTGTATTTAATATCAATATCCACAGTCAACGTCAACGTCACAAAAAAAATAACATTTCGAAATAATATTCTCTTTTTCAAATTGCAATATGCACGGGTACATTTATTCAATACATGTTGTTTGTCTGGTATCTTTTGTTGTAATTTAATATCGTATATACATTATATATACACACATACGCAATACATATTTGTAGGTTGAATTATTTCTTAATAATATACGTCTTGATAAGAGAAGCAAATTCACTGCAAGTGAACTATATAGCACAAAAATATTACGTGATCATTTATTTTAATGCAGTAGGTTGGATTGATTATTGTAATTTGTTATTTGAATGACGTGCGGTCGACTATTTTTAGTTATTTTATAACAACACATATCTTTAATAATACCACAATTTACAAGATAAAGCGTTATCTACTACTGTCCGAAGTAATGATCCTGATTTTATTGAAAACGCACTAAACTTACTTGAAATCGGTATCTTTTTCACTTGTTCAAAATTAGAAAAGGATAAGACGAAAATTTGAGTTGCCAAATTTAGTTTCGAATAAAATTCTTATACAAATTTTGCGCAGAAACGTGTGCACTTAAAACAGTGATGTTCAAGGCGAAAACTAGTTTGACATTTCAATGTTAGTTGTTATTTTTATTGCCGTCCTTTTCTCACGCTGTATGTTAATAGAAGATACCAATGGTTTAATTTTGATTTAGTTAGAGTACAAGGGAATTAACGCCACTGCTCTGTATAATTATTATAATAATATTATGATGCTCACACCTAAAATTTTAGTCTCTTTACTGTAAGGATAACTTTACTAGGTAACATATCAGGCTTTACTAACCTTTTAACAGAAATTTTATTCTCCCTAATTCCTCCACGTTCAAAACAAACACCTTTATTCAACACAATCTCTTTATAATTTTACCCACACTTTTTACCGTAATTGCTAAAATTAGACATGACACAGCAATAAATGATTCGTTAGCACTGCTTACGTATTCGGAAAACGAGTGCTGCCGGCAATTAGCCTTTCGAGTCGGGAGAGCGATTAGAGCGGCCGAGCAGGTGATGCAACCAGCCCAAGGGCGGGGATTATCTTGTCCTATATAAAACATCTGTTAATGTCAAAGGTTAATAAATATAACTGTAAAGTTTTGAGATCGCAGGTATATATTTACTTTTTGGTAACGTTTTTTTTTCGCTTTGTAAAGTCCCTTTCAAATCGTGTTTTTTTTTATTTAGCTATTCAATGTCATTATGTCAGGCACTTGACATTTTCATTCATATAAATTCCATTATGTTTTAATCCATGCCTAATTTAAAATAAATACTCCTTCCTAGAAATGTCAATAATAGACGGAGAATAATAAATATTGTTGTACCGAAATGCCTTAGTATTGTAAACAAAGATAACGAGATCGAGCTGTCGTGTTTAATTTATGCAGGCGGGTGTGCCGTGATCTAAGTAAGGTAGAAGTTATAAGCGAAAGCGGGAATATGTTTAACCAACCGCGTACCGAAGGAACCTGTCGTAGCATATCGTAGCACCGCGTAGATCGGCGTAGGTCTGCGTAGTTTGGCGTAGTAGTTTTATATTTTACTCGTAGCCCTATGTAGGTAATCGTAGTTGTATGTACTATAAATTGCGTAGCACTTCGTACTTTGATCATTAAACCTAATCATTTTGAGGCATTAAATTGTGTTGCCATTAAAAAATTAAAATTCAACTACTTTAAACTATTAAAATCGAAAGCATTACGTAAGGCAAATAAATAAGCTGAGATAATTTAAGGAAAATTATAGTTTAAAACCGCAAAATTATATAAATATTTATTTATATTTTGCATCCTTTCATTAAAATGATAAGTATGTTTGTATGAGAGTAAAGTTTCTTCTTTAAACCTAAATCGCTTTCCTTTGTAACTTGCATCACATCCGCCAAAACCATGACTAAGGTTAAACCGTCGCTCAATGGAATTTCTTTGTTAAATTTAACTCAACGAACCTACAATTTAACGGTTGGAAAATAAACCTAATTCACAGGGTATAAAGTTAAAAATTAAATTAAATTAAATGCTGAGGAAATGACAATAGATTCAAAATAATGGTGTTGTTGAAGGTACGCAAAGTATTTGAAAATTATCTGTATTTTATGAAATACTTAGGTACTGTTGCTCGCAGCGCCGCCCCCTTGTTTATCAATTATCATGGCAAATAATATCCTTTCTTAGGAGCTTACACCATACCAAGTTTTTTCAAAATCGGTTCAGCGGTTTGGCCGTGAAAATCGTAACAGACAGAGTTACTTTCGCATTTATAATATTAATATGGATAAGCGATAGATACTTCTTATCTGTATATTCATTCACCGCATCATCGCCTATATTTTTAGAATTCGGACCATAAGACCACCATAACAAAAAGGTTAGGACGCCAACACTTTTAGCAAAATGTCTTATCGGATAATTGAAGTGACTCGGTCCTTAACTTTCACCTTCAGAGTAAGAGGCGTGAAAATGTATAACGAATGAGTGGGCCGTATTTGTGGAACAACTTAGCTGATTTAGTCCGGTCCTCAGAGCAAATAAAATTACCATAGAACAATCACTTGACAAGTGAATTTATTCATAAGTTTCCTATTGTCGAGTCTCGGGTAAGACTTGATTGTTTTCAACCTACTTTTTTTTCATTTGATCTTTGATTCTTTGATGAATGTTGAATAGTAATTTGGATGATAACAAAGTTAAAAAAACTTCTGGAATTGTGTTTTCTGGAAGTGACGATGTGGTTTTGTTGTCAAAATAGACGTATCGCTACACAAGCTATTAGATGACGTCATCAAAACATTACGCAGGTTAAGTTTACAAAACCATCGTACACATGAACGAGAACTTCAAAGTTAGAATGGATGAATGTATACTACGTACATAATTTATATGCCAAACATGAGTTTTAGGAAAATCACCTGTAATGCTTAGATATAAGATTCAGTTTGCGCTACTTTATTATGACATTTTCTACAGTACTAGTCAGTCTAAAATTAACTTTATTTACACTTGCATAAAGTTGTTTAAATATCTAATCGATACACTTTACTTTAGTATATTTGCAGTTTCTAATCAACACTTATGTGTTTCTGCTACATGCTAAACTTACCTTCAAATCCCTCGAATGCCTGAGCTCCTGCCTCCGAGGTGGCTGTCCAGGGAGGTCGGAGTATACCAGGTTCCGCACGGACCCTCGGAACTTCGGCTCGAATATCACTGAAGGTAGTGCTAGCGTTGTTAGCTTCGAATTGTACCTGAAACAAAGTAAATCATTTTTATATTTATGATTAATACTGTAAATATATAAATGTGGACAACCTTATATGCATTTCTCTAAACCCAAAGTAAGTAGCTTTAGCACTTGTGTTATGGAATCAGAGACAACAAACGTACCACAAACACCTAGACCCGAGACAATGTACAAAAGTAGTTTTCGACATTGCCCCATCCGCAGATCGAACCCGGGACATCAGAGCTAGTGACACCTAGAAAACTGGTGTGTACCCCACGTGACCACGGAGGTTGTCAAACGATTTTTCAGATACAGGTGTGTATTGTAATAAATCAATGAAATCCATTGGATAGTAAATAATTTTATTTAATTTTTAAGGGTTTTATCTCAATTTGTTGTATAGCTATTGTTTTTATTTAATATAATATATCATAGTATGTAATATCTTGAGACAACTCACAACTGATAAACATACTTATATATTTCTAAATACATACATATTATAGACAAATTACACCCAGACACATATTTGTCATAGGTGGGAATCGAAATCACGACCTCCGGTTTGACCAGTCATTTGTATTGCTATAGTAAATACAAGGACTTTTTGTCTAATTAATCCGACAGGGACTAATTTTCTGATGTCCGGAGATATATATTCTCATTGCGGAACCAAGGACCGGTTTCATAACCAACATCTGCAGGAAAGATTTAATAAGTAGCGAACACATACGGGACAATGTTATAATATGTTGACGAAAGTATCTCCTAAAGATAAGAAAATGCAAGCTATTTCTCACTTACCCAGCACAGCTGTAATGTAATTGGATTTGAAGACCCATCCATAAGAACGTTCAAACAAAACCTATATCGTTTAAGCTGATGGATGCGTTTAAAATATTTTTAATAAAACACAATTTTCAAAGAACATTCGTCACGGGTGAGACAGAGACAGCTAACAACAATTTATCTTGCGTCCTTTTCTGTTACAGTGCACCGTAGAACAATATTTCAGTGTGACATGGTCGCGGGAAGCTTGCTTTAAAATTGCTTTTACTCTATTTACTGTTGCTTTGTTCTTAGAATAATCGGAACAAAAATAGAGGGAAAAATGTTCTAAAGGCGACTGAGTCTGCGAAATTTGACTATTCTATTTTATTACGGTACTGCGGGAATTTAAGGAAGTCTGGCCCCAAAAGTTGAGTCTATTATTTAAGGTATTCAAAGTTGCTGGTTTTAAGATTAAGCCAGTTAATTAGACCAGTGGTCGTTGTCTTTCAAGCTAGATAATGTTTATTTCTGCGGGTTAGTGTTCATGTTGCTTTTACATTGAAGATAATTAACTGTCAGTATTGCATTCCCTGAAGGGGTTTCTAGATTTATAATACTGTTACAGACTTTACCGATACTAATTATATAGATTTTCCAATAGACGACCTACCGATAACTTTACTAATCGACGAAAGGTTATAACACAGTGCAATATAGTGTTTCATACTGTCAAGCACGTTAGCTTATTTAACTTTTAAAAAAGTACAACTTTTATCATTGTATAGACTATGTGTGTCCAACGAATAAGAGACCGTGCTGCAAATGCAATTTTATTTTAATTATGTAACAAATGAATCATTTTTAATTATTTGTTACGCATTAACGCATGCGGAGCGAATATTATTATATGGCTTGACGCGCCAGTGGTCGCAGGTTCGAGTCCTGCCTGAGGTTTAAGTTTTTCCTTCTATTTATTTGTATTTAATTACAAATATATGAATTATGATTAAAAACTATTCAAACCATAATGCACTTAGAAAGTTCCAATCCAAACTTAAAGCATCCGAACTCGTAATTCTAATTAAGAAGAAAGGAGAATTCTCATAATAACAGAAACTATATTACAATTACCACATTTGCTCCGAGGCTTCTAAGTGCGAACAAAATAAACTCATCCTAAGAAATTTAATTACTTAAACATGCCAGAAGACGTAGGAATTATTGCTTTTAAAAATCTCCTCCCAACGGAGCTTTGCCGTCGGAATTCTGTAACGACCGCCAAAGTTAGCTAAAGATAATTTTCACGGGAACATCGAAGTAATAAAAAGAAAAAAAAAGCTGTTTTGTAAGATCATCTTAATTTTCATGATGACGAAGGCGGAGGCGTGAGTAATGCGACAGCTAAAGAAATGCTGGACCATTGTTTTTGTAATTGGATTCTGATTCTCACTTATTTATTTTCTTTAACGTCAGTCAACTTCCTTACAGTATTTATTTAGTACCGTAAATATTTTTATATTGTTTGTAAATGTAAAATATTTTAGAAAATCACGTGTGGGATCAAACTTTTGCCTAACATAATATTAGAATAAATATTATCTCTTGTAAAAGTATATAAATAATAAATATTAGAATGGAGTTCCTTGCTATACCGAAAAGTAGGTACGCAATAGGAACTAAGAACATTGTATTTATAAACAACTAGTCACCCGCTCGAGCTTCGTACGGGTAGACAAAATATTAATGAACTATGCACAAAAACCTTCCTCTTAAGTCACTCCATTCATTAGTGAAAACCATTTCAAAATCTGTTTGGTAGTTTATAATTTTTACGCGTTCGGAAACAC
This sequence comes from Diachrysia chrysitis, assembly GCA_932294365.1. Taxonomy (NCBI): domain Eukaryota; kingdom Metazoa; phylum Arthropoda; class Insecta; order Lepidoptera; family Noctuidae; genus Diachrysia; species Diachrysia chrysitis. The sequence continues at coordinate 1,278,446 of OW028661.1, forward strand.
AGACGCGATGGGGCACTTTAAAACAAAGATAGATATAGAAGAATTGCTTCGAGCCTTTCTCCCAAACACCTATAAGCCATTGACCCATCTTCAATCACCAGATTAAGATCTCAAACTTTATATCTAAGTTCGAACGACCGAATAAATAGTTAATGCTAAATGTCTTACAAGTTTCAGTTTACCTCTAAAACAAACTTGATCTAAAGATTAGCCTTCACTAAACTAAAACTAAACTTTAGATAGAAAATGTTAAACTTTACCAACTCTTTACAATTAATTTATATTATTTTAAGTTTCATATTTTATGGTGACATTTGTTTTATTAAGTAGAGAAGTTTAAAGGCGACGGTTGGGGATAAAATTAGATAAATTTTACTTGAATAGATATTAAGTCCGCCGGAGTAAAAATGGAAATATTAATATACATATGACCAAAGACGTTCTCCACAGAATACAAAAGATAATAGACGTTACCATAGCACGTACGACTATATAGATGTATGCAAGAATATCATGATATTATGTGAGCTAATATGATAATAAAACAGATACCTACAAGGCCTTCATTATTAAATGCTACATGATTTAATTATATAAAAAAATGCATAGCCATTCAACGTGGCAACGTTGCCAGACTTCTGGGCACGTTTCCTGTCATTGACAAAGATGGCTATGACTTTTTTGATTCTTGTTTACCATTATTAAACTATTGTTCCTTTATAATAATTAATAGGTCTTCTTTTTATTTAGTTACATAGTTTAATTATTTTATAAGTTTAAAGTTTAGAAGGTATAGCTTAAGTTGTGTTTAAATAGATTGTAATTATTTATTAAATTTAATACAAAAGATAAAAAAATAATAAGTCATTATTGAATTAGTAAATATATTACACATAGTAAAGTAATTATTTAAAACAAAACGGTTTACTCACGTATATTCTCGGGATCGCCCGACTAGTTTTAGACTCAATAGGAGTCCCGGTGGTTTCAGTTCGACTCACGACTCGGAATTCGTTTTAAATAAATATGAATACTCCTCACGAAAGTACAAACATAGTAAAGTCTACCCATTTAATACGAGATTATATTTTATTAACCGCAACATAGAATTACTAATCCGAAAACTCCGAAACTCAATTATATTAAAACCGCAAACCGCATACGTCTGCAATATTTGTCAAACTTAATCAAATAAACTTCAGACTGAATACAAATATTAATTGTTTATAACTTAGCCATTACATTAATATCGTCTTAACTCGAGTAATACATTAATCTAATTTCCCAGGAGACTATAACTTCAAATATAATTTTAACTCATTTCTGTAAAGATAATTCTAGACTGGAATTCAGTCTAGACTTTCAATTGTACAGTATTCTGACTAAGCGCTGTCTATTATTGGAACACAATAACTGTAATTGTGGAAAGGATCGATTTCCAATTGTTGGTTTATATCAGGGTACTGGAAGTAACTATTGCATATTTACTAAAGAGTCGTTTACAAAAGAGCCGAGTTGTATTTTTTTTAACATTGTATGTACCACCATATTACCTTTTTTTTTTAAAGAGTAATCTATGGAGTTTCATGCCGGTTCTTCTCCATAGGAGTGACATTTTGGAACCGCGCAACTAGAGTCATTTAACGTTTTGAAAGTGCCTGAAAAGGTCTACTCGAAATAAAAATATTCTGATTTTTATTTCGAGTAGACCTTATTGGTTGAAGGGTAGGCAGATAAGTTTTGTAAGCCTACAGACGTATAAAAAAGAGGTACATTTCCAAATGTTTCTTTGTCTTTAAAATAAATATCAATGACTTAAATAAGGCAACAAAGTAGCATTTCTTTTATATTTAAATAAATAAACAATAATTAAGTAAATTATGTTTATCTATTAAAATGTTTCATAACTGTAAATTGTAATAAGAAAAAAAAATATTATTATAAATTACGGACAGTACTTAAATACAAGCTTTCAAGAAAGGCTCCACTTACTACCAAGTTGCACCTACGCCATCTCTGACGTAAATATGACTTTATTGTAATTAAACCTATGTAACAATGAGATGAAATAATGATAATTACTTCATAAGAACCCTAGAAACTTATCCAAAAGCCTACAAAAATATGAAGTCCAATAAAGTTAGGTAAAGTCCAGCACACACCGACCTAAAACAGTTTGGACATAAAGTCCGTGTATTACGTCACATTATCCTCCAGTGTTGTGCTTTATTCTATTTTCTTTGTCCTAAGAAAATAGCTCGAAAACGGGTCGCAGCCTTGTAGGGTGACCAAGGTTTTAGAGCATGTAGGACAAATTCTCGGATAGTAATTGGGCTATGATTAAGTTTGTTACTAAATTATAATCAAGGATCTATGCAAAAATAAACTATGTAGTAAATGTTAATCAGTTTTTAAAATAAATTCTAGAACTGTAAGTGTGGTGCAACTTGGGAGAGGCTTTTGTCCAGCAGTGGACCGCGATAGGATGAATTGATTGATTGTAAGATTTAACTTAATGTATTGAAAACTCTAGTTTAATACTTTTATCCTAACATTAGACCTTAAGTAAACATGCACATGGAAATAAGCGACCAATGCAGCGACAAAGCAGAATCATTATAAATACATTGTCTACATCAACTACATTTTTGAATTCTCTTGATTTCATTTAATATCTCACTCATCCGAAAATTTTCTCTAACATGGTCACTCTACCCTAGATGTCCGCTAAAGAAGATTTCGCTTGATACAGTGCGAGTACACCCGCGGTAATACTTAGTCTGTTCGCGCTGAATTCAACTATTATATCGCCGGATACAAATGTGCGGAATAAATAGAAATGAGTTTTATGGCGGACAATCTAGCCTTAGTTAGCAGGATTATGTATAGAGTACATAATATATGGCTAATCCCTGTAATTGGTTTAACGTATTAATTGTTCATTTATTTTAGTTTAATATTCTTGCGTGATACAATTCCTAATCAGAACATTTAATGCTTAAATAGACACACATGGCTTCATCGTTTTCTTAATTGACTGCACGGATAGCCTAGTGGTATAAGTCACGCTAACTATCACTGTACGCGACGTGCTGCGGGTTCGATCCCTGCATGGAACAAACATATTTTGTGTGATCCACAAATACTTGTTCTAAGTCTGGATGATTTTGGTGCATGTGATTTGAATATTTGTGAAACCCCTAGCGACAAAAGGCTTAAATTCCCAAGGGCGGAGGCCCTATTAAAGTAAAGATTTATTGTTTTTTTTAATAACATTAATATATATTATTAAAAAAAAACAACTGAATTAAACTTAATAGTTTTATAAACTATATCCTCGATCACATCATTACACCTAGATCACAGTCAAGACAATGTTACCGAGCATAAAACAATGGACTCCATAAGCTTTTTATATCCAGGTGACGCGATAACATAAGTGTGATGACACCCATTCGGTATCAGCGATCGGATCAAACGGGCTGCAATTAGCGCACAACATTAATTGAAACTCGCTCGCTGTTCGCTAATCGCACCATCAACGTTTTACACATTCGAATTTTGTACTTTACAGTGTTCGAATTAGAAACTTTTTAATGTTATTCGAATTCCCATTTAAATAGGTACAATGTCTTTTTTTATCAGCCTTTAAATTAGCCTTTTACACACTTTCATTTTTCAAATCTCTTTTTATCTATCTAAGGCTAGTTTGGTGGTTTTGTTAATTTATGTTAAAAATACCAGACATTTATGTTGTGTTTCATAGTCAAAACAATATATTTATCGTTGCAACATGATTCATTTCTAACCGTCCAACAAAAAACTACATAAGTCCATATACATACTTGTTTTGTTTTAATAACGAGAACAAACATACCCGGCTAAAGCCTCCATAATAGCCAATTCAAAACATAATCCAACCATCAGCTGCAGATTCAAGTGTCGTTGTTTTAAAACGGTACAAATTAATTGTCAGCGCATAATGATGCGGGACAAACGGATGGCGGAACGTGCCTGCAGTCGGGTTTCGTCCTCCGTAACGAGCCAAACCCGAACCGGTTATAACTGGGTCACGCAGAAGTGTAGTTAACACTTGAAAACTAGTTTTTACCGCGCGTAACTAGTTTTTACCGCGCATAACTAGCTTTACCCGGATTTACCGCGCGGTATGCGAGTGTTAAGTTTTTTCGTAAATAATAACCTGAGAGCGTTTCCTTGTCAGCTTTATTTTATGTGTCGTGTATTTAGTTTTAGTTCGTAGTTTATGCAAAATATTATAATCCGGTGAAAACCTGGGACAACAAGAACTTATATCCGTGACGTAGAATTACAAATTTTGCAGATGCTTGTTTCCTGATCTTTTTGAAAACGTTTTTTAAATGGACACATTATTTCTTTCTGCAACATTTCCATTTGTCCCACAATAAGAATAGAAACCAAAAAAATCGGATGGACACATCATTTTTCCAGTGCTAATAAAAGGTTTGCATTTGTGTACGTCGGAACAACAGTAGGTACAAAAACGAAAACAATGCGAGGAACATATTTCATGGGAAGCAGACGCCACATGTCACATAGTCAGCACTCCTCCATTTTATACCCATAAAAAAACTCTTGGAACGAAAAATAGGAATGCCGCAACAAGATAGAAAGGAATATAACCGGGTTTACCGGCTGCCACTGGTTTATATCCGGGTAAACGATTTATATTTTGCACTAGGCTTTTCTAAATTCTCGGAACTTCGGAATTTGATTGCGTGGACACTGGACATGTTGCACATAGTAACTTTGATTGAAGATTTGAAAATCTTGGTCTTTATAAGACTGGTGTTAATGTTATGGTAACGAACTTGGACATATAAACATAGTTTATTAAAATGGCTTCTTTTTAATAATAATTTAGAAATACATTGTCGTAACTATTGAAAGTTCACGTTTTTATATTACACTAGCTGTCCCCCGCGACTTTGTCTGCGTGTTTTAGTTTAAACGGTTTTTCATTTTTGCAATATTTTTCATTTATGCTCCGCTCCTTTTGGTCGCAGCGTAATGTTATATAACTTATATATTTTTCAAATCGGACCAGTAATTCCTGAGATTAGCGCGTTCAAACAAACAAACCAACTCTTTAGCTTTATATATTAGTATGGATAAAGTATAGATTGCTAAACCGGTTCCACACAATTTGGTACAATGGAATAGATGACCGGGCGTGAAAAGTCAAAATCTAATTAGTTCGCCAGTTAGATAATAAAATATTAGACAAGTCATTTAACTTAATTACTTTTAACTTAAAAATAAGGAAACGCTAAGTAGATAAAGCGAATCAAAGTTAAGGAGTTTTTGGGAGTTGACGTCACGCTGGTGTACAAAATGCACAAAATTATGACGTCATGCAGCATTGCATATCAATGTATCGTGATGAGTTTTTTATTACATAAAATAAAAAAAAAATATGTGTCTAATATTTTTAATCTGACGAAAAAAAAAGTTCGACTAACTACTTTAACATCGGTAAAATAGAGAGACATATTTTGAGATAAAAAATTACAAATATTAACAGTTCAAAAACCTTAATATGAACTACACACGGATAAAGAGAATATACACTTTACAATAAACTTAATGAATAAAACATTTTGTGTGCCAACACAGAACAAAGTTCGCGCACGCGCGTGAGCCAAAAGAGCTGCCAATAGGGTTGTCAACATAAAAACTCTTAAAACAAGCCTGTTGACCTGGGAATGTTTAAAGCTATTTCTGTCAGGATTAAAGAGGAAACAGTGGAATTCTGTATTAATGACGCAATATTTTGTGGAGACCATCTTGTTTCAGGAGCTCTTCTTAGGTTAGTTCTAAGCGATAAGACATTGCGGGAATATTTGTTTAAAGTTCAAGCAGAACAAAAATAAAATACATTTTAGTCTCCTGCTTGCATTTGCCAGCGGCTCCGCCCGCGTGGATGTTGGTTATCTCGGCTTAAAGTAGCCTATGTCCTTTCATTGAAATCGGCTGTGTGGTTTGGCTGTGAAAGCGTAACAGACAGACAGACTTTCGCATTTTAATTTGAAAAAGTTCATAATATGTTGTTATATTATCGGTTAGCAAAAATATACAAAGGGAAAGATTTAAAGACTGCAACACGTTTAAACAAATTAAAAATGTAATTGTTATTAACCTGTGCGAACAGATTAACAATGTAAATTATTTTAAAGCTTCGAATTGCAATCACCACGCTATATTCAAATTTAGCAGCAAATAAAAGGAGGTTTTCTGAAATTCAAGTTTTAAATTAAAAGCATCATGCAATAGCAAGATTTTCCTTTAAAATTACACCAATCGCAATTACAGTGCTAATAGAAGTAGGTTTTAAAATAATACTAAATATACTTCAGTGGAATTGAAATTACTACAGTGGTATTATAACTATGTCTAGTTCTAATTGAAAACTAACTGTTCTGTTTTATTAAATTACCAGGACAGATTTACATGGTATTCTTAACTAAATAGATTGATTAATCATATTTAAAGTTTTAATGTATAGATTTTTGCCACCATTTAATAAATTATAAACAAAATACATACACAATTTATATAATTTCGAAATCACTGTTGATGAAATGTAATTTACTGACCTCATAAAAATGTCTAAAGACATGCAATTATACAATTATTTTAATTTTTATGCAAGTTTTTTAATTGATTATATATTCCACCATGCCAAAATCTAGAATTTATGAACTACGCGATAAAATCTATGCTCTGTTTAATTTTTAATTTACCTATCAAAAATTTCCATTTCATACTCAATGCCACAATGACCAATACGTTCGTGACTTGGGCCACACAACTAAAGCGGGAACTCAATTAAAATTCCTAAGGCGTCTGTATCCCACTTTTATTGCTGTAATTTTGTGAAAAGAATACTTTCACAATGGCTCGATGCGACTTTATAAGTGGTACGAGTATGTTGATTTTGTATTAACTAATTAGTTTGCGTTCGATTGCGTTTAATGTTAGTAACATAGTTTTGGTGTTCGCTTTTATAGAAGACGTGTTAAGCATACTTAATTCTTAATGCCTTTAATGTTCTTCAAAGATTAGTGAAGAATTTTATGTATTGTTTCTTTAAGTTTAGACAGTATAGGGTTATTGTCATTGGTATTGTGAATCTGTTCTAATATTATAAAGAGGAGATATTTGTTTTTTTGTAAGAAATAAACTCAAAAACGACTAATCCGATTCCAATTTTTTTTTTACTATCATAATGCTACATTATCCGTACGTGTGTAGCTGGGAGGTCGCTAGTGTATAAAATAAATTTAGTAACTGAGGTTACATAAATTGAGACTCAAATAACAGATAAGGTAAGCATTACAATATAAGGTCGTGATTTATTTAGCTTCAGTTTTCCTAATACACATCTAGATGATAGTGAAGCTTATGCAAATTTGTTAAGAGGTTAAAAGTTGTTATGCTATTTTACGTACTGTTCCAAATTATAGTAGTTCCGAACCTTGCATCGCGAGATCGAAATAGTTTAACTTCATCTTCAGGGTTACCGGTACCTTGCTTCTGTAGACTTGAGACAGAAAAAGAGGCCAGGAATTTACATAAATATTTACATTTTAATCAAGGACTGACGTACTAGCTTATCATAAAGTAACCATAAAGTGAGTCAGCTTCCCGAAGGACTGCTATAAAAGGGTACATTTCAGGCTGTTCCCAAACACACATCAAACATAACCAATGTTTGACCAAATGTTTGACAAAACTTTGGTCCTAACCAAACAGTTTTGTTTTTCGCTTTTTACGCGCTCTAACCGAATACTTCCAGTTAAATTAGCATGACCTTTACTAAATTAAGGGGCCCTTCGGTAAATCAAGGGCTCTACGTGGACTCTTAAAGAGCTCAACGCAATTAGACCCAATTTGATGCGAGTACAGGATATTATAACAAATTGTTACTTGCGATGGCGGTTCTCCAAGTGTTATGGTTCCGCCTAATGACTCTGTAGTCGTAAAACCAACATATATTTGGAAGTTAAGTCAAGAAATTACATGTAAATTGTAACTTTATTTCTTTACATAGCGACTTCTAATTCTATTTCAAACGTCTGGTTACCTTGGAAACGATTTCAAATATTCAAACTTCAAATTTTAAGTTCTGTATTTTTAATTAAATAAAGTATACCCACAGAGTATACCTAATAAGTGCTTCGTTTTATCTTAATGACAGTTGACAAACAGATTACAATATTAGTTATTTGGCTGCGAGTCTACTAGAAGCATATGTTTTTTTAGAACCAATAAATTGCTTCATTTACTTAGTGCTAAGCAAGGTTAGGCATCGCTAGTGGAAACGCTAAAATACCATCTATAAATACCATCATAACAATAGAATAACTCTCAAATAAAGTCCCATGGAACAAATACCAACAGTGGAACTAGTGAGACGATTCTATTAAGATTAATTCTCACAAGTTCCATTACAAAAGCCAGTGGAAGTACTGGGAAAAACGTTGACAGTGAAACTAGTGACAGTGGGAATAATCGAGTTTTATTTTTAGTAAAATACAAAATTCAGGTGCATTCGGTAAGACTGAAAGCCTATATAAAGCTTGGGAAAAGGGGTAGGCAGAAGATTTTATTATTTTTAGTATCTAATTTTGTACTGCACAGTACTGTTTGAATTACTTCAGAACCGCGTTACGCAATGCCCGCAAATATTCATTTATTTAATGAATTAAAACTTGTACAAATTCTATAACAGCAAATCTCAGTTGTGCTAAAGTGTTAACAAAGATTTAGATGATAAATTAGGAAAGACCATGAACTAAGGCGTATTTTCTTAAGATTTAAGTTTTTACACTGTCAGACTTTTCAACTTCTACTTCCCTCGAGAAATGTCCAAAGAACGCTAAGTGTGGAGGATTAAAAAGTAAAAAAATTAAGGTTTTATTATTTTTTTATTTATAAGACTTAACTGTTTTTGGCATAAACCATCTATTGTGCAGTTACTTAATAAATTATCGGTGCTAAATATACAAAAATGTAGTAATTTATATGATTTAAAAATGACAAGAACTTCTGTTTAATAAAATTAATTTTTTTTTAAACAGTTTGACAAATTCATAAAAATCTAAACATTTATTTTAAAACTCTTACATAAAAATAATATATGAGTATTATATAATCTGTTTAAAAACCTTTTAACAAAACAGACAAGAAATATTACAACGCGCACGATCACACAAATATTTGTTTAAAACCCTTTTCCTTTAACGCCAAACCTAAGGCTGGTCCAATATTGTTTTGTGCATGTAAATAGCCAAACAAACACATTCATATAAATATTCATGCAGCTACAACACATTTGTATTTATGTAAAAACTTTTAATTACTCTCCTAGCCAACTGTTATAAAAAGTATGTTGTATTTAGTTATTTCGAATTTATATGCGGATGTAATGTTTGTAAATTTCGTATGTATAGATTTAAGAAGATATTACAGATGACTGTTTCGTCTAGCCAAAGAAAGTATAAAACATAGCAAATATATTATAGATCAAATAATATTAAGTTCTTACATGTACAATGGATTCATCTACACTTTTACGTGTATTTTCTAAGAGCTATAAAACATATGGATTATGAAGTACGATATTTGTAGATAGATGATTATAAATAATCTCAAAAACATTGGTTTAAAAATCTCCATCAATAATGTTGTTTCTCCAGTTCAAATAAGCATTTTAAACCCTATCATTGTGTAATAAGGTTTATAGTAAATTACCATCTTTATCATTTTCAATCTCCTACGCATAAATCTTACCCAAAACCACCAGTATTTCATGATAACAAAAAACTATCGCAAAACAAAATCAAGGAAGAGAAGTGTCCCGAAAAACAAACGAAGGCACACAAAACTCCGGGTAAGTTTACGAGCGACCCCCTTTCTATAGGTTACAACTATAAACATCACACAACCAATCCCAAGCCTGAAAAAAACACGAAAACTAACCTAAAAACGAAGTAAGGTAAAACACAAAGTAAAGGTAACAAAAAATCAACCTCACTGTTTTAAAAATGAACTTATTATAAACACATTTTTTTTAAGTAAAACTTAAATATTTATATCGCATTGAATCGCAGAGTACTTATAAAGACAAATCAAATGAACTAAAACTCTTAATATATGTCTTTATGATATGTTTTTATGACCAACTTGCGGCTCCATTATGAAAACAACTCTATCAAATAATTAATTGCATCGACATTTAATTAACATTATGTTTGTGAAATTACAACTCTTTCTAACACCGGCAAATAAGTTATTCTTAATTCGCAAGATTTGATCCATACATACCAATTAAAATACTAGCAAGGCTAGTTAAAATCTTGTAAAAACTGTCTCTCGATGGCATTATTAACGGTAATGTGCGGTTAACTGTACGAACATGAAATCGAGGCCATAATTGAATTAAAATAAAAATACCGACCCAGTCCCATAAATATGTAGTGGCCATTAATATTTATGCTGTGAACTTTTAGGGGCGTTGACTAAGAAAAATGGCCGCCAACAGATGGACGTTTCTGTCACACAATTTTGTTAATAAAAAAATTGTTTGCACTGCGTTTAGGTACAATTTATGGCGCGTTTTTGTGCGTATTTTTTTTTTATAGGGTATGAAGGAATTATCTTTATCTTCTTTCTTTTTTTTTTAAACTTTACAGATCCGGGACTAAGGAATTAATTTCTTGTTTCCGGGGATTGTACAATCATATGTATACATATTACATATGCATAAAAGACACCCAGATTGGAACAACCATTTGTGAATCACACAAATACTTCTCCGATGCGATGATCGAACCCGCAGCACATCGCGCACAGTGGTAAGTGGCGTGGTGACCTATACCACTCGACCATCTATGCAGTCATTAGTCGTGGTGAAAGAAATTTAGATTTTCAACACTCATTTTGAACTATATAGTTGGTTGGATAGATTGTCTAATTTATAATCATGCAAATTACATGACTTATTACAATAAAAAAGTTAAAAGCATTAATCTCAACTACTGTAATATTTTGACCTTCTATATACAGAGAAACCCACGTAACTTAAAAATAGCTTTCTAAGATCTCACAAATCAAAAACTCACTATTCCCAATCAAATACTAAGATCTTTCCGCCCCAACCGCATCAAATAACTCTAAGTATCTCTCTAAATGGTTACGATAACAATTGAACAAATCTCTCAAGAAGGTCATTAGCCCATTTCCATTAGTTGACTTACACTCAAAGAAAGGACACATTGTATTCTTTTCCGAGGTCGCATCTCGTAATCCTAAGTAGAATTGAAGTGGTTGCCTACTTGGGAAAATGTACAGAAGGACCACGCTTGACTTAAAGGACCGGCGAATCGTTATACCTAGTACCAAGAGCCAGTGGAATTAACGGTGAAAATTCTTCACGAAAAAGATGGAGAATGAAAAAGTTTTGATTTCGAAGTGCATTTCTAGTCACAAGATATTTAGACCAATATTTATTTTAAATTATAATAACGTTAAGTAATACAGTTTGGATTCCACATTATGTACAATAAATGAAACCTACTTTTTTTCTTCTTTGATGTCGTTATCAAAAAAGTACGAAATGCAGTGCAGTGTTTAGGTCAAAAATTTAAGTTTTCATTTTAAACATATTCTATAAATTGGTCAATTTTTTTAATGAATTTGAATCCTTGAATATTGAAAAGCGATATAGCCACGCAGTGCAAGAGTCAATGAATAAATAAAATCACTATTGTTACTCAAAATTATTATGTAAGTTATATTTTGAGTAAAAATTTATTTATTTTTTATTTGCTGTTATTAACATAAAATCCTTTTTTTTTGCTTTAAATATTTTATATATTGCCTATATCGTATCTATACTGTATATTGAAGGTAAAATGTGTTTTTATACACTACAGTACCTCTTAGTTCATCCCTATGAGGTGTAGTGTGGCTCGTGTGTGTAGAGTACTTATGTAGAGTATATTTTCTGTGTATATGTGCTAGTACCAATGGTGAGTCATGCGTATTGTTACCACTCTTAGGGGAACCACATGCTTTGTTTGTCCTCTGTCTAGACATATGTCTTATATGGCGTTTGACATAAGCCATAAAAGAACACATACTTTAGGTACTTACTACGTTAAAATAGCAGATACAAATGATTGAACATTTGCCTACTAAGAACACCCCGTACTTAATTTATTTTTATTTAAACAAAATAAAATAAAATGAAAAGCACGAAAAATAAAATAAAAAACAAAAATTTTATTTTTTAAAATTTAATATTAAATGTTAGTGGTTTTAATCGGTGTAGGATTTCGGACTGTAGAATTTTAATGGCCGTTATTTTATCACTGAATGTTTTAAAAATGAAATACATATTGGAATACCGAATTGAATTTTAATGTTTTATGAATAAATATTCATGCTTGGTGTTATCGTGTACAACAGTACAACCAATTCGGTCAAACGTTTTAAAAATAAAAGGTAAATATGTTACATTTTTAAATAATGTTTAAAAAAGCTTGAGTGTATTAAAATACTAGTTCTTGTTAAACTAATAGTACTTGAGTGTAGTAAATTACCAGTTGGTAGTTAGACCAAAAACTAGAAATTCAATACATTTTCAAGTAGTCATAAATTTGTCTAAAAATAAAGAATTAAAAATCTAAATAATTTTCAGATAAAAAAATATACGAACAAACGTTTAAAACTTTCTCATTTATTGCATAAATAAACATGATTTGAAACCTATCTAAAGGACACTGAAATTCAAAAATAAAATCCCTTCACATATATACGTGAAACGATTCCCGCGATATTTCTCTTGCTCTATAAAATTCTGTCACAAGCATCGAGAATCAACAATAACTCGAGGCGGGATTAAAGAATCAACAATCGTGCACAACATATCGGATTAAACCGATATAGGCCATCGGGACGCGGCAATACTGTTAGATGTATTACAAAGTAACTACGTAATTGATTTTTTAGTTTATACACTCTAAGCTTTCATTTAGATTGGTGGGATGTTCTTTTGTTGATAATATTTCTCAAATATTACCAATAAAAGAGCAGAATACTGACCATAGAATAAGCGTGGCATCTTCGATTTCAGTAAAAAAGTCCTATCTCAGATAGGTTCTGATCTGAGATAGATGGGAATTAGCGCACTGGCCAAACATAAAGCGAATTATAACGTACTTTATTAAAATTAATTTCAAAGTACTGTTTATTTCTATTTTTTTTAAATGTTTAATTTAAATAACAATTGAATAAGTTCAATAGCAGCAACGACGTAATCTTTGAAAATTGTGTTCTAATTTCAAACAGATTTATTTTTCTTTTTTCCTTTTCCATTATGTGTCAGGCACAGTTAGCGGTTACGGCTGTTATCGAGCTAACCATCTCATATATTGATCAGGGCTGAGAAAATATATGCGATTTGGGCCACTGGGACACTGGGCCTCTGTGCGTGGAAATACAGGCAAGATACACATCCATATATGAAGCGATTCGTGACGTTAACTTATTAATCCCTTACAATTATATGTATTTTTGTATATACCTACTCAGTACAATTTATTGGTAAGTAATAATGAATGAAGAAACATTGTTCAAATGTAATGAAATAATTGTTAATATTACCAGCCAGAACAAATACAATGCATAATATTTAGCCAAAGATTTTGTCTAAAATAAATTGAACAGATAACAATATTTATAAAATTACTACGGATTTGTACAACTGGTCGCGAATTCGGAAGTCCTACATCACGACAATTCATTTATTCATATCCGAAATAAACTCGCGGACAAAGCCCACGTGAGTCGTAAATTGCACCATAATTGCACTCATAAATTCCATTTATAAAAGTTAAACAAAACCGTGAAATAAATATAATGAAACATTTTTTATACTTGTACTTTTTGTGCTTGTGTATTTTTTTATAAGTATTAATAATCATAATTGTTTTTTTTTTTATAATTTTGAGAATGTTTCATTTAATTTAAATAATAATAAAAAATGGTAGAATATTTTTAAATTCCGACCTATCGCTGAATTTAAAAGCTCGATCTTTTGTATAAAATAATGTAGAATAATGAATATTATAAGTATTAAGACCCTCTCCGAATGCTTAGATTTCTATGCAGAGTAAGTACATAAACATACGCATTTTTACCGAATAGTACCGTTTATACCACATAGTGCCGCGAAACCAATACTTTTATCGATATAATATATCTCAGTCACAAATATTTGTTCTGTATATGAACGTCGTAGGTGCAATAATAGTTGACCCTGCAAAACTACATACAATATAAGTAACAATAAATCAAATTGGATTACATAGAGATACCACTCGCACAACGAATTTAAATAAAACATTTTGTTTCCCACATCACTACAACACAATTTTAACAGTATTTTTCTTCTATCTCAAATCGAATATCTAGAACTCAATTAATCTAATACCACATAAATCTATGTTATCCGAGAAGCAACTAATCAAAACAGTCGAGATAATTTCAAAGTTGTAGGTTAGAGTTGGTTCCGTATAGATTTTAATCATGTCGCATGCATATAGTTACTCTGTGGAGTGTAGGTAAGTGGGTAGGTATATGTTATCAGTGGGAAACGTTTTCAGTTTGAGTGGAAAGCGTGCAGCGCGATAGGCCGTTCACACACATGCGACTGGATCGTCAAATGCGTCAAAAAAAATAAATAATCTATACTTATAATAAATCTGTAGAGAGGTCAATTCTGTACATCAAATATATTTTCAAAATAACTATCAGGGGGTGATTAGTGATCGATACTGATGCCAAAAATGCAATCAGTAAAATTTTTGTCTGTCTGTCTGTCTGTCTTTCTGTCTGTATGTTCCTTATAGAAACAAAAACTACTCGACGGATTTTAACGAAACTTGGTACAATTATTCTTCATACTCCTGGGCAAGTTATAGTATACTTTTCATCACGCTACAATCAATAGGAGCAGAGCAGTGAAGGGAAATGTTGGGAAAACGGGAGAAGTTACTCCATTTTTTAAGCTTCCGTCGCGTATGCAGCCTTAATGGTTAAAGCTACATAGAAATCATGTATGACGGAAATGTTCTACATAAAATTATCTAAAAAATATCCCACAACAGCATATGTCTATCTTTTATGGTTGACTTACAATAACGTGTAATTCCCGATAGCTTAGCAGTTCGAAACTTTCTGATTAAATTTGTTTACTCTTACGTTTATAATACTCTCACTCATCCCTAATTTAAAAAAAGTAAACATTATTACCTATTCAATAAAAAAAGAATCATAGAAATCGGTATAGAAACACCAAATTTATACATGAAATACGATAATAAGCCATCGCGCCGTCGTCGCGCGTGAATACTGAATCATGCTATAAGGATTATTTTTGTGTAAATACTCAATACTCAATAACTTTAATGCATTCCATAATGTATACGAGGCTGGTGGGTAAAATTAAAGAGAAACAATGGACCCTGTCGGGCACAGCAAGTTAGTTTTTATAGAGAAGAGGATGAAATAGGTATTAGTTATTTTGGTAGTGTTCAAATATTCGTTCAAATTACAAATTATTAATAATTTCCATTTTATTTCTTTTTAGGTGAAGTAGTAGTAGAAGTAGAAGTAGTAGCATAGATTTTTAGATACCGATAGGTTAGTTTTGGCTAATTTATGTTCAGTTTTTTTGTATTAAGTAGGTAAAAGCGTAGGTACTTTTATTAATTATAGTAGTTATAGGTATTTATTTTTAAGTGAAGTAAAATACGAAAAGTTAATCTGTCTGTTACATCAAAACCACTGAACCGTGAGGAAGGACATATGCTACTTTTTTACAAAAACGACGGAAACGCGGACGAAGTCGCGGGCAAAAGCTAGTAAATAATAAAACAAGGGACAATGGCCTAATTGTTAGGGTCGACGGCCTTGTGATCTTGTCATTGCACTATTGACGTAAACCCACTCCAGACACAAGCATATTTAGCTTAGTTGGAGTGGTTAACAAGATTGCTAGTAATGTGAATTCCGCCCACATTGCCAGAAAAGTTTGAAAAAAAAATTGAGACTTATTAAAACTGTTTTTTTTTGCTTTAGACATGAAGGACTATTTCATTTCTAAACAAAACTACTGCATTTTTAAAAACTTTCAAGTTTTGCTAACTTAAGATGAAAAGCAATCTAAAAGTCATGCATAGTCATTTGGATCTTTAGTAAGATTTTCCTAGAGATTATATTATCCATTTAATAAAAGATCACTGCTAAGAACGCGCTGGACGCGCTAAAATTTCTGGAAAGGAATAGATTTAAAATGTGTATTTCGCAAAGTACACACACTTGTTATTCTCTCAGCACAAACATTCTACAGAATTCTAACTTAGTGCAAATATAATATACGAGAATAGTAAGCAGCATAAATCAGGGCATCATAAATAACTTGCTTCGTAAATATTAGTAAAACCGACGTTACCAGGAGTTTTGCAGTTTGCTTTACAATTTGTGAGTAAAAATATGCATACCTAACCGTCTAGTAATGTTGCATTTCAACTGAGTTTCTTTGGAACTCGCTAATGAAATGTTTTTGAAGATTTTAAGAATTGCATTTTGTTTGTGTCAGCACAAATTTCTCTGTGAGCAATGTAACTGGTTTCATTTGTTGGAAATTATTAAGTGTTATTAAATAAAACCCGTACATAGTAGAAGAGGTTATTGTAACGTCTCCTTTAACTTTATCAACTTTCTTTAGATTTCTAGCAGTATTGGCAACATAATAATATGGCTTTTGTAAAAACGAAGGTAAAATTTCACAGCGCTGATTGACTTTTTTATGATTTTAGACCATTCAAAAGTTACAATTAAAATGATATCAATTCACAACACTTAAACCTAAATGTAATCATAAAAAAACCTTCATTTTCTCATCATTCGAAAAAACCCGAGCAATGTTAAATAATTTGCACATAATATAAACTTGTATCTAAATAAAACCGGATAACCTACATAACAACAGCTACAAAATACCTCTACATACATAAAAGGCAAAGCTTTCAAGACATATTGCCGTCGCAGTTGTGTGGGGAACCTATAACCGTGCGAGGACGCTGTTTGCTATGCCAACTCATATCCCGGCACATGCTGCAGTATGGTAGGTAGTATGTACCTACTGTATGAAGGACTCTTGTACATGTGCTCGATTGAAAAACGTACTTTTTACCGACGTTATTTTGATGGCTTGATTGGTACAGGTTGTGTTTTGTTTTTTTTTTTACTCCCGTCGATATTATTCTGGATTTTAAAACCTGTTTTATTTGACTCCCGCACTAAGGAATTTAGTTCCTGTGTCGCAAGTTTTAAAAACATACAAATCACATGCACAAAGGACACCCAGACTGAGAACAATAACAATATTTATGACAAATTTGGTCACGAACGCTTGTCTCATGCGGAAATCGAACTCGCGGGACGTTGCGTATAGTGGTAATTGGCGTCATCTCAGCTATCCCTGCAGTAAAAGATTTTGAGTAATTATTGAATTAATAAATTTTATTTGCATATACAGATAGGTAAGTGCCGATACTCTTCATCCTGAATTGAAAAAAAAATATGTAACTAGTTAAATTAATATACTAGGGAACATACCATTTAACATGCTTCAACAGTACGTAATCAAGAGGTGTAGAAACGTGATAATATATACCGTACTCTATACCTACATCTAGCATACAAATAAGCTAGAAACCATTTAGATATTCAGCACATCCATTCTTGCAAACCAAGTTAAACTGACTGGATTCATTTTTCTATTCCAGTAGATATTTTATTTTCCGGCATTGTGAAGCGCTATCTTATTCTGTTAGTTCGTTGGAGGCCAGCACCAAACATTTATAGCTTGTAGTCCCCACTATTTATATGTCTCCTGACCTTCCTAGAATATCTATGTCAGCCATATTGATCTCAGGATCGAAGCCTACGCGACTACTCGAATAATATAACAAACTGATTTATATGAGAGCATAGATCATCATAATGTAAATAGAAAAAACAGGGTTTAATTCCCAAACTACGTCCTAATACGGCTAAACTAGCGTTTTCAAGATCTTAATTGGATATTTGTCAAGGTTTTCTTTATTTCATTTAAAAATATATATATTAAAAACTATGTCGAGTTGTAAAAACGGCAGATTAATTACTTTCATATTGAACAAGTTACAAGTATTTTAATATTGCTAATAAGACAGAGAGAGCTATACCATCAGGTGACGTCACCTTGGTAATTCTGCATACTAATCTGAGGCGGCCCCGTACAAGTCGTCATTTTGCGAAAAAAAGATAGAACATGCGTCATCTACTTTAGAAGCTTATAACTTTTGTATTCGTGTATATTTTTTTGACGTTATTTCGCAGTTTTGCTTCAATTTAATACTATTATTAGAAATATTTGTAATAAATAAATAATTCGACAGTACCTAGTCAAATACCCAATTATCATCTTAAACTTAAATTATTGTTTGCTGCATCCATTCTACTCACTGATTAGGACAACGTCGCCACTATAGCCGTGATATTTTTAGAATACGAATCCTGGATAAAATTAATAGCCTTACCCTGAGTTTCTTTCACAGGTAATCTAACGAAAGATAAAAACAACAAAATGAGATTAACCTTCAATCTTAACTTAACCGCATGAGAAGAACTTCGCGATAGCCGTAGCAATAAACCTAGAAATAACTAATAAAAGTTGCGCGTTTCTGTGTCAATCGAACAGGGGTCAGTAGAGGGTTCTATAACTTTGTAAACTCTTGCCAATCTGATTAAACGTTTTGTGGAATGCATATATTTCCTGCATTCTATGCTACACTAGCAACAGCAATAATCCGTTAGCAATGGCCGTCATTACGGCAATATTCGCTCACAATCGTTTATTGATGCCGCGTATTTGGCCCGTTTACGAGTTGATATAATGGTGATACCGATGCATGATCGTAATGTGATTGATCATCAAATTAACGGCGCAAATAGGTTATTTATTTTGCCGTGCATCTATCAGAACATTTTGACTGCATGGATGATAGTTTATGAGCCACTCCAAATGCCAGTACGCGTGGTGGAAAGTTTGATCATGAAATAACACGTTTTCTATGATCTACTACTATGGTCCTAGTATAAGTTGCAACTTGATAATTGTGAACTAAACATAACATTTGTTCTGTGTCTCGGTGTAATTTATCCATAATATTTTATAGGTATGTATTTAGAAATGTCCGTGATAGCGCAGACGCGTCTTCCCCGATCCATCGCAATCCACCGCAAAACTAAATGGTTAAAATTGAGTTTGATTTTCATGTACAAGTATGTTTATCAGTTGTCTCGTTGTCATAATACGGGGTCTGCCTAGTTTTGGATCAGATGGCCTTGTGTAAGTTGTCCCAAGATAGTATATTCCTTAGAGCAGGAGTGCTATTAGTGAGGTTTTCTTTATACAAAAGCTCTACATCTGTTCATTAAGAAGATAATCAACTTTCAAGTAAAAAAGAACAGTTCAAAATTGATGTTCTCGCCAGACAAATTAGATCTACAAATAAAAGGCGATAACACTTAATTCGCTACACACATCTCGTGTGTGTAACCTTGCAGCAAGGTAACGAATAAGGCGAAGTCGTTTACAATTTGATTGAATACTTCAGCGTTCTGTTACGAAACGCCGCCAGTTCAAGGTCACAGGTCGCTGAATCACATAACTTATTGAACAATCGTAGCATTACAGAGTTCTTAGTAAAAGGTTATTTTTATTAAGTCTAGGAACTGGTATCTAAATTTAAATAAAAAAAATACTTGGTTTTTATTGTTCCGTAAGCCAAGGGTACCAACGAGACCCTGTTGCCTCCTCTTTTCGTCAGTATGTAGAAAGGTGAAAGTTTTTTTAACAAATGAAAATATTTATAATAACAACTTGCTGACCTGGCAAACTTTGTTTCGCCATACAAAGATGTAAAAAAAAAGTTCTTGTGAGAGACCTACACAAAAAAAACATAAAAATACGTCAAGTCATTTCGGAGGAATTCGATAACAAATACTGTGACACGAGATTTTTATATGACATACATTTCCGAACACCTGAAACATTTTTTGAGTAATATCTAACAGATAAAATATCATTAACTTTGAATTTTAAGGTAAATCATGGATATATGACATCATATATAGTTTTTAGAACATAGGCATTGATTTAATACCTAATCTAGCAGTAGAGTCGTACGTCGAATATTTTAATATGTTTTAAAACCATTGGAAATTAAATAGTTACTTGACAACCACATTCGTGACCAATTAAAATCACATGTATCACGAACAAAAACTTTCAAAGTCTCGTGACCTAAAAGACCGCGTACCTAAAACACAACCTTCAAACCCAGTTATTGGTCCTTTGACCCAAAAATAGATCTAGAATCTAGTATAAGGGAAAAAATAATAAATTGATTGATTGCCGTCTATAAAACAGCGATGGCTTAGCACAGGTTGCTCTGTCGGTAAAACAGGGCACGCGACAAATGGACACGCAACCACATGAGATTTGTTACGTAATCATTTGATAAGTTAGTTTTATATTAGGTATTGCTCGTGTTGTAATAATGTTTAATGAGGCTTGGCTATTTGATAAAAAAAAATAACGGTCAGATGTAGAAAACCACTTTTGGGTAACACTATGAATTTCAATTTTAAGTCGTCAGTACATTAAAATTACTTCGATATTAGAAATATATAATTTAATTCGTAGAAACACAATTTTAATGTGTTGCAAATACGCGGGACTCAGATATTAACTTCTATTACTTAATAGATTGAAACAAAAGTTTTATTCGTTTCGATAAGATTTTCTGAGCAGCTTGAAAATTGGAATACATAGAACTAATGGTCCGTATATGCATCAGGCCACCGTTCGTACCTTACCATACGCCTTTAGGGAAATCACGCGTATTGTAGGTACAGGTATACACAAAACTCTATACCTATATTTTTTCTCTTACAAGTTTAGCGTGGATACGTGCAATTCACATAATATTTTTATCAGCAATTTCAGACCATTTTCTACCATATCATCGAAATAATGTGTATTAAGTAATCCACTCGAATTAATACAGCCAATTACTGTTCACATTTCACGCACAAAATAAATCATTTACTCTATCATACAAACCAATTTAAACCTTAGTTCGTGTGATTAAAGTTTGATTTTGTACAGCTGTGAATTGCGTTTCGTTTATCGCGGCCGAAGTGACAGATTAATCATTTTGTTTTTATTTTTCCACCGCCGAGGGTCACGGCTGATTTGGTGATTGTTTTCAGCTTTATTCCTAAAAATTCGATTGTGGAAAAATTTAGAGGGAAATGATTTCACTCACATTCGTATGTAAAGGCACTCGCACTTCAATATGTCCAATTTATATCAGGCCTTCATTGCTCTCACTTGTTTTCGAGCAACAAAGACGACTTCTCAAAGGGGCGATGTTTCGTTAATTCTTAAATCAAATTTATTTATTTTATCAAGCGTATAACGAAATCTTGAAATTTGTTATCATACAAATACCGCGTACATAAGGGCCTTTTATTGATATAGTGCCCACCATTTCACTCTAAGAAGCTTAAAGTACTAATTAGCTTGTCACAAAATCAATGTAACACAAAATCGCCTGAATATGTAACACAATCCACATTTAGATTCAAATTACAAGAAAGGCAGCACACACAATTTCACACTAAATTAAACCTTATAACTTTATAACAAAGTCCAGTATCCCGTAGAGTAATCTAAGTTAGCCCGCAGCATAGTTGGTAATAAATTTCAATAATTTAAATTTGTTATGAGAGAAACTGTGCAAAGCGGTTGTTTCAAAAATATTTTATTTCGTTGTTACTGGGGAGGTTTGTGGAGGTTGATCGATGGGTCTGTAGGGTCCAGCTGCACCTCCTGAGATCGTAATTAGGATGGGATTCATGATCACCAGATAATATCGAAACCATGAAAAATTAATAGATTCAATCATTCATAATTACAAAGTATTCATGTCGTTGGGAATTGATTATAAAAAAAATCTAAACATTTATATCTCATTGCTGACGTAGGCTGTTGCCGATTCCCAACAATAATGGAAATGAATAGATCGTAAATAGGTTACATACATAATTCGTTAAGGCTTTGGTCGAAGGGATATGTAGGCTATATTTGTCGGCATTAATATACTGGAGACATTCCAGATTTGCTGAATCGGGATAATATATCGAGGCCTTTGGAGCACCATGGCTTTGTAGCACACAATATGTAATTTAGAAAGGAGGTCAATCGCTTACACAAATATACAATACATTTATATACAGGATTAACCAAATCTATGCATAATATGTATGTCTTGATAAGCTTGGATAAGAGGAGGGGAGCATTTCAAACGCAAATGTATTTATAAATCAAAATTCAAAGTCCAGACATACCGATGCCCAAGGATTTAAGGTGCATGTTCAATTTCGTTTACTGGTGGCGAAATAACTTACAGCCCGACTGAAAACGTGAAGCGAATATATTCAAGAAACCTGAATGATGATTTAAAAAATAAATCATATCAAAATGTTAAGTAAATTTAAATCTGTTCAGAATAATCTAAAGAATATTTGTGTATTCCCAAGACAGCCAACCCACGATTTCAACACAAACCACGGAAACTGGTCCTTCGAGACGCACTAAACGAACAGAATTGTGTTGAGCGAATGAATACTAAATCCCTCCTTGATTGATTGGTAAAACTAAATGTAAACACATTTACAAAAATACTGGGTTAATCACTCAAGCTTGAAGATCCTAAACCAAGATCCAGACAATCCGGCCTCTTTAGCGAAAGGCGTTCTATTTTCGCGTGAGTTGCCCAACGATTTGGCAAAATAAATAATGGTCCTTTCAACTGAAGCAAATAGACTCGGATGCGGGCACTGTGGGCGAGTGTACCACGTTGTTTAAGTGAATGGGAATGTATCGCTTTTGTATAGTGGACTCATTAGAGAGACTACTTATGAAAGTAAATACTCCATCACTATCTCTGCATCGCCCTAAGGTCGACTGGTAGAGAATACCTTATGGCATGAAGTTTGCCTTGTACCTTACAGTGCATGAAGTATTAAGCAAATTAATTAATTAATAAAAAAATCGTTTGTTCTATAAAACGATACGGCGTTTTCCATTATCCAGTATCCACATCTTTTCTAATTTGATATACAATGCTCAAACTACTTTCTAACAGACCAAGACACTTGCTGAATAAGCAACTATCTATTTAAGATGCTTAAAACTGATCAAGTTTTCCTGAAAGATTCAAGCAAACGCTGGAGGCAAATAAAATTAACCATTTCCTGTTCGCAACGCAAAACCAAATTAAAGGAAAATAAGTGTCTTATATCTCACCCGAACTCGTTAGAAATTCGAACCAACCTTAACTAATTATTAGTCCAGTTTAAGTTTCGTGTAAATAAGGATGTAATTGACTATTCGCTTACAGAGCTCACTCGGAGAATAATCGAGTAAAGCCGGGTTTAACGACCAGTACATTTGTAGCATTGGTCGTAACCCAAAGTTTTACGTCAAAACAGAGATAGGTCGGGAAAAATATACCTTTTTTAAAATTAAAATGTAAGTGGCTCGCTCCAGAGATTTATGATGTTTGCCCTCTACGTCAGTAAATATTGTGACGTTGGTGGCTAAAAAATATTTTGGAATGTATTTTTAATGGTTTAAAATGTATATACAGCTTTATCTAGAAACAAATAAATTAGATAAGTAAGCCATTTATAAAATTAAACATTTTTATTTTACTAGCATGTTTAGATAGCGAACGCAAATCGGTTGCATACATCGTTATTAAACTAAGTCAGCTTAGTCGAGTTAATTAAGATTACGCTGATGCATGAACAACGCTTCAATGCTCTCCATTTGAGCGAATAGAGTCGACTATTTTAAATTACATAATTAGATATCAACTTATCATTATAAATAAGTTGTGTTCATTTAGAGAATTATTAATTTTATAATAATCTTAATCATCCGTCTGCTACACTAACTCAGGAGACATTTTCGTAATTACTAATTTAAAACATAAACTGGTAACCGCAGTTTTTTTTTCAAAGAACCAGGACTCCATTTTTTAACGTAAACTTTGCGACGCCTTTTACGACACCCAAAGGAAAGAGGTGGCCTACTTTTTGTAAAACGCACACAGTATAGCGAGCCGCAACACTGTCGTAACAAGAATTTAGAAATATCAATTTTCTTACTTTGATATAAAGACAGTTCTAATGTTTTTACATGCATTTGTTTTTAAATAATATCTTAAAAATATTTAAGATGGAAGTAATAGCAGTGTTTAGTATTTAACAGAATTGTTATGCTAATAAAATATTAAGTACAAAAAATTGCTTCTGCTCATCACTGTTAAAAAGGGCGATTAATTTGATAACATAACAATAATGTTATGATGTATGATGACGTAAATCATACAAGACTGTACTTGTTTATTTATAAACACACCTAATCTTAAAACCCTACTATAGTAATAACTTGCGATAAAAGCTTTTTTATACGTACCCCAGCCCCAAAAGGCACTAGTCATCCACTTCAAAAACACGTTCTCCACAGTAAAATATCGTTGCTGCCATCAAAAACCAATAAAAATAGAACTTCAAATCGTGAAGAGCGCATAAAATTCTTCAGTCGCATGCTCGTTCCGCACATTCCTCAAGGCCACATGTGTCTTATGCCAGGAATATCGGCGATTTAATTTCCTAACACCTTCACCGTATTTGATTTAGTACCGAAAGGTTTGTTATAGATTACCCTGGTCCTTTTGCCCGCATTGGCTATCTGCAATTCAGGAATGGTTTTAAGGTGACTATGTTTTATTGACTTTAATTTTTCACTATGTTTGTTTTTAGTGTAATGGTAAATATTAGATATAATTGGATTTGTAAAAAGACAATTTTGCTTTTCATGTTAACATTTTATGTGGTGATTATACGTTAAATTTATTTAAAAATCAGATATCGTAATCTACGTTAAGATTATTTAAACGGATTTTTTCTGGCGCTTTATGTGTTATACACCAACAAAGCAAAAACACTCGTGGTATAAGTCACCACGCCAATGACCACTGCGCGACGTGCCGCGGGTACGATCCCCGCACGGGACAAGCATTGAGTGATCCAAAATGGCTTATTCCAAGTGTGGGTGTTCTTTGTGTATGTAAAATGAATGTTTGTGCAACCCCTCACGATACAGTGATTAAATTCTGTGCGGGAGTCGATTTTAAAAAGAAAACAAAAACGTTTTTACTTTATTTAACGTAGAGTGGTTTTTGTCAGATAAATAAAATATGTTAATCTTTTTTCTGTTCTATGAATAATAAATATACTTATACACCTTACAGAATAAAAATTCCATATTCAAATGGAAGATACTTATAAATACAAAAAAAAAATTACAAAACCAAATTCCTCGTCCCACATTCGAATATTTACATTCGAAAACAAAACACCTCAACCGGTACCAATAAAAATAGAAATTGAAATCGTTGTTCGCGTATAAAATTCACAAAATGATTCGATAAACATCCCTTAACTGTGGGTTTGGTACTAAATATGAGCACCATATGGTGAAGGCTGGGGTTGAGTAATGCGAGGCGCGTGAGACACACTACACTCAAGTACCAGCACTTGCTACAAAAAGTGCTCTAATGTGCCATGTATGTAAATGTTTTGATTTTGGCAAATATGCCGAAATAAGTCTATTGCTTAATATTGTACTAAAAAATATTGTCGGGCCTCAGAAGACGTTTTTGTAATGTTAATGCAAAAATTGAGCTTAAGGATTAAAGCAAATATTAATATATATCACAAACTCTATAGCTCCAAATCGTATACAACCCAAAGGACAAGAAATATTTCTATAAAAGATTCTGAAAGAAAACAGCAATGTTATCAAATACGATATAAAAGACAGCAAGAACCAATAAATCGGAAACATGCGATGCAAGGACCCGTAGTTCACAATACAAGAGGCAGGCTCGTAATCTGTAAGGACCAATCATGTTTATATCTGCTTGTTACGCGAATCCATCATTACTGATCTATGATACATCAAACAACCTTGTGTAATACATGTTACAGCCTCCAACACAAAAATATATAGAGCTTGTTCTAAAAAAAATAATTCGATACCGAAATATGTTTTTAAACTGCTGTACTAGTCTTATATATTTTGTGAAACAAATTGAGTTGTAATTTTTTTAATAATTCCTGCACTAGTAAATTTTGCTGTGTTTCGGCGGAGTTCAATCAATTCAGATGCACAAAACATACTTAGAACAGACATTGGTGGTCGAGTGGCGTACACACTGGTTTTCCAGGTGTCGCCAGCTCTGAGGTCCCGGGTTCTATCCTCGGCCGGGTCAATGTAGAAAACTACTTTTCTACATTGTCTCGGGTCTTGGTGTTTGTGGTACCTTCTTTGTCTTGGAATTCCATAAAACAAGTGCTTTAGCTACTTACTTTGGGTTCAGGACAATGTATGTCATGTTGTCCACATTTTATTATTATTTATTTATTATTCATCTATGCGCAAAATGTTTATAGAACATAAGAGTATACTCATAAAAATAATGGAAAACTTAAAATACAGAATATAATAAAAGGTTAATGACCTGTCTCTACATAAGCCACCTCAAAGACCGGCCCGATTTTAGAAGGATTTACAGCCGTCAGTCAGCAGACATGACACAATCGATCTGACCCCATTGACGGGGTGACTAAGTTCCTGCATTAGGGAGCGTGAATATTGATATCAGAGCCGAATATAAAGTTATAAATATATACATAGTACGATATAGTTGTATAATTAAGACGTTGTTGAAATTTTGAAGCGGCAATAGCCTAATGGTTAGGGTGACGGCCTTGTGATCGAGTGGTCGTAGGTTCGAACCCTACCCATTGATGAGTACTATTGACGTGAACCCACCCCAGACACAAGCATATTTAGCTTACTTAGAGGGGTTAACAAGATTGCTAGTAATGTAAATTCCACCTACTTTTTATTCATCTTTTTAAAAAAAAATTGGTGGCAGCATATATTTTTTAAATTGTAAACTCCATTTTTAATTTTGACCACCATATTATGGTTGATGATGACGTACTTTTTTAATATTATATGTACCAACATTATGTACTCATTGTTATACAAAATAAATATTTCTTATAATGGATGGGATATTCAATATCAATACTCAATACCTTAATGCAGTCCATGATTCCATCAAGATAACATCTTTTTTTTTAAATTATTATTATACCTACTTGTATTTGACTGTAACCTGCAATCTTGTTGGTTGGTTAAAGTTTTTCTTCAAGATGCATTTTTCGTTAGTTGCTTACTCTATTAATAGCAGCGAAATATGAAACGCAATACTACTGCTATCGCTAGAAGCAATTTATTTTAGAACACTATTAATCAGACAAGAGACACGAAAGCATAATATTTATGGTTGTAGACGGTAGTCTTGTAGGTAGATAAATAACTAAGTATGTTTATAAAAAGTAATGTATGTGATAAAAGAGAATTCCTTTAAATATACTTGCCATCTTAGGTACTTACGCGAAAGTTTATTGATGCATTTGCAGAGTGTTATGCATTTTTATTTCGATAAATAAAAAATATTATTTGTGTAGGTACGTATATTTCGAATATTTTATTGCGTTCACTACGTTGAAGTACTGTTTAAAAAGAAACAAGGTTGTAAAGTTTTAAATGTACAAAACATCTTTAGAATCGTCAAGTTTTTGTCCCAAAACTCAAATAAAGGGGTCTTTCAATGGTGTTCCGGAGCACGCTAATAACAAAACATATTTTCCCGCCACAAATCACGGAACAAACCGCCAAAATTCGTAAGAGAAAGGGCCTTCGCTTTTGTTCGAGATTGGTGCGAAATGTTCGCGAAATAAGAATATAAATCGTGGCGACAGTTCCAGCGCTAAAAGCGATCGGGACTTCGGTAGTTAAACTCTAAATTGAGGTGAATGAACCTTCAGAAAATTCTTTGTCGTCATTCCGCGTATATTCAGAGGAATAAAGGCAAGTCATGGGTCGATGGCGCCCAACAGAGTGGTTTTAGTGAGGTAAGAATCCCACATTCCAAAGGCTGTAAGAAATCGGCTGTAAGAATATATGATATAAAAAGGAAATTAGTAGGTACAGATATTACAATAGAAATAGAACTTACCAACTATATATTGTAAACCTTAGAGTAAAAAATAAGAAAATTCTCTCTCTATGCCTCAAAGATCTTGCTGGATAAAACTCAGTGTGGGGTTAAGCTCGCCTTTGTACATAAAATTCAAGAATAATAAACTAGAGAGAGCGCCTAGCAAAGTATAATATAATAATATAATATAATATCTTGGGACATCTCACACACGGTCATCTGATCCCAAACTAGGCAGAGCCTGTGCTATGGCAACCAGACAACTGATAAACATACTTATATATTTCTAAATACATACATATTATAGATAAATAACATCCAGACACAGAACAAATAATCGTGCTCATCACACAAAGATTTGTCCTGGGTGGGAATCGAACCCACAACCTCCGGTTTAGCAGTCAGGATCACTAACCACTAGACCAACAGGCCTGCCTGTGTACAGTATGAACTATAAGCACCAGTATGAACCAGTAAAATCGTATAACTAGTGTAAAACAGTGCACGCCGTTTTATTAATACTCTACTAAAACCAAGTATTGCCCTAATAATAGCGGCACCATTGATATTTTAGCATAAACGTCTGTCATTGCGTGGAAAATCACTTAAATCAGTAAACGAGCTTACAGCTAAAAATTAGCATACGGCATAACGGGCTACTAGCGATGCGCGCACTCCATGCTTGCTTATGTATACTCTAAGGTGTAAACTGACAAGCGAATTCTGTGCTAACACCTACGTACGTGACCTTTGCTACAATAGGGATGTTTCCTGGGTATGAAAAGTTAAAATCTATTTAGTCCGTCAGTTAGAAAATAAAAAAATATTAGACACGTATTTTTTCTTTTATCAAAACAAAAAAAACAGTTTCAGACTGGGGGCTTATGACGCCACGCCTTGGTAAAAATTATAGCGAGGAGTGACGTCACACGTAATTTGCGTTCTCTGTATTTTGATCAATTTTTGTTTGTAGGAAAAAAAAAATACGTGTCCAAAAAAATACATTAATCTACCAGGCGGACATTAAAAAAAAATAGGAAACATGCCTATTGTGATATGAAATATTTCCAACATCAATACAAATGCACGGGGTGTCTGTTCGATCCTTTGTAAATTTTGTAACGCAAAAGAATAAAATCACGTATAAATCAAAATATTGTTGTTATTAAAACATTTGACACTTTGTTTGTGTATTCTGCAGTACATTCTTATGGGCAAAATTAAAAAAATATATATCGCGATAATTCGTTCAAACTTAATTTATGTAAACTTAAAGTGTGAAACAAACTTTGTGTATATTCTTAAATTGTCCATAAAATAAGAATAAACATAACAAAAAATATTAATACACAAATCTAGCTTCTCCATCTATTCATTTATTTATTTATTAATCTATTCATTTATTAATCCATGAAAGGTAAATTGTTTTTACGAGGTTTATTGTTTGATATGTAAGAGCCTAACAAATCACACGGCCTTCCGCTCGCAAATCACAGCAACAATGCGCCGAATTCCGCGGGAGAGCCTTTTGTTCGGAAAATAAATTGGCGCCAATGTTGGTTACACATGCCAATGCGCATGATTGTCATTGACTAGTGTTGCGAATTAAGATTTATTTGCGCGTTAATAAGACAAACGTTTTAAATTGCATTGCAATCAACAAATACGTTAAGAAAATAATTAATGAACTTGACAAGTATAATGTAAGTTGTATGGCCGATGACTAATTGTAAAATTAAAAAAATCACTTAGACATCTTCTATTGAAATTACTACTTAATTTTAACGTTTTTATATGTACCTTGTTTTTTATAAATAAACTCTTTTACCAAAATTACTTTTTACAAAATCACTCATTAATAATATAGCAGAGGTCAAAACAACTCAAATATCAACAAACCAAAGGCCAACAATACCACAAAACCCGAAGGACTGCGTTTGTTTATAGAGAAACCATTGGCCCCAATGTTTGTATGTTTGTGTACGATTGTTATTGTCTAGATAGCAGTCGTAATTCATATTAACTGTTTACTGTTAGGACTCCAAGGGAAGGCCATGAATCAACGTGAATGGCCAAGTAACAATCGAGTTAAAGTTTACTAGACAGTCCCGACCCGAGTTGATGTTGGTATTGAATATTGCCTAATCTTATCGATGGATGTACATTATCAGTAATATTAAAATTATCAAAGCAGCAATCCAATAGTCATATCATAAAAACCTACATACTATTTAATTAATTACGTCGAAAATACAACGTAACGAAAATAATATAATATCTAATTATGAGAATGGTTTATTTTAATTATAATAGTTTAATTAAACTAAACGTCCATAGCTAATGGATTTCTCTTACATTAAAATTTAGCAGGACATAATATTACCACGAGAAACTCAGTTCCCAAGGACTGAGTCCGAAAGGACCAATCGTAATAGCTACCAAATCTGACTCGTGTTGCTAATGAAAAGCGCTCGGGTACAGATTGCCAGCCGTTTTGCGTTGTTCGATTGTTCTATAGTGGCAATCTATCATTGCTAATGCTCGTTTAGTGATTACTTAGCAGCTAATATTTTAACGATTAACCGATCTGTATTATGCTATCTGTGTGAAAGAACACTCAAGGATATGGTTTTACGATTTACTATTCTAGTGTATAGGTATAATTTACCCCTAATTTCTAACTCAAAGTTATTATTGTTAGTTACAATATAATCAAAACAAATATTGGTCCATCGAGTCCAAACTAGTAACGGCCAATTCCAAAACTATGATTTACATCAGTAGGTCCGTTGGGCGCAAAACTAATTTTACGGCTGTTTCCTTGTCACATTGTCTTTATAATGCGGGCACAAATCACGTTGGAAATTACTTCGCATTTGTTGGAATAGGTAAGCGGTAAACGTACATATATTTATGACCAAAGGACCGGGTTTT
This sequence comes from Diachrysia chrysitis, assembly GCA_932294365.1. NCBI lineage: Eukaryota > Metazoa > Arthropoda > Insecta > Lepidoptera > Noctuidae > Diachrysia > Diachrysia chrysitis. The sequence goes on from OW028661.1 coordinate 1,309,756, forward strand.
ATTTATTTGCGGCAATTCAACCAACATAAATAAATGTGTCATCTTTTGTGTTGTTCAGAGAATAAGACAAGCAACGCTGTCTGGGTTGTTATTTGTAATTGTATGAGAAAATTATTCTTACATAATACACGATGTTTTTAATAGATAATACTATAATAACTAATATTAACTGAATCGAAATGGGTGCTCATAAACAGGTTCAGAAATTCAGACCAAAGTGTGATTATATAGCAATATTACTATTTCTGCCTAGAATCATCGGTCGAATCTACATTAGTCACAATGTTCGTACTATTTATTATGAGGCAGAAAATCTTAGTTCAGTTACTTTAAAGCTATTTATCTAAGTCCACTCATCAACAAACGAATACTCTTAAATTTCTGATTGAATTTTAAACACATCGTACAACCAAGATTAGTTACAATAAATGTGTAGAGATGAAGGAAACTAATGTGTGTAATCAGCCATCGCCGTCGGGATCAATATCTATCGCAGTCGGTTCAGGTGGTGTGCAAGGCCGGATCAGTGATCCTTTGAGAAAGGACCGGATTTGTAGAATGTTAAGTTTTTGTTGCATCGATTGTTCACAGCAAAACAAAAGAGAAACTAAAATGTAGACATTGTAACTATAATATTTTTAGACCTAAAGTTTGGTGGAAACTTCATGTCAAAAGTTTGATGGATGTGTCTTATTTCCATACCAGATAGCATAAACAAATCCCGTTTAAAAAAATATTTCAACAGTTTAATATAAAACAAAAAATTAAATTACTATTATTTCAGTATAGGTTTAAAAAGATTGGGATTTAAAAATTTATCATTTTTATCCAAATAATTTGTATTTTCAAAGTATTCAATTACCCTTGTAATTAATTTAAATAAATACCTACATGTAGGAAAATTGTTCCTTAACCTAAAGCTTGGAGTTAAACTGTACGGTTAGATCAAACTTCTTGTTACAACTCAATTTCTGACCCACTTCTAACTGTCGCATCGATTTGAAGTTGCATACTCAAACTTAGTTTTGAGGTCGATATAAGCTTGTCACACCTACACTCAAACATTTAAATGGCATAAAGCTCTACGTGGGACTCATATAATGATAAAATGTTTGGTGAACGTAGCAAACGTACGCCTTTTCCGATTTTCTTGACATGCAGTCTAGCAAAATGTGTGTGTACAGATATTACAACTTTTTCCATTAAATTGATAGTGGCAAAGAGCCTTAAAAATAGTAACGAGGTAGATCTCAGGAATAGAAAAGGCGAAAGAACGAATTAAATGTAAATTCTGAAACCTCTTAGCTATATTGAAAATGTTTAGTAACTATATATAGGTAAATCCAGATGTGTGAATATTAAAAACAGTTAACATGTGTGTTACAGATAACAAAAAAGTGAAACATAAAACTAAAGAAAACTAAAATCCGTACAAAAGGACCAACGACAGTTTGTGGTAGTTTCTAGAGGGGACTGATCTCGATATGGCCTCATCAGTAATACTCCTTGGCCCAGTTGTCGGCCAATCGAGGTCACTGTGTCCTTGTTCCGCAGTTTCTTTGTAGTTGTAGTTTACAAAACAACTGAATATAGAATCTCTATTCAACAGAAAATCTTGTTAACAAAATCAATTTAAAAGTTTTGAATTCGGATCTGAGAACTACTAATTGGGATAAGAACTAACATCAGCCATTGGGTTGACGATTCATTCGTACGAAGAGAGTCGTACGTTATAATTATTAATAATGACACAATTTCAATGGCATACACTAGCCTTATGATTAGGGGTCGTGGCTAAATTTAAGCCATCAATAAAAATCTGACAACCAGGCCTACTATGGGATACTTTGTGTCACCGTTAAATGGGCAGTGGAGATCATAAGAAGTCTCTCCACATAAAATACGGTATTCAACTCAATCCAGTAAAACTGAAAACAGGTAAAGCCAACCCCAAGATAGCTTAGGAAAAGGCTAAGCAGAAGAAGAGCCTTGTGTCTACAAACGTACAAAATGTTTACCCTTTTTGGGATAGGCGCATGTCATAAAACATATTTAAACATATATCGTAACTAAGGACCACTAGTAACATCAAACCAATTACTACTAAAGATCATGGTTATCGAGTCACCTCTAATACAACCGATTAAATAGCTCGGATAATCGTTGTCGATTGTAAGACCGTTTGTCAGTCGCGTCTCCGTTAAGCCGACAATTTATGCGAACTACGACAGGTGTTACCAACTATTGTCGTTCCCATGACGTTATATTTGGATTTATGTGTGTGCTATGTTATCCCTCAGTTTGGCTATTGAGATAAATTGATCGTCGTTTGGTTTGTGAAAGGTGGTCGTAAACAGTGATTTTGGGATCGTCTTGAGATGTTTGTTGTGCCAAAATGTATATTATGATTAAGATCGTAACTAATGTGTAGTGGTTTAAAGTAGGTCACACTAAACATGTATAACATTACTTGACAGAGTTTTCTACTATAAAATGATTGAAACTGATCTTTTAATTTTTTTACTAAGAACACCTTTGTTCGTGATGTGTTACAGTAGCTATCTATATACATCACCACATTTTAGGTTACTGAGATTGAAATAAATTGGTGGCAAGCCACAACAAAAATTTTCATTTATATAATAACAAGAAAAAAGCATAAAACTTAATGCTACACTTCATATAACTTCACAAAATCGAAGCATTTCCGTTATTACGTAACGACTTTCCCAAGAATGTGAAATGCCATTTCAAAATCAAAGTCAACTTCATAAATTCGGTACGTAACATTGAACTCTGTAACGTACCAATGTTATGTGCAAACCAACATAACTTAGCGTCACAATTCGAAGGCAATAAACCCAATACCGGCTACGGTGTAGACAGCGCTACGACGTAGTTATGTAATGCTACGTCGATTGCTACGCGTAGGCGTTGTACCTTTCATTTGTGGTATTTTTATCTTTTTGATTCAAAGTTCTTGAACTAAATTGTAATCTTGTACATTTGTTATTACAAACAAAAATGCTTTGATAATTAATAGTTTAACAGTATTAACAATAAATAATTTACTTTTAAAATATTTATAATGCAAAACTATTATAATTATAATACAATATTATTACTTAAACATTTTGAATGAAATTTTAAAATCACTATAGCATGTTCTAAGTTAACCTACATAATTATTAATAACAAAAGTTAATACCTAACCGTATCGTAAAACGTTATAACCCGATAAACTATATAACATAAGCTTTTGATTTATATTACGTAGACGTAGATAGCGATACGGATTTTATTAACCAACATAAAAGATCACGTTAAAGCATATTTGAAGAACTGCCTAAACCTATCAAACGAAACATTCGCAAAAAGTGGTTAACAATAGTCTAAGTGGGTCAGATTTGAACCTTCGACCTTTTGGAAGAAAGCTTTATAGCCTACTTTCAATCTATTGTTAGTTTAGTTTCACAAAGTTTCTTTTCGTCACCTGATTGGCACGAAGAACTGAACTAGCTTTTATTTGGAGGCACGACTCTATTTTTAGGGTTTCGAAGAGTGCCAACGAGACCCTACTACCAAGACTCCGCTATACGTCTGTTCGTGTGTCTGTCAGCGGGCTGACATGAACCGTAATAGCTAGAGTTAAAATTTTGTCTCTGGCTGCTATAGCAACACATAAAATAAATTCAACAAAATTGAAAAAGGTATTATTATGATATACTAGCTGTCCCTCGCGACTTTGTTCGCGTATTTTAGTTTAAACAGTTTTTCATTTTTGCATCATTTTTCATTTATGCTCCGCTCCTTTTAGTCGCAGCGTAATGTTATATAGCTTATAGCCTTCCTCAATAAATGGGCTAAATTAGACCTGTAATGGGCTAAATTAGTTCCTCAGATTAGCGCGTTCAAACAAACATCAAATACACAAACAAACAAACAAACTCTTTAGCTTTATATATTAGTATGGATATACAATGTTACAGAACCATTCGTGTGCGAGTTTGACTTCGCACTTCACCGTTTTTTTTTTTTGTGCATGACGTGACTCACTTATGCTCTGTAAGGAGAACACGTTAGTCTTCGATTAAGGCCATCATTACATCAAAAGAACCTCATTTCTGACAACTATCGAACTAATATCGAAAGTGATCGAGATTAAAAATATGATACGTTTTTGTAAAGTTATTGGAACCATTAACCATATCAACTTTTACACTCTAGCTACTTTCAATCACAATGACAGATTTTTTATATTTCTAACTAGTTCATGTTGGTATAATAACTTTCATGAGGAGTATTCATAATTATTTAAAACAAAACGGTTTACTCAAGTATATTCGACTCGCGACACCACCGCCGCCGCGTCAGCACATGATTAGGGACTCCTATTGAGTCTGAAACTAGTCGGGCGATCCCGAAAATATACGTGAGTAAACCGTTTTGTTTTAAATAATTAGTTCATGTTGTATTGTTATTTTAGTTTTATTTTAAAGTTAAATATCTTTGGCTTTTATGTCTGAAAATAGTTATATACAGCCTACAGGATAAAAATATATAAAAAAAAACATAAAACCCAATCGTATCGTCATCGACTATTATTGGATTGCACAACTGCAGTATATACATAATGTAGTTGTGTGACCAAAATAAACAATATCTATTACTAAACCTATTTATCAAGAACCAATTACGAAAGAGAATACAAGTCTAAATGCTAGCATTAAATAAATTAACCAATTAAATAAACATTTATTTTAACAACAAAATAAACAAAAAAATACTTGCATTTAATAGCACGCAAACTGATCATTTATTATTTGTATTATTACAGTAAAATAAAATTTAACTTTCATTTCTACTATTCGTGGAAACTATTGATCTAATAATGGTAGTTTCGTTTTGTTGATCGATTTCCAGTGGCGTGCCGTGTGATTAATTCAAACCTAATTTTATGTCGACGACCGTAACTTTGACCTTCAATACTGGTTGTTTATTACCTAGAAAAGCCCGCGGCTTCACTCACCGTAAATATAACTTGATTTCCTGAAAGTTCTCTTCTTTTTACCTATTTCATCTAAATGTTACGAAGGATACCTATTATTTATTGTTAAACACTTAAAAACAAGTTTTCAGTTCAGTAAGTTAAGGTTTAAAATTAAATGTCATAACATTTTATTTTTATGTAAATTCAACGGAAAACGTTGTCTATTAATGCGAGTGATATAAATCTATTTAAATCTTGCTGGAGCTATTACAGGGCCCCGGAGAGTCATAACATACATCAAAGCCAGTAGCTATCTCACCAACATTAGAGTACACACAGAATACTTCGACAAATGCTCGATAAAACATAAAAATGATTATATTATGAGTCTTAGTGAAGTTTCAAAAGGATACTTCAGTATAAAATCTAATGGTTTTTAAAAGATTTTGGGAATTATTTTCAATGTTCAAGACAAAATATAAAAGGCTGCTCATTTTCTTCAAATGGATATTAAATTACTAGTTTTAATAAGACAAGAGACATGTCAAATGTCACGTACCGCGACTCCAAGGACCAGCTTCCAAGACATATACTTTTGACTCTAATCAAGTTAATTGGTGTAACAATGTTATACAGATTTATTCTTTAAATTCAATTTATTTTTGACTAAAAAAATAAGCATAGGCTTATAGGCTTAGAGGTTATATAGAGTTTGATTTGAATTAACAAGATCATTTATTTTACTTATTATGAATATTAATTTTAAATTCAACAAAAAATTTAAGATGTTTGAATTACATAATACTTAGAACTGAAACACAACTTATGATAGGTAAACATGCCATGCTGTGGCGCTAAGATTGAGGCTTTTAAATGTAATATTTCGCCTCTGTCAATTTGATTTGACTATACAACATAATAGGCTAAAATTCGATTTCTAAAAGTTGAATTATTTTTAATAAACCACATTTAAAATAGACTTCTAATAACTAAGCTAGTTAGAACTCCAAATTCGTCAGATTACACACAATACCTCAATACCCAAATGGATCCTATCAACAGACCTTTTCCAACAAAAATATTACATTGTCAACACAATAGCCGTGACCTTAGCCAATAAGAAGTCAGGACACGTATCTGGTCCTAATAGGTCCTTCAATACGCATTCTCTGCGTATTGAAGGACCTATTAGGCCCTTCAACAAAAGACTAGATACGAAGAATACTAAGATAACATATATATAATATACATACCATTACTTATTATATAAATACACACAGCTTACTTTAAGGTAGTTTTACCTACGTAAATAATATTGAAGGTTTAATCTTATGTATAGAATTGTTACATTATTTTTTTAATTATATGACTTTTCTGGTAGTAATGTCAAGTTACTATAAGTACTGGTTACCGGTTTAATGTCAGATTACGATTAAATTTATTATGTAAAAATAAATCTTCAAAGATTTAAAGGCTATGTCTTTCTCAATTGCTATGTAAATCTCAAATTTATTCAAGACAAAATTTCAATCTGCTATCGCTCAACGAATCGAAATACACTAATGTTTTTCGACACACCGAATAAGTGAATAGCCAACCACCACCCTCAATGCATTCGTTGTTTTTAAATATTCGCTTTAATTCAAACCTTAACACGTGAAATCTAAAGTGTAAATTGGAATGATCCCATATATTTTAAACTCTTTGTTCTAATTTAAACTTTAGCGTATTGACTTTAGAGCTTAATTTTGTAATGGTTTAGAAATCCTCCTAAGAAAGATCGTATCGGTAAAAAAATACGAAACTCGATTGGGGAATCTGTGATCGATTAGAGTAATGGCTTATTTTGATTGTTTTGTCAATTAGTAAATATTTGGAATTATAATGAATTAGTACATTTATACGCTTTAAGAAGAATAAAAAGCTATTGGCGTATGATTATCATGAAATCTCTTAAGAACTGTTGTAATTATTTTGAACTAAATTTTATACAGAAACCATGTACGTTTTTTGAAAAATGATCGTTGCGTTCTCAGTAAATTAAGTTCAAATCACTATTAGGTCCTTTGAGCATGCAATGTCAGTTACGTAGATTAATAATGCATTTTGGCTACTCGTTTACATCAAAGGCACCTAGTGCAGAATCTCTATAATTTCGAGGAAAACTAATTAATGATAATTTCCATCTTCTACTAAATTCTGAAAGCGTTTCTAGGCAACCTCATTTAAAATCTAGGAGTTCTTTGGTCTTAAGATTAACTTACATAAGAGAAGAAACGTTAACTACAACACTAAACCCGGTTAACTCATCGCAATTAACTAAAAGCAAGTGTAATCTCTCAATTTGTTGCCAACTTATCCTTCAGTTAGGATTGAACTCAGTTTAATTAAAGTGTCTCATTGTTACACGATGTAAGTTTAAATAAATAAATGTAATGGGTCCCACGGTACAGAGTAATTGCTATTAATATGTTACGGTTGTTGTACTGCTGGTTTTGTTTAATTTTATCTCAGGATTATTTTAGCATGTTTAATGTTTGTGATTTTAATGGATGTATTTCAGAAGAGGATTTTCTATTGATAAGTATTTATAAACATATTTATATATTTCTTAATAAACTCACAAAGATTTGTCCTGGGTAGGAATCGAACCCATGACCTCCGGTTTAGCAGTCAGGTTAAGGCAAATTTAAATGTTGCGACCTAAATTGAACCTTATGCAATACATAATAACAAACTTTTTACAATAGTGTGTAGTTTTACAGTGTACATGATATCTATCGCGTACGTAAATACATTTCCAACAAAATACGACACATTCGGACCAAATTCCAAAGCGCTTGATTGTTCAATTTGCAACATTTGTTTTTATTTTAGGATAGCAACGAGTGAATGATTTCACGTACACACGACTTACTGATTTCAGTATTGCAAGTTATTTTGAACTACAAAAACTATCACGTGACACAATCGGGTTTTATTAAAAATGCTGTAAAAATATTGCTGGTTGTTAAATTATTGAAGGAGCAAACAAAATTTACAAAAATAGATATTTTGTTTTTTTTTTCTCTATTATATGTGGATTAGTGCTTAAAATCTAACTTAATTAAGCCAGCACGCAACGCAAAACCAATGAGCATTTGTCTCCAAACAAACAACTATCAAATAATATAATTGCGTTTTGTATCAAAGACAGTTGTTATAATTAATTAATTATTAAAAAAAAAATCGTTGGTTGCCTGTAAAGTCGGTATACGGGCGAAAGTTTTACGTGACAACGACTGTCAATGTCAATGTCTGTCTCTCTCGCTCTTAGGCGGGCTAACCATGCCCGAGTGGAAGGGACGCGTGCCTCTCACTCGCTCTCATTGTGAGCGCATAACGTGAGCGGAGCGTTACCCAGTTTCTTGAAGTGTCACCCGGCAAACCAATTTATAAGACGTTGTCACGTCAATAATAAGCACTTCTTGCAATTATAAAAAATTAAGTATTATATTTTATTTATATATTAGATTTTTTTATCAGTATCGACGCAGTAGTCTAGTCGTATATGGCGAGCCTTGTTTCAAAACATTGCTTTTTATACCAGAAGTACTGTAAATTATGTAATTTCATGAATTGCACTAATAAATTAGAGTATAATATTTAATAATATTTGAAAGCCTTAAAAGAATAGAGTTGACCTTATCACTACGAATGTCAAACCAAACCTATCTTTTAATCTGTAAGTCAGTGACCAATTTATAGAACATTCGCAATTAAACCTTTCTTGCGGATATAAAGTTCCCTTAGAAATCTCAGGCCTTATAGGCTTAGTTGGGTCAGTGACCCGAAAATGGCCGATAAAAATGTATATTACGAACTGGCACTTATTGCAGCTCTATAAAACAAAAATTCACAGATTATATCGAGTCCCTCCGTGCTGGATTTTTGTAATGAAAGGTGAAACGATAAGGTCAAACTGCCCACTTACGGCTTTAGTTATTTAAAGTTATATTTTGTCGAAACACGTGGGTTGATAAATCATGTATATTCATAGTACGACAAAAACCTGAAAAGTGCTTTAATTTTAGTTTGGGCGACTGATCTAATGGAAATAGTACAGAAATACCAGTTTTTTAACTTTTTACATGTGGTAACTATCAATCACTTTGAACGTGGTCCTTCGGTCCGCCTTAAAAAATTATGTGAAGGTAAAAGGACTCACGATGGCGGTATCCCTCCGACGAACACGTCCGAGTTGCTGTTGAACTTGCCGAACACGAACTCTTTGCCGCGAGACGTCTTGCTCTGTGTTATGCTATCCACTGTCAATGACGTGTGTTCGTCCCGACGTGCCACCTGGTGGGAGTTAAAAGGAAGTTTATTATGGTAGTCAATAAAGATAAGAAAAATATCTTATCCCGATTTCCTGGCTGCGTTTTAGTTACATATCAAGAAAACATACAGTAGTATGTACTTGAGCATACCGTCGATCTGATTGGCCACTATTTCTTCTAGACAAATTCTTAAACCATTGCAAAAACAGATCCCAGAGTCTGAAACTTGCAACTATATCTAGATAGCCGCATGTCTCAGACACACAACAATTTACAAAAATACTTTAAAGAGAAATGTATTGTACGATATTTTACAATAGAATATACCTTACTACGTAAGTATTTTATCTCGACACTCAGAATACTAGGCACTCTCTAAAACCTATCCAGAAACGCTAAAAGTCGACACATTCGTACGTGACATTTCAGCGAAACACGGTACAAAATTTATTTTCTTAAGAAAACAAACGTCTCTTGTAAAATAAGCGTCAGCAAGTACTTATGTAGGAAGCGAAGTTTCCGAACGAGTCCAACTGCACTCTCAGATTACAAGGGGAACAATAGTTTTGTTGCGACATACATGCTTTAGACGCTGTTAAGTTCGTTTTCATAAAAAATCGGATCTTTTCGGTATCTGACTCGTAGTTTTATGAAAAATAAAATATAAAATAAAAAAAAGTAATTACATATTATATTTTGTGATAAAAAGTCGTCACGATCCACTAAACGTCTCATTTAATTCCCATGCAATTTCACCAAGCCGTAAAGCATACCCAATAAATTGTAATTTACATCTCCATACATAAAATCCGGTGAAATTGAGAGGATATTTTGACAGGACCTCATTATAAGGGCTTCTAATGTGACGTCAACCGTTATCGCATTTTAGCGCCGATCCCAATGTATTTACTGACGGGCAACTTTATTAAAGGCCTTGTGGGCACAAATACCGAAGGGTTCAAGGTCTCCCTTCTCGTCTGAGGCACGTCACACGTCATCCCCTAACAATGTTCTGACCGACGCAGGCTGGTATTAACATATTATTTTGATACTAAATATATATAAATCTGGGGCTTCCTTTTACGTCTAGAATAGGTTAAATCGCATGTATAACTCCATAACCACTTTGTATATTCTTTTATGTATAGTTTTTTAAGGTTTTCAGATTCAGAATTTTTCTATGTAATATTGGAGTTCATTAAATTCCCATGAATTAATATACCAGGCAATCATGACGAGGATCGAGCGCCCATTAATTACAAGTTCGATCCGTTTAGCTGACATATCTACATATTTTATTATGAAATGTATTTTCTAGAAACTTTATACGTATTTTTTTATGTTTATACATTTATTTGTTAAAAGTTTGAAAAAGTAGAGCCTGAGCTGTTTAGTCTTAGCTTAATATAACTATGTAGGTAACTCACCTGTACTTTATGCCAATGTCCATCATTAAGGTTGTTGCCAACTGTTATAATCTGAGCGCCCCCTCCCAAATTGTACCTCAGCCGCAACGCTCCGTTGACCAACTTCAATTCGAAAAAATCGTAAGTGCCGCCGTCATCCGTATACAAAACTAGACCGTTGGGCTGGTCAGTTTTGAACTCTAATTCGAGTGTGCCGTTCAGTCCAGCGTTCCATTTGCGGAATTGGGAGTACGGGTTTTGTTTGTCGAGTACGAACGCGAAGTTCCTGTTGAAGGACAGTGAGAGGAGGCAGAAGAGTACGTAGCGCATCGTGGCGACGTCGTCCGAGGACATGGCTGCTGCAATACGTCACGCGACGCCCCCACTCGGACTCCGTCTGCGTTTCATTTCTTGCGCCTAAAACAAAAAAAAAATAAAGTTAGTTTTGGCTCATTTTAAGGTGCCTGCAGTAGATTTTTTTTAATCATTTGTAATTATATTTTGCATATACCTGATTTAAAATAATTCAAATACATATTTTTTTTAATTGTTTCTACTGGAGCGTCAATTTTGCAGTTTATAACATAAAAATAAAAGGTTTTTATATTTTTTGTTGCCAGAATACATTCTACATTTTCATTCTGAGTCAACATAATACAATTAGACATAAAATGGAATAGTATTGACAAATGAGGTGTCTATAAATTACTCCCTTGTGATACATGTCATTATGAAAAGTAATAACAGCTTTAAATATCCTTTATTTCGATAAAAATATTGATCGAGTAACAGGGTTGTGAGTTGTAACAGACTGCTTGGCATTAATAATTAATTTATTTGATGCTTTTAATTTATTTAAAGGCAATTTTCAATCAATATTTCTGAACCTATATTATAAATATGTTTTTTGTATGTAAAGTCAAGCTTTTGATCCACGGATCCGATTAAAATATGTATTTGTGTATTATACTATTGTTTTATATATTTTCCGGCTTTTGTTTTCATTTAAATCGGACAGCGTAACCTTAAGATATTAAGGTGTTGAGGTCAAACACTTCGTATAATCATTAATATTCATCTACAATGAATAAGCTGACCAGGGCTGTAACGGGGACTGTGGGAGTGGACTCTAAGGTGTGTCCGAATCTAGATCTGAATAACTATTTACTCATGCCCTTTGCCTTAATTACCGTTCTCTGAAACTACTTACTTTTGCGTTAATTAGGACGTTTTATAATATTATTTTGTAGTTTTTTTGCAGTATACTATTTTAGTATTGACTAAATCAGGCCTTTAAATAACTAAACATAATAGAATTAAAAAAAAAATCATTTAAAAAAGAATGTGTGCTTTTATATATTATAAATACGAAAGTAACTCTGTCTGTCTGTTACGCTTTGGCGGCTAAACCGCTTAACCGATTTGTATGAAACGTGGTATGAGGTAAGCTTGGATTGTAAGAAAGGGCATAGGCTACCCACGCGAGCGGACTAACATAAAATTCGGACGATAACCACAAGTTTGAACATGTCAACCAAGAACCCGTAACCTTACCACACACGGTCATTAATTTGTAAAGCCATCTGGTGTACCTGCATCACGCAGACCCTGACAGTAAAATCCCTTAGTCACGTATGTCCCCCATGGGAAATGGCGATCCTTTTCAAAACCATAAAACACTTCCCTAGCGGTAGTAAGACGATAAACTGTGGTGTTAATGAATAGTAAGTTTATTTTATAAATAGTTTTGAAAACGAAATTAACAGTATGTTCTTCTATCTGAATTTTGGAAACAGCGGCTTACCGTAGATATTAGCAATCTATGCAAAATATATTTTAGTGCAACAGTTTGCGCACCAACAGTTGCATTCGGTATTCCTTCATTCTTATAGTCCAATGAGATAGATGACTATTTTCTTTTTAATATCATTCAGATAGGCTAATAAAACTATCGACGATACATTGGTTTGAAATGTCGCATGACGTCACAATTTCATGCAATTTGTACGCAAGAATGTCGCCATTAGCCCCCACTCCTGAACTTTTATTCGCTTTATCTACTTATGGGCGGTTCCTATATTCAAGATACGATTCGTTTTGCTTACGGTCTGTTGAATTTTCCTCGTTTTGCTTCGAAAATACTACCTTCCGTAAGCAAAATAAATCGTTGAAATGAATGAGTCTTGAATATAAAAAAAATAAATGTGGACAACATCACATACATTGCTCTGAACCCAAAGTAAGTAGCTAAAGCACTTGTGTTATGGAATTCAGAGACAACGAAGGTACCACAAACACCCAGACCCGAGACGATATAGAAAAGTGGTTTTCTACATTGACCCGGCCGGGGATCGAACCCGGGACCTCAGAGCTGGCGACACCTTGAAAACCGCCACTCGACCATGGAGGTCGTCTCATATAGGAACCAGGTATTGGTCGTTTTCTATTTTTTAAAGCAAAAAATACGTGTCTAATATTTATTTATTATTTATCTAACTAACGGACTAATTCGATTTTGACTTTTCTCACCTGGTCATCTTCCCTATTCGAGGGGACCGGACTAAAATTAGGGGCAACACCAAAGGCTATACGGGGTACGGAGCTGGAGGTGCTTGATCTAAAATTTTCGGAACATTCACCCATCCATAGATCAACACACGTCTGTATACTTTGTAGCCAGCTTCGCCCGAGACAGTCTATTTTCTTTTCTTTCCTTTTTTTCTTTTTTAAAAAGCGACTCCCGCACTAAGGTATTTAATCCTTGTTTCGCGCGGGGTTTCACAAACATTCAAATCACATGCACAAAGAACACCCAGACTTGGAACCAGCATTTGTTGGCGTGGTGACCTATACCACTCCGCTATCCGTGCAGTCAAATCAGTCTTATTAAGTATAAATACTCAAAACCAACAAAGCAATTTTCAAATTAATTATTTAATAGATAATTTTCGCATTTTCACTTTGCTTTAATTTAACGAGTTAAAACGTAATGCGCTTAATGTTGCTAAACGCTGTATGATGAGTTTCGAAACGCATTCACGTGAATATTTTCGGGAATTTCACTATTCCTGCATTTTGTTCGCAAACAATTTTAATGAGAAATATTCTATGCACGAATAATAATTATACGGTCTTAATAAACAAAGTTTTCGTTACCAAAGTGTGTATAACTAACTATATAAGTTTTAAAGCCAAACGCAAGATTTCCAGGAAATTATAGTTTATATATTTATCTGAATGTTTATAAATGTGTTCCAAAACATTACATTGCTAAACAAATTACCTAACTATTAATGAATGAAACAAAGTATTATATTATTAAAATTATGACACTCTTTATACTTTACAAAAACTAACACAAAAAAAAATAACAAGGGAATTGAAAAACATAAAATAACAAACCAAATTGTTTTATAACCTCTTTACAAAACCGCGTCCAAAGCTAAATTCAATTTAATTTTTAAAACTAAAAATTCAGAACGGTCGTTCCATTTTCAAAACAAACAGCTGATACCGTCAAGCATTTTAATCCCATTACACACATAAACTGCGACGGCCAGCACCGATGCCACAGAATAGAGAATATCCAGAATAATAAAACATAAGCAAACGATGCGAGAAAAATAAATGTAACTTTAAGATATCTACTATCTAGTGCAGGTAAAAGGCACTTGGATCGCACAAAAGAGCTGCAGATGCTGAAGAAAGTAGGCCGGCGGAAAACTGGAAATGAAACGCGGGAATGTTTGGATGCGGCAGTTTAATGAGGAAATAATGATTGTAGTGCTAATGGCGTTGACGTTGCCTGCAATGACTTCAGTAACTAACGTTACCTTCTCAAATAATTTATGATTCCATATTTCTCCTTATTTTTGACTGCACTGTTATCGAGTGGTAAAGGTCACTACGCCAATTAACACTGAACTGCTGCGGGTTCGATCCCCGTAAGGGATAGGAATTTGTGTGATCCACAAATGGTTTATTTTTTCTGTGCGTGTGATTTAAATGTTTGTAAGACTAGTACGAGAGTCGTACATAAAAGGTATTATAGTATTTTAAAAAGTGCCCTAATAACAATACCAGTTAACGAAAATAGACGGATCAGGTCCTTCCAGACTGACCTAATAAAATGATAATTGTTTCGACTCACCAGACGATTGTATAAACATTAGGAAGTCGCGCGTCGTGACGAAATAACGACAGGGAGGATTATGTCCCTCAATCCAAATATCAAAGGTTTGCACAACATTCAATTACGAATTAAATAGTATTATTTACCTGTTCAATAAATATTTACTCTATACTGAAAGTAGCAAATATTCTCTTCTATTATTGTTTTTAATCGTTTATTTCTGTACATCTTTGATACAAATACACTGGCCTAATAATAATGTAGCATGTTGTTCTATCACGAATAAAAAATATATTTTAACTTTTTCTTTAAATGAATTTCCTGATAGAAGGACCAGTAATACCTTTTTTACAAATCGTAAAAAAATATATAATTAAAATAGCAATATTGTGCGATTAAACACACCAGCTTAAACAAACCTTTGTACAGAATAATTTCTGTTTTTACACAACTTATACAAACACAAACGAACATGAAAAAATATTTGCTGATCGGAGCTACGTTCAACGAAGTAATTATGACTTTAATTTTATTTAGAAATAGCGTGTTCGATATTTATTTAAAAATGAATTTTATTCGCAGACAGAAATACGCATATTTTTTATGAAAACTTGAAAAGCTAGGAAATTCAGTAGTACCATTCTTGTTCAAACTTTTCAAAAATAAGTCTGAGTGAGCTCACTAAATTGCCCGACGCAAAAAAGGCAATTAATTTATGCCGTGTCCAAAACTTCTTGAGTGAACGGGTCCTTCCGAACGGGAAGCGCCCAGTCATCCCCGTGGAGCGGAAAGTTGGCACCGACCCCGGTTTCCACCGGTTTTTACCAGTTTCAAGATGGTTTTTTTTCGGCACGAGACGATTTTCCCCGACGAATGATTTGACGTGCTCTTGTATTGAACTTCTCGATTTGTCGAGCGTGCTTTTTTAATTTACGTTTGAGTACTCTATAGTCCCGTTTTGATTAATTGTTTTTCAACTTGACTGATATTAAATTTGTTCTTGCTTATTCATGTGTTTCATATTAAAGTTATTTTCGTATATTAATTTTAACCTTTTGAGAGTTTTTAGGTACTTAGTCTGTGTAGAACTTGAATATGATATTAAAATTATCAAACGACGTACCCTTGGCAAACAGCCGCGCTATCATACTGTTTACTGGTTAATCTTTTTGAGGCAGAATGTAACATGGAGGTAATGTTTAGATAACAACTACGTACCATGTACCATCTTTTGTTATCACATATGCATATTTCGTACAATAATCCAAATTACCATATGAAGAATTTACTTCATAAAAATATAGCTTTTTTCCGTTGCAAATTTAGTTTGTGAAGTAGTTACAATTTAGCCCAAGTGATCAATAAACAATTTAATGTTTTACAAGAATACTCATGTTCATAATCTGGATAGGTTTATCTTGTGTATATATCTAGACTAGTGTCGAAAACCATCAGAAGTTTGACTTCTAGAACAAGAAACTCGCCCTTATACTTACGTTAACATCTACATATTTGCTATAGAGACTTTAAAGTTCCCGGTAGCTGAGGAAATTTGATAGATACGCCTCCTATTACATGCGACACTTCCGGGAAATATGATTATACTCTGTTTACCCTTCGAAGAATTTGTACGTGTTGATACCTAATACATATTATGTATATTTTCTACAATACGCAAGACAACATTTTCATGGAATTCAACGACTTAATTGGTGTAGTAGGGATCGCTTACGATAAATATTGTTATTTTATACGCAACTAGCTGTCCCCCGCGACTTTGTTCGCGTGTTTTAGTTTCAACGGTTTTTCATTTTTGCAACACTTTTCATTTATGCTCCGCTCCCATTGGTTGTAGCATGATGTTATATAGCCTATAGCCTTCCTCAATAAACGGACTATCCAATACAGAAAGAATTTTTCAATTCGAACCAGTAGTTCCTGAGATTAGCGCGTTCAAACAAACAAACAAACAAACTCTTCAGCTTTATAATATTAGTATAGATATACATACAGTTGGTTGGAGTATAGATGTTTGTAAGATTAAATTGAAAGAATATAAATTCTGATTGGTGCGGAACATAAGATTTCAGTGTTTTTGCAAGCAAGGTGATGTTTCGGTCCTAAATGGAAAAGAAAATAAAACTCAATAGTAGGGTGTAGTCGCAAATATGTTTTTTGTTTTCAATGATGTTCTAATTTAGAGTATCGATAGTCTATAAATCGGACCAATAAGTGAAATCATAATTACGCAGTTATACGTTACAGCGACTTCTTCAACTACAAAATTTTGCGAATGGTTTAAAGTAGTACTCAACCACAACGTAAATGTTTTATGGCCGCCATATATCGGACTTGTGACCTCAAACATTATTTCTCTCAACTATCAGACTGGAGCACCCTTCTCGGCCAGAGACAATCCTCGCTAGACAAGTGCTCGACTAACTGTCGCCTCCACAAACCGTAAATCATACCGCGTTTGTAACTTGGCGAGTGTAAAAAGAGACTCAAGATATTGCCGTCTCTTTTACATCCACCGTTTATGTGTACTTGCATCTCACTCAAACCGTCTTGTAGCTCTTTTCGGACTCGCCAAGTTACATCGGCCGTACTGTGTGCGCGTATGTACACGTTTTTCTTAACATAACTTGACTCTTTTGTCTCCTGTACTGTTGCTACCAAAAATCTTAAAGATGTCGGGTGGTGGCGTTTTGTCTTTATTGTTTTGTTTTCGAGTTATTTCGATTGGAATATTATGCATAGTTTAAAGATACTTTATAATATTTTATTGTTTTTACTGGTGTGTAATGACGTCATATTTTAATTATTGACACTTCGCTATATTTTGAAAACTATTATTAGGTTTTTTTTTATGTACCTGATACTAAAACCAAACTCAAGTTCAACTAACAATCAGTGCTTAAGCTTTTGATGTTTATATACCTTTCTGACTTAACCCTACACCTGATAAGTAACCGTCTTTCCTATCCTCAATTATCCAAGCAGTAAATTTCATTATCTTCGCACCCGGAGGACTTCTTATAGTTTTCAATTTGGACAAGCTTGGGGCCAAAACGAACCAATAACATGGGATATAGATTACTCTACAGCTTGTACGTGACATGTTTCCCATTCGAGACCTCTTTTTATCCCCTAATATCATAAGCGTAATGATTTATGTAACAGTATATAGGTGGCATACCGCAGAGGATTGGGACGTGGGCCTAATGTAATATGGACATAGTTTTTTAAGATAATATTATGAGGACGCGGTGATCCCTTGGTAAAAATAGGCCACGTCTCAGAGGCGTTCTTAAGGATAACGAACATTATTATGCAAGGTACGAAGAGGATCGCAATACAATTAGTATACTGATTAAGGACATTGGTTTTGTGAAAAGTAAACTGGTTTTCGGTTACGAAAACCACTACTAATATCAAAAATAAGTTCAGCTATTGAACTTCCTATATTTAACTATATTTAATATACAGGGTGTCTCAGAAAGTATGGACGATCGGGAATCCAGAGGTAGAAAAAACTTAGAGCACTTAAAAATCACGGAAAAAACGTCCTAATACTCGAAAATTACGAAAATCCCTGATCATTGGAGTGATTCAGATACCTTTAAGTGGCCTCTACCTCTGGACACCCGATCGACTATGCTTTCTGAGACAGACATCTGGGACACCCTATATTAAATATAGGAATGTCAATAGCATTTTTTTTTAAAAAGCCCTTATCTTATGATTTTTTTATAAAACTTTTAGCTACAATTTTTTCCATTGGTAATCAAATTAAAACGTGTAACTAACAATAAATACTATTAAAGCCACACACGACCCTCTTTCTCTTTCATCGTAAGTAAAACTCAGTTACAAAATCGTAAAGTTTAACTTCAGCAAAACTTTCCCAACCAAAAACGTGTGTAGTGAAAACCGTGGAGCTTATCAATTTCCAACACCTGGTAGTAAGTTATAGTTATGGCTATGTATGGGCGCAACGAGTCGGAAGTAACCCCGCACGGTCGGGGCCATTTATGGTCATCGTTCAACAAGAGCTTAAGTCGATGTATAGTGCAGTGGGCTCGCTATCTCCAGTTGACAACCCAAGTGATGTTTACTAAGTAGATAAAAATAAGAGTAAAAACACAAATTTAGTATCGGCTAAAGTCGGTGAACAACTAAGTTGTAGTAGATCTAGTTAGTCATCGACGTTAGACGATGCGAAATTTGTGTTTTCACAGTGTTTTTTATACAGCAATTATCGCTTTAGTTGACAACCGCCATAGCGAATAGCCCTGCAGGACAAAAT
The DNA here is from genome assembly GCA_932294365.1 of Diachrysia chrysitis. Taxonomy (NCBI): domain Eukaryota; kingdom Metazoa; phylum Arthropoda; class Insecta; order Lepidoptera; family Noctuidae; genus Diachrysia; species Diachrysia chrysitis. Next base: position 1,328,912 of record OW028661.1, read on the forward strand.
TATGGATGCATACCAAGACATATTAAATAATAAATAAAAAGTAGGTACACTAATTTGGTGAAATATTTTTTTATATATCGAATCAGAAAATCCTGGAATCAGTTAGAGATTCACTTGGAAGAGGAACACGGCGAGAAGGATAAATCACAACTAAATATTCAAAGCTACATGCATTTTGTATGGAAAGCCCTGCGTAAGATCTTTTTTTCTTCAGAAAACGGAAGACGGGCTAAAAAATCTTATGACAACTAAGAAGTACTACTATAGAAGCTGAATAAAACAACGGGACTGAATAGGCCTTTAACTTAAGCTACCTCGTTGGTCTAGTGGTCGCAAGCGCGACTGCCGTGCCCGAGGTCTCGGGTTCGAATCCCGGGTCGAGCCAAAAAATAGTTACTGGGTTTTTCGTTTAAAATACTCAGTACAGCTCAGCTCGGAGTCAGGAAGTTAGGTGGTGTTTACACCCCCGTGCCTCGGAAAGCACGTAAAGCCGTTGGTCCTGCGCCTGATCTCTCTCCGGTCGTGTCGGATTCCCGTCCCATCGGACTATGAGAGTGAAGGAATAGAGAGTGCAACTGTGTTCGCGCATACACTCGTGCACTAAAATATCTCCCGCGCAGATGGCTAATCTCTGTTGAGAGAAGCCGCCGTGGCTGAAATTCGGTCAGGAGGACACATTAGATAGAAAAGATAATTAAATAAATAAATTTTATTTGTTCCATATAAATCGTTACAGCCAGTTAATTAAAAATAAAAATTAAACATAAACTAATGATAAATTGAACTGTAACAAGCATTAACGATAATGTACAGTGGTGTCCAAACTAAGCATTGCTTGTATCTTGGAGCTAGTTACTATTTTGCTTTTCCACTTAGCGTTTAATAAACGTTAATTTAAGTTTGATAACATATTTGCCACTGATAATATAGCCAGTAGTAAGCATAGCTATATTAAATTTATGAATTAATGACCAGGCTTAGAACCCACATTAATCATCTTTCATTTTTACCAAAATTATGAACAAATAAATGAATTAATAAAAACGTTAAAAGACTCAATGAATCATACGTTCACTGAACCTTTTTAACATTTCGTGGAATAGGTTTTTATACGTGTATAATTTGGAATGGGACACGTTACTGCGTGGGCGGTGAAAGGTTTTCAGAATTAAAGAGCCATCACATTTAAACGTCAAAACTTTTTACACATAACATCGCTAAGACTTAACGTGTATACAATATGTACATATTTTATACTAGCTGTCCCCCGCGACTTTGTCCGCGTTTTGTAGTTTCAAGGGTTTTTCATTTTTGAAACATTTTTCATTTATGCTGCGCTCGTTTTGGTCATAGGTTGGTTAAATAGCCTTTCTCAATAAATGGGCTATCCCACACAGAAAGAATTTTTCAAACCGGACCAGTAATTCCTGAGATAAGCGCGTTCAAACAAACAAACAAACTCTTCAGCTTTATATATTAAAGTAATAGATAATAGATTTAAGACTATTCTTCACATTAATATTTAATAATTTTTTACTTACTATACGTGCTAATTACCTAGAAAAGTATATTCTCTTTTTTTTTAATTAACAAAAAAAATACTTTAATTTTTTTTTATAGCATATGCACACATTTTTTTTTATATTGAACCTCTCCAAATAATAACCGTTAGATACAATCGCTTGTCAAAAAATGTTATAAGCTGAGTCGGAAAATGATTCCATTACAACTGACGAGGGACGAATGGACGGATTGACATGTTATCCCATAGTTTGAGGGTAAAGGACTACGCATTTTTTGTCTGAGAATGATTTTGACATTAACGTTAATGTTTTTTAGGCCAAAGTAGGCCCTTCAATCGTCGTAAAATCCCATTATTTGTAAAATAACATTGATTGATATCCAACTTTTTTTGCATATTTTTGGTCATATTTTATTAAAAATCCAAAATATAGCTTTGCCCTAGAATAGAAATATGCACGCACTTTGGAGTTTTTAAGTACTAAAACCATTGTAATTTGTTTAAATTCTAAAACAATTTTAATAGTAGACCTACTGTATGACTAGGCAGTGACGACTATTATGTAAAAGAACAATTAAACGACTCTAGAATTGACATTAAGTTATTTTACAGTAATAAGTTCATCTCTATTTAGTGTAATAGACATTCTATTGAGCTTTTATAAAAAGGAAAGTGAATTGTACTTTGCGTTTAAAGCACGTTTAAGTTGTTCCAAAGCATTAACGAAACGCGCCGTCATTTCAAAACGAGTGACAGTTAATAGCTGTTCGCTGTCAGTCTACTCTCAGCTCTGTCAGTCGTCAAACTTCCAAGTTTACTTGTAAATGAAAGTTTTTAAGTAAGTACATATACTCTTGTAAATGTAATTGGAATCCATTAGTTCACACGTAAACATCCTTTTCGATCTGCAATATAAACAAATATATCGCGTGTTTTAGTGAAGTGGCTAAATATGAGATACCTCAAGTACGTTGTGAATAACCAATTCAAAGACTTTCTACCGGAGCCGGGTGACTTCGAAATAGTTCACGAGAATGTTCCGGCCATACAAAAAGGCGAGTTTCTTGTTAAAGCCGCATACATAAGCACCGATCCTTACTTGAGGTCGTTCGCCAACAAACGCATCGTACCGTACGAACAATTCGGCTTCCAAGTGGGCCAAGTTGTAGAGAGCAAGAACCCCGATTACCCGACCACCATGAATGTAGTCTCACATTCTGGATGGCGTGACTACGTAGTTCTCAACGGCGAACCCGACGAAATATTTGGCATAAAACCGTACAACGCACCAGTCGGGAACTTGCCCCTATCTTACGCCGTAGGAGCGTTAGGAATGCCCGGCATGACTGCATACCTCGGCCTCTTAGAAATATGCCAGCCTAAAGAAGGCGAAGTGGTGTGCGTATCGAGTGCCGCGGGGGCCGTCGGCTCGTTAGTCGGCCAAATAGCAAAACTAAAAGGTTGCAAAGTCATCGGATTGGCGGGCTCGGATGGGAAAGTGGATATGTTGCGGAACGAACTGGGCTTCGACCACGCGTTGAACTATAAAACTGAGAAGGATCTTAAGGGTGCTATACGTTCTGTTACGCCTGGAATCGATTGCTATTTCGACAACGTTGGAGGGACCTTATCCGCGCACGTTATGGAGTGTATGAATGAGAATGGGCGCGTCGCCGTCTGCGGCTCGATAAGTATGTACGGGGGCAACACGTCGCCGCGCAAAAAGCCTCGCCTGCCCAGCTCTGTGAAAGGAGTGTCGTTCAGTTTCACACAATGGGACTGGGCGCATCAGACCGCCGCCCTCACCCAGATGAAGGACTGGATAGAAAATGGAAACATTCATGTGAAGGAGACCATTGTTAATGGCTTTGAAGAACTTCCCAACACGTTCATCGCTATGCTGAGAGGCGACAACGTCGGAAAAACTGTTGTTAAAATATTATAACCCGTACGCTTTTATCATTAGGACTAAATTGTTAAGTCTGTGATTCAGCTGGACCTTGTTACTTTAGAAAAACGCAATGTTGGCTTTGATAGGGTTGTATTTATTTGGCTTGCGGCTGTGTGTTTATTATATACCAGTCGTTTATGAGTTTCCTTTGAGCTGGTTTGTTTAGGATTAATCTACAATGTAGATTTCGCTCTATTGTTTATTTTCTAAAGTACTACACAAAAACAATAGCTCGGTTGTTTTAATTAACTTATGTCGGTTTTGTATTATTTTAATTGTTGTTTTTTTATTTTGTTTATTAAAATTAGGCGTATTAAGCCCGTTATTACAGTGTTTCTTTTTTAATATTTCGTTTTATTTACTGCAACCAATTATAATACACTATATCGGTGTAAATAAAAAGTTGTTTCTCTCAATTATTTTAAGGACTTATTTACAATGTAATATCTAGTTACATTAGAATTCTTTAGCAAATATAAGCATGTTAAACAATGAAAGGATTACATGAAAAATATTGTTATAACATCTAAACTCTTTTGAACACTAATGGTGTCACATAAAAGCTTATAGCTTAGGGCTATGAAAATAAAACGTGATATGAAACAGCCAAGTTTATTTAAAATAATCCTTTTAAGAACACTCAAACAGTGTATTTAACATATTTTCATATATTTCGCTTATTTTACTTTGATTTTATTATTAAGACTGTCTGAAACAGTGTGTCTGTTTTGAACAATTTAAACAAAAATGGAAACCGAATATTTTACTCTACCTTTAAAATGCTTTTTAATAAAACAACTTAATCATTTTTAAAATCTATTTTGTAATAAAATAGCGCCAAACTAATATTGTTATGAAATTAATTCTAAGTAAAAAAATATTAATAAATAAACAGCATAAATTAATACCTATCATATTTCCAACAATGAATCGACAAATTATGTCCTATGCAAATGATATGTACTAGGTTCTAAACAAACTTAAAGATAAGGCTGGTAATGCATATCCAAGATCTCTGCTATATAAAAAATGAAAATAAATGTGGTCAATGCTCAAAACCCAAAAGTAAGTGGCTAAAGCACTTGTGTTATGGAATCAGAGACAACAAAGGTACTACAAACACCCAGAACCGAGGCAATGTAGAAAAGTACTTATCTACATTAACTCGTCTGGGTATCAAACCCGGGACCTCAGAGCTAGCGCCGCCTTGAAAACCTGTATGTACGGTAACTGTATGACGGAGGTCAATCAATTATTATTGCAGATATCTGTCATAACCAGTGCTCGCTAACCAACAAATTCGCTCAATTTTCTTTAAAAAAAGATCATTCGTTGTCATTATTTTAATATAGGTACTTACTACCTATTCTATACCAACACATTTAAGTCATGTATCCCTCAAATCTCGCACCAAACGTCCAAACGACTAAATTATTCGTCGGTATCAGGTCGTTACACAGTAGTGCCCCCTATATTACGCTGTTATTACCTCTAGATGATATCTGAGAGACCTCGAGTGATTTACAGCGCCTTGTTAATGCTAATGTTTGGTGGACTTGATGGGGTATTATAGACCTAATTATTGGACCTCATTATGATTAGAATTGATTTTTTGGTACGTACGAGTATGATTGGATGATATTTATAAAGAAAAATAATACATAGATTTATAGATATATAGTAAAATAGTTCAGTATCTTACCTACCTTACCTACCCTGAACAGCATATTGAAAAGAAATGAAATTAATTATTATGCAATTAGGATATCCAATCACTTTTATGCGTCACTTTTTTTAAGCTCGCTGGAGTCGAGATCAAGCCATCTTTGTTCCATTCTAGAAAAAGGTGGTATTATTTTTCTAGTGGTCGTATAATTTCATCTTTCTTTCGTTAGTAAGTTAATCATAAATATGTATTTTTTTTTTTAATGGTGTGCTTATCACTTCTTCTTTCACGATTTTGACCTATAATTAAGATAAAATAATAAATTAAACGTAAGTTAAATTAAGTTAAAGTTAAATTACTATAAAATATTTTCAATTCACCATTTGTATTTGTCAGCAGTTTCCCGCGGCTTCGCCCGCGTGAATGTCGGTTATCGCGGCAAAAATTAGCCTATGTCCTTTCTCAGGCTCTAGACTATCTGTGTACCAACCAACAATTTCATTTAAATCGGTTCAGTCGTTTGGGCGTGAAAGCGCGTCAGACAGACAGACAGAGTTACTTCCACATTTATAATATTAGTAAGGTTTTGTGTCCTTTTAGTTTTCATTGTAAAACATTTATATTGCACGCAGAGTTTACCTATAACTAATTATTACACATTTCTTTTTAATTTATACTTGTTGATATTGTCATGAAACCAGTGTAAACAATTGTTGGTGAACCAAATAAATAAATAAATAAAACAGAAATGTTTGGCAAACAAGTTTCAGCAAATTCAAATCTAATCTCTTATTCAATAAGACTTAATATTACACAATAATCTGGATAAAAGTTTGTTTTCAGAAATACAAAATTAATTAATCGTGCAAAAGAACTTAATATACTTACTTATATCTAACAATGAAGACCAGGATAATTTTGGTCTTAATTCCGAGACTAATAGTAGAACACAATCCTCTGGTACGATAGCTACAAGATTGTCACAACAATAGAGTAGCGATAGTCCCGGAATATCCCGGTATTTCCCGGTGTATTCCAGCGTGTCTAGGTTGTCCTTGTTTGTCCCGGTTTGTTGCACTTTAGACAGGTACGTGTCGCGTAAAGCTCGGTGCAACATTGCGTTTTAATTAGTGTATTTTCAAGCAAGACTACCGGATATTCCTCCTCTATATTCATCCATACTTAATATAAATACCAACTTGAGATCTCTGTCTGCCTATTAGGTTTTCACGGTTAACCCGTTAAACCGATTTGGATGAAACTTGGTATGGGGTAAACTTGGATCTTAAGAAAGGCATAGGCGATAACTAATACCCACGCAGGCGGAGTCGCGCGTAACGACTAGTTTTAAAATAATTTCTAAATTTGGGTAAACTGTGTTTTGTGCTTAGACTTCTAGGAAATAGGCTTGATTTTGTGTACAAAAGGAAAACATAAAAATTTTAAAACAATTAAATTAATTGAATTAAATTAAGCTCAACATTTTAAATACAAACAGAACTGAGAATGATTATCTTAAAAAAATTGACGGAGTTCTCAATAATGGAACGGCAACATACATTAAGTATAGTTACAAAACCGTTAATCGCTTTTAAAATCGCATACTTAAAACAATAGTGTACAAGAACCACCGCAATCACGAAAATACACCGGACAAGACTCGACAAATACGGAGCAACCTTGCTAATTTGAAGCACAATCTAGTTCAGGAGTACAATGAATACAAATTCGGTAGCCTAGATGTCACTGGGTAGACACGACTTTATCACTACAACGAGCGACCACGATTCGTATTGGATGTATCTTCGAGTAGATGGGATCGTGTGTGAGATATTGAGTTTGCGCACTTTTTTTTCGTAGGTACGTATCAATACTAGCTTCTGAAATAAAACCTAACTTACTAACCAGTATCACTTTTTTAGGACCTCAAAAAATATTATGGGATTAAAAAAAAATTACCAGTGCAATCAATTACATGACTATTGTTATATTTATACTAGTAACCCACCCATCAAAACATTAATGAATTATACACAAAAACCTTCGTCTTGAATTACTCTATCCATTGGTAAAAAACATTTGAAAATCCGTTCGCTAGGTTGTGAGTTTATCGCGTTCAGACAAACCGAAGGACGCAACGGGGGACTCTGTTTTATAGTATGTATAGAGATTGTAAAATTTGAGTAATGATACATCAAAGATAAATGTAAAGGTAGGCTCTGCCCTGCAGTGGGACAGCAGAATATCGATCCCGCGAATATGCGTGAGTAAACCGTTTTCTTTTCAATAATTAAGAATACTGCTCGCGCAAGTTATTATACAAATATACTGCTCTCGGTCACTTCTGCAATCATTATTAAAACTTACAATATTAATTAGTCTCCTCTCTTTCTCTGTACAAACTTGTGAATAGATTGCGCTGTTATTCTGGTTCCTTCGTACGTCGTAAACTTAGGGTAAAAGATTGCTGGGATTAGCGTTAGTAACGCGGTGTTTCCGTGGGTAAGCATACAAATATATGAGACCGGACAGAGGATACGTTTGGTGAAATACACACGTATTCCGCTTTGAGCAAATAATACAATATTTACATCATGTAGGTAGTAATTATGTTTAATCCATTATTCGGTTTATCTATACAAAAATCATAGTAGTGTAATTATATATAACACAGATTAAAAAACCTATAGAAAAAGAAATAAACATAAATTAAAAATTTAAGAAAACCCTTATTACTGATATCTTTCAAAATGCTGAACAGATCTTCATAAATTATAGCTAACAACCGTCTCGATCACGTCAGCTTTCAAACAAAAAGAACTGCATCATAATCAGTCTATTTGTTTAGAAGCTACGATGCCACAAACAGACACACAGGCAGACAGACCGTCACGTAAAACTTATAACACTGTTTTTTTTTTTGCGTCCAATTTAAAAAAAATAAAATTGTTACGTAAATAACTAGATGTCTCGAAATCACTCGATTAGGTATATTTAAACCATTTTTATCGAGCTGCTCAATCAATTAGTTAACAAGGGACACGTCATTCAACGCAGCTAAAACTTAAACGGGCTAAAGACACTATCTAGAAAAGTAAAGCTTTCTAATATAGGCTTAAGCTATCGAATGTCTGATTAATGGACGGCTGTCGGTCCTCAAGTTTGTTTCCTCAAAAGGTCAGTTCGCGACCTACTTTGTTGTCACGTAGCGTCTTATAGAATGTCTGGACTGAAGCCTTGAACTCTACTAGCTTATAAAATTCTGATGGTTTGGTAATGTATTAGATAAACGCATGTCATCGATAAATTAAGTATCCATTGGTTAATTAAATTTTAAATGGCACAAATTTATTGTGCTACAATAACTTCCCGTGGATTTGTTGAATACTATTCCTTTCATATACCTAATTAAATGGCGTTGTAAATATCGGCCCCAAGCAGGAAAAGAGATATTTACAATTAACTTCATACATCTTGTTTTTTTTAAGTTGTAATAAGTCTTTTTAAAACAACTTTGATATTCACTTGAAAAAAGCAACCGTCTTTAAGTTTTTGGATTCCTTGCTCGGACTTAGAGAGTATCCTGAGTCATCAGTACTTACTGCTAAGATTACAATGAAACCATAAAACCAGTAACATTCTTAAAGCCAGATACCAGATCTGTTAGCACTGCGGGTACTATAGACATTATTGCGAATTCCCGGCTCAATGCACAAATGCAGGCACAAGCCACAATCGCGGATGCCGCGGATGCTGGAATTCCGCGGCGCTCCGGAATTCACGGAATTATGCTCCAAACTGTTGAGCGGAACCCGCACAGTTTGGAACGACAAATCAATGATTCATTGACCGCTGAAGAATATTTAACTAGGAACTTCGAATTGAATGTTTTGTATCATTGAACCTAAAATTAGTAGTCTTCCGTTCAAGGAACATGCATTAAATTGAACATACTGTTACAAGAAAGTTTTCCAATGAACGATTGCAACTACAATAACCAAGATCCGCTATGATTAAAAAAAGGCATTTATTAATATAATTATAATACCTTAGGACAACAGTCACACAGCCATCTGATCCCAAACTAGGCAGTGCCTGTATATGGCAACCAGACAACTGATAAACATACTTATATATTTCTAAATACATAGGTACATATTATAGATAAATTACACCCAGACACAGAAAGAATGATAATGCTCATCACACAAAGCTTTGTCCCGGGTGAGAATCGAACCTCTGGTATAGCAGTCAGTGTCACGAACCACTAGATATATATAGAACAATACATAGAGTGAATAAAATTACAAGAAAAACTGAAATAATGTTGAAACAAAAAGTACTTTTTATGCACTAGCATGCATACTAAGATAACCAAACTGATATCATGCTAGTTACGTACTAAAGTAAAAATAAATATAAAGTAATAAGTTTTAAGGGGTTAAAAACCTGACAAACACCTGACGACTTTCAAGGACTTGTAAGTTTATTAAATCTAAAAGAGGGTAGTTTAAAATATAAATGGAGTCTCTCTTAACGAGCGCTAGCGTTAAGCAATTAATGGCCTAATACTAAAATGTCAATTAGTTTTGAGTCACCGTTAAGTCACGTGCTGTTTCTGTCACTTTAAGGTATAAAGTAGTGACAGATATATGTTTAAGATCGTCTTAAAGTTAAATAGTGTTTCATTATCAAGGGTATGCAATATTTTTAACTCCCACCTTATTCTGTGGTAATAAACATCGATGTAGGAAAAAGTAAGGCCAAATATGGTGTAAGTTCATGTTAACGTTTTTATTGTCAATTTTTTTTAATTACTAAAATTTAACATACTTTGCCAAACTGTGTAACAGTTTTTTAACGAATACTATGAGCTCATTAAAAATTATAAATGATGTATACACACAATGAAATTAAAAAATTTTTTTTTTAATATAATTTTTACTTAAAAGAATTTTAGAAGTTTTTAAAAAAAGGAGTTAGACTTTGAGATACATTTCTGTTTAATCTTAAATTTGATGATTATTTATTTGTAAGAGTTGTTCATTTAACTTTTTATAATATCAACTAAGGCGCCCGCGGTTTCACCCGCTTAAGTTATTATATTCTATCATTAATCTTCTCCTGTACTTATCTTCGCAGTTAAAAAGTATCTATTTCCTAGTTAGAAGTAAGACAGTCATGTGTTGGCCTTGCATTGTATTCACTCGCATCTGTTTTTCCCACGCATTGCCCTTACTTTTTAATTGATTTTAATTCCAATACAATGCCAATGCAAATTTCATATTTGTTCTTCGGACACGTGATTCAGTTTTTTTGTAAATAAATAAAACCCTGCCAATAGAAGAAACTAACTGACAAGCATTTTTGGTACTGTTTGTTGGTTGTGTGCCTGCTAAATAAATAACAATTTTGTATTGGAATTCAATAAAAAATCAATTGAAATTCATACAAGAGTAACTCCCTAAGTTACACGTGACAGTAGTTAGATATAATAAATAAACAACAATATTTTAACAATATAATTACACAATCAGTTGTTAGACCAGCCCAATTGGATCTTTCTACAAGCGATAACGATAATAGAAATCGCTTAAATAACATTAAATGCATGAAAATTAAATTATATATATATTATTATTAGATCACCTTTATCGCTTGTTAAATATCTATTCTCTAGGTAAGGCAATAGTTTTTAATTCACACGATAATTTTGGTAAATAAAATCTAGTTTCAATAGCACTTCATATATGAAATATTCACTTATAATACTACAAGAGCTTCAAAATTATCGGGTATTTCCCGATAGGTTCGACAAATGAAGGAGTCAAGTTTTTCAGGTTAAAAAATCACGAGCGCGAAGCGCGAGTGATTTTTCCTGAAAAACTTGACGACTTTATTTGTTTGCAGGGAACCTATCGGGAAATGCCAGATAATTTTGAAGCTCGTGTGGTATTCAGGGGATTATTTTTCCGTCCCAAATGTCGGCCAATAGAATTGCACCATTCGACGTCACGTGGTACAACCTACAAATTTTCAAAAAATTATCAGTATAATACCATGTAGGTTGTACCACGTGACGTCGAATGGTGCAATTCTATTGGTCGATATTTGGGTCGGAAAAATAATCAAAGATGTATTTACTTTTGTAGTATTTACATGCAAATCGTTTATCATCAAATGCTTTTTTTTTCTTTTATAATGTTTTCTTCTTATGATTAGGAGCACAAACCTATGTAACCATAACGCTTGTAAGCGCAAAATGTACTTAGATATGATAACATAAATATAAAGGAAAAGGTCTGCTCTTTCATAGAACATAGTAGACAGGTAGGTACTATGCGTTTGTACCTCTTTGTTCCTTTTCCTATGAATGATACACGTGTCAAATAGGCACGTGTAAGGTGTCCCACATGCTCCTTTTATATATATTATTATTATCACCTTTCACAAACAACACACATAATATTGTAATGATCAAGATACTTATGGCCTTATTTATAAAAATCTCGACGATGGTTAGCAATTGATTATCAGATTCCTATTTCAATTTATCTATAGAGATTTTGAATTTAGAAGCTTCTTAGCAATTGCTTAATATATTTATAATTATAACACCGTCGATATTTTTATAGATAAGGCCATCAGTTTCTTGTCATTAAGAAAAGATGGCGTTACCAGTCCTAGATCCAACATTTAAATAGAACACCACTTGAGAATTTAATGAAAGTGAGGGTGTTAGAAAAATAAAAAAGACGGCGGTGCATAAAAGTATACAAAGGACAGTCGTGTATTCGTGCTCCAAAATTATTGGCGATCTCGTAAAATTATCGACTGCTACATTTGTAAGTGATGTGAATCGGTATTTGGTAATTAGTACTACGTGCAAATGATTATCAGTCCTTTTTGTGAAAGTGAATATTGTGTGCGAGTACGGCGGGTCACGGGGTAAGTGTTTGCGACTAACTTTTACTTTAAATGATCAGGGAGGTTTTCGCAAGCTTTCATTGTTACTTGTATTTTGTTCTCAGCTTGCGAAAACGGCCTTACGTTGCGGTAAATAAAAGGGACTCAATACCTCGGTGGCGTGGTTGATCGCCTCAGGAATTTATTCTGCACATTCGCCATAGTTGGTCATGACCATATCGGGCTACTATTACATTCGAGCTTAGATCTTAACCACCACCGTAAAGGTTCGAGCATCTAAATTATTTACCTGTAACCTTCTTAACTGTTAGATGTATATATGTATATGTGTGTGTGTGTATGTTTTATTAAAAATCTCAACGATTTGTCGTCACACTCACACCAATTATTAGGAAATATTGTGATGAAGTGTTGAGTTCCTGATTCTATGTGATATGTCTCAACTTTAATTTGATCGTTTGATGGGTAGGTTACCCATTACAATTTATAAGTATATACTAGCAGTAATGGAACCTGGTGTTTCTTATTAATTTTTGATCTGACCTCAATTTCGCATTACATTTTTTTGCAAACGTACTGAAAATTTTGATTGTATTCTTCATGTATATGACTGAAATTTTCTGAAAGGCAGATTGAAATTTTATAATCTCTGGAATCCAGAATATTAATATTTTCATGGTATGTTATAGTGACTAAATAAAATGTGACTGAGAACACCTAAAATGATCACATAATTTCGATGTTATTTGTCATGTCCAGCTAAAAATCAACGTCAAAACAACACGCTAGTACAGTCTAGCGGCAAACACTACAATCAATATAATCAACTTAACCCTCAATTGGTCACAGTTGTATCAAGAATAAAACGTCACTAGTATTGAACTGCCCTTGGACTGGGCAATGAAAGCGCGCGCCGCAGCCGCGACCTTCCACCAAGGACGCACAGAAACTACAAGTTTATTCATAAGTTTCATAACTTTTAGAATTTTTTAGAAAAGTTTTTAATTTCTAATACTAAATTCTGTTTTTAGAAGCGAGGAAAGGGTTTTCTAAATTTATATTTACCCTAACGTTACGTGGGGAATTTAAAATAGGAATCGATTTTTAGTTGATATTTGCAGCTTAACTGCGTCATACCTAAAAAGCCTTCCCTGGCAGTCGTGTAATAAACAGCCTTAGTTATAACCTTATTTATAGTGTCTACCTAATGCACAATTCATGTAAACTAGAAAAAAAAAAGGATTGTAGAACCATCTAAAAACCTCTTTTTTTTATGTCTTCTATAGTTTATTATTTATACAAAAAAATAAATTGTAATCATACAAATTATAATTGACTTTATTTATTTATTTTATACTTTTTATACATACACAGTGTACAATGGCTCCGAAGAACTAATAACAATTTAATGTAGGAAGAAAACTTGAATTCAGTGTGCAAAACGTCTCTTAAACGTCGCAGTATCTTCCTAAGACGCACATACATAGTCTCTGATCGAGTTACATGCACGATGTTACCTAATATAATAAAGTTATAAGCGAGTAATTCCGCATAAAAAAGGCATTATATGTTCAAAAAAGTAATAGTGTTACGAGTTTTTTTTTTATAAACGACTCCCACCGTCTTCCTACGTGTGCTATAAAAATTACACAAGCAATGAAAGCTAACCTTTGGTTTCATAGCCCCTTTGAACTTTTGCGAAAGAAATTATTTAATTTAATAAATCCAGGTCTAATTTTATATGGGTTAGCGTTATTATTTTTGTAAAACTTCGATTTTTGGCAAAAGAAAATGATCTGCAGATTTAAGTGTCAATTTGATGTAGGAATCAATCTCTAATTCATAATTTATAATCACGATTTTACACACACTTCTTCTACTTCATAATTATCTCTAACTAGCTGTCCCCCGCGACTTTGTCTGCGTGTTTTAGTTTCAACGGTTTTTAATTTTTGCAACATGTTTCATATATGCTCCGCTCCTTTTGGTCGCAGCGTAATTTTATATAACTTATAGCCTTCCTCAATAAATGGGCTATACAACACTGAAATTTTTCAAATCAGACCAGTAGTTTCTGAGATTAGCGCGTTCAAACAAACAAACAAACTCTTCAGTTTTATATATTGGTATAGATTTATATTCACAGAGTATCAAGTTTAATAGCAGTGTTTGGTAATTCTTTGCCATCCATTCAGGCGATATTACTATTAGAATTTTACAAATACATAAAAAAATAAAAACTCGTATTTTTTCTTTTATCTAATCAACTAGCTGTCCCCCGCGATTTTGTTCGCGTGTTTTAGTTTCAACGGTTTTTCATTTTTGAAACATTTTTCATTTATGCTCCGCTCCTATTGGTCGTAGCGTGATGTTATATAGCCTATAGCGTTTCTCAATAAACGGACTATCCAATACAAAAAGATTTTTTCAATTCGAACCAGTAGTTCCTGAGATTAGCGCGTTCAAACAAACAAACAAACAAACAAACTCTTCAGCTTTATAATATTTGTATAGATTGTAAATGTCAAAGTTAAAGCGCTTTAAAGTTCAGGAGAAGGGGCTTGTGACGTCACTTGTGGGTAAATATTGTAGCTACAACATAACTGACGTCACGGGACATGATTGTCATGACATTCACTGTATCTTCCTCATTGTTTGTTTAATTAAAAAAAGAAAAACACGTGACTATTGTTTTTTAATAAATCTATGTGACGCGTAAATAAAAAAAATTGTTCGCACCCCTATTTCTTTAAAAACTTACTTCCTCCAAGATAAATTTACCTACTAAGTGGTTCATATCTTTTATTGGGTAGACAAGTTGTTAAACATAGGTAAAATATTATACAGTTGGCTAAGTTGGTGCTAATGAATTCATGCGAGCGACATCGCCTGAATGGAAGGCAACGGGCTACGAAGCACTGCTATTAAAACTTGATACTTCGAGCTTAAGTTATATGTGATCATAAATTAGAATTTGTTTATTACATTTACTGCTACAGAATTGGAATATCATGCTTACATTCTGACAAGGGACATGAAAATGTATAATGCATATCTATACTAATATTATAAAGCTGAAGAGTTTATTTGAACGCGCTAATCTCAGGAACTCTACTGGTTCGAATTGAAAAAATAATTTTGTTTTAGATAGTCCGTTTATTGAGGAAGGCTATAGGTTATATAACATCACGCTACGACCAATAGGAGCGGAGCATAAATGAAAAATGTAGCAAAAATAAAAAACAGTTGAAATTAAAACACGCGAACTAAGTCGCGGGGGACAGCTAGTTTAAAGATGTAAAGACTGATCATCTAACCTTTTTAACATTATAACACAATACTACATTACCGTAAAAAATCGAAATCAAAAGGTTTTTATTTGTATTCAAATAAGCTTTTTCAGACACTTTTGTAACGTTGCAAGGTTTCGTTCAAGGTGCAACGTTTCAGAGACGTTTAACTACTTGCGCGGTTCCAAAATGTCATTCCTATTTAGAAGAACCGGCAAGAAACTGCATATAGGTTACTCTTTTAAAAATGTGATGAAGAAGAAAAATTCAGATTATTTTAAAAAAATATATCGAAAATCAAAGCAAGAAAAACAAAACCAGAAACAAATACGCATAAAGTCGTAATTTGTCTTTAAATAGTTAACATAAAAGAATAGTATTGGTGCAAACGGGTGCATCGATTTTTCATAACAGGTCGTATAGTTTACAAATGCACAAAGCGGCATCAAATTCACGACACAATCATTTATATTTTAATTAATTCGCCACTAAAAGAGACCGTGTGCCGAGGGAAATCAAAGCGCTTTTGAATCGCGGGTGTAGTACAAGCCTACTCGGTAAATCTTTGATGAGGAACTCTATAATAAACTGATAACTTTAAGTAGCTTTTAACACAAGTAAGTTTTTTTTTACGCACCTGTTTGATAAGGAAAGTCCGGAAAATTTGTTAATGTTCAAAACTAAGAAAGACGTGTATTCATGTTGAATTTATTGACATAGGTACTGCTGGACAATTACAAAAATATGACTATACTCCAGCGGATCAAAAAAATACATGTAAAAATGACTGCATACACCCAAATCACATAATAAATATCATTGCTCAATTATGACTTAGATTAGTATATTTAGCGTCTCAAAATTAATCAAAGCATGAAACTGAGTAAAATACATTTAAATCTACACATATTATAAAAATGTTCCCCCGGCTAGTCAGTCTGTCTATCTGATCGCGATAAACTCGGTGACAGTGATTCAAGACTTTCTCTTAAATCACTCTAAACATTGGTGAAAATGGTTGACAATGTTGTGAAAACATTGGTGGTTTGTGTGTAGTCCATTGAATATTCACAAAAACGAAATTTACTCTCAACCATAGTTCAGTTTCCATGAATCCCATTCAACATTCGCTGTAACATGTTCAGTCGAGACCTCACCTTGAAACCAATGGCTATAAGTCTAGCTTGTTCAAACAAGTAACGTTGTATAACTGTCTGGCTTGTTAATATATTCAAAAGGTTTATATTCGGCTTCACTAGTTTAACACCTCGTGACTCGCGCCTAATTATAAATGCTAGTTTAAATTACACTGTTGTGCACTGTGATTCGTTTATGTTCGCTGAGTTTAGGAATAATGGTAGATGGAAATGCATATAGACTTTTTGTGTACAGTATTATTTATTGTAAAATACTAAAACCTTATTGTAAAGTCAGAAAATAACCGCATCATATCTATTTCGAAGTTAAACTACACTCAGAATAATGTAACGGATGTTTTCAACGACAAAAAAAATACCAATTTGGCAATCCGAATATAATATTGAAGCTTGATGTTAACAGATTATGGAAAAATGATAAACAGATTTAGTCTGCTGAAAACTGAATCCTATCTTCTCCTTAACTATCTATATATATCTTACATACATGCATATACATTCATACATATTATAAATCAAAGTCCCCCACCGCGTCTGCCCGTCTGAAAACGATAAACTCAAAACTACCGAACGGTTTTTCAAATGGTTTTCACCAAAAGATAGAGTGAGACAAGAGATTTTTTGTGTGAAGCTAGGGAAGGTCGCTAGTAATTAATAACTCAAACATCTCACATTTTACGACTATAGGTTTTACCGATCTTTCATCCCAATCCAAGTTTTTCAGAATAACGAATTTCTTTCTTCCATACAATTTGGTGATCAAAACACTAGCAGGCTTATCTGGAACCCTCTTGTCAGCTCCTGACTGACGGTAACCGTTAACGAGTGGAATTTATGTGCAGTTGTCGTTGATTAATCGTCTATTCAGTGTTTGTGCAATTCGTGCAGCTGAGACATTTATCTAGTGAAACATAAAAGCGAGTTGGACTCATGGTCATTTCGAATTCCGTATTTAATGCCTTAAAATTAAATAAGATAAAAAGATATGGTTCTTCTGTTAAAATTCTATATATTATATTTTATTACATATAAATTCGAAAACTTCATCTCTTCATAGCGTTCTAATAGTTAAAATTATAATAATAGTACTTTATTTTTCTCACCACATTACAAATTACATTCATATGCCTAGTTACATTATTTAAAATTGCGGGGGTCTGGTGCTTAATCTAGGCGGGAACCTGTATTTCAGACAACCATACTCTCTAATTTAATTTAAATTCTAATACAATGCCAATAAAAAATTGTTATTCATTTAGCAGGCACACAAACAACACACAGTACAATAAAATACTCTCACTGTTTAGATTCCACTCAGTTCCTTCTACAGACAGCATTTTTTTTTAAGAAAACTGAATCTTCTGCCTACTGAACTAATATCAATTTTGCATTGGCATTGTATTAGAATTAAAATTAAAGAGTAAGGGCACAGGTCTCCAACCCGAGTACAAGTATATAAATTTCAGAGCCTAACGAGTAGACTGAAATAATAGTTTTATTCGATTTAACATTACAGTTACACAGATACATTAGAACAGAACATACATCTTAATATTGTCATTTATTTCAATGGGTTTATCAACAAGAATACCTTTAACAAAGTTACTTATAAATAGCGTACATGATTAGAAGAAATAAATAGTTGAAAATGCCTACAGACTATATACAAATAAACTGTGTCAAAATATACTCCAACGCAAGTATAAAATTAACTTTGTTTGCCAAATGTTATTTGGTAGACTACATATTTCAAACAATTTTGGCACTGCAAGTATACCTACAGATTACCTCCCGAAACAAACAAACGTGAATAAGTAAGTCAGTAACACGAGTCACATGCTGTTGCCCTCTTAATGCCGAGTAATCCCTCCCTTTGATAAAGCCATACAAGCCCTCCGTCCTCACTTGCAATACTTTTCTTTGTACAGAATAGAAATAAAAAAGAAAGTCGCACACGTCTTCAAGGATTTAAAAGAGTTTTCAATTTTATTTTTTTTTGGTATGTGAGGAAAGAATACTGCAGTATTATTTCTAGTTAAGATTCATTAAGATCAGTTGTGAATGCTGTGGTCACCACTAGTTGAAGGAGTACCTACATTTAAATGTACAGAAATAAAAAGAAACCGCCTTACATATACAGAATGTCACCGCACTTAAAAGATTTTTAGTAGTTTAAATATTTACTTGCTACGGTTTGGGATGGTCACATTTTTTTCTTAAAAACAGAAAGTACAGTGAATATTCTCCGACAGGATAGGTCCCCCTAGAGCAGTATTTAGTGACGATGGGTTAGATAAAAACCACAAGCCTCTATCAATCAGATGTCAAACGCGATACTAAATGATTGACACGCGATTAAACGTTTTTATATCACACGCTGTATATACAATGATAATCACGATTATTACATGCCCCAATAATACTTCAACTATGATATCGAGTAGGTAAATAAATCATGAACAAAATTATCTACGAAAATAATTATTTTAGATAATTTTTAAATAATTTTTAGTGGCAACTGCACAATCCTATTGCGTGTTAGAATATTTAAAAAGATAAATTGCAATGACGATAGAATAAACATGCAACGAATATGATTAAGGAGAACATTGTCTTAAATTGAAATTTTGAACTGCGCTTCAAGATAACCGAAACCTAAACATGTGCATAGCTTATTTATTGGGATAAACAGATATTTACAGTCACAATGTACCCGAGATATCTCTGGTTAACCCTTCAGGGTAGATGATTGATATGTACATTTGTTATCTGATAACACTGCACGATACCCGCCTCGCAAAACCTGGAACATTGCCATGGAAAAAAACTTCAAAAAAAAAACAAGTACACCGTATCGGAAAATTTTAAATTAAGACTGCTGGAGAAAGTTTAGCTAGATTTAATTATTTACGGCCAGTTCTCCTCACTTGCCTCGATTTTGCTGAGAAGGTAAAATGCAGGATTATTTTTTTTTATATTATTTTTTATTATTAAGGATTATTGATTATTTGGGTCAGTGAAGAAAGGCTTTACCGAATAAGTTTGACTGACCTATTGGTCTATTTGTTAGTGACCCTGACTACTAAACCGGAGGAGGAATTCCCACCCAGAACAAATCATTGTGTGATGAGTGTAGTCATTTGTTCTGTGTCTGGGTGTACTTTATCTATAATATGTATGTATTTAGAAATATATAAGTATGTTTATCAGTTGTCTAGTTCCTATAATTCAGGCTCTGCCTTGTTTGGGATCAAATGGACGTGTGTGAATTTTCCCAACTTACTCCAAGGTACTGAATTAGTGTAGTAAGTAAGGAAGCAAGAAAGAAAACTGCAAAAGTACCTAAGCAATATTATGCAAATGTTGCGAAATATATTAACTAAAATTATATTAAAATATTTTTTTAAATAAGATGTGGATAACGTTGTGATTTACATATTTATACATAAGTTTTTGTAATGTTTATTATTAAGACATAATGTGTATCTGTTTGTTTTCCCGAAATAAATAAATAAATATAATGACAACTTTTCTATCTTACATAACATTGCGTCATAGTCACTAAGCCCCATAATATCTACATAGTGTGCTCCCCAGTGAACAATCCTGTCCATCTCATTGCCTCGGCTGTCCAGACTCTGTAGAATATTCTAATTAAGTAGTGTCGCCTAATTAAAAGGAGAGAGATTAAGTCAGGCGAGCAGAGTTAGGTTAAGGCAATATAGTTCCCTTGTCTGCACATTAGATCACCCCCATCTCCGTTCTGTGGAATAAGACTAGTGGTTATAAAATTTGCAATATTTAAGATTTAGATTCGTATTTTTTTTCTTATCTTATTTTAAAATTTATTTTTTCTTGCCACTTCAATTATTATTTTATAAAAGGGATTTTATCACTTGATGATAATGTCACCCCCATTAAAGAGAAACAATTTAGTTGCTTGCAAACTTGCATGATAAAGTATTAAATTTTAATATTGACTCTAACTTAACTTAACCTCTTAAAACACACCTCTAAGTGCATTTTAAAATTGGTAAAGTACATTAAGGTGTCTACACGGTAATTAAAGTTGAATTTTGCATGAAACTTACACATCTAAGTTGCGCCCGGTTCCGCGCGCATTCCGCGGAACAGTCGGCTTACAAATGTGAACTTTAATTCCTTTACAGACACTTCAATTTCCGTTAACGATTGTATAAATGCGCTCCGACACAGGCAGGCGCGCTTCATTTAGTATGAAACTTACCTTAACCCCTAAACTCTTACCTATTGAACAGCGTCATTTACGTGTGGTACAGAGAATACATACATACAGCATACACGGTACACATATAGCCTAGAATTTAACGATAAAAGCAGTTGACCACAAATCGTGTGAATTCGAAGCGGAAAATGCTCAGAGACTACTGGATGGTTCATTGAACAAACGAATCTGTGCTAACAGAATTGGAAAGCAAAAAGGAGAGCTTCGCAACGCATTAACAGAGAGAGAATACTGCAACGCTCGCCACTAGTGGGAAATTGGTCGGTCAAAGACGAAGAGGATTCTAAAACGAAGAATGAAAAATGAAGTTTTCGGGATAGAACTCCGTTGACGGTTGGATGAAAATATAATATGAAAGCTTTCATGACTGTGACTCTAATGTAAAAAGCGAAAAAAGTGACAAGTGTAGAGATAAAAGTAAGTCCAATAAAGTAAGCCAGTACAAGTCTTACCATTTACGGATCTAAATCATATGTAAATTGCGATTTTAAACCTAGTCTGCAAAATAATAATGATCATTACTTTTTAAGGTAATTTCGCTAAGCACCAAATAAAAGGCAATGGAATATCCCTTTGTTAAGTAGTCTTGTGATAAAATTTTAGAGTATAATAGTTACTAAACTTAGCCTACTCAAGCCTATTCAGGAATACGGGCTTAAAATATCTTGGATAGAATCTAATCAATTTCTCCTCTATCTTCAAAGTTTTAAGACGTTCCAAAGTTGTGGCTAGACAATATCGCGATCAAAAAGTTTCAGAGCTTACACACTGGTCTTACGCTCGGTTCACAATCCATTATGCGTGTAACTTTTTGTTGCAACGTGAGCGCTGAGCAGATGGGCGACTGTATCCATACTCCAAAGGTCATATGACAAAGAAACAGGTAAATCTGTCCAATTTAATTTAGATAAAACTAGCTGTTTCCCGCGGCTCCACACGCGTGGATGTAGGTTATTGCGGCAAAAAGTATCTGTGTACAAAATTTCATTTAAATCGGTTCAATATTTTTGGTGTGTAAGCGCGACAGACAGACAATGTCTTATTATAAAGATATCATCAAGTACAAACAAACATAGAATGAGCAGCAAAGGTGATGACAGCGGAGTGACCGGTTTCTTGCCTACTATCGGAGGCATAGCAGTTGGCGCAGGGCTCCTCGCGCTATTCTACAAGACGTTCCTCAGCGAAACTAAGAAGCAGCGGTGCATCACAGGCGGGCCAGCTACCTGGGACAGCCCAGCCAGGAAGCCCACGAAGTGCGAGAAGCGCAAGACAGAGAAATACACGTACTTTGTTGATTAAAACATGCTATTATTATAATTCTACTTAAAAGCCATTTCGGCTTCAACTATGTAACGTAAATAAAATGCGACTGTGAACTCAGATGAAATCGTACCCACAATCCATACAAGCTGATTTTGTTTTCTAAACCCGTATCGCGGAACTATTGTAGATGTTTATGTAACTATCCTATTGAAGGGATAGTCTTGTACAGAAAATTGTCAAACATGGTAGCTCTTTGTTGGCGCTTTCAGTTTTGTGCCCGTATTATCGCGATTTTTGCCTACATCATTAGTTAAAGTACGTCTATCTAGTACACGACATAACCCATTAAGTATATTCGAATGAACTGTGAGTTACTTACATTAAATACGATATTGATACTAAAATGTGAACTAGTATGATCAAACCGACAATCTTATGCTTACAAACCCTGGATTGGATAATAGTATCTAGATATCGCAACCTATATTTAATTTAAAATCACTCTATACAACTATACTCTATACTCTTGTCTATTAAAAACTAGATGTGCCCGGGGCTTCGCTCCCGTCAACTGACTGCCTTACTCTTCCTACCCTACCCTATCTACCATATTTTTTTTTATTTTTTTTAAACCTTCCCTGTATTCTAGCGAACAAAACAAAAAAAGCATTATTCAAATCGGCCCAGCTGTTGAATTTTAGCGAGACTAACGAACAGCAATTCATTTTTATATATAAGATTATATACCTAAGGTATTAAAAAAATATGTGAAAGTTTTTAATACCAAGTTAGTAGTCGGTACATAATTAGGAGAGTTTATTGACAACAAACATTAAAGTACTACAAAGTTCTTAAGAATCTTCAGATGCTTTCTTTTGACGATCAACCAAGTGTGCTAGTAATTGCTTATATTTGCGTAACAGAGACGAAAATATTTATTCATTTTATTAAATTATTAGACAAATAAATGACAAAATAATAACGCAATTAATATTTGTTTTAGATGTCTTTTCGCGTCATATTTTTACTGACTTTGGTCTTTACAAATTTTGCGTCAAAAACGTTTTCAAAATAAATTATTAGAAAAGTATTAGATATAAACGACAAATCACAGATAGTCTTTTTTTTTATAATTACGTCTTATATACAACAATTTATGCATTAAAATGATGCTTATGATTATGCATAAGTTTGTGTATCTTGATATTTTTATCTAAGAAATTATATTAAAAGAAATTCCTAATATGGTTTTTACAAATGTACCCACCCACATTAAATACAATAGACTGTCGAATAAAGATCTCCGTGGTCCAGTCAATTCCATTCCCTTAGAATACAGACGCAGTGAAGACTAATCACTCATTTTGAAGACCATATCAAGACACGAGACTCTTTTAAAGGATGTCACAAAATTTCCAATTTTATATAAATACACGACATTACCATAATTCCGTGCCATATACCTGTTTAGCTTAAAACAACTCTTAGAATAGGTACATCAAAAAGGTGGGATAAATTATTATACGTCCAGTGAGCTTGTTCCCTAGTTTTTAATTTCTTGAAATATGAAAGAGATAACTTGTTTGACTCATTACAATTACTTTGCTTATCTTTTTAGCATTTTAATTGATCATCGTAAACTCCTAAATAGCCCAAAATTATAAACTATTTCTCATACAGTAAACGGTCTGTTAAAAAAATTGTACATCCAAAATACATCAATCACACTTAAAATTTCATTATAATATGGATGATAAGAAAGCACTATATGATTAACAAATAATATCACTGATAACTACTGGTGGTGAAAGATTCCTCCGTCTAGCGCGGGGTCAATAACTCTTAAGTGAAAAGGACTTAATTTTTCCTTTATTTTATTTGGTTACATTGACACACAATGTTTAATTAATAATACACATAGCTTTATCACTATTAAACAAATATTTAAAACGTAGAAATATTCGTATATTTATTTTTCTTTATAAGTGTAAAAAACTTAAAATCATAATCTCACATACGAGTGAAACATTCATTGTTTCACTAAGTAATTATTTTAAAAATAATGCATATCAATATTTTTCTTATATTCTCAATCTCTATAGTCTTACTTAATCAATTAAGAAATATAACCTCTACAAAAATCATGCTCCAAGCAACTCGATTATAGATTGATTATTATAGAAACTCTGCAAGCAACACTTAGAAATACAACCTGCGGATAGGGTGCTACATAAAAAACACGAAAACTAACACCGTTCACCGAATAATCGATAAACCAAACATTGATAGAAGAAGTTTTTAAATAAGAAAACAAAATAATATATATATAAGTAAAAACTAAAAAAATGTAGGCAAAGAAAGCATGAAATAAAAAACATAACCAAATGTAGTATTATGTACTATTTAGCGTAGCGTGTGTACGATGAAGTACATAGTACTCAAATACAGTACCTGTGTATAACTCGATCGCTCGTTTTCACACAAAATTTATACACAATCTCACTTATAAAATGTTATGTTATATGTTATATTACACTGTCACTTGTAATTGTTTGTTATATTGGATTATGTAATGTTGGTTATTGCATGGCGCGAGTAGCCCGCGCGGGGAACGACTGCAGAGAGTAATGGCGGCCTGGTGCGCGCGCCGCCCGCCCTGGCCTTAGTGGGGGGTTTCACCGGCGCGACGCGGCTTAGGGCAGGTTGTGTGGGTGCTGTGTCGTGCGATATTATGTTGAAAAAGCTGGCGAGTGATGGTAGTTATAAAATATCAAGTATATTTCAATTTAAAAAACGAATTTTGTTAGTTTTTTGTTTTCATTACGTTACGTACTGAAAATTAAAACAAGAATTTTAATTATAGTTTAATTTCTGCTTGGTTTATTAAATTTTAAACTAAAGACGTAGTAAAATACACTATTTTTTGTACACAATAATTATTTTTATTTTAATTAAGGTTATTTGTTTCCGATTCAGGTATTTTAATATGAAATATTCTTTTAACTTAAATACGACAGACATGTTGTGCAAAAAAAATAATTAATTATTAAAAATATCATCGATTAATCGCAACAGCAAAACACCGCCTTAATCTAGACAAAAGGCTCGCACTTTGTAACGTTCAGCGTTACCTTGTACCGTAAACACTACTGATCAGAACGTCTGCACTTGTTCCCTTTCCATTGCTCCGTAAACATAACATCACCTCCCAACTTAAGAACAAAACGCGCAATGTATGGTAAACAAAGTGATGCTGTCTTATAGTATTATATTTTCAGTAGAAGCAGCGAAGTCGTCGTGAAAAAATGTTGATTTTCGAGCAAAGCCTCGCATTCATATGTGCAGTAAGAAATTGAGTAGAGCCTAAGGATAAAGCAATAAAGATATCAGTAAATATCAGTACTTATGTAGGTATTGAAATCTTGTGTTTCATCTTTTCCTGGAAGGGTATTATGGATTGATATTTGTTTATCTTTATTTACTTTGGTAACTGATCTTGTTCGACTTCTAACTGTTAATAAGATAAGCAATAAGTTACTTAGAACTTGTTGTGATTTTATTGAAGAAAAGCTTAAGGAATCGCTAGGTGATTCAAGTCACAACGTACTTATTAAATATTTTGGCAAGTATCTAATAATATAATAATAATATCTTGGGACAAATCACAAACGGCCATCTGATCCCAAATGAGTCAGAGCCTGTATATTTCTAAATATAAACATATTATGGATAAAATACACCCAGACACAAAACAAATGGTCATGCTCATCACACAATAATTTGTCCTGGTTGGGAATCGAACCCACAACCTCCAGTTTAGTAGGCAGGGTCACTAACCACTAGACCAACAGGCTAGTCATATATTTATTTGTTTGGAGCTTTAGAGGTATGTGACGTCACGATTAATTACACAACATAAGCATTATGTAAATACCACGAACTTTTAATTGCTTTTTATTTCTACACTAGCTGTCCCCCGCGACTTTGTTCGCGTGTTTTAGTTTCAACGGTTTTCCATTTTTGCAACATTTTTCATCTATGCTCCGCTCCTATTGGTCGTAGCGTGATGTTATATAGCCTATAGCCTTCCTCAATAAACGGACTATCCAATACAAAAAGATTTTTTTAAATCGAACCAGTATTTCCTGAGATTAGCGCGTTCAAACAAACAAATAAACAAACAAACAAACAAACAAACTCTTCAGCTTTATAATATTAGTATAGATTTAAACAGACTTTAGTTCTTAATTAGTACTTTAATGTATTTGTGGTCTAATGACCTAAGTCTTAGAACTTTTTACTTATGCTTGTATATATATTTGGCTACCAAATGCAGTGTCTAAAGACTTCGTCTGCCTACATAGAGTCTTGCATCTTATGCGTTCAAAGTTTACTATTTAAACACAAATATAATATAGTCTTAGTAACGTCTAGTCCAATAGGTTATACCTACATACAAACAGCGACAATTAAGTATATTTATCGAAAGTCTTTCTGTCCAAGGAGGTAGCAGCATGTATTTTTAATTTATTAAGGAAACTTGAAACTCCTAGAGAAGTTCAGCTTGTCTTCCGATTTAAACAATTACGAGGTCTTACCTACTTCATTACTAGAAAAGAACGAACCGTTACTCTTACTGTTTTAGTTGAGAACTACAATTGTCTTATACATACATAGGAATAAATATAATTATTGGTACCTATTTATTCATTTATTTATTTAAAACTTTATGTACAAAATGGTACAAAAGGTGAACTTAATGCCACTAGGCATTTTCCGTCAGAAAAACTTTAGTTAAAAAGAAAAAACAATATTGAACGGGGTACAACACAAAAACGGAAAATTAAAAAATTCATTAAACTTATAAATATATTAATACCTACTATAATGTTAAATATGTCATGCGGGATTACTCAGCAAATTCGCGTAGTTAATGTTTAAAAGAAAAATTATTCTGATCTTTCTTAAACTTATGGGAGGAGCATTCCAGAGTTTAATAGAAGAGACAGCAAAAGAGTTAAACATAAAACCAGTACGGTGCGAAGGAATGCGTAAAATTGTAGAAATTGCGAAGTGTAGTCGGCTTAAGCAACTATCTAGATATGTACTACAAGCCCAAATCCTTCACATGCGGCGAGAAAGGGATGACCAGATTATTATAATGGGTAATTTCAATAATATTTATGCTTTTAATGTTAAACGAACTAAGTACCTACACGGATTTATTGACACTTCCCAACATTAATGTGTATGCCAACTTTGGCAAACCGTTTAGAAATCGCTACCACATCAGCGTACGTCATTTACCTAACCTATTACTAGATAGACGTAAGACATTTATTAAGTTAAGTATAGTCTATGGTATATCTAGTAAGATATTGCTAGCACCTCCAGATTGATCGTTAAATACTTATAGCAGTTTAGTAGATAGGCAGGAACATATTATCTTTATGGAATTATGAGCGCTCTTGCGTTAAGATCGGAGCAATTATCACCACGCTTGCATGATTGATTGATGCGTCAGCTAAATTAATCGTGCTAATATGAGGAGATCTTGTTAAATATATCTCCTTGTAACCGTTGCATGGTATTATTATAGTATTTATACGTAGACGCTAAAGAAAATATTACCGAGACTGAAACTTGTAACACCTACTTATCTATGAAAATATAACAACTGTAAAACATAAATGACATTTATTAAAAATAACACAAAAGGCACATAGACATACACACACTGAAGTAAAATTAATTTATCATCTAAAATGATATTTTTTTTTATGTAGGTAATTGTACATAACTCAATAATTTAATTTTAATCAAATAATTTCAAAGAAATTTAAATTAAAAAGCGCTGCACAGGCATCTGGTAAGTTGTCATATAACAACTCATTAGAGCAACCAGGCAGTAGGCGTGAATGTGCTCGAGTAACTACGCAAAGTTAGGAGCAGGACCAGTGTGTCGTATGTAGGTATGTAGTATTCATCTAGAGTTCTAGACGTACTTGTGAAAGCCTGAGTTATGTCTACTAATATTGCGAAGTTTACGTCGAAAATCAGCAAGAATCAAGTTTATGTTGGAAGCTTACAGTTAAAAATATGAGCAAGTATACTTTTAAGTGACTGAAAGCAGATTGGGCATAGGCCTTAAGTTTTTTGATGACTTTTTATACAACTTTTGTTACAAGAGTATTAAAACTTTCTAATTAACGGAGAAATGGCATGAAAAATACATGTCCAAAATACATAAGTGACCTCCTCCTTTTTTGAAGTCGGTTAAAAATATACCTACTAGACACTAAGCAACGTTTCTTATTCACGAAGATGGACAAAAATATATCGTGGCCAATGTGATTAATTACGCTTCAACTCTTTTTGCTTTTACGACTTTAAACAACTAGAAATATTCCTCCCTATTCTAGTTCGTAATATATTATACCTACTGTTTAATTTGTTATTTTTAAACTAATTATATCCTACGCCAAGACAAACAAACTCTACAAACTTAAGAGTTTTACATTTGATTCCTGTGATTAATTAATGTTCTACAATTGTCTCAAAATGGATAAGTTTGATGTTGATGCGTTCTAATGCTGTCGAATTATTCTAAGCTATTGTTTTAACGTAAATGATGTCACGAAGACGACATTTTAATCCCATTAATTCGATATTCGTCAACTAATCTCCTTATTTAAAGACGGGACATGACACATTATAACCAAAGCTTAATTTAAAATTATGTAACATCTTTGAAATAATACAAATGGACTATTTAAAGCTATCGTGAGTTATGGGCTGTTAAAAAAATATTTTAAGATTAAGCCGTTGGCTGTTTAATTTTTACTGTGCTATGAAGTATGAGGAAGGAATAAAAAGAGGTAGGGACTAAAATTCTCGAATTTTATACGTTAGTTTATTTATGTCTTTATAAACGTTTGAAGTTTAGAGCAGTTAATGGGCTTTCTCTGTAAACTGCAAACATAATCTTTAAGTTTCGTTAGAGCTATTATTAACTTTGTCGTTCGATCTATTAGCTTATTATGTTTTTACGGTCTCTGTAGGTAAGTATACAAGAAAACTCAAACTTTTGATGACAATTTTATTAAAAAAAATACAACTTCAATTATCGTTTATATCCTATGTATAAGTATCTCCATTTAAGTACTGCCCACTCTGAACGGAACCATTTTATGCTCCTTCTTTGGTTTTTAAGATTATGTTCGTTCTATTCAAAATAAATTTTCTTTGCGAAGCCTACGTATTGTGAAATTATCGTTATGCATTCAAAGTAATATATTCTGCAAGCGTAAGGTATCTAATGAAACTTATGTAACTATGTACTTATTCCCCACACAGGCGCAGCTGGTAACCCAAATTTAGGCCAAGCCATAGGCACTACGTGACGCGTTCTCGTTTAATTCTGATATAATTTGTAGAGAAAATTACTTTCTGATTCCACGGCGCCGATTAGGATCTCGCACCTGCACACCATATTGCCTTAATAAGTACGAAAGATTATATTAACCTAATTTCTTTAAGCAGATTTCAAAAAGTTCGGAAAATGTACGATGTACAATGCTTACAATGGAGTCCGCTTGGATCCTGGCAATAGGGATCTAAAGGAAGGTAGGAAGGAGGAATTAAAAAGCACTCCGGTGGTTTTCCACTGAAGTTCTCCGATCACCGAAAATAGAAGCTTCCGTCTTCCTCAGGCCAGTGGGTAGTCCATGAAGATTTCCTCTGAGTCAAAAATATAATTCATATGTATTAAAATAAGTAAACAAGCCAAAAAGCGAGCCTCAAAAAAACCTTGTAAAAAAAACAATAGTTTTAATTCGTCTAATAATAATACTATTAGACACACTGCAGACTACACTAGTGAACTCATTAATCTCATTGCCATCTATGTCGTTAGTTTTGTTTTAGTATATTTGAATGTAGGTAGGCTGTGTCTAAAAGAAGACTGTTGTAAAACGTTTGCAGGATTATAATTCAGTATTTGTAATTTTTTGTCATATTTCAAAAGTTCAAGTTAAATAGACCGTAATTGTAGTAAGGTATAGAGTATAATATATTAAATATTGACCACAAGCACGAAGACTAAAAACAACCATTTGTAAAATCACGCAAATACTTGCCCCTTACGGAATACAAACCCGCAGTCAATCGCTCAGTGAGACATTGTATTCAAACTTGTGTGCCTTCTTTATATATTATTTACATAAATAAATAAAATATATCTTTATGTAATCAAAGCTCAAAAAACACCATTTCCGTACGTATAATATCAGTCACTGTCAAATCAGTGTCAAAATGAAAATGACAGATATAAGTTGTCTTTGTTGGTTATAATCGGAACATTATTTCCAGTTTATCAAATATTTAAAAATAAACTTACTCAGAAAATGGTATACTGACTAACTAGCTATGACTAGTCAATACAAGAAATTTACCAGACTTATTGCTAAGTGGCCTGTGGACGCTACAAAAGGCGAAAGGTAAAGTGAGGTTATACAATATCGGGTTTGATTGCTTTTCCTGCTTGCCGTACTCAGGGTTTAATTTAATTCACAGAGACCTTGGGAAGTTCATCAGAGATAAAGTCAAGTTGGCATTTGAGTCGTCAGAGAAGCAAAATTTGGATTCCGAGCTCTGCAATCGACAATACAATTCTCTCAACAAATTAGCTGATAACCATTACAAAAATAAGTATAAGCGTAAGCATAGTAGTACTGCGACAGGCTTAAGCGCTGAAGAGTGCAACGTCATCTTATCTAACGAAGTCCTTGAGTATCTAAAAGAGGAAAATAAAGGATTCTTTAGCAAAATATTTGGAAAAGATCAAAAATGATCTTAAGACACTTCCTTCACCTCCACAGGTCTGTGCTTGCTCGAAGACTTTCCACAGAACAAGTTCAGTATAGAGATCATACACCAGTTATGGTAAATGAAGCCCTCAAACA
This sequence comes from Diachrysia chrysitis, assembly GCA_932294365.1. Taxonomy (NCBI): domain Eukaryota; kingdom Metazoa; phylum Arthropoda; class Insecta; order Lepidoptera; family Noctuidae; genus Diachrysia; species Diachrysia chrysitis. Next base: position 1,359,918 of record OW028661.1, read on the forward strand.
TTTAAATCCAAAAGACAATGAGTTGTACATAGACATGACATTTGGAGCAGGTGGTCACTCAAGGAAAATACTAGAAGCTGCTGATTGTAAACTCATAACTTTAGACAGAGATCCTGTAGCATATGAAAAGGCCACAAAACTGGCTGAAGAATATCCAAACAGAGTTATTCCCTTACTTGGGAGGTTTAGTGAACTTCCTGCATTGTTGAAAGCTAAAGAAATAAGTCAGTCTACAATAGATGGTATGATATTTGACTTTGGATGTTCTTCAATGCAACTAGATGTTGGAGAAAGAGGCTTTTCTATAAGTAAAAATGGTTATTTAGACATGAGAATGGATGCAGGCCGAGACCCAGACCAAATAACAGCAAGAGAAGTGTTAGCAACTGCAGATGAACATGAACTATACAAAATATTCAAAATATATGGGGAAGAGAAAAAAGCTGCAAAAATAGCACAAACTATCATACAAGCTAGATACATGATCAAAAATATAGAGACAACAGAAGAATTAGTAGATCTTGTCAACTCATGTTGCCCGGATGAAAAAAGGTTGGATAAACTACAGAGGCCACAATCGAATGCTACCAAAGTATTCCAGGCTCTACGTATCTTCGTCAACAATGAGTTGAATGAAATTAACTATGGGATAGTACTAGCTAAACATTACTTAAAAATCAATGGAAGATTAGTGACAATCTGTTTCCATTCACTCGAGGACACAATAGTAAAACGGCATATCGCTGGGAATTTAATCAATGAAGTTGCAAACCCTGTTCCGTTGAAATACTTGAGTGCCACTTTAGTACAAAATCAAGATACTATTAGGCAGTTTCTGGACACCCCTTGGCAAGCAATAAATAAGCATGTAGAAGTACCCAGTGATGAGGAGGTGGAGAGGAATCCCAGAAGCCGTAGTGCACGTTTACGAGCTGCTATAAAAGTTAAGTGAGATTTAAATCAGGAACTTATTGGATCTTGATCAAAACATAGCTTAGTCAGATCAAATGTATTATTTGTAAATACCATTTGTTTTAAGAGTTGTAGTTTGTATTACATGTTTTAGACTGAATAATGCATTTTATTCTGAATTAAAACTATTTTACCTTTTCCATAGAAGTGGCCAAGCAGGACTATTATATCTTTTTGCAGTTAAAATAAAACAAACGGATTAAATAGACTCATTTTATTATCTTCTTATTGTTGATTATGGTAACTAATACTAAATTTATACTATGGATCTGCTCGAACGTACCTAAACTTTGTGTTATGATAACATGTGTTTAGAATATCCATCGTGTTAACAAACAAGTTACGTTTTACCCCCCTCATTTGCCACTTTCTTTGGGAAGTAATACGCATAAACACTCATGGTTTATGAGTATTTGATAAATATCCTCCATTGACTAAGACAACAAAAGTCATCAGTTCATTATTCAACAAGGAAGACATTGTTAACAGTATAAATAACAGGTTTCAAAATCACAGTAAATAACTTAGAGACAGATAACACACATTAAATATTTTACATTTTTTATAGAAACATGGCGATATTAACTTCCCAATGTCAAGTGGTACTCAAACATAGACAATGGAAAATACTATAATTATTATTATAGTAGGTAGGTGTTAACACCTAAATGCAATAGGTGGAAATATAAGGTCAACTACGATTTCGGAAAAGAGACTAGACTAAAACATAATTCAGAGTATATTAAAATATAATCCTTATTTATATTTTAAACATTGATATTTTTCTTTTTTAGTTTTTTTTTTTAATTGTATTTCATGGCAAGGGTTTTGTATTTTTCTTTATAATATTGATATCTTACGAATGGTATATACATGCCTGCTCGAAACACCAAGCCTGAACGAGTTCATGTTAATTTCCGTTACGTAATTTCATTACAATCTTGCAACGCGATAGTTTAAAAGTTAGTAAAATACTATCATATTCTCATTATAATAACATTTTGTATATATCTGCCTTCTTAGAAAAGTGCAAATATCAAGATTATTCTAATATTATTTCTTCATAATTAGAAGCAGGAATAGCATTGATAAGTCACTTTAAATTTAATATACAAATATATAATAATAAATTATAAAGTAAATAATATAAATAATTCTCATTTTCGTAGTTAGCAATCAGGAGCTGCTCGACAAACTATAGCAATCCAGTTGTAAGTTATTCAAAATGTATGCAAAAGATTTTACTTACAGATTTATTACTCTTACATTTCTGAACCTACTGCTCAAACCTCTTTAAGATTCCAATCTTATAGAATATTTTTTTTTATCAGAAATGTCATTATTACCAATTTCATCAAATAATCATTTTGCTTACAATTTCAACACTTTCTTAAATGAATTATGAATTGGTTATTTTACATGTTCTCATTTTGATGGAGTTAGATCAAGGAGATGGTGTTCAATTAATTATTAATTTAGTCTTACACAGCTCACAAAATCGCTAACCTTATACAATCCAAATAATATATCAAACAATACTCAGTCAAGCATCTTCCTATATTCCATTAGTTTTAATTTTTAACCAATTGTAAAATAGTACCCTTATTTCAAACAACTTTTGTACCACAGAATAGAGAATCAAATGGATAGTTTGTTTACATTTAGTTAGAAACAAAACAATGGTACTGAATACACATAAATACAATTAATACCACAAGGCTGGAATGTGGTGAAGGTACAAGTAGCTTTGTGTGCATGTAAATGACGAAAAATGGCAGTGAAACAGAAAGTAATACATTTTGAGTAATATTTGGACTCTGTTTAAACTGAACATGAAAAGCAATATATAGTATTTTTTTAAAACAAATGCGAGCTCTCTTAAAGCGTTTTATTAATAGTAGATTGAGGATTTAAGAGTAATTTAAGCTTAAACTTCGAGTCATTTATTTGTAATGAGAAAATCTTTATTGAAAGAGATGATTACACTTACACACTGACAGGGGTACTACTCCCCAGCACTAATGTAAACAGTGGTAAGTATTCACATACCTATTTATAGTTTAATACTTTATCAAGTGCTTCAATGTACAGTTAAAAGAGGATCCATTAAAAAGTCTTATTTTTACAAGTCAGCTGTGCTAAATATTCTGAGTGAGAGACTAAAACAACATCAGAAACATTCTAATTCTTCAAACTAACACACCAAACTTCAACAGTCTAAAAGCAATTCTGTACTTGTCATCCCAAACTAGTGAAATATACTTATAAGTGTTATTTTGGTCACAGAGTGAACCAGCACAGTGAACACTCCATCAGCTTAATACTCTGTGTAAAATCAGAGTCAACACGAAGTATTACAGCCCATTACAATTAATCAATAAAGGTTTATCTTGGTTACAAGATCAAATTCTACTAGCGATGATACAAACTGTCAAAATTTTCGAAGTGGGCGGAGCTAAGACACCTCTCACAAATATAGAAGCCAATAGGAACTAAGCTATACCAACCAGTTTGTTACACACTAGTAAACATTAAAACCTTTATCAACACTGGTTAAAACTTCATAAAGATGTACTTGCATTCTAATTATTGAACCGGGAGCTTGAGACGTGGGCTTGCCTTGTCACTAGCACTGTATAACACTTGTAACACTATAGCACTGTCTTGGACACTCTTGGTAACTTCCTTAGGTTATAACACTGTTGTAGCACTGTCTGGAACCTTTTAGAGGTCAGTGTTGGCCTTATTTAGGTCAGTCAGGGTCGTGTTATGTCCGGTTGACGGAGGACAGCACGTTGGCCTTGGCGCGGTCGGTGGCGGCGGCGGCGGCGTCGCGCATCTCCTTCAGCGTGTGCGTCATGGTGTGCTGCGAGGGCACCTGCCGCGGGAACATGGCGTGCAGCACGTGGTTGAAGCCGCTCACCTGTGAACGTCACATAATACATTACTAGCTTTCGCCCGCTGCATGTCGATTAGCGTGAAAAAATTTGTCTTAGTCCTTGAAGTTGAATCTAACTCAACAAACACAAATTTTATCAGACTTGGATGTGTGGTTTATACGTCAAAACGTGACAGACGGAAGGACAGAGAGTTACTGTCGCATTTGTAATATTATTTTGGATAAGCAGTAAAGAAAGTTGCCGTCACACGACTATATAGTATAAATATATATAGGTTATAATATAGGTTTTAACTGAACAACAAAGGATATCATTTTCAACCCATTGCTGTTGCTCTTAGATTCTGAGATATTGGACCGTTTTTAGTAGCCATTAAGGGCTAACAAAGTAATTTCGGTGTCATCCATGGATTGTAAATTTGTTTTGGGTATAAGTATAAAGCCGCCCATACAAGAACTGCTCGAGCAGTTGTCTGTGATCGACCGTCGATCGAGGGGCAGTCCAAGATACGTCTATCATCGACGTATCTTGGACTGCGCCTCCCGCCTCACCAACGCAGTCGAACAGCGTCGAGCAGTCCGTGTGCCGGCCTCAGTAGTACAAGACGTTACCATTTGGTTGCAGTTCTTCTTGAACCTGTCGACGCCGAAGGCGCGGATGGCGCGCGAGAAGCCGAACACCTGCGAGTCGATCCACGCCGAGCGCCGCGCCACCGTGACGCCCGGGCCCGCCGCGCGGTACTCCACGCGCTCCACCACGCTCTACAAACATTCAAATACAAACAAATTAATAAATGTCAAGTGTCTGTTTGTAATGTCGTTATAATAGTATTTTTTTAAGTTCATACAGTTGATACCTATGCCTAAAAAGTAGATTTTTTTTTGTGTCTGTATGTTTGTTGGGACTAATCTCCAAAATGACTGGACCGTTTATGATAAGATTTTACTGGCAGGTAGCTGATTATATAACCACCCAAGTGGCACTGGTTGGAAAATCAACTATAGGTATGTGGACAGGTTCTTATTTTTTCAGTTAAATAATAATGTTTACAAAAGTATAAGTGTTATACAAAGCTGAAAAAAAGTATTTGTGTTTACTGGTATGCAACTGTTATTTTCTTCTTTCAAAAAAAAAATCTTACCATAACTTTTGTATATCCAAGATTTCTCGTGTAAGTCACAAGTATTTTTTTCTCTGGATCTACAATACTCTCTTCGATAATCTTGACAGATTTCGCATTAAAAAATCTGTAACAAATAATTATTTATTAAAAAAATTACATATCCAATTATTTAATAATATTTTATCTTTTATTTGAAAAATAAAAAAGTGTTACTTTATTGAGTGGAACCTGTAAAAATAAACTGTCAAATGCTGTTAAAGCAAAACTAAGTAAGTAAATTTTATATTTTTCATCATGAGAGTTCAAACAAAAACAAACAACTTTCTTACTATCTCAATAACAGAATAAATATAGGAGAAAACACAAACATAGATAACAATATTATTAATGATATCTATTTACGTAAGTTGTTAGATAATTAAGTGAGATATAGATATGCTTGACTTTCCCACTATAGGACAAACCAGCCCCTCAAGTATTATGTTTATATGTTAAGTAACACTTTAGACATGATGTATAATTGATTATTACTTAATGATTTTCAAAGTATTTTCCACTATTTTAGGATGATCAAATAATCTATAAGAGTGAATATATTATATAAAAATTCTACTAGGTCTTCTGTATTTAAATATATATATAGATAATAAAATATTTCTGTAATTAAATATATATATAAATAATTCTATATATAGAAAGAGGCTTATACCTACGCATTATGTAATTGCATAAAATCTAGATTATTTATTATAAAATTTTATCAATATTTATTTTACACTATACATTTGCTGATCAAACAAGATATACAGATCAAATACGACTAAGTATTATGTATAGGTACTCTCGATACTTTGTATTAAACCCAACAGAGGTATCATTGGCCATCCATCCTAGAACTAAACTATGTCTTAGAGTTGACCATTTGTTTTTCGAAATATGTAGACAATCCATACTAATATTTAATGCGAAAGTAACTCTATCTGTATATTAAGCTTTCACGGCTAAACCGCTTAACCGATTGCGATGAAACTTAGTAGGTATGGGGTAACCTGGATCCTAAGAAAAGACGTAGGCTACTTTATGCCGCGAAAACCGGCACACAGGCGGAGCCGCGGGCAAAAGCTAGTAGACTATTAAACGTTAGACTTACAAGGTTATATTGTTACGTACAAATGACCTTTGTAATTATAATGTTTATTCAAAGGTTACGTAAATCGCAGATTATGTAATGGATAAACATGTTTTTCGTTAAGGTTGACTTAAAAATTAAACCTTATCAAGCAGTTCTGCATAAGATCGTGATAAGTATTTTAGGAATAGTCAGATAAGAAAGAAAAACATATTTTCTAAGTAAACATTATAGCCACTATGTACATAAAAGTGAGTAAAATCAACAGTCATATTATTATGAATTATGAAGTAAGTACCTAAAATATCTTCTGTTGAGTTTGTAAATATATTTCAAAAAGTACAAAACATTGACATTACAAGATTAGGAAAGATATTTTTTAACGGATTACACGTCATTCTTAGCTGTGATTATGATATCATATCAGAAAGGTGACTGATGAGTTGAGGATAAAGACCTTCCAGTAAAGAATTTTTAAACTCTTTAAAATTTTTAAAACTACTTTAGACAGTGAATACTTTTACCCATTTCAAATTTTCAGTAGTACTAGGTGGCAATAGCCAAGCACACCCCAAGTTCCAAACAAATCTATACTAGAAATATATTTTATCAAGAATTTTAGACCTTCGGCCTTCAGTGGATTGATACTGAGTAGGTATAACATGGAAGATTTTATTGTTTATATAACCTTGACCAACATATTCAATGTCTATCAATCATCATTTATCGCGATACTCCTATTGTTAGCTGTACAATGTAAGTTGCTAGATTGATGAGATTTAGAACAATAGAATTGAATTAACACTACAATTATGATGACTAGTAATTATGAGATAGTGATAGATAAGACCATATACGCCCCACACATATGTAAAGTAAGATCTGTTTCATAATAAAGATAACACACTAGATTATGGTGCACATATCTAGTTGTTAAGTTAGATAAAGTAAGTAACACTTAGGTCGTATTATCGGCCATTTATGTAATGCAGGGAATGGCCTCTTTACTCTTATCCCACCTTATGTCATGTCATACATATTTATTTACTAGCTGTTATCCGCGACTCTGCCCGCGTGGATTTCGGTTATCAGGGCAAAAAATAAGCCTATGTCATTTCTTAGGAACCAAGCCCCCATGTTTCCTCCATATCAGTTCAGCCGTGAAAGCGCAACAAAACAGAAAGAAAGGACAGAAAGAAAGAAAGAAAGACGGAAAGAAAGGAGAAAAGAAAGACGGAAAGAAAGAAAGACGGAAAGAAAGAAAGACGGAAAGAAAGAAAGACGGAAAGAAAGGAGAAAAGAAAGACGGAAAGAAAGAAAGATGGATAGAAAAAAAAGAAAGACGGAAAGGAAAAATGACAGAAAGAAATAAGAAAAGAATAAAAAAAAAAAGAAAGACGGAAAGAAAAAAGACAGAAAGAAATAAGAAAAGAATAATAAAAAAATAAATACAGAGAGACAGCCAGCCAGATATATAAATTTTACTATCCTATTTAATAACATTAGTAATTAGTAAACTTGGATAATTTACCGGTAATTTGGGGTATATAGCAACCTGATGAGGTGAATATATTATTTTGTATAGTATTTTGATATTGTTTTAATGATAAATTGGAAACATTTTCAAAAACAGCATAAAAGAGCAGTAAAGGCTATTTTTGTATGGATTGTACTTTTAAATTAATTTTAAACAATGTTCTTATTCACCTCATCTGTTGATAAGCACCCTAAACTATGGTAATAACAAAATAAATGAAATTATTTTAGTCCTAATGCTATTTGATTTTGAGTGCTAAAAGGTAGGTACTTAGGCCAGTAAACAGATTGTTAGATGTTTTGCATACACCTCAGCAGGTGTTCTACATATAGACATAATTTAAATTTATTTGGTTTACTGCTAGTTTTAGCTGTTAAATATTGAAATACAAGTATACAATATTTCTACTAAAATTGTCAATTTGCGTTAGCGAACCCGGGACTCCGGCAAAGGCAAGGACGGGACCGGGGTGTTTTTAGTCGGTGCAAGTCCGACATATCCCCACGTCGTGCCCTCGGCGTGGGTTCAAGACATTAGATTTTCATGGCGTAACAAAAAAAAAATAAGGCAGGTGTTCTACAGAGATGTCTCTAGACATAATTTAAATTTATTTGATTTTCTGCAAGTTTTAGCTGTTGAATATTGAAATACAGTAATAAAATATTTGTACTAAAATTGTTAATTTACTACTGCACATACCTTTCGCCCCATTTGGGCACCCTGTTTGTCTTGGTTAGCACTCGCTTTGTATATAAACATCCATTCTTTACTTCTCTGCTCCATGTGTCTTCAGATAGAACATGTGTACTGGAATTGAAATTAAAAACATTAAGTTTTACATGAATTTAGACTAAAAATAATAAATAATAATAATAATAAATAAATGTGGACAACATCACATACATTGCTCTGAACCCAAAGTAAGTAGCTAAAGCACTTGTGTTATGGAATTCAGAGACAACGAAGGTACCACAAACACCCAGACCCGAGACAATGTAGAAAAGTTGTTTTCTACATTAACCCGGCCGGGGATCGAACCCGGGACCTCAGAGCTGGCGACACCTTGAAACCGGTGTGTACGCCACTCGACCACGGAGGTCGTCAAAAACGATACATTAATAAAATTATTACTGTATTAAGATTTCCATAAGGAAGGAAGGAGGGTAGAGAGGTATTTGCACTGCAGTGGGACAGAAATAAGGCTTATTTAGAGTCCTAGAACTTATTACAAAAAGTGGTTTATCCAAAAACCAGGTTTAAACCTCTCTATAGTAGAAAGTTTACAGAATTTTAACTGGTTTTCAGCTAAACAGGTTTTTCTAAAATGGCCTAATGAGACCCACTAAACAAAAAAGGAATTCGATGTACAGACAATCCATTGTCTTCTAACTACATTTCTCACACATATTATAACAATTAAAATAAATTTAGGAAACAGTTTAATACAATGCAGAATATTTTTTTATTGAAGTTTTATTTTTTTTTAATAGACCTGTACAACCCAATAATACTATTCAGTACTCAACAATAACATAAAACAGAAAAATATTAAAACTGAAACACACATGAGAATAGAATTAAACATTGCAAGAGAGAAAAAAGGGCAATAATATACATGAAGATAGTAGTTGTTTTCATATTTTAATCTCTTTTATTCAAATCGCTCACAGAAGTTAAAAAATTATGACAAAAATAATCCTTTGGTACTCGCAAACATGTCACTCTGGTGTTGAATCCAGGAATTGGTTCAGTATTTTAAGCATGCTGGGTAAAGGGGATTTAGCTCTGCTGACAGTCCTGCATGGTGGTATTGCAAAAAGATGATGGTTATGATTGCGATTCATTATTTTGTATGTATAATTTATCATGACCTTAATTTTAAGTTTTGGCCTTGAAATGGTTATTAGGTATTAAAAGTACAGGTAATCATTGTATAGGTAAAAAAACAGTAATATAGACTAATAGCATAGGTTAGAAGATAATATTAACTACAAAAAGTTTTTAATCATTTAAGCACTTAACTAAATATCAGTTGCCATGTTAACCAATTATCTTTGTCTAACTTATTTAATACTTAGAGCAACAACATATAATTTTAAGTAATTGTTGTAAATAAGTATCTCTATTTAGTTATGGTTTCAGTTGTAACACACAGTTAATAGGACGAAAATAAAACGAAAAAATCATGCATGTTCTCTGTCGCAGAAATACGACACAAGTAGTATAAATGCGACAGAGGTGGTCAAAAGGTTAAACAAAATCAAAATAGCTTATTTACCCCAAAATAATAAGAGTTTCATTCATACTTTTGTTGTACATGTAGTGAGAAAAATAAGATTGACCTTTGCCCTCACACAATATTCAAGGATTTTTAAGCCTGTTTACTTTAAATAAAACAATAATAACTTACCTCTGAGGGTTTGGGTACCTCTTCCAATATCCACAAGCAACTTGGTCCCAACTAAAGTTAAATGTAGACGTATTTTCAAAATATCTTGCCATTTTTTTTCACTTTTTTTATTTGTTTTTCTTACTGGAATGATTGTAAACAATAAATTGACAAGCTCAGTATAACACCATGCTCGTTATTTCTGTAAAAATATATGGCACTTAACATGGGCCATGATAATATTGTAAATACAGTATTATAAAACATAAAACCCGCGAGTATCCGATTACATAAACACAATCTATGTAGGTCACACAATGAATATATTAAATGGCGAGTTTATCACGCCGCCGTCACTTACAAAGGCTTTGTTTGTGACCATGATCACGTAGGTGTATAGGTGCAATCAGGTAGGTATTAGCTAAGTAAACAAAGTTCATTCAACTTTTAACATTAGTTTGATAGGGACAAGCTTAACCATCGCCGCGTTCTTGAGCCGATGTTGTCGACACAAGTTATAAACAACGCAGTCAATCACACCTTCCACTACACAGTCTGTTTTAAATAAGACATAACAATTAAGATTTAACTTACAAATAAGCCGGAAGAACTTATGGATCCTATTTTTTTCGTGATACGATTCCTATATGAATCCTTGCACGTCCACCGAGACGGTCAATGATGTCTATTTTGACCATAAATTGTATGAAACAGTCACGAAACACATGTTATCATTCATATTTTCAGGCGCTTTTTGATAAAATTTTGATAATGACAGATTGTTCGAGAGCCCATTTGTGATACAGATACAGATTACCTACATTTTGATTTTTCAATCAATTAAATAAACCAGAGACAATGCCGGCTGACTATGGTCTAGTTTTTTTTTAACAGGCTTGGTATTCTCGACTCTTACGGTCAAAATACATTTCAAAGACACGATTTTCTATTTTTTAACCGTTATCTATAGTAGAATAATGATATATCTATTTGTAATAAATATTCTTAAAAGACGTTTTTCACGTTTTATCGTTACGCAAAGGTGTGGGTCATTCAAGCCTAGTCAATCAAATCCCACTAAACTAATATTATTGCAGTAAAGTGAAGGTTATGTCAAAACCACGGGTTTTATTTTAATTCAGTCTATTTTCATCAAGACATTTTTTTTAATTTACTTTAATGTTTGTTCCAAATAGCCCCGTGATTGCCAAATAGCTCCACTTTTTTGTACATTATCATCTATGTGATTAACAAGATCTTGATATTCGCGTCATGGTGACTGAGAAACAGGTGGAGTAGATTTGCTTGGTACTGTCCGTAATTAACAATAGACAATAAGAGAAGTGTTATGTCACCGGAAGCCACAATAAAAATTGCGGAAAATTGAAATAAAAAATGGCAGCGTTTGCATGTTTTAGCACCAGTAAGGAAAAAACAGCTGATGCTTATAAAGAACTTATACAGCGTTTCAGAGAAACATCCTTCAAGCAGGCTAGTATTCATTTTCGTTTTATATTTGGGAGACCATAAACTACTTAGGCGCTGCAAAACGGTAAACACTTTTTGTCACACCGTAGTTGCTGTGTCCGGTAGTGGCAATCGGACACACTCGCTGCTTGCCTGTTACCGACACAGCACACTACCCGGAACGTGTCGGATTTTTCGCACACCCAGGAAACAAACCCCGACTGCAACGTACAATAAATTGTAAGGAAATGCTTCTGCCTCCAATTGACGACTTTTAGTTTCCCGTTATCTACACCGAACACTTTTTGAAATCGATCGCGTGGAAGCAACTGGATACAAAACGTGTCTTCATCTGCGCAGGAAATATCCGATTTCGTGTATTATTAGCTTGTTTCGCACACAAGACACGAAACTGTCTACGTGTACGCGGCGCCGTATTTACCTATCTGTTTATATAGGTTTAATTAACTTCTTACCTATGATTTCGCTATGTCAACGACATGAACGATGTCATGTCATCTAAAACTGCTGCAACGCTAACTTTCCGTGCTTACCTACATAAGCATTAGACACTTCTGGTTTTCGGTATCCATGAACCAGTAACATCCCGATCTACTTTTATTATAAAAATGTTAAGTCTTTATTATGCTAGCATGATGGTCAACCCTTCACATTCTGAGAAATCTGTAGGTTATCATTTAGTAAGATGATGAGCCTTTAAGATTTAACTCTACAGTTTGAAGTCTGGCTTCTAGAGTAGGTAGTTACTTATAAATTATATTTACTTGTGAACACTACCTCATCAACAATAACTATTTTATTTACAGCAAGCTGCAGTAGACCAATCAACCCGCAGCGCGTCCTATTCCTACTATGCTGCCCACAAGGACAAGAGGACCCATGTCTACAAGGATTTTATCTACCAGCTCAGGAAGGCCGAATTTATCAACCCATGCATCCTGCTGTGTGATAACCCTGCACCCCACTTAAAGACATATGTTCGCCTCATAGAAGAAGCAAAAATTTTGGATGGACTTGTATCCAATGCATATTACGGAGAATTAAAAAAAATTATCACTAGCTTTGTGAATTACTTCACTCATGTAATAGATGAAGTCATCAGAAGAATAGATAGATACAGTGTTACTCTTGATAGCTATAGATTGATGAGCTTGGTAGATAACACTATAGACATTTCGACGGCAAACCAAGATAATTTTCTCACAGAGTTTACTCCGGTTGAAACTGATGCTGACAAAGAAAAAGTAAAGGAAATTGAAGAAGGTCATGCTAATTACGTAGCCACGCTAAGAAAATTAAGAGATTCTATGACATATATGAATAAAGTTGATGCCGTTGAAAATTTTGCTAAAGAACACTTCGAAATTTCAACAAAGAAAATTAACGAATTGTGTACTTTCACGCATACCTATATTTCTGTGATGTTGGCCGACCGGGTTGGTACATTTGATTGCTGGCTTTACTTACTAGCGATACTTTAACCAACCAGCTAAGTAGGTATAATAATAAGGCCAACTTATAGGCGAATAAATTAGAAATTTCATAAGAAACAATTAATTGAAGGCATTGAATAGCCAGAAGTCCATTGTTCGATGTTTCGCCTTGTCAGATTATCATCCTATTTATTAGTATACAAGTTTATGCTAACTGAAGTTGTATTCCAGATCTATGAAACAGCAGTGAGCCTCGAAGAGACGGTAGACCGCCTGAACACTAATAAGCGGAAATACAACGAGCAGTGTGCTCAGAACATGAGTAGACTAATTCATAATCTCTATGATAAGAACAAGGAGAACTTATATATTCACCGACGCGATAGATCCCGTTCTGTGGATAGTGCTGAAGTTAGTAATGCAGCTTATGAAACCCATGAGCACTATTAAAAACTTTTTTCCTTGAACCCTTCGACCAATAGTATCGATCGAAGGACGCAAAGAGGTTTTAGCTTCGAGCTAAAACCTCTTTGCGTAACGATTATGTCCAATGCGAACCTACATGCTCTCGTACATCATAAGTAGGGTCTTATTTCGTTTTAATTTACTGACTTGTTTTAAAATCCAACAACGACTTACGAGTGAGCCAAATGTTTACTTCTTTAAGAGCCTCTTTCACCCCCCTCCGAGTAATGTGTTGTATAGTTACCTGAATATTCGGTACTGCATCGGTATGTTCGATATACGCAGTACCGAAACCTTACCGAACGCCTATGTTTCAATGAGCGTTTCCTGATTGTCTCGGGGTGCGCGGGAGCGGGAGGTACAGAACCAATCAGAAGGTCTCGTTTCTAGTAATCCATTTAATTTTAATTTATTTTTATTATTGTTAACCGTTGTTATAGGGGCAACAGAAATTCACACTGAAAATTTCAACTGTCTAGGTACCTGTTGCGGTTCATGAGATACAGCCCTGATTAGCATTACCTACTCATACGTCTGGAAATTATAATTTACGGATGGCTCTAAATGGCGATTAGCTTACTCGAAACTTTACTTGAGGGTGTTAAAGGCCCTAATACTTTACTAACAATACCGACTTTCTTATTTATAACCTAGGTAAACAGAAGCATTGAAGTTATTAAGGGTAAAATTGAACACTACGGCAATGAGGAGTCTTTAGCTCGCCTTGAGTTAGAGACACGATATTGGATGACGAGACTCAAGGATTTTAACGAGATCGCCAGCATTTTAACCAAGTTGCAAACTGAAGAGGATAAATTGTTTAAAGAAGAAGAAAAATACAATAAGTTAAGGTAGCGATTTGATTTGCATCTTGTTTATTGAGGGGTAGGTATATTAACTAGCTACCAAGAATATTTATAAAAAAAAAAACAATATGACCGTACCGAAATTGTAAGATGATACTTTTTTTTTGTTAACATCAAGGTTCTCATGACTTTCTTTTAAAAAAAAATCTACTCCCGCACTAAGGAATTTGATCCTTGTGTAGCGCAGGCTTTTACAAATATTCAAATCACATGCACAAAGAACACACGGGCTTAGAACAAGCATTTGTGGATCACATAAATGCTTGTCCCATGCGGCGATCAAACCAGCGACATGTCAGTAGTCATCAAATATCATATTTTTTAATCTGGATCATTTCCAGATGTACGGACATCCCGGGATCGAAGACTATCTGTTTTGACACAATGGGCGAGAACTTTACTAAGAGGAAGAAATATCTTAAAGAGAAGATATTAGAAATCTCTAAAACACTTGTCACCTTCTTCTGTGTCAGAGGTAATTTTTTAGGAATTAGGGGGAAAATTATTTGTCTCCGTCCCATAATAGTATTAGTTACTTATTCAGGACCAAATAGCACTCTATTTTTCTTGTCAAGTGCTTTTACGCTAACTCTCGATATCAGATCAGGAAAGGACTCGTATCGTTTCAGCCTCAAAAATCAAAATCTCTGTAAAATGAGAGATGTTATATTTTTTTTACTAGTTTTATTTTTGGATTGTTCCCCTCTTATTTTTTGTATTTCCAATCAGTCGTATACGTCACTTTAAAATACAATACATGTTATTAGGTACGGATCGTATCCTTTACACGGATAACGTAGGTTCTTACTACTGCGACGAGTTTAACCACCAGAACTACGTCACTAACTACGGCTTACACTTCTTCCACGTGAACTGCGTGGGCGATTTCTTGGAGGTCAGTCTAACCTAGTAGGTACCAGCGATGCCCCGCGGTTTCACTCGCTATTCAGAGAGGAGACAAATACAACAAATAAAAAATCATGAAAATCGGTCGACCCGTTCATGAGTTACAAATTATGTAACTGACCCGACTTAGTTTTATATATGTCGCAGCCATATTGTATAACAAGCCGTATTAAAAAGGAGCGCCGGATTGAAAATCTTAACTGGTATGTAATGCGGCTACCTCACGTTCAGCCGGATTTCAACTCGGGTAAACTAAACTACGCCGCATAGAAAAAGAAGGTACTTACTTCACTTTCGTCAAAGCGCCTTATAACGTGGAGCCCTAATAAATCGGGGCAATTTAATCTTAAAAAATATTAGTATAATTGGATAGGTTAGAGTACTTTATTTTTAGTTAAATAGGTTTTTAATTCGACGCAACTAATACGGATTGTTAGACGATATTGCTACGAAATATTCATTTATCAGTTATTTAAAACTAAGTTATTATACTCAGCTGATGTGTAGTGATGCAAAGAGAAATCATGACCGACTTGTACTATTTACACATGGCATGTATGACTTCGTTTAAACTTACCATAAAAAAATATATTCAGTAATCTAGTTTCAGTGTTGTAGTAATATATATTAGCGTGAAGGAAAAACCGAATAATCTATAGCAAGGTCTTTATTTCCCAAGAACATTGAAGCGGACCCGTACTTCTTTGACGAGAATGGTCGCTACACGTTGGTTGATGGCGAGAAGGTTCATCAGTGCGCGCCCTGCACCAGCCAGTACAAACTTGACAATGACGGGCTCTTTAATAAAATAACTATAGATTGCGGCCATTCGACTAAGGTAAACGAAAAATGTAGGATGGATATTAAAGATTTGACCGACGTTGAGATACTACCGACAAACGAAATCCTTGATATTACCAGTAAGTTTTTTTTTTGTATTATCCATATTATATCTGTATATTTATCATCTTATCTAAGGTATCAACGATGTAAAATATAGAACATAGC
Source organism: Diachrysia chrysitis (assembly GCA_932294365.1). Lineage (NCBI taxonomy): Eukaryota > Metazoa > Arthropoda > Insecta > Lepidoptera > Noctuidae > Diachrysia > Diachrysia chrysitis. Next base: position 1,376,134 of record OW028661.1, read on the forward strand.
AAATATATTATTACTAGCTGTTACCCACGGCTCCGCCAGCGTCGATGTCGGGGCTCTAGACTATCTGTGTACCAAATTTCATTTAAATCGGTTGAGTAGTTTTGGCATGAAAGCGCTACAGACAGAGTTACTTTCGCATCTATACTAATATTATAAAGCTGAAGAGTTTGTTTATTTGTTTGTTTGTTTGTTTGAACGCGCTAATCACAGGAACTACTGGTTCGAATTGAAAAATTATTTTTGTATTGGATAGTCCGTTTATTAACTAAGGCTATAGGCTATATAACATCACGCTACGACCAATAGGAGCGGAGCATAAGTGAAAAATGTTGCAAAAATGAAAAAAAATGTTGAAACTAAAACACGCGAACAAAGTCGCGGGGGACAGCTAGTTTATAATATAAGTAAGGATAACTATTTGTAAGGTAACGTCAGGTACTTGAGAAAGTATAAAATGTTTCCAGGAACTCTGGACCCTGACACAGTGAAGTACCTCTGGGATAGCTTCGGTATGATACTGCCTGAAGTACTGTATGACCTCGCTGTTGCTAAGCCCAAGAATCCTATCCACTACCTAGCACATGTACTACTTAAGCGTAGGTAAGTAATTTTCTTCTTGTATGTCTTAGAACTACCTTAGTCTTTTGTTTTTCTTTTTAATTGCGGTTTGAGCCGTGAATTTAAATCACTAGCCCCCAGTTTTTAATGGCTAATAAATTTAATCTGTTGACAAATCTACTGATCACTATTGTCAAAAGACATTCAATCAGAGTGCTCGACATGAGGTTTAATAAGTGATTATCTAATTTTTGTGATGATCAGCCCCCTTCAGAAACCGGGGGCAAAAGTCGAAAGGACATGATATTATGATTTGTTATATTATTTTTAGATTTGATGCGACTAATGCCGAACTTGAGGCTTATAAGCAATTGGCTGACAAATACCGTTTAGATATTTATAAGGAACGTAAGGAGGTAAGTTTGAAATCGAATGCTAAAGTTCATTTAAAAATGCGAGCAGATATAAGAAAAACGCTCCGTAAAAACTTATATTCCGACGAGAACAGATGTATGATCTCTTGTAGTTGATTTTTATAAGTAATTTATGTCCGTTTATAATAATCTGTTATTGGTGTTGTGTATATACCCTTTCCTTCCTTCCGTTAGCTTTTCCGAATTTTTTGTGAAGATTAGATATTTTCGATCGGTTGGTAGTGTTTGTTGTAAATGGTATTAACTCCTGAATGTATAAAGCCGTATCTGCAGCGCCAGTTTTTTTTATACAAAACATTGTTTGAAAACATAGATTATAGGTGTAACTTCTCGTCTTAGCCTAAAAAACTGCCACAGCAGACCTTAAGTGTTAGGCACGTGAGCAAGGTAATATTTTTTGTGAAAATATTGATACTTCGTATAGTTCGATTCAAACTTAATGGCGGCTGCGAACACGAGTCGAGTCGCTGCGCAGTACCAAACTGATGCGCCAGCGGGGGTGCGGGGCGAGGTACTGCGCAGCGTTTAGCGAACTTCACAGCCGCCATTAAGTTTGAATCGAACTATAACTGTAAAGTCTTTATCAAGCATAGGGATTAATATCTTTTTATTGGCGGCGACTTCAGAAAGCCAGGGCTGCGACCCGTGCATGGAAGTCCAAGTTAGTGAAGCCTCGCAAGCCAGAGGAATTTGACGACACTAACGAGTGGGCCGCGTACAACCAACAAGTCGCCGACAAACAGTTCGTCAACTCTTTGAATTTTTACTACGATGAGCTGTAGGTAACGTATTACTGATCCTTAATAATATATTTTTTCATACTTTTGGGACATTTGCTGCAAATTACTGACGATTATGATTATTTAAATTGTTTTGGCCATGTTTTACCTGTGAAGTAATTACAAATTTATCATGATTAAATGTTAATTTTTTGGATAAATAATTGTTTTATTTAATGACACGCATTGCCGAAAAAAGAAATGTTAAAGAAAAGGGTTCTACAATTTTATAACGAAATAATGTCTAACGACATGTTTTGAAACACATTTACACGTATTATAAATATTTTATTTTCATGTAACCTAGACGCTACTCTACTCTCAATGTGTGGATTGTGTTGATAGTTCTGAATTTTAAAATATGTCTTAATGTGACTAAAACCGTTAATATACAAATTACATTTGATTCGACTTTACTGTACACAGATATATAAGCTTTATTTTGTCTGTCGTTGTCCGATCGTGGAATTAAGATGATCATGGTCTACATAATTTCACCAACCGACGACGACATCTATATTAACGATTTGTGTAAAGATAAATGTATATATTTTTTTATATAGAGTAGGTAAAGGTCCAATTGTTGGTTGCGTAGTTGAAATTACAATAAAAAATATAGAAAGATCTGTATAATTGTTCACAAGTCGATTCCTTTCATGATAGACCATACAACCAACAATTTATCACTTGACCTTATATTAACTCGTGAAACGCTATTCTACTATTATCACAAAAGCAGGATCTACTAAAACAATAATAAAAAGAAAAAAAAATGTCAAGGTACAGGTATTTATTGTTCAAGCGTCTACTAGATAATAACGAGACACACTTCGTGATACGTCGACTTTCGTCCGAAAGCAAAAATTAAAAAACGACAACCAGACGTAAACCTTCATACTTGGATGGACGTAAAAAAATCCAATTCAAAACCCACTGTCTAATATTAATATTTGGTTTAATAAAAAAAAAACTGAAATAGAAGTCTAACGGAACCGTAACGTTTAGGACAAAGAGATGGCGCCTTCGACACCACTTGTACAGATATGGCGACGAGAGATATTCGGTATTGCGTCACAGACACAGTTTCCAATCCAAATCTAAAACCACTATTGTACAAAACACAATTTACACGAGTAAATTACATAGGTAATACAACACAAGTACTGGATTTTCGACAATGGGTTGAAAAGGGTAATAAAAATATTTTGGGTAAAAAATATAGAAAAAATTATTAGATGGAAGCAGTATTAACTGACAAATTTGGGGTCATAGCGAAGTTCTGACGCAAGGCAGCATAACACGACAAATTATTCATACAAATATTCTCAAGAATATTGGTATTTAAGTCGAAAAATTACATGAGATTGTGGACTCAATGCAATCATATTTTCCAACAGTATTTTGCTGCCTTGCACAAAATTTAAATAATAATAAAGTCGCAATAGCTTTGCTACCACCAATAAAGTAGATAATTATTTTATATCTAGCAATCAGATGTTCAGTAGTTTAAGTAATATATTAAACTAATTTAGATATGGTCTGAATTTTCAATATGTAAGTTTGAATTTACGAATGCGACTTTTTAAAGTTATTGTTTTAACCTTTTGCGATTTCTACTGTAGAAACTTTAAAATGTCTTAATCCAAAACTAAAGTAGCATTTGTAAATTGAAACGCGACAATATAATAGTTTGTTAATATTTCAATCGTACGATATACTAAAACAATGCATCCTAATACGTCACACTTTAAAACCTCTGAAATATTTTTTGTTCAGTAAAATCTATTTAGTTACATACTTGTATCAGACGTTGGAAATACAGGTAACATTGTTCTAATTATAATAAATCGGGAAAGAGATTAATCATGGAAGATGAAATGTTTTTTAATAACTTACATCTCATATGTATGTATATACAAAACGAAAAATATTACTGACTCTCAATAATAAAATTTTTATTGTTTATATAATATTGTCGAAGATTATTATTTTTTGCCATTTAAAGGATAGGAATAAATGTTACGTGTATTTCCAAGGGCCTGACACCATCAACTCCTCACAATTAGTTAGTTACACGCTATAAACCGCACAAACAGGTACAAAAGTATCTTTTTTCTATTCTCTTTTATTTACAAGAGGTGAACATCAGAAATGAATATTACACATAGAATTTGGTAACAACATTATAATGACGAATGGGATTCGGTCTATTTTGATATTTTGTACGGCCACAGACACTACGCGTTTCAACAGATTAGTTACTTTTATTAAATTTTATCTAAGTACGAAGCAAATATTTAAAAGCATACCCATTTTTCAATAACGCGTAACTTTTATAAGCGATTAAATCTAATTCCATCTTTTGTGTAACACGAAACGAAGAAGAATATTTTTGAAAAATAAAAAACCTAACATTTAATATTACCCCATATTCCAATTCCCAATTAATCTAGTTTAAACTTTTAAAATGTTATTTCGACGTTTTGGATAATGACTATGTGTGTTTGTAATAAAGAAAAAAAAAATATGTACAAAAAACAATCTAAATATTTATTATATAGAATTGAGAAATCAATTTACCAATTGTATTTAGGCTTTTATGTTAAACGGAACATAAGATTACACTAAATTCGACTGGCCATTTGGAATATGATTTTAAATGCTCAACATTGATATCAAGAAAATTTTGCTACTAATAAACAATTTTCGCTAAACACTAAGCAAGTTTAGCTAAATCTTTAGCATAAAAAGTTCTTAACTAATGTTAAACGCGGGAACGGAAACTACAAAATTTGGCCGCTCACACAAAATAAATTGTATCATAGAATTTCTATTACATCCAATCGAATATCTAATATTATACATTTAATATTATGACATTCACGAATGGCCAATGTTAACACGAAACAAAAAAATATCTAAACTACAAAAATAATAAAAATTGTAACGCGACAAAATTAAGATGTTTGCTATACAAATGAAGGTTTGAAGGAGATGGCTGATTCAATCCGGCAGGCAACATGGCGGGGCGAGTACCGGGACCGACTGTGCTCAGGCTCATTCATTATGAACACCCATACCACAGCCTATAGAGTATTAGGTACATAGTATATGCATTTTTGGATTGGATTTTGCTTCGACCCTGTTGAGTGTCGGTAATACAGGATACATACTTGCAACATAACAACAAGGCAAGACAGAACTAATAAGAAGATAATGGAGGACCATCGTCTGAAGACTGGTTTCCAAACAATGGCAGCGATCACCAGCAGAAATTTTCGCTTTGGTCGCCTTTTAATTATATTATGCAAACTGAGAGAGTGCTGCTGGGGAGTTTGTTGTGCCGTTTCTTCTCCACAGATAGAGCACTAAGGAAACGGTGAAGGGTGGGCGATTTGGGTTACTGTCTGTTAATATGTTTGACCTTCAAAAAGTACTACTTAGTAGCCCAATTTGATTAAATGATTTTTTTATTTTGATTGATTTAACGAAGAATTAATGAAATTAACAGAAAATGTCAATCAGAAACCAGTTACATCAAGAACAATGGGATTATCAACTGTCTAGCTAGCTTATACCGCTAGACAGTACAGAAGTTATTTAGAATTGCATAATATTTATCAAATGTGTAGAGAATTTCTTGCTGCTTTTGAAGCCAGAATTATACGAATTAGAAAACAATCTGGTCTAATGATCAGGAATGCCGAATCTGTCTGACCATTCAGTTGCAAGAGCGAATTTCGTAGAAGAAAAGAGTGAAAAGCAAAGGAGAGTTAGGCCGCGCGAACATGGACTGCTTGAAGCAGTCGGAATCGACTGCTTCAGCGGGGAAATATAGACTTGTATGTCCGCCCGCCCGCATACAGACTGCTCGAAGCAGACTGTTTTCAAATAAACAGGGCCGGGCGCCGCACGACACGCGCGAGGTCGGTTACAGCTCGCGTTTACTTTGACCACAGACTGCTCGAGCAGTTCGTGTACGGGCTGCCTTAGGCATCGTCCCTCACAAATAATACTCTACCAAATAGCGTGGGTAGTTCTGTGGCTCATAAAACCGCAATCAACACAGCCGAAGGACAAGCTTGGACTGAACCAAACAAAGTTGCAGCTACATTACCTGACGTTTGAGACAGTTATGTACAAAAGAAAATGTTACCAACAATCAAAACTATCACTCATGTAACTGCAATACCGTTCGATTTGTATTAGAAATGATGTATTCTGCTAATTTTGGGACGAAACCGCACACTTAGCGAGCGTATACGCTTTTAAATCCAAACATGTTTGAATTTTACAACTCTGCATTTCCTGTCTCGATTTTATCTTACTTTAAATTTGAAAATCAGCTTTGGTTTGATATGTCAACATTACAATTAATTTAGTAGTGACTGCCACTGTTTATAAAAAGAAATGATCCTAACGTTACACACCAAATTGATCAAACAAATCAATTTGAATATCAAATAGAAATTCCACATTATCTCAATGTCCGCGCTCCGTCGATGGATATACACGGCTGGTGTACGATCGCGTCCCGTAAGTGTTAGTGTAGAACGTAATGTGTGGGCATTAGTTAGCGCTAAACGCGTCGGCCAGTTCGCTCTGACAGTCGAACGTCTCCGAGCTGTCCGGGTGGTCCGGGTAAAACTCCCTGTATATTTTGTCCAGTAGCGATTGCCTGAAATTAATCAAATTTATTTTTATTTAGAAGATGGTCTCCCAAACAAAATTATTCTAAAATAGATAGAAATGATGACAAGTCAATTTCTATGTAGGTAGATAATCAAACAGAAAAAACATGCTATATTTATGGAAATAATTATTTTGTTGCAATAAAAATATTAACACTGTACTGATATAACTATCCGAATTGAAAACAATATAGACAACTTTCAGACTTGCTTACTCTTCACGGCGTTCAACTGTAATGGTCGGAATTACTTGTAACTAGGGTTGCCAGAAGTCCGGATAAAGCCGGACACAGTGAGGCTTTTTGGTTGCGTGTCCGGCTAAATTAGACGGCGACCAACGGAATGTCCGGCTTTTAAGTTTGATTATTTGTTGTTGTTTCCTCAAATTTAAATTTCCTCAAGATTTTATGGTAATGTATAATAAGATTTATTTAAAAAAATGGTCTTGTAACTACTATGACAAAAAATAGGCATGTCCGGCTTTTTCACCCAAATGTCCGGCAAAACTGGCTGGTCTGTCTGGCTTTTCGATTTTAAAATCTGGCAACCCTACTTGTAACCGAGCAGTACACTTTTGTGAGTTAGAATAGGTAGGTAGTACGATATAGAACAGTAAAGTAAACTCACTTGGCAGCGAGCCCTCCACCAGGAGGCAGGCCGGGTATGTTCTCCTGCACGAGCTGCTTCAGCACCCACGAGAAGTGACACGACGTGTCCTCGCGCTCCTCGTTACCGACGCTGCGCTCAATCAATGCTGCGGGACAAATACACTCATTAATTTCATTATTTTTCAACTAACCCTACGTCTATAAAATCACATGGGACCAAGAGATACGAGTGAAAACCCTAAGCGAATCGTATATTACTGAATTTTTTTTTAACGGCAGGGAAAATGCGCAAACGTGAAAATCACTACCCACTATAATAATAACACTACTGCAGGATCAAACTGCTACTGCAGAAACTTGTTGCGCCAACATTACAAGCCGCATTTATAGTTTTATAAGAATTTACTTTTAACAAAATACGTAAAATGGGAGGATAAAAGAATGATTTTTTTATCCTCCCATTTTCAAGTTTGAGTACCTACTTCTAATTCAAAATCTTTAATGCAATTTTGGCATTATTTATGCACGACTCTCGTTGACCTTCTCGAGAACTTATAAGTAACATATTTATAGCTAGCCACGTGTTAGCCTATCGTATGACATCGGTAGAAGCAAAATAAAGAAGGTATAATGACATGTTTAAATTTTGAGAGCAGAAAAAATATTGCTGATAATCATAAGTTACCGATTTCATGATATAGGGTTTTTTATAACCTCATAAAACCAGTTTAACTTAATATGGGTAACCAAAATTACCATTTCCCCATAAATAATATTTTTATAGGTAAATAGTCAATAAATCTTCATTAATACGCTCTTGTAAATTTACAGCTATCTCTTAAACAAATAAGTGATTAATTATTGTTTATAAATTATAACGTTTATTGAAACATAAACTAGCTTGACACATGCCAGTCAATATATCCTGTCTGTATCTATAATGACATTGACCTGACCTAACAATAAAACCTATTGGAGATCAGATTATATGCATCAAACATTAAAATATTAACTTAATAATGTCTAGCATCGCACTACTTATGCCTCACGTTCTAAACAGTAACGACAATATCCACCTATTCCATCCAATTAAAAATAAAATGCACTCTAAGGGTAGGTACCTAAATTCGTTCTGGTTTTATCAGTGTCTGTCTTTTTTCATTCTGTGTGCTACCAGTTTTATGGAAGTATTCATCAGAGGGCTCGTCAAAGTTAAACTGCAATAAATACCAACTACGTACCTACGGCTTTCTTGTCCTATTAAAATACCTCAACCCTAAAAGAACCCCTATATATTTACATGCAGAATAAAGAATAAAGTTCCAAGTATCTCGAAGCACCCCTAAAGTGTGGGCGACATCGCAACTCCCCACGACATTTCGTAACAAAACTACAGGTATGCTAAAACACTGCTTATTTTAACTCAGTGTGTGACGGAGATATTAAGGTTGAACACGCGACCAACGTAACACTGCAGACTTATTTCAAACTTTATTTTGATGTTGACATCTGACCTTGACTTTTTGTAAAGAGAAGGGCAGTTACGGAATAAAAGTGAAAAAGTTAATTTCTAATAAAGTTTTCCTTAACTTATCAACTGGTTTTGTTTTGATGGCATTTTGGACAAAGGATGATTCCATGAATTAAAATATAATCTTTATATAGTATTTAGATTTATTTACGCTTAGATCTTTTAAATTACGCAACAAGTTAGTGATTCAAGAAAAAGGTTTATAAGTATAATACATGTATACTATAGTACAGAAAAGCCGAGAAATGAAAAAACCTTAACCGAGCGACGCCAAGGAGGGTTGCTAGTTATTTATATTTTATACCTTTCCTCTTTTCAATATTTTAGAAAATAACCTATAGTTAGACTACTCCAAAACTTTGGACTTACAGCCTATATGTACTGAAAATATATATATCGTGAACTCGCAAATTATAAAATTTCTAAAAACATTATCAACGAGAGCTCTTTCCAGAAGACAAAGATTATTATGTAAGACTTGCATTTTACATAGATTTGCGGATCTGACCTCACCACTATATTGGGATACTGATAGTCAAATATAATCACAAATAGATATCACATGTTACGAGATACCGCAATCAATTATATAATATGCGAATATATGTATGATGACTAAGCTTCCAAAGATGAGGTGAAAACCTATATAAACTACAGTCGCTTCATAGCACTAATAATTTAAAATACCGTACTAAAATGTTGACCAAGTTAAAATAATACTATTACTTCCAAAACTACATTTAAAAACTGGATGTCAGGAAAAAACAATGTGATTTCAATGACTTTTCTTATTGTGAAATTATCAATTGAATGAGCAATCAATAAAGTTACCCTTGCATATAAATAGGGGTCACGTTGCTATTGAGATATTCTCGTGAAGCTAAGGAACTGGCAATTAGATAAAAAACGGACTTAAAAGCAAACTCTTTCATTGCAACAGTGCAATTCTTCGACACTGCAAATTAAGCTCAAATAACAATTTCAATAAAATAAATACTTAGATATCGACTGCGCTTTTGGAAGAAAAAGGCGCCCAAAAACACAGATTCAGTACATAATTATATAGAGACTACTACAAATGAGACTAATACTAATAAACTGAAGTTTAACTAACAAATCAGATTACTCCACTTATCGACTATTATACTACACGTATCTACTTTAATTTCGTTCAACTGACATCACTATGCATCATATTGTAAACATACGACTACGGAAATACTTCGTTCTATAGATAAGGTATAAATTCTCAAGAACTAAATAATAGCTATCGCGACATTCATTATCCATTTAGCCACGAAGCTAATCAGTTGTTTACTATCGCATGCAAATGCATTTGTAATAGATATTATTATACTCAGTAGTTAGGGCGATACTGCCATTGCCTGACACTTTATTACAGACGACGGTGGCTTAAACATTATTACAGTTTTATGAAAGTGCAACTAAACAAGAAACGATCGCGTGCAGAACGTCTACTGACAATGAAACAACTATTTTTACTTCGAAGTGCAATATTGTAAGAGATTGGAAGCATCGTATTTTCATGAGTCCTCAGATTCATTTGATAGTAACAATCTCGTCATTGAAAGCCCGTTTGTAATATATATCATAAACTCCACGGCGCATGCACTACATAATCGATAACAGACAAGACCAACAAGATTAGAAGATCACTATTATGGCTTCCAATCTTATAAACCTAGTGTCTCTAAATACGAGCGTCACACGAGCCTAGACCGTCATTCTAAGCGCACGTTGTTCATTGCTTTAACCCTTCCAAATTCAATCAAATAAAATAATTATTTTTATTATTTTATGAAGCAATGGTAAATGATAAGGGCCAGGACTAAAGCAATGAAACTAATAATTTAATTTTTCAAAAATACTTTAATATTAGAAAACAGTTATAACAATTTTTAGACAATATAAATTTAGCGCGATTTTAGTCTCACAATATACAATGTTAGTAAAAATTTTGTAAAAAGATTAATTAGGGCAATATAAAGATTTTAGTAAAATTTTTAATTAAGAAGTTAATATCACAAATGTTAGATTAATTAAAACAATAATCACAAATTCGATTAAGTACATTGTAGTTAAATATTTGTACACAGAAAATAAACTTACAAGCTAAGTTATATTTTAAAGACTTTTCAAAACACTGCTGAAGAATTAATAAGTGTAATAGAAGATTTGGAAGTGTAACAAGGTTGTATATATTTCATGGTATGTATCTACTTCACATGTTGGATGGTCAACGCCAAACACAATGAAATTAGTATCTATTAACCATAAGGAAATTACAATTATTATTGTAAACTAGGCGAAGAAAATATTGAAACTATTGGCCGTTAACATTTAAAAGTAATGTCTTTTAGGCTTATTGGTTTTAATTTAGATCGTTATTCAAAAACATTGGCCAAGTGCTCTAAAATAGACACAATAGAAAATCATATAATTAGACATTAAAAGGAATTTATTGAAAAGTCTTCATGGCATCATCACTCTCTGAGTATTGACAATAAGTTCTAATATAGCGCCGATTCCCTTGTACGCTTACTAAATCAATATTAAACCATTGCTATCTTTTACTAACAGACAGCGTGAGAAAAGGACGGCAACAGATAACAACTAACTTAGAAATGTCAAACCAGTTTTCGCTTTAAACATCACTGTTTTAGTGCATACATTTCTGCGTGTCGGTAGATTTGTGTAAATATGTTAGTCAAAACTAAATTTGACAGCTCTAATTTTCGTCTTTCCTTTTCAAATTGTGTACAGGTAAGATACCGATGGCTTAAAATAAGTTTAGTGTGGGTTTAACAGAATCGGGGCCAATATCTATTTAAATAAATAATATGAATTACTCTAAGTAAAACAACAACAAAAATAAAAAGAATTTACACTTGGTATAATAAATAAACTGGTAACATATCTGCATCGCAAATTATAAATAAAAACTTTTTTATTGTACCTACTTTGAAATAATGTGATGACTAATAGTGACGTACGTTTTTAAATTACATATTTTAATTTTTAAGTATATTTTAGTAAAAATAAACTACGCATGTCACTTTGATACGTATATAAATGATAATACAATGAGATATTTTTAAAGCAAGCACTCTATTTATATATAAGACTCGTTACTAGGTACATACGTTAGGGTAAAACCTTTATCATGATTACTTTATATCCTTAAATGTAAAATTAGGTTATGAATGGCAAGTAAAAATTTAAACTACATACTTAAATATAGGATAAGTATACCTACTCATAATAGACTAAAAAAATACGTGGCTAGTAAAGTCCCTCTTTATTTTTATTTTTTTTAATATATTTTGTTTTATCGGCAACTCGAATACTCAGTCTGAAATTTTTAGCTGTCTACCTATTAAGTTTCATGAGAAACAGCCCGCAGATAGAAATACTGACAGCGGAGGTTTAGAAATAGTTTGAACTCTTTGAGTACGTAACCCTTAAAAGGCGACACGACTTATTTTAGAGAGATACACCAACCAATTGTTTTATTTATTTGTTTTATTAATAAAACCGAATCACGAATATTATTGTGTAATTGAGCAAAGTCATCAAAACAACAGACTGTATCATTGAGTGGAGAGTGCATAAAAATAAAAGCCAATTCATTCACTGACTAGTTTTTTGTACAAAAATATAATAGTAATAGTAGTAAACATTGTACGGTCTACTTATATTTTCTTTACATAAATGTATTTAATAAGATGAAACCGGCAATTAGCACGCATAGTAAATTAATAAGCCTCACTTATTGGCTCTATGACAGGTGTAACAATAAAACATGAAAAAAACAACAAAATATATTAAATGTATGTTTTTTCATTAAAATTAATTGTAAATATTTTATAGGTGTTTAAAAAATTAATTTGAATTTCGAATTAAGTTATTGACAAGAACTGAAACACGGGCGGCCATGTTTAAGCATCTTGTGACGTCACATTTCAAAAAATCTGTGAGAGTTCAAATCAAACTACGCATAAGAGTGTTTCTTGAGTGTGATTCGACGACGCAGCCGCCAAATGTCACGTGATTGGTCATGTGATATTTGGCGGCGATCAGCATGGCAAGAATAATAATAATTTCCTCTATCATAAAATCTTTAGATTAAACGTACTACGTCAATTTTAAAATATATTTCCGAAATCAGTGAAGCAGCGATTTTTTATATAGCTACGAGTTGAAATAGTCAAAAACATTTTGTTTTAAATGATTTTGTACTCAACGTCGATCAAAATTAAATTGATATTCGATTAAAATAAATCGACTGTATTCGAGTAGGTAACTATTAAACTCTATATTACTATTCTGATGTCAAACGCTACGTACTATTGCTCATTATTTATGTTAGTGTCGTCACATTTTGCTGGACACGTGTCGACGATAGACATGCATAGTCTGGACAAGATAACTGTTCACTGTTTCATACTCATGTTTATTAGTATTCTGTCAACTGCATAGACAGGAGGACTTCCAGCTCTCGTAAAGTTATCATTTTTGACAAGCAATTTTAATTACATGTTGCCTAGCAAGCGTAACTTTATTTACTAGTCATGTTGAATTTTGTCTTAAATTCGGTTTGATAGTCTTAACAGTAAGCACTCATTGTGCCAACTTCATAGGAAATTTCGTTCATTTCTAAATATATAGGTAAATTTTGTTATGATTAGAGCTATTCTTAAAAAGCATATTAAGTATGAGTCATTGATAAAAGATAGTTGTCCGTTATCTTAGCGATATAAAAAAAAACAGAGACTATTTTAGGTGTAGTAACACACTGTAACTAATAAAGAATAAGGAAAGTTGAACAAATATTAAAAGCAAGGTTTTTCCTTTTGTTTCTTAATCTAGCTATTAACTCAAGTCTCGTTCACGCAAGTTACCTAGATTTTATTGTTTCTATTGATAATATAGTGGTTCATTATTATTCTGGTCGTGATGTCGAACATATTAATATAGAAGCTATGGCTTTGGCAATCTAATCGAGGTATGAACTATGAAATCATAATTTACAATAGTCATGTCGGTGAGTACTTTACTAAAGATTTATGTGTTGCATGCCAAATTGATGTTATATAATATCTACAAGGATACAATACAAAGCCGTGAACTTGGCAAATTTAAAAACATTTAATTGAAAAAAGGAAGGTAAACGACACAATCTGTAAACTTGTGTCATCGTAGGTACTTAATACACTGAAATAGGTAAGAATAGCAGATTCATTTATAACAATCGAAATCAATTTTCCCTAACATAAAGCATAGAATAAAATATTCCTAATAAGGGTCTGTTCACACTACGCAGTAACATGGTTACCGGGCGGGGCGGCCCCGACCGCGCAGCAGTAAATTGCGGTTGAAATTGAAATCTAAACCCGTTTCAGTCACGACACGTGCGCTCGTATTATGTCCTACGCTTCGTCACAACATAATAGAACTCTCAATTGACAAACATCGCTTAAAATAAACGGCAATTTCGCACAGAATTTAAACAATTTTATTACCGTTTGATTCATCAACTGATTGTTAGCGTCGAAATTTCTTCATTCTAATTTTAGCACGTCACCAAGGTGCGGCGATAGTTTTAATTGTAGATTACAAAATCATTAGACCCGATGGACGCCAAAAATAAATGCTAGACTAAGTAGCAAATGTTTGAGAGCCTAGATAAGCACTTTTCCAATATCAAAACGTACTCTCTTAAAATTATTTACAAAAGTCCTTGTGATTACAATGTTTTTGTTATGAAACTGACGCAACTGGAAATTTTTGAATGGAAAAAACATACCAGTCTTATGACTATCGCGATATCACGCGACAAATAGTCTGCGAGTTTGCAGTCCACTGTTTAGTGTGTAGCTACCCTAAATAAATGATGTCATTCTCTGATTGTAAATAGTACTATGATTGTGCTATCATAAACTTGATAACAATCTGCAGAGTTCACACTAACTAGTCGATTTTAGTGTCTTTACATAAATTACGTTACTAAAGAACAAATACATAGCATCATTATGCATGCACGAGAGGTTATTCATAAAAATTAATATACATTTACATACAGAATAAACATTCTTCTATGCATTATGCTGAGATAAAATGTATTAGAAAATGACTTGCTTTTGTTTTGTTTGTTAGTTTATTCTCATTAATTTATGCAGTAAAACAACAAACAGGGCTATAGGTCATTTAAAAATGACTAAGTAATGAAATACAGAACAAGCAAACAAAAAAAATTATCGAGTTTCATTCAAATTCCTCGGTTAAGGCACCCTTGAAAACTGTATACACAAGTGTTGTTAATTAAAAATATGTACAAATTTGTGTAATTACTCCGTGAATATTTAAGCTTGAAATTAATTGGTGATTATGTTAATGGCATTTTTAGAGTCGTTGACGATTGCACCCTTCCGTACTTTATTAGTATTTATGATTTTAGTAAACATTTAATTAAATTCTACAATAAATGACTAATTGCATCTTTTCTTTTATAGAAAGTTTTATGTAATGGTGACCTGTTTTTATCAGGCTTCATATTCTATCAAGCAGTAGTACAGAGTAACAACTATGTTTTTTTTATGTGGGTGTATATTGTTGTATGGCGGTATTAATAAAGTTAATGAATAGTGAAAGGTAACACTAAATCACACCTATGAAACGAAGTTTAGTAGTTCAAAACCTGCGTGGGAAGCGTAAAGTGAAGCCATACGTTTCAAAAGTTTATCAAATGTACGATTCCTAAAATTATGAACACTTTTTTCGTCAGTAAGAATTCTTACAGACCCTAATCATTTATAATATTCTTTAAATATACTTAAATACTAAATAACTAAAATATACCAATTTGTACTTAAAACTTCTACCTTTTGCCTTTATTTATTGCTTATGTAAAATTAGTTTTGGCAATTATAGCCTATGTAAAAATTAGGGTAAATTAAAACTAACGCGGGCAGTAAGTTCCTGATTATCAATTCATACATACAAATAAATAAAATTGAAGTGTCTTTTTGTGATGTCAAATAATTATACATATTTTAAGCTCATACAGTTATTTGCACGATACCTATGCCTAAAAAGCATTTTTTTTAGGTTGTATCTCTTCGTTCTGTATATTCTTCAAAACGGCTAGACCTATTTTGATAAGAATTATCGAGCACAAAAAAATAGATATTATTAGGGACAAATTCCGATTTTGATGGAATTATATCTTACGAAAACGAAAGAAACACGCTACAGCTATTCCTTAATATAATAAAAAATCTTTACTAATCTACAGATTCAATTCTAATTCCTCATTAATAATAACGTAGTGTTTTTTCTAATGAATTTGTCAAATAAGGCCCATATTACCACACAAAGAAAGCGCGGGTTATCCGCTACTTAACTTTACCTACGCTTGACGAGAACAACTGTTTAAAAAGCGGTTATGGGTTTAAGTCACTGGCGAAAGCGAGAATATTCTCGAACATACTGGTATGTTCTCAATCTCGATATTGTCATCACAGTATGTCAGTAGAGGCTTGACCAAATCATAAAAGTTTCAGTCTTACAGATGTCATTGTCTAATCCCTTGATCAAACGCCGGCGTATTTTCTTTACACATGTTCCAGCAACTGGCTAGCCGGCGCCGACCCTCGAAGCAAAAAAACGGACCTAGTGTAAAAGCGCTTATACAATGCCAAATTCGTCTTATTCGTCAGCACAGGCAACCCGGTTACCGAAACTTATGAAAAAGCTAACTTTGTAACCGTTTTTTGATTACGCCCTAGCGTTATTAGGTTCGTTCCTATACTCGTCCTTGTCTATATGACTGTCAGTCCGCGTTTGTCTGTCTCTGTGTTTGTGTGAGCAGGCATGCAGTAGTGAATGATAGCAACCTGTGAGCCTCTGTCGGAGCGTCTCGTCGAGTTCCCGGTCGGCGCGCTGAGCCTCGGCGTTCGGCTTCGGCGCGGCGGGGAACACCACCAGGACGATGCTCATGTTGTCTTTGCTGCCCTGTAAATAGGAAGTAAGGATGAGCATACTGTGCGAAAACAAATGCACTACCTATTGTAATTGCCTATGATTTAAGTTAGATCACTAACAAGTACAACTAGTAAATAAAGGCCAGAATTTTTATCGGTGTTTTCTATATAATACCACATACACTTAATTATATAGCCGTTAAAAATTATGTAGTTCGTATTAAACTTCTCGATTTTCGTTATTTTTTTCTGTGCTACATATTTAACAACGTAAGGTTAATAATTATATTTTTCATGTAATTGTCCCTATTGCTATATATAGAAATATTTCTGTTATTCTGATTGAGGTTATTTTTAATTAATTACTCTTATATTATAGAATGTAGAACTAGATCACAATGAAATTTCTATTGTCTTGAATAGCAGCTGATCAGTTTGTAATATAAATCTTTATAGGTTCTAAGATGATTTTAAATAAAAAAAAAAAACGGTTGGGATTCAAAACTAATAAGCTATTAATAATTCAATTAATTAATCATCAATTAATACTTCATTGCACTAAACTTATGAATAGTTTGGAAGGTTTCCTGGTCAAAGAGCTGCCCCCTAGACAAGTGACATTTCGACGAGCGATAACGCTGATCAAATCGAATTCAAATGTATGGAAGTGACAAGTCCAAGTCACATGACTAATCGAAATGAAATGTCATTTCCATACATTTAATGTCACTTAAGCGATTTCTATCATCGTTAACACTTTGATAAAATGACACTTGTCTAGAGGCGCAGGAACAGTAATGGTATATTCTTCATTTAACATTTTAACAATGAACCTTACTTTTAATATTTTATTTAACCAAATGAGTATCTAACATTCTAGATATTAAGTACTAGCTGTCCCCCGCGACTTTGTTCGCGTGTTTTAGTTTTAACGGTTTTTCATTTTTACAACATTTTTCATTTATGCTCCGCTTCTATTGGTTGTAGCGTGATGTTATATAGCCTATAGCTTTCCTCAATAAACGGACTATCCAATACAAAAAGATTTTTTCAATTCGAACCAGTAGTTCCTGAGATTAGCGCGTTCAAACAAACAAATAAACAAACAAACTCTTCAGCTTTATAATATTAGTATAGATTACTATAAAGAAATATAACTTGATCTACTTATAAACAAGAATGTTATATTATACTTTGTAGTGTCATGTTTCAGTCTACTCTACATATATCTAGCATTGAAAATAATCATATAGGTACATTATGTTTAACATGTACCAAATATTCTCTTAACCATTGGTGACTAAAAATACAACAGCAATAGTTAGATTTAGACTAAGATAATTGTGGACAGACAAACAACAGTGCAGATGATAGTAAATAGTAGCATCTTAATGTTATTATAAGCTGCTGAGCACATTGTCTTTCACCTGGCACTATTCCAAGCACAGGTCGCAGATAGCTTCCTATTCCTACCACAAAATACAAATGACACTAATCAACCTGAAAATAGTAAGAAATGGAAGGAGACGCATTAGCCCTGAAGTAGGAAAGAAATGGCTAACAATAATGGTAGCTACTTAACCTATAAATAACTCTGCTGTGCTCACACTTGGATAAAAATGTCCACCTACCTGTATTTTTACTAAATATTATTAAACTTTTAATTGTGTTGTACAATTAAGTATTTTTAAATCTTTTTCAGAGAGCCATTAGTAGAACATTTTTGTGATGCTTTTAATTTACTTTTCATCTATGCTGTAGTCTTCTTGATTATGGTGCACTTGTGGTATTATTTACTTTGTTGTTGGAGTTGTTGCATTTAAATCCTAAGTTAAGACAAGCCATGTAATAATATTGTATATTAATGGATTCAGTAACAGATAACCTGTATGAATGAGTCATTGTTACATATGGGTTGAAGCCAGTATGGAGTATCAACTGCAGAGTGCATATAATACACAAAAAAAACATAAAACCAACTTCTGGTTTAAAAAAAACTAATTAAAGAGGAACATAAAATGGTATGATTTAGTTTATGCAATAGATTGTTTTAACAAAATCTCAGAAAGTTTTGAGTATCATTCAAATTTAACAGTGCCACTACAGAATTTATGTCTTTTAGAAGACAGTAGTTAACTGTGTCACAGTCACTCTTTCGTTTCATATTATGAAATAGTAATATTACCATCTGAGCTAACTATTGGTAACAGGAGAAGTTCTTAATAGACTTTGTCCTTAGACTATGCTGACACAGTTAAGCACCCCTAAGTTCTCCCTTGAAGTTGAACTTACTAATAAAATATAACTTAAATAAGTCTCGATAATTATCAACCAATTTTTATTGTAAAACTTATGCCACGTTATAACACATTACCTTTGTGAAAATGTTTTTAGGTTTAAAACATGCTATGTATGGGTAATTAAATCAAGTGTAAAATTAATTGTTTAGGTTAAATATTAATTCTTGGTTGTAGTAATTGTTTAATAATACTTTACTTACCTTATAAAAAATGATCAGACCACACAATGTTTACAAAGATGTCTATAACAGATGAGGTGAGATGAGAACTAAACCTGATAGAAAGACAAGATAATAATTTTGCCTACTGAAATAATGTGTATTAATATAAAATAGGTAAGACTTTTAATTAAATTATGGTCAAAAATTGTGGAAAATTATCATGAATAATTCTATGTTTAAAAATAGTGTGTAGATAACAAATAGGTAAACAGAGAGCACTAACCTTATAAAGGCAGGTATCAATGACCTGGTTGGTGACAGCAACAAGGTCATCGGTCAGCTGAAGCAATGAATGTATGTAAGCACACAGTGCCTCATTGCTCATCACATCCCACACACCATCGCAGGCCAGCACCAAGAACTCGTCCTCCACCTCATTCCGTTCGTGTACAGACACCTCAGGCTCCGGGGACACCAGCTGCTCGCAAGGTCCACGATTCATCACCTTCTTGTACTCGTAGTCTCCAAGCGCCCTAGACACAGCTAAGCTACCATTCACACGCTGTATCATTACCGAACCACCAGCTTGAACAATACGCGATTTCTCTGACGGCAGTTCAGGCTTGTGGTCTCTCGTAGCGAAGATCGGCGTACCGTTACGAGCCAGCACAGCTCGGGAATCACCGCAGTTGGCTATATATATCTGCTTCGGCGACACGAACGCGCATACAGCCGTCGAGCCAGATTTCTCCTCGCCGTTGCACAACTCCGGAAGCTCTCGCATCTTCTTGTCCAAGTCCAGGAAGCCTGCGCGGATCGCCTCGGCTATATCCTCGCGCCGGAACTCGTCCGTCTGAAGGATACACTCAAGGAGATTCTCCGCGCAGTGCGCCGAAACCCGCGCTCCCGCATGCCCATCAAACACCGCAAAATAAGACCAGTCCGATAGAGTACCATTTAAAGTTAGCTGCGCGTGATGCGCATCCTCCATCTCAACCCGCCAACCCTGCATCGAAGCCACGCCATAGCGAAGACCATTTCCTTCCCCGTTCTCGTTGTATTTCTTAGTCTCAGGCTTATTCAAAAACGCCCCCATACTGAGTCCTCTGTTATTATTAAGTTAATCGCACATAGTTTCCACACCATCAGGCACTCGAACGCACGTCGCAACCGATAACGTAAAAGGCGAGCAAAAGCATCACTGGTAGATACGATCTCACGGTATGATCACGTCAGATGGTTGTTACACTACACTGGTGGCTGCGATGCCGAAACGCGTGGACTTTATTGTTTCAACTGCTTCTACGTAGGTTAACTAATTACGCGATGGTGTTGCGTAGATCTCGATGACAAATCGTGCTCTCAGGAATCGTAAAACGAAAAAGCAACTCAAAAGAATGAATGGCGGACATAAATAGTAATTGTCTATGATTTACTTTTTTAAATAAATTTTATCGGATATTGTTTATGGATTTTATTCTAGATCTATCAAACCTTAAAATAAATACTGTTTCAAAAGGTAAGAAAATTGAATGCAGCATCTCTCACTGTGGACAAATGAAAGTATTTCCAATCACAATCGTTTTTGAAATATTTATTGATTTGTTGCCAAAATTTTTAATACTTCAACAAAACGTAGCTTTTAAGAAAACCATGTGTCTTCTCTTGTTAATATAATTAATAATTATTAACAAGAACAGGCACAATAATAACTATGCCTTTCTTTTCTTTCTCATTGCTACAATTGGTTTGGTTGATGATCATCGAGTGGATTACATAATTAGAGCACATTCCAGACTCATTACATAAAATAAACGAAACGCAATTGTCTGAAAAGATAAGAAAGAATCAGCACAGCAGTCTGACTTCTGTCTCGGTAGAGTATATTTCTTCTGTGAGTGTCACTGTGTGAGTGTGTGACTGTCAAAGTTGTTATACATAGAATAGGTTATGTTATGTTTTGTGATATTTTTATAATACTATAAAGTACTGCTGTTCATCAATAATAGCAACCATTAAATAGAGTGTAGATACAATATTAAAACCTTTCCGACTTAAAGGCTAACTTAAACATAAATTACTTATCTCCCTTGACATCTTATGACATAACCTTATTCATAGCCCTAAACACTTTAATTTATTATTTTATGAATTAAATTCAGAGTTTTACGCTACGAAGAATGTACAAAAGTATATTGTTTACACGGTAAGTTCGGTAATTTGTTAATCAACACGGAATCTCATTGATTTTAAATTACAAGTACATTATATACCTACATTTACCAATAGTAGAAAAATAAGCAGCAAGATATTATACGTACGTTACGTTACGGTACGATACGTTGTAATTACTGTATGTTTATTGAAATTTTGTCTTTCAGGTTACCAATAAAGTTTATAAGAAACAAATTTGTGTCCCAAGTGTGTGGAATCAAGAAGGTTCCTAGTAATAATCATCAATGGGCTAGACAACTTTCTATATCATATGTGTGCTGCAAGAAAAGAAGATCACCTGAAGAAAAGGTTTGTCATGAATTTATGCTATAAAATTAAGTTAAAAAAAGATCAGAAATATATTTTAAAAGTATAAAGCTACCATCAATAAAGCAGTTATTGAAACACTAGCCAATTTTTTAAAGTGTACATTAAAGTCATAACAAATCTTTTAATAATGCAGGTAAATAGTTTGATACCATATTTTTAAATTAAAAATATATATTTTACTGTCTGTGCACTGTGGTTTTGCTTGCCTTGCTTTCTCCTAAAGCAGGTAATGTGATGGTAAATATCCTATAACATTTCTAGAAAATTGTGCTATCAAATGCAAAAAAAACTTTTTAGCTTTATATTAGTATAGATTATTAATTAAATATTTGTCTCAATTTCTCCAAACTTCTAGAGTTTTCTTAAGGTTAACCAAGTAAACAATTATAATTAAAGTTATTTTTATAATCTAGGAGGCTGAAAGCCATGGCAGATCATCAATCAGGTACTCTCCAAAGAGTGCTGAGGTGGTTGGGATATGGCGCAACATGACAGTCCAGGAGATTGCCCAAGTTCTGAACAAAGATGCAGGTATACATGGCTAAAAGTAATATTTACTGTCACTATACAATTACTATCTGCTCTGTACAGGAAAAAAACATTTAAAACATTTTATTACTGCAATTTCAGGTAACACTCAGTCTTATTTAAAACTATTAACAATTTTTTTAACTTTAATAATTGAAAGTTAGAGTATGAGAGCAAATCTTCAGTATGGCTATGTATAAGTTTAAGAAAAAGTACATAATCAATTTGTGAAAGTTTTAAAATTATATCCACAACATTTGAAATTAGAATTTTGTTTCAGACCATGTATTCAAGGCATTAGAGTTTGCAGACAAGAACTCTGAAGTGGAGTACACAGAGAACACAGTGATACACAACCCACAAATCATTAGGGATGTTGTCAAAATATCTGGATGTAGGTTCAAGATTGTGCCCAGACCTGACCAGGAGTTGGAAAAAGAAGAGGTATAAATGCATTGTTGACACAATTTTCAGCTAACAACAGCTTAATAGTTGCTTCTTTGATTTGTATCTTATAGTATTTATTATATCTTCAAGTAGCTATGTTGATCAGGTTTATTTACTGTAATGAAACCTTAAAAAGATTTACAACCTTTTTAGATGATTAAATGATCCATTTTATCTTTAGTTGTGTCTTTTCTGAACCATTACATAAAAACATTGTGTTATTCATGTATATGGCTGCCTGTAGTGAGAAAAGTGAAAATAATTATTGAATTTAATTTTTATAGAACCTTTTTTTTATTAGTTTTACCTCGGGAATTTCTCTGCATATTTAGTAGCTACTAGCAACTAAGCGGGTCAATAAAACTAGCGGTTCTCCTTTCTTAAGCAGGGTCACTTTAACCTTCAACTTGATTTGTAGAACAAAGACGCAGTACCAGCGCCGCCCGCGCCTCCCGAGGCGCTCCGCCCTCGTCCGCCGGTGGTGTGTGTGATGGGGCACGTGGACCACGGGAAGACCACCCTGTTAGACGCACTCCGAGACACGTCCGTTGTTGATCAGGAATTCGGCGGGATTACACAGCATATTGGCGCTTTTGAAGGTAGTTGGGAACTCTTTGATAATCAGTGTTGCAATCAAATCAATTGACTGCACGGATAGCAGAGTGGTATAGGTCACCACGCCAATTACCTCTGTGCGCGACGTGCCGCGGGTTCGATCCCCTCATGGGACAAGCATTTGTGTGATCCACAAATGCTTATCCCCGCATGGGACAAGCATTTGTGTGATCCACAAATGCTTGTTTCAAGTCTGGGTGTTCTTTGTGCATGTGATTTGAATGTTTGTGAAACCCCCGCGACACAAGGATTAAATTCCTTAGTGCGGGAGTCGTTTTAAAAAAAAAAAAATCTTTAAGGAAGTTTAAAAGATCCTGTAAATTTACGTAGCCTTTGAAACTGAGTCGTAGAAGCATGATATAAAGAGGTATTTTTAGTTTGGTTGGTTTCTTGAAAGCTATTCAAACTTTACGGCTTTTAATCAGCTGTTATTTTTATCTTTAGATAGCTAAATAGCTTAAATAGACCATAGACTTGTCAATTACCAGATCTGACCCAAAATACTACTACCACAAAAATAAAGAAATAGTAGCTTAGATTTGTATTATTCTTTTTATGAGTCAATCTCATTCATGTCCAACCCGAAATCATTGTCAGATACATAAATGTACCGTTATCCGTACAGTGCAACTAGCATCAGGCGACAAAGTAACATTCTTGGACACGCCGGGGCACGCAGCCTTCACGTCCATGCGGTCCCGCGGCGCGCACGCCACTGACATCGTGGTGCTGGTGGTGGCCGCGGATGACGGCGTCATGGAGCAGACCGTCGAGTCTATCCGGATGGCCAGGGAGGCTAACGGTTAGTTTCACTTACACACGCTCAGACAAGCACTCACACTCAGAGATACATACACACGCTCACATACATACAAGCTTACACTTTCAGACAAATACACACTTAAAGAAAGGCCATTGATTAATTGATTTACATTTTACATACTATAAAATACATAAAAAAAATGAAATTGTTTTTGTATAATTTTAGTTACTTTTTTACACTCGTATTTAAATATATATTTATTTCTTGTTTGTTACAGTTCCAATATTGGTGGCGATCAACAAAATCGACAAGCCAGGTGTGAACATTGTAGGTATGCCTCTATTTTATATTTATGTACTTACAGATTATCCACACATAATCATAGTAACATTACCGAGGCGACTGCTTAACTAATAAGTTAATTACCGATCAATCAATCAATTGTAATAAGCAGTATACTCGTCATAATCATCTTTGCAGAAAAACCACAATCGCATTTAAGTACATAGCAGTTTTTTTGTCATTTACTGATGTAATGACACTGAAGCCTATTAATTAATTCAAGTGTAAACATGACTTCAAGATGACTAACATTCATTACGTGACTGTGCAAACTGAGGAATCCGAATAAGGTCCCTTACATCATCGGAATAAAAAACAAACCGCATGATGTCGTCAGTGTATTTTGTATGAACCTCGCCGACTCATGGTAGGAAACCCACGTGTAAAAATGTCAGTAACCGCTTGTAATCAAATGGACTGTCTAGACATGAAATACTATTAGACTTCTAATTCAAGAAAATAATACAAATAGTTGGCGAACAATTAAGTCCTATAAGTAATTAAGTACGCCAAAAAAATATCGACTTTAAACAAATTGGGAAAAGGGCAGGAAGAAGAAGCATGATGATCTATGAAAATCCATGCTTATATTATAAATGCGAAAGTAACTATGTAACCGCTGGACCGATTTTGATAAAATTTGGTTTAGGATAAGCTTGGATCCCAAGAAAGGACATAGGTTACTTTTTTCCACAATAACCGATACCAACGTGGGCGAAGCCGCGGGAAATAGCTAAAAAATATAATAAGTGGCAATAGCCTAATAGTTAGAGTGACGGCCTTGTGATCGAGAGATCGCAGGTTCGAACCCCACCCATTGCACTATTGACGTGAACCCACTCCAGACACAAGCATATTTAGCATAGTTGGAGGTGTTAGCAAGATTACTAGTAATGTGGTTTCTACCCGTTTTTTTTAAATCGTCATGCTATGGTCCGCAGTCCTAACAACCAGCTATCATAACCAACAAGATTACACCCAAGTTCTTTACAGGAGCGTACAATGCGCGCCCTCTCAACGCACGGCATTATCTGCGAGGCTGTAGGCGGTGACGTGCAAGCCATACCAGTATCGGCGCTGAAGAAGCAGAATCTTGACACATTGGTGGAAGCTCTGACGCTGCAAGCTCAGCTGATGGAGTTGAAGGCAGATCCCGGGGGGTATGTCGAGGGAGTCGTGATTGAAGCGCAAATGGATGCTAGGACTGGGTAAGGACGTGCATAATGCAAGTACTAATGTAGCCGGGTATACAAAAACTTTTGTTGATCATTATTTTATTTTGTTATAGAAAACAAGCAACAGTATTAGTGCAACGCGGTACACTGAGACGCGGGAGTATCATCGTCGCTGGAAATGGGTGGGCTAAGGTACGCCTATTCATAAAAAAAAAAATGAATACGAAATTCAACCTTAGTACTATGTAATTAATGTTTTCAAAGAAAAATTAAGTGCGAAATTAAACCTTAGTGCTTTGTAGTTACGGTAGTAATTTGTGTGCAGGTTCGCGTCTTAAGTTCAGCAGAAGGCAGGCCGGTGCAGGAAGCTCCGCCGTCAACGCCAGTATCGGTGCTGGGATGGAGGGAACTGCCGTCCGCTGGAGACCAAGTCCTAGAAGTCAGCTCTGAAGTAAGTGGAATTTTATAAAGCCTTGAGCATAACTACTTAAACACCTATTTTGGAACAGGCCGTTATGAAGAATTTAGAACACAATTGGACTGCGAAGCCTTCATATACCATATGTACATTTCTTATAGACAGATTTCTATAGCCGCTATAACATCAAATAATAAACAACAAATACTTTAAACATAAAAAAATTAAGTCGCTTTAAGATATCCTATGTAGTGGGCATCAGATTTTCAAAGTCTGCCATTTAAGGCATTTAATGAGGCTAAAGGCTGGTATTTTTCATAGCCTGGGCTGGAGCTACACTAGTTGCCACTGTAGTAGTGACTGCAGGTGTTAGCTCTCTTTACCGTGCCTTGACAGCACTACAGCCACCTGGAAGTACCACCCATTATTTCTGGTGGACAGGGCTGAAGGCTTTAACAGTCCAGCTCCAAACCTCATCATCTATTCCTTCCATTCCTCCAGAAAGGCACAACGGAGCTCTTTCAGCATTTTAAGATACTTTTTTTCTGGATGGAAATCGTCATGGAAGAAAGGCGGAAAGACGTAACGGCCTCTTACTGACTAAATCCATCAAAGTGTCAGTTCCAAACTACCGTTATTCCAGGTGATTGATTAGACCCTAACTTACATACAACCTTCAGAAACGAGCAAACGAGGTGATGAAGTGGCGCAACAACCAGCGCATGCGGGAGAAGCAGGCGGCGGACCAGGAGGCCATCGCCGCCGGCCAGGCCTCGCACCGCGCCGCCTACGCCGCGCGCCTCGCCCGCAAGCGCGCGCTCGGCCGCTACAAGCTGCGCCCCGACGGCCCGCGCGCCAAGATGCTCAGCCACGACACGCACCCCACGCTCAGCGTGCTCGTCAAAGGTCAAATACCTAAGTTAAAGTACTAGCCACGAGCCAGATTCAAATCAAAATCATACTCATCTGCCTTTACATTTTGTTGCAGGACATAAGCTCCTCCCCAAAAATAATAAATAAAAAAATACCCAATATATATCTTTAGACAACTCACACACGGCCATTTGATCCTAAACTAGGCAGAGCGTGTATTACGGCAACCAGACAACTGATAAACATACTTATATATTTCTAAATACATACATATTATAGATAAATTACACCCAGACACAGAACAAAAGATCTGTCCTGGGTGGGAATCGAACCCACGATCTCTGATTTAGCAGTCAGGGTCACCACTAGACCAACAGGCCATTCGTACAATACACTGATGTCATTAATTTATTCTTTCAATTTTTTTAATAGTAATTTCAAAATATATATAATTTCGTGCAGGTGACGTGGACGGGTCAGTAGAGGCTATCCTGGACCTCCTGGAGACGTACGACGAGCACGAGCGCGTGCGGCTGGACCTCGTGCACTTCGGCGTCGGCGCTGTGACGCCCAATGATTTAGAGGTTATTGAAATCTTTAAATACTATTAAGAAGAAATGTGAGAGGTCTTTTTCCCATACAAACGCTCACCCATGTTTTTTTCTGGTTTATGAGCTTCAAGCACAATAATATCAATGTTAACTACTCGTATGACCTTATATTTTCCTTTTTACCCGACTGCGCGACACGAGGAAAGTGGAGGGTAATGTGTTGTAACAGTGTTTAGTAACGTAAAATTTATTACGAATGATCGACACAAAACCCCACCCCTTTTTTTTTTTAATCAAAAGTACCATATATTATGATGAAAACGTGATGAATTATACGTGTAATTGTTCCAGATAGCAGAAATGTTCAAAGCTGTGATATACGCGTTCAACGTGGACTGCCCGCCGCCACTCATACTAGACGCCAAGAAAAAGAACATAGCCATTAAGAAGCACAACATTATATACCGACTGGTTGACGACGTCAAGGAGGAGATTAGCGCCAGGATACCAAAGAGAGAGGAAGAGGAATATATAGGTAAGTGGAATACACAGATATAGATAAACCTGGATGACGCAAGAGCATCTACTTCGCGTGCCCGTGACAACTCGCGCTCAGTCTGCATCAGTGCCCCGCCCTAGTAGTTTTTACCAATCTGTACCGAGCATTATTGACAAACCAAATTTTTAAGTTGATTCTTGTTTGAAATCATCTCTAAATAGAGCGTGTGACGTCATAGTAGGTATTTAAAAAGTGTCACGATTGGTTTTTATACAGATTTTGATGCTTGCGTTATCTAGGCTTGTCTATGTCTGTGATACAATATAAAAAATAGTGGTGTGGTAAAAATAAATAGGAGGTATTTTAGCAAAAAAGTCATTAGTGTCTTTACATTTTATACATTTTGGTGGCTGAAAATTGCAACGCATTAGAATGCAGGCAAATATGAATAATCTATGGAAATGACTTTAGAATTATCAAGTCTACTGCCTTCTGTTACTACATTACATAAATGGTTACTAAATGATTTTTGTTTCATGAATTGAGGATAATTTTTTGTTTTGCTACCCCACAACGAATGTTATACTAGCTTTTGCGAGCAGCTCAGCCCGAGTGGATGTCATATATCGCGGCAATTAGTAGCCTAGGTTCTTTCTTCGAATCAAAGCTTACAGAAAGACAGTTACTTTCGCATTTATAATATACTATTTCTATATAATATAATATACTGTTGCCCGCGGCTCCGCCCGCGTGGATGTCGGTTATCGCAGCAAAAAGTCTATGTCCTTCTCAGGCTCTAGACTATCAGTGTACCAAATTTCATTTAAATCGGTTCAGTAGTTTTGGCGTAAAAGCACGACGGAAAGACAGTCAGACTAAATTACTTTCGCATTTATAATATTAGTAAGGATTAACTGTGGATGAAAGTTTTGAACCTATAAATACTTTTAAACTTACCATTCACAGGTGAAGCAAACGTGTTACAACAATTTATGGTGACGGAAAGCAAGAAGAAAGTGCCGGTAGCCGGCTGCAGGTGCGTGAAGGGAACTCTCGCACGGAACGCCTTGTACAGAGTGATTAGAGGCCAGGAAGTCGTATATGAAGGTAAGTTTTAACTTCCTAAATTCGGAAACTTCAAATTACGGTTTAAACATTACACTAACCAAATTTCTTCCTCTTTTTCTTTCCCATTTTGATAATTTACATTGTAAACCTTATATAATAAAATTGTGAGAAACATCTAACTTAGTGGTTACAGATATTTTTTTCTATTATAGGATTAGACTTGATGCTTTTAAAATGTTGGTTGTTTTATGAAAAAATATTAAAATATGTACCGTCAATGATATTATAATTATATAAAAATGAGGCAGATATGTTATTAACGCTCTCATTTTGAGTTTTCGAACCTTTTAATTAGGAGTTTTCAATGATAACTATCTCTTTTACTGCTTATTCTATCTTTTTTACTATTTACTAGAGCAATTTGACAACATTTAGACATATACCAGCGGGATCAGATTTTAAACCTCGGTAACTATGAAGGTAACATATTTTGGGTATAAAATAATAAGGTACCGTACATGAATTGAGATGAACCGAGTTATTCGGACGAATATGTACAGGTTTGATTACTCGATATTCGATAAATATCGTACTCGGCACATCACTACTTGTTACTGATTATTTTATCTTTCTACAGGTAAATTGGCATCAATGAAGCATCTCAAAGACGAAGTTCCAACTATAAAGCGCGACATGGAATGTGGGCTCCGGTTCGAGGAGCCTTTCGAAGTGCAGCCGGGAGACACCGTCGTGTGCTACAAGATGGTCGACGCCAGCGAGACCACCGCCTGGGACCCCGGCTTTTAGTTATACTAGTAAATGTTTTTATTAGCTGACGTGTGTTTTTTTTGTTATTTTTCGAAAAATGTTTAAAATTATTGATTATACTATACCATACTATTATTGGCTGTCCGACTGCTTCTTAGAAATACATTTTAAACCTCTTTTTAAGTCTTACCTTATCTTCACGAGCAGTAGCCATAATAAGCTAATCGATAAACTGATAATCGAGTTGCATTATATGCTTATCGATAAACAGACAGTACACTAAGCATCTAAAAGACGAGATGCTGACTATATGCGCGACATGGAATGCGGGCTCCGGTCTGAGGAGGCGTTGGAAGGGCAGCCGGGAGACACAGTCGTGTGTTACAAGATGATCGACGCCAGCGAGACCACTGTCTTGGACCCCGGTGGTAAACTATACTAGTAAATGCGTTTATTAGTTGATATGTGTTCTACGTGGAATTTTTTGAAAAATATTGCAGGGGAACATATTTGCACATCCGCCTACCAACTTGTGTGCCAACTACAAAATGCATGCAAACCTCTTTTTTCACTTACCTCGTCTCGTCGAGTTGTATCCAAAATAAGCTGATGGATAAAATGTTGGGAGCTCTATATCCAATGAGGGCTTAATAATAATGTAAAACTAGCGCTTCTGCTAGATGCGTGATGTCCAATGTCTAATTCCACAGTGTTGGTGGGCTATGACAACAGACGCGCAGTGGCGCCAACTGGTGATAAAACCGCGCAATAACGCATTAACGGTAGCCCTCTTTGATCATTAGGTTTCTCAAGTCGGTAGGTAAAAACATTGAGTGAAAAACGTTTACAAATAAAAATGCAAGACTTATAAAGAGAATCCTCTATTTAAATATTAACTTGATAGGCTTGTAATTCGTGTCTCACTATTATTGAACAAAGACTCCAATAAATTAATAATTATTAAACATTACATATTTGCATGTCGGTCAACTGTTCAGCAGTAGGAATAATGTTAATTACAGTGCGTTAGAGAAACTTACGATCTTTGCTTGCTGTTGAAAAGATAATGCGTGTTAATAATATTTAGTTGTCATTTACATAATAATAATATTATATTAACAATAAATACTTAATATTTAAGTATTTATTGTTTGTTAAATGAGACATTTATAGTCGATTCACTTGTAGATATAGATAAAAAAATTGGAAGTATAAATCTTAAGGCCGCTAAACGCAGGCATAGAGAATTATTACTTTCCTTATATTTTTTATGGTCCCAATGGGGCGACTCATTTTATTTTAATGCCCATAAGATAGACTGTAAAAAAAAATTAGACACGTATTTTTTATTATTTTACGTAATCGAAAACTCACGACGATACAATGATTTGAAATATCGCATGACGTCATCGTTTCGTGCGTTCGTACGCAAGCATGAAGTCATTAGCCCCCACTCCTGAACTTTGATTCGATTTATCTACTAAGCGTTTACTAATTTAAAAAATATTGTTTGCCTGTAAAGTCGGTATACGGGCGAAAGTTTTACGTGACAACGACTGTCAATGTCAATGTCTGTCTCTCTCGCTCTTAGGCGGGCTAACCATGCCCGAGTGGAAGGGACGCGTGCCTCTCACTCGCTCTCATTGTGAGCGCATAACGTGAGCGGAGCGTTACCCAGTTTCTTGAAGTGTCACCCGGCAAACCAATTTATAAGACGTTGTCACGTCAAAAACCAAATAATACGTGTCTAACATTTTTTTATTTTTACCTGACGGTCTAATAAAATTTACACTATTCATACCCAGTCATGTATAGTTCAATTCAAACTTAATGGCGGCTGTGAAGTGCGCTCAACGCTGCGCAGTACCTCGCCCCGCACCCCCGCGGGCTCATAAGTTTGGTACTGCGCAGCGACTCGACTCGTGTTCACAGCCGCCTTTAAGTTTGCATCGTACTGTACCTCATTGTAATTTACCAAAATAATATAAAATAAGCGAGTAAATACTTTAAAACCAAAGCAGTGTAAATAACATTACTCCCACATGTACAAAACTGAGAAATAAATATTGTTTAAACACAAATAATGTATCTCAATATATTTTAAAACATTATAGCCAGAATACCATTTTCATTATTATTTTAGAGGCATTATTTTAGGTGTGCCTCGCGTACAGTAACATTGACCATGTCTTTTTAATTCAATTAGGAAATTGGCCTTACTTTGCGCGAGGCAAAAAGTGCAATAGAAATGCCAAAAAGTTCCATAATTATATAGTGTACATTGCATCATTGAAATAAAATATAAATACAGTATTAATCAAGCGCTGTTTTGACTGCATGCGAGGAGTATAATAATAATTTTGCTAATAATTTACATTAAACATCAATCTCTTAAGTTTTCCACTTATAACCAGTCTCGTTAATTTCATACTAATAAATTATAGGAATTATACACCATTTAAAACCGAGTATCACACGAAATTAAATGCAATAACACTGGCGTAATGTTGGCAACATTATAACATTGCAAATTTGTAAGGCACCTAAGCCTTTTCAAAAGAATCATCAAATTCCTTGTTTATTCATCGCAAACTGTCAAAACAGCACAAAAATCATTGTTCAAAGGCTTAAATTAAAACTATGAGCACAACCTATTATTAAGTATGAAATTAAAACTTACAAATGGCTCATCAAAACAGACAATAGAGTAGTTGCTTGCCTGGCAAAGTGACTGATATTGTTAACGATGCGTTCTAAATAAAAACATTCAAATATTTATTTATAAATAATTGTATAAATTGGTACGAAATAGTTATGATCTTAAGAGGCTAAATGCGCATCGTGATTATGAATACGATATCAAAATTTGCAATAGATATTTCTTTCAGATTTGTTTGAAATTTTTCTTTGTATGGAGACATGAATACAAGATCTCGAAACAACTGTACATGGCTCAAAACGTACCAATTAACTTAATGGCTCATAAGCAGAGCCATAATTTTACCTACATAGAAGTTCTAATAACTAATAATGTTTTTACGATGCATAATCACGATGCGCACAAGCCTACACTGCGTATAACTGATACTATCAATATTGGACAAGAAATAATTAACACGTTCACAACTTGGCCAACTTGGTTCATCGGGCCCAACATTATTAGGACTGATTTCATTCACTATTGTCTTTAGGCTGGTTACAGAGCTCGGCCGACCGTACGCACGCTTATATTGTGGAATGTCAGTCGACAACAACTGACGCGACTGACGAGCTATAAAAACAAATGAGCGCGATCACGATATATGGACGGTGCAGTCCCGTTCATATATCGTGTACGTGCGTGTATCATCGTCGCTATGTATCGACTGACGTACAGTGGAATGACTACACCACTGAATGCTACAAAACTGACGCTCGGTCGATGTCGTCAGGACGGACCGTACGCACTGACGGTTGGTCAAGCACTGTAACCGGCCTTAATACAAACTTATTTAAATTAACTGATACACGTTAAAGGCAAGTTTGATTGCAGCCCGATATAAAGAGTAAGTAACACTTATAAGGCCACAAAAATGAAAATATTTCTTTACATTACTGTCGAAAATGACATTTTTTAACATTGCAACATGCATAACAGCTATTCTTAAACGTTATTTCAAAGTAACTGCTATTAACGGTGCCACAAATATCGTATCGTTTATAATCTTGATTTTTAGAATTAAAATAAACACGTTATACGCTATACACATAAATAATAGTGACTATAAAAGTTAATTGTAACAAATAATTTAGGCGAATACAATAAAGACTTAAGTTATTTCGTTACTACGCTATTGCATTGTTATAACAGTTATTTTACCGTTATTTACATAGTTGCTATTAATTATTTACTTGCAAGTAGCATGGACAAGTGTGAAAAGCTAAATATAAATTAGGAATATTATTTCAAGCGCGAATTTGGGTAGGTACAGGGGACCTGTCGCTGAAGGATATTTTAAGTTTTAATATTGAAACAAATTAGGATTACAATAATAATAAATATATGTATGAGTTTACTATATTCTGTGTAGGTATTCTCACAAGATTATAGCTTACTTTCTAGTTTGAAAAATAAACAATGTTTTTTTTATAGATTGGATAAAGAATATATTTTTTTAATCTTTACATCTATGTATATAAATAAAAATCTATTACCACATTTATGACGGAGCATCACTCACGGCTCAACTGTTTTGGGTGTCTTTTTTGTTGTGATTGTAATTGTCACAAAAAGGTTTGCAAGAACAAAAATTACGCTGTAAATGTCGAAAGTGTAATATCTATCTGTAATATCCCCAAATCCGCGCTCTCCGTTTCAATTTATCTAAACGAGAGCAAAACTATAGAACCAAACATTGATCTATGACGAAATAATTTCACTAAACTACATACTAACTAATTTCTAAATAATTAACAACTTAATAAGAGTCTCACAATATAAAAAAAAATAGTTAAACGATTAAACTCTGCAAGTCTTACAGACGCGTCAATCGATGCAACAACATTTTAATCGATAAAAAATCGTAATAAATAGCTTTAATGTGAAAGCGCACGAGTGCGTCCGAATATGAAGCGATCAGATCGCTTAACCTACCAACTATATTTACATAAGTGAGCCGAGAAAAAAATCGTTTTCCTTAATTACAATATACATTTCTCTATACATAGTTACGAATCTCATATCTATTTTTATCTAAACTGTTTTATTTTCATCGTATATCATTACAACACTAAAAATGCTCATTGGAACCCCACCACGACTGGAACTTTCCTGTATTCATGACTTAGTTAAGAACAAAGTGCTTACCATGAATCTCTTTAACCAGGACTTATTCCGTCGTGTAAGTAAGACGCTGCTATGTGCAGTAGTAGCCGTCTCGCTTCCGCAACGGCAACAGTCCTGCTTTAAAAATTCTTGGTGCAGGTACAGAACGCCGATGCCCAGATTAAACTATTCTATTTATCATTGAAAACATTTCGATAGAACTATCAAGGTAGTATTAACAATATTTTAGTCTGTATCTATTCGCTATCAAATAGGTACTATAATTATTAGGACAGATCGTCTAACTATATGGGAGTAGGTATCACAATTCGTAATTTAGTAACAGATTCGTGTCGAATGCACACGAGACCAAAGGTCCACACTTAATGTAACGACAACAAATCTTAACCTTGATCTGCCTAAAGTCACATCTAGAAAATATGGAATAGAAATGGCTTAGTGTAGGTACCTAACTGTTTTGATTTCTCGTTTCCTGCGTGCAGTATTAAGAAAATACCCTCGAAAATATGGGATCTATACTCCGATACGGTTTTCTAGCACCTCTTACAACCATTTGCTGCCATATTTAAAACTAAAGGCGCCTGTGCCTACGGTGTTAGACCCCATAATATTAAAACACCAAAATATTTTAACTACGTTTTGACTCCCAGATTCGCGAATAAATAAAGTGTCGTAACCAGAAAGGGACACTTCCAAAATTAGTGCGAACATTTTCAAAAGTTTTCTAAGCCTAGTCTAATAATCTTTGGCTGCGATCCGGGAATACATAAACATACACTGAGTTGGCATACACAGGAGAGCTCCAGGACACGACATAACACTCACACATTCTGAACCAACAATGTGTCTAACATGGAATAATAGCACGCGAGCACACACCACAAACTTTAACTAACAATCAGCGTTACCGCTGCATACAACCGGGAGTATTTTAAAATAACGAAACATTTAACATCTTAGTCTATTCAAAATTTGTTTTCGCCAGACTTCCTGCCAACTTTTTAAGTAATTTAATTACATAACGATTCCATTCAACAACAATTTACAACCTAATAAATTTAATTTTAAAATCATGACAGTGCGAGCAGTGCCCCCGAAAATATTTATTTGATCGGTTTACTCATGTTTTACATTGACAACGACTAATAAGATAACTTTTTTCACAAATAAAAAGAAACGTGCGTGGCCAACAATTTGGAATAGACTAAGACGTTAGCTAGCAGCAGCGACAGGGCTTGTATGCGGCGGAGGGCGGGCCTAGTCCACGAGGTCGATGCGGTCGAAGCGGCGGTGCGGGCGCGCGTCGCCGTTGTGCGCACGCGCGGGCCGGGCCCACGTGTTGACGCCGCCGTCGGCGCACGCCGTCACGAAGTACTCCGCGCGGAACAGCAGCGCCGTCAGCCGCTCGTGCGCGATCTTCTTGCACACCAGCGGCTCCAGCACCGGGCACTCGTCGAAGCGCGGACACGACGGCGTGCCGATCAATTTCAGAGGGTCGTACGAGTCGTTCGAATGCGCGCCCGCCGACTTTCCTCTCAGCGCCACGCTGTTCGACGCTGAAGACTTTTGTTCCGCGGGTTTAGACGTTAAACTAAAGTTTCGGCGATGCTCTGACCGGCGCTCCCCGAAAGAAAACCCAGCCAGCCTTTGCGTGAGCGAGTTCACTCCGAGCGAACCCGATGATTCCTCTTTCGCTTTCCCCACACTAATGTTGAGTGTCGAAACGTTGTTCACTTTTGTTTTAGTTTGTTTCACGCCGGATGGTTCGCCCGCCGCGTTCGTCGCGCTCAGCTCTGCGTGTTTATGTCCTATTTTATTTGTTTTAGCACCTTTCGGCGCTGGCACTTTCATCCCGGGGACTCCGTTAGGGGAAAACGTTTGACTATTAGGAGAGAGGTGTGCGGAGGCTCGCGCTCTGACGGGCGGCTTCAACACGTCCTCGGTGAGATCCCACAAGCACAGTTGTGTGTCCTGCGATACACTGCCTAACCTATAACACTGCACGCTTTCACTTTTCTGTCTGTCGTCTTCGACTCCTTCTTCGCTTTCGGGTTCGCTAAAGCTGACGACGTAGGGGTCGAATGCGACGACCGACACCCACGACCTGTGGCCCTGCCCTCGAGCTACGACCCGCCTTTCGTTGAACGACCAAACGGTAACTAGATCGTCTTCTCCGCCGACAACGACATATTTTCCGTCTGGGGACCAGCAGACACAGAGAAACCCGCCAAAGTATGATCTAGCTCTGCCGATGAGTTCCATCGTGTCGTAATGGAATACTCGAAGGAAACCATCTTGGGACACTACCGCTAAGTTGGTTCCGCAGGGGGAAAAGGCGAATTCGTTTATACAGCTGCCTTCTGCGCCTATTACCCACCTGTAAAGAGGGTTCCGGGTGGACTTGGTCCGACACGTGTGTATGGAGTAGCCGTCGCCTTGCTTGAACAGCTGGTAGTGCGGGGCGGTGGTGCCGCAGGTGAGCTCCTCGTTATACACGTAGAGCTGGCCGGACGCATGCGCCGTTATAAATAGGTTGCTAGAACCCGGCACCCATTTTATGCACGTCACCCGTGTTTTGTCGATCAGTCTCTGAAATACCAAATTACTTTGTGTTAATATGCCGAGCAAAATTTATACATATATGTTACAGAATTGCATAACTTGCTATATATGCACAAATAATCTAAAGCTAAATTCATTCATTCAAATTAAATCTTGCAACGTAAATTAGAATTACTTCTTGATATCCTAAAGAGATGAAATATTGTATACATAATACATATGTTAGTTCGGTGATAGTACAATATTTTGATACTTTTGAGCTGGTCTAATAATAGAACCAGAAGGTGCCCATAGGCACTCTGTGACGAAACGACACAAACCCATCGTGTTTGGCTTCGTTAGATGTATCTTTATTAGTAGGTACTGTAATCCTAGCTTGTATAAAAATACATTTTTAATTAAAATTATTTTATTTAATTTGCTGTCTTCAGTTTCTTGACAACCTGCACATATTTTCTATGGGTTCTTTAATCTATATCTATACTAATATTATAAAGAAGTAAAGCTTGTGTGTTTGTTAAATTGTTAGGGGTAATCTCGGGATCTACTGAACCGATTTTAAAAATTCTTTCGCCACATTATTGCTGAGTGTCATAGGTTATATAAAAAACCGAAAAATAAAAAGGCTTTTACGTAGTAGTCCGTTTTGCAAAGTGCATCGGAGAAAAAACGGTCGAATGAAAGCGTTTCTTACGAACGCTGCCTAATCTATGAAAGATATATTTTTGAGTTCTAGAGAAAAGATGTGGAGCTTTAAAATGCCTACAAAAAAGTTAACGACAGCATATGTCTAACTTTTATATTTATGTTACAAAAAGTAGTTTTTTTATAATATTAGTATAGATAATTTAATTTTTAATATTAATAAAATAATTTAAATCGTTAGGTCATATGTACTAAACAAGGGTTATTAACATTATGCCCAACGAAGTGGGCACGGGTCAGCTAGTTTAATATATATTTACTTCACATTCGAGTGATTTAAGAGCTATCGATTATAAATTTATTAAAAGTCGTAATAAACCACTAAATTTGTATTAAATAACTTCGTTTATCCAGGCGTATAATATTACATCAAACCCCATTACATGTGTTATCATTTTCTATTTATGTGTTAAGTATATAACAGAACATGTAATGTAATATACAGCGAGGAGCAGTCGTGATAACTGGCTAGTGATAATAAAAGCATAGCAATAAGTAGGTACTTTAAACTCAATCAAATATGTAGGCTGAAGGACGAATGTAATGAACTAATACTGATATAGTTTTTTATTATAATAATTTTATTTTTATGGCAGTGATTTATACTGGCCGAAAAAGAGATGTATGGATTGTGTGAAAGTTAATATCAGAAAGAAAGGACTGAATGCTGTGTTGAAGGAATGAAAGAAAAACGTTTATTTTGCAAACATACAGAAATAAAAAAACAGTTGTGAGTAAAAATAGGTCCCCAACTCAGCCTTATACTATTGCCGGAAAGCAGCAGCGCTGATTTTCAGTTGGGGCCTAAAGCCAAATTAAAATGATGACGAGTATGACGGGATTATAAAAAAAGAACACATATTGCGGAGACCCCAAGTGATTTGAAACAGGGCAGAGACAATAAGAATATTATTTTTCTATTTGAAAAGAGGTTGTTGCTCCTATAGGAATACTATACATAATACTATCTAAGTACGGAAGAGCGAAAGTACTCGGTAAGAATCGTACCAAATGCGAATTCAAATGTGTTTCCGCCCACCACATTGGAATACAGGAACGTCATAATTTATGGAATAAGACTTCATTTCTGCATGCTAATATTGCTATTACGACACCATACACTACCCTTTTCTGAAATTTTGGCAAAAGTATATACCTACTATAGACTTTACATAAATCACCAAATTCAAATCGACTTTATTCAAAAGAGTTTAGTACAAAAGTAAACCCAATTTTTAATAGATCATTTTATTGCGATAGATTTATATAGATTGTCAAATGCCTCAAAATACAATAGAAGGGTTCCATAACTCAAAAAAACGGTCTGTCAGTCTGTCTGTCAAGAATTTTTTCCTTATGAGTGTGTGGTGAAACAATGTTGAAATTAATATCAAATACTGTATATGAAATCTTGAGGAAAAAAAAAACATACTTCTATGTCAACTTAATTACAAAATGCAGGTATTTATGTTGTTTTTCCTATAAATATTTGAGAAACTCATAACCTATACGGTGCTTCCCGTCGATCAAGAATCATGACATTCGACATGATGCTAGGTCTCAAATCGCAAGTGAAGGAAAAAATCCAAAATATGTGATTTTAAGCATAAAAAGTAAATTTTTGCAATTACGAAATTTATGTTCGCATTTGGAAGTTAAACAGTGTCATAAATCAATGCATGAGAGAGCATTTATTCAACTGCACAGTTAGGTTCGTATTTGGAATAAACTGACACTATTATCAAAATGGCCGGTAGTTTTTACTTTTTGTTTTAAACTCACCAATATTTAATAATATTAAATGTAACTTACCTCTTCATTGTATAATTTACTTAATTCTTTCTTAATAGGGTCTATGAGTTGTATTTGGCCAGTAGAAAATCCTATAACTAACGACACACTGTCTGGTGTCATCGTGACTGTGTTGAAGTCGTGACAGGTAGGGTTCGTGCCTTTGTACATCTTCTTGTCAACGGGCTTCGTGAGATCTGCTGCCTGCCGAGGAAGTGTGAAATATAATGACATTCCCTGCCAAACACAAGTGTGTTAGATTGTGTTTATTTAAAAATACATAAAAATATAATAAAAATTTATATATTATTAAACTATGATGTAGTGACTATATGTTAGTGTTCAAATCAATTTCATCTTATTACTTGTTTGATTTGAACTATTTTTATTGATGGAATATAATATAAACTCTGCATACAACAATCATTTTTCTGTCTAGTTTTTGCATTTCTTAGCATGTTCCAAGTATAGCCACTGCACCAAAATAATATAACAAATATTAGCTATTATAAAAAAAAACTGGAAGCAATATTAAAATGTACATCAATAAATAAACACATTATTATTATATCTAGCCTGTAATTTCCCACTGCTGGGCAAAGGCCTCCTTCCTTTCTTTCCAGTGATCCCATAAAACACATATATACACACCATACTAATAAGGTAATATCAAATAGTTATTTTTAGGTATTTTGTTTAAGTGTAACTTATTTGAAGGAGAGAGACCTTAGAAACCATTACATTTTACTTTTTAATATAGAATGTATATCTTCAACATATTTCTTTACATTGTTTCTTTGTTTTAGGGAACACCCTATTATATTGTGATTATTTATATTACTAGATAATAGAGATTTAGGTAATTTTGTTGTATTTTTGCTCAGATAAAGAACAGTTTGGTATTCATCACAATTTAAAACAAAAGTAATATAATTAGTGATATGACAAACTGAAAGGTAAATTCAGATAATAAGTAAATCTAACACAGTACACCATCTACACAAATATAACTAATTATAAGTAAATTGCAAGTTGCTTTACCTTTTTAACACCTCTATACACATAAACATAAAGTTCTTTGCCATGGTTGAAACATATCCTATCATCGGAGCCCTGTCCGTCGGAGCCTGGTGCTCCGCTGCCGGGCCCTGGCGGAAGGCTGACCAGCGACACGCGTACATGAGAAGATCCAGAACCACTCGTATAACCAACTCGATTAGGCCTCGAATACTCCGACAAAGTCATCAAGCGATATGTCCCCTCCCGCGTCACGAACTGAGTCTTCACGTCGTCCTTCCCTCCAGAGTCTGATTGCACAGCCATGTTAACATATTATCCTGTTATTATACATGGAGTCGGCCGCAAGAGAAGCCCCGATTAGACGTGACACCTCACTTTAAGTATAGACGCGTTTCTAAGCGTTCGTACACCATTCCCATTGTAAAATTATATACAGCTGTAAACTGAATTCATCCGTCTTTCGGTAAATAAGCGTTATAGTAGACGTTTTTGATTACAAAACGTCGAATTAGATAAATTTGTGTATGCAACTAAAAAGTCAGGTGTCAGACAACATGACGGCTTGTTGTTTATGGTAAGGTGAGATAGTTTTTAATTTTTTGGATCGACTGATATGCAAAGATCACAATCTATTCAGCCCAAATACCATAGACTAAAAGTATGTACATTCGAATTTATTTATTTCACAAATAACAATGGATTTTGGGTTTTTCCTTTAATTATATACCTGTATATTATTTAACTATATTTCAATAAAATATTGTGGTTGTTTTTATTGATTTATTTACGACACATTTAAAACTTATTTACAAAAATTTATTCATTTTTAACTTCTGACCCAGCATCTACCTTTTCTTCAGCGGTCACTGTAATTTTATCTTTGTTACTATCATCAGCTGGATCCTTGAGTAGATTTTTCTTAGCTTCTTCACCCTCTTTACCTTCTAAGAATTGGTCCCATTTATTAATCCTTTTACTAATTTCAGAGTCAGTTTCAGCAATCCTGTATTTTGTCCTCCCATCCCATATCTCAGCAGTGATCTGTCGCTTACCAAACCACCTCCCACCTATGAGTTGCACAACTGCATCTGCCATTTCAGGCTCTTTCATTGTTATCTGGGCAACTCCTTCAGGATGTCTATCATAAATGACAACTTTTCTGACTTCACCACATTTAGCACACTCCTCCCGTAAATCTTGTTGATAATCTAAAATCAATTGGACCTCTTGATCAAAATCTGTAGGGTGAAACAAATTTTTAACTATAACAATCCTTTCATGTTTTGACCTTTCTCCAATGAACTTTTCAGGCCTCCAATCAAATAGTTTTTGTTGCATTTTCTTCAGTTTTTCGAGTTCCTTTTTTCTTTTTTTCTTGGGTTTTAGAGCAGGATTGTATTCGCCTTTCATTTGGAAGCTTGCCCTCTCTACTTTGATTTTATTACCTTTAAGATCACTGCCATCAAGTAATTTTAATGCCAAGTCTACAGATTCTACTTTTATGTATGTACATAATGCATCACCTTTAAAACAATTATGTTCTTTATCCATGTATAGTTTGACCTTCATCTTTTGATTAGCAGGATCTCGCTCAACAAGACCACATTTTTGCATGAAGTTGACAAATTCTTCTTCTGTCAAGTCTTGCGGTAAGTTAGATACATAGACCTTGGTGTTCTTATCCTCTGTAGGTTGGAACCATTGTGGTTCAGTTTTCCGTTTGACTCCTGTTATAAGATCCAATTTCTTTTGTTCTTTCTTTTTTTCCTCATTAAGTTTTTTATCTCTTTCTTTCTCATCAACTGTATTGTCAACAAATCCATATGACATTTGATATAGTGCTAAGAAATCATCATCAACTTTTGGTATCCAAGCCTTCTTTTCCACATCCCAAAAGAATTTCGACCCATCAGCTTCTGTATAAATATGTGTATCATCCTCATAACTATACTCTCTTCCAGGGGCTTCTTGGTCAGGTTTCAAAACCCAATTATTTGACTCTGTATTCCAAGTATATTTTTGTTGAGTAATGGGGTCTGTGTAGATGGCTTCTTCACCTTCATAAGTAATGTATGGTGCATAATCACCCCATAATGTCTGGGTTTTTGGATCTTCCTTGTTTTCAATCTTTGAGCTACTAACATTAAGATCAGTTTTACTTACATCAGGTGGTGAAGAAAGAGGTTTGGAATCCAAATCTTTATCATCAGGTTCACTGGTACTACTGATAGATTTTGAACTTATCTCTATATTATCAGGATCTGCTGATAAGAGTTTGGTCACTTTTTCATCTTTTTTATTAAATTTCGAAACGTTATCAGTAGCTTGTTCTAACTGAGTTTTAGCAAGTTGTTCTTCTTCGGCTATTTTTTGCACTGTTTCGTTCGACAACTTTATTACAAAACCAGATTTAGAGGCTTTATCTATCCTAGCCATTATCGCTCCTAACCCCTAAAAGGGTCTAGGATAAGGTAATTAATATTT
Source organism: Diachrysia chrysitis (assembly GCA_932294365.1). Taxonomy (NCBI): domain Eukaryota; kingdom Metazoa; phylum Arthropoda; class Insecta; order Lepidoptera; family Noctuidae; genus Diachrysia; species Diachrysia chrysitis. Next base: position 1,419,177 of record OW028661.1, read on the forward strand.
CGTACTCCACTATTTAATTGACTATTTAGTATTATTGACTCTTCAGGTTCAGTTTACCTTTACCTTGACTGACAATAACTAATTTATTTTCCCGAAATGACAGCAGTGAAGTGAAAGCCATTTTATTTTAAAGGTTAGAAAGGAATACAGATAAGACATGGATTAGACGCATAATACCTTAGTTTGCAAATTGCTGATCAATAATTATTTTCTGTCCTTTTTTGCAGATGAATATTGGACGAACGCATAAATCTTTGGAGCATTATGGTGCAACTTTCCGATTTTATTTAATAAAACTAAAACATTTATACTCATAGCACAGCAGCCATAATACTAGAGTAGAGAAGTCCGGGTTGGGCCAATATTCGAAATTCTCAGGGGAGTCAAACAGGGAGACCCGCTATCTCCAAAGCTTTTCACCCGTAGCCTTGAAGAAATTTTCAAGACATGAGCAACCAAATAGGAAAACATAGGCATTATTTTCTATTATATTATATATTAATCTTCGTTTCGCTGACGATATTGTACTCTTTGCTCCCACAGCCACAGAACTACAGACAATGGTAGAAGACATTTGAGGTTGGACTGAAGATGAAAGGATCGAAGACTAAGCTGATGACCAACAGTATAAAGAAGATGGATGATCTTCTTTATACTGTTGGTCGAGGAGAATATACAATATGTCCAAGAATATATCTACTTGGGCCAAGTCATCTCTTTCGAGGCTAGGCAAGACAAGGAAATTTGAGCGCCGGACAAAAAACCCTAGGGTAGTTTGCCACTAAAGCGTTTAAGCTTATGGATTCTCCTCATTATGACCTTTGGTACACAAACTTGGTCTCTGACGGACATGACATCTAAAAGTCCAAGCTCAAGGTTTGGCAACTTGCTATGGAGCGCAGCATACTAGGAGTTAAATCAACTGATCGCATCCGAAACAGTAGTCTGCGCTCCAGAACACAAATATAATAGACGGCCCAAAGGCTGCTAAGCTAAAATGGGACTGGGCTGATGTCTGCCGCATGCCAAATGAGCAATGGGCTCGTATAGCTCAGGATTAGCGCCCTATACCAGGTAAACGGGGCCGCGGCAGACCAGGAAAGAGATGGCGCGACGAACTGGATACCTTCCTTGGGAATTGACAAGAAGAAGCGAGGGACCGGGATCGCTGGAAAGAATGGAGTGAGGCCTTTGACCAGCAGTGGGACCGTACAGGCTAGATATAATAATAATAAAACTAAATTATTTTACACGACCCTATTTTTTATAATGACGCGTAAAGACAGATTATTAAATAGTTGTCTTGTGAAGTCTTGTCATTGTCAGTGTCGCCAACCTAGTGGATTTTCCACTAAAACTGGTGGTTTCGACCCCCCTTTTAGTGTCGAAATATTGCCTTTAGTGGCTAGTGGATTTTTCTAGTGGTTTAGTAGTAGAATTTATTTTCAATTACTGAAAATGCGATCACTCAACCGCTAAGCTTCTTTATTGAATTTTCAGGAGTATTCACTTTAACTCCGTAGGCAGCCTTCAAAATGACGTGGTTGACGTTTTAAACTGTTATTAAACGAACCATACCGCTTTATAGACTATACGCGGCGATTCCCCGTAAACTTTTGTTTACAACTGAGATTGTCCTTTTTTTTTGGCGAGTTAATACATGCGTAATTATGCCTAAACCGCAATATAAGCAAAAGTTTCGGGATTCTTGGCTTCAAGTTATTGAAAATACTGCTGGTCAAGTAGCGAAATCTATATACTTATAATAAATCTGTAGAGAGGTCAATTCTGTACATCAAATATATTTTCAAAATAACTATCAGGGGGTGATTAGTGATCGATACTGATGCCAAAAATGCAATCAGTAAAATTTTTGTCTGTCTGTCTGTCTGTCTGTCTGTCTGTATGTTCCTTATAGAAACAAAAACTACTTGACGGATTTTAACGAAACTTGGTACAATTATTCTTCATACTCCTGGGCAGGTTATAGTATACTTTTCATCACGCTACAATCAATAGGAGCAGAGCAGTGAAGGGAAATGTTTGGAAAACTCCATTTTTTAAGCTTCCGTCGCGTATGCAGCCTTAATGGTTAAAGCTACATAGAAATCATGTACGACGGAAATGTTCTACATAAAATTATCTAAAAAATATCCCACAACAGCATATGTCGATCTTTTATGGTTGACTTACAATAACACGTGTTACTCCCGATAGCTTAGCAGTTCGGAGCTTTCTGATTATATTTGTTTACTCTTACGTTTATAATACTCTCACTCATCCCTAATTAAAAAAAAGCTAACATTATAACCTATTCAATAAAAAAAGAATCATAGAAATCGGTATAGAAACACCAAACTTATACATGAAATACGATAATAAGCCATCGCGCCGCGCCGTCGCGCGTGAATACTGAATCATACTATAAGGATTATTTTTGTGTAACGTGACATATTATATTTCCCTACTAAAATACGAAAGTTAATCTGTCTGTTACATCAAAACCACTGAACAGTGAGGAAGGACATATGCTACTTTTTTACGAAAAACGACGGAAACGCGGACGAAGTCGCTGGCAAAAGCTAGTGTAAACTAAACTTTTATGCACCAAACATTTTTTTACTTTTTTAAAAGTAAAAATGTCTTTAGTGGAAAATTCAGTGACTATAGAAATAGGGCTGTTTTTCGTTAGTGGTTTTCTGGTGGTTTTAGATGTTGAATCTGGTGGGGAGCTACTTTAACTGTTGGCAACACTGGTCATTGTCACTTGTCAGTGAAATTGACGTACAACTTAAGTACTTGACGAAAAAAAGCGCGGGAAACGTTTAAACTTGGCGGACGCGTTGATTTGGTTTTGCTTAAAATTTAATTTATTATTAGTGTTAAATAAGATCAGTAGACGTAGATTAGTGTAAAATATTCTTTCTATTAGTGTTAATTTAGTTTTTTCTACATTCTTGGTAAGTTACGATTTAATTAATTAGTTTAAGCGGGATGAACGAACCGCCTGATCCGGGGGGCTTTGTCCCCCCGGCAGGTCACTTTGTTACTATCCAGTCCAATGAGTCTGGCATGGACAACGATGGGTCTACTTCCACCCGGTCTTTAAAAAGAAGTCGCCTACATGTATGCAAGCACTGCAACAAACGTCGCCGTAGACATCACGGGTCTGACTCGGGTGGTTGCGGTTGTCCGGACGCTCAACCTCTTTCACAACCTTCACAACAAAATATAACAGAAAATATTAGTAATTCCGTCAATAGTAAACAGACGCCTATTTCCTCGCAGAGTGCCCCTGTTGGAAGAAAGGAATATGACAAGACTGATAGTGCACCATATATTGTACATGTACTAAAAATTACAGTATCACCTAACGATAGTACCACCTTGCACCCCATCACTTTTGGAAAATTTTTAAAACAAAATTCTATCTCAAACCTTATCAACGGCAGCGTTAAACGCATAGGACGTAATAAAATTTCCATGGCTTTTTCATCCTATTCAGAAGCTAATTCTTTTATTTTAGACTCTAAACTTAGTAGTATCCCACATTGCGATTACATTATTAGTAAATGTGAAAAACATTTAAACATGCTCAGGTGTCTGTCAGGCGTTTGGTGGGGCGCACATCCATTTTCTTTAAAGTTAATATATAATGCAATTATTAGAAGTATTTTAGATTATGGTCTATTTATACTTGAACCTGGAAGTGTCATGGCGTTTAAAAACTTGGACAAAATATAATCTAAAGCACTCCGTATTATTTCTGGTGCCATGAAGTCCAGCCCTGTAAATGCTCTCCAAGTGGAGTGCGGGGAAGCCCCATTACCTCTTAGGAGACAGTTTCTGTCTGATAAATATTTTTTTAGAATTCTTCAGTTCTCAACTCATCCTCTCATCCCTAAACTGGATCTGTTAATGTCTCAAATTAATTCATCTAATTATTGGTCAAACAAAACTGCACCCTGTTTAGTTGTTAGTTATCAGAAATTTATTTCCCTTTGTTCCCCTACACATCGTTCAAATAGACTCCCTTTATTTAGCGCCAGTTATGACAGTTTACACTTCGATCCTATAATAAAAGATAATTTCATAAAAAAATCAGATCCCAGTGTCCAATCAATATTTAAAAATGTTATATCTGAGCATTTTGAAGGCTTTCATCACATGTACACTGATGCTTCTAAACCCTCTCCAACTGATTGTGTTGGTATAGGAGTATACCATTCACAATACGATATTGTTCAGAAAATTAAACTTCCTCCGGAATCATCTGTTTTTACAGGTGAATGTTTTGGGATACTCAAAGCTATTGAATACATACGGATTTTTTAATTAAAAAAAGTTATAATTTTTACAGATGCTTTAAGTGCTCTTCAAGCGATTCAAAAATTTCCGTTTAAACAAAAAACACAGTTAGGGATAATTTTTGACATAAAGGAATTAGCATTTAGACTTTACTCAAAAGGTTATAATTTGCAATTTGCATGGATACCAGCTCACACTGGAATCCAAGGTAACGAAGTTGCTGATAAACTGGCGACTGATGCGGTGCAATGTGGTGACTTGTTTCCATATAAAAACTATTGTCGAGACCTTACAGCTTTGTCAAAGTCTTTCCTCCAAAACTCCTGGAAGAATCAGTGGCACTCTAGCAGTAAAACAAAGGGCAAACATTATGCAACTATTCAACCAGAAATTCCTGTAAAACCTTGGCTTTTCAGAGCAAAGCTTAATAAGATGGATACATCGATTTTGGTAAGAATGAGACTGGGGCATGTTTGTTCTCCAGCTCATCTTGCCAAAATTAAGATTATTAACGACCCTGTTTGTGCGTGTGGCACAGATGTTGGCGACCTCAATCATATTGTTTTCTCTTGTCCTTTGTACGATCATAGTTCCTTTATAAATAGTCTTGTGTCCCTTGATATTCCTTTTCCTACTTCCATTCTTTCATTACTTCATACTAATAGCATTAAGGTGTATAAAAGTATAGTTTCATTCATTTCATTAAATAAAATAAAATTGTAAATAAATTCCCGATCTTTCACTCATCTTTTTTAATTCATAATTATAGATAATAATTTTTAAATCTTTGAAATACTGATCCTATTTCGCGGTGTAAGAGTCAGATAGACGTATCTACATTTTCTCAATTTTACAGGAAAGCAAAAATACTGTGAAAATTCGGCTCTTTAAACTTTACCAGCTTTTTAATACAGATAAAATACTAGTATCGTTTTTTTTTTCTTTTTCAATGTATTGCCATACTCTTAAAGCTTTGAAAAGATTAGAAATTATTTATTTATATATGCTTACATAGACGCAATATATATTTTTTTTAAATTCGGTTGACATACGTTAGTGTGGCCCTTAAATATTTTCAAACTTATGTTGTTATCAAACTTAAATACGTCATTTGTGAACTTAAGTTTTATTATGTCCTAGTGATAAAATGAGTAATAAAAATGGTAATAAATCAATAATCTTTATTTACTCCTGAAATAGTACAATTTAAATAATAAAACCTGTAATCAGCATATCAGCGTTTAGAAAAATATTAATTATCTTCGTCATCTGTTGTTGGAGTTCCAACTGTAAACCCTTTATAAAAATCATGGTATTGCGTTGGAATTACTATCTACCTAGGGCAGGTAATTAAGCTTGGTAGAAACAACTTCGAGCGAGAAGTCGATAGAAGAATCCAGCTGGGTTAGGCAGCATTTAGCAAACTTCGTCGAGTCTTCTCTTCGCCTTTACCGCAATGCTTGAAGACGAAAGTCTACAACCAGTGCGTTCTACCTGTTATGACCTATGGTGCCGAGACGTGGACATTAACGGTTGCACTAGTCCACAAATTTAAAGTCGCGCAGCGGGCTATGGAGCGAGCTATGCTCGGAGTTTCTTTGAAGGATAAAATTCGTAACGAGGTCATCCGACAAAGAACCAAAGTGACCGACATAGCTCGCAAAATAAGCTCGCTGAAGTGGCAATGGGCTAGCCACGTCTGCCGAAGGACCGACAGCCGTTGGAGCAAACGAGTCCTGGAATGGAGACCGCGTCTCGGCAACCGTAAGGTGGGACGCCCCCCCGCCAGATGGACTGACGACCTGAAGAAGGTCGCTGGAGGGAACTGGATGCGAAAGGCGGTGGACCGGGTGTTGTGGCGCAAATTGGGAGAGGCCTATGTCCAGCAGTGGACTACGAAAGGCTAAATGATGATGATGATGATGATGCGTTGGAATTATGCCTTGTCTGCATAAGTCTTGTAAATCGTCATACTTTTCACTAGAAATGGGTATGGGTTTGTCATGCATTTGTTGATTTCTTGCAGGCAGAAAAAACGGCAGCATTGCAGATGGTCTCGATTGAATGAGTTGGTTACTGAGACAAAACAAAACAAAAATATTTAACTGTGAAGTATATAATATCATTGCTGTAGGTATAGGTACTTAATATTGACCCTAATGAGTAAAAAGGGTTTGGTTTTATGACATTAGTAAATTTAAACCGTAAATTACACACATTTTATAATACAAATAACATAACATTATCATTACTATTAGTATTATGCGAGCTCAAACTCTGTTACACTTAACCTTACCTGGGAATCGAACCCTGATCAGCACGTTTAATGCAAATTAATAACAGTCAAGACTAAACCAGAGGTATTAAAGATAACTCACCTGTTCAAAAATCTGATGGAATTCGTCGTGAACCTCAGATGGTTCTCTTCGTTCAACGATTGCAAAATCTTCCAATTTCTTTTGTTTTTCTTTATTTTATTGAATCACTGTATTAATGTCACTTAAAATCACTATTACTAAGTAAAAGCAAAATAAAAGTATTCTCCTAACTTCAAATCAGGGGGCTCCCCGCACTGCGTGTTTCAACTCGTTGAGAGCTTACATCAACTTTTAGGTGCCAAACTAACGTAAGTTTATATTTTGTCAATGGACTATAATACTAATCAAACAAAATAGTACTGCCACAAAAACGTAAATCGTAATACATCTTTTTGGCCATTGACTTGTATTATTTATCTAACAAAAATGTTTGTGCCAATAAAACGTAAATACACAAACGTTACTCTGGCTCTTTAAACTTAGCAACAAAACAAAATTTTGTAACGACCAAAACAACGTATAAGCTTTTACGTTCTTATGGTTAGTATAATATTGCCAAACAAACTATATTCTAAGAATAAAAATATTGTTTTTAGAAATACGTTCCTATAGCTCTAAAGAGGTAGGAAGATAATTAGAACTATTTAAACGGTTTTCATAATACGTTTTTCTGGTTGCATTGAAAATGATTCTGAAGCTATTTCGTTTTTTTGGAATTTGATAAATATTGATTTTACCGTTACGTCGTTTTGGCAATACATAAAGGACTATATTGTGAACCGTTTTATGAAAAAAAACGTTTTTTGATTTTTTTGTAGATACGTTCATCTGGTTCTTACACCGCGATTTTGTAGGTTCCTATCAAAATTTTACGTTCCTTTTCACTTAAAATCCGTTTCCCTACCTTTCCTACTGTCATTGGCTAACACAAACCGTGAAAAGCCAGAAAGAGAAAAAAAAAAAAAAAAAGTACTTGACGCAGGTTCAATCACAGAACAAATATACTCTACCGAGGGTTCAATCCTCAATTCCTCTCATTTCATAGGTTGACTTTAATCATTAATGTATAAGTTCGCCTCTACGAGTTGAGTTGGTGTGAAATACACTATTTGGAAATTGGATTTGTTTTGAATTCGTGAGTAGTTTAAACTAATAAATCTGTTTAAGGTTATTTTATTAGAATAAAGTTAAATAAATTAAATATTTCAAAGGGAATCGAAAATGGAAGACTTAACCAAAGTATATACGGCTTCGTTGCCGCCGGATTCCCCTTACGTGAAGCCATTCCGTTGCTACTACACTCAGGCTGGAAAAGAGAAGGACTGGGACATGCTGCAAGTGCACGACAGTGTCGCTATCATAGTCTTCAATGTCACCAGAAATGTGTTGGTCTTCGTAAAACAGTTCAGGCCCGGTAAGTCATTAGTTTTTTTCCTCTATTCCTTCACTATTTAAAGTAGTAATACTTTTATTTTTTAAAGACTAATAAATATTTTTTAAAGACTTATTCAATATATTTTTTTCATTTCATACATTATTAAGTTATAAGGTATACCTAACCATAATTTATTTGAATCAATATTGCTTTATTGTAGGAATATTACCATACATTCATCTAGTATATTAACGCTAGCTAGCTGAAAATGAATACTGCTGTCAACAAACACTAGGAAAGTATAAATTACTTCTGCTATTTCGCTTAGTTGAATTGAATAACCAATTATATTTTTTAGCCCCTGTCCATATACTAAACTCCCAAAATCTGCCCATATAGTAATATTGAGGCAATCTTACATTATTTTTTTTCTTCTATCAGATAAAAACTCTTCCTATTCTTCCTCTTACCGTTAGTATATACAGCAATTGGCCTATATTCTGATGCTGGTTAAATAATAAATAAATAAAAAGTATTAACATTTTATGATGCTAAATATCAATTTATTAATTAGTATTGTAGTATTGAAGAATAAATAAAATTCATATTAATTGTTGATGACGCTCAGGGGGGCTTGTGGCTAGAGTAATGAATATAGTTTGACTGATAATACAGTTGGTCCATGAATTGGTACCAATTTGTAAACATACCAACCCCTCCGTGCCTTGGGAAGCATATGTTGATCTTTGACACTTGTTAACTCATTGCAATTTGACAACCAGTCTTACTTTGGGATACTATGTTGCCCAGTAAAATGGGTTGCAGAGATCAGATAGGCAGTGACACCATGTAAAATACAGTATGTAGCTGAATTCAGTAAGACTGGAAGCCAATCCCAACATTGCTTGGAAAACGCTATTCAGGTTTTTTTGTTGATCAGTTTTATTAAATATTTTTTTATATAATTGGAATAGGATTTACAGTAATTATGGTCAAAGAAGTCTTTGTTGTGAAAACTGAAATAAAATGTACCTACATTGGTCTTTATGAATAATCAACATTTTTGCAATATTTTATGATTAAAACTTTAATAGCATGTGCTGATAAGAAAAATATTTGTATAGATTTAGACTGTGAAGTGTTACTGTGATAATTTTCTAAATATTAAATTAGTTATAATTTCAAAATGAGTATTTGCCTACTATATAGTAATTATTTTTAACAAAATCTTAAATTTTATACATAATACCCAACAATTTATTTATGGTATGAACATATTTCCTTTAGTTAGGATATAGGCATTTTTTCCTTTACCTAATTTAATTATATGTTTCTTACAAATAAAAATAAAAAAAGATACCAGAGAATAGTAAAGCCACACATTGCAAGCTATGTGTGGCTTTAGCTTAATTAAATATTATATTATTTAACTTTGATTCTAAGCTGCTATGAAATATATATATATTTTTTTTTTTTCTTTTGATTACAGACATTTTGATTTTATTTTTTTGTTGCTTAATTAAACCTTACACAATTATTCTTTTTTTGTATATTATGTCACCTTGACAATTGACATTGTCATGCAGTAAATTCTAATTTGTGTAAAATTTTAAGTTAACCCACTTTTGGTACATTTTAATAAAAAAACAATTTTTTAATATTTTTCAACTAATTTAAGATGGCAAATATAGAATTATGTGATGTTTTCGTAACGGATATGCCACATACGTCTCCTGTGAAACCGTTTCGTTTGAATTATACTCATAATAACGCGCCTAAGATCTGGGATATGCTGGAGGTGCCCGACACTCTATTCGTCCTGGTCTTCAACGTTACTAGACGGAGGATTGTGTTTTTGAGGCATTTTAGACCTGGTTAGTTAACACCAGCATAAACTGTTCTGTATTGTCTGCTAAAGACCACTATTTCAAACTTAGAAGTTGGATTTTATAGTCTCCAGATTTATGAATGCTATTAATTTTACAATGTAATGTTGCTTGCTGTACTTATATGCAGTGTTCTGTGCAATTTACGACTTGCAGTAGTTAATTAAAGCTATTTCGTGTACTTGCACTGTACACAGCAAACAAAGACTATTCAAATACATAAACAACAAAGTACTACTTTATGACAGCCAATTGAAGGATACAGGTAGTAAATGGAGCAGATTGCATGAATGTATCTGAGGTTTATCTTGTGAAACTACTGCTTAATCATTAGACACACACGAGAAGAGCAGGTTATCCGAATATTGATAAGATTTAGAATTTCAGAGCTATTTGGTTTTGTCGATGTCCGTAAAGGGATCCCGTGAAACCGGATCGTAAGTGCTGATATCGAAAATAGTGTAGTTTAATTCCGTAAAAGCCTGACTTACCTCTTTTCCTCGCACGACGTAGAGGTTCAATTGACCATTCCATAATATTCCAAATCATCTCCAAAACTCAAAAAAAAAAACTAACTTTGACTTCTAACTAGAAAACTAGAATTCTAACTTCCCTAACTCTCTTCTCTATGATAAAACTCTTGATGGTTTTCCTCAGCTATATACTACAGTTGCGTCCTGCCGGTGGACCGCGACGCCGATGAAGTAGACACATCCAAGTACCCGGCGTCTTTAGGCATCACCTTAGAGATGTGCGCCGGGATCGTCGATAAGAACAAGTCTCTTCACGAGATAGCGAGGGAAGAAGTCCTTGAGGAGTGTGGGTACAACGTCCCGGTAACAGAGCTGCATAAAATTATATCGTACAGGTTAGTACATAATAAAAAACCCAAAGGCCTCTCCTAAACACCCCGTACTCCACCTTTTTTATCCAGTTAAGGAACTGGGTATGGACAGTATCGCGGCAGATTGGGATAAAGATAGAGGGACCAACTATATATAATGTAACAGTAACTGGCCATACCTTGAGATTTTTTTTTTCAAGATGTCTGCCACATTTCGCCTAATCGCAGGCTTTAACTGCCTCTCCGGACTTTGTATAGTATGACACAGAAGAGGGATATTTCCTACAGGCTTTTTATTTTGGTTCAAACAATGCAACTGAAATCCAGTCATGGTTTGCTAATTTGTATATTCTTTTTTTTTCGTGAATAAATTTCCTTCTGAATTTTGCTTTGGGTTTAGTTTTCACACAGTAGCACCTCATGACGCATATTACTATAGTAATTAATCATTTATTACTATATAATAAGCGCACGGGACGAGCTGCTGTTTCTAAGGCATGCTGAGAAGATTATTTTGCAGATAACTGTTACATTTTGCTCACAGGGCCGGCGTGGGTGTCCAAGGCTCGCTCCAAACTATGTTCTACTGTGAAGTTACCGATGACATGAAAACTGGGAAAGGTGGGTTCCTAACATTTATTTTTAATTATTACTTATTTCTTTGCAGGTAAGTACGTCTCGGTATCGTTTTCCGCTTTTCGGTTTTTGCTTGCACAAGTGAAATTGTGTTCGTGTGTAAATATTTGGCAATGATTAAAATTACTATAAGTAACGCAATTTAGTTAAAGACGATTCTCGATTGGAATTTATCAAGTTTTATGTATATATTATTTATTTATTATTAACACTTCCGTGCATTCAATTTGTACAGATGTGCAGATATTAAAGTGACGTAAATCATTAAATATGCAATAATTTGATATGTTGTATATCGACTGCACGGATTGTGGTATTGGTAACCACGTCACGCCGATTACCACTGCGCGACGTGCTGCGGGTTCGATCCCCGCATGGGACAAGAATTTGTGTTGTGTTTGAATGTTTGTGCGTTATAGTGAGGAATTGTAACAATACTGCGGGAGTAGATAAAAAAAAAAAACTATTTTTAAGTTTTATTTGATAATTTATATTGAGAGAATATATTAGAGAATTACATAAGGCATTATGTTCAACTCATGTCCTTTTTATAGATATAGAACCAGCAAGAGCAGGAAATAATTTAGACGCGGCTCAAATTTCAATGTTATCAATAAAAATCTATTAAATTGATAAAATATCAATTAAATTTGTAGTACATAATCAATGTCGATTAAATAGATACATTATTTTATTGACTTTAATGGATCGTGCTCATCCTTTTAGGAAAAAAAGTGTTTTGCCTTTTTTATATTTTCTCATTTTCAAATCAAATCAAATCAAATCATTTATTTTTGCAGAAAACACTGTTACAATGGTGTTATGAAGTATATATATACATGTTTCAAGTGATTCTACCGTAAGGCATGCAAAATCTATACTACAATCATTTTTTATGAATATCAAGATTGACATTTAAACATATAGTTAGAAATTATAGAAAATTAGATAAGATAATAAATTAATGCAATGTCCTTCTTAAAGTTATAATAATACAGATTACATATTTATTAATAATAATTAATCAAATCATCGTAATTATTCAAAAGATACATCTATAGATATGTTAAATGTTATTTTATTGAAATTCAATGTGAGATCTAAAGCTTGGAAAAATTATCGTTTAAGTAGTCGCTTAAGTTATAATAACATTTATTAACCAAGAGGCACTTTAGATTTTTCTTAAATAAAGCAGTATTCATTGCCCTTATTTCTTTAGGTAATTTATTGAAGATTACAGGAGCCATGTGGAACACACTTTTATGCATTAAAGTGGTATAAGTTCGGCGCGTACAGAGGCGAAATGCGTCACGTTGTCGCCTATTATTGGATTCTGAGGCTAATGTAAATAAGTTTTGATTGGCCTTAACAAATATAGAGACCTCATAAATATATAGGCCTGGAAGAGTTAGAATTTTGTACTCCTGGAAAAACGGTTTACAGGTTTCAGTTATCTGAAGCCCAAACATAGCCCTAATGCACCGTTTTTGTGCTTTAAAAATTAAGTCAATGTCAGTCGAATTTCCCCAAAAAATTACACCATATCTCAGGACTGAAGCGACTAGACCATGATATGCAGTTAACAAGGTATTAACATTTGAAATTTGTTTTAATTCATGTAGCGCATACACTGATTTATTAATTTTTTTGCATAATGTTTCTATCTGAGATTTCCATTTTAATTTATTATCCACAGTAAGACCGAGAAATTTTGTTGTTTGCTCTTCAGATACAGGTTCACCCTTATAGTTAATCTGAGGTTTAATTGTATTCACACGCTGGTTAAAATGAATTATTTTAGTTTTTCCAATGTTTGCCTTCAGATTATTAATGTCTAGCCATTTAATGATTGCATTTAGGGTACTGCTTATATCATGCTCATAGGATATTTTATCGTTACACTTTATTGCAACGGTGCTGTCGTCAGCAAAGAGTGTCATTGGGTTTAAATTCGTATTTGGAAGGTCATTAATGTATATTATAAAGAGTAATGGGCCCAATACACTGCCTTGTGGGACACCGTATTGTATTTTACGTTCCTTTGATAGGTATGTATCTTCCATCTTAGTGACAGTATTAACCCTGTTAATTTGTGTAAATTGAGTACGGTTTTTGAGGTAAGTTTCAATTAATTTTAAAATGTTGCCTCTAATTCCATATGTCTCAAGCTTATATAGTAAGATGTCATGTACCACGTAATCAAAAGCTTGCGTCATATCCATAAAGATGGCACAGATCGGTACTCGCTTGTCGACATTGGACGTTATAATTTCTAAAAAGTCATATATAGCAAGATTGATACTTTTATTTTGTCTAAATCCTTTTTGCTCTTTGGTTAAAATGTTATGGGTTTCAAAATATTTTACAAATTCATTATATATATATTTTTCAAGAATTTTTGAGAAGATTGATATTAGAGCAATAGGTCTATAATTATTCATATTTTCTTTACTCTCTTTTTTATAAATCGGTTTAATAATTGCAACTTTTAATTTTTCAGGGTAAACACCAGTTTCTATAGACAGGTTTAGAATGTAACTAAGATGCTCCGAAATATATTCAGTTACTAGCTTAATGACTTTAGTGCAGATACCGTCATAACCTTCACTATTTGTGTTTTTTAGACTTTTTATGATTTGTTTTATATCATCTGGCAGACATGGCTTCATAAAGATTGAGTTAAGTCTTGATGTTAGGTACTGCTTATGCTGATCTTTATGCATAGTATTAATGGGTGTTATCTTATCTACAAAATAATTATTAAATGCATTCGATATGTCATACGGATTTGTAACAATATTATTATTAAATTTAATACAAGCGATAGATTCTAATGGCCTATTTTGCTTTGTTGCATTTATAGTTTGCCATACAGTTTTTGCTTTATTACTTGAATTTATAATATTGTAGTTATTTTGCGCTCGTTGGGTTAGCGACACAATCTTTTTTAGTCTTTTGGTGTATTGCATGAGTATTGATTTGTTATCTACACTTGGATTTTTTCTATATTTCCACAATAGTTCACGTTTCTTAGCACTACAAGTCCTGATACCCCGTGAAACCCACTTGGGTTTTTTGTGGTTGTGTATAGTTATAGTTTTATGGGGAAAACAAAGGTCATAAAATAGCTTAAATGTATCAAGAAAATTATTATATGCTATGTTTGGGTCACAAGTATTGTACATATCTGCAAATGTCATTTGGCTTATATAATATTTGAATTTTAACTGATTCTCCATACAAAAATCACGTCGTCTAATTTTCCAGTGCTTAATAATACATATATTTCTTACTCGACATCTTAACAATTGTGCGGTGTGGTCAGACAGTGCAAGCTCAATTACTTCTGATTTACATGTTTTTCCAAAGTTATGGGCAAAATTGTCTATACATGTTTTGCTTACATATCTGGTAGGTTCTTTTAATTGTAACTTTAAATTATAATTTAGTAGTAAACATTCAAATTCGGTTGTTAACTTATTCTTATTTAAAGTATTAATATTAAAATCACCAGCTATAACAATTTTATGTTTATGATAGTGTTTATAGAGTAAAATTAGAACTTTATTCAATTTATCAAAAAATATATCTATGTTACTAGCTAAGGGTACTCTATATATACAGAGAATAACAATTTTGTATTCTATCAGCTCAATAGCACAGCACTCAAAAGCTGAGCAGATTGAATAGCTTGTCAATGTTGATATTTCCTTGCAATTATGCCCTTTTTTCACAAAAATACAAGACCCGCCTCTTTTTGTATTATTTCTAGAGTAACATGATACCAAGTTATAGTTGGGAATGAAGCAGGAGTCTTCATGCCCAGACATCATGAAGTGCTCAGTTAAACAAATAACATCAACATCTGTTTTTCTGTCTTGTAATTCCTGTAAACAGACAGTTAATATATGCGATTTAGACCGCAGCCCAGCGATATTTTGGTGAAGAATGTTTAGATATTTAGGGGCGAAAAAGAGATTTAGATTCTGGAAATTCTGCACCTATCAGCTTTTCATTTAAATTATTTTTATTTTCTTCTTTGATCGCCAACACCAAGTCAAAGAGGTCACTGAATATAACCCTCATACCATGATTATTTAAGGATCCAGAGCGTGTATAAAAAGTATGGTGGTAACTTAAATTCAAATTAGAGTCTAAAAGATAGGCATGCTCATGGGTGATAATGTCCATATATAACATATTATTGAATACCTCCAATCTTGAATTATACAGATTATTGTAATTATAATAATAATTAGATTTGAATGTTGGTAATGTTATAATAATATTTGTATTTTTAATGTTCTGTAGTATAAATCTAATGTCAGTTATTATATCATAATAGTTGTGTGTCTTTCTGAAGTCTTCTTCACCAATCATAATTATGCAAAAATCATTTAATGTGAAGTTTGACAGTTTTGTTTGTATATCCTTTATGAGAGCTTTTACTCCAACATTTGGTGTTAGGTAGTGACATATGTGGTAGTTTCCAAGGAAGTAGTCTTCTGCTAAGGCCACTATGTTGTTGCTTTTATTTGCACTAATAATATAGAGATTATTTTTCATTGCTTTTTGTGTATATGAGATACTATTAGAAATTTCTTCCTCTCTAGTCTTGACAGGTGGCTCCATCTGTGCACTGGAATGTTGTTCTATAATATTTGATTGAGCTCCTTTTTCTAGTTTATTACTTTTATTCAATATGGCAAAATCTGTTTGCGTTTGCTTGTTACTGCTAGTTTTTTTTATTTGCTTTAAACATTTTTTAGGGGTTTTGAGAGGGGATTGGGTTGGACTAGATACAATTTGTTTATAAATAGAATTTTTGCGTATCAGATTCTCGTTCTCCTTTTTTAGCGCTTCATTTTTAATTATCAGAGAGTCTATTTCGCTATTGGCGCTTAGTAGATTAGTAGTAAGGCCTTCTATCTGTTTTTTCAGTTCAGTTATGATATCGATATCTTCATCCTCTGATATACCAGGAACACTGTGCATGGTGCCATCTAGTGTGCAATTGTTGAAACTATCATCTAAGTTCGTATCGGAGTGCGCTCGCACACGTCTAATCGTGATATTCTCTGTTTGATCCATCGCTGCAGAAAGCAAGTGTTAAGTAGTTCTTATACAATCCGATAGGTGTCACTTTTCTCAAATTTTTGGTGTGATGACTAGTGTTTTGTATATATTTGAATCATTGAAAATTAACGATTTTTATTTTGCACTTATTTCGATTGAGATCGTTATAGATGATATAAAAGCTTGTACCTGTTGTAGCTCAGTATCGAGGGCTTCTTAAATTAGTCCAAGTTCAGTATTATACTGTTGTCACTGATTTGTTTATGTTTTTATTAATGGTTTTATGCACTGCACAGTTTTGTTTAATTAGCCACTTTACACTTGAGTTATTAGAAGATAACGTTATATAGTCTTGAAAAACACTTAGTACTTTCAATTATACCACAATTTAGTTTGTATTTACGTTATTACTATTTTTAAAGATTTTTTTATACAGACTCGATGTTAACCGTGTGACCGTGTATTATTTGATCATTATGTTCTTAGTTTATGTTTTTTTACTTAGTTTGTTTCTTATCTTTTTACTTATCTGAAATTTGTTGTATATTTAAAACAATTGTTAGAAAAACAATACGTTGTTGATGCGGTCGTGACTAGCCAAAGATAATAAATATATCAGCAATTAAAGAGTGTCGTTTCGTAGTAAATTTTTACGATTTGAAAGTAATTTAACACTTTGTATAGTATAACACACGTTTATTATTTCTTTATTGTTACTACTTAGTCATTAGTTTATTACAAGCCTTGTCTGAAACATAAAGGTATATACTATTCTCTGTACTGCATTTTGCTTGTTATATTGTATACTAGCTGTCCCCCGCGACATTGTCCGCGTGTTTTAGTTTCAACGGTTTTTCATTTATGCTCCGCTCCTTTTGGTCGCAGCGTAATGTTATATAGCTTATAGCCTTCCTCAATAAATGTACTATCCAACACTGATATAATTTTTCAAATCGGACCTGTTGTTCCTGAGATTAGCGCGTTCAAACAAACGAACAAATTCTTCAGCTTTATATATTAGTATAGATTATATTTGTTAGATACAAGATATTTTATAAGAGTACAATAAAGAAGAAATAAATAAATGCTGACACAAAACTAATACATTTCCTTGCACAGGTGGTGGCGTCGAGGATGAAATTATCGAAGTAATTGAGCAATCAATTCCTGAGGTAGAGAAGTGGATATCAACCCCCGGGCCCCACAACAGCCCCCCCTCCTGCCTGTTCGCAGTCATGTGGTTCCTACTAAACAAAGCCGAAAAATACAGAAAGTAGGTGCAATAGTTAGACCACATTGTTCACGGCTGTTAATTAATGGGCAGTTTGAATATTGGCGTTATTAATAACTCAATAAATTAAACACGAAAAGTTGACAAGCATTTTAGTAAATTATTCCCAAAAAGTACTATTGTATCTCCTGTACATTTGACGTATCTTACACTGGAACTTGGGACTGTGATTTATAAGAACAAACTAGCTGTTGCCCGAACAGACAGACCGACTTACTTTCGCATTTATAATATTAGCTTGAATTGTACCAGGCTCACAACATTGCGCGTTTACTAGCAAAAACTGACCCTCCGAGCTCATACTGTTTCACCTCAATCTATATTTTAATGACGCCAATATTTGACCAGGGCCTCTAGACAAGTGACAAGCAACAAGCGATAACGCTGATCGAATCGCTCAAATGTATGGAAGTGACAAGTCCAAGTCACGTGACTTATCGAAACAAAATGTCATTTCTATGCATTTAATGTCAATTTAGCGATTTCTGTCATCGTAAACGCTTGTCGAAATGCCACTTGTCTAGGGGGGCTGTACCTAAATTCGATAGAATAATGAAAGAAACACAAATGAACAACTTATGGATTACCTATTTTCTGTCAAGACAGGTCGTTTGAACTATACTGTGGAGAATGTAAATACGTTCCAGACAGTGGCTTTTTTGCAACATGTATGTAAGCATTACTTAATTACGTTTAATTAGAAAATCTCTGTTACCGATCGTTATAGAAATATATAAATTTCAATCTAAAATTGTGTAATTCTAATCCATATTATGAAGCAGAAATCTAATGCAATTCAAAACAGTAAAATTAACTTATTCAAATTAAAATTTTAAAAATTCGTTTTATTTTTATTAACAATTGGTTTCAGAGACTTTCTATTGAATTTTATTTAGCATCCATATTTCATATTACCACATTAAAATATATGTTTATGTTCCTACCTAATGTCGCTAGGTTATCGAGTAATTATTGCATTAATTGTGTAGACAATTTGCTTTGAATAAAATTAGTAGATAAAGATAATTCATTATTATTATGTAATCAGTTCTGTATCGGTTGAAATAAAATTAACTTCACTGATTTATTATTAAATAAAATAGGCATGTTATAACAATGGTAACAATATAATGTCAAGTTAGTTTTATTTGTCATTATTTTTGGTATCAAAATAATTTTTCGCTATTGTAACCGGTAGATTCCCAGTAATGTAATCTTAAGTATTAGTTTACCTTATTGAGAAATTATTATTAAGTTGGAGAGGTTCAATGCCTACATGGGTAAATGTGTATTACACAAGCCTATATCGAAATAATGCCTGATCACGCAATGATTCCCCAATGCCAATTTCTCCTTCATATGGCCTGAGATGCTCATTGGTTTTATTAATTGATGACAATAAGGGCTATCGTTAGCAATTTCGCCGCCAGAGGCGCTTGTCGCACGTAACGTCGTTTGTTAGTGGTTTTGACAGCTGACGCACCAGTGGCGCCAACTGGTGAGAAGAATTCAGGATCCATCAATAACATATTGGTAGAAAAAAAAACTTAAATCTTAAATGCACTTATGCACAGTTTCGATTAAATGAAAATATGTAATTTTAAGCGATAAACAAAATATGAAGATTAATTATTATGATAAGCACATGAAATTATATGTTATATGAAATAAGAGCAATTTAATTATCGATTTGGGTACATACAGAGAGATTTTATTTCTTGGAAAACTATTGATTATTTTAATAATGACAAAATTCTATTTTATTTTTGCGATGTTGATTTAATTATTTTATTTCATTTTCGCCTTTTTAAGTTTAGTTTATACATCACATTTCAGCTTCGTACGGCGGTTAACGTGACTCTACGGAACTCACGATGTATTGTTCAACAAAGTAAACTTGGATTAAGTGTAACTGTGAATGTGTTTGCATATTTCTATTTATGTATTGGTTCGGGTGTTTTGCTTTTACCTACATATTTATGTTATAATTATTGGTACATAATAACTGTGATTGTTATGCCTTTCTGTGATTAAATCTTGAAACGGAATTGGTGTTTCCTTTCTTCTTATAGGTACTTACTTTAGAATTATCACCCAGTTTTCTAAGTACAATATTAATACTGTAGGTATACTGCGTTCATAATTTATATGCCAAACAGGTAAACAAACGAGATTTATCTTAAATAATATATTCAATAATAGAAGGAAAAACTTAAACCTCAGGCAGGACTCGAACCTGCGACCACTGGCTTGACGCGCCATTCGCTTTACCAACCAAGTTACCGAGGTCACTGCCTGGAAGTTAAAATTTTGCCTTCTATTTTAATTCTATTCTATGTAATGATTAGTTTGCGCTACGACTTATTTTTTTTTATAACAATTATAATTGTCAGCCTAAAATTAACTGTTTAAAGTGGATATAACATTAAATAGCACAAAAATTTTAATAGACTATACAGGATGGTTTGAATGTAAATGAAACCTTATGTGGAAGTACATAAAGTCTTTAATCATCTGCAGTACAACTATAACATAATCACATGGTAATCTAATGTATTCTGGTGAGGTCCTCCACGATCTTGATGAGATCATCTACTGTCGCGTCTCGCATCATTCCACCGCCGTCGTCGATCTGCAAGGAATTTGGATTTTTAAAAATGTTGGGAATGTCTCCAGCCGATGCATTTTAAAACCATGAGTATGGCAATGATGAAGTGACAAACTTGAATCTTGATAACTATTTTGTTATAGGTACAAAAACATTTAACCTTTCATGAAAAATAAAGGCACTAAGTTTTACACATTTTTGTCAGCCAAGCTTTGACATTTATAATCAAGGAGAAACCGGATTAGTCAATCTTTCGAAAATCTACCATAGCTACACGAAAAAGTTAAAAGCAGATGTAGGTGGTGGCCCTAATGGGTACTTTATAATACTTAATAACTTCACAAACCTGTAAGCCCTGCACCGTCTCTTGTTGCATATCCCTGTTGAGATCTAGGAAGCTCTCTATCAAGTCTCCATCGATGAATCCTTCAGCCGGCTCTGTCTTGATGTCCGTGTTGAACGATCGCCAGAACGAGTGCGGGATCTTGCCCACTGATTTAATCGTGTGCGTTAACCTCTCCTCAAGTTTTTGTAGGAAGTCGTATAGCTCTTGTGATAGTTGGACCACTAGGCCTGTGGATTGCGTGTAGTTTTAGTTTATTTTACATACTTGAACAAAAATTGTGTTGGAAATATGTGAAATAATTGCTGGCAAGACTACATTTTACGAGAAGAAAAATATCTAAAAGAAAACTTTTACCAACACACATCCTAAAATTTAACGACGCTTAGTCAAAACATTACTATATTACTCGCAGTACTGATATTCAGTAATATCAACTTTGATATTGGAAAATACATTTTTTTCTACTATATCCAACTTAATTCCTCAAAAGCATCTTCACCGTAAATACCAGTCGGTTCAGCTAGCTCTTGTCCATCAATCGTGAGCGGGGTTCAACGAGTGCTAAGCCGCGCTATTTAGACACACATCAAGGGATATACACAAATATTTCGAGTCGTACATAAATGCAGTAGCAGAGTATGTGTGTGAGTATAGTTACATATGGAGCCGGTGACGGTGGCGAGCAGCACGGGGTTGGCGACGGGCGCGGCGGTGTCGGCGTGCTGGCCCACGAGCGAGCCGGTGCGCATGACGTTGACCATGTCGCCCACGTGGAACTGCCCCATGTACGACATCTGCTGTCGCTCCTCATCCGTAGTCGCCGCACTGCCCAAACATACCATATCATTCCTTGCTCGGCACTCGGTTCAGGCCTAATTTCCTACCATAGACAGCCTCGGGCCCTAACATATAGGAAAGAGGCGGCACGACTGGTGCAAATGATAAACCTACCCACCCCTCTTTTGCATCTCTTATTATCGAAATGAAGAATTTCGGTGGTTTAAGCCGCCTCCTTTGGGTGGATGAATCCAATAAGGATTTCCCTGAGTCAAAAAAGGCCCAGTAAAGTTTTATCGTCTTGACTATCAAGATTAAGACATTGAACAGAAATTCAGTCAGAAAAACGTATAAAAATAGTAATGGTCAGTTTCATCTTATAGTAATGGTCAGTTTCATCTTGGCTAACACATAGTTCACATTATCAAAAAATACAAATAAATTAATGACTAATAAAGATTTCGTACCTATCTTTTTGACAAACGAACAGATTGAAACTATTCTCGGCACCAAGGAACGTATCGTCATCTAGTATCTCTACGGCCGTCATCCAGTTGGGACTGTAGTCGCGCGCTATCTCTTCGAAACTACCCTCCATCTGCAAACGGAAACAAAACTCGATAAATAAAATGCAAGCAATTTACTCACAAATAAAGCAGGATGTCTGGCAAGAAGGAACAGAAGAATCGGAAATACACAGCCACACTACAAAGGCAAACAGACACATGAAGTTTTGTGCGATAAATAACTTATAGTCGGAACAATGAAGAATAACAAGTAATTGTGAATCAGCTCACCATATTCTCCATTTTAAATTATTATAAAGTGTGCATAAAATCTTTCGATACGTCAAATACCTTCCGAGATATTTATTCACTAAGTGCGACACACGGGCGGTAAGCGCTCACTACTTGTAACGTCATAGCACAACGCTCACACGATCCTTGCTCGCTGTCGTACAGTTCACTAGGAATTCGCAAAAGCATCAAACATGGGCAATCTCAAGCCGAAGAAAATCATGTGCTTAGATTTAGATTTAGTTAAGATCACAGGATTGAAAAAGGTTGCTTTGGAAGCTGTCAAAACAAGTTTAAACAAGAGCAGGCTGTAAGTTGTAATGTGACGTCACGCAAGACTAGAACAGCATATAAAAATTTATGAAAGATAGTATGGAATAATCGTATATGATAATATGGAAAATGAAAACTAGGTAGTTTATTTATCTCAATGAAACAACTAATATCTTTGTTTGTAAGCTCCACAGTGATAAAGCGATTTGAAGCGATTATACGTACCCATTGACATTCTTCTCTGAAGATCTTATCGGTAAAAGCAATTAAAGGTATGATCTTCTTAGTTACAGAAAAGGATTTTGACACGGTTTAGCATCAAGATTGAAAAAAATTTTGACTCGTACGTTATTTTAAAAATTTTAACTTTACCTATGATAATACTCAAGTATAGTATAGTATATATATAGTGCTGTAACTGAAAACTTGATAACGTTATTTGTTCTGAGTACGTGTTGGTGTACCTCAAGGCTCTATTCTCGGACCGTTACAAGCTTTATAAATGATTGAATGTCTTTATATAGCGGAGTTATAGAGCACAACTATTTATAATACACATATATTTTAAATAACCCTGTATAGATGAATATCCCACTGTAATGTTAAGAGTCCACTCACCTGTTTGTATTGCAACAATGACAAAGAACGCATTAGGTCCCCGACTAGTATGAAATCTCCCTTCACTTTCAGGTACAATGCTACTATATTGTTAAAGTGACTGCATTCTAATCGAAGCTCTTTCTCTGATGTCCATTCGAAAAGTCGTACCTAAGAAAAAGGAACTTAAAATCAGACAAGAGGATTTGGAGTTTAGGTTTTCTTTCGAGTTTATGTTTCTCAAATAAATTATACAAATCAACGAAGCACGTGGTAGTTTTTTACCGTAATCTCTTTTTTTTTTTTTAATATACCAGGAACTGATTTTCTTGAAACACTGTATCAAACTTACCGTACTGTTAATAGTGGCGAGAAGTTTTCCGTTAAATTCGACGAGCGTATAGCAACCTCCTTTGATCTCTTTCTCGGCTATCTGACCTAGTTTGCCTTCTGACCAGTGGAACAATAGGATCCTGCCCTGTACGACAAAATGGATATCGGTAAATAAATTGCAACTATATTAATAAAAAGTTCCTTCAGATATTTTGACCATATATTTTTGGTCTAAGTTTAAAACGGAAAATGGAACTTAAAATAGATTATATGCGATTAGATTTGATCGGGATTTGTATTTACTTATTTCATTTAATTTTACTAGTATAGTCATGTAGTTAAATGTTATTACTACATTCGTACCTGTTTGGGTTCTGATTCTTCTGGGTTAAGTATGGCTGTTCCTACGGCGTAATAGTGGTTGGGATCGTCACCCAACTTGCAAGAGACCAGAGACATTGCGAACTCGTTTGTCGTCAGTTGATGTGCATGTAAAACTAGAAAATACATTTGTAATAGTTTTAAACTGAGCTTTATGACTTTTAGATAAAGTCGTAAATAGTTTATAAATTGTATATCTACACTTTTGGATTTGAATACTTTAACTTATAGCAATAGGATTTGAGAGTGTAAAGACAGTTGCAAAAAGCTTTAAATCATGGTTAATGAAAAATAAGTTAACATGAAAATATGAAATGCAAAATAATTTTGATGTTAGAATTCTGAGGCAAAATTAGACGGGATAAAATGAGGCGAAGGGTATAGATAGAGGTGGGCGGTACCTTCGAAGGTGTGGTGGTCGAGCACGAGCAGGTTGTGCACCTCCAGGTCGAGCGCGTTGGGCGCGTGCTTGGGCTGCGCGAGCGGCGCGCCGGAGCTGGCGGCGGCCGCCGTGCTGGCCGACGCGCGCACCGCCACGGCCGCCGCGCCGCCGCCCACGCTCCACTCCAGCTTGTCCACGCGCATCGTGATCACGCCGAACGTCTGCACACGCACACGCTATACACCCCGCTTCTACATACACGGCGCATTGCTAACGGACCTATCAGGCGAATCACATTTTGGGAACACCAACTAATGTCATCAGTTTCATTCATTCTTTCTTTCTTTGACGGGCCTGTTGGTCTAGAGGTTAGTGACCCAGACTGCTAAACCGGAGGTCGTGGGTTCGATTCCCACCCAAGACAAATCTTTGTGTGATGAGCACGATCATTAGTTCTGTGTCTGGGTGTAATTAATCTATAATATGTATGTATTTGGGGGATCCCTTTTTTTCGCCTATTTTTTTTTGTCCTATTTTTATTTGTCATAACGAGTTAGGCATATTGGTATTTGGCATAACAATATTTTGACATAATTGTTGTTTGGCATACTATTTCAGTAAGCATATTAATAGTTTAGGCTATTGTTTTTTGCCCTAATTTCGATTTGCATAAAGTTGTTAGGCATATTGTTTGTCTAATAGTTACATATTAGGCATAAAGATCAAAAGGTGTAATGAATACATACTTTAGTTAATCACACGTATTTATTCCTGATTTATAAGCAAAACATTTGTTTAGGTTGGTAGGTTTTTTTTTTCATGACCCCCTAGAAACGACTTTGCCAACCCCAACACATTTGGTTAGGTTGGTAGGTATTTTTTTTTGTGACCCTTAGAAACGACTTTGCCAACTCCGACACATTTGTTTAGGTTGGTAAATATTTTTTTTGTGACCCTTACCCTTAGCACGTAGTAAGCGCCTAGTATGATTTTATAGCAAAGTTTTGAAAACTATGTTAGATAAAAGTTATGCTTAAATATCATTATGCGTAAGGATATTTAGGCTTTAGAATATTATGCTTAACATTGTTATGCTTAAAGTAAGTATGCCTTAAAAATTATGCCTATAAAGTTATGCCAAAGTGATATTGTGCGTAACTATTATTAGGATAAATCAAATTATGCCATGTTAAATTATGACATAAAATTTTATGCTTAAAAATAGGGAACCTGTATTTGGAAATATATAAGTATGTTTATCAGTTGTCTGGTTGCCATAATACAGGCTCTGCCTAGTTTGGGATCAGATGACCGTGTATAAGTTGTCCCAAGATATTATTATATTATTATTATTATTTATCTGTTTTTGCATTAATTGCATTCTGGGCCAAACTAAACCTA
Organism: Diachrysia chrysitis; assembly: GCA_932294365.1. NCBI lineage: Eukaryota > Metazoa > Arthropoda > Insecta > Lepidoptera > Noctuidae > Diachrysia > Diachrysia chrysitis. The sequence goes on from OW028661.1 coordinate 1,444,806, forward strand.
AAGCTGAAGTTTCGGTGTCGACTGAAAATGCTATTACAAACCATCCCGAATAAAAGAAATTAATAACCAATCAAATATTTAAAATTAAACATAATTATTCACCCCAATTGTCAGGCAAAAAAGCATAATCCTAACAGCGACAGAAAAAAGTATTCCATACATATTATCTTTTCCATATAAATTTCATGCCTAATAAACACAGACACAACATAATTCGTCAAAAGTAGCTGCATTCTTAACATAATACTTGTTCTAACCCGCCGTTTCTCCCAGCGGCACTGTACGGATGTGCAATTTCGGTATCTCGTCTATAATGCCTATTGTTACAATGCCGTCTATTGCTAGCGCCAAGCAAACAATATTATTATGTGTAAATATGAATATACCTGTGAAGCCTCTTGGTACGCGATCCGCCGTGGCGTCTCTCCCAGCGGCACTGTGCGGATGTGCAGCTTCTGTATCTCGTCTATAGTGCCTATTGTTACCGTGCTGTCTGTTGCTAGCGCCAAACTAAACAAAATTATTACGTCTCAATTTACAGTAGAGAAAGGAGCAGTCTAAAATACTAAATTTACCAGTAATTTCTTTTGTAATATAAAATATATCTGGTTTTGTCTTGCCCCTGTAGAAGGCTGTTATAACAGAAAATCAAAAATTTTTTTAGTTGTACTAGTAAATAATTGTTTTTTGTTGTTTCAGCCCTGCAGTGTAACCAAAATGAAAAAAAAACCGGCCAAGTGCGAGTCGGACTCGCGCACCGAGGGTTCCGTACACACCTGTAGGTATATAAGTAAAAGTTCACCCATCACTACGATCGAGTCATAGTTATGGTATGATAATTGCAAAATGAAAAAAAAAATCAGAAATATTTTTTTTTATATGATGTAACTAAAAATTTACGGTTTTCGCAATTTTTCCTTTATCTGTACTATAAGACGTTACTTCGTACCAAATTTCAAGATTCTGAGTTCACGGGAAGTACCCTGTAGGTTTTGATTCCCGTGCGAGTTTCGAAAATTTGCGGAATTTTGCGGCATAAACGGGAGTATCTTTTGATCGCGTTGACTTAGAAGTTTGATTTTTTCACAGCTCCAAGAGACCATAGACTTGAGTATTTGATATGAATTTCAGCTTGATACCTCCACGCGTTCCTGAGAAAAAAGGTCTTGACAGACAGACAGACAGACAGACAGACAGACAGACGGACAACAAAGTGATCCTATAAGGGTTCCGTTTTTACCTTTTGAGGTACGGAACCCTAAAAATAACACCTATTCAAACATATTGTAAAAGTCAACAACCTTATGTGTAAATAACACAAATACATAAATTTCAAAGTCAAAAATCAAAATGCAAATATTTTTATTTCGTGTAGGCCTTTTCAGGCACTTACATAATTTCAAAATGTCACTCCTATGGAGCAAGAAACTCCATTTAATTTTAATTTACTAACCTGTCAGGATACGCCTGTGCGTTAAGCGAGCACATATGTGTGACTTCCTTAAGATTGACGTTCGAGAACACCAGCTTGTGGTTTGAAGAGAAAATCACCGTCGGACGATCTGAGCACGCGAATATATTCGTTGTTGATAGAGATCTGTAAATAAAAGGTAACTTAAATAATCCATTGGCATTTTACTGATGTTAAGAGACGTTGCGCAGTCGACCGAAATCCGTAAAATAACTGCTAAAAGTTACAAAAACGTATTACCCGGAAAGTTTTTAATAACTAAGGTTTACGCGAATGATAGACATTAAAATTAAAACTTCTTAAACGGATTCTATTTAGATTTTAGTTTCCCAGTAAATAAACCGCGATAGAATCCGTTTAGAAAATACTTTTATTCAAATTTTTAGATTAGCTGAAAAGAAGTACACACGATAAATTGAATACAAATAATAGAAGTAAAAACAGGACTCAGAAGTAAAAACAGGCAGGACTGGAACCTGCGACCACTAGCTTGACGCGCCAGTCAAGCCAGTGGTCGCAGGTTCGAGTCCTGCATGAGGTTTAAGTTTTTCCTTCTATTATTTGTATTTAATTACAAATATTCGCTCCGAATGCGTTGCAAATAATTAAAAATAATACGATAAATTGATTTTAGGTAGACAGAGATCGAAAACTTATGAAAGCTTGATACGTTTAAGATCATACATAAACTACCTAGAAATAAAACTTATTTTTTATCTAAGTATAATTTTCATCCTGTCAAAATATTATTTAACATTCTAAGTTATGTGACAGCATCCAACACAAACAATACGTTAGCTATCTTACCTGAAGCTTCTCAAAACAGTCGGCTGTGTTCCTAGAGTAACCTTCTTCTTGTTAGTAAGTACACCAGTCTCTTGGTCTACCGTGAAGTAGAACATGGAGCCATCTCCTAAAGCGCACAGTAAGTAACACACGCCTTCTAGCACGCAGATAAGTAACGAACGAGGAATGATTTCTGTAACAAAACAGATTTTTTATTGAACAGTACGTAATGGCGCCGATTCCCTTGTACGCTAACTAAACCAAAACTAAACCATTGCTATCTTTTACTGCACTCGCTTCTGCGTGTCGGTAGATTTGTATGAGAATTTTAATCGTAACTCAATTTGACAGCTCTTATTTTCGTCTGTCCTTTTCTAATTGTGTACAAGTGAAAAAGATTCCGATGGTTTTAAATAAGATTAGTGTGGGTTTAACAGAATGATAGAATTCCTGGTATTGATAGAATTCTTCAAGTTCCCTGAATTTTAATAATTAAAATATTTTATTTCTTGTATCATCATTCATTGTGTAGTTAAATTATTGTCTTATTACATACCTCCAGACAGCTTTTCAGTGTGAAGCGGCCTTAGGTCAGGCAACTTGAGAACTCTGACAGAAATGTCCGTCCAGAGACCAACTCCGAGTAAGGCCTCATCTTCACCAGGGCCAAGGTCAAGGCAGGCCACCTCCTCTTCCATACATACTTCACTGTAAAACAGATTAATGAACAATACTTGGAGTTTGAACCAAAACAGTTCTAAAAACTGCCTGTAAGTCTCCATGTAAGTGAAATAATATAAAAGCTACTATTTAAGATTAATATTTGGATTAATAGAAATTTACAGGCCCTCATAAAATGATCTGGAAAACTACAGAGCAGTCGGGACCAACGGATGCCAGCCACCATTCGTATCTGCGGCCGCTATTTGACGGATATAATATATGTGTATAGTTACGCTTTAAGTTCAAGCGACGCGTCCCCGATGGCGACGAGGTAGATGCGCGGGCCGGCCGCGGCTACAACTTTGGCGTTGCTGCACGCCACCACCGACAACCCGCGCGCTCCAGCCACGGACCACTGCGCTGCCAAGCGCCAGCCGCTATCTCCGGGGGCTATCAGCCGGATGCCCTCATCCGTCACCTAGCATCGACACTAGTTAGCACAAATACATAACCACTCCAGCAACATAGTATAAGTGCCCTTCCGATTTGGTCCATCCGTTAGACATAGAAGTGGAAGGCAGTTCTTTTTTTTTGCCTTTTGTAAAGTTTATTTTTCTTATATGGTTTTATGTGCGTCCCAATATATTTCTCCCCTTTTTTTGAGTTTTTAGTTTTTAGTATTACCACAAAAAAAAACTCACCTGAATCAGTTGATTGTGACAGACGTTTCCCGTGAAGAAAGTCTGACGATCAGAGACGAAACCTTTTATTTCTGTCTCTTCAACTTCTTCACCATTCAAAGTTAGCACCCTGATGACAAAAATGTCTCCATTTTATTCTCGCATTTCACAAACCAACCTTTGTGCAGGGAAATCCGTTAAATAGCATGTTTATTTAACGGATTTCCTCGCATATGACTTCCAATATCTCAAATAAACAGGTATAAAAAAGTAAGTCATATTCTTGAATAATAATAACAACATTATGACGTATAAGGCAGTGTACATAAAATAAGTAATCGTCCGTGACAAGAAGCGTATTAAATATAACAAAATTCTAGTACCCAGTAAGCAGCAGGACGAAAAATTTAACATATTGCATTCAATGAATCATCGATATATCCATGTTTTGATCTCATCTGAACAACACTTAGTCATCCATACAAGAAGAAGAACTGTATTTTTACCTAGTCTGACCTACGAAGGACAGCACGAGCGTATCATGGTAAATCTGGTTGTGCGCCAGCGTGAGGGCCCACATGCCCTTGATGCCGGGCAGGTCGATGGACGCCTGCTCTTGGATGCCGATGCCGTTGCGGATGATGCGGAGGGAACCCATCTTGAAAGCGCCTGGTGATTGGTAACATAGGGTTGATTTATAAATGGAAATTAGGCCTACATATTCCACCTTTTTGAGGCAAGAAAATAATCACAATTAAATTGTTTAATGTACCATTCATCCATTGCAGCTTCATTGAAAAAATGCATGTTTATGACTCAATATTTGAAGACTTCAATACAAATAATTATTAAACTTGTAGAAAAGTTTTTTAAGAAGAAAATTAAGTTATTACTTTTTTTTTTATAACGAACCTACGTGTAATAACCCCGTTATCGAGGCATGTACAATAGAATCACTATAATATCCACTCACCAGAGCAAGTAATCAGCTGGTTCTGTCCTTGCCTCTCGAGATCTACCACACACATGTCAACGATAGGCGCCAGACTGGTGAAGGTCTCCATGGGCTGTACGTATTGGCTGGCTTCATCTCTCGAAGCTGATAAACGCACTAGCGCAGAGTCTCCGAGCCGGGATCCCACGAACACTACACCGTTGTCGAGGTATGTCATGCATTCGGGTATAGGGATGTCACCTGTGGATTAAAGGTACCTACGTTTTATTTTATATTCATAAAGGAATTTGCCTAAATTTATATCGGACGCGTCCCCCCAGAACAGATATTTTGTTTGTGTTTGTGGGATACAGAAATTTGACAATTAAAAAATATTACAAACTGACATTTTTAAAAATAATTATTACCTTTCTAGTATAAATAAATGTGGGCAACATCGCATACAACGAATGTACCACAAACACCCAGACACGAGATAAAGTAGAAAAGTGGTTTTCTACATAAACCCGTACGGGGAACCCGAGACATCAAGAGATAGAGACTCCTTGAAAACCGGTGTATACGCCTCTCGGAGATTGTCAAATATAAACACAATATTCTCTATATTGCCAGCACTTTACGAGACATTACATGTGAATCAGTAAAAAATATACCCTTACTAAGATGTTTTAACTGGGACATATTTTATATCTGTTGGTAGATGTAACGTTTCTTAGGGAGAAAGTATTCACGCCTGACCTTTGCGTATTCAAAGTATTTTTGTACTCAGTACCCAGCTTGTACAAATGAAGACAAACTTGAAACCTTGATTACGTAAAACTCGATTTGTAGGTTTTAGCAAAAGTTTTGAAGGGTTGCAAGGTTAATTCGGCATAACGACAGGTTAATTACTCGATTCCCGTCCTGCCTTCGTTCCGTTTCCGTATTTACAAGCTTACCTCGGCGAATTTGCTGAACTTGTTTGCCAACGTTCAATGCCAGTTCACTGTTCAATTTAATCAAATATACATTTACGTGTTCCATTACCAGATCAAAAGTAAAGCCAGCCAGCCAGCAAGTATTTTACTCGTATTTTAGAAAATACAAGCAACTAATACAACTTTTAAATAAATGAATAAATTGATCTATCAATATTTTCTTATAGTAAAAATAAATTCTCCACCGAGTACTATCCTTCTCAAATACATTTACAAACTTTCGAAGGTCATACAGATAGCCGATGCCTGGCTCCTATATCGTTGCTCCAGAATTTCATCTGGAATTATGAAGTAATGATTCAGTAATAAATATTGTTATTATATACCAATAAATTGTGCTTTACTAACATAGATTTAAGTAAACCTTGTTACTAACCCATTGAGTCTTGTTACTTTAAATAAAGATTTATTATTATTATCTGTATCTCTCTTTTTTCACGGGTTACCCTCAGTATCGAGAATACCCGGTTCTTATTATTATTATATTCAAAAAATGATTCTTTTTTTCTAAGGGACAGTAGAATTTCCTAACCAAAACGAAGAAAGTCCTACCGTCCGTAAGCAAAACGAATCGTTTTCAGAATATGTGAACAACAGTAACATTAAAGTTACATACCTAACAGTTCCACCTTGAGATCTTTAACAGCCTGCGTGCCATCCATCTTCTCTTGCAACTCGAGCAACAACATAAACAGTCGTCCGGCGATGTCGCCCAGTAAGTACCGCAGCCCGCGCCCGTCCACGCGACAGTAGCAGTTTATTGGAGTTAACTGGAAAAGCCAAATGTTCAGCGGTTTTGAACACAGAGTAATGTTCTGATGGAGTGCAATGAAATAGTGTTGGTCGTGAAATTTGTATAGTGGTACTTATTAAAAAGTATCATTTTGAATAGATTGTGTGTTTATCAAATTACCTTAATCTGTGGTGGGGCTACAGCTACATAGCTTTGCCCATCATGGTATACTATTGACTCTTGTCCAATGACTATGGCGCCGCCTGAAATTTTTTAGGAAGACTCTTTTGTTATTTGGCCCCAAAAAATATTGGGATTTTTTCTAAGAGATTTTTAAACTAGTTTTTTTTTTACATAACTTACCAAGCGGGCTAGGAACAGGAATTAATATAGAAGCTTCAGTCTCAACATTATCTTGCTTCCAGGGTATCTTCATGAATTCTTTCTCTCTTAAATTTATCTCATGAGTCTACAAAAAATTGGTATCAGGGTAAAAAAACAATATCAAAATGTGAAAAATATGTTTTCTTTCTAATAGAACTCACCTTAATGTGTCGGCCATTGAGATCTTGATGTATTAAAATAATTGTAGGATTTGAACAACCATGTAAGAATTCTACGTCATAAACATTTAGTTCGTCGAGTCTAAAAAAATACAGTACTTATATTAGGCCCAGTATAAATCGCATAAGTATGTTTTAACTACGAAGACGAAAATAGTCCGAAAAATTGTATGTATTTGAAAAAAAAAAAAAACTAGTCCGTAAATTAAATAATATAAGACACGCTTTTTTTACTTATTCAAAATAATTAACAATTAATAATTAAGGAGATAAAGCAAATCTAAAGATCAAGAAAATACCCGTCTATTATTTTTGTATTAAACTACTTGACAGACATTTAAAAAGAAAAAAAATATATAATTTCTCTACTGAAGGTTCTACAGATAAGCAACCTTAAATACGTTGACATAAGTACACTTTTTAAACGACCACTTACCTTAAACTAGCGGCTTTTAGCTCTGTCGAGTCTTTATCAAGTGGTATAATTTTAAACAGACCGTCATACAGTCTTAAACCAATAACTCTAGCCTGGGGATCGATGACGGCCAGGATGCCATTCTCCGAAGGTTTCCCAATCCTGTCTGACACATTGCCGTGGGCCCTAGTGACCACTTCTAGCTCGCCGTTGGCGGCAGTCCGCCATTCTAATATCATGGCGTTGTAGCGGGCAGTTAGTATGAACACTAAGTCCTTATTTTCATACTGAAAGTAAAAGTTGTTCCAAATTACCGTAACACCATTCTGATGGAAATTCGACAAAAAAAAATTAAGCTCTCTGTCATATAGGTAAGTGCTCTATTGAGTTACTATTCTGTGGACAGATCATGAATACAATTCTTTTTATTAAACTGATCTTAGTAAAAATATAGTGAAAGTTTTGTTCTGATTGGATCATTTATATTATTGAGATGGTTACTTACTGGCGGTCTGAACATCTTCATTTTGGCGACTCGCCCATAAAGCCCCACTTCCTTCATCGGTCGCAGCCCCTCGGGAGTCACCAGGTACATCTCGAGACGGGAAACCTTCGCCACCAGGAGGTTTAAGTCCGTCGGCGAAGTAAAATTGCCTAAAATGTGGACATAATTGTAAGCAACATCTTAGGAGCAGACCAACTTTGAAGGTTTAAGAAACAAAATATCAAAAAAGTCAGATGAGATGTTTCTGATCTGACTTTTTCTTAACGTTTTGTACAGCAGAAATCAGTTTCTATATAAAATATGTAAAATTTGCCTCTATACTTGATAGTGGTAAAAGAGAAAATAAATTATGTTTGATAATGATAATGCATATATGGTACGTTATTTGGGTCTATCAATAGAAAACAACGTTATAATACTGCTTATAAATAGGTAGTTACGCAACGAATTGTATAGTTTATAAGTAAGGCCGGGTCTGCTGCTATGTATAAATTAGGGGTGTGGTCTAACACGTTAGGCCACGCCCCTAAAAAAAAGAAAAGTTTTAAAGCTTGTCTAGACACAGTACGATTTTAAAGCAGCTAAGTAAAACATGGTCATATTTTTTATTTGCCCTTTTAACTAGAGTATCATCGACTTTTTGAAAGGAATGTAAAAATATATGGATCTCAACATGAAGGAAAAAGTCATCTTATTTACTTGGCCCTAAGGACTAAAATACAAAATCATCTAGTTAGAAAATGTTCCACATTATTATAAGCATGACCTCACAGGTGAAGGGTTTTGTATATTATTAATTTAATTATCAAGAAACATAATCACAATATGACAACAATTTTGGAAGACCTTGGCAAAACATCCATATTCATATGAATATTATAAATGCAAAAGTAACTCTGTCTGTCTTTCTGTCAGTCTGTCTGTTAGGCTTTCAAAGCTAGAACACTCATCAGATTTTGATAAAAATTTGTATGGAGTTAGCTTGAAATTCGAGAAAGAACATGAGCTAGTTTTTGCCGCGATAACCGACACACCCGCGGGAAAAGCCGCAGACGAAAGCTACATGTACAAGATATTTGTTAAATATTGTTTATATTTCTGTCCTTTTTTATTATTTACTCTACAATTTCAATAGTATGTTAATAAGTAATTTCTTATTTGGTGGCCTAGCAGTTCAATGAACGGTGCACAAGGTTGCAATTTCGAACTCTTTACAGGCAAGTACCAATGTCCTTTTTATAAAGTTATATGTACTCTCTTAACTACCAGGAATTGAAGGTTAATTATTCTAAGACATCATTGACAATTGGTAAAGGAAAATATCGTGAGTTAAAATGCAAAATTGATATAAAAATACTGTCATTGGTAGGAACTAACTGGAAATTAAACATTGACATTGTATAAGAATTGAAATTCACTAAAGAGTAATCCTCCTGGATTTTAATAATTGGAATCTGAAGTAGGCCCAATAGGTTTATTGTGCCTACTTTAGATTCCATTTATAAAATTATTTAAGGTTTTAAATCAAAAAACAAAATGAATCAAGAGTTCAATGTTTGTTCCTTCTCTAGAGGAGACAAGGCCTGTGCCCAGCAGTGGGACATTTATAGGCTATTTATTCTTATCTATATTTTTCAAGTTAATAATATAATCACAAAAAAATATGGATAATTCTTGGCAAACAACAGAACAAAATATATTTTTGAATATGAATTATCAAATTGTTTATTATTGTGCAACAATAGTGTCAGTGTAGTGGCAATGTAGGTAGTTGTTATTGTCCTTGAATAATAATTTAATTAATCTCAATATTCCATATTAATGTTAATTCTTGTTTATGACAAAATGCACATCCATAATTATTTATCTACATATTACAAAAATAGACTATGAGTAATACTTGCCAGGACTCTATTTTGCATTATTGAGTATTTAGTTTGTAATTGAGAGCAGAGATAATATGCATTGGAACAATATAAATTATAGTTGAATTGCGATGTTGGTATCCCTGTAAAATGGGTTATAGAGGTCAGACAGGCAGTTCTTCCATATAAAATATGGTATTCAGCTGAATAAGGTTGGTTTCTAGACTGATAAGACTGGAAGCTAATCCTAACATAGCAAGGGAAAAGGCTAGGCAGAAGGAGAAGTAAACTTAGTATCCATACTAATATTAAGTCACTGTTGTCTGTCAATATGATATTGTTGGAAACTACATAATCTCTCTCTGTCATGTATATTATATATAAAACTAAGAACTATTTGATACAAAAAAAAAAAATGCTAGTTTAAATATTAAAGTTTCATGCTGTCACATTAAGTTGTAAAGTAGCAATAAATAGACATTTAAGAACATCTTAAACTTAAGTTGCATTTCAGTATTTGAGGGTTAATATTTTTGTGGTTATACTATTCAATACAAATCATTACTATTGTCAGTAATTAATTAAAGGGCCAGCATTAGAATTTGTCTACGTTAATTTAACTCTGTAGTAAATTATAATATACATAGCATTACTAGCCTATCATTGTAACCATATGGTCTTGATGACTGTAGCTTACTGAGCAAACAATAAAGTTTGTTATTGTTCCATTTAGAAGAAAATGAAACAAATACTTTCATACTATGATGAACCTATGGCTTTATTTAACTTAACGATCAGACTGTATAGTACATTAACCAACATGCGCAATACAGGATTGTTGACAGATATATATAAAAAATAAAAATTGTAATGGGATTATTTTAAATAAATTATTTGTTTTCAAAAATATAAGCATGCATGACGATCATCGAACAACTGCGATCTAATTCGATTTTCTGGGTAAAACAACAAATTGTTGTAATGTAGCAACTGAAATACATTCATAAAATAAATAACAGAATTCCTTTGGTTCTCTAACTAATATAAATCAACAAATAACTAAAAATAGCGCGAGATGTAATACACATTATTTAACCTCAATGTGACAATAACATAGTAAAAATGGACGAATTACCAGTAACACATGATATAACAGCGGTCGGTTTCTGTGCAGTAACCACGTAGTGGTAAGCCATAATGATATTTCACGAATCACACATCAATTTTTCACAACAAATCTTAATGAAACTTTTATTTAGATTTTTAGCAAACAATTCGCCGATACGGTCGTTTGCGACTAGTGATGCGGAAGGATGATCTAATTATAGAGTTGTGAACGAAACATCGACTAAATCTAGTAAGTAATATAATTTTAACTACCACTATAAAACATGGTTTTATTCGGTAAGTATTGGTAGTCTATCGAATTAAAAACGCAACGCAACGCAAAAACGTGAAATATTGAAATTCGAGCAACAAGTTGACTTGAATGTTTGGGCCAATTGCATATTCCAGCCAAATTTATGGGGATGTATAATTTTACGCGTTTGAAGAATATCCAAAGCCAGCTATACCTTCACATCTATTTTTTTATAAAAAGTATATTCTATTATCGTATAATAATAAATTATGTGGACAACATCACATACATTGCTCTGATCCCAAAGTAGCTAAAACACTTGTGTTGTGGAATCAGAGACAACGAAGTTATCACAAACACCCAGACCCGAGACAATGTAGACAAGTGGTTTTCTACATTGACCCGTCCGGGGATTGAACCCGGGACCTCAGAGCCTTCTAAATCAGTGCGTACGCCACTCTACATTAAAGCTACAGTAATCGTGGACTAAGACAGACCTTGAACGCTACCTACAACAAGAATAATAATTATATTAACCTCAGGTAGCCTTGACAGGGAATTTTACTGCTGTAGCCTGTTCTGGAGTCCTAACTTTTTGGCACGGGCAAATAGGCTTCCAGACAAAAAAATCCTTTAGGCCAGTGAAGCTTCTTGTGTTAATATCTATACTTTTAGACCGTTTAGTTAATCTTTGTACATTACAAGCAGGCATTAAAAAAGTTTTCTATTTACGACTGTGAGCATGCTTGATAATTATGTACTACTTCACAGCAGCGTACGTGAGCCGCATGGTCAAGTAGTAACTACTTCCAGAAAGACATGCCAATATATTTAACCTTGGATTTCTTTGAAAATGAAAGTATTATTTCATTAAATAAGTTCTTCTGATTTAACTGCGTTACAAAGATGTATGAATTACTTTTATTTTTTGTTTAATCATAATATTTATAGTAAAAGTTCAGTAAAAGAAAACAAAATAGTCGATCTTAATCTAAATATTAATAATTTTATTATTATTTCATATTTTTATTGTTGTACTATATTTACAAATATAACATAATTTTAATATAAAATCAGTCTTGACGATCGCTGGGCGGTACACTTTCGAACAGGACTTGAGTGAGGAATGTGAATTTTCCTGTGAAAAAAAAAACATTAATTAGGGTACATTAATTTAGTCATGGTGTAATTAATTACGTCTCGCAACTGTATCTCATTTTAAAACCTTAAAAGGCTCATACACACTAAGAAATGTATTTATAGTCGTTTTTTTGATAAGTAACAAAAATAATTCGTAGTCGATTTTGCTCAACAAAGTTCAGTTAATTAGGAAAAATGTTGTTCATTTAGTGGTAAAATTTAAAATACATGGTTGAATGCGACCTAAGAGAAATTAGCTTTGTGCCATAATTAGTTTACATTATATTTATACTTTTCGGTGTATTACTACTCTACTATACGAAATATTCAGTTTCGGACGAAGTATAAAAAATAATGCTTACTTAAAATAGCAGTCGGAGTTTTCTTATAATATACAAATACAGTGTACACGCTGACGCCGAGCAGTATGAATCCCACTGCCAACAAATACTTTAGCGATGGGTCGTGTACTATAGGCAGTATTGATAGGAATATCGCCACTATTAACACGAAAATAGGCACGACTGTAGGAACTCTGTACGGCCGTGGTTTCTTCGCTTGAGTTTTTCGCAGTACTAACAAAGCGACCATGGCTAGCCCGTAGAAGAACCATAGGAACCAACTGGCAAACTCTATTAAAGTTTTAATGTTGCCAACTAAGATAAAAGCTGTTGTCAGTATTGCCTGAAAAGAAAATGTAAATTCAGATTTTTAATAGAATTCATTAGGTATTCAACAGAATAATAGAGAATCTTGTTGTGGTTTGTTGATGGAAATTATTAGTCCTAAATAGGTAATCAGGGTTTTTAATTTTGGAGCTGTCTTTTATGTTATATTTCTTAATAGTAAAACAGGGGAGGCCATTGTTTAATGTTCATTATGTTGTAGAGGATATTAATGGAACAGGTAAATTGTCTGAATAATAAGGAACCAACCTGGAAGGCCACGGCAGGCGCGGGCGTCAACCGCTTAACATTGACATATGAGAATACTTCTAACATGTGACCACCACGGGCAGCTGTGTAACACACTCTGAAAAAACAAAAATATTTTAATACAAAAGATCTCACATAATATTTAAGCTCGCTATATTATCCGAGTAACAGTCGGAAATGCTGCAAGAATTTACAACAACAAAAGCAGAAGGTGGATCACAGATCACACTTTAAAGAGAAAGGAACTTCGTGGGGCTTCGTGTAAAAAAGACAAGGTCTATCAAGGAGGCAAATTTCTTCAATCTGTACACAAAAAGTTATGTAATTTAATAGCAAACATAATTACAAACTACAAAATACACATCCATAATAGAAAAGGTGTCATACCTCGTTACACCAAACTGCACGCTCATAGCGCACCCAAAGGTCGCGATAGCAACTCCTAAAGGTATCAGAAAGCTGGCTGGTCCTAACACCCTCGTACCAAAGGCCACAGCCACCGCGGGCACTGACGTCATCTCCGCGTAATTTAAGACCGCCATATAAGCGACGTTCATGAACACGTAGAGTGCTGTGATAAGAGGAACAGCAATAGATATGCTGAGTGGTACATTGCTGAAACAGAAGGTTTTTGGTTAGTTCGAAGTGATCGGATTGCAGAGTAAACAGCAGTAGGGAATTTTCAATTGAACTTGAATTTGTTCAATCGAACGACACACTGTGGGTTCGAATGAGGAACATACAGTGAATGGAAATGTCGCGTGACGTCAGCTGTAGCTACAATTTTTACCCGCAAGTGACGTCACAAGCCCCTTCTCCTGAACTTTGACATTTTTTATTGATTTGATAAAAGAAATAAAAAAAATAGCAGGCAAAATTTAAAACTTCCAGGTAGTGACCTCGGTAGCTTAGTTGGTAAAGCTACTGGCGCGTCAAGCCAGTGGTCGCAGGTTCGAGTCCTGCCTAAGGTTTTAGTATTTCCTTCTATTATTTGTATTTAATTAAAAAGTTATTTTTATTTTTTTTAATTATCTGGTGGACTAAATGGATATTTCCTATCCAACCCAGTCCGCACCCGTATTACAAAACCAACCAATAACTTAATACTTACACTCCAGGATTGATAATCTCTTCTGTCACGACTGTGACGCTGTTCCATCCATCATAAGCCCACAATCCTGAATACAATGCAAGGGCAATGCCTCCAGGACTTGTTGTGCTGCCTTCGAAACCTTTATTCAGGTTTTCTGTGTTACCTTGAATACAAAATTGATTTTGAGACAATGCATTGATCACAAATTACGAATCAAAGAATTTCTAAGTAATTTCTGAGTTTTTTGCCTAAGGGATGAAATCTTAATATACCTACTGTAATCTAATCCAGAAAATGAAGAAAATAAAAATTTCCTAGTGAAAAAAAGAAATAATAAATTTGTCGATTGTTGTTCTAAGGAAGCGTGGATTTATTTACTTCATAAACTAGATGTCATAAATTAGATACCTCTTGCAATTGCATAGATGCCTCCTCCAATAACAATAAGGCAGGCCAAAACTTTACACACTCCAAATATATTCTGTACTTTGACGAACAACTTCACACTTGTTATATTTATGTAGGTCATAATACCTGAAACATAATTACATAGTATTTTCAATGCTTTATTTATCACATGAGTATATTTTAAAGGATGATACAGAATCACTTGGGTGTAAATAAGGAGAAATGTTTAAGTTAGAAATTAATCTACGATTCTGCTATGTAGGTATGTTCAATTTGTAACTTCGTAGTTATAGATTTGAATTAAAATATTCAGTGAAGGTATACAACCAAATTCATAATAAAGGCAAATTAAATTTTATTGTTCTCACAACGATAACACATAAATGAAGGTAAAAAGAAATCAATTTCAAATGCAATGAGAAAAAGAGTCCTCTTAAAGTTGGTTAAAAATAGAGTAATGTAAAATTTAATTTGCATGTTCATAGAGGGTTTGGTATAATTCCATTAAATATAGTAAAAGTAGTAGAATAGTAGTCATTAATACCACTATATCAAGAATTGAATTTAAATAAAAATCATGTTTAAAATTTATTTCATTTATTTTTATAAAAATATTATATTAACATGGAATAATTAGGTCTTTTAATTTCGGTCCTTTATTAACAATATGTATATGTATATGTAACTCTAAGGTTTCTTGTATTTTGAGTTTGGAATAATTATCGTTAGTCCATTTTTAAAATTATTTATTTAAAAAATCAAACATTAGTTACAACTCATGAAACTATTTACTTTATTTACAAACAGAGACATGCATAAAACTGTCAATATGATAATTTGACTTCCATATGATTATAAGGGTTTGCTGAAACAATTTTCATGTCCTTCAACAGTTCTATTATTTGGAATGTCTCAGTAGTTATTGGTATGTATCCATTTGATGTTTCGTTCAGATGTTCTGCCATTAATTGCTAAAAATAAAACATTATTATAGTTATAATGTAGTAAGTAGTAACATAGGTAAACCTATAAAGGTCAGTAATACAATTTGAATACAAAGTACAGCATATATAAGGACAATTAAGAAATAAAAATTATAAATATAGAGATATATTTTATTTGGTATAAAAAACGATTTCAAGCTGGAATAATTAAAGTAAATCTTGGTTTGTAGTACAAAAACTATGCTACACAACTTCTTACTATAGTATGGAGATATTGAAAATGTAGAAAGGTGTCTTAATTTTGGATGAATACTCAAACAAAACTCATTTTTATGTCATTAAGGCTCATGCTGTACCTATCTCTTTAACATAATAATAATATAATGTAGAAACAGAGAAACTTTAAATTTTTTTTTTAATTTTTTAACTGTAAGATATTTTGCTTACTGTTTATTTTGCTAAAATTTACCCTCAGAGGGGTTAAACCAAATGATACCCATGGATCCACCAGTATCTTTAACTATATTTTATGTTATTTTAGTAAATTACTGGCCAACTTACCCCCAAAGTATCAATAATCATGTTATCCGAGTTCGGGAACAGTGAGTGTATAAGATCATGCAGCTCATTCTTCATCAGCTGGAACTTCTCTTTGGCTTTATATATGTGTTCCGGTTTTACCTCTCGCTTGTTAACTTTAGGACGAGACTTGGCTTCTTGTGTTATGGTGATCAGAGTTTTTAATCTGAAATATCAAAGTATTTTGATCATGATGATATAATCTCAAAACACTTATTGTTTATATGTATGTGGAACTTATAAAACAAGGCAAATGGTTTAAAATTATAACAATATAGAAGTAAAAAAAGACTAAGCCATTTCGAGCGCAGTTGGTTTAATTTACGTGGCAGTATCTACATAACCTTATAACATAACATTCTATAAATAATTATGTACCTGTTTATCTCTGCATCAATATCATGTATAGAGCCTTTCATAAAAGCAGTAAATTCTTCAACCTGGCCCGTTTTTTCCTTTATCTCGTTGAGAAACTGACTAGTAAGGAGGTTATCATCAGCAGTGATTGGCGTATTCGAATTTTGTACCTCATTTCGAAGCCCTTCAATATAATTCAAAGTTTTCTCATGAACATCTTCCAAGCTCACATTCGGCTCGTCTAATGGTGAATTATCGATTATGTTCCACTCGCGCATGCAACGAGCTTGTATTCCTTTTATTTCTCGTTTTACCGCGTCTCGAGTTTCATTATTTCTTTCCGAAGGCATACTAAAAAAAAACTGTGTGAACTTATAATGCAAATTTACAACACAAAATTGTAAATAAAGAAAATGAACAAGTAATACTTACTTTAAACAAGTCCCGATACAATTTACAAGTATTATCGTTTAGAGATCACGATTTCGTACGTCGTTATATGTAATTCTACTTACAAAAAATTTATTAATTGCTGCACAATCAACAAACACCACAACCAGTGCTGTTTGAATTTTGAATTTGACAGTTGCCATTTGTCACTGGGACTTTGACGTTTCATAGAGTAGTAGTGAGGCACGCTATGGCCGGTAAGTAAAATTGGTCTAATCGATTAGACCGGATACCGATTATATCTTAACAATGAAACCTTTTCCTTTTATGATATAATTTAACATATATATAATAATATACTTACATAATGCTGCTATTGACGCCAGCTTTATCGCTATGTTTTTGTAATCGGGGCTTATGTCCGGCGTAAAAGGTTGAATGGCATATTCAGCAAACGTCATCACAATAATAGCAACTTCAGCGGGTCTTAAAATGACTACGTAAATCCATGCACATATAAATGCAGGTAACGGCCCCCAGTATTTATGAGTATCTCCAAACGCTTCTTGAAAATAAGAATATTCAGCGCCGGATTTCCCGACTACAGTTCCCAACTCTGCAAATGACAGTGCTCCTGCAAAAAAACCGTATCCAGAATTTAAAAAACTAACCTTTTGACTGTATACCTAGACAATTTAATTTATTTACTTAAATAGGTATCTTACCTACACCCACCTAATAAGGATATTATTCCAGAGACTGTCCATATAATCAGGCATAGGGCGACGGACCCGGAGTGTTCTAACGCTGATGCTGGTGACACGAATATACCAGACCCGATCATGACACCAAGAATTAAGTTCACAGCAGAGAACAACCCCAACTCTCGTTTGAGTTTCACATCGCCCCCGGAAGACGTCGTCATGCCGTTGACCGACTCACGCTTCTCTATCAATTCTGAATCTTTTTCTGTCATAATATTTCACCTGGAACAATGCACATTTGTTACTCATCGATAAGATCTTATGATATAATGTAATTGCATAAATTAAGATAATCATTAATGTATAATATTATGACACTTGGACGTCCGACTTATTCAATTGCTCAGACTCAATACTGATTGGAAATCCAAGCCCTTCAAGGATAACATAAATAATTCATGGAATTGAAAAGTGTCGTGTTCTAGACGGACGTTGTAATTACGCTAAGTGCCACGGAGTTGTGTTGATAAATTTTAACGACTTGGTCCTTTGCAAGCAGTAGGAAATGATTAGTTCGTTAATCTAGTATGTCAAGGGTACAAAAGACCGTTGGCTTTTGTAGATGAAGACTATTTACATGTCTAACAATCTGTTTTGCAGTTGCATTCGCTTTCAGGCGATTCAACAAAATATTGGCACTAAACCTTGCATAATAAAGTAGTAGAGGGTTATTTGTGGGACAATTGTGGCGACAATCACTGGTACTAAAGAAGTTGTCAGTGATCTTACTCACTATAGCTCAGCTGTTTGCAATACATCAAATCCTTTATTAAAGCGACTACCGGTGTGAGGCTCCTGTTCAAAATCCATTGCTGGCTTACTAACTAAGTACATTGTTAAATCTTTTCAGTGCTTATATCAATGAAGCGACGGACGTTGATGCTTGGGCTATTGTGTGGGAACCATAAGGATGTAATCGAGTTAACGGTGAATGAACTTAGCCCTCACGTGTTTGTTGGCAGGATTCCTCTCAAGAGGTCGCTTGGGAATATTTTTGACCTCATCGCCGAATTAAGGAAGGTGAATCCACTTATGTCAATCGAGTTAATATGAGAGTCTTTCATTTGACTATAGCTAGCCGAGTAATAGGAGGTAGCTGATATTAGGTATGTACTACAAACTTTTTGGTAAGTACCTAACATTGTTTGGTACGCTTGTATCCGAGTGCAATTTTGAATTGTTAACGTCTTTATAATTACAACAATAATATCATATGGTAACTGACACATGGCCATCTGATTCCAGACCATCCCATCCACATCCCATCAATCCCAGGCAGAGCATGTATTATGGCAACTAAACCATTGATAAACATGCATAGATAAATTACACCCTGACACAAAACAACAATAAATAGCAACTTATTATTAAAACTAACAACAATATCACTGACAATATTTTTCTAAAACAAATGAGCATTGTTCAAGGGTCGTCGATTAAAACTGAGCAGGTACAGTCATGCACTCAAGCGTCCGTCAACCAATCAACTTTACTGCTTAGAAATAAGACCGCTATTAATAATAAAGTATAGACCTTTCTATGTGGTCGACTGTATCTTTTAATACACTATTGTTAATACGAACAATTAATTCATACAAAAACTGCGTTCTGTGTTATATTTCATTCATAATGTTTGTATCTATTGACAAATATATTTTAGCCGATAAGAAACTTCTTATAATTACTCTCTTCATATGTAGACTTATAGGTATGTGCATTACAGCGAATATTGTCATATATTGATAAGATAGTGTGGTGATTACCGACTAGAGGTCTAGCAAAGCGTGTAGTAATTCGTAATTAGGTAATACGAAAGAGCGTCTATGATACTTTTCGGGTTCCGTACTTTTTTTTTTATCGGGTTGAAACTCTAATGATTTCAACCCACACCGAGGGCACGGCGTCGGACTAGACCGACTAAAAACACCCCGGTCCCGTCCTTGCTTTTGCCGGAGGCGCGGGATCTCTGCGCGGCCTCGGCAGGCTTCAGTCTTTAATAGACCCCTTCTAGAGGGGAGGGTGTATAGTGCCCACCCCTCGCTCCTTCAGAGGACGGATGCGTGGGACTTCGCGTCCGCATCTTTCGTGACCTGTCAGCTGATCGGCTGACGGGGTGCCCTCCCAGTCACCCGCAGGCCCGGCCTAAGGGTGGCCTGAGATCTAGGGTTTCGTACCTGAAGGGAGCCAACAGGACCCTATTAGGTACTAAGCCTATGCTGTCCAACTGTCCGTCCGTCAGTCTCTCTGACAGCGGGCTGTATCTCATAAACTATGATAGCTAGAGACTTTAAATTTTTACACTGTGTGTATTTCTGTTTCTGTTGTAACAACAAATAATTAAAATTAAAATAAATTATAATTTCCCTACTAGAAACATGTTTTTTTTACAAATTTTGGACTTTGTAACGTCAGAAATCTTGTTAAACTATGGTACCTTTACGCGCAACTCTGTCTCGCACTTGGCCGGGCAAATTTCATCTATAATAATTGAATTAAGACTTTTCTCACCAATTGCATGGAGGTAAGATAGAGGTAATTCATTAGAATTGTTAGGTTTATTATATGTCGTAGATTACCTATTAGCGGCCTTAATAAAAGGATTTTACGACAGACGTACAGTCAGCAACTAAAGTTGATCTCAGTTTTCCGAAACACCTAGAACACAATTTAAAGTCTATAAATTGAAGTTGCGACTACGCTACGCTTTGAAAATTATAATAATATCATATACTTACATAGAAAATTATTATAATATAATAATATCGTAGCGTCTATTTATTATATAACTAGCTGTGCCCGCGGCTTTGCTCCCGTCAAATAACTACCTACCTACCCTACTACCTATCCTACAAACTACCCTACTACTTACCCTACTACCTATAGGTAGCTTACCTACACCTGCCTACCAATTTTCTCATTTACGCACTCACTATTCTTATGAGATTTAAAAAATGTTTTTTTTTAATTTTCTACAAACCTTGTCCTGACAACAAAAAAAAATAGAATTATCCAATTTGGTAAAATCGTTCGAAAGTTATGCGCGTACATATATTTCGGCGATTAATCTATACTAAATCTATACTAATATTATAAAGCTGAAGAGTTTGTTTGTTTGTTTATTTGTTTGTTTGAACGCGCTAATCTCAGGAACTACTGGTTCGAATTGAAAAATTCTTTTTGTATTGGATAGTCCATTTATTGAGGAAGGCTATAGGCTATATAACATCACGCTACGACCAATAGGAGCGGAGCATAAATGAAAAATGTTGCAAAAATTAAAAACCGTTGAAACTAAAACACGCGAACAAAGTCGCGGGGGACAGCTAGTATAATTATAAAGCTGAAGAGTTTGTTTGTTTGTTTATTTGTTTGTTTGTTTGAACGCGCTAATCTCAGGAACTACTGGTCCGATTTGAAAAATTCTTTCAGTGTTGGATAGCCCATTTATTAAGGAAGGCTATAAGCTATATAACATTACGCTGCGACCAAAAGGAGCGGAGCATAAATGAAAATGTTGCAAAAATGAAAAATCGTTGAAACTAAAACACGCGGGCAAAGTCGCGGGAGACAGCTAGTTTTTATATATAGATAGATAATAAATAGACGCTATGAAATTCTAATTAGATCCATCAACTTGCAGACTGTACTTTGCCAGAGCTATAAGTACTATGATAATGAACTTTGAATGAGAGTCATGTAAAGTGTGATTAACACGTTTGCACTTTGCTGATAGCATTTCAAACGCTTACTATTGGGTGTAGATTAAAAGTCAAGTTACACAATGAGAATGCAACTGTAATGCGACTAAGTAGGTATTTACTATTTTAACTGTACCGTTATCATTTATTATGTAAAGTTAACAGTCTAACGTATTTGTATAATGTGTGTTCAAACATAATTTTATGTATGTTAGGTGTACGGTAAATGACTATTTCTAATAATAATAATTTCGGCCTATGAATACTCTATATTATTATCTATACTAAGTAAGTATACTATCTATGATTGTACTTTAATATAATACGGCTAAAGAGTTTCTTGTTGAACGCACTAATATCTGAAAGTACTAGCCGATTTGAAAATATATTTTTGCGTTCGATAGCCGTATTGACGATCTCCGTGGTCGAGTGGCGTACACACCGGTTTTCAAGGGTTCGATCCCCGGCCGGGTCAATGTAGAAAACCATTTTTCTACATTGTCTCGGGTCTGGGTGTTTGTGGTACATTCGTTGTCTCTGAATTCCATAACACAAGTGCTTTAGCTACTTACTTTGGGTTCAGACTGTTCAGAGCAATGTTTGTGATGTTGTCCACATTTATTAATTTATTATTTATTTTCAAGTATAGGTTATATTACTTCACGTCACTTGCCTTGAGAGAAACGCAAGGCAATTAAATGGATGTACAATTAATCTTTCTCCTCGAAAGTTGGACATTTAGGCTAAACAGATAACAGTTATTAACATTTGTGTAATCAAACGGTATCTCTTATCGTGGCCACATTATGAATTGTTCGACAAACATGATCAAACAAAATTGATAAACTGTATTAGTTTTGGTCAAGCAATATTCGCGAACGGTTAATAAAAAGTTTATTCTAGAAATGCACCATGTTAATTTTTTTAATTATAATTCAGAATCTTTATTAGCATAGCTTTATACACAGAATAGATTACCGACTTTTATCGAATGTCTTTTAAATAAAACTTGTACAAACAAATTTTGCATAGCCTACCTATTTCAATATTAAACATGAGTAAAAATTTCAAATTTAAAACATAAATTATGTTTTCCTGAATAGTTAATTTTGTAGAATTGGCGTTTTCCTTTCTTTTGTCTAAACATTGTATAAATATACACCATGTATTGCCATTGTTTCCCAGTTACACATATTTATGGAGTTGTGTACGAAACTAATTCAATTGTATTTATGAAATTATATGTTAGGTGGGTACTATTTTTAATTCAGTTCAATAAGGTAAGGCAAACGGATTTGTGACTGAACTTATTAATACTCACATATATGTATACATATATGTATATTCAATACAAAGATGACATGAGAGCAACGAGACACGTGTTATGCTAAATAAAACTTAATTTAAATTTTGGGACATCAAAAATTGCCAAGATGCATTAAGAGTTTACGAAACATAAACTAACAAGGATTATTTTACAGTACCTAAAAATAGCATTATTATTTGTATGACAGGAAAATAATTTAATTAAATACCTACTGGAACAGTAAAAATTTCCAATATGCATTAGGAGTTTAAGAGACACATTGACTACGGATTTTTAAAGTGGGGGTTTTGTATTTTACCTAAAAGTACTTTCTTGGAAATTGAGAGAAAAAAAACAAATTTTGTTGTCAAATTGCATCGAAGTATGTGAAAATTAGTTCCATTTAAGTTGCGTCGAATATCCTTTTTTGGTTAAGTAAGGTATTTATTGCATCAAAACAAGTTTTCAGACGAGGGCAGTGACATTTCCGCTAATAAGCTTTTTTCGTTCTTGTCAAAGACGGCGGAGATGATATAGTACCCAGTAAGTAAAATTATTTAATCTATATCTATACTAATATTATAAAAAGGAAAGATTTAATTGTTTGTTTGCATTGAATAGGCTCCGAAACTACTGAACCGATATGTAAAAAAACTACTTGTCCCCCGCGACTTTGTCCGCGTGTTTTAGTTTCAACGGTTTTTCATTTTTGCAACATTTTTCATTTAAGCTCCGCTTTTGGTCGCAGCGTAATGTAATACAGCTTATAGCCTTCCTCAATAAATGGGCTATCCAACACTGAAAGAATTTTTTAAATCGGACCAGTAGTTTCTGAGATTAGCGCGTTCAAACAAACAAACAAACAAACAAACTCTTCAGCTTTATATATTAGTAAGTATAGATATAGATTGTTTCACTTTTGGGAAGCTACACTATCCCGGGGTGACATAGGCTATATTATATTTTTTTAATTTATTGTTAGATACCCGTACGAAGCCGGGGCGAGTCTTGATATAAGTAAAAGATAGACGAAATAATGATTGATTAAAGGTCAATTTCTTAAGTAAATACGGTTATCACTCGACCGCCTACTGAGAATAATGTGGGGCATTAAATATTGGTAACAATAGTTGATAACCTGCTTAACTATTCTTCATGATTTTATATATTTAGAATATACGGTATATTTAAGAAATACAATAATAAATCAATATTCTAATTATGTCTAATTAGGTAGGTAAGTATTACCTACAAATTCATTATAACATACCTATTGTCTTTCCATTCTATTACATTGACCTGACCTTATTTTCGCTCTACGTAATTAAAAACCACTACCAGGAATTAAAAAAGTGGGTCTTAAACTGAATCGAATTGTATTTGTTTTTGTTTGTGTGATGCCGTTACGTGTTTTCTCTATTAGCAAAAATTCAAGGTACACCACTTACTAAATGAAACAGCGTGCGTCTGCGTACATCCATTCATGTGATCTCGTACTCGGTATAAGAGAAAGAGTTGCGCAAACATTAGTCCAATAGTCATTATTCGGCAATTTTATCATTAGGCCGAATATTTAATTTGATAACTCAAATACTGCGAAAGTGGTTAAGTGTATTTTACTTTATATGAGTTTATTTAAATTGGAAAAAAATTAAGTTAATTTAAGATTATGTGTTAAACTAATAGTTTAAATAATTTAATTTATATTTATAAGTCTTTCAGTTTTTTTGTATTCGTTAAAATGAAATCACTTGAATAAGTAAAAAAAAAAATTGTAGTTCCGATTTTTTTGTTTTATTATTTTCGGCCTGATATTCTGACTATTCGGCAGAATTCCCATTTAGTCCATCTCTATGTTAGACATTAACGTATAGTAATAAAGGATACGATTCTAACCGTTAAGTCACGTTTTCCACGTTATACGTTTAACTTGTTGTTGTAATAAAATATACCTTTCACGATGCTTTATCGAACGTTACTGGTTCTAGCGTAATTATTGTATATCATCATTTACAAAAGTTCTGAATATAATATCATTGAGAATAACTATGTCTGGGGGCGTGAATATTTAATTCATGGATGGAAAAAAATCTCAACATGAGGCTAAAAACAATAAAAAGCAAAATGTGCTGGCTAATACCTACATTATTATTACTAGGTACCAATATTGTTCATATCGTGATTCTTTCATAAACTGTTTAAATAAATCATCATTAATTGCAATGTAATAAATGATAATGAATTAAACAAAAACCCTTTTTTAACTTCATCCAAAAACTCGCGATTAATAAACGTAATCATTTGTAACTTTACCATTACATGCTTAAAATACAGTTAAGATAATTTAAAATGTTGCTATCTAATAATATATAATTAATTACAAATGCATAAAAGTAATTAATCTACATATCACGCACCTACAGCTTCGAAGATAAATGCGACGCGTCCTTGACCGTTGCTTACGATAAAAAATATAATTTAAAACAATTACTGAAATACTGATTGTATTAAAAAGTAACTGTAATCATCTTCGGCTATTGCTTTGTGTCTTTGTAATTACTAGCTATAGTTACGTAGTTTTTCGTTAGCCGTTTTATTAATAGCCATTAAAATCAGACAGCCAGACTTCGTGGTTACATACTTTTTGGTCTTTGCAACCGACTTTGATATTTAGGCAGTAGCTCTAAGCAAAATACTACTCATACCCGATATTGGTGAAACAGAATGGCCGATAATCAGGTGCATGCTTTGAAACTGTGAGCCTACCGATAGTTAGGAGGATAGAGCTATACAAAAAGAAGAAGTTCCAATATAGACGCAAAAAGCTAACTAAATGGGGCTTATTCTATATAGGTACGACTTCAGTAAGTAGGGCAGACACAACTTAACTAAGTGGGACTATCATTGACCCTTTTACGCCGATTGTAATGCCATATATTTCATGCTATCTACGCGTCTGTTCCACTAACTGACTCACCCCTTTCTGTACAGCTGGTAAAAATGGGCCACGAATAAACTCTACAAAAAAGATTAAATGTTTAATATATTAATAGAGCTCTTTAAATTATTTTAAAGGGCTTTGCTTTTTTTTTCTATTCTATGTCTCAAAGCTCTTTGTTTGAAGATGTTAATGGAATATTAATTTTATTGTTTGCAACGAATACTGATCTAAGCTTGAAACGTCTGCTTCGAGCCCAAATTAAATTATCTAAAAGGTTCGTGCTGAAAGCAATTTAGTAGCGATAGATGGTTACACGGATATTTAGTGTATCTATCTAAAGTTTGTGTTCTCAGATAATAACCTTTTTTATATCCTTAAGAAGCCTTTCAAAAACAATTGGCTTCGGCATCTCGTTGTGGCATTGAATAAGAACATCAGAAAGAACCCTTAAAATCCTCTGTTGATTGTCTGGAGGACAATAATGCGGGTTACCGAAAGGTTGACGAAACCTATAACAATAAGGCATTTGTTGATGGGATTCTCATGCGACATGCTTAGAATATCATATTCAAGGTGTTATACGTTCCATATTTATGTAAGAGAATTGGGTACAGTGCACTGACTGCACGTGTTGAGTTAAGATAATATTGCTGTGTGGTGTTCTATCGCCGTAAGCTAGGGTTAATATTTCCCAAGTACTTGTGCAACGATTAAACAGAACTGAAGATAAATGAAACTACATTATAGAGAGTTAGGAAACAGGTGAGAATAAATAAAATACTTTTACGGATAAGAAGTAAAATTAGGTAAGTAGCACTTTCGAAGTATGATCAAAAGATTCCAAACAAACTAAACAGCTGTGTAACTACTATCTGATTACTCCCACAATCAAATCGATGACTTAAGTGCACTCAATAATTATTGTTTAGAAGTTCTACGATAAGGAAAAATGCGTAAAGATATCGAATAACCTCCTAATTGACTCTCACAATTTGCACTAAAGATAAGCTGTTGATAAGTATTGTTCGACATCCGATCAGCAATGAATTCATCTCGTTGTTAATGGAGACGTATTACACTTTATTTAACACGAGTATAAACTAAGTGTACACGTGCCTCTGACGTGATGGCTTCGTCAGTAAGAGACTTCTAGACTTGATGGCTTCGTTACATCATTCAAATACAATGATATTCTCTAGTACCAAAGATTTAGAACGAAATTGAAGTCTTAAATAAAAAAAAATGCCTTTGAGTTAAATACTCTAATCTAATCTAAATAATTAATTGATTATTGTGTTAATATGTAGCCTAGGAGTGCTAAATGCCGATTGCTCAAACATCACAAAAATTTAAGTCGTCATTACGTTAGTTTGACTTGAGTAGGGTTTGCTGAGGAATAATAATAGGCGACAATCCAAGAGATGTTAATGCAATGCTATATTTACTCATACGCACTAGAAGTATATGCAAACCTAGACTCAAATAAAGTAACTGATCACAGTAATAGTGGTCCCAGGTTCGAGTACTGCCTGAGGTTTAAATTTTACTTTCTACTACATATTTGTATTTAATTATAAAGCAACTGATTTGAAGATACACCATTTCGCTTGACTCAAGGATGTAAAATTTACCGAAACAAATATTCGTGTAACTAAATATGTAGTTTTTGTTTAATTTTTTTTAATACTTTGTCAACACGTCTCAAGGCAGTAAGGCTTACAGTGAAGGTTGTTTCATAGAATTTGACCAAAATCTTTGACAATGTAAATACTGTAATCTTTTTGCTGCGTTTTCTTTTGTTTGCAGGTCTTATCGCAATATGGTTATTAATATAAAAAATATGGCACTTACTGACGAAAACAAATACTTGTTATCCAGTGCAAAAAGCGTATAAATGTAAAAATTGTAATGGAGAAATGCGTATATTGCATTATGTATTATTATTAACTGGAGCAACC
This sequence comes from Diachrysia chrysitis, assembly GCA_932294365.1. Lineage (NCBI taxonomy): Eukaryota > Metazoa > Arthropoda > Insecta > Lepidoptera > Noctuidae > Diachrysia > Diachrysia chrysitis. The sequence continues at coordinate 1,472,292 of OW028661.1, forward strand.
CGGTTTGTACAATGACGATAGTTTACATTTAAATAGAAAGGTAACCTTTCTTGAATGAACATTAATAAACCATGTTTACAGAAACGTAACATTATATATAATTAAGACGAATATTCAAGTATTCGGTCTATCATCTTAGGATACTCAGTTGTGTTATTTGAGTCCTAAATTCAATCATTTTTGTTTGCCTTCAAAATTTACCTACTTACTGCATAGATATTGTATTCTTTTAGAAATTAATTAGGTACTTTAATGTCTCAACCTATTTAATTGTGCAGACCGCAGTGCTTAAAGTAGTATTTAAGCATAAACCATCTCAACAAAATCAAAGGCAGTTTAATGTCCAAATATTAAAAGTTCAATCAGTTTTAAGTCGTTATAGAAGGGGACAGCATAATAAGACAGTTTATACAGGTGAAGTCACAAGTACATGTTAGTAACCTACTCAAAGACATTTGTTCAAAGTAGGCAGACGGTAATGTAATACCCCAACTTATAAAGTAAATATTATTTTGTTAGCTATTTTTACTAACGTGTTGACCACACGTTGGTAGACATTGTGCACTGCACAGTGCACATTGTTGATGCTGCGTTGCACAAGCATCACTGACAGATACCGTTATAGCGCTCGCCGGTTGGCCATTCGCGGGTCGGCTGTCAAAGTATGGATGACATTTCGGACATCGCGTGCGACTAGCGCCTCTGGCGGAAATTGCAAACTGTAGCCCTCATTGATTGAGACCGTTCTCTTATAACAAGTTTAAAGTTAACATTGTAATAAACAGTGACTACTAGCTGTTACATTAAAATGTATTAAGTAGTTGTCCTCGTAATGCAACGCCACTCGTGAGTTTCTTATCATTAACAATTCGTAAAGCCTTTGAATTGTCGTTTATGAGGTTAATAAGATATTTCGAATGAATTTACACTGGTTGACTGATCATGACCTGATTTAGAAAAGTTACGTTTTTTTTTGTATTCATTTATGAATTAAACTTCAGTGCATCTGTCTTTTGAAGCTTCTTTCTTCTTTTGAAATAAAATGTGGAGGTCTTCAAAGAAAAATCTCACAGATTATTTGAAAATTAATCTTTGTCATCGTGGTATTAAAGATCCAATTTAGTTGCCTTGACTTGTTATTTTAGGATGGTCCGAAAGGATGAATGACTTGGATCGTACTGCAAGTGACTTCTTAGGTTCTGACCAATAGGGTACTATTAAGCCATTAGCCGTTTCCTTCAATTATGTATTTATGTCAAACAATTTGCGTGGGCGACTGTTTAAAGTAACTTCATACATTTCTAAGAGACATGTATTTATACCTGAGAAACACATAATAATAGCCATCGCCCGCGGGATCCTTTCCATCTCATGGAAAAATTTCTGAAGCAAAATTTTACTACGCTCTTTTTTGTGTCTATCTTAACCATTTAAACCATTTATTTCTCTATCTAAGTACTTACATATTCGAGTCGCTGTCAACTCGGACACAATATATTCACATAAAATATAAAATCTAATGTCAAACATACACTGATGCATGACAACAAATCAATTTATTACCGAAAGATTACCTTGAAGCCACCATAAAATAGGTTTGGTTACATATTTCAATACTTTTTTATCTGACTGTACAAAATAGCTTTCTTTTAACGGTGTCGAAATTGGCAGTGAAAATAATATTAAAATTATAATGTGTCAAATCGGACACTGTGTCCGAGTCGTCATCGAATCACTACATATTTCTTGTTGTGTTCTACATAGTTCTAGATATAACTTCTCTCGAAATTTCGCTTCGAAAACGTATGTAACTATCTTACGCTTTCATATTATTATTTTCATAAATACTTTTGAACGAGCTCGTAAATTATTAGAACGTTTTGAAAACGCAAGTCATTTCGCCAGTTTAAAATATTGGCCATCCTGGTGCCAAAGTGCAACGACATTGCATTTTAATGTACCTATTATATTTGCGATCCATGAACAGCGTAAATTAACTTATTTACGTTATCTCGTATCCTGCGTCCAACATCTAATAATATGTCACGTAGATGTTTTATTTATAATGCGAGTATTCTTTTGTATGCAATGTGCGGCTGACTGTGCATCGAGATTTACGTCGCATTATAATTATGTGTATACAGTAAAACGAGTTGTTCGGTGTTCCACGTACCAAACCCGACACTGCACAGTATGCAAGCTGGCAGAAAACAAAGTTTCTCCGAATTTAATTTCGTTACACCGATGTACTTTTTTTTTCATAATTGCATGATTTACGATGCCTTCGTGCCAGTGCGCTTCTCTGAATTTGAAATACGAAGCTTACCTTTTTGGAAGTGAATTCATTAAATATCTTTAAATGCAAAGATGACGAGATATATTTTATTTCGGTGTGAAGTATTTTTATTAACAAAAAGAATCTGACAATAATAAATGATAAGTAAGGAATGTTTGAATCTTGTTACGGCATGAGATGTTTTTTTTTCAACTCAACCCCTTTTTATTTTATGGTCCAAGAGAGAGACCTTCGTTTTGATTAATTATAGGGTCTTCAACTTATGGATGGATAAATACTTGTAATTCAATGCTTATAATTGTGCCTCATTTTAAATCATAAATTACAAGAATTTGGTACAGTTTAATTCATGAATTATACCGTAATTTTGATAGTGCGAACACGTGATAGTAATTATGTAATTATATCTGCAAAGTGAGTTTGGGCCTACAGATACCGCTTTATTTACTGGATTATCGTTGTTCATACGCTAGTTTACAACGCTCCCACTTCAATCTAAAGGCGAAATAAAGATAAGTGTATTCTATAATAAAATTCACGACCGATTATATATACTAATAATGATTTCTTTATTTTCCTGTTACCAAGTGATTTCGTTTAATAATAAAATTCTTGATAATAAGGAAGCCCGTACGTTATAGTTATGATAAATTTGGCTTGACGTATTTGATAACTTGTGCTGATTTTGATAGCCCTATGTATAGTATGGCGTGATTTCCCAGTTAATGCCTCGTAAAAACGTGAAGATATGTTTTGTGAAAAAAATATTAAAAGTACTTAGTAATATTACTTCAATATTATAAACTAGCTGTCCCCCGCGACTTTGTTCGCGTGTTTTAGTTTCAACGGTTTTTCATTTCTGCAACATTTTTCATTTATGCTCCGCTCCTATTGGTCGTAGCGTGATGTTATATAGCCTATAGCCTTCCTCAATAAACGGACTATCCAATACAAAAAGAATTTTTCAATTCCAACTAGTAGTTCCTGAGATTAGCGCGTTCAAACAAACAAACTCTTCAGCTTTAGATATATACTACTGGATACATGTTTTATTATATCAATTATTTTTTCGTCGCTTTAGAGTCGGCGCAAACAGGCCCCAGCCACCAGTGGCCAGCGAGGGCGACAGCGACTTGGTATAGCCACACAAAGAGCACACAGAACACCGAGTTACGTAGTAACTATCTATTAATCTGTGACCGAGTGTTTCAAAGTTGATTTTAACATTATTTTTAAATAAACAGTATAATTTTGTTTATCCATACTTGATATTTTTTTTATACTTTTAGGTTTGTTTTTATCCTATTACCTATATGTTGTTTGTGCTAAAAAACTGTTTGTAAAAATAAGATTTAATGACCTTGAATATTTAATTAGACACACACTAGCCATAGTGACTTGAACGTAAGAATTTCCAGAAATCCATTTTTTGGTGCGCATAATCAGAGTCAGAAAATTTAATAATCTATCTATACTAATATTATACAGCTGAAGAGTTTGTTTGTTTATTTGTTTGTTTGTTTGAACGCGCTAATCTCAGGAACTATTTGTCTGGTCGGAATGGTCCGATTTGAAAATTTTTTTCAGTATTGGTAGCCCATTTATTGAGGAAGGCTATAAGCTATATAACATTACGCTGCGACCAAAAGGAGCGAAGCATAAATTAAAAAATGTAGCCAAAATGAAAAACCGTTGAAACTAAAACACGCAGACAAAGTCGCGGGGGACAGCTAGTATATTATAAAGGTAGTAAGGTAGAATGTCCTAGTTTTATTAATAGGTACGAGGTACAGGTCAAGTTCCGAAAATATTTAACATCAACATTACTGTTTTTATATCCGGCGCTCCCTGTGCAATCAACCCCATAACCCATTACAAGATCACTGACCACTTTTTTTACGACAGGTAATGTATGAAGGAAATTGCTTTTTAAGTGGTGGACCGTGGATGGGAGAGCTTCCTATAAAAGATACAAGAAAGTAAGTATCTACTTAAACAGTGGTTTTCTCTGACATAGCGGTTTTGTCTAGTTTCAAAGGTTCATAGTGTGATATTACATAAACTAACCTTCTTTCGGTTTTAATTGTAAAGTATCACATACTTTTATTTATTTTGTTGGTATTTCCAGAGTTTTGAAAATTCAAATAAAAAGGCAGTTATGTTTTAAGCTCGTCTAGATTAATCACAAAAAAGAGTTTATAATTGTAGAAAAGCCCTAAATAAATTTTATAGCTAGGAGTTCAATAGACATATTAATGTCATAAACGACAGTAACTCTGCCTGTCTTTCTGTCTGTCTGTTACTCTTCCACTCTACGCTAAACGCTAAACCTCTGAACCGATGTTGATAAAATTTGGTATGGGGTAAGCATAGATTTCAATAAAGGGCGATAGATAGGCTATTTTTGTCGCGATAACCAACACCCACGGGGGCGGAGTCGCACGCAACAGCTAGTGATATAAATTGATGCGCAAACACAGGTGCACTCTATACAAAAGTTTATATGCATAATGTTGGGAAAGGATTCCCGGATTTCAATATATTTATATCGACATCGACGATATTTACTATCGACACAATCAGTTCCGTCAATGCACGTGTGGTCTTTAAACTCATTCCGTCGACCTACGCCTGACCTTGGCCGGTATCAACGACCAACGTATTATTGTTTTGGTTTTTTGTTTACACAATATGGGAATTTCACCTTTTTCGACCAACGGGTAGCGTGACTCATAGGTGCCTACATATTGGAATATTGTCCTATCGTTAGGTATATATTACCGTTGACATTACACTCGAGACTGGACAAATTGGACGTTTGACCCATTATTTTCGACGAAAATTGATCGCTTGTTGACTCCTAATTATCTATAAATGTCTGGTGTTTGGTTCTTGTTTACTAATTGTGTACCTAAGGCGATCGAAATGTGATGTTTCACTCAACTGCCAAACAAGGGTTATGTTTTTCGCACGTATCCAAGTATGTTTGCTGTTTGTATTTTTTTTTATTACCTCCTTTTTCTAAACGGCTGGATGAATATCGATACGTCTCAAAAACCTAGTGTCCTTAGATAAGTGTTTAACAAAATGGCGGAAATTTGACGCTAAATTGAAAGTCGATAATTTAAAAAAAATAACCAACCCTATCGAGTACTTAGGATTTTACAATAAAGGGTGTACAAAAATATATGCAACTTGTACGTGATGAAATGTAATTTGGGATGAAAAATTATAAAATAGGTACATAGGTACTTCACTATTATAAAATCTTGCAATAAATACAACTTGTATATAAAACTGTTCTCATATTAATGTGAATAATTGCATATAAATTACTGTATTATCAATTTGGGGTCAACTTCATTTAATGAATCAGAATCAGGCAAGGATGCTTATTATGAATTTTCAATACAAAAATAAACAAGTGTACTTGAGAACATCCTTCTTTTTCGTCGACTAATAAACCAAAATATGACCTCCATGGTATAAAAAATATTCGTATCTATAAATAGGTACCTAATCTAACATTACGAGCAACATATTATTTAAGAGGTTCTAAACAAAATCGTTGATTTTCTCTTATAGTAAACTCAAATGGAATGTCTTATCATAAAAATAGATCAAAAAAGTTAATTCTATTTCTCCCAGTGGTCCGTATAAGACAACGTCTACATCCCATAAAGTGAGAGGCTAGCGATGTATTTACATAACTCGGCGTGTCTGAGGTCCTATGTCACAAACATCGGTCTATTGTTGGAATTCTATCGCCGACGCCACTCTGGCGAGATAGTAAGGCTTCATAGTCATGAGCATATTCTGTTAAACACGAACTAAATATATTTCGAATGATTTTTTATCAATTAAATAAAATTAAAAAAATATATGTTTTTTTTTTGCAGAAACGCGTGCACTAAAACAAAGCGTTGTTCAAGGCGTAAATTTTTAAGTATGTTCTCATTTATTACCATTTTTTTTACGCTGAATTTAAGTAATTATAAGATAGCAATGTTTTAAGTTGGGTTTAGTTCGTGAAATACAGAATCGGTACTATTTTCTAGCTTAGCTCTTTATTTTTTTACTTGTTTATACAACACAGCATGATCACACATTATTATATTGACGTTGTTTTTTGTATCTTATTTTCTTGCGTAGTTAATACACAATCATGTTTACCGACAGCAGCATTTATTAAAACATCTACTATTTATTAAAATTATATTTTATTAAGTAAATGGTTCTTTTTTTTAATAAATCTTCAACGATTCTCTCACTATGTTATAATTACTTATTAATATCAACATAATCTTAAGTTATTCACTTGTTTCTACCGGGAAATGACCTCTTTTTATACAGAGAACGAACGAGCATTGATCGCGCGTAATTAATATAAAATTTGAATGGCCAAATGTCAATGGTTTTATCAATTTTATCATGAGAGGCCAGATGATGTAGAAAGCACTTGATACCCGCATTACGATAACATACTTTATACGATAAAAAAAGCAATAATAAAATGCAAAATACAGTCATATCGTAAATTTCTTAAAACGTTCTAGTTAAAATAACTTAAATGAATTCGCCATCAATAACAAGCTAAAAAAATTCAATTTGAGTGACTATTTCCGACGAAATATACGAATTATGCTACAATTTACCTTGTTTTTCCAAGGATTATTTTAATATTTCACGAGCACGCCGTTCACTGTTTACACAATTGAACAAACACGTCAGTCTTTGGTCAGCACTTCCCTAAAACTGTCTGTGTTCGAACGTCCTGCAGACAATATAATCTTATACAGGCTGATTAAAAAAAAAAATCTCTAAATACAAAAACAAACGCAAATTACAAGTGTGTTAGGTCTTCCAATGAATTTCGTTAATGTGTTAAGTTAGTTAATTAAGAAATTACTAGATTAGAGACAATTTTAACTATTTAGTTAAGTGTCGTGTTTGTGTAGTTAACCCACAGCGCCTAAAGTAATTACCTATTGTTAATATTGTTTACATTATGTATTTGGAACTCATATTATCACGTTTATCTAATTTGTATCATAATACTAGCTTTTATCCGCGGCTATGCTCGCGTATATGCTAGTTTTTGCGGCAAAAGTAGCCTATGTCCTTTCTTGGGATCTTACTCCTTACAAAGTTCAATTAATATCGGTTCAGCGGTTTATGCTGTGAAAGCGCAACAGACAGACCGACAGACAGAAAGAAAGACAGTTAATTTCGCATTTATAATAGTAGTATGGATGGATAATATAAGTATATGGATTACCTGCGCAGTAGACTTATCGTATTTTTAATTATTTACCTACTTGAAATATTTTTATGACTACAAAGTTAATGATTAATAGTAGGTATTGCAAATACCTAAATAATATACTCTATGGGTTTGAAAACATTTTTTTTTTGTAAAACTGTTCGAGGCATTAGGATTTTCCAACTACGCAATAAACACTAAAGTAAATAGTGTTTAGCTTAACAAAATTCGAGTAGTTTAGTTTCTTCTATGAATACTTTTTTTGTGTATGAGACGAGTTTTTTGCTATACAATTCACAAACAATTTTATACCTTAGGTACCTATGATGTCTTTCGCGATCTTTGACGTAAAATTTCTTAATCGATTCTCATAATATCTATGTATATAAATATATAGGTATAAGTAGGTAAGTATGTAGCTATGTGAAAGGTATATACCTATGTGTAATAGTCAAATACAAGGAAAAAACATTTGATTTACATTGGTTTGTGTAAATGTAAGTTACGCTAGAATTTCTTATCAATCGAGTACTCACGTATCAGCATTTACAACTGTAAACAATATTGTAGACACCGCATATTTAGATTTACTATACCACTTATTAAATTGTATGTAAGTTATAAAAATATCAACTTTTATATTCCTTATAAAATTTTTCATTGTCAAATCTTAGCCACCCTGAATTGGGTTAGTGTTGATAAATAAATAGGTAATTAGCTTTATCAAATAAGCTTGTGCTGGTAAAAGAAGATAGAGATCTCTATAATTTTTATCGACACGTGAATTTCGCAGTCGATAAAAATAATTAGGTCGCTATGGAGACACTAAAGCGTTTGTGAAACGGAATTGGGTTTTTATGTGTAGACCATTATTGCTACGAAATAGATAGTATTTTGCGTAACTTGTTGGTTGACAACCCTGAGCTAAGTATTTACTGGGACAAAAACCTATTTACATATCCATATTTTATATATTACCACAGTTTCTGTTTAATTAAAGATATCAAATGCAATTCATGATATAAAGATATGCAATGCAGGTATAGTACCTGAGTACTATACACATCCATAGCCGACCAAGAGATTATTTCCGAATTCACGTTGAGTAGGATACAAACTATAAAATCTAAAAAAAGAAATGCCCTACATGTGAAATACTTGCCATGTTGATGTCGTAGCGTAGATCTATGCTTTAAAATGTAAATATTTTATTTTAACTAGATGTTATTTTTTACTAGATGCACAGACCTATTGTTGGCATTTTAGAGTAGAAAAAGTGGTGTAGAGTTAAATCTGAGTACCATTTAATAATTTATGTATAACATTGAAAACGTAATAATCTTGCACTTTTTTTTTTGTTACAGTCGAATAGGGTGAAGGGGTAAATTGACAAGTTTGCAATTAAATATTTGGCCTCGTGGTGATTATTATAAGCCGTTATTGCCTAAAGCACATTTAAGTGTAACTCGTACCTACGCATTTATTCAAAGTTACCAAAAACGTTACATTATATGTCTAGTACCTTTTCAAATAAATAACTGAAACAAATAGGTAGATGGGTAAGTAAATTTTTACGAATTTCGATATTGAATCGTAACATTACTCTATTTAATTTATATTTGTTTAGCATTTAACATTTAAACAATAGCCGTATCTGTATTGCCTATTTAAATAAAATACGCAGTCACAATTCGCTCTTATCACAAATGGTAAATTCACAGAAATGAACAATAAGCACACAGTTACATAGCTATATTTCTCCGATTTCATAGATATACAATAGTTAAAAGTTATTTTTGCTTACCTATAAATCAGTTTTATGTTAATGGAATATTTCTTTTGTTTACTTGCGTCGTAATTTTATTTCCCGCCAAAATTTTAACGAACTGACGTACACCTACACTGATGCGCACTCACTCACTGACTGACTCCGCTGACCAGCTGACGATCAGTGGGTGAGACGTATGACCTCCAGTCCCAGTGCCGTCTGGCATCTAAATTTTATTTTAACCCGAAGGGTCAGTCGGCACACAGAAATTTAAATTTAATCAGTTAATTTAATTTATCTGATCTTTTAAACATTTTTGCTTAGTAAAAAGTATTAGAGTATTTAAAGTTAGAGCAAAAAATGCAATATCATTAAACTAAAGGTGAACCTGACACTCGGCTATTAAATCTGCAATCATCCGCTCATGTTACTTTAACGCGATTTATTACATTACGATTGAAACCTTAGTAGGAGCGACTTGCAAAGGTGACTCATTCTCGTATTGTGGATTAGATAGGATATTTGTCGATTTTAATTTATTCTTAAAATTTGATGTTTGTACATTTAATGGTATCAATTTCTAAATGAAGAAGTAAGAATGAGTAAGGAGTCAAACTTGTATCAACTTTTTAGTGATAAATTTTAAATCGATTGGCAAAAGTGTTTACTAATCGATTGGTACCCCAGATTTCAATATTCCCTATTCGCACAGAACTTCACTATGATTGTCTGCTGTCTGTGGTACTGGTAATACCATAGATATAATTATAAGAATCCTACATCTATAGGTAATACTCTCTGTCTACGGGTAATACACATCTTTGTCTGTGGTTATGCAAGCGATGTTGCTAGTACATACTATAATATACTTTTGAATGATATAATATTATCATAAATCTTTATTCTTTAATGAAACTTTTGCATGTATTGAAACTTTCAATTTAACTAACGATCAAAAATATTTAAAAAATATGTCAGTAATTTATGCGTAATCTATCAATAACTATATAAAATGGAATCATTCAAACAAAACAAAAAGAGTCAATTATTATGGCAACTGTAAAAGTTTATAAAAGCGCTGGCAACAATATCTTGTCTTTCAATTTTCGTGAAAAAGCTCGTTGTATCTTAAATGAGCGATTTCCAGCGTTTAGCGTTTAATTATTGATACATTTTGTGATATTTGTTCATCTAATCTCATAATTTAGTTGTAAGATATTAGCCGTTATTATAAATAACGTCTAATCCAAAGTGGTATTACGTTAGAAGTACGCTAGTTAGTGATACTGTGATATACTGACAGATCGATTCGGCGTCGCGAAGTTACAGGTTATACTAGAAAATAGTTTAGATTTCATAGAATATTTAATTGCATATAACTACAATGGAAAGCATGGATGTAGCGCAAGAAGGTACATCTGCGGCAGCGACGCCGGTTGCCGAAAATGGTGAGTTATGTTTAAGTTAAGCCGACCGCTTGGGTTTTCAGAAACGTGCTTTGGTTTTATAGATTTTTTTCTATTCTTTTGTCGCTTAGGGCCTGATAAGAATGTTACTGCGGAGGAAATGACCTCCAGGGACTACTACTTCGACTCATACGCTCACTTCGGCATTCACGAGGAGATGCTAAAGGACGAAGTGCGCACACTCACATACAGAAATGCTATGTACCACAATGCGCACCTGTTCAAGGGTAAAGTAAGTATCTATGCATAATATACTGTATCAAAAGGCTGTTTCGTCTCCTTTAAAACTCAAAATAATTTTCTTGAAGAGGTTAAATGTGTTCACTAATTCATTCTCTTTGTTACCAAGTGCTCACATTATGAACGCGATTTTTATAACCTATAAACCACTTTGTTTACCCTTTTATTGTTCATATCACCTCCACACGTTTTGTTGCCTTTAATAAAGCAACAAAACGAAATACCAACCTACATTCTATTGTTAAGCAATTGTATTAGTTTTAAACAGCATTTCTAAAATATTTTGGCGCCATTTTTTTATACAAGTATCAACTTTGTCCTGGAAATCTAATGTGCCGTTTAAACTGACTGTCCGTGACCAGTTTCCCCACATGGAAACTTGCCAAAAATATCTTAGTTGACAAGATTTGAAAATTTTGGGCTTTGATGCCATTATGCCGTCTATGCCCACTATTAGTGGTTTTGTAAAGTGCTTTATTAAAAACTAAATTCAGAAACAATAGTAATTCCAATAACTCATTTATTGTTAAAGTTTTGGTTAGTGTTTACACTTAAGCACACTTACAAATCTTACAATATATCTTCTCATTCTGATGTTACTACTTATACCCACTTATCTCAGCAAAATTAATGTGTCTTAAGGTATATAATTATATGTATGTATTACTTGCACCCTGTGCACACAAATCCAGTAAAACATTAGTCTTCCTTGACTAAGTTTGAGATAAGTACAATGAATTTAACCATAAAAGCCACATAAAACATTCATAGCCATGTTACAAACATGTACATATAAAAAAAAAAATGAATGGGGCTTATTCTATAAACATGAAACTTGATGCCATTGTTCGGGAATTGTTAAAATGTAATTGCACAAAGAGCATTATATTTTACTTTGTAAGGTTAAAGAAACAGATCCACACAAAAATGTATTAATCAACTGTCAAACAGTTAAGCACTGTTATTGGTTGTTAGGTCAACTAATCACAGTTGATTTTGATCAGTTGATTTGACAACAGATCAAATTGATTTACCTTTGAGAAACAACGGGTTAGTTCTAAAATTATACAACACTTAAAAATTATTTAACTAAATAATTATGCACATTTAAAACAATGTCTAAAAATAATCAATGATTTAATGGCTTAAAATAGTCCATGTTATGAAATTAAATAATTAAAAGTAATTTCTATTAGTACTAATCTCAAAATTTTAATTTTATTCTTATCTTTGCAAGTTAAGAATAAAATTATTCAATTATGCAAGTTAATTATTATGAAGATCAATGGGTAAAGGATGTTCAATAAAATTAAATACCTAACATTGATTTATGGCTATGTTCATGTAAATTTCACATATAATTGTGTTTAAAATGTGTAGAGCATTGAATGAATATGTGTACCTACATACCTACAATACATATTAATAGAGACTACAAACTTAACATATCCTCATTGATTCATTTCCGATTGACAATATTAATGATTTTAATTAAACAAATAAAATTAATATTTGTTTCAATGTGTATAAGTTTGTGCCTCAGATTAGATCCTTATCAATGTGAAAAATATAAATCCCAACAAAGTTTTAACTAAAAAAAGTTAAGAAACTAGTTCACTCTGCAATTTAGGTATGTTCGGCCGGCACGCCTCTCCGGCAGGCCAATAGCAGTAGGTTGCCGTTAGCCGCGTTGCGCGTTATTCCGTCATAAGAAAGTTATCTTGTCGCTACCGACAAGTCTACAACCCTAACGCGGCGCGTTAGACAAAGTTACGCGTTAACAGAGAGCGGCATTGTTAATATCGCATTAGGCATTGCTAAATGTCATACAAAGTACAAATCAATTCAAAGCTGAAATGTACTTTGTTTCATCGCACCTAGAGTCATTATTTATATTGAACCTTCTGTACATAGTACTTTTAATTATTCTGTGATATTACTAAGAAAAAATATTTTTTCTTTCAACAGACAGTGCTAGACATTGGTTGTGGTACGGGTATCCTGTCAATGTTTGCAGCGAAGGCGGGTGCCACCAAAGTAATTGCGGTAGAGTGCTCCAACATAGTGGACTACGCTCGCAAGATTATAGAGGCTAACAAACTCAGTGATGTCATTGAGATTGTTAAAGGAAAGGTAAGAAAATCTGTGTCTTTGTCCATTCTAGCAGTCTTTAACAAATTAAGTCTGTCCAAATTAACGTTTTTGGAATGTAAGTTAAAAAAACTTGTTTATTAAAAGACGAAAAAAAAGGGCAAACATCACTCATAATGTCACAATCTTTCCAATTTTTTTAATTTCAGTTATGTAAACATAATTAATATGCATTATTTGCAATTCCTAGATTTTATTGATAATCTCAAATATAGTGGAGCTATCTATGAATTTTACTTCTTTTGAATATTAAGTTACTAGCAATAAATGAAAAAGTCATCAATAACATTTTGTCATAGATCTTACATTGATCTTTACTATAATGTTATACTAGGTTGAAGAAGTAGAGTTGCCAGTAGAAAAGGTGGACATCATCATATCAGAGTGGATGGGCTACTGCCTGTTCTACGAGAGCATGCTGGACACAGTGCTGTACGCTAGAGACAAATGGCTGAACACAAACGGCATACTGTTCCCTGACAGGTGAGGAAACATTTTTCTTATCCTCAATAGATATATCAATGTCTCTATCACTCTGATGTTTCTAGTAAGTGAACTCAATTCTAAGACTTGAGTCATGATAAATTACATAAAAGAATAGGAGTCCAGACTGGGTATGAAAAGATAATATTTATTTATATTTTTTATTTTATTTACTTATTTTAGTCCGCCAGTTACATAAAAAAAAACTCGTAGTTCTTCTTTTATCAATAAAAAATGTCAAAGTTAAAGCACTTTAAAGTTCAGGAGAAGGGGCTTGTGACGTCACTTGTGTATAAAAATTGTAGCTACAACTTACGTCACGCGACATTTCCATTTGCTGTAGCTTCCTCATTATTTGTTTACCTAAAAAAATAAAAAAAATAGTCCACATATTTGAACCTTATAACAATGGATCAGATAAACAATATTCTGTAAAATAAAATGGTGCTTTGGATAAATTAAACTATTAATGTTACATAAAATTATTGTTAAAGAGATGGCAATGATATATTTTTTTTAATATTTTTTTCTCCCGGAAATGGCATACTTCTGTGTGGCTGCAAAGTCTTCTCTCCCATTCTTTCACTCTGTATGGTCATTTGCAATAGATAACTATTTTAACATTTTGCCTTATCTATCCAATACGTAAGTGATTACGTATTTCGCTATTATATACGAAGTTTTATTCTAAGTAACAAACTGAGCGTCTATAAATAGCAAGTTTTATTGATTTCACTGACGCGCGTTCTTGGAACTTGACTGAATATTAAACCCGTGTTCGTTTAGAACAGTGCAGTTAAGTGAAGCTTGTAAAATGCTGAATATGCTGTAAAGAATTAAAAAGATTCAACTATGGTGACACATCGCATTTAAAACTTTTTTGTTGGCTTTCCGTTTTTTATATAAATCTGGAAATAAGTAACTTGAGTCTTTTGTGTTTTTTTACTAATGTAGGTGTAGTTTCTTACATAATAAGTTATGTCGTAGAATCTTTTTAATGTACCGGAATATTTTACTTCTGCTAATTTAGTTAATTGGTATGAATACGCATTCACAATTATTTTGCCGAGGAAGATTTATCAAGAATGTTCTTTTGTTCATTGTTAAGACCAAAAATCAACACAGGTATTTAAGGATTATTTACGAAAATTATCAAACTTTGTGCTAATAATGATAATTATTTATTTTTAAATTAAACAATAAAATTTTTGAATGACCAACAGATGCACTCTGTTCATCTGTGGCATCGAAGACCGCCAGTACAAAGACGAGAAGATCAACTGGTGGGACAACGTGTACGGCTTCGACATGTCCTCCATCAGGAAGGTGGCCATCTCCGAGCCGCTCGTCGATGTGGTGGACGCCAAACAGGTAAACAGATATATATACTGATGTTGATATTGGAAATTAAACTTTATACCACAGAGAATAAGGGTGAACATGAATTCATTACTGTGTGTCAGAACAGATACAGTCTGGGAGTTCAAAACTACTAAAAAGTTTGGTTTGATGTTGATTTGTTTATGTTGTGTTCAGTTTTTTGAACCTAAATGTTTTTATTACAGGTGGTGACCAATTCGTGTTTATTAAAAGAAATAGACTTATACACAGTGAAGAAAGAAGATCTTAACTTTGAATCCAAGTTCCACCTACAGGTAAGATTTTAGAGTTAGCATTTATAGTAAAATTGTTATGTTTCTCTATGTATTTTTATTGTTAAACGACATTCACAGAAATATTTATATAATCACTAGCTGTTGCCCGCGACTGCTGCCGAATGATTGTTCGTTACTGCGGCAAAAAGTAGCCTTTGTCCTCTCTCGGTATCCAAACTTACCCCATACCAAGTTTTATCAGGTATCCAAACTTACCCCATACCAAGTTTTATCAAAATCGGTTTAGTGGTTTAGCCGAGAAAGCGTAACAGACGAGTTACTTTCGCATTAATAATATTCTAGTATTTAGTGCGATCCAGTTACTAGTGCTGAAACAGTGTGCCTAAAAGTACTCAAAGCCTACTTGAGCCACCTGATCAATCTTAAATACATAATTGATTTTTTTATTGTTTAAATCATTATCCTCAGTCTTCATGTAACCAACTGCCAGCTGGGCATAACTCGTCTCCCCAAACAGTACTAAGACTTTTTTGGGCAAATGGTCCAGGTCCTGCTCACTGCAATGTTTTAATATACAGTATTACTAACACTGTCGTTACACTAGGTGCGTCGCAACGACTTCATCCAGGCGCTGGTGACGTTCTTCAACGTGGAGTTCACGAAGTCTCACAAGCGGCTCGGCTTCAGCACCGCCCCTGAGGCGCCCTACACGCACTGGAAGCAGACCGTCTTCTACTTCGATGATTACATGACTGTAAGCACTTTGTGACGTGTATATTCTTCATATAAATTGAGTATTTATTATATTTATGATTATAAATAATTAAAGTCAGTTAAATACTTACAATTTTCATCTTTGACCTCAGGTAAAGAAGTTTGAAGAGATCACCGGCACATTCTCAATGCGTCAAAACGCGCGGAATAATCGCGACCTCGATTTCGAAATCGAGATCGACTTCAAAGGCGAACTGTGCCAAGTTCGGGAGAAGAATCACTACAGGATGCGCTGAATTGACCTCTGGGGGCCGTCGACCAGCCTTCACCGACAAACAGCCCCAGTTACAAATACTACCGTTTTTACTGCACCAAAACTTGTTCCGACCTTATGGAGTTTGATAGCCTGCATGTTAAGGTACGATAACTCGATTGGCAAATGTTTCCGTCTTCATACAAACTTTGAATTGCCATTTAAGAATTTAAGTTTTCTTATGTAAGATAACAATAAATTTACGTCACTCAAATTAAGCAACAGTTTTTTGTGAGGATTTGGTCAGTGCCGAATTGCCCTAACATGGGTTGTCTATAAAATACATTTAAAATTGATTATTTTTGTAGGAAAATAGACTTTATCCTGGAAATTTTCAACATTTATTATTTCCTTGTTTCCATTTGTACAAGCACTTGCCTCCTTACTGACTTAACACATTGTTTGGTGTTTCAATTTACTTAAAATCGATGTTTTTGTCGAATTTCTGACTTAGAATAATTAAGACAGTGTCAGTGAATATTACATAATACTGTTTTTGTCGCTTTGTGTAAAGGGCAAGTATAAAAATGTCCGAAGGCTGGTAACACTAAACGAATTTTGTAACAAGAATATGTTTTAAGAATATGGTCGCTGTGTAATTTTTAATTAATTAAACATTAAGTAGTTTCGACTCACTTTATTTGGATTCGTTCATTTTCCATTATTTTATAATTTTTGTCGTGTGATATTTTTTAGTTTTCATATGTTAATGTTCGATAAATAAGTGACTTCAGTTTAAGTAATTGAATCGGGAGATAGGTAAAATCAGCTACATAATAGCATGGTAGCTTTTCCTTTTATACTTTTGTAAAATCCAATACAAAAGATTGTTAATTACTTAATTAGGTTAACACTCCGATTTGGTCTATAAAAAGTCGACAAATGATTGTAGTCGAATTAAATCAACAAAAAATCGACTAAATACCTATATAATAGTCGATTGGTTACCTTTCAGTATTTTTGTTGTAATTGACAGCTCGAATAAAGTGAGTTGAGAAGATTTGCCGATTTTAATGAACTAAGTAAGGTATCTCACGTTTGTATGACCGCCTAAAGATACTGCGAGGCCCGCTGGCTGCGGGATCTAATATAGAATTTCATAACACTGTATTACTATACTTGTAAAAGTGTTAATGGCAGTTTTGAATTATTTTTTCTATAAGCGCATAACTCAGTAATCAAAAATAAGGTTACTGCAAATTAAAAGTATGTTAGCTTTAGTTAACCCAGTGTCCATAAGTGTAATTAGAAGTATAATATACATGTTTGGTAGCGTAGGATTGTAAAACTGTTATGCATAAACTTCTGATATTTACATTTACACAAAAATTCACAATAAGCATGTATTGTAAGCCTATATTAGAAATAGATTTCACATGACAGACATGATATTATTTTTGTATGTGTGTCGTAAATATGGAATGTAAGGACTAAATTTATAGGGCTAATCGGTAGTACATCGATTTTTATATCTGGAATGATTTGTTCTAACATTTCTGAGAAACCAAAGTGAATGTTGGCAGTGAGATTGTAAAAGATCTAGTCAGTCAGTGATAATCAAAATTAATATTCACGAAACATTTAATAAGTTTACATTTATGCCGTGTTCTCTGGGACTATTTTATATAAAATTGCTCAACCAAGTGCGCCCCAATTTTTAAAGTGCAAATGCCGTAAAATTGTTATTATAAGTTGTGGCAAAATGAACCTTCGGAAATTTAAAAATTACGGCACAACCTAGTTTTATTTCCTCTAGTAGATTCTGGCAGATCACGACAAGCCGCTGAGCTTAAAAAAGGAGAGTTTGATTTATTTAACGATCCAACCTCACAAGTAATTATAACGTATTTTAAAAGACAGGCGCAAGGCAAATTTCATAAACATTACGCGGCGTACAGTGCGCATAATTGATTAACTGTGTAATGAGAATGCATATCTCTTAAACGGACAAAATGTAACTCAGACAGCCACTTTAATTTCCTAGGGTTCAATTTATAACTTCATAAATAAGTTTAAAACTGCCATCAACAAGCTACTATGTGTGAAAGCACTTCATGTATAAGTTGATGTTCAACTACCGATGCCAATGTCGTCACCCAGTGGCACTAGTACTATTTTCTACGGTTTAGCGACCGTACTGGTGTACGAAATTATTTGGTGCATTCATGAATAAGTACCTATAAGCAATATGTAGTTTTATTTATACCCCGACCTTTACCTATTGAAGTTGCAGATTGCCTGATTTCAGTTTTGGTGAGTGGCTAAGTAAGAAGATTATTTAATTTTCTATTTGTGTAACCTTCTAAATAAATGTATATGGCAAGAGCTATAAGGACTAGTGACCTAAGCTAGTTATCCTTGTGTACTTGGGTGGCTTCCTAATTTGGTTAGTTTCATCAAATAAAAAAAGAAAATCACATTTTCAAAGTTATAATGTTGTACTTAAACGTTACAATGAATGACTGAACAAATGAATGGATTACTGATGAACTATGTTAGGATCTAATAATTAATATTCGACATCCTGTTGCATCAAACTAATGTTAACGCGCGTAGTTAAAGTTATTACATTGGCAATCTAAAAACTGTCCCTAAAGCAGATAATTGGCTTAGCTTTTATGGCCAATATATATTAGCTGATAGTTGCCATAATAAAATTATCAATAAAATCATGAACAATTAATTAAATACATATTTATGCTAATAATTATTTTTGTATCAGTTTGATGCAATCAGAAAAAAAAAAACCTTTTGGTTTATCTTATTATAGCTCTTATTTCTACACATCTACATCGAAGGTTTATTATGCGACGACAGCGACGGGGGCGTCGTTTGCGTTGTTCTTGTAAAGGTCGACGCAGCAACAGTTTGTGATCAGCTGGTGTTCTTGGCAAGAGTTCGCGTACAGGAACTTGCAGTCGGTCTTGCCGCAGTTGTAGGGGTTGACTGGAAAAGAGTTGTTTTTGAGGTTAACACAATGTTGCACATTTTTTGTAAATGATGCACTAGGAAACGTTTATGTAAGTAATAGAGGATTTTGTTAACAACTATTGTAAAATAATCATTTCGGGGTTTATTATTTATTTATACAGGGATCATGATCTCGAGTAGACTTAGCTGGTGTTCGTGACAGTTGCCCGACAAGCACGTGCACATTAAAAAAAAAATCTTGTCTAAAAATATGAAGGTAGATTGAACAACAAAAACTGTCAAGAGGAGCAGCACCTCATCAACTTCAGTATACCCCGTGCACGTGACCATGATCACAGCCACAGCAAAGGAATCGAAATGTCAGAAAGTTAAATTCCGTTACAAATTGTTTTATTTCAATAGTACATAACTAATATTGTTGTTCCATTTAAATACAAAAATAACAAATGGTAATTAATGAGTGAAGTTGTTACCTAAAATCTTTGAAATTAGAATATCGTTTTCCAGTGCGTATAATATCTCTGGTAGGTTCTTAGTGGCAATGTTTCTTGCGGCTTAGAAAGTTCTGAGTAGCTTCAAAGTTAAATAATAAAAACTCTTTGTAAAGTTTAAGTAAAACCCTAGAACTATTAGTTTTTATGTGCATTATGGACTTCCAAAGACGCAATTCGCAGGTAAGTTTTGCATATTTAATAAATAAGTAGATACCTATAGATATTTTATGTTTAATATACTGTAGGTACCGTAATATCCGTGTCTATGTTCGTGTAGGTAGTTTCATAACCAAAAATATAAATTTATTAGGTATAGGTATATACTTATACAACTAAATCCGCCGCACAGAATACAGTAATGTAAGGCCCCTGCCGTCTGTCGGTCCGATCGCGATAAATTCAAAAAGTACCAAACAAATTGTCGTATGCTTTTCACCAATGGATAGAGACTATCCATTGGTGAAAAGCATACGAAAATCTGTCACATACAAACCTTCCTCTAGAACCACTCTATCATAGATAAAGGTTTGTGTGTATAATTTATTAATATTTTGTCCAACCGTGCGAAGCCAGGTGGGTCGCTAGTGTAATTTAGAAGTAAAATAATATGTAGGATGTAGGTACTTACAAACTGAACTGCAGCAACACGAGTCATGTGCCTGCTTGTGGGAGCAGTAGCTGTAGACCGACGAGTCGCAGAGCGGGCACCCGGCGTGGGCGCCAGGCGGGCCCGCCGGTCCGTAATGCCCTGGCCCGTATTGCCCCGAGCCGTATTGCCCCGAGCCGTACTGCCCCGAGCCGTACTGCCCCGGGTAGTACCCCGGCCCGCTCGGGTACGGGTAGTTGCCGTAGTTGCCTCCTAACAAATAGTCCAGCACTTCTCTTATTCCGAAACCTGAAGGTGAATGATGGTGCAATGTGCAATGAGTGTTAGTTGTGGATGTTAACTTACATGTGGTGGTTTGATCCCGATGAATAGTGAGCCAGATGAGTAATTAGTTACCGTCTGCCTGCGTGGTAAGTTGTCGTTAACACATTATTTGTGATGGAAGTAACTAAGTAATAGTGGGCAACTTAAAAGCCTATTCAGAAGACAGAATAATTAACATAGAATGTAACACTGATTTAATAAACTAAAAATGTTTTTGTTAGCCAGCCTATAAGCTAACTTATTTGAATGGCAGAATCACTCCGACGGAATAATCGTTTCAATAGAAAAATGAGACTTACGAAACAAAACAATAGCAAGTAAGTACCTATGTAAGAAATACCTTGCTGTTTTAGAAAATTTTAAAACTAATACCAAGAACTAGTAGGGGGAAGCATTACATTTGACGACCTCCGTGGTCGAGTCGTGTACACACCGGTTTTCAAAGTGTCGCCAGCTCTGAGGTCCCGGGTTCGATCCCCGGCCGGGTCAATGTAGAAAACCACTTTTCTACATTGTCTCGGGTCTGGGTGTTTGTGGTACCTTCGTTGTCTCTGAATTCCATAACACAAGTGCTTTAGCTACTTACTTTGGGTTCAAAGCAATGTATGTGATGTCCACAATTATTTATATTATATTTATTTATTATTGTAAATATTATGTACCTAATATGGTGTTATTGTTTAATGCGTATTTTTATGTTAACATATGTACTTAATTCTTATTTTTTTATGTGTAGTGCATTCACACGGCCTCACAATAGATATAAAATAAAATTAAACCTTGACAAAACATGCGTTAGAGCACAAATCGCCCTCAACCATAGGAAGCGAATATTTTAATAACAATTGATATTACGGATTGTTTTAATGTGAAATAGATATGTATCTAATAAGTAAAGTTAATTATTTCTTGGTTTTATAACAATTTAAGTAACATTAAAGATAAACAGCTGACCTTGCAATGTTTCCTTATTTTTGGTAATTAGTCTAGGTACGTACTTAATTAACGTTTGTTTAGCGTGACGCTTTGTGATGAAGATGACACATACGTTTTCAGCAAAAAATTCAATAAAGCGCTATTCATTTGTTATTGTTCGTTTTTTCGGTTTTTGTATGGAATTAATTGAATTTGGTTATGTTCTGTTTTGCATA
This sequence comes from Diachrysia chrysitis, assembly GCA_932294365.1. Taxonomy (NCBI): domain Eukaryota; kingdom Metazoa; phylum Arthropoda; class Insecta; order Lepidoptera; family Noctuidae; genus Diachrysia; species Diachrysia chrysitis. The sequence goes on from OW028661.1 coordinate 1,494,109, forward strand.
GCCTTTTCTCAAGCTAGGCTTCCAGTCTTACCGGATTCAGCTGAATACCGTATTTCATGTAGAGCGACTGCCTATCTAACCTGCACAACCCATTTCACAGAATACAGTAATACAGTATCCCTTGGTAAGACTCTTAACGACTGTCAAAGATTACTGTATGACATCCATCCAACCGCGGCGAGCGAGGCTTACCCTGTATTGTCGGTCAAACCGTACGGCTTGAACTTGAATGCACAATTTCATTTCAGGGTAATAAGTAGGTCATCTAATTCAAAGATCGCAAAAGTAATCACAGTCAATTTTTATCGAACACGACAGGAAACATCTAAGAAAAGTATTGCTTTAACGCCTTTTTACCCGACTGCGAAAGAAGGAGTACCTTTACGAAGATTTAATTATGTACCTAGGTTTTTTGAGCCTAGAAGTGGTCACCTGTAATTGCCATAGTCATCTTATAGCACTGTCTGTAAGTAATTAACCTATCTATAGTGGCATTACCAATTAACACAATAGCCAGTAGCTGAAATAATAATCCAAAACGAAGTAAGAAGAAATCTGAGTCATATATGAGACGAGTACCTACGTTTTTGTCCCATGTATTTACTTAAATGTATAATTTAGTGACTTGAATAAATGGAATAATAAAATATAGTTTTTCCCAAAACGAAGTTAATTCAGTGGAACAAATAACAGCTTCAAATAGTTAATTATATATCTTGAAGCATATACATATTTCATTACCTATATGTAGGTACCAAATATATGATGACCGGCTTGTTGGTCCAGTGGTTATTAGTGACCCTGATTGCTAAACCTAAACCGGACCTGGGTTCGATTCCCAACCAGGACAAAACTTTGTTCTGTCTGGGTATATTTTTATCTATAATAATTATGTATATATTTGGAAATATATTTATAAGTTTGTTTATCATTTGTCTGCTTTTCATAATGCAGGATCTGCCTAGTTTGGGATCAGATGGCTGTGTGTGAGTTGTCCCAAGATGCAATTTGCAAATGGCCATCGCTATCCAGATATTCTACTAGACGGTAGGTGACGTGGTATGACAACTGAGACTGCGAGACGGGTCGCGGGTTCGATTTCAGCATATACATTTAACAAATATTTGAACCGTAACAATTATATTGCGTATTCTTTAGTTCAAAAGTACTAAAAAAAACCTCAAAGGAAATCGCTTAGGATGGTATTAGGCATGTAATGAGGAGGGATGAAACTCATGTGAATAAAACAGTGATGAATTTGGAGGGCTGGAGAGGAAGAGGAAGGCCGAAAAAAAGGTGGTTCGATTCGTGAGAGTTGATATGAAGGAAAACTCTGTGAATGTATGTATGACGAACCAAATAAATTGGGAAAAGGGTAGGAAGAAAAAGATTCTCTAGTAAAAAAATAATTTAACAAAAAAAAAGGAAACTATTATTTTATTTCGGCTAGCTCTTTTCATTATTTGTCATGATTAATTATTTACTAACATCATTTCCTTCCAAATTTTTTCTTTGCATGTTTATCTAATAGAAATATTGAGTCACTCACACGTAAATAATAGTTTTTCTCAAGATTACCTACTACTACTAAATGTTATGAATCTTGAATGAAAGTTTTATGTAAATAATAGTAAACAAACACGTAATTAGTACAGTTTTAAAGATAACTGTTTTTACAAATTTACAAACACTTCTCTCATTGTTATGCAAAAGCGTAAATTAATATTTGCCAAACATTTATTTTTACGTATTCCTTGCATTTGTGTAATAAGTAATTTAATTTTATACTTTTTGTCATACGTTTTTATTGGTGTAGGAAAACATCGTGGGGAAACCCGGATCCCAAAAATTGGAATCTGAAATCGGCAACCCGCAATGAGCAAGCGTAGTGATCAATGCTCGTTCCTTCTCTATATGAGAAGAGGCTTGTGCCCAGCAGTGGGACATTTATAAGCTGGTATTTATTATTATTCTTTAAATAAAAATACGCGATTTTTTTACCTAGTTTAGAAACCCCTAAAACTTAAATGACGTTAAGCCGTGTCTGCAGCGCGCGTATTTCTTACAAATCAATGATAGAAAACATCAATTTTAGGTGTAGTCTAGGATTTTCGACTGTTTTTATTCAGCAATAAAATATGCTACATCCCTAATTTATGTTTTCTAACAATGTTATGTTTAGAAATTGCCACAGCAGACCCGGCAATAAGATGGCTGTAGATGCACGTCAAAATAACTCTTTTTATTTTTATAATTTATGGAGATACCAGTTATTAAGATCAAATCATTTGCAGCTTAGATCTAAGACAGTAACAAATGAATTCATGCAATCTTAAATCGTAATGTAAGTGACCATTAATTTTGTATCACATGCGTTATGACAAGTAATGAGACCGGGAATGATAGGTATGATTACCATGGAATGACGAAGCTTTACCGTGCGATGGTAATGGTAATCTATGGTAAAACTTACCGCCCAGCTGATTTCGGCTTATGTCGTAATTTGTGGGCTGAACACCTATTGATTGATGCACTTTATGGATTAACATTGCTTCACGAAAAAATGTAGAGCTGATTAGCTTAAAACTTGTTTTATAAATTAACTGTTCATACTATTTAATTTTCTTTCGAGTTTACTTCCTATATTTTTTGTAAATGCAATGATTGAATGTTAAATAATATTAAATGGCTCAAATATAAATATGTACCTAATTTAAATATATTTTTAAAGGAGATAAATATAGCTTTTTTTATAAATAAAAAAACAAAAAACAAAAGTAAATTGAAAATACAAACATTTAAGAAGAAAACACATATTACTTAGATTGAATTGGATTTCAATTAGTAATTTTAGAATTCACACTAACTATCTATTTAGGACACTGGCTATTATTTTTCATTAAAATAAAACCTAAACCTTTAACAAATATTTTGAAAAATCATTAAAAAAACAAATAGGTATATATTAATTAAAACTCACCATCACTTATCGCCAAACTGGCAGCTAACACAAGTAAGAAAATCTTAAACATTTTAAACTGCACAGATAAAAAATAAAATAAAGTCTGCGTGTGTTTGGCACGCTCGCCGCTGAAGACAGTCTTGTAAATAATAAAACAAAATACACTGACTTAGTGAGCTGGACTTACCGGTGCAGTCGTGCACAAAAGTGTATACGAGATAATATAATATGTTGCCTGATTATTAAACACACGTGGGTTATTGAAAATTGGGCTTTATCTGTTTGTTGTAAGTTTCATATTTGAATTAAAGAATGAGTTCTTTTTTTCTTTTTTTTAGTGAAATTAATGAGTAGAGGTTTTTAGAGAAAATAACTAGTGCAGCCTTTAATTGCTATCTTCTCCATGTTTGGTCGTGGAATATTCCTACATGAGTCAAATCCTGTCTATTCGAATTTGACAAGTATTGCTTGTCGAGATATCAGCAAAGGTCTAAACTTTTATTTGGTCACAAATAAGTTACATTTTTCAATACTTTCAACAATATACTGCTGTAAAATCTTTATTAGGTATAATTACTTCTTTTTTTTATAAACGGCTACCGCGCTAATAAATTTAATGTTTGTTTCGCGAGGGTTATAAAAACATTCAAATCACAAGCGTAAAGCACACCCAGACTTGAAACATTTGTGGATCACACTAATGCTTTTCCCATGCGGGGATCGAACCCGCAGCATGTCGCGCACAGTGGTAATTTTCGTGGTGACCTATACCAGTCGGCTATCAGTGCAGTCTATTTATCTAATACTAGAAAAGAGGACTTCCTTTTACGTTTAGTTACTTCTCCTTTAGGACGAAAATAAAGTTCGTATCGAATCTTATCTTCAAATTGATTAACGATAACACTTTACCTGCTGACAGTACTGCGTCGCATACTTAATTCGCAGCAAAGGGTTTGTGCAGTTGTCCTTAACATCTAAGCCGTTCACCATCGATTATCTAACTAATTATCCAAACTGGATGTGAGCTGTGCGTAATGCAACATAAATATAAGGATAACATTCTAGATTGAAGGCCTTATTTAAGAGATAAGTACTTATAAGATATTAATGTTAAGATTGAGATAGATTGGCACATAAAAATTGGAGTTTTTAGTTTATCTATAAACGGAAAGCCACAGCGGAATAGATCAAAGAGGAACACAAGCATCTACATTAAATTACCTCCTACTAAGGAGGTAACTTGATCTATATTAGCTGTTTTAAATACGGTATGTGTATATGTCTATTTTTGTTTTTTATTTTATATAATGTAGTTCATAGGAATTGGTACTCATGGCATCGCTTTGGTGTAAACTGTTAGGATGTTATGTTGGTGAATAAATTAATAAATAAAATAAATAAATATATCTGAAAAATACTATAAGTCAAAGACCTTACGCAAATAATGAACGCCGATTTGCCGAACGATTGCCATGATTGATTGTTATTGTCACTAAAGATGCAATAACCAGGTTCGTCAGTGATAGGGTTAACTACTCTTATGCCATGACGTCATCACTGGTCATCAATATTGTGACGGTTTCAGTTTCTACACGTGAAAGCATCTCACTGATTATCCAGTATAGAGTTACCATACCTCTATAAAATACCTATATTAAAGTCGACAAATAAAATAGCTAATTTAAAGGTATTGGCCCTTGTTTTCTACATATAAATAAATCGAAATTGTACATTTAAAAGCTTGTCCGTTCAAGATTTCCCATTGCATATATATGCATGTAATGTATGCATTGCATGCAGAGAGGAACGCCTCTTTTATGATTCTTTGTTTGTTATTCAAATGCCGTATTTAAAGTGCCAATTTCCAAGTTTTATATTCTCTAGTACTTTATAGGCTGATGAGGCGGTATTTTCTGTATATAAAAGAAAAATAAGATGTCTATTTAGCAGCCCGACTTGACATCTGCAATTCCGAAGCCGACAGGTTTTAAAACTATAAAAACATTTATTAGGATTCCGTAAATTAATCCAAACTTTTAGTTATTTATTGATCCTCATTTAAAGATGGAAACCTAATTATTGCATCAAATTTTGGTAAGAATAAATGAATGAAAAAAAAATATTAATAATTTGTTGGCTCAAAATTTTATAAATATGAATTTTTCTGCTTCCAGTTAGGAAGCAGAAAAAATCAAATGTACTGTAATATGATGTGTAGAGCATCGTAATAAAATATGATAAGAAAAAAATCCTAGTTTTTAACATAAGCTGTTTATTATTCTCGGAAAAGGTTTAAAAAATGTAGGCTCTGATAAGGATTACGCGTCGTCGGTCCACATCTGAATGTAGAACTAGTATGTGTATGCAAAACAAATATTCATGTATAGGGGCTAATTTCGTCATAATAATAAAAAACTAATTCAAAATGTACACAGGTTTTGAATAACAATCGAACGTGTCTTTATTTGACTGAGTTTCACGCATGGTTTACACGGTTCTATAATATTATTTACTATCTTTGTCCTGCAGCTCCGCCCGGTAAAATGTCGGTTATCGCAGCAGAAATATTATGTCATTTCTTGGGGTTTAATACTCCATACCAAATTTTATATAAACGTAACGGACAGTTGCTTTCAGTTTGAAGGAAAATCGACAAGATGCTCCATTGATAATGATAAAACTCCACACTAATAAGAAATGCACGAATAATTATTTATAACCGGCCAAAACGAAAGCTAGATAAAAAACAAACAGAAATATTTAAAAAGTTTAAATAAATTAGAAATATTTAAAAACGATTTCAAATAAAGAACCCGCAAGAAAGTCGGTATTCGGCCTTAACCTATTAATGGCGGCTCTATTTCGAGCCAGGTACATGAGGTGCATGACCTACGGATGAACCTCTGGTACCGTTCGCAAACCAGTCTGCCCGGCCTCGATAGTAACCACTTTGTTTTAAACTGAATTTTATTGGTTTATAAATTATGACAGAAATTTGATACCGTCAGAGTATTAATGCTTGATGTGTCTGTGACGTATTTTTGGGTGATCTACTGACACTTTGAGGTTTATATTATTACTTTCTAGCGATAACGGGTTGTACTTTTTTGGTTTAAGAAAAAGGCTAATGTTGAAGGCCATTGTTTCAGCTGACTTAGAAAGCTTAAAGTTGAGTTTAATTGAACCCCTTAAATGGTTAGAGAAAGCTTCCACAGTAACTATCTAAATACTTTAGTAAGGTTTGTTACATTAAAAACATGACATTGACACTTTTCTGGGTGTAAACTTTCGTTTAGATACACGTCTGTATATAATTTGTAACCGTTTAGTTCAGCATACTCAAAAGCTATCATTAAAATGTCACAAATCTTTGTTTGTAGAACATTATTTTTTCAGAATTTGATATTAATGTTTTATATTTTAACTAACTTCATTAAGATTAAATACCTACACAGTTTTAAAAATAATAAAATCTATAGCATTCATAGATGTTCTACTAGATACGTTCTTCAATAAAAATCAACCAACCATTAAACTCAGACAAATTAGAAAGCTAATCAATTTCAGTATAAGATCGCATCGGCATTTAATTATATGTTCTACAACAGTCAGTCATCTGTCCTAAACATGTCTACACGTACCGTTGCTAACGGTACCCTCACAAAAAATAGTGCAAACGTCAAACACCGTACGAGGTATGGGTCAAAGTCTCAAGTTCCATATATATAAAAGTACTCTGTGCTCAAGTCTACTTGATTCAAGTTTGGTATGGAATTTAGTGCAATCGAAACGTCAGTGACAGTCAGTTGACACAAGAATGCCTTAGTTTGTAGAAAGAAGAGTATTTTTTTATGTGTTGAGGACTTTAATGACCTTGACTTTGTTTATTTTAGTTTCTATTGAATGGATCTTTTTTAGGACCCTACGTCCAAAAACGAATACCTATGGCTTTGAAAAATAATTTACCTCTAGAGAACTCATATATGGCCACCCGATACCAAACCAGGCAGAGCCTGTATTATGGCAACCAGACAACTGATAAGCATACTTATATATTTCTAAAATAAATAGATATCTATAAAAAAATGAATGTTCTTAAGTTGGTCCTATATGCTTGTCTAAACCATGTACAGATTGTGATGAAACTTTAAAAGTGGCTTCTAACAACTCCAGAAATGGTTTCTAAAGCTAAAAATAACACATTAACTAAACACCTGTTTACTTAATGTGGCATTGCGCAGTTAGTTATAGACAAATTACACCCAGGCATAGAACAAATGATCATGCTCATCACACAAGGATGCCCTGAGTGGGAATCGAAGTCAGGACCTCCGGTTTGGCAGTCAGTTACTAGAACATGAGGCCAGTCAAAAATAAACCTATGTGCATAAGGTTTTTAGGTTACCTTTACATTAGAGAAGGGTCTCTGTGCTACGGTTTCATATATATATATCTTCATATCTTCAGAGACGACGCTTAGATTTCAAACAACTTCGTACTTATAAAATACGAATTTTGCCCAAACTGGGTCGTATTTGCAGCATTTTGCGGTAGTGGTAGGCGACTTCTATAACACTAGGCTACTAACTATGTAATTAAACAGCTTAGAGTGGCTATTGTGGTTACGGAGACTTGAGGAAACTTTAACTTAGAAAAAACTAATATAGCTGTGTAAAATGTACTTACTTTTCTGACAACAGATAATTTATTTTCTTTTTTTTAAAAACTGCTTCCGCATTAGTGAGTTAAAACACTGTATCGCGGGGGTTTTCACAAATATTTAATTCACACACACAAAAACACCCAGACTTTGAACTAGCATTTGTAGTTCACACAAATGATTGTCCCATGCGGGGATCGAACCCAAGAGTTGTGAGCGCCATGTCTTTCGATATTTTAAAATGAACACTGGGAGATGCTCTCGTGCAAGCTGTTATAAAATGTTGTTGAAATAAATTGACAAGCATATAATTAAAAAACAACATTTATTTAAAGCAATAAACTATAACGTTTACTTATTATAATAATTCTAGGGCATTGGAGACAATGCCAGTTTTCTTACATAACAAATTTTACGCCTGCATTAGGTCATGTAAAAAAATACATTTACTGTCCCTAGACTTTTGTCTATTAATGTTTCTCCTTCTGAACATAGACTCTTAGGTGTAACTTAACAGAAAAGTACATAAAAATGTTTAAAGAAAGAAATATACATCATTTGTTAACTGTTAACAGTATTACAACTAACCAGATCTCATAAAATTTACACTAAAACTAAAATAACTTATCCATCCAAAACTAAACTCTACTCAAGCTTGATATAAGGTTCAAGTTTCATCGCCCTCATGATGTCGCCGGTAACGGAGCAGCGGCCTGCCTGCATGATGACGCGCGGGTCCTCTCGGCCCTGCACCAGCTGCTTGAAGTAGTGCTCGTTGAGGGTGAACGTTGTGTCAGGGTCGTCTGCCGGCTCTCCCTCGTAGACCGTCACTTGATTCAGGTCTAGAGCTGGAAATTGAAAAGACATTTGTTTTAATATACGATAATGCCAGAACGGTTAAAAGGTTTGGATGAGATTTAACAAGGCATACTTTACTATGAGGGATCCAGTGGAAAAGTAAACACAGGGGTAACCCTAGCAACGGGTTTGATGTTAGAATAAAAAAAGGGTTTGTGATTATAATGTAATTTATACCATCAAAAACATAAATGTAAAATGAGAGCCAAGTTCAAAATTATGATATACTTATTTCTTGGTTGTTGACTTCAACGACAAAAGAAGTGAGATCTAAATGGGTGCCAAGTTCAATGGTCAGTCCTGAAAGTTATTTATAACAACATAAAATATAATTTCTTCTTATACCTTAGGATAATATATTGTAGCCTAAGGTCTGACTTGTTCACAGTAGTTCTCATATTACACACGGTGCTGCTTCGCCAGTTCTATTCTTTGAACTTGGCTTGACACGCTCCCGCGTGTCTAGATGAATGAATACCTATTAAACACAGTGACGAACTTGTGGTTTTACGAAGACTAGATGCTGTTTTTGCTTTAAGTTCGATTCCCAGAAGCGTTGAAAATTGAAGTGGTAAGAGTGAAAAACTATTAATTGCTAAGAATGAGTATTTTAAGGCATTTACAATAATACTTTTATAAACAGTCGTTGAATCCGAAAGCCATAAGCCAAAAGGCGCTATTCTTTAAACATAAAGCCTTGGTAAACATGTTCGTAAACCCAAATTCTAGAGATAGAATTTGAAGTTTTAATCTAATAATATTTCTCATCTATTATATCGAGCTAGTAAACTTAATTTCACCTAATTGAAACACTTACTCCAAGAATAAACGCTGGTGCCTTTAATGATGTTAAAGAGGAACACTCCTCCCAGTTCCTGAGCCTTCTTCGGGTCTACGGACTCCAATCGCGCCTTGATCCTAGCCACCAGGTCTATTTTATCGGACTTGGGGATCTGCTCGCTCTGTGATGCTCCCTGGAACGGTTTACAATTGGTTTTGTTATTATTAAATAAAAAAAAACATTTAACACAAAAATGCATACTACTTGATACTACATTAATCTTTTGTATCAGACTTAAGGGTCAATGATGATGAAAAATGTCGGATTTGGTGACAAAAGGGAAAATAGAGTTAAGGCTTATAGGAGAAAATACTTGATAATATAATTTGGTATACCGAATAATGTAGGTATACCAACTTTCTTTAAGTAAATTTGAGTTGATTTTCTTAAGTGTAAATGTCAAACCTTTTCAAAATATTTGATTTATACATTCAAAGGAATATGACAAACGCTCAGGATTTTTTCAGTATATGAAAAGGTCTTACATACCTGAAATTAAATATAACCATTCATAAAAAAAAAACATTCTCTGTATAACCTCAATTAGTAGTCATTATTATTCTTTTGGATGCCTTGAGTACAACCACTTTTTACTTTCATGCCCATCCAATGGTTGTTAAATATGTACGAGATTGTAGTTCACGATACTAACTCCAATTATTATTAAAGTAATTAAGTACACTGCTCTGAGTACATGTATATGTTTTACATACAAATCACCACTGTTTATTACCTACTTTGATACGTAAGAAGGTAATATTATTTACACAATTTAACAGTTTTTTTTCTTGTGTTTTTTTTACGCGATTTCACCGGCAATTTAGGATGGATTTCAAAAATTCTTTGTAGATATTATAATAGATTTACAAACTAATTCAAAATACTACCAGGAATCTTAAAACATTTGCGTATTTTCTACTTTTCTTCAATTGTTTTTTTTATTAAAGTCGTTTTTTTTTACATTCATGGTTGGGTAATCAATTATCGAATAAGGTAGTGAGCTGACTATGTCTGTACAAAACATAATGATATATCAACCATATCTATTACTCGGAAATTATGAAATAAAGTCACAAAAATACTAGGAAGTGACAAGAAGATGAGCATCAAGTTTTCGCTTGATATAATTTATTTAAAATTATAGATTTCTATGCTAATCGAAAGTATTAAAACATTGTTATTTAAAACCTAGCTATTATTGTTACGTATATGATATTATATTTGAATGAGTTTGAGGGCAATACCTAGTTAAAGTAGATGTATGAATTGAAATAAACAAATCTAGTAACACAGGAGCATATAAAATATTAAACAAATACTTTTGATTTGATGTGATTTGAATGTTTGTGTCATAAGGCCATTCCTTAGTCCGGATTTAGTTAAAAAAAAAAGAAAAAATTGCAATGAACAGTTTACAATCTGTTGATGTATAACACAACGATTTTTCTCTTTATTGGGAAACATAATTTTATGTACACTACCGAAATTATTAGATCCAAAACTATTCGGGCGGACCAGAGACAAGCGTGGGAATTGAACCTCACATGTATAAATAACTGTTTGCGCTTCGCGGTTTTACCCTTGTTCAGGTTATAAACTATCTTTATGCCAAATTATATCCAAATCCGTTTAGCAGTTTTTAAATAATTAATTTTAAAAACACATGAGTATTAAAAGGACACTTCAATAATATTATATAAAATACCACTTCTGAGGTATACCCTTTTGTAGGCAAAAATTATTTGTTGAGATCGATCCACAACTGCCAGAGATATCGTGTAACAAACATACAAAAAATACACCGTCAAATTGAGAACCTCCTTCTTTTAAAGTCGGTTATGAAAGAATAACAATTCATCCTCAATAACTTTTGCCTTTATAATGTTAGTAGGTTTAAAATCCACACTCTTCACATACTGTCTATAGATTTCACACAGTTTTTTTCTCTTTCTACAGTACCACAATAAACAAAGACAAAACACAAGCACATAATGAACAAGCACTTACCATGGTGTCGTGTGTCGGGTCCCGTTGGCGGACCAGCAGTGGCATGCTCAGATGGTCGAGCTTTCACTCTGATTGCAAAACGCAACGTTGTTTACGCTCAAATTTTGTGGCCACACTTCGAGTTTTTGTGGGATATTCCTGGTTCCTGAGAAATGGTGTCAATTGTTTTTTGAACTCGGAGTGTGTTATAGAGTACTTATATCTGTGTCATGTTTTATAGGATATTGTAATTGTCATATATGGTTGCCAATAAGGGGCAGGTGATGACGTGCGCGCATAATGTTATTTATTGGGAAACTGCAATTTCAAGTACATAACGCCTAAAAAAACGCCGTAAAATAACCTATACATTGGCATGTCCACTTAGCACTAACTTTTTCAAAACATTTTATGCTTATAGCGAAATACCAACATTATAACAAAAACACATATTTATTGAGTAAAAAACTTATTGTTTTAAAAGTCTAACAGATACACTATAATAAACTTGTTAAAAATATGCTATCACTTTTGTGTAGACTGTAAATCAATAAAACAATAACATAAGAACGAATGAACTCATTTTTTTACCAAATATTAAGAATTGAATCGCATTGGTCACGTTTGTAACGAAGGGCCGAAGAACCGGATTGACCACGAAAGAAATGATGTGGTTAAAGTTTCAAACTTTCACTTTCTGATTGCAACAGTCCAAATATACAAAATGATTTAATCTTGTGTGTTTTACTTGGAATACCTTTGTAATTTAATAAGCTAGTTAAGTATTGATGTCGATATGCACATCAGTACAAAAACTTACTTCTTTCGAGTAAAGACGCTGGTGAAATTTTCGTCTACAATTCCTTTTTATAATACCTTTACGTTTTATACCTACTACCTTCTTTGTTGCTTTCTGAGGTTTCGCGAGTATTAGACATTGAAATAAAACTACTTTGAACGGATTTTATCGCGGTTTGTATTTAGATTTTAGTTCCCGAATTATTTGTATTCCAACCTACTACCTATTTGTATTAATTAAAATATGAAGGTAGAGCGAGCAATATCAACTGTCAAGACGAATACCACCTCAGTCTGCCCGTTAACATACCTGCAAAGGCGTCGAAACGTCGGGAACTACAATGTAAATACAAACCGCGATAAAATCCGTTTAAAGTAGTTTTATTTCAATACTACCTTCTTTTTTTGGTGTATCGTCTGCAGGGATTATGAAGTCTCTTAAACTTGTTTTTAATTTCTCTGTATTGTTATTAGAACGGTCACATGGGCACCCTACATTTCGCATGGACATGATAAGACAAACTTTGTAACTGCAGACATGTTTTCACTTTTTATTTTATGCATATTTGCATCCTGCCTTTATTTCTTGTTATTCATATGGAGTTGGTTTCTTAAAATGTCTTGTTGGTCCAATGAATTATGGAGCTTAGATAGGTAAAAAGTTCTGGTTTTTCTGACCTTGTCTTCTTCTATATGCTAAGTAGCATCATGATTTTTAACAAGAGTGTGATGTCATGCTGATGCCCATCTTTAGCTCATTACCTTAATGGTTGCAGACTTAATGGTAGTCGAATCTTTGTATGCTGCTTGTTACCCACCCCAGCTTCACATGGGTAGACAAAACATTACTGAATTACACATAAAAATCTTCCCTTTGAAAATCCGTTCTACAGTTTTTGAGTTTATCGCGTCCAGACAGACTTTATTTTATAATATGTATAGTTATGCTTAGTAGGGGTTAACAAAATTGCTAGTAATGTGAATTCCACCCGCATTGCTAGAAACATTATTTAAAAAAAAAGAAAAAAAGAAAGATCATTAAATAAATAAATAAATGTGGACAACATCACATACATTGCTCTGAACCCAAAGTAAGCAGCTAAAGCACTTATGTTATGGAATTCAGAGACAACGAAGGTACCACAAACACCCAGACCCGAGACAATGTAGAAAAGTGGTTTTCTACATTGACTCGGCCGGGGATCTAACCCGGGACCACCGAGCTGGCGTCACCTTGAAAACCGGCGTGAACGCCACTCGACCACGGAGGTTCGTCAAAATAAATAAAATAAACTTAAGATAAAGACAGTCATTATTGAATTTATTAAAATTCAATTTTTTCATGTGATTTTTTTACAAAAGGGAAAGGTGTACTTAGCTCAGCCGGTAAAAACCTATTGCTTAAATACATTGCATTGGACTCATTCTGTGGGAGGAAGATTCTGTTTTTTTTGTTACTCATAGGGCTCCTTGTGGCTACAGGCATAAGGCAGTGTGGTGCACATATAGTCTGACAGCAGTACATATATGCTTAAAGTTTACAAACACCAGTGAAAGTAGGTTACTGAGAAGACGATTATGGTAATAACGATTGACGCGAGTGACGAGTGACGCTGTAATGATCGGCTATTGTCTAACATTGCCACTTATATAGTCATTTGCATACCGAGGCTTCTCGTATTCTGTATGTACGACTCATTATAATCTTAGAAATGGTCTTCGTTCATTGTAGGTTAAAAAGATAATTAAATTTGTGTAATAGTTTTGCAATATTTTGACTGCACGGATAGCCGAGTGGTATAGGTCACCACGCCAATTACCTCTGTGCGCGACGTGCCGCGGGTTCGATCCCCGCATGGGACAAGTATTTGTGTGACCCACAAATGCTTGTTTCAAGTCTGGGTGTTCTTTGTGCATGTGATTTGAATGTGAAACCCCCCGCGACACAAGGATTAAATTCCTTAGTGCGGGAGTCGTCTTTTTAAAAAAAAAAATACTTAAAAATACTTTTTGCACATTGTTGCACAAAGGCGGACTTTATGCCTGAAGGCATTCTCTGCTTATCAACCTTAGGGTGATGTAGAGACAAAACGAGGTACTTAGATGCACAAGTATATTAATGTTGTAGAAGGTGTACGGAATAAAATCTACAGATAGTGAATCTATATACATACTTTTTTCCAAAGGCTTAATCAAGCCAAAAAAAAAAAAGTGTATATATATAATTTTATTAGATATAATTGATATTTGATTTAATTTTCATAAAATTAAAATATTTAACAATTTAATTGTTTTTAGTGTAAAAATCAAATTTTAAACTAAAAATATAGTTGATTCAAAGGTCTTGTTTAAACAACTTTTAAGCTCGAAGGTTATTTAAACCACGTTATTATCTTTGTTTTGCTCTGCCAATAAACAAGTAATTTCTTCTTCTCTCTGCCTTGTTTCGAATTTTAATTATTTGAGGTGCATTTGAGGCGCAATGCGTGCTTTTCTTTCATTCATGGTTACTACTCGTCATCTCAGCATACACTCTTTCTTTTCTCAATTTTGATCATTTTTCACACATTACATCGATCTCTTTTTTGTTTAATAAACAAGTATTTTGACATGTACTTAATAATGAATTACAATCAGACTTACATAGCCCTCTATGCGTAATAGAAATAGCAAGTAACCAAGATAGCGCTCAACAGTTGTAGCGATGTTCACAGAGCGGTTAATACGATATCATTTGAGAATGTTCTATAGGCATTGATCCTACGGGATAATCCGGCTCAAAGGGCCAACGACCTCAATACCAATGTCATGTGTATAAATATATTGACTACGATACCCAAAAAATTAATGTCAAGCTCAGATAATAACGTTACCAACGTAATAATATTAGATTATCTTTGAGATGAAATTACATAAGGAAAAGATGTAGTAGTTTAAATATATTCTAATATACCTATATAAAGCTGTTTGTTTGAACGCGCTAATCTCAGGAACTACTGGTCCGATTTGAAAAATTCTTTCAGTGTTGGATAGTCCATTTATTGAGGAGGGCTTTAAGTTATATAACATTAAGCTGCGACCAAAATGAGCAGAGCATAAATGAAAAATGTTGCAAAAATGAAAAACCGTTGAAACTAAAACACGCGGACAAAGTCGCGGGGGACAGGCTAGGCTAGTGTAAAATATACCAATGGAAGCCTGTTTATCCCGACCGAAATAAACTAGTAATAAAATAAATGATTTGTCCCATAATTTTTTCAGCGCTGGGCAAAGGTATCATCGCACATAGAGACTGAGTATTTCTATATCTATTTATTACCTCTACATATCTTCTGTCTGTCTGTCTCTCTGACCGCGATAAACTTAAAAACTACCAAACGGATTTTCATACGGTTTTTAGTAATGGATAGAGTGATTGAAAATAAAAGTTTGTGTGTATAATTTATTAATGTTTTGTCTACCCGTGCGAAGTCGGCGTGTCGTAAGTAAAATTATCAATCAGATATTAATTGAAATAAAAACACTCTAATTAAACAATTAAAATAAATAACTATATTATTTTTAGAACACTGCTATACTAATCACAGCCTTAGCTAAGATACAAACTTTGATTGGAAACACGTAGTTTAGAAGAGTCCGCACCAATAAATCTGTAGAATCCCCAATAAAGAGGTTTGGCGTATATTTGCAAGCGCGGATAAGTTGGTAATGGCTGCCGAGCCTCGGCGTCATATGTTCGAGGATAATGCCGCTCTGAAGCTGACGGGGCAAGGTCCAAGATATAAAAGACCAGCTTCGTTGTATAATAACTTTCGTGAGGAGTATTCATAATTATTTAAAACAAAACGGTTTACTCACGTATATATATACGCAGTTTCATTGTTTTTGTTTTTAAGCTTAAGTTTCTACCTAGCTAGTTACAGTGTTAGTGTGGTGTTTTATGTTGCGTGCATACATTGGTAAAATCGAGCACCATTTTTTTCTTTTTAAATACAACAACTGCAACCTATCCTAAAATAACATGTCAAATGACTTCGTAGGTGTTATAATAAGCGGGTTAATTAAATAATTCTCTAAAATTGTGCATATTTTTCATACACTAAGGACTGTGTAAAACTGTCTGTACTAAATCCTAGTTTCGCAAAGATTTTGAAAACATTACAATCCCATTTTGAAGCTCACACATACATAAAAGTACCTACTATTTGTTGATCATATAATAATTGTCCTCTAGCTTTTGCCCGCGACTTCGTCCGCGTAGAAGTCGAGAATGGTTTTGATTCGGGGATTGAGCCTGAGGCGCGTCGCGTAGTTGTAGTTGGCATGTTGACCACCATACGTAGGTATTTTAGCAGCAGTTCAAGATTATTGTTGCTCTTTTCACACCTTGTGGAAACCAGTGACAATGTAGAGTCAGCACATTAAATTCGCTCTTGCCTATGCTTTAGACTGATAAGTATTTTTCACACGTTTTTACCCCAAATTTTAATTGTTTGCCGATATTCGTTTTGTATGCCGTATTTTTGTTTTTTATTTTTATACTACATATTGGAAGTAGGTATAGAAGATATAGCTCCAGGCTTGTATATTTAGCGTAAAGAGTGTGTTGGCCTATCCTGCACCAGTGTTTGAATTTAGAGAGGTAGAACATGCAAATAGAAAGAACACACGTACTTAAATATTTAATAAATAAATGTATTAAAATAATACTCTTATATTAAAGTGAATTGGATTAAAAGAATACAGTCCTACGCTTAGCGACCACCACACTAAACTTTTGTTCTACTAATTAATCATTACCAATAATATTATTAATCACAGTGTCCACGAAATACCTAGTCCTCTCGTCTCAGGGGAATGTGAATGGGAAAAGGCTATGTTATCAGGCTAATGGGCGCTAATTACAACAAACGTGGACCTCCACGCATAGTTTTAATGTTTATTTATTTATTACAGGTTTATAACACCATTACAGACACTCCAATGATGTTTTAAAATAAACAAGTTACATTATCAAAGGGAAATAAAGAAACCACGACAAATTTTCGAAATGAGCGATTATTATACTTACGAACTATCACGATCACAACAGCAAACTCACACAAAAATTGGGTTATAATTAAACAATATTTATTAAAACTAAATCCCTATAAAACTTTTTCTAAACAGATAGAAATTTCATGCTCCATACTTTGAAAACCACATACTCCCATTTATCTTTTACCTTTAATGCACCTAATAATGCGCGTGCGAAACCGCGGGTATCAGGTAGTGTATAAAATTTGATTCTATGTAAAACCATAGTTGCTGTTTTACGAATCCGGTCACCGAATACTGATGTATTATGTTAACACCGCCATCTATCGTATGTAGTTCAAACTAGAAAGTGTCGACATTATCTTCCTCTAGTTCTTGGTAATATTTGTAGATGTCACATTTGTAAGTACCACAAAAAATGCGTCACTACACATTAAGAAGGTACTGACTTCCAATTCGAGGCAAATCAGTGCTGACTGAAATATTTCTGATTGAATATTTTGTTTGTCCACCTGCGGGGCCAGCGAAGCTTGAGCAAAGTAAAACAGGCTTCTAAATAGCAAAGCCACGAGGCTTATCTAATAACAGCTAAACTGGTTTATGAGGGAGTTCTAAATAAAATCTCCAGCCAGAATATGCAAGGGCCATTAAAATTTAATTTGTTTAAACCGGGAAGGCTTACAGAAATATGCTAACTGGCAACATTGATCAAATGCAAGCCATTATGGTGCCCAGACAATTACAATTTCAAATGATATGATTTGTTTGTTTTGCTTAGTGTTCACTGCCATGAATATATTCAACTATACTTAGAAATAATCAATTATTACTCATAAATGTATAAAGGAACTGATTTTAATGAAATTTATGTACCACTTCTGAAGTAATCGATCGGTTATCGCGGTATAAAATAGTCTACGTCTACGAGTTCTTATGATCCAAGCTTACTCCATACCAAATTTCATCAAAATCGGTTAAGCGGTTTAGCCATGAAAGCGTAACAGAGAGACAGAGTTACTTTCGCACTTATAATATTAGTATGGATATAGGTAGATTTCAATCTTAATCATTAAAGGCGGCAAAGGTAGAAATAAATATACTCATTTGTTTCACTGCACGGTTAACTTCGTCTTAGTTTCTGTATTATCATGATTTTAGGCATGTAGATTTATTTGAGTTATATACTTATATGTAAATAATATAAAATATAATACATTTATTTCAGACTTATACAGGTACACCAATATAGAATACAACACAATTTAATTACATTTTTGATGTTAATTTAATTTACTTTTATTTTATTCTTTAGAAAAACGACGCCCGCATTAGTGTCTAGCATCTAAATCACTGTATTGCGGAGGGTTTCACAAATATTTAATTCACATTCACAAAGATTACCCAAACTTGAAACAAGTATTTGTGGATCACACAAATGCTTGTCGCATGCGGGGATCGAACCCGCAGCACGTCGCACAGTGGTGATTCATTTTATGACACATTATTGAAGCGTACATTTAACACTACCTGGAACCTTAATTTTTAACATATACGAAGAAGATGCAACTACCCATTACTATTTTACACACCATTACAGCACACCAATACTTAACAATTCTTTTTTGTTTAGAAAATTTTTGAGATATATACTCGTAGATATGTATTATGATATCACGGATATTTTCCCGAAGTAATTACTTAAAGACGTATCTTTTACGTACGAACTGAGTTGTTCGGTGGATGGAGATTGCCCTTTGATCGTTAAGTTCATACATACGTTATGTAAGATATATCTTTGGAATGTATTGAATGCCGATCAGTAAACGAAAGAAAGCTATTAATATTACAGGTATTTTCAATCTTTTGAATGTTGTGTATTGGTAGGTGAGCTTAGAGATTTCGTCTCCTTGTATATTTTGACTGAAGTTCGATATCAGATAAGAATATGTGATATATTTATGGATAATACTTTTTAATAGCTTTCGTTTTAATGGTATTATCTGGTTCCATTGGTTTACGGTTCAAAAAGGTGTTGGTGATGGCTTTTATCTTAAAACATAATATTTTTATATTATGTGCAATTCTTATTTGGGTTAATTTATGTTGCCAGGAAAATACAAAGAGGGTAAGTAAATACGAGGAAACATTTGCTTTTCGGTTTTTAGTATCTTGTTAATTTTAACTTTTAAACTATCACGCTGCATGTTTATAATACTATTTTAATAAACGGGAATTAGCGCGAAACATTTATAAATACCTTTTCGCTTGACGTTTCGACCAGGGCCTCTAGACAAGTGACAATGCGACAAGCGATAACGCTGATCAAATCGCTCAAATGTATGGAAGTGACAAGTCCAAGTCACGTGACTTATCGAAACAAAATGTCATTTCTATACATTTAATGTCATTTAAGCGATTTCTACCATCGTAAACGCTTGTCAAAATGCCACTTGTCTAGGGGGTCGCAAGCAGACTCAGTCTGCTTAGTCTGCTGAGTATCTTGTTAAGTGTATACAACGGAGACTTTTTATGTTGCACTAGATGTTGCCCGCGGCTGCGTGGGTTTTGGTTATCTAGCTTTTTCTTTCTATCTAGCTATTTCGGTCCAAGTTTCATCAAAATCAGTTCAGCGGTTACGCCGTGAAAGTGTAACAGTCAGACAGAAGACAGACTCACAGGGTTCGTATTTATACATTTATAAATAAACTAGCTTTTGCCAGCGACTTCGTCCGCGTTTCCGTCGTTTTTCGTAAAAAAGTAGCATATGTCCTTCCTCACTGTTTTGATGTAACAGACAGATTAACTTTCGTATTTTAGTAGGGAAATATAATATATCACGTTACACAAAAATAATCCTTATAGCATGATTCAGTATTCACGCGCGACGGCGCGATGGCTTATTATCGAATTTCATGTATAAGTTTGGTGTTTCTATACCGATTTCTATGATTCATTTTTTATTGAATAGGTAATAATGTAAACTTTTTTTAATTAGGGATGAGTGAGAGTATTATAAACGTAAGAGTAAACAAATATAATCAGAAATCTCCGAACTGCTAAGCTATCGGGAGTTACACGTGTTATTGTGAGTCAACCATAAAAGATAGACATATGCTGTTGTGGGATATTTTTTAGATAATTTTATGTAGAACATTTCCGTCATACATGATTTCTATGTAGCTTTAACCATTAAGGCTGCATACGCGACGGAAGCTTAAAAAATACCGTTTTCCCAACATTTCCCTTCACTGCTCTGCTCCTATTGATTGTAGCGTGATGAAAAGTATACTATAACCTGCCCAGGAGTATGAAGAATAAATGTACCAAGTTTCGTTAAAATCCGTCGAGTAGTTTTCGTTTCTATAAGGAACATACAGACAGACAGACAGACAGACAGACAGACAGACAAAAATTTTACTGATTGCATTTTTGGCATCAGTATCGATCACTAATCACCCCCTGATAGTTATTTTGAAAATATATTTGATGTACAGAATTGACCTCTCTACAGATTTATTATAAGTATATAGATAGAAGATATACTATTTATATTAAATTATATAAACAGTATATCAAGAATGAATAAATAGTGAAATTTCATGAAGCAAACACATAACATGATATGACAGACCTAAAGATCTAACAGTACTTTCTAGGTCCTCTGAGCTACAACGTCTAAAATATTTATTGTAAAAAAAGTAAGGATCACGTGACATAACGTGACAGGTCACATGTTTACCACGTGACTGTCTCGAGCACAAAGAACATGATACCTGACACCGTATAAGTAGACACTGAAAGCGTCGACAAATAAAACGAACACCTCTCAAATAGACACGATAACGTTTGCTACTTATATTTTAATTCCACATCAAGTCTTGACTTACCTTACTAACTTATAATTACAGCTATAAAACAATCCGTCAACCAAATCACTACCTTAAACAGAAGCAAATAAGAGCTAAGATGGTTTTTGCCAGCTGCACGTGTAAGTTTGTTGGGCTAGGTTATTTGCCTAGTCCTAAACAAACGCAGGGCACTTCCTTGAGTCGTATTTAACATGTTGCCAATAAAAAAAGTTGTTTGGAATACGTAATGGATTTTTTGTTTTCCTTTCTGGCTAGTTGGGCGGTTCGAGGGCGCTGTTTATTCGATACAAGTTGTGTTTTACTTATATTGAATGAATGGGTACTTTATTTGACGACTTTATTATAGAAAATGCGGGAAATACGGAATTAGGATTTCACGGATTTTGCAGGTTCTTTGATAGATTACTAGTCTCGAAGAAATTTAGTATTTTTTGAGGATTGGTGGAATTCTTCATGAACTTTCTTAGATATACACGGGGATAGACAGAGAGATGCTAGACGAGTACAGATAATAATAATATTTTGGGACAAGTTACACACGGCCTGATCTGATCCCAAACTAGGCAGCGCCTGTATTATGGCGACCGGACAACTGATAAACATACTTATTTCTAAACACATATATTTTAGATAAATATACCCAGACACAGGGTTTAACAGAAACAAATTATTTAATGAGTATGCTCGTCACATAAAAGTTTGTCCTAGGTGGGACCAGGGACAATAAGAACTAGACCAACAGGCAAGTCAAGATGGATGAAATGGCTTAAGATATGCACACCACACAAACATTTCGGTCATGGAAATATTGCACATCTACGGGCTATACGCAACATTTGATTGACGCCAATTTATTTTCCTTGACGTTTATCAAAGAGAATTTCCTGAATCGGCTTGCTGTGCACACAAGGGGCTTTAAAATAGCTTTTAGCCTTTGACTTCAGCAATCAAGATATAACATACCAGGACAAATGACTTGTCTCTTAGTGCGAGAAACTATACGTTTAATATTCGTATGGAAATAATAACGAAACCACGAGAATTTCTTTCAACAACAAATATATTGTTTGATTTTTTTACAGAATCGTAATAATCCTGTTTTCAAAAATAAATAAATACTTCCAAATATGAAGAAAAGAAAATATCTTCATCAAAACAGCCAGTTATAAACAACGGAAGCTTATCGACATTTCAAAGATACCAAACAAAATCATTACCCAACGTATGAAAAGAAAACATTTTTAATATTCTGATTACACGCAAGCGCACCAACGTTGAATATTTGATGCCACATCCAGTGTGTCATGCTCATGAATTTATGAATTTCATTAATGTATTACTGTGTGTCTCGTTCTAATTTACTTTTCGATATTTTCGCGGTCGACACACGAGTGTAATCGAGATATCGATGTTGAATCGAATTATTTTTGTGGTTAAATTGGAATGTGATATAATAAGATAAGTATTGAAGGAATTTTCCATTGTATTGTCAGGTAATTTGTTTTCTGGAAATATCTTTTGGAATATGTGTATATTTGTGTCTTATGGTATTTGACATTAGTTCTATCTCTATGTGTACTTAACTAGGGTGTCATTATCTAAAATTTCAGCGTCGAGCATGGTGCTGTCAAACGTCAAACTCATGTCAAAAATCATATATTTTTTGACAATTCGACACTGAATTCATCGCCGTGTTTGATGTTAATGTTCAGAGAATGGCTGGAAAACGTTGTCAAGCCTTTAGTTTATACTATTGCTGGATATTGTTATGTCTTGTTAAAAGTTATTAGCCAGTCTTAAGATTGGATCAAGATATTGGTTCTTAAAGTTAGAGAAGCGAAATAAATTAAAATTTAGGCTTTTTTTTTTACAGCAATAGTCCTGGTTCATATTTTTTAAGATTACTAACAGTGGTTTGAAGTGAATTTGATCGAAAAATAAAAGGATAATTTCCATTAAAATGACGTCACCGATCCTCAATATTGCTTCGTCATTCAATTAATGAACCAACCTATAGCATTCTCACCACGTTTTTAATTGAAATGAATTATTTTCCTTTTGTTTGACACACAACTATTAATTACCCATGGGTTGTATAAACAATGATTTATTGGTGTTTGCAAGGATAGGCAGTGAATGAATGTTTTACCTCGCCAGGGAATTCGCATGATATTTTTAATGGCCTATCATTAAAGTGAAACCAGGATAGTTGCAACAGGAGTATAGTTGCCTTGATTGTCATTTTAGTAAATATTTGAAATATATCACAATTGTCAGTGCATGTACCATGTTCTTTTCTGCATGACCCAAAGGTTGACTGGTAGGGAATGCCTTCTGGCATTAAATCCGCCGATGTAAACTGTGCATAAAACATTAAATAAATAATTAAATAATTATTCTAGTTTCGCGGATGAATCACATGTTGTTTTATTTATTTATCAGAAGACTACAACTGCCACTAAGTTAGCTGTGTTGCATGTCTCAGTGCGATTTCATGTGAATGCAAAGTGTGGTCAAAGTTTTTGCTAAATAAATGACTTCTTTCTCTGCGGGGCATCTATCCTACAGATAAATAATTTGAATGGATTAGGCAAGTATCCCCTATATGGGATAGTTGTCCCAAAATTTTGAGGTCAGCAAATATCAAAGATAATGTTTTGTACTT
Source organism: Diachrysia chrysitis (assembly GCA_932294365.1). NCBI lineage: Eukaryota > Metazoa > Arthropoda > Insecta > Lepidoptera > Noctuidae > Diachrysia > Diachrysia chrysitis. Next base: position 1,517,785 of record OW028661.1, read on the forward strand.
TCATAAACTTGCAGATAATAAACCAAAGTACCTACCAGTTTGACAGCTATAGTAGTTTGCTTTTTAAACTGAGAGATATAAACTGTTTTTGGCGAAATGTGTTATTCTCGTTTTCTGATTTAAGTGATTTGCCGTGTGACGACAGACGTTTATGCAAAAATATCGACCGTTCAGATGTTATGAGGTTTTGAGATAGTTTTAATAAAACGGTGCTCTCTGTTTTGACACAAATTTTGCGATTTTACATGTTCATACTAGTGCCAACAGTTTATACTCGATATGCGCGCTCTATGACTTACTTATTTATTCCTCTAAGGTGGCAACTATCACGTTATTCCTCTAAGGTGGCAACTATCACGTTTTTACTCTATAAAGAAAAACTATTAAAATACACGTAAATGCAGAATCCTCTCTCGGTTGTATAGCTGTCCCCCGCGACTTTGTTCGCGTGTTTTAGTTTCAACGGTTTTTCATTTTTGCAACATTTTTCATTTTTGCTCCGCTCCTATTGGTCGTAGCGTGATGTTATATAGCCTATAGCCTTCCTCAATAAACGGACTATCCAATACAAAAATATTTTTTCAATTCGAACCAGTAGTTCCCGAGATTAGCGCGTTCAAACAAACAAACAAACAAATAAACAAACAAACAAACAAACTCTTCAGCTTTATAATATTAGTATAGATTAATTGGATAATTATTCTGTTTGTAATATGATTGTTTTATTTTGAGCATGGTATATTTTATAGAACCAGAAAGCAAATCCTCCTGTAGTGAGTAAACATCGGTTTCATAGCTGCTTGCCCTATCTTTGTTTAAGAACGAAATCTAAAACGGTACATTATTTATTATTTAAGATAAAACTTTTACTTTTCAAAAGATAATGTCAACTGTTATTTGATAAAAAAATAAAAAGACTTGACGTTAAATTTTAAGCAGTCAAATTCAGTTTTATAGTTTAATAAATCGAGTTATTCATAAGTAAATGTATACAAGAAAGTCAATTTTGCTTCTAATTTGTTTGCAGTATAAACTGGTTTTTTGTGAAGGTTCAAGTCAAGTTCATTGACTTAAAGGGTCACAGTGAGCAGAAGCCACAAAATTGATTTTGTTCTGTCTTTAACCGAAACTCTAATAGAAGTTGAGGCTCGAACTTTTATGAATCTAGATTGCTTTAATTAAAGACTAAGTTAATGATAAAATGTATAAGTTGAGTATTTAGGTATCTACTTAGATTTTACCAATGATATTATATTTACAATTGAGGTAGATATGTTACAAGCGCTCGTATTTTGAGAACACGAAAACCTAATTGGGAAATTGATAGATATATGTAATTAAATACAAATAATTGATAGATATAGCTATGATAGGTCTATCTATTTTACTTATGTGTTTATCCTATTTTTTGTTCTATTCATTAGTGCAACTTGACAACATTTTGAAATATTCCAGACCGATCAGCCCTGCATTTCTCTTAACATGAAACTTCAAATGCAGCGCCGAATTCTATGTCGAAATGTAAAAAAATATTATGTTATTTTGACTTGAATAGCACCCAGCATTTTAAACGTTGGTGAAGGTGAAGGTGACCTGTCTTGTGTTTAATATCATTGAATTTTACTTATTCGTGAATGCTGAATGAGTTTAGTGTTTATAAATAAGTATGACATTTTAGGTCTGAAATAACATACCTATCATGATCTATGTAAACTAATTCAAAGTCACTTAAACGTACATCTTATTTTTGGAAACAAATTCTTTAATTCTAACTCATGTACCTACAATTTATTGTTCATTTAATCTCTGTCTATAGGATTTTAGCAATATACCCATAGAAAAAAAGTTATACCTATGTATACCGTTGGCCATAAGTGATGACAAACGGAAAGACCTACTAATTTGCTTTATCATTAACCTTCATACTAAATAATAGTGAGGATCTAATAAACGGCGTATCATCATGAAACGAAACAAAGCACTACCATAATAATTAAGATACTCGTAATCGTGTGAAAGTTGCGATGCAAAACATTTGCGTACAGGGATAAGGCTTGTTTGTGATAAATAATTCTTATAAAAGCGATATATGTAATCCAGAGCCTTTAAAATTTTACATAGCAAGGCCTAACATGTTTGGCTTTGACGGAATATATTCCTTGAACATAATGTTATTTCGACACTTGTACTTAATTTTTAATCTTCGACGCAAAAAGATGGTTGTTATAAGTTTGACGTGTCAGTCTCAGTCTGTCTTTTTGTTTATAGCATCGTAGTTCTTAAGCGAATGGACCGATTATGATGCGGTTTGTTTGTTTGAAAGTTGACGTGTTCGAGATGGTTTTTAGTTATATTTTATGAAGATCTTTTCAGCTTTTTAAAAGTTATCAGCTATTAGTCGGAGGTTTCTGCGGTCTGCGACAAAACTTGGTACGTTTTACTATTTGTACCGATACACAAGGCTTTGACAGGGTAGGTAGCGTATACTTTCGTATAGACTGTCAAGGATTCAAATCGTTGTATTGTTTAATGATTTAATCAGTTGAAAATCGTCTTCAAGCTACTCGTAACACAAAGAAATCAAAGTGCATCTTAACAATAAAAAAAGGCACGCGGGTAATATAATGCCATTAAATCTGTGCTCATAGCAACAGTAACTGTGCAAATGGCGGAGGCAACGCGGCGAGCTTAAAATAATAAAATCTGTCCATTTAACCCGGACATTGTGGGCAAATAGTGCGCCGGTGTGGCCGCGTTCGAACGGGATGAGTACTCAGGCAAGTGCAAGTATGTATAGGAAACGAGTTTTTGTTAGAAGATAGTTTATGAACAACTAAAGAAAGCTTTAAATTATAATAGTTAGGTTCTCGTTTGAATTGTTTTTCACTGCACTAGGTCTTTATCGGACAAAGGGAAATACAAGCAAGCTACGAGTAGTAACCAAGGAGGACACTTGCTAGGTAGACAGGTCTACTTAATTGATAAAAGAGGGGTAAGAATAACGGAGTTGCTACAAATAGTAGTTTTTAATACGGATTAAACTTTTGAACTTCACTTTATATCTATGCCAGAACGTAAATTTACTATGATAGAAAAATTTGATTTGAACCTCAATATGTAATGTAACCAATATGTATGTGAAATATATGATGAAACTATGTACTTACTGTCCAATTGAATTTGAATTCTAATACAATACAATGCCAATGTAGCAGGCAGGAGATACAATATAAACCGTTTTCTTAAAAAAAAAAACTGGAGAGTAAGGGCACTGACCTTTATTTCTGATAATTGATTTTGTGTGTTGCATCTAAGTCTTACTTATTGGTTTTTAAAATCACAATAAAAAAAATATAGAATTAGTAAAGTCTACTATCCTCGACTACTATCTTCGAACTAAACGCTCGTAAAATCGCGGCCACTAGGGAAATTACGGAGGGCTGAGGTAGGAGGAGTGCCGCAGCGTGGTATCAGCGTAACATGTCCTGGCAAGGTCGCTACAACAGGCCCTGATATTGCGGGCCTGAGTAGGATGTACTCATACCTGAACATAAGGTCTTATGCCGCAATACTTTTATAGACTAATTTTAACATATTGAGACCTTTCGAGCCTCGGATAGCACGTTTTAGACGTGGACGTAGGTATAGGCTGTTATACATGTATCGTTAACAGTCATAGAGTAAACATAGACAAGCATAGAGCGTGCGCATCGCTAGTAGCCCTTTATGTCAAGCGCAAGCACATTTTTAGTTAAATGTACTACTACTACGCTCGTTTACTGGTTTATGTGATGGAAATATCAATGGTTCCGATATTATGAGGGTAATATTAGGTTTTTAAATAGTATTAATAAAGACGCGCTCTCTGTTTTGACATCAATTTACCATTTTACATGTTCATACTAGTTCCAACAGCTCATACTCGATAGGCCCGCTCTATCGTTTACTTATTTATTCCTTTAAGACTGATTTTTCCAACCCCAGATAATATTATCAGATGAATAATTTTGAATTTTTGAAAGTTCTTCCGTACAAAATCTGTCAAATGTCAATTTTATTCAACGAATAAAAATTATCCGGCGTTGGATTAGAAGGTCGTCAAGTTTATGCTAGACAGAAATTCGATGTTCTCTTGTTTATTCAATACAGTTCTGACAAGCAGTCTGACCAAGGTAACATGTTGTTTATTAATAGGTTGTAGAGATCAGCTAGGCAGTCGTTACATGTAAAATAAACCAACCCCAATATACTCTTATGTAACATGAAAAAACAGCTATGAAGTACCTTTTTCATTGTGTAACTTTTTTACTTAAAATTTAAAACAGGTGTGATAAAAAAAAGTATAGTTTCACATAGAGTACATTCTCAGAATCGTTTCACTTACGTTACGTGAAGATAATTTTGATATTTATTTGCCATTGTGTAACAATAATACAATTAAGTATGTGCCAATTGCAGCTGTAATGAAAATGAATATACATTTGTAGTTGTAATTACATTTTCGCATGAGATTTTCTCTAAAGGATTATCGCAATGATGTGACCTGAAATATTATGTTACTGTATTGTGTATTTAATAGCTTTTTGTGTTTTATTTTATATAAATGTATCAGCTTATAGCTTTTCCACATTTTATTGCATAGCATTTAGCTGCTATCGAGTTTAACCTTGTTTTAGTGATGATGTCTTAACCCTTATATTCTTTAATGCGATATTAAGTACCTTCTTACTGCCCCTGTTTTGTAGACTTCCATTTCCATGTAATATAATTATAATATAATAATTATTTCAACTTGCCGTAAACAGATATACAATACATACTATATGTATAAAATTTTATACCAATATCCTACTTCGACAACATCAAAAATTGATTGATCAACATGAAAAACACGCGTACATTAAAACGTCTTCAAGCTGGTAATTTTCCACCATTTCCCATAAAATATTTGCCATGTAACATGCACCATGAAGTCTTCATCACTCTACAACAAACTTCATAAGGTTTAAAGTCCTTTTTTTTCTGTTTCTCGCAGAAAACCAAGTCACTTTGTTCGTTTGTTCTCCAAAATGTAAATCACAACAAGGGCTTGTACAACACCCACACAGCTCTTGAGATTAATTTTAAATAAGCTTCTAAGACGTGCGTAGAATTATTTCACACGTAAGGCAGGTTATCAGGACTACGCGTCTCCAGGGCATGTGATGTCTGAAGTAACTCAGACCAAAGGATTTTCAGATTGACTTAATTAAGTTATACAGTACAGTATGTTTTTGAGCACTAAGATATGTTGTAAGACTGAGATCAGTTTTTTTTGGTTGATTTCTGTTTATATGGTTAAATTCGAAAGAATTATTTTATTTAGATATCTAGGTAAGATATAGATGGTTTTCTTGCAATATTAGGTATTGGTACCTAATCGTAAACTTCATCCTGAAATCCTGGAACTTCAAGCACGCAGACTCACTCGCACATGTCTATATAATAGTGGTATCATAGCAGGTTATTTAGTAAATCATTCAATTACTATATTAACTTATTTTATAATAATAACTTCAAAGTCTGGCTCTTGCTCTCACAATTTCGACGATTAAATTTGATAAAATATGAAACTATTATTACCCACGTGTGGAATATCAAACGCAAGGTGAACCAAGGGGAGACAAGGTGATAGCCAACGTTTTAAGTATTAAAACACATATTTAGGAGTATCTGCAATATATTTATTAAATGCCTCTCAAAATGTGGTCTACTTCGAAAAAAATATGGCTTTTGCTTTAATTCCATTATGCCTTTCACTTATCACTAAGTTATTTAGAAAATTTTAATGGATAAAGAAAATGTCAATTTCTTCAAATTTGCCTTTACACGATGAGAAGGCTGGAATACTTTTTTATTTTATCAGCAATACTTAATTCCAAGCTGTGTTCAAATGACTAACACCACATTCTTAAGTTTAGGCAATTGGGAAGTAAATGCCTTAAAATTTCTGGCGATGAGGTGGCATCTCTTGGTAAAGTTTGTCTCCATTACGTCGTAACTAGCTTTAGTGTTGTTGATAAGTATTAGTGAGCTCAACATTATCTGGTATTTGTACAACCGGGGCTCGAGACTCTCGTCTCGTAGTTCTAGGACTTTTGGGATGATCTTGGTCAGTAGAGTATACATTAGGTTTTTGTTTCGATAGGTTGCATGTTATTGTCACCGGAGGTGCTGCCGGCCTTCGCGCTGGCCAGGGTCCTTTGCGACGGAGTCTTCACAGTGTGCAGTGAGGTAGTGGTGCCTCCAGCTATTGGGGTGGTCTCTTGGTTTTCAGCTTGCTGCGACAGCTGCGCTTGACGACGTTCGACTGAAATAAAAATAAAATAAAGATGCAAGTATTTATTTCTAATTAGTGGGAAATGAAATGAAAAGTATGATTTTATTTCATGTAATGCATCCTTCATTTTATTTTAAATGCCATAGTTATTCTTGTTAATAAAGAGGATCTCCCCTGGCAAGGCCTCCGTGATTCTGCAGGACTAAAATTATGCTGGACTTCATGCACCTGGATGTCACATAAATTACGCACCTAATAGCCAGTGTCTATCTTTATATGACGAAAAGACGCCAAAATTATCAAGAACTATTTTATTTGTTGTATTTTTTTTGCCGATATGGCTAGATCGTATCGGAACGAAGTTTGCTATATTGCTTTCTTCATACCTATAAAATCAGTCACATAGCCGTCTCACCAAGACTACTTGTACTATGCAGTAAAGTAAATGTTTACCGTGTGGTCGCCGGCAGACAGGCCACCACCGAATGTGGGGAAGGCGACTAAAATTACATCAAGAAGATGGGCACTGCGTTTCTTACGTCTGTGTATGCAATGTGATGTTGAAATGTTGTGTGTAAGTAAACTGATACTCAAATTTAATCCAAGTCTGACCGTTTCTCAACGTGGGATATTGGAAAACGGTACTGACAAAGATTTTTTTCTGGATGTATGTCAGATTTACGATTTTTTTGAACTCATCCAAAAATTTTCAGCTTCGTCTTAAGCTGGTCATTCTCCAGCGGATTAACTATCCCAAAAATGCTTGTAATTATGGATGTCGATTAATGAAAGTCATCATATATCACATACTCACTAATTCGTCGCCAGAAAGCTTCAATCCTGCGCTCGAAGATTGTGCCCATCAAAAGGAACATAACAATTGCCAACAAAACTGGGCCGAAGTACCACCATTCCATAGATTTGGGGCGTTTCTGAGGGATTTGAAACAACAAACACATTAGGTTTTTTTTTGTCTAAAGGCTGTTATATTTTATGGCTATCCGATCTTTAACTCCAGCAGCAGAACACCGCAGCATGTCATAGGCTGCATCAGTCTGGCTATATCTGTTGTGTCTCGTGTTTTGAAGAAAAAGAGGATATTCTTTTGCTGCTGTGATCAAAATTTGGTCTGAAAGATGTGATTAGTTTTTTTATCTGGTTTGAAAAGAATTCACATCGTGAAAGAATAACAACTTCACAATGTAAACTTACAATAGCAATAACAGACAAACCAAGATAATTGAAATTGAAATAGAATATAACTTCAGTAAGTTGTGTACCATTACGCTCTCTGTAGACGAGGTACTAGGCACGTTCATCTTTGTTTGTTTACTCAGCACTCAACGTAAACATAAATGAACATTTTGTTATAGTTTACGCTCCACAATGGACGGGCCCGCCGTCGATCCCTTCGCTACAAGACTTCAAGTATGTTAAGTTTATTTATCATTAATTTAATCTTAGAAATACTTAGGTAAGCTTGTTCAGTTGTTTTAAGCGTGTTGAATTATTGATGTTCGTCTAAATAACAGTGTCTACTAAATAAATAATAAGTCTTAACAACCACTATTACGGCATTCACATGACAATGATCTAATTCGACATTTTCAGGGGCTGTTTTAGGATATCTCGATTTATGAAACATTTTTATCCCATAGCAGCACTGTAATGGCTTTAAAAATACGTAATACGGACCCAGTTCACTATTTGTTTTTTGTTGTGACATCACTCGCCTGTTGCCTTTACATAATAATTGTAAGGAAAATATTGGATCTTTGTCATGTAAAATTCTGACTAGCGCAGAATGTACAGCTGCACACTGCTCCATGCTGCACTGGTTGAAAGAAAAACGAGAGTGTATTGTCTGCTTACATTCTGCGCAAGTTATGGGGTGATACTACACGACTATATTGAACAAATTTTCAGCAATCTTAGTATCGGTTGTAAAGCGTGAAATACTATCCGCGAAACAAAACGACATTCTATCTACAGTTAAGAGAAGCAATATACAGGATTTTTATGGAGAGGAATACAATATTATTTAACGGCCGTCAGCGATGAATTTATACATTAAAACCCTTGTTTTTCTTTCTCTTCAGACCAGCATGGGCACAAAACTATTGAACTGAAGACTAACCAATTAATTAGGCTGAAAAACAATTTTTGTTGATTCACTTTAATTATAGCATGCGATGAAACTGTGTGTGTGCCATTTCGTACTATTTTTTTTATGTTTAAATACTATTTATTGTAGGCAGCGCCCATTCTCGTTCACTTGCGACTTATGACAATATGTGACAGGCGAATTGCTTTTAAAATATTTTTTTGCCTGACATTATGAGCAAAAGAGGTTTAAGTATTAAGTTTGGTTGTACAAACTTAAATAAGGGTCTAGAAATATGTATTGAAGGTAGAAACAGATTTATGTCTCTACACTCCTGTTAAATGGCAAATACTGTTTTTTTAAGCAAAAAAAATAGATACATTAAAATACTTTAAGAATAAAAACAACATTTTAAAAGTCTAATATTCAAACAATATCTTAAAAGCAATGAGTGTAATAAAAAATAAAACGTTGTAAGAAGCTTAAGCCTTATTTTGTAGCAATGCATAAAATATTAGAAAATAAATTTTATACAAAGGTAAAGTCATAAACTTTTTAGATAATGGCTCAGTGGAGTTAACAGAAACTATTTTAACAATATCGTTGGCGAAAATAATCTTTTAGCAGATCATTTGCCATTCAGAGCCTCTGAGAAATGTCTGACTACTTTAGATACATACGGACCTAAAGTATACTCAGCAATATATTCTAGGCAAAACAAAAGTCTGAAAAGTGTAAAAGAAATTTAACATGTAATAATTTTGTAACTTTATAATAGATGGATTTATTAGCAGAATATCTTCTATATATATATAAAAACAAAGTCCTCCAGCCGCGTTTGTCTGTCTGTCTGGACGCGATAAACTCAAACTCTACCAGACGGATTTTCATATAGTTTTCACCAATGGATAGAGTGATTTAAGAGGAAGGTTTGTGTGTGTAATTCATTAATGTATTGTCTACCCGTGTGAAGCTGGCGACTGCCAATTGAAAAAATACTTTTTTCTATCTAGCAGCACCGTAAAGCTAAATCATTACCTTGCTGAAAGTAGAAGGCGTTTGCCTAAAACAAGTGTGCATATTGCCTGCCTGCATTCTGTTTAATAATCACTGGTGAGATCAGTAGTCATTGCTGTCTTGAGTTTTAGGAATTTTTATCTTTTTGTATTATTATGTCATAGTGTAAGTAAAAGTATATCAAAAATATTTCAGCGTATTTTTATGAGGATAAATTTAATTAACCATTAATACGGTAATAAACGGAGTGATAATAATCAAATTAAAAAGTTACAAATTAAACATAAAATAAAATAATTTATGTTTAAATTCTGCAGCTCTTGCAAGTTTTATCGCATTTTAAGAGCACAAAAATACGTCGATCTTCTTTCACGACCTCTGACTTCGAAATCAGCGGAATTTACGCAACATAGTCTTTTAGTTATCCGTTTATGAACGTCGTGTGCACCCGGTTGTCAGAGCCGGGTAACTCGGATAAAACCCGGGTGCAAGCCGGAAAGTGGAAACCGTAAAGATTTAACGGACGTCTGACGGTTGCAGAGTATTACGGTTAAAGAAAAATTGTGGGCGCATTGGAAAAGTTTTGTGATAATGATTGCTATGCACGATATCGGTTTTCGTTTTGGAATGGATTTCAGATTGTTTTTTGAAATATTAGGGTGCGAGGTAGCTAGCGCTGGACTTATATAGGGTAATTTGTGATTGTGGTGCTGTCTTTAATTGGATAATATTTAAAGGGGTTACTATCATGGATATGCTAACCCCATAAATTATGCATTATGCATGGTGTTATGCCGCAGTTTTTGCAAACACAATTGCTAAAATTTACTTTATTTATTTACTTTAACGATAAATAGAAAATGATTAAAGATTACTTTGTAGATTTATTAAAGAACGTGAAGTGTTAAAAACGGTTAATAAGTAGACCGGTTTATACATGGTACTACATAAAAATTATAAACAAAAATACAAAAAAAAAAAAAATTAAGCCTAAAGGCCGTATTTGTATTTACCAAAATATTAGTACTTCGTATTTGTATACGCAATACTAAACAAGATAATAAACTATTTCTCCTGTTTGACTCAACTTAGATTATAATCTGATACATTATTAACCGCCCGGCTCATCCCAAACAAAAGCTTATATCCGTAAACCCTACAAACAACAGTTACATGTTTTATACAAATATCTACAGTATCGAGTTACCACACATTACAATCTCTTAAGATTCGCCCCACGTTGGGCTCCAACAAAAACAATCTACACGCAACAAATCCGGCGAATGTTCGATGGAAACCGGCTAAAACTGGTTGTAAGCGAACCAGGCCGGTTTTGACCGGATTATACTAACGGCTCCTAATTGCTACGTGAGTAGAATCGAAACGCAGTGAGAAATGCCTTAACTAATAGTCTTACAGTTAATGTTGAATTTAGAATGGTTTATTTGAATGAAGTTTTTTATGCTGTGTTGTTTCATTTTATATGGGGCACGGCCTTTTTATATTTATAGAGTTTGGATCAGGGTTAAAAAGGTTAATTTATATACTACATATATGTTTTGAAGTATCGACTTTTTATAATTATTGAAGGTAATTGAAATACACAAAATCCTAAAAAACCTACTTATGCCAATATGCTATCTGGTTTTATGGCCATAGTTTACGAATAAGGATAATTTATGACAATTTAAACAGGTAAGCACAAAGGTGAATGTTCAATTAAACATAAACAAAAAGCAAAGCGAATGCAACAACCATTTATCGTACTCTACTTTATTGATATCATAACAAAAACTACAAAAAATTCAAAGTTGACATCCCAAAATCTGCCAATACAAAGCTCCTAATTGGCTCCGAAAAAAAAACATGCAAAAAGTCATTTACAACAAAAGAAGTCGTCCTAGACAAGCCGTATATAATAGAAGGTTTCCGTGTTCGATCCCGGCCGAGACAAGTTCGTTTCCGGTCTAGATATTGTGATGTGGGTTGACCCTTTACTCTTCAGCCAAAATGCCCTTTTCCGTTGTATCTGGCCACGAAATGTGCCTATACATCATTCTTGAATGGCGGAAGACACGGTCAAGTTGGAGCCTTATGCGGTCATTTTCAGCTCAAATTGAAATTTAAACGCTACTTAAACTTCTGAGTCTTCCAGACGCCTCGCAATTCACAAATTAATGAAGTTTTCTGAGATCAAATTTCTCCTTAAATGTTATTAATATACAATTAAGCCCATTTTGTTTTGAATTAGCAAGACAAGTAAACCTATTCAAAGCAAATTGTAAGGTATAAAATCATATCCCCCACTTTGCAATAAATTCTGTAGTACTTTACGACTTCCAGTGTTAATTGCTTTGCTAACCTAGGATACCTAGCCCCTTCCTGGTACAAAACGGAAGGATTTTAATGGCGATGTATTTGGAAGGATTGCGTCCAAAATGAAATTCATTGTGTCCCAAAAATGAGTTCCATTGTTCTGGCTTCAGTTAAAACAGCAGGAAAATTACTGAGGGCGCAGCCGATTGTGTCTCATTGAATGGCGGGAGTAACACAATATTGTCGGGTTTTTTCGGCCACGATTCGGGCGAGTGATGCTCAGCAGTTTTTAAGGTTCGTCATGATATTATTGTTTTTTGTGAGTGTAGTTTGATTGTGTGCGAGATTAACTTGTGTGTGGATGTCTAATGAGGGCAGCGTATCGCATGTATATGATAGGAAGGTAATTTTTATCTTAATCGTACACACGGCAAACTAGATAGGTTTGCAGACCACACTAACATTTTATATAATACACTAATATTTTTGTTATATATTATAATCCGCTTACAAAAGCTAAATATAATAATTATGTAATAAAAATGGTAGTTTATAATAATAATAATAATATAAAATTTAGTGTGGCCTGCAAACCTATCTAGTTTGCCGTGTGTACGATTAAGATAAAAATTACATACTTTTTGTCGGAATGATAAAAAGCAGTTGATTAAATTTAACTACGTTATTTTTTAAAATCATTTGAGTAGAAGTTAACAGTTAAGATTAATAAATTCGTTTGTTGTTATTGCATTAAAAAAATTGTGTTTACTTACCTATCTGACCTTCTTATCCTTTAAAATCCTAGCCTAAAATAAAAGTTAGATCAAATTAGATCAACAGAAACAATTCTCGTGGCATAAATTGAAAGAACCAATGGATAAATGCGGTCACTAATTAAGTTAGTTCGTTAACTCTGGTACTAAAATTAAACTTAAGAATATAATTATTTCCATCCACACTGATATAGCATAAGACAAGTTTAATAACATCCCAAATGCGTTCCTAGTACGATAAGAGGGTTTTTCATTTTCGTACTCAAACGGGCGACGACTTAATCCTTCCGAAATAACGAACAACAATAAAATTTAAACTTAATTCTTCTTGCAATAAAGTTCAAATTGTTTTGGAATGGCGTAAATGCAGTTTTAGTGTTCAGTTAAAAGTTTTTAAACGGTTATAAACAAGTGTTACGCTTTCGTTACGGGTTCGGAATGTTTGAGTACTAAACTACGGCTTTACAAAAAAGCGGTTAAGTGTGAATTGACCCTTATACTCGTTGCCTGTATAAATTTGGAGAGCAAATTTAGATTTGCTTAAAAATAAATGAAACTTGTTCTTTAGTCTTTGTTTTCCTAATAAAAACGGACGTAATGTATAGTTTGTTTTTTAATACATAGGGATTGCAACACGGATTTTGTTCGAAATTACGCTTTGCAGTCCAAGTTCAAAATTAATTATTTTCGTCTCCATAGTATACATATTATACAATCATGATTTTTTTACATACGTGGTGGTCTGCCCGACATTAAACGTATATATTCGCTACAGATGGAAAATGTATTCCCTGAGGGATACTTTTGAATAAATTTCAATTCAAAATTATTATTCATTTAGCACACAGTACAAAATATAATGTAACATTATATTTAGATTTCAGTTTGTTCCTTCCAGAACGGTATTTTTTACCGGTTTACTAATAACTCTCAATTTTCTATTGGCATTGTATTGGGATTAAAATTAAATTGAAGAGTACGAGCACTGATTTTGGAAACCTTGATGAATATAAGGTGTGTTTGACATGCATAAGGGTTGCATAACCGCCGTTGTTTATCAACAAATCTTGTACAACAATATACAAAACAAAAGCATGTATGAATGGCAGCTGCAGCTATTTCGAAATAGATCAAACGAAATTCGTTGAAAATAAATATTCCGAACCGTCTTCTTTGTCTTATAATTATTTTAGCGCCTTTTTTCCTTTGCCACCCTTTTTGGGGTTCCTAAATTAAATAATCTTTAACAGCTTATAAAAAAAGGAAAGCGAAAAAAAATTGAGCAGCAAAAAACGAGTTAATTCTAAATTTGATTCTTTGTTTTTACTTTCCAGTAAAAATTGGCCTGACTGTAAGATTGTGGTTTGCAGAAATATTTAGACCAGAACCAGATCTATGAAATACACAGGTTTCACAAACCTCGACAGTTTATAAACTTTACCCTAAACAAACGACCACAAGAGATACACAAAAATAACTACCAGGCGCTCAGCAACATGACAGAGATATAACAAGACACGTACGTATATTTGAGCCCTTCACAGTTCCCGTAACGGATGCCAAACCATATTGTTTCTCACATACATTACGAAAAATCAGTAAGGTTGGTTCACATTTTTCGCTCTCACATCCCGATATCTGCAGCGGGTAATTGATGGATGTATTGCGGTCCAGAGACAAATTGTGCTGACCGTACCCGACCCGTGTCAAGCGCCCGTGACGAGAATCTCGCGTGCTGACGGTACAGAACTTCTGCTCCAAAAATGCTGTTACTGTGTATGTTTTAATGTCGATTGAAAATGTATGAGAAATAGTGTCATGTAAATACCAAAATATGTTCAAATGACTAGATATATATACCTATACAGTGTTCGCAATTTATATGCAACAAACAGAAGTTTTAGGAAATACAAATGTAAAGCTTAATCATACGGTCCAGTTTGCGCTACAACTTCATATTGTTTTATGACTTTTTTCAGCATCACTAGTCAGCCTAAAATGTACTTATTTATTACACTTGCATAAAGTTTATGATTGTTTAAGTGGAAATAACATTAACATTATAGTGCATATGCAGTACCATTTGATGAACTTGAACCCTTCAGTTGTTAAGGGTCTTTTCATTCTTCAAAAAGCTGCTTTTTTTAACATATTCAACAAGCTAATATAATAATTGTTCTTGTCACCACTACCACACTGATCAATCTTCCTTTTTAAATCTCGTATTTTAAGCCATGCTAAATTTTCCGCCTAAACTCTAAACTCGAAAACTGGGATAATCCATCCTCCCAAAGCGAACACCTAATGCATTCATCTAAACTTTTTTCAGGAAAACGCCCAAAAAAGTTTTAATTGTCCATTATTTTCAAGCCATCGACAAGCATCTTTATTCTAACGACAAACAAGCGAAGCCTATAAAAAAACATATACACAGAGAGGCTCCTAAAACAAAAGTTGTACCATAAATGATATCTATACATGCATAAACAAAATATTTGAAGTAGCGAACAGAAACTTGTAAGGGAACAAAGCTAATAACAATTTGCAACTCCTTAGATAGAAACTTATGTTGTCAAGTACTTTAAGTCTTCCAGTATGTTGCTGTATCAATAGTTCGAGTGTTATGAGAATAATTGTACCCATATTGATATGGGAACTAAGGAAAATAGATCGGAGAATATGGAAGTTTGTATGTATAGAATTTATGAGAATTGAGGATGCTTGGACATGTAATAAGGCCGAATAAAATAATACACAGGACTTATACTGTTATTTATCATTTATAATTAAAAATACTTGAAAATGTGACATGACTATAAATAAGAAACAGGATTTTGTTTAAAACATTTAGTTATTTTTCTAAATTATTACCTAATTAACACATCAAGATTTGATATTGACGTTAAAATATAATTGTGTTAGTCTTCATTGTTGAAGAATTGATGAAACAATATATCAAGGCACCATTGAAATGTCTGTTTAACGGGTTACTTGCCTCCGAGTTAGGGGCCGCATCTGGTTTGAAGTTTACATCTTTCGGTACAAATTGGCTGTCTATCGAATTACTCCCGTTTTGCTTTGTGTCGCCTGTATAGATACATTCTTTGATGACAAGCCTAATTCAGATTCCCCATCCTTGCCAATTTCGGGAACAAAAAAAGAGCAAATTACCGTCAATACAATAAATGTTTTGTAACAAAATCTAAGCATGTAATAAATGCGAACACGCAGTTACTACACGTTTTCCATATTGCTCTGAATCTTTCCAGATAAAGTTTTAAAGTTTCCACTTTAGTTGAGAATATCGAGATTTTAAACTATCGCTAAGTACGAGCAAACTTTCTTAATAAAACTGCGTTTATCGTCGGCCTGAATTCGCTCAACTAGAACGCCTATGTATTTTGTAAGTGAAGGCAAATAAAAGGATTTAGTGGGGCTACAGATAAATAGACTTTAAAGTTTTAATCTTTTGAAAAACACTACTGAATCGTGCGTGTTATTGATCTTGCAGAAAGTCAAGAAACTATTGCAGTCAATGGAGTTTTTCAATTACTCATCTCCACGTAATTATATAAATAACTTTCAAATTATTTGAATATAAAGATTTCGGTATAAAGTGGGAGTATTGCTACAGTTAGAGGTGCTATGTTGCTAGATGGTAAGATGCTATGTTCGAAAACAGAGAGTCTCTATCTACAACTACACTATTTGTATTTGCTGCACCGGAGGTAAAATTTTGTTCATTGTAGCACGTTGAACCAAAATCTACTAGACTCTTAGCATAGAAGGTACAAAGAATTGGTTAAGATTACATTTGCTTTTTAATGTTCATCTTGAGATAATATATGTTGCCTGTCAAAAATAATAAAATAATAGAAATGAACATGATAAACTTTTGATGAGAAAATTTTATTCCATTCAATATAACATGTACATCATTCTTAATTATTTATCTAAACACAAACTCCAACTCCCGACAAACCTTTACGGATGTCAACATTATGGGCAATACATTTCAAATCCTCTAATGTCGGAATCTGCCTGGCCATCATTAACGTGTCGTTACCTGTGTCAGGGTCGATGAACACTATGTAATTATCATACACTGTTCTCATTTCAAGCCGATGCATTTTTTTGCAATCAGCTGTCATTAACCAGACGTTGGTATTTCCAATGAAAATAACTGTATCATGTATGCTCATGTGTCCCAAGTTCGGTGCATCCAAAATCAATCTGGCTTCCAACCAGTTGAAGGGCATAGAACTATCTAAACACCCAGCTTGCTTCTTCTGTATGTAGTCCGGCGTCGTTTCTCTGATGAAGATTTCAGGGCATGTCATTGGCCGATCATAGTTAAGAATTTGAAATTCGTTCTTGAATTGGTTAAGGCTGTCCCAGTGGTATACGGCAGACCAGTTGCCAACCAAGTCTGCTGGGTTCTTCGTCACTCTTGATACGATTTCTATTCCATCGCGGCATGGACTTGTTGAAAATGCTGCGTGGATTGTCAACACAAAAATGTATAAGGCATACATTCTGTACTTTGTAATTTTCACCTCCTACAATGGAACCTCGTCGAAGACTGTGATAATAGTGATTTATTTTCTAAATTCCAAGTCGTTATATACTAAATTTAAGTCATTAATTAATACTTATAACGATAGCTTACTTAGAATTTTAATTGATAGGTACTAGAATTCTCTAAACGAGTTTATTTGATTGCATTACACTAATGATGGCAATTATGAGTTAGGTTTTAAGAATCCTCTCTCCCTAACTAAGAAAATTTTAAGATAAAATTTTCTTAGTTAGGGAGGGAGAAAGACATTAAATTTATTTATTATTATTTATTTGTCGGTAAAGAGATTTGTCTTGAAGTTCTTAAAAGATGGCGCTGCAAGTAATGGCGGTCAACTTCGTCAGTAAAACAGTTTAGCATAACTGTCACTGTCATCTATGCTACAAAGCATGAAATATTTTACTTAGGTAATCAATGTAGAAAAGGCATCTAAGAGATAGACTTTAATTGTCGTTTCTTTATTTTAGGTATGTCTTAATAAGTAGTCTTAATTAAACTAAGTAAATATTGTTTATGTAATAATTAAGTACGAATACTAATTAAATAAATTCTTTATTTTAGAGCAACACAATGGTTTATCACTTTTAACAATTCCTCAAGAATTTGTCTTATATATTTATTATTAAATTAATCATAGATTGAGTTACAGTTATTCAATTCATAAATTCTTAAAACTTAACTCATAATTGTCATCATTAGTGTAATGCAATCAAATAAACTCGTTTAGAGAATTCTAGTACCTATCAATTAAAATTCTAATTAAGCTATCGTTATAAGTATTAATTAATGACTTAAATTTAGTATATAACGACTTGGAATTTAGAAAATAAATCACTATTATCACAGTCTTCGACGAGGTTCCATTGTAGGAGGTGAAAATTACAAAGTACAGAATGTATGCCTTATACATTTTTGTGTTGACAATCCACGCAGCATTTTCAACAAGTCCATGCCGCGATGGAATAGGAATCGTATCAAGAGTGACGAAGAACCCAGCAGACTTGGTGGGCAACTGGTCTTCCGTATACCACTGGGACAGCCTTAACCAATTCAAGAACGAATTTAAATTCTTAACTATGATCGGCCAATGACATGCCCTGAAATCTTCATCAGAGAAACGACGCCGGACTACATACAGAAGAAGCAAGCTGGGTGTTTAGATAGTTCTATGCCCTGCAACTGGTTGGAAGCCAGATTGATTTTGGATGCACCGAACTTGGGACACATGAGCATACATGATACAGTTATTTTCATTGGAAATACCAACGTCTGGTTAATGACAGCTGATTGCAAAAAAATGCATCGGCTTGAAATGAGAACAGTGTATGATAATTACATAGTGTTCATCGACCCTGACACAGGTAACGACACGTTAATGATGGCCAGGCAGATTCCGACATTAGAGGATTTGAAATGTATTGCCCATAATGTTGACATCGGTAAAGGTTTGTCGGGAGTTGGAGTTTGTGTTTAGATAAATAATTAAGAATGATGTACATGTTTTATTGAATGGAATAAATTTTTCTCATCAAAAATTTATCTAGGCTAGTAGATTTTGGTTCAACGTATCACAATGAACAAAATGTTACCTCCGGTGCAGCAAACACAAATGGTGTATAAGCACACAAGTGTACCTGCTCCTAAAAACATAGTGTGCTGCACTTGTAGATAGAGACTCTCTTTTTTTCTAACATAGCATCTTATCATGTAGCAACATAGCACCTCTGTAGCAATACTCTCATTTTATACCGAAATCTATATATTCAAATAATTTTAAAGTTATTTATAAAGTTACGTATAAAATTAATTTATTTCAAATTATTCTACTAAGTAGCACTTTTTTTAAGTCAACATATCAGACAGCACCCCAATTCGCCCACGCTTCACCGCTTCCTAAGTCCTCTGGCTATGGAGAAGAAACGACGCACCAAACTCCCCAGCAGCACGCTGTCATTCCGTTTACAATATAATAATAATAACAAATATAATTTAGGGACCGCGAAAAATAAACAAGTGTTTGAGGACGATAGGTACTACTATGAAATTAAAAATATTATCTAAAGAGCCCAAGGTCAGCAGAACGACCAGTCACCTCAAACAGCACCCGTTCACGAGTATGACGCAAGGATCAGCCATCACCTTTATCGCCATATTAAAGGGAAGAAGGTGACCCGACCCAAGACGCCACCGCAGGCAATGACAGCTAAGGGAGCATGGCGAATCTGCTTCCGGCTTAAAAACAAAACGAACGTATAGGTTTAAAAAAAGAAAACCCCAAACGCTAATTTACTGCACAGTACCTTACACTGATTGATGCCTAAAACAAAAAAAAACGAGGTTGCTTTAGACCACACGACTAAAGTAAAACTTCTTTATATAATAAACGTAACTGAATATGATAGAAAGAGAGAAAAAAATGTGCACCTTCCTCTCATGCCCACACACACAGTAATATACAAAATGTAACTCTCTCTCTCTTTCTATCTTCACTAACTTATATCTCCTCATCCTCCTACTCTCCTCTCCTCCTCCTCCCTCCTCCTCCCTCCTCCTCCCTCCTCCTCCCTCCTCCTCCCTCCTCCTACCTCCTCCTTATCACTCCCTCATCCTCCGACGTAGAATATTTACTCCCAAAGTCAAGCGTGCATAAAGAAGTTTTATTTCAATAAGACCCATACCTACTTTTAAAATTAAAACTATTGTCTAGAGCTATATAGAGTTAGACATAGATTATAAAAGTACAAAGTATCGCGTCTAAAATATAAAACATTCTCTACTTCATACGTACTACCTACTAAGATTGAAATAGGGACTAGCCCACCACACATCTTTGCAACGTCTGTAAGCCAGGATCTACAATGATAACCAATGAATACCACCGAAACAGTTAAGCTCGGTGTGTCCCAGGGAGACGATTGACTGTCTTGGAACCCGAAACGAAATTAATCAGAAGTAGAAAATAGGAGGAGTTGGAAAAAATTGTTTCTACTTCCCTCCATTGCAAGCGGGATACAAAAAGAAAAGATAGGCCACAGGCAAAGAACAAATAATGCAACTGAGTTAGGCCAAGTTGCCAAGCACCACGGATAAAATTTTAACCTACTAAGATTATCATAAGTACGCAAAACGCGTTATAAAACTGGCTGCAAGGATAGCCGAGTGGTATACGACCGCAACGTGCCGCGGGTTCGATCCCCGCGTGGGGCAAGTATTTATGTGATCCACAAATGCTTGTTCCAAGTCTGGGTGTTCTTTGTGCATGTGATTTGAATGTTTGTAAAATCCCCCGCGACACAAGGATTAAATTCATTAGTGCAGGAGTCGTTAATAAACCAAATAAAGCAAATAAAAAAAAACACAAATTACACTTTTCAAAACGGACCAAACCTTCTGCAAATACTATTTACAATATCGACTACGCAAAATAAAACGTAATTGTATAAACGGTACGTCACGTGGTTACACCTGTCCGGTTTAAACTCGATTTTTAAATACACTCGAGTTTTTCCAAAGTTTTAATCCGTTCAAGTGTATCTGACTGGAATAAAATATTCTATTTTGTTTATCCTCCATCTATGTTTGTAAAGTTATATGAAATACTAGCTTTTGCCAGCGACTTCGTCCGCGTTTCCGTCGTTTTTCGTAAAAAAGTAGCATATGTCCTTCCTCACTGTTCAGTGGTTTTGATGTAACAGACAGATTAACTTTCGTATTTTAGTAGGGAAATATAATATGTCACGTTACACAAAAATAATCCTTATAGCATGATTCAGTATTCACGCGCGACGGCGCGGCGCGATGGCTTATTATCGTATTTCATGTATAAGTTTGGTGTTTCTATACCGATTTCTATGATTCTTTTTTTATTGAATAGGTAATAATGTTAGCTTTTTAATTTAATTAGGGATGAGTGAGAGTATTATAAACGTAAGAGTAAACAAATATAATCAGAAAGCTCCGAACTGCTAAGCTATCGGGAGTTACACGTGTTATTGTGAGTCAACCATAAAAGATCGACATATGCTGTTATGGGATATTTTTTAGATAATTTTATGTAGAACATTTCCGTCATACATGATTTCTATGTAGCTTTAACCATTAAGGCTGCATACGCGACGGAAGCTTAAAAAATTGAGTTTTCCCAACATTTCCCTTCACTGCTCTGCTCCTATTGATTGTAGCGTGATGAAAAGTATACTATAACCTGCCCAGGAGTATGAAGAATAATTGTACCAAGTTTCGTTAAAATCCGTCAAGTAGTTTTTGTTTCTATAAGGAACATACAGACAGACAGACAGACAGACAGACAAAAATTTTACTGATTTCATTTTTGGCATCAGTATCGATCACTAATCACCCCCTGATAGTTATTTTGAAAATATATTTGATGTACAGAATTGACCTCTCTACAGATTTATTATAAGTATAGATTATGGTTTTACGTACATCATTTTTCTATTATTGCATAGGACGCATGTTTTGTTAAAATTGTCGCGATAATTGGCAGTTGTGAGATTTTATATTTTTGACATACTAATCTCGTATATGTATCAAATCAAGATCCCAAAAAATAATCCAGTAAATGGTGCTTTAGATTAAGACCTCTTTTAATTTTCTCCTGAGTTTAAAATACTATTGTATTAATTGATATTTTTCTGTTTTATATTCATCCTTTTAATGACCGGTCCTTTAAGGCTTACTTGGGGATTTGGGTCTAACGCGAAGTCCCTTCGATAAATTAAATCTAAACTATTGTAATACGAAATGTGATTATTCTACCACTAACTACTCAGTAAGATTTCCTAGACAATGCTTAGTTAGAAAAATATTAACAGGCTCTTGCCATGCGATTATACTAAAATTCTTCTTTTAATTGTTTTTTTATTAATTAACTGTAGATCTTGAAAATTACATCATGGAAAAAGAATCCATCAATTATATATTTATTATTAAATTAATCATAGATTGAGTTACAGTTATTCAATTCATAAATTCTTAAAACCTAACTCATAATTGTCATCATTAGTGTAATGCAATCAAATAAACACGTTTAGAGAATTCTAGTACCTATCAATTAAAATTCTAAGTAAGCTATCGTTATAAGTATTAATTAATGACTTAAATTTAGTATATAACGACTTGGAATTTAGAAAATAAATCACTATTATCACAGTCTTCGACGAGGTTCCATTGTAGGAGGTGAAAATTACAAAGTACAGAATGTATGCCTTATACATTTTTGTGTTGACAATCCACGCAGCATTTTCAACAAGTCCATGCCGCGATGGAATAGAAATCGTATCAAGAGTGACGAAGAACCCAGCAGACTTGGTTGGCAACTGGTCTGCCGTATACCACTGGGACAGCCTTAACCAATTCAAGAACGAATTTCAAATTCTTAACTATGATCGGCCAATGACATGCCCTGAAATCTTCATCAGAGAAACGACGCCGGACTACATACAGAAGAAGCAAGCTGGGTGTTTAGATAGTTCTATGCCCTTCAACTGGTTGGAAGCCAGATTGATTTTGGATGCACCGAACTTGGGACACATGAGCATACATGATACAGTTATTTTCATTGGAAATACCAACGTCTGGTTAATGACAGCTGATTGCAAAAAAATGCATCGGCTTGAAATGAGAACAGTGTATGATAATTACATAGTGTTCATCGACCCTGACACAGGTAACGACACGTTAATGATGGCCAGGCAGATTCCGACATTAGAGGATTTGAAATGTATTGCCCATAATGTTGACATCCGTAAAGGTTTGTCGGGAGTTGGAGTTTGTGTTTAGATAAATAATTAAGAATGATGTACATGTTATATTGAATGGAATAAAATTTTCTCATCAAAAGTTTATCATGTTCATTTCTATTATTTTATTATTTTTGACAGGCAACATATATTATCTCAAGATGAACATTAAAAAGCAAATGTAATCTTAACCAATTCTTTGTACCTTCTATGCTAAGAGTCTAGTAGATTTTGGTTCAACGTGCTACAATGAACAAAATGTTACCTCCGGTGCAGCAAATACAAATAGTGTAGTTGTAGATAGAGACTCTCTGTTTTCGAACATAGCATCTTATCATCTAGCAACATAGCACCTCTAACTGTAGCAATACTCCCACTTTATACCGAAATCTTTATATTCAAATAATTTGAAAGTTATTTATATAATTACGTGGAGATGAGTAATTGAAAAACTCCATTGACTGCAATAGTTTCTTGACTTTCTGCAAGATCAATAACACGCACGATTCAGTAGTGTTTTTTAAAAGATTAAAACTTTAAAGTCTATTTATCTGTAGCCCCACTAAATCCTTTTATTTGCCTTCACTTACAAAATACATAGGCGTTCCAGTTGAGCGAATTCAGGCCGACGATAAACGCAGTTTTATTAAGAAAGTTTGCTCGTACTTTGCGATAGTTTAAAATCTCGATATTCTCAACTAAAGTGGAAACTTTAAAACTTTATCTGGAAAGATTCAGAGCAATATGGAAAACGTGTAGTAACTGCGTGTTCGCATTTATTACTAGCTTAGATTTTGGTACAAAACATTTATTGTATTGACGGTAATTTGCTCTTTTTTTGTTCCCGAAATTGGCAAGGATGGGGAATCTGAATTAGGCTTGTCATCAAAGAATGTATCTATACAGGCGACACAAAGCAAAACGGGAGTAATTCGATAGACAGCCAATTTGTACCGAAAGATGTAAACTTCAAACCAGATGCGGCCCCTAACTCCGAGCCAAGTAACCCGTTAAACAGACATTTCAATGGTGCCTTGATATATTGTTTCATCAATTCTTCAACAACGAAGACTAATACAATTATATTTTAACGTCAATATCAAATCTTGATGTGTTAATTAGGTACACGGGCCGGGTACGGTCAGCACAATTTGTCTCTGGACCGCAATACATCCATCAATTACCATGGGATCAGATGGCCGTGTGTGAGTTGTCCCAAGATATTATTATTATTTCCTTTATTCAATTTATACCATATAAAATACATTTTTAAATATATATCAAAACAAGAAAAAAAAATATAAACCATTGTGTTGCTCTAAAATAAAGAATTTATTTAATTAGTATTCGTAATTAATTATTACATAAACAATATTTACTTAGTTTAATTAAGACTACTTATTAAGACATACCTAAAATAAAGAAACGACAATTAAAGTCTATCTCTTAGATTCCTTTTCTACATTGATTACCTAAGTAAAATATTTCATGCTTTGTAGCATAGATGACAGTGACAGTTATGCTAAACTGTTTTACTGACGAAGTTGACCGCCATTACTTGCAGCGCCATCTTTTAAGAACTTGAAGACAAATCTCTTTACCTACAAATAAATAATAATAAAGAAATACGATGTCTTTCTCCCTCCCTAACTAAGAAAATTTTATCTTAAAATTTTCAATATTTTACAATCTTATGAGTAAATGGGATACTTATAAGGTTAAGATTATCTTTTTAACATAACATAATATTTTCTAAATTAAACAACTCTTTTATACTGGTACAGGTATAAGTTTTGTGGTACAGGTATAAGTTTTGTAATGTGGAAAAGATTTGACTCTGACTTTTTGTGACCTATATCAATTCTATATATTGAATCTGATATTTTCTCATTTATTTTAAATGGCCCTATTTTCAACTCATCTAGTTAATTTCTATTTAGTTTGTTTCCATTCTCTACATACACTAAATCTCCCGTATTGAAATTATGTTGTTTTCTTTTTATATCAAATATTTTTTTATTGTAATTACTTATGTGACTTTATTGAATTTTCTAATGCAAGCTTTCTATCTCTAGACCATTGTTCCCCTTCTGTTTTATCTTGCTTTAGTTCATTTGGCAATAAGGATTTGATTGTTCCTTCTAACAGATATTTTGGTGTGAAGCCAGTAACTGTATGTTCTGTATTGTTATACTTATCTAAACAGATATGAGCAATGGTTGTCCATGCATATTTATTATTGGGTTCGTTTATTTTGCATCTAATTTTGTTGACAAGAGTCTGATTAAGACATTCATTTAAGCCATTTGAAAATGGGGCATTTACTGCAGTAAATACTATTTGTATTGATTTTTTATTTTAAAATGTTTTAAATTCTTTTGAGTTAATTCCCGGGTATTGGTCGGTAAGAAGCATTCCAATTGTGTGTGAGTCTGTAACTTTATTGACAAGTTTTATAAAATCATTAGCACTTTGTGTTTTTGAGGTAACAATATATGCATAGCGTGTGAAATGATCTACAAGAAGGTGTAAATATTTTTTAGTTGATCGCGAACCTCCAAAACCTCCAATCGTGTCAATTGAGACTATCTCGAAAGGTTTTGTAGATGGCCCTAAATGTGATAGTAAACCATAACTATCCTGTCCTCGTGTTTTATTTTTTATACAAATCTCACAATTTTTACAATGTCTTTTAATATTTGTTGTTATTTTTTTTGCCGTATATAATGCACTTATTTTGTTTTGCATTTGCCTTACACCTATATGACACATGTTTTCATGTACATCTCTAATTAATTGTTTACTATAATTCTCTGTTAAAATAATTTTTCGCGTTTATGAACATTTTTATAGTAAATGTTATGTCTTGATATTAACTTTGTTTTATTATTTCTGCATTGTTTTTTGATCTTTTATAATATCATTTAATCTTATCATATTAACAACTCTCAACTTCTCATCTGTATCTTTATCTGCGTCCAAGACTGGGTTTCTACTTAAACAGTCTGCTTCTGAATTATATTTTCCTGGAGAGTATTTTTTTTTTTTTTAAAAAGAAATATATACAAACTTAACTATATATACACTTAAAACAAAAATAAACGCTTAACTAATAAAAAAAATAATTATATAATAGCGTCAAAAAATTCATCCGCATCGCTGTCGACTGGAAGTGTACCCAAAAGACTGGCGGCATTGTCACGTTGAATGGCAATGCTTATTCTCTGTCCAAGGTAAAAGCCAGCCCTTGGGTCACGCGAGGAGTCAACAAGGCGTTTCGCCAGATCTTTATATAATATGTGTGCACTCGGACCCCACGGTCCAAGTGTTTCAACCCCAAACGGCTGGAATGTATAACTTCCAATAAGGTTGTTATATTTCCGCCGTTTGAGGTTCTCAGCAGCCGCAGCAGCAGCGCCAGCACAGCACAATGAACTAGGAATATGAGATGGCGCAAGAGTATCGTGCCAGGCCATTAGGTTCTAGTACAGCCGGAACGCCAACGGCAACAAGAGTTCGTCGGATGATGTCGTTGATATTCGCGTGCCGCGCCAAGCGACCTGCGCTACGGCTACATGACAGCCCGTGGTGTCCGAGGCTGTTGACAAGCTCGCCACAGTGGCAGCGATGCGGGGAACAAAACGCAGCGCCTAAGCGTAAGGAAGCGGCGAGGCGGAAAGTAGTATCGTCAAACAAGCTGCCTATGTTTGACGACGGTAGTGCATGAAGCCAAAGTCCTGACTCCCACTCACCCACAGCTAGCAGGCGCGCGCGTTCTGCAGTACTAGCAGACGTGGAAATTAGGTTCTGCTGAACTACTCTGCAGAGCGGCTCATCCCACCGTCTCTGGGATGACGGGAAGTCAGGAGGGTTTAAATTTGGGCAGGCTAGTCTCCAGGCATCCACAGCCTCGGAAAAGCACGGCACATCAAAATTAACCAGTGTAGAAGCTAAGATATTCCTAATTAATTTTTCAGTGCCGTGTACCGAGGATATAAAGGCTGGTAAACTTATACTTGTAATTTTGCGGACGCCGAGCCCTCCCATACGGATGGGAAGTGAGGCTTGAGCCCAAGCTCGGTCGTCCATGGCCACATTTGAAATCAAGGTAAGAGTATGTTATATAATTTTGACAATTTTTTCTAAAAGTTGGGGGTGCTTCCATAAATGGGAAGCTCGGAGAAAATAGATTAATTTAGGGCCAAAACAGCAAAAAAAACCGAATTAGGGTAATGGCCGAATGCATGTTAATTTGTAATAGTCTTTCCGAAACGTCATTGAAATTTTGAATTTTTTTTATTAATAAAATTTGGAAAGGAATCGTCAAAGATTGGAGTCCAAGGAGACGAAGAGAGCTTTTGTCTATGATTTTGATTTCAGGGGCTATTGTGTTAAATTTTGAAATTGCCATTTGTTTGTCAGTACTGTCCGAAAAGAATAATTCGCATTTTGATAAGTTAAGTTCAAGTCCTATGGAATAAAAATTATTTTTTAAAAATACCAGATCGTAATTAATAGTATGATAGATAGATAGTATGTCATATCTCCTAATTCATCGTCTGTCCTAGACTTTATGTTTAAATTTTCTAATGGTTTATGATCAGTATATACTGTGAAAGATTTGCCAATCAGCCAGTACTGCCAGTATCTTATTGCTTCTTTAATACCTAAACATTCTAAGTAGATTGCTTTTTTTTCTTTTGACCTTGATTTAATTTTTTTGAGAAGTATGCAACTGGCTTGCCTTTTCCATTTGGTTGAGTTTGTTTACAAATTCTTTTTTTAGAGCAACACATTGGTTTATCACTTATAACAATTCCTCAAGAATTTGTCTTATAAAACGACAATTAAAGTCTATCTCTTAGATTCCTTTTCTACATTGATTACCTAAGTAAAATATTTCATGCTTTGTAGCATAGATGACAGTGACAGTTATGCTAAACTGTTTTACTGACGAAGTTGACTGCCATTACTTGCAGCGCCATCTTTTAAGAACTTCAAGACAAATCTCTTTACCGACAAATAAATAATAATAAAGAAATACAATGTCTTTACAAATATATAATTGATGGATTCTTTTTCCATGATGTAATTTTCAAGATCTACAGTTAATTAATAAAAAAACAATTAAAAGAAGATTTTTTGTATAATCGCATGGTAAGAGCCTGTTAATATTCTTCTAACTAAGCAATGTCTAGGAAATCTTACTGAGTAGTTAGTGGTAGAATAATCACATTTCGTATTACAATAGTTTAGATTTAATTTATCGAAGGGACTTCGCGTTAGACCCAAATCCCCAAGTAAGCCTTAAAGGACCGGCCATTAAAAGGATAAATATAAAACAGAAAAATATTAATACAATAGTATTTTAAACTCAGGAGAAAATTAAAAAAGGTCTTAATCTGAAGCACCTTTTACTGGATTTTTTTTTTTTTTTTTGGGATCTTGAATTTGATATATATACGAGACTAGCTTTTGCCCGCGGCTTCGCTCGCGTTAAGAAGTATTATTATTAATTAGGTATAGATTTTGCGGCTTTACTTTTGTTTAGCGTGTAAAATTTGTTAAATTTCAAAATCCTATTTAAGCGGACGTCTTCATCATAGTAGCTCCAATCTTTAATTTCAGTTCAATCAGTCGAAAATCTAAGAAGATTTATACAAACTTTCATCCCCTATTTTATCCCTTTAAGGGTGGAATTTATCAAAATCCTTTCTTAGCGGATGCCTACGTCATAACATCTACCTGCATGCCAAATTTCAGTCCGATCCGTTCAGTGGTTTGGGCTGTGCGTTGATACATCACTATGTCAGTCAGTCGACTGACTGACTGACATAGTGATGTATCTGTCTATATAGTGATGTAATCTATCTAAATCTCAAAGGTGACTGACTACCTTTGAGTTATATATATTTAGATAGATTAGTATGTCAAAAATATAAAATCTCACAACTGCCAATTATCGCGACAATTTTAACAAAACATGCGTCCTATGCAATAATAGAAAAATGATGTACGTAACACCATATGGTTTGGTAACAGCATAGTTATTCATGTAACATAACAAACATGGATGGAGGATAAACAAAATCGAATATTTTATTCCAGTCAGATACACTTGAACGGATTAAAACTTTGGAAAAACTCGAGTTTATTTAAAAATCGAGTTTAAACCGGACAGGTGTAACCACGTGACGTACCGTTTATACAATTACGTTTTATTTTGC
Source organism: Diachrysia chrysitis (assembly GCA_932294365.1). Classification (NCBI taxonomy): domain Eukaryota; kingdom Metazoa; phylum Arthropoda; class Insecta; order Lepidoptera; family Noctuidae; genus Diachrysia; species Diachrysia chrysitis. Next base: position 1,546,882 of record OW028661.1, read on the forward strand.
GTAGTCGATATTGTAAAGAGTATTTGCAGAAGGTTTGGCCAATTTTGAAAAGTGTAATTTGTTTTTTTTATTTGCTTTATTTGGTTTATTAACGACTCCCGCACTAATGAATTTAATCCTTGTGTCGCGGGGGTTTTACAAACATTCAAATCACATGCACAAAGAACACCCAGACTTGGAACAAGCATTTGTGATCACATAAATACTTGCCCCACGTGGGGATCGAACCCGCGGTTGTATACCACTCGGCTATCCTTGCAGCCAGTTTTATAACGCGTTTTGCGTACTTATGATAATCTTATTCGTGGTGCTTGGCAACTGGGCCTAACTCAGTTGTATTATCTTTTCTTTGCCTGTGGCCTATCTTTTCTTTTTGTCTCCCGCTTGCAATGGAGGGAAGTGGAAACAATTGTTTCCTACTCCTCCTATTTTCTACTTCTGATTAATTTCATTGCAGGTTCCAAGACAGTCAATCGTCTCCCTGGCACACACCGAGCTTAACTGTTTCGGTGGTATTCATTGGTTATCATTGTAGATCCTGGCTTACAGACGTTGCAAAGATGTGTGGTGGGCTGAATGCACAAGCGATCCGGGGGCTCTGGCTAAGGCAAGGACGGGACCGGGGTGTTTTTAGTCGGTGCGAGTCCGACATATCCCCACGCCGTGCCTTTGGCGTGGGTCGAAGTCATTAGCTTTACACCCCGTAATCAAAAAAAAAAAAGGTAGTACGTATGAAGTAGAGATTATGTTTTATATTTTAGACGCGATACTTTGTACTTTTATAATCTATGTCTAACTCTACATAGCTCTACAGACATTAGTTTTAATTTTAAAAGTAATTATGGGTCTTTTTGAAATAAATCTTCTTTATGCACGCTTGACTTTGGGAGTAAATATTCGGAGGATGAGTGAGTGATTAGGAGGAGGTAGGGAGGAGGAGGAGAGGAGAGTAGGAGAGAAGAGTAGGAGGATGGGGAGATATAAGTTAGTGAAGATGAAAATGAAGATGTAAGTTAGTGAAAGAGAGAGAGTTACATTTTGTATATTACTGTGTGTGTGGGCATGAGAGGGAGGGGCTGGTACACATATTTTTCTCTTTTTCTATCATATTCAGTTACGTTTACTATATAAAGAAGTTTTACTTCAGTCGTGTGGTCTAAAGCAACCTCGTTTTTTTTTGTTTTAGGCATGATTCGACAATCAATCAATATAAGGTACTGTACTGTGCAGTAAATTAGTGTTTGGGGTTTTCTTTTTTTTATACCTATACGTTCGTTTTGTTTTTAAGCCGGAAGCAGATTCGTCATGCTTGGGTCGGGTCACCTTCTTCCCTCTAATATGGCGATAGAGGTGATGGCTGATCCTTGCGTCATACTCGTGAACGGGTGCTGTTTGCGGTGACTGGTCGTTCTGCTGACCTTGGGCTCTAGATAATATTTTTAATTTCATAGTAGTACCTATCGTCCTCAAACACTTGTTTATTTGGCGCGGTCCCTAAATTATATTTATTATTATTATTATATTGTAAACGGAATGACAGCGTGCTGCTGGGGAGTTTGGTGCGTCGTTTCTTCTCCATAGCCAGAGGACTTAGGATGCGGGAAAGCGTGGGCGAATTGGGGTGCTGTCTGATATGTTGACTTAAAAAAAGTGCTACTTAGTAGAATAATTTGAAATAAATTAATTTTATACGTAACTATATAAATAACTTTCAAATTATTTGAATATATAGATTTCGGTATAAAGTGAGAGTATTGCTACAGAGGTGCTATGTTGCAGGTTGCTACATGATAAGATGCTATGTTAGAAAAAAAGAGAGTCTCTATCTACAAGTGCAGCACACTATGTTTTTAGGAGTAGGTACACTTGTGTGCTTATACACCATTTGTGTTTGCTGCACCGGAGGTAACATTTTGTTCATTGTGATACGTTGAACCAAAATCTACTAGCCTAGATAAATTTTTGATGAGAAAAATTTATTCCATTCAATAAAACATGTACATCATTCTTAATTATTTATCTAAACACAAACTCCATATCCCGACAAACCTTTACCGATGTCAACATTATGGGCAATACATTTCAAATCCTCTAATGTCGGAATCTGCCTGGCCATCATTAACGTGTCGTTACCTGTGTCAGGGTCGATGAACACTATGTAATTATCATACACTGTTCTCATTTCAAGCCGATGTATATTTTTGCAATCAGCTGTCATTAACCAGACGTTGGTATTTCCAATGAAAATAACTGTATCATGTACGCCCATGGGTCCCAAGTTCGGTGCATCCAAAATCAATCTGGCTTCCAACCAGTTGAAGGGCATAAAACTATCTAAACACCCAGCTTGCTTCTTCTGTATGTAGTCCGGCGTCGTTTCTCTGATGAAGATTTCAGGGCATGTCATTGGCCGATCATTGTTAAGAATTTCAAATTCGTTCTTAAATTGGTTAAGGCTGTCCCAGTTGTATACGTTAGACCAGTTGCCAACCAAGTCTGCTGGGTTCTTCGTCACTCTTGATACGATTTCTATTCCATCGCGGCATGGACTTGTTGAAAATGCTGCGTGGATTGTCAACACAAAAATGTATAAGGCATACATTCTGTAATTTGTAATTTTCACCTCCTACAATGGAACCTCGTCGAAGACAGTGATAATAGTGATTTATTTTCTAAATTCCAAGTCGTTATATACTAAATTTAAGTCATTAATTAATACTTATAACGATAGCTTAATTAGAATTTTAATTGATAGGTACTAGAATTCTCTAAACGTGTTTATTTGATTGCATTACACTAATGATGACAATTATGAGTTAGGTTTTAAGAATTTATGAATTGAATAACTGTAACTCAATCTATGATTAATTTAATAATAAATATATAAGACAAATTCTTGAGGAATTGTTAAAAGTGATAAACCATTGTGTTGCTCTAAAATAAAGAATTTATTTAATTAGTATTCGTACTTAATTATTACATAAACAATATTTACTTAGGTTAATTAAGAATACTTATTCAGACCTACCTAAAATAAAAAAAAAACGACAATTAAAGTCTATCTCTTAGATTCCTTTTCTACATTGATTACCTAAGTAAAATATTTCATGCTTTGTAGCATAGATGACAGTGACAGTTATCCTAAACTGTTTTACTGACGAAGTTGACCGCCATTACTTGCAGCGCCATCTTTTAAGAACTTCAAGACAAATCTCTTTACCGACAAATAAATAATAATAAAGAAATACAATGTCTTTACAAATATATAATTGATGGATTCTTTTTCCATGATGTAATTTTCAAGATCTACAGTTAATTAATAAAAAAACAATTAAAAGAAGATTTTTTGTATAATCGCATGGCAAGAGCCTGTTAATATTCTTCTAATTCGCCACTGTGGCGAGCTTGTCAACAGCCTTGGACACCACGGGCTATCATGTAGCCGTAGCGCAGGTCGCTTGGCGCGGCACGCGAATATCAACGACATCATCCGACGAGCTCTTGTTGCATGGCGTTCCGGCTGTACTAGAACCTAATGGCCTGGCAAGAGACCGGACGGCATGTCTTTGTTACCTTGGAAGATGGGTAGGCCTTTAGTGTGGGACGCTACTTGTGTCGATACTCTTGCGCCATCTCATATTCCTAGTTCATCGTGCTGTGCTGGCGCTGCTGCTGCGGCTGCTGAGAACCTCAAACGGCGGAAATATAACAACCTTATTGGAAGTTATACATTCCAGCCGTTTGGGGTTGAAACACTTGGACCGTGGGGTCCGAGTGCACACATCTATACTAATATTATAAAGCTGAAGAGTTTGTTTGTTTGTTTATTTGTTTGTTTGAACGCGCTAATCTCAGGAACTACTGGTTCGAATTGAAAAATTCTTTTTGTATTGGATAGTCCGTTTATTGAGGAAGGCTATAGGCTATATAACATCACGCTACGACCAATAGGAGCGGAGCATAAATGAAAAATGTTGCAAAAATGAATAACCGTTGAAACTAAAACACGCGAACAAAGTCGCGGGGGACAGCTAGTATTATATAAAGATCTGGCGAAACGCCTTGTTGACTCCTCGCGTGACCCAAGGGCTGGCTTTTACTTTGGACAGAGAATAAGCATTGCCATTCAACGTGGCAATGCCGCCAGTCTTTTGGGTACACTTCCAGTCGACAGCGATGCGGATGAATTTTTTGACGCTATTTTTTAGATTTTTTTTATTAGTTAAGAGTTTAGTTTTGTTTTAAGTGTATATATAGTTAAGTTTGTATATATTTAAAATTGTAAATAATATTTAATTGTAAATAATAAAAAAATCTTCTAACTAAGCATTGTCTAGGAAATCTTACTGATGTAAGTAGTGGTAGAATAATCACATTTTGGTATTACAATAGTTTAGATTTAATTTATCGAAGGGACTTCGCGTTAGACCCAAATCCCCAAGTAAGCCTTAAAGGACCGGCCATTAAAAGGATGAATATAAAACAGAAAAGTAATAATAAAATAGTATTACACCTTTTACTAGATTTTTTTAAATTTATTTGTGATCTTGATTTTGATACATATACGAGATTAGTATGTCAAAAATATAAAATACCACAACTGCCAATTATCGCGACAATTTTAACAAAACATGCGTCATATGCAATAATAGATAGAGTCCGACCGAAACTGGTTTTCCGGCCGAAACCGAAACCGAAACCGAATATTCGGCCGTGGCTTTAGTTTCGGTCGAAACCGAAACCGAAACCGAAACTCACGTGGTCAAGTATAAAATTCCTTAAAACTTAAAATACTGAAATTTGGGGTGCGCCAAAGTTCACCTAAATTTTTAACTCCGATAATTGGAAATCTGAAAATGTTCTTCGTAACATTTTTCATCCTAACTATCACAATTCCTAACTACTCTGTCTCTAATGTTCATAATTCTGAAGCATTGCAACTTTATAATGTCACTAGCAGTAAACATCTATTATACTTTTATTTGTTTTCCTATATTTTCTCAACATAACCATCTTTTACACTATTATTCAAAGTCATATCTTTTTTGTTTAGATTTCTTTTCATTCATAATAATTAGTACCTTAGAATCGACTTTTCGGCACATTTGGTTAGGTAGGTAGGTATTTTTTTTTCTGACCCTTAGAACCGACTTTGCCAACCCCGAACCATTTGGTTAGGTTGGTAAGAATTTTTGAAAAGTTGTTTTCAAAAATAATCAGAAAGAAACATTTACACTTGGTAAATGTTTTTTTCTGATGTCGAGGGCCGCCAGCGTCCGCCAAAGCGTTGCCGCGAGAAACAAAGTTAGGCGAGCATGCACGACAAATCAGTATCGGTTTCGGCAAAAGTTTCGGCCATTGGCCGAAATAAAGTATAAATTTAAATAGTCATTTTAAGATGATTTATGTAGCTTGTCAAAAATAATGGTACAAATAAAAATGATAAACTTTTAATGATAAAATTTTATTCCATTCGATATCACATTTACCTCATTCTTAATTATTTATCTAATAACAAAGTCCTAACCCCGTCATACCTTTACCTTTACCGATATCTACATTATCAGCAACGCATTTCAACTCCTCAAATATCGGAAGCTGCCTGGCCATCATATATGTGTTGCTACCTATGTCAGGGTTGATGAACGCTATGTAATTATCATATACCGTCCTCATTTCAATTCGAAGCATTTTCTTGCACTCAGTCATCAGCCAGCTGTCGGTTTTTCCAATAAAAATAACTGCATCATTAATGTTCATGAGTTTAAAGTTCGGTGCATCCAAAATCAATCTGGCTTCCAACCAGTTGAAGGGCACAAAACTATCTAAACATTCAGCTTGCTTCTTCTGTATATAGTCGGGCGTTGTTTCTCTGATGGAGATTTCAGAGCATATCATTGGCCGATCATGGTTTAGGAGTTCAAAATTTTGGGTGAAATGGTTGTAGCTGTCCCAGTGGTATACGTAAGACCAGTTGCCGACCAAGTCTTCTGGGGTCTTCGTCACTCTCGATACGATTTCTATTCCATCGCGGCATGGACTTGTTGAGAATGCTGCGTGGATTGTCAACACAAAAATGTATAAGGCATACATCCTTTTGAGGATTATTCACCCTTTGGTGAATATTTAGAGACTCCTACAATAGAACCTCGTCGAACACTGTGGTAATAGTGATCTCTTTTCTAAAGACTAAGTTGTTATATACCAAATTTAAGTCATTAATGAATACTTATAACCCACACTTAATTAGGACTTAAGATTAGGACGTACTAGGATTCTCTAAACGTATTTATTTGAAGGCATTACACTAATGATGACAATTATAAGTTATGTTAAAAGAAATTAATAATTGAATACCTGTAACACTATGCATAATTTTTTATGATTCATTTGATAAATATATAATTGTTAATTGGTTAAAAGAAAAAAAAAATAAAGCGCTTTAAAATTAGAAGAAAGTTAAAAGAGGTCTTAATCTGAAGCACCTTATATTTTATTTTGAAATTTCTATGGTGTCTTGAATTTGATAAATACCTATACAAAGATTAGTGTACGAAGAAATTTGTAATAGGGAGCATAGCGTTACGTTGTAGAATTTAGGATAAATTGGCTATTTCAGTGATAAAAAAGAAATAAATCCGTAGAATGCACGCAAATACGCTCGAATTCGCTCGCGTTTACTTGCGAATTTTATCACAAAAGAAATTTAAACATTATGAACCATATGAATTTGCTATATCAGCTTTTGTATTGACGCTTCGCTGCACTTCGACTTCTTCTGCTGTAGTATGAGTTAAGCCTTGTATAGAAGATACTAATAATTTGGGTAGGGGAATAAATTATATATATGTAGGTATATATAATTTATTCCCCTACCCAAATTAAATATAATAAGATATATGTAGCATGACAAAAATAATGACATAGTACAAAATAATAAAATCTCAACGGAAGCAAAAGGATTAGTTAATTTGACGTGATGATCACAGTAATAAATTTATGAAATTTTAAGTTTGTCAGGACTGAACCTTTTGTGATAATTTTTTTATGTGATATAGACGTGATAGGCTAGGATTTATAGGCGAGCGAGACAGACGGTCAGATAAAGGGACGGGTCGCAATACTAATGTATGTAAATATGTTTGAAATGCTCTCTGACACTCATTTTGTTATATTTGCTGACGAAAATTAATAAGGACCGCATATGAGTTATATTTACTGTGAATATCCATGTTCCTATAGAATTCTCTGAAATATAAAGATGACTATTTTTTAAATAATGTTTATATAAATAAACTAGCTGACCCGTGCCCACTTCGTTGGGCATAATGTTAATAATCCTTTTTTAGTACATATGACCTAACGATTTAAATTATTTTATTAATATAAAAAAATAAATTATCTATAATAAAATTAAAAAACTACTTTTTGTAACTTAAATATAAAAGTTAGACATATGCTGTTTTTGACTTTTTTGTAGGCATTTTCAAGCTCCACATCTTTTCTCTAGAACTCAAAAATATATCTTTCATAGTTAAGGCAGCGTTCGTAAGAAACGCTTTGATTCGACCGTTTTTTCTCCGATTCACTTTGCAAAACGGACTACCACGTAAAAGCCTTTTTATTTATCGGTTTTTTATATAACCTATGACACTCAGCAATAATGTGGCTTTCTATTGGTGAAAGAATTTTTAAAATCGGTTCAGGTAAAGAGTATATGTTTTAACAAAAAGAGTTTTAACATCGACGACCGACCTTACACAGTAAATCTTCAGTATATACACTATATCACCACATACCCGAAAGTCCCAAAACCTTTTCTAACAACGAAAACAAAACGCTAAGTCATATTTTTAGTACATTTATCAAAGTCTAACAATAAGCAGTTTGTATCTAAATAGTGTTACAAACAGGGTTCCGTCGGCACAACGGATTAATAGCTCGACACAGCTTAGCTCCTAAGTATAAGTGGTCTGTAATAACTTGGACAAATATTTACTGCTACAGTGCTCTGTAACTTCTCGCACTATTGTGTGAAGAAATGGGGTCTGTAGTGCCAGTGTTGTTTCGGTAGAATGATATGAAGGTCATATCTGATCTGAAGGTTTTGATGACGATTTCTGGTTTTGGAATGCTGGTGATATTGAATTTGGCAAAGGCAAAAGAAGAACAGCAAAGTAAAATAATTAAATTCACTTAATTCACAAATATATATTAATAGTACCTAGTTATTAATTTCGCAGAAAGATATTTATGAATTTGGAAAGAAAAAAAAGCTTGAAATCAATATAAAATAAATGAGTTGATTATTGAGTTGCCCATTCAACACTTTAATTATTAGTTACACGATATTTTAATCATAAAAATCTAGATACAGTGAACTTAGCAAAAAGCTTATTTTCAAATCATAAAACACGCAATAAAATTTTCAAAGATTTTTCTTTCCTACGAACGAATATGTATCTCCATAAATAAAATGTTAGGTACCTCTTTGTTGAGCTGACTCACCTGTTATCATTACCTGTCTAATTTACAATCAGGGCTGCCTTCCCTAAACCTAAGCTCAGATAACTACGATAAATTTAGGTTACGATTCAGCGTAGGCACGCAAACATATTATTATGATAAAAAATATTCAAAATTAACAAGAAATTTTAAATTTGAAGCTGTTTTAATTGAGTTATGGGTTGAAAGAGATGTCTATAAATATATGATCCTACGTCTACTTTTGCCGTATATAACGTATTTCATGTTGTTGTAAAAAGAGTTATTTTAAATGAGGTACAAGATTAAAGGTTTCTAAAACACCAATTAGTGGCTTAAAACACTACTGTTGTCATCTATTCTGTCTAATCTCTAAGACATTTATCATGAGAAATGTCGTATTATGTTGTCTTTATGATTTTGTGTGTGTACTGTACTTACATAAATAATTAAACTAATTAAATAAACAATATCGTTGAGAGACCTTCACAATTTACGAACTCGAACAACACGTTATTTCTACTATGTTGTGTTATAACGTAAATTAAATAATATATTATTTTAAAACAAATTAATGAAATATTATATTCTTCTTTAACCGGGTTTTAGCTTAATTATCTAGCTTTTCTGCGACCCGACATCAACCTGAAATGTTACACACGGTAGAAATAAGTTAGCCTATTCAATTATCCATCCAAGAGGATAGTAGTTAATCTGCACAAACAGAGCAATATCACACTTATTCGTAATAATTTAAGGTACACTTTGTATATTTTGTTTGAAGCCTTTACAATGATTAATGGCTGTCAGGCGCCAATCACAAGCTAGCCCGAATTCCGACTGAAATCAAAGCTAAAACGAACGGACGTAAACGTGCGAGCAAACAGCTTTCCACTCTATCTACGGAACCGTTTTATCGCTCCATTTAGAGGTCAAACGTCAAATATAAAAGCCATTACCTGCGAAAAATGCCCAAAAAACCCGACGTTAATGATTGTCCATTGCACTTGTGCCAAAAGGAATCTTTTGAAGTATAACCATCGGGCCGAGTGTCTTTTGGCTGTTGAAAACTGAGTGGCGTTTTAGGTGCCCCTAGCCGTGACAAGTGAAATATTAGGTGGCTAAAATGCTGCTTTAAAAAAAAAAATTGCAGTAAAAACACTTGTTTTGTTAATCGACGGTTTAGTTAGGTAGAAAAAGATCTTACAAGATCACTGGTTCTAACTTAAAGTACGACTAAAAAACCTCAACTTTTTTGTACTCAAACAATAATGAAATTATTGTATTTCTGTAAATTGTGTATGTGTGTACAATAAAGAATAAGAATAAAAAAGGTTAATTTAAAACTTCAAAGTCGATATCGTTAAAAATACATCCAAAATAAACCTCCATCGTTAAAAACTATATTTTAGCCTTTGAAACTGATACGAGTGGTTGGTTTCGGATTATTCTACGCTGTTATCGACAAAAAATACATCAACCGTATTTGATTTTTAATATAAGATTCGTGTTTTTTTTGTGCTTGTAATACTTACAAAGTGTCTGTGTTTGAAATGAGTAAAAAGCACTAATCAGTAGTAAAACATATCATTCCATTGCATTGCGATCGATTTAAAAGTAATCAAACTGTTTGTTTTTTTTTTTAGGATTTAGTATCTAGATATAAAATGGCGATTGATTCTATTCAATTTGACAAGGAACGTGAGATCTTGAAATAATAACTTGTTTTGAGGTAACAAATTAAAACCGGCCAAGTGCGAGTCCGACTCGCGCATAAGGGGTTTCGCACCATTTTATGGAGCCCCCTTAAATATTTAATTTATTTTATTATTTTTTGTTATAGCGGGAACAGGAATACCCAAAAAAAACAACAATTCTCTACCTAATACATAAAAAGGTAAGTAATTATGTATAAATTATTATGGGGTAAAAGTCGGTTATTATTATTATTAGCCTAAAATGTCCCACCGCTGGGCAAAGTCCAGTGAAAGAAAAGTGGGGAACTCTTCTTTCACTTGTCTCTCTCAAGTGAGAGTCAGTTAGAGCAAACAAAATTAAAGGTAAATTTCATCCCTAAGGATGATATTCTCTTCTTGCCCTAACAGTAACTGACTTGTGTATTAAGATAACTCAAAAAGCGCCATCTTAAGCACAGCTTCCAAAGGCTCTTGAAAACGTTTCTGGATTAATGGCTCTTGTTTAGCTCGGAAATGTTTGTCATCGTCCAGGTGGGCTTTGATTTACTGTTAACCGACTGCGCTGCCCGAAATGCTGTAATCTATGTTGCCTTTGGTTCAGAGACGCTACTCCTTAAACAGTTCTGTCCCAACTGAATTGTGGGTACTGCTTACTAGGTTATTCTTGGGAATGGTCACGGAATATGTATCTTCAGCTTTTCGTGAATATGGGTATCTATACTAATGAAAAAAGCTGAAGAGTTTGTTTGTTTGTTTGAACGCGCTAATCTCAGAAACTATTGGTCCGATTTGAAATATTCTTTCAGTGTTGGATAGCCCATTTATTGAGGAAGGCTATAAGCATAAATGATGAAATTAAAACACGCGGACAAAGTCGCGGGGGATAGCTAGTTAATAATATTAGTAAAAGGCTAAAATTTTATATTGTTTCATTTCCATAGAGACATAAGAAAAAATAAGTAGGAGTAAAAGGATAGTTTGGTTTGGTTTAAATTTCTAATTTAAACTCCCACCGGAGCCCCGCCAAGCATGCTTTGGCGAACCCGGAACGGTGCGTGACGGGACCGGGGTATTTTTAGTCGGTGCAAGTCCGACATTATCCCCACGTTGTGCCGTCGGCGTGTGTTGAAGTCATTAGATTTTCATCCCGTAAAAAAAATGGTTTAAATTTCTAATTACAGGGCTTTTTATAGATCCCTGTGTTCTTTCTGATACTTCTGAGAGTAATGGGAGAATACCTAAAGGGTATTACCCACTTTTACAAAGTTAGAAGAAGGGTTCCATGACTATGATCTTTTTGATAAAAATGTAATTATAATTATAAAATTGATACAGAGCAAAAACATATACCTACTGTTTGAAACAATTTTTTGTCATACGCATTTGCGCATATAGAAAATAGTACTTAAGTGGTAGCATTAATTCAAATGGCCACCACTCCTGTCTGTCCTCCAAGCTGTCGTAATCAGGTATGATTAAGTACTCTTTTAATATCACCAGCGTCTTCCAATTAGCCCCGAAACAACCAAACAAAGTAAAAACACGTAACCACAAAAAGCTGTATAAAAACCACGTATCCACAGCATATAAAAACGGTAAAAAATACGTTTCAACAACAGCATACAAGGAAAACTTAATTTATTACTTGACAATGTATCCAGTGAAGGGGTTAATGTGGGGAGGGTAAGTGCAGACGCACCCTGTAGCAAACGTGATCAGAATATACAGGGTGCGCGAAATGTGTCACTGGTTTACTGGGCTAGATATCGTTGTAACGAGTTAAAATATTACCGCGAAATGAACGGAGGCTCGGTATTATTGAGGTTTCAAGGTTTGTGAGACGAGTGGTATGTTTTATTTAAAAATTCATTTGACACGTTATCATCGTATTTTAAATATGAAATTAGTCGTAAACACAATTATTAAGTTAATTGTGTGGATAACATGTTAAAGGGGGGTTATTATTTTCGTTGTTTCAACACAAAGACACACATATAACATGTCACTCATTACAAAGATGTAGTTAGTAGATATGTCTTCTTCCTGCCCTTTTCCCAATTTATTTGGGGTCAGCGCACATGTTTTCTCCTTCCATTCTACTCTATTAGCCGTCATACTGTCATTCACTGATTTTTCCCTCATATCATCTCTCACGCAATCGATCCACCTTTTTTTCGGCCTTTCTCTTCCTCTCCAGCCCTCCATATCCAAATTCATCACTCTACTCTTTTATTCACATGCGTTTCATCCCTCCTCATTACATGCCCATACCATCTTAAGCGATTTCCTTTCAGTTTTTCTGTTACTGGTGCTACTTTCAAACTTCCTCTAATAGATGTAGGTAGTAGATATATGTAGGTTCTAATTAAATATAGGAGCTGAAATATCTATCTATAAACTGATACCAAATAGTCTAACGTAAATTAAACACAGCGCAGACACCAGAAATTCTTAATTCATTTGTTTTTCAAACAGTCTTTCCCATCTGCCAAGTATATTCTATCGGTTAAAATACACATATAGCTAGCTATGTAAAAACATTGCCTACCATACATTAACAACGCTCTTAAACGGTAGGTATCGCTACAAAAGGTGCGTTAGAGACGGTGAAATGTGAAAATAATACGTAAAAAGGTTAAAAGTGAAACGGCGCGAGTCATCCGCGTTCCTTGCGATTTATGACCACTTAATATAAAGTGGGATTTTAATAGAAGCGAACACGCGAACGAATGTTCGGCGTCTTATAGAGGACTCAGGAAAATATGTGTGGACAAATGAAAAGTTGACAATATCACACACGTTGCTCTGAACCCAGAGGAAGTAGCTTAAGAACTTGTGTTATGGCATCACTGACAATGAAGGTATCACAAACACAATGTAGAAAACCCGACCCGGAACCGAGGTAATGTAGAGAAATAGTTATTTAAAACAAAATGGTTTACTCACGTACATTCTCGGGATCGCCCGACTAGTTTCAGACTCAATAGGAATCCCTAATCATGAGATGACGCGGCGGCGCGGCGGCGGTGGTGTCGCGAGTCGAGCAGTTCGACAATCTGAAACTAGTCGGCCGATCCCAAGAATTTACGTGAGTTAACCGTTTTGTTTTAAATAATTATGAATTCTCCTCACGAAAGTTGTTATACCTATAGAGAAATAGTTTTCTACATTGATTGATACGTCCGGTGATCGAACCCGGGACCTCAGAGCTACCGACACCTTGAAAACCTGTGTACGTCACTCGACTACGGAAGTCGTCAAACATCAGTTTTATTTGAGAATACTTCATAAAGAAGATGACGTACATACTTGTACATGCATTAGTAATTTTATATACCTAGACTTTAATGTTTGTGATGAACTTCAGACAGTTTATGTCATACAAAATCGAGCACTACGAGTTTGTGGCGGTTTTATTCGTACAACACAGAATTTTAACGTTTTTCTAAAGTTAAGTGTTAAGGTTTTATTTGATTTTTTCATGCGTATTTATCCACGTCAATCCCTATTTCAAGTGACATTTCTTTGTAAAAAACGCCTAACGCTTGGGCGTTAACGATGATAGAAATCGGTTTATGAAATTTTATTTCGTTACGTCACGTGACTTAAACTTGTCACTTCCACACATTTGAGCGTTTCGATCAGAATTAACGCTTGTAGATATATCGCTTGGTTAGAGGGAATGGGCAAAAAGTTTAACAAGTTTAGACAGTGCCGAAATAAAAATGTATTCTGATCCTAATATTTTTATTCAGTCAGACTGTCAAAATGAATTGAAATAATATCCTTAACGTTTAAAAATATCTAAGGTATGATCGGCGCAACTTTAGCAGTCCACTTTGTGTCCATTTTGACTGACCAATCTACCATTGGTTGCGGCAACCAGCTTATGCCAATATGAAGAGAAGCCATACTCATAACTCATAAAAAATTGTGAAATGAAAAAATTGTGATCTGAAAATTCATTCAATTTCATCAATGCAGTGATTTGATTAGGCAATAGTCTGTACTATAACTAATAGCTATAGAAACCTTTGTGTGAACTATATTTAAGCATGTTGTAAATCCAATGTAGTTCATGACAAGTAAATGTTCCCAGAATTCTCAAACTAGGTAAAGTTCGCATCTATGTAAATGCGAAATGTACATTTGAACAAATGGCAAATATATTCGATATTATAACGGATGGCACATCGAACCTCAGGGCCGACTTAACGAATATTTAACATCGCCCACGATTTATGTTCAACCAAATGTATTGTGTCTTATGCTTTATGGAGGGACGCTGAAATATACGAGTTTGTTACCTTTTAAATGTTAAAAATCCTTTTTATTCCGATGTTTTGTTGTAAAGGAATTGTAAAGGTCTCAAGGTTATGAAGAAATCTACGCCTTCTATAGTATAGTAAACGACAAAAAAAATTAAAATTCAAAAGAATTTTTCTATAAAAAGAAACTGTTTTAGGATAATAAAACAATAAAATATAAACAATCTATTATAACTCCGATATCCTCACTCGAGTATCTACTTTCAGTCGATGGTGTTTTTAACAGTTATTATGTCTCACAAAAGTTATTAATTAGATATCTAATAATAATTGATTTTTATGGGTTTAACAATCATTAAAATAATATACAATAAATTGTAAGCTTAAGTAGCATATTCTCATTTTAATAAAACACTATATTATATCATAATTAAAAAATGCATTCTTTTAACTTTAGCGTCAGAAAATTAATATACCCGAGTATTGAACCCTTGACTACATAACTACTAGCTAGGACTTACGATATTATAATATGGCGCGCTTCAGTGATTCCTAAGCGGTGGAAATAGTGCTGCTAATAGGATAACGGGATCTAGTCACCGGGAATCGAAACGAACGCATGTAAGGGATTTTTAAAAGTATCGCTCGCTTTCCTTTTTGTAATGGAGTTCGTAACTTTTAACCACAAAGGGGTTTTGCTAGCTGTAGTGAGCTAATATTCATCTGCAAATATATTTCTGCATATTCCTTATGCATTAATACCTTTTATACATCAGATAATATTTCATTTATTTTTTATCTGGTTTATTAAAGGGTTTTAAATTTTAATGTGGAGAAAATTATATAACTGTTATATTTTAAAACCTTAATCACTTTACCAAGACGATAAGTATTAACTATGACAATGTAAAGGTATTTAAACCTTTGTATGTACTAGTTTTATTTAGTATTTATAGTATGATCTCTCCTATAAGTAAGTTAACGCCAATTAAATTTGATGGTTTAGTTACTCGGTTACCAATGAATATTCTAGTATACAATAGAAATATCAGCTCTAAAACCGGGATCACTCGTAGAATGCAGAACATCAGGAAGCCGAGATATCCCGGATACCGGGATTACAATGCCAGTGCACAACACTACACATGGGTTGGAGACCACTATAAAGGGCTTACTTGGGAATTACCGCGTTAAGTAAATTACACAACGGGTAATACTACATAAAGAACGACTTGGATTAAATTATTACGTTTACTTAACTTTAGATTGTTTTAATCTTAAGTGTTACTTAGTTTTAGATAGCGTCAAACAACAGAAGGGTAAGTACAACGAGTATTTAATCACCGCGCTAGAATACAGACATCTCAGTCTCCTCTATATAAGGAGAGGTCTTTGCCTAGCAGTAGGACATTTTCAGGCTTTTATTTATCAAATAACGTAAGCATTTCAGTAAATTTTATCAAATAATGAGATTTGGTCAAATTAAATCAAATCATTTATTCGTTTGCGAGTATGGGTTACAAAAAAGTTCGTACATAATATATAGTAGTATACATTAACCATATCCTACCAGATGGCATGCAAACTACACATTCAGTAATGTTAAAATATTATTTTTCAATTTGCCAGTTTTGTTACATTTTGAAGAATACCATTAATATTTTAAAATACATAATACGATTACAATAAAAAAATAATGTTATTATGTTTACACTAACAATTAATTTTCTCAGATAAAAATTATATTATAGAATGTGTGGCTTCTTTTTAATAAGAAATCCAAAAGTTTATTTATAAATAATTATTAGGATATTTATTAAAATTGGTCTGCATATGAATTAAGTGATAAAATGTACACATTCAACAATCTTTGCATAGTAGGTACCTATGAAACGAATTCGCTCCCGCTGTCTATATTCTTAAATCTCTTAAACTACTTGTTCTTGCAGTTTTTACTAATAGATAGAGAGATTGAAGAGAAAGGTTTTTGTTCATAATTCTTTGTGTTAATATTTAGTCTACACATGAGAAGCCGGGGCAGTTCGCTAGTTATTACATAAATTACTAGATAATAATAATATAATAATAATATCTTGGGACATCTCACACACGGTCATCTGATCCCAAACTAGGCAGAGCCTGTGCTATGGCAACCAGACAACTGATAAACATACTTATATATTTCTAAATACATACATATTATAGATAAATTACACCCAGACACAGAACAAAATGATCGTGCTCATCACACAAAGATTCGTCCTGGGTGGGAATCGAACCCACGACCTCCGGTTTAGCAGTCAGGTTCACTAACCACTAGACCAACAGGCCCCGCCAAATACATAAAGAAAATACCTACATAAATAATTATATACGGTTCTAAAACTGTAATACAAAATTCTAAAAAAAGTTCCCAAAATACAGTACATTAGGACATTAGGTCAAAGTTCAAAAATAATTCAAAAGGAAATCTAATCTACTTTGCGTTTTGATTTATAGCTGAGTACACTTGATTTAGCAACAAGCAAGTTATACTGGAATTCATTGTCTTAATTGACTTTTTAATTAGGCAAAAAGTTAGGACTCGGCGTCCGCCCAGTCTAGTCTGATTTATGAATATCGTAGTATAGCAATGCTGGGATTAAATATTTTTGTAAAATAAAGGGAAAAACAGAACTAAAAAAATATAGAAGGAGACGCGCTTATAAAAATAAAGTTGAAATATTAAAATAAAATTATAAATAACCTCAATAAATATTCTTGACCTATATTAATTTCAGTAGCCTTGCTTTTGTTTGAAGGCAAGTCACATGATGTCAAATAACCTTCCTCGAGAATTAGGCTATTAAATATAAAAAAAAAATGATTTTATTCGAATCCGACAGGTGGATAAAAATTCGCGCGTTCAAATAAACAAACTCATATATAAGTACAGTGAATTTTGTTTTTTTTTCAACTAGCTGTGCCCCGCGGTTTCATCCGCGTAAGTAGTTTTCGTTCCCGTAAGATTATTATTTTTTTTATTTAATTTTTCATGTTTTGATAGGTATTTTGCTATTCGGGACTAAGAGAAACCAAAAAAATAAAAAATCATACCAAATAATATGAAAATCGGACCACCCGTTCTTGAGATATAAGTGGTGTAACTAACCTGACTTTGTTTTATATAAGATTTGTTTGTAATTACCTAACGGAAATTAACGTAAAAACATGAATGTTCCTTTAATGGTTTTTGTTTGTGTTGCCCGCTCTACATTTTATTTGGTCTGTGGGTAAAAGGTATATTTGAAAGTAAGTGGATACTTACTTAAGTGATTGAGAGTATACTTTATGTTGATTTGAATATTTAAGGCACGTTTATCTTGGATAGAGTTGTGTTATTACTTCGATTTTGTAGAGTTTATTATGCTCATCTGTTTTCGTTTGTTATTTTATGCTTAAGTTATTTTTCTGTTTACTGAAATAAGATTTTAGTTAGCAAGTAATCTCTACTGTAGGCCCATAAAAAAAACATCGAGTTTATTCAATCTTTTTACGGCAAAGTATCGTACTGAAAAACTGTACAAAGAAAAAAACATGCAATTGGTGTCGTAAATGCTTTTTTAGTCGGGCAACATTGTAAACAAACTTTCAAGTAAAATTCAGTTAAAAGTTGCCAGAATTAATATTAACATTTCCTTTAAACAATGTCCTCGATATTAATTCCAGCTGTTTCCATTATGCTTGCAAAATATTCTTAAAATGAATTAAGGTTTAGCTTTATAACAATGGAGGGACATAAAAATTACCATTTTTATACTTATAGGTAAATTTTAGAGACGTACGTGATTACAGGAAATGGAATAGTGTTGTGTTGATATTCTTTTGACTACTTTACTTGACGTAAACGTTTTTAATATAATGAATTTAGAAGTGATTTAGCTACTTCATTGTATTGTTCTTTAGTTTCCGATATGGCATTTTGGCCTTCTCATTATCTCCATTATTTACCATTCACACTAGAAAAATCTGTCTATTTTGATATAAGACTTGAAAATAATATATACTAGCGCCCCTATTAGTAAATTATACACAACAACCTTCCTCTTGAATCACTCTATCTATTGGCGAAAACCACTTCACTATCCGTTTCTTTAGTTTTTGAATTTATCCGTTCGGTAGTTTTTGAATTTATCCGTTCAGACTGACAGACGTGGCGGGGTACTTTATTTTATAATATTTACGTATATATAGATGTATAGAAAAATAGATAGGAGATTGATATTGTGAATTCTTTTGACACTGTGAACTATTATTTTTATAGAACTCGATCTTTTTAAAAACTAAATCGGTGATATTTTATTATTGTATCAAATATATCGAAACTACTATGGACATTGGACATCACTAGGAAAAGCGCCTTATTTCTTTGCTGATTTATGTATAATAAGGGGCAACTTTTAATTTCGTTATGTTGCAATGTCTAAGCTATTTGTTTGAAGGCGGGTATAAAACTGTCTGCTGGCTTGTTTTATTGTTTCGGACGTGACTTTGGTCGACTGTTTACATGTTGCCTAATTTCTTGGACGATTTATATTTTTAGGTGGGTCTTAATGGGTGGAATATTTTAGAAGTGCTCTTTTTTTTTAATTATGTTTTTGCCATTTTTCTTCTTGGAAGCAGAAGTCACTTGTAACTGTTTTATAGTTATAGTTCGTATACAGATGCACAGGTGTCGATTTTCTCTTTTTTTAAGCTAGAAGATGCTCTATAAATATTGTGAAGTAGCATGAACCTAAAATGTAGCTTACAACGCAAAACTAAAAAGAACAAAAGCCAAAATGAAGTCGCAAACACAGCAGCTATTTATTATAATGTCTACTACATATTGGTTGACTATAAAAAATAATATCTGTACGGAGTAATAAAACCCGCAGCCACTATGCAATTTAGGTCGCCGCTTGCGATCCCACATAAGTACAGTACACCACATAATATTTACCGTCTTTTCTCTCATAGACTCTACCTGGTTGAATGATGTAGATTTTTCCTGGAATTTTCGTGAATGTTTACATCCATCAGAAATGTATTATTAAAATCGCGCAACCCCTCAAATGTCGTATTCCAAAAGGAAGCAATTTCATATGAAATGCCTGTTAAATTATTTCGCGTACTCTTTGTTACTGTGACATTACACTCGTTCTTTGTCGTCGGTTAAGTACATATTAAATCTTTTGACGGGTGTTTTAATTTGAATTTTTGTGCTGGATTTTATGATTGTTGACTTTCGGGTTGTTAACCTCTCGTTTTTAATATGTCGGGTATGTTCGTCCTTGATAGGTATTCACCTGATATGAGGTTGTATTATGAACTCTTATTTGCTTCACAGTGGCTTTTCGTAATGAGGTAGGCAGGGGTATATTGTAGCGCACCACATTTTGCCAAAATTATTCATTGTTCTTACCTAATAGGAAAAAGGAGATGTAAGCCACATCTATTTGCGAAGCATTACTATTTACTCTTTAAAAGCTTTTGAGAATAACAATGTAACCAAAGGCTTAACTCCCTAGGCGATCAAAGTTCTGTTTGAGAACCAGACAGCATTGCATTAGATATAACATTGTACAATTTCACCGCACCCCGTACAATCGTAATTATAACCTCAAGTACGGAGCTCAAAGGGACTAAAATTATCACCACCTCATAAATCAAGTGTTTTCTGATGAAAACATACAATGACGCACGTAACGAACTCAACACAATTCAATTAACAGTGGAGGGCACTGTGTAAATTACTTGTCTACCGATCCCTAGCGCGTTTCCGTTAAGATACAATAAAGGCGTTATCTGCGGGGCACACCCTCGTTGTGCGGAACAATAGGGATTAAAGTACCTACACCACGTTATAGTTAGCTGCTTAGATAAAGAAGGACTGGATAAGGAACGTGCCTGAGGGAAATTAAAGTCAAAATGTTTATGTGTGGTTAAAATAGTACCTTAAGTATAAGTTTAAAATAGTAAACTTACAAGATATAGGTAATTATTTTCTTCTTATTTATCAGCAACCCTAAACTTAGATCATAATTTTAACATAATCTCTATTTGACTGTTATATAATACTAGCTGTCCCCCGCGACTTTGTTCGCGTGTTTTAGTTTCAACGGTTTTTCATTTTTGCAACATTTTTCATTTATGCTCCGCTCCTATTGGTCGTAGCGTGATGTTATATAGCCTATAGCCTTCCTCAATAAACGGACTATCCAATACAAAAAGATTTTTTCAATTCGAACCAGTAGTTCCTGAAATTAGCGCGTTCAAACAAACAAATAAACAAACAAACAAACAAACAAACAAACAAACTCTTCAGCTTTATAATATTAGTATAGATAACGGTACTTATTTCTTATTCTCTAAAATACTTCCTCAACAACAAACATCTCCTTTTGCAAATGTGAAAAAAAAAGTGAATAAAAAAAAAGACTTAAATCAAATACAAATACTGACAAAATGCAATATAATATTTCCATATTATTATTAATTAACATCTTATCCAACCTTCATGTATCCAAGATCTCCGGTAGAACAGGGTAACAACGGGGTGAGCGATAAGTGTTGATGCCGAGGGTAATGTGAATACAACATGGCGTTATGGAAGCCTTGTCACGGCTTTATGGCCCACAAAGTTATGGTGAAAACTTGCCTTTTTCCTACGTGTGGACGAACTCGCCCTCAGATTTTGGGATAAGGTTTTTTATGGCGGCTAAGAATGATAACGGTGAGACGAACTAGGCTATTTAAGTGTGAATAAAATTATAAGGGTTGTTTGAGGGTGTTTAGTCATAAATTGGGGACGTTGAATTTCCGATCTTATAGCCCAACCAGTCGGACAGAGTAACTGTCAACGACTGATTATAACATTGTAACCCAACCCCCGTAAGTTACTTAGGGGGGTTGGGTTATAATGTGCAAGTTTTATTTAAGTAAGATTGGTTGTCTTAGCCATGAAATTTCACCTACAAATCTATTGATCCTTAACTGTATATAGTTAGTCCCTAAACCTAATCATAATTAAACATAACCTTTTCAGTTGATATTGTATATAGTCAAAAATCTAAATAGCGTGATGTCTTCCAAAAAGCTAACAGGGTCTACGTCTTTTTAACCGACTTAAAAATGGAGGACCTCCTATTCTTATAATAAGTGCTATGAATACATAGGTTCAACGGCGCTTTTAAGTACCTGGATTAAACCATAATCTTACGTTATTTCCTCTTATTATTCAGTATCAAGCGTCTAATATAAGCTCAGACATCGCGGAGCGTCGTACGATCTCGTTCCAAACACCGCGTTCTTTGTAATGTTGGCAATTACTAGAACAATGCACAGCTGACGATCTGCCCGCAGCCAGTTGTTAAAGCAAATAGAATGCTATCAAATATTTCGAAGCGGTTAGAAATAACGACATTTAATACAAACATTTGGTACAACAATACGTAAACCAAACATAAGTACACATTAATGAAGTGATGTGCATTACAGTCGCTAGGTAAAAAAAAATAGATCAACGAAAATTACTACTAATAGATAAATAGATTCGACATATTATGGCAATACTTGGAATCGCGCGATTGTTGCTTTTGCTATATGCAAAAAATGAACGGAATTGATCGAAATTTGGTCAAAAATTTCAGTTTTATTTCGAGAAATTTTGAACACTGTAGCATTGTTGAGGTTAGTTATCTAGAGAACTTTAAATTGAAACTTTGAAATGGGGCGTTGTCAGTCTGTTCAATTTCGTCGGATATCGTCAAATTACAATAAAAACTGCCTCGCAGTCTGCGTATGTTGCCGATCGTCAGATGTCTAGGTTGGGTGTTTTATATTTTTTTTTTATTAAAAATCTTAGGTTCATAATATTGTTTATTACCAGTATTCCTTCTGGGTTTTATTTTAACAATAGCGCGGGATAAATCAAACTAACAACATGATAACTATGTTATTTTTAATTATTTGTTAGGCATTAACGCATGCGGAGCGAATGTTCGTAATTAAATACAAATAGTAGAAAGAAAAACCTAAACCTCTGGCAGGACTCGAACCTGCGACTACTGGTTTAACGCGCCAGTCGCTGATGACTATGATTCTAAACACATTTTGACTTTTAAGTTTCTATCAAAAGTTTTGGTGTTACATTACTATGAGTTTTAACGTTTTAACTTTCCCGAAACCTTTTCGTGGTTGTATTAGAAATAATTTAATATTAACTGTTTTCTATACCCTAACAGTTTTAGGTTACATTATACCGTATGTTTAGGCAAAAGTTGCAGTAGTAATTAAAGCAAGTGAAGTTTATGTTTTGAAGTTGTCGTATATTTTATCAACATTAAATACAAATATTTGGACCTTGTTCTAGGCGAGTGTATATACGTATATGCTGCGTCTGTAATTTTAAAGCCCCGCATTAAATACGAAAGAAACTGCAACTAATGAGCCTTCCCATCACTATCCAGTATAAACATTAAGATTTAATAAAACTCCAACAATATTATATTCAACTATCATTATGCAAGAAAGTCTTTCTAAGAAACTTTAAACTTGTATTTTTTACCCGACAGAGCAAAGAAGATTAATGTTCTGCTTGTACAGGTGTCTGGAGAGTGCGGCTTATTATCCGAGTGAAAATGGCTGCCACGTCATAGCAAGCCTTTACAGTAAAATGTGCATCTTATGTACCGATGTCAAGTCTTAAGTGTTGATTTTTAGTAACAATATGATCTTGTATTGACAAAACCAATGCAGAAAAAAGTACTCTTTTGAAACTGCAGACTAATTAACTAAATATAATGACGATAGAAATACTTCGTAGACAAAAGCCTGATAAACAATGTTTTTTTTTAATTTAATGCACGGTTAGCCATTTAGTGGTATAAGTCAACACGCCAATTACCACTGTGCGCGACGTGCTGCAGGTTCGATCCCTGTATGGGACAAGCATTTGTGTGATCCACAATTGCTTGATCTAAGTCTGGGTGTTATTTGTGTATATAAATAATTATAAATAATTATTTTTTTAAATAATTAAATAATTTGGACAACATCACATACATTGCTCTGAACCTAAAGTAAGTAGCTAAAGCACTTGTGTTATAGAATTCAGAGACAACGAAGGTACCACAAACACCCAGACTTGAGACAATTTAGAAAAAGGGTTTTCTACATTGACCCGGCCGGGGATCGAACCCGGGACCTCAGAGCTGGCGACACCTTGAAATCCGGTGTGTACGCCACTCGACTACGGAGGTCGTCAAGTAAGTATATAGATTAAATGTTTGCGAAACTCCCCCCGCAATACAGTGATTTAATTCACTAATGCAGGAGTCGTCTTTTAAATACAACAATAAAATGGCAAAGTAAGATAAAATAGAATGGTAAAAATAGAATGACAGATAGCAAATCCTGCGTCTCCTACATTACACATGCTATCTATAGGATGATGACTGTTCGTCATAGAAATACCTGATCTGAAAGAGAAAGAAAATTAATAGACTGCTTGTGTGAAGGAATAAGGAAGAAAAAAAGGATTGAGTGCTGAGAGAATAGAAATTATACAGGATGAAAAAAGCTGTTAGGTAATTTTGATAACAACTTTCCGTAAAGATTTTGTTTATATTGGCATTATTGTGTTGCTAAGAACTAAAAGTAAGGCGTGTACGGCACAATTGATTGTGTGTCAGAGACTTTCATTAGGAGGCCTTAGCGAGATATTTTATTGATTTATTATAACGCGTGTCTGCGTAGCAACACGTGTGATCTAGAATATTTTTTACCAACTCCGGTTTATTGATAGATTAGATAATTATGATTTAAACATAATTTTCTCAGTAAGATTTTTAAGGTTAATCATAATATAGAAGACACCGTATCATACGCCCAGTCGCTACTCCATTTTTTACCCAACTGCGAAGCCCAAATCGAGGGTTATGTGTTGGACCTGTATGTATGTCCGTTCCCATGCCCGCTTGTAACTGCTCAACGACTTAATTTCAAATATTAAAATCTATATCTAACTATACCTACACACATATGTATGACACTCGTATGACGTATTTTCAAGTAATTGTTAATAGGCCAGGCGTTGCCTACTGGCATCTGGGCCATCTAGGTTGCAACTTTTTGACCGAAAAGAGTTTGAGGGTCATTTGTCACGATAAAAAAAAAAAAAAAAAAAAGACATTTATTGCTACCAAAACAAAAAACAAAAACACGGTACATATTATTGAATATTGGTTTAAAGAAAACGGTAGCAAAAGGAGACGGCTCAGCTAATGCTGTACCGGGACGAGCACGACCCGTCACAGCGCTGGTTTTCAGCCATTCCTACTCCCTAAGTTGTAATGCGGATAAGAAGAAGATAGAAATGACGTTGAAAAAAAAAATATGGATCCCGTTGCAGACAGCTATATACCTCTATCTATAGTAATAGAAAAGAGACACAATAGTAAGTAAACATTAATACTGTTATAAAATACAAAATATATCTCCGTTAAAGGACCGTATATACATAATATATACAGTGTTTACTGTGCACTTTGCTACTATGTAGGTGTGTGCTAGGCAGAGTCATGCAGCGCAGGCACGTTCCGCTCAAATGCACCATTGTGCACACCCTAAGAGATGACTCAGAGATTACCTGGCCTTTCGGTCCTGTCACCCAGGTGTGAAGTTAATCATTATGTTGTGAACACATTGTGTGCGAGACACAGTATGGTATAGTTAATAGACAAAACATACTATTACAAACAGTATAACAATGAGGAGAATTTAATCTATAAAATTTATAGACTGTGGTTTCAATTTTGTCTAATATAATAATTGGTTTTATTTAAGTCTTGATTACTGATCATTGAATTTCTTAGTATTGACGTATGTTAACGTAATAAATTCGTACATTTTAGCTTCATTCTATAGCAACTAAGCATTTCTAAATTTATTATTCATAGGTCTGGCCATCAAAACATGGTGAAACCGAACAAAATATCAATGCAACCAAAACGCGGCTTTAAAATTTCCAGGTGTATGCCTGTGCATCCATGAGAGCATCAAATACGCCACAGTATGGAGCCAGGACTCGCCTTATACAACCAAAAACAACGACGTGAGCATTACTGCGGCGAAAATATGGGCCCTCGGCCGCACCATGAAAAATTCATATCCAATATCACAGATGTGGTGCGCAGAGGATCTTAAGGTGACTAGTTTAATGCCTAAACAAGCTAGTCTCTTAGAAGACAATAAAATAATAAGTAATATTGATATAAAATTAAGTAGATAGCCAACTTTAATGTTAATATTAAGTAAATATTCTTGTTAACAAGATAAATCATGGTATGATTGAAATTTATGAATGAGCATGGCAAATTCTATTGAATATACTATCTAAACATATTTATGACGTTTACTTTTTTCCATCATTATTCATAGAAATGTTAACAAGCTTTTATAACGGCCACATATGTAATTTTTTCTCTGAATATAGCATCGAAACATAAAAAAGAGAAAAAAAAAACTGATTATTTTTCTCACAATTAATGATAGCATTGCATTCTCAAAAACTTGTTGGTGTATCAACATGAAATTCATAAATTTATTTTGTATAGATCCTTGTAAGAGTGTTTTCTTGTTAAACTACCTTTTAAAAAACAAATTAAATCGTAGATCTTTCTTTTCAAATAGTATTCTGCCTATACCATTGCATCTGCGCCTCACATAATCTATGGCAGCATGTTGTCACACACTAATAATAATGTGCAACAGAGTTCAGTTCGTAGACTTACACGCTATACGTTGTGACAACAAATCTTACACGCGTTGTTTGTTATTGAAAACTAGATCGAGACATTGTTCCGGCGAGATAACTCACATCTTGTAAGTTTGTGGGATATCTTTTGTTTGTAATTGATATTTCTTAGCAAATATATAATCCTCTTTGCTTGGCAGAAATTTATTCTTTATCACGGTGTGATTGTGTTTAATTTGTGTTCATTTCTGGAGATATTTTTGTGAGTTTTACAACGTACACTAAAAAAAAAATATAGTAGCAGTTGTAGCCTGACGTTAAAACATCATCATTTAATTTAATTTGATTATTTATTGTACACGTAACACGTAAAACAGTGATATAATAATAAATTATATGTAGATAGGCGAGCTTAACTCAAAATTCAATCATTGGTTAACTCAAATATTATTAAGACATTTAAATTTCCTTTTTAATATACATCACATCAATAGGTGCAATTATTATAATGTTGGCGCAAATAATTATGTATCAAACAGATAAGGTTCAGAATAATTACTTACTCGCAAATATACAGATTATGAATGGTCTAGAACTCTAGACTCATGAGTCATGTAATATGCAGATATTGATCTCAATATTGCACACATGATGCGTTTTCTTTTGTTTTTCATTTACACTACCTTTTTTCGAAGGCAAACATCATTAGTAAGCTATGTGCGATAAAATGTTGACTTAGCTAATTGTTGATGATTCAAAAGAAAAATCATCCAGCATTGTGCTAGCAAAAATAAATCGAAGTCTAAATATATACAGGTGTAAATAAACATTTATTTCTTATCTCTCTATTTTCTCCATAACTCAAGACCTAGCTTAGCGGGATTTTAGATGTCCTAAAGAGCTTTAACCCATGTAAATGTCCAACCCTATAAATAATTTAGCATACAGGAATCTTAGCTAAATAAATACAGACTAAAACTACGCACATTCCAGATCTTACGACATTATAATTTGGACTTAAGTGCCATCGATAAAGGGTATATTATTGTTTCCCATGCATTATTTATCACCGGCATACGCAAAGAAAACCCCTATAAGGAACCCCGTGCAGACATAATAAAAACCGCACGCGTAAGAATGAGGATAAGTTGAATGTTATGTTGTGCATAAGAAAACCCCGTGATGGGAATATGAATGCGTGTAATGTAGCGGGAATTTAATCCGTGTGTATGTTATGATGGGAACTTTTACCTAATAAAACCATCGACTCAGAAATAAATACTGAAACATAAATATATACATCTTATCATTTATTTATGCATATTAAATAATTGCAATAAAATAAATGTGGACAACATCACATACATTGCTCTGAACCCAAAGTAAGTAGCTAAAGCACTTTGTGTTATGGAATTCAGAGACAACGAAGGTACCACAAACACCCAGACCCGAGACAATGTAGAAAAGGGGGTTTTCTACATTGACCCAGCCGGGGATCGAACCCGGGACCTCAGAGCTGGCGACACCTTGAAAACCGGTGTGTACGCCTCTCGACCACAGAGGTCGTCCGGGTTATATTTTGTATATATTGGGTATTTATACAAAATATAATGGCGGTCCATGATTATTTTTCTTGGAAGATTTCAATTAAGAAAAAAATCGTGTTGACAAGTGAATTATTTAAATCTTAATTTAAATAATTTTGCGTAGTTGGTGCAACGGTCCCATATTTATAAACGGCCAACATTCTAAATTCAAACTTAACAACTTTTAATCCAAGGAGATAACACTAAGAAGTTCCCGTTGTCTCGTTCCGAGAATTTCCGAGATACTAACTCGTTTTATGAATCTCTTTTTTTAATTTACGGTTGCGCTAAAAGTTTCATTTGTAAACGTAAATTGCTTCGCGTTAAGCGTTGACCGCGGGAATTAGCGGGAATTCGCTGGGCCGTTTGTTAAAGATGTTTCCGTTAGCCGCCGACTGGAGAAAATGTATCGGTTGGTTATTTTTTACGTGTTTTAATGATACGATTAACGAAATTATGTTGCATAGTTTGTTTATTTTGATATTGGTGCGGTTTTTCTGCTAATTATATATTGACGTATTTTAATCAGTAATTAAAGGCTGTAGATACCTATGTTAATATTGTGTGCAAATTAGTTACACAATGATGACGTTAGTAATTAGCATCGAAACTATGTAGAAGTAAAATTATAAGTTAATTAATTATATAACACTAATAAACAATTAAAATAATTATTAATATAAAAAAATATTTCGTTTTTAGTTAAGGTACTTAAGTATGTACAAATGATGAAAATCAGTAAAAGTAGACAGTGAAAAGATAGTGAAATTTCCCCAAGACATTCGAAATTTGAATGCAGCTGCGCCATAAGTAACTAGAGCATTCTTTTGTTTTGTAAAACAAAAATAGCGCCGGTGCGTTCTTAATTCGAAGTGCATTTTTTGATGAAAACATTATTTGAATTAAGAGCAGTATTTAAAAGTAAAAAAAATGTACGCAAATTATAAAAAGTTTTACTCAGCAACTCAGCAAGCGCTTTATTTTTCAGAAGTCAAGTAGGTACTTTGGAAACATTATGCTTTGCGTCTGAGTTATGATCGCAATATGAAGCGCTGGATGCAGCGCTGTGCCTCCTCAAGTGAAACGTTAATTTCGCTGACATTTAGCGGTTTACCGCACGTTGGCGCTGTCGTGCAGCGGTTAGGTAGCGCTGTGCATCACTTCGGTAATAATTTTATATGATTTTAGACTAAATAAGGTTAAATGCGATGTGTTTATTCGGAACTGGAACGAAAGTCAGGTTATTGAGTTTGGAATGTAAGCGTACAAAACAGCGTTACAAATCATAGTGATACCTTTAATAGCATATCTCTAGCTAATAAAATACGGGTCACGAGGTTGGTGTATGTCGGACTTACACAGACTAAAACCACCCCAGTCCCACCGTTGCCTTAGTCAGAGCCGCGGGATCAAATGCGCATTCCCAGCGCAAGTCCGACAGGAACTTTGGCACCTGACACCAACAATTTTGTTTCTGTAACTATACATTAAAAAGTTTTAGAGCAATGATTTTTTCCCAAAAAAACTAGGTTTTCTTAATTGTTATGTATTCCTATTATTTCGTTTTCCCAAAACATATAATCACTTAAAGAAATATGACCCTTAAAAAATACCTGTTTTTACCGCCGTGTCCCGACGACTATCAGACAAATTTGACAGGATATAAACAAAAAAAAAATGATAGAAGCAACAATATACATTTTCTCTTAATTTAATTGGATCTGTCCAGTTTAAAAAAAAAGAAAACAGCGGAATATGAAACATTTTTTGGTCAACTATTTTGTAGGTATAATTAGTCTGAGTAGCAGTTGTCCCTTACGCATTTTACAGGGGTAAATCGAAGGTAAGCGACATCCATATATTAAAAAAAAACTATAATTGAAATTAAGTGTTTCCTCTGAATCGAGAGTAAACTAGTAATTAATAATATACTGATTCAGTTAGGTTAAAATTCCTCCATAAAAACACATAAATTACATCTAATTAGTCAAATCCAAAGCTATGGCTTACGGTAGCGTTTAACATAGTTATTAGTCCGCCATTAATTAAGCGCTAACGGCCTAGGTTACCTAGACTGAGCTAGTAATTACGAACATCGTATAGTACCTACATGTTAATTGACATGTGTGTGTTTGAAACAATTGAAGTCGTTGTTTTGGCTTCCTATTGTGTTTATAGGTTTGAGCTTTGATGACGTGATTGATTTTATTGGTACAATGGGATATACTTCGTCAGCGGTGACGTTTATATTTAAACGTAACGACGAGTAGCAATTGCTTTGAATTAAAAGTGCTGCCAATGTGTAACTATAGATAAATCTGCGGTGTGATTGAAGTTTTATTACTTTTGTTTTGTAGAGTAATGTAGAAGAATCCTTTTTGGTAATCGATAGCGTTAATGGTCTGTGTTGTGTGGTTATTGTAAGACTTCTATGAATTTCACTAGTCCAGTCATGGATACGTGAAGCTAGATGCTTTGAAATACATTAAATACATATTAAATTCAAATTATTAAAGAAGAATAGCAAGCGTTCGTGTTTATTTTTAGAAATTCTTGAATTGTATTAATAATAATTGATACACCTAAGGCCAAGTAAAATAAAATGTAATTCTAATTAATATATATTTTGAAATGGGGTTTTCTTGAAAATTTAAGTTTTACCGAAGTTTTTAGTTCTTAATGCATACTTGAAATTACTTTAAATTGCTTCTAATTTATAAAAATCTAGAGTCACAGGCTTGACTGATTTTTATTATTTTTTATGTGTATATTTGGTAGGTCTGAGAATTGGTCGAAGGCTTTTTAAAAAAAGTGGCACTAGCCTAATGGTTAGGGTGACGGCAATAAAAAAAAAAACGTTTGCTCAGTCAGCTAGTCCTTCTATAAAATGTGCATAATTTCGTTCATGATCACTTTTAAAATTTAGTGACACTGATTGGGCTATTCTTCTTTCTATTTATTCATATATCCCTGGATAGTAATGTCTGTCAGTGGGCGCAAAGTTTGCAAGAGTAACCAAAACAATGCTTATTTATAACACATTTTAATGACAAATTACGGTTACATATTCATCTAATTTAGAACGGAGCAGAGAAGAGAATTATGATATAATCTAAACACAGAGCATGTCTTTACACATTACCCTCCCGTTTAAATTTTAATAGTAAGCAGAATTTCATTGTGTACGGTATCTTGTGATTATGAATTTTGGTTGCATCCGGTTGCTTTGAGCTGGTCGCTTTGACTGAAGCAGGGGTGTGGCGTCACTGACAGAGATTTTTAGAAGTCTTATACTTCTTGTATAAGCACGGAGTCTTAAATGAAATGAATGACTCTATAGGTAGATATGGGTTATGAGCTTTGATGTTTTAGAGCTAAATGTGGTTTATTTCCTTTGATTAATCAAATGTAATTCAATTTTACTTATTTACGCATTAAGTTTCATCTTATTTCAATTAAGTGGATATTAAATTTGGCTGCGACCACGTTTGACAGCTTTTACGAGCTTCCGTTTTTGAATGATGACGTTAGCTGAAACCGAATGCCTACTTGTCAACATTATTTTTTACATATTATTAGGATGACGTAGTGGTGATGTTCTATGTAAAACTTATTATAAAACCGCGCCTCAATTTTAACCAATCATAGTAAAATTCAAGTTTCACTACCTATATCCATAAAGATTTTACAAAACAAAAAATGATAAAAAAAAACCTCTATTAATTATAACCAGCCTCGCTATCAGTGGTGCCACACCCTAACCCCGCTATGGCCGTTTAGACACACAATTTGGACGCAATGATTAAATAGTTGAAATACTGTGTGTTTACTGAGCGCTATTGTTGTATTCGTTCGAATTTATGTGAATTACGCTGTTTGTTCAAATAAAACGAGACAAGTACTCGTTAATTTGTGTTTCACTGTTAGTAATGGCTTCGATGTTTGGGCCAACGGAATTATAAGACGGAAGTGCGATGTGTGGTTGTTGGTGCATTATTTGCTGATTGGCGTATAAACGTAACGCAAATATTGGCCACAATAAGCATAATAACAATATATGAAAGTGAGAAATCTAATCTGTCAGTTAGATAATAAAAACATATAAGACACGCTTTTTTTCTTTAAAAAAAAACAATTTTTTACTTAAAAGTAACGTCACGCGAGCGCTGCATTCACAGTTTTTCACATGTTTTTAGTTTCTCGATAGTAAAAACATGGTATATCTAATATTTTTTCATTAAATTTAATCTACCTACCTGACGAATATATTTTTTGTTGTCCTCAAGGCTGAATCAATTTTTATTTCAAACTTTTAGTATACTTTTTATTTAAATTATTTGTTACGCCTTAACGCATGCCGAGCGATTATTTGTAATTAAATACATATACATAGTAGAAAGAAAAACTTAAACCTCAGGCAGGACTCAAACCTGCGACTACTGGCTTGAAGCGCCAGTCGCTTTACCAACTAAGCTACCGAGGTCTCTGCCTGGAAGTTTGAATTTTGTTTTCTAATTATTACGTCTTTTAGTTTTAGTATTCTACTACTACATTCGAATTCTTGTTTTTTTGGCATGTTATGTGACGTAACAAAAATTGGAATATCATTTACGTCAATTCTGTATTTATAAGCAAAAGTAAATTCAAGTAACCTAAATACATATGGTTTTCATTCTGAGGAATGAAAATACGAGACATTAAGTAAAAAGTGGTCTAGACACACTGTAGTAACTAGGTACCTACTCATTCTTGCATTTTAAAATAAGTATATTTTAACGAACGCTAGTTTCGTCTTTACATGAGAAGAGGGTTATACCCCCCAGCAGTGGGACATTTATAGGCTGGTATTATATTATATTTGGTAGTCAAAGAATCTTTTAAAGTCACCTTACCACAGTGCGTGATGATAATTCGACTGTCCTGTTGCTCTAGTGGTTAGTGACCCTGAATGCTAAATCGGAGGTTGTGGGTTCGATTCCCACCCAGGACAAATCTTTGTGTGATAAGCATGATCATTTGTTCTGTGTCTGTGTGTAATTTATCTATAATATGTATGTATTTAAAAATATTAAAGTATGTTTATTAGTTGTCTGGTTGCCATAACACAAGCTCTGCCTAGTTTGGATCAAGATGGCCGTATGTGAGTTGTCCCAAGATATATAAATATATATATATTTCTTTTTTTTTTTTTTTTAAGAACGACTCCCGCACTAAGGAATTTAATCCTTGTGTCGCGGGGAGTTTTACAAACATTCAAATCACATGCACAAAGAACACCCAGACTTGGAACAAGCATTTGTGAATCACACAAATGCTTGTCCCATGCGGGGATCGAACCCGCGGCACGTCGCGCACAGTGGTAACTGGCGTGGTGACCTATACCACTCGGCTATCCGTGCAGTCAAATATATATATAACGGATTAGCCCGCACGGCCGACGACCACAGACCGCTCACTGCGGCTGTACCACGAATAAACTTGGTCCATGGCAGTCTTGAAACTTAAAAAAATATTTTAATCCGACTTAGGGTATACTTCGACACTCCGGGGATAGCCGCGGACCGGCACAGACGCGCCTGCGCTATCATGGACTAGCCCATTTCCACAGTGCGTGGTGCGGTATGCATAGCTTTAGGTATCCTCTGTGTTTTGTTTGACATAAATAAAACTGAATATGATAACTAATATTATATGAAAGTCGTTTAATTAAACAGTCACCAAATAGCAATAAATTGTTAACAATGTAAAAGTCCATTGACCTACATTTGTTATTAAATTTCGTATTGTTGCCAGATTCACGCATTAATATTAAAATTCTGAGAATAAATACCGTGTCAGTGGTTTTAAAATCAAGTTATTAAACTATGTTGGGATTATAATACAGCTCGTCATTATGAAACTATAAAGGCTTTTTCTCAATCAGTGAAAAAAACGGACATTGTTCACTGCGATCATAATGCTGGAGATTTCTAATTTATAAAATCACACGTGTTTTTATACTGATATTTTATGGAGTTGTCAATAAACTAGATAAAAATAGTCGTGAAGATAAATAAAATTAGGGTACAATAAACAGATTGGGAAACACTGAAGCTGCACTTATGTGATGATATTGGAGATGCCCGACTAATTTTGGGCCCGGATGGAGGCTTTAATCATGAGCTCATTACGCGTCGCTGTTGCCCGAAACTGTTCGACCATCTGCGATACGTGCACTGGTACAGCCGTGTCAGTATTTCCAACGCAAACTTGGCGTAAGTATATACAAAAATCGATCTCTCAATCGTTTGCTATTGTTGTGCTTACCCCAAACAAAACAGAGCATGAAGGTAAGGAAGGAAGTGGCGATATTTCATGAAAACATCGCCCCTTGTAGCAAAAACTTGACGCGATTCGCACGACGGTCTAACAATGGAACCATCATGGGTTTTTACATATTAATGGCGGTAGGCTTCTGTTTACAGCTAAGAGAAGAATTGTGGCTTAGTATACGAAGATAGTCAAGGCTTATTTTAAAAAGTAGAAATAATATAATTTTAATAATACTAAATTAAACTAAATCTAATAATACTAACTATAGGAACATGTTCATAACGGTTTATTTTTGGCTCAAACGTAGTTAATATATTGATTTGTTATATAATATTGATTAGTTATAAAATGAAAACTTCGCGATTGAGTCTGATTAAATATCTGTAATCGACAACCTTAATTAAAAACGTAACGAAAAGACATGACGGGCAGTAAATCGATAGAGACGGAGTTATTTAATTGGAACAAACTCATAGAGATTAATATTTATTGTTCGCCTATTTTTTAGAAGGAAAACGATGTTTGCTAAAGCACTATAGTGTGACTTAATACTGATAGTTTGCAAATATCAGTGTAAGCCCATTTAAAGGCATACTTTTACTATATTGTACTCAAAACGAAACAACTATTTTGGGATAAAACACGACATAAATTCGCTATCAACAAATCACTTTAAACATAAAAACATTCAAAATGTTAGATCTGTAGGCAAACCACGCAATAATTTATCAGACCAGTGACAACCCTAACATATGCGACACACAATCTGATATCAACGAAATAGGCAATTTCACATTTGTAAGTACAACGAGAACAATTATTTGGATAATTACATTAGGTGTCTTTGTATTAAAATTATTTACTATCTCGCTTTATTTAAGGCGTAGTTTCTACCTTTATTATCTTGCTTTATTTAAGGGGTAGTTAGACAAGGAGAACTTATGTGGCTTGTTACTTTTGATAACATAAATTGTTAATATTTTTCTACTGGGTGATGAAGGTGATTATATTATATTAGTAGATATAAGAATTTTCGTAAATAATAATCTGAGTTGTTAACCTGTTTACCATGCCACTGGTACACAGCATTGCTTTTGGATAGATCGCCAAACGCATGACAATGCATCGCTGTATCGTCGTTGGTTGAAAGAATTCAATTCATCCGAAATCCAATGAGTGCTACTGTTATCAATTTCGCCGCCAAGGGCGCCAGTAGCACGTGATGTCCGTAAATGTCAAATCCCATTATTTGTTGGTGGGCTTTGACAGTTGACGCACCAGTGGCGCCAACTGGTGAGCGCAATAACGGTAGCCTTCTTTGACGACAATCGAAAACTTTTTATTTAAGCAAGTTTTTTTAGGCATATTTTACAGAGGGTGCTCCCTCATCTGTCAGTTGTAAAGGACGAAGAATTCTAAAGTTTATAATTATTCTAGTTGCAGATATTTAATATTATTTGTAGAGTCTGAATTTGTGTTTTAGACGTCAAAGCTCACACATTAGTGGCGTATATTGTTAGGAACGAGCCAGTTTTCTCATAAATACAGATGGACTGGTGCATGGCAACTAATTGATGTGTCTCGCTAGTACTACGTATTGACACAGAGCAATGAACAAACGGAGTGTTTGTGTGTTAATTTAATTCCTTAAAAAAAACATTAAGGTATACTGCAGTGTTCAAATTAAATTGCGCATAATTTAAATTAATAAACATAGAATTACAATTCAATTTAATGAACATAGATCAGCTTTTTCTTGTAAATTGAATTGACGCAAAGATAGTTAGAGAAGAATATTCTTATTATACATACTACATAATTTTACTGCAAAATACGTTAGCTAAAGTACTGATGCGGAAGCTGCATTTACCAAGAGAGCTGTAAACAACATTTCCTGCTAGCGATTATCGCAACCTCGCACAGAATTTATGCATACGTCAACCGCGTTCATCCGCGCTATCTCTCCATTCGCTTATTATTCTGTGGTCACTAGTCACGTGTACGCTCAGTACGCGTACGTTAGATATTAATCGGGACTTAGTGCGGACTTGATGCGTTCCTAATCTGATTGAGTTGACAACCTTCCTGTATCGACGGACAGCGCTATAGCTGTTTGTGATGTTATGTTGAATAATTAACGTATAGTTGTGTATATTCTCTAGAGGATGGGAAGATGAGAACCTATTAAGCTGTTAGTTACATAGAAAATAAAACAAAACTGGATAGTTTGTCTTACCTTAAGCCAGTTATTTCAACAGTGTAGATACTTAGAAGAACAAAAGACAGTAGGCCTAGTAGTAGCAACTAATCCCTGTTACCACGCCAATTACTACTATGCGCGACGTGCTGCGGGTTCAATTTCCGCATGGGAGTAAGAGTGTTATTTGTGTATGTAAATGAAATGTTTGTAAAACCCCCCGCGATACGATTAACGACAAATTTCCTAGTAAGGAAGGCGCTTATTAAAAAAAAGCAAAAATGTTTAATAAATGTAGACAACATCACATGCATTGCTCAGAACCCAAAGTAAGTAGGTAGCTAAAGCACTTGTGTTATGGAATCAGAGACAACGAAGCTACAAACACCCAGACCCGAGACAATGTAGTAAAGTGGTTTTCTACATTGTCCCCGTCCGGGGATTGAACCCGCGACCTCAAACCTAGCGATACATTGTAAACCAGTCTGTACGCCACTCGACCACAGAGGTAGTCAAAGTAAAAAGAAAAGAAAACATAAACTCGGGCAAGACACAAAATTAGGTAACCTAGGTACTATTACCTATATTATATAAAATATTCAATTCATATATTTCCGTGCCTAATATTACATTTAATATTTCAGCATGGTAAGTGTCGATCAGAGCAACTTTTATAACAGCCAGCAGTATCTGAACAAGCATTAAATAATTTCTAGGTCACTTCATCGCGATACGGCATTTAACTGTGAATAATTGATACTCGTATTAATTAGGTTACGAAATAATTAGCGACTCGTAACAAGCGAAGCCTTGTATAATATCTGTTGGGTTTCTTACTCTATTAATTATTAATGTTCTATGATAAAGTTGGTCTATTGCCTTTTGGTAAGCAATATTATTAATTAAATTTGTTTGGTGATTTTCCAGGAAGGCTAGTTATAGACGGGTCATATTTTTAAGGTCTGTTGAGGCGTAAAAATAAATGGAAGTGTTTTAAAGTAATTACTTTACTTTCGTTATCATTATTTACAGCTCTTGGTGCTGCTATTCGTATGGACTTTATTAGAAAATTTTACAGTAATGTGGATTTTTTTATGTTGATTATGTCCTAGAAAATCGTATGAACGGTTTAACTGTAGTAACTAGAGTCGCTAACAATTTAGGTTCTAACTTGCACAGTAAGATGCGGACATTTTTATTGCATTAAAACATTTATATAATACTTGTACATAATCAGCTCCATGCATGTATATACTTATATATTTATACACACACATCACATATAATATGTATTGCCTAATATAGAGTTATATATCTAAATGTACACAGTTATGTAATTAGCAACTCTAGGAACCTCAAACTTACCAGCTACTTAGACCTAGTAGTATGGTTATGTGTTACCAATTGGTATCACTCCAAACTGTCATGGGTGTTTGTGAATTGTTGTGAAGAATTTTGCAGATATTTAAGTTTTTTTTTTGTTATAAAAAAAAGGTTACTAGCAATGTGAGTGGAATTCACATTACTAACAATCTTGTCTACCCCTCCAACTAAGCTACATATTTATGCTTGTGTCTAAAGTAGGTTCAAGTCAATAGTGCAATGGGTGGAGTTCGAACCTGCGACCTCTCGAGCACATGGCCGTAAACCCTAACCATTAGGCTATTGCCGCTTGAATTAACAGTAGTTAACACCCCATGCTGGGCATAGGCCTTACTATGGGTCTCTTTGATTACCACCTGTATTTCGAAGATCTGGGGTGAAAATGTACCTAATCATTATTCTAGGGTTTCAGGGAAAATCATTAAAACTGTTTCTTCAGAAACGCAGTAAAATATTTCTTGCAAGAAGTCTACAGTATTTCCGAAGAATGGTTTTTCCCCGAAGTATTCAAAACAACCTTGGCTTTGTATTTTACTTAGATTCTACCATTTATTCACGTCAATACATTTATGTACTCCTCTTTCGGGAATACAGCAGTAAAGAGTATGCTTGGTTTATTAGTCGACTCTCTGCCATGGATTTTGACGTTCAAAGAACGGTAATCCGTTCAAAACTTGCCCTGATGAGTGCTTAACTGACTCAAATGTTCGTGGTAATGTTGTATTTATTATTTAACTAAAGCTTTTGCTAAAGTTATAAGTTCACGTTGGATTTCGAAGATGAAATCATGACAGAAAATTGAAAATTTTTGGTGTACTTTAGAATGGGGTGAATAAATAATTATGATTGGGGGTGAATAGACCCACTTTTGGAATGGAAGGACCCCTAACTTTTATTGTGATGCATGCATATAATTTTACATATAAAACAGCTTTCTGATTTTTTTTAATAGATGTTAGTCCTGATAATCAATAGGTACATTAAATCATTAAAATGTAAATAACCACAATTCTTTATTCACCCTATTTACCGTATGCAAGAAGTAAAATGTAGAAAAAATAGGTTTTTCCTCTGATTTTTAACATTTCTTTTGCTCATATCTTAGTAGCTCAAGCTCACACGGTATTTTGCGTTGAAAGACATTCAATATTTACTAAGAATAAAAATATAAATACTGGGATTTGATATGTAGCACACATCTGAAAATATAGAGTAGAACTGGAATTAAATATTTGCCAAGAATCTTATCTAGCATTCAATATAAAATCCAATAAGTTAAGACAAAGCTCAACCGTTGTTCCTGTTTTCATCAAACAAAAGCAAGTATCTAACAATTTGCATACACATGGTTTTCATGCATTCATTAACTGATTGCAACGAAATCGATAACAAAATGTATCGAAAGCGAACGGAACCCTGCTTTAATAAAATTTAGATTCAAATATTATTAAATAGTAAATTTAAAACGTTAATGAGAGTATTGTGCTAATGAAGGAGCTGTATTTAATGTTAAAAACGATTCTATGAAGGATTTACATTATTAAATTAGTAATGTTGGATAAAATTAAGAAAACCTATACCTGTTTCCCAAACGGTAAGAATAATCTAGTGGTTGCAAAGTTGCACACATATTTTCTGATATACAAGGTGTTACTGAAAGGTCATAACAATCCAACAGGGGTGAAGAGTACATCTGCCTCTCTACCATGAGTTGCTATCGAAAACTTACTTCAGTCGCTAGCGACTAAAGGAGCATCGAATAGTTTTCAATAACTTGTACCATGACATACTACTGTCGATACGGTATTTCTCGATGACATCTATCAAATTTGTGACTCGTGGTACCGAATTTCATATGTAATGGCTAAAAACGTTAGTCGCTAGCGATTAGAATTCGATAGGTTTTTTACCTATCGTCTCATACTACTCATTTTAATTCTTGAAGTGTCCGCTGGTGGCGCTGTACAAATTTGCCATAGAAATCGTTTACGCCGTCGCTAGCGAGTACGTTTGTTAAAAACTCATGGTAGAGACGCTGGTATAGAGACAGCTTATTACATTTCTTCTGAATATAAGTTTGTTATATAATTGATACCCATAATGTCAGCGCACTGTGAGGGTCAATATATTTATACGTCACTCGCTAAATGTTGAGATGCACGCTTCAGCATTCTGGTTAGAATTTTTGTAATCGAATAATTGAATCGAAAAATTGGATATCAATTGTTTAAATAACTCATTTTGGGCTGAAATGTTGTAAACTGACTCTATACTATATCTACTCTTCACCCCTTTTGGATAGATATAATCTTACGGTAACACGCTGTATAATGTTTATTATACAGGATGTTACCATACACACATATCATAGCACCAGGTACTTTAAATCTATGGTACTAGTAAAAAAAACGATCTTTGTATGCTTCGTTGACGATAAAGTAGAACATTTTACTTTAGATCTGAAAACGTTACTCGTGGACTATCGTACATTCCAACTTACAAATTACATTTCTGACTCTTACCGTTTGACTACACAAGCCTGCAAAGTAAGCCAATGAATGGGGCCCATCTGACCCCCCGTGGGAAAACAAACGTCACGCCGACCCGGGATGACACTCAATGTACACGTCCCGGGCCTGCCCATAAATTTTGAGAAATCACCCTTTTTGTCAACTGGACATGTTTAGGTTTTCGGTACAGTATGATTTATAATTTCGCCCCGGCAAGGCCATATGTTTTTTATTTCCTTTTTGCAATACATTTTCTCTCGACCCCGATGATTTGGGAAATGATTTTTTTTCGGCGTAGTTAGAGAAATCGCGTGTTACGATTTTTCGATTTGTGTGGAAACAGTTGATTGGCTGTCGTTTTTCTTCACGTGGTTTGGGGGACTGTTTTTGAACGGTTAGCTCGGTATTTAACTCTCTTCAGATAATTTTTCAAATAGTTCTTGCTATTTTATAAAATTCTTCGTTACAAACTTACTTTCTGTTATAGCTTGAGTTCTATTTGAAATGTAGTGGAAAAAGTACTTAATTTGTTTGTTTTAATAAACGTTATTTAAGTATGTATCACTAATAACGTATTATTTTAAATAGCTTTTAAAAATTGCTTAAGAATCCAAATGGCTCGCAATCGCCCGACTAATTTCCTACTCCCCTAATCATGAGTTGAAGTGGCGACGGCGGTGTCGTAAGTTGAACTCTGAAGTCTTCGACTCGCGACACCGCCTGAGGAAAGTTATTACATAGCTTTAAAAAAGGTAACAGTGTGACCTAAAAATAATTGCGTTAACACAAAAAAGCATAACGATCCGCACCCTCTTCTTTTAGTCGGTAAAAATACTAATTAAGAGCAAGGAAGTATTAAATCCTTAATGCATTCAGAGGGATATTTTAAATAATATTTCCCGGCGATGCCTTAGTAGGTAAATTTGATACGACCAAACTTTTTCGCAAAAAACGTGGCGCGGTCGTGAAAAAAGTACATTAGCACAGATTAAGGCGAAGTCCTAATGAATACAGGTGGAATTATATTTTTAATAAAGTAAAGATTAATTTATGATGATGAAGCACTTTTCGTCCAATTGTTTTTTATGGAAGATGGAAGAACGTTATGGGTGTCATAATTCTACGTAGCAATTTTAATATATGCTGTTTTACGGCGTCTGTTATTTTTTGTTTTATTGGCGTTGGTTATAAGATAGAAAATGTACCAAATATAAAAACAAAAAATATAAGTTATAATTTGTTAATCAATAAACACTATAAGTGCTAATTGCTATCTCATTATTACTATACCTACGCTATCTCAACTATGTATCTTTCAAATACTATATTGGTATACACAAGACTTATAAAATCTACAAAAGTATAAACCAAAAATAAACAACAAATTTGTTTTTACATGTTATCAAATGGTTAGGTACAGCTATAAACATTGTCTAACATTAGACACTGTTTGAAGTTAATTATCTGTGTTTAAAATTGCTAGTTGAAGTATATTCAGCCACTTTAAATACATAAATAACTCGGACATGGGCAAGTACATGGTCACAGCCAAAATTAATTTTTTTGCTCCTTCATATAACATACTTTTTTTGCCATAGTTCGTTCTCGGATGTGGTAATTCTAACTTCTTGCGTCGTCTGACGTTGTTTGTATATGTTTTTTTATTGAAGTGCAGTTGTGAGTAGTTATTGTTTGTTATTATATTTCTGATTAGGGTACATGTTTTTTTTGGACATCTCACACACGGTCTTCTGATCCCAAACTAGGCAGAGCCTGTGCTATGGCAACCAGACAACTGATAAACATACTTATATATTTCTAAATACATACATATTATAGATAAATTACACCCAGACACAGAACAAATGATCGTGCTCATCACACAAAGATTCGTCCTGGGTGGGAATCGAACCCACGACCTCCGGTTTAGCAGTCAGGGTCACTAACCACAAGACCAACATGCCCGTCAATCGTCAAATCGTGTTTTGTATATATATAGTTGATTAAGTGTTAGGTATTTTGTGTTTTTGTATATTTGAGTTGTAGGTGTTAGGTAGTCGTAGTGGTATAATGTTTTAATAATTTAGTTTGTAAAATTTGTAAATGTTGTATGTTAGATTTGGCGGCAGTTCCCCATACCTCTATTAGATATTCATTGTGTGGCTTCACGAGTGAATTGACCGTATTTGATTGAATTGAGTGTATCTGCCTATAACTTTTTGGCATTTTGGCATTGAATACCTTTTATTAATAACTAAGCTTTTTATATATATTTACCCTATTATTTTACACGTGGAATCCGTTTTATTACGAAATGTACAATATAAATACGTAAGTAAAAATGTTCGTCCCGCACAAAATAATATGTAGAAGCGTGTCAATAGCGGTAAAAGTGTACTCTTTCAATGAATATGCGTTTTTGATGTTCGCTAGATTGCGGTACCGTAGTAAATTTTGTTGGAATAAAATGTCTATAGAAATACCTACACTGAAGCTTTCAAAATTTATATTACTAGCTGTTCCCCGCGACTTTGTACCACCTTGCAACAGTATTTAGTACACATATTTGTACTCTTCATAGTTCATAATGATGATGGCTATATTATGAGTTTATTATCAAAAATCAGCCAGTACCTTAGGTCATATTTAAGAATGGGCTTATAACATACCGACTTGCAAAATACACATCAAAAATTTTCTAAATGAAAATTACTTTAACCAATTTAGCTCGACCAGAATAATAATTTCGAAGGAGTTTTTATTATATGTCTGTCAACACGACAGACTAAAAATAGGGTTTTGTAGAAACGAAAATGTATATTAAATAGAGAACATAAGCGAGGGAATGTTCTCGAATGAAACGTAGTTCCAGCTTCATCTTACATCTTGATTTACATAAAATCATTCGCCACTATTAGCTTATGCAGATCACAATAGAATTAGATTTGTTGAAGCGGTTCTGTTCTAAACTTATGTATGTAGATAGATATAATATTCTTTGTTTTACACTGCAATATTATTAGGTATATCTTATAAACTAAGAGAAAAAAAAAAGTAAACTATAGAGAACGCGTATCGAGTATGAACTGTAGGCACTAGTATGAACAAGTAAAATAGTAAAATTTGTGTCAAAACAGAGTGCGCCTTTTTAATAAAACTCTTAAAACCTAATTTATAATTAATATTACCCTTATAATATCGGAACTATCGATATTTTCGCATAATCGTCTCTCGTCTCCGCAAACGATTTCAAAACTCTATATCTGACTGATAACTACTTTATTGCTGAATTTTATAACCACAGATAAAAACTCAAGCGAACCATTTTTTCACCACATAGAATGACGTCACTTAAACTATTTAGTGATGATTACAAACTGGAATCAACTTTAAAAGATCATGTAGGTAAGATTCGTCTGTCACTATTGCCCGCGATGCAGACTGGGCGCGACGTACGCAAAGTAGATGCTTTTGTGTTATCTAGGACTCTTTATATTTGTGTTTGTAACTATTCAACCAATAGCCAAACAATAGGAATAAAAATAACAGTAACATTGTCCAAGAAGATTTATTGTTGACAGTACCAACGACCGGTCAACTGGTTTAAAATATTGGATTTCAAATAGAATTGCTTTCAATAAGCCCATGTGATAGTCAAATTCATTTTCGATTGACACGACTATTCAGTATTTATCAGTAGTACCTATGCTTGAATAAATAAGAATGTATTTAACTTTGAAAATTCAAGTAAATATTTTTTATCTGCAATTAAGTGTCTGCGAATTGACAATTGAATAAATGTTCATTTACACTTAACAGTTTTTTTTAACTCAAAAATATTTTTATACTTTTATCCGTTTTATTATACATTATTACCTATATTGACACTTTACACCCGAAATGAGAAAGATTTGGGTTAACTTCAGCTTCTCTTTTTCTATTATTAAAGTCCATGGAACAATTGAGACAAAAAAGTCTTACTAGTTCCATTGAACCATTACGGTGGAACTAATGAGACAACTCTTATTAAGAAAAAAATAAATTGTGTTACTTATTCTTTTACCTAAGTCCATGGAACTACTGAAATAAAAATGCTAATGTGTTCCGTATGC
Organism: Diachrysia chrysitis; assembly: GCA_932294365.1. Lineage (NCBI taxonomy): Eukaryota > Metazoa > Arthropoda > Insecta > Lepidoptera > Noctuidae > Diachrysia > Diachrysia chrysitis. The sequence continues at coordinate 1,591,207 of OW028661.1, forward strand.
GCGTGAACTTGTTTGAATGATCTTGTTGAGATGATGTTCTTTTTTTACAGTCACTTAAATTACAGAAGAAAGGTTAAACTGTTAATTTAAGAATTTGATATCTCAAATTGTTAAATTCAGTCAAATTATTCTAAATTTCTACATTACATTTTCATCACCAGCCAGTTACATTAAAGCGTTCCAATTCCCAGCCTCAATATTAATATTAAAAACTTAGACCGATATAAGTTCAACCCACCCCTAAGTTGAAGCGTTAGGCGCACAATTTCCTGTAACAAGTTTCAAGTAAACAAGGGAAGCTTTAGCAATATTTTAAAAATCAATTTAACACAGCATCCGCGGTCGTAGATCTCTGGCGAGTCAACCGACTGAAAGTTATTGTTTCCCTAGCCTTAATGTATTTGAACATTTAAAAAAACAACACTGGTTTATGGTGTCGTGGTGTCGCGATTGTGGCTTATCGTTTTATAGACTTGGTTAAGGGGATGTGTTTTCAGATTGATTTTAACATTTCGTCTTCTTTTTTATTTAAGGAGAAGATTGTCGTTTCGACTCGTATGTGTTTGTAATGTCAATCTATAATAAAAATCTTATAATAAATAGGCTAGGATAATGGTTCTTGTGCTGCTTACTATATTAATAACTAACGAATTTTTAGTTTTCCTTTTTCAAATATAATTTATTATAATTATTTAAAACTTAAATAAAGGTTTAGGTACTCACGCATATTCTTGGGATTTCCTGACTAGTTTCGGATTCAATGGGAGTCCCTAATCATGAGTAGACGCGGCGGCGGTGGTGACGCGAGTCGAACACGAGTCTGAAACTAGTCGGGCGATCCCGAGAATATGCGTAAGTAAGCTGTTATGTTTTAAATAATTATGAATACTTTTCACGAAAGTTATTATACAGAGTTTATATATATTTATTTTAAAATCGCCATACAAATTAAGGAAAATTTTTGCATAACTCCCGTACGAATAATTTAAAATTTTAAGTAGAGAAAAATACGGATTAGTAGGATTGAATTCTCCACGTTAATGTCAAATTTCAGTATATATATAGTAGTTTCTACTCAAGTTTGAGTGAGAAATTCTTATGTTTTAATATTCTGAGCTTGGTAGGTTATTGGCTCGTTGCTTCCTTTGAGCTAACGTTGAAAGTAATTACTCTTCATGAAAATGTTCATAAAGCGGCATAGATACGATTCGTTGCTTCGTTACTAATTAACTTAGTATGAATTAGTGCTAAATATGTAGCCTGTAATAGGCATGTTTCCTATTTTTTTTTTAATGTCCGTCTTGTAGATTAATGAATTTTATTGGACACGTATTTTTTCTTTTTTCCTGCTAACAAAAAATGATCAAAATACAGAGAACGGAAATTACGCGTGACGTCACTCCTCGCTACGATTTTTAGCGAGGCGTAGCGTCATAAGCCCCCACTCCGAAACTTTAAAGCGGTGTATCTTTGTATTTTTTTATTGTTTTGATAAAAGAAAAAATACGTGTCTAATATTTTTTTATTATCTAACTGACGGACTAAATAGATTTTACCTTTTCATACCCAAACATCCCTATTGTATAAAGAGATGTAATCGACGTTGAACAAATTATTTCGACTATGTTTAGGCTGTAAGACTAAAATTTAATTGTTAAAAAGGAAAGATAATTTTTGTTGCTGTACGAATTTCAGACATAAATAACAATAGGTACTTAAAAAAATTGAGCAATAGGTGCAATGATATATAATGTATTTGCAATATTCATTCAGGAAATCTATACTAATATTATAAAGCTGAAGAGTTTGTTGGTTTGTTTGTTTGTTTGAACGCGCTAATCTCAGGAACTACTGGTTCGAATTGAAAAATTATTTTTGTATTGGATAGTCCGTTTACTGAGGAAGGCTATAGGCTATATAACATCACGCTACGACCAATAGGAGCGGAGCATAAATGAAAAATGTTGCAAAAAAAAAAAAACCGTTGAAACTAAAGCACGAAAACAAAGTCGCGGGGGACAGCTAGTTAAAAATAAAAATTTAAACAAGTACACATCCATTCTTCATAATTATTATTAATGCGAAAGTAACTCTGTTTGCCTGTCTGTTAAGTTTTCAGGATTAAGCCGCTGAACCGATTTTCATGAAACTTGGTATGAGAAAAGCCTGAATCCCAAGAAAGGAGATATAGAGGCTACTTTTTGCCTCGATAACCGACACCCACGCGGGCAGAGCCGTGGGAAACAGCTAGTTATTAATATTTTTATTCACATTCAACTTTTATAAACCCTATGAAACATTGAACTCTAATATCACCTTTAACTGAGGTCAAAATATGAAAACTTCTAGAATTTTTCCCTATTTAACCTTAGTTGAAAACAGAGGGCCATAACACAACAGTAATACCACGTCGTTACTTAAAGAGCTCGTGAAACGTTATTGGCTGGCGGAAAGAGCCGATTACAGCCGAATCTTATTGAGTGTGGGCCGAACGCAAATACGGTGTTTGTACGTCGACCTACCTCGGTAGCTATATACGGTTGGCGTACATTGGTGTGGAACTATAGATTCGCAATTAAGTATATGAAAAGATCAAATATATTGTGGAGTAAAAATAATAATATCTTGGGACAACCCACATACGGCCATCTGATCCCAAATTAGGAGCCTGTATTATGGTAACTAGACAACTGATAAACATACTTTTTATATTTCTGAATACATAGATATTATAGATAAATTACAACCAGACACAGAACAAATAATCATGCTCATTACCCAAAGATTTGTTCTGGGTGAGAACCGAACCCTCCGGTTTGGCAGTCAGGGTCACTAACCACCAACAGGCCAGTCAGAAATAGAAAAACAAACGATATTAAGAAAAAAAAAATAAAGAAAATTTTGTAAATCATCCGTAATAAGCAAACACTTGCTTACTACTGATGTTTGGTTATTGCTTGACAATTAAAATTAGAATTTTAGAGAATTGGCTATTTCACGTGATGTTAAGGCGTTTAATTAAGCCTTATACAGGTACTAGGTATATACTAAGGTAACATAAAACCAACATAAAGTTATGAAATAATTTATATCTATGTGTATATACTAGATGTTGCCCGCGGCTGTGCCCGCTTCAGTATCGGTTATCGAGACAAAAAAAAACCCTATGTCCTTTTTTAGGATCCAAACTTGCCCCATACCAAGTTTCAATCCAATCGGTTTAGCGCTTTAGTCGTAAAGGGGAACATACAGACAGACAGAAAAACGAGAGAGTTACTTTTACATTACGTATATAATATAGGTAGGGATATAAAAGAATTTGTACATCAGTGTACGCTAACTTACGTCAAATAGATTTTTATTTTCCCTCAAAAGTAGCGGGCCGTGTACCTCTTATAATAATGTACAATTAGTCTGAATGCACACTGTTCAGACTCTGCCGTGGCCGTATTGTAATGTAGCTAAGTGAGTACTCGCCCTTATACTGTGTTAAGTGGATTAGCTTGTTTGATTTTGTTCTGACCTTGGGATAAAGTACCAGTTTTCGTAAGAAACTAAATAGAAAACTGATTTTGGAATAAATGAACTGAAAACTGTTATTGAATATTTTATATCCACTAATTGTTATAAGAATTTAATTAAAGTTCGATACCTAGTATTTAAATCAATTATCTATTCAGTGAATAGGTTAATTATGTAGGTATATTAATTTGATGGGTAACTAGATATTTATATTGTGCGACCGAATTTCAACGATGCCAATACAAAAATAAGTAGGCACTTAAATTAAAAGGCTTTTGTAGGACCCGCAACCCCTTAGCGTGAAAGCCCAATTAGGGATGCAATATAAACATCCTGACTTCATTATTATATGATATTTCTCATGACACAAACAAAATTTGAACCACGTTGTTAGGTCACTCTTAACAACGGAATTTTCACCTTCGTTCCACCTATTTTGGAGAACAATGTTTGGGTTGTCGAAAAAAAAAATGCCGGAGTAAGCACGACCTTTCTATTAAAAATAAAACGTTGGTCCAATTTGGCTGCTAATCAAGGGGAGCTGAGCGGGCGATCTTGCGATAAGCGGTGTTTGTGGAGCCCTTGCCGCGGGGCGCTTGGGCCTGACGTCTTTTTCAAACAGAATTATGATGTGGTGTTTTGATTCGATTTGAGAATTATTATAGCTTTTGGCGTTAGGTTGAGCGTGTTGTAAATATTTGTGGTACATAATAAAGCCATAATATATATTTTGCTTTTGACAACGAGATTGTGAAAATACCTTTTCTTGGTAGGAATATAATTTTTTAATCTTAACGAAAAGAAATTTGAATACTGTATCAGCATCCGTTTTTACTTCTCCTTTTAAAAGAATACCAAGTTATACCTACAATACTGTAGGTTAAGCTTTCATCTGCCAAATTATGCCAAATAATGGATTTAAGGAATTATAATATATATAATATATTAAACAATTCCTTAAATCCATACCATGATATCCTCAGCAGTAGTCAATTGCTTAGTAGCCATCAATAAACGCCAAAAACCGATCTTTCAAAGTAAAAGTCATTACGATTTTTCACATAAAAAAATCTCCTAAATCGCGCATCAAAAAGATTCCCATCACATCCCACCTCATTGGAATACTTTCTCCAAAGTTTATTATATACAGGAGCAAATGGCTTGGGATCCGAAGTGGTCCTCCATTCTCCTTGGCCGTTGCTCAAGTGAAGAGCCATCGATGTTGCTAGCGATTAGCAGAAGGTAAGTGAAAGCTGGTGTTCGTCTTGTGTGCCCAAGATTTGAATAGGAACGTACACGTATACCTGTGAGTCGGAGCTTGGGTTCGCCGTTCTGTGGTACCATTTAAGGAGTAATGACAGTGCTTAATTTATGTTTTGTGGTATGAATACGGACAATATTTTTTGGCAGAAATCCTGAATATGCGGAACGTTCAGTTCGAAGGTATGATTAATAATGAAAACTTATAATTTTAAGAATTCTCTTGTGTTTACTTGAGGTGGGCTCAGAACGTTTTCTCTCAATAATCTCAAATTCTTTTACAGTATTTAGTGAAATATTTCAAAGTTAGTTTTGGTTATTTCTGACCTGTTTGTTATAATCTATGTGACTTCCACTTCAATTAAATCTTATACATAGATACATATTTACTGCCTATAATGATGCAAGTAGGTATATCTACATTTTGAATAAGATTAATGCCTAGTTTCAAATATTTGCTACAAGTCTGGTTGTTCTGAGTTCTGTTTTGGACTTACGTTGTACTCGCTCTAAGGACGTATAAATAAATTGAGTGTAGGATATAATTAATTAATTAATAAGTATTAAGTATTTAATTTTATTTATTTAAAACAAATACATGTAAATTTATTTCGCTACAAACATTTTTAAACCCTTATCAAATTGGACTAACAAATTTTGCTGATTTCACAAACATATAATCGGCTAACCCTTAAAACGCGACAGTGGTTTAAAAAATGCCAACATATAAATAGTGGTTTCAGCCTGGAATAAATTAAAGCCGGCTGACCGAATAATTGTTAACTGCTGGATAAATAGTACAAATTATACGTCTAACCACATTTATCTCCGGCGAACACTCGAAGCGGGGATGCGGACCCTATGTCAGTGTGGACTTGGGACAATTTTTAGAAACGTACTAGAAATTAGAAATAATAAGGCCATAGATATTATGATAATATGTACGAAGATAATGTTGGTTTTATGGATATAAAGTCAGGAGTCAGTTCGACTAGCGACACCACCGCCAGAAGAAAAACATCGCGAGGAAACCTGGATTCCAATAATGCTTTTTGCTTGATATATGAGAAAAAGCCTGTTCCCAGAAGTGAAATATTTATAGGTCAATAACGATTCTTAATCATTACGCCTAGGAATGTAGGACATGTAGTACACACTAATATTGATTCTGTTTTGATACAAATTCAGTCAAAATTAAATAAAATTTTAAATAAAGTTTTTATATCTTTTGTTACTATAGGTTTTTTCAATGTTTAAAAACATATTTTCAAAGTCGCATTACAAAGGCTTGCCGCACTTAGGTTCAAAGTTTTAGTGTCGGATCACCGTCCTCTGTTTTTCCATTACCCGGTCAGATCCAAGGAAAATGGCTCTTTTATTTGCTGAATAGTGAATGTTGAGCACTTATCCTTACGGGTTCACTTAAAGAGTAATGTGGACACTTTGCAGCGGCTTAGCCATCGGCACAGAGTTGTCAAGACGCCCGCTGGATTTGTACCTACTTTTAAATGAATTCTACGAGATTTTAACTTCTTGAATTTCCTTGTAATGCTTGCACGTCGAACGATTTAATACTGACCATAAAATTACTTTGGTTAACCAGGGAGTGTCTATATAGGACCCGATTTCACGCGGTCATAATAAGTATTTCAACTTAGGTATTCCGATTTTTGCGTGCATGTAGCAAGACCCTTACTGCCTCTTTAATTTATGACCTTATTTATAAAAATCTCGACAGTGTTTACCACTTTTAGCAGGAAAAATTCAAAAGGCCATTTATCAAACAGAAAAAAATATTCCGACGCAAATAATCATTGTGTAGTACACACATAATAATTGGATTATATAAACTATGGATTGGAAACCTGTATTCGTGTTTCATTTAATTTTGTACACAATATCAATGAAACTTTTTAGGATCAAAATATTCATGAAAGTTCATCGGTTATATTTTTAATAGGATTTCCGGACAGGCGGTTAGATATTTTGTACCCGTTAAATTGTGTCAGATACCGCGACATTAAGCGGACTTACAATTTACGAATAGTTTACTTTACTTGAAAAGAACCGTCTGTTTTTAAAGCATGACTGGTTTAATTATATTTTATACACAGTGATTTAGGTAAAAAAAAATGAAAGTAAAACTTTTGTTAGGCCCAAAGCGAGGAAAGACACGCAGAAAATATGAACATAGATAAAATAATAATAACACACAAAAAAAATACATACAAATTTTAGAGTAGGTATAATCTACCATTTTCTTTTTAAATACATAGTTTGGCAGGAATTAATTCAAACACCATAAAAACTTTCCATATTCTGTTTTGTTTTTCTTTTTTTTTAACAGTACCTAAGTCTTTCTCTAAATGAAAAATTTACAATTATTGTACAAGTACCTAAAATCGAACTTTACGATACTATTACGGTTTGTACTTCATTTAATCTAATTTTAAAATACAACTGGCCGAATATTCAAACGCAACTCAAATTTAAGTCCCTGTTAAGACTTTGCGGTCACTGACACTTTAAGGTGTAAGTGCGCGCATAACTAGTAACTCGTGGCGAGCATAAGCAAAATTTTTGCTGTAACTACTACAGACGTTTACTGATTTAAGTGATTTTCCATGCGACGACAGACGTTTAAGCAAAATAATTAATAAATCCGTTATTATTAGGGTAATATTAGGTTTTGATATAGTTTTAATAAAATCGAAAAAAAGTTTCCCCTCCTCGCGCACTTCCTTTACGTCGCGTCCGTCCGGTGTTCAGTGTGGCCACTAGCGGTTTTGGGAACTGGGAGTTGGGAGTGATGCCAGTGTGCACAAACCGCAGTCGTTTTTTTATTTTTATTATTTTGTTATTTTTTCTTCTTTTGTTTTTGTTATTTTCTGTTATTATTATTAGGGTTCTTTTTTAACTTGTTTGTATTTCTTTTTTATTTTATATTGTTTTTTGTTGTATTGTTGTGTGTGTCTCCTTAGTGTTTAAAAATAAATATATTTTCTTTCTTTCTTTCTTTCAAAAACGGCGTGCTCTGTTTGGTTAGTACTTGTGTGTACTTCTTACTCAATATGCGCACTCTATAGACTATAGTTTACTTATTTTTTCTATAATGGTATATCGTAGCGACATATAGACAAATAATTGCGTTAGAGAAGGAATTCGGGGGAACATCTCACAAAAAACTCAACATATTTATTCTTAATCTTTGCCGCGTCTTCATTACTATCAGAATGCAGCACGATCTACAGAAATTAATTAATTCAGACAAACTCTACACCTCGTGTTTTTTGGGTACAGTCAGCAAACTCAAGCCAAAATTCATCTGACTCAGTACTGTTGCTTAAGATATAAGATTTATTAAGGATTAGGTTTAAGATTATGAGTTTTGAGTTCTGTTTTCTACTGATTTGGTAGAATGTGTTTCTTGTAAAGTTTTGTCTGTGTATAGTTGGTCTTCTGCTGCTGTGACGGTTAATGTTCTTGCATTTAATTTTAATTTAGAAGAGGTTTAGCGTGATATCTGTATAAATCATGGATCACATATGAAAATGCCCCTTCTTTGGCTGATATACAAGTTAAAGTTGTCTCCAGAAATTTTGGTCTTGGTAGGTAGTTTTTGGCTAAAGAAATAAATAATGTGATTGTACCGTTACAATTATTTTTTGTTTAATTATTTCTTTAGCCAAAACTCACATTATTTGCAAAAAAATATACATGAAAATTCTATGTTGATACCATTATCTAAATCGAATTTCATGTTGTAGTTTTTGTGAGTACCTAAAGTGTTTGTTTTTATTAGATTCGATATTATTATTTTAACGCTTAACACAAAATAATTTACATTTTTATTTGTAGTAAAAAAGTATTAGGTTATTATAATATTGGCCGGGAAATATTTATATAATCTTTTCAATATTTTTTCCCTTGTTTTTGTATGCCCATTAATTTCTTACAAGTAACATTAATTGTAATTAGTTCCTTTCAACAGAAGTGCGTTACAAAATATCCTCCCCCTGTATATGGCGATGATTAACGCACATATTATTTCCGCGTCACGGCTGCGTTTACTGACATAAATCTAACATGCACACACATATATTAACAATGTACACACACATAACATATACCACCCCTTATTTATTACTGCAGAATATAATACAACTCTCATTTACTTTCACTCAGACCCACCTAACAGCCTTACAAACTTAACTAATTATTTTCAAATTAAATCCAAGAATATCAAAGTGTTATTCGAACGTAATAAGCCAATATACTCGGATTAATTTATAAGAATGTAATCTTGATATTAATTAAGGTATTTGGATAAACAAAGGTTTTAGTACAAAATTAAAATTTAATTGGAACATTGTTTGTTAATTTTATAGAAGTTGAGTTTCTAAGATTTGATGTAAAGTCGATGACATGCTTGTGGTAGCTATACATATATGTACAAGCGAATATCAACTTTATGATCAATCTATTCTTCTCCTTCTTAATATATAAAGCTGAAGAGTTTGTTTGTTTGTTTGAACGCGCTAATCTCAGGAACTACTGGTCCGATTTGAAAAATTCTTTTAGTGTTGGATAGTCCGTTTATTAAGGAAGGCAATAGGCTATATAACATCACGCTACGACCAATAGGAGCGGAGCATAAATGAAAAATGTTGCAAAAATGAAAAACCGTTGAAACTAAAACACGCGAACAAAGTCGCAAGGGACAGCTAGTACCTTAATTGAGAGATAATTCTAGAATTTTAATCTAAGTAATATAGTTAAAGTTTCGCATTAGCGTATAAAAGGTAGATAAAAAAAAGGTAGTAGCTTATACTGGCGCGTTGAGCCAGCAGTCGCAGGTTCGAGTCCTGTCTGAGGTTTAACATTTTTTTTTACTATTTGTATTTAATTACAACCAGCTTTAAGTTAGAGCAATGAAAGCAAATAAATAGAATGGTTAATTTAAGAAAAGTCGGCTCGGAAACTTTATTAAGTTTGCACGGAGCTTTCATAATAGAATTACAGAAGTCCTGAACCTCGAAAATGTTTCATTTTTAACAAAGGTGGCCTAACAAAGTACACTATACATTATACATTATACATTTACTTTACGGAGCTAACAAGATGTTCGATTATGGAGGTTACAATTCTATTTTTATTCTGAATTAGCTTTTACCCGCCGGTCCACCCGCATGAGTGTCGTTTAATCGGAGGAAAAAGTAGCGTGTGTCCTTTGTTGGGAACCAAGCTTATTCCATACCAAGTTCCATCCACATCGGTTCAGCGATTTAACCATCAAAGCGAAACAGCCATTTATAATATGAGTATGGATTGAAAATAATAAAAGTTGACTTAGAAATTTAGATCTACGAGTGTGTCTTAGGTAAAATTTGTGTTTAAAGCGTGTCGTCAATTATTTTTATTTTATTTGAGCTCACATTTTTTCATTATTTAATACCGATTGTCAGTGATCCAGATTACCTACCTTGGAAATAGGGGCACTTGTAAAGATTAAGTCCCACCATTTATTCGTAATTGCATCTCGCTCAATCTAAAAGTAATTTCCAGACGCGTATAGTAAGTACTTAATAGATTCTTTCCGAAAACTGAAACGAAACTTAAGTTTAAGACGTTCTTAAACATCTGTCGTTACTTTACCTTAAAGTGACAGAGACAGCATGTGACTTAACGGCGTTTTAAAACTGATTGACATTTTAATATTCAGCCATCTGTTCTGTACTTAACGCATCCAACATTTTTTAACTCGAGTATGTCTGTCTATTCTGTGGAAAAAAATGACTCTAGTATTGGGCTCCGAGGTAGAATTGTCTAACATTGGCACTGTAAGCAGAATCCGTGAGAAGAAGAAGTAGGAAATGGTTTCAATTACGTTGTACTGAGTCTATGATTATCCTGACTTTTGCCTACTTTAGCATACGTAGTTGCTATTTAGTGTGTACTTTGGTTTGTTTCTAATAACTTGTTTTCTTTACACGTAGATATAATCCTCAGAGGTGTAGTTAGATGTGACTTTGGCACACTCGAGTATGAAAAGCTAGGGTTAACCCATTTAACGGTAAGAAGTCTTAAGTTTAAACGACCTCAAAAGGAAGGGGATTCTCAATTCGACGTATTTTTATTGCTTTTTTGTTTGTTATGCGATATTTCGGTAAAATACAATCGATTAAAAAAAAAAAAATTTCATCGATAGTACAAACAGCTAAATTATTAGAAGAGTAACTTGCAATGTTAAACTGTATCTGTGCATTTTTGATCAAAGGTCAGTTTAAATGTCAATCAACGAAAAGTCAGTGATATCAGTGAAAAGGATGTCAACGTTGAAGAGTTTTTTTTAATTTTAACAGTTGCATTGTGTTATGACTGACACATAATGATGACAATAAAAAAATCTTCTGCCGATGTATTTGAGATAGCACAAACACCAATATCAATACGCGAAATTCTATTATCTTTTTCTATTAAATATTATCCAAAGAACTGTACTAAATGGCTATAGGACCCAAACTATTACACACCTACCGTAACCGTACTTTGTTCGCAACCCAAGAGACACAGTTATAATAAAAACAATGTCCAATACAACCTAAAACTATACTAAAATGGTACCTACCTTAAAACCGCCATTAAAGTCTATGAAATACACAAGTTTATTATTAAAACGTAAAGTTACAATACCTTTAGGTACCGCGTTTAATTGTAATATCGGCCTAAAACAACAGTGCCCGAATCGATTCATTATATTTCTCAAACAGAGCCTTCCACAGAACTCATCGAAAATTGATGTTGCGCTATCAACGTCCAAGAAATAATAGTGGCTATGAATTGTCTCACACGGATATGTGGAAACTAGATATGACTTGCTGATTTTTATGGTAATTTGTACACCATACGAAATCTATTAATTACATTGTAAATCTTCTTCTTCTAATCTATACTAATATTATAAAGCTGAAGAGTTTGTTTGTTTGTTTGTTTGTTTATTTGTTTGTTTGAACGCGCTAATCTCAGGAACTACTGGTTCGAATTGAAAAATTCTTTTTGTATTGGATAGTCAGTTTATTGAGGAAGGCTATAGGCTATATAACATCACGCTACGACCAATAGGAGCGGAGCATAAATGAAAAATGTTGCAAAAATGAAAAACCGTTGAAACTAAAACACGCGAACAAAGTCGCGGGGGACAGCTAGTATAAAAAATAAAACTTATAACGTTTATAAAATTAAGTAACTAAATAACTAACAAGCATCAAAAAATTCATCGTCATCGTTGTCAATGACGGGAAACGTGCCCAGAAGGCTGGCAACTTTGCCACGTTGAATTGCTATGCATATTCTTTGGACAAAGTAAATACCAGCCTTCTGGTCACGGGTAGAGTTTACCAAATTACCAAAGGTTTTGCGAGTTCTTTAAAGAGAACTCGTGCACCTGGTCCCTATGTCTTCTAATATATAAAAATGACTTGTCACAGTGTTTGTTATCGAACTAACCCGTAACAGCTTGACCGATTCTTGAATTTATTTATTTTTTTGTTTATTTGGTAAGTCTGAGAATAGGATATCGGCTATTTTTTTGCCGGGTTACCTAGTAATTTGAATTTGACTGCACTGATACCCGAGAGGTAAATAAATAAATAAAATAAAAATAAAAAGCCTTTTATTTCTTGCATTCCATATTACAATTTCTTTAACAGTGTGCATGCAAAATAAAATTAAAAATAAATTTAAAATTAATGTGATTATGATTAACAAATAATTTGATTGTAATAATAATATATTCAAACTCTTTTTGTAGTTACATTTAAAAATATATAAGTAAAATTAATTAATTATTGATTTAATTTGAAGTTAATTTTGTAATATTTAATTTTTCAAGTTAATTTTGTAATTATTTTTGTTTTTTAGCAAGAACCCTCTCCACGAAAGGTAAAGGCCTCCTCCAGAGAAGACCAGTACTCCCTATTCTCCGCCGCTCGTAACCAATGAGTACCTGCTACTTTTATGATATCGTCTACCCAGCGTGTATTTGGTCTTCCTCTCTTTCTCTGTCCTAGTGGGCCTGTCCATTGTGTTGTCTCTCTTGTCCATCTATTATCGCTTAGCCTCGCTACGTGACCAGCCCATCGCCATTTAAGCTTTTGTGAGTAATTGAGAGCGTCAATGGCTTGAGTTTTCTGTCTTATATGAGAGTGGCGGATCTTTTGTATTCTCCTTATTTTCAGAATGCTCCTTTCCATACTCCTTTGGCTGGATATAATTTTATTTTTTACTTTTCTGGTAAATTTCCAAGTTTGGCAGGCGTATGTTAATGAGGGCAGTAGGCAGGTGTTCATGACTTTTGTTTTCATTCGTATGGGCATTTTACTTTTGAGTATTTCTTTGAAGCTCCAAAACTTTTTCCATGTGATGGTGACTCTTCTCGCTACTTCTTGTTCGTTATTTTCTTTGTTAAATGAAATTTGCTTTCCCAGGTAAATGTAGGCGTTTACATATGTTAGGGGTGAGTTATCCAGGTATATTGGTCTTTCAGTATGGTTCTTCATGATATTATTTTTTGTTAGGTTGATTTCCAAGCCCACTTTACGACTTTCTTCGTATAGAGCGTTTATCATTCCTTGTAGTTGGATTGTATTTTCTGAGAGCAGGACTATGTCGTCAGCAAATCTCAAATGACTCAAGTAACGTCCTTTTATATTTATGCCAACTTTTTCCCAATTTAGTTTACCAATGATGGCCTGTAGCACCGCGATGAAGATAGTTGGCGAGAGAGGGTCTCCCTGCCGTACACCTCTACTTATTTGTATGGGTGGTCCTGTAGTCTCTAGCTTCACTCTACTAGTACTGTTATCATAGATATTTTTTATGGCTTTTATGTAGTCTAGTGGTACTTCTTGTGAGAGTAGCGTATCCCAAATTGATGAATGGAACAGAGAGTCAAATGCTTTTTGGTAGTCAATAAAGGCAATATAGAGTGGTCTCTTGAACTCTTGGTATTTTTCTATCAGCATCTCTAGCGAGTGTATGTGATCCACTGTTGAAAAATTTTTTCTAAAGCCGGCCTGTTCTATAGGTTGGTATTTTTCTGTGTTTTCTTTTATTTTTTTCTCGATTATTGAGGAGAACAGTTTATATAGTGAAGGTAGTAGGCTTATCGGTCTGTAATTATTTATGTTATTAGGGTCTCCTTTTTTGTAAAGCAATATAATGTTTGACTCTGACCATTGACGGGGTGTATATGAGCTGTTCAGTATCTGATTAAACAGTAGAGTGAGTGGTTTTGCTAGAAACTCACATCCAGTTATTATGACTTCATTGGCGAGACCGTCGGGGCCTGGGCTTTTATCGTTTTTAGTGTTTTAATCCCTTTAATCACTTCAGAATCTTCTATGCTTGCTCTCGTCTCTCCTCTATTTGTGTCTGGTAAGTCATATGTATATTGACTCGGTGTGCTGTATAGTTTCTTATAGAATTTTGTTGCTATTTTCAGTATTTCTGTTCTATTTTGGGTATTTTTTGTTTTGTCTTTCAACTCTTCAATCCATAGTTTATGTGTTCTCAGTTCCTTGTATGCCTTCTTGACACTGTTTGTAGTATTAAGGTGTTTTTCGAAGGTTCTTGTGCGGTGCGCCTTGTAGTCTAAGTAGATACATTTACTTTACCCGAGAGGTATGGTTTTTTAATTTATCAGGTTTGGCCAAATGTAAAATGGGGTAAATATAAATGATTTGGGGGTGAATAGACACAACTTTGGAAAAGGATTCCTACCTTTTATTGTGTCGCATTCATATAATTTTAAAATAATAAAAACATACTTCTTATAATCTTTCAATCATTACCTTTATTTTGTAAAATAAAAATAAAAACACAATTCTTTAACTCATTTTACCGTATTTTTATTTTTAAAAACTTCTCAATTCAAAAAATGGGTTGCCGCTTCCACAGCCTCTAAAGCCAGTGTACATGCTCGAATTACTACGACATTGCGCACATGTGCACATGACCTACACAAAGGAATAACTCCCTTTGTTTTCGGACCTATTTTATGCGCGATTTTATTATCGTTAGATAGATAATAGTAATTTATGGGCAGACGTTAATTTGATCGCTTTAGTCTAGGTGCTCTTTATTACTTGAGTATGGCCTGTCTCGTGGAAATTGGGGTATGTTTTTTGAAAGAGATTTACGCAGTTAGCCTGAGCGCAGGCTTTGACTACTTCACCGGACTTTGGTTAAACGTTATTACAAAGTAGACTAATTTTACCGGTAATGTATGGCCTCATTGTTTTACTAAAAGCTATCTAGCTGTTTATATTACAGTTGCTGTTTCTAATGTCTCATGTTCGAAGCTCGAGTTGAGATATGACAATAAAAAAACAGAACATACGTTTTGCGTGTGTGTATGTTAAAGATAAAGATATATTTATTTGTATATACATGAGTAACATTATACATAGTTTAATTAGCATAATTTTAATTACCCTTACATTAATCCATTTTGTTATTTTAGGCCTTAGTTTTCTGCTGACACGCTAGACTAGTATAGCTTAGTAGCTAATAAATATAATTATTAATCCCATCCCTATCATATATTTTGATATTAATATCGTTTTTAGATATGATTTAATTTTAACAAAATTCTTTTCAGTATTCCTGAGAACAAACCCAACCAAACACTTCTGAAAATCCCCATAACATTACCCAACACCAAAACACGGTACCTGACAAAAAATAATAGCTCCCAAAAACAATTTAATTGCATAACGCCGGTTGGAGGGCATTAGCGAAAATAAAATAAACACAGCCGTCGCCCCCTGGCGGCAGGAAATGAAAAAGCACTCGACGTTTTGAGAGGCGCGGTGTAAGGCAAAAGTACTGCACTAACAAACTGCTTTGTTCACGCCAGTACATTCTGGGCGATTGTTATGAGAAAGTACAGGGTACGTGCAATTTCCTTTTGTCATTTTTTTGTAGTTTAATTTTATCCTATTTTCGTGGTAACGTAAAAAATGTTTTTTCATGTTTAATATATTAGTTTTTGTCTAAAATTTACTAAAAAGTTATAGTAATAAAAATGTTATTTACGTTTACATAAAAGATTTTAAAACGTTATCAGTGTCGTATGAGGCACCATGATCGATATTGCCAGGTGCAAAGTTTTACAGGATTATTATTTTTCAAAAGTTTCAAACAAAAAGGAAATTTAAGCCGGGCCTTAATTAATATCATTAGTACGTTGTTAATATTAAAAATGTTTTTAAATACTTGTTGAGAGGAAGGCGGAAATTTAATCTCATGTAAAATATATTATGTGGCAATTAAAAGTTTATGGAAAATCAAAGTGGGTTACTATTTACGTGACTTCCATACACAATGCTATCTTTGTTGTCAAATGAGAAAATAGATGGAATAGCAATTACGAAAAACCAGATCGAAAGGGAACCTTACTAAACCATAACTTAGCTTACTGCTAATAGACGATAAGCTTGCTCTACTAATATTAGACGCAACCTTAGAGTACCTATATATAGACAAGCATAGAGTACGTGCATCGGTAGTAGCTCGTTGTATCGAGCGTTAGCAAATTTTATGCGAAACACATACAAAATCAAAAATCAAAACCAAAATATTTTTATTTCGAGTAGGCCTTTTCAGGCACTTTCAAAACGTTAAATGACACTAGTTGCGCGGTTCCAAAATGCAAGAAACTTCATAGGTTACTCTTTAAAAAAAAAGGTAATATGTTGATACACACAATGTTAAAAAAGAAATACAATTATCTTAAAATATGCGACAACAACGTAAATAGCAAAATGTAGTAAATGTACACGTGACATGATGCGAAATACAGACGTTTATGCGGAAATATCGATAGTTCCAAAATTTATAGACTAATGTTAGGTTTTGAGATAGTTTTAATAAAACGTCGCGCTTAGTTTTGACACCATTTAACTTGTTCATACTAGTGCTTAGAGTTTATATTCGAAATTCACTCTCTATAGTTTTATTTTTTTTAGTTTAAGGACGTAGCGGAAATATTTGGGGTAGGTTTAGGTTTGTTTTACATCCCTCAAAAATGAAAACGGAATTAGGACAAATTTAGTTCTCAGTTAGATAACCTGAATTAACATAATATACCGGGATCTTATCCCAGCTGTACGTAATCAATAATAAACATTACTAAATAGAAATAGCCCCAAGTCATGTATTAACCCTTGAAGGCCAAATTATTTGAGAATATTGAGTTTGGTATTCATGTAGGTGTATAAATACCTTGAAGGTACAATGTACTGAAGTACATATTTCTAGTAACCGCAAACAGGAACGTAGGCATGTATCCCAAAACTTGTGTATATTCGGATATTTGAAACTTGATTACTCAATCACTTGCTGAAACTAAAGGGGTAATATAAAGTTTTGTATTAGGTACAATATATAGTCCTTAAATTAGACTAACCATACAGCCTTCTGTAATATATATTTAATTAGTTATTCTTAGTTTTATACTAATATATGTATTGAAAAATGAAGTAAATTTTAATATAAAATACGAGAATAGTACAATGGGCGGTACTATGGCTATACTATTCCTTTGAAAGCTTAATTTCACCTTCTATAAATAAAATATCAATTTTATTTTGAGTTATACTCTTTTAACGTACTCGTAGATTGATTCTATATAACTAAAAAAAACAATAAAAAAATTGTTTTAAAGAACCTTAGTTAAAAAACCTATAATTTCATATCAGGTACCTAATACCTGTTAAAAAAAAACTGTTAAATATCTATTAAAACCTTAAAATTTTATGTCAGCTACCCAGTTTTAAGCGTAAATAAACAAGGCAAGGCAAAAATTACTAGTCGATGGGAGTGAACTACCGGCAGCGGCTGTGCCGTGCCTAAGACATTTTCAATAAATATTTTACACTGCGTTCCTATTTAAACGTCATGCATTTATGATACGGAAATTTCATAACTGGAGGTAAATGATTTCCTATGAAGTTCCTTTTTTAAATTTGGTTTGTTTGCGGTGAAGTAATAATTCGAAGCGTATGTTTTTGTTATTAGATTCTGTGTAATATACTGCCTTTTGGTGGCCCCAAAAATCTGTCTCAGGCAGAGAATAAACGAGTATTAATCACCTTACCTCAAAAACCGAAATGATTAAATAGTATTAGTATTTTGCATGATGTGGTCTCCAGTAACGAAGGAAGCAAAGGAAACTGTAAAACACTTTTTTTATTTCTTGTAAGTTGGAGACCCAAATAAATAAATAAATTATCATAGTGCTACACTTATATTTTGGTGTCAGAATCGGCTTCTAGTAGATACAGAAGAAAGCGTTCATCATCATCGACTTTTATGCCCCACAAGTGGTCTAATGTACAAAAAATTGCTGAAAGTGCAAGTAATTTGCAATGTTAGTTAGCATTAATTTTATTATTTGTAGATGATAGATACTAGGTCTTGTTAACTCTTTGTAGAATTTAAAGGAATAGCTCACGCCTTTGAGGTGGGCTACCGAGAAGGATTATTTTCGAATAAACTGTTTAAATAAGCGTTTGGATTTTCTTTGGACTCTACACATTACTAAACATAAAACTAAGGTTTTATTCCATAAGGCAGCATAATATAACAAGACCAGATGAAAAGGATTTTGAGTTTCGATTCTTGTACTTGCTTCAAAGGTGACGATGGTGTGATGGGTTTAATTTCTCCTGTATTGGAAGAATTTGGTCATAACCAATATGTATTTGTTTCATCTAGTAGGTACACCAAATATTTTTTTTTTTTTTAATTTATTTTTAATTATGATGTTACGTTTAGTTAATAGGCTGTGGTGCGCCTCTTTGGTGTGACAATAAATAAAGTATGGAAATATTTTTATGTTTTCCATACATGAGTAATATTTCATACATTGAGTGCATGTGTTGACCAATAAGACTTAGTTCTCCACACATTGGCTCCTGAAGTTTCACCTACTGTTTCATGTAAAAAGAGTATTAAGATAATCACCAAAAATGTGCCCCAACGTTGGTCACTGAAAACTTCTTATCAGCAAGTTGCAACACATACACACATACCTAATAACCGCAATACTACAACCAAAAGACCAAAGAGGTAACATTTGGATGAATTTAAGCTAAAATTTATACAGTAACATTTAACCCAATTGAGATCTATCAGGGCTTATTCCCCTGCATTACTTAATTGGGGGGTTGAGAGACATTCGGCCCAGGGGACAAGGGATCTGACGTCACAGTAGAGGGAGACAGACAGAAGGTAATATAATGCTGTTTTGGTTACCCAGGGATCGTAATTAGTGATCCCAAAGCGCAGTTGCTTCGTTTAACATCTGAAGTATCGATTTCCAGTACGCAAATGTTTGATATTGATGGAATATTGGTTGCATGTACATATTCGTGTGATATCATGTTAAATGCATCATGAAATTATGAACAGTGAAGTATAGTGGTTTAACTTATGGCACAAATTAAGTGTTCTGTAACTTTACGTAAAGCTTTCATGTAGGTTATTGCTATTATGCAAAACTTTCAAGTATTTATTTTTAAGTACTTTATTATTGTGTTAATAATTTTAGTAAAACACCAAAAGAGCATACATTATATAGGTATATTTATACCTAAAGTAATTCACTTTCGAGTATACAGTTCGGTGACCTTTATGGCCGAGTGTCGTACACACCGGATTTCATCGCCAGCTCTGAGGTACCTGGTTTGATCCCCGGACGAGTCAATATAGAAAACCATTGTTCTACGTTGTCTCAGGTCTGGTGGTTTGTGGTACCTACGTTGTCTCTAATTTAATAACAAATATGCTTTAGCTACGTACTTTGGGTTCAGAGTAATCTAGTATAATACAGAGAATTAAGAAATAAAATCACGAAACCCTTAAATTCCATTCCATTTTTTATACTTTATTTACTGTTCCCGTCAAAAACACTACAAAACTCAAACCAAGCGCTTTTTCATCGGTACAGTCGATAAACGCCGATAGCTATCAAATTAAAAGCTATCAATCAAAGCGACGTTAGACCGGTCCGGTTCGGTTCGGCCGGTTCCGACAGGCTCAGTGCGGCCGCGTCCGGTCCGATCCGGGAGATAAGCCCGTCTAAACGGTGACAACTCACTGTTTTGACGTTTTTATCTAGGTTGATGGAAACGTTAGTTTATGTTGCACTTGATAAGATTATAATATCAGTGTTTATGCTCTTGGGACAGAGTTTCTTAAACACATATATGACTATAACACGGACTGTGATTGTCCCGCTGCAGTGTTAAGGTTCCTTCTGATGTAGAGAAGGGTCCAAGTATTGTTCACCACGTTTGCTCAAGTGCGGTCAAGAGGATATTAGTCTAATGTGGAGTTGACCATACTTTTTTAGCAAAATATAGTATTTATAGGATGAGCTACACAAAACATAGTACACTACAATAAATAACAGTGTTTTATATAGAGAAAGTTAAGGTATGTTTGTTTTATGCACTTCTTGCATATTTAAATTTCGTTTTCCTTTAGATTAAAAGTATCATAATAATAATGCTTTATGGCACTGGTTTTAAATCAATGTAGATCGAGAGCTAGATATTATTATTGATTTCTATATATTTCTTCAACAGTATATACGTAGATCCAAAATATAGTACAATACTATATATTATAGGACGGTTGGCAACCCTAGTCTAGTGGTATCGTGGATCGAAGGTGCATTCTTAAGCAAAAAATATTTCCTTGTGCGTTTGAAATCAGGCTAGTCGAGATGAGACTTGTAAAATTAGATTATGTAGAAATTTATTATGTATTAGTATTTTGAATTTAATTTAATTTTAGTCTACTTTGTTATGCAGTTTAGTCCTTTATTGCAATGCAGAAACTAATACTTACTTATGTATCTAAACAGCATAATGTTACTTAGAACGTATTTCCAATATATTACGAGTTGCCCAGCGGCTAAAACATTAATAGGCGAGGTCGTGACTATAAGCACTAAATAGCACTAGATTTATTAACTCTATTTAGGTATTAGACTATGTTTGCTTTAGAAATTGGGGGTGATAATAATTATATATTGGTCTACACTACTGCAGTGTCAATGTATCTTACGCTAACACATCGTAGTATTAAAAAAAATAATTTTTAAGCATAATAGTGTATTGGAAGGACTAAAGAAATACTTTGCTCTGCTGTTTATTCAATATTGAATTGGAATAGCTTTATACCTTGATCATTGACCGTCGTTAAGTTATTATATATTGTAGTCGAAATATATATAAGTGTGTTTATAAATTGCTTAGTTGCCAAAATAAAGGGTCTGTTTAGTTTGGGGTCAGATAGCCTCGTGTAAGTTGTCTCAAGTATGTTATAATTATATTATTATATTACATTTCTGACAATCAGTCTTAACATAGGGTACTGTGTTACCCAGTAGAATGTGTTTTGGAGGCCAGATAGGCAGGCGCTCCATGTAAAATATAGTAATCAGCTGAATCAGGTAAGACGAAGCAGACCCCAACATAGCTTGAAAAAAGGCGATGCATAAGAAGAATTGGAATAGCTTCAGCTGGAATAAAAAAACAAAAAAACTACTTTAGTTAATACATATTTACATGAGTTTTAAAACCAATTTTAATGAAATATCTAGTTTCATAACATATCTATATGTAGTTAGTAGGTAATTTACCCACTTTTAAACTATCGCGCATGTCTATAATAATATATTATGTAACGGGAATCAGCGCGAACATGACCCTTAACGCAAGACGTTTCGACCAGGTTTCACCTTCCGTGGTCGTAAGCAGACTCTGGTAGATAGTAGAGATAGTTTACCTTCGAAAATTTTACAAAAAACATGTTGATTTCAGGGAAGTTGCAACTACACTAAAGAAAAAAGAAAGTTAGTTTTCTTAACAAACACAAAGCCGCCAAGGGTAATCATAAACTTTAAAATACAACATATCCACACACGATACATAGCCTATACCATATTTTATGGAGGGAGCTGCAGCCGCGATGTTTTTGATCCTGAGCCATCAATCCGTATCGTTCACAGTGATGGCCATCCGTCATGATTAGCTGGATCGACGACGCGTCCATTATACCCTGATTTTTTCACACTAGTTTAAAAAATCAATTTTTCGGTGTTGTTTTGTACAAATAAGTTATTTGTACTGTTCATACTGTTTATTTTACTTTTTTAGGAACCCTATTTTCTAGATTTGTATGTAGTAACTGAAGAGTATTCTGACTCTATGGTAAGTAAAAAAACTTATAGAGCTTGCCCTACCTTTTTAGTATTTATAATCTGAATGGCTTAACTTATGGCCAAATACTAAAATGTTAATCAGTTTTAAGTCACCGTTGAGTCTCATACTGTCTCTGTGACTGTAAGTAGTAAATTAGTGATAGATGGACATTTAAGAGCGTCAAGTAATTTGTGCTTTAGTATATCTAGTACACTGAGTATCTGCTTGATTGCCCATACACAACTGACGATTTTCAAACATATTTCATTGCTTTTTTTCTTATTTTGTGTCTATGGTGTTCGTCAGATCTGACCAGTCCAAAACATAGCCTCATCGATTGCTCTTTGATTAGCCTTTCCACATACACGCATAAAATTGATTATGTGTATATAAATGTAAAAAAATAATAAAAATGTCCACATCTTACCGTATAAGTTAGAAATAGATATTAAATTGTTAGTGACTCTGGTTCCTCTAGTCAAAGACTTTTTACGGTTTTGCAGGACTTAATTTTATATCCATGTTACTGTATTTTTTTCTAAAAAAGACCATACCACGTCGTTGCTAAATTAATAATATTAATAATTACAACTTTTGTGAGCTACACATTTTTGTAGTTAATTAAATATTTCCTCTTTACTTCACATCTCTCGCCTCCTCAAACAGACCAACTGAGTTATCTTAACGCGACCGTAGAACAACGTGTTGCAATGTCATTACACGTCCCTTAGCGCGTGACGTCACGGCGTTACGTAATAGATTGCGTCCCCGGGGCCGGCTGTCTGTCGCCCCACCAATTAGTAGGAGCGTGAGGATACCGTGTAAAATACTACGTATACATATTATTAGCTTAAATTTCCTTAGTCGGTGCGTCCAAACTAGGAGTTAACATACTCTAAACAGATAATAAATTGTAACCGAGTGTACGTGTGTGAACAAGAGTGTTTAAGAGTAAGTGATTTATTGTGACACAACACTATCCAGCCAAATATGATAATGACGATCTCCGTGGTCGAGTAGTGTACACACCGGTTTTCAAGGTCTGATATCCCGGGTTTGATATTTCGTTTCGTTTTACGAAAAAGTAGTTTGATTCGAATTATCCTGTATAAAATATTTATATTCAACCTTTTTAAACATTCTTATTTTCAAAGGTGCGATTGATATTTCGTTTAAAGTAGTTGTAGTTTGGAGTTGAGTCGAGTTAGAACAGAGCGTGTCCCCGGGGTGATCTGTCTGTCCTCCCGACAATTAGCTGTGTGGACGTGAGAATATAGTTCCAATGGAGGTTTCTAACTAGTTTTACATTTCAACATACAGAAATAATTCTAATACATTTGTTGCGTTATAGAAAAAGCTGTATTTAAAACGATAATAATATTTATTTCTTTTTACAAAAAAAGAAGAACTGGATTTTTCATCGTATACGAAATAAAAATAAAATTTCAAAGCAATTTGTTTATCTCGACAAAAATAAATTTTGGTCGCTCCAGTACAAAATTAGTTATGGTACTAAATACCATAACTAATTTTAATTTTTTTAAAGAACAGAGTATTTTTCTGCAAGGGCCCAATAAAATTGGACTATAACTGTTTGCAACCTCTGGCCCGTATGTTTTTCAGATGTACCATAGAATATACCAAAACAATATTTACATAATTATTCTTACATTTGTATTGTTACCGTTTGTCGACAATATCCCATAACACACAAATGTCAGTCTACATTTGCGGTCGCAGTGGAGGGCATTATGTCAAAGTGAATCAGTACAACAAGATAGAAGCAGTCCCCTAGAGCGTGGCTGTCGCCTCACGAATTAGCCGTCCCCTGGAGCGCGAAGATGCAGCGGGAACCACACCTGCGCAGGTCGCTTTTTACCTGATGAATGCTTTGTTTTGGAAGTTGTATTTTTAAATATTCAACGACAAAAATACTTTGTTGATAAATATAAATAATAAATAAAGAATGTTAAATAAATATTATATGTAACGGAAGGAGAAACATCGTCGTTCATGAATACAACTTAAAGTAATTACTAGTCTTTAGCAATATATATGTAAAATATCCGCAAATAATTTAAAATACATAAAAAATAATGATTAATCTATAAGAAAAAAAACCGAAGAAAATTGACTGTGATTATGAGTTCGATTTCTACTTCTGCATTTCATTTCCCTAAAGAATTAAGTTTTCATGTAAATTTAAATATACATACTAAGTTAATAACGTATCTGTCAAATTAATCTTTTTCAGAGTAAATAAAACGTTTATTAAAAAAGAAAACACACTGCTATCCGATAAAACAAACTATCTTTTACACGGCGCAGTATGTCTTAATAAATAAACTTCATGTTTTATTTATTAACAAAAACAATTGCTTTACATTTATAGAATATCAGTATGAACATTGGGGACAAATAAAACGAGTAATAAATCATTCAGACGCGTCAGTTTATTGGACTTTATCACGGTGACACATCTATGGGGACAGTAGGACTGTAACTGATTGAATGTAGTGATATTTTCAATTCTTATTTAGGTAGGGATGTGAAAAGGAATCAGAGCTCATCCAGTTTTCATGTATTTTCAAATTATTATTATTATATTTAGCCTGTATGCACCCACTGCTGGGCAACGGCCTCCCTTCGTTATTTCCAGCAATCCCGGTCCCTCGCATTTTCTTGCACATTCCCAGGGAAGGTATCCAGTTTGTTGTGATTTTTAATGTTCTATACTTATTAGTAGTCTCTGTCTGTCTGTCTGCGTGTCTGAACGCGAGAAACTCAAAAAGTACAGAAGATAGAATGATTCAAGAAGAAGGTTTGTGTGTGTAATTTATCAGTGTTTGGTCTACCCGTGCTATGTCGGGGTGGGTCGTTAGTACATAATAATGTACTAAATAGTTTTGTCAACAAAAAATATTTTAATATTTTACCGATGGTTATAGACAGCAGATGATAAGATCATCAGCAATAGACGGAACTCCTATTAACCTGTACCTTAAGTTGTCGTTTACTCATCTTATTGAAAGTCTCGATAAATGTAGAGTTGTTGTCGCTATTTAACATTGAGTACCTAAATAAAAAAATAAATATGAAAAAGAGTATTATTAACCTCAAACAGTTTTTTATGTTAATAAATAGTATGCTAGTTAGATGCGAGTTAAATTTGATGGTCTGTAAAAGGCATTTCTCTTGGCACTTAATTACCACAAATTATATCGTTTACTGGCGTATGACGTCACCAGACCAACGTCACAGATAACACATTAAAAATTATTCGAAAGGAGATCATTCAGGTTTTATACAAAGCTGGGTCCAAAATTGAAAGTGCCGAAAGAAATCAGATTTTGGAACTTATATAGCCGCTACAATAATGGTTCCATATTTTGGTGCCATAGTACCAAATGCTTAAAATGATGTCCCAAACAGATCAACAACTTTTGTTTTACTGACCGGCTCTTTTTACTTTCGATTTTCGGCCCAATAAGATTGTTCTCCTTTATTTTGCGAAATATAATTTAGCGTGAAATAAAATAATTTTTTTATAAGTTTTTTTATCTTAATATATATTAAGACGATAAATAATTTGTAGTACATCTTCAATGTTGTCAAACAGCCTATTACAAACTTGTGTTCTAAAACAACCCGACGCTCAATTTTAACAAACTTATCATGCGAATGGGAATGAAAACATTTTGCAGACAAATGTAGTACAGAAGAAAAAAAGGCGCGAACAGTGAGGGCCGACCAATCCATACCCTCCCGACTGTCCTCTGAATTTTTAACGAACACCCCTCTACGCAAATTGAAAAAGAAACTACCAAGCATAAATTCCGACGAGATTTTTTCCTTTTTTTTTTCTTTACTTACCTTTTTAGAAAAAGAAAACTTTGTTTCTCCCGCTCATTGTGTCTTTTGAAGTTTGTCAAAGAAATTAAGTTAAATTTGATAAATTGCTCCGTCTTGTTGCTTTTTACAGGTTAATAAGTTGGTTTATGTGTTTTCTTGTTACAATTTGGCGTTTGTTAATTATTGTGTTGATTTACAACAAAGATTAAATTGTTTTTTTTTTGTTAAGTTTATTTTTGCTGGTTTTGCCTCTGCGGCTTTCACCAAATATTTTATACAGGATGTTTAAAAATAATAATATTCAAAATCTTTATTTATACAAATAAAAAACCTTCAACCAACATTGCTTAAGTGCTAGGTCGTATAAATTACAGTGATTAAAGGTCATAGAGATAGAGTAAAGCCTGAGTCCTTAACTAGGAGATCCTGTGAACAAACAGTCAGTGTCCTTTCCAAATTTAATTGTAAATTAATAAAAATTACTCCACTTTTGGTAATAATCTTAGATTAGATTGTGAAGTTAAACAAGTGCTCGAAAGGTATTGACTAAATATCTAAATAAGGCATATAACCAAGCCTAATTTTCAACCAACTCAAATTTAATTAAAGCTATTATGAAACTGGTTTCTCCATCGAAACATCTAGAAATAGAAATTCCTATAGAATCGTCGATCTGTTTCGAGATTATTTCAATCTAAAAGTTTATCATTCGGTTCACTGGTTTTGACTTTCGTTCGACCGGAACTAACCGACTTCGGCGATTGCGACACTATTTTCTGGAAGGTTTTAATGTACGGATTATATCGCTCGTGTACTTTTAAAGAGTAGGAAGGAGAAGAATATTAAGCTTCTTTCACTTGTTTAAATATATTTTTACCCGACTGCGGCGCAGCCAAAAAAGGAGTATTTTTTGGAGACGTAACGCATAAAACAATGGCATTGGATAGCTTTCATACAATACGCTTATTCAGTTTTCTATTTAAACAGTCTTTAGTCAATACCCATTTTAATCTTATGTAAACTTAGAAGGAAAATATAAATAATAATAATAAATTTGGGGACCACTTACACACGGCCATCTGATCCCAAACTAGGCAGAGCCGGTGTTATGGCAACCAGACGACTGATAAACATACTTATATATTGCTAAAAACATACATATTATCATATTATAGATAAATTACACCCAGACACAGAACAAATGATCATGCTCATCTCACAAAGATTTATCCCGGATGGGAATTGAACCCACGACTTCCGATTCAACAGTCAGGGTCACTAACCACTAGACTAACAGGCCAGTCTCCAGTCAACGTATACTTAGTACAGAAAAATCGAAAAGGAAATCACAAAAAAGTTGTAAACAGTCTTCAACTCATCCACAAGTGAATCTACATCCAAACACCTGAAACTTACTCTTGTAGGTAATATTGAAACCAAACCAAGTTCATCAAAAACTTGATCTTCTTACAAAGATAACGTAATAAACTCGCGTATCGTATTATGAACTTTAGTCAGTAATTAACTATTATAAAAAATGTTGAATACGCAAGTCAGCGGTTGTTATCCGGGGCGTAGTCATTGCGCCTGCGTTACGCAGCGCGGCGCCGGGGGCGTGTGACCCAAGTGAAGAGCGATCAAAGTTGATTAAAAATATTTACTTTTTTGGAAATTGTTACGTTTTTTCATTTAAAAAACAAAACAAAATAAGTAATAAATATTTAATAGGATATAATTAAAAAAAATGTGTATTATATCAGCGTTCGTTTCATTGATATGAGTGCAGGTTTGCTTAAGGTGTTTTTGTTTTTTTTTTGTGACAATTTAAGCTACATTATGTTTTCCACTGAAGACATTTCACCTTTCTCAATTGCCTGAATATATTCGACGGCACAATAATTTTCAAAGCAAAACGAAGAAAATTCTACCGTCCGTAAGCAAAACAAATCTTTTTTTTTATTGGAACCGGGCATTAATTTATTAAGTTAATTACTAAATGTCATATAAAATACTTACTTTACCTTAGTTTTCATATCTCATTCAATTCATTGTAAAGGTAGCTTATATATGCTGTATATTACATAAACACACTTGTTAAATGTTCATTGCTGTTGCGCCATCTCTTCAACCAGGTGGCACTACGCTAAGTTGGTAGCCGATTCTGATTCGGTGTGAAATCTCTAAAAACTGTTTACTGCTTTATAAAAAGGAATTAATATGTTTTCTTTTTTTCAACTTCATAAAATAATTTGTTTGCTTTTATAAATGCTACAGCTTCCAACTTACACCAAACGTCAAGGGTGGTAGCACCGTGTGAACTTGGAGCGGAAGCGAGACAGCGATACTTGCAGTTATTACAGTTATAACATGTACAAGAATATTAAGGATGATGATATTAATATAAACATGTAAACAGAACAAAATTATGCTTGTAAACATAACCTTCATAATTAAAAAATACAATTTAGTTTTTGGAACGTTTATTAGTATGTTACGCACAAAACTTATTGCAACATTAAATAGTTTAGTTTAAGCTGAGACTCTTCTATAAAAGAATACCGGCCGTTTAAATGTCCCACTGCTGGGCACAGGGCTCTCCTCATATGGAGAATGCACGACCAATGAGCATTGATCACGCTTGCTCATTTGCGGATTGCTATTTCAGATTCCAAATTTTCCAGGTTACCTCACGAAGTTTTCTAAACTTATCCAATAAATTATGAACTCAGATTTTACTTAAACATAGTGCGTGTGTAAAAAAACTCTTATTACTCACTGCATTTCAATACATACAAGAGTACTTAATATATAAAAAATATACAACCTACATTATTTAAATGTTAAATTAAGTGACATAAACTTACGAGTATAACATTTTTTAATCTACAGCATTGGTACACTCATGGAGTCATGGAATGTAAGAAAAACGTCAACTTAAAGTTAAGAATAATTAATTGATACCTAAATGTCTGGCCATTTTCTACGTAGTGTTATTTTTAGGCGGCATTGACTCACTTCTAGCTAACTATTATCTAGTAGGCAGGCTTCTGCACGGATTTTGTTAACACATTGATACCCTTGACGGCCCGTGAGGGCGTCAGCCCATTGATCTCGGTTTGCATACAAACACTTCGATGACTGATGTGGGAGCTACTGACCATCATCAACATGATGATGGTCAGTAGTTCCCAGTCCAATTTTACTTTAGGATATAAATGTCACAAGGTTTCAGCTTGTGTTCGACAGATGGCGCTGTTTTATGTGAAATGAAAATTTCTTGCTTCAAGTACTTTTATATCGCTGTAACTGTTGATTTATTTATTAGAAATAGTTTAAATTATAGGTTACAATTTTTGATCTTATATGTGATTATCATTATGATTTTTTTTCTTGGTTTTTTGAAGTTGTTGCTACATTGTTTGTAGAATTTTGGTTATGGTTGGTATCGATCCCGGGACCTCAGAGCTGGCGACACCTTGAAAACCGGTGTGTACGCCACTCGACCACGGAGGTCGTCAAACTTAGGTAATTACATAAATTTTATTTATGTAATTACTTTATATATTTAACAAGTTACTCACAAATCACCTAATGATGAAAAAATATCATAAAATTAGTAGTAGAGTTTAGTAAGTAAATATATTCAATATATATTACACAATCAAAATAGAGTACAAGTAAAAGCACACAATAAACAAATTCGTTTACTACACATTCTATGGAAGTCGTTTGTTTTATTTACCGACCTTATCTTATTTTACTTAGGGTGGGCACAGTTTTATGACTCCACATTATTTCTGCCATGATTGTCCTTCTGCTGGGCAAAACTACCCTTCCCGCTTTCTAGGCCACTGTAACCAAGTTATTTAATAAAAATATAACTATTATAATATATTTGTATATTTTTCTTATTTAAGAACTCGTAGATGAAAAGAAAATTGTAAGATATATAATATTTTTTTCATATTCGACTATAAATTAATTCAATTATAAAATGTTTTAATAAAATTTTGAATTAAATAAATAATGGACATAAAATAACTAATTTATTCCTAAAATGTATTTAATTTATAAAAAAACAATTCAAAATAACTTTATCTCTATTTAAATCAAAACAACAAATCATCATTGTACAATTTGTTAAAACAATTTCATAAAATACAATCGCATTAAAACCGTTTTGATTCGGTTTTGCAACATACGGTTTATATAATAAGATTGAATATTGTCTGGCAGGTTGCGTTGATCGGAAACAAGGAGACATCGGCTTTATGTTGTTACTGTTTGTTTCTAATGTAATACTTTATTGAGTGTCATGGTGGAAGTGTTACACGTTTACTTACCACAGTAAGTGTCATAGCTGTTTTATCTATCAATGGTTATCAATAACTGGGTATAAAAAAATCAACAATATAATTGGTCCGTCAGTTATACAATAAAAAAATATTATCGTATATTTTTTGCTTGTTCGAAATATGTAAACAATAAGTAGATACAGCACATCAAAATTCAAGAGGTTAATGACGTCACGCGAGTTCAAATCAATGTGTCATCGTGTATTTTTTGTATGTGAATGTCTAATATTTTTTAATAATAAATATGATGGACATTAAAAAATATTGTAGTATTGTATATGACGAGTTCGGGTTTTGAGAATAGTTTAAAATTACACAATAAAGAATATTTATCCCAATCATTACTTGAATTATTAATTTTCCGCAAAGAAATCTCATACATAAATATAATTTCATTGTTTAGATTAGATACATTACAGTTTGAGATGGATCACTCAAAAGCGAGATCCTATTAGCTCACTGCGATATTGACAATTAAGATAAAATCAATGAGTTGGCTAAGTTTTTCCTTATTACAAAGAGAAACAGTTAGTTACACACTACAACACAGATATGTTGACAATCTTTACTTCTGTGTTAATTTATATATTATACTCGAATCAAATATTTGTACTAAACAAATAAATAAATACACATTACATTTTTATCAGCACAAGAATTTGAAACAAAAAATCTTATCAAAATAATCCCGTTGCTATTCGCAGCGCCTACGGGACGTAGCGGCTGCGCGGGGTGGGGGCTACGCCAGTCGTAGCCCGCGCGTAGCTCCTAGCACACGCTACGCCGCACTCCGGCCGCACGAATTACATTTTTGTTGAATAAAAATTACGCATTATTACATTGTATAAGTGTCGGGATCATTGTAATACTGTTGTGTGAATGTGTGCATTAAAAAACGCACAGATAGTGATGTGATTGTGAACTAGTGTTGTGAGTGTGCGGATGAAATCTTTTGAGGTAAATAAGAGATATTTACTATGACGATATAAGGAAAATTTGTTCTATATACATGTAGATTATACGTATCGGGGACGGATTTATGAAGGGCCGTATAAATTTCATATTTAAAATGTGAAGTATTGTGGGTACTTCGGTGTCGTTGGCGGTATTTTTTGGACCGCCTTTTTGTGAGCACAGCGTGATTATAAAGTCTAATTTTATCATTATTTATGGAGAAAGATGGCGAGAAGAATGTATTTTGACCTGATTTATAATGCTAACATTTATTTTGTTAAAACCGGTACTTAAAATCTCTTTAATAAAAATCTACAATTTTATTTACCTCATATTTTTAATGAACACGTATTCAATATTAAAACAAATAAGCACCTAAATATATATTATAATAGCCGTATCAACAGCATTTGTGAAGGATAATAAGACAATTAATAATGTATACATAGATAAGTGTAGGTGTACATTAATAATTTAATAGACACATACCTAAATGAATGAAACAATGATAAAACAACTAAAAATTAATTCGGCCACTTTTATTGCCGAATACCATGCTATATTAAAGGAAATTTCGCGCTTTTGAAATGCAATATGCATTTCAAAAGCGTGAAATTAAAAAAATAAAACAAAGTCCCCCGCCCCGTCTGTCTAAACGCGATAAACTCAAAAACTACCGAACGTATTTTCATATAGTTTCACTAATGGATAGAGTAATTCAAGAGGAAGGTTTGTGTATTATATATTAATGTTTTGTCTACCCGAGCGAAACAGGGCGAGTCGCTAGTTAAGTTATATTTAGAAGTAATAACTTTTTACAGATGTAGGATGTAATATGCAAATATTAATATTCGAAGCCAATTTTGGTGAGATATTTTGGGAACGTAAACGTAAGAAATAATTTTAGCGGCACTTTTATCAAAATTGTGTTTATAGGGAATATTCATTACACGTTTATGCCTTCCCATTTCTGGGCAAAGTAATTATAACAAGATTTTCTTTAACTTGCAATGTATGTATATATGATTGTTTAGGTCAAATTTTGCAAGATAAGAAGAAGTGGTTCTAATAACCATTTCTAGACATCCGATTGAGTTAAAATTTTGCATACTTATACTAGTTAAGTGACAATACAATATAAGGATACTTTTGAGCAGGTCTGATGATATACCAGAAGGTGGCCTTAGGAACTCTGTAATGAAATCCCATCGTGTTTGGGCTTTTTTGATTTGTCTTCTCTGGTACTGTGAGCCTAGCTGGTTTAGACAGAATTGGACTATATCTAAAGTTTAGCGCCTCTGATTTAATGGCTTAGTGCGGTATCCACCTCGTTATTGTACAAAAAATACTGTGTTACCCAATAAAATGGGTTGTGGAGGTCAGATAGAAATTTGCTAGTGTGAAATTAGGAGACGAGAGATGTTTTACAAAAGCTTTGCAAGTTTATAAAAATATATATTTCATTGATATTACCTCCATATATTACGTACTGTATTGATTATAGTCTTTGAGATCTAATTTTCACACTACTATGATATTATAATCACGCTTATTTATTCAATACAAAAAAAAAACTGTCTACATCTTCCTCGGAATACGAAGAAAAGGTTCCAGTCTTTATTCTAATACACCTTATAAGGTATTCAGGTTTCTGTATTACGGAGGCGTCATGTTGTGTATATTTTCACCGCAATAAGGAAGTATATACCTACGTAAGAAAGTATACCTAAAGGCAACCTTCAGAGATTTTATTATTACATACATTTTGACGTTTTCTTTATTAGAACATATTTAGCTTTCCTTGGAGATTTGTTGGTGGCTAAGTAACGTTCTGGCTAGTTTCATGAGAAAACATGCTAGTTTTCATATAGCCCACTGCTGGGCCTAAGTCTCCTCCTATAATTTGTGCCGTTCTGCTGATTTTAAGTTTAATATTAATTAGGCTCTAGACAGCCGATTGCATTTCAACTGCATTTCGACAGCGCAGTTTGAATGCAGTTAGTACGACTGCAAAATAATTGTGCAGCTCGATTGCAGTCGGTGTGCAGTCCGCCTGTCTAGAGTCTTACAATACCTTACAACATGTAAATAAATGAGATCCCACCTCTCGTCTCCCGTCCAAAAAAAACTATAAAATAGCATTAAAGATAGTATAATTTTACTACCGTCCTCGACGACTGGTGACTCGGCGATAATACTTTCAGTTGGTCTGATGATAGAGCCAGAAGGTGTCCATAGGAACTCTGTAAAGAAACGACGCAATCCCATCGTGTTCGGGCTTGTTTGAAATGTCTTTACTAGTACTTTAAGCAGAGCTCATTTAAGAGCTTGTGTTTAAAAGTAGATTTTTAATAAAAACTTATTTTGCAAGTAGCTTTATGAAAGTCCACAGACATTCAGCTCTATATTATTTTCAACCCCTTGAGAGACATTGATTCAGCATGTTGATAGCTTATGACTTAGTTTTCATCTAAACTTTCATCCCTTGAGGCCAGCGGTAATTGAACAGATAGGCATTGTCTGGTTCCTGATGTAAACAGAGTTTAGTTATCGCGACCGCCTGAACAAGTTTTATCAGAAGTTTGTATAATTATTGTAGTTCGGCTATCTGAGGCCTCCTGGGCATGTTACCTACCTTTATCGGGAATTAGAAAATATAATATTATTTCTATCAGGAATGCAAGAATAGGGGAGCGGACTAGGTATGAAAAGGAAATATCTATTTTGTCCACCAGATAGATAAATAAAGAAATAAAACTCGTATTTTTTCCTCTTATCAAATCAATTAAAAATTACAAAGTTAAAGCGCTTTAAAGTTCTGGAGTATGGGCTTGTGACGTCACGTGTGGGTAAAAATTGTAGCCACAAGTGACGTCACGCGAGATTTCCATCTTTTGTTTAATTTAAAAAAAAATGTGTCTTACATTTGTTTTATATCTAAGTGACGTGTAAATAAAAAACAATGTCCAATCCCCTATTATATTCTAGTTCCATGATTTAAGATATGGAAATATTATGGTATTCGTTCTTAAATGTTTAATTTTTCGATCGTAAATTAAGGCTAAATTATTTTTGAATTTCTTTATACCCAAATATTGTATGAGGCATCTACTAGAAATTAGCTTCATAAGTTCAAAGCAAATTTTTCATTTTATTTTATCAAAATGGAAGCAAAAAGTCAAATCGTTAAATAAATAAAGCCATTTCGTTTTCAATTTTTTATTCTTTTTTAATATCTTAATCTAATATCTAAAATGACTTTACTTACCCAAAAAAACATAAATTTAAACTAAAATACCCTCTAAAAATTAAGCGAAGCACGTTTTACGCAGTTACTGAAAGTTACCTGTCTCCGGTACAGTGGGGGGTCGTAAAAACGTCCTCGCCTCAAATAAATCATATCTATTATGACCGGATTGTACCAAACTATGGCTTGTGAATTTAGTTCCGATACCTATGAATTGTAAGAGATATTGTTGAATATTTTATAGAGTTGAATAAAATTTGTGGATAGAATTATGGGGGTTTGAGTTTGGGAAAATGAAGAGGTTAAATATTGGTAATGGATTTGGAAATCTATTCAGTGTTAAGATTTTTACTAAAACACAAAATATGGTCTTTATAAAAATCTCAACTCCGACGTTCTACAAAATAAATTCTACCTCTTTCTGTTTTTTTAAGTCACACCTCTAATCTATACTTTGAACAAGCTAATAGATCCTTAAACTAGTGTAGTTGAACCACCGGGCAAAGGCTTCGGTTTCACGCGTGACCAAATCTCCGCTCCATTTATCTCGGGGGCGTTACGTTTGTATTTCAGCCTGCATGTCCGATGTTTACACATAAAATAAATACACACAGAATTCCCACTGCAATGTCTGCATGCCATACGTATTTGACGTACTGATTTGTGTGAGATTGACAGGAATGGTCGGTCGTCGTCATTTAGATAGCAATCATACAAGTCTGCCAGTACTGGTACCATATGTATTGAAACCCTACAGGAAAATTGAAAATTAGTAATATTCATATATTTTTTAAATACAAAAAAAAAAATGTTATCAATCGATATCATAAGTGAGATCAATATCAATTGTTTTGGTAAAATAAAATGACTTTTTATTTTACTCCATATTATTGTAAAAGATTAGAGACCAACATGGTCATCGACAGGAATAAATACTTCCTTATGTGTCTCAACTACCACCAACCGAAACGCCAACGTCCATAAAACATATTTATTATAATATTTTTAACGAAAACATCTTAAAATTACAAGAAACAGAGTAAGACAACGTAAATTTTAAGTCACTCTCTCGAAATGTGCCTTCTGCATTATCTTGTGTTACCTGTGCTCGGTTATACGACAAACACGGGGCTACGCAGCCCTTCAGGCTCCATTTAGTGGTCGACTAAGTTATCCATGCTCCTGTCTTATAGGTGGACAAATACATGTATTTTATTGATAAAAAATCACTCAAATTGTACTCCCGGACTATACGGGATAAAATATAAAAAAGAGTGTGGTGTTGCACTTTCTCTTATGCATTGACCCACCTGGTTTTACCCTCCGCGTAAATAGTTTTCGTTGACATGAAATATATATTTGTTTTAGTTTTAAATTTCATATTTTTTTTCCTGTCTTGATAGCTATTTTGCTATTCGGGACAAAGACAAATCCAACAAATAAAATTATGAAAATCGGTCGGGTGGACCGATTTTCATAATTTTTCTTGAGTTATAAATGGTGGAACTAACCGGACATTATTTTGTATATTTAAGATTCTTAATGGAATATATTTTAACATAGCCAGTGATATCGTAAAATAACTAAAATGTAAATCAAATAGCTAGATGAAAAGTTACAATTGAAGTATTGAAGTTTATTTTTTAGTAGACTATTTTTAAACAATATATAAAAATAAGCACCTTTTGTTTTAACATAACCATAACATTATATTTAAATGAAAATTGGGTGAAATGTATGCTGAAAACATTATTTTAATAAGAACATATTTCAGAATTTTAATTTCAAGGAAGTAAAACCACAACCGTCACTTCAAATAGTGGACTTTCCCAGAAAACTTTATCCCCAGCACAATTCCTTCTATTTTCTTTACAAATTGGGACGAAAATGTAATACTTGTTGCTAAAAATAGTAACTTGTTCCCTCTTCCAGAGTAAGACATAAGAAAGCACTTTGTTTAATAGTACTGTTGGCCTTTAGTGCCGAGTCTTGAGGTATGCATGGCTCAGAAAGGCTGTAGAGTCATTGTACACATAATGTAATTAAGTAGATAAATATCTTGAAAAAGATTTTTGATACAATATTGGAATGAATTCTCATTCGGTGTTAAATTGGTTTAAGGCTCTCTATTGACCTATGAAACTTTGTTTAAAATATCGACGCGACTCTATTTAGTTTTACTAGGCTTTTCCACACTTAGCCTCTTGATTGGGCCTTTGTGCGTTGCGACTCTATTAAAGAGAAGGGTATAATGAACACAAGTGAATGAATCCAGAGAAAATTTTGATGTGCGATATTGGCGCCTATTCCCTTGTACGCTAATTTAATCAAAATTAAACCATTGCTATCTTTTACTAACATACAGCGTAAGAAAAGGACGGCAACCAATCACAATTAGGAAATGTCAAATCAGTTTTCACCTTGAACATCACTGCACATTTCTGCGTGTCGGTAGATTTGTATGAGAAATTTAGTCGAAACTAAATTTAAGAGCTCTAATTTTCGTCTGTCCTTTTCTAATTATGTACAAATGAAAAAGATACCGATGGCCTAAAACAAATTTAGTGTGGGTTTGACTGAAATTGAATCGGGGCCATTGTTGTACTATGCCCACAACGCCATAAAGAATTTAGTCTGAAGACATCTTTACTTCTAAAATAATATGCTGCCATAATATTTTTTCAAAGAAAACATAACCTACCTTTTTTAATTAGGGTAACGCTTATGATCGTTTATAATGCTCAATCTGAATTCAACGAAGATTTTTCTAACGGCATAATTGAATAGCATTTTGACGTCATAGTCGCTGTGACCACGTGACAGCAGTGGTTACTTATGTAATGGGGCTCGAGTGCATTGCAATTTAGCGAACCTAATTATGAACCTATAGTGGCCTATGTTCTAATAGATGACCTAATAATGCGACATCACGTTGTTAGTGACGGTAGAATTTAATGTTGGATGAATTTTCGATCAGAATTTGTTGTACATACTTTGAATTATAATGATAGAAATTTTATAATTAAATTATATATTTTTACATAATCAAATCCAAATCAGAATTCTTTTATTTCGAATTAGGTTCCTAAGTAGCACTTTTTTAAAATACAACATATCAGACAGCACCCCAATTCGCCCTCCCCTTCACCGTGTCCTAAGTGCTCTGGCTGTGGAGAAGAAACGGCGTAAAAAACTTCCCAGCAGCACGCTGTCTCTCATTTTAGAATAATACAATTCTTAGAACAAACCTTCACAGAATTTCAAGATAGATAAGATGAAGAGAGACATAACATTGAATAATAATAACTATCTTAAAGTCGGTATTTTCTTTCTAGATTTTGTAGTTTCTTATTTTATTGAAAACTGAGTGAAAAAGTTCTAGCCATTTAATTAAAAGAAAACTTGAAAAATATCCTTAAATATTGGGTGAAATCGGAATATCCCAAAATCTGATTTTGACTACAAAAACCTTCATTTTGATCTCACTCTTGGCGGAGTTTAGGTCTAGTCCAACTTTTAGTACTAAGTTCGCTAGGTCCTTATTTGCCTAAACATATCACTGTACCTAAGTAAGTCGGGCCACGAGTCACAACTAGTAGCAACTAGTTTTGGGCAGCTAGCCCCTTACCGCCAAACATTAAGTTTCGGAGCACTGAGTATAAATACATTACTTGAAGTTTGACACTTACGAATGGGGATTTTGTTTAATACGTATTTTCTTGTAAGATTTCGTTTCATGGTGCCAGGTGCTTGACAAACTTAATTTAAATTTGTTGCTGTATTTTACAAAACTTAGGTTTTTTAAGGTTAGGTTATTCAAATTTTGACGACCTCCGTCGTAGAGTGGTGTACTTACCGGATTTAAAAAATAACCACTTTTCTACATTTTCTCGGGTGTCTGTAGTACTTTCGTTGTCTTTGATTTCAGAAAACAAGTTCTTTAGCTACTTACTATGGGTTCAGAGCAATGTATGTGATGTTGTCCACATTTAATTTGTCAAAGACACTCATGCAAAGTCTTGGACATTATTAGTACCTACTGCTATTTGTACAGTGTTCGAATTACAAGATTTTTGTATAAAATGTTGATAAGTTAATACTCGATTGCGTTGATAAATGCGTTGTTATAATTTCTTAAATGCAAGAAAAACGAGTATTTTATAAAATGTATTAAAAAATGAATATGTAAGATACATAATTTACTTTTAGAACAGTCCTTGTAGGTAGCTACTTACTCTACAGACGTATATGAATTTCTCAAGCAATGCTGTCTAGAACTGTACTCTTGTACAGTAGTCAAGAAACTCAATATTGTCAGATGAGAATGTAAGCAAGTTGAGTATCTCCGAGTCTTCTCGGAATAGAAGCGAGTCTAATGTATGATGAAATGTTAGTCGAAACAATTCTACATACCCGGTAGACTACGTCATTATGCTGGAGCATGTAAATTGTGGGTTGTAATTACTTCTTGTTAATCATTATTATTAATAATATAATATAATGCCTAGTTTCGATAAATGTTTTGTTAAAACATATAGGATATTATAATACATATATTTCAAAATTTGATTTTCTCACATACTATGTAGATTTGATCACCTTAATGTCTAAATGTGAATGCTGTGATCTCCTTTAATTGAAGGAGCACAAATCAAATATACACTCCACTTTTCTCTTATAATGTATCTTGTGTATTCTTCGTTGAAAATCCATAGATAAATAAATATTTAAATAAATAAATGATTTCTTATATGAACGGTTACTAAACATGAAATGACTTAATTTGAATCACTTGGTGTAGCATCTTATAATTTACATGTAGAAATAATAAAGATACAAGGTGAGTTTTCGAAGACCAGCCAACATTTTAAATTAAGGTCTAGAGATCACCGAAAGTCCATTTTAAATATTATAGTCGAATGAAATAAAACAATAGCATTCATTTGATATTATCAAAATATAGTGTACGCGACCGCCTAGCCGGAATCAACGCACTTGTGTGCGTGCGAGCACTGTCAAATGTATGTGTGTGCTAATTGTTACCTATCTAGGTTAATAAACTGAATTGTGCTGAAATGATGAAGAGGCGTTTTTTTTTTTATATTTTTCGAAAATGTTATTGATTCTAAACAATTTTTTTAAAAATTGGCCGGGAATTGAAAAAAAACCCTGTATTTTTTTATTACGGTGTAATAGTTTACAAAGTTTTTTAATTTCAATAATCCATTCGTAAACCAACATTCTTCGTGCACCTTTTCCTAATCAAATCTACAACTCCGACATCAAAATCATGTCCAAAAAATGTACGCGTCAAACTTGTAAAGTCAGTCCCTTAGAAGCCGTTAAGATACGCCATAAAATTCTGCATTTATAATTTAAGCATTCCTTAGAGGAGACAAAGTTGTTTATGAAATAAGGAAGAAGAAAAAAAAAGCGTGCGCACTTAGAGTCTCTGAATTATGAATGAGATAGCCCTTGATTCAGTATTCTGTTACGTCCTCAGGGATTGATATTGAATAATGTTCCGAAATTTTACGTATTGAGTTTGAACAATACTGTGACTTGTGAGGTATAGGTCCTGTTCGGAACTGGAGCCAAATCATTAGGACTTGAAAGGACCCGATCGGTTGGAAAGATTAGCTCTAAGTTAGGTTTAAGATTAATTTTGGTTTTGCTACCGGCTACTTCAGGTAATCGATATTGCTATATTTTTACGACAAACTTCGTGGTGGAGTAGTACACAACGGTTTTCAAGGTGTTGCCAGCTCTGAGGTTCGACCTCGGACGGGTAAATTTAGAAAACCACTTTTCTACACCATCTCGCTGTTGGGTGTTTGAGGTACCTTCGTTGTCTCTGATTTCATAACACAAGTGCTATAGCTACTTTGGATTCAAAACAAGGTAACTCGTATGTACGTATGTGATGTAAATGTTTGACATTTTTTAATTTATTTCATGAATAAATATTAGTATTACTACACCTAATACTATATTTCGTATACTTACCTGATAGCGATGATAAAGTTAAGGTCACATGATTAAAAAAAAAACCTTTGATTAAGAGTAACCGAGTAAGTAGTAAAAATTTAACTTGACCTTATTTCTAGATTGAGGTTACTAAAGGTTATTGTAATTAAAAACACACAGAATTCTAGTTCAGTTGTAATTAAAATTTTGTAAAGGTCACATTTTGACATTTAGATTATCAAGCTAAGATCAAAACATTTTAAATACGAAGCTACGTGGTTTTGTTGTACGGTATTTTTTTGTTTGAAGAGACCCATGTCTTTGAATAATTTTGACTGGCCTATTATTCTAACGGTTAGTGACCCTGACAGCTGAACCGGAGATCGTGAATTCCATTCCCATCCAGGACAAATGTTTGTGTGATGAGCATGATCATTAATTGTTCTGTGTCTTGGTGTAATTTATCTATACTAATATTATAAAGCTGAAGAGTTTGTTTGTTTGTTTGTTCGTTTGTTCGTTTGAACGCGCTAATCTCAGAAACTAATGGTTCGAATTGAAAAATTCTTTTTGTATTGGATAGTAAGTTTATTGAGGAAGGCTATAGGCTATATAACATCACGCTACGACCAATAGGAGCGGAGTATAAATTAAAAATGTTGCAAAAATGAAAAACCGTTAAAACTAAAACACGCGAACAAAGTCGCGGGGGACAGCTAGTCTATAATATGTATGTATTTAGAAATATATAAGTATGTTTTCCAGCTGTCTGGTTGGCATAATATGTATGTATGCTCTGCCTAGTTTGGGATCAGATGGCCGTGTGTGAGTTGTCCCAAGATATTATATTATTATTATCATACTAATATATAAAGCTGAAGAGTTTGTTTGTTTGTTTGTTTGTTTGTTTGAACGCGATAATCTCAGGAACTACTGGTCCGATTTGAAAAATTCTTTCAGTGTTGGATAGCATATTTATTGAGGAAGGCTATAGGCTATATACCATTACGCTGCGACCAAAAGCAGTGGAGCATAATTGAAAAATGTTGCAAACATGAAAAACCGTTGAAACTAAAACACGCGGACAAATCGCGGGGGACAGCTAGTTTATAATATTTTCGTCCTTGCTGTCATAACGTTGATCATTAAGATTCTGTAAAATTCTCTAAATCAGTCTCGCCAAGGGATCCATATTGTCTGACCTGGCAAATGAGTTGTAAAGGTCAGATAAGACAGAGAGTCACTCACTGTAACTAATATTCAGCAGGTAACACTGAAAGTCACATAGTTCAGAAAAAGATGGGGAGTCAGAAGGTCTGAAGCAGCAACATAGCCGTTAATGTCCGCTTATTGTTAGGTTATTTTAGACATAAATTTTGGTACCAAAATCTGATAGGACGTAATAAGTAAACTTGTTTTTATTTTTACAAGCTTAGAAGTCGAAGTTTGTCAGCTTTTAATAAAAAATATTTTAGGACCAAAAAAATGTTTTGTTTCTAAAAGCTTTTTGCTGTAATACCTTTATTTAGTTTTATTTTAACGGAGAAAGTTATCAGCTAATACGATTATGAGCGTAAAAAACATT
Organism: Diachrysia chrysitis; assembly: GCA_932294365.1. Taxonomy (NCBI): domain Eukaryota; kingdom Metazoa; phylum Arthropoda; class Insecta; order Lepidoptera; family Noctuidae; genus Diachrysia; species Diachrysia chrysitis. The sequence goes on from OW028661.1 coordinate 1,633,225, forward strand.
AATGTCAATTTATTTATTTGAAGGAAGGTTATATCTTTACACAAAAAATATTATTTACCTCTAGTTTCGCTAGAGCTTTCATTTATTCGCTCTTACAACGAGGTACCTACTCCCTATCCATAACCAAATTTGGTTAAGCGTAAGGACCAGAAAACCTTAAAAAGTAAATACATCATCATTATTACTTCGGGTAGATGGGATTATCCAATAAAAGATACTGCATGATTGATCGGTCCTTAAAATTGTGAGGCCCAAGAATTTGCTTCTCCGGTCCTTTGAGCCAGAAAGGACCGTGCAAAACTAATTTAATTTAAATGGATACAATAGATAAATCAAATATTCTAGTTTAACTTGACCTTTGGTAATATGTAAAGGGTATTGCTGAATAAATGTGGTGCCAATGAAGGCACGTTCTTTACTATTTCTTAGGCTTTTAACTGAATTCATAAGCATTTAAAGTAATAGTTATATTCAGCCTTTCAGAAATGCCGACTCTTTTGTTTCATGACGGGAATGCCTAAATCAAAGTTTTATAAAGTTTGTGACGTTTTGCATTTATAGGTTAAAAAAAAGTGTGATTGAATTTTGTAAATTTTCAATAGCAGCTCAGGGTTTGGCGGTGTGCCAGATAAGTGGCAAAACGTTCGCCTCCTATTACATGAGACCTATTAGTTGGTCAGAATAGAGTATGCATCGCTACACACTATACTAACCCAGCAGAAAGAAAATCTAAATACTAAAATACAATTTAAAAAAAAACGAACGAGTTTAACTGGAATTGAACAATATAAATTACTACTAAGTAGTATAACATTGTAAGTTTATTTTTAGCCTCAAATAAACGGTATATAAGTAGAGATAAAAGCGAGTTAGTCTAGTCAACTCACTATTTATTTTGTCGATTTAAAGATTGTAATAGTAACAAGAACCAGTAAATTACACTACAATACTATTGTACTCCTTTGCGTCGAAGATCAATAACCTGTTTTAAAATTGTTGCTAAGTGAAATAATTTGCCATATACTGCAACTGTATTGTTACAGACTTTACATATAATTGTGTACATAAACGTCAAGATTAAAACATATTTTCATACAAATACAGTTGTATTTGATAGTTGGTTCGAAGTTAAGACTCAATATGAATACATTATTTTTTTTGTATTGCCAGCCTTAACTATTCCACCGTGTAGAAAAATAATATAATTCAACTAACAAAACAAAATAATTTGGAATAAATAATATTAAGTTACCGTTTTGCCAAGACATAAAGCAATTGAGATTTTTCTCGGATTATAAATCAATTTACTTATTTCACCGCCTTAAAATATGGGATAGAAAACAGCCCGACCTTGACAAGATTTTCACAAAAACACTCATTATCCCACATTTTCCCAATTTCGTGTTACACAATGATAATAAAAAACCTCCCTCGAGAGTGTTTGCCGCGTCTGCCATGTTTAAATCTAAGGCGTCCATTAACAGATTGCTACGTACATTCTATACAAGAGCTTTTACCATAGTGTTGTGTTCTTCAAAGGAAGCTATACAGTATTTGAATAACAAATGTATTGATCAGATCTGCGGCCTAGAGGGCCTTTAAAGTTATTTATTTTAGAATAGAAGGTGAATTTTTGGTCAAAGTTAAAATTTTTCAAGGAACATCTTTCGCTAAAAAATATAGGTTGAAAAAATTGGACCTCCCGTACAAAATCGATCGGCTAGACTATTTATAGATTTTACATAGGAAGTCCGATTTTTTTTCGACCCGCGTTCTTTGGATGAATTTATTTTAATTCAAGGTTACTATCGCCATAAAAAATTTGGACAGTGACTTAAAAATCATTCTGTATATTACTATAGTATTTCTAGATCTCAAAACACGTATGCATTACTAAAATCCTGATTTTACATAAACGTTAATGGCGTAGTTGTTCATTTAGTTACACATAAATATGCCTATCATAACCGAGTAATGGCGGCAATCTAGTTCCAACGAGCATGTTTAACTACCGTTATTTTTAATAAACAGATCAATAAACACTTAGTTTGAAATTTTCGTTACGTTTCAAGTCTGTTATACACAATAACTTATTAATCTTGTGTAACTTTAAGGGTGATATCAAAATAGCTTCCCAAATTAGGTTTCAAAAGGAAAGTACCTAATTTTCCGCCTGAAAGGAATCCTAGCTATATATATAATATACGTCCTTATTGTCCTTAGAGCCGGACTATTTTTACAGTAAATAAGAGGTCCCTAGAGATATATATGTCTCTGGATGTGACAGGTACGGTATTGTACAACCATAATAACTTCATTATTTGGAATTCGGCTTATTTGGTATTTTATTTTGCCTTATATTTGGGCATGTCGGTTCAAATAGTTTTGGTAGGTAATTGGAGAGTTATTTAAGTTGAATATCATGTAATATTTTGAGTAGTTGTATATTATATTATGAGAACATTAAGTAGTTTGGTTTTGCAAGATATTCATTTCACATAATATTATGTTTATTAATTCTAATAATTTTATCTTTTAAGAAAAACTGTTGAGAAAAAAAGAATTACATACAAAAATACTAAAAAACGATTTAACTTAGGGTTTAAGTAGATTTTGGTAAATTATTTGGTGGTCCTAAGTTACACAGCAAAATCAGCTGAACCCAGTAAGAGATATGAACATCTAAACTTTGAAACTGTTGCAGTTTGAAGGTTCTATCAGTTTCTAGTGTCTTGAAAGCTTAGCAAACTATACGACACGTCTTATTCAGTCGCAAGTTATGTCTTACTTAAGTTGTTCTCACTTCGGACCATTAGGACCAATTATTTATTAAATTAGGTACCTATTATAAACACAAGAAACAAAAATCGCTGCCCGTAAAAAGGTTACAAGTATAGGTACATTTGATTAGCTGTGCCAATAATAATAAAACTTTTAGTATTCTTATTTAATACCTCCATACGGGACTAAGACTAAACTTTTATATTATTATGTAATCATATCGATGATAATAATAAGATTAACCCCATCGATGCACTTAGAGAAAACCCCTAAATCAACACACAAAGATAAATAAAACACGTCATATATTTCTATTAGGCATAATTACCTAGAGTAGGTATAGTGACCCAAAGCTCGCAACGAATCGTAAACACATTATTTTAGGGTTACACAAACATGTTAACCTTATGCAAATAGTGTTATGAATAAGCTTCGTTATAACCCCCCAGTGCGCAATGAAAATGGTGTTAGTTACACCATTTATGCGTTCGTAGTTTTATCTCGGAAAATTCAGACTTGATATTGGATTATTTTATACAGGTATTATTCAAAGTTCTTCATTTGGAACAATATTAGCCTTTGAAAGAGTCTACAAAATAATTGTTGCTGTCAACCTTTCATAAAGTACCTTCAAATAAGGTTTTTATATGATTTAGGCTTGACCTGTTTTATTACATAAACGGTATAATGTTTTGTGTTTTAGAATTTATTGTATTACAATATAATATTAGCACGCCTTCAAAGGTACCTTACAAAGTTCTTACTAAAAAAACTCAAATTGTATTACTGACTAGCAAATCGACCCGGCTTCGTACGGGTAGCGAAAAACATTACGGAGTTATACATACAAACCTTACTCTTGAATCACTCTATCCACTGGAGAAAACTATATGAAAATCCGTTCGGCAGTTTTTGAGTTTATCGCGTTTAGACAGACCGACAGACACGCGGCGGGGGCTTGGTTTTATAATATGTATAGATTAGTACAATATGTCGCAATTTAATACATAATTACTCAAATTTGGTCACGATTTTCGATAATTTATTTGGCAAATAAAACACTAGAATACCAAATACTTCAAATAGAATAAAAAACCACCAGAACAGGCAAAGAAAACATTCGTATTTGTTGTACAAACTTTTAACCGATCCAAAGGAATGCAGGCCAAAGTTTCAAACTTTACATACTCATAGTAAGATAGTTACTTTGTGTGCATTCATCAATAACGTTGTGTGTGCACTTTTCTTTGTACTTCTATTTCGACTTGGAAAGTTCTGGAAAGTTCTCGATATTCGAGAAGTTTAGAATCGAAGTTTGTTGAATCAGCGTCGATGTAAACAGTGGCTGTTATGTACGATGTAAGTTGTGTTTTGTTTGTAAACATGATTATCTAATATGATATTTATATGTATTCTATTTGGTTCGTACAATGGAAACTTTAGTTGTTTTGTGTATCTATTAACAATAAGTATTATTGATCTGTAACTTAATGTACGGCCTTTTCTTAAACAGAGAAGGAACAAATATTTCTCACTATGACTGTATAGTCATCGTATCTGTTTGTGACACTTTTACGGCTAAACCACTGAACCGATTCGGATGAAACTTGGTAATTTCGGATAAGCTTGGATTTCAAGGAAGGACACGGGTTAATTTTTTCCCCGATAATTATAGACAACCGAGGTAGGACCCGCGGGCAAAAGGTAGTTTTTAATAAAACCAGTAACATAACTTAGTTCAGCCAAAGAAATAACAGATTTCAGCCGGTATTAATGACTTTTAATTAGAAAATTTAATCACGTTTGAGCTGTTAATCAATTTGTCCCTAATTTTGACTCTACATATATCCTTATTCACCCTATTTACGTAGCAACAACTTATCAAGCCTCCCCTTATTAAACACTAGAGGTGCACTAAACAAGAGCAATAAACATATCTCAAGCAATCGAAAACTAGAGGTGCTACGCTCGTCGCCAATTAAATTTATTGTCACAGCTCTAATTTGAGAGTGGGAAGCGAACAAATTGTGTTTATTGAGAACAGTCCTGAGTTACGTGTGATATCGTCTTACACGTGAAGTGGTCCAAGTGTTAAGATAATCGAGACTGATCATAATGTAACAGCAGATGATATTTTCATTTTTTTATTGTCACATGTCTAAGTATAAATGTATTAATAAATTGAGTACTTTTTACAAATTGTTTTTTTAGCAAAAGTTTTTATATAATTGTTATTTAAAGCAAAGTTATTTTTACTCTTTTTCCAGCTCTCCCTGTTAAAGGCTGCTGAGGAATCATCTAATAATTATAGGAAAAAAAAAACTAAGCAGGTTTTAATCATATAATATATCTTATTCGATATTAAGACATACAACTCTTTCAGCAGAAGTTGGGGTTCTAACAAAAGTAATATAGTGTGTACTGAATTTTAAGTAATTTACATTATACTAGTGGCGCCCCGCGGACTCGCCAGCGTGTTGATAAAAAACTGTGATAACGACATTGATGAAAAGTAGCTTATGTTTTAATTCAGTGAGAGCTGACAGTTCCAACGCCATTTTTTTTTATTTCGTGGAAAAGAAATACGTCTGTCAGATATTGCATAAAACAACTGTCATAAAATTCAATGTCAATTATTCTTTGGATAGTCTCTGGCTTTTCAAAAATCAGCCCTTAAAGAGCTATCTATTTACCAAATGTTATTCAAATCCGTTCAGCCGTTTTATCGTGATTAAATAACAAACATCCATGCATTCAAACTTTAGCATTTATAATATTAGTAATGAGATTTATAAGATTAGTTCCTACGGTTGTGATTAATGCTCCATATCTTTACAATTCTACATTAATTATAATAATAAACTAATTATAATAATACGTATTATGATTAAATAATGTACGTAGATTCCTATATCATTCAAAGATACACATCCACTTAAGACAAGCTCCCTTACACCTGAACTCGTAAACTCGTCACCAATTAAACTCGTACAGTCACCATCACCTGTCAAATGACATGACATTAGTACGTTGAGTGCGGATTCGGTTTCTCACGTTACATCGCGTGGAATAAACAAATTGGAATCGAAAAATTACATAATGCCATCAAATGTTTGACTTGCCAGCAAAGTGAATGAAGATAATGAATATATATTTTATTTTTATAAAGGATTTTTGTGAATGATGTTTGAACATGAACACATGTCATGTCTTGAATACTTGTTTAAATCTATAAGTGCTTAATATTCTTTTTAACTTGCGTGTACTTATTGCATAAACATATCGACAAATATGCAAAGACTACAAAACAATAAAACCTCTTTAAAAGAAACTACTTCTAATTCCGTGTAAAGTCACAAACGAGTTAAGTTAAAAAGTAATTGTAAAAGGCTTCATTCCATTTCCATGAATACTTTATTTTGTAATTGGTTGCGTGGTGTGCTGGCCGCGATTTGCTGGCACTTCGATTCTAACTGGCTAGTATCACGCTTCCAAGCATGTATAGCAGGACGTAACCCTAATTCTGTTAAACACGAACTAAACTTATTATATTGTATCTATATCTTTCACTTCTACATAATTAGAAAGGAACAGACGAAAATAAATTAGTGCTGTCAAATTAAGTTCCAGCCTTAGAGTAAACATAGTCTAGCATAGAGCATGCGCATCGCCAGTAGCCCCTTATGTCAAGCATAAGCACATGTTTAGTTAAATGTACTGCGCTCGTTTACTGATTTGTGTGATTTTCCGTGCAACGATAGACGTTTTTGCGAAAATATTAACGGTTCCGATATTATTAGGGTAATATTAAGTTTTGAGACAGTTTTAATGCGCTCTGTTTTGAAACAAATTTTATGATTTTACATGTTCATACTAGTGCCAACAGTTCATACTCGGTACGCGCGCTCTATAGTTAACTTATTTATTCCTTTAAGGTTTCAACGGTTCCAAAGGTTTCATACAAAATCGATACGCAAAAACGTGTGCATATTAAGTAAAAATATAGTGAGGTTCACAGCGTAAATAAGTTTGACATTAATTCTAAGTTAGTTGTTATCTATCATCGTCCTTTTCTTACGCTGTTTATTAATAAGAGAAAGCATTACTTTAATTTTGGTTGGCTTGCGAACGAGGGATTCAGGACCGATGGGCAAGTGAAGCGTGACAAGAAACACTAGTCGATCCTATTATGTTATTAGATTGTTAAAAATTCCTTTAAAGTCTTCTGGGCACACCCTGCTTTTTAGTTGTGTAGGTAAAGGAATGATATTGTACCACAAGATTGTACTAATGGATTAAAAACAAAGCAGTATTACTGATTCTCTTTAGTATAGTATCATAAACAAGAGAAGCAGTAAAAACAATGGAAAAATGTGTACGAAAGAATGGACCTTTTTATTGCCGTAAGTTATAAGTAAAGATTCTTAAAAAAAATTCATTTTAACATCTCAGTGCATCTTAGACAATGTTTTATATATAATATCATTGTTAAGAGGACTACACTTGTATGTATTCTTCTAATACATAAAAAGGTCGTATTAAGTGTTTGTTATCGAACTCCTCCGAAACGGCTTGACCAATTTTTATGAGAATAGGTCGTAGGCTATTTTTTATACCTCTAGGTGATAAGGGTGGCCATCTCCAGTTTTTTTTTCTTTTTTTATACAAATTTATATGGCAGATTAACGTTTGCCGGATTAGTTAGTTTAATTATAATTTTGTTGGAACTAAACATTAAAAAACAAATTGCATTAACACAGGTATAATTCAACTTAGTTTCCACATACACTCTGGGCAGCGTGACATTAAAACTCTACATTACCTACTCTCCCCATCAAAGGTTCCTGTTTTATGTCGTGTTTGCATATGTCACGTCAAGATATTTCTGTGCGTGACGAAGGAAACATCCGACATCCCATTTAATATTGTATTCATAATAAGCACCTTCTGTTTACATCATGAGCTGTGTCAGTTTACCTCAGCTATCATGAATAATTGTGATGAAGTACATGGGAGAAATGTAAATGTGTTTGGGCTATCTTTTCATGTTATTCCTAAGTACATATTTTATATTATTCTGTAGTATTTAGCTAAAGGTATAAATATAATTAAACCCGGCCTTAAATTTAAGTGCCAAAAGGTACACGATTTTTATGCAAAGAAGGAACGAGTATTGACTATCTCGCTCGCTCACAATTAATGGTTGTTGGTTGTTTTTATACCTATAAATGGCAGTTTCATTATTATGTTTTTCTGTAATCTAGGTTCGAACCTGTAAGCTTATACATACGAGTTCAGTCATTTAGTTTTAACCGACTTCAAAATGAGGAAGTTCTTAATTCGACGGTTTTGTTTTAAATTTTATATGTTTATTCGTCGGCAATTATGGATAGATTTTAAAAATTAATTTCTGCTTCTATTTGGCATCGATAAGGTTTACCTTAGAGGTGGCTCTATATAATATATTACATTGAAAACGATTTCTTTTTACAAATATGTATAATAAAAAAAAACATCATTCGGTAACATAACATTATCTTTGAGAGACACACGCAATGAGGTAGCGTATTCAATTTGGTTTTCTAAATTTAGCATTTGACAGGTTTCCGATATAATTATGTCAGTGTCATTTTTGTAATTACCACATTTCATAATGAGGTCATCATTAATGAAGCTATGTCTATATTTATACAATCCATACCTAATATCATCGACTTTCTGATATACAACCGTCAATGTGTGGAAATAAGAAGAGGTTTTTATTTTAATGTACTTCATTTCACAAAATTATAACTTACTAGTACCTATATAGTTAATTTTTAATTTGTCGAAAGAAAAAAAAGCAAAAAGAGGTGATGACGCATTATTAATTCATCCAATGATACATCTAGAGCGGTACTTATCTAGTGGCTACACTGAATAATATTTTTGCGTTTTAATTGGTGTCATTAACCCCATTTTGCGTATATCTTAGCTTATATATTATCAGTAGGCTTTAGGCATCTGTCGTCACGCTCTTAGCCTGTTTGCGTCACCGTGACATTCTCCGCGGCGTGACACTTCTGAGCAGCGTGACGCTGAGACAGCGTGTCCGTTACTTCGTTACAAGTGTTCTGAACTTGGCTATCTCGTTTCATAGGCTTTTTATTTGATCTTGTTAATGTTACGGAACTCTAGAAATGCGGATGTAAATTTTTTATTGGAGGACTTTTTTTTACTGCATCTTAACGTGTCTATTCTAATAAAAAAAAGTAAAAAGTTTTACAAATATTAAATACCGTAAACGAACAAACTAAGGTAGATATTATTTCAATCATTTTATTTACAATAAAGCGAAATTAAAATATTTGAAACTAAATTAATTTATTATTTAAAAGAATAAAGATAGATAGTGCATAGCTTGGCAGTCTACCCTTTTCTCAAGCTATCTTGGGGTTGGCTTCCAGTTTTACCGGATTCAGCTGAATATAGTATTTTACATTCTGCGACTGCCTATATGACCTCCATAACCAATTTTACTGGGTAACACAATCTCCCAAAGTAAGACTGTTTGTCAGAATTGTAATGACTTAACGCCTGTCAAAGATCAACGTATGACTGTCGGGACCAACGACTAAACGTGCTTTCCGAGGCACGTAGGGGGTCTCGATATGTTTACAAATGTTCACGCATCCACGGTCCAACCGCGGCAAACGCGGCTTAACCTGTATTATCAGTCAAATCGTGCGGCTTACACTTAGCCACGAGCCCATTAACATTAATAATTTTAAAATATAAACTCCTCGAAAATGACTTTCATTTACAACAGTACATTAGAAAATATTATGCATTTAATACTTAGGTACTCATTAAATCTCACTTGAATATAAACCCAATACACAGCAAACTAACAGAATTAATGTTGCTTTCGGATTTAAAAGGGGCCTCTGTCCTCCACCGAAGGATTACAGGCTTACAGGACTTACAATTACGAACCTACATTTTTTAACAAATCCGATTAACTAGGTAAATAAAATAAGCATACGAAATAGGATTATATAAATCAATTTAAAATTTTGTTACATGTTGAACTGCGGTCGATTCGACCAGTGAAATTGTGCGTGAATTATCGAAATAGAAAAATTTAATGTAATGGACTAATGGTTTACAATAAAGAGGATAGCGACCATAACCAAGCGAGAAACGGAAGACCCGTTCACGTGGAGCTAAACTGGTATATTTGATGACCCAGTTTTGTGTGCTTTGAGGGTAAGACTAAGTGCTGGATTAGGGCGAGTGCGATTGTCACAAAGGACGATTGTTAGTCTAATCTTTGCTTAGGTGAAACATTTGTACATGTTTGTCGACACACAAATAACGATACAGCCCACTGTTGATAAAAAAAAATGGTTTTGGAAAAAAAAATAGTGTCCTGTATTTTGTTCCCCAATTAATTATGATTTAATATATTATGATTATGTCAAGGCCATTTGAAAAAAAGGCCAAGTCGGAGTGAAAGTTTCAACTTTTTAGATATTACGGTTTATGAGTTACAGCTCAGTGACAGACAGATGTACCGACGGACTGACGGACGTACAGACAGCGGAAGCTTAGTAATAGAGTCCCGTTGGCATCCCTTGGGTATGGAACCCTAAAAATTGCGGCTGTATTTTTAATAAATTAAATGTATATGTGTTTACTGATTGGTAGTAGATATATAAATTACAAAAAGTCTTTAGAACCCATTGGGACCTAAAGGGAGTATACAAAAAGAATTAACGTTTAGTTATTTTCTGATCTGAATGTACTTTCAACCATGATATTACAAAACAATAATTATGCGTAACAAAATTTTAAGTTAGCTACTTTATAAAGGTTGGATTTACTATGTGTGCGGATGTCCTAAATTTTTTTTAGTCACTGACTGATCGGATATAGGACTTAGTATTGGGATTTCGTATTGTCTGTGAATTTTTTACCGCGGATCGCCAGAACAGAACTTACTATAGGACTATTCATGTTTTTATACCTAAGTTTAAGCAATAATGGTAATATTGTGAACAAGATGACTGGAAGATCTCTGCGGCATAGGATGAACTGATTCTGTGTTCAAACAAAGAAAGTACCTATGGGATAAATAACATTTATTTATTTTAAACTTCATGTAAAAATTGGTATACAAGTTATACTTGCCACAGGGCATTTTCCGTCAGTCAACCTTTAGCAAAAAAGAAAAACAACATTGAAGGGGAAGTTTAAAAATAAGAACTCTTCCCATGAATAAAATTGTACATACATATAGTTTATAAGGATGTACTTAATTTATATTTATTTGTTTAATGATTATAGAATAAAATTATAATTTTCTAGCTGTCTCCCGCGACTGTGTCCGCGTGTTTTAGTTTCAACGGTTTTTCATTTTTGCAACATTTTTCATTTATGTATTACTCCTTTTGGTTGCAGCATAATGTTATATAGCTTATGCCCTTCCACAATAAATGGGCTATCTAACACTAAAAGAATTTTTCAAATCGGACCAGTAGTTCCTATATATTAGTATATAATATATAATAATGTTAAATTAAATATGACCGCTTGGATATCTAGTTAATTCGTTTTTATGATCGTAAGTTATAATTGGAAACGTAATCATGACTGGGATAAAAACGTCCTGTTTATTAATTCAGAGTTTTCGATTGACATGGCTTGGCTTACAAGTCTCATTTTGAGGTAATTTTACTTTATACGATATTAATTAACAAGCATTATTGGTAGTTCCTGATATAGGTATTATAGAATAAAAGTTATCTTCTCAGGAATTATTGGAATGTAAATCACCGTTAAACTAGGATATGTATTGATAATTCAGTAATAAAATTAGGTTATGTTCTAATAACTTTCGTGAGGAGTATTCATAATTATCTAAAACAAAAAGGTTTACTTACGCATATTCTCAGGATTGCCCGCCTAGTTTCAGGCTCAATAGGAATACCTAATCATGTCAACTCGACTCGCGACACCACCGCCGCCGCGTCAGCTCATGATTAGGGACTTCTATTGAGTGTGAAACTAGTCGGGCGATCCCGAAAAATTAGGTTATTTTTATCAATAGTGCCTTAGAACAGCTACCACAGATATTTTGATTGAATCCATTTCTGTACTTCTTTTAAAAAAGAAAACTTGGCTGCATATTATTACACATTTATTTGATAGAGCATCTACCTTCATTGTCTTTGCATCATCGAAAGGTTAAATGGTAGAAAATGCCTTCAAATAAACCGCCACATTAAAATAACTTTCTGGTGGTAAATTACACAGTTAAAAATAACAAGTTGATTCTGAGTTGGAAACTTTTGTGTTTGCTTTATGTTTTTGTTATTTTTATGTTTCAAACAATAATATAATTATGTTAGATACGTTTCCTTATTCCTAGTGTTTTAACCTACATAGTAGGTTTCTTACAGTACCTAGTGTGATGAATTTGATCCTTATTTAAAAGATTTGTTGTCTATTTAAGGTTTTTTTAATAGGTATCTTGGGACATATACATATTATAGAAAAATTACACCCAGACACACAAAAAATGATCATGCTCATCATATGAAGATTTGTCCTGGGTGGAAATCAAACCAACGACCTCCAGTTTAGCTGCCAGGGTCACTAACCAATAGACCAACAGGCTAGTCAAATACATGATTTATGATGAAATATTTATGTTTAGCAGTGGTTCGGTGTAGGCTGACTTGTTGATGGAACTATTGTTGATTGTATTATTATTTATTACGTATTCTTTTGTTTTATTTCAAGTACTTTCTTTTTATCAAACAAAGATACTTAGTATTTTATGGGCTGATGCACCAGCAACCGGCTTTCGAAACTGCACTTAATAGCCTTCAATATATTATTAAATGAGGCTTAAAACCGTACTATCAATAAAGCGTATTAAATTTAATAAGGAATTTCTTTTACGGGTTGGCGTACAATAATGAAATGATGTTTCAATATTGCGTACGTTTAATACTACGTACGTTTATGATTTAGTTCATCAGTTTAGTGCTTTATACGGACGGAGATAGGCTTAAAAGTTTACTGCATCGAAATTCCTAGAAATAATAACACGATGCCTAGAGCCTAATACAATTAGTTCAGCCAGTTAATGCAGTTATTAAGTTTTAAGCCTTTAGTGCTAAAAGTGAAATTTGAATCTATACAATAGGTACATATATGTTTGTTCTAGGTTTTTGCATGTTAAATGCATGAGCCATGACATGGAACAATGTCTATGTATCGAAAAAGGAATGCAGTAGGCAATAGTCTTATTCTACTACTATTAACAACTACTATTAGCAACCGGGCTAAAACATCAAGGCAATAAATACCACTTTATATATTGTGATGAATTTAAATGTGGATGGATGGAGAAGGAGCGGAAACCGGAGAAGAAGTCGATGGATTGCAGGAAAGAGGATGCTAATGAAAAATCTGTTAATGATAACATGATGAGTAATAGGGTAGAATGGAAGTAAAACACATTTTGCGCCGACCTTAAATAAATTGGGATAAAGGCAGGAGAAAAAAAAAGAAGAACAAGATGTGCATCAAAAAGAACCCATCACAAGCAGGAAATGTAATTGCAAAAAATATATATTTAAACTTTTTAATCTCGAACGAGCCGTAGTTTCAACGCATACCTGAATTATCCCAAATTTTAACAAACTTCGCCCAAACATTTGCCAAAACTTTGCAACCAACATTTTTAAAACCCTCAAGCCTTTACGAGGTTACACGCACACCCTAATTTGAAAAACTTGAGGGCTGTCAGAAGCACAATTCGTGTTTCCGAGTTTAGTTGTTGTGCAAGTTAGCAAGTAAATCTTGTCGAAAATGTTCAGGATTGCCGTCCGGCAATGCCTGTGGTTTGCCCCTGTTAAACACAACTTAACTTATTGTTTCTTGGTAACAAACTTCTGTATTTATTGTTGGGGTTGGCGATGTTAAGTGGCATGTCGTTGCGTCTTTGTGGTGGTTGAGGGATAGCCATGGTCAGCTATATTTGTTTGAAAGGCCATTTGTTTACAGCTTCTATTTGTATACATAGTTTTTGAAAGTTGATTTCTGTTTGATCAAATTCTTTTTCAGTTAAGTCGTTTGTAAAAAATCTGGAAGCTAAAACTCATTTTTAATACTTACAACGCATTCAAATTCCCTTTTATTTTGAGGATATTCTAGGTCAACGGCGTCAACTTACCATCTGATGAGATGCTGGCCCGAACGTCAGCTATTTATAAAAAATATTTCATTATGTTAGGGAATAGAAATCTTGAAAAAAAAGTGAGAATAACAACATTTTTCTTACGTCTTCCATAGGCGGATTTAATCAAAGGAAAATATTGAAGGGATCAAGTTTCTATTAGCTGGAGGGCGGGCCTTTGATTGGGAAACGGCCTTAGTAGCCTATTTTTGTTTTTTAGTCCATTCGGTAACCTTTTGGTAAATTATATTTTTTTTTTTTTTTTTTTTTTTTTTTAATTTGAAATCAATTAAAATGTATTTATTTATTGTTTTTGACATTTTTACATTATTTATATCTTAATATTTACAAACTTAACTATATATACACTTTAAACAAAACTAAACTTAACTAAAAAAAAAAAACTAAAAAAATGCGTCAAAAAATTCATCCACGTCGCTGTCGACTGGAAGTGTACCCAAAAGGCTGGCAGCATTGCCACGTTGTATGGCAATGCTAATTCTTTGTCCGAGGTAAAAGCCAGCCCTTGGGTCACGCGAGGAGTCAACAAGACGTTTTTCCAGATCTTTAAATAAAAGGTGTGCACTCGGACCCCACGGTCCTAATGTTTCAACCCCAAACGGCTGGAAAGTATAACTTCCAATAAGGTTGTTATATTTCCGCCGTTTGAGGTTCTCAGCAGCCGCAGCAGCAGCGCCAGCACAGAACGACGAACTGGGAAGATGAGATGGCGCAAGAGTATCGACACAAGTAGCGTCCCACACTAAAGGCCTACCCATCTTCCAAGGGAACAAAGACATCCCGTCCGGTCTCTTGCCGTCGTCGCGTGCCAGGCCATTAGGTTCAAGTACAGCCGGAACGCCGGCGGCAACAAGAGCACGTCGGATGATGTCGTTTAAATTGGCATGTCGCGCCATGCGTCCTGCGCTACGGCTACATGACAGGCCGTGGTGTCCGAGGCTGTTGACTACTTCGCCACAGTGACAGCGATGTGGAGAACAACAAGAAGCGCCAAGGCGTAGTGAAACACAGAGGCGGAAAGTAGTATCGTCGAACAAGGTGCCTATGTTCGACGACGGTAGTGCGTGAAGCCATAGGCCTGACTCCCACTCCCCCACAGCAAGCAGGCGCGCACGCTCCGCAGTAGTAGACGATGTGGACATAAGGTTTTCATGAACTACCCTGCAGAGCGGCTCATCCCACTGTCTCTGGGAAGATGGGTGGTCAGGTAGATTTGATTTAGGGCAAGCGAGTCTCCAGGCATCCACAGCCTCGGTGAAGCACGGCACATCAAAATCAATCAGTGTGGAGTTAAGGATATTCCTGATCAATTTATCAGTACCGTGGACCGAGGGTATAAAAGCTGGTAAACTGATACTTGTAATTTTGCGGACGCCGAGCCCCCCCATGCGGATGGGAAGAGTGGCTTGAGCCCAAGCTCGGTCGTCCATGGCCATATTTAAAATTGAAGTGAGCGTGTGTTTTATAATTTCGTCCATTTTTTCTAAAAGTAGAGGGTGCTTCCATAAATGGGAAGCACGAAGGAAATAAATTAATTTGGGGCCGAAACAGCAATACCGAATTAGGGTGATAGCCGAATGCATGTTAATTTGTAATAATCTTTCCGAGATGTCATTAAAATTTTTAATTTTTTCGTCTATGAAGTTGGGAAAGGCATCTTCAAAGATTGGAGACCCAAGCAGGCGAAGTGAGCTTTTGTCCATAATTTTGATATCAGGGGCTATTGCGTTGAATTTTGAAAGTGTCAGTTGTCTGTCAGTCCTATCATGAAAGAATAACTCACATTTAGAGAGGTTAAGTTCAAGGCCAATGGTTTGAAATTGATTTTTTAAAAATAGTAGATCATTTAAAACCTCGTCTACATCGCCTCCAAGAGTCCCATCATCAAGATACCAAACGTTAAATTTAGAATTTAGTTGCCGAATAATTGGGTGAATGGCTAAACTGAAGATCACTGGCCCGAGGGGATCACCTTGCTGACAACCAACAGCAGATTCCAAAAGGTTGTCCCGATATAATAATTTAGAAGGTTGTCTGTAACATTGCCAAAGAAAACTAAAAATTTGTGGTAATTCTTTTTTAGTTTCTGCCAGCAAGGTGTCCCTATTAACCGAATTAAAAGCATTTTTTATGTCAACCTTCAGGATGACCTCTCCTTTGCCAGAATTTAGGTAGGTCGACAACGCGTGTACGGCAGCCTCACAGCCCCCTTTGGAACCATAACCAAGTTGCAGGGGCTGAAATTTTTTCGAAACGGCCTCACCATAAAATTTACAACAGATCTTGGCTGCCATACGACGGTATGTTGTTCCCACAGCAATGGGACGTATGCCGCCATCCCTCTTGCGTAGAGCGCATAAATTGGCTCCGTACAAGACGTCGATGACGGCTCCGTTGACCTTGCCGGAGAGCATGAGGTTGATCAGAGCCGTGAGCTCCTTCAAAAGCGACTCACCAGCTTCCCCGGCACCTGAGCTGACCAGGTCCTTCAAATGTTGTGGGCTCAGGCCGTCGAGGCCACCAGCGGAGCCACTCTTGAAGGAACTAAGGGCTCTGATCACCTCTTGACCTGTAATGGTGAGGGAATGAATATCCGGATCAGGAGGATCGGGAAAAGAAAGGTCATTTGCAGGGGCAGGATGTTTGCTCTCCAGAGCTGCGAGAGTTTCTGGAGAACAAGCAGCCACCTCATCGCTACTAAAAAGTATCCTGGCTGCTCCGCTAATGTCACCTTCCCCTAGTTTAGTTTCAACTATGTGAGAAATACCTCTAGAGAAGGTAAACCTCTGAGACAATAATTTTGAGTCCAAATTATGGGCCGAAACGTTACAATTTTCTTTAATTTGGGCAGTTAAACTCTTTTTGGGTGCCGAATTCTTTTGAATATTTAAAATTCTGTAGGGGAAGGTAAGCAGATCTTCCCAGGCACTTAGAGAGTTCTCTCGGGCTGCAAGGCGAACGCAACCTGCCAGGTATTGAGCCACTAGAGGTCTAGCGCCGCGGGGAACTCGCTTTAAAACCGGAACGGAGGTTTTGAATTTTGAAAGTGTTTTCCAAAACGGATCAAAACTGGATGTTGTTGGTGTATGAGTAATGACAGGGTCTGTTAGTGCGTTTTGGGGCTTATGCACCTTCCCAATATGCACATTCAGACCCCGCTTACCTTTAAAGAATCGTGCCTGGGTGCACAGAGGGCACCTCTCCAGGACATTTTGTGAAGGTTGACTCGCACTGTCTACCGCCACATCACTTCTGCTACTGTTCATTAGTATTGTTAAAATATAAATTTACACTTAATAATAAGGTAACAAGTAAATTATATAGATTAATCATGTTTTAATCATCTATATGACTGAACAAACTACATATATGTAGTATACATGGACATTGAAATATATTCATGTTGTGTATGGTTCAATCGTCCGATGATGTCCCCAAAAAAATCAGTATTAAGCATATTTTTGGTGCCACAAATACTCAATTTTGCTTACATTTTCGTATACAACCAAATTTCTTAATGCAGCTTCAGCTTTAATTCCGTCGTACCATTTAGAGCTGATAAACCCCCAAAGTTTCATCACTCGTAAAATAAGTGACACATTACATCAAGATCGCAACTTTATATTAATTTGGAAGGATACATAAAGCTGCCTATTCACGGTCCGATCGGCGTGATATAGAATAATTTATTATGATAATGCGTTTTCCCAATTTTCAAAGTTTGGCGGTATCTTTTAACTTTTCTTTTGAATCGCATTTACAGACACCCTGTATTTTTTATATATTTTACGTTAGAATATTTGTGAAGTTGTGTTTTTGAGAAGATACCGAAATGTAATTACTTTTGTTAGTTGAAAATTTTTGATCAATATCAAAAATGCATAGTATGGAAAGGGGAATTCTTAAGCAATTTATAAACACTAGCTTTTGCCCGTGGCTCCACCCGCGCGGTTATCGGTTATCGCGGCACAAAATAACCCCATGCCCTTAATTAGGATTTTAGTTGACATAATAATATTGAATACGTACCAATTGTGTCATTCTGGTACTGTTAGATATTACTAAGTTAAGATTAGGTAGTCATTATATATTATTCACAACATAACATTGAGAGCCTCAAAACCTACCTAGCGTTAGAATTTTATACAAATGCCTAGGTATAAACCGCACTTATGAATTAAAATCTCACAGGGACTGAGACTCGGTACATATTCATTACGTTTTATTATACTCATTAGTGGCATGAGTTTTAAAGTCATAATGTAAAAACCCTTTGCAGTTGTCTTCCTCTGACTGTACCAATTAACTTGTAAAATACTGTCGTAAGTATTCTAAACGCCCCTTACATTTTCTTGATTACATTTTATTTAATTATTTTTTTAGCCGTGTTCTTTTAGGCTAAAAGATTGGTTCTTAATAAAAAAGAGGGCTACTTAAACCAAAGTACTTAATATAAACATAAGCAAAAAAAAACAATAGTTACGCACAGGCAACTGGCAAACGTCATTACGAAATGCAAAAAAAAAAAAAAGATTCAAAAATAAAATCCTTACATGACAGCAATTTACAATCTACAAACATTAACATGCAGCAATCATTTTTATTACATGTACGCAATTCATTTAATTACAAAACATTAATAAAAATATAAAAAAAAATCTCGCAAACAACACGCAATAACACAATAAAACATAATTAACATCGTTGAAACTTTGCGACTTTTTGTCGCAGTCGCCCGTGAACAGTATTTTTGTAGAGATGTGTAATTAAAATGGCGGCGCCCGAGAAACACGACCACAATTACTTTGAAGGCGAGCAAAAGTTTTAATACATTTATTTCAGTGTTACTTGACGTCTGTTTGTCTGTATGATTGTATTAACCACGGCCTTTCTTTATGTTCCCCACGATAATGTTA
This sequence comes from Diachrysia chrysitis, assembly GCA_932294365.1. Lineage (NCBI taxonomy): Eukaryota > Metazoa > Arthropoda > Insecta > Lepidoptera > Noctuidae > Diachrysia > Diachrysia chrysitis. Next base: position 1,652,173 of record OW028661.1, read on the forward strand.
TTACACTGCGGCATTATTATATTTAATTTAATGGCGGTAATTATAACTAAGTTTTCTTGAGAACTGCTATTAGGATTTTTGTTGTGGAATGTTGTTTTGTTTTAATAATTTTGAATGGTGGGACGCATTTTCTTTGTTTCACGTTTTCATGGTAATCATAATCGTCAAAGTCTCTGGTAATAACAGAAATACGTTATAAAAGTATGCAGTGACATCTGTACTGTAATCTACGTAGATTTTAGTTAATATGTAACACTAGCTGAGGCGAAGTGCGCTTCACTTGTCTTTAAAAATCTAAAATTCGACCTATGGTTGAAAAGATAAAAATCACTACCACCAGAGCCACCTAAAGCACTAAAGTAACTATGTTGCAACTATGTGTGCAAAGTTTCATATCAATTGGGCTAATGGTTCTTTAGTTTTTGGTGAACATACATACACACATTCTCCTTTTTATATAGATAAATAATAATAATTTTTCCATTAAATGCAAAAATAAACAGCAAATCTGTAAAAAAACTTTATTAACAAAATTATGTTAAAGTTAAATAATAACAACATACCTAGGAGTTAATATCCTCTTTTGTTAAAATAATTAAAAACTAAGTAGAGACCTGACTTAAGTAGTCAGTGCCTCAGAAGGCACGTAAAGCCCGGTACTGCCCTTTTCGTGTCGGCTTTCCTTGTCATCAGACAATAAAACTGAAAGAATAGAGAGCACCTGGATTCCTGCACTCTTAAAAACTATATTTGCCTAGTAATTTTCTAGCTTTCAGATTTTCTGTGGCATTTACGTATATAATAATATCTTAGGATAATTTATTAATACACGGCTATAATGCTGATCCCAAACAAGGCAAAGCCTGTAGTTTGGTAACCAGACGACTGATAAACATACTAATACTAAACAAATTTGTATTTATTTATATATATTTTATAATATATAAACTACTAGAACTACTGGTCCGATTTGAAAAATTATTTCAGTGTTGGATAGCCCATTTATTGAAGAAGGTTATAAGCTTTATAACATTACGCTGCGACCAAAAGGGGCGGAGCATAAATAAAAAACCGTTGAAACTAAAACCAGCGGATAAAGTCGCAGGGGATAGCTAGTAATTTATAAATAAATACATATTTGTTTAGGAATATAACGGGTTTACTCACGTACGTTCTCGGGATCGCCCGGCTAGTTTCAAACTCAATAGGAGTCCCTAATCATGAGCTGACGCGGCGGCGGCGGTGTCGCGAGTCGAACTGAAACTAGTCGGCGATCCCCAGAATGTGCGTGAGTAAACCATTACCGTCATAAAAGTTGTAATATATAAATACATACGCATACTATAGATAAATTACACCTAGATACCGAACAAATGATCTTGTTCATCACACAAAGATTTGTCCTGGGTTGGAATCGAGCCCACGACCTTCGTTTTAGCAGTCAGGGTCACTAACCACTAGACCAACACGCCAATATGTATAACTAAAAAGTCAAGTCCAGTAAGCAAGGGTTGTGATCAATGCTCGATTCCTTTTTGAACGCATACCCCTGAATACTAAAACGCGATTTAACTTTAAGACGATCTTAAACATTTACCTGTCGACAGCACGAAACTTAAAGGTTACCTAAAACTGATTGAAATTTCAGTATTCTTTAGATGCCTATGTGTACGGTGAGATGATAACAGATTGTTATAATTACAACCTTTTATAAAAAACTTGATATAGAACCTATTTAGTTGAATTCGTTTTATTACGAAACGGTTTCCGAGGTACATTTGTATTGGATAGCCATTACTTTTAAGCTTCAAGAATCGAATAACAATATCGTTTCGGATGTCGTTTTTGTAAAACACGTAATATACTTATGCGGAAAACCAGAAGGAGTATCATCATCCTTTTCAGCACATATGTATCCTTTTTTGTAGGGATAAGTAGAACCTGATGTCCACGCCATATATGTGCCTTGATCATAATACTTATACTGGCATTTGCCCGTGGCTCTGCCAGCAAAAATATCGGTTATCGCAGCAAAACGTTGACTAGGACCTTTCTTGGGAACTGAGCGTAGTCTATACCAAACTCGAATATTAAAATCGGTTCAGCGGTTTAGTAGTGCAATGGTAACAAACAGTCAGACAATGAGAAAGACAGATAGAGTTACTGTAGCATTTATAATACAAGTGTTTATTAAAATAATTATTTAATATTGTATTTTGTCTATCTTTACTAAACTTTAATTGATCACAAATAAGTTAAAACATTATTTAATTTAGATCGTCAACATTAACATTAACTTTTGTTTAAATCAGAGTAAAGGTTAATGACCTCTGACCCGTTTCGTTTATTGCTAACTTGGTCTTAATTACATTAAAGTATCTTTTCAATCATTGAGTACTAAGTGCTTTTACATTCAATACCTGAAGTATCGATGGTCGGAATTTCCTTAATATTTTGCGTTGAAGATAAATTCCCAGTAACTATAATTATTTTATTTAATATCTTCCCTTATCTATACTAATACTAGCTGTCCCCCGCGACTTCGTTCGCGTGTTTTAGTTTCAACGGTTTTTCATTTTTGCAACATTTTTCATTTATGCTCCGCTCCTATTAGTCGTAGCGTGATGTTATATAGCCTATAGCCTTCCTCAATAAGCGGACTATCCAATACAAAAAGAATTTTTCAATTCGAACCAGTAGTTCCTGAGATTAGCGCGTTCAAACAAACAAATAAACAAACAAACAAACAAACAAACAAACAAACAAACTCTTCAGCTTTATAATATTAGTATAGATTAGTATAGATTATAAAGCTGAAGAGTTTGTTTGTTTGTTTGAAAGCGCTAATCTCAGGAACTACTGGTTCGAATTGAAAAATTATTTTTGTATTGGATAGTCCGTTTATTGAGGAAGGCTATAGGTTATATAACATCACGCTACGACGAATAGGAGCGGAGAATAAATGAAAAATGTTGCAAAAATGAAAAACTGTTGAAACTAAAACACGCGAACAAAGTCGCGGGAGACAGCTAGTAATAGCATAAAATAACAAATAATTAAAACTTTTATGTATCCTAAAATATCGCACACTAAAATTAGATACACTTCTGCCCACCTTGATTGACGATATCTATACTCATGCTTATAATATTACTAGCTGTCCCCCGCGACTTTGTTCGTGTGTTTTAGTTTCAACGGTTTTTCATTTTTGCAACATTTTTCATTTATGCTCCGTTCCTATTGGTCGTAGCTGTATCATCGTAAATTTCAGATTTTACATTGAAATTATATTAAAATTTGATGCTTCGTCGTGACGCTTGATGCAATTATGCACCAATATCGCTGTAGGTTCAAATCCATTAACTATAATTTCCGTCGTGTCCGCCTGCGGTCGTGTACACTCGATAGCGATCAGTTGGTCATGTTGTGGTATTTACTTGCCTTGATTTTTGGCTTCAATGATATATTTTTGATGTTGTTTTCTGTGTAAAAAAAGGGTACTATAGTTTAAATGATTTTTTTACAAGAAAGACATACTTGAAATTGTTGTAAGAGAATGGTGATATATTTCAGATTAATTTTAAGTAACATGTACGCGTTATAAGACAGGAAATGTTGATTCCATTAAAATTAATTATAACACCGCATTTTAAAATTTTAATGTAAGTACCACATGTTCCATATAAATAAATGCATCTTTATCTTTATTGTCTTTAGAGATGACTGGAGAACTTCTTTTGGCTAGATATGGATAAGACGAGAATAGGAAGTTTAAGGAATCTTTTGAATGGGTTTCAGGCTATGTCAACTTGTTTATAAGTCATGATGAGCTCGTAGGTTTTATGTAGTTAAAATTAAATTACTTCTAATCGTCGCCTGCTTAATCATGTTATTAAAATAATGACGAAAGGAGAAGTCATACAACTTTAATTACTTTTACTTCTTTCCAGCTCTGAATTATATTTTATATATCATATTTTTAACTTTCATGCATGATGTTGATACAAACGTATCATAATAAAACATATTTTTTTGGTCATTTTTTCTATGTATAAATAACTTTATCAACCAATTTGTTGACGACTGTACCGGACGTTATATTCAGCAAACAGGGGAAAACTTAAGTGGTTTTATTACGTCTAATTATAGCTGGGTTGCTGATCAATTGGTTAATACTGGTTGTTTGGTAGGGTGTGGTTGCCCGATTTACGAATTAAACTACCCTGGGGAGTGATAGGGTGGGACCATTGATTGCCATTCACGGATCTTTTGTATATTGGATTAATGGCCCTACCACATTCTGTAGGGTCAGATATGTATTATGATTGTATTGGCGTTTGACTGTGTTGAAAACTGTCAGCATTTAAGTGGGTCATTATTTAATGGTGGATACCGGAGGTTACATGAATAAGCACATTATCATCATGTCATACTAAATATTCAAAACTGTTGTTTTGTTTTTAATACTATAATGGCTTTACTCCATAGTACGGGACTTTTTAATGTTTTGTGTTGGCGTAAGTCATTACAGTTAATAGTCTTAATTTGTCATTCAATAAATACTGTATCAATTTTTTAAACTTACACGTAGGTTTTTCAAAATCAAAAACATCTTTTCAAAATCAAAATTCCCTTATTCAAAATCGGCTACTAAGTAACACTTTTTGAAGGTAAAACAATTAAATAGACATAACCCTTAATTATTACCTACCCTTCACCGATGCTTAAGTGTTCTAACTGTGGAGAAGAAACAGTGTAACAAACTCCCCAGCAGTACGCTGTATCTGAGTCTTAAAGGAATAAATAAGTAAACCATAGAGCACGCATATTGACGAATAAACTGTTGGAACTAGTATGAAAAAGTAAAATCGTAAAATTAGTATCAAAACAGAGCGCACCGTTTTATTAAAACTCTCTCAAAACCTAATATTACTTTAATAATATCGAAATCGTCGATATTTTCGCATAAACGTCTGTCGTCGTTTTAGCTAAAAATGTGCTTACGCTTGGTATAAAGCACTACTCTGTGCTTGTATATGAATAATCTGAGATCTCAGTACATACCACGACACATGTTTGAACAACGCACCTGAATTTCTCGTAAAGGGTGGCAAAGAGGTCTTCTTGCACATCCTCTGATTGTTATAATTCCCGTGTAGTAGGAGCCAAGCCCATTGTCACACACCATTCAAACTCCATATCTCTTTAGAGAATTTTATAGAATGATTGACTTATACATTGTTTTTTTTGTTTCAGGTAAAGACAACTACCTACTGGAGTGTTTTTTACTTTGATAAATTAATGTTGTCCGGGCAAGAAAGGGCGTTGCCAGTCTACTTTGACAGAAAGAGTTTTAAATTCAAGTATAATATAGTAATACAAAAAGTATTTTAATTGGCATTATATTGATAAAATAATTATCGTAAATTAATATAACTTACCAAACATTAACATCTATATTTTTTTATATTCCATACTAATATTAAAAATGCGAAAGTAACACTATCTTACCTAGCTCCTTTCTGCCACTATAACCGACACCCATGCGGGCGGCGCCGCGGGCATCAGCTAGTAGGAAATAAAAACCGTCACATTTGATTAAACTTTCATTACCTCAACATTCGATACCCGACCTAACGACACAATACAACATGTCCACCTTTTCGTGTCCGAAAATAATAATTTTAATTTATAATTAATTAAAAATGTTACCCGTTTTACTCGTACACTCTTACTTAATTAAATTTCTGGGTCCACATACGGGGAAAGGGTGGAAGTGTTGGCTTGCTAATATACATCCTAAGGGAGTAAGCAGAGTTCTACGATGCAGTTTACTACAAGCCGTAATGAAGGTCTCAGAATATGGAGGCTCAGTTTAAAGCTACGCGATAGTAAAATTCTAGTGTACATTAGTTTTTAGTTAAGGTTTTGTTTATAGAGAACGAAATAAGTTTCAAAAGAGGTTTAATTCAAAGTTCAACTGAACTTAATAATACTTAATTACGCACTATGTTTAATTCTTCTGTTTATAATCACATAGCATGTTACAGGTATGTCATAACTCTTTGTAATAAAAAAACAAAAGTTTATCCGCTCGTTACAGTCGCGGTTTTTATTATGTGCAAACTAACCCCGTATAATCCAGCGGCTAAAAACTATCAGGGGCTAAACCACAACGTGTTAACACATTCATCCCATAACATCACGCATGAACAAAATTAAATTAAATTTCAACAAGATACATGTCTCTCCCTGGTCGCTCCCCTGTCAAACACCGGAGGTGAGCCACGATTTGAATTGTGAAGCTCCCCTGTATTTGAACCTTTTAAATTTATGTTGTGTTGTTAAAACATTGTCCCATTGCCGAGAGAGGATGGGCCAATTCTTTTTTTACTGTTTTTATAAAGGTTTAATTTGTGATGCGGGAGTACTTGTAGCTTGTAGGTCATAGATGAAGTTTTTTTATTATTGTACAGGTTAAATATTTTGTTCGGTATATAATACTTTTTATGTAGTTAATTAAATGTTAAAAACGGCAATAGTCTGATGGTTTGGGCGACGACCTTGTGATCAAGAGGGCGCAGGTTCGAATCCCACCCATAGCACTATTGACGGGAACCCACTCCAGACACAATCATATTTAGCTTAGTTGGTAGGGTTAACAAGATTGCTAGTAATGTGAATTCCACCCACATTACTATAACTCGTATTAAAAAAAAACAATGTTTTTTGTAGACTGTATGCCGTATGTAAACCAAACTACCTGTAAATATAGTGGTTGAAGAAATGCTACCTACGTATTTAATTGTATTAAGACAAACATCTCACGACAACAGGCACTAACACGTAAACTCGAAGCAAACATCTACAGGGATACCTACATGTTTTATAATAAAAAATCTGTGCCCGCGGTTCACCGTAAGTAAACAAAAAAAAATCCCATGTTTTTATAGTTATTCTCAAGAGTCTATCTTCTCTGAGAAAAATTCAACAAATCTAAAATCATAAAAATCGTTTCACACGTTCTTGAGTTATAAATGGTATATCTAACTCGACTTAGTGTTATATATATGAAAGACATGATGCTAATAGCCAATAAATTACCTTTCCAATACATATTTCGGTATCGAGGTAATCTCAGTTAAAGAATTTTCATATAAAAATATCGAATAACATAATAGTAAAACGATTTTAACGCTGAAAATATTTTTGTGCTTCAAACAAACTATTTGGGCGGATTAATCTATAGATTGAAAAGAATCGTCACGCCCAATTGATGGACACAAAAGTTTAGTATATTTCCAATCAAAATCGTCAACGAGAGTTTTTGAATAAATTGTTGCAAAGTTGAATTCAATTTGGATGGCGAGCGTACTTTAGTTTTTGAACGACACATGGGACAGGGTTATAAAATTGTAAGTTCGTCCGTTCAGAAACTAGGAATGGTTGTTTTGGGATCTGTTTGAAGTAAAGTTTCGGATGGCTGATTAGTTTTGATAGAATGCGAGTTTATTGTGCGCGAAACGAGCGCAATGATTACTAGTGTATCGGTACAATTCTTTACAGAAAGTAAACTAGCTATTATCCGCGGCTGAGTGTTAGTTATTAAGATTCGGTAGCTTGTGCCTCATTGCTGGAAATCGTCAGATGAACCACATGCCAGACTAACGAACGTAGCGGATTTTTAAATCACGAACACTCATTTTCCGATTTTAAATATATTCGTCAGTATTTTATTGTGTTACTAACACTAGTAAACAGTAATATAAGTTATCCGTCACTAATACTAACATGAATTAATTTCGGTCCGAAATAAATTATTAATAACAATTATTATTTAAATGAAAAATTTCAAATAGTAATTCTACACACAGTCTTTTCAAATGTTTAGATTTCGCGATTTTTTGTGGGTCTTATGTCTGTAGCTAAATATCCATAACATTTTTATAACTACATAGTTTTCGTGTATTCATTGGTTACCTTTTTAGTTTTATACACCGAAAAGCTCGTTGTTTGTTCAAAAGTTTATTAAATCCTAGTTTAATAACGAATGTTTTTGTTCATATATTTTACCACGTAATCAAATAAACCGAAACATATTCCGAACTATAAACATAAATCACATTTAACTAAACATCCGAACACATTTCCATTCGCAATAAATCGTCTAAAACCTATTAAAAAATGAAATCTCAATTTCAAATATAAAGTATGAAATATTTGAAATGAAAAATTTATTTGGAACATCGAAACACGGGAGGGTTATCAACTAAAAGGTTAATGTTGGACGGATATGAGGGTTGGCAAAAAAATCAATTACGATCATCCCCTGGGCCCGCATTAATCTCCTGTCGATTTCTCTGCTGACGTTACCCGGGCTACTGTAATGAGATATGGTTTAAAATATTTTATCAGTCCCCTGCTTGTGAAAAGGTTACTGAATTATTAACGGTTATGTTTAATTATTTGTATATCATCACGGCTCTTGTTCCCTAAGGGGATAGCTAGAGCTGATTGTGGTAAGTAGCTTATTACTTAGTCATAACAAGGCTTATTGTAACGAAGCAGAAGTACCAAAAAGTAGAAATAAAACGTAAATTGGAAATTAAAAAAAACCCTCATCTTTAATGCTCGAAATAAAATTTAAGAGAGCAACTACTTTTGAGGTTCCGACCTCATAGCGTCATAACAGGACACTATTACTAAGCATTCGCTGTCTTTCCGTCTGTCCATTTGTACGTTCATCTATCTGTGGGCGGGATGTACTTCTGTTAACGCTTTAACAACAAATAATAAAAATACAAAATACATGGTTTTTGATTTTTTTTGCTCCATTTTAACGGGATTAATCTTTTAGATGGTATGAAACCCTACAAGAGTGAGTCCGACTCGAGTTTCTTTAAATAAAAGTGTACCTACGATAAAACCCCTATCCACAGTTGCCTCCAAACATTTCTTTCATCATATCCGTGAGCGTAAACCGCAGTAATACATCCTAACTACAGCTGATGAAATCACCGACATTACTAATCCACACTTTAGCCACGCAAGTACTCAAATCCCACACACCATGAATCCACATTACGCTAAAGTGATCGAAATAAGGAAAAAAATAAAAAAGCTGAGATGCTAAAAGCAAAACGTCTACTTACAAAGTCACGTTCAGACGGCCAAAACACATATTTCACCGTATATTTGAATAATACTTAATAATAACATAAGCAACATGTATCAAGAATGACGTAAAGAGAACGTTGTATGAAGGAGAGGAAAAATTACCTCTCCTTTGGAACTAGTGATGTGACGTCTACAGGGAGTTGCGTATATTTGATTTACGACTGCGGATTTCTTGACAAATAATATTATTTAGGTATTTTATAATATTATTTAATTTTGATTTGTTCATTATACTTTAGCATGCGCGGTTGTGCAATATGTAAAAAAAACTCGTTTGACTTATGCACTTATCACACAATGTATATATTATATAGAATAGCTTGAGTATTGACTATTATGTGCAACTAGGTTTGCCCTGCAGTTAATTCCTATCCGTAAGACATTTTTTTGTTTTTTTTTTTCCAATATTTTGATAGATATTCTGCTATTTAGGACAAAGACAAATCTAACAGATCAAAGATCATAAAAATCCAGGTCCACACATTCTTGAGTTATAAGTGTTACTAACCCAATATTTAGACCTTTACTATCCTTATTGAGGTAGCTGAGTGCTCAGACTAAGAAACTATTATGTTCTCAAGACTATAGATATACTGTATTATCTTGTGAGAATTTCACCAAAGATTTACTGTGCATTGTCTAATACTACATTAGTCAAAGTATATAGCGTAGGCAATTTACTAAAAAAAAAACACTAATCCATCTCCCCAAGTAAAACCTGCGTAAAATGAGAATTCTTTTTATATTCCATCCTTTCAACACAGAATAATTCATTTCAATTACATAAGTAATTGATGCAGAACGAAATTGAAAATATAGGTAACAGCGCCCACATATTCCAAATGTTATGCTTAAAGAAACATTCAGTTAATATGCAAATGAAATCGTTAATCAAACTCAATTTCATGCGAATTGTATCCGCGGATATTTTTTTGCGGATATTCGTATTGGACATCACTAGAGCGTATCCCTTTTACGTTTTATTAACACAACTCGCGTAAAATCAAACTGGAGGGTGATTCGCTCGAGCAAAATTATTAATGTAAGGGTTGTAGGTAAATTTCTCCCTCCCTGTATGAAAATATATGGTTTGATTTGGGCGCAACATCCGTTATTTTCGTACCTGTATTTGTCATGACTTAACTTTGTCATTGTTACTGCAGATAACAGAGAATTTAGAAGGTCAAAACGCTGTAAAAAGCGTCGCTTTCAGTAAAAAGTCACTTTTAAATAATAGATCGGCCGCAAAACAAATTTAAACGTTGCATTTACCTTACGATAATTTGTCTCAGGTGTATTTTTTTGACTAATATACCAATCGAAAATCGAAACAAAATATTAAGTTTTTATATTAATAACTAGCTGTTTCCCGCGGCTCCGCCCGCGTGGATGTCGGTTATCGCGGCAAAAAGTAGCCTATGACCTTTCTCAGGCTCTAGACTATCTGTGTACCAAATTTCATTTAAATCTGTTCAGTAGTTTTGGCGTGAAAGCGCGACAGACAGATAGACAGACAGACAGACAGAGTTACTTTCGCATTTATAATATTAGTAAGGATGTATTACGATAAATTGTACACAGCCTTGAGGACCAACCGACCCAACTCAAATAAAACATTTACTTAAACAAGTGCTCAATTACTAAAATAAGCATCACTTACAAATAATAAATTTAATAATTTACCGACGAAAAATAACTATTTATTATTATCAGGCGGCAATAGCCTAATGGTCGGCCTTGTTATCGAGAGGTCGCAGGTTCGAACCCACCCATTGCACGATTGACGTGAATCCACTCCAGACAGAAGTTTATTTAACATAGTTGGAGGGGTTAACAAAATTGCTAGAAGACTTAAAAAAAATATATGTGCATACTTTATTAGTATAACTAATAATTACTATGTAAGTATTGTTTTCTATGATCATGGCATTATAAAGTAAACTTAAGTGACCAATAGCAATGGTACTTCTGCCTATTTACTGGCCTCTTTATAGTGAGAACAAACTGGCACTTGACGATAAGAGGAATAGCGAATGTGAGTCATATTTGTGCGTCTGTTTTCTTAAACATAACCCGTGTTAAGTTATACGTGAAGTGTTCAAGTTGTCACTCAGGCGTTTATTCCTTATTCTTGTTATACAAAGGCTTTATGTTTTTTTCTTGCGTTTTTGTGTTGAAAAGTGTTTTCCTATGTAAATATTTTATAGTGTTTTGTTTAAAAGGTAAAGATACAACAGGATTATTGCAAAATTAGTCTATTATATTATTTATTTACGTATATTGCTCAGAACAGAAAGGTCGGAAGTCTTTTCGGGAGAACTTTGTCCAGGTGTGGAATATTAAATGAGATAATCAAAATAGAATACAAGAAATTATGTCGAATATTTATAACATAATATATTCAAATATTCATACTAATATTATTAATGCGAAAGTAACTCTGTCTTTATGTCTGTTACGCCTTCAAGGCTAAACCGCTCAGCCGATTTTCGTGAAACTTGGTATGGGTAAGTTTGGATTCCAAGAAAGTACATAGGATACTTTTTGTTGTAATAACCGATACCCACGCGGGTGGAGTCGCGAGCAACAGCTAGTTGAACATGAAATACAAAGTATATATACATAAAAGCGATTATGAGATAAAATGTATATAGATTTAAAAGCTCATTAAAATAAAAGTTTTAATTATAAAATTTGATAATTCTATCTCCAAAAGGCCATCTGCCATTAAAGGCAGTAAATACATTTGAAACTTGTACGACATAAGGACTTTAATATCTGTTAGGCGCTAGTTTCATTTCGTTTACGATTACTCCAGAGTTAGAACCATAAACACTAGGCGTACATTATGTACGTGTATGTATTATAATTATCAAGACGAACCATCAGGCGGGACTCTCAACAAGGCTATTAATTAGTGCTGGCTTCGCTATAAAGCCGAGCTCATACGAGCGAACACGAATGATAAAAGTATAGGTGCAGATTTTATCGCTTAGAAACGAAAATCTTTCGAATGTATTAATTAAGTCTGTCTTGTTTCGATGTCAGGAAAATAAAATAACTAAAAATGCTAGAAATTATCCCAAGTAGGTATTAATAATGATAAATTCAAGCAATATTAAGTTAACTACACAGCTACATTTACCACAGACCTCACTATAACACATGTAAATACTACTTATAAATTATATTATTACGTAACGGGTTTGTTTGTGTGAACTCTACTTTACGCATGCGTATATACATGTATGTATGTGTGTGTCGGTACATGTTCTGTGTAATAAATCTTCATGTTACATAGTGTTGGTAATGAAGGAAGTTCATCAGATGCAAGATTGAAGCTTTGTGGGCTGTAATTACAATTATTGGTTGCCAGGTGGTTCCCGTGTTGCATGTATTACATACTGGTTCTATATTAGTGGGAGAATATTCTACTTAGACGCTATTCCACGGTAAATTAATTTGGTAATCATGGAAACAGCGTGCTTAGTTCACTCAACAAACTTGCAGGCTAGACTACATTTTATATTATTTTGTATTATACACATTTTTTTTTACATATTATAATCTGCTTCCATAAGCTGAATTTAATAAGTAAAAAAATGTACAAAAAATGTAATAGGCATCATACTTATTCGTACTTAAATAATTATTCAAATTTTCTGAATAACCAGAAGGCATAAAATGCAACACAGTTTTCTCGAAGAATTAATAGTATCTACCTATATGTACAGTTAGCAACAAAAGTCGATGAACAAAATAAAATTTACCCCCTGCCACAAATGTTCAGTGACATTCAGAATATTTTTCTTCAGCAAGGTTTTAGTACAGGTCTGGTGCGAAAGTTACTTTGTCTCCCAGTTGAAACAACAAATTATTGCATCCATGTGTTTAGGTGCTTTATTGCTGACTATACAGTACTTAAAAAAAGAAAATGGTAGGATCAACAAGCGTTTCAAACAAGAGCCTTGCTGTTTACACCTAATACAAATATAAGCAAAAGATTCAATTTACACACTTCACATTAAGCGCTAAAACAACTCATTAATTAAATTAGCTTAAGCCTAAATCCCGACACAGCAATACTCTCTAATCCGTAATTCTTCCCCGTCTTACACGAAGATTAAAATACGAAGTGGAAAATCGTTCAAACATCCGTCACACAGCCTACATTCACACCTGCGAAGAATTATTTAATAACTGCGACGAATCTTACACGTCACACATAGAATAAGACTCGCTTGAAGTGACTTGATTGATTAATGTGTCCTACTTATTGAATGAATGATATAGAAATGTATAGCGTTTGTTTTGTTGGTTGATTGGATCTTGTAGGTGGGATTAATAAATGTATTTTGTGTGGTATGAGTTTAGTATGAAATTATTTAAGACGGCACACATTTAAAAATAATTTGACACATACATATCAATTCACTGCGTTGACAAATAACAGCAGACTGCTTATACATTAATGTCTATACGATATAAGGTCCTTATCATTTGACAACCTCCGTGGTCGAGTGTCGTACACACCGGTTTTCAAGGTTTCGTCAGCCATGAGGTCCCAGGTTCGATCCCCGGCCGGGTCAATGTAGAAAAACCCGTTTGCCGTTTCGCGGTCTCCACTCAAGGACTCGTCTGCTCCAACGGCTATCGGTTCTTCGATAGATATGACCAGCCCACTGCCATTTCAGCCTCCTTTAAAGTCTCTATGTACTGTAAATGCAAGCACCAATTAGGAATTGAATTATCAACAAAAAGCGTAAGCCTCTTTTTATATAGAGTTTGATTATGCGTCATAAAAATAATCATGAGACACAAAACAGTACATAAAATCCATTGTTAACCATTAACTTATTATAAACAAACAAAAAATAAACATGCGTTTACGTAGGAAACTTATATTTTTCCACTCAATATTCAAAATACGTAATTGTTCTCTCTAGACACATCCTGCAACATTTACATCTGTTCAATGAAGAATGCGGCGAAGACACACGAAGTAATTTTGTGTGAATAATTTCCAACGATTTACCTCGGGCCAAAAGAAAAATGCTACGTGAAATGTATTAGCTATTTTCTTTATCTCTCTTGACAATTTTCTTTCTGATTGAAGAGAGAGAATTAAAGGTTTGAAACTAACGATTCGAATTTATGGATTTGAGAGGGGTTAGTTACTTTTGAAAAGTAACTAAACCTCTCAAATTACTAAATCTCTCACTTAGGATGGTATGGGCATGTAATGAGGAGGGATGAAACGCATGTGAATAAAAGAGTGATGAATATGGAGGGCTGGAGAGGAAGAGGAAGGCCGAAAAAAAGGTGGATCGATTGTGTGAGAGATGATATGAGGGAAAAATCAGTGAATGTCAGTAAGACGGCTAATAGAGTAGAATGAAAAGAGAAAACGTTGTGTGCTGACCCCAAATAAATTGGAAAAAGGGCACGAAGAAGAAGAAGAAGTTACTTTTGAAAAGTTATTCTAACGATGATCTATAAACATATTATTTGTTCGTTTGCCTTATAATATTAATCAGAGGCGGACACTTAACAGCCCAATCTTTCCACGTATGATTATTTATCTAATGTTACTGGAATAAATTGCTCGTAACAGTTACAAGCAATTTTATCGACAATTGCGTATTATTTATTGGTAGTGTTACGTAATGTACGGTGTGTTCAATACAGTCGAAGCTCCTCTAATCATGGACGCTTCGTGAGCAAATAGACGCGATATTTACGCAAGCTGTCGGCGGTATTAAGTATCTTGCTAAAGCAAAGTGACAGCAAATTTTGCTCAAGTATTGCTGTCAAATTGCTAGTTTGTGTAAAAATAATAATATCTTGGGACAACACACACACGGCTAGGCAGAGCCTGTATGGCAACCAGATAAATCATAAATATACTTATATAATCATAAAATTACATACATATTATAGATAAATTACACCCAGACATCATCACACAATGATTTGTCCCGGTTGGGAATTAAACCCACGATCTCTTAGCAGTCAGGATCACTATTCACTAATCCAACAGGCCAGTCAGTGTATTATTTATATAAAGTTATACAAATTAGCAATTTCGCAGCAATAATTGTACAAGAGATGCTGTCAATTGCTGTTTTTTTGCGTTTGCAAGATACGTTCGCGATACGATAAGCCCGCGGGTCTTTTTATTTCGTACCCTATATCCCGGAGCCGAGTAACAAATCGATGATGTTATTTAGTGTATTGTCGTTTTTGGGTCACCCTTATAAGTGAATTAAGATAACTTCTGCCGAAAACTGTGTGCGAAGCAAGTAGCTCTTAAGAGCTATAACATAAATATCAATTTTGCAAAGATATTCGTTTGTTCTCCCCTTGTACTACGTTATAGAGAAAAACATGTTATTTTTTAACCGGCTTGAATAAACTACTGGGTTTGTGGATTGGAACACGCCTATATTTGTTGATTGATTGGTTTATAAATACTACATGAACCATTTGACCACAGCAAAGAGCCAATTTTTATGTCAATAACTTGAAAGATGCTAATACTAAGTTAATTGAAAGAAACCATGAATTTTAGAAATCCATCATTAAAAACAGTATGGGTTCGACATGTGGGCAATAAATGCAACTACGTGCATGTTTCGTCTTTGTTGTCATTTAAAAAAAAGCGAATTCAGTGCAGTGTTTTAAGCAAAAAGTATTACGTTTTCATTTGGAACAAATTCAACAAATTTTGCCAGTAATTTACTTAATTTGAATTGAACTTGAACGTTGAAAAAGAATGTCGCCACGCTGTGCAAACGACCATCAAAGAATTAAATCAATATTGCTACTCTAAAGTAATAACGTTAATAATATTTAAAGCAAAAATTTTAGTTGTTTTTTTTTTAAATTTGCATTGACCTCTATGTTTCATTTATTTCTCTATGTCATATTCGTACTGTTTATCAGAAAGCAATCACTCTATTAAGGTCTTAATTGAATACACCAGCAAAAAATCCACTCATAAACAACAAAAGTCCTTACACCGACCGACAAAACTCAACCATAAGTCTCAAAAATTCAACACCATGTACCTGGAAGTTTTATCGTAAATTACAGACGCGGAACAGGGCCAAAACAAGCCGGGAAGAAATGGTTCAAGTTCTTAACTCTTTGCTTGGAATTTATTGGACGCGATCTTAGATTTAAGGCTGATTCCGGACTTATTTATCAGGCTATGGAACAGATAAGGTTTTGAAGTCACTTTCAAACTATCACGTGACATTTTTGGATAAAAAATATTATATTTTTTAATGTTTATTTATTAATTATTTATTTATTTGTAACTTATTTTATTTTTGACTAGCTTTAGCCCGCGACTTCGTCCGCGTAGAAGTCTAAAATGGTTTCTGACATTCCAATTTTAAACAGTATTGCATTGCACTAAGGTTTTATGTGACGTTTTCCGAATAAAATCGAATTGAGTTTTCAAACATTTGAAGTACATGCGACCAAGGAATCACGTTGTCCCATACAAACTTCGGTCTCGTTTTTCACCCCCTTAGAGGTAGAATTTAGAAATCCTTTCTTATCGGATACCTACGTCGTACAAAGAACACACGTCCCAAGTTTCACGTCTCTACGATCAGCGGTTTAGGCTGTGCGTTGATCCGTCAGTCATTAAGGACAAAGCATTTATATTATAGGTATATAGATTAAAAAATGGGTTGCTGAATTCCTGTATTTACCTGGTTGAAATTAAAACCCCTACACGAGTCATATATTTAAATTATGTTGGAATAACTTTGCCGACAATGTAACTTAAGTTGTAGAGAAACACAATTTTCTGGCTCATCTAATAGGTAAGTTGCCGCCCGTCTAAATAACTTAAGCACTTAAGTAAGACTTAGGTGTGGTACGCCTGCTGAACTTTTTATCCTGTCGGTAATGTAAGGTGTTAAAATACATTATAAGTGACGCACGCATATTTATTCGATTTTTAATAACGTGAATGTCGCGGTGGCCTAGCGTTTTAATGAACAGATTTGTGTGCACAAGGTTGCAGGTTCGAAGCCATTACAGGCCATGGTACCATTGTACTTCCTTAATTATTCTATGACACTATTGACAAACAGTGAAAGAAAATATAGTTAGGTAAATTATATTTCAAAATTTGGAATCGGAAATTGCGAACCCGCAATGAGCAAGCATTGTTATCAATGCTTGTTCCTACTCTACATGAGAAGAGGATTGTGCACAGCAGTGGGACATTTATAGGCTGGTATTGTTATATTTCATTATTTATTACCTGGAATCCAAAAATTGGAATCTGAAAT
This sequence comes from Diachrysia chrysitis, assembly GCA_932294365.1. Classification (NCBI taxonomy): domain Eukaryota; kingdom Metazoa; phylum Arthropoda; class Insecta; order Lepidoptera; family Noctuidae; genus Diachrysia; species Diachrysia chrysitis. The sequence goes on from OW028661.1 coordinate 1,669,662, forward strand.
TGTGAACTCGTGAGTGAGCCACTTTGGTGATCAATGCTCGTTCCATCTCTACATCAGAAGAAGCTTGTTGCCGAGCAGTGAGACATTTATCGGCTAGTTTTGATATATTATTATTTAATACTTTAACAACAAAATATATCTGAGTGTCCCTCAGTCCGTCTATGGCATCGTTGTTCACAAAAGAATAAACCAATTTTGTTGCGGTTTTTTTCTGTACGAGAGCTGATGTGATCGATTTACCTCAGCTATTATAACGCTTGTTCTTATCCTCTTTTTTATTTTTACAACACAGCCTTTATCACCCCTCTGCTGGGCATAGGCCTCTCCTTTCACGTGCCATTCTCTCAGTTTCTTAGCTAGTCTCATTCAGATTCGACCTGATATTCTTACTTACTATTCATTTATGAAGACTTGTTTAACTGTTAGAAAACTATCAAATATTTTTTAAAATAATATGTGTAATAATTCTTATTTTGCATTTTTGCGCGACTGTACACACAACCAAGTACAGTTACACTCAAACCTTGTGTACATGGCATTACACGCCATGTTGGTAAGCAGGTGTCAGGACGTGCTTTAATTGGTATCATCCCCTAATCGATGTGAGATTGTACACGAACCTACGGTGATAAATAACAGGGGTGGGCACATGTGGGCTTGTATGTGAATGATGTATATTGTTGTAATTTATAATAATGAGATTAAAGAGGCAAGTTTTAGTTTGTGTCGCGGTTGTGTTGACACGGTTAGTGATTTGAGGACATGAATTGTTGGATTTATTTGACAGTGCGTGATGTTTGTTTGTAAATTTGATTTAGGTATATGTTTCTAGAAGCTTATATGGTATTTCTTTTTTCAAATGTGGTTGTGAAAAGAGATAACAATGTTATAGGTGGATTCATTAATATAAATAAGCCAATGGTGTTTTAATTTCATACAAATGATGCAAAACCATGGAAAAATAAAAAAAATCTACAATAGTATTTTTATTTTGATACATTAATAGACTCTAGTTGCTCGGTTCTATAAGGTCCTATGGATTTAAGAGAAAATCATGGCTTTTGTGCTCTCTGCCTTATGAAGCCAGAAATACAGCCAATATTTTTTAAATCCCGAGAGCGGTGATATAAGTTTGACGGGTCTATCTGTCCGTAGCTCCTAAACGACTGGACCGATCATGACGCAGTTTTTTTTGTTTAAAAGTTGGCGTGGTGTTTCAGGAAAAGTATATAGTCACTTTTGAACATAAATAAAGGTAGCCTTCTATCCTCATGGAACGTAATGTAACCAGTAAAGTATCAACATAATGAAAGTAGGGTTACGTTCATTTTACATAATCTCACCATATTTTCTCTGCGTAGTATTTTTTCACACTTGGCACGTTTGGCACAATGCCTGCGTAATGTATGTGTGTTTTATTTATTTATTGCCGACCACTTCGCTTTGTGAAACGACTTTGCAGTTTCATAAAGGGGTTTAGGGTTAACGGATAATCTTCGTGGTTATCATAATGTTATGAGGTTCTGTGACGTCATGTAAGCGAATTTTACGTTTGAAATGAATGTGTTGTGTGAATGTGATCTTTTTGAGAATATGGTGTTAAAAAGTTTGATAGTGATGCAAATAGAAAAACATTTTTTTTATTACGCCAGAAAACAAAAATACTGAAAGAACTTGTACTCTCATACAAGTTCTACTGAAAGAACTTGTATTCTCATACAATTTCTTTCAGTATTTTTGTTTTAATTAAGTTGAAAAACTCCCGTAATAGGTTACATTTACTAGACAGGTTATTAAAATTGCTAAAGATCATATGTGACAGTTGGAACTAGTGGGAACCAATGGCTTAACATGCTCGCCGAGAAACGATATCACCTTAAATTTATCAGTAATACTTTTATCAAAGATGGTACGATTCAGATGTTACAGAGAAGAGTGCGATTAATATAATAAAAAAGAAGGTTTTATGTAATCCACTCTACTAAAAATCTCTTGCATAGCTACACTCAAAGATAGAAACAGTTATGAATGACAGCAAAGAGTACCGATTCATCGATTCGAATGAAATTCGGTGTTACTTTTGACAGCTTTTGACGCCAGATCACCTTTGCGAGCTGGAATTCTAAAACGCGCCGACATCTTTGAGTAACGATGCACGTGATTTGCAGTACCGGTGCAAACAGAGCTTTATAACGATAGAAATGGAATTTTGAACCAGATTATGTTGGTAAATAAATAATTATAACAAATGCCGAATTAAAGTGTCAGTCAAATATTTTATTAGAAGTCCTAACTTATATTAAATATTCTAAGATACCATTGGCAAACGGTGCATTAAAATATCGTGAGGAAACCTAGATTCAAAAAAATTAAAATCTGACATTGACAACCCGCAATGAGCAAGAGTGATGATCAGGTGCCCAGCAGTGGGACATTTATAGGCCGGTATGATTATAATAATACCAGTTGAGAAATTAGTTAAATTAGACGGATTTTTGTTTGTGTTACCTTACTATATATTATAGTTATGAGCATATTGTCTTCGTAACACCGAGTTATGTTTTTTTTTTATATATATATATTATGTTTGTATTCAGTAAAGTCACGATGAAATTTTTTAACGTTACCTTGACGATATTGCCTGGTTTATAAAACTTTAGGTCAGAGGTTGTGTTATGAAAAGTTTAGCTGAGAGTTTACCCTTATAGTGGAAAAGCAGACGGGAAACCGTGAGGAAAATCTCGTTATTCTTATAATAACGAAATCTTCATAAAAATACATCTTCAACCATAATTGTCAAATAACAAAGCTATTTCATCACTCAATTACCTATTAACTGTCCACTATTTTAATAAACCGTCATACATCATTATTGGCGACGTCCCGCCAGTTAACTGAGATTGATGGCAGAATGTGCCAATATGACGTGACCTGTCACTCTCTCATTGTTATTGAACAAGCGTTAGCGCACAATAGACCTTGTTAACTTGGACGGACCTTATATATAGTTGTATAATGTTTAGGTGTAATATTGTTTGTAGTGCTTTGTTTTACTTGAGAAGTTATTAATAAAATTAATAATAAATATATAAATAATTATTATTAATTTATCAAATTTGTCTGATAGTAGTCGAAACACGGCGGTAAAAACGGCCATATTTTGAGCGTCGTATTTCTTTAAGTATAGAGTCACGCTTTAACTAAACCTAAATCTTTTGGGATAAAATCATTGCTCTAGAAGCATTTTCCACAAAGAAAACAGTGAAACACGTTTGCATGGAGAAAGACTCAGTCGCTTCCCCTTTTACATACAAAAACAGGCTCTAAATAAATTGTTGTAACATTGAAACACAAGTTCGATGACCTTTAGGGAAAGGAGTCCGTTGTAGAGATAACAGACAAAACGTAAATGTGATATAATCATTATTTATTGCCTTTAGAGATACTTGTAACGGTGTTCCTAACTTATTTTAGTTATTCAGACCCTTTTGTATAGAAAGCGCCCTTTTAGCAACATGTGGTATTTGTTGTTTTGTAGGAAATAAAGAAATGTATTCGTTGTAGTCTAAAGGAAGTTAGAGCGATAATATGCTTACTTTTTCTATTATCTGTTTATGTATTGTAATAACTGTTTTTATTAAACTTTTTTCTAAGAGGCTTGGTTCATTGTTTATATATCAGAACACGTAAATATACAGATACAGATATTAACTATTTATGATCTACGTCATAAATAGTTAATCGGGAATAAAAAAGTATGTGCGTATTTCGTGTTATTTCTAATGATTATCTGTATGATATCCATATAACACAAATACTTAGATTTATAGTAAATCCAACTACTAAATTAATATTTTTAGAAAATAACATTTTGTTTTTCATAAAAAAATAAGGCAAAAGAGAAAGAGAGAAGAGTTTTTTTGAGCGACCTAATTGTACTCCTGGGTAGGATTTAGATGACTGGCCAAGTTTTACAGCACACCAAAGAAAAATATTTAAGACTAGCTGTCCCCCGCGACTTTGTTCGCGTGTTTTAGTTTCAACGGTTTTTCATTTTTGCAACATTTTTCATCTATGCTCCGCTCCTATTGGTCGTAGCGTGATGTTATATAGCCTTCCTCAATAAACGGACTATCCAATACAAAAAGAAATTTTCAATTCGAACCAGTAGTTCCTGAGATTAGCGCGTTCAAACAAACAAACAAACAAACAAACTCTTCAGCTTTATAATATTAGTATAGATGACTTTAAAGATTGGCAACAAAAATCACACGGTGAATTTCAGTTCATGATTAAGCGAGATAATACCTAGTTTAGATACCTTTAATTTTACATAATGTGATATAACATTAATTAATAATTATGTTGTTTGTTACAGGTAAGCATTGAAAAACGTTGTAATAATTAGCGGTTAACGTGAGTTTTGGTCACTTTATTTAATTAATTAATTATTTATCTTAGAGTAAACATAAACAAGTATAGAGCGCGCGCATCGCTAGTAGCCTCTTGTGTCGAGCGTAAGAAAATTTTTAGCTAAATGTATTACGCTCATTTACTGATTACGGTGTTTTTCCGTATGTCGACAGACGTTTATGCGAAGATATCGACGGTTTTGATATTATTAGGGTATTATTAGGGTAATATTAGGTTTTGATATAAATTTAATAAAACAGCGCGCTCTGTTTTCATACTAGTGCCTACAGTTCATACTCGATATGCGCGCTCTATAGTTTACTTATTATTTCCTCCAACCAGCATAATATAACAGGTGTTATATAAAAGTACCGACCCGCGGTAGGAGAAGTGGTAAATATCTTTATATTAGTTCAGACTTTAGTTTACTGTAAAAACGAAAGTTAACAACTTCCTTTAATGCTCAGACAGCGTTTAGTTTACCTCGATACCGGGTAAATAAAAACTTTAAGAAGTACCTATACCCCTTAACATGGAAAACAAGATTAAAGAGAGATAGCCCCAAAAATTGCTGATTATCAATGACGAGAAGTTATTACAAAAATGTTACAGTAAGGAGATAAAAGTGAACGGCTCCGTTTGACAGCGCCTCAATTTGTAAAAGGGATCAAAGTTATTATTTATTGGGGCTTGAACCGATAAGGGCTTGGATTAATGAGATTTCCTGGGTCGTAATTTTGTAAAAAGTTGGTTAGTTACTGCGGATGAAATTGGGGGTATATTATTATGTAAATAGTAAGTACCATTTTGAATTTTTAAAAATAAAATGGCAATTTAGGAAAACGTAAAAATAATTGTTTTTCGTAATAAAAAAATATTTTCTGACGCATATTTCTTTGGCGCGATTAATAAACTAAGTATAGCAGAAAGTAAAAACTGGCCAAGTGCTAGTCGGGGTTTTGAAACATTTTATGTAGCCTCCTTTATTAAAATTTGTTTTTTATTTTATTTATTTGTTGTTATAGCGGCAACATAACACACTGTAAAATTTTTATCTCTTCAACTATTATGGTTTCTGATATACAGCCCGCTGAAAGACAGACAGGCGAACGGTTGGACGGACGGACACACGTTGGCAACCTTCGGGTACGGAACCCTAAAAATAAGTATTGTTAATTACAAACATGTTCTTTTGTAAGATATTATTGGGCACTTGAATAAATGGCTATAGTTTTCATTAACGAACGACATTAAATCGCGCGTGGTTTGTGAACAGTGTTATGCAAAATAGAGTAAATGTTTATTTCATTAATTATTCTTATTAATTATTTTACAACTATTCCGGGGTAGGAAATTTCTTCAGTCTTGTAATCTATATACACAATGCTTTTTACCATTGCAGTCGTGTGAAGGATAATTCAGAAGCACGTATATATTGATCGCTTGCTTCAATTCAGGTTTTAGGTTTTATCTCTACTGGATTTTTCTATGCTTAAACATAAAAGTGCAAGATTAATCCTTTAATTAAACCATGATGATTGACATGCCCAATAGTTTTATCACCGAAAATCTTCCATAATCTACACCATCGTTCAAAATTAAGTCATAAAACTATCGCGATAACATCAGCGGGGCGTAACTACGCGTTTGACTGACGATGGTTCCTTTACCGCCTCTTTACGATAACGTCCACCTTAAGCCCCTTCGTATATTTAGCCTGACTGGCCATAAATTTAACAACGTACATAACCCTTTTTGAAAAGTAATCAACCAAAATAAAGGATTGGAGATCATTGTTAAAATGATTAGATGAGGTCACATAATGATAAACAAAATTCAAATTAAGAAGATAAATAATGATTTTACAAGGTCATTAAATAAAACTCTATTTAAAAGTAAATATTCTTTCAACTCAACCTTCTATATATTTTTTTTAAATAAACGGAACCACGTACATCTACCGCACTAGGAAATTTAATCCTTGTACCTATCTCGCGAGTTTCATAAACATTATATTCACATACATAAATCAAATCCAGACTGGGAACAGACATTTGTGGATTCGACAAATGCTTGTCCCATGCGCGGATTGAACCCGTCGCGCACAGTAGTATTTGTCGTGATGATCTGAGATCACTAAGATATCCGTGCAGTCGAGTTTGCAAAAGTATTTGCTAAAAATCCTAAAAATTATCTTTTTTTTATTAAAGTGTTTATTTACCACGTTAAATACGTGTAATGGATAATGTTACTATAAAGATTTTATTTAAAACTTACTTCCAAATATTTTAGAAGTTATAAACTATTTAATAAAATGTAACCTATTTATAAGCTCTAATTATTAATTTATTCGTGGTCAAGGTCTCGGTCAAAACTTGAAGGTATTCCTTGTTATAAATTATTTATACAGTGAGTTCCCGCCCACGAAGGCAAATATTAGATACCTTATATTTCAAAAGAAAAATATCTGCATTTATGTAATACTTATACTTACAGTACTCTCATAAAGTAATACTGATATAAGCTATGAATCAGTCGTTATTACTAAATGAACAGATAAATAAATGAATAAATGTGGACAACATCACATACATTGTTTTGAAACCAAAGAAAGAAGCTAAAGCACGTGTGTTATGGAATTCAGAGACAAAGATGGTACCACAAAAACTCAGACCTGAGACAATGTAGAAATATGTTTTTCTACATTGACCCGGCCGGGGATCGAACCCGGGACCTCAAAGCTGGCGACACTTTGAAACCCTCGACCACGGAGGTCGTCAAATGAGAAGATGGGTCACATATTATTTGTTGAATATAAATATCGCTGAATGGAACATTTGGTAATATCATTAATCACGATGGAAACAACTTTGAATGTAATGTAGTGTAGACGACCTCCATGGTCGAGTGGCGTACGCACCGGTTTCAAGGTGTCGCTAGCTCTGAGGTCCCGGGTTCGATCCCCGGACGGGTCAATGTAGAAACCAACCTTTCTACATTGTCCCGGGTCTGGGTGTTTGTGGTACCTTCGTTGTTTCTGAATTCCATAACACAAGTGCTTCAGCTACTTACTTCTCTTACTTACTCAATAGGAGTCCCTAATCATGGGCTGACGCGGCGGCGGTGGTGTCGTGAGTCGAAGTCGGGCAATCCCGATAAAGTGTATGAAAAACCGTTATGTTCTAAATAATTTTGATTAGGTACTTATAGTTTTGGAAAATTGAAAATTAGCATATACAATTTGTTTTCATGGATTGTCAATGTATGTAAACCTTGGCCTTTGATACAAGTTTTATCTTGTTGGAATGTATCCGAAAGGAAGCTTTTAGGCGGCTGTGTCTAAAAATGAATGCTAATATGGGTTTTGTAAACAGTATTTTAGCCTCTCCTTTCTCCGGAGAAGCTAAAGTACCTACTGTACAAGTTAGCAGTTATTAGTTTGGTTGATAAATAATTCAGTTTTCGGTTTTTAAGTTTTGTTAGTCGTATTGTGGTATTGTCTCAAACGACACAAAAAAAAACCTTATCTACACACCTTTGAACTGGCACATAATTATGTGTATAACGAATCACTCGTACACCAGTAGTCAAATAAAACCAAAATATTAAAACATTTCTCTTCCAACCCACATTTCACAACTCGTTGAGTAATCAATTCATCCTAAAACAACGCTCATTAATTTCTACGGCAAAAAAAAATAAAACAAATATCAGGCATCGAACCCACAACATTACGGTGCGGAATAACGACACACCAACTGAGTTAATGGCGTTTTTATCATCACAACAATCAATAAAGAGGCCTCTTGTCCAATAAAAATGATTAATACGGGATATGTCCACTCTCGTTTGATAGATGCGAACCTAAAATTTGGGGATCGAAAATGTGAAAAATTGGGACGATGGGTCGGCCAGAAAGTTTGTTAGAAAAGGTAAGAGTACAGGTAGATCATTATATATAAGGACGTATGATTTGCTCATAAATGTTCCATCAAGGATTTTGTAGGCTACCGTTTTTGTAAAATATTGTGAGGAGGGACGTAATAGGTACTTGGAAGTATAGTGATTTTTTTGAAGCTTGAAATTGCTCACATTTTAAGAAATAACAATGTGCATTTTCTCTTTAATATAGGTAACGGAAATAGAAAGGTAAAGTTTAATTCCAAAATCAGTAAGGTTTCTAAATTAGTGAGTGTGTAAAGCAAAATCTAAAATGAAGAATTATCATAGGCAATTTAGTTTTATTGTCAAATGGAAGTATTACATGATGATGGCTAATTATGGTGTCATCAATATCGATTATCTCTACTTGACAGCGTGCTACTGGGGAGTTTGTTACGCCGTTTCCTCTCCACAGCCAGAGCACTTAGGAAGCGGTGTAGGGTGGGTGAATCACTGTGCTGTCCATTGTATTGACGTTTTAAAAGTGCTACTTTGTTACCTAGTTGGAATAAATGAGGATTTAATTTTTTTTTTCTATTTACCATCCAAATTGAAATAGTAGGTGTTCCATTAATCTGCCAGTATTGTCTAAAAATACCCTAAAAGTTGATGAAGATCTAAGAAAAAAGACACATTTTTTATTGGAATAAATACAAATAAAAACATTAATTGTGCGTTAACAGTTACTTTAGTTAAGAAAACTGTGTCGCAACTGTTAGCGCCCACCTCCAAGTAGGACAGCAATATCCCAACGTTAAAAAAAAACAAATTTTTTACTAAATACTAGTTATTCATGAAATCACAAAAAGATTAGATCGTAAAAAGAAAAGATCGAGTTGTAAACAAAAGTAATTAATACACACACACAAAAACAAATTATAGGGGTAAAAATATGTCCATTTAAGTTTTTCGGACTAAAAATTGTCACTTACCTAGAGCTGCTTTGATACAAGCGCCTGCAAGGCTTTATCCTGAGTAACGACCTCGTTTTTTCACTGCTCCGACATACATTTCCAAATTACCCGTAGTAATTAAAATACCTTTGTTTAGTTTATTTGTGTTTTAATGTTTTATCGGTGTTAGTTTTCTTTTGGTCTTTCTTGTGGACGATATTCGTTTTTATTGATATATCTATTAACTAAATAACGTTTTTTACATCAATAGCCATATTTATTAACTATTAACAATTTTAAATATTTACAAACTTAACTATATATATTTTTTTACATTGGTCATTTTAACTTAAGTGATTAGGTTAGTGACCCACTGTGCTTTAAATAAAGATATAATCCATTTGTATACAAAAAATGTAGAAGTGAATTCCTTGCCTGATAGATTTTAAATTAAGTTTGCCAAAAATAAAATACATACGTGCAAAAAAAAAAATCTAGTAATTTAAATATGTGTTACTCGGGTATTACTGTAATACTATTAATAGAGAATAAATAACACCTTTTGTTTCATTAATTTCAAAAGCTACGGGGCCTTTATGCAAGTGTAAATAAAAAACGCAATAATTGGATTCCAATTTTATACAACGTGTCCTCTTTTTGACGCAAATTAACATCAATCATGGCTGATATTCGTTTCAGTTTCAGCTTATCTCGAAATATATTTCAGGTTAGGTCCAATTCATTTATTTCCATTCGTCGATGTTAATACACGATGTGTTTTAAGTATTATTTCGAGTCAGATTTCAGATCCAATCAGTTAACTTTAAAATATGGTCTTAAATCTTATTATAATTATTTTTATATTCGATCTTTTTTTAAAATAACACTCTACATAGTAAAAGGCAGCATTAAAAAATACATTCATGCTTTAAAATTATAGCTAATTTTTTCGTTGTTTTTTCAGATTTCAGACTAAACAAACTGAAATCTGAACAACATAATCAATCAACATACTTACTTTATAGCGAACCACTGCTGGACATAAGCCTCATTCAACAACAACATAACCTCGTAAGAACATTATAATTACACTAGCTGTCCCCCGCGACTTTGTTCACGTGTTTTAGTTTCAACGGTTTTTCATTTTTGCAACATTTTTCATTTATGCTCCGCTCCTATTGGTCGTAGCGTGATGTTATATAGCTTATAGCCTTCCTCAATAAACGGACTATCCAATACAAAAAGAATTTTTCAATTCGAACCAGTAGTTGCTGAGATTAGCGCGTTCAAACAAACAAACAAACAAACTCTTCAGCTTTATAATATTATATAGTATAGATATAGAAATATTTAATAGCATGTGCAATTGCCAACGTAGTACACGATATTATTAATATGTTGTATTAATCTTTCGTCACCTCTGTATGCTGGGCAATCAATTCAATGAGCCTAATAATCTTCTGTATACCTAAAATATTTTTTACTACACGACTCTTCATCTTCAATTTCATAAAGACCTTTACTTATTTAACGCGCGATCACCAAATTCCATTCACAACTCGTAGACTGTAGAGCGTCAATTTATTCTCGCTTCAACCCAAAATAGCTTACAGGTCAAGAAAATCTCACGACAACACTAACTGTAAACCGATACTTATTCCCATCACGTAATATTCAAATGTTTGGGTTCAACCCGTCAACGGCGTCACGTCTAGGTCTAGAATTTCTCAATATTCAGAATAAGCCTGTACGTATATAGTACAAATGTACGACCACGGATAAGCGGCGAAATGGGAATTTTTCGAATTTTATAAGCGATTTTGTTGGATGCATTTCAATTTTATTGAAAGCTCAAAGGTTGTGGCATACAGTATTTTAAATTGGTATTCGAATGTTGACGTACTTATATGTTATGGCTTGACGAATTATGTTGGGGAAAAGGTATAACTATTAAAATTTATTGAAAACTTATAAAATTAATAATCATATGCATATCTAACTGCACCAATAGCCGAGTTCACCAGCCAATTACCACTGTGCGCGACGTGCTGCCGGTTCGATCCCCGCATGGGATAAATATTTGTGTGATCCACAAATTTCTGTTCCTATTACAAAAGTCTGAGAGTTATTTGTGTATTTGTTTTAAATGTTTGCGAAACTTTCGAAATAGAGGGATTAAATGCAAACGCAGGAGTCGTTCAAAAAATATATATGGATAAGTAATTATGTAATTTTATCCAGGTGAGTTAAATTATATTTTATTGTTGGAAAAGTAAACATTATTTAAATGGGGTTAACTCATCACTCATTTCGAGTGTAAGACTACAGATAAAGTAATATTTTGGAATCCTTAAATATTCATTTTTTAACCTAACACTTATTAATTCCACAATTAAAAATTCAGTACGGTTCACATGCTGTTAACACCAGCATCCAACTTAGCATTAGCGTACAAATAGTACGCGAGCGCTCTACTGACCCACTTTCCTGAGCCCTTGCAGCTAGCGCGAAGATAAGGAGTTAGCTTTATAAATAAATATCATCACAGACGTGAGCAAATATTTTTTTATACGTGTTTTTGTTTTGGTTTTTTGCGAATAATTGAAATAATTTACGATAGAGATGACGAAAGCTTAAAACATATTTATGTTATATACTAGCGACCCGCCCTATCCTCTCTTGAATCACTCTATCCATTGGTTAAAAAATATTTGAAAATCCGTTCGGAAGTTTTTGAGTTGATCGCGTTCAGAGAGACAGACAGACGCTGCGGGTGATTATGTTTTGTAACATGTATAGACTATGTCTACGAAAATATGACCTCTATATCTATACTAATCTATACTAATATTATAAAGAAGTAAAGTTTGTGTGTTTGTTAAATTGTAAGGGGTAATCTCGGGATCTACTGAACCGTTTTTAAAAATTCTTTCACCTATAGAAAGCCACATTATTGCTGAGTGTCATAGGCTATATAAAAAACCGAAAAATAAAAAGGTTTTTACGTGGTAGTCCGTTTTACAAAGTGAATCGGAGAAAAAACGGTCGAATAAAAGCGATTCTTACGAACGCTGCCTTAACTATGAAAGATATATTTTTGAGTTCTAGAAAAAAGATGGGGAGCTTGAAAATGCCTACAAAAAAGTCAACGACAGCATATGTCTAACTTTTATATTTAAGTTACAAAAAGTAGTTTTTTTAATATTAGTATAGATAATTTAATTTTTAATATTAATAAAATAATTTAAATCGTTAGGTCATATGAACTACAAAAGGATTATTAACATTATGCCCAATGAAGTGGGCACGGGTCAGCTAGTAATATTATAAAGATGAAGAGTTTGTTTGTTTGAACTCGGTAATCTCAGGAACTACTGGTTCGAATTGAAAAATTCTTTTTGAATTGGATAGTCCGTTTATTGGGGAAGGCTATAGGCTATATAAAATCACGCTACGACCAATAGGAGCGGAGGATAAATGAAAAATGTTGCAAAAATGAAAAACCGTTGAAACTAAAACACGCGAACAAAGTCGCGGGGGTCAGCTAGTCGGTTATAAAAACGATTGGTTTTATAAATGAGAAAGGCAAATATTATTGATTTTCTATACTACAATCGTAGGAGTTTTACGGTAATACTACTGAATTTTGATTCTTTTTTGTTGAATTTTTAATACCAATCATTTTTATAAAAGTATAGAGGTGATAAATTTCGTTTGTACAACCATAACTAAATCGACTTGTATAATAAAGCCTCAGAAGGCAGGCAGTGTCCCGATATCGAAATAGAAATATTAATAGCGGTAACCTGCCTATCTTCCTGATATAATCAGTTACCTGCGTCTATCGGCTTCCGCCGGAAGTTAAACAGCGTTATGTTAGAGAACACGCTGTATAACGTAGAGAACTGTAGCATATCATAAGCATATCCTATAAAAATAGTGTTGTGCAAAAGTTTTGATATTTTTTGGGAAATTAGGATCAAAGGACCGACATTTTTTTATAACTTAATCTGGATTGCAAGTTACAATAGTTAGATAACAGGGATATTTTTAACTGATTTCAAAAGTAGGAGGTTCTCAATTAGACGTTTATTTTGTTTGCTACGCGATATTATGGCAATTATGGATCGTGATCAAAAATTATTTTTGTCATCGATAAATACCTTAGAGGTGGTGGTCCCGTATAAATTTTAGTGAAGTCGGTTCCTTTATACATTTACGTGTAATCATGATTAATTATTCAATTTCGAATTAACTTTCAAAATCGATTGACTTTTTAAATATGTTAGATATTTTACACAGGGTACGATAATTGACTATATAACACGTCTAAACAATATAATATCATTAAAGTATTTTGTAAAGTATTAATACATCCTTAAGGATTACTCTTACACGGAGTCTTTACTTACATATCTAGTGTAACACACACACACATACACACACACGCACACACACACACACACACGCAAACACACACACACACACACACACACACACACACACACAAACACACACACACACACACACAAACATACATTCTTAACCTTTGTGTACCATACAGTAGAATGACACAAACCGTCCACTTGAGACAAATTTTGTTCATCATTGTTTTCCTAGACCGCTACTACCTCTTAAAATACAGGTATAACCTAGCTTAAGAGGTTAGAGTATTATTTACTTGTACAGAATTTGTAACTTATAATCTAAATCTCTAAGTGTATGTCAAAATCTCTGTATGTTTATTTTTAAACAAATAAAGATTATTATTATTATTATTATTACATTAATTTATTATTTATTTTAAATATTTTATTTATTTTAAAAAATAAATTCAACAATTCAGTTAACGTTTCTAAATAAATCTACACTAAAAGCGACTCGATGGCTTTTATAATAGCGAGTAGTGCGAACAATATTGGCTACGCCGTAGACAATGCTACAATAGCTCCGTAGCGTCTATTCGCGTAGACGATTGTCGTAGAGCCCCTGTGATTTTAAGTGAATAAAGTTGTACCACTTCTGGTATTCGTTAGTTAGGTACTAATAATAATAATAGGTCCTTTGTGACCTAGCTTTCTTTTATTGTATGCATCACCAAAAATACAAAAAAAATAACGATTTTGATAATATATTATAACCCCGGAGGCTGTAACGGATATCACAATCAGGCTTTCACAAAAAAACAAAAAAGTCCCTGTAAATAATATCTCTGTCAAATGCGTATATACACACCGCCCACCCAAACCTGCCGTTAATTCGATATCCGGGTACAGAGCTTTTTGTACGCTACCACTACCGGAGGCTCGACTAAATTGATTTACAAATGTAATTTTATTATTTTAACATGATTATAAGGGTGAGTTAATTATATTTGAGTTTATATGAGCGTTGATATTATAGGCTGTATAAATTTTGAATAATTATGTTTAAAATTATACGTATCAGAGATGAAAGTATTTTTTAAGATGAAAACTATCGAAGAAAAATCTAGGATATAAATAGTGATTATGTAAAAGTTAATTATTAACATACTTTTTGGTCAAGTGACAGCCCTAGCAAGTAATTCATATTTAGGTAACAGTACGAAAAATTAAACTTCAAATTCAGTCTGTTAGATTCAGAATCAATTAGATTAAATAAAAAAACACAGTTAATAAAACCAGTAGTATCAAATAAGTCAAACGTTTATGTAATAAAATTGGTAGACATTTTTGAGCCTTAATGTTCATTTATTCTTGAGTTTTTGCTTCGAGACAACCCTAACAGAATTACGATCAAAGTACTGCAAAAGCTAAGTTTCCTTCGCGATCACTGAAATGATAATATCTATTAATTGATCGGATTAGTCAGAGAGCCTTGCTTAATAGTGTGAAATTACACACGCCTCTGAATCCATTCGTAAGCCAATATTCTTTAACAATAATGAACCTTATTGCGTCGTAATAACGGCTCTGTAAACATCAAAGTTTGCGTCCCTACTTTGATGCAGAACCGAACCAGAAGTAATTCCATACTTTGATAGAATTCAATGAATTGATTTAAAATTGTAATTTATTATAATGAATCCATTATTATTTTGGCGAGGACGAATAAATGGGTGCGCCAACAATTTTTTTTACGAGTTCCGTGGTCTAGTGGCATGCACGCCGGTTTTCAAGGTGTCGCCAGTGCCTGGTGTTCGAAAACCACTTTTCTCGAGGCATACATTGTCCTGGGTCTGGGTGTTTGTAGTACCTTCGTTTTGTCTCTCTGAGAGAGAGACCAGAGCAGAGAGTAACATACCTATTCACAACTTTTTACATCTTCTTTATAGAATCGATATACTTTACAAAATAGGTTTAGTAATTCCGGAGATTACTCTTTATATAAATCTTTGAGTTTACTCTTTTTTACAAACAAATTCACAAATTCACAAAGTTTACCTGTGTTGAATTATGTATTAGTATATAGGGCTTTATAAGTCGTAATATTGGTGTATAGTTGCTACATGATATGTAGTAGAGAGAAATTAATATAACATAATAAATGTATCAGACCGCTACAATTAAACACAGTATTTATTACGTCGACTTTTATCATCCGGTTTTACCCGGCTTTAATTTAAAAAACCAACTCATTATCAGAATAATTACCGAATCAATCAACTTTATTACAATCGACTTATGGCGAGTACTTCAACGTTTCACGGTTCGATTTTAAACGCTAAACGATTTCAACTTGAACCAAATTATCGATAAAATATGTATTATGAATATCGAATTTGATATACATTATAATTTTATTCGAAATTGCCTTTGTATTTTGAATTAGGGTATCGATGTTTATCAGAACTTAGTAACTGATTTATCTAAATCCCTAGTGGGTGGTATTTTGTGCGTGTGATGCCAAATATAAATAAAGAATGAGCGTTTAATACCGCCATTTCATTGTTCAATACAATAGTAGATATTTCTAAGTGACGTTAGATATTTCTGAACAATGATATTGTCATTTTTCTGGGTTCAAACTAAACTTTTCTTTTACCATTATTTTCATGGTAAGAAGAACTACATCTACTAGGACTTTGTTGTAACCGACGTTAGCCGATACTTAATTTGCGATACTTACATAATTTGCGTTTATCGTTATAAAAATCGCTGGGGTTCTCAACTGGAGATAGAAAATAAGTACAAATAGATGGTCGCCTTAAACAAAATAGGGTATTCAGTTGAATCCAGTAAGACTGGAAGCCCCCAACATAGCTTGGGAAAAAGCTAGGCAGTACGCAGTCAAGAGTACTACATACATAAATAAGACCAATAAAACCACAGCAATATGAGACCATATTGTAGAACAATGTTTATGGCATAAATCAGTTCAATTATACCTAACTTTCAGAGTAGCCAAAGCTGCGCAAGCTGATAACGTGAATTATAGCTAGTATTATTATTGTAGTTCATTATTAACAGGCTGTTATTGTCGAACAACCTTAGGTCAGGACCTATTATTGTATTTCTGTTCGTGTATAAGATAGTATTGAGGGGTTTATAAATAATAAACCCGGAAATGCTGTATTGACAATGGATTGTTTTGTTTACGAATAATATACGGGAGATTTGTGATTTTTATTGACCTAAGCCCTTTTAGTAGCAGGTATTTAGTTATAATGATAAGAAAACATACTTGTAATCTGTCAGGTGGAGCATCACTTAAACGATATGAACGAAAATTTGAGAAACATGCAGGAATTATCAAAATTTTGACATTTACACTTTTGCAACCATAGACGGTATTTGTACTTTAAAATAATTTTATGCGTCGCATTTGACGCAAATAAGTGGTTTTTCTTTCTTTTTTCTTTCAAATAACAAGAAATTCACATAAATACTACTTAGTAGTAGGCCACATTAGAACATAAATACTAGTTCTACTTTTTATTAATTACATAAATTTTATTACTTTCTATTTTCGTACGTACACTACACAACTGTAAATTACACAATATTCATAAATTA
Organism: Diachrysia chrysitis; assembly: GCA_932294365.1. NCBI lineage: Eukaryota > Metazoa > Arthropoda > Insecta > Lepidoptera > Noctuidae > Diachrysia > Diachrysia chrysitis. Next base: position 1,686,907 of record OW028661.1, read on the forward strand.
AACCTTAATCTACATATGATAAAATCTCATATAATGACTCTCTCTCAGACTTTTTCATCTTTTATACTCACCTTTCTATAGCCTAGTAACATAATCTATTACCTAGGTAATTTAGAAAATCCCTAGCATCAGCAGGTAAACCTAGATCCTATCACCATTGACTCCGTTAAAATCGATCAGGACCTGAATAATTTGGTTCAATTTATAAGATGACGTCATCATAACGGCCATTTTGGCCGCCATTTTCTTGGACGTTGATAAATAATTTCATTTCTTTTCCGAATTGTCAGTGTAGGCGTTGATACGAGATAGATTGGTACCGATTGGGTTTCAAAATAATTTTGCAGGGGATATTCTTTGCGGTGATCCGTTATAAATAAACAGAAGTATATATTGTTTTATTTTGCGGGTTAACGAACCACGCTGCGTATATCAGTTTTTGAAAATAATTAATTGTAATTGTATTGTTATGTTCAATTATAATGAATATTGACAACTTTGTTAGTTATTAGCTAGAAATTTCATATTTTAAATAATAATAACTTAACTATACACTTAAAACTAAACTCTTAAGTACTCTTAACTACTAAAAATCCCTAAAATATGGCATCAAAAAATTCATCCACTTTCGACTAGACGAATATCCAAAAAACTGGTTCGAATATGTAACAACAAACTAGGTGATGATATTTCGGCCATTTGAGGTTCTCAGCAGCCGCAGCAGCAGCGCCAAGTTCTAAATCCGTAAAGAAAATTCTGATAGTAGTATGCCGCACTACAAAAGCCTTTTCCATCATTATTTCAAGTGACATTTCGCTTACAACTCTTGTAAAACACCTTGTGATTATGGTGGTAATACTATTATATGAAAACTGGAAAGTATTGTCTGAAAATGTTTACTATTCCTCACAACACCGCATTGAATAATAATATCACTTGACTCGATCGAGGAACTGGTTGACTGTAATTGCGTGAAATAAAGTCGATATTTGGATAACAACTCATGATATTTAATAATATTTTTTGTCTATCCAAATAAACAATTGAACGGCAAAAAAAATATAGCATTACGTATAACAAAACCTTAATAAATATAGGTATATGGATACAATTATTATTGATATCAATATCATTTCTAATAACGATAGTTCAGTATTAATCATTAAATAGACAAAGATCTGTTAGAATATTACGTAATAGTAATGTGTTCGTAATATCGAATATCAAGCTATAACCAATACAATTGACAGCCAATTTACTCAGATTTTCCGAGTAAACGACTCTATTTGACATAGTAATGGCATAGGTACTTAAATATAAATATATTTAATAAGTTAACGTGTATTTGAATGATCGTCATCATCAATTTAAGTGCTAAGCTCTTGTCGGTGCAGCTCCTTCCATTTTCTTCTGTCATGTTTTGGACCTCTTTATTCGTCAAGACTTTAACCTTGTCTTTTATTTGTGTAATATATTTTGTGTATTTGGATATCGAAACCAAAATAAAATCTATAAATTACTCGCTGTTGCTCGCGGCCCTGCACCCGTTGGTGTCGGTTATTGCTGCAAAAACCAGCCTTTGTCCTTTCTTGTTCAGCAATTCAGCGATTAAGCTGTGGAATCGTAACACACAGAAAAACAGACAGACCGAGTTATTTTCGTATTTATAATATAGAGAGGAAGAAAAACCTTGATTGCACACAAAACATATTAAACAAATAATACAATATATTGGTATAGATTATTAATAATTTATATTTTTCATCCGCGAAAAAAAATTGTTTTAATATGTTTTTGAATCCTCTTGAAACAAGATTGCATTGCTTTGAACTTCAATTCAAAAATCACTAATGCAATGGAAGTTCACATATTCCAATATTCCGATTAAACATCGATATCTCTTAATCGATTATCGGTATACGGTGACTCGATTATAGAACGCTTAACATCGAGCACTCGAGTGACAATGTAATTGACATTAGGCCCTCGACAGCTATTACAAACTTACTATTGTAGCTTCGACAATTGAAATTGAACTTTATAGTTGTTAAGATAAGGTCTAATAGGTGTGTAAGAGCAATAACTGTTTGGACTTGGGAAGTTCTAAATGGTTATAGATATGGTTAAGTTCAATGATAGGGAGCAGTTAGATACAGATGTTGAACATGCCCAGAAGTTTCTGTGATTTGTATTAAGCCTTAGTATCTTTGGAAGTTCAAATGGCCTCTGTTGTAATTGCTCGTAATTTCAGTGTACCGTTCTGGGGTTTATTATTAATAATATTTAAAAATATTAGGATTGCCGTCGTAGTTTTGTGTACAAACTCGATTAATATATAAACCGATTCAATGCACATGCTCAATGCCATGTTGGTAGCAATAATTTCTACTCTTTTAATTTTATCAGAGCCTGTATTATGGCAACCAGACCACTGATAAAATTACTCATATATTTCTAAATACATACATATTATAGATAAATTACACCCTAACATAGAACAAATGATCATGCTCATCACACAAACATTTGCCCCAGGTGAGAATCGAACCTACGACCTCCGGGTTAGCAGTCAGGGTCACTAACCACCAGACCAACATGCCAGTCACTGTCTTGTTAAGGGTCATGTAAAGAAATTCTTGCTATATTTCTAGTATACGTAATTATATTGATACTTTATGCCTTATAATGCAATTCACATAAAAAAGAGAAACTTGTCCAATCCTAAACTTATCTCATCTCATCTCATTGTTAGTTGCTCTCAACATAAACTAAAACAAAAAAAGAAACAATATCGACAAAGAACAACACTAGTAAGTTAGCATATTCCAAAACATTGTAATTAGGGGCAGCACTAAAGTCCACACGTCTACAAAATGCAGTGAACCCTGGTGAACCCTTTTTTAATAAAAAGTTGGTAACTTTTTTAATTTGCTTTGTATATTAGATGGTTGTCGCAGACGAGCACAAGTTTATGAAAGGCAAATGGGACAACGTTGATGCCAATTGGATTCTGACGTAAGATGTACATAGATGTGTGTATTATACATCTTCGTTGCTTCTAGGATCATTTTAATTTACTGTATGACTTAGCTAAATGGTGTGGAGAATGAAAATGAAACTGTTTTTAATGAAACAGAAAAGATTTTTAAGAAAATATCATTAATAAAATACAAATATTAATACATTGAAAAAATAAAACGCGCCGTAATGTAATGTACTTAAAAAAAGGATTGAATAATATTATCCAACACCCGACTAAAAGGAAGTAAGTACAAAGAAAATCCTTCGGGGGCTGCCATACAAATGAAGACTACAAAATTAAAGATATAATATGAAACCATAAGTTTTCATAGGTTATGGCACCCCAGACGCCCCTTGACGCCACCAAAACATCTAGCTAAGAACCATCCACAGAACCATCTCAGATAAAGTACAAACCTATTTCAGAAAACCGTATCGAAATCGATCAATCCGTTTTGAAGATAAGAGGCAACATTTGATTGATGTGTAAATAAACAAACAAAATAATAGCCTCTCATCCTAAACGTATAATATACTGTCTTTGTTCCGTTGCGAGAAAAAAGTCAACTACAAAAATTATCTTAAATTGACACTGACATTTCATATAATCAAACTGAATTTCCACTAATATTTACTTGAAACTTATCATTTTATGTCTCGTGTGAATTTTGACTATAATTACAACACTATCGTTTACACTATACAGTTTTGTTAAAAGCCAAATACTATACACAAGCCTTTATTAAAGGGCACTTAATACATCGTTTATTATTAAAACTTTATTAAACTACTTTGTGTGATTTACTTTTAAATCGCCTGATATGTTTTTATCGGGGCGGTCTCTACATCAATCAGAAGGAGTGATTGCTACTTTTAATGTCCATTAAAACAGTACGTTTACTGACGTTCGTGTTTTTAATATTAATGTACTTTTAAATAAACGTTTTACACAAAATATGGGCTGATGTAGCGCCTCTACAACTTGATTTTATTTACGATTTTGATTTTTTTCTGGATATTGTGTAGGTGTATAAATAGTTGTTGATTTTTTTGTGTGCAATCATATATTTATCCGTAGTAACTACTATTTTTTTTTTACAAAAAAACTCATGTCGTTGTTAAGTCAAAGTCAAAGTTAAAGTCAAGGATATTTATTGTGAGACAGCGGTTACAGAAGTTGTTCACTTCGGTCTAATCCACAGCTACTATTATTATTTGCCTTAATGGAGGAAACGTAATGCTAAAAAATATATATTTAATCCACCAAAAAATATAGGTAGGCAAAGACTAAAAACCAATACACAAACACCTACAAAAATCGAATAGGCAAACCATTCGAAATAAAATGTCGAAATCGGATCTCGAGTTTTAAATGTAAGCAAAAAAAATACGATTGAAACCGATACATCGATTTCAGAATTCCGTAAAAACTAAACTCTAAAATTTTATGTCACGCGTCCTTTGTATATTGATACAAGCATTGATTGTATAGTATCGATTTCTCTGATCCCGTACGGGCAACATCGAGTGTTCTATTTTTTTAAATAAAATTCGTTAGTTTAAAGCTCTGCGGTCCGTGACGTTCTTCTGCGATAAAAACTGGAAGTTTTATCGGTAAATAAGGATGGGAACGCTACTGTAGATAGTTTCAATTCGGTTTTATATCGAAATATTTTGTTTTTATATCGGTAGCTGGAATGAGGTTTTGTTCGAGTAATGTTAAATCATAAAGTCCATTTAATGTTTTAGCTGTATATCGTACAATACATTTCATCTCAGCGTTTTAATAGTGCTGTGATTCTAGTCGCTTTACTCACTAATAAAACAAAATGGCGAGAGTCACTGTTGGTCTTTATACCTGTTTGTGTTAATCAAGTTTTCTTTTTTTCTGTTTTTGTTGTAAATTTTTCCCCTTCCCTGCATATCATTCCACATAAGTGTGACATATAGTCTATTTAAAGTCTCGTGCCAATTAATGTTATTTTTACTTAAACAAACATCAACGTTATGTTACTGTAATTAAAGTTCATTTAAGCCTGACAAGAACTATTAAAAAAATTTAATACGAATAATGTTGTACCGCAAACTGAACCTTACACGTAAGCATTACGGTTGTTTTTCCTAAAACGTGTGTTTGTTTACAAGTTTGGAACAAAATTTTGAACGCATTATATACTTTAAAATAACCATCTCAAAGTCAGTCTTGGTCATTACACATCCCCTGCAGCCTCCTCCGCCTTCCTCTTGTAATCAAGTCTTAGTGATTTCCCTGTGGTACAACTTAAAGTTTGATTGAGCCGTATACACGATTGAACTTTATAATATAATTGGTTAACAGGTAATATGTCTATCAGTTTGGAATGCAGTTGCAAGGAGTGTTTATGTCAGGAATTGGATTTGAGGTATAAGACGTCATTAACTCATGAGGAGATTTGAGAGAACTACCGTACAGTTACTTATTTAAATCGGTATCAAAAGATGTGTAAAAAGGCTTTTTGTAGTTTATAAGTCTGTTTAATTAGAATAAATAAAGGAGCCACTTAATTTTATTCAAATTTACACATACGAAAGCCTAAAATATACACATACCGGCACAATTAGCGAAACAGATAAGGGCTGACTATAATAAATGATGCATTTTGAAAAAAAAAAACAAACTTGAAGTAAAAAATCATTTGTCAATTTTTAACATCGACTTTACGGTGTTTTTTTATTAGGGACTAGCCCACCACACATGCCCATCATTGCAACTCCTGTAAGCCAAAACTACAATGATAACCAATTAATACCACCGAAACAGTTAAGCTCGGTGAGTCCCAGGGAAACGATTGACTGTCTTGGAACTCGCATCGAAATTAATCAGAAGTAGTAAATAGGATGAATAGGAAAAAAAACGGTATTTATGAAATTTTACGGTGCTTATGAAATTTTATTAAATACGTGAGCAGCTTTGTCATTTGTCGGTAATACCATCAAAATCAAATATTTTTCTGTATGTACTCGACCACATGCAGGTTGTTAGACAAAGACAAGAAAAGATTTATTATCAACCAATAAAATTATTAATAATCTAGAAACACAGTATCATTTCAAGCATGCTTTTATTTTCCACACGACGCTCTATTTTGATACAAATCTAACAGGAAGCTGTTACATTTGACTACCAACTTCACAGATAACATCTTTCTATTCCACGTTACCGATGGAGGGTTAACTACAAAAAGAGGTCCCCAAATGACGCTCGAGTTTTGGGACAATCGATTTAGTTAAATGGACTGAAAAATATCAACTGACCACATCTACTATAAGTTGACGACTTTGGTTGCGCCCCTGCTGAGTTTACAAAACTTTGGGTTGAGCCTCAGTTTGGGTTGGTTTTTGTTGTGAGCCGTTTGTCTAATTTATGTCGTAACTAGCTGCCCTGTTCCACTTAGATATAATAATATCTATACTAATCTATACTTACTAATATATAAAGCTGAAGAGTTTGTTTGTATGTTTGAACGCGCTAATCTCAGGAACTACTATTCCGATTCAAAAAAATCTTTTAGTTTTGGATAGCCCATTTATTGAGGAAGGCTATAAGCTATATAACATTACGCTGCGATCAAAAGGAGCGGAGCATAAGAGAAAAATTTTGCAAAACGAAATGCAAAACCATTGAAACTAAAACACGCGGACAAAGTCGCGGGGGACAGCTAGTAATATAATATGTTTAAAGTTCAATGAAAACCATACTGATAAAATCGGTTAAATAGTTTTGATATTATCATCCTGATACACGATAGATTTTAAGTTAAATAATGATGGCGATGTGAAAACGAAAATAATGTGTACAGAATAATTTTATTATTAAAACCACAAATAGTCGTATTCACTATTACTATTAAAATTTAATTCATTGAATCATTAGTATTTTTGTCACATTTCTCATTTTCACTATGCCTCGAGTTCGATATTTAAGCAATAAATAAAACCACATACTTGATATGTAAGTCTTTAATATCGATATTTAAAAGATACGAAATCGGTGCAGTGTTTAGGACAAAAAGTGGTTTTTATGTGGAACAAATTCAACAAATTGGTCAGTTATTTAATTAATTTGAATCCTTGAACATTAAAAAACTATGTAGCCAGGCTGTGCACAACAATCAAAGAATATAATGAATATTGTTACTTAAATTAATATGTTATGGCAACTGGCCATAAGCTGAACAACAAAAGGAAAATAAAAAAAAACTATTTAATTAAATTAAATAACTATTCAAAAAATGATTTGATCTTCTTTCTTAGAATTTTTTTTTTTCTTAGAAAATTGTACTATCCATAAGCAAAACGAATCAACTTTAGTTTTTTTTTTATTTTCCTTTTTTTACATAAAATCCGCATTTTTTTGCTTCCGTGGACTAGTATTATGTGGTTTCATTTATTAACTGTATGTCAAATCCATACACCTACCGTAAACACCTACAGTTAATGTAGATTTCGTTAAATGGCTAACTGGCGCTTTGGAAGAATTAATGCTAAAAATACTGAGCGAAAATATAATCTAGGTTAATAACATTAGCTTTGTAATAACCTTTTTAATAAGGTTGCTCTGACATAGGCTTTAATGTTTCCCTTTTAGTAAGACCTGTAACCAAATTAAGTAGCTAGCTTATTATAAAACTTACGAAATACGGTCTTGATTTACCTAGAAATTAGCTTTGTACACCTTGATAACGAATATAAATATGACTGAAATAAATAATTAATGATTTCATATTTAAGTACTAAAAGAAATCTTATTATTTACTAGCTGTCCCCCGCGATTTTGTCCGCGTGTTTTAGTTTCAACGGTGTTTAATTTTTGCAACATTTTTCATTTATTCTCCGCGCCTTTTGGTCGCAGCGTAATGTTATATAGCTTATAGCCTTCCTCAATAAATGGGCTATCGACCACTGAATTATTTTTTTAAATCGGATCAGTATTTCCTGAGATTAGCGCGTTCAAACAAACAAACAAACAAACTCTTCAGCTTTATATATTAGTATATAGATAATTCTTGATTTTATGTATTCAGCATTTATTCTCTTGTTTAGTATTTTGGCATACCTCAATTATAATTTTATGTGAGCATTTTGGTTTCATATCAACATAAATATGGACTGAAATGTTTAAAATCTGAAACTTAGATTTAAAGCTATTACAACCTAAACAACGTTTAACTAAATACATTATACAACACCTGCTTAAACTATTCGAACACGTTGATAACTTCGCGAAAGCCTTCTGCCATATAGTGGTATATTAATAGGCTGATTTTGCTTACTTTACACAAGTCTTCGCGCCTGAAGCACGTTCGTCGCACGAGGCATACATTAAACATAATATTCCTGCGCTCCGATGATATTTTTTTCCGAATACACGTTACGTATGTTCTATGCCTGTGAAACGTGCTTCATTTTCTATGCTGTCCTTCGAAAGGTATTTACGAAAATAGCATATGGTTTCTAGTACTTATTTCAGGTGGAATTTACCTACATTACATGTATAATAAAAAGCTTTCATATTTCGACTATACTTTGTAGTATGTGTTTTTATTTTGAAGGTAAGTGAAAGATCAGTCAAGTTGAGTATTATTCAGCAGTTACATCAAAGAAAAAATCTCAACAAAACACTGTTATAATATTATCACAAAGGATCTCACCCTTTTAGCTGCTACCAATTTCGCGCCATAATCAAATTATTGATGTGACAAAAAAAGAAAATACAACAAACGAAAAATTTCGACTCTCGAAATCCCTTAAAATTAAATTATTGTTAATAAAAATACGAAAGAAGTTAAACAAAATTATATTAAAAGAATTTCTTTATTAATAGGTAAGAAGCAAAATAAATATCACTGTGAAAAAGGAATCTGAAAGCATTCCCAACAATTGTACATTAATAAAATTCCCGTCTTGGAGCAATCATTTTCCACTAACCGTTTTACAATAACAGCTGCCTCAGATAAGACTGAGCGCCATTAGATTCGTCTCTCATTTGAATTCGCCAATAGTCACGCCGCTCGAACTGAAGTTGTAACATTATAGTAAATTAATTCTTTCCGCCAGAAAGGAAATGAGTTTAGAGCAGGGTTGCTACATTTTTTATTCCAAATAATATCATAAATAAATATCAAAAATAAATAATATATTTTTTTACATTTTTGTAAGATTTTGTAAACTACTTGCTATAAATATATACGAATTCGAATTAAATTTACATCGTTTTTGGTTCGAGTTTATGAACACTGTTTTTCGTAATTTACCCCAAACCGCAGTCATGGTGAATGACATAACTGACATAGAATGTTTTCGACAGTGTGCAAAATTTGTAGAATGGTAGACGGTATACAATAGTATTACGGTATAATACACACTGATATAATAAATGCGAAACTCGTCTGTCTGTTACGCTTTCGTGGCTGAACAGCTGAACCGATATTGATGAAACTTGGTATAGGCTAAGCTTGGATCCCAAGAAAAGATATAGGCTACTTTTTGCAATGATTACTGACACCTGTGCTGGCAGAGCCGCGGGCCGCAGCTAGTTCTTTACATTTTATTCTGCTTTCATGTGCAAACATTTGAATGGTCTGCAGATATTTTATAGGTCATTATTTATAACACGTTAATAAGCAACAAAAATCACGATTAGATATAAAATATCTATCAATAAACAAAGACTACGGAGAATTCGGACCAATAACATTTTTGCTATATCAGGGTATCGCAATTAGTAGTAAATAGCGCACAAAAACCACTTATCCGCGTGATTACATAACGGTATCAAAAAAATATTACAACGCGTGGCAGCCCTAACAACAAACGAGTTGGTAGAAGAAATATTTCCCGCTCAGTTCTGCTGAGCGACCAATAAATTATCAAAGTTGTATTTACTGACGCCCGGTATGGAGCACGTTACTTCGAAACAATTTTTATTTTGGAAGTCAATTGAAATACACAGCCTAGTTTTGCATTTGTTTAACCTTTAAATGAAATTAGTAATATGAATAATAATAATATGTTATGATAACTCACACACGGTCATCTGATCCCAAACTAGGCAGAGTATTATGGCAACTAGACAACAGCTGATAAACATACTTATATATTTTTACACAACAAATGATTATGCTCATCTCACAAAGATTTGCGCTGGGTGGGAATCGAACCCACAACCTCCGGTTTAGCAATCAGGGTCACTAACCATAACTAATTCATAGCTGGTCCTTTCATTGTTAGACATTATTGAACGATCTATTTTAGATATTTGCACCAAAGTTGCACTGAAAATCTAACCACCAAGCTCCGATCGCCATTTTTTGTCAAGCGGTTTCCAGAGTATTTTCACGAGCAGTTTTGCTGGGCGGACGATAAATTATCAAAGTTGTATTAACTGAGTCAGCCTGTTATGGGCAGCTTCATAACATGTACTGATTTAGTTCAATGTCGCTCTGTACTAGTTATATGAGAATTCTGAAAGAAAAATGGACTGAGAGCGGCGATATTAAAGAAAATGTTTTATTGTTCGGTTAGGCTGGTTTTATGTAACTCCTATATGTATATGTCTGTGTGTTTTGGTAGACTACCTAATGTAACTTTTTGGTGATTCAAATGTTTATAAAATCTATACTAATATTATAAATTTAACTGTCTGAAAGTAACTGTCTTTCTTTCAGACAGTTTCTTCTTCTTCTTTCAGTTACACTTTCACGGCTCAATCCCTAAACTGCTTTTGATGAAACTTGGTATGGGGTAAGCTTGATCCCAAAAAAGTTCATAGGCGGAGCACGGTCAAAAGCTAATCTATATACTAATAGACAAAGCTGAAGAGTTTGTTTATTTGTTTGAACTCGCTAATCTCAGGAACTAATAATCCAATTTCAAAAATTCTTTCAGTGTTGGATAGCCCATTTATTGAAGAAGGCTATAAGCTATATAACAATACGTTGTGACCAAAAGGAGCGGAGCATAAATGAAAAATGATGCAAAAATGAAAAACCGTTGAAACTAAAACACGCGGACAAAGTCGCGGGAGATAGCTAGTAATATTATAAATGCGAAAGTAAGCGTGTATCTGTCTGTCTAATACGATTTCACCGCTAAACCGCTGAACCGATTTTATTGAATTTCGGTATGGGGTAAACTTGGATCCCAAGAAAGATCATAGGCTACTTTTCGCGGTAATAACCCATACCCACGCGGGCGGATCCGCGGGAAACAGCTCTTTATATCATCACGTTATATCATTGGTAATTTTACAGCAGCAATAAAAACGATTGGATCAATAAGTGGTTAGTAATACATCAACTTATGTTAGCACAGTTTCGAAGATATAGCTCTTAAATTGATGTGTCCTAAATTATCTGCTGTCATCAAGACAATGTTTCAGTTACATGGCTGTAAAACACAAACTTTAGTGCTGAATAACTGTTTTGTTGTACATTTTGTCTTCAATATGTTGCGTTTACGTTACGTTTAGTTGGATAGTAGGTAAGTAAATTATCACTATCTCCTTTACTTCTTATTAATAATAAAGTTTTTTTTTTTTCTTGGGACTACTCACACACAGCCCGATTCCAAACTAGGTAGTGCCTGTATTATGGCAACCAGACAACTGATAAACATACATATATTTCGAAATATACACATATTATAGATAAATAAAAATACAGCCAGACACATAACAAATGATCGTAATAACACAAAGATTTGTCTTGGATGGGAATCGAACCCACGATCTCTGGTTTAGTAGTGAGGGTAACTAAATACGATACCAACAGGGCGGTCAGTATAAAAAAATTGGTTTATATTTTTTTATGGCAATCAGATTTTTATTGTTTAAAACTTTTTATCATTTCTGTCCTGTCTATATCTCTATATACGAATGTTATAAAGAGGAAAGCTGTGTTTTTGGGTTTTTGTAATGAATAAATTCAAAAACTACTAAAACTTTTTAAAAAATCCGTTACCAAAAAAAAAAAACAAAACTCATTTATTTAAAATAGGCTACAAAGTAGCACCTTTCAAACGTCAAAATAATAAAATTGACAGCACCCGATTTGCCCACCCCTACCATTAGAATGCTACATTATTCCTGAGTGAAACATAAACTAATTTTGCTGTGCAGTGTTAATGAGTGAATTGAAACAAGAACAAAACAATAAGATAATACCAGCTAACAATTTCGTGTTTCTAGTATATGAATATCAGTATGAATATGATGCGGCTCGTTAGTATCGCGGTACGCCGCCATATTTCCTACATTTTCGACACGTGCCGTAACTGCTATCCGATTGGCTAGAAAAACTGGCCATTAACGAAGCTAGGGTTAGCAAAAAGCTAATCATATTTATAATATATTTTTTATAAGTCATATGTTGAGTTTGTCTAAAACAAAAATATAATCTAGAATATTCGTATTATGAATTGTAAAAAAGATTTTAATTGCAGTTGCCAGTATTTTTATGACAAATAGCAAGCTAAGTCATATTGACACACCTACTTTCAGTATTTTTTCTAAATATCATGTCGTATTTTTGTCGGGGTTGTGTTTATTAGTAAGGTATCTTCAGATATTGGGTATTTACCAAGTTATTTTTTTTAAGGCTAAAAAAATATAATAACATTAATGGTCTGGGTACGAAATCTTAAAAAATAAGGTAACAGTGTACAGTAACCTATTAATTTATTTGATTGGAAGTTCGTTAGCATAATTCTGAACATTACTAATTAATAATTACAAGTTTAAATTAACGCGTCTGTTTGACAACCCTAAATTGAACCTAGTTTCACAAAATACCCATTTAATTTATTGTAATAGCTCGGTATAGAAATGATATTGTATTGGTTTCATTGTTATACGCTGAAATGAAACGAAATGAAGCCATTTTGGTTGAATACATTTGTGGTTGTTTAATTCAATGAATTGGAATTGGTATTGAGATGCAGGGAAACTAATCAATTAAATTTAATGTTGATTTCGTTAGTGGAAGCTGATCAGATATTATTTGCATTAATTTGGGTTCAATTAGTCTCTTAACTAGAAGTCTATGAACTGTTTGCTAATAGGTAAATTAATTCATTATTTAATTGGAAATTTGGCGTTACATAATAAAGCTAAGTTTAACAACGTAACTGACCTAATACTGAAAACCGGTCAAGTGCGAGTCGGGATATCAGAGGAGGGGTCCTTACCACCGCACAGAATAAATATATAACAGTATTATGATTTTTATTATTTTAAGATATAGTGGCAACAGAAATATACAATCTGTAAAAAATTTGAACTGTGTCACTATTACGATTCAGGAGATACAACCCGCTGACAGACAGAAAGGGTCCCGTTGGCACCCCTTGGGAACAGAACACTAAAAATTTATAAAAGTACTACTACAAATAAAGCTAGTTAATAATTATAATAATATCTTGGGACATCTCACACATGGTCATCTGATCCCACACTAGGCAGAACCTGTGTTATGGCAACCAGACAACTGATAAACATACTTATATATTTCGAAATACATACATATTATATATAAATTACACCCAGACACAGAACGAATGATTGTGTTCATCACACAAAGATTCGTCCTGGGTGGGAATCGAACCCACGACCTCCGGTTTAGCAGTCAGGGTCACTAATCACTAAACCAACAGGCCCGTCATAGTTCTACGCTACGAAATATGTTTTCAACTTGAATGCTTACTTTAAAAGAACCGAACATCAAAACAAGAGTATCATTTGTTTCGAGCTTCATCTTGATTACTCACATGCCCTCTTAACATTCCATCTATGTTCGTCATACATTGCTGGCTGTAAATGAATATTTAAGCAGCTATTTACGTAAGACCGATGTGTATAACAAACGCTTCTATTTCCATTGTCGGGGGAGTACAACGGCGGGACATTTTTCACTTGTACCAGTTTCTAGTTTGAAAGCACCAGCAATGCTTCTTACAGAGGGTCAAGTTGTAAGATTTTGTTGGTTCGGAAAAGGATATAAATGCCGAAATTATTTTGACAATTATAATTATATTGTCCAACGATTATTCTGTCTAGGAAAAATATAACATAGTTGATATTAAAAGAAATAAAAACAAACTGCATTTTTTTGTGTGTTTTTTTTTGTGAACTATTAATTTATTATACTCTTTACACCACAGAAACTCAATGTCTATTAACATAAACAATTAACAGTCCCACTGATGACAAAAGATATTCTGGTACTTTTTATTTTTTTTTATTAATTTTTACTACACTCCGTTCTATTTACTATGCGATTAAAAAGTCCAGGCAGCAGGTGCTAATACCATAAATGATGATACCATGATGTTTTGTAATCATTATCTTGTATGTGATGTTTGTGTAAGCATATCCTTTATTTGTTATTTTTTCTATACTTGGATTTCCCATTTTTTTTTTGGTTTCTCTAAAAATCGCTCGCGCTTATCGTTTGGCCCACAACTGAGGTAACAAATAACACGTCTGCGTGTCGCTGCGACGTTTCCAATTTAGTCGCTTTGTGTATGTGTCGCGTCAAGTCACATGTGCAACTGACTTCGTTGGATGTTTTTATTCTTGCATATTTAGAAGTGTCCTTTACGCAAACTATATCCTCATTGTTATTGTCAAGGTTATTTTTGACAGATATTTTTGTGAAATTTCTATTCTGGGGTTCAAATTTTTATTTTTAATCTAGCAGCCCCTGCAACCAAGTGACATTTCTATAAGCGTTAACGATGATATAAGTAGCTTAAATGAAATTAAATGTATGGAAATGACATTTTATAACGATAAGTCACGTGACTTAGACTTGTCAATTCCATACATTTAAACTATTCGATCAGCGTTAAAGCTTTTAGAAATGTCACTTGGCTAGAGGGGCAGATCCTGGTCTGTGTCCGCTTCTCTTTTATTTTTAAAGATGACTTGTCATTCTGAATATATTTTTTCGTTAACGTTAATAATCTTTTTACACATATATATGACACAAAGTCCCCCGCCGCGTCTGTCTGTCTGTCTAAACGCGATAAACTCAAAAAATCCTAAACGGATTTTCATATGGTTTTCACCAATAGATAGAGTGATTCATGAGGAAGGTTTGTGTGTATAATTCATTTATTTTTTGCCAACCCGTAAGAAGCCGGGGCGGGTCGGTAGTACCTAAATACCTATACTTTTTCTTTATAATTAAGTTTAAGAACAGCGAGTAAAATTCTTTTGTTTATTTCTCAACATATTGCCTTGCCTCCTTAGCGTTAAATATTTAACACGTTAAATGATTGCCTCATTAGTTTTACTCGCTCTTGCAAACACAAAAACGCTTCTACTGGGTAAGAGGTTTTAGTTTAATAGCCTTATAGCAAGTTAAGTTAAAATTTAGTTTGGACTAATACCAAATAAGTACATGTATTTTTTCTTAAAAAATATATTTTTTTATAATGTAGTATATAATACCAGCCTTTAAATGATAATAATGTAATTTTAGTTATGAAATGAAATGATCAGTACTTTTTACTCTACTGTCCTTATTTTGCGTCCCATGTAATGTTTGGTGTGTTCATAAATGTACATAAATAAAAAAAAATCCCACTGCTGGGCATCGGCCTCTTCTGATGTAGAGAAGAAACAAAAATTTATCTCACGATGATCCTTCACCGATTGTCAATGATGTTTTAGATTAATTAACAAATTACGTACCTAAACAATATCTTTGAAGAAGATACATCGGTACATGCCTATTATGGGTTCGAACCTGCAACCTACGATATATACAGATATTTTAGGCTAAAATTTATACTCATATGCGTATTATACGTCTCGCATTGGTCCAAACATACAGGAAATGTATGGCCAATATTTGTCTTGTAAAATACAACGTGAACATAATATTCATTGTCACGTATGCTTATTTATCATCGCGTTCTTCCTCGCATACAGACAATGTGATGAATACTTTATACTGCACTGCTTAAACATATTCCCTCTTGTTAAAAAAGCGGTTTATTTAAGAACTAGGTTAAAACCTCTTTATACTAAGTAGTTTATAAATAAACCTGTTTTTAGATAAACCACTTTATAGATTTTTTTTTTGTAAAAGTACTTGTCATGGAATGTACCTACTTTCTAATAGAGAAGGTCGTTAATTGAAAACAAATAAAAGAGTTAAACGAAATAAGACCACACAACATTATAGAGGCGATGATAGCAATAAAAACGATCACTCTTTACAAACATGTCACACAAACACGCTAGTGCAGAAAGGCCTTAAACCACAAATGATCGTCGTGAAACGTTCCACACAGCTGTTCAACCACAAAACTCTCAATCCACATTTTACAGTTCAACTCATAAATATCACGCAAATATGACAACCTCTCAAAATCCTGTAAATGCATCGATACTTCGCACATGCTTCGCAAAGTCCAGTCAAACACTTTTACGGCGTACTACGAACTTTATCGCGTACTACGAGAGAGTTGTAAAAACACTATGTATTCGTATTCTTCGTAGCGCATTCAATTTGAACTCGAAATTGCGACCAGCACGTGTGACAGTTATAGTGAACGGACTTTAATTTATACCCACGTTGATACGAAACGAAAACCATGGAGTTGAGATTGTGTATTTTTTATTAGCTGTTTTAGTGTTGTGTTGTTTAAAAAAAATTGTGGCAAAAAGCAACATTACAAGTTGCTTCATATTATATTTAGCTAGCGTAGACATGAATTAAAAAACTGTAAGCTGAAGTAGTTGTTGCTAGGCTACATAGGTATATTTATTTCATAATCTACTTGACCAAATAAGATGCAACATTTTACTGCTTTTACAATGCAATTAAAGAATGATATAGGTAAGCTTGAATAGCTTTAGATCCAACTTAGATATTAATCTAACTTGAAAAATACTGGCTTTTTGCAAGGCTATTTCTTGAATAGGTATAACAAATAGGTGTAGTTATATAACCTGCTTCAGTAATTTCAATCACGCAGTTAGCGTGTCTCCAGCGAACGGAGAAGAACATCCAAACGAGCGGCTACTACGCGCGGCAGAGCATGAGTATTTGATGACTAGTGTACGTCTTCATTTATATATCACAGCACGTCTATGTATGCATGTATGTGAATACACATCCGTCTGCTGACCTGTGACTCTCCAATTTAATTATTCAATGCCAATGCAAAATTGATATTAATTTAAAAGGCAGGAGATTAAGTTTTCCTAAAAAACATGCTGTCAATGGAAGCAATTGACTGGAATCTAATCATTAAGAGTATTTTTTTTGTACTGTATGTGGTTTTTGAGCCTGCTAAGTGAAAGAATTCAAGTTATGTTGGAGAGCAAGGGCACTGTAGGCCGCGGTGACGTCTTGTTTTACTTTTTGTCTTCTATGCTGCTAACACTTGGCTAACAATGTAACGGGTTTACTTACAATAAATAATGTATTAACTATCTAAGTCTCAGCATTACTCAAATCAAGTTTAAAGTTTAGAGTGTGTGTTATGATTGGTGTGTTGTGACCAAAAGTTACTTAACTATGCAAACCTGATAATGATTTATTTAAGCTATAATAAAAAAAAAAAACAATATTATTTATTAGGTATTCTCTAAAAACACGTAGGTACCTACTCAGAGTGACTCAGATTACACGTGTCTTATTAACGCCACCAATCAATTTCAAACGCATCAAATAGGAAAGTATTGTGTTAAATCCCAAAACTCAATTTCCGATATCGGGTACTGAAATACAGTATTTTCCGGTTTTGGTTGTTACCGATGCAAATTAAAGTCGAGAGGACCACAGCCCCGTTTATACTGATTAGTTAACGTATCATTGTGGTTTTCCAATACATCATACAGTTGTATTGATGCTGATGTAAGTTGGTGAGTCTAAAAACAGATATAAGATATCGCCGTCTCGTTTTCACCCACCGTTTATGTGTACTTTGATCTCACTTTAACTGTCTTGTAGTTCTTTTCAAACTCGCCAAGCTCGGCCGCAAATACAAATAAATTGGAGGCTTTCGAACAGCGCTCTGCAATTCTAGGAATTGTTAACGAAAAAATTGTGTTTATTCGTCTATTTCTTTGTTTTAAATACAGTTTTATTCCGAAATTCGTATTACATACGTATAGATACAGAAAAAGCATCTCCTTACAGCATGCGTATACGTAAAATTATAGCGAAATTGTAAATGCCTAATAATCCTAGATATTAGTATACAAAGTCATTCGCAGAAGGTTAACAGATTTTCCGCAAATAGCTATTGATTATAAAAATCTAATTTCATTTTGGAATTTTGTTTAATTTTGTATATAAATTTATTTATAAAATTGTAAATTAAATTATATTAGAAATTGTAAATTATATTCCAAAAACGATAAACGTACATATGTAATACGATAACATGGAACATAATATTATTTCCTTGAACTCTACCTGTCTGCTCAAATTACGTGTTAGAGCAACATTTAGCTTAATATCATATCTTGATTGGTCCTCAGGAAAATTTACTGTTTTGCCATTGGGTAGAATTACCTATTTATATCCAATCAGACATGATCGGTATTACCCCTGATTGGTTTGTATTTCGCAGATGTTATTTCGTCTAAAGTATTGTGTATAGTAAACCAAACTACTTACGAATCTAAATATATACTTGTGCCAAGAGAGTAAATGTATAAAAACTATTACTACTATATATATACTATGTTTTACTTAATGTTACAACTGACATGTTTTGTTTGTGCCTTAATCGCGGCCCATCTTACTCCTGTTCTTGTTTGGCCGTAAATAGAAAATTTTACCTTGGAAATACCTACGAAATCGTGGGAATTTCATCTATCGTGCAACTGTTCCATCTTGCTTTAATAAAGCAATTTGAAACTAGCTGGTGACTTCTAACCGTTCATAATTGATGAGGCACAGAAAGAAGAAGGTCAAATATACCAAAATTATGCATCCAAATCTTAGCCCAAAAGTTGCTACCAAAAACCACGATTCTAAAAACTAAACCAACCAAATTTTCAACCGTGACAAGAGTTAGCAATACCATATCAAAACGTTAATCAAACAATCCAGCGTTTAACAAAATCCAAAAGTTTCCGATGTTTCAGCTTGTCGCCGCTGACACTAGGGAGTTGGGTTGAAACTCGAGATAATTAAATTTCGCGCTGTACACGTAGTCGTCATGGCCATCCTGATTAAATATTTTTAATCCGATTGTTCAAAAGTTTGTGTAGCTGCGGAGAATCTACAACAGTATTGTGTTCAGGATTCGGATGTATTGGCTCTTCTTTTGTTTCGATTTGAGGTCGACAACCTTTTTGTAGGTATTGTGCGTTCAAGGACTCTTTTTTGGAGATATTACTGGTTTGATTGTAATTTGAACTGTCGTAAAATATTTTTGCTGCGAAGCTTTAAAGTCTGTGGAAAAAGTAATGCTGTAGTCCATTTCTGGTTCCCTGCATCCAACCTTTTTCGAAGCATCGACACAATCTATATTTTCCGTGCTACAGTTACGCGAACAATGAACGTATAAACACTTAATGTCCTTACTCCCGAAACAGGAGAAATGAATCTCGCCCCACCAGGAATGAAATGAACGAATGAACCAATATTCCTGACTAACGAACCGTACACATACAATTTCTGAACGTTTCCAAGCGTTTAGCAGATGGTGACAATTTTCAAGTGATTACATGGCAATTTCACCCTTATTGCTTAAGAGTTTAGTGTCCTAATATTAATTTTGGTGGTAGAAAAATTAGGGTTACTATATTATCAGCCATCCAACATACAATACCCACGTATTGATAAAGATTTATTATACCTAATAAAAAAGTGTAGGTAGGTACTATTGATAATAAGAAAAATAGATAAAAAAAATACAATACCAAAATCCTTGGCTTGAATACAAAGAAAGTGGTCCAGTTTGGGCCAATACTCCAACTAAATGAATGACCTAACCTGGGATTTTTTTTAATTAGTAATGTAAACGTGCAATGACTAAAATAAATTAGAGTTCCTTGAGTTATTAGCTTTTTAGGGTTAAAGATAATTGGTGCTTGAAAGTCAGTGAATAAACGTTAACATAGTCCTTATCAACAACATTATTTTTATATTATTCGCCAACAGTAGGTTTTCAAATTGCTGTAACATCATGTATTTAAAAACATTTGAAGCTTTTCGTTTAAGCTGGTCTCTTTTATGACGTAAGAAAGAAAAACAGTTAAATTCTAAATTCAATTTTAAATAAGTACATCGGGGAATACTATTACTTTGGCATACTGAAAAATATATTGCATAGTGTTGTGTTTGTCACACACACAGTGTGGGCCATAGAGGTAGCGGCGGGAAGCGAGTAACGAATATTTCTAATAATAAAATTACGCATTCTTAATAAATCTCGTTTTAGATTGTTCTTCAGCTAGACAAAACTATTTTAGAATTTGATCTTATTGATCAAATTCATGATTAAAGTCTTAATTTTATAATAATGAGTGGTATTTCAAGGGTTAAACAGCTAAATTTTATCTATAAAATTATATAGAAATGATTGCCTTTTGTAAACAATTGTTATTAAAGTGGGTAATACGAGCTTATATTAGTATTAATCATTAATAATTGTGTATGGACCTTGTGTCTGAAATAAATAATATTATTATTGTTATAAATATATAATCTAGAATATAGCAATACACTGATATAAATCAACAGTAACAACGTCCGTTTACAAATAGCAATGTAACATGCCTATGTAATGTTATGATTTAATCTGATTTATGTTTGTGCTCCCAGCTGTATATTATGTTATATTGGAACCTAATAGCATTTGAAATGGTCGCTAATGACATGTTTTAGGCATATAGTATTAAATAACAGACCACATCTATAACATATCCGAGATAATTGTAGGTCACGTGCAATGACTATTATTTTTGAAATGGATATTGTAGTTACGCTTTGGTAATATGGGTGCGATGATGATATATAAACATTTACACGCACACATTGAGGAGTAAGCATATAATATACCTATCAATGAGTGCTATATTTAGCACCTACCTACTTTACTCCGTCGCTTCGAATAGTAGATAGAAGTGTTTCGTTTTGACAAAAAATTTTATATTACTTCTATATAGAAAATACTAAAGTAATAATCACGCAATAATTAAAATAATAATATGATTATATATAATATAGATCTATGTTGATACAGTTTTGTTATTATAAATGTGGCATAAAAATGCTTATAGTTTCGTGCTATTAATTTATTTCTATACATTCAAAATATATTTATTATGAGATTAGCTTAAGACTTATGTTAAAGACGTTTAATTTTTTAATAATAATTTACCTAAATTCACTAATAATCATAATATTATTGATTAACTTTGATATAATTTTTTTGTAAACTCTATCCGTTATTTCTGTGGCCCTACTTGACGTTTCGATTTGCTCACCCGGGCGTCTGCAGAACAAGTTTTTAATACGTATAAAACATATTTCTGGAAGGAAAAGTAATATCAACACTTTCGACATTCGCGGAACATTGATGCAAATTGCAAAATAATCGTGTATGAATTACAAAAAATATTGTTATAGGAGATGAAAATCTAGTTTTATACTGGTCGGCAGTAATGTTTTTGATATTGCGTTTTATATTTCATCGGGTTGAAATGAATTATTTCCACTAGTTCCACTGTCAATTAGTCCGATACAACTAGCGAGTTTTTTTTTCAGTAGTGTTATTGGCTTTTGTAATGGAAAAGGTGCTCCTTACTTTGAAAACCACATACTTCCATAAAGTCATTTATTATTTACCTATAAAGCATCAAATAACACATGCGAAGCCTCGGGTATCAGCTAGTTTTTTAATGTTTGAAGTGTCTACAAATCTATGTCTTGTATATAATTATGTAGTTTATCTGGATATTTTTATATAAAATTTGTATCCAATAGTACACCTGTTACCCCTTTCTACCTCTCTTTTTTCTATCATTCCTGTCCAGCCAAAGGTTGTCTGGAAGACATCACTTTTAGTGATAAGACGCCATTATATCCTTTACTGTTGTGTTTTGTTTTAATAGTGTACAATAAAGAATAATATATTCTATTCTTTTTAAAAATCATTACCGGTTCATTTGTTTTTCAATTAGGGCTAATGCACTTAGTCTCTATCTAAACACGTAGGTAGGTACTCCACACCATGTCACACAGTAATAAACCTTAAAAACGAACACACGTCGTATATCTTCATGTTTTATGAACCAGCTCAAAAGGGCTTTATAACCTTTAATAACCGGACCCAACCAATTTTTCTCTCCGGAAATTTTCACGTAACCGGCAATTAACCTTAACAGGCTCTAAACTAGTGAATCTGCCGGTAGCCACTGAGTTATGTCCTAACGACGGACATAATTTACTAGCCCATAAAACCCGACCTTCGGGAATGATTCATTAACGCAGTTCAGTAGTTATGACACCCCATTAAAAGAGGGAAGTGGGAATGTAAAACAAATACAATGGCTTTGATGCTAATATTTGATATAATGGCCAAGTTGCGGGGTTAGGCAGTTAGCTGTTCTAAAACCATTGTTTTGTTTGCCGGAATTTCGAATGTATTTAACGATCTTTTTTGTTTGGAGTTTGCAAACAAATGTTGGATGTTTTGAAGAAAGAATTGCTGTACTTGGAATTTTGTTTGAATATGCGTTTCACAATAATGAATATAATAAACAACGCTTATACTAGGAATTAAGCTTATTATACACTCACGCGGCTTTTCAAAAAGTAATTGAACCGTAAAATGAATTCATTAAATTCAAGGGTATAGATTAAGTGTATTAATTAAGTGGAACTCTCCACTATAAACCCGGGTTGAGACGACGAACATGTTGGTGATAAAATAATGGGTGTAGCAATAATAGGATGAAAAATAAACATTGCATTTACCCTAAATTTTTGTTCTGGTTCTTATAACAGCAGGCATTAGATTCAAAATCGATGTACCTAAATGTAAGTTGAATGAAAACGTTACTTGGAATCTCTGACGTTAGTTTGTATCAAACTAAACATTTATAGAATATCATTAGTGCGACGACTAAATAGTTTTATTGATGCCATATTCAATAATAATGATTTGAGTTTCTGTAAAAAGTAGGTATATAAAAATAATTTAGAAAATAATTTTATTATATCTATAAAAAAATCTCGTTTATCATTTGTGGCCGACTCCTCCGAAACGGCTTAACCGATTTTGATGTACTTTTTGTGTATATTTGGTAGGTCTGAGAGTAGGTGATAAGGGTGACCCTGGCAAAACAACGTTTGCCGGATCAGCTAGTTACTTATATTCTACCAAAGATTAGGAAATATTGAATGTTCCTTGTCGAAGTGTATTTTGTTGACGCAGTAGGTACTGCTTGCAAATATCTTAACATTCAGTGTGGATCTGCAGTAAACGTGGGCTGGGGTTTATGGCACTCAATCTTACTGAATGTGAATGCGGTAAGCCAATACAACCGATCCCACACTAGTGAGTCCTTTGAGCTGGCACACCTACATGTAAGACGGTTTAAACCTCGTCCAATTTAAGCTTAGATGCAACATATTTTAAATAAAAAAAGTATGTGTTAATTTCTAAAATATAAATTTCAAGTGTGTGTAAAACAGGCAGCACTATAATAGGCATGTTTCCTATTTTTTTTTAATGTCCGTCTTGTAGATTAATGAATTTTATTGGACACGTATTTTTTATTTTTTCCTGCAAACAAAAAATGATCAAAATACAGAGAACGGAAGTTACGCGTGACGTCACTCCTCGCTACGATTTTTAGCGAGGCGTGGCGTCATAATTAAGCCCCCACTCCGAAACTTTAAAGCGGAGTATCTTTGTATTTTTTTATTGTTTTGATAAAAAAAAAATACTTGTCTAATATTTTTTTATTATCTAACTGACGGACTAAATAGATTTTAACTTTTCATACCCAGGAAACATCCCTATTATAGTATCTTCAAACTTTAAAATAAGATCGATATCTCAAGTATCTGATCAACAATCATACAAGAACATTATGAATAAAGGAACCACTTTAATTTTTTGCCTCTAATGGGTTCAAACCTGCAACCTTGTGCACACAAATCCATTGAACTACTGGACCACCTAGGCCTTAATGTGCGTAACCCCAAATGTGAATCTTTAAAACACATCCTTCACCCCAATAATGAGTACTGAACTTAATGAGGCATCAACTTCTCATTAAGTGTTTGAAACACACACAATTACACATTAATATCAAGACAGTTCATTGCTCTTTCTATATTCTCAACAAGAACATCTGCATTGGAACGATTGCAGATATTCAAGTAGATTAAACTTGAATTTTACTGCAGTACTTTGGCGAAACTTTACCATGTAATGGCGCAGAAATTTTAATTTAATTCGTTGCCTTATAAACCGCTTACGTGTGGTTTCTTTGTAAAGTTTTCAACTAACGTTTTAATGGTAAAACTGTTTATTTTGCAACGGTTATTTCAATATTGTTTGTTTCTATCACGAACTCATAATAAGTTTACACAAGAAAATCTGTATTTATTTTTGTTAGAGAGCATTTTGTTTTCCAGTATTCCTCCTCATTAATTATTGCTTGTTTTACAAAGCTAAACATTTCATAATAAATATTTTTCACAAGGAAAGACTCAAAGAAATTCTGAGCTTCGGCGTTGATTAAAAATTATCGACCTAGGAAATAAAACAATCGCCTTGCCGACTAACTTTTCCTGTTGACTTGCTAACTGACCAACACAATGCAAACATATTTGTACATACCTTGTCTATAACCCAATCTCCTGTGGTACGTACTAACAATAAACTAGAAAATCATACTTTTATCCAAAAACCACGCGTATCAAAGCAAAACTTCATTCTATTACTTTTTTCATTTCCGCACCCGCATGGGAATCGAAAATGGAATAAAATCGACTAGAAATTTGAACAGTTTGAAATATTCACACACATATTTCACGAAGTATCGAAAAATGCAAGCACTTTTTCATGTATACATTACGGATATAAAATTCCAATCTATGGTAATTCCTTACATATTCCGAAATTCTAATATTTACCCAAATAGGCTTAAGGGAATTGGCAAAACAAGTGCTAGCCTTATACGAAAAAAAACAAACCCAAAAATATGATAAGATTTGACTTTAGAATATCATCGCCACGCAAAATAAATTAGCAACAGCCAATAGCGTAGCACCTACAATTCGGGGTTCAAATTTCGAAATTGGAATTCTAGCACGAACCGCATTTCATTTGACGCGGCGAACGCTGCACGTACGCAGGGTTGCCAGTTTCTAAAATTAACGGACACCCGTTTACAGGGATCCGGAATTTGAGACGCAATCAGTATTTTGGTGCTTATAAGCGGGTACTTGATCGCTGGTCAATCATTACGAGGATGAGCCACGTGTAGCTAGCAATGTTACCATTTTACTAGCCGAGTTTTGGGAGTCGGGGTTATCCTTGTTGATCATATTACGCTGTGGTGATACGAAATTTTAGTAACGATAAAAGAGCCGTGATTGTTGTAAATGCAGATAAATTTTAAACAAAATATCATGTTTATATTAACAAAAAATTTCGTGATATCCGATTGCTGGCAGTCCTTTTTCTGAACGTAGCGAATCAATGATTCAAAACTACGCATTTTTTTTTTATAGGTAAGTAAATAATGTCGCTATAGTCATGGTGATGTTTTTTATGGTTTTGCCAATAAATTTGCAAGGATGTCTATAATCAAGAAATATAATTTAACTAATAGCCTGGGAATTGCGCTGGTAACCCTGATACGTTCGAAAATTGAAATCCGAATTTTCGGTTGTGACGTCGACAAGCCTCATTGTGTTTGCTTTTACTGCGTGTCAAGTCGGCAAATAAATTTTGTATTGTGTATTCGCCATTAATTAGTACAGGGGATGGGCAGAGCTCGATGCGAACCTATTTTTGATATAGATATCTCTGCCGTTAGGCAGCTGTGGTTTGAAATTACGGTGAAATAGGCTTCATGGAATTATCACGGACGAACAGGTCAGAATTTGAGTTGAATATTTATATTATACTTTGAGTTAAGGGCAATGTAGGTACATTTTTTTATTGTATACAACAAATGAGTAATTAGGTACGTGTGACTATAAAAACAAAAGATATATAAATACCTACGATTAATAAATTTTACTATTTTATTTTTAATTATTCTACACCGTTCCGTAATGGTAATTTTTTGCCACACCTCTTTAGTCCTAAATTATCATACCCATAAATGGTAATTACAAACACCATTTCCGGTTCCTGCTATGCAAAGCTGCGGCTTTTCCCTCCATAATAATTAATATTGGTAATCTATAACGCCTATTTTCGATAACAGGTGTTACCAATAATTTCTATACATTACCGCCCGATGAACTGTAATTTGTTATACGATTGTTTGCAAGCGATGACAGTGTATGGCCTATCAAAATACTAGAAAGCCATGCTAATTGAAATCATGACTGATATTCACATAAAATGTTGATAAATGAACTTTTACAGAGTTATATTACGCTATTATCAAAAGTATTCGTTTATTTATGGCAATAGTTATATTAGCCAGCCTGTACTACATTGAGATAAAGGTAATTCTGTACAAAAAAATAATTTGTCTGATACCAAAACAAATTTGAAGAGATTTTTTGTGCATTGAATTAAAACCCTTTGGTCGTGGAGTTTTTTAATTAAATGTCGAAGGTTCGTTCTGGCATGACACGTGTACACAAGTTTTACTATAAAGATATTTACTTTTTTGTTATATCCATATTTCATCCATCTGAATGTCATAGTAGATTAGTCGTATATCCTGTTAAACCCAGTTAATGAAAATGCCAATGTAATTTCATCTTTTTCCCATTTAAAAAAACGATATGTTGTTGTTGTTGTGGTCCTAAGGTACCCCGCTGGTGCAGAGGGCCCCAACAAGTTTTCTCCAAAAAAACGACATGCAGCCATTTTATTCACCGACAAAAATAGAACGAGGCTGTCAACTCGATGTGTTTTTGTTTTTATGTACCTATAACACCTAACTTGACTGTTCAATTCAAAATTCATTGTTGAACTAAGAACTAAAATTTTTTTTTTCATTGTTCCAGATGTTTTTCCAGCCAGCGTTCAGTGAATTGTTAGAAATTTGTTGATTTAATTAAAAAGTTGGTTGGTGATGTGAAGTGATGAGCTGATGTGCTTCACCATGCTGCCGGCGTTGTGTCGGTTGCTGGTTACCGCGGCTGCCCTCGGCGCCACGCTACTCGCTATGGCAGCTAAAAATGGTAAGTATTTATCGTTTTTTTTCATATATTATAATTATTAAATAGATCATGTAGTATGTACTCCAGAATTAAAATTTTAACATTACTTACAGCTAGGGCCGGTTTAAAAAAGAATGATTTAGGTTAATAAACATGTTAGATAGAGATTTTATATATTTTCTCTTACAAAAAAATCAGGACAACACAAGAAATAATATTTTCAAAATATACTTTACTTAGGTATTCTAATAACTCAATCGGTGTCCAAAAAATCCATTACCATTGAACTATATCAAACATATTGGCAGTTACTATTTGTCTATAACACTATTTTAGGCCTTTTTAATCTCTACTTATTTACATTTATACCAATAACATATCAAACCTTATTACTACTAAATAAAAATAAAACCAAGTTTGAAAGAGGAGGAAGCACATCAATTAGGGATGTCCCACGACACATGAATGAAGGATGTAATGACTCGTGAAGAGCAAACTGCGATTTGTCAGCAAAGGAACTGCTACCAACAAGCGTGGGCGTTATGTTCACTGAGTTTCTGAAATACATGGACTATAAGTGATAAGTGATAGTTTAAGATTAACAAATCATTGGGTTTTGCAAATCGTGTATTTATAACGGTTAAATTTGTGACGGGTTAAGTTGAAGTTTGCTTAAACCCAAAAACTTTGAAAGAAAACAAAAAAAAATATAAGACCTAATAAAATTAATCCTTCCACTTTGTTGAAACAGACTATCGACAGAAACAATAATTAATAAGACAAATTATTGAAAAATATCGATGAATTAAAAAAGAGGGTACGTCACACTTTGGCAAACACAAACAATAGCCTATAGTATAGTATAACCATCATTCAAATCAATAGCAGATAACGCAAATATCAATCAGATGCTCTAAAAGCGTAAACAGTCGCCTGTCATCGGCAAGGAGCCGACAAAAACCAGAGACAGCTGTCATTTGCAGCAACCACTTAATGATCCCAAAGGCGAACCATACGGAACCGATGTTTTGTGACTCATTACACATGAACTCTGAACACCCTCCTAAAGAAAAATCAACTCTATCAACAAAATAGAAGGTTGGAAATTGAGTGGATTTGTTTCGCTCGAATAAAATCTCGGGTCCTGGAGAGCTCTTTAATTCAGCGTTGGATTTGCAAAGTTTACGTCTCGAAGTGTTATGGCGATTGCAAAATGATAAGGTTTTGTTTTATAGTTTCTCGATAAAGTTGATTATGTTTGAGGTCATTGGGAATAAGTGATGCTTTTGTACCGAAAGATATGAAGGAACTAGAATAAATAG
Organism: Diachrysia chrysitis; assembly: GCA_932294365.1. Lineage (NCBI taxonomy): Eukaryota > Metazoa > Arthropoda > Insecta > Lepidoptera > Noctuidae > Diachrysia > Diachrysia chrysitis. The sequence continues at coordinate 1,715,630 of OW028661.1, forward strand.
CTCCCTAGCGGGTCAAGGGTTATAAAGGTTTTCGACTAAAATATTACATTACCTTAAAATGAAAATAAAATGCGATTTCTTAATTAACCAGGAGCTGATTTTTCCAATCTAGATAATTTTTAATTTTGGAAAAAATTTGACATTTGACAGATTTTGTATGGATGAACTGTCAAAAATTCTAAATTATTTTACGGATAAAATTATATGGCTTTAGAAAAATCAACCATAAATCTACTAAACAATTTCAAAAGTAGCACGGAATAGGCTATATGCTAAAACCTAGGTTACTATCGTTTAGAATATTATTATATTTTTATTATTATTTTGCATACATTTATGAACGGTTTTTCTAACCGCTGAACTGAGATTAACCTCGAACCCATGATTAGCATATAAATTACCGGCTTATGTAGGCGATAGCTGTTTTATCATACTTGTAAAATATGACCTCTTCCATAATATATTATTAGAACTACGCTCAATACATTGTTTTTGGTTTTGTCTTTCTCGCTGGCCTTATAAAGAAGGTTAGGTTGGTTTTTGCTTGCACTAATTCGGTAAAAATGTTAAGTCTAGTTTTTACTAATTAATTTAATTTTGATGAAAGAAAAAAAGTACAAATGCGGACTTAATAACCAATTGCATTTTCTACCAAGCGTGGTGTAGAGATAACTATGTCAGGTGCAGTATGGTTCGGATTCTTTAAGATACTTTAAGAGACTGAATTTGTGGTCTACAGTTAAAAAAAAAATATTTTTCTTACTTTTGAAATAAGCAAAAAGTATTTTTCTGGCGAATTTCTTTATAGAATCCTAAAGCCAACATTTTATTCACAAAATTTAAATTTCGCACAAATTCAAAAATTATTCAACTGCCATCGAATGTAACCGTTTCGATTTAAAATTTCCTCTTCCGAATTTAAAAAATAACGTTTTAAAAAGCTTGTTGGTCTCGCGAGTGTCGTGTTACCGAGCAGCGTTTGAAGCGCTGCTTTGCATACAACTATTACCGCTGATTCCTTGGCCCGTACCCCTTGGGGCTGCCACGATGTTCCGCTTACATCTCTTTCTTATCTAGCGATGAAACTGCTGTACTTACATTTGCATGCTAAAATTCGCGCTTGTGTATTAGGTGCATAACGATGTTTTTTTTTTTTGGTACATATACTAATAATCATTATCAGTTCAGAACTGTTGGTTTTAATTTAATTTAAAGTGTAATACAGTCAATTTATTTTTTAGAATAAGTGTTTTTAGGAATTGATAGATTTTCTTTTATTGTTTCAAGTTCGTTTAATTTTAACTGATTCTTGTTAGCTTGTAGTTAAAAATTTACAAACACTTTTTATATATTTTTAAAAGCCGTTCATTTCCACTAACGAAAAACAAAAAAAAGGAGGAATATTTTTTGCTCAACATTTATGTCTATCTAAGTACATACAAAAAGTTGAAAGTACAGTCAGCAAAAAAACCTTAAACACGAAACACCGAATGGTGTCCAACGGATAAAAAATGTAATCCGAGCAAAAGTGGGAAAATTCACATGACCGCAATGCGACACGGCAACACGCTCAGTTTGTTACATTAATAACTGTGCTGCTGTTTGTTTGTTCCTCTAGTGGGTCAGCAGGACTCTACCCGGATGCGGGACATATGACGTCAGAATGAAGAAGTTTTCAAGAAATATTGCCTAAATTTTTGTTTCCTAAAATAGTAGCAGGACTCAGGTGAAGCGGCGATTGTAAAAAGATGGGCGGTATGAAAAATGAAAAATATTGCCTAAGAATTTGGTTTCTTTTTTAGACTCTAAGGGTCACAAGAAGAGGTTTAGAATGATAATAAAACGAGATTTTGAAGTGATAAACAATATATAAATGTGAAAGTACTCCAGTAGTATGTAGAGATTTATGGGTAAATAAAAACAAGCTAATTTACTAAGAACTTAATTATCTACATTTAAGCAACATTATTTTCTGATTCAGTATTATTTTTTCCTATATATGTATATAAACAAATAAAAATCAAATAATTCACGCACGTTATAAATTAACGTCCATAAAACATGAAAAAAGGTATAAACATAACGACACTAAATATTTAATAAAATAAACATTATGACGGCGCGCGATTAAATTCTACTTGTAGTTTGAGAATAAGACCTATTTCGAGAATAAAACCTACTTGGAGTTCATGATGAAACCAAAGCAGGCAATTCCGAATAAAGTAGCAAGTAATAATCCTTTATCGACATAACAGTACACAAAATATTATAAGTTGTTTATAAATATCCGCACTAATTAATACACATAAAGTTTCGTTCATATTTTTATTTAAATGTTCAATGGACAGTAAATGTATTTGAAAACGGCATTGCAAATTGTCATACACATTGTATTTGGATGAAACTACATAATATTATAGGCGGTTATTTGATGGGATTCTGAATATCGTATTTGTCAATACTGCATACGTTAAACGTGTTTTGAATAAATGTTGAATTTTGGTACGATATGGTCGTTTAGAAGCCTTTGTCGGATATTTGCTGAATTAAGTATAATTACGTTTTCAATTAATTGTTGATGCTGATGCCTAAACTGTGTGTTTGTTTGTAGATATATATTTTATGTTATGTATCTCATACAAATATTTATGTAGATTGTTCGTAACAATTTTCAAAATGTAAATGTACATGAATGGTTCTGGTCGCTAGAATTGGTTTTCCTATCAGAATTTATTTGAGATATGTTTCGTGACTAATTTTAACATAGTGCAGACATTTACGTATATCCTGTCTCTCTTTCTCAACTAAAAGAGAGACAGAAAAGAAGAAAGAGCGACTCCCGCTGTAAGGTATCCATGTGTTGCGGGAGGTTTCATAAATATTTTATTCACATACACAAAAAAAACAGATTTGGAACAAGCGTTTATGGAATAGAGAAATGTTCGTCCTATGCCGAGATCGAACCCGCAGCACATCGACCACTCGGCTATTCGTGCAGTTTAAAATTATGTTCCCACTTCCTAAGATATATCTCTACTGAGAACACAGTTCATAGAACATTTATTACAAATAGAAATACAAATCAGCTTTCAGTTGTTTTAACATATCAGTTTAGTTAAAGTATCACCTAAATTGGGATGTTCACTAGTTTTTTTTTAATTAATGTCTGTTAGATTAATTAATAAAATATTAGAAACGTATTATTTTCTTCGTAACCACGACGATACATTGATTTGATATTGCATGACGTCACGTCGTAGTACGTTTTGTGCAAGATCGTGACGTAATTTGCCCCCACATCTAAACTGATTCGCTATATCTCCTTAATTTTTCCTTTTTTTTTTGAAAAACCAAAAAATACATGTCTAACTTTTTTTTATTTTCTAACTTACGAATGAATTAGATTTTTACTTTATATACTCAGTCAACTCACCTATTCAGTCTTCAAATAGCTTATCTGCAGTCGGCGGTCGCCCAGTAAATGAGAGGAAGACAAGAACTGAATTATTTCGCACACCTCATTTGCAAATGGCGTCGTAACTCTAACAAGAATGTATGAGAACTTTTTTACGTTAGTTAAGTGTAAACACTAGTAAAACTACTATATGTTGGTAGCAACATTTTAACAAAGATTAGAGTCTTTATTTGAAGAAATTATTTTTGATTTTAGTAATTTGTTATAACTTGTAGATTTGTTGTATTAAAGTGGCTACATATTTCACCCACACTGAGTCAAAAATGTAGCCACTTTAATAATTGCACCACAGTCCCGCAGACAAGAAGTAAATTATTTAAACGAAAAATAGAAGGGCATTCTGTATTTTTTTTTATGAATTATTGAAATTATGTTCTAAGGTATTTTTTCGTTGGTGTCAATTAAATAAATAAATAAATGTGGACAACATCAAACACATTGCTTTGAACCCAAATTAAGCAGCTGTAGCATTTGTGTTATGGAATCAGAGACAACGAAGGTACCACAAACATCCAGACCTGAGATGGAGAAAAATAGTTTTATACATTAATCCGTCCGGGAATGGAACCCGGGACCTCAAAGCTAGCGACTTGAAAACCAGTGTGTACGCCACTCGACCACGGAGGTACTCGTATTACGGTCTAATGCTTAGTATCTAAATGTCGATGTCTCTAAAATTCGATGACGTATTATTTTTATAAAATGCTGGTTAATAAGGTTAAAGCTATATGTTAATAGCGAAGCCTCAAAACCTCTTTTGTGTAACTGACTCACGACTTTACATATAGCCTACATGAATAAGGCTTATCGTATCGCACAAGAAGCAGTACAGTACAGAGTACCCCTTATTTTACACCACTGCTCGTGCTTTTCAGTGTACACTGGCCTTATTTTGTACTATTTCTCGTGCTGGTGTTAAGGAGTTTGTGTAACTCCGACACGACACGTGAGCCGGATGTCCTTCCGTTCGCGAGTCGAGCAATGGATTTAATTAGCAATAAGTTAACTTGTACCTGTTTGTTTATGTCGACGGGGTGTGAAACGTCCATAGAGGTTTACAAAGGTAGGCCTCCTTAGATAGACGAGATAGTTGGGTTTAACATAGATTGGTAAAGTGGAATAACAGAATTAGATGTTTGTTTTCTTTATTTTTTCATTTGTGGGGTCACTCTTTACATGTATATTTTTTTATTTAATCTACACAAATGAATAAAATTAAAAGTGTCTGTTTATAATATTAAAAAACCGCTTTTTACTATATGCATATGAATGTATAAGTACAGTATATATACCAAAATAACGTTTTTTACTATTTTTGTTTGTCTGTCTGTTTGTTCCTTTTAATATCTGGAAGAACGGAACTGCGTTTGACGGGACTTTCACTAGCATTAAGCTGATGTAATAAGGAGTATTACTTAGGCTACTTTTATCTAAAATTATGTATACAAATGATAATAAAAATAAAAATGCAAAATCCAAAAAAAAAAAACTAAATAATCAAAATATTTTATTTTTTTACGTGGACGAAGTCGCGGTCACAGCGATATTAAAAAATGTAGTACTTTACAACTAAAGGTGACTTGTAGTCCTGTGCTGATGATTCTATAGAGTTGAAGATTCAGTTGTTGTAAATAAAATGTACTGACAGAGTTTAAATATCTACGGAATCAAACACAGACTTCAAAAATACCTACAAGTTGATGAAATTCACGTACTTAAATAATTAAATTAAAAAGAAAATGCTTTAATTAATCTTTAATTAAAGCATTTTCTGTGTATGGAAAGTAGGTAGGTATATTATAACCAATGACTGACCTAACTTTTATATTTAAAACAAAACTCCACTATCTAAGACAGCCACAATACAAGTTAACTAAAGTTATCTTTTGGCTCGCCCGTAAGAAACTTGAGCATTTCCGTGGGTCGCGTTAAGTGAAAAAAAAAGATAAAAAAACTCGTCAAAAGTGCTAAAGTTTGGCGAAGTGTTCGCCGAGACAGGCGTAATTATTGTAGCTGACTGTACTATTGTCATGGCGCCGTAATTTACTAAAAAAGTTTAAAAGAAAATTGTTAAATAACTCAGTTAGGCTTTTTCGTTTTAGGTAAATTTAATTATGGAGACAACTAGACTTAAGTGCTGGTTGTTATGAAATGAATACCGTGGTTATAGTCGGTAACAGCTTTTCAGAATCTTCTTCTCAAATTAAACATATGAAATAATCTTCTTTTGTTTTTAATTACACTTTGTCCTATATATCAAATAGTGGTTTTTGATGTAGCAACCTTACCCAAAAGAAGTTGTGTTCGTATGATATTATTACTCTTATTACTGGCATAAACTATACAGGAAAATCCAAGATGCACGAAAGACTGGATTTGTAAATGACAAGATTATAGGAAAAAAAATAGTAATAAACAAAATCCCATCAATCAGAATTCTAATAAAAATAAATTAACAAACAAATTAAAAATTAGTAATGAGATCAATATTTAATACCGGCAAACAAAGCTTCAGAAAATATTCTTAACAACAGTGTCTTGAAACGAAGCTTAGAGGAAATAATGAACATTTGCGAACAAAAGGCCCCGGAATGAAAAGAACCAATGTGTATTGGTATTCAATGCTGAGGTAATAATAAAAAATAATAATAAAGTGGAATTATGTGAGGTATTATGCTAGAAAATTGTTCTGATGGGAGTTGAAAAGGTAAATTACGCTTTATGGACCTATAAATAACGTCGTAATTTGCTTTTCTTTTATACCAAATTGCAGGATGGATCTGCAAAAAATAAATAAGAGGTTTTTTCCATCGGGATTTTTTTAAAAGCTTGTCGAAGTTAATAGTCGGTATTCATTATTAAGCTTTGATTGCATGGGATCGGATTTATATCTCATCGATTTGTATATTACGTAATATGTATATACAAGATGTTTCTTTATTTTTGCATATATTTATTTATTTATTTATTTAATTATGGCACTCCAACGACTTATTCACTAATACAATTTTTGGGATACTGTAAAAGATATACTTAAAATCTAGAGTGAATTTGTCACTTACAGGTGTGCACAGCACTTGCATAAATTATAGAACATGTATGCTAAAAAAAAAAGACTACATAAAGACAAAAGTGAAAATTAAACAAAATAAAAACACAACTTAATCTATCTTGATGCTCTAAATATAACACTCAATGGAAAATGACAATAATATATATATTAACCAGCCTTTATGATTCTTTCCTGGGATCTACAGATTTAAACTTACTAGTGTTCAAGTAATCCTAACTTCCTCTAGAGCAAACCTTATTAAATTTATCGAGAAAATAGACGTCTTTCTCATTCTCGCAAGCCTAATATAAGCCTAATACATATTGTTTATCTTTATTCTTGAATAAAAATGTCCCAAAATAACCAGTTTGTCAAACATTGCATGGCCACCCAAAATTAGTTCACCCACACATTAGGAAGTTTCAAACTTTGCGGAACCGCTTTTTACAGCTCGCGTGTCCATGTGTTCGGCCTTAAAGCTCCACAAAAAACCTTTGGTATTATACTGGGTTTTTGACCCAAGTAATTACATAAGAGCCAGCGCTTAATGCGCTCAAATCTCATATTAAAGTCGCTGCGAACACGAATACCTATTTTTTCGTCAACTTAGTTTTGTTAGGGTAAGGATTTGGTTTTGAAATGTGAGTGGCCAGTGTGGCTGTTTGATTTATAATGATGTATGGTTTTGGTTCATTTTGTCCGATTTTTTTCTTTCCTGTAAAAGTTCCTCATGGCTTTAGATTTCGCGTTTCATAAAATGCTTAAAACTAATAAATCAAAGAATATCATGTCCCTTCTTCCCTATAGAAATGTCATGACAAAGGCTAAATTAAGATTATTTTTGACAGTCCGTTACGGAAAAAACGGTTAAACAAAAATATTTTCTATTAATATGGGTTTTAAATAGAACTCTATTTTGAAACCTTTTTCATTTTAAAAATACACTGATGGGAGTAAATTTTAAACAAATGTTACAAAAAATTCCATTAAAAATTTAATATAAAATCTTTGCAAACAATAGCTAATCTCGTACCATTACAAAATGTATTTGTATCTGCTGGTATTAATTCAAAAACACGAATGGTCTTGTCGGTCGTTCACACCACTGGAGTTTAAATTGAAACGCCCACGATACTAAGATATAAAGATATTTGTATTTTAACTGACGTTTTTCCTACGGGGAATTGTCTGCCTGACTAGATTAGGATATTAGATTTATGCCTAAATTAAATATATAATCTGTCTAATACGGAGAATTTGACGTAATTTGTTTAACACTTAAGTAATAGTTCTATCTGTTCTAGTATAAGTACAGTAAGTACCATCTAAAATAATTAATTTCCAGGATTATAATAATCTAATTATATAATTCATCTAAGGCATTTTGTAGGTACTGGTCAAAATTTATGTAGATTTCATATTTATGTAGAGTCGTATGTAGAAGAAAAATATGAAAATCTGAAACAGAAACAAAGAATAAATCCATCCACACAATACCTAACTTGCCACTGAAAATTAAAAAGCATAACACCAAAAATTACTCTTCCGGAGCCCGTCAGTCAACATTTATCAATCCTCACATGACTCTGAGGTCATCAATCAGCTGTCGCGAAACGGATCTGACGTCAGAGTCGAAAAAATACGTCACCAGTCGCCGCTCATGTAGGCTCTTTATTGTGTCAATTTGTTAGTTGCGAGTGAGTTTTTGTGCGCGAAATGTGGGTAATTATTCATTTTTAACGCGTGTTCTTTTATAGGTAGTCACAAAAGATCGTATGAGGTGATGATGCGGTAGGGAGATGTGAAAAGATCTACACACAAATGTCTTGGACTTAAAAGATTTTATTTTACTATCTAGATCACATAGAATTGAAGAAGTTCATGCCAAAATGTGTCTATATATAAAAAAAAATGTGAAAATATATTAAAAAAAACAATCATTACCGGCTAAAAATTACTTTCAAGACAGGCTAGTCTTTTTGGACTTAAATTAATGGTCTCTTGATCTAGTGGTTAGTAAACCTGACAGCTGAACCAGAGGTCGTGGGTTTGATTACCAACCAGGAGAAATTATAGTGTGATGAGCATGATCTTATCATTTGTTCTGTTTCAGGGTGTAATTTATCTATAATAATGTATGTATTTAGGAAAAGATAAGTATGTTTATCATTTGTCTGGTTGCCATAATACAGGCTTTAGTTTGGGATCAGATGGCCGGGTGTGAGTTGTCTTAAGATATTATTATTATTAAAATTGCTTCGTCTATTGTCGTTTTAATTCTGGTTAATGGTCTTTACCATAACTTACCTAATTACTCCTTGTGTATTAAATCAAAAACTATTTACTTATCGCTATAATGACTGTTTATAAACCATTAGCAGACATTCAGAGAACAATTTAGCATAACTATTGATTTGAATAAACTTCTACCTTTCTCAATTAACTCGGCTTACAACTCTGTAGTAAAAAAATACGATAATGATCAAATTACTTGACTATCATTCTCTTCTATTTACCTAGTGACCTGTCCCGGCTTCGCAAGGGTAGACAATACATTAATGAATTATTTACTAAAACGTTTCTCTTGAATCAGTCTATCTCTTGGTGAAAACCATAAGAAAATCTGTTCGGTAGTTTTTGAGTTTATCGCTTTCAGACGGACGCGGCGGCGGGGGAATTGTTTTTATATGTAAAGGTTTTCCTGTTTCAATCAAATTCAAAAGAAAATGCACTAGAAATAATTCAGTTCTCCACTATCGAACTAAAAAACATTGAACTCACAAAGAACAGTTACCATTCAACGGGTATATTTGAAATGTCTCAGTTGAAAAACTTTGATTCCTGTTGTCATTCAGTTGGAGTTCTTAGTTAAAAGTTGTATAATGATGCTGTGTTCTGTCATCCACTTACTAGCAGTACGAGTTTGAAAGTTGCTCTTGTTAGCTTAGATACCAATGTATTGTGGAAAAGTTTTATGGACTGTACTAGTCTAGTCAATAAATGGCTATTAAATAACCTTAAGTGTGAGCATGAGTAAAATAAACGCGTTTAAATGTAGACCAAAAAAATTCAAGATTTTTAAATGAAAAATGGTTGTTGTGCCTCACTCAACATAGATAGGTATAGTGTGTGGCGGACTTTTTTGTAGATATTTGTAAGATCTACAATTAATTAAAACATTTTATGGTTCTATCTATACTTATAATATTATAAAGCTGAAGAGTTTGTTTGTTTGTTTGTTTGTTTGAACGCGCTAATCTCAGGAACTACTGGTTCGAATTGAATAATTCTTTTTGTGTTGGATAGTCCGTTTATTGAGGAAGGCTATAGGCTATATAATATCACGCTACTACCAATAGCAGCCGAGCATTAATGAAAAATGTTGCAAAAATGAAAAACCGTTGAAACTAAAACACGCGAACAAAGTCGCGGGGGACAGCTAGTTTTATATATTTTAGGCAGCGTACGAAAATAAGAAACTTTTCTGGTTGATTTTTTACACCTTGTGTCCGAAAAACCCAAATATCTTACGGAACCCTATTTTTCCCAAAATAAAATATAGCTTATGTTACTTGTGGAGAATGTAGCTTTCGAATAGTGAAAGAATTTTTAAAATCGGTCCAATAGTTTTTGAGCCTATTCATTACATACAAACAAACAAAGTTTTCCTCTTTATAATATTAGTGTAGAAGCGTAGATAAGAAGCAGAGTATTACATTCTATTCGATACAGCAACAGTTCCATTTTATTTCGTTTTACGCATAATAATATAAGTACGAACTAGCCTACCCTGGCGTCCTCTTTGGAGTCAAGAGGCGGAATATTTTGAAGTGAAGACGCTTATTCAGAATTCAGACGAGTTTATCCGACTAATATTTAAGAATAACTTATTGTGAAGTGACCTGAAGTGTACTTTGAATAAGATTGTAATTCATAATAATGAAACAATATTCTAACAATAAATTTACGAAATAAGAAAGTCGCAGAACCAATTAACTAGGGCTTAAAATGATTTGATTTATGTTTATTCCAACTGATTAACTTGATATTACTAGTGACCCGTCCTGGCTTCGTACGGGTATACAAAACATAATAATAAATTATACACTCAAACCTTCCTCTAGAATCACTCTATCTATTGGTGAAAACCATATGAAAATCCGTTCAGTAGTTTTTGAGTTTATTGCGTTCAGAAAAAAAGACAGACAGACAGACGCGGCGGGGGACTTTGTTTTATAATATGTATATATCATTATCGTGTGGAAGTATGTCGCGAAAAAACAAAAGATGAAGAAACTTGTTTGACCCAACTTTAATTACATTTAGATTAATAAAACATAAACACGTGTCTGTATTTAAAGACTAAGATAGCATCGATTAGGTACCGACTATCTAGATCATAACATATAGGTCATTTATAATTACTGGAATTCTATTAATAACCAGAAATTTATATATCCACTAGCTTTTGCCAGCGACTTCGTCCGCGTTTCCGTCGTTTTTCGTAAAAAAGTAGCATATGTCCTTCCTCACTGTTCAGTGGTTTTGATGTAACAGACAGATTAACTTTCGTATTTTAGTAGGGAAATATAATATATCACGTTACACAAAAATAATCCTTATAGCATGATTCAGTATTCACGCGCGACGGCGCGATGGCTTATTATCGTATTTCATGTATAAGTTTGGTGTTTCTATACCTATTTCTATGATTCTTTTTTTATTGAATAGGTAATAATGTAAACTTTTTTTAATTAGGGATGAGTGAGAGTATAATAAACGTAAGAGTAAACAAATATAATCAGAAATCTCCGAACTGCTAAGCTATCGGGAGTTACACGTGTTATTGTGAGTCAACCATAAAAGATAGACATATGCTGTTGTGGGATATTTTTTAGATAATTTTATGTAGAACATTTCCGTCATACATGATTTCTATGTAGCTTTAACCATTAAGGCTGCATACGCGACGGAAGCTTAAAAAATACCGTTTTCCCAACATTTCCCTTCACTGCTCTGCTCCTATTGATTGTAGCGTGATGAAAAGTATACTATAACCTGCCCAGGAGTATGAAGAATAATTGTACCAAGTTTCGTTAAAATCCGTCGAGTAGTTTTCGTTTCTATAAGGAACATACAGACAGACAGACAGACAGACAGACAGACAGACAAAAATTTTACTGATTGCATTTTTGGCATCAGTATCGATCACTAATCACCCCCTGATAGTTATTTTGAAAATATATTTGATGTACAGAATTGACCTCTCTACAGATTTATTATAAGTATAGATAAATCACATACCACTGGAACATATTATTAACATTACGGGAATTCTACTATTTCAAGAATAATATTTTTCTCTTACTAACACCGAAAGTCTGCCAATACCTACAAAATTTCCTCTATTAATTTCATAATATATGTCACACGCGATATGTTCATTTCGGATAATCATATAAATCCCGAGACTGGCGTATAAATCTGCCAATTGCCAGTGGTTTGCGAGTGACCTGGCGGCCATATTGGATATATATTATTCTATGGACGCTAAGAGTTGTGGTTTCTAGAGGTTAGACTGGATTTGCACACGGGTAAACCCGTGTGCAAATCCAGTCTGTTTGAAATATTTGGAACAGGTTTTCAAGATTTAGGTACCTGTATTATATTTTATCTAAGTATTTAAAATTTTAATTTTGTTATGAATATTAGGTTTCTTAGAACTGAAATCACTGCGCGATAAAATCTGTAATTAATTTACTTAAAAAAAAAAAAAAAAAACAGGACATAGGTGAATTTCAAAGCATTTTATCTACACCTAATTCAGAGGCTGCAAAAAAAAGGGTATGAAATGTTCAAAGAACAACCACAGTAGATTAATGGTAGTGGCAATCTATCTAAATAAATATATAATATAAAAGAGAATGTATGTGTGTATGTATGTATGTTCACCTAAAACTTGAGAACCGTTAGCCCATAGTCACGGTTGTGCCAGTGATTTTTATCTTTTGCTTCTTAGGTCAAATTGTAGATTTGTTTAGGTGAAGCGAAGCGCACCGGGCTCCAACTAGTAATATTATATATTTGTGACATCATAACATGTCATGACAAAGGTCCTATAAATAAATAGGAATACAAATAAATTTCTATCGTAACTTGTACGTCTATTTTGCGTACGTAATAGATAGCTTTACAGTACATAGTACAGAGTATATATAGTACAGAGTACATCGCACGGAAAAACATACATTGCGTATCTATAACGACAACTGTAACATTTATCCTGTTCTTATGTTTCAATGAACCGTGTCTTCATATCTTCAATCCTGTTGAATAGAAGTACGCATGAAGTAGTAGCAAAAATATCCCAGACGCAATATCATCTCAACATAAACAACTTTTACTCTTCCCTGTCCAAAGTTTAGTAATGTCAACATTACATTATTCTACGTAGTTTGTTCTAGAGCACGTTACAGTACAGAAATTATAGAAGGTATGTTTTAAAATAATTTTGAAAATATCTGTGTCATAAATTTTATGAATGAAATGTTTATTCTGTGACGATATTGGCTTTATATTGTTTTATTACGCTTAGGTATGTCAAAAGCAGGTGTCTGTAAAATAATGACGTATGTGCTTTTATAGTAAAAAATGTATATATGTGTGTATTTATGCATATTTTTTTTAAAAAAAAGTTGATACTTATGTGGGTTTATTTGTCAAATTAATTTCTATAACTGTTATACATTTAAAAGCCAACTTAAAAATCAAATAACTCTAGTAAGAGTGTTACTGCTTTACTCACGGATAACCATAGGAGATGCCCTAATAGTAGACAAGACCGAATAGAAGTGGTAGAGATTCGGAGGGCCACGGTCGGGCTTCTCCGATATTGATCCGTGAGAAAAGCTTTTACATTACATTACTTACTGAAGTTAGTTCAATACATACATACTAATATTATAAATGCGAAAGTAACTCTGTCTGTCTGTCTTGTTGTCTGTTACGCTTTCACGGCTAAACCGCTGGTTCAATTTTGATGAAAAGCTTGGATTACATGAAAGGAAATAGGCCATTTTTTACACCCACGCGGGCGGGGCCTCGGCAATTGGTAGTTCCTCAATAAATCAATATGTCTCACGAAAACAACTAACTCAAAGAGGCCTTCTACAATTTTCTTGCATTGTGAACGCATAGTATACAGTAGTGTGCTCTACTTTCCTGTTTTGATAATTCAAGGCTTTTGTTCAAGACTCCTTCGGAACGGAAGTCAACAAATTAATTTGCAACATAAAGGGATTGACAATAAAATGTGAATGTATCGTAAAAGGCACTGTATAAGAAACTTATGCGTATTTACTCAAAAACTTTTCTACTACAACGTGTCGGGTGAGCTCTATCAAAGGCTTTGTAAGAGACGACCGAATATGGATGCCGCTCACACCGTACTCACTTTACGTAACCGAGAACCATGCAATTAATATCGTTGTTCATATTGAAGGTGACAAGAATGTTTATTTACTGAATTTTAAAATAATTTCTTACCTTCAGGCCACTAATCCTTGATATATGTATTTTTTTTTTAGTTACCATTTCTGTCCCACTGCAGTTCAAAGGTCTCTCTATCCTACCTCCATCTTTTTCTGCTTAGGGCTGTGCTGTACCAATAGCTATCAACGGAGTCTAGCTCGTCCCGCCATCTACGTCTGATATATGTATAGGTTGGTTTATATCCGATTTACTATATATACGGTTCGGGTATACAATTAATTAATAAAAAGGTATATGTATACTTCAATGACGAAACCCCTCAAACAATTTGAATTTAGTAATTAATAGTTGTATTTTTACTTTGAAACAGGTTCTTTTTATTTAGCCTACTATGATGGAAATAGTTTTTACAATGATGGTACAGTTTTGGCAAACTACTCTGCATTTAATGCAAATACCCCACATGGCCTCTTTCGGTAGATAAGAGTCTAAAACTACTTAACTACTTACTTTTTGTGTTAACTGTTGCAGCTGCGTCCACTTTGCGTAAAATACACAAATGTTCACTCGTATAACACACTGATATATTGCATAGTACACATGTGTTAAATATAGTATAATGTACTGCGCTACAATTTTTATCTGTTTTCACAATATTTTATATTTATTTTGTAAAATATGGTCAATAACTCGCAATACACTTTCAGTTTCGAATTGTTAACGACTGTAATACATAACAGTTAATATTAGTCATTTCGAAATGTGATTGGCTATTAGTATTCAATTTTTATATTGCAAACTGTGTTTAATGTTTTATTTTTATATTTATGTGGACCACATTTTTTTTAAGCTCATTTAAATATTTAAAGGATTTATTTTTGATGTACGCCTTTGTTTTTATAAAAAAATATGATTACAAATCAAAGTAATGAAAAAATATGCAGAATACAATTCTTTTAAAAAACTAATAATTACGCTACGGTGTAACAGTATGCCGTGAACTTGTGCCCACTTTATAAAGGCAGTCGACATGTTTATGAGTAAAGTTTTCAACTGAAGACTACTATCTGTTACTGAGAGACTTGACACTTCTACTGAGAACGGACTTGAATATTGCCGTATTTCAACCGTAATAGATTGTCTTCGTAGCGTGTATTGAGCGTAGTGTTTGGCTTTGGTACCTATTAGTTGAAACCGGACTTTGTCAGGTCCAATATCGTCCACTTCTTTTATCGATCACTTAGGTTTTGTATTATTTTCTGAAGTTCTAAAGTATTCGAGATACTGGGAATTGCCCACTGCAGGGCAAAGGGCTCCCTCCCATTCTTCCATTCTGTAAGGTCTACGAAAAAACTATCCTTGTCCGAAGGAGGTCGGATATCTAATGCTTTGTCCTGCATGACTGACTGACGGATCAACGCACATCCTAAACTGCTGATCGTAGAGACCTGAAACTTGGAGTATGAGTTCTTTGTATGACGTAGGCATCCGTTAAGAAAGGATTTTTGAAATTCTACCCCTAAGCAGGCGAAAAATGGGGGCCAGGTTTGTATGGGTATGGTATCCATCTTACCTTATATTACCTTGGTGCAATGTTAACATTTTAAAAATTAATTATGATTAAAATAAAATAATAATAATTATGAATAAAAATTCGTCTGATTTTTCATTAAATATGAGCAACAGTGTACATCTTTGTCATTAATTGTTGTACGCCATTTCAAAATAGATTGTCAACTTTTTCAAAAAATTTGCTAATATACCGAATCCAACTATTTTTTTTTTTACTACAACTTAGATATCTGCGGATCTTTTAATTTATTGAAAAAAAATGTGGACAACATCATATACATCATATAAGATTGCTCTGAACCCAAAGTAAATTGATGTAGCAATAGCTTGTGTTATGGAATCAGGTTCAACGAAGCGAAGTTACCACAAACACCCAGACCCGAGACAATATAGAAAAGTGGTTTTCTACACAGACCGGTCCAGTGATCAAACGTCAGAACCTTAGGACCTCAGAACTGGCGGCACCTAGAAAACCGGTGCGTACGTCCAACAAAAAGAAAAAAAATATAGCAATTTAAACTTTTTCTCCATCTTAATTACTTCGGCTTACCTCTTCACTTATAGTTTTACATTCAAAGCTACTCTTTTAAAGCAATCCTCATCGCTCAGTTAAAACCGTCTCTTTTCATTCGACTTTGCTAAGTAGCGTAACTTTAATCAATAAATTTATTTCTCGTTTTACTAGTTATCTAGGCCGTCGCTATTTCTGGAACTGCTGTGGTATGTTTCTAGAAAAAAAAAAAACATTTCAGTTAAAGAGTAATATTAAAAGTTTATTTGATAACTAGCTGATGCCTACAGCTCCGCCCGCGTGGGTGTCAGTTATCGCGGAAAAAAAGTAGCCTATGTCGTTTTTTAGGATATAAGCTTAACCCATACCAGGTTTCATCCAAAACGGGTCAGTGGTTTAGGCATGAAAGCGTAACAGACAAATAGAAAGACAGACAGAATTACATTTGCTTTTATAATATGAGTACGGAAATACGGATAATCCACTTAGATACCTATGTCAAGCCTTAAACCAAATAAGGTAGAAGAATCTCTAAGATACAAGCCTTGTACATGAGCAAAACCAAAAAATAATAATAAGATTTTGAAGAGATCATCGCAATAAATATCATTTACAGCCGTAGTGTCATCATTAACCTCAAAACTATTGGTTAATGATGACACTACGGCTACGACTACGGCTTTTAAACTAAAGATCAAAACGAAATGTTATGAGGTCTTATTTGACCATGTATATTCTAAACAAAACAAATATTACTCTACAGGACATACCAAAATAAAAACTTGATATCTTTTCATGAGAATACTCTCCGGAAACACTGAATTGTGTGGTTTAAGAAAGGAAAGGCCTGTGTATTATAACACTACAGTAAGTGACTTTGATGTAGATGCTGTATCTAAATAGTATAAATAAATAGACTGGTCTATGATAATAAATGTGGATAACATTACATACATTGCTCTGAACCCAAAGTAAGTAGCTAAAGCACTTGTGTTATGGAGTTCAGAGACAACGAAGGTACTACATACACCTAGACCCGAGACAATGTAGAAAACTGGTTTTCTTGATCCGTCCGGGATCGAACCCGGGACCTCAGAGCTGGCGACACCTTGAAAACCGGTGTGTACGCCCCTCGACCACGGAGGTCGTCAATCAAGTCGTCTATGATAAGTTGCTATATTTTTAGTATAGATATGTGTCTAATACATACAAGGTCTTTGTGTTTTGTTTTTATTATGAATTTATATTATATCTTCATAAATAGTTTATAAAAGCTCTTACTAAGCATAGAAATAATATTAGATAAAAACAGTTAGGTGTCTTGTTGTTTGTACGAAATTTTGCTTTCAATGTTCTATTAATAATATCGTTCCAACGTATTTTTGCTTTCTGTAAATTGTATGTATGGTTTTATTATAATTAAAATCTACACATTTAAAAAATGTTGTCAATATTCTGAAATATTTAGTTCCCTTTGATCCATCAGATAATTCCTGAAGGCCTATCATATAAAACCTTGTACAAACGAATATTTTCGAGCCACAATCACGCACCCAATAATCAATACACAACAATCCATTTCTCAAATGACAGCTAAAGTTCGGAGACTCAAGCCCCAAGAATCTATTACTTAACAACTCCGCAAAAATGTCAACACATAACCATCAACAAAGCCTCCCTATTTATTACGTTGATAAAGCCCAAAATTCTCTTATTGGTTATACCTGTCGAAGGAAAAAGGGGTCCTTACAGGTAGATAGGACAGTAATATCACAAAATAGTTAAGCATTACAGAAGGTTCGTGAAATGGGTTCTACTATGTACAATAGAACTGTTTTGGTTGATACCGAAGTATCCATTTTTATGATAGTTAAATTTGATTATTTTATTCTGAGTTCCTTTGGGCTCTTTAGCTTTTACACATAATTATACTATAAATGAGGCATCAATGTAAAAAAATCGAATCTATTTCAGATTGCAATTTTTTTGCGTTATTTAATTTGTTTAGTCCGGTTGCTTGGACATTCATGCATATTCATGCATAATTTGTTTATCGATTTGCTAGACAAAAGTAGTAGGAATAAATTTCGACATTTTCGTTGAGTTTGTTTTTGAACCCTTGAGGTAATAAATATCATTAAGTAAAAACGAATACCGTAAATTGTTTGATTTGGATAGCCTACATTTCATTTTTCAATACTCGATGCTCATTATAGATAAGCAATGCATTCTGCATTGCTTCTGCAGTGCAATAATTTCAAGATGATAAAAATTCCTGCAGTAAAAAGAATGTCGGCCATTCCAGTTTAATCAGATGCGAAATGTCGGTATTTTATTATTATTGTCGCGAGAACTCTAACCGAACTATAAGAGAATAATTGTGCTCATCAATATTGTCTTACGACCAAGTCAGATACAAATAGACATGCTAAGCAAGCTGGCTGTCAGAATATTGTACATTTTGAGGTATGTCAGAAATTTGTACAAAACAATTTCCAATATGTTTCAAACATTAAGGGACCCGCTCTCACTGTATAAGCCACATGGAACCTAATATCGCTGTTGTTTTGTTTGAAATGAGTTTTCTGTACCTATTCTTTATACGTTTAATATCAAGGCAGTTATATAATATTGAGGTCAGTCCTAAGCTTTCTGTTATTCGAACTGTCAAAGCCACACAAAGTATGAAGCATTTTATTTTTGGGATCTCCTATTTTCTTATAATGATGGAATTGCAGAATAATTGGGGCTAAACGGGCGGCGAAATGGAAACTTATTGCTGGCTATTGCTGGTGTCTTTGTGGTATCTCAAGGGTTATATGAAAAGATATGGCTGTACTAAATAGAAAAGGATTCTTATTGTTTTCTTTTTATCGTTGTTTAGGCTCTACAAGAGATTTTTGGGAGTTTGAGGTCATTACTTGATAGAGTTAATAAAAATTTCACTTTTCAGAAAAAAATAAATCGAATTTATATGTGTACTCGAATATAGTAAGCAAATAGGGATAACAAGAGAATATACCTGCAAAATAACTTTTACTTGTTAAACTCGGAAAATTAAGGAGCACTCGTTATTGAAACAAATAACGTAATGACTTATAAATAAATAGACAAAAATAAAAACAAAATTTTGAAAATAGCGAAACATAATTACTGCAAAATAATTTGAGACTAGCTAACGCCGATCACACACCGTGCTGCACATCGCTGCGACGCGCGACTTAGGCCAGGCTTATGGCTGCTACGATCGATGGCGAAGGACGCTGCTAAAATTAACACAAACTTTGTGGTAGCCCTGTTACGTTACGAAGGTTTAGAAGACAATTACTCACTCGTCCCTAACAAATGGAAAACTGTCTTCTAGGTACTAAATATAACTGTAAATATTTTTAAAGCTAAATCTAAATTTGTATTAATACTTTCGTGAGGAGTATTCATAATTATTTAAAACAAAACGGTTTACTCACGTATATTCTCGGGATTGCCCGACTAGTTTCAGACTCAATAGGAGTCTAGGAATCTAAATAATATTTATATTTTTACTAGTAAATACATTATTAGCTAGCTAGCTTTTGTCCAAGGCTGTGGCCACTTCTCTAACGCTCAGCTATGAATTATCAGATTGTCATTTATTTTTCACATTCACAGTTTTGTAGAATGATTTTTACAAACAAACAAATGAATTACAAAATTTTAATAAGTTATTAAAATAGGTATATTTTTTACGTCATTTATCAAAGAACTATTAAAATTATATTTTTAATGAATACTATTCAAAATGAACATGACTATGTGTTGTGATTTCGCCAAAATGTTTATTAAAATTGTTAAATTATTCAAAAATTTAAATTGAAACTGTATTTAATAGAATATATCTAACATGGTTGAATAATTCGAGCTACATTCAAATAATATACTTTATTATTTTCTGCTGAAATAAATGAGCTATAGTTTCTTATTAAAGTAGCTGATCAATATCAATATAGGACAACTCACACAGACGACCATCTTATCCTAAACTAGGCAGAGCCTGTTTTATAGCAACCAGAAAATTGATAAACATACTTATATATTTCTTAATACATACATATTATAGATAAATTACACCCAGAAAAAGAACAAATAATTATGCTCATCACAAGGATTTATCCTGGATGGGGATCAAACCCACCACCTGCGGTTTAGCAGTCAGGGTTACTAACGTACTACTGGACCAACAGGCCAGTCGAATTTTAATTGGGAAACTTTCCTTCCTCTTGTCTCTCTCAATACCGAGTGAGTAGTAACCAGTTTTTTAAGGTGTCCAGATTAATGCGACATGTCCACTTGGATCTACTTAAGTACTAAATTGTAAGGTTCAAGATTTTACCACACAAAGTGGCATTTAATAATTATGGTCTATGCAAATATCCTAAGCATTGGTCTTCAAATGTTTTCTTTCGGCAAACATAACTCAAGAATGTTGGGCCAGACGATATACGATTATGGCTGGGCCCTTCCGTGAATTGTGGAGACAAAAACACAATCATTATTCATGTGTCCCGTTTTCCTGGTTGTACACCTATTCTTATACCCAAGATTAGATTTCTGAACGCATTCAGGAAGAAAATTAAAGGCTATTTGATTGTCAATTCGTATGATTTGTGTTATGGCTCCATATTTTTTACCTCACTAAGTAATTTATCCTTGTTTCGTGGGAGTTTCACAAACATTCAAATCCCCTGCACAAAGAACACCTAGACTTAGAACAAGCATTTGCGGATCACATAAATGCTTGTCCCACAGCCCAGACCCGCAGCACGTCGCGCACAGTGGTAGTTCGCGTGGTGACCGGTGGCTATCCGTGCAGTCGATTTATGTCTTTAACTTGGTTCTAATATTGATCGTCTAAATAGTCCTTAGTTTTGATATGTTTTATATAATTATCTAGATTACGAATAGTTATTAGTTTACGGCTGTGGACTGTACAATGTGACAATACTCAATATATTATTATAATCATATACTACGTGATGACTGACGGTGTCCTTAAATATAGACATGTTTAAATTTGAAATTTTCTTAATCTGAATTGTACATTAATATAAAAGAAAATGTCTTTATTTTTAAGATTTACTTGTTGACGGTCATTTTCGGTAGTGCCTGACTTGTGCTAGACTCAATATGAGTCCTTAATCATGAGCGGTGGTGTCGCGAGTCGAACTATGTATTATATATGTCGGCGGCACGATACTGACAATGCGCTTATGTAAACCATCTAAATTCTTAAATAATCATGCATTCGCCTAAAGAAACTTATTACACAAGTATTAAAAAATACTTATCGCATATTATGTAATAGAGAAAATACCTACACTCTGTTCGCTAAGCCTACTGAAACATCCAAGCAAAACCATAGACAAAAATAGAACTATAAAAATTTTGTTCTGCCAGTTCATATATCACATTACATATTAATGTACTAACGGACAAGTCCCTCATGATACGAATAAAACTTATTCTTTTCATAGAAACTAAGTGACACTTTTGTAGTAGAGTACGAATTTACGAGAGAACTTGCCCTGACTATCTGTCAAAGTGACTCCGAGAATTGAACAAAATAGATCAGGAAAGTTAGTTGGACCAGTCTTGGCAAGTTTTTGTGAGGAGTGATGCATTACTGTGGCTTGATGTTTTGTAAGTAAATTTTAAGTCATAGACTTGAATCGAAGTTTATGTGAAGACCTTGACTTCGTACAATGATTATGATCATCAACAATTTTTAAATATGAAAGTGACAAATGTCTATATTATCTCTCATATTCAGTCTATTAGGAGCAAAAAGTTCAGAATCAAAAACTTGTGTATTTTATTTCCAGTTAACCTATTTATGGCTTAAGAAACGGTAAGATGATTCTAGAAACAAAGGTAAAAAATATCAATCTTATAAAAAAAATGCATTTTGGACGGTAAGAATGATAGTTTAAGAGATCTAATAAATATTATAACAACAAGCAATTTAAACATACAACATACAAAGATAAAGTTAAAACAAAAATTGTATCAAAACCAGCTTCATTAAGCAAGTGCAGTGTAGCAGAACAAATTTTCAGTCGAGCAGGACGTTACCTTCTTTTATTTTTATGTACTGCAAGAGCTATGATTATTTTCTGAAACTTGTCTGCACCAATAATGAACGTTCCCAAAGGCCCTGTCGTGACGTAATTAAAATGGCCAAAAAAGATCGTCAAACAAAAAATGTTGAACGCGCGAGAAACAATGCGCCATATGAAGGTAGAGCTCAATTTGGGATACGTTTATAAGCTTCTGTTCTAACTGGACGTATAAGGCCCCAGTATCGACAAATAGAGATAGGTTTTTTTATTATTATTTTCTTGTCGTGCTGATTTTTTTCTTACTGTTTGAATCACATTGAACAGTCTCATTTCCATCACTTTCTTTTGATTTAATATTAAAATATTAAGACTCTTAAAGCATAGCCGTCTATCTTTTTGATTTTATGGTTGTTTGGATCTAGTATATTTTAGATTCGATCCAAAATCGATAGATCGTTTATAAGAATTGCAGGTCTAATATAAAACTTATTTTATCTCAGAATTTACTAGCACCTAATTATACTACACATAATATTACAATATCACAAAATATCTCCTAACTAAAACAAAAGAAATATTAAAAATAGGACCAGAATCATTTTTAGCTATTAATACTTAAATTCTATTTGCAAATTGTATTGCCTTACTATATCCTTACTTTTTAATACACGATAACTTTTTGGGTCTACATCATACTCTCAAGACCGGTTCGTATTCAATTTCGCTGAAAATTCTATTCATATTAAAAAGCAAAAAAAACAGTAAGCTGCATCCCGCTCGTAGTGAAAACCCAACACGAACCCTGGCTTGATTAAATTCAGTCTTTATGTGCGTCAAAGCACTTGAAATTAAGTACCTCGTGTATCATAACAGTGGATATCTTTTTATCATTTCGACACAGCACGACAAAACCTAATTTGTTTTACTTAATGGCATTATAATTTAGATTAATTTCCATAATGGATGTTTTTTAGGATTCTCGCATTTGTTTTTAGGCTGGCATCTTTCGTTGAGATTTGGTTAAGTTAAGCTTGCTAAATTGTGTTCGGGTTCTTGAATTGGGTACTTTGTAATATATGTGAAGCTGAAATCAAAATTAACTTTTCTGTAAATAAAGTGTTATTCATTTTCTAATAGAGCATAATTTGGATGCTCCATGGGTCTTCTTCATCTGCCTAGCCCTTTCCTACGCTGTGTTGGGGTCGGCTTCTAGGCTTACCAGATTCAACTGAATACCGTATTTTACATGGTGCGCCTGAATTTGTTTGTTCAAAAGGTGTCACTTGATAAATTAATTACCAGTTTATGTACAGCAGATTATGATGAGGTGGACCTTAGAAAAAATTATGAATCCTGCGTCATTTGGAATAAAGTCTCAAGAAAACCAATTTATTATAAGGTCTACAATATTATTTTTATGGTCTGAAATCTTGTTAACTAATGAACTACTATGTTTTGTGTGTACATATGTGTCGGACGATAATATTTGTAAAAGAGCTTTTATAAATATTATATATATTATTTGTATTTCATAACTTTTATCTTATTTTGAGCTAATAACGAAACGAGTACACTAGTAATGATATGTATAGATATATCTAATGAGTGTGTACTACCTATAAATAGAACCCTATCATAATTTGCAAGAAATACTCTGATTATGTAGACTCAAAGTCGCTAATAATTATCATAGACCAACAGTTTTATGAATGCACTAGCTGTCCCCCGCGACTTTGTTCGCGTGTTTTAGTTTCTACGGTTTTTCATTTTTGCAACATTTTTCTTTATGCTCCGCTCCTATTGGTCGTAGCGTGATGTTATATAGCATATAGCCTTCCTTAATAAACGGACTATCCAATACAAAAAGATTTTTTCAATTCGAACCAGTAGTTCCTGAGATTAGCGCGTTCAAACAAACAAATAAACAAACAAACAAACAAACAAACTCTTCAGCTTTATAATATTAGTATAGATTTAAGACAAACACAAAAATAAGTTAAAACATTTGACTAAGTATAACTAATCGAATGGTATCAGGAGCAAACTTATTATTGGAACAAATCGCCAATTTGAATTACTAAGATTTGTAGAAGAAATCTTGGCCACTTGCCATTAGACGAAGGCAAAAATACAATAGGCCGAATTTTGTCTCTTGAAATGACGTGCAACGCTCAAATTTATACGTTGACCAGTGACTTGCAACATGTCCTGCAACATTTAGGTGTAGCGAGACATGTTGCTAATTCCCGCGCCGAGAGCGGAAACATGTGTCTCGCGTCAATGTCGCGACGTTTGTATACATAGTATTATTCCATACATAGGTACTTTCAATTTATATTGTTAAGATTTTTGTGGAGGTACTAAGGACCAAAATAACCAACTTTCATTACGTACATCACACGATGAGTTATTAAACAAGTCAGTGGGACTACAAAATCTATGCTAATATACTACGCATCTTATTATAATAAATAATAAGTATAAGTTACCATGATGAACCGTTTAATATAATATCATAACCACATTTGACACAATCCCTCCATCTTAAGGATCCTACCAAAATTCCGTAGTACGTTTATGAACTGTAAATCTCTAAGTATTTAAAATAGCTATGTATGTACGCTTATCATTTGACAAGCACTCTACATTATATTGATCGTTTGCTTCTAAAGGAAGTCCCAGAAAATCTCCTTTTATACATACTCAACAACCCAATACAACCCACCCAAAAAGTACATGCAGACCTTATCACAAAGGGACACAGTTGAATTTTGAGTGTGAATTGCAAAACGGTAGGAAATAATGATATGGTCTAGTTGTATCATGTTTTTTCGTCGTCAAGAAGGTTTGGAGGAAGAGTCATGCCATTATATACGCACTTAATCTGTGGCGGGGCCCTCCGACCCGTAAATATTGCTTCTCGAGCCGCGGCAAAATTGTTATGAAATAAGCTGTTTCCAACGTTTTACGAATAATACTGTGGAAGGAGGTATATGGGACCGGATTTACAGTAAGACGCTTTTGCGCAGTTGCAACGTAAACTGTTGAATCATTCATATAAGCGTCTCTTGTTCGCTTTGTGGATGCGAATTCAATAGCATCCCTATATCCTTTTAGTATACGAGTTTCGTGGTTTACAGGATGCCGATTATGGAAGATAATAAAGAAATATTTGCAAATATTGATGAAACATCTTTTACGAGTTAATGTGCCTTATATTATATAAATTGAAAGGTAGAAAACCAAAGTGTGTGTTTTACTAAGAATCGCGTAGAAGACGTGTATTCGAGTGTATCTTTTTCTTCCAAGCAGAAACAGTAGCATTATCGCCATAAAAAATCTCATAAAAACATGCTATTTTGATACTTACAACTTTTGAAAAATATAATGCAAGTTACAATTCAGCAAAACCAAAGTGGAAACTAATAAAACCAAGGACGAAGAACGAGTTAAAACACAAATTACTTGTAAGGTCGGTACTATATCGGAATATTTTATGATATCGCAATTATCCTTCAAAAGCGAGTTCAACGAATTAATTTTCTACAAATTGCCTGTCCATTAGGCTGGCTATTTAGTGTGATTAGTTTTCTTCCTTCAAAGCTACTTATAAAAAGTAAATTCCTTTTAGCTCGATCTTAGAAAAAGTAAAAGACCACACACTGAATAAACCACAATGAGCTCCAGTTAGGGCTCTTTAGGGTTCCATCGATCCACGAAAAACTAGCCTTCACAAAATGGTAGCCTTAATGCTACTAATATGTCTGGAAATGGCTGCTAAAAATATCGGCTCCCTATTTTCTCTCTGAGATCTAGATTATTCTACAGAATGCTGCACCGTGTTTTATGAGTCAGTAACTTTACGAGTTTTTGCTATAGAAATTCTCGTTGATATTTCAAATTGTTTATTTTTCTTTGAATTTTCGAATCTCTAGGCTCTCGGGAATAAGAGAATGAATTTTGGGTAAAATGAAAAAAATCCGTGAAGTGCTTTAGACACTTATTTTGTAAATTGAATCTGCTGAGTTAATTGGATTTTTGTAGTACACGTAGGTAAATGTTTAATGTATTATTTTCGCGACATTTCCCTAGGGTGTACTCGTAGCGATTAAATTCGACAATGATATTTTGCTATCATGAGTTTTTTACAAATCGTGTAGTCTTTTCCGATTATATTCTCCTTTCTTCCTCTATTCCCTTTTGATTACATCTTACACTGTAGTTCTTTTAGTACACGTTATATGTTCTAGAATACTTCAGTAGGTACGTTCTTTTTTCATACCTTCGTTCTTAGTAATACAACCCGTTATCGCAATACCCATGGTAGCGGCAAACAACCTTCTGCATATAAACGCACCAGCAATTTTCTGTTGCAGACGATTATGGACGGTTAGCAATTACTATCCAATATCCTGTATGCTCCTTTGTTAGAAAAATTACAGCGTTACTCTAGAGAATGCTGCAAACCTAATAAAATGATTTTGTTGTTTCCACAGACTGGATAAGGAAGGTTGGTATGTTAATTTTCAGAAATGGACCTAGACCGCAGTTTCACCCTTTACTTGAATACTGCAATTTGCACCAAACGATTCACTCCAAACTTTAATATTCAAGCTTAAATTATCTCTACAAGCGCAGCTTCTAAGTCACAAATTAGTCGTCTCTGGGTATACCAGAGATTTTAGTCATCTGTTTCAGATTGGAAAGATAAGGAATTCTGTCTTTGCATCGGTTTGGCATTATCTTAATTTATTGAGAATTCGGTTTACGGTATCAGTTGCTTCTACCGTCCTCATAGGGACAGTAAGCCTGATTCGTCGGCCATAATTTTATCATTACGTTGTCCTTCTTTTTTCATTTCAAATTTTTCGGATTTCATGCTGAAATAAATGAAATAAACCTGCATTTTCGTAAATTAGTCATTATCATTTTAATAAAAAGAAACCTGTTTTTTTATTTAGTTAATACGTTTACTTGTAACATATAGCTTTAATGTAACAATTTTGATAATTTAACTAGAGCGCAGAAATTTCAAATTACTATTATAAGGTTAGTTTTGTTAACGTTAATTAAAGGAATTTAGTTATAATGCTTACGTAATATAATTATATTTCACGAACAATTCAATGGAACTTAATTATACGAGTGTATTTGAAATTATAGTATATTCACTTTCATACGAGTTAAAATAAACAGACACATTTTAAAAAATCAAAGCTCTAAAAGTGTGCTCTGCAAAGAGATATAACCTTAGTAATTCTTCTAAAGTACAGTGTAAATGCAACACCATCTGTTGTTTTTATTATTTAAGAATAATAGTTATCTGTTTCGAGCTAAAGCATAAAGTAGGGAGAAGCATATCAAATATTCATTTCGTTCGCAAAGGCGGAGTCGAGATCACAATTTTTACAAACGTAAACAGGGAGAAAATTAAATTTTATACTTTACTGTTCTTGTTTTAAAGTTGTTTTCAGCTATTTTATTATGTACCTTGTTAGATTTAAAAACGTTTGCTGCTTTTACATAAATATGGCCTCCGTGTTTAGGATGTGGATGTCAGCGTGTTTTGTATCTCCTTTTATGAGAATTTCAGCAGCGTCTGTATTTTATGTTTGATAAATAATGATGTATTTGAATATGATTATGGCTCTCCAATGCTAACGAACAAAATAAAAAGCTTCTAGAAATAATAACAATTGAAAATAAAATGTAATTATTCGACTCATAATCTTCTATGGATAATTTGAAAATAAATCAGCGTGAACATAAAATTGTTTTACTATTTTAGTTGTTATGTTCCAAAAAGTTTACGACCCTCAAAATTTACGTGCAACATAAATTGGATGCAGCAAAACTTGCAATCCACTTAAGTGGACCACCAAAGAGGTGGATATCTACATTGACCAGTTAAAGTTGAGTAATGTGGCCATTCTGGTCGGCCGGCTTCGATGGCCGACGTGGCCGGCTATTATTTTGACTTACAACTTATGGTGAGGCAGCATTTTGACCAGTGCCTTACTTTGACAAACGGCTATAATGGATTTATTGTCTTTGCCAAATTAGAACTCGAGCGAGAATGTGTTTACATGAATTCTGGTAAAGGACATATTTAATGTTATATCGATTGGTTTGGAGATTTACGTCATGTTTTTCTTTTTTATATGTAGTTGTATTGATTTAAGACTGTATGTTTCAAGAGAAAAGAGGATTTCGTTTTATTTTTAGTTGTTAAATAAAAAAGAAGTTGGTAAAAACTTCGTTAATGATAACTTAATGTTCTTTATAGGCAAAGAAGTTTATGCGAACAATATTTTGTATAATGAAAACAAAACACAACGAGGCCACTCGGTACGACGGTAGCACATTAGTTAACACTTCGACGAACCAGCTTTTAGAGCGAATACTTCCAAGAGTACAGGTGTCGGCAACTTTTGACAATTTTCAAATAAAGTGAAATGTGGCAGGTGTATAGAACGAACTTCTCGTATAAGCCCCTGTTGACATCGCGTGAATGTTAATACTTTTACGTGTGGTGAATTTCCCGATAAATCTTTTGGCATGTGCACACGATGGGTTTCAGAGCTTTCACGGGTGTCATTTTATGCAAGTATAAAGAGTCAATTTGGAAATAGTTATATGACTACGTTGAAGATGGACTGGCAACCTGTCGCAGCGACTTTTCGTTGTTTCTCATTTTTTAACCCCCAAGTACCGACACAAAAAGATGATGTTATAAGTTTGACGAATTGGTCTGTCTGTCTGTGGCATCTTACCTCCTAAACGAATCTAAAGATTATGTTGCGTTTTCTTTTTGTTTGAAAGCGGCGTCGAGATGGTTTTCAGCTATGATTTATAAAAATCTGTGTAGCGTTTTGAAAGGTAGGTATCAGCGATTGCTTGTCTGGGATTTCTTTAATTTTTAATTTATAGTTATTTTTTTAGATGTAGGAGTCTAACGTGAGAGCGGTGAATGAAGTTAGCTAGTATCTAGGAGATGTGTGTTGTTTTATTTAATTTCTCATTTTTGTGGTCATTTTGCCCATTGCACTTTGTTTTCTAGTTCTTATATGAACTACATAAATTTGTCTTTAATCGCAGAAGATCTGTCATCTGTATATGAAAATAAATATATTTTATTAATATAAATTTGATAGTCGAAAAAATTAAAAATTCAGGATACCTGGTTATCTGCACATGAAGTATCTGTACATTTAAATAAATTTAAATTTACCTATTTTTTGTTTTTTGTTAATATTTGACAATCGAAAATAATTAAAAATCCTGAATACTTGATTATTATTACAAGTTTTCCACTTTAATTCACCAAAATACATGAAAACCAAGGAAGTGCTTCGCTTTGTTTTGTAAAATCAGACAAGAACACTTCCTGCGCGCATTATCAAAACTTCCTAAGTATGCTCAAAGTAAAAGTGAGTGACACACATATTAACATGGATGAGAATGTACTTGTCAGGTTAATATCAAGTTTATTAAAGTCACTGAATAAAATAAAAGTTTTTGAAGATTCCAAACTCAAGTTTCTGAAAACCCATCTAACTAAAACAACTTTAGACTTTCAAAGGCTCATTCAAAAGTATGATGATAAAACAACACTTGATGATGCAGTCTCATCGAAAATCGAATCTAGATCCAGATTAGTCCTGGATCCAGGACAAGTTAATCGTCATTTGATGTACCTTGAAACTGAACGGGAGAATGAACGAAAACTTTGTCCTTCCAAAGAATCTTCGGTAGAGGCAACTTTGAATTACTTTTCGCTGGCTGAAAGACGTATAATGAATCGGGTCCGTCGAAGATATTTGTTCGAAACTCTGAAGAAATGTTTCAGTGAAAAGCAAAAGTTGTAGAACAAAATGATTCCTTCTGATCTCCAAACACTGCTTTACGTTTTGGTTTCAATTGTTTTAGAGTATTTTCTCCAAATTAAAATGGTTGCATTTACTTTTGAGGCGAGAATTTTACTGAACTTGATTCTCTTGTTGTTTGTTGGGATAGCAATTTGTTTTACTTTGTTATGGATACGTTTGTAAAGAATTCAATTGGTAGAAGTTTTTGGTTTTTATTTTAAACCATAATAGATTTAGTGTCCATTTCTCAGAAATCTAATCACCATAGGTAAAAACAAGTTCTGTCTAGGAAAAAAAACACACAACTGTTTAAAAAAATACTTTTAACGTATCTCTTTCAGCTTCATTTATGAAACAACAAAGCTGTAGTAAAATGTATTACGTGTAGTGGCCCAGAAAACTGGTTTAAAGCAGTTTGTCTGTGGACCCAGTCGAGTCTCATTAAGTTAATATTTTTAGTTTTACGTCTTATTCATGGTTTACAAAGTACGGTTATAAAGTTAATTAACTCCTTTTTTATTAGATTCTTAGTAGCTCATTTTTGTTAACTGAGTAGCTACAACAAAGGATATATTAATAATCCTGTACAGTCCTGTAATTTTTTTAATCGTGATATTTTTTGAGAAATGATGGTATTTGTAAGTTTTTCACGACTACTGTAGAGAATTGGATGATATTTTGACCTTAATTGACAGTGCATATGCAGCTGTAGTAGATAAAACGGTAGGTTAGACAAAGCAAAAATATCTGTCTAAAATATAAACTTAAAATGTCGATACAACTAACCTACCCATCAAAGAACGAATTGAGTCAAAAACTGTCAGCAAATAAATAATATCTGCATTTGAAATAAATTTAATCTTATGAAGATAAAAGAAACTTTAAATTGCATTAACATGATTGACTTGAATTTCTAATACGCTTGTCATTTAATTTTGATAAAAAATAATGTCTCAAAAACAAATTCAATTTTCAATCTTAAACTAAATTGTTTAAAATCTTGGATATATTTTATAAAATTTCTTAAAAGCTGAAAATGATAAAATTTTAGATTTATTATTACTAATATCCATAATGTACCGTTTATTTTGATTTGCAATTTTTTAATTTGGCATACAATAATTTATGTAAAAGACTTTGACTTGCCATCCTTTAATGAAAATGGAATGAAGGTCTGATTTATTTAAAAATAACCAAATAAAGTAAATTAAGAAATTAGAGCTCTTATTAAAATATAAAATTATTTTATAATTCCCAACAATTTACTTTATTTTATTACGACAAATCAAAACCCATTTCACTGTACACGCTTAAAAAATACAACAACCAAAAGAAGCCTAAAAACACAATAACGAAACACCTTTGCACCCCACTATCGTAAACCCAGTGAACTAATTTCGATAATAACAAACAACAGTAATACCCCTAGGACAGCGTTCCTAATCTTAGTACCTGTGTCTGCGTTCACAATCCGGATTTAGTTGCAAAATAAACTAGTCGCCACAGAGTAACAAGAACAGTGGGTAACTTAGGATGTTTATTTTTACAGTATTCAACGGTTGGAGTTCCATTATTGTACACTTAATAAAAATAAATGCCTTTGGATCTATTATAAAACAGTCATGGGTTCTATTAAACGTGTTTAGTGGCCTGGCTTAATACAAGTATCCAGATTATAATTACAATAATTTTGTGGTGTATCGTGACAGCAGATGGCTTGAAGAAATGGAATTACGTTTTTGAAGGATCTGTGAGGCCTTGGTCTAGCAGTAACACCATTGTAGGTATATAGAAAAAATAATAATAGCGGTCTAAGTTTTCCCCACTGGACTTTGTATAAAAGTATTTTCACCTTCATCTATACGTATTTATACATCTATACATAAATATTATGTATTGTCTTTATTAATCTATCTAAAAATATTATGAAACCAGCTGTTTCCCGCGGCTCCACCCGCGTGGGTGTTGGTTATCGCGGCAAAAAGCCTATGTCCTTTCTCAGGCTCTAGACTATCTGTGTACCAAATTTCATTTAAATCGGTTCAGAAGTTTTGACAGACAGACAGACAAAGTTATTTTCGCATTTATAATATTAGTAAGGATAAAGTCCTCCGCCTCGTCCGCCTCCGTCTTCGTCTGTCTGTCTAAACTATCGCGCTCAGAAACTACCGAACGGCTTTTCAAAGGATTTTCACTAATAGATAAAGTGATTCAAGAGGAACGTAAAGGTGTTTATTAATATATTTATTACCATATTAATTTTTATATTTATACCAGTCATATATTTATACCATTTAATATATTTATACCAGCCTATAAATGTCCCACTGCTGGCAACAGGCCTCTTATCATATAGAGAAGGAACGAGCATTGATCACCACGCTTGCTCATTGCGGATTGGCGATTTCAGATTCCAATTGTTGAAATCCAGGTTTCCTCACGATGTTTTTCCTTCACCGATAGTCAATGATGTCTTAGAATAATTAAGAAAGTACATATATAACTTTGAAAAAGTCACATTGTTACTTGCCTGTAGTGGGTTCGAACCTGCAACCTTGTGCACGCAAATACGTTCATTAAACCACTAGGCCACCGCGACACGTAAAGGTGTAATTGTATATAATCGTATATGTAATGAATTCATTGATGTTTTGTCTGCACGTGTAAAGCCGGGGTGGATCGCTAGTTATCATATATAGAGAAGGGTATATAAGGCACGGATCTCCATGCTTACTCACTGGCAGGTAGGCGTATTTAAACTTTTTTTTTCTTTTAATTGGTCTGGAATCTAACCTTATAATACAAATTCGGTCGTTGAACCGATAGGTATGAACAAATAAGGTTTTGAATACCTACAATACGTCATACGTGTCCTTTCCAAAAAACACGTTAGTTCTGTGCTTTCACCTCGAACTCATTTATTTATTTTTCTAATTTAGAGGTTTTCATTCAGGCTATAACTTTATTTACACTGTTAATTTGTTTAATCTGTTTAATTGTTGGTGTTAGCAAATTTTCAAAGCGTCGTTTATGATAGTACCTACAACACTATGTTAATACCTAAAACATACATAACTTTATATGTTTAATGACCAAAATTTCATCTTTTGTTTCGTAAAGGTAATTTCGATAAAATTATTCGTTTATTGGTACTTGATTTTTCTCATACTCCGAATGGATTCCGGTAATCTTTGCAGCCGTATGTTTTTGCTTGTCACTCTGTTCTTCACCTACACTATGCCCTAACAAGCCCTGATGGGGTTTAGCGACTGTTAACCGCTAATCCGTGAAACCTCGACAGTTTACATTAAACTTAGTTTAAACTTGACGAAGATTACCTTTGTTGCTAAGTTCGTTGCCGCACGGCGAGCGGCGTCCCTTAGCCGTTCTGTAATTATTGTTAACTAGCTGTCCCCCGCGACTTTGTTCACGTGTTTTAGTTTCAACGGTTTTTCATTTTTGCAACATTTTTCATTTATGCTCCGCTCCTATTGGTCGTAGCGTAATGTTATATAGCCTATAGCCTTCCTCAATAAACGGACTATCCAATACAAAAAAAAACAAATTAATTCGAACCCGTAGTCCCTGAGATTAGCGCGTTCAAACAAACAAACTCTTCAGCTTTATAATATTAGTATAGATTAACTTTAGTTGAGGTGGACTGGACTGTGGTATGATATGAGTGGGCGAAGTCCTGAAGACTTATCTATATCTATACATATTATAAAACAAAGTCCTCCGCCGTGTGCTGTCTGAACGCGATAAACTCAAAAACTACCGAACGGATTTACACAAGGTTTTCGCCAATAGATAGAGTGATTCAAGAAGAAGGTTCGTGTGTTTAATTCAATAATGTTTTATATACCCGTGCAAAGCTGAAGCGGGTCTTTAGTTAAACTAAGCGTTCCAAAATCAATAAATCAAAATCAAAATATTTTATTTCAATTAGGCCTTTTCAGGCACTTTCAAAACGTTAAATGATTCTAGTTGCGCGATTCCAAAATGTCACTCCTGTGGTGAAGAACCGGCAAAAAACGTCATTCCTGAATATAGAATCGACACTGGAGCAGTTTAAATAGAGATATGACACAAGTGAAGTTTGAGTTAGGTAAATACTTATCAGGCAAGTACCAATGTGACTTTTTCAAAGTTATATGTACTTTCTTAATTATTCTAAGACATCATTGACAAACGGTGAAGAATAACATCGTGAGGAAACCTGGATTCCAACAATTGGAATTTGAAATCGCCAACCCGCAATGAGCAAGCGTGGTGATCGATGCTCGTTCCTTCTCTATATGAGAAGAGGCCTGTGCCCAGCAGTGGGACATTTATAGGCTGGTATGATGATGATGAAATACTTATCATGGAAATATTTACGAGAAATATTTACGAGAACTTGTTACTTACGTTCAATGATATTATACACAAGATAATATGTTCCTTCATAGTTACCGACTTTTAAAATCTGACTGCGCTGGTATATGTCAAAATGTCAAGTTGACCAAATAAATAGTATAAAAGATAGGATAAGCACGTAAGTAAAAGAGGCAGCTATCATTTGAAAACGTTGTAATTAGGATGTTTCCCAGTACTCAAAACGCGAGCGCTAATAACATAATTATCTGCCTTATTTTAATATATGATATCATTGCTTGCGTTCAATTAAAAAAAAATACGAATAAAGGGATGGGATGAATATTAAAAGACTAAAAATATTTCTCATAAAAAAATATTGTTTTTCATCTTTTTAGGCTTAAAAAAGTCACAAAGCAGGAAAGTAAAAAGAAAAATGGTGCTTGAATAATAAAAGTTATTCAAAAGTCATTGGATCTTGCTAAATGACACGAGACGTACGTCACGTCTCATTCTATAGATATCGATAAAAAGGTTTTACATAGGGTCATACACGCAGGCCCTTTTATTGCCAACAATATATTCAAGAATTGAGCGCCATTGTTGAGTATTTTTGGTACCTATTTTTGCGAATAAATCTAAGTAAATATATTTATTGAAGGATTTCGTACAACAGCGACGTGAAACTTGATTGATTTCTTCGATCAGATTAATAGGGCAAACGTCACTAGTAAATGCCAATTTGTATTTTTACTGCTTTCTATTGTGATTGAATTTCAGAATTTTCATTTGATATTCTTTGAAAAACTAAAAATAAAAGACGTATTTAAACTCTTACATGTAAATTATATTGTGAAAAGACGTTTGAACATACCAAAGGAGGTTTGTAAAGTAGATAAATAGAGATAATAAAAAAATAGAATTTAAATATTTGACAACCTCCGTGCTGGAGTGGCGTATACACCGGTTTTTAAGATATTGCTAGCTCTGAGGTACCGGGTTCGAGCCCCGGACGGCTCAATGTAGAAAACCACTTTTACTGTATATGCTTTCTATTTCTTACATGTTTTTTCAAAAGACGTCGCAATACGCCAGTGAAATAAACAACTTTATATTCCATTGATTAGCGGTTAACTTAACAAGACAATATAGTGTTCATTTTAATCTCGATACTAATATCTATGCAGTCTCAAGCTCGGATTTTCCTTTTGTTTTGTTTTTCTTTATATCAGTTACTTTTCGTGGCTTTTATAATGCACAGCGTACATCAGTTTCATCGTACTTTAAAACAAGTACATCAAACAAACAAGATCAGTGTATTATTAGGGCCATGAAATTGAACAATTTTTCTGCATCATCGCAAATCGGATTGAATAATATTTGATGGGATTTCCAAATATTATTCTGGTTCAATTTCAAAGATCTGAACAACTTACTCCTATCTCAATGTCCTCTACGCATGTTCTCTACATCTCAACCTCGGTATTTATATAGTATAAAAAATTTGTCTGTAAACTTCAAGTACATAGAAATACACAAGAAAATACCTCTAGGTTTGTTCATAAGAAATATGTACAATACACACTGTTTATGAAAAATGTACTACCTACATAGATGCGTCAATGAATGCATTGTTTTAAACTTCCTGCTTTTGTTTAACAATGTGCAGGGGTTCTACCCTCCGGTGGCATAAGGGTTGTTACTGGGTGTTAAGTCTGTAATAGAAAATGTTTTTTTTCTGCATCTGCTAATTGTAAAAGTGCTTACTTCTAGCTACGTATAAGTATTTTTAAATATTTATTTTGTGTCGATTTGAATGTACACGGCTACATGGTAGTTGTAGGGAAAATAATTTACATGATGCTTAATAACATATTGTATAATATTATTATTTTTGTATTAATTTGGAATTATTGATGTAATCTATAAAGCTGAAGAGTTTGTTTGTTTGTTTGAACTCGCTAATCTCAGGAACTACTGGTCCGATTTGAAAAATTCTTTTAGTGTTGAATAGCCCATTTATTGAGGAAGGCTATAAGCTATATAACATTACGCTGTGACCAAAAGGAGCGGAACATAAATGAAAAATATTGCAAAAATGAAAAACCGTTGAAACTAAAACACGCGGACAAAGTCGCGGGGGACAGCTACTACTATATATATAATGTGACAATGAAAATATTTCAAATTTGTTTTATGACATATTTGCTAATCTGTTTTTTTTATTTATTAACTTCTATACATGAAATAAATGTTAAGAATCTATAAAAACAGCGCTTTAAATTGAGAAGTCAGTATTGGTAACATGAATTGTAGACTACACATAAGAACACCCACTAAAGCCCAGCGAAAACGAAAATATATGTTTTTAAATTTAAATAATGACCTCGAATGCCTACAAATTTACTTCCTAATAACAAAATAAGTTCCACAATAACATTGTAAGAGAGATAACGAGACAGAGTATTGTGTAAAACGTCTCCGGTGGGCCGTTTGTCTTCCACAGATGGCAACAACACGCAAAGGCGCAATTAAACAGACACCATTTTAAAAATCTCAGGCCATAATGTGGATTTTTAAGAGAATTTTATTAGATTTTGTGCGGATGACTGGAAATTATGGCCGTTGTATAAACTTTCAGGCTGTAGTTTACACGCTATTGTGATTAGAAAGATATCAAAATAAAAAAAAAGTAGCAGACATGATGTCTGCAATTTTTTTTGAATTTTAATAATTTAGAAATTTTAAAAAATATGTTTATAACTAGAAATAATCACTTGCAATAGCTACATTTTTATAAGACTGAGTTATTTTTTATACTTTTAGATCAGATTCAAATGAGATAAAAATAAAAGTATTTTGGTCTTCGTTTTGAAAGATAATATTTATGGAACCTTAATTATTTAGATTAAGAAAAAAACAAACTGCTATTTTGATCAAGTTTATATGGGACCACCTGTGAGTATACCCTTGATCTCTGATCCATTATCATACCCACTGAGGCTTATAGATTACAAAAATAATTTCTAAATTGCTCAACAATTGCCGGAGATTTCGCGTTACAAACAAGGAAAAAGAAAATGCAGTCGAATTGATAACCTCCTGATTTTAAAGTCGGTTTAAAATAATACTACCTAGTATGTGCATATATAGGCACGAATTAAGATTATAAATTTACTGGAAAATATTAAGCCATTATGTAAAACAAAACGCGGTTTCCCTAAAAAATGTAAGGAGCTCCATAAATACATTTTAAAATATTACCAAAACATTTTAAAACAAACAATTATTAAAATATTTAATACAAAACAAACAATCAAACTTAAACTCTAAGCCGCGAACATTAAAGCACGAAATACTAAAGCAAAAAATCTAGAATACTGTTACAGCACGTTCTCACTAGCAACTAAGGATTCTATTTTCTCTTGTATTTTTACAGTCCGACTACTCTTTTTATTACCTGTAGACAACGTTCACCTTTTAGTCTTGCAAAGAGAATCCGTGTTTCTTCTGTTAATTCTGGATTCTAATTTGTACGAACTATGTATGTAATTGCATTTTCGAATCGAGATTTTATTTTAGATTCGTTTTTAATTGTAATGGGTTAGATCGGCGTTTGTTTTTATCGGATTTTGTTTTGCGATTGTGTTTGAGTTTTAGTTTTGTTCTGTAAGCTTGTTTGTTGATAGAGGGTAGGTAGGTTTGGTATCTGGCGATATTTGGACAAAGTTTGTAGTGACAATGAAGCAAAGAACACATAAGGGGAGATTACATGATATCACCGGCAATTGTGGATCGATTTCAAAATTTCTTTCCGTCATCGGGTATACCTTAGAGGTAGTCATATATATATTTAATTTAAGTCAGTTCCTTTTTAAATTCGTGTGTTGTCAATTATATGTTTTTATTTCGTGGTAGAGACAGTGGTATTATTTTCGTGTTGTACTAACACACAAAGATTGATAATTATTTGAACAACCACAAAAAACACGATAATGACTGGACTCTAGAAGTACGCTGGATAGAACTGGAAAAAAAACAGAAGTGAGTGGTATAATTAAAGGGAGATCTATTCCCAACAGAGGGTTATACAAGGGTTAAGACCATGATAAAAACTATACTACTAGTACTTCCTTCCGTGACGAAATAACCCTTAAAAAGCTCTTAAACATCTAGTGCGACTGAAACCGACAACCTTCAATAAAACTTACGAGGAACTTCGTAAAATATAAAATGTGCCATCGTTTAGATACACTCAACTCACACGCCCATAAAATTCTAAAGCAAATCCAGAGAACATCGAATGCTTAAAAGAACATAACCTTTCACGACGCTCTTCAACTTTTGTCAACGGAATATATTAAAAACATAGTACAAGCCCGCGTGTTTAATATTAAATATACGCACTGCAACGCTGTTTCTGATACGTCGTAAAAATTCACGTAACGTCGGTCATTCGGTTTTACGGCCCTGAGAGTCTGGGTTCAGATGGGATGGCAACTGTCAGCGTGTCGCTTTGAATTATATGCCCACTTTTTGTTGGCGCACTGTCGAGTATCAGTTACACTTTGACATTGATAGACTTTATTTTCGAGGTAGTTAGGTTGGTTTTTGTTTGTGGCTTGATTGTGGTTGGCGTGAGTAGAGGTTTTGGAATGTTTTATTAAGCATCTGGTCTTCACTGGAGTTATTGTTAGGCTTTTGGATGTTTGGTTTATTAGTATTGGCCAATTGGTTTTGATTGTGGGATTTATAGTGAGCGTAACTATTTACTAGGTTTCTTTACGACCTGTTTAAAACGACGATAAATGTATCACTATAGGCTAGGTCTGTTAAGTAACTTTTCAATCAGTTTTCGTGTTTCTGTATAATAAGATGAATAAGATTCAGGAAAAAATTAACTAGTAAACAGGATTTTTTACTTTTAAATTTTAAATTTTCTTTTCAATTTGTTGGTCATTTTGATAGTAACACGCTGCCGATATTTTCCGTACATCGGCAATTTAGTAGTACCATCTGAACTCGCCATTACCAGTCGTTGAGCGGCCCTGAATTTTTGACTTACTCACGTGTTTTTTGTACACTTTATGGCCGAGTAGTGGGTACATTTATGTTTTATGGCCACCTCTAGCGGGTTACGATAGAGCCGTGTTTTCTTTTGAACTTTTAATTGAGTTAAGAGTTCTGACGGCTTGACGCGTGAAGAGTTTGCCGAAGTGATGGGTGTTCCAATTTCGATGGTTCCCATGTGTGCTCTTATATCGGTTTTCCAGAAGGTTTTATGCGTTGGAGTTGAATAATGGTTTTGAAGAAGTTTTCGTATTATTTCGTGCATTGAGGAAGAATAATATCTCATGTACCTACGGCCTGATTTTTTTGTTCATGGAAGACTGAAAAGGGTGATGCCTCGTCATAAAGTAAACAGAAATAGAAGACAAGAGAAAAAGAAGTACTAAAACACTTGCTGGAGAGCTCTCGTAGTTTTAGTAGGAAATTAATGTTTTCTTACTTGAAATAAAATAATTAGTGAAGAATGAATGTGCTAAGCTAAATGTACTTTTGCTTAAAACTAAATCACGTTAACGAGGCAAACCAAATCTCTTGATCGTTAGTCTAGAAACTAAAGCGATTATTGTGGCAACAGCTTTTTCCTTTTGCTATCTTGATTCTGTTAAAACATAATTTCTATTTGTAACATTACAACCTTTCCCTGTCAAATTAAGTTCGTTTTAAGATTGTTTCAAGATAAGTCCTAAACGATAACACGCAATGTGTAAAAGTAATGCCATATTATGTCCATTTAGTATATTTTGACCGATTTCTTATAATAATAAGCAGTTTTGATGGGTTCTGATAACTAGGTACAGCTGACTAACTGACCGTGCCAGACAACACGTCAGGTGTTTAATAGGTTAGTAAAATCCGATTTTTTTAACTTTAAATTTAAAGACACATAAATCATCTGTCAAACCACCAATTTATAGAGCTGAGATTAAGTGTAAGTTTTTTAAAAAATCATTTTTTTTTTTTCTTTTTAAGAACGAATCTCGCACTTGTGAATCAAATCACTGTATCACAGAGGGTTTCACATACACAAACGGCACCCAGACTTGGAAAGGTTGAAAAAAAGCGATTGTGGTGATAAAACATGCGTATCCCAAGCGGGAATCGAAGCCGCGGCACGTCGCGCGTATACAATACCACTCGGCTATCCATGCTGTCATTTTTTATTTTACGACAAAACTATTTTATTAGCTTTTCTAAAAAGCAGGATTTAGTCTTTGCAGAAGAAATCAGCTATCTCGAGAGGCATGTAGGTTGCTGTATAGCATGCCTACCTCCACTACTTTGATACTTTAAACTGCTTTTCAACGATCAGAAACATTCCGCAAAACTTTTTTGAGGATTATCCAACTAAGTCAGATTATGGTCTCCATAAATCATTACTTTAAACTTTAAGCTACTAAATCTTCGTACAATCTGCTACATACGTGTCCAAAGTTAACTACTAAAGAAAACTGCTCACGTGAGCCCAGAGCAAGTTCATAGCTGAATCGGACGAATTGCGAAGTCTCGATCTCTGGTGATTTTCAATAGAGAAGTAATTCAAAGTTTGAAAGCGACATACGGAATTTATTACGACATGTTTGAGTTATTTTGCTTGTTGATGTTACGAGTTGTAAAAGGGGGTATCTCGGAAAGTTTGGACTTGGTATTAGAACTTTTTTGTGAATGTAGACCCCGTTGTCGTGGCCTGAGGCCAGGTTTGTATTGAGAGAGTTGGATTAGCCAATGATTTGGTAAAGGTCAATATCCATCAATTATATTTGTTTCCAAATTTCAATTAGTATTGATTAATTGACATCAAATAATCAATTATTTGAATTTAATTATGGTTTTGGTTCAGAACCTAATTGGGTTTATCGAGAAATGTTTCCACAAAAATTGCAATACAGATTTTGTTTTGTGGAACCATTTCTTTTCATTTTTTCCGAGCTGAAATCTTTATCTTTTAGTAGGTACCTTAAAGTATACATAGACAAGCATAGAGCGCGCACATCGGTAGTAGCCTGTTGTGCCGATCGTAAGCTAATTTTAAGCGGTAAGTACTATGCTTACGTTTACTGATTTAAGTGATTTTCTGAGCGACGACAAACGGTCTGTTGGGGCCCTCTGCACCAGCGGGTTGCCTTAGGACCACAACAACACTAATAGTTCTGATATTATTAAAGTAATATTTCGAGATAGTTTAAACAAAACGGTGCGCTCTATTTTGACACAATTTTTTCGATTTTACTTGTTCATACTAGTGCTCACAGTTCATACTTTGTTAGGCGCACTATATAGTTTACTTATATTTTCTCTAAGATTTGTAGATAAGTAGATTCTTGTACGTCGATTGTGTTTTATTTTAATCTTATTTCTATCTATATGTCGTATTTTATCATGTATTTATCTATAAAAACCTTTGGGTAAATATTGAGGCTATTATATTTCTTTTTTCTTTCATTTCTATGTTGACTATGACAAACTAATTATTATTTCCAGTTTGTCTCCTCATTAGTACGAGGTTTATTTCCTACTTCGACCGTTATCAATCAAAATCATGTCCATAATAACACTCGTATCATTGAACGGCGTTCGTGACAGAAATCGTCACAAGCAATCACCATAAATATTTCCACAATGGACTAAACGTACACCTAAACCCATTTACCCCATACGATAACTATCAACAATTCAGCTCATATTCCGAAGACATAATTCCGTTCTGATGATATATATACCATACTAAGTAGTCTTTAGGGCGTGGATGAGTTTGGCTCGAGTCCAGAGCAGGATGAGTCGCTCCTGGTAACCAAACGTGAACGACATATTAAATAGCTTTTAGAGATCATAAAATGTTATTGGTGCTTGATAGTGGCGATATTTTGATAGTAAACAGGTATAATGAGGTTGTGTTTAAAATTTTATGTTGAGCTTAGTGGGTGTACTGCTTTAAATCGCGGTAATCCATAGGGACTTTGTTGGATAGTGTAATTGTTGGATACCAATTATTTTATCGACAGGTGTTAATTTAATTCATGTGTTTTGTTATCAACAAAATCTTGGCTTTTGGGTTTGGAATTATTACAGTAAATATATATTTTTTCTTTGACTCCCAATACGATAACCGTAGTTATTATGTTGTTGTAATTACGAAATATCTCACAGCTGGAATGAGGATATTTATTTATGCAACATTATAATTTATAACATTCATAAAAATAACGCAACTAGAAGCATTTTTAACATATTGGGAGCCCTTTGTAGAAGTTTACTTAAAATAAAAACTTTTTGGTTATAATTGATTATACATCCGTAAAAAAAAATACTTCAATAACAAAAACCAAATATACTAAACCAATTGATGAAATTTATATTGGACAACCTCTGAGGTATAGACTAAAGATAACAAAAATAATTTTTAAAGTAAATAAACTAATCCACATTTACCGGAAATATCGCGTAACAAATATACCGTGAACCTGAGAAGCTCTTCCGTTTGAAATCTATTAAAAACTTTC
Organism: Diachrysia chrysitis; assembly: GCA_932294365.1. Lineage (NCBI taxonomy): Eukaryota > Metazoa > Arthropoda > Insecta > Lepidoptera > Noctuidae > Diachrysia > Diachrysia chrysitis. The sequence goes on from OW028661.1 coordinate 1,758,617, forward strand.
TTAATTTATTAAACTATCATTGTGGTAACCTTCATCATGAGTCATCATAAGTCTCCCATAACCAAATACAGCCACAGCCTACTGAACCCCACCGCGAAGGTTGGAGGGTTGCCTCTGTATCACCCCCAAGGGTCCTGTACTGACTTACAGAAGGTTCTCCGGTAGATTTCACTGGAGAGTCAAAAGCATTATGTCGACAACCCTGAGATTTTAATCTTTAGGGGACAGACATATTTCTTTTTTGCCCCGAAATGGTACTCATGATTGACGTGATGACTAAATTATGTTAAAACACAAGGGCTGCTTGCATTTCTGGTTTTCTTTTTATCTTATTTTCTAAGGGAATGCATGTAATTTTTTTAGTACTAAACATCATCTGCACTTAACCCTTTCCAACTTGTGATATTTGTCATGGTTTACGTTATTCGTAAATCTAAAATAACATTTATCTTGTCCTAAGTTGTTCAAAACCAAATTATCGTTATGCTTAGCAGTGGTTGCGTGAGGGTTGAAGATTTAAAACGTGGAAGGTCTCTTTCCTGTCAACACAACTATCCTACTGATTACAGTAGGTATTCTGTAAAAGGTTTATCCGTGTGAATTGTATTGCAATGTATTGAAACACATACACTACTAAAAGGGCCAATAAACTATACTAACTAAAAACTGGGTGTTGCCATAGGAAAGGGGAACTTATGTCATCTGTCGCTACTTTGCACCTTAAAGTGACAGAGACAGCGTGAGACTTAACGGCGACTCAAAACTAATTGACGTTTCAGTATTTGTCCCTTATTTCCTCAGATATACATTATATCGTATGTTGTGACCTGTTATATCGGTAAATGATACTAAATTATTGCCTATACGTCGCACGTAGCAACGTTTAAAAAATGTAACATTTAATAACAAAACAGCAGCTCACCTTAATATTTCTTTAAGTTTAGCCTGACCTAGTTGAGCTCAAAAAGCTTTTACTATTTAAGTAGATGGTTGAAGAAGGCTTTTAAACGAACTTAAAATAATATACTATTTAGGAACAGTGGTTAAGGCCATTTTGAATTAAGGTTGCATCCTAGCTCTTAGGTTACAGTAGATAGGAAGGAATCTCAGTTAAGTTAAACGTAGAGTTAAGTTAAATTGAATTTAGTATTATAATCCATAAATTATAATGTCTTACTGCTTGGCAAGCATTGATCACCACGCCTGCTCATTGCGGGTTGGCGATTTCAGCTTACAATATTTAGAATCCAGGTTTTCTCGATGTTATGCTTAACTGATTGTTAGTGGTCTCTTAGAATAATTAAGAAAGTTCATATCGGTTTGAGAAAGTCACAGTCATTAATGCAATGATACGTTGCATGTAATGAGTTCGAACCTGCAACCATGTGCATACAAATCCTTTCATTAAACTGCTAGGCCATCACGACAAAATTTTCGTTTTACCCTTAAAATTTAAATGAAAACATACGTCGATCTAATACTGTTGATCGGAATTTAATACATAATATAATAAATAATCGAGTTATGTTAATAGCGCTTCACGGCTTAAAAAATTTTTGCTTGCAATCGCTTCGTCTACCTTTTTTTCTGCTCTGTGATTACATGAAAGTTCCCAAACAATACTGTTTTATCGACAATCGATTTTTATCACAAACTAAATCACACTTGAACCACAAAAAGCAGGTGCTACACAACCCTGTGACGTCATCCCCGACTGTTACCGATCCTCCACCGAATGACGGTCGGCTCAAGCAAATGTCAAATGACACATTCAAAATGAGAATCTGTAAGTAACGGCGTAAAGTAGGTCGGCCACATATTGCTACTATATTCGCACACCATTTGAAACAGGATTTAGAATCTACTTGTGTGAATGGTTGCATAGCGAGCTTAGACGACGTTCAGTTGTTTTTTTTTTTTTTATTTTAATAAAGACATTTTTATTCATTTGTGTCTCATTTCATATCAATACAAATATGTAACCCTTAATACTACTGTACTTGAGTCTACTTTATCTTAATTGTATTGCGTAAAACACGACGTGTGTGTCAATCACCTACTACAAAACTTTTGAAGTGGTCGTTTCGCACACCAACAAAGTAATTTCATGTGAATCGCCTACAGAAATAATAATTTTATAAAAAAATACGATTCGCCCATTTCGTGCGAGTATAATCCGTGCGTTATGATATTTTCTTATGATAATTGACCGCCCAGGGTGCAACAACGTAGAATAAAGTGACTCACTTAAAGAAAGCCTATACTTGCACTTGTAGATGTAGGCATATTTTTTTTATTAAATCATTATTAAATCAATATCCACATGTATGACGAAGCATCACTTCAGAACGGCTTGACCGATTTTGACATTTTTTTTGTGTTTGTAATTTTCAGGACGAGGTTTTTATTTGCAAAAAAATTGACAGGACAACGAATGTCGGGTCAGATAGTTTCTTTCAAATGTGTGAACAATACATGATATACTTTTTCTTATAATATTTTATTCATGGTCTTTTACCGTTCCCTTTAAAGTTTGTAAACCACTTTTTATTTCACATTAGGTATAATCATTTTATTCATTTTGTAGGTGTAGAATGAAGTCTTTGTTTCCAGTTTTTGAGTAACCACGTCGGCTAGTTGAATTAAGGCTAGACCAACACAATGTTGCTTCGAAATTATTAATCGAGTTTCATCAAACTTGTAACTTGTAAAGTTATAACTTAATCAAATTATGCGCGGCACACGCTACACCCTGTATTCTGTAGACCACCCTGTATACCACTCTAAGATTCGCGTTCATTAGGCAGTGCTCATTTAGAGAACATGTGACCTACATCGTGGTATCTGGTATGAGAGTATTCATATAGGATTTTAGAATTTATTACTAGTGGTGATGTTTTAATTATACGTGCAGCTCTAGTTTTGAGTGCTGCAGTTTAGTATAAGATATTATTCTAATTCAGATGTTTCAGGGGGCCCTCCCCCTCTAGTTGGTGTAGATAGTGTAGATAACTAGACGTGTCATTTATTAAAGATATCGATGTTTAAGATTTGAGTCGTCTACTTTTTATCGCAGACATTGGTATATATTTAATAAACTTAATATTGACATAAATAAACGAATCAGTTCATTGAAGGATAGTTACAAAAGAATATGACCTAAGAAACATCCCTGGCTTGTAAGGATAAAAATAAAAATAAATAATTACCTCAAATTTAGAATCCGTATAAAAATAGTTTTATTACAACTTCTAACATTCGCATAAACCTCAGAATTCTCAAAAAATACAAATATGTAGTTATCTTAAAGCGATATTTAATCTTTCAGTATATATTATGTTATTTTATGCGCATTTATTTAACTGTGTGATAAATGCTCGCCATCTGTAGGGTTAGACGAACTCAATGTGTTCGGCGTTAGCCTAAAAGGGTCAATCCAGATGTTGCCAGTACCTCTCACATTATCTTGTATCTTGAGAAATGTAAGGACTTCAAAAGGCTGAAATAAGCATTTGTAGAATTTAGTTATCTTTATCTTGATAAAGTTTGGAAAGATTGATTTTCTTTCTATTCAATGCCTACCTATTTAATTCCTAGGCTCCATACACAGGTTGTTACCGGAAGTATATCTATTCAAAAGAACATCTGGTATAGAGACAATTTACAAAAATTTTGCTTAAATTTAATAATTAAAGAATTGATATCCAATTTTTCCGCATCAATTAAATTACACCATAAATCGTACCAATTGCGTTTATGTGTGTCAGTATATTTATAATAAATATACCTTACTTTAATTATATATTTCATAATAAAGGAATTTTATGATGAAATATGTAAAAATTAGGTATAATTTTTTTTTTTTTTAATTCAAAATCATTATAGCATTATTAGTATATTTACAATAAATATACTGTAGATATTTTAAAAAATATTTAGCCTTGTATAATTAAAGTGTATATACAATACATGTTTAATTCTATAGGTCTCTTATACAGTATTAAAGTCGGCCTTTTACAATGACAGGAGTTTAGTAGGGCAAGCGTTTGCGGAAGCATTGTGGCGGTCTTCACGCTCCGTTGCCAGGTACATGTAGGGCAGAAGCTCGCTACTCTATGTTAATTACTGTGTGGTTTTCAAATAATTCGTCCTGTCGTATATGTTGTGTTTATATTAACTGTATAGAAGCTCAATGGCGCTGATTCTCTTGTAGGCAAACTAAATCAAAATAAAAGCAGTGTTATCTTTTACTATTATACAGCGTGAGAAAAGGACAGCAATAGATAACATCTAACTTAGAAATCACTGTTTTTAACGCACACGTTTCTGCGTGTTGGCGATTTTGTAATAATAATCTTAATTTGACAGCTCTAATTATCGTTTGTCCTTTTCTAATGATGTACAAGTAAAAAATACCGATGGCTTAAAACAAGTTGGGTGCGTGTTTAACAGAACCAGCCAATATCTGCCTATATGGCAATCCCTTACGCAGAATACGCCAGCAAACAATCATAATAATAATAATCATACTACCCCTCGGGGCAAGCCGTTACCTCATCATGAGAATAACGCAATACCTGAGGGCATATTAACTTGCTTTTTCTAACTTTGAGATATAAATAAAAAATGTATCTTAAGGTCTATGTAGGAGCATACATCCGCAGGGCAGCTTGTGGCGAGCTGTTTGTGAGTAGCGACACAACGGACCTGAGTGCTCCAGGGAGTCACTCCTTAGGAGGGCTCCCAGCTCTTTCTTGCCTTAACTGGCTGGCTAGAGAGGGGTCGCTAGAGCTACATGCTCGGGGGTGGAAGTGTCTAATGGCGTAATAGCGAGGAAACCCGCTCCGGGTCCGCTACTGTGACCCGCGATGGCGAAATCGGGGCCGCACCGCTCGACACCTCTAGCCGCTCGCACTGGTGTTGCCTCCTGCTGCCTATCGTGGCGGTTATGTTGGGGGGCCCATCTGGTGAGCTGGCGAGTCACCACCTGCCTATTTGATTGCATTAACATGTGTTAGAAGGCAGGTGCCATAGTTTTCCGATTTATTTCTAATAACCAATCCACTAACATTTACCTACACATAGCCTAAATTTTTACTTTCCATTCATAATTTACAATAGCTCTGTATCTACTTTGGAGCATTCATATCTGTTCTTCCATAGAGCAGAGGTGGATGGGCCCTAGTAGATGCCCCATCCCAGTTAAGAGTAAAGTTCTCAACAAGGCCACTGCGTGTTGGACCTGTGTCCCCACGTAAGCCTTTCAAAGGACCGGGTATTCTTAATACTGAGGATAGCCCGTGAAAAAAGAGAGATAATCATACTTAATATATAAAGCTGAAGAGTTCGTTTGTTTGTTTGTTTGAACGCGCTAATCTCAGGAACTACTGGTCCGGTTTGAAAAATTCTTTCAGGGTTGGATAGCCCATTTATTAAGGTAGGCTAAAAGCTATATAACATAACGCTGCGACCAAAAGGAGCGGAGTATAAATGTAAAATGTTGCAAAAATGAATAACCGTTTAAACTGAAATACGCGGACAAAGTCGCGGGGGACAGCTAGTCTTAGTCTAAACTAATATTAAGTTTTATTTTTCTGACTTAGTTCCCCGTAACTAACAATTAAAGTAAAAGTATTTCTTAACATTCTTAGTTTTTTGTTCAACTAATTATTTACCTAATTGGATGAAATAACAATTTGTTTAACATACAAAGGCGAGCTTGTAATTAAAATTTCTTTCTTTACTTTGTTACTTAAATACCTAATTACTCATATTTCTTAGTTGTTTACAAGTACTTGATTGAATTAATTTAATGAGAGAACCATTATTAAATTGTTTTTTGAATTTAATGTTATTTAGGAAAAGATATCAAAATTATTTGTTGATTTTGTATCATCTATATACAGAGTGTTACTGAAAGGGTACATCTATCCAAAAGGGCTAAAGAGTACATTTGTTATAAAGTCAGTTTACAAGATTTCAGCTCAAAATGAGTTTATTAAATAATTAATTATTTAATTTTTTTACATTAATCATTCGACACCAACAATCATAACCAGACCACTGAAGCGACGTATCTTAACATTTAGCGATCTTAAAACTCGTAGTGCAATGACACGTTTTTTAAGATTTTTGGTGTCGAATTATTGATGTGAAAAATTGTATATATCAATTATTCTCGATAGATTTGTCTCCATCTTAAATAGCATGATAACTATAAAGAAAATCGATGAAAAGATTGATGACTTACGGGAACAGGGACTATTTACGTGGGGAAAACCGCGTGGCACAGCTGGTAACACATAAATACGTGAGTTTGTTGTCTAATAAAATGTTTGACACACCTTATACTTGCCTACAAGTATTAGGCACTACTGATCAGATTATATTGGTAGTAGTTGTTTCAGTCAAACCTAGGTCCTGCGAACTATGTCATGTTATTAATGTGATTTCAATACTTCAAGATTCTTACCGCAAGCTTACAGAAATTAACCATTCTTCTTTTGCCTAGCCTTTTCTCGTTTTTCAAGCTTGGTTGGAGTCGGCTACCAGTCTTACCGGATTCAGCTAAGCACTGTAATTTTACATGGGGCGACTCCCTATCTGACCTCCACAACCCATTTTATTGGGTACCTAATATAGGAAATGAATATTAACGTTCTATTAATAGTTGGTTAAACGAAGAATTGCTAAGAAGCTCTCAAGGCTCTTAACAATTTGCTTCGTTCAGGTATACTATAAGTTCTCAGTTAAATTAAATTTAAAATCGCCGAGCATTATTAAGTAAACGAGATTAAGAGGCGGGTTTCGCCCCTCGCTCTTACATTAAATTTAACTAAGGAACTTTGTAAACTTATTACATTTGACAAACATTGAAGGCTTTTTAACGTGTTTTTATAAACATTTTGTCAACATTTGGCTGTTTAGTAAGTGCTTTTGCGTACTAAAAAATAAAAATGTTTTTTTTTTGTTTAAGCTGTCAGAAAAATATTCTTTTTTGCTACTGTCATCCAATGAATTCATTTTTTTAATGTCAATGTGGCAATGTATGGATTTTTGTGCACAAAGTTATATTTACTTTCTTAATTATTCTAAGACACCATTGACAATCGGTGAAGGAAAACATCGTGAGGAAACCTGGATTTAAAAAATTGGAATCTGAAATTGCCAACCCGCAATGAGCAAGCGTCGTGACCTATGCTCGTTCCTTTTCTACATGAGAAGAGGCCTGTACCCAGCAGTGGGACATTTATAGGCTGGTATTACAATCTTAATTATTATTATAATAAATTTAGCTGTGCAAGTTATTACAAAATGTAAGTAATTTTAATCATTACTCTTTCCCTATGGGACGGAAAAAGACATGATTAATGATAAATATTTAATTGTAAAAGTTCATTGTGACTCATGGGTCACCATAAACTTTTCCAATTAAATATTTAAATTTACAGTTACAACTAAAACACAATATAATTACGCGCAAATTTAATATTTGTCATGTTAATAAACAAAAAATAACACTAGGAAGAATATTATAATATGCGTCACACGCCTACACGCCCAACCCCCAACAAATATGCTAATAAAATTACATAAGTTTTTGTTACACAAACATTGAAAGAAAGAGTATTAAATAAAAGGAAAACACTGTGCCGTAACCAAACTTGTTAAGTGAAAAGTTTGTGAGAACCGGGTGGGGGACAAAAAAGTGTGTTTTCATACTTACAACTTAAATTTTATAAATTAATGTGGATAATAAAAATTAAGTATAACAGTAAAATGTTTTTCCTAAAAGAATAATGTTTATGTTATGCTTGTACAGATATTTGTTCTTATAAAGAGTTTTTAATGGAATATTACGATGAAATATGTAATAACTAGCTGTCCCCCGCGACTTTGTTCGCGTGTTTTAGTTTCAACGGTTTTTCATTTTTGCAACATTTTACATTTATGCTCCGATCCTATTGGTCGTAGCGTGATGTTATATAGCCTATAGCCTTCCTCAGTAAACGGACTATCCAATACAAAAATAATTTTTCAATTCGAACCAGTAGTTCCTGAGATTAGCGCGTTCAAAAAAACAAACAAACAAACTCTTCAGCTTTATAATATTAGTATAGATTTGGTATAATTAGATGTTTTTGTTTATAAAAACTATTTAGACACTTTAACTCCTCCTAGTGGATATTATATTATTATTAGGCGAGAATGTTCATTATTATATTAAAACCTTGGTAAAAGATGTATTAAAACAATGTAGAATTAAAAATATATTTGCAAACGGATACGGATAGCCGAGTGGTTTGATTCCCACAAAGGACCAGCATTTGTGTGCACACCACACCTCAAATGCTAGTTAGAAAATTATGGAAGTATTGACAGCATTCATTTTGAATTAGGTTAACAAATCTAAACCAAGCGCCATCAGCATATTTTATTCATTGCTTGGTTCATTCTGTATTATGTTTTTTACAAGGCACTTTAATACTGGTCCATCTTATTATCTTATTATTTGTTCCCGAAAAAACTAGCTTCAATACATACTTAACCTTTATCGAACAATCCTTGATAATAAGGACTTAAGCCGAATAGGAGGTTGTATTAAAGTAGGTTTTATTATGTCGTATACATAGACCATCCACTTTTATGCCTGTATTACTGGACCTCAATGAAAGGGATAGTTCATTTGGGAATTAAATAAAGGTATACAATAAATTCAATGGAGATATCCATCAGGTATTCAGGTATAAGATTATAGTTAAGTATATAAGTTTTTCTTTTTTTATTGTTCAAATATATTTGATGAAGATAAAGATAATTTTATTTGTAAGTCATTTTGTGATTTAGGGCTTCTTTGGGTTATTCATGACTTAAGCTAATGTCACATGAAATCTGTTATTCTTGAGTTGTCAACAATCGTATATTGACCCGGTCATAATGACTGATTGCAATACTAACCTCCAGTTTCTGATCTGCTGGTCAATTTAATCTGTTGTCGTTGTGTGTTATATTTGATGTTATATCGGCAAAAGAAATATCGTTATGTAAAAATTTCAACTCACTAGCTATTTCAGTTCATGAGATACAGCTCGCTGACAGATAGACGGACGGACGGACATTACAGGCTTAGTGATAGGGTCCGTTAGTACGGCGAGTAGAGCTCATTGGCATTCTTTGAGTATGGAAACCTAAAATTTCCTCGTGTAAATAAAAATTAAATAAAAAAAAAACATACTATTTCAATCTATGAATCTATTTGAAGTTGCTTATTGCCTTCCTTCTTTCGTTATTTAAACTTACTATTATGTAAACTAAATAACTTTAATGCCTATTTAAAGTTAGAAATTAAAGCAAGTTACATGTTTAAAGTATGCAGCGCTGTGTGTAAAGTAGGCAGCGCTGTTACGTGCAGTAACTGGGTCGGTAACCCTCTGTCTGCAGATGTAAGCTTGAACCTAGATAAATATGAATGTCATTGTGAAAGGCGTGTGGATTGTAAGTAGATAGTTGTGGATGGAGTACGTAAAAAAAAGTTAACATTGTTAAAGTACCTGTTAAAGACTAACAGCGATAATCAAACCATTATTTTTTGTTGCATTCAATAAATATAGGATAAAACCAGAGAATCAGATTGTTTATATTCTGTCAAAAACCTTGAATTTGTTGTGCGAAATCTATTTATTATAAAATAACTTTTATAATATATTATGTTAACAAAAGTACCTACTAAATTGGTGACGATATTTTTTTTATTGTTAAATAAACTACTGAAATATTATTTTTTATATTACGAATAAACATAAACTCTCTCTATTTATTATTTATAATAACCGTTTCGTTATTGCTATTACAACGTCTTCTAGATAATTAAATAAATGTACATCACATCAAAGTACGTCAAAATACATGACACAGTAAATGAAGAACGTGTTTACAGTTTCACGTAATATTATCAACATTTGCGCACAATTACACGCGCGTATTATTACACCTGCGCATTATTACGCGTATTATTAAACCGCGTGCAGCTAATTCTGTGAACAATTCAGGGTTATAAGGTTATGCTCACTGTGAAGGCTGGCTGCCACTGCGAGCGGAGCGGACCGTAGATGTTCTTTTTAACTCGCAACATTTTTGTTACAAGAAAGAGTTTAAAACTAAAAGAGTTGAGAAAGTAAAAATAGTTAAAACGGACTCGCTCATGATAAAAATCAACAAGGCTGTTTAATTTAATTATTTATTATTAGCACGTTACCTACACATAAGAAAATACAATAATATGATTGTTTTATTTTTTGTTACATACTAGCTGTACCCGCGACTTTTTTCGCGGTGTAATGTTATATAACTTATAGCCTTCCACAATAAATGGGCTATTCAACATTTAAAGAATTTTTCAAATCGGACCAGTAGTTCCTGAGATTAGCGCGTTCAAACAAACAAACTCTTCAGCTTAATATAATATTAGTATATAGAGTATAGATATCAAACCAACTTTTTTATTTTTCTTTCAACTTTTGAGCTAAAAGTAAATATTATTTATATAATATTTATTTTAACTACTTTTAGTCCGTTCTAGACTATTCCTCGTACATCTCCCTTTGGCGGGTCGAGACCTATTTGTATTACTCGCTGTGTTTTAGTTTGAATTTCGCTGCACTGTCGTGCGGGCTGCGTTTGTTTAAGTAGTTGGAACCATGACAGCGTACTGTTGGCTGTACTTAGGCAGTATGTACATTATAATCTGTTACAGAACTGAAATTGCTTAATTAGTTGTCTTGGTCTGAGTAGAAAGGTCTCGATGCATGTTGAGCTGAGATGTTGAGAATTGAACAATTGTGTTTTTTATTGAATTTAAATAAGATTTTAGAAGTATTTAGAAAAAAAATATCACTTTTTTGTGTCTTTGCCTTAAAATTTATTTTATTTTATCATAATAAAATGTGTATTGTTTACGCTTGAGGTTATAACACGTTTCATTTAAAACAGCAGTAAATATCAAAACGTACAGAAGACCAGAAAACCTGTCAACATTTGATATCTTGTTAACAATAAATGTGTTTATTATTTCATATAATATACCTTGTACATACGGCAACCTAGTCACGTAAGCCTTAATGACGGGATGCTTCGCGAATCGCGGGCGTCAAGATAATACAACATTGATTGCTTTAGATAAATTAGTGTGAAATTTTGTGTTTTTAATTTGCAGATCATTAAAAATAACACATTAATAAAAGTAGATAAAAATCGAAAAATATCGCTGTATTATATTTATCTAAGAAATAATAGCTGATGTCATAATACATCCAAATATGTGCAGCTGTTTAGAGAGTAGGTAGATTAACATAACAGACAGCGTTCGATGCTAAATGTTTAGAAATTAGTATCTACTATAATTAAGTTGATGACATCAACTGGTATTGGTTACCTTTAAATTTAAGAACCTTCGAAATTTTAGTTTTTTGGAAACAGCAGTAAACCTAGCAAAACTTAAAATTTTATTGATACTTATTAATACTTAGCATATTTTTCATCTCTGCATAAACTGGGAAAATCAAAGTCTTCCTTTATGAGATACCTATTATTAAATTTTCACAAAACGCGTATTACTATCTAGACATTTCAACATTAAAGTCTACTATTCTTTTATGCGAGCATAACAATATTCAATATAATATTGGTTACAACACAAAAGCTAAATGTTTTATCGAGATACCATCGCTAAAGCCATCGTATAAACAGCACGGCTATGTACCCGGATTTGAATTAATTCTCAACAATTAAGTTTTATTTCAATTTGATTTCGACCAGTAAGTGTTAAAGCTCCCAGTTCATTTGCGCGCATAGCCTCAAAGGTATAATAAACATTAAAATTTAATATTACATTTAAAACGTTAAATTCAATGCGCAACGTGCGATTGATGCCTCGAATTTATGCAAATATTGCCACTTGGCAGCATTGAATAATGAATTAATAAAGTAATATTGGATTTTAGATACTGAACCATTTTAGTTATAAATGTTTGAGTGCCAGAAACGTTGGCATTTGATTTTATGAATTTACGTAATTGCATTGTTAAGCAATACTAATTTAAGTAAAAGGCTAAAACTAAATCAATAGATATTGGCGCCGATTCCCTTGTACGCTAACTAAATCAAAATTAAACCATTGCTATCTTTTTCTAACGGATAACAACGAACTTAGAAATGTCTTGAACAACACTGTGTTTAAGTGAACACGTTTATGCGTGTCGGTAGATTTATATGAGAATTTTAGTCGAAACTAAATTTAACAGCTCTTATTTTCGTCTGTCCTTTTCTAATTGTGTATAAGTGAAAAAGATACCGATGGCCTAAAATAAGTTTCAGAATTGGCGCAGTTTCAGAATTGGCGCCATTATTATCATTAATTAATGTTCTTTTGTAGATTCTGTAAAATTGCATTGAGGTATCTTTGATGAAATTTCGTTTATTTAGACTCTGTGCTGATTGGCCACCGACCTTAGCCACCGGTGGCTAGTGACCGCGACTTAACACACTATTTCACATTATTTTGTACACGCGCACCGAACGCGCGTAGCCGGTTGCGGCCACTCGTTTCAGCAGAAAATATATGAAAAAGTGTGGTAAGTTGCTGTCGCGGGTCACCAGTGGCTGTGTTCGGTGGACGGATAGCGATGAGCCTAAGACTTTAAAAAAAATGTGGGATTTCAATCAGGCTGGAATAAAAAATAATTATTATATGAAATATTTATTCAAAGAAAATTGAGAATTTTAATATTTAAATCCGGAATAGCAACACAAAAGCCGTTTGTTAGGCTCCATGCACACTAAACGACATACGTCATCGCTTTGTTCTGACAAATGAATATACATACATCAAAAACTTTCCCTTCCTTTGCCGCAAAGTCCTAGGTCCTTGATTAAAAAAATATCAAGCATTCGCGTCAGCGGAACATGGCCCTAACTGTTGTGTCACAGTGGGGGATTTTCGTGGGCTTATACCAGTAATGAGTGACGCGCAAAGCTCCGCTAATTGGAAAGCCTGTCTGCGATTAAAATGACGTCGTGTGATAGGCGACACGATTTTCAGTCGCAGCTTTAATGGAGTTTCACGGTTATTTTAATGACGGTGCATATTTTTATGTGGACTTTTTATGACTGACTGCTAGTTAAATATTTTACGGTAATTTTCGTGCCGTTTACTGGTTCCGCAATATGTAGGTGTCGTGAATAATTTATTAGTATTAAGTTCTCATGCTAAGTCGTAAAAAAAATTACTGATGTTTATATTTAGTTTGCAAACGAGAAGTTTGCTGACATTATTTAATTTTGTCATGCGAATTACGCTAAACCTCGAAGCTTTTTAATGGCTGCTGCAAACGTCACAACAAAATGGCTACAAGTACCCATTATTTTAACTACCATATAGAAGTACTAAAATGAACCAAGAAACTACTTCAAATGGTTGCAGGCTTCGTGTTCACACACCTTATCGCCGAGCAAAACACTGTTAACATAAAAACCGCTCGGGCAATTACCACCCATTAAAAATCCAGCAAATTACCTTTTTTAAACCGAGTTCATAAAATAAGGCACCACAAACAGCCCGTATGAAAGTTTAACGTTGCAGATATTAAAGGAGCGATTACTTAGTGGCAGTTGCAATAAACCGAGCTCCACAATCATAGTTCCACATTTAATTTATGCGATCATAAAATCTTTTGTCGCCCGATAGTGACATCGTAAAAAGTCAAATGTGAATCTGGCCTTATAGGTCATGAGGGTATTTGGAAAAAGGATGAAATGGTTCCGTATTTTATGTTTTTTTATTTATTCATGCAAGGGTTATAAAGTTTAATTCGGAAATTGGATTGGAGGGTATATAAGTGATGTAATTTTTGATTGTGTGGTCGAAATAGGTCAGAGTAATATAAACTTAGTTTAGTGGTCAACTCATTTCCGTGAGTGGGTAAGGTAAAGGGTTTTAGGATTATGTCATCTGAATGATGGTTATAACAATAATATTAAATAAACATACATTTCTTTATAGAAATGACAAAAAACGATTAATTTTATAATTCACTTAATATTCTAAAGTATGCGAAAATTATAACTTACTTTTCTTTTTTAATTAAACATTCGATGAGGAAGATACAGTGAACGGAAATGTCGCGTGACGTCACTTTTGGCTACAATTTTACGAACACGTGACGTCACAAGCCCCCACTCCAGAATTTAAAGCGCTTTAACTTTGTCATTTTTCATTGATTTGTTAAAAGAAAAAATACGATTTTTTTTTTTTTGTCTATCTGATGGATAAAATAGTTTCTTTTCATACCCAGTCCAGTAAAATTTAAATTACAGTACCGCAGTCTCAGTATTATTATTGTTGAGAGTAATTACTTACAACGCCATGACTACAATTATAACTTTAAAAAATTGCCACAATAACTATTTCCTTGCACGATATTGTTGTACCTATCGGTACTGCTATACATGTACGAGAAGTTAGGTGATGTTAAAAAAGAAAATGACTTAGATCTCTGTTACATTCGTAGCTTATACAAACACAAAAAAGTCCGTCTGCCTATAAGAACTTCTACAAAATACACACTTTTTGTTACTAATTCGTAAGTATTTTTCTACATGCAAGAGCGCTACTTTTTTGTACGCTGTATAGGCAAAACATGATAGTTAATTGTTGCATTTTAAGATCCTGTACTTGCCTTGTATTTGTTACGTTTTAAGAAATAAACGATCTTTATCTTTCTTATCTTTATCTTCTTTTTATCGGACTGCCTTAAGTCCATATACGCGCGGTCTGACTAGGATAGAAATCGCTCAAATTATATTTTTTTTTTACCAGACTGGGGCGAAGCCAAAAAATTAGGGTTTTGTGTTTTAAACCTGTACGTATGAAAGAATGTATGTAGGTATGCTCGACCTTATGTCCGCTAGTTACTACTCAACGACTCAACCGATTTTGATAAATGATGCGTCAATAGATTTGTCTTGATAGCGCGAGTGTATTGGTTATTCAAAAACTAATAAAAAAGTAATTGTCATTGCAGTCGGGGAACCGTTCACACTTTTAACCGACTTCCAAAAAGGAGAAGGTTCTATCTAGAAGTTTTTTTGAAGTAATTTTAATCTTTTTTAAAGTTTGTTTTAAATCTTATAATTTACCCTACAGGAAAACGCAAATACCGATAAATATAACTTGCTTTCTTACTTTTTAGTTAATTCTTGGCAGTCGTAGTTTTTTTTATTTTTCAATTATTTATAAGTCACGCTTAGACTTATCACTTCCATACTATTGGGCGATTCGATCAGCGTACATAGGGTATGTAGAAAAGACACTTTGTCTATGAATGCTTGCGGCCACAGCGTACAACGATCTATCCAATATCGCTTGAAGGATATCTCTATTTAGTAGCGATGTGCTCAAACCGACATAGTAAACGTACTGAGAACTAGCTGTTTGTTCATGTTAGGTAGACTGCATTGAATGCAGATGTGCATAAGTAATGTAAGTGTTTTGCGCATCTCGTACCAAACATGTGTTCAAAGATACAACGTAGAGATGGTTCTACCATCAATATTCAATTAGCAGGTGTGATCAACCAATCACTTTAGTAATACGCTATATTACCTACTATCTGTTTCCCGCGGCTTCGATCGCGTGACTCTCTTAGGATCTAAGCTTCTTCCATTCCAAGTTTTATTAAAATCAGTTGAGCAGTTTCGCTGTGAAAGCATAACAGATTGTCAGAAAGACAGACAGACAGAGTAACTTTCACATTTGCAATATTATAATAAATATAGTATTAGTTTGGACACGTACACTACAGTACTTATTCTTTACTTATATGTTACGTCCAAGCAAGACCTAAAAATATGCTGTCAAATGCTAGCTGGCAAAAAAAAACAAACTGAAAAATGCGTAATCCATCTTAAAACCTTAGGAACTAACTTCATGACGTGTCAGCCTGTCTTGCATCGTTGCCTTGAAAAGCCAAATGTACTACTTTTTTTAAATAAATGCTGAATTAATAATGTAGTTGATAATCTAAAACAATTTCAGGCTTATCTTTTACTTAAAATCCTTAGTAAAACTATTTATAGGTATAACTATTTACATAAGGTTTATATATTACTTCCAATTACTATGACGGAACATGGTAACTGATACTGTTATACGTAAAAGGCTTCATAAAGCTTGTGTAGGTGTACGTCAGCACATCTGTGACGTAGCTATGACCTAAATTAGAACCTAAGTCTAGATAATATTTAGTGCGTCGTAATTTGTTACAGCAGAAGCGATATTTTGTATGCAAAGCTGATGCTTACCTAACAATATTGTGACAGTATGCCTTAATACAAATATATTATGATCAAATATACGACAAAACGTTGCGAAAAAAGGTAGGTAGTGACCTAATTTCCACTGTTTGTCTTGACGGGGACACAACCGTGCTCCCAAATTTTGAAAATATTTTGGAATGTAATTAGTTAATACATTTTATTTTTTTACATAGAAAAATAATTTGATAGTATGAAGTTATATACTCCAATAAGACACTAGCAGTTTAATTTTATCTGCAATGTTTTTCAAACAGTAACAACAAATTCAAAACTGAAAATCTATAAAAAATGTTGATAAACAACACCCGTAAAACAGTGTCACCACATAAAGAGAAAAAAAAACATCTTAAAATCGAACACAATAAACATTTCTAATTCTCTGAAACTTCGTTCCTGCTATAAGCGCCACAAACCCGTTTTGAATAGCAATACGAACGAATTGGTTCGTAGAGTACGTCCAAATGTCTCCGTATTGATTCGTATTCGGATTGATTGAAAACTCGATGTTGTTTTTAAAAATATTTAGATTTTGGAGGTTCTTTTGGTTGATTTGATAGCACATTATAAAAGAAGCATTTGAAGCATCGATTTTGTAGGTATTTCTATAGCTACTGCATTATTGCAGTAATTGGGTATTTGACAAGAATTTTTTTATTTAATATTTCAAAAATATAATGAACACTATATTGAGTTTTAAAAATTGTACACTAATTACTTTCATTTTGAGCTAGTTTCAAGCATTTTAATATTGCTAATTAGACAGAGAGAGCTATAATAAAATTTGGGGCTGCCTAGTACAAGTCGTCGTTTTAAAGGCCTATAACTTTTGTATTTATCAATATTTTTTTGATGCTATTTCGCAATTCTGCTCCAATTTAGTACTATTAATAGAAATATTTGTAATTAATAAATAATTCGATAGTAGTTTAATATCCAATTAAAATATGTAAAGTAAATTAAGTATGTGATAAATTTATGAGTGTGAGTACATACACTTATATCAAGTATCCTAAAAATTAAATATCAGTTTGCTATCAAATGCGAGACTTTTCAGATTGTTTATTTTTTTAAGGTAATTTTTACATCGAAGTAGTGTAGATTTCCAACACGCTCAAAACTATTTTAGTTTCATTTACAATAACATTCAAGTGTCTGGAAAATCGATTTCGCGGGTTCCGCCCAAATTTAAAACTCACGTCCAACTGCAAACTGCGAATCGATGAATCCAATCGCGATGCCAATCGTAACATCTTATGAATCGAAACATTTTATGATTCGAATAAAACGAATGTTGATTTCATTTAGATATTGGCCTCTCTTCGCGTCTTATTCCTTCGCTGATATTTGTTGATCGAGAATAGAACTCAATTTTGCTACGAAATGTTCAAGATTATTTGTTAAGAAATAGAAACATAAGAATTTAAAAATTTTATCTGCGGAATATGTTCGAACATATTTTTATTGAAACTTGACGGAACTGAAATGGAATATTCGAAATTGGTTTTAAACGTTTGATCGTTTTATTTTTTTGCTCCTTATATCAAAAATTAACTTTCGGTACATATTTTTATATCGGTCTTTAGGTACGCAGTTTTAATGCTTACAAAAACAAATCCCAAAAGGACCTAGGTCAAAAAACTAAAGTTATAATGAATTCAATCGTTCTCTGGGTTCAAGAGTTAGCGATTTAACAACACCCAAAAGCTTTGACCTCTTAACATAGAATTACGTTTTAAATAAATTCAAATATAAATTCAGCAACATTTGGAAGTCCGACAATGTCACAAAAGTTTCAGCAACAAAGTAATTTGATGTTCAAATTCAGACGGCCATTTTAAAATTTAAGTGTCATCGTACTGAAAAGTGACGGTCATGTCAAATTTTATGGTTGATATTTGTAATATTCGTCCTGTAATAGTATTTCAAAGACCAGAGCCCTTACTCTACAATTAATTTGAATTCCAATAAAATGCCAAAGCAAAATGTATGTTAGGTTAGCGAACACGTAATTCAGTTTTTTTGGAAAAAAAATATACTGTCTATGGAAGAAACTAACTGGAATCTGAACATTTTCAATTTTTTTAAACCGTGTCTTGTATGTGTGCCTGCTAAACGAATAACAATTTTGCATTGGCATTTTATTAGAAATTTAATTAATTTAAGAGTAAGCCCTAGATCTAATATTGTCAGTAGAAGGTGAAGATTCACTTCTAAAGCATGCTTCGCGTGATTGAAATCCTTTCTAACATTTTAAAAGACATCATTAATAACGCTTTTAAACATTTTTCTATTCTTTGCAAGCACTGAATGATTCCATTGCTCTTTCCTTACTAGCAGGGGTACTGGCACGACTGCAAGTGCTCCTCCTACATCAGACAATAAACATTGCAATAACGCTTCTCTCTCAAAACTTTCATTTATCTTAACCTCACGTATCCTTTTCTCATAACGTGGTAGGGTTACCAACGCCCATATTTCTTTAATATTTGTTATTTTTAAACCACACTGAAGTAACATAGTATTGGACAGAAAAATCGTAGAGTATTTGCTCAAAGGCGAGCTTTGTAAAGATTCAATGACGTCACACGTTTCAAATTGCTGTTTTTTAAAAAGGATTCTAGCAATTTACTGCGAACGGTACTAGGTTCTCGTCTTACTCTAAGCTGGAGATTTTTTAAACTGAGCTTACCTCAATGAAATGAAATTGTAAGAAATACATTTAACTTCACACCCATAGATCCTTTTCTTAACATAATTAAGGTTTGCTTGTAGGTATATTTTAAGTCTCATCTTAAAGTAAAAGCCTGAATCAAGGACTCAATTTGTAAATATCCATATTTCAATATTGAAAACTAATCAATAAGAAAAAAATGCAAAAAGCTCTCGAGATGGCATAACAATAATTTGAGAGATGATGAATATAAGTCTATGTTGGTGTAATAAGCTAATGACTCCGACTATTATATGAATATTGACATAGACAAAATAAAACAGAATAGTCTTTTTGTATATTTTCAATAATAATTACGTAATATTAAATAGAGAAATAAAAGTTAAATAATTTAATTTTAAAATTTAATTTTACTGTATAATTTAGAGTCAAGAAGACGACCAAGACCAGTAATATCAATAAGCATATAATTATTAATATCACACACACACAACCCCCATTGTAATTACGTACGCAAATCACACGGCTCTGCAACATCAAAGCAATCTCGTTAACGTGTTGGTTTGATCTGAGACGCAATAACAACTCATTACTTGCACCGAGATTGTAGTGTAGTTGTATAAGAAATGAACTGTTTTATTATTGTTTTGTTAAATATATGAAATAATATTTTTGTAATATTAAAAAACTATTTATGTACTTGAGAACTTAATCCTTGTGTTGCGGGGGGTTCCATTAACATTACAATCACATGCACAAAGAACACTCAGACTTAGAACAAGCATTTGGATCACACTAACGCTTGTCCCATGTGAGTGATGCGGGGATCAAACCCGCAGCAGTGGTAATAAAATTGGCGTAATAACCTACACCACTCGGCTATCCGTGCAGTCGAGTATTGAAATTTGATTGCTAATCTTATAAATTGTTTATGTACCTCTATATATATCAAAGGTCCGTGGGCAATTTTACTTTAAACATGGCGGTCCACTGCTGGACATAGGCGTCTCCCAAGTTGCACCGCAGATTTCGGTCTGCTTTTTGCTCCACCTTCTGCATCCAGTCCGAACCAACTGCCTTTTTTAAGTCATTAGTCCATCCATCCAAAATAATATAAACACAAAAATAAAAAATTGCTTACTAGACATTATAATTAAAATTCATTCAGTGCTTAGCTAATATAAAAAAAATATACCCTACAGTAGCTCTTCAGGCACTCAACACCCGTTTGCGGTTTATTTAATTTTGAACCCGAGACGAGAACCTCGGTCTAAAACGTAATTATATCTCATGTATTTTTCAGCAAAGAAGGTGTTATTGAATTTTTGTTGAATGTATTTTATACGTCTTTATTTACTTGAGTTTCTTTGAGGTAAATTATTTTGTTTTGGATATGATTTCGTCATATTAGAGTCTGGATTATATTAACTTGATATAGTTGGAAGTGCATAGTCAACTCATTTCGGACAACTCTTTATTTTTATTGGTGTAATTATTTAAATAAAATACTTTGCACAAACTTATAATTTACATTATACAGCATATCCTCAATATAAAAGGTTTTATTTACCACTCATAAACAAATAATGATATATTTTAACCGGGCTCGGTAGCTTACTCATTTTTATATTTATATAAAAAAACCGGCTATACCTACCCATGTCATATATCTACCAAACTCAAGACTTTCTTAAAACAAAATAAACGATAGGCCGGTTCTAAGGTACAACAAATTGTTGAACTCAACAATTCCACGCCCAAAGTCGGGGGTAGAACAATAAATTGCGACTCGACTGCACCGCACTGCTGTTTCTTTAACTTTATTCCTTTTGTGATATACTAGATCTAATATTGACTGAAAGTGCCTTGCGGAACGAAGGACCAGACTTTGTTCAGATTTACTGTTACGGTCTTTTGATAAAAACTGAGATCTTTGTGTTTAGATTTTCTGACGGTGACTTTTATTTTGAAGATTAGGTTAAAAAAGTTTAAATTCGTTTAAGTAAAAGTTTGATAAAAAAAGGATTTTGAATATTTATGGACAAAATATATTTAATATAATTTAAAAGATTGAATAGAGATTACCTAATTCAAACTAATTTTAGTAACAAATTTATTGACAATAAGTAAGACAGTAGTAGCATTAAACAACAAACAGAACGGAACCCCGTACTATTTTATGGAACTCCTTTTAACTTTGACTTTTAATTTATTTATATCATTTGTTGCTGTACCGGGAACAGAAATACACACTTTGTGAAAATATCAACTTTCTGGCTATTACGGTTCATAATATTATACAGCATGCTGACAGACAGATGGAAGGATTTCGGAGGTTTAGTCGTTCGGAACCCTAAAATAACCTTACTTACTTAAGTTTTAGTAGTAGAAGGTTTGTGTATTTAAAGCCTCACAATAAATGGTTAAGTCGCAAACTAACACCAATTTATTGTATTAGAAGCAGCGTTCAAAACAATTAGTACAAACAACTTTGCTTTAATAAGAAATACTTCTCTGGTATAAATTCTCAGTAAGTTCTTTGTCTAAATGATAAGTACTCTATTTAGTAGAAAACTTTTAATCGCGGTTATTGTGTTTCATCGAAGACGTTGAATTGTTACAAGTACTTGCAATAGAGCAAGTTGTTCCTCTTAATGTATAAATTGCAGCCATTGTTTAATTGTATATTCATCACTAAACTGATATAGGTATTGCAGATATTTATTTTGTACAAAATATTATGTTATATCATCATGTACTTATCCATGGAAAATAATTACCATCTCAAATTGAGCTCCAAATACCAGTTTTAGTCATCAATTGATATTAGGTAACAATAAGACAAACTAGTAAAGGTCTTTGACATTAACACATTTTTTAAACTAAGTCTGTTCCTTCTTTGACTAAAATTGTAGGACAAAATAAATAAAACCTTAGCCTTATATTAGGTATATATATAGTTTGAGCCGTAAAATAAAACTGCGAAATTACAAAATAAGTCAGAGGCTTCACTATAAAGTGTCTTCAATACACCGACATAAAGTTTGTATTCTTAGACTCTCGGATACGAAGACCAATACTCTGGTCCTATTTCCGAGCGGCCGCTAAACATTTTGTTTAGGTTTCGTTGCCCACAATGACAGACTGATGTATTGAGTGAAAGGAACTCGCAAGCCAAGTGTTTACACTGTTTATTGTTTCAGCAAAGATGTATGGCGGTAGCGATGTTTGTAATTTGTTGAACACAACGATTTAGGTTTAATGAAATGAATGTTCTAGCTGAGAGTAGTTTGAACAAATAGTGATGGTTTTCTAGATAAAATATAGACAGCGTACTCTTTGGTAACCTGGATTTGTAAGTTCAAAATTATTGTATTTTTTATTTGATAATGGTAGTTGTTTGTAACTTAATGTCTTAAACCTAGATAACAAGAATTCAATTAAATTGGGTCGTGTTTAATATTGTGGCCCTATTTTGAATATGAAATAGCGCCATATTTTTTATTATTTATGACATGATGCTATAAACCGACGCCTATATTTACTTTTTATGGTAAATAAAGTATTGAATCAAACGGAAGCGAAGAACAACATCAAATCAATTCACTCGTAACAAAGTATGATATGAAAGCAGCAATGTCTCCGACATGACTTCCACATCTGATATTACAGCCAAATGTGTGCTTAGGTATGATTCATTTCATGTCGACCGCGTTCACCTCACTTAGTAACAAAGGGAATGTCGCCAGCAAAAATATAAATCCCAAACATTACCTATCAATATCCTTTCAGTTCACGTCCAGCCAGAAGAAAGGACCCACATACCCACACAAATATAACATGGCCTTCGCAAATTGGCTACCAGTATCACTTATAAGACCCTTCCTAATCCCCTGACTCAAAAAACATCCATAATTTATTTACTTTACCATTCAGTGTGTAATTCTTGCACGGCAAACAATTGAACCTTTTGGCCCTTGACCTAAATAAACTCGTCCGAATGACGAATCAGAAGAGACAAATGTGTTTGCCAACAGGTTGGATGACTCGGATCGGTCTTTTTATCCGAAGAAGGGGCCAAAAGGACCAAGCATACGTCTTCGGCACCTCGTGATCGAATCTTGATAATTAATTAGTTTTTTTCGTTTCGATACCTTTTAGGATATCAGTCCTTTGTGCCGGGGTTTTTGTATAGTTTTTTGTGCTTTTCACAAATTGAGTGTTTGAGATGTTTATAGATTGGGGATTGTTTGCAGTGTTTGTGTTCGCGGAATTGATTTGTTCTGTTTCAATAAGGAGTGAAGCAAACAAGAATTGAACATTGTATCATTTAGGGACTTACTTTGTCCTCTGCGGGTATTTGTTTAATACATACATATAGAGACGAGCTTTGTTTTGTTGGGGTAAGCAGAGATGGGGTACAAAATTCTATTTGTTTGAAATAGTTGACAAAATTTTGGTTTCTAATATTCATACACAATTTTGCTATTATTTACTCTTTCTTTGACTATTTAATGAATAATATTACAAACTGAATTTACTCATTCATTCAACACATTACAGGCGATTTCCACAGGAACAGTCATGGATATTTATTTTTGGATTGTACATAAAAATCTATTTTTGTTGGGTATAGTAACAAAAACTACCGGTACGCACGAAATAATACTGTTAGGGGAAGGTATACGGGGTAGGAGCAATCAACAATGGAACTAATTGTAATTATCATGGGAAAAAGGTTGCTTTTATGTGTTTGTGGTCGATATACACACTATTGTTATCCTGGATTTGTTATTGACCTAATTAGGGCTGTAAGATTTACTTTCATATGTAGGTACATCACTGAAAGCGATGCGTAGTATTGGAACAGATGGCTCGTCAAGAAAAAGACAAGATTGTATGATAAACCATTACAAGTGTTTTTAATCCTTTGGTTTTGTTGTCTATGACTAAGGTTTGATTGTCATAGTCTATACCCTCATAAATTCGCCTTTAGATAATAGTGGTACATAAAGATTAATGAAAACTTGCTCTTCTGATGACCTCCGTGATTTAGTGGCGTAAACACCGGTTTTCAAGTTGTCGCTAGGTCTGACGTCTCGGGTGCGATCCCCGGACGGGTCAATGTAGAAAACCAATTTGCTACATTGTCTCGGCTCTGGGTGTTTGAGGTACCTTTATAGTCTCTGTATTTGAGATCTCCATATTACAAATACATTAGCTACTTACTTTGGGTTTAGAGCAATGTATGTGATTAAAAAAAAAAATACACACAGAATCCAATAAAAATAGACGACGAATCCAGAAAAATACCTACATTGACAAGTGTTATGTAGCTTATCATAAACGCAGCAGGTATTATACATTCGACCGACCTTTTAGGGTCACATCAATAAAGATTCATTAAACCTTTTAGGCACCAATAAAATGGGACCTAAGCTATGACCTGACCATTTACCGCCACTCCGAAATAACATCCAGACCTAAATAATACACCAGCAATACGACCGACTCGTATTAAGATTAGTAAAACAAGAAATTTATGGCACTCCAGCGATATATAAACGTACACAAGTAATTCGTTCGTCACATAAAAATATGCAATAAACAGGAGCTAATAAAACCCTTGAAGGGACATCAAAAAACTTTCCACCTTTTACGATAGGTGATATATGGTTTTCAGCGATGTCTCTAGCAGTCAAGGTGTTTTACGACGGTACAAAGGCATTCCTTACACTATTTTGGTACTTTTGTAGAAGGGAATGTGGTTTTACTCTCATTTGTCTTAATGCAGTGGAAGACATTGTTGAACTGTGTCAACGCTTTGACCTAAATAAACTTTGGTGACTGATAAATTAAGTAGTGTCTTTGTCTATAACGATTTGGTGTCCTCGCAATTGATGAGAGGTTAGGTTTGCGAATAAAGTTTTCTTTTCTTTTAGTTGCACAAAATAATAGTACCTAGAAAATAAAAGTATTGAGTTCGATATTGTTGAGATATTGATTTTTAGTCAAAAAATTTAAAAAACAAAAACTGAACGCGTATGCAAGAAACTATGTCAACATTATTTCTATACTTCTACTATAGTAATCATTATTTCTACTAGTATTTCGTATTTCACAAGTTTTTAGTTTCTCTGTATCCGAATAATATTAAACAGAAACAAACCTTATACATATTAACCATGGAAATATCATTCTCAGCTGCATTCTACAAACGTTATTGCGAAGACATTTTCATAATCTTCAGCAGCGATAGTAACGGGATTTGTGAGAACACGGGGAGGTCGATGGGATATCCCCACAATCTGCAAGCTGAGGAAACGGATTAGAGACCGTCGCTAACACCCCTTACATAAGCCTTCGATCTAATAGATGAATGAAAAATGAAAGAAAGCAAAAAATATATTCAATTTTAGCAGAAAATAAAATTGACTGACTGTACGCATCCGGTGGGGGTTGAAATGGCCGACAACTGCGCGATGTGGTTTTCTCCCCTCTAGATAAGATTGTTGCTTATAGCTGTTGTTATTTTAATTAAGAAATTTAAATAATTAATATTTTATTTTTTAAATAAATAACTTATAGAATTAAATGCTTGTGTTGTGGAGGGTTTCACAAGTACTCAATTCACCTGCACAAAGAACACCCAGACTTAATACAAACGTTTGTGGAACACACAAATGTTTGAGAACCTCTATTTTCTCTAGTCTATCTAAATCCTTGTGCTTAATAATGTTATTTCTACTTAAACAAACATCAAATTTATGCTAGTGTAAATAAAGTTCATTTTAGACTGACTTCTGTTAAAAAAGATAAAAAAAATGATGTTGTACGTCAAACTGACCCTTATATGTAAGCATTATAGTAGTTTTTCCTATAACTCGTGTTTGTTTAAATGTTTGGCACAACATTGCGAACGTAGTATAGATTTTTCTACAAACTTTTAACTGCATGCAACCTTACATTTAATACGATATTAAGTTTCCATTAGTATCAAGTAAGATTTGATAAGACAAGCAGTTCAATCTAAACTAACTCACAGAACATCTTGGAGCGATTTGTTCTAAACCCAAGAACGCAGTTAGAATCAGTTTGATCCAGTTCAAGCGAGTTCATTCCAAGTGGAACGAGCTTCGAAAATTAATCGTTGCTAAATGGCATGCAACGGCAACGAAGACGTTTGTAATTAGTGCATTGTTCTAAATGCGATTGTACATCGTCGGTAAAGCTACATTGTCGTGGTGGACTTGCGGTTCAATGACCAGATTTGTATGCAAAAGGTTGAAGGTTCGAACCCAGGCAAGAAACAATCAGACTTTTCAAATTATTTTTAGACAACACTAATAATGTAATATATTTAACACTTGTTCTTGTTTATTCTTCCTTGGCTTATGGCTTATTAGATACTAGCTGTCCCCCGCGACTTTGTCCGCGTGTTTTAGTTTCAACGTTTATTCATTTTTGCGACAATTTTCATTTATGCTCCGCTCCTATTGGTCGTAGCGTGATGTTATATAGCCTATAGCCTTCCTCAATAAATAAGCTATCCAACACTGAAATAATTTTTCAAATCGGACCAGTAGTTCCTGAGATTAGCGCGTTCAAACAAACAAACAAACAAACAAACAAACAAACAAACAAACAAACAAACTCTTCAGCTTTATAATATTATAGTATAGATTATTATGGCTTATTAAAAATAAATTAAAAAATTGTTACGTTAAAATATATTTAATGGCAAACACCTCCCAAGTTTCGGTAATAAAGCTGTAAAAGATTTAACTTAACCTTCATATAAATAGTTTGCTCTTGAAAATCGTATTTCGCTTTCATAAAATCAATAAAGACTGAATAATTAAAACTAGGTTCGGTGTTAGCCTTAAGCCGAAGTCTGATCTCTAATTTTATTATGAAACGGTTTAAACGCTACTGGCTTTGAAACCAGTCTAGTGGTTTATGAGATCAAATTATCATAAAATAGAAAATTAAATGTATTTATTTAATCTAGAGGGCAATAAATTGGTAATAATTAAGTTTTTATACTCAGTTTAGACTTATTCTAATTATAATGTATTGCTGGTGTATAATTGTAATCTTTTATTTCTATGTACACTTTAAGATAGGTAACAAGCAATTTACTATTGTTTTTATGTAAGGTATATTAGACAAATGACTGAACGGATAGACGAGTGGTATTCGTCATAATGCCAATTACCACTGTGCGCGACGTGCTGCGGGTTCGATCCCCGCATGGGTCAAACTTTTGCAAGATTCAAAAATGCTTGCTTTGAACGTTTGTAAGACCTTTCGCGACACAAGGATTTTATTACTTAGATCTCGCTTTTTTTTAATTTCTAAAAAAGTGTTTTTTCCTATAAATAGTCATTCGGTAAATACAAGTTTAAACTTTAAACAGAAATAATAACAATAAGTTCTAATAAAAACTAAATTCTAAGCGCTTTTAGCAACCGTCTCTATAAATCCTATTAAATTCTGTCAATTAACCAAAACAAAAAAGGTAAAACTGCACTTCATTAGCGCAGCGCAAGATATAATAAAACAAAAAGAACTTTAATAAAACTCAAATACGAAGCTAACGGTGCAAATTAATACCGACCTAGAACTAACCCCTACTTAAACAAACAACAAGCATTTCTAAGTTTGCTTTTGATAATTTAATACATCGACTTCTAACAAGCCATCGCCTGCACACATTTAACAAATGAGACCGCAGAAAAAGCTTCTAAAACTATTCAAAACACGCCCAACTTTTGTTTGCTACCACCCAACTTTTATAAAAGCATTTCAGCTCACATTTTGTCCAAAAGCCTTCCATTACTGTACCTAAACTTATTTGTGGCCTTATACTCAAATATATTACTGCGCATACACTAAAATACACCTTAAAATAACAGTGTTAAAGTCTAAAAGTGTTCTCACGTCTGATGCGTGCAAAATAGCTCAGCGCGCCGAAAGAATATGCGTGCCCATCGCTTCCGAAAAACGTTATTTATGAAAGGAAATGAGACTCTATTGTTGAGTGAGAGAGTTTAAATTACGATGTTATGATAGTCTGGGTGGTGGGGTGCCTAATCTTCCAGTCAGCATCTCTGACGGTCGCTAACTCTTCAAAGTGCTATCTGTGAGACTTATAGCTAAATGGAACACAACTTTTTCATTGAAGTGAGGATGGGAGCGTGTAAATTGGTGAGAAAGCCAGGATCAGAGCTCGATTGCCTTGAGTCTGGGATTTTGACGACACGAATTTCTTTAGCTAAACGAGTATTGTATTATTCTCGTTCCTTTAAAAATACATTATGAACCACAGAGCATAAAAAAAAGTACGAACTAAGAATATAACTCTTTAGAAGGGTTAAATAAATATAGAAGACAAAAATATAACATTTTATAAAATCAAAAATAACAACCTCATTATCGGACCATCAGAGAACAATTTAAAAAATCCGGCATGCCTCTTAAATCCAGCACTGCACAATATAAATTTCAAAAACGGAACACACGGTTCCTTCCAAATCAGCTGTTACCGGCAACTGGCGTACCGTCCGTTCGGGTGTTTCCGCCGGGCGTCGGTCCGACGACGTCCGGTTGGTACATTTGAAATACGAATTTCTTGAAACGTCGGCTCGGATCTTGGCAATCGTTACCAATGGCATGTGTTGATCGGAAGTGGCGGGAGGTGTATGCTCACGTACGAAATTTGAAATTTATGAGCTCGAATTTCGAGTACACATGATTTCTTTGTTGAATGCCTTTGATAATGATTTGAAGGAGATTTTATATTACTGGTTGTTATTGGGAGTGTTATTTACTCACTAGCTTATTTTACCTTTAAAAACCTCCTTTTTTTGTTTATTAATAAAAAAACAAAAAAGGAGGGTTATTAGAACCCCTGCTTTTTTGGTTTAGCTCCATTCGGCTAAACAGTTTTTTGCAGACAGTACTGAACTTTTTTTTTTATTTAATTTTGGTGCATTTCGTACCACATATTACTTAGCCAGCATCTCCAGCCCAACCTATGACGAAATTATTAAACACATTCCTGCATGAATATTTAAATAACGTAACTTTTTTGCCATCGTATTTGCGACTAAGTCTATACGATAATAGTACGATCAAACCATATAATTAGAAAGCTATAACCTTCTATAAATATCTCGGGAAGTCAATGACACGATAGAAAAACCAGATCACCTAAAGCTCAATAAAATCGCGCAATAAATATCCTGAAAGAAAGAGCCACTAAACAAATATTAATAGCTGACATAAACTACTCAAAGCGTTTACAAACGTTCCATCCCTCTCTAACAATACGGGAATGACAAAGACAGTGTGAAATACTGACAGAGCTTCACCACAAAGAGATACGGCTAGATCGTTACAAGAAACGTCTAGGGTATAATACTGTACTCGAAGTGGGGCCATGAAATACGCGAGCGAATTGCAACGAGAATTAAGATTTATTGGGTTTTAAAGTAAAATTGGTTTGGTTTAGACTTTTAGAGGATATTTATGTTGGTTGCGAGTAAGTACATTTTAATGTTCTTGTGTTAAAGTTATTTTTGTGCAGTAATGATCATTTTTATCTAAACTAAAATGATGTGTTTTTCACGTGAATTTCACGTGTTAATATACTTTTAAATAACAGTATGATAATGCTTAATATTAATTATGTAGCTATTGATGGATATTACGAAAACAAAAGAAAGCAAGTGTTGCGATATTATATTATATGGAAACTTATTTTTTTATTTTTAGGTAGGTAGGTATATTATTTTGCTCCCACTTAGATCTCTTTTCTGAGTAAATATATGGAAATTTTACGAAATTCCCTACGTCGTAAGTACTTTATATTTTGAACTTGTATAATAATTTAAACTAGCGGTGCCTGCGGTTTCACCGGCGTAAATAGTTCCCGTTCCCATAATACATGTTTTATTTTCATCCAGGGTCATTAAAAATGGCTTACGACGTATTCACAGACCTAAAAATTCATAACATTCGGTCAAGCCAATTCTTAGGAGTTCGATAACTTAGATTAATTCACACTATCATTTCAAAAGGATAAGAAAAAGGATTTTGAAATCAGTCCCGCTGTCCTTATAGCCCCATATAAGAGTACAAGCCGGCCGGAGGCATTTGTTTTCCATCACCCCGTATTTTCCTCTTCCATTAAGCTGTATTAAAGGACACGACTGTATATCGGCGCAGGTTTTTCATCACTTTTCACACGATGCCATACACTGTACACGGGTACAACTAGGCATGTGCTCGCATCGCATACCCGGGTGATGGCTGCGTAGTTCCGGCCCGTTTATCGACGTTTTGTATGACATCGCTTAAAAGCTTTTACACTGTAATTCGGCTATCGTCGCCTCACTGAATCATGTGTGATTGACATGATGTTATGCTTCCATACACATGATGTGTCAGCGTTGATGCTTACTCACCCGTAATGCTGATCAACGATTCTTTGTGTCAAAATGACCATAAATCAAGTAGTGATTTGTAGTATCCTTGTTAACAGACAGTTTTGAACCTAAAGTGTATGAATTAAATTGTGTCATTTGATGTTTTACAGCTAGGTACAGCTAATAAGTAAAAAACTAGTATTAAATAAATAAAAATTTAAGGTTTGTAAAGTAGGTACCGAATACCAAATGTTGGTTATAGTATTTTAACAAAATCTTGGTAAATTTATCCAATCTCAATATTACAAATCCAAAAGTAACTCTGTCTTTCTGTTACGCTTTTACGGCTAAACCACTGAACCGATATTGATGAAACCAAGAAGGACATAGGCCACTTTTTGCCGCGATAACCAACACTCACGAGGGCAGACCGCGGGCTAGTTAAAAATAATTAGGTTCCGAGTTCTTTGAGCTTTCAAATAATATGTTATCTTGTCGATTTGTGGCATTTTCGTTTATAAACAATGCAAATAGGATATGAATGTTACATAATAAAAAACAAAGCAATTTAATATACCTAGTGTCACTTTTTACATCTAAGACTTTATAGCAAAAAATATTTATTACTTTATAGCAAGCGAAAGAAATAATATTCATACTTAAATAACTACATACACACTCGAAAAGCTAAACCGTCTTG
Source organism: Diachrysia chrysitis (assembly GCA_932294365.1). Taxonomy (NCBI): domain Eukaryota; kingdom Metazoa; phylum Arthropoda; class Insecta; order Lepidoptera; family Noctuidae; genus Diachrysia; species Diachrysia chrysitis. The sequence goes on from OW028661.1 coordinate 1,789,791, forward strand.
CACAGACGGTTAAAAATTTTAAAGAATATTTATTGACGCACAGACTGAACGATATTTTTTGCATGTAGCTGTAAATAATTCTCTGAATTCGAATTTAACGAAGAACGATCTTAACTAAGCATTCTTCTACAAACTAGTCGTTAAAAAGGTACTTAATCTGTGCCTGAGATATCTGACTCAGCTTGTTCTAACAGAAATTAAAAGGGTTTCTATATAGACTTAAGATTCTTCGATGTAAGCAAATTAAAAAAACTGATTATTTTTTGCTTTATTGGAAATGAAATGCTTGATTGGTTTCAGTAATTGTGAAGTAGGATCTTTGAAGAGAGCATTTTTTTTTAACTAAAATTCTTTATGAGACTGACCTTATTAAATCCTGCATCGATATTTGCATGATATCGCTGACTTTGATTTTGCTTTGAAGTTTTAATAGATCATTTGTTTTATATGCACGTATAACTTATTAAAATACTCAAATAGCGATGAATATGAATATGGATAGAAAAAAATCAAAAGAAGTATATACCTTATAGCAATATCCAACAAGTTATATGATTTAATAATAACAAAAGATTAAATACGGTTGTACAAACCGTGATAAAAAAAAAAGAAAAACTAAATAACATTGCATCAGCTTGTTAAAAAACATACTCAATTTAAAAATAAATCCCTCTGCTATAAATTCTGAGCTCCAATTTGCTAAAAACAATCTTAAAATGCTGTTGCCACGTAATCGAACTATTGGATACCAGGATACGTCTCAATTTTCTTTGTAGGTAGGTAATCCTGGATGAAAGGATTTGCTTTCCATCACCGTGCCACGGATAAATATAATAAAAGAATTCATACTTCAGAATGTAGCTTCAGAAATAAAGTAGGATTCGCTTACACTGGTTGTGGCGCGATGTGATGCGATGCTTCGCGATAAGCGATGAAAACTGCGCTTTGTTATTGGTCGATACATTGAAAAAACAATTGCTACTAAAAGGTACATTAAGTACCAAAGTCAATTTAAAATTACTTTTAATGTTTCACTCTCCTTCAAGTTTCTTAGCAACGCTTTTTAAAGCATCGTACTGAGTGGCAATAACGTTTTCACATTAACGTAAACACATAATTGTACACATCAATACGAACAACTTTTACTATGGAGACAAATATCAAATCGCGAAATAAAAATCTGCTGCCCTTTAAATTTTGTAGAGTTATGTGAATATAAATGTATGAAACAGAAGGTTTTTTTTTGCGCTTTACGTGTCTGCATAGTAAAAGTTGTTAGTATTGATGAGTACAATCCTGTGTTTATGTTAAAGTGTTAACAAGATCGCCACGCTGTATATCATGTAGTGTGCACCGACTTTCCAAAAACCTTGTATTCGCAAAACGCCTGTCGCGAATTCGCGCCTCACACGTGTGAATACGGCAACATGTTACCGAATTTATATCTCAGCATTATAATATTGAATAACTGCTGATTTTTAATCGTATTTTTATGATCTGCTTAAGTTTTTATGTGAGTGGCTTTGTAATGTAAATACTTATACATAACAGAAATATTTTCATGAATATATTAGAAAGTAACCATCTGACAAATATGATCAAAAATTATGTGAAAAACAATGCAATATCGTTCGCTTAAATAGTAATAACATATAATTCGTATTTATTTTAGTAGTAAAAGTTATTATTTTTTTTTTTTTTTTTTTTTTTTTTTTTTATTTATTTCAGAACTTTGTCGCTTAGCAACAATAACGTTCTATAAAATCTACACACATATACTCATACACCAAACAAAAATAAATACTTACAAAAACTAAATAAGCTAAGTATAAAAACCAATAACTGCTAGCCTGTACAGAACTTTAGCCTCTACGGAGAAAGGGGAGGCCAAAATACTGTTTACAAAACCTACATCTGAATTACTCTTCAGCTGTTGCCGCCTAAAAGCCTCGGTCCGAACACACTCCATCAAGATGTGTTGCACATCATCTAAGGTATCACAATCAGGGCAGTTGGGAGAGGAAACTTTTCTCATTAAAAAAGCAAACTTCTTAGATGGAATGTGTCCCGATCGAAGCCTAAGGGCGACAGTCAAAGAGTTCCTGTGGATGGAATTACATTCTATCCACGGAACAAGCGATATCTGCGGATTAATGGTTCGGTACCACAAACCTTTATTGTTTGAACAATTATCAAAATATTCCTGCCACAAACTCAAACAATGACACCTAAGGTCCGAAATAAAATCCGAAAATAAGGGCTGAATAAGTAGAGGAATTCCGTCAGACATAGCCTGTTTCGCCAGAAGATCTACCTCTTCATTCTCTTTGACCAGAATATGTGACGGAATCCACTGTAAACAAATTTTCTTCAAAGACTTTAAATCCAAAATTAATTTATAAACTTCATAAGCTATTGGCGAGCCACCAGCGTGAGAAGTATGTCTGGATAGGTGTTGCAAGGCGCTTTTAGAATCTGTCAGAATGACAAACTTATCATAATCAATGGAACTAACATAAGAAAGGGCCCTAGCTATTGCCACTAACTCAATATGCATTATAGATAAATTTGAACTAATTTTGAATTTAGCACTGACACCAACCATTGAATCCAAAAATGCACAACCACCCATAGACTGTTCTTTAGAACCATCAGTGAATATCTTATAAAAATCTAAATAACTGTCATTAATGAAGGATTCACAAATAAGTTTTAAATGATGTTGATTATAACTACGCTTAGGACGGTCGATAGAAGGAATATTCGGATAAATTACCTCATGTAAATCTATATTACTGGTCCATGTATCTAGGGAAAACATTTTGATCTGATTACTAGAGTAAACGGAGATGTTATTATAATGGGATACAAAAGAAGAAACAAGTAAAGGAAGCTTTTTGTTTGCCCAGTAACTAGACTGACATTGAGTTGAAAGACCATTTAGTACTCGAACAGTTTTGTTATTAGTTATTGATTTAGACTTGAGAATAAATTTACCTGCTAAGAACCTACGACGAATAAACAGAGGAGGGATACACAGCTCACTTTCCATAACATGAATAGGGGTGCTTCGTATAAAACCACCAACAACTCGTAACACTTGATTTTGTACTTTATCTAACTTACCAATTTTACATTTACTGCAATTGTCGTATAAGAAACTACCATAATCAATCCTGCTGCGGATTATAGAAATGTATAAACGCCTTAAATGTTTTTGGTGAAGCCCCCATCCCGAACCAGCTAAAACTTTGACAAGATTAACATATTTAAGAACCTTTTGCACTGTTTCATTTACATGTTTACCCCACTTTAAAGATCTATCTAACCACATGCCCAAGTATTTAATATTGTCAACAAAGCTTATACATTGATTATTTATTGAAAGACTAACGCTATCCATAAACCGACCTTTTTTAAAAACACATGCTTTAGATTTTGTTGGCGAAATAGAGAGTCCCAAATCACTTATTATATTATTGAACTCGAATAAAGCTAGCTGGATGTTATTTGCAGCAGAGTGGACATTAACACTGGAAGCATAGAGAACAAAATCATCAGCATATTGAGAAATACTAACATTTTGAATATTTTTGCAAATTTGAATAGTAACAATATTAAATAAAAGTGGAGATAAAGGATCTCCTTGAGCCAAGCCACGATCAGTAGACCGACATAATTCACCTGCATAGGTACATACCTTCAGATTCCGGTGACCAAGAAATGACCATAAATAATTACAAAAATTTGAACCAGCTCCTAAGCGATCTAATATATGCAACAAACAAGAAATGTCAACATTATTATAAGCACCATCAATGTCAATAAAACTAGCGACTGTTACCAAACTTTTAGAGAACCCTAATTGAATATGTGAAACAAGCCTTACTAAACTATCAAGGCATGATTGCCCTTTACGGAAACCCACAACATCTTCAGAAAACATACAATTTCTTTCAAAATACCATTCCAATCTTTTATTTAAGATGGAGTGAAAAATTTTACAAATGCAAGAAATAAGGGATATTGGGCGCAGCAAACGACCATTACCTCCCTGTTTAGGAATAGGTATCACTTTAATATCACGCCATTGAAATGGAACAAACCCCAAAGAAAAACACTTATTATAAATAGAGAGTAAAAGGTTTTTGGCATTTAAAGGGAGATGAACAACCATTGAAAAGGATATTTCATCACAACCCGGAGCAGTATCCTTTTTCTTAAGACAATTTTCAAACTCTTGCATAGAAATTTCAGCCTCCAGCTGATTATTACTGGATGAAAATAAAGGGAGAGGACGACTCACCGAATCAGGAGTAAGAGATTGAAGAAGGTTCTCAGCCATATCTTTATCAACAGCAAAATTGCCATTCCGTTGACCCTTTAACCACCGCATCTTTCGCCACATTTCCGACGAAGAAGTGGTCTCATCAATAGACTGACAGAAATCTTGCCAGGATTTACACTTTGCTGCCCGAATAAGCTTTTGAGCAATACGAATTTTTTCTTTAAGGACATCTAAATTAGATGCCGAAGGACATCGTCTTAAATTTGCCAGAGCCAATCTACGTTCAGCAACAGCTTTAGATAAATCAGAAGACCAATAGGGTTTAGGAGAAAAATTTGCACAAATATTTTTTGGAGATTTTACGTAAGGAATGTGATTTCTAGCAGCTTTTTGCATGGAATCTAGCAAAACATCATACATTCTCTGCGGGTTTTCAAGAATAATACCTTTAGATAAATAACTTCTAACAAAGGCCGTATAAGAAGGCCAGTCGGCTTTTTTAAAATTCCTTTTCCTAGTAAATTCTTGATCTGAAAGAAATTTACACGATAATTTAAGTACCAAGTGATCACTGCCCAAGGATTCGTTTGTCGTTACCCATGAAAATAACAAGGCTAAATCAGAAGATACAAAAGAAATATCAGGAGAAGACTGTTGCAAAACTCCACCAACCATCTTAACTCTAGTGGGACGGCCATCATTAAGATAAATAAAATTGGAGTCTAACAAAGAATCATAAATTTGACTTCCTCTAAAATCAGTCTTGCACGACCAGCTAGAGTGATGGCCATTAAAGTCCCCTAAGATCAGAGACTTTGAGTTAGCTAAAGAAAAAATAAAATCCCAATCATTCTGAGTAGTATGAGTACTAGATGAGCAATATATAGAAAAAATGTTCTCGACATGCCGACAATTTAAAATCTTTATATGTAATAGTTCGATACCAGGATTGCAACTTTGAGTAGAGCACAAAATAGACTGAACAGAATTATGAGCTAGTATGGCTACACCACCATAACCATCAGCTCTGTCCAGACGGAATGTTTGATATCCACGAATCCTAAAAGCAGAATCGTTCTTAAGCCAAGTTTCGGAAAGAACAGCTAAGTGAACCTTTTCTTGCGCAAGGAATTGCTCTAAAGAATGAGATTTAGGTCTCACACTTTGACAATTCCACTGAATTATTGACAGATTTAAAAGAACCCTATCCATTATTTACAACAAGACCTTTAAACGTAAACTCTGACAAAAAACTTAATAACTTGGGAATCCATTCCACACATATCAAAAACAATGAATTAATTTTGTCTTTAAAAGATTCTTCACCTAAAAGTAAATTCCTTAACTTAAAAAATAACTGAGAAAATCCATATGAAACCTTAGCGTCTTTGTTATGCCCCTTTTTAGGAGGAGACTTCGGTGGTGGAGTAGAATCGACCGAACACTCCGACTGAGACGTCAAAAAATTATCCCAATTCGCTTCTACTCCAACAATGGGTGCTCGTGTAGCGTTTTTCTGAGTAGCCTTTTTCCTCTTCAGAACAGGTTTACTGGGTGCAGGCACAGACCGGACCACTTCGCTATAAGTCTGCCTGGAATCAATCGGCAAGTGGTTGTTAGGTACAGCAGACGAAGGATCCTGATTACTATCAATAAGCACATCACACATAGCTTCACGCATATCGGACTCCTTTGCTTTGATTCCTTTAGTCGGTCTCAATACTGATTCGGTATAAATTGTAAGCGCTTTCCTGAATGTACAATTATTTTCTGCCATTATCTCACGAGTCCTATTCTCTTTTTTATATACTGGACAACTTCTGTCGAGTGCCATATGATCTCCGGAACAATTTACGCATTTATATGACTTAGTCACACAATTCTCGTGATTTCCAGAACACTTCGGACAGATAATGTTTTTGGACTGACATACTTTTAATAAATGCCCAAACTTCCAACATCTTGAGCATTGAGACACCGGAAACTTGAAGGGTTCTACCTTTACCTTTAAATCATATATATAGACATAGGCAGGAATTAAACCGCCTTTGAAGCCAATACGTATTGATTCACTTGGAACCCAATTTGCGTCTGACTTGTCATTACTATTGCTTCGCCTGTTCAGCCTCTTAACGCCAACGATTTTAATGTCAAATTCACAAGATAAATTTTGCCGCAACTCTTCCTCTGAAATGTCTAATTCGATCCCTTTAATAATACCAAAAGACAGCCCTACCTCTGACGTCTTTTGACATAGCCAATCCATGCTCGACCAGGCTTCACAATTAATGAACTGATCAGCACTAATCTCGTCCTTAAATGTAACAAGCATTCTGTGCTTATGGGAGTACTTTACTTGCAGGATATTTACTATTCTGTTCTCCTTAAATAGTCGAGCCAAACTAAATTGTTTCGGTAAAGGACTCTTACTGGAAACACTTACTTGAATCTTACTTTCCTTAACAGCTTCAACAGACTTCCGTCCTACTTTATTACGTCGAATCGTGTTCCAACTATCATCCGAAAAGTTGTCTTCCCGGATTCTCTTCTTTCCCTTAGAACTCTCAACCTCATCCATATCCTCTTCCTGCGCATATTCTTCAAACAAATCGCAACTTGAATCATGTTTACTTGTACTAGCTTGATTCAAACTCATCTCAATCCGGCCGCGGCCCCGACCACACAGTCAGGTCCGCCGGCTTGAAATAATTATGTCCGCAAAATAAACGCAAAAAATCGGATCCACTGCCGAGACCACACGTAACAAGAACTAAGAAAAATAATTACAATGAAAAATAATTATTTTCACAATTTTTTCACTGTTATTCGGTAACCATGGCCACCATTCACCGAAGTTATTATTGTCATTAAGATATATTTATTTATTTAATACTAGCTGTCCCCCGCGACTTTGTTCGCGTGTTTTAGTTTCAACGGTTTTTCATTTTTGCAACATTTTTCATTTATGCTCCGCTCCTATTGGTCGTAGCGTGATGTTGTATAGCCTATAGCCTTCCTCAATAAACGGACTATCCAATACAAAAAGAATTTTTCAATTCGAACCAGTAGTTCCTGAGATTAGCGCGTTCAAACAAACAAACAAACAAACAAACTCTTCAGCTTTATAATATTACTAGCTGTCCCCCGCGACTTTGTTCGCGTGTTTTAGTTTCAACGGTTTTTCATTTTTGCAACATTTTTCAGTTATGCGCCGCTCCTATTGGTCGTAGCGTGATGTTATATAGCCTATAGCCTTCCTCAATAAACGGACTATCCAATACAAAAAGAATTTTTCAATTCGAACCAGTAGTTCCTGAGATTAGCGCGTTCAAACAAACAAATAAACAAACAAACAAACTCTTCAGCTTTATAATATTAGTATAGATTTTTGCACAAAACTTGGTACAAAGGCGGACTTAATGCCTTAGGCATTCTCTACCAGTCAACCAAAAGTCAATGTTTTCGTTTTTAGAGCATCATTATTGTAATAAAAAAAAACTAGCAATTTAAAAGCAAGCTTTTCCATTTATATCTCTTTACATCGGCAAGCAAAAGACATCCACACATACTTTGAAATATCTATTTTAATACAACAATAGCATCCGACACTGAAAAATACGCGAATACGGAGCGTGTCGCAATGCTGACACCTACGTTACAGACGTGTTTCAAGATTTATTCCGTTAGCGAACGCCTTTGTAGAATCTGCATCTGTTTGCATGTTGCTGTGATGGTCTTATAAAAGGTGTTTGATTTTTTTGTTTCCATTTCTAAGCGTATAGGTGTTATACGATGTTTTAATGTGATAATAGGATGGCTGGAAGGAGGACTGGGTATGACAATCCAAAAAAAATATTTAGTTCGCCAGATAATAAAAAAAAATTAAACACGTAATTTCTTCTTTTTCGAAATATGAAAATACCAAGTAGATAAAATGACAAAACAGTTCGGGATTGGGGGCTAGTAACGTCATGCTTCTGCACAAAAGGCACGAAAAGAAAAAAAGTTTTTTGTTATAAGAAAAAATTATTGTCTATTTTTTTTAACAATCTGTCTAACGTATAGTAGTTATAGTCTATAGTAAATTAGTTATCTACCCCATTTTGTATGACTGTCTACCATCGAATATGCAGTGTATGGAGATGGGTTGTTTGTCACTGTATAACCAAGACATTTCTTCTGCAGTGCTACAAAGATTGCCAATAGTTTGTATGGCTGTTAATGGTAAACTCTTTTTTCTACACTATTTCTTTAAATAGACAGTACTTAACATTATTTTGTTTGTAAACTAAAACAGTTTTTAACTGTGACTGTCGACATTGTGTTATAATTTTCCAACAAAGGTCACATTTTCATACGTCATATCATTCGGTCGATGCGACCTGAAGATTCCGAAAATAGCTTTTATCTGTCATTATTATTAATTTATTCCGTACTCTGGCAGGTCAGGTCGATATTTAGAATACGTTGGAGAGTCAGTTAGTGTCTAATTTAAATAGACAAGGCTATATACTACCTAACCAAAGCACTAAATTAGCACGTGATACGCTAATCCAAAAGTGAAGCAATCGATAGTAATCCGGCAGTTTAACCGTTCATCCGACACTCCGGCAGCTATCCGGTGCTACAGGATAATACAGCCGGCATTTAACCGGACCGTCTGATCTCCGGCGAAGTAATAAAACGTTCAGTAGAATGTGGCTGCCGTGCCGGGATATATCGAGTATTTAACACGTATTTATCCTCTATTCATCTATAGCTTAGCCAGACGTATTCGATTTATTGAAGAATTGGAATTCCGATAACTATTTTTATTATAATATCTATGAAAAGTCTTTTTAAGGTTGGGTACCTGTGAAATCTGTAAATTATTTATAGACATATTTTATCTATAAATTAGATCAAGCGTTATTCAAAAAGCGAATAAATTTTAATTGGCATACGACTTAAAATCTTGTAGCAAACTATTCTCGTTAAAAATATCAACAAGTCAGGCGATGACACCGACAAAGTGTCGTCAACGAAAGTGGTAGAAACATTTATTCGAAAGTAATTTTCTTAAAATTATAAAACCCTTAACAAAAACTACTCGCGAAAGCTCTTGAATCTGATTGGTTATTTGTGTATTTAAAGTTTAGGAGTTGTGTGTAACATTAGATCAAATATTTTTTTAACGAAATATAAAAAAGTACGGTTTTAAAGAAATAGTCCTGTGTATTACTGGCATAGTCTTTTACACTATTGCAAGATTAAAAAAAAAAACCTCAGCGCAATAGAAATTTAAAAAAAAAACGCTGTCTTAAATAGTAGGTTAAGTACCTACTATTAAAGACAGTGTTTTGTTAAACAGATCAAACTGGTCCCTAAAGGACAACAAAGGCAATGAAAATGTGCTTTTCTAACCTTAATCGAAAAGAAACATGTTTCAATCTAACTTTGTCCATATATGTTCTAAAAGTGTTGTCCCATCCATATAAATGAAAATCAATTGCTCAATATATTATGACGGACCATCGCTTAAGAGCGGCTCAACCAATACCTACAGCTGTTTTTTTTTGTTGTGTTTGTAATTGACAGGATGAGGTTTTTATTTATTTAATAATTTATGTACACACACAAAATCGTAAGAAACAACATAATAGAACAGATGTACAAAGGTACTGCTAATTTCTAAATATATCTCTACCAGCAGAGCCGCGAAAGGAGAAGTACATATTAGATATTGATAGCCAACAGATTACGAACGAACAATTGCGAAAAATCCGCAGGAAATGTCAATATTTTCGTGCTAAATGGTATATTGTAAAAAAAAAATATTAACATTTTTGATATAATATATATTTGTATAGATTGACAGCTGACCCATCAATCTTTGTCCTGTCTCTTTAGTAAGTAGCTAGTTACAGTATAAAAATCCAATAAGATTTCATGATTAAAACTTAAACGGTTCGAATAAATTAAGTAAAAAACCACTTTAGTTTCAGTAAACACAGAATAATTTTCTCAATAGTTATTCGACCTTTATAATACTTTATAATTATAATAAATTAGAAACTTGTAAAAATAAGATTACTTCGTAACAAAAGAATTAATTATAATATATTAATAATATTACTCTTTGTTTCAGGTAATTTACATCGGAGCTTCTTTATATTGTATTCATGAAATTCATGAGATGAGGTAACACACAAAAGAATAATTTCTATATTTTTTGTAATTGCAACATTTATCACGTTAGTATTGTGTTGCTGTGTTGGTTTAATTAAGAGATAATAATGTTACGTTTGAATTGAATAAATTATTGTTATGTTTTGGTTACATATATCACAAAGTTGATTTAAATGTAAACTTTTCAGATTGAAATAAAATTATAATACTTATAATTCACTAGCTTTTGCCCGCAGTTCCATCCCAGAGGCAGTTATCGCGTCAAAATGCAGCCTATATCTTTTTTTAGGATCCAAGCTCACCCCATACCAAGTTTCATTAAAATCGGTTTAGCGGTTTAGCCCACACATAATATGGGTAAAATAAAATTACATGCAATTATAATAATATTATACTTGCCTTAATATATCTCAAAGTATGGCTTGTTCATAACAAATTGAATACTTCTGTTGAAAAAAATTAACCTTATCAATGTTACACAAAATTATTACACAAACACAAGCATGCAATTTACCCCAAACGCATTCAAAGTCCTCGTTCACTCGTGAATAAAATGTACGAATGCTTTCCTAGGAGTATAAAGTATGAATGCAGTTAGAAACGATTGCATAATAAAATTATCATAAACTTTTCTTGTAGGAATATGAAAAAGTTCAGTTTTGTGGTCACAGAGGACTGCGAATCTACATACCGATGCAAAAACAGCATTTCAGTTTGAATAACTTTAAAATATTATAAATATTTTTTAAATTGTATAAAATCACGGTATACCACTTTAAATACAAAATTCTGGCAAATAGTAAACTACAAAACACGATAATGTAGGACGACTTCCGTAGTCGAGTGGCGTAAACACCGGTTTTCAAGGTGACACCAGCTCTGAGGTCCCGGATTCGATCCCTGGACGGGTACAGTGTAGAAAACCACTTTTCTGCTTTGTCTCGGGTCTGGGTGTTTATGGTACCTTCGTTGTCTCTAGTGCTTTATCTACCGGATTTAAGTTCAGAGCAATGTATGTGATGTTATCCTATGTTGTTGAATAAAAATATTAATACAGGCACCTTAAACAATATAAAATAAACTCCTAGTATAATATCCAAACATTTAAATTACGCAGCAAAATTACTGAAGATTAATACCACAAAACATTCGACACATTACTACGTCAGCGCAGAATTTACTGCTGAACTAATGACATTTTCATAATAATAATAAACAAAAAAATCCAGCTCCCACAACGCAATTTACATAAATGTAAGCTCGCAGTTACATTACTGTTCTTTTGAAAAAACACTGAGACTTCATTTGCATCGTAACCATATTTTTTTAGGTGCTAAAATGTGGGGACATACGGAGTGAAAGTTGTGGCGTACACGTTTTTAAATGAAGGAATATTTTAACGCGTTTGTGACGTTTTTTATTGTAGTGCTTGTAATTTATTCGTGTTATAACGTATTTAACTTTGCTAAAGATTTCTTAGATATCTATAAGTTAGTAACGATTGTAAATTGTACATATCAAAAGGGGGTGAAGACTAAATCTGGTATGGAGTCAGTTTACAAAAAAACATCTTGAAATGAGTTAATCAAAAAAAAAAAATAACATCCAAATCTTTCGCGTTTATTATTCGACACCAAAAACCATTACCGCTGATGTACCTTAACATTTAGAGAGTGACGTAATAAGATAGTGTAAAAAGCTAGAAAAAAAAAAAAAAAAACTTCTTTTTGGCATGCTCGCAAAACCACAACGCGCCCGTGTATTTATACAATAGAGAACTCAGTACTCCGCGTCCCATCACTGTGAAATCACATCACTACATACGTTGTCCATAATAATTCAAAGACGAATATGAATAATTCATTATTTTCTCCAAGTTTCTAGTATTTTTGTGATACCTGCTATACTGAAGGAATATTTAAGGATGAGCCTCAAGGTAAGGTAATATTACAAACAGTACAGCCTCCTTTTCAGAATGTTTCCCCATGATAAATTATGACAGGCGTTGTTTCCGTGTAATTTTGTGTTATCTAGTACATTTCTCACAATATTGTTGGTATTATTTTGGATGTGTATGAATGAGAAAGGAAAATTAAATAAAACTGGCCTTTTAATGAAGTCAGAGGCATTAACAAAAGTCTTCATAATATTTACTCGTAGCATTTAAACGTTAAATTAGCCTTCTTATCTTCCTATGAAATTAAGATTTACTCGGTGTATGCTGTGCTGTCAGTATCTTTATAGTTTTTTATGTATATAAAACTAGCGACCCGCTCCGATGTCGCATGAATAGCACAGAAATTTATGGCCTATGTTATTATTTGTTTTCAGCCATGGTTATCCCACTGGCGGACAAATGCCTCCCTTTTCTTCTTCCAATAATTGTCCTAGCCTATGTTATTCAGGAATAATGTACCATTCTAATGGTAAAAGAATTTATAAAATCGATCAAGTAGTTTTTGAGTTTATTCGTTACAAACCTAAAAAAAAATATCTTTATAATATTACTAGTACTAGTTTATACTATATAATACATAATCTCTATATAAAAGTACCTACAGTTAACAGTTTCACAGTCATAACAAAATAATTTCCCGGGTTCGATACCCGGCCGGGTCAATGTAGAAAACCACTTTTTTACATTGTCCCGGGTTTGGGTGTTTGTGGTACCTTCGTTGTCTCTGAATTCCATAACACAAGTGCTTTACCTACTTACTTTAGGTTCAGAGCAATGTATGTGATGTAGTACAGAAAAAAACAAATATCTTCTATCATTGTACAATCAATTCCATATTATGATTCGATATCAAACGCTGCTTGAGCGCCACAGCAAAACAAATCTTTGGCGGAATTGATTCCGGTATTCATATTTATTGTCTATTGAAGCGTAGACAAGACGAACATCTTCGAGAAATTTATAAGTGCCTTTGAGATTTCATGCGAATGTTATGTTTTTTCTTTGTTTTCTTTATACGAAGCATTTGGTTTGTATATAAGTTTGTTATTGATTTTTGTCGTTTGATGCCAAACTTGGATTTTGCGGTGTTATTGTAATAAGTTTCATCTGAAACTGATAAGCGGTTTATATAAAATAAAGTGTTGAACTTTAATTTTACGAAAGAATTTTTTTTAAGTGAAGGCAACAGACAACACGACGCTACTAGTTACGAATTATATGTTTAGTAGAATTAATACACGTTTGTAGCCATTCACGATTCAAGACGTAATAATATGCTAGAGGTGCATTTTTTTTAAAGTACATATCAGATTATTTAAAACAAAACGGTTTACTCATGTATATTCTCGGGATCGCCCGACTAGTTTCAGACTCAATAGGAGTCCCTAATCATGAGCTGATGAGAATATACGTGAGTAAACCGTTTTGTTTTAAATAATTATGAATACTCCTCACGAAAGTTATTATACATACATACCAGATATTAAATGGCTGAATCTCTTTTCTTTTAATTCGAAATCATAATGTTTATGTATAAAACAAAGTCGGGTTAGTTACACCATTTACAACTCAAAAACAGGTAGACCGATTGTCATGATCTTTGTTTTGTTGGATTCGTCTCCACCCCGAATAACAGAATCTATAAAAACATCGGAAAAATCACGGACGGACACTACTTACGGAGGTGAAGCGGCGGGGCAAAGCTAGTGCGCTTATAAAGCTGCTTTATAACAAAGTTAACTCTAGTACATACCACAATCGACCACTTAAAATCCCCATATTTTTAGAAAGACATTGAATGATGGTGTCACTATGAAAATTATTGGAGAAAAATGACGCAGCGGCTCATATTCTTATGCTAATGTGTTGGATAAGCTCGGGGGTATGGAAAGGGGGGGTAGGAGGAAGGGGATTAGTTTAACATGATTTAGGGAAATATGTGAACTTCGAAGTTATGGGTCACAATGACTGCTCATGAAGGGTTAATTATGCTTGAAGACATGAACTTGAAATTCTCGAAAATTTATTTTATAAACACGAGCTTAACCATTTCTGCAGAAATCCTGCTACACGTTGAAATACATTTTTTTATGTTTTTTTTTTCGGTTAGTTCGAATCAGAGCCTCCTTTCACCTTAAATGTAGAGTTGATGTTGTTTTTCATAGAAATCTATACCTTCTTGTAAATTATACATATATATTTCTTCAGGGCCGGGTGGAATATTTACATGATTAAATTATAAGTAAAGGAGTTACGGCTAATTTCTGAAAATTCTAGGTTTCTGGAATTGAAAATGAAATCATAATTCTGAAACATTTTTCTTGTTGAATCTACTGTCTGCAATGCCTCACGATTAAGAATAATGTTTTTGTTTCTATTCTTGAATTGAGGCCAGAGTTTTAGAATGTGATTTTTTGTAACCTTTTTCATTTGCAATCTCAATAATTTTAGTTAAAATCTCACATTTTGATTGCAAACTATAAATCGCTATAATAACAATGAAGTTGAATGAAGCCCCGCGGTTTTACCCGCGTGTTGATTTAAAATGGTGATAATGATGATGTAAAGTAGCTTATTTTTAATTCAGGTAATAAACTATCTATTTAACAAATTTCATACAAATCCGTTTAGCCGTTTCACCGTGATTGAAGATCAAAAATCCATCTATTTTCACAAACTTTCACATTTATAATACTAAGTACGATACGATTGAGCATTTTTTTATTTCACGTAGTAATAAGTTATTTTGAGAATAAAATATTAGGATTTATCAGTATATATATAGAGGATAGCTTGATGTCTTATTTTAGAAAACTAGTATAAGACCAACAATTGTTGCTTAGAACCACAAAGTATCGCAGTGAGCTCATTTTTGTTTCGCAAAAGCAGTAATTAGTTAGTGCTTAATGGGCCGGAGTCGTAAATGGCCCCTAAACAAGATACTATTAATTGTTACAATAATTTATGACAACTGGAAGCAAGGCACTATAAATCAGTAATATTTTTATAATAGAAACCATTTAGTTGTATTTAGTGATTCCCTGCATTCTATAACATGAATAGAATGAATATTTTTGTGAAACAAAGGAAAATCATTTAAAACTGAAGAATAAATGTGCTTAATTTATGAATTAATTTTCCCAATTTTTTTCAAGTCACGATTGTTATAATTATATTAAAAAAAATCCTCGGAAATTTTCATAGTAGAATACATTAAAATTACGTCTTAATAATAATTATGGTAAATTTTAAATATTCAAAACTATTTAATACATTATTTTTATAAAGAAAAGTTAAATATTATTTTAATATATTTGAAGTTCAAAGACTAACTTCTTAGAAACGAAATATATTTTAATTGGCTTAAGTTGTATTAATTTATATTATTATTACTAACTAGACTTGTTAATACTAGGCTTTAAATTGACAATAGACTTTAGTCTGAAAACAGTTCGGTGAATTTGTAAATTATTTTTATTCTATCAAAGGTCGTTTAAATGTTAAAATGAAATAAGTTAAGTTTAAATACCTACCATATCATAATCGTGAACTACTACTTAGTGCATCTTTATAAAGCCTCTTATATGTATAGAAGAGGCCTTCGACAGGCACTAAGTTAGTATAGTATTATGATTAATGGGCGAATACTTAAACATCAATCAGCTTTAAGTCGCCGATAAATCTCATGTTGTCTTTGCAACTTTAACGTGTTAACGTTGTAACAGATAAATATTTAAGAAAGTCTTAAAGTTGAGTTGCGTTTCAATATTCAAGGGTAACATATAAGTATAACAAATACGTAAGAGTATCATATTTTTTCTGAAATGTAAATGATGAAAAAATAAATCTTTAACACATTTTAGTACAGATTTTTTGGCAAAGGTTTTTAATTTTAGTTTAAGTTAATTACTTGAGTTCTGTTAATTTTCCTTAGTTTATAATGCTAAGCTTGTTGTAAATGTCAATAACCCAATGGATCTTCCACGTAAACAGGGCATCCCTCCCAATTAATCCATTTAAAGGGCTTTCAGATAAATATAACATATCCGTATCTATCGAAGCCTCAAACCAAGTTTAATAGAGTCTGACACATTTCGAACGCACTTACCCGGCCCGGACAAGATTAATGATGGAGGTGCCACTCTATCCATTACTTACTCGTGGTATGTTAAATCTAATACGTGCTAACACGCACACACACTTGCTAAAAATCTGTAGAATACTAAAAATGTTTTTAAGTGACAACTATAAATAAATATCACGAATTTTAAAAGTTTTGTATTATCTAAAAATGCTGATATAAGAAAAAGCAAAAATGATGAAAACTATAATTTTTCAACCTATATTTTGTATGGTTTCATCTCAAATAAACAAAAGACGACCAAATTAAATAATGCTATTACATTGTTTTAGGTGAATAGTAAATTTGGTAAATGTATTTTTTTCACAAGTATGAGAGTTAGTAACCTTATGTACTAAAAGAACGCCATTTAGACCTTTATTTGTTATATTGTATTATTCAAATTTTAATTTTGCGATTGAGATAGATACATTTAGTAGCCTATTGTCTATAAAATGAATGACAGTCCTTGCGCTTCAATAATCTATACTAATATTATAAAGCTAAAGAGTTTGTTTGTTTGTTTGTTTGAACGCGCTAATCTCAGGAACTACTGGTTCGAATTGAAAAATTCTTTTTGTATTGGATAGTCCGTTTATTTAGGAAGGCTATAGGCTATATAACATCACGCTACGAAAAATAGGAGCGGAGCAAAAATGAAAAATGTTGCAAAAATAAAAAACCGTTGAAACTATAACACGCGATCAAAGTCGCGGGGGACAGCTAGTTAAATATAAAATATCTTCATGAAAACACAAAATGCCGTAGCTTTTGTTCTTTAGTTGTCATCTACCCCCTTAATTGACAGAATGAAGGGCAATATAAGTGTAGAGGGCACGACCTAAGGTGGAATTTAAAAGGGACGTTAATATCGTGGCTGTATTTAATGCTGGCGATATTTCATCGTTGTTTGATTGATCACAACTTTTGATAGCCCCCTGCATACAAAGGGAGTCATTTACTTCCTTGTGTAGCTTTAAATTTGAGTAACACTGCCCTTTAAATTAATGTGCTGTTAGTTTACTAAAAGTGGTTTACTAAAAATTAGTAGGCTAAAAAAACTACAGAATGGATCCCACATAACGCTAGACGACATCGCGGTAGACCAAAAAAGCGGTGGAGAGACCAACTCGACTCCTACCGAAAAGACTGGCCCGTCCTAGCTCTGGACCGAAGTGCGTGGAAAAGGGAGAGGGAGGCCTTTGCCCTGCAGTGGGACAAGACGGGCTTATTAGATTAGATAGTTTACTATCTTAGAATATATTTATTTATATTTTACCAGTGTCTTCTTTTGCCTAGCCTTTTCCCAAGCAATGTTGGGGTCGGCTTCCAGTCTTACTGGGATCAGCTGAATACCGTATTTAACATGGAGGGACTGCCTATCTGACCTATTGCATTTTTTCGAACCAGTGGTCATCTACGCGTACAGAATTATCTGTAGCATTGTACAGGTCCTCGCGTGTACAAGTAGTAGCACACGCTGGCCAGGTCATCAAGTGAACCGTGGTTTGGGGAGAGTTACCACACTCACAAGCTGCTAACATTAATGCTTAAAACAACTTTTTTGTAACAGAGCGCATTCAACACAACAAAAGTTACCTTAAATAGATACCACGCGTAGTAGAGTGGTGTAGCACAAATTAATTCTTATTATTGCCTTACCGCTACGGTGCTACGGCGTAGCAAATTAACTTTTACAAAACGTAAGTCTCAATTTCAATTGAGATACATTACTATGCAATTTACTATATTTATCAAAAATTTAACACATTATTTTGTGAAATAGTATCTAGTTTAATGTTGTTTATAGGAAAGTGGCTAGTAAGGTGCCAAACACTATTATCCTTCATAAAAATTAATAACAAATCAGTTATTAAAAAGACAAAGAAATAACTTTAATTCAAGTCTCTCTACATATTTTTTTAAAATAAATAAAATTGTGTAGCTATATACACAAAACCTTTAGTATATTACATATTATAACATGATACAATAATGGATGTCCCAAAATTTGAGCCACATACACACATTCTACAAATGTCGCACTGAAAACCGATACTATTGATAAAACTCAACACAATCGAACAAAGCTCAATAATTCAGATGGCACACAGAATATAAATCGGGCTCCTCTTACAATTCTGCCTAGCCTAATCGATACGCTTCGAGAATACTTTACAATGCTTAGCATTGGTATCACGTTCATTCGTCAATTCAACACTTGTTTGAGCAGATAGAATGTATGATTCTTTATATAAGTGTGATATTTTAGGTAGAGTTAAATGGAAAACTTTTCATGTGTTCGTCGTTTATTGATTGGTGCAGTAGTGTTTTGTTTTATAACTAACTTATCTGTATATATGATAGCTTTGTACATTTTGTTTTTTATCTAAACTTTCTTTTTTGGCTTCCGTACCCGAAGAATGCCGAGGGGACCCTACTAGGCTTTTTGCTGTCCGTCCGTCGGTCCACGTGTCTGTCTGTCAGTGAGCTGAATCTCATAAACAACAATAGCTAGAGAGTTGAAATATTTAAATTCAGTGTTTATTTCTGTTGCCGCTATAACAACAAGTAATAAAAAAATACGGGGGTTTCCATAGAAGGGACGTGGATTATTGCTGCATTTTAACGGCATAAATCTTGTACGAAGGTACAGAACCCTTTATGCGCGAGTCTGACTTGCACTACCGAATTAAACAAGTTTGACACGATTAATTGAAATGAATTATTAAAAATTTGATTCTTCAATATATTCCCACTTACAATAATTGTTACATACTATGCAATAACTGGACAGAAATGAGTATATTATTATTTCAAAGTTAATTTAATACCTAAGTTGAATTGATTAGTAGAGCCTTTAAATTTTTCTTTCATGGCCACGCGTCAATATGGCCTCATATTGAAAGGAAGTGCCCTTGACTTTTTCACTTATGAGATTCTCAGTAAAATACTGAAAGTGTGAATCGTGTCCCATAAAAAGAGCTCACCCCATTTGATAAGATTTATAACAGTTCTTGATTAAGAGTGAGTTTGTAACAGTACAGTCTACACAACCTTTTTTCAGTCTTCAAGATATACATTCCATGGTAGTCGTGGCATATTTTTTTGAACATATTATATTATATAAAGACAAATTAAAATTTTATTTATTAAAATCTCTTTTAATTCCAACGCAAGAACATTAGTCTGTGGTATTGTAGCTTTTAAATCGATTTTGATGTTTTTTTTCATTTTTAATGATCGGGATCGTTCTTAACTTTATAATATATAATTTAAGAATCTATTTAGTAGACGATTATATATTATCTGTAATTTTGATTTGAAATTTAGTTTTGGATAATCAAAATCAAATTTTATGAATTAATATGTAGGACACACATGAAAAGCGACCTCACATGAATAATTTATTCATTTATTAACCTACAATTGAACCGTACATGCTAAATAATTTAGTATAGCGTCTCCAAAATTATTAACCGGAGCGCTGGTAGTGTGAAGGAAACGGATACTACATCAAATGCGAGCTACAATTTCTGCGCCAGCAGCCGTCTATATCTCAACGTAACAGAGAGCGTCCCACTCTCCTCTTAAATTATGTGGTGTGAGCGACGAGAGGGCGCGATTATTAAAAATCAAAACGGTACCAATGGTTCTTTTAATGTTTAGTAGTCATTTGTTTGGTGATTGGAAAAGTGTTACTGATGATACTCGTATAAAAATTGTATTTTTAATACTGCACAGTTAGATTTTTTTTATGTTTTGTGCATAAACTGTAGTTTTTTTAACAAATTCTTAAAACTATCATCACAGGTACAGTTACTACCCAATGATTGGATAGTGAATTGTTATCTACTATATTGATCCCTGATAACTTATACTATTTATTTTTCAAAATTAGGAATCACTTTTTTATTAGTCATTTCGATTTCCTTTCTTTCTGACTAAAATTGAAGAATATATACAACAAATAACAAATAAGAATACATAATAAAAAACAACCAAAATATAACAAATAACCTATACAAATTATGGACTAAGGTATTTTTGTACAAATTCATAACATAATTTAAAAAAATATTGTTTTTCCATAATTTGAGTCCAACAAACATGTTCCCAAAATTATGTTCTTACTAACTGTTGCCCGCAGCTCCGCCCGCGTAGGTGACGGTTATCGCGGCAATAAGTAGCCTATGTCATTTTATGGGATCCAAGCTAAGTTTCACACAAACAGACAGAGTTTTCTTGCTTGCTTTCGCATTTATAATAACTGATATAGATTGTTTTAGTAGTAACAAAAGTCTTACATCCACGCGGAGCAGCAACAACACACCACTCTGTTTTGACTACTCAAAGGTGTTTTTATATTTTTGTATCTGCACCCAAATACACAAACCAAAATCTTGAGTGACTCTTCACTAAGAACGAGAAAAGAAAATACCGCATTGTCCTAACTCTCGCGTCTTACGCTCCTCGCGTGCGATGTGGTACAAGTCAAAAGATATAAGAATTAATGATTTCTTTACTTAGAAAATCTTAGATATTAATAAAAAACAATTGCCACACGTATGACGTAGTAACACTTAAGAACGGCTCGATCGATTGTTTTTTTTATGTTTTTGTTAGTATTGACAAGGTGAGAATGTCGAAAATTTAAATGGCATTTTATATGAAATTGTACAGTTTGACAGGACAACAACTTTCGGGCCAGTTACTAATAACAAAAATAGTATATCCTTATTTTGTTATACAAACTCAAAACTAACTCGGCAATTGTTAATAATTAAAAAAAAAATTGGCCAGTTCAGACAAATTAACCATTGTTAATTATCAGATAAATATCTAAAAATCTGCTATGTGAATCAATCAGTGCATGTTTAATTAGTAATTTCACGTAGGTAACCAACCATTTTATTCTATTATTTTGCTCTCTTTCCAAACCCGCTTACCTCGTAAGACTTGTACCTATAAAACGGGCGCCTCACTATCTCAGCGTTTCAGCTGCTTCCATTATTTTTTTAAATCTTCGAATATAAGTTTCTTTGGCTTTACTTATAAATTTCTCTATCGTTATAGAGAAAACAATTTTGGGTTCGAGAAATATACTATGCCAACAGTATATCTTATACGAAATCATTCAAAAGTTGTTAGAATGTGTGTTGTATTATGTGAAGTTACTTTTAGGTATGTACATAGGACAATAGGTACTTAAAAGTTACAGAGTGAAATCCCAAAACATGACCATTTAGAAAATTGCTAACTAAGAGAGAGAGAGAGACAGAGACAGACAGAGAGTAAAGTTTCTTTCTATTTAACTCAATTAAAAAACAGATAATAACATAATTAATTTGTATGGTACTAACATATTCTCTAATTATTTAAAAAAAACCCACATTTTTATACATTGCAGCTACCTACAAAGACGAATGATAAAACAAATTATAATAGTTATAAACTGGCCTGTTGGTCAAGTGGTTAGTGACCCTGACTGCTAAACCGGAGGTCGAAGGTTCGATGCCCACCCAGGACAAATCATTGTGTGATGAGCATGATTATTTGTTCTGTTCCTGGGTGTAATTTATCTATAATATGTATGTATATAAGTGTGTTCATCAGTTGTCTGGTTGCCATAATACAGGCTCTGCCTAGTTTGAGGTGGCCGTGTGTGGGTTATCCCAAGACATAAAAAAAATACTCAACGGGAAAAATAACTCAACTGAGTCATCTTTGTATGTGTGTATACTTATACAGTTACACATATAGCCAACTGACAGAACCACAAACACACCAGCATTAATAAAAAATCGATAAACTTATAACTTGTACCACAATTACAGTGCATTTCACTATCTGCGCGTCGCAGCCTCGCCCGGTCAATTTGCTGTATCGTTCTGTGTATGTAACATACATTATTGAAATAGAAATGTTTGCACACAACAAGAGTTATTGCCGAAATATCAGAATGATTTTGTGGTTGTTGTCGCAATGTTTATTTCTTCACGACTAGTTTACTAAGAGGTAAGCAGTAATGTGTTTTTGCCAATATAATACGAACTAATATTATAAATGCGAAAGTAACTGTCACGCCAAAACTGCTGAACCGATTTCAAAGAAATTTGGTACACAGATAGTCTAAAGCCTAAGAAAGGACATAGGCTACTTTTTGCCGCGATAACCGACATCCGCGCGGGGCCGCGGAAAACTGCTAGTATTGTATATAAAAATGATAAAGATATGTTATTAGTGCTAAAAAAATGTCCTAATTAGGATGTTTCTAGAAATCTAAAATCTCTTTTAATGTATTCATTATTGTAACTTGACAATATTTTGACACAATATACAGGAGGATTATATTTTGAACGATGGTAACTATGTAGGTAACTTAAATGTACATAGTTTTGAGTCCTTTTAGTAATCAATTGTAAACCATTTATTTTTTCGTTTGTTTATTAAGAGCTGTGTTTTAAAATAAACACCAGTTCATGTTGAAGTGTTGACGACTCGTAATAACAAAAATGTTGTCACTCGTTCTTCTTTTTAAATTCCTCTAACAAGATGTAGGTTTATATATTCTCTTTTTAATTTGAATTCGTAAAAAGAAATCTGAACACAACTGAACAATTGTTTTTTTTTTTTCCAAACAAATTTCATTACAAACAATTCATTTCGCCCATTTGTCTTTGTCTACAGAAAATGAAAAAAGCATCTAAAGATTACTGAGATGATAAAATATCACTCCAAACAATAGGAAGTGTCGGGCAATTAACTTTGTCCAATTAATTTTCTAACGGTGACAAAGGAAGATCAAACGTCAGTCCACAGTATCGAGTGACATCGAGTACATTTTTTTTAATTATTCGCTGGTTTCAAGATTTATTTTGATTACTCGACGATAAAGATTATGTTTGTTTACATTTATTTCAGTACAAAATAATCAAATATGTAGAATTTAAATAACTATTGATGTTGCTTAAACTTTATTTGTCAAACATAGGTGGTTTTAGTTACAAAGGTCTTGAATAAAAAAGTAGTACGCTATGTTAACCACGTAGGTATACAAATATGAGAGTTAAAGAAAATATTTCTTCATAGAATTTAAAATAAAAATAATTCAGGATACAAAATAAATGTCACCCAGTTACATAAACTAACTTTACAAATCTTCAAGAAATTTTATATTTTAATATAATATGCTTAATTTAAGTCATCAAAACTGATGATCAATCTTTTATAATCAAATCCAGCACTTGGGAGAATTTAAGTGAAAATTAAATATTCATTCTATTTTCCAACTATCACAAACTCGTTAATACGTATACAACCGAGGTACGAGCCACTACAAAATCTCACCACAATTTCAATTACGCCAACAGTTTCAAAAACCAACATGGTCTAACAAAAACATAGTCAGCAGCGCCCCGGTTTTGAGACAATGAATTCCGAATTAATTAAATCTGCCGACATCTTGGGATGACGAATCGATCCAACTTGGAGATTCGGACAATTAATCCGTTTTCATAGTGCCCATACTACTGGATTAATTGCGTTTGTCAATGTCAGAAATGGTTTACAATTAATTTTGAACCTTTGGGTGAGTGATTAAGACATATATTTACATATTTCAAGTTGTATATATTGCCGTACTTGTTAAATACCGGATGACATAGTAAGCAGTCCTGTTAATTCCTTTCAAAGTGAGAATTCGGAAGAGCAAAGAAGCAAATAGATTTTGTCGAAAATATAACTATTCGAAAAATATGGACGACTCTATAAAAATGTTGGAAATGAAATATGAAATTATATTATTGAACTAAAAAAAGAACGTTTCAACCCAAACAAAGATTACTTTTGGATTTAAAAAATCCCTTCGCTTAAAAAAAAGTTGTGAATGCTTTTACAGAAATAATATATATTTTCGTTTATATTTCCAGGAAAATCCATTTGGGTTAATCTTGTTCTTTTTGATTAATTATAATAGGTACAGTTAAATGAAATAAATCACACAAATTTAAGATAATAAATGCCGTAAATGGAAAAACAAAGTTTTATAAAGTTTTTTTTTCGCTTCCGTATTAATTCCTAAGTAAAAGTTGAATATGTTGTTTAACAGAAGGAAGAACAAAATATGTTGCACCTGTGTCATAAAGAGTACTGGCCTGAAACTATTTAAAATAGTCCATATAAGATTAGTTTGGCAATCAAAATCACATTTCTAATCCACCATCAATTACATTCATGTTTCATGATCCATTACACAGATTGGGCAAAATATTTTGATCTAAAAACATTTTGTTCAAAAAACATTATTCCTATTAATTGAAATTAAGTAACAAATGAACATCGAACAGATTAACCAAGACGTTGTAATCTTCAAGCCACATAAGCTTTCAAATTAAATAAACACTGGCTTATCGATTCTTCTGCGTAACGAATCGGTATTTGATTCAAATCAGTTTGAGCGAGATTTTGTGGGATATATCGGTTTTGTATTCGATTAGTACGCTGTTGTATATATGTATTTGGCGCCATCAATTTGCGCCGTTTTTAGGCTATAGATGAAAAGGAATCTACATACCACAAAGATGTTGAATTATGACAATCGTCGAACTACGACTAACGATGCCAAATAGGTAATTATGATTTAAACTAATATTAAATCAACCAATTCAGCTACTATTGGGTTTTCGTACCCGAAGGATAATGTCGCGACCCTATTACTAAGCCTGCGCTGTCCGTCCGTCCGTCAATCTGTCTGTCCGCGGGCTGTATCTTATAACCCTAATAGCTAGAGAGTTGGAATTTTCACAGAGTATGTAATTCTGTTGCTTCTATAAAAATACTCAAAATATTTAGAAAAAATCAAGGCAATGTCCTGAACCTAAAAAAATCAGTAAGTCACCGAATAACCGTTCAAAGGTTGTTGCTGATAAGTAGGAAAATAACACTTTCCAGTCAAAGCCAGCAGAAGTACAGTAAAAGCCAGTTTAAAAACTTCCCCTAAATTGACTCCATGGCACCATTAACATTTTCAAATCCGAGCTTAATTTCTGTCACCGGCTGAGATCCAGTTCTCGAATGAAGATAAATAATTCTTTTTTTTTTCAAAGCATTATGCCGACTAACATTACTCAATGTCTGTTGTTAATTGACTCTGCAATATATCATTCTACCCGGCATTAATATGTTATGGGTGCGTTGCTGAATTTCGGGCATTCTTTTGTTGTGTTATGATGGAGTGATTAAGGACAAGCGATGGGTGAATACACAATTGTTGGAAGCGATACGATGTTCAATTTTTTTTTAATATATTTAATAAAATAATGCGTTTTATGTATCGAGATTTAACTTGATTTAACTAAATTTATGTCTATACATATTATTAAACAAAGTCTCAGCCGCGTTTGTCTGTCTTTCTTTCTGAACGTGTTAGTTTTTTTTAAAGGATATAGCGATTTGTCTATATAATTCATTAATGTTTTGTCCACCACTACGCATCCGTGGCGGGTCGCTAGATGAATATAATTGTATCACTGTTTTATGTGCTTAAAGCAAAAATAAGTAAACTATACAGTGAGCATATCGAGTATGAACTGTAGGCCAAGTATGAACAAGTAAAATCGTAAAATTAGTATCAAGACAGGGTGCGTTATAAAAACCATCTCAAAACCTAAAATTAACATAATAATATCGGAACCGTCGAATTTTTGCATAAACGCCTGTCGTCGCACGGAAAATCAGTAAATCAGTTAGGAGTAAGCTTCAAACTTCCAGCAAAAAAAAATATTACGCTAGGCACTACCGGCTACTAGCCACGAGAGCGCATTTTATGCGTGTCTATGTTTACTCAAAGGTCGTGTGCCTAATATTGTAAAGATTTCCAAGATTCTATAATTGGAACAACCTAAAAAGACCAACTAAAAGTTTATAAGCCAAAACAAAGTCTAAAGCTTTAGCAAGTCCTAACGATTATTCTATAGAGCCATCAGTCCCGATCCATTACACAGATTGGGCAAAATATTTTGATCTAAAAACACTCTTGTTATTTTAGTAGTGCTGCAATTTTACCTACGGTTCGGTAACCAGCTTACTTTCCAGTCAAAATAAGCTATAGAAAAACAGATTTTCGTTTTGTGGTGAAAAACAGATATTGACTTTATCTTGGCGGGCTGCGAATAAAATGAAAAAGGTTGGAATAAGCTGCAGGGATTATGAGGAATCCAAATAATCTGAAGGGTTAGGGAAGGTGAGTCATTGTGATGGTTTCAGGGACTTTCGAGAAGGATAGTAGCGTCAGAATATAATCCTTTTCTTTTTTCTTCCATTTCGAGGGTAAGTAGTTGGTTTGGGGCAATCGATCATGGCTGGCCTTCGTTTGTAATAAAATGTAGGTACTCGTGGTAGTTAGCGTGGGAGGCGTAACTTTCGGGACGGATTTTGAGGCTTTTTTGTCGATAACGGCACATGAATGAACTGTTTCATTCAAAGAGACTTGTATTTATATTCAATGTAATATTTCGATGACTCATAATGATAATAGGGATGTTGACTGTATGAAAAGCTAAAATCTATTTAGTCCGTCAGTTAGATAATAAAAAAATATTAGACACGTATTTTTTCTTTTATAAAAACTATAAAAAATTACAAAGATACAGACAGCGCTTTAAAGTTTCGGAGTGGGGGCTTATGACACCTCGCCTTGGTAAAAATTGTAGCGAGGAGTGACGTCTCGCGAAATTTCCGTTCTCTGTATTATGATCATTTTTTGTTTGCAAGAAAAAAGAAAAAATACGTGTCCAATAAAATTCATTAATCTACCAGGCGGATATTAAAAAAAAATACCTAATAATAAACCAACGACTTTTATGTTTATTTTTTTCATATATATTTTAAACTCACGTGTCACATTGAAATATTCTTACTTGAAATTAGAATTTGTACAGTCATTAATTTGAGTCCAGACACACACTTTTCATAAAACGGCTTCACGAAAAAAAAAAAGCACAAATTAGAGCAGCAGCATCTATAAAAGACGAATCTGAAGTTCTGATCCACTATCAAACAGCTATTTCGAACAAAAGCTAATAAACAAACTCATTGAGGCGTCCGCATTGAATATTTCAGCGGAGGACAGGGCACCAATAATAATGAACTGATGAATATGCGAGGACAACGCTTCAGACCAGGATTTAGAAGCTACGCATTCAACGGCTCGAACGCTGTAGCTAGTTTTTTGGATACTAACAGGTACGCTACAATTTTCTAATACATCCAATTGTAAACATCAATCTCAAATGTTTAAGGGTGTACGTTTTAGGGAGATAGCTACGACTGTGTCTATTCTGGTACTAAGTATTTAATCCACACAAAAATAATAAACGAATTTCTTTTAGTCTGTAGATAAACATAGTAGTTTAAAAAAAACATGTTTTGTATCTATATAAAAATCATTTGACACGTTTATGACGGAGCATTGCCTAAGAACAGCTCAACCGATTTGATGGTAATTTTTGTTCTGTTTGTCAGGACAAGATTTAAATAAAGGAAAATTTGCAAAAAATCCGCAGCTAAAGTCGAAAATTGACAGGATGATGATGGTCGGATCAAAAATATCTATAGAATAAGAGTAACATGCATTATTTAAAACAAAATAAGTTAATTACACTTAAAAAATTCACTGATGAATAAAGAACCACCAGACTGTACACCAAAGCCTGGATTAGAGCCTACTGTGTCGTTATTTACAAACAACAAGAAATATTTCAGTAGGTTAAAATAACATTTTCTTCTCAATTGAGTCTTCCTCTTCAATGCACGGCTCACCAATATTAATGAGCTGATAAATATGCAACGACTACCGCCTCAAGATTTCGGAGGCTGCCTTAAGCGAAACCAGATGTTCCTTGTGTTAAGATTAGCGTGCCAACTGCCGCCACCGGTCCTAATCTATTCAGAATTCCAGGCTGTTTCATTTAAAGAAAACTTTATGCGTCATTCTTATATTTTTAGTATATGATATTTTTTTAATATTTCTTCTAATTTTTATGAGTTTCCAATTTTATTTTTTATTCTTAAATCGACTCTCAATAAATAATATCTAATCTAATATCACAATATATTGCAAGCAATAATATTTTATCGCTTGTTGTACTGATATTTAAAACAGATACTGCACTTTCGCGATTAAATTATCGGAGTATAATAATAATATTGCGATTTCTCGTAGCATCAACGATTTACGTAGCAGCTACGGCGTAGCTCGTAACCAATAGCTTATAGTTTTTTGCAGATGTGTTGTTTCCTCGTCGATGAATATTTTATATCTATATATAAGAACCTTATCTTTTAAGTGGTAGCTCTCCAAGTAAAACTGCTGCGAAAGTGTTTATTAAATATGCAAAACATATTGTACCGAATAAAAAAATACAAACATTTATAATAATAGCTGACGGCAGTTGTTGTTTTGCCATATTAAATCGTACAAAAAAAAACTTAGAGAGGCCACCCTTATCGCCTAGCCTAGGGGTATAAAAAAAAGCCTATGACCTATTCTCAGACCTACCAAATAAACACAAACATATCCATAAAAATTTCAGGTTCAGCCATTTCAGAGGAACTCGACAAACACTGTAATACGAACTTTTTATATAAATATTAGAAGATTAATTAATATAAAACAAGCTATGAACAAGCGTTTTTAACGCCGCGTTCCAACCGCGTCACGTGCCAAACAAGATTCATTTTACTTTCATGAGGCATGAAACGTCGCGCTTTCAGAACTTTTAACGTCACCCATAAATTGCCTAAGTTGGCTTTCTTAGTAATTAAATACGCATATATTCAGGGAAAATAGCCCAGAGGCTATTTGAAGGCGTTAACTGACTATTTAAGTAGTTGGTCGTGACTTTTTGCTTAGCTTTGTGTGGGTTTGGTCATTTTTATTAACGTTGCTGTATTTAAACGTTTTATGTACCTACATAATTATTTTTTATTCTCATGCAGAGAATGTGTACTGATTGATTTCTATATTGTTGGTTGGTATCTAATATTAGAATATAACACAGAATATACAGCTTAATTGGGTTGTTGACACATATTTTTAAGTTATAATGTACCTAGGTATATTGAATATTCTATAAATCTTATTTTTAAAAGAGTAACCTGCGGAGTTTCTTGCCGGTTATTCTCCATAGGAAGAACATAAAACGCACACCGAGAGTCATTTACATTAGTAACTTCTACTAATTCTTACTTACTTGTACTTCTAAAAATATAAACTTTTTAATTTGATTTCATTTTTTAAATAAATTGTTTGTTTCATTTATTATTTGGTCCATGAACTGCATTTATAATATAGACGGAATTCCTAGAGTCGATTATTACTACAAATTTATTAATGATTGTGAATAAACCTTATGAAGACATGGTAAAACAAAGAGTTATCTTAATTTTAAATCGTATGCGAGTGAATAATTTATTAACGTCATTTAATTCACACACAGAACCAAAATTAAGTTACAAGAGACCAATTCTCAGATTTTGCAACGAAAGCATACTAACAAACAATCAAAACAATTCACAATCAAATATTAAACTTCGTTAACAAGGATGTCTTAATTCGTTAACTTGATAATTAAACATAAACAATAAGACGATGAATATTCAAACAATATGTTATGTTGGCATTTTAATTTATGCGCATTGAATGTTGCCGTTGATCCAGAGTTGGGACAACATATATGCGTATGGAACCTACGAGTAAAAATAAGTAAACTATAGAGCGCGCATATCGAGTATGAACCGTAGGCACGTATGGGCAAGTAAAATCGAAAAAATTGTTGTTGTCTGTCGTCGCACGGAAAATCACTTAATCAGATAACGAGCGTAGTACTTAAAACAAAAAATTTGCTTACGCTAGGCAGAACGAGCCACTAGTGATGCGCGCACTCTATGCTTGTCTATGTATACTCTAAGGTATGGACCTCAATGTGGGTCAACACTGTGATTGTGTTAGGTGGTAGAGGTCTTGATGAGAGATGTATTATACCTTGTGGGTATGTTTTGAATTTCTAATTGATTTCAAGTATCATGAAAATTATAAACTAAAGCAAAAGATGGTTGCTCTCCATGCTGGGGAAATACAAAACATTACGGTTATTCACAATGTTAAATAACACTTTATTACTCAAAATGTAGATGTCACAATCTGCGTACATTGCGTGCATACTATTACTATACAATATTATAAATACGAAGGTACCTAACTCTACATTTCTGTCTGTCTGTCTGCGTTGGTGTCGTTAATCTCGCCAAAAAGTATATAGCCTATGTCCTTCCTTAGGATCTAAGTTATGGTACCCTATACCAAGCAGAGACTTTGTGGGGTACCATAACAAGTTTCATCATAATCGGTTCAGCGGTTTAGCCGTGAATTCGCAACAGACAGACAGACAGAGTTAAGTTTGCATTTATAATATTTGTCAGTATGGAAGTACGGGATTAGTATGTATAGAGGGCACCGCACACGTGTAACCGGTGGCGGCCACTCGCTACAGCCGACAAATATATGAAAAAGTGTGTTAAGTCGCTGTTACTGGCCACCGACGCCAAACCTAACCTATAATCTCTAACAACAATGGTACAAGATTTAAATTCTAATTCTAATTTCTCTTAGTTACAATTTGATTTTCTCTTATAAATATATTCATAAAGTTTTTACAAAGTAAATGACTTCTATGTACACGACAGCTGTTACTTCAAAACTTAAGGAGTCGTTCATATCTCGAATATTAATTAGTCTTAGCAGTTTTTATTCAAGGCATGTCTTAAGAAATTAGGTACGCATCGCAGCAGCTCTCAGTACAAAAATCAATGTTCATTGTTTCATTTTGACGTTGAAGTTTAATTTATAAAACTGTTAATGTTGCATTAATTTTGTTTTTATTTGAAAGTATAATTACTATGTGATTTTGATGATTGTTGGGTACATTAAAACAAATAATAAAGAGCTTCCTATGACCTATGTCCTTAAAAAAAGCTAACATTTATTTAAAATACATAAAAACTTTTGAAATCACGATAATACTCAACGTTTTTAACCACAATTCAGAAACGATAACGAATTTACTACTCATGCACTCTTAAGCGATAAGTTTGATCGATAGTCATTTGCTTTTTGTTTCTTTTATGAATGTAATAAACCTTCATTTTATTTTAACTTGTAACACTGTTTCAAACAAAAAACCTGTATTTTTAAACACAAGTTTTTATCCTATTAGTGGCACCTCTACTTAGAGCATCCTGGCACGGATAGGTTAGGTTTGAAAGGGATAATGGGGGCTGATGAGTGAGCAAAGCGTTCGATAAGTCCGTTTCTTTCGCGTTAGATTACTTCCCCGATAGACCCAAAAAAAAAGAACTGCGGAGAAGGCCTCCGTCAACAGACCAAGCCTCGACTAAATTAATGAAATCTTTGTATAATAACTTTCGTGAGGAGTATTCATAATTATTTAGAACAAAAAGGTTTACTCACGCATATTCTCGTAAAATTATTAATAATGATCAGTAAAAGTTTTTTTTTAAGTGTTCTTTATTTCGATATTGATTAACAATTGAGAATTTTAAATATTTACCTAATTAACTAATTATACACTTAAAACAAAACTATACTCTTAAGTAATAAAATCTCTAAAAAATAGCGTCAAAAAATTCATCCACATCGCTGTCGACTGGAAGTGTACCCAAAAGGCTGGAGGCACTGCCATGTTGTATGGCAAGAAATAAATTTTCTCACTTATACCTCGAATTACAGCTGTACCTCGCGGTTTTACCTGCATAAGTAGTTCTCGTTTCCGTAAGACATGTTTTGATACTTATTCTGCTGTTCGAGACGGAGATGAATCCAAAAAATCTAAGATCATGAAAATCGGTCCACCCGTTCTCGAGTTATAAGTGGTGGCTAACCCAACTTTGTTATATATAAAAAGATGACTGGTAATTATTAATACTTTCCAATTATAAATACTTTGCATAATAATAACGTTGTGTAGTAGTTTAGTTTAAAAATATTTTTTCACCAAAAAAATACTCGGTTTTTTCTTTATTAGATTATTTATAAACTCAAATTTAATAAAACCTGATGTCCTTAGATTTTCAGTCAGGACTTTTTATTAATAAGTCTGTTATAATAATATTCAATATTATTTATTTTTTCGGTCTTTATTTAAAGAAAATAGAATGTACGAATAATACTTTTAAATGTTAGTCTAAAACCGTTTTGTAAAGTTTGTAATTTGTATAAGTTAATGTTTTGGTTTATATAAGATTTTTATTCAGTTTTTAATTTTTTTCATATTCTTATATTATTAAGTATTTTTTTACATAATAGTCTAAATGTAAATGCTGTGATCTCCTTTAATTGAGGGAGCACCACTCAAATATACACTATACATTTGTGTAATTTATAAATCTACCTCTAATTATTATGAATCTTGTGTATATTTCGTTGGAGATCCATAGCCTCAATAACTAAATAAAACACCGTAAACTTTATATAATACAGTACATCATTTTTAAACATCTTAGCCACCGTTTATT
The DNA here is from genome assembly GCA_932294365.1 of Diachrysia chrysitis. Classification (NCBI taxonomy): domain Eukaryota; kingdom Metazoa; phylum Arthropoda; class Insecta; order Lepidoptera; family Noctuidae; genus Diachrysia; species Diachrysia chrysitis. The sequence continues at coordinate 1,822,917 of OW028661.1, forward strand.
ACCACACAACAATTTTATACAGCAATTAAATAAATAAAAACTCATTATTATGTTCGCTCTATCGAACAATGAACGAATAATTATTGCTATGTACCCAATTGTGAATACTATACTATCCTCACATTATTCCACTCGCGTGCTTTTAATCTATTTGATCAAATCACGATTATACGAAAAAAATTGTAGCCACTTTGCGATAAAATCCGTGATAATGTACCCTAGATTGGCCACTCGACATAAGCGGATTATTGTTTTAAAAACGTTAATTTTTTGACAGATTTATTGGAATTAGAATATCCAGCTTTGTTAAGGAAAATAATAAATTGTATTACTTAAGTAACTTGTAATATATATAGACTAGCAATACAACTCACAGTAGACAGATATTGTACTAGGCTGGATTTAAAGCCTTCTTTTTGAGTACTAAAAGATGTCTATAAACTTTTGACTACAATTTTTTTTAATACCTCATCATAATCGAGTTACTACGAATATTTATGCATACCTTAGAGTAATAATTAAGTAAAGTATAGAGTGCGCATATCAAGTATGAACTGTTGAAACTAGTATAAACATGTAAAATAGTAAAATTTGTATCATAGAGCGCACCATTTTATTAAAACTATCTCAAAACCTAATATTACCCTAATAATATTGGAACCGTCGATATGTTCGCATAAACGTCTGTCGTCGCATGGTAAACCACATAAATTAGTAAACGAGCGTAGTGCATTTAGCTAAAAATGTGCTTACGCTTTTCATTAGAGGCTACTAGCGAAGCGCAGGCTCTATGCTTGTATATGATTACTCCAAGATGCATACCCTAGAAATCTCTTTTTGTGACTCTTCAAACAGTAATTTTCCGTAGCACCCTTGTTAGAGATAGAATCAGTTTTATTTATATTAAAGTAGAGCTATTTATTGCTTAGCAAAACCTACCTCTATATTGTTCACTTTTCTTCATTCAACATTAATTATACATGCAGAATTTAAAGTAAAAAAATAAAACGTTTAGAACAAAAGACGTAATTTTATTCAGCGTACATTACATGCAAGTAAAATTATATTTTTTAAACACAATATCATGCTAATTTGTACACGTTACTCGCGTAAAAGGTATACTTTTAAAGTATAATTTAACACAACTTAAGCTTACACATTTATACGAAATTTCTGAGTTATTTATTCATGTTAGGAAAAGAGGTATTTTCTTTGTTTTATTTCTTCTAGAAAAAATAGCACTATTCAGTTGTTTAAATTATGATTTTTCATTCTAAAATAGATTTAAGCCTTCAATTTATATTAATAAAGATCTGGGTTGGTGGTATTTAAAAGATTTCTTAGATTTTCTGATTTATAATCCACCTATTTCTGTTTAGAAACAGAAAATATTTGATGCAATAACGATTTAAATATTACTTACCTATATTACTACTTTGCACTTAAATATATAGTTATGACGCGCATTTAAAATTTAAAAATACATCTGAGAATCTGAATAATAAATACTACGAGTAAATTAACGTTAAATTATAATTATGCCAATAACAAGATTAACAAAACAATATTTCACGGATTAATCTGCTATAAATAACACCACTTGAAATTCTGCTCACAACACAACGGAAAAAGCTTAAAGATACGAACCAAAACAGACCCTTTTGGAGATATCTCTATACATACGGAGCGTAATCTCTAGAGATTTATTGTCCAGAATTAACCTTAAATAAAGTGGGGCATATGATGTATAGCTGGAGTAATAACTAGTATGTACCTGCTTTTGTATGAAAAACATGGTCTCTACATTGCATCTTAAATCTTTTGTAATATACGCGAAGACCATATGTTGCGAGACTGCTTTTACGTGTGGCTTGATAGTGTTAGGTTTTAAGTAGACTTTTCGACTTAAAAATAATTTGAATGATACAGGACTATGAGGACAGTTTTAATTTTTTTATATGTGTGGTAATTCGGAAATTGCGAATATAGATTTCTTTACTATACCTTGGAAATGTCAATTTTTAAGAGTTTTATTAACTGTCTTCCATTTAACGGAATCTTATTTTATTTTTGTGTATGTTTCCCGATTACTCGAAGATGCCAGGACCGAATTCAAACTTTTTTTTTTTAGTTTTTAATGTTATACTTCTTAGGCAGTCCCATGGTCAGCAGGTCAGGATCTAATGATCCTGGAGAAATCGAAGGACCTATTCAAATTTAAATTCAAGTCGGTTTTTTTTTCAAAAGACGCTTGTCTTATTTGAATAATAATAAATTATATAGATCTTCAAATTTCAAAAATCTTTAAAATTTGACCAAGCCTTAAACTAAAAAATAATTTTAATGCAAACACAAAACCTATTAAATCGTGTGAAACAGCACACAAAGGGAACATATTTAATAACTTAACCCTATTATGTCTTGGCCAACAAGTACTAACCCCTCGCGTGCCACGAAAATGTTAAACAGTCTATTTGAAATTCAAAAATGTCTGGTTATTGTCCAGAAAGTTTAATGTGGTCTATGAATTTTCACTGCAAGTTTGTGGTGGAATGAAAGTAAAGTAGTTTGTCAAGTTCTTAGTGAGTTTAGCGATGAAATAAAATATAATTTTATAGCAATGGAAAGTTTAGCCTGCGAGGTTTAATTTCTAGTCATTGTATAATGTTTATTTTTGGTACAAAACTAGAGCCGTAATGTAATATTTAGCCAACTTAAAAAGGAGATCTGGATATATTATATTTAATATAAATATTATTTGAAATAAATATTATATATATAATTATATATAAATATTATTTGAAATAAATATTATATATATATATATAAATATTATTTGAAATCGTTCTACAATTGCCAGCAATTGTAGATCGATATTTGATATTTTCCTGATCGATAGGGTACCTACCTCAGAGGTGGTCACATATAAATGTCATTGAACTCAGTTCTTTTTTACATTTTTATATGGTTAATTATATTATTAAGGCCCAATTGCATGAAAAAATAACTCAGAGTTAGTTGCTAACACGAGGTTAAATTGACAATATTGTATGACATACTTTTAACTTAACTCCGAGTTAGCATTTACTTTGAGTTAAAAAGATAACCCAGGCTTATGCAAGCGGGTCTTATAAGAGCAATTTATTAATGTACTTTATCGTGCAACAAATCATACCAGTGTAAATATAACAAATAATAAATGATAAAAAAAAAAGTCCACATAAAAAGAAAACTGAAAGCCATGAATTCCATTTTGAAAAAAGTACTCCAAATAAAGACTGCGCGAACATTTTTATCAGAGGAACCACAGCTCAATCCGTGGGACAATGTTGGGGAAATTCATTTTAACCAATAAACAAGTAAATGCCGCCACCACTTGGTCGGGGACAAAAGTTTCGGGGTTCCGTAACGCCTTTTCCTTGTTTCGGTCGAAGTCGGCGTGACAACAACGGTTATTGCAGTCGGAGGTATATGAGCGTGTTTTTGTTCAGGTTACGTTTAGAGTAAAAATTATGGTATCATAAAAGATAATGTACTAAATTTTAACAAGTTTTATTTTAGTTAATTAATATTTTGTATGTACATGACTTTAGTCAAGACAACATATCTTTAGTAGTCAACATGTTTTGATTACCTTTAGACATTTTGCCTTGACTAAAGTAAAAAACTGTTAAAATTACGTATTTTATTAACCGACTAAAAAAGGAGGAGGTTCTTAATTGGACAGTATTTTTTTTTTTTTTTTTGTATGTTTCTTACGGGATACATCCGGCATTTGTGGATCAATTTCAAAAAATATTTTTGTCATCTATAAGCTTACCTCAGAGAGGTGATCCCATAAAAAATTCATTGAAGTCAGTTCTTTTTTACATTTTTGTGTAATTTATTATTATTTTAGTCTCTCCATGTAATTTATATAAAAGTTTAACTTTTATGTGTCGGGTAAAAATTACATCTGTTCTATTTCATTGCCATTACAAATTTCTATAATCGCCTACTTTATAGTTCTAAAAACAAACATAAAAATAATATTAAAACAACAATAATACACAGTATTGTATTAATCATTCATGAGCAAAATTAACGTAACCGACAAATTAACGATAAATCTTAAACATCAACCCGCAACTACCGCGACAATTCAATGCAAAATGGAATCCCATTTAAAGCGGCTTCAAAAATCAATACCGTCAACTATAATTAGTTTCACACAACACAAACAACCCACCCAAGAACCTATTATGAAATATTAATAACTGGATGCTATAGAAAGCCAATTTTTCTGTTCATTGTGTAGAGATAGCGGTGATAAGGACAAAGCGGGTGAACAAAGCTGGCAGTACAATGCCGACAGTGCCGTGAATGCTGTGGGCATTGCCATCGACGTTATTTTAACGGACTATAATCGCCTCTGTTACTGTTTTGGTTCCATTTATAGAATAAAAATGGAAAGTTTTAATGGACAGCGGTGAATGGGTTAAGTGTTGCCGCTGATGTAACTAATGTTATTAACTTAGGGTATTAAAGCAAAGGATTCTTCTTCTTCTTCTTCTCGTGTCAAATGACTCTCAAACTCTTTCCGACTAAAAAGTTACTACCCGAATGGCCCGGTCGTTGGCCTCCATTAAGTCCTGGAGGGTGCAGGTGTTAGTGCAGGACAGGCAGGACAGAAGATGCGCCATGTCTTGTATAACCCTTAGAGTAAAAATAAGTAAACTATAGAGTCGAGAGATAGCCTTACAAGTATGAACTGTGAGCACTAGCAAAAAAAAGTAAAATCGTAAAATTTGTGTCAAAACAGCGCACCGGTTTAATAAAACTATAACAAAACCCAATTAACCTAATAATATCGGAACAATCGATATTTGCATAAACGTTTGTCGTTGCATGGAAAGTTACTTAAATCAGTAAATGAGTGTGTTGCTTACAGCTCAAAATATTTTTACGTTTGGCACAACTAGCGATGCGCGCACTCTGGATATAAGCATTAAACGAATGGGCACGTCATGTTTTCTGCATTTTTATTTTTATCTTTACCTTTAGCTTGCAACTTTATACTTTTGTTTAACAGAACTAACTGACAGTTAATTTTCATTGGTACATTTTAAGTTAAAGGTAACAAGTTTGGGTGGTTTTTATTTTCGCCTTTGTTATTTGTTTTTTTACGGCTCTCTGCTAGATGCCGAATATTATTGACCATGGGCATAACATGTGGCCATGTAAACTTTGGCATGTTTTGTATAATAATTTAAAAAAAAAGTAGTATAATTTCTGTTATTTTAATGTCTAACATTTGCTTAAACCTCAGAAAGCAATATGTTTTAAGTGTAAGCTGAAAACCATTTGCCTATCAAGCAGCACCGAACATTTTAAACCAGTCTGATTTAATTTATTTTCATTGTAACTTGTTATTGTTTTAGGTACAATAATTAAGACCTTAGCATATTATTATTTAGTGTATGAATGTTACAACTTCAAGCTCAGTATACCTTTAGATATTAATACCGAAACCGTCTAATTCGACTCATAAAATATTACAGCTTTATTCAAACTTACAAAAGAGAATAACTTTAACACGTCGAGTCTTGAAAACCACAAACAAAGGCAATCTGAAACAATATACGCGTGATATTAATAATTTAATAAATATCTTAAATACTTAGGCCACGCGCACACGAACTGCTTTAAGCTGCGATGCCTGCTGAATAATAATAATAATAATAACTTTATTGACATAATTTTTTTTTTTACAACTGTTCAGTGAAGCCTCTGTCTCCCAAACTAGGCTAACCTGTATATCAGGAGTCAACGCCCTCTCTCACACATGGCTTAAAGATCCATGTCACCATAAAATTAAAATTAGATGATAATGAAAACCAAATTAAAATAATAGCCATAAAAATTATGAAAATTCAAAAGGGGTTCTCTCATTACGTATGCGTATGCTAGTGTGTGAGTGTGTAAGTCTGAGTGTGTGTGTGTGCTTGAACCAGTTCGACTGCTTTGGGCGGTCGAAAAAACAAAAAGCAAGCGGGTGAGGAAGCGCACGTAACGCGCGAGAGCGATCGACAGCTCGCGCAGTTCGTGGACGTTGATCACAGAATAACTGCTCGAGCAATCCGTATAAAGGCGGCCTAAGAAATGTGATGCTGTATAGTAAAATAACTCAAATCAAATAACAAGAAATGAAGCAAAGAGGAAAATTGCTGAGGAGAACAAAGAACATGAAATTAATTTTGTTACATTCCCGCCTTGATGAATACTTGATATAAAACAAAATATATTAACAAAAAGTGGTTTAGAAGTTATAAAGACTTGATGTTATAATAATAATACTCTTAATCTTAATTTTAATATGAGTTAGGTTTTATTATTGATATATTTATTATTGATATATTTATGTGATGATCGTAGCAGCCTAATATCAGTGATGTGTTGATGTTTATTACCTTTTTTAGACGTGCCATGGACATGCCTGTTAGCATACAAATATACTTTTTTATATTAATTTAGGTTCGATATTATATTTCTGCAGTTTTACCCCTATGTAATTTCCAACTATACGGAAAACGCTGTTAAATATAGTTTTGTAATATTTATTATGAATATGAATCGGATCCCGCATTTATAAGTTTCCTAGAATTGTGTATTTATTTAGGTACCCAATTTCCGTTACACATAAATTAATGTAAAAAAAAACGATTTAAAATTACGTATATAATTATTACTTATATAATCATTTCAAAATAAAAGAGAATCAATGAAATACGTAATACGTGCCTATAAAAATTGAGAGGTGTCCATGATTTTTCTAGAATTCCATCATCATATCCTGACCTAATGACCATGAGAACTTCAGGAAAGAAAATACCCTTACAAAAAAAAAAGAATTTCCCAAATTGCACAATGCGTCATTGAGTAATCGGAGAACATACAAAAAACAAATAAAAAAGCAAGCAACATAACATTGTTTTATTTTTTTAAGTCAGTTAAAGACAGAATAGAGGAAAACAATAACATCAAACAATCTATTTGGGGAAAAACTAATGATAAACATACTGATTTCCAAACTGGCCGCTTCTAACCGATATTTTGTAAACACATACATCGAATACCAAACAATAAAATGCTTACCTTTTGTGAGCCGCTTCAATATTTCACTCTATAGACTCCAACAAACAAGTCAATCAATATAAATATTCGGACAAAAACACGATAGCTATGAAATTTAATTTTAGGTCACAAAATACAAAATAAAAGCAAAAACACCTTCATGAAACAATATTCCAAAGCTCAAATAAACTTTTTTCAGTTTATTCAAACTCTGTCGGCGAATAGAAAAAAAAATGGCGGAGAAAAAGTTACTAGCCAGCCAGTTTCCATTGGCCATTCCGTTTTGAGTGAAGGAGGATTTGAGTCGATTACTGGACTTGTGGATTGTGAATTTCATGCGTAGGTACATTCCATTCACTGACCTGATGGTCTAGTGGTTAGTGTCCCTAACTGCTAAACCGGAGGTCGTAGGTTCGATTTCCACTCAGGATAAATCTTGAGCACGATCATTTTTAATGTCTGGGTGTAATTTATTTATAATATGTATGTATTTAGAAATATATAAGTATGTTTACCTGTGGTCTGGTTGATATAATACAGGCTCTGCCTCGTTTATTCTTAATCTGTCACTTTGAACATTTATTTGAAATTGATATAATTACTTTTTAAACAGATTCTATCGCGGTGAAGGGTGGGGCGAATCGGGGTACTGACTGATATGTTGACTTAAAAAAAATGCTACAAAGTAACTTAACTTAAAATAAATTAATTATGATTTTTATTTTGCGGTTTATTTATATTTCAGTTCCCGACGTTTCAATCCGACAAGGCGTTAAAACGTCGGGGAGTAAAATCGAAATAAACAGCTGTTTTTTTTTTTAAATCATTTATTTAATGAGGCTTTTTTGCACTATTGCGCCAAGTCAGCCTCGTAAGGTAACACAGATTAGCTGTAGAATCCGTATAAAACGTAGTATTATTAAAATGTTTAGAAAACATATAAGACTTAAATATCTAATATACCCTGACCAACAGATAAATAGCGTTCGAATCCTGAAGTTCGAAACAAAAGAAAATTTAATTAAATATTTGATAAGGATTAAAAAAAACGGTATTCTTTAGACTTAGTAGATTATAATATTTATTAAAAACCACCGCAGCCTCAGGCATTCAGTCTAATTGCTTACTTAATTACTACAATTTACTTTATTCATTTACCAGATGTATTATAAAATGAATTATAGTTCCACCTTATAATAATTTTATTTAGATACGTAGTTTAATTGAGTTTCAGTAAAGTGAGCATTGCATAAACCATTATTAACGAATGCAACTTTCTATAGATACAGAGAAATGTATGTGATGTTGTTCAGATTTATTTAGGTGTGTGTTATTTTATTTGAGGAATAATTTCGAATTTTTGACAGTTCTTCAATACAAAATCTTTCAAAAGTCAATTTTATTTCACAAATAAAAAATATCTGGCGTTGGAAAAAATTGCCCTAATTGAAATAAAGTTTTAATTTCAAGAGTTAAATACAAACTGTATCATATTTTTTCCGTGCCAGATGTTTCGTGTGGGTAATTATCGCTTTCAAATAGCTAACACCATAGTCTACATCTTGCTTAGCCAGCAAGGTACCAAGCAAGATATTCCAGGGCGAGTTAAACATACTAAGGGTGGATTGTTTCAAACCGTCTGTTATCGTAAGTCCATACGTCATCGTTAAGTCATTATTAAATTCTCATACAAGCGGCCATATTTAGCGTTAACAGACATGTCAACGTATGTTGAAGCAACCAGCCCTTAGTTACAGCTTGTGAAAACAAAAGAGTCGAACAAACGCAATATCGAATTGATTGAGTATGGCATCCTGGCTTTGACATAGTTGGGCCACAAAATTGATGAAAACATGCAAAGTTATCGTATGTAGCCTTTCGAGTTCTGATATTAACAGATTTTTTTATTGGATTTCAATCCGAAGAGGAATCTGAAGAAGAGAACGAAGACGAAGAGAAATCCGAGGAAATCCGAAAATATGTAAATTATTTGGCGTTAAAAAATCAGCCCTTAGTTATGTAATCCGTATCACTACATAGTAAAAAGCAAAGTCGCTTCCCGCTGTCTGTCCCTATGTATGCTTAGATCTTTAAAACTACGCAACGGATTCCGATGCGGATTTTTTAATAGATAGAGTGATTCAAGAGGAAGCTTTATATGTATAATACATGCATAATATAGTAGAGAAACACTGATAATTTTAGAGGTTTTTTAATGTAAGTCGTAAATAAACACATTTTTTTTGCGCTTACATTGCAAACGCTGGCTGAACCCTACGAGGTAGATCAAAATAATGTAGTACTCCGTATTGTACACCTTAACAAGGTCTACAAAAAAGTCGCAATGGTATATGTCTATCTCTTAGGGATAACCCACAATAACCATTTTTTATCCTTTACTTATTACGAGAAAATAATAGCTCATTTACGAAAAGCGATTTTAAGCAATACAGCATTAATCCTTATCCTTAAATACATTGTGCATGTAATATAGATCAATATGGTCCTTTACAGAATGTAATTTAAATGAATATTTTCGAAGATATTACAGATATAAAATGCAGGGACATAGCGGTTGCGGCGGTACCGGCCGGGTATCAGCATTGTACCCGAGCAAAGCCGGGGCGGGTCGCTAGTAGTATAATATAAGTATTGTACCTTCAATTGTCTGCATTAACGAAAAATTCAACACTCGAATTTAACTACCCCTCACAGAACCGCACAATTTTTATCACCATTTATTTAACATTAAAATACTCAAACACTTGCGTTTCCACATTTAATATTTCAGTGGAATTGCACGATTCAAATGCAGGTTAACCCGTAAATTTGACGGCATTATAATGGTACCTAGTTCTGATGAAGCACGAAATATTTTAACGTTAATTAAAGAGCTGACCGCGTTGTGGTGCAAACTATTAACTTAGTTAATTTGTGTACATATTAAGTTGTAACGCTTGTGGTCGCCTTCTAAGTATTATATAGGTCACTCTTGAAAGTCATGAGATTACGTGCCTACATTAGTTTGTCAAACTTACACACATAATACACGTTTAATACACAAGTTTCGTTTTGCCGCAATACGGATAGCTATCTCATAAACTTACAACGCGCGACGTTTTTTCCGTACTATATCCTCATACAACTGTCGTTTCGCATTCTCGTCAACTTTCAGGAGGCTGTAATGAAAGACATAATTAATCAAATAAAATTACGATATCTGCTCAATAATTAATACATATTTGTTTTTTTGGTAATTTAAGTTTGTCAGTATTTCAGAATACACTACTTGCAAAAAATAGAATCGCCCCGTTGCGTGTGCGGTAGGCAGTGTCTTTATGTGTGTGTGTAAAAGAGTAGTTACAGTGCGGTATCACACGGCCCGCGTTTTGAAATGCTTGTACCACACATGCAGATTTCAGAAAATCAGATAAAATAAAACCTATATAATTTTTTTATTATGGATTCGTGTCAAGAACCATTAGCATAGTTACCTCCTTGAATTTGACGAGAATGCAAAACGACACGTTGAAACTACATAATCTACTATATATAAGTCATTGACAATATTTATAATCCTACTTTTCAGGTAAAGAATTCGCTACGCCAAGCACACCAACCCAGTCTGACCTCTATTCCTTAATTCAACCTCAGAAAATTTAATTTCATCCAAAAGGCACGTCTACTCAAGCGTCATCGCCACAACTCCTACTCAGCCCTTAAAAGCAGTCCACAATTAGGGACTTATTCCTACGTGCAAACCGAGTCTAATTTAATTAAAAAATAATGAAACCTTTTGTTGGTAAAATTAAAGGTGTAAGCGTTAGGTGTCGATGTAAAATGTCTGCGTTTTAGCGTTGCGTCGCTTGCTTAGGATGCTGTTTAACAAATACTCTGTTTCAATTCTCATTCTGTTTGTGACAACCCTTTAATCCGGTGTTCACCTGCTCGTGTTAAATCTTTGAGGTTTCTTTGCCGTAAAACGGTGTAATTAGTTGCGTATTTCTGAATTCTTGGTCATTTTCATTGTGTAATATAAATTCGTGTGTATGTGTGCGTCTGCGGTGTGCAAGGGTGTTAGAATTTGTGTTAATAATTTATATGAGAAACGTACAATGGAGGAACATGTTTTAAATGAATTTTTTTAAATACCTAAATTGATAATTATGTTATTTACTCAGATTAAGGTACCAACATTATCCAGAACCAAATAGGTACAGTAACCAGTAGATATTTATTGTACATGGCGTTCAAAACATTTTAAAGCCTATTGATATGAAATGTTTTCATGCTTTTTCCAGTCCTAATCTTCAGGATTACAATGTTTTACTGTAACTTGGACCTTTAATACCTGCTTAGGATTTTTGTAAATGTACAGTCGCGTTATATGGTAAAAAACATGGTAGGTACCTATATATTGTAAAAAAACAAGAATATTTCAAGTTGTATAGTAAGGAAAAAGGGCATTTTTAGACAATTAATAATGTAGTAATGTGAAGAAAAATATTATAAACGATTTATGAAAATAAAAAATTAAAGGCAGACGTTTCATAGTTACCGGATTATTGCGAGTAGTATGAACCTGGTCGACTTTGAAGCGCTCTAGAATGCCCATAAATTCCTCAAATCCAAAAAAAATATAGGTCAAAATGTTGGTTGGAAAATGCTCTATAAGATTGGTCTGAAGTCATTTGGTCATGAAATGAAAAATAAAGAAGTTATGTAACAAAAAAGAAAATTTGTGGGGAAATTTTCTCATATTTTTGTTAATAACTTTGTTATTTGTCATTTTATTGAAAAAGTTACATAGACAAAATTGTAAGCAAAGCGATTTGCTACAAATTATGTGTTTACAAATTTTTTGTGGGATGCATAATTCGGGAGATATAGCGAAAAAGGCGTTTGCACCCCTTTTTCTAATATGGCGGCCGCGGGACAAGGGTGGCAACCCCACAAACTTGGAGTTAAGCTCCTACTGACCCCCCCCACACATCCCAACAATAAAATTGCGTCCTCTAAAAAACGCAAGGTTAGCCCAAAAAAATGTAACATTTCAATGGACTATATAACGACTTAACTAGTCGTTCAACCTATAACTGCTACCAAAATAATAATTAGCGATACGATTTTAGGGTTAATTTTCAAAAGATTGATTACATTTACGAGAATGATATATAACCAAAATCAAATTAGAATACAAATTTAGTTTTAACCGGTTTAGTATTACATTGATTGGAGCTATATCGAGATATTAATTTATTTGTATCATTCGGCTATTGAACATCCTGACTTTATTAAAGTTATAAAGTATTGGTACTCAAAACAAAACAATATCTCTTTGAAACTTTATACGATATCTATTCTCTGTTTTAAATAATAATTGTTGGAATCGAGATTGTAAATTTTAGGTTTATTTATTTTTAGCCGACCCAACATAGCTTGGGAAAAGGTTAGGTAAAAGAAGGTTTATTTATTCTATCTAACAAATGTAATTCGGTTTTTGTAACTATTCGAGCAAAAAATATATTTATCAATCATTTGTCTTATGTTTTTTTTTCTACATAATTATTATTATTATATCATAGTTTCTCTTATAATTACAAGAACATAATAGTTCAATGATTGCTAAACATATAAATTATTCTCTACATGATAAAAGACATTTTAATATCAGCAGGAGGTTGTATAACAATTAGTTTTGATGTTAAATTACATCAAAGACAATAATTTACAAAATCCATACGCGCTATCCGACATAGTTGTTTTTTTATTCAAAATAATAAGGGACTTACTTTCAAAAATCATTGGTAACTAAGACAGGTCTTTGACTTGACCTCAAACTTTATTTTTGTACAAATATAGACGATATTTGCCATCCAAAACCAACTCAAACTTTTCAGTAACTTCGAATTCGTTAGTCATTTGTTTACCCGAATCGTTCATATTGAATTCAATGCATATCTCATTTGCATTAAATAATGTCTATACAATCCATATCAATAATATAAATCCGAAAGTAATTCTGTCTGTCTTTCTGTCTGTTTGTTACGCTTTCACAGCTTATCCGCTGAACAGATTTAGATGAAACTTGTAACTCCATTTTTTTTTAAGGTTAATAGCAATGTAGTGGAATTCACATTACTAGCAATCTTGTTAACCACTCCAACCAAGCTAAATATGCTTGTATCTGGAGTGGGTTCACGTCAATAGTGCAATGGGTGGGAATCGAACCTGCGACCTCCTTATCGCAAAGCCGTCACCCTAGCAATAAGAAGAAAGGACATAGGCTACTTTTTGCCGCGATCACCGAAACCTACGCGGGCGAGTCCGCGAGCAAAAACTAGTCGTTAATAAAAGAAAGTGATGAATGGGTAAAACTCAAAGACATCAGATAAACAGACCACACAAAGGTAGAGAGAGATTTCTCAATCAAACGTAACAAAACGGGCTTAGGCAAACAAGACCAGTTTATGCGAACAAAGAGTTGTTAAAAATGAGCTAAAAAACATGAAGTTCCCGCGGGCGTTTCATTTGCGCCTTTGTTTGAGCAGCCTTCTTCATTAAACGTTTGTAGGAAGACAATATTAGCCTGATAACACTAGCATTCGAACTTAATTTTGATGTTATTTGAAAATATTTGATTAAGGTCTGTGTAGGAGCATGTATCATAATGTAATAAGGTGTTTTGTAATGTGAAAATTTATGTGTCGAAAAAGCCTGGCTTTTTAATATTACGACTCTCGAAAATAATAAAAAAAAATACTTTTCCAAAAATCTTGTACATGATAAGCAAAAAAACATTCATTATTACCTATATAATAAGGTTTGTTGTATTGTACGAAACAGTAATAGGAAAACCAAAAACTACTTATAAAAATCCTTGAGGTAAAATATAAAATTAAATGAATAACTCTTATTTTTTCAAATATTTTATACCAGGTTTCAAGTTCAAAGTCTTTGTTATTTAGGATTCATAGTATAAAAATAGACTTACCAAATAAGAAAAAAATATATATGTTTAATAAATTATTATTATTATTTCAATCAAAACAAAAACACATCGCCATACCATCTCAATTCGCCACCGTTTACCTTATTGGAGTCCGAGCCAATAAGAACGCAATCCCCAATCAGAGACACGAATAACAAGAAAAACCGGTTAAGTGCGAGTCGGAATTACACACGAAGAATTCCGTACCATCGGACAAGATATAAATATGTATTTATGTTTGAAATACATTTGTAAAAGTTTTTTTTTTATTTAGGTAGTTTTACTTAGAATTAAGAAATCTTTTTTTTTCTAATTTAGGGGTGATAAAAAGGCAATAGAAATAGGTACACACTTTGTAAACATTTCAACTTTGTTTATTTCGCTTTTTGGCATACAACCGGCTTACACTCGGATTGTCAGCAGAGGCTTAATACACAATAGAATCCATATGGCTGGCTCTTTTTGAGTACGGAACTCTAGAAAACAAACAGAATTCTAAACGCAACGTAGCGATACACAGACGAAATATAACAAGATGCTGAGATTAAAGACGACGGTACGGTACCGGAAATTAAAGCTGCCTGTAAACATTTTACTCTAGGAACTCCTTGTATTTGGTATTAATTATTAAAATTCTTTTTATCTCTTTTTTAATGTTGCTTGTGTGGGTGATATACTGCATTAGTGTTATCTTTTTTCGAAGCTAATTGTAAGCCGTACGGTTTGACTGATCTGAAATAAAATCTATACTAATATTATAAAGCTGAAGAGTTTGTTTCTTTGTTTGTTTGAACGCGCTAATCTCAGGAACTACTGGTTCGAATAGATTTTTTTTTTGTATCGGATAGTCCGTTTATTTAGGAAGACTATAGGCTATATAAGATCATGTTACGGCCAATAGGAGCGGAGCATAAATGAAAAATGTTGTAAAAATGAAAAACCGTTGAAACTAAAACACGCGAACAAAGTCGCGGGGGACAGCTAGTAAAAAAAAAAAACATAATTTATTTATTCAAATTGGGCTATTAGGTAGCACTTTTTGAAGGAACAGAAAAAAACAAACCCAAATCGCCCACCCTTTATAAGGAAAGATTCCGAGGTCCGGGGAAGAGTGACCATTTCTAGATATACCGAGATACCTCCGTGTTTTGGCAAGCACTTTGACCACAAGTCCCGACTGTCAGTTAATTCATCATCATCATCATCATCCACAGCCTTTGTCATCCCACTGCTGGGCATAGGCCTCTCTTTTCATGTGCCATTCTCTCCGGTCCTGTGCCAGTCTCATCCAGAATCGACCCTGTGTCAGTTAATTATATAAGGTTAATAGATCATGCAATATATGAATTAAATGTTTTTTATTCTCAAATTAAGTTTGACTTTTAATATTGAATTCTAACTATATATTTAAATTTCTACAACAGTAAAACTAAACACTTCAACTATACTAAATCTAAAATGGAATATTAATTAGTTGTTTAAATAAATACATGTACAAATAACAGGCTTATTGCAATTTAATTGCCTAAAATTTAGCCCTACTACACTCGGCCTAAAAATTTGTATCTCAATTAAAGCATCAAATCATTTATTCAAAAGCTTTTTATTATTTTGTTGTCTGAAGAGACTTAGTCTATTATTATATTGTATGACCAATTGCCAGTAAAATAATTTTGTTTTTGTATGTACATTCAATATCAGAACACTAAAATTTGAGTTCGGTCTAAATCTGTAACTGCTACAGTTGCATGTGGAGTCGCCCCACAAAAATTATTTTTTAATATCACCAAAAGTATGTTGATACAAATAATAATTAAAAAACTATAGCTGAGTCGAAAAAGATCAAATGTACACGGACTAGACATTAAGTAAAAGAACATCTATCTTAGAGATCATTAAACAGAAATCACTTTGTATCCATGTCACAAAAACAAATTTATTTAGTTACTAACTTAAAACAAGCACTCAAACAAACATAAATCTATAAAATTCATCAAACTGACAATATTTCCCAAATACCTACCATTAAATTATTATTCGATCGAAACCTCAAATTAAAAGGTATTCAAAACATACGATGCTATAAAAAGCCTCAAATTACCATACATATTTAAAAGGATGTATGGGTCAACCAGTGGTTATTACTGAAGGTTAACTTATAAATAATTGGTGTGTTTGTAAAGTTTCAAGGGTAGCGCTGGTGTAATTAGCAAGAGTTTTCCTGTATTTCATTGTACAAAAACTTTATCGGACCTTTTCTTAATGTCAATTTGACTGGCATCGATCTGCTTTGGGGAAAAACCATTCTGGATGTTGGAATGTGATTTTTGCAGCTCAGCAAGAATTTCAGAATTCAGAATTTATTGGGACATAAAATCTTTATGTTTTAAAGATTTTAGTAAATGGGCACAGGAATGTTTTAAATTTATAAAAATAAATACGAAGTTGAAGTTGCGACTTAAACTTGGTATTTATTTTTAAAATGTTTTTTAAATTATGTCTATTATACATATTACGAACTAATTTCTATAACTTATTATAGTACTCGTACATATTTTTCTACACACGGCTAAGCTACTTCTACTTTTTAAAACTCCTAAAACTTCAAAACATTAGGCTTATTTCAAAATGCCGCCGTAGCAGGCTTCCACCCCGTCCCGTTCACTGAATGCCGGCATTTAGACCATTATTTTGTAGTTTCACCTAAATTACAGTTGCAAAGCCTTCTGAATTAACTTGTGCATTTCAATGTGACGGCTCTAAATGAAACTGACTGAAATATTTTGTCGGTCATTAAGTATTTATAATTACTTTAAGCTTGTTGTATTTGTTTCTTTACTGTTTATCAAAAGAATGTATTGTAAGCGATGTGATTTTTTAATTATATCGTTTAAATTATCAAGTGTAATATTTTACTAAGAAATGTTTTAGCATTATAAATAAAGGTGGTCATTACATTTAATAAAAACCAAAACTACAGCATTTTTCAATTATGCAGTTTCTGCCTTCAGTCAGGTTATGAATTTTAAAAGAAATTTGTTATATAACATGAGTCATAAGTTTTGTTTACTATAATTTCTTCGAACTTTAAACAGACTCTGTATTTAAGTGTTAGGTATTCGCTATCAAATTATAAATTTTAGTCTCACCTATCTTTTTTATATTATTCTCTGTTTGTTATCAGTGAGAACTTTTAATTGGCCATATCCATATTATTTTGTTTATGCATTATCTATAAGTAGCTGTAAGTTTACCAAAATTGTAAAATAAAAAGTAAAATAAAATAAAATAAAAAATAAAAATCTCGTGTCACTGTGTTTGTTATCGAACTCCTCTAAAATGGCTTGGCCGATTTTTAACAAAAGTTTTGCGTATATTTGGTCGTAGGCTACCTCTTGTTGATAAGGGTGGTCCTGTCTAAACAAAGTTTGCGGGGTTAGCTACAGTGAATATAATATTTAAATCATTCTCGCCACCTGCTATAAGAGAGATCACCTCTACTCACTTATTTGGGCATAACATCTCCACAAATGATAGACATTAAGCATCAATTTACTCACAAAGATAATGACAGTGGGAAGTGGAAACGATTACGGCTGGCCTCGCAAAATAGGCTTCTATTGAGTGCTTCATCTTTCCCAGTAATTATTTGTTGAGGAAAAATGCTTGGGTATATTGTTTAGGATTATTGGCTACAGTTTTTCTGTGACCGCTGACGGCTAACTTTCTGTGAGTCCGATAATCCTCGAGTGTTTCTTTTAGCAAATTACTTTTCAACGGGATTTTTATTTCTTAAGGGACCTTTTAACGTAGTGTCGACAATCGGTGTGACTTGAAATGTCGGCCATTCTTGAAGTCATTTCAGATAATACTGTGTCTGTTACAATTTTTGGAAGATGTACGCTGTAGTTTTCAAAACTCTAATCTTGAACGTAATTCTTATGAGATGGTTTTGTAATAATGATTTTGATTAAAATAATGTGTTATTCATTTCATTTGGCTTTATTTATTAACTAGCTGTCCCCCGCGACTTTGTCCGCGTGTTTTTGTTTCAACGGTTTTTCATTTTTACAACATTTTTCATTTATGCTCCGCTCCTATTGGTCGTAGCGTGATGTTATGTAGCTTATAGCCTTCCTCAATAAACGGACTATCCAATACAAAAATAATTTTTCAATTCAGTAGTGTCTGAGATTAGCGCGTTCAAACAAACAAACAAACAAACTCTTCAGCTTTATAATGTTAAAATAGATATTATTAATATACGATTACTTCTTTTGTTTATATATAATATTAACAATTATCTTCTATTGTTTCAGGTAACCACACTTTGGAACCGACCTAATAAAAATATCAGAGACACATAATTTATTCCAATTAAGTTATTAATGATACAAAACCTTTTATAGGTAAAGAATACATTTTAGGTAAGCTCGCTCAGTTATAAATTTCTTATACTTACAGTAAAAGACCCACTTATATCCGGGGTCTATTAACTCCAATGGCATAGAGACCATCAAATTTACAGCCAGCATGAAAGTGGTTAATTTCCATTAACCCCAAATATTGTAGCCTTATGACCTCGCCAGCTTTACGGCACTACGGAATTGCTGTGCACGTAAACTACCCGTCGAAAGGCACAGTCGAGAACACAAGTTTTACATTTATTCCTTTAAGAAAAGACTTGTGTTATACCATGAGACGTGTTTGACAATGGGTTGTGTTGGTCAGATAGTCAGTCGCTCCATCCAAAATACAGTATTTAGCTGAATCTGGTGAGACTGGAAGCCGCCCCAACAAGGCTTGGGAAAAGGTTAGACAGAAGAGTATGAAAAGATTTGTAAATGTAATAATTATAATTGTTAATATCTTCGGAACGTCTGAATCTGATATGTTTTGGGAAAAAAAGTAAATTTTTAATAGGATTAATTTATTAGCTGGTTTTTTTTCTATTTTATCGAAAGTGTCAACTATTTCAAAATAACAACGATAAAAGTTGGTTCAGTTCAACCAGAGAGATTGAAGGAGCATATAGAGAGCCTTTACCCTGCGGGGAGACAAAAAAGGTAGAAAAAAATAACAATTTAAATAATATTATTGCAAACACTAACTATTTCGAAGGTTTTATAATTACTGACAAATTACTTTAAAATATTTCTGACACTCCAAAGGTGCCACTTTACAGGCCAGACATTAAAGGTCATACATGAAACATGAACTTTCAGTACCTATAAGTGAAAACACGTCAAACTTAAACCATTCGTAGCCGCCTAGAACAAACACTTAATCTTGAGTTTTCGAACCCAATACGAACCAATAAGACGAAAGCCTCCAAACCTTAACAAGTTAGGGATCCTTGTGGCTACCTCTGTTATCGTGAGTCATGCTGTAATAATATATACTTATATTACGGAACCATGACTTTCATTCCATCACAAGTAATTGAATGCAGGCTTCTAATTAAACGAATGAATGGAAGTTTTTGGTTTGTTTTGTTAGATGTGGGCACTTAGATTTGTTTATTTTTTCTTTTTTTTTATAATGTCTTAATAGATTCTTCTTCTTTCGTGTCGATGGTTTTCTTTAGATCTGACCAGCCCAAAACATAGCCAGATCGATTGCTCTTTGATTAGCCACTTTTAGATTTTTTTGCTGTGGTCTAACTGGGCATCTGGGGCAAAACAGCAGGTGGTCCATTATTTAGGGGTTACCACGACTTCTGCAACTCCTGACCGTAGTCTGGTGAGGGATTTCCAGGTTTTCCAGGGAAGATGTTTAATTATGATTATTATATTATCAGTGCGATTATTATTTACTAGCTTTTGCCAGCGACTTCGTCCGCGTTTCCGTCGTTTTTCGTAAAAAAGTAGCATATGTCCTTCCTCACTGTTCAGTGGTTTTGATGTAACAGACAGATTAACTTTCGTATTTTAGTAGGGAAATATAATATATCACGTTACACAAAAATAATCCTTATAGCATGATTCAGTATTCACGCGCGACGGCGCGATGGCTTATTATCGTATTTCATGTATAAGTTTGGTGTTTCTATACCGATTTCTATGATTCTTTTTTTATTGAATAGGTAATAATGTAAACTTTTTTTAATTAGGGATGAGTGAGAGTATTATAAACGTAAGAGTAAACAAATATATATTCAGAAATGTCCGAACTGCTAAGCTATCGGGAGTTACACGTGTTATTGTGAGTCAACCATAAAAGATAGACATATGCTGTTGTGGAATATTTTTTAGATAATTTTATGTAGAACATTTCCGTCATACATGATTTCTATGTAGCTTTAACCATTAAGGCTGCATACGCGACGGAAGCTTAAAAAATACCGTTTTCCCAACATTTCACTTCACTGCTCTGCTCCTATTGATTGTAGCGTGATGAAAAGTATACTATAACCTGCCCAGGAGTATGAAGAATAAATGTACCAAGTTTCGTTAAAATCCGTCGAGTAGTTTTCGTTTCTATAAGGAACATACAGACAGACAGACAGACAGACAGACAGACAGACAAAAATTTGACTGATTGCATTTTTGGCATCAGTATCGATCACTAATCACCCCCTGATAGTTATTTTGAAAATATTTATTTGATGTACAGAATTGACCTCTCTACAGATTTATTATAAGTATAGATTTTGTTTTTTTCAGTACGATACAAACTAGCCTATTATATAAAACACCCGCTTTTTCACGAGGTATTTTCATATTCTTTATGTTCCACACAGAAATAACAGACTATTAATAACTAACATAAACATATTATTCATTTTAACACTAAACCAACTCACAGACTTACATTTACACACACATATTATTCAAACAAACACAAACTCACATTTCAATATAATCATTTTCAAATATGGCATAATAATGCTGTTGTGTGTGAGTGTACACACTCATAAACAGCGCACATAGCTCCATAAACAGCTTAGTTTTACACATTAATTAAAATGTTAATGTTTACACCAAACTCGTTTTATGTACCAACGCGACAACAAAACGCTCTTAACTAGTTGGCTTCTCTTTGATATTGCTCGTATTATAATATTTAGTTATTTCATAATTTTGAATGAGAGTATAATGCTTTGTATGTCAGCGTACTGCTATTGAAAATGTAGTTACTGCGTACGTTAACGACAGACGAAACACAACTTTACTTGTGCGTGCGCATCGCTAGTAGCCCCGTATTATAATGCCGAGCGTAAGCACATTTTAAGCTAAATATACTAAGCTCGTTTACCGGTTTAAGTGATTTTCCGTGCGATGACATACGTTTATACGAAAATATCGACGGTTTCGATATTATTAGGGTAATTATTAGGTACTGAAATAATTTTAACAAAACGGTTTGTTCTGTTTTGACACTAATTTTACGATTTTACATGTTCATACTCGATATGCGCGCTATATAATTTAATAATAATAATATCTTGGGACATCTCACACACGGTCATCTGATCCCAAACTAGGCAGAGCCTGTGCTATGGCAACCAGACAACTGATAAACATACTTGTATATTTCTAAATACATACATATTATAGATAAATTACACCCAGACACAGAACAAATGATCGTGCTCATCACACAAAGATTCGTCCTGGGTGGGAATCGAACCCACGACCTCCGGTTTAGCAGTCAGGGTCACTAACCACTAGACCAACAGGCCCGTCAAATTTACTCATTTATTTCTCTAAGACTCTGAAATGTAACAGCGCTAGTAATTACAAATATGCACCACTGTTATACACCTCAGTAGTAGTATATATAAGTAGGTATATTCATATACTTGTGTACTATACAAAACATAAAACTTTTGAAATAAATAAAATAAGTCTCTACCTCTATCTATACTTTTCAAATATCATCTATTTATCAAAATTTACATAATTTATTACAACCAAAATCAATAAAAAATATAGTTTCAGGAATTTAACATTTAGTTGGTAATGTCACATTTTCAGATAGGTAAGGTTAAAAAAATACTGACGGAAATTGGCTCTAGTCAGAAAAAACAAAGCAAAGTATATTAGAGGAGAATTTCGCCCAGCAGTGAAACAGCTGATACACACACATTTATACAAAAATTTAAAGATTGAAAATTTAAAATTCTTTAGTCGAAGTAGTCTCTGAAAGTGATATAATATTTATTCTGTGAAATTTTTGAAGGTCAGACGTATCACGTCAGGGGCGCGCGGGCGTGGGCGTCGGGTATCATTCAATTTACAGTGAAAGAGACAAACGGAATAGTAACAGAGCACAGATTACATCAGGATCATTCCTGGAAAAGGTCTGACTATTCTAACTTCATTGTAAATAACATTATTCTAAACAAAAAAGCAAAAAACATAAAATGAAAAAAAATATATAATTACTTATTCTAATTATTTAAAACAAAACGGTTTACTCGGTTTTGTTTTAAATAATTATGAATACCCCTCACGAAAGTTATTATACAAATTACATATTCTAGTTATTATTTCTTGCTAACTAGTTGCTAGTGACCTATAAATTAAATATAATAAAAACTTTTCCAATTCTATAAATTAAATATAATAAAATCTTTTTCAATTCTAAAAAATTAACTCATCAGAAAACAAATCACAAAATAACTGATGTACAAGCGACAGTTCATTTTTGTGTAAAAAATAAATTAAATTAAATTTATTTTTATATAAATAAACTTTATTCATTTACTATTCACTGAATTAGCTTCTCTGAAGTTTGTAACTTAAAATCGACTTCCGTATCTGTCCATTGACGTAGGATGTATTTTATACAGAGCATCCGCTTGACCTCAACTCAATTATTGAGGGATACCAATATCCTGACTATCCTTTGATACTACCTTTATATGACGACAACTTTACGTGATCGCTGAAGCACAAGAAACCTTCAAAGTGTCAAAAACGGTCACGCATCCAAAACTGACCTCGGTCCGCGTACCTATTTAAATTCGGGTGAAACTTTATGTTGGTATTATTGTTCATAATAAATCAGCAAACAAAAAAAGTAATTAATTGTGTAATTATTATGTAGATATACGCTACTTGTATCTGGAATATTATTTAATCAGGCAACCTGGAACATTAATATGATATACAGTAAGCAAACACTAACTCACGTGTAAGATAAATAATGTTAGTCCTAGCCAGTAGGAAAAACAAAAGAAAAAAAAACTTTTAATATGTATACACGGCGTCTTCACAATAATTTATCATTCCAAACCCGAGGTGCGAACACCCAAGGGCCTACGACGTGAGAATGTTTAATTAAAATATACGTAAAATACGCGGCATTTATTAAAACGAAGTACGTACAAGAAAGGATTATCTTTACCTTAGAGATTCGACCTTTTACCTTAATTAGTGTTGCGGTACGGAGCGGAATTAAGTCTTCCATTGAGCTCAGGTTTTTTTTATCATATTTTTTGCTTACGTTGCCCTGATAAGTCTGTTTTGGGAGGAAAATGGTGTTGCTAGGAAATGTTTAGAGCTTAGTAGAGCTTACTAAGATTATTCTCACTAGTTACATTACAAAAGCCAATAGAACTGCTGAGGAAAAAAATCTCACTAGTTCCATGGAACTAATTGACAGTGGACCTAGTGGGAACTATCAATATTTCATCAATATTGCTGAGTCTCCAAAATCATTCTTAAGGAGCTTTTCTGTTATTATGACAGGAACACCTTTATAAATATTTTGACAACTGGTTTCTAAAATGTCTTCCTTAAAGAACCATATTTATTTTCCATCTAATATTATATTACCAGATTAATTCGTGTTTCATTTTTCTGTACTTATCTGCTAAAATCATCTTTATTTCTTGGACTTATATTTAGGGGATAAAAGAACCCCTAATAATATGAGGGTTAAAACATTCTGTCGTCTACCTTTCTACTTGTTTTACGACATCCACAATGAAAGAGGGAGTGGTCTTCCCTTTACGGGAGCAACCCGGAACTTAATTTGAATTTTGGACCCATAGGTAGCTGGCAACATTAATAATGTAGTAGAGGAATTGTAATTTATTTACATTTTAAACTTATCTAAAAAGGCTGGAATAAACAGGGATCTTTAGAATTAGCTAAATACATTCATTAATGTATTTTTTAAATTTATTTCCGATCTAAGTTTTTGCTAAAATATTTTTTGGCTCCTCAAAATATATTAAGTATTAAAACCCACCTAGTCCTAATAACCACATACCCAAATGGATCTAATGAGAGCTACCGATACTGCGCTCACCAGTTGGCGCCACTGGCACATCACTCGTCAAAGCCCACCAACAAACTATGGAATTTGACATGTCCAACATTACGTGCGACTAGCGCCTCTGGCTGCGAAATTGCTAACAGTAGCTCTCATTAAGACAAAGACTTTCGTTTAAGAAAGTTTCAATAGTTGTCTTTGTTTGCATTGGTGTCCTATAAACAGATTTCTTATAGCGGAGCCATGCAATTTTTTGCCTCAGCTTAAAGCTTTTTTATTTTTAGTCACCTTTACATTGTAGTTCTGAGATCTATAGACAAGATAAAAAGATCGTTTATTTGTTGATAACATGAATATACACACGTACGTGTTAAGAAATATCAAATTTTGCCTATAATGTGTACAAATATAAAAAATTGCGTATACTACAAAAAACACTTAAAAAATATAATTATTAATAAACATAACTACAAATTGACCTACATCATAAGGATTGATGATATAATAAAATCTAGATAATATAATAATATTCTTTTGCTATATTAATTCTGTTAATTAATAAACAATATAATTTTTACTCGAATTTCATCCAGTATATTTTCATCAAAAAAAAAATAATTAGACAAGAATGTTCACTAGGACCGTTCTTCATACATTTGACAGTTCATCGATTAAAATTCTTTTAATCTTTAATTAAATCAAATTGTCGGAAATATACATTCTATAATCGAATATACATCGATCATTAATATCCGAAACGGATGCTTAAAAGACACAGCGTTCAAATCCGACTTAGAAAACACGACTTCTAAAGATTAATTCAATTCGTTATAATGAAAACTCTGGGATTTGATATCGCAGTTATTTTTAATTAAAACAGTTTTCCTCCCGATTAATCACTGAGCTTTATTCATTTATATCACTTTATTGCTTTTGGGCTATCGTTTGTTATGATTGTGACAAATATATTTTTGGATTATTTGTTTTATTTTTAGGTTCAAAAAGCGTTTGGATGAATGAATTCGGAGAAATCAGATTTCTAGATAGGTATTTATTTGGCTTGCACTTAATGCAATATAAAACTCACTTTACATACGAGTTGCCATCGGTCATGCTCGACTAGTTTCACTAGTTGTCGTTGAAAGTAATTTTGTTCTTCCTACCCTTTTCCCAATTTATTTGTGGTTGGCGCACAATGTTTTCTCCTTCCTTTCCACTTTACTAGCCACCACCATACTGTCATTCACTGATTTATCTCTCACGCGATCGATCTACCTTATATTCGGCCTCCTTTTTCCTCTCCAGCCCTCTACATCCAAATTCTTTCAACCTTTTTTTTTCACATTTCATCCCTACTCATACCATCCTGAGCCTTTCGGTTTTTCTAAACTGTAACACCATGTATAACTAAAGAACGGTTGGACCAATTTTAATGATTTTAGATTTACTGGCTTCGCCTCCACCCCGAATATCAGAATAACTATAAAAACATCGGCAAAACTCGGAAACGTGCACTACTTTCGCGGATGAAACTGCTAGTAAACTCATAAACAAAGACTGGTCGAGTCTGCAATTTCTGCAAGTCGTCAGGTATCTTCTATTGTTTGCGAGAAAAGTAGTTACGATCACGAAAGTTACCCATTACATCAAAATTAGGTGACTTATCTAATCAAGTCTTTGAAAGTTTTTAAATTTATAGCTTTAACTATTTATATGTCGTTCTTCAACTTTTATTATCAGTAAAACTTGAAACTAGATTCTTAAGACTAACTTAGAATTTGTCAAGTCCTTTTAAATGAGTTTTAAGTTAGTCTTTTGAGTGAGTTGAAGGTAGGAATGGCTGAAAACCAGCGCTGTGACGCTGACGGGTCGTACTCGTCCCGGTACAGCATTAGCTGAGCCATCTCCTTTTGCTACCGTTCCCTTTAAACTAATATTTAATAATATGTACCGTGTTTTTGTTTTTTGTTTTGGTAGCAATAAATGTCTTTTTATTTATTTTATTTTACCTACTTAACAAAATGTTATTTTCAGGTAGGTCACTATCAGGTTTCTTTTTTAACTTTTGTTTTTATTAATTTCATCATGGAGGATAGTTTTATTCGGGGTCTGATTGCGTTGAATTTTAGAAATTTTGTGTTTTCGACGAAAGCTCATGAACTCAAATGAAAAACATTATAATTATTGTGTTTGAGATGTTTTAATTTGTCTTGATAATTAAATACAAATAGACGAAAGGAAAAATTTTAACCTCAGGCAGTACTCGAAATTACAAACATTCGCTCCACATGCGAATATGCGTAACAAATAATTAAAAATAATTGTCTTGATAAATTATTTGTCCTTGTAGCTATTTCCGGTATAAATGTGACGGTCGATAGTATAAGGTGCCAAGGTTTTACATACCTACTTAAAAATAATGATGTCTTGGACAAAGCTTTTACTAAGGGTAGTTTAACACGAACCTCCAAATTAATACCACCAGCTCACCTATAAAAAGAATGCTTAACGAAATCCTTGCTTTCCTCGGCCATCATAATCCGAATGCCCGAATCGAAGACCTAAAAGTAAGCATTTTAATTATGAAAGCAGGGAGTTTTAATTAAAAAATCTAAAGTTCGCAAAAGCCTCTAACGATGTTACGTTTGCGTGAGCGACTTTTATGGGAGCCCATTTTGTATGATTAAAAAAGTTCTTTTTTTTTCGGGTTATTTCCTGATCCCATTTTGGGGGTAATGTAGTCGGAAATTGGGTGATTTTATTGATCAGTAAAATTGCACTATATTGGACCACGTTGAAGAAAATTGCAGTTTCAAGTTCCAAGAGACAAGTTGAAAGACCATTTGGTTCAGAACAGGCTTTATTAATTTGTCATCAGAAAATGTTTAGCGATGACGAACCAGGTTTAAAGACAATCTGAATTTAAAATGAAATTTTACCAGCTTATTAACAGTAGGTATTTACTTTTTATAATCATTTATTTATGGTAAAATAATACGCGGCTTAAATCAAGCAAGAAACTCGACTGGGCTCAAAAGTTTTTAATTTGTTCTTACATTTTCAATAATTTACCCAGTATCTTAACAGTTTTTTCCAATATATTATTTTAATTTCGTAATTTAATGTTATAAATTTGCGTAAGATTCAAATCTCGACTTTAATTTTGAATATCCTATGATTCAAATTCCAATAGGCCTTACCATTGCTTCTCATAATATTAAGTGTAGTTTAAATATTATAATTACGTAGTAATTACATTTACATATTCATAATATAAGTTCATTTTAGTCAACAAGTTTAGTCATACCAAAATTATTTTAAAACATTATTTGACTTTAATATTTCCAACAAAGTCTTTTTCATTTCTACACTTTCAGAAATACTACAAGAACGTAGCTATTACTCTAATTATTTCAGAATAATTTCGTAATTAACATAAATAATTACATTTCCAAGTCAAAAATGTGTAAGAGAACCTTGTCAACTTAAATAAGGCATACAATTAAAATACGGGTCAAAGCTCATTACAGTTCCAATAACGTGGAACGCGATTCGATCGACAGATGCCGAAAATTTTCGACCGGGTCCGAGTACTGCCGAAAATAACCCGAGTATTGCCGAAAATAACCCGAGTATTGCCGAAGCGTTAGATGCGTATGTAATGTGGGTATTGCGTGACTCCATTAAGTGCAGCACTCGTAATCTTGGAGATATCAATCTTGTGATTCATTATTTTTCAATGGGTTCCCGGTAAGTGTATCTTCACAGATTTATTGGTAAAAGCGTTGGGAAGAGAATGTCAATATTAGTTCTTGGGGAGCGTCGTTATCGAATATTCCGTGATCTTATTAACAGTTATGAGAATATTCTTTTTGTGGTGTTTTTCTATTGGACTTAATAAACTGACAGACATAATAAGGTAGGGCCTATTTTGCGACCTTTCAGACTGTAACAGACTTTTTTGTGTTTTTCTCATCGCTTTGCCTGTCATGATTTAGGGTGCTGAAACGTGGACACTTACAGTAGGGCTAGTCCATAAACTTAAAGTGAGAGAAAGCGAGCTATGCTTGGAGTTTCTTTGACGGATAAGATCAGGAACGAGATTATCCGGAGAAGAACCGGAGTGATCGACATAGCTTGCAGAGTTAGGAAGCTGAAGTGGCAGTGGGCTGATCATGTCTGTCGAAGGTCCGATGGCCGTTGGAGCAAACGAGTTCTTGAGTGAAGACTGTAAATCGGCAAACGCAGCGTAGGACGCCCCTCAATTAGATGGACAGATGACCTGAAAAAGGTAGCTGGGTCGGAATGGATGCGGAAGGCGGAGGACGGAGTGCTGTGGCGCCACTTGGGATAGGTCTATGTCCAGCAGTGGACTGCGATAGGCTGAGTTGATTGATTGTTATTTAATTTCTTTAGGTGGAACTTTGCACTTGACTATAGTTCACACTTACTGATACTTATCTATAACGAAGATTGTATAAAGGGGGACTTCATTCAGTATTAATAAAATAAACACTAGAATAATGCATAAGAGGCATTCACCTGTAATATATTTAGGAATATTGTTTGGTCCTAAATCCGACACAAGCGTTGAGCCTTGATATCACTTTAGCCTCAATCCCTAGTCTAGTATTATACATGTAATCACATTCCATACTATACGAAATTCAACGTTTTATTAATATTAAATATGATTGTATTGTAAGAAAATATAGAACATAATTTGCTATGTGTGTGCCTTTATTAAATGCTAGCTGTTGCTCGCGGCTCTACCCGCGTGGGTTGCCTATATATTTTCTTAGGATCCAAGCTCTTCCTATATTAAGTTTCATTCAAATTGGCTAAGCGGTTTATCCGTGAAAGCGTAACAGACAGACAGAGTTCCTTACGCATTTATAACATTAGTATGAATTATGTTAGATTATTAACTGAATATCGATATAAACTTTAAATAAATCGAACACGTGATTTGTGGATTTAATCATGATTTTGGTATTTTTTTAGGTTTATTTTTTGATCTTTTGATATGAAACTACGTAGTACTTATTCTGTAATAAAACCCAGAATACGACACTAAACTAGTCAAAAACAATGAAAGCATAATATGTAGGTACAAAATTTAAATATGATTCAGTTCTCATCTCTTAAACGGCCTTAACTAGAGCAGATACAGTCTCAAAACCAAATTGTTATAGCATAGAAACTTATCCAGCTCGCTACACTGTCCTTAAAAATAAGGCTGGGTGTGCATAAACGGTAATAACATTACACCCGCCGTTTGGAACGAAGCCTAATAGCCCGACCTTACCATACCGCACCAATTATTTTTTTATGTTCAAAAATTGTTCAAACTTGAGTCAGGTGCTCGTTCAAGAATACGGGGTTATTGAATAAATTCAAGGAATTGTAAATTTGAAGTTCAAACCACTTCAAGCATAAGCTTGTAATATTTTAATTGAGTAAGATTCTGGTCTTTTTATTCGCGTTGGGGCTTATGGTCTTATGGACTAATCATTTTGTGTCGCAAAAGGGCTTGGACAGTAATAAAGGGTGCCTCGTTGTGTCGATTGTACTTAGGTATCTGCACAAAAGGAGGATCTCAACTTAGCACTAGTTAATAAATATTTTCTGACAAAGCACTAAATGTTAGATATTCTATTAACGTTATCTGATTGAAGATATTTGACGTGTACGCATGTGCGTTTCCCTCAAAGTAGTTACTTTGATTTTCGTTGTTTTTATGTGCAATCGACCTTATGAGGGTCTTGTGAAAAGGTTATAATCAAAATCTCAAACGAGAAGTACTAAGTCACTGCGTTACTGAGTCATAGAATCGCTGTTTTTAACATCAGTCCTAATATTATTTTTAGATAATAAAGCAAGTATATTCGGATTAAATTTTAATTTTAAATTCAAAAACAGTGGAGAAACGACTGGAACCGGAGACCATGTGTTTTTGTATGTCTAAAGAGTTTGAAATTGTACCTGTTTTTATCACACTACATACATAATAGTCACCAAACTATAGTCGGTTTTATCTGGAAATAAACACACATGAAAAAGAACTTTAAATGTAAGAGCAAACCAGAAAAATACATATTACAAAAATACACCTCGTTTAACCCTTTACCGATCACACGTACTCAACCAAGGTGATAGCTAAGCGATCTTAAAAATTATAGACTATGTGTTTGTAAAAGGGTAAATGGTCCTTTGAGTCAAGAGCTCTCAATGGAGCGTCGTTGTCTGCTGGCAGCGTGTGAGATACTTGACACTCAATGTGCGAAGCTTACTGAACTCCAGATATGATAGTTTTAAAGTTATTATATGAATATCGTGCTGTCTCATGATATGGTAACTTTGATAGTAGCTACAGAAATTAAAGTGTATTTAGTGTTCGTTTGTGGAACCAATTTGGGAGTTTTTAATGTAGTCGAAAGTTTTATTACTTTTATTGCTAACTCTGTCTCTCTTAATATTTGATTCTATTCTCTTGCTGGTATTACAGTAGAGAGTCTGAAGTCAGCTAAAGGAGATCACGGTTAAGAGTAATAAGTAGCCATTTCTTAAAGAAAATGAGCGTAACAAATTGTGATGAGATGCTAAAACAATAGGAAGAATGGCCCACCATCTTACAGCACATAGTATGCTGGGTCATATCTACTACTAGCTGTCCCCCGCGACTTTGTTCGCGTGTTTTAGTTTCAAAGGTTTTTCATTTTTGCAATATGTTTCATTTATGCTCCGCTCCTATTGGTCGTAGCGTGATGTTATATAGCCTATAGCCTTCCTCAATAAAGGGACTATCCAATACAAAAATAATTTTTCAATTCGAACCAGTAGTTCCTGAGATTAGCGCGTTCAAACAAACAAACAAACAAAAACACTCTTCAGCTTTATAATATTAAGTATAGATTGTAAACAGGCTATTGTTACCGAAAATCATAACAAACATGTCACCGTACCACGAGGGTCAATATAACGTAATTAGCTAAATGTAGAATGTAGATACATCGCTTCTGCGGTCTAGTTAACATTTTTGGTGCCAAATATCGAAGAATTGGATATCCATTAATTACTTAACTCATTTCGAGCTGAAATTTTTGTAAACTGCCTCTATACCAGATGTACTTAACACCCCTTTTGGATAGATGTACTATTTCAGTATCGCCCTGTATATAACTCTTCAACCACAGCAATAAAACCACCATGCGTATCGACCATTCATATTACAAAATGCTATCAAAAGTCAGCAAAATAATATTGTAGAAAAGGAATACCCTATAAAACTCTACACCAACGAAGAGCAGCCGTGCATTTTAGCATAAAATGATAATAAAATTATACTTTGGCACCATAGCTATGTTTTCTTGGCCCCAAGGACCGCAATACGGAAGCTAAATTAATTTTTTCCTCTTGTTTGCATAGTTACATGACTTTGTTAGTATTATAAATTGTGTTTTTAGGTTAATATGTTAATAGATGGAGATAATGTTGCTACCATAATAGGGATGTTTCCTGGGTATGAAAAGTTAAAATCTATTTAGTCCGTCAGTTAGATAATAAAAAAATATTAGACACGTATTTTTTCTTTTATCAAAACAATAAAAGAATACAAAGATACACCGCTTTAAAGTTTCGGAGTGGGGGCTTATGACGCTATGCCTCGCTAAAAATCGTAGCGAGGAGTGACGTCACGCGTAACTTCAGTTCTCTGTATTTTGATCATTTTTTGTTTGCAGGAAAAAAGAAAAAATACGTGTCCAATAAAATTCATTAATATACAAAACGGACATTAAAAAAAAAATAGGAAACAGGCCCATTACTTTATTGCAGTTTATTTTTATTAAAAATATTTCATGCGTGATTAGATACTTCTTAATAGGAGACGTCAATCACCACTGTGCGCGACGTGATGCGGGTTCGATCCCCGCATAAGACAAACATTTGTGTACTCCAGAAATGTTTGTTCCAAGTCTGAGAGTTATTTGTGTATGTGATTTAAATGTTTGAAAAAACACCCCGCAACAAATATTAAATTCTTTAGTGTGGAAGTCGTTTGAACAGAAAACGGACGGATAGATAGGATATGATCAAAAAACCTTATAACTGCTATCTGGTTAGATTAGCTCCTAGTCATGACTGAAATGAACAGGCATCAGGTCATGCATTGGGCATCAGGGGCCGTGTATTTATTTATAACAATTTTACTGCAATTTCCGACATTTTATTGATCATATCATAAACTATTGATCAATATCTGTTTCGTAACTCGTTCCTCGTGAGAGGTTCTAAATGATTATTATAGAATTTAAGTATCGATTTTATGTACGCTCTTAGTAGTAAATCTAGACTATTATGAACACTAAACGTGAAAAACAAAACACGATCTTGAAGAGCTATTTAACGATCCCTCAGCTTTATATCACGCGCCATTTAAGGTTCATTTAAATAGGACATACTAACTATGCTTTTGTTTTAATAATATATTTTACTGGAGCAATGTTAAGCTCCTTATCAAACCACGCGAAAGACTTAAGAAGATAAGTGATTTGGGTCGTAAGAAATGAGCTGGCAACAGCGGTATAGGCTAAATTTCTTTTATGGACGAAAATTAAAGCAGGTTTGTGGGGACATATTGTGTGGTTCCCAGCAAGAAATAAGCCCTTGATTTTAAATTGTCTTGCTTGATAAAATTTTGTCAACAGGATCAGGTGACTAGGGTATTGTGGTAACAGATAAAATAAAATTTACCTAGACGACGACAAATAGTTGTTGACACCTGTAGCTTAGTCGGTAAAGCGACTAGTGCGTTTAACCAGTTGTCACAGGTTCGAGTCCTGCCTGAGTTTTAAATTTGTCCTTGCTATAATTTGTATTTTTAATTACAAATATTCGCTCCCTGTGCGTTGATGAGTAATAAATAATAAAAATGAATACAGGATAAACCAGTTATGATGTATTTTTATTTATAGGGCCTACCTTATAAACACTTAGTAAAAAGTGTTTTCGAGTATTACAGTCTATTTAACTAAAATGTGTTAATAATTATATATTCTTTTAAGGAATTTATCTTTCAATCATAAACGAAAAAACACTATAAACACTGTGCACACTACATTTGAAAATAAAGTAACGCGAAACCGCAAAACAAAACACCTTTATCGCAGACATAAAAAAAAAACTATCAATTTATTCCAACACACAGATAAAGTATGACAAAAAAAATAAAATCGCAGTTACAGACGCAGTCTATTCAGAGCGAACAAAAAAACAAGGGAAAAGGGGACGAGACTATCTCGTATTCTCAACGTTAATTTTAAAACCATTTTTCTTTAGCAAAAAGGTAACTTGCTCAAAGGAAATTCTATATTCTAGTACCGTCTACGAATCAAATTTCTGGAGAGGCAACCTCGCTAGGAAAAACTAACAAAAATATTTTTGTTCCATTTACTGAGAGGTACGCAATCGTGGGTATCTATTTGCAGGCGGGCATTGGCCCTATGCGGCTGGAATATAACTGCATTTTGGAAGATTTAGGCTCGGATTGCATTGGCTTTTGTATATTGAAAGAATATTTGAGGTATTGACGTCATTTCGTAAAATTTAAAGTTTTTATTATTTATAATTATTTGTTACGCATGCGGAGCGAATATTTGTGGTTGGACATGGTTTTAATCCTATCTTATTCATATACATAAAACAAAATCAGGTTAGTTTCACCATTTATAACTCAAGAACGGGTGAACTGATATTCATGATCTTTGATTTGTTGGGTTCCACTCCGCTTCAAATACTATAAAAATCAATAAAAAGCTCAAGGCAAAAAAAGGTACTTTATAGGAACGCGAGTGAAACCGCGGGGCACAGCTAGTAAATACATATTTTTGCTTTTCGTAAAAGCTATAAATAAAATTATTTCCGTCAAATCTTTATAGTACAACATCAAACATTTACATACTCAGTGAGGTACGCGTTTATATTTCTAGCGACATCTTAATCGGACTTAAATATGTCAGAAAACCGGATTCATCTGGTTTATACTGGCATAAAACCGGTTTACGTTGGTTCTAAGTGAGGTTTACAACTGGATTTTAGCCTCTTTATTAAGATCCGTGTATGATTTGCGGAGTTAATTAGCGTTTAAATGAGATTCCTTTCTGTTTTAATCTTGGGAGTTGTGTTTAATTTATGCTCTGTGAAGGACTGGTCTTTACAGTCACAAGTTTCAGATTTTGTGGTCCTTCTTTTGATGTTTCTATTTTAAACATGAAGCTGAGTAATTAAATTACCAAATTGACTTTAGAAGAATATATAAATATGAAAAAGAGGTAGGAACTTTAGAAAACCGAGTAACTGTCACAAATAAAACAATTAAATTAAGTAAACTGCCAATTTCACAATCGTCTTCCTCTTTATTCAATATTCAATATTTTTCACATCAGTAATTGACATTCGTAAATAACTCTCAATTTCATCTTCAACAAAATAAAGGAGAAATTCTAATCCTACAGATTGAACTGGGGATAAAGATAAAAACAAATTTACTGTGACGGTGAAAACGTCTTCTGTAATTGGCACTTGACAATGACGTTTCATGAAACTTGGACTTCAGAGTCCTTCTAATGTACCTGGAGCTCCAATGACGTATAAATTCGTACCTTATTCGCGTACGAATAAAGTCTTAATTTGAATCTTTTCATTTCCGAAGTTAATATTTTTTATTTTATTAGTGACACAATTGTTTTAATTAATGTACGCAAAACTTTTTACATATTCCTAATCGTGTAGCAAATAAAAGAGATCCTATTACATAGAGATTTATTTTTACCAAAATTGATGATTCATGTTTCTTAAGCACAAAATAAATATTTTAAACCCCAAAAAAAAAAATGTGTTCAATTTTTTACAGGTAATGGTAATATTCTTTATTATTTACTAGCGGTGCCCACTTTCACACGCGTACGGAGACATGGTTTTCGATGTTTTTATAGTTATTCTACTATTCGGGGTGGAGACGAACCCAACAAATCAAAGATCATGAAATGCGGTACCCCCGTTCTTGAGAAAGCGGATTTTCAAAAATCTATAAAGACAGTTTTATTTCCTTTAAAATATAGGAATGTTTAATTTGAGTATAATTTGCGATTTCCAGTATTAAGACTACTTTTTCTTTAGGTGGCATTAAAATAATCCAACCTGTACATAAATTCACCAAATAAAAAAGTATTTAATTGAACAGTTTTTCTTTTTTTATATTATTTAACCTAACTAAACAAACCAAAAATCTATTAGGTCGAACATAGACTCGTTTAATAAAAACCCTATCGAGTCATATATTTCTCGCTGAAAAGTTGGCGTGTCGTTCGCACGCCATCTGAAGTGGGTTCTCAGAAAACACATCGTCAGAATAAATGGCTCATCTTTTTTGTAGCAAAGAAAATGGAATTCAAATAGCTTGGTTAAAAGACATTAATTCTAACGATTTTAATAACAAAAAGGACCAAAAATATTTATACTTCAATAATTATTAAACAAAAAAGATATGTATATAAATAGTTAAACTTATATTAACAACTCAAAATGTATCCCAAAAAAAAAACAGTCACAATATAGCCTTGTAGTTACTGAAAACTAAAGATCTAGAAATCTACAAACGGCCTTTCTAGCCAGGTGACATTTTTACAAGCAATAACGCTGATAGAATCGCTCTAATTTATAGAAGTGACAACTTTAAGTCACGTGACCTATCGATATTAAATGTCAATTCCATACTTTTATTGTCATTTAAGCGATTTCTATCATCGTTAAAGCTTGTAGAAATGTCACTTGGCTAGAGGGGAAAAAAGACTAGAATACCTACTACTACCTAAGATTTTTGCAAATACCTTTATGTAGTAAAAAATATTAAATAATATTTAATGTTAATACAGCTAACAGGCGTTTGAAACAATGCAAGAGACAAGATAAATGAAAATGTGTTCATGGAATTCTCGTACGCTTACTGATAATTTCCAAACGGGTGAATAT
The DNA here is from genome assembly GCA_932294365.1 of Diachrysia chrysitis. Taxonomy (NCBI): domain Eukaryota; kingdom Metazoa; phylum Arthropoda; class Insecta; order Lepidoptera; family Noctuidae; genus Diachrysia; species Diachrysia chrysitis. The sequence continues at coordinate 1,859,278 of OW028661.1, forward strand.
TTGCTTTTTTTGTATTTATTATGCATTTTAATAAAAACTTCTGTTATTCGTCGTACTATTCTTTCAGAAGAGGTAGATTTGTTATTTTAGTTTAAGATTTTATAAAACAAATGAGTGAGGTGAATCTTTTCTGCTTCTTTATTTGGGTTAAAAATCATGTGATTCTGTCTAATATAATTATAAGTACAGTTTCAACGTGCTTAAATTAATTTTTTAATTTATTATTTATGATATAATTATTTATGTATGGTAAATGCAAAAGAAATTAGAAGTTAAGAGTGAAATGCCCTTTTATTCATTTTATTTAAAGCGAAGTAATATATTAAGCCTGTCTTTCAGGAAAAGCAACATTCAAATAGAATTATAATTAAATTGTATAGGCCAAGGCGGTGCATTCTTTTCTCTGAGGAAACAACAGTTCCTTGGGATTCGAATACATTTGGAATTCTGTAGATTACAGCCGAAATTCGAAACATTTAAATAATTTGTGTTCCATTTCCATGAATTAAATTATACAAAAAAAAACTGACTGGCAACAATTTTATTTTGAATTCCGAATTACGTCCGCCATTTTCATTCTTACAATTAACGCCAATAAGCAGACGTTTATGGCGCTCCTTTCGTTCTACTTTTTTAAGGAATTCTTGATATAAAGGTGGGTCCGTAAGGAGTTTTATTAAAATCCTTGGCTCCGGCTTAAGTGTCACTCACGATATGAGCTTGCCTTTATTACGGTCTGTAAAAACTAAGGCCATAAGATTAATATTAAACCTCATTTTTTGCTTAAATTACGGCACCGTGTTTCGGGTTTGCATCATAAAAAATGTAATTTCCCGTTTAATTTTTGTGACAGATTGAATCTTAGTTTTATACTTGGAATAAATAGTGGTTTTAGGCTGCTGACGGGTAGAAAATGTCGAAAAAATGTTGTTCGGTTTCGTATTTCGCGGTAGGACAATCCAATCGGCGTAAAACCCGTGGGTTCCCTAGAGGGGTTGTCATGGTAACGAACCAGGCTGCGGGTGGAAGGGGTCACAAAATCCAAACTTATCTCATAAATTTACGCGGCAGGTCGATCTCGTTCCGACACGCGAGCGTTTCGCCAAATTTCATTTTGTACGCGAAACCTCGCCAGGCCCATTTAATTGGTATGAAAATTTAAGTGTTATGTGTTTTTAGTGTTGACTCGTGAAATTATAAAAGCGTTTGCACTCATCTCATTTGGTAAATAACTCGTTGGTATGAAATGCGGTTTTTAGTGTATCACGTTCATATCTATAGTGTTCTTTGATCTATTCACAATGCTTGTGGCATAAAACTAAACACAGTGACAAGATCTCTTACAAATAAAAAATTAATAAATCTTATAAAAATAATAATATTTCCAGTAAACGTCAATTAAAAAAAATTCAATTTTCTTATTAAAAAGTATACATACCTAGAAGTTTAAACAATTCCACTAAAACAATGTTTAATTTAATCAGAAGTCAACTTAATCATGGTCATTTAATTTTATTTACGAACTTTGACGCGATTTAAATGTTATCGAGTGAACAATCGAGTTGAAACTGTCCGATTAAAATATCCGATTGTTCAATCGATTTGGGAAATCGGACGCACTCGTGCAACCCTTTTTTGTATAAAACGCTGAATTTCCCGATTCTGATTTGATTTAAATGTCTACAAAGTGAGGCGTTGTTGCGTACATATGTTTTGGATTTGGTGATTTTTTAAATGTGGTACAACTTTTGTTGGTATGCATGTTCGTGCGATTTGAAAGTATAAACAAGTACAAAGAAGAACCAAGACCATTATAGGTACAAAGTTGGGGTTTACACGACATGCAACCACGGTCTTTATCTATCCTCTTGTTCATCCGTAGCATAACCCTATTACAAAACCTCTAAAATCTTATATATATAAAAATGAAACCCGTTTTCCTTGGTCACGGCATCACGCGTGAATGGCTGGACCGATTTCACTAATTCTTTTTTTGTTGTATTTGTTATTATTAGGAGAAGGTTCTTACGGAAAAACTATTTAGAAAATCTCTCAGAAATATTGAAAAATATACATTTAATTTTGCATATTTAAAAAAACGCGCGTAACGAATGTCAATGTCATTCACAGCCATAGACTATATTGAAAGAGCATTGTTTGTTCGAAAACGTGGTTACTTAATTAAATTCGAGCATCATTTGTTCGGAAACGTGGTTACTTAATTAAATTCTAATTAATTTTTGAAAATAACTCGCCACGGAATAGTTATGAATAGATAAATCAAAATAAAGTAGTGCATCATTGCTACGCTAAGGCGGTACGAAGTTCGCCGGGTCAGCTAGTAAATAATACATTTAAATATTGAAGTTAATGTACATTTTCATTAAAATTTAGGTTTTAAGAGTATTAGCATAAGGAAGCTTTTTGAATGTGTAATACTTCAGATTGATAACATAATCACACGTTGATGTGTAAACATAATAATATAATTAACGGATCATATATCAAAGGAGCTGTATATCTAAGTATACATATAGATATACGTAGGTATAGCTCACAATATGTAGGTGTATACATTACATTGCTCTGTATTGAGATATATATTTATGTATGTGTGTGTAACATTGAAGGTAATTAGGGTACAGCATGGGACATGAGACTAATCCCACACACTTACTGTAAGTCTAACATCATTTATCCGGCATAGAGTGATATCCTTAATAATAATAAATAAATAATATTCTATATATCTAGCACGGCTCGACTGATTTGCCAGTATTTTTTTTTTTGGGTTGTGTTTGTAAAATGACATGGAATTATCGAAAAAATCGTAGGAAATGTTAAAAAAAGGAAATGTGACATCTTTTTGTTGTGTTTGTAATTGTCAGGACAAGGTTTGCATGGACGAAAATTTTCCAAAATTTACGGAAAATTTCGAAAATTTAGTTTTTCAATTTTGTATATATTTATACTATTATATATTTATCTTATACAGAGATATAACTTACAGGAATAGATTCTTCCATGATTATAGTTACAGGTTTGAATATCAAAGGTTTTTTAACAGTATCATTTATCTGCTATCTAGCTATGGATAGATGACAGTCCCGTTTTATAATACCTATATAGCGAGATTATGCTTTGGAAAATTGTTGTTTTACCAGTAGTTCGTTCAAAAACGAAGAGTCGAGCAAGTTCTTTAAAAAAAAATACGAACGCTAAAATCTGTCATTAAATTACACAGAACACAGGATCGATGCTTTTGTCGTTGGTATTAAAACAAAATTGCTTTTGACTTATCCGGCCTGTCTAAACACAGGTGCGACTAAGGTGGGATTAGGCGGGTGACAAACGAGCCAGAATAATATGTTTATAATTATGTACACGCGCGACGTATCGAGCTTACGTGTGCAGCCGGCACTGACGAGTATTAATTTTGTTATGCTTTGTTACTGGTAATATTAATTATTGGCTGACATATAGATTATGGGTTTGTAATAAGATTAATTTTGACTTAAAAATACTTGTGTTCTGTAATTATGTTAAGGTTGTAAATGTATAAAAAGCTTCCGTCATGTTATGTAAGTTAATCGTTACCTTGTTACTTTAATAATATATTTACCACATTTCGAGTTATTTAATTGAGTTTACAGTTAGCTTGTATTAGTTAGGAATTGGAAACTGATCTCCAAATTGGGTTAACCAACAAAAATTGAGTCTAAACATTAATTTTATTTACATTACTGCCACAAAACAACAACAATATCTGTAAAACAAAAACACATCGACAAAAAATGATAATAGTTTTATTGCAATAAAAAAACAAATGACTGACTCTCATACAGTGTTCAAACTTATATTATTACAAAGATGTCTGGATTCTAGATAAATGTCAGAACACAGTTAGCCGACATAGAGTAAGGTTAAGATACCCTGGATCGATGTTTTGAGTACTGCCGCAGGCATCGTCTCAAGGAGTATGCTCACTTGAAGAAAGTTAATTTGAGGACTGGAATTGTTCAGTTATCTTTTGACCTTATTTAATTTGGGTTAGGTAAATATGGTTTAAGAATTCTAGGCTTGTAACAAACACCATGGTTTGTAAAGTTGGGTTTACAATTTTTTTTTTAATCTAGTTCAAGTAATGGCTTGTACCCGTTACCTGCATAGAATATTACAAAGATTTGACTGTACTGATAACCGAGTGGTATACGTCACCACACCAATAGGGATGTTTCCTGGGTATGAAAAGTTAAAATCTATTTAGTCCGTCAGTTAGATAATAAAAAAATATAAGACACGTATTTTTTCTTTTATCAAAACAATAAAAAAATACAAAGATACACCGCTTTAAAGTTTCGGAGTGGGGGCTTATGACGCTACGCCTCGCTAAAAATCGTAGTGAGGAGTGACGTCACGCGTAACTTCAGTTCTCTGTATTTTGATCATTTTTTGTTTGCAGGAAAAAAGAAAAAATACGTGTCCAATAAAATTCATTAATCTACAAAACGGACATTAAAAAAAAAATAGGAAACAGGCCCATTACCACAGTACACGAGACGATAGATAGAAAAACATACTAGGTAGAAAGTACTATTACAATTTTTAATACTTGGTACTAGACTCAGTTAGAACAAAGTAAATCGATAAATTGTGATACAACATTTTTGCGAAATCATAATATTTTTATATCCCAATATTTATTTTATTCACAGTTTATGTGGTTTCCTGACTTCTATTGTGTAATTCGTAACAGAAACCCTAATAACACTTTGTTTTACTACTGGAGTCAAGTACAAGTAAATGTAGATATAAAGATTATTTACACAAAGATTGACCTGAAGTTACCTATAAAAGTAAGCTTTGCTTGAGCTTCTTGAAACAAGTTTTTTTTTTTTTTTTATATCTTGGGACATCTCACACACGGTCATCTGATCCCAAACTAGGCAGAGCCTGTGCTATGGCAACCAGACAACTGATAAACATACTTATATATTTCTATATACATATTATAGATAAATTACACCCAGACACAGAACAAATGATCGTGCTCATTACACAAAGATTCGTCCTGGGTGGGAATCGAACCCGCGACCTCCGGTTTAGCAGTCAGGGTCACTAACCACTAGACCAACAGGCCCGTCAGTTTGTTATCTTTGTTGTGACTAACAATACTATTATGATTATTTAAAACAAAACGGTTTACTCACGTATATTCTCGGGATCGCCCGACTAGTTTCAGACTCAATAGGAGTCCCTAATCATGAGCTAACGCGGCGGCGGTGGTGTCGCGAGTCGGACTGTCAGTTCCCGTTTCAAATCCCGAGAATATACGTGATATGAGTAAACCGTTTTGTTTTAACTAATGGGCCTGTTTCCTATTTTTTTTTAATGTCCGTCTTGTAGATTAATGAATTTTATTGGACACGTATTTTTTCTTTTTTCCTGCAAACAAAAAATGATCAAAATACAGAGAGTTGAAGTTACGCGTGACGTCACTCCTCGCTACGATTTTTAGCGAGGCGTAGCGTCATAAGCCCCCACTCCGAAACTTTAAAGCGGTGTATCTTTGTATTTTTTTATTGTTTTGATAAAAGAAAAAATACGTGTTTAACTAAAATAAAATAGATTTTAACTTTTCATACCCAGGAAACATCCCTATTATGAATACTCACGATAGTTATTATACAAATACTATTACGTACACAAGACTATGTAGCAAATAATGTACCTAATTACTAACATACTATATGTCAAGTCTCAGGGCGCCGGTGTACGGTTAAATAGTTGTGCGGCACTTGTAGTCTATAGTTGACCATGCAGATCAAGTAGATCGTGTGCCAACACAATTACAAATTACACCGACCAACCAAATGAAAAGTAGATTGATAGTTTTTTAATGTATTAATAATGCGTTTAGATGTTAGACAGCAAAGTCTTTAAGAAAACACACGTTTATGCAATGTGCAATGTCAAGTATACAATTATAATCATTTATTATGTTGAATTTGTTGTACTTTTTATTTTATATTTTTGGATTTGTTAATGTTTTCTTTTTCTTTTATTTTAATTATTATGTTACGTTTAGTTAATAAGCCGTTGTGTGCGCTATTTGTTGTGACAATTAATGTTTTTCTTTCTTTCTTTTTGCATACACTTAGTACATATAATAAATTCAGATACATAGATAAAATTAATTAATTTTATATATTATAATTATATTTTCTATTTTTGTTATACGTTACAAAGTCAACATCTCTAACATTAAAGTTCTATTAAGTAAAAAGATACTTCTATGTTTTTTCAATACTACCTCGTATATGCTTCTGGAACCAGAATGGTTTTAAAACATCATAACACGGTCCCTCCAGGAAAAGAATGGGTACAAAATATTTTTGAACAAAACCTCGTGTTTATTCCACTTAGTGTCGAGCACGCAGACCACAAACTTGACACTTTATGCGTAGGTCCCTCACGTTCTCCTCATTACATCCACATTACTAAAAACCAATGCTTTGTACATCGACAAAGGGCGCGCTGTATCGTGTAATGTTAGCCTAACATACACCCTTCATGAGGAAAACATTGGGTAATTGTTTATCTTGTACATTGTAATATTACGTGTCCTTTTTATTATTTTTGAGTCTTATCTCGACTAAGTTAAGGTCTACTTTAGATTGAATAGATACAGCTACGGTGTTCTTAAGGAGCGCTTAGATTGCACCACTATCCACACAGTTATACGGGCGTTTACATAAATGCAGGTCAAAGTTAATAAGTAAGTACAAACTCTGTAGATACGTATACATTTATTTTTTTAACAAGTAGCATAAGGCCCATTTTAACATATAACTCTAATTGAAGATGTACAAAACTCAGGATCGGGATTTAGAGGGAATTTTCTCAGCTATGCGTCCATTCTGCCTAGTTGTGAGTTATTAGCCCTCCATTCAATTCAGCCTTAACCACACCAACCAGCCATCTTAATACTCACATCTTCAGAATATTTACCAATATTATTCACATCGTCACATTTTTTCTAATCACAGCACACCTATAACTAACAGTCCCAGAAATCAAAAATTTTGTATATCTATATACAATACAAAATTTTTGATTTCTGGGACTGTGGTGGCCTAACGGTTCAACGAATGGATTTGTATGCACAAGGTTGCAGGTTCCAACCCATTACAGGCAAGTACCAATGTGACTTTTTCATAGTGGACGTAACCTGGATTGCGAGAGGAAATCTGCATTACAAAAAAAAATGGAGTCTGAAATCGTCAATCGCAATTGAGCAAGCGTGGTGATCAATGCTTTTGCCTTCTTTACATGAGGAGAGGCCAGTACCATTTATAGGCTGGTATTATTTTACTTTTTATTAATTTATTTCTTACAATACGTTGATTACATTACCCTTTTTAAGGTAAAATTTCAAAACACACACAACGCCTACATCAGCACCGATTATGAAATACTCCATAGCCGCATTAAGCTGATCACCAGCGACACCTCTTTATAAATATTTATCATTCTTACCTACATAAATATGTATGGAATCGTTAAGCACAGGCATCTCGCATAATACAGTATGTTCCGACCAAATTAATACAGGGTGTGTCGGAAAACGGCGGTTCCGAGAAATAATATGATATGCGAATTTCAAATTAAATAGCCAATTTATACGGTTGTGAAAAAATTACTGAATTATGGTTTAAATTACATTGTTGTGTGGATGGGATGGGAAATTGATAGCGAGGGATGCTGTGTGTTTACTGTTACTGGGCGGAATATGTTTTTTAAAACGTTATCGTGTTTATTTTATTTTCCTTACTCGTGCTTTACCCGTCACATTATTAGAAATGAATTGCGATGAGCTTCCACGGTTGAAAATGTAGCTGTCAGTGAGAGAGATAAATATAAAGAAGAAATAAATTAAGGAAAACTAATTTTATTTATCGATTTATTTATAAAAAACCAATGGTTGCGCTATCTCTTGAACTTCTTAATTAACCCTATTGTTAAACAATCGGTGATACAAATTGAAGAATTGGTTCACTAGATATCGCATAAGTCGCCCCTTAGACGTGCAAGTAAAAGAAGAAATTTAAAAATTAGTTAGTGACCTCTGTAGCTTAGTTGGTAAAGCAACCCGTGCATTTAACCAGTAGTCGAGGGTTCGATTCCTACCTGGGGTTTCAATTTTTCCTTTTTAAAACTTCACTTTTACATGTCATATATATTGGTTGTCGTTATTTTACCCGTTGGGCATCCAATGCTGTAAATAGGCGTCCTGCAAGGATGGTCAGGCACCATGGTCTTGTACTATCTTTGTAAGCACTTAAATCCCGAAATCCTAAGACTCATACTACAGCAGAGTCCAAGAGCAGCGGAAGCGTCAATCTAAAAGTTGATATAGCAAATTCATCCTTAACTCAACAGTATAATGCTCATATTTCTTCTGAAATAAAATAGACGAGCGATCATGCAACTTGGGAAGAATATGACGCTCCGGTGCGCTTCAACTTTTCTGTAGTATGAATCGACCATTATAATTGATGAAATGACTGAATTTCGAAATTATTGAAACCACAACCACATTTGGATTCGCATAACACATAAACACGCATAAATCATGAATGATTCTTTAACTAATAAAAATTATATACACAGTAATTGTAGTTAGGTAATGGTTACTTTATTTCTTTACTCTTACATTAGAGAACTACTCTATTATAGACACACAAGCATAATATACTGTCATAAATCATATCGTTGCCGTGACTGATAAACAATTGAATAATCGATCAATACAATTCTAATGTTCACTTTATTTCTTTATTCTCCGTTTTTAGGGCAGTATTGTATAGAATCCCTCAAACACTCCGCTTGAGCGATATACGACTGATTACATAAATTATTCGGAATACATTATACGGAGCGGTTTAAGCAGTTCCAATTTACATTGTATTGGTGTAGGGGTTCTGCATAAAACAAGAGAATAATCTTGACTAATCCCGGTAATGTACGTGTAGAGTTCTTTGTTTTGTGGTATGATTTAGTTTGATTACATCAGTCTTGATGTAGTGTTGGTTGTGTTATTAATTATTTTGTAAAAGATAGTCAAATAAGATTAAGATTAATTTATAAGGTTTTTAAATTAACTGCTAGGTTTTTTTTTTCTTTTAAACAACGACCTTCGCGGTCGACTGGCGTACACGTCGGTTTCAAGGTGTCGCCAGCGCTGAAATCCCAGTTTCCCGGGCGGGTCAATGTATAAAACGAAATTTCTACAATTTTTCGGGTCTAGGTGTTTGTGCCACCTTCGTTGTTTCTGATTCCATAATACATGTGCTATAGCTACTTACATTGGGTTCAGAGCCATGTACGTTATGTTGTCCACATTTATATAATGACGTAGTTGTCATTTAGGATGTACGGTGCAAGTAATTTCGATCCGAGACGCAGTCATTATTGTTTTCACTATGATAAATATACTTACTAGCATATACTAATAAGGGCGCCTACAAGTTTCATTAGTTTATCTTTTCATTTGTATGGATTTATAAAGCAGCGCGGCTGCAGCGCTGTGCGCCATTTTGCAGCGACATTTTAAGGCGCCCTAACTCCCATTTTAAAACAATTATTCGCAACTCATACAAACACTCCAAATTTGTATCAACAGACTTCTACAAATTTAACACTCAATACACAAGACATTTTAAAGCACTAAAATTATCTATTTCAAACTCAATGAGGTCTTAAATAATCGAGTATCAAACGAAACGAATACATTTTTACAAAGAGATGGAGACAGATTTGAATTGCAAAGTTATAGAAAAGTAATGGAAACATCTTGCTGTCCGCTGTAGTGTAAAAGTGACCAATGATTCGGAAAATTAATCTCTGATGCACTGGTGTCGGTGGAGGTACTGCGGAAGGAGGAAAGTCGTTATGTATTTATTTGTCCTTTAAGCATGATATAAAAAGGACGGATTTTGTATTGATGGAGCACTTTTTGATGTGAAACCTCTATAGCAGTGGGTAAAACGTATTGTTGGCGTGACGCAGCGCGTCAACACGGCATGCGTCGCCTATGTGTTCCCGCGTCACCATGCGCAAGCTTAATTTTTGTATTTAAAATTTATGAAAATAAAATTGTTTATTGAATAAACATTCATCATTTTCTGTAAACAAATCGAGACGTTGAATTTTTTCATCAAGGCATATTTAGTTCTTGTCGTAATCTGTTCTTTTATGCGAATTATGTGAACAAAATAATTCGATCTTCGTAATAATTCGTAATTCATAATTCGTCTGGTTTTCTCTTCCAACGTAATTTAAACTATAAAGTAACAATCGTTATAATATTTTTTTTTGCGAAATCATGCTTTAGTTTGGCTTACTGTAGCAGTTATAAACGGTTTTATTAATCCATCTTTCATATAAATAATATTTAGCATACATAAATGACACGTTTAATTTTTTTTATTATTATTTAGTGTTTTACAGACTGAATTTGTGTTCTGATAAAAAATACTATACAAAAAATATACTAATTTAAATATCCTCTAGAACCTTTACAATTATAAAACACACCAAAAAGTTTACAATCCTAAATACACGGCTATATAAATTACCTTAAAACACAAAATTCACTTAATACCCCACTTGGGGCCAACTGCGAGGCCTTAACAAAACGTAACTCCGAAATAGTGCGGTTTTATCAGGCGACGTTAACGACATGTTTGCCTAGGGAATGTATATTAGCGAAATATACACTATTATACAATTAAAACAATATATAACTGGAAATTAATTCGAGGATCAGAGTAAAACTATGTCTGCCTACCTATTTTATAGACAACTTAATTTTTCCAAGTGTTTGCTTTATTTTATAATAACCTAAACAGGCTTCTACCATTGCGTCAATATGATTAGGTTTCAAATAATATACATGGTTCTGCCCACATCGTAACTTAATAAATATACCTTCGATGAATATCACTCCACATATAAATAATTGCATATTACTTCCAAAAACAAAGAGAGCCACATGTTATGCTCAAATAAAGTACTGTAACTATCCTTTATATTATTCCTGTCTATAAAAAATCTCCTTTTTTTAATTAGGATATTTCACACACTAGTGATTTGGGAAAATCCCAAAATCCTTCTCTAAAAACCTAACTGCAACAGCTGTCTTAAAAAAAAGCCAGACAAACGCCAGCATATTTGTTATGATATTCAAACACCCGGATGCGAAACTATCGCTTCATCTGTACTCTCCAGATATTAAACCCAACGAGGCCACTGAAATGAATAAATGAATAAAATTTTACGTGTAGGTATACGAGCGGGGTATTATGCGCCATGATAGAGCACAATTCAATTCTGTTATGTCTGACAGACGGAAAGGGTTTCAATGAAATTAGGACGTGTTCCGATTTTTCGTGGCTTGTTTTTGAACAGGCATGGGGTTAAGTTTGTTTTTTTTGGCTAAGGAAATGTTATAAGGCGAGAAGTACATACTCTTTTGAAATCATAAAATAAATTAGGAGAAAAATGATAACGATAAAGTTAATTAATCTGTATTGGATATGTGTGGAATCCTTTAACATGTCATGGTTTCTAATATCGTAGAGCCGAGATAGAAAATTCAATAAAAAAATGTATCCTTTGTTATATATTTACGGTATTTATGATATGTATTTTAAATACTGTTTATTATGTATGTATATTTTTATTGAGCTAGTACACTACTTCCTATCTTTATTAGATATTTTAATCACTCTATCACTCAAAGGTTTGCTGTTAGATTTGGAGTTAAGCTCGCCTATGTACATAATTATTATTATATGACTGTTTTATCTGATACATGTACAATAAAGAATTAAATTTAATTCAATACTCATTTTGTTTTTCCCAACCTATACTGTCTCGTTGTAAGTAGCCCAAATGTATTCTAAGTTTAAACATTTCTTCAATACTAAATAAACAATAACAAAATGTTTGAATTATATAACTCTCAATTTTATTTACTTAAGAGACTCGATACTTATAGGCAGACACTACAAACACAACATTGTATTTAAAATACCTTTATATAAGTGTATTGAAGTGTGTGTCTGTCAGTTAAAAGAGAGAAGTCTGTTTTTGACATAGATACTGTGTACATTTTATATTTTGTATTTATTCTCAATAAACATAAGCTGCTACGTTTTAAATTGTTTGTTTCACTTGAAGAGATTTATAAAATTAAGCTTTGTTTGTTACAATTACGTAACAACAACTATTCTGATTTACTGTTTAATGGTTCATTGTTTTTTTGTTGATATGTACTAATTGTTACATAAAAATATAAGCATATTGTGAGGAATATAAAAGAATCACAGTCTAATGCAACACAAACCTATCATTTGTTTTTTCATTGAATAAATAAAGATTTATTTCTTTTCAATGTGTATTAATGTTATTGTTTTAAAATAAAGTTAAATCTTCATTTTATCTATTTATTTAAACTTTTTGCACAAAATTGGTACAAAGGCGTACTTAGGCATTCATACTAATAAATAATACATTTAAAGTCGAGACACTAAAAATTAAGAAGACTCTGCTAATTATGCTAAATATAGCTCATACGAATAAACAAACCCCGATAAACTAAGCGCATATTTGTAAAAAGTATTATACTATAATTAGAAAAAGTACAAGAAAGCCGACACGAGAAATAAAAAACCTGTTAATGTAAAAGTAAGAACATAAATAAAGCTTAGTTTGCACCGGCGACTGCCTCGAACACGGTGACAAGGCAAAGCCTGTTTAATACTACACCCCTTCGTTGTTAAAAGCTCCTTTCGATACGAAGATGTAGTTAAAAGTGTTTTAAAAGCTAATGTTATGCATTTTATGCGACGGTAGTTTTAATTTTGTAAAAAGGTTATTTGAAATTATAATGGAAAATGAGTTCGGTGTTTTGTTTACGTGGTCATCGGAAAGTTTCTCCACAAATATGAGATATTTTGGTATGAGTTTATGTCAAAATAATTAGGCAAATAATAGGATTATAATATATATTCAAAAAGAGTATTATGTACATGTATACATTTAGCGTACGTATGTATATTAACACCCCTCGCAGTACAGGGTTACATTTCCTAATGCGGAAGATATTGTTTTTTTTTAAATATGTACATTCTTTATGAATTTACTTTAAATACGAAATTCTGGGAAGTCAAAGCCTGCGCTCACGCTAATTGCGTAAAACTCTTAAAAAAAACTGTCAATACCGTGTATAAAATATAATAGATTATTATATTATAAACACGCTTACTTATTTATTTAGTAGGTGTGCTAAGCTAAACAACTGCAGTAAAAAAATTTGATAAAGAAAAATACGTCAAACAAGTCAGTTTTCAATCACAAATTCCGTAATGTAATATGTCAGTTCATCGTCACGAGCCTAAAAATGAACTCCACACGACATCGCTTCAAACTTATAACAACCTTCTTCGTGAAGAGTTAAAAAATCATTACAACTTGTAATGAAATCATGTAAAGTTATACGACATTACGAGACATGTAGAAACAAATATTATTACAATTCCCAGCTTTTTTGCTGCTTATGGCAGCAAACTTAAGTCTATTGTCATTTAAGCCAATATCTACAAAAAGGTTACTGATTTATCAGGAGGGGGCAAGTGTAATCCGTACGATTTGACCTGAAATACAGGTTAAGTCGCGCTTTCCGCGGTTTGTCCTTGGATGGGTGACCATTTGTAAATATACCGACCCCTCCGTGCCTCGGAAAGCACGTTTAGCCGTTGGTCCCGACTGTCATACGTTGATCTTTGGCAGTCGTTAAGTCATTACATTTCTGATAACCAGTCTTTCTTTGGGATACTGTGTTACCTAGTGAAATGGGTTGTGGAGGTTAGATAGGCACTTGCTACATGTAAAATACGGTATCTGGCTGAATCCGGTAAGACTAGAAGCCGTCCTCAGCATAGCTTGGGAAAAGTCTAGGCAGAAGAAGATTCATCATTCATCATCATTCATCATTTCAGCCGATAGACACACAGCCCACTGCTGGGCCTCCCCCAAAGATCTCCACAAGGATCGGTCCTTTCCAGCCCCAACGGTCATCCGGTCTACGTGCAATGTGCCCCGCCCATTGCCAAAAGAAGATTATCAAAACATAATTATCAAATAGGATCTTGTGGCTGGCTCTGGTGTGATAAATCAGACCATTAGATTATACCATTTATCAGGAAATCTCTGCTATCCTCGAAAAATATAACCGTGATTATACATTTAGACACACATCGTAACACATTTCACAAACGCGAGCTACCACTAATAATGCGCTATTTGCGGTTGGCTGGCGCCACCAAATCCCTTGCGAGGCGCGCAAATTTATACGTCATCAAAACCAGTACATATTACGAGCCAGGTTCATACGTACACCTAGATTTATACTTGTGAACAAATAAATACTCGAGATTACAGTTGTTTTGTTTAAGCAATAATTATATGTAACGAAAGCAAAAACAACGTCAATAAAATGTCAATTAGAATATCATTTTGAAAGAGCCATGGTACAATTAGTTAACGAAACAGGATATAATAACATGATTAGAAATATCTTTTGACCACATGCCAATGCTAAATTAATAATGGTAGATATCGTTTGTGAGTTATCTAACAAAGTATTTGGTATTATCGATAAAAAATACTTGGTATATCAAGTCGATACTAAAATCGAATCGATCAAAAATAACCGATAAATAAAAAATCTTATATAAATTCTTCACTTATTCTAACTAATCGATATCCTGCATTCGTATTTCACAAACGATATTGAGACAAGTCAAGACCCGACATGTTTCACCTTTAAGGCACCCATCCAAAACTGGCCGCGTCAACATCAGTTTACCCTCAAATTTGTAACCTGTGTAACCTGCAAATTCAATTTGATACACGTGTAACGTATTATCACATCCCAAATATAAAAACAAGAAAAACAAACATAACACATCACGTTTTTGCATAATGCCATCCATCACCAGACATTGACCGCTTACCCGAATCGGGAACAGCAATAAATACCACGGAAGCTTCCGAACATCACAATATACGGCCGTTTTTAGATCGATGGCCTAAGCAAGGGATTTTTCATTTTCGTTCAGTAGACGGCGACGCGAAAAAAGGTTTGACAACTTCTTTGTGTTTTACTGTTTTTCTTTTTTTCTGAATGTTAAATTATGGACGAAAATGAGCTTTTTATTTAGCTGTATAATTTGTTTATTTAATTTAAACAAAAATGTTTAAATTATATAAAAAAAATATACAATACAAACTTATACAATAAAAAAACTGGAATAGCTTTATCATAATAGAAAATAATAGTTCTAATGGGGTTTGACTAGACTTGCCTTAACCATATTACCATTCTGGACCACGAAATCAAATTGCTTTCTTAATAAATACCAGGTAAAAACAATTTTGGTCATGGTTTTGGAAATTATGTAAGAGAAGCTTGGTTCGAAAGTAAGGTGAAAGTAATTTTTTTGTGAAACGCTCCCAATACGGTTTTAATGTTTATTTCTGATTTCTGCTCCAAATTTGAGGTGTATTCTTATAGCACGTTTTTAAAACAGGTTTTTTTAATCATACAGCCGTGGGTAACGTTGCATTACAACGGCTTTACGTTTTTAAGCCACTTGATGTCACCAATGTGGCACCTTTTTTGAAACCTCGACATTAACAGCAATTACCACTTGTTCTCACATTTTAGTTCTGAGATTCATGGGGCATACGGTATTAACGACAAAGTAAACCATATTATCGGGTCAAGGAGTCCATAAAAATGTGACCGTTTTGGCTGATACTACCCAAGTGTTTGCCAACAACCGTGAGGGTATGGCAATCAATCCCTGTTAGGTCAGTGGCCTGTTTTATTTAATAAGTGGAACGGATTTAAGCTTCCTGCTTCAGATGCATCACCAGGTTTGGGGTTTGTCCAAGTGTTGGTCCAAACATTCTTCTTTTATTTATTTGCATGCCGCATTTGTAATGAAATGTATGACATCGCTTGTGGCTAACTAGTTCCGTTATGTTTGCTAAGTGGGTATTTCGTCTCTTTCTATTCCTTCGTGGGTTAGAA
Source organism: Diachrysia chrysitis (assembly GCA_932294365.1). Taxonomy (NCBI): domain Eukaryota; kingdom Metazoa; phylum Arthropoda; class Insecta; order Lepidoptera; family Noctuidae; genus Diachrysia; species Diachrysia chrysitis. Next base: position 1,875,443 of record OW028661.1, read on the forward strand.
ACTTGTGTGGAATCCCAAAATATGTACGCAACTTATATGGTCAAATTTCTATAACTAAAAAAAGAGCAAATTCTTTATCATTGTCATTTAATGCCCTTCTCATCTTACGAGATAGGATCATGCCATATCTCTTGTTTATGAATTAATTATACTTCTATGGACAAATAAGCTCGCATCATTTATTAGAAGTAATAAATTGTATCAACGAGCCTGTACATTATATTCGTCACTACATATTTGCATAAGGCCCTAAAACGGAGGCAAAACATAAAATATATGAACTTGCTGCCCCAGTGAGTCGTAAAAGTAGATTGAGGGAGTATGTTACTGTATTTATATTGAATGCTTTTCATCATATTTTTTCATTGATAGAGTAGAGAAATACATCTAGACTTCGCAGTATCTTAAAGATCAGTTTTGCTGAAAATTCCTGAATGAAATTTGTTTATACTTAATCAATTCGGCTATGGACTATATAAATAACTAGCTGTTCCCCGCGACTTTGTCCGCGTGTTTTAGTTTCCACGGTTTTTCATTATTGCAATATTTTTCATTTATGCTCCGCTCCTTTTGGCTGTAGCGCAATGTTATAAATATAGCTTATAGCCTTTTCTAAATAAATGGGCTATCCAACACTAAAATATTTTTTAAAATCGAACCAGTAGTTCCTGAGATTAGCGCGTTCAAACAAACTAACAAACAAACAAACTCTTCAGCTTTATATAAATCTATAAATCTATAATTTATATATAAGATAAAAATCTAATAATACTTCAATTTTTATCTTATCTAAAATCTATTACCATAAAGTGGCCAACTTGATAATCGTGGGAGGAAAACTTAAGAAACATTAAACTCTTCAAGTCTTTTCCTAAATCTAAATCAAGAACTTTAGAAAATAATGGTATTTCCCAGAACGGATAGTACTAGTAAGCATTCAATTCTTGAGCTCATAAAGCACATCAAAGCAATCTCGACATCGCACATAAACCTTAAAAACACTTGATTAGTAATAGATACTATTGGTAACTATCAATAATAGTATTCGCAGTATCAATCACGGTAACATTGTATCTACAGGCGATAAAGTTTCACTGGCTCATTGGCAAGTCACTTTTGGACCGTCGCCCGCAGTTCTATTTGGCTATAAAACGCAATGTATAGACTTAAACTATTGGACGTTTAATTAGTGGTCTAGTCTAGACAAATAATATTGATCTACTGCATAGAAAATTGGTTTTACATTATATGGATTTTATACGTTTGAAACGTTAAAATTTACAGAACACTACGAAAGAACTACTAATTTATCTACATATATTTCTAAACGATTATAGCTTAGATTTTTTGATATTGTTGTCTATATTTTTGTACTTGCTGTTGTCCCCTACCGCGTCAAAAAGTAGCCTATGTCCTTTCTTGGAATCAAAGTTTTATCAAAATAGTTTCAGCGGTATAGCCGTGAACGTGTAACAGACGGACAAATAGACAGAGTTACTTTTACACGTTACTTTCATAAGTATGGAAATAGGGATTTAAGCCACTTTATTATTGAGCTCAAAAAATCTAGTAACAAAACCCACATCAATGCAAATCAGCCTCATTATAACTAGGTAATAAATCAGCTCATCTTCCCACAGAATCAATCAGAACGTCACAGCTCCGCATACGAGACCACGTGACTGTGTCTCGTTTCGCTACCTCATTGTCGAGTCACTTTTGGACCGGTGCCCGCACGGCTCCATAGATTTTGACGCGCAATAGTTTGCCAGCACGCTGTACCGACGATAAAGCTAATGGGGGGTGAAGCAGTACGTTTTCTATTTTGTTCCTACATAAGATATATTGAAACGTTAGTTACCGTTTGGGACCAAAATACCTTTAAATTTTAATGGCTATTTGGTTGATATAGGATTAAAGTTCTATGTTAAATTTATTAAGGAAGTTCGGGTCTTTATTTTGGATCGGGAAATAAGGTTAATGTGTGTCCTCAGTTCCGCTTTGACCTAATCGAAGTTTTAGTTTTTTTGGGATGAAAGTTACTACCTACTTATGTAGTTTGCGATGCCAACTACTTTTGTGTTGAGTTCTATAGAGACTAACAGATTACAAAACATCTAATTTTTGATATTTTTATTATTATCACAGTCAATAGAGGCATTTATAAAATAAGTCCAAGATATTTTTCAGTTTCAAAAGTACGTCGTAAATAAAATATGAAGCTGTCAGCTATCAAAATTGAAAGCTTTATTTGATAAATATTCAATTGACTTCGTCTGATACTTGTGTAAATAAAAGGTCCCATTTTCAAAAGTATCATTTCGTAGCAGATACATACTTATATTATAGAAACTCAAGATTTGTATAATAACTATCGTGAGGAGTATTCATAATTATTTAAAACATGAGTAAGCCGTTTTGTTTTAAATAATTATGAAACTCAAGATGTTATTTGAAAAAAAAAACAGTAAAGCCTTATTAACGATCATAAAATGTTTGAAAAGTATAAAAGTAATGATAGAAACTGACTCAAGTTACTTTTAGTTCTTCTTCAAAACAAATATCACTTGTAAATGTTCAAAGAAGATCCATTCCATTCACACGAATTCCCTTTACAAAATCAAGCGTCTTGTCCGTTTTGACTTAACCTTCCATAACTCCGATCCCAAATCAGTCAATCACATTCCCTCACCCAGATCAAACTTAAAACCTATCCAACACGTATCAAAACGAACACCCAAACTCAAAGTACTTATACCCTAAAACTGATTATAACTGTTATACGAACCTTTTCCTCGAAAAACCTTTTGGAGCCTAAAAATTTCTCTCGATAGGGCCCTATCGGGGCTCACATCCGAAGGGAGTAACAATTCAGAAGTCGATTTAACTTGGGTCTTTTGCGAGCAATCCGAGCCACTCGCGGCCTCCGGGCGTAAATTTACTTCGCATATCTTCAAAACAAAATGCTCCCAGTTTGGACCCCGATTGGGAAATCTGTGAGCAACTGCGCCCAGAAACTTCCTATTATTTTGAATTAAGTGAATTTGCTGCCTGTGTTTTTCTTGCTTTCAAAACGTGTTCCTTAATTCGCTTTTCGCTGGACTTGTTTTCTTTTTGAAAGTTTTCTGCGGGTCGTATATTGGCAGGAAAAGCAATAAGATGTCCCAGTTTTAGGTACTTCTATAAATCAATGTTTTGAGTCAACTTTGAATTGAGAAAACAATAGCGTTCGAGAAACAAACGTAAATAAAGAACATTGAAGAAAAATGTCAACAACAAAGATTACGGACGAGTTTCTGTGAGATTGACATTTACAAAGTAACGTACTGAAGGACGACTATGAATGAATGGCGCTTGTAACGTTTAAAATCATCAAACACGTTTTGTGATTATATACATAACTATTATAATATTCATTTTGTATTACAGTTTTTCAAGAAATTTGGGTTATCTTTCATAACTTTCTAAATACTCATCCGTTCCAAATATAAACCTGAATCTATTTTCTTCTATTCTATCTATACATATTATAAAACATCGTCCCCTGTCGCATCTGTCTGTCTGTCTGAAAGCGATAAACTCAAAACTGCAAAACGGATTTTCATATGGTTTCCACCAACGGATAGTGTTCAGGCAGGTATATATTTTTTATGATTGTTCAACCATTTTTGTTTTATCTAACACATGATAGCCATCCGTATCAAACTACTACTCACCCATCTGACGCCAGACCTAATTTTAGCCGTTTGAACGTCCAATTCAAACATGTTTAATGCAATTAGTTTAATAATATAATGTATTCAGTCCTGTAATTTACTAATAGACTAGTTAGACCACCTTTCGCATGATCGGTTCACTATTAATTAATAGTCAGGTTGACATACAACGATTGTCTAATCTCATTATGCTAATCACGTAAATCGAAGTATTTAGCACTTAATAACGCATTGAAACAACAATGATAAAGTGGATACACGATTAAATAAAAAGTTAATCAGCTAATCATAATATGTTTCAAACCAAAACACCAAAATTATGAAGTTTTTTTTTTTTTATAATTATTCATTCCGATTGGAAACGGTAATAGAAATAGATAAATCCCAAAAACCTATATAAATTAATGGGCACAAACCTTCAAAATACCCAATAATTAAAAAAATATTTAGAGGACGTCTATAGCATAGAATAACAAAGAGTAAATTGGCCACCTGTCTTCCTAATAAAATCTTCATAACCTGACAGGACCTCAAGTATGATTAAAATTAATCCAAAATTTAACTTACACCATCAATCAGTCAACACAATTTTAGTCACGACCGCATAAAATTTTCATTTGCAGCAGGACACAAAAAGATCCAACTAAGATATAGCAAGCAATTTCCTCTGTAAACAGGCTAATATTAAAACAGAAACATAAGAATCTTTACACAAAGATTCGTGAGACGTTGAATAATACAGGACGGGGCAGGTCCATCCATAATGGAATTACACAGGGGACGGCCGTGTTTGCCCGTCAGGATAAATGGTAGAAAAATATTTGCTATATCCATAGTACTCTGGATTTTATGTGATGTCCTGTTGATTAGGGAGCTGTTGTATGTGAATCTGATGAATAGGAACGATAATGAGTGACAGGGTGTTGATGATATCCGAAATTAGAATTTATCTATTGAACGTAGGATATGGAAGTTATTGAAATGAATACTTCGATTGTTTGGTTTATCTTTTGCCTATTTACAATAAGAATAATCTCGTCTATATCTCATATTATTAACACAACACCTGTTTATTGGTAAAATCAAAACACAGAACAAGTTTAACGATATTTTTTCCAATTAAATAACTAAATAAATGTTAGAAATTAAAAGCAAACATCTCATTCGGTTATCTATTGAAACGGATTAAAGAAACAAATGTATTATAATTATTCATTATAGCAACGACAATTGAATTATTCTCGAACTCCTTTCTACCATGTCTAGCAGTTTCGTGACTTACAGAAACCTTCCAAAAGGTATATATTATTAGCAACTGTAATTCAGTTTTACAGACGCAGCGTTGGCCGTTGTTTTTCAATGTCCATCCGCGTGTGGGTCGCAGTAAACATGAGTGGCTCGTAACTTATTTACGAATACCAACTGGGATACTTCTGATTGATACGTAGAAGGGATTCAGGTTCGAGAAAATGTTGGTATAAACAATTCTGTCCAGAAAAATATGTGAAAAAGAAATAACTAGATTTTAATGTTAGAATAATGTTGGAATTTGAGAAAATACAAACTAAACTGAACTGACTGTTGAAATTATACAACACAGAGACGCCAATGTAAGTGCATTTCCAGAACAGAACTTGTTTCGTGAAAATGTTATGTTAATTCTATTCATTTAAGAATACCCAACCATTAATTAAATTTTGTTCCTTCAAATTCAAACAAAAGAACACCCACAAAATAACATTTAAACTTAAGGTTATCAATTAATTTTATGTAAATTATAATTTCAATCTCTACTTCACCTTTCACCTTAAAAATTTAACGCGAAAATTAAACGGCTCAAGTAGAAACTCACACAAACGCAATAACACGTCTGAGTTAATCCGGAAAAGCCTTGGCCTCATCTAGATGAAACCAGCATTACTCACAGTCAAGCCTTTCATATCTCACGCGTGACATCCCGGGACATGAGGAGATTTCCCAGAGGACACTACAAGGTCATATATGGAAGTTTTTGGTCGAGATTATGATCAGGTGGCTTTTGTTGTATTTCTGGAGGATATTTTTGCGAGTCCTCGAAATATTATTCCTTTAGATGACGCCTGGTTGACTGCTGATAAATAAATTGGAAATCCGGAGAATGGATGTCATTTTTAACAAAAAACTGGAAATGGACGCCCGATCTCTAAGTTAAAACATTATTTGTATGGTACAAAGTACTGTTCTAACAAATCTTCCTCAAGATTCAAATTCTTTACAAACAAGAACAGTACAAGTACGAGAATCTTAACCAACCGATCACCAATCACCAAACAGGTCCAACCTCCAACGTCCAACTCTCAATTGTTTGCAGTACATGTTCAAACGAAGTGTTTGCGGACCAATGTTTGTTGTACGTGCATCCATTTTATATTCTGCAGGCAACGGTTACATGAACGATATACTTAAGTTATCTTAGTCTTGGACACGGTTTGTTTCGAGTTCTGATCGCCTTGGATGTTGAAGATTTCAAATTGGAATATGAATTTGGCATGCTGTTGCATTTTGTTGGTTTGTTTTATCGGTGAAAGTACTATTTTTTATTAAAGCGCTCTAAGAATTTACATTATCTCAGTAGTAATAGGATACGTTATGAATAATGCCGGTAATTGACGGGCCTGTTGGTCTAGTGGTTGGTGACCCTGACTGCTAAACCGGGGGTTGTGGGTTCGATTCCCACCCAGGACGAATCTTTGTGTGATGAGCACTATCATTTGTTCTGTGTCTGGGTGTTATTTATCTATAATATTATGTATGTATTTCGAAACACATAACTATGTTTATCAGTTGTCTGGTTGCCATAGCACAGGTTCTGCCTAGTTTGGGATCAGATGACCGTGTGTGAGATGTCCCAAGATATTAAAAAAAAAAAAAAAAAAACCATTCAGTTGTTATGTTGAAATGGACGATACTAGGACAAATTAAAAAATCTCTGTTTGCAATATCTAATGTATCAGTAGCAGGCTAAATTAGCACCTTCGATTTCTCTTTTTTTTTAATTTTACCTTGTAAGATTAGGTATGCCGCCGAATTTATTATTTTTTTTTATTATTTTCTAACAAAAAGTTTTTACTGTTATTTTTAACATAAAAAAGCATCTACAGAATTTTCCCTAAAAACAGCAGCTACAACTTTTAAGGGCAAGAAATTGATATCCAATAAGTTTTAAACAACTTTATACATAAATTTTCTGCAATATAACTACTAAATTTTAATATGAACTCGAGACCACTGTATCATCTTGTAGACGACACTAAAAAGTTTGTATTAAGTTTTGTTTGTGGAGATACTTGCAAGGTCAATTCTCGTATCAATATTTTCAAGGTCAGTCTCAAGGGTCAATAAAGGTTAAATCCGAACGATTACTAACAATTTCGTTTCCCATCCTTAAAAAAGTACCTTATACCTAGTAGTCAAAAGACAACGGAAGATGCCATACGCTGACGTTCCCTTCGGCCAAAGTACATACCGCCCGTACGTTAGAATCTACCATAGCCTTTTTATATTATCGTGTATAATGTCAGTACAAGAAAATCTTTGATAGTTTGCGTAATTTTGTTTGTGTGTCAGAAATGGATCGGTGTGTGTGTGTCAGGATACATTTTAGTTTTGCATTAGTGTGCGAGTTTTTTTCTAAGTGTGGTACCTCGTCCCCCGTAAACACTGGATAGCAAAGTGCCTACGTTTAGTGCGCTAAGGCACCTCCCATTATTAATGCTCTAAGCACTAAAACGAATGAAATAGCATTTAAGTTCATGCGTGAGGCAATTATTAAATCACCTGACGAGCGTTATTTTAACGTATTAAAAAGTTTTAAACAATATTAATGAAAATCATCCACTTGATCGGAAATTATGTCTGGTGATAAAAACAAAATTTGTAATAAGTGACTGATAAACATTCAGCAGTTACAACAATTCATTTGCAAAAGAAGAGGTATGTACAAACTGTATAATATCACTTAAGCAATTAGTAAAAAAAATGTAAAATGCTGGGAGTTTTATTTTACGAACTCAGTTTGATGGTTGCCAAGCCCATTCCTGTCAAAGACACTACAAAACCGGCACAGACAAAAGCACTCTCAAATTTGGCTGCAGATGGGATACAATGCTGCCGAAAAACTTTTGTGAGAAACTGAATAAATAGATAAAGCCGCTTTTTAATTATTCAAATGATGTCCTACTACCATCCTCTTATCCCAACTTCGAGTAACAAATGACCAAGCAAATTGGACTTTGTACAACAATTGTCAAAGTTCAATTTGGTTTAGCAACTTTGTTGAATAGAAGTGGGGCCATTTCCTTTTGCGATATCGGTACTTTATTAAGCTTTTTGCCAGTTTGTGCTTGCAGTTTGGGAGTAATATCGTTTTTGAGCAATTTGGTACGACGACAAAAAGATTGGATTAGGTGTGTTGATTACTTCATTTGCATAGCAGCGTTAGTATAAGCGAGGTGGCGTAACAAAATCCCATAGCTATTTTGGTGACTATTACTACCGTTTCTAGAATGTTCGTTTATAATAGAGAACAGTTAAGTGCCGGTTGTTATCTTCGAGCTATTATTCAATTATTTCCAATGAATAGAGCTAAATACCTTTTGAAGTTCAAAAGTATTATCTACGTCAGCACTTATCGAGGTCAGAGATATGGAATTAAAATGTCAAGTTTGAATTCTACTTGGTGCTTCTTACGCTACGTCCTTTTTACCCGTCTTAGCTCAGTCTTTTTTACTTGGTTTTGCGTACATAATGTAAAATGAACGATATTCCGTATACTTTCTGATAAGATTCATTTAAACTTAATCAATGCCTATATAATACTAGCACGTGTTTATATCAAGCAGGATAAAAAACTTTAACTGAGACATAAAAACATTTTTATTGCGCAAAAATGCTATTCAATGGTTTACTTCTATATTGTCAGTTACTCTGAGCACCTATAGAAACAAGATCAATTTGAGAGCAAAGAGAGGAAAACCAAGTCGTGCCTCGAGATACAACAATCACTTCATACAAATTCCCAACGATTGATGCTCTAAAATTTTGAATAACATCAACGCGACCGATGTCTAAGCATCAAAGGCAAATTATAAGAGCTTAACTCAATTTACCCGTACGTCTGCACTGAATAGTCAAATTTTGGGTATTTTCGGGGATGCCAACGGCACAGTTACGAAATAGGATTTATTCGAACACGTTCGCGCTGGAAAGGTTTCTAAACAAGATTATAGGATTCAACTGGAACTGGCCCCGAGACTATTACGGGTGATGAACATTTTAAGTTGACTTTTGATTCCCGTGTCTATTTAAACGATTTTTGTAATCCGTTTGAGTTCATTTGCTTACCATTTGTCAGAAAACGATAGAATGTAAATTGTTTTTGTAGTACAAAAGTTATTTTTGATTTAAGGATATATCCGAGCGATATTAGAGATACAAAATCTAAAATATCAAACTGTTGGAAACCAAATATTGAGGTATGCCATAAATATTTCCAAATCGGAACCTAGCGAGTGAGTGAGTCCTTATTGAGAAATCCCTATTTTCGATCCTTTACCCTGCCAAATTTTTGACATTAAAATTGAAATAAAACTGAAATAACACAAACACTAACACATGTTTCTAAATAAAGCCAAACCCTCTCAGCACCGAGACAGGACGACACCAAGCGACATTCGAAATTAATGGCATTTCCGCAACGAACACGGCTGAGAAGCGATTTCCATTGCAACCATATCCAATACTGGGGATATTCAATAATATCGGGCTTATACACGTTCAGTTAGGATGCATGTTTCATGACCCCGATGGATGGAGTGTACGAAATATATGAAAATTGAATGATATGAAAAGGTAGAGATTAGAGTGCTGGATTAAATGTTTGGTTTTTGCATCGATTACAAAACATTTCAAGACAAGTAATCGCCTACGTAAAAAAAAACTCTCCTAAATTTTTCGGAATCGCTCCACTAGTGTCATTTTCAAACACTGCCGCTTGGACGGCCTGATCGTTGGCCTTTATTAAGTCCTGATAGGGTAGAGGACCGGCGGGAGACGGGCAGGACAGAACGCACCAAAGATGAAATACTCGGTTTTTTTATTCCTCAGGGTACAAGCTGTTTAGATGTACATTGAATTCTCGAAAATCGAATCTTATGACTAACCTCAACGCTACCTTCTGAGAAATCAACTTAACAATAGCAAGGAAAAACATTTATTTTGGGGACAAAGTACGATAAGAAAAAATATTTTCTTGTAATATCGCATCATAACCGATTCTCAATAGTGTTCTACGGAATAATAAGAAATTTAATCAAATATCTTCTTTTGCTTTTTACGTAAGTAGGTATTATTTTTCTATTACCGGTATTATTTTGACCAATGAGGCAATAATATATTTTGTTCTGAAATTAAAATTGTTTATTATGCAATTAGTATATATACAATAACTTTAACACGTTGCTTTTATTGATCTCGCTGTAGATGACATTTCCTGATTACCCTGAGAAGAAATTAATGACGAAACAAACCCAGAGGTAGCCTCAATTAAAGTCAAGACAATTATTTAAGAAAAATTTAAAACCAAACGTCATACAAAATGCCAAGAATAAAATCAGAAACTTAGGCCACTACGTTCCTCCGATTTTATTAGAACTTTTTCCTTTCTTAAGATAAACAGTTTACTTTGTACTAAGTATAACCAGTTTTATACTTTTTAATCGTGGGTTGCGTCGTTTACTAAACTAAGTAATTTTGTTACTTCCGTATCACATTTGGCACTTTGTTTTACCTCCACTTAGATAATCTAACTACTCTAACTAATCGTACAAGATTAACAGCGAAAACAGTTTCAGCGCAACGTTTTTTAAAACAAGTGAACTCAACAATATTTTATTGTAAAGAACGTTTTAAATCACTTAAAAGTACAGCGCTCGTTAAAGAAGTACGGATAAACTGTGTCCGGACTAACACAAATACAGTACGCTTTCTCAGTACATTGTCTCATTGTGTCCGGACCGGGTAAGAAAGCCCGGACGCACGGATATCCGGATGGCAAAGACGTCACTTATCCTGCTGTTACATCGCTCGATTTATTGTTTGTACTTTTTTATATTTTTCTTTGAACATTTTTAAACGATATTTTAGTTGTGTTTTGTTTTAGATGCCTTAATTTTGAATTGAAATTGGAGTGGTACGAAAATCGTTGTATGTGTATTTGTTTTCGCATCAATAGTAATGGTATTTATATGTAGTTGCATGTTCTGTTATTATGTTACCTTTTGATACAGTCGACCGCACGTCCATGGTGATACTTTAACCTTGACACTTCTTGGTTTTAAAAGAATCGGGGTTTTTCTAAAGTATTTTAAAAAAAAGTTCAATGACTCTTTAGATAGCATTGACGTGAAAATAATTCTTCATTATCAATTATGACTTTACATTTATTACGTCTCGGACGGTTCTACTTATATTTTCAAAGACACAAATTTTTTTATTTACGAATATATTTGATACATAAAATATCTACTGCACCTAAACCTTTTTCCTAAGCTATGTTGGAAAAAAGGAGAGAAAAAATAATTGTTCACCGGATTCAGCTGATTACGGTATTTTACTTGAAGCGACTGCATATCCGACCTCCACAACCCATTTTACTGTGTAACACAGTATCCCATAGTAAAACTGGTTGTCAAAATTGTTAAGACTTGACTGTGAAAGATCTATGTATGGCAGTCGGGACAAACGGCTTTCCGAGGCACCGACAGGTCTACGGACCAACCACGAAGATTGCAGCATAATTATTAATTATCGGTCAAACCATACAACTAACACTTAGCCACGAGCCTGTCTATAAAATATCTAATAATCAAATGTCTTAATAAAATTAAGTTTTCAACAAGGCCACTGCGTGTTGGACCTGTCTCCCCACGTAAGCCTTTCAAAGGACCGGGTATTCTCGGTACTGAGGTTAGCCCGTGAAAAACAAGAGATACAAGATAATAAAAAGTAGTGAAAAAGAACTTTAACAACTCTTATAGGCTCAGACCTTAACGTAACCTTGTAGACTTACTCAAATACAACCCGCAAGAATCCTATGACAACAAAAATATCTTTCGCTTATTTTAATCCAACTGAACCGCTAAAAATATGAATGGTGGCTTCAATAACATTCAAATTCAAATCCGAACGATTGACGAAATCCAAGCAGATGCGAAACAATAACAAAGATAAATCTCCTCTTTAGAAAATACCGTTGAACCTAAAAATACATGGTTGAAATTTAAGGAAATTGAAAAGGCACCTCGCTATGTTTTCATTGAAAAAAAATCTGAAGTTTTGTGATTATTTTGTTTTATTTTTAGCTTCTTGCCGGCTCTGCCCGGGAGGTCAGGAAAGCTAAATTGTCTGCCATAGTTTTAATGTTATGTCGATGTGATAATGGACTTTTATCCTGTATTTATGTTTATTGTTGTAAATTAGTCTTAACTTATGTTAAATCCTTGAATTTGTCGCGTCGTGAGTACGTTGTGGTTTTCTAGCCATTTGCTGTACCTGTCTTTGTAGCCTACAAGATCTGCTTCGAACAAGGAACTTCCCCCATTACCCACAAGCGCTAATAACTACTGTTTATAAGAGTGGGGAGAAGACACATCCATCGAACTACAGGCCAATATTCCCTCAAGTATCGTACATGCCTTATCAAACCTATATTTCTCTAGACTGCCTAGACAGACAAAACTTATTTTTAACACAAAAAAAACAATATGTGTTGTTAATTGGATGTAATTTAACACATTCAAATAAATGCAATACAAATAATAAATTACAAAAAAAAAACCTATAAGTATTTACATTTGTGTACCAATTGTTAGTCATATTATAATACCTACTATTATAATTACCGTTTGTTGGTCATGTACCTATAAGTTAATCTCATTGAATCACTTGACGTAACGTATTTTCTCCTCCTTCTAATATCCTTTGAGCAAAATGTCTATAACATCTCGTTAAATTGACACATTTTCATTAGATAACTTGAGTTGTTAGTGCTTACTAGTGTCTGTAGATATGTACCTATGTCTGGCAGTATTTTAGCTTTCACATCTTAATATACTTTCTAAGTATACAGTTACTTTTCTAAAGAGTGAATCTGGCTTCTCAAGTTTATCTAAGTTATGTTTTATAACTTAGTTAAATAAGATTGTTTAAGAAATCTCAACTGGTTCAATTAGAAACTTAGTATAGAATGAATTTTCAAAAGCCCTTTAATATAGAGTTTGCTGTTATTCATCGCGATCTCTCGAGGCTTAAGCGGGTAAATCTTATATGTATATCAAAAATAAAATAATTTATTAATTTTACTAGATGTTTACCGCGGCTCCGCCAGCGTGGATGTCGGTTATCGCGGCAAAATGCTTATGTCCTTTCTCAGGCTCTAGACTATCTGTGTACCAAATTTCATTAAAATCGGTTCAGTAGATTTGACGTGAAAGCGCGACGGACAGACAGACAGAGTTCTGTGCAAGCGCGACAGACAGACAAAGTTATTTTCGCATTTATAATATTGGTGAGGATTATTTATTTTATCTCTAGAGGCTTAAGCTGGTAAATTTTATATATTGCAGAACATACTTAGTTTAATATTATTTTAAGTTATTTACAATAAGAAATTAAATTAAAACGTATTTCATTACACGTCTAGATACCTGATATCATTAAAAAATCATAAAGCGTGTAAATTCTTGTATCGTGCTTCTGTGAACAAGATTGGCCGTACTTCTACTGGGACAAGAGGACGCAAGTGCCTTGCGCTCGACTGAGCAAGTTTGCAACTAGCACAAGGATAAGTACCTGAAGGAACTAAAATCCTTTTTAAGTTTCATTAAGGGATTCAGAAAGGGTTGAGCATTGTTAAGTATGGAAACGATTAATGTGTAATGTTCTTTGTAATGGTTGACTTGAAAAGGGTGGGTGATATTTGAGCGGAAAATGGGCAGATATGTATCGGGAAATATTCAGATACACTATGAAAAAGTCATTTTTAAAAACTATATTTTTTTATTATTTTTTTACGCATTAACGCATGTAGAACGAATATTTGGAATTCAATAAAAATTGTAGGAAGAAATAAAAAATAAACCTCAGACAGGATTCGAACGAAAAGTATTTAAAAAATTAATAAAAGTTTGACTCACAGGATAGTAGCAAATGAGAATTTTTCTCTCTGCCTATCCTTCTAGAAAACATACAGACACTGACCTAGCCATAAATAAAATGAGGCATAATATTTGTTGAAATGGTTTAGATTATGTAGCATTAATTTTAGATAGCTGAATATACTATCCCTCATGAATCAGGCTACCATAATACACGATACAAAGATTTTTTTCAATCCAACTGTTTGCTGTTGGAAATGAGTTTAAACAAAAAACGACAGAAGAGGCTGTATTTTTTAATTGCGTTAACATAAATGCTTAGATTATTTTTTGCATTAAGAGTTCTTAGAATTGAGTATTTGAAAATAATTTAAACACGATGCCACCACGCGTTCTTAAGAAAAATATGCTCGACAAAAAGGCGAACAACATAGTGATCCTAAAGAGGTTCCTTTTTTCCTTTTAATTTACAGAACCCTAAAAAACAAAATATTTATTCCCTTTAAGTATCTACAGATAAATATCAGAAAGCACACATAAATTACTTCTGAAAACCTTATACATAGAGTAAGGTTGGATATTAAATTGGCGTAATTCTTTGTGTGATGAGCATGATCATTTGTTCTGTGTCTGGGTGTAATTTATCTATATTATGTATGTATTTAGAAATATATAAGTATCTTTATCAGTTGTCTTGTTGCCATAATAAAGGCTCTGCCTAGTTTGGGATCAGATGGCCGTGTGTGAGTTGTCCTAAGATTTTTATTTATTTTTATTTTATTTATTTATACTAAGTACTTCTCTATACCATATCATATATTTTATTAACTTGTTTGTGTACAATCTATACTAATATTGTAAAGCTGAAGAGTTTGTTTGTTTGTTTGATTGTTTGAACACGCTAATCTCAGGAACTACTGGTTCGAATTGAAAAATTCTTTTTGTATTGGATAGTCCGTTTATTGAGGAAGGCTATATAACATCACGCTACGACCAATAGGAGCGGAGCATAAATGAAAAATGATGCAAAAATGAAAAACCGTTGAAACTAAAACACGCGAACAAAGTCGCGGGGGACAGCTAGTAAAGAATAAATCGTAACAAGTCTTAGGAATTAGATCATCTAGTTTCACTGAAGATCTTCAAAACTATCTAAACTCGTGATCTTAGGTGATATCAAACTTATCCTACAAAGTTCTAGCTCTCAACAATGCGGACGATTTGGGCATCTTAACCACGCTCTGAACACCTAAGAAGTTGGCAATTGAAGCTTTATACTAAGAGAGAAGTTTAAATAAATGTATTTAAGATGTTTATATTAAATTTATTATTTAAATTCCTTCGCATTCCTGTTAACTTTAAAAATCATTAAGATAAGAATAAATTTAATTGTTTTATAAACTTTACAACTAATTATTATTATCAATAATAAATTTAACATAAATCGATCTGTAGTTAGACTAATACACTAATAATATTATAAAGAGGAAAGATTTGTATTTTTGTATGTTTGTAATGAATAAACTTAAAAACGACTTGACCGATTTCAAAACATTTTTTTATTACTAGAATGCTACATAATCCCTAAGTAACATAGGCTATATTACTATGCGACCCATGCAAAGCTGGGATGGGTCGCTAATAAAAATGAAAATGTAACAAGCATTGACAATAATTGACTATGGTTTGACAGACAGACTGACATGGACAGATAAACGTTGTATTTAGTTAAAAATATAATAATCACAGCTCTTGGGTTTTTAACAAGTCTTCAATGTTAAGTCACGGTTTAGAAACCTATTACCAATAGCACCATGTCCATTTGAAAAACAAGAATCTACCTAACGACTTCGATCTTAAGGGTATGTCAATGCCAAATTGTAACTTGTGTATTGTCCACTGAACATGTAAATAACAATCGAGAGAGAAAAGAGTTCGACTCGCGACACCACCGCCGCCGCGTCAGTTCATGATTAGGGACTCCTATTGAGTCTGAAACTAGTCGGGCGATGGCGAGAATATACCGAAACCGTTTTGTTTTAAATAAATATGAATACTCCTCACGAAAGTTATTATACAAATGTAAATAACAACTTTATTTAAAAGCAGTAAGATTGTTTTTCGCACAATTAACATTGACGTCGCCTCCATCATATTCGGATTACACCTGAAACATTCGGTAGACTGTACATGGGATGAGACAGGGTGCGCCCTACATACCACAGTAATGTGAAATCTTTTATTAATATTAGAGAACATAAAGAATAAAACGAAATAAGAACAGAAACATACTGTATAATACCTTAGGTCATTACCATCTCTCATAAAGTCCAATATACCGTTATAAAAGTATTTTAATGACTCTATATAATATTTAACTACGAACCCCACGATACAGTACGATGTGAAATTATAGTTTAACGAGAAAACTACATTTTAATACTTCATAGTCGACGAAGAATTCTCTTTACAACCGCAAACTTGGAGTTAGTAAGTCGAGTTTTATAACTTGAGAGCTGTTGGATGCAGTGCGCAGTCAACTGATCTGTTCTTTTGTGAGGAAACAGAATATGCGATAATCAAGACATCGTAAAATTGGATTCAAACAAATACAGAGCAAAAATTGCATATTCGCGTTAATTAATATGTGGGTTTCAGTGCTTCCCAATGATATAATATACAAAAATGAGGCAGATATGTTATTAGAGCTTGCATTTTAAACACACGAAAACATAATAATAAGAAAGTTTTCAATGATAGCTATCTCTTTCATTCATTAGTGCAACTTGACAACATTTTGACATAAACTAGCGAGATCGGGTTTTAAACATCGATAACTATGAAGGCACATCTTGTGTATAATACCATTGGTGCTACCAGTATATCATCTACTAGCTGTCCCCCGCGACTTTGTTCGCGTGTTTTAGTTTCAACGGTTTTTAATTTTTGCAACATTTTTCATTTATGCTCCGCTCCTATTGGTTGTAGCGTAATGTTATATAGCCTATAGCCTTCCTCAATAAACGGACTATCCAATACAAAAAGAATTTTTCAATTCGAACCAGTAGTTCCTGAGATTAGCGCGTTCAAACAAACAAAGAAACAAACTCTTCAGCTTTATAATATTAGTATAGATTTGACGTGACATTGAAGTGGTTAAAACATAACTAAAGTCATTCCCTCTCGTTCCGTTATCTACGGCTATCACCTACGTGTCGTCTGATGGTACACGATACTCAAATATCTTGGAAAGGTCAGACTGGTCCTTGACTGTCTGATCTTTAAAAGAGTTCTATGACCGTTGATTTGATTTAGACATTTGACATTTATTCCCATCCGAAAAATAAATTTAAAATTTAAGGCATTCATCACTGAAGGAGTATTTTTTTTTATTTTTTAAATATCTTTGGACAACTCACACACGGCCATCAGATCTCAAACTAGGAAGAACCTGTACTACAACCAGACAACTGATAAACATATTATACATTTCTAAATACATACATATTATAGATAAATCACACCCAGACATAGAACAAATGATCATGCTCATCACACAACTTTTTTTTTGGGTGGAATTCAAACTCACGACCTCCGGTTTAGTAGTGAGGGTAACTAAACACTAGACCAACAAGTAAGCTAAAAAAGAACGTGTATTCTAATATGTGCGTTTGTTTCCAGTGCCGATGACGCAAGTGGTGGCGGTGGCGGGCGAGCCGGTGTACCTGCCATGCGACATCGCCACGCAGGACGAGGAAGACGCCGTGCTGCTGGTGCTGTGGTACCGGGAGGATCTCGGCACGCCTATTTACAGGTACATTATCTAAATATTAAACATTCGCGCGAATATTCCTATTGTCTAAGTTTGCTAGCCAGTATGACGGCCTTTCATATACGTGCAAAGATTCGAAAATACTACGAAAGTTTTCGCGCAACTAGCTTTTAGGCAACTAAGGATTAAATAACAATTTATTTGTTGCTAGCGGATCGTAAAGCAATGTGAAAGGTTATTTATTTTATATTTTAGGCCTACATAATATATAACATATTATTAAATTTAGGGATAAAAATATTTTTTAAGTTTAAAGAATATAAATACGAAGACAACGTTTTTCTTAAACTACTCTTATCTTATGATTCTAGTACTGTAAATCCACTTAATACTGCATGAATTAATCAACTATTCGCAGTTTAGTTCGTTAAGTTTATACTTTAACTTATATTTATTGTTTCAAACTAGATATAAAATCAAATTTTACATACTTAATCAAACTTTTTAGTTTATTTTTAAGTCTCTGTAAATTCTAACTTTTAATAAAATTTTTGTAGAAGACAGAGTTAGTGCAAAATTATTTGAAAACTTACTAAGTTTTCAAAGTTAATCTTAAAGTCAGTTCAAAGTAATTTAATAACAATTTTAATTTTGAAAACAATCGTTTTAATAAAAGTTTTGCAGTTGCACACATCGATAGATAATTTTAAGAATTTCGATCGTTTGTAGGTTTTCAAAGCATTAAGTCTGGGCTAAAAATAAAAAGATTTATTTTCTATTGTTTCGTATATGAGATAAATTATACGAAAAAAAAGAAAATGAATATAATTTTTTTTTATAATTACATTAAAAATATTTTACGAAATTAGCTACAGTAATATATAAACTTGAAAAAATAATAATAACTGACTAAAACTTAATATAAGATCATAATTATGATTGTGTTTTAAATGTTTACTCATTATAGAGTCATCACCATAATAATCTTCAATCAATCTTGATGGCCCTTAACACAACGACAATTTTATTCAAGAAATTTTATTTTATTTAAGAAGAAATGAATTTATTAAAATAAAACTGAAAATTATCAGAAAATCGGGAAGTAACTAGTTATAAATACTAGTTATGAGACCCTGTCTTTATCCGTCAATGTTAGCGATCCACATCAATTTGATCTATGCAGGCGTAAACAATACAACTTAACTTTGATTAGATTTTAATAATGCATACAACTACACCACAGAAAAACAACCAAACTTTCGATATGCAACCACAAACTAAACAGTTAATAAAAAGGTAAAAACTATTTCTTTTGAGCAAATAGTTTTTGCTCCGTTCTCTGCATACGTAAAGTTTTGAGTGCATCAACTGTATTTCTAAAGTATCAAATGCTTTCTTTGACATTACCAGCCAGAGTAGAACTGCTTTATGCGAGCTGCTCAAATCGCAGGCGACTGAAATGATGCAAGTTCCACTTAGCCTGCATTTGAGGTAGTTTCCAGAATTTTCTACCAGTCTCCATCTTTTCCACAGTATCGATGATGCCTTAAAAGGGTGTGCACGCTTCGTTGAACCCTATTTGGAGATTGAAGGTGCCGTTTGGGGAAAAGGAAAATACATAGTTTTGCTGTATTTTTGCTATTGACCAACTCTTGTTGCTTTTATTAGTAGGGTATATTATAGTTTATTGGACAGTTGTGTCAAAGGAATTTCTTCTAGATAATTTACAGTTAAACTTTTTGCGGCAATTTTATATAGAGATATGATCGACTTTTATCCTAGTACGTACTGTATGTTAAGCATTCCATAATTGTGAAAAAATATATTTGCGGTCACAGCACAAACCTCAAATATTCTAGTGCTAGTAGTCATTTTGTAAATGCAATGAAGGAAACCACATACAGTACTAGTCCACAGAAGCAAACAAAACGGATGCTTAAAATATTTTTTACGCACGCATGACTTGGGGAAAGCTGGTAAATGCGTAACGAGAACGTAACGCAAAGCGTGATCGTTCGAGGCGAACGGAAATTGAGAGGGAGACATAAGTTAGTAAAGATAGAAAGATAGAGAGTTACGTTTCGTATATTACAGTAGGGGCAAGAGAAAGAGGTGCGAGCACACATTTTCTTTCTCTCTTTCTCTTATAGCCAGTTAAGTTTCGTATATAGTCGTGTGGTCTTGGTCATGGTTAAGTGTCTTTTGTATTGCGTGAACAATTTCTTTTTATTTTTTCAACATGAAAACTTTTTATCCTAAAAGGTGCACGGATTTCGTTCTTTTTTTTAATATCGGCAGCAAAAACGGAAACACGAATGTGGTTTCATTTATTGTCTGTGATTATGTCAAATCCATACTGTAAAGTGGTGTGTATTATATTCTAGTAAAATTCTCAAGAAACCCATTACTCGTTACAACACGAAAGCGTTCGTTAAAACACGTTTTTCCACAAAATTAAGCAAGGGAATAAAACCTGATGAATTACATAACAAAAATAAAAAATACATAAAATAAAACAGCTACAAGTAGGTAGGTAATATCTAAACCTTGTTTATTCTAAGAACAGTTTTATATAGAGTCGAGACTTAAATAGAAAGAGATAAAATAAGACGGCGATCGCCCATTCACTTAAACAAAGCATTTAAAATAAGATATCGCTTATTAAAGTTTCATGAGGAAAGGTGAAAATATTTCTAGGAACTAAACATTTATTCAAGCAGCTTTGGAACAAACAACGATTGTGGTCTAGTTTCTATACTCGCAACTACATTATTGTTATTAACTTGAAACTATTATTGTTTTCTTTTATTATGATGTATAATATTATTATTATATAAGCGTACCTACATGAGACCTAAATACATAGTTTAATAAGTATAATATTAGTATTTATTTAGTACTAGCTGTTGCCCGCGGCATATCGGTTTAAAGATATTTTATTTCTCATAAGAACTTACATACAGTTCACTTAAAATGAGATACAACGTACTTACTATTAAATTAATTCATTACACCTCCAGTTATATAATAATACATACGTTATTTAGGTTTAGATTAGAGTGTGCATACATAATTCCTAAATTTCTTTCTTTTTTTTCTTTTTAAATATATTTAAGTTGTTACAATCTTTCACATCATTAGGTAAATTATTACAGCTGTGCTCCCTCAAATAATATCGTTTTCTTCCCATAATTAGTTCGAACTTTAATTAGCTGTAGTTTATTTTTCTTTCTTAAATTATGATTGTGTTGTAGGTAGTTGTTATATAATATGCAAGTACCTATTATATTTATACAAATAAACCTTCCTTTTTAATCACTTTATCTATTACGTAGTTTGATCTAAGGGGGACAGCCGAAGCGACTTTGTTCTATACTATGTAAAGATTATATTTTATATTTTTTGATTTCATTTAATTCTTAATTCTTTATTGTACATGTAACACATAAAACAATAAAAAATAATAAATTGTATGTACATTTAAGATATAAATGTTTATTATAATTGAAAAAAAATCTTTTAATTGTCATGCTACTTTATTAACGAAAATACATTTAGTACTTAGGATCGTAATACAGGTATATCTCGTGCTAATGCTAATAAGATTCCGTTATTTATTCCAACCTTCGCATAAATAAATCAACTTAGTGACATCAACCATTACAGACCTTTGTAGATCAAAGTACGCACTCAAAGAGACGTCCCCCACTTAAAAAGCTTTATAGTTTCAACTAATATTAATATTTATGGAGTTTCTGTAATTCATACGGCAGACACCTAAAGATACAAGTTTCTGAGCCAGATAGGCTTCCCTCACAAACTCTTGAACAAGAACAACTTAAAACTTGGCAGGGTTTCGAGTTTAATCAGTTAATTTGATTTTAAGTTATAAATAGACTCGTTTTGAGTATAGTAACAAAACACTGCCTATGCCTTCATCCAAAAAATTGCTTCCGAGTGGCAGCTCTTGGCATGTCGCCATAAAACTAAGGCTTTTTGATAATTGGACTACAATTAATTTATTGGCTAATCTCGGAGATGGAAGAAGCTTGTTACTGTCAAATGAAGAAAATGGGTTGCTAAGCAATGAGTCTGTCCTATTATGTAAGGACGTCTGTTGTCAGTTGTTTCTGTATTTGTTTGGATAGACACATGGCGAAATGAGGATATTTGAGGAGTATTGCGTCATTTGTGAAACAAACAATTTACTGACTGGCTTTTTTGTCTGCTTAGTTGTGGTTCAATCAGAGATTTATAGTAATTCTTTTTTCTCAAATGTTTTGATAAGCCTTGGAACCAGCTACAGTATATGTGACTAAAATATAGTTAGCTACTTTTATCAGAGTAGGCAGACAGATTAATCTAGTATCAATCTTCTAAAGCTCTCTGTCGGTCCTAAGAAATAATTTACATCTACACCTTATCTTCAAATGAGACTGAAGACTGAATGACTGACAGTAAAACAGACTTAATTAAATGTTTGTAGGCACTGTTGAGCTTTTTTAGTTATCATTTTCTGTTCTTCCAGTGTGGATGCCCGGGAACGAGACTTCGGCGTCGCAGAGCGGTGGTCAGACGAGAGCGTCTTCGCGTCGAGAGCCTACTTCCTCCCGGAGAGAAGGCCGGCAGAACTGGGAGTAGACCGGGTGAAGGCGTCCGACCAGGGCGTCTACCGCTGCAGGGTAGACT
Source organism: Diachrysia chrysitis (assembly GCA_932294365.1). Lineage (NCBI taxonomy): Eukaryota > Metazoa > Arthropoda > Insecta > Lepidoptera > Noctuidae > Diachrysia > Diachrysia chrysitis. The sequence continues at coordinate 1,897,813 of OW028661.1, forward strand.
TCAAGCAAGCTCAAACTAGAAACTCAAGAGTCAATTTGACTGTTATCGGTAAGTAATCAAAAACTATAATTATTTGTCGCTACCTTTTGTTAAAACATATTGTGGAATATGGATTTTTTTTCGTAATAATATTGGTTAAAAATTTAATAATAGTCACATAACTAAGGTATTAACAGCATTTTCTCTTAAAATTTTGCAAAATATTTGTTTTTTATTCGTATTACAGTCATATTTTCACTAAAATCCAGAAGTCAAAGGTAGAATTTATAGCGGATAAACAAAAGAAGAAGGTAGACTGGAAGCTGTCCCTAGCATTGCTTGAAAAAAAGGACCAAAAGTCTGTCTTGATGATTACTGATACTATGATGTGAACAGTAAATCATAATCATCTTAAGCTATAACATGGTTTTGCAAATTCTAAGTAAAATTAATACAAGTAAAGTCATCTTAAAATCTCTTTACAAATCTTCAAACTAGTTTCATCCATATTTATGAGATCTCATTTACACGAAAAAACTGCACTGCTCATATGATTCCATATTCCTTCTAAAACATACGTCTGTATTCCCCTCAGGAGCAGTCAAGTGTACTGCATGCCCACGTTTTGATAAACTAGTTAATAATTAACTAACCAAGAATATCATCTGAACTACTTAAATATCATCCTTGAAATATCACGAATTCAAAAGAGGTTCCAGCCACATCCATACTATTTAAAGACATAATATAACATGATATACTTTTGTTTATAATTATTATATTTATTTACGAATAACCAAAACTCGAAGCCAACTAAAACATCACTGCCACTTAATTAGACTAAAACGTATGAGCAGTACAAACGGGCCACTGTAACCATGGCAACAGCTCACATCTCAAGAGGAATGCTCTGCGACACTGAATAAGATTATTCGTAGGTCCCTGCACAAAGTACGACTTGGACGAGGTACAAAGGCGACGTTATTGCAATACACTTGGGACCATAGAGTATACAAATTGATATTATTAAAATGTCTCTTTGGTACTTGTTTTGAATTTGGAACGTATTTTCGGACGGTTATTGTGTTTTTATACAGTGGGATTTGTTAAGCATTGTGCGAATGTTCTTTTTATCTTTTATTTTTTATACAATGGGGATGTTTAAAAGGCATGTATTGAATTCTGTACATTTTGTACATTATTTTTTTACGTTTCGAACGTAAAATGGTATACGGAACGTAAACTGGTAGGTATTGATGTTTTGAACATAGGTTTTTAGCTCAGGGGATTTTATGTTGCTATAAAGTTGTTGTTCCTTACTGTATGAAGCTTTTGTCAACCGGGACGAAAAGTGATTGAAAAAACGATAAGAAAATACTTAGGCATTTTATGAGTAATATCATCACTGTAAACTATTGTTTTTTTAAGAGTGATTATTTGACTAGACTTTTAACCCGGCTTCCCACGGTGCCCGATATCGCGAATCGCGGCACACCGCGCCCCGTAGGTAGGTACTCGTCTGTAGACGTGTCTGCCCCGGTCCGTTGCAATACGCCGCGAGTCAAAATATACCGTAAGGCGGTTACAATTAGGTTTGATTCTCAACACTTACTGCGCGGTGTACGACAGTCCGTGGTCGACATGCGGGGTAATGAATGTGGAAAAAGCCTGATTTTCACATTTAAAAGTAATAAGAATTTAGTGAAGTATTTACATGTACAGTAAAATAAATCGACTTTTTTTAATAAATGTATAGTTTTTTTTTATTTTATAGTAACACAAAATAAGTACTTACCTAAAACGTATTCTATCTAATGAAATGTTGGAGTTCCGAGTACAAACGTTCCTGTTACCTTCAGAAATAGTGCATTCTTAATGATATACATAAATGAAATGCAAATTAACAATCTGAATACCTTAAAGTGTACATTTTCACCTTTGCAACTTACTGCAGCGTACAATGCAAAGTAAACTCCTTTTTGTATTCATAGCGGATGCCATGCTTTTCATGTCACATTAGAGATAAGCTCAGAAGGTTTATGTACAACGGAGAAAGAAAGTTTAAGTAAAATACGTAGGTACCTACTGTCTTTAACTTTGATTATCTTTACTATGTCATAAAAATAATCTATTGGATTTTTAATTTGTAATTAATTTTATTTTGTTCAAATATTGACAGCGCAAATTTATGAATATTTAATTTTATAATTTTAGACAGAAATTAATAATGAAGATAGCAGTTGAGATTTTCTGTTAAAAAATGAATGCTTAGTTTATAACAACATTTCACAATACAGAAAAATCCAATTATACCCTTTTATTGTCCAACAGTTAAATCAATAATGTTTTCTATTCTGTTTCAATTGAAATAATTTTAAATGCCATTCAAATGAAATAAGCTAAACATTTTATTTTTATAAAAACAAACAAATATTGACTTTTTCAATATCGTTTGGAATTGTACTTCTGTTGTATCGGTAACTTGGTCGATATGGCGTTGTTTATGGCCGTCGTATCGTACGTGTAACAACCTGTAAATTCTTCCTGAATCTTTTATTGTGTTGCACTACGAATACAACAAAGTCTTACATCACATTTATCTTTCGCATAAAAAGGCTTTTAAATTGTACGAAAAGAGTTTTATTTTATAAAATATTTTATTAACATCGGCCGCTTCGGTTGTTTGTACTCTTTGCTAATCATTGTACAATTTAAAGTCTTGAAATAATAGCCTTTATTGCAAAGTACTAAGGTTAATTTTTGATGTGAATTTGTGGTTAAACTTAAGGTAATTTTCTTATGGCTATTAAAGTGGAATTTAGTGTTTATCATGTCGCTATTAACTTAGTGACAGAAGATCATCTCATACTTTTCTGTGCATTAACCAGTGAACAAATAAATGTAGCCTAGATATTCAAACATCGTTTTATATTTAAATAAATAAGCACTAATATAAATATCTATCTAAGAACAATAATAGCCATGTGGCTAATTTGTTTGACGCCATTTTTTAGGGTTTTTTATAAATTAAGACTATAGTTTTGTTTTAAGCAGGTATATGTGTTGTATTTGTAATTGTTTAAAATTATATAAGTAAAAACTTTATTTACAAAAAAGATATAAAACACATAGCAACCAGTCTTGCAAATAAGTGCTAAAAGTAATAGACGAATCGAATATCGCTCGAACAGTTCTCAATTTTACAAAATAAATAATACTCTGTGTTATTCTAGGCTAGCTATCTCTATTATGCTATACTCCAGATGTAGCATAAATGAATCTCAAATGCTGCTATAAAAACATCAGCCTCTATTCGTACTGGAAAATTCTTTCAACTATATACCTACATAGGTAAGGTATGGTATATATGACTGTATCTCTGTCATGTAGGGGTTAAATAAATATTATTTGAAGTTAGTCCTGTCTAAAATGGCATAATGATATTGGATAGACTTTACAGCGTTTTTAAAAGGACTCAGAAAAGCAGATTCTTTTGATACCTATCCAAAAAAAGAGAAATTTAGATCTTTTTTTTTATTGTTTTTGGAGAAGGCTTACAGACTAATTTGATCTTGAGTAAGTTGCTTCCACAGATAAATATAAATTATAACAGTTTTTTTTTATTTTACAAAGTAACACAGTATTCAGTTATACAACATACACAAATATCACCACAATCTGGGTCCGACTTAAGACTTAACTAGGCTTTGTTAGGTTTTCTTTGTATAAAAAAAAAAATTGGTTCGCCAAAATAACGCTAAGTAACCGCTCAATTATCATGAGTTCTGAAGTAACATCTTAAATAATAATAAAACATAAATAAAACAAATACCCAACGCATAAAACTGCGTCTCACTATGACGTTAAGGTTAGACTTCATTTCTACATAATATTTACAAGAAAATAACATGCCGGTCACTCCCATGCACGCAAACTTTCCTTCACTCGGCAAAAGAGTTCTTGCATGTGAGTGAATAGAGAGTTGTCGTTACATTAATTGGCGAACTCAGCCTATACGACCATCGTCAAAGCACTAATGCCGGAAAAACTTTGATCCGGGATCATCATTTTGCAAATTATGTCATCTCACACTTGTGAGTTCTAGTACGTGTGAGTAAGCAACATGGTGGCTTATTCCCAGGATGCTTAATATGTTTATCCCATTTCTTCATTCGTTCCAATGTAACAAACATCCAAAATCCTGATAGACTTTGATCTTAAAATATTTCTTTGATCTTTCTCCTTTATATAAACCATCTATCAATATTAATTTAATTATTAATTTAGAAGTAATATTTATATTATCCTATTTGTAATAACTTGCGATAAATGTTTTATATATTTTGCCCGTTTTATTAATGATTGCTATTGTTCAATATTTGAAGATTTTGTTTAATATTGTTGTAAGGATGTCTAGTTAACTTTATATTGAAGCTATCAATATTGATATTAAGACTCCCGAAATGTTTTGACGAAAAATATCTTATTAGATCATTTGAAAGATTTTTTGCTCAGTATTAAGGTTATTGAGCATTTGATCGTTGTTTAGAATACTTTATCAGTACCCATTAAAGAATAGGCATAGTACTTTTTTTTAAGTTTTTAATTTTATAGCCTAACATATTATATATTATATTAAATATATATTAAACATATATAATATATTATTAATAATATATTTTATATATTATATATAATATTAAAATATTTTTAGAATATTTTAATGACAGATGAATTGAGTGTTACTGACATAGTGCAACGTATCTTTCGCGAGTTTAATAACACTTCGTATTAGGTATTCTACGTAATTCTATTAAACTAAATACAAGTTAGATTGTTCTTGCTAATCAAACCACGTGTCTGAACTTACAAGCAATGTGCTAACTCCGAGCTGTTTGCTTGTTAGCTCAAAGCTAACCTGTGATCACGGCAAAATTGACATCTTTGATCCAACATGTTGCACCTAGAGTAATTAATGTTCTCAATTTATCGAATTCGCAACAATTGAATTAATAATTTTCGTAGTATTTTATTGTAGATAGATGTAGATGTTGGTATAACCTAAAAATTCAACAAAAGGAAGTATACTGTATTTTATGTTTATCATCAAGCGTGCGTATTTTCATGAAGCAGTAAATTGAGGTACCTTTATCATTGCACACTCACTACCAATTTGAATATTAAAATTATAACTATGAAAACAATTGAAAGTGCGGTGCCTAGAACAGCTAATCACTAACATTAAAATAAAAAGGAACTATGGCTACCTAATAAAAATGAAAATTACTGCCACACAAATGAAACTCAAATTCCTATGAACATACATTGTTGTCTGCGAATTCCGGTGTCTATCTTTCTTCTATTTATCTATATCTATATATATAAAAATAAATCTCTAATTCCCTTGGTCACGCCATCACTTCTGAACGGCTGCTTCTTTTTTATATGTTTCTTATTGTAAAAAGAATGTTTTTACAAAAGAAATAAAAAATATATATGAAAATATTTTAAAAATCTCGCCCTACCCATGCGAAGGCAGGGCGGGCAGCTAGTTAGTAATAGTAACAACTTAATCAGTAAATTTCCCTAAAAATACTTCACAACCCAAGTTATCGCTTAAAGCACCCTCACGAAGATTAAAGATATAATTAACATTCCCTGGGCTCAAAGGTCATTTTATAAATAGCTCATTCAATATTCAATTGCCGTTCCAAAATTACCGGAATTCACTTAAACAAATAAACTGAGGCATTATAAAATAATTGGACATAAAAGTTGTCTAATAAAAATGGAATTAATGCTAAATGAATAATAAAAAGTAAAGGAATAGGGCTATGAAAATTATATTAAGGCTATTATCGATATCCTTAGTCGAGATTTTGTGAAGATCAGCAGAATGGTTTTAAGATAAATGGGAGATTTTAAGGCTCGATCGTGATAAGGTCGGTTTTATAGAAACTTCATTAAAATACGTTGTTTGGACTAAAATCTAAATCTAGTTACTATTATTTTTGTTTGATATTTTGTAATACTGTCTTTTAATTCCGTTTTGAAAGAATATTTTTATGAATTAAAAACATGAAAAAAGAATGCAAGTTTTATTATTTGACTTATCCATACCATTCCATATCTATACTGATATTATAAATGACACAGTAATTTGTCTGTCCGTCTGTTACGCTTTTAAGGCTAAATCGCTGAACTGTTGTTTGTTGAAATTGTTCTGAAACATTCGTAACCATTGATATGACAGTGAAAACTCAACAATTATTTTTTTAAGTATATATATTGTCAAGTTTGTAAATATTTAAGATGTACGCTTTCAATGAATAAACATAACAATTTATAGACACATACCTTATACCTAAAATACACATACTAAGAAAAAAAATACCTAGGTACTTGTCGCTAAATTATGTTTAAAACCGACTCCAAAAGGGAGAAGTTCTCAATTCGAGGTTTTTTTTTGTATGTTTAGACGCGATATCTACGGCAACTGTTGATCTATTTCGATAACTATTTTTGTCATTATATCTCAGAGATAGTCCATATAATAAGTAGGTTCCTTTTTACATTTATGTGTACCTAATCAATTATTTTCTTTGCTAACAGTGCCGCCCAGTAAGATGGTGATCACGGATGACAAGGGCGACGTGAAGCAAGCCATCGTCGGCCCCTACATCGAAGGTGACACCTTCACGCTCAAGTGCGACGTCAGTGGGGGTAAGCAGAACTAAATACCAGACAAAAAAGAATCTTAAAATCTCTACTTTTAATACAAGTAGCAAATAATCTAAAATTATTTTTAGTCCATAATTTTTGTAAGTGTTAATTAAAACCAATAGCAAATAACACCTATATTCGATCCCAGGTCGACCCAGACCCTGGGTGAAATGGTTCCGGGATGAGGTGGAAACAGACACGCCCGCAACTCCACTGTCCGGGAATGGGGTCCGAGGAGTTCTCCATATAGGACCCTTGACCAGACTGGACGTGAGAGCCGCATTCACGTGCAGAGCATCCAATCATCCGCGAGCACATCCCATTGAAACCACCCTTACTTTGGATATGAATTGTAAGTAATACTCTATAATAAATAATATTTTTTAATTACTGAAGCTCTCTTCGATGTACTAGTCTAACCAGACTCATCCACTTACACTCTTTCCAACACACACTCGCTCACTCTCTCTCTCTCACACACACACACACACACACACCCTCACAGAGAGAGACCCAGACTCACACTCATAAAAATACACTAACTTACATTCATAAAACATCCGGTCAGAGTTATCTTAAAATCGATTTATTTATTTTACAGTGTTACTCAAATTGTGATTCCTTTTCTTAACAAGCTCACTCATTGTCTGCAATCATTTCTGTGATACTAAATGTAAGCTATTAAACATGTAACTTGAACAGATGGGGACCTGGTGACCTGTATGACAGGTGTTACTACCTACCACAGGCACCAGCGATCCACAACCAAAAATTGTTAGCTATTTCTCGTGTGTAAAATTATTGTTTGTATGTTTTGGCTTGTGGTGAGAAATAAACTTTTTATTATAAAAAAAAAATCACAGAGAAATAGGAAAGTGTTTTTACGAAAAATATTCGTTGTTTGAAATAGAAAATATATGACAAATTATTCATTTATTTTAAATTACATGAACATCATAACAGTTAAGGTACACAAAATATAAAGAAAAGTATAAAAACTTTTATAAAACGTAAAGTACGCTCTGATATAGCAAATTCATAATAATTTTAATCTTCTGAGATAAAAAAAGATGAGCAAATGCAAGCGTGCAACTTGGGATGAATTTGGACGCTTTGATGAGCTTCGACTCTGCTGTAAAATTAATTGACTCTATGATTTTAAAAATACAATTATTATCTTAGACTTTTAAGGGATATTTTAGATATTTTTAGAAGGTCATTATCATTAACACAGTGATATAAACACAAAAGTATTCGGCACTTACATGGCTGACGGGCGAGGCCATATCAAACATCCAAAAAAACGACTTCTCTTATATTTATTATTATTTCTCACTATCCTTAGTCAACCGCACTTGACAAAGCTTACATCACGAGATATTGCGTGATCACTCAAGGCTTAAGTCACATAATATCACACAACAAAATACGCAATAAGGAAACAAATTTCCCTAATACAGAAGTTAAAAACTAATTCCCTTTTTGATTTGCTTTTCCACGCCAGTTATATTGTACCAAATAAAGGGAAGTACATTTAATATTTCTTGGAATTCAATAATATATCATTGTAGTTAGAACTCTTGTTGTAACACCGACGTATTAGTCACAATTCACAAGAATATTTACGCGAAAAATATACACCAAACTACCAAATAAATTTATTTTTAAACAAATAAATAGTACCCTTGTAATGAATACTTTAGGAATATTCAGCATCTCCTTGCAATCTTAGGAGTAACTTTCAATGTCAGTCTCATAATTATAAACTCAAACAAATATCTTCCAACAAACGAAGTATCAGTATATAAAAAATTATAGTAACAAAATAAGTATAACTAGGTATATGTATAATTATGTTCTCAAATCAAGTGTATTAATTTAATTCAAGCAGGTTAGACTATTTATCCAGACAGTGAAAGCAAAAATGGTTACCAATTAAGTTAAGTATTTTTTTTTAAACTGAAGAACCCAATTCTTTGTATAGATGAAGTTGCTTTTTCAACCCAAAAGTTCCTTCATCTATAACAAGGACAAAGTTTTGTGTGATGAGCATGATGATCAATCACACAAAAATTTTGTTCTGTACCTGATTTGTTGGTGTAATGATTTGCCATAATATTTATAATATACAGGCTCTGCATAGTTTGGGATTAGATGGCTGTGTGTGAGTAGTCTTAAGATGTATTATTTATTTATATCCAAAATAGTTCAATATTCTAAAACAAGCTTTTGTTCCCAGTTCCACCTCTAACAGTCCACATCTTGGGATCAAACCAGCCGCTCTCAGCCAGCAGGAGGTACGACCTGCTGTGCCAGAGCTCAGGGTCGAGACCACCGGCGTCGATCACCTGGTGGAAGAATGGACATAGGATAAACAATGCGAAGGAAACGGTAAGATTTTGTTTCGTCATAATTATCTAATCTCTCTTCTATAATCATGTGAATTTTTATTTTTCGGAAAGTTATATTTGTATACATGTAGCCATAGATAAGTGGCATTAGTTGACAAGTACTAACTATTGTTTTGTGTCTTAGTTTTTATTCATTTTTTAATATAAAAACTCTACTCCCGTACTAAGGAGTTACACCCTTGAGTCGTTAGGAGTTTTACAAACATTCAAATCACATGCACAAACAACACCCAGACTTAGAACAAGCATTTGTGGAGCACAAAATTGCTTGTCCCATGCGGTTATCAAACAGTACGTCACGACATTGGTAATTGGCGTGGTGACCTTTACTGCTCGGCTATCAAATTCTATCTTGAATGTCAAACTAGAAGTAAAACATAGAATACGGAAAGTAAGTAACGCTTGTGTATCTAGATCCTGGATTCTGTCAGTAAATATGATTCTACTGTTTATATATCTATACTGTAAATATGATTCTATACTGATTATATTAATATAAATAAACTTAAAATAATTTTACACCAGGAAAAGCATTAAAACGAGTGAATTATTAATACAGTATTGACTGCATCAACTTCTTACTCTAATCTTCAAGAAACATCTTATTAACAAGAAAGCCACTTTAAACACCGCTCTTAACTTTAAAATTCCGTTTGAAGTTACTTTATACGGAAACGCAAATATTTCATATTATTTTGATTATAATAACTTACGTATTAATTTTGAATCTTCAAAGAAAATTCCATCGAGTGCCGCGGTTATCGAGATTGACAACAAACGAACTCAGAAACAGATAAGAAGATACTAGCTCATCAATTCCCAAAGTTTTCGAGGGAAAAGCTAATTTTGCATAGAAATTTAATCAAAGTGGCCAATCTTATACGGCGTCAGTGTAGCGACTTGAAATAGGGGCACGTAAAAGTAATAAATGTAGATTGAATGGGACAGAGAATGCTTACGGCGTGCACAAATCGCTCGTAAGAGACCCAACGGTGTTCCTGTTGCAAATGTCTGTAGAAAGTGAAAGTTGCCCGAAGTCCCGTTGAGGCAAATTTGTCTGGCAGCCGTTAGGAACCCTGATTAGCTGGCTTTAAGAAAAATGTTACCTAGGTTAAAAGATTTATAGCAAAGCATTCTTGTGTCTTGAACTTTTTGTTGGTAATACAAACTTATCTTCCTTTGATCAGCAAAGCCTGAGGTCAAGATTTTAAAATGGTGCTTCTATATAATTTTATGAGTAACTTTGCCCGCGTGTTTTAGTTTCAACGGTTTTTCATTATTGTAACATTTTTCATTTATGCTCCGCTCCTTTTGGTCGCAGCGTAATGTTATATAGCTTCCTCAATAAATGGGCTATCCAACACTGAAATAATTTTTCAAATCGGACCAGTAGTTCCTGAGATTAGAGCGTTTAAACAAACAAACAAACTCTTCAGCTTCATATATTAGTATAGATAATACAAATAATAATAAAATAATGATTATTGGTTTAAAAAAACTCCTAGTAGAATTCCACATAACAAACTATTTGATCTTTAGATACGTTATAAAGTTGACATTTTATATCTGCAATTGGTACTGTATTGGCGATATCAAACAGACTGCTACTAACACCGACTCTAGAATGGGATCGATCTGGTTAAAAAGAAACTGTACAACAGTTTATTTTCCTTTGTTAATAGATACAATGTCTAGAGCTAGCGAAGGTATTTGAACAAGTAAACCTGTTGCTTTCACATCTTTAATCTCACCGTTTGATACTGAATTTGTTCTTATTACCTGCTCAAAATCTCGGAAGCAAGTAAGAACATAATTCTTTTCTTCAGTAGTATTCAATCATAAATCTTCCACAATAAGTTGAAAAAGCTCATGTTATTGTGATCACAAAAAATGGATTTCACTATACGCTAATCTAAGCTACCTACTAAGCAATTAAGTTGATACTTTGATTCTCGCTTGTGATAGTGATCGACAGCTATTTTGCCATAAATCACTATGTTGTAACAGTAAAGCTTTAGCTGCAATACCTATGATCTGGTCTGTTCGATTAAATCACTAAAGGCTAATGCCTTTCCAAGTTTAAGTGGATATCTTGTAATCGGATTTCAAGGTATCAGAGGTATTCGCATGACTATCAAGACTGATACCGTAAAAAGCTCTTAGAAATACTGAATAATTGTATATTCAAGCAATCCCGAAGCAATTACTTATAGAACATAATAGATTTCTCAGATGCGTGATAGGGAACTCTGGCCATCAATTTGACGGAATAAGCTTCCAAAATTACGTCAATCTTATCGATATCCATTTGTTCTCTAAAAACTTGAAGTATTTCTACTTAAGAGTCTTCAATATAATTGAATTAGCTACCCAAAATAACATCGTATCACAAAACCAATATTATTATTATTGATTAAAAGCACTACAGTCCCCATTACCAACAACCCACGCAATTTAATATCAAACCCAATATTTCCAATATTTTTCTTTCATTATCTCGTCAACGTATAAATTACGGTACTAAAATTAAATTCCCTGCATCTACGCTCCCTTGAACAAAAGTGACGATGTAACTAGATTACATTGGCAAAGCCGAAATATCAGTCTTCTTGATTACAACACAACGCGGTACGTCAATCAAGTCGCACACACGCTATTCAAACCCGTTTGATTGTCGTACGTAATTAAATTAAACCTACAGCCAACATGCCAACTAGAAATTAATATTAACAACACTTAATTAAAATCAATCCTGAATACTGAATCGTGGGATCAGCTTTGTCATTGGTTGATTTGTTTTTGTAATCGGTTTGGGTGTCTGGATTTGCGATTTAGATTTGACTTAAGCTTTTGAAACGTTTGAACTCACGTAGTGTAAGAACGTGATGCTTTCTTGGATTTAATAATCGCGGGGTTTAAGGAGTGATGTTTAAAACGCTATTAAGGATTTTATTCAGAACACGTATCTCATTGTGGAATTTAGACACTTTATGTTTTATTTATGATTAAAATGCATTTGGACTGTGTTTAAAAATTTACTGATGAAATATGTTATTGTTGTTTTTCACCTATATTTTATTTAAAAATTATGCGCATTATTCCCGTAAAATGATATTAACTTTATCACCAACATTTTCAGTAACAGCATAAATAAATATGAAACAAACTGCTGTAATGAAAATGATAAATAGGTATATTGATTCTAACAAATTCGAAATTTTCCATTTAATATAATATTTACAACGTTGAAAGCCTCTAACAGAAATATCTGATGATCGTTTCAATATGAATTTTGATTTAGTACCTCTAAAATAATATTAATTGAACGCAATATGAATTTTAACGGAACTTCAAAGGATTTTAAGTATAATTTGAAAATCGTAGGTACTCGATTTTATCCTCTTGTAAAAGTGAAGAGAATTTGTCTTAAGCGAGAGTTTGTATTTTAAGATCGATGATTATTATATTAAGAAGAGTAAACACTTTTATAAGTACCTACTCGTAGCTTTGCAAGTAACTGAATAATTTGTTTGGTAAATTAAAAGTTACTTATAAGATTTCTGAAATTGTAACAATGTTAACGTTAGGAAAGTTAAAATGTTTGTACTAATTACAAAGACACATTTTTGCGTAAAAATTACTGTATTTTTTGTCAGCTTCACGAAAAATGTAGCTCTGCAATCATCATAATTATTATCTTCATTGATCACCGATATTTAAGTAAAATTTTTATCCATCAGTTATCTTCTATCTAAATATATCTTTTGTCCAACAGTTATCAACGGATGGAAACACAACCACATCAACAGTGTCCTTACAACTGACGAAGTCTGACGCAGGAGCGAAGCTGGCCTGCAGGGCTTCCAACCCTCAAATGGCATTAGTACCAGCTTTGGAAGACGATTGGACTCTGGATATTCAGTGTAAGTAATTTGAATACTTTGAACTTTTTAATTGAGGCTCTTGTCCCTTTAAAGTGTAAGCAAAAATGTAAGTGGTTTTTGGAGCATTTAGGAATGGGGTCAAGAGTCTCCGGTCAGTATTACCTATTGTGACGAATTTGTTAAGTGATATGAACATACTTACACGATCCTTATGAGACTTAGTATATGATTTGTATAGAATGCGGGTTTTTTAAGGGCATCCATAAGTATCTACTTTTGTTCCAGTAAATCAGTAGATAAAAATAGTCTAGACGTAAGATTTTGTTACCTTGAACATGGTTGATCAATCGGTACTGATTGTTTATTATTTATTAATCACGTATGTAGTACACCAAATGCAACTAGAGTAGTAAACAAAATAACTAAAAAATCCCTGCTTATTATCCTTTAATCTAAAATTTTATTCTTTGCACGTAAGTAAAAGCCTTCCACACCTAGACGTTTTATTGTAACTCTCCCACGAGGAAGTAGGAACGGTAAAGAAAAATTAACTTTATCCAAAATTTCCCTTCCAAATTTTATTACGTAAGCCTTGAAACTTCTCCACGACTTTGTTTTTCTTGAATTCTAGATTTTATGGGCAAGAATGAAATTTTGCAAGAGTACCTACGTTCCGAAACTTTTTGGTATTGAATACTGGCATTGTAAGTGTCTACTTATTATATCGGTCGGGGTATATTTATTCGTAGATCTGAATTGTGTGTGTTGGTGACATGATTTTTTTATTTCTTACTACTTACATTGTTCATAGATTTAACGCTAGGTTTTGACGGTTGTTACTTATGCCTAGTTCCCGTATTCAAGAATTAATGATTAGTTTTTCTACGGAAGGTAGAATTTTCTAAGGAAAACGAAGTAAATTCTACCGTCCGTAAGCAAAAATAATCATTTCTTGAATATAGGAATCGCCTATTACCCAAACTCTTTATTCATGAGTTCTTATTTCAATTTTGTTGTTGTTATACTTGCTTATATATAATAAAACAGTAATGCAATGAACTTGGACACCACATTATGTGATATATTTTTTTACTTCCTAAGACTGTTTTATCATAAATAAATTCTCTCTTCTAAACAGACGTTCCTGAAACGACGGTTCGGTTGGGAACGAACCTAGACCCGTCGAATATAAGGGAAGGCACTGATGTATATTTTGACTGCATCATCAGAGCCCATCCCTATGTTTACAAAGTCGAATGGAGACATAATGTAAGTATTCTAGAAGCTATGAAAGATGATTTAATTACTTTATTTTTTGAAACACTGATTGATAAAACTTATAGTCAGAAATATTATAGATTTAACCACAATTAATACGCAATAAAAGTACCTAAATAAAATAAAAATTACCTCAGTATACCTACTGTTATCCGAAATCAGTATTGAGTACTACGTCGCGTCACTACTACCGGAAGAACGAACAGCCCTATGCGGGGAAGCGCGATCATGGCAGCGCGCGCCTCTCGCGTTGTACCGAGTCTTAAATTGTATAATTGTTAAACAATCTTTATGGCGTCACTGGTATTTAAAAGTATTGCAAATGTAATGTTAAATGTGATCTAATAACAATATATTGTTTAGTGTAAAGATTAATGGTCATATTTATAAAAATCTCGGCGGTATTAAGCAATTCCTTAGAAACTTCTAAATCTTAAATTCTCTATAGAAAAATTAAAATAAGAATCTGTTAATTAATTGCTATCTATATTAATTTTTTTTTATGAATACTACTTTAAACATGATTATTTAATAATATGCCATACCAAGTTAGGTTAGTTTTAATTTACATTATTTTCAATCAAGAAGTTAAACAGGATGGACCCTTCAATAATGCCTTTGAGCAAAAGGGTCAAACTTATAGTCAAACCATGTATCTTGTAGGGAGGCATAACGCTAAGTTTCAATCCCATGGGGTCCGTAAAAGGGTTGTCACGACTTCATCCCGAAACTAACTTTAGCGCCATAAGATCTACGTTCAGGTTATTTATAGAATAATGTCCATGTCATATTATAATGGTGATTATTATAACAACTTTATTTTAGGTGTTATGGTAAACTAAAAGATACTTTACTTAGGTCTGATTGCACTAAACCAAATCCAAGAAAATGAGTAAAACAACATTATATTGTTGGCTTGCTTAGCACATTCTTAGTTCATGTTTTCCATCGATAATTTTAATGAAGAATCTGTTAAGCAGTTGCTAAACATCGTTGTAATTTTTATAAATAGGGCTTTATTTTAAACATTATCTCAAAACTTTTAGCCTTTTAGTTTGAATTAGATCTACAGACAAAAATCAAAAATCGTCTTCTCATTTTTCTTTTCTTTGCTGTATAATCTGTATATCAACTCCCAAAATACTAATTAGGTGTATATAAGACCATTGGCAATCAGGTTTTAGTTAAAATGGAACAACAACCTAAATAATTGGATCCCTTTACTCCACCAGGGTAAAACTCTCCTCCACAACGTCGGTCAAGGCGTGATCATCAGCAACCAGTCGCTAGTCCTGCAGGGGGTCGGCAGGAGAACTGCTGGCAACTACACATGTGTCGGCTTCAATGCAGAAGGGGATGGAGAAAGCAAACCGTTCTCCCTGAATGTTTTGTGTAAGGAAAATTTGTCTTTATTGTGCAAGAAATAAAATTTGAAATCCAGTCTTCGTACTGTGTATATGAGGCTCAGAATCGAAGCTATTACTTACCTGAGTACTAGTTAAATCTTTGTATTATCTGGAAAATATGTAATTTTCGTTACGAAATTTATTAGATTAATCTTATTACCTACCAGTTGAACCCTCAGATCCTCTAGATTTATTCAAAATACCTATTATTTAATTTTTTAGTTAAATTTAAAACAGCTTGAATTATTCTGTGTCAGCAGTTGTTTAAAAATAGCATCAAATCAAATCAAATCAAATCATTTATTCGTTTGCGAACATGGGTACAGAGAAGTTCTTATATATTAATAGTGCACATTAGCCACATTCTACCACAAAAGGTATGCAAACTTAACAATATAGGTACAAAATGACTACAACTAACGCATTACGCTTAACTTTATATAATACTCTTATCTATAGCATGCAAATGACTAATTGATAACATTTTTTCAACAGACGCACCAACTTGCAGAAGTTCTCAGCAGAGGGTACACGGTGTAGCTAAACAGGAACGAGCTCACATCACCTGCCATGTAGACGCTAATCCTCCTGAAGTAGTGGTGAGAATAGCATCTATAATCCAATTTTATAACACATAAGAAAAAAAATTGGAGCTCTAGGAAGATTTCTTTGGATTTTTTTGCAAAACCTCATGACATTAGAAGTTTTTCAAATGAATAGCAGGTTTTAAAAATACTATGACATGAACGCGTGTATAGTGTATTCAAACAGCTCAACAAGTCTTTATCTGAAAAGGTAACATAAAAAAAGGATTGAATCAAACTATTTGCTTATGATTGTAGTATTACCCGTAATGGACCCGACTATAAACTGTTTTAACCATATCATACTACCAAAAACTGATAACAAACATTCGGACCAACCCAACCTAGGTGCCTCTGATTGCGGAACACGCCTAAACTTCGTTAGTTATAGATTCCCTTATAGATATAGGGTAATTTAGCCAGAAATTATTCAATATATATAAGTTTCTATAGACAGAAGGTAAATTCGCCAATCAAGAGGGAATTACAATGTGGTTTTCCTTATAACCCTTCCCCTGTCGCACCCCCTACATCCTACGACATTGACTCAATTATAACAATTGAATTGTGACGTTTCTTCCTTGTAGAGGTTTTTTTTTATGTCAATCAATATTGCCAACTGTAGCTAAAGTATTATTATAAACATGTACAAAATAAAAACACTCTGAACGAACTGGCAGAACTGATTTTACTGTATACTCCGTTGGTACTATACTATTAAGTAAGTAATATAGGTAACTTTAGTCAAAGATTTTTTAGTTGTCTGAGTAGTCTATTTTTTTGTAAAATACTTTATGCGATAACACTACTTTCTAGACAGGCATTAAAAGTATTTGTCTCAGTCTCAGAGCATTGACAAAAGAAGATGCCATACGTTGAAATTCCCCTCGGTCAAAGTACATACCGGCCGTACAGTAGATTTTACCGTAGCCTTTTTTGAAGACTGACGTATCGTGTATACAAGAAAATCTATAATAGTGTGTGTAATTTGTGTCTGTGTGTTGGAATAAGATGGGTGTGCGTCTTTCAGGTTTTATTTCTGTTTTTTAATGGTGTGTGTATATTTTATTAGTGTGCTACCTCGTCCCCCCCCCGTCCCCCCGAAACTGCCTAGCAAAATTCCCTACGTTTAGTAAGCTATGGCGTGTCCCGTTGGTCTCAATGGTGTCTTATCAGTTACTTATATCTATTAAAATTTAGAATATTGAAATTTATCAAGCTACCAAACCAATTTCATTAAGTCCCATTTTCAGTCAAAATAAAAATATAATAAAGTCGTACACTTCCTAATTCTGTTTCCAAAATAAAATAAAACGGTATATTATTTACCATCTCATCAAAATTTTATCAACAGCCGGAAGGAATTGAATATGTAATTTTAAATACAGACTTACAAACTTGTGAGTAAGAAGTTGATGAAAATCAACGAGACTAACTTTTACGTAAAGAAATCCTGAATAAGTAATGTGAACTCATTATTAAGATGGAATTAGTTGGATACGGATAAAGAAGATTGATGTTGATGTTATAAAGTAGCATTTTGTATTTATATTAATTTTTAATAGATTAATTTAAACTTTATCAATAAAATTGTTAGTCATTTTCGTCAAATTATTTAACCAGTAAGTACTAATATACCACTGAAAAAGAGACATCCTTTAAGGAATTACAGTCGATAGTGTGAGAATTCCCTGCAGAGTATTAAAAAAAAACAATAAAGAATAGTCCACATTTTAGGCGGAAAAATTTAACAGTCTAGATCTTGTTACTTTTGAGAATTGTAACGACAATTAGGTATGTATTACTAACAAGTTAGGTAACCGAAATTGTTGTTAACTTATTTATTACAAGGTTATATAATGTTCTCAAACATGTTACGTTGTTATTTTCTGGTAGCTTCCACATGACATAATCCTTCCAAGAAACATAATACATACAATCTTATTTAAGACATCTGTAGGCTTTTAATTCTTGCTGTCTCTGTGGCAAGATGCCAAACATTCTACATACTGAGTCTTATGTCTGAAATAGAATGTGTTATGAATAAGAATAAGTGTTTATAAACAAGTATTTTTTCAAAAACTTTGCTTTATTGCGAGGTAGTCAAAGGTAGGGAAGATTGAAGCCTCTACCCCGCAGTATGCCCGTAGCAACGTATTTTAAATTATGGAGAAACTAATTGTCTGCATCACAAAATGTAATGGAATTTGTTGGAAGATAATAGGAACTAGCCCACCCATGCCCATCATTGCAACTCCTGTAAGCCAGGATCTACAATGATAACCGATGAATACCACCGAAACAGTTAAGCTCGGTGTGTCCCAGGGAAACGATTGACTGTCTTGGAACCCGCATCGAAATTAATCAGAAGTAGTAAATAGGAGGAGTATGAAAAAAAAGATAAGATTAAGATGTTGGAAGATAAGTCAAAACCTTAAAAAATAATATCCATGGGACATTTGTGGTCGTCGAAGCAACATATTAGACGTTCGTATTATAAGGAATATATTCCCAATTGAATACAAATTCTAACTTCGATCCTGCATGGCAACGAGCCAAAGATTACTTCTGAGTTTAATGCCCGAAACAGAAGAATTTATAATAATTATTACCCTGTGTGTATGTTCTGCGACCTATATTAATATTTATGCTATTATAAATCTCGATGAGGTTGTGTTCCTGCATATGATATAGGAGTTTTGGCTTGGATTACGTTATTTGTGTAAAGCAGGATTATTTTGTATAGGTATTTATAATCTGATGCTGTAAGATTATTAAGATTACCTATTTTTCATTTAAATGATTGACTAGCTAATGCCTAACCATTCTTCTTCTTTTGTGTCGATGGTTATCTACAGATCTGACCAGCCCAAAACATAGCCAGATTTATTGTTCTTCAATTAATAATATCAGAAAGCCTAACTTTCAAGCATTTTCAAATAAAAAAATCAAAACCTAAAATTGCCACCTTATGAAGATCAAGATCACTTACCTAAGGAAAGTTAAAGTTAGCCGTTTTAAGCATATGAAAGGCTTGAAAATAAATAAATTTTTAATTATAAATTTCGAAAACCTAAATATATTTCTTTACCGACTAGTCCAATCCAACATTCTGTCTTCTCCTACAGTTCCGATGGACCTTCAACAACACCGCCAACAGCAACGAGGTCAGCGACACCTACGTCTCTAGGGCTGGCACCAGTTCCACCGTCACCTACACTCCTCATACGGAGATGGACTACGGCACCTTGCTGTGCTGGGCCCACAATAGAATTGGGAAGCAACGGGTGCCATGTGTGTACCATATTATTGCTGCTGGTAAGAGCTTTATTGATATTCCCTCTCTTCTCTTGAAATAATTATATTGATGTGGGCCGTTTTAGGAATTACGAAATACATTGATCGAATTCAAGACTCGATGTGGATTTCCAAATAAATTTTGAAAGAACAGTCGTATTAGTGCGCACTATACTTTTGTCTTTTTCTTTGAAGCTAATAACTACATTATAATTGTTTTCTGCGAGTTCTGTAAGTCTAGATGAGCTAGTTCAAAATAGTATAATATTCTACACACTAGTTCTTGTTATCATAAAGTAGGTATGTACTTCAAATTGAATTTTAAGTTAAATTCTAGAGAATATAATAAATATTTCCATTCGTATTTTCAGTAAATACTCTGTAGCTATGTATTTAATGTTATACCCTTCCAAAATATGAATTTGTATATTTTATCCCGCAAATGCCACGTATCACCGGAGGGCAGCTCAAATTTCTCTGTGAACCTTCAACGTGATAGACGTAGGTACTCGTGGGTGTATGAACTAAAACAATCTAATTTCGGATGGGGAACATAATACATTTTGTCTGTTTTGTTATTCTTTGGAAGACAACGTTGTCTTTTAGATTTATCATCTTTGTGTGTTTTACTTGTTTGAATATTATTTTAGCAGAACGTTACGTTTATATGAAAGTGTTTTTATAAATGTCTGTCCTCCTCTTATAAAAGACTTTGTTTTTTCATATAAAGTCGACCGAGCGACAGGAGTGATAGCTTATTACAAAAATCATGTTTACTATTTGGTAAAATGTATTCACCGTACAAATGTTTCCGAGGTATGAATAGTATAGTAGAAATTAAATGCAGAATAAAAAATCCAAAAATACTGAGCTTGGTTTAAGACTGATATGACTGAAATTAGAGTTTTCTTCTTTTTCCTGTCCATTTCCCATTTTATATTGGGTCGTTGCAATTTTTTTTTCTTCTTCCATCCCATTCTATTAGTTGCTCTACTGGTATTCACTGATTTTTCTTTCATATTATCTATCGATTCTAGAGATGAATTAACACCTGAATTTAGTAACTTTATTTATTCAAAACCATTCACAACATAGTACACAACGATTTGGACGAAATTTCTAAAGACTTTCCTAATAGTTAGTTACAATGTACAAATGGTATTTCAAACTCTTAAAAGCTAAGCGCCAAGCATGGTGCCAAATGGGTAGCCATAATTTTATCTTTTGTTTTGTTACAAAATAATATTAAAGTTTTCTTAAAACTATGAATTCTTCTATTGCTACTAAAAGGCCGTATAGAATAAGATCGTTCTATTTTCGCTAGGATCTGATAAGTATAATAATGCCTTATCTTAAGAATTTTTACGAGAATTTTAAAAACTTTAAATACGTGTCTGCCCCTGTAGGTCGTCCCGATCAAGTCCACAACTGCACAGTTGTAAATGCATCGCTAACTTCATTTGGGGTTCGATGTTCTGAAGGTTTCAACGGAGGCATGCCCCAATCCTTCCTTTTGGAAGTCCGAGAAATTGTTACACAGGTAAGAGTCTCAAGCTAATAGAACCATAAAATGCATGAATTTTCTGTAGGATTTCAGTACACAAATTGACTTCACCGATAAGAAGAAATTTTTAAACTTTGACTGTTTTCACAGGAAATTGTTGCCAATGTATCAAGTGCAGTACCTCGCTTCACGGCCGTTGGCCTAGTACCAGGAAGGACCTACGCAGCAGCCGTCCTTGCCTACAATGCTAAGGGTAGAGGAGATCCTTATCCTTTGAGAGCCAGCACTTTGAGGCCACCAGAGAAGCACCATGTTCATGATAAGAGTTTAGGTATGTGATCCACAATAAATTGTAGCATCTCTTGTCGATCAATCGACATTTTTGTTTTTAATGCCTTTAATCTCATTTAACACTATCTAGAAATGCCAATCTCAACGGACGCACCTATATAATCATTTTTATTATTATTAAAAACCACCTCTTCATCTAAGCATTTTCTCACAGATCTACCAAGAACAGCCTTCCAAATCTCAGGAGCGATGTCGGTCGCCGTCGGTGGCGGTATCATTCTGATGGTCGTTCTCATCCTCTTCATGATAGCCATGAGACAGCGCTGTGCTAAGAGGAAACCTCGGTCGGCCCCTCCGCCGTCGTCACAACCAGCCAGTCCAGATAAACTAAGGGAAAAGGAAGACAGTGAGAGTGATGATAGGAATCCTGATATAATTCCATCGGATACTGATCAGATGCAGGTAAGGATATAACTGGGACATATAAGGATGGTAGTATACTGAGTATACGGATCTAAAGAGAAACATATATAAGAGTAAAAAGAAAAAAACATACAGAGGAACTGCCTCAGTTTAGCTTGAACCAAGTCAACTCGAGACAAGAAATGATGATAGATTAAACTTATCTAGATTATCAAGGTTAAACTTCCGAAGCCATGTCACTTCTAAAAGGTGAACAGTTACAATGGATTCTCTTTTCTTCCTCCTTAAAATAAATACTTTTATCCCTAACAGATGGATTACTACCGGCAGCAGCAAGTATCCACCATATCTCCTCCACTAGGCAGTAGGAATTCGCGCGGTAGTGTGGCCGGCGTGCGCGGAGGACTGCCCGCGTACTGCCCGCTGAGGACCGCTCCACCTCCCGCGCATGCGCCGATGCATGAACCCACTGTAAGTTAATGTATCTAATAGTTGTTAGATCTAATTCCCCTTTCCTTGTCTACTTTTCTAAGGAAATACATTATAAACCTAAGTTAAAAAAGGGTTTCCTTTATTTTGTCTTTCAATAATCTAAGACACAACGATAGTTAAAAAAAATGCTAAACCTATGTTCTTTTGTCTAACTCTGTCTATTTTGAAATATATACCTATGAGTAAAAATCTCTCCAGCAGATCGAAGAAGGATATTCTTATGGTGTTCTGTTCGTCCAGAACGCGTCATCAGGGATACCGCCACCCGCACGGTTCGCGTCGGGCTCATGCACGCTGCCTCGCGGCAGCTCATTGGCTGGAGGTACGACGCTAGCCGGCAGCAGCACTTTGATTGGCGACGCGCGCTGCGGCATACCGATGCAGCATCTGCGCACACTGCCACGGCCCGGCGCCCCCGCGCCCGCGCCCCGCGTGCCTCCCCGCGACACTCCGCTCTGACAGACCACGCAACTATAGGACATGTAAATAGGACTGTGTTATTAAAGTGCTCAAAACTTTTTTTAAATCGAGTGATTAGTGTTTTGTTTTAATATCAAGTACTTGCTCTATGTGTCAGCGTATTAAAATCGTTATTTTTTTAATACTTAACTTGGCATCTTTTATATTATGTACTTTTCAAAACAACGTAGTACCTAAAATTTAATGAGAAGGTAAAACTCGTCATTCTAAAAACGTTTTATTTATGTGTTTTAATGTTTTATTTATGTGATAAACTGCAAGATGATATTAATATCAGCAACGAAAAGAAAATAATTGCTAAGAGTTTAATTTAGTAGCGTTTCTAAAGGGCGATGACGTCACAAAGAGAGTACTTTATTGCGTCATTCTTTTCAAGAGATATGGACACTGTTTATGCTTGGAAAACTTGGAGGTTTTTATCTAATAAGATTTTCTGTTTTAACTTATAGCGCCAATTTCATCTTGAAATAAATGCTATAAAAAAACATTTACAAAATTACTTTAAAAAAGTAAAGTAAATCATTTTATGTATGAAATGCTTGTATGATTTTACAACATAATTTTGCTTTTATATTAGATTAAAGTTAATTTTTGTGTAAGTATATTCCGACCGAATATTAGGCAACCTATACTTTTTGCCATCGATAGATGGATAGATTTTACGAAATCTTTAAAAAAATGAACACGAACTTCTTAAAGTACGTCGAACGTTACATTCATATACCTACATTTATACACGTTAAGTTTATTATATTATTTAATATTATTCATAATTATATATCATATTCAGGAGGCTTATTAAAGTGGCATGGTTTTAACTATTTAGATATATTGTAAAAAGAAATAGGTACATCTTTATAATTTTGTAGCATGTTTTAAAAATCGCCTCACAGACATAGGTCGCCTTGTTGACTAAAAAAAAAACAACTGTAAGTTCAGCTTTAAAACTTGTAATTGAACATTTAAGGACACATATAAGCATGCACTTGATATTAACGTTAGTCGTATTCCGATTAGGTAGGATAAAATAATTGAAAATTCTGTTAAAATTTGTTTGTAAATCAAAATGTAAATATAACACATATAAACTAGTTATACATTAAAAACGATATTTATACTCGAAAAATGTTAAACAGTGTAACATTGGATTGTCGTTATTTTATTTTTATTTTTACGTTTATAAATGGTTGTGAAAATAAACAATCCAGGTTTATAAACTAATGTATGAATATCAATATACCATTAAAATTTGGAATTTGAAATGTGTTGAGGATTGGACTAATATTTCCTACTGTATATTTAGTATGAAACTGATAATCTAGGTAATAATGATCACTACTGTGATTTTAAACCGTTATTCATAAAAAAAAACGTTATGTAAATTTGTAGCTGTCATTTTTGTAATGTCAATGTCAGTTGAGATTTGACAGCCGAACGTCAGATTTTTATGAATAAAGGAATTGTCTCATGTCTTTTGTTCATTGTTCTAGTGGTTGCTGAATCGAAGAAAACTGAAATGTAATAAAACTTTTATGGTACAAAAGATCGTGACTTAGGTTTTAAAACGTTATCGTTCTAACGAACTATTACTTGAGTAAAACGTTGACTGTTAAATGAAAAAGGTAAAAATTTACCTGCTTGAAGACTATGTTAAAAAAACAAAGTGAGTTAAACTTTACATCAAAATGTATCTTCATTTTATTAAAACAGTTTTTTCTTCCAATAATTTACTTGTATAAAAACCTACAAAGTTTTATCTATTATATCAAAATTCAGTAGAAATTGACAAAGTCTTATCATTTATTCTTATCTAAATTTAGTGACGAGTATAGATTCTAAATTTAGGTAAAAATAAAAATTAATCACGTAATTTTTCATCAATTTATTTTGAAATGTCAATAGGTAGTTCTGTAAATGTCAATTTATAAATTGTATATCAATTATTTTCTAAATGTCAGTAGTTTGACGTCAGAGGTTTAGACAAATAAAATTTATTTTAGTATTGGTGGATTTCTGTACCCACTACATATTTCCTAACTTCAATAAAAGTTAGACAGAAGGTGTGGTGTTGTTAACAAATACATTTTTTTTTTTTTTTTAAGTTGGATGATTTTGCCATACATATTTTGCTAGTAATCAGACCGTTTACGAACTAAAACGGATTCCCTTCGAGTCCAAAACTTTATATTTGGATTTAAATGTACTTCCTTTTTTTTTCGGACATCCTCGAAAATACGGATGAGAAAATCGTCTGCGTTACCACTACTTCTACGTACTAACCTCTACCTTCAAAAACAATGACTAATGACACGAAAATATCAATACTCAAACAACAACTACACAAATGAACATGAGACTTGGGCCTATAACAATATAGTTCATATTACTTTGTCCGTTAAGGGTTTTGTACATACAATAACAATGTAAATATGTTTTGTATAATAACGGTTATAATCCTATTTGTGTCTTACAGTGGTGTAATCGCCTTTGATAATAGGCAAATGACTTTGTAAAACCTGTCGTAATTACATGTCGAAGCAATTGTATGGGAATGACATATGAAATTGCTAACAAGTCTGTAAACTTGTAGATTTAAATTAATATGATCAGTGTCTGAAATTATGTAACATTTTTGGTTTTTTTTTTTTTAGCAAATTATTTTGTAATTTTTAAGTTACCTATTAACTAGTGTCGTACGTCGTCGTAAAAAAAAGTGTGTTTACTTTTTTGACATAACAATATAAAATCCTTTCTCATAAACTTGTGATTAACAGAATAAAAATATTTCAACTTTCAGATTAAACTGGAAAACTGGAATTAGACATCTTGACATTTGTCAATTTTGACATTATGTAGTTTAGAAAAACTAAAATGTTGACTAGCTAACTTCAGGGCGTAGGTTTTCCGCGACGGTGTGCGCACGCATCGTAAAAATTGACTCTCATAATTTTTCCCTAACGCGAAAAAAGAAGTATAACTTCAAAAACAATGACTGATTGAAGCAATTTGACTGCTTCCACTGGTCTATAAAACAAAACGCAAACGGGCGGGAAGCGAACGTGACGAGCAGGAGCGGTTGACAGCCTCGCACTGCCCGTGGGCCTTGATTACTGTCTAACTGCTCAATCCGTGTACGGGTGCCCTAATGCTGTCTGTGACATTAGCAACAAATATTTAAGTTTTGATTGAGTATACTTTATATAAAGGGAATTCGGTTGTCGATATTATACGCAGTCTATGTAAAATGCGGGAATTCAGCTAAATGACGAAGGAATATTGCTAGTGTAAATTTAACCTTATTTTATTCGCAATACAATTACGCATAATTATTTAGTAAAGAATTGTTTTGATAATTTACAATAATATTTTAATTAGGTTTAAATGTTTTTATTAATGTTGAAAACTTATTTTTATATTCAAATAGTTTTACTAGAAAAATATTGTGAATTGTAGTTATATAAAATATCGGTGTTACCATGAATGTTAAAGAATTCGAACATTATTTTTTCTTCTTTTTTATTATAAATCAAATCAATAATCAAAATTATTGTTCAAAACTTTTGTCTGTCATATTAAATATTTGTGTTAGCATTAGGTAGGTATAAATTTATGTGTTATATAAATATTTAGTGCTGTGTTACATTTGTTTGTTATGTATTTTGTTAGTTATCGATAAGGTTTTACAAAGTCATTGACCTCAATGGCGCCCTAAGACGGGAAACATCGAACAATGGGTAAACAATACACTAACAATGTTAGTTAATTAATTGCAACTTTTAATTTTAGCGGATATTAAATATCCTGTTGTGTTGCTAGTTAATAATTTTATTATTAAAACAATTAAGTTTGTACGTTAAATAATTGTAAATAGTTTAAAATGGAGTCTTTCTAACTGTCGAAATGTTTTCACTAAACTATTGGAAAACGAAAATAAATGGAAATATTCGGAAACGTTTGCTTTTGATGTTTTATTTTGTCTAAAGTTTCCAATCCTAATACCAGTGTTACTAACGAAAATATATACCTAACAAAATTTTGTTCAAATAAAAGTTCACATATTTTTATCTTATTCGTACTTTGAAGAAAGGTCAGGTTCGTAATAAGGTAAATAAATTGCTAGGATTTCATAGCTAACTACTTTATTTAAACGGTTTTAATTTAAAGTACACTATTTTTTGGTATTGGTATTAAGACCACATTTAATAGTTAATTATACGTTCGTGCAAATTTCCAAGGCACACAATACTATAAACATAATTATTAAGATTAGATAATGGTGATATTAGTTTTCAAAAACAGTTGACGACTGAACTGGTTTAAAGCATAAATGGATAAGTAAACAAGTTGCATTAATAATGAGTAAAAATAATACCGAGAAACTTCTTTTTTTGTTTGTTTTTTTTTCCTTTCTAGTTTTTTTTTAAACATACAATTTGCTTATATTTTTGCAACCCTTTATTTTGATAACTTACTCAAAAGATGTGGTTAAAAAAAATGAATTACAATTTATCACTAAAATTGCGACATTTTTTTTTAAAACAACAACCTGTTTCTGGTTTTTGAGATAAATCTCAAACAACTTAATTATAGAAACCCTATTGGAAGCCGTTGCCAGCCGTTTGGAAGACACGCGGTAATAATGAAATATACATATAAGATACATAGAAAACATAGAAACATACATATAAGATACGCACAAAAAATCCAACCCTGAAAGCATAAATAAATAATTAAACAAACAAGTAAAATAACACTTTTCATATAGTTTACAAATCAAAATATCTTATCAAAGTGAATAGTTAAGCAACAATGACAGTAAACACATTTATTACTGAACAATCTCTAGAGGTATTCCCCAAAAGGGGGCAGAAAACTTACAGACTAGCTCAACTCAAGAGTCCATAACTTTTAGTTTCTCAAACTATTATGTGGTCGCCCCTTTATAGCAGCTATGCGACTAAAATGTGTGTTTATGAAGACTTTGGACAAAGCTGTGTGGAAATTATGATGTATTTTAACACTAAATAAGGGTAATTTCAAGTTTAAGGTATAATTATAAATTATAGTATTTTAGTTACAGTCGAAACAAAGAAAAACTGAAGCACTTCTAAAGGCTTGTGTATTGGTTGGAAATGATTTTAAACTTATTTTAAACTATCTAGATATCTAGATAGTTTAAAATAAGTAAATAGTAGATAGTTTATAATATTTATAGGATACTTATATGATAGCATGTATTAGGTAATAAATACTTCCTCTAATAAAGAAAACTACAGGTTTATAACTGAAGTTACCATTGGTAATACGTAATAGACACCAATAGATATTTAATTAACCATAAAGAATTGAATGGCTTCTTATTAATAAGATTTTACATTTGATTTATATTAGTACCTGATTTTCCAACTTAACGTTAAAAAATATTATCCTCAACTAAATAACTTAGACACAAACCCAAGATTTTCAAATTAAAGGAAATCACAATAAACAAGTACCTACCAACACCTTCAAAACCATGTCCAAGATTTTACCTCAAAGCTTTTCAATAGCTCACACCATTGGTCGGTCCAGAATTTACGAGCTCGCTTCAACACCCTTTTAACCGCACTCCCGTTAATGTCGGCACATTAGGTCTACCTATTCAGCTTATTACTTAGACGTCTTGCAAAGAAACAAAGGAGAATCGTAGTAGCGCCTGATGGGAACGTATGTTGTATACACGGTGTTGCTTAAAGATTATATCTAACCAAAAGGGGTGAAGAGTACATCTAGTATAGAGTCAGTATAAAAAATTTGGACTCTTAAATTTAAATATATTATATTAAATTTTTCGCATTAATTATTACAAACAAAAAATCATAACAAACTGTCACCGCATTACGAGGGTCAATATCGATACGTCATTCGCTAAATGTTAAGATACATCGCTTTAGCGATCTACATAATTATGATTTTGTTCTTACTAGAGAACTAAACTAAACGCAGATACCTAAACCTACAACAATTTAGAGTATAAATAATTTTACAACGTTTAGTACTTATAATAATATTATTTGTATCCCCTAATGGGTAAAAAATAACGATTTATAAATAAATACGGCTACATATGTAAACGATTTTAATGACAAATTTTGGCTTGTGTGCTTATAGTTACTCTTAAATTATTAACTCTTAATCATTATTATTGATATTGATAAATGTAAAATTATGCTTTAAATTAAATTAATACCACAATGAATTTATATTGAGCCAATCACTTTTGTTTAATTATTATACTCGAAAATATTATGCAACTGTTTTATCTATATAATAACATTGTGTTTTATAATTTATCCCAGCCCTGTATTCAGAAATATCGAAACAATAAATAAATAAATAAAAATAAATGTGGGCAACATCACATACATTGCTCTGAACCCAAAGTAAGTAGCTAAAGCACTTGTGTTATGGAATTCAGAGACAACGAAGGTACCACAAACACCCAGACCCGAGACAATGTAGAAAAGTTGTTTTCTACATTGACCCGGCCGGGGATCGAACCCAGGACCTCAGAGCTGGCGACACCTTGAAACCGGTGTGTACGCCACTCGACCACGGAGGTCGTCATGTCACGGATGTCAACAATGAACAAATAAAAAAAAATACACAAACATTAACGTAACTCTTCAATGTACGGAAAGGCTATAGTTTTATATAACTACAACCTTTTTTAAAAGAAATAAATCACCTTGTGTATCAGTATAATATTATGTATACAAGTACCGCTAATGTTTTGTTAAGCTGACAAAGTTTAGTTCAAAACCCAGAATATAATTTAAAATTTAAAGTTCTCAGCTGACTTGCCACCATTAAAAAACAAATCTATATAAAGGAATATAACATACTTAATTAGCAAAATTTAAGTCAAATTCCTATGTACGTAGGTACGTGTATTTACACATAAAGAAAGATTATAAAACACACAAAATCAATTACCATTCGTATAAAATATTCGTTACCAATAGTACCCAACACTAATTGCCTAAACGCCCAAATGCCCTAGCACCGAACACTTAAACATTAACAGGATCAATCAACTGGCATTCCAAAAGGAGGATGGGTGTTGGGGGCAAGAGAGTGCTTCCAGCAATTTGCATTTATTTACAGCTTTCACAGGTAACGAAACAAAAGGTCCAAACTTTTTGTGGAGTCAGTACAACGTACCACAAAATGGTAAAAACAAGTAACAAAAATCGACCTTACTACCTTGTGATAAGAGGTAAATTCAAGGTGTTATTTCCGCGGTCCACTGTGTAGTCGTAAATTTTATTTCGTTTATGTTTTAGCCTGATAACCGAGATGGCTGGAACCTTGGGACTTTAGTCAACAATCTTGAGGGTCGTCGTTTTCTTGTTTTATTTTAGAGTACCACGTGATTTTTTGATGAGGTGTCTCGTCTGCGTATGTTGATTACATATTTTCGGGGACACGGAATGTACGTATAATTCTGGATTTTCTAATTATAGACACCGCTGACATAGGGGTGTGTTGAAGGAATACGTAATGAGGCTGTGCGTTACGGTCTTAAACCTCAAATCTGTTACCATGTGCTGAAGCTATAATGTTTTGATTTACTTTGAGTTTTGTTTTGATTATGTTTTAATGTAGTAAGTGAGTATCTCGAAGCGTTTTACTAAATCTTTTAAAAAGATGTGGTAGATCTAATTTTAATGAGAGCTACTGTTAGCAACTTTGGCGCCAGAGGCGCTAGTCGCAGGTAATTTACAAATGTCAAATTCCATAGTTTATTGGTGGTCTTTAACAGCTGACGCGCCAATGGCGCTAACTGGTGACTGCAATAACGCTCAATATTTTGCGATTTCATTCCCATCTGATCTTCATAAAAAAAGTGGCAAGAAACCATGTGGTTCTAGCTGTTAAAAGACCGGCTATATTCTACTATACGTTATTCTATATTACATAACTAGCTGTCCCCCGCGACTTTGTTCGCGTGTTTTAGTTAAACGGTTTTTCATTTTTGCAACATTTTTCATTTATGCTCCGCTCCTATTGGTCGTAGCGTGATGTTATATAGCCTATAGCCTTCCTCAATAAACGGACTATAAAATACAAAAAGAATTTTTCAATTCGAACCAGTAGTTCCTGAGATTAGCGCGTTCAAACAAACAAACAAACTCTTCAGCTTTATAATATTAGTATAGATTATTATTTTATTCTTAAGAGATAAAGATAAAATAAAGGTTTATACAATGATAGGGTTTTCTGAATCAATTTGGCTACAAATTCCAAACGGAATAAAATATAAAATATCTAACTATATCTATACTTCTATATTAGTCTTTTCTAATGTTATAAAGAGGACAGATTTGTTTTTGTATGTTTGTAACGATTCAACTCAAAAACTTTTAGACCGATTTAAAAAAAAATTTCATCATTAGAATGCTACACAAACCTTGGGAAACATCAGATATAATGCTGGGCTACCCATGCAAAGCCGGGGCGGATCGCGTGTATAATAAAGTATTAGTGTGTTTAAAATATCATGAACACTTTGAGTGTGCATAGCTTTTGTTTTCAGAGGCAGTGTGACGACGGATTCTAATTAACAGCTGATATTGTTAATTAAAATTTGATGCCTTATATTCCCTGCAATATACCAATATTGTTTCTTGAGCACGTTTCTAATTACGTTACCTTAATTTACGGTTACGTAAATTTACCAAAGAATTTAATGTTTGTTTACTTTGTTGTAGATTAGGTATATTCAAATGAGACGAAATAAGTCTAGTAAAATGTTTTATTAAATTAAAAAATTTTGAGAGTTTCTTAACGAAGTAACTATACATTTTATTTTGATGGAACTATTAAAAAAATGGTAACCCAAACTACAAGGTCGGTACACACATGAAATGGGCAAATCAAAGAGATTTTAGCAACTTAATAAATCATCAAATGATCAGACCTACGGTAAAATGGGGTGAATAGAAATTCAGGGGGTGAATAGAGAAATATGACTCCCGCACTAGGGAATTTAGTCTTAATTTAATTAGTGTCGGTGGAGGGCTTTACAAACATTCAAATCACATGCACAAAGAACACCCTGACTTGGAACAAGCATTTGTGGATTACACAAATGCCTGTCCCATGCGGGGATCTAACCCGCAGCACGTCACAGTATTAATTGGCGTGGTGACCTATACCCTTACTCGACAATCCAAGCAGCCGGGTATTGATTATGAGGGCTCTTAACTATTATAAAATTATATGAAAACTATTTTTATGTAAAATTATATGCATGCGACACCATAAAATGAAGGAATCCTTTTCAAAGCTGTATCTATTCACCCCCAAATCATTTTTATTCACCCCTTTTTACGTACCTGTATTTAGTTGGTTTACCTCTTTATTTGCATCCATAATATTCAAACGAAATTTAAATACTCAAAACTTTTTTGCACTAGGTACAAAATTAAAGAACTAAATAAAACTACAATAAATTCCATAAGTGCAGTAGTTGTAACAACCGCAATACTCCCAACTTACAAAAAGCTTGTTATACAAATTACTTGAAAACGCCATTTTAAACTTTGAGTACTTAAAACCTTTTTGCTTTTGACCTCAGTTGAGGTGTAAAATAAACTTAATAACAATAATAACGTAGGTGAAAAATATGCTCGAATTTCAAATAGAACGCTGGCTATTTTGTTTTTTTAAATAATTGACGTGCATCTAGTTAAAATGTGAAACAATTTTTTTTATATTGTAGCAATTTTTTAATTAAATATTGTTGAAAATTCATTTCTTAAAAAGTGTATTCTATTTTTATTTCCAGTCTTATTCTTTGATAATGTTTTTTCAAACTTCTACCATTTAACCTTTTTGTAAGCGTGGTATACGCCTATTCTCCGAAACAGTAGGCTTTACACGCCTACGTTAATACAGTTACAAAGCTCATTACTTTTTAAATGAAATTACGTAGGTACTTCCTTATCTATGGTAACATTATTTTTCTTTAGGCAGTCATTTTTATCTTTGTTATTCTATTTTATAAATTGCTATTAGCGTTGTGTGTAGGCGATTGATCTTTGTACGCCTAAGTCTAAGACCGCACGAGACCTAAGTTTTTTTTTCTACAAAAGTCTGTTAAGGAAAACTGAGACGCAGCATAACTATATGTTTAAGGACGCTTGCCTAAATTAAATTGCTTTCAATAAATGTCTAAGTTATTTTTCCTCTCCAAACGCACAACGCCATCTAGTTCGCTACTAGTGGAAACTACCAACCTAATCCGCAACTCGGTGTTTTGATGTGTGATCGCCGACAACCGACAACGTCACTTCCGGTATGGATCGATCGATGAGCACGCGGCGCACGCGTCTGTCACAAAAGTATTTAAGAACCTTATACAACATCGGCTGTCTGAAATTCGGCTGAATTGTGAAGTTTGTGAACTTTGGTGGGTGCCATCAAAGTTTTTTTTTTTTCATTATTTCAATAACTTGCAAAGGTTATGTGCTTTATTTTGAAGACCTCCGTAGTCGAATGGCGTACACAACGATTTTCAAGGTGTCGCTAGCTGGTGTCGACCCCCAACGGGTCAATGTAAAAAAAAAACAATTTTCTGCATTGTCTCGGGTCTGGATGTTTGTAGTACCTTCGGATCTCTGATTCCATAACACAAGTGCTTTAGCTACTTACTTTGGGTTCAAAGCAATTTATGTGATGTTGTCCACATTTATTTATTTTTTAATATTTAGATAACATTTATCACCAGGTACTGGAGTAGGTACATACCAAAAAGGAACCGTGTAAAAAGTAGTTTTATTTGCTTGTTAAGATAGTTTATATATCCAACAGCTAATTAGCTCAGTAATTTGATCAGTATGGCACCATCCTGTCTGTTTGCAACATAACGCAGCTCGCACACGTAACACATTTACATCGGTATTAATGCGCTGCTACACGATATCGCGCCGCGATCGATGTTACTCGTGCTATGGACGGCGGATTCGATACTGTTTAAAATATTGGATAAAGTAAAAAACCAAGTGGCGTGGAATAATTTTGAGAAACATATAGACTTTGAATTTAAGTAAAAAAAAGTAAGTAATTATCTTTAGAGAAATAGAGAAAAATATCGTGTTCTAAATAATATTAAAATATGATATATGAAAAGTATTATTATATGATATTTCACCCTACATATATTTATATTCGCAAAATCTTACAACATTATCCAACTTGTTTGAACGAATAAAATCCTCTCTGCCCGTGACCATGACACCTGCAAAGGCGTCGAAACGTCAAAAGCGATAGAATCCGTTCAAAGTAGTTTTATTTCAATGCCTAACAAAAAGCAAAACTCCTGCTTTTTTAATAAATTTGTTTAATAATCCTTTTTTTGTTATTTTATAAGCAGTAGGTAAATACAAAAATTCGCTCCGCATGCGTTAATGCGTAACAAATAATTAAAATAATAAGCAGAAGTTACTTGTTAATTCATATACATACCTAATACTTATATAAGAAGAGGAAGTAGCAAGCTATGACACAAAACGAATCGGGTGTTGTCGTTCTTGCATAAAACTTGTTGGTTTTTATGTAGGCGCCTGATGCAATGCAAGCTCACGCTCCACGCCTTCGCACAAATAGAGTGCGATGCCCCAGTTACATGAAAATGCCTCACCAAGTTTCGGAAATAGATCTAGGAATATTCGAATATGTCTGCCGAATATCGGCTTTAGAAAGTCGCGAGTAAAGAATATTCACGATTTCCTATAGAAGTGGTTGATAAGCGGATTTCGTTACCAACTCAAAAGGAACAGGTATTCAAAAATCTGTCATATAAAATCTTTCGTAACTAGTCTCACTATAACGAAGATGTTCTTTATTTCTCATCAACAATATTACTCAGGAAATTTTTAAAGTAAAACTTATTTAAGAACGCTTAACTTGGGAAGTAAGCTGTTGAATGCGTGATGGAAGCGTTACGAAAAGTGTGATCGGGCAAGGTGAACGGAAGTTGAAAGGAAGATAGACATGATACGAGTTACGTTTCGTATATTACTGTGGGAGCAAGAGAGAGGTGCGAGCACTCATTTTCTTTCTCTCTTTCTTTCTTAGCCAGTTACGTTTCGTATATGAAGAAATTTTACTGCAATCGTGTGGTTTACAGCACATCGTTTTTTTAATTAAATACCATAAGAAAATAGCACCATTTAAAACTTTAAACTTTAACCTACTCTCTTTAACCTCAAATCCGACGCTTTTAAATGCTACGAATCCCTTATCAAGCCCCAACCACAAACAATAATCCGAAACTAAATACCAAAACCAACAAAATCTCTTCACAATCAAGATTCTCCCCAAAAATAGCAATCATAACCATAAAAATAATTGTGCGTCACTTTCACGGTTCGAACGCGCCATCATTAATGGGAGCACGCTTATTAGCCGTGATTAAAATGGCGGCGTGGGCCGCAGGCGTGATGCCGACTAATGACTATTAGTAACCTTTGTACTGCCTCGGCCGGGATTAAGTGCACGTGATAGCGATTACACGCTCCAAACTTATTGACGGGTTGCACTTAGATTTTTGTTTGAAGTCAGTACATTTTGCGGTAATGTGTCCGTAATAAGAAATTAAAAAGAGATTGTAAAATAGAACTTAACTGTTTTAGTTATAAAACTAGAAAATTTACGTATCGGTTTTTTTTATAAATAATGAAGTTAGTTTACTGTTAAAGCTACTTTTAACTGAGTTGGATTGGATGCATAGATGGAGGATGAACTGCGGAGAGATTTGGCAAAGATCTAGCAGTGAGTCAGTACAGGCTAAGTTGTTAGATCTATGTGCAGAGAAATCATTTAAATTTGATTGACCTTGATTGTTGTGTCAGTTAACTTGTAAGTTTTTCTTCAGTAACTTGCCAGCAGCTACATCTTTTATGTTTAAAGGATTACAAAACTGTTTTTTACATTACTGAAAGCATTAGATATAAGCATTGACCAACTGAAAACTAATCACCGATCACCGAAAAATCTCTCTATGATTTTATCATAGAAAGACTTTCGGTGATATTTGAATAAAATGAAAAATTATATAAATGTGAAGGATGAATATTACTGGAACTGACGGCG
Source organism: Diachrysia chrysitis (assembly GCA_932294365.1). Classification (NCBI taxonomy): domain Eukaryota; kingdom Metazoa; phylum Arthropoda; class Insecta; order Lepidoptera; family Noctuidae; genus Diachrysia; species Diachrysia chrysitis. The sequence continues at coordinate 1,933,705 of OW028661.1, forward strand.
TTGCATAGTGGCCTTACAAAAGATTAAACAAAATTATGCATGTACGAGGTTTGACATTGGAACAACGTTGTATCATTTCCTATCTTTGTATGTAAGACGCCGTGTTATGGTGTTTTAGAACCATGTTAGACATTGAATTAAAAATGGTCTACCTGTGACAATAACACCTGCAAAGTCGTCGAAACGTCGGGAACTAAAATCTAAATATAAAACCGCGATAAATTCCGTTCAGCAGTAGTTTCATAATAGTTTAAGTTATAGAGAGGGATGACGCTATACAAACAGATAGCTCTGTCTCTTTCACAACGAAATATTGAAACTTTAACACGTCATACGAGTCAGAACAAAAAGCGTAACAACCAGCTCATTTCACCCACTCTCTAGTTAATAGTTCAAACGAAATATTCGTATCAGAAACAGGGTGAATTCGGCAAACTCGGTCTACTAGCAGCAAGGGCGCAAAAGTTCTACTCCGCGAATCGAGAGTTCCAGCCAATTTGCATTTATTACTGGTACGTGAGTCGGTCCGGGGACCTCCCTATTTACATGAACGAATGTGCGGCAACGTATTTTAGATCGTTCCCAGTGTTAAGTGAAATGAGGAGGTCGAAATGCGTTTACGTGCGCTTGAAATTAGCAAAGAATTGGGGAGAATGGGGTATTGTTGTTTGTGTACCTTAGCTGATATTACGTGGTGCGAGCTCGAAATTGTTTTGGAAATAATGTTGGTAAACGTTGAGTTTAGTTAATTATTGTTACCATAATAACATGCTGATGAAACTATGTAATTACCTCAGAACAATTAGGAAATTTACTTATACTAAGAAGCCAACGTATCTATCATCATTATTACTACAACAACGCAAAGTATTAAAATTAAAGTTTATGTAAAAATTTACTTTTTTTAGGTTCATGCAGCTATTTTCTCGATACCTATGCTGAATAACCAGTATTTTATTATTTTTATCCGTCTGTCGGTCTTTTTGTTACGAATAATTTTCCAAACGGCTAGACCGATTAGAATAAGATTTTTTCTGGCAGGTAGCTGCACAAGGAATAATATTTAAGTTAATTTACTAGACGAAAATACTTATTTTTAACTAGAAAATACGTGTTCGCGCAAAAAAGAAACAATGAAATTAAGAACAAAAATGATGATGAACCGTATATGCATAACTAGCCCCGCGGTTTCACCCCCGTTCTTTCCGTTCAAAAATCTGATTTTGTCCTTAATTTAAAAAACATATTATAAATGCTCCTATGTTTTACTCCAATACTCCAATACTTTACTCATATTATTATATAAATAGTTGTAGAATTAATTTTATCTATTTGGCCGAAATGGCTTCACGAAGCCAATTCTCGTAGCTCGGTCCAAAACTTAACTGTATCATAAAACAAATGAGATTTACTATCAAATTAAAATCTTCATGACTATGTCAAAGCGAACGAATATTAACGCGTTTACACATCAACAGGTGAGCCTTTCAACATCTATTTTGACCATAAATTGACATAATCAGAATAGGTACCCAAATGTATACCTTCGTACTAGCAAAAATGATTAATAGATCATACAATCATCATAAACTGGGATAGAGGAATGTCAATAACAAATTCTATCAATGTTAATCAAGTTCTGAGCCTTTGATCGAAGCGAAGGTTTCAATCTTAGAGTAAACACAGCATCGCATCGATAATAGCGCCTTGTGACCAGCGTAAGCAGATTTTTTGCTGTAAGTATTACGCTCATTTATTGATCTAACTGATTTTCCGTGCGACGACAGTTGTATATGCGAAAATATCGATTGTTCCGATATTATTAGGGCAATATTAGGTTTCAAGATAGTTTTAATTAAACGGCGCGCTCTGTTTTCACACATATTTTACAATTGGCTTGTTCATACTAGTGACAACAGTTCATACTCTATAGTTTACTTTTTTTTTCTAATGTTTTTAATCAATCTCTTTTTCTTATAGTAAACTACTTCATACTCGCGGTTCCGCTCGAGCGTCTTTCGATTTTTACGGCAAAAGCAGCGTTTAGGCTCAAATAAATGAACATTTAATCCTATAATATATGCATAAATGTCAAAGAAGCAAGGCAACATACTTACATGATCTAATACAAACCCCAAGCTACGAAACGCTCATCTTTACAGCGTTAATTTCATAAGAGCTGCAAACACCCATACAAACTTACATGCAGTAACCTCCAAAAACCAAACTTTTGAAAGTGTAGAAGGAACAAAATTCCCCAAACTTTGTGGCGTTTGCAGCAAAAGCTTGCAAAAGCCTGCAACACATTCAACGCCGTCAACATTACTAGGCTTATACTCAACTTACAGAAATCCAGTTAAAGTTGAACACAGTAAACTAACCAGTTCAGTGGAATTACTCAAAGCTTTTACGATATAGGTCGAAGGTTCAACAAATACGTCTTGCATTCAACGCATCGTCGAGTGATAAGTCAGCAAAACTAGGTTAGGTTAGGTTCGGGCGTTTTCTGCCTGCGGTGCACTGACTCAGACGTTGAGTGCTATTTGTTACTGAAACTCAATAGAATCTATCTAAATGCTTCGGCTTCTGCGTCAAGTCTTGACAGATGCTTATATAGGAGGTATTGGTCTGTGAGTAAATATCAGCTTTGAGTGACGGTTTATGAATGTAACTTAGTACCTGATCGGTACACCTTGGTAATGGACTGCTGGACTAAAATATAGCTAATTGAAGTATTTTAAAATCGTAAGAAACAACATAATAGATGTACAAAGGTACTGCTTATTTCTAACATTTTATTCAGGGCATAGAAAATCGTTATTATTAGAAGACAATGTTATTATAAGTAGAATATTGTGAGTCGGTCAGCTCAGCCTACTTGTCCACTACTGGACATAAGCCTTCCTTAACCCAAACACCCGCTCCTCCACCTTCCACATTCATTCTGTCAGACTCCTCTCAGTTCCCTTTTTTCGGCGTCCAGTTTATTTTTTTAAGCTTTATAAAGCATAAAAAGAAGACAACAGGCTATGGAGTTTTAAAGTTATTAAAGATAATAGGTAACATGAACCAATCCCCTTTTTATCTCAAAAAAACAAGCACTAAAATTTTGAAAAATAAAGTATTAGCCGATTAGATAGCTGATCTCCAAATTTTAACAAAATAAAACATCCGTTTCCCTTAACACAAACATTATACTACAAAAGCAATAGCCCAAACATGATACAATCCTCATCAAGTCAAATATTCTCTAACAAAAAAGCAACAATTCCTTTTATCTTTGTTTACGCAAACATGCTTCGGCCTCTTAGAAAATATTTTATTCGTCGTATTTTACAAATGGCGGAGTTACAAAGGGGCTCGGACGCGGCGCGCACATTTCTCAGCGTTGCTTTTATTAAACGTCTCATGTAGTTTGTCACTAGCACAATGAAGGTTCGTGGTCGGTGCAGGTATGGGTTGCAGGATAGTAAGATACTGTTTGTGCTTAGATATTTTTAGAAATAAGTATCATTTTTTTTGTGAAGTATTGTTTTTATCATTAGCAGCTTTTTTGTGTCTAAGCCTCCACCCTGAACAGTTTTGAATCTGAATTAGGTCTCTTTTTAACCAGGTCTTGGTTTGTATGTAAGTTCAAACCTACCACTTTTTTTTTTACATTTTTTTTTGAGATTGGGCTATCTAAATCTCGATCGTCTTAAGGTATATTTGATCCTTAAACATTTTCAAGAATAAATCTGATATTAAAATTCGTTAAATATCTTAAATCTGAACAACACTCGTTCCATCTAGCATAGATAAATAGTTTTTTTTTTGTTTTGTAAGATTCTAAAATAAAACATGAATTATTTTTTTATTTAAGCTTTTCCTTTTTTAGTTCTAGGTTAAACAAATGTGCAATAAATAAATGTTAATAACTAATAATTGGAAAAAAAATTGCTCGAAAATTTTGCGAAAAGGCAACATAAAACCTTATGTATTTCAGACGTATTTTACTACAGAATCTTCTGGCTCAGATAACAAGAACCACAAAATAATAATATAATTTAAATTGTCACAGCTACTTACCACAACGCAGGGGTCAGGAAAAGATAAAGCGGTTTTCAGCTGGCGCGTATCTACAGAGTTAGTCTTAAAAGGTATTATTGTATCTATTTTGTTTTGCACAAAGCTATCATATTAGTCAACATTACAAACGTACTGAATTGATGGCGGTTTCTTAATTAAAAACATGGTATAATCTGTTTATAGTAACATTAACAAATTTTAATGGGTATTTTTATCGAGAGTAAATGATTTCATGGTTATAAGCTCAATTTAAAAAAAGAATATTGTATTAAACAGGAATAATTAGATACACTCGAAAAATTATTTGTTTATTTTGCGATCGAGTACCTTCGAAAGCTTGAACGCCTAAAATAGGACCACTTCATTGATCAAAAATAAAATACTCCTTGATTGAATCATAGATTGCACAGAATTGGAAAATATAGTTTCAAATAAAAATAAATAAGATTTAAATCAAAACGAAACGTATGTACTTATTCCGAATTCAAAATTACGTTTACTCGCATTAAAACTGAACTTTTGACTTCTATTAGTCATTGAAGTAATAATAACTTTAGTTATGTACTGACATTAAATTCTTTTATTGTATAATATAACATATAATTCCTTTTATATAAGGCACTGGAATAATTTCCTTGGCAATAAGGAACACAGTTTTAATTAAGTCTTACAGGGAAAGACTCATAATAAGTCGGCCGTATTTGATGCTTGCACACTCGAATTATGTCCTGATACACTGGCGGCCGAGAAATTGTATGGCCTTTGTGGAAAATAAATTTTGTGACAATTTTTAATTTCGGTAAATTAATTTTGTATTTACATTTTTGTGGCATTAGGAATTCTGTTACGTTGTTTGAAGGGAGGAGAAAGTTAAGAGGATGCTGTTAATTGTGGTATGGAATTTGGAGAGTGTATTGTATTTAGAACGTTGATAGACAATAAAGCCGATTCCCTTGTACTCTAACTAAATCAAAATTAAACCATTGCTATCTTCCACTAACATACAGCGGGAAAAAAAGGACGGCAACAGATAACAACTTACTTAGAAATGTCAAACCAGTTTTTTTCTTGAACATTACCGTGTTTTAGTGCACACGTTTCTGCGTGATAGTGGATTTCTATGAGAAATTTAGTCAAAACTAAATTTAACAACGCTAATTTTCGTCTGTCCTTTTCTCATCGTGTCCAAGTGAAAAAGATAACGATGGCCTAAAAAGTTTAGTGTGGGTTTAACAGAATCGGGGCTAATGGTTAGATTTGGCTGACAGGCTGAAGAAGATACAAATAAATAAAGATTAGGTACAGATGTATAATAATTGCACGTCTCAAGCCTGAAACATCATTATTATTATCATCATTATTACCCGAAACAACAATACCTTTTGATCATAGCTGTTAGTCCATAATTTTTAGTAGGTACTGCCAAACGGTAAACGGTCAAGCGTTCATTTTGATAGTAGTCATGGCTCAATCTAGTTTTAATTATAAATTCTCGTAAACATACGACCATAAAACTTTTAACGAACGTACACGAAAAGCTTGAAACATCAAAACTTGACGGAAACGTTAGCTAAATTCAAGGAAAACTTTTAGCTCTCATCTAGAATCTAAATTTTGTGTTTGCAGGGTGCACCCATTTTGTCACTTTAGATTAGCAGGAGGATAATGTATGGTGTGAATCACCAAACAAAACGTAATAGTTTTTTAATACAATACCATCCCCTTCTGTATATTTTTTTCTTTTGTCTTTTGTATATTTTATGGTCAAAAAAAAAATTTTTTTTCGAGATGGAGAATATTATCAATAATAAATTATGAACATATTTTCGTGGAGGGGCTCGTGGCTAAGTATAAACCGTATGGTTTGACCGATAATAAAGGTCAAGCCACGCTCGCCACGGTTGCTCCGTCGATGGGTAACCATTTGTAATCATAATGAGACCAATCCGTGCCTCAGAAAGAACGTTAACCCGTTGGTCCCGACTATCATACGTCTTAAGTCATTACAATTCTGACAACCAATCGTACTATGGGATACTGTGTTACCCAGTAAAATGGGTTGTGGAGGTCAGATAGGCAGTCGCTTTACGTAAAATACGGTATTTAGCTAAATCCGGTAAAAAGGCTAGGCATAAGAAAAATATTTTGGTTTTTAACAACTGTAATTAAAACTAACGAACAAAAGTTTAAAATCGAAAAACTAAAAAATAAGCTTAAAATACTGAATATTTTTTTTAGTAATAATATTTTATGTGAAGTAGTCAAAATTAGTCTCTTTTTCATTTAATTTACTTTAAAATCATTAATTAATTCGACAAGCAAACTTAATACAACAAGTAGTACTTTCAACTTTGAATTTAAATTAGTAATTCGTCGAGTGGGTCATTAATTTGTCCGCCATCACAAACTTGAGTGCAGCAGCGAGGATGATGACGGAACAAACAAGCTGCAACAGGATATTGCGCTACTGTGATACACTGTACTGTGACGAGAGTATTATAAGATTAAAACAAGATGGCTGCGTCATCGATATTTTGTGTTTTGACGTTCATACGTTTGAAGTCTTTTTAGGTGAAGTTAGTAGTGTTTTGTTTCTAAACTTACTTTCGAGTATCTTGTGGGTTGCATAGGAATCCTACTGGCAAAGTTATCTTAAGAAATAAGCAGTAGGTACTTTAATACATTTGTTTTATTATGCCTTGTTTGTTTATATTAATTTTGAGTGTGCATAATTTTTAAAATAAATTAAGTAGTATATAAATATTATAACGTATTATAAAAGGTGGGGAAAGAGGTAAGGTAAGTAAGGTAGGTCTTTGCCCTGCAATGGGACAGTAAATAAATAATATGTAAATAATGAGAGGTCCCATACAAATTTCATTGAAGTCCGTTCCTTTTTACTGTTACGTGTAATTAATTATTTAGCGTATTAAGCAATACAATACAAACTCTTTAAGCTTTTTAAGCGTCCACCTGATATATATATCGAACCTACATATTAAAAGTTGAAATAAAATGACTAAACAAATCAAAATAGATAATATTATTATGGTTTTAGCAATCTTCAGGATTAATAACGGCAGACAGAAGATATTGCTATGTGTTGGTGAACCAACGCCAACAATTTCCAGTCCAGTGACCAATTATTTTGAAGGATTAATTGTTAACAAGCGGAGCGGATACAAGTCTCCAAACATTGGCTTGTTGGTGGCCGACATTGGGAAGACCTTTAGTTTTGTAATTTTTGTTATTTGATGACTTTGGATATCGCTGAGCGGAGTCTAGAACACTTTTGTATGATTTATTGAATGTACAAGATTAGGAAGAGGAAACAGTGTAGAATAAATGACTGATGTAATGATCTGATGATGCTGATGACCTTCGTCAACAACTTAGCTTTCGAAAATTCTTTCTGCGGGATAAAACTCTTTTTTTCCCTTACATCATAAATAAATAAATAAATGTGGACAACATCACATACATTGCTCTGAACGCAAAGTAAGTAGCTAAAACACTTGTGTTATGGAATCCAGAGACAACGAAGGTACCACAAATACCCAGACCCGAGACGATGTAGAAAAGTGATTTTTCTACATCGACCCGGCCGGGTATCAAATCCGGGACCTCTGAGCTGGCGACACCTTGAAAACTAGAATCATAGAACAATCATTGGTAAAAATAACTTTAATGTTTGCCACCAATGTTTGCAGTACTATTTTAGGACCATCTATTTCGTAAATGTTATTTAAACCAGTCTACAGTCAGATTCATTAATTAGCCTCAGTTGAGAATCCAGCCTAAAAAATCTCTCTAAAAATAAACTGTGAAATCCGAAAAGGCGTTAGGAAACTAATTAATTTATATCTATCTAGCGTGACAAGGGATACAGATCTACAAACCTAATGATAAACTTGTAATAGATCGTAACTAAAAGAAATAGGGTTCATTTCAGGTTAATCGCATTGTGTATTTTAATTTTGCGATTATATCCTTTTGGGTAGCATACATAGGTGTTAATTGGAGACAGTTAGATAAGGACCGTTCGTTAGTTTGGGTTGTCGGTTAAATTTATTAAATGTTAGAGATTGGTTTATTGTTTACATGTAATTAGGAAGTGGTAGAATATTTTTAGATGTTATATTAACCTTATCTTGTTTGTAACAAGATACTGTTTATAATATTACATTAACTTTTGCCATTTGTGTGATCAGAGCTTCAACCTCCTTGAATTGATGACCAAAAAAGTGCCATATGAATGTGAAAAAGAAACAGAAAACAGATAAAGTTACAATTGAATATGGTTCTTGTGGGGTACCTACCCCCCTACTAACTACTAAGACCCCACTACTAAGAACCATATTCCATATTAACCTACTTACCTACCCTAACTACCTAGTTAGGGTAGGTAGGTAGGATGGTGAATGACTGTTCAGTGTGGAATGTAATTTTATGTAAATAATTATAATTATACCAGATCTACTATATATAAGTATGTTAAATACAAGTAACTGTACTATGTTGAATAAATATTTAATTTAATTTAACTTTAAGAAAACTCTGTAAACCTTATTAGTAAATAAAGTTATTATTATTATTATTATTAAATATAAGTATACAAATTACAGGTTCCCACAATTTAGTTGTTTTTTTTCTTTGATGTTTTAATAAAGTCTTATCAGACAATCTCTAAACCAACACAACACAAGGTTTACAATATATAAAAAAAACTGTAAACTTAAAAGCCTTTTCCTTTAAGGTTTATATTCAGCCCATTCAGCCTATTTAGTGAAGGTCCAAACACAAAAATTATGACATACTCCCTTTGCCATTACCTTAGCCTACAAAAAGGCAATATAAAAAAAAATAAAGTGCTTCTCGAGTGAAATTTAAGAAGAAAATACATGAACAGACCAATGTTAGGGAAGTGCACCCCTCAAAATGACAGTTTATTTTTTTTACGGTGCCGAGTCAAAAGGAGGGGTGGTTATGATAGATAGGGCTGAGTGCGAAATTTAAAAGACAAAGATTTTGTTACTTTATATTTCTGTAGGATCTGTAATCAAGGTGCCAAGAAAACAGAGTGAAATAAAAATATTATGGGCGTAGAAACAGGTTGTGTTTTGGTTTGAAACATTTGTGATAACAAAAGTTTGAGTTTAAAAATATGTAGGCTTCCTTTGATTGGAAGCTCTCGTTTGATTTTCAATTTAAGGGAAATATTCTTTTAATTCATATTATTTAAACGAAGACGTCTATCTCCCAAACCTGGTGGCTAACTGAATAACAGAAGTCCAAACTTAAGGTTAGTCTAAGAGCAATGAAGCGTATTTCAAGGGTAAAAAAACAGATTGCGTGCGGTACATCACCCTTCGCTCAAAAACGCAAATTGCAGATGTCGGTATCCAAACAGCCAAGTTAAAGTGGAGATGGGCTGATATTGTAATATTAGCTGCATGGGTACGGATAGATGGAAAAGACTGCAGACTTGAACTGAATAACTAGAGCCGAATCTCGAAAACGGGGTAGGCCGAAAAGACAAAATCGAAATCGAAAGCCAGCAGTAGGACACCTAAAAGGTTATAAAAAACCAAAGACATCATAAAGTGCGCAATATTTAGATTTACTAGTAATATCCTAAATAGATTTTGGCTTTATTCATTCATATATTTAGTAATTCTGCAAGAAAAGCTACTTATTCATACTATAAACTGAACAATATTGCGTGTAAATATGAAGTCTAGCATTTAATATAAATCTTAAAAATTATTTGCTACTTGAAAATACAATTTACCTCAACTGTATATTTACGCGAATGCAACGAGCGAGGTCATGACCTCGTGAGGTCGTTAGGCTAAGCTATAGGTAGCTTAATATATAGTTATTTATTCATGAAAACCACTTAGGTACTGCTATTTCGTAAAGTTATTATAAAGATTAATAAAGGTAGTCTAAATCATTTATAGGCATACTTTATTTATACTATATATCCGTACTTATACTTATTAACTTATCCATATCCATACTTCTATACTAATATTATAAATGCGAAAGTAACTCTGTCTGTCTGTTATGCTTTCGCGGCTTAACCACGCAACCGATTGTGATGAAATTTGTATATGCAGTAGTGGTATGGAGTTAGTTTGAACTCTAAGAAAGGACAGAGGCTACTTTTTGTCTTGATTACTGAGATATAAGCGGGCGAAGCCGCGGGAGAAAACTACTTAAATATATGCAACTCATGAATGTGAACAAACCTGAATGATTTTGTAATACTTTTATAAAACACAGTTTGGAATTTATTTATTCATTTATTTGATACTTTTTGCACATTTTATGCATAAAGGCGGACTTAATTTCAGAAGCCATTCTCTTTCCGTCAACAGTATGATGCAGTATGATGCAGAGACGAAAAGTGGTAAATGCACAAGTATAAATTTATACGTATCGTATATACAGAATATTTAATCTCAAAGTTTCATACCATCAGTGAGGCTTTTAATTGAAATCCAATCCATACGGCGTATATATCACATTTATATTAATCATAATGAATCTCATCTAATCAATTCGTACCTATCTAGCTAAACAGACTCGAATGCATACTGCATCAGGGCACATTAAAAGCTCATTGTGAACAGCGCAAACGTCGCCTGGTGCAAATTTATGCAACCGCTCGCCTAGACTGTAAATGCGAGACAAATTACTACGTACGTACGTAGTGTGGTTTACGTTTATGCATTTTCAACGTTATACGATGCTATTTTGTTTAGTTATATTTTGGACTGCTATTTTGGGAGTAGGAATGATAAGGTTGATATTTTAGAGTTTATACATAGGCAAGCATAAAGTGCGTGCATCGCTAGTAGCCCGTTGTCGAGTGCCGAAAGCAAATGTTTTGCTGTAAGTAACACTCCGCTCGTAAACTGATTTAAGTGATTTTCCGTGCGACAGCAGACGTTTATGCGAAATCAACGATAGTTTTCTTTTTTTTTTTTATTAAAGGTTACTAGCAATTTGGGTGGAATTCACATTAAACCTTGTTAACCCCTCCAACTAAGCTAATATGCTTGTATCTGGAGTGGGTTCACGTCAATAGTGCAATGGGTGGGGATCGAACCTGCGACCTCTCGATCACAAGGCCGTCACCCTAGCCATTAGGCTATTGACGCTTCAAAAGTTTTGATATCATTAGGATAATATATTAGGTTTTGAAATAGTTTTAATAAAAAGGTGAACTCAGTTTTAAAACTTTTAAGCTTTTACTTGTTCCTACACTTCATACTCGATATGCGCACTCTATTATTTACTTATTTTTTCTCTAAGGTTAATATATTTAGGTTTGTATAGAAATGGTTATAGCCTACACGAAAAGTTAGAAAGCGGCTCTCCTTATTATGATTTGATTTATTGAAAGGCATTATTTACTAACAGCAAGCAACATAGCGTCACTTTACTGGGTTTGCTAGTAATAAATAAAGTATTATTTTTAATAAACTTTATGTTTTAGTATAAAAAAGCAAACTTCATGTGTGGAAATTATATTGGCACTGAAATACGTTGTCAGAAAAACATTTAATCGAAATAAAATAGTTGCTAAGCTAATTTTACGTTTCCAAATAAATCAAAACAAAAATTATATTTTTCTCAATATAAATTCATCGCTGTATCCCTTATTATTGGGATTCCTCGCCTTAAAACTAAATTCAAATGAATCAGGTAGGGGAATCCTCTAAAACTGTTATAAGTATCGGTCCCTTCCCTTTATAACCGTTACGAAATTAATTGCCGAATAAATCATGATATCTTCTAACCTGAGAAGTACTATGTGTCGTTATCTCACTAATTTCTCACGTGTAAGATTTTTATTATTGGTAATTAGAGATTTTTTATCACATAATGTATTATACTTTGTAGGGTGTGAGCTTGATAACAAAAATAAAAAATAAATGTTAGAAAGAGGGAAATCCTATGATATACTATACAGTGTTTGTAAAACTGTTAGATTTGTATATAATTTAATAAATATAATTCAATCACAAAATATTATAACAATGATCAATAATTGTGTATATTTAATAATACAAAAATCGCCGATGTTATAAAATGATAAATAACATGACAATATAAAAAAAATAACGAAATAATAATTGATAAGAATTAACAATTCGTATTCTTTATGTTTTTGACTTTCTATTAACCATGTTATTTCTGACAGGTGAAAAGCTAGCAGTTTGCGTCATAACGCTTCTTGAGAATAAAATGCAATTTTTAGTAACATGTCACAAAATATTTGTGTATTTTCAAAGTCGCATCTCCAAGGTGCAATACCATAAAGTAGTTATGCAGTGACATATAAAAGGACTGAATGTGAACACGATATGCGTTTTGGTGTCTTATTACAGTTCCTTTTCTAGTTGTCATAATTTTTCTAACGCAGAACAGTACTAGAAATGTACAAACATAACGTTTTATATAATTTTGCTCTAAATAGTTCCAGCATATCAGTTCCTTTGCAGAACGAAGACTACTCCTCCGACAAAGATAAGGAACGAGCGTTTATCGTTTATCGTACTAAACAAATGTTAAATATACTAAAAAACTGGAACTCACGCAAGGTTATCAGATATTTCCATCTAGTTTTGGCCCTATGTCCCGGTTCATGTCCCCGTCCCAGAGTCTTTAAAGATTGCGTTCGCGATGTTAAAATCCTCTAGATTCGTCAGTATAGCTCATAGTCCATCTGTCAATTTCCACCAATTACGAGCCAGTAGCTTCTCTCTCATTGGTGCAAATTGACGGATGGACCACATGCTAGACTAGCAAACCTAATGAATTTTTAAATTGAAAACCGTCATTATGACCTCATAACGCCTACATATTTTTCCTTATAAAACAACACCCCATTTCAAAGTCACAGCTTATTATACGCTGAAGCAAATAGTAGGGTCCTTTTCTGGCCGGACGGAGGCCAATTCCGCACGTACCGTTAGAATCTTTGTCTCAGCTCAGACTAAAATGTCCGCCCAACAATTATTTGCCTCGTAAACATGATTAATGTTAACTAGTTGATAGAACCATTTTCAGGGTTTGATAATTCGTGAAATGGATTATTTGATGTTAGTAATTGTATTCTATTGTGTGTGTTCATTTGTATGAAGAACAAAGACAGTGACGTCACGTTACCTAAATTTATTACTTACAGGCGATTAGCCATTGAAATTCTATTGTTGTAAGTCGTCGTTTTCGATTTAGTTAATTTTTCTCTTTAAGTGCTTTGCCTAAACTAGAGATCCTGAAATTAAACGAAGCTCTTATTTAAAATCTAAGTATATTATCAACATTTGTTTTTATTTTTTAAATACTATACTATAATTAAAACTTATAATATAAATAAAACTATGTACCTAAATCATGAACGAATTAAAATTATTACTACGTCCTGTCGATGGCTTTAATTTTCTGGCGCAAATGGTACTTTTTCTTGTCTTGGATTTACTTATAAAGTGAATGTAATGTAATTTAGGATGTGAACACAACGCCACACAACGCCGCTGACTGCACTATGGGTTTCTGAAGGAATATAATTTGAGTTCTCCTTAAGAAGCTACAACCATTTTTAACCGACATTATAAGGAGGAAGGATATGTTTCGTATTTTTGCTACGAGCTATCTTCGGCGAATGCAGACCCACTTCCGAATTCATTTTTGTCAGCGATAGGGTATATATACCTCAGAGGTGGTCTGATTTAAATTTAATTAAAGTCAGCTCTATTTCACATTTATTTGTACTACAATAATTGAATGTGTGTGAGAAACAAACATTTACACATATTCATCAAAACCTTATTTCAAATAAGCAGCTCTTTTTACTAAACCAACCACGAAAACACCAAGAATTTTTATTATAGTACCTATTGAAACGAGAATTTTGCTTTCTTAAACAGAATTCAAAACGTGTTTATTGCCGTGAAGAAGATAGCGGCGTACAGCGCCACCTGTCACGTCGTACACGAACTACCGTCGCTACGTGAATGCATCAGGTGCAAAAACGACGAACAAACGTACTGATAAACATTGTTTATGTATTTCTATGAAACATTTTAAATTTTAAATTCTTTTTACCTTAGCTAAAGCACGTTGCGGTTAATGTGGCGTTTATTATGCCTTTGAGCTTAATTAAATGTATGTTTTTGCATGACCTAAAGAATAATTCTACCGCAGTTTGCCTAAACGCAGGCTTTGACTGCTTCACCGGACTTTTGACCCGATCTGGCTTGAAAAAAACATTAATTAATAATACACACAAATCTTTCTCTCGAATCACTCTGTCTATTGGTGAAATCGGTAGTTTAAGAGTTTATTGCGTACACACAAACAAACGGACGCGAATGGGGGATTTTGTTCTATAATATGTATAGATGAACGAAACGCATAATTTAAATAATTGTAACCAGTTTGTAATTATTATTAACGATAATTCTATTAAAAACTAAATTATTATTATAAAATAAATTAAAAAACTTTGATAAAAACTGGATTTTATTTTTGTTAAAATAAAGGATGATGACAAAAAAGCCACCAAATTGGCAAATTATTACCACATGAAAAGCAGAAATTGTTTTACACGTAAACATAATTTATTAAAAGCCTCATGACAACGTATCTTTAGAGTATTTATTGGGTACACACGATCGAAATGACGTTTACAGGGAAGCATTTTTAATTACCAAAATTTAATACGGGCGAAGTGCAATTTCATAAATAATTTTTAATTTCAGTCTCATATTAGTAGCTCGTTGATATTACTTTATAATCACCTACGTATACATTTAGGGAAAAGTATATAAAAAAAAAATTAAGGGTGATCAATGAACTTTACAGATTATACATAATGATATGTATATTAATTATTTAGGAATAATAGTGGTTGACTTACGCACAATCTCGGGTTCGCCCGACTAGTTTCAGACACAATTGGAGTCTCTATCTCTAATCATGATCTGACGCGGCGGCTCGAGTTTGAGTTTGGACTCCTATTGGATCTGAAACTAGTCGGGCGATCCTGAGAATGTGTGTGAGTAAACCGTTAATTTTCCTATGAATACTACTTACGAAAGTTATACATTATAATCATATTTCGACTTATTTTAAGAAACTTAATAACATTATAATATTTTTATTTACTACGATAAACGCCAAAGTTTATTTAGATTTGTGGTGGCCAATGGGCCTACGCAGTATTCCGTTTAATTACTAGGTTCAAATAATAGCAAAAGCCACAGATATATTCATTCATTTAGGATCAAAGATTTTAACTTATTCGTGGCCAAACAAGTGAATTTTCGTCATTAAATACTAAGTCCAACTAGCAGCTACTTCATCCCTTACCAGTATCGCAAATTACCAGCATGTTTCCAAAGGCTATCCTGCCAGTCACCGCTTCTCATAATAATACGTAGGAGCACCTTATCTCCTTTAATGAACCGGTCATACACAGCAAAGAGTTCTCTATAAAAAAAATCATTACATGCCACAAAGGCCCGTTCAGACGCATGGCCTTTGAAAACACGTCCTTTCAAAACGGTATTATGCTCAGTATTTTGAGGGAAAAATTCTTTCAATTTTTTTTTGTAAATTTTTCCGCGGGTAGTTTTAATTTGGAGCTCATGTGTGTTTAAAGAGACGGTTAATGTATTGGCGCAATTGTATAAAATAAAGCAAATAAATTATAATTATTGAAGCGTCATAATCAGTTCTTGATCGATTTATTATTATCAAAGGCAGACCTCTCACCAATATGGTAAAGACAGTCTACTGCATACCTCTTAATTTGAAGATACAATTGTGTCGATATTTTATTCACCTAGATTATTTTTGCCTAATTTTATTTTCTATTATAAACTTTACCAAACCCTAGCAGACCAAAATATAGGAAGGCATTTGATTAAATAAATACAACCCGTGGTTTTCCAATAAAGTAAAAAATACTCCACGAAAATAAACAGAAAAACATCTACATTTCATTTACATGTCGACCAGAACTTGTCTAGTAATAAAGAACACAAGTAAATCCAAAGAAACACTCATCCCTCTTACCAGACTCTTCTTAAGCTCATCTATAAGCTCAAAATAAAACACTTTAACGAACAAGAATATACCCTCAACCTCTTCCATAAAAAGAAATAAAAACAATTCTAGGACGTATCAAATCAAACCACGTGAATACTGCCAGTAAATCTTGAGCGCAAATGAACATGTCGATGCAGCGATCGGACGCGATACATCTCCGGGCTGAGACGGCCGGTAGAGCATAAATTGCCCGCAGACGCGGTAACCGATGCGGAACAAATTTATTATTACGACTCCGTGTTTAGATTGTGTAGATCGCGTGTGGATTTTATTTTAGGTGAGCTGATGGATTGCTGTTGGTCTTCCCAGATGTTAAAGCATCTGTTAAAAAGCTACCGTGCCATTTGAGCCATTCTCTCCTATGTATAAAATTCTTATGAATCTTAATCCTTTAACGTTCTGCCCTCATTAGTCTACTGGACTAAAGTAAGATGCTCAAGAGGTCTCGAGTTCGTCTCCTCAAAATCGATTATTGAGCTTTAACTTTGTATCCAGGGATACAAAGTTTTTTGTTAAAAATAGTTGAAAAAATTATTTGTATCCTAATCTTTTTGTTTCATGTCGATGCATAAGACTACTGAGCGGAGGAATCGAGATTATTAGTATAACTTTCCTACCTCATACACTTGCATTTTTTAATATATTTTTCTGTTAGTCAGCCTCCTTTGTATTTTTCAGACGGTACCTACATAAAACGATGAACAACATTAAGTTTTGTCTACAAGTAAATACCAATACATTTTAGTACACTAATATTTTCAGGTATTTTATGATCATGATATCTAAAAACGTTTTCCAATGCCGTAAAGTTCAACAAAGCGAGGTAAATCGGAGAAATCCTCGGAAAACTCAAATCTGAAGCAAGTTAGACGCCTTTTAGGCTCGGATTAATAAGTGATCCTCTTTGAAAACAAAATCAGATTCTAGTAAGATTTGTTAGATGGAAATATGAATCTGAAGAAGAATATTTTATTGAAAATGTAATTTTAGTTATTACACTCTAGTGACCTGTAACGTGAAACGTGTTACGATGGAAAATATTGTAAAAAAAAACTGAAGTTTTCGAAAAGATTCAAAAGATATTTCATGAGCATTTAAATCACACAAAGTATACAAAGAAAACTTGATTTGAAACAAATATATGGATAACACAAACGTTTATTCTGAGATACATGTTATGTTGTTTATTATATGAAACGCTTATAACCTGCAGCACGTTGAGCAAGTGGTAGTTACCGTTGCGACTTGTACGTATAACATAAAAGATGATAAGTTTACCAGAGAGTAGACCAAAAAATATTAACAACATTTCATCGTTTTAATTTCAACTCTAAAACAATAAATGAAACGATAAAATCGTAACGTTCTTGTCCAAGTTTAAACGTTCCAAAGGAAATAAAATAAAACGCGGAGGGAAAATCGATTTGGGAATTTGGAAGGGAAATTTTCAACTGTATACTTAATTGGCAAACCCTTCTAAACAGTTCCAGTGATTATGCTGTATAATTTGCATACCGGACGACTTTCGAGCCCTGGAGACTAAATAATGGTGAATTTATTGAAGAATTCGTCGCTTAATCACCGATTGGGTTATCGATTAGAAAATTTTGAAGACTTATTAGTTTATTTTTTTCTTAATTACCTAGCGACCCGTCCTGGCTTCGCACGGGTGGACATTATATAATATTAAATAAACATATAATTAATACAGCGTATGTTACTTAGGGGTATTGTAGCATTCCAATGGTAAAATAATTTTTGAAATCAATCCAGTAATTTTCGAGTTTGTTTGTTACAAACATACTAAAATATAAATTTTTCCTCTTTATAAATCTAGATTTAGTAAAAAAAACGGATATTTCTAAACTTTTCTGAAACTGTCAGATGCCACTGAGAAAACCAAAATCTCTTAAAAATCAATGTGGATTTCTATAGGTCTCTTTGTATATAAAATGAATTACAAAATTTCTTAAGCTTAAACCAACCCGAAGTTACTACAGTCTTTCAAAGTTAAATTTTACAAACTAAAATACCCAGAAGCGACTGTATCAAAATAACGAAAATCAAAAGGCACGGAATCGGTTGCTCTCGTACAGAACCCGACACAAATCAAGTTAGATTTCGGATAAAACTTGTTTACAGTACAAATTAATGTTGAACCTTTTAATTAAAATTGCCGGTGTGCGTCCAATGAAAACAACTTCATCCGATGCCTTATTATTGTTTAACCAAGTATTGTCAATTTAGGTAGATTGATTGCTTTTCATAAGAAGTTTGGATAGGTTGGAAATAGGTCAAAAGGTTCAGGGTTAAGAAACATCAGAACACTGAGAAATAAACTTGTGTTAAGTGAATTGTTTTAATTAAGAACACCATTATGCAAGTAATTAATAAAAGGCGTTGCGTTTGTTGAATGATTAATCAAATTCTTTGTTATTTACAATTAGGTACAATATTGTTTTATTGGTTTAGTTATTCTAGTATCTATCTATCTATATTATAAAACAAAGTCCTCCGCCGCGTGTGTCTGTCTGTCTGTTCGTGATAAACTCAAAAACTGCTGCACCAATTTTCAAGTTGTTTTTCTCAATGGATAGAGTGATTCTCGAGGAAGGTTTTAGTATATAATTTGTCAAGTTTTTGTATAAATTGGCTAAAATAGAGGTGTCAGAAAAAAATAAGCCGTCTAGGATCTTTCAACGAAAACGCTGCCTAAACCCTAATATGGTGGAATTATGTATCTTATATATGTCTACAGAAAAGTCCGCAATTGCATATGTCTATCTTTTGTGTCATCAAATTTAATCAGTCAACAAAAATCATGCTGAAATTGACCACGCTAGTCACCAATCATTTGAAACTTAGGAAGGATATCTTCTTGAAGTACTTTCTTTAAGAAACATAGTAAATACGATTTAAATAGATATGTACGATCTGTCGATGCTAAAAGGTTCGGATCGCGTGATAGCAACATTTTTCTTGGCGCAGGTGTACTGGATTAGTTTGGTGCTCCCTCGAAGGTTCTACAGATGGGTATAGACTGTCTTTACAGATTACTGAGCCAGATAAGAGTACAGATGAATCAAAGTAAAATATTTTCGAGTAATTATTTGGGAAAATAGTAAATTTATTTAGAACTAGCTTTTGCCAGCGACTTCGTCCGCGTTTCCGTCGTTTTTCGTAAAAAAGTAGCATATGTCCTTCCTCACTGTTCAGTGGTTTTGATGTAACAGACAGATTAACTTTCGTATTTTAGTAGGGAAATATAATATATCACGTTACACAAAAATAATCCTTAGAGCATGATTCAGTATTCACGCGCGACGGCGCGATGGCTTATTATCGTATTTCATGTATAAGTTTGGTGTTTCTATACCGATTTTTATGATTCTTTTTTTATTGAATAGGTAATAATGTAAACTTTTTTTAATTAGGGATGAGTGAGAGTATTAATAAACGTAAGAGTAAACAAATATAATCAGAAATCTCCGAACTGCTAAGCTATCGGGAGTTATACGTGTTATTGTGAGTCAACCATAAAAGATAGACATATGCTGTTGTAGGATATTTTTTAGATAATTTTATGTAGAACATTTCCGTCATACATGATTTCTATGTAGCTTTAACCATTAAGGCTACATACGCGACGGAAGCTTAAAAAATACCGTTTTCCCAACATTTCCCTTCACTGCTCTGCTCCTATTGATTGTAGCGTGATGAAAAGTATACTATAACCTGCCCAGGAGTATGAAGAATAAATGTACCAAGTTTCGTTAAAATCCGTCGAGTAGTTTTCGTTTCTATAAGGAACATACAGACAGACAGACAGAGAGACAGACAGACAGACAGACAGACAGACAAAAAATTTACTGATTGCATTTTTGGCATCAGTATCGATCACTAATCACCCCCTGATAGTTATTTTGAAAATATATTTGATGTACAGAATTGACCTCTCTACAGATTTATTATAAGTAAAGATTTTATCGGTTAAATGTTTTTCCTTGTATTTCGTAGGATAATTTATAATCTTTTTCTTGAGTGACTAAATAATATTGCTTAACTCGATAATCTGGCTAGTTTTCTAAAAAGAGGATCATATAACATGTAGGTAATTTTGCTAAGGGGTCCAACTTATGACAGAAACTATAACCATCGTAGACTACAAAATAGCCGTTACTAAATTTTATTACATCATTTATAATATCATTTTATGTGCGACAATAAACTTCAGCTTTTTTATGAAAGGGTCAATACAAGGCAACCCAAAAAACTAGTCGTTCTTACACAATAACAAAGCCTAGTCTCGCCTCCATTTATATCTTAAAGGTCATTTACTTAATTAAATAGTACTCGAAATAATGGCACGCAAAAATATTAATTTAAATAAATGTTGAGTGTAATCTAAAGTATTTTTAGCAATTCTGAGACATTGACATGGGTTCAAAAGAAAAGTTATTAAATTAAATGTTAAGAATAATAAACTTTAGTAACGATAATTATTATGTATTGGGGTGTAGGCACAGAACATAGCTTAGGGGAAACATATACAAGTATAGAGCGCGCGCATCGCTAGTAACCTCTTACCACCGTAAGCAAATTTTAAATATAAAAATATTATAACTTATTTTTTTTGCTAATTGTACGCTTGGTTACTGATTTAATTAATTTCCCATGCGACGACAAACACTCATGCAAATATATCGACGGTTCTGATAGTGTTATGGTAATATTAGGTTTTGAAATAGTTTTAATAAAACAGCGCGCTATGCTTTGACACTAATTTTACGATTTTACTTGTTCATACTAGTGCCAACAGTTGATACTCGATAGGCGCGCGCTATATAGTTTACTTATTTATTTCTCTAAGAAACATAGTTTTTATATTTTTATATTATTATTATTATATAATTACCTAGTAAAATTAAAAAATTAGTCCTACAGCACATGTCATCCCAGGCAAACAAATTTTACTCCCCAAAAAAATACATATGGTTTTCTACAAGATTATTTCTTATAGCAAAATATTCCTCGTTTATTACCGAGTATACTTTCCTTAAACTACGTTTCATAACAACTTGTATATTTAAATATAAATAAGTATCGTGTTTTTGCCTTCGGGCGCCGCACGTAATGACTTTAATCTACAGCGATTTATCAAGAGAATTAAGTGACCATTTAAAAATTTAAGAATTGCTCATAACAAAATCTTGGTACTTTTTTATAACGTAAACTTTCGATGTTAAAAACTTAAAATTTGTTTTAAACATTTTTTACTACAAAATAAATGTATAATTTTTTTATCTATCTCCCAAGGCCGCGCACTCACGGATAACTTGAACACTGCCTGCGAAGCTGCATGGTAAACTGTACATTTCTATGGCAGCCAGTACACATACTGTTTTAGCAGTTCGGCTGCTTCGAGTGGTCGACTAAAGGCAAGCGAGCAGCAGGGTTATTTGCTATGGCGGTTGTTAACTAGAGCGATAATCGCTTTATAAAAAACACAAACTACGTATCTAACGTCGATGACCAACAAGGTCTGGTCACCGATGTGAGCCCATACTAAATTTGCGTTTTTATCGTTAGTTTTACCTAGTAAACATCGCTTGGGTTGCCAGCTGAAGATAGCAAATAAGCCTATTGGAGGCACACGTGGCGCGCGAGAGCGGTCGACAGGTCGCGCATTCCATATTAGACGGAAGAGGTTCTATGTTGCTTACCGACCAAACGTGTCAACACTTATTTATTTCATATTCATTCATTCGTGCACCTCACGTAAATAAGTTATCACTAAGAAAGGTTTTATATGGGGCTTTTTATAGATAGAAAGAATTTTTATAATGTCGTGTTCTTTTTTGTTTTTTCCGAAAACACTGACTTTGGCTGAAAATGTCTACGTTGAATATTTAGTATACAGACTAGTTTCAAAAATTGTTTTCTACTACAAAATTCCAACTATAATGTTACTTAAAATTGTGATTGTAATGTCGTTAGATGAGACAGAATCGATGAAATGACGTCACGTAGCCGAAGCAGCAATGCGTGCATTTTCGCCTGATTGGTCTATTTGTAGCAGCTAACGGCACCCTCCAGATTATTGCTCCGATTTTCAGACCAAGGTGAAATATTTGAAATGCTCGAATCCGATATGAGAGCGGTATAGTGTGATCGGAAAACGAAGACTGGAATCGTAAAATAGTTGTTCCAGTTCCGAGTTTGTACTAAATTTGAAATTTCACTATTTTGTTGACAGTATTTTATGAGTCAGTTATTTATTTTTATTTTTTGCGTTCACTCCATAGAGACTTCAAGGATTGTGCTCTCTGTTAACCTTTTTAGGATTTTTCTCAAAAGGAAAAACTGAACTTGTTGTTCGTCTGTCTGTCTCTATGTCAACTTTTTTTATCTCGCAACACGTGGTATCGTATTGAAATTAATAGTAAATATGATATCAGGTATAAGGAATTCTTATTGCAAGAAAACCTACTATGTGTTTTTCAAACATTTATAAAAAACGTAAAATCTATATGGAACTTCCCGTAGACCCAAAGGAAGAATAATGTTATTTTAGTTTTGTAACTTAAAAAAAAAACATTTTTGCGATTACAAACTTATATTTACAGTTGGAAATTGATAGTGTCGAACATCGATATTGGAGAGAGCATTTTTTCAAACGCACTTAGTTATGTTTGTTTTTGTAACTTAATCGTCATGTTCAGCAAAATTCATACAGAACCCTCGTTGCGACACACTCTACCAAGACAAATAATTATTATTCTACAAAAAATCTAAATCTGATTTCTTATGATCTATGACTTAACGAAGCTATTAAACTACAGTAATTATGGTATACTTAACTATTACAAACTTTAGAGGCAACATATAATATATTTTATAATAACCCCAAATATTACCGGTGACCTATGACAGAGCAAGTAGCTCGAAACATGTTCCCAAGTAATTCCGTTTGAGCACTTAATTAAGCTATGCGGTTCTGTGGCAGTAACTAAAGTAATAACACTATTTCTCTAGTGCAGGAGCTAGCTTCGTAAACCAAACTGTTTCAGGTTTTAGCCTTCTTGGTATTCCAAAAGAAAAAAAAAGAAAATAGCGAAAGATTGAGGAAGTAACCAGTGAAACGTTTACAAAGATTGAATGTTTGCGTTAAATGAAATTTGTTTTGGACCGTATTTTTTTCCTTTGAGGAAATAATTAGAAAAAATATCTGCGTCGTTTTTTTAGGAAAATAATTAATTCCAACGTTCCTCGTAACTGTTACTTCTATTAAACAAAATTATGACGTCATAGTAAAAGTAATCTAAGTCTAGTATGTGTATGTTCACGACTGTATCTAACATAATGGTGATCAATGCCTGTACTACGAGCTCTTAAAGGACTGACTGACTGAGATTGTTGCCATTGCGGAAGCAAGATGGCACCATACATTGCACGTAGCGGCGTCTCGCTTCCACCACGGAAACAGTCCTACTTTAAGACCTCATAGTAAGCCCTCAGAACTATAGAATTTGTAAAAGCCGTTACATGCATATTTTTTTTCGTTTTTAGGGTTCCGTACCTCAAAAGGTAAAAACGGAACCCTTATAGGATCACTTTGTTGTCCGTCTGTCTGTCTGTCTGTCTGTCTGTCTGTCTGTCTGTCTGTCAAGACCTTTTTTCTCAGGAACGCGTGGAGGTATCAAGCTGAAATTCATATCAAATACTCAAGTCTATGGTCTCTTGGAGCTGTGAAAAAATCAAACTTCTAAGTCAACGCGATCAAAAGATACTCCCGTTTATGCCGCAAAATTCCGCAAATTTTCGAAACTCGCACGGGAATCAAAACCTACAGGGTACTTCCCGTGAACTCAGAATCTTGAAATTTGGTACGAAGTAACGTCTTATAGTACAGATAAAGGAAAAATTGCGAAAACCGTAAATTTTTAGTTACATCATATAAAAAAAAATATTTCTGATTTTTTTTTTTTTTCATTTTGCAATTATCATACCATAACTATGACTCGATCGTAGTGATGGGTGAACTTTTACTTATATACCTACAGGTGTGTACGGAACCCTCGGTGCGCGAGTCCGACTCGCACTTGGCCGGTTTTTTTTCATTCGATCGTGTATTTATTCCGTTTGTCTTACTTTTTCTAAACTATGTAGGGGTTGGTCTCATAACATGACTGTGATCATAAAATCAAAAATCTATTCAATTCATTATTGGCTTATTTTTCCAACGCTAGATAATTTCTTATTCGTGGAATAAAATTGAAGTCTGACAGAATTGTCAAAAATTCAAAATTATTTTCGCATAAAACTATCAGGCTTTGGAAAAATCTGCCGTAAATCAGTTAGCTATTGACTGACATAACTTGGATTAAAGCTAAACTATTAAATCAAAATAAATCTAAGTAAGATTCCAAACTCCTAGCATTTCATAACGCTTACTACTGTACTGTAAAAGGAAATATTCATTAAACTTCCCTCGTTGGCAACTGTATCGATTTTCTAGTTTATATTACAACCGCCATTTTATTATTACTCATTTTAATGTTTAACTGACAGTAGTTTGAAAAAGGAAAGCTAGAAAGAGTTTTCTGTTATTAGTTCGAACTCCGAAGGTCTTTTGTTTGAATTACGAAATTGGAATCACAGTTCTTTGTTTAAAAACTGTAACGATGCTGGGGATCTTTACTATTTTATTTAGTTTTAAAGGTCATTTATTTAGATAGGTTAGCAGAGGTGTGCTGTATAAAAATTGTTTAATGCCATACAGTCTTTCATGTCATCAGTCGACAGCGATATGGACAATTTTTTTTGTCATATTTTACGTATTCGATTTTAATCAGTTAATAGGTAGTTGTTTTTTTATTATTATTTGTATATATAGTTAAGTTCGTTATAATATATTTTGCAACTTTAAAATAATAAATACTGTTTTAACTACCAAGAAAAAAACTGTGTATATATTTATATACATGTTTTTTAAATGTTACCAGCAATGTGGGTGAAATTTACATTACTAGCAATCTTGTTAACCCCTCCAACTAAACTAAATATGCTTGTGTCTTAAGTGGGTTTTCCGTCAATAACGCAATGAGTGGCGTTCGAACCTGCGACCTCTCGGTCACCCTGACCATTAGGCTCTTGTCGCTTTAAATAATTGCAGTATTATTGATGTTTCTTCATTCAAGTCAACTTTAAGTAAGCACAATAGGTCATCACACTAGGACTCGCCACCGCCGCCGCGTCAGCTCATGATTGGACTATATCAGGGTAGGAATCCTATTGAGTCTGAAACTAGTCGGGCGATCCCGAGAATATACGTGAGTAAACTCATGAAAAAAAAAGAAAAAAATAAAAAAAAAGGTGTTTATTTTCGTACACATATTACAGAGACAATTTTAAAATGGAGATCTCCTTTTAAGCAAGGAGTTGCTTGTGTTAGGAGACTCCGCTCTTCCACTAATTATATCCACTAATATGTGATAAGTAGGTAGGTACAAGAATAATCTTATTTAAAAATATAAAAACGTAACGTAACAGCGCACTTTTGTGTGATGAGTGAGAATGGTTGTGTGTGTCTGGTGTAAGGTGTGTGGGTTCTGTGTGTAAGGTGTGTGGGTTGTGTGATACAGCGTGTGAGATTTTTCTCTATGGTTCACTAAAATGGCTATTGATTCGACGCTACTAAAGTCTCAATTTCATCGTAGGATTTAGTCTTTACCCATTCTGTCACAAGTTTTTTACAGTCTCGAAGCTTCAGAGAGTAAATACTTATTTCTTTATTTACATAGTTGTACAGACGAGAAGATTGCCGCGCAAACTGCCTTTTAGCGAATGTAGATCTAACTGCGACGGTAGGAGCGACTGCATAATTTCTTCTGCCCCTATGTTTATTAGGATCATACGGGAGAGAAACATGTTTTTTCAAAATTAGGTGAAGGAGATAAAGTTTTCTTACTGAAAGAGCATCAGCTGTTAAATATAGGTTATGTGTAGGAAATCTATAAGGCTTAAAAAGCATAACCTTAAGTAAAGACCTCTGAGCTCTCTCTAGCTCTAAGATTTTTGTTTTAGTGGTCCCACCCCAGCAAGGCAAAGAATAAGTAAGGATTGATTGAGCCAAGCTTATGTAGACCTGCCGCAGTAATTTGATTGAGGCTACGTGCCGGAGACTTTTAAAGGTCCAGATCATTCTTCTGACCCTTTTCATGATCAGTTCAGTGTGCATGTGCCAGGATAGTCGCTGGTCTATGAAAGTTATTATATAAACACAATAGGTATAATTTTCTTGTACTAAACACTAAGTTAAGGTACTTACTTCTTAAGGTAAAGTTCGTCGCCATTTTGCAACTATCGGTCCAATTCGACTGAATGATCTAACTTGATCGAGATTTGACCAATGTTCATTCATAACGGTTCACCAACAGTTTGTGGACATATTCCTTCAGCATTTGATTATTGGATAGTTTGAGATATCTAGGGTAATAATGGCTTAGATATTATTTAATACTCAATGAAGTAGTTAATAATGTTCAACAGAGTGTATTGTAGCACTAGTAATTACTCGTTAATATAATTATTTCGGTACCTAGACGAGGACACTTGTATTTATGCATAAATTAATTAAGTTTTTGTAGAAAACCGTTGAGTGGTGTGTTCAAAATTAAGTTTGTTATTATTTATACTAATATTTTAAATGCGAAAGTAACTCAGTTCGTCTGTTTGTCTGTCTGTAACGTTATCACGGCTAAACCGCTGAACCGTTTTTAATCATACTTGGTATGGGCTAAGTTTGGATATCTTAAAAAAGGACGTAGGCTACTTTTTGTCGCGTTACCGACACCCACGCTGGCGGATCGGCGCGCAACAGCTAGTTATCCATAACGTAAAATGCGTCAAAATTGCAAACGCATAATGTTGGTAATAAGAAATAAATTTAAAAATAACTATTGGTTATTTTGGTCATTTATAGCCCATACGTACTTACGTCTTGTCAGCGTGGCAACTTCGTTTCTTTTCTTGGCTACTTTGCTTCTATGGTACTAATAACCTTTTATTGTTTAACAATTAATTATGATTAGGAAAAGTATACACAAAAATACATAAACGTAAAAATACACTTATCAGAACATTACAAAAATATACATAGCAAACTATTTTTTTAAGCTGTGGAAATCAAACGACTTTAACCCACGCCGAGGGTACCGACGTTGGGATATGTTGAACTTGCACCGACTAAAAACACCCCGGTCCCGTCGTTGCCCGCTGAAATAACCATATAACACATATGAATGATTGAATTACTTAATCAAAAGCAAAGTATTTAAGCTATAAACTCGGAATACGGACCTCGAAATCATGGAAATTTACGGAATACATTAGGTGTATCAATGACCTGGACCGAACATGAGCAATAAATACGTTCGCGTCGGGGCCTAAAATTAGGTTAATGTTTGTAGGCCATCAATTCAGGCACACTCCACGAGTCCACTTGTGACATAAGTTATGTTGCAACGATCTGCGAAAGAGGTTGGATATGGCATAGACTAGATAAAATATAGAGCACAGTTCTTTGGAATAAAAAAAATAGTGCGTAAATTTTGCATAAAAGTTGTATTATTCGTGTTTGAAGGTTTTTTTAATATATAACATTAATAGCAACGGTTAAAAGCAGAAGAACCTGGAGCATACTAGGGAAGACCTTTGCCCCGCAGTGGGACAGCTAAATGTTTATTAAAAAGAGACATTTATGTTCCGGTTTCCACTAAAAACTATATAGATTAATCGCATTTCATTCACAAAAAGAAATAAAAATAAAAAAAATGTATAATTATTTTTTCTTACAGAATTTAAAAATTTAATTTAAATTTATCTTAGTAAAATCTACTGTCAAAATTTATGAACAACTTACCAACTTACATCTCGGCAAGTTTAGTTACGTTTAGAAGCTCGTATGCCGCGTCAAAGAGGTCGAATGACCTTCTTACCTCACCGCAAACTACAGAGAAGTGCACTAAAAGCATAGCATACGAATTCCTTGAATTATTTATTGAAGCAGAGAATTCCGACTATGTGCAAGTTTCGTGCACTTTCCAAGAACCTATTAGAGTCAAGACTATTATAAAAGCTACTTAATTAGTTCCACTTTAATTATAAAGTTTTAGTTCAAAAAGTTTTGAAAAAATATCCAAAGTTCTGTACTGAGTGTAGCCTGAGATAATATATCTTTTGCATGAATAAAGATTAACTAAATATTACAATGGGATTTGTAAGTTTGTAACACACAATTTCAGATGAATAAGTTTTTTTACATAACATTATTATTTATATAATAAAATGAATAAAAAACTAAGTTAAAATAGCTTAAATAATGATAAATGTATCCAGAATGCATGTTACCGGAATATTTCGGTAAATGAATTACGCAGGAATAGAAAAAATGTTAAGTCAGACATTATAAATAAATATTTTATATAGGTGTTTAGAAATATACATATAGTATAGTAAATACTACTTACTTTTACAAAATATGAACTCCAAAGAAAAAGGCCATCCACGCAACAAACGTACTCAACTAATGAATTCTAAAATAAACGACAAACTTTTCAATGTTAATTTTGTATAAAAATTAAAAGTTTTGAGCGAGTACCTTCGCCATTGTCGTTAAAAAATAACAAGGTAACACTGTGACGTAATTTTTTAACAGTTATTTTCCAAGACAAGGCTTATTAGTTTTAATTGGTACATCTTATAACTGACTAGGTCTGCATAATATTTTATCATTTAACACGGGTCGATATTTTTGACAGATCTTCAACTGCCCAATTTTATCTCAAGCTATGTTGGGGTCGGATTCAGCCAAATACCGGACTTTACATTGAGGGACTGCCTATCTGACCCCCACAACCCATTTTACTTGATAACACAGTATCCCAAAGTAAGGACCTTAGGCTACAATATATTATCCTAAGTTATAAGAAGAAATTATATTTTATGTTGTTTAAGACTGGTTGTCATAATGTATATATTATATACATTATGACAACCATGTATAACCCTACCACTGGTTAATTATTCTTCTATCTCCTGTAGTAAAAGAACCTTTTAAATTATTGACCGAATTTAATAACCGATTACATGTATGCTTTGTACGTCTAAGACATCTTTTTATGTTATACTTTAAAACACTCAAATGTGTCTGATGACGAATTCTAAAGAACACAAATGTCATGATGAATCTTAGAATATAACATATAAAGCTTTAATAGAGCACAATTAGCTTTTACACTAATTTCTAACAAAATTAAACATTAAATCTCTAATAAAAATAATATTCAACAACACCTTTCACAAATTCAACAAAAGAATATTTTAATCGCTATCGTCAAACACGACAGTAGAAATTTCTTTCCCAATAAAAACATTACGGGAACAAACTCGGATCCAACGGAATATCGATCAAATATGGCGACTAAATCCAATTACGTAACATCGCAGGTACAGAGTCAATCTCTCACGAATGGTAATGGCCGACCGTTTTAACACTCGATATGTTCCACCGATTCTTTTGATATCACCAGCTGTTTCAGTTAAGGGTAAGATAGCTGAAGAGGTATTTTTGTTCTAGATGTTCAAGTAACTTTATCTTTTGATACATTAAGGATGTAGCCTTAAGTTTGCCATTGAAATTGAAATTACATTTGGGAAACAGGAGGAAATGTATAAAGTTAGGAAAATACTGAATTTCAGTTACCTACCAGTAACAGTCGCGTAAAACTGTGTATTTATTGTTCCATAACAAATATTCATTTGAAAGTGTTCAAGGTTATAAGTTATAAGTTAATTATGTCGATTGAATACTGCTTGAAATTCTCACTTTTTGTTTCAAGCTAAGAATAGTCGTCTAGTCTTAATTTTATTTCGAAGCGTAATATTTTCTATCACAATAATTTAACCCAAAAATATCGACTTAAATTAAAAAGCACTATTTACCATTCTAAACCAACATTAATTATTACCTTACCATTTCAATCAAACTTCTCCATCGCCAAATTAAACTTAATATCAATACAATCGAAATATTACCCTTAATTGTCCAACTAGGAATTAATAATGAAACGGTCCAGCTTTTACAATATTCCCCATGATTCATTACCATATATTGAAACTTTAATTGAAATCAGAAATTGCCTGGTACAATGGACCCGACATACTCTACTATAAATTTTAAAATCCAATCTTTTATTACATTTGTAATTGCCTTATATGGTTTAACCTGCCGCCGCCGGTGGTAACATTTATGTCGAAAGACAGGCTCTCTAGAAATGTCGAATTTGATTTTATACTTTAATCGTTTTTATCTGAAAACAGTTTTTTTCTTACAAATATTCTCAATGTTGATGTTACACATAGTACCTACAGGTGTACTTTTTTTTGCTTAGCTTAAAATAATTACACCCGAAATAGTTTTTGTCACGTTTTGTGTACTTTACCGCGTTCGTGCACTTGCTTCTTATCCAGCTTTTAAAGTACTTTTTCCTTATTCATTTGTAATTATAGTCATAACATGCAAATATCAGTTTAGATAAAACATAAAAGTATTTCATTCTTTAGTTACCAAAATTACCACTACCCAAAATGTATCCATCATTGGTAATCGTTACCATAGTGATGTAACATTATTCCGCTATGCCATTGACAGGTTAATTGGAACCTGCGGACAATTAACTTAATTTGATTAATAATTTAATACGAAGTTTTCGCGATAATTGTCGTGATGTATTTTTATTGTGTGGTATTTCTTTACAAACGTGATTCGTTTTGTGAAATATTAAAAGCGTGGATCATTATAACGTTGGTAAATATCAAATTCAAAAAGTTGTTTATTTGCCACTCAAAATACCTACGTCTCAGATAATACTGAAGACTACTAAACTATTTTGAATGAAATAAGTGCAATGATTTATTTTAATTATTTATTTATTTATTTATTAAGTATTTTACAATAATCCTTAATTACCGGACTAACACAATGCCCAAAAAAACCGTTTACACAGTTTGACTGTGGGTGTAAAAACAACGATGGCAATAGCACGCTAATTCTTATGACATAACTAACTAATAACTTAGGTGGGTATGTTTAAAGTTACAGATTCATTAATAATTGTTGTTTTAATACTTAGTGCAATGCTTTAAAGACGTATTTGCCTATTAGGGAACAAGAGCCTATGACTTTTTCTAAGGTTTCGTATCCAAAGGGTGCTACCATTACTAAACCTCCGCCGTCTGTTGACCCTAATAACAACAAAATAATAAAACTAATTATAAAAATCAAAGGCACCATACAAGAGAAATGTTTTTTTTTGTGTTTTTCGGTCCATGTTTACGGCATAATCTTGTACAATGGTGCAGAACTCTGTAAGCGCGATTCCAAATCGCACTAAGCCGGTTTTTTATTTTAAAATAGAACTACAAACTATTTTGTTGGAACGATAAGATCTAACATTAATGATGATGTACGTTACCTTTGTTATTTTAGATATACCCTCCTTGGAACTTATCATTTCACCGACCATAATATCATTATTAGTTTTATAGTTCAGGTTAAGATGTAACAAGATTCTCAATATACATAAAAATATTTTCCCTAAACATCCAATATAATAAATCAGTATGAAAACCAAATAAAACAATATTGCGTACAAGTACCCCAAGTACGGTAGTTCAATAATATTTGCCGATGTCTCAAGTTTATTACGCCAATATCTATGCGGTTTGCACAAACAACCGCTCCCATACTTCGTATTAGATATTATGTACATAATTTAATAAGCCCGTTATTGTATAAAGCTTCAATTTAATATGTTGCTCTAAGAGATACTTAAGACTTATTAATTTCTTGAGGGAGCGTCTGGAATATTGTTTTCGGTTTGTGACATTATATTTTAATTATAAGTACAGACTCTTGAAATAGAACTTGAATGAGATGTAGTAAGTACATATCACGATATGGTAGGTATTTTTAAATTAATATTTATTGTTATATTAATATATTGGGACAACTTACACACGGCCTTCTGATCCTAAGCTACGCAACAATACATACATATTATAGATAAATTATACCAAAACACGGAACAAATTAATGATCATGCTCATCACATAAAGAATTTTCCTGGGTAGTAATCGAACCCACGACCTGTGGTTTAGCAGTCAAGGTATAGCAAATAAGAATGTGAATTTTATGCATTATATGGCTATCTTTACCAATTCATCTTAAACCATCAGAAAACAAAACTTTTAATGGACTGTAAGTTGCTAAGAAACTATATAATTTAAAAAGGTATACATTAAATCTTAAAATATTCCTGCATCAAAATCAGCTAAAGTTACTTGTTTTTTCCTTAAATATAATGGCAACAGCTAGTACTAAATAAGGAGTTAATAAACTTCGTTCAAACATTCAACACACGATCAAGAAAAACAAACCACGTATACAAAATGACCGACAATAGATTCTAACAAATACAATCGGAATAATACAATGTTTTGCCTCTGGCCCTGCCTGCGACTAGATACAAACGGGGCCTTCTGAAAGCAATCCGTCCGAGTATGAAACACAAATTTGCATATAACTTGGATAGCCTGAGGATTTTGATACCTACGATATGGATCTGGCAGTTTGAATTGTGCTTTTGCCTTCAGTAGGCGTTTAAAAAGAATTTGGCTGTTTTTGATTGCCTTTGCCTATAGATGACGTTTTTTTTTTAATATTGTCAACCTTTTAATAAATTTTATTTATAGCTATACAGAGGTTACTATAGGTTGAGATATTTATGTATATAAGATTAAACGCTTTTTAAATTAAGAAAGTGAATTTTGAATTGCTTATATTTTTATTTTATTTTGAAACTGCTTTCAATTAAAACTATCCATACTATCTATTTTCAATACTATACTATATTAATATTATAAATGTGTCTGTCTGTCTGTTACGCTTCCTCCGCAAATCCGATTTTTATGAAACTTGGTATGAAACTTGGATCCTAAGAACGGATATAGCCACGATTACCGACACCCACGCGGAGCCGTGGGCAACAGCTAATCTATACTAATATTATAAAGCTGAGAAGTTTGTTTGTTTGTTTGAACGCGCTAATCTCAGGAACTACTGGTTCGAATTGAAAAAATATTTTTGTATTGGATAGTCCGTTTATTGAGGAAGGCTATAGGCTATATAATATCACGCTACGACCAATAGGAGCGGAGCATAAATGAAAAATGTTGCAAAAATGAAAAACCGTTGAAACTAAAACACGCGAACAAAGTCGCGGGGGACAGCTAGTACATACATAAATTAGCGAAATAACTAAATCTTATAAATTAAATCACTTTATTCGATCAGCTTATACTCCGTATACGACCGCGGTACCAGGCAAGTAAAGATGCTACGTCGTAGCGAATGTGCTACAACGGCTACGTTCGTAGCAAATCTCGACGCTCTACGCTCTTAAAATATAAATAAAAAAATACATTTTGATCTAAAAAAGGTGGTCTATTATTATTTCACGACTTTTAAATACGTACAGGTAGATACAAAAGTCCCTAAGCTTATATTTTAGTTTTAACTAAAGAGTTTAGCTATAGAAACATAAACAAAATCATACGTTAACTGAAGTAGATTGCCGGCGGTCAGGTACATTCATAACCAAATGAGGTATTAGTCACAATAGCGTTGTGGTCACGAGTGTATCGATCCTGCTTATGCAACTGGCTCCACGGTAATTGTTTGTTAGATCTGTTGGTTTAGCTTTATTGTTAATTTTGTGGTTTTAGATTCTAGTGTTGTTTTGGAGATAAACCTGCCATATTACCGAGCTATTTGGTATATAAGAGTGTGTTTATTACCCTTCGTAGGTAATATTTTTTTAGGTAAATTTAAATAAAGATTTTTCCTTCACTTCATCACTCAGTGCTAAAACTGTTTTTTCCATCAGTCAACATGATCTACAAGTCATATGGGAAAAGCTCTTACTGTAGTTTAGTGTCTGCAGGATCTATAAGATTATGATATATGATAGACACTCAAAATAGAATAATGGTTAAGAATAAAATATTTAATAGTTAATTTTTAACAACGCTTGCTATACTGTGCTGTACCAGTGTAAATTAAAAAAAATAAAAGAAACACATAAGTAGCACAGTACTAACAGGCTATCATTTCTCTTAAATAAACATTTCAAGACGTCAAAACAAGTTGATAACATGTAACAAGTACGAACAAGTTGTGAACCGGCTTACGATATGTATCGGATTTGTTCGAGTAGCCGGGCATAGTCCTATGTACCCGGGTGTAGCCGTATACCCGGGTATCCGATCATATCCGCGTGTGACATGTCCATTTCTAACTTTCACGTTTCTCGTTTATTTCTCGGTTTGGCGATGCGGAAATTTAATCATTTATTGATAGTGCATGTTGTGTATAAAATTTTCACGCATATAATCGCCGATAGGGTAGGCAGTGGTGGTTGTATTGTATGGGGAATGAACCAACAAAAAAACAAAACTGTAGAGTTGTACTTAGGGTATAATTGAACTATAGTGTGCGCCTTACAGAATATGAACTGTTTGCACCAGTATGAAAAATCGTTATCGTAAAATAAGAGTCAAAATAGAGCGCCATTTTATAAATATTATTTTAAAACCTAATAATTCCCTAATAATTTCGAAATCATCGATATTTTTGCAAAAAAGTCTGTGCTCACACGGATCTCTCAAATCAGTAAACGAGCGTAGTACTTACAGCAAATTATTTGCTTAAGATTGGCACAACGGGCTTCTATATGCAGCTTTTCTTTCACGTATTATCACAATAACCATAGAATAGTGTTTGATTTAACATAATTGTATATTATTCATGTTAAACCGATTAACGAATAAAAACATAATTAGTCATGTAATTTAGAACTTAATTGATAATCATTACTAATAAAATTATTTAATCCAATTTAATTTAATTAGTAACGAAACAGGCTTGATAACATTGTGTTCGTGAATTAAAATCGCGAGTCACCGACCGAAATAAATCGATTTTACCTCCTACAATAGCACATTATTACTTTCCGACAGATAATAGTTACATAGCGTAAAGGCTCGTTCATATGCCAAGTGGTTAGATAAATAAATGTGGGCAACATCACATACATTGCTCCGAACCCAAAGTAAGTAGCTAAAGCACTGGTGTTATGGAATCCAGACACAACGAAGGGACCACAAACATCCAGAGCCGAGACAATGTAGAAAAGTGGTTTTCTATATTGACCCGGCCGAAGATCGAACCCGGGACCTCAGAGCTGGCGACACCTTAAAAACCGGTGTGTACGCTACTCGACCACGGAAGTCGTCGTAATGTCGTCGTTATGTTAACATCAGCTACTACAGTTGTCTGATTGCTATAGTACAGGCTCTGCCTAGGTTAGGATTAATAGCCGTGTGTGAGTTGTCCCAAAATATTACTACATAATTATAAGACCAGAATGTCGTGGTGGCCTAGCGGTTCAATGACCGATAATTTCGTATAAATGATTGCAGGTTCGAACCCAAGCCACTGTGACTTACTAAAAATATATGTACTTCTTAATTATTCTAAGGTACCACTGACAAATCGGTGAAGGAAAACATCGTGTGGAAACATGAATGAATTTCGTTTCTAATGCAATGCCAATGCGAAATTGTTATGAATACATATTATTGTATTTGTTTAACAAGCAAATACAAAAATATGTATTATATAAAATCCAGCCAATATACAAAAACAATCGTACCTAATAACGGTCTATAAACTAACACAGATAACAATGATATTTAAATATAATTAGATCGCAGTAGTTTCATAGGATTGCTATTAATTAGAATAATTGCATTTTGGTAACCGCAAACCGGAATAAACTAGTTGTAGTATAATACACGTTTTGATTTTATTAAAAGCTTTCCATGGGATTTTGTTAGTTAGACGATTATTAAAACTAATTTTTGCTTAATTCATATGCGCAGTTTTGTTTGCGTAGGCTCTAGATAGATTTTTCAAAATTACATGCTTGTGCTGCAGAGCATAGGTACCTTAATATTTTTTTAATTTTTGATATAATTTTATAATCATTGAAATTATTTAATATTTTTTTAAAACAATATATCTAGGTACAACTGGGACTAAAGCAAAAAATGCTTTAAACAAAACAAAAGCATAAATATCATTTCCTATCAAGCTTCACAGTTTAAGCGCACCCCTATTTCGAACATAACTCTATACACGCGTGAAAAATTACCCCAACTCTATTGTCATAGACTTCCCCTTTTTTATTTTTACGGCCGACTTTTAAAGGCTCGAACGACGGGCCCGAATGTTGCCAGGTAGATAGACCGGTTCAATGATTTTTTTAGCACGAAAAAGTCCTTTAAAGGCGTCTGTTTTAGATGGACTCGGCATGAACTTTCGTGTCAGGTAGATCTTTAGGGTTATTACGTAATGAGGTAGAGACATAAATTGGAGATGAGTAACTTCAGTTCGTTATTAAAATTTAATAACTGCTTCCTGCATTCCATAATGCAAAGAATTATAATAATATTTTACCATTCATTAGTTTTTTTTGCATGTTGTCTTTGGTTAGTAACCTTTGATTGGCTAAATACTTTTGTAACTCTACTATAAGATAACTATTAGAACCGCTTCTTGATATCCGGTTGAGATGTCATTTTGCATATTTGGTGACAAGACTATATTATGTTGCTTTCGAGCTGATCATAAGATCAGAAGAAAGGTGGCCATAGGAACTCTAGTACGAAACGACGCAATCCTATCATGTTTGGGCTTGTTTGATAGGTCTTCACTAGTACTGTGAGTCTGGCTGATTTTAAAGCTTGTGTTTAAAAAAACTTAGTATATCTAAAACTAAATATAAAAACTATAATTTAGCTTCACATGGTAAGATATTTTATGAAGCTTTCAGGTTTTCCCAAATGCTCATTAGTATCTATACTATTATTATTATAAAGCTGAAGAGTTTGTTTGTTTGTTTGAACGCGCTAATCTCAGGAACTACTGGTTCGAATTGAAAAATTCTTAGGCTCTATAGGCTATATAACATCACGCTACGACCAATAGGAGCGTAGCATAAATGAAAAATGTTGCTTAAATTAAAAACCGTTGAAACTAAAACACGCGAACAAAGTCGCGGGGGACAGCTAGTATGATATAAGTTTATACTAGAGTTAGTGTAAAGCCTGTTTTTTGAGCAAATAACGACGTAATTTATACACGGTACAAGTAGCGACATCTGAGAGCTCCGGATAACCGGGTCGGCCATCTTGCAACCGGATGTCGCTAGATATTACACGGGACTTAGATACCCGGGTCGCCCGGTTGATTGTTGTATATAATTATAGTGTAGTCTAGCTTGTCTGATACTTACGATGTTCTAATGTAGTACTTTGAGCTTGGTTTCTAGAATTTATATGTATGTCGTTACGTTGTCGTACTCTGTAAATAATTAAGTAAGCCACCATACTTGTCTTTAACAGTGACACAGGTAACGTAGAATTATATTGCACTTATTTTTTTTATTTAAAAACTAATAAAAGTTACATTATCATGGTCAGTAACCCTGACTGCTAAACGGGAGGGTGTGGGTTCGATTCCCATTCAGGACAAATCTTTATGTGAGGAGCATCATCTTTTTTCTGTTTCTGGGTGTAATTTATCTATAATATGTATGTTTATAGAAATGTATAAATAAGTTTATCAGTTGTTGTTCAGTTTGAGAGTTGTTCCAAGATATATTATTAATATTTACCAATAACGAAGCGTTTAACTGTTATCTTCCCTCTAAAAAGCGTAATATTTTGATAAGTATTTGTCTGCTATTGCTACAGCTGTAAACATAGCTTTTTTTTATAAAAACCCTTGAAAATCGTATTTCACCAAACCAGCACACAATCGCTTTCTTTCGCTAGCGAGCGCTAGGTCCAACTTTGTGCTCACTTTGTTAAGCCAGTAATACGGATGCACGGATGTAAACAATGCACTGGATGTGCGGGTTGGTTCTTTCAAAATATACGGGTATCGCATCGGTTAACCGGGCCGGTCGCAAATGCACGGTCGCAGAGATTTGCGAAAAATTCACCCGGTTTTTTAAATAAGATTTTACTTTTAATTGGTGAAGGATAACGTTCGCGTGTTGTTTTGTGGATGTTGTATTTTATAGAATGTGTCAAATAAAAGTAAAATAAAAATATAAAATTATTAAAATAGTCCTTTTTCGTAAGGTTTTAAGGATTTTTTTGACCATAGTTGTTATTATTTTTTATGTTTTCAGAGAATGTGCATGTTATTAAGGTCTAATTTAAATATGGCTGTAGGAATGTAAATATATGCTCATAGCTTCATAAATAAATTAACGTCCCCGATAAATAGGTACATTTGAACAAAATACCACTGAATCAAAATAAAACATTTTCAACACTATTTTTTAAGGTATCATATGATACACATACTATTTGTATACTGACGTCCAAACAAGACAGAATTATTATAATTATCAGAAGCAGTGATAAATAAATGAAACATTAATTCATTTTATATATATATTTTTTGTAAATATCATTTTCTGCTACACAATTTTTTTTCCATATTGTAAAGGTTTTAAAGCGTTAAATGCCGATTCGCTTAGCCAACGCTTTTCTCTTCAAATGTACAACGAATTATTGTTTTACCCGTCCATTCATGGCCCAACTTGTCTATGCGCATTCGGACTGTTTTGTTAAAAACATGCATACTGGAAGATCCGCTTGCCTTTTCAATACAACTGGTTTTGTTTTATATTTTTGTTGATAATCTTTTCTCTTTGCCAATTCTGGGTTAAAAACTGGTATTATTTTTTTTGTTTGACTGGAGCAATATTTTTTGTATGTTCATGAATGTGTTTGAGGAGTATAATACATATTACGTGCATTGCTTCTGTATTATAAAGGCTTTTGTTATTTTCTTCATTAAACAGAGCAGGTATTTATATTATAATGGAGGGGAGATAAGAAGTAGTTAACTTCAATTTTAAAAAAGTTTTTGTTTTAATCAAAACAATTATTTCATTAAAAAAAGCCAAACCTTTGTTATACCTTGTAATGTGTTATAATTAGTTTCTTATACATATATTCAATTATTTCTGCACGCCATTTATACACAAGTCAAACGTGCTAACGTTTATATTTTTAACCCTAAACAGCTAACATAACTGTCTGACGCATAACACAAATAACATGTTGTAACAATGTTTGTTTAATTTGCGCGGTTATGGCGGTATTTGTCAGAATTTGTGTAGTTTCTGTTAAAATGTTTGTAAATTGATGCCCTCGTTGCGATTCTAATTGAATTCTATTGTAAATAGTTCATAAATTTTAGGCAAACAATAAAAAAAAGTACTCATTTCATAATATTTTAGCTGAATTCATTTGGCATATTAAAAGAGAACCATTGTACGATTTGAAATGAATACTGTAAGCCACATTTAAAAGTTAAACGACTAAAAGCAAAAACTTTAAACAGTATATTATTATTAATTTTGTTTGTTTAGAACCTACATGAAATGCAACATAATTTTCAGTGTTAAATTGGAGAATAAATGCACAATAACGCAACACGATCAATTCAGCGGCATTTAACCCTCCGCCTGCGACAGGACGCGACAAATCGACGAGCGATTGCGCGGCAAACAGTGCCACCGCGCGAGAGCTCGGCAAACTACTCGCGGCCACGTCTAGTAAATAAACCCCGCGTTTGAGGGTTACACTCTAGTAGATATTAATAACATTCTAGTGTTGGGGTCAATATATTTGTTTTATATTAAAAGGTTATAGAATACGTATGAACATAGAATAGAATAGGTATGAAAGTTTGCTTTCTGAGGTTACCCCGAATGTTAGACATTGAAATAAAACTACATTTTAAACGAATTCTGTAGCGGTTTCAGCGCCGGAAACTAAAATTTAAATAAACTGCTATAGAATCTGTTTAAAAAGTTTCAACATTCTAAACATTTTCTTTAATACCCAATGTTTTTTTTCTGTTGAAAAGTTTTGATTAGTAAAAACACATCCTGCATCTTTATAGAATACAAGCATATTATTATAAGTTCATTGTATTTAATTCAAATTTCATACAAAATACTAAAATCGTAAAAACATAACATTCCTTCTGGCGCAGTCGGATAAAAAGACCACATAAAGTAGTCTGCAAAATGAATAAACTAAAAACAAAAAAGATCAGTCAAAAAAATTGTTGTCCAATTTGGCATCCAACATCCGAGTGTCTTTTCGTTATTCTACGGTAAAATTAAAAAAAAATGTCGCCGGTTCATTATCGCGAATTCCGTTCCGACTTGATCCACGCTTTTAATTAATTAAAAACGGTCATCTAGTTGATAAGGGTGTCGGGGTAGATCATGAGATGTATGAAATGCGTTCATGTAGATACAGAGGAAAATTTTGTTTGAAATCACATTTTTTTTTACAGTTGAATAGTGTTTTATGTTTGGATTTATTTTCGCGTTTGATTGGTGTGGTTATTATTGAAAGTGAGATAGTTTTTTTTAAAACTATTTAATCTATACCAAATAAATACGATTAGTCTCAATGTCGATCTATAAAGTATCTAAATGCCAACAGACAGCAGACCTATTCCTAAAATTACTTAATGGGTTAAGTATTAACTAACATAATTGACCCTTAATTTTAAAAATGTAACACCTTTCCAGCTACACTCACACAAAAATAATAATTGGGTACGTAAATGTAATACTTAATACAACAACAAAAAAGCGCTTACTGCGCCTTACAATTCGACCTTTGGTTCAAAACGTTCAAAAGATAAAAATCATTACAACCAGTGCCACCTATCAGACTATTATTCAAATATTTTTTTTACATTAACATTGTTTTAAAATTGAAATTCATTCAAAAGTAACCTCCCAAATTCTAATAAACTCAATAAAAAAAATCCAATAACGAAAAACAGTTAACATTACAAATAGTTTTCCAGTTAACCCGAAAAAGAAAAATACGAAGTCCCTTGCCTCCATTTTTCATCGCAACTACTTTTTTCTGATTAAGTCCCTAGTGTACAGTTTAACTTTGCTCACTTAAATTCTTTTGCTCAGCGGATTTTTGATCACGTTTACTATATTATCTCTACTTCATTCGAACTGGTTAAACCTTTTTAGAGACCTTTATTTACGAAAAAATAGACTCGAGAAATTCATTCGACAGTAATGTGTGCAAATTCATTTTGGGAGTGTGGACTAGTTCATTTATTGCCTGTCATATACAACCTATAGCTAAATAGCTTAAAACATCAAATTTAGTAATAAAAATATTTGTGAAATGTATTTAAACAAAGTTAACCCTAATTTGAAGCAAGTGGTTTTATGCTATGTTTAAGTTTCAATGGAAAATTGATATCTTTGCCAAGCGAAAGATTCTCACGTTTCTTCAAAACATAAACTTTTCGGAACTCTTGAATATTCCCTTGCTTTATTATATTTAAACGATTCTATGAATCTTTTATTATTAGAATTCTTGGAATATAAGAATAATATATGAATTAGAATTCTTGGAAATCTGTCCCTGAGAGAACGAATAAGCCAGACTGTTAAATTTTTTATATTAAAAAGCATAAAGATTGATAAAGCTAAATCTGTTACAAGGACTGTATACTCATTGATTGATTGAAAATCTTTATAATATAATAATAATTAGCTACTATTACTACTAATATTTCTACTAACTCTTATTAAAAAGTCATGAAAGGTGCATTATTCGTTTATTTATACTTTATGCAAATTGTGCGCAGGCGGACATTATTGATGGCTAATTATTAAAGCTGGGAAAATACTATAAGTAAATTAAGCAAGAATTTGTGTGATCCACAAATGCTTGTTCCAGGTTTGGGTGTTCTTTGTGCATGTGATTTGAAAGTTTGTAAAACCCCCCGCGACACAAGGATTAAATTCCTTACTGCGGGAGTCGCAATTAAAAGAAAAAAGAAAAAATAATAGCAACTGTACCGTACCTGTGTACCGCACTTGTGTTATGGATTCAGAGGCAACGAAGTTACTACAAACACCCTGACCCAAGACATTGTAGAAGAGTATTTTTTTCTATATTGACCCGTCTGGGTATCGAAATATAAAATGTTCACCTTAAAATCAATCAACTACGAAATTTTATGACACAAAATTTCCTTGGTTCCAAAATGCCTACAAACAAATACGCAACTTAAAGTGATAACCATAATTCAGTTTCTATGACATTTATTGAGCAACAAAATTCAATAATAAACTTATTACTTAACTAGTTAAAACAGCACAAACTTTACACCAACCTCTAAGGAACTATAACTATTTAGACAACAAGTTTAATTTTATGAATAACCTTCAATTTGAAAGACAAATCAGAGTTCTCTTGAAGTTTCACTACACAGTTGCATTGAGGCCCATATTATAATTCCTTACAATGCAACATATGAAACAAGCAAGAACTAATTTCTATCTTTGAAGCATGAGAACAAAATTATCCGTTGCATAAATTTGCTCCAACTCCACCGTTTCTCAGCCATAAGGCGTCCAACAAATTTAACAACCCATTACTGGGGGCCTACTGTTACACCGTACTGTAACTTCCAAAGATACTGAAATTTTGACACAGCAAACGCGTCTACTCGAAGGTATCATCTACACTAAATATCATTTAAAATTTTCTAATCGTACATTAATTTTTAATTTAATTTTATAAATAGTTTGATATTATTTATAAAAAAAAAGTAAATCTTTACATACTATAAAACAAAGTCGCTCCCGTTGTTTTTATGCTTAGATCTTCTACGGATTTTAATGCAATTTTTAGCAATTGATAGAGTGATTCAAGAGGAAGGTTTATATGTATAATACATGCATATCATAGTACAGAGAAGCTGACAAATTTAAAGACTTACATAGTAACGTAACGTTAAAAACTTAACCGTGCGAATCCGGAGCGGTTTGCCAGTGTAAAATAAACTCAAACAAAAGAATTTAAAAAGCGTGAAGGTATATAAAGGTTATCTTAAAAAAATATTTTTATTGAACCGTCGATATTGAAGTCAACCAGTTGCCCAACAGATCGATAGACCTAGTCAAACAACCTATTTACAAATAACTTACTACTCAATCTAAGTAAACAAACGAAATAGCGTGACGTATAATCCCTTAATCGCAAAACAATTAAATAAAACACATGCGACCACGGTGTAACAATCAGTCAATGTTAAAGCTCTTTTAACTTAGTTTCCACTAGATTAACCAATGGATTACTTGTCTTAATTTGTTAGCATTAGGGGTCAAAGTCGCTTGCTAAAGATAATTGCATAGGATTCACTTCGCGGAACACGGTACCTAATGTTT
Organism: Diachrysia chrysitis; assembly: GCA_932294365.1. Classification (NCBI taxonomy): domain Eukaryota; kingdom Metazoa; phylum Arthropoda; class Insecta; order Lepidoptera; family Noctuidae; genus Diachrysia; species Diachrysia chrysitis. Next base: position 1,977,399 of record OW028661.1, read on the forward strand.
TTATTATGTCATTTCGGTATTTCAATGAGAATTTCAAATGAAAACCACTCCATAATGAAATGTGTTCTTGTTATACATAAATGAAGGTTTTCAAATTGAATTAGGAGTGAGTACGTTATGGATGCGCAGTTATTTTCTGTATGGAATCTCTGTCGATTTAATACTTGGTTATCTAAGCGAATAGAGGGGTTAATATAGAAAGTTTTTACTTTATTAGACATAGTTGTCCCCTGGGACTTTGTCCGCGTGTTTTAGTTTCAACGGTTTTTCATTTTTGTAACATTTTTCATTTATGATCTGCTCCTTTTGGTCGCAGCGTAATGATATATAGCTTATAGCCTTCCTCAATAAATGGAATATCCAACACTGAAAGAATTTTTCAAATCGGACCAGTAGTTCCTGAGATTAGCGTGTTCAAACAAACAAACAAACTCTTCAGCGTTATTTATTAAGTAAGTATACAGATTAAGTTAAAAAAACTTATCAGTAATCTCATGTGCAAGACGAATGCTTAAAACTGAGTAATTAAATCACCCTTCTTTATTAATAGTACGCATATTAAAACTTAAATCTTATATAGAACTTGTGTATAATATCTCAATTTGCGCCTAATTACTCCCAAAAGTGCACAGCTTCAGTATAGAGTTACTACTTCCTTCCCGACTGCGGTCTCAACTTTAGTACCGGGGCTGCACACTCCTCGAATTATACCAACATCGTTAACTATTTGAACCGAAACTTCTGGAAGTATTATATCAATTTGTTAAAGTATGCTTAAAATATCAGAAAAGATACCTAGTATCTATAGTTTGTTTGTTGTTTCATCTGTATTTATCAAAACAGTGACCATTTCAAAACATACCAAGACCCCTCCGTGCCTCGGAAAACACGTTAAGCCGTTGGTCGCGACTGTCATACGCTGATCTTAAGCAGTCGTTAAGTCATTACAATTCTGGCAACCAGTCTTATCAAGGCATACTACGTTCCAGTAATTAGTAAAATGGGTGAAAGTCAGACAGTTGCTTCATGTAAAATACTGTATTCAAACGAATCCAGTAAGACTAGAAGCCGACCTAAACATAGCTCGGAAAAAGACTACGCAGAAGATTCATCAAAAGAGTGCACGAAATAAAAACCCTTGTACAATTTATGTCAAAATTAATTTAAAAACATTTTATTTTTGTGCATACGTTTTATTTTTTATAATGTTTTTCTGATTATATTCTTTATTTTCACAATAAAGTTTTAATCTAAAACCAATGTCATTTGGGAAAAAAGTTGTGGCGAGACACAGAACAACACCAAACAAAAAATTACTGCAACACAATTAAAACCCCACACATCACCAAAACAATTTATAAAACAACGTCACTATAAAAAAAATGGAGGGTAGTGAAATTTCATTGCAAGTAGACAAGGAGCCCTTGATATTCGCTATTTCATAGTTGAAATCTGACACAAGTGGTGCCCGCCTAATTGGAGGGTCGTGGAGTATGGTAGCATGGTGTATGGTGTGCCATCAAACTTAAAGCTTTTTGAATGTTATGTTCAATTGTTTCGAATGCTACTGGCAAAGTTATTCAAGATGTCTTTCAAGTAAATTTCTTGTTTTGGATATTTCGGGTTAGTTATTGTTGGTTTAAGCTATACTCTGGTGTGTCCAATATGATTTTGTAGGTGTGATGGGCAATTTGAATTTGAAGAATGTACTTAATTTAACTTTAGAACATTCAATATTTTATTAGCTTATTTATTATTAATGTAATTTTCAAACTGTTATCAGGTATGTGAATATAGTTAATCCTTGGGTAATCTTATCGTCACTCAAATTATTCAAGCCAGTACTCAAATACAAGTCAAAATAGACTCAAGATTGAAAGCCTATGCCTCATACATACGCAATTAACCCCACACTGCACAACAAACAGTTCGCTTATAGAAGGCGAACCTCTAATAGGAATTAGGTAGGCCGGTCCGTCTGCCACTAATTGGAGCACGAACCTCTATGTACAGTTCTGTATGCTTCTAGAATGTACCTATACAAACACTATACCGACATCAAAGAACTGGTATTTGAGTTTGATTATTGAAGATTCACAGATGGGATTGATTTAAATTATGGGTTATATCTCGTCTGTTAGCAGGATAGGGTTTCAATCAACTTATTGTGGAAGACAAGAACTTAGATTTTACATTTTGATAGAAAAATATAAATAGGTACTTTCCTTGCAGTATAATATATTATGATGCCTGTCAGCATGTTTTGTGAATATCCAATCCTCAGCACGTAGCTATGGTTGACACTAGTTCTATTTTAATAATAGCGACCCGCCCCGGTTTTGGACGAATACACAAGACATTAATGAATTATACACACAAAAACCTTCCTCTTTATCACTATCCATTGGTTAAAACCATATGGAATCCGTTCGGTAGTTTTTGAGTTTATCGCGTTCAGACGTCAGACAGACGCAGCGGGGGACTTTTTTTTAAAACATGTACATATAGATGAAAAGACAAGTAAATGCTGGCCTTAATTCTGTTAAACTCAAACTCAACTTATTTCAGGTTATTTGTTTTATCTTTTCTACTTTTATAAAATTTGAGCTGTCAAATTAAGTCAGAACAAAAATGTTACTGTCCCCATTGTTTAACTGTCTCCTCAAGGTATACTTACTGCAAATCCTGCATGAAGATATTCCAGAAAAGCTTATAGAGAGTGCCCAACAACAAAAACTTTGTATAGAGTGTCAAACAGTTTTTTTAATAGAGATTATGATAGTGGCACTTAAGAAGTTATATCTATACTAATATTATAAAGCTGAAGAGTTTGTTTGTTGTTTGTATGAACGCGCTAATCTCAGGAACTACTGGTTCGAATTGAAAAATTATTTTTGTATTGGATAGTCCGTTTATTAAGGAAGGTTATAGGCTATATAACATCACGCTACGACCAATAGGAGCGGAGCATAAATGAAAAATGTTGGAAAAATGATAAACCGTGGAAACTAAAACACGCGAACAAAGTCGCGGGGGACAGCTAGTATTATATATAACTAAACTATAATGTTAGTTTATTCAATTGGATATTAATATCAATCTTTCAGTTCGGTTTTGAGTATGTTTGTGGTATAATGAAGAAAATGCTTTAAATTAATATCGAACACCTAAAAACAACGTTATTAAATATTTTTAAAAGTAAGTTTTATAAGGCTAAATATCACACAATCTTACTAACAATGATACTCAATATTAAAAATACCAGTAAACAACATCATCTATTGAAGCACTAAATAGTTTAAACTAAAAATACACTTCACTAACTTGACTATACGGATAGTTGAGTTTCTTAACCAACCAACACGAAACGGTGTAAATTTAGTGCTCGAGTTAATAGGACTGAAGCACAATGGCACAAAACTGGCTCAGTGGCAAACTTAATGAAGAGATACTGTCACTGGTGTCAGTTTTACACACAACGTGAAAAGAAGAGTATTATGAGTTTAACAAGTTTATAGAATCTACGCTTCTGTCTGTAGCATCGTAGCTCCCAAATTGGTGAACAAATTTTGATATGTTTTTCGTTTGCCTTTTTAAATATGATAATTTTAAATAGATATAATACAGGTGCTTTAGAGACTTTTAAATTAATCTGTTCCAAAATTTCAATATAAGATTTCATTTTTTTTTTTTTATATCAATATATTAAATATTTGCAGTCTATGATATAGCAGTGTTCTACTTTTGTGGTAATTAAACTTTTACAAATAATGATGTTAGTAATTAAGTCTTGCATAGTTACTGAAGTTTTACAAATGGCCCTGTATATACAAAACTGTTGATTGAATACAAAGTGCAGGCCAAAGGTATCTGTAATTATTGAGAGCAAATAAAGCGAGCTTACGATGCAACAGCGCTAACACGTCGGTTGCGACAGAATTCAATAGGCCAAATTGCGGAGAGGACAGCGCTCGCCGAATGGCTAATTTGACGTGTGGCACAAGTTACAAGCGATTATACTAAATCATTAAATTACATCTTAGTAACTTAACTGTCAGTTTATAAGAAATAAATGAAATAAATAAACCAAACTCCAGATTTTATTAATGATTTATTTAACAATACTATAACACGTGCGTTTAAAAAAAAAAAACATCGTTTCCCTATATTTTGGACACATGACAGGCTTATGATATCCAATGCAAATTAAGTTGAATTACCATTTAATTAATAGGTAAAGAATATCAGTTGTTATTAGCGTAATACTGCAACAGAAGACGAAATACATACTCTTCTAACCCATGGTGTTAAGGGTAAAATTGATATTTAGGGAATATATTACAACGTAAGGGACTTTAAAAAATGTGTACAACATCACTAGCTCTGAAACCTAAAGCAAGCTGAAGTAGCTAAAGCTCTTGTTCAAGGGAATCAGAAGCAACGAAGGTACCACAAACATCCAGAGCCGAGACAATGTACAAAAGTGATTTTCTACATTGACCCGTCTGGGTATCGAACCCTGGACCTCAGAGCTAGCGACACCTTGAAAACCGGTGAGTACGCTACTACGCCGAAAACGACAGAATCAATATTAGTTTATTTATAGACCCATACAATTATAGCGAACTACATTAAAAAAACACTTTTAATTCTTCTCGCTGCAATCTTATAACTTGAAACAACCCACCCATCGTACACAGGAAGACTGTAAGCTGTGGAGAGGGGCAGGAAATGACGCGGGGAGCGGGGGACGAATCAACGTAACCGCCATGTTTATTGTAGCTCCAGTAAACAACTGCAAAAATACGGTCTAGAAGTAGACGACAGACTCTGTAGTAATAATCAAAAGCATTTTGATACAAATGATAAAAAAAAGCGTGGGCAGTTAGTCTACGTTTTGTATTATTAAGTTATCTACGTAGGTTAACCCGCGGGGCGCATTTTGTAATTCATGAAACAAACCAGTTTTTTTTTTTCAATAAATAGAGAACAGATTTAGTTGCCAAATAGCCATTATGCAAGGCATGCTACGACTAGATTTGCAAAAAAAATGCATTACTAAAATTTAATTGCCATCAATGTTTTACAATTTTATTATTACACAACTAGCGACCTGCGCCAGCTTTGCACGGGTAAACAAAACATTAATGATACACACAAACCTTCATCTTGACTTACTCTATCTATTGATGAAAACCATATGAAAATCCGTTGGGTAGTTTTTGAGTTTATCAAGTTTAGGCCAACAGACCGACCTAAGGGGGACTTTGTTTTATAATATGTATAGATAAAGATAATATGTAAATAATTATTTTTAAGTAATTTTTCTTTTTGTCTATATAAATAGCGGCACACGAATGGATTTAACCAAGCAAGCAGTTTCTTCTAAAAATAAAAAATGTTATCTATACTAATATTATAAAGCTGAAGAGTTTGTTTGTTTGTTTGAACTACTGGTTCGAATTGAAAAATTCTTTTTGTATTGGATAGTCCGTTTATTGAGGAATGCTATAGGCTATATAACATCACGCTACGACCAATAGGAGCGGAGCATAAATGAAAAAAGTTGCAAAAATGAAAAACCGTTGAAACTAAAACACGCGAACGAAGTCGCGGGGGACAGCTAGTTTATAAATACAATTGTAACAGATATTTAAATACTTTATATTCAAGTAATATTTACTTCGCAGAATCCAAGTAATAAAGGCTCAGTTACTATTGTCTCTCTTAGATTAGTTTCATAGTTATTTGAACTTGTTCGTGGAGAATTAATTCTTCCCTAGCCTCTCTTGTCTTTGTAATTTTAAAAGTTATACTGCAGTTGTGAGGCCTCCTTGGTATTACTTTTCTTAAGGTTTCTTTTTATACAGTATCGTTGGGTGGGATTTTCCATTGCATCTTTTCTTAGTTTTTATTTACTATTTTGTGTAAACAGATAATGATTTCAGGACGAAGAAAATTATACCAATCTTAAATAGTACATACTTTAAACCAGATTTTTCCATTTTATTTTTAAAAACTACCATACCGATAGCAAATCTATTTTCTAAATAACGCCTAGCAGGTTACATATAATAATAATACCGGCCTATAAATATCTGGGCGCAGTCAGTTCTCATACATGGAGAAGGAACAAGCATTGATCACCACGTTTGCTCATAGCGGTGTGGCGATTTCAGATTACAATTTTTGGAATCCAGGTTTCCTCACCATGTTTTCTTTCGCCGATTATAAATGATGTCTTAGAATAATTAAAAAAAGTACATATAACTTTCAGAAATTCACATTGGTACTTGCCTGTAATAAATTCGAACCTGAAACCTTTTACACACAAATCCGTTCATTTTAGGCCACCACGACACTTTAAACATTCACAGAACAATCTTCACAGATATTTTTGATATAATTAAATAAATTTTGGTTAAAGATAATATAATATTTAATTATCTTTAATCTGACTTAAAATAAATATAAAAAATGTCAAAACATTATTTATATTTACTCGACACTTGAATTTACGTATCTTTATATCCATATAACTTGTTCCAATTCATCCCTACAATGGAACATTCATGCGATAGCTAGGTAACGTGGTTCTACCTTCATTACTCCTCAAGTGCGCGAGAATTATAAAGTTAGTTCCAAAGTGCCACTTTAGTGTAGCGAAAATGCTGTGTTGTTAAGAGAAAAGGTTTACACGCGAACTATGCTGCTAAAAGTTAAAATGGCGTAGATTTAACTATACTGCTTAATTTGTTTGGAAGTTAAAAATAAAATTGTTAAATTTTACCCCTTAATTATTGCGGTATATATATTTTAGTTATGTATAAACACGCAATGAAGAAAACCGCTATATATTTCAAACTATATTTTAAAATAGTCATCTCCGTATACTTTTTAACTTTATTCCCTATGTTAACTATTTAAAAACATTATAAACAGTATTTCGTCCGCTACATTAATTACATAACTTTACACCGACGATTTTAAAAAAATAATACGATAGGTAGCCAGGTATTTAAAAAAAAAGGAGAAATAGTTTAAATAAAAAAAAAACGGTTTGTCCATGCCATCATTCAAGAAAGTATATAACAATATGTACTGTTTATAATTTGTTATCACAGCGGTAACAGACATACGCACTATGTGAATATTTCAACTCTTTATGACGACCTCCGTGGTCGAGTGGCGTACATACCGGTTTTCAAGGTGTCGCCAGCTCTGAGGTCCCGGGTTCGATCCCCGGCCGGGTCAATGTAGAAAAAGCACTTTTCTACATTGTCTCGGGTTTGGGTGTTTGTGGTACCTTCGTTGTTTCTGAATTCCATAACACAAGTGCTTTAGCTACTTACTTTGGGTTCAGAACAATGTATGTGATGTTGTCCACATTTATTTATTTTATTTATTTAGCTATTACGGTTCATGTGATACATACAGCGCGCTGTCAGACAGACGAACGGCTGGAAAGCTAAGGCTTAGTAATAGGGTCCAGCACCTATCGGGGACAGAATCAAAAACAGTAAAAAAAAACTGGTATTTCCCGAATACACTCCGAGACTCAGCAACTTACTTGCAACAATGTCATGTTAAATTGCATTACGTATTAACAAATCTCTTCAGTATAATGCCCTCCAGTCGTTATTATGTAGCATGCATACAATAAATAAAAATGCAGTATACCCACTCAGTTCAAACTTGACTGGCATTTTGATCTAGTGGTTAGCGACTCTGACTGCTAAACAGGAGGTCGTAGATTCGCTTCCCACTTAGTACAAATAATTGTGTGATGAGGATGATATTTTTTCTTTGTCTGGGTGTAATTTATGTATTATCTGAATGTTTTTAGATGTATATAAGTATGATTACCTGTTGTCTGGTTGCCACAATACAGGCTCTGCCTAGTTTGGGATCAGATGGCCTTATGTAAGTTGTTCCACAATATTACCTATTATTATTATAACGATTTATTTTATATGTGTTAAATTAATTATCTTCACTGACCCAGGCTTGTCGGTTGAGACCTTACTTCTACTATTTTTTCTCTAAAATATGTTTATATTCTATTTTAAAACCGGAAATATAAAAGCAAACTATAAAACTCACCTTCTGTGCTTCATATTCTTCTATATATGCCTGTTAATAAGTAGTGAACACACTAACACGTTGCTCAGTTAATATTTAAACTAACGCCAACACAAACTGAGTTCCAGAATGATGGCGCAAACTTTGGACTTATGGCGGTTTTATAAGGCCTTTGGCTCTTGGCCTTGCAAACATTTTGTGGATATTCTAATTATAATAAAGATAGTTCTAATACAGTTTTTAGTTTAGTTTAGTTAATTTAGTTTAGTAGCAGGAGAAACAGTTTTCTTAAAAAAAATACTGTAGATGGAACTGACTGGAATCTTAACATTCATGGCCTTATTAATAAAAATCGCGACGGAGCTTAACAACGGATTAACTAATTCTAATTTTAAATTCTCCATAAAAAATTGAATATAGAATCTGCTAATCGCCGTCGAGATTTTTATTAATAAGGCCATCAGTGTATTTTTGTACAGTGTGTTGTTTGTGTAAATAATAAATGAATAGCAATTTTGCATTGGCAGCTTGTATTAGAATTAAAATGTAATTGGAAAGTAAGGGAAGAGTCGTATTTAAATGGATTAGAGCTATGATCTATCTATGAGGGAACTACAAAATGGTAGAAAAAATAAATCTACAAGGAATAGAGAGCGCGCATCGCTACTAGCCCTGTAGTAAGTACTACGCTCGTTTACTGATTTAAGTGACTTTCCGTGCGACGACAGACGTTTATGCAAGAATATCTATGGTTCCGATATTATGGGTAATATTTCAAATTAAATCATTTATTCATTTGCAAATATGGGTACATAAAAGTTCTTACATGGTATTATAGTGTACATTAACCATATTCTACCAGACGGCATGCAAACTACACAATAATAGTAGTAAAATAACTACAACTAAAAAACAGTGTTTTACTAAATCTAAATATTATATAATTTTAAATTATCTTCTAGGTATTCTGCGATATTGTAATACGCTTTTTTTAATAATAATTTCTTAACACTATTTTTAAATTTATTTATGTTTGAAATTTTTTGAAATTTTTGAAATTTTAGCCTACAGTTCATACTCGATATGCGCACTCTATAGTTATTTTATTCTCTAAACTACAGACTACATTGCTATTATTATCAAGTCCAATATCGACAAACAATTCAGTTAAGCGACCACAGAGGCCTGTCACACCCAATAATCTAAGACTCTTGTGTAGGCTCGCTGTCATTTGCAATACCACGCTGTGACTTAATACAATTACAATGTAGATTAACTATATAGGTACTTAATCTTACAACATGGTTTATAGTATTACATTTTTTTTATTTTTTACACACTGTGTTCACAAAAAGTTCAGAAATTTCACTAGAAGTATTACCTTTTTACCTATTTGCTTTTTAATTGTTTGTCTATGTCAATGCGAAAATAACTCTATATATCTGTCTGTATATCTGTCTGTCTGTTATAGTTTTACAGCTAAACCACACAACCGATTTTGATGAAATTTTTTAGGTATGGAATTAGTTTTAACTCTAAGAAAAGACACAGGCTTCTTTTTGCTGCGATAGGGTCAGCGCAGACAGAGCGGAGCGCAGCGGAGAGGATTTTAGTAACGCACTTGAAAATAAACTTTAAAATTATTACAATAAAGTGCATAACGGGGATTCCCGCGTATCTTCGAGGACGCGCGAGCATTTTTTGTCAGGTTCAAGCATTTATGCACTTTATTGTAATAATTTTAAAGTTTATTTTCAAGTGCGTTAATAAAATCCTCTCGCTGCGCTCCGCTCTGTCTGCGCTGACCCATAACCGACATCCACGCGGCCGGAGCCGCGGGCAAAAGCTAGTCATTAATGAGAACCAAATTTACCAACAAATACTGAAACGAAACTTCTTAAATATCTATTTATCGCTATTTTACACTTTAAAGTGATAGAGACAGCATGACACTTACGGTTAAAAACTTACTGATGTTTCAGTAGGTATTCGACCATTAGCCTCACAAATTGACTTTTGGCTTATAATTTTAAACATCGGAATGTACAACCATTTAAACCTCAGTTTGAAATGCCGGTAGTTGCGCAGGAACCTACTACATGTATCTACTTGACCCTTAAGGGCTCAGGGCAAAGCTACGCTATCGTCATTAACAAGTAAAGTTGTGAATTGCTAACGTACTTCGACGAGCTTTAGGCACTCGATATCGTGACCCAGTCAGCTCAACATGAGTCAACTGAAAATAAACACAGAAGATTAATTAAATACTTAAATTATGACATAGAAAAATATTTTGTTAAAACAGTTATTTATACATTCAAATGCACATAATTCCGAACACTTGTACCTTGTTACACTTAACTATCTTTTGACACTTTCATTTCCAAACTCAGCTTAAGTGACGTCACTCACTTTCGCACGTATTCCGCAAAAACTTCGTGTCATTGTAATTTCAAAGTTCAAAATCATGTAAATGTGTGTGTATATTAAATTTCAATTATTTATTGCAAAACGGGGGTGCACTTCTGTATAATAAAAAAAATATAAATTCGATGCCCCCATGCAATAAGTCGGTAATCGTAAAATCAAAATTTTACAGGAGAATTGTTTTACTGTTTTTATTAAATATCTTTCCAACGAGTCGGAGTACAGCCGTCATTGATATGTCAAATTAAAGCTATTTTTTTGTGGAACTTTATTGTCTTATCAACATGGAATTTTGTAGGCGCTAAACCCAGCAATCTAAAAAAATATTTATTACAGGAAATATGACAGGTTCATTATTTTACCAATAGTACTTACGGGATTGTTGCAGTAAATTTGTCAAAAAATTTAATATGTTATATTATATTACGGATTTCTACAACGTTATTTATTATAGTAGAGATGATGCGTAACGTATTAATACGATGTTATTGTGGTAAGTTTTTAATAGACATATTAACAGTATTGTTACCTATCATTGTTTTGCCAGGATAATTTCAATATAATAATTTTATGTAACCATTCGATGCCGATAAAGTTATCGGATTGATTCAAATGCAATAGGTCAAGGTTTATTAGAAAAAAAACAGATGATCAGTTTTTAATAATGTTTAATAAAGACAAATTAAATTTTAAGTATCCAGACTTATTTGAGTACTAGCTGTGCCCGCGACTTCGTTCGCGTGGATGTCGAAACTTATCAATGAGTTTTTTGTATAAAGTGCTATTTGTGTAGAACGTTATCTATGGAGCATACCGGTATTAATACTTCTGGGCCTTCTCTTGTGGCTAATTACAATAGAAAACCAATTGTGTCTCATTAGCGGTGATTAAGAGGGTAAATGATATCTTTGCTCGAGGCATCGCTCGCGTTCTGTAGTTTTTTGCAGTAGATTTCTACTTTGGTGCCTTTTTAGCAGGATATCCAATAGCGAAGCTGACGTTCATTACAACGAATGTTTACAAAGATAATAGTAACGACAGATAGTCACCGTACGACATTAATTGAGAGCTTCAGTATACACGACATTGTCAGTGAGCCCGTCCGGAATATGAACATAAAGGTTTCTTGGACTGCTCACATGGGACAGAGCGACGTAAAGCTGACCATGTGAAAAACAACTCACACTAAGATCGACGCCAGCAACGCCTAGAGTCTGACCCTGTGCCTTATTTATTGTCATGGCGTAACATAAACCAATTGGAAACTGTTCTCTCTTAAACTGGAATGGAAAATTGTTCGGAATCAAAGGAATTCTAGGAATCAAAACACTTTCCCCGGCACCACAACCGGTTAAAATGTATGCCTCAATTATGTTAGGTTGTAGATTTACGATATGCACAGTTTAGGAGGACTTAAATTACGAAGAAGAATTATAGGAACACCGAATTTTTACTTAATTGTATGTGAGGGAAGTCCAGGAACATTTAATGAGTTCAAAAATTCTATTGGATAATTAGTGGATTCTTCTTGATCAATCATTCTGTTGATAGAGATATACTCTCGACTTTCTCCTTGAATAAGCGACAGTATTTCATTATTTATTGCACATGCTTGATCATTTCAAGGAGTTAAAATAGACCTTTTACAAAACCAAGTATTTTGCTGATGTGTTATATTACTTATGTCGCCGTACACTGAAAATATTAGCTCCTGCACGGACGAAACCTTACAACATAACCTATCAAAGCACTTTTCCTTCATAATTTGGATAAGTTCTGTCGCCTATTTTTAAAAATAAATCAGAAAAATGCTGTGCATGTGGGTCATCTCCAAGTCTCACCCGCATATTATTTGTTGTTAAATGCATGGATACAATAAGAGGCCATAAACTTGACCTTTTTAGGCAAGCACTGATTTCGTCAGCTCGTGTTCCCCGTGGTATAACTGCCAAAATTTGCCTAAAATCACCACAAAAAACCACTGTAATACCACCCATGGGTTGGTCAATGAGCCTGATGTCTCTCAGAGTCCTACTACCTAAGAGTACTAAAAATAACCTACGTTACACACTACTACTACCTATACTTAAAATCTATACGGTCTACGCCTTATTAAAAAACCTAAGTACCTACCTAGTTTAAAAAAACTCAATAACTGAAAATAAAATACCTACAGTCACACATAAAATAACGTACACTATCAAATATACTTACCTATACTTTAAAATTAAAATCTATGCCTACGACTTATAAAAATAAACCTAAATAACCCTAACTTAAACTGTACTTTATAAAAACTAAAAGGAATAAAAAGGTTGCGCTGAAAAGCACGGTTTAGAGTTGCAAGTATTTAAAACATACAATTTATAGAATGCTAATAAGACCGAACGCTCGCCACTCGACACGTCCGTTCAAATCAAAGTTCAAAAAATGTATGATGCACGCGCGCTTTTTTTTTTTTGGAAGAGGTCTACTGCAGTTATCCTGAGCGCATGCTTTAATTTTTTTATTCACATTTTTGGGTTCGGTCTCGTTTTAGTAACACCCCCTGCCATTTATTTTTTTAATATTTTTAATGTACAGAATTTTCACTTCTACAGATTTATTATAAGTATAGATAATTCGACAAGAAACCTGTGTTAGCGTTTACCAAAACCTCTATAAAGTTTATTTACGCCAATAATCCGGTAACCGCGACTTACCAAAATAAAATAAGAAAGAAACTTTTGTATTGATGGGTAACAATATTTTTGCCGTCATAATTTTGTTTGTATATTTCCGTACAATAAAAGTGTATGTCGTTATATCTTCGTTAATATCACTTGGAAAAATCTGAAAAAAAATACTAAGGTGTGTTCCAACCCATAGATGCCGAATTTGACATAACAGCATTAAGTCCATAATAGCACATTGCCGACTTATTGCTTGGGGGCATCGAATTGTATTTTTACAATTTTTTAGACATTATTTAGAGTAAAGGTCAGATATGAAACCTTGATTATTCAAATAAGTTTTGTGATCAATTATTCATCCTTCATTGTGTAAAAAAAACACCAAAATAACATCAAAGTCAAGTATCAGCCTGACTTGAACTTCTGCATACGATAACTTTAGCTCAACACTCACGCAATTGCCTACCCTTCCTAAGCCCCGCCCATTTCCTTCTATAAATTTTAAATGTAAAACACAATTTGGCTAATGGACAACAATAATTATACGTTGGTTGAAGTTCAATCGTGAGTTAGTTAATTATTAACTGTTATAGTGCTGGTTGTAATGATATGACGTTTATTAAGGTTGACTTAGTTTTGAAAGTGATTGACGTTTAAAGGGATTAGGTTGACTAATACCTGCTTCCTGTTTTCGAGAAACTATTTGTTTTGCTTAAGGACGGTAGAATTTTCTAAGCAAAACTAGAAAATTCTACAGTACAGAATATGGGAACCGGTCATTAGAGTAGTAGAGGCAAATTAGAATGTTTCAATATTGTACCTACATAACATAACTTGGAAAAGTAGATGACGTTTTTAGTATGTGCTTCTTAATCTATATACATATACATAGTTACATATTATAAAACAAAGTCCTCTACTGAGTCTGTCTATCTGATTCTCTAACGGAATTTTAAATGGTTTTCACCAATGGGTAGTGATTTATGAGAGAGGTTTTTGTATATAATTCATTAATGTTATTTCTAGCCGTGTGAAGCAGAGGCGACATTTAACTTTGAATTATTCAAAATTTGTATTAAATTGCAATTGCTGAATGCGTATTATATACTACCAACTGCATTAAGGTTTATTAATCAGTATACTAATACTGAATGCATTTTTTGAGATTACTATTATTTTAAACATATTCATCATATTACCGATAAGTTTTGGAGTAAGAACTCATCAAATTGTAAAATAAATATTTGTAGGACTGCTTCTAATGTTATCACGAGTTATTTCAAACTATTCTGTAATTCTAAAAGTATAATGAAACGCACGTGACCATATATAGCAAAAGATGCGAGGTTTGGAAGACGAAAGGAAGGCGTTTTCCCAGCAGTGGGATCCAAAATAATCTACAAAAAAAAACAAATAGAACTTTGTAAAGTTACTTAACTAAGTGCAGTTTAAGTCGTTTGAAAATAAGTATTTTAATGAAAGTCCTGAGTGTCAAATGGAGCTGAGCCAACAGCGGGTTATTTACTCTGTCTTATATAGAATTGTATCTCGTTTCTACTAAAAGGTTTGATAGAACAAAAACATTTACTTTAGCTTTATGGTTGTCAAACTTTTAACTATTAAATTATTTTCAACACATTGCATAAAAGTTATTGGCAAAATCCTTAGTCAAATGCCTTGTCGCGTTAATTGTCTGCACATTACCTACCCCAAGACTGACATTCTTCAACCTAGCCTATTCCCTAGCTATGTTAGGGTCGGCTTCCAGTCTTACCGAATTCTGTTGAACACCATATTTTAAATGGAGCGACTGTCTATCTGACCTCCACAACCCATTTTACTGTGTAACACAGTATCCTAAGGTAGGACTGGTTACCATCATTGTAATGACTTATCGACTGCCAAAAATCAATGTATGACAGTCGGGACTTACTGCTTAACGTGCTTTAAGAGGCACCACAAAACTAACAAACATTCACAAAAATTATTTAGTAAAGTAAAATATTTAATTATTTGTTACGCATTAACGCATCCGGAGCGAATATTTGTAATTAAATACAAATATTAGAAGGAAAAACTTAAACCTCAAGCAGGACTCGAACCGAATAGAAGGCAAAATTTAAACTTCCAGGCAGTGACCTCGGTAGATTAGTTGGTAAAGCGACTGGCGCGTCAAGCCAGTGGTCGCAGGTTCGAGTCCTGCCTGAGGTTTAAGTTTTTCCCTCTATTATTTGTATTTAATTTAAAATATTTAACTAAAATATCACCTATTACAAAATCACTTGGAACACAAACACTTTATTTTAGTATCGCTCAGCTTATACCTGTGTTCCCAACGTAAAACTATACATCAAAATCCCTTAAACTTTTATGTTAGTGATAAGACTCTTCAACTTATATGTGTCAACGAAAAACATTGGATTTACAACGGATGGGACGAATTTCACTATAAAATGCTTGGTTTTATTATATCGTGTAGATAAGAAACGAGTGTTTTGTTTTTCATAGTGTATACGCTTATAAGGATGAAATAGTATTCTTATTAATTCGCGAAAATTTCAACTATTTTAACAGGCGCCTTTATGGTCTTATTAATAAAAATTTCGACTGCGATTAGCGATTGCTTAGCAGATTCTATATTCAATTTTTCTATGGAGAATTTAAAATTAGAATCTGTTAATCAATTGTTAAGCTCCTTCGCGAGTTTTATTGATAAGGCCATTAATGTATATCGACTGCACAGATAGCCGAGTGGTATTGATGACCACGCCAATTACCACTGTGTGCGATGTCCCGCGTGTTCGATCCCCGCATGGGACAAGTATTTGTGTGATCCACAAATGCTTGTTCGAAGTCTGGGTGATGTTTTTGTGTGTGAATGAAATATTTGTAAAACTCTTTGCGATACACTAATTACATACACAAGAGCGGGAGTCGATTACAGAGGTGTTGGTAACGGTAACAGTGTCGCGAATTCAATGATTGTTTCCCATCTCAAAAAATGGCCAACGAGCCTAATCATTTTCACTTTAATTGAAACATAATTAACAGAAATAGATAAAAAAAATATTGTATAAGCTTAAATCTCATAAAAGATTCGTGTGTATATCGCAGTAACAAACAAGCAATGTTATGTCAACATAATATGTAGCTATTACCAAATTAATGATGAATATCGAATGATACTTGAATTCTGGATTATGGCCGCATGAGACCTTTAACATTCCAATATAAACTTACCGTAGTAAAAAAGGAAAACCATAAACGACGATTCATCAACAACTGTGGGAATTAATACACGAACAAAAGAACTCCCGCTCTTTCTGGCTCCCACTAACCCGAGAGCCTCGTTAGCACCCGACCACGTCAGAGACAACAATAATAAACCCATTAATTGAAAGTTAAATTCGTTTAAACAACACAATCATTACGAAACGCGACATGAATAGTTGTGTCAGCAATAATTATAATGTATTCGATTCGACTCGATGGAAATTACAGGTACATCACTATAAACCAACATGGCGGCACAAAATTGATTTTAATATACTTCCTTTGTGGGTATGACACGTTAAATTATTCGGTTCATGTTACTGATAGTAGCGCATTCGTTCTTTGTGTCGATAATTTTATTATGAAACTGAAAACCGCGTCGTAATTTTTAAAGAGTTTTTAATTGGGTGGACTTTATTTTTGAGGTTAGCAATCATTTGAGGGTGTTAATTGCCTTTATATTTAAATATAAATCTTATTAAGGTCATAGCGTCTCCTTTCTTTCTTCTCGACATGTTCGAACTTAGATGTACGTTAACTTTTAAATGTATCAAGTAAGATTAAAGGAAAGCACGTTAAGCCGTTGATCTTTGGTAGTCATTAAGTCATTACAATTCTGACAACCGATCTTACCCTGGGATACTGTGTTACCCAGTATGATGGGTCGCTTCATGTAAAATACAGTATTCAGCTGAATCCGGTAAGACTTGACCGGTGAAGCTTGGGAAAAGGCTAGGCAGAGGAAATTAAAACGAGCTTTTTAAGATCACCAATAAATGTTCATGTATATCATAATTTGAACGTTCCGCTAACACTTCTAAAAAACTGTAACTAATGAAATAAATTTTCGCAATAAACTCTCCCCGGCAACACCCTTAAAGGAGTACATACATTCCGAAAAATAATAAAGCGTCTTTCATTTCCCAAATAAAGATGACGTAAATCAACTACAAAAAGACAATACAATATTTATAAATACGTCCACATGCTGCAGGAAAAGTTTACTTCTGAAAGGTAACATTTGCGCCGGGCTTTTTTCAATTGCGAGACGATAACTCATAACTTATTTATTCTGGCCCGAAAACCTTACGGGACTGTCAAAATTAAGACATAAATCTTTTGCTCGACCATTCTTTGGGCTTGACTTGTAATTTTATGTAGAATCGAGAATCGTATTTTATGTGAAAGTCAAGTTTCGGTTCGATATTGGACGTACACTCGATGTCTCGAAATGTTCGATGTGTTTTTGTTTTCTGCGGAAACGGTGAAAGTGTGTCAGGTACTGTTTTGTATTGTTGAGAGCTAAATGAAGCTTGATATTTGTTTGCGAGGATGCTCGCAATATTTACAATTTGTTGATGTTTTTAAAAATGTTTGATGCAAGTTGAAGTTTCATAAAGATTCTTCGTCTTATCTATCCTTAACTTCATGTTTCATTCATCTTATAAAGCTTGGAAATAATCGAATTGGAATCGGGTAAATAGTTAGTACTATTTACCCGATTCCAATTCGATTACTTTGGTTATAAATTTTCCTAACTTCATAAAATTTCGTTTAAAAATAAGCTGACCTTTTTGTGGAAAGGAATGAAGTCTAGGTACTTTTGTTAATTAAAACAAAAACCTTTCTACCTACCTTTCCTATTAAAATATCAAACTCAAGCATGATAAAACGGCTGTACGGATTTGAATGAAATTTGCTACATATCTATGTAAATATTGTAATACCTGAAATAGCATATAAGTTACTTTTCATTATAAACATTTTTCATCAACACGCGAGTGAAACAGTGTGGCGCAGCTAGTTAAATCTAAAATTAGATAAACCAAAATCAAACCGCAATTTTCTTAAAAGTATCGAACAAGAACCAATAATTGTAAAGTAAAGCAAAAATACTCTTAATCCTAGATCGACCAATCAGAGTCGCCGACATCTTGTGTAAACACGGAAAGCTAACGCAAAGAGATCTAGCATCTAATACAATATCTATACAGAATCAGGCTGGGTAAACAATTCTGAGAGCGCTTCCTTAACAACGAACTGCTGTCACTTGTTTACTGATCTTAAGTTGCGTTCACCCTGTTATACGATTATAGAGTTTGTTTTTAAAACGACTTTGTTTATAAATTTATTTACAAAAGAATATATCTACACTAATATTATAAAGCTGAAGAGTTTGTTTGTTTGAACGCGCTAATCTCAGGAACTACTGGTTCGAATTGAAAAATTCTTTTTGTATTGGATAGTCCGTTTATTGAGGCTATAGGCTATGTAACATCACGCTACGACCAATAGGAGCGGAACATAAATGAAAAAAGTTGCAAAAATGAAAAACCGTTGAAACTAAAACACGCGAACAAAGTCGCGGGGGACAGCTAGTATTTTATATAACGCTGCCAGGACCTTTCACCTATTTTTCATACCGTAAGATACTTGAATTAAATGACACTTTGAAAAAGATACAATTTAGCCGAATTCTCACACAAAATGAATTCGATACATGCTTTACAAGACGTTTACATAATTAGTGATAGTGAACACTTGACTTAGCCATAATATTTAAAAAAAATCTGAATCATCGTATTGTTTGCTTATCATCAGTTTTAATTTATCAAATTATTCGTTTGTTCATTATTATGGAGACTAAAATAAAAATGAATCTCCAGTAGGTAACGGTATGTACTTACGGACCCCACACCACAAATACATAGTAACATCTAAAAAAATATGTACTGCACACATAACACAAAAACATTTACATGGGTTTTGATTCTGAAATAAATCCAATCGGAAATGACAGACTAAAAGTACCCACACAAAGATTCTCGTCTTAATCCAATATGTACAGCACCCAATATTAACGCAGAAAAATAAGTGCGGGAGTAACGGTAGCAGCTTCCAACGCTACTAAAGAATCGTTGGTTTGATGCCAGATTATATCGCATACACGCTTCGAAGATTTTAATCACTCAGCTGTGTTGCCAAGACGTCGTGTTCAAGCTTTGTACTTTTTGTCATTGCCTGTCGGTAGTACTAAGTTATAATAATATTAGTATTTATTTGTTTGGATGGTGTTTTGGGTGCTGTTATTATGTGTCTAAAATTATTGTAATTTTGCAAGCCAGTTGAATAGTTTCATCGAGTATTTTGACCAGGATTCGATTTTTTTTATGGTAGCTTTTGAGTTGAGTTGCATAATAAACTAGCGACTCGCGATGGCTTTGCACGGGTACACAAAACATTAATGCATTATACACACAAACCTGCTTTTTGAATCACTCAACAATTTGAAAATACGTTTAGTAGTTTTTGAGTTTATCGCGTTCAGACAGACGCGGAAAAGGACTTTGTTTTATAATATTATGCACAGATTAAGATTTACGACAAAAAAAAAACCCAAAAATCGACTAATTATAACAAACGTGCGATTTTAAATATTGGTTATTTTTATTAATTCATTTATTGCACAATGTACACACAGTTACAGGCGTGGCTTATAACTAATGAATACATAACCCTGTTAGGGCGCAGCTAATTAATGCTCATAATTATGGTCGTGGTGGTCTAGTGGTTCAATGAACGGATTTGTGCGCACAAGGTTGCAGTTTCGAACCCATTACAGGCAAGTACCAATGTGACTTTTTCAAAGTTATTTGTACTTTCTTAATTATTCTAAGGCATCATTGCCAATCGGTGAAAGAAAACATCGTGAGGAATCCTGGATTCAAAAAATTTTAATCTGAAATCGCCAACCCGCAATGAACAAGCGTGATGATTAATACTCGTTCCTTCTCTATATGAAAAAAGGCCTGTGCCCAGCAGTGGGACATTTATAGGCCGGTATTATCTATACTAATATTATAAAGCTGAAGAGTTTGTTTGTTTGTTTGAACGCGCTAATCTCAGGAACTACTGGTTCGAATTGAAAAATTATTTTTGTATTGGATAGTCCGTTTATTGAAGAAGGCTATAGGCTATATAACATCACGCTACGACCAATAGGAGCGGAGCATAAATGAAAAATGTTGCAAAAATGAAAAACCGTTGAAACTAAAACACGCGAACAAAGTCGCGGGGGACAGCTTATTATACATGTCGAATCCAAACTATCTCTACAACAACAAGATGATAATGTGATATTTTAAATCCACATCATAATAATATGATCTAACAACAATACAAATCTAAACTAAAACAAGTAACCAACAAATAAAGCAACGTTTAAACAAACAGTTTATACAAAGTATGAAAAGTATTTTAACTGTAAAGGTGAGACTCGAGCAGAACTTTCATTGCTTTTTCATAGTATTACAAAAGAGAATTAATTCGAAGTCGAGCCAACGGAAGTTGCTGTTAGACTTTTGTCTTCAGTCTTGGTCACAAGTTTGCTACGAAATAGTAGCCTTTAATTAAAGCTGTCTTTGATATTGAAGTTTCACTGTTTTGTTAGTACGTATACAAGGTGATTCTTTTATCGTTGTTCAAACGTTAACGTGTTATAAAAACAATTGATATAAAAAATAAAAAACAAGTTTAAAAAAACTCTAATTTCAATACTATAAACGAAAAAGTTTTGCTGTATTGAATCCCAAGAATTTATTTTAGTTTGTTCTTCGAATTACTGATACCAATTATTTTTATAATAAGCTGTCCCCCGCGACTTTGTTCGCGTGTTTTAGTTTCAACGGTTTTTCATTTTTGCAACATTTTTCATTTATGCTCCGCTCCTATTGGTCGTAGCGTGATGTTATATAGCCTATAGCCTTCCTCAATAAACGGACTATCCAATACAAAAAGATTTTTTCAATTCGAACCAGTAGTTTCTGAGATTAGCGCGTTCAAACAAACAAACAAACAAACTCTTCAGCTTTATAATATTAGTATAGATAGTAAGTATAGATATAGACATAGGTCATAGTTTTCGTTTGTAAAACAATAACAGAATCACCTTGTATAGAAAACATACTAATTGTAACCATAATTCAGATTGCGATAAAATAATTTATTTTGTAAAAATACGAAAGGGTTACCTCTGTAGATTAGTTGGTAAAGCGACTGGTTCGTTCCACCAGTAGTCGCAAATTCGAGTCCTGCCTGAGGTTTAAGTTTTTGCTCCTATTATTTGTATTTAATTACTGGATTATTAATTTACCTTATTTAATCAACTGTTAAGTTACCCACTGAACTAATTAAAATCGGTGCCAAACCTCCTCCTTTTTGAAAGTCGGTTAAAAAAAATGTTATGAAGGCAATGAAAGAGGAAACAAAACATATAAGTAGGTATGTTTAGGTATTCCAATCCCTAAGAAAGAAAATAAGTAGACAAATACACTATATTGCCCGCAGAAAACTCGCAATATAAACAAGCCTGTCCCAATTTCCTTTCCGTAAACAAAGGTTTCATTTACCGTTCATAAAGAATAGACATATTTACAAATAGAGAAAACTATAAAATTATTGTAATAAGCTCAGCGGTCCCGCATTCGATTCCGGGAAACAATTATCTGATAGTGGTCTTGTGGTTATCGCGTTAATTTATTGTTTTCTGTGCCCGCCGACGTTTGTTGGGATGTAATTTTTGAATATCGCGCTATAGCATAGATATCAAGTGGTTTTAGAGTTGAAATTCCTTTGTCACGAACCACCGTTTTATGCGCGGCAAAAACGTAGAATAGTGACAACCGATGGTTGTGCCTATTGCCTAATCAAAAGTTGTGTTTTTATTCATAACTAGCGGTACCCCGCGGTTTCACACGCGAAAGTAGTCCCCATTTCCGTGAGTATTTTTTTTTGTGATTTTTCCAGTTTTAATAGTTATTTTGCTACTTGGGGTGCAGACGACCCAAAAGTCAAAGATCATGAAAATCGGTCCACCCGTTCTTGAGTTATAATGGTGTAACTAGGCCGAATTTGCTATATAAACCTAAATAGATTTTATTAGCAGAGACTTAAATGAACGACTCTCAAAAAACATACAATCAAAAAACTACATAAATACTTTTGTACCAAAGTTATTCAACATAATCAAAAATTAATTACAGTTATTTAGAGTACGATCCTATTTTCTTAAAATGACTATCAGTTTATCTTCTCCTGTAATCTATACAATCCACGTAACCAAATTTGAATTCAAATATTACGCAGCATTTCTCACACTACGTTATAAGCGAATATTTAAAACCGACACAAAGCAGAAAATATTTAATCATGTACAAGTAACGTGTGCTCAGATTATCCGAACTTCCCCCGATCCCAAATTGGTTGCTTACTTTCAAAACCCCAGCCACACCGCACACTCTAAAATAAACTTTATTGTGTCAAAAAGAAAGTTTGAAATCCAAATGAGTAAAAAACACCTTCTTTATTAGTTCATGTTGTAAGGTATCTATTATTTTGTAAGATACGCGAACCGTATTTTGTTTTAAACGCTTGCAATTAATACTGTTCGCGGGAAATAATTAATATTAAATTACGTTTGGTGTTTAGTGTAAGTGAAAGATGGCGTCATTTTTGTTACGGTGTCTATAGCGCATGTATGAGACCGTTGTCATCCTTGACATAACCTAAAATATTTTCGTCTTGTATTTTCAAAAAAGGCTACACTCTCAAGTTTATTTTGGTCCCATGCTTAAGTTCAAATACGGTTTATGTTTATGGTATCTATTTATTACATTAAACAGTCAGATTCATGTTAGGATTCCGAAAAATCCTATAAATTCATAAATCTTAATTTATAATTCATAAGTGTTAATCTGTGTTGATATTCACCAACACAATATTCTCAAATTAACTTTTAGAAACCTATTTTAATTTCAACAAAAAAATACTGCATACATTTCCAATAATTTTTAAAGTGAGCTGTTTTTTAATGTTGCAGCCGCTATTTCCAACCCTAAAACGCTACCCCTCACAACTTATCCCAGCAGCTAATCTGTCGAAGATACCCGCCAAGAGAAAGGCTTACATGTCCTAACATGTTTTCGTAAGGATACAAACGAGCCCGACTTACTCGCAGCAGTTCACGCCTATTAATTTAGATCACGTCATGTTATACACAGCTTTTTGTGGAAAATCGAATTACATAGTGTATAGGCTTAGGTAATTTTGGTTCGTTTTTGTAGATATTAGTCTGCAGGGGAGGTAAATAGAATGAGTAACTGAAAATCAGTTAAAAATTCTTTAAATTCTGGTCTCCACCCGATCGTTTGATGTCGATTCAAAATACACTTGGGAGCAAATAAATCGAGCCACTTCCTTTTTCACGCATTATGGTAATTATTTTTGGTATTAAGGAACGCATCGATTCGAAACATATATCGCCTAAAAGGGTATTTAATAACCTTTACAATGAGGGTAGTTAGTTGTCAAAATTTCATTTTTATTAAAGTTTAAAGGGTAGAATAAAATTATCGCATTTAATTTGCTTATGACATTTTTATTGTACTCTGTTAAGAAAAGATTAAATTTGAGGTTTTTGTTAATCATACCCATATTACTTGTTATTGTTGTCTTTATCTGTGTCTGTGTAATCAAAATAACCTGATAAAATGGATACTACACCGACGGAAGCTGCCCAAGTTGTAGCTTTACTTGAGGTTGGACACGGACAACGTGAAGTGGCACGCAGACTTCATTTGAGTCGTTCAAAGGTACAGCGGGTATACCGCAGGTATCTGGAGACTGGTGCTTTTGTTCGGCGACCTGGAACTGGCCGACCACGTGCAACAACAGAACGTGACGACCGCTTTATTGCAACCAATTCGTTGCGCGACCGTGGACTTAATGCTGTTCAGCTACAGCAAGCGTTACGTGACGTTCGAGGAGTCGCAATCAGTAGGTGGACAGTGAGACGAAGACTAAAAGAACGAAATTTAACATCACACAAACCAGCAACTGGCCCAAAATTGACTGTAGCTCATCGCCGATCTCGCTTGGAGTTTGCTCGAGAACACATTAATTGGACGTTAGAAGACTGGAGGTCAGTTTTGTTTTCTGACGAGTCAAGAATCTGTCTTTTTAGCAATGACGGGAGAAACCGAGTGTATAGACGTCCTGGTGAAAGATTTGCCCAATGTTGCATTCGAGAAACGGTGAGTTTTGGTGGTGGTTCTTGTATGGTGTGGGGAGGAATTTCTCTAGACGGAAAAACGGAACTTGTCTTCGTCGACCCCGCCAACGATGGCAATGGTAGACGTGGATTAACAGCTGACCGATACATAACTGACATTCTTGAAAACCACGTAATGCCGTATGCTGGTTTTGTCGGAGAAAATTTCTTGTTTATGCATGACAATGCGAGACCTCATACCGCGCAGATCGTTACGGATTACTTGTCTGCGATCGGGATTCAACAAATGGTATGGCCAGCACGAAGTCCTGATTTGAACCCGATCGAACACCTATGGGACGAGCTAAAACGGAGAGTCCGAGCCAGGGTTCCCGCTGTTTCATCCATTCCCGAGCTTAAAGTCGCTGTGCTTGAAGAGTGGGAGAACATACCACAATATGTCATCGTAACGCTGATCAGATCGATGACTAATAGGCTACAAGAATGTATCAGGGCCCGGGGGGGTAATACCAGTTATTAAGAATATTTTTTTTGCAATAATTTTGTTTTTTATTGTTTTTATGGACTGTTTTAGCCCTACTAAATTTTCTATCAAAATTACCATTTTTCTTGCAGAGCCAATAATTTATCATTCAATAAGGTTATTATTCAATAATTTACCCTCATTGTAAAGGTTATTAACTAAACTTTTAGGCGATATATAGTTCGAATTGATACGTTCCATATTACCAAAAATATTTACCATTTTACGTGAAAAAAGGTAGTGGCTCGATTTATTTGCTCCCAAGTGTATTATTCCCTACCGTCACTATACTTTTTAATTAAAAATAAATACTTACCAATTACATACATTGAATCTTATTTCATGTCAATATAAGGTTGTCATGACAACAAGACGAACTTTGGTAACGTCACTTGGCGATATTAATGTCTAATACTCTTCTCGGTGTCTATTAAATTATAAAATTATGAAACGGGATAATTGACCAATTTAAAATATACATTAGGACTACTGATCCCACGAGTCCAGTACGAGCGGGATCAGTGGACTTAAGGAGCTGATATAAGCCTCAGTTCTCACCTTATGTGATTAACAAAAATCAAAAGTTACAGCCCTCCTACACAAGTGGCATTTCGACAAGCGTAACGATAATAGAAATCGTTTAAATTAAATTCAATGTATGGAAATTACATTTCGTTTCGATAAGTCACGTGACTTGGATTTGTCACTTCCATACATTTGAGCGATTGTATCAGTGTTAACGCTTGTAGAAATGCCACTTGTCTATGGGGCCTGATGTCAAACCAAGTGTCAATAGTAAAAAATATCTTTACATAATTAGGTATTTTTATGGATGATTTTGATTTCTGTACGAAAACCTAAAAATAACCTTCTATTGTTCCATGTAGAACAAATCTGCAATATATAACATACCTTTCAACCAAACTCGTAAGAATGTACTCACGGCACCAGGTTTCCTTTACCTTCTACTGCAAGCTCCCATCCTTTAGCCATTATGTAAATGTAACCAACTTTACTGAAGCAGCAGACCGAGCAGTTAATAATAAAACAATGTTTCTATATGCAATACGTATCATCATAAAAGATGTATCTACATTGCTAGATCATATACATTCTATTCCTCATGTTTATTAATTAAAATTTATTTAATATAAACCCCGAATACTGAATAGCCATTTAACTTTATCACGTTCTTATATCTATCTGTCCCTACTTCATACCTTAAAGTGACAGGAAAGCATCAGACTTGAGTCTGGCGATTAAGTACTAATTAATGTTTCAATTTAATTGTCCTAACATAAAACTTAATGTCAAATATAAAACGTCTCCCAAAAGTGAGCGATTATCTACAATAAAATTATAGCTAGTTAATTTTCAAATATTAAGTTTGTTTTACTTACAACATTTTCTGGGCCATCATAATATCCAAGAGAAAGCTAAAAGGCCTGGAGAAAATAAGTGAGATGACCTTTACAAATTTCCATTGTCGCTGTTTCGTAAATGACTCGGAAAAACCCTATCGTCTATTAAATCTGCAGAACCCAATCAACCGACGGATCCGGTCCACAAACATACAGAAATAATACAATAAACAGACCAAAATAGATCAGACACAGAAAATTTACAAAACATTAACTATTAAAATTAAACTTTCCACATGAGTAAAGTGTTGTGACATTTGCCAAATTCACAAAAGCAATCTCCGTTTTTGAAGCACAAAATAGTAAAGATGGCCGCTGCTTCCGAACCCATCTTCCGAGTATGAAATAATGATATTGCCTTTGGCAGCACACGTTGTTGCCTTAGCACCAAAAGATGTCGCAGTTTTGTGTCTGTAGTTTTTAAAAGCAAATAGGAAGCCAAGTGTTTGGGACAGACGTTAAAAAAAGTAGAGAGTAAATTATTGAATTGCATTTGGCTGAACTTTTTTCCCGATTGTTTAAAATGTGATCCTATTTTCTGTTTTCAGAATTTTAAATTGTTTTTGCTTTTATTTTGTTTGTGATACATACAGGAAACCACCGATGCAAACGACATTTATGTTTTTTAGGATTTCCTTTGTAATCATTTCTTATTACGCGAATGCCGAAGGAAAGTCAATCTTTTATATTTTTCTTCGATATGTATAAAACAAAGTTAGATTAGTCACACCATTTATAACTCAAGAACGGGTGAACAGATTTTCATTATCTTTGATTTGTTGGGTTCGTCTCCATCCCGAATAGCAGAATAACAATAAAACATCGGAAAAGTCACAAAAACCTAGGCGGGTGAAACCTCATCGCTACTATAATAAAAATTTTGATTTAAACTTATCGACAAATTGATAAACAATAAAAAAAAATGTAACGCTTCTTGACTAAAGTCTTATCACCACTCAGAACTGATGTTGGGCGATTACAAGTAACTCAAGACACTGTGTTGCTACCAATAGTCACAGAAGTCATTGCAGAAGTTCTAAGCAAAGGTAAACAATTATTGTAAACCCTAATAAAGGATACTTGAAAATTTGATTATTGGAAAGTCGCTCTAGTATACTTACTACAGTTTAACGCATAATTATAATCACTGCCTGTTTTAAACCGAGTTCAAAAGAAGGAGTTTCTCAAATTCGGTGGTTTTTTTGTATGTTTGTATATCGCGTAATATCGCAGGCACAGGTCGATCGATTTCAAAAAATCTTTTTGTCATCGATAGGATGAACTCAGAGATGGTCCCATATAAATTTTGCATTCTATGTTCCTTTTTACATATAAATGTAGACAATCAATTATGTTTTATCATAAGTACGTAAATCTGACTTAACCAACCATTTTGACGCTTAGTTAAATAAGAGAAAAAAGATTATCCTCCAGTTAACCAATGACCTACTTTCGTAAGTTATTTACCTATTGTTTTATCTTTCTTTTTATGAAAAAAAAAATACAGAATTTCAAAGGAAGTTATTTCCAAATTAATACGTGCCCTCGAGCATACACGATCCAATCTTGAATTTTTAATGTTTTACCATCTAATTATGAACTTGCTTTTAATATACATTTTTCTTAATGTTAGTAACTTGAAAGAAAGTCAGATTTCAAAGTTTAACGACAGCATGTAATCTGGGAGGAGGGGGAGGGCAGAAATAGACATATTCCGATTTTTTATTTTATTGTTTTTTGTTATGTATGGCGTAAAGCCGCAACAGAAATACACACTCTGTGAAAATTTCAACTTTCTAGCTATTACGGTTTATGAGATACAGCCTTCTGACAGACAAACGAACGGACAGCGAAGGCTTAGAAATAGGGACCCCTTGGTTGTTAAAAAATAATGGTTCTAAGTTTATACAGCATATGAATTGTGTCTGTCAAAGTTTCCTTTCTTTGTATCAAACATTTAACTTAATTTCACACAAAATTCGTCTTATTAACGTAGCGGTGTTCAAGTTATTTTAAAAGTAAAAGAATAAGTAATTACTGGCCGCCGAGTTAACCAATTTAAATAACAAATTTGCGAATTGAAATTTCGCGTTCCGTTTGCTCGGAGATGTTAGAAAAAAGTAAGATATGCTAACGAGGTATGATTATTTAAAACATCACGCCAATGTCTGTAAAAGAGAGACAATTAAACTATTGGTATCTAATGACAACAATATGAGGAAATATTTACTAGCGACGATTTGACGACGTCCGAGGTCGAGTTTTCGAGGTGTCGCTAGCCTTGAGGTCCCGGGTTCGATCTCCGGACATTTTCTTGAGCCTGGGTGTTTGTGGTAACTTTGTTGTCTCTGATTCCATAACTCAAGTGCTACACCTAATCACTTTTGGTTCAGAGAAATGTATGTGATGTTGTACACATTTATTTTTATTTTATTTATTTAGAATCATAGTATTAAATGTTTCAGAATCAGAAAATCACATTTGAAAGTACATAATTACATCTTAGTTTAACGAGATCACTCTAAAACTAAAAAATTAACAAACTTGTTTCTTCTGTATATATAAAAAGATCAGTGGAAATACAGAAATACAGTGGAATTTTACAATTGTAATTATTATACCGAGTGACAAACAATTCCTTTATTGTGTTTCATCCTTATTCGGGTCTTATCCGCCATTTTCTAGATCAAGGGCAGGGTACGTTTGCACTGACATTGCCCGGGGCTAAGCATAGGCTCCTTTTTAACTTCCTACAAAGATCAAAGGCTGAATATTAAAGATTTTTTTTCTGTCACAACGCGATTACGTATTCAGTCGTAATTTGGAATGAGAGTAAATATTAATTCTGTGATAATTGGCCGATTCAACGTACGGCCGTTCTCTTTTGTTTTACGGTTCTTGGAATTGATGTTAGAGCAATATTAGTTTAATAATTCAACTCGAAAGTGATTCTAAAACTGTTTAAGTTCTAGACCGTAACCCCGGAAGTGTGATGTAAGATAAAAGTAGTAATAATTCAAGTATTTAAAAGGCTGTATTGAGAAAAATATACGGTACACATTTTAAAAATTACTACTTTATCCTTACTAATTTTATAAATGCGAAAGTAACTCTGTCTGTCTGTCTGTCGCGCTTTTAGGCCAAAACTACCGAACCGATTTAAATGAAATTTGGTATACAGATAGTCCAGAGTCTGAGAAAGGCTTTTTTGCCGCGATATCTGACATCCACGCGGGCGGAGCCACAGGAAACAGCTAGTTTAAAATATAGTAAAATTAAGGATATATATTAATCAATAACTTTATAAAACGTTAATGTTACAATGAGTAATTACTATACTTCAAAGACTAAATTTTCTTGAAATACTTTTTTTAAATTGTTATATTGTGTAATGTTGTCTCTGTCTACCCTTTTTAACGTGGCTGGATAACACACCACTATTTATTTAAAATTACAAATAAAAAGGATCTAAAACATGTATTTACAATGCGATATCCAAGCGATTAGTAATTAAACTTCACAACAGCACCACAAGGGACCGATCAATCTTGAGCTAACCTATCAATCTCAAAGATTTATCTGTGTTAAGTTAATTGAGTTTCTTATTTCTAAATATATGTCACGTTTTTATGGTTCTAAAATAGTAACTTATAGAATAAATATGTTGGTTGTTGTGTATGTGTCCTTGTGCATTTGTGTGTGTGGCTGCGTCCACCTCCCGCGTCATAGACCAAGGAATAAACAGTGTATTGAGTCCTCGTAGTCGCCCAGCCCATTGAGTGCACTAATGGCGGTCAATTGTTGCACTTGTCTCCCGCGTAAAATACGTAACATATGTCATAATGTTATAAATATAGGACCGTCCGGGGGCTAGATGGAGCGACGACATCCGCAAAGTGGCTGGCAGTGGTTGGAGACAAGAGTTGAAGATCGAGCTCAGTGGCGTGCCATAGGAGAGGCCTATGTCCAGCATTTGACGAAGATAGGCTGATAATGATGATGATGTCATATCCTCACGCTTATGACAATAGGGGTAGGTATTTATTGCAACATAATGTTGCTGCGTAAGATGTAAATAGTATTTTTAAGTCTATATTGACGACCTCTGTGGTTGAGTGGCGAACACACCGGTTTCCAAGGTGTCCAGCACTGAGGTCTCCGGTTCGATCCCCAAATGGGTGAATGTAGAAAAACCATTTTCTACTTTGCCCTATAACAGTAGGCCTTCAACTGCCACTTAAGTAAAAACTATAAATAAGTAGTTGGCGGTGCAATCATGAGGGTACTCCAGGAAGTTACTGCCGCGACGCTATTGGCTCACTCGAGTGATAAACTTTGAAAATTTTTAACGCAATAATAAGTGCTATTTTTTTCTAAAAAATATCAATTTTTATTTATGATGAAGGCAATTCTTATTAAATAGCCTACGCTAGTTATTTAATATAATATTGAGTTCTATGTATTGAGCGTGTAAATTTACGAAAAGATTTCTTGATTAAAAAGTGACTTGAAACTTATCCCTACTTAGTGATAATAGCTCATTATTGTTCCACTTCAGAACAAACGTATCCTCTCATACAATAATATATAGTTGCTGACGAATTTTGATAAACCTGAAATTTTTCCACACTTTACTTGCTTTTTAAGTAATTATTTTACTATAAATATTCTTCCAGTAATTATAAAATAACTAACCCGCGGCTCCGCCCTTGTAATTGTCGGTTATAGCGGCAAAAAGTAACTTAAGTCCTTTCTTATCCTTTATTATCCAAGCTTATACCAAGTTTCATTAAAATCGGTTCAGCGGCTTAGTCGTAAAAGCATAACACACAGACAGACAGGCAGAGGCACTTTCGCATAAATAATATTATTATGGACATAAGAATAAAAGTCTTAATTCATCATTTACTAACTAAATCCATTCCGCCATTTACGTCACACCTTTAAACAAAAACGAACTCTAACACTTACCGAGTTATACTCAATTTTATGTCTTTCTAAAACAGGCTCATAACCTACAATAGTTAACCCTTAAACGCTGAGCAAAAACAATAAATTGCCGGCGGCGCGCAATCATGCAAGCGAGAGTTACTGCCCGTGCACAATTGGAGCGATCACGCGATATGTTTTATACTATTTCCCGATGTTTGACTTTATATTTGTATATCATTATTTCCTTAGAGGATTAGATAAATGTCTGATTATATGTTTCGCATAAATTTTTTACGGACTCCGTTTAAATCTGAAGCTAATCAGGATGTCCCAAAATAGAGATCAGATTTTTTTTGCTTTTACTACATTATTATTAAATTATAATTACTTTTAAAATCTTAAGTTGCAGTTTTTGAGGCTTTTCCATTTAATTGCTTGTTAAATCTAATGTTATCCAGTGATTAGTTAAGTTAAAGACTTTAGGTAATTTCTGGCAGATTGAATATGGCATATATTCAGTCTGCCAGAAGTTAAGACGTTAGGTCAAGATTTTATGTTGATCGGCCTTCAGAAACCGGTGTTAAGCAAAGTACTTTGTTGTTCCTGATATTTCCTGTGCTATCGTTCAACAGCAAATATCAAGCGCACAGTTTATAGCAAAACCGGCAACTACCGGCAATTAGCCGTGGAAACTCAATTACATGAACTTTGAAGAAAACTGGCTCGGTCTCATTCCGCCGAGACTCAACCATAAAGTGGTGTAATGGGAGGAAAATATTAAGTTTATAGCTAGGAAATTGATGTGCTGTTTATCGGGGCTCTGCACCGACAATTTATTATCTTCATGCTTGTTTTAATTTCAAGGCTGGAACAGGATTCATTTTGGCACTCGTAAAGCTTCGGAAGTTAGATCTAATCTAATTTAATAAGCACGTCCAGCTGTAGGACAAAGGGCCTCCCTCTCCCTCTTCCACGCACTGCTGTCCTGAGGTAAGATGGGCCAGTCCTTTCGGTAGGAGTCAAGTTGGTCTCTCCACCTTTTTATGGTTGGATAAAAGAAAGAAAACAATCGTCTCAGATAAAACAGAACTCAATAAACAAATGCCAATCGTTGACTGAGGGTGATTAAAATGTCACTAGGAAAATTTCAGTTGTTTATGATGAACAAAAAATTAACGGGTTTGATGCGGAACCAAAGAACAATTTAAAAGATCTTTTAAAACTCACGCCTATCGGGGTATAAAAAAAGAACATTATCGGAATGAGACCAGTAATAAAAAGATTGTGAAGGCTAACTAACCTTCTTTAGTACATACTTGCATGATCCATAATTTCAGTCCAAAACCATACATGTTGACTGGCCAAATCTGCACTTCTAACAATAAGATAATACTTATTAGGAGCAATTTTATTTACATGTGCTGCCTGTAAACAAAAACAGTGCAGGCGAGCAGCAATACATTCCAATCTTCACTGGAGCTCTGTAAACGTAGTAAAAACTGGGAAACTAGAAACTACCGGAATAGCCACGAATTCAATTTGGCACACGGAATTAGTTCAACAAAGTTCCAACTGGCCGTATGTTATCCAGCACGGATTGTGATTAGGGGGATTTTGGTACTTTTTGCAGTATGCTGATTAAGGTATTGAGTAGGTGCTGTTTGTATGGAATAGAAGCTTAGTGAAGCGGGTGTAGACAGGAGTTTTGGTTAGCTGATTGAAAAATAGTTAAAGGCAGATTTGAGGTACGATTACTTTAATGTCGAAATTAAATAAATATTTATTACGATATATTCTATTTTAATAAATTGATTCTTGTCTTATATTTTTCTAATTTACTAAAGCCTGTTATTAAATTGTTATGCCTGAAAAATCCTTAAATACTCAAATGCCTGCACCACCAGTTAGCTACAAAAAGGACAACACTTAGCACTGTGAACCCCACAAAACGTATGGTACACAACCTACTGTAGCAACTTACTAGAATCAACAGAATTTCAAAAACTGCTGCGGATGATGTTGCTACTGGTTCGATTCTCGCATGCTTCAAACGGTGTATGATCCACGAATGTTCGTCTATAGTTTAGGTGCTCTTTCTAAAGTCCGGAGAAGCAGACAAAGAACGAGCCTGCGTAAATCTCTTACAAAAAAAAAAGTGTTTTTGTGTGATGAATGTGTAGACACACACTGCTGCAGGCTGCACAGGAGGCGACGTATTTTTTCAGCTGTTCCTTTCCTACTATAAGGGCTAGGGTCCCAATCGCAGTGCATATACAAAGGTTCCTACCTTTCTTTTTTTTTCTCAGTTTACAGCTGTATCTTACCTATAATTGTTGGAAAAGATAAGTTCGTCCTGATTTTGCATAAAAAGCTGACTTGTAATATACTCCAGGGTCCAGCCATAATGATTTATAGAAACACACCGTTCAAAAGCAAAAATTTAGTGTTACACACGAGGGCAATTCCCATCTCAGCTGTGCAACGTTTGTCTCTGTTATTTATTATTATTGTTCGATATAAGACGTCAAAGTTTCGCATACAGAGTACCTCATTTCATAACTGGATGGCAACTATTATCTAAGTGCAGTGCAAGTTATGATCTGTAGCGGTTTTGTATGATTGACTTAAGAGCTTTGATTGTGTTGGTGAAGAAATTGCGGCTGCTCAGTTTTTGACGGATAATTTTACTCACATTTAATTTCAAAATGGTATTTCTTACTTCAAAGAAAGGATACCGTGGTAATGCTATAAAATAAAGGTTAGATATCGTGTTAGCGTAAACAAATTGTTTAAAATAGAACGAAACTTAAGTTCATAAAATCCTCAGATATAATATAATTATTCAACAAAGAGTTGAAAATTCTGCAAAAATTTAATAAAAATTATACACCTGACTACAACGCTGTTCACTTGTGACTTAAACCACAAGAGAGTGTAATTTATCGAAACGGTTATAGGTGCTTTGTTCTTTGAAAAGTTACGGAAGAAATTTTCTGATTTGTTTGTTGCGGTTTGTAAATATAAATATTTTATTTTACAACACTGATATATTTTCAGTACTGATATATTTTTCTTAAAATTCATATGCAATAACAAACGATGGAACGTAACAGTTTATTATAGGTACGTGTGTTCAAATAAATGTCCTAATAATATAATTTATGGGTTAAATTAACACTGGGTTAACATTTGGTTTATAGAACGAGTTCATGAACATTTTACAGGTACTATCTCGTTAGAACCTGCGGGAAAACGTAGACAAACACTTAGATATTTTAATCAGTCTATCACTCAAAGGTTTGCTGTTAGTGAACTCAATTTTGAGTTAAGCTCACCTATGTACTTATAATTTATTATTATATTACTGTTTTATGTATTACTAGCTGTCCCCCGCGACTTTGTTCGCGTGTTTTAGTTTCAACGGTTTTTTATTTTTGCAACATTTTTCATTTATGCTCCTCTCCTATTGGTCGTAGCGTGATGTTATATAGCCTATAGCCTTCCTCAATAAACGGACTATCCAATACAAAAAGAATTTTTCAATTCGAACCAGTAGTTCCTGAGATTAGTGCGTTCAAACAAACAAACTCTTCAGCTTTATAATATTAGTATAGATTATTATATTATTTTATGTATTACGTGTAAAATAAATAATTAAATTAAACACTTAGTCACATTCATTATAGTTTTATCTACAAATGCAATTTATGTTGAAGGTTTATTCATATGACCCGAGAGTTCTGTAAAAATACAAAGCACATATTAACTATAAAATTTGAGAACTATTTGCAAGTTATGATTACTACGGTAGCAAAATAACTTACTTGTTCATAATCATGTAGCAAATTGTGAGTAAGTCGAAAATATAAAGAGTGTATAGTTTCTACTAGCTGTTCCCCGCGACTTTGTTCGCGTGTTTTAGTTTTAACGGTTTTTCATTTTTGCAACATTTTATATTTTATGCTCCGCTCCTATTGGTCGTAGCGTGATGTTATAAAGCCTTCCTCAATAAACGGACTATCCAATACAAAAATAATTTTTCAATTCGAACCAGTAGTTTCTGAGATTAGCGCGTTCAAACAAACAAACAAACTCTTCAGCTTTATAATATTAGTATAGATTACGTGTCGAAACACAGTTTTAAATAAATGATGTCTGTTGGGCCAAAGGCCACTTCCCATATTTGAGAAGGAACGAGAATTGATTACCACCTTGCTCACTTGTGGGTTAGTTTTCAGATTCCATTTTGGGACACAGGTTTTTTTCCAATAAATAAAATAAATTAGTTTCAATAAATATTTACACATCTTTTGATTTTGATTACGTTTACATGTTTGTAAATGTAGGATTATTTTAGTTTTGAACACTAAATTAAATAGCGTAATATAATACGTAAAGAACACAGAGATTATATAATGTCGTTAAAGTTTTTTTTAATTGCCAGTTCTATAAAATACTTATTTTTAAATACAGTTTAAATATTCATTACGTATATAAAACGAACCTATTATTTTTATCATAAAAATACATTCACGTTTTATTTTAAAATGACCGAATTAGTTATTCCTCCAAACAAAAAAATATAAAACTAACAAAACATAAGAACCAAAGAAATGCATTTAATGATCATAAACTTTATTGTGGATCAAAAAAAGAAGGCGTTGTTTCGCCATTTTATAAAAAAAAAATCTAGCAAACGAAAAACTTTTAATTTTCCGTTTTGAGTCGAGTCTCACTAATTAAAACTACAGTTAATGCGGCCGCTTGTCTTATAAAATGGTGTTTATATAGTCGTTTATAACTCCAAAACGGCTGGGCTTTTGTGAGAATTAAACGACACGTGCATACGGTGCCGGTGGCGTATCCACACATAGAGGAAAATGACGTCATCTATGCAGACTGATATTTTTTTAATGCTGTTCATAAATTAATATCCATAATAACCTGTACGATTTAAAAACAATTGCCAATACACCTTTATTTCACTCCCAATTATAACAGGAAGTAAAATAATAAGTACGGTTTGGAAATTTTACCGATTTTGAGCAATGTTTTGCTCTGGAATGGCCATTATTAGAGAATTAGGAAAATTATTAAAAATAAATAAATGAAATAAATGTGGACAACATCACATAGTTCATTGCTCTGAAACCAAAAGTAAGTAGCTAAAGCACTTGTGTAATGGAATCAGAGGTAACGAAGGTACCCCAAACACCCAGACCCGAGACAATAAAGTGGTTTTCTACATTGATCCGGCCGGGTATCGAACCCGGGACCTCAGAGCTGGCGACACCTTGAAAAACTGTGTACGCCACCCGACCATGGAGGTCGTCAAAATCAATATTCCTTAATTCAAAATAAACTTAGTAGCACTTTGGAGATAGCAAGAGATAGCTTTGGAGATAGCTCTTTTAAGTTTATTGTTTACTATCATATTATATTTCAATAATATAATATTCACATATTATATTTATACAAAAGCAAGACTCTTGATTTTATCCTGGTTTGATTCCCTCGACAAGGAGGTATACTATTTCTACTGTAACACATTCAAATCCCAACGGCGAGTGGTAACCAATAAAATGTTGTGATATATACTCTTCATCCGTTTTCCTGTACTTATAAATAAGATTTTAAAATGTATAAAGAATATAATATTATTGTTGATTAGTCTCATAGATTATTTTTATCGGATCATTTATTGGGATATTAAAATATACAATCAAACTTCTTTTTAAAAATAATTTAGTTGTCATAAAGAATTACAAACACACACAGTCTTAAGATATTGTCCTCTAAATGCATGTAGGTTTATTATTATAAATATATAATTTCAATAGCATTTTCGGCCCAGAAAAGAGTGGCAGGAGGACCTACAGTCACACAACGAGGTTTGGTTTGAGGTAGCTTGAGATAGAGAACTATGGAGGGATTTAGAGGAGGCCTTTGTCTAGCAGTGGGACAGATTAGGCTAAAAAAAAGAAATTGCATAATTATTGGAGTAGATATTACCGTAACAATTAATTCAATTTCTAGTGGTTCAGAAAACAGAAGTTCCTAATAGATCTTAAGCACAATAATTATAGTGCCGTCTCAACACCACGTACGTATTTTTCTAAGCAATTTATATACAAAGAGAAATACATTTTTAAAATACTTTCAAACTAAAATCTAAGTTCAAAATCTACAAAAAGTTCTAACAACTAACATTCAATAGAATCCTAACCCACAATAACTCAGCCTTTCTTGTGAGCAAGAAATTAACTGCTAACAACGTGGTGCAAAATGGCTGGCTCCTTTATACTTGCCTCTCAAAGAGTCCAGACGTTGGCCTTTCAGAACAGTTCATTTTACCTCGCGACCGTCGACGACACGTTGAAAGACCTAAAATTACGCGAACCGACCGCTTTCGTGTTATTTTCTTTTTTTATAGCGGTCTAGATTTTTGTTACGTGCTTATGTCGATAAAGCTTGGGAATAGCGTATAAAATATCTAGTGTTCTTATATGCTTGTTGTTAAAACTTAAAAAAAAATAGTTACAAAACAAAAATTAATTAATTGTTCGTTGACGTCATCTCAACCAAACTAGTATTTTGAACTACATAGTTGCATAATTATATAGGATTATAAGTGGAATAGGCAGAAAGCAGAAGATCAACAACACTTTTATGATTAAAATATAATACTTAATAACATTTCATTATATTAGCGGCGTTAAACAATATAAATTGTTTAACGTTATACTTGTCGTTCATGTTAACAAAGTACTATATTTTTTTTTAGGAAATCGACTTAGTTTTTGTATCGATAAATACATCCTTCTTCATCCTTGTCATTCAACGATGACAACCCTAACTTTTGTCAATAAGGAAACATACGAATTCAGCAATAACAAAACATGAAGTACATCACGGTTTACGTAATAAAGATGTGTTTTTTTTAGTCTTTGTGCTCGATTTTAACGGCAGTAATCTTGTATGATGGTACAGAAACCTAGATGCGTAAGTCCGACTGGCACTTGAAAGGATTTTTTTTTAATAAAACTCTCTCCCTTCTAAATCAAATCATGGCATGGGACATTTCATAAAACATTTTCACAGTTTCCCGTCAATAGAAAAACTAACGAATAGTTATAGTTTTGTATCCATTCCGAATGTATTTGTGATTCCCGGGGGAAACGTTTCCCATTGAAAATGAATGATTTATTTTATCTGCACCTTCCAATGTATTTTATTCTTTTTTGAACAGTATTGGGGTGTGGTGACAATAAATATATTTTTTTATTTATTTTATCCTTTTTTTGTCACAGTTTATGCGATTTAAATAGAATAATGTGTGTTTTATTTAGGGAGGCTATATAAGGAAAAAAACTATTAAAAATATGAACTATTATTACATTTTTTTTTATAAATTTTCCTGTTTTGAAAACGATCTCTGTCCACATCTTTTGGTCAATCGTCAATAAACTTAATATCGGCAATAGCTAAAGCGAGATAGCGCGCTACACTGCGCATAGCGGCGTCTTGCTTCCACAATGGCAATAGCCATTGACAACAGCCATGCTTTAAGTTACTACTACTAGGTGTGCGGTTCCAAAATGTCCTTCCTAAGTAGAAGAACCGGCAATAAACTCCATAGGTAAACTTTTAAAAATAATATTTATACAATATTCAATGTAGGTACATTATTAGTTAATGATATGCGTCAACGACGCAGTGTAGCCGTCTCTACTAGTCGTCATCTCAGCATTCACTCCTTTTTTTCTCATATCATCTTCCACGTAATCTATCCATCTCTTTTTCGGTCTTCCTCGCCATAACCATTCATAGTCTTACTCATAGCTTGTTTAATTTTGTGACTTTCATCCCTCCTCATAACATGTGAAAGGTTCACTTATTTGATTATATTTTTTATAGTGCTTTTAGCTACTTAATGTTGTCCACATTTATTATCATTTTTGTTACAAAATATCAAGTCTCTAGTTCCTTACTATCGCCTAGCTAAAATAAAAAAAAAGCTCACACACAGGGACGCCTTTTTTATCAATCAGGCGTTTATTTGAAAGTCTCTAGGGTGTAACCCCTGGAGACTTCATATTGAGAATAAAATGATTTATTTTACCTGTACTTCAAAATATTTATACTTCTATATCAATAAATTCTAAAATCTGAAGGAGTTCCATCCTTCAGATTTTAGAATGTATTGAATCTTTTTTAACCCCCTACGCAAAAAGAGGAGTCTTACAAGTTTGACATGTCTGTCTATCTATGGCAGCATAACTCCTAAACGAATGAACCGATTAAGATGCGGTTTTTTTGTTTGGAAGCTGACGTGATCGAGTTGGTTCTTAGCTATAATTTATGAAGATTCTGATTAACATTTTTAACTACCTTTAGGAATGAATATTATATAGAAATATAAGGCGAGCTTTTTAAAAGCCTACTAGCCCATTTATTAAATTTGTTTATTAATAGACATCATTCCATGAAGATATTTATATAAAGGATAAATCAAATACTTATTTAACTTCAGTACCTAAATAACAACTTTAAATTGAAAATTTAAAAAACCCTTGACAAATATCATAAAATTGCTGATAACTTTTATTTGAAGTCGCTTTATACCACTTTTGTGTTTTTTTTACTGCTTCCACCAACATAGTATAGCAAGAAATTATATTATGTGCATTTATAGATAAAACATAATTCATACCTTTATTTTCAAGCATACTACATACAAAGGAAAACCCTAAACTGAAGCTTTGACAGCTTTGCATTTAAAAATACTCATTATTTTTTGCAGCCGGCGGTAATGGCAATAAGTAAATGAAGTAAAAACAGAATGAATAGTTACAAAATAACCACTGCAATACAATATAACGACTGATTTACAAATCAGTAACAACAAATCAGGCATGTAAATAAATACGTTTGATCTGTTTAGACAAACATACAAACACGACACAATAAATTACTTCAATGGATGTGGGAAATTTTGACAATAGTAACAAAATTACGTTCGATTTTCAACCTTAACCGTTGATTCATAGAACTCAATATAAAAATGGAGATGCACATGATAGTCGAAAACATTCTGTCAGTATAAATTCTACTGTAACGTATGCTGTTAAGGTTGGATTTTAAATGAAAAAAGATTTAAGGTTTTTGTGCTCTAGTCTGTTTAATGAAGAGTCTTATTCGCGTTAGGTCGTTGTAACTTTTGTTTTTAAAAGCCACAAAAACTATGATTCGTATGGGAAGATTTAATTTGTGTTAATATGTGAGTTCGAATGCTTTCGATTTGTAAAACCCAAAAAAGCTTTAAAATTACAACTTGTTTGAAATATGAGAACGAGGACACAACATTTTTTTTAGCGTAAAGTAATCTTGTCCATAGGGGATACATTTTCTGCTGAAAATCCATGTTTATAACAAAAGTTCTATTCATAAAAGACTTCATTGCGAGTGATAGATCTAGTTTAGAACTTGCATTTTCCAGAGTACAAAAAAAAGTGTTTTATATGTATACCTAGGTTTTTACTTTGTTTAATAGAAATTTTACTCAGTTTTAAAGAGTAAAATACGAAATTTTATAACGCTGTGAGGATGACAATTAAACATATATTTAACCTTGTCTCACTTCGTTAAGAAAACAAATGAATAGCTTTATATTCTCATAATTAATTTACTTGTACAACAATAACGAGACTACTTAGTTTCCTTAAACATATTGTAGCAACAAGACATTTCAGCTAGCTCAGTGTACGACCCACAATATACGTTCTTACAAAAAAGGAAATACAAAACAACAAGAATAATATACTTATTTACTTAACAGGCAAATCTCCGTTAAATTTCTCGAGGCGGCCCAACTTGTTTATATTGTAAGTGATATTAATTAGTACGACCTATTTTCTGAGCAAATAATCAAGTAGTCCTACATACATCGGGATATTGGTCCCTTACTAATGGTTCTATGAACTCATTCGTTTATCGCTTCATATTTAAGTTGCGTGTTACAAATGTTTAGAAACAAAGTACAGAATAATTTTCTACAAACACTTAGTTGAAAATTGTCTCTATGTATTGACTTAGTTGAAAAATTTATAAAAAAATGTTAAGCTGACACATGAACCATTCTTGATTTGTTCGTAAAATAAGAACCATAAGTAAGATCGTAAGAAAATAAAATATTGAAATTGTTTCTGAATGATTGACTCGATTTTGATGTAAGTAACTCGAAAGCAAAATCGAGTTAAAATAAAATTACCATGTGAAACATATTTTATTCTATTGAACGCACCATTAGGAGCAAACTTACCGAAACTTACAAAAATGTCTCTAAAACAGTAATTAGTCGATCATTTCTCACCTCGAACTTCTCCAAACCAATGGTACCGGCAAAACAAATATTCGCCAGAAGAAGTTGGCGAATCAATTTGAAAGTTGAGCCGCGCGCACTTTTGCGTAATTTAGTCGAACGCGCACACTTTCTTTATTTACGTTGCCTTACGTGACGACATGCGTGTTTTCATTATTAACGTGGCTAACTTACGAGGTATATTTACTATGACATTTATTTGTTTTGGAATGGCATACCTTTTTTTCTAATGTTAGCCTTGAATATTACAGAAAAGAAACGAACTAGGAATACCGTAATATAGAATTACGTATTACTTTAAAAACGAGGTTATGAGTGCCAATGAGTATATGCATATGAGAGTAATAATGAGTGCGTTATTCATATACATAATTATATTTATTTAGTATGGTATGTGGCAAGTCACATCAAAATCGACTTACTAGTTTTTAAGCTATGTACCTACAGTAAAACTGCCGTTGGTCCGGACTGTCATACGTTGATCTTTGTCAGTCGTTAAGTAATTACAATTCTTACAACCAGTACCATTAATTACTGTATTACCCAGTAAAAATGGGTTGTGAGGTCAGACAGGCAGCCGCTCCATATAAAATACAGTATTCAGCTGAATTCTGCCATGTATAATTCGGTAGGACTGGACCCCATCTAGTCCTACCGAATTATACATGGCTTGGAAAAAGGCTAGGCAGAAGACGAAGAAGAATTGAAATAAATTATTATTATAATCTTTTACTTCCACCACATCAGATATCTCTAC
The DNA here is from genome assembly GCA_932294365.1 of Diachrysia chrysitis. Classification (NCBI taxonomy): domain Eukaryota; kingdom Metazoa; phylum Arthropoda; class Insecta; order Lepidoptera; family Noctuidae; genus Diachrysia; species Diachrysia chrysitis. The sequence goes on from OW028661.1 coordinate 2,019,935, forward strand.
AACTCTCGCTACAACACTAAAAAGGTATTAAACAAAAAACAAACCCCTTTACGAAATTCTCAGAATCCAATTACCGAATTGCGCGCGACACGGGCCTCCCGAAAAATGCTTGTCCACACAAAAAGCGGAACTATTTACGTCAGCTATGTACTGCCCACGAAGTGTGGAACACTACCCTATAACTCTGCCGGAGATGTAAATGGCTGGAAGTGTCTGACAACTTATTGTTGGATAAAGGAGTTACAGAGTTTGAATAAGGAGGTTTATATGAGAATAAAAAATAAAAAAAAATGAAGTTAAAAAAACATATTAATTACAAAAAAATAGAATAATAAACAATTGTTTTTAAGATAATTTATTAAACATAAATATAAAAAGAAACCGGAACTTTAATGAAATTTATATGGGACTGCCTCTAAGGTACACTCTATCGATGACAAAGCGAATGTTTAAAATCGATCCACAGTTACCGGAAATATAGCGTAACAAACATAAAACCCTTTGAATTCGGTTAAAAAGTAACTCGTACAAATATTGGCACATAAATAACATTTTTACATATCATTAATGACCAATTAATACAAATATTCTCTTAACCTATGTTAAGAGCATACTTAGACATAGCAAAGAAAGTAGTAGAAAAAAAAAACGAATTACTCAAAATTTTATGAGCTAAATTAGCAACTGATCGCATATGTCTGGTTTCTATGTGTATGAAACGATTTGTTTTGCTTTCGGACGAGAGAATTTTCTAAGCAAAACAAAGAAAATTCCACCTTCCGTAGGCAAAACGAACCGTTACTTGAATATACGAACTGACCATTACAAGTGATCGCGTTAACCTTGCAGTTTAAAATTAGATACAAAACCTACGAGTCGTAAAAAATCTTAAAAATGCACAACACTTCTATAACTTTAGGTCCTCTACATGCCACAGGCTGGCACCACGCCAGCGGCTTAAAATCCACCAGTATCTCACGGTGGACCATTTATTCTGCGATAACATAGGCACAAATTAACCAAATTACTGCAACCCAGTGACGTCATCGTACGGCCTGGGTTGACTGTACGCTTGAAAATATAAGGTGCTTGAAACAAGTAATTTAGAAATATGCGACTTGTTATGGAATTATGAAATAGGTGTTCCACCTTTTTAATGGAAAAAATATTAGAAAATCAGTTAGCAATTTGAACGACTTCCGGGGTCGATAGGCGTAAACACCTTTTCGATGTGTCGCCAGCTCTGACGTTTCGAGTTCGATCCCCAGACGAGTCGATGCTGAAGAAAACATTGCCTGCCTTTCCTACGTTTACTTCATTGTCTCGGGTCTGGGTGTTTTCGGTACCTTTGTTGCCAAGTGCTTTAGCCACTTTCTTTGGATTCAGAGCAATGTAGGTATGTGATAATTTTCCATTTTTTTATTTCGTATTTTAAAGTAATGGTTACATTATGTATGGTATAAATTACAATAATAATATATAATAGAATAAAATAGCGTGTGTATTGTACCAACAAAAAATACATTTACAAAACTCTGTTAACCTGATAACAACATCCAATTACTTAGTCTTATCAATGTTTTACAAACCATGGGAGTTATCCCTATGGTTAAGTGCCTATTTAAATTCCCAACGGGACGAGAGCCTCAACAATGGGTCCCAAACGTAATGGTTTGTACTGATTTGTTCACCATACATCGATGTTTACAGCTTTTTATGGCCAGATTACAACTTTAAGGGCCATGTTTGAAACTAAATAGTCAAAATAAAAACAATAAATGTTCAACAAAATTGTTTGTGGACATATCTAGAACAGTTTTTTTTTTAATATAACTTATACGTTAGGTAAAAAAATCTGATTTATTTATAATCGTTTTATATTACTTATTCGATTATTAAAAGACATCCAATTTGGCATCTCGAACCATTTTACTATTGAGAGTTAGTGATTGAGCGCTAGATGTTGGCTAGATAATTGCTGGGTCCTTAATCGATAGCATACTCCACACTTTTGCTACTGAGATCAAATGGGCATCTATCTACTGTAAAACTTTGATACAAACATACCAATAAAAAAAAGCCAAGCCTTTCCTACGAAGACTTCGTCCTTTTTTATAGGTATGTAAAGGCATCAAGGTCGGTTTTTGGAATAGCAAGGTAAGCCTTAAGCTACTAAGATTCCTTGCAAGGTAACTCACAATCTGTTGTCCACCGTTGACGTTCGACGAGCCATTACACGCAGAAGCTAAGTAATTGGCCTTTTGCGTGAATATTTACTATTTTCTATGACGTACGGCGTGTGTAAGATTTCATGCTTGTAAATGCAATTAGTGGTATACTGTTTGTATGTATCTGAGTTTCTGGAGGTTTGAAAAAAGACAAAAAAGTACTTTGGCCAGCCCCACTGCTTGCTATATGTATATTTTTAATCTAGTAAATTGATAACAAAAATATATTATCAGTTAACTATCTACGACTTATTTTGGACTAGGTTTGACACAACTAAATAATTTAAATATAAGTTAATGGTAATAATTTTAAATAACGCATTCATTGATACCTACAGACCGAAATAAAGGTTCAAAGACCAACTTGACTCCTACCGAAAGGACTAGCCCATCCTAGCTCAGGACAGAAGTGCGTGGAAGAAGAAGAGGAAGGCCTTTGCCCTGCAGTGGAACAAGACGGGCTTATTAGGTTAGATTAGATACCTACGGTTAAAATTTATCGCGAACAAATCTAACATGAAAATACAACTAAATATCAGACAACAAAGTAGGTATTACAGCCAACTTATTAAAGATTAAATTCAGAGCATCGGACGATCTAAACACGGTGGTCATGTCCTGAATAAATCCCCAAGTTACACGTTTTACGATCGAGGTTCACGAAGCAACATAGTTTAATGAGATTTCACATAAAAAGTTCCAGTTCAAGAATTAAGACAATGTTACAAACTATCCTAATTGTCCGTTTAGTACCTTAATTAGGGTTTAAGGTGAAAGTTTCGTCCTAAGTACTCATATCATTTAAAAACACATTGGTTTAGCGACTTCTAACCTTATTATCTTAATAGACTTTTAAATGGCATATTTATTCCAAATACTGTCAATGTATACACACATGCATAAAAAATGAGACATTTTCAGTCTCAATTTTATGTGTGTGTGTGTGAATATTTTTCACAATATATGAATAAAATATATTGAGCTAGCTGTTCTTTGTACAATAGTAGTAATATATTGTACCAGTAGTCCCCGTTCCAGCAAGTCATTATTGTTTTTGAGACTTTTCTGATGTTTTTATAGTAATTTGACGAACCGAACAAATCAAAGATCATGAAAATCTGTCCACCCGTTCTCGAGTTATAAATGGTGTAACTAACCAGACTTTGTTTTATATAACACTAGCTGTTTCACACGGCTCCGCCCGCGTGGATGTCGGTATCGCGGCAAAAAGTAGCCTATGTCCTTTCTCAGGTTCTAAACTATCTGTGTACTAAACTTCATTTAAATCGGTTCAGTAGTTTTGACGTGAAAGCGCGACAGACAGACAGAGTTACTTTCGCATTTATAATATTAGTAAGGATTTAGAAGATATATGAATACGTAGATATTAAGTTTGATTTTCGTGTAAAACAAAGTAGGATCGCGTGCCGTAGGTCTGTTTGGCCGGACGAAGCACTGAACAGAAATAATGGTTGCGTGCTCACCAGATGTAATTATCAATTTATAGGCTACGTTTTAAAAGTAAAACATTATTCTAGAGATCAAATAAAATATACCAAGAACTTGTTATTAAAATTGTTACTATAAAAATAGAAACTTGTTAAAAAAATCTTTGACACAATGTGTGCAAAAATAATTTGAAATCTTCATTTTTTTTCGCAAGTCTCGTAAAGTTTTTAAACATAATATCAGCTTTTGCATTGTGCATGATTAATGTTTTTTTTTAATAACTGAACCACAACAAAGACTTGTTAGTTAAATACTTTATAATTTCATAATTATATACCATACATCAAATTTACACCAAAAAGCTTTATAGTACATAACACGTTCCACAAACTTTTTTTACATTTTCCATAATCTGCCAACCATTTTTCAGAATACTTGTCCACTAACTACAAAAGTGTCAGATTTCCAAGGCACTTTTTCTGGTAATAAAATCGTCGTTGTTATGTAATTCTGTCCCGCGCATCATGGCTGAGCCTGACCTGCGACCCTCGAGACAGGCATAATGTGTGCTTCAACAATAAATAGAATAAAGGCCGTGTCTTGATAATGTCCCTTAGGGGAACGGCTGAGCGATAAGTCGTAGCGATTTTCAGGTAGGTGTACATGTTAAACCTTGCCAAGGAAATATTTTTATCCTTACCAATATTATAAATGCAAAAGTGTGTGTTTGTATGTTTGTCTGTTATGCTCTCACGGCTACAATAGTTAACCTATATTGATGTAACTTAGTAAGGGGTTAGCTTCGATCCTAAAAAAGGACATAAGCTACTTTTTGTTACCATAACCGACCAACTCAAATTCTAAAAATTTTACTACCGAAGTGAGGAAGCTAGTGACTATTTACATTTCTAAAATTTGATATGTTAGTATTTTTATTTTCATGCAGTTAATTAGCCTGATCTCGTTTCCCAAATGTACACGAAAACCTTAATATCTGGAAATAAAATTTTGTTATACAACTTTCAAAATTGCAACATCTACAAAATAGGCTCAGAGCAGAACTTAATAAAAGTCCCTGTTTCGCATAGCATAAATTTTAATATATAAATAAAAAGAAATCCGTTAGTATTCCGCTTCCGCCCCTAATTCAGGACAACCCCTAAAAAACCCTTTGACGTATTACATGATTAAACCGTTTTTCGAAAGAACCGAAGTTTTTTCTGCCCAAGTAATTGAACAAAGATAGGAGGCTTGTGTTGAATTTCTTAAGGTTTTATTCAAAAGATATCTTCTAATTTGATGTTGAAGGCTTTTATAAATAAATAAAGGACATGTGTTTTTATGATTAATTTTTATTTGCGTCCAGTATTATTCTAGTTTTTTTTTTTTTCTAGGGTAAATTGTAATAGAAATCCTTCCATGTAAGAAACGATCCCAAGTTTGATGGTAACACGAAGTAAACTAGTATCCCTTGTGACGTCCTTTAAGCGGAGAGCGTGTCCTTATTTGCTAATGGCGCCCAACATGGGGCTACGGTCGAACCTAATCCTACCAACCTCCGCTGGAAAGAGAGCATTTATATGGTTAAATTATGATACTAGCAATCATAATTACTCAATTAGTAAAAATTAGTAAAGTAAAAGATTATAGAGCGACAAATAATTTTCATGTCTCTTTAAGGACTCATATTAGTTCTTGTCAGTGAATGGAGACGAAGAGCTGAAGATCGAGCTCAGTGGCGTGCCATAGGAGAGGCCTATGTCCAGCAGTGGACGAAGATAGGCTGATGATGATGATGATTAGTTCTTGTGCTTGAGTAAATCGTTTACTAATAATAAAAAAATATACATATAAAAAAAATATCCACATACTTCAATTCTACAATACACCCTAATCGGAAGTAATTTGTCTCTCATTCCTTAAGACTGGCTTAGGGTTGAATGGACGCTCTGACGTCACCCTTGTCTCTACATCTTATCTAACATGTTAAGGTTGTCAGCCCCTCCTAAACTTCTGACAAGATATGATAATGACAGTATAAGATGAAGGTCTTATTGTAACAAACATTATACTCGTGTCCTGCCGTTAAAGGGTTAAGTGTAATGAACTCTCAAATAGTGTTAAGTTGGCTTTTAGGGTCAATTATATTACGGTAGAGTCGAATGATGAAATAATAAATATTTTTTTTAGACGATAAAAAAATATCCCGATTAGACAACTCCGATCAAGAATCCTTGTTAACCCCTCGCGTGACCCAAGGGCTGGCTTTTACCTTGGACAGAGAATAGGCTTTGCCGTATTACATTGCAATGCCGCCAGTCTTTTGGGTACACTTCCAATCGACAGCGATACGGATAAATTTTTGACGCTATTTTATAGTTTTTTATTAGTTTTGTTTTAAGTGTATATATAGTTAAGTTTGTAGATATTTCAAATTGTAAATAATTAATTAATAAAAATACTTTATCAATTTCAAATTAAATAATAATAATATCGGCCTGAAATTGTCCCGCTGTTGGGAAAAGGACTATTTTCGATATTAAATATTTTATTTTATTTCGTTACGTTTTTGTTTTATATCACATTGTATAAACCTACAAACTTGTGGAAAGGAGACCGGTAAATTAACCACTTGGCTACTATGGGATTTATATAGAAAATTCATTCAAGTATATTTTAATTAAAAACATAAAGATTCGTCAAGCATACTTAATGGTAAAAGGTTTTAATTTTAATAACGAAGTGTACCGTATGATTAAAGATAATTAGCTGTTTAAAAGGACTTTAAGTAAACAGGAACATAATGGTTATAGTCTATTTAAATTCTTGTGCGAGTTGCTGTTAATTTCAATTAAACATACATCAACTTTATGCACATGTAAATAAAGTTCATTTTAGATTGACTAGTACTGTTAAAAAAATATGGAGTTGTAGCAGAAACTGAACCTTATTTATGTATATATTACAGTTGTTTTTACTTAAACTCGTGTTTGTTTATATGTTTGACATATAAATTGCGAACGCAGTATACAATATGTTTAGTCTATTTGAAAATATAAAATTGTAGTTATTTATTATTAATGCCTGTTCCTACATATTGGAAGCTTCGTAGCTTTTGCTCTGCAGTGCGGGCATGGATAGTAAAAAACCCCATTTTAACTATCATATTCAGGAGTAATTATAAGCAGACATTCAGCTGTGAAAAAATGCGTATTTATCATCGCTACCTAAAATCAGCTGATTTTACACTGTTAACGTTAAAACATTCTTATGACATTTAAAAAATATATTTAATACGCTTAAACACCATAAATTCTCGAAACATAATAAAAACACAACACGTCCATCAGTCGCATCGTTCAGGCAATAATAAAAATTATAAAATGGCTGTTCTTATATTTAATACTGCGCCCACCGTTTCACAGATTTATGAATTTTAATTTTCTTTCATCCACTGCGAAGTATTATCTTTCAGGGCGTACATTATTCTCCAAGAAATGCCACTGATAAGCTTAGCGTAGATAGGACGCACGAATAGGTAGAATAACATTTTAGGTTATTAAAAATTTTACCCGGTCCAATATCGAAATTTTGGTAAATTACCTCCAAGAAGAGAAACTGGGTATGTTTTATTATTATTTAATGGGTATTTAAAACTGATATTATATTTGCAAAATGTTTACTTAAGAGTTATTTAATAATATTTTCATAAAATATATACAACGAAAATTTATGCGTACCGTTAACTAGGAATAAAGAAGAATCAAAAATTTGGATTCCACAAAATATTAACACAGTAGTAAATAAATAAACTATTTGTCGACCTACAGCAATGGAGAGTCATCTGAAGATCAACATACTCAAAACTGATGCTTATGGAACGTCCCATCTGCATAATAATCTTTGGCAACAGGTAAGCAACCATCGTATCAGAGGGCGCAGCTTAGGGCCCCCTTTATCATCCCCAACAATGGGCTCTGTAAAATGAAATACGGAATCAGAGCAGATAACTTACCTGAATTGTTTCCCTGAAACCTTGGATGTAAAAATCAAATTATTTTGTGTTATATGTATCCCGTTACAGGAAATATGATATTTTGATGAATGGGCTTTCAGTTCCAGAAAATTATTTATGTGTGTAGGGTTTTGAGGGGATAATTATTACAAAGGTTTTTTTTTTGACCTTCGTGACTAGATATTTTTTTTTAAATTTACGTATTTTTTACTGTGATTGCAAATGGTAAATTGCCGTATGAGAACTTTTTTACAAGATAATAGTCCTTACTAATATTATAAATGCGGAAGTAACTCTGTCTGTCTGTCGCGACAAAACTACTAAACCGATTTAAATGAAATGTGGTACACAATTATTCTAGAGCCTGAGAAAGGACATAGGCGCGCAATAACCGACTATGCGGGCGGAGCCGCGGGCAACAGCTAGTAATAAATAAATAAGGACATCATCACACACATTGCTTTGAACCCTGAACTGATCTAGCACTCCTTGTGTTATGGAATCAGAAACAACGGAGGTACTACAAAAAAAAACCCCAAACCCGAGACAATGCACAAAAGTGGTTTTCTACATTGACCCGTCCGGGGATAGAACCCGGGATGCCAGAGCTGGCGAAACTTTGAAAGCCGGTTTGTACGCCACTCGACCACCACGGAGGTCGCCCAAGATATCCAACAACTTCGATCATTCATTAACTATCTAGCAATAGCTCTAGCAGAAGTACCCACTTATTCAGAATCAAGATTCGGAAAAATGAAATTATTCCTCTAAAATTAATCATCATTAGTATAAATAACATATAGACATTAACATTGTAATTGAGTATTAAAATCTATAAAGTTTGTCACAGACATTTTTTATCGTGTTTTATTCATAAAACACAACCAAAGTTCAGTTTACTTAATTCCCGTTCCGATCTTTCATCCATTTGAATACATTTACATTTCAGCACACAAAAAATAGCCTATTTGTAACCGACCCTTTCATTAAACACCATAAAAATACGTCAAGTAAATCAATTTAATGGTTTGCATTCCATTCGCAAACATCGCTTTCAGGAATGCCAGTGGTCAGGTATTAGGTGTATGGATTCCACTTATGTGGGTCCAAATGATCCTCTGTCAATAGGGGTCCGTGATTAATTATATAGAGCGGGTCTGGCTTCGGGGCCCGTCGGACTTGCGCATGTTTAGTCACCGTGAAAGGGTTAATTTCGACGACCATGATTTGTTTGGAAATTCTCGGGGTATTTTTTACGCTTGTTTGTTCTTAACGGGAAAATGTTGTTTTTTTACCTTGAATGTAATTTTAAACCATGTAAACTGAACGCTGTCTGTTTTGTAAATTTAGACTTCATTAGAGATCAGTCAAAGATTGAAATTAAATACCTACCAGCTACCTATACGCATATACGGTCCAATTTCTTTTTATTAACGATTTCTTAACAAGGTAATTAAAAAAGAAAAAATGTTATACTAAAGACGTAATCATGTTAGAATAATTTTAATCTTTTATTTTGAAACGACATCCCTAAAAAACTATGGACATTGGACACCCTACAACAAATTCTTGAAGGTCCAACGTTTGCCAATTCTATTGGGACCTTTTGAGTTATAGTTTCAGTCGTAGACATAATGTTGAAACGTGTCATTTTATTTTACCCCTAAAAACTTTTCTATCTTTTGGCAGATTGCGTCTGTTTTATCGGCTCACTGAAGTTAAAAGACTACGTTCTGAGTGATTGATTTAATAGTGATATAAAAAGAAAATAAGCTAAGAATATCATATTTCAGCGATACCTTATGAACATAACATGAATATGATTTTTGGAAACTCGTAAATTGTAGGTATTTTTTTGCCTCACCAAGAGTAAGGCAAAAAATTACAAAACACATCATTGAATTTATTATAAGATAGAATATAATGTAATTGATTTGTAAGATTTAGGAAAGATATAACGTTTATGAATAATGTAAAAGTTGGTCTTCATAGCCGAATTTTATAGTATATCTTAGCCGACACGAATACCACTAAAATTAGGCAAGAAAGGAGCAAAAAGGGAAAAAAAAAAAAAAATAAGATTTCAATAAACAAATAATGGACAAGTATTTTTTATTTTGTTTTATGTCGGCAACCTAAAACTCATGGCAATACATATTTTTAATATTTCGGATACAATACATTTCGGATTACGTCACGAATTCATACGTTTTGTGCAACGTCGTTTACCCCCACTACCGAACTTAGTTTCGGTTTGTCTCCTTAGTTTTCATATAATTTGAAAATATTCGTATATTCGTGTATAATATTTTTTTATTATCTAACTTACAAACTTATTTTTACTTTTGATACCCAATCAACATCCCTATTTAAGTTTTTGTTCAACATTTTTTTATTATTATTATTTCAGAACTTTGTCTTATAGCAACAATATCGTTCTAAAAAATCTACACACATATATTCATACAGGTACAAAAACTAAATTAACTAACTATAAAAACCAATAACTGCTAGCTTGTCCAGAACTTTAGCCTCTACGGAGATGTTAAACCTTAAATAGTAAATTACTTCAAAACCAATCTATTTCTGGTGTCCGAATCTATTTCTAAGTTAGAATCAACTAAAACAGACATTCTATAAACAATCTATTTTCAAAGCACACCGCGACAGTGAAGGCGTTAACTCGGTGAGGCGTAACCTGGCCGGTCGAAACTTAGTCATATCATTAATGTTAAATAGTTACGCTCAAGGGCAGGTTCTTGTTAATATTCTGTTTATAATTGTAGTTTAGCTATAATAGAGGCTACCTCGATAATTATAGCACAACTTTGCGTACTACATACTCAGTTTTGTATGTAAATTTAATTCATGATATTTGTATAATAACTATCGTGAGGAGTATTCATAATTATTTAAAACAAAACGGTTTACTCACGTATATTCTCGGGATCGCCCGACTAGTTTCAGACTCAATAGGAGTCCCTAATCATGAGCTGACGCGGCGGCGGTGGTGTCGCGAGTCGAACTGATGTTAGCGGCACCGCACCGTGCTGCGTAGCGGCGCGCTCGCGCAGAGAGCGGCGGGGAAATTTAATTCATTATTTAAGACTCGAAGGACCAAATTCTTTTTCATTTGTTGTTCGTGGTCCTTTGAAAGTAATCTATGAGAATACTGTTATGTAAACGAAACTCAAATAATTATGTTTGATTTGAGTTGGCAACTTATTTAATTATAATATATACTTAAAAAAATATTGACTATCGTAGCTAGATTAAGTATGAATATTTAATCATTTTTATTTAATCATCTAAAGTTAGATAAACCTAACTTATGTCCTAATATTAACAGAACGTAAAAACTAATTGTATCTATCAGGAATTCATGGCGTAATAATGTAATATAATTTGCTAACCACGAAAAGAAACAAAAACTCCGCAAACAAAGGGATACGAAATAACAAAACGTACAAAAGCCATAAACACGAGTGTACCCACAGAAACCTAAATAAAAAATTCACAGCAAGTACCGACATAGGACCAAAATTGTTGGTCCTTATTGGCAACCTTATCGATACAGTCTCAGGGTATTTTAGCTCCAATAATTTATTCAAGAATATCCGATTCGAAGGTTTGTGAACGAAGTCCAAAGGATCCCAATTATGGTCCCCACAGTAACTAGAATGAGTTATCAGCGTCTTAAGGCAAGTTTATTTCTAAAACATAGCTTACAAACGGAATATTTTATCCGGGGCACAAAGATTAATTGTGAATTGCTTGAGTAACTAGATATGATAGGAGTGTATTTATATTGGTTTTCTTGTTAGCGATTCTTTACCGTGACTCATGTGTGTGATTATTAGAACAGTGTACAAAATGTATCTAAAATTAATAATTAGATTGGGTGGGTCATGTCAGCCTCAGTCAACCCATTCTTTTTCCATTTTAGTTTTATTATAAAAGGACTCACGCACTAAAGGAATTTAACCCTTGTGTCGCGGGGGGTTTCACAAACATTCTAATCACATGCATAAAGACCACATTCAGACTTAAAACCATGCGCAAACGCGAAACGTCGCGCACAGTGATAATTTGCGTTTTTATCTATACCACGGCTATCCGTGCAGTCGATTTTGGTAAGTAGTTGTTCGTGAAGTATTTTGTTTATCTCTTCCAGTATTAAAACTCGAGTTACATCCCCACGTTCAGGTTGAAATTTAATCCCTAGATGTCTCCGAACTTCTTCTTTGATCTCACGAGTGTCTAATGATGGACCAAAGTTTTAAGTAAGATTCTTTGTTTTCTTAAAGTTGGAATGTTTTCCAATACGTCTACCGTACGAAATTTTGTGAAGTCTCCCCACTCGTGTTACTTTTGTAATTTTAGCTTTGTTTGTTTTTAAAAGAGGATCGTTTACAATGACGATAAACGAAATGTTTTCAATCAAATTTTAAGTAATTAAAACTTGACAATGTATCGATTTGGTGGAGAAAGTAAATACAAGAAATTTACGTCGTGTCACTCTATACTTCCTCTTGTATTGTAAATAACACAATTAAAACCAACATAAAATCGCAATACCTCATTTCGATAAACCTTTTCACAACACTATTCCACGTTTATTACAGAAAATTGCCAATAAATTTCCATTGAAATCAACCTAGAAGTGCGATAACACAGAAATCAAGTCAGCACGTACATTAGGTGTGCGAAACTCATCATAATTTCCCTACCTAATACCCGCCTTGAATATTTAACGGTACTGCATTTTGACTGTAAGCTGACTTAGCTTAATTTTCAGTTCGAACCAAGTATAATCTTGCAGAATTAGGTATGCTCTCCCCACGTTTAGTCGGCTTACAAAACCAGCGTTGTTTCTATTTCGCCGCATTATACCGTCAAGCTAACGTGTACCGCCTTCGAAGCAAATTGCAACGGATTTTGGTGTTTGATATGAAACGGAATTAATTATGACCAATGTTCTAAAGTTTTAGTGATAATAAATATTGGTAATTAACGTTAATTAAATTTAAAAGCTTAATTTACGTCGACCTCGATAGATGGCTTTGTACGTTTACATCAAAAGTATAAATAAATTAATAAAATACTATACGAAAATAATCATAACATCTTGGGACACACGGACATCTGATTCTAAACTTGGCAGAGCCTGTATTATGGCAACCAGACAACTGATAAATATACTTATATATTTAAAAATACACATTCATATAGATAAATTACACCTTAAATACAGAACAAATGATCATGCTCATCACATAAAGATTTGTTCTGGGTGGGCATAAAGCCACTAGATCAACAAGGCTAGTACCTATATGTAGCTTTTAATTTAAACAAGCTACTTGTATTGTAACAGATAGTACATTATTTTCTTCTTTACCTATCTTAAAATTCAAATAGAATGAACGAATGAATGCATTCAAAGAACTATTCTACATTTGTCTCTTAGTGCAATCAATCCATTTTTTCATCAAACAAACGCGAGGTTACTTTTGTTCTTTTGAATGATTGAATTGGTTTCGGTTGTGAAACGTGGAGTCGAACAAAATAAAACTTGGATTGCGAAAAATGGAGATTTATCTCGGTCCTATGGATTCCATTGAGCTCTCGAGATATACTTTCACAAAAAAACAAACACTAGATGCTGTGTAGTTGACGTACTAAGTGATTAATATAATATATTATTATTATTATTAGGTACTAGCTGTTTCCCACGACTCCGCCCGCGTGTATGTCAGTTGTCGCGACAAAAAGTAGCCTCTGTCCTTTCTCAAGGTCTAAACTATCTGTGTACCAAATTTCATTTAAATCGGTTCAGTAGTTTTGGCGAGAAAGCGCGACAGACAGAGATACTATTACTTTCGCATTTATAATATTAGTAAGGATTTAATGCTTACTCAGTAAAATGCTATGTAATAATCGTTCAACTACTTTTTATGTTGTTCTTTTATGGTGGCTAATTTAAAGTACGCAATTACAACCAATTAAAAAAATGAAAAATTGATCTTGACAGTGCAACTTTTATAAAAAAAAAAAATATTTATTAAGGATTTTAAAAAGATTCGGAATTTTTGGTTACCTTTGACGGGCAGTCGTCTGTACTAAGTAATATTTATTACTCTCTGGCTCGTCTTATACACATTCCACCTTGCTTTCATAATAAAATTATCATAAACGTTATATAAGATATTTTTAAAGCAATATCTCAAGAATCTCAGAAACTCCTGTAATCCTTAATTTTTTTATTGTGTTTCATAAAAATAACAAAGACGGTTTTATATCTCATTGTCTTCTCCTTTTATTAATCTCTGCCCTTTGTTTTGTTTATACATTTCGTTTCGTATCAACGCTTTTCTAATGTTATGCAAAACACAACTTTGAATCTTTGGACTAAGAATTAGTTTCGTCTGTAGGATGTGATATTTTATTTTGTTAGTCGAAATGGGCTAATACATAGTAGTAGCGTTGGCTGTGGATTCCTTCTGACCTTTAGTTCAAGCAAAACGATAAGATTATTTTACCCGTCAAGAAATCATAAAGTGTGCTTTGTGGTAGAGCTATTTGAGGCTTTATGAGAATTAAAAAGAAGTGTAGACGCCAAAATAAAAACGACAAATTTCTTAGATTTTTATCTGGTAATAACATATCAATGAAACCAGGTTATAATAAACCTTAGCAGCAAGCTTTCTGAATCAAGACTGATACTAGCTGATGATAATTATAATATTAGGAGTAGTGATATAAATATCTGCTACGCTGTGAATCTCGTAGCGATGTAGCTGCTACGTCGTAGTCAACTTCAGAGTCCTTTGAACTGATTCGTAGAACTGCCAACGTAAAACGAACGAATAATATATATTTTTTATAAACAAATATATCATTTGAATTAGTAGCACTAAAAATTTTAGTTATTTATAGATAACAAACTGGTCTAAAAAAGTACTCTATAAAAAAAATACTAAAATAATGTCTTAATCGCAAATCAGTTATTTCAAACGTTTATAATTCAAACAAGGCCAGGCCTTGGCCTGTCGTGAAGCGGACTGGCTTGTCATCAATCACAGGCAGGCCTCAGACAGAACCATTTCTCAGGGAATAGGACAAAGGATGAAATTCCCTTTTTTTTAGTTTATTTGTTTTTTCGGACTTGTTGAAGATATTGATGTTGATTTAATAGTATTTTGTGGGAGTTTTTTTTTTTGATTGACGACGAGTATTTTTGATCTTATTGGTTCTTTTTCATCGGGATTTTTTTATGTATAAAATTGAATCGGTACATTGTGTTATAAGGTATTATTATAACTTATTATGATTCAGAGAAGAGATCAAAAGTTAAGTGTAACTTTCTAATAAACGATGAGTTTTCATATAGTCATACTAGAATGTTTTTACTTGTTGACAAATATTTTTACAACCTTCAAAATTTACACCCAATTCACCCAATTGTCTCCCTCAAGACATTATAATGTCTAAAGTTAAACTATATATATATATACAAGTCAACAATACCTCTCAAGACATTATAGATGATACACACATATAGATGATACTAATAATTTAGTATTTCAGCGTGTAACTGTCCCACTGCTGGGTAAAGACCTTTTTTAAATGGAGAAAAACTGATAAAATAGATAAAACAATTATTATATTCTGTTCCATTTTTTTTATCATTGTCTTTAACAATAAATAAATAAATCACACCACCTATAACTGTAGCTCTTAACTTATTAAAAACCAATCCTAACAACTATTTTAGATTCTAACTTCCGTCAAACACAGTCCAATGTACAATATAAACATATCATTGAAATGAATTACTCGCTAAATAATTTAACAATGGTACATAATTAAGTGGCTTGCATACAAGTGACGTTATTTTGGTGTAATTAAACACCTATCATCCACATTAGAGGGAATTATTACCTGTTTGTGTAATACAAGTACAATTATGCAGAAAAGTTGAAGTTATGACACATTCAGCGACTGTTACTGGTTGTTTATTAAATGAGTATTTAATAAAACGTGAGTAAATATCGTGTGTTTTGAAGGTAACCCTATTAAATGCATTATGGTGAACTTTACTTTAAGTAAGGCTGATATGCGTGCAAAAGACACTTATGTAATAATCTATACTAATATTATAAAGCTGAAGAGTTTGTTTGTTTGTTTGTTTGTTTGTTTGAACGCGCTAATCTCAGGAACTACTGGTTCGAATTGAATAATTCTTTTTGTGTTGGATAGTCCGTTTATTGAGGAAGGTTATAGGCTATATAACATCACGCTACGACCAATAGGAGCGGAGCATAAATGAAAAATGTTGCAAAAATGAAAAACCGTTAAAACTAAAACACGCGAACAAAGGCGCGGGGGACAGCTAGTATATTATAAATATTATTATAAAATTGTGAATATATTTGCAATTCATATTGAAATTTAAAATATAAAAGTAGTTAGGGATAAAATAACCTCTATTCTGGTTCATTGCCATTTTTTTCCGCTCTTATTAATTTATTTCAACGCTTGTAAAGATACAACATACAGACAGCGTATTAATTATACCAAGATTAAATTACGATTGACCTGAACAACTATAGCGCAACCAGTCTCTTATTCACAATACATGATAGCGTCATGCATTCATGGGAATTAAGTTGATTGATGTCAGTTCCCCACAGCACTCGCCCGTCGCTTATTAATAACATTCGTTGTATTATACTGATTTTAATGACTTCTGTGTACGAATGTTTGACTGCACGGATAGCCGAGCGGTATAGATCACCACGCCAATTACCACTGAGCGCTATGCTGCGGGTTCGATCCCCGCATGGGACAAACATTTGTGTTATCTATAATTGCTTGTTCCTAGTCTGTGTGTTCTTTGTGTATGTAAATTGAATGTTTGTGAACCCCCGATTCAATAGTGCCAGAGGCGATTTAAACAAAAAAATTTATGAATGTCAATTTGTAGATTTCTGAGCATGTTTTCAGTAGTAGTTTTGTTATATGTGTGTATTTTGGTATTTAAAGTATGAACTTCAAAAAATAAGTTTGGTTAAATAATATTATTTAAAACATAAAAAGTTGAAAGAGCGGATGGGTGGCATTTGGGCTGCAGTGAAACAATATATAGGTTCATAATAAAGTTACACGAGCTTTAAGTAACGCAAACACAAGTAATCATAAACTAGGGTTTTTTTGGATCTATTTCTGCTGCTCAACCGTGTGCATACCTAAAATACCATCTCTTATTGACACACTAAAACAAATAAAAAAAACGAAATGAAAATTCCGGTCTTTTAAAAAAAAATCTACGATATTTTCATAACATACAACCACGACAATTATAAAACCTTTGCTAACACAAACTGGTACAAAAAGGAAGTTTTAACCTCAACATGGTTGAAATCAAAGCAACGACTATCGATACACAATAACCGCTTGCGATCAGCTGTCCAGCCAGTTGTACTGTCCACAACGCCCGAGGGATGTGCTCGCTTATTGATTGTGAGACTGCTACTGATTGTAATGCTTTTTGTTATACTATAGTGTCTATGTATCGTGGTTTTATTTGGCATTGTGGGAGTCACCTGAAATTTAAGTTACATGAGGTGTCGTGTTAGTTTCAGGTTTGTGATTTTGTTGTCAAAAAAACTTATTTTAAACGCATTAAGATATACTAAAGCTAACACTTATGAAGGTGTTAAAGAAAATGTTTTTAAAAGAAATAAAAGATAATAATAATTCAGGAAAACTTTTGAGTACTGGGTCTAAAGTAATTTACATTAATCATTCATCATCATTTAAATAAAAAAAAGAAAAAAACAGGCAACTAAAGAGCTAATTTTTTTATTTAAAAAAAAATGTTTGTGTCAACATTTGGAACTTTGTCTTAGATCTTTATTGTACAGTTTTCATCTAAAAATTATATCTTTTAGCTGATAGGTAAATAGAATTAATAATCTAAACCAACAAACAGAACCGAGTGAATTTCGCAAATAGTAGGTACTTTGATTTTAGGAATGAACCTGCGACCCTATGAAGTACTTTCTATACTGGGTCACCTTCATTTATTAATCGAACGTGACTCCAAAATCGATTGTTATCGTATTAAGTGGACGCGATATCGGCGCTGGCGTGTTTCCAGCCCTGCTCGTAATTTGGCCCAGCCTGATCATATCGCGTAGGGTTGCGCATTGTGTGCCGGGTCTGCGATGCAAATTGTGTGGTACGTCACTAGTAGGTGTTTTGATTTTAAGTTATATTTGCTTTGAGGTTAATGTATTAGTTCTATTTTGTTACCTTGTAGTAATAGATATGTAGGTATAGTTGTTTTAGCCCTGCAGCTTATATAGATAAGTTTAGTTGCGAAATTCACTTAACAACTTATTATGTTAAAAACATACTAAGTTATAGTAATGTTAAGGAGGGCTACCGTTATTGCGCTCACCAGTTGGCGCCACTAGCGCGTCAGCTGTCAAAACCCACTAACAAACAATAGAATTTTCATTTCGTACATCACATGCGACTAGCGGCTCTAGCAGTGGAATTGCTAACAGCAGCCCTCATTGTATCACCATATATTGAGTAAAACAAGAGTATTAAAACTATACTTATGTTACATTTTATTTTGGTTACAAACCAAAAGAACATGTAAATTTCGTTATATATATATTTTAATGTTTTATTGGTCAATACAGAAGTAAATAATATTACCCTACCAGTCCCCATACTAAGATAATTTGCCCTTCAATTTTTACTGACGGTTTTTGCATAGTCAAATAGTTCTATAATGACACACTAGACACATTTTGATATCTCATTTCTTGTACACAGTGTCAAAGTCTGTTTTTAATATATCCTGTCGCAGGTCTGCTGGCAGAAATGTTGTTAAGAAATAAGCAGTACCTACCTTTGTACCTATTTGCTATGTATATATATGTTCGTGTTGTTTGCCCTTTGTGTGTACATAAATAAAGAAACTAATATCAGTTTCTAAGAGAATAAGGTTACAAACTGCAAGCAAAACTGTATACTTAATCCGATCCATTGCACCAAAGTTATCAAACAAACGCCAATAGACTCACCCATCAATCCGCACTAAACATCAAAGGCGATAAAATTATGGGGGCGTACAAATCTGCCTACTGCACAGTGCACGGTGCAGTGGCTACATATTTCAGCGTCTTATCGGACGGGGCACGTAACCTTAGGCCTGATACCATCTAGCAACTCTACATAAAGCGCAGAACACAAAGCGCAATGGAGTTGAATGTTGTTTTTGAAAGTTAAATATTGGTTGATACTGTATTCTAGTACAATGATTAGGGTACAACACTTTAAAAACAGATTAGAATAAATCGAATTTTAGCAGATAAGTTTTTCATTAGCAGAAAAATAATATTTTTATAAATCGGTCCACAATTGACGGAGAAATCTTTTCTCCTTCTATCTTAAGTTATCTATAAAATTTACCATGTTAAATTTAAGCTGAAATAATTTTGATGTAGATATTACATCATTTTATCACTTTATTAACATTTTATTAAACCAAATAATAATAATAAACTAAAATTATTTATGTTTTTTTGTATTTTAATACATGTTAATACACTGACCTAGTGAGACTACAATCTACCTATGTAAATATATATAAAAATGAATCCATATTTTCGTTGGTGACGGCATAACTACTGAACGAGTGCACCAAATCGGATAATTCTATTTTTATTTTGTTTCTTATTATAAGAAAAAGGTTTTTATAGAAGAACATAAAAACACACACACCTTTGTAATTAAATACAAATAGCAGGACTCCAACCTGCGACTACTGCGGCTTAACGCTTTACGAACTAAGCTGCCTAGGTCACTGCTTTAAAGTTTAAATCTTTCCTTCTACTTATTACGTCTTTAGAGCGACGTATGCGACATCTCGTGAACCAATCTTTCGTTTAGTCTCACTGGTTCTAAGTCTGAGAGATGATGCAGCCCAGTACTTATTTGTATTTAATCACGTTTGGAAAAGTTTTGAATACCTCGCACCACCCGTGCGAATCCGGGGCAGAAAGCTAGTCCTAAGTAGTAATTACTATCATTTCATTCTATACAATGAACACACAGGAAATAAATCTTGCAAAACTAGAGCCTCATTGCTTCATATTTTCCAATAACAGAGGTCTCGTATTGAAAACCTTTTTAAGGTCAGATCTGTTTTACCTTGCGTTGCTTTATATTACCGCTGGCCGACATTCTCAAAAACTTTCATTCCGCCATTATCCGGCAAACTCTTCCCACATTGGCGTATGGTCCAAGTGACAGAATCCAACAGATTAAGCTCAACTGTTCTTTTGAAACATTAGAAGTTGATTTACTAGAAATAAACATTCTTTATTAATTTTTATTTATAATACTAAATTGAACGTAATATCAAATTAGTTGAGATTGCACCGCCTTACAGACAAATCAGAAAGCGGCTTATGTTTTAAATAATTATAGCCACGTGACAGCAATCAGTTTATGTTACTACCAATCAATCATCATCATCATGTTAAAACCTGTCTTCACTGTTAATTAAGCAATCGAAATTTCACTTACAAGGAATATGCATAAACATCACCCATCACCAATTTGGTTTGCTATTTCAGTTCTAAATCAAAATTATGTTTTTAATTTTAATAATTAAAAAAATTCAAGAAAATTAATAGTTTGCAAAATATAACCGGTATTTATGAATATATTATTTTTATCTCTTTTTTTTTCACGGGCTATCCTCAGTATTGAGAATACCCGGTCCTTTGAAAGGCTTACGTGGGGACACAGATCCAACACGCAGTGGCCTTGTTGAGATTTTTACTCTAAACTGGGATGGGGCATCTACTAGGGCCCATCCACCTCTGCTCTATGGAAGAACAGACATGAATGGTCCAAAGTAGATACAGAGCTATTGTAAATTATGAATGGAAAGTAAAAATTTTGGTTATGTGTAGGTAAATGTTAGTGGATTGGTTATTAGAACTAAATCGGAAAACTATGGCACCTGCCTTCTAACACATATAAATGCAATCAAATAGGCAGGTGGTGACTCGCCAGCTCACCGGATGGGCCCCCCAACATAACCGCCACGATAGGCAGCACTAGTATTATTAAAAATAGACAATAAGCAGATACATTACAAATCAAAGAATATAAAATATCCTTGTACCACACAGTTAAAACGCTCTCTCTGCCTGCCCCAACATATTGGAACTTCTGTAAAATGTTCCTACGTTTACGTTATATTCTATGAAAGTAGTTTTTATTGGAATAGACTTGTTGAACTTTTGTTATAGCCCCACTTTGTATTGTCAGCCGTTTTGTTTTTTAGTAGCTTTTAATAGTTTAAAAACTTTTTCGAGAACGCTACTTTATAGCCATTTAGCTTAATATATTTAAGAAAATTGCGATTGCTATTAGCTTTATTATTCTTTGTAAGTTGGTTTTAAAATAGATGTGTAAGTTTTTTTTTTTTTTTGAAAAAATCAGATTATTCCAGATGAGATTTCTTTAATTGTGCATTAAAAAAAAATGTTTTTTTTTAACTGAAATAAAAATACCAATGAATATATTTTATCTGTAACTTGTTATGATAATGTATGCCAACGAGATTCCATGAAGAATTTATTTTGAATATAAAAAGGGTCAGTGAAATCTATGAATTACAAACGTTATAGCATTGTTTCCAATTATTTGTTTCCATTGCTTCTTTTCTTGCTTTGTTTCCAATTATTTGGGGTCAGCGTAATGTGTGCTTTTCTTTCATTCATTCTTACTACTCGTTATCTCAGCATTCTAATACCATCTTTCTCACAATCCATCCATCTGTTTCGGTCTTCCTCTGACTATATAATATCCATTCACTTTCATTTGTATAATAACTTTCGTGAGGAGTATTCATAATTAACTGGACGAAAGAGTCGAACAGTTGGACTCGCGACACCACCGCTGCCGCGTCAGCTCATGATTAGGGACTCCTATTGAGTCTGAAACTAGTCGGGCGATCCCGAGAATATACGTGAGTAAACCGTTTTGTTTTAAATAATCCACTTTCATGGTCATAACTCGTTTTGTTATGTGAATTTCATCCCTCCTCATTACATATCCATACCATTATAAACGATTAACATTCAAGCGTGTGCGAAAACTAATATAGTAGCTATAATAGGATCAATATTTTTTGTACCTTTGCTGTAGATAAAAAAGTTAAACATTTAGAGAAAAAACAAGTAAACTATAGAGTGCGCATATCGAGTATGAACTGCATGCACTAGTATGAACAAGTAAAATCGTAAAATTAGTGTCAAAACAGAGCGCACCTTTTTTATTAAAACTATCTTAAAACTACTAATAATATCAGATCCATCGATACTTCCGCATAAACGTCCGTCGTCGCACGGAAAATCACTTAAATCAGTAAACGACCGTAGTACTTACAGCTAAAAAAAAACGTTAGCCCGGCCCAAAGGGGTACTAGCGATGCGCGCTCTTTGGTTGTCCATGTATACTCTAAGCCTTAGAGTATGTTATATATGATTAGAGTATACGTATAATTTTGCTGTTGAACCTTAGTCTATGTTTAAACAGCAAAATTATACAGCACGATATAAAAATATATTTTTATTTGTTTCTTTAATAAAAGTAGACCCAATTCACCCGATTTTATTATTAAAGCCTAAATAAAAACGAGCCTAATTCTAATGTAATTTGGAAAGATCTAGTTTATTTTTACTAGATATAGCAATGCATTGTAATATGAGGCTAAATGACTCGTGTGGTAAGTGGTGCCTATCTTAAAAATCTAATTTTGGCGATAAGGCACCAAGAAAATTGGCTTCCGACCTTCCAGTGTTATTTTATTTGCTGCTTCTAACTATTTGTTTTGTCTTTGTTGATAATATTTTGAGTGAAAATAGATCGAGAGAGAAAAGTACCGCTGAGTTAAATAACGAAGTTATTTTAGGACTATTGTATTTAATGGATTTTGACAATTTTCTTTTATTGAATTGTTTTTGGAATAACAAACAGCAGTTTATTAAATATCACAGTTGCAGTTCTAAATTGCTAAAATAACTAAGGAAGTAAAAAACATAAGAATACAACTGATGATTTAAGTAAAATCAATCATAATCTTCATTTGACTCTTTCCCTCACACGTGTCAAAGAAATATAATTATCTTTTTGAATTTCCTTTGATAAAATGGCGAACATAATACCATTTCCGATCGAGAACTGATAGTAGGCTCGCGGGGGCTTCAGATCGGCGATTCTCTACACAGATTATGTCTACCTGTAACGGGAGGGAGCAAATTTTGCGAATTTGACCCAGGCGTAAGAAAATAATTGTCTATTCGTTCGCTGAGAGAAAAAAACGTTTTACGTACTAACCGTTTCAAGTAATTGATATCTTTGAAAAAAGGTGTTTTATTTTTTTATTTTGTTTTGGGTTGTTTGTTAGTTTGATCTGACCTAATTAGTAGCGTATTATGTAAAAATATTGCAGAATTTTAACCAGGGTACCGAAAGGCACTTGAGCAGGTTCCGAATCTTAAACTTTTATTCCAGGTGACGAGGATGTACCTTAATAAAAAGTAACGTTGACTGGTCTCCTACTGGAGTACCAAAGGGCACCTATATAGGGACCAAATCTAGAACTTTTATTCCAAGGGATGAATTCTAAGGGACCAGTGGGTACTGAGCCGTTTTAGCGATGATTAACCATGAGTTGATGCAGTAGCGTTGCTAGCCGCACTGGCCGTTCCAAGGAGTTTTTATATTGCTACGCTGCTACGTGGCTACGTGGCTACGTGGCTCTGAAGTAGCAGAAAGGTTACGAGCTACGTGGAATTAAAAATCAAATCAGAAATTGTAAAGTGCATGTGTTACTAATAATTGTTAAATAAGCATATTGCATGTCATTACAACTTACAAAATGCTGAACAGATCATATATTATAGCTAAGAACCATATCGATCACGACAGCTTTTAAACAAACAAAAACCGCATTATAATTGGTCCATTCGCTCAGCAGGTACGATGCCACAGACAGAAAGACCGACACATCAAACTTTTAACACCCCGCTTTTTATGTCGGGGTTTGAATGTAGTAGGAAAATGACGAACAAAAGCATATAAACAAACTTCATAATGATAACGAAACTCAGACAACATCGAGAACTGCCTAAAGTCGTGCAATTTCCACTCAGATTAAAACATGTCCGCTGTTTATACTAAAACGTTTATAATATCAAACGAATGACTACAAAGAGTTACGGAACGCCACAGAAAGGACGGAACCCGGAGCGTTAAAAGAAAATAGATGTGACTGTGTGGGGTTGTACATAACCACAGATTATTTTAAAATGAATATAATATATTTTTACGGCATAAATATTTTTACTTATTATATTTGGAAGAAAATCGTGAGTAGGTCTCTTACAATTTTCTTAAAAACTTGGAGACCGATAATGATAATATTATTAGTCTAGGTTATTCTATTATTAAAACTAGTTGTGAAAGTTGACGAAAACAGTGTTTTTTTTTTATTATGTATATAGGAAATGGTTTAATGACTGTGTCATAGTTACCCAAGTGTTTGAGTATAGTAATGCATTAACAGTGCATACTCGTTAGTGTTTATCTTAATTGATTGCACATATATATAAAAAAACACGACATCACTAAAAAAAGTAACGAATCGATTTTTAAGAAATTTATATGGGACTATATACTGAAGAACGACTTACTTACTAACTTACCCCCCCCTATAGATCACAAAATACTTTTTTAAATTGATCCACAATAACTGGAGTTATCGCGTAACAAATATACAAAAACAATTAAAAAACGGTAAAAACTCGTTCTTCAGTGGTCAACTTCAAAAATCAACCTGGCAGCCTTGAAAACAATTCCTTTCAAAAAGCTCCACGTGATCCATGTCTTTCTTCCATACTTCGTGGTCCAGGACTTCGGGCTGACACGCGAGTTTGCCTCGCGGTACATTTGTATTGAGGATAAACTTTATTCTGAGGCGACAACACTGCCTTGGCTAATGGAGACATTATGATTTTATGTCTTCAACTTTAAATTGTTTTGGGAGCACCAAAATTGTTGGGTTCCGTATCGTATTGTAATTATTATTTAACGACGTGTGTTGGAGAAGTCGTTTTGTATTTTGTTTATGTCTGTTTCTGTCTGTTTCTGTCTAATTTGTTTTGTTTTGTTCATCTCGTGTTTGGTTTGTTTCTGGGGACTGTTTTATGGTCGCAGATTTAAGATGTATCTCAATTTGTTCGTGTGATTCTATTATTTCAATATTTTGAGAGGTATTTTTTGCATTTGTTAAACTTTACCAAATAGTTTACTTAAAGCAGTGCAAAGTGGGGCGTGGTTAAGTGTAAGCCGAACGGTTTGACCGATTTTAAAGGTTAAGCCGCTCTCGCCGTGATTGGATCATGGATGGGTGACCATTTGTAAATAAACCGAGACCCTTCTGTGCCTCGGACACCATGGCTGCTGGTTCCGACTATTAACTTTCAAATGGTATTTTTCTTGTATACACAATATTTGTACATACATTATATACTATACGTTGTATTTTATTTTTTTTTATTTTTTTTATAAAACGACTCCCGCACTAAGGATTTTAATCCTTGTGTCGTGGGGGGTTTTACAAACATTCAAATCATATGCACGAAGAACACCCAGACTTCGAACAAGCATTTGTGGATCACACAAATGCTTGTCCCATGCGGGGATCGAACCCGCGACACGTCGCGCACACAGGTAATTTACGTGGTGACCTATACCACTCGGCTATCCGTGCAGTTAATATTTGCTACTTAGAATATTAAAAATTTAAATTTTAAAATTAATATTTGATTTAAATCAATTTTACTGCAACAGAAGGTATTGGGAGACAATATCAATAATAACTATGAACACTACATAACAAAATTCGCAATCGTAAGTATTAATTTTATTTTGTTACTTGTATCCTTAAATTCCCTTACCATAGTTTTATCCGCACATCTGCCCTGCAGGCCAATAACGGTACATCCAATAATTGCCACCATCAAATACCCAAAGTTTGTTTCAATAAGCCGCCGGCCATTTTGTGGTTCAATAACAATCATTTAATTAATTTTAACCGTAATAACATCAGCACACATAACATCTGATTAAAGAGAAACATAAAAGGTTGTCTATTTCAACCCCTTTTATTGCACACTTAAACTATAAGTTGGAGGTTAAATTTATTAAAGAAAACGGTGACGATGAATTTAAAAATATTGTTTTTTCTTTTTTTACTGTCATAACTTTATATATATGCATATGCATATAGTTTAAATAGCAAATATTAGAATAAACACAGAAAGAAAGTACGGCTTAAGATAATTAGTACAAATCTGTAAAAAAAATATGTACACAAAGATATTAAAAAAAAACCGGCCAAGTGCGAGTCAGACTCGCGCACCGAGGGTTCCGTACAAACCTGTAGGTATATAAGTAAAAGTTATGGTATTTTTATTGCTAAATGAAATCCATAACATAACAATGTGGAAAGCTGACGGTACCTTGTCAATACATATATGAAAACATTATGTATGTTCGACCTCTCGTAGGGCCGGGCCCCTGGTTCAGACCATGGTGTGGAGCGAGAGGGAATGGGAAGCAAAATTCTCGTGTCGCGGTGTTTGTTTCCAAACTCCTCCGAAATGGCTGAACCAATTTGCATGAAATTTTGTGTGCATATCGGGTAGGTCTGAGAATCGGCCAAAATCTATTTTTTTATTTTTTTTTGTTAATCGCATAACAACGTTTGCTGGGTCAGCAAGTCTAATATATATAATTCTCGTGTTGCGGTGTTTGTTTCCAAACTCCTCCGAAACGGCTGAACCGATTTGCATGAAATTTTGTGTGCATATCGGGTAGGTCTGAGAATCGGCCAACATCTGTTTTTTTTTTTTAATCGCTGAACAACGTTTGCTGGGTCAGCTAGTAAGTTTATGATTATTACAAGTGCGAGTCAGACTCGCGCACCGAGGGTTCCGTACAAACCTGTAGGTATATAAGTAAAAGTTATGGTATTTTTATTGCTAAATGAAATCCATAACATAACAATGTGGAAAGCTGACGGTACCTTTTCAATACATATATGAAAACATTATGTATGTTCGACCTCTCGTAGGGCCGGGCCCCTGGTTCAGACCATGGTGTGGAGCGAGAGGGAATGGGAAGCAAAATTCTCGTGTCGCGGTGTTTGTTTCCAAACTCCTCCGAAATGGCTGAACCAATTTGCATGAAATTTTGTGTGCATATCGGGTAGGTCTGAGAATCGGCCAAAATCTATTTTTTTATTTTTTTTTGTTAATCGCATAACAACGTTTGCTGGGTCAGCAAGTCTAATATATAAAATTCTCGTGTTGCGGTGTTTGTTTCCAAACTCCTCCGAAACGGCTGAACCGATTTGCATGAAATTTTGTGTGCATATCGGGTAGGTCTGAGAATCGGCCAACATCTGTTTTTTTTTTTTAATCGCTGAACAACGTTTGCTGGGTCAGCTAGTAAGTTTATGATTATTAAAAAAAAAATACTGTGTGATGTAACTAAAAATTTAAGATTTTCGGAATTTTTCCTATATGTGTACTTTATAACGTTGCTTCATGCCAAATTTCAAGATTCCAGGTCGTCTGGAAGTATCCTTTAGGTTTTGATTCCCTTGCGAGTAGTTGCGAGTTTCAAAATATGCGGCTTTAATTGCTGTATCTTTTGATTGCGTTGACGTAGAAGTTTGATTTTGTTACAGCTTAAAGATATTATAGACTTGAGTATTTGTTAAGAATTTCAATATAATACCACTACGCGTTCATGAGTAAAGGGGTAATAAGTTTAAAATTATTAAAAATATTTTTATTATATGATGTAACTAAAAATTTATGCTTTTCGCAATTTTTCCTTTATCTGTGTTATAAGACGTTGCTTCGTACCAAATTTCAAGATTCTGAGTTCACGGGAAGTACCCTGTAGGTTTTGATTCCCTTGCGAGTGTCGAAAATTTGCGGCATAAACGGGAGTATCTTTTGATCGCGTTGACTTAGAAGTTTGATTTTTTCACAGCTCCAAGAGACCATAGACTTGAGTATTTGATATGAATTTCAGCTTGATACCTCCACGCGTTCCTGAGAAAAAAGGTCTTGACAGACAGACAGACAGACAGACAGACAGACAGACAGACAGACGGACAACAAAGTGATCCTATAAGGGTTCCGTTTTTACCTTTTGAGGTACGGAACCCTAAAAGTAAAAACTGAAATCGAAGTTAAAAAAATTGTATCGGACTTCGCTGATAAAATATTGTATATTATATATTCTAATATTTGTATATATATCGTCTTTTTTTTACTGTTATAAATCCTTTTTTTATTAGACTATTTTAATACGCACACAAAACATATCCACCCGAATCGGTTTGTGCATAAGAAGTAAGTAGCAACATTCAAAGGCTTTGGATATCAATGTAGAAGTTTCGACAGAACGCTGGATAAACACGCTTTTGTTATGCTAAAACTTTAAACCGACACAACCAATACTCGATATCGGTATTTCTTGATGTTCGTTTATTCAGAAGTATAGCAGTTTGTATCTATTGCGAACTCTGACAGTCTATGAAAAATTATGGTTCTTGGTGAAAAATGTACGTATCAAAACTGTTTAGTAGTGTTGTTAGTCATGCTTGTTTGATCTTTTTAGAGTTCCGTACTCAAAAGGTGCTTACGAGACCCTATTACTAAGAATCATCTGAATATTACTAAGTATCCGTCCGTCCGTCAGTCCATCCGTCTCTCTGTCAACGAGCTGTGTTTAATGTACAGTTATTACGGTAATTAATATATAATAACCGTTATTACAGCCGTTGTAAGAGAGTTGACATTTTCAGTGTGTATATAAAAAAAAAAAATTAAATGGGCTTCCATATAATGGTCCCTTCATCCGTGAGTCCGACTCGCACTTGGCAGGTTTTAGTTTTACAATCTGTTTCCATGTCAATTAACAATTAAATCTTCTTATGTCTAGAGGGATTAAAAAAATATCCACCTATTTATCATACCGCAGGGCAAAGGCCTGTTGTTAAAGACACAAATATACACAGATAAGTCACAAGTTTACAAGCAAAACATCAAGAAAATAAAATCCTAAGAAGCGAAGCAAACCCGCACTGCAACGAGCAAGCCATTAGAAAAGCTACAAATGTTAACCCAGTTACCATTCAAATTCTAAGTATCAAGTCCTAATAAGCGCTTCAGCGGCCTATTTGGCAAGTCAGCGACTACAGCGCTTCACGGGGCCGGTTGGTCCAACACACGGCACCCGCTCGTTAGCTCGAGAGCGCTAAAGCGCTGCACGTCAAATTGGACACTAGAGTGAGGTCCAATTTGTGCAGTCCCGGGTCGGTGTTGGGTGCGCTCTCAGTTCGATAGTTTTATATGGGGCACGTGTTCTCATTTCTGAATTATATTATTTATTAATATTTTGTGTAAATGAGAATGGAAATGAATTGTCTAGCTCCCGTAAATAGCTTAGGTACTTGTTATATTATTTACTAGCTGATACGTGCGTTATAAATAAATAATAAATGACTGTATGATAGTATGTGTTTTTCAAAGCAAGAAGTTTACAAAAAATTTAAACTAAAAGTGAATCATACAAATCACAAAAAAAAAAATTAATCACTGAGATTTGGACTTTGAACTTGCAGCAAGAACTTTCATTTCCAATCGTTCAACCACCAAAGTTTCTGTATTACGACAGACAGTTTTCAAAAAAGTTAATAATACTTTAATTAAAATAAGACATCGTTATGGCTAACTTATTTTAGCCATGGTTGCCCTTTTATTTATCTATCCAATTAACATTAGTCATATCGACATTGACCACCCATATCTTAGGTAATACACACACAAAATGATGCAACAAATTCACAAATATAAACACTCCACTCCCCTATTACCGAATCAGGATCACACTGAATTCTGTATAACGAAATACCGAAGACCTCAGTGAACCGACAAGACATTATATTGAAAATATTCTCACATTTCAATATTTCTCATATTTATACTGTAAAATATAGAATAATAACTAATTATTGTGTAAAAATGTGGAAGGTTTGATTATGAAAATTAGGGTTCAATGCAGCTTTGGGTTTTAGATAGGAATTTTCTACAGAATAACTATAAATATTTTTATGGTTCCTCCCGTACCCGAAGGATGCCTACGGGACTCTACTTGTAAGCCTCCGCTGTCCGTCCGTCCGTCTGACTGTCAGCGGGCTGAGCTGTGTCTCATGAATCGTAATAGCTAGAGAGTTGAAATTTAACCAGGGCTAATAAAAAAAAAAAAAAAAAAAGATGGCACGAAACCCTCCATGCGCGGCTCCGACTCGCACTTGGCCGGTTTTTAAGGTTGATTTCAATGTTGTTTGTTTACTAAAATACTTTAATTAGCAATATATCATGGAAAATAGTCTTTGTGACCCATATTTAACCCACAAAAACTAATCGATAGCCCCTTTTTAGGTGTTTCTATTTCATGAGAACTCTAACATGTTTTCTCTATAACCACCACTATTTTTGCGAGAAATAAATATTAGTTAAAAGAAAAATATAGTAGTACTATTTTACAAACGGATTTTTATTAAAGTTTCAGAAATAATAAAAGTACCCTGGCACACTTTAAAATACCTTATTAGTTTATTAAAGCTCACCACGTAAGACCGTTCAAAATCCCTATAAAATTAAAGAGAATAAAACACAAAAGAACAAACAAAAGAACGTATAAGACCAACAAATCTGTGCAATTCACATTAAAATATTAAAGCTAATAACAGCTCCAAACTAATAGGGCCGAATTACGCAAACTTGTACAACATAACTGAACAAAAAGCTTAGTTATTGCCGTCCGAACATTAACACAATTATTCCTAACATGCAGCGAAAGAGGAATTGTAACATTAATTCCCTTAATTTCACTAAAATGGTGCGGTCAACGGCTGACATATTATATGTCGCCGTTTTGCGAGCAAAAGCAGCGAGCATTACTCGCGCCTATGCAGACGTGCGATTTGTTCCGTGGCGCTCAGTGACATCTGGTTGCCGGCTGAAATATGTGGGGATATCGTTAGTTAGAATTTCTAAAAGTATATAGTATATACTGCTGCTGCGACAAATGCACCGTTGCGCTAATCGGAAACATAGCTTATAATCATACTCTTATTAACAATTGTAAACAAGAGTCTCAATTTAAAGAATAAATAAAAACTTATATAATATACTTAAACTTAAATAAATAAACAAGCATCTACTATTTATTTTTAAAAAAAGGGCTATAATTTTAGCTTATTGTCTACGAACTTAGTATTTGTACGCCTTTAAGGCAAAGCTTGACTGATCTCATTGTATTTAATTACTTTTACCTTGTCTTAAGTGTTCATAATCAGCTCTAATTTACTTCTTTTTTGAATAATTCAAAATAATCTTATCTGATATCCATTCAAAAACTTTTTTTATTTTTCATTAAATAAATTACGTAACAATATAATAGTTGTAACGTGATATTATGATCAAATATGTAAAGTAGAGATTTAATCTGATGACATTATCATCATTAAAAAAAAATACTTATTTTATTTTTTTATTTTAATCATGACAAGGATTTAATCACAAGAATTCCAATCAAACTAATTGCTTCTTACTTTAGACAGATCCAGGAAGAAAAAAAAAACAAAATAACTCAAAGCAATATTTTTAAGTTAGTCGTTCGCAGTCAGACGTAACGGAAATTGAAAAAAGTTAATTAATTTAACTTTATTGAAATAACTTGAGATCGAACGATCTTAACTTTTCTTCTCAAGGATATAAGAAACATTAATGCCCTTTTCTATTGATAAAAGAATCAAATTGTTTTAGTTTTAGATTTTTTATTTATTAAAATTTATTTTTAAACAAATAATTTATTTAATTAATTATTTATTTATTCAAAAGTGCTACTAGGTAGCCCTTTGGTCAATCATATTTACAGACAGTGCCCCAAAGCGCCCACCCTTCACCGCTTCCTAAGTGCTGTGGCTGTCGAGGAGAAACGGCTAGTATCTTAGTGACCATCTGTTTGAGTCTACAAGTAGGACGAGTGTAAAGGACACCAAGCAAAGCAGTATGAACATCTAGCCAATTACATTTACTGTTACGTACATACCTGTACTCTATATTTAATTAATTTAATAAAAGCTATCATAGAAGTAACTGAACTAATTAAATTTCATGCTTCTATCTCCGTACTACTGACGCAAGAACCAAAATATTATTTCTGGAGTTGTATGAAAATATGTAATTATTGCAAGACTGAGGCGAATTTTTTGACTACTTATAGTAACATGCGTATTCACATAATGAGAATATTAAGTAAGCCGATAACTAAAGTTTAAGCAAACAGTTTTTTTTGTTCATATATTTAGCATAACGTGTTACGATATTAAGTCTGTTAGTCTGTAGCTGTACACTGTACTTATATTTATTCCGTCCAACGGTTGCCTGGAAGAAATTGCCGTCCGCAATAAGGCCGCCCTTTGTACCACTGTTATGTATATATATTTGTTTTCATGTTTAATTTTGTTTACGGTGTACAATAAAGAATAAATAAATATAAATGTAATTAACATCAACTAAAAAAGAAGCAAAGGATGAAGTTAACTTCAAAAAATTCTGTAAGTTTTGTGTTTTCTTATCTCATAACCAAAACATTACGAAAGCTACCCAAAAGCCATCAGCATCACAGAATCACGGAGCAGAAACAAGTAGTCCCATATTAATAGTGCGGCAACATTTCCTCATATGTGCGCCTGTCGCGAAGTATTCGCAGTCATCTGACAAGACATGCCTACATGAGAGCGTATTTACATAACTGGAACATTTACATAGACCTAGCGGTTGATAGAAGTGACTCAGTAACGATATTGCGTGCTGCTCATATCTTTTGAGTATGTAACCTTTCTGGTTACAGTATGTAAAATTCGATAAACTTAAAAGTCAAGTTTTGTTGTCTATTTTCAGCGAATGCAAAAAATAATTTAATATTTGGTATTGCCTTTCAAATATTTATAAAGAGTTATAAACAAGACGAAGAGAACAAAGCCCATTTTCTAAACAAACTCTTGAAATTTTCCGTTTGAATAAATAGTTCAGAATTACTTAAGCCCGCAAAATAATGAAACGTAAAAACTCCCTTTGAAATACACAATTAGGTCGTTTCATAGTTAGAGCGGCCGTAGTCTGTAAACACGCAGATACTTATAAAAATGCATCGAGCTACATAACAAGAAATTTCGTTGAGGATTGATCCATTGAGAAATAATGATAAAAATAAAATAATTAAAAAAGCATTTCCCATCATAAAAAATGTGATTGTTAATTATCAATTTTATGACAGTATATTTTAACACATCCAAGCCACATCTATGCAGTCCTACATCTGTCGAAGAAGTTTTAACGAGCCCGTATTCTGCACTGATATTTCGGACTGGGCACGCGGAAGTCAAAATTAGTTTCGTCGACTCAATTTCTATGTCACATACAAATCGGAGGACCAAATTAAATCTATTACATTGCCATTTTGTGTGACTGCTCAATTATTACATTTTACCTTTGTTGCTTGTTTAGGATGATTCTGTAGGTAACGTTGTTTGTGAAAATGTGATTATGGTTTTGTTCGTTTTAGGTTAGGAATTGATAAATTAATTTTGTTGTGTCAAAACTTTTGTGTTCGTATGAGAGATTTTAGAAACTGGTAAACGACAGTAGCGATGATGATTTGAAATGCTGGAATAGAGCCACCTGCTAAGATGTATTTTTTTTAATGTATATATATGTATACTGTAGTGTATTTTATTCGCAAACAGACAAAAAACAATCTCAAATATAATGTTCACTAATATTATGATTTTTTTGATCGACTACGAAAGGTTCTACATTAGCCGGTGTTTTTATTTCTGTTTGCTACGCGTGTTTTTGGTAATTTTGGATCGATTTCAAAAATTATGATTGGTGGTATGGTATACCTTAGAAGAAGTCCCATATTATACATTTCATCAAAATCTATTTAGTAGTTTTGTTTTAAATCAAAGCTGGTATTTAAATGTAAACAAATATTTTTTAGAAATTACTACCTATTTCCTAAATATTTCCAACTGACAATATACGGTTGCAAAAATATGGAGCAAAATGGATGTTGTAGTGTTTAACTTTACTGTAGCTTATAAATTATTTATTTATTGTACTTAAAACATACTGTAGTAAGGAAATTACAGAAGTGCAAAATGAAACTATTTAAACACAAAGTTTATAAAGCAAGTATAGAAAATCTTAGCAGAAGTTTCGTGGGATTATACAACAAATGCAACGCTACTTCAAAGAGCAAAGTTTCTATGAAATATTCAAGTTTTGCACACAAAATAACTTTGGTATTACTGTTAAAAACTTGTTGAAAATTCCGTGTCAACTTTTTAATTCGGTATGAATTGTTTTATGTTCAAAGTTTAAACACCATTTTTTATAGCTTTAGAAAATTCATTTTCTTACATTGAACAGTAATTGTTTTGCTATTAGTCCAGCCCATTCCTAGGGCATGGTACAAAATATTACGTTGTAAAAATTTGCTTTATGCCATACAGATATTTTAAGATACAACGCAATATTTATAACACTTTATATTATTATTACCTGTCCCCCGCGACTTTGTTCGCGTGTTTTAGTTTCAACGGTTTTTCATTTTTGCAACATTTTTCATTTATGCTCCGCTCCTTTTGGTCGTAGCGTGATGTTATATAGCCTATAGCCTTCCTCAATAAACGGACTATCCAATACAAAAAGAATTTTTCAATTCGAACCAGTAGTTCCTGAGATTAGCGCGTTCAAACAAACAAACAAACTCTTTAGCTTTATAATATTAGTATAGATAATTTATTAATAATTTTTACAAGTATTCCACACGTAAATATATTTTAGTATAGTTGAATTAATAAGTTGCTAAATACATTATGAAGTTACAAAAAATTACGTTAATTTAAATTATTGCTCTATCCGTTTCTTAAACGACAAACTTTAAAACGTAATAAATAGGGAACCGCAATAATTGCAGCTAATTGCTCTCGGAGTGCAGACTTCAGAAGTGGCCAAGTCTAGACTAGAAAAGTTAAGGTAAGCCTAGCTCAGGCTGTAGGAAAATCTTGTTAGTAGTTTTTCATTCATAGTAAAGTCTGATAATTTTGATCTTGTTTATGCATGTCTGTTTCCCGCGGCTCCGCCCGCGTAGGAGTCTCAAAAATAGCCTATGACCCTCCTTATAATAGGAGTGCGGAATATTTTTCTTTTATTTACGCGTCACATATATTATCAAAAAATAATAGACACCTATTTTTCTTTTTTTAATTTAACAAACAATGATAAAAATACAGTGAATGGAAATATCGCGTGACGTCAGCTGTAGCTACAATTTTGACCCACAAGTGACGTCACAAGCCCCTTCACCTGAACTTCAAAGCGCTTTAACTTTGTAATTTTTTATTGATTTGATAAAAGAAAAAATACGAGTTGCTTTTATTTTTTTATGTATCTGTCGGACTAACTAATGAATATTTCCTTTTTATACCCAGTCCGCACCCCTATTCAAGCTTACCCCTTATTAAGTTTCATCTAAATCGGTTAAACAGTTTACCCGTGTAAGCGTAACAGACAGACAGAGTTACTTTCGCATTTACAATATTAATACGGACATACCTAAATGTCGGTGTCACTTTAAAGGTACTATATATACTTATACTGGTTTAGTGCGTCGCAAAACTGCTGTTTCAGTGTTTAAAGATAAATTCCCGATTTAAGTAAATTATCGTTTTTATAGTTCTTCTTTTACTATCTATGATAAAAATATATCTATACTAATATTATAAAGCTGAAGAGTTTGTTTGTTTGTTTATTTGTTTGTTTGAACGCGCTAATCACAGAAACTACTGGATCGAATTGAAAAATTCTTTTTGTATTGGATAGTCCGTTTATTGAGGAAGGCTATAGGCTATATAACATCACGCTACGACCAATAGGAGCGGAGCATAAATGAAAAAAGTTGCAAAAATTAAAAACCGTTGAAACTAAAACACGCGGACAAAGTCGCGGGGGACAGCTAGTCGAAGTATAAATGTCACAAAAGGGCTTTTAAAAAAATTTAGTCTTCAAAATCCTGTTTTCTTGTACTACGTTCATGTGATTATTAGTAGATATTACTATTTTGCGAAAAAAATGCCTTTGTTGTGACCTTTACAGGGTGGATTTATTAACTAAAGCAGACAACCCACCAATTTCAAGTTAGCATTAATTAAGTTGTATATTAAAAACAAAACCGTTAGGTTTCTAAGTAATGAAATACTTGTTCTGTTTTCCCGGAAATTAGAAATAACACTTTTCTTTCGTTGATTAAAAAACGTTTATTTTTTTCAAAGCAATAGTATTAAGCCCAAGGTTACATATAATGAGAGTTGTTGTATATTTTTTTCTGTTTTAAGAGTTTTAACCGACCGCTACAGAAGGAGGTTGTTTTTCAACAGCTTTTTTTTTGTTTGTTTTTTAAGCGATATGTCCGGCAACTGTGGATCGATTTCAATAAAATTTCTGTCATCGATAGGGTATACCTCAGAGATGGTCCCATATAATTAATTGGATCGGTTCCTTTTAAATATTTATGTGAAATTAATTAATATTACTTAGTTGCTATTTTCATTTGGAACGTTAGGTATGTTAGTTTGTTGAGGTCAAATCTTATAAGCTCAAATAGAACCACTTATTTAAATATATTTTGTAATAAAAATATTTATGATTTTGTTATTTTGAACTAAGATTAACGACGATCACCAGTTAACTAAGTGTTATGTGTAAAAATATATAGTTTTTGCGGATATTTTTACCGACGAAACCTTTATAGTAGTGCTTAAAAGTCCACACCACATAAATACGGATCCCTAAAAACTAGAATTAACATTACAAGTTTCCAGCAAAGGTCACACGATTTACTCCCGTTTTTCATCGAAGTTAAAAGATTAACATTGAAAATTCAACCTTATTCCCTTGAGATAAGAATCGTGTTGATCGAGCTTTTACGTTTCACAGATCATTACGCACTTCAAGGGAGATTTCATGAACGATGTCTATCTATTTGATGTTAGATTAATACGTTTGTTAACTGAATTCGAAAAAGTTAAGGGATTTTAATATTTTAGCTATGTTTAAAAAAACTTATCGTAAGTATTTCACTTATTATTATTTGATTACTACAACAACTGCGACAAGGTATCAGTTTTTCAGTTCAGTTTATTTATTAAATAACTAGCTGTGCCCGTGGCTTCGCTCCCGTCAACTGTTTACCTACCCTACCATATCTACCCTACCCTACCTACCGTACCCTACCTTACCTACCCTACCCTACCTAACCGAACAATTTTTTTTGTTTTTAAATTTTCCCTGTATTCTAGCGAACAAAACAAAAAAAGATATATTCAAATCGGCCCAGCCGTTCTCGAATTTTAGCGAGACTAACGAACAGACAATTCATTTTCATATATAAGATTTATGTACAATGTGTACACACACAACATACATATAGGAATAACATTTCTAAATTAATAATTCTAAATTTCTAAGTTAATATATCTAAAAATAAAAACTCACTAGTCTAGTAATTTAGATAAATATAAAGATAAGAGTTAAAACCTATTTTTCCAATAATAAAACAACCACTCCTAAAATTTCGGAGCTCGGAGGCCCGCTTAAGTGATCTACAAGACAGCCTAATCAAAATTCCTTCACATTTCTTCGAAGAGACAGTTTTACACTTATTATTCGTATTATTGAGATTTATATCACTTTTCTCAGAAACAGGTTTATCAACGGAGTTTTATATTCTTTTTGACACAACCGTCTCTGCCAAGTGTCGTGAGAATTGGAATAATTTATCTATGAGATTTCCCAAAGGCACGGTAGGAGGACAAACGAAATAAAAATCTTTCCTTTTTTTCTTTTCGTGAATAAAAATAAAGGAAACATACAGAGATGTGTAATGGGAACTGTGATAGCGGTTTTGGATGTCATCAGTTCGATACAACTTGTTATTTGAAGTTCTTCTCGTAACACCCAGCTTCGTTCGTAGAAACGTGTGTTTTTCTTGTTTCTTTTTGAAGTTTTCTCTTGTTTAAACATTGTGTAAGAAACGTCCCAACTGTTTGGGAATCATGTTAACTGTATCAGTGTTGGCTGGCCAGTCTCTACGCGACGATGTTACGTTTTTCAGTATGATGTACCTAAATGTAAGTTCAGATGTTTTATTGGGACCGGTATCTAACTAAGAACAGCAGCATTGAGAACATTCTCAGCAATGTTGCTTTAAGTCATTAAAAGTTGATTTGCTATAATTTTGTTTGTTAAAAATCTCGTGACATAGTGTTTGATATCGAACTCCTCCGAAACGGCTTGACTGATTTTTATGTTTTATTTTGGGTAGGTTGAGAATAGGTCGTAAGTTATTTGTTATACCCCTACGTGATAAGTGTGGCCCTAGCAAAACAACGCTTGCCAACGTTTGATATTCATTTGTAACCCAACTTCAAAAGGAGGTTAAAGTATTTTGAGCTGCCAATAGGGTATATCTTATACCTTACCCATGTGGTTTTTAAATAAAAATAATTTGAAAAATATACCTGGAATATTAAAAAAAAATGGAGTAGGTATTTTGTACATTCCTAAAATTGTTTTTTTTTTATGGAAATCGGTTTTATTGTACATTTATGCATAATATTCGATTTGGCAACAAATAAAGTGCAGATATTATTGATTTTGATTATATTTTTCGACAGTGACTTCATTTGCACCTCACCTATTTTGTAGGGTACCTACAAAATACACGTATAAAAAAGTTTCTACCCTCGTGGTAGCCGGCATTAGCACATACAAACGAGTTCGGTTATCTTCGGCCTCACGAGTGTACCCGAAGCATGTCCCAAGAGGCAGCCATTGAGACGTCACGTTTTGGATATTATTGTACTCAGACAAAATCGAATTAGGGCAAAATTCCATGTGTTATAAACTACTTTTAAAATAGAATAATAAAGGAATAATGCTTATATCACTCGAATAGTGACGTGCATTAGTTTTCTGCAGGTAGGCAGATTTTAGGCAAGTGAAGCCAGTTACGCGAAAAAGAGAAGTTACTTCAAAAACTAACAAAAAAAAAAAGTTAAAAAAGTTTTCTACTCACTTTTTTAAAGTTCGGCTGTTATTCTTCAAAATGATACCACTTTTGTTTTGTCAACAAATTAACACTGTGTGAAGGGTTTTGCACGTAATTTATCTATACACATTGTATTTTCGCTATAAACTACGCACTGTAATTTTTCCTTATTTATAAAAACACAAAAAAATCTGTATTAAACACTTCAGTAACTTTAATAACCACAAAAAATCACAACATGAATAATTACAAAAATTATGCAGAAAACACGCGCGCCATTCGAGAAAAACTGCAACAGATTATAAATATCGTAAAAACGGGCACGCTGCAACAGATAAATAAAAACAAAAATCATGGAACTAAAACAAGTTTACATTATTAATTGTGTAGTAGTTACTTAAAAATAAATATATTTAATTTACAAATTATTAGTGATTTAAAATATAATTTATTGCAAAATATACTAACTAGAATAATAAATTTATGTGTTTTTTTATCTGTTGCTGTATGGTCATTTATCGTCGCTTTTTGAGTAGGTTATTGCTTAAAAATTGCTGATAAAATGCTTTTAGAGCAATGATTTGTTTCCCAAAAGACCTAGGTTCACTTAATGCGTAACTACCCCTAGTATTCCTTTTTTTTTAAAAAGCTAATACACTATGGCCCTTAAAAAAACAAAACGTGTAGATATAATCAGCCCGAGCTGCAGTTGTCCCTTGCGCACTTTAGGGGACTTTTTTTTTTGGGCTTTGACTGCTTCTCCGGACTTTTGGCGAGAACCTTAAGGGCCTCCAGCCAGAGCAATAGAAAAACTAACTACGTCAACAACGTTCACTAAGGGCACCCCCTGTGGGGTTCGGACCTCGACTTAGTGCGTTGCTAACAATCTTAATAAGGCAAAAACAGCAAGGGAGGGCTGGATCTAAGTGTTAATTATTTAAGGACATATTTTTATTGCTAGTTTGGCCGGCTCGGGCCAGCTTGATCTAGGGACGGGAGTTTAGGGGACTAGGTCGGAGTTATTCGATGGCAAAACATATTATCCTTTACATATCTATTTACTAAATTCGTCGGGAGTAGTCCCTCTTAAAAGAAATGTGCGTGCGTATAATATGAATATGCAAAAATCGTTTGATTGTGTGAGTGTTTGGTAGGTAGTCTACTTCGCGACGTAGTATGAAGCTATGTATTGAATGTGACTTCATTATTTATTTTTGTGAATGAGATGGTTGGTTACAAGTTTATTATTGAATTGATTTAATTTTACGATGCATGAATACTATAAACCCGTACTGAAATAAACTGTTCTACGAAGCTACAAAAACATTTAGTCACTCTGAATATGAGAACAAAGTTTAACATTCGTTACTACAAATAACCTGACATTTACACATTTGCCACATTTCGCTTTTACTATATATTTCGCTCCGTTCTCGCAGAAAATTGCAGTATGCACTTGTCGTGCGAGAATTGGAGACGATTTCTACTGAGTTGTTTTGTAGTGCTTTGCTTATGTATTGAAAAGAACTGTTTGGAGTGTATTGAATCTCTTCTTGTTGAAATCTTTTAAAATTGTGGAGAAAATTTAACCAGCTGACTGGTTTTGAAGAAGTTGGGTTTGGATGAATTAAGACCAGGATTTGAATGGAACTTTAAGAATTTTTTAAGGAATATAAAGGAATAAGTAAGAGAGATAATTATCTACTGCAACAAAACCAGTAAATTTTGTGGACATAACTATTGCTTCCATTTTGTTTTCATCTCTCTTTGTAGGTCTGTTTTCTTTTCAGTCAATCATTTCAAGAAAGCCCTTCGATCTGGTAAAGGCTGCATACCCTTTCAAATGAAGAAAGCATAATAACAAAAGTCAGGCCCAACTTCTTAAAAAATGTAAAAAGCTATGACGTACGTCCCAAAAACCGTACCTCCATTCGATTCCAATCTCAGCCTTTCATCATTTCCATTCCATATCCAGCTCCATTGAAAAACAAGAAAACCTCGCATTTAGATAAGGGGTGAAACACATAAGAAATACAAAAGGAGCCCGAACCGAAGTATCAGACGTAATAGATTTACTCCGTTCGTTTCCGTCCTATTGATCGGCAAGAGTATTAAGTTCGGTCAACTTGACATGAGGGACAAACGACTATGTATAAATATATGTATTGTGTATAAATATACATTGTTTCTGTCCCTCCCCGAAGGCAATTGGGTTGGAAATTTTGTGTACTTACGTACGTATAATGTGTGGGAACATGTTGGCTGATTTTGGACGTGGGTGTGACATTGTTTCGTCCTGTGCATTCCTTTCCGAATTAAAACGAATGAGTTTAGACGTAGTCATTTTAATTTCATTGTCCTAAACTGCAACATAAAGTTACTTACAGCTAAACGAGGTCTAAGTATAATGTACGAT
Source organism: Diachrysia chrysitis (assembly GCA_932294365.1). NCBI lineage: Eukaryota > Metazoa > Arthropoda > Insecta > Lepidoptera > Noctuidae > Diachrysia > Diachrysia chrysitis. The sequence goes on from OW028661.1 coordinate 2,061,411, forward strand.
GCATGTGTAATTATTGTTAGTTTAAGGAACACGAGGTTTCCTCGACACTACACTATAGAATAAATGGAATATTTATTTTAGAATCGTGCTAACTTAAAATATTTTTGATCGTAGATTTCCAGGGCAAATTTAAGATTTGGAGTCAGCAGACCCACACTAGATACTAGCCATAGTTAAGAATTGAAAACATTAAAAAAAAAAAAAACAGTATTTTTTCTTCCTTACCGCCACAAAAAATCTAACGTGTGGATATTACAGCTCAATTTAGTTAATCAACCTAGATTCTTCGAATTGTTTATTTGAGACCTTTCCAAATGAATGCTATTATTTATTTTAATTCTTCGACAATCACATTTAAAATAAAAATTTGAAAATTACAAGTTTAAACAAACCTCTACATTACTATCTTCATTTTATACGGATTCTATTGCGGTTTATTAGTTGATTTATTTCAATTTCTAACATTTTTGGCTGGTCATTGAACACTAAATTTGTATAGAAAGCTTCTATGCATTAAAGTTAATAGGCCATCATCCGTTTAAAGTGTGCCTTAAGAATAAAGCAAAAATCATTTTTTTTTTCAATGCACAAGATAAATTACACATTTATTATTTACCTTTAAGCTATAATTTCTAATACTTTTTATATTTTAGTTTTATATGGGTCAACTAGCCAATTCTCTTGTCAACCAAAGTTAGCTCAAGTCTGTGATTCTATTTGAGTTCTGTTGATATATTGTGTTTGTGTATCCTATTTTGGTTGCCTAGCAACGTCACTTGATTAATAGAGTAACGACCACAATTAAGGGGACAGCCAAATAAGCTGCAGTTCTCTGTAGTTAGTACTGACAAGACCATAGATATGCGTTCCTAGAAGCATGTGCTCATAGTCGTAACCAAAAACAATTAGGAATATTATTGCTTTAGATGTGTAGGTTTACAGAATGTTAATTGTTTTAAAACCATTCTCACAACAATGTTTCCGGAATTATATAATAATAATGTTGGCATATGATTACCTTTAAATAAATAAACCTTTTTATAAATTCTAACCAATGTAAAATCATACAAATGTAGGTATATATTTTTACATTTTTTTTTTCCATAAATATAATTTGCAAAACATAAAGCGATTTAATAAAAACTCGTAATAAATGTATTAAATATCTAAAAGAGGTTCAAAAATCATAACATTTAATATTCTAAAAACATAAAAAAAATGGATTTTTTGTACCAATTTGTTGACAAAATGTAATCAGTATGTCTCTCCCTGGTAAACTACATTTTACTCAAATACGTACTTTTTCTCTTATCTTCTACTAGCCGCTAGGTCTCATCCCTCAAACCACAAGTTAACGGAGATGCGTACTAATTATGGTTAATGTCAGACGTCAGCAATTAGACGGTCCATTGTATGCAGCCTCACAAAGCGGGCCAACTAAAGGATGTCGACGCACAATTACTCTCGTCGGTCCGACAACACTGTTGATTCTGGTTGTACTTCATTAGCCAGTTGTAAGGCTGTATGTGTTCAAAAGGCCTACCTAGTTTGGTTGATGTTGAAATTTTAAAGAAATAATGAATGCGGTGGCATGCAGGCAATGGTGAAAGTGGTCGTTCTGCTGACCTTGGTCTCTGTAGTACTGTAATACTTTTAATTTCATAAATCAAATCAAATCAAAACTTATTTATTTAAATTAGGCTACAAAGAGCACTTTTTAAACGTCAAAATAATAAAATAGACAGCACCCGATTTGCCCACCCTACACCGCTTCCTAAGTGCTCTAGCTGTGGAGAAGAAAAGGCGCAACAAACTCAACAGCAGCACGCTGTCTTATTGTAATAACAATACAAAGTATAACTTTGGGACCGCGCCAAATAAACAAGTATTATATCTATCAACCTTAAATACCTGTTGTAATGACTTAACGACAGTCAAAGATCAACGTATGACGACGATGAGGCACGGTAAGTCTCAGTATGTTTCCGAATGGCCACCCATCTACGGACCAACCGTGGCAAACAGGCTTTAACCTTTATTATCGAGTTACAGGCTAACCTAACATAATTTTTAAATAGATTTACATAGCGCAATTGTTTGTCTGATTCGCATAATTGCATTGTAATTGTGTTGCATGTTGTCTGGTACACACAATAAGGTACTTGATTCTAGAATGCACTTTTGATTCTTGATTTACTTAACTAGCCTGTGATTTTTTACACAAATATTATACCTACTTCGATTTATTTGTACAATTTACAGGCATACTTTTACGTCCAACAAAAATTTAATTAATTTACTTATATTTCTGTTTTCTGCTATTTTCTTTTCATGTGTTTTTAAAGGTTTTCAGCTATTAAAGCCTGTTTCCTCAACCAAAATTTCGTTCAACTTTTACCTTATTTTGAAGGTATATTGCCTTCCATCTTGGTCTTCCCCTTAGCTACTAAATACTCTTAATATAGCCATCTCATCTGTCTACCTGATATCCATACGTCGTGGTTATGACATAGATATCAATTAAGTCCGACATCGCCTGATGGAGGTTTAATAGCAAATATCAACTTTGAATCGCCTGATAGATATTTTAACTAGATATTAATTGAGCATCCGATCAGTTTGTATTTAAGTTTCTATGTCGATGAGTGTTATAGATATATCATACTATCAAACTTCAAAAGGGTCAACAGTGGCAAAGCATACACAAATGGCAAGACACCTTTGACACCCGTCTAAAACAAACACTGTATTAAAAATATAACAAAAGAATTTAAACCTACTTAGATAAATAAATATTCGTTGATTGACGTAACAATATTAAAGATATATATTTAAGTATTATATTTTCATAAGAATAGAAATATTTACTATTATTTTTATATTTGCCTCTTTTATATAATGAAATAATATTGCATTTCTTTTGCCTCGAAAACAAAAAAATACGAAGATACAGTTAATAGAAACTTCATGTGACGTCACTACGCCACAATTTTAGACCAATATTGACGTCATAAGCTTCCACTCTTAAACTTTAAAGTGTTTTATATTTTTATTTTTTTATTTTGATAAGAGAATAAATGAAATACTTGTCTAATATTTATTAATTATTTAAAAGACGGTCATTAAAAAAATGTTGTCAACATCCCCATTAGACGGTATTAACCAATTTGTTAACGTCTTAATATTAATACTAGCTGTCCCCCGCGACTTTGTCTGCGTCTTCAAGTTTCAACGGGTTTTTCATTTTTGCAACATTTTTCATTTATGCTCCGCTCCTTTTGGTCGCAGCGGTATTTTATATAACTTATAGCCTTCCTCAATAAATGGGCTATCCAACACTGGAAGAATTTTTCAAATCGGACCAGTAGTTCCTGAGATTAGCGCGTTCAAACAAACAACCTCTTCAGCTTTATATCTATACTAGCTGTTCCCCGCGACTTTGTTCGCGTGTTTTAGTTTCAACGGTTTTTCATTTTTGCAACATTTTTCATGTATGCTCCGCTCGTATTGGTCGTAGCGTGATGTTATATAGCCTATAGCCTTCCTCAATAAACGGACTATCCAATACAAAAAGAATTTTTCAATTCGAACCAGTAGTTCCTGAGATTAGCGCGTTCAAACAAACAAACAAACAAACAAACAAACTCTTCAGCTTTATTATATTAGTATCTATACTAATATTATAAAGCTGAAGAGTTTGTTTGTTTGTTTGTTTGTTTGAACGCGCTAATCTCAGGAACTACTGGTTCGAATTAAAAAAATATTTTTGTATCGGAAGGTCCGTTTATTGAGGAAGGCTATAGGCTATATAACATCACGCTACGACCAAAAGGAGCGGAGCATAAATGAAAAATGTTGTAAAAATAAAAAAAGCCTAAAACACGCGAACAAAGTCACTGGGGACAGCTAGTATTAGTATATAGATTTCGATGAGATTCTTTACTAAATAAAAGAAATGACAAACAAACCACCTAACTGTTTAACTTCAATAAACAGAATATTTTTAAATAATATAATCATCAATGATTTTTTTGTAAGAGTCAAGAATACTCGTTCACTCTACTTTTCGCAAGCTAATCTCACACCTCCAAATCTAAATGAACTGTACTAAAAATGGGCGGCCATTTAACATAACCTACTAGAACTGCACTAAGAATGAACAATCAGGAGGGCAGTTTAAAATCACTGGCAGCACAACTCTACCGGGAAAGTTCGCGGGAACAAATTGAAAAGGTGGAGTCCCTTCTAATTATATTGAAACTTGGTGACGGGTGACGTAGGCGATGGGCAGAAGTCTTGGACTGATGTAGCTGAAGGTATCTGGCATTCGATCTAGTAGTCATAAAATGAGTTGGAGTCCAAAATTATAAAAAAATTAAGTGAGCTTGAAATTTTTACTCTAAAATCACCAAATAAATGACAATAATTTAAGCTTCTGATTATACCTTAAAATGATATAAAGAACTCCAGTTTTGTAAATATTTAATTCAATAATAACTAAAATTATATTTTAGAAAATGGAGGAACTGGAATTGTTTTGTGTGGGCTTCGGGGGTCCCGTGAGCCTCGTGGATATATACATAATATTTTTCTTGTAACAATACAATCACTACTATTATTTAAATACGAAAGTCCTCCAGTTGGTACATAAAAATATCGATATACAAACCAGTTTAAAAGTGCATTGTTGTCTCTGTCATAGTTTGTTTATTGTAATTAAATCAAATCTTTCCCACAACATGCGTTCACCTTCTGTCATCATCCTGTCTCACGACATTACCGTTTTCATCCCAGTCGACTTCATCCTGTGGTAACGGCGCGGAATACTGAACAGCTTTCGCGGACTGTCATAGCAGTTTTATTTTCAAGATATTTCTAACGATCATATACTTTTTATAAGCATTAATAGGTTGGAATAACATAAAAAATATAATAAATAATTTATTTTCGGGCCGCTATGGTCCATAGATTTAACTTACAAACTAACATATATATAAAATATTACAAATTTTTTTAGTAATAGAGCTTAAAATTATGTTAGTAAAATATCCTTGCACGTTCTTCCTAGTGCGTTCCGATGGTACTTGTCCGCGGAAGCGACGGGACACCACACCCTGAGGTCAAAAGTCTTCAGTGATGACGTGATACAAGTAGCAATTTGGCACTTGCACCACAAACGCCTTGAAGTTGACGTTTCTGTCAATAATGTATATTCTGTTTGCTGTCCTTATATAGATAACTAGCTGTCCCTCGCGACTTTGTCCGCGTGTTTTAGTTTCAACGTTTTTCCATTTATGCTCCGCTCCTATTGGTCGTAGCGTGATGTTATATAGCCTATAGCCTTCCTCAATAAATGAGCTATCCAACACTAAAAGAATTTTTCAAATCGGACCAGTAGTTACTGAGATTAGCGCGTTCAAACAAACAAACAAACAAACAAACAAACAAACAAACTCTTCAGCTTTATAATATTAGTATAGATTTAATCATAAATGAAAAAATAATAATCAAATTCGAGTCGTGCCTATAAATAAACCGCCTATTTTTTCAATAAGACAGAACAAAGCTATTTGTATTTTACTGAAGAAATGCACGTTTATAATATAAGTATTCTGTATTTATGCACAACTCAAGTAATTGATCATTATATAGTGCTGGCAACATTTGATATTATACAGTGCACAAATATTACACTTAAATTTGAATTGTTGTTCTTTGATATTAATGGGGTGTAATATTGAGTTTTATTTAAGTGTTCACAATAAGTTTTACATAAAGTCTGCACTAAACTGCCCTATTCCCAATCGTTTGGGGTCCTTCTGCCAAAATTTTTTTTTTCCAAAAAAATATTTTTGTTCAAAATGTGCTCATCTTCCAATCATCCCTATAACTGCTGATTATCTCAGCATTCACGCCATTCTTTCTCATATCATCTTTCACACAATCCATCCATCTCTTTTTCGGTCTTAAAATTGATACTCAATGCACCATTTAAAGCGTCAATAACAACAGCATTTATTTATACAAATCAATCTAATTATTGACAAATACAACAACAGTTTGTACAATTTCACTGTTCATTGAACAACTATCAGGTTCAACAGCGTAATCGCAGTAGACGAGCAAATAATGACGTAATCAAATCATCCTGTACACGTCAAATACAGCCTATTATATAATATCAAGCCATCTACCTAATATTGAGCTCAGACGGACAATTTTTGAGCAATAATTGCCAGCAACATAAACGGGTAAATTTGGAGTAATTAATTGAGCAATCTGAAGCAATTTTATAAATTGAGACTATCTTGACATTTTGTTAAATACTGCTCCCTTAGAGGAATAAATAAGTAAACTATAGAGTGCGCATCTCAAGTATGAACGGTTGACACTAGTATGAACATATAAAATCGTAAAATTTGTGTCAAAACAGAGTGCACCGTTTTATTAAATTTATCACGAAACGAATATTACCCTAATAATATCAGAACCGTTGATATTTTCGCATAAAAGTCTGTCGTCGCACGGAAAATTACATAAATCAGTAAACGAGCGCAGTACATTTAGCTAAAAATTTACTTACGCTTTACATAAGAGGCTACTAGCGATGCACGCTCTATGCTTGTCTATGATAACTCTATGTATTGCTTTATTACCAGAGACTTTTAGTTATTTGTATATGTTTGAATGTATTACCTACTTGATCAATATTACTAAATACGTCAAAACCGAATAATAGTACATTGTACTTTTTAGTAACCAATATTCATTGTAATAATTTTGACAACCTTGTTTTTAATGTGTCAGTTCTTGTCGCTCGTGTAAGCAAACCTGACGCAAGCCAATATAGGTATACCTTTGTTGTAGGCAGCCGAGCGAGTTGTCAAACGCATCATTACTCCTTCAATAACATTGTTATGCGATACCTATTGCTTGTCATGTTCAAGTCTGTTTATATTTAGAGGAGACAGTTACTTGGAAATGTATTTAAAGTCTTCTTTCTTATGAACCTACCTATTCAAACATTATTTAACAAAACTAGCTTAAACCATCCCACTGCAGAACAAAGGTAATAATCTGTTAAAACGAGTTTTATTTTAACACAAAATGTTATTGAAGTGTGTTACCGAAATTAAAGTCGAAGTCGGTTAAAAATGATTTTAGTTCTTTGAATCTCGCACGAACTCCAACTTCATCTATCTGTGAAAAATCAATGGGGTTGACGACAAAAATTTTTAATGTCCGCCAGATAGAATATTAAAAAATATTAGAAACGTAATTATTTTTACTATATGTAACTAAAAACTCACGGCATACTCAACTCAATAGGAGTCCCTAATCATGAGCTGACGCGGTGGCAGTGGTGTCGCGAGTCAAACTGTTGAGTCTAAATCTAGTTGGGCGATCCCGAGTCTATGCGTGAGTAAACAGTTTTGTTTTAAATAATTATTACCTCTTCTTATCCTTATTTTCAGTTATATATCGCAACTCTTTTCTTAGTAACTCATTGTGCCACAGCATAACATGACGAACGACATGGGCTGCGGCAAATCCACAGAGATGCGATGCACCTTATCTCTGTCGCTGTAGCACTTATATAAATTTAACCAACATGGGGGCATTGGTTCAATTGTGGATCTGTGGATCCGGGGCTATTTACGTGTGTAAGTCTTAGTTAGATTTAAATGTTTGTTTATATAATATTGAACGGACTTTAACTTATTTTTGAGTTGATAAAACTTCTCGGGTTAAAAATAATTTATAACTTAGTTCTAGGAATGTTATTAATCATATCATACAATTCCTTCTTTTTTCTCTGTAAATCTGTAATACGTGGGTGCAAAAATATGAGGATTATGATTTTAATATTGTCTGTTTATTGATATTTTGCCGCCATTTATCTTTTTTATTTTTTAAGAAAATATATGATTTTGCAAGTAATAAAAATAGAACTAATAGGTATTTACCAAACTTTTTTATAAAATAAAATTAATTGTATTAAAATAAAATATATTAATGTATTTTACTAATGATATTTATGTTTATTTTTATTACGAAATTGTATTTTATTTTCTACGGGCCTATTCAATTTTAATTTAAAACATTTCACTGAGAATTAAACGTATTGCGTCAATCAGGTCGTCGAGTAAATAATTAAATGAATTGCACGCTTTATTTCCCGACGGGGTAGTGAAAGCTGCATTGGTTTATAACAACGGTCAATGTAAAAAATGTGTATAATCTGTGACTATTAATTTATATTACTTGCATTTTTTATTGTTTGATATCTTTTTATAATTATACTTTATAATAAAAAATAGAAAAAAAGCTGCGTAATCCTTTTTTCAGAATTTTCTACTACAATATTGACTTTTTTTTAAACACATTTACCAAACTTAATAAAGTACAAAAGAAATCTGTAGTACACCTAAACGTAAAGTAGAACAAAATTCACACACGTTATTTAATTTCCCCGGCGAAATTCGATAAACATCTTACCTTTAAAAAATAAAATCGTGACTGAACTATAAAAAAAACCCAATGAAAGGGCGAAACGAATTTTTTTTTTGAGTGACACTGTTCATTTAGAATGCGTAATGTCGCGCACCGTGAGGCTTAATATTTTTCTAGGATCGATTATTTGCATTTACACGCTCGATTTCTATGAGCCCTATCTGCTCTATGTATTCCATAAGCATCGGCACACTTCTAGGTAAAGGGCGCCCTGTTCATTAACATGTAGACCCTATAAAATTTTAAAGACAATACTTACTACTAGGCAAAGTTTTCAGGCCCTCTTGACGCACCAAGAGCAGAACTACGTCCTCGTACCTCTACTTACCCCCTTTTGGGGAAAACAAAGGACGATAATACATAAAACAATCCTTAAGTCACATTACTTCTCGATGTTCTCAGTCAGCTCCATCCTTAATCGCTCTTAAAACTTTCATCATAAAGGTAGCTGTGGAAATAAAATATTCTCGTCGACTTGAAATAGTTCCAGCTCCGCTCATAACTCATGGGCTCTCAGAGTTCCTGTTTGAAGAAAATGTTTTTATTGCGAATTTTCTGGATTGGATTTAATAGTTTTAAGTTTAAGTAGACATGCAGGATATAGGTAATGAGTTTATTGTCGAGTTATGAGTGTATTGATCTAATGACTCGATGTAGGTCTAACAGGAATTAAACAGCTTTGTCTATGAATACTTTTTGAGAATCTCCAAAGATGTTGTAGAAATTTTTAGCCCACAACCCTTTTGCAATTGATTATTAGAAAGGGATTTCATGAATGTATCTGTACTTTCACACTTTTTGACCAAACTTTTCATGTATACAACTTTTGCTACACTATGAGATACTATCATTTTTAACAACAAGCTCGATTTAAAAAATGCCTTCTTTAGCTAAATATAAACTAATCTTAAAATTAAAATATCAGCAGAAACCCAGCACATTCCATGTGTCGTGAAGTTATAAATATGATGAATGCTTGAGCGAGCCATGATCGCACCCTCACGACCCATGGGTTAATGTTTAATGCATGTTCGCCCTTAACGCCCAAGTTTTTGAATTGTGTTATTATTAATTCTTGTTGTCTCGAAATGTAGGTAAAGATAATGTATTTCCAGAAGTTTCTTATTATTTTTTTAACGTATTGTAATCGTGTTTTTATTTGCTAAGTAAAAAGTTATAATTCGAAGTTTGGCTCTCGCCTATTTCCGTCCAAATATTGGACAAATTTAAAAGAGATTTCAATATTTGTCAAATTTGTACACTACACCTCTGTTACAGCTATCGGAACAGGCAATTTTGAGCATTTTTAAGAGGTTCTAATGCTTCTAAAGATAAGGTATCAGCTAAAAGAAAACACAGAAGCATACAACTAGTTAATATTTATATTACTGTATAAAATCATTGCTTTATCAATTAATGGATCATAAACCAGTAAGTAAATCCTCAGTCAAGTCAGTCCTCTATTAAAGACACGAAGTCCAATAATGTGACCAAAACACGAAAAAAAAAATACACAGATATACGAAAAACCAAATTTTAATTAAGTATAGAAATACGTAAATATCAGAAAATGTTATTTAATTATCTTCACTTATTGATTACTAGATTCAATATCGAAATACTGCATAATTTACTGTAAACAACAAAATATATTGTTAATAACGAGACTATTATGAACCAATGGTTATGCAAATTTGATTAAATGCTATTTTGTTTCCATATAATTAAATAGCTTTTGTGTTTATTGTACAGTTAGCTACAAAACTTTTAACTATACATTAATATTTGTATTAAATACAATTCTATAATTAGAAGTAAGCATACAATCTATTTATAAATATATAATAATATATAATGATAAATATATAGTATTTATTAATCATTATAAATATATAATAAATACACTTAAACCAATTACATAAAAAGTAAAGAAATGTAATTTTAGTTTCTATTACTAATAAATATAAACAACTACAAGGATTACAGATTAACCATAAGCTAATGCAGCTATATAAAAATATAAGGGTTACCAATTTTATTATTTTCTAGCGAATCGAGCGGCTTCGGTCGAGTAGACAAAACACTAATGAATTGTACACAAAAACTTTCCTCTTAAATCTCTCTATTCATTGGTGAAAACCATATGAAAATCCGTTCGATAGTTTTTGAGTTTATCACGTTTTGACAGAGAGACGCGGCACAAACGAAACTTGTTTTATCTATACTATATTAATATTATAAAGCTAAAGAGTTTGTTTGTTTGTTTGTTTGAACGCGCTAATCTCAGGAACTACAGGTTCGAATTGTTTTTTTTTTTTTATTGGATAGTCCGTTTCTTGAGGAAGGCTATAGGCTATATAACATCACGCTACGACCAATAGGAGCAGAGCATAAATTAAAAATGTTACAAAAATGAAAAACCATTGAAACTAAAACACGCGAACAAAGTCGCGGGGGACAGCTAGTTAATTATAATACACAAAAACCTGCACAAAGTAAACTTGTTTTATAATATGTATAAATAGACCAACGTTGATATCAATCACATAAACATCGCAAGCAAACCAACTGGAACGCAACTAACCGCGTACCGGCGCGTATAACGATTTTAATTCGAATCAGCGTTAATTCGCATACCATTACTCGTTTGATTCTCAACGAACTAATCTAAATTCATTAGCGGCCGGCCGTGTTGTCTAAATATTTGAATAATTTGATTTCGCTTTGTCCTGTAACTGTAAATTAAAGGGTTGAAGTAAAGGCCATGATTAGAAAGGACAGTTTAAGGACAAGGGTTGGGACGAGGAGCTACGAAATGTTATAATGAAGTTGTGTTGGATCGGTTTAACTGATTTCGTGGATATTCTAAATTTAATGATAGGAACGTGTTTTTAGGAGATACACTACGTGGGGAAATTTAACTCTAATTAGATTTTAAACAGTTATTTAGCATTTACACAATAATTTTTTAGCCATACCTTAATCTGTTGTGCCAATACTATTTTGTTATACTAACTTATCTCATAATAATAGAGTATTTATTCAACTACATTAATTACTTTATCTAGAAAAAAAAAAAAGAAAAAAAATATATTGTCTCACTAAAGAGCGCGCACAACGGCTTAAATCCTAAGTAAGTAGCAAAAGCCACAGTACCGAGCCAATGTATTTCGGGGATCGAACTTGGGACCTGAGAACTGGCTACACTCTGGTACCTAGGCTTCACTAGTAAATTACTAATTTTACTTGATTTATATTAACCCAAATTATCATCAAGTTATTCTTGCACCGATTTCTAAAACTTATATTTTTCAATTTCTACCGTTCATAATAAACATTGCCACATTACTGTTACTTACATCTTTGATTTGTCTAAATAAATAAATGTGGACAACATCACATACTTCGCTCAGTTCTCAAAGTAAGTAGCTAATGCACTTGCACAAACACCCAGACCCGAGACAATATAAATCGAACGAACGGGGATCGAACCCGAGACCTCAGAACTGGCGACACCTTAAAAACCGGCGTGTACACCACTCGACCACGGAGGTCTTCAATGTCTAAATTTTAGTTTTACCTTCTCCAAACTTTAGTAGCTTATATTAAAACAATGTATTTCATCAGCGGACCGCAAAACTTTGCTGTTGATAGAACGTCCCAGGTTTCGACCCAAATACATACAATACTTATATAAAATACTCAATTCTGTTCCATTCTATGCTATGAAACTAATTAGTAGTTTCATCCTGAATAAATAATTGGGACTAAATATTTTCCATGAATTTTGTAAGCTGTCATTACCAAATTGAGTTTTGATAGAAAAGTTATATTTTCATATTATATTTAGAGGATTGTCGCTGTGGTTCAGAGGCTTACTTAAAGAAAAAATAACATACAGTTAATATGACTTAATTACTGTTTAACTAAGATTTTATTATACTAAAAAACTAGCTCGTCGACTCGTTGGCTATAGGCCCTATTACATAGTGTGCAAGGACTTCGTTTTTTTTTCTCTTTATATCATATCGCCTATTTTTACAACATCACAGTTTTATAATCATACCAGCCTATAAATATCTCACTACTGGGCACAAGCCTTTTTCATATTGAGAAGGAACCAGCATTGATCACCACTATGATGATGTCTAAATTGATTTTGAAATAACATATCATTTTGAAAAAATCACATTGAGACTTGCCTGTAATGGGTTCGAACCTGCAACCTTGTGCTCACAAAACCGTTCTATAAACCACTAGGCGACCACGACCGTGAAAATCCCAGTTTTGATTACAGTTAAAAATCGAATTCTCACGTTCAGAGATGCAGTAAGTTTTATATCAAGAAAGACAATGTTATAAAACAAGTAACAAACACATTAGGAAAGACGATGTATATATTTGACTTCTATTCTTATTCGTTCACTGTGCACGCAGTAAGGCTCTGGAACTCACTGCCTCCTAACATTCGAGAATCCAAATCTTTATATCTCTTCAAGAAACGCGTAAAAGAGCACTATCTCAGCATGTAATTTAGTTTTTATATCTATTGCATATTTATATATTATATTACCTGTCTATACATGTAAGGTTTATTATTATCTTTATATCTTGTATATATTTGTATATATATATATATATATATATATATATATATATATGTATATATTATCTATATTAAATTGTAATTTTAATTTTACATAATGTTTTTGCCTTTCTTTTAAATAAGTTGCACACTGTTGGCTATCATTATCTACCACTTCTCCTTTCGCGGGTCTGCTGGTAGAGATTTCTTTAGAAATAAGCAGTACCTTTGTACATCTGTTATAATATGTTATTTCTTATGACTTTGTGTGTGTACATAAATTATTAAATAAATAAATAAAATATTTCTCAATAAAATATTAGGTAAAATCATAACATTTTAAATTGAACATATTTTTCAAGCAACTTAAGGATTTAAAAATATTTAGAATTTTTTATGTGGTCTTAATTTTCGTGCTGAAAAATTTTTTTTTTCGACATGCAAGCAATGGGTCAGGTAAAAAATAATTCTTGTTATATTATAAATTATTAAAACTTTACAACTCACTACCAAAAGATATAAAAAATATACAATCGAAATTACTATTTAAAAAACTATTAAAAAGCTACATCTTGAAAGGCTATTAAAAAAAAAAAAAAATCAACAACATATTTATTTGCCCCTAGTGTAAATGTGTCGTTAGATTTCAAATATAAAAACAAAGAAACGAGTTACTGCACGTCGACCACGCAAACGCGCCGCACAGCGGTAGACAATACAAAACTATAATAACAATTACCTTCATGACTCCTCCTGGACAGCAAACATGTTTAAATTAATTAATTTTTAGTGTTTATTTCTGTTTAAGTGATTTGTAATCTTTAGAAATAAATGAATTCAAACCGTAAAACCGTAATTATTTTATTTATACATAGGTACTAAGTTACAAACAAATGTTCTGATTGATGATTTCCTGAAGTCCTGACTTGGGTTTTTCGACACCATTTTTACTATAACTTATTTCTACATTCCAGTCAGCTAAAAACATTTTAAATTTTCTTTTGCGAAAAAGGCATTTAACATTTAGTCCTAATTTAAAAAAAATATTTTTAATTAATAATGTTCACTTACATTAATTAGGCTTATTTATGTAAGAAATATTTTCTTAATTTTTTATTAAATTCAAAGTTTCAGTCCCTCGCCCCCAGGCTTCTGTAAATTCTTCCCTTACATCATTTGATTAGCTAAATCTAATTAAGCTTAAATTAAGCATAAACACACTGGTAGAGCTGATCCCTCAAGGCTATCACCACATCTTCAGTATGCCTCCTGGCCCTTGACGTGCAAGATGTAAGTCTTTCGCAGGACTGCTCGTTGTGACGACGCGCGTTCGTCAGACTTAAGTCCAATTCGTAACCTAGAACTACTGCTGCTCTGGATAGCTCTTGAAGACATGGAGATACGTCGGCCCTGGGTAAGACAAAACGGAATCAAGAAAATGCCTTAATATTCTTGAGATGAAATAATTCACTCAATATTACAGAATGTATAATTTGCTCATTATAATATAATGTATGTAGCCGATCTATTGAAACATGTAGTTAATAAAACTATAGAGCCAACAATCCTTTAACTGCCTCCATGTGCAAGAGTTCTTTACATGATTCTTTTACAGACGTATTTTAAGTCTATCCAAGCTCATTTTTCAACTGCCCATCAATGTACAAAATGTTAAAAACCACTTACTTCGGCAAAACCCCACTCCTCTGGGCCCCACTACCAGTCACTTCGAAAGCCCTCGTGGCCTCTACCAGGGTCGCCTGCATATGGTTCCTGGTGATCCCAATCATCTCTTCCGCATATTTCCCCATCTTAGCGATGGAACCTCGAGCGTCCTCGGTGCAGGCGTAGATTGCGGCAACATGTCTGCTGGCGGCGGTACGCGCTGTACGTCTTTCTTCATCACACATGCCTATGGAAAAAAATCGATACGGGCTTAGTTTTACTTTCGATTTGGTGATTATTTAATTTTGATACTTCTGCTTATACAGGTTACTTTCCAATATTTTCTACAAATACAGACCAATAATGGAAAAATAACTCCTGATCATATCACTCAGGCGTAAGCAATATAATTTGCATCCGAGTTCATCAATAATACGTCAGGTCGGTACGATATTACTTTGTGATCTCATAACAGAGGAATATATTCAACTTCATTGGGAATCCAATATTTTGATGTCGCGATTGTTGTCTACAAAATAATATCACTTTTGCAATTTAACCAAGTTCGAAAAAAGGAAGAGGCTTTTTGTTCTTCTGTTCTTTTTTTTATTTTATAAACGAAATGAATTGATCAACTTCAAACCAATTTCACTATATTATTAAAGCAAAGGTTGTTTACATTTATTTATTCGGTAAGTACGCAAAGAATTACATTATGTTAGTAACAATTTGCAGATTTTTTATTTAGATTTTATTTTTCTTTTTGCTTGAAACTAACTAAAGTGGCCTTTAGTTTTTACTGGACTATAAATTGGTGAACATTAAAATGGATTTATTTCCATGTAAAATACCTGGGACTTTTAAATCATCAGCTAGCTGAGTTAGCTCCGTGTAAATCTGTTGCTTCTTCTGAATGGCGGCGTTGATCTCGTCCTTGATTCTGCGCAGGATCTTGCCGGTCAACTGCTGGTAAGAGTTCTGAATGTTCCGGTGGTAAGTGTCCAGAAAAGGTGCTAGAACTGTGTCCATGTAGCGGGATATTTCACTGTTAAAATGTAAAAATGATAAATATCTTTTACTAAAATAATTTTAAATACATGGACCTCTAATGCTTTTGACATCAGAAACAATTGGTCTTTTGAGGCGTCGAATTTTTCTCTACTAGAGTCGGTTTTCCGCCCCGTAAAAATTTGAAGGAATACGCCTGTATTTACGGAAACATTCATAAACATTCCATCGACATCAAACACAAAAATACACGACATTTCGTTCAATTTATTTGCCTTGGGGCTGATTTTTCCAATGCCAGATAATTTTATCCGAAGAATAATTTTGACTATTTGACATTTACTTCTCTATACGACGTCAATTATATTTAAGAATAAAAAATATCTAGCGTTGGAAAAATCAGCCCTTACTTGAATTTTCTCTTGTTTATGAGTGCATTTATTATGAGATGCAATTATTTAGACATGGACATTTACAAGTTTTCAACTAGATACCTGTTCGCCAAAGCCAGTTGCGACCTCAATTGTCTTCTTGATGTTGATGAGTTGCCCCACCGTGCCCTCAGGCTCACAAGATGTTCTTCCAAGACCACAGGCTGGTGCTGCCACGGAGGGATCTCGAAGCAGAGCCCACCGTCCTGGCGCAGGTGGTTGCTCCGGTACTAAAGCATGGTTGAAGAATTTAAAGGACTTTTAGTACAGTTGGTGTTACTAATAACTTGTTCTTATTACATTGTGGATATTTTAACCAATGGGCAATTTCAGGGCAAAGGCCTTCCTTATATCTGTCCACTCGTTTTGGTAATGGGCTACTTTTGGCCACCCATTCTTACATCCAGTAATCCATCTC
Source organism: Diachrysia chrysitis (assembly GCA_932294365.1). Classification (NCBI taxonomy): domain Eukaryota; kingdom Metazoa; phylum Arthropoda; class Insecta; order Lepidoptera; family Noctuidae; genus Diachrysia; species Diachrysia chrysitis. The sequence continues at coordinate 2,078,032 of OW028661.1, forward strand.
CTCCTGAGGCTTTTACGTGATATGCGTCCATCGGGAACCCAGTCTTTAATAGCTTACAGTTTTCAGATATTCTGTATTGTGGCAAAAATATTGCGAGCGATTTGCGAATTGTGATATAAATTTATTTATTTATTTATGTACACACAACAGACAAACAGTAAAAAAAATGTAAAAAGCAAACAGGTACAAAGGTAAATGTTTATGTTCCTGTTCAAAGTTGCCTTCCATAGCTTCAGTTTTATATTCACCATGAAGTATCTCGCATAGCGTCATTGAGTTTTACAGAAATTAAATTAATATCGCATTAATTAGACTCACTTGATTATTTTGTAAATGGGAATCGATCCCACCTCTTTCCCTACAATAAGCTTGAAAAACTTGCAAGTGTTTTTCATGTAAAATATTTATTTAGCACAACACAAAACACGCACAGATAAAACAATAAAATTAAAATACATATTTAATTCTATTTTAATGCCGTTGCCTGTTAAAAAAAAGTTAACAAAAATGTAGATAATAATAATATGTTATGACTTAACATTTTTACTATGATTGGTGTGCGGTGCGTGTGTTATGGCTGTACCAAATATAACTCTGTAACCACAGAGACATACCCCGGTCACTCACATGCGCGCAAACTTTCGTCCAGATTCGCGCGATTTGACGTCTGTCAAAAAACCGACACAAAGTTGAAAATGCAATCATTTGCAAATGTCGTCGTACACTTGTGTGTTTGCGTATTCGTGCGAATGTGAGAGACCTGGATTAGTGCAAGCCTTTATTTTTTTCGGCCTAAAGGCTGCACTGCAGCGGATAATTCAAATTTAAATTTAATTTTTTATTGATTTTGTACGTCATTCAATTTCTTGTACTTCGCACATGGCCTGCAAGAAACCAATAGGCACTTCTCAGTGAGTTGATAAATACAATGCTTTGTCGTGCAGTCCCGTACGATTTCATCCGCTGCAGTGCTAACCCTTTTTTCAGAACTACATACTACATCTATATCTACAACTATGTTACAAAAAAAAGGATTATTATCATCACCATCTCACTTACTCTACAGCTTATCACTGGTTCGGCGGCGTCTACCCATACCAAATATTGGGAGACAACATAAATACTAAGAGAAATCATAGTTTAATACCCTACTACTAACTTCAATGTATAAAGTAATCTTATTTTATGACATACATGCAATTATGACTGCCATTGAGTCGTGAAGATAATTCGAATTATTATTATTTTATTGAAAAACATGACACGCGTTGTCACATAACTACTGAGGGAGTCGATCAAATAACACTTATTTACTATTATTTTATTCACAGATTTTATTAATTATCTGTTATTGTACTTAAATATTTATCTTCTCGTCTATAAAAATCTTGAGGGTGTTTAGCAGATTCCTAATTCAAGTTTTCTATAGAGAATTTAAATTCAAACACCGTTGACATTTTTAAAAATAGGGCCGTTAGTGTATTTCCTTTTCTTGTATGTATACATAAATATACATATTGGATATTATGTACAGTAGTCGCGGGTTCGAGTCCTGCATGAGGTTTAAATTTTCCTTTCTACTATTTGTATTTTTTAATCTAGATTACTAATGTATAAGGCTAAAGAGTTTGTTTATTTGTTTGTTTGTTTGAACGCGCTAATCTCAGGAACTACTGGTCCGATTTGAAAAATTCTTTTAGTGTTAGATAACCCATTTATCGAGGAAGGCTATAAGCATTACGCAGCTACCAAAAGAAGCGGAGCATAAATGAAAAATGTTGCAACAATAAAAAACCGTTGAAACTAAAACACGCGGACAAAGTCACGGGGGACAGCTAATTACAAATATTCGCTCCGCAAGCGATAATGCGTAATAATTAATAAAAAAAGCGTAGATTCAGGTTCTATAATAACTTGCGTTTGAAACCTGAAATAAATTAGGTAAACCAACCTAGGTAAACGGCCTTCTAAAATTATACACGTAGTGCTACCAGGAGGCACTCCGCATATTACCAATATTACCTTTTCAATAAAACCGCTTCGTTCCTTTTAACACTATTATTCGCTGTAAAAATGTTCTTCTTCAACTAAAACTTTCCTTCTGTATTTTTTAGCACTAAGTGGGAGAGCTGGCTGGAGACGGTACCTGAATTAATTATAAGCTTAATTAAATTTTTTATAGGACACTAAGAATACGTGTTGTACCGATCGTCTGCTGTTAATTAAATTGTGGTTTAATGTCTTATTTTGTTTTTGTAACGTCTACGTTGGATAGTCGTTTTGTAATTTGAAAATAGATTTGATATTGTTTAGAAGCTGCAATTGCCTAATGGTCAGGTTGACGGCCTTGTGATCGAAAGGTCGCAGGTTGGATCCCCATCATTGCACTATTGACGTAAACCCACTCCAGATACAAGCATATTCTGCTTAGTTAGAGGGGTTAACAAGATTGCTAGTAATGTGAATTCCATCCACATTGCTAGTATCAATTAAAAAAAAAGCGTTCTTTTTTAGTTTCATCATCAATGCCTTTCTAATTTTAAAATTTCGTTCCAATAATTTCCAAAAAAAAAACTCTACTAAACGTAGTTATATAATATTTAATAAAAACATAACTAGTTCTGGTTTGGTATTTAACTTATTGTATTTTCAGAAATCTGCTTATTTCTGAGTACGCAAACATCTCATAAACATGCTCAACTTAAGTTCAAGCTATGAAAATGCATCTTAAAATTCAGCAGATGCATTCAATAAAAAAAAATTCAATCCACAATTAAATCCCAGACTATATTAACGGAATTAACTGAGAGTTTAACTCAACTTTCCTACCTTCTATTAGACCAGATCTTTGACTAATTAAAAATCAATATTAGATAGTCTTAAGAACAATGGAACCCGAGGTATAGCAATTAAGACTTGCTTAAAGAAATTGAAAAGTTTAAATTCTAGGACTTAATTCCACCATCTTTGTAGATCTTTTTGTATGCAGGTAGCAGCAGGTTTTAAACCAGACTACTGTCAATGTTACTTTTGTTTTTTTTTCGTTCAGTTCCTATATTTAAGAAACGATATTTAAGAATTTTGTTCGTTTTGCTTAGAAAGTTCTACCATAAGTAAAACGAATCGTGTCTTGAATGTAGGAACCAGCCCCCCTAGACAAGTGACATTTCGACAAGCGATAACGCTGATCGAATCGTTCAAATGTATGGAAGTGACAAGTCCAAGTCACGTGACTTATCGAAACGAAATGTCATTTTCATACATTTAATGTCACTTAAGCGATTTCTATCATCGTTAACGCTTGTCGAAATGCCACTTGTCTAGAGGCTCTGGCATATAAGAGATCACTGATAAATCATCGATAAAAAGATCTTAAGAAAAGCTGAGCCTCCAATGTATGGAAATGACATTTCATTTCGATAAGTCACGTGACTTGGACTTGTCACTTCCATACATTTAAACGATTTGATCAGCGTTATCGCTTGTCGAAATGTCTCTTGTCTAGGGGGCCTGGATTTAATAATCTTAAATTATCACTAACTTTATACATCAATTTCGGCAACGTCCATAATTCTAGATATTGACGTCTAGAACTCAAACTGTAATTAAAGAGAGAACGCAAACACGCTTTCTCTTTCTACAGAATAATTAAGAAATCTTATCTACGTTATACAACAGAAACTATGAGTTGAATTGTCAAAACTTTGCGCTCGGCATAATTAATAAATGATTATAATATTGAGATAGAAACGTAGATGTTAAAACTTAGCTTAACTAAAGATTAACGTAAATCGTAGCCAGCTGTTGTTTACTAATAGTTAAAGTTAAAATATTAAGGGACTGATTAATCTAAGTCGAAGGAAATGACTTTGAAGATCTATGGGAGAGTTGAACTATTTCATTACCAGACGGTTGAGTGATTTTAGCAAAGCAACATAATATATCTATACTAATATATAAAGCTGAAGAGTTTTTGTTTGTTTGAACGCTTTAATCTCAGGAACTGATTTGAAAAATTATTTCAGTGTTAGATAGCCCATTTATTGAGGAAGGCTATAAGCTATATAACATTACGCTGCGACCAAAAGGAGCGGAGCATAAATGAAAAATGTTGCAAAAATGAAAAATCGTTGAAACTAAAACAAGCGGACAAAGTCGCGGAGGACAGCTAGTTATATATATAGCTGACCCGCTGCAGGATATTGATCACCATACTCGCTTACTGCGAGTTAGCGATTATAGGGTACTAGCGACCCGCTCGGCTTCGGTCGAGTTGACAAAACATTAATAAATTATACACACAAACCTTCCCCTTGAATTACCCTATCCATTAGTGAAAACCGTATGAAAATTCATGCGGTAATTTTTGAGTTTATCGCATTCAGACAGACGAGATGGAGACGGACTTTGTTTTATAATATGTATAGAAGTTATAAGTCTGGTTTTAAACACCTTCTCTTCCTGCCCTCGTCCTAGTTTATTAAGCAAAAAATGGCACACTAACCCTTACTGGGAATTCTGTTATTAGTGGCTTATTCTGCACTAACCTTCCATACTAATCTTAGAAATTCTAAAGTAAATCTATCTTTCTGTTTGTGTGTTACGCTATCACGGCTAAACCGTTAAACCGATTTTGATGAAACTTGGTTTAGGATAAGCTTAAATCCCAAGAATGGACATAGGTAACTTATTGCCACAATAACTGACATCAACGCGGGCGGAGCTGCAGGCCAGTGTACCATATATGATGCAATGGGTCACGAAACTCCTTTAATGGGTTTCCACGGTACCATTCACGAGATGAGAGAGAGTGATCACCACTCTGACCACCGTCTAACTCGGGACCACGCAGGTTTCATAACTCTTTATTTAGAGTCAGGAAGGTAATAAACTTTTCTGTGGTCTGACTTAAATAGAAACATATAAAGTTATCTACTTCCTACATGTACCGCAGTTCCCTAATCAACGAACACGATATGAATCTCTACGACTAACGTTCATTATCTTCATAAAGAATAGCAATCAAAAAGATAAGACAAAGTAATGTGAATGGTCCCCACCTTCAGAGTATACATAAGTAGACTATAGAGTGCGCCTAACAGAGTATGAACTGTGAGCACCAGTATGAACAAGCGTCGTCCTAAACTTAGTTTCAAAATAGAGCGCGTCGTTTTTAAAACCTAATTTTACGCTAATAATATATGAACCATCGATATTTTCGCATAACTCTCTGTTATCACACGGAAAATCACTTAAATCAGTAAACGAGCGTAGAACTTACAGCAAAAAAAAATTCTTACGATAGGCACAATGGGCTACTAGCGATGCGCGCACTCTATGCTTGCTTATGTATACTCTAAGTTCACCTTACCTGCTTTCATATTATTATCATTTTATTTGGTAAACATGCCAAAAGTCTTCGTTTAATTAAGGTAATTCAGGGACTGATAAGTTTCTTGCAACAAATTGAGGAAAAACGTGCAAAAAGTCGGTAGTTGGTAACTTTACCTGTTTAGGTAACTTTAAGAACAAGGAGTGAATGTCTCCTGTCGTCGTGAATTTCACTTACTCTTCTTTATTCCCTTTCATTTATTTTCTGTTTAATATGTGCGTTAACAGCACTGAGTTGTGGTGAAGGGAAGTATTGTGATGAAAGCTGAAGTTGCCAGGCCATACTTGGCAATGTATAGTTGGTATAGGTCATCATAACTCTTTATTTCCCTATTCACACTACACTTTAGAAATCCAGAGAATTTGACGTGATGAAAATATAATTTGCTTTTAAGACTACTGGATGTAAATTAACATATAATTTCCGTTTAAGAAAAAATACTGCTATCTAAACCAGGCTTAAATCAAAAGGGGAATCTGGGACCAAGATCCCGGTCCAAGATTCCGCTAAAATACATAAACAAGCTAGTTCTTTATCACATTTTTGTTAGGTTATAATAATCTCTAGATTGGACTTGTTACTTTCGTGAGAAATATTCATAATTATTTAGACCAAAATTATTTACTCACACATATTCTCTGGATCGCCCGACAAATTCCAGACTCAATAGGAGTCCCTAATCATGAGCTAAGCCGCGGCGGCAATGGTGTTGCGAGTCGAACTGAGGTTTGTTCTAAACAATTATGGAATTATTAGGTAATAATAATCTCCGAATTTTCCTCGGTGGCCAATCTTTAGTGTGATCAGCCAATTACGCATGAGATATTATTTGCATAAGTGTGTGCACAAAGACAGGTGCCTCTCCACCTCCTTCACTCTCTGTTCCCTCACTATCGGTGGCGGATACAACCGGAGGGAGATCAAGCACACGACCGAAGACTTTACCTGCTTTCCCAAGCCTGGGGGTGTAAACACCGCCTCACTAAACTTTTATTAGGTATAGATAGTACAGTCGTGTTGTGTTGTAATATAGATAATATTACAACACAACACGACTGTATACTAAGTTATAAGTACGCAAAGTCACATATTTATCTGTATAAAACAATGTTTTGGCACCATTTCTTTGATAGGAAAGTAAAATACTTTAAGTGCAGAATCTCGACAACGGAAAACAAACTTTATATTCTGAATACATTCCAACCTGTGCCAATTAAATAAATCTTTTGTTTTCCACATTTCTTGTTACGAAAAGTATTTCTTAACAGAAACATTCCTAGGAGGGTACTGAAAGCACGACGTAGGACCGAAACGCAATGAAAATATTTCTCCACCTTGAAATTTCTGAGCATTTCCAACATATAACTTATTTGCATAAATGAAAATATGCTCTATGCAAATGATAGAAGAGATATTTTTCTTTGTGTGGTATTCAGAGTTTTGCATTGAGTTTGTAAAGTGTTATGAGGTAAGGCCGTATAAAATAAGATGTCATCAATGTCCGTTTTCTCGTTAACGTTTTATGGTTTTAAACTTTTTCAGTGCTCAGCATTTTGTGACACTGTTCTCGTGGTAAATTTTCATAACAGTGAGCTGGGTCGCCTTATTGATCGGAAGTAAAAAAATCCAAATACATACAGCATTTCTATTTTTAATAAACACATCGTTGAACTATCAGAGTGTATAAGTCAACTGACTTTTTAAACAGTAGGTAATCGCACAAACAATAGAAGCCTACAAACAGCAATCACAACACAATGCATTTATTATGTGTTATTGCAAAACAATCTTTAATTTTCTAACACTACATGAATCTAACATAAATGCAGTACACTCGAGACTCGAGTACAAGGCGATGGGAAATGACGCGGGAGACAGCACAGACCGAGCCGGACGCACCTGCGCTGAACTACTCCATATACGTTAGCAAATATACCAACATTACATTGAAATAAAACTATTTTTAACGGATTTTATCGCGTTTACAAAAAGTCGAGATAATACTAAAGTACTTAGTAGGTCAGTTTAAAGAAACTGTGGAACATAAAAACATATCGGTAAATAAAATCACACAACGTTGTTTCAATGCCCATGAAAAATTAAATTTATTTCCACACCGGGTTTCATTCTGAAATTCGACACTTCATTAATTCGACACAGCAGTCTCAATTTCGAGAAACAATAGTTCCACTACTCATTGTTTCGACAGAACATTATCCCACAATATTTTAGTCAAATTTTATTATTTCTTTTTTCTTCAAGCCTAAAAATATATTGAAATATATAAAGAAACAGAGCAGAATGCTCGCGTCGCGTTAAACTCGTCCAAACTCAGCTCAGTACACGTCGCTCTGGCTAACGTGCATTTAACATTTTTCCTCAAAATCCCAGTAAATGTTTCGTTATAAAATCCTTGCCCAACTTTGGTAACCTCCGCAATCGTTTTACACAATTCTAGGATTCCAAGGTGATATTTTTATTTAAAGTTAAACGAGGAATAGGTTTCCTACATATCTTGATTTAAATTAATAAATTTGGACAACATTACTTACATTGCTCTGAACCCAAAGTAAGTAAGTAGCTAAAGCACTTGTGTTATGGAATCGAGAGACAACGAAGGTACCACAAACACCCAGACCCGAGACAATGTAGTAAAGTGTTTTTAAATATATTGAACCGTCCGGGGATCGAACCTGGGACCTAAGAGCTGGCGACACCTTAAAAACCTGTGTGTACTCCCCCCGACCACGGAAGTCGTCAAATGCAGCCGCTTTCGACAATAAGATATACAGATTATTCAATAGGACTCCCTATACAGATAGTCAAATTTTTAACTCAACGGATTTTTGACTGCACGGATAGCCGAGTGGTATAGGTCACCACGCCAATTACCTCTGTGCGCGACGTGTCGCGGGTTCGATCCCCGCATGGGACAAGCATTTGCATTGTGTGATCCACAAATGCTTGTTCCAAGTCTGGGTGTTCTTTGTGCATGTGATTTGAATGTTTGTAAAAGCCCCCGCGACACAAGGACTAAATTCCTAAGTGCGGGAGTCGTAAAAAAAAAAAAAAAAACGGATTCATGATAACTGGACTAGAACTCGTAATAGGTCCTCTAGAGAATTCTGGAGCAATTCATTTGTAAATACTCACTAAAGCACTTAAAGAAACCAATCCGTCACCCATTCCAACATACAAAAATAAAACAAAAGAACCCTTGTCACAACCGCTTTATAATAACTCCCAAAGGTTTTATAATATCGCTGTTCTACCTCAATTATATTTTTTATAGAGCTCCCTTATTTTTACGGTGAAGGCTTAAGATGAAAAATATACTGTGCCCTGAGTTATTTATGGTAGGAAGGTGACAGGCGCCACCTGCGTTGTCCACAACTTAACGTGGAACTATATAAACGTTTATGTACATATATTATATACCGTTTGTCTTTAAGAGAAGGTAGGAATATTATCCTTTTATTTTGAGTATACTGTATTTTATATCGACTACTACCTGATTCTTTCCGTTCCCGTTAGATAAAATTTTAGACTTTCTAGCCGAAAAAGACCTAAGTTACTCCTTATATAGTTTGCCAACTACCTTGCTACCTGTCAGTATAATTTTATTAAAATCAAAACAGCCGTTTTTAAGATTACGTGGAACAAACAGACAGACAAACAATCATTTCAGAAATTCGTTTTTAGGCATAGGTATCGAGCAAATACATGTATTTCGACATTACAAACGGACACTTCTAAATTGATTTATTTTTATTGATATCATTGCAATTATTTTCGATACAAAACTGTTAAGGTAGTTCTATAGTCATTATAACTTAGCTATTTACATAACACTACTGCTTATAGTCATAAACTTTACTTATGCTTGCTTTAAATCTAATTAATAAACTAAATTAACTTTAATTGGCACACATAAAACATCAGGTTAAAAATTTCGATCGTTTTTTGTTTCTATTTCCATCGGAATTGTTACAAAATGTTACTAGTTTTCTAAATTTCTCGGGAAGTCCTTGAAGCGTGGCCTATAAAAGATGCATTAGACGGTTAAGAAGTTACATTCAGGTGTTCGGTTCGGAACTAGCTACTCTTTCAATAGCAGACTAGTTTTCAATTGGTAGAGAACATTTGGGATCAGGTTTACCTACCTTTGGGATTCGACTACAAATTCAATCATTTTACGGAACGATTTTTATTATTTACTAGCTGTGCCCGCGACTTCGCTCCCGTCAGCTGACTACCTACCCTACCCTATCTACCCTACCCTGCCCTAATCTTCCTACCCTACCCTACCTATTTTTTTGTTTTTAAACCTTCCCTGTATTCTAGCGAACAAAACAAAAAAAGAATTATTCAAATCGGCCCAGCCGTTCTCGAATTTTAGCGAGACTAACGAACAGCAATTCATTTTTACATATAAGATAAGTACAAATTTAGAGGGTTCTTAATGAGGGCTGCCGATATTGCGCTCACCAGTTGGCGCCACTGATGCCAATCAACTGTATTATATACCACTACAAAAGGAAACAGAAAGGCAGGTACTTTTTAAGTATTTCACAGTATATTTTGCAATTCAATTTCAGCTGGTGTGGGACCCTTATAGAGGGCACTATGCAAAGACGTGGAAACGGAGCGATGCACAGAGTGAATGATGTAGAACATTCGTGAGAAATGAGACGTAAGCGCCATCTGGTGCTTCTTTCCGATACCGCGGTTCATTTGCACACGGGAAAAACAAGCTCTGAAGGGTTGTGCCCGAGGTTGCACGATGTTTACTTGTTTATACTAATACTAGCTTTTGCCCGCGACTTCGTCCGCGTAGAAGACAAAAACGGTACCCAGATTTCTATAAGATATGTATTAACAATATTGGACCTTATAACTCAAGCGACAAGGCTTATAAAAAAGACTTGTTAGCATCTTTTCTACCCTGAAATATTTATATTTAATTTGTAGCATGTTCAATTGTTATCAATTTACCAAACTATGTTTATTATATTACTTTCTTTAGACATTAAAAACCCTATTTGTATAATAACTTTCATGAAGAATATTTATAATTATTTAAAACAAAACGGTTAATTCACGTATATTTTAGGGATCACCCCACTAGAGTATGCTTAGCATATGTGTGTAGCATGAATGAGGACTCCTATTGAGTCTGAAACTAGTCGGGCGATCCCGAGAACATGCGTGAGTAAACCGTTTTGTTTTAAATCATTATTTAAAACCCTGTTATATTTCGTTGTAATGTTTATTTTGACGTACAAAACACAAGACAATAGGGCCACGAAACGCGCCGCTAACCTAAAAAAGTTCTCTCAATCTCAACGTTGCCGATCCAGAGTTTTTGATAGAATATAATAAATTACCCAAGCTAACTGTAGTTGTACCATAAATATCATTCAGACTGAACCGAGCAATAAATTCAATAGACGCGAAGAAAGGGCAGAAAGCAATTTCCCCAAACGTTATCACATAAATTGCTTTCATCGTATGGAAAAATCTTGTTGAAGGACATTCCCAATAAAATTGGAATTATTATTTCTCGTTTGATACGGTCCCTTATAGTTAGGTAGGCTTAAAGAATGTTTAGGTATTTTTTGCAGATCTTTTGTTAAAGAAGTACCTTTGGAAATGAAAAGGTTTTTATTGTATTCATATCGTAGGCGTAGGTGACGCCCCCACGGCATTGCGAAACCTGATATCACCTTTGTGACGCGTGAGTGTGCGATATTTTGTTCGTTGTAAAAACTTGAAGGTCAATGATCCTTTTTTCCTTTTAAACAAGTTCCTGTTACCTGTTACAAATGAATATTTTTTAGAGTAATAATAGTATTTTATTTACATTATTATTTATTAATTATTAACATTAAAATTTATCGTTTCGTTAGTTATCTTTTTGTAAATTACATTTCACACAAAAAAATACAAAATACCTAAAGCATTTATTTAAAATACGTCCTACATATAAATCTAAGAATATTGTTTACTTTGACCCTTAAATTAGAAGTTTTTATTTATGTATGTGCAACGAGATATCCTAAGTTACTAACCCGGAAACTCGGCTTTAACCTTATCTGCCATTTTGTTGAAAGTAATCCTTTTATTCGTATCCGAATACAAAAATCAATCCGTATTCTAACCCTACATTTCCATCAACATTTCCCCAAAAAATGGAAATCCATCGGAACACAAAACACATAGCGCCATATAAAAAATAACCAACAAAATTTGGCTCGAAAAGCGCGCCAATACAGCGGGTAGTGTTGTCTATAGAAAAAAACGAAGTAAGGCAACGACCACCGCCGGTACAGCCTATATTTCATTCGAAAGCCAGTACAAACCCACAGCCACAGAGCCGATAAATCCACAGATTTCTATTACAGATAACGCCTTGATTCTTTCCGGATATTTAATTTTATATTCTGGTTTTAGAACGGAATTCTTATTTTGAACTTTTTGATTTTTGGAGTGTTAGCGTGCGATGACAGTTGGGTAAGGCAAAGAGTTTCTATTAGCAAATCAATTTGCCACTATGATAAGAAATCATATATATTTTATTGTAGCGTCAGTTGTTAGAAAACAAACAGTTGTTTAAATGGCTTTTTTTAACACAGGCATGAATATTACCGATTTCATACGCCGTTTTTATTTAAAATAGAGTTAAATAGTGCGAATATGTGGTACCTAAACCTTTTCGTAAAACTTGAAACGTTTGCTTTGAAAATCCGATTAGCCTACGAATCAACTTTAAATAAAATATTATGGTTTATTTACTTGTAGGTGCATTCCGCTTCACGTAAGTGGCCAAACCACGTATTTCTTACAAACAAATGCAGCCGAGCAACTAAACATTTTATAATACATAAACTCTCCTGTATTTAGATAATGTCTGAACTCGGTTTATTGTAAATGGTAAAATAGTTATTTGCCATATTTTTCCTCTCTTCTTTGTACAGTTACCTACTAAAACTATCTACATGACGATTAAAAAATTGTAATAAACTAATGACAGATAAGTTATTAAGAAATAATAACAGCACTGACTGCCATCATCATCAATGCTTCTTCTGCCTAGCCCTTTTTCCAAACGATGTTGGGGTCGGCTTCCAGTCTTACCGGATTCAGCTGAATACCGTATTCTACATGAGGCAGCAGAGAAGACTGTCTGTCTGACCTCCACAACCCACTGGGTAACACAGTATCCTAAACAAGACTGGTTGTCAGAATTGTAATCACCTAACGACTGTCAAATCAACATATGACAGTCGGGACCAACGGCTTACGTGCTTTCTAAGGCACTGAGAGTTCTCGGTATGTTTACAAACGGTCACCCATTCACGGACCAACCGCAGCGAGCGTGGGTTAACTTGTATTTTCGGTCAATCCGCAAAGATTTGCACTTAGCCACTTAACCATTTTTTCTCAATAAAATATATATTTAAATTAGAAATTAAAAAAAAAAACATGAGTGACAAACGTCGGCTTACTTTCAAAAGAGGATACCTACTATCATGTAACAATTGTATAAAGTTAAACAAATTCTATACCATCTTATATCAATATTAAATTATACAAAAAAGGCCAAACATATTTGCCCACTCACTCCTTGTTGAAACATGAGGATCGTGAATCAAGAACGCTCAATACCCTTTCAGCAAATCTATCAAAAAAAAGGACCAATCTCAATCCATACAGCCAGTTGTAAAAAGTCAAAAACATAACGCAATCCAAAGACAAAAGGCTTGTAACGCTCTATATTTTCCGTGCGGACTATACCATTCGCGGAACATGAGACAATATTGTTTTTACCCGCAAAATAAACAAGTCTACCGCCGCCATATTGACTTTCGCTACCTCATCTCTCAAGGCATAGTGATATTATACTTTTTGGGGTTTGTTCGTTGTTTTATTGTACTATTTTTTTTTTTTCTATAATTCAATTCTATTTTTTGCATAAGTTTTGTTGAAGATTGACAAGGACAACTCAAATTTTAAGCTTCACACTCTGCATAATTATAATTTCTAGGTGAGCTATACTCGTATATTCTGCTGTTGCCCGCGTGGGTGACGGTTATCGCAGCAAAAAGTAGTATTCTCTATAGGATCCAAGCTTTCCCCATACCAATTTTCATCCAAATCGGTTCGGCGGTTTAGCCGTGAAAGCGTAACAAACAGACAGACAGAGTCACTTTCACATTTACGATATAAGTATGGAGTATGGATGGAGTTGTATGGATGTTACATCGTACATTTTAAATACTGATACTATATATCACACAAGCACTACTTAAAGGGGCTTTATTAAGGTGAAAAAATATATACCTACAAAAAGGACCCAAATTTTGTTTTTAAGTTACTGTATGTAACTTATATCTATGTAAACTTTTCCGCAGCAGTTATCTCCAAAATGATTTCATTAACTGAAACGTTTCGCGCATCAAAAAATTAAATATTTTGTAATATAAAGCAATAATTTCGAGCAATTAACTCAGAGGGGTGGAAGGGGATGATAAAAATACAAGTCAAGTAGAAACTTCATTTTTGGGTTCCGTATCTATTTAACGAAAGATCGCATTGCTATTAAAGTGTATTTATTATTAAACATTGTATTTTTAAGTTGAAATACTTACTTATCTTTTTGCGCTTTAACAGAGAGCTAATTAATGGTCAATTCATATTACAGGAGAATCGAAGCGCATCGAGGGTCAAATTCTTCACAAATTGCAGTCGTATTTTTTATTTCATAAGAAATATGAGCACTACGTTGTTGACTTAAGGGTGAATTTGCTATATAAGCTTTTATTTTAACGCTTCGATACGCTCCGAATCTGCTGTAGTATCAAGCTTTAAAATGTATTTATTAGACAAAAAATACTATCATTAATCTAAATCTTTTTTGCCAGGGTTAGAAAATAAAATAAACATCGAAAACACTTGTAGTCTAGTCTATTAATAGATCCGAGAACTTCGAGCTCAAAAATATAGTTTACTAGTTATTAAAATAAAATAAATAAAAAGACATTTATTGCTACTAAAATAAAAAAAAACACGGTACATATTGATAAATATCAGTCTGAAGAAGACAGTAGCAAAAGGAGATGGCTCAGCTAATGCTGTACCGGGCCGAGCACAACCCGTCACAGCGCTGGTTTTCAGCCATTCTTACTTCCTAAGTTGTAATGCGGGAGTTGCAGGGTGAGCTGGCTACACCAGTTGCAAGATAACTTCTTAAAATCTATTTTGTAATCTAAGTTAAACAAAACTTAATACTTATATATAATATAGAACAAAATAAAATAAACACAAATATTTTTTTACACAACTCCAATCAACAGAATTAAGTGTGAGTGTGTGTGAATAAATGTATTTGTATGCGAGAGTGTGTATGCCCCTGTGTGGATCTAATTGTGCGCTATTTTGTTAGACGAAACTCTTTAAAAACAAAAGTTCCCGTAGTAGGCATGTTTATTACCGATTACACAATGATGAAAACAATTTATTAAAAATATAAATAAACTACTCACATAAATTAGATTTCCTACACTTTCCATTTATGTTTGGAAATGACATGAATTAGTAAATAAACGGATACTTAATGCTTTCACGAATGCAAGATAACGAAATCTAAATTACGTAGAAATTAGGCATCCGCAAAAAAACAAGGCACGTCTGTTGGACATCCCACGCTACTATTACGTAAAATTAGGTATTGCCAGTGATTGTTGACAAAAGCTGGAGACAGGAATGTGCTGCTGATTTTATATAAAGTGACTTTTGTACGTATATTCTAAGCAACAATTGGATGGAAGAGCAAAGATATCTGTTGTTTGACTATAATAATAAATTAAGTACCTTTTATTTAGCTTCCTTGAGTTCTTGCCTCCAAATATTTGTTTATGACGTGACTACATATGTAAACTTGTTTATTCTTATTCTTTTTGAATGGAGATGTATTAAGCTTTATTTTGTTTTATTGTAAATGCGTCAAAAGCGTAGATTATTACATAAATATATTGAATTCCTTCTATCGTCGAAGATTTCAATTTTATTTCATTTATTTATTGCTATTACCGCCGGCTGTATTGCGTTGTTGACGCATATCTTAATCTAACAATGTACCTACATTAAATTTGTGTAATTCTTATTTTTAAAAGAGTAGCCTATGTAGTTTCTTGCCCGTTCTTCTCCATAGAGTCCTTTAGTTTTGTAACTTTAACGTTACTTAAGCGCCATTTTGAGGTTTATGAGAAATCAAAATAAAAATAAAAAAAATGATTTTGATTTTGACATCTATTAACGCTCTGTTAAACTCTTACCATAAACAAAATCGCATCTACGCCTTGTGCAAGCCTTTTGCCTTCATTAATCAATCTCCGAAACAAAATAAAAAACAAGTGAAAACAGAATTTCACATTTTATAAGGCTTCCAAATATACGTGATATGAATTCATTTAAGTGGAAGCTCGGATTTTAAACATAAAAACAACGCGTCGTTTGTCAGTAAACAACAAGTTAACGAGAAAATTGCAATCATCCCCTTAAACGTGCACTTCTTCTGTAATTTCCGCTTGCGCTTCTCAATTTTCTTTTTTTTTATGTCGATTGACGCTCTCCGGTTTTACGCCGCGAAGGCACAGATGAAGTTTTATTATGTACTATTATATTTAAATGTTCGATTTATTATCCATAAACGTGTTTGTGACTGTGTGAAGATTTTCCTGCTAATTTCGACACCTGTCAAATGTTTTTTAAGTTGGCAATGATAGTTTATATGTTATATACTACACACCCGTAATCTTTTTTAAATATTTCTGATAACTAAGCGCGCTCGGGGCTTTGTTAACAAGATTCAAAATTTCATAATATTACCGGCCTATTTCTGTCCCATAGTAAAGATAAGAGACTGTTTTCATGTGGATACCAGGACGATAGGTACTTAATTTCGCATATCCAAAATACCGGAACTCCCATCAGTTCCCCAACTCCTTGAGGATTACATCTCTTTCATAATTCCATATGATCAAGGGGCATCGCTAATAGAATTTTTATCAGGATTCCCATCTACGGGACCCAAAAATGTCCACCTGGATAGCGTCCAATTTTTCTCATCAACAATTTTTAAAGAGATGCCGTAAAATTAATTGGGAAAGTGAATGACTCGTTCCTGTAATGGGAGAGGTGCTCTCCTATAATTAATATTAGTATTCCGCCTCGTTTGTGTACATACAATTAACAAGGAAGCTGCTGTAGGTTACGATCGGACAATATTGGGAGATGTCGGTTTTTTGGGGCTTAAACATGAATACATTATTTTCTCATAAAACTGTTGTTTAATTTAAATGTTGCTCCATAGCAACATGTTGACGAATGCCGCAATATATTTTGTTTTCATTTAAGTTCTTTTATTGCAACTACAATTCGTATCTGCACATTTTTAGACCTTCTTACGACCTCCATGGTCAAGTGGCTTACACACCGGTTTTCAAGGTGCGCCATCTCTGAGGTCGATCCCCGGCCGGGCCAATGCAGAAAACCACTTTTCTACATTGTCTCGGGTCTGGGTGTTTAAGGTACCACTTTTTCGTTGATTCTGAATTTCATAACACAAGTGCTTTAGCTACTTACTTTGGGTTCAGAGCAATGCATGTGATGTTGTCCACATTTATTAATTTATTATTTATTCTTGGCTGGCCTTAAAGTTGCACAACAGTATGCCTACTAAAACAGACCACTAACAGCAATAAGGCACAGTACACACAATGTACTGTACTGTCACGTGCAACGTATCTCCGCAACTAGGTGTAACACCTTATGACCATACCGCATGTAGATCAGTTAGCAGACAAGCATAGTCTTCTTCAAATAGATATTAGTCATTATTCATATCAAAGGCCTAAAAATTATCAAGAGATTTCTGTATAATAATAGACATCAAAGATATAAAACGCATCACAAACACGATTACAACCGTTAATTAACTCTTAACACAAACCTCAAAAGTGAACTCAAACAAAATAAACTCTATCAAACGTTTCCTTTGTCAAAAACCTTGTCTAATTATAAGAAACATGAAACAACCGCTACCACGGTCCCGGTTCTCATCGCGTCGCTAACGAGTCCCGAGTGGAGGTAATTGGCTCAATATCTGTTTAGTCACGATCGTTCGAAAGTCACTATTTAATGACATTCACGTAACGTTTGAATAAGTGAGATCTCGGGGTAGTGACTGACGTATGATTTATAGGCTGACGCTTTAAAGATCCGCTTTTCAAGAGTCGAATTTGGAATTCGAATTTTAAGATTTTTTCAAGGAGATCGTTTAAGAGCTAATGTTTTAAACCTATTTTATAATGTTATAAATTTCGATTCTACTTTTTAGGAAGCAAAATATTCTATATTTTCTCATAAGAAGGTATTAGAACTTAAAACCAATTAAATTTATTATTCTTCGGAATAATATAAGGATAACCTCTGAATAACAAATTTTTAATAAAACATTGTTTTAAGTAAATATTTATCTACTAAATGAAAACAATGTTGGAAAACTAATACAGACTGTATTCGAGAAACACAAATATTTACTTTCGCCACTAAAACAATATTTACTTACTCGGTAATTAAAAAACTGATAGCGCTAATATTTACGAACCAAATGTTTTTTATTCATCATCATTGTCTTATAAATATAGAACAAAAGTAAATAAATGCCCGGGACCAGAAATAAATGAACACCTACGTTATCTTTTATATTTATCCTGTACGACAAATAAATGAGTTAATTTCTTTCAGGTGCCAATTGCTGCTATTTAGAATCACAATCGATTTTCCACAGTGTAAGCAACCCTACTAATACTTTAAAAAAATAAAAAATAAATCGAAATTAATGTTTAATATAAAAATAAACAACACCTACTAATTGACACAATTCCGAAGCAAACAGCCTGTATACAGACTTTTAAACATGACAAGGGGTCAATCTACGTCACAGTCCAATTGTCGACAGCAAAATGGCACGCTTATGGTGCCTATTTAAGGGTAAATGCCAAGGAGACCATTATAATACAGTTGAAGGCGTCGGTAATTTCATTTTTTTTTTACGAGAAACACGCCTTTGTCCCAGTAATCGACCTTCGAAGATTCACGGATCGCTGCTTCTTTTATCTAAAGATAATTTAGTTGAAGAAATATTTTCTTACGAAGGCCCAACCAAATTATTGGAAAGATTGTGTTTATTCAATTTAAGATGGAAATTGATGAATATATGTATCTTCAAGACTGTAAAGTCTTTGAGGGAACAGACTACAGAATAGAGGTTTTTATTTTTTCAAAATATTAAGTAGGTATCATGTAATGTAGGTCAGCTTTGCTATTAACGAGTATTGGGAATAATTTCGAATTCAACAGCCTCGTCTTAAATTGACTAACAAAATACTTACTTTTTATTATTAATCTTTATGATCAAAATTACTTTATTTATTTATTGATCAAAAGGTACATTTTAATTTTTATAAAGTATATAATGTCCAACAAAACTATACACATAGTTTGTCTGTTGGATCAAATTTTACTCACATAAAAACATATGGTAATTTATTATAGTGTTTTTTTTTTTTAATTATATAATGTTATGTATGTGTGACTATCTTCCAACCGTCTAAACCGGTTAAATAACATATTATATTTATTAAGATATAGAGCTACATTACTCCCGAGTGTCATACGATAGATTTTATCGAAAGCGTTTTGTTTTTGTTTGTTTAAACGCACTAAACTCTGAATCTACCAAACCGATTTTAATGAAATATAGCTCTTACAGGCATATAGGCTGCTTTTTTTAGGATGCAATGCATGAAACCCCTTTAAAGTAAAACTCACTGACAAAATGACCCGCTGACAAAGTTAGAAGTTAAAATAAATGTTGATTGTGGTTAAAGTTAGTATTATATTATTTATTTTTTACAAATAATGAGTTTCCATGCCTACTATGATATTATTTATATAGTTTGCTAGACTCGATTACATAAGAATTTCTTCAGTGTGTGAGTGGGAAGGCTGATCATATGTCTGTGCGTACGTCAGTCGAATTATTTATAGACCTAGCTTATAACTGGGATATTTCTAGATCCATATGGGAACACTCGGTATAGGTGATATTATATTGGAATTGACGTAATTCAAGAAATTGTTGTAAATACTTGCTCTATGTAGGCTTAAGTTACTATCTATACTATTAATATTATAAAGCTGAAGATTTTGTTTGTTTTTTGAACGCGCTAATCTCAGGAACTACTGGTTCGAAATGAAAAATTCTTTTTGTATTGGATAGTCCGTTTATTGAGGAAGGCTATAGGCTATATAACATCACGCTACGACCAATAGGAGCGGAGCATAAATGAAAAATGTTGCAAAAATGAAAAACCGTTGAAACTAAAACACGCGAACAGAGTCGCGGGGGATAGCTAGTTAGTAATAACTGAAGAGAAATATTTATTGTGACTTTTTAAGTAAATATTTTTTTACTATTTAACCAAATAAAAGTGTCTGCTTGTTTTATTTCCAGTGAACTTAGTGAAGGCACTTTTAAACTTCAATAGCAATTGCTTATTTCATTAACATTTTACACAACTTTAATTTCTTTAAACTAGCTTTATCCCGCGGTTCAACCTGCGTAAGTAGTTCTCGTTCCCGTAGGACATGTTTTTTCAATTTTTAATAGTTATTATGCTTATCGTAACGCAGACAAATCTAACAAATCAATAATCATGAAAATCTGTCCACCCGACATTGAAAACAGTAAACGACAAAAAACTCACCGTGTATATAAAAATATACACGAAAACTATGACCTCTATATCGGTTACAAAAACGATTGGTATCAAAAATTATACAAACAAATGAAAAAAAATCTCGAATGTCAGTACCATTACAGTAAAACTCTTACGGCTACAGCATTGAAATTCGAGTTTTTATTTCATGTCTTTTATTTATGTTTTTTTTTGCAATTGTTTTTGAAACCGATATGGAAGTCATAGGTTTCACTTGTACAACTACAAAAAACTCACCTTGTATATACATTTGTAGTCACATATTAAGTATGTTTACTTATTTATTGTATTTATGCAATGAAGATATATATAACTACTATAAATGTGGACAACATCACATACATTGCTCTGAACCCAAAGTAAGTAGCTAAAGCACGCGTGTTATGAGATTCTTGTAACGCATTATAACATTAGAAATGAGTAACTACCTTTTGTTTTGGTTCGCAGTTAGCTGATATATTTGCGATCGCTCTTAGCTTACAGTCAATAGGGAAATTGGCGAACTTTCGCACAAATAGATGGATGTACATAGTTTCATCGCAAACAAAGAAGTTTTTCCTATAAAATTATGTAACTAAATCTTGCCGACTAATAAAAGAGCTCCTTGGGAATTCATTTTTCTTTTTACACATAATATGAAAAACAAAGCAATATTTACGCAATAAAAATATGAGAAATTCTATACGGTTTTTAAATTAAGTTAAACTTTACAATTAAAGTTTTTTTTTTATTATTTTTTTTTTATAAAGTTAGCCATAATCTAAGGTAAATCAAAGGAGGTACATTTATCTATTTAGGCTTGATGCATTGCAATGAATAAACGCCCCATGCTATTAAATTATAAAACGCTAGATGACCCGATCTATTGACAGGACAACTATCGAGTTGTCCTGTCAATATAAACAATTCCTAAAAATACTATTTAAATCTTCGACATTCCTGTTGCCCTGACAACTACAAACACATAAAATAGACAGCCAAATCAGTCAAGCCATTCTTAAGTGATGCTTCGTCATACATATCATGGCAATTGATTTTCATTAATATAGAAGATAAATTAAAGATACCAATATACACACACAACAATACAAGCATTTGACAGCAATAATTGTAAAAATTTTGCTGTTAAACGCATTTTCTAGATACGTAATACGTCAGACTTTCGCAACTCTATCTCTCATCATCATCATCGTCTATTAATCGTTACGTAAGTGGCCAGCATTAAAAACAACAAAAAAGAACAAATTTAAATTCCGAAAACAAAGCACGACATCATATTTCATTTATTTTTTTAAATGATTTAATTACTAATGTAGTGGACGAATACAAGCGGTACACAAAGATAGTCACCAAACAAAGAGATTTTAATTAAAATGGGAATGGCTCCACGGCTGCCGACGACCGTGGACGCAATCCTTAAGATTTTACATTTAAATTAACCGAACCATGACTACATAAATGTCACAAAGTCCATTCTCTAGAAACATCTTGAAAATGCTGATCAGAAAATGGAAAAAGATTGCGTTTAATTTTAGTATTTAATTGCTTTTAAATATTTGTAAAGGTGAGATTTTTGCTGCTCTATATTCTTAATAACCAGTTAGTTCGTAATTACGAATTACAATAATGTTGTTTTATTTTTAAGGTTAATAGGTTAACATATTATTGAAAGTTCAGAAAAAAATCTGTTTGTTATTAATTCAACAAACAAATGTATGTCTTAAAATATTTTAGTTAACATTTAACCGAGTAATTTTGAGTTTAATTGTGAAATGAACTTCTGTTTCCACGGAATCAAAAAAGTTTTTGAATTTTGCACAGAAAACCCAAAGCTATTAAAAGCAAAAGTAAAGAAATCCAACATCAGCCTTTAAATTTTAAAACCAAAAACAATATTAAAACTTGATACATTTTTAATGATCCGCCGTACTTTATTCCATAATCCATTGTTCTATACGTACTTAACGTTCATTTATTTTTGAAACATATGTTTTCTAGAACATTCTCTGGCTTTCCGTCCAGAGTTTTGTTAATTTCTTTTAACACTCACCACGTGTAATACTTTTGCGAAACGTTAATACGTTAAGGTAAATGTAACCTACTCCTTTTAAGCGCTGCCTTCGAGATATTACTGGCTTTTTAGGGTAGCGCCATTCCGAATTATATTCTTTTATTTAATAGAAATAAATTTTAAAAGTAATTACTTGATATGAACTGGCTGATATTTTTATGAAAAAAAAAATATCTTTTTAAATTGTAGGTATTCAAATTAGGACGTTTTATTTATTTGTTTTATATGAAAAGTGTAGAAGTGTGCTCTTGTGTATGTGTTGTAATGTCTTGTGATTCCACACATGAGTTTAAAATAAGTTAAACTTTTTGATAGATTATTAAAAAAGTATTACGGTTAGGCAAGTGGAAAGCCTGATTGTAAATGCACACAGAGCTTATAAACAAATAAATAAATATGGACAACATGACATACATCTTTCTGAACCCAAAGTAAGTAGCTAAAGCACTTGTGTTATGGAATTAGAAATAACAAAGGTACCAGACAGACACCCAGACCCGAGTCAATTTAGAAAAGTGGTTTTTCTACGTTGGCCCGTCCGGGCATCGAACACAGGACCTCGGAGTTGGCGACATCTTGAAAACCAGTGTGTACGCCACTCGGCCACGGAGTTCGTGAAATCTAATACACTTCGCCGCAAATGAATTTCTTTCAGTATAATTTATAGAACCACTGAGATCTGCCAAGACTATATCACAAGCAGTACATATTACATAAGTAACGAGCACAGGAATCGAAGCCAATCCAAACTCAACTGCACCTATTAAAACATAATTAACCTTTTTTCTAAATTCTCGGCGGTTAAAACACGCACCGCAGTACCCTTCTAAATCCTTGGGCTGAATCTTTCCAGCCTCATTTACCGCAACTAATTACTTGCTTCGACACTTAATCTGCCAAAGTGGCACCCATAGTTACGGGACAAATTAAAACGTTCCTCTTTGTTTTGAAGCAATGGGATGTGCCTGGTTTAAAGTTCTTTCAATCTGTTTTTGTATTGGCTAAACGAGTTATTTAGAGATAGCAAAACAAAAAGATCGATCAAATCAAATCATCAAATCAAGATCAAAACTCATTTATTTAAAATAGGCAACAAAGTAGCACTTTTAAAACGTCAAAATAATAAAATAGACAGCACCCGATTTGCCCACCCTACACCGCTTCCTAAGTGCTCTAGCTGTGGAGAAGAAACGGCGCAACAAACTTAGCAGCAGCACGCTGTCTTTAGATAGCAAAGTTTGTAGTGTCATATTATACAAAACATAGGTCTCACGACGGACGGAGATGGCGAGATGAGCTTGATTCCTATCTGAAGGACTGGTCCACGTTTGCTTTTCATAGAGAAGAATGGAAAACAGGGAGGGAGGCCTTTGCCCGGCAGAGAGACAACAGTACCTTATAAATTGGATCTTTTACGAAAATGTCATACATTATCATGTTTGGAATATAAAGGAATTATTCCCACTAGTTCCACTGTCAATTAGTCACATGGAACAAGTGCGATTTTTTTCTCATTAGTTCCATTTTGTAGTGAAACTAGTGAGAAAAATGTTATTACGAGTAGTCTCACTAGTTCCACTGTAATTCTTGCAGGGAACGGTAGTCCAAACCGGGATCAAAAGTGGGTTTAATACATCTGAAACCGGCAGATAGCAGTTAACGAACGTGATTATTACCCGCAGGTGTTAGTATTATTATTTCATATAGGTTTTAGTAATGTCGAGGGTATAGTGTTAAAACCCAATAAGTGCCAAAAAAACAAAAATCGTTTTATTAAAAAATCTTAATGCATTTTTTACGCTCTTTCCAGTGGTATAATCCAATAAGTGGAATTCGCAGTAGAAAGAAAAGTACTTGAGGTAATAACCCAATAAAGTGACCGTGTTTAGTCAAAATTTAAAATCTCAAACCCTATAAAGTGTGTTATCTTGATAAATAATATTTTTATTTCACGCTCAAACCATATAAAGCTATTTATTGGTATTGAGTGTTCAATGATTTCAACTAAAATTACTCAACGGCATAAAGGCAATAACCACTATTTGTATTTATCGGGTTTTAGCTTTACATACGTAGGTAAGAAAACAAACAAAACCAAAAGCTAAATCAAAACAAATGTGTTTGTCGGGTTTTATTGTACGATTATATTTTAAAAGAAACAATTTATGTTTAGTTATATGATATTCGCTCACTTCGTCGACAAACTTTCTTCAAACTTTGTTGGGAGAAGAACCCAATAAATTTGACTGAATGAATTTAACCTATCAACTTTTTCGCTACCTGTTGTCAGTTTGCACGCGCATACTGTTTACGCCAATTGTTTTCGAAATTCTTCTGTTTAGTCTTTGTGTTTGCTACGATCGGTGATCGAGGAAGAAAGTTAGTGCTTGCATTAATCCGCTGATACCAGGTAAAGTAAGCTAAATCCAAATATTTAATTTGTTTTTCTTTTTCGGCTTTTACGAGGTTCTCGTCATGGGGTATAGTGATATCAACAATCATTGTTTGATGCTCTGATCGGTCTATCACCACTATATCAGGCTTATTGGCTACAATAGTCCTGTCAGTGATGATAGATCGATCCCAGTACTATGTGACACGACCATTTTCGAGAACTGGGTCGGGAACATACCTGTAGTACGGTACCTCAAATTCCACAAGTTGGTATTTCAAAGCAAGCTGCTGGTGGATAACCCTGGCCACTTGGTTATGTCTATGCAAGTATTCACCGTTAGCAAGACGAGAACAACCCGAAACTATATGCCTTAAGGATTCACCCGGACAGTGACATGCCCGACAAATGTCAACTGTGCCATCCTTTATGATATACTTCGGTTGTTGTTTGTCATGATAACTTCATCCATAATTGCACATACAAACCCTTCAGTTTCTCCGAAGAGGTCACCGAAGCTTAGCCAAGCCACGGACGCTAGGAAATCTACTTCGGGCCCATGGAGGGTCCGATAATAGCGTCAGTGTAGCTTAGTAGTCCTTGCTTTGCCATATATCCTTGCGGTTCTTGACACTTAGTACGACAGGTTTGCGCCAGTTCTCCTTGCTTAAGGAGAGCGGTGTGAGGCTCTTATCCACTACCACCACATCTCAATGCATCCCTACGTCAACTTGGAGGAATTACTCCCTGAGGTTACATACCTCGCGATTATGGAGGGTCTTAGCATTCAAAAAGCCTCGACCCCCACATTTTCGCAGAATAATAACCTCATTCCCGATGACCGTGTGTGTTGCATTCGATTTGCGGTTAGTAGTGTGCGGACTCTCCTATCCAAGGCGTCTAACTCCATCTGAGTCCACTTGAGTGTACCAAAGGAGTACATCAACACTGGCATGACCCAACCATTAAAGGCACGCACCTTGTTACCTCCTGACACAAGACTTTTCAATACTTTGTTCAGGCTGCCAAAGAAACGTGTCTGTAATGATTGTTTCATGTCAGCAACGTTGATGCCTAACGCCTCTGACATACCCAAGTATTTGTAGGCCTCCGTTGCAGAGAGCAACCTTAGGTTTATAGAATCCGAGAGCTGTATGCCCTGGGATTTCATAATCCCGCCTCGTTTTACATGCATGACTGCACATTTGTCAACACCAAATTCCATTCTAATGGAAGTACTGAAGCTTTCAGTGATCTTCAGTAACTTCAATAGTTGGAATTTATAAGAAGCAAATAGTTTAAGGTCGTCCATGTATAACAAGTGGTAGATGACCCTGCCCCCTCTCCGCAACGAATAGCGTAGCCCTAAATTATTATTTTAAATAGACGTTTTCAGACTGATTTCTAAATTTTTTATAACTGATATTTTATTTAGAAACAAGAGAAGGATGAAAAATATAAGAAAAGCGTTGTAAAGTTTCTGATGATAAGAAGTTAAAGAATTAATTTTAGAATGTTATTTTTAGTTTCTCATTTTTTTGTAGGTAAGTACTAAAATAAGTATAAGAATAAAGCTTTTTAAAATGAATATTATGTTTTTTTCTCAAGCAGAATATGTTTATAACCTAAAATTTGACCGAATCAAATTAAAATTATATGGATTTAATCTCATATTGCGCTTTGTTTAACCCAAGTCAAATCGCATTAACGAATCAAACACCGTAATTGTCGCATAATACGTTGTTGACAAATTAAGTTAGTCTGAATATAGAAAAAATGTATTAACGAATTAAGCGGAAAAAAGGCCGTTATTGCGAAATCTCGTACTGTACCGTAAAAAACTCTTTAGTTAAACTATACACATTTTTATACCTTCAAACTAAAAATTATATTCATAACATAAAAAATCTACACACAGCGGTGATTTTCATTTTGAAAACTTTGAAACTAAATATCTCAATTTGACCCAGGTGTCGCTTAATCTGATATTCCATAACTACGTCCAATTACATTCCGGTCAATTACCAATTAGCATTGCTAAAAAGTAGGATCTACAAAATATGTGCGAAAAACTAATCATATCAGAGGAACTCCACGCATGGATACGTGGTATGAAGACGTACACCAAGCCAACAGCCTTCGAAAGAATAATTTACCATGTTTTCTTTTCTGTTTCTTAAAATAAACCATTTATTAAAGTAATGTTAAATTATAATATGTTTAATTTCTTTTGACCTAAAACCCAATAAGTCGGTACCCTTCGCCACTTTACACTTATTTATGATAAAATGGACCACCTTGAAAACTTAATATTACTGTTATACACTAATTCAATGTATACACTTTTACCACAAATACTCATTATAACGATATTATTTGAATAGAATAGGTATTTTTGTCCTTAAAACTTAAATATTGAATATCTCGAAAGTGACAATTTCATACTTATTGGGTTTGAGCACTATACCCTCGATGTATTTAAATTCGATTTGAGAATAAATTTATATTACCGCTACGCTTGTCGATGCACGATGGCGCGACCTTCATTTTATAGAGCTGACACTAAGAGCAATCATTTGTCGCTAACTATAAATAATTATATTACGTCTTGGGTACAACGTGAAAACCAGCATCTTGCACCCTACATAATTTTAATCTCGACGACCTCCGTGGTCGAGTGGCGTCCACACCGGTTTACAAGGTGTCGCCAGCTCTGAGGTCCCGGGTTCGATCCCCGGCCGGGTGAATGTAGAAAACCACCTTCGTTGTCTCTGAATTCCATAACACGCGTGCTGTAGCTACTTACTTTGGGTTCAGAGCAATGTATGTGATGTTGTCCACATTTATTTATTTATTTATTTAATTTATTTATTCTATGTTATTTACAAATGATTGTTCTGAGTCTGGGTGATCTTTGTGCATGTGATTTGAATGTTTGTAAACTCCTCGCGTCACATGACTTAAATCCCTTAATTTTTTTTTATAATCTATACAAATATATAAAGCTTTAGAGCTTTAGAGTTTGTTTGTTTGTTTGTTTGTTTGAATGCGCTAATCTTAGGAACAACTGGTCCGATTTGAAAACTTATTTCAGTGTTGGATAGCCCATTTATTGAGGAAGGCTATAAGCTATATAACATTACGCTGCGACCAAAAAGAGCGGAGCATAAATGAAAAATGTTGCAAAAATGAAAAACCGTTGAAACTAAAACACGCGGGCGAAGTCGCGGGGAACAGCTAGTTCCTTATAAAAATATTCTTGTTTAAAATATATACATGCCAACTTTGTAAGTATAGTTAAGCTCTACTAGTGAGGTCTATTTATCAAGAACAAACAACTAGTCATCAGCATAAATTTTCAATTTGGGGACAAGTTAACGTATCATTTGTCACACAAGACGTTAACTCGAAGGTATATGCGTTAGGCCTTGATATATTTATTAACCGACTGCGGCGAATACAAAAAAGAAGGGTTATCTTTGTTTTTACCTATATATATATCTATATTATCTTTGTTCGAACCTAACCTTGTCTTAAAAAGTTTAATACTAGACAATGCTCTAAATATTAATTAAAGCCTTTAAAGTTTACAATGAATAAATATGGACAACATCACATACTTTGCTTTGAACCCAAAGTAAGTAGCTATAGCACTTGTGTTATGGACCGACGAAGCCACATGCACCCAGACCCGAGACAATGTATAAAAGTGGTTTTCTACATTGAACCGGCCGGTGATCGAACTCAGGATTTTAGAGCTGGCAACACCTTGAAAACCGGTGTGTACGCCACTCGACCACGGAGGTCGTCATAATAAAAGTTGACTATAATTTTATAATTTGCAACAACAATATGGTTTTTTAATACCGCTCACACAAAACAAGCCAAACCCCTCAAAACTACCAAAAAACAAAAATTCATAGTTCTTCAAAATATTTGATTACAAACATGAATTCTGGCTCACTTAATGACTTGTAAATAGGGGGAGGGTTTGGTCATTAATAACCAGGGGGGCTGTCTTCCACAGCTCCTTCGAGCAATTACCCCATCGCCGTGACACTGTCGAGGGCTACCAGTAAGATATGTTCACGGGGTGTTGAGAATAAATTTAAATTACGTTCTGAATTGAGAGATTATCATAATTCGAGGTTTAAATAACCCAAACTTTTGATGTTTAGGTTGTTGCAAGCAGTTAATTAAGTGTAGTCATTGTATTCTATTTACTAGCTGTCCCCCGCGACTTTGTTCGCGTGTTTTAGTTTCAACGGTTTTTAATTTAAGCAACATTTTTCATTTATGCTACGCTCCTATTGGTCGTAGCGTGATGTTATATAGCCTATAGCCTTCCTCAATAAACGGACTATCCCATACAAAAAGAATTTTTCAATTCGAACCAGTAGTTCCTGAGATTAGCGCGTTCAAACAAACAAACAAACTCTTCAGCTTTATAATATTATAGTATAGATTATTTCATAGGAAAAGGTAGGCGCTTTTCATTAATTATTATTATTCACAATACTTACTATAAAAGATGTTTTTAGTATACAATCTTTTGGGTTACAAATGCACTTTCTTTTTTAACCTAACCTTACTTAATAATCGATGTTTATTGCATTCCACAATATAGAGTGGGTACAATAAACAAATATTTAAATCATCATGGGCATCATTACGGGCACAGAAATTTAGGATCATTCAAAATTTTTGTATATTTGTATAATAACTATCATGAGGTATTCATAATTATTTAAAACAAAACGTAATTATTTAAAATATACGGCAATCCCGAGAATATACGTGAGTAAACCGTTTTGTTTTAAATAATTATTTTTGTATAATTATTAATTGTATAATTTAAATAATTATGTAAATATATACATATATTAAACTAATTTTAATTACCGCCAAGGTATTGTAACTATTATATTATTATCACAATCCAATAAACTGACTCGTTTACACCATACAGCGTAATCAATTACTATTGAACAATATATCTCATCAACACAAAAAATAATTAAGTAAAATAATCACACTACTGTTTCTCCTTCACTGCGGCATAGGTAGGTACTTTGTTTGCTGTGTATTTGTGTGCCTTACCTACTTATGCATACAAAATATCATCTCCGCGATACACAAAGGGAAACGACATTAGTCTGTCTTTTCAAATGAACTAACCTTGAATTATTATGTATTCGATACACGAGAGAGATTTCCACTCTCTTCTCTCTACAGCTAAATGCATAATCATGATGGCTGCTATATATGTATGTGGGATTATATGAGAAAAATAAACAAATAAACAATTGGTAAACTGTTTATTGCATTGAATAATAAATCAATAAAAAACGTTAAATTAATAAATCAGCGTTACACCGTGTCCGTCGTGAATCTCGTCGTCGCCATTACTCTCTAATATCCACATAACAAAGTATACTTTTTCTTTCATCCGCTGCGTTCCGTCCAGTTCCGTCTTAACAATCATAAGCTGCATTCATACTCTACCGTAATGCAACCTTCTTATCCCACATGTATTGTAGGCTAATAAGTCAGTCGAATTATTTTTAAGATATTGGTGATCTAGATCTAAACGCTTATGGTCCAAGTTTAACTCAAAATTAATTTTAAGCCCAAACAAGACATGAACCTACAGGTGCTGGTACAGATTTTTCTATTAAATGTACCGTAACTGTCAAATATTCGATCTACTTCTGTGCATTATTTTCCGCTAATTACGTCCTGCAAGCAGGGATATAGCATGAAACTAAAATTAATTATCAACAATTTACTTTAAGATACCTTTTTAAGTCTAAAGGTATACTTTATAATAATAATACCAGCCTATAAATGTCCCACTGCTGTGCACTGGCCCCTTCTCATATGGAGAAGGCACGAGCATTGATCACACTTGTTCATTGCAGGTTGGTGATTTTGGAAATTTTGGGATATATTCATTTTTTTTTCCTTCTACGATTGTCAATGGTGTTTTAGAATAATTAAGAAAGTACAAATAACTTTGAAAAATTCACATTGGTACTTGCCAGTAATGGGTTCGAACTTGCAACCTTGTGCACACAAATCCGTTCATTGAACCACTAGGCTACCACGACACTCAAGTCTAAAGTTACTTCGCAAATTCTTTGAAGTTTAACTCAAAATTTTAATCGTTATTAAAGACCATTCTTTATATTTAATGCCTGAAACCTTATACCTTAGAGGTTAAACCTCTTTTGAACCATTTTGCCTTAGGCTTTAATTGTTTCTTTGTCGCGTACATATCACATACACACTAAAAGGCACACAATTAATCGCACTGAGAGGAATGGTGCTATTGCATTTTGAACCTTATTAACAAGATGTAAATCAGAACTGTTATGGATTCTCACCTAAGTTTGTTGTAAAGCTCATACACACATTGAGTAAAACGCCTTAAAGCTCATTAAAAAAATGGCGTTATATATTCGTCCTTATTAACAAAACTCAACTATTTATTTGTTTGACACATAATTCCTTGCTTTTAATTACTAAGCAGTTAGTTAGTTTTATTTATTTGCCTATAATATAAATAAATATTTTTGCTTGATAACCTTTTACACAATTAAAAAAATTATATATCTATATACTATAAATCTATATCCATACTTATAATATAAATGCGAAAGTAAATCTGTCTGTGTGTCTGTCTGTTACGATTTCACATCAAAATCGCTAACCCGATTTGGATAAAACTTGGTATGAAGTAAACTTGGATCCTAAGAGAGGACACAAAGGTTACTTTTTGTCGCGATAACTGACACCCACGCGGGCGGAGCGGCGGGTTAAAGCTTGTTTATATTATATTATTTTAAGCTTTATCAAATGAATCAATCCTTTGAATCAAAACACTGCAAATACCATTCTCGTGCATTAAAACGCAGCGAAAATAACAACCAGATGTAATCAGTGTTCAAACGCGTAAATCGCAACATAAATCGAGCAGCAACTTTTTAATTTTACGTGTTTACGCATAATTGCGCTACGTAACGCGTAAACGACCGTAAATCTGTCCGATTGGTTATTTATTCGCTATTTACTGAATGAAATATAAGCGGACATGAGTGGAGGCCTGGCTGAAAACAGCCATTGAAATTAGAAGTCTTTGCTCCGAGGAAACCGGCAAAAAATGGGGAATTTTTAAATTTAGGGACATGGTAATAATTTCAGAATATTTCTTTATTAATCTTACATCAAAATTAGCAATGGTGACATATTGTTCTCTAACATTTTTACTAAGTTTAGTAAATATAGGTAAAAATCATATTCTGTTAGGTACCTATTATTTTCTTTTCTTTTTAGAGTTTAAGTTCAAATAATTTCAGCCCTCGATCACAATTTTTTTTTTTCTTTCTTAGGTTGAAGACCTAATGACGTCAGATCTCGCTGAGGGTACGACTTGGGGATATGTCGGACTTGCACCAACTGAAAACACCCCGGCCCCGTCCTTGCCTTTGCTGGAGCCGCGGGTTTACTAAAGCATGCTAGGCGGGTCTCCGGCGGAGGTACCTACTATCCTAAGTCAAAAAGGAATAACAGTTATCTCACCTTTTTTCTGATAAAATTTATTTAGAATGAAGAAGATCTGTAACTATGGAAAATAAATAAAACCTTATTTATTATGTATACACAAAATCATATAGAAAGAACATAATATAACAAAAGTACAAAGCCACTTTTTATTTCCAAAAAAATCTCTGCCAGCAGACCCGCGATAGGAGAAATAGTAAATAATGGCAGTCAACAGTGTGCAACTTATTATACATGAAACTACATTTTTATAATCTAAAATGTATTTGTTTTTCTTATTGCTTTAATTCTTTATTTTGTTTTCCTGATTATTAAAATACTATTAAATGATTTTTATACCATTACAAAAGAGAAAGCCCATCATATTTTTTTTTTAAACATGGGTAATAAACACATGTATCAGCTCTATGTTTTCCCACCAAACCATACAAATAGCAGACAGTAATTTTATCACATCCAAGAAGTACGGGACTGTTATAGGAACAAAATCATTAATACTATAAGTATGTACTTAGTTATAAATAAATTAACTGTCCTCTTACACCGTTAACTGAATTATTCTCTAACAGCATCACAGAATCTATTTTTCTTCCATTACTGAAGCTCTCTGGAAGATTTAATATTAACTTTAGCAAGACCGTAACTTGATTACTTTATTATCAATAACTGTATCATAGTAAACTGTAAACAAAGTTAAGTGGTATATAAATAGCACTTATTTCGATATTATTCGTCGAACGTGATGTGAAATATTAAACGATGTAAAAGTGGGTTCTATGTGAATATTTAAGTGGTTGTCAAAGTTTTACATAAAAATTGTGTTTTTTAGGTGTTCGGCAGTATGTTCTCGGACATTTTTCCCCGGTCTTTAATCTGTGCCCCCAGTTTCAGACTCGCTGATCAACATTCATAATTAATCACCTGTCAAACCTCATGTCAAACGCTGAGAGTGGTTGTTAGTCATTTGGTCAAC
The DNA here is from genome assembly GCA_932294365.1 of Diachrysia chrysitis. Lineage (NCBI taxonomy): Eukaryota > Metazoa > Arthropoda > Insecta > Lepidoptera > Noctuidae > Diachrysia > Diachrysia chrysitis. The sequence continues at coordinate 2,111,269 of OW028661.1, forward strand.
CTATCACAGTCTCTTCCAAATGTCATTACGTCGGCTTTTATAAACAGTGTTAAAAAAAATATCAACTTTACTAATTAGTTTGACAAACGCTGGCACATATAATAATTTAAATAACCGTTATTTTTAAACCACACATTTAATGCGGTGGAGTAAAGTCTGGACGAGTCGTTTTAATTATATATTCATGGTCCCATCTGTTCAGAAAACTGGCAATACCATTCCTTTACACGCTGACAAACTATTTAATTGTTTTTATGTTTATTGCACAATTCAAAGGTATGTAATATTTGAAAAACTATTTTATAATTGATATTTAATGTTTACGCGAATGTGATATATTGGAATAAATCTATTAGGTATAATTTCTGTAAAATTTTTCTCGTATTTCCTACGTTTTCGTCGGAAATATAAGTTTTTATTAAAAAACCGCGATAAAATCCGCGAAGTAGTTTTTTTTCTTATGTTATAGTATTGTGTAAGCTTGTAGGTATGTACCAAAACGAAACAATGTACCTACGATATTAACAAATTGACTGTAAACCAAACATTAAAATATGTATTTTATTATCAAAATAAACTGTATAACAATAAATAACAAAAACTCAATTACCAAAAATGATATTCCACGAACTACGTCCAAACTGGTTTAATCCGGCCAAATCCAACGCAATCTAACTTTATTACAACAATTGCTAGCACCAAAAATTAAAATCCGCCATCAATCGCGCTAGTGTTGCCCAAATATTAAAAATTAAAAATCGTTCTTAGTTACAATGTCGGATTTAAATTTAAAAGGGTGACGTTTTTTATGAAATTTTATTTTAATGTTTTAAATGAATATATATAGTGAGTAACGATTTAAATTTGTTTATTGAGAATGTAGCCGTGTGGTATTGTAGTCTACCACGCCAATACCACTGTGCGCGACGTGCTGTGGGTTCGAACCTTGCTTCCCCATAAAACCGATACTTGTGTGATGCAAAAATATCTGATTTAAGTCTGGGTGTTATTGTATAAATGAATTGAATATTTGTAAAACTGCGATAAAGGGATGAAATTTTCTACTGAAAGAGTCGTTTTTTTTTAAGAAATGAAGAATACATAGGCAAGAATATATGTTCACATATTTTCAGTAATTAGCTGTTTGTGTATCTATTATGAGAATTTAAACTCGCAGTAAGCAATCGTATTAGAATCTGGGCCATTACCCAGTGGGCTACCAGGACATACTTATTTTATTAATTAGCTTAGATTAGTGTAAAACTGCTACTAGAACTAATGCCAGCTCAGAGATCGAAGCGAGTTCTCCATGGAGTGTGATTAGCCAAATAGTACTTATTAACTTCTTCAGTAACCCAATTCGAAAACCTAAGGTTAATATTACACTGAGTTCCTTTAGAAATCCAGTCGGAAAATAAGTTTTAATGAGGAGAGTCCTGAACTTATAAAAATATTAAATCAAATCATTTATTTCCTAAGGTTAAAAAAGTCATTACCCTTACACGTCATAAAATCTATTTTTTTTTTCTATTTTTTTAATCAATATAAATATCTAAAATTATATCTAATTAGCTGCCTACCTCAGCTTGGCGCGGTTGGTGCGAGATTTCCATGTTTTAAGACCTTACATTTAAAAAGGAATTATCCGCTATCAATAATCCGCTAATATAAGAATCGGGATTACTTTTTTATTTGAGTCATGTCGGCTCAACTTGACAAAAATCTAGTTTAAAAATCATGTTTCTTGCTCTAGCATATTCTAAACAACCTTTAATTACTTTGTCCTCACTTACGTAGTCATTTCTACCAAACATTCCGATGAGAAATAAATCGTTCAATACTTTTACGACTATATTAATAAATGGCTTTTAGCAAATCAAAATCAAACACCACTCACCAAACGCGAGACCTCGAAAGCAACTATGGAATTTATCGTAATTTTAAATCATAAACAATGCTAAAATCTTACAATGTTTCGTGTTAACAGCGCCGTGGACAAATTTCATTAAGTCCGTGTTCAGTAAGTCTCATTTAGTTCGGTAAACACTAGACCGGGACAATATCCTCTTGTTGTGCTCTCAAACCCTGGCAGAAACTTCGCCTCTTACACACAGTTAAAGAGGTTTTTTTATTAGATTTTGTAAACGTTTACACTTTTTGTTTGACGTATTTTAATGTGTTTTTTTAATTTGTTTATTTTTTATCCATTCTTCCACACTAATATCCATATCCATACTTACTAATATATAAAGCTGAAGAGTTTGTTTGTTTGTTCGTTTGTTTGTTCGTTAGTTTGTTTGTTTGTTTGTTTGAACGCGCTAATCTCAGAAACTATTGGTCCGATTTGAAAAAATCTTTCAGTGTTGGATAGCCTATTTATTGAGGAAGGCTATAAACTATATAACATTACGTTGCAACCAAAAGGAGCGGAGCATATTACAAAAATGAAAAACCGTTAAAACTAAAACACGCGGACAAAGTCGCGGGGGACAGCTAGTTATTATTATAAATACGAAAGCATGTCTCTTTGTTACGCTTTCATGGTTAAACCACCGAACCGATTTTGATTAAACTTGGTATGGGGTAAGCTTGGATTGTCAGAAAGAACATCAACAGCAGCGATAACCGACACCCGCGCGGGCGAAGCATCGGGCAACAGATAGTTACAAATAAATTTATTGAACTTAGATAAGTAAATAAGAAGTAGAAGTAATAAATATATTTAAAATAATAGAACTGGTTGATGAGATCGAACTGGAAATTGAACAAAATGAACGCGTTCAGGAAGTGGTAAAAGTGGTGGTGGGTGAATCAAGGTGCTCGCCATTGAATTGACGTTCAAAAAGACTTTGTGGCCTAGTTGTCATAAATTAGTTATGAATTTAAATTATTATTTCTAATAACTAGAATTCTGAAAACCGCGTTTACATCAAATAATCAACATATTCTAATTGAGATAAACAGGTTTTTCTCTGAAACTTTATTATTTAATTACCAGTAGTATTTAGTAACCAAAAATCCTCTTAATTTTGTGAAATTGTTTTAGTATTTCGGCCATAACTTGTGAAAGAGTTGGGTTTACTCGAAAAGTTACTCATAGTTTTTTAAGAAGATTAAATTTACCACAATTTAAACTCCACCTTAGCTTTGTAGGCATAATAAGACCTATTAAGGTCTTAAGATAAACTACTTAAAAAAAAACATTGTAATTGACTACTTTTTGCGAAAATTATAGTTTTATTTATATTTTAACTAGAATATCCTACCGCCTACATACCGCTTTCTCACGAGAAAACATGAATAAAAAGTTATACAACAGTTATTTATCTTTAATTTAACGGTTGAACGAAGACCGTAAGTTCTTTACCTCACTGAATATCTGGAAGAATGAAGACAAGAAAATCGGTCATGTTTATAAATAGACCTCTCAGAAGATTAAGGTCTATAAAATATTTTTGTTACTTAAACAAAACTCGGCTTCAAAATGAATATAGCAGTACATGAAACCTTTTTACAGAAAAACTGTTTTCTTTTAGTGTGTTTTCAGCTTTACAGTTCCAGATACGGTAGTGCCCTCTGTTGGTCGATTGCGAAACAAAACAATAAAGAAAAACACATTAAAACATGCTGTAAGAAAACAAAATAGAAATTGGTAGTTGCTATTAAAATTCTTGAAACAAGATAAGTTAAACATACCTAGAAATTACTAACTAAAATCATAACATTTATTTTGCGTAATTAAAATATTCTATTCGTGTTTGATTAAGAAAAAAACTAACGAACCCTTCTGTAAACACGAAAAATCTTTCTCTAAATAAATTAGCAATAAAAATCATATTAAAAAGTTCAAGTTATATTTCTAAATATTCTTAAAAACTATTCTAGCTAATTTGTACAATAATCACATTTCAAAACGCAAAACAAAAAATTCTTTAATTACCTTCGCTTTCAAAAAAAATAGTAGTGATTTTTCGGGTAAATGTCTTTTCCTGTCCGTATTCACGTAAAGTCGAGACTATTTGTGCCTAATACCTTTTTAGCGGTCCGTAAGTACCCAAAGGTTGCCAACGGGATCCTTTGACTAAGCCTCCGCTGTCTGTCCGTCCGTCCGACCGTCCGTCTGTCTGAGAGCGGGCTGCTTCTCATGAATCGCGATTGCTAAACAATTGAAATTTTTACAGAGTAATTATGTTTTGCAGTGCCGTTATAAAGACAACTAATAAAAATGAATAAGAAATTAAAGGGTGCTCCATAAAATCCTCCATTAAAGACTCCGACTTACTTGGTTTTTAGCTATAATTTTGCTTATAGTTCACTTCAGCACAATCAGTTCCTAATTAAACCCTTAAGTATCATAAATACTACTTAACACAAATTACATTAACACACACACTATTGAAAAACACTCTCAACTCCAAATCCCTTATTTTCATACAAGAATATAAACTCGATCAAAAACGTTGTTTTCAGAAGAATATCTACAGCCGTCCTCAGTTACATTTTAAACAGGGTGTCCACACGTCGTGTACGTGACCAGAATAATCTCTTTCAAACAGCCTGTATAACACGAATTCAAAACAAATTATGTTGGCAACTAATTTGTGGAGAATGGATTTGAGTAATTACTTTACGTTTGTTGGAAAATTTCGTTGTGACGTCATTGCGTGGAAGAATAATAATATGTATAGCGGATAAACGATGTCATTTAAATTTATGATACTGTTTATGAAAAGATTTGTTCTATCTCTAATATAATTCTTGATAATTAAGCGCAGTTTTTGAAGTTATTGCTTAAATTCTTCTTAGGTTTGATTGCGTTCATGGATAAATCCCATACACACATACCCAGCTCTAAAACAAATATCGTAGGCCATAAAATATTTGCTCCATGCGAGAAATGGCCTACGACGCGTAGCACAGAATGCGAAGCGCTCCGCTACGGCGGCCACGTAGGTACGGTTCGGGACCACTATTTACTGACATAGGAATGTTGGTTTATTACTATATTATAATTATGTTTGTTAAAGGCATAGCATTGATTCTTTTCTGTTCTCATATTATCATTTTGTTCTTCTATATAAAGAAATATGCTGGAATAAAACCGAATATCAAATAATGCAAATTGAAATACATTTAATATTACGTTATAAGCAGTATAAAAAGACAGGCCTGTTGGTCTAGTGGTTAGTGACCCTGACTGCTAAACCGGAGGTCGTGGGTTCGATTCCCACCCAGGACGAATCTTTGTGTGATGAGCACGATCATTTGTTCTGTGTCTGGGTGTAATTTATCTATAATATGTATGTATTTAGAAATATATAAGTATGTTTATCAGTTGTCTGGTTGCCATAGCACAGGCTCTGCCTAGTTTGGGATCAGATGACCGTGTGTGAGATGTCCTAAGATATTTTTTATTATTATTTATTTATTTATAATAGAATATATGTATATAATACAATGTTGAAAAGAGCGCTACCGTTGTCAATTTCGCAGCCAGAGGCGTTTGACGCACGCGACGTCCGAAATGTCAAATTCCGTAGTTTGTTGGTGCCGTTCTGTGCCGTTGGTAGGCTTTGACAGATAACGTGCTAGTGGCGCCAACTGGTGAGTGCAATACCGGAAGCTCTAATAATGTAATGCGTGTTTTTATAACAACTTATACTTCTTAACATTACATTACATCGTTCCTTCATCAAACCTTCCAGGAACCTTTAATTTAACCTGCCATGAACGAACAAATTACTTCTTCTCATTTAGATAGGTATATTAAAAAATACATAATTTTCATTTTAATCCGCGCACAAAAGGTAGTACTGAGCCACTAATCTTGTCCACACAAGTTATAAGTCATCCCTGAGAGAGTAATACCTGTCTGCAGTCTAATTTCGTTTTTAGGGGTCCGTACTATACTATTAAAGTAGCATTTCTTTTTTTTTACTTTGAGGTAACGCGGCAATTGATAATGAAAGTATGTATGTGTTAGAATCTTGGTCTTTAGACCAAGATATGCAACTACAAAAATTTAATATAATAAAAAACAATTAGTTTTGGATGGAAGTTGAGTTGTTACTAAGATTTTTTTATTATTTGTTATATATGTGAAGCTGTGTGCCAAATACTCAGAAATCAATGTTATTCTAATCTAAACTTTTCTATTCTAAAAAAATGAACGTCATAATTGACTTTCTGCGACAGAGCAGATTGTTAAATTATCATAATAAGGTACGGAACACAAAGCACCCGCGAGCTTTAAAACCTACTTCTAACTCGAACGTACGCTTTTCACAGATACAGTTAGAACTAGTTAGAACTCTCAGAAATCTTTTAGAATTTATTAACAAGAAGATTAGATTATATTCGCCGCAATGTTAAGATTCGTTTAAAAGTGTGACACGAATTATATTATAATAGGTTTTAATCAAAAATACAATCGAGCAACAATGCCTAATATTAACAAGACGCGTAATATTTTGTGTGTCAGCAGAAGTTCCGGGCTATAGATTTTTATTTATGGTTAACACTATAATGCTTTCTAAATTATACTACAAGCCCAATATTGGTTACCGTGGCAATCAAGGTTGTTAAAAAAATCTGAGTAAAGTGGATTAGATAACATGGGTTAATAATAATAAATATAAATACAATAGGGAGATTTACCAAAATAAAACCGACGTTTAGTTAATGTAAAAATTTTAGACACGTATGAATGAATGTCAATACAAATTGACAAAGATAATAATAATAATACAAGCCTATAAATGTCCCACTGCTGGGCACAGGCCTTTTCTCATATAGGGAAGGAACAAACATTTATCACCACGTTTGCTCATTGCGGGTTTGATTTTAGATTCCCATTTATGGAATCCAGGTTTCCTCACGATGTTTTCCTTAACCGATAGTTAATGATGTCTTAGAATAATTAAGAAACTACATAGGTATAACTTTGAAAAGTCACATTAATCCTGTAATAGGTTTCAACCTGCAACCTTGAGCACACAAATCCGTTCATTAAACCACTAGACCACCATGACGAAGATAAAGCACTTTAAAATTCTAGAGTGACGTAAATATTTGTCTAAAATTGTAGTGTAATTGTGACATTCCTCGAATTCCATTTACTGTATTTTCTTAATTTTATGTTTACGGGACAAAAATAAAATTCGGTGTCTAATATTTTTTAATTACATAAAATTATAACAAAAATTTTGTATTAGTATAGAACTAATATTATAAAGCTGAAGAGTTTGTTTGTTTGTTTGTTTGTTTGTTTAAACGCGCTAATCTCGGGAACTACTGGTCCGATTTGAAAAATTATTTCAGTGTTGGATAGCTCATTTATTGAGGAAGGCTATAAGCTATATAACATTACGCTGCGACCAAAAGGAGCGGAGCATAAATGAAAAATGTTGCAAAAATTAAAAACCGTTTAAACTAAAACACGCGGACAAAGTCGCGGGGGACAGCTAGTCATTAATAAAATTATCATGAATATCTTCTTCTATTCAATGAAACTCACATCCCCGATATATGTAATCAGAATTATTTGTAACCTGTGTCAATCAGTCTAGGATTAAATACAAAGCAATCAGGTCATAACACCGCTTGCACATCACTGGCATCGGTCAAACGTGCAACGTGCAACTATTGTAAAGCACTTGATTAATAGAGCACCATTCACACATCCAGCTAGGTGTCACTAATCAATCATACCTGAACCCTGATTTATATTCCGAAGGTGACGCGAACCGCTATTGAGTTTTAGAGTTCAGTACTAGAATTGAAAAGTGAATTTGTGATACAGTAATTTGGAATACGCGAACGCATATCAAAAGCTACTATAATGAAAATATTTAGACAAGTTTTATTTGTAAAAAACATAAAAAAATACCGACTGCTCTGCTAAGGTAGGGCTTTTAATCATTATTAAAATATATTTATTGTAGCATTTCTCATTCCAAATTGTATTTATTAATTTATTCATTCAACGCTCAATGCAGTTGTTAACAAATTATCGTTATACATAGGTATAATAACATACCCTGAAACTTACAATTATTGCAATTACTTGCATTTATTTTTGTAAACCATTTATAAAATTCTTTCTTTTGATACCTTACTCGATATGTTTGGTTAAAAAAAACCATATTAACGACTTACAATATATTGCAAATACTGCTATTAATTAATATTTTTTTTCCACTTGAGATTTTGGGATGTCGAAATCCATCCAGCCATGTGGAAAATACCAGATAACACAGAAATTTACAAATAAAGTAACATATATACAAGATATGCGCGAGAACAACCCTTCCTTGGCAGTATGGTAAAAAGAACAGGAGAAGAAAATAAAAGTAAAACTATATTTGAAAGACCTTATAATATGACGGTGACTTAGCTCTCTTTGCATTTTTCCAAGTGAATCTGTATAGGTACTTTTTGGTTGCTATCCTTTTCAAGATAATAAATCCTTAATACTAGACTGCCACTGTCCTAACGGTAAAGCAAAGGCCTGCGGTTTGAAGGTCCTATACATAGGTTTCACAACAGTATTGAGGAACCCTGGGTGTTGTTCAATTCGTAAAGTTTATTTGTGTCCCAATTTGCCATGACATGGCGCGACGTCAGGTGAATGTTGGCCGTGTTTTGTTTTAGATTGAGAGATTTTATTCTGATACAACTGGACATTTATTTTGGCCGGGATTGAAACAATATTAATGGCGGCAGATATTGGAATTCACGTTTTGTAAAAACAGAATCACGACTAAAAATACGTACACCATTGTACATAATCCATTTTCTTTTTAAGATAGTAATATTTTTGAAGTGAAACTTCTTTAGGCGCATGAGGGTAAAATTTTTACAGATGAAACGTCACGCCGGTTTGCAACGGAAGTCAATTTTTTATGATAATTGGTTTGAATTGGTTTGGTTTAATATTTACAAATAACATGTGGTATTTCAACTTGCCACTCGTCATTTGATAATTTAATAAATCATTTACCATAAAATAAAAATATTTCATAAATTCGCTTTTCTAAATTTTGAATTCAAAAACAAAACTTAATTAATAATTTCTAATATTGACAAAAAACACGTGGCATTTTTATTTACAATTCGTCATTTGAGATTTCAATAAATCATTGTGCATAAAATACTAATAACAATATTTCATAAATTCTTTTGACGAAATTTTAATTTAAAAATTGGAATTTCTAGAGTTATCATTAATTTACAAAAATTTTGTATATATTTAAATTGGATTAGGTATTTTTAATATTTACAAAAAATCACGAGGAATTTTAATTTAATATTAAATATAATTTCAAAATACTTCAACTGCCAGGCAAGAAATCAGTCAAGGTATGATCTATAACATGATTTACTTACTTACTATGAATAAACTATACCAATGTAATTTGAGAGGCAATTATAGGTTATACATTAGATAAGCATTTATTTCTTAGTATTTATATGGCACATTGAAGTCTTACATTAGAATAAACAGTGATTCAAATATATACCTATTACCATAGCTGCTGAAGAAATATTGAATAAACTATACATGCAAATGATAAGAACATTCAAAATTAAATTATATACTTAGATAAATAATTTAGTTTAACACATTTATGGATATAGATTCAAATATACAATGAATATGCATTTAATATAGGTTTGGATTAGTTAGTTTTAAGTGTAAATATAGTAAAGTTTGTTATTTAAAGATATTTACAACACAATATAAAGAATAAAATATATGAATAATAGTTGGTATTTAATATTAACAGTGTATTTTATATTCTTAATGTATACATTTGTTTTACAAGTTTAAAAAAATGTATAATAATAATATTATTCTAACCATAATATTTCTACACCGGATAGGGTAGTATATGTGAACCATTATATAATTATTGTAACATCTGCAATTATCATGAACTAAGAAATAAATAATATTCTATTCTATAATAGTAAAATATAATATAGACCTATAAATGTACCACTACTGGGCACTGGCCTCTCCTAAGGTTGAAAAGGAATGAGCATTGATTACCACTCAGCAACTGAATTAATTACAATATAAAAAAGTGTCCATATTAATAATTCTTACCTTATAGGATTGATTAATTATCAAATACTTTTTTTATTTTACAGATATGTGATGACCAATATAGAATGAAATATTTAAACCCTTTGGAGGTGCAAATTATGGTTCATTTATATGGGAAAAAGTGACAAACCAAAAATAGAAAGATAGTAGTAAACACGATGCAAGCAAATTACAACAATAAGCATTGTTCTTCATTTTACCACCTTTATATTGTAAACATTTGTAACATTAATAAAATTTATATTCCATTTTACTGTTAATTTGTTATAATGAGTGATTTCTGTCATTTATTTTCATTGAATAAATTAAGTCTATTAGTATATTAACTGCACTATATATATATATATATCTAATTGCAAAGCACATTAATTGTGTGAGTAGGTACCTACTATGTTTGTTTGTACTAGGAAGTTACAATTTCTAGATGTTATTATGTATCTTGCCGATGGTGACTTTATTTTATAAATTAGAATTCTATTTATAGCATTGTAATAAGTGACTTATTGGTCTAGAATAAAATTATATTTGTCAACAACATTATTATGTTTTCCTAACCTAAAGACTTACCCAACTTTGTAGCATTACCAATAGGTACTAGGTAGTATATTACTTTGCCAGTGTAACATTTCATAATAGCTAATTGTTGCTATTAAAATAATTAATAATCATAATACCTAGTAAGTTCATAATAAGAAGTGTTAAGTTACTATAATATATTATATTAGAGGAATAGTACCTAGTATTAAAAGTCCAAATACCAAGATTGCAATACTTTTATTTTTAATATAATAGGTACAGTAAATCTCTGCCAGGGAAGACAATGTATATAATATAACCTATAATTATGACGAATCTTAACAATATTAATAGAAGGTAAATGGTCGACTGTGGCTGTCTTTACTCTGCATGTTTCTTTATTTATTTATTAATATACGCGCACCCAACGAAGGCGCGTAGCCATAGCGGGCATAGCCAATCAAATTCTAATGCACTGCGGTCGAATACGATGCACGACACTCAAAGTCAAAGATTTATTGCACTTGAAGCCTTTCATAACAATTCTGTGGAACTTCATAACTTAGTAGGTAGCCTTATGTACGCATAACAATACTCATATTAATAATATTGTTGTACAAACATCCAACTTTCACATGTAGTATTTTCCTAATCAATGCATAAAGAGTTTGGTATATTGTGTGCATGCATGATACATTTAGCTCGCGTTAAGGTTATTGGTCCTCGGTTTACTAAACATCTTAGAAGTTTTATATAATAAATCACATTATCACAATGTAAACAAACTTCTAAACAAAATAAACTTTTCTTTCAAACTTGAAGTATAACCACCACTATTTAAATAGGCAGCCGCTCACATTAAGTACGATAGATACAAATTTCAATCTATTTTGGTCGGTTTATCAACATTTGCTCGTCCGTTCCACAGATTACATATAGTAGAGTCTAGTCCGTGCGTTTCGTTCGTTCTCATTCCTCACGTCTTACGGTGAGCAAACGCACACTTTATAGTTAGAGTAAGAACAACTTGCACTCGCAAGTTTACTGTCGTCGATGCGTTAGACGTAAACTCGATTTACGTGATAGTAAAGTATTTCAATTGACAGTTGGTGACTCGCACTAAGCATACAGATGTTGAATATCCTTCCTCTTAATCTTGGAAATTTAAAGTTTTAGATTTGTATAAATATAAACAAGATTTATAAATTAGTTCGCCAAAGAAGTTTCACTTCTGACATGTGTACTTTGTACGCACGCATGTTTTTTTATTTGCAAGTAAAAAAAAAAGATATTTTTTGCTACTAAAACAAAATAAAATAAACACAAAATAAGACAGTAGCAAAAGGAGATGGCTCAGCTAATGCTGTACCGGGACGAACACGACCCGTCACAGCGCTGGTTTTCAACCATTCCTACTACCTAAGTAAAACTCCTTATTAAAAATTATTCAATATATTAACTACTATTTCTTCGAACTATTCAAAGCATACTGCCTACTTTTCAAGGTTAATTTATTGATCAGTCTGCCTTTAGGCGAATTAAAATAAACTGTCCCTAACAAAATACTACTTTAGCATTCTTATTTAACCCACTTAGCCAAAATCCGGTTCACACGTGTACCTCGGAACGGCACATAATCCAGAATCGATATCACTCGATACCTAACAAGATGGAGTTTGGTGCGATTCGTGACATTTAAGGCAGCGCGTGACTCCATTTACGGACGATACAAAAAGAACGAGATCAAAGGGGGCAGCGGAGTTAAATACTAGTGTTGTTGCTTAAAATATCAAGACTTTTTTTCAATCGATTAAATTTTTGACAATCGATTTGAAATTCCATAAAAAAAAGGTACGATATTTAAGCCATTTAATAAGTTTATCCATTTAAGTATTTTTTAATTTGTAAAAGCCTTTATCGTATAGTATTGACCTTTATATTTTGTACTTACAATTTATCTATACTTCGAAATAACAGTTAAAATTCAGGAACTGAATACGTTAAATTGTTATCAAAAATTCACTCAATTAAGTAATGTGAATAACTCGACTGCAAAAAGGAATTTTTACTTTTTGAAATTGTTCGCGACGTTCATAATTAAATTTTAAAATTATGAGTTTCATTATCTGTATTGATTCTCTTTGTGTATTATGACGTGAATTCAAACTTGTTTTAACTCAATCGGATTTTGGTTTTTATTTTATTTTTTCGAAACTTGACATCGATAGAAACTTTTTGGTGTGGTAATGCAATATTTCTACATTTCCCAACTCTAACAAAGCCAGCCTTTGTACGTGAGAGTCGTTTTTGAGGGGTTAAATGTACAAAATTGTTTGGCAAACGTTTGTAACGACGGAATTTGTAATGAGACTGCACTTAATGAGAGTATACTTTTGAAACTATGATATGGAAAGTTTTTGCCTATAATTGCAAGACGTAGTTTTTTGCCTATCAAACTGCGTTTGTACTTGTAATTAAATAAAAAAAATAGAAGGAAAAACTTAAACCTCAGGCAGGACTCGATCCTGCGACCACTGGCTTGACGCGCCAGTAAGCTAAATAAAGTAGCTAAATAAATACCTAACATTGCAGTTCAAGAACTAAACGTAAATAACTCTTCTCTTCTCATTGCCTTATCATTTCTGAGTTATCTCCCAATTTTGGTTCAAACATTCTTACAATATTCCGCCTTAGTTCCGTGATACGAAGGAAAGCAATAATACGAGCATTTCAAACGCGTAAGATAAAGTGTGCGTATTTGATATTTTTCGTTACACCATATGAAATATATAAGGCATTTATAACATAACCCCCCAATAATGGCTAACGTGAATGCGACGCTCGGTTGTAACCGAAGTTAAGGGTTCGTTCACACAGACCGGGTCGGAGAGGAGAGTAAATTTTTTATCGCGTTTGAAAAAGAATTTTGGGTAATTGGATTAAGGTACAATTTTACAATTCACACTGACCACGTTAGGCATTCTCTTTTAAAAGGAAGTTAAATGTAAAAATGAACCTTATTTTAAAGACACAAAACTCTTTTCTTCTTTTTCTCTTCTTTCTTTTTAACACAAACGCGGTGGACTTGTCATAAATGTGTTCCGTATTCAGTCGAATTGAATAAAACACTACAAATAAGTAGTGACATATACATTGTCGTGTTATTTTCATTTGTTTGCTTTATTTTCTAACTAAAGAATATAAACATAATGACTAAGGAAATAAAAAAAAACTATAATTATTATATATATAAATTCCGATGTACCTTAGTCACGCCATAACTATTTGTTGTATTTCGCATTATAAGGACAATATTTTTATAAAAGAAAAACGTATGGAAATGTTTTGAAAATCACACACCACCCGTGCGAAGCAGGGTCGGGCAGCTAGTTCATAATAAAAATACGGATACCAATTGTTTTAAATAATTAAAAAAATTAAAATTTCCATCAAAATACTACTCAGTAACATACAATACCTACGTAAACAAATGTAAGTTAAACCCTTTAAGAAGCTGACAGAAGATAATATCATTTAATTTAATACCCTTCGTAATTAAAGTTTACTTTTCTGAAAAGTAATACGAGTATCCTACATCTAGTTTCTTGTAAAATGTATTCAATAGAGTTACACGATATAAATGTGAAAGTAACTCTGTGTGTCTGTCTGTTACACTTTCATGGCTCAACTACTGAATCGATCTTAATGAAACTTGGTAGGGAGTAAGCTTGAATCCCAAGAAAGGACATGGGCCACCTTTTTCCGCGATAATCAACAACTATAAGGGAAAAACCGCGGCCAAAAGCTGTAGCAAATTAATATGAGATGCGGAAAAATGTTTACTGTCGTTTAAAGTTACAAAAATTAGTTAATCACCGGCTAAAACTCATTTCAAGCGCTGTGATTGGTTGTGAGCCTTTTAGTCAACCAATGACAGACACACAGTAGATTTGATAACAGGTTAAATTGATAGCCTTTTAGAAACCGGGTGCTAGTTTTTTATCCAACAAATAATTGTGTTTCGAAACTTAGCTGTAATCTTGACACTGCATAGAACTAGTGTCAAAATCGGTTGCGGTTTTAAGGAAGGTAGAAACACTGCTGTGGCTATAGCCTTTCTCCAGTCCCGAGAATAGGGGTGCGGACTGGGTATGAAAATAAAATATCTATTTAGTCCACCAGATAAATTAAAAAATAAAAACAAACACGTATTTTTTATGTTATCAAATCAATGAAAAATATCTAAGTTAAAGCGCTTTAAAGGTTTGGAGGATTGTGACGTCAGGTGTAAGTAAAAACTGTAGCTACAAGTGACGTCACGCGACGTTTCCATTCACTGTAGCTTCCTCATTATTTGTTTAATTAAAAAAAAGAAAAAATACGTGTATAATAAATTTTTAATAACCGAAGTGTAAAAAATAGTCCGCACCCATATTCTGAAAATTTCCACCGAGCAAATATTTAAACAAAAACATCATGAACTTTGAGTGTCCATAGTAACACCGACGACATTGTAAAAAACAGACCCATTTACATTCTCTTGAATTTATCTTAAAATATTATGTATAGGTATATTTAGGTAGTATTATCTATTGAACACATCTTTTGTCACTTTTGTCAGAGCCGTGAAACGTGATGTCAAGAAAAGGAACCCGATAGCGCTGTCTCGAAACTCAATTGTGTTTCACAAACATATCTGCACAATTTATCACTAACATCAAACGAAAAAAAAACTGAATTGAAATACGAACATTAGACTATATACTTATATATTATATACTTTGACATAAAGTATTTATAAGCTCTTTTTATTGTACTAGATTTCGTCAGTTAAAAAAAAACCTATATTCTTTTTTGGAGTTCAATCGAACTCCATACAGAATGGAAGGCTGTATGATTTAGTTTTAAAAGCGTAAGAGACAGGCAGACAGAGTGACCTTCGAATTTATAATATTAGTATAGATATCCGGCTTGTGGTATAGGACACCATGCCAACTGAAACCGCCCGTGCGATGGCAGCACGGGAAAAACATTTGTATGATCCACGTCATCATCATCATCAATATATCTATACTAATCTATACTTAATATTATAAAGCTGAAGAGTTTGTTTATTTGTTTGTTTGTTTGAACGCGCTAATCTCAGGAACTACTGGTTCAAATTAAATAATTCTTTTTGTGTTGGATAGTCCGTTTATTGAGGAAGGTTATAGGCTATATAACATCACGCTACGACCAATAGGAGCGGAGTATAATTGAAAAATGTTGCAAAAATGAAAAACCGTTAAAACTAAAACACGCGAACAAAGTCGCGGGGTACAGCTAGTATAATATAAAAACAAAAGAATGTTTATCCATCTAAAAGTTGACTTTAGTTCTAAATCTACCTACTCTTAAAATACATATTTAAACAACTCATTATCACAGTGAAAGTAGTCTGTAAAAAAACAATAAAACGTAGATAAGATAATAAAGTGCCCTTGACCTTACATTTTATTTCAAAGCGTCTTTTAAAACCCAGGCTACGTCTGATTTTATTTTTAAAACGAAGTTAAAAGAGAAATTACGTCAAGTAATGCTTAAAATAAAATATGTTTCCAACTCTAAACGGCAAACATTTATTTAAGATAGGTACTCTTAGGAAATCAATAATAGAAACTACTATGTACGAATGAGATATGTTTTAGAAGCTTGTTACTTGAGTTTGCAAATTAAAAAAAAAAAAAAAAAGGAGGTTACTAACTCCGTTATTATAAATGTTTATCTGTCATGTGCTTTGGCACCCCGCGCAGGCGAATACCCCGGACCGTGCACCAAAGCTCTCCCACGGTGCGCCATCCGTTTGAGTCTAGAGAATCAAACAATCTAACCAATCCTAAACGACTCTTATCGACTAATGTCTGATTCCAATATTAAAGAAACGATTCGTATTTCTTACGGACGGTAGACTATTCTAATAAATACTACAGTCCGTGAGCAAAACGAACCGTTACTTTAATATAGGAATCGGCCATTAGTGTGTAGCTTAAGTCGCGGTAGATTGCAACGGACCGCTGCAGACGCGTGGGCATTATCACGAACGGGCCGCTTTCTATGGTGTGCATTGCGGGGAAGCTACATATTATAATAAGCTTAAGACTTCTAGATAACTAATCACATTAAGTAGTTAACACGAGATTAAATTAAAAAGCCTTCCAAAAAACGGCAGTAATTTTGACGGTATAGTAATATAATTCTGTTCAAGCTTTAAATACAGGTATGATATATACAACTTCTACTTTATTTAACAGCAATAGGCGAAACATTTTCAACACATTCAAAGCCGCACGAATATTCAGTCGTTTATTAATCTGAAAACCACTAGACGGAGTCAATTACACGGAGAGAATATACATGTCATTATATAGTATCATACAGTCTCATAAACTTGGAAGTGTGGCCACTAAATATACGAAAGCGACAAGTTACAAATATACGAAGAAGAAGTAAGCACAGTTGCGGTAACACCGAATTATTAAGATCATAAAATATTACAAAGCTGAAGAGTTTGTTTGTTTGTTTGTTTGAACGCGCTAATCTCAGGAACTACTGGTTCAAATTGAAAAATTCTTTTTGTATTGGATAGTGTGTTTATTGAGGAAGGCTATAGGCTATATAACATCACGCTACGACCAATAGGAGCGGAGCATAAATGAAAAATGTTGCAAAAAAATAAAAAACCGTTGAAACTAAAACACGCGAACAAAGTCGCGGGGGACAGCTAGTAAGATCATAATTTCGCTATCAATCTCAAAAGGACACATCTCAAATTTTTGGGAGAAAAACTGTGGGTTACTATCAGCCCCCGTAGCCAAGTGACATTTTTACTATCGTTAACGATGATAGAAATCGCTTAATTGACATTAAATGCATCATGGAAGACGCCTATTTCCAGCAGTAGACCGCGACAATCTGTGTTGAATCACATACATTACTAAGAGTAAACTAATAGTAATAAAAAAGTAAATTACAGTTTTATATAATTGTAACTATTTCTAAAACCAGCTCATTAAAAATAAGTAACATTTCAAACATTCTTATAATTCCCTCAGAAGGCCGACCCAATCTTGTTCCAAAGTGAAATCAAAATCTTTAGTTTTACCAATTCAATTTAAATTTATATTAGGAGCACAAAAGTAATATCTAGAATACTTATTTTGTATTACCCTAATTTGCCTTTGAATCTAAATTATATTCCCTCATTTGTGAGTTAATGTGGCAAACAAGGTTGCAGACTGGTTGCAATTTAAATAATTTAATTTTTGTTTTAATATTACTTAGCGATTCTGCTATTCAAATATTACTCAGAGTATCAAATCTCAAATTTTACATTATTTATATTACTGCTACATTATGTAGCAGTCTGTTGTAAATTAATAAAACAAATGCTCAATGAAAATATTTTGTTTCATGTTTTGTGTTTCTAATCGTTTTCATTAGGTGTAGTTTATTTGCATTTAGTTAGGAAGAATTTCGTTTGGCCTTTGTTTCAAATCTTAAAACAATATTAAATGGATTAATCGTAAAATCGCTTGTTCTCGTTCCTTCACATCGAATGCTTTAAAGCCCAATCCGTAGAAACATTTCGCGCCATATACACTTTTAAAGGCTCGCACTTGACGTTTATTTCCATTTTTATTCTTTGTAATCTACGAATTTAATATAGCCGCCATAAAAATATGGCGTCTGAAAAAAAAATGACAGGCCTGTTTAATTTGAACGGGAGGGAAACAGGAATGGAATGCTTATTTAAATTTCGAACTTGTTTTCGGCATGTGTTATTCTGTTTACGCGATATTTTTTTATTCGATTCAAAAATGTCTTAAATGCCAGTTTTTTTTTTATTTTTTAATCTTAGAACAAAATTGTATTCAGTTCGTAAGTATTTACGGTGGTACTAAATTTATAATTGAATAGAACAAATGGTACCTATCTGAAGTTGCTGAATCAAGGAGTTCATAAAATAAAACGTATTAGGACCGGGCAGGTACTTACTGAATCCATTGAGTACCTTTTGTGAAGTGTGGATCTTGTGAGCTACCTACCTCACAATGAACAGTCCTTTCCTTTGTATTACCAGCCATTACCAGCACTCTCATAAGGTTAAGGTCGATTCAATTCCTATTTCTAATCTTTAACGTCTGAAAGTGAATTGTTATTGACATCACGTTACAAACGTTTCGACACAGTAAAGGTATTTTAAAATAAAAGGTCAAATAAGATCAAAATATTATACACGTATATAGTACAGTATCTATGTAGGTACTATTTATACAAAATTGCACCTTATCCGACTAGAATAGCTGATATTTTCGAATATACTGCACCGCGAATTTATCGCGTCATTCACAGAGCGCCAACCGTCAACCGACTGTCATCGCGATTGGATTTCCCAGTTTTAGTTGATCCCTGAAGCCCTTACATAGTAGCGGTCGTCGAGTTCAACCGGAATTGGTGCAGTAGGATTATAATTTTTGATCCTGGGAGTGCACTAAACCATACACGTGGCTCATTAGGTCTTGATCTCGCGTTTAACGAGGCGTGCCTAATTGCGGAGCGCGCCCCTCTCCGCAAAAATAGCGGGTGGAGAAATACATTACGGTAATTTAAAATTTATGTTTCACACTCTTTAAACTTTTTTTATGGTGGAGTTGCTAGAATGTTTGCTTGGTGTTGCCAGATTTTTGTGTTTATTTTACTGGAGTTTTGTAATTAGAGTGAAGAGTTTGTATGGTTTTATTTTATTGTATGTGGGCTTAATGGTAATGTGAATGCTGCTATGAAAATAGTGGTACTTGGAAGAGAATTTGGGCGTTTTAAAACTATTTTAGACAAAGTTGTACATGCCCTTATCTCTAAAGACAATTGTCGATTACAAACGTAAAACAAAACACGATTTCTAAACCCAAATCAAATTAAGGACATAAGTATCAAAAGTCAATCATGCCATAACCAGATATTACACAATCCATCTCTCAACAAGGCTTATACCAATGTGTGACCGCATAAAAACACCATTCGTTTGTGGACAACGAATCATTATAGTTTCCGCCTCATTGCGCACGGTCGTGCTCGCCCGAGCGACGCGAGCGACCACGCCGCGTGGATAAGTCGGAATGTCCCCTTGTAACGAACGATGCATTCACCTGATATCTTAGCTTTTAAAAAAGAAAACAGAGTAGATACTTAGGAAAGTGAAAAATAGAGATTGGATTAATTTTTCTTCGTAGTAACGTTAAGGTGAACCTTTTATGTATTTTGACTTAGCATATTTATGATATTGTTGCAAAAAATATATATGCACTAATCTCCATCTATCGCCTAAATCAGTTTAATCAGAAGCATGTTGTCAGGTCTCGAAGGAAATTATTAAATAAAAATCTGTTTTTTTTAATTTCTCTTTTCTTTCTTCAGTTCAACCAAATGACTATTGTAAGGGTAATACTCCTAACATAAAGTACCCTTTTTTTCGGGGTGAAAGGCAAATGGCTTCAGCACACGCCAAGGGCACGGCGTGAGAGTATGTCGGACTTTCACAGACTAAAAACACCCCGGTCCCGTCTCTGCCCTTGGCCAGAGTCGCGGGATCGCAAGCGCATTCTCAACTCCGGCGAACAAAAAGTACCCTGCTTATAAACGACGTCTACTTCAACGAAATGTCTCTCTTAAATCAAAACTCCTGGTTACATAACCTATACAAAGTCGATACTTATGTCACGCGCAACCATTTATCCGTTATGCCATCCATTTGTCCACCATTGTTAATGATAGAGACGATTTTTGGGGTACCGTACGTGTGATAAAAACGGATTCCAATGGATTTTCCATTAGTGATACGCCTGAACATTGCGCTATTTTCGCACGACAATCATTTTAATATCTGTTTCGGTTTTAAAGAGAATGCTTTTGATATTAATTAGTTCATTTTATAGCGATTCTGTTTTGTTTTCAGTTTGTAGTTTCTTTTGGTATCTATAATATCCATTGATGTTATAATTGTCAATTAAGTTAGCTATGAATAATCTATTACACAATTTGTGGGATCTTAATTCCTTTTCATGCATTACATAAAGTTAAAATAAAGTTCAACTCGCGACACCACCGCCGCCGCGTCAGCTCATGATTAGGGACTCCTATTGAGTCTGAAACTAGTCGGGCGCTCCCGAGAATATGCGTGAGTAAACCGTTTTATAATTAAAGTCAACATCGTTGAGATTCAAAGAATAAAAAAAAAACAAATTAATTTATATATGGAACAAAAACAAATGAATAAAATTTGAGATAATAAAGACTTTTTAGCAATCATTAAACTAATCCATAGGCAATGATTTATGCAGGTAAAGATGATAACTAACACATATGCAAAACGTGTTAAACACTATAATACTTTTACCTGACATTTGATTAGTCTGTTTGTGACCACGGCTATATGACTTGTAACTTACTGTTCAGTAACGAAACACGAAAGACAAATTTATAATAGGTCACCATAATTAGGCTCCTAAATAATAATTTTCTTGGGCAAAGTTACAAACATAATCTATACCTCTGTCCGTCTATTTCTTGGTGAATACTAACCATTTTCAGAGCAATCCGTCACGTACCAAAACAAATTCTATTTACCATATTACCCTGCCAAATAATCTTGAAGGTTGAGGTAACTAGGGCCTAAGCACCTAAGTACCTACATAATACGGCCGTATTATGTTGGCCAACGAAAATTGCATTCACTAAGCGATTATAGGGGCGCCGCACACTGGTGTAAAAGATAAAAGTATATTCATTTGTTTTTTAGTAGACATTAAGTATTTTTGGTATGTTTGTAATAAATAATTGTTGTTTGTTATTTTAATGCTATATATGTGTTAGATTTAAATTTACAAATTGTATTTGATATTGCCAGCAATCTTTGAATAAATAACGAAACATAGAATTACTTAAAAAACGGTGTTATTTATTGATGGTTTAAAATGACGAGTTTTGAATGTTTTAAGTTTTAGAAAACACATTATTTTTTGTCATAAATGGGGTAGACAAATGGATATAAAATTCAAATCTAATTAGTCCGTCAGTTTAATAGTAAAAAAATATTAGACACTTTTTTTTGCTTTTTCATTATAATAAAACAGTCAATATATAAAGCTTATCAAAGTTCAGGAGGGGGGGCTGATGATGTCATGCTTTCGTACAAAATACACGAAATTGTGACGTAATGCGACATTTCAAATGAGTGTATTGTCGTGAGTTTTTTATTTCGTAAAATAAGAAAAAATACGTGTGGGGCCATCCATTAATCACGTGATGTCTTTTTTGGCATTTTTTGACCCATTTTTGAGCCATTTTTTGAAAAATAAATACATGTAACGCCGCTTTTCGATTGAGTATCGCGCGCTTGCCGAAAAAATAAGTACACGTGATATAATACTTTCCCCCTCCCCCTCCCCCCTTGTGATATTTCGTGATTTTTTATGGACCCCTCCCCCCCCCCTTTCGAGCCTCACATGATTAATGGACAGCTCCTGTCTAATATTTTTCAATTATCTGTATGATATATATGTATGATATATACGGATAAAAAACAATGTCATCTACCCCACTGTCTTGAATGCTGTTGGGATACTGTGTTACCCAGTAAAATGGGTTGTGGACGTCAGATAGGCAGTCGCTCCATGTAAAATACGGTATTCAGCTGAATCCGCTAAGACTTGAAGCCAACTCTAACATAGCTTGGGAAAAGGCTAGGCTGAGGAAGACATATTTCTATAAGACCGATGTTTTAAACATCACCCAATAAATAGTTTGTAGTTAACCACTACTCTTGAACCTACTACATAAAATGTTACATCTTACAAGCGTCATTAAATAACATTCCTTTGAGTGATTTTCTCGTAGGTAATTAAAGAGGTATTTCTCTTCATGTATTATTAAAGGCGATAGCAAAGGAAATCACTAAAGAATTGTGATAATAAGCATGTTCTCTAGGGAGAAGGAAGTCCTGGAAATATAAGATTTCATTAGCAAGTAATAAGAGCTAATTGCGAGGAAAGTTCAATTACTTCTGTTATAATTATATTAATGATACTAGCCAAACCCTGGGCTTTATGTCACTTGCGTCTTGTGTTGCTTTGGAAATATATACGACAACTGTATGTGTTTTCATGCCAGTACGTTCATTTATCTAATATATATAAAATCCTCGTGTCGCAGTATTTGTAAACAAACTCCTCCGAAACGGTATGACCAATTTTTATGAAATTTT
The DNA here is from genome assembly GCA_932294365.1 of Diachrysia chrysitis. NCBI lineage: Eukaryota > Metazoa > Arthropoda > Insecta > Lepidoptera > Noctuidae > Diachrysia > Diachrysia chrysitis. The sequence goes on from OW028661.1 coordinate 2,134,194, forward strand.
TCGATAATTCGATAAGTCTAAGAATAAGTTGTAAACTATTTTTAATTCACCTAAGTGATAAGGATGACCCTCTTTAGTTCTTTTTTATTTATATGGCATAACAACGTTTTCCGGGTCAGCTAGTGTGATTATAAATATTCACTGCGTTTAGAGGTCATTGACATGCTTAATATGCGTATGAAATTAATTGATATAAAGACTTTTTGTACCAGCTCGTGAATCTTCAGTTTTCTCTTTTCCGTACCATCGTTGTTCACAAAGCTCTGCCAGATGCCATAGGTATATAAATTCGTCAGCTTTTGTCTATTTTATTTTCTCGTTACTTATTACTACTGATTTTGATTGCCTCGTTGGTCTAGTGGTCGCAAACACCCGTGCACGAGGTCTCGGGTTCGAATCCCGGGACGGACCAAAAATTGTTAACGGACTTTTTCTGTTTTAAAATACTCAGTACCACCCAGTGCCTGGAAAAGCACGTAAAGCCGTTGGTCCTGCGCCTGATCTCTCTCCAGTCGTGTCGGGTTGCCGTCCCATCGGACCATGACAGACATTGAAGGAATGGTGAGAGCAACTGTGTTCGCGTACACACTGGTGCGCTAAAATATGTCCGCGCAGATGCTTATCTCACTTGAGAGAAGTCGCCGGTACCGAAATTCAGTCAGGAGGACATTACTGCTGAATATTTAGTCTAGTGGTCACAACAAATCACCTGTCCTTCAGTCATGTACCACAAAGCGCCCACTGCGAGCCGCTCCTACCCTCTATTATGTTCAAGCATTAGTATTCCACTCTGACCGAGTGTTTCCCTTTATATTCCGAACGTGATTCTAACAATTCGGCGGATATCGAACGCGATTTGTAGGCCGCGGAACGATTTGTGTTGCCAATTGGTTCACAATGTGTATGTAATCCTTCTTAAATTAACGCTAGATCATCGCTTGCTTTGAATGTAACTGTTGAACTAGATACGGTTTATTGCTATATTGGAAGAGCAATTGCCGATGTTATATTTCTTACATTAATAATGTGCGATTGGAATCATGTCTATAGATGCTTTTACTAGCTACTTGGTAAAGTATTTTTCTTCTTGAAGGATTACAAATAAATTTTTTGATCAATCATCGAATAGATGTGATCTTTATAACATTATGGACTTACTAGCCATGTGCGAAAAAATTTTTGATGTTAATTCAAAGGACTAAAATAACAAGGTATATTAAAATATTTAAACACAGTTTATTTTTTTCTTATTCTTCATTATTTTTCCATCTAACCTACAGCTGTCTTATAAAACTAACAGAATAGGTACCTATAAGTAAAGAATTAAAACATAATCTATCCACTTCACCCTCGAACACGGGTCCACGTTAACAAACATTCAAGAGGTTTGACTGACATAATTTACCTCACTCCAGTTCTCGTAAAACTTAATTGTGACAAGTAAAATCCCGTTAGTACAAACTTCTGTCTTAAAATGGAGAAAAAAAAACGTTATTTGCTGAGAAAAAGAACCTTGGTCGTTAGGTGATTCTTATTAATTTGTACTTTTGTCACAGGACCCGACAATGATGTCGATTGGCTAAACGTGACATCGTTTTTAAATATTTTTATAGATTATAATGTATTTTACACATAATAAAAATTACAACTATAGGTACTTGTCATAGTTTTAAAGTTGCTTAGTGATGATTTGTCAAAAGTTAATAATCTGTCATAAAAGCTGAAGAGCAACTTCGACGCCGGCTCCGCCCTGCCGCCGCCCCGCCGCCGCACCGCAGCCGCACCGTCACCGCGCGGATTCTTACCGTGTGCACAGCATTGCAGCGCAGAGGCGGCGTCGTATGCACAGTTTTATATGACGATCTCATTACAAACATAATGACAATACTGACTCTTGTCATAAACCGGAAATCTTTAAAACAAAGTCGGTTTAGTTACACCATACATTACACATAGCTCAAGAACAGGTGTACCGATTTTTATGATTTTAGATTTTTTAGATAATTATATCTCCATCCCGTATTCGGGATTTTGATAGTTATTCTGTTATTACAGAATAACTATCAAAATAGGGAAAGTAGAAGAAAAAAAAAACAAAAAATGTGATCTTACGGGAACAGAACGGAAACTACTTAAGCGAGTAATCTTATAAAAGTAGCAGTTAAGTTCAAAGTATTGTGTCAAATGGTCCTATAGTTAAAACAAGAGAAATAAGATTCCAAATGTTCCTTTTACGATGACTGCAACTCAAATGATACTCATTTGACTTTCATATTATTGGCCAAGATGCTGCAATCTTGACGCACTATAAAACATCAGGATAACTACAGTCTAGACTTAAACTTGTCTATGCAGAGATAAAACTGTGGTTCATCTCTTTACTAAGATGAAGCCTGAATGTCTGAGTTATACATAAACTGTAACTACAACGTTAATTTTAATTTAAGTAACTTGCATCTGTGTCATTTCCATGAATTCTACATCATTGTGGCACCCCTCTAATTTTCCCAGGAACAGTGGATTAATACCGACTTTCTTTGAAACGCCTTTAATTAAAAACCTTAAATGAAAACCACGGTTTTACGACAACACTCGTTTTTTTTTTAAGCGATTGTACACCTTGGGCACGTGTTGAGTAATTATTCTGATAATTAAAGCATTCCATATTTAATTTAGTTATTATAAAAACTAGTTAGGATAATAATTATCATGATGTAGTTAGTATTTAGAATAATAGAGGAAGTATTCCGTTATGATGGTTAGAACCCACTTATTATATTTTCTTCTATTGTCCCAATGCAAGACAAAGCCTAACCACCCTTGCTATCCACTTGACATCCGCTTCCTCTGTCTAACGTTGTTATTCCCAAACCTACTTATAAGAGTCAAGTTTAACAAGCGAACGCCCTAAATTTAACATGATTTTTAAGTCATATACCAAACAAAAAAGCAAACTGTCACTGTCCACAAAACATTTTTTTTTAAACCAGCCTTTGTACATGTAAACGCAGTACAAGCAGCAAATCTATACTAATATTATAAAGCTGAAGAGTTTGTTTGTTTGTTTGAACGCGCTAATCTCAGGAACTACTGGTTCGAATTGAATTTTTTTTTTGTATTGGATAGTCCGTTTCTTGAGGAAGGCTATAGGCTATATAACATCACGCTACGACCAATAGGAGCGGAGCATAAATGAAAAATGTTGCAAAAATGAAAAACCGTTGAAACTAAAACACGCGAACAAAGTCGCGGGGGACAGCTAGTAGCTCATATATCCATAAATTCCTACGAAACTCCACTTCGACGAAATTAAATACATTATTGACGAAACTGAATACACTATACCACCACAAAAAGTACTAACTTTTCAGCGCATTTACGTTTTTCGTACCAAAGTGTACGAATAATAAACATAACAGAAACACACACCTGTAAAACCTGCTCCAGCCAAATAAAAGCACGTTATATCCAATTTTCAATTAATCGAAGTGTATGTGTATACAACACTAACATTATTAGGTCGGTTACACACTGGCTGTGTTTTTTTTCGCAAACTAAACGACTCGCAAATTAGAAGATAAATAAAAATAGGCGGAGATCTAATTAAAAATTATTAGGTAGGTAGATAAAAACTAATTTTGTTTTTCATAAAATGTTAGTTGATAAACTCTTTTAATCAGTTTGATTTTCTATTTAGCACCTTTGATATTGTTGAACGTCTAAGCTATATCAAGTTAGTGGTTAATAGAATCGGCACCACTGCAAACAAATGCGCAACTTTGCTCTAATCTTAAAATTGAATTTATCGAGCAATTTTAAAACTGAGAGAAAATAGCTTTAAAATTTTATTACTTCAGTAATAGGTTTTTAACATGTGCAAGACTGTTGTTCGGTCGTTGCCGTTTTGGTAGCCGAGAATGCGCTGAGTCGAGATTAAAAATTGCATTAAGAACGTCCAACATGATTAAAAATGTTTGGTTCAATTACAAATTATTACGTAGAGCTACCTAAATATCGCAAAGGTCTAAGGCTAGAAAATGCACAAAAAAACTGTTCATACCCTTCAATAGATTAATTCTATAAAAGACTTTGATAACCAAATCGTGTACAATAAAGAATTAAAACGATTATTAAAGCAAAAAATACTTATAGTTTTTATACCTAAAAATAATATATAGAGAAGGAACGAGCATTGACCACCACGCTTGCTCATTGCGGATTGGCGATTTCAGATTCCAATTCTTGGAATCCAGGTTTCCTCACGATTTTTTCCTTCACCGATTGTCAACGATGTCTTAGAATAATTAAAAAGTACGTATATCTTTGTCACATAACTTTGTTGTAAAAAAGTCACATTGGTACTTGCCTGTAATGGGTTCGAACCTGCAACCTTGTGCATACAAATCCGTTCATTGAACCTCTAGGCCACCATGAAATTTATGCCCTAAGTTATAGTAAATAATAAAGTATGTATAGCGGTAATATGATAAGTTATTATACTATAAAGTTTAGTGGACACTACCGGGAAACTCGCTAACAAATCTTCCACAAGATTAAGTCGGACCTAACAAAAGTTGAGCGACAGTCTGCCTAATGTACCAGGTACAGGAATTAAGTTCTATGATTTATTACCCGGGGATTTGTTCGTGTATAGTTTTTGTAGCATCTTATTACAGTCGGTAGTGTAATTAATTTTGTTAAGCTTTAACAAGAAATGATACAACTAACAGGCTCAGAATTTTAGGCAAATAAGGTTCTTTACGATTGCAAAATATGCGCAAGTCGTCGATACCGTATTACGTATCTGACAAAAGAATTTGACAGCACAATTATTGCTGGCAAATTACTAATTCAATACAAATAAGTAATTAGACAGCAATAGTTGTGGCGTTGTGGCGTTTCATAAAGTATCCGAAAAAATATTAAAGCTAAAAAAATATTTTTGTTTTATTCTCAAATAACGAGTAGATATTATGTTTCTTATCTTCATGAACTACTAGTGACCCATCCTAGCTTCGCACCGCAAGACAAAACATAAATGAATTATAAACACAAACCTTCTTCTTAAATCACTCTATCCATAGGTAAAAACAATAATTATGAAAATAGGTTCGGTAGTTTTTGCATTTATATTTCCACACAGACAGAAACGCGGCGGGGAACTTTGTTTTAATGAATAGATTGAAGTACAGATAGATGTATAGATATATAGATACGTTACAAAGCAAGTCATCTTCTACAATACGATGATAATATCTTGATGTAATCGCGGTCCATGTGAACACAACTTTACACCGTGCAAAGTGTATTAACATATATTTTTCAGATTGCAGCACGTCTCATTAAGCAGCGCTCAGTAACGAACCAATTTAATGGAGTGCCTTTAGGAGAATTTCGCAATATTGTTTTTATGCGCCCATTACTGCAGATTATTTTACAGTTTTTTGAGTATAAACATAAGATACTTACACAGGTTAAATAAAAATAGACCAATCTTCTTACAGCGTTTTCTTTTTCTTGGCTTTTTTGTAAACAAATAATTCATGAACCTATTTCCTCAGAACACTCACTTCTTCTATTTCTTTCACTTCTAAACAACATTTAAATATTGTAAGGATAGGTTTCACAAGAGAAATCGAAGATGTTATTAGTTCACCGTTCACTTCTTCTTCTTCCTGCCCTTTTCCCAATTTATTTGGGATCGGCGCACCGTTCACTTACTCTTCAATTTATTTTAATTCCAATACAATGCCAATGCAAAATTGATATTAGTTTGGCGGAAACGGGATTCAGTTTTCTCTTTAAAAAAAAACTAACAATGAAAGGAACTAATTGGAATCTAAACATTGGCGGTATTTTGTGGTACTATGTGCCTGCTAAATGAATAACAATTTTGCATTAACATTGTATTAGAATTGAAATTCATTCAAAAGGGACTCCCTTCGTTAATTCTACAGTAAATACATTATGATCACTACTTTTATATGTTATCACGATAGACATAAGTATGTATAACAACACTACACAAGTACACATGCATCGTTGAACTCGTCACAAAGCGGAAGAAAAGCTGAATCAATCGAGTCATGCAAACAAGCATACACCATGCATGCAGCAAGCATGCAACATGCAGCAAGCATGCAACATGCAGCAAGCATGCAACATGCAGCAAGCATGCAACATGCAGCAAGCATGGTCTCTGTCACCGCGTCGGCAGCTTACCGTCGGAGATGGTTTAATACTTACCACCGCAGCTTCGTCTTGCTGTAAAAAGTAAAGGAAGTGTTCTGAAGCCTTAATGCCATTATAGTTCGATCAAGCAAAATAAACAGTGTTATTCCATTTGCAGAACTAAATTAGTAAATATATATCTGGATAGAATGACTCCAAAATATAAATACAGCTCCAGTCGTGTTTACCTTTCCTAATTATCATCAGTGATTCATCTACCTTCATCCCACTGCAAGGCCCCTTCCCCAAAAACCTAAATTATACTTTCCTTATGCTGGTCGTAATCCTTACTATTATTATAAATGCGAAAGTAACTCTGTCTATCGCGCTTTTACGCCAAAACTATTGAACCGATTTAAATGAATTTGGTACACAGATAGTGTAGAGCCTGAGAAAGGATATAGGCTACTTTTTACTTTACGGTGGAGCCGCGGGGAACAGCTAGTACAAATATAAAATTGATTGAAAATCGAATCACTCTTCCCTGATTGCATCTAGTGCTCCACAACTCGTTCTATTTACAACTCACAATCGAATCGTTAACCCTCTATGCTATCAATCTTGGCGCTAAACTGCGACAAATTAAAACGAATGATCGGTAAACTATCGATTTCACTGAGTTTGCTCGATCTATTCATTATTTTCAAAACTATTTTGAAACAAGAATCTATAAAGAATTAGGTACCTATGCATTGTTACAAAAGAAAAAAAAACTTCTTTGCTATTGTTCTACACTGTATCTGTATATATCATGATCAAATTTCTTATTAGCAACAACTAAAATGTTGCAAGAATTTGACTGTTTAAAAAGATTAAAAATGTTTTATCCATTTTACATATAAGACTTGTATTAAGACTTGTAAATGTAAAACAGCTTATTTCTACTATTGAACAGTCACAGACGCAAATACCAACATTCCGTCCGCAAGATGAACACGCGAATCCAAAAAAACTACACGTCGATAAAATATATCACGAAAACCAATAAAACGTGAAAAATAGTCGCCCATCTAGAACGCAGCCGTGCGTGTAACGGAATATCTCACAATTGGTATACCGCGAAAATGTTTGCCGCGCATAAATCAAGTTGTCAGTGTTGCCGTTATAAATTCGCGGGCCGCCGCCGCGAACGCACCTGGCAACATTACCTTGATTGCGAACGCGGCGCTGCATTTGCCTTCCCACCACGTTCCGAACACAGCCCAAACCCACCACTATACTTGGACCTACCCGGCCCCCCTCGACGCATACTTTTCAAGAATATATTGGGGCTATTTGAGAGCTGTTTGCGACTAAGTTATAGTGGTCGGTGTTGGGACCATTCGTCACCAAACTTTCTTGCTTTACGTTCTTTATGCAAGGCTCTTTGTCTCTCTGTAATGAGTCAAAAGTTCTTGGAATTAGACTGGCAGGTGTGTTTCCCCGCTTCCTAGATGTAGCACCCCATTGGACTAATATCAAAGTTATGAATGTGCCTGCAGATGCTGAGTTTTAAGTGGAATTAATTTTCTAGTTATAGTTAAACTATTAATACACTTTAGTGTTTGTTCTTTTGGAGTTTTGTTTTAAATGCATTTAATTTATTGTTTTAGCTGTTATGGCTCCGCACGGTTAGACATAACATTAATGAATTATACACATAAACCTTCCTCTTGAATCAGTCTGTTTATTGGTGAAAACCATATGAAAATCTGTTCGCTAGTTTTTAAGTTTATCGTGTTCAGACAGACAGACGCGGCGGGGGACTTTGTTGCACAATATGTATACTGTATAGATGTTTGTGTATTTGATTAACTTACATTGTATACCCACTGTTATTTCCATGTTATCTTTGTAAAACGTGGTACACGATAACTATTTATTTAGTTACTTTTGACAAAACAAATTTTTACTCTTACATAATTATGTAGAACAAAATGGTTTACTTACGCATATTCTCGGGATCGCCCGACTATACTTCAACCGAGTTCGACTCGCGACACCACCGCCGCCGCGTCAGCTTATGATTAGGGACTCCTATTGAGTCTGAAACTAGTCGGGCGATCCCGAGAATATGCGTGAGTAAACCGTTTTGTTCTAAATAATTATGAATTCTCCTCACTTATTACACGTACCTCTTTTACATCTTGTACTTAATATTAAGTATTAATTAAATACAAATCGTGTTTAATTGGTTGTAGTACATAACTCCCGGAACATGATAACCCGGGCATAGATAAGTTGGTGTCGTATTTTAATAGAGTGATATGCAGACGATGGAATAAGTTACCGACAACGCAGCGCCAAACTTCCCACCGAGCTCCAGCCGGTTTAGTTTGAAAATCAGGGCGATATACAAAACTATTCGATTGGAGGAGGCAAAGAAAAAATGGTAAAACTTTGTTAACATCTGATACATATATTCTACCAACTGCTCCCAAGCAAAGCATAACCTTCCTCAAGAATTGACCTGTCAAATGAAAGAAGAAAGAAAAAAAAAAAAAATTTAAACAAAAATAAACCTTTAAGTCAAAGTAATTTTCAAAGTGACATCACTTTTACTTATTTCGCAGATTCTGTATTATTTTTAAATTGAACTGTCTATTTAAACGTTTCATAGTTATAGTGCTAACCAATTGGGCTATCACTCTAGGGTACCCTCTTACATAATTTTGTCATGATCTTGATCGATTGTCTAAAGCTACTAGTAATCCAACATTATTAAATTTATTAATAACATCAACATCGTATCAAATTAAGAATACGTCTCATATTTCTAATTAGGTAAATAATAAAATTGTTTCTTAATAAATTATTAACGAAGAGCTTGATTACAACTACTTAGCGATTATTCGATATTTTCTTTGTTTTATTGCTAAAGATACAGTGAATGGTTTGTATCACAGCGCCCACTCTATACAAATACCATACTTAATATTAAAACGATTATTATACAAAACTAAATTACCGTAGCAAAAATGGTAATAAAACTAAAGACTCTACGTAGCGTTCGTAGCTAAATATCTTCGTAGCTCGTAGCGGTATCGGCGGCACGTCGAGTTCCGTAGCGCGGCTGCGTCGTCAATATTGGTTAATTTGGCTCGTGGACTATGCGCGCTGCTCGGTCCCGCTCGCCGCCTGATCGGTGATATTAGTTGCACATATGCCTCATGTTATGTGAAGTTTAATTGAATCTTATTATTTAAGGTGATGACCTCCGAGGTCCAGTGGTGTACACACCGGTTTTTAAGGTGTCGTCAGCTCTGAGGTCCCAGGTTCGATCACCAGACGAATCGTAAGAAACCACTTTTCTGTATTGTCTCGGGTCTGGGTGTTTGTGGAACTTTCGTTGTCTCTGATTCCATAAAACAAGTGTTTAAGCTACTTAAAGTAAGTAGCTAAAACATTTCGGTTTGAAACACTTGTATCCGAAACCTTTTATATGTGTTCAAAGTTTTATATCAATTGGGCTAACGGTTCTTAAATTTTAGGTGAACATACATACACACATACATTCTCTTTAATATATATATAGATAGCAAAACAACAACGTTTTCTGTAAACCGATTATTTTTGAAAAAAAAAGGGGACTAAAACCTTAATATTACACACACACACACACAGTCTATAAAACCATATTACTTTAGCAGGTATGTAAAAGGTTTACTAGAAATAGAATTACGTATAACTAAATTCGATTCTAGATCAGTGTACGTTTGAATTGACATTTATCAAACTCGTTCAAAATAACTCAGTTTACTCAAAGTGAACTCAATCACCACTTTGAGCGACTGCATCGATGACGTCATATAAATAGTAAATAGTGGGCATTAATTATTCAGGTGATATTCGGTGAGCGACATACGTGCGGCATTCTCGCGCGCTGACTCCCACACTGTCTGTGCTAGTCATGTGCATAACATTATTATATATATTTGTGGTTTATAGTATGCCTGTGTGGCAGGAGTAGGATGCAAGCGACTGGCAAGAGACAGAGGAGAATGGCATTAACAAAGGACTGCGCGGATAGTCGAGTGGTATAGGTCACCACGCCACTTACGACGTGCTGCGGGTTCGATCCGCGCATAAGACAAGTATTTGTGTGATCTACAAATGCTTTGTCCAAGTCTGGGTGTTCTTTGTACATGTGATTTAATTTTTTGTAAACACCCCCGCAATAAAAGGATTAAATTCCTTAGAGCGGGAGTCGATTTTTTAAAAACAAAAAAAATGGGAGGCCTATGCCCAGTATTGGGCTATACAGAGCTGAAGATGATGTTGATTTTGCCTGTAGATTTAAGAAGTTAATTAAAATTTTATAGGTATCAGGTGTAGTATAAAAGTGAGCAAAATCGTAAAAATTAAGATTCTCAGTAGTAGTCTTTTTCTCTTCATAATGTTTAATTGCACTGCATTGTGCATAGGTGGAGGGCAATGAGATTTTGTCATGTAAATTATGATATTTCACATCCACCTAGCAAAAGCTCATGTTTGTGTGTAGAGACGACAAGTCAGAGACAGTGAAGTCAATCTTAACAGTGAAGCTCTGTTCGTGGAATGTACTTATGTATCGTTCCTTGGCAAAGCTACCAAACGTAACTTCTTAATAGGTAGGTAATGTGAGTTTATTAATTTGAGTAATCAGGTAATCTGCCCCCTTACTCCCGACTCCATCGAGTTCTGTTTAAATCGAATTGAGGTCGAGTTGGTACTCTAGAAGCCGATACTAGCGCCAGATCGTGCAGTGGCACGAGTTGTAACTAGAAGAATTTTTATTTAGAATAGAATTTATTTATTTGCTTGAAATATAGTAAATAACAGATCTTATAAATTAGTACAGTTCTTCATATTTCGCCTACTTAGTTCGGCATGCAAATTTATAACCAATTAGGTAGGTATTAATTAATAAAATTTATGACAAACTATGTAGTTCAACATTACAATTAAATTATTTGGACTACATTATATTAAAAGTTATTACTAATACATAGTTTTTTGTGTTTTTATTAACAATTTTTATTTATATAAACTATTTTCTAGTATGGCATTTTTTTAAATTACTAGTTGAGTATTTATTTATTTAATAACTTAAAACAATAAGGCTAGTTCCATTTAATAACTTATATGTTAGCTAACAATATCAAATATGTATATGAAAAATGGATATAACTATTTAAACAATGAGGAAGGTACAAAGGTATAAAGGTCAAATTATCTCTAACTTTTTATTTATTTTATAATTTAGAAAATCATTTATATTATAAAAACAGTTTTCAATAAGCCATTTTTTTAATTCCTTTTTAAAGTATTTAGTTGGCAATTCTCTTATATTTTTTGGAATTGAATTAAAAATCTTTATTGCCATAATGCTACTGTTTTTGTGACAAAAAGTTGTACTGCACATCGGTACATTCAATTTAGAGGGATCTCTTGTTAATTTTTCAGCTCTACTATCATTAGGTTTTTTAAATAAGTTTATATAAGCTCGATCGAGAATAATCTAAGAGAAAATCTGTCAGAAAATGTTAGAAGATATAATAAATACTATTAAAACTGAATAAACTAAAGAGTTTTAGAACTATAACTGAATCTCGAAAAATTATAACTGGATCTCGGTTTTCGATTCAGTTTCGTTCGGGAATCGAGAACCGAATCGAGTTCGAATCAAAAGCAAAAACAGAACCTAACCAGTTTCGGGAGTAAGCCTGCTGGTCGAGTCCAAGCCAAAACTAAGATTTAAAAGGCCAGTAAAGTGTCTGCAGTTATCAAAGGTTGTTTGGAAGATATAGCTATTAGCGATAAGACCGCCATTGTACTCTCTCACTGATCTGGTTCATTTCAATGCTGTAACTCTCATGGTGTACAATAAAGAATATTCTATCAAAGACTGTCCTTAAGTAAAGTGCTTGCTGGTATGTCGGCTAAAATATAACCTTCTAATTTAATTTTAATTATAGCTAGCTTAGCTATAATTAAAATTAAATTCTATAAAGAAGTAACATTCTACTCGCTTTTTACAAGCGAAATACGTACCTATTAACATTTACAATGTATTTTGAGCTCTAGACATATAACAGAATACTTAATAACATCAAATACTTTAGTCAAATTAACGTCTTAATCCTAGTACTTTAAATAGACTATTTATATACATTACGTGCGTAATAAGTTTAATATGTTTTCTATGAAAGCACTTATCACATTGAATTTAAGTGCCTCTCACAAATAACGTGAGCCTATTATGAAAGTTGCTGTATCATTGTATTCGAGGCACACGATCTCTTTTATTAGCTATAAATAAACACCACTTTATATTTTGTTCTTGCTATTAAATGTAGACGGTTTTTATAGAGATAATATTAGAGATAATAGAGATAATAATATTTGACGGGCCTGTTGGTCTAGTGGTTAGTGACCCTGACTGCTAAACCGGAGGTCGTGGGTTCGATTCCCACCCAGGACGAATCTTTGTGTGATGAGCACGATCATTTGTTCTGTGTCTGGGTGTAATTTATCTATAATATGTATGTATTTAGAAATATATAAGTATGTTTATCAGTTGTCTGGTTGCCATAGCACAGGCTCTGCCTAGTTTGGGATCAGATGACCGTGTGTGAGATGTCCCAAGATATTATTATTATTATTATATTAATATTACGACTGGTCTAGATACCAAAGGATGGGCAGACTAGGTACCTACTTACCGATTTCAATAAACCTGACTTGTGTTCGAAAAATTTAACCGCCCTGTTGCTAGTGTTTATAGACACTGACTGCTAAACCGGAGGTCGTGTTTTCGATTCCCACCCAGGACAAATCTTTTTGTGATGAGCATGATCATTAATATGTTCTATATCTGGGTTTAAATTATCTATAATATTATGTATACGAATAATTAAATGGAGATTAGGTTTTGAGATAGTATTAATAAAACGTTTAAGACAAAATTGTCTTGATTTTGGAGACAATGCTTGTTCATACTTGTGTTCACTGTTCAGTGTTTATATTCGTATGGCGCACTCTATAGTTTACATATTTATACTCTAAGGGTGAAACCCATATGTTCGGTCCTTTGCATCCAGGTCTTGCCTTGTAAGGCAACAATGTGCTTAGTTCATCTCTCCAAAAGTCTGCTAGGTGTTTCATAATTTCCTTTGTTTATTTGACAATATTATGAATTTTAGGTATTATTCCAATGATATCTAATGAATGTACCAATATATCAAACAAAACAGTTTCACCCTCAAGTTTTGAGCACAAACTTCTCGATTGATCGATTGCTGAGCGATCAATCAGCCGCCGTCGGTAACATCGAAAGCTCAACCAAGACAAACTTGTACGTCACTCGCTGACGGCTTTTAAAACATGTGTGTTACCTCTTTGTAACGTAATCGCCTTGATATCGTAAAGTTTCTGCCAAGTGAAAACATACTGGCTAGGAAGTTAAGACGTAAACATAGGTTGTGTTTTTTTTTAGGGCGTATTTTGACCTGTTTGGTCATTAATAATTTATTCTTTATCCTAAGGATCCAATCGATTTTTTTTTTCAATGATTCGATCTTCAATTATGTTTTCCTTACTCTAACATTTTAGATTTTGTATAAAGCTCAATAATTACTACTTAATCTAAAATGTATATGTTATATTCCTATTAAATATTATAGCATCTATCTAAATCATGACTATAGGTACCTCGCAGTTCAAATTCCGGCCCTTAAGCCACTAAATCAAAGAGGCAGTTAACGTGCATAAAATATAAAAATAAAATACGGCCATATTAAAAAAAGAGCGTACATTTATAAATAGAACTCCAATAAGCTTCCGTTCGCGTACAACCGCGCACACCCCTACATTCCATCGACTAGTAAGTACACTCGAGCACACACGCTTTTGCTCGTTAACGATTCTTAACCATCCCTATAATAAACACGTTATACTACAATTCTACTAAATGAAGATTTGGGAACCGGCTGGCGGCTTGTAAACGTCTTATTTCAATTTACAGTAGTACTAGTGGTTACATAAGACTTATGTTGATACACAAGTAATTTAATTACGGGAGATTGCTCTAAATTTGCGCCTAAATATGTTGGAACGTGTGCCAAGAAAATAATGTATTAATTATAGAGGCATTTAATGTTCTGACGATCTCAGTGGTCGAGTGGTGTACACATCGGTTTTCAAGGTGTCGCAAGCTCTGAGATCCCGGGTTCGATCCCCGGACCGGTCAATGTAGAAAACAACTTTTTTACATTGTCTCGAGTCTGGGTGGTTGTGTGTGTGTTGTGTTGTACTTACTTACTTACTTACTTTGTGTTCATAGCAATGATGATAAATCAGATGTTGTAACACTAGTCATGGACTTACTAGATTGTTATTAAGCCTACAGCATTAGATTTCAAGGGCATATCCACTTGGTCCATAGTTAGGGTAACTTACCGTACCTAACTGTATAAAATAATTTTACAAATTATGACACTTTTCAAAAATTGTGTTATACTCTATTCGTTTTCAACCAACACAAAGAAGATATAGCAATCTAAAGACTTTTATGGTTCTATATCATAGCTCCAAAGCACAAAAGAGGTTATCTTCTCTTTTATACCTACTTAAAAGTAAAAAATAAATACATAATAATATGACAGAATAATAAAAGTGTCAGTTTTTTTTTCATGTAACAATGGTGATGAAATTTAATCCCTTTAAATATAGAAATCGTAAGGAAAAATATGGTTTGTTACTCTTGAATACATAAATAATATTAATGTTATATTTTAGAGGCATAAGGGTACCTACATAATAGTCTGTCGTAGATAGAGAAAATATATTTATTCTCTGCCTACGTAGTGTTCGTTGGAGCACCTCTAACCGTTGAAAAAAGTAGTTCGCCAATAGATTTTCATAAAATATTTAATAGCAATTTCTCAAATTTCAGTTAGTAGATTTAGACTGGTGGGTCTACCTGTTTATAGCTGGAAGCCTATTCATCATTTTCCTGCTACTTAATTATATTCTGAAGAAAGTAAATGGTAAGAAAAAAGACCTACCTTGAATTGCTTGAATATGTTTCTACTAAAACAAAAAACTCTGTAGATAGGTAAGATAGATACGAAATAGTTTAAATGGAACTTACTATTCATACCCATTCACATATTACAGAAGCAAAGCTCGAAGGAAGGTTTATAAGAATGCGCCAAAAAACATCAACCACACAAGCCACACAAGTACAAGGACCTTTAATAGAAATGGAACCTATCGGAAGGCCACTCGTTTTACCAAGTCTGCCAGAGAGAACGCTACCTACCCCACCAGGCATCTCCCTGGTATTCAATCAAGAAGAAAACTTGAAATGCGACAAAAGAATGAAGGATTTAGAAGAAACTTATAATATAATTAAGAATTCGTTAAGTGCAACTAAACAGGAAGTGCAATCGTTAAAAAAAGTATCTTCATATGATACACACGGAACTTTGTCCCTTGGTCCAGACTTAAGTGGCATTAGAAAAAAAGAATCTTCTCGGATCAGGGAAACTAATTCCATTTATCCGGGAATGTCATTGACAGATTCAAAACCCAATAGTTCTATTGATAAACCCCTTGGCGGCATAATGATGAGCGATTTAGAAGACACTTATAATATAATAAAAAATTCGTTAAGTGCAACAAAAATGGAAGTGCAATCGTTAAAGAAAGTTCCGTCACATGAAACACACGGATCTTCGTCCTTTGGTCCAGACTTAGTTGGAATTAGGAAAAAAGAATCTTCTCGTATCAAGGCAACTAACTCCATCTATCCGGGATTATCAATGACAGATTCAAAACCTAATAATTCGATTGATAAACCCCCGGACGACAGTCAACACAGCAGCACAATATCATAAAACTAATTAACAATATGTGTAACAGTACCAAGTATATTTCTACTTACTTTCTATACATTCAAAATACAATTATAAGAACTACATTTTGTTTTAAAGTTGAATTAAAAACTTAGTACACAAACATCTTGTGCAAAAGAATAGCAAAATGAAAAAGTTTTAAAAACTTTGTATAACCTGACCTCATCAGTGGTGGTCACAATTTATAAAAATCAAGATACGTTTTATAGATTCAACTTATGCTTAAAAATTTTGTTAAAGATTTTTTCTTTTAAAAGTGTATATTAATTCTTTACTGTGCCTTAACTTAGGTACTAATTAGTAATATGTAGTACCGATGTGTGCAGTATAACGATGTAAATAAACATTAACACTTTTAAATCCTGTTTTTATCTTTTTTTATGAATTAAAATTCTATGATTAAGCAAAACCAATAAGCACAAATAGGTCCTAATTGACTTAGGAGTTGGTTTTCCAATCCATGCGCAGTATCCTGTTATTTAATTTGTATAAAAGTATCGCTTATCAACGAATTTTGAACTTTATTTTAGAACGCGATCGATTATCGTATAATTCGGTCGCGTTCATATCTTCATATCAAATCAATATTCCGTCAACTCTTGCAAAACTCAAAATTCTTTTATTATTTATACTCTGTGGGCTGGTGCTGATCGCCGCGTAAACAACACGAAATCGTTTGATAATACAGAAATTTAGTTACCTACCAATTATTTATTTATTAATACGTTGCATCAAAATTCTTCAATTTATTAGGAAAAATATGTTCGCTTGCTGAAAGTTTAGTATTAGTTGAGTTCTAGCCGGTTTCACAATGACTTCGATTATCAAGCTCCACTGCCTCTCAGGAGCTCAAGACGAGACTCCGCCATGCTATGTCCTACAAATAGACGAATTCAAGTTCCTTTTGGACTGTGGGTGGGATGAAAAGTTCGATATGGAGTTCATAAAAGAACTCAAAAGGTAAACTTTGAGGTTATGTTTTGAATTCTTGTTTGGTTTTTCGCCTTATAACTAATCATTGTTTGTAAGAAATGTTAATTACTGTAATACCTTGCACTTTGATGACTTATTTAAAGTAGACCCCCAATCTTATTGACGCTGTGGCTGTTTTTCGTAAACAATTACGCGTTTATTTATTAAACAAGAATTGTAAACATATTTTATTCTTTGTATTATTCCCCTATAATGTTAATCAATGTTATTTCCAGACACATAAACACTATAGACGCAGTATTAATATCACATTCGGATCCTGTTCACCTGGGTGCCTTACCCTACGCAGTGGGGAAGCTCGGTCTGAACTGCCCCATATATGCAACCCTACCGGTCTACAAGATGGGCCAGATGTTCATGTATGACTTGTACCAGGCACACAGAAATGTGTCGGAGTTTGATTTATTTACGTTGGATGATGTTGATGCAGCATTTGACAAGATTGTACAGCTGAAATATAATCAGAGTATTGATATGAAAGGTTGGTTCATTTATGGCTTAAGTTTAAATACAATCTCAAAGTAAATTACAAATATAATCTATTCATGTACTAGATTTGATTACTACTTAAAAGATTAATATTCTTTAAATTAAGATGCAACCCAATGGTGGCATGATTGACCTTAAACTTGAATTATTGACCTTTTAAAATTGAATCAACATAGTTTTCTTTATTCTGCCTTTGTTGACCTCTAGTTAGTAAACATATTTATATAATATTACAAAAGAAGAAATAATATGGATGTAATTTATGAATTAATATCTGAACAATATTTTTTTACAAATCCATTTTCCAGGTAAAGGCCTAGGTCTCCGTATTACCCCTCTACCAGCAGGACACTCTCTCGGAGGCACAGTCTGGAGGATCGCAGCTCCTGGAGAAGAAGACATAGTCTACGCACCAGACTTCAACCATAAAAAGGAACGGCATCTTAATGGGTGTGAGATTGAAAGGCTCATGAGACCCTCGCTCATGCTGCTTGGTGCTATGAATGCTGATTATGTACAGCAGAGGCGAAGATTGAGGGATGAGAAGTTAATGAGTAAGTTATTAGGAGTAACTACTTATAAATACACATTAAGAAAAACCTTTATAAAAAGTAGCTGTGAACTTTGATTATGTACACTTTTTTGGTTATCTCCTTAAAATTGTAGTGCTATGCTTCATGACTTGGCTATAAGATTCAAGGTTTCACATAGATTCAGATATTAGCCTTTTTAAATTCTTAAGCCTTCGTTTATTTGTTTATAATATTAATAAAAAGTACACAAAACTTTGTACTGTGTCCAACCTTAAATACTACCAGGGGATTTCAATCCGCAGTTTAGGTACGTTTGGCCGGCGCGCCTCTCGGGCAGGCGAATGGCAGTAGATTGCCGCTAACCGCGTTGCACGTATTTCTATTATTGTTTAGTTATGTTGTTGCAAGCGACAAGTCTAAAACCCAAACCCTAAGCACTTATGCAAGCTGGATTGCACTTACTTTATCCCGGCTAGAGTCGCAATTTAAAATTGTTTTTGCAAAGCAAAATGCAAATCACTATAAAATTTATTCTTCTTTCTCAGCGACAATCCTCACGACCCTCCGCGGCGGTGGCTGTGTGCTGGTCTGCACCGACACCGCGGGCCGAGTGCTAGAGCTGGCGCATATGTTGGACCAGCTGTGGCGCAACAAGGACTCTGGGCTGGTCGCGTACTCGCTGCTACTGCTGTCGAACGTCAGCTACAATGTTGTTGAGTTCGCTAAGTCTCAGGTGGGTTGAGATAGTCATCTTACAATAAAAATAACTTTCTCATGTTTTGTCTTTATACTTTGACTAAAAGAAGATACATTTTGTACAAATAAAACAAATAAAGAAAAGGCTCCTTTTTGTAAGTATCAAAATCAAAATTCATTTATTTCAAATTAGGGTACTAAGTAGCACTTTTTGAAAGTCAACATATCAGACAGCACCCCGGTTCGCCCACCCTTCACCGCTTCCTAAGTGCTCTGGCTGTGAAGTGTGTGTGTAGAAACGAAAGCATTTATCTGCTGTGATCGAAATCAGTTTTCCACTTTATAAATATTATAAAAGTAAGTATATAAAAATACACATAACTTACAGATTGAATGGATGAGTGACAAGCTAACCCGTGCGTTCGAGGGCGCCCGCAGCAATCCCTTCGCTCTCCGTCACCTACAGCTGTGCCACTCTGTAGGCGAAGTCAGCCGCACTCCCGGCCCCAAGGTCGTGCTGGCCTCTTTCCCAGACCTGGAGTCAGGGTTCGCTAGGGACCTCTTCCTCTTGTGGGCCCCGAACCCTCAGAATTCTATTGTTTTGACGGCTAGGTAAGTTTGTATATTCAGGTCCATTTTCTGTAAAATCAGAGATAAAGTTGGGGAAGCAAAAGGGGGTCTGAGATATTCGGTAGAAAAAGGCAAGCTAATCAAAAACTTTGCGAAAATTTGTGATATTTTTGAAAATATCACTCATCACACAAAAGATCGCCCGTTTTAACTTTTTTTTTAATATATCTATCTATCTTTACCAATTTAATAGCAAATATACTTTCACATACATTCTCATAATTGCATAAATAACAAATCTTATATTCCCAGGACATCCCCGGGCACGTTGGCCCGCGACCTGATAGAAAAAGGCGGCGACCGCACCATCGAGCTGACCGTGCGGCGGCGCGTCAGGCTCGAGGGCGCCGAGCTCGAGGAGTTCATGCAGAACCAGAGGGTCAAGGTCAACAATACTGTCAAGTAAGTAGTCTTTTGTGATTATGAAATATTTAATCAGAAAAGTGAAGTTTTATTAGTGTATAAAATAATCTCATACAATTTCAGAATTAGATTCTCATTTTGTTTTAAATAGTCATAAAACACCTAGTAATTTACAGTCAATCTGTTATTTAACTTAAACTAAAATATTAACTTATATTTTAATAAATTTCTAACGTTCTAGGGAAGAAACGGCGGGTATATCCTCCGACTCGGATTCTGACGGCGAACTAGAAATGTGGGTAGTGACGGGCAAACACGACATCCCTGTGCGACACGACGTGCGAGCCGGCGGCTGCTTCAAGTCTAACAAGCGCCACCACGCCATGTACCCCTTCCACGAGGAGAGGACCAGGGCCGACGACTACGGAGAGATGATTAAGGTAGGTTATACTCCAGAAACTGCTAAAGAAGTGGCTATTACAATATACTAGTGCGACAAGACTAGCTAACTCAGCCATGTCTGTTTTATCTCTTGCAATGTCTATGAAATGAAAAGATAATTTAGAAATTCGGTTAAAAATGTTTATAAAAAAGACTGGTCTCTAAAAGTATATTTCAATATTTTCTCGTATTGACTGACATTTGCACAACTCTTTGCTTGTACTAACTTTATGTTTTTACATTTTTAGCCAGAAGATTATAGACTAGCTGAGATAGTGGATGCAGAAGGAGAAATCAGGGATGTGCCACCAGCGCCTCTGCCTAAGCAAGAACCAGAAGGTAAAATAAATATTTATAATAGTAAAAAATATTGAAATAAAACTACTTTTGAACTGATTTTATCGCGGCTTGTATTTAGATTTTAGTCCCCGACTTTTTGACGCCTTTGCAAGTTGCATGGTAATTAAAATATAATGGTAGAGCGAGCAACATCTACTGTCAAGACGAATACCACCTCAGTCTGCCCGTGACCATGATACCTCAAAGGCGTCGAAACATCGGAAACTAAATACAAATCGCGATTAAATCCGTTCAAAAGTAGTTTTACTTCAATGTCTAAGATGTCTAACATTTGCGTAAACCTCAGAAAGTAATGAATGGCAAATGTTATATTACCTATACAAATATCTAATAACACTTCCGATTTTATTTTATTTTTGTATACGACATCTTCTTTCACATAAAAATATTTGGCGTGTCATCTTTCTTACTTGAGGACGTAGTTCGAGCTACTTCTAAGAGATGGCGCTTTCCTGTGCGAATAAAGTACGTTAGCCTTTTTACTTATCTATATTATTTTGTTGTTGCTTATTCTGCATAGTATTAATATCCCTTAGAGGCAAAATGTTGCCAAAGCTCTTGCATAAAGTTTACCTACCTCCCAATAAGGATAAGCTATTTGATTAAAACATATTTTAGGATCTGTCTAGTTACTAGTTTATAAAAGTTAAATTTTCTTTTTTTTTTCACAGAGGAAATGACAGAGATCCCCAGCAAGTGCATATCGTCAACGCGTCAAGTTCAAATAAAGGCCAACATCCAGTACATAGAGTTAGAGGGGCGCTGTGACGGCGAGTCGCTGCTGCGGGTGGTGACGCAGGCCAAGCCGCGCGCCATCGTCGGGCTGCGGGCGCATCGCGGGGCTCTCCAGACGCTCAAGTAAGATACTACACATCTATATTGCCTTGTGATGTCAAGTATAATATCTACATAGTAGTTAGAAGGACGCTGTGACGGGTTCTACGGGTGGTGACACAGGCCAAGCTGTGAGCTATCGTGGGGTTTTATTGATACTCAAGTAAAAACTGTAGCTGTCTTCCTGTGTAATACTGATAAAATAACTATGCAATATATGTATTTATAAAACAAACAAAATAGATTTTTATCCTATTAAACGGTTTTTATAGGAACAGGAAAAAAACATTTGCACTACAGTGAGACCATTTAAATGTTCTCGTGATTTCTTTATTTTTAAGGGCAAAAAGTAGAACCCATGTCGTGTTAGGATTTGTAGTTTAATGCCGTGAGGGCAGTCATTTTAGTAATGGTGGCAAAAGTAGATACCTACTTACAGTAAATATGGCGTCTCATTTTTCGTTTTGTAGTTTCAATTTAGAATTCGTTGTTTTTAAATTGTGTTTAAATTATGATTTAGTGCTGTTTTCTTTGGATTATTAACACAAGATAATGTTAGTATTGAACATATTAAGTATGAAACTTAAACGTTTTGTTTGCTTCAGGAAACACTGTGAAGCCGAAGGTATTGAAAAAATATACATCCCGTCAGTTGGTGAAGTTATTGACGCTACCACAGAATCCCATATTTATCAAGTAAGTCGGATTTTCTTTTTCTACAAGCAAAATAAAACAAAAATTATGTACTCCTTCTTACATAATTATTTATAAATTCAATGTTTAAGGTGTTTTTTTTATGCGAATTTCGAGTCGCGGGGGTGTTTCGCTAACATTCAATTCACATGCACACAGAACACCTAAACTTGAAACAAACATTTGTGGATCACACAAATGCTTGTCCCATGCGGGGATCGAACCCGCGGCACATCGCGCGCAGTGGTAATGGGCGTGGTGACCGTTACCAGTCCAGCTTGTAGTAGTTATTTGTGTGACGCAGCGTTGTGTGGCAGGTGAAGCTGTCGGACGGGCTGATGTCGTCGCTGGCGTGGCGCTCGGCGGCCGACGCGGAGCTGGCGTGGCTCAGCGCGCAGCTCGTGCCGCGAGCCTCGCAGCGGGAGAACTCCACCTACATCGGTGACTTATTATTATTACAATTTATTTGTGTATATTGGGAGCAAGATGGCTCGACGACATAACTAAAGTTTCGTGTTGAATCTAAATGAGACTGGCGCAGGACCGGAGAGAATGGTACATGATAGGAGAGGCCTATGCCCAGCGGTGGGATGACAAAGGCTGTGGATGATGATGATGATGATAGGCTCTGCGATGTGGGGATTTCACTAACTCTCCACTTATGCACAGCTCTTACACTTATGTACATTTGAGGATGTGACAAATTACGTACTATAATGGTATACATAAATGGGGTAGATGACTGGGTATAAAAAGTGAAAAATTTATTAGTCTGTTAGTAAGATTGTAAAAAAAAATAAAACACTTTAAAATACGTAAGTAAATAAACCAAATCAAAGTTCATGACGTCACACTGTGTACAAAATGCACAAAATTGTGACGTCATGCGACATTTCAAATGAGACAAATGTGTTAGGAGTTCCTACTGTTCATCGTGTTGTATGCCCAGCGTTTTCGTACTTAAGTTAACCAATAACTTTTCTCGTAATTAATAATAGCGTATTTAGATGATATAACGTGTGTGTTGGTTATCAGAGGAGGCGACGTCGGACGTGAGCATGTCGCTGGAGGCGGCGGCGGGCCCGCGCGCGCACGCCGCGTCCTTCGTGAACAGCGTGCGCCTGTCCGAGCTGCGCGCCGCGCTGGCCCGCCTCGGCCTCAGCACCGAGTTCTCGGCCGGCGCGCTCGAGTGCTGCAACGGCACGCTCGCCATACGCAGGGTACGCTACCTATACTACACATTCTCATAATCTATTCCAGTCATTTTATATAAAGTTGTTTTAAATTCCAGAAAATCAGATCAAAAATCAATAATAAAGTTTAAATTTCTAAAACTTCAAGTAATGGTTTTGCGCCGAACATATGATGCGCATAACGTCAAATACAAGTATATAAGAGCAAACACGCCAATAAAAATACCATATATTATAGTGTTTACTTGCGTGTGACGTCACAAAATCTGCGTAAAATTTAAGGCATTTCCGTCACAAATAAAATATCAAAAACTTTTTTTGATGAAATTTTTTTCGTGAAATTTGCAAAATATATACATAAATTAGCGTGAAACTAAGTAAATAATACTTTTTAGGATGACAGACTTTTGGCATATTTTCAATTTTGTCAAATATCTTATTGTCCCACAAAGCCCCCCAACTCCCTGTTTCAAATATACTTTAAGCACACATACTTATAAGTATATTTAACTTAAGTTATTTTGCCTAATTTCATAACTATTGCTTAAAAATTTGAAGAACTATTGCTTAAACAAACTGCAGTCGCTAAAACTAAGCCATAGGCTAGCTAAAATAATTATTTCTAGTACTAAGTAAATCAGTAACAATTTGAACAATTTCTTCTTTTACAGTTGGAGAATGGCCGCGTAGCTCTAGAAGGCGTGCTATCGGAAGAGTACTACAAAGTGCGAGAGCTCCTCTACGAACAGTTTGCTATAGTCTGATATACCTTAATGTTACGTTGGAAATTGTAAATATTCGTTTGTAAGAAATAAAATTATTTTAATTCTCATGTTGGTCCACTATGTAGCCTAAGTTTTGGTTTATACTTCAATAATAGACTTTAATTAAAGCCGAACCTATCTATTAACTCGCCCCTGAAGATTAAAACAGGTAGACATAACCTAATTCATCTAATTCAGCAAGACTTCAACTCACGCCGAAGGCACGACATAGGCATATGTTGGACTTGCACCGACTAAAAACATCCTAGTCCCGTCCACAGAGTACTTTTATAGTCCCGTCCATGCCTTTGTCGGAGCCGCTGGATCGCTAAAGCATGTTCGGAGCGACTCCGATCACTCTGCATTTCTGTGTATAAAGAGTGGTTTTTTCAATGCCACCTGGATAGTTTGTACCTAAACTGGAGATTCTTAATTTTTAAGTGAAACAAGTCTAGTAACAGAGTACTTTCATTTCAGGGTGCCTTTGTAAAATTCCACTTAACATAATTTATTTTCATCATATAGCAACGCTATCTATCTTGTCAAATGACACCTTAATAATACAGTGGTCTACTAAAGCGCGGTTGGCCGTTAATTAGTTCACTTCAAGATCGAAAGATGGAAATTTTATGACCCGGAATCAGCCACTCTGTAACCTTGTTGACAGTTGGTGTTAGTTATGGGGTGTAATAAATAAATAATACTTTAATTTGCGTGTAGACCATGTATGAAATTCAGTGTTTATAGATTTCATGACTTTCCAAGAGGTTTTGACAAAGTAGATACTGTGCGTGTCAATTTGAAATATACCCAGATATTTTACCATGATCTTAATTGCTAACAATATAAGGCAGCATAGCATTTTTAAGTTAAGGGATACTTCAGGTCAAAGTAGGGGTAAAATAACACAAATAAAAATACAAAATAAAATGTCACCACTTCATATATTTTATTTTATATCCGGGACCGGTTCACATTAATAACATTATGTAAAGAAATAAGGTACGAATTCATTAAATACAAAATTTAAGACACGGGTATTATATTGTTACCTAGGGTTCACTAAGTTTGATCTGAGATTACATAATCACTACCTCACCTACCTACGTGAGTTACATTTACACTACAATTTTTTATCAATCCAATCAGTTCGTTTAATCAAATAATAATTTTATAAAAGGCAATCTATAATTTTTTTGATATATTTTTTATCAATATTAAAAACATAAGTTGTGGCTGCCGTCTTTACGTCAAGGGGTGTTTAAAGCTGCCAATAGCATTAAATAACGTAAATAATTTACTCAAGACTGATGAGATATTAACATTTTTCAAAAAAAACAATCATACTTTATATTATATTATCTTTTAGAAGCATGATGTATATTTAAGACCTGTGACGTAAAGACAGCGACCAGTAAATCACAATGTCACCTTACACCGTTAGCCCGTTCGTACACGAGGCGAAACAAGTCTCCGATACCCGATGGCTTTAGTCGCCAACGACAACTGTACGAAACTCTATGAGTTTAAATGGCGGTAGTCGCTTGAATACTAAAATTGTCGCGTACCTGAGACTAGCGTCGCCTTGTGTATGCACGGGCTTATATACATCAGTAATCGCAGATCAATAACGACGATGCTTAATAAAAAACTTAATAAATAATTCTGGCACAGTCACACTTCACAGCTCACACGCCCTGTCTACCACCGGCACTATTACGCATTAAACACTAATAAATAAAGTAAATATTCTTAACATAAGAATAACTACAACAGAAAGTTAAAGTTAACTCGCATGGAATTAAGATACGTCGAATTTTTATTCTGTGTACTCGAGTCGAAACTTAACTTTCAAAATTATTCGTTTCTTACATTATTAATTCTAAAGCCATCACATTGATTCGTTCCTATCACTTACTTAACGAATCTTTTTGAAAGTTCCTTTTTATTTTACTACCGTTGTTCGGTTTACCTTTATACAACCTCTAGCTTGTTCAAACAATGCCATAGAAACATAACAGCTAATAAGCCATAAAACAAAAAAATATTAAAAATAAACATAACTTCGAATTGTAAGACCTCTGACGTCACTTTTCTTAATAGTTATCACTCAAAATAGTTATAAAATGTCCTATTTGTGGGTTCACACAGGAGAATATTTGTACAAGTTCGCCACAAACATGACATAATATATTGTTTCAAAAAACAAATCTTCGTAATGACAACCACAGAACAAAGACGTCAGCATCTAAATTACTCATATCCTTGTAAGAACCGTGCGAATACTTCTCGACACTTTTTTGAGCAAAATCACAACAAAAATGCACCTTACTTAATACAACAACCTTATGTTAACAGTAAAATTATTCTCCTTACATATAATTTTACAAAATTAACCGTACTACGGTGCAATTTTGGATAGATTTTTCTTTCAAAGTTCTTTTACACATCTTAATTTATAGTTCTGGCGATATCGCTTCAGTTTTGATAGAAATGGTACGTTAACGGTGCCACAAGCCATCGCCATGGCAGTCTTGGATATAGCAAGGAGTATACAATGTAAAATTGAATATGCATTAAACATAAGGTTGCATCGATCTGCTTGGCAGACAATGGATGCATTTTTTTCCGAAGGCCCGTCTGTCGGCGGAAAACAATAGACAAATATTTGATACTGAATCAACATTATTATATTCGTTGCGAAATCACAAGGTTCAAGTTCTCACAATCATTTTAGTTTAATCAAAATGTAATGTAAGCTATAACAGGTAGGTATACTAAAAACGAAACATATTCGATGTATCAAATGCTACTAAAATCATATAACAAACCAACACTCGTTTCTAGTTCCAAGATTACCGACAGAGGCGCTGGCGTCGCAAATCTTTTGCGTACTATCATATATCCGTAACAGAAAAGTCGTCACTCGTATAATGGTAACAGGTATTGAGGTATTCGATATCATCTGTTCCACAAATGTTTTTAGCATTTATTTTATTTACAAACCAATATCGTATCGTATGTACTTATATAAATCTGTGATGTTACACGTTATATTTACTAGCATATAATATGAAGAATGTTTCTGTAGTATATACCGAATCCCCTATTCACAATCGCAGGTCAGATTCCTATAACTCAAAGCTCCGAATATATTTACAGTAAACGATAGAAGATCTATCATGCGTTTTTTTGTGAATAAGAGTTGTTATGTCCAGAATATTTCCTTGTACTTTGTACTATACACTAACTACCTACAGATATGTAACAATCACGACATTATCACTGTTATGACATCCACAGAAACACACTCCATTATCATAGCTCTAGTAAAATGTTGCCATTAGTTGAAAATATTTTTAATTGCGAATCGTAACACTAAGTTTCCTTATAATATTCAGGATTAGGGTACTATTTATATTTTCTACATTTTACGCCTTTAAAAATACATCCATCTAACACAGGGTCACTACGTCTAGTCTACAGTATCCACAATGACCGGAGAATGTGAGAATCGCGGATATAATACACAATGGCCGGTCATTACCAACATTAATTAGACATCTTCACTGGTATATTACAATCTACACAACAAATACCTTAATTAAAATATAATTTTGTTTGTGGAACAGCTCTGGATAAACATTATAACCTTTATATAGTAAATATTGCTACATAAAACATTATTTTAAATAAATTCTATTTTGTTATATGACCATAATTTTATAAAACAGTTGTACATTAGTATAATAACTGCGCTACTCCACTGCATCTCGGTGTAACAACACTGCCTTTATCATTACGTATCCTACATCCATCAGGCATTTTTAGAAAAAAATAAGTAATACTCCGTTACTTTCAAAAGCGTGCCTTGATATATTTTCAAAAAACTTTTCTCTTTTAATAATAGTTCTAATTCTTAAATCTAATTTAAATTTGTACTTTATATTTCGGAGATTTGAAGTTAACATCATGAAGACGTGATCTAAGTTAAACCGAGGCAGTGCGAGTAGCTCTTTATTTAGCGTTTAACACAAACAGAATAAAAACAATGTTATATTATAATGATAAATGCGCCGAATACGGCCCCCGCATTTACCGAGACACATACATAGACAAGTGATGCATACGGTCGGGGAAAAAATACCTCCCAGCTCACAGGCCGAGCCTCCATCGCGGGATTGCCACGACGAACAAAACAAAAACAATAATATTTGTCTCTTTAAAACTAACAGTACTAATATTCTGTTCAGAACAGATCTAATGACGTTTCAGGTCACTAAAATACTATAAGTAGCGTCACAGCTCGCGATTCAAGGATCGTTTCCTCGACCATACAATAATCTCGAAAACTTCTCACAGTAAAACTAGATATATTTTTTTAATATTATACAAAAATAGTAACAAGTTTTGTACTAGATCCGTCCATCGTTTTGTACATTAATGGCGCGGGGACGCGACGCCCGCCGTGGTGGAGAAACGAAAACATCAGTGGGGCCCTCGCGCGGGACAAATGCAGAGGTGGCGGTGCCAGCGGCGGAGCGCCTACCGCAGGCAGGCCTCCAGCATCTCCACGAACAGCTTGTTCATGGGCGCGCGGCGCTCGCGGTGCACGCCGGCCCAGAAGCGCCGCGCCGCCACGTCCGCCAGGCGGAGGGCCGGCAGCACCAGCAGCAGCTGCTGCAGCGCCGCGTTCGCGTTGTACGGCCTGCACATCGCGCACGTCAAGTGACAACATCACATACATTGCTCTCAACCCAAAGTAACTAGCTAAAGCACGCGTGTTTTGGAATTCAGAGACAACGAAGATACCACAAATACCCAGACCCGAGACAATGTACAAAAGTGGTTTTCTACATTGCACGACCGGGGATCGAACCCGGACCTCAGATCTGACGACACCTTGAAAACCGGTGTGTACGCCACTCGACCACAAAGGTCGTCAAAACTTAGCACTACCAAGCTTGTGGGAGGAACTTGCAGTACAAATACACCAGGTACATATTTACAAACAATACATATTGACAAAAGTTTGGCCTCCAAGTCTTACAAAATCAATCGTTTTTATTTTTTAAAAAGCTACTTTTTTGAGCATAACCTTTCGAAAATATTTTTTAACATCACACAAACCAGATTGAGGTAACCAACTTAGGTAACTTAAACAAGATTAGTTCATTCACAACTACGGTAATAAAGTAGGGCTGTGTTGTCTCACCTCAACGCCGACACAGCATCGTTGAGCGCGCCCAGTATGGAGTCCCGGAAGCGGCGCAGCGCGGCGTGCTCGTCGATGCGCGCCTCCGAGTTGGCGAGCGCCAGCGCCTTCAGCAGGTAGCACTCCTCACGGAGGGCTGTCGCGCGCTCTAGGCGTTTGGTTACACCAGCAATCTAAAACAAACATCAAGTATTTGTAGTACGCCAATAATATATTATGTAACTAGCTGTCCCCCGCGACTTTGTTCGCGTGTTTTAGTTTCAACGGTTTTTCATTTTTGCAACATTTTTCATTTATGCTCCGCTCCTATTGGTCGTAGCGTGATGTTATATAGCCTATAGCCTTCCTCAATAAACGGACTATCCAATATAAAAAGAATTTTTCAATTCGAACCGGTAGTTCCTGAGATTAGCGCGTTCGAACAAACAAACAAACTCTTCAGCTTTATAATATTAGTATAGATTACGTTAGCTTTTAAAACACCGATCGTATCTGACGTCAAATGCTGATTAGTTGTTACTCTCTTAATCAACCAACTACACTATTTGACATAAATTAAATTGAATTATGTACATACTAATATTATAAATGCAAAAGTAACTCTGTCTGTCTGCGTGTCGCGCTTTCACGCCAAAACTACTGAACCTATTTAAATTAAATTTGGTACACAGTCTAGAGCCTAAGGAAGGACATAGGCTACTTTTAACCGCGATAACTGTCATCCACGCCGGCAGAGACGCGGGGAGCAACTAGTATTTTTATGTAAAAATTGTCGTCACAATTGAAAATAAAATGTACGTGTGTAAATATAGCTAGTATGTAATTTAAAACTATTAAGCTTATTTAAAAAGATTTCGTTAAAATGCTATCTTAAATGCAATATGACTGAATGTCTGAATTCTTATGCACATAAAATACGAATAATTTATTTGTTGGTTTTTTATTACTGTGACCATCATTAAATTTCAATAAGTTCAATTAACATAAATTATTTCCTTATTACTTTACAAACAATTTGGGAAAAGACTAGGAATAATAGACATCTATTTAATAAAAAACGTCCACCATTGTTTTGCTAAAAACGAATCTCCAAATAATCCAATGCAACTTAACTTTAAGACGATCTTAAATATTTATCAATAACCACATTATTCAATTAACGGATTTGTCTGCACAAGATTGCAGGTTCGAACCCATTATCCACAGGTAAGTACCAATGTAAATTATTTTTCAAAGTTATATGTACTTTCATAATTATTCCAAGAAATCATTGACAATCAATGAAGGATAACATCGTAAGGAAACCTATATGAATCTGTAATCGCCAACCCGCAACGAGCATGTGCCCAGCATTGGGATATTATTAGGCCAGTAGTTTTAAGTTGATACATATGCATTTATTCGATACAGGCTACTTACCATCGCCTAACCTACCTACATTTGAGATTTTTATTTAAAGTAGAATTTAGTTACCTGTGCAAATAAATCATGTGCACCGATCTCCCTGGCCTGCTGCTCGTCGAGCGCGAGGTCGGTGGCGAAGCGCAACCGCAGCGGGCTCCCACTCGACATGGACCGGTACGCCAGCATCAGCGACAACATCTCTGCCCACGTGCTTTGTAGGAGACGCATCTGTGTGACAAAACAATATTCAAATGTTAAAATAATCTATACTTAATATATTAAGCTGAAGAGTTTGTTTGTTTGTTTGTTTGAACGCGCTAATCTCATAAAACTACGGGTCCGATTTGAAAAATTCTTTCAGTGTTGGATAGCCCATTTATTGAGGAAGGCTATAAGCTTTATAACGAAAAATGTTGCAAAAATGAAAAACCGTTGAAACTAAAACACGCGGACAAAGTCGCGGGGGACAGCAGCTGGTACTAAATATTTTGAACTGCACCTGACGCTAAAGTAGATTTTTAATTGTGACGTTAACCTAGCATCATGCTGAATTTTGTGATCCTGGGTCGACTGGTTTTGAGTTTCCCGGAAATGTATGTGAAAAAGCGACATTTAAATGGCAGATAGTTTTTAATTTTACTGGCTCAAAATATTTTATTTTGTATTGCTTCAAAGGACCTATTTAATATTAAATTTAACATGCCAAGTGAAAACCCCTTTTATCAATGTAATATGTGATTTGCATCTCTGATAAACTTGAAATGTAGATTTAACCACCTTTGCCTACACCATACACATCCGCATTAATTTTAACGCATCACTAGCTAAACCAAATAAAATAAATGCTCATTATTCTTCAAACAGCGTTTAGTTACCTACATCTATAAACTGAATAAACACTTCGCAATCTACACTTAGGTGTTGCAGACAACCTTAACGTCTGACAGGCGAAAGGACGGAACCCGTTATTAATAGACATTTAATGCTAATTAATCATAGTCATAATACATACTTATTACGTTTAGAACAAATACTCAGACATGGCATAAATTTGATCATATCACTCTGTAAACTTTTATTTCTTTATAAGAAAATCATGACAGTAATTAACGCTATTGTAAGTTAAGCTATATATTTATTTAATACTGGCTGAGCTCCGCGATTTCACCCGCGTTGTTTTCGTTCCCGTGCAATATAATTCCATCAGAATCGGAATTTGTCTCTTATTCTCTAATTGAGTATTATAATTATTGGCTAGAAAATTAAGCCTAAGTTACTCACTATATAGTCAGCTACCTGTCAGTAAAATATTATCAAAATCAGTTTAGCCATTTTGAAGATTAGCCGGAACAAACATACAGACAAAAAAACTTGTTTAATACAAACCTAACGCATAAATAACTATATGATCTTACAAAAAACTAATATTTTAACAATACAAACAGACACTTCATTTATTTTTATTGATGATGGTATTGACAAGCTCTTGGAAACCTTGAATTAATGCAGTAAGTTAGCAAAGGGATTGACCGCCCAATGTGCCAACAAAAAATAAAACATTATTGCTTCGTCGCCTTCGTTAATAAGATCGATTACAGATTAATTCATGCGTGAATCTATTCAAAGACCTATAACATAAAAAACGTGTGGGATGATTTTTTCAGAAAACCATTTTCTATCATACCTACTGGTTGATTATAACAGATAGCACAAAAAAACAGCCACAAAGAGATTAGTAACAAATAAATAGAAGTAAAAGAATGCACAAAAATAATACAAGAACACAATCTTTCGTATGCATTCAGACTCTCCCACACATGCAACGAAAACCTTGACGAAAGCACGCGACACACACATACACACTCAATAGATTAGGATATCAAACGCACACAGGCTCACTCCCGAAATATTAGCCTCCACATCGCCATTAAATAATGAATGCATTCATAATTATTGCATTCAAGGTCCCAGACTAGACTGTTGTAGTTTTTGCCGATAATAATAGTTCTATCTTTAATCTTAAATATTTTAATGTTTGTGTAGGTACTTTAATTTTGATGATATACTTTTTACAACGGTATTCCGATTCGAAGGTCAGTGTTGCCGTATAAATAAAGAATAGGCGTTCCAAGGTTAGACCGTCTGCATAATTCAAACTAAAAATTTTGAACTCGGTAGTGTGCAACGGCTCGAGATTGATATATTTAGTGCATATTTCCGATGATATTTGGAAAACAAAATTTGCATCGATTTATACTGTCTCAAACGAATAAATGAAAAATATCCTTGACAACTGTTTTATCGTATAAATTAATTATAAGTACCACTATTTTTAATTAATCGTTTCATTTATCGTTTAATATTTTAACTTAAAATATTTATAGATAAACTAATGTTCAAAAAGTGCTTTGTTAAACTTTACTATTAGTTGTTTTAGCTGTCCTGTGTTTGTACTAAGTAACTTGAACCTGTGCATGTCTGCGGCATGATAACTCCCAAATCCCGAATTTTGATGCAAATATGAAACCCGAGTTTAAAATCTGACATGATGAATATAGTTCTTAGCTACAAAATAAAGTTCTGTTAAGATTTAAAAATACCAGTACTATTCTAAAATATGTCATGAGTTTCCCTTTTCAATATTTTTTTAGTTATTTTACTTTTTTTATTGTGTGTACCTGATCATTTAACTGCAGTTCAGTAAAGCCGGGTATCTGCTTGGCCCAGCCGATGACGCCGACCAGTTCTCTGTCGTACAGGTCGGCGAGGAGCGCCAGGGTCTTGGCCACGGGGTCCGTCACGCCAGCGGGCGGAGCCGAGCAGGTTAACAACTCTGGCTCGTAGGAACTCAGTGCTTCTAGCACCTAGAATTAGAAAAATCGTAAAGTATTAAAGGTGTTAATGGGTATTAATTTATTGTTTAACTATAATTTTAATTAAGTTCCTTTTCTTGTATTTGTTGAAATATTTTGTGACTTTAATATCAAAAAGAATAAAATTTAATTAGAAAGAATTAGAACACAGTGTTAATTATAGCCAGTGAAAATCTCGCAACTTGTGGATTTTGTAACACAAAAATAAGTTTGTTTATTTCCTGAAAAAAATAATTCAAAAAATTATCCTGTTTGAAAAATCTTCTTGGAAAGATATTTGAGCGATTAGAACCTTGATTGTAACAATATCTGGTTTTGTTCAGTAGCTCCAACCTTACGCCTTTCCGCACCCCTTTTTTATTTTTTGAAGAGATTTACGCAGTTAGCCTGTGCGCAGGCTTTGACTGCTTCACCGGACTTTAACCCGCACCACGCCCGTATGTAAGCGGCAAGCCTGGTACATCATATCTGGTGGTTTACCTTAATATCATCGAGCTGCGGCCTCGGCAGCGGCGCGGCGGGCGCGTCGGGCGCTCTGCGGTACTTCTGCCTCCCTCCACGCACGCGGTCGAGACGCACGCCCTCCCGCAGCATGCCCGTGCGCAGGCAC
Source organism: Diachrysia chrysitis (assembly GCA_932294365.1). Classification (NCBI taxonomy): domain Eukaryota; kingdom Metazoa; phylum Arthropoda; class Insecta; order Lepidoptera; family Noctuidae; genus Diachrysia; species Diachrysia chrysitis. The sequence continues at coordinate 2,168,394 of OW028661.1, forward strand.
TTGCGGAAGCGGCAAGCCTGGCACGCCTTCCGCCGCCGCTTGTTGATCTCGCACTCGTTTGATGCCGGACACGTGTATTCTATGTTGCCCTACGATACAAAACAAGATCTTGAAACAGGTAAACCTTGCTTTGAAATAAAAAATAACGGAATTCAGAATCTCTATTGGGAAGTTTATTAAAAGTACAATTTAATTAATCCAAAAAATATTCTTCATTTATTTAGTGGATAAATACAAGTAACTAAATGATTTTTTTTTTAAATCCATTAGTTAATCGATACTATAGCAAGAATTTAACACAACAAAATCTTTTAAATTGTTGGAATAAAATTGAGATTTGGTAAAAAAATACATAATATGAAAACATGCAATAGCTGAGATAGATATTATATATAGGTGTTAATATCAAAACCTATTTTTATCTAATATCTTGCACAAAATATTACGCAATAAACCTAACACCCACAGCAAGCTTCTTAAATCTAAAGGCTTTGTGTTGCTTTTTTTTTAATTTATCAAAATACTTTAGGAATTCAAATTCTTATTTTTGTATTTTTTTTTGTTCTTAATTAAGTAGGTACTGATTTGATTTTAGTTGCCATATTAAATCATAGCCTTAATACGATGGACCACATTTATAAACTACTATCTAGTATACTTAGGTAGGTACTTTGAATTTGAACGGACGCGCGTCAATAACCACAGCAAATGACAAAACACAACTTTGCGATTTTAATGTCAAAGAACTGACGAGTGGTCTCCGTTGCTCCATAGAGGTGTGTAATGTGATGTGTAAGTGTAAAATAAATATCAAAGTTTTATCACCTTCCTACTCACCTGAATTGTCCTCTTGAAAAACGCCTTGCAGGCCTCACAGCTGGCGACCCCGTAGTGGAAGCCTGAGGCCACATCGCCGCAGACGAGGCAGAGGCGGCGTGGCGCGTCGTCGTCCCTCGCTCCGCTGGCCGCGGCTGCTGTGGTCGACGAGCAGTGCTGCTGCTCCGGGCTGGTATTACCAACTATTGTACCGTCACCGGGAGATACGCAGAACTTTATGTCTTCTTTTGTTTCTATGTCCAACTGGTGACAAAGGATTTTTTATTTTAGTCGGGTAATTTGAACGTAGGTTCGAATGAATGGCCTAGAAATAAGGATATGACCCGCACAGGAATTACGAACGTTGAAAATAATGTGACAAGAAAAAAGAAGCTAAAGAAATAGGAGTAAGTTATGTATAATGTAGTAATGAATCAACCTAGTATTTTCACAATCTTCAGAAATAAAAATATGTGTTGACATTTTTATAAGCGCAAACTGCGAAAGAGATATTATCTTATTTCGTTTCCAAAAACATAACACTGACTCATTACAATAGGTATATACATTGATCCGACGCCCACCTGAGAAATACGATTAAAATAAACCTAAATGTCTTATAAAACAGCCATAACAATTGTGTTAATCGCATAATCAAATTGTATTGCACATCGTTTATACAAAGCTTTAAAAAATAAATGTACCGACGAAATTATTTACAAGACATAAGAAGTAGGTTAGGATACATTTTTTCACCGTCGCAACCAACTTTTTATGGCTTGTAATGATTGCTACCTTTATTTTTTATTTTGATTTAAAGTCTAAATTGCACGTGGTGAACCCAAAGGTATTTGGCCGAATGACTGACGATACGAAAATCAATCAAGCTTAATATCGAGAAACAAAATAGCAAAAAATATCTGTTAATGACCTTAGCTTACTTGGATGTCTAAAAGAATTTTAGTTTGAGCATAAATCTGAGTTAAAAAATAAGTATTGGTGTTCATATGAAAAAAAAAATGTAGTACTTATAAGCTATATTAAATGCTAAAACAAAGTTCACTTTCAGCCGAATGACTTCTCAGAAAATCTAATAAGTAACCGAAGAAATTGCGTTTTGGTTTATAAAAACGTGAATAAAACCGTTTAACGTACGACTGAGCAATAAGTTTAAATCAAATTAGCTTCTCACGTAACTTTCAATTGGCAGACAATGCTATCGAATGACGGAGTTTCAAGTTTCAAACTCAAAAATGAGAACGTATTAAAAGTTAAATAACTTATTTGGGTCACATTGCTTTTCTGATAAATAAGTAAAAGCCTCAAAATTATGGGAATTTAAATAGAGCAAAATGCAGCTTCGAAACGAAAAACGTAGACGTACTTTTCGTGTTAAACAAGGTCTAATGTTTTTAAGGAATAATTTGGCTGTGAAATTATTTTGGTAAGGATTATAATCACTCTTCTGTCCTACATATATAGGTTTTCTGTTAAGATATACCCGATAAAAGAGCAAGTAGGTCACCAGATGGTGAGAACTCCACTTTGAGTATAACTACGGCGTGAATGTGGTGGTAGATATGTTTCGGTCTATGCTGAAAGGATCATATGGTTAGTAAGTCCTACCTCTGGCTGCATCATTGGCATTGTCCTGGGGTGTAGGGGCTGAGTGTGCGGCGGCTGTGGTTCCGGCGGCGAGTACTGCGGCGGCGGTTCTGTCTCTTGCTTGACACGGCGAAGCATCGGCTCACCGCTCACTGCAGACATCATTTGTACCTGCGAAAACACTCACCATGTTAGTAACTTGTAAGTATATGATCCTTGCACAATTTGGACTGTGTATGTCCACATGATGTTCTTAAAATAAAACAGTAAATTTACACTCGCCATTTTGGAAAAGCTTCTTTATATTTTAGGACATATTAATGACTGAGGCAAGTTAATTAATGTTATAAAGCTCTAAGGCCCGCTTACACAAGGCCGGGCAAGTTGGCCTAAGAGTTGTATCTTAAAATAAACTTCAAAATTTTGAACATCTTTTTGTCGATTCCGAAACTTTCTAGAATACTCGGACGATGTTTTAATATAACAAGACAGACGGACAGGCTGTAGCTCAGGCTATAGGTCGTTTAAATAACAATTTTCTGAGAGCCCTGTGACTTGTAAGCCCTCAATAACCTGTCACGAGATACGCAGAATTTAATAACGGACGACAAGTAAAAAGCCTGATCGAACTCATATTTGGTAGACTAAATGAGTTGGCTGCCGTTTCACACAAAATTGAGTTTATTTATATGATCAGTACATTAAAGGAGAGATATGTTCAGCGGGCACGGCGCTTTCTAAATGTTGTCCGTAATTTACGATCTTGTTAGACGATCTCCATCATGTTTTACTTACACATCTCCTAAATTTCACGAGACACTTATAGACTTTATATAGTACCTATTATTATAACACATACGCTATATTGTTCTACATACGCAGACGATTACGTAGCCGCTTGCTAGTATATATTCGACAAGGCCTTAAATTATGTATAGCTAAATTAGACAAGGCTGTATGATGACGTAGACAAACAGCGGTAAACATGTTATAAATAATTAACGTAGCTTCACAGACAACTATCCAAAGCAAATGGGATAGTAGGTTCTAGGTATGTGCAGTGAATTGTTAATTACAAGGTACACAAGTCTGAACCATAACCAAAGAGGTACACCTTTCGGTACGAATAGAATATATTATCACAATAAGGTTATTAAAAACCTGTCAAGTGCGAGTCGGACTCAAACACGAAGGGTTCCGTACCATCGTACCCTTCAAGATAAATATATAACAGTATGTACGTCAATATTATTTGTTGTTATAGTGGCAACAGAAATACACAAACTGTGAAGTTTCAACTGTCTACCTATTACGATTCATGAGATACACCCCGCTGAAAGACAGACGTACGGACGGACTGCTGTGGCTTAGTAATAGGGTCCCGATGGCACCATTTGGGTGCGACGGAGCCCTAAACAATTGCCATATAATGCGGCTGGAAATAAATCCGCTTATTTAATTAAAGACGCTGGAACTAGCCGAGAAGAGGCGGTGGGACGAATTCGATGTGGACTGCTAGGGTTGGTTTGTGCGTTGAGTTGGCGCGGGATAGGGTTTATCTATTGAAGTAATTGTGGAATGCTTTACCCATCGGGATGACAGAGCAGGTTAAAAATAAAAATGATAATTCTTAAAATATGAAGTACGATACAAATTTCAATAAATACCTACCTAATCAGGAGAGTTCGACTCGCGACACCACCGCCGCCGCGACAGCTCATGATTAGGGACTCCTATTGAGTCTGAAACTAGTCGGGCGATCCCGAGAATATACGTGAGTAAACCGTTTTGTTTCAAATAATTAATCAGAAGTCGATAAAAATACTGGTGTTCGTGGTGAGAGTTACCATAGCATCTAGATATGGCAATCAGGAGTAACTGTTGATGTGCAGGGATTGACCACTCTAGCAAAGACAAGTGGACCGCAAAATCAAGCGGCCGTGAACCTTTTCATCATCAACAACCAAGATTTCCATCAGAACAGTAATTGCTAACAATATTTCACGCCTCAAAAAACTCATTCCTAAACCGGTTACATAGGCATCTGGCTTCCAGATTCTATTTCATGTAAAATATTTTTTTTACGTTGTTTGAATCGCTATCTACCGGTGACGTCATCTGTTTCTATTATAGGCGTTCTCAAGGTCTTGTTGAGGTAGGTCGGGATTGTTTCACATTGAATAAAAATGTATCATTCGGTGCGCATTCGTATTGTTTTATCTAATCTGGTATAAATAAATATTATGCAATGTTACTTGGTACTATAATGTTTTATGTGCAATAAAAAGGAAAATCTCTTTAAAAAGGAAATTAAATCGTTTATGTTCTTAACAGTTCAAGTGGCGAGAAATCTATAAAAGTAAAATATGTTTATATTTTTATTAATTGTGCTTTTATGGTGACTATAAATTCATTTTATATTCTTCTATCATCCTTGAGTAACATTTTATTTTAACGTCGTTAGAGACTTGAATGAAACGGAAATGATCAATAAAATCGTTCGCGTTTTATTCGTAACTATGCGGACACCAAATGGGTGAACCTAAAGATAAACGTATACCTATCATACATATATAAATAGTAAATAAGGAAAAAGGTACCTATATATATTATCAGCTTGTAAATAACTTAAGTAAAAGTAAATTAATTAGTTATTTGCGTAGTGCCTCCTGTTACTAGGTTTATTATTTCCTAATTTTATGTTAGAGGGAAATGTCATGATGTTCCGCGACTAAGTAGTTGGCTAGTTGCCGTTCCCAGTACCATAGACCAAAAGGAAAACTCTTTAATTAAAGCCGAATAGAAAATATAGAATATAATGAAATAGAATCTGAAAACATTAAAAATAAATATTATCAACAATAAAACACAATATTATCAAGACATAAAATTATATGCGCAAAACACTGCAATACATTATGAATTCCTTATCAATAGGTCCACTATAATTGTCTCAAATTTAATGTCACAGGTCATCAGTATTATTTAAATAATATTTATCAAAAGTATATTGTATAAAATATCCGCTAACGTGTACCTAAATTAATATTCGAAAAAAGTTCATTATTTTAATCATTAAGTTTATTTTTACAATGTGATTGATTGAATAACGAGACTGTGTGATCCATATTAATAAAGAGAAGAATTTATAAACGAACATAATAAAAAAATATGCAAATGAAATGTAACTATTGTACTCATACTTTACCCCATTAAGGAGGGCTAAATGACATTAAACCGTCAATTTAAATTTAAGGGCTGCTTTGACACCTACGACTCAAAGCGGACCTGTAATTTAAATATAAAGACCTTTTAATTTTAGAGTGAACCACTTAATTCGGGTAAAGTGTGAACCTTCACTAATTGGGACCTTTGATTATGTCATGTGTGAAAATTATTCCATTTCAATTAAACAGTATTTAAACTGTTTGAAAGAAATGTCAATGAGTGCTTGTGCTTATGAAACTGAAAACTAAAAAAAAAAACGAAAGCGAAACATGGTCGATTAAATGTCGTCTTACTGATCCTGACCTACACAACTTTCCTTTATTCAGCGTAGGTAACAAACAAAATATTATGACACAGAAATACTTTCATATAGGTAGCATACTATGAATACCTAATTCGTTAAAAATAAAAAAAAAAACAAAATCACGCGTTGTAGAAAAAAAACATTTAAATTTTTAAAACTTTATTTCGGTAACGTTCTTTTTTTAAACTACAAAAAACATGGCGACATTACTCATTGAATGCGCACGGATTGGGCGTACACGTGAAAAACATCGTCTATCTTTATTTATACAGTGTTGCTATTAAAATGAAAAAACAAATTTATCTATCAAAAGATAAGTACAAAAAGTGTCCAAGGATTGATCGTCGGGTTCAATGTACTCATGACATTGCTCTGTGCATGTGATAATAATCGTGATGCAACGTAAGTAGGTGAATACCTATATCCAGTACCTACTCATGCATCACTAATTATTGCTCGTCTGTTTCATAATGTTTGTATTGGGTATGTCTGGAAATTAATTTTAATTACATTATAAATATTATAATCGAGTGAGCTTTGGAAATAGGTTTTCTATTTCTGTAGATCTTACCTACCATCATGGGTGGCAAATACCTAATCTTGAGTACTGATATAGTAGCTACTGATAATGCAACAAAAATACGTTGTTACATACACTTAATGCAATTAGTACATAGGTAGGTAATTCTCAGATTTCCTTCAATGCATTTTACAGCGAAACGACGCGTGTAATTAATTAATCAATCTATAATAAAAACAGTTGATGTAAAATTACCTATTCTTAAATGATTTTTAATTGGGATCAATACATATTCCTAAAAAAGCTACCAAATCATTACGTTATTAAGAAATCCTTAATATTATTTAGGTATTAAATAAATTACACATTCAGTACGAACCTACACTAAGTACCTAGGATACCTACGTCAGTACATGAAATATACCTATAATAAAAACCTAATGTATCTCTACATCCTCTTATTATTAAATGTGACATGAATACTACGGTCACAAAACAATAGGTCTAGAAAAACCAGACATCTTCAAGTTCAGACTAAATTACACCATACATCCTTTGTAGCGTTTTAGGTTTAGGTATATTGATCTAACTAGCCCACGACTCTGACGCGTGGGTGTCGCCCAGTTATCGCAAAAAATAGCCTACGACCTTTTTTAGGGTTCAAGCTTATTCCATACCAAGTTTCATCCAAATGGGTTCAGCAGTTTAGCAGTGAAAGCGTAACAGACAAACAGACTGAGTTACGTTTGCATTTATAATAGGTAGGTACCTATGGATAACGTACTTAATTTAACACTGCGTCTGTCTGGCTAGAAGTAAAACTAATGATGATTAATAATCTTTAGTCTTTACTTTAATAATTAATTACATAGATGGGCGACAAGTAGCTACATGTTTAGTTTTTTCATGTGTAGGTACAATAATGACACAACACAACGATAAGTCACTTAGGTATTATAAAAGCATGCATTTTGGCCACTCCTTAAAAATACAAATCTTTAAGTACCTATATGTTTGCTTATACACCTAGATACACATTCACATAAAATACTTTGCAGTTCCCTCATAAAATCATGTTGTAAGATCTATATTAAGCAATTTCCTAAGTATTCTAAATAGCTATGTAGCTACCTAGTTTATCAAACTGAAACACTAGAGATTCAAAGAAAAATCCTCAATCATATCGCAAGATTACTTCATTATTTTAATAAAGCAAATGTGCCCAATTTTATAAGTACTAATTTATAACACAAATGTAAAAGAAAACAGCATAAAACACTCAAAAATAAAGGCCAATGTGAAAATGGAAGCTAATTCAAAACAAAGCTATGAATTATAAAAAAAAATCTAGTGTTCAAGTGTTACGTATTCACTAACTTATGTATGAGCTCTTGTGCTGTTCGTAGACATAACAATAGGTCTGTTACGACTTACGATTACGACGCTACATTACTGGGTAAGGTAGGTCAGTAAGCCAACTGAATCGATAAGTCTAAAACAAAAGACAACTCATTGTTATTTTACCTAATGATTAACAGCTAACGTATTCATTTTAATTAAGTTTCATTGGACTAATGTGCTCTCCAAGCTTCTCGAGGAATAGCAGGAAAAAAAAAAAAAAAGACCACCTACCAATAATGATCAACCAATCAAGTAGGTAGGTATGTACCCAATTATAAAAATCATAATCAATAGATTTTTACGTTTTGTTGGTAATAAATAATACCAGTTCCACAAAACAAGAGTCGTTTTGTTATCAAACAAAAATCAAATTAAAAACCTGTTGAACACAAAAATGGAGTGATGGCATAAATTCTAGAAATATATCTACCGACATCTCCATAAAATTGTTATTATAATCCCCAAATGACTTAATCGTTGATATTAATCGACGAAAATCAAGTCTGTCTCAAAATTATTTGAAACAATCAAAATCAATATTACACGCCTTCAGAGTTAAGACCCTAAATAGTATTTAACTATCTAGGTACCTACTAACTAAAAGCGTAGGCGGTTACAGAGAAGCGTATTATGTATAACTCTTTTCAATAACGCTCTACATCCATGTAGAGTTTACACATACATACATACAATCTCAACAAAATGGCTGCACGCCAGACAGGTAAAAACCTACTTCATTCCAGCCATTGCGTATCAAATATTTAAAATCCGGGTTCCTTAACATTTATAAGCTCTCCAAATTTAAATGCAGCACAAAATTCATATACATTTAGATATTTTCTAAGTGTTACTCACTAATAATAATTGCAAAAAAAAAACAGAAGAAGCTTTTATTCGTATACCTAACACCTGATTCCTCACTGCGCCACAATACTATTTATGTGTTGGCAGAGAATAGGTACGTAGGTATTCATAATACGCGGTCGAGTTCACCGACCGTGCGTCCGTGGTCTCACCTTTGTAGATAAACGTCATTTCGAATAGAGCCGGTGGCGGGCGCGCGACCGCCAAACTGTGTTCGTAACTACGCCGATGTTGAGGCAGGCTCGGTGCCGTCTTGTGTAACAAATTGGGCCACCACAGTCCCACACTCCTTCACGGATTACATTGACAATCAAATCATGTTAGGGACCCAACAGATATATAAATATGCTCTCGCTTTTATTATTTCACACAGTAACAATTACAAACAAAAGAACTACCAACCGTTTATAAAAGAATCTAAGACGCTAAGTTTGAATAGATCTTATCTAAACATAGACCAAAACCAAACTACGTTTAACGATAATTAGCATGTAGACATTAAACACCGTTTAAGAAATCCATAACGTATAATTTTGGAGGTATATGCACGTTAACCTTGAAACCCAATCTAACAGTTAATGCATTTGGCCACATCGACGCCCCACCGCGATTAAGTTTGCATAACAAAAACATGCCTGACAAATATCGACCCAGATCCGATTTTAAAACTCAATTAGCTACACAGATAACTTGAAGAAATAACGTAGAATAATAAGTGGCAAATCATTTAAGCTGTATCTAATCTTGTGTGACGTAGCGTTACTAAACGTGACGAACGTTGAATAGAACACAAATAAGCAAGCCTCGGATTGCTTCGTCGACCCGGACCTACCTCAACACGGTAATATTCAGGCGCTAGGTTTAGTACTTTTCCATGCGTTATCATACAATATTTTTAATACACGAAACACATGCTAACGCATTTCACATTGGCATTGTGATAAAATATAGGTACAACATACACACGAAATCGTTCGTGTCGCATATGCATTTAGTAAATGATCACCAAGTTTACACAGATGCATCCTTTCGGCGCACAATGTACTCTTTGTGGTAGGTCTGGAAACAGATCGAGCTTCAAGTCTCGACACGAATTTAAACAGTAAACCTTTCATGAATATTCTATAATAAACTCTAAACTTCAAATAAAAGCGTCTCGTTTTATTAAAACGTATTTGACAGACAGGTACGTCCTATCGATGCTTATATCACGTCTCTATCGTTCCTTGAATAATAAATCAGACTCAGATTTCTTGAAACCAAATATTCTAGTGCCTACCTACTTTTTCTTTTAAGGAATATTATTGATCTAGGGGTCTGTAGCCCGAGCGAAAAGGCAAAATTTTTGCCCTACAGAAAAGTGGGACATGTCTTTCCTTCACCTTCGCCCGGAGAGTTCAGGCCGGGTTCAAATGTAAGTCGTTAGATCACAACTGTATAATACCAAAGACACAAATAAATTAATATGCACACTTAGCTGTGTCTAGTATTAATGAGGTGATTTTTTTCAGTAAGTTTAGAATAAACACTGGCAGTGTGCAAGTCGACATTACATCACAATATTTTTACGTAGCGGCAATAAAAACTCTCACGACCAAGGCCAAACTGAACTGTTTTAGATATGAAAACTTTTGAGCTATTTTTATTTTACATGCATAATTCTCTTTTTTTAATACGGTATTTACCTACAATGTAATATTATTTTACTTTGAATTTAAATAAAAACTTTTACATGGCGACAGTATAGTCTCAAATTAAGCTTGTTGTCAATAACAAAAATACTTACCTACTAATCTCTGTGTTTAAATTTTTGAGATAGCCCGATTTACCACTAACCGGTCAGATGAAAACCACTCAGAATGAATCACTGAAATCGTCTGCTGATATTAAAAGTTCTAAAACATTGTTTTCAAAGCTATAAAATTATTCTTACGTGATTCCTACCTAGGCAGTGTGGCCAATAAATAGTTTGGAAACAAGCCAGACAAAAAAGAGTCGATAACGTAAACATAACATGTTATTTTTTTCAGATATTCAAATACATAATCGTCATTATACTGTATCTAATCTTTACCTATCACAAGGTTCAGTCAGTACAAAAGATAGTGCGGTAAGTTAGGCAGGTCAAGAATCGGTGAGCTGTGAAGCTTTGCCCAGGCAAATTCGGGCGTGGAGGTAAAATGTAGGTAGTATGGAGGTGTAGTCTGGTCGGGTGGGGTGGGGGGAGGCTCGAGGGGCGGGGATGCGCGGGCGGGGGGTTTGTCTAGACATCGGCCTTGACCGCCGCGCGGTTTCCGCGCGACCGAGGTCGCCGCGACCCACAGCCCACAGACCGAGTGTGAGCAACGGTATACCTATGTCGCCCGTGCCATATGCTTCACACGATCTATGTGCTTCAAACAACTATATATTGCACTATACAAAGATTGGTAAAAGTATCTACACTATAGAGATAAGACTCTACCAATCCGCAAGTGAAAACGAAAACACATTGTTAAATAAAAAAAACTTAAATCTATGTCACCGTGTTAAGTATTATAAATTGTGTTAGTTTAGATTTAGCTCATACGTATTAATGTACATATGTAATAATTTTGTAAACACACCACATAAACAATTCATTATATGAGACTTATGAGTACATAATAGGCGTATGCGGATTAGATGTTAACATACTTTTTCCTTTTTGTGTACCACCAACTAATTATGTACTATTAAAACCAAAATAAACTAGGTAGAATGTGTGCTATGTATTTACTTGTATGTATGAGCGTCTATAAAAATTCGGTCGAACAACACAGTTGAGTAAGGAACGCACCGTCTCGCGACTCGGTCCGTGAACTCGAGCGCGTTTCGACATTGCGCCGACATTGAGCCGGGCTAAATAACGCAGATAGCGAGGGGTCGACGACCGACATCGCCCAATATCACGCGGACGATCGCAAGATTTTAAACCACCTGTATTCGCCTCGTGGATGTTACATAAACACGCATCAAGAAACGGCATATTATGACCTACCCCAACGGATGATCTCTTGTCGGCAAATTAACATTTTTTTTGTGATCGCTCCGAAATTCACACGATTTTGATAACGTTAATGTTTTTTAATGTCCTTCGACGTTTCATATACCTCAAATATAGGTTACAAGTTTAAAACCTGAAATCACTGCAGATTTCGTCGCTCGGGGATCTCGTAAGAACGCTAGCAGCAGAGAGGCCACGAAATCACGGATCGGAAATGATGTGAACGAGGCGAGGGCGGGTGTGGAAGCGGGCGGGGTGCGGGCCGAATATCTCGGCTCGGGGTGACATTGCGCGGCCGTCGACACTGTGCCCGACCTACGGCACGGGCGCCCGCCGAGCCGCGCAGCCCGCGGAAAAACGACGCCTCATCCGCTCTACTACTTCGTCTACACAAATTCACTAGACCAGAATGTTCATTGTTGCAGCAACGCGCGTCAACTAACAAAACATACTTATGCCTACGAATCATACATTCTCGATTTGGTAATCCTGCGTTATTTTGCAGGAGACGGTCAAACACCGTTGCTATTAAATAATTCAGAGCTCGTCGCACTGTTACATAAATGACGCAATGCGTTTTTGAGACTTCGTTACCAAAATGGCAGGGGATAAACAATGCAACGCGATGTTACGCAAACATAAGAGACGGTATTATTCGCTTATCGGGGTCTCTTAAGCGAACGAAAAGTTTAACAAGAAATACATAGCGAGATACCATTTTAATAGTAATAATATTTTCCACATTTCTTACGTCTTCATCGACTTTACGGATTTTCCTTTTTTCCTTGGGATCTCGTTATAGGTATAATTATAATATTATTCAGATTTAAAATAAGTTTAATTCTCCAACAAAAAACTTAACAGTGCGCCTAAAAAAATGCTATAAATTTGAAAAAACACTATCAAATTCCTAAGTGTAAATATAAGTTTGTTATCGCAAAAACGGATTTATACTAAAAGACTACAATAAACAATTTATGTTTTTTTTCCTTTACTTGTGAAATTGTGAAGTTACACCAAATATGATTGCCAAATTTCGTGATTCTGGGTAGACGAGAAGTAGGTACCCTCGGAACTAGTGACTTTCTCAGAAATGTACCAATGGGAAATAAAAGATAAATGACTGCAGTGGTAGCAGTAGTGTATTTTTTAATTGTGTTAACATAGAAGCTTAAATTTTTTGCATCAAGAGCCCGTAGACTTGAGTATTTGATATTAATTTTAACATGATACGACTTTCCTGACAACAAAGTGATTTTATTAGGGCTTCTTTTTTCCTTTAAAGGTACGAAACCCTAGACTTGAATTTTAAAAACCTTATATAGCAAACCATTAGAAAGAAGACGTCGATATAAAAACATAGTAAGATATAAGCCAAGTGATAATGGAGACAAAAAAGACATTATTCTTAATGCCCGAGTTATAATAGTGATAAATGTTCAGTCTGGCGTAATTTCGTAACAATTTCAACTAAACCTAGGTCTAGATGTAATCTAAACAAATTATAGGACCCAAAAGTTTGAGATATTTGTCATTACTCTTACTCCATTTGGCATTTTTGTCTGCACTTGTAATATAAATAATTTCATCGTTGATTACAGAGCCCACAAAGCTCAAGTAACTAGCTGTTGATATCAAATTAGTTCTCGAAAATTCTGATGGACGTCTTAAAAGAAACAAGTAGATTTTCCAATGCCATCTTACTCTTTAAGATTTACGGTCGAAATTGTATGTTCCAATACCTGTCGGTATTTCAGATTTTGGGGTATATGACACAGAGCTTGGCATATAGCTAGTAATCAATAAAATTAAACTTACAGGTTGTCAAAACATTTATAATCCTTACTAACATTGAAATAAAGACGAGACTGCAATTAATCTTGGTTTTGATCATTAAGTTATTTCAACAAACGGCACCGATGCAACGTCATATAAACGTCGCGATAAATTACGTCATAGGACATCTAAGAAGGTGGTAATCCTAAAATTTGACTTTAAAAGATACTGAAGTTATTAGAAGCGCTAATAATAAATAGCACTAGGTAGAAACTTGATAGATGCAAAAGAATTTTCTGTCGAGAAAATAATTATAACTTGTTCGAACTATTTGAAGCAACTGGTTGCAGTAATAAATATTATTATACAACAAAGATAATATTGCACTGGATAAAAAGATTTTATTATTATATTGAAATTATCGTTAAAATATAAAACAAATCTTTTAAAAACTACCAGTAGCTTTCCGGTCTGGTAAATGTATTAATTATTGTAATGGTTATAAATCGGAAATACTAATAAGAGAAAATTAATAAAAATAAACAATCGTCAAGTCGTTAACGAGCAAAAAACACCGGAACGATACTAATTATCGTACATAAACAAAAACTTAACAAACTCGTACAAAAAGTTCTGCATATCCTAAGATGGAAGACATCTATTTTTGTCGGTCAACCAACCGGAATATCTACCTACCTACCAATTTAGACAAAAGCGCGGCAAGTGCAACAATATTGTATACGGTTCATCGGCCAAATGACATTGAAAAGGCAGACAAAATGCAGTTTTGTTTTCATTATCATCTATTGCGTGATGCATATATTATAGTATGTTTAGAGAATAATATTCACTGGTTCCTAAGAATTTAATCCTGAATCTTCACGTGGGGATGCCTCAGGGGACTATTTTAGGTCCAACAAAATTTTATTATAATTTTGGGATGGATTTCAGATAATATTTAATATCAATACAAATTTTAGACGTATTTCTTCATCTAATGTGATAATATCAAAGTAATACTATTAATTAAACATTGATAATTATCTTTTACTATTTACACTGAATCTAGTAGATATGAACTATTTAATATAAACAATTGCATTTTATCATCACGTGTAAAGACGTTCGTTATTATGTTTATTTGTCGTTCACTGTCTTTTCCAATTTATAGTTCAAAGATCAACAATAGGATAGATATGACTTTGTCATATTCTTATTATCTTGCATACTATAAAATTAAGCAATTGATTGTACCTATAGTTTGCAATTTGCATGATAAATCTAAATTAAAAAAAAACAACATCGGTATGATATTTGTTCTACATGTATAATACCTACGCAATTTAACGTTTTTCATTTATAGACCTTGGTGCTATTTACGGCCATGAATATCAAATATTTATATAGTGATTTATTGAACAAATAAATGAGTAGGTACATGTTTACGCCCCTGTTTTCTCAATAAGAATAATAATTCACCCATCCAAAGCACCTTTGAAACTTATACAGGCTAACGTACTCACATTGTGAGAAGATTCGATCATATCCAATGTATTGGCTATATTTGAGAACAACCACGCATCTTCTACCGCACACATTTTGATGCTTTTTGAAAAAAATCACAGCACTTGAGCACTAACATAAAGCGCATTCGAGTTCAACGCACTAGTACGTATTAAATAATTTGTATGTATTTTTGCAGGAGCTCTGTCAGAAATTACTTGATGCGCGGTGAGCGACTCGTACGCACTGTGGCGCACGCATTGCGTACACGCAGGCCACGCCTCGCCGCCCCACCAATGTTCACGGCTCACGCATGCGCCGCCCAACGACTTGCCACGTGCTAACCGCCTTTCAGATTGGTCCCTTCGCGTACTAACCGACGAATGAAGGTAAAACGTTGATTTTCCTGAAGCGTTGCCAAAGGACTGAACCCGTCATTGGTCGAGCGCAAAGTTCTTGTTACGAATGTTATCGGAAAATATTTATACCCTTTCAAAGGTAACAAACAAAGTTAATGTAGTAGTTGTTTTTTAAATGCATGTTGTTTAAATGCTACGGTTTTCTGTAACTTTTGTAATGAGATATTACATAATGACAGAGAGTTTCCTTATTATGAAGTCATTGAGAGAAGTGTTATTTATTATCCTCGTTAATATAAATAATCTTTATGGTTATTATCATCATAACTACGGTTGGGGTTTGTCGCGGAAAATAGTTGTGGCTTTTTACCTTTTAATGATTATGAGGACTTTCAACTGTTAAATAATTATAAGAAAGCTGTTTTTATGCAAAATTATTACGCATTCAACAGAATAAAAGGTAGGATTTTTTCCAAAGTTGTGTCTATCCACTCCAATTACGGTATAGAGAAATACAGAGCTATCAAATAATTGATGAAAATAAACAGCTGGTAAGTTTTCAATAAATTAGGTAACTGTTTAATGTGAATACTATTAGCAGTGTAGTATTAAGTGCAACTATCATAAAGCTTAAAGGCAAGAACCCATTTTTTACAGATAATATAGGTAGGATAAGGTACCAAAGCTAAATGACGCTACGAATTCTGAACATGAGGTTCCTTCACTAGTTAAAAGTACTAAAAATAGCAAAGCACTGAAGACAAAGAAGCTAAAAATAACCAGACATTATATGTAGGTCAGATTGTAGTAGACATCGATGTTTTTAATCCATTCTATCAAGCTCTGTGGTTGTAATTCGGCTAGAGATCAATATAATTATGTTATACGTCATAGCATCACGATAGTTACGTCATAGATAATTATTGTGCAATATTCTTCATATCTATAAACATTTTTATAACATTGTATTGTATTGTTCCTTCTAATGTTGTATTCTATCGTTGTACCTATTATTTACATATAAGTAGGTGTCATGATGTTACAATGAAGCCGTTTCATATTGCAGATACGTTTGTAATAGGTATACTGAAAGATACAAGCGATAGCACAACTCTAAGTAGGTCACTGGGTTATATTTGTCTTTGGATGCAAAATTCTTAGAAATACATATATAACTTGACTACAATATGTACGTAGATATCTCAAAAACCTACGAAAAAATCAGAAAACCAACAATATTAAGAATGATAATGTTCCAAAGATTAATATTTAAGAATTGCGAGTTGCGACACATGAAAAACGACTTGAAATCGGTAGCCCACATCATCAATTTTAAGAGAGCATTGTAAACTTTTAAATCTCCGATCGGGCTATTGGTTACCATCTATCACAAGACGGCTAATATTTTTTCTACCAGTCCTAATAATGTCGAGAATTCCAGATTACGTCAGCTCCCTTTCGCAAGGGTAGACGAAAAATATTTGGAGACCATTATTCTTTTAAGAGCAATAAAAAGAAAAATAGGTGACAATTTAGGCCCGACTGAAATATTGACTTAAAAGCTTGGTAATAGTTAATCTATAGTTCCATACCTACCCTAATAAATAATACTTTTTAAACAAATAATATACTTGATTGCGTAATTACGCACTCCAAGTAACCGTTGCGCAAGTTTTTTAGATGTTAATCCGAATCTGTCTACATCATCTTACTCATCTGTTTGGTAAAATGTCCATACCTCGTCGAGTACATTGCACATTACTAAGGTTTTGTTTGATGCTTGTTTTCGGTTCTGTCTTCGATATAAATACATAGGTATTATATAATCTTATAACTGATACGTATTTATAAAGATTATCAATATTTGTGCATATGGTATAATCTCACCTTTACGAACTTATTTAATTACACATTAAAGTCTTCTTTTCATTCAGCCCTATGAAACCCTGGTGGAAACGTTAATCAAATCGCTTTGTGTATCAAGGTCACGTCTGTCGCTGCAAGATGTTTTATTGGATCGAGATCTACGAATGGAACCAAAAACTAAGCATAAAACTCTACAAGCCTCGGGAATCTAAATAAATAAAAAACTGAACCTAGACTTGCTAAACGTTTTACAATAGTACAGTTAAAAGGCGCTGTAGTTCCATGATGTCATAGACAAAAGGCAACGCAGACAGACAAAAAAGGTAACCATATATACCAAGTAGTTAATTTGTACCTGCAGGATTTATTAATATTACCGTCTAGCTCAATTCGAGACTATGGCCTTGAGGTCTGTTGCCAAGTCTGATTTACTGAGTTACATAAAAAACAATTATCTTCTTTAACTGAGTTTCTTCTGTTACCGGAAAAATTCATGTCCTCATTTTTTTTATGATCGGTTATTTATTCATTAGAGAACATTGCACGGATATCAAAGGTAAGCTAACTAAAGGAAATCCAAATTTTCGAAATCCCAAATTTTGTAAGCAGACAAAAGCCAGTAGGTAGTATGTACTGAGAAATAACACAAGCCAGACTCAGGACTCGTTAGTGGAGAATCTTTTGGCATTATCGATAAACATCCCGCCGGCGGGCCCTAGGCTGTCTATGTATAGGTTGTCTTAGGGCAGGCATGCGGCGACGGCGCGCCGGCTCGCCAGAATTTGTTAGCTTTTTTGGCGGTAGGGTTGGCTCCGACCATATAATTCATGGAATACCGCTCGTAGAGAAATGTTTTCAGATTAAATGAAAAAAGTTATTTCATTAGCTCAGAAAAAAACGGGATATAAACGGGAACTTTTCGGACGGAGTATACCTTTATTGTACAAACATTTTTCATCCATGGTTGTAAATAATGCAAAAAAATATTCAATTATTTTTTATGTTTCTTCGTTTAATCGTCGTTTTATCTATTGTCTATTTGGACTTAAAAATCAAAATATCCATAGTTTTTTGTTTGAGTCCTGATCAGACTTCCTATACACAGAAAATCCATTAATCATTTGCTTAAGACAACCCTAATACTTAATTGTGTGGGAGGAGGCAATTCGTGGAACAAACTTTATATGTGTGTGCGTATATTTCAAATACAAATAAAATCGCACTTGTGTGCGCGCCGCCGGTTCATTGTCAAGGCCAACAGCCAAATCTCCCGCTCGAGCCCCCCTCACTCCCGCCTCACTCCACTCTAGTCAATTATTCGAATTCGCCGAAAACATTGGTGTGCTACACGCATATTGCTCGGACAGCGAAGCCTTCTACTTCATCGCTCCTAAGTGGAGCAGCAATAGTCATCGATCGCTATTTAACTATGAATTTTTTCGTTGGTGGTCATTACTTCTTCGTTTTTGGTACATGGACCGTGGTTGCCGCCGACGCGATAATCGAGTATTTTTAACGTTGCATATCGCATTCCGCCGACTTTTTATCAACGGTGTGCCACTGCGTTTGTGTAAAATTACAGCAACAAAAAACGGATACATATCTAGCTTGCAGCTATCGATTTAGACTAGACACTTAATCATCTCCAAAAGGTGTAACAGACATTACGTGTTAAGGCTGAGGTTAAAATACTTATCGACATGAAAGCAGTTAATGTCAAGCACGTAGGTAATATACTCCGGATGATGGGTCAACCAACGCATAGTTTAATAGAGAAAAGTTGACTAGTCCTTGTTTTTATGAAGATTTTCTATATACCTAGCATTTAAAACAAGAAAAATGATAGTTTTGATAAATTTAAACCTTACTGCACATTTTCACAGTATGGAAAGATCCTTAAAAGTTCTAAAATTTGGTCACAGCACTATGTAAATTGAGTGACTAATAAAATATCGTCTGGTATTATATAACCATTATTAAGGCTCGTTTGAAGAGGAAGATTGAATCTCTTACATAGATAGATTTATTAACAGTATGCAGCGTGAGAAAAAGTAGTTTTTGACAGTTTTATGCCTGATGACAATTGATCGCGGAAGCGTACACACAAACTAATTATTTATTATCTTTGGAAGCTGCCCTGCCCGTGACCAGTAGTCTTGTAACCTAAGGTCGATTGATATCAAACTATCATCAACAATTAATTAAAGATATGCGAATGCAAACTGTTTTGTATTATATACAAAGCCACTACTTGAGTAGTTAACTATTTACATAGAGCTATATACTTTTGGACATGGCTGAAATGTTTTTTTATTGTCTTTGTTTCTACGTGTACAATTTTGTTTTATGCTGTTTTCATGTTTTGTAGTGTTATGTCATTAGGGTCCGTTTGTGCAAACACTGCCTTTATAATGTACGTTTTGTATGGTATCATTTACATTATTTTCATTAGAGACTTAACTTTATGACTACATTGGGCCAAGGTATGCACTATTACATATTACGTCTTGATGTCGTTGCAAAGAAAGTGAATCTTGCTAGTAGATAAAAAATATAAATTTCAGCATATTTAAGAAGCAAAGAGTGTCATTTTTTTTTTTGAAATAGTTTAAAGTAAAGAAAATGGAACCTAACAGTTGATACATTCTAAATGAATGGTATAATTTGGGACTAATTTATTGCAAATAGGAGACAACGCGGTTAAAATATGTGTCAGGCATGGAAAGATTGAGCCGATAAGTACAGTCAAGGCTGCGTTATATCACCAACGTATGCATCACGTTGCAACAAAAAATGATTAGATAGCACCGAAATAATCTATCTGAAAGCTACATAAATACAGGCATAGCCTACTTTTTCAGTCTACTTTCATCATAATAATTATGAAAAAAATATATAAAACAAATCAAATTTTTATATAAATTAAACAATAATTAGATAATGGGAACGAAAGTACTGAAAACTATATATAACTATGTATATGTATACTATAACTATATGTACCTATGGTTAACATTTTAAAGGAAACTAACACTAATATTGGAACTGGTACATAAATAATGCTAAATACCAACGAAAAAGGTACACGAAATTCTGACGGCAAAAGGAACGGAGAAACAAAGAAACTTATTGATATAACTCAAGAGACTATTTATAATACAGAACGCATCAAAGAAGCTATTATGCGCTTCCGAGATAAAAAGACTCGCTATCAAACCGAACAAGATTATGCAAGCGAAAAAAAAAGAAAAAATAAAAATTTTGCCCACGCTTACACAAAAATGAAAAACGAATGATCGAGCCTAAACTGCAGGAACCAAAAAATGGGTTCTTAAGATCTGCTAACGTATTAAAATACTATCAAACACCGATAGAATTATATGGCCATTTTACGTGACCCGAAGTAATTTATAGCCTGTAAATTTATTTCATTACAATATTGATAAAAATACTGAAGAAAGAAAAGGCATTGTTGATTTTCTACAAAAAAATGTTAGAGAAGAAGAAATCTGTAACGGTAGGAAATGGATTCATGAAAACGAAAACGTAAACCTTGCTTGGATACGCGACAAGACGTTTGAGAGAATTTTTTCTTAAAGCCGCGTCATGAAAATAGAAGCTACGCACAAGGCACACAGTAATGGTAGGCGGCGCGATCGATCACGGGTTGGGGCAGGTCGGGCACGCAGCGCTTCACGTGTTGAGCTGTTTTTCAAACG
Source organism: Diachrysia chrysitis (assembly GCA_932294365.1). Taxonomy (NCBI): domain Eukaryota; kingdom Metazoa; phylum Arthropoda; class Insecta; order Lepidoptera; family Noctuidae; genus Diachrysia; species Diachrysia chrysitis. The sequence goes on from OW028661.1 coordinate 2,189,380, forward strand.
AGCCTAGTCTAGAATTCTAAAAATTTGGAAATCATACTGTTGAATAGTTATAAGAATGTTATACTATAGTTGGATATGTTTTAGTACTATGGATAAATTGTGCAACAAATCTAAGTGCTAACAAAAATTCTGGTATTGCTGAATATTGTTGAAAATTTTGACAATTAGTAATAGTTATAATTGTTTTAATACTTTTTTTATTAGATGAGTAATTAACATTTACTACTTATAATTAAATATTGTTGTTCTATGTAAGGTAAAAATTGCATAAAGACGTGTTTATAAAAAAATATTATTTTCACTCACAATTTTGAAAAGAAATTTATTGTTTTTTGGGTTGGAGAAAGTTAAATATTTTTATTTTATTGTTTATTAAATATTTTGCTAAACACACTAAGGGGTTTAGTTAAACAATAAACACATAAACTTGAGGAAATATAAAGCCAGCGCGATAAATATTCGGCAGCCGGCGTTGATAAAATGTTAGCCTAGGTCAAGGTAAAATTCACCAAAAAGCCGCATTTGGACACTAAAACAACGGGAATAAAATTACGATATCCATATTAAAATATTAAAAGTACGCACCACATCCTCCATCTCTATCCAGTCCATTTTGCCTTGTTATTTGTATGTCTAGGTTAGCTTAGAACTCTGGATCTAGTGCTGCGCGAAAGTACTGCGCGTCGCGACGTTCGGTACACGAGTGCAGCGTGTAGTGTGTGTTGCACCGAAAATTCGTTCCCGCAGCACAGACCCGCGCCCCTCACCACTCCCCCTGGCTCGCAAAATTTTCAAACTTCGAATGATTCGCACAACGCCATCTAGGGGCGATCGGCGCCCCATTGCCTTTGTGTGTGGCCTTGAACTTGACTGTACACGTCGCGAGCGACCCACTTTTGCGGCGCGTCCCCCGCACCGCCGGCAGTCGCGCGCATTGTCACGGCCGAGCCACCTGAATGGATCTAACTCGACATAAGACGTATATTCGCGTGGCAGCTGCGATGAACACTCTCGTTTTCACTGTACTGTGTTACGTCACGGTGCACGTTACATAGCTGGATTATCTTGCACACGTACAACGCGGACGATAGCAGGGCAGAAACTTCCCACGAATGTAATAACGGTATGAGTATGCGTATGCTGATTTATTGTTTTTTGCCGAGTGAACTATTGACATTATTCGTCCAATTTTCTAATAAAATGGCAGATTTTTGGTTTCAATTTCAAAAAGCAGGCTATCAAAATTATATCGGTAATTTTTAACGACATTTTTAGTATGTGATTTAAAGGATGAAAATATGAATTAAGTACTTAATTAAAATCAAGTCCAAAATTGTATCTAGACAGACCTACAGCTGTCTTATAAAGTAATCTCATAAGATCTCAATTACCTATAGACATGAAAAAAACATGGGTCCTTAAATTAATCGATTATGTTTTAACTTATAAAGCACAGTTAGATTGAATCGACTGGTGGAATGTTTCAGGAGGTGCCTTTTGATCAGATGCATTGAGAATGGTGATTAAGTACAAAGTTCTACAGCATGCGGCACGCACGCGCTTACGTCCATTTTCTGGAGCGATTAATCAAACATGTAAGATAATTCAAAATATTATTTCTTAAATTATTAATTAATTAATGTATGGATACATTTTAAGACTGAATACCATAAAAAAATCCTTGTCTGATAATAAGAAATTGAATTTTTGAAGTCGAAAGTAACTCTGTCTGTCTGGCTACTACGCTTTCACTGCTAAACTGCTGAATCGATTTTAATGAAACTTGGTAATAAGTAAGCTTTAATCCCAAGAAAACACATAGACTACTTTTTCTTACGTAGGCAAAAGCTAGTAGTAAATATATTTAGATCGGTCCTTTTCGATAGATCAGAATATTTCTTAAATATGTATTTATATTCAGTACCTGCACCGGGATTTTTGTATTCAAATGTCCTCGTCTAGACCCTTTTTAAACCTTAACCTAGTGGCGATTTAGGTTTCGATCTCCAAATGGGAAAAACATTTCTTCCGTGAATATGACTAAGGTTTGTTATAGTCGAATTACGAAGATGCACATAAATTATGGTCAAAAAACATTAACATTGGATAAGTAAATTTTAACTAAACACTGATTTATTCAGTTAACGTTTCATTACCAACCAGTCCTTATTAGTCATTAACCACGATTTCTTCTAAAACTCATAAGAATACCAGTCCAAAATTCAACTCAACCTGAGAAATATACTGAAAACATTGTCACTATGTTGCTCCAAACATAATGTTTTTATTTAACAGTACCAACCGTAGCAAGGAGTATGACCTAAGCTAAGATAAGACTATTTAAAGGCCACAAAACATTGTATAACATTTCAGAGTACTACATGAACGAGAATATTGACACAGATTAAGGTCAATCAAAGAACGGGGATGCACGATACGCCTTGCAGGAAGATTGCAATACCGCACTGTAATCAGAGGATGAATCGAGTGTCGTAGTAATCGAAATGTATGTATATCATCTTGTTTTTTTAATCTTTGATTTTTTAATGCCATCTAAAGGAAAGAGAATACCTACAGAAAAACAAAAAATACTCAAAAAAAGAAAGACACATTCTTTTATTTTTTAAATGAGAATAGACTGACTTGAATATTTCAAATTTTTAAATATATGTCTGGGTGGCATTGAAAAATTACATCCTGTATATTAGGTGTGTATCTAGTAGCCAGCCTTTTGTAAAGATTGTTTTCGAGATAGTCATAAAACATGGAAATCGATTTTCTATTGTTGATTGCACTGTTATTTTTTTTTTTTTTTTTATAAGTTTGTTACTTGCACAATCATGATAGTATCTAAAATTTGCAGGGGCCGATTCCACGGGTTCATATGAACGCGATTAGTTGAAACCACTTTATTTACCCACTACAGGCAAGTAGCAATGTGACTTTTTCAAAGTTATATGTAAATTCTTATTTTTTTTAAGACGACGGATACGAAAGTCATCGTGAGGAAACCTGGATTCCAAAATTTGGGTCTCATATCGCCACCCCACAAGTGAGCCAGCTTGGTGATTAATGTTCGTGCCTTCTCCTCATGAGAAGAAGCCTGTGCCCAGCAGTGGGCCATTTATATACGGGGTTTATCATTCCATTATAAGTTTAGTCCAAGTTAGTTGCAGTTCAAAGCACCACTGGCTCACAGCGTTTTTTCATAATGTAAAAACCAACTGGCTGAAATAAAAGCTACGAAGCTAATATTATTTTATGGTCACAAATAAACAAATTTATTTTATCTTAAACCACATATTTACGTGTTTTATTTCACTTTTCCAGATGCATATTGTATGTACAACAGACTACAGTTGAAGATTATAAGATAGAGGTCTTAATGGGTCAGCCGCGTCTAAACGGACCTACACCAATAGCCAACAGCAGTCAAAACAAATACAATAAGCTCTTTGTTTCGGAGTGACTCATCACCGCCATCTAGTTATGGAAGATGACATAAACGGCCAATGTTTACTGCAAACGGGTACGAATTGAAATGCAGCCAAAATGTAAGAGTGATTAATTTTACTGTAGGTAAGAGTAACGAGATAAAAAATAAAACCTATTTTCTATTTTCTTCTTGACGGTTCTTTTCATAGGAATGGCATTTTGAAAAGGCGCAAAAAAAGTCATTTAACCTCTTGAAAGTGGTTGAGAAGGCCTAGTAGAAATAAAAGTAGAGTCGCACTGAGAGGTGAAAGATAAGAATTTCTACATTTTCTGCTAAACGAACACTCGTTGAGCCGATCTTAAATTGGTCCAACACGAAACAAGAAAAACCACTTCACAAACCACATCAGAATAAAGGAGTTGTCAGTATTAAGTTTTTAACTGATATCTTCGATTGAAGTTGAGGATTCATCCTTCTAAAAACTGATAAAGTATGCAATTACCATTTTATGACGTCACAACCGACAGGTTCTAACTGCTTCCGAAGGTGCTAATCAAAGACAAGACAACCTTCTGTGTTCTTCCAAATGTAAAATGATTGCAAAATGAATTCTGTTTATTATTGCTCTTACTAATGAATTAAGACGAGATCGCGGTCATTGATCTCGATTTAAGTAAGACTTAGACCATTAACTTTTAACAATCCATTAAAGGAAAACTTACTTTATATTACATGTTAATAAAACTAGAATTGATTGATATGCAAATAGATTTTTTCTTCTTGAAATCTATTAGATTCGATTATGTTAAATTTGAAAAACAAATCTGACGAAGTTTTTCAGCATTCGGCAATGAAAAACTGAGGTTGTTGACACCGAGTTAGGCGAAAACTTCAAAAAAATATATTCATATAAAAATGTTTGGCAAAAAGCAAGCGCCTTATATTGAGGGGTATAGCAATGCTTGTCTTCGGTGATGAATAGCGGCGTCTCACGGTAAGAGATCAGGCGCTAAAGAAATTTAATCACGATTAAAACGCATTTTTTTTTTTCGGTTTTTTATTTGTATTTAATCTCAAGTAATCATAGCAGGAATGGAAATGAGAAAGCTCAAGAAAATAGCGAAAATATTTTGTAATCTATTTATCTTTTACTGCTTTTAGTTGTTTCCAATGGCATTTTATGTAGAGTATGCACTTTGTCATAAGATAAAATCTAAAACGTTAGACTTTCTAGCAAAAAAGTAGAGTTTAACAGTTCCTGAAAGGCTGATCAACTCGAAAATTAATCAATCATCTCTCAAACCTCATGTTAAGTTCTGTGATTGGTTGCTGGTCTTTTGGTCAACGAATCACAGTTGCGATCAGTTGATACAACAAAAGAAAAAATTGATCATACTTTCAAAAACTGGGGGTAAAACTTTGCCAAAACTACAGTATAATCCTAGATTGTAATCTATTATAGTATTGTTATTACTTTTTTTAGGGGACTAGCCTACTATACATGCTCATCATTGCAACTCCTGTAAGCCAGGATCGACAATGATAACCAACGAATACCACCGAAACAGTTAAGCTCAGTGTGTCCCAGGGAAACGATTGACTGTCTTGGAACCCGCAACGAAATTAATCAGAAGTAGTAAACAGGAGAAGTAGGAAAAAATTATTACCTAGTATTGCTGTTAGTCTGCTTAAATTTCTGGGGGATTTTATTTTTGTTAACTTACCTTAACAACAGTAGATTATCAGCGGCTGCCTCTCACAAATTTCCCCTGAGTTCATAATACCATTAAGCAATGGTTTTTGTCGAGACATATCAAAATTGTACCTGAAAATAAAAACAATTAAACTAAAATAAAATATTAAAAATACACAGAAATATAATTGGCCTTAGTCTAAAAATGTTAGAGTGTTTTCCCATTTTATTTCACTATCTTGAATTAATTTATTTATTTTCGTGATTTTGTTTTTCTTAGAAATGGTAAAATAATGCAAGTAACATTAAAAACAATGTTTGACATGAAATTGGTATTTAATAAAAACAAATGACGTAATATTATATTATCTTAAATGATAGCCTTGAGATAAATTTATGACTATACATTCATAAAGGATTAAGTGGATCTACATGTTTATTTCACTATGTTTAACTGTTATTTACTAGAGGCACAAGGCCATTTGAAAATTAGCCCTTAAACATTACCATGTAACAGTCCAACTACAGAAAAAAGCCAGTTTTAATATTTTTCACACAATTCCACAATATTCTAGAAAATTATTATTACCATTTTTATCAATGTATAAGATATTTTCCTTATTGGTAAATTTTTCTATTGGTTTACAGTTGAAAATATTGTATAAATAATTAAAATGTTATATATGTACATCAAAGCTCAACACTGAACCGACGGAAATAACATATTAACTGTATTAGTGCTACAAAAAATATAAGATTATATTTTATGGAAAACTTCCAACTATGAACTCTTTGTTTATACACAACTTTATCAGTATCCTGTGATGTCATCGAGCTCTACAGCTCAGCGAATACTACAGGAACACTTTTATATGAAAGTGACTGATATATAAATGGATTTCAATTAATTTCAGAAGAAAACTATACCATTATGTAAACATATACATGTTAAGAAATTATCTCTACTTACTAGGGCTTGTTCCGAAATTAATGTTGCACAATTAGTATATTATGTTACAAATTAAAGTTTTAAGTAATGTCTTTGAAAAATCTAATAAATTTAGCTTAGTTTTTCTGGAATAAGGTGGTAAACTGTCAAACTACCAAGGCTGCAGGTTCAGATTTCACGATATTATGAACTATATTCGTTGTCATACACACCAAAAACCTTATTATTTACAGACAATTATTACAATTATTAGAAAGATATGCCAAAAGTAAGTAAATATTAAGTTAAATCCTAATATTAAGGTTATAATGCTATTATTTATCCACTTGCACTTTCGAGTAAAAACTGCATTACAGTACACAAAACTGCGTATGCTTAAAATTTGTCCGTCTAATGCAGTTCGCTATCTCACCTACGCACTGTCAAAAACATACAACTGTTCCTCTCTAATAAGGTATTGTTAATTTGTTAATGCTAGTAATAATATACCAAAAACTGGAACGGTATCGTGTTGCCGTTTCAAAAAATTTAAACGTCAAAGAAAAGTTTATAGTAATAAAAAAGGAATAATATTCCTTCCAGTGAGAAACAAAGTACTTAAAAAGAGTACCTATGTAATAATAATAGTCTTTAGAGGAACCTTAGAAGTTAGAGGAACTTATTTAGTGAAGCCCTTGAGTATAAATACATTGACAAATTGACAACGAAAAGTACCCAAGTGCCTATTTATTTTATTTTCCATGAATTTTATTAAATTTTATTAGTGGATTGTAAACTTATTTGTGTTTGTTTTATTTAAAAGATTGTGTTGAGATCTAATCAGTAGTCCTATGTTTTTCTAATTAATGTGAGTTTGCAACTATACCGAACGAATTTTCGACAACAAATGAAAAGTATTAATTATTATATTATATCCAATGCAATGTAATAATATAGATCTTGAATAAGATGTTAAAATAAAATCAATTTATGTACCATATTATAGTATTGATTTTATTCGATTTCATTGGAATTGGTGACCAACTGTTGGTTATTTTATATATCTATCGCAGCCTGCATTTTCTTTATTGTTCATGTCCTTATAATTGATAAGCATTAGCAGTTTTTTTTTTCAAAATAATATCAAGAAGGGTATTTCGTTCTTAGAAATTTACAATGGATTTTTTTTTTCAAACTTTATGCGTTCCGTTATGTTACTGACGTGTAACTTATCATGGCAACTTTCTTCAAAAAGCCGACGACGTTTCTCATTTCAGGCCAACTCATCGGTCCTTTTGACACAGAATATGTTTGTTTTCAGTTCTTTATGTTATGAATTGTGACTTAATTATTACAATATAGAATAATAAATTCAATTACTAACATGGAGGTACATTATCTCGTGTTTGTTTTGAGTGTAATATGGCACGGCACAAATGCGATCATGTGGAATCTGGCGCCTAACACTCAGAAGTGTTTGAAGGAAGAACTCCATGCTAATGTGCTCGTGGCAGGAGAATATGAAGTTACAGAGGTTACCGGACAAAGAGTCGACTATGTCGTAAGTTAAAAACATTATTTTTTTTGGCATGAGTCCACGGCCCATCCGGCGTGATATAACTGTAAATATCCTGAATTACGAATAATATTGATTATGTTGCAAAAAAGAGTCTTTCAGAATAGTAAAAAGTAGTCGAATGTTGTATTTCTATCAACAATTGGTTTTGAAATTTAGTTTTACCTCTAAATATCAATAATATGCACAAGAATTTGTGTCTTTTTCCATATTCACTGTAATATAATTCAATATCTGAATTTTGTTTAAAATAGGGCTATAAAAGTACCATGAAGTTTTTGTGCCTATATGAAACTAATTAGAACCTATAATAGGTATATTCTTATAAACAAAAGTTGAATTCTTATCAGAACTGTTTTGATATGGTAATCAATCTGTTTTTATACTAATGAAGTGTATCTAAATAACAGTTAAGATTCCAATATCTGATATTAATATTAGTTCTTATTTAGTTTCATTCAGTGTAGTAAAGTTGCAATTTTAAAACAAAGTTATATTACTTTGTTTTTTTTTATAATTATGATTTACATATTTAACATCCTATTAAAAATGATTTAGGCATCATCTTTATTTGTCAATTTTAGCATTTACACAAACGATAAGAAGGGATGTTACGAGGCTATGTTTATCTACAGTTTGTTATTTTTGTTATTCAAGTATACTCATTGTAATGTGTAAGTGTATATAACAATAATCAATATAATATTTACATCAACAACCGTTAGAAATTTTTATTTGGCCAATATTGACACAGTGCAGGGCAAATGCTGCCTACACATTCTTTGACTCTGTATGGTCGGGTAGGACTTACAAGTAAAATAACTAGAAATTTATATAATACAGTTAAAACATTTTTTTTTTAGATTCGTGACTCAAAAGACCACATATTATCACAGAGAGATTCAATAACCAAAGGAAAGTTCACATTTGTAACAGAAAACTATGATACATTCGAAGTATGCTTCATTTCAAAAGTACCACCAGGTAATATGGTCTTACTATGGTATTGTAAATGTCTAACGTGTATGTAATGATCTTGACAATTAATTTAAACATGAAACATGTCAATTTAAGTAATTAGCAATTTGAAAATTAAAAGGCTGCCTTGAAAATTAATTATAATGCCACAAGCCCTTATTTGTTGATGGTGAGCTATTAAATAGCGAAAGCTATTAATTTCATCAGGTCTATGCTAGTCTGATGACACACATTTCAAGCAACCTTTGGGAATTATCGACATAATTATTACATACAATAATTCCTTTATATTTAACAACAAAACCTGTCCTCCTAGCAAGTGTAATTGTTGTGATGCAAAATGCAAAAAAACTTTTTTAAAAACTCCATATTTTACAAATGAAATGTTTATTTTAGAACGCCGTGGCGTCGCCCAAGATGTTATGTTAGACATCAAAATTGGAATTGAAGCCAAAAACTACGAAGGCGTAAGTATAATTTTGATTTAAATATTTTGTAACAATCAAGTAAAATCAAACTCATTCTTTCAAATCATTAGATGTTTAGCAGATAATATGGTATTTAAAATTTAGATAGATTTTTTTCATATTATGGGCCTTAGTATTTATTTATTTAGTAGTAGACTAGTATTTATATAATATTCTGCTTTTTATTTCATGTCTTAAGATTACTGAATGCTAATATATTTCTTGGTTATCGGTGACTTCTATGACAATCCACAAACTTCAGAACTCTTGGGTAATATTGAGTGCTTTATGTGTGACTTACACTGAATTACATGTATCTTATTAATGAGCGTGCATAAATTAACTTTGTAATGTTATTAACATTACTCCAGCCTTCATCTTAACACAAGATTATTTTTGTTACCTGCTTTGCATATGAACTTATTTTAAATTAATTTAGCAATGCACTAACTACATACAGCAGTTTAAAAAAATGACATACGGTTTATTTATGACATATTCGGGTTTTATACAGAAGAAATCTACAATGAACGCATGGGCACAGCTAGTTGCATATAATATGTAATATTTATGCAAATTCAAAGAAATACATACAATAGTATAAGTTTGTACTTATACTATTGTTAGTAGACCACCGTCAGTTATAGTAACGATTTACGAAAATGAACCATACTACTTAATAATAACGTCTAATATTGTCACTAATTTAAAACAAAATAGTAGTTATTAATTCTAACTAATAAAGGTAACTAATGTGTCTGTGTTACGTTTATTCAGGTGTTTACTGCAACCATATCTTACACTTTTAACTTAACTGTTGTAATACGTATTTTAACCTTAATTTAATTATAAGTATAACCTTAGGAAGTTGGTGTAAAACTCAGTATTAAGAACAGTCCAAAGAGACTTCTTAATCAATTTGTTATGTAGATTGGTGAGGCGGCAAAGTTGAAGCCCATGGAACTGGAACTGAAGAGACTAGAGGACCTTTCAGAAGCCATTGTTCAGGATTTCACCCTAATGAGGAAACGAGAGGAAGAAATGAGAGACACAAATGGTAATTATACTGTAAAATAACTAAATTTATTCTTAAGTTTATCGAATGTTTCATAAAAAAGAAATTGCTAAAACTTGTATTTTAGCCAATATCTGTTCTACCAATTAAATCGGTGTAAAAGTTGCATAAAAGATCATGAATTAAATGCACGTAATAAATATTCGAGAAAAGAAGTAGATACGCAAATAAGAGCAAAACTGCCGTTAACCTTTAAAAAAATTAAAGAAAAGATTAATAAAATAATTGAAGTCAATATGCTTGTAAATATAATTATAATTTGAGCATAGTTTCCATTGTCATTATGTTTCAGAGTCCACAAACAACCGCGTCCTATTCTTCAGCTTATTCTCCATGGCATGTCTCCTGGGTCTCGCCACGTGGCAGGTTCTCTACCTTCGCCGGTATTTTAAGGCCAAAAAACTCATTGAATAGCACCTTATAAACTTTTCCGCGGCTAAAGTTGCTTGCGGACATAGACTATTTAGAAGTTTTGCAAGTGGTGCATGTCTTAAGTGTGTCCTGTATATGGATTTCTTTTTAGTCTTTGTATCTGAAAGTATTCCTCATTTGTTCATTGTTCATAAGCGTATTTTGTTAATAAAGATGTAAATATATTTTCGAATCTAATTGCTGAACCAAATTAACAGTAACTGAAAGTAACGTAGTAGAATTCAAAATCATACGCTGGCAACACTGAATTCGATCAAACCTTAGTGATAATGCAATAAACAAATCATCACAATACCCCGCAAACCACTTTATCCGCGACTATAGATCTTATATTACTTTATATTTAAAATAATAAAAATTTTGGAATACTTAATTCAGATTTATTATTTAATAATTATTTGTTGTAAATGATTGCGTTCTTGTCTGTTTACGAATGTGGTAATAATATATTTAATTTATTTTTTTGTTTTATTAAGTTCTGACCATATATTTAAATCAACATATCGGTTGTGTATTGGCATTAACTTGTTTTATTTCCTATTTAGTTCTGTGTGAGTTAAGAATCCGGTAGCTTTTTATTGAAGTCTGAGTATCCTAGAGAGTCAAAACATGAAGCTTTCTACTTAAACAAAAGCAAAAGTTAGCAGTTGCAGGCTACATTTGCATTTTCGACAAGTAGGACCTAATGCTAGGCTTCCCTTCCTTTTTCTATCCCCTTGACACCATGGTGTTGCTACTGTAATAAAATTTTAATACCGAGACACATAGTAAATAAAACTCATGAAATTCGGTAACTTATGTTTAATGTCGTAGAAACTGATTTAATCTGGTTTGAAAGTCTATACAAATCTCACTCATATGAGCGGTAAGTAACGCAGATACATTCTCGTAATATAAAAATATGATAGACGCAAAAACACCGAACTGTTTGTCTACTGAATATAATATTGAACTAGCCACTGATTAAAGACAGTACTGTATTTACAAATCTTACGCTGGGTCACACTTGCTACAGAATGATTTCGCCAGCTTTTACTGATTACAGGCACATTCATGAATTTACCAAACCTAAATATTTAGACAAACTCACTATAATTATATTTCTATTACACGTCTGTACAAAATACTATTTAATTATGAATAAGCAAGCGGAAGAGAACCATTAGATACCATATGCAATGTAAAAATGCCTTGTTCTTGAAGATTTAAGTAGTTTGCTTTAACCATTTAAGACAATGCATAAAGTTAATCTTCATAACTGTACGGTTTACATGACACGAAGCAATCACACTGCCATATTTGCAAGTATTCGTACTAATACAGGATCGAAACTTTAACAGTAATAAATCATACTCGGATCTCAAGTCAAAAATGGCACACTAAATATAAAGGATAGGTGAAAGTTTAAAAGACAAAAAATGTAAAGTTATTTTTTTCCTATGAAATAATAATAATATAATAATATCTTGAGACATCTCACACACGGTCATCTGATCCCAAACTAGGCAGAGCCTGTGCTATGGCAACCAGACAACTGATAAACATACTTATATATTTCTAAATACATACATATATTATAAATAAATTACACCCAGACACAGAACAAACGATCGTGCTCATTACACAAAGATTCGTCCTGGGTGGGAATCGAACCCACGACCTCCAGTTTAGCAGTCAGGGTCACTAACCACTAGACCAACAGGCCCGTCATATAGTAAAGGAATTATGAATTAGGATAAAAGCAGAAACGAAAGATATTGCAGTCTTGAATATTCAGAACTTAACATAGAGGTTTTTAAGACCTAACTATATAAGTCATGCACCAGTTTCCTTAACGACATCGTTATTCAGCGCCTATTAAATTAAATATTTTTAAATTGTAATTTTTTGATAATTTTAATACACAATATTTTTCTAGTTTTTACCGTATTCTGGGTCATGGTTCTAGAATAGGCATGTTTCCTATTTTTTTTTAATGTCCGTCTTGTAGATTAATGAATTTTATTGGACACGTATTTTTTCTTTTTTTCCTGCAAACAAAAAATTATCAAAATACAGAGAACGGAAATTACGCGTGACGTCACTCCTCGCTACGATTTATAGCGAGGCGTGGCGTCATAAGCCCCCACTCCGAAACTTTAAAGCGGTGTATCTTTGTATTTTTTTTATTGTTTTGATAAAAGAAAAAATACGTATCTAATATTTTTTTATTATCTAACTGACGGACTAAATAGATTTTAACTTTTCATACCCAGGAAACATCCCTATTGGATAATATAACTGACGGATAATATAAATCATACAGATAATTATTAAATTTTTGATACAATGATGTCCATTCATTATTATTTAATAAGTTAGAAACAACTTTAGAACAAGCATAATGTACACATTTCTAGAAACCACAATAATAATTTAATTGTAAATTAACTATCAATTTGCTAATTATGTGTCTTATTACAGGGTATTGAGACAATATACTATTATTATATTATATTATTTTTCGGTAATTATTGTAAATGAATGATGTACCTAATTCGATTTATTATTTGGAATGTTAGAATATAAATAAAATGAAATACAAATAAAAATGTTATAAAAAAATATACTACACATAGCTTTTCTGCGTAACATACAATTTATGCTATTATACACTAAACCAATACTTTTCAAGCAGGTAATTTTGCAGGCATTACATGTTCGCCATGGAATTGTATCAGTAACAATAATATTGAAGAATTTCTTCATCACAATATATTAAATCATACAAAAATTGGAACCTACTATTATTCCACCGAAAAACATAATTGCACAGTACATTTATCTAACTTATTTTTTCCTTATATACAAAACATGAAGCCACTGAGTGGACATGAGCAGTGTACATTTTGTGATATCATCAGAGTGGATAGTAGTCGAGTTGTACCGTTAAATGTTTGACGCCTACTTCTCGGAAGATCCGCGACGTTTGTTCCGTCACGTATCGAGGGTCCACCTCCTTCGCGACCTCTATCTTAAGCGCACCCACGTGGACGTCACTGCACAGAGTCCAGAAGTGCGGTTCGTGCACCGCGTGCACGCCGGCCAGGCCCACCACCCGCGTGTATAGGTTAGGTAACGCGCGCTCGAGCGAGGTTGGGGTCCGTTGCATGAGCACTCCCGCGGAGTCGCGCACTAAAGGTACCACACTCGCGGCGATGAGAAGGGCTATGGCCATGGAGCAGATGGGGTCGGCCCTCATCCAGCCGAACATGCGCATGAGGATGGCAGAGATGATGACGCCGACGGAGCCGAGCGTGTCGGCCAGCACGTGCAGGAACACGCCGCGCATGATGGCGGAGCCGGCGCCGGTGGGCGCCTCGGGCTCACCGTCGTGCGAGTGGCCGTGGTGGTTGTTGTGCGAATGGCCGTGCCCGCCGCCGCCGTGCGAGTGCCCGTGCCCGCCGTGGCCGTGCCCGTGCCCGTGGTGGAACGCGTAGATGCCCACCATGTTCACTAGGAAACCTAGTATCGACACCAGCAGTAGGCGCTCGTGTTTTACCTGAAAAATGTCACAAATACAAAAAAGTATAGCAAGTTGATTTTTCGGTTAAGAGGTATGTGTATAGTATTTTACAAAACAATTAATATAATAATAATAATAATATCTTGGGACATCGGAATCCAATGTTTTCTATTTGAATCAATCAATTAGTTGTATCTAGTATTTAATACACGAAATAACTACAAGACGGTGATAACTGCAATAATAACATGTTTCTATGATTATTTTGAATGAAAGACAGCTTGACAGCTTTCCAAAGATTCTATTGACTAATCGCATATTAGTCTGGGTCTTCATACAAACGTATAGAGCTGTTTTCAAAATTTAAACAACTTTGTCGAGTTTATATAGACATTATACCTGTTACAAAGAAGTTTGATGTTATGATCTTGCGACACTAGTCGGCATTGTAAGACCGATTAAAATATGAATGAAACAAATCCGCATCCGGAACCTATTCTATTTCTCCGAAATCATAAACAGTAGAGCCATAAGTCACGGTTATGATAACATTACAGTGATATAGGTAGGTCTCTAATTTCAAATTTTATGTAACCGACATGCCTAAGTTCCTACCTATCACTTGTCGACATTGTGGAAGAATAATTACAGTTATATGCGTCAGTGTTTAAATAATAAGGACTCAAATAAACACAACCTGAATATGATATCGTAAGATTATAGTGATAAATAGGATTAAGACACACCTATTTAAAGGTTTATAAGTAGATATCTATATCTAAGTAGGTTTTTATGTTCAAACCGGGCGTTAATCAAAATCCCAGGTTCCTTAAATAAGTAGTAGGTATTTTGATGCAGTCGTATCAAAGAAACAAAAATGTTGCTATTTAAACTTTATCCACATTCACTCATCCAAATGATGGATTTAACTTGAAAAGAAGTTTTTTTTTTGTTTTTTTTTTAATTCGACTCATTTTGATTGAAAAGAAGTTGCAAGAATTTAAATTACTTAATTTATATAGATAACAAAAATTGATAAACATTACATCACGGGGAAACCGAACGTGTTCGTTTTTCGACGTCGATATCTTGTGACGTCACAATACACGTGCCCTATACTAAAAGGATAGGGCTTATCTGTCTCACGTTAGGCGACAAACGGTTGACACGTGTTAGAGGATATTTATTTTATCGAGTAACATGCACTACCTATTTATCAACTGTCTTATAGTTAGAACTTGCTTATCTGACTTCTAATCGAATAACATCTTGCTGAGCTTACATTATCTTTGTTGAAATCGTTTCTTTTCATAATTGAATTTATTAATTGCTGAGAAATGGGCGTGCAAGGAGTTTTTGCAAAAGAATTTTAAATTAAATAGTACCTATAAGTACCAATTTATAGAAATAATATTACCAAATAAATTTAAAGTTTTTGCATGCAGGCTCATTTTTACCCGACTGCCAAGGAAGTGTTATGTTTTTAATTAAAGATTGTTCAACATTCTGTTTATGTAAACAATACGTGAGATTTTGGCGACAGTTTATTATTGTTAATTATTATCCGGAGGTCAGTGTTTATAAGAACGTGTTATCTTTAAAATGTGCTCACACAGAAAATTTAAGAAAGTAATAAGTTCATATGCATTTTTTAAACTGCCATTGTAATGACTGCAATTAAAGATAAGCCTATGGTATTGCTTATATTGGTACACCATTCGTTTAACACTTTTAAGGTATTAAATATCTTGATAAAACCTGAGTGAAGATTAGGTAACATTTTATAATTAGGTAACCATGTTCCGTCCAGTTGTACCTAAATAGGTACAGTTCAAGTTCAAGACAAAGTTTTTTTAAGAGATGTTGCGTCAAAACAATTATTGTTTATGAAAACATAATTAAACTTACAATTCGATAGATTATGTGAGATAGTACCTAAATAAAACTGAATGAATAATATACGTCTATGTAGGTACGGTACACGATAAATTGATTAAGCTCAGGCATCAAATTTACGCAACGATGAGTAAAAAATACATTGACCTGACCCCGATCTCCGGTATTAGTTTCGTTTCATTTTAACAGCTGTTTCACGATTGCCAGTTTTTTTTTTATTATTGAATGCACATAAAACGTACCTACGTAAGTGTAATCAACACTTAATCTTAGAATCATTCAGCTTCTATACATTTTAGATATAAAAAAGGTCCATCGCCGTGTTTGTCTGTCTGTCTTAACGGATTATTAAATGGTTTTCAGTAATGGATAGAGTGATTCAAGAGAAAGGTTTTAGTGTATAATTCATAATTAATTATTATTATTATTCAAATTTATGCTTATGTTTTTCACTAGCAGAATAATTTTTGGATAGGAACGCGAACTATTGTAGAAGAAGTGGGCTCAGCAGTAAAATGAAATGAGTATAAAACGAAATGTAGGTTATCATGAGTCTTAAGGACTCAAGTTCCTTCATTATGCATTCGTTACACTCATCGATTCATTATCTTTAACGAAATAATAGACAAGCTATAAAGATTAGCGTTTGAAATAGTATTATATATATACATTACTAGCTGTCCCCCGCGACCTTGTTCGCGTGTTTTAGTTTCAACGGTTTTTCATTTTTGCAACATTTTTCATTTATTCTCCGCTCCTATTGGTCGTAGCGTGATGTTATATAGCCTATAGCCTTCCTCAATAAACGGACTATCCAATACAAAAATAATTTTTCAATTCGAACCAGTAGTTCCTGAGATTAGCGCGTTCAAACAAACAAACAAACTCTTCAGCTTTATAATATTAGTATACATACGGTCCAACTCTCCCTCCAGAATATTTCTTAATATAGAACTGCCTACACAAAAACAGCATCTGTATAGCGAGTGCGTTTACAGAAATTTCTTTCGCACAAACGTCTATTATCGGGTTATTAAAATTCCATGTAGGTGGCAACGATGATGAATAAACTACAGTCAGCAACAAAAGTTGTCAAACACAATCATTTTACAAAACACTGAAATACAACAAAATTTAATTAATTTACTAATAAGGATTATTATAACGTATACCTTTTTGATATGGGCATGTTTTTCCCTAGTCGGTGTTATATATAAACTTTGTTTTTCGTTGATTTGTAAAACTGATTTTGCTCATTAACTTTTGTTGCCGACTGTAACTAGTTATTTAAAAATTAAACTATTGGGAAATTTACTACATGAAATAAGTAATTTTCTGTTGCTTAATTCCGGATTTTAAAAATTCTTAGCTTGGAGAAGTCTTTAAACCAAAATTTTATGAAACGTTTGCTACAAATATTATCTCAAAACATTCGTAATTACATGAGTGTCAAATAAACATCAGAATATTAATTTTATGCGGAGAAATAGGTATTTATTTACCAACATCTGTGCACGTAAAACTTGAACGAAAAAAGCCAGACATTCAAATGTCTTTTTCTTTTTGCATAAACCAAGCAGTTATAAATTAAGAACGCGAGGGTGACAACTCTATATTATATTGATCAAACACTGATTATTGTTAAGTATGAGATATGGATATAAATGTATGTAAATATGATATATGGCAGTGAAGGGGACTGATGAAAGACGATTGCAAGCAACCAAAAATGACAATGGTCGGGTACATGTCTAGTATATCAGAGTAAGTGTGAAAGTAGCGCCAATGATAATAAAGATGAAGGGTACGGGGATGAAGGACGTTTGTCATTGTATGGCCATGTAATTAGAAGGGATGAAAAACACACAACGAAAAGAGTAATGGGTGGGACAGTGAATGGATGTACAGGCAGAGGAAGACCGTGAAAGAGATAAGAAAATTAGGAAGGTCAGGGAAGATAATGGAATAAGAACACATACGTCGACCCCAAATTATTAAGAACAGATCAGGGAGATGAAGAAAATTTTAAAGATACTTTAGAAACTTACTTAGTTTCTGTGCATCTAATACCTACTAACAACTTTTTTCGTGACAAAATATTTATCTGTTTACACAATTACGGAAGGAAACTAAAATCTACATTATTAAGATCAGCTGTTGACAAATGGCAATAACAAATACGATTACCTACCTACTACATAGAAATTTCAAAGAATATATAGGTACTCAAGACGTATAATTATAGAAAAAAAAAACTAAAGAAATAGGTATAAAAAAGTAATTATTCCTACAAAAGCCCGTAAAGGCAAGTGAATAAAGAACATGTTTCTTTATTTCGTGAATTGAGTCATATATTCGACACAATAGCTTGAATGGTCCCACTTGCAGCAACCCCACGGTATTTACGATGACAATACAACGTAAGAAATACTTGTAAATTACGTGCTGGCACAAGCTAAATGTCCCAAACCATTTGGCAATGCAATTTCAACACTATTTTAAAGTATCTGTGTTGAAAATAGGTTGTCCAATGCCGATGAGTGAAAGTTATTCTGCCTAGTAAAGGTAAAGAATGCTTTAGTGACCGATATTTGTATTTTAATTTATATAACAATCGTACGATTATAGATAAGTAGGATTATAGAGGTAGTAAATTTGGTATTCCCATTTATGGTAGGTAACTGTAGTAGGCATTAAATTACGTCGGTTTTGGCAAACTACTTAAAAAAAGGCAAGTTCCAGTAGTTTTTTTAAAGATGTTAGTCGATAAGAAATTTGTGGTTACACTGCTATTTTTGTAAAGCGATTATGGCTTTGGTTGACAACCGCTACAGCAAATAATCCTGCTAGACATATTGAGACGCGCGACGAAACTTTTATAGCGGTTCGCGACTAGTGCATGCTCTTGGACTATCGCGGCTGAAAACCCTAAATCTTTTTCTGTCTAATCTATATCGTTTTCTGAGCTGTCAAGGCCATATATCACACTTCATTGCCGGTAAGTAATACTTAATAACTAGTAAGGCTTTGAACTATTCTAATGTCGTTTAGCAACTGAAAATCCTAAATCTTTAAACAAAATAGTTGGCAAAAAAAGTTTAGTTTTGCAGACATATCTCAATATAAAATAGCAATATTTACTGCTTTCTCTCAGAAAGGTCAATACTTTCCAAGTCATAAGTAATTCTTATTAAAATAATAATTTCATAGATTTATTGTTTTGCTTCAAGTCAATGGGACCATAAAGGCGATTTGTTCCACTGATAGTTTAAATAGATATTTTACTGTTAGATTCATGTAAGACCTTATGGTAATAGAAATAAGACTGCAAATTGTATTCATTGTTTATGATCTTATCAACTTTACAAGGAAACATGTGAAACTATTGAAATATAATTTAGACCAAGTAATTTCATTTCAATTTCGTTAGTTGTCAAGAGCAGTCAAACTTTATTAAAATAATGCAAGGTGTTGTAAGATGTTATTAATGCATGGATAAATTCATCATCAATATTTATCGTAGACTTACAACCATAGATATAGATACACCTAAATAACGCAAGTATCACAATCTGTATCAAAACCAAGCATAGCAATTTTTAATACCTACTATGGACATCACAAGCACAATTCATTGATAATTTCAAATTTTCATTAAAGTTTAATCCTATCTTATCCTAATTTTATTATATTTTCCAATACCCTAAATATTTACTCGAAGCAATTGTCTAAAGAAGAAAAAATAAAGGAATTTACAAATTTTTTTAAATGCTATTTTTTTTTAAAGTAACATTAACATTTTTTTATTGTCTTTTGTTGTCCCTTGCATCATAAATGGGGCATATATTTTTTTAAACTATTATAAATGAACTAAAGAAGTTAAACTAACATGTTGTAGACATGACAACAAGCTCCATTGGGTTGTTTCAATGGTGTTTAATTACCCATTAATGGTTTAAAGTCATGTGAAGCCGTGACATAGATAACAAATAGATAAATATTTCTAATTCCTTTAAGAAATATGTAAAACAAAATGATGTTTAGTGAGATTTGATTATAAGTTTTTTGCCAATAAGTCTCTAATAAACGTCTGTCAATTTTAGCATCCTGATATCAAATATTAACATAAATCTATACTCATAGAAACAGTTATTAGCATATGATTAAAAAGTTATTGAGAAATCAAAGTGTTACAATTAATAAATAGCTTTATAGAATCAACTCTAATTTCTGTTAGAGTTCGTAGTTTATAGCAAGTAATGTGATAGTTCATCCAGTTGTAACCAGCTGTGTGGCTTCTTCAATACTATCTAGGCTAAGTAAAAAGTTAAACAGTAAGATTAGAAACATGCAGTAAAGTATCTAAGCATAAAATAAGTATTTACCTCTGGTGGCTCTATAGCCCTTTCCACAGCCTCACTCATGATGAAAAATGCAATAAATAATAAAAACAGTCCATTTACAAATCCAGCCAGCACTTCAGCTCTTGCATATCCATATGAAAATCGTTCGTTTGCGCGCCATTTGGACACTAGCGAAGCGGCCAGCCCTGCCACTAGACCAGTACAGTCAAAGAACATGTGGAATGCATCCGAAATTAGACCTAAAACCGAAACAAAGTTTATTTAGTATAGCATTTACTTACAATATGTAAAGAGGATCGTCTTTTCCGAACACGAAAAAAAAAAAATTGTATTACGAACTTACCTAAACTATTTGTCCATACACCATAAAACAATTCGACAAATGCAAAGGATAAGTTAAGTATAAGGAACATAAATAAATTCCTTGAATTCTTATCAGAATAAATTAGTCTCATCCAGTTTTGTAGCTTTTCACGTATTCCACCAAGGGTTCCACGCGGAACCCTAGTGTCCTTTTGCGTAAGGGGCAACATAATTATTTCTGTGTTTTCTAAGGGTTCTTTTCACGTCATTTCACTCAAAAATCACTAAAACTGAACGTAAGTAACATAGCTGCATACGTGTACTTGACAAGCGGTTCTAACCTCGCACAATTAACTTTTTATATTATATTTTTAAGGAAAACTATGATATTCGTTGCGCTTCAGTGGCTAGTAATGTAATCTATGTAATTTGCACAAACTTTAATTATGATTTTTAAATAAAACTAAACTTTACATCGTGCGACAACTCAACTTGAACTTGTCGATGAACTGTCAAAAAAAATGATTGTTACCAGTTATAAAAGTTAATTACTAACATAAATATTAGCCCTTTGAAACATTGTGCAACATTATGTTTCATTGTGTCTCTCAATAAATACAGTTATTTTGTCATATTATGTTTTATGTTTTAACTACTTATTCACATTAAAAAAATAAAAGATGATCTATTCAATAAATACTCTTTGAATGTTACATAAGAAATGTTTTAAGATACTTTTAAATATGAATCGAACAGTTGTATAAAGTTATAAAACTTGATGATAGTGGCATACTGCACTAAGATATCAAAATACAAACGCATAAAATTTTGTGCTTTCCATTTTGGAAAGTACACAATTTTTTTATGAATATTAAAAATCAAAACAAAACTGTTTACATTGTAGAATAAAATTGAATACTTTTCGATTATTTTGGCTTGTCTTTGGTAATACGTTATCGGTTAACCAACACTATACTTGCTTTGATTGGTTGGTTACATTGTTCATGTATTTCAGCCAATAGAAATAGTAATTTAATTGTAATTGAAAGCATACTTTTGGATGAGTCATAGACTTTAAATTGACACTCGTTTCCGGAAAAGTTTTGCATAAAATCTATGAACAATAGTTTACATTGTTTATGACTTTGAAATGCACATTCCCTTTTTAAGTTTATTTAGTTTGCAAAATGAAAATAAATCTTCCTAGTCCTGTATGATATACTATTTATTAACTTGGAATTAATTGTGTTTAGATCTATGTTCACAATCAACGACAAAAGTTTTTTCCCGCCTACTTTTCAAATCAATTCCACCGGAAATTCGTCTATAGATGCGTTTGTTTCCGAAAAGTGAACGTTTCACGAGTCAACAGCAACGTCTTTCGAGAAGTTCTAGGCGCTGTTTGCGACATTTTTCCTTCTTTTATCCGTCATCCAATGTTTTATGTGATGAAATAACACGTTGATTAACGCTTATTTTCAATATTAGTGTTCATAGTCGTAATTAAGTAATCGCTAGATTACGATATAAGCTAATATGGGCGACGAAAGCCATCCTAAAACTCTCTACGTCGGTAATTTGGACGCGAGTGTTACAGAAGTATTCATATGTACGTTGTTCGGACAAATAGGCGAAGTAAAAGGTTGTAAGATAATCCGCGAGCCTGGTAATGATCCCTATGCCTTTCTTGAGTTTACAAGTCACACGGCGGCAGCTACGGCTCTGGCCGCCATGAACAAGCGAGTGGTCCTCGACAAGGAAATGAAGGTTAACTGGGCTACGAGTCCTGGCAATCAGCCGAAGACTGATACCAGCAACCATCATCACATATTTGTGGGTGATTTATCACCAGAGATCGAAACGCACATATTGCGAGAGGCATTTGCGCCATTCGGTGAAATTTCGAATTGTCGGATAGTCCGCGACCCACAAACGCTCAAATCTAAAGGATACGCTTTTGTGTCCTTCGTTAAAAAGGCTGATGCGGAGGCTGCTATTCAGGCAATGAACGGGCAATGGTTGGGCTCGCGCTCCATACGTACGAACTGGTCGACACGCAAGCCGCCGTCAAAGCCCAACGAAGGTGCGCCGAGCAGCAAGCGAGCGAAACAGCCGACATTCGACGAGGTGTACAATCAGAGCTCACCAACGAACACGACGGTATACTGTGGGGGATTTACTAGCAATGTTATTACTGAGGAGTTGATGCAGACCACATTCTCACAGTTTGGCCAGATACAGGATATCAGAGTGTTCAGGGATAAAGGTTATGCCTTCATTAGGTTTACGACTAAAGAAGCAGCAGCACATGCTATTGAAGCGACACACAACACAGAAATTAGTGGGCACATAGTCAAATGTTTCTGGGGCAAAGAGAATGGAGGCGGTGACAGCCAGGTTTGTATTCCAACCATCAGGTAAATAATATTCTCTTTCAGGGTGCATATGAGTATTTAAACTGTATATAATTAGGAGAGTAAAATCAGAGAAAGCAATGAAATATTCAATAAATTATTACTGGCCACTTCAAGCAGCGTTATAAGTATTTCCTAGAATTATTCATGGAAGTAATGTGTCTAAACATACTTCCATAATATGTTTGACACTGATGGGTGAGTAAATGGATCAATAATGGTAATATTAGTTAAAATTCCTCATTTTAGTTAGTGTTTGTTTCAAGGTTATCTGAGTAACGGATGAGTGTCAAAACAGAAACTTATTGGACTTTTGACTTATAAAATATTGAATATCAATGTAATTGTAGAAATAATATAGATTAAACAATAATTTTGAATAATTTCATATCTGTAAGGTATCCTTTTTATCTATTTGACACGGGAGATTATTAGAATTAATGCAATAAAAATTATGTGTATGTATCATTGAATATTTATCCTAGTACAAATTGTCTTGGTAAATATTTAGAATCAACTTCCATCACTATTCATGTCATTGTCATAGTATTATTGATTTAATACTGGTTATGAACAGGCTCTTAATATGATAGAAAGTAATTTACATAATATAAAAGTGGATTAAACCTGATGGTATATTAATTCCAATCAATATTTTACATTTAAACTACAAAGTTCTATTTAATACAATCTAATTAACATTTATGAAAATTAGAATGCAACCTCATTTGAATATTGTTTGTCATTTCACATGAATACAAATTATGGTATCATCTTTTAGACTGCTATATGTAAATCAAACATCTAGGACCAGTTTTGTAGCTTGTAATATAACCTGTTGATTGCTAAGATTTGTAGCAAGATATTGTTTTATAGGTTAGGTATATCATGACAACCAAAATCTAGTCCTAATAATCAATCTTTTTGAAAAGTAGGCTTGTTAATACTTGTTAATGATTATTTGGTGCAGACTTCTGCATAAAGCCTATAATATTAAAATAAAACTGCTAAGTCACCCTTTGTTAATATATAAAACAGTGAAAAAGCTACCTAAAATGAATGTATTTATGGTTGCTTTTCTAATACAAACTTTCTCACACATGAAGCAATTAATTGGCATTAAACAAAACAACAGCTGTGGTTGAGACATGACACTTGTTGTTTCAAATGCAACAATGGTTTTGGTTTTATACAATATTCATTTAATGTAAAATATCCAACTTGATTATGAAGTAGTAGATTTTTATAAAGTTGCCATTATTTACAGAAGTATTAAAAAATCTAGCATTGAATCAATGCAGCAGAATCATCATGCTTGGTACTTTAATACTTAGAATTGTCACTCATCTTGCAATTGGTTTGTCAAAATAAGTACAGTACAAGTTAAATAATATCCTGAAAGTAGTACATGAATAGATAGATTAGTCTTTATTTTTGTGAGGATTTCACGGGGAAATGATTAAAATGAGACATCTCCGTCTACATTTTAAATTGATTATTTCTTTTATTCATTTGCTGTCTCATCATGATTTTAGTAGCAATATTTGATACATTAATATTCGTTTTTGACCCCAATGCGTCTAATCTAAAGCGATATAAAATATCAACAGTTAAGTGCTTAATAAATTCAAGGATACTACACATTAAATGGCATGCACTTATAAACATGAAAAACTATGATAATGATGTAAAATATAGGTCAAATTTATATAATAGGCACTATTATAATAATATTATTGGAATTTTCATATACCATATAGTGTTTTTCTGATATGTGCTGATTTGAAACAAGATTAATATATAAATTTACTAAAAAAATCTGCTAGGGTCCCTAATCTCGAGGTCTATCTGTCAAATTCCGCCAATCCCAGGTCAGTAGCTTGTCTCTCATAGGTGGAAAATAAATGAAGAAAACACTCATTTAGTTAATTTTTAGTCATCATAAGTAAATTCACCTCATGCAAAGCCACATATATTAGGTTATATTTCAACTATGATGATTTCAATAATTTAATTTATATTTAATAAGAAAAACTGTTAATTTCAGAGTACGAACAACGCGACAGCAGCGCCGCCGGCGATGGGTGCGCAAACGCAGTACCCGTACCCCTACCAACAAGGAATGGGATACTGGTATGCTCAGGTAAATCTCTTCCACCATTTTAATTAATTAACTCTAATCCCTAATCTGCTTTATCATATTCTTAAGAGTTACACAACCAGGATTTGTAAGTAAATTGTATATATTTACGTCATATAAGTTACTGCAGTGACCTGTGTTTCACTGAGAATGTTTGAAGTTGCTCTAGTAACATCGTCGCACGAGCAAGGCGCCACTCTCATGAAAGATAAAATGTAACTTGACCTACTTGTGGTAAATCTATAACCTACAACTAACCTCTTAATAATTTCTGTTGTTGTAAAGATGTGGCAATAAATGTATTTTTTTCTTGTTCTGCAACCAGAATCAGGTAGGATATCAATATTGATTATTATTGGTGTGTTTTTTAAGGCATTAGTTCTCAGCATGCATTTTAAGTCAAGTGTGTATTATAGTACTCATTAAGGCATAATTATCTGTAATGTGTAGTAGTAGCCTTGTATTTCATAGTTTAGTATATTAATGCTTCCTTCAAATTCTTCAATTTTTTCATATCATATTGAACAACTTTAGTCTGTTTCTATTTATATTAAAAAGTAATTAATTGTGCATTTTTTGTACAATTACTCTTTAATAACTAAATTTTCGGACTAATTGTGTTTTTAATGTATTTTTTTTTATTAAGCCTTATGTTGAATCCAAAGATTATAGATATTTGTTTACTTCTATTTGTGAGACTGAATTTGTTTTTTATAATTAAAATCAACGAAGATCAAGCTTGCTGTCAAAGTAGCTAAATTAAAGTTGATCATTAGATGTAAAAATAAAGATAAATTTTTCTTTTCACATCCAAGGCCAGGAAATAGAAATTAAACATAATATTATGAATCATACAGTGTGTCTCTATACCTCAATTAAATCCATTCCAATTACTAAGAATTTTAGTCCATAATATAATTAATGACAACTTATTTGGTGCATAATACGAGTCTCTAAGCGTGTCAGGTCGATGAACTTTATTATTGTAATGCTGGTGCCAACTGTCTTGTCTTAGGAAAGCAAGTTCACAGAACAACCTAATTTTTATTCAGAGTAAATTTCTGGAAAGCTTAATTGAACAACTAAAGATTGACTTATTAACATGTCTACCTCATTTTTGTATATAACTAGCGACTCGCCCCGACTTCGCACGGGTAGACAATACATTAATCTATACTAATATTATAAAGCTGAAGAGTTTGTTTGTTTGTTTGTTTGTTTGAACGCGCTAATCTCAGGGACTACTGGTTCGAATTGAAAAATTCTTTTTGTATTGGATAGTCCGTTTATTAAGGAAGGCTATAGGCTATACAGGGTGATTCAGAACACGTATGTTATCCCGGGAACCCCATATTCTTTTGCACATTATTAAGCGTTAGGTGAAATCCCGACAGTATTCTTTAAGGATTTTTAATGATTTCGAGATGTTCATGTTTTTGTCCACATGTTTGATGGCATCAACCTTAAAATTGTTTGAACTCTGTTGAACTTCTTTAAAATAGTGATGAATTCGACAGATACGACACATGACACATCATAGTTAAAGGCCTATAATTTCCTTGCATCAGAGAGGCAAGTTGTGGATATTTTATTAAAATCAAATTTGGCGTTAAATTCCTCTACGGGTATGGTATGCGAAATGCCTACGCAGAGTAGAAGTATGTACGCAAGTATGTACATACATCTGCATAAAACTCTAGTTAAAACATAACCTTAGTAGGTTTTTACATAACTACTAATGCTTTAAAGTTAAAAAAAAAAATATTGTAGCTCGCTACGAAAATAAATTAAAAAGCTATGAGTAACTTTTATTAATAAACTAATTTCATTATTTTGTTTAATAGGTACCAGTCTGTTATAACTGTTTCGTTACTCTTTGGCGAAGTACATTTACACATTACTGATTGGTTAAAAAGCAACCAATGTAAAACGATTACCTACACTACACCATCACGCCCATTTTTTCCGGCTTTCTTATTGGTTCCATAATCCGAAAGAATTTTTAAAGCATAAAATACAAAATTCTTTGCTACATGCCGCCTCTTTTGTACTCGCCGTCGTAAATTTCGTCGGCACAAGCCTTTGAGTTTGCCGCTTGTCACCGTCTTCGATATCGTGTAGTTAAAAAGATTCCGTACAATTTTTTGTTTTAAATTAATTTATGATCTACAACCTGAACATTTTTAGATTTTATTTCAAGGCCGGTTATTCTTTTTGAGCTTTTCTGAAACTGTATTCAATCATACCTAATTCGACCTGTTTCAATTTCTTTTCATCTCTTTTTATTTAAAAAATACAGAAAATAAGGAAAATTGCATTCGTTAAGCACTAAAAGTAATTAATATTACAAGTTTACCTAGATATTACAAGTTTGACTCGCCCCTCATCACATCATGGGACAAAAATACCATAAGCAAAATGTAGGTAGTGTAGGTAACTTACAGTGTGCCTGCACCTAGGAGCCCGTCTTTCGATGCTACAGTGACAGCGGCAATGTAACCATGTGTCGTTATGTGTATGTTTTAACCAAAGTGATAAGAACGCCATATTTAAAAAATTGTATTTACCTATCGGAATTCTCTAATTACATAACGATCCCTAAAACTGTGTAGGTTCGCTGTAGGCTAATATGGATAATGGAAGTAATTTTGCTAGTTCACTTTATGCTTTCGAACTGAATGCATGTCATCTAATTTCGCGTTGGACTGCAGTGAATTTAGTGCGGAATCATGTCTGAATATGCGAATAACGAATATTATGATATGATAATGTGTGTAGGTTCGAGTGACAATAACAATCTCGCAGCAGCCAGACAATGTGGTGCCGCAGCCACTTTAGGTGTGACCCAGACTAGTGTGCTGGCTGCCTGGCGTGCTTTAAAGAGAGACAG
Organism: Diachrysia chrysitis; assembly: GCA_932294365.1. Taxonomy (NCBI): domain Eukaryota; kingdom Metazoa; phylum Arthropoda; class Insecta; order Lepidoptera; family Noctuidae; genus Diachrysia; species Diachrysia chrysitis. The sequence goes on from OW028661.1 coordinate 2,217,477, forward strand.
ACAACACCCATACCCCACTACCAACGGACCTAGGAACTGATTGAGGCGGATTACAGACCACGCATCGATTTTTGCTAGTGGTACCAAGACCGAATCCGTGCTGACCCAAACTTCGGTAGGCTTATTTTGTGGAGTGATGAGGCCACTTTCACTAGGCATATCGAACCATTTTAGTAAAGACTTAAGTTCTGTGTATGTGTTGTGTTTGTTATCGCTATTGTAAATACTTTCATGTACTAAAACTATGAGTGACGCGACCTTTTGTTAACTCTTAATAAAACTGCGCAGGAGACGAAAAGGAAAATGGTATGTAGAAACCTACAAACTCAATAATTACTGATACTTTAACTCGTGCGTTAATTAGCCATGGTATACTTATGTGTGGTTTAAAGCAACGACGAGGCAACAGCTGGCGAGGTTCAAGGACGCGCCAATGCCTACATACCTACGGTGTTTTTTGGCTCCGCCCTATCGATAAGGTTGCAGCGGCTTAGTAAAATTTAAATATTATTTGTATTTTGTGAGACAAAAACAAAATTGTTTAAAACTGGAAAATTACCATGGCGACCTTCCAAAATACTTTATAGTGTATCAAACAATATAGGGTTTCTCGCATAACATACATGTTTTGCATCACCCGGTATAAGATCACGCTACTACCAATAGGAGCGGAGCATAAATGTAAAATGTTGCAAAAATGAAAAACTGTTGTAACTAAAACACGCGAACAAAGTCGCGGGGGACAGCTAGTTAATTATATACACAACCGTTCCTCTTAAATCTCTCTATGCATTGCTGAAAACCATATGAAAATCAGTTTGGATTTTTTTGAGTTTATCGCGTTAGACAGACAGACGGCAACGTTTTATAATATGTAAAGATATCATTGGATATACAATCTGAAACACGCGATAACGGCGACACGATTGGCGCACTGCAGTGGTCGCGGGTTCCATTACTGCACGCCACACAAAATTAAATATCAACAGACAGACATTCTGAGTCTGGGATTGTGCGTGACCGGTGTTTGTAAACGCGCCCGCTTATACAAAAAATCTGTCTGTTTTCATTTCTAATAATTAAATGACAAAAGTAGCGTGTACCTAAAAGATTATCGCTTTTCTCAACAAAATACAATTTTATCTATAGTACCGTCTTTAAATTTTATTAAGCCCTCTTCACTCCACTATAACTGTTGTTTCTTTAACCAATTAAGTTTTTATAGTATACATGCATAAAATATCCTCATTTTGTCGTCTAGACAAAACTTTCCTTTTAACTGTAAATCAATAATGAATACTGTTTTTTAGTTAAATAGCTAGTTTATGGAAATATAAATGTATGCTAATGTTTGTAACGCGCTGCAGAATTTAATATACCTAGATTTTTTTGTTTGGTAACTTCAAAAGTCAAAACGGGCCCCTGTAGGATCACTCGTGTCTTTTCATCCGTCTGGCAATTTTTCTGAAATCATTAAACTGATTGAGTTGTAATTTGGGACACATAGGCAAGTTGGTGACCCAAAGACGGACTTAAAAAGTAAATAAAAAAAAAATTCAAACATGGATACGGCTGCAATATATACCTACTGTGCTATATATCAAATGAAAGGGCTTTTGGGAGCATCTCCAACATGTTTTTGCAAATTTACTCACCTCCGATAAGACAAGCAATAAAATTTGGAATAAAAAAATAGTTCTTTACTTATAGATTACAGAAAAACCTATAAGAAGTCTAGTATTTAAAGTAACAGTTTTTTTTTTCAGTTTAACTCGCACCTTTTCGTCCGGTTTTTTTTATTGCGATTTGAGTGATAATAAACCAATCGTCTTCATACAATTAGTATTGTAAAACCGATAGAATTTCAAAATGATTCCTTTTTTCCTGGTATATATTTTTATCATTTATTATAAAAAATATAGATGTAATACTAACTTGTTACAAATATAACTCTAAACGCGCAACAGGTGGTTACTACAAAGCAAGTTGGAACAATCGTGTAGAGATCTGAAATACAGTAACAGTTAACATCACGAACTCAACACGTGAAATATGCAAATGCGTTCATTGAAAGTTTTACGCTCAGCCGTGTAGGTGGCTATTGAATTTAAAATGCGACGTTTTGTAAGAGTTACATTTATGTTGTATGTAGACGCCTGCATGGTATTGAAATTTGGTTGTTTGTAGAATTAAGCGGATAATTTCCAAAAAAGAGGTTGCTAAGGAAGAAAATGTAGTTACAATGTGTTTGCAACGCTTTTTTACTCGCTTTCCTATCTTTTGTGATGCTGTAGGGTCTAGTTATAGAGTTGGAAGAGTTTTGTTTGTGGGTTTTTTTTTTTTGTAATGAAGTCACCAGTCTCACAGAAGGAAGGAAAAGTACTTAACTGTAACCATATTATGATTTCCGGCAGATTAAAGTGTGGATGTGCAGGACCTACCTTATATGGAAAATAAAAATATAGTTAAGTTAAATATTAAAAGACGCGCCAGTTTTGATAGAACGATTATCCTCGTATTCAAATTTGTGGTAAAATTATTTCTAACTAACGACACGTTAGCAAGAAATGCAAGTCAATTTTTAATTTGATAACTAATTATGGACGTAGGTATGACGTAGGAATCTTTATCCTTGTAATGGCGATCTAAGCGGAAAAGCCGACTTACCTAATATCACTTGTTACTATACACAAATACATTGCCCAATCAACATTATCATTCTGTCGTGTTATCCTGATCTAAAACAACAATATAGTATACAATCAATGTATTGAATACAACAATATATCAGCCGATAGCTGTACAAAGTAAAATGTATACAAAATAATGTACTATTAGTTAACTAAAATATAATAATATAATAATAATAATATCTTGGGACATCTCACACACGGTCATCTGATCCCAAACTAGGCAGAGCCTGTGCTATGGCAACCAGACAACTGATAAACATACTTATATATTTCTAAATACATACATATTATAGATAAATTACACCCAGACACAGAACAAATGATCGTGCTCATCACACAAGGATTCGTCCTGGGTGGGAATCGAACCAACGACCTCCGGTTTAGCAGTCAAGGTCACTAACCACTAGACCAACAGGCCCGTGAATGCCGTGAAAGTTCACAAATATGTTTAATTTGTGAACTTTCCTTATTTGCTCAACCTCATTATTTATACAATTAACCGCACACGAACTACTCAAGCAGTTAGTTGTCCACGGTTTCTGAAAGGCTGATCAACTTAATCTGTTGTCAAATCAACTGATCACGACTGTGATTGGTTGACCAAAAGACTAATAACCAATCACATTGCGTAACATGAGGTTTGACAGGTGATTAACTAATTTTGATGATTAGCCCTTTAGAAGGGTTAGTCAGTGATTAACGCACACGGTCTGCCCCAGCTTTGAAAACAGTTATACAAAAGCAGTCGTACTGTTTCAAGAAGTCCGTGTGCGCGCGCAGCCTAACAAAATTTAGAGATCTACCCACATACTTAGAATTGGATTAATTAAAAAAAAATGTAATTTAGACTATTAAATGTGATTTCTTTCTTGGAAAGTGTTTTGTAATCTTTGATTTGATTTTAGAAATTTAATACTATAAATACTTTTCATTTCATTCAACCAAAATATACCATTGATATTTTTAATGAAGCCATGCATTTAATTTTATTTAATGTGCACAGTATGCACGAATACTACTCAATCACTACACCGTCATCATGCATTATTTCTTTTCAAACGCTTAAACATTGTCTTACTTATTGTATTTGGATGGTAATGTATGCTTGTGTTATTCCAGGGCTACCCGACGTTACAAGGATATATGGCGCCCGGCTATTATCAGCAGTACGCCACAGCGTATAGCAACCCGCAGGCCGCGGCAGCAGGTAAATTACCATTATTATTTAATGTACTATAATAAAAATAAGATGGTGAGACAAACTTGACGTTAAAGAGAGCTACATAATCCACCAGTAATAGATTGAGATAAGTACTTGTAAAAGGGATAAGTCGTTTTCCCCTGCAGCGGTATGAAGCCCATAATAAATCCTAGGAATTTCGTCAAGTAATTAAATAACAAGTATAGGGCCTTAATAATATAGAGTGATTTAATGCGTGCGCATTCAAAACACCTCTCTCTCTCACTTAAATAGGGATCTGATTGGCTCGTTCTTTTAAAAAAAAGTTGTTTTATTTGTAAATATTTTGACACTTTGAACAAATACACCTTTTAAAAGAATTTAAAATTTGTTACTTTGCTACTGGTAAACTGAACCGCCGTTAAACGTAAGCGATGTTGTCAAACGGCACATCCTTATCAGCTGTGCTATCAGTATCTTAATACTATTGTTATCTACTGGCGCGTTAACTGGAGAATATTACGAACGGTTTTATGGCTAGTGATCGCGGTTTTCAATATGAGGAAGCATTTTGGCTTAAATGTAATGTGTTACTTTCATATATTTAAGAACTAGCTGTTTCCCGCGGCTCCGCGTGTCGGTTATCGTGGCAAAAAGTAGCCATGTCCTTTCTCAGGCTCTAGACTATCTGTGAACCAAATTTCATTTAAATCAGTTCTGTAGTTTTGGCGTGAAAGCGCGACAGACAGACAGAGCTACTTTCGCATTTATAATATTAGTAAGGATTTATCGCAATCGTAGTCGTGTCCTTGAGAGATTTTTGTGTGACAACTATGACCACCAAGTTTTAGGGTAGAAGCTATAATTATGAAAACTAAGTAGTTATCGCCCCTATTTTAGACCATCTTAATATCCTTAATATTACATTAATATACATTTTGTGAAGTTTGTCTTACCATCTGTATTGTAAGCAGACAGAAATAAAAAGTTGATCTAATAACCATTGTGATGTTAAAACAAGTCTTTTTGGCACAAATAATGCTTTGAACTATTTACTTAGTTATCAGTTTGAGTAACAGTATCCACATTAATAACTGGTAGTTTGCCAAATTAATAATAACTATTGGACTCTTACCATATTTGCAAACCAGCGCTATTTTGTTATTTCAAGAGATTTCCAGATCAATGGACTTAAACTCTTGGCTAGCGTTTTCTGTTCCTATGTGATGTCTATGTTATGTCTTTGTTTTACTCCCGACTAAAGATACTAAATATACGTACCAATTTTTGTCCAGATCTTATAATAATCTAAAATAAGTAAGTGTAATCGGTACAAGCTCGCCTGTTGCGTGTGTTGCAGCCGGGTACCGCATGAGCATGCCGGGCGGCGGCGGCGCGGGCGCGGGCGGCGGCTGGGGCGGCGGGCCGCAGCCGCTGATGTACGCGTCGCCGATGCCGTCGGCGCAGTACCCCTCGCAGTAGCCCGCCGCCTCCAGCTCGTGCAATGTCGCTCCTCATTCTGTGCCTCATGTGATCCCGAGGGGATCCTACCTAATACAATACAAACTCTGCGTCAATTTTGTAAAACTGTCTTTGGACAGATAAGTTTTGGTTTAGATTTTATTTTTGTACGAGTCCGAGCGGTCTTCCGTGTAGAGACTTCTGATAAGTCGGTTGCGTGCTCGCAACAACATTTGTAAAGAATTGTTCATGTTACTGTATGATATGACGGCGATGTGGTTCACGTCGTAATTGTATATTTCAGAGCATTGCACTGTCGAACGTGGGACCTAACCTCGTCAGTGAGTGCGGGTGGTGTGCCGAAATATTTAAGCAATCGAGTTATCGTACATATCTCGAGATGTTGACATTGGCAGAGCAGTCAAACAGTGTACAAAATGTTGGAAAATAGCAATACCGTTCAGCTCCTGTTCCAGGTGGCTAGTGATGACCCTGCAGTTGTCCGTGCCCAGTACGTTATGACCGAGTGTCGACCGGCGCCATCTAGTTATATAGACACAACTATATGACGCTGTTCGCAACACTACAGTTTCGGATTCACGGCCCAACGGTGTTAGTCGACCTACATAGATAGGACATAACGAAATAAATTATAAATTTTTAATGAAAGTTATAAATACATATATAGGGGGAGTAGTGTCGCGAGTGGCCTCGTGTACATACGTTGATATTTATTGGCGCCCTGCGCTGGCAGACTGAACTATGTTCCCCGAGACTCCTCACACGACGCGCCAGACAGTTTTAAACCTATTTATATTAAGTTGGGCACATGTTGTTTTGTTTGACCTGAATTGTTATGATTTATTGTATGGAAACACTGGTGAGTCAATAAAGCTGTGGGTCTGGGACAACGGGTGTTTGATTTGCCGTCTAGAATATAATAAGCAACTGTATTCTGTTTGTTTCTGGGTCCAAATTTTATATATGAGTCGACTGCTAAGTCCTTCTGTGATTGAAAATACAGCAAGCGTTCCGATGACGTGAATGCATAAAAATTATTGTAAATTCATAATTAAAAAGGTAAAATTTTGTAAAAGGATAAATAAATAGTTTAAGTTTACAATTACTTTTGATTATTGTTGTATTATTAGCGGCGTCGATCTCTGTTGCTGTGTACCCTATGTGAACTATAACAACTTGTACATACATTGGTGTTAAATCATCACAAAGTGATTTTCACATTTATACTAAATTTAGGTAGATAGACAATTATAAATTGCTTTGTAATTACCGCTCAATATAAGTATACTTAGAAGTTATAACAAACTAAGAATGCTGAACATATACAAATTGAATAAAAGGGAAATATTTAAGTAACACAACAAGTAATTTCAATATGCACTTAAAAAATCTTTACCATTTATACGTTATGGCGTCCTAATACTAAACTATACACTAACACTACCATATTAAACCTAATTATGTATACAGAAGCATGATCTTGATTACAAAAAAGTTTTACTCTTACTTAAGTTTAAGTAGTCACTTGTAATGAACATTATAGTCAATGTTACATTATCCACAAATTAAACGGGAGTGGTTTAGCGAGCATTCTAGCGAAACTAGTAATTTTGCTTTGAGCTTTTTGCCGAGTCGAGCGATTTTGCCATTTTTTCGTCATCTCTCTGTGGAAAATATTTTTTTAACGAGAATTACTTCAGCGTTCGCTAGAATGATCGTGAACATGTTCGTAGCAATGTTTGGCTTTATGCTTGTCTCTGTTCGTTGTTCAGTTTGACAAATTTAAAAACAACGATGGCTCGAAGTTCTGTAACAAGTGAATGCTCAAGTCTTATCAACACCTTTACAATCGAACAAGAAGTCATTCAGCGCCATCTTTTGCCCTATAATAATAACATAAATAGATGATAATCGCTATTTTGGCATGCAATTCAATATCTTTCATATTTAATTTGCTATATTACATATTTAATATGTTAATAATTATTTACACAATCGCACACAAGACATTGGATTTGGGGCTACCGCGAGTCAAAAATACGCTTAGATCGGTTGTCTCGTATTATGTCGTTTTTATCCATTTTGATCAATCGCAGGCCAATAGCTTGTCTCCTTTTGGTGAAGAATGACTGACACACCTTATGAGACACTAGCGGAGTTTTTACTCTCAGTAGCCCTCAACATTATCGTGAGCGCTGACGGAGAAGCATTGCAGGAAAGGTTGACGATCAAAATATATGACAAGGGCATAATTACATGTATTGGCAAGGACAATAAATAATAGTTAATAAACCATTTTATATCTATAAAGTTCATATCAGGTAAAATAAATCTACAAATATAAAAAGAAAAAAAAAGGACATTACTAAATCGTACTGCTAATATATTTTCACCAAATGATTAGATATTGAAAAGCGAAATTGGTTACAATACATAAATAATTCAGCTGCATACACAATCTATTTTTGTATTTCTTGAAAGGTTACTTGGACTTCTATTAGAGGGCGCTAGTAGTATCAAGTCTAAAACTAATTTCACTTTAGCTCGCGCTGGCGTACCCACTAGCGTCTAGTCCTAACGAAAGTTTCGGGTCGGACCTGAGAGAATGGCACGTGGTAAGAGAGGACTCAGAACTGGACTAATAAGATCATTGAATAGTGATGACTCAAGTCTTGTTTTATGTAATAGGGGTAAAGTTGATCGTCAAATAGTGTTCAGCATATGCAGTACCTAGCCTACCAGATTCAAATTCTGGTTACTTACATTGAAACTATTTAAATCTTAATTAGTTTATTTAAAATAGGCTACGGCATCGCCATTATACTAATAGGAGCTATGCCCTAGTTTAATGTACCTAATACCTACTATAAGCTCTGTACTAAAGGTCGTGGGTTGTGTTAACACAAATGACTAAGCCATACTAATAAACTACGCCTATTATGTAGAGTGGGCCTTACCTACGTAAAAGCACCCACAAAAAAAGGGAAGTTCTTCGATGACGTCAATCTGAAAAGATTACTCTGAAGTTTTGCATGTATCTACCACTACATGTTAGTCGAATAACGTCTCTTTAAGTGTACTTTACTTGTAATTGAAGATTACTTCAGTAAAACAATAAGTACTCCTTAGTTTTCTTCCAATAATGTATTTTCGGTTATAAAGATATAAATTGAAGATTACTTCAGTAGAACAATAGGTACTCTTTAGTTTTATTCCAATAATATATTTTCGGTTATATAATTTAGTTTAAGAAATATGTTACAACTAATTTTTATAACAATAATAATAATTTAACACGACATTCGCCCTTCGACCCAAAACGCAAAATCCATCTGACTAACGGGAACAACGCTTTCCGATCGTCAGACTAATCTGACCAGTGAGTGCCCACGAATCTAACCACCGGGAAACAACTGTCTTTTTAGCGTGTCAATGGCATTAGAATGATTAATTTTCCGTCGCTATCAAAGGCTGGTTATAATTATGCAGTAAACGTGGTTAAAATAGCTGTTTTTCAACTGCACATCTGCTACATCTGGAAAAGAAGCGTAGGAGGCATGCTACACGCGTGATGACCTCAGGAAGGTCGTCGAAAGTCGCTCGAATGTTAGGAACAAGACTGCATTATCTATAGTAGGTACCTCTGTAGAAAAATCTCTATCCGCCATAATTTGGTTACATTAACTGCACTATGGCGGAGTAAGTTGTCTGATACGGCAGCTGCATACATGACTTGTAGTACGGATTCGATCCCCGCATGAAACTTGAGTGATTAACAAAATATTTATAACTCAAGCCTTCTACAATTAATATTGATTAGTCCACTCTGCACTAAGGAATATACCTAATCCTAGTTCTGCGGGGAGTATTAAACATTCAAATCTCATGCACAAAGAATACCCAGACTAAGAACTAGCATTTTTAATTCACACAGATGGTTGTCCCGTGTCACTCGGCTATCAGTACAAAGTCAAAATTGTCTAAACCTATTCTTTATAACACTCCCATTAGGAATCGCTTAAAACAAAACAATGCGTAAGTATAAAAACAGGTACAGGCAGTAGGTACATACAAAGTAGAAGACGAACGCATGCGATTTTATGTTATGCCCTATGTACCTATAAGTACCTAATGGAAAGTTAAATTATTCGTGTGCTTCCGTTTGAAAACTATTTGACTGCATTGCAAAGCGTAAAACCTGGCTTGCGGTCAACAACGATAAATACCACTGCGCTGAGCTAAGCACGTATGCTCTTACAAAAACAAATACACTGTTAGTCTTATGAAATTTATTGCCTTCTTTTCCAATATTGTTAGCTTTTACTTGCCATTTCCCGTCTGTTTCTTGCGCGGAAATGCGCAATAGCACCTCTACCCTCTACAGTGGGTAGGTAGGTAGCTACCGACTTATCTAGTATGGTCCATATACCCATTTACCTATAAAACAGTTGACGATGACAAAATGCCTTTTTTAATATATATATCTATCCACTCACTCCTGAACTCCTACTGACTCTCGATACTTCTGTAAAATTACGGTATGACTCAAAACAATATTCATGAAATTTTCAAGATGTAAATAAAAAATACCATTCAACGCAAATAACCCATCAGTGTAATCAACCTACACGAATGATGCGATGATATACACAATCTGATGATTCAAGGAGATGAGGGACACTTCATACATTAATAGGTTGGTATTATTAACCTCTACTAAGTTCTGTGGCACGCAGCATTCCTCACGAGATTTGATTATCCTTAACCCACTTGTGACATCACATACAACAACAAGCATTTTATAATTTCTGTGTAAAATGTGGGCTTCAGGAATGACGTGAAAATTGCAATGACAGTGATCTAAAAATAAGGTCGACAGCGTCGCGCCGCAGCGCGCGCGCTCTCTTCAGTCGAGGACCAACCGCCGCGAGTTACAGTCGAACGAAACATAAATCAGCAGCCATGGTATACGAGAGTGACTTCTACACGACCCGCCGCCCCTACAGGCCCAGCACCAGCTACAGCACCGTGTCGGTGAGTGCTGCTGCCGCCCTTCTAACACCTTCTACTGAGCGTGCCTCACACCTCGCTCCACTCTCTCCCGGGAGCCGGACGCCCCTCGCACCAGCTCGACCCTTACTGTCGCTCGCGTCCCTCGACAAAAGGCTCTGACGCCCCTCCCGCTTCATTGATGTAGGTACAAAGTGGTTTTTGTTCAGTGATTTCAATCCGCAACAATAATAACGTGATACTATGATCTCTCGCTGCCTTCCCAAGTGTCGACTTGCTCCCGTTTTTGTTAGTCCGCTTGTAAACATCATTGCTATTCTTAAGGTAATCGACGTCGTTACATCGTGCTCTATGGACTTAGGTTTTGATAGGCGTCGTTCATGGTAGCGTTTCGCAAGTGGGTCATTTCGTATCGAGAAACTGAGTCGGAAAGCGGAGCTACCGGGCGCGCCAAATATAGCCGCGGCTGGAGTCGCGCCCGCCCGACTAACGGCGACTTCTCCGCTTGCAGCGGCCGCTCGGCGACTGGGAGAAGGTGCCGTTCGTGCCGCGACCGAGTCTCGTGCCGGATCCGGTGACGGCGTACGGCCGGCGGACACGGCCCGGCACGCGCGCCTCCGTCCTGGAGCCCGTCACCCGGCAGAACATCCCGCCGAAGCCAGAGTCTAAGCTGATGCCAATAGCGCCGTATGTTTCCCCACGCGACCAGACGCGGCTGCGCGTGCTCGCGGCTGTGGGCCAGCGCGAGCGCACCATCGAGGCAGACCCGCTGGGGACGCCGCGCGACCACATGGACGTGGTGCTGGCGCAGTCGCACGGGCGCCCGCAGCACGCGCCCCATCGCCACGTCTTTTACAGCAACTACGCGTCGTACTGACGGGCGTATGTCTTTTTCGTGTGTCGCTTTCGCTAGTAATCTATAGGCGGTCGGGTCGGTGCGAGGGTGGGCGGCGAGGTGTGATCGGCGGTTGCTATAGGGCGCGGTTGTTGCAGACGCCGCGCCACTACGTGGTGGTGGACCGCGACCCCGTGAGGCCGCGCCGCGCCGAGGAGCAGTACTCGTACTCGTACCAGAGCACGAGCGAGCGCTCGGCGGGCTCCGGCCTGCCGCAGCGCAGCTCTTACAGCAGCACGGTGGAGCGGCGCGCCGGCAGCGGCCCGGGCGGCTACTCGTACAGCAGCGAGCGCTCCAGCAACCTGGGCGGCCCCGGAGGCTACTCGTACTCGTCCACGTCGAGCGGCCGCCTGCCCTACGGCACCACCTACCGCACCTACTCGTACCGCGTGTAGCGCCCCGGCTCCCGCCCGGCCCGCCCTCCCCCGCTCCTTTACTCCCGACACCCCGTCACCCCGTCACCCCAGCTTCCCTCTCATGTAACTACCTAATCAGTATTCGCAGTAACGTAATGTGATCACTCTACTTTATTTTGTTCAGAAGTGGAAGTTGATCGTACTAGAGCTTTTTAATGTTACTTTAAATTATATATTTAAAATGTGATTTAGACTGATTTTTTAATAAAGCTTGCGTTTTCTAATACATTTCTATTTTCTTTGTGTCGTGTTTACACAACAACCCAGAAACGAGGGGTCGATGATGAGCTCGATCCTGTTTACTAACAGTTATGTTCATGTTATTCCTATTCTGTGTACTATGTTGGTTTTGTTTACATTTCTTATTTCAATTTTTTCAAGAAGATTAGTTAAACGGTGTAGGTGAATTATCGATGGATATCCGTTTGTGATATAGGTACCTAACGCTAGTCTTACCAAAACAAACAAAGTTTTTAAATAGCTAAAGAAATACGCACTGAAAACTGTAGGTACATGACATCATCGTATATTTCAATATCCAAGAACAACACTACATGTTTTTGTAATTATTTATGCCGAGAAAACCGTGTAGGATATATTTAGGTACATTATTAGACAAACAAAGCCAGACATAAATGTAACAATAGAACATGAACTATACGAACAGAGATGTACCCCTTCGGCGAAGTCAAAGAGAAGACCAATTTTATACAGCTGAGTTTAACCGTGCCTATTGTCCTGACAGCCGTTGTCGTCTGTGTACTACCTGTCGTCATTACTACCCTACTATCACACGCCGTACATTTCGTACGTACCCAAGCTCTCTCAGGTAAGTCGGAGAATATCTGTAGATAGCGCAATGTAAGTAAATCATTCCTGGCTGCCGGGTATACACCGTCATCTAGACATGCACTATGCACCGCTAAGTAAGTAACTGCTTAAAAGCCCTTAAGCAAGGAAAATCATTGGGATTGCACATTCTTAGATAATTGTAAATAAGTGTCGGTTTTATATCAATTTGTAAATATTTCGTGATTTCAATCATTACTTTTTCATTTGGCACCTACAATACCTAAATTCTTGTAAATACACCAACATTTCTAAATATGTAGGACATACCTAATTGCATAACTTATAGGTAAGTATTCGGTAGAAAACTCCTTCTGAAGAACTGAAAAAAAGAATTAACAGACTAAAAACAAAATTATTTAGATACCTACTTACTTATTAGGTTCAAACCTTCACATTGTGCCTACCACAGGCATGGCAGGGGTGGTATGAAGTTAGAAAAAAAAGAAGTGGTTTATAATCACTATTTTACATGCCTACAGACAACTAGGTAACGCTATTCCGGTGTTAAAAACAGTCGCACATAAACACATTTAAAAAAGACTGAAAAACAAGTTAAAAAGAGAAACTCTTCAATCAATCAAAACTGTTTTAGTCTACCTCGACCCACTTGTGATCAACAGATCGTAAAATTAAATAAGTATTCAACCATTGTTTATTTCCTAACATCTCGTGCCAGTTTTTAAACTGAAGGGCTAAAACGCCTACCTCATTTATATCAAAGAATGTGATGTTACGAAACTCAATTTCATTTCAAAATTTTGTGACCGTTTGAACAATATCATATATTTTATTTACCTCGGTTTAATTTAGAAACTGCGGGTTAAAAGGTTTAGATAAAAAGCTTAGGTAATTTTCTTCATTATTTGATTCAGAGGTAGGAAGATCTATTACGCCTAGCTTATACAGTTTAGTTACCAAAGTCTAAAGTTTTTTTACAGTTACAAATCACTTTTATCTGCGAAAGGCGAAAAGAAAAACCGTCCAAGTACGAGTCGGACTAGCTCATGAAGGGTACCATCATACAAGAACTCCAAAAAACAAGTCTCTTGTATGGGGATTTTGGGGATCCCTTGTAATTTATTTTTATTGTTTGTTGTTATAGCTGAAAAAATAGTTGGAATTTCAACTGTCTACCGACCTATTACGGTTCATGAAATACAGCCCGAGACGGACGGACGGACGGACAGCGAACGCTTAGTAATAGGGTCCCGTTGGCACCCTTTGGGAACGGAACCCTAATATATATAGGTATATTAGGGAATTTTAGATCTGTAGGTACATCTAAATTCTGGTCTTTTTAACCACGAGTCGAAAAGACACTCCATAATGAAATAATAGGGATGTTTCCTGGGTATGAAAATTTAAAATCTATTTAGTCCGTCAGTTAGATAATAAAAAAATATTAGACACGTATTTTTTCTTTTACCAAAACAATAAAAAACTACAAAGATACAGCGCTTTACAGTTTCGGAGTGGGGGCTTATGACGCCACGCCTTGGTAAAAATTGTAGCGAGGAGTGACGTCACGCGTAATTTCCGTTCTCTGTATTTTGATCATTTTTTGTTTGCAGGAAAAAAGAAAAAATACGTGTCCAATAAAGTTCAATAATCTACCAGGCGACATTAAAAAAAAATAGGAAACATGCCTATTATATAAAAAAAAGGTTAGGTTAGGTATTTAAAAAGGACAGACAAAATTTGTGGTCATGAAAGGAATGATCACATAAACTTCGAGAGATTTTATCCTTAGATAGTTCTTAGCTTAATCCATTTTAATCTTGCATTGGTAGTATAATTATTATCATAATTAGGTGCTGAATAGATAGGCAATCTTTATTATTTATCTCGGCCTTAGTCACTCAAGATTCATAATATCTCATACATAACACCTGTGTGGCAAATAGTTTAATAGCAGCCAAAATGTTGATTCAGATATCTCGACCAGTGTGTCTGGCATGTAGATCTCTACATAATTTAAAAAGATAAAATATTAGCAATTGAGCTGGATGATTGGTTTATGTCTCTAGCAACTGAATTCAGTTACCTACACCACAGATTAACTAATAGTTCCTCCTACACAAGTGGGATCAACGAACCTAGAATCTGCCCTTGAATTATTTAGCCAATATAAATATGTATCTCAAAATAGTTTGCTGATGTAAAAACGACGGATGTTGGCGTCGTGTCTACACTATCACACTTCTGCAACTTTCTTTAGAATAGGTACCTACTTTTTTACTTATTTTTAAGTACCTAAGTAGTACAGTTGGTATCCAAAACAGATTTGTGTAAAAGAAGATTAGAAAGCGAACTTCTTTGGCCTAGAAGACTTAAAATCTGGAAATATCTAATAAGACTTTTCAAAATGTAAATTTATTTGTATAATAATGTAGAAAACTTGGTTTGGCAGCGTTTAAAGACCGGATGTCTGAAGGGTACCTACGGCGTTCCTAATCGCTTATTTGACAACTTTTCACAACTAATATAGATATGTACCTATATTCTGGTGGATCATGTCCGATCCAATGTACTTATCTAGCCGAAAAGTGGAGAAGTACAAGCAGTTTATTACAGAAAAGA
Source organism: Diachrysia chrysitis (assembly GCA_932294365.1). Classification (NCBI taxonomy): domain Eukaryota; kingdom Metazoa; phylum Arthropoda; class Insecta; order Lepidoptera; family Noctuidae; genus Diachrysia; species Diachrysia chrysitis. The sequence goes on from OW028661.1 coordinate 2,232,585, forward strand.
AGTTTGTTATCTGACAAATCAATAACATAAGAGGATTGACGCTCCGTGTAAAATACGTAGGTACCTACCTACTTTGGTACAGATATTCAGCTGCATTCGATGATTTGATGAGACGGAAAGCCGCCCTCAACAGAGTTTAGGAATAAAGCTAGACAGTTATATATCTAATAGGTTAGGAGTTCGCGTATAGAAAAGCTAGACCTACTAAGTTAGGTAGGTAGGTTCGTAATTAAATACAAATAATAAAAGGAAAAACTTAAACCTCAGGCAAGACTCGAACCTGCGACCACTGGCTTGACGCGCCAGTGGTCACAGCCAGTGGTCGCAGGTTCGAGTCTTGCCTGAGGATTAAGTTTTTCCTTCTATAATTTGTATTTAATTACAAATATTCGCTCCGCATGCGTTAATGCGTAGCAAATAATTAATTAAAATAATAGGTAGGTTCCTAAAAATCTCCATAATGAAAATGCTAACTTTATTTTTTCTATAATAAACATGTTTGTTAAACCCAACTTCGCTGAAACGTGACTGAAATGTAGGTAGGTATGTAAATAAACTGCAACATTATTTGAGTGGTAAACAACACTTACAAATTAGGAATGGTACCTACTCCAAAAGTAGGTACACACAGAAATGTGTGACACGCCTATTGCACGTGTTTGAGAATGTTGCAAATAATTATGTAAACATATTATGAACGAGATTATCTAATGGTGGTGAAACCCTAAATCTATCGCCTAAATTACTGAGCTAGTTAAAAAAACAGGTGTATAAAATAGAGCTGAGCAGGATTCTATAATAAAATATTTCTAATGTGCTTAATTCTTTGCGTTATTTATTGAGCATACATAATACAAAACTCCGTTACACTAATTACGGCACACGGCGTAACACGCGACTGATGGCGAACTGCCAATGTGAACTTAGGTATATTCTGTAGAATAATCAAAACGAACGCTAGCTGAAAACATTCTCCGGCGCAATAAAAAGTATTTGCAAAACATGTCGTTTACAATTAAATAAGATTTGTTTTCTAAGCTCTAAATTTTTATCAATTTAGTGTAATCCTAAAAGATGTAATTAAATTAAAGTCAGACAGTGGTATGCGCGGCCCGGAAAAGATTTGAAAGCAGATTGTTTTAATTTAGGATAACAATTATTTATGCGGTACTTTATCGAAATAATTTGCGTGGTCTAGAATCATTTGAGATAAATATTTAGGTATGCTTCTGTAATGCAATTGTGCAACCTATTATTGAATTCCATAAGTGGAGCTAAGACCGACTGAAATTTTAGCTAGTTAATCCACCCGTAGACTTGTTACAAATACTTAATCCAGAAAATTAAGCTTTGCCAAATACCTAAGCTTATTTAGGTTGGTCATATAGTAGCTTCATACAGTAGTAACTTCTTCTTCTTAGTAGTAACATAAGACCTTTTTCAAGGCCTTCAATCAAATCTTTAAATCAATATAAAAATGGCACTTACACACTACAATAGACCACAATAGGCTTATTACTTATATAAAAATGAACCCGATTTCCCTTGGTCACGCCATAACTTCCGACAAATCGAATAATTCCTTTTTTGTTGTTCCTTGTTGAAAGGACAAGGCTAAACATTGTACAATATTGCCTTGAAACATGCTCAATTTATGATGTTTATCCAAAACACTGGCCGGATGTATCACTCCCTAGATAAGTGTGAAAACAAATGCTGGAACCGGATCAAGGGAGAAGAATTTTTGGCAACCATACAAAGGCCAAGAAGTATCGGTAAACGCCCATGTTATTGTGAGAAACCTAATGATATTTCACAAAAAAATGAAATTATTCTCATTAGCTGGATAAATAGAATAGCACAATCGAAGCAATTAATCATGATCGATTGATTATTTAAAGACTTAATGATTAGTATGCTGGCAAAGATGGTCATGGTAACTTGATAGCATTCCTAGTTGATCTTCCAAAACGGTCTGTCGTTTCCTGTTGATTGAAACTTGGCAATTAAACAACTGGTAGACAGCAACATAAGTAAGAAAAAGCTAAATTATGAAATAAACGAAAAACAGCTAGGAAAATGTGTCATTAGTGTTAAATGAGCAGTTTTTAAAAGATCATGTTTCTTTAGTACATAAATAGAAATTGGAGAATATTCCATGGTAATAAAAGTTGCAATCACTCTCGACTCTTGTGCGCATGTGCGCAACGAAGTCTAATTTTACAACGGGCGATGATTCACGTCGCCATTGAGACGAACAGTAAGGTCCTCCACCGAAATAGCCCTATGATTTGGCGTATTATAAACACACAAATCGTGTAGAATTCCATGTTTTGTACAGAATTTCATCAGAGATTTTCCACAATATTACACCCACAATCATTGGCACCCATATCTCGTTACATTTGCACCCAGCTATCCAAAACAAAGCTAGTTACATCTAAAATTCTATTTCTTAGATACTTAAAGACAAGCTAAAAATTAGGTTTTTTGTCTTTTGTTTTTTTGCATGTCTTTTTATTCTTATTTTGACTTGCATGTTAATTCTACGAGATATTGTTAAGCTTTTTATTTCCTTTAGTTGAACGCTTCTAAGTACCACTGTATATACCAACTCGTTTATCCATAATAAGCCATTTTTTCTAGTTACCTACTTAATTTACGAGCTTTTGTTATATATCTAGCTGTAATTCATGTTCGTATATCGATAAATAGCGGCATGAACAATTTACAGACACGAGTACATGGTCTAGGTCACACTGAAAATAAAGAATGTGGACCATATTTTAATGATGGATATAAAATATCAGATAAAAACCTTTGTTTAAAATTACGAGGTTTTAGATGAATTATAATCCACACGTGTCGTTGTAACGCGTGTTAGAGGCCATATGCTCGCTCGTAAACGTCGGCTTTCATTATGCTGCAGTGTTTATTGCTGAGGTTCAAAGATTAACCTTGGCTAATTAATTTTGCAGGCTGAGCTGATATACAGGCCGACTTCTCGCACTGTCACTCGACTCGTCACATACCCGGAGGCGCCCCACCACGTAGTGCGCGTGCGCGTGCGACCATCTATAATCCTGCGCGAGCTGGACCGCATTGCGTACCGCCACCGCCCCGCTTTTTCCATCTCAGCTGTCGACGACTTCTGCCGCTCTGAATCCACTAAGGTATTTACTAAAATACTAGCTATGCAAAAGTAACTCTTGGTGTTTTGCGAAGCGCCATGTCCTTTTTTATTTGGTGCAGAACAGACAGAACTTAATTTTAATCTTTCTATAGATACCTACTTAATATTTGTCTTAATGGTTTTAGGCCTTCCAAGATGAGACAAGTCGCATTCGCGCCGATACCGCTGCCCTGTTGCAGCGCGCGCGTTCTGTTGTGCCCCGCGCCTCATCCGTAGCACCTCTCGACACGATATACTCGTGAGTAAATAGCCAAAGCTCCATCGAAACATTCAGAGAACATCATTTACCTAGCGTAGAAAAACTAATGGATCTTAAAAGTATGTTTTGGAGAAACTAAAATATCTTTTTCAGAATCCTTGAACTAAAGAACGTTTAATAGTCCTTGTAGATGTACTTACTGGATTCGAGGCCAATTCTCGGCGATCTTCTAACTGTAGACATAGCACTTACTGAAATAGCTCATTGATGCGTCAATTAAACGACCGCCCTGGCAGTGACATTGATGATTGACGATACAACTACCTGTTGCATGTCATTTGGCAATCATGTACCAGTAGTAATACTGAAAAACCTGTCTTGGTGCCAAACAGTAATGAACTTGGCGGAACGATAACGAACAAGCAAAAAACGAGTCTTCAAAACCCTCCAAAGGAAGGAAATCCGTGCTATTCCATATCGTGGGTGTAGACATCACAGCTACTATGTGGTATTTAACATGTGACGGTCGTACCCACCATGTATCGTTGTCTAATTATAGCCTGGGTAAATGTCAAACGACATTAGCTGTGCGAGATGAAATAAAATATGTTAACGATTTATTTTCATTTAACATGCGACGTATATTACTCGAAAAATATGATTTACATCCGTTATTCTCATAAACTGCGGTTTGGACGTTCATTATTTTACGACTTCATTATGTTAACAGATATTCGTATGGGGAGCCGGTACCGTACCGTTTCAGCAATGACGCTTACATTGCCAAGCTCCTGGTGCCCCTGCGCAGCGTGGCCGACCACATTCACAACATGTCATACTACAACGAACCCGCCAAGAAGTTCACCGGTAAGAATTGCATTCATGTGGGCCACTTATTGTTACAAGTGGCCACATGACACAGTGGATATGACACTCGTTGTTAATCTACTAAACGAACGAAAATACCTGATTATTTTAATTTTTGTCTATTAACTGTACCGTCCGTTGTTCTTCAGTTTTTGCCACCGACTAACAGTTAAAATTCCAGTGTGTCCCTGTGGTAACCGTGGTGTTCTCGCCAGGACGCGGTCACCTCGCATGCGTCCACTACTCCGGTAAAAAGGCCTTCTCCAGCCGTAAGCCTCTCTACAAGGAGCTTAGCATCAGGGACGACGTGAATCTGCTCTCTTTCTATGCCAAGAATAGACTGGCAGCCGCCGGTTTGGCCGTCGAGAGTGCCACAGGTACCTCGTCAACGTCGCATCGCTAGCGCTCGCTTACAAACCCTCGCTTAATTCTTTAAAATGAGTTTTTAAACCGGTCTAAAAGTGAAAGCTGCGCCTCGAATGGCTCGGGGCACTAAACAAATATTAAAACGAGGTATAAAGTCCGTGTCTAACCCTGCGTGTGGTGTCTCTTGCAGCGGCAGCGCCGGAACAGCCGACGGCGGCGCAGTGCGCGTAGCTCCCCGCGGCGCGGCGCGGGCGCCGGGGCTGGCTCGCGGGCAGCCCCGCGCTCGCGCCGCGTTCGCCCTTCGCGCTCTCTGATCTCGGTATAACATGCTAGAACTAACCAAGATCATTTAGTTTTTTATTCATATGACAGATTACCTATATTTTTGTTACTTATATTTACCGAAGAGATTCGACGAACGATTTTATTTTATTACTTTCTAGTCATCGTTGTGATAGCGCGGTGTTCTGCGCCGAAATATTGTCGGTGACCGAGACGTCTCGTTTTCACTTAACTCGACTGATTTTACTTAACAATAAAGAATTTTACTGAAATTGTAGTTGTTTTAATCATCTGCACGTTCGTTGTTCCCAATGTCACGCTTATAAATCCAAGCTTTTGTAACGCTTAGCTTTAAGACTAAAAATGTTTATAACAATTCGTTTAACAATCTAAAATAAATTATGATAAATACACTTTATAAATTAATTACTATAGCCCTCTAAGATTACGACAGCGTCAAAACAATATTGTCAAAATACACAAAAGCAACATTCAGACTATACAGCTCAAAAATAATTCTTCTGGAACATGCTCATATCTCATACATAATATAAATTGAATGTTATAATGCTTGAGACTACAACGAGAGCGATGTAGACGCCACACTGGACAACTGCACTATCATTTGCATTACAGCATGAAGCAGCACTGAAAAGAATACGATGTCATAGCGCCATGCCATTCATGGGTAGTCATTGAGCTTGGTGCTGGGTCTAACAGCTTCGATTAGACACCATCATGATCACGACCATTGTGCGGCGTCGCTTACTTTCCGATTTCGTTTTGAACAATGACCATTGACATTCATCAATCATGTTGTGAAATTGTTTGCATTCGATGTATGTATTGAGAGCTTATAATTTCACCAATGGTCATGTTTATGAACGCGCATAACATTGGCCTGGGTGCAGTGAAGCTGCTCCCTTGGAGGCCGAGCCGCAAGTTCCAGGTTCCGCAGATGATGGAAGACCCGGCCTTAGAGCTGAAGGCAGCCAAGGCTGAACGTGCGGCCAGGTTCCGCGCGACTACCGTTGAGCCTGTGATGACTCCAGCGAGTGACTTGGCTGAAATCAAGAGGAAGAGGCAAGAAGAAGCCCGTGCTGCCGAAGAAAAGTATGTATCTATAGTCAAATTTATTAATCTTTAAAGTAGAAACAGAAACTGTTGCTAGGTACATACCGTACGTATGTAAATTGACATCAAGACTTTATATGTTTAATCAAAGAATATCTACAATAGTTTCCAGTCCATATATTATGTTTTACATCTCGTAGAACTCAAAGAGGCTCTGCTTAGTTGACCACTGTAATTAATACAATTTTTTCGTCTATTACAGGGCTTTGAAAGAAGAAGCAAAACGCGAAGCCGAGCGCAAGGCTCAAGTGAGTATTAAACATGAGAATAACTTGATATCTAACTTCTAGTTCTTCCCAAGACCGCGTTTATTGCACAACGTTTATCAAAGAGTCAGTTTATTTCTGTCAGAACTTTTTAGCATATATTTTATATTCTTTCAGGCCGAACGTGAAGCAGCTGATAAGAAAAGGGCAGAAGAAGAGGCTCGCAAGGCCGAGGAAGCTAAACGTAAAGCTGAAGAGGATGCAAGGAAAGCTGAAGAAGAAGCTCGTTTAGCTGAGGAGGCCAGGCTTGCCGAGGAGGCCAGGCTTGCTGAGGAGGCTAAAATCGCTGAAGAAGCTAGGATCGCAAAGGAAGCTAAGAAGGCAGAGGAAGCAAGACTGGCAGAAGAAGCGCGATTGGCTGAAGAGGCCAAGCTCGCAGAAGAAGCCCGTTTAGCTGAGGAAGCGAGATTAGCCGAAGAAGCTAACTTAGAACAAGAGAGGCAAGCGGAACAGAGGAGGCAAGAGGAACTTGCTCGGTTAGAGGAGCTGGAGAAACAAGCCGAAGAGGAACGCGAAGCAGAACTTGCACGACAGGTAAAAACTATTTATATATAGTACCGGCCTATAAATGTCCCACTACTGGGCACGGGCCTCTTCTCATATAGAGAAGGCACGCACGAGCATTGATCATCACGCTTGATCATTGCGATTTAGGATTATAATTTTTGGAATCCAGGTTTCCTGACGATGTTTTCCTTCACCGATTGCCAGCGGTGTCTTAGAATAATTAAGAAAGTACATATAACTTTGAAAAGTCACATTGGTACTTGCCTGTAATGGGTTCAAACCTGCAACATTGTGCACACAAATCCGTTCATTGAACCACTAGGCCACCACGACACTTTAAAAAACACACTCGAAAAACTATTTATACTTAGTTTTAAATTACTTTACCAAGAAAGAAAAAATCTAAAATATAGGTAGGTACTGGGTACGGGTGCACCCAAGTATCGGGCGTGCTTAACGAAATAGGTACCTACAGTTGTGATACCTATTATATATACTGCCTAGAGAAGATACTACCTACATTACATTACAGTGTACCTACTTATGTAGAGACGACATGTTCCTAATAAATGAATATTCTTTCTAGGCTGCTGAATTAGCTGAGATGGCCAGACAAGAGTCAGAACTTGCGGCCGCCCGCCTTGAAGAGCTCTCACACAGTGGTTCCGCAGCCGAAGTCCCGGAGGCTGATGCCAGGTAAACAATATCCCTTTTGTTATTATTTACTTATTCCAGGTTGATCGACCATCCATTTACCTAGAGCCACAACAAAGAAGGAAAGATTTATTTTAATTTTTTCACAAACTCACGAGAAATAGACAAGAGTTGGTAGATGACAAAACTATCTTACTTCTCCTATTCATTTAATTTTTTTTTTAATTTCATAACAGTCCCATAAGGCACACCGAGTTTAAATTATTGGGTAATATTTAGTTTAGTAGGCATTCTGTATACTGGCCAACACACAATGAGCAGGGGCATGTTTGGGGTTAAATAATATAATCTAGAGAACTCTAATAGATCTATTTATCCTAGTTAAGATTTTCTTTTTACCTTACTAGTGAACCAGCTGCAGATGAGCCTATTGTTGAAGAGCCTCAGTCCCCCGAGGTGATCCCTGAAACGCCCGCAGAGCCCGAAGCGGAAGCGGGAGACGTTAGCGAAGACGAACAAGCGGAACCCGATCTAACCGACGAGGAATAAACAAAACTAATTAATATTTTTATAATTAAGCATTTTCTGTATCAAATATATGTGAATGCTAAACATGATTCATGGGCATTTTGGTCTAGAGTAGACATGAATAATGTGATAGCAAAAAGGTGGTTACCACCATCACCGTCATTTTCTTCTGCGTAATCAAATTACGCAACAATGAAAGTTATCCTTCCTAGTATTTTATGAATAGGAAATCGTCTACCACCGTTAACCAATTAAATTTAAAACTAAAACTTAAATGTTACTAGCATAAGTGTTTTAATGATGTTATATTTTGTTAAAGTTTAACAATAAAAGACATATTAACATATTGGATTATTTTTTTTTACCTTTATCTAGACACGCGGGAGCGTGTCAAGCCAAGTTCGAGTAACATATAAATATACTCAGATACCGTCCTACTTCCATCTAAGTACACTCAGGCAATTATTGACTCAGAGTATACATTTATTTTCAATCACCAATTAAGTACAGTATGATAATATTTAAGTGACTGGTACACTCATGCAAAGAAGTTTGCAAAAAAAAAAAAATATTCTGTTTGATGGTTACAGTACCTGTTTGGATGGAAGCATCACTGACTAGAGCACCCTTAATGTGTTAAAAGGAACCTTTATAATTTTGTTATTGAATATTTAATTAAAATATTCGATTTTTCAGTGTTGTTAGTTCGGAGATCATGGGTTAAAATGTTCAATGGGTGTTTTTAGCACTTTCATCATTTCTGATAACAAAAGAGCTTTAGCTACTTATTTATTAAATGCTTTATACCTATACAATAATAGTATAATAGCGGAATTAATGCCTGAGGCATTCTCTGCCAATCAACCATAAGGTTGTTCAGAGATAACAAGAAGTAAGTGTATTATACAAATGTTACAATAGTAAGTTACTTACTTTGAGATCAGAGCTATGTATGTGATGTTGTCCACCTTTAATTTACTCAAGTTCAAACATAGGCCTTTTGAAGTGTGGTTAATACAAGTGCTTTAAAAAACTGATTAGTGAAACTGGGGATTTAGGGTTTAAATCAACAAACAACATTATTAGTAATAAAAATATATAATTTAGGTACTTAAAACTAATATAATAGGTACATTAAATGTTATAAGTCCATCTTGACCATTCCTTCAGCAGTTTTAGCGACCTCCTCCTTTGTCACTGGTTTTTCTAACTTTTTTGCTGGTGCTTTGACTGTGGATGGTAATGGTTGACTGGCTTTGGGCTTTTTGTTTATTTCTATGAACTCCTTATCTATGTCTTGTACTTTTTGTTTTATCTGAAACACAAATTTAATTTGATGAATAGCAGGGATATATCTCAAGTTTTACTTTAAATCAGTGATAAACTAAATAATTACTTGAAATATGAAATTAAAACTAAAAAATGCCACTGACTCGAGAGTAGACAGGCTGTTTGAGTACTTGTGTGAGTGTATTTAAGTGTTATTGTGTAAATGTATTGAGTATTGTATGTGTGTATGGATGGTGTATCCTCTAACGAGGATTTTGTGCCTCATTATAAACACGTTACACTTTTATTATCATGTTTAAATGAACCTTACATTTTTAAGTCCCAGGTTCACGGCTTTCGCTTTGGTTTTCTTGAGGCTTTTGGCGCCTGCAACTTTAAACACATTGGCTTTTGGGCCCTTTTTGTTGTTTTTACCCATATTTTAAATAGTTTTAATGTTTACTCATTAGATATAAGAGGTTTGATGACTTTGATGAGGTTATTCAATTGACGTAAATTCACACGACGTGAGATCTGCCGTCAAATTGACATTAGATTTTTTGACAACTGTGGGTTAAGGATCGGTTTTACGGACGCACTTTATAAGAATAAATAAAAATTTAAAATTAAAGATAAAAAAGTACCCTATCACCGGTTAATCAAGTATGTTTTAAAAAGTAAACAAAACATATAATACTCTTCTAGCGACAATTAACAAAATTATAATTTTGGATTCATGATTTCATTAAGTAAGACACCTGCGTGCTACGAAACGCCAAGATTGATAAAAACGCGAATGAACACTTTGCTATTGCAGTGATTAAGGGGCTTAAATAATAGTTTTATCAAAACCAAAACAATCATTTGTTTGTTATCTTTGTGAAGAGGTACCTAAACGCCGTCAAAATTACTTACTACTCAAAATATAACGGGAATATTTCCGCCATGGCTAAGGTACGATTTTTACACGCCTGTTTACTTACTCGTAATCTTATCTTTTTGATTATACTCAAGATATTTGCATACTGGTCAGTCTTGATATATAAACTTGTGGTACGTATCTGGTTTTACTTGTTGTGAGAGGCTCCTACCACTTGAAAACGTTCAGTGTATCAGAATAGTAACTAATCGTGTAGTACCTCTATTTTATCATGGGCGATATTGTTGAAACTAAGGTAATATTAATTTAAAACTGTTTAAATTGCTTGAAAATCGACATTATTTGATATATCAACTTATCATTTTAATGTAGTAACTACAATGAACTTTAAAAAAAATATTATCACATGGGTTTAATGGATGGTTGGATTATGATCTTATTATATTTCTAGTTACCTACATACTTATTAGTACTTAATGGGTACCTAATAATTAATTAAAACAATATCGCACATAGATAATAAATTACGACATTAAAAATAAAGAATGTGGCAAATCCTTTTTTAACCTTTGATAGTTTTTTTACTTTTATTTTTCTTACAGCCAGTATTATACTCGTACTGGCGCAGCTCATGTGCATGGCGAGTGCGAATCGCACTGAATTTGAAGGAGATACCATATGATATAAAAGCTGTGAGCCTGATCAAAGGTGGTGGAGAACAACATTGCAATGAGTACCGGGAGGTGAATCCCATGGAGCAAGTACCATCACTTTGTATAGGTAAATATTTCTTTAAAAACTAATTTAAATAACATGTCTATTAAAAAAACAACCTGTTTTTATACTTATAATGTAATATTAACCAACCTTTTTTGTAATAGGTTTGACTTATACATGTGGTTTTATAAAAAAATCTTTTTATATAAAAACTATTTTGTTCCTTTTATTAATTTATATGAATGATTGTTTACAGATGGGCACACACTTGTTGAATCTCTAAACATAATGCATTACCTTGAGGAGACTAGGCCTCAAAGACCACTGATGCCCCAAGATTGCTTTAAACGGGCGAAAGTGCGAGAAATATGTGAAGTAAGTTATTTGTATTTTCTTTTATCAACTAAAACAAACTACCTTTAATTCAACATGAATTTTATAAATTTAGCTAATTATTAGTTTAATTGGGTGCGCTCTACACACACAATAAAGCTTTAAAATTTCAACCTTTCAGGTAATAGCATCTGGTATTCAACCTCTTCAAAATCTCATAGTCCTGATCTATGTTGGAGAAGATAAGAAGAAGGAATGGGCCCAACACTGGATCACCCGTGGCTTCCGAGCCACTGAAAAACTGCTCTCAGCCTGTGCTGGGAAGTACTGTGTGGGTGATGAGATTACACTGGCAGACTGCTGTCTTGTCCCACAGGTGTTTAATGCTAGAAGGTAAGGATTAATGTAAAGCTGTTAAATTGAAATGTTTGGCCAGATAGCAGCCCAATGTGATAGAGATTAACCAATAAAATTTTGTCTCACTTTGACTGAAAACTCTTTAGTTATTTTTAGATCTTCCTCTTCTTCTCAGTGTATTTTGGTCCACTGCTGAACATATGCCTCATGTAAGGTCTTCCTATGATTAGTCAAATTAATCTCCAATAGGGTTGATTTTCTAATCCTAATAAAAAATAAAATTATTCAGCTGCTAATGTTATTTGTAGATTGAATAAACATCATGTGCATTAGTGCATAGTAAAAACTCTTATAGGATTGTTTATATTGTTAAGAAGACCTCTGATAACTTTATTTTCGAATTTCCAGATTTCATGTGGACCTACGCCCATTCCCTATAATTCTGCGCATAGACCGTGAGCTGGAGAACCACCCAGCATTCCGCGCCGCCCACCCTTCGTCTCAGCCAGACTGCCCTCCAGAAGTGGCCAAATGAGTTCATAACGTCACATCCGCATTTAATCGTACTCATGTACCTACCATTTTTATATACATTTTTGTAATGCAATATTTAATTTATAGTTTTATACTATTAACACTTAGAAATATACGGTGTCCGGTTCGCCTGAATAATATTTTATAGATTGCAGGACAACCAGATTTTCAAAGGGACCCAATTTTTTTTTATGTGTACCTTGTTGGTAAATTGTGAAATTCACGCGGGAAAATTTTTTTTTTTTAACAAATACCCACCTGTGGCTGTGGAGTTCAGTATCCAAGTGCCCTATTGTATGTCATTTAGTATGGTTGGTCTGTCAGTGTGTTTCTTTTTGTTTCATGTTTATCAAATCAAATCCAACTCTTTTTTTTTTTTTTTCAAAAGCACAAGTGATAGGCACCAACACTTAAAGCATCAGACTTTTTCTAACATATTTATGATATTAAAAATTATAAGCAATGTGTTAAGTCAGTGGTTTAGTGCAATATTGAAACAAATTTAATGTGTATGCCATCATAATTAATATTAGTTTTAGAATGTTCATTAGCTCTGTAATAATATAAAATATAATATAAACCCTGCTTCTGAAAACATATACCTACACTTATTCAATGCAATATATAAGTTAGTAATAGCTGATACCTTTGTATAATCCGGATTTGTGGAACCAGTATAATAATATTTTATGAATTCAGATGTTTTAAAGATTTTTGCACTTTTATACAAAGTCGCTGTTTATTTGCCTCTTTAATTTAGTCGTATTGTAATTCTAGTTTGGTAATTACATATAATAATATGTATAATCAACTTTTTTAAGGTTTATGGGTATTAGGTTTAAATTTATAAGTAGGTATATGTATGTATTTAATTAATCTTTTAAGACTAATTTGTTCTTTCTTGTCATTCCAATAATTTCTTACATTGTAAGGAAATGTTTCTGTTAAATATTTTGTGTTTTGTTATTTATTTATATTTTTTATATAGTTGATATTTTTCTTTTTATAAATAAAGTCTTTTTTTTATTGATGGTTCTTTTTTATTTCAACAATAAACTACAAATTATTTAAATAAATCGAAAATATACGCAGGCTTTTTATGTATGAATATACGCAAAACAATGTTATAATATTTTTTACTGATGACGGTGTAAAAAATATCGGCTCTATTATTAAGGTAAGACAAAAAAGAGACTAACCATATTTTTTTGGGAATAGGACAGAGGCTGAAAGGAAACAAGCATATTTTTTAAATATACAATAGTACAATGTTTGATTCAATTAAGAATATTGATTATACACAACAGATTATGTTATTTACTTGTTATTTATTAATTCTCTTTTGAAATCTCAAAAACCAATAGGGTTTTACCATTATTATTTTCACCACCAGGGGCGCTAGTCGCACGTGATGTCCGTAAATGACAAATTCCGTAGTGGGCTTTGACAGCGGACGCGCCACTGGCGTTAAATTGTGACTTGTGAGCGCAATAACGGCAGCCCTCATTTCTTATCTTTGAACGCGTCCATAAAGTGCCATCTAGCGTTGACATATCAAAACTTTGGGTATGGCCGAGTAATAAAGGCGTCCCCGAAAATATGTAACATTATAAAATTGATACTCGTAATTTTAAATTAAGATATTTCCTTGTATTTTCTATAAAATAATATTGATAGAAAGATAATAATTCGAGGTAAACGGTGGTTATTTAAAATTTAATCATTAGGTAATTATGAAGTGGTTAGACGTTTCGAATAAAGATTTAAAATCAAGTAAGGCTTTAAATTTGTATTGCTATTGAAGAAAATATTACTAATTTAAGCAAACAATTAAAGTTATTAAAAATATCTTACATCACATTTTGACGATTACTTTTGGCAAGTAATCACCGTGTATTTAATGGGAGATGTTAGGAAATTTAAATTTTAGTGTAGCAACACAAAACAGCTACTTGTCAAACGCATGTATCGAACCTATCGAACGCCCTCGGTTCGCTCGCAGCGATTCACCAGTCAACCGTACTGTAAAATTACCGAGTATTGTTGTGATTGCGTCGGCATCGGCTTCGTGTATGAACTGTGTTACAAAAATGAATACAGTGCCGTGTTTAGTGATTAAATAACAATGCCATTTGTAATGTACTTTAGTGTTGTGCTGTGAAATAGTTGTTTGGTGCTGTTTAAGATGACCGAGAAAAATAAATCGGAAAAGATGACTAATGCATCGAAACCTGTTCCCATGAAACTTTTTGCGGCCTGGGAAGTAGACAGGACTCCCTCCAACTGCATTCCCAGGTAATATTGTTGTTGTAAAACTTCAAAAACTATGATGTTTATGTTAAGTTTTGAGTTTCAAAATCCGTCGAACATTACGATTTGCATAGCTTTGTATTCGTCGGAGATTGTAAAGTTCGCTGTGTGTCTATAGTATTGTGTTGTTATAACGATGTTTTCGTGGGGCGTCGCTTGTAATCGGCTCGCCGGCTTATCGCGGCGGTGCCACATCGGTTGGCTGGTCTAAACGTCTCTGTTCGTAATTAAAACGATTGGTTCATACTTACTCTCTGTATTCTATAGTTCGTTGAAGTTTTTTAGTATGATTCAACCATGGAGTTAGGAATAAGAGTAGTATTTACTTACTTTTTTAGTATTGTTGTCATCATAAAATAGATTCTTTGACAAATACTAGTTCATGTGTACCAATTAATAATTATCAGTACACTGTGTTGAAGATAAGACAGTGAAGCACTGCTCAAGGTTGTCATATTGGTATAATCTAACTGGATTATAACTCAAATCTTATTCAACACAGCCTTATTACTTGTTACTTCTGTACTGCTATATAAGTATATATAAAGCATGTTATAAAATATGAACCTATTTGATTTCTCTTAACAGCACTTAATATGATTACTGGAAGAGTTAAGGTTTGATATTAAATATGAATGTTATTACACATAAAGATTCTATATTAATTAATAATATATTTTATTAATACTACCTATCTATCTCTTTTCCTACAACAGGGCAAAGGCCTACCTCTCCGTCTTCCATGCACTTCTGTCCTAATAGAACTATTTATGTGATAATTTAAGACAATATAAAAAAAATTGATTACTCATTAGGAAATTATATTTAATCTTTGGCAAATTATTAAATACCACTAAATTTTATTAATAGATTTCTTTCTGACAGTCAAAGATAATATTAAGTTTTTCAACAAACACATTCATAAACATTGAAGTAATTAGTATTTGAATAGCATAATATCGGTTAAGAGTAGGTTAATGATATTACTTATCAAATTATGAACAATGCTTTATGTTTACAATCTATTAACAATATAAATATTTTAATGGATTATGTTTTGTTATATCTAATAGATAAGCTAATCACATTGTTATTGTAACATAAGTACTTACTCAAACTTAAAAACAAGTTATGAAAACTTTATGCTTTTGACTTACAATTTGTAAATTAATTCATGCATTTAAATTTTGAATTATAACAAAGTCATCAAAATGACAAATTAATTTTTAACTGTTTTGTTATATTAACAACAAAATGAATATTCATTTATGACATGACACTAGTTTAGACCCTACTGCTTTGATTGAAATCTTTTTTCAATCTAAACCTACTCTATGACACTCAGCAACAAAACTGCTGTGTCTGTAAATATTCAATCAAATCAAATGAATAAATGTTACACATCTCCTAAAAGCATACTTACTTTACCTCTTTATAATTTTAACTAGCGGTTGCCCGCAGCTTCGCCTGCGTGTGTATTGGTTGTCGTGGCAAAAAGTAGCCTTGGTATGTCCTTCCTAAAATCTGAGTTTACCCCATCCCGAGTTTCATCAAAATCGGTTCAGCAGATTAGCCGCTAAACCGTAATGGACAGAGCTACTTTCACATTTATAATATGAGTATAGATAAATAGAAAAACATCTTCTTTAATCCATACATTTATATGTTATATGTTTATTCATCAATCTGTTCTTAAAATTCGTTATTAAAGAAGATCCTTCTAGAAGAAACACCCGCATACGATGACCGCGGGTTCGATATAAAAAGCAGGCAATGCTATTCCTTGGGGTTCAAATGATTTCATAGAGAATAAGACTTAACTTAACATGTTTTACAGGCCCTTAAAACGTGGATTCCAATTAGGATATTTGCGTGCGTATTCGAAAATAATTTTTACCACGAAGAAAATGCTATCGTGTAAACGTCAACGTCACCAGTGCTGTGATGTCGAGTGTACCATCATTCACACGCCACTGTACCGTAGGAAACAGTCTCGATACGAATGATTGGCATGTGGCCCATGTGGGCCGACTCAGGATGTTGTTGATTCACAATAAATTGTCACTGTTTGATTACGTTTTTAACACAAGGCCGACTGTATTATTCAATTGAATTTTTTTATAGTCTTAGCTCCATCCGTATGTGGGGTGAGCCTTGACTGATCCCCTTTTCTCGAAAGTTCGCTGTAGTTGACAGAAAACGCCTGAAATAAGCTTCGAAAAATAAGTAATGGAGCAAGGGAATTTCACTTTACGTAGTCATTCACAATTTCTTCTCAATTGCCAGTGTTAATCTAACAAAGTAACACAAAAAATATATTAAGTTCTAAAACCATGTAGACACGGAATATTCTTTATTTTACACCAAAAGAAAAAAATAAATTCATTCTCTAACTGTTCATTTTACTATACCTACAGTACTGAAAACCGACGACATTGACGTACAAAGATAAAATTAAATAAATAAAATAAAAATAATAAAACAAACTTAGTTAAAAGCGAACAAAGTTATTACAAAATTCAAGAAAGTTATTAAAAAAACCAATTGAGGACTGTAGTTTTTAAGGAATTAATATCATGATGAACTTACAAATAATAACTGTCATTACTTAAATAAGAGACATCAATTACTCAAATTAACATTGATGCTGTGAGATGCCAGACGACAGTAATTGACATGGACAATTATTACTGCAACCAGTGTCCCGTAACTTTCCTCGAGTCATAATTTTATCTTTTTCTGTTTCTCGCGGTACTAACTTGCTTAAACTACCAAGTAATTTATATAAACGTTGCGTAATCCTAATAACGGGAAACTGAGAAAAATGTAAACGTGAAAACATAAATATAATGTAGAGGAAAGATACGACTCTTAAATGGGACATGACAGATTTATTCTAACACTAGCGGCCCGGCCCGGCTTTGCACGGATGGACATTTATTTTTCAAAATATTCTATAGCCTATGTTCATCTGGAATAATGTAGCATTCAAATGCTGAAAGAATTTTTGTAATCGGCCCAGTAGTTGTTGAGTTTATTCGTTACATACATACACACATGCATACAAATCTTTTTTATTTATAATATTAGTATAGATAATGAGGACCGCAGATAGGATATTTTAAATCAAATAAAGGAAAAACAGGAATATTATTGGATGCAGAAAAATATAAAACACATCTGCTAACATAGTTATACGTTGTTAATGCCTTTTAAAAATATTTTTTTCTGACATCTGTCCTCATGGGTTATTCGTGTATGTCAGATTAGGTTCTTACTAGAATGGAGTTATTAATCATGAGATTTTTTCCGACTGTGTCAATTGCCAAGTTCAGCTGGCGAATTCTATAGGCGATCCCGATTGTATCTTGCGATTAGTCGTTTCTAATCTTTCTGACGGTGGTTTATATCTACAAAATTAACAAATAAGAGGTATAAAACGTAGCATGTTAGGTTAATCGTCTATTAGTTATAACTAGCCTCTAACTAATTGTGTTAGATCGTGTGTTAAACAAGGAAACAATTATAAACCCGTTTTATACTTGTAAGGTCGTGAGCACGCTTTCGCAGGCCGGCGATTAAAAAAAAAGTAGGAAATAAAAGGTTTTCTCTTCATAGCCGTACGCTTTAGGCACGTTTTTGTAACGTAATAATATCGGCGTGTCGACATTATTCCGCTCTAATATATCCACAAGCTGTAAACATACGTTACATAATAATAACATATAATATTACATAATACATATGTAGTATCAAGTATAAGTTGCGTAAATTGTTAAAAAGAACTTTCCATAACAACAGCGTTTCTTTAGTCGGCAGTTTTTCGAAAAAAAAATATTCAAACATCGCCTTTTAGCCAATATTCTCGCTAAGAAGCTTCCGAAACTATTAAACATCCAAAATGTTCTCGAAAACCTGACAATGTTTACGAAAGGAGCGCTTATCCCGACTTTATGGATATTGCTATTGTCCTTAACTGTCTTCGTCAGGCAAAGGTATTAAAACGTTCAGTTAAGATTTTCGGGGCTTAAGTTTTTCCGAAATAGAATTTAATCCGCGTAAAATAAAAACAATTGCGGTATTATATTGAAGTAAAGTAAGCTTTTCTTTTATTTGTAAACATAATCAGTATTGTATTAATATTAATGAGTGTTGCGTAATAATTGAGTGCACAGCTGCCTCGTTGGGGACATGTTACATTCCAAGGAGTAATTAACCAGTTGCCTAGATCATTACTCGCATACGGGTTATTCTCACAAGCCATGTTTTGTGTATAGTTTAGTACGCATCCTACATTGCCAGTACCATTTGCTTTACGTATATGTAACTAGCTGTTTCCCGCGGCTCCGCCCGCGTGGATGTTGGCTTTCGCGGCAAAAAGTAGCCTATGTCCTTTCTCAGGTTCTAGATTATCTGTGTACCAAATTTTATTTAAATCGGTTCAGTAGTTTTGGTTTGAAAGCGCGACGGACAGACAGACGGAGTTACGTTCGCATTTATAATATTAGTAAAGATTTAACAGAAATCAGAAGAATTGTTTCCTATAATATCGACTATATTTAAACGCGTAATAAACCATATCTACAGTGATAACAAATTCAGAACTAATGGCTTTTTAATTGTTTAAATGCAATTAGAGAATCCGAGGTCAATTACATTTAAAAGCATAAATATATTAAAAAAACATCAACTGAAACATGTCAAAACGATAGGAAACTAATTAGTTTATCTTTTATGGTACAACGATGAAAAGAGAGACACACTTAAAAAAAATCAAGGCTTCACTTTTATGTGCAACCACTTTTCAACATGAAACAGTTGAATCTGTCTCTCATACTTAATCTTAGACAACAAGACTAATACGAAGTTTTTTTTTTGGGTTTACTTTTTATAATTATGTTTATTTTTTATAACTTGGGTATCGCCACTTGTAAGGCTACTTGCTCCCTACGAAAAACAAAGCAATGACGTATTTTTACATAACATTTTCCATCTAGACAAATTCATATAAATGTTACTACTTCTGACACTTGTATTATGTCTTATTTGTATATAACCAGTATGTTATCACTTATTAGGTAACAACCTAATAATGCTATCTCTGTGTTATGTTAACACAAACATACACTTACTTCTATTTGATCAAGAAACGTGGTTAAACTAATGTTAGTATTTAATAACCATTTTCGTTGGTTTATTTGGCACACATGACATCAGTTAAACAAAGAATATTCGGGATCCCGACATCCGATCCAATCCATTCACATTCACTTTAAGTGTCAACAAACACGTTGAGTATATCATCTTCCATCATACTTAGATATTGGTTCATGTATCGATTATAAAATATACAATGTTTTTCGAGGAAATATTTAATATTTTTTGTCTTGTTATTTTGAGAAAGCGATCAAAGACCAATATCTGTTTACATACATAATATTAGGGGGTAAAAGTATCGTTTTACTAGCTTTTATTTATTTGCACTGTTCATATACATGTATGATAGTAAGTTGCGTCAAAATTTGCACTATTACGACCATTTGTTGGTATTCGATTGATCTAATTTTTTTTGACAATGCAATATACTGAAAAATCCTTTTTTAATAAAAACTTTTTACACATTAATTTACGAGTTAATAAGCCGGAATTCAAATTAAAAGAGTGATATACAGAAGGCTTTTAAGATGGTTAAAACCTTTACGAATTTATATTTCAAAGGTTATTTTATGTTAGCGACAAAATTAATCTCTATGTAGGCGGCCAGACGTGTCGGAAATAGGATGTTACGCTAGAAATAGTAACTAAATATTAACTCTAGATAATAATGAATAACACCCCTTGAACTGTGTCGCATTATTTCCGTGATAATGTTAACACAAAACAAACGTCATTTTATTAATTTTGACTTCATCGAATTTATTGTAAAAAATTCTGAAAATACTGAGTGTAGTCATAACAGTTATGTAATTGATACTATATTCTAAAATATCATAAATTCATATCACACTTGAATAGGTATATCTCCTGCACGTTTTTGGTAACCATTAGAAAAGGAATAAAGGCCCATCACACAAACAGTTTTGCCGCAGCGATAAGCACAACTCGCGAGCATAAAGTAGAACATAATATTGATACAAAACCATTAGTTCTGCAGCTTCGCTTCTGTTCACACGGCACGCGTCGGCGTTTGCGTTCAGACGTGCGTAACTTCTAAAAGCTGCATTGAGTCATGCCGTATCAATGGAAGCGTATCAAAAGTCGTGATAGTCGTGGTAAAAGCTTTTTCAGCGTGCGTTTTAATGCCAATGAAAGGCGTTTTGTTTGTCGCTCGATACTAGATGGTGTGAAACGACTTTTATCATGTTTTTGCAACTATGAGCTAAATAAAATTACCTGGAACCTACAATCCTGACTGCATCACCTGTAAATAAAGAAATTACTGTAGTTGATGCTTCATTAGTTACGCGTTTGGAGTCTCATTTTGAGACAAAGCAGCATTTATAAATTAGTTTGCAGTAATTAATTTGTTATTTCAGTACATATGTTAGTTGCTTACTCGACCTCGCACACGTTAGTAATTGATGCGCCCGCGCCAGCTAGCGTGACCGCAAGGTCGCCGTTACCTGGGGGTGACACACGAGTGGGTGAACGATTCAGTATTCACTCACTGTGGTCGGAGCTCACTTACAAAAGATATTCGAAGCTCCATCGAGAACCAGAATCTTTTTTCATCATTTCCCTCTTTACGGTACTCCTTTGTTTAGTGTTTTTATTAACAATTAGCGGTCTCTTGTTTCGCACGGATGCCGTTTTTCGTGACGATAATCCATTTGGAGTTTCGTGTTTTTTCGATTGTTCCGTTGTATGAGACCGTTGTAAATAAGTCCGTTTAAACTGTGATTCACGAATGACGTTTCTATTGTTGGCCTACTTTGGTTTCAAGTAGGTTACCGACTATATATTTTTCAATATTAGATTGATTTCGACTCGAGAAACTCCTGAATAAAAGTCACTTCAATTTAAAAATCTCTCTGTAAACGTCAATGCTTGAGCTGAAGTGGAGACTTCCACTTAAAGGATTAGCCGGCGCGCAACAGACCAGGAACCAGATAACCAATTTGCATTCGACCGATCTATCAGCAGACGGTACTATCGATGCCGTTGAGCCCCAAATTGCATCGACGGCTTACAAACGAAGACGAATTAGGGAAAAGAGTAATACAAGCGGCAATTAACGAAAGCATCGGGGTCATGGCTGTCTCAAATGTGTAATTAACTCGTCGGCATAATACTGTAGACAAGGTCGTTCGGTTCAGTAGCAAGTGCAGGCAATAACAAACATTGCACGTTGCATATTTTTATATTGCGTATTGTAATAGTTAGTGTTAGATACTTACTTAATTTTATATACGAGTGGGTTCTTAAAGGCATTTTGTTACGTTTTTATGAAACTTAGTAAAATGGTTGTTATTAAGTTAAGTACTAATTATAGCAAATATAGAGAACAGTGAACTTGTAATTGTAAAGTTATGTTTTATTGATTAAAAATAATCTTAAGCCATGTGCTTTGCTATATACAATAAAACAGAGATAATTTCGCGGTGTAAAATTGTTTAATAATATTAACCTCATTAAATAGTTATATCCTACAAGACTGGTAGATTTCCCACAATGCTATAGTATTTAGCTTGTAATTTAATGTTTTATTGGAATTAATGATGTACCTTACAAAAAAATATAAGTAAATTAGTATATAGCTGGGATTATTTTTATGTAACTGTTTGCATTTATAATTTTTGTAGGATTAAATGCGTCGATTGTAGTTGAGTAGACCTTCAGCGAAGCTAGGGCTTGGTGAGGTACTCTTAATTATTTTTGGGCGTGTTGCCACGGACTAAGGGTCCTAAAGGGATCTCAAGATTATACAGGGTACTTGGAATATTATTATTACTTATATCGAGTTACGGCCTTCATAGTTACGTAATTGAGCCGCACAAACAAGCCCATACAACGTTAATTTAATGGAATATTGCCTTATACAACATACATTAGCATAATGTTATTATATCATTCGCATTTTGTAGGTTAAAAATTGAAAACGTTGAGGAAAATTTATGTAGAAATTTGAGTTTTGACCTAATAAGCTTCTTTACTGACCATTAAAATCTCTCACACAAAATGAGAGAAAAATTTATTTAGGAATTATGCTCTGAACTCACACTTCAAAAAGTTTCTTTTTCTATTACATCATTTTGGGACAGCACAAACTTATATGAGCAATGTCAACTTATTATGTTTTAAAACTAATAATAAAGAAAAGAAATGAAAAAAAAAATCGTAAAAGTTGTATTTTATTTATTGTTCCGACAATTTGTGCTGGTTACGCTGCAAAAACAGCGCTAACAGGGAGCCCTGTTTTTGTTACGATAAACCAGTCACAAGATACAAGCTCTGCTTAGTCTCGAAAGTAAATGTGTACATATTTTGAATAAATAATTATTATTATATTATTCATTCAACAATATAATAATGTCTTATGACAGTTTTTATCACGTTTAAACGCTTTACCTATTATTTTAGAACTCTATTAATTAAATTAAATCCCCCTATTATAAAAATAAATTCTCCTCTCTATTTATAAGGTAAGAAGAACTTGAACAAGCAACCAAAGGTTCATTGGTTTTGGTAATTTATTTAAAGTAATATTTAAAAATATATTTTATGATATTAAATATTTTAAATGTAAATGTTGCTCAATATTAGCAATAAGTTAATGCATTTTATTTGTAATTCTGTCGTCTTTTTAAATACATATTTATTTATAGATAAACATATATAATATATCAGGGTTGTATATATGTCCTTTTAGTTAATAAACCTAAACCGACAAAGGACTTATATGTAGACATTATTCTTGTATTATTAATGTTAAGCCTGACCGGATAGGTAGACGTGTCCTTTACAACATTATAATATGAATATAATACCTACAAATCCTACAATCGCATATCATTCATATTTTATGCAAAGTTCTGACCATGAGACATCCAAAGTTATAATCTTATTGTTTTAGGAGCTTGACTAAAAAGGCCAATCTACGCATTGTATAATCGTCTGTGACATTTAAAAATTATAACGAATGCGAAAATTATTTTATATTCTGTCTGATATGATAAAGAATCATTCTTAGGTCACATCAGACAGAAATTCGTAAAACAGGCAAACATGGAACACGTTTTTTATTAATAAAATGATTTTTTCTTAAATCAATCGGCTTTGGTTTTTATCACATCTTAAAATAAATATTTTTTAAATGTGTAAAAATAAACTTTAAAATTAGAAGATAAAAACAGAAGATCCGCGAATAAGTTTAGTTTTAGGTGATTGAGTTAAACGTAAACAAATGAGAACGTTCCTGTCTAAGAATTACGTCAATATCAAACTGATTTGATGTAGTTAGTTTACGTATACATTTAATTAACATACTCCTACAACATATCTTCGTCACTCAGCTCTGTAATTACTATATTTTAAGCAAATAAATGTCGTTGCGGCCTAGTCGTTCAATGAACGGATTTGTGTGTACAAGGTTGCAGGTTCGAACCCGAACTTTTTCAAAGTTATATGTACTTTCTTAATTATTCTAAGACATCATAGAAGGAAAACATCGTGGAGGAAACTTGTATTCCAAAATTTCCTCAAAAATGAAATCTGAAATCAATGTTCGTTCCTTTTCTACATATATATATAATGAGTAGAGAACTGTGCTCAGCAGTGGGACATTTATAGCCTAGTATTAATTCGCGAAATGTTTATAATAATTTGTCAAGTAATTTGTCAAGTTTTTGTATTCATTGGCTAAAATATAATGATATTTGTTGGAGGTGTAGAAAAATCATTTTTTATCCCTGGAATATGTCCAATATGTCCCATGCGATAATGGGATCAAAGTTTTATGATTACTTTTGGTCGCGATAACCGACATCCACACGGGCGAAGCAACGGGCATCAGCTAGTATAGTCTAAACTAGTCTTCGAGATCACCATTCAAGTATACCTAATGCTGCCACAATGCATGTTCCGAATTCCGTGGCATAGTAACACAGTAGCTCATCCGTGTCCGACTCACACGGCTTGAGAGACGCTCAAAATGTCACGTATTCATCTCCACTGGTTTGTCAAATTACGACGAGTTTTAACATCATTTACATCAATTAATTATTTCAAGGTTATTTTGGTCTGTTATGTTTAGAGACACTTATTAATTATGAAATAATTAAAAATTAAAAAATTTAAAATTTAAAAGCCGAAAGAAGTAAGTAGTTTTTCTGCTATCTTTTGCATAAAATTGTGTCTGTCTGTTTTGTCTAATCTCCGAAACTGCTGAACCGAATCTTTGATGAAATTTTGCAGACATTAAGAGGTTGTAATAAGGTGCAGGCACTTTTTATAGTCGTAATATAATAGTAAATATAATATCATAATAGGTCATAATCATCAACTTCTATATAAGGGTCGAGTATTTTTATATTATAAAAGTGTTCTCTCATACATCGATGTATTTGCATGACACTATAAAATTTTCAAATGTAGGTAAATATAAGTTTGTAATCGCAAAAACATATTTTAATGTCACAAAACTACAAATTAATAATTTTCGGATATTTTCCTTTACTTGTGTTGTGCGGTTTGACTTAGCCTCATGCCTTTATGCATCATGGGCCTATAGACCTAAGTATTTGATATTATTTTAACATATTCTTGACGGACATACGGAGTACCTAGTGATCATGCTTGGTACTCCGTCTGTTTATCTGTCAAGAATATGTTAAAATAATAGTAATAAGGTTTCTTTACATATCTTTTGTGGTACGGAACCCTAAAAAAGAAAATAACGAGTACCTATTATTGATAAAAAAAAAAACAACAGATTCCCTCATCGAGGATATATTTTTAAGTATCTTTATCCTTGTGTACGACACAAAGACAGACAGACTGTAACAAGATGTAATGATGTAAACTCTGCTCGTAATGTATGAAATAGTATTATTTGAACACGTTTGACATCAAAAGTCATGTAATCGAATATAATCTCTGAAAATAGAGAACACCGTCTTCTTTAGCTATTAGGTGATGCGTATAATACGTATCATACCTTAAGATAAGAGCATACAAATCTGTGTCAAGGAAACAAAAATGTAAAGACATCGATTTGTAGATAATACCACACCTAATCTTTGATACGTTATAAAAGATATAAATTGTGGATATGCCTCGAATGTCTTTCTATTTGTGTAACGTAATATACATTTTCCACTGGGTTAAGGCCTTTTTTCATATAGAGAAGGAACGAGCATCGATCACCACGCTTGCTCATTGCGGGTTGGCGATTTCATATTCAAATTTTTGGAATCCAGGTTTCCTCGTGATGTTTTCCTTCACCGATATTTAAAGTAAGCATTGACAAAAACATATTAGCATATATTGGCTTCTGATACCTGTTTTGTAAATCTCCTGCTATTGTTTCACTCTTATAGGTATGGTAGTTGGGTATGGTTTCGATAATCGACTTCACTAACCTACAGCAGACCCAGAGAGAATGCCTCGGACAGTATGCTTCGAATAGACACAAGTTTCAATATTGGGTCTGTGTGTTATTAAACCAGTCTGTATGTGCATCTGCATGTCTTCAACTTGACAATCTGATATTAAATGCAATGTCTATATTTAAAAAATATGGGGCTGGGTAAAAAGGGTTCATAAAATGCTTTAAAAAAATGGTGATTCTTCTTTTGTTAGTATCAATGACCCTTAAATTCTTTTTGACCAATTAGTCGCCACCTGGATGGCTCGGTCAGTGGTGATTTGATCATCAATACGAAGTGTTTTTGATGAAAAACGCTAAAACAACCTAAATGACATGTATTAGGGCACATTCTCAACTCTGAATGCTGATATCCACATTAATACGTTACTACAAAATATGTGGTGCCTAACAAATATGAGTATCTCGCGTATCAATTTGTCGAGCTATTGAGTTACAGATCTGTGTACAACCAGATTGTATACCTGTGATACATCGCTGGCCCACTTCTGTGGAGCTCACATTACCAACATTAATTAGACGCGAGGCTTGTAAAACACAATTACTCTACACTTACAATTGGCTCGGTATATCTAAACAGTAATTTCGCTTCGGCCCCATATCTCGATACCGTTAACTGCAATGAGTGTGAACAGCCAGATCGGTATACTTTTTGTGAACTGGTCGATGACCTGTCTACCTCACGCTCTATCTCGTTGTGAAGTACCTGGTGATTGGCAGAAAGCTTTAACGAACCTGACCTGATCAAAATATTGGGAACGGAATAAACGTCGTCACCTCTGCACGGAATTTGAGTTACCTGTTTTAATTTAATTTCCTTTAGATAATATTAATATTATGATGTTCCTCGCTGCATACCGTCATGTTTGAAAGCTGACGTAAAAATCTGAGGATTTCCAGATGAAGATGGATGTTCTTATTTTTGGTGTACTTTGATTTTGTACTACATCAATGGTAAAATTGTTATCATTCTTTCAACTTATGAGTACTTATAGGCAGTTCAATTTTTTTTTAGCTAAAATGATTTGAAAAATTGATCAGATTTCATTAAAGAAACGTCGCCACTTTGTCCGTCAAGTTAAAATCAAGGCTGTTTTGAAACAAAAGAACATGTTTTTATCTTAACGTACAAGAAAGACAATCAAGTTTTTGTTACATGTTACGGTATTTTTGCAGCATACGAATTCGAGGAGACCACAAAAATAACAACAACTTTAACAGTATTCTCAATTGCTAACAATTTAGTATTAGTTGCACGACTAAAACACTTTGCACGTTTGGCTTAATTTAAAGTGGAATGATGACTGATTGACTCACTAGCTGAAAATGCTGTGGTTTGTGTACCACGTGTGTAGCCTATTACTATTTATCAATGAACGGGTTGAGTTCATTTATTAGCATGTTCATTAGATTACGGTACATTGGGTATGACGTCATCAGTCTGACCTAGCTGTTGACTAGGCGCAATGAACGTACGGAAGTCTTTGACAGATTAGAAAATAGAAAGTGACTTCATTGAATTAGCACCTTTGTTATTACGCTAAGTTATTCGAATGTCATATACCTAGTCAGGGATTGCATGTGACAGACAGCCGCTGATGGATTTTAAAATTTCAATCAATTCCTACTCCATGCGATGACGTGTTCAGTTCAGTTCAGTTCAGTTCTTGTTTTGTATGGCTCCGTCGTCGGGAGGACAACGATTTTGCCAATGTCAAAGTTGGGAAAACAAGTGTTTACCGCGGAAAATAAAATTTAACAAAAAAAAAAAAAAAAACCTTTGAACACCTTCCTTATAATAAATTAAAAGAATTCTATTAAATAAGGACTAAAATAAAATTTAAACTATATCAAAAATTACAAGCAAATATTGTTAGCCAGAAGGAATTTTGATAAGACATTGTAATAGGAAATTTGGATCTAAAACTATTTATAAAGACGTCAAAGCGGACAAAGGCAAAAAGGTATACTTTTTTATTGGCGCGTGGGTGACAATTTCCTTAAAGATAATGATTCACCAATGACTAAGTAATTGGTACTGATTCATCTTATTGTGACGCCGTGTTTTGAAACATAATGTACGCAGTTAAGTTAATATGTTACTTGTCATCTTATGTTTATATGCAGACAAGGATTTTAATACACTAACAAGTGGAAAAAGACCAGTTATACTTGATAGCAGACAAAACAAATATGATTTGAGTATGTGTATCACGTTAATGAAGTTTCTGATTTTTAGGCAATAGAGTCTATATTTGTTTACGACAAACGTCTGTTCAATGGATTTTATCTTTTCACTTTTCTCTTATTTACAAAGTCTAAGTATAAAATTTCTTAATTATATTACAACGCAATATTTTTTATATCTTTGTCAGTTCTTGATATTTTTTACTATAGTGCTCGTACACGGTGTTAATTCTTATTCTCATATAACCTTTTAGTGCTTATAGCTATAATTTTGTAATCGATTATAATATTGATGACTTTCTTTACATTTACCTTTTTTATTATCGAAGACTTCCCGTTTAAAATCTTCAATCAGTCTTACGATAAAGTTAATACCAGTTAGTCATAGTGGATACTATAATTTAATTTTTCACAACCATAGCTTTATCCCTTCGCTTTGCACGTTGATGCAATTTGTTGATGTCACAATGATGCCTACGCCACTATTATTTACCTCGGGTAATTTTCTCTACGTGACACATCCGAAATTGTGAAATCGTTTTTTGTGTACCGGGTTATTTTGTAACACTGCCATTAGGTTGCTTGACTGTCGTTAAATTCTTACTGCTTCCTTTTTCTTCTTGTAGGCTAGTGTTGTTTTGGATAATGATAGTCCAACGTAGTATGTGGTAAACTTTCATAATTTTTATGCTTTATTGATGAAAAATAAGTTTACAGTATATACAACCAAATCGCTTATATTTATCTATGCTTAGCATCTAAAAAAAAGAAACAGAAAGAAACATTTAATTCATGATAATCAAATTAATATAAACTGTATAATACAGTTTATGAAAAAATAACAATACCTTACCACAATAGTTAAATGAACTATTTAAGAAAAGTTCCTAACACATTTTCATTAATTACGCAAGGTTTATCAAAAATACATTATTACTGAATTGTTCATAACAAAACTAATTAATCTAACGGCTCTGTATTTTGAATGGTATAGCCACTGGATGTGCTCCCAAGTAAACGGTTTAGGGATTTAATTGTAAGCCGACAAGGGATGGCTCATGTTCATTAGGTTCTTTAAAATCGATTTATGCTTGTTAGCGTATAATTAAATATTAGTATATATCACAGTAGCTGACAAGGATCTACGAAGGTTTTTCCATAAAGATCAGGCCCTATACGTGTTTAAAAGCTGATGTTTTATTCCACGTTATTTTAAGTTATGTGTTAGCGTAATTAAAACAATTCTACGTCAATCAGCAACTGTTGAATGCAAGTATGTTTTATAAATCATGCAAAGGTCAATATGGCGTGTTAATTGTTCGAGCCTGCTAATGACCATGACTCAAAGTGATAGTTTATTCAACTTTGACACTGTGGACATTCAGGCTGAATGTTTGACATGCATGTTATGCGACTGATTTTGCGACTAATCGCACATAATTTTTATTTCATAGCTACACCTTGTTGTACGTGTGTCTTCGTTGTCTAGAGTCCCTAGAGTCTTTTAACAATTTTCTAAGTGCCTGAAAAGGCCTACTTGAAATAAAAATACATATTTTGATTTTAATTTTTGTCTAATTCTGCTTCTTTCAAAGATTGTTGTTACTTAATGTATGTTTTCATTATGTAATGACACAATGTTGTCGGTTGACTTACAATATTTAATCCAATTAAAAGTGCTTCTCTATTAAATTAATAACTGATATATTCTTGTGTACCTTACTATATCCAATAAGTAGTGGATCGCTTCGTTTGTTCTGATTCTGAAATAATTGGTTTACAACAAAAGCTAATCTTTAAAGAAGACTAAGAAATGAGGTTGTAATACCTTGAGAATCCTGTCTTCCTAGTACAATATATTACAAGAAACATTTACTTATCTTGATATATATCCGACAGTTACACTCCTACACTAATAAATACCAAAGGGTAATTTAAATCTGCCGATAGCACGCTACCGGTGCGACAAATGACACTACATTATAGTCGCATTGTCGCGTCCATCGGACACCCACCTTAGCGCGAACAATGGATGATTTCAACAATCGTGCGTATTGTAACTGTCACATGTATTTGTGCCCGACGCCATGTTTCCTGTTAACACATTGTTTTCGTGTCATTAACATAATATTATTTTATATCCGACTGCAACTCATTTCAATTACTAAAGTAATTGGCTTAATTATTCGCTTTAAAATGTGTTTACACTAATTAGGTTTCATTAAAATGTCATTACGATGCCCGGGGTTAGGGACTATTTTTACCCTATAACTGACTTTATAGATATTCATTTATTTTTATTTTTGTAATACTCCTTTCTAAATTTTATCTATTTGACCGATCAAAAACGAATAAGGTTTTTTATATAAGGTCATGTCCTGTAGGACACAACAGGTTAACAATAACAATGTACTAGCCTAGGCGTACGTGACTTGAAGTTGATATTATTAATTAATTATATAAATCACATTTTGTTATTATAAACTAAACTCATGAATGACCCTTGCAGCCCACTTCCCCGTCGTCTCAAACATCATGGAACATCAACAAAACATGACTAAATCACTATAATTTACTATTCTAGTCATTGTTCGAGCATAGCCATAATAACATAACAATTAAGAAACAACATTGAACAGACGTGCAGGCATAAACAATGGGGTAGAAGCGCCTTGCACTGAATCTTGTGACGTCAGCGTTCATAGTTGTAAACTTGGAAGTATATCGTTAAGGCATTTTAAACTGAGCTTATTGCCTCAATCTCAATTTATAGGCACTGATATCTAAAGCTTATTGCCACAAAGTATTTTAGTATTTAGCTGAAGTAAAATTATTCTCCGAATTTTATTTTAAACTACCAGTGTCGCGGTTTTCTCGCGTAAGTAGGCCCCGTTCCCATAAGCCACCTTATTTCCTACATTATTTTACTGATGTTTTTTTAGTTATTCTGCTATGGTGGAGATACAATTTAAAGATCATGAAAATCAGTTTATCCGTTCTTGAGTTATAAATGGTGTAACTAACCCGACTTTGTTTTGTAGGTACCTTCCACCCTTTTCCACAGAAAATTATCATTAAAATAATTCTTATTACAATAGGGATGTTTCCTGGGTATGAAAAGCTAAAATCTATTTAGTCCGTCAGTTAGATAATAAAAAAATATTAGACACGTATTTTTTCTTTTATCAAAACAATAAAAAAATACAAAGATACACCGCTTTAAAGTTTCGGAGTGGGGGCTTATGACGCTACGCCTCGCTAAAAATCGTAGCGAGGAGTGACGTCACGCGTAACTTCAGTTCTCTGTATTTTGATCATTTTTTGTTTGCAGGAAAAAAGAAAAAATACGTGTCCAATAAAATTCATTAATCTACAAGACGGACATTAAAAAAAAAAATAGGAAACAGGCCCATTGACGCATTGAATTATTGCTGTTTTAAAAATAACAGGAATGCACTTAAGGTGAGAGTTGCCAACAGTGCAATCTAGAAAACTGTTTTTGCTAAAGGTAGGTGAAATCTGCAGCGATCACTATATTCGCAATACTTCGCAACCGCTCTATCTTGAGTTACAAGTTTCTAAACTTGATTACTTTGCCCATTCTACTACCAGCATTGACTTTTAATTCACTAATTAACTCGCTTGATTTCTTAAGGGATTAAGGAATATTGGAAGGTTCTCGAATTTAGGTCAGTTTACGCACGGAAGCCCTCAAGGCCTGTTCGAAGCTCGTTTGCTTTGATTACAACCTTTAGGTTAAATTAATACCTTAGTACCCGGTAATCCAAACTGTTTGCCATGTGCCTATTGATGATCAAATCAAACATTGCAATGGTCATTAATTTTAGAACGAATAACCTTTTATGTTAAAAAAAAAAACCAATGTCAAAAGTAGCCTAGTAATAAGAATGAGAAAAGATTATTATCAATGCACAGAACATTGCAATTGTTAAACAACAGATTTTATCTTCATATACTTCGCATTTATAAGACGAAGAATGCTACATATCTAAATAAGGAAGTTTCTTTCTGTGACTTGTTTTTTCAAGGGAAGCAACTAGACGCAGAGAAAGTGATCATGGCTTGTTTGTTTGTTCATCACACGAATGGACTTATTAAGCGAGTTGCATAAGTTATCGAAAGCTCTATCAGCTCCATCCGAATTTAAAATGACAATACAATGGTGGATTGAATCATTGTTCGTCCATTATGCAGTTTCGATTCCGCTTTCACCCACAATCATGTTTAAGTTCATATATGGTGTCTATAAGAAAGTTTAACTTCAACAATTATTAATTGAATTTTTTGTTATACAAAGAGAGGTCGGTTATGTAATATGTATAATATTTTTGTAAAGCGGTTCCTACAAATGTGGAATTTTCTGTTTACATTTCAATCAAACAGATATAATGAATACATTTATAAAATCGTACATCTAGGAAAACATAGGTAAGCCAGGTAGTCTCCAAATAAACTGATTTTTTTTAGATTGCTAGCAGGTTATTGTTTGGTTAAAAGTGTTAGTACCTAGTATACAATCTATATCTCTTCTGCTGTTTATTTAGTTACCTTATTTATTTGTCACCCATTGACCTTAATCTAACTTAATTTGTTTATAACTTGAGAACTGTCTCTACCCAAATTAATCCTGACACCTCGAGCGTAACTCCTGAAAGTCAACACTTCAAAGGAGAATTAGTAATTCAGTCGAAGTCTGACTTTCACTAACTCGAAATAATCAAGGGATTTGTTGTTCACGTTTCTATGTAAATTGAGTTTTGTTGATGACAAATTGCAATTTAATGTACCCTTTCAAGTAAAATAGAAATAGAAGGAGTCTTAAAGTTTTCTTTTTTTGTAGGACGACTCTCATATGCAGATGTTGTTTGGCCATTTCAAGTCAGACCTATGCAGTTACTCTGCAGTTTAATTTAATTTCTAATTCAATGCCAATGCAAAATTGTTATTAATTAAGCAGGCACACAAACAATACACAGTACAAAAAATACTCTCAATGCTTAGATTCCATTCAGTTCCTTCGATTGACAGCTTTTTTTTTTAAGAATACTGAGTTTCCTGCCGCCAAAACTTAATACAAAGTTTGCATTAGGTTTGTATTAGAATTAAATTGGAGAGTAAGGACGCTAGTTTGTGTTAACTTATAAAATACATACTTATAATGATTTCTAACTATGATTGACTGTGAAGTGTGTAGTACATTTGAATAATTCCGCTTTTTTCGTCATTTCTACCTCACTGCAGAAAAGGCGCACAAAAGCTAAGTCTGTTTCCACTTTTCTGTTTAGTTATTTATGGATCTTTAATCTTCTTCTTAGTCGGCATCTTCATTGCTGAAGGTCGTGTCTAGTCTGAAAGGATCTTTAATAAACGAGTCGTATTATTTACAGTTCAATCTGAGTAATCCGTTGATTGTATTACGATTCTTCAACCGTTAGCAGTGCTGATTGATTCACGTTATTGAGATATCTATTCGTAATACCGGAAAACCACTCAAAGATGGAGTGGTCTGGATTAGTTTTTCGCCAATTTAAACTTGCATTCAAATCGAGCTATTCGATAAGCCATGTTTTTTCATAGTTGGTTTGGTAACAATATCTTCGAAATAGCTATTTTTTTTACTCATCGAAAAGTGATTCATATGGAATTGAATTTTAAA
The DNA here is from genome assembly GCA_932294365.1 of Diachrysia chrysitis. NCBI lineage: Eukaryota > Metazoa > Arthropoda > Insecta > Lepidoptera > Noctuidae > Diachrysia > Diachrysia chrysitis. Next base: position 2,266,450 of record OW028661.1, read on the forward strand.
GCATTATTTGTAAGAACTATTACTACATTAACCATAGTTCTAAAAGTGGTGTCATGACTATTTTTGTATGCTATACATATTCTGGAATTTCCTCTATCTCTTGCAATGCGCCTTATTCGAGATTTCAAAGTCAGAGAACGATGAAACGCAAGTTGTATAAACATGTGGTATTATTCTAAACATTAGTTGTATTATTGTTGCAGTCGGGAAGCCGCTTTCCTGTGCTGCCCGTGTGTAAACATTTGAGTTGTCTGATCTTAACGTTAGATCTACTTCATCGTATTATCCTCTACCTTAATGTTGTCCAGACTAATATCACAGCTAATATTATAAATGCGAAAGTAAAACCTTCTGTCTGTCTGTTACGATTTCACGGCTAAACTGCTGAACAGATCTTGATGAAATTCGGTATGGGGTAAGATTGGATCCCAAGAACAGGCATAGACTACTTTTAGTAGATAACCGAAACCGACGCGGGTGAAGCCGCGGGCAACAGCTAGTTAATAATTACGTTAATATATAGTGTTTTTCCTTATGTCGTTTACCAAGTATTTCTGAGTAATTCGTTCATGAAAAGATTCAGTCATGCGTATTGAGTCTAGAGTAGTACGCAAATATCTACTTGTGAGTAAGATGCAACTTGCCTTAACATTCGAATAATGTTTCAAGCTTTACGATCCACTAACAACATTATGGATATCCATGTTAAGAAACAAACATGCACTAAATAGTTATGACAGATACGTGAGGTGTATGTGCAGTTTAGTAGCTATAATGTATATAGCTTCAAAATTATTATCTAACTTTATTTTTTTGAAAGTATAAAAAGAACATCTCAGTTTTAGCTTTGCTATTTTTATCACTTTTCGTAGAAACCTAATAGTATATTATTTTAATCTTTATAAAAGAATACTAGCTGTCCCCCGCGACTTTGTTCGCGTGTTTTAGTTTCAACGGTTTTTCATTTTTGCAACATTTTTCATTTATGCTCCGCTCCTATTGGTCGTAGCGTGATGTTATATAGCCTATAGCCTTCCTCAATAAACGGACTATCCAATACAAAAAGATTTTTTCAATTCGAACCAGTAGTTCCTGAAATTAGCGCGTTCAAACAAACAAATAAACAAACAAACAAACAAACAAACAAACTCTTCAGCTTTATAATATTAGTATAGATCTGTAATAAATTTATGTCAAAGAATATACAGCATGCCAATTTTATACTAACTTTGTAGGCCTATAAGCTCGGCGTTCTGTATTTTGATAAAAAGTTATGCCAGTCACGTACATTGAAGCATGGATCGTTTTTGAAGTTTGAATGCCTTAGTTTTTTATGTAAATATTTGAATATAATATTCGTCTTCATCTCTTTGTATACTTTGGTCGTACCACAGTCGTACCTAATACCACTAATGTCAATTGCTTAGGGTTCGGAAGTATGTAGGCATCACCACTTATCAGACTGGAAGTCGATATGATAATATTATTTTTATTACAGACCTTCGACTATTCAACTGATTGGGTATTATAAAACAGATATTATAATCTTTAGAATACACTCTTCTGCTTAGCATATTCCCAAGCTGTTAGGGTATATTAGGGTCGTTAAGTATGTTAGGGTCGGCTTTCAGCTTTCACTCTTATCAGATTCAGTTGAATACCGTATTTAGCATGGAGCGATTTTACTATGCAACGCAGTATTCCATGGCAAGAGTGGTAGTAAGAATTGTAATGACTTAACGTCTGTCAAAGATCAAATATGACAGACGGGACCAACGGCCGAGGCATGGAGGGGTCTCGGTATGTTTACAAATGGTCACCCATCTACGGAGCAACCGCGGCGAGCGCGGCTTAACCTTCATCATCAGTCGAACCGTACGGCTTACACTTAGCCACGAAGTCCTTCTATCTTCTAAAACACTACAAAAAATTATGACTAGCTTAACCTTATCAAAGGAAACAGTATATCAATTGATACTGTCTAATTCACAGAAGGGCCTTATCATATTTTATCTAGTAAAACACACTATCTAGCTGTTATAGTATTTATCTATTTATCTAATCGCCTCGTGAACACTCAACGTCCAGTATTTTATTGACTTGGTGTTAAGTCCTCAAAATTCATCAGGATTGTTTTATAAATATTTCAGTGAAAAATCATCTGTATGTAGTTCTGTTATGTAGATTGTTATCGACTGTCGATAGTGACAAATGGTTGAAAAATCTTCACATACTATTCAGACCTTTCTTTCCTAGTCTCAGGGATCCCAAACAAAACAGTATAACATTTATCTTTCATTGCAAAGGGCTCACAGAAGCCCGACGGTCTGACAGCTGGTTTTACATTAGTATGTCTTAGTAGTAAATGTTCTCTCCAACATATAATATTAATTATCCTTCCGTTCAACAATACTGCCTAAATAAAAAAATGTGCCTTAATTAAAAATTTAAGTTTGTTAATTATCGAAAGTTTCTTACCAAATATAATAAAGTAGGTATGTAGGTATGACATCTGTAATACTATTATAAATGCGAAAGTAACTCTGTCGGTCTGTCGGCTTTCACGGCCAAAACTACTGAACCGATTTAAATGAAATTTGGTACACAGGTAGTCAAGAGCCTGAGAAAGGACATAGGCTACTTTTTGCCGCGATAACCGACACCCACGCGGGCGGAGCCACAGGCATCAGCTAGTATAGTCTAAACTAGTATTCGAGCTCACCATTCAAGTACCTATACCTAATGCTGCCACAATGCATGTTCTGAATTCCGTGGCATAGTAACACAGTAGCTCATCCGTGGCCGACTCACACGGTTTGAGAGACACTCAAAATGTCACGTATTGAACTCCACTGGTTTGTCAAATTGAACTTTAACCTTGTTTCTATTAGAAAAGCTTATAAACCGGAACCATGAGTCACAACATCTTTTCAATTCTTTAGAACGCACCAAAGTCAACTATCCCGCACAAAACATAAGGGTCTTGGGGTTAATTAACACCTTGACTACGCACTCGTAACGTTTAAAGTTTACGTAAGCCACTGCGTTGGGTTTACGTAACGTAGTTCGGACAATGACCGTGGTTGCTGGAAGGTTGCTGTCTACTTACATGCGTGAGTCGATGATTGACGGAACGAATTTGGAACTGAGTGTTTGTTTTACAATAGTATTTATGTTCGGGATATTTTCTCTAGTAGATTCTGTTCGTTTAACGGTGGCGTACTAAATCGTAGGTAAATGTGTTTGCCATACATTGCTCTGATGACAGTTCTAAATCTATTTAAAACTTTCTTTAGATATTTCTAACCATGTATTTTGAGACGTAAAATCTAAATAAAACTTGGTTTTATGATAATCAAACTTTTTGGTGGCTAGTTAACCGCTTTTGCAATTAAGCCTTGAGATTAACTGGTGGATTTATCTTTACTTTGTCTTGAGTATTTCATAGTTTACCTATTTCACATCTTTTATGCAAACACAATTAGTTAAGGTCAAAAATTCTGAAGACTTCAAATCAGTTTACTTGGCCGTCTTGACTAGGTTTTATTTATACTATAATTTACAAATAATTTGCAGGGTTACTTTTAAGATGTATGTGGGTCTTATTTCCTCACGAACTTAATGCAAGCAGTAATGTATATTTGTATATGTAGTTTAGAAAATAACACATAAGCCGACATTGCAGCTTTCGTGAGAGTTTGTCGTAAATAAATGTTCATCAGATAACCGGATGCTGGGTACTGGATGACATGAGTTATAGCTTCTTCTAAACGTGTTTACTTATGTAGTATTTATCACCTGTCTATGTGAACTATTCGTAGTTTATCTAGGTATTTGAGAAAGTATATTATGTTTATTGCGTCGCAAAAGCTGTTTGACTCACACAGTCTTTTATTAGTTTCAGTAGATTTAATTATTTGATTGGCGTTAATCCATAGATATTCAAATCAATATACACACACACGGTTCATGATGTAGGAAGGTTTTATACTTACGTGATGTTAATCTTAAGAAATGTTGATGCTCCTAAATAGATATCCATGTAATTGGGTGTTAGTACCATAGTTACCCGAGAAGGTTTTCCTCCAAATACCCTTTTTGGAAATACAGACGGATGTTATAATGATAACATAAGATTGACAGGACAGATAGTGAGACAGACACTTTACATTTTGCCTGAGCACGTACTTACTATAGTTTTTCCTGTACAACGGGAAATTATATTTATCGGTCCGTGTTATCGGTTCTTTTATTTCATTTTAAATGTCGATATCGGCGGAGATAAAACAACTTCATTATTTATTAAAGGAAATTGAATTCTCTTTTCATTTCCTTTGAAAATAAGTGGTAATATAATATTGATTAGAGCTGAGGATCGCAGTGAATGTTAAAACTTTATTGATTATATTCTGTGTTTAATGTTCATGTGCGGGCTGAACTCAGTACTATCTCTTATCGTGTAAGTAGTACTGATAACATTGTATGTAAACCATTTTACAAATATTTAGATTTCCTATATGATGTCACTATCCATTGCAGTGCACTTTAATTTTCGTGCATTATCAGGCGTGAGCTTACGGCGATTAATTCTGATTTGGTTGACGCTTGACTGACTAGGATTTTATTTGAAAAAACAGTGAAATGCTGTCAAGATAATAAAGTCATGGGGATTTTGTTAATTTATCTGACTTAGTTATAATATGATTGGTTGGTATAACTTTATTTCTTGTTGTTTTACCTTATCCTCAAAGTTTCCATTAACGTGTCTTTGATGGTAACCTGTACGACATTAAGAATATGAAATTAAATAATAATTTAAACATTGCGTCGTTTGTATATTCATTTCACCTTCGATTCTTCACATCCTGAGTTTCTCTGAACGTTGGATGACAGTAATAAAATCGGGCACCGAGCGCGACACTTTCTCCGATACGCTCTGCGGGGTCCGTTGCTCAATCGACCGGCTGACTGCTCGCAATCGCAAACTTGCCCCGCGTGTGAACTGGTGGATAAACAAAACAAAACTTTCCGTTAAAGGCCCACTCTAAATGCACTCAGTTGTATAAGTCTTAATTAGACTTAAATGACCCGTGATTTGATCGATAGTCGGTCGCATAAAGGTCGCTAGATAAGATTTTTTTTAGTAGATACTTAATTGAATCCAAGAACTAAAGATTATTGGTTTTAAATTTATTTCCACTGTAAATTAATAATGCGAAATTTGACGATGATAATGAAAGATAATATACTCGTATAGCTTAGTGTGTAATTAATATTATAATTAATAGTTGCGGTCTGTAATTATTTTAATATTGGGTTTATAGTAGTAGTAGAGGGAAGCCAACCAAAGCCAACTACTGTAGAACTGAGCATATAAAGTTCTGCTAACCAAGAAAAGTTATATAAAATAATTTACCAAGCTTTCGCCAGCGACGCCTCTATTATACAGAAAATTAGATTTCGCTTATGGAACTCAATCATGATGAAATCTGAGGGGAATAAAAAATAATATGGTTGCGCACGTTGGGAATAACAATTTCCTCGTAATAGAAGTTTGCTGCGTCGAAAGTGTTTATGAGGTGTATAAAATCTAAAATTATAGGTTGTTGGGCTTGTTTGCGGTCTAGGATAGACCTGCAGTATATAGGAAAACTGGAAAATTAAAGAGACGTGAAATCACCGTAGTGGATCGATTCATGATCTGATTTCTTTCCAATACCTGTCTTTCCATTCGATACAGTTAGTATCATCTATAAGATTATCCATGGACGTCATATTTCTCATGGTTGTGTCGAATCATTTGGACGAAATTAGGTGTTGTTCCTAATAGATAAATGATACCACATCGATAGATTTTTTGCTACAAATGTTTTAAAAATTCATTGTTGTTCTACTTTGTGCATACACTTACAATGATATTTTAATATATATTTGAATTGCGACAGGCGAGGTTTCACTCATATCTGCAAAAGTGAAACGAGAATATTGTATGTACCATCTTCATTTAAAACATGATTTTATCTTGTGGTTTCCCGCAGAGTAAGTTTTCCACATTTCCAATAATGTCTATTATTTCTTTAACATTATTTAAAACGTTCTTTCCTTAACAATTTTTCTTTTATCTTATCCGCTTAAAAGCCTTATTAAAACCCAATTTTAACCACAAAATTTAATATTAATATTAAATTTGATGTCGGCGAGAACCTATTATTTTCATTGAAAATATTTCGAGTTCCTTCAAAGAATATTTTAGTAGTTACATGTTATCCACTAATATTGAGATCCCTACTCAATATTTTGTCGGTGTTTTTTATCTGCTTTGGCACACTAGGGCACTTTTAGGTATATCTAAACTACTTTCCGTACCTCAAAAAGGAGAAATTTCTGTAAGTATGTTACATCCCTTGGGTCCACCAAAATCGAACTTAGGCCAGACCCAATCGGCAAATGTTCCTTAAAGTAATCCAATTCAAACCTTTTCCAAACGAGTATTCACTGCGCCATTTACCTTCCCTTCTATACAATTGATCATTATTCTCGTTTCAATTCCTGCTTTCGTGCAAAATCCGTTCGTAAATATCAGTAGCGTACATAGATATTGCCAGTAACTTTCTCTCTTGTGTATCTGTCATCGTTCATTACTTCACTGGTCGGATCAGGTCAATCGGGCGACCGCTACTTTGTCCGTCTTTCAACTATTGTTTGCAATGACACTGAGATTTATTTCTTTCATGACAGTTTGAGTAATTGCTATCGTTTTGGTTTCGTCAATCAATAGTTGTTGTTTTGGCTATAAGATGTTGCTTTAATGTTTTCAGTTAAGTATGTATCCCATACTGCATTTGACCTCTTTCAGAATAACCTTAACACGGTAGGTGCGGTTATAGTATTTAAAAGTCTCTTATTTCTTGAATATTTTTCTAATCCTTTCTTTAGCTTCTAGGTTAAAACAAAAACCCACAGTGAAGGTATCAATGCTGTCTTAAAGGACTCCTTAAAAGCATGGCCTTATATAAATTAATTTCAAAATGTATTGAATCCACCACATTCCTAGGCATTAAAACAATTAACCAATTATTCTAACAGCTCGGTTGAGTTACGAGTGAGATAATCCAATGCCCATATTTTTGTATTCTACTCTGTTAAACAATAAGGCACCTAACCAAGTATGATCATTAATTGCTCTTATCGGATACCGTGGGAGAGGCGAGACAATATGCTGAGTCTTGTGTTTATTGAGACAGTTCTTCATAATTAATAAGCTACGATGAGAATGGTTTTATTATAATACTTCTGGAGCTAAGGTTCAAATACTAGTACCAAAAGGTAGGGAAAATTATACGGTCTGTGTATGCTCAGATCGTATAATTTTCCCTATCTTTTGGTCATCGAATCCATTCCAGATCGTGGATTGGCCATAGCCAATGTAGCTTAACCCCTCTGAAGCCTATGTCAAAAATAAAGTTCTGTCTATGTCTCATCATACGCGTACTTGTATTTTTCTTATAGGATAAAACAACTAATTAGGGAGTCTTGGGGTTTTACTTGTTCTGTGCCATGTACAACATTAAATTTGATTACTCAGTAACGAATTTTATTTCCGAGTGCCATTGATTGAATTTTTAGTTACATTGACCGATGCTATAGTAACTGGTATTGAAACCGTTGTAACTCAATAAAAAAGATTTAATTAAAGGTTTCCTGTCGAAGATTAAACTACACAATGTGTATGGATTTATACGTGTAACCGGTCGAGCCAAGTGGGTTTCTTAGCACTTCATACATGCATGATGGATGAAGAAAAATATTCCATTGGTAATAAAGGTTTCTATAGCCTCTCGTATTTTTCTATAGTAGTTACTAATTTGTTCATCACGGTTATATATTGTTACATGGGTATTAAAATTAGCACATTGTATATTTGGTGACATTTTATCGTGATTGATTTTATTATTGCCATTACAGTGTAATCGTGCCGGCTCGAATACGTTCATACGTGTTATTTTGTATTTTTAGAAAAAGTTTCTAGTTACTAACAAATTCATTCAATTTCATTTTGTTTTCCTATGTCATGGAATCATTATGCTCCTTTTCTTGTTGTTATTCCTTGCCACTCCCACATGTTAAAAGTGCGACCCATCCATATTTTATTCCGACGTGACATAGACATGTAATACGTCGCTTTATTGTGATTTTTAATTACCGTAGTTCATTTTTGGTGTCTTCCATATTAAAAAGCGCGTGAACATGAACGGTTCTGTTGGTATAAGATGCGTGCAATTGTATTGTTCGCGTTGGTGTGACGCACGGTCATTTATACTTGGATTAGTTCAGTTTATTCAATTAGCGATTCAGCGGCACGTGAGCAAATATTGTGCGTGGACTGTTGCGTGACTCCAAGCCTACATCGTAACGAGATTTGTTTGGATATTTGAAACTATGATGCACAATGCGTGCCTCTTGATTGCACCAATTATACATATCATAAAGACTTAGATGTACATTATTGTAGCGTTATTTTGTAAATTAAAATTGATTTATTGGACAAATTATGACTGTATTATTACAACATTGCTGAATACGTATTCGAGAAATGTGCGTCTGCCATAATTGCCTAACATAACTACTTACGATGGGGCTCAAAAGAAAATGCAAGTAAAAATAAAATATGCGCGATAATCCTAACGACCGGAAAACCAGTTTGATCAAATTGCTCTGGGAGCTGTTCCAGTTAGATAAGGGGGGACATAATCTTAAAATGCCATTCTTCCCAAATAATGTCAGATCCGATTTAAATTTTTCATTTATATTCTGTTAGGCATTCAATGTAATGATGGTAGATAAGATTACTTTTGTTTTCATCCATATGCTCGTTCCAGCTAATTGATTCGTTTGACTGGTCTGTTTGATGGATTAATTGATTCGTTTAAAAGGTTTTGCTTGTTTGAGGCAACTTTGACGGCGTGTTTGACAGGCTAGATCAAATTCTGTATACGAAATACTGAATATGTACTTTTGATGTTCTGCGGCCTCCATTATTTCTCGTTGTTAATGTTTGCCTTTATGATGTGTTTGAGAGTAATCAATACATTTAGCTGTTCTGGTATACAGAATCGGTATCTACAATATCTTTAGTGTTCATTAATAGCTATAAATAAGTACGTTGAGTATAGGTCTCTCTTTTTGTGCACCTTTCACTTCGGTTCTGTGTGAAACACGCTCCGCCTGAAACTTTTGTAATATCGTGAAACTATTTCACGTTTCGACGACTGACGCTTTTGCTTTGCCGTGGTCACCATTCTGACTTGCTTAAACTACTGTCAGTTTATTCCTTGTTTGCTGTGATATTTGATATTTATACACTAGAATTTATGTACCGCATATGAACTTATGAGTGTATTTGTAGTTCTTCGTGCATATGCGGGGCGGCAAATAGAAGGTAGTTTTCGCTATTTACCAAATTGTTTGTATTTTCACAATATGTAATATAACGTTTTGTACTGTAAACTAGTTTTTGTTAAACAACAAACACCGAGGTAACATTTTTGTTTCTGTATCTGTCTAACGTCACCTGTTACCTTCCAGTTTAGATTTAAAAATTATTAGCATTTAATAATGTACATACGTATTTTAGTTTACTTAGATGTTTTTTAATCACTGATAAGTAAGTTTCAGCAAAGCGTATAAATTGTTTATCAATCTCACTTCTATTCTGAATATAAAGCTTGAAAATGTGTACATGTATCTTTGTAGACTGACTCGAGTAGTTCAAGCGATAGGCCGGAGGAGACACATTTGTGCTATCTGGCATTCCACCCCCCGCAGTTTGGGCTTTATCAGGCAACGTCGCCCTGACCTCTGTTATCTAACTCGTGCCAGTATACCTCTAAGTAGGGTATATATGCTTGACGAATAAGGACCTTTACACAACAAGTAACAGGACGCAGCTTGGGCTATAATAATAAATTCCTTTTGTTTTGGCACTTAATGTCCAGTTCCTTTTTCGGAAGCTATAAAATTTTATGATTACCTTTTGGCCTTATATTTGTTACATTGAAATGATAGGAGCGAACAAAGACGCATAAAAGAATGGATGGCTCGTCTAAAATGGCGGCAATTGAATTGGATTGTCCCATAGAGATTTATAGACGAAACATATGACTCCGATCCCTAGTCAAATGGAAAAAAGGCGGTGGAATGATGAACTTTTGACACCAAATAAATTGGAACAAAAGAAAAAGAACAATTAAAATATATGAATATGACACGGAAACAAAAGCCGAGTTCCATTGTACGTTTGCAAAAATGCAACCGTGCTTCAAACAATGTGAATCAACGGTCGTAAATATATTTGCATGCGGTAGTGGTACACGTGCAGAGATATTGGACGATCGCATTCACAACGCAAAATGTTTGTTTTCATATTAAACAAGGGCCATTAATTTAAACACGCCATGTGGCGCAGCGACACATCAAAGACTAAGTTATAAATGATGTAGACCGTACAACCACTTTGAAACAGTACCCTGTCTCGAATCCTGTCTGAATGTTGATGGAGGACATGACATATGCCTGTTGGTCCCGTCTGCAAAAAGCTTTAAATATTCTTTATCTTGGTGATTTTTTTTCAATATATTTTTTTCGTTTCACATTCAACTATCTTCATAAACAAGTTTAATACATTTTATTCTATATTATTACTTTTTGGTCGTTGAAATAAGCAAAATATAAAATCTTTATTATTGTAACGGTCACTTTTGTCTATAACAGTTCCGCCTTGTTATTCAGCAGTAGAAATAACTTGTCGGTCTTCGTTTAGAAGTCTCGGTTGTAATAAAGTTTACTGGGATCAATATCACGATAGCGGAAGTGTACTTTATGTATGGCCTGCCTGACACGCACTTGGCATGTTTTGTTGTTTATTGGCAAAACCGTTAATATCGTTTCGCCCTAATTGCGATATTAAGATATCTCGAGCTAAATTTATCGTGACCCAGTCTATTAGGATTGCCAGTTGTTGCTATCTAAATAAACATAACGGATTCTGTCTAACAAACAAGATAATAATGTTGTTCTTAATAATGTTTGTAATAGATCAACTCAACAAGAATTAAATCAAAACAAGCTCACCGAAAACTGGATCAGTATTGATAGGAATATCACTTCCAATCTCAGCTTATCCGTCTAAAGAAACAATATGACATTTGGCTCAGTTTCCAAACAAGAGATTTCAAATAATCACGAAATTATCATCAGAATTTATCTGTTGTAAATCTAGTAAAGCCGTGTGTGCTTATTAGGGCGTTTGTTCCATAGCTGTTATATGGTTGTGGGCTCTAATTACGTTTTGATGTGAAATAATTAGTGCTTTGCGAATTAGAAGTTGGCTTCATGCGCATATGATTGTCGTGCGTCGCCCTCGTTGTTTGAAACCAGCTTTTGTTTAAAATTCTTGGAATTTGGAGCGTTATGTGTTGTTGGTTAATGACGCTTTGTTGCTTATTTGTGTAGGTTTAGTGTTCATAACTTCTTATTTATTAATTCGTACTTTTGACTTTCAAATTACTAAGATGTAAGCAAAATTGCTAAGTGACTGTTTTATTAAAGTTATCATTATTTTTTGTTTCAGGTAACTACCGTTTTTATTGAAGTAATGTTACAATCAATTAATGAAGGACCAAGGAAGGTAACTTTCAAGTATAATAGTACGCTAATCAAGTCCGCGAATTTCCGGATTTTGTAACGCCTAGATTTTCGTGCCGCTCATATGAATGACAGTGATGTCAATGACAGGGACGACATACCTAATCTGATTCCAATTTCAATTCTTATTAGCATGGCTAATCAAATTCTCAGTAAGGTGCAATAAACAACACTTGCATATAAATGTTGACCTTATTTCAAAGCGAACCTTATTCTCATCCATAACACGTTTTCTTCCAATTCGTATCGTAGCAACAAGTGACGGATTTCACTTTCGCGTTTACCGGGGTCGGTGAACTGACCATGTTTGCCCTACCGGCTTGGAAAACCAAAGCTAGCTGCATGATATATCAAACCGACAATGTAATAGCCTCTATAACAATGGAATACGGTCGAAAATGAAAAGGATTTTTGTGTATGTATGACCATTATAAATCCTGTTGGAAGGCCATTCGTCGATTTACCTAATCACGTAAGCAGACTGATAGCTGAATGACCGTACATGATAGTATTGTTAGGATTTGTTAGGGTAAGCATTTTGAAAGTCGAAAGTCTGTGAAACGGGGCAATTTTAACCAATTAGATAAAATATGCAGTATCTATTTTAATCACTCGTATTAATCTTAAAATATTGTTTAGAATGTTAAACATGACCTAAGGGGTCGTAATCGTTTCCTGTGAGAAGAAGACGTCACATTTTAAATAAAGAAAGTAATAAAAACGAGGAAGGATCGGCTGAGTGAGTCAGTAAATTTGCTACTCAAAAACAATGCCGGGACCCTCCTCACGCGATCGTAATCGTGGTCCCTCTTTGTCCACCCGAATTCCCCTACCGATTCGTTCCCAAAATCAATAAAGCTTTTAACGTTAATGGTTTCTGCCTTGATGTTTACGAATTAACTAACCGCAAATATTTTACGGATGTCTTCAATTTCTCACCCCTCTCCTTTCATTGTCAGACCATTTTTCTTAGTCACTTAGCTTTTACGTCTTATATTTTTTTCGCCCAAATCTTGACAATAATATTTTCGTCGAAAATATTGCGATAATTTTGTTTTAACCATTCAAGAAATGTTTATTGCGTACATCTTCTTATATATAAAAATGAATTGCTGTTCGTTAGTCTCGCTAAAATTCAAAAACGGCTGGGCCGATTTGAATATTTTTTTTTGTTTTGTTCGCTAGAATACAGAGAAGCAGTAGGCAGAGTAGGGTAGGGTAGGGTAGGGTAGGTAGGGTAGGTAGGGTAGGGTAGATATGGTAGGGTAGGTAGTCAGTTGACGGGAGCGAAGCCGCAACAGCTAGTAAATTATAATCTTTTGAATATTATGTATCGTGTTTGAATTAATTAGACATAGATAAATAATACCCATTAAGTTATTCAGGCAGAAGTAATTAATTCAAGATAATTAATAGACTGTCAGTATTATTATAGTGTAACTTTCGCGTTTCAATTAATTTTTTGTTTTATTAAAGAGATAGAGTATCGGTAGCTTGTCATATTAAACAGATTGTTGAGAATCAAGTTTTTTGTTGCAGCTTCTATTTTACTGTCACTACTACAAGTTGAGTATTAGTGTGATATTTATCAACTAATGTTTACATGTAACATGCATGAATAGTTAATAGTTTTGGCAGTTATACAAAATACAGAGGCATAACCTGTTTATTGCCAATGCTTCCTTATCTAAACACGAGACTTCAATGTTGATCAAACTCCCAAAAGCAATGGATTGGACCAAACTCCAGGAAGGTTTGAAACTTGTTCGTTTTCTCAAATTGAATCTATAGAAGTTTCTGAACTGGCTCATCAAGTGAATTCACGTCCTTTCTGATTATCACCACTGAAGTACCTAACGTAATAAATCAAAGAAGATTGAATGTCAAAATATTTTTGGCGGTTTATTTTCCTACCTAATTTTGCTTCGTAATGTTTTCGGAAAAATTAAAACTTGAGTATTTTTTGTCCTTGTAAGTGAAAATGAATTCGACTTATAATTTAGATTAAATTTATGAAACCATTTGTTTTTGTTACGGTAGACATTATGTCATGTTGATTAAAAATAAACGTCACGATTAAACATCTTTCTTACCGGTAAATAGATAAATATTTTTTTATACTTGAATGTTGTATGTAATTAATTCAAACTTGTTTATAAAATCGTGGATCTTACATGAATATAAATTATTTGTGTCGTTAGTAAAATTATATGCAAATAGAAACGCATAAAAAGTCTTTACACATATATTTTTGTTTAATTATACTAACATTGTAAGCGCTAATTGGCATTGCTAATTATATACCTATTTGTGTTTTACGTAACTGCAATGTTCATAGATTTTGAGTGAAATGATAATTAAGATTGATATTATGAAACATATAACAAGACGTAGCAATTTATCTTATTTTTTTACGGAAACTATTTATGTATGAATCCAAAAAATATGTATGTTACTGGCTTGTTTTGTTTTGCTTTTATCTTCTTATTACAAGGTTGACTGAAATGTTATGTCAGACTCTTGTCGAACCAGAAGGGACGATCGTATCTCCAGAGACACAGGTGGACTAGGTCTAGATATCGATATACTGATTTCAATATTCAAATGATGTACCAACAAAGAGGAAAGTGAAAAGAGAAACTCATTTGAATACGTTAGACAATGAAGGAATTATAATTAGAAGATTTATTCATTTATTTTTAATAAAATATATATATAAGATGACCATGACCTGAAAAGAAGCAAACTTTATACGTTTTGGAGCGTCTGATATGAGTTAATTACTTGTTAAGTACTTGTTTTGATGCTAATGTTGAAACTGTTTTATTGTTACCTAATGTTTATAGCGGTGAATACTAGATTATGAGTGTAGTTTTTTTTACTAGCCCACCACACATGCCCATCATTGCAACTCCTGTAAGCGAGGATCTACAATGATAACCAATGAATACCACCTAAACAGTGTGTTTTAGAAAAACGATTGACTGTCTTGGAACCCGCAACGAAATTAATCAGAAGTGGTAAATAGTAGGAGTAATGAGAAAGATGAGTATAGATTGTAGAAGTGTATAACTCGCGCCTGGCTAAGACAGCATACAAACTTTGTAGCTTTCCGACTGCGTGTCTTTTATTTTGTGGTAAGAAGTCTCTTATTTCGAATTTAAACATATTGCGTACAAAACTTCATTATAATGGGTTCAGTGGATTAGCAATGACAGTATTACAAACAGGCAGACAATTGCTAATTCGATATTTTTAATAAAAAATAAAAAAATAGGATTTGACCTTCCGTCTTCCTTAATCTTCACAGCTTTCAAAAGAGATGCCCATTTAAAACTAACGGTATTTATCTTCTATCATCATACTACTGTTTCGATACGTATTCACATCAAAGTATAGGAAATCGAGGTCGCATAAACACTGGTAGTAGATTTTTTCGAGCGGTAATAATAAATTAACGGTCAATGGCACAAGCCACGCTAACGAATTATCGTGCAAGTGCGTGCGTAACACTTAAAAATTGTTGCATTGCCTGATTGGGTGTTCCTTAGATCCGTATGTGTAGTATTCATGCTAGTATTTTGATCTAATTACTTGTGGTCGAACTCTATAGTCAGTGAGGCAAGTCAGTGTTCTTTTTTACCTGGTGGGAATCTTTGTGACGGCTCCTACAGACTCATATTGCGGCAATTGCTCGCGGCGAATTTAAATAGTATACTTCCTAAATAATACTTTGAAGTAACTCTTCTCTTTCCGCCACTGACACCACTGAACTGATCTAAATTATCATGACATCAAAATATTTACCTTACTCAAAAATCTCTCCCATTATGGACGTTAATATTATCTAGACTTATACATTAAATTTAAAAAAATAAAGATATTTATTTTTCACATAATTTACGCAATGATTTGATGATTATTATTTTTAGACTTTAACATAGATAGCTAAACGCCTTTCGCATAAGCAATTCATAGAAAAAAATATAGTCTTCTAAGTGACTAATTTACGTGACTTTTGACTTTTCCTATTCCTTCTACATCATATCGAATTTATCTCTTACATATTATTGTTTCGTATAACTACATAGAAATTGGGACAAGTGAAGTAATACGTGGTACTATTCTATTATTTTATCCATCCATAATTTTGACTGGCAAACAATTAGTCATGAGCTGTTATCGTGAAAAATCAACGTGACATAAAACAACTTTTTGCGGAACTCTACAAAAAAGTCTCGCGTCGAATCAAATATACACAGTATAATATATGGTTTTTATACTCCGTCTATATAATTAAAAGTAAAGTATAGCCTCACCGTTACTCGGGTCGTTTACCGATTAACTGGTCGACGTTTTAGGACGTACCTATTCGTCATCTGATCCTTGAACTTGTGACACACTTTGAGGTAAACGTGTTCGAATACCTTGTTTACATAGCAAGTGTTTTGTTTTGTAAAAGTATAAACTCGTTTCTAGTTATTTTCTTAGGATGTTGTGACGTCAATTCTAAGTGTGTGAATGTGTCTTGTTCGGGTAACCGTGTTTCGATCACTGCTACTTTTATTGGAGAATGTTTGGTGTGAAAGAATTTGTGGAAGCGATATTTTGATGTAAAAGTGTGTAAACATGGCTGGTCAGACAAATATTAATAGTCCAAAATGAATACAAACTCGGAAACATAACAAGGAGATATTTTTTGTAAAAGATTAATTAATCTAGGCTAGGCTAACTCGCATTAATACTTATAGATGAGAAAAACTCTTACTGTTGGTGTAAAATAACAAAGTTAACAAAAGAAGCTTAATCGATATTACTTAGTTGAAATATTTTATCGTAAAGACTAAGTTTCAATCTCACTAATTAAACTTATGAACATTTCATTTGTATTTTACAATTTCAAGTACTGTCGATGGCAGCACTATAAAATTAGTTTGAAAGCTTCAACTTTGCATATGAACAATAACAACGAGATAGTAACTTATAAATAGAAAATGTTTAAATTATCGCATATGGCGACATCCTTTACCGTCATTTGAACGCAAATAGTTAAATGTATTGCAGCTGTTTTGAATATAAATTAGGTAGGTATAGATATAAACACAAAAGTTAATTATTATTTAAAATGATGATTGTAGGCAATACTGACTGAAAATGACTAATTGTCCTAAAGATAAAATAAAATCTTGTCTAATATTAAATAATATTAGACAAGATTTTTATCTTATTTTATGTAAACAAAAACTCACCACGGCTACCATAATTTTAAGATTTCGCATGGCGTCATAATTTCGTGCATTTTGCGCACAAGCATGACGCCATTTGCCTCCACTTTGATTCTCTTTATTTAGTCTCTTTGTGTTGGCTTATTTTGAAAAAGCAAAAAGACGTAGGTATTAATATTTCTTTATTATGTAACTGACGGACTAAATTGTTTTTAGGCTGTTCATACCCCGTCATCTCGTATATTTAAATAAGAGTAATTTTTAATCGCACAATTGAAACAAGAACTAAGCAATGTACCGGTGTGATTCTATATTATAACAAAACCAAAATTATGATTAAAAACATTAACCTACATTTTTTTGGAGCAATGAAGACATTATATTGTAGGCCTATGTAATCAAAAAATTGACGAATATTTAAGTGTTCGATACAATTCAAGAATACAAATTACCTGTTTTGTAGTTCAACATCGAGTACAAGTAATTTAATATCGTTTTCTAATGCAATAAAAGTATGTGGACATAGAAACACGATGAAATTAAGATTAATAACATTTTATTAGAGACCAATAAAATGAGTAAGTACGTGCTTTTCTATTTAGTTTGCTAATCGGTCAAAATTAATGCAACTGAGAATGTTTTGCAGGTAAAACGTCTAGATAAACAGATTCATAATGTACTGTCAGTCAGTCAAAACCATTAGATCTCGTCTTTTCTTCATCTTTACATGGTATAAAACAAGTATATTCTGTCAACTAGTCTTACCCTATGATGTTTTACGCAGTAAAATGGATTGTGGAGGTCAGATAGGCCGTTGCTCCATGTAAAATACGGTATTCAGCTGAATCCGGAGAGACTGGTAGCCGACCCGAACATAGTTTGGGAAAAGGCTACACAAAAGAAGTAAAAAACAAAGTCGATCTCGCTGTCTGTACACTTAGATGTTTAAAATACGCAACTAATTTAAATGTAGTTTTCAGCAATAGATAGATTGATTCAAGAGGCAGGTTTGTACGTATAATGCATGCATATTATAGTACAAAAAAGCCGACAAATTCAAAGATTTGTAATGTTTAAAACTTTACCGTGCAAAACCGGTGTGCGTAACTAGTATGAAATAATTATAATCTCGAACTGAATTTCGTTGAACCGACCTCATGAAAAGCAAACAGAAGTATTCGACGAGCTTTACATAAGAGATGTAATTTAAATTTAATGAATATTTATATATATTGTCGTGTGGTATCCGGCAAGTAAAAAGAATAGGCCACCCCATCCCTTCCCGTGGGTGTCGTAAGAGGCGACTAAGGGATATATAAACCGGAATATGAGAAGACAACAACTCGCCCGCTTCTTCTGGTCCCGGTAACCGATACATGGCGGTATATCCATTAACTATGCTGGAATGCTCCCAAATGCCGTACCTTATAGTGGGCAGCAGCACTATAAGAGAAAGCATTCCAGGAACTGCGGTCACCAACCCGCCTGCCAAGCGTGGTGACTATGGCAAATCCCCCTAATGAATAGCAACCCAGATTTACGGCCCCCAGTTCCCGGTAGCTGTACTATTCCTGACCATGGTACCGGTCACGGTAACGGTGCGGTGGGGGGTGCTAAGAATCCCCGGGCTACGGCAGGGTACCAACACCGAAAATTACACCTGGCGACGTTTAATGGACGCTCTCTGCGGCTGAACGAGCACCTCGCTGAATTGGAAGTAGAGTTAAGTCGCATTAATTGGCACATCGTGGGACTATCAGAGATCCGAAGACAGGGGGAGGAGACGATAACCCTCGATAGTGGCCACTTACTCTATTTCCGAGAGGGACACCAACCATCCCAAGGTGGCGTCGGGTTTATGGTCCACAAGTCACTCAGGGGCAACGTTGTGGAATGTGGCAGTGTGTCGGCAAGGGTGGCATACCTTGTCCTTAAGATATCAAAAAGGTACTCCTTAAAGATCGTACAAGTGTATGCCCCAACGTCCGCACACCCTGACGACGAAGTTGAGGCCATGTACGAAGACATAGTGAAAGCTATGTCTCGTACCAAAACATTCTACACTGTTGTTATGGGTGACTTCAACGCTAAAGTGGGAGTACAAGAGAGTGGTGAGTCGAGAGTAGGTCAATTCGGCTTTGGGCGAAGAAATCACAGGGGGCGAATGCTGGTAAATTTCCTCGAGGCACAGGGGCTTTTCCTGATGAACTCTTTTTTCCAGAAGAAGCCTCAAAGGAAGTGGACCTGGCGTAGCCCCGATAATGTGACAAAGAACGAGATCGACTTCGTTATGTCTGATAAGCGCCATATATTCAGAGATGTCTCTGTGATCAACAGGGTCAATACCGGAAGTGATCACAGACTAGTTCGAGGCACTCTGAATATTAATATAAAAATCGAACGAGCACGCTTAACGAAGTCGACTGTCCGACCAACGCTGCCCCAAGTCGAAGCTGGTTGCGAAAGCTTCCAGTTGGAACTACAAAACCGATTTGCCATGTTGGAAACCACTGAGGACGTAAACGACGCCACCGAAGGCCTGCTACGTGTCATCCGCGAGGTGGGCTACAAACACTTTCGACCAACGAGTAATGGACGCAAGTCAGTACTTACCAGCGAGACTTTGGAATTGATGAGGGAACGACGAGAACTCTCAAATGCCACACCGTCTAAGCGTCAGGTACTTAACAGGGAGGTCAAAAAGCTGATAAGACGCGACACTCGGAACGCAAATACCCGGGTCATTGAGCAAGCTATAGCGCAGAATAAAGGCTCGAAGGTATTTGCCAAGTCCCATACCTCCCGTTGTCACCTGACGAAACTCAAAACGTCACAGGGTAACACCGTCACCTCGAAGCCAGAGATACTCGCTGAAGTCGAAAAGTTTTACGGAGACTTATTTGCCCAAAAAACATGCCCACCTCAGGCCCACGGCGCGGATGATCCACGGGCCAGGCTTACACGCCACCTCACAGACGAGCTTCCCGACATTGATATGGGTGAGATTAGAACAGCTCTCGAACAACTCCATAACAACAAAGCTCCGGGGGATGACGGGATAACTACAGAGCTGCTCAAGGCAGGAGGAACCCCTGTCTTGGCAGAGCTTGTAAAGCTCTTTAATTCCGTCATCCACACTGGCATTACACCGGAGGCATGGCACAGGAGCGTGGTGGTATTATTTTTCAAAAAGGGCGATAACACGCTCCTTAAGAACTACCGCCCCATTTCACTCCTGAGCCATGTCTACAAGCTGTTTTCGAGGGTTATCTCGAATCGTCTCGCCCAAAAATTCGATGACTTCCAGCCGCCGGAGCAGGCCGGGTTTCGAAAAGGCTACAGCACCGTGGACCATATACACACCCTTAGGCAAATAATCCAAAAGACCGAGGAATATAATCAGCCTCTGTGCCTAGCGTATGTGGACTACGAAAAAGCCTTCGACACCGTCGAAACCTGGGCTGTCCTGGAGTCCATGCAGAGATGTCTTATCGACTGCCGCTACGTCGAAGTGATGAGATGTCTGTATAAGGCCGCAACAATGACCGTCCAAGTACAAGGTCAGAGCACAAAACCAATCCAACTGCGTCGAGGTGTAAGACAGGGAGATGTTATCTCTCCGAAACTGTTTACGAACGCGTTGGAGGACGTTTTCAAGACGCTTGATTGGAAAGGACGGGGCATAAATATCAACGGTCAGTACATCTCGCACCTCCGATTTGCGGATGACATTGTCATCATTGCGGAATCTCTGCAGGAACTGGAGGTGATGCTGAACAGCCTGAGCGATTCTTCAAGGCGGGTGGGCCTCGGGATGAACATAGACAAAACCAAAGTCATGTACAATGGTCATGTTACCCCGAGACCTGTAATCGTAAACGGCGCTACCCTCGAGGTTGTGCAAGAATACATATATCTAGGCCAAATTATACAACTGGGGCGGCACAACTTCGAGAAGGAGGTGACTAGAAGAATACGCTTGGGCTGGGCAGCATTCGGGAAGCTTCGTGAAATCTTTGAATCGTCGATCCCACAATCCCTCAAGACCAGGGTCTATAATCAGTGCGTCCTACCCGTAATGACTTACGGAGCTGAAACGTGGACACTTACCGTAGGCCTGGTCCACAAATTCAAGGTCGCTCAGCGTGCTATGGAGAGAGCAATGCTCGGAGTTTCTCTGGTGGATAGAATTCGGAACGAAGTCATTCGCCAGAGAACTAAAGTCACCGACATTGCGCGTAGAATCAGCATGCTGAAGTGGAAGTGGGCCGGCCATGTCTGTAGACGGACAGACGGTCGATGGAGCAGACATGTGTTAGAGTGGAGACCGCGTATGGGCAAACGTAGTGTAGGACGCCCTGCGGCACGATGGGTCGATGATTTGAAGAAGTTGGCTGGCAGCGGATGGATGCGGACTGCTCAGGACCGGGATGGTTGGCGTTCTTTAGGGGAGGCTTACGTTCAGCAGTGGACGGCAATTGGCTGATATGATGAATATTTAGATTTATGTTCTAAGTAAGTTCTAATTAATGTTTAGCTTAGCGATAAATCGTAATTTCTAAAGTATGTTACAACTTTTGAATTGCTGGATTTGTATTTTGGTGAACTTACATCTAAATATGTAATTTGGTATTTGAATACATGCCGCTAATGATTTCGTGTTTTGTTTTCAAGTTGTTGTATTTTTTATCTTTCATCTGCCTAATACGGTTTCAAAACGAATTGGGCCGTCCCGGATTTTTGTCTTCAGGGCAATATCGATCTCATTGTGAAACATTATTCTAAATGTGCTCCCGTTCGTAGATTCTCAACATCAATATTATGGGTCGTTACTTTTACCTCTGCCTACCTCATTACCATACAGCTGGTTTGTGAATTAGGTTTACAAATTGAGTTGCCTCGATCGATTCCCTTACAGATTTTTTCTTGTATCTTTTGTGAGGGTAAGATCTAGATCCTCCCATTAATTCTTAACGGATTCATAATGGATTTCTTTAAATATTTGTTATGGTAATGGGATCGCGCAAATATATGTAACTGTCATTTACATACACGTGTTGTCTTTGACTTTGTATAAATAGAACTGGATAATCTATTCAGTTCTAAACTATTAGTATATGTATTCGGTTTACAAGAAGCAGTTATCACAGCAGAAGTGCTATTAACGCCCAGAAAAGTATATTTTGTACTTAAATTATATAATTAAATAATGTGAAACTCGAAGATTGAATCTGGGGGCACGGTAGTGTCCAAGACGAGACAGCGGAAGCGCAGATCTCCTAGTTTTTCTCGATAGCTTTTTCTATGGAACGAAAACAAATTCGTTTACAATTCTCTACTACTTTGCGAATTGATTGCAAAATATATGCATTGCGATGAACCGAGAATCCTTTTGGTATTCGATTTTAAATATAAAAATAGAAACTGTGTTGTGAATCTTTAAACTGCGCTCCGCGCAATGATATTCGTCTACGATTATCATAGTTTTGACATCTTGACACGGTTTAATAATGTATGTGATGTTTTTATTCACAACAAATAGGAATGCACAATAAGGAATCTCATCAATTATTAAAACTGTTTTTAACCCTCCCGTGTAGTTTGATTTGACGATAGGAAAATTTGTGTGAAATATTGTAATTTTTACCCACAGTAAAGAGGATAGCAGAATACATTTGCGTTAGAATTGGAGATTAGATACTTGTGTATACGTGTTACAATGTTTAATATCGATTCCAATGGTTTTTTTTTTATAAAATACGTAAACGTATACCTCAGTGCACTACGTAACACTTCTAAAGTAATAGAAGTTTCAGTAAAGTTTTAAAACCGGAATATTATTAAAATAATTAATTTCGTTCTTTTTTTCGGTTTTTACTCTATAAATCTTATAGATTCCCCACACCACTACAGTTGTACCTATAATATCACCTATTATATAGCTAGGTATATTATAGATAATATAATCAAAGGTGTTTAGACTAACACCTGTGATTTCCACTTCATATCCTAAAACAATAAAGTCGAATAATTATTATTTCCTTACATAGTTATTGTCTTAACGGCTATTATTTATGAGCGTGAAATCAAACAGTTATTATAATTTTATGATTAATCGATCCTAAAATACTCGTCCGTTAATTGATATGGAATTGTGTTATTAAATGCGAGAGAATTTTCTATTATTATATTATGTTATTTATATCTATATCTATGTATGGTTGTATCGTAATATTGTAAATTGAAATTAATATACCTGATGTTGTACTTGATATACATGTAAGTTGTATAAGGTTGATATACGTGAGGAGTGTTCATAATTATTTAATAATATTGACTGTTTACTCACGCACATTCTCGGGATCGCACGACTAGTTCGACATAGCCGCCGCCGCGTCAGCTCATGATTAGGGACTCCTATTGAGTCTGAAACTAGTCAGGCGATCCCGAGAATCTGCGTGAGTAAACCGTCAATATTCCTCGATATAGAAGTTGTAAATTAGTTACTTATTATTGTGTTTATTTTAATTGTATATAATGTATTAGCTAGATAAATCGACCAACGCGACAACGCAAGCAGATATAAAGCTTAACTCAAAATATAAGGAACTAGTGACCACAAAAGTAGTACTTTAAGCCACCGAAGTAATATACTAGGTCATTTCAGCTTAAAGGCTTCTTCTCTATAAATATTATGAACTAGTATTGCGCACAGCAATATCTCGCAAGGAATCCAAGACGACAATGCACTCTAGTATAATAAATTTGCTAATTACTCACAGTCTTGTGTGCAATGTGGGGCGCGATAACTAACCGACATAATATAAATAGATCATATAGGTACTGCTATTTTCAGACTTAACATACTTTCAGAATTTATTACTTTATATTATTTAGAAAGAAAGAAAAATAAAATACATTTATTTGCATACCAAATAGCGCGCACGATGAGATACTAACTAAACGTAACATAAAAAAACATGAATAAAAATTACGATCAACAAATTTAACAATAACCTAATAATTATAATTGAATAAAATTATATTTATACAGTTGAGATTGCTCCCCTCTGAGTGTGACAATGAGGTACAAAGTATATGAGGTGTATATAATATAATATGAGATATAAATATATAATATGGTATAAGTATAAGTAAACTAAGTTAAGTAGGGTTGTGTCTATATGAAATCGAATGGACCTTAAGACGCATTATAACTTTAGTAAATTTGACATGAAGTAGATTGTTTTAACGATGCCACTGTAGTCTAGTAGAACTTAAGAAAATTAACGTCAAAAATAGACGATGGATCAAGAGATTTTCCAAATGAATCTTTTATTTTAAAGATCTCTACAAAAACACACACAGTACAATGATAGCGCAATTTTCCGAGTGATGTAACATTTAGTATTCAAAGTAACGCACATTACCTTTGTGTGCTGCCCTTGTAACGTCGATCGGTTACTCTGATTAACAGAGCGGGACCCGACCCGGTTCCTTCTTACATTAACAATGTCATTTTACTTCAATTTTACTTTCCATTATTATAGAGTTTTGTTCCAGTTGGGTTTCCTTATAGCTACATTGTTTATTATTCTTATCCCCGAAAACTGAAACGCAACTTAACTTTAAGACGCTATTAAATGTCTGTCTGTCGCCACTTAACACTTTAAAGTGACAGAGACAGCATGAGAATTAATGGCGACTTAAATCTGATTGACGTATTCAGTATTCGGCCATTAAACTCTGCCTAACTAAAAATTGTCCTGTTTATTTATCCAATTAGACCGATTATCTTATAGTAGGTATCTATATGGTGTTAAGTAAGGTATTTTAGTTTCTTTACTGCGTGTTGAGTTAATCTATTTTTAATATTATTCATTATATTCGGCAATAAGATCCTTTATTAATTTATTTCTTTTAGAAGATAATTCTGGACTTACAGTAAATCTTGAGATTGGATCAAAGCAATTTGAAGTGAATTTAGTTTTGGAGGTTTATTTAAATCCGCCATCGCTGTTTGTTTGTTTGTGACGTAATAGTATGTACTAAATTTCGCTATATAGATTCAATAGTCCTCAATAAATTATATTCATCTTAAAGTATAACTCAAGTCCATCTCTGGCTGTCAAAGTACACAATACAGATGAGCACCAAATTGAGTATTGTACCTTTTAGCGTTTAACTGCGCAGTAGCAGTTACTTGTATTCAGTAGTTATAGTTTTATTGTAGATATGATTGTTTGACGAGCTATTCAACTGTTGGAAACTTGAAATATACAGAATATAGATGTGGGACGGCGACGTCGCGTCTGTTATATGTCGTATGTGTTTTGTTTTAGTTTGAAAACGTGCGTGTTAATCTATTAATGATGTTACAATAAATCATTATACAAATATGCTGATTTCCTTACATCTACATATTTGAATATTTATGTCGCTTATTTAAATGATAAATAACATAACTGGAAAGGCGATTGTTGAATGCGTTAAAATTTGTTCTATCGAACGTTACCTTAAAATGCTGGCTTCCTTGTTAGAGAATTAAAAAGCTTTGACGAGTTACGTCAATCCAAACTTTAAAAAAAATGATAAAGTTAGTCATCTGAATTTTTTATAACATTAAAAGTTGGTGACCTGGTTACAAGAGTCAATAATGTTGAAACGAATCGAATCGTCTTTATACTTGATTGCGTTCTTTATTTTGTTTGTAGAGCAACAACTTTTTTATACCAAATCGGGCATTTGGCTTGTGAAGATATTAAGTATTTATTCGTATAACATACGTCAAAGGGTAGACGAGTCTTTATTTTTTATAATTATCCGCCATAGTTGGATGATTGGACATCAATTATTTCGTGTTATGGTAAAAAAAATACAGAGAATATTGTTACTTTTTTCATGTCGTCATTTAGTTTAGCAAATAAAAAAAAAGAAATGACGTAACCAAAAAACTCACGACTCAATGGAATTGAAATGTCGCATGACGTCACTCGTTTGCACGTTTTGGGGGAACGTGTGGCTTCATTTTCCCCCCAACTTTGATTCTCTTTTGGCCAAATACTAAAACTTCAATCAGTTTGAAATCGCCGTTAAGTCTCATGCTGTCTTTGTCATTTTAAGGTGCAAACTAGCGACAGAGTATTAAGAAAGACTTAAAGTTAAATTGCGTTCCAGTATTCGGAGGTTTATCTCGTAGTTATTACTTATTTTGAAAAATCAAAAAGACGTACCTATCTAGTATATTTTTTATTTACCTATTAAATAGTTTTTTACTTTTCATACCCTGTTAACATCTCTATTGAACATAGAACATTAACAGGCTTGGTAAATATAAAATTGACAAACTATTGTAAGAAGGCACACGTACAAACTCTTTAACTCGTATGTTTTCCACTCAAACCTAATGCATGTTGGTAATTCCAATTAATTTTATTAATTCGATGATTGCCGGGCATTTTACTGCAAATTTATGTGAACATTAGCATCGAGGATGTTAACCATTGATTTTATTCAATTAAGAGTGCATGTTGAATTATTGTTGTCATTTATTAATTAACTACTATTTTACGTATTACGCGAGATGTTTGCAATAATCTATACTAATACGAGTATATAAAGCTGAAGAGTTTGATTGTTTGAACGCGCTAATCTCAGGAACTACTGGTCTGATTTGAACAATTATTGCAGTGTTAGATAGCCCATTTATTGAGGAAGGCTATAAGCTATATAACATTGCGCTGCGACCAAAAAGAGCGGAGCATAAATGAAACATGTTGCAAAAATGAAAAACCGTTGAAACTAAAACACGCGGACGAAGTCGCGGGGGACAGCTAGTTTATAATATGAGTGATTCACATAAGAGTTTCAATGAACTTTTTCATTTCGATAATACTTTTTCTTATATTAACTACTAAGTTACTAACTAACTACTAAGTTTCCGCCGACGGTTTATCAAAATATCTCCTTGAAATAAAACTACTTTGAACGGATTCTATCGCGGTTTATATTTAGATTTTGGTTCCCGACGTTTCGCGCGTTAGAATCCGTTCAAAGTAGTTATATTTCAATTTCTAATATTCGCGTAAACCTCAGAAAGCAATAAAATATCTCCTATTAGTTACTGCTATTGTTTAGGATAAATTAATAATTTAGTAACTATGCAATTAAAACTGGAAGGCCTAGTTGGCAACACTGTTTTCAGAATGCCGCCATATTGGGACGCTCACGGGTCTTACAATTGAAAAATCAGATGAGATTGAAAAATTGTAAAAAGAATACAATGTAGTACGTATATCGTTTCGAGTGGTTTTATTAGTCATCATCCTTGCTAACGATCAAGAGTGCTGCAGAACAAGTGCTAGTGTGTTGAACTATTATATAGCTTTAATTATTAACCTGATTTAATTGCCTGTCTTATATAAAATCACGTAAATAAAATCAATTAGGTTAATTTGTTTATGTGTATGTAGTTTTAGTTTCACAATCTGTTATCTGAAGCACGTGTCGACAGCTGTTTTTTATATCCGTTTTATAGGTTTTATTGTAATTAACTGTGCCATGGTAGAGAGAAATTCATTTAGATTGTTTTGATTCATTCCTTTTGTTAATTTTTTGTTCTATGTGAATAGTAAATGTATCTTATCGTAGTAGGTATTCAATTCATCTGTCAAAATAGATTTCCATGAATACAAAAATAAGCACTGTATAATTGAACTTGAAGTTCTTGTCAGGGACATACACGCAAACAAGATGGTAATTATGATTAACTAGCGACCCGCCCTGGCCGGTATGGGTAGACAAAAAATGATTGTGATTTATACACACAGATCTTCCTCTTGAATTACTCAATCCATTAGTGAAAACCATATGAAAATCCGTTCAGTAGTTTTTGATTTTATCGCGATCAGACAGGCAGACAGACGCGGCGGAAGGACTTTGTTTTATAATATGTATAGAATATTATTATATATAGATAACACAATACGATGTTGTACAAAATATTCTTGTACCTTATATATTTCTCGAAAATGAAGCTTGTCAGAATGACAAAGCTAATCTATATTTTGGTAGAGGTTCAAATTGTTTTTCTGACATATTTCAAAACAAAGGGACGACCGGTTAATTAATACCTTTTGGCGAAATAAATAGGTTTTTGTTTCAAAACATTTGGGTAGCAGGTATAATATAGGTATTCATATTTAGGCAACAAAATTTAGGATTCAGTAACTTTTGATTGAATATGGATGGAATACGCGTGGGAGCTTGTTGATTAGAAAAGTTTTGCTTCAAGAATATACAAAACTTTGTCTAAGCACTTAGGTTTCAACGTCGACATGTATTACTATGCTTTCATTTCCCGGAACTGTAACATATAGCTTTATTAATATCTAAAGTACTCCAAAGTAAAAATTGATAGGCATTCATTAAATGTGAATTAAATTATTAAAAAAATCTATGCATACGTTCAGACTTAAGTTATCTTGAAGATCTTTAAACATAAACCGGATTCCACCTGGTTGCAAAACTTGAAGACATCCATACATTTTAATATTATTAAATAAAATTCCATACAATGTTCCAATCGTAAGTAGATCGTGTGAAAAACAAACGAGTTTGACAACGTTCACAATTGCGTAACGAGTCTTTAGTTGATGCTGTCCGGTATAGGATGAGTCAGCGAGATGAACCCTAAAATAGAAACAATTGCTGACGAGGAACAGGGGTCGTGAGCAACCGGTCTGGTATCCCGAGCTCCTGATTGATCCATAGTTGTCAGTTGTACGAATGACTAATGGAAGGTTTGGAAGGATTTAATACGTGCGCTGTTATTTTGCATTAGATTTATGCGTATGACTACTTGACTAGTGCGTGGATGGACATAACCTTTATTAAAGAACTTACATGTTTGTTGTGGATTTAGGTAGGTAAGTAATATAAAGAATATAAAACCTGAAACATCTAGTACCAACAGTTCTAGAATTCTGTGAAGCAATTCGATTTAAAATTATGTCCGATTCTATGGAGTTTCGATATTGTTGATATAAAGATGGAATATAGCTAATGTATCATTTTAGGTTTAGGTAACATTCTACGTGTTAATCCTAAAATGAAATCTTCTCAATCGAGATTCTCAATTTTTACTTTTATATAGAAAGAGTTATTTTCTGCCGATGATACCGAAGAATTACAAAAAATCAACTGCATTATTATAATTTTAGAACTTTCTATAACAATAATAAAGTGCCAGAAAATTACATGTTTCAGTTGCTGATGACAGGTTACATAAATTATACAATTTAGCTTGTATAAAAATTATTTGGGCGGAAGCCAAAGATCGTTAATTTTAAATTTTTCAGACGACTAAGTCAGAAATTGTAATGAGTTATCGAAAATATTTTTTGTTTTCGTATTGGTTCTAGAACTAAGTTCCCAGTCTTCTCTTAATCAACTTGGTAAATGGTGAAACTTTTAGATTCGCTAAGTTAGTTCAATGTGACATTTACCTGTAACAATATTACTTAGTTTCGCTACTTTGTTAAAATGAATTGAGTAAGCTCCAATGGTCCACGATGAAACTGTTAGTACAGGTCAATTTTCAAGTTTTTTCCTTATTTGAACAATTCAATCAAGTGCTAATTCGTTATTCTTATTACAGTGGAGTCTATTAATAATAATATAATTGTAATTTTTTGTCGGGAATCGGGGACGTTCTGGTTAGTTATCTTAAAGGAACTGAGTTCTACCTTTTACTTGCTTTGTATTTTTATCACAATACGTGATCGCGTCGACGTTATTCGTATGTAAGTCTGCGCGTACTGCTGTATTCTACAATTCGTCTTTGGCTTCG
This sequence comes from Diachrysia chrysitis, assembly GCA_932294365.1. Taxonomy (NCBI): domain Eukaryota; kingdom Metazoa; phylum Arthropoda; class Insecta; order Lepidoptera; family Noctuidae; genus Diachrysia; species Diachrysia chrysitis. The sequence continues at coordinate 2,296,228 of OW028661.1, forward strand.
AAAGTATTTCTATACCCTCTGAACTGGAATCAAACAAATACGAATTTCGTTTTCCCTTCGCAAGTTACCTTTAAGCTCTCTTGCAATGCTCTTTCATCTGAACTTAATGCTTTGGATTGGTCGATTATAAGTAGTTCTATATCACATATTTATTCCCGATTTAATTGTACCACCATGGATCCGCAAAAAGGAGCAAGCGACCAAATTTTAAAATCACATTATAACATCCGTGTATATGATGTTTTATATATAATTGTATGTTTTGTTTCAGGTAATTATGTTCCACGTGCAGGAATTGCGGCGGAAACTCCGAAGCATCGCATTAGTCAGTGGTTTGTTTCTACGCATGCTATTGGGATACGTACCTACGGATACAAATGGAAATGGTTATTGAATTGCACTAAAGTGTCGTACAAAGTCGCAGATAAATTGTCAATTCGACGGCATCATGGTCTAGCAGCGACAGTAATCCGATTATTTGTGCAGTCCTCTCGTGTATATTTTACAACGTCTGTTTTGCACGCCCACGTATTTCAACTGTCCATATTACTTTTAAGTGGGCGATTTGCTTCTTCATTTTAATGTAGATCCCAGACGTAGTCCTTTTGCAAACCTACGTAGTTTATTGACCTAACATCTGCGCCGTTTGCGCTCTATGCAAATCCGTATTGGTTTTGAAATAGACTTTACAAGCTGTGCCTTTGGCTCCATCTGTGTGGCTGTTTGGCTGCAGCTCGGATTTTGTTGATATGTGAAGTATATTTATTTATTTAGAATGTTCTTCGGATACAGTTAGATCAGCATATATTGCATAGTGTATTTGTGACTGTTTATGACATTCTGCACCTACTTTAATAGGTGTAGTTGGTCTTCGGATTTAAATATCGTCTACAAATATGCGAATACCAGTTTCTAAGTCGTCCTAAACGTTAGTAAAAACGATTGCGTAAAAATTTACATGCGCCAGACCACCTTCCTCTTACATTATTCATTATCTGTCGAACCATGAGTCAGTAAGTCGGACTGGCATGCGTTTGAAGCCGGCCTCCTTATCGCATATCTAACAATTGTAGAAGTTGCATTCAATGGCCACAAAGCGGTCGATTGAATGTGAATGAGGTAAGGTACAATGTCGGTGAACTTAGGGCCGTGTCAATTGGCGTCAATTGATTGATATCTTCTATTGATAGCCGGCTTATGATTGATTAACTGGCATTCCTTTTTGTTGTTATTTTGATACCACTTAAACAGAAAGATTTTCATAATGCATTGTTAAAACGCGCGGTCTAGAAGTGATTCGCGCCAAATAAAACTATTGAGCACTATAAAATATATTCACCTGCTCGACATAATATATTTCCCAAAGTCTGGTTGTTCAAGTTAAAACTTCCTTAAGCCACTTCTAAAATACAAACGGAATTTTAAATTATAGCTGAACCAAATAAAAACCTGTTTACGTAACTAAATATAGAAGGTTTTTACGAGTATACCGGCAAAGAGTCCAGTGAAAGTTTTTCTTGTTTGTTTCTTAATCCTTGACTTACATAAGTTGTGTTTTAGTTTGTCACGTTTTTGTATTTTCATAAAAACACATTTTAAACGTTGTTTAATTTTATTTAAGAGCTGTTTTACACCAGATTTTTGTCCCCAATACATAATGACAAGTTGAGTGACTGAATATCTAAGTGTTTTTGTGTGACCATTAAAGAGATTCTAATATTCTGGATTAAGAGTCAGTGTTTGATACTTTGACCTCTTTCTCAATTCTTTTTAGGGTGTCGATTTCTTAATTGAAAAATAATACTACATATACGCCATAACAAAATAGCTAGTAACATGGTATTGGAATTAACTTACTTAAAATATTAGGAACAGAGTGCCTACTACGGGTGTCGTCGTTCGAAAAGGCTGTTTTTTTAATTCGATAAAATTGTATTATTTTATCAAACCATAATAGCAGTTCAAATCTCCATGCTACATTGAGTTATCACAGTAGCGGACGATTCGTTGACTGCACATGACACGGCTATGTCAATTGTACGCACGCCACGGAATGCGCACCCGATAGGGTCCTGGCACGTGTTTGCTACCAACCATGTATTTTGCACATGCAAATATCAACTTTAACTGTAATTAATACATTCCATTTTCCTTTATTAGTATCGCTTCCGTTTGAGTGTTAGTAATGAATGTCATATTTTATTGTTGTAAGTTGTAAGTTGTAATTTTGGATTTTTGTGAAGAAGTTGGTGAGCCTTGTTGAGGTCCAAAAGTCCCTCTAGAAAAAAAAACAATAAATTAGATTTTAAATCTCGAGAGAGATTAAACTTAAAATCTTGGTTTCGTTATAGCACCTATTCTAAGCGATTAGAGAAGTATGTATTAAAGTAAATAAAAACTCGATACACAAGAAAATAAAAAAACAAAAATGCTTTTAAAAATAATTAAGATTATCGTACCATACCACCACTTGTACAACATGTTAGTTTTATTATTAATTAAATGCACCTTGAGAATTTTAACGAAACACATTAGTGAGTCATCGAGGTAAAAATTCATCCGTTGATACTATTATCACGGCAACTATCGACCGTGACTTAAACATAATTGTATTAAAAATGCTAATTCCGAATTAACGATTTTATCGCTAAGCTGATAAGATAAGGAATGTACGATAAAGCACTTGTTTGTTTAGAGTTTTAGATTAGGACTTCTTGGGAAAGGTTCTTAACAACTAGCTTTGGCCGCGGCTTTCCCCGTGTGGGTTTCAGCGGCAAAAAGAAGATCACCCTTTACCAAGTTTCACCTCAATCGGTTCTGCGGTTTAATCGTGAAAACGTAACAGACAGATAGACAGGCAGACATGATATGGAAATCAAGAATGATCAAGAAAGTCTGTGTTTTTTTTTATTCTTGGCATTCGCATCTGTTACGTTTCATAATTAATAATCCCTTGGTCTATAGTTTATGAAATACGTATACACGTAGCTCAAGAGCTCGAAAACATAGTGAGATTTTCTTTGAGTATATATCTTGTATAATTTAAGGAAACTTGCCAAAGCTCGTAAAAGTAGATGTTAGTACATGTCGTTATGCAGTGGGACACGTAAAGGATCAGCTCACAAGACAAACTCATAACGTCTTATTAAATTCCATACTCTGGACTACACTAGGTATATTGTACTATGAGTGTTACGTAATTATAACAGACTAGCTGCTTCCCGCGACTCTGCCCGCGTGAATGTCGGTTATCGCGGAAAAAGATAGCACAGATATTCTAGAGCCCAAGAAAGGACATATGTTCTTTCGTCCTTTCTCGGGCTCTAGAATATCTGTGTCCCATATTTCATTTAAATCAATTCAGTAGTTTTGTAGTGAAATTGCGAAAGACAGACAGAGTTACTTTCGCATTTATAATATTAGTAAGTACCTATGCCTAAATAGAATTAATCAAGTAGATTTATTTACTACTTATTAATTTTTATCTGAATAGACAATAAAATACTCTAATTATAGTACATTCGTACCTATATAGTCTGAAATAGTTTAGGTAGATTGGATAAGTTGATAAATGACGGAATTAATGTTTGCACAAAACCTTCTAATAAATTTTCGCAAATGCGCAAATCGAAGATACTTTTAATTATTTTTTCTCAAAACTCGCTCTTTTTCACATTTTGGTATATAACATTTTTTATCGACCTTCATAAATGATTTTCAAGATATCATTGAACTCGCAGCAAATTGTTTGGAAAATCTCCACCAACTATAATAGGCTCGGAGACAGATTGAATTATGGCCGCATAATGTACTAGAAATGGAGAGGGTCGGAGTAATTTATCATCGCAGACCACTACAGTAGGTACCTATAACACAAGTTAGAAGCTTCATCGCGAAATTTCGTCACGACCCAAAGAAATGCTAGTAGGTAATGAGCAAATGTGAGTTTTATGTCTTGATAATAAGGTTAATTATACAGGAAATTAAATATGAAATATTACATAGGAAATGGGAACTGCAGATCTACGAGGTAGTCGCTCCATATAAAATACTGCGATTTAGGTAAATCCGGTAAGACTGGACGCCCCACATAGTTAGAAAAGGCTAGACAGATGAAGATTTTTTTTTTTAAGAGATTTACGCCGTTAGCCTGAGTGCAGGCTTTGAACGCTTTACTGGACACGGACTTTAAGACAGACAGATGACGACTAAATTAATTGCATCTCATTTCATTATTAATTGCATTCAACCAACCAGCTTAGGGTTGTAATATATATCACGCTTGGCGCACCCAGGCAACACAGGACAGCGTTCTGTCGCTGAGCGAAAAAGGGAAGGAGCTGCGAGCGGCGGCCCACGCAGTCTGGCTGGACCAATTGGGCGATCCCACCGCTGGGCATAATACAATTGCCGCCATCCGACCTGTCTTCTGGGACTGGCTGGAACGGCGGCACGGAGATATCACGTTCCGACTGACACAGGTGCTTACCGGACATGGCTGTTTCGGGAAGTACCTGTGCCGAATCGGACGTGAACAGTCGAAGGCGTGCCAACACTGCACGGAACCGGAAGACAGCGCCGCACATACACTGCAGGCCTGCCCAGCGTGGGAAGAAGAGAGGCGCGAGTTGGTCTCAGAAGTTGGAGTACAGGAGCTCTCGCTCCCGGCTGTGATCGCAGCCATGGTCCGGAGTGAGAGCGCTTGGCGGGCGATGGTCGCTTTTTGCGACCTTGTTATGGCGGCCAAGGAAGCTGCTGAGCGAGAAAGGGAGGCCAGCTCTTTGCTCCCTTCGCGCCGCAGGCGCATAGGGCGCCGAAATAGGGCGCAAAACGACCTCAGACCACCGTGAGGTCGGGCCTGCGGGTGACGGGGAGGGCAACCCGGCACCCGATCAGCTGACAGGCCACGGAGAACACGCACGCGACGTCCTACGCGTGCGATCTCGGATGATGCGAGGGGTGGGCACTTTACACCCACCTCTCTAGAAGAGGTCCTTGAAGGACCGAGGCCTGCCGGAGCTGCGCTGAGAATGCGCATGTGATCCCGCGGCTCTGGCTAAGGCAAAGACGGGACCGGGGTGTTTTTAGTCGGTGCGAGTCCGACATATCCCCACGCCGTGCCCTCGGCGTGGGTCGAAGTCAATTAGCTTTTCACCCCGTAATCAAAAAAAAAAAAAAAAAAAAGGGTTGTAATATATATTACAAAAACCTGTAATTTTTTATGTTATTCTTTTAATTAGAATCCATAAGCTTTATTTTTTGTTTTAAGTGTTATTTAGTCGGCGCTATAACGCCAATAACGCCTATTTGTTTAATAACTTAGCTTAACTAAATACTTATATTAGTGCTTGCACTTACACGGATTTTTATTACCAACAAATATTAGTATTGGGATTATTTTTATAAGCTAACAAATACTGTAAACAAAACACATTACGATTAAAACAAGCTTTAGTTTTTTTTTTATCTTAATAAGTAAATCCAGAATCATAATTTTTACAACTACACAAAGACACTTTTAGGTTTTAGGACAAAGTTTCTTAAAAAGTTTAATAACAAAAAAAAAAAATACTTACGATTTACTAAAGAATTCTAAAATTTCGTTTTTATAATTCTTCGTTATAAGAAACGAGGTAGATTAGCGTGATTAGTGCCAGCCGCGGTCACCTCAACTTAAATTTATACGTTCCCAACACGATACCCTGTGGTTTATGAAGACGTTCGTACCTAAATGCCTTTTATTACGTTTGTTTATTAGCACTTCATTTGTTATTTATTTATCCAAAACTAATGTTCTTTTAAAAAGACGGGGATTTTGTCAATGTGAAGATTTCTTGCTTTTTTTAAACTGGTCGGCTTCCAGTCCATAGATTTATGTGTAAATTTAGGTCATGCCGATATACCTACAGCTTAAAAGTTCAGTACCTAGTTTTATACTAAAACTAGCTGTCCCCCGCGACTTTGTTCGCGTGTTTTAGTTTTAACTGTTTTTAATTTTTGCAACATTTTTCATGTATGCTCCGTTCCTATTGGTTGTAGCGTGATGTTATATAGCCTATAGCCTTCCTCAATAAACGGACTATCCAATACAAAAAGATTTTTTCAATTCGAACAAGTAGTTCCTGAGATTAGCGCGTTCAAACCAACAAACAAACAAACAAACTTCAGCTTTATAATATTAAGTATAGATAAAATAATTTATATATGATTTTACAATACAAGAATGTTGCAATGCTAAATTCAAGACCGTAGTCCATAGATCGTAATATTATTCTAATGGAGATTGAGCAAACATCTTGGTTTCTAAGTATTAATGCTGCGTGTTTGTTATATTCTGAACATTTTTCTCTGTATGTAGAGTTAATAGAGAGTATTAATTCATATAGTAAATATCTCTTTTATACCTAGGGAAAGACCCTGTTTTTAGTTGAAGCTTATTCATGATTCTGGAGATAAAACGGACAGGCTAGGAACCCGAATAAACTTTATAAAATGCTTTGGTATTCTTTAGTTTTCGTGGTATTTTAATGTTTTTAACTATAAACTGACTCCACGATATTTATTTTCAATGTCATGGTTTTTAGAGACTGACGTGTATATATAATGCTTTAACGGCAACTATAAACAACGAAATTAAAACCTATTGTTAAAACCACTTTTACTTAAACAAAAGCTTATTAAACACTAACAGCTTTTAGTAATTCGATGCGGAGGCTTGCGATATAAAATGTTATTGACGTAATCAGATTGACTTCGAGCATAATAAATTGATATTACGTCAAACTGTACATAATGGAATGTAAGGATGTTCGCTCACTCAAATATATTAGCGTACACGACATTGAATGACAGAGAAAAATATTTTAATATAAACATTTCCATCCTGACGATCTTCACTCAAATCATTACGGTTCCAATAAAATAGCAACGTGATTTTTTAACGTTTTGAAACCACCAGTGTTTTATTAAAAGAGAAGGATAAAGGATTTTACATAAATAGCACCATTCTGTTATCACCACTAAAATAAAGTTACAAAAATTATAGCTTTACATATTTTGTGGGCTAAACCAACTACAGAGCGTGGGTCCCACACAAAGCTCAACGTCATCGCGTCAAATCGAAAAGAAGTTGGAGATACCAACTTGACTCCTACCGAAAGGACTGGCCCATCCTAGCTCAGGACAGAAGCGCGTGGAAGAGGGGGAGGGAGGCCTTTGCCCTGCAGTGGGACGAGACGGGCTTATTAGATTAGATATTTTGTAATGAATTCAAATGAATTCCATTGATTATATTTTGTTTTAAAATTACATTAGCCAGATATTTGTTTATGTTTTCAGTTCAAATTCTTTTGTTTTATTATTTTCAATACATTGTATAAAACGTACATTTTGGAACGTTTTGTTTGTCTTTGCCCGAATAGCTGGCTAAATCGCAATTATTTTCTTTGATTCAAATGTTTACTGGAGAATAAAAGAAAAATATTCAGCGCTGATTTTTATGCATTCCCATTTAAAAAGTTAATGGCTGGAAGCGTGATACTTTGTTTTTAATCGACAATGGAGCGCAGGCAATCTGTGCAATGATAACTTGCATTCAGCCGTGACATAATAGTTTTTGTCCAATTCAGTTATTTTTATTGACATATTTTACGTGCGGTAGTACCTAAAGGCCAAGGTTTGTATCAAGATTGACAAAAAATACATTTGCTGTAATTGTAGTTGGCCTAACTAGGGAGAATTAAGGATGGAATCTTAATGTAAAAAATCTAGACTTCGTATAAAAAATGTTGTGCAAAATTGTAACAATCCGCAAAAAGATTTGAAGTTTGGAATTTAAGCCGAAGCTTGCCGTCTCTTAAATGAACCTGGAAGCAAAAGTATAAGTAGGTACTAAGGAAGGAATGAACATTGCTATGAAAATGCATCTCGAAGGTTTTTCTTATACCTTTTTGTTTATTTAACAATCCGGCTGTCTTTTGTAGATGCCTTTTATTGCCGCTGTACGTCCGTTGCTGTTGACGGTAAAGAAAGAAAAAAAAAAAAAACATTTTGAGATTTTACACGTTTTGTCTTTTAATGAATTAAAGTAAAGAAAAAATATTTTGAGTATCCTTTTTTGATATCTTATAAATTAGTTCTCAGTTTTGCTAAATAATCCAAGTATTTTATAGTAATTTCGCATGACTGATGAAAACTCAAATTTCCTCTTATTTAAGCTAGACACCGCTAAACACTGCCGACTAAACACTGTTTATTTAAGAAGCGTTATCAAAAGAAAACCAGTTAAAATGCCCACAAAACTGCCTTAAACACATGTCAGCAGCACCACGAGACTCCGCTAGCCCTTTTGCAAAATAGATGCGTTTATTCAACGTTTTCATTCAGACAGAGGCTTTAGCTGTGCCATGTGACCTGGATTCACTCGGTTTTCAGCTCATTAAAATTCCACACATTGTACCACTAATAACGTGGCTGAGTACACTTGACCGCGCATTTGTGCAAACCCGTTCGTCTATTCTCTCACCACCCGATAATCTGACGTGTTTACCGGTTGTTAATGAGACACGATTAAATAATTTACATTATTCATATTGAAATAGTTATCTCGTCGTGTTAAATCTTCGATATTTAATAACAATGCAGATCTCGATTTTGTATATATCGCTTCATGTTCTAAAACTATTGTCGATACGTTTAATTAACATTGCCATAATCTCGTTTGATAACGTTTAAATAGATTTTAAAGTTTATAATTTTTAACGCTTTTTTTTAAATCAAGCATGTTCCTCGTTGATGTGTGCTTTGTTAAAATAATAACCTACTACACACTTTAAATCTCTTAAAATATATTCTCTACTATCCATTAACTGTTGGTCTATTTTCATTTCCCGAAACGCCAAGCGTTGTTCGTTAAGATTAATATGTTGATGCTTCATTTGGTACTTCCGATAGGTGTCACTTCGTAGTTTCAATTACACACAAAAGACGTGTCTCTAATAAATTTAAGGATAGTTAGTGACACATGGAATTTGAAGCGGCTCCGGTATCAAGTTAATTAATTAACAGTGACGTAACCACTGCAGTAAACAATGATGAAATTCAAGCGCACCACATTTAACGAGCTGCTAGCATTGCATAGAATAAAATGCAAGTCGACACGGCAAGGACACTGCAGCCGGAACCAAGGCTGATGTTAATATGACCTTCTGCAGACGTCCCAAGAATGCCATGGTCATTACCATAGTTTATTAATATATGTTTATTTTCAAACAAATATCCATTTAACGTTTTATGAGGCTATTCCATGAAGTAGGTACTCGTAACATGCGGTAATGGTTTGCCGCCACGACAACGACTAGAAACTCATAATTATTTACACATTTTAAAGTTATTGCCACTGTGTAAATGTTTGCATTAAATTTAAAAACATGTGTTTTTGCCTTATTTAATAGATACGTATTTTGATACTTAGCGTATTTCTGACTCGACGCTGACGTAAATCTGACTTTGAAAAAGAAATTCAACTTAATCGGCATGGTCAAGGGCATTGACAATGGCATTTGGCAGCGACGCCAGATTAAAGTTATGCAGAAAAACATGTTCTACATATTCATGCCAACTCATTTCGCATAATGTTGCATCTTACATAGCAACTTGGTTTTAATTCAATGCAGATTTGTTCTACATCATGTAAATCAAACAAGTTTAAACATTTATGAGTCTGTATTAGACAGATGAAGGCTTTGAAAGCATGAATGTGAAACTGAATATATTTACGTTGATTTTAATTCTGTAACATTCTTACATGTATCGAATAAGACGTACTTGAAGTAAATTGAGAAGATAAAACGTCCCTGTAAAGAGAAAATGTAATGAGGTTTGTAACGACATTGTGAAATGTTATCTGGTAGATAATTTTAAGGTAACTCTTGTGCTTCACGGGCTGTTCAGAAAATTGAATAAGATAAGAACGGTTATTGTGTGTTGTATAGTGTGCTCTTACCCTCTAGCTTGAGGCATAGCAAGTAAGTACAAAACATGATTTTTATAATTTGTGTCGTAGTCTTAACCGAATTTTGTTTGCTTTAGAAGGACCCTAGATTTTTGATAAACCGAATAAATAACATGCTTTGTTTACACATACCCTGGCTTACATAAAATCTTCTTGTTTGCTTCCTAATTTCATTCCAAAATGAACGCTGTCGTCTGGTAACATCGGATTTATTATAATATATGACTATCATAGCCATTTTCCTATTAAGACTTGACTGCTCTAATGCCACGTAAAGATGTTTACAGACTTAAGATGAGGAACCGCATTGAAATTGTGTTAGCGCAGTTGTCGCCGCCTGTCCCTACGGAGACAGGTACACGAAGCTACGCCAGCCCGTAATCCAATATTTATGGATTAGATTAAACCTGTCTAAAATAGATAGGATTTTTTATATTTTTAATATTTTACGAAGGCGAGACACCTACGTCGAATAAAAGATTAGCTTTTTGTCCCTTTTTACAAAGTTGACATGTTCGAAAGATTAGCAGAGTTAAACTTAAAGCCTGGATAAACTTGGTAATGGCGACGATGTCCGAAGAGGGCATTCAATTGGCCTTTGTCCTATCAATGTCATTGGTTCAGCCGAATAAAGAAAAAATGCAATTTAATATCAAATTGAGCACATATCATTGTTAAGTTTTGTTTACAAGTGATGCCTTCGTGAGTGCAAAGTGAGTGTTGTTGGCAATGTTTACACAAAGACATCTTGTCTGACTATATGTTTGTCAATAGTCGTTGCAGTAATGTTTCTAAAATTTGTTTTTATGTAAACTTTAAAAGCGAAAGAGAATCCAACTTGGAAATTCAGTATTATAAATGTGATTGTAGAGTTTTTGGAAAAGTCAATAAAGGTTGTATCATTTATCAAAGGTTATTTACTTAAGTTTTACCTTTCAAGATATTTTGTGTTGACTTATCAAACTTTTTTTTCACTTAAAACTTCTCTCAATACATTTTAAGAAAACAAAAGCAATCGTAAAGTAAAATATTCCGATTCATTAATTAGTTTGGTCCCAAGTATTTGTAGCTAAAAACTTAATTTGTACAATGAAGGTGGTATTAACACAAAATCTGACAATAAACTCGTAAAGTCGATTAGTTATTTAAGTCGTTCTAATGAGACGAGACTTAGTTCGCTTCTTGTGAATGTACAATTAGTTTTCGGGACTGAAACGGCCATCAGAATACACAAACTTCTGTCGAATCCAATTACTTAACAAGTTTTTGCGAGCGAGCCAGACTGGGCGCGCCGTATTAGCACTTTACTTTGTTCTTGAAACCCTGTAAGCTCGGTTAGTTTAAATTGTTATTACTTTGAATTATACCTATTTCTAACCAAAATTGGTTTAGGAATGTCTTAATTTTGCTAAATATTCAAACAAACAATACATCAAATGTTTAAGTGCTTTTTCATCGTGTATCTAGACTTAATTTCTATTTTATATTTATGGAAAATGAGTTAGTTTAAGAATGAAAGTTTTAAATAGGTGTGCATTGGAAATGAATTTGGATCAATCACAGTCAATAGAGAAATGTCGGCCCATTGTCTCCGAATGCAATTTATCTGGGCCAAGTGGCTTCTATATTGTGTCAATTTCTCGAGTGATTCCCTTTCTCGCTGCACCCCCAGGCGTGCGAGTTGCACGTTAACTCAATGTTACGTCCATTCTGCCAAGTTCAAGTAAAATACACGCCTCTATACCTTTCCTTTAAAGTAATTGTTTGTTTCTTTAAAGGTCACCGCCATTTATCCTAATCTTGTAACTAGATAACATACCGACCTATATTTGACATTTAACCATTCCATCTTTATTTGTGGAATGAAAAGTTTCCTTTAAAGGGGTTTTTTAAAGGGCTCTCTAGTATTGCAGGTCGATCCGTCTTTTTGTGCTTGCTTTTATTAATTGAGTTTTCCGGGCTGAATATTTTGTACACATCCGTATTTCCTTATTATAAATGTAGGAAATGAAATATGCAGACAAAATCAAATACTTCGTTCTAGCTTGTGCTGGCTTCGTGTAACTATGTTTCGTGTAGATAAAAATGTTAAGTGTACCTACTACGTGTTGCGGCGAATATTTAAAGTGTGCCGCATAAGTGATCCGGCCTTACGCGTCCTCTCTCAAGTTCAAGGATGCCGGGATGTCTTGAGGCACTTTGTTAAGTAAAACAGAATTACTTAGGCCTTAAGTGTTAATAGCAATTTGTATAATCATCTAGGTTTTATATGAGAAATATTGGACCAAATATAGATCCTTGCGAGAATACGCACGAATTAACTTAATGAATTTTTGAAAGGATTCTTGGACGACTTCAAAACCATAACTTCCACTGAAACAGACCAAGAATAAGTCCTGAACTCGAAAATAGCAACCTTGAAATAAAAGACTTTATTTAAAGAATTCTATGGAATTTGTTCACCGTGTCAAACGCTCGAGCCATGCTTACAGCGTGGCCGTTTCAATTTAACACGCATTAGTAGCTTTCATGGGTTGCTTGCGTACATTTTTTAACCTTCAAAACACCCTGTCTAATTAGTGAAAATACTAAAGATGTTACGCGTGTAAAACCGTCCACGCATTTGCCGTCATTAAAGCTAGAACTAATTTAAATGCTTGTTAGTTATTTTTTGTTAGCGGCTCTTTCTTGAAATAGCGTTTTCGTATTGCTTTTACAATTTTTTTCTCCAGTTTAGTTAGTGTTTTTATCTATCTGGTGTAGTTTTTGTTTTCTGTTCGTTGTTTTATTTTTATGCAGCTGTTGCAGTTACAAACGCAATATCGTGGGCAGTGGTTGTTTTTGCCATTGTTTAAAAAGTATGATTTGGTTTTTAAAATTAACTTTATTAGGGTGAGCAGTATTGACAATAAAGCTGAAAAATAGAAGAGAAGTAATGTTGCAATATAATCTATTATTATTCTTTAATCAAGAAAGGTAATTATAAAATTATTTTATCAATTTCACGCACTGCATTTACAATTAATAATTTTATTGTTTAATTGATGGAAAGGATTTTTATATTGAGTTGTGAATTTTACAGACAAATTTTTCTGATGCTTTAAATGAATAATAAATTAATAATCATCGAATTATATTTTTACAGCCCAATATTACTAAAAAGTTTCTAAAATTCGTAGAGATATCTCGACGCATTTGCCTGCAATAAATATAAGAGTCAGCTTATTAAAACACATTAAATGTATATTACCTTCATTAGAGAGAATGAGGTCGACTCAGTACTTTTTTCAACATTTATCAACACCATTTGTGTTTGATGTTACATTTACTTCGAAAAATGTTTTTCATTAAGATAATTATTTTCTTTCGGGAGCACTGCTTTTGATTTATTATGATTCCGAAACTTCGCTGGTTCATGTGAGAATTTATGATGACAAGCATTTAGACAAATCAAAGTTTTCATTAAATGGTATTTTCATTGTGAAAGATTTCAGGTATATTTTTTTGTATTATTGGTAATTCATCATTCTTGGCAAAAACCCAGTTTCATATTGAAAAGGAAAAAAAATACCATCTCGTTGTTTTGATTTCCTGTGAGTATTCAACCAAGTAATCGATGATTTAGCGGCTTTACCAACAGTTCCCAATTTCACACATCGACATTTCGGTTAACAATGAAGACGTCTTCAATAGAAACAATACAATATAATGCAAGTTGAGAACAAAGGGATATTATAAAATCAATTATCACGATCGCTCACGACATTGTTGCGAGTCGGGCTTCGTCGTGCTCTCAGCGTTGCAATCTCTGATAACAGACCTCATAAAAATATAGAGGGTCCCAAGCTTTTGAAAGTTTGGGGCACTGTGTGTAAGCAGGAATATAACCGGCTAAGTGCGAGTCCGACTCTCGCATTTAGGGTTCCGCAGAGCAAAGATACAAAAAAAGATCCGCTCTACTAGGGGACCCTTTAATTTTCATTTATTTTATGATTTTTTGTTACAGCGGCAACAGAAATACACTCTCTATGTAAAGTTTATGAAATTTATTACAACTATTTACCTATTTACGGTCCACTGGCAGACAGACGGACGGAGAGCGGAAGCTTAGTATTAAGTAGGAAGTAAGTAACGGTCCCGTTGGAACTCTTTGCGTACAGAACCCTAAACCGATTAATGATGTTAAATTTAATTACTTACTGATAAATTACTTATTATCTATATCATTGTGTACAAAAAGTACATGATCTGTCTCTTTATTGACCTACGGCCCATCAACCTTTTTATTTGATCTGTGTCTCTGTTAATTAGAGGTATCGGATGGTCCATGTCTGTCGTGGGATTTAGTCGACCGAGAAATGGTAGCAAGTGGCAAACACTTGGATGGGGAACATCTAGTATGGAATATGGATATCAGCATTTACTACAGTTTAACGATTTTGGAAACGGAACGGAGGGGAAATGGGGATTTTTTTCTTAAAATTCGTAAAATTCTTCTCCCTCATATTGATATTTTATATAATACCTATAAAATCTATGTTTAATAAATTCTCACGCGTATCGCGCAGATGCTCTTAATGGGTACTGTATTAATGTGAACGGAGACTATCGACTATCGCCTACGTAAGTTGCGTGGGATGATACTTTTACGATAAACCTCCACTAGACGACAATCTCTTGGGAACTAATAAAATATCGGTGAAATTGACGATTACATTTACATAATGTTTACGAATGTGTGCTCGATAACTAGATAGGAAAAAAGAAAGATTTATTTTCCACAAATGTAACGCATACAATTAGACACAAAAAAGACAAAAGAGTATAAAGGTATGGGGAAATATGCGTCTCACCCTTGCAAAACAGCTAACGCTCAGCATATGCTAAGGTTCATGCTGGATGCATGGCCTCAGCGCTGACCGGCGTTGACGTGATGATGTCGACCGGAGTGAAAGTAATAATAGTTATAAATAAATAGCAATAACAATAAAATAAAATAAATGTCGCTTAAAGTGTTTGCATTGAAAACTATCATCTAGAATCTAGATTCTAGATCATAATATTATTTCGTAAAGTATAGGTGCGGTTAGAGCAATGTACTTTTTTAGTTTGTTCCTAAATCTAATTCACTTTTGAGAATCTGTCACCCAATGATGGGCCTCATCCCCTAAACGCCATCCAATGTTTGTGAATATGATTTATTTGTTATTGTGTATTTAACTGTCATATTATTAGGTTTCAAACGAGACTCTAGGTAAATCTTTTAATAACGAATATTACATAACATTCGGCTACGCAGAATATTAGGTATCCCAGATAAAAGTCTAGTAAGACTATAACCTAACGCGTCTCATTGTTATTCATACGAGTCTAACAATAAACTCACGAAATTGTACGATAACTGAGCCAAAAATAATCTCCGCATCCAGAACATTTTCAACTACTGTTCTGCGGATATACAAAAGAACCCGCAGCACGTCGCGCACAGTGGTAATTGGCGTGGTGATGGTGACCTATACCACTCGGCTATCTGTGCAATGAAAATTCCTCAAGTGACACACAAATTAGCCGGTCAGCATCATGGGTAAATTTTCATTTTCTTGCTTACTTAGAATTTTCATGAAGTTCAGTTGTTTACGAGCATGAAAGATTAACATAGCATAAATTCGATATTAAGAGCCAACGCAGTCTCAAAATTCAAACAATGTGTGTGTCCTTTAAGTATGTTATTATAAAAATTACATAAAGTCATGTATTTGTAAAGGAGGTAAAACACGTAAATAAATGAATATGTTTTAATCCCATTAAACAAATCGACTTTCAGCGATCGGAGCCGCGGAAACATCCAATTTCGATATGTAAAGCCTATTCCAGCCTGAATAAATATATTCCAAAACCAATATTACAGTACAAAGTGGAAAATAATGATGTTTTCAAACAACGCAGATTGTAATACATTGACAAAACAAAACGATTGGATATTGACTTTCCAATCTCAATAGGCACGTAGTTAGGTGATTTAATCGATGCCGCGTTGGCGTGTAAACATCGATATCAGTCGATAAGTGCGATTATAGAATCGATTACAGATCGGGCCGGTGCCAGTAATAATATTTGCATTACGCGTGTGCCGATGCCGAGAGTGATTGAGAGTGTGTCGTCTTATAAGTCGAGTGTTCGTAACCGAGGAATGTTTGCTTTGAATATTTTATAATAATCGTGGAGACATTCAGTAATATTCAGATAGATTTATTTTTCGTACTAGCTGACCCGACAGTCGTTGTTCTGTCAATCTATACAAAAATCCGATGTCACATAATAGTTTATTTTATCGACATTTTCCGTGAATTTTTCGTTTGTCCTGACAATCACAAACAACAAAAAAGAACGGTCTAATCGATGGAGCCGTTTTTAAGTGATGCTCCGTCATGCATGGGCAATTGATTTTTTATTTATATAGATAGATTTAAATTTAGTATTTTGTATACCTAAGGGACTTAAGGACAATGCTATGTCGTCTAATGAAATAAATTATAATTAAGTCGAGGAAGATTGAAGATACGAGAATTCAAGTTTCAAAAAAATAATGTCAGTACTAGCAGTCCGCCCCGGCTTCGCACACAAAATTAATAATAAATTATATAGCCTTTGTCACCCGGGGATAGTGTAGCTTCCCAAATTTGTAATAATTTTTCAAATCGGTTCAGTAGTTTCAGAGCCTATTCAATGCAAACAAACAAACAATCAAATCTTTCCTCTTTATAATCTTATCTTAGTATAAATAAGGTGTAGACCAATGCCTCGCATTGGGTCCATCCTTATTTATCAGAACACGCAAATAATGTAGATTTATTTCATTCCATCAGTAATCTAAAATTCAACATATATGAGCGTATTTGTAAACAACCTGGATCGTAATAACCCGTTTTATTTGCTATACTATCTATGCGTTTAATGAGTCATTTGGCGGTTACCGTAGGTGTCCGATCCGAAACCGGTTCAGTAACGGCTTTATTAATTGTGGTTTTATAACTTTCATTATTATGAAAATGGTTTCATAGAGGTGTGTTAATGATGTTAATATTATATGAGATGGAAATATAGATAAACATTTGATTGAGTTTCATTATAATAACTACTTAAACAAACAATAGCATTTATTTCACACCATTTTATTTTCAAGATAAGCTTGTGCCTTTCTTAGTGGATATATGAAATAAAGTACAGATGAAGAGAAATTTACTTTTTACTTAAAGTTACTTTTAGTTACTTAAAGTATATTTAAAACATGTTATACACACATACTCAATAAAAAATATTTACCAAGAAATTACAGTGTGTTTGTGCCCTTAAATCCAATTAGAAAAGCTAAAAAAGTCAAAGAAAGCTTCATAGCATTAGGGTTGTCCGTCGAACGAATAGTACTCACAAATTCGTGACAATTTCTTAAGATTCCGGATATTCAAAATTGAAACTTTGCAGTACATCGATGGCGTCTTGTGCTCGGTAAACATTAATTTTCAGTCAGCTACATGGTAAACATGCGGAGACACGATTTCAATCAGTGAAGAAGCAACGGCATTTTGCGATACGCTAAAATATTAACATTTTACATATGAACAAGTTGCTACGGAAATACGTTTTCATATTTAAAATACTGCTTCTGCCCATAAAAATGGACAACTTTCTCTCAGTACTCTTTGATTAGCTTATGATAATTTTTTATGGTAAATACAATTTATTTTTGGGAATTTAAAATGGTTTCAACAAAGTTGTTTATTACTATAGGCAGTAGCAGTATTTCAAATATCTCCACGCATGGCTGTGGCACCCTGTAAATCTAGCCTCACTAAAATCAACCGAATATAAAAAAAAATACATGGAGCGGCTGCCTATCTGCCCTTAAAAACCCACTTGTGGGAAATACTGTTTTCAGACAAAGCTTCAGTCAAGTGGTAACCCTATAGATTGTTCGTAGCACTACAGAATTCTCCAACATAAAAAGCTTTCGTTCTTAATTAAATACAGTTTGTGGTTACCGACTCTCAAATACATTTTCATTTTATACAAAAGTTATTTTATTTTAACCTAATTTATTATTTTGAACAATGAAATCGGTTTATTTGCCTACCGTAGAGGAAAAAACATTACCTTTGTTTATCAAAAATGTTTTAGTATACGGATCTTTTTAGAAGTTTTAAGTAAGTATACGTACGTACTATTTTATGAACTATTCGTATAACTTAAGGTGTAAAACACTCAAGTAATAATTCGATTTTAACAAATATGAATGTTAAAAATATACATATTTTCGAAAAGGCATTTTATTTGCTACTTGGAATGAGTGCTTACAAATTACAACCATTAAGAGCGAGGAACATTCCTAATTAATTAACAGCATGAAACCCGCATCGAAAGAAACACGTACGATCATTTTATAGGAACAACACAAACTGAATTTAATCAGTGCATTGGTAAGATAAGTGCTTTCTTTTATCTTCCTTTGTGTTCAATCCGCAGAATGCAAGACTTTATCTTTCCTATCTTTTCTTTGATCTTAGCGTTTTATTAACGTGAGAACAAAATATTTGTCAATTAGTCTAGACCAACATAAATGCTGAAGTTTTATTTAAGAGTTTGTTTGAACTCGTTAATCTACAGAAGTGCTACTAATATATTAAAATATCTTTTTGCTTAAAAATACTTTAAGAAGCCGAGTCAAAAGAACGGATGAAACCGCGGAACTCAGCTAGTTAACTATAAACCACCAGATGGTACTAATAAGATACGAGACACTACTACGTGTATACAACACTATTTCTACACCATTGTGCTTTTACAACTCATTGGTCTATCAAAACTAAGCAAGAAGCTTCTAGGATAATCTCTGTGTCGCTTTTTCGTCCGCAAGCAACCAAAAAAGAAAACTACGTCCCCTTAGTTACAGAGCAACACGAATGGCGTGCAATAATCGTTTAAGTGAAGTTGGAATGACTTTAGAATTCTTAGTAACTCCGCAAATGTATTTTATGTTTGTTCTGAGAGTGCATATAAAGAGGTTTGGCAGTTGTACGTACGTACGATTACTTTGATGTGAAGTTTTAGTGCGTTTTATTTTGTTGAAAATTGAATAAACCTGTATAGTGAACGGCTCTTGTGGCCTTTTAAGTTAGTTTAACTGGGAATTTAATAAATTTTTACTTGTATATTTTTATATAATGTCTCTGTTCTTAGGGGAATTTATTCAAAAATTTCATTTTTTTTTCTATTATTTCTTAAATTTCATTTCAACTTGTTTAATGTGTTTCAATTGTTTCGGTAAAGCAAACAGAACTAACACGTAATTGTAGGGTTCAACTGATTTATTTAAAGTGATATTTCGACTGCATAGAATGAAAGGACTTACCCGTTAAATTTAAACGACTTTTCGTGCTTTCGCAACTTATCTAGTATTTGCCCCAGTGACCGTGAACTAGTTTGTGTACCGTCCGCTTTGAATGCTGTCACAAACTACAGGGTGAGTTGGAGACGTAGTTGGAGACGTTCCAACATTCTACTAGATTTTGGATCAACTGGATTTTCACTGCAATTTGTTTAACATTTATTCCAAAACAGACCGGCTAGAAAATTGAATCGGACTTTTCAAGGTTCGAATTAAAGTCGTTTTGTTGGTTGATCAAGCGAGATGATTTCTAATGAATAATGTTTTATGTTACCTAATAAAGGCATGATTACGTAAGTCAATGTGTTAACATAACTTTTTTAGATAGTTCCTGTCCTATAACGAGATAATCGTATTACGACTTTTAAAAGCAACCACAGCTTTGGTTTAATATAATATAACAGTGCGCTAACACGGGCAATTAGTTCCGCGATTATTTGGAATTTTGGTTAAAAATGATGTCCCGGCAATAACTAGCAATGTATGGCAATACAAAAATTGTTTAGTAATTGTCAAGAATTGTCCATTTTTACTGGTTCGTGTGCGCATACACGAGCAACTGAAAATGGGCACCTTTATAATCGACCGACTAGTAGAAAATTCATTCTAGCATTAAATGCGCCTATGTACACTGTGCATAAAGTATTAAATAAATAATATTTCCATCAAAACAAATGACACACATTACAAGTTTAGACGGTAACAACCTAAAACTGGGTTATCGATTGACTGTTATTAAGATTGCACACTGTTTGGAAGACTGAAATAGACGCTACACTTCCTGAATAGGAACTAACTTGGTCATCGGAACTAATGGAATTGCTATCGAACATTCTGTTATCAATTAATCATCTATGTAACAATTCTATTCACCCTTGTAAAACAATTACCTATTGTTTTATCTGTAGGTATATATAAAACAAAGTCGGGTTAGGAACGGGTGGACCGATTTTTATTTGTTGTAATAACTAATAAAACACAGAAAAAAGTCTCGAAAAGGACTTACGGGAACGGGGACTACTTACGCGTGTGAAACCGCGGGGCACCGCTAGTTTTTTCATTAGATATTTGAGTTTTCTGTAGCTACTCATGAAGTTTCAATAAATCAATCGGATAGTATTCCACCGCTGGACATTTGGTTAGGTATCAGTATATTATAGAAATTCGAATTAAGTAGCACAGCAAAAATATTTTCAAAGGTAAGATTTATTTGTTTTTACTTTATCACTAAATATTGAAATGGGCCTCATTAATCATAACTCATTCAGACCGAATGTCTGGGAATATAAAATGATAGAGATTTTTTCTAATAAAATATTTCAGCTGGCTTTGAATTTTACTTTGATAATATAAATGTATAAAATGATCATTATAAAACTTCTCGAAGATTAATACGCTGGCTCATTTTGATTTTAATCATTTCTAAAAAACGGTAGTTTTGTCGAGGATTTTGAGCAGAGATTTTCTAGTTTTATTAAATTTATCTTGCGTCGTGGATCCAAAGTCAAACAGACTCGAAGCCAATATCTTGAGACCACGTAAATGTTTGCTGTGTAAGCGCTTGCCGTAGGTAATAAAACAATATGTTTGTACTGCTCCTTAGTATTCTTGTTTTACAGTATATTAAAAACAAATGGCTTAAGATCGTACCACCATTTCCACTACCATTTTTTAGAATAGTTTTTCTGATGGTAGGTAAATGAACACCACTTCTCAGGAGGATCTCAAATACCAGAAGATTTAGTGCTGCGATATCTCAAAATAGTTTCATTATTTTATCTTATTTATTAAGTATTTTACGTGCAATGCCTTCGCCAAATGAGACTGTAATATACCTAATATTATTTTCATAGAACATACTTCAAGAGCAATAACTTTAAGTTATAAATTACTAAGTAGTTCTCACCGATAAACTTTCATTTAAGTGGAGTCTTCTGAACTCGTAACTTATAATAATTATAAAGAGATAACGCGAACATGAGAGGTCGTGATCTTTTAGAAGGAGTAATGCTTTTAGTGCCTTTCTCCGTACATTTGTTTATTTCTCTACACTATTAGGGAGATAATATTATTAGATAATTGTTCCGACTACGATACGCTGTTCTTTTGCAGTCGTACGTATTCAGCTGAATCCAGTAAGACTGGAAGCCGAGCCCAACATAGCGTGGGAAAACGCTAGGTAGAACAAGAAGATTATTTGATAATTTCGCTCGCATATCTTTTGTACGGATGAGTTCCGTAACGCGCTAGGTATATATTTTTATAGCATATTGCGCATCATCATTTTATCGATGACGGTGCCATTCTCTACGCCATAAAATGCGAAACGTTGATGTCGAAGCGAATGACATAGCCGTCAGGAAGTTTAAGTGAAAATGAAAGAAGGGTAAAATGTTTTGCGAATAGGTAGGGAATACGTATTGGTAAGCGAAGCGTGCGATCTGTCACTTATCTCTTAACTTCTGATAGCAGATCAATACACCTTATGTAAATGTAAATATTTATATTGAAAACTCATTTCTATATAGATAACTAACTGGTAATCGCTAACATAGTGACACAATGGCCTACAATGTAATGTTCAGCATTTGTTCAATTAGCTTAAGTTGATTAATTGAAACCTTGGAAAATCCTTGTCGAAATTGTTTTTTATTTTACCAGGCGTTTGTTAACCCACAACTCGCCCAACATATGTTCCATGTTTTGAGTGGTTAGATTATAATCCTAATAAGTAACAATAGTATATAGTAAAGTCTATCTTAGAGAGAGGTGAAGCTCAAACACGCAGGGGTTATCATCTTATGACGGGATGAAGGCAAGCTTTGTTGCGCCATTCAATCAATCCACTGAGACTTATCTACTAATAATGGAAACCAGGACGAGAACAGTGTTCTGAATCATTAGCTGTGTTCATATGTACTGTGCGCCCTTGTTTATGATCTAATCCTTGTACCAAACGTGTCTATATCGAGTTAATGAAGGGGATCTGTTTGTTTGACATGTTAGTCCTGTTATGTGGTAGAACCACCAACATATTAATTTACATTAATTATACTGAAATTCACATCGCGTGTACTGTATGTACGTCCTGTCTCATTTTTGTTGAGCTTTTAGCGATCAAAATAAGCCAGTACTACAACTATAGCTAATATACAAATGGATTTCACATTATATAATATAAAGAAAATCCAATTTATTGAAATAAGCTTAATTCCAAAAAACTAACAATTGAATTGTCTCTCAAACTTTTTTGAGGGACAATTCTGTGCCTGTACTGTCCAATTTAATTGTTTAGACTTAAGTTGTATCACGACATGTTCTCTTTAGACATATCACTCTGTACAGAATGTGACAAAGTAACATTCTCCCACGAGACTTTAATGCATAACTATCCATAACACTTGTTACGCGCGCTCTGCCTGATCGAGTTATCAAGTGCCGCTTTAACTAGATCCCTGTTCTACAGAATTAATCCACTGTGACTTATCTATTTATTGCTGGCAACTTGTGCAAGATGACGGGTAAATGCATACAGACTCTTGTTTCACGATAAATTTGAATACTTTTGGATATATTTCATTGAAAATCTTTAGGGTTGTTCTTTTGTTTTTTGATTGTGTTTTGTTCGTCTTTCGGCTTTGAATTAAGGGTTATGTATATTAAATTTATTTGAGAATTTATGCAACACAAATATACATAAAACAATATTTTAGCATAGTATGTCATGTAAAAAACAAACAAAAGAAAAACTAATTTATATCAAATTACGCTTTTTGAAAGTCAACATATCAGACGGCACCATTCGCCCACTCTACACTGTTTCCTAAGTGCTCTGGCTTTGGAGAAGAAACGACGCAACAAACTCCCCAGCAGCGCGCTTTCTCTTATTTTACAAAAACAATTAATGAGTATATTATATTATATTTTTACTAAATGACCGAGCCAAAAAACAAGCGTTTAAGGCACGCGACTGTTTACTTTGTTATGGTAATGGAGTGTTAATAAATCTTAAAAAAACTTAAGGCCAAGATTTCCTGTAGAACATGAGCAAAAAATAAGTTTTGTAATTAAAAACCAATCTTAGAAGCCCTCAGTTTACACCAAATGAGCTAACATAAGTTACGCAGCTATCGTAAAAATATAGCTCTGAACATTGGAAAGTAATAAAACATAATGTATTATTGAATACCATCTCTACCGAGTTCCGAAGTCGTCTGTTTGTGCGTGCAGGTCACGACTGTCGGACGTATTTTATTGCCGCCAGTAAAGCACAACTTTTTTACGACCAATATGTTGACATTATAGTGTTGTCAATAGCAAAATGTTACCACTGCCATGCTCAAGGTATGTGCGTGTTTTAGATGGCAGCATTTAAATAGACCATACATAATAAAGCCTTCTTTTAGAACTATCAGTGTTGTCCCATATATGGCTATAATGATGCTCCTTAGTCTATTAAAAGTTCTCATTAAGCTTATTAAACGACTGCCCAAGAAAAGGAGTGTTATATTTTCAGGGCTCATGTGTGTATGTATTTTTGTAAGTTTCTTTATTCCACCATAACTTATAAACGGCTCAAACGATTTTAATGTATGTGGTATCGTTAGAAGCGTTGATATATTCCGGGTAAGATAAGCTAGTGAACATTTAGTACCTAGCTTGTGGCCATTCAACACTATTCACTTTTTGATGTGGCAGGCGTATATTTAATAAGCTTACATAATACATTTAATTGTGATCTAACCGAGTTTAAATTCTTTCAAGATTCCACTTAGACAATTTTAGTCAAGATGTTGAATGTAGGATATGATTTCGTCGAGCCTTCTTCCTTTGTTTTGTCATTTGAAGAAAGAAGCAGTAAGTACTGGCCATTGTATTGTGTATTAATTGTTCATTATGAAATTCACTTTTAAATATAATCAAGTAGTTATTTAAATAATATAAGAAATCCTAAACAAACCGTATAAACATTACGAAATGTAACAATGCTTCCTGAAATCGAGGAAATACGAATTCCTATTCAAATTAGGTGCGTCGTTAAAGTCGCTTCGGTTCCCAGTGTAAACACGGTTTGTGTAATTAAATCTAAATGCGTATCTTCATTCCGAGCTCGTTCCGTACATAGAATGTTTACATTGCCGCCTATGTTTATCGTCCAGTTGTTTACAAGGTGGTGTGACGGACACAAGTGGTTTAGTTTAAAAGTTAAAACGATTATAACAACTTTTTGCCTTTCAAGGTGGTAATGAGCTTAATACATTCCCATTTTTACTTTTCCATCCTTAATATGATTCGGAGGAATTCGTGTTCTTCTCATGCTGAAACAATTAACTAAGAGCTAATATTATTCCAACGCCAAATTTTTTATTTCGAGGAATAATTTTGAATTTTTGACAGTTGTTTTAGACAAAACCTGTCAGACGTCAATTTTATTTCACGAATGAAAATTAGCTGGCGTTGGTAAAATCAGTCATAAGTCAAAAGACCGATTTTTCAACATTAATAAATAGTTTAGTCAGTGATATCCTCGATCAATTTCATTGTAAATGTCAGAAAAAGATAATAATTACATTTATTTAGCGTAATCGTATTGTTCTGTAATTCTCAAGTGTGTATTTAGATCTAAATAATTGCTTCTGAGTTCAAAGATTATCTACAGACGTGGAAGACTTTCACATATTTTTTTCTTTCATTTCATCTTTGAATTAACGCGGACGTACTTTTTTACATTATGTCAATGACATTCACTTAATTTCCAATCGTTGTAATTAAACATCTTGGAGAAATACAGTCGTTATTTTATATTTTTCATTACGACTCATTATTAGAATCATCACGAGAAGATCATTAGTGTTTATAATTTGTATATATCATGAACTTTCTAAAGAGCTGACTGAATCGTATGAAATTATGAAGTAGTTATAAATTGAAGATTCACGATGACATTTCAACAAACAGTAAATGAATACAATACCTTTTCAAATTCAGTGGTTCATGCAAACTAACGTAATATTTTATCCTTTTTGGTTAAGAAGAAAATACCAACTACCGAAAAAGAGATGCTCAAATTTTAATATAAGTATATCAGACTGCAAGCCACGTACGTCTAAGTCATAAAATGCCGACTTAAATATCCCAACAGTACATAATTCAACATCTTTAAGGAAAGCGGTTGAAATAACCATGGAGTGCAGTCGAGAAACTAATAAATATTCAGTGCAGTACCACTCGAGCACTCGTACACAAGACTATTTCAGTTCCTAGGAAGTGTCGCGGTAACTTCACTATTGTGTATTCAAGACTTAAGCGGTTGGGCTTCAAGGAAATTGTGAGGTCTGGTGGTTTACGATGATTGATTGTGGTTTGGTTTAGGTTATGATTTTAAATTAGGTAAATTATTTTAGAGAAAGGAGTTTACGAGACTTCCTGCTATACTAAAAGGACGACCGATATGTTCCTTGTATTAAATAATTTTCAGACACACAGGGTACATAGAATATAGATTTTCTTGTGCGTCCCCGAATTCGTAATTCACTCTTTTACCGCTAACATCAACAAACTTTATATAACTAAAATGAAACTTTTACAATTTTTTTTTTCTAAACTCAACCTGATAAATTTTAATAAACTAAGAAGCCGTAAGAACTTTTTCCTAATTTAGACAGGAGAAAACAAAGAAGGTGGAAAAAACTCGAAAACAAACTTTGTAATGCCAAATGAAGCCCAACTTTGGTTTGACTTTGTCCAATTACGTAGCGGAGTTTAATCAAGTATATTAGGCAGTTATTTGATTATACGCATTCCTTTGATGTTAATTAAGATTGATCTGCCGTGAAATCGACCATGAGGTCTAGGGACGTAATTGTTGGGGACGACTGATGAAGGACCTCTATTAAATTGAGGACGTATTGGGCAGTCAACCGAGGCAGTTAATACGATTTTCGGAGACTAGTTATCCAATTCGACGTGCGTATTTTGCTGACTCAGTCATTTGGGATTTACTGCGCATAAGTACCTTACTCGCTTAGGTATGAAGCAAACTTATATAATACTAGCGGCCCGCTTAGGCGTTGCACGGATGGACATTTATTTTTCAAAATATTCTATAGCCTATGTTGATCTGAAATAATGTAGCATTCAAATGGTGAAATAATTTTTGAAATCGATCCAGTAGTTTTTGAGTTTATTCGTTACATACACACATGCACACAAATCTTACCTTTTTATAATATTGGTATAGATATCGTTCAGTAAGAAATGTTTCTTTCGTGTTTTTTCAGAGCCGTTGTCAATTTGAATCTCATTTAATTTACATCTTTGTGGTTTCTTTGTATGTTTACCTGTAAACTGGCTGAGACTTCCTTTGTACAAAACAACAAAGCATCTAGGCGTTTACCGCAAAAGATAAACAAAAACAATCCTTGAATAACAAATCTAATTAAACATTCAATTAACTGATATCGATGGTCGATGCTTGAATTACAGAATTCTGTAGAAACAAAGGTATTTCGAATTAAATTATTTCGTGCGTGAAAACAAAGGCTAAGGGCGGGCTTGAAGGTCGTGCGTTGAAACGTGTTGAGAATGCGGTGCGTAAAATCATGACGAATTACATACATTACACCTGCCTCCCACAGGGCTTGCCTGCTCCTGTGGTATTTGTCCTTATGTTGGTGCTTCCGACGTAGGTTGTGTTCGCATGCATCGTTCCTGTATTAACCAGAGGCTATGTAGAGACTTTGTATTGCAAAGTGCTTCTATGATGTCGTATGTTAGAAGGTTCTTGAATGTCTGATTCTAATACCAATATGCTTGTTAGGATTTATCAAATTCTTGGTATATCCCACACTAAACTAAATCACTTAGTTCACCTGGATGAACAACGTAGAATATACCCAATTCATAGGTCTTCTTGATCTATGATACGAGTACAAAATGTCCTTGAAAACCCTTCAACCTCATTCAAGCCTGTTTAATGTTCATATTAATTCTAGATCGGATCGGATTAATTCTAGATATGTATTCTTGGAGGTTCGTCAAAACAAAGCCGTCCCTTTAAGGGCAACGGTAGCCCTGCGAAGGTCGCACACACACGTGCCTCTTAAATATGTATTTGCTTTCTAATCAGAGGACGCACATGTTTCGTGTTCTAATGAATATCTGTTTGACTATAAACTGTTGGCAGTCATGATGCGTGCCTGGCTTATGAGCTGGTATTTGTACCTTATTATTTAATTACTCACCTTGTATAGTATACCTGCGTAAATATGATTGAATTTGATTAAAATTCCAAGGAATTACGGATAATGTAATATGACGTAAAATTAAAAGTTTCTTAGACAGTCTCAGTATATAATTATGGAGTTCTAAAGTTTGAAGAATTTACTAATTCAATTTTGGTAGATTTAGAATAAGTTTGAAATTCCATAAAATATTTTAGCAGAGCCTTAGAAATACCAAATAGTAGCTATGAGTAGCTTCTGGCAATTTACAAATCCTGGAAAAAGTAGACTTCTATTACCAATATACATAATAACCTTCGAACATTATATTCTGTCGTTAATTAATTAATTAACCCTTTCACTTCCCCGTAATCCAGTTGCGGTATAAACAATTCACGTTTCTGTTATCTCGATTATATTATATTCAAGCTACCAAACTCACTATTTATTGTTGAAAAGACGTGTGTACTGTACACTGAACACACTGTGTACTGTACTGTACACACGTCTTTTCAACAATAAATTAATCCAAGTTGGCAGAATGGTCGGGGCAAAGCTTTCGCTTTAAGTCTTTTGGTTCGCTGGGTAACCCAAATTTGGGAGACGTTGAACCTCGTCCGCTATCCTTACATCCCATCCTCTCATTGTTCCACGAAAGTGGTTTGGCTTTATTCCATTTGCAACTATGTATCTTGCGTGTTTCTTGGATTTTCAAACTTCTTGACGACAGGCCCTAGCGGTGTCGTTGTTTGTTCTTTTGTGTTTCTAATTCTAAAGATAAAACAACAATGTAGCTTTATCGTTCCATGCTGTTTATTGAGTAATTTTCGGAACGTCTGGTAGTAAATCATTGAAAATCGTAATACATATTAAAGTTATGACCTTCCAAATGTACACAGCCTCAAATATGACTTCTAGTGGGCTAGAGGTTATGTCCCCA
The DNA here is from genome assembly GCA_932294365.1 of Diachrysia chrysitis. Taxonomy (NCBI): domain Eukaryota; kingdom Metazoa; phylum Arthropoda; class Insecta; order Lepidoptera; family Noctuidae; genus Diachrysia; species Diachrysia chrysitis. The sequence goes on from OW028661.1 coordinate 2,324,844, forward strand.
ACATTTTCGTCGTAAAATAATATTTTTATGCGTTCTATTATAAATGTATAGAAGTCCCTGTTCACTTATTTATGGAATTTAAATTATGAGCTTCAACCAAAAGGGTGACTGGTAATAAAAAAACACGTGTAACTTGAGCCTGCGTTGAAAGAGTAACCTTTAGCAACGCCACGATTTATTACAACGGTATAAATAAGGATGGAACGTACAAAAGAAAATAAAATTGCTACGACAAGCCTTGTCACATGATATACGAAGTCCTTATGGAACGTTTTAAGTCTTCGTTGAGTGCCCTTTTATGTAAAATGAAGGACACTTTCGAAAAGCTTCTTTCGATGTGTCTGGATTGATCTTCGATAATGCTCATCTCTTTGACTTAATTAAGTAATGTAAAAAATGGATTATCAAGCACGCTCGTCAAGTTGTCAATATTCTACAAATCGAACCAGAACAGTAATTATGCTTTTAAAAAAATAAACTATTCTTACATATTTAATTACCGTCTTACGGATACGTAAACCCAGAGAGTGTTTAGGTAATTAAGAGTCAACTAGTATTTACTAGACAATTATTTGAATAAAATTAACCTTATTATCACGTTTAAGAATCATAAGCGTACTGAGCGAACTGAATATGCACTTATTTTGCACGAACTATAGATATTCGATTTTCTTTCAAAATTGTCCGACCCACTACACGTGTTATCGAATGGTGCCAAAGCAATTAGTGACGTGTGTCGCAATTTTCGATAGCCAAATGACTTTAATATAGACGAGTTGCCAACTTATTGAGACAGTTGTGGAAATCTGGTGTTGTCTGTATCATAACAACTGTTGAGTGTTCTCAAAGCTTTAATTATGTATAAATTATCACAATGTGTAACTCCGTGTTAAAATGTCATATTCAAAATAGGAGGTGCTATTCTTTCTGGTTAACCAATGATATTATACACAAGTTATGTTATCTTCATCGTTACTAACGTTTAAAATCTGCCCGCGCTGAAGTCAAGTTGCAATAATAAATAGTACAAAAGATAGGATAAGCACGTAAACGAGATAGCAATCATTGAAAACTCCTAATTAGGAGGTTTTCAAGTCCTCAATGTGAGCGCTAACATGTCTGCCTCATTTTTATTTATAATGCCATTGGGGTTAACCTCTATAACGACTGAATTCAAAGAACTGATGCTAATTGTTGGGCGTGATAGTGCAGTTACAAATTAGGAATAATTTTATAATTGGACGGAAAAGATGTATAATATTCGTAACATTATGGTTTCCGTATAAATAAATAAATAAATAAAACACAGCGTTACGAAGCCTTAAATAAAAATGCCTATAATACGTCAGAAACAAGTTAAATCATAACCAGGGGAGGATGTCTGTTCATATTAATGTGACGAGGATACGATCCTTTAAGATGCAGCCGAGTGCGATGGCATAGCAACCACTCTAACAGATTAATGCGCGAGGTTTTTTGATAGGGTTGATACCTATAGCCCGTTATATTTCTCTCAACCAGATTATTGACAACATCGAGTCAGACAATGACTTTGCTATAGAGCTATACTTCCCACTTTGCAGTTTATGGCTTTGTGTATTTTGTTTGTTGAGTCTACATATCGAAATATATTGTTACCGATTTAGTAATACTGACATACTCAAAAAGTTCTAAACAGTTAAAATTTGAGCAATCAAAAAGTGACCAGAGCCAGATCTTTCTTTCTTGAAAAGCTGTGTATTTTCAGTGAATTAATTGTTAAAAGAAACCAAACCTAAGACGTAAACAAAAACACAAAACAGACAAACATTAATCCCATCGCGTGAATCCCCGGCCGGACTACCAACCCCCATCGAACCATCGAGAAGGGTAAAGTAGATTAATGTGGCAGAGTTATTAACAAATGGTCCGGCCTGTCGGAAGCTCTCCAAATCCAACGAGTGCGTTTATTTCAATACAACACCTTTTATCATATTGATTGACGTATTTAGGTCGCCGAATATGGACGTGGAATTGGTGTAAACAATTTTCAGCACGCTTTATACTGCTAGTGATAGATGAAGCGGAAATTGGGATGGTGCGCTTATTTCAAAATACAATTTTGATATTAATTCATCGAAAAAGCTGATCGTTATAAGGTAATATTTAAAACTACTAGAATAGCAATACAATTAAGTTGAAATTCGTCGGAATTCTTCATAATCTTTAAACAAGATATGTCAAGCATCCTACCTTTAAATTTTTTAACAAAAATTCCATAATTTTTCGTCACAGCCAATTCTTGATAAAGGTCTTTAGAATTTTATTCTCTTCGAAGTAAACCTAACTTTATTACAGCCAAGAAATTAGGCTTGTTTATAAAAATATATATTGCGGCATATTTCCTGTTCTGATGTTCAATATCCTGTGATTGTGAAAATGACTCACAATATTCTATTCCCGGCCCCTTATTGCTTATAACCAATTGACCGATCGTGAAAGTCCATACATGAACCTATGAAGCCATCTGTTTGGAGAGTACCCACTAAGAGACCCAAATTGATTCCGGGTTCATGGATTCTAAACCGTCCCCTACTGAAATTGCTTCATTTGAAGGCATTTTAGAGACTTTAATAAAGTTTAATTTATGGATTTTGTGCTTACAATGTATGTTATATCCTTGTAATGTAGAAAGGCTTTCAACAGTCCCACTGGTTGTGAAGTTTTCATTAAATTCGATCGCTTTTGTTTTATTAAAATCAAATAAATCTAGTAGTAAATGCGTTAAACACAAACTCAATAACTTTTTAATGAAGTTTTCCTTTTACTTTCAAAGCTATGAAAATTGCTACATTGGAAGCATAAATTACTTGTAATTGTTTATCAAACAATTGTACGACTCGCGCCAGTAACACGCTCGATCGATATCAAATAGCTGCCATTACACTATCTTCGCCGTGATCAATTAATCACGTGATCTAATTATAAACTATTCAGTGATAGTGCACAGTTGATAGTTAGTAGGACTTGCATGTTAGGGAACGTAGGTAGTATGTTTTATAAGTGTTGTCTAGTAACTTTTTGATGTTGTGCTTTCTGTTCCTATTTTTCTCAGCACATTAGAGTCCACTGCTGAACATATGAGGACCTCCGTGGTGGAATGGCGGACACACCGGTTTTTAAGGTGTCGGGTTCGATCCACGGCCGGGTCAATGTAGAAAAACTCCTTTTCTACATTGTCTCGGGTTTGGGTGTTTGTGGTACCGTCGTTGTCTCTGAATTCCATAACACAAGTGCTTTAGCTACTTACTTTGGGTTCAGAGCAATGTTTTTGATGTTGTCCACATTATTTTTTTATATGCCTCTTGCATGGCTCTCCAAGATGCTTTTGAAGCGGCGATTCAGCCCTGCTGTCTTTTTGATGTCATTCGACCATCGGGCAGGTGGTTTGCCGACACTTCTGCTTCCTGTGTTTTGCTTTACTTATACCAAATTATTTATTAGCAAATTACTACTTGCATTTTATTTTATTATCCCTTTTGGTGTCAAGTTTTATTTCAATTTTGTAACATGCGTATTGACTAATTGACTCGCATACTTAGCCTTTCTAGTTCGACTTTCAGATGATTTACTTTTTCCATTTACCTACCTAAGACATGTTTTCCAAAGTATGGAATGTCTTGTAAAACCACACGGTTAGCGGTTAGAAGTCGTGTGATCTAATGATATAACCGCAGCTTCTTATAACGGTTTCCTTTTCTGGTATGTTGATTTCCTTGAAGCCTTATTTTCCTAATAAGGTATTTGCTTATGTTTTATCAATGTTATTTGAACTTCACGCGGTTTTTGATGTACTTGTTTAATGTCATAGAGTCTATTGTATGCATTTTTTTTTTCAAACCTATTATTATTACCTAGTGTTAACGACCTTATAAATATCTCTGGATTTGTAGAATTCTATTAATATCATTGTTTGTCAGAGACCTCTCCGCAAATGAAATGCAAGTTGCTGTTAGACTAAGAGATTGAGGGTATCGGCAAAACAACTATTTTATTTGTTAGGAACTGAAAATGATTTACTGAAATTGTGGCGTATTTCTACTGATGATTGTCAGTCAGTGAAATCAGTTGATAATACCACTGACTTTAATCTAACAGCACATTGATGCGGGTGAGAGATAACGTCTTATTACTAAGAGGAGAGCAATCATTACGCCTGTCATTAGTGATCACAAACATAACTGTGTATACTGCATTGATTATTGTGTTATCTGGGGACCGTTACTGACTGATTTATTTCTACAGTTTTCATTTGTTTTCACCTTATAATTGAAAAATATATATAACAAATAGATCTACTACTCTTGATACTATTTATTATATACATAATAAATAGATCAAATGATCATGCTCATCACACAAAGATTTGTCCTGGGTGGGAATCAAACCCACGGACTTTGGAATATAAGTCAGAATCACTAACCACTAGACCAACTCACACAGGCCAGTCAATTTGTTTATTGTTTCCGTGTGTGTGTATTATTTCCTTAATTTTGCGTTTCCATCCTTTGTATATATTTTTTTTTTTCAATAAGATGTGTCTATATTAATTTTTGTTCTTTTTCAGGTAAACATTTATTACAATAAAATTAAGAAGTTTAAGATGTATTGGAGCAAACCTTGGGTAAGATGAACATAGATTTTAATTAATTTAAATGTCACATTATGTATATTTATCGTTGCATATAAAATGTCTTGCTATATAATTATCCGTTTTATCAAAGGTCGGTCATAAAACAGTATTTGAATGCATTTTACTTCCTATACAAAAAAACTGCATCACACAAAGTTGCATAAACGAAGAGAAAAACTCGTAATCGATGCGTGTAAATGTACAGTCAACAGCAAATTGTTTCATTTATGCATAAACTTTCGTCCAGTTTACGTGTTACATGTTGAACGATACAAGTGCATAATTATGTAAATGTTTCACATAATTTATGTGTGCCGTATCGTCTGTCGCAGTGCCGTGTTAGTTAATCGTCAATCAAATATGTCTAGCATTCGCAGTTCATAAGTGTACTCAGGCAGTCGCTTCCAAATCGTTTAAGGATACATTCAATCGCATTTTCGTTGAAATGTGGTGAGCGGAATTCTTTTTTATTGAATACTAATGAAACACTTTAATTTTACTGCTGCACTTTACATTCATAATAATTTTAGAATTTATTTATTTTCATGCAATAAAATTTAGACCATATTAGCAGGTGTATACAATTTAAATGTAGCTATGAGACATAAATGAAACTCGAATTTTTAAAAAATTTTATCCAATTAGTTACGATTTTGAATTGCCTTTATCTATGAAAGAAAAAGATCCGTTAAAACAGTTAAAAACATAATTTATAACAAATAACCGTTTTTAATTACTTCTATCGCCCCTTTTTTTTTAAACATGATAAAATCATACTTTAAAATAATCACGAAGCAAATAAATCAGGCAAGTGTTTCCCCACATCTGCTCACTCTCAGGCAGGTGATTACATCGTTAGCATCAGGTGCTGAGCTCACGTAAACGTATTTACATAGCCATATTAAATTGCGGTTCGTGACAGCTGAACATTTAGATAATTAACGCTCGAAAATTTAAGTTTTAAAAGCAGGAGGGTACTTCTGATATTTAATTGGTATTAAAATATTTTGAGCCTCGCAATTAACAATATCAGAATTAATTGCTTACGTGATTTAAGAATAAATAAAAAATCTTTTATTGACGTCAAACCGGGTGTAGATCTAGCTTGTTGATGCTGACAATGATGATGAAAGGTCCTGTTCGAAAGGCCTGGAAATTATTAAATACTACCTCATCGTCAGAATATAAAAAGGTTGTATATTAAAAACTTACCATAAATTTACTGATACCCAAGGTTTTTAACTTGGACGACAAATTTCCCTTAGCAGCCACTCAGTTTGCCCATTGCGAACTAGAATTTAAAATTCCATATTCTGTACATAGTTGATAAAAGGCTGATAGCAATAGAAGGTAATGTAACAACGTTTCTCGCTTGTGTCGCTCTCGCATGTGCCAATACAAAGTGTATGTAAAGCTTACGATGAAAGCACAAATATCAAACGTCAGTGGAGACTGGAGTATCTACAGAAACGTATGAATGCTTTTACCATCAGACTTTGCCTAGTTTTACCTTACACTATCATTATTTACGTTTGCAAATATTATTTTGGTATAGGCTATGTAAAGCTGTCGATATGACAGTCGGTATAACTTTATCGTCTTTTAACATGTAAACATCAAACAGTTAAATTCATCTTTAATGTTGAAGGAAATACACGCCATGTCATTTACAAATACAAAGTGCGGGACTGCCGCAATGCTAACCCGCAACCATTTACCGTAGCGGTCTTTGAAAAACATGCTTGACAGCGATCGATTTACGGGCTAATAATGTCTGGCAGCATTACGCACTACGTCAAAAACGTAAGCAAAATTCAAAATGTTACAGACACATATCACCTTACTGCCAAAATTCCTCTATCAGTTTATATAATACCCGATACATATATTATATCCTAAGAAAACAGCTGCCGAGAGCCCATTCAACAAACTTGGCACGCTCTTGAACTTAAAATGCCAACGTTACATCTGATTTTTATACGAATTTGAACTTTAATAGCTCGTGTGAAAGGTCATATCGTAATTTGGCAACAGAAGACGGGTTGTTGTATCCATATATGTTGGCTGGCGGGGCATGCAAACACGTAGGCCGTGCCAAACGCGGTCTGTCGGTGCTTAGCAATAAAACTAGATATTATCCAAGTCGTGCGTGCTCTGGGACATCTTCCGTTTTTGATAGGATTCAGTACCTGCATATATCTCGTGTAACGTATCCATTTAACGTTTGAATCTATATGCTGCACTATATTTTGGTAATAAGTTACTTTATAATCATTTGATATATGCACCTAGCTTATGCTACATAATCAGCTTTGTTTGCTACTTAAAGGACGTTGCATTTATAGCAAACAACAAATTTGTGCAAAACGTGACACAGCTTTGATGTAAAACTTTGAAATTGGCTTACTTTGTTTGTATAAAACTCGGGGATAAACGTAGCATGTGAAACCTATCAGAAGCGAATTGAAAGTGAAAGGTATTCTTAAGTCAACAGGATTTTGTTTCAAAAAGTTTTAGTAGATTGCATTGAGTAGATATTGTAAAGATAATTAATGCTTAGTAAAAAGAGTTAAGCGTCTCTAAACTGGCATAAATAGGAACTATTAGAAAGAAATGTTAATTTGCAATACAGAAAAGATAAAAGCTTATTGACGAAATATTTACCTAATCACAGAGTTTATAATAATAATAGTAAGTATCCTGACCGTATTCGGCCAAAGCTACTTGGTATTTTATTAGTGTGAGCTTCGAATGTTAGCTATCATGTGACGGACATAGCCAATTTTTGCTTTAAACAGAGTTTATATTGGATTGTTGAGAGAAGTTGAGACCAAGTTATAGATTTTTGGAGAAAAAAAAGGTTGAAACCCAAATACACGGAAAATGTAGACATAATTATTATAAATGAATAAGAATCCTCCCTGCGAACATGCCTAATAAGTAACACTCCTTTATTTTGTCTAATTTGATTGAAGCCAGGCGTTGTTCTACAAATATTTAATTCAGTAGTAGACGTATGATTGATGCTCGTGTCTGTCAGTAATTCTATATTAGCTGTGACTTATGATGGCGGTCTCGGCACCGTATGTAATGATGTTCATGTTCAACCATCGATTAAGGCCGTGTCTCCGTTTTGCAAGAAATTGTCCGCGGTTCGGTTTACTTTGAGTTATTTCAACTATTTTAAACACATTTGGGTGTCGTTTAACTTGGTTTCAGTCGTCTGTAATATTTTATTAGCACGTTAACATAACTACTATAATTTAAAACTATAAAAATAGGTATTATACAAACCAACAAAACTCTTTTTTTTATAATACTAGCTGTTGCCCGCGGCACTGCCAGCGTATGTGTCGGTCGGTATACCGAGTAGCGACTTTTAAGTCCTTTGAGTTAAGTCTTTTTGGTATTAAATTGAAAGGTATCCTAATCTATTCTTTGCCTTTAGCAAGCAATTGGAAGTCGCATTTCCTTCTGTTAACATTTTTCTTTACATAGCATTCGTAGCAATAAGATTAGGTATTACACAGCTTAGTAACCTCTAATTGAGAGAAGATGAAGCTTGACGTAGCGGGTATATTAATTAATACCAAAATATATTAAGCATGCGAGCATAGCTTTTCGTAATGACACTGAGTTTAAATTGGACTATTCATAAAATATAGCCAAATAAATATTTAGGATTTAAAAAAAAACATATTCTATGATCCCAGTAATAGTGCACTAACATTAAATGGCTAAAAATTATAAACGAAAGTTCTAAATTTAATTAGAATAACAACCTCTGTTCTGGTTTTGGCCTAGTTTATATAAATATAAATCAGTAATATAAAAATAAATCATGCGTCGTATTCCTATGGTATTTGAAGTGGTCTAACATTGGACAACCAGGACCGTTCGTCTCATTTACAAGCCAAATTGGGTGAAGTTCGAATGCGGTATCCCCAATTCACCTATCACGCGACTTCTTGACCCTGACATTCTGGTCAAGTGGGGTCAGTTAGACCAATATTATAATAAATAGCTATAACAACTGAATTGGAGCTCAATAAACGAAATTTATGTGCGATTTTATTCCGCTTTTGATGCCAATCTGTTCAGCGCGATTGTTGCTGTCGACAAAATCTGAACGGTCATTCAACGTCTAGCTAGAAACGTCCATTTAGGATTCAAGTCTTTCTTGAAATTATACTTTAAAGCAGATTATATTTCGCTTTATCGATAAGCATTATTAGTTAAAATATTTTAAGATGCCTTTTGAGAAATATGAATGTAGAGAGATCGTATCCAAGAGTTCTTTTATAAATCAACCGGTAGGAAGATTTTCAGCTCTATTTTTTGCAGCTTTATCTCTCTCTCTATAATTATCTTATTAGCATAATATATTTTCTTTGCAAATCCATTTGAACGCTAGCCAAAAAAACTTGATCTACATTGGCTTTCAAACACCCATTAGCCGTGTTATCTTTTAAGAAAATCAAGTTTATTGCGGGAAAACTCAAGGATCCCTAATTTCTTCATGTGGTTGTTTCACGGCCCTGACATTCACGCGGGCACGCTCAACACGGTTTATGGATGTTCGCGTAAAAGTAACACTGTAATGGCATTCTTATTGCCACAATGAGCAGGCGTTCATTGGTTTAAAAAATAGATTAATTTCGCCAATTAGTCAAGTATTTTAAATCATTGATATGAATGTTAATTTTCGTTAATATTATTGCTGTGACCTTGGTTTTTATATTACGATTTTTTTTATAGAACTTTTATTTATCGGACAAAGAAAAATCCTTCATGAGTGTTATACATTTTAAATGTTCATTCCAATGGAAACATTTCTTCAAAATAAAACACTATAGTAAGTATAAAAGTTGAAAGCAAAAAGTCAACTCATAAATAGTACAAAACTTTTTCTAATAACGATAGAGAGTTTACGTGCTTGGAATTTAATCTGAAACATTGATTTTTACTAAAGTCTAATATAAAATCCAGTTTGCTGGTCAAGATTAGCACATACTTCAACACGACACATATATATTTCAATAAAACTGATATTTCTCTTATGTTGATTGTTATAACCATTTATTTTTCCATCGTTCTCACGTAGAAGGCCGAGTCATTCGGGAGTGAATTACGGTTCATCATAAAAGCGTGTTTTATCGCGTCCCCCATGAGTCGACCTTGCAACTATAAACAGTATCAGTTGACCTAGACCGTGTACTCGAATTTATCTTGTGATAAAGCGCCGCTATTAATATACTAGGTGTCGCAGACGGGCGATGCCCGGAGCTTAGCTCGAGATGGCGAGACGACTCGCCTCGGTCATTATAGAGATACATTCACGTACTAACCATTTTTAGGGTTCCGTACCTCAAAAGGTAAAAACGGAACCCTTATAGGATCACTTTGTTGTCCGTCTGTCTGTCTGTCTGTCTGTCTGTCTGTCTGTCAAGACCTTTTTTCTCAGGAACGCGTGGAGGTATCAAGCTGAAATTCATATCAAATACTCAAGTCTATGGTCTCTTGGAGCTGTGAAAAAATCAAACTTCTAAGTCAACGCGATCAAAAGATACTCCCGTTTATGCCGCAAATTTTCGACACTCGCAAGGGAATCAAAACCTACAGGGTACTTCCCGTGAACTCAGAATCTTGAAATTTGGTACGAAGCAACGTCTTATAACACAGATAAAGGAAAAATTGCGAAAAGCATAAATTTTTAGTTACATCATATAATAAAAATATTTTTAATAATTTTAAACTTATTACCCCTTTACTCATGAACGCGTAGTGGTATTATATTGAAATTCTTAACAAATACTCAAGTCTATAATATCTTTAAGCTGTAACAAAATCAAACTTCTACGTCAACGCAATCAAAAGATACAGCAATTAAAGCCGCATATTTTGAAACTCGCAACTACTCGCAAGGGAATCAAAACCTAAAGGATACTTCCAGACGACCTGGAATCTTGAAATTTGGCATGAAGCAACGTTATAAAGTACACATATAGGAAAAATTCCGAAAATCTTAAATTTTTAGTTACATCACATAGTATATTTTTTTTAATAATCATAAACTTACTAGCTGACCCAGCAAACGTTGTTCAGCGATTAAAAAAAAAAACAGATGTTGGCCGATTCTCAGATTTAGCAATAAAAATACCATAACTTTTACTTATATACCTACAGGTTTGTACGGAACCCTCGGTGCGCGAGTCTGACTCGCACTTGGCCGGTTTTTTAGATAAAGACTAAACTAACCAACAATACAAGCTATATAGTCGTGTCCTCTAGAAGTCAAACTACTAGAGTACAAAGTAGTTTTTTATCACCGCTTGTATGTGAAACTTACGAAACCCAAAACTTTATTTTCTAAAAGTTTCCTACTTAAATACTTCTTACTACGAACCCAAAGTAATCTTGATGGATTTCTTTTGGCAGATGGTACAGTACTTTTCTGAATTTAGATACAAAAATTAACGCAAATTAGACCCAACTTTAATCTTAACATTATGATAATTTAGTAATTGCTTATCTGTTATTGCCAGTTAGCATACTAATTACAATGTAAGAACATATTAAATTAAAACGTTTTTGTTAACACAATTTCTGCCAAGACATCTCGACCTCATTTCCCGATGTCATTAATAAGCTGGTTTTTCTACCCGACAGTGTAAATTACAGCCAAGTTCGAGCAAAGAGTTTATAAGCTATTTTTACTTAGTTCTAACATAATTTTGTTAATATATATATAGTGTAGCATTAATGTAGATATGTTTTAAGGTGCTAATAGGCTGGTTAACGATAAATAAGTGGAGCTCACAGGGGTCGGGGAGTGCATCCGTGCATGTAATGTGTGCCTAATTAAGTTGACCTTGCCTCGTACTTAATTTCGTCGTATGTTATTACCCGACTCATTTGCTGGCTCACTATACGTCAGGGTAACTTACATTAGTTATATTTGGTAGCAATCGTTCCATAAGTAATTCGAATATAAAGAAATGCAAGCAAGTTGAACTTAGATGAAACCAATTATGAATGTAGAGGGTAAAATCCGTCTTTATCTCCACTAATGTTCAGTTCTTGGGAACAAATATGTATGCTAATCCATCTATGTTAATTCCTACATAGAAAATGAACTAGTGGCCTTAACAGCTGGCAGTTCTAGGTCTTCAACAAAGTAATAGTGCTAATGAATTTGTTAGTAAAATTTCATTGCATTATATCATATTAAAAGGTGAAGGTCGCGAACTTGGCTGTTGCCGGCGGCAATTTGCGAACTTCATTAATTAATTGCAAGCGAGTGCTGCTGGCAGTTTTAATGGCTGTTTGCTGTTCCAAACTTATGACAGATCCTCGCGTCTTCGCGTCCGATTTGTAGCGAAACAGTCTGCAATTTTAATGACCTATTTAAAGGACTTAGGTGATAAGGTTCTTTGTCTGTGCAAGTAGAGAATAATTTTATTAAATAGGTATAATATATCATGAGCAGCTCCTTAGGTACTAGTAGGAGTGTAAAATATTGTACTAAATACGAGAAGATGTAGGAAAAAGTCTTTGGTAGTTTTAAGTAGTTTTAACTGGTAAAGTGTCAAACCTTTACGGTTAGTTGAAGATTTTATTAAAGTCTGGTGAAGCAGTCAAAGCCTGCGCTCAGGATAACTGCGTAAATATCTACCAAAAAAAAAAAAAGAACATTTTATTGTATCAGGATTTTCACGAGCACAAAGTTAAGAAACGCTAGGAGATTTCTTTCAGTTATCGAAATTTTTTCGCTTTGCAAATTAGTGATAGAAGTGGTATAACTAATTTCATACAACATGCGGTAGTATGCAATATTTGCACAGTGATAACAGAAATAGACTAATCAAACGCTTGGAACGACGCCGAGTGTAAGCATCCGAATTCTTTACGCAAATATCTAAAGCAAATGTGTCTATTTGTTCAGATGAACAGCTGTTAACACATGTATCATTACTTCTTACGGTACCTTTTAATATAAATTGCCTTTGTAATAATGTCTGTGTATTATTAATTATTTTTGTTTTTAATTTAATTTATTGAACACTTATTTTTACAAAAATAATATATTTTAAAATTTTTCCACTATAAAGTATAATAATCAAATTCGTTAGTCTGTCAAAATACAATATTTTTAATGCCGCGCCAGGTAAGGTAATATTTTTACTCATTATATTAATTAAAGGGAAACCGTTAAGGGTTTTCCTTTAATTATTATGGTTACTGTGTATGTAAACATCATAAAATGATAATATAATCTATAATAATATAATGACATTACATCATAAATATGTATAATTGTATATGTTATTATTGCTTGTAATATGTTTTTTTTTATCTGTTTCATATAGTATGTTAGTGTATTTACCACTATCCTATATCTGCATCACTTTAAGGTAGACAGGTAGAAAATGCCTTTAGGCATTAAGTCCGCCTATGTACTACTATGTGCAAGTATTAAATTAATAAATAAACGGATTAGGCGTTCCTTCTATAATTATGTTCAATTTTTTTATTGTTGTAATGATATCTTCGTTTTCTTTTTCATTTTTAATAAACGGCTCTCGCACTAAGGAGTTTAATCCTAGTGTCGTGGGGGCGTTTGACAAACGTTCAATTCACATACACAAAGGACACCCAGACTTAGAACAAGTATTTACGGATCAAAATAATGCTTGTCCCATGCGGGGATCGAACCCGCAGCACGTCGCACACAGTGGTGACCAATATTACCTACTCAGCTTTCCAAACAGTTGAATATTTTCGATTCAACCTTAAAAAATACGATAAATAACTTTATAATTAAGATTTTGTTTTGTACTAAATATTTTGTTAAGAGTAGCAACACGCCAACATTACAGATTCTTTAACAGGTCAAAATATAATCATGGCTAATTAAAACACTTGCGTACTAATTCCCACAAATCTCTCACCCAAATACAACGTACCCAAGTTTTGTTTGACTTAACGTTTACGTTAACTGTTACGTTATTTATAAACGTAGTTATTTTTACGTTTTACTCGTATTGTTGTGTGGAATGTAGATGTTCTTTGATAAAGCTTTCGTGCGTGTTTACTATTTTTTGTTAATTTATGCGCGACGGGAATTTTGTGCGTACGTATAAAATTCTGTGGATTAGGCCGGCTTAAATAGTTTTGTGGAAACGCGTAAAACACTTAATTACGTCATAGTAAATTAACTTTTCTAACTTACGTAATAGTAAATTTATTTTGAGATTCAAATTAATTAAGAGGTTGTCGTTTAGGTTTTTAAACACTCTCAGACTGCTGTCAAAGTAAGTACGTTTTCTTTAATAGGAAATTTCGCTGATTAAGTTTTATAATTAAAAAATAATATTCTATACAAGTAAAAGCAATTTTCGTTTGATTTACTTTGGTCGGCGCCGTGTAATTAATTTTGTGATGGAGCAAGGTCCTTTCAATTAATATTATAATTATAAAACAATAATTAAAGGTTGTGTTTGCTTATTAAAGTACCGTGGTTAATTATGGTCTAGGCTAAGTAAAAATAATTACATGTTTTCAAATGTGTCATGTCTATATTTGTTATTAGGCGCAATTAAAACGAATACTGACGTTAGAAATTGAGTTAGAAACGAATGTTCCTAATTTATGACTTTCTCATGTGGAATAATCTTAATTTATGATCACATTATTTATAAATTTGACTAAAGTTGGGACAGTCGTAAATTATGTATCGATATTCTCGTTACTTCGATGAATGAGCAACTGATTGTCAGCCTTCCCTCTCGATAAAAGTATGCGTGACTTTTATTTTTTTTCTGTCTAAAAGTAAGGCTAATATTAATTTTTGCCAGCCAGCCTTTCAAAGATTTCTATTAGTTTTTTTATGAATTGTTTTATGTAATGCGGACTTTTTTGTTGAACAAATTTAGTATATTTGCAATTGTATTATCCCTAATGCCTACAAAAAGTAACACGACCATTCCTGCTAACTGTCTCGTGCCGGCCGCAATTTACCTCTATCAAGATTCCACGATATACTAACTTTGCTAATACAATAACACCCCTTTATTCCGTAAAGTCATTTGATTGAAATCCAACGCTACCCCTGGCACTAAAAATAGCCGGTACAAAAATAGTATAACTAATAACCCCTACAACAGGTATCGTAGCGTCAGTGGCGTGACTCATCGTATCGTGTCGCGTCATAGCGTCTGACTGTTCGTCTGCTCACGAATATAGCACTCTCACTTATCTTTACGTCGGCTTTAACTTGAAATATAGACAGTTTTACAATACATTTATACACTTCTATACATAAAATGAATTTCGAAGTCCAAGTCTACATGTTTTAACACTGCATTGTCATTCATAATTAATGATAGCTTGTATCTTTCGCTTTCCAATCTATTGTTGCCAAAAACTTTTCCTTATGAATATTTGTACGAAGATTTTCTAATAAAAATCTTACAGCTAACTAACACTTGTTCCTTTTCTCTTTTTAAAGAGACCTAAACGCTGCATTGGTAGTCGTACAACATGAACCTATAATATATATGTTGTTTTCGCTATAAGTTAATCATATTTTTACACCCATTACTTATGAAGTTACTATAGATAGACAGTCTTATAGAAGTAGGGCTGTAATTATCCCGTAGACACAATGGTAGCGATGTTCCCACAGCAGGTAGAGCATGGCGGCGCCCGCGCCCCTATCGTTGACTCACCGCGTCACTACGTCTACCCAAACGTCTGCCACTTAATAGGGCTGCCCCATGATGAAAATTGATAAGACCGTAATAAATTTAAGTGTGTCTTTAGATACATATGACATAGGTATACCAGAATGCTGCTTCAAGTGTTCTCAATTCACAAATAAATCGAATCCAATAAGCCCGTCTTGTCCCGGTGCAGGGCAAAGGCCTCCCTCTTCCACGCACTTCTGTCCTGAGCTAGGATGGACCAGTCCTTTCGGTAGGAGTAAAACTAAGCGAATGCTTAGTTTATTTATGGTATGCATGGCACGAATGTGCTAGTTGGGTTGCTAAGGAAAGTATAAATTAAAAATTATCACTTACACATAGATAAAAAACCTTAATTACATAATGTTTTATAAAAAAAATATCCATGAAAATTGTAAGTTACTTAAATGATTCCAAAGAACAGGTAATTATACTGCAACTAACTGCGATGCGAATGTCGGAATATCTAACAAATTAAAATAAACTTTCTAAGAATGTTAGCGACTTCACGAGAAAATTAAACTGTCTAGGAAGGAGCCAAGTGAAAACGAATAGCGCATAAAATGCACAGTGCCATGTATTTTACATTTCAAATGCATTACAGAAAGAATTATCTTCTAGAAAAGTTGAACCTTTTCTCGTAGAAATAGAAAATGGCGAACGGAACAAATCTGTTCTCTGTCACAGATTTGTTTAATAAAATACAAGAAACGAATGCTTCGATTTATTTACATCTAATGCATTGTTGTGTAAGTACGTAAAGCTGTTTGTCTTGACTGTCATACGTTGAACTTTGAAAGTTATTAAGTGATTACAATTCTGACAACCATTGCTTACTAAAAGATTTTTTATTATGAAGTAAAATGATTTGTGGAGGTCAGAAAGACAGTCACTCCATGTAAAATATGGTTCTCGACTTAACCCGGAAGCCGACCTCAACATAGCTTCGGAAAAAGCTAGGCAGAAAAAGACATTGTTATAGCTAACATTCCCAGAAGAAACATAAAAATAAATATAAACGGCCTTATTAGTGTTAAAGTAAAAAAGAACAAAAAAAAAAGAAGAATGAAAAAGAAGGTCAAATCTCAAACAAATATGTCATGATTTTTATTACTGACATCCCTGAAAACTTCGGGCGTGACCTGTCGATGCGTCAATAATTGCAGACTGGTAGCAAGGAATCCCGTCAAGCCTCTGAAGTCATTGTGATTGTTTTCATCTATACAATATCTATATACTGTACATCTATGCGAAAATATCGGCCTGCGAATATTAGTGAAAGTTACAATGCAATATTATGAAAGCAAAAGTAAGCTTTGTAAGTTCTTCCTTTGGTTTTGTATTATAAATGAATTTGTTAAATGATCAACGATGAGACGTTCCTTTAATATTGTATAAGGTATTTAAATAACGCCTAAAGACAACGCGGTATGTATAAATACCTTTATTATTTCCAAAATTAACGTGTTAATTTTTGCATTCTATTTTTTTTCCTCGTGACTTTCCTTTCTGCATTCTATTCCTTTACTATAAATGTAATAAAGTATGCAATTATAAAATAACTATTATCCCATCCCATCTTGTTATCAATTATCCAGTTGTATGGGTCAGCTTAAAAGGAATGATAATACAAATCCCCTTAGAGCTGAGCACTTGTCTTTATTGCAACTCGACTCATAATATCGCGGGTATCGTGGAGTGTTATTGTCTGAACTGTAACGAGCAAGTGATTGTATATAATACTAGCTGTTGCCCGCGGCTCCGCCCGCGTGAATGTCGGTTATCGCGGCAAAAAGTAGCCCATATCCTTTCTCAGGCTTTAGACTATATGTGTATTAAATTTCATTTAAATCGATTCTGTAGTTTTGGTGTTAAAGCGCGACAGACAGACGGAGTTACTTTCGCATTTGTAATATTAGAAAGGATTAGAGTGGTATACAATTAGATGTTCTGCAGCAAGGTGAGGTTAGGAACGGTGATGCCAATATTAGAAAATTAAACGATTAAATTTGTGGTATACTTTCTGGTTTTCAATTTCGCACTGCGGTTATTACGGATATTTATTTGAAAGTGTATGAAATGCATACATACGTACAGGAATAGAGTATTTCTGTCTGGTTCTTTGTATAGCATGTTATTACATATACTTGAAAAAATATTTACATTAGATCATTTCAAAATTATTGTAAATGAAATTATACAATGATACATGGTTTCCATTTGGCAGACACAAATTAAACAATTATCTTTTTGTAAATATTCCAAGAAATCACCACACAACTGCAACTCTTTATTCAGAATCATCTATTTCATACCGTGACAACAGACGCGAATTATTCAATCGAATCAATTAAAAAAGAAAAAAGAAAACAATGACATCGTGCGAAACGACTACAATCGTGTGTTATGTGAATTACGTGAGCGAAGCGAAGCCGGTCCGCATGGCAACCGCCATTGTTCGCGATAATCGATACGGTAACGTCCCGATCACTCGATAATCGAGATATTAATACGAAACAGCAGAAGGCCTACTCATAATGCCTAAATTAACGAACGAAATAGCTTTAAAACACTCCCGACGCAAATTGAACTCGTTTTAATTGGTACGCCTCTGTCAGTTCATTAACGAAATGTACACCTTTGCTTTTGCAATCATTAATTTTCAGTGCAATTTAGTTATTTTAATATAAAATTGTGACTTGTCCAGTTATAGTTCGGTAACGGGAATTACAATCATAAGGTCGCAGTTTTCAACTGTGGAATAACCCAACTAAAGTCTTCAATAAATATATATTTTTTAATTATAATTTATTAATATCAATAAATAAATAAATTTAGTATATTCTTACTGCTGTAGGAATTGTGATGCAGTAAATTAAAGGGCATTTATAATTAACATGCAGCTTGACATTATAAAGTAAGTAAATCATTAATCCCAGTATGCAATGAATGGGACTTCTGTGTGTGTTTTATTGTTATGTTACACAAATAGGCGAGTGCGTTAACCGCGTTTAGTTGATGCGACTAGTATTGATTGCGTGCGCCAATTAAAGTCGCAATTGCATTCAGACAATAATAAACTTTATGCAATTAGTCGCATGGATGAGATCTTTGTATGTTTTGATACCTTGTGCTCAGGTGAGTTTTTATTTTAAATTATCTTGCAGGACAGCATTACTTAGTTATAAATAATAAATAAGTCAATGTGGACAATCACATACATTTCTCTGAACCCAAAGTAAGTAGCTAAAGCACTTGTGTTATAGAATTCAGAGACAACGAAGTTACCACAAACACCCAGACCCGAGGCAATGTAGAAAAGTGGTTTTATAGATTGACCCGGCCGGGGATCGAACCCGGGACCTCAGAGCTGGCGACACCTTCAAAACCGGTGTGTACGCCACTCGACCACGGAGGTCGTCAAAGCATTACTTAGTTGTGTAGGTTTAATTTTCACCGTAACTCTTTTACACATTGTTGCTAGCAATAATCTCGGGATTAATTTCAGTTGCTTGGGTCAGAGTTTTAATTCATTTGCTATACTAATAGAGCTTTTGAATGTTTGACACTAAATTCTAATTTTCATTCTAACTTCTAATTGTCAATGATAGTAATTACACAAAATATAATTATGTACTTTAAACTGAACAGAAATCAAGGTAAACGTAAGGTTAACAATGCAAGCTCCCAGTATTATTTAATACTAGCTGTCCCCCGCGACTTTGTTCGCGTGTTTTAGTTTCAACGGTTTTTTATTTTTGCAACATTTTTCATTTATGCTCCGCTCCTATTGGTCGTAGCGTGATGTTATATAGCCTATAGCCTTCCTCAATAAACGGACTAACCAATACAAAAATATTTTTTCAATTCGAACCAGTAGTTCCTGAGATTAGCGCGTTCAAACAAACAAACAAACTCTTCAGCTTTATAATATTAGTATAGATTACTAGGGTCATTTAACGTTTTGAAAGTGCCTGAAAAGGCTCACTCGAAATAAAAATATTTTGATTTTGAATATAATTGCTTTTTGCCAAAAAATAAAACCTTTTTATCTCCCAACTTCCCTGCAATTATTCTTATTCTTAATATTTCTCATTACGTACATACGACACGTACAGCGCCGTGCGGGATGTTGTCAAGAATATAAATGATACCCATTTTAATGATAAATTTTGGACGTAGTCCTCAGCGTTTGTAAGCATATCGTTAAGTTTAAAATGTTTTTTGTAACATCTTATAAGCTCGGGTGCGGTATTCGTGTTATGATACCATACAAACACATTCAATAGTTAAATTAAGGTTTTGCCTTTTTTTTTAGTTTATTTAGAAACTAGCTGTTTCCTGCGGCTTTGCCCTTTGGATGTCGGTTATCGCGGCAAAAAGTAGCACATGTCCTTTCTTAGGCTCTAGACTATCTGTGTACTAAATTTCATTTAAATCGGTTCAGTAGTTTTGGCGTGAAAGCGCAACAAACAGACAGAAAGAGATACTTTCGCATTTATAATATGTATTAGTTACAAGCATTTATAAAATTATAATTTACAAGCCTAAAATAGAGTTAATCCAGGTCATAAAACTATCTACGAATATATCTAGCCTAACCGCTACTTAGCTGTCTACTAAATAACATAAACGTCATAGGGTTTAAGTCTCGTCTATGAAGCCAAATGTTGCCTCTAGCTATTCCACATACCTTCATTAATAATGTGGGCAGACCCG
The DNA here is from genome assembly GCA_932294365.1 of Diachrysia chrysitis. Taxonomy (NCBI): domain Eukaryota; kingdom Metazoa; phylum Arthropoda; class Insecta; order Lepidoptera; family Noctuidae; genus Diachrysia; species Diachrysia chrysitis. The sequence continues at coordinate 2,344,980 of OW028661.1, forward strand.
GGCAGTTCGCGGAGCTATAATAAAAAGTTACTACTACGACCCATTGTTCTCAACGAATATGCCACAGAAAGGGTACTTTATATGAAAGATGAATCTTTAGCCCTAAACCTTTTTGTACAGATGTTCTCGAATATCAAATATTTAAAGTTAAATAAATAGCTAGTTTTATTACTTTGTATTACCTATTTTTATGGGTATTCTGTACTGTATGCAATTATATGGTTTGACAGAAGGTCTAAATTTATTATGATGAATATACGCTGCTATACGCTATCTAGTAGTGACTTCTGCAAGTTTTGATTCCAAGAAATACTTGAACTAACTCAATTTCCAATCAAGGCAAATATTGATTTGGTAAAAGTTATGACAATTATACGGATATTAATTGACCTTTATTCTTAGTAATTATTTGCATAAAGCTGTTGTGATTATTTGTAAACCTCCGAAACATATCATTTAATAATTGATTACACTTAAATGTAAAAAGGAACCGACTTATTAAATCGATGACAAAAAAAAAATTTAAATGGATCTACAAATACCTGCCACATCGCGTAACAAATATACAAAAAAAAACCGTCGAAATGAGAACATCCTCCTTTTGAAGTTGGTTAAAAAATGATTCTGTCTTACTTATTGTTTTTGAATTACCAATTTAGCACATACAAGAGACTTGAAACGAGAGCCAGGCGTTATTGAATCATAAGAGTAAATCAACACTTCATTCCGTCCTACCCGTTTATTTATTAGGTTTAAATGTTTTAATAACTATATATAATTACTATGGTACCATAAAGTTTTACTTAAGTAACAATTTATCAGTTGTTTTACTACATAATGATATAACCATATAAGTCTATGTAGTGTCTACGCGGTTTGCCTAATAATGTGTCTTGAAATATCTAGTGACAAGTTTCTACAGTTCTTTACACGTAGGCAATTATACAAATGTGGAAAGATAAAACTTAAATAACTTTACGGATAAGTCGGTTCTTTAAAAATATTTCTGTGGTCCGTACATACATAAAAGAAACGGCGAGTAAAGAATGCTATCATACCTCTTGGCTTTCAAATTTAGTTAATAAATAATAGTCATTTTAAAATAATAAATAATATAATAATAATAATATCTTGGGACATCTCACACACGGTCATCTGATCCCAAACTAGGCAGAGCCTGTGCTATGGCAACCAGACAACTGATAAACATACTTATATATTTCTAAATACATACATAATATTAAAAATAAATTACACCCAGACACAGAACAAATGATCGTGCTCATCACACAAAGATTCGTCCTGGGTGGTAATCGAACCCACGACCTCCGGTTTAGCAGTCAGGGTCACTAACCACTAGACCAACAGGCCCGTCAATCATTTTAAAATATAATGTTAATGTTATAGTATTATCAAAGTAAAAGCCATTATAAGTGCTACGGTAATTAGTGGCACGTGATCACAATAAGCGACATTTGCCGCGAGCGCAACTCGGGCCATTGTCGACGAATGCCCTAATAACCTGTTTCCTTACGTTTTCACTAGCTACTTCATAAAACGGTGAATACACTACTACAATTGAAATCCTATACACACCTATCGTCGTATAGATAGGATTCTTACAAAGGTTTAGTCTGCGACCCTTAAATAATTCGTTTATTCCACGTCCATGATTCTTTTACTTACGAATGCCAGTTTTGTCATATTCTACTTTATCGTATCAACGATATTTGCTAAAGGTATTTATTTGTCAATAATCCGGTATACATTTTATCTTTCATGTAAACGGTATTATGTTTCTCCATTTCTATTTGAACAAACTGATACAAGAATTTATATGTGTTCACATTCACTTTGTTCTTTTTTTCTATTGCCGACGAGATTAGGTATCGTATTTTATGTCCCGACGTTCTTCCAGGGCGTTAAGCTTTAAAATCCATTAGGTGGTGTCTCCATAAATACGCCTCACATGGCTCGGTATTCATGAGGGCAAACGCGTAGGCATTGTGTCTGCTTTGATCAACCTAACTTTGTAGCTGAAGTTAACCTAAATATTTAGGTATTAAAGGTCTTAAAGTATACTAAATATCGGTTATTGACGTAAATTGCCTCCATTGTTGCCTCATATTGCCTGGTTTGAGCTGTTACCGATTTTCTGTAAGTGGTGTAACCTATGAAGCAAGTGCTTTAAAATTCGGCTTGCTTGGACTATCGTATTCGTAAGCGGATTAATGAGGCATTAATAATACTTAATTAGTTTTGCGAGACTGATTCATTAAAAAGGAATGAACGTATGGTTCCATTATGGTGGAATCATGACAATTATTTGAAGCATCTCAAGAAATTTTTATGATTCCAAGCATAACACGTTCCCCTTGCCACCTCCAAACACAAGTCCTTTAAGTCAAAGATATAAAAGAGAAATCAAATTAAGTACACGTCGTATCTAAAAAGCTCGTGTCGGAACATAAATAAGAGCATCCGCTTGGACAAAGGTTCAGCCAGCGATGTTCCTCGCACGTGGTGGACGTGACCTGAACAGAGAACACCTGAGACGTGAACACATAAATAAACATCGGGCTTTTAATAACGTTGCGGGTAGTGAGAAGTTCTTGTGTACTGTGATAATCGATATCTTCAAGATAAAGTACAAAAAAGTTGTATGTAAAGTCTTATAGAGAAGTTTCTCCTTTTGGAATTCGGTTATTGAGTTTTCTCAATTCAAGTCCTAAGTTAGATCATTTTAAGACTAATAAATCTCCGTACTTGCTTTCGTGAAAGGACACTAAATAAGTATTCTTTCGGAGTTTTTTAGATTACTTCTAGTGTAGATTTCACTTATGTGCTCTCTCGCCTTAACTTTAAAATACATGGCCTAATGTTTTCTTTGTATAAATTCCAACTAACGTCCAATATCCCAACAAATCCAAATGTTAAAGTATGTAACTTCATAAAATATGATTAAGCGATCGAAATACTTTATTAATAATCGAAATAAATACTGAACTTTAACATTTTAATGGCGGTACCACGTTTGAACGACTTTCATTCGTTTCACTTTCTTCTGTAGTAACAACATGGCGTACAGCAGGGCCTCGGCTGTCGGTGGACATCCTGGCACGTATATATCCACCTGAAAGAAATTAAACTTCTTTAGGAATAATCCAAATTTTCTATCGGGATGGATTCAGAAAATATTTTATTAAGCTTACTTAGCTTAGTAAAATATTTTAAGTTCCAATCCTGTAATCTATTCATTTTTAAGATTGCTTTCGTAACAATCTTAAAAATGAATTGATATCAATGCATCAAATAAATTTAAGTAAAAAACGCTTCATTAGTGTTATTTGATAAAAACGCCGCCGCGTCGTAAAGTCTAACCGTCCTAGATTTCCAGTTCCCAGTAACTTTCTTTACATTGATGTTTGTCAGCTCGATAAATTCTAATTTAAAACTCTATTCTAAACTTAGTGTCTATTAATTAAAAGTATCCGGTCGGGCATTGGTCTGATTGACACAGGATTGGAGAGAACACGTAAATTAAATACAGACACTTTCCCCGTGAAAACTTTAAAATTATTTGACACTCAAGAAAACCGTCGCGTTCATAATGCAGCAACTTATGTAGAGACAGATAGAAGAAAAATGTCTTATTACTTACCGGTATTATCCTATCAGCCCCTCGGCACGTCGAGTATGTATAATGATAGTACCCTCCGCCATTAGCACAGCTCCCCATAGACACCACCCACTTCGGCTCCGGCATCATGTCGTAGGTCTTCCTCAGAATAGGCGCCATCTTGTTGGTGACGGTGCCAGCTACGATGATCACGTCGGTCTGTCGTGGAGTACCGCGAAACACCATGCCGAAGCGGTCCATGTCGTATCTATAAACAAAATTGTGATTAAGTGATTGATCCACTGAAAAAGTCTTGATTAAGTTAAGTAAATTAGTAGTAATCTGATTGTGTAGTTTAACCTAACCTATCTCTGATTTGTTTGGTGTGTCAGATGATGGTTTGCTTTTGTTTCCAAATGCTCCTTGTGACCTGTATGTTGTCTCTGGATCTTTAGGTTTTATTATGAATTATATTACCATTAAAAAAGCAGATTAGATTTTTGTAATTAGGCAAACGTTTAGTTTCGAGAAAACGAAGATTTTTAGGATTTGTAAGATTAAATGTAACCCACGTTGCTTAGCATTGACATTTGACGGAAAATGTCATGTCTCAACCTTTGGGTCAAGTCATGGTTATCGAGAATCTTGGGAACTTTGGTTATATAACAATGGCATTGTTGCGCGAATTCTTCATGACAACCTTTGTTGCTCCTCCAATTTTAATGTCATGGAAAAGTTTGTAAAGCATCTGAATAATGTAGCGTTCCTTTAATTTAAAACGAAAGGGACAGTTGGCAAAGAATTGTCGCGCTTCGCTTATTTAGGGTTCCTTTGTATAAATACTTTTTTGTGTAAAATGTAAATTTAATTAGAACCGGCGGCATTCTCGTGAATTGGTATTACGTTCAATTTGTAAAGGAATGCGTTGTTGTAATTTGGTCGAAGGTTTTTCGTATTTTACGTAGGTCTCATGAAACCGATAACAGGCTTTACTTATTCCAGCTAAAATCTTGCTGGGCCTTAATGTCCGACTCCAAACGATTGTTAGAAATTCTTTGTGTAGTAGGTACCTATTGCAGGGAATTAAATTCAGGTGAAGGTTAGGTTATAGTAAATGAGCACATAAATCTCCTATACAAGTCTCTAGGTGTTGCAGATTATACGTCAATTACGCAACAAGTACGTACATTATACTTATAACGAGATGTAATGAAGCGTGTCGATAGCCGCGCCTCCGCGTGCCTCGGTTTGCCTCGGCTTGAACAACGTAGGTACCGTATCAGTTACGCGGTTAGCATCCAATCGGATATTGTATTATGCCAAGCCGTGGTAAAGCCGCAGTGGTCTCGTTTAATTACGATCGATTGGCCTAGTAAAGTGTTTTAATAGAAACCATTTTGTTTCTAAAATTAAATTTTGTTATTTACGGAAATCTTTGCTGCAGGATAATTGAAATACTTTATTTAATTAAAGTAGTCATTGGATTGGATTAGTTTTATATAAGCATAAGCTCAGTTTTTTTTTAAATATTATCGACACAAAAATTGTACGGTATACTAATAAACGTTTTGGCTTTTTAAAAAAGAGTGAAACTCAGATGTAAACGATTTGTATAAGATACCTGGGTCCAGCGTAATGCATCATCTCGAGAGCGCAGCATGCGAGCCCGAAGGTCAGAGGCCATAAGGAGTTCTTCCTGCCCCAGTTAAGGATGTCGTCTGCCCTAGCGACGACCCACTCCACTTTTGACTGTAATATGAAATAGAACATAACGATAAACTAAATTAAATCGCTGTAACTGGATGCTAGAAGGATTTCCTCGAATTGTTCAGTGATACAGAAATTAATTGTGTTGATTTAAATAAATTGAAATTCCAAGTAGCATTTCTGCAAAATAAAAGAAATTAATTTAATATTTTTCATTTCGAGACTGAATACAATCTTATACCAAAAAGGCGATCTTACCACAGGCCTGTATGGTGAGAGTTTTACATCAGAATATCTCATTCCAATGCAATAATATTAATGTTTGTGGCAAACCAATATTAATATTGGGAATGTTATATGTACATATCGGATTTTCGTACGGACTACTGAATGGAAAACCATATTAAAACTGGGAAACTGGATTTTCCATTTAAACTCAATCAAGATCGAGATTTGATGCCGTTAAACATTTTTAATAAAAAATGTCTTTTGTGTTTACGTGATACTTTGCCACTACAAGAGAATAAATAGTAGTTTATGATGATTCAATTTGTTCTGTATTGTGACAACATCTAAAAGACCGTCTAATGTATAGTCAATGCAGATACTATCTGCCACGAATTAGACAAAAAACTAGATTGTTATTATTTATAAATAATAATTACAGCGATATAAGCACTACATACCTATTATGCAAATTATACAATAGACGTACATTCTGAAATTGATAATTCGTAAATGTCGTTCCTACCCAAGAATACACGTCTAAGAATTTGATCGTCACTGAACCTACAACTCATCGAGCGAACATTCCAGGTATTCGGTTTCGGAACTACTCATGTATCACTCAGGAATGTTTCGTGCGCGCACAGAACAACAAGAGTTGAACGTCGTTTAAGGTATTGGGTTCTTTATGATGAAGTTAATTAGTAGAATTAGATCACATATCAAAAACTAATCTCGAATTATTCCCAGTAAATGTAGTTAGATTTGTTTTACCTCTGTCTTTGACACAATTCGTTGCAACTGATGATAGAACACACGGCTGTTGATGACAATGCATGGATGCGGTCTATACGCGAGCGTTGGCCCAATATTTGTCATTCATTTTAGTACACACGGGATCAATCGCCAACATTTTGCCAACAATTAATGGGAATGGAAACGTAATGACGCGTAATAATGAGTAACAAGCTCCCAATGACGTAAGAGATTCCTGTGGGATTAGTAATATATATATCTAGGGATATTACTAATTGTTTACTAGAAGTTCGGTATGAGCAAACAGAGTAACGAAGCGAGAGAAAGGACAAAGTTAAATTAATTGTTTTAGATGAAAGTTCCGGGATTGTGTAACCGGTTTTAGGAAGAGAGTAAATTAATTGTCCATTTAGTAACACGTGTATTCTAAATATTACATTTACATGTTAACATAATTTTGAAAATAAACTTTTAATGTATTTTTAAACTCAATTAATAGTTAACGGTATATTGATTGTTCTAATTGTCTGCACTATGTCTGGTTTATTTTTAGATTTAGAAAGGCATGTATTGCAGTCTGGGGACCTTATCCGAGTCTCGGGCCTCTGTCGATGTCCGACTAACTCAATCCTCCACAGTAATTGGAAACTGAATAGGGTTGGCGTCGTAAAACCTTATTATTTTCCGAAAGGATGTTTAATAATATTTGTATTTTCCACAGAATGTATATTTAGGCTTGAGGTTTGTTGTTTTGAAACCTTTTCAGGGGTTTCTGTTTTTAAACGACTGCCTATTCCAATTTATTGTAAACTAGCGGTGCCCCGCGGTTTCACCCGTGTAAATATTTCCTGTTCATTGTTTTTTGTTTTATAATTGGTATAATTGTTTCTTCAGTTACAAAAAGTGTAACTAAACCGACTTTGTTTTATGTATAAATATACAATAAACATAGATCTCAATTTAGGTAGCTGAGACATGGTAAATTTTCCTATGGTAGAAATTCCAAAATTTTTTTTTTTTTTTTTTAAATACAGATCAAAAATTAATTATTTCCTTTTTTGTTCCCAGCGACCCATTCCCATTCTACCATAGGACGTTTTACCATGTCGCTGCGCGTCCCTATAGATTCCTAGGCCTATGGCGTTCACTAACACCACTATCAGGGTGCGTAGTGATTCAGAAACGTATTACAGGCCGGATCCCGGGATCCTCGTTTAATTTCTCTTTCAGTCCGGCGCCGTTAATCTGGTATTACCGTTGTGCAGTGCCGGATATAATCCCAACACTAGAGGATTCTCTTTCAAATATTTGTAATCTACCGGTCCTGCTTCCTTTTAATAGTTTGTTTGTTACCCAGTATTGACAATTGTTATATAATCATAATTAAACATGGTATTGTAATCAACCGATTTGTAATATTGCAGTGCGAATGATAAAAGGTTTAGAAGGAAATAAACATGTAATGTGCGTTACCATTACACATGCAACTTTTACTTTTTCTTATTCTGTAATACGATATTAAAGCAATTGAAGGCCGATGTAGTAATACTTTGAATACCCCATTAAATAAAGTTATGGACAAGTCTGGATAATGCCAAACACTGCGATAAACATTAGCCTCGGGGCAAGAACAAAGCGTTGTTTAATATTAACTACAATAAATAATATATATTATATTAACAGTTTATAATTATGACTCACTTTGTTTGATCCCAGTTCATTCCCGGAATCCCTTTAGTTGCAAACTACGCTCACAAATTGCTACAATATGAATGTACCAATAAGAAACTCGGGGTTGACCATAAATAACTAAACATTATCTTCCGTTTAGCCTTTTCTAAGGTAGGTTGGGGTCGGCTTCCAGAATTACCGGATTCAGCTGAATACCGTATTTTACATGGAGCGACTGCCTATCTGACACACACAACGCAGTATCCCGTGGTAAGACTGGGGCCTTATTAATAAAAATCTTGAAGGTGTTTAGCAAACTGCTTACCAGTTTATTTAATTTTTTCTATAAAGAATTTGAATTTAAGACTTGCTAAGCAGTTACTAAACACTGCTGAGAGTTTTTTAATTAAGACCCTGGTAGTCAGAATTGTAATGACGTAACGACTGACAAAGATCAAAGTATAACAGTCGGGAACAGCGGCTCAACGCGCTTTCCGATTCACGGAAGGGTCTCGGTAAGTTTACAACTAGTCACCCATCCATGAACCAACCGCGGCGAGCGCAGCTTAACCTTTATTGTCGGCCAAACCGTACGGCTTACACTTTGCCAAGAGCCCCCCTAAATAACCATACATTAACATAGTATTAATATCACAAACATAAATACTGTAAAGCTAAACGACTTAAAATATATGTTTACATTATAACACAAAGTTGTTTACATGAAATAAAATCTTTAGCAATTTACTAAAGTATGTTATCGAAGAGTCAACTATTTTCTGCGCCTAGTTTACGTGTACCAGATAAAAGCTTCTTTATATCTAACCGACAAATACCAATACCAGCCAATGTCCTACATATCTAAAACGAATAACTAGGTATATTCGGATACAGCCATCGTAAATATATTTTAATTCGCGTTATACCTGTAGGTATCCTCTGTCGTGTATTCCGGCAACCTCATATATCAACCGTGTCATGGTATAAATTAACTTTAGTGAATTATGTACAGTGACTTCGAATATACAGTGTTGTACTTTTCAAACCAGTGCGGCAGTGGTCAGCACTACAAGTGTAATAAATCTTGTTCTTAAACATGCTATCATTTAAACCACCTCTTTGACATAATAGTGAATTAATTTACTGGTATCTAAATGTGAGGTTAGGACTACGTATTATAAATTTCGCATAGCATATCCTGTATGTACGAAATTTATATAAAATCATCTAGCGCGATGTACGGATGTCAACAGAGTAATATCTAACATATTGTAGGAATACATGTTAAGCTATCTCAAATGTGTTTGTGGAGCTAAAAATATTCGTAAATACACCGTATTTGTGCAGTTTGCCATTTGCTCCTTTTATATTTTCTATTCTGAATGTAAAGTTTGTGCTGAGTGCACCGCCCCTTAGTTCAAACGCGAATATAAAATTTTACTCGAGAGTTCGCAAAGAGATTGAAGCAGATTTAGTTTAGCATAGATTTTTGTATAAAAGCATTGTAGAGTAAGTTAAATTATTATATCATGTCAACTTCTTATTTCCCTAAGATTTTTATGCTGTAGGTCGTTTGTAAACTTCATGGAAAGAACAAAGATACCTTACGTAAAAGACAAAGCTTACTTTTTATAAATCTTTTTATTAACCTTCAGAACCTTTCAAAGGAACAGAAAATAACATTTAATTCAGAATTTGTTTTATTAGAATAACTCCGAAAATCTCTAAATCATTTACCTGCCCCGGGAAGTGGAATGGCGAGTATCTCCTGGTCTCTTCCACGCCATAAGCTTTGCCGCCGTGGGGGAACACCGGCGGGATCTTCCTGGCCTTGCTCTTGGCTGCCACCGCCTTCGTCTCCTTACAAACTACTTCCGTCGATTCCTTATCCTTCTTGAACGCGACAATGTTGCAGTGAATCTGGCGAACAACACCGCATCTCCACGCGTACTCTTTGGTCGGAAACGCGAGACTCTTGAAACTCTTTTGCTCGTTTCTAAGAAGCAAAGACAACGATATTAATTATTTAAGCCCTCCAGGAGTTAATGGCTTTGTTATTTTAGATGGTTGAGGTTTGTTTTCGTTTAAACAAAGTTTCTGTAACAATAGCCCTGACTTAATTTGTTGAAGCATACTTTAAGTGATTTATTACGTTGAATGTCAACATCGATTTAAACATGATTGAAAATATTTTGAGCACTTGTTTAAACATCAAGAATGTTGCGGCAAGTACCTAGCTAACTAATGTAACTTGGAATGTATACCATGTTTTACCACTGGACCGTTGAACAGGAAACAAGCTAGCAATATGTAAATAATTTTCTGAAATTATTGACGTACCAGCGACTCGCGACGAATTTGCACGGGTAGACAAAACATTAATAAGTTATATACAAAAACTTTCCTCTTAAATTACTCTTTATATTGGTGAAGACCATATGAAAATCCGTTCTGTAGTTTTTGAGTTTATCGCGTTCAGACAAACAGACGGACAGACGCGGCGGGGATATTTGTTTTATAATAGGATTTCTATAGGAGGATTCAATCTCATCAATCAATCTAAATTCAATCTATCTAACAGTTGCTTCAAAAGTAGTTGATTGTCGGACTAATGACTTCTAGGTCTCTAATAAACGCTATGGCACTATGGCTATAATTTCTTTGACAGCATTTACAAGTATTGTATAATTATGAATGCAATTACTTAATATTCCTGTCTACGCCATGTCGCTGGAGATATAGTCTGTGATCGTGATACATTCGGCCCCGACTCTGACCCTGGCTTGCTTGTAACTGGAACCAGGCTTTGTCTTGTATTTTATATAAATAGGTACCTATTTTATTGCTTCAATGATAGCGTTTATTAATCAATGTCTAGGTAAAGTACGATATAGGTAATATACATCACCTTGCCTAATTATCACATTAAGGTGTCTAACTTAGTCTGTGTTCAAATCCATTGTTATCATTATTCCATAAGATCATTTTTCTTATAAAATTTAATACCTAATAAAAAAAAATGCTTTTTTGCAGTTCAAGCGACAACTAATTCGTTCTTAACATAAAACAATCAGAAACAAAAATGAATTTAGAATTTACTTAATTAAAACACTATTTGGGATCGATATTTAGAACATTAATGTTAACGCACATACTCAAATCAGATACCTCTCAGAGTATAGATATATAATATAATATCTGCCTCTAATTTGATCTCGTTAGCAACATGAAAGCTAACACAACACCATCCTAATAGTATCTTCAAGCATAATTAGTCTCGATTTCTGTCAGAATTCAACAACTTGATTCGGAGACACGTGTCGAGACGTGTTAACTCGTAATTGTATGTTACATGGTTTAATAAGCCTTATGCGTTACTAAGATGAGGCATAATTGTGTTGTAGGCTGTATTGTGTATTATTAGAAGTCTTTCTATTGTATTGAGGGTTTCACGCTTTTTTGTGTATTAGTAGGTACTTAAGTATGTATGTTCTTAGTTGTTATGTGATAGTGTTACAGTTGAATACCAGGTTACATAATCAGGTAACTAAAATACTATGTATTAACAAAACAAAAACTCCAATATAGCTGTATACAGTAAATACTAATTGTCCAGTTGTGACTGCCTTCAACATCCATTGATATAATACTAGCTAGCTGTATTCATTATTTTTGGTGTTATAAACTGTTGTTTAGATATAGACCCCTTCATAAAATGAAAAATATATTTAAAATCAGACAACATCACCTGAAGCAAAAACCCAAGAAAACAAAAAGAGAGGAGAGTAAACAAAAAGAGCTGTTAAGTATTCACAATTAGATTAATTCTAGTACTTTTTAATACATTCGTGATGTTAAGAAGTAATGAATGGAGTGTCGGTGATCGTGAATCCTTGGCACTCGATGTGCCCTCGTTAGCGCGCGCGGAACGTGACAAGAAGCGCAACGTTCAAACTGTGGCGCATTCATACTGACGTAACTAAACTCTTTTATATTGCAAGTTGATCTAACTAGATTATATTTTTCCCTGAATATACTTCAAATTTACAAGCATTTGATCACAATGATCTAAATAAACATTTACACAAACAAAAAAGATGATAATACAATTAAATTACGTATTGTTGTACATTTAAAATAGACGAATTAATTAACGAATAGATTAATGAAACAGACGATTATTAAGTAAATATTATGTTTGGAATATGTCATAAATAGCGTAGTGTTTTATAGGAACTTATTGGTTAATTGAGTTGATGTAATAGACGTATTATATTTAATAGTTACCTCAACAAAACATCCCTCAAAAAGTGTCCAGATACACGTGACATGATTGTTATTCCAGAACTATTTGTTGAAGCAAAAAATATCTCTAGAAACGCTCGCCGGACCCGTAGCTATGCATTTGACAATGACAAGCGACACATTGACAGCACAACATTCGTTCTGAATTCGAAACTCGTTACAGAATAGTATCAAAAAGTTTTTATGCATGTAGGTTTCATAAAAGAGTATTTATTTATGCAGTAAGCAGTTTTCCTATAAAGCTCGTTGCCTAGTAAAACTGTAATTAAAAGTTACTTTTTTAAAGTGTGTGCTCTGCAGCGTATGTTGTACAACTTAGCTTCGTTCAGTTTGTAGTCAAAGGCAAAGCTATGTTTGCAATAAAAGTAGTTTGAGCAAGAGTTAGTAAGTAAGTGAAACGATATTAATAAGCAGGATCAAAGGAAACTGAATACAGGATGCGAAACAATAAGGATTATTTTATCGATATTTTATGTTTATGTTTGATCAAGATCAATGCGGGTTTAAAACTATGTATGGAATAGAGCTTTAATATAAATATATAATTTATGGCTATTATTACGCTTAAATACCCTCGCAGGAGTGGATATAGGTGACTTATGCACGTAATTAAAAAAAATAATGAATGTGGCTTTCGCGAATATGAAACTATGATGAATATTTGCCACCATTATTTGGATTGCACATTAACACGGTAAGCTCACAATGTCGTTGACCTGGCTGGTCTACATAGATTGCAGCTTTGCAATTACCGCAGTGGGCTAGTGAGGGGCTTTTCCTATGACGTGGCGGGAACTGGGGCAGGCATGCGCGCCCTAATGGCTTCCTCGGCAACACTTAGCCGACACGGACTGGTGTGTGGCAATTGTAGAATGGGAATAAATAAAAACGATGTGGGCAAGAAAATTTGTTCACCGTATTTTAAAGGCTGAAAGCAATTCGGTGTTAAATGGGTTCCAAACAAGCGTGTAGATAGTAGTTCTCGTAGAGCGCAAGTAATAAATATTAAACTAAAGAAACTCAGTACATTATTCTGCTACTGGCTCTTACTTGTCACATAAATACACAGCTTAGGTATTAATATTAAAATGGGTCACAAAATATATTCCTTTAGTGCCATGAATAAATAAGAATACAACATATTTCGTTACTACAACGAACACAACAGAACCTGTCGTGAAAATCTCACATTTGAGCACAAAATTCCAAACTCATTTCGTTCTCCGCTGTTGGTGAATGAAGAAACTTTTCTTATTACGTATTCTTTGCGTCTTAAATTATTGTGTTCATAAAATGTCGCGTCGCAGATGTGGATTCAGACGTTTATGACGCAAAAAACGTTGCGACTGTAATTTGGAACACGTCCTGAAAGCGCTCATACCTTACAGTATACAAGATATAGAGAGTGTGTGCATCGCAGCGTAAGTAATTTTTTGCTGTAAGTACTACGCTTGTTTACTGATTTAGGTGATTTCCTGTGCGACGACAGATGATCATGCGAAAAGATCAATGGTTCCGACAATATGAGGGCGATATTAGGTTTTAAGATAGTTTTTAATAAAACGACGCGCTCTATTTTAAGGTGATACATTGAAAAAAATGTGGTTTTTCGATTGAGTGTAGGTTAACATGGACGTTACATAGGGATTCTATATTTTGATATATGTTTTTTGATTCTTTTTTCTAGGATATGGTGAAAGGAATACACGATTGAAGGAAATTATCTCGATAGAAAAAAATTGCAAAGTTGTATCCAATTTTTTACTTTTTTCGTCATCACGGCTCAATGCTTAAGAGTTATTCAATGAAATTTACTTTATAACATAGAGAATAATGATATCTAAGTTTTGGTTAAACCAGTTTTTTATTTAATTCATTAATTTTGATAAAAAAAGAGAAATTCGTTTTGGCACATACGTTGTTTTATTCTGAGCGCACACACATTATAGCCATCTCTTCTTTTGCCTGTCAAAAGTAATTGCATCACTTTCGCTCGCTTGTAAACCAGATGCCGGTGGGCTTCATCGACGACGGACCTATGACGTTTTTTTGCAGATCGGTGCTGTCAGATTTTCGTGATTTTAATAATTATTTTTATAGTAAAAGTAAGTAGTTCAGCAAGTTTAAAGTTAATAATTATTACAATTAGTGTTTAATATATATATATAGACTTTTGAGAGATTTTCTTGTGAGTGAACAGTACCTATAATATCATAATATCTGTTTTTATTTTAGTAGGCTAGATAGAATTGTTTTTCAAATGAAAAAGGCTCAAATAATAATATCAATCAAACCAAAATAGGCAAAGCCTATATTAAAGCAACCAGGCATCTTATAAAAATACATACAAATGATAAATATATTTGAAAATACATACAAATTAATGATAAATTACACCAAGACACAAAACAAATGATTATGCTCCTCACACAAAGCTTTGTCATCAGCGGGAATCGAACCCACGACATCTGGTTTAGCAGTCAGGATCACTAACCACTAGACCGACTGACCTGTCAAAAATGTACTTATGATTAATTTTAAATTCTACATAATTATGTCAATGTCGCAGCTGTATCGTAAAACACGCCGTATTACAAAAAGGCGCGCCAGGTGAAGAAAATATCGCTGTGATGTAATGCAGCTACCTCACGTTCAACCGGATTTCAATTCGGCTGAAATAAAGTACGCCGCATTGAGCACTTCGTCAAGTACTTCTAATTCGACAAAGTGGCTTAGCAACGTGAAGCTCAAATAAAACAGCGCAACGTCGATACGCCGCTAAAAAGTCTTAGTTCCGATTATCTTAAAGACCAATATTGTTAGTACAATAAGATTAGTAAAATGTTAGCAAGATAGGTTAGGGAAGATTTTTACTCGTCAAGCGATTCCATCATTTAGGTTATTAGAACCTCTTTTGTTGTTGAATGCCACCCAGAAACGATAACCACGTCAACTTTTTTTTTAACCCGTCCGCATCTGACGTGTTATAACGATAAAGCTAAACTTTGGGCCGTATTATATGACAGTGACGTGTTTTTGTCCGGTTCGCCTCTTTATAATACGACGTGTTTTACAATATAACTACGACATCAACATTACATCAATAATTTGACAAGTACCTACCTTATATTACCGCGAGTGACAGACATAAGACGTAAGAGCATGAAAAGGAATAGAGTCGCACTTGGATTGTGAAAAATTAATTTGGACTAAATTCGCCCGAGTTTAGTCAAAATATTTTTTTTATCTTTATTGAGGTGTGGATTATTGTTCAATTATACAATTATTTCAAAAAGAGACTAAGTAAGAAAAATGAATAGAAAAAAAGAAATGGACAGAAAATTAAAATGAAACAATGCAGAAAAATAAAATATGTATTGAAGTTCTGGAACAGAAAATCTCTATAGCATAAAATATATTATATTTTCGGAAACTTATTTAGATTTCAGTTATTTTTAATCTTTATTTATAAAACAAAGTCGGGTTTATTACACCATTTATAACGAAAGAACGGGTTGATCGATTTTCGTGATCTTTAATTTGGGTTTGTCTTTACCCATAATAGCAGAATAACGATAAGTAATATAAAATATGTCTTACGGGATAGTGAACTAAGTAATTACGTGGGGCACCGCTAGCTAAAATATAAACAACATCAATATTTAAAAAACATATATATTGAAATATACACAGGGTTTTATATATGTATATATTTTAATTCTATTGGTTAGTGACCCTGAAAGCTAAACCGGAGGTAGTGGGTTCGATTCCCACCCAGGACAAATCTTTGTGTTATAAGCATGATTATTGTTCTGTGCCTGGGTGAATTAAATTTCAATAATTTTTAATATGTATGTATTAAGAAATATAGAAGTGTTTTATCAATTGTCCGGTTGCCATTAGTTGCGTACTAAATGAAAAAAAATGTTGATAATTATATTTTTCTTTACTCCATACATCCTGTGTGCTAAAATTTCAAAAATTCAAAGAAGCGCGTATTTCTTGTTTGTCCCGCGCACTCGGTTCGGCTGTAATCGTCACCGTTCGTGCGGACGACCGCGGCCGATGCATTCGCATCGCCCTGCGCACTAGGCTAAACCACGCCCATCGAGCTTTGATTTATTTTCGAGGTAGCGCCTTAACACAAATTTTACGATTTTACTTGTTTATACTGGTGCTCATAGTTCATACTCTGTTAGGCGCACTCTAGTTTACTTATTTTTACTCTAAGGTTCATACACATTCCGAAACGTGACAGTTAGGGGTCCGGGGAAACATTGTACACAAGAGTATTATAATAATATGTTTGAAACACGGAAACATAAAGGAAAACAGGTGGAACGGATATTGCAAATAGAGTAGTACTTTGCATTGCCATACCGTCAGCTGCAAAATTCAAAAGCGCTGAATTCAACAAGTTTCTTGTGAAGTTATTTACATACCAACAATGTGTTGGTCGCTCAAACTTGTATAATATTTCTTGAATTCTGTACCTGCTTGTTCGTATATGCTTCGATATTCATTTTGCGACGGTATTCACTGTTTGGCTGTGGTACTTTCTTATTCATTTAGAATGTATAAGTGTTACATAAAAGAATTATTCAATATAACTTTCAATACAGTTTTGACGTGACAACGTCTTATAAATTGGTTTGCCGGGTGACACTTCAAGAAACTGGGTAACGCTCCGCTCACGTTATGCGCTCACAATGAGAGCGAGTGAGAGGCACTCGGGCATGGTTAGCCCGCCTAAGAGCGAGAGAGACAGACATTGACAGTCGTTGTCACGTAAAACTTTCGCCCGTATACCGACTTTACAGGCAACCAACGATTTTTTATATCTATACTTATCTATACTAATATTATAAAGCTGAAGAGTTTGTTTGTTTGAACGCGCTAATCTCAGGAACTACTGGTTCGAATTGAAAAATTATTTTTGTATTGGATAGTCCGTTTATTGAGGAAGGCTATAAGCGGAGGAGCGGAGCATAAATAAAAAATAAAACTAAAACACGCGAACAAAGTCGCGGGGGACAGCTAGTCAGTTATAAGGTGAAATGTGATATTAATGAGTACGTCGATTATCGATTCTGACTCAGCTCCGTATATTGTTCTTCGTCCTTATTACATCGAGACCCTATTACTCAAAGAGGCTTATATCTGGATAGTTACTAGGCTTACTGACTTAACATGGAGCAACCTAATTATCGGAGAAATTTGATCCTTATGTGTATATTTATAGAGAGGAGGAATAGTATAGTCTAAAAGCTCATTATATTTCATCCTTATTAAATTAATTTATGTTCTGCAGAAGTTTCTAATAAAGGTTTTTATTTCTATATTTAAGGTCGGCACTGATGAAATTAATGTCATATATATTACCCTGATCTGTTTACTAAGGACGATCATTGCTCTTTCAAACGATCGTCATCGTAGTGGGGACTACGCATAAAATACTTTCTTCAAATAGCTTTTGTTATAAAGTTTTTCCATTGTGTTGAGCCCTTTCATTTTGTGAATCCTTTTCAAAGGGACTTTTCTTTTAGATATATCGCTGTTCCTTTTTATGAGTTCGTTGCCACAGTTTTTGTTGTATTCAATCAGAAATAAATAACTTCCCGCGGTAGTTGTTTGATTTGTATCGTGTGATGTTAATGTCCTTTGTGTAGTTGAACTAGTTGGAAATATTCCGTTTCCGGACGGAAACTAATTGTTTTCAGGGTTCAAGAACATTTGACGTTAGTATTTACGTATTTGTAGGAAAAAAACAATTTCATTTCATTTAGAAATTAAAACATTAATCTTAAATATTAAATTATGTAGGTACCAGTTTTAAAGGCTCAAGAAATAGTTGGACTTGAATTATGAAGCTAATATCACCTTCTTCCAGCCATAAATACCGCCTGTCACGCACCTGGTACCAGTTTCCCGAGTTGCCAAATTCTTGCCGCCTCGCAATTATGTAGGTAGCAATAAATCCAACGGGAAACGCCATTATCCAGAAAAAAAGCTTTTTAAGACTTTTCACAATAGCCACATATTTCGTAAACTTGTTTTTTTGTCGTTGTTCCACTTCAAATTCAATATCGGCGAAACGTTACTGAACGATAAGCCATTACAGATGTTGAAAGAATATTTACCATTTTATCAATTATCATTATCATTTTATCAATTATTTGTTTAGTGGAGTGTGCTTTCTTCAATCGTCAATCGTTGTTTTGTTATTAACGTAATGATATCAGTCACAGCCACTCGTAAACCGTTTAAAGAAAAAAAAAACTATATACATCTGTATTCTGATATTCAAGGGTATAAAACAATTTTAATACTAAAAAATATTCCATCACTGGACGGAAAAGTGAAGTGTAAATAATGTACATTGAGAGCTGTGCACTCTGTATGATTACTGTCACTTCGCGAATATAATATCGGATGTGACGGTTGCACACGTCCTCACCCCACGGCTGTCCGCGAGGGAATGAATCTCTCGTCTCATTATTTTATGTAAATCATCAGTGTGTGTTGACGTTGATAATAACTCTTCTGTCACCTTAAATCGATATGATTTCAAATTAACTTGTAAAAAATTGTTGTACCGAAGATACAGTAAAATCCCTTTAGTTATGTACTGTTAACTACTAAGGGCTGATTTTTTTTAACGACAGGTAATTTTAATACTTGGAATATTAATGACATCTGTCAGATTCTGTATGGAAGAACTGTCAATAATATTAAATTGTTCCTTGGATAAAATTATCTGGCATTGGAAAAACCAGCCTTAATTAGGTTTATAATAGTACCTTAATTATTACTCAATACAAAGGCATGTTACCTATTGTTACTTTTTATCATCTTCATCGACATCCCCCATGTAAATGCATGAACTTTGAACACCTAATTTTATACCGTCCACAGAAAGTTTTATTACAAACTATTCTCTCTCTATCTACTCGTATATCACCTAATCCTGTCGTAATCAAAAAACTTTGTATTACTATATACGTAAGTTATATAACATCACAAGCGAACGCTTCCCTCATTAATATTAACCAGCCTCTCTTTCAGCATCCATACTTACCATAAACAATTATACTTTTCCCCAGGAGGGAGCAAACCGCATCTCCGCTTTCATTACTTGTTTAATTAGAGCCACTTGATAAGCACTTTATCGTGAACAGTGAACGGAGCTTAAACGCGGTTTAATAAGATATTGCTCGAGATACGTTCATGATACTATTATAACCTAGTTTGGTTGTTATGTCCTCATTCGCTAGCCCGAGAGGATCGTTGCTAATTATATTTGATCGTGACTTGATCGAGCTTGAAATTGAAACTCTCGATTTAATAAACTTTTTGATTGTGTTGAGAATTTGAGATGTTTGATGCTTATCGGGTATCGATTCTCTTGTTTTAATCGTCTGAGAAATTTGTCGAAATTTTATGTAAACGAAATTATTTCAAGCTAAAAATAATAATACCATAGTTAAAAGATAATGTTCAAGTTTAAAGAGGTAGAAGGCATAAATTTTTTATTTTTATGTTGTTAGTGTGTTGAGAAATACGCTGAATATATTGTACTAGCTACACAAGGCGTTGCAATGCCACGTTAAGTACAAAAACTATTTAGTTTAAAATTGTGTGTTCAGAAACCTCATAGTAGTCGTAAGAAGATCATACGAAAGTTTTATCACAATCTGATAGTTATTGGTTGAGGCGCGTATAGAGCACAAACATACAAACATTCATTTTTATATTTCACTAGCTGTCCCCCGCGACTTTGTTCGCGTGTTTTAGTTTCAACGGTTTTTCATGTTTGCAACATTTTTCATTGATGTTCCGCTCCTTTTGGTCGCAGCGTAATGTTATATAGCTTATAGCCTGCCTCAATAAATGGGCTATCCAACAGTGAAAGAATTTTTCAAATCGGACCAGTAGTTCCTGTGATTAGCGCGTTCAAACAAACAAACAAATAAACAAACAAACAAACAAACAAACTCTTCAGCTTTATATATTAGTATGGATATGGATATGTAATATATTTTATTTGCACCGAAAATATCTCATTTACAAGATAGCTAGGCCAATACATTTTGCATACTGCAATTACCTGCACGTAATTAGTCTTCTACTGCTTCGCTTTGTTTGTTATACATACAAGATTAGTACATCGTAGTAAAATGTCACAAGCATTTGTGTGTGTACACACAAATTACGTAACATTATACAATACTACTACATGCACTAATTACTAATTATTGAACGTATGATGATTGTTTTATAGAATGAATGAACGAGTATTTTAATTCATTCTGCTTGTAAACTGAACATAGCAATCTATGAATGAGAATCCAATTAGAATTGGCAAATGCACTGGAAATGACGGTCCAATTAATCCATTGATTACAAAGAAATATTGTGACCGTTTGTAATGAAGCTGTATTTATTTATTTATGTAAACACAACAGACAAACAACACGAACGTATACAAAGCAAATATGTACAAAGGTACTGCTTATTTCTGCCAGCAAACCTGCGACGGGATATTAAAAGGAGACATAAACACAGTTTACAAAAAACAATTTTATGAAAGAGAGTTTCCATTGAATTATTTGCGCGGAAGCTAAGTAAAATATAAATTAAGGCTTAAAATAATATTAATTAATGTCAAGTGTTTTATTGTAGACTTATTTAAAATCTTAATCGGGCTTCGGCTGAAGTCAAGCTAAAAACAAACAAGTTTAGTGCGCTTTATGTAGGTAGGAATATAACTTTACGACTCTATGCATCGCTTTTTTAGTGTTTATGCTAATTTAACTCATACCACATCTCACCACCGATAGTTACGATCAATAAATAAATTGTAGGTAAGAAATAAACTTAAAACCTTAATTTCTACTAGTATTGTTACTATTAGGCTTATTACACGCATTAAAGTAAGCCTACACGGGCAATTAATTGCGGTATTAATGACAATTTTGGTTAAAAATAATGGTCCGGCAACACCTAGCAGTATATGGCAACACAAAAATTGTATAGAATTTGCAAAGGTTTGCACAATTTTAGTTGCCCGTGTAAACGCATCTTTACTTCTAATCAAAACAAGTAATAGCAAAAAAAGTGAATACCGATCATTCTAGTCTACTAGAGTCTATTAAATCGGTGAAAGGCCAGAATGCATCGTAATGATCTAGATGCAGGTGTCCAGAGCCATGCGCCATAAACGTCGGACGTGCACGTTCCGGCTTTCTCTTCCCGAGGAAATAGGGCTGCCAGGGAATATAACTTGTAAAATAAAGTATATTTCTTATAGAAACAATTCTATTTGAAAAGGAAATCAACTCAGGAATGATGACTGGTCAAAATTTAAAAAAAAAAAACGTTATGGTCTAAAGGCCGATTTTTCCGAAGCCAGGTAACTATATCCGAGAAATAATTTTGAATTTTGACAGTTCTTTCATACAAAATTTGACATGTTAATTTTATTTCACGAATGAAAATTATCTGGCGTTGGATAGAACCATGAAAATGATAACTTTTCCGGGAAATAATTACCTATATCTGAAGTTTTACGGTTTCTCATGATTATGTAAAACGTAAAAAAAAAACTTAATAATTTACTTCAGGGTTCTGATAGGCATATTGGGTATAGATATCGCTTAAGCACAGAAAGTTAACATAAAAAAAATTGGTTGCCTGTAAAGTCGGTATACGGGCGAAAGTTTTACGTGACAACGACTTTGAGTGGTAAAATAATTTTAATGTGAATATTCATTCGTATGTCTGTCTCTCTCGCTCTTAGGCGGGCTAACCATGCCCGAGTGGAAGGGACGCGTGCCTCTCACTCGCTCTCATTGTTAGCGCATAACGTGAGCGGAGCGTAACGCAGTTTCTTGAAGTGTTACCCGGCAAACCAATTTATAAGACGTTGTCACGTCAATAACACTGACAAACATACTCTTATAAACAATAACTAATAAAATTTAAAATTATGATTTAAGTGTATATTATATTATGTTTTAAGGTGCTGTGGCCCAGTCGTGAGACACAATACCTACATATAGTTTACTTACGTTGTACTTATGTATCTTTTTTTAAGTTCTGTCTCATGACTATGTGGCCAAATAAATATAAATATTTTATTTTCTATCTTTTTAATTTTTTTCTTTCTGTTAGGTCGACAACCTTAGGCAATAACGAAGGCATATTAACTTGGTCTACAGCTTTTCTGTCCCCAGGGTTTCAATCTTATTTTCTTTCGAAAGCTTACTGTTCGTAAATTAAATTGTGTTGGAATATTATATAGGACAAAGCCATCAAGTTTTCAATTATGTTTTTTCTTTTATTTGATAAGTAGAGCTTGAAGCGATACAACGACAGAGTATAATTATTCCAACCGACTGAATTACTTTGAAGTGACTCAAGTTATTTATTAAACCCTAGATTTGTTTGGAGAACGTTGACACTGAGGCTGTTGACACTTTACTGTTTTACAAAATTTATTAGAAAATGAAATTATAGTACGTCTACTTCAATTAACGATTTATGCAAAGTAAGTAAATTTTTACAATTCATCGTGATTTCATTTTATTGTTGAAAATTGTAAATCAAAATGTGAACTTGAATTGTTAAAGGTTCTGTAGATTGAAGTAAATAATTAAAACTACTCCGTGAAATGATCTAAATATAGATCACTCATATACGTAATATTGCACTTTCATCGAAATTTAATTCATCATAAATATGCATTTATAAAATTTAATTATAAGAACATTATTCATTATCCTTACTAATATTATAAATGCGAAAGTAACTCTGTTTGTCTGTCGCGCTTTCACGCCAAAATTACTGAACCGATTTAAATGAAATTTGGTACACAGACAGTCTAGAGCCTGAGAAAGGACATGGGCTACTTTTTGCCGCGATAACTGACATCCACGCAGGCGGAGCCGCGGGAAACAGCTAGTCCTAAATAAATCGAAACCTTAGAATAGGTACCTACATATTTAATTATTTATGTAAAACCTAAAAAATAGATTAACTTTTTAAAATAAAGCTTAATCCCTAACGTTTAGTTTAATTAAACCCGTCACGATAACTACGCGACGCGGCGCCCTACGAACGGATTCGTACCTCGGTATGTAACTTTAATATCGCCAGGGATGTACGGCTTCCGTACTTAATGTTACTGACGCTTAGTTTTACACAGGAAAACAAACATTAAGCTTAATCATGAGAAAAGTTCGCCGCCGCTAGCCCAGCAGACCGCCATTAAACACTACCTAGTTAATGGCTAGTTCAGACGGCGGGTTGGTTTACTGTGGCGGACCCGACCATGTTAAATTTGTATGATACTGAAACCCGACATGTTAGAAAAGATTGCTTGGAGACCAAAATGGGCTGATGTACTGAACGCTTTAACGGGCTTTGAAAATTATTTAGTTTTCAACGATGAAGATAGAAATATTTGCGTAACTTATTAAATGTTTACAATAAAGTTCACTATTACTAACCTAGACACAACAATCTATTGTTCTAGTTATTTAAAATAGCAAATTTATTGAAATAAACAAATGAATAACTTTCAAGCAATGCGATAATTCAGAGAAACTAACTTTTCATGCGATGCAAACATTTCTATGAATTGTGCACACAATTAGTTAGTATAAATACAAATGCAAGTTCAGAGAAATGCGAATTATCCGATTCTGGGAATAACGTATCATTTCAATTAGCAAACTTATCCAGTCTACTGACCTACATAATATCTAACCTAACATGAGGGTGATTACGGGATCTTCGAACAAAACCAGACCGAGTCGTGATGCATAAATGAGTGATTCGTCAACTCGTCCTACTTACCTACGGCCCATTTAGGATGACCTGCAGAAAATCAAAATAAATAATATTTTCGTAATAAATAGGCCGTAGGTATATAGGACGAGTTGACGAAACACTCAAATTATCAGAATAATTAAGAAAAACTCATGCGTAATATTTTAGTAGTTCACAATTTGTCGACTGTTTTAAATATTCCGAAAATTATTATAAACTATGTATCAATGTTTATAATTACCCGGCAACCTACACATTTACCTACTTATATAAGTAACTTATTATACACATGAGTGCGGTTCAAAGTTAGAGTTTCGAACTGGACGGTCGACTAGTCTCGCGGGATATCAGGAAACGGGAACTCACTTATTGAACGTCTGAACCCGCATAAATTGCGCTCGTGTAGACTCCATTACAATTTATATTTATTAACACTTTTACAACCAACTGTAATTTATTTCAACGTGTTTTTTATCGATTACGACGGAGTTGTCAAATACATTAGTAATTATGGCACTTGCAAGCTATCGTGATTTAAATCATGCATGTAAACATACTTAGTGCCAATCAAAGTCTACTGTAATTATATTGGAAATGCTTTCATTTGGAACTTAATTCTTAGGCCGCCTAGCTTAGGTAAGTGTTATTTGAGTAAAGTCAGAGACTATTTTCTATAATCCGTTATGTATAATTAAAGATTATAACATTATATTCTGGAATTAATAATTATTACAATTAAAACCCTCCCACCCGTTTGTGGGACAAATATAGTACCTATAAGTGCATAACTGTGTAATGATAAATAATATAAAAAAGTTACATGTATGGATAGTAAAGAATACACTTTACATAAAAAAATATATTTAAATTAAATATACAGATGAGATGAGATACAAATATTGATATACGCAATGAAAGGGATGAAAACGCCACGGAATTCTGCAAACTCAATACGTTTTTCAAATAGAATTCTTAGTACTTTAGTGACCTATGTATACATTTATATCTCCCATATGATGAGTAAATACAATTATTGTGTCAACGGAACGGAAAGCTTCTGCCTTTTCTCTAGGGAAAACAAATGTGTTTACACAGAAATATTACGTAATTGTATAAAGATAATTAAGAAAAGTATTAATGTAGATTAATAAACTTCGCCCTGTAACTCTGCTTGTGAGAATTATTCGAGATAAACCATTTAATTTATTATACTCTGGTACTTATACTAGAGTCGCCTGGCGATAAACGGCATTAGTAATAATTGTAATTTTATTATACAACCAAAAACATAATATTTAATTGTAATTTGGCAATAATTGTTTGCATGAAGAGCCAACCAGGCCGATGTCAGATTACAGAAATATCTTAAATCACCTCCAATAATTACAAAAGTTACTTTAAAAGATAAATATATGTTTTGTTATTGCAAATATAACGTGTCTTGGCGCCAACATAATATTTATTACGCGTCGAAATTGTTAATGGCTGCTGTAAATGTAAGTGTTATTAAAATAAGAATTTTACAGTGTATACATTGGGTTAAGTAAAGACAAAATTAACCTTACTTTATTAAAGTAAAATATAAAAAAAAAATGTATTAAAATATACAAATGGTATTCCAAAGTTACGGTGAAAAACACTTAAGAAAATATATGGCTTTTATAAGTACTTTTTATCATATGCGTTGTGTGGTTTATTCCTACCAATGGGAAATGTTTAAATATAACCAAAACAGATACGAATATCTAAAGCAATATAATTTTAATAATAAAGTTTATTCTGAATAGCTTTTAGTGAGTGAGTGTTATGACCATGAGGTACACATCGTATCACCAATAAATTTATGTTGTTCGAAAATACTGAATATTTTCTATTGCGACTTCGTTTAACTCGGAGCGGTGTGCAATTTTTATATCTTTCTGTTTTATAGTTTGTATAAGCCGTAATACCTAGATAGGTATTATGATGTCTCTAAAAATAATAAAGTAGGTAAATATTTTTGAAAGAATTTAATCTTTGAAGCACCATCTACACATTCCATTTTCCTTTCACGGTAAACGGTACACGTAGTATAAATAAATCTTTAAATACCCCATCATAACATATAACATACCATGTAGAATCTTAAACCTGCAAGAAGACTATCAAATCGAATCTCAATTCAACACATTGAACAAAGGATTAAAGCTGACACTTATCTTTAAATCCTTTTGGAATTGAGCAGAGATAGTATATTGCATTCAGTATTAGAAACACCCTCCAACTCGATAATAAATGGTGGCTATGTGAGATTCGCTTTTCGAAGTAAATCTTTTAAAGACAGAAGTTTTATCTTTGAAACTGATGTTTATACTCGCCGATCTATTTCTTACCGGAGTGAATCCGGCTCGGTGACTTATGGTGGAAGCTTTGACCTTTGAGAGACAAAAATAAAGATGTACCTCTGTAGATGTAGTGTAGGTATGCTTTTAATCAGGAATTTTCCGAACTTTGACACGATGGGTAGCGAGTCAGGGGGGTTACTCTTGATTGAATTTAAAATCTAATACAATGCAAATTCAAAATTGTTATTCATTTAGCATGCACACAAATAACACACAGTACAAAAAAATACCAATTTTTTTGATCCTGATAGCGCAGTATTTTCTTTTCAAGAAAAGTGAATTACGTGTCCGCTAAACGAATATCAAATTTGCATTGGCATTGTATTGGAATTCAATTTAATTGAAGAGTTAAATAAAGCACAGGACAGAAGATCCTGGAGCTTTGCCCAGCAGTGACACACTTAATAAATTAACAAGTTTTATTTTTATACATTAATGTATTTGTTATCTAAAAACTGTTTTTGTAGGTTGTTTATTGTTTTTGTAAAACATAGTTTATGGAAACATAATTATGTTTGTGATATTGTATTGCGTGTAGGCCGTTTGTTTAGTCTATAAAGTCATATTATTACTATGAAGTTTGTTGTGTAAGCAAAATATTTGGTTTCCAAAACATTCCTATAATCAATTTCTGATTGTGCTATTTTTGTCATACTAGTTAATTTCATAAAACCCACAAGATGACATGACTGCACTATTAGACTAATCGCAATCAACTTTATGGAGTTTTTTGCCGGTACAATGACATTTTAGTTCTAAACAATTGAATTCATTGCAACATTTTCAAAGCTTCTAGGGTTACTAAAAATAAATAAAAGATCATTTTGATTTGATTTAATTACTAATTGAATGTTTTGTCTCCAGGCTATGCACACTCCGGATAACTCGGCTCCGCGTGTGCGGGGCGCTCGGCGAGGCTGGCGGCGGGGCAGCGGGCGGCGCGGGCGCTGGCGCCGTCATCCTTGCTGCGCGGATGCACAGCTCCAAGCGCACGCTGAGATCCAACGACATCGCGGTGCCTCCGCTCGATGTGGAGCTAGACCTCTGCTTCTCCTTGCAGTACCCGCACTTCGTGAAGCGGGATGGTAACAGGTTGGTAACCCAGTACGCAAACACTTCTAAATTATAATAGTGATGTTGACTGGGTATGAAAAGTAAAAGTCTATTTAGTCTGTAAATTAGATAATAAAAAAATAGAGGACTTGTATTTTTTTATTTTGTTTAAATAACTAAAAACTAAGGAGATCTGAAACCAGGGATAACTAGGGATTTCTGTATCGTCGTAAGTTTTTGGTCATTTAAGGAAAGAATACGTGTTTAATAGGTACCTATAATTTTTACGAATCTAAGGACTTAAAAGAAAAAATAGTCAACCTCCCTATTATATTGTTTAGACAATGCATATATCAAATATTAGCAGACAGCGATTGCACTTCGCAATATAGTTGCTACTCATATAATTTGCATGCGTTCGTGGTATAATAAACGCTAAGAAAGTTATAAAAAGTTAAACCCACTATAAACCACGCGTCTCTCGTTATTAAGTCATTAATCTAGATTCTGAGCTATGTATTGTTTATTTAAAACAGCCGTTAAATGTTTAATTTTCTAAAGTATTCATGTTATAGGTCAAGGTTTACACTGTTATTCTTATTTTATTGTTTTTTTAATGTATTCGTCAATTATTTTCTCGGATTAACAGTATTAGAATAGGCATACCTAGAACCAATTAGTCACTTACCAGTTTTAAGGCGTTGACTAAAATGAAATAAAATAAAAAAAGAGGAAGCAACTAAGAGGTATTAAAAAATTTTTTTTTTAAGATATTTACGCAGTTAGCCTGAGCGCAGGCTTTGACTGCTTCACCGGACTTTTGGCGAGAACCTTAAGGGCCTCCAACAAGAGCAATACAAAATGGACCTCGACTTAGTGCGTTGCTAACAATCTTAATAAGGCACAAACAGCAAGGGAGGGCTGGATCTAAGTTTTTATTATTTAAGGACATATTTTTATTGCTAGTTTGGTCGGCTCGGGCCAACTTGATCGAGGGACGGAGGGGACATAAAGCTCAAATCATAATATTTACAATAATAACAACTTTGATAGCCAATAATCACAGTTTATTTATATTCATGTCAATATTATTTGTTAAGACATTCCGTTAGTTGACAAACACAATATTTGTATCTGAATAGCTGTCTTGTTTACGAATTTCAAAGTTACAAATTAATATGTAAAAACAGCAAAAAAAATACCTTAAATTTTTTGTCTTTTGCGTAATTAAATCAAAGTATTGAGTTATGAAACCAACAAATAAAGTTTTGGGACAACTAATAAATAATAGACTAAAGTAATAGTGAGAACATTTTATGGTAGAAAATTTCCTACAACACCCACGGATTACAAACATATTGCACGGATAGCCAGGTTCAGCCAACTTGTATAATACGTATAGGGATATCAGCACGCGTATCACCACTGCGCAACGCGCTGCGGTTTCGACCGCCGAGTTTTTTTTATTTTTTTATTTATTATGTTTTAGAAGATACATAGTGAACTTATGAACTAAACAGTGTCTCACAAAACAGTGCAGACTGTTTGACAGTGAGACCAATATAACTTGGAACAAACATTTGTGGGATAGACAAATATTTGTACAAATTCTGGGTGTTCCTTTTGTATAAAAATGAAGTGTTTGTGAAACCAATCGCGATACAGTTACTTTGTAAAAAATAATGCTATTTGTATATATTATAATAATGCTATTTATATATATTAAATCTTTGTCTTCCGATCAACATTCATGAATTTTTGTAGAGATCTCTTTGCATGTTATATAGAAATTGACTTCCTACAAAACACTGTTTATTTTAAACAGCTTTTATCATATACGAGCACTTGAACGAAATTTTATGGGATAAACATTTTGGACAATAAAAATGCCGTAAAACTTCATAATACACACTGAGAGATGAAGTTTCTACGTCATTGTCTATACATGTGTGTGATATATGCCTAATAACGGGTAAAGTTGTTTGCAAATATTTCTTAGGATATTTTATGGTCACAATAAAATATTTTTTTAGGTGAACATTTGTGCTCGATGCCACTCTGTACGATGAATGAAAATTGATTTTTTCGTTCACTGTGTCAAATACATTAAGTAGTAATCGATTCTAATCAATCTTAAATACATATTGACGATTTATCGTCATCACATAATTTTTAATCGATTTTGAACTAAATATTTACGAGGTATAGTTAATTTGTACCCTCAGAGGTAGAACTAACGGTACTTATAAGACTGGAAAACGATTATGAAATTGGAATAAACGCTTAATCAAAATTTGAAGTTTAACTTTCGATAACTAGTTGAGATTGATTCTTAATTATTTAATTCTCAAGTCCGGCCCTGAAGAAGTTTTATAAGTATAATTATTTAATTAAACCAAAGAGGATCGTAAGTCAGATTTTTTTTTAAAACAATTTCGATTAACTTTGAAAACACCTGGTATTCATTGTAGAGTTGTCCTTAAAACAGCTACAGTACCTTACCAACGTATACTACAGTCAAACCTATAGAGGTAGGATGTTTACTTGCTCTTTGATTAACCTAGTTTTGTATACCTGTATTTGCCTGCAACCGCCTAATTGTTGTATTGTTATCGTTCCAGATTGCAAATAATGCTGCAGCGTCGCAAGAAATACAAGAACCGCACTATCCTGGGGTACAAGACATTGGCCGAGGGCGTCATCAGGATGGACCAGGTTTGTACATAAATTGTAAATAAATAAGACATAAATATTTAGACTTAACGGCTGAAATGTAGGAAATTTTGCGTCGAGAGGAATCTTGAACAGATTTCTCTTTTGAATTTAATAAATCAATAAATAATACCCAAAATAGAAGGATTAAAAAAGTTGGTGTTTTACCATTTTATTAGTTAAGCAGATTCTTTTGAGTAACATACCTAGTTCTTGTCTATAGAAATGTTGTTTACAATGAAACTTTGTTAGAGTTAGGTGTTATTTCATTACGAATCCTACTCCTGTGCCCTTACTATCCCATTTAATTTTAATTCTAATACAATGCCAATGCAAATTTATTATTTATTTACCAGGCACGCAAACAACACACAGGACAAAAAATTCTTACCATGGACAGTATTTTTTTTTAAGAAAACTGAGTCTTGTTCCTGCTAAATTAATATCAATTTTATATTGGTATTGCATTAGAATTAAAATTTAATTAGAAAGTAAGGGCATTGACGTAAAGCGCAAAATATAAATAGTGCAAAAAAATGAAAATAGTTTAGAATCTATAAGACCTCAATAAAATTATGATCTCAATGTTTTGGTAGTCGTAAAACATTTGCATTGGTTCTTCGAAGGTCGCGGTCAGCCTGCGTCAATTGCCATGATGGATTGCTTGTAGTTCTCGGATACATATCCAATACTAAAGTGTTATGTTATGACTATATTATACAAAGCATGGCATAGCTACTCGGTTAGAAAAAGTATGTTCGGCGTATCCCTATGTAGTTTTAAACCCATTTTTTGTATTAGTTTTTGAAGATTCTTGGTAGAAGGCTTTAAATACGATTGATAGGATATCCTTATGTAATTTTATGTTACGGATATTGTTTTCGAAGACCACTAGAATAATTATTACAATTTCTAAGGTACAAACATTAGTCAGTATACAGTTACTTGTATAATAACTTAACAAAACGGTTTACTCACGTATGATCTCGGGATCGCCCGACTAGTTTCAGACTCAATAGGAGTCCCTAATCATGAGCTGACGCGGCGGCGTTGTTGACGGTGTCAGTTCAACTCGCAACACCACCGCCGCCGCATTGAGTCTGAAACTAGTCGGGCGATCCCGAGAATATACGTTAAACCGTTATGTTTTAAATAATTAAGTATACAGTTACGTCAGTTTATAGTAAGTCTTGCGTCAGATTTACGACTGCGTAAACTTTCGTTGCGTGTGCCTGCGTCCTTGAGGAATTTAGAAGTAGGTTTGAACTTGACCGAACTTAGCCTTGAATTCTGTCTTTTTTCGCGGCGATGTCGCGAGCTTATCAGAGGCTAGACGTATTTTTCGAATGTTTTATTGTTTGTGTGCTATTTGCGTGTTACATTCTCACACATAATCGATCATCTACAAAGTATTTAATTCTAGTGTTATTGTATATTTCAGTTTATATGTTTCATTTCAAAACTTAATTATAGCTCCATAACGTATATATAAATCTCCAATTATGAACTCTCCTGTAAAATAATATTCCGTATCGTATTATATTCGTCACATTAACGAGTTAACCATCTCCATTTTAATACGTCTCCTGAGTTTATTATCTTTCACGCAATCAATGTTTCATGAGCCCTATTTTGTCACTCAAAATGGATGCGTCCACTAAAATCCCTAGCTTCTGACTGCAATACATGGTACTACTAAAATTATTCACTTAATTACAACGGACTCATTATCAAGGCTCGTAGGACTGCGCCACTAATTAGTGAGTCACTGCTAAATGCGCCGTCCGGCGGGATTAAAATTGTTTTCTCTTATTAGCGTACCTTTTTATAGTGCTGGTATAATGTCTGTTTGTTCTTTTATAAGGTTTTGTATTAATTCTATATAAAAAAAATCTCTAAAGATATTTGTAGTTTTAATTATTTATTTATTCATCATTAAATAATTCTGTTCTTATACATATTTGCCCAAAACCGTTTTCACGATTCAGTCTCCGTACAGTAATGTATTTATATTATACATATCTACACTTATGTCAAATGTTATTATTATTATATGTAGGTATTAGTTCTAGAATCAATGTTTTAAATCTTGTTTCTTATTGATTTCTTGTCTAATGTCCACCGTTTTAATTTGGTATTGTGATCCGAAATGTATTGCATTATACAAAAACTTATGAAAAAACGCGTTTATTATAATTTTCCGCATCTTTTACGAACATAAAAGAACAGGTACAACAGCACATTTAATCACTGTCTGTCTGTCACTGGTAATATGCAGTGTATTTTGGAAATTATTCACAGAATTTCCATCAATTGGCTGACAATTTGTGGCAGAGAACGAACCACTAGGTTAACAATTTACACACATTAACTACTAATGAAAATTGCAAATGGCAGTCGCAAAATTATGCAATAATTTCCGGTCATTGACCTGTAACAGGTAATGGGATTATCGGGCTTAATGAAAGCACTATACATACGTATGTTGTTATTTAGGTCTAACCTTAGAGTAAATATAGACAAGCATAGAGCGCGCGCATCGCTCGTAGCCTCTTGCGCAGAGCGTTAGCAAATTTTTTGATAAATGTACTACGTTCGTTTACTGATTTAAGTGATTTTCTGTGCGACGATAGACGTTTATGCGAAGATATCGACGGTTCCGATATTATTAGAATAATATTAGGTTTTGGGATAGTTTTAATAAATAGGCGCGCTCTGTTTTGACACTAATTTTACAATTTTACCACAAATTTTACAGTTTTACTTGTTCAAACTAGTGCCTACAGTTCATACTCGATATGCGCACTCTGTAGATTACATATTTTCTCTCTAAGGGTCAAACACATATTCTGCTTCTGTCAGACCCATCACACACACGCAGATAAACTGAAACCTCACTTTCCTTGAGGTTACGGTTTGGTATATTTACTTATTTAAAAGTTTATAGATATTGTTAGCTTAGTGTATGAGTAATTATGCATAACAAAGGATTCCTCAAGAGCCTGACATCCTCTGATTGTCTAAATGTTGCTGCCTAAGACTAAAATTTTTTTAGACTCAATTATATACAAAAATATATAAAAAAATATTATTTAAAAAAAGTTTTTTTTAATAATAGCCACTCCAATGTTGCCAGTAATTGACATTATTAATCTGTATTTGCCCAGGTGCTGCAACGCTCAATGGACATGGAGCTGGAGTTAACAAGCGTCGGTGGGAAGTTAGGCGCCGCGGCCGGCCAGCCCGTCGCCAAACTCACCATCACCGGGCTGGCCTCCACGCCCGTCGATCACGACACTAAGAACAACAATACCTTGCTTATTACTGGTAAGGCTGATGCAGAGCCCATGGTCTGCAAGTTGAACATATTTTTCTTTTCTTTTGGAAGAGATTTACGCTGTTAGCCTGGCCGCAGGACTGCTTCACTTTGACTGCTTCACCGTACTTTTGGCGAGAACCTTAAGGGCCTCCAGCCAGAGCAATAGAAAAACTAACTACGTCAGCAACGTTTACTAAGGGCACCCCCCGTGGGGTTCAGACCTAAACTTAGTGCGTCGCTAAGAATCTTAATAAGGCAAAAACAGCAAGGGAGATCTATATTGTTGAGCTTTTTTTACACCGTTAAATATTTATTGGGTTTTTTTATTGGTAATTATTTTGAGGTTACAAATACTTAAATTGACCTAAGTATATGCATTCCTATGTTCCTCTAACGTTAAAAATGAAAAGATGATAATACAGAAATCTTTAAACTCCTTCTTTTTCTTTACGGCTAAGTTACCTTTGGAACTTCCTAATTTTCTCAAAATACTTCTTGTTACTTTATACGCTCACTTCTCGATTTCTGTATGTTTGCCTCTAATAACCTGTGTTAATACCTTGAAATCTTACGTTAATATTCTCAGAACGCGGCTACTCTGACGAGGAAGAAGAGGGAGAGTTCAGTTCTGTGGAGGAAGCTGATGACATGACGTACGGGGCACCCGCCAGGCGGCGCGCGCATCGCCAACTCGCATTCAACAAGACAGATCTCTCTTATACTAAGGTAAGAGAAGTAGATATAGAGGGTGAGGGAGTTTTGAGTAGGTTAAAGTATACATGGTAATTGTAAAATGGTATACTAATAGCAAATTAATGAGATTTCATACTATTTATTATGAGATTTTCATTTGAGATTTATACTCAAAGGGAAACTAGCGGAACATGGTTTTTCTAATGTACTATACAATAAACTGTCTGTATCTGTAAACTTTCTGTGTAATAAGGAAACAATGGGACAGATAGGTTGCTTCTTATTATAATGACTATAAAAAAATATTGTATTTTTTCATTGGTATACCTTTTTACGTGCACCATGCATACATTATTATAAATCGCTTTTATAACGTTTTATTAAGTTTTTATTCCTCTTATTATATTATACTTAAATCTGCTAATGTTAGCACTTTTATATCATCGATATTTAATCCGAATGAGGCAGTACTTAAGGTGCAGTCATCGAACAGAAAGTCTAGGTAACAAAACTAGTTTTGTATAAACTTGGCAATAATAGCAAACCTTTAAGAAATTTGTATATTACGATAGACGTAGTAGGCGTATGTTTTGGGCAAAGGGTTTAACTTGTATGCTTGTTTGGAGAAGGCTAATGAGATATCAATAAGGTCTTTATCAGATCACCGCTGTGATGTACTAAGCATAAAGTCCTACTCTGAGCCCAAAATCATAAAACCAGTTATTAATTTTCACATTTGTGAATAATACTCAAGAAATTAGTGACCTAAGAAATATTTAAACATTAATTAATACGACTGCATGTTTTATACGCTTTGCTTAGGGAGCTTTAAGGTGGTCGCACATTTGTCCGCGCTGCACTCGCCATACGATCTAGGAGCCAAAATTTATAAAACGCGGTAGATGTCAGAATTTTGAATTAAGAATGCTGATGATGTCATAAAATGCGGCGCGTTCGGTGCGGTTGACGTTTATAGTAAAAAGATTTTATGACAGATTAGAGCGAGAAGAAATAGAGTCGAAAATAAAATCCGTCGAACAATATTGACCTTCTGTGTTTTTATCATTTTCGTAAAAAAATAGACTAGAAATGTTTTCGTTCATAGGTTATGCAATAACTCTACACAACGACGCTCGAGTAAATAAAACCTACTAAAAGAATTGCGTTCGGCTACGAAAAAGCGTGCGGCATGTACCTACAGCACGGATAAATGTGCGGCCAACTTTATATTTATCATGTTTTATCATTTACAGGCCAACTTATACAGAAATAATTTATATTATAATTTAAGAATATTTATTAAATATTTTAATAATTTATATTTTATTTATAGCTTATATATTTAAGTAGAAGAAAGTCAGCGTTGATAAGCTTGTACGTAATAGGCGTTGCATTGCACGCAGTTGTCCCGTTCTCGCGACTTGAGCTTCATGGAGCGCGAGCGAAAGAGACAGAGCTATATACACTCTAAGGCGAACGACAGGGACAGCGACAGTGAGCTAGAAAACGCGGCCGCAAAGCGCAAGGGCAGCCGCGGGAAGCTTGCGGTATGCGCACGCACGCTTAAATACAAATCGTATGAGAATAGAAATTGTATGGATTTATAAACTAACTTTTATAAGGTAGATTCATAATTCCGTATAGGTATTCGTAAACGGTTTTGTTTATTCTCGCATCAAGGACTCTGATTAGGTCGGAAACGCGTTCCCGATGTCAAATAATTGCGCGGTGACAAAACCATTTACTAGAATAACGGAATTATGAAATGATTTAGACACCATACTTAAAACAATGCTATATTATGTGGATTCGTGTGTTGTTTTATACCATAATAATATTTCTATACTAAACTATGAATCGTTTTTAATTAACTCCGGAGACATAACCTTTTTTTCGTGATTGCATGGTTGTGGTTTTGGTGTTCTTTGCCCTAACTATTAACTGTCAATAACTTTGCCAATTTTGACGATATACTTTTATTATCAATATACTTATAAATTATATTATATAACCTTTTAAAAAAGTAATCATAAATATCCAAAAAAATAAGGGGACATTGGTACCTACCTTTTTTCTTATATTATATAACCTTTTAAAAAAGTAATCATAAATATCCAAAAAAATAAGGGGACATTGGTATAACCTTTTAAAAAAGTAATCATAAATATCCAAAAAAATAAGGGGACATTGGTACCTACCTTTTTTCTAAAGTCAATACTGTCCTAATGCTCGACAAGTCTTTCCCATAGTTTTCTATACTTCCGTGTATCTTGCCTTCTCTGACTTATATTATACTAGCTGGTGCCCGGTGCGTTTCACTTCACCTAAAAAAAATCAGAATACGACCTATGTTTCAAAGTATGCATATCACTGCCACTAACGCCATCTATCAGGCACTAACG
The DNA here is from genome assembly GCA_932294365.1 of Diachrysia chrysitis. NCBI lineage: Eukaryota > Metazoa > Arthropoda > Insecta > Lepidoptera > Noctuidae > Diachrysia > Diachrysia chrysitis. The sequence continues at coordinate 2,381,658 of OW028661.1, forward strand.
TAACTATGTTCGTCGGAGTGCTCATGTCGCCCTTATATATGTTCAAAATTTCATATCAATTGGTCTTACAGTTCTCGAGTTTTAGGTAAACATATATACACACATACATTATCTTTTATATATACAGTATGTAACAAAAACCCTGGCCGATCCAATAAAGGCGTATTCTTGGATCAACATACGTACTTGAAAAAAAGTTTCGCTCAGGCGGCTCCTTTGATACAATACTGTAGGTAGTACACGTGAACTTTGTCGAGCGATCAGTGTTTCCTTATATCAGTTTTATTTTAATTTAATTATATTCACCTGGGAAAAATAATAATCTTAAATCCATTCAATAGTTACGTACATGTGTACGCACTACGATGCCAATTAATACTCATAAGGATCGGACAGGGTTTTTGTTGCATGCTGTATTGAAAGATTACCTATCAAATAAAACTAATCTTATATTAATATAAAATATTATCATCGGCCATTATGATTTCTATTCTCGTACCGTAGTTGTGTGATCTTTGTGAATAGTTTGATATCGCATGCATTTTAGATTTCCGTCATCTGTAGTTGTTATTTCTGAATTTTATATAAGTAATTACCTACTTTATTTAAGAGCACAGTTCTGTTATAATATAGTATTTACTAGAAATGTATCAGTATTTTCTACTTATTCTCCTTACTTGTAAAATTATTAAATTACTTCTGCTGAGACTATTCTATCACAGTCGTATTTTTTTCATCTTTGCCTGTCTAACTCCCGGTTTCTGACAGGCTGATCAATTTAATCTGTTGTAAAATCTACTGATCACGACTGCGATTGGTTGACTTATGGCCAAATACTGTACGTTATTCAGTTTTAAAGCGCCGTTAAGTCTCGTGCTGTTTCTGTCGCCTCAACGTGGCGTAGCGACAGATATACATTTAAGAACGTCTTGAAGTTAAGTGGCGTTTCAGTATTCTGAGGTTCAAGACTAAAACCAATCACAGTGAGGTGAATGAGGTGAATAACTAATTTTTGAGTTGATCAGCCTTTCATAAAGTGGAGTTAGACAAACTTATTTTATGAGTAAGTGAACATTATTTTGTAGTTATTTAGCCTTGTAATATTAGTGTAGAGTCTATATGCATGTCTTAAATATAGCTAGTTCTTTAGATAGATAAATATATTACATACTAGCTGTGCCCGCGACTTCGTCCGCGTGGATATTAATAATGAAGCAACATTACTTTCATTATAATAATTTTAGAGTTTTTTAAAATAGAAGTAGCCTAAGTTGCTCCTTATTATATCAGCTATCTGCCAGTGAAAAGCCCGTAAAAATCGGTCCAGCCGTTCTAGAGATTAGCTGGAACAGACAGACAGACAGACAAAAATTGAAATATATGTACCGTATATACACCCATATGCATGTAGTAAAAAGCGGTTATTTTAATATCACAAACAGATAATTCAATTTTATTTATTTGTATAGAGTATAGATGTGAACTTAGCATATACTATGTAAAGTATGAAAAGAATACGCAAACATCTTTTCATCATCATCATCATCATTATCAGCCTATCTTCGTCCACTGCTGGACATAGGCCTCTCCTATGGCACGCCACTGAGCTCGATCTTCAGCTCTTCGTCTCCAACCACTGCCAGCCACTTTGCGGATGTCGTCGCTCCATCTAGCCCCCGGTCGTCCTACACTCCGTTTAAACATCTTTTGCGAATGATTATTATGAGATGGTTTTGCTTTATTAATGCGTTTATAAACAATGTCAATCGCAAAAGCTGTTCGTAAATAAATAAGAATACCTTCCTTACATACCTTCGTATGATGATGGAAGATGCATATAAAGTGAAGGACATGTGAGTGACCAAGGCATGGTTCGCCAAATTTTCCTATCTTCCTGAACAAAATGAAAGCCGTATATTTTCGGTGTAAACATTATGTCACGTGCCGGTAGCTTATCGCGTCTAGATTAGATTAGTTATAGAAGACAATTTTACTCATTACCTAAATATCCATGGAGGCGAAAACTGTATGTATTTTAGTCTGACTTTGTTTGTTTGTTTGTCTGCCTGTGTGATTGAAATTAACAGAATTTTAAAACCTGTTACTTGTCGTATTGATAAAACTCATTTTATTGATCTGTGATATTTAACCTGTGTAAGTTGGAGCGTTTTCCAGCAATGCCATAGATATAGAACATCTTGTTGACATGTGTCAAGATTTAAATGACCCCCAGTTGATTATTTTAAAGTTGTGTTTATCAACACGGCAGGAACTTGAATGAAATTCTTTGGTGTACATCTACGAGACGATGGTAGATATATAATTACGAACTTGATCTCAGTTTGAGATCAGTTATATATGTTATAGTGTCCTATTGTTAGGTGTATGATAGAATAATGAGACACAGTGTTCTGAAGCGTTATCTTAACATTCATATCTGTATTTACTTTCCGAAATACGACAGTGATTCACGATTACGTTGTCTGCGGTATATTGTCGTTTAAATTTTCTTTTATGATAGAAGAACGTAAAAATATTAAGACGGTGTTTTGTAATTTTCTTTGTTGGAAGGCTTTATGAGCACGGAACATTAGCTACATGTTTGTATCGGTATCAACAATAACGAATTATTGATTATAAATCAAAGTAGGTTCCTGTTAATTATAACTACAATGTGAATTAATCTTCGTGGTATCTGTCAAAAGTGTAAAGTAGCATAAAAATATGTTTTAGTAATTGTAATGTAATTAAGCGCATCACATGGAAACACTATAATCGTCATGTAAAACAGAGTAATTAGAAAATCACCATTTCAGTATTTTGTTGATATGCAACAGTCACTTCGTTAATCAATATTCTAAAAACACTTCAATTGTATCAAAATAAACCAAAAATATCATAAAAAAACAAAGTTGAAATAACAATGTTGCGCGTCGTGTTACAGCAACGTAACCTGAAGCAGAAGTTCGCGGCGCTGTTGCGGCGGTTCCGAGTGCCCGAGGAGATGTCAGAGCGCGGCGCAACTCGAGACACGCATCACGCACAACACGATATTGACGAACTGTTCCAGGTAATATGTTGTATAACAAGTTGCTGTAACAATGTGACATTTAAAACTGGCAAATGATACATTTGTGGTATGCAGATAAGTAAGTTTATGGTATTGGAATCAAGACGCACGGCCGTGTGACCGCCAAGTTAGGAAAGTTTACTAATTTTCTGTTCTATAAGTCACGATTGACCATTTTCTAAGAAATACTTTATAATTTATAAACTGGGGAATCGAAGTTTTTAAACTAATATAGTAATATAGCATAAACAGTTTTCGATTAAATTGCTATTACTTCGGTAAAAGTTATACTATATATGTATAGATATGATAAGATAAATAAGAGCGTAAATTAATTACACTGGTGGTCCACAAAATTAATTTAGCATTTGATCTTGTCCGAACTTTATCAGTATGTTGTACGTACATTACTATGAGTTTTTTGAAAATAACTTTTTGTACGCCCACAAGTGCAAAAAAGCAGTTAGCCTCGAGTTTACTTACTAACATTGCTTTCGATCTCTCAGGAATTAGAATCTTTATCATGCGGCGAAGGCGAAGACTCAGGTCCGGACCAGATGGACACGATCAGCATCGGCTCCACTCCCAAACCCTCGCTGAGGCCGTTTTTCAGCAGCTCGCGAAGCCTCGCCAACCAGGACCACCACAGGCATTCCAACGGTACGTACCTAACTGTAATGCAATGTCAGGAATTGTAATGTTCCCTAGCTCTTGGTCTAATTTTGAAAGTTTGTAAACATTTTTTTTTGTGATATGATATTATTATTATGTAAATTTCTTTCTTTTTTTAATAAATAATATTTTTGGAAACTGAGTTTTTATTTTTAAACTTCCCTTTTGGAAACCTTTCAAAATTTGTTTTCTATTACAATGTTTGGTCTTCAAAAATAGACCAGGAGCTGCGCATACACATGTATAGTCAACCCCATTTCTTATAACATGAATTTAACTAGTGTATGAAACAATATAATCAGTAACAGTATTAATTGCCTGAGCATCGAAGCATACATTCGAAGACAGTGCATTGTGCGATGTTACCGCTTAACTTTTGTTTTGCTTACATACATTTTACTGAAGTAACGATACATTGAGATATTTTTGTTTTGTTTTGTAACGCTGTGTGCATTAGATTAGTTTCTGTGTGAGGTGGAATACACGACCAGATGCCCCTAATTTAGTAATATAGGTGTGATCAACTTAAATAATAAAGTCCCTTTGAGGCAATATCATTGAAAATAAAATTCACATGGCATTTGTAACTAAACAATTAAATTAACAAACCATGCCAACCATATATACCCACCATCAACCACGATATACGACAATATATTAAACGAAGTCATTGTATACAATGATGAGATAGAGTACGCTAAGTACCATTTGGTGGCGGTATTCCACGTTGCACGTGTGTGTACAAGGCGGCGCATGCGCAGTGGTGCGGCACGCCAGCGTGGCCAGCGGCGCCGAGCTCAGCGCCCTGCGCGAGCGACACGTCGGCACGCTGCCGCTCACAGGTACGCACCCGCCACGAACGCGACTGACGCCACATCACTGCCCTCAAGGCGATACACAATTTATTTAGCTATTTTTATATCGTTTGTACTTAGCAACTATAAAAGTTTTTAACTTGAAATTTGGTTCCTAGACAGAAGAGTATATGGTGAAAATAAATGTCGATCAGTTACACGATTAAAGAAACTTTCCTCGATAGTTTTATTTTTTGAAATCAGCTCTATTAAAACACTTTTTTTGCTTTTTCTACCAAAGTATTAAACTTAATAATATTTTTTCCGCACTATTTGATGCATAATCATAATATCAAGATTAATATCGATTGATTTTTTATTCCATCCGATAGATTTCGATTAATATGAGATTTTCCATTTTGAGGCTTACGTTATTATTTCTAAGACACTCTTTCGCGACCTTGACATATGTTTAGCTCTTTTCGTCCCGTAAGCAAGCAGTTAGTGTTATCTATGTCTTGCATTTCCGGATTAGCTCTCCATTCCGCTTGACTCCGCCTACTCGCAAACGAAATAATTATTCGTGTATGAGACGAAAAGAGCTAAAGCTTCTTCTATCTAGAAACCAAATTTCAGTTAATAACTTTTATAGTTGCTAATTAAAAACGATATGTAAATTGCAAAAAATAATATGTATCGCCTTAACTGAGGTATTGAACTGTTTGCGATACTTGATGCGCAATCCAGAAGACAAGTCATGCTCTCACTCAACTGCAGGTACGATTTGCCCAAAAATACGCTCAAATTGGGGTTACCACTGATGTGACGTCAATTGTACTAACGATGGATGCTTGTTGAATGAACGGAAGTCTTCAAATTGTAAAAGTATGTTAGGTGACATTAATTTATTAGGCCAGGAGACCACTACTGCATAGTGGTCTAGACCTTATTAGGCTAGTCCAGAAACATCAAGCATGATTCTGGTCTCTCAGGCTCTGTTATCCACTTATATTTCGTCGCCCTATTTTATAATGTATAAGCAATATGATATTAGGCTATTGTAGTTAAATAAGTTAATGTATTTGATTTATAATCAAAACAGACTCTAAAACTAGATTAAAAAAAAACATTTGAATATCATCGATGACATAAAGTCCAATTTTCTTTGTTCTGAATTCAAGCGTGTGTCTGTCATTTGTTTTGACCGCCAATCGTCGGACGGAGGCAGCTATTAAAGTGTTATCAAGTGAAATGAAAATCTTAGCGTATTAATTAAGGTTTTTTTTTACTACTTCACATAATATGTGATATGCTATAGAGTATTATAACACCATAGTAAGATTATTAAACATTGGTATACATTCCATATGTATTACAGTGATGAACTCGATTGCATGAAAGGTATTTAATAGAGTTTGACAAAGTCCATTGTCTGGTTTTAATATACATATAAACATTTATTATAAACTTATACTGATTGAGATTGTGAATATAACTTACAACACATAATACCAACACTAAACATTTTCTTAAACTGGTTTGCTACAGCCGTCGAAATTTATATTTTGTTAAGTATAGTAACTTCTTGATGACTTTCTAATTTCTGTCAATTATATAAAACAGTAAACCAATTATAAATAAATTATATAAATAAAAAATGCTGCTCTTTTCACAATGAAAAAATGTTATTCTGAATTTCGCTGGCTACTGCAATATCAACCTTAAAGGCTTGCGTACTTACCGCGTGTCAAAGCGCTAGCCTGATGCCGCGATATAGCACTGAACTGTTTTGTACTATGACGGTATTATACTTACAAACAAAGCGATGACGAACGTGAGCAATATGCAACGCTCTGTTGCGGCGTTACACGGTTTGACTACCCACATAATACATCAACATTTCGACGCTATTGCGCGGCGATGGGCTAGCTCTCTGACGCGCGCTAAGTACCCGTTTTGTCTGGCGAAGCCTTTAACGTCTATTTTTATTTAAGTTTCTGGTTTCCTATCTATTTAAGTTCGTCACAATCTCTATCAATATTATTTTCTACTATTAGCAAGCTTCTGTCTGTTTATCATTTACCACTCATTGCTTCACCTAACGCTACAACAAGTAGCACGATGCATGGTTTGAACGATTTTAATTATTTTGAAACTTGTTCTTTTCTAATACAATACTGTACACTGTAAATAATTAATACTTTTATTTCAGGAGTAGTTAAATTGTTTTGTTTTGTAGGAAGCTTTTAAGCAAAGCTGACAATTAATCAATAAAGATCAGTTGTGTGTAATGGAGCAAGCTTAAATCCCATTTACTCAAAACTACAGATTTCCTACTACTATCGTGTTGGATGGATCAAACATTTGGGGTACAAAATAAAATGCCAATCTGTCAAACAGAATGGGAATACATTTAACTACTATACTTCTACTCATCTCTTACCAAAAGTATATAGCCCTTACTAATTTGCAGACCCAGAAGCACTGTTTAAGTTGAAAATAAAACAAGTCTAGTTCTTTTAGTCGAGCATTGGTCGAGTTGATTTCATATAAGTAGAAGTATGTAACAAACAGATTCACCTACGCACCAAGTAAATGTTTTAGTCTTCAACTCTACAAACCTTATTAGAATAACATCAAGTTGAATTTGACGTGAACACTCCACCTCAATTCCCATACACATCGCTAACTATACATAATGACGTCAGAATCCGAAGTGATACGAAGTTCGGCGGGTGACGAGCGGGCTAGCGACGGCAACAGTGATGGCGACGCGACCATCGATGCACCCGTGTCCGGCGCGTCTGTATCCAGCTCCCCGCCTAATGAGACCAAGGTGAGACTGTTTTACCGACAGCAGAACTGTTTTACCGACAGCAGAACTGTTTTGCCGACAGCAGAACTGTTTTGCCGACCGCAGGACGAAAAAGCCTTGGGAGTTCCTTTTAGTTGGTTAAATTCAAATCGATCCTTGCTTGGCCCTATGTTGGTATCCGGAATAATGACAATTGATTCACTTTCTTTGCTAAGACACAAGAACAATGATTGGTCAGATATATTTGTGGATAAGACTTGACTATTTATAAGTATTGATTTCAAGCTAGCCTGAAAATCATTTTTTCTTTTGATGACTGCAGTAGTTCCTAAAGTGAGGCCATAAAAATAAACCAATGTATGCATCTGAATCATGAAAAAATATCCTAACTTTATGCAACGAGAATGCAAACAGAATTAGTGTAACTTTTGTGTCATAAATATCATTCTAAATAAACACAAATATCCAGGACGACAAGCGCTCTCGCTTGTTCCGCAGCGCGACGAGCGGCAGCAACCTGACTCCCGGCGCGGGAGTGACGCGCAAGAAGAACTCGCTCGTGGTCGGCACGGACCGGCCGCTGTCCGTGCACGAGCTGCCTGCGCAGAGCCCCACCACGCTAGAGGTACACTAGAAAACGTACTTAAAATGTATCATTTTGTGGAAATACTTAAATGAAGAGGTAAATATCCTTATTGACAAATGCGTTCGAGGTCCTGCAATGCAGAAATACCTGAATCCTATCAAACTTTTTGACCGTCCAGGTCCAGTGTCATCATCATACTTAGGTTTTCCGTATTTCGTCAACATCTTGGATAATCTGGACAATTGGAAGTGTAGTAAATAAATCATCTTATGTCCTTTAGTTTTAGGTAAGGTTGAACGCGTGACAATGGGAACAATACATTATACCTATTACGAAAGTCTACTTGGAGTAATCTATGTATTTAAAAATGAATCATGATCTTTGGTCACGCCATAATATCCGAACGACTGCGACTTTCGATTTTCCTTTTTTGTAAGAACAAGGTTTTTATAGAAAAAATGACACCACCCGTGGCAGCTAGTTTTAAATAAAGGCGATGTCTATATGAAAGTTTAAACACCGATGTACGGTCGAGTATTCTCTGAATATATTTATCATACGTTGTGTTATGTGCGGCAGTCGCGGCGCACATGGGCGGAGCAGGTGTCGCGGCTGCTGGGCGAGGAGGCGGGCGGGCCGGAGTGCGTGGGCGTGTGCGCGGGCGGGCCGGGCGGCGCGGGCGCGGCGGCGGCGCTGCACGCGCTGGGCGCGCCCGCGCTGCTGTCGCCCGCCGCCGCGCCCGACCCGCGCCCGCTGCTGCACGCGCTCTACTCCAGGGCTAAGCAGTTCGTACCTCACACTTTTATTTTTTTACTACACGGATTGCCAGACAAAATAACCGTTTTCGAAAATTGTGACTACATTATTTCCGGGATTGGTGAAGTCAGTACGCGTGGTTTATATAAACAATATTATTATACTCAAAGAAGTAATTAATATCCTTAAATTTTCATATGTCTACGATGAATTTCTTACCCTACTATTCACGTCTTCTGATTGTTTCCCAAGGACACACCAAGTTTAAGTGACTCCGTGATATTCCATTTGGAAATTATTTATGTTACTAGCTGATTGAAATGCAATGAAAGGCGTGTGCCAAAAACAAATGTAATGTAAAATAAAAAAATATTTGTAAAGTTAAGTTCAAATTCCAAAGTTAACTTTGAACCGCAGTCTACAATATACAGATCACACCTACATAGAGTATTATCTTCAGGACCTCTCGGCGCTCCAACATCCGCGTGGCCATCTGCGGTGGGGACGCGGCCGCCAGCGCCGCATTGCGCGCGCACGCCGAGCTTGCGGCCCGACGCCCGCACGACGCGCCTTCCGTACGCTTCTACATCATACCGCTGGGTAAGTTACTTCTTTGTTTTAAAATAGAATAGAATATTTATTTGCTCAGAATGTAGGTATTTACAATAAGCTGGTTACATAACATTAAAGAATCCTTGTACATTCTATATTTTTGGCATGCAAACATCGATGCAATTCATCATTTGTGTAATGTCTGTAAACGGCCAAACGCTATCAATACTTGATTTAGCTCGAGGGTAATTTAGTATTATTTTTATTAAAAAAAAAAGTCATTCGCGATGCATTGTGGTAAAATGAATTTGGGCATCCAAATCGCCAATGAGCCGCTACTGTCAACTATTGACTGATTCATTTTGATTTGAAGGCCTTAGTTAAGTATTATAAAAAATATATTCATGTCTGCTTACGGTACGTTCACACGGCGTCGAGTGTTTCTCAACCGAATCGGTTTTCTGCAGGATTCGGTTTAGTGACAACAGTATTTCAATGAATGAGTTCACACATGCATTCGGTTTTAAGATACGGCAAAAAAATCGAATCTGGCTGAAGTTGACATCCGATTTTGCGACTACAAACCGATCCGGTCGTACTGCAAAATTTAAGATCCGGTTCAGTGGTATAGCGCATTCAATACATGCGTTCATACGATACACGCAAACCGGATAGTGTGTTCACATGGCATCTCGATTACGGTGCCGTCGGATACGGCAACGCAATATTTGCCGTGTGAATACCACATTCGGTTTTTCCAGATCCGATGAAAATAAGATTCGGGAAAACGTGGCTCCGTGTGAACGCCACGTTAGTGCAATAAATTGAATCAATAACCATAAATAACTCAAGAAAAGTGATGCTTTATAACATCTTCAACATAACTTAATTTTGCACCAGTTGGTTGAAATCTTGAAATAATTATCTTAATTCAGGTCCCAGCGTGATAGCGCGTCACCTGTCCGCGTCGGACGGCGCGTACGCCTCGCTGTTCACGAGCGACTCGTGGGTGAACATCTGCGAGCGCGCCGCCGACGGCTCCGTGCCCGATGTGTCCGAGATGACGTCACGGATCGGCAGGTAGGCGATATACATATTTCATTATAAATATTGTTCCAAAATTAGGACACAGAATTTCTGTGTAGGCAGTGGGAATACTACCGTAGGGTAAAAGCGGTAAAAGCATGCCCAAAATTTTGCACAGTAAGTAATTTAATGTTGTTTTTATTCACAAGTTCTTCGCACTATGAATAGTATAAGAAGTCAAAATAATGATTTATTTCCTTCCTTACTAAGCTCACCGAACCACAACAACACAGAACACACCAAAATTTACCGTCTCGAAATGAAATTTAACCAATGTCTACGGATCGAAAGAAAGTACTAAAAAAAATTACGATTGCATTCAATCTATGGCTCAAGTTATACATGTTAACATCTATTGTCGTTTCCAGGTATTTGAACAGCATCGGTCCTGTGAACAACGTGCCGATCGGCGAGGCGATGGTCGCGTACAGGGATAAGGCCGGCGACGAGGATTCTAGTCAGACGTTCGTGCCCTTCATAGCGGTGAGTTAGATTAAATAATTTGTAATAATAAATTGATCTATATGCTTCATCCTTCAAACCATTTTGTGCATGGAAACAGTTCGTGTTTTAAAAATTTATGTTTTTAAGATGCTGAGTTATGGTAAATTCCTTTGGGTACTTAAATGTATATGTTATCGCATACCAGGAGGTGCGCGTAGGTTGCAGCGAGGGCGGCGTGTCCTCGGTGGAGCTGGAGGAGGGCGGGTCCCCGCCGGCGCGGGCCTCGCCGCCCGCCACGCCCGCGCCGCACGCGCTGGCCGGCCTGCCGCACCCGCCCGAGCTGGGCGCCGCGCCGCTGCCGCTGCTGGCGCGCACCGAGCCGCTCGAGCTGCAGCTGGACTACTGGCTGGTATGCTAGGCTACCACGACCCTAATAACTGGATATAATTCGAACTTACTACTCCTATTTGACGACCTCCGTGGTCGAGTGGCGTACTCACCGGTTTTCAAGGTGTCGCCATCTCTGAGGTCCCGGGTTCGATCCCCGGACGGGTATGGGTGTTTGTGGTACCTTCGTTGTCTCTGAATTCCATAACACAAGTGCTTTAGCTACTTACTTTGGGTTCAGAACAATGTATGTGATGTTGTCGTCATTTATTTATTTATTTACACAGGTACCAGGCCGACAGCCAGACGGTACGGACAGCAAGGTGACGGTGAAGGCGTCTTTCCGCGCCCTGCACGTGACGCGACAGAACGCGCACCTCTGCATCACCTACCTCACTAAGGAAAAGAAGCAGAAGAGTTAGTACATTAACATATTACTACCAACTAATTTTCGAGATAGGGTTGAGCTATTTTGGTCTTTATGTTGGCAAGCAAACGGAGGAATAAATTGTTGGATATTTTTGTTTTTAGTAATGCGGCTGGGCAAGAAGAAGGAGAAGTCTGGTGAGGCGGAAGTGGGGCGCGCACAGACGGTAGATGGAGTCGCGCGACTGATATGCTCCGCCAAGAGCTCGCACAACGTGCCGCTCAAAGGTAACAAGAAGCACTACACTATTAGATCAATATATGCCATGAATGTTTCCTGTATTCTACGTAACTGTCGTTTTTTTCTACCCGCAGTGTACATTGACGGTACAGAACTGAACGGCGTAAAGTTCTTCCAACTGTCCACGCAGTGGCAGACGCACGTGAAGACGTTCCCGGTGGCCACGTGCGGCGCGCCGCTGGCCCCGCCCGAGACCTAATGTGGCCCCGCCCTCTCCCGCAGGCCCCGCCCACATTAGTTCGTGTCCCCTCGGCTCTCTCCGGCACCGCTCGGGATCACGACGCTTTGCTACAAAACGAGGCTCTAATGTTTGTCACCCGCTGACAAACACATTGTCAAATTTATATTTTAAATTATTATGCTGTCGAGCTGCCATGATAATAGCGTGTGCTTTTGTTATGTACCTTGGATTCGTTTCGCGTATAATGTTGTAAATGTATTCCTGTAGCGTAGTGGCCATATAATCGCATGCTGTATGGTTTGTGTTGTTCAAGCTACATAATGAAGGCTCAAACGCGTTAACTATATCGTCATAGTCATTCATTAATTAGTTATCGTATTTAATATATAATGTAGTTGTTATCTGTGTACTCAGTATATATCGAGAAATAATGGTTCGTGACATTTCCAATACGTGTATGTTAATTAGGTTAGCGGTGAATGTAGTGTTTGCCGAAAGTGTGCGTGTTGCGGTAAGCTTTGCCGAAATGTATGATGTGTGATAGTGAAATTTTACCGAATCTAAGCTTGCGAGTTCGTCTAAATCTCGCCGAAATCTATTATCTGTGACTATATGTCGTATTATCGAAATCGGCGACATTTTTTCTAGTAAGAGCTACGTTCGGGAAGTTTGATCGTGTGAGCGAGTAGTAATATGTTATTCGAACGAGTATCGTCGGCACATATCAGTATAGGTTCGGTTCGAGAGTTGCGCGCGATTTTATTTTTGATCTGTGATTCGTGAATGCAGTTTTTTTAATAACGTAAGGCAATGGAAACGCGTTGTTGCAGTCATATTTTTGTGTAATTTTTATATAAGTGCAGCTAATAGTGCGGTGTTTATAATTTTGTACGTCGTAGATGTTTTCAATGAAATGTAGATTTTACATAAACGATTAAATGTTTTTAATTTTAAAAGATATTATAGAGATTATAACTAATATCTTCCTTATTAAATAATATCCTTGCATCCTCATGAAGTCTTCGATTCTTACTTTGTGACCAAGCCAAAATTTTTGATAGTTTAGTCCTGTATTGAAATTCGAAATTAATTCCGAGCCAATTTGGAAAGTTCTTTTCTATTTCGGCTAGTTTAATTTTGTAGCGGTAATCAGTAGAGGGCGTTAGTAGTACACCCTGCAGGCCAACGACTGTCTCATGATATCATAGGATTATAAACTATATTCTCAAACTTTACATATACTATGTGTAATACTTAGATATAGCTATGTGTGTAATTCAGGTAATGCGTGGCTGCGTGGAAGTATGTCGGTATGATAACTGTTTGGTGCAACCTCGCATTGGAATGTCGACTTTAGTTTTAGAGCTTACGGTACGTTTTTCAGTGCGAGGTTTCGTCAAAGAATTGGAGATTGTGTGAGAGTGATTGAGGTTTGGCTCATCTCGATATTCTGTTTAATCGATTATTTATCAATGTTAACAATATTTTTAATCAAATAAATAAAAATCTAATATCGAGATGAAGTCATTATTCAGTAACATAGTACTTTCGATAATTTTGGTCTTAGATTAAACTATAAATTAAAAAATATATTAATCAATCATATTCTAAGTATTATACAGTAAACATTAAAAAGAAAAATGTTATTAAAATATCTGTATGCACAGATTAAAAAAACCATAAAATTCGTGTATGTGATTGGCTAGAATGCTAACGTTGCCAATTTATTATAACAAAAAATAACCCTACAGCAAGAAGAATTAAAATTGCCAAATTAGGTAAAAGAATATTGTATTCAAATTGATATAACACGAATGGTCTAAGACCAATAATATTGAAAGGATTATGTCACTGTTTCAACGGGACATACCCCACAAATAATTGGACAATAGTTCGCGTATTAATAAATGTACGCTTTTTCAGAGTAATAACACTTTTTTAAATGTACGCTCTTAGCATAAGACGTGTTATTATAGCATTAGGCCTGTTTACCGTTTTAAATCTAACAGTATCTGATAATCATTAATAAGTTACTTGTTCTGACATGTTCTGTGTTACCCCTTCAAAATAAATTAAATATTATGGCAACTCTTGTATGAGGCGTTTCTGCCGATGACGTCACTTTGGTGATGATAGAAAAGGAAACCGGTATAATATGGGTTTTAAGTTTTATCCCACACGCAGAAAATTAGATCGCAAATAGAAAATACAAGGTAGGTAATTTGCTTATCCTTTTACCGGATCTTACTTACAAATAAAAAAATAAAATAAGATTTTGTCCTTTGGCAAACAAATATAAATAAATTTTATTAAAAATTGTTAAATTAAATGTTAAAGTTTTCGACATATCGATGTTATTTGTAACCTAGATTAAGGAGCATTGGAAAACAACTGATAAAAGAACAGTGTGACAAATTACTTTACTAATGAACTACCGAAGAAATTGAAAGGGAAACAAATATAAACTAGCTTCTAAAACTTACAAGTGCCAGAATTTTAGACTCATATCTGCTAACTGTTAAATATAACAGACAAAAATCCAATTAAATGTAAAACTAAACCAGAGAAAATTAAAGAAGTTGTAAATTAACGAAATTAAAAAATATAATTATTTAATAAGAAAAAAACTATTTTAAATTAAAATAATATAGACCATGTCAGGACAAGATAACAGCTGTAAAATAACGTCAATAACAGTTATAACATATACACAGCAATATAATTTGGTAGCTTTTTTTTTCAATAATATTTTCTAATACTGAAATATCTTTTACTCAGCTGTAAAATCTTTATTTTTGTCTCTCCAAATAGAGCATTTAAATCCCTCTGACGTGCGTTGCAAAAACAGCTCTCTCTGTCGCATCACACTACAGTCATGTATATTGGCATTTCTCTCACGCCGGACACTCACATTCGCACGAATACGCAAACCCACAAGTGCAGGACGACATTTCCAAATGATTTCATTTCTAAGGTGTTTCGGTTTTTTAACAGACATCAAAGCGCGCAAAACTTGTTAGATTGTTTGCACGCATGTGAGTAACTGGGGTTACTCAATGAAATATAATAAAATGCCTACATTCTGAGTGGTCAAGTTAGAATGACCATATTATCCTGGTTTAAAATGCAAAACAGGACAATTCCTGATTTTTTGGAGGTGGGTCAAAATTTACTATCATCATAACATAATAAATGTGATTCACTACACTTGAGGTTTTAAAAATGTTATATAATTATCTTGATCAGCCTTTTATAAACCAGTGCCATTACTCTTCAATTAATTTAAATTCCAATACAATGGCAATGAGAAATTGATATTAGTTTGTTGGACATGAGATTCAGATTTTCAATACGAAAAACTCAATGGAAGGAACTGACTGGAATATTGACAGATTTTTTTTTGTAATAACTTGTCTTGTTAGTGTGCCTGGTAAATGAATACTAATTTTGCATTGGTATTGTATTAGACTTGAAAGTAACATCAGATATAAGTTATCTATTTTAAGAGACAAAAAATACGCTACGGTTTGTATCTCGTCTGTACAGGCCATTATAGTTTTAAAATTCATAATATTATGTAGTTCGTCTTTCTTAAACTTGTAATTGCTTATGTAAATTAAAGCTAAATATAATTAATATTTTAATGCATTACAAATTATATTGCTGTGTAGTCGCTTGTATGTTGTAATATTTTAAAATAAATATGAGCATCTTGTTCAAATTATTATTCTTGGGTCTAGTTATAATATATGATCCTTATTTTGAATATTTCATCAAATGAGCGGTACAGACTATACCTTGTAGACATTTTCATATTTATCCATTATAAAATAATAATAATAATATAAATATTAGAATCTATACACTGATTTGTCTATCAATAGATTTTTATTTTACAAGGAGACTTTATGGTGAAATGTTATATTCAATTGAATCAAGTTTAATCTTTTATAAACAGTAAATTGTTAGCGCATGTGATTAATATAAATAACTTACAACCAAACATCAATATGTACTGTGAAAAAAGTTATTATGAAGTAGGTACTTAATCTAAGTTATGAAGTATCACATACCACCGAAAATCTAAGCCAAATTGTTTTAATGTCAAAAGAGGTTGCCCACTATCTATCTGTATAGTTCTATGTCACTCTCTGACGCTAAAACAATGATTCTAAAACGTTAAATACCAAAGTCACGATAAATCAACAATCTCTTAAATTTGTGTAATATTAAACACATCATTATAAAGGAGTACCTACCTAATTAACGCTGTTTATTTTTTCCAAATTAAATTGAACCATATAGTCTCCTAAGCTTGTGTTATTATAGTGGCCTAGCCAGACGAATCCATATAATGACATTATCTTATATTTAAGTATTAATCATTATTATGTTTTAATTCTATTCGTTATTTTATCTAACATGCGACTCTGGCTGTATAATGGAAATTACATGTTAAATGATTGTTTGGAAACGTTCTCGTATGTATGGGTAACAAAAAAGGAAATATTTTAGAATAACAATAAAACCTCTTTTTAATAGAGAAGCGATTTTAATGTTCTTCTAAATATATGTAATTTTGTAATTGCGATAGGTAATTTTAAATTATTGTCTGCAAGTAGCAAATTTACATGAAGGAGTAAAACTTTATTGTTGCCCAAAACATAACAATTGCTATTGCCATATCAATAGTGTAAGATCCGTAGAAAAATTTCAGAGTTTGCATGTTAAAGATTTTTAATAATTGTAACATAATTATGTTTAGGGTGAGGATACATTGAGTCATGGGGCGACACCTTTATGGTACTGGGCCCACAACCGACTCAGTAACATGTAATTATTTGACCTCGCCCATAAAACTATTATTTTGATCTCATTACTGCTAACTGATTGATTCATTTGGCACATTTCTTTGTAACAATGATGAGACTAAAAAATATTATTATTTATTTTCCAAATGTGCTTATAAGCAACATACGTCATCGACGATTGTAATGTATTATTTGTAAATTAATCATCACAAACTGTTTTGTCCATGTCAAGTGGCCAAACAGACTTTATATTAGTTTAATAGAAAGTTCATTTAAGTTGAATAAATTAGTACAAAAATATTATGTTTCATTAACAATTTAATATTTAATTCAATTCAATGCATTCTGTATAAAAATGCAAAACAGACTGTGCAATAATGTGAATGT
This sequence comes from Diachrysia chrysitis, assembly GCA_932294365.1. Taxonomy (NCBI): domain Eukaryota; kingdom Metazoa; phylum Arthropoda; class Insecta; order Lepidoptera; family Noctuidae; genus Diachrysia; species Diachrysia chrysitis. The sequence continues at coordinate 2,398,866 of OW028661.1, forward strand.
ATCTTGAGAATTTAATGTTCATTTGTTTTGACTTAAGTCAATCAAAATATGATTTCATTACGATATTTTTAAGTAATGTGATGAGATTTATTATTTTATCATAATTTGCAAGTATAATTTGTATTTATTGTACAAATAAAAATTTTGCATTAAAACAAATTGTATTTTATTTAAATTATTTATTTGTTTAACAACAAATGATTAATCAAGCAAGAAATGATTTTAAGAGATTCCTTAAAATCATTAATTGCTACACAGGAAACAATAACTTTTATATCATAGCCTGATTATTAGTCTATCTATATGATAAAACATATGAGAATCATAAACAACACTCCTTAAAAAATTTCACTATGTTACATCATCCTGGACTGGAATAAAATTAGGCATTCCAATTTAAAAAACTTTTTAATGCTTATATTAATATATTTATAATATACCAAAAATCATAATTATACAATTTGTCATTTACAACACCTATTGTTAATTAAATGAAATACTGCACAAGTATATTAATCTAGTTTGATGTTAATTCACATTTGTGCTTAAAAATAATGACTGATTATAATCCTTCAAATATTAAAAATTGGTCCCGTAAACCATCTTTCCCGCCAATTCCTTCTTCTGGCAATATGTAAACCAGCCCATCTGTACCTTTCTTAGGCGAAAACTCGAAGAGGTTCCTATTACTTAGTGCTAGCTCATACAAGGTCCAGATGGCTAAATATTTGGACTTTCCATGTTTACATAGGACATAGACACTGTTGAGATCATTTTTTTTTCCTGGATCTTCAACTACTATGACTCCACAGACCAGAGCCCAGTGAGCAGTGTGGCCATTCCTCAAGCAAGGAGAATGATTGCAATCTGCATCATAACTGATACTAGAGTTAAGGAATGTTGAAAGTCACTATTTAGTAGATAGAGCAAATTGACCTTTGAATTATTGGTCCCTATTTCAAAAAAGACAATAAAGAAGAAAAGCTAGATACCTATATTATTCCAATCTAGGTATTCCAATAAGGGGTAGATTTAGCAAGATTTAATTACCATTTTTTTTAGTACAATGTAGCTAAGTAACATATTTTGAAGATGTTTATTATACAATTCCATCTAAACAGTATTTAATAATATAGAGTGTGAAAATACTTCTAAACTTGGAATAAAACCATTCTTCATTTTATATTTACCTCAATTTACCTGTAGGTAAAATTTTTGAAAAGGATACGGAACTAACAATACAGCACCATTAATAAGTCTTTTGATAGTTTCATAGTTATATAGGCCTCCACATTGCAATTCACAATTAACATTTTCTATCTCGGCTAAGCTGTGAGCCTCCTCTGCTAGTTTGACCATTTGCTTGCAACTAAACATCTCCCCATTGCATGTATAACCTTTAAACTTTGCAATACTCAACAATTCATCCGGTGTTGCTTTTCCGTTGACTAACATAGATAAAGCAACTAATCCACATGTTGGACCTATTTGTGATATAGATTCAAAGTATCTATATTTGTAGCTAAAGGGTGCTTTGTCTTGACATATATTGAATTTGAAACAAGCTTCTCTGAGTTCACGGTGTTCAGAAGCCCATGCGCAAGTATCGCCTATTTCGTCCTTAACACCATTAGAAGATGGTACCTTAGCAGGTGGACTAACGTCGGGCAGCGCTGGTAGCGGTGGAGGAGGTGGTATTGTGCACATAATGGTCTATTATTAATTAATAATAAATTCGTAATTACATAACAATAAGCATATATTTTTAACTAATCACAATCAAACATTACTTATTACAAATATTACTCATATTTTGAGAAGTGCAATATTGAATTATTCATTCAATAGATTTTGACCTATAAAACAAAATTAAAAATAAATAATAAAAAAATATTTCTCACAGCTGGTATTTTAACAAACATTTTATTTATTTGACACTTGCTTGACAAATGACAATGACTTGCTACTTAAATTGAAAGTAATCTGTGGACAATATCTAAACATTCTAATATAAAAAATACAAAACAAAGTACGATTTTATCAATACGATCTTCATAAAAAAAATAAAAATAGTATTATTAGGATGAAATTAATTGACTAATGAGAGCTACCGTTATTGCGCTCACCATTTGGCGCCACTGGCGCGTTGAGTCGTGAAGTAGGATTTATAGAACCAATAAAGATGTTTGAATTTATTACTAAAATAGGTAATTTCGGTCCTAAGTTACTAGGTAGGTTAACCAAGTTCTAAATTTAAATGAAACCGATTAATTTTGCACCTATTTTTCGTAACTCGGCTTTAACACTGTCAGTCATACTTCATTGATTCGTAACATAAATTACCAGTAGCAAGCTAATCGTAACTCCGGTACTTTATCTAAGCTCCTACAGCACTTCTCGTTTGTCAAAATTATAATCCGGCGCGCCTTTTTTTAATACGGCATGTTATACGATGTGGCTACAACATACATTATATAGGTATTGCAATAAGCTTGTTAGTCCTTTTATGGAAATGAAAATATATTATAATAAGTTCATCCATAGAGCATTAATAAGATCTAAGACTTCATCTTTCCATCTCCGCCTGGATCTTCCTCGCGTCCTACGTCTATTAAAGCTTTTACCCATTGTTAGTTACATAATTAATTTGACATTTCGGAGACATCACGCGCGACTATCGCTTTTGGCGGCGACCCCATTATGTCTAAAAAACAATTGGGATTAGTGTTTATTTCAAATTGAAATTGGAAACGTATCACAAAATATTAACTTTTAATAATGATCAAATTATAGAATAGAACAAGAAGAAACATTCCTCATACTTTATTCTTGTAATGTCGTAAAATGGCAAAGCGGCAGGCAGTAAGGCACTAAATGTGCAACCCAACCAGTAATTATTACTATATAATTTATTGACTTATTTCTTCACCACATTGCTAGCACGTAGTACTATTTTTATCATTAAGTGTTGCTAACCTGCGGCCCTCCTTCTGTTTTGTTATCTAGCCTTAACTAAATTAGATTCAGCTGGATCACTAACAATATTTCTAATGGAGATTGAGTCTCATTTGTTTGATAAATATCTGATCACTATAACCCAATTACTGAGTAATACATTCACACAATCGAAACGATTGTTTAAAATATTAGTCATTTGTTTTATTCCCAATGAATGAATGAAATTAATATCCGTTAATAATAATTATTATCTATGAATAGAAGCAGGTAGGGCGTGTCTTTCTATAGTTCGATAGTTCATTTCTCTGAGGCTGAGGTCGCTCTAGTGAATAATTCATTCGTTCATAATGACAATAAAAAATCAGTTCCTTCATTGACCATTCACTCATTCATTCGTTTTTCTGACAGCTGGTAGCAGGGCACGGTTGTAGTTGCCGCTGGTGAAAGTTAATTGATATAATTATAATTTCTTAAAGGGAAAGGGACTTTCTTGGTATTGCAAAACCGGTTGTGTAGGCCCCTAATAATTCATCATGTCGGAGCCGCGGAAAAACCATCTCTCTATAGATGGGGGGCAGGTGAAAGAAGACGAACACGTCGCTTCTTACAAGCCTATTCCAGAAACGGATACAGGTAAATATTATTATTAGAGGGAATCATGGTAGTTTTAAGTATCCCTTTGTTATATTGTATTTTGTCTCATACAAGATTTCGAATAAGTTTTTACTAACTAATTGCGTGTTAGAAAATTAAAGCGTTATTGTGACGTCATTTTCCTCTAGATCCTGTTTTAATGAATACTGAAGAGCCTTGATATCAACTAACTACTAGGCTGTCTGTCCTCGTTATCAATGTGTACTCGTGACGTTATCAATGAAAGGCATATCGAACAAGGTCGGCAATAAACGTCAAAGCTGTCGTAAAATCCGACAAAATAGAAATGCTCCTTTACGAAGCTACGTTTTTAATTCGTCATCGTCTGCTTTATTATAGTTATAAATAAAGAACAATAATATGTTATTCTGTAGTTATTCCTGCATTTATTATTTAAATATTTTTTTAATGTTTGACATTGCTAGAATTAAGAATATATACATTGTGACCTACTTTGATAACGAAGGTTACTTTTTCATTCGGGCGGTTTATACAGCGCTTTATTCGCCGCGATAGTCAGCGCCATTTTGTTCTCTACTTCGCTGGGCGCTGAATGATGCAAGATACAAGATTGTTTGCACTAAAACGAGTATTTGGAACAATAAAAGAGGAATTACTTTTATACCAAGAACATTGAGGAAGGAAATGAGTGGTAAATAACTTTTTGTTAACTTTTATCCTTGCTTTTTTGACTAAAATGACACACCATTTCATTTTTATAGAAAGAAAACTTCCAGCAATCCTCATTCACTTACACAGGATGTGGATGTGAATGACCCGCTTGTTACAAATTGGTTAAATAACTCCAATTGGTGTTGAGAACCAACAGCTTGTATGAACCAATAGGTTTACTTATGTTTCAAAGGAGAATGATGATTTATTTTCAGCTGAACCTGTTGAGTATTTGGAGACAGAAGAAGTATATATGCAAATAAATCCAGGAGAAATAATGGAAACTGAAGCAGGGGACGAGATAGATGACCACTGGGAACATAGCAGTATTAAAACACTTCTTAATTTATACCTTCAAAATGTGGAGAAGTTCCGGAACCCAAAAGTAAAGAAGAAGAATGTGTGGGTTGATATAGCTAATGTTGTTGGCAAAGGTCCTGATTGCTGTGATAAGAAGTACCGAAATTTAAAACAGACTTATGTTAGACTACTTAAAAAGAAAAAGCAGAATGAAGTAGTTGTAGTTAAATGGCCTTATTTTGAAGTATTTGAGCAGATTTACAATATTAATGGAGAATATCAGCCGGAGATACAGCAGAGAATACAAGATGGAAGTGCCGAGAGTGCAGCTCAAGCTCTATTGTCTATATCTGAGCAATACCCTTCTACTTATGAACCTGACCACATACAGGAGAACGGTGAAACATCAAATGGGCAAAGTGAAGAAACTAAAAGAAAATTAAACAGAAAGCGCACAACAGACTTTAGGAGAATTACTTTAGAAATGCGGAACAGACAGAGAACAGTTGAAGAAAAGTTAGATAGGTTAATAAGTATTGTTCAAGAATCAAATAGTATACAGAGAGAGAGGAACAGACTGTTTCAGCAGTTTCTAGATAGTTTGAATCAAAATACTTGAAAGAGTGGTAAGCTGCAGAATCAAAAAGTTTTAATTTCAAGTGAACCTTTTTGGGCACTTTTGAAACATTCCTCTGGAGTCATTCCTATGGAGAGGAAATGGCAAGGACTCCATAGGTTATTCTTCTAAAAATGTGATGTACAATATTTCAAACATACAGTAATGATAAAATATGCAAAAACAGTGCAAAATAACTAAGTTACTGCGTCTTGTATGTACACATAATGATGAGAAATTCCTTGGTTAACAGAAAATCTTAAAACCATTGATCAGACACTTAAAGATACATAAAATATATTTTTCAAAGATATTTGAACTTGAAAACCAAAATGTAAGCAGATGTAAATACTACTTTCTGTAGTCATATTATGAAACTGTTAACTAGTTTATATTTTAAATGATGTTTTTGTGTCTAAAATGAATAAAATTTGAATTTTCTAATATAAATCATTATGATCTGTGTATTCAGTGAATTGGATGTATATTTTTCTATTTATAACTTACAATCTACATTAAATATATTTTAAAATAATATTGTGTTATTTTTTCATAACATATAATTGAGCATTGGAATATAGGTGTTTGTTACAATATTATAATTGTTGTATCATGAATTGATTTTTAATAAGCTTATCTTGTCATACAAAACTTACATATATATTATTCAACATAACTTATTGTACCTATTTCATCAGGTCACATACTAGGCATAATTCACTAAACAACTATTCAAGTAACTACTTGAGTTTAGATGCATAAAAATACACATTTCAACTTCACCAATTAAAATAAGTTACCTTGTGAAGTGTCTGTTTTGACATCACTGCAGCCCTTGCATTATGCTCTAGGTCCCATGAACACTGAGATGAAGTAATCGTGATAACGTGCTGTGTGAATATTGCCATTAAATTAAGTATTGTTCTCCAATTTATAGTGAATATTAACTGATTGTAAAGTTAGTGGCTGAAGTTGTATTATAGTGAATTATTTTTCCTTTAGTTAATGTACATTTATTTTGGTTCAAGCATTTTCTGGAATAACCCACACAACTATTTATCTGAAATTTCGCATTCTGCTGTATCCTGTATTTGGGACGTATTTACCAAGATTCGTCATTATTGGGATGATATTGGTAGCCTAAACTGACATTCATTAGTGCCTAAACCATACTGTCTGTTAACTTCACAAATTAAATATATTATTCAAGTATAAGATTAGTTCGCCTTATTTTAGGGCTCTTATCTAGTAATTACTATAGTATACATTAATTATTCAATGCCTACTAACAAGTAAAATTATGTAGTTTTTTATCCGAGTCGCCATATTCCGTGTAATATAACTTAGACTTCCATCTATCTTGCATCTTCGTTTACAATCAATTATCATAAATACGTCTGTTAGCCCAATGGCGGAGCCATGTTTTTAAAGCACTACAACTTGATTTTGGCCCAAACAAATCTTAAACCTGTCAGGTGCGTCCGAGTAATTTCAGCTTAAAACTTTTTTATTATTCAAAAGTATGTAGTATTTTAATGCTGGGAAGGAATAAAGAGGCTCTTTTTGCCCTTTGCCATAACACACGGTCCCAATTTCGCATCCAATATGCATTAGTAGCTAAAGATAAATACATCCTAATTACATCTAAACGTAATTAGTCTGACCCTCTTTTTGGTTAAACATCCCAAAAGAAGGTAGTTTTCCCTTTTAGTAATTACTCTCATCGTAATCTATTTAAGCTCGTTACCAACAAATGAGTTTGTTTTGCCATTTAGAGCGAAGCTATTATTCCATTAGTCGTAAACTAAGACGGAAACCCATTTGTTCTTTGAGTGAGGATCTAGGCGGATTGTTGGAGCGTGCTCTGTTATATACGATATGTGAGTTTAAGATATTTTTTTTTATGCATTAGAAAATAACATTCTAAAGGCAAAGTAACTTGATATTTTTAACGCATATTATCCTCTCAAACGATGGATTTCAAAACCCTTCTCAGATATGTAACTTTTTGTTTAAATATTTATTCGTTCCTTTTCGTCATGTCATGTTAGGTAATGCCACATCAATCACATCAGTAAGCATTTTTTATTCGCGTCAAACCAGCTCCAACTGGCAGAAATTCCTTTTAAATCAGGTTCTCGGGACAAAAAGACCTCGCATTGCCCGCTGACTTTCGGGAATCGCCGAATTCATCTTGCAACGAGTCTTGTATTTTAATGCTTTTTATTTTTTATGATTTTTTGTTCATTATACTTGCAACCAGTTGATATAAGCGTTTGGCACTCGAGTATGAAAGCAGTTGTGTTCTGATAATGAAGTATTGCAGAGCTTCGAGAAAGTTCGGTCAAAAGTTTTGAAGTTGATGTACAAACTTCTGGTGTAGTTTTACGAGAACTGTACGTAATATTTCCATTTTTTTTGCCCGACCAATAATCTTTATTTTGGTATCCTCGTTCTCTATGTATTTTTGAAAACTCGTTGATCTCGTTGATTAGCAGGTTCTTATTTCAAATTATTTATAGAGAATTTTAATTTAGAAATTTCTTAGCAATTGCTTAATACCGTCCAGATTTTTATAAATAAGGCCATAATGTACCCACAAATACATATTACCTATAGCATAAAAAGAGAATTGTTCCTTATCAAAGTATAGTAATAGTAACTATTCTAAATCCTCAAAGCTCTTAAATACAGGCAAGTTCCGTTATTGCGTCATAATAATAGCTCAGAGTTCCACTTATTTCTTTAAGGGTGGCTAACAACAGGAATAACCTTCAACAAAAGGGGTGTGTGTGTAAACTCGTTCCAGTATTGTGTGTCGTGGGAATACAAGCGAAGTACGGATAAGTCTGATAGGTTGACATTTTTAGCGCGACAAGGACGGATGTTGAGCTAAGAATACATAGTATCTATTCCAGAATTTAATACCGCTAGTCCGCTACACGGCAGCGCGGCGAGCTGGATCGTTAGTTCGAATACGGGCCTGGTTGAAGCAGGACTGTCTTGTGACGTAATAACCCAGTGTAGTTTTAACCCTTTTTTTGGTTTTTGAGTACATTCAGTGCTGATTGTTTAGATTTTGTTTGGTAAGATTTCGCATTTTTTTGTTGTTGAAGGGCGAAGGCGACGTAAAGCGCATACGTAGGCAGGGTAAGCAGGAAGTTATAGTTATTAAATAAAGCTATTTCTTGTTAATATTTGTTTTATCGCATCTTATAATTATTGCGTTTCGATTTTAATAAGTCAATAGTTATTAGTTTAGAAAAATCTACTGATTTTCTAGCTATTATTACTAGTTATTATTAACGAATGTAATAAACGGGGTAGGTAGGTGTAACCGGTGTAAAATAATAAAATAGAAAACACATTATTTATATGGCTGTGGGCATCTAACCGGAATTAATGTCGTACACATAGACTGCTAAAGTCGGTAACTAATCTGACCCCGACTAAACGACGATGCGGCAGGCATTCTTAACAATATATTAATTTAAAATAGACGTCCCACAATTTCAGATCATTACAACGCACTAACATATTAGTGTACTAAATTAAATACATGTGCATCGCTGGTGCGAATAACAGCTATTGTTTTGGCACGTGTCGTGATCTCTAAACACGAAACATCGCGTTTAATAAATAACGTTACAATCCTTTCCTTCGACCCTGCGTTGGTCAGAAAAACAGTTCATAAAAGCAGTTTAGTTTCGGATTTGTTTGTCACGCACGTCGAGGGTCTAAGCTAGTATATTCAAGAAAACGATTATTTAGTAGTTCTTGTGCTATACAAATGGTGCCTCGTCACCGATTTTCTCCTGTATTATGTTAAAGTACGTAAAAGCAATCTTTTCTCGAAACTTCTGGAGACTTCGTTTAACGTTAAGCGAAGCAATTGCAGTCATGTTGTTGAATACGCTAATCAGAAGACGAGTTAATCAGACTTTTAAATAAGATCATGACTTTTATACCTGGCTTTCTCACAATAGGCATGTTTACTTTTTTTTTTTTAATGTCCGTCTTTTAGATTATTGGATGAATTTTATTAGACACGTATTTTTTCTTTTTTCCTGCAAACAAAAAATGATCAAAATACAGAGAACGGAAATTACGCGTGACGTCACTCCTCGCTATGATTTTTAGCGAGGCGTGGCGTCATAAGCCCCCACTCCGAAACTTTAAAGCGGTGTATCTTTGTATTTTTTTATTGTTTTGATAAAAGAAAAAATACGTGTCTAATATTTTTTTATTATCTAACTGACGGACTAAATAGATTTTAACTTTTCATACCCAGGAAACATCCCTATTGTGTTGAAGGTATAAGAAGGAAGCTAAGTAAGGCTGGTGGTCAAAATTTTAGGGAAGCCACGACTGCATTCCAAAGCCCTTTTTTGAAATGGATAATCAATAATAACACGTTCATCTCTTCACAGAATTCCGTTCATCAAAGTCGAACCTCTCCAAGTCTAAGGAGAAGATATCTCCTGACGGCGCGGAGGAGAAGCTGCTTCCAAAGGAAGAGGAGGCGAAGATCGTGACCAGGGTCGACATGGCGGACGCTAAGTACGTCGTTGAAGATCATAGGAATGGAGACGCGAAGATTGAGCTCGATGCTAATAAGAGGGTGAGTCGTCTGTATTATTTTCTTACATTGCACAGAACTACTCTGTTGTTAGTGAGGTTATCTTGTCCGAATATGTACTTTGCGGTTGTAATAAATGATTTTATAATGTTTAAAAGACAGTAGAGTTAAAGTTAATCTTTCGGTTGTTCGTGTTGATCGTTTAATGTTAGTTTATCCTGAACAGTTGTTAATGCATATATAAAGAGCCAGGTAAAAAAAAATGATAACGTTTTTCATAAAAAAGGTTATCCTAAACGCGAAAAAATAAAGTAAAAAAGTTTACTAAACCCAGTCGAAGTCATCTAAAATAAAGTCAAAATGACAACAGCAAGTTGTCACCACAATCTATGACCATAAATGTACACTGTAATACAAACAGTACTATAGAACTACAAACAGAGATTACACCAAAGGAATAAACCCCGGTAACAGATGTACAAGCATATCAATGAGGATTTGTACTCATATTTGTTTTATTATAATCGCATATTTTATAAGAGCTCACTGCTCATCGAAGATGAATCGCCTAAGATTCGGGTAAGCACGTCTCAGTTTGAATATAACCTATGTGGCACGTTTTCTAAGACGAACTTGAAATACTACTTACCTACAAATATCTCTGATTAAGGAATAATAAATATAATAGCTAGCACTAGCAGCCCGCCCTGGCTTCGCACGGGTAACGAATAACAAATAAAAAAATATAATATAGCCTATTCACGGAGATAGTGTAGCTTCCCAACAGTAAAAGAAATTTTTCAAATCGGTTCAGTAGTTTCGGAGCCTATTCAATGCAAACAAACAAACAATCAAATCTACCCTCTTTATAATATAAGTAGGTAATACATAAAAGAATACTAGTGAACAACTTTATGTAGAATTAACTTGAATGTGTGACATCAAAAATTGCATTGGTATGTAGAATAAGGGAAACGCTGAGTAAGTGATCAAACAAAGTGATGCTTATATAATCATAATGATTAATTTATTTTATAGGTACTTTATAATAGGCATGTGTCCTAATTTTTTTTTAATGTCAGCCTGATAGATTAATGAATTTTATTGGACACGTATTTTTTCTTTTTTCCTACAAACAAAAAATGATCAAAATACAGAGAACGCAAATTACCCGTGACTTCACTCGTCGCTACAATTTTTATCAAGGCGTGTCGTCATAAGCCCCCACTCCGAAACTTTAAAGCGCTGTATCTTTGTAAGTTTTTATTGTTGACGGACTAAATAGATTTTAACTTTTCATACCCAAGAAACATCCCCATTGTTTTATCTGCTTTAACCACCGACGAACACATAAAGTAAGAGGGAAACATTAATCATCTTCGTATTTTTTTTGCTGTAAATTAGATATAAAGGATATTGTTGATTAAATTGCATTGCGTAAGAAGCTATAGAAGAAAAGCGATTGAAAGTAGGTGGTCTTTAACGGATAATCTCTTAAACCTATTAGCTCTACTATTATTTAATCTGTAACTGAGCTATAAACATTATCCGTTGGTGCCCGAGTAATGGGCGGGTCTATGGGGACAAACCACTTTACTATATTAATTCTCTTTCTATGAAAAATCTACTTCGAAAGCTTTTGGTAGTTTTTAGGGTTCCGTATGGGACCTTATTACTAAGCCTCCGCGGTCCGTCTGTCAGCGGGATGTATCTCTTAAACCATAATAGCTAGAGAGTTGAAATTTAGACAGTGTGTATTTCTGTTGCCGCTATAACAACAAATAATCTATACTAATATTATAAAGAAGTAAAGTTTGTTTGTTTGTTTGTTTGTTTGTTTGTTTGAACGCGCTAATCTCAGGAACTACTGGTCCGATTTGAAAATTCTTCCAGTGTTGGATAGCCCATTTGCTGAGGAAGGCTATAAGCTATATAACATCACGCTACGACCAATAGGAGCGGAGCATAAATGAAAAATGTTGCAAAAATGAAAAACCGTTGAAACTAAAACACGCGAACAAAGTCGCGGGGGACAGCTAGTATAAAAATAAAGGGGCTCCATAAAATGATAGGAAGGAACCCTTCATGCGCAAGTCTCGCACTTGTTTTGTATTAGTTACGAACACTTCTCACCATACAATGTGTTTCTCTAAATACTTATTTATATATTCTAATAAAAATATCTTCATATTGTTGTTAACATCATAAGGTATTTGATTTAATATTACAAAGGTGAAAAGTCAACGCTTGATATATATTTCAGGCAACAGTAATAAATATTGATGAATAAGACGCGTTATATTATTTTATATATTCGTTTCAATGCATCAAAGAGTTACTTGTTCTTATCTACTGAGCAAAATTCCTATGTGCCTATTTATATGATATGATCAACATATTTTCATAACAGTATTGCCGTTACATTCTCAAATTACCTAATACTTACTAAAGATTCCATGCAAAACATTGTCTTAGAAAATTTGAGAGTAAGTGTTAATAAAAGTAATAAATGATTAGTGCAAACGCAAAAATGATAGAATCACGTTTATTGAGTAGCTCTAGACTACAAACTTAATTTAATATGATCACAATCATTCATTCTCGAACCGTACTACACACACTGACTAGCTAGCTCAAATGTAGATGTAGTTTGTCACCCAATATTTAAATTTCAAGTTTCGATTTGCGCCAGGAGGATACAACTCTACAATTATGAGATTCGTACGTAGACGTCGTTATTTAAATAATTTTTTTATTGTTATGATACTAATATAATATTACTACTAATAATAATAATACAACTATTGTGTTCGCTTGTTTAAAAAAATATAAAATTAAATAAAAAAAATGGTATATGTACCCTATATACATTCATATGCATGTAGTAAAAAGCGGTTACGTTTAATATTACAAACAGAAACTTCAATTTTATTTATTTGTATAGATCCAATTTGCTACATATATAAAATACACAGAGGCCATTATTTTTGCATTACCATATGCAAAATTAAGTTTTTTTTGCATTACCATATGCAAAATTAAGATTTTTTTTGCATTACCATATGCAAAATTACGTTTTTTTGCATTACCATATGCCAAATTAAGATTTTTTTTGCATGACAAGGCGGGTCTATAACTTCTTATTTTATTTACAGCAATTCTCTGGGCTAACAAAGGAAGAGTTGCTGAAATATGCGGACGATCCCTTCTGGGTGAACCTCCGCTGGGGCATGTTCGTGCTGTTCTGGGCGATGTGGCTGTGCATGCTGGCCGGCGCCATCACCATCATCATCCGGGCGCCGAAGTGTGCCGCGCCGGAGCCTAAGAACTGGTAATTATTAGTTACCATTCTAGGTTTTTCCAAGAGAAACTGGCCAGTTTTGCTGGCAAGACATAGGGAAGCAAGACATAGCAAAAGCCTTAAGACGTTAAAAACATATAAAATATACCTTCGTGCAAAGTCGTGAAGTTATGATATGTTGCGCATTAATCCTTGCTTTATTGTATAAGTACCGACTGTGGGTTGCTGGGTGACTTTTGTTAGGTCAAAAAGGTGGCTTATTTGTTTCGTGCTTAAATAATTTAGTATCTTAAATATTCGCGTTAGTGAAACTATATCTTACAGAAATAATTAGGGACTCTGTTTGTTCCTTTGTCTGGCACCTCTGGTATATGTTATTTTTAGTACTAAACTTTCCTTGATTAAATTTTATTATTGATTTTTATTTAGGTACGAGATGGGACCACTAGTTGACGTGGAAGAGTTGAGCAGCGGTGACGTGAATGCGGAGCTGCCTTTGCTACAGAGCTTCAAGGTGCAGGGCGTCTTCATAGACGTGCCGACATATGACATACTGGACGATCCGCCTACTGTTAAGGAGAACTTCCAGGCGTTCGTCAAGAAGGCCAAGGAGTTTGGTATCAAGTGAGTAAAAAAAATACAGTTTATATAGCCTGTTTGCAAAAAAAAACATGAAATTTTGATTGGTTACTTCTCAAAGCTAGTAGTTACAAAATTAATATATTAGGTTAATTTTTTAGATCAATTATACTCTTCTTATAAGGTATGCTTCAATTCTAAACACAATTTCATGATCATTTATTTGTAGAGTCATCGTGGACCTGATCCCGAACTACGTGTCCCTGGATCACCCGTGGTTCCTGAGCAGTGAGAACAAGACGGAGCCCTTCGCGGACTACTTCGTGTGGGCGGAAAGCAAGGAGTTCGATGAGGCTGGCAAAAGAAAACCACCAAACAACTGGGTATGTGACAAGTTCTGCCTAATTGTTCGTAACTGTATTTTACTTTATTTCTTCTGTAACTAGCGACGCGCCCTGGCTTTGCACGGGCACACAAAACATTAGTAAATTATACACAAATACCTTCTTCTTGATTTACTATCTTTTGCTGAAAACCGCATTAAAATCCGTTGCGTAGTTTAAAAGATCTAAGTGTATAGACAGCGGGAGCGACTTTCTTTTATTCTATGTAAAGATACTGTATTTTATTCCATTGCTGTTTTAATACGTTACTTTTCATAGAAAATATTATTACATCATAATAAAGTGTACGCTTATCATAGTAGTAAGATTTAACCTTTCGTAATAGTAAGCATTTTTAATTAACGACCTAGACCTTACAAAATTAATCATTGAAAACTATTTATCGATTCTAAATAATCGATACTTTCCATTGTAATAACGTAAGACAGGAAAACTTAATTTCAATTGGTATTTAAAAATTATAAACTTTTCATTATATCACTGTCATTATACTGCAGGTTTTATCATTAACAAATTTTTAATGATTATGATTTCTTAAATCAATATCTAACGCGTCACCGGTGCAGATTAACTTGATAACGACCACGCGATGACACGCTAATCAGTGTTAACATATTCATAATTATACTGTGATGATATCGCTCAGTAATCGCCACGCAAGTTGGCAACCATCACCCCTTCCATGCCGACAACAGGGGAGCGGACTGGGTATAAAAAGGAAATATCTATTTAGTCCACCAGATAGATAAAGAAAAAAAAAACTTATATTTTTTCTTTTGTCAAATCAATGAAAAATGAGAAAGTTAAAGCGCTTTAAAGTTCTAGAATTGGTGTTTGTGACGTCACTTGTGGGTAAAAATTGTAGCCGCAAGTGACGTCACGCGACATTTCCATTCACTGTATGTTCCTCATCGTATGTTTAATCAAAAAAATACGTGTCAAATATTTTTTTAATATCTAGGTGACGGGTAAAAAAAAAAAATTGTCCGATCCCCTATTTTCCAACTTGCTAATGTAACTGTATTTTTATACTTTGTGATCAGGTATCAACCCTGAACCAATCAGCGTGGTCTTGGAGCGAGAAGCGCGGCGCGCACTACCTGCACCAGTACGGCGAGACGCAGCCAGACCTCAACTTCAACAACGAGCGCGTCGTGGAACAGTTCAGTAAGGTGCTGAAAGCATGGATGGAAGCGGGAGCTGCTGGTGTCAGGTATGTTATACTACTTACCCAATACTAATATAACTTGGGATTTTGCACCATAGTCAAAGACGTGGAAGGATGAGGAGGAATAGGCGCCTACCAATTAAATCACTACAAAATATTCTCACGGTTATTTAAATAAAACAGCTTTATATTTCTTAAAAGTTGCTTTATTGATTTACTAGGCGATGCTCGCGTCACCGCCCGCTTGGTTATCGCGGCAAAAAGTAGACTATATCCTTTCTTGAGATCCGAGTTAACCCCATATAAAGTTTCATTAAAATCGGTATGGTGGTTTAGCTGTGAAAGTGACAAACAGACAGACAAAGTTACTTGCGTTTTTATAATGATTAATGTAATAAGAAGTATGGATTCTACATCATCTTTCTGCAGCTAAATTAATCAAGAATACATTCCCCAGGTTACACAACGCCCGCCAGTTACTAGTGAACTCGAGCCTCGCAGACGAGAGCCCGGCCACGGGGCGCGGCAGTGCGCCCGCGTCCGACCACACGCACTACGCGTACTGGCGCCACCGACACACCAGCGACCAGCCGCGGCTGGACAGTCTGCTGGCTGGCTGGGCGAGCCTCGTGGATCAAGCGGGCGAAGCTCCGGGCACTGGTTAGTATATATAGTATTACTTTAACTAGCTATTGGTGAACAGTGCTGATAACGAACATGCAAAATGTTTGTGATAATGATGATTACGATGTGCAATGAGTTTAATGCAACATTCTCATGTATTATCCAATTCAAAAACTATCGCAAAATTCATACTGCATAACACCATGCTCAAAAGTAAGTAGTGAGGTAATTACAGGTTCTAGACTTAAAGACTTAGGTCCTTAAACGACGCAATAAAAAACCGAAGTATTAAATGTGTATATTTGGTTTTTACCTATTGTATGATTTACATTTAAACTGAAATAAAGACTAGTTAGTAGACAGTCGTAAAACAGTCGTAAAAAACTTGTCAAGTTTGACTTATTAGAATTTATTGACAACATTATTCCAATGTTCAAGTGTTCATTACTTTCCAGGCGCCACAGTGTTCACCATCGCGGAAGAGGGCGGTCGTCCCGAGCTGTTCCTCTTACAACGCAACCTCACCGGCTTGCGGCCCGTACAGACCGCGCCGGTGTTTGTGGGAGAAAATGTCACTCAAGCCGCCGCAGACATCAACGCGCGCCTCGGACGCTGGCCCGCTATGCAGGTTGGTTGTGTAAACGTATATATTTCAGTCAGTTTAGCTTTGTATTGTTCTAGATAAAACTGTAACAAACGCGAGTAGTATTGTAACATTTACCCCCGGCTTCTGAAAGGTTAAACACAAAAATTAGTTAATTACCTGGAAAATCTCATATTGATGATGCGCTGTGATTGGTTGTTAGTTTTACAGTCGTGATCATTTGATTTGACAACAGATGTTAATTGATCAGCCTTACAGGAACCGGGGGTAAATCTTTTTCAAAAACACTAGTCAAGGTGTCATCAGAGATGTACCTGAACAGAATAAAAGTTATTGTTTCACTTGAGCATGTTTTGGTCCAAGGATTGCTAATCGTTATTATTATGTTTTGTACAGTTGAAGAGTTCGCCTGATGCGGAACCAGAGCTGACCCCGCTGGCGCTGCTGCTGCCAGCATCTCCTATCCTAAACCTGCATCAGTTGGAGAAGGAGGACAATCAGACTTCCACGGTAAGCTATCTATCATATTACTTTAGTATTTACCTACTATTTATTTGCCATAGTTTCGACCTTGCGATAGCACAGATTCACGTCGGCCATGGTGACTGAATAATGAACTCTATTTCGAATAGGAGTTATTTAGGTATATTTTAAAATTCGACATGATAATAATAAAATAATTGTGTGTTGCAGAGCGAGTCAGTGTCGCACATGTCGCAGCTGCGCGAGGACGCCAGCGTGCAGCACGGCCACTCGGCGGTGGCGGGCGTGCCGCCGCGGGGCTCCAGCGCCGCCGCGCTGCTCGCCTGCGCCAGGTACACGCACACTTTTGTTGGCTCGACTGCTTACCTAAGGCCTCTTGACAGCGTTTGCCTAGCAGGATCTATATAAGATTAACTTTTTTTTGCCTAGATGAAAATCTTTTCTGGGTAAAATTATTGTTGGCGTGGCGACTAATTTGTCTTATCATGTAAACAAAATGACGTCATAGATGTCATTTTGATCTTGATTTCGATATCGAATTGATTACATTGCCGTCAATGCTATAAAATGATTGGACTCTGGCAATAAGTTTTTGTCCTGCTGTAACTGTTTCAAACTGGGATATTATCAATTAATTCATGTTGTTTTTCACGTAACTAATGCTCGTTGAATTTACAGGTGGAAATCCGGCCACACAGGCTACCTAGCGGTGTTCAACCCGACTCGGGAAGAACTGCGCGCTAACCTGACGTCGCTGACGTCCGTGCCTGAGACTGTCACGCTGCATCACATGTCGCACGCAGTCAAGCTTTACACAAAGTGAGCTTTTCTTATGAATATCACTTCTTTTAAAAGTCAAATTATTATTACCACTAATATACTATTTATTGGCTGTATTGTCAAGGGTCAAACATAAGCGGTGCGGAAAGTTCAAAGGGCGGCCATTTCGTACTTCGGCTTGTAATCCAAAGAGCGGCCATTTTGCATTTCGGCTTGTGAAACTAAGTATCAAAATGGCCGCCCTTTGACCGTTTATGTTTGATACTTGACAATACAGTTAATAAATAGTATATTAGTAGTAATATTAATTCTTATAATATGTATAAATATAATAAGTCTGTTTTCGCCAAGGTTTGTAAATGCGGAGCTTGGAGCAACGCTCAAGTTGCACATATTTCGCACTGTCGACTGTAATAACTTTAGATATTAATTTTCCAGCTACACAAACAACTTCTCCGAGTCTTCGGACAACGTGCTCGTGCCGCCGCAGTCGACCGTGGTGCTCTCCTACGTGCCAAAGACATCGTCGGAAAACTAAACGTTTTAACAAAATAAAACGTGTTCACTGAACAATGTTCAAGCTTCCCCGCTATATAAATGAGGGGTAATTATTTGCATTTACGTTTTTAATGACAAGTAATCAAATAATAGAAATACAGAATTTGCAGCATATTCTTGTGTTTTAACTACCAAGCATTACCTATATAGATAAATTAAACACTCATTATACAAAATAATAAAGTACATTTAATATTCCAATAACATTTGCATTGTTAATAACATTTTAAAAAGCTTAATTCTTTTGTACAAACATCAATCTATCAATTGACTTAAAATCTTTATTGTAATTATAACTTGTTCATTATCTTAATTAGGTCCCGACATTAGTTATGGCGATGTACTAAGTACTTACATTAGATCGTCTAAGTAAAAAAGTCGTAATTAACGTACAAAACCGTTTTTTATAGTACTTACCAAAATTGTATGTTACAGTAATTAGTGTAATTTACGTTAAATGCCAAATTTAACGTTTTGGCATTTAACGTTAATTAAATGGCAAATATTATTTATACGAGTTATTAATTTGTGTTCAATTTACAAATAGAAGAGCAGAATTAGAAATGGTACTTTTATATAAAAAAAAACACTGTTACAACTTCTAAATAATATCCGAAAATGCTCTGTGCATTCTGAACTCTCCTTCTCCATCATCTACATTATCTGCATAGCTGGCTAGTTGGTACATGTACGTGATAAATGACCACAGTGAATAGTAGACTAGGGAAGCCAGACACATGCGTAGAATGAAGTCTTGAAAAGAGAAATTGCCGCGCGGCCGAGGCTTTTTGAAGTCTAGTAACTCTAACGCTAATGATTCGTCCAGATCCATTTTAGTAATAATAATGCTGATTAGGACTTATTATATCGTAGAAAGTTTTCACCAAGTAAAACAGAGTGTATGTAAAAATAATTTGTAGGATAATGTCAAGTATCCCGCTCGAAGTTTCGTCGTAGCAATCGATTTTAAAAACTTCAGGCATAATGTATGCCGTAACGGTTTGTAATGTCAGAGAGCGCGGAGCTACGTACTTACAGAGTAATTTTTTAATATTCCTAAAATTAGTACAGCCAAAAATCACACCTAATGTAGTTCACCAGTCACCACAATACACGAGTGATCACCGACCGGACAGGGACCGATCAGTAAGAATACCAGTTACAGTTACTAATAATCACGAAACTATTACAGCTAGGTCTAACGATTTCTAATAGATAACTGGCTCTCAAGCAATTTGTAGGGGCAAATCACCGCGAGAGTTACTCAGTAAACAATAATCACCAGCCGGTCAAATAATCACCAGTCGGTCAGTCACTCGGGCACGTGGTATTTGAGTCAGCAACAGTTACCGGCGTTTGGTGGCGGGCTTGGGCTTGTTAAACTGGTAGTCTGCGCACTTGGGGATGTGGCGCTCGGCCGCCTGCTGGTTGAAGCGGCGCCCGCAGTGCGGACACTGGACGTAGTCGGGGTTCTCCGACGGCGGCGGCGGCGGGAGGTCGCTTAGCTTGCCTGGAACAAGACACCGTGGTGTAAATCCAACGAGAACCACTGAGGACACCAGCAGTAAGGAAGAAAGGAGTTGGTCGGAAATAATACCTAGTTTAAAAGTCTTCTTTTTTTAGAAGAGATTTTCGCAGTTAGCCTGAGGTAACGGGTAACGGTTTCTATCGCGATATATTTTGATTTTTTGTTCCTTTATTAGATTTTGAAATTAAAATAAACCGCGATAGAATTCGTTTAAAAAGTAGTTTCATTTCAATGTCTAACATTGTGTAAACCTTAGAAAGCACTACTTCATTATCATCATCATCATTTCAGCCGAAACGTCCACTGCTGAACATAGGCCTCCCCCAAGGATCGCCACAACTCACGGTCCTGCGCCGTCCGCATCCAGCACTACTTAGTTGGCTTTAAACATGCACGATATTAGCAGTAGGATAGCAGCCCACAAGACAAAAACCTCTGTCTATTAACTTCTCGTCTATTAAAGATAAAAACTAGTTGCACTTAGGTTACCTCCTGCGTTAATATGCGCCTGCACCTGCTTGGCGGCGCGGATGGCCGATATGAACTCCTCGTGCTTCTGCCGCCAGTTGCTGTTGAGGTTCTTGTTCACCTTCGTCGACGACGCCGGGTTCGTGGGGTTCTTGCGGAGCTTGTTTATAAAAGGCTCAGCTTCGGTGCCCTGGGGTAAAAAATTGCTTTGGTAAAATACGCTGTTTTCTTAATAAAAACATGAGAAGCATGCAACTTCTGAACTTAAATTATGTTGATGTGTATTATTTGAAATGTAAAGTTGCCACACGTTAGAAATCAATTTTATAAAGAAGAATAAAGTAGTTTAGTTTATATTAAACAACAAATGTAGACAATGATTTTTCACAATCACAATAGAAAAACACAATATGGAAAAAATATTTAAGTCGACACCACTCTGGTAGCGATAAAGAGGTGAAGAATATTATGGTAATGTAAGACATAACAAATGTGAGTAGCACTCAATGATTCAATTTTAAATAGTTTGCTTGCCTTATAACCATCAGCGTCAGTTCCCTATAAATAAATATAAATGTGTTACTATAAAAAACAAAACGCCTTGTGTGAAGAGTTAAAAATTTGGCGAGCAATTAAAAAGTAAGTCGTACATGTAGTACTTGTACATGTACCTTGGTAGTTAAAAATTGGAAATGTTCATAAATAAATCAAGGTCCAGGAAAAAATCCTAATTTAACAAGTACAGCTGAAGAAACAGTCGAGTGTTTAGAAGCAGATTGTTTTGGTTTTGATTTGAGTTCATTGACTGAATAAATTTCTTTAGGGTGGTTGACAACAACAGTCATACTGCCCGAAATCAATGAACGATTTCAGTCCTCAATCCAGGCTTTCGTAATGACCACCTTAAGTTGTTTAGAAGCAACCTTTTCCCAGCAGTGGACCAGTACACTATATTTGCAAAAAAAGAATTGCAAACGTTTTTCTTTTGCCCAGCTTTGGCTCAGTACCTACAATATATTTGTAAAAAAAGCAACACTAACGGCAAGTCGGTGCTTGAGCGCGTCGAAGGGCTTCCGTTTCTTAGCGTGCGCCTTGCGGCAGATGTCCTGGTGCTTCTCGATGCGGTCGGCGGCGAAGCGGCGGCCGCACACGGCGCAGGCGGGGCCCGAGCCCGCGCCGCCCAGCGCCGCGCCCCCCGCGCTCGCCGCCGCCGTCGACGACGACCGCTTGGCCGGGCCCGCGCCGCCGCCCGAACCCGCGCTGTTTGAACTCTACACACACAAGGATTATTAATGACCTACCTTAGATCTAGAAGTGTAGGTACAGGTAGGGTGTGTATGGTAAGTAAGTAAGGGGTGTATGTAGGGTGGTATAGGTGCCTACAGGGTGCTTCGCGATCTTAGAATGAAATAGAAAAAAGGATGCAGAAAGTCAAGCAGAGTGTTTATTGATTTCTAGGTATATTCTAACATAATATGCTTCTTTTAAAACTAGTACGATACGAGTATTATCTTGTTTTAGTTTATCTTTAAATAACATGTTACTTTTCGTATTGATGACTAAGATTTTTTTTTTCAACTCGAGTAACAAAAATTATTACAAAACAAAGTTAAATAACATTGAAAATAAAGTAAAAAAATCAATAAAATAATACAAAATTTAAATAAATACAAATCCTACCAGTGGGTGTCTCCTTGGCACAGCCTGAAAAGGATAAGAAAAAAAAATTAAAAAAAAAAAAACGAAAATTAAAATAAAGTATAAAAAAATGAACCTTACACTAGAACCAGGTACCTTACTCAGACGCAAGTAGAAACTATACTAACAAGATATTTAAATAAAACGCACGACTGCATTTTCAAATATACATCAGCAGTTACCTACTTGGGAAAGGTTAAGTAGATATATAGGTCTATATATAGTAAGTAATATATAGGTTGATAGGGGAAGTACCAACTTTTAAACTTTAACTTTGAAATTTCTATCAGAGAACACCGTATGCGTTGTAATGCCTTATACATCGATTACGAATAAAGTGGAGCGTGTCGTGAAAACGACAAACTTTAGATAGTCATGAAATTTCCAAAACAATTATCAAATTAAATATTAAGTATTATTGTTTAGGTACTTAGGTAATAGATGGCAATTACGTAACAGTGTTGTTATTCCACTCACCGGGTTAACGCTCCGTTGCATGGCCCCGCGGGCCTTGTTGCTCTCCGACACCTGAACACATCACACATACAAAACTATTGGGAAGCCACTCCTCGGTTCATAAATAACACAAACGGAAATTTAAATCGAAATTGTTATTATAATTTATAAGCAAAAAATTTTAAACTGTCATGTTGACGAATCAAGTCCGATTTACTTCGAAATGATTTGAATTTCGATTGACAGATCGTTATTTTTTTCAAAAGTTATTTTTTTCGGCCAGCAAGTAGGTTTGTTAAGTGTTCTTTTTCGTATTTTTATGGATCGTTCATTTAGCATCGTAGGTCTAGTGCCAGGGGCGGCGGCCGAGTGAAGGGTCCTGGGTTCCAGTTCCCAAGATATTCTGTAAGGAAATTTTGAGTTAAAGTCCCGGAGTTAATTGCTTCTGATATTTTATGGAACTTGCCCGGCATTGCAAAGAAACCTACAAACTCAAAAATATGGAGTTAGGTGAATACTTACAGCATTTTCACTGATTGCTTTTCGCGGTGGAGGTGCGGCATGGGTAATGTGAGGTTTGGATTTTGCAGGACTAACCCGTTGAGCAGGACTTCTGTGTAAAAAAAGACATTTTACTTTCACATATTTCCACCGAAACTCAGATAGCTACTCTCTCGTAGTATTTAGTTCTTCATATCGAGTCGATTACCATTCGATTGTGACCCAGAAATTGGCTACGAGTTGCATTGTCAGTACAGCGTTCCTGGAGTCAGCCATTATACATCCTAATCAGGGCAAGATTTTACTATGATGATGAATATATGATGTTAAGACGATGTGAATCTCTTCACATCGTCTTAACAGAAGTTATATCAGTTACCTTCTGGGCGGCGGTTTCTTGGCCTCCACAGGCGGGTCGGGAGAGCGAGGCGTGGGCGTGGGAGCGAGTGCCTCGGGGAACGTCTCATCCTCGATCAGATAGTTGTTCTCTACCGCGTCCAGCTGGTCCGTAGATATCAGCTCGCCGTTACTTTGTGGCAACTGCAGAAAATGTCAAAAATGTAGAAAAAGGACCCCTGTAGTACCTACTGCAGATAGGTGAGTTATGAAGGCGGTTAGAAAAAAACATGACGTAGTTTAACTAGTCGTTTTGACTATTGTTCATTTATATGCATGTAGATGTAACAAGATTTAAGGTACTTTTAATCATCATTAATATTTTAATGGTAGTTGGTACATGGTACTTACCGCTTGTTTGACAGAATTGAGATCCGGTTCATGATTGTGATTGAGATCGCCGGACCCATTGACTATGTCCTCTGTTTTCTGTAAGAAGATAAAGTGATCAAGAATACTCTTTGAAAATCGCAATACACGAATATTAAAAAAAAAAATGTATTTCTCCTTAGGTCAGGGAAAAGTATTTACAAATGCTCAAGTTGTTTCATTTTAATTAAATAACGAATATTGTGGTTGGCCGCAAGTCATAGCAATCAACTACTTACGAATATCAACCCTACAGCTTAGGAATTAAGACTGTCAATGACAAAGACACCAAGTTACTAAGTGCTTACGTGTTGCTGTTGTTTCTTAACGGTGTGCGAGCTGATGCTGGTGTGCGTCTTGCTGGTCTTGCGCTCGACGCTGAGCTTGGAGGTGGTGACCTTGCTGTAGCCGTTGGGGAGCGGCTTCCGCGCCGCCGCGCGGTCCGTGTTGTGGATCGGCTGGAGCGGGTAGCTCTTGTCGATGCCTTTCGTTCGACGCTCTTCGAACATTTGTCGCACCTGATAAAGAATATTGAGTCGTTTACAAAATATAATACGTAAGGTTCCAAGAAGAGTCACCGGTTTCGAAATCTGGACATTCCAAAACCATTTTGCTATTCAATATACCTATATCTACTGAATGTCGGCGCGTCTATTAAAACGCGTCGACTTCTCCGGTAGACTTAGTTTTCCTGGTACCTACTATAAAAAATGCAAATAAAAAATCTATACTAATATTATAAAGCTGAAGAGTTTGTTTGTTTGTTTGTTTGTTTGTTTGTTTGAACGCGCTAATCTCAGGAACTACTGGTTCGATTTGAAAAATTCTTTTTGTATTGGATAGTCCGTTTATTGAGGAAGGCTATAGGCTATATAACATCACGCTACGACCAATAGGAGCGGAGCATAATTGAAAACAGTTGCAAAAATGAAAAATCGTTGAAACTAAAACACGCGAACAAAGTCGCGGGGGACAGCTAGTTCAATATAAATTTCTACGTTTTACAAAAATGAAAAGAAAAAGATAAGAAAGGATGAATTAGTAAAAAAGGGCAAAAGTGTGTTTCAAGTGGGCTTTCTTTAAAATTCGTCAACAGGGATGTTTACAAAAAAAATGGTCTGGTTTTTTAGACAACGAAAAAATATTAGACACGTATTTTTTTTTCTGTCTCGTAAACAATAAAATATGAAAATACAGTGAATGCAAATTTCTCGTGACGACAAAACAATTTTAGTCAAATATTGACGTCATCAGACACCGATCTTTAACTGCTTTATCTTTGTCAAATTTTATTATTTTATTAAGTGAAAAACACATGTCTATAATTTATCACTACTATAGACCGACATTAAAAAAAAAAGTAAACATTTCTATATATATTGCATTAAATTGCTTGATTTGAAAAACGCAGTAACTGAAATTATGTTTCCATCCAAATTGTAGTACCTACTAGCGTTGGTAGGTAAAAAAAAAAGGTAGTAAGTACTTACTAAGTACCCGCTACCATTTACCGTGTTACCAGTTACCGTTATCTAAGCTTATCTTTGAGTCTTGACTATAAATTTGCCACAGATCTAATGGAAACGTAAGATACAAGGAGTTATGCTGATGCTTAAAGCTACCTTACTTTTTGTCACGACTAGATAAGCTGTAATCATGTCAGATTAAGGAAAATAAAGCTATTTGATGCTTAGGCGCTTTGGTTAAAAAGGTTTTACCAAGCAATGCACTTACACGCCCTATAAATAACATAGTAGGTATCTGAAAATGTGGAACTTTTCAGGACACCAGTTTTAAGTTTTAAAGCGTGATAAATTGTTACTTTATGGATTACAATTATGAATTTTTAAAACAGAGTCATTTAGGCTATTGTCCAGTAAAGTAATGTTATGGATTTTTTTTAATTTATTATTAACGTGATAAAATTTGCAGGTCTTATGACTTTTTTAAGAATTTTCCTTGGGCCTGCTACTTTCATATTTTTTAAGATACAGACATATCAGAAATTAATTAATAAGTAGGTATTATGTAACAGATATTCATATCACTTTATCTACATTATGAAGTACCTATAAATAATTATATAATAACGAAGGTAAAATTAAACAAAAGAATAATTAATAATCACCAATGGGTATATAAATTACTTAGGTATTAATTATAAGAGGCAGTGGAACTTACCGTAAAAAGACGTCTGTATAATTAAATTACATAAAAGGCAAAAATAAAGTTACGTGCGCTTCTCTGCGCATTCACTCGACAACTGGCTGATCGGATCTCGCTCGTTCCATTCGTCCGATCGACGCTTATTACTTAAGTACCCACATTTCTGACCGGAGAAAAGCGTTACTACCGACGATGTTGACGTAATTATCTTTATACATTGATTAAAACTACTTATTTTTAAATGTAAAATAATATAATGAATTTTTTACGTGCAATAATGTAATAAAAAAACTGCAAAATTCTGATTCTGCGTTGTTGATAGGGCGTGACGTTCTATGGCGATAATATTTTTTTAAAAAGTAATTATCCTGGGGCTTGAAGGATAACTTTAGATTAAGCCGGTTACGAACTGTTAGGCGGCCAACACTGATTATCTTAAAAATAACACTTTCCCGGAATACACACTAATTAATTTCCAAAATTCACACTTGAATGTATAATCCTTTGTTAGGACGGTATTGTCGCGACGGAGTTCAGAAACTAACTGACTGATTGACTGAATTAAATACATTACAGATGACACAAGGCCCATAATATTACAACGCAATAAAATTTGATGGCTCAGCTCTTACTGACTTGTAATAAGGGTTGTTACAGAACGGTATATTTATTAAGAAATAATGATCACACGCACAAGAAAACGGCCTACACTACTTGGATACATGTAGGTACCTACCTAAGCAATTTCTATTTTGCTAGAATACGCGAATGCTCCTTTAAGGTACTCTGTTAGCAAGCATTGTGATCAATGATCGCTCCTTTTCACTATATGAGAAGAACCATTAGCTTAGCAGTGTGACAATAGTAAATATGCACAATTCACTGAAACTTTTATACTAATTATATTTCAGTTCTAATTCATAACGTTATGTTTAGTTTTTTATTTCAATAAAAAAAAATAGATCCTTAAATATATAGCGTAGGTAATATGTATATGCAAATGTATACGTAATGACAGCGTGCTGGTGAGTTTGTTGCGCCGATTCTTCTCCATAGCCAGAGCATTTGAGAAGCGGTGAAGGGTGTGCGAATCAGGGTGCTGTCCATGGTATTGACGTTCTTAAAGTGCTACTTTGTAGCCTAGTTGGAATAATTGAGTTTTTGATTTTGAATATCATGCATATTTCGTATAGCTTGATAATATTATTGTTCCAATGTGCCATATTTGAGCATCCTACCTTCCCCGGAGGTGCCGGCTGCGGCTGTGGCGGTGACGAGTGACCGACGTTGCTGGGCGAGTGACGCACCCTGTCGAGGGCCCTCGCTTGTTGCGCTTCATAAAGGGAAGCTATCTTCATCTCGCGCTCTTGCATCTGTTTCTGTTGGAATCGGGCCTGGTGGACAAGAGTAAAGTTCGTTAATTGAGTATGAATGTAAAATGATGTCCTCCTATATAACTAGTGGTAGCTCTTAACAGAAAATAAATAAAACAGAATGAGACGGGAGAGGCCTTCCCGCCGCAAATTTATTTTTTTGGCCATTAGCAAAGATTTGAAAAAATTATACATGTATTAACTCATTTTTAAATTAAGTATTTTAAGGGTATGTACGTTTTCCACCATCGGATTTTAGCTCTTCGTAGCTTGTGTTAGTGTGCGCTTTAACCGCATTTTTTTGGTCTGTTAAATAAATTACAATAAGTATTTAGTCAGTATATCGGTTTAAAAATGATCAGAAGTCAAATAAAGTTAAAAAAGTGCTTGTGCCTCGTTCCTATAATAAAGTCACAGTATAATATGTCGCTAGTAATTTGATATAACAACATAGGCATAACATGACGTCTAGTACCGTTTCAGTGTCACGGTATCTAGGAAGTGTGGAGTGAGGACGGCGGCGGCGCCTACGCATCGCTGCTTGAATATAACTTGTTCACCCTTCCGCAAACTAAACTTTAAGCTCTTCAAACCAATTACTTATTATCGTACTGTGATATATGTACACATATTTATAATGAAAATTATGTTGTTAATTGCGCTTTTGATTAATTATTTAATTAATCAAGTAGGTTCCTACCAAAAAATCCATGAATAGTTTTAAAAGAAAATGTCAATTATCAAAAGCTATTGTTTTTTTTTTGTGTTAGGTATTAATGAGATGTTAAGTCCTTGGCAGAATGTAAGTTGATATTTGAAAATATGCTTTTGTAGATATGTAGGAACATAATTACTTACCTAACTGGATGACAAAAGACAGAGAATAATATATTACTGCTGATGGGTAGCAGAAAAATATCGAACAAGAAAGTTGACATCACTGACTAGCGATGAAAATAAATATGAGGTTACTTTAAATTTAAGTACATATAAATAAATAATAGAACATGACAAAGCTTTGAAGCCCAGTGAAAAATGACCAACACGCACTTTCATCTACAGGAAAATTACACATAATAATAATAATGTTTGTTTACAGGTACCTACCAATTATTATGGATATGACAATTTCTTGGATATAATTGTTAGATCGATATCTTGTTCCACAAATAGGTATAATCGTTTCGAATATTTTACACATGTCGTGTCAGCACATAGTTTACACCAATTAGATAATAATTTAGCAAGTTGTAACGACACGTGTAATGTAATAGGCATGATGACTAAAAATTTTTTGAATGTCCGTCAGGTTAAATAATGAATTTTATTGGCCACATATTTATTCTATTTTCCTGCAAACAAAAAATAATCAAAATAAAGTGAATGGACATTTCGCGTGACGTCACTCCGTGCTACAATTTTTACCCCGGCGTGACATCATAAACCGCCGCTCCTGAACTTTTAAGCGCTTTATCTTTAAATATGAGATATGTTTTGATAAAGTAAAAAATATGTCTCGTATTTTTTTATTATCTAACTGACGGACTTAAATGATTTTTACTTTTCATACTCCGCCAACATCTCTATTTCAGTTACACGTGCAATGAACCTACGACAAATCTACCTTGCAATTATCATCACTGATCTTTGGTAGATTAGTATTTACATTCTGAGCAATATTATTCAGTGTATGAAATAGGTTTATGTAGCATACATCTAGGTACCTGTGAAATGTAATTAGAACCAAGGTAGGTAGATACTATTGTTCGCTAAATTGTGAGGTCATTACTGTCTGTCAATAGATAGGCACCTATTTATCAATAAGTTTTGCGTGTAAAGCCATAAATGTTTGACAACTCTTTATCGACCCTTTGACATGTCAACGACCTGTAGAATTGTTGTCATGTCTATTTTAACGACAAGCCTTACGTAGAGAACTTGACAATAGTAACTATTCGAACATAAAATATTTTTGAATCGAATAATATTAAAATGGGTCCTACCAAATTATATAATCTCACATGAATCTACAATAACTTCTACACTCATATGAAAGGTAACTTATAAACGATCGTCGATCAATGTCTAATGTCTATGTTTAGACTTTTAAATAATTCGATATTTATTTTTATTTGAATATCTGTTTTTAGGGTTCCATACCTCAAAAGGTAAAAAAAGGAACCCTTATAAGATCTGTCCGTGTTTTACCACCGATTTTCTTTGGAACGGGTGGACCTATTTGTTAATATGCAAGCAATGGTTTCATACTTATATACATCTTTAGAAATAAATTTACAATGCTTCTTCTACACCAGCCTTTCCCAAAGTGGGCGATAACGCCCCCTTGTGGGCGCTGCAGGCCTAAAGGGGGGCGCTAAGAGACCCAGAAATAAAATCAAATCTCCGCTAATATGGCTCACAATAATAAATTTAATTTGAAGTTATAGTGGTTTTTAAGTTGGTGAAAAAATGTGGACGCTAAAATATAATTTATTCTCAAAGTGGGCAGTAGACAAAATGAGTTTGGGAACCCCTGCTACACAAAATATACTGAACTATGGGTTGCCAAAATGTACAGTGAAACTAAGCGACACGAATTGCGAAGATAAAATAAATTTCTATACCGTACCGGGCTCTGTGAGTTTATGAAACGCGATCACAAGAACGTCAATGACAGTGTTCCCTAATACTCAACAAGTAACTAGTCCTGGAATAGCATTAGCTTTGCCGTTGGCAGTCTTCATTACAATATGTAATTATGTCCTAATAAACAGCCGCTTCACGTAGAGGCGGCTGATGCCATACCTACTGTGTATAATCAGCGTAGGAACGCTCATTAGGAGTTAGGTTAACAAATGTGTTTCGAGCAGGTTTCAGCACACGATTAGTAGTCGACACACTTGCATTCGTTACATTGCATTGAATCAGGATGAGTACACAGTTATAAATGGTATAACTAATTACTTATTAGGATGTTCTTTTTAAAAATCCTAATAATAAGGTCGTTAACGGCACCATCTTTCAAATTTGATGATGCAATAATATCAATTGGATTTACGTGCAAAAGTCGAGTGACTCTACATAAATCCAATGTATTTGATTGTGATAGCCTATGTATAATTTAAGGGTAATTTGGAAATGCTTAGAAATAGTGAGTTTTATTAAGTATTATACATAATAAACTTCATGGAATTATGTTCGCATTTGTCACAGATCGTGCCTTAAGCAATGTGTACTAGCCCTAACAGTGTGCAATGCGCGATGCACGATTCCTGTAATGTATGCAGGCTTATTCAGCGCTCGTTTGTTTATACGATCGTGACCGATAGAGTACTGTTTAGTGTTTATGATAGTCGCAGACCGGGATCGTAATGTTAATGGTCTAAGGAATAAAGTTAAGAGCAAGTATTTGTTTCGAATTGCTGACTATTTAGGTAATAAGAATGTTGAATAGGTATTGCTTCGACACTAGATTCTTTATTGGGAATAGGGCGACAATACCGATCTTAAATATACAACAAACAAAGCTGAAACACTATCGCTGAATCAATCTCAATCAAAATATTAAATTATTATCAATCCCATAAACCAATAACTCCTAACTTGTACAGTACTACCTTAAAATGCTGTTCATAGAACCCATCAGCCTTTTTCAACAATCTATTTAAATAGTGAAAATATAGCATGACTATTCTACTATCAGCACTTTTCAATTAGGTATACCTATATGTTTTTGACAGAGCAAAGATCATAACAGTAACTTTATCTTTATAAAGTGATTGTATCTCTAAATGTCGCAGTAAAACCTCGAAGATAAAGTGAAAGGTATAATCCGATATTATTAAACACAACATGAACACGGTAATAACACAGTGGGTGTACAATAATTGATCGACTATGCAAGCTGTCAAGGCGACGGATCCGCGACCATTTACGAAGACAATTGACACTACGCGGAACATTAGTTGATGACGAATCGATGAAGGCCGTTCCGTAGACTAGGAAATGGTGAATTTCACTATTTAAGACTTAAGCTCAACGAAAAGGCAAGTTGCAGTGGCAGTGGGCAGGTCATATCTGTCGTAAAACAGATGGTCGTTGAGGCAGACTACTTTTGGAGTGAAGACCGCGAGTATCACATGTTCGCTAAACTAATATCAATTTTGCATTGGCATTGTATAGGAATTAAAAATTAACCGTAGAGTAGCGAGGACATTAGAAGGATTGCTGGCAATGGCTTATGTCCAGCAGTGGACTGATACGGACTGATGATTGTGATGATAAAGATTTAAGCTGAAACATTTTTTGGTTGTGTCTTTTGCTTATGCTTAACAAAAAGTCGATACCTAACTGTCGTGGCCAATCGTCAAAGATACGCTTAGCATATTTATACTAATATTATAGTTTGTGTGTTACGCTTTCACGGCTAAACCGGCGATCCGATTTTGATGAAACATAGCATGAGGTTAGATTGGATCCCAAGAGAGGACATAGCCTACTTTTGTCGAAGTTAAGTATAATACTATTGTTATATTTAAATCATTTTGTAATCTGCAATATTTAATAATAAGATTCTACATAAATGCCCCATATATTTTTTCCTAATTACATATTATGTAAACAATGCTTGCTATCCGAAAAACACGAACATTCTGTGAAGCCTAAAAAGTGATTTAGGAAGCCATTAACAAATCAGGAAACGTTATCATAAAACCCATTTCTTGTGCCTTGTATTTTCTACTTATTCATTGCTTGTTACGGGAAACTGCTTGTAAATAATACAGTCTTTTTAAAATGCTTTTAGTCTTCTTTTTATCTTTAATTTAATGATATTTAAGACCAAAAAGGCTTGAAGACGGATATTATTACTTTATGTAGGCGTTATTAAGCTATTATACGAAGATAGAGTTCCATATAAATGTTAATCTGTGTCTGACAAAGCTCAAAATTGTAATAGAAAATAATAAGTAATTAAGTCAGTCAGTGGTATCTAAGCCAGTACTCCACACATTTCTTTGATAGTCCGCGTATTTTCTAACTGATTGCTATCCATAGGCTAGGTAAAAAAAAGAAAAGTAGTAAACGAAGGGTATCCTATCAAAAGCGACGAAAGCCAGACCGCTGACAGAATTCTCATAAAACGACAAAATAATAATTATTTTATAACTTCTAGTTATTTGTAAACGTACTTTTTAATTATACTTATTAAAAGTACATAACTTTTATTAAGTATAATTAAAAAGTACTTTTATACAAATTTAATTCATTACGTTAATCATAAAAGAATTCTAAAAAATATCAGCGCCGTCGAATTAGCATTATTTTTATAGATATAGCACTCTATTGCTATATTTTTCTGATCATTGCCTAGCTATGCTATGTTGAAAAGCAGTGATAATTATCAGCGCTTAGGTAAACGACTGCAATGACCATAGACGGTGCGCGGGCGCATAGCGGAGGACGCGACGGTGTGTCGGCACGACTGTTGACTGTGACTCACCAGTCATCGACCTTAAAAATGTAGATTAAGGTAAGCCATTAAAGTTAAACTTGTTTACATTTATCAAAACTACTCTTAGGTAATGTTGTACAATTTTAGGATTTTAAAGGTGAAATCAATGACTTGAAGAGTTGGGAAATGGTTTGCAAATAAGAAAATAAGAAGACGACGTATACTTAAGAATCGTGAACATGAATATACTGTCTGTGAATTTAGGTTTCAAAAAATAAAAAAAATACCACTTAAAAAAAAAAAGCCTATTGCTTATGAAAGAACTACTAGCTTTTTTTATTTCGTGTTTAAATGCCTTCAACTTACGCCGAGGGCAGGGCGTAAGGATATGTCGGACTTTCACCGACTAAAAACACCTCAGTCCCCCCTTTTTCTGCCAAAGCTGGAGACGCGAGATTGCTAGCGCACGCTCTGTGCAACTGCAGCGGATGTAGGACTAGCCTGCATTTGCAATTCGAAATTAGAGCTGATAAGGTAAATCAAAATGAGAAGAACACGTTACAGGAGGCAAAAAAATGTAGTGTTAAATAAAGGTATTATCAATGTCAAACCTTTTCAACTGTTGCGCGACTGTACACGCTAATTTACAACGATACACACACTTACAATGATAGACAGATCTTAGATAAAACAAATGATGCTTGTCAAGTTAGCGCATGAAGTCATCGTCTGATAAAACAGACTTATGAATGCATGTATTCAGGTTTGGAGCTCATTTATAGCACACTTGAGGACTGACGCGTACTCAATATTAATTTATATTCGGCGAACGATTTTCGTTGATCATGACAAACAAACTCAGGGCCGTAACCTGTTGAAACGGTGACTAATGCCTAGTTCCTATAGTCAAGAAAGGATTCCTTTTGCTAACGGACGGTAGAATTTTCTAAGTAAAACGAAAAAAAATCTATCTTTCGTAAGCAAAACAAATTGTTTTTTAAATATAGGAACTGGACAATATAGAACTGATTTCTATCCGGGATACTTGACGAGTTAAGGTTTTGTTTGCTCATTGTATCTTACATCACTGTTGTAAACATTATGAAAAACAAATTGTATTAGTTAATAAAATCGGTCATAATCTATATCTATACTTAATATCTAAAGCTGAAGAGTTTGTTTGTTTGAACGCGCTAATCTCAGAAACTACTGGTCCGATTTGAAAAATTATTTCAGTGTTGGATAGCCCATTTATTGAGAAAGGCTATAAGCTATATGCGGAGCATAAATGAAAAATGTTGCACAAATGAAAAACCGTTGAAACTAAAACACACGGACAAAGTCGCGGGGGCCAGCTAGTGTAATACAGCTGTATCAAGTACTTGAGGGGGTTATAAAATAACACATAGAATTTAAAGTAGGTAATTGTTATTAAAATTATGTTCTTTGAACTAGCCGCTTCAAGAAAACCGAGTGTTTATTAAATATTGCACACACGCAGATACTGTAACTGTACGGTACTGCAGTAATTTTGATGATTTAGAACCCTATTTGATTTCTGTAGAAATTAGTTCAAGTCAACTCAATTAGCGTTCAATTATTTCTTACCTCAACTCCTTTGTACACCTACAAATAAAAGCATTTGAATTTGGATTAAACTGTAATTTCATGAAGTTGTTCAGAGTACCTATATTGTAAGACAAAAATAATTAATCAATCATAAATTCTAATATTTATGTATTAATTTAAAAATATTCACAAATTAAAAGTAATTGGAACATTGTCACACCGGACAAGCTCCAAATTATTTTCGTTAATATTTTGAGTGACATTAAAATCAATAGCAATTACCAGCCTACAGTTTATTAACATCATGTCAATGTCCTTACAACATAAAAAATATTGACTGACGTTATTTCCATACATAGTACTAACCTGAACTTAATACCTTTCCAAAGGATTATCTATAAAAAATTGAAATAAGTACAATACAATTTATATTAAACTCCTATCGCCTATAGTAAGAAATATATTATTACTTAATGCATTATTTTTGGCTGCTAATAAATAAACCAATACCTTTCAAGTTAAAACACTCAGTGAATTGAAACATTCAACCTGTAATTAGTTTGAATTCGGAGTTTTAAGCGACATTGAAAAGTTGAAGGTCGGGGCGTTAAGTGGACATTTATTTTATAATTAATTGAATTAGTTTGACAATCAATATTAGTTGCGTCAATAGCTAGCTATATATTCCGTTATGAATTAACAGGATATATTGGTACCTATAAGTGATATAATTGTTTAAGTACCGTCGACATCTTAAACACGTCAAATAATACACGACACTAATTTATAATTTATTTAAATAATCTAATATAAAAATACTTGAGTGTTTTGCCCAATGATCCAGTTTACATTTCTAGACCACAATCAAATAAGTTGTGTTTATAATGTGGAGTGAACGTTTTATGCAAGATGTCTTAAAATAGGTACCTCTATTTTAAAACTAGCCAAATTCAGATTGATGTCATCCATAATTTGTTTCGACATTTTGGACCGTTAGAGCCATGTTTATTTATTTATTGGATTATCTAAAATTTGTTTCTCTGTTTATCCTTATAATACAAACAATATACCTACAATAAAAATATCATATATATTTATTAATATATATTAAAAGAATTCGTCGAAAAATATATCTATCTTTACTACCAAAAAACAATCTGTCGGTTCGATGTATAATTTAAAATAACAGTATTTGATTTTGCTCTGGGAACCAATACATCTGGCGTTAATAACAAGTTGAGTACAAGTAAAATCCTTCAGAATACATAAGTACCGTTCATAATAAATGAGGTTTATACTGCAACCTTCTGGAGTTATATAAATAGGAGTTTTAACTTTATTTTTATGAGAATGTAATATTAAATTGCACGCTTCAAAAAAAAGGAAACAAATACATAATATGCTTTTAGAAATCAGTTTTTGATGAAGTTAACATCTGACCTTTATATTTAATTAGTTTGTTGTAATACTTTATTATTTCTTTAATGGAAAATCGAAACAATTAATTGTATTTCGAACCAAAAACAAAAAATTTTAGAAAACTACTTATGCTTATAGTTGAACATTTCTATAAGTAGTTAATTCGATTATGTGGATGTCTAGTAAAAATATTTTGTTTGTAGTATACACACGCCACCTCAACAAGTTTCCATCAAAAGGTAGAATAACACGCGAATTCCTGAGAGTTTATTGTTCACATAAGTCTGTAGTACATTGTTTCTGTTTGGACATCCTGTTTAACCACAAGGGAACGACAGGAAACCGCGAGTTTGTACATAAAAGAAAACAAGAGAAGTTCAACGACTTTTAAATAAAAGACTTGCAAGAAACTGGCTAAATTGTTGGTCAACTTCACTCTTTTGTACTGTTTAATTCGCTCAACTGCTTTACTGAATTAAAATATATAAATGTTTGTTTAAATTAAAATCAGAAATTAAAAAGAAATGTGGTAAACAAAATATGGTTAGCGGATAGGTATTTAATCTTAAATGAATCTGGCGATATTTCATGCGTGTTTCTTACGATATTTTTATACACGTCAAGAAATTTTAATCCGTAATTTCAAGTCGAACATTGACACAAATAAATACCGCTTAACTTTGAGACAGGTTTGAAAAAATGTAATACACACAATTCTTGCATTATTTACCTTAGAATGTTCGAGTGTCATCCAACCATTTCTTATTTCTGCAGGATCAGAATCGTTCAAAGATATCGAGGATATACTCCGAGGTCCTCGCGCCTTCCAATGTTCTGGTTCCCACCAGTGCACATGGTCCAATGAGCGGGAAACACTACGAGCCTCCATGATTGATAAACTAATTTAAATATCACGTCCAAATTCAAAATATATTTTCTAAGGACTATTTTATAACAAGAATATTTTACTTTTCCATCAAAATTCCCAAAAGTTTTAAAATTCTGCCGAAAAGAAAATATTAGACGCAGCTTTCCTCCCCTAATGTCAAAAGCTGAATGAAGTAAGGGTTGTTTGTTTGTCCCCACTGGTTGCTAAGCAACGGAGCACGTGGTAATTCAATGTCACGGCATCATGAATAACTCATGACCTTTGCGGTACTACTGTTAACTTGACCCAGTCTGACAAAGTTAATTGTGGAGTTTAGTTTGACTAAATATGTCCTTAATCCCTGTATTTATGGATGAAAATCGAATGTTCAAACTGGAAATAGCCGAATATTTGTCGTTTCTTTGGAAATTATTTAGTTATGTGTTGTTTAAAAACCTGTTGTCTGTCTTTTACATAAGGTTGCAAATATCTTAGTTTGTCATTTCCTTCGTGCTCGCTTTATTGTTCGAGCAAACAATACTGGGAGCCTCTCAAGTTTCTTGCGGTTTGCCTGTAGATCAGTTTACTTAGTTCAGTGTCGTAAACTTCAACATGTATAAGTAATAGATTCGGTGATCATCTCAAACATTGTCTTAAAATAACCTCACATCATTACCTTTTATTGGTGTAAAAATTTGCAATTAACATTATTTTTTCAATGTCAAAGAAATTAAGATTGTGTTTTTGTTTTGTTTGTTGTTTTGAAATCACATTCTTCTCTTTGTAATCAGCTAGAAAGTTTCTACTAGCATGCACGCCATATTAAAATATCACACATCATAATACCTTTCTAACTTTCAACTTAGTGTCCATATTTGTATCGCAAATCTGAAATATCATGCTTTTGATGCTGCATTATCGAATTAAGCTGTTATGACAATATGAATCTTATCACGTAGGATTTATGCATCATATTGTGATTACCACCCACGTTAGGTACGCCTGACCATGTATGTGCCAAAGATTTATAAAGGTGTCTGACTCACAGTTCCTTGTAAGGCGGTGCCTCGCTTAGACGAGCAAATGACGTCATCACTTTCCTTCTTATTCGTCAACTTGGAAAAAGGTCATCTGATAAGTTCAAATATACACTAAATAGTTGAAGAAATATGAGAAAAATATTTACACGAATTTGTTTCTTTAGTAAACAACTTAAACGTTATAATGGCTTGAATATACTGACAGTTAAATACAACATCGCTTGCAATTTGTAAATGGGAACTTCGTATATGGACATTGCCATAATTTTGCATTGAATTGGAATATTTTAATGATGTCGTTCCAAATTGTTACGTGTGTGTAAATAAGGCATTTGAATGTTTAATATGTGTGATTAATTTAATAAGCAAGACAAGGTTATGAGTGAAAGCTACGTAGCGAAACACATGTCGTTCATGAACTGAAGTAGTTTAGAAAAACATTTTTTTAAACGATGATAACACAAACAGCTGCGCTGGTCATATTAGCCGCATGGGTCTGAATAGATGGGCGAGAATTGCCACTGAATGGACCTACAGCCTGTAGAAAATTGGGGGAGACCTTTGTCCAGCAGTGGGACACCTAAAAGGTTATATAAAAATAAAAAAATAAACACAAACAGCTTGGACAAGTAGAAGTCAAATAAAAAAATAAATATTAACAATTTAATAACATCTTCTTGAGAAAAATCCTTATGAAGAAATAACATTTATAAATTTCTAAATTTATTACTTTTAATTATTTGTTACGCATTAACGCATGCGAAGCGAATATTTGTAAATAAATACAAATAGTAAAAATACTCGTCCTGTCTGAGGTTTAAGTTTTTCTTCAAATTTGTAGGTAATTGATAGTCGCCAGATATATGGATGTGACGAAGTGATATTTCTATAGTTGCCCATTGCTAAACTTTGTAGTTGCTTGTAATGATCGCGATTAAACTTTTATTTACGAATTGGAGCAGTTATGTTTATTTTTTCACTTGATTGTCTTTAGGTGTTTTCTTCTGCCTCCACCTTCAACTTTATTAGTAGAGTAGTTAATAAATATAGATTTGATAGAGCTTTATTTTTCTATTTAATTCAAATATGTAATTTACAATATTAAATTGGTAGACCTCGTCAATAATTGAAATCTATTATTTTATATAGTAATGGAGAGTTCCAATCGAAATACGGTGTTAATTATTTTTAACTAGTCATACATGTGATAATCCTTGATTATGCTCGATACCAGAACTAGTCGTTATTAGTCTTTGTCCTCCCCTGCAGCTTACGACCCACGCTACTACTGCATTTGGCTGCTCACCTGCTGCCATTGAGCTCGATCGCAAACGATCTGATCTGCCTACAAAATAGATAAATTATCTAGATTATTGTTCTTAATTATACATATCTATATCTATATACTTATAATAAATCTGTAGAGAGGTCAATTCTGTACATCAAATATATTTTCAAAATAACTATCAGGGGGTGATTAGTGATCGATACTGATGCCAAAAATGCAATCAGTAAAATTTTTGTCTGTCTGTCTGTCTGTCTGTCTGTCTGTCTGTATGTTCCTTATAGAAACGAAAACTACTCGACGGATTTTAACGAAACTTGGTACATTTATTCTTCATACTCCTGGGCAGGTTATAGTATACTTTTGATCACGCTACAATCAATAGGAGCAGAGCAGTGAAGTGAAATGTTGGGAAAACGGTATTTTTTAAGCTTCCGTCGCGTATGCAGCCTTAATGGTTAAAGCTACATAGAAATTATGTATGACGGAAATGTTCTACATAAAGTTATCTAAAAAATATCCCACAACAGCATATGTCTATCTTTTATGGTTGACTCACAATAACACGTGTAACTCCCGATAGCTTAGCAGTTCGGAGATTTCTGATTATATTTGTTTACTCTTACGTTTATAATACTCTCACTCATCCCTATTTAAAAAAAGTTTATATTATTACCTATTCAATAAAAAAAGAATCATAGAAATCGGTATAGAAACACTAAACTTATACATGAAATACGATAATAAGCCATCGCGCCGTCGCGCGTGAATACTGAATCATGCTATAAGGATTATTTTTGTGTAACGTGATATATTATATTTCCCTACTAAAATACGAAAGTTAATCTGTCTGTTACATCAAAACCACTGAACAGTGAGGAAGGACATATGCGACTTTTTTACGAAAAACGACGGAAACGCGGACGAAGTCGCTGGCAAAAGCTAGTATAAAATATAGGGAATGAACGCTGTGTGCAGTTACTTCAAGAATTTATGGAACCCAGAAATCTTTGCTTGTTTAAAGTTTACTACAAAATGTAGAACGATGTTAATTTTGTGTAAATTTAAATGAAATAAAATAACTTACGAGTCACTAGTAAAAATTACATTATGTATTGAATTTAAATCTGTGCCCTTTCTCTCAATACTCATACTCAATTTAATTTTAATTCTGATACAATGCCAATGAAAAATTACTTTAGATTAGCATGCAGGAGATCTAGTTTTTCTTACAAAAAATGCTTTCAATGGAGGGAACTGACTAGAATATAAACATTTTGAGTATTTTTTGTACTGTGTGTTCTTTGTGTGCCTGCTAAATGAATAACAATTTTGCATTGGCATTGTATTAGAATTAAAATTAAATTGTAGAATAAGGGCACTGTTTATTCATACTAATTATATCTCGGTATCAGTGTTTGACACACGTAATGATGTTTTGATTGTGACAGAGAAATAACCTTTTTATTTAGTTTGTAATTCACTTATGATACCCTCATACCTATTGATTTTATTCTGATAGTTATTTTATGTACTAGCTGTTACCCGCAACTCCGCCCGCGTGGGTTTCGGTTATCGTGGCCAAAAATAGCCTATGTCCTTTCTCAGGCTCTGGACTATTTGAGTAGAGAGTGAGTTGAGTAGTTTTGGCGTAAAAGCGCGACAGACAGACAGAGTTACTTTCGCATTTATAATATTAGTAAGGATTTGCACGCTTTTATTTTATTTTTTTAACACTGTGATCGATTTATACATTACAAATATCTTTGAAAGTATGTTTCTTCGAGTATATTGAGTGAAAACACGTAACGGTTCTTTAAGTAAATGTTGTGTTACTCGTAACATACAAGTATTTTACCCAATTCCTTGTGCGTGGGTGAGCTACGCGATTCCCGATCGCAACTCAATTGAATAACGATATTGTTCGTATATAAATACATTTATCTTGCTCAACCCAATTAAATAGAATGAGATAACACAATAAACTGTCGCTTTGTTCAAGGAAACATGGAACCATTTTAATTCTAGCGTCTGCAAAGCTTTCTGTGGTAGAATGCTACAGAAAGCTTGTGCCCTCTACCTTTTATGCCTATACCTTTTACCCTCTACCTTCTATGCGTTTTAAAGTTAAGTATACCATTTCAAAACAAAACCACAGCGGTGATAAACTAATAGCTATTTCCTTTGATGAAACCTCCGTTTATGTCCCATCGTTGCAGTCGTTTTTAATCTAGATTGAAACTTAGATAAGACCCACCATTTGTCATAACAACAAATTTACGATTATCGCTTTAGCATAACCAATATCGTATTGCACGTAGTGAATGTTTTCAATTTCGATTTTGGTTATATGTATTAAGATAGCTAAATGAATTGGAAGAGTACATACGTCATCGAAAAAGGGCAAGGGCATATTGAAGCCCTAAAACTGTATAATTAATGTAGTTATTATGTTCATTTAAATGATTATTATTTATCACATGTAACTTAAATAAAAATATTTTTATCGGCGTTTAAATTTTATCTTAGAATTATTATGCTCTTACATTGAATAACAATACAGTAGTTCCATAGTGGCCTAGTGGTTTGTGTGCACAAGGTTGCAAGTTCGATCCCATTACAGGCAATATGTACTTTCTTAATTATTCTAAGACATCATTGACAATCGGTGAAAGGAAGTATCGTGAGGAAACCTGGTTTCTAAAATTTGGATTCTGAATCGCCAACCCGCAATGAGCAAGCGTGGTGATCAATGCTCGTTCCTTTTCTATATGAGAAGAGGCCTTTGCCCAGCAGTGAGGCATTTATAGGCTGGTATTATTATATATAACTTATACATGAAATAATATTCTAATACCTCATATGTCAATCATTTTCAAGTTTATTTATTTGTATAAAAGAAGTATGTAGGTTTGCTTACTATAATTAGATAATGCAACATATAACTGGCAACTAACTCCATCACATTAAGGAAATAATAGCGTGCAAAACAGGAAAATATATGGGCGTGTGTCGTTGTAATTAGGTTATCATAATTACTAGGCTGGGCTTTAGGGGCTAGCAGGCATGGAGTAAACTAGAGTGTCGTCACAACGGGCTACCTTCGTGAACAGTTGGACAAATTAACAGGAAGAGGCAAACTTTAAGATTATACTTATTTTATTAATTGACGGGCTTGTTGGTCTAGTGGTTAGTGACCCTGACTGCTAAACCGGAGGTCGTGGGTTCGATTCCCACGCAGGACAAATCTTTGTGTGATGAGCACGATCATTTGTTATGTGTTTGGGTGTAATTTATCTATAATATGTATGTATTTAGAAATATATAAGTAAGTTTATCAGTTTTCTGGTTACCATAATACAGGTTCTGCCTAGTTTGGGATCAGATGGCCGTGTGTGAGTTGTCCCGAGATATTATTATAGATTTATATATTATAGTTCATGATTAGGGACTCCTATTGAGTCTGAAACTAGTCGGGCGATCCCAAGAATATGCGAGAGTAAACCGTTTTGTTTTTAATAATTATGAATATTCCTCACGAAAGTTATTATACATATTGCCCAAATATTCTTAAAAAGTAAAACCCTAACAGGGGAATACTGAATCATTCACCATTAACATAGTCTTGTAAGGCTATTGCACTTGTAGTCTTGCTCTTGAAATAAGAGATAATTAAAATGAATCAGCTCCAGATCTAATTGTAGCGACTGCTGGGAGGCAATTGTGAAATGGGTTATTGAAACAATGTGTCAAACTTGCGAATGAACGCCATCCGTCGAGACTGCTCGTACAAAACCATGGTGTTTGTAATTAAAGAAGCTTTCTTTTATTAATTTAAGATGGTTGAGTCAAGTGAATAAATGGTAGTCG
Organism: Diachrysia chrysitis; assembly: GCA_932294365.1. NCBI lineage: Eukaryota > Metazoa > Arthropoda > Insecta > Lepidoptera > Noctuidae > Diachrysia > Diachrysia chrysitis. Next base: position 2,441,604 of record OW028661.1, read on the forward strand.
GTATGTAGCGTGTCCTGACCACATAATTTATAGGTAATATCTGACGTTATTTAAGACTGTCTTCTTTGTTTTTGTTTAGTATTCATTTATTGTTCACTTGATGGCATTAATGGCACTTAATTAAGTAGGTTGGTAAGTTTTTATTATTTGAATTTATGTAGGTTGGATTAGCATAGTTTCTGAGAACTTTATGAATTGAGTGTTCATTCTAAAATTCTAATAATTTTTGAGTCAAATTATGACGTTTCGAATTAAAATAAATGTATGATTCTTACTATATATATTATTATTATATTATAATAGAGGTGCAGACTGGGTGTGAAATGGAAATATCGATTTAGTCCACCAGATAATCAATAAAAAATTTCAAAGTTAAAGCGCTTTCAAGTTTAGGAGAAGTGGCTTGTACTTGTGAATTCACTTGTGGGTAAAAATTGTAGCTACAACTGACGTCACGCGACATTTCCATTCACTGCATCTCCTCAATGTTTGTTTAAATAAAAAAAGAAAAATACGTGTCTATTATTTAATAAAAAAAAAAATCCGCACCCCTATTATTATTTGTAAACGATTACTGTTTAAAACCATTTCAAATAAATATTAAATAAAATTTACCAACGCATAGCAACAACATTCACCCTATAAAATATGAAATTATATTGTCGAGAAACAATCAATTATATCTCGGGTACGTTATAGAACAGGTCATTACAGTAGTCACGGTAGACGGACGGACAAATCGACTATAACAATACACTGAAGCTTCGTTATTATTATGGCGCACTTGATAACTGACGCAATGCGAAATTATCGTCGAGGAAAATATAAAGTTGTTATTACGACTTAGTATTGGTGGTTGTTGTGTTTTGTTTTTAATTAAAGAATGGGTATGGTGCGTCGAACCAGTAGTCGCAGGTTCAAGTCCTGCCCTAAGGTTTAAATTTTTATTTAGCGGTACGTATTTTTGCTGATATTTAATATTGTTTAAAATTTTGTCATGAAATGAAGAGGAGTTACGTACCAGGTATTATTTTATCTATTTGTCGATAATTAAGAGTCAATCTAGCACTGACATGGTACCAACAAGAGATGTTAAACATTATTAAACACTGGAAGGGCACTGTTGGACAGTGTTGGTAGGTTTGCCAACACTGTCCAATAGCGCCCTTGGAGAGCCGCTGGCTTCGAACGACAAAAGACCATGATGGGACCTGGATATTAACGCAAGGGGTTTTTGTGTATCCAACAGAACACATCTAAATGTTAAGAGGACATACAATGACATACTTCGACTGTTCGATATCTGTCTCTATTATCATGTTGTCCACATTTATTTATAATTTATCTACGCTACACAAAACTCTACAATATAAGTAAAACCAGCATACATAAACTATAGTAAACACTTGTCCCCACTCCAAACAAATTAATTACATTAAAAGCAAGTACTTCCTATTAATAGAGTCACTAATCATGTTGTGAGCCACTTCATTGCGAATGATTTTATAAAGCGGCGCCCGCGCAGGAGCAACGATCGCTCTATAGAACAGTCACAACTGTGGAGTCGTCATTACACTGACATTTAAGGAATTATAACAAACAATGTAAGTTGAATGAAGAAATGCGTAGTTTATAATGAATGTTTAACTTGTTGTTTAATATTTAACTTCAAAGTATGTTCAATATTAATTATTTAAACTTGTGATAGTATAATATTTATGTTATATAAATACGTTGATGTATTACTCTGTGTAACGGCGTGTTTTTTATTTTTTGTAACTGGTATTCTGAGAATCAAGTATTGGTACGAAATATGATGGCATGGGCTCTAAATCAGACCAACGTTTTATTAATTTTAGATTTCACATTTGCCTTTGAAAAAACACCCCTATAGCTACTTACCTACCTTATTTTAAATACTACTTAATAATACGTATTGTGTTGCAAAGTAAAGTCACTCATTGATTAGCGGCTCCATTTACTTTATTGTTCTGTTTAAGTGTGTGCTTAATATTCTACGACACATTCTTTGATTAGTCAGAAGTCTGTTAGTTCAACATAACAAGCGACATAACACTGGCAATACGTCAATCTTAGTGCAAAATATTCCTAACTTGCCACTAAGAGCGGACTTTTCAAATGCCATATAATTATATCTGAGAAATAATTTTGAGTTTTTGTCAGTTTTTCCAAACCAAATCTGTAAGACGTCGATTCCACGATTAAAAATATAAACTGGCGTTGAAAAAGTCAGCCTTAAGCAGTATGGAAATAATTATTTTACTAATGAAGAATGATGTCTCTATAAGGCTTGTTTACTGCGTGGAATGTTTATGTATGACAATTTGGATGAAGCGGCAAGTTCATTTGAACGATACGTAAGTTGCATTTATGAGGAGTATTTATCCCATTTACATACATTATTTATATTCCTCAAATGAAGTAATTGTTTTGCGAAAAATAAAAACATTTATTTATCGGAGAGTCCGCTAGAGACTGCTAGAGAGCTGCTAGTATGCTACCATTAGGAGCTCATATTACCAAGAACAGATTCTACTTTGACACTTGTTCATCATCATCAGCCTAAAATAAGCAGTCCTTTGTCTCTTGCCAGAAACAAACTAATAAAATAGCTATAATGAAATAAAAACCTATTATAAAAAAAGCTCGATCTTTTTTAAAATTCCTTTAGTGACGAAGCCTCTCACAAACCTTCTCTGTTCTACAGCGTCAAGTGTTCCATTAAGAAACATTCCTCAATTTATCAGGCCTAGCCCACCAACGTGCCATGCAACAAAGTACCAGGAATGCATAAGTGTGGGATACTTCGGGGAACAGCTTGCGAGTTGACTATTAATAGTATGGAACAATTCCTGGCTCATTACACTGTATTATTAGAATTAACCTTAACATTCAAATTAAATCATTAATTAGTTGGCAGTGTATTGTAAATTGTGAGTTAGAAAGTTATTGTAAGTGTGACAAATGTTTAATTATTTTGTGAAGTAGGAAACAAACAGTTTTCCAACCAAAATAGTTTTCTGCTTCTAGTAATTTGCTTTTATTGTACGTATTTTTCGTGGAACAGAGAGAAGAAAGCTTTGAATTGATTGCCTTGCAGTGGGATAACATTAGATATTAAAAACCAAAGAAGTTTATCGGATCGGATTTTAAATACATTTCAATTCATGTCAATAGTGTCCGCTAATATTATCTAAGTAGTTTTTAGAGACTCGGCTTTAAAAATCAAGTTCACTTTAAATGGTACTAAACGATCGTAATGTAATATTATAAAATTGGACACAACTGGATTATAAATAAGATTAATATATCAATAAATCTGTCTTGCATTTCATAATATTATAAAAAAAAATACCAGCTAACTAAAATGGAATTAAGACAATGAAATAAACAAATTAAGTCGAAACTCGGTCGAGTTTGGTTAAAAAGAAACGTGGGTCGATCGCAAATCTGGTATCTTATATCGGTAACCGATCTTGGCATTATTACGCCCACAGCACCACTTATGAAACGACCCTGAACATATTAGGATGCGGTAATACTGTTTTGGTATCGCCAATTTGAAATAGGACATCGTAAAAGTCTTAATATTCAAATTATACATGCAAGATTCTAGAGATACTGAACTATTAACAAAAAGTTGATTCCACAGAAAAAAAACAATAGTTACATCTAGTTAAATATGATGGATATACAACTTACGCGGTAATTTGAATTTGAATTTTTTGATTAGAGTTTGTTTGGATTATGTTATGGAGAATTGTTGTTTTATGTTGACGTGTGACTCTCTAGTTTATCCAAGTATCCAAAGCATATAATATATGTTTTCGTGTAACATATTTGTGATAACGGATTGATGAACATTAATTATAAAAATTTCGACGGTGTTAAGCTATTGCTAAGAAACTTTTAAATTCAAATTCTCTACAGAAAAAAATAAATAAGAATCTGCTAATTAATTGCTAACCATTGACAAGATTTTTGTAAATAAGGCCATTAATGTAATCCTCCAACTTAATTACTCTTACGTAACTTTGGCCTAGATACGTAACAAAATCGCCAGTTCTATAATTTAACTAAGGAATGTTTCAGTCTGGGCTTCAGTTAATTACACTAATTAGGCGACAGTTTTAAAATTAGAACAAAAATGCCACGGTCAAAGTTACTAACTAGTTCATAATAAACATGCCACTTTCCTTCGTATGGATTTACAACTTTAATGAGGTCATGTTTTGCACAAACTTATGCACATGCACCGCTACTATAATTTACATTAATGTTTTTAGCGTGTGAAGTTTCTGACCTTGAAACCAACGCCATCGAAAACATACATTGCTTTATAACTACGTAAATTCCTGAAACATTCGAGAACAAAACGCGTAATGGATTAGTTAAATTTGAAAGCAACAGGGTGAGTTCGTTAGCAGACATACGGCGACAGCATGCTGTGACGTCAAAAGCCGCGTGTTCCCAGAGATAGGTTTGTACGCTAAGCTATTAACATCGATCGATAGCCACGCACTCACGCAAACTTAAAATAATTGGGACAACGTACTGAGTTTTAAGCGGATTATGACGGCGGCGCGCATTTTTCACGAACAATTGGCTATAATTGGTAGCAAAACAGTATAATACTTTATGAATAATTTATTATTTTGTAATTGTATGTAATATGTTGGAGATGTTTTGCCAGTATTTACATTTTTATTCGGTTGCAGTAGAGTTTTAATAAACAAGTATTGGTACATATGAGGGGGTATAGAAAATATCAGAGCAGAGCTGAAAGTTTAAGAAAATCTGCGAAGACCTATTGTAAAAAAAGAAGTATACGACGTAGAGTAATAATGTATTACGTAAGATTGACATGTATACATTATAAGCTGTCTGTTTTGAAATTTCGATAAACGCAAACATTTACTCGAGACTTTAAAATACGAGTGTTGACATCACCTCATTTCAGTGCTTTAAATCTCTTGCTTAAATCTGATAAGATTATCATATACACCCGAGCTTTCCCTTTGAGATTAAGATAAGATGATGCAGCAGTTTTGTTTGTTACTAAGAGCTTACGAAATACGAAGGGTTATAGTAGCGTGTTCCAACTAAAAAAGGAATTACTAGGGATAGGAAGGGATGTCCCGATTTTTCGTGACATCTCGATACGTTACGTATTTCAACAGGAATATTTCCGTTTAAAAGTAATGATTTCTTAGTTCTATACCCAAACTAGGTTGAATTATGGCCACCAGACAACTGATAAACATACTTATAAAGATATTTTTAAATACATACATATTAGGTATATATAAATAACACCCAGATACAGAACAAATGATCGTGATCATCACACACAAGATTTGTCCTGGTACGGAATCGAACCCACGACCTCCGGTTTAGCAGTCAGGGACCACTAGACAAACAGGCCCGTTGAATGAAGTACCTACCTTGGTTATAATAGATGGACAGGTAATAAAATAATTGCAAATTATCGCAAGTGAAAAGAGCTTTATAAGAAGATTCTTAAGAATGAGACAATTCGATGACAATGCAAGGATCACAAGTAAGTTATTTAATAGACAATCTTGTGAGTGACTCTTTACAGATCTATATATCTGCGTTCATGTGAGCTTACTCATTTATTTGTCCATTTAATTAATGCTTACTCCAGTGCTTGCTTTGAACATTGTTACGTACATTGGCATTGCCAAGTTTCAAGTCGTGTATTTTATTCCTTATAACTTTAAATTAATGTTAGATGCTCACTTTTTGTGCGCATGAGAGATATATAGAGAGAAATGTCTTATTTCATATAAAAATATGATTTGATATATATATACTTATTTAACAGTTTTATCGAAAACAGATGAGTTATTTTATTCATTAACAATTAAATACTAATTTAGTAAGGTAATAGAATATGAGGTGACACATCATCATCATCTAAAAATATCTCTCATTTTGACATTCTATATACAAACTCATGCATATTAATTCGCAAAGGTCAGGGATATACCCAAGCACATCAATTTACATTTAACTGGAATCCAAAGCTAAAATTCCTGTCCTAACTGGCGGTCTGCCAAACTTAACGGATGTCATTTAAGTTGTATTTATGCACTTGCATTTAATATGCAGGTTAGTGAAGAAACGACAGTGTAGTTCACGCTTATCGTTTTAATTACAATAGCGATAAACACGCTAAATATGTTGTGTACTTATTGAGAAGTTGATAACGAATATAGGTTGGAGCTTAAATAAATAATGTGAATGTTGTGCAGTATTATGTAGATAGTGTTTTCAGGTAAGGTAAAAATTTAAACCCAAATAAAAAAAAAATCTAAAGTTGTGAATTATAGGGATAGGGGGTATCGAAAGCTTCCGGAAAAGTCCTTTGTCCATTGCCTAGCAGTGAGACTAAAACCTAGTTCAAAATGAATATCTAAAGTATTTTATGGCATCGATATTATATAACAGCACCGGAATTTTTGTATCGATAAATAATCCTTACTAATATTATAAATGCGAAAGTAACTCTGTCTGTCGCGCTTTCACGCCATAACTAATTTTATTTTATTTTTTATTTTATTTTATTTTATTTGGAAAACTTACAGCTAACTTAAGAACAGTGTATACATTAGTAAAGGAAGGCCAATTACAAGTTTTCACAGATAGCACTGTAGCATGATAAAAGAAATAGACAGTAGACAGGCAGTTAAATAGAAACTTAGTAAAAAGTATTTACAGCGAGGTGAAGAAGTGTTTGAGAATCAAATTTCTTAAGACAGAAATACTGGTGTGGAACAGATCAATATCTACATTAACAGCCATAGAATTATATGATCTACAAGCTCTTATCATATAAGAATTTTGTCTGTAAGTGCAGTGCACAGATGGAATACTCAGCAACTGGTGATTTCTTAACAGAGTAGAAGGTATTCGAAGCCCAAGTTTGCTTACGAGCTCGGGACAATCAATTGTGCCATTAGCCACCTTGAATAGCATGATTAAATCAGTTATCTTTCTACGTTCAGATAGAGGCAGTATGTGAAATTTCTTACAGCGACTAAAATAATTTGGTAAATACAAATTTGACTTATACTGGACGAACCTCAAAAATTTTTTCTGTATGTTTTCAATACGATTAATATAAACATTATAATTAGGATTCCAAATAGATGAGCAATATTCGAGATGACTGCGTACAAAGGAACAATATAATATTTTTATAGTTTTAATGTTTCTAAAATCTGCTGAAATTCTAAAAATGAATCCGAGTGCTTGAGAAGCTTTTTTAACAATATTATCAATGTGTATGTCAAAGAGGAGTTTTGAGTCGAAAGTGACACCTAGGTCCCTAATAAATTTAACCCTAGAAATTATAGTGCCAGCTAATTTGTAACCATGCTGAATGGGATTAGGTTTACGAGTGAAGGTACATACGTAACATTTCGAGATATTTAGATCCAAGTGGTTAGTGGCACAGTAATTTGAGAAACGGTCAAGATCATGTTGCAGGAAAATAGCATCGGAGTTTGTTTTAATTATTTAATGAATTTTAAATTAATGAACCGATTTAAATGAATTTTGGTACACAGATATTCTAGAGTCTGAGAAAGGACATAGGCGATAACCGAAATCCACGCGGGCGGAGCCGCGGGAAACAGCTAGTAATTAATAAATCGGATGGCCCTTCTCTATATACAAATCATCAGATGATTGTTCCTTTACAGTTATTTTTTGTAATAGCACATACAAAAGTCTTTATTTTTAATTGACTCTTTAAGTATAATATAATATATTAGTTACGTTAGCATAGTATAAATTGTACTCAGTTTAATTTAGGTACTTAATCGATATAACTGCAATTAACATTACTGTCGTGTTTGATTAAACACACCTAACAAATTTTATCGATTCAAGCTTTAGTTAAATAGAAACATGCAACTGTACAAAGCTAGATAGCGTTTTTTTATTTTACATATATTAATGACTAGCTGTTTCCCACGGCTCCGCCCGCGTGGTTGTTGGCTATCTTGGTTATCGTGGCAAAAAGTAGCCTATGTCCTTTCTCAGGCTCCAGACTATCAGTTTACTAAATATCATTTAAATCGGTTCAGTCGTTTTGGCGTGAAAGCGCGACAAACAGACAGAGTTACTTTCGCATTTATAATATTAGTAAGGATTATTAAATCCAATCACGATCGACACAGCTGTTTCAACGTACATTTTGAGGTCATGGTTTAATGTTACATTTTACCAACGGCGGGTTTTTATATGAAATTTAACCTATAATTACGTCTTTCAAGACGTCTGAATAAAAAATCCGATACCGCATTACGGCACTATGCATCAGAACCAATCCATTAAACAGTTGATACATTTATCAATAAAGCTACATTCAGGGCATTAGGTCAAGCTTTGTTTGTGCGCCTTTAATAATTGTCTCGACACCTTTGTACTATTGAACGGGTGAACTGGGAGTTACATAACGGAGGTAATTAGGCAAATGGAAAATATTTGGTTTAGTACAAGAGAGCTTAAATCCTACAGACGCAAGTTAGAATCTTTAGAAAAAAAGTAAAAACATAATAAGTTTATAGGTTTTTGCTATGAAATAATGATGCGAAATCAGTTTAATTTAAATAGTAAGTAGCTAAAGCACTTGTGTTATGGAATCAGAGGCAACGAAAGTACCAAATACACACACACCCGAGACAATGTAGAAAATTGTTTTATTTTTTTTAAATAAATGTGGACAATATCAAATACATTGCTCTGAACCCAAAGTAAGTAGCTAAAACACTTGTGTTATGGAAACAGAGACAACAAAGGTACCAAAAACACTTAGACCCGACAAAATGTAGCATGGAGTTTTTTTCTACATTGACTCGACCGGAGATGTAACCTCAGAACTAGCGACACCTTGAAAACCAGTGTGAACGACACTAGACCACGGAGGTTGGCGGTTTTTTTTATTGAAGATATGGATGTTAGAGAAATTTGGAATAATTAAATTCTAGAACAGGGCACGTCACAAGTCCCTTATGAAATTTCTGCACTAATAACTTTGTTGTGTTCACAACCCGCATGGAACACAGGCTCATATCGTCTACAGATATCGCTACATTTCCGACTTTAATGACAAACATAATGTAGAATATCACGACAGCTGCTTATTTACGAACCGATACGAATTAACAACCTTTGAGAAAAGAGTATATGTAATATATTCTCATTTTAAAGGTTGAATTTGTAATACAATAATTTTGTGTTGAACCCATGGGAACTTACTGTCTCACTTACCATCAATTAAGTAAGTAAAAAGAAAAAAAAACTGGTGTTTCAACTGTAGTAGTCAGTCTAAATTGAATTTTATTTACACATGCATTAAGTTGATGTTTGTTTACATGGAAATAACATCAAATGGCACAAGAATTGAAATAGACGCTTGTTTTTTATATGTGTTATATAATGGTAGCTCACTAATTTGTCCGTCAGATAAGATTATTCAAAAATAAGACACGTATTTTTTCTTAAATTACGCAACCAAAAACTTAAAAAAGATACATTGTTTTGAAATGTCGCCTGACGTCACAATTTTGAGAATTTTGTACGCAAACATGACGTCAAAAGCCTACACAACTTTGTTTCGCTTTATCTACTAATGGCCGGGACCAATAAACAAAAAACGAATCGTTTCCTTAACGAACTGTTAAAATATCAACGAGGCGTTAAAAAAAGCAGTTCCTATAAAAAAAATGTAACTGTTCGTTACCCAAATAACTGAAGTCTGGTTACGAACAGATGAGAGACAGCCTAGTGACGGATCGTCACGTTAACGAATAACGAATCAAAAGATATAGGATCTAGGCGTTAGTGTTTCCTCATTTTGAAAAATCAAAAAATACGTGTCTAATATTTTTTTATTATCTAACTGACGGACTAATAAGATTTTGACTCTTCATACCTACTCATCTTCCCCTACCGCGGCTTCTTTTGCAAGATCCAAGCATAGTTTGTTGTTTTTTAAAGAGCTAACTAAACGTATTTTTATAAGAAATCAATGTTTGTTGTAAAAAAACAAAATCTAACGAGGCGGGAAGCTCTCTGCAATTTAATTTAAGGATGTTATTAAATTATCCTTGCTGGTAATAGCAATTATGTTTTATGTAATACCACCGGCAGTGAGGGAACGTGAGAAGTTCTAGCGGTGGTAATGTGGTGTGGCAGGTTTGAACCTAGTCTCCACTAATGCACCTTACGTTATGATATATATCTAATAGATAGTCAGATGCGCTTGGGAGTAAGGTATTTTTGTTCCAATTTGAGTCTATATTCAATGCTATGTTTAGTAGTTTGTTTTTTTCTTCGGGTTTGTTTTGTATTTGATATAAAATACTTTATTTATATCAAGAAGTCTAGAATAGCTTTTTAACAAAGTATAGGAGCAGTAAAACAATAATATAGTAAATATGGTTATTTTTTTTAAATTTGTTATCATGTTAAAACTTATTATTAAATTTTTTAGATTCATACCAAATTTTCAAAAAAAAATGATGCACTTTTTTTGAATTATAATATAGGTACTGTATGTAATACAGAAGTCTACCTGAACAAAGTTGAATGGTCTTTATTCACCTAAATAGATTAATAGGCCAGTTCTAATGATAACCTACCGATAACGACGACCTGCAGATAAGGCTTCGGTCCAGACCGTTAATTAGACTATACATATGAACTAATTGTACTAATATTTATGTTTGAAATACCTTTGGATACATAATTATTATACAACGCGTCGTTTTGTATTCTCGTCAAATTCAAGGAGGTAACTATGATAATGATTCTCGACACGAATCAATAATAAAATAAGTAGGTTTTTTTCATTTTTCAAATTTTCGGAAATTCTGCATTTGTGATACCGCACTGTAACTGCTCTTTTACACTCACACATTAAGACACTGCATACCGCATACCAACGGAGCGATTCTGTTCTTTAAAAGTGGTGTATTCTGAAATACTATCAAACTTAAATAACTAAAAAATCAAGTATGTATTAATTATTGAGCAGATACAGTAATTTTATTTGTATAACTATGTCTTTCATAACAGCCTCCTGAAATTTGACGAGAATGCATAACGACATGTCGTATTGATACAGTTTTTATTGTAAGCATATTAGGAAGTAAGGAAGGGGATATTAATACTGAGGTACAAATATTGATAAGTAATTTTAAAACAAAGAAAATCTACCCTTAGTAATTGTCAAAACGAGACCAGTCATTAAATATTTGTCATAGATTTTATACTTACATAATACTTTGGACATGTAGAGATATTATATTTGTCACAATTAAAAGTAACATAAAAAACCATGACTAAACTATGCCTCATGCTTATGCATTTTGTTAAAAGCCTTAAAATTTTTTTGTTATGTTGATTTTTATAACATTCGCGTTTTATGAATCTGTTTAATTAAGTTTCTGGGTCACAACAAAAAGGCGAAATTGTTTATTATGACGTATTTACGACTTCTCACCCCTTTAAAGCCTTTTAATTATTCTACTTTTATATTTCATTATATCATTCTTCCATTAACTTAAGCTTAACTCACTAACCTACCAAAAAAGTCCTGACGCTAATATTACCAAGAAAGTTGTAAAGTTAATTAAAACAATTTGATATTAAAAAGTAAGCTTTACCTAACCATAGAGGCCCTTAGTATTTGATTTCATTTAAATAAAAAATATCTACAGGGCCTCCAAGTGTTTTAGTCATGCCACTATCCAAAAAAGAACAACAAAAAACAGTTTATTCATAGACTCAAACAATCAATATACTAAGCAAGTTGTTAATAATAGAACTACTTTTAGATTTTAGTTCCCGACGTTTCAACGAGGCTTAGTCTGCCCGTGACCATGACACCTGCAAAGGCGAGGCGTCGAAACGTCGGGAACTAAAATCTAAATAAACCGCGATAGAATCCGTTTCAAAAGTAGTTTTATTTCAATGGCCAACATTCGCGTTAACGTCAGAAAGCTATAAGTAGTAAATTATATTAGTTCGTTAAACAGACATAAATTAGTCCCATTTTGAGGTGGTGACGTCATCTAAACACATTATAGGGAACACTACTGGCTATAAAATAAACCACATTGATATTCCGTGGTTCCATTCGCTGATTGTAATAATAATCGTCACCGTCGAGGTCAAGGTTCGTATCCCGGCGTTCGAACTTGACCATAAACCGATAATAATTAATTACACAATGCAAAAAAGGAATGAAAAAAAGGACAATAGCAGGAAAGTACATAATACGCAATTTCGGACATTTTTACCAATTATTTTGACAAACCAACTACTGGATCGATTTTGATTTCTTATATCATTATGGGGAATTTATATGGGACGACCTATACACTATACCTATCGTAAAATAAATATTTTTTTAAATTGATATACAATTGCCGGAAATATATCGCGCCTGCTCCTTTTAGAATCTGTTAAAAAGTAAACTAAAAGAAATAGAATGATCAATGAGTTTGTTTATGCTGTACGAAAAAGATTATATTTGATTGACTGAATCTAATACTAAAATATTTTTACCGTTAGAAAGCTGAATGTTTGTGGATAGACAATAGCTCAATTTAAAATGATTTACCGTAAAATATTGCAATAGTCTTAAAAAGAAAGCAAGACAAGGCAGAAATTGAAGTGGAGGCGATAGTGAAAGATTTTTTATGGTCTGATCAAACTTGTAATAATGTGTTATGTATTAAAATGTAACACTATGTAGTTGTTTTGATCTCAGAAATATTTCGTTTTACGCATTTTTTTTTTCGCGAAATATAATGAGATTGAAGAAAGATGGGACAGGGGTACATTGCCTTAGTGTCAGTAAAGAAAGAATACAATAACTAACCAAATAAATTAATAAATAAATGCGTTGGAATTCGCGTGAGTAAACCGTCAATATTACTACACAATTATGAAAATGCCTCACGAAAGCTAAGCACGAGCCTTAGCCAGAAATTTTGCAAATTATTATTTTATATTCCTGCCAGATCCTATCTTTCACAAAAATCTTTTCTTAACTCGCTATCATCCTTTTAGTAAGCCTTATTTAACATTTACGAGAAAGAGATCTTATTTTGATAAGCAACACGATTTTACTTAGATGTAACTTACGGCATAATATTAACTTAACAAGTAAGTTGCGACTTCTTCAAGGTCAGTCTTGAGGATCTTAACTTAAAACAACACAAAAAAACAGTAATAAATCGTTGCGGTCTAATGAAGACATTTTTTTTCCAATGGACTAAAAGAGTAGTGAATTATTTTGATAATTTACCGCGAATTCTGATTTTAATCAGGAAATGCACTTTTCATCCTACTGCTGTTCATATTATCATGATCTCAGCAATATTAGATAGTATTTCTCAGTTTACTTGTTTTTTAACACGATTTTTGTACAAAAAGTGGGTAAAAAACTACAAGTACTTACAGGTTTAACAGTTACTATAAAATATTAGAACTAAGTGCCGACACAAAAATAAATTTAGTGTATATAATTAAAATATAGTTTGATTAATTTAAAATTATGTAAGTTGTGAAATAAAACTTGTAGGTATAAAACTTAATAATAATAACAGCACTACACTTACTTGCATCTGCAGAAGTCTGGAGCCACCGGTCTTCTCCATTTTAGAATTTTGTTTACACACAATAATAACAAATCTAACAAATCGGTATACAACTAAAATTTATATAAGTTCAATGTGTCAACTTATTGAATGCAATGTATAAAAATTAAAAAATAATACACGCGATTTTTGTATTGTACATTATCAAACACCATTCACAAAATTTGACACAATAGTGACAAAAAATGACAAAATATTTATGTCAATCAAACACGAGCTATCCCGCGCTATTTGAAATTGGAATGCGAACCAAAAACTGTATTTCTTAAATTAATTATCGCGTTCTCGGTTACAAAATTATTTAATCGCAATACCGATCAAACGAGTCAGCGGTCGCCAAGCGACTCAGCTGTTATGAAGCACCGAGGCAAATTAGCGAGAGATGGCGGGGACGGGGAGCGAGCAGCCTGCATGACTACACGCTGAGTAATCGACTGGCTGCACCTACACGCCCTGTGAACCGACAACAATACCATTGCCGTTATAAAATATTTTTCGACTGTTTTAACACGGACATAGAGAACAGTTTTGTTTGTCAATGTTAAATTACCTAAAAAGAGTTTGTATTTGTTGCCGATAGACAAACAATTTTTTACGTTTGTTGCAAAGGAAAATGGTTTTTAATTTTGTTATAGCGCTCAACATTTGAGTTCGTATTAAGATTTTTGACAAATGGAATCGTCGTGAAAGAAATTTGCCAGCCCGCAGCCAAATTCAGAGAAAGTGTTATCATAAGTCATAACGGGCGTAAACATGAAGGTAGAGTCAGTGTAATTACGGAGTATCTTTTAAAATACTGGCTTCTCGCAGTAATATAACCTATAAGTTCTTTTAAGTAATGTTACTGGAAATATCTGTTGCATAAGGGGCTGATTAAACGATTCGATAAGCTTATGTTATTTATGATCTGAGCTTTTTATTTAGGGTAATAACTACTTGCATTTGGTTGAACTTTTAAATAGCGATACTTTATATACTTATATAAATATTGATGATAAGTGTTATTGTTTTGTTGTATTTCTGTCTTTAATTAAACTAATGTCTTATTCACTTCTAGAATTGTAAACAAAACCGGTAATAGGCAGTAATCATTGAAATATATTCGTTTTTCTCTCGTGTGGCTTCATTGGATACAAATCACGTGCCGGCACGACATCCACATATTAGCCTCGAGGGGGGTCAAACGCGTGTAATAAAAAAGATGACCAAAGTACACTCGGGCTATTTATTGATACAATACAGTTTACTATATGATTTATGATACATACCGATAGCAAATAAGCATAGTGTATATAAAGACTGAATTGCCACGGGAAAACGCAAATATCAAGGTGTAGAAATAGGTCAGACAATACAGATGTTGACGAAGTTGACCATAACTAAAATAATGGCGCCGATTCCCTTGTACGCTATCTAACTTAAACCATTGCTATCACAGGTAACAACTAACTTAGAAATGTGAATCAGTTAAACAATTCAAATTAAGATCACTGACATGTTCTCTTCGCAGCCAATTAACAACACTTCTTAAAATACTCCTGAATATATTGTTGACATGTACCTATCACGGTCTTGTGCCGCTTAAAGTCGATGGATCCATGTTATTCTTTATATATCATCCAACCATCAATAAGTAATGCTCGAAAAAAATGTAAGTATTGGTCCTACAATTTTTTTATGGAAGAGATGAATCAGAAACAATTATTAATTACTTGAAAATCGATATAGTCTTGAACCATCCTAAACTTAGTTTACTCTGAAATTATGTCAAAGTAACGGGCCACAAATCTAAAGGCAAGTTATTCGGTACACAAGTTAAAAGTGCATGTGTTCTGATAATGAATGTCAGTGCACATGTTGCGCTTATCCTGCAAATAAAGTGAACCGGATGCGAAGATAATATCTTTGTACGTCTCGTCTTGTTTCGTCCTCTTCTGAGAAACATTGTGGTTATACTTTTTATGTTGATTTGAACTTTTACTCGCCGACTTTCTTGTTCAGTTATAATATCAAAGTTATGCGTGAATTTTTAAATATTTTCGAATGTATCTGTTGTCAAGTCAGAAGATAGTTAGGAAAGAAATGTCAGTATGACGGGGATAGGAAAGACAGTATGTAGTTATTGGTATAAAAGAGGAAAGAGGGGAAAAGGAAATGAATAGTATTACAAGTGATCACAGAGTACTTTTATATGGCAAGTGATCCACATTCTTTTTTTAGAGCTGTTCTTATCTTAATTTTGATTCAATGATTATACCTATTAAGGTGAGGTACCTAATATATATTTTTTTATGTTATATCTATAAATACGACCACGTACGATTACATGACAGTACCTACTATTTTTTTTTTATGTGGACAGTATTACATACATTGCTGTGAACCCAGAGTAAGTAGCTAAAGCACTTGTGTTATGGAATCATAGACAATGATGGTACTACAAACACCCAGGCCCGACATAATGTAAAAAAGTGGCTTTTTACGCCTTGCTTTTAGCCAGCCCGGGGATCGAACCTGGGACCTCATCTGAAAAACGGTGTGACAACACTCGACCACGGAGGTCGTCGAAATATATATTACGATTACACTTACTTACTACTTACTATACAATACGATGTCAAAACATTTTGTAACGCAATTTAAAAAATAAAACACCAAAATAACCTTGCGGTATTTATTTAAAAAAAATTACATACAAACATTCATATTCTTGAACGTCACTATCCATACATGTCATACAACTCACGACGTCGATCTAACTACTTCACTAGTCATGTTATTTGTCAGTTGCGTAGCGATGCGACGCTATCCTATGTGTGCTGTGCTTTGGACATCACTGGTTTTATTCTAGACGTTTAAATTAGTTTTGTGTAGACAAAATATAAGAAGTCTGACCTCAGATGTCTCAGATGTCTTTATTGAGCATGGTAGCTAAATAGCAGTGAGTTTATTTGCATTTTTTTTTTCTCAAAATTACGCAGTTACTTTAGGGTGATGTTACCGATTCCGTATCATAGTTGCGACAAACGTGGCGACAGTACGGAATCGCGGAAAAGCGGCAATAGCCTAATGGTTAGTGGTGACGGCCTTAAGATCGAGAGGTCGCAGGTTCAAACCCCACCCATTGGACTATTGACCTGAACCCACTCAAGACACAAGCATATTTAGCTTAGTTGGAGGGGTTAAGAAGATGAATTCAAACCACATTGCTAGAAACCATTAAAAAAAAGTTTGCACTGCTTTTCTGTGGTCCCCAGTATAAGAGGAGGGAGAAGCACTCTGGTGGTTTAACCAGTAAGAGACCGGCGCGTTCCCCTCCGCCTTCCACAGGCCGAAGGAAGTCCATGAGGATTAAAAAAAAACGGTTACCTACCTTAGGTATATGTTTTTAATGAACACTTTCTAAAATCTCGATATCCCCAAATTGTCAGTCATTTGGTATTATTGCTCTTAAAAACAAAAAAAAAGGAATAATGCTTCGAAAAGGCATTAGCTCTTTTGGTTTTCGCCTTTTTTTTTAATGTTTGTAACTAATGTGTTATGCGTTTATCTGCAGTATTCTAGTTTCACTTTATATCTTCTAAATTTTAACCAATTAGTTTTATGGAATTTTACGAATGTTTTACGCAAAAACTTACTGCTCAAGTAACTACAATATTTTCATAGTTCACGTTTATAATACCAGTGATGTTTTAAATAATATGGCTTACCATTGTCCGCACAAATGATTCAGTAATTAAAGTTACGAGTAATGGCTATTATTTTTTGGTATCTATGCAAGTTTTTGCATTTATAATCACGGTCTATTCTGGTGTCGGTCACATTCGCATTCACATTCGCACGAATACGCAAACCCAAAAACGCAAAAGTGTAGGACGACATTTGCAAATGATTTCATTTCCAAGCTGTGTCGGTTTTTTTACAGACATCTAAGCGCGACCTTGTTCGAATATTTGCGCGCATGTTCGTGACCGGGTTTATATAAATATATTTTTGCTACCAAAGCATAAACAGCCTGTGATCTTAATAGATTTGGTACCAATAATTAAAAAAGGTGAGTATGTATTCAATACATTTTACAGCTAAACAAAAGATAAGAAAGAGACTTTCGACATTTTGCACACCTGTGGCTGTTTTTAACACATACCTAATCTTTAAAGATTTTTGAAAGCTCCTTGCTGTAAGTTATTTAGGTAATTTTTTTTTGTTAATCATTTGCGCAGACAACTTCCTAACAAATTATCGAACAAGCGCTCAGAATTCAGAAAACAATATCAATATACACGATGAACGAACACGTCAATAGGATATCACATCAAAATCAAACATGCAAGCTTCCCATACAAAAATATCTCATAATTACATTACCTTGACGTTCTGTGCCAACCTTTTATTGCTGTCTAACATTTATATTAAAAATTATTACATTTAAATAAAATATGTAAGGACTGGAGTGGTTAAACATAATCTTCTAAGTAATAGACGTACATTTGAGTGAAAACTGACTGTTTTGCTATGATAATTCTTCACACAAAACACCATTAGGTAACACATTTCACTACTGACCGAAATGAGGGCTACCGTTCTTGCGCTCACCAGTTGGCGCCACTGGTGCGTCAGGCGTTAGCTGTCAAAGCCTGACATCAAACGATGGAATTTGGCATTTCAGACCTCAAGTGCGACTAGCGCCTCTGGCGGCGAAATCTTTAACGATCCCTCATTAACTCGGTTAGGTAAAACTACACCTACATGTCATTTATAAATAATCATAGACATTCAAAAATTATTAAAAATACTGTATCGACACATTACTTTTAAGTATGTTGATTTGTTAAATAATTAAAACATGATAATTATATAGAAAAACATTTAAACATTCAATTTGCAAATGTAAATACTGATAAGTAAATCGCGGTCACTATTTTCATATCTTATAAACGTCTAATTAAATCTAATATACATTCGTATAATACAATAATTTACTACGACATCTATAGCTACATTGCAAGACCATAAACCAATATTTCTAGATAAGTTTTCCCGCCGTAAGCTGTCAACATTGACAACTTATTTTCCATAGACAAAGTTTGTAGACTTTTCGTGGATGTCTTTTTAATTTATAAATATATGTGCTTAGAAGATGGCATGATGTAATATTTTAATACGAGTTAGGTAAATAATTTTCAAAGAGTTTGTGGTAATTAATAGAAGTATCTTGCAATGTAGCATTCGCGGGGCGAGGGACATTAAATCGCTTTTACCGTGCCTAGGGTTACACACAACACAGGTATTAGGTAAATAACGTTAGGCAGTCTTTGGGTAGGTCGGAAGATTTTATAGCGACTAAATATTTCAATAAATAATTGTACTAGTTTACCACACACCTAACTATACCGACAATACGCCAAAACGTTAATTTTCATTAATAAAGTTCTTTTATAAAGTGTAATACTTTTAAAAGACTTTTATTTTATACTTCGTCCAGTTAGGTTATGTCTCTACCGACCACATTTACTATACTAACATCAACTTAGATCTAAAATACATTATTTATATACGAGTTCAATGAGTAAATATACTTTCTGAAACGTAATTGGTGTTATAAGGGGACAACGTTGCACTTGTCTTAGGGCAGAATAACGAAACGTAAATCAGTTTAAAAGTCTCATGCTGTCTCTGTCACCTCTACGGTGTACAATAGCGACAGATAGACATTAGGAACGTGTTTAATGTTAATTCGCGTTTCAGTATTCTAGGATTACGTGCCTAATTATATGTTTCCAAGTAGGTAACTCTGATTTGTGCGACCTTCATGCGTCCAGTGAATATGAAAAGTTTTGAATAAAAGCAAGAATTATGTACCCTGGTTTGTGTTCTCACGTAAAAAATTCGAAAACTTTTTTCTGATACTCTTCAAATTGTTTAAAAGCTTTCATCCAAATTTGTGTTTTGTACCAGTTTTAACAGCATTAATATTACTTCAAAATGCATTATGTATAAGAAAAAAGTATTGGGAAAACAAACAACGCTACAGTTTATCAAAGATCAAAGATAAGAAGTATCAAATGGTAGGTAAATAATATTGTACTTAAATAAATATCGCTCTGAGAGGTCGAGATTTTGGGCTAAACCTACATTGAACATCCTAGGCTTTATCACTAGGCCGAACTTTAAGAATTTGAAAATCTATAGAAATTCATGGCTACACACATCTTTTCTATTACAACATGCAGTTACACCACTATAGAGCATACATCTATTAAATGCATAGACTAAATTGCGAATGTCCGATCAAAAAAATTATTTCCTTTTTTAACATGAAATTATATTTTGTTTAAAGATACGATTTGATTTTGTTTTTTTGTTAATTATTTTATCAAAATAAAGTTTAAATTCTTGAAATCAAAGTATGTTTTTGTTGGCAGTGTCATTTCTTTACTCTTTGATGGAGCATTCGCAATTATTTTGTGTCGACAACATCAGAAATATTTGATACAGACATACAGAAGTTCTGAATTCTTATCATGAATTATAAGTTGTTTTATAAAATTCATAAGATAGTTCGACATTTAATTTTATTAAGTATATCATGAACTTTTTAATTGGCACAATAAGATTTTTTTGTGACCAGCACATTTTATATATAATTGATACACATATTATATATGGTGGCAAGTAGGTGAGATAAATTTGGCATAATGAATTTGGCTCTCAAAATTGGTTTCTTAAAGGACACAGTACCAAAGATTGTGATTACATTCTTATGTATCTATTGAAATTGTCCAAAAGACGCCAACGCTCAAATGTTTATAAAAATTGTTGTGTACAAAATAGTTTTAAACAAGTTTATATAAATACTTCAAGCCGTACAAATTATTATGTTAAACATGACCAGCATATAACATGAACAATGAACGAAGTGCATCTTTTTCTATCAAACTATGCTACTGTGTCCTTTAGCGACATCTATGGTATAGGCTAAAAACGTCTGCACCATTTCAAACTTGAATGTTATTTTTTTATTTCGATTTCGGTTTTTTTTTATCGAAACACGTTTTTCAGCACTTGATGTCGCAGTTTTTATAAAAAGGTTTTACATCATGAAATCTCCGCAGTCGACTCCGAAGTCCCAGTCGTCGGAGGTGGTGGCTGCGTCGTCGTACTCCGCGAGGGCCTGCTCGTAGGCTGAGGCCTCGTAAGCCGTGACCCCGTCCAGCATGGAACAGGCTTGGGACACGTTGGTGTGGTGCATTATAGGCATCGCGTGGAGAGCGAAGTCCTCGCCTTCTTGGGACCAGGTCAGCCCTGAAAAATTATGAATAAATATTTATAATACCTACGTCAATTATATAACAGTTTATTATTTTGGTATATTCTTAGTTTTTATTTTAAAATTAACAAATGGATGCGCTTTATAAGCTAGTAAATTATGAGATGTTAAGCTATTTTTCTTTATAAATCATTACTGGATCCAAAACTGAAAAGCGATACGCTGTTTATGTTATAATAAAGTAGTATTTATTTGATACTCACGTCCACTCCAAACTCCATTAGGAAGCGTGACCCACCCCCAGCCTTGTCCCCACGCCAGCTGGTGGTCGAGCTGGCCGGCGAGCGGCACCTGGCGCTTGATGACAGCCACCAGACCACGCCCGTCCATAGCTCCAGCCGCGCTGCGAGAGTGCCGGTTGTACATCTCCGAGGAAGTTGCTGCTGGAACAGAGAGCGGTACAGACTGAGATGATGGGTTTAACAACTACATTTACTGTCTGCCGAATAGCAGGCATAATGGAAAAAAAAGTTTGAGGGAAAACCGTTGATCGACGTGACTTGAAAACTGCTGTGTTTCAAGAGAATGTTTGTGAAGAGAATGTATGCGTCTACCAATATGTTATAGGTGTAAGATAAACAAAACAGGGAAACAGGAAATCTTTACTCTGCAAAAGAACGATAACGACTGAATTTCAATAATTACTTCATTTATTAATGCATAAGTTAAAAAACCACTATAAAATGATAATATTCCACCAGAAAATATAGATACTAGCATAATATAGTTTACCCACAAAAAACTCGATAAGCAATCGTAGCAATCTCGGATAGAAAAACAAGAGACGCCTGATAAAAGTGAATAGCATTAGGTCACTGTATTACGTTACAGATATATTCTGATCTTCTTAGCGAGTCGATATATCGATATCGAATTCTGATGAGAAGGCGTTATCGGGTCAACATTAATTGGAATCTGTTTGAGACAATGATGACTATTATGAGGTAACGACATAGTTAGTATTGTATCGGTAAAACGATAAACTACGTCAAACTCAGGAATTTAAGAAGTTAAATATTATAAGATTATAACCTATTAATTTTAAAAATTTTTGGTTGAGATTTACGCAGTTAGCCTGAGCGCAGGCTTTGACTGCTTCACCGGACTTTTGGCGAGAACCTGAAGGGCCTCCAGCCAGAGCAATAGAAAAACTAACTACGTCAGCAACGTTCACTAAGGGCACCCCCTGTGGGGTTCGGACCTCGACTTAGTGCGTTGCTAACAATCTTAATACGGCAAAAACAGCAAGGGAGGGCTTGATCTAAGTTTTTATTGTTTAAGGACATATTTTTATTGCTAGTTTGGCCGGCTCGGGCCAGCTTGGTCTAGGGACGGGGGAGTAACATTTACGTTACAATTATATATACGCGACGGGTCTCGCCGGCGAGGACGTAATATACGGCGGTTGTGTTTTGTATTGCTACTGCTAGCTAACTCGAATGCTTCTTGGAGAAGCGTTGTTTTATCGTCGGGGTAGATCCTATGAATTGTAATACCTATTTAGGTAGATACTCTTAAATAATGAGACTAATACTTAATACAGTTTCACTCTAAGGGCGTTTCATCGCAATTGGTGTAATTTAATTAGGACAACGTAATGTATGTAAATTTAAAGATCATTGTATAGGTAAATGTTAAGAGTAGAATATATTGTTGAACTATTTTCATTTGCAAGAGTATTTTAACTTAACAGAACGAATTAATGAAAACAAATTACTATTCTCATAAACATCGTCAAAGCTTTTTAAAATTTGAATTAACATGATGGACGTACAAAGTTCATATAAGTAACTTCTCGCGTTGGCTTCGGTATAATTAATGAAGTGGCCTGTCCGCTGTAGTTTTGGCGGGAACACTGACAGCTCGTGTGGCGACCATGATGGATTGTCTATTGTATTACTCCTTTACGTAGTCTATGGCTACGCGGCCTGGGTTGGAAAATCCGCTTTTTCCTGTTATAATTATTTAATAAGAATATAAAATTGAATTAATAGAATAAATATGGATAATGGCTTGGTAATAAAGTTGATCATTTAAAAATTAAGCCCTGTTGGGTGTTTTACATTATAAATTTCAGTTTAGTTATTGGTCAAGAGACGCAATTGGGGCATAAGATTCTATGTTAAACATATTAACTTGTTATGTACCCTCTAAACTCAACCCTATAAGGCTATATATACATAAACGAAGCTTGGATATGGAGTCTGGAATCTAAATTGCCCTTTTAAGTTGTAACATGTGTTGTGTATTCTCTCCTTTCTTTAACGTTTGATATTGCTGATTTCAAATTCTACGATCAAAATATACCCAAAGAAATGTTATATATTATAGGACAATGGTAGTAGGGCCAACTAAATTTCTACCCAAAAGATTGGTGCATCCTAGCAGAGGACTGAATCGCGTCAATAAAAATAGACGTTTGCTCTGCAGTGTAACAACGCGGGCTAATTAGACAAATAGATAGCATAATAAGAACAAAAGAAGATACATAAAAATTGTATAAATGATAAATAAATAAAATAATGTGGACAACATCACATACATTGCTCTGAACCCAAAGTAAGTAGCTAAAGCACTTGTGTTATGGAATTCAGAGACAAACAACGAAGGTACCACAAACATCCAGACCCGAGACAATGTAGAAAAGTGGTTTTCTACATTGACCCGGCCGGGGATCGAACCCGGGACCCCAGAGGTGGACACCCTTGAAAACCGGTGTGTACGCCACTCGACCAATGAGGTCGTCATAGTTAAACATATTATTTCAATTTTCCTCTAACACAAAGCTTGGTGTATCTGCTTATAGTACTCAGGGTTTGTTAGTTAATTTATAAAAGAAAGTAATGAACTCCAGCAGATGTGCCAGGTCATTCGCTCCCGACTTTGACACGTTCTCTCCTCGGACGAATGTTTTGCAGCCTGTGGCATAATGTTTGAAGATTTAGAAGTCCTAATGGGGCCATTCACTCTAGGTACGTGCTTTTAATATTTTAGCGTCGGACTTGTGGGCACGAATTAAAATTGTTAGTAGAAATATTTTATTAACAATATTATAGTGATTGCATATTGTGTGTAGTAAACTGGCCAGGACTAAAATTAGGCATGATTTCACTTTAATTCAAAGCAATAAACTTGTTTAAGGTGATTCGTTTTTTGAATTAATGAACAATGAAAATAAAATATGTAATTGAAATTCGAAAGCTTATATTTATATAGACTCTAGATTTAAAAATTAAATATAGGCAGCAAATTAAACAGCACGTTTTAAATTCATTATTAAAATCTGCGCATAAAAAAAGAATTAAATTAGCGAAATTGTCTAAACTAAATATCAAAAATCCTGGGCATGTACCCAATGTTAAAGCTGAAACTTATTGCCGTCTTCCCATTATACATGTAGCTTCCTACACCTAATATATCTAGGTATGTGTAGCTGCTAGCTAAGTAAGGCATTGTTTGGGCCAGGCGACAAGGCTTACGCATTACAACTTTGTTAACATCCACCCTATAGGGCCCCGGGGTGAGTTTTGGGACCAAACTTATTTTTTGTTTTTATTTAAAAACTCCTAAAAGGATTTTTTCTGCGTGGACATCTGTTAATAAAAGGTCAAGTCAAGCGTTAGATTTTTATGGCTTGTGGCTTTTTTGTTACTGGTATTTAAATATGCATAAAAATATAATTGAATTTTGTAGTGAATTTATAAATTATATTATTATTTTATGTATAAATTATTATTATAAAAGCATCATGCCGTATTGTCATCTAAAAATATGTAACTTTGGAAGGAAAAATTTTAATCTAAACCGTTAGTTAGTAGGTACCTATTCTGATGGAAAATTGTCGTCGATAAGAGCAAGGAGTATTTTGATAGATATTGTTAGATACAGGTACAGGTACAAAACAAAAACTGTGCTCGATCAACTGGAGATAACTTATAAAAAAAACTGTTTGACTCAGCACAACTTTAACTATCTTTTTTACAATAGTATCACGATTGTACAAAATAAATAATAAAATGATATCCAAAGAAACCATATTATGAAGAATATTTTTGTTTATACAATTTATTATTCATTTTTTCTTAATCTAATTTAAAAAGGTAAGAGTAAATTGTATCTTTTATCTTATATCCAGTTTATTATTTATGAAAAGGATACGAAACACAACCTTTTTTTATAACAAATGCAGTTTGAGTACATAGGTCGTCGGTCTCTACAACGTTACAAATTATATTTCACTTCTTTTATTATAAAGAGTAAAAGTAGGTACTTTTTGCATGTATTTTGATCTATGTACAAGTAGGTATGTATATGTATTGTTTGTATTAATGCGTGAAGCAAAACATCGAACCTCGTTTTATGAAAATTACGCACACGGAGAAGCATGAAATTGGAGAGAATATATTTTTTCATAATAATGCTTAAAAATAAATTTAAATTAATAAAAAATATAATTCAGCAACCATACGTTTAACACAAATATTTACAGTTTCTGTCAATTGACAACTGTTACAGACTATTTTCTTCTCGCTTTCACTATCACCCGAAACATGAAGTAATGTTAAAACTTGAAATGTAAACGAATTATGGTCGATTTTAAGGCATTTAAACGTCCTCTACTATATAATTATTATACAAATTAAGAAAGGATTGCTTGGTTCCCCAAAATAATAAACTCAATAAAATTTAAATTTATAATTAGTACAGTATTCAATTTAGTTATATTTTTATAAAAAAAATTATTAGTAAAAAAATTATTAGTTAAGTAAAAGTTTAGTTTTGTTTTAAGTGTTTATATTAAGTTATTGATAAATACTCTTTCTTATCAAAAATGTAATAATACAAGCGCGTGTAAATAAAAATAACTGTTTTTTTTTGTGTTTCCTTTAGAACATACATAAACACACACACATAATATGTGTAACACACATAGCATGTCTAATGTGTCTAACACACATAGTATGTATATAATAGTTTAGATCTACTAGTTTTAAAAGGGATATAAAGAAATTATACAAAGAAAGAGAAGAACAATACATCTTACACTCCCTTTAAGTACACTTTAAAAGAAAACTGTCGTAATGAAGGTTTTCAATACAAGGCCTTGACATGAAACGTTGAGTAAAGTCCATGGCTTTCACAAGGTCTGTAGGGGAGTTAACTTTAAGGACGGTGTTTATTATTTTAATAAGATAACCTTTATTACATACTAGCTGTGCCCGCGGCTTCGCTCCCGTCAACTGACTACCTACTCTACCATATCTACCCTACCCTACCTACCGTACCCTACCTACCCTACCCTACCTACCCAACCCTACCTACCCTACCCTACCCTACTCTGCCTACACTACCCTACCTACACTACCCTACTCTACCTACCCTACCTACTCTACCCTACCTATTTTTTTTGTTTTTAAAGCTTCCCTGTATTCTAGCGATCAAAACAAAAAAAGAATTATTCAAATCGGCCCAGCCGTTCTCGAATTTTAGCGAGACTAACGAACAGCAATTCATTTTTATAATTATATAAGACTAGCTGACCCGTGCCCACTTCGTTGGGCATAATGTTAATAATCCTTTTTTAGTACACATGACCTAACGATTTAAATTATTTTATTAATATTAAAAATTAAATTATCCATACTAATATTAAAAAAAACTACTTTTTGTAACTTAAATATAAAAGTTAGACATATGCTGCCGTTGACTTTTTTGTAGGCATTTTCAAGCTCCACATCTTGTCTCTAGAACTCAAAAATATATCTTTCATAGTTAACGAAGCGTTCGTAAGAAACGCTTTCATTCGACCGTTTTTTCTCCGATTCACTTTGCAAAACGGACTACCACGTAAAAGCCTTGTAATTTTTCGGTTTTTTATATAACCTATGACACTCAGCAATAGCGTGGCTTTCTATTGGTGAAAGAATTTTTAAAATCGGTTCTGTAGATCCCGAGATTACCCCTTACAATTTAACAAACACACAAACTTTACTTCTTTATAATATTAGTATAGAAGTATAGATTATAAAACAGAAACTTTCCTGTAGTTTGTACGCTTATATCTTTTAAACTGGGCTACGGATTTTAATGCAATTTTCGGTAATAGATAGAGTGAATTCCAGAGGCAAGTTTATATGTATAATACTTGCATATTAAGGTATAGAAAAGCCGTGAAATTCTTACCAAACTTAACTTGCAAACTTAACCGTGCAAGCCGGGGCGGGTCGCTAGTATATTATAAATTATTTCATCTACATACTAACTAGTTTTGTCTGTATTATTTGGAGTGAATGATTTTACAAAAGACAAAAAATATTGAAGACTATTATTATTATTACACTTATAAAACAAACAAGCCAGTCTTAAATTGAAATGAGGTCTAATACTCAAACATGCGGCAGCGTTGACCAATACAATAACAATTTCAGTTAGATTATAATTAATTGTTAGACGTTACTCGGCCACGCTCAGTGGTAACTGGAGAGAGGTTTAATTGCACCCTTCAAGGGTCTGTTCTACATTAAGATGTTGATGACAGCCGTTATCGTCAGCTGGTTTATGAAGGTTTTAAGGTGGAAGAACTTGGTAACAGGAGATGGGGCAGTCCTTAGAGTAAACATACAAGCACAGAGTACGCGCATCTTGACCTTTGTGCCGAGCGTCAGCGAATTTTTTGCTGTAAGTACTAGGTACGTTCGTCTACTGGCTCGTTCACTATTACATATAAGTATTTAGTAGAATTGTAATTCATAAGAAATAGATGTTAATAAAATAATTTTAACACTGCATGAATCACTGCTGTTTACTGAGGAAGACTAAATATTTTAATATATATAAGTCACAAAATATTTCCTTCGAATAAGATATAACAAAAAGATAAAAAGGCATTACATTCATATCTATAACTACATAAAAGTTATACAACGCAACGGGACTGACAATGCTATCTGCGTGACTACTGGACTGGAAAAGTTTAATTGCTATCGATCGACATGCTAAGAAGAAGAATTCTCACTTGAAATCTCTACTTACTGAAGAATCTTGTGAAGGATATATAGATACAACATTATTTATCTAAGCCAACATTTTCGAAGAAATCAGAATTATTTAATATACAAGTTACTCTGTTATATAAATTGCTCAGGACTTTCTTCTCCCTAGCCTTTTTCCAAGATATGTAAGGGAAGGCTTCTAGTCTTACGGGATTCAGCTGAATACTGTATTTTATATGGAGCGACTGCATATCTGACTTCTACAATCTTTTTGACTGGGTAACACAGTATCCCATGGTAAGACTGGTTGTTAGAATTGTAATGACTTGACTGCTAAAGATCAACGTACGACAGTCGAGACCAACAGCTTAAAGTGATTTCCGAGGCACAAAAGGGTCTTCTTTATTGTCGCTTAATCTATACAGCCGTTTTTTTTTTGTTGTTGCGTTGGTCAGGGCAAGTTTCTTATGAAAGAAAATTGGGAAAAAATCCACGGAAAATATCGAAAAAAAAGGTTACATCGCATTTTTGTATAGATTGTCAGAACAACGTCTGTCGGGTCAGCTAGGTGTTTATAAAATGAATCAGTTATGCGTTAATACTTAGAACACTTGTTTATTGATATATTGAACAAGAAAACCTATCCTTCACTACAAATTTTTCAGTATTCGTGGGTGCATGAACGAGAAATATTTCACACACAACCGCCCGGAACAAATATCTGCGGGTGACATATTTTCCTGCGCCTTTGTTTAGAATAATCTCTGAAAAAATATGAACACACAAAATACCAAACTTGTCAACGTAAGCGCAAAAATCCCCTTACTTACGCTCACTAGGGTTGCCAAATTTATTTTATAACGTCTTCGCAGGACAAAATGCTTACGGATTCTGAATACTATTAGTGACGGATTGCGTGGCAACCCTTCCACGGGTCTTAATAAGTGGTATATTAACAAGAGTACAGATGAATATGGATTATATCTCGCTAACAGTGCCGGCCGACGTTTATAACAAATTTATGCAAGGATAATGTCGGGATTAATCCCGTAGAGCGATAACGCGCACCGACTACATTTACATATATTTTTGACAACCCTAACGATTTAGGGTGCTTTGTGATAAGCCCTGTGATGTTATGTTTCGTTTGACGAGTATTTAACATGACAACGTAATAAAAGGCATTTTCTATTTTTGTGTATGTTACGGTTTAATTGTTGCTTTAGTTAAGTGATTGGGGGCGTAAAATATTGGCTTCGATTTCCATACCAGATGGAAACTTGTTTGTTGTTAGGTACGTCTTACGCCGCCAATGCTACATAAGAATATGGAACTGTTATTTACTAACATGTGTTTTAAAAGTTATTTTTTATTACTTAATTTTGTTTCAACCCGTTTTTATAATAAACACAATAGATTATTTCTTGGTTCTCGTGTAGAAAAGATAAAAAAAGAAAATAGGACTTAGTCGAATTCTTTATGAAACGGTATGCATTTGTATAAAAAAAGTGCTGTGCCAGTCGAATTTAGTAAGATAGCAGCGTAAGGATATCAGTCTCGTTATCTTTAAGTTCTAGACTTTCAGCTCCTCCCCCAATCTTAGTTGAGAATTACAAAAAAATGACATCATATTATCAACATAATTATAATATGATTATTACAGTGCTTGCTATGGTCTCCTATAATTGAAGGAGTACACATACAAAATACCATTGTTGATCATATTTATATGTGATGATTTGTGTATATCTTTTGTTGGAGATCCTTAAAATAAATAAATAAATAAACATCTGTCAAAGGCTGTTACATAATACACATACTGCTTGTGCTCAATATACACATTGGCACAATTAGTGGAACCGAAAAAACGGCAATATAAAATAAGGTGTACATCTATATTGATCAAAATAATAATCAGACATTATGTAACAAATTAAGTGACATATTTCAACATCGAGTTTACATAGTCATGATATAGGTATTTTTATTAAAATAATCAAAATTAAAACAATGTGTACTTTTTTTTTCAATATTATAAAGAGGAAAGATTCGATTGTTTGTTTTTTTTGCATTGAATTGGCTCTAAAACTACTGAACCGATTTGAAAAACTCTTTCACTGTTGGGAAGCTACACTATCCCAGGGTGACATAGGCGTATACAATTTATTTTAAATTTTGAAATTTTGTTAAATACCCTTGCGAAGCCAGGGCGTGCTGCTAGTACTGTTAATAATTAAGGTATAGTGAGATTTTAACCTTAAACAAGTGAATGGTTAATAACGAGTGTTACCCTCGTGCTTTGTCTAACGTTTCCATCCTTCTGGGCATGCTCACATACGTCAGAAAAAATGCACATTGTTTAAATTATAATTACTTTTAATAAAATTTAATTAAAACCTTTTTAAGTCGATGTTAAAAGATATCAATTTGTTTGTTACTAAGTACATGTACTAAAGTTTCAAGCCAAATCTGGATGAGACTAGCACAGGACCGGAAAGAATGGCACGTGAAAGAAGAGGCTTATGCCCAGCAGTGGGATAACAAAGGCTGTGGATGATGAGGATTATGATGATGTCTTGTTTGTTTTTCTTATTATGTACACTTCATATTATTTTTCATACTCTATCTTTTTTGTATTTCGCAAATTGTGCCTGTGTGAATATATATATTATTTCTTTCCTAAGCAAATAAATATTCAAATTCCAAAAGAGAGTACCTAAAACACCTTCTACGCGTGTATCTTGTACCTTTCAGCGATATTATAAAATTAGTCTTAAGCCGAGATATCCCGGCGTATGCGAGCATCGTAAAGGAGTTAATTATTATTGTACCTCAATCTTATCTCAGAGAATTAAATATATACGTGACTCACTTCTGTGTACGTAATTTATACTGGAAGTCTGCTAAAGCGACC
Organism: Diachrysia chrysitis; assembly: GCA_932294365.1. Classification (NCBI taxonomy): domain Eukaryota; kingdom Metazoa; phylum Arthropoda; class Insecta; order Lepidoptera; family Noctuidae; genus Diachrysia; species Diachrysia chrysitis. Next base: position 2,472,564 of record OW028661.1, read on the forward strand.
TCTGGGCGTGGCTTGTGTTGATGAGTGTACAAAAGTATAGGTAGATGGGTTGTAATTGAAAATTATATAATGTAAAGTAGGCTCAAAAGTTCGCCTGTGTTACACCGTCATAAACTTACATCACCACTAGATTCTACCGTCATGTATCAGTCAAGATTGGGCTGCAGAAAATGTATAACATCAAGCACAAATTGTTGCTCGTTTGAACATATAATCTATATTGTGTAACATACGAATACTTTAATTCGTTAACATTTCTAAATATTAAAAAACTGGGGAAAATAATACGCCTACTTACAATGCGTCTTCCTAAGAGCTTTTATTCAGAGCTTTTATATAATTATGTTACCTATGTTTAAACAAATAAATTTATTCTATTCTATTCTATTCTATTCAAAATCCTTAGCGTTTACTTCGCTAAGAAAGTTATCTTCCAAAAATCTGTTTATTGCATAAATTAAATTCAAATTAAATTAAATAAGGTTTGAGTAAGATTTTCCGTTGCATGAACAGTTCCCGATGGACAGATTGCCTCGCATTTGTAGCATGCACTGCTGACGTCAACGGCATGTACACCTGATTAAAGTATGAAGGTACGTACGAGCCTACAAGCCATGCATTGGTTGAATAGAACCCAGTGAACCTACCTAGTACTTTTAGATTAAAAGTCGGGTTGAGTTTAATAACAGAGTTAGTTTTAGAATTAGAAATTATGTTTAGATCGTGAAGGTTACTTAATAAGATCTATTTTCATATGAAGATAAAAATATGTATGTTGTAACCGTAAGCTTCAATGTTAAAAACAAAATAATTTAGAATATTTTACTATAATTATTGTTAACTAGCTGCCCCTCCCGGTTACGCAATGGTGACTTGATTTTTATGTTTCTTTTATAAAAAACCTTCTCCTTACAAGAATGAACACAATAAAAAAAGAATAAGCGATATTCTTCCATCCGTTTACGCGTGATGCGATGACCAAGGGAAATAGAAATTCAACATTATTATTAATTAAACCTATTGATTATTGTAAAGTGACATAGGAAACAAAGTCTCCATTTAATAAAGAGAGCCCATTCCAGAGAAAATAATACTAATCAATATATCTGTTTTTTCAGTCAGTAGTGAAAGTCCTACGCAGATGCTATATGTAACGTTCATCTAACTACGCCTTATCCTACTTATAACATAACTACGAGCCTACTTATCCTAATTAGTATACACCATCATTGTTTGTATCCTATTGTTTAGGTTCATCAAGTGTACACATAATCGAGACAGAGGCCATTGTATGTTGTTGTCACTCAATACACAAAGCATCGATGCCACCCAATCAGCCAAACAAGCCATTTATTGAATCTGTTTATCTGAACAGTCGTATCTTCAAATTCATTACGTCACTACGAACGGCGCCGGCTGTGAACGAATAAACAATCAATTTCCAACCTTATCTGAAAGAAATTATAATTGAATTTCCCTTTTTTCGATTTTCGGAAGACTAAGGCCGCGCTTACACGGATTGATTGCAGCAGTCGGTATCATATCAACTGCTTCTAGCTGCGACTGCGTGGGGATCTATAGACTTCTATGGCCGCCAGCTCATTGTACGTTTACCGCTCTCACGCGTCACGAGCGTCTCTTACCCGATTGCTTTTTATTTTTTGACCGCTCGAAGTCGAACTGCTTCAAGTGGTCCGTGTACGCGTGGCCTAATGCGGTAGCTAAATGGGTACTGATTAATGTAGGTTTAAACTTTAGTAGGTTTTACTTATTCGTTTCCGTTGCGTTACGATTTCGTGATTTTTGACGGTTAATTGCGCGTTTGGTTTCTTGCTTTAAGAGTCTGAATTGAAGTCGAAAAGCTATTATTATTTCTCAAAATGGAATTTGGTCATGTATGTGGTTGATATGATGATGAATTTAGATTTTTTTTTATACTTGTTTATCCTGACTATGCTGAGAAGGAATAATATGATAAAAATAGCTTATTCTTTGCCATGAGTGGGACAATACCAATCCGTATTATAATTTATTTAATACGTTAGATAACCTTGAACTTCTTTCTCTTAACAAACAGAGTTAATTTTGATTAAGCTTTTAACAAGTTAAATTATTCTAATTAATGAAATTATCCGTGGAACGCAGACCCAAGCAATTTTTAATTAGGAGAATCTCTCCATACCTTTATTGAAATAAACTGTATTTGTAATAGCTCGCTGCTTAGTTCTATTTAACCACGAACATTATTTAATTTATATTTGAAATGTAAGAAAAATTAAAGATTATCTGAATTAGTAAAATTCTCCAATTGCATTTGCAAACCTGGCTTAGAATTCCTTAAAATTAATCTGTTATTTAAATACGTTTGTCACAAACCTTGTCCCTTCAAAAGCGAGTATGTACAAATGACTTTTAAATATGTAATTTAATTAGTGTATCTAATTTACATTTAATACTTGCGTATTAAAAATTTATTTATTCCTTACTTATTGGCGAAGTAGAGGGCTTCCTAAGTGAATAGGGGCGAAAGCATCTCGGATTGACAATAAGATTCTTCGAGTAACGATACCTAATTAGGTGCCTCTATCAGGCGCAAAAAGACGTCTATTTTGGCTATACAATGTCTCCACTAAGACGGTATACTCCCCGTAAGTCGTCCCTCAATCAAGCTAAACCGGCCAAACTAGCAATAAAAATATGTCCTTAAATAATAAAAACTTAGATACAGCCCTCCCTTACTGGTTTTGCCATATTAAGATTGTTAGCAACGCTCTAAGTCGAGGTCTGAACCCCACAGGTGGTGTCCTTAGAGAGCGTTGCTGACTCTAGTTCTTCTGTTGCTCTAGCTGGAGGCCCTTGAGGTTCCGCCAAATATCCGGTGAAGCAGTCAAAGCCTGCGCTTCTTAAAAAAGTCTCCACTAAGATTTGTGATGTTCTCGTGTGACAATCAGCTCTAAGGTGGTTTATATCTGTGGATATAACACTCGGTGCTTCAATACAGAAAGGTACTTACGTCTCACTCTGACCGTAGGTCTTTTGAACGCGGTGCGGAGATACGGCATGGCCATCACCAGCTCGATGTGGGGTGGCGGCGGGAGCTGCAAACAGTAAAATATACTGTAAAACGTACAAAAGAGGTTTTAATATTGCCTGACTTGTAGCCAAGTTGGGTTCAAAAATTTTCTCGGCGCACCTCAGAAGAACATTAAGTAATCTGGTATTTTTCTATTGTATTTTTTTTTATGTGTTTTACAAGAAGTTTGAAGTTTATTATATTGGTGAGACTTTTTATTTGTTACATTTATCCTGTAAACGGATTGAGATCAACCTTTCATTGGTCATCATTTAAGGTCGCTTGTAAGTGTAATCAACTCACTAAACGTGTGACCACAAAGCACTTAAAATAAAAGGCTGCTACGAAACACATTAAGTGCACTTAAATTCAAACCATAACATACAATGGTCTACTTACCGTTTTTGATATTGCGGCCATCCAATCCCTTTGATAGCATTAATAAACAAAATTGTTATTATATTATCAGTACAAACTACGGTCGACCGCATGTCTGCGGTAAAAGTGCATTACGTAAATCGTATTGCTTTAAAATGAAAATGTTGTCGATGTCCTGATTTTGTTAATCACGAACTAAACTTATTTTAGTCTATCGGCATCTTTTTATCTTGTATACCTTAAAAAGGACAGTTGATAATTATAGCTGTCAAATTAAGTTCGAAATTGACTGAACACTCATTATAGTTTTTTTTTAATTTCTCTTGGACTAAGGAATTTAATACTTATGCCGCGGGAGTTTTACAACTATTCAAATTCAGATGCACAAATAACACCCAGAAATGTACTGTTGTGGTCTCTTTAACACGCTGCATTTCTATAGGAAGCATCACGGAATAGATAAACAACATTTAATTACAATATTATTTGTAAAAAAACATAAGAATAAACTAATCATTATGAAATACCAATCATTAACAACATTATTGCGACACAAGTTACAAACAACATACATTGTCCGCTGTGTACTCGCTCAATCTGCGCAATAACCAAGTCCGCATACAATGTATTGCGTCATCTACACTTCAACCATTGACGTTTCGTCCTTTGCCCTGATTGGCCGATTGGCAGTTTTGAGTGTCTATGCCTACGGGAGCTTAGTGCTTAGTGGGCGAACGAATATATTCTGTTTGTCATTAAAAAGCAGCGCTGAAGCCTTACTTCTAGCATGACCTTAGCATATACTGAGCGTTGGCTGTTTTGCACGGGTGTGATGCGTATATCCCCATAAGTTATTATTAGTATTTGTTGTATTTTTACGCGTAGCATTTGTCGCAAATGAACAATTTCATTTTTTTATTTATCTTTTTTTTATTTTTGGTTTAGTTTGTGAGCAACAGAATAAACGCTTTTTTCAAATTGTTACCAGTGATGTGCGGCCGACGGTAAAAATATAACAATCAGATTAGGGTTCTCTATATATTTTATCCTTGTCAACTCGTTAATTTAAAACAAAAACCTGGGTTCATTTTGTTCCGAGTGACACCTGTTTTGTCTATTGTTGACAGTTTTTTTTACACGTTTTCTCCTTTAATTTTAAGTTAAGTAGACATGCGTCTTTAATACAATTGTTCAAGAATCTATATATAAGTATAAAGAGAATGTTTGTGTGTAGGTATGTATGTTCACCTAAAACTTGAGAACCGTTAGCCGAATTGACATGACCACTCCGACGAACATAGTTACCGTTGTAGTACCGAGTACCGATGGAAATATTTCGATAATTCTTTTTTGTTGTGTTAATGAATGCCAGGACAAGGATTTTATAAAAAAAAAGTTTTGAAAATCTCACATCACAAGTGCGAAACCGGGGCGGGTAGCTAGTAATACATAATTCAAATAATAGTACTTTGAATTAGACTTTCTTATCTAAGTTCAAGAAAAGATTAAAAGAAAGGTTTTAGAATTATATTATTTAGATTGTACGAAAGCTTTAAGAATTATATTACTTTTATAACTCAAGAGGAGTTACTCTGAACAGCCAGTAAAACATAATCTAGCTATTTATCTCGGCTCTACGACTATTGTCATGTAAATAAAAAATAAGAGAACAAGCAAAATGTATAACGTATTTTTACCGCAAAGAATTTAACTCGTGTAAGGGTAAAAATGATAGTAAAAAGGTCGGAGGGTAGGTGAATATATCACTAGGTCTCACCAGAGGTGTTCCAGTCACCATAATTCACCACTGATCCGGGACAACGCTTTTAAAAACTCAGCATTTTTGTACGAAAACAGCGTAAATATATGACTTAAAAGGTTGCTACGTTTAGCTACTGGGTTTCACAATACGTCAAACGCAGATCTATACATCTATATATATAGAACAAAGTCGGGTTAGTTACACTTTTTACAACACAAGAACGGGTGAACCGATAATTATAATTTTTTATTTGTTAGGTTCGTCTCCATCTCGAATAGTAGAATAACTATAAAAAACATCAAAAAATAAGTTACGGGAAAGGGGAAATCGCGGGAGAAACCGCGGGGCAACGTTAGTTATGAATATTTAAGAGATTTAGATAACGAAGATTGCTGTATATACTGTTTCTTCATACAAGAAAATGATGTTGTTTTTTTTTAAACCGACTCTCCCTATATCGCGGTAGGTTTCATAAACATTCAATTCACATACACAAGTAACACCCAGCCTTGGAAGCAATTGTGGATCACACAAATGCTTGTCCCATGCGGGGATCGAACCCGCAGCACGTCGCGCACAGTGGTAATTGGCGTGGTGACCATATACCATTCGGCATTCGAGTTTTAAGATTATTTAGTTTTAAAACAGAAAATGAGGTACATTAAGCAAAGAAATACCTAGAACAAAATTTTGTTATATTTACGAAAACAGGTATAACTGAAGTAATGTATGAGGAACGGAATGAGTACACTTTTATACTGGTTATACACAATGTTATGTCTTTCTTAACATAACACATTAGTGTTCTTTACAATACCGTCTCTACACAACAACTTATTTGTTCGTGTTCTTAAGAACGCAGTATTCACGCCCTACTTACCACCGACTCGAGAACTGAGCGACGCAATGTAAATATAACTCCATTATTTTCTATCAGAACTGACCTACATACAGAATCTAACATAAACCTACCAATTTGTCATGTAATCTTCGCTATTCTGTTGCTACCTATATGTGGAACCAAAGCTTTTGGCAATATGGATCATATATTTTTTTAAGTGAAAACATGTTTAGGCGCGTCAGGTTTAGGTTTGAGATGGGAAAAACAATTGAATTCGCGACACTGTCACCGTTACCATTACCAACACCTCTGTACATAAGTATCTACATAAATTGCAATTGTTCAAATTTTTACTTCTGTCGCGTGACGACACTATTTGGTAATATTTTTGCCAAGACGTGACGTCACAGATTATACTCCTGAACTTCAAAGCGCAAAGAGATCGTTGAGATCTTTGTTATTTTTTATTGATTGACGGACTAACCAGGTCTCTAATTTTCATCGCCTGGCATCACGCCTATCGTACGGAACGAAGCTTCGTGAGAAAATAAGAAAGTAGGAAGTAGAGTTAGTATCCCTAGTCTGTATAATATTGGTGCCATACGAGTAAGAAAGCGGTCCAAAATGTATATAAAAAAAACATTTTTTGTTTTATGTTTCAGAAACCGAAACTCTTTAATTAGTTTGAAGAAGGAGCGTTTTGAACCTACGTTAAAAGTATTAAAACCCACTGCTGCAAAGGTCTTCCCTTTTATTTTCCAAGCCTCTCAGTCTTTAGCGATATCTAACTACTAGCTGTCCCCCGCGACTTTGTTCGCGCGTTTTAGTTTCAACGGTTTTTAATTTTTGCAACATTTTTCATTTATGCTCCGCTCCTATTGGTCGTAGCGTGATGTTATATAGCCTATAGCCTTCCTCAATAAACGGACTATCCAATACAAAAAGAATTTTTCAATTCGAACCAGTAGTTCCTGAGATTAGCGCGTTCAAACAAACAAACTCTTTAGCTTTATAATATTAGTATAGATGTAAATCTTACGAACCGAAAAACTTTTCTTCACAAACTACACTTTTATCACTATGTGACAGGTTCGGAATAATCCATAAATAGGCCATTTCTATGAACAAAATTACATTTCTGGCCGAGCCTTCAGAGTTAACAGCCGTATATATATATAATTTACTGCAAAAAATGTCGCTTCGTCCACACGTACGTAACTCCTAATTCACTTTACTTCGGATGCGAATTAAGTTGGAAATGTTTGGGTTTTATTTTGTGGGCGATGTCGATGTGGGGAACGTTGTTTTTGTGATGATCACAGAGTTTTAGCAATGCATTAATATATAGAATAATACCATTTTAAAGTTTATAATTATGTTTGGAGCAAAACTTTATCATTGATTTTTTTTATTTAAAGGTTTTTTTATACATTATTATGATTATGACTATGACACCCTCATAGGAATATCAAAAAATAATAATTTCAAACTTCGAATTATTGTAAATAAATATATCTTAAACTGTAAGTGACACACTTTTATCTATACTAATATTATAAAGCTGAAGAGTTTGTTTGTTTGTTTGTTTGTTTGTTTATTTGTTTGTTTGAACGCGCTAATCTCAGGAACTATTTTGGTTCGAATTGAAAAATTCTTTTTGTATTGGATAGTCCGTTTATTGAGGAAGGCTATAGGCTATATAACATCACGCTACGAAAATCAATTAATGTAATATGTAATTTATACTTCAAAATTTTACTAACTACACAGTGGTGACTTAAATAGAAATTCGAACCAATACAACCACTTTTGTGAGCGTAATATAAATAAATGTAGTCTACTATTTATTTAAGCTTTAGGACCACCACTTATCGTAAACCACACTTGTCCTCTCACCCGACCCTCGTAATCGTATATTATTTATTTTCAATAAGAAAAAGGTTAAAAACGGGCTGGAGATTACTTTGTAGTAAGTCCCGCCAAAATACTTTTTAGTACGATAAAGGATCATGCCGCTAAATAAGGTTTAAAATAAATAGTATTATCTAATAATATATTGGGATAACTTATACACGGCCATCTGATCCCAAACTAGGCAGAGCCTGTATTATGGCAACCAGACATCTGATAAACATACTTATATATTTCCAAATACATGCATATCATAAACGATAAATTACTTCCAGACACAGAACAAATGATCATGCTCATAACACAAAGAATTGTCCTAGGTGGAAATCAAACCCTCAACTTTTTAGCGTTCAATATCACTATAACTATATATACTAGACCTAAGATATAACTATATAAGTAACACAATGAATTATGAAAATATATAAAATAAAAAAATCCGAATCCAAATTTTATACAAATCGGTTCAGCAGTTTACCCGTGAAAGCGTAACAGACAGACAGAGTTACCTTCGCATTTATAATATTAGTACGGACAGTATAGACTAGTATGAATGTTGAAATAAACTGTGATCGAATAATTAAATAACACATACAGCAATACATTCTGAGCGACCTTAACTCAAGAATGTAATAATGTGTCGTCATGGCGATGGCAACTCGCCGCTAGTGATGTGCTAGAAGAATCGATGCCACTCGAAGTAATAGAGTTATCGAGTTACGTCCTTCACCCTTTCCCTTAATCCCTAATTAGCTTTACTGCTACCTATTGTCCTTGTCTGACGATTTTTATTACAGTAATAGGTACTTTTATAATCTGGTACACTTATAATGACTATGTCATTAAATATCATAATTACCTTAAAATTATAACATTGGGTATAATTTATTATTATATTACTGTTTTATCTGTTACGTGTAAAATAAAGAATTAAAATTAAATTAAATTAGACATATTTCTTTTTCTTTTTTACAATAAATATTTTTTTTATCCTTTTATTTGCACCCAAAATTTTCTATTACCTTCACACGAAGACCCCAAGTTACTTATTTCGAAAGTGGCCTAAAGACCAGGGTTTAGTTACTAATGAATGTAATAATGAAATGAAAAACTCGGAGTATACTACACCGCGAGATAGTAATTACAGGCAGGGTACAAAAAAAAACCGAAGATGATAAATGAAAATACATCACTGCCCCGTCGTCTAAGGCTCGTCGTGATGAATTGCGCTTTTTTCTCCACGCTCAAGGCACACGGATGCGTGTCGTATTCCATCGCTTTCATCCCCTTTCACCCAATTATTATAAATAATGAGATAAGATCGGGTTCCGTTACGATGGGCGTTGCTCTGAATAATGTCGCCAATTTTAAGAGCCGAGACGTTTGAAAAACTTGAAGATAGATGATTGTTTCTTAACAACAAAAAGGTAGGTTTTGTTGGCCATATTTTATTTGACGCTTTTCAAAAACCGTTGCGTTTAAATAAATAGATGATTTTCCAGCCATTTCTTTTGTTGCAAGCTTTCATGATTGATAATGATTGAGGGTTCGTTCAAAAGAAAATCAATGCTTTTTTGTTTAGTTCGTATACTTCAGTCAGCTGTCAAAATATTCTTATTCAAACATCAGATTCATAGCAATATCATAACGCATAATGTGTATTGCTAAATGAATTAAACCGTTAGGTAGGTAAATGACTCTAGTTGCGCGGTTCCATAATGTCACTGCAATGGAGGAGAACTAGCAATAAAGTCCATAAGTTACTATTTGAAAAAAAGGTAATACGTACACATAATGTTAAAAAATACAATTAATTTTATATAAAATATGCGACAACAACGTAAATAGCAAAATGAAAATATGACATCCAAAACGGATGAAAAAATAAAATAAATAAGAAATCCTACATTATACTTCACATTACATTGTCGATACATTTGCAAATGGTCTGATGCCTTAAGCACAAAACTTTAATTCGGTATCTAAATTAAGGATCATAATACAATTTATTGGCTATTTAGAAGGAGCTATTTCGCCAAAAATGGCGAAAACAGGAAAGTTATAACAGCAATCTTTGTGAGCAATAAATAACGTAACTTATGAGCTGTGTGGAACTTGTCTATATAAGTCTCACATACGTCGTCCGATATAAGAATTAAAACGATCAACGAGTATGGGGATATTGATGGGGTACGAAAAGTAAAAATCGTTTAAGTCTATCAGTTAGATAATAAAAATATATTAGACTCGTATTTTTTCCTTTATCTAAACAATGAAAAATTACAAAGATACAGCGCTTTAAAGTTCAGAAGCGGGGCTCATGAAAACACCGAAAAATTGTAGCACATAGTGACGTCACGAGAATTTTAAATGCCAAAGTTACATTACGGTATATGACTGGATCGGTGGCTTGACAGCTCAGTCAAAACCTTACATGTAAGTATATCTAATCGGTCTGATCGGAAATTTAGAGCGGAGATCGAAAACAAAATTAAATATTTGTGTAGGTTACTTTATATTTACATAAACGTTATTTATATTATATTGTATTTATATTTACGTGTTCGTGTGACTTTATTGATGAACATTAAAGATTTTTCATGTTTCAAATCAAATAAAGTCGTATAAAACTGTAATGCTGTTGTTTGTTACTTGAGTGAACAAATATTGTCATAATCTTTCAATGTAAAAAGATTAATAGACAGAAATAATGGGTGTAATTTAACTATAGGTAATATGTATGTATTTAGAAATATATAAGTATGTTTATCAGTTGTCTGGTTGCAGTAATACAGGCTCTGCCTAGTTTGGGATTAGCGGGCCTTGTGTGAGTTGTGCGAAGACATTAATTAATTATTTTTTAATTACATACGAAGGACTTTAGTAACTTATGAACAAAAATGTTGTAAATGAGAATTTCCTGTTATTTTCAAAAAAAAATATAAGGTTTGAAAAAAAAACACTGTATTTGATCCAATAGCTAATCCATAACAATAGGAATGTTGACAGTGTATGAAAATAAAAAATCTGTTTAGTCCGTAAAGTTCATAATAAAAAAATATAAGGTACGTATTTTTTACTTTCTCAAAATAAGCAAAAACTAAGGAGATAAAGCGCACCGAAGTTCAGGAGTGGGGGCTAATTACGTCACGATGTTACAAAAAACGTACGACATCGTGACATCATGCAACAATTCAAATCAATTTATCGTCGTAAGTTTTAGGTTACGTACAAAAAGAAAAAATACGTGTCTAATATTTTTTATTAATCTACGTGAAGGGCATCAAAATAAATATCATCATCCTTATTAGTAAATACTTGTTTTAACAAATATCCATCGCTTAAATATAACTTACGTAATATAACTGTTCTACGAACGAAGCAGCTCAGGGATTTTGAATAAAATAAAATATGCATTGTTACGGGAACGACAGAGGCATAAGAGGAACGGAGCAAGGTTTTATTAAAATACCTAGAACTTATTAAATACGTCTTGAGCTTCAATATCATGCATCCGATTGTGAAGGAAAGCATTGATCGTTCTTATTAAAATATCTCTCCTGGAATTCTGTATTGCCTTTATTGAGTGATGTCGTGAAAGATTTAAATCTTTTGAAACCGGATGTATATGTGCAAAATTACGGATTGAAATTTGAGCAATCATACAAGAAACATTTTTACTTTTTATTTAATGTTTTTATACAGGTTTTATTAATTTAGTTGTGTAGTACAACAGCAATTTATCACAATAAACTAAATAATAATTGTAACTTATTATTCGAAGAAAGTAAATTTAAAAAGCTTCTAAGCATGACTTTGGTTTGTATTATCATATTACAGATCTCGAAAGTATTTAGATGATGTCCTAGGGAATTCTGTTCGTTTTTGTAAAAAGTTTAAAACGTGCGTAAACTCAAAACTTATTAGAAAGGTTACTATAAGGTTAGCGACTACTTAGAGGATAAGCGCGCGTGGAATTAGTATCATCTGCATAATTATGTGGCCTCCCTGGCGGTCTGGTATATCATCTTAATCTTGTTTACTACAGTTAGCTGCCCATGGCCTCTATCCTCAGAAGGCTTTAGAGATGCCTTGACATTCCTGTTAGGGATTTGAATAGGACTACATATTTATTACTGTTTTTTTTTTTTTTTTATTAGATTTGGTACTTTAGAAGCCCTTTTACTAAGAATATTTAAGTACAGCAAGACATCACATATAAAAATAACTTAGACTAAGAATTCGATCAAAATAGTATTTCGACGACCTTCGTGGTCGAGTGGTGCTCACACCGGTATTCAATTTCGCCAGCTCTGTGGTCCAGGGTTCGATCCCCGGACGGGTCAATGTAGAAAACCAGTTTTCTACATTGTATCGGGTCTGGGTGTTTGTGATACCTTTGTTGTCTCTGATTCCATAACACACGTGCTTTAGCTACTCATTTTGAGTGCAGAGCAATGCATGTGATTTCGTCCACAATATTGTCCACATTTTGTCCACTTACCCGTATCTTTTATCATCGTTTGTATTTTTTAAGCTTAGTAACAATATTAATCAAACTTTGTTTACTAATTAAAGTTGAAACAATTGTACTGAACAATAAATAATTATTGCTTAACTTTGAATGACGCCTCGGGACAATTAATTAAGGTCAATAATCTTTAATTGGCTATTTTTAATACCTTTTGATATTAGCTTTGAAAGGTTTAATCTGAAATAGAAAATAGGTATCTTAATGTGTTAGGTATTTGATTACCCAATACCCTTGCTACCTCTGCGGATTAGGATTTATGGATTTATCAAATAAAAAGAGGTAAAAGAAGAAGATCCAAAGACTGGCAGATACACAGACATGCGAGCCAAAAGACACTCATTCCAAATAGGAAGTAAGAAACAAAATAAAGAGATCCAAAGACAAATTTTAAAATGAAAACAAGCTCACGCCAGTGTTAAAGCTAATTTAGACGGTGCGACAAATATCGTGCGAGTTGCGATACATTGCCGTCTGTGATTAATCATTTATGACACCATAGCCGCGCACCCCGTAATGTACAGCAAGTCGTTCGATATTTCTCGCATCGTTTAAATCAGGTCTTAAAGATAAAAAAAGATATTGTTACGTGCTACAGATACTTTTACGAGGTCCCTTAATTCTTAAGCTATTATGTAAGACTCGGTAAGATCCTACAATCATAAATGATTTACTTACAACCAATAAATTCTTTACCAAATAGCTTACCTACGTTATACGTATGTTTCTCAATCTGATTTCGTAACATAACCTAATCTTTGATCGAAAGAAAAACCTAGTTTATGAAAGCTATTTATTTGCTCATATAAATAAGAAGAAATAAGCAGCCTTTAACCTTTTGGAGACGTTAAACGTACTTATATGAACTACTTGAATAGAGCCACTTAGGTAATTTTTGAAACAAAATTGGCCTCACGAAAATACCTCGTAATTTCAACAAAGTTACCTCCATTTCGTATTGACAGAAGCAATTATGCGGTTATTACGTAGTAATGGTCACCGTAAATTACGTAATTAAGCCTGCGGCCGTGTCACTTAGCAAAGTTTAGCAAAAATATCGTAATAGGTAAACATCTCCGGTAATTCGTCTCTGTCCAAAGCGCGGGAAATGAAGGATGGTAAAATCAAGATGGCGGAAAATCGCCTTGTCTCGTAAATTAATGTCGTTCCAAAAAGTTAACGTTTACAATATTATTAATTATTTATGAAACACAATTTTAATGGAAAGTTTTCGGTATAATGGAGACGCTATTAAAAAAGTAAAGTCAAAAAACAAATAATTTTAAGGACGAGCATAACTAAGGCGGTAATCGTAATTCAATACTTTCGACGTCGTATCTTTTACTTATTTACAAGAAAATGGGGGGTTATTGAACTTTTGACGTTTCAAACTTCAAAGAGATCCCATTACCAAAACTTATCGATATAGTTATACAAACTGAGACAAACAAACAGAATAATATCATTCACGAACCAGTAACTTACACTCCATTTAAAATTCCCGTAAAGATTATCCACCTGAATTGTTAGACGCTGGAAGTTTTATATCCACTCGGGGCAGCTAATAAATAATTCAGTGTTCTAGAGCAAATTTAATTCATGTTTATTCCAGTTTGGTTCCTCTGAGCGATAACGGTACCCTTTTGTAAGTCGGAACAATAACAATATTTTCGTAACGCTAGGCGCTAACATGTAATCGGAAGCTTATTACGACTTGTTTGATAAATAAGCAAAGCGTTCTGATACTCGGAAGTAAGTCGGAAATTACATTGTTTTTCTTAAAATTTTGATAACATTCTATCGTCTACTTTGCCTGGGTATTTGGAATTTGTTTTGATAGATTAAAATTTTTAAGTTCGTTGTATAACGCTTTAATTTGCAATCAAGTCAAAATGTACTACAATTTCTCTTCAATCAATTACATCGATTTAGAATAAAGGTATTATGATAATAATCAGGGTACCTACAGGTGACTGGACTGATTTACATTTTTTTTTTGTTTGAAAGGATATACTTCTTAGGTGACCCCTTGGTCATGATGTGGTCCTGAAGGAATCGAGGAAACTCTTCAAATCCTTTTTCTAGTTTTTGGTATTTTTAAATTGATTTTAAACTTGGTTAAAGGAGTTTGATTAAAATTTTAAACTTGGTTTTTTAATGCTTGTTTCGCCGTAGAATGGAGAACGACCGTATTTTTTGTCGATATAGGTTAAAAACTTCCAGCTTTAAATTATCGAACACTTGTAATACCATTATATTCTCCAGGAGCATTGGAGTTGGAACTCTAATGGAGTATAATTGTCTGGAACGACGGGATTACGTGCGATCAATGTAATGTTCTCTCGTTTGTTCAACGTGCGGTATGGCTGCAAGATTTATGTGTGCTTTTTTGAGCAAATGCATGTTATTCAACCTAACTATTTTTTTTATTTAATATCCTGTTAAAACTATTTGTAATTACAAAAAAGTATATAGCTATCTTAATTAAAAAAAATCAAGGAAATAAAATCTCAAGAATACAGAATAATGCACAATTGAATATATTACCTACGTGCCATAGACAAGGCCAAGCCAAATAAATTACAAAAAAAAATAAACAAAAATGTTTTTTTTTGTGGAAATTGCTTCCAGAGAAACGATTTTTTTTAATAAACATAATTTTGCTTAATGCATGCTCCTGTCATATCGCTTTTTCTAAACATACCCGCTAAAAGAAATATGACCTTCAAAATATTAGAAAAAGAAACTCGTTTAACCGCCACGTTAAAAAAAAAAGAAAATGATAGAAGCATTTTAGATACTTGTCCTCTAAAATTGAATTCTATTTTTTTTGGATGCTTCCAATTTTGGAGAAAAAAAACAGTGAAATGCGAAACGTCTTTTGGTCAAGGTTTTAAATGGTATAATTAGCCTGAGCTGTAGTTGTTCCTTACACACTTTATGAGGGGAGGTCGGGCGTAGCGCGACGGCCATAGTTTCTTTAAATACCTATTTTTCAAATTCCTCCTCCGTAGTAGTACCTAATTAACAGTTTAATTTAATTTGAAGATTTATTTAGATATACGTAACTAGCTGACCCCTGCGACTTTGTTCGCGTGTTTTAGTTTCAACGGTTTTTCATTTTTGCAACATTTTTCATTTATGCTCCGATCCTATTGGTCGTAGCGTGATGTTATATAGTCTATAGCCTTCCTCAATAAACGGACTATCCAATACAAAAAGAATTTTTCAATTCGATCCAGTAGTTCCTGAGATTAGCGCGTTCAAACAAACAAACAAACTCTTCAGCTTTATAATATTAGTATAGATAATCACCATTTCTCTATCTAGCATCAACTAAGGCTAGATCAAGTAGCGTTTGAAAATATCCTTCTGATAATTAATCTTTTATCTTGTAACATTAGACTGCAACCAACAAGATTTATGTGACAGCCTTCCAATTAAATAGATCTTTGACCTTCAAATGACATCACTGAATTCGTTAGAAATAACTTTTTTAACTAATCATTATGTAACGGCTTGATTAAGCCTTTTAATTACTAAACTTCGATAACTAATCGTCTTACACCTACTTTTATTATTGTTACTGGCACGAAAGAAAATAAGCTTTAGTTTTTTATTCTAAAAAGAATATTTAAATTCTAATAACAAAAACGATTTTCAAGTCTGTCTGGCTTGCAGCAAAAAATATAAAAAAGTTAAATGTTTTATTCAAAATCAACCCTGGAATGAAAATGCATTCAAGTACTCAGACAGTGCTTCGACTCGCTTTCTCAAACGTGTGTAACCGATACTTTGCTTTTGCGGATTCAGAATGTCGTATAATATATGTATGTATGTTCTTTGTTTTGTATGCTTGCGAAGCTATGCACAAAAATAATTTTCATTTTCTTTACCCTTAACCTATTTTACTTAATTTTGAACTTTATTTATCGTAAGTTATTGTAATTGAAATAGTTTTTATTTATCGTAAATTAGTTGGACAAAAGTATTTAAGTAGGGGCTTATTATTTTAGCTATTATACTACCTATATGTAGGTAGTATAATAGCCTAGATACGCACCTAGTATATAGATTATATCTCGGAATCATGACGTAAAAACAAATATTAAATATTAATAATAAAAGTTATTAGATTGTTTGATATTATGCGATAACGATATCAAAGGAGTCAATATTTCGCAACCAATGTATTTTTATTCATAATATCTAACATAAATCTATACTAATATTATAAAGCTGAAGAGTTTGTTTGTTTGTTTGTTTGTTTGTTTGAACGCGCTAATCTCAGGAACTACTGGTACGAATTGAAAAATTATATTTTGTATTGGATAGTCCGTTTATTGAGGAAGGCTATAGGCTATATAACATCACGCTACGACCAATAGGAGCGAAACACAAATGAAAAATGTTGCAAAAATGAAAAACCGTTGAAACTAAAACACGCGAACAAAGTCGCGGGGGACAGCTAGTATCAAATAATATAAGACACATTCATTGGACGTCCTAAAGTCGAAAACATCCAATAAAATTAGATATTAGATTCACATATATACCTAATACCAATAAATATTTACAAAGAAAATATAAGAAAATAATAAGGTTTTACTTTTAATAGAAGTTTTTGTTGTTGATCAAAAAGGTAAGTAAGTTTGTTACGCGTAATATGATCAAGTTAGGTACGGTGGAAAGGTCATAAGTTCCAAGCTTGCATTAGACTAAACTTTTTTATGATTCATGAAGATTAATAGTCTATTTTTTGTTTGATTCATTGATTAAAAAATAATTCAGAAGTGTTATTGCTCTGAAATCATTTAACTGTTTGATATAGGTTTCCTTGGTCAAATTGTCTTAATTCAAACGACTAGGCACAATAAAAATTTTAAGTAAATGTAAAAAATATATACTTGGGTAAAATTTTAAAAATAAACAAAAATTTCCCGTTTTCTCAAAGACTGCGTGGAACGATTTGGAAAATTCTATGGTCATCAGGATTTGATGATGGGATTCCGGGGAAATCAAGGGCAAAGCAAAATTTTCATAGGAACTTATTACGTGTAAAAAAAAATATTGTTATAATTCTAATTTGAAAGTATTATTATATATAATACTTAAATTGAAGTCAGGTTTGTACATTTATGTGTCATCGATTATATGGTTAATTTAGTGTCACAGTAACTTAACCTTCTTAAAGTTTCTAACTGCCTGAAAACTGCTAAACAAAACCAGCGAATAAGTATTTCATATTCCTTACTTCATCTCCGCATCAGACTTGGCCAGCATCCAGACGACGTGTCCTGGGGAGCGGCGGGACCCGAGTGCCATGAGCTGCGACAGCCGCGCTCCCGGCGGCAGGGCGGGCCGCCGCGGCACCTGGCCTGTCCACGTCGCGATGGCCAGCATCTCTGGACACTCTTTCACCAGGTGCTTCTGAGTCGCTATGCATTTGCCGGAGGCGTCCTGTGAAACAATAGTGAAAACGTAAGCATTTGTAGATGGTTAGAACAGCAGAAACATTGTGCTCTAATTATTGTAGGATTTTTTAATTGTACTATACATATTAAAATATCAGTTTACATGCGATGCGAAGGATGCTTGTTTAATGTAGTACCTAAATATGTATATAAAATTATAATTTGACTTAAGTACAGGTAAGTAAGTAAAATTTTAAGTAGTTTAAATAAGTTTTGGACGTGGTATAATATTATAAGTACCAATTTAAAATGATTTGATCTTAAAATCACATTTCATTGTTAGTATCAAATGCAAAAAAAAATGGTTAATGAAAACCTGTGCTTTTTATTTAATTAAACTTCAATAAACGCATTAAATAAATAAATAAATGCTCTTATTATATATACATTGCTCTGAATCCAAAGTAAGTAGGTAAAGCACTTGTGTTATGGAATTCAAAGAGAACGAAGGTACCACAAACACCCAGAGTCCAGACAATGTAGAATAGTGGTTTTCTACATTGACCCATCCGGGGATCGAACCCAGGACTTCAAAGCTGGCGACACCTGGAGAACCGGTGTGTACGCCACTCGACCACGGAGGTCGTCAAGCATTAATGTTCATAACACACTCAATACCTACAGCAATTAAACTATCTATTAGCCGTTGCAGTGGCGGCACGTGTACACTTATAAAACAAGTGTTTCCAATATTCAGTGAGGAATATCTTCGTATAATAGTCTAGTCTAGGTTCAGATCTGTTTAATTACAATAATCCGAGAGCACAGCTGTATTTACTAACGATAACAGAATTCAATACTGACCTATTTATTTTTTCATTTCAATTTCCAATTGTTATTTATCGTTGTTATTACCATATCTACTTAAATATTAGTGTATATAACTGCCGCACTCAGAGACATTAAGGGCTACTTAAGGGATTCCTTATTATCGATTTAAATAATATTATTAAACTTATATGTTTAGCTAAGGTTTATTGTGTTTTATTTTTTAAACAGAAGAACACTCTTGTCTGCCTAATTAGGTACGGCAAGGTTTTATTTTAAAAGAAAATTCTGATTTATTTGGAAGTTAGGTTCATTGTGCACTGATGGCCTTACTTTTATAAATTTCGACGGTGTTTTTCAAATTCTTAGCAAATTATAAATTCAAATTCTCTATAGAAAACTTGAATTAAGAATTTGCCATTTAGTTGCTAAACACAATTGAGGTTTTTATAAATAAGGAAATTAATGCTTGTTTTTTTTCCTGCCTTTAAAACTTACTACAACTTAAAACATTTTAAAAGAAAATAATTAGGCATAGGGACATAAATGGATTTATTTCAGAAATCATTACATACGCTATGTTTTTAGACTTTTTATCTGTTACTAGCTGTCTCCCGCGACTTTATCCGCGTATTTTAGTTTCAACGGTTTTTTATTTATGCTCCGCTCATTTTGATCGCAGCGTGATGTTATTTAGCTTATAGCCTTCCTCATTAAATGGGCCATCGACACTAAAATAATTTTTCATATCAGACCAGTAGTTCCTGAGATTAGCGCGTTCAAACAAACTCTTCTGCTTTATATGTTAGTATGATTTTGTCTAGAAGTAACGATACATTATTTGTATTTCAAATCTAAGGTGTTGTAAAATATCTATTTTGCATCAAACTTGCTCACTAAACCACAAGACGTTTCAAAACCGAAGGTATGCCGTCTTATTAATGAATGAGCTGCGGTTACGGTGCGGGTGCGGTGCGAGTGCGGTGCGGCCGACGTGCGCTTCAATTACTACCATTCATAGTTCACGAGGCCTGATCAGGTAATATATAGGTAAGTAAATATGTGGGTATGTGAGATTAGGTTGTTCAGAATTAAATGTGGTTTCAATTTGAAGGTATCTATTGATGATATGTTTTACTTTTGAGTGAAATATAAGGAATAGAAATAGATTAGTTGATAAATCACTAATTTACGGCTCTATTTTATATTTTTTTATATACTTATAATGCAGGTAATGTTGTTTTTAATTTCAAGCTTTTTTTTTTAAACGTTTTATAAGCACATAAAAGACTATAAAGCACGCTTGCTATTAATTCTTAAAGCACGACTGATGACGTCGTAGAAGCGAGACAGTGGGCAGTGTAAGGCATCGTCTCGCTTCCACAACGGCAACAGTACTGCTTTAAGACATCATGGTACAAGTACTGATAGTTATTATATTTATTGAATAAACCTTTTTCTTTATTTGTTCTTTCTTTAATAAATAACAAAATGATCGTCAAAATACGCTCATGTTCGTAATCCCCGACAACACCAAAACAATGTCATTAATATTTCATCAAATACACAAATTCACAATGTAACGTAAAAGTAATTTGACGGAGGTTACAGAACAATGTGCGAATTAGGCCTATCGGAAACGTGGCATCCGTCGTACGCACTGAATTCGCAATTAGACAACGAATAGCCAGAGAATCGCTTTAATTTTGAATAGACAGACGTTTGTTGATTAACTGAGAGTAATATTAATGGGTTCTCTGTTTAGCGGGGAACTTGACGAATGGTATTTCGTGGATGTTTTAGCTAAGCATAGCGCTTATTTTATTCTTGATCTTTGGTACAAAAATAAAATTTTCCAGAGCTTATAAAAAAATAATAAGATTTATAAAATATGTTGTGTATGTTAGTTAACACATTACATGTTAACAAGTTACAGTTTTTACTTAATTTTTGACTGTAACGTCTGTTTGAAATAGCAGTTCTTTTAAGACAACGCAAGTGGAACCTGATGTGTGGCAAACTATAGAAAGGGTATTACCGAAATGTATAGAGTCCATGGGGTATTGCACTCTATAACCACATGGACTCTTTACCCCTTTGGCATTGTTATGTTATTTCGGAAACACCCGGTATATTGTTATGCTATTTTGAGCTAAAACAGCCACAAAACACCATTCGGTTACATAATTTTAGCTCAAAAAAAGGTTATTACATAATTGATATCCAATTTTTCGTGTAAATATATTTGACATCAAAAATCATAACCAGACCGCTAAAGCGATGTATCTTAACATTTAGCGAGTAACGTAATAAGATATTGACCTTTGTAGTGCGATGACACGTTTTGTTATGATTTTTAGTGTCTGATAACTGATGCGAAAAATTGAGTATCAATTATTTATATAACTCACTAGCTGTCCCCCGCGACTTTGTTCGCGTGTTTTAGTTTCAACGGTTTTCCATTTTTGCAACATTTTTCATTTATGCTCCGCTCCTATTGGTCGTAGCGTGATGTTATATAGCCTATAGCCTTCCTCAATAAACGGACTATCCAATACAAAAATAATTTTTCAATTCGAACCAGTAGTTCCTGAGATTAGCGCGTTCAAACAAACAAATAAACAAACAAACAAACAAACTCTTCAGCTTTATAATATTAGTATAGATTTGACATAAAAAATCATAACCAGACCGCTAAAGCGACGTATCTTAACATTTAGCGAGTAACGTAATAAGATATTGACCTTTGTAGTGCGATGACACGTTTTGTTATGATTTTTAGTGTCTTCTAGTGACTGATGCGAAAAATTGGCTATCAATTATTTATTTTTAACTGTCTCTCTACCTGATGTACTCTTCACCCCTTTCTTATAGATATACTCTTTTGGGAACATAAGGTACCTTATTATCGTGAACATAGTACATCTGTCTATTGAGTATAAATATATTGCATTATTATTACTGTTCAGTGGAGCAATGGATGCAGTCATCGATGATGTAAAGCCCCCGGAGCGTGCTAAAGCTTCCTCGTGCGAAATGACTCTGTTGTCCGGTCAAGCTCAAGGTTGCTGCAATCCATGAGAGGTAAACAGACCAGCACTATAGTCAAGTAAGGTTGGCTGAAATCGGTCTGAAATACGCCTAGAAATTACATTTCTTTAAGATAAGGCACGTGACTTAGCTTGTCACTTCCATTTCCATACAATTTTAAAACAACGTTAACGATTATATAAATGTAGGAAGCGGAAGAGAGGCCTATTAAGGCATCTGTCCCACCGGCAGCGATAAAACCAGTAACAAATACGATGTAGATCCCGTGCAAATAAATGAGATACATATATTAATAGTTGATCTCTAACTGTTTACAATGGCGGAGAGAACTCTTTCTGCATTTGTTTCTTTCGGCGACAAGACCTACACTCGCTTCACAATTTTCGATCAAAACACTCGCCGAGTGACCAATCAACCGCCATACGCTGCCGGTGGGACAGATGCTTTAGGTATATAGATGCTTTAAGTATTAATATATCATTTAATAAAAAAGAAATCTTAATAAAGAAAAAAATAATATAGATATTTAAATGAATCTAGTAAAATCAATTCAAAAACGTTCGTATACTTATTTTAAATGCGTTTATTAAACCAAACTCAATGTAAAACTGATATCTAAAACCAATATCAATGGAACGTTATTAAAACTGTTTAGTTCGCAGGTGCGCCGCGGGAGGCGCCACCTGTACGCTAATGAAAGTCCGACCCTCAGAAATTACTCTCTGTTCCACTCATGCAGTAACAAAATCTCTTCAAACACAGTATTTGCGACCCGCTTCACTCAAATTTTAAGTATTTTGTACCGTAAGCAGGTGGCATAGATGATTTAAATTGAATTGAATCTCATCTCGAGGCATCTTGTAACCGAATCAGAAAACTGGAAGTACGCTCGAGTTTTGAATTTGTTTCTTTAATTATAGCTTGACATGGTTTTTTCTTTTTTAAATACTAGCAAATACTTTTTAATTTTTGTTGTCAGTTATCGCGGAAAGAAGACATGCCCTTAAAGTAGCGCATATCTTTTCTTTGGATTCAAGCCTACCCCATGCCAAGTTTTATTCATATCGGTTTAGCAGTTTAGTCGTGTATAACAAGACAAGCAGACAGAGTTATTTTCGCATTTAAAATATAAAATATTTTTTGATACTTTTATTCAAGTTAAGTAAGTAGGTTTTTTGCCATTTAATGTCAACATTTTGACCACCGAATTCGTCACAAAAAGCCTTAGAAACTACGTCAGAACTTAAACAAAAACATAATTACGAATAGTTCAGGTCGGAAGCCCAACATTCGTGGGAGGCCGAAAGCTCTAATTAGAAAACTTGCAACGTCACCGGTACCCACACAACTTGTGATTACACTCGAAGAATTTTAATGACTTCTAACAGACTGAAGATGCCGCCTATATAGGTCACAGCTTATAAAAACAATTTTAATATTTGTTATACAGCACTTAAGGAATTTTTGTCGCGGTATATTATTCCTTTGCATTTATTTCCTTACTAATATTATAAATGCGAAAGTAACTTTGTCTGTCGCGCTTTTACGCCAAAACTACTGAACCGATTTAAACAGCTAGTTTTTTTTAAGAGTTTTACGCAGTTAGCCTGAGCGCAGGCTTTGACTGCTTCACCAGACTTTGGAAGCAGCTAGTATTTATATATGTAAATATTAAAAACATTAATATTTTTTGTGACATCCACGAACCGTGGAACAAGAACACCAATAATTATTTATCAACCAGCAGTCAGCATCGATAAAATATTTTAAGCTCAAGTATTTACTTTAATTTTATTAACATTGCTGTTTGACTAAAGGCGATAGCTCGAGTGGAGGTACATCTAAAGGGAATTCGTGGAAATTAATGCGTTGATGCGGCCACAATACGCCAATTTTATTGCCAAGAATAGACATTGACGTTGACCATTCAAGTGTGGCCACTCCGTACGCGTTAATAATTATCGCAATATTTATTGCGATACTGACCGTTTACGTTACTCTAGCCCCGGCATTAAAGACAGTAAAAAACTACGCGAATACTTCCCTTTTTGGCTATTTCCTACAACAGGGACAGAGCGGGAACACACTTTTATTTATTTAATTTGGTTCACCAACAATTGTTTACACAGGTTTCATGACACAATCAAAGAGTACAAATTAAAGACAATAGTGTAACAATTACTTAAAGGTAAACTCTGCATGCTATATAAATGTTGTACAAAGGAAAATAAAACAAATCAACAAAACAAATAATAATTGAAGACACTTACAGTCTACCTCCTACATACATCAAGATTAAACCAACTACGGCAGCTTTTTTATTGACTGCAAGGGTAGCCGAGTGGTATAGGTCACTACGCCAATTACCTCAGTGCGCGACGAGCCGTGGGTTCGATCCCCGCATGGGACAAGCATTTGTGTGACCCACAAAATATGTTGTCGTTTTTCAAGTCTGGCTGTTCTTTGTGCATGTGATTTGAATGTTTGTGAAACCCCGCGACACAAGAATTAAATTTCTTAGTGCGGGAGACGTTTAAAAAAAAAACCCCTAGTAGAAGCTCACAACAACTTCATAAATACTTCACTAACATCAAATAGAAAAATCTAAGTAAATAATTTATTTCCCTTTCATAAAACTGTTCGTAAACGCCGCTGGTAACATCATGTACCTATCAAATCGCAACTGGTTCTGACAGACTAATAATTACATTTCAACGAACACACGTTCTTTTGTTTTTATTTTTACGTGTACTCACTTGTGGACGGTAGAACTCGATTTAAATTTTTTGTTTGGTTTTAGATTTCAGATACACATGTTTTATTGGATATAAAAGAAAACTATAGGCGACATTTATGCAATTACTAGCTGGCCCAAACATTATACATAACTTCTTGAATCACTCTATCTATTTCTGTATAATGCATTTAAATTCTTCGCGTAGTTTAAAAAATCTAAGCATACAAACAGCGGTGCGACTTTTGTTTTACACTAAGTATATAGAGATATAAGAATTTAGATGTGAAATACAAAAAAAATGGGGTCAGAAATGGCACAGAAAGGACTCAATAAAATAAATGTTTTTTTTTTTTGTCTTTTTGTTTTCCCACCTCATACAAACAATAAAATCAGAAACTATTTAGAACGCAAGTCTGTTATGACGAGTTCTCATAAGTCAGAATCTTCGTCAACTGTTACCAAAAAGTTTCGTTTTGAAAACATTTATGAGTAATCAAATATTCGATATTCACATTTTACTGAATAATTCTATTTTTACACCTGGTTGGAAAGTGGAAACTTACACACACTAACATCTATATTTGATCAACGAACGTCCACAAACGTTCGCTAGCAGCACCTTAGCAACTCGAGAGCCGTGTCTGAGAGCGTAGTGTAGTGTCGAGAGTGTCGGACAATGGGTCCGACAACGCCCCTTTCGTTTTAACGAGCGTTTGGCGTGTCGGAGAGAGCTCGAGAAATATTGCTGTAAGGGCTGAGACATACGATGTTTTTACAAAGTACCTGCGCTTTTAAATTGAAATAAAAGTGTTTGTGTATCGCAGTGGGGTTTTGATGCGTTAAGCGTGCGTCAACGAGTTTATATTTTACTAGCTAACCGGACTGATGGTTGTCCTGTCACCTTTTAAACGTTCCCTGAACTTCCACAAATATTTTAAGATCGAAATTATTCAAATCGGCCCAGCCGTTCTCGAATTTCACCGAGACAAACGAACAGCAATTCATTTATATATATATATAGATAAATAAATAGTCGTATTCAGAAAGAATATTGTATCTTAATTAACTAGTACATATTCACTACTACCTGCACTTTCCAGGACGTGATGGAGGCAAATAACCGGGCCAGGCCAGGCCCGACCGGGCAGAGATGGCCATTTTTTTGCCGGCAAGAGTTTGAGGGTCATTTGACACGAGAAGGAGTACATATTTTATGCAGAAAATTACTGTTAAATCCCTGATAACGTTACAAATATATTTTAACAAACATATAAATTGTAAATTAATATCTAAATGAGGGATATATATTCCATTCTATAGTACAAACTTAGGAATACACTTAGCAAAAGGCACCGTTATAGTAAAACAAAATAAATGCGGCGGCAAATGAAACAATCTCATAAACACAAATGAACATGATATTGAGTAAATAAAAAAGAAAAATGGCGGTATTTTTACAAGGAAGGCGTTACTAAGTAATATATCTGTTGGGAACTACGTACCCTACCGTTGTCGTTACTTTTATTTTGTATCGCTTGAGGATGAAATATGTGTATTCTTCAGCAATAGCGCACACATATGTGTTGGAATCTATACTAATATTATAAAGCTGAAGAGTTTGTTTGTATGAACGCGCTAATGTCAGGAACTACTGGTTCGAATTGAAAAATTCTTTTTGTATTGGATAGTCCATTTATTGAGGAAGGCTATAGGCTATATAACATCACGCTACGACCAATAGGAGCGGAGCATAAATGAAAAATGTTGCAAAAATGAAAAACCGTTGAAACTAAAACACGCGAACAAAGTCGCGGGGGACAGCTAGTTGCGTATAAAACACAACCTTACTAATATTTTTTAACCGACTTCAGAAGTGGACAAGGTTCTCAGTTCATTGTTTTTTAGTATGTTCCCCGATTACTACTTGTTTAAAGTTTTTAAAATGATTATTATTTAACTTTGGGGACGGTTTTTTTACATTTATATAAAATTAATTAGTAGTGTCACATGTGACGGCACGTGTTATTAAAAATTGGTGCGACGTCACGCGACATTTTTATTCACTGTATATTCCTCATTGTTTAAATAAAAACAGAAAAAATACGTGTTCAATATTTTTTAATAATCTATGCGACGAGTAAATAAAAAAAAATAGTCCGCATCCCTATTCAGTAAGATAGTCGAGTATTCACTTTTTATGAATTCATATTTATGGCGTTTCTATTTTGTTTAGCGATTGAGATTTCCCCGATCTACTGTCAAAACTCATGTAACTTCTGACTAAAGTACGCTTCGTTCGACGATAAACTATAGGTGTTACTGTGGTGGAAAGGTAAGTCAAATTTCCAAGGAAA
Organism: Diachrysia chrysitis; assembly: GCA_932294365.1. Lineage (NCBI taxonomy): Eukaryota > Metazoa > Arthropoda > Insecta > Lepidoptera > Noctuidae > Diachrysia > Diachrysia chrysitis. Next base: position 2,499,444 of record OW028661.1, read on the forward strand.
ACCAGCTATTAGTTCCTTACAGAGTTTAATGTTTCTTTCAGTAATTGTGTTAACTAGTGGTTCAGCTTAAACTTAGTTGAGCAACTGTTTCGAATCTTATTACAAATGCAAGTTCTAATTGAGTTGCTGGGTGTCGGAGTTGCCTTTCAAATTGCGTGTTAGTATGCAGCTCAGTCAATTACCATTGTATAGGCAATACAGTTCGTTTACATTAATTTAGTGAGAATGTCAACTATAATACATATTAATTGTATAAGATGATTTAATAAACAATTTTTTGTAGTTACTATTATTCTTCACTAACTATGCCCCGCGGTTGCCCGCGCAAGTAGTTCTCCCTCCCGTAAGTCATTTTTTATAGTCTATTTTAGCAATGCTTTTTTATTTGGTTTTTCTTTTTTTTTAAACGACTCCTGCAATAAGGAATTTAATCCTTGTGTTGCGGGGGGCTTCACAAACATCCCAGACTTAAAACAAGCATTTGTGGATCACACAAAATGTTTGTCCCATGCGGGGATCGAACCCGCAGCACGTCGCGCACAGTGGTAGTTAGCGTGGTGACCTATACCACTCGGCTATCCGTGCAGTCGAATAATAGTGCTTTGATAGTTTTATTCTGCTATTCGGAACGGAGACAACTGTAACAAATTTAATATCATAAAAATCGGTCCACCCTTCTTGAGTTATAAATGGGGAAGCTAACCCGACTTTGTTTAGAAGATTGAGACATTTTACTCATTATAGTACCCAGTTCCATATTTTATAATAAATGAAATTGCTCGCGCGTAAAACAATCTTACAAAAGTATGTATGTAAGCATCATGTCTATTCTTTTTGTCTTCTGGCTACCCCATACAGTAAACGAGTATAAAACACCAACAACCGCGAACAAATTGTACAGAGTAATAAAATTGCTAAACATACATCCTTCATCACACGGCCCGCCTCACACGAGTTGATTTTCATTACTCGACGAACGACTTAAAACGTATTTTGCGACGTAAGTCTGAGAATACTTTAGAGGAGTTGATATCGCATCCACTACGAGAAAGATTACCGAGGAAACGTCCCGTGTAAACTGATTCTGAGGCGGCGAACTGTGAGCCACAGATGGAAGCGATTTGAATAATTTTCAATAATAGACCTTTTGGTTTACAAATTGGTATGTTTTTAGTACTGGCAAAATGTTCCCGATTCAGAGAGAAAGGCTTGGAATCGAGCTTGGAAGTTCATATCATGATTGGTTTACGTACTATAATATACGTTTTATACGACTCAATAAAGAGGATACAATTCGTCAGTTTTTTTAATTTTATTTTTTGTTTGTTCCCAAGACGCCTTGGAACTGAGACCAAGTTTTGGTTTGTTTGAAAGGGTATACTTCTCAGCTGGTTCCATGGTATCCAGGTTAATATCTGATAATATGGTTCTGGAGAAATCAAATGACCTCTTAAAATTTTATAGGCAAGTTTAATATTTTTTTAATGTTACGTTATTAACTTATTTTTTTTTAACATAGTTTTTTTTATACTTGTAATTATTGAATAAAAGTAATTGCGAGTATAAAAATATTGGTTAAGTTGTTCATATGTACTGTTGGTAGTAAGCCTTCGCAATTGCAGCGATTATATAGAATTGCATAAAGAAGTCAATTTCTATACATTATGATCACGCTATATTTTCCCAACGTCGATAAAAAAATAAACCTTTGTTGATCCCATTAATGCAGTAGCTAACACTTTTCTTATATATCGCTATATCTTCCCCTTTGCAACAATTGCGTCCTGAAAGTTATTATAACTTTTGTTGCCAGAGTCTCAGCATTGACTGGACTGGACCCGACTTGTTTACCTCAGCGAATGGAGCGTGTGATTTTCTTCCTATTTTATGTACATTGCTGCTTCTGTGGTATTTCATTGTTCTGCTTATGTTGTTTAAAGTGCCGATGTATTATGCACATTTGGTAAACGTTCGGATTTTATTACTGCAAAGTAAGACGTATCTTTTGGATTTTCTGTCGTTGAACAAAAAATTTTCATTTGATTAATTAATTTTTGATCAGCGTGCTTAACATGCACTCTTAAAACAAGACAGTAGACGTCGTTTAAGCGAGACGCCACTACGCGCCATCTCACTTTCCCAACGGTAACAACACTGCTTTAAAAGTTCAAGGTACAGATACAGGAGTTAAGTAAAGTCGATGTCCAAGGTTAAAAAAGACATACAAAACTCAACCTTAGTGCTTAGACATACAGATACTATTAAGATGTTGCCACACATTGTACTGTTGACAATACATTCAATAAAGTTACGTTATTTAGTTCGACATATTTCGGCACTAAAAGAAATTTACATTATAAATAACCATTGTTAAAAACAATATACTTTTTGGTTCTTTTTAATAACATTACAAACATATATCTCTTGTTCAACCAAATGTATGTTTAAAAAATAAATGTTCCTCATAATGTATAGACTGAAATTCAACCGGAAAACTCATTAGGAAAGTGGAAAATGGAGCAAGGATGCTAATCCATTAGCAGTTGTTAATATAACGTCCATTTTCATAAAATATCCTTGTATTCAATTCCATTCATGCATCCTACTACAATACGTCTGAGTGAGACTTAAATTTAAACGTCTACGTAATATGTAGAATGGTTTAGATACCTAAGTGCGAAACTTTTTATCGTTAAAATCGTTCCTCAAAAGAGATATCAAAAGTATCTGTTTACCGAAAAATATCAATGAATGGCTTCCAGAAAATAAATACGTTACATAACCTTCTTGATACAATGAAGACTCCTATTAGCGTCAAAAATAAATTATAACTCCGACAATTGACGGTACATCACATAAATGTGCCGAAAAAAATATTATTTTCCTTTACGTGAATAACATTGGCATACAGACAACGAAAATATGTTTCTATATAGAAAAAGATCTGAATTACGAAGTTGTAGGGGAAGGTAAGTTTATTTAGAGTTCGTTTCGTAACCGGCCTACGGCGTCGTAGCGCTCGTAGCTCGTTCTACGCGGCTACGAGCTGATCGTAGAGGCGTTTTATCATATTTGCATGAGATCTGTGTCCCGGATCTGTCGTAAGCCGTCCCCAATATGAGGATAAGGTCTCTAGAATGATGATGACATTTTCAAGTTACATACAAATTACTCTGGTCCGTACAATGTAAAAGGAAAGTAACCTCTTTTTTCGTGTAAATAGTCCCGTATGGCAATATGAGTTCGGGGCTATACATTGTACGTGTACAAGGTTGTGTATTGTAAGATTACATAATGGATACATATTGCTATATACGTTAAAATTAAATACTTATTTTATTCACATTGTTTATGATGAATTGTATTTAATTCTACGCGGAATAAATTAAATGACATTAATGAAGATTAAAAATTGATTTTAATGAATATAATCAAATAAACAAGTGATTGTTTTACTATAATTTGACTAACTTTAGCTTGCAAATCCGCCCGCATGGGCCGGTTGCGCGGAAAAAGAATCCAAGTTTTATCAAAATCGGTTACATGGTTTAGACGTAAAAGCGTAACAGACAAACAGAGTACTTTCACATTTATAATATTAGTTTCAATCTCTATTTCCGTAGGACTCTTTGGCCCTCAATATTACATGAAGCAACCCGAACGCCCACCTATAAGCATAATATGTAAACTAGTTAAAAGTTTAACTTGCCACTTATGCGACAATGTTTATTTTGGTCATAGTGTAAATAATAACATTGCGATAGAAAAATAAACATGTAGTTTTTTTATTACAATATAAAAACAATAACATATTTCACGTATTTTTTTTTATAATCAATGTTCGCTTCTATACTAATATATATAGCTGAAGAGTTTGTTTATTTGTTTGAACGCGCTAATCTCAGGAACTACTAGTCCGATTTGAAAAATTGTTTCCGTGTTGGATAGCCCATTTATTGAGGAAGGCTATAAGTTATATAACATTACGCAACGACCAAAAGGAGCGGAGCATAAATGAAAAATGTTACAAAAATGATAAACCGTTGAAACTAAAACACGCGGTCAAAGTCGCGGTGGGGCAGCTATACAATATAAAAACAATAACATATTTCACGTATTTTTGTTTTTTATAATCAATATATACTTATCATTAATAATAATTAATTAATAAGTCTATATGAGTAAAAATAAGGGTCATGTCATCCACATTTAATTTGATTTTCATTTATATAGTACCCTTTTTTAAAAAGCATTTACATAATCTACACATAGGACAAAAAATACCGTAAAAAAGAAACAAAAAAGAATTGTCTTTTCAAAAATTACAAAAGAAATCTAATACACAAAAATAAATTTAAGTCAAAACAATAAATAAATAGACTAAAAAACAGATCAGACGAGCAAAGTTTTGAACAAGATAAAAGATAAAAGAAAAGAACGAAGTCACCAAGTTTTAAGCAACTGTGGCGTCAGCTAGGAACTCTGAGCAAAATAAACTCCTCTACATCCATTGTAAAAGTATTTATAGATTAGTATTATCTTTATCGTGACAGTGTAGTTTAGACTAGTTTCAAGGTATACCCCGCGCAAGTAATTCCCGTTCTGAAAGACATATTCTTTTTATTTCGTGTATTTTTGCAATGTTTTGATAGTATTTCAAGAAGGACGGAGATAAATCCAACAAATCAAAGATCATTATAATTGGTCCAGCCGTTTTAGAGTTATAAATGGTGTAACTAACGCAACTTTGTTTTATATATTTAGGTATGCTGTCATCGCAAAAGTTACCAACATGAGAAGATGTAGAGATCGTCCTGTGGTTACTAGTCGGAAGCAATCACAATTAAAACATTTTAGAAACAAGGACGCTTAAATTATTTTAGAAAGTGTATAAAAACCAGCCAAGTGCAAGTTTTACTCGCACATGCAGGGTTCCGTACAAGAAAAATGCCGTTAAAAAGATAAAAAAAACGTTGCTAGTACTGTAGCCCCCTTTAAATATACATTTAGTTATATTTATTATTTGTTGTAATTTTTATATTTACTATTAGTTGTGTGAAATGAATTTTTCTACTCTCTAGCTAAGATGTATCTCATGCACCGTTTGTTTGTTTGAAACACGCGGACGGACGGACGAACAGAGAAGACTTAGTAATTAGGGTCCCGTTAGTATCCTTTAGGTTCGGAACCCTAAAAGGGAGATTATGAAAATTGGATACATCATATTCCTATGGTAACTAATAAAACTCAGTCAGAGTCTGGAGTTCCCTCAAGACGTTTTATTACATTGGACGATCTCGTAATTATTATAAAACGGTTTACCTAATTATTCTATGGACAACAAAAGCACCTTCTGTGCTATTGAACGTTATAAAAAACTAGCTGTGTTTTAGTTTCAACGGTTTTTCATTTTTGCAACATTTTTCATTTATGCTGCGCTCCTATTGGTAGTAGCGTGATGTTATATAGCCTGTAGCCTTCCTTAATAAACGGACTATCCAATACAAAAAGAATTTTTCAATTCGAACCAGTAGTTCCTGAGATAAGCTCGTTCAAACAAACAAACTCTTCAGCTTTATAACATTAGTATAGATAAACAGGCAGTAATCACTCCTTAGATTTTTTTAACATGATAAGGTACCCACTTGATAGACTGTATATCTATGTATGACTGGTTCAAAATACAAACGACAAATCAAAATGTAAATCACTCAAGTACTAAATATTCAAAGCTATATCAAATTCTTGGAATAAATGCGAATTAACACCAAAGCTTATACTGTACCCTACGAGGAATATGGACGTGACGTCACACTTATAATCCAACCCTCATAAACTTGCTGTTAACCTTTACCCGTATTAGATAAATATCTCCATATTAACATGCAAGTAATCGGTTTTAATGTTCATCGTTCCCTGTTATTTGGTAATGACTTATTAGGTTGGTAGGTAGGTAGGTAGGTAGGTAGGTAGGTAGGTAGGTAGGTAGGTAGGTAGGTAGGTAGGTAGGTAGGTAGGTAGGTAGGTAGGTAGGTAGGTAGGTAGGTAGGTAGGTAGGTAGGTAGGTAGGTAGGTAGGTAGGTAGGCAGGCAGGCTGGTAGGTAGGTAGGTAGATAGGTAGGTAAGTAGGTAGGTAGGTAAGTAGGTAGGTAGGTAGGTTGGTAGATATTTTATTATTTGGTTAAGAATCCCTCTCGGGTGTCGTTAGAAGACCCTATCAAAGTTTTATCACAATCTGATCATTGGTTTACAAACACTCATTAGGAGATAAACATACAAATATTCATTTTTCTTTATATAAATATAGATTTTATACGAACTTACAAAAAAAAATGTGCATACTATTTTCTCGAATTTTTATGCTTATTATTATATATTTTGCTTATTATTATTACTAATGGTTAAATTAATAATAATAAACGAAACAAGTTAGCAAAGCTTAAATTAGTCAGATTAAAAAAGATTACACTTATAACATGTTATCAACGAATACGCGTAATAAACAGTATACAGCCTTTACAAATTCCTGCATTCACTAAAAATACGTCACCGTTTTGTGTGTGCCCTATTTCTAGATATTTGCCACGTATCTTAGATCCCTATAATGTCACAATATACTTTTATAGCTATTAGTAGTAGTAGTTGCGACGCTACAATATCTATGACACCGATTCTAAACCACAACAACTTTCAGTACGAAACGAAAAATAAGATTTTTTATTAATATTATTAAGATATCGTCGATTCAGCGACTCTGCTCTAGATGAGATAAAAGAATTCATATTTAATAAAGACGTACATGTTAACGAATACTGAACTCTTAAGTTATGTTAATAAGGTTACATTTGCATCGGAGCGTGCTCTCCGCTTTTCAATGCTCGCCGAGCCGAATTTTCTTATGACGTACAAAACTTTTATTTTATTGAAATACTTATCCGCAAACGCTGGTATGCATTTAAAGTTTCGTAATTTTATTATCTGAAATGGATAAATGAAATCTTTTTGAAGAAAACCCTCTTCTTCAAAAAGATTTCAGTTATCCATTTAAGTAAGTAAGTTAAGTACGATCAAGTTGCTTAGCAAAACTATTAGTTAGGTTTGGTAATTTTTATCTTTGGCATACGTAATTATCCTTACTAATATTATAAATGCGAAAGTAACTCTGTCTCTCTGTTTGTCGCGCTTGACAAAAAAAACTACTGAACGATTTAAATGAAATTTGATACACATATGGTCTAGAGCCTGAGAAAGGACATAGGCTACTTTTTGCCGCAATAACCGACATCCACGCGGGCATAGCCGCGGAAAACAACTAGTAATATAATAAAACGTATCCATACTAATAATATTACATACACAAAAGTTAATTTGTCACAAGGATGTGCTGAAGCGCCACATGAAAAGCTGTTCTATAGATCCGTCTCAGTGGGAGAATCTGGCATCCAACCGTAGAGACTGGAGAAGCCGCGTAAAAGCCAAAGTCTATGACTTTGAAGCACGCCGACTTTCTGAGCTGGATGCCAAACGAGATGAGTTGAAAACTCGACCACCCGTAGCTATCAACTACAACTTTGTGGCTGGTACCCTGACATGTCCGCAGTGTGCGCGGACTTTTACGCATAAAATTGGGTACGCCAGCCACATGAGAGCACACGCACGCCAATAGAGTCGAAGTAGTCGCCGTTACCGAAATCGGTGTGGAAGATTATTATTATTATTATTATTATTATTTATTATTAATTTGTCTGTCTGTTACGATTTCTACAGGAAACTTGGTATGGGGTAAGCTTAGATTCCAGGAAAGGACATAGGCTACTTTTTGCCCCGATAACCGACACCCACGCGGGGCGTACCCGAAGGTAAAGCTAGCTTTTAAATGAAAAAAAAAAACTGATGTCTATCAATATGCTAAAGTAGAGAAACATTAAAATATACCGTAGATGTACAATTTTATACCGTCTTCATTTATTTCACGATAACTTTCAATCTAAACAATACAATCTAAAATCGCATAATTTTATTGTTTTATTCAATCAATCGTACTGGCCATATCATAATTCCTCCTACGTTTAAGAAAAATAAAGACTGAAATGGCTTCTTTAATACTCTTGTTTATTTACAAAAAAAAACTTGTTTTTAAAGGTTGATTCTTTTAACTTTAATATTGAATTATAATATAATAGAGTTAAAATTTCGCTAAAATAATGATCAACTATCTATGTACACACCTAAGCCTTTGCCGTATTTAGTTGTGTGCGTATATGTATATACTAAACTTAAAAAGCCATTTAAATATTTAATTCATTTAATATTAAAGTCAATACCAGAATAAATAACTTCTTGTAAGTACTGTGCAAAATGTTGGTTCTATAGAATATAGAAAATATAGAAATAAGTCAATATTAATTTAGTTTTTCTAAAACGTTTGAAATTCTAATAATAGAGCAGCTGTCTACTCCAGAATGTCATTGCTTTGTGAAAAAAATGTTAATATCTTCAAGGTAAACTACACTATTATACTTTCTTTCGCAATAGGCTATTTGACACTATGAATATTTTTGTGATTATTTGCTTTAAATGCATAAAATGAGAGTTTTTCATGTGAATCACATCATTTTTATTAAAAATTAAAACAATTAATATATCCAAAAACACAAAAATATGTTTGGCTATTTGTTTCTCGCGCCACACATTGAGAAACGACCCGGATTGGCTAATGTTATAATGACGTCATCCGCGCGTAAACATATTGTCGGTGGTTGAAGTTTCTATTGTGTTTACAGATATTTTGGCGTTTCTAATTATATTTGCAGCGATTTGTGATATCTTTCGTTTCCCACTTTTGTTTTGCGAGTTTTTCTCGAAATGGACAGCAATTTTATTAAGCAATTTTTTCGGGGGTTTTTATAGATGTATTTGTACAACAGGGTACAGCACACCACTTGTAAGTCATTTTATTGGATTAATCAACAATAAATTACAAATATCCAAACACAAACACCACTGCGGAACCGAAAACCTTTATTGCTTACGCTTGTTTACGCGCTTGTGACGTCACTCACAAAGCACGACACCATATTGTTTGAATAAAGCGTTTCGGCGGCTTATTTGAATTTTGAATTTTTATTTGCAATTTTCTTACGAAATACGTAATTTCTTTTTGAAAAAATTTTATGGGTGAAATTCTTAACCGTAACCAAGTAATTCAAGATAGAAATTATAAATCTGTCAAATAGCCTATTTCGAATTCAGAATGGTAACGAAGTTTATTGAAATGCCTGTAATGTCAAACTGCATTTATGTAAAAAAAAAGTAGCTAACAAGAAGAGAGAGACATTTAAACACCAGTCAGTGACCTCAGTAGCTGAGCTGGTGAAGCGACTGGTGTGTTTAACCAGTAGTCGCTGGTTCGAGTGCAGCCTGAGGTAATATTTTTTTCTACGTTTTTATTTAATTACTAAAATATTGTAGTGTTTGTATTGTGTGTAATATGTATAAGTTCACGTACATTTTAATCCAGGTTTCCTCACTGAATTTTACTTCACCGTTTGAAAATAGTGTCTTAGAATAATTAAGAAAGTACATATAACTTTAAAAAGTTGGTACTTTGTTTGTTGGTACACATTGGTACTTGTGTACTATTTTGGGTTCGAACCTACAAGCTTGTGCATACAAATCTGTTTGTTGAACAGCTAGGCCACCACGATAGATACGCTATGAAATAGTTTACCTAATATTTCCTAACTTACTTTCCACTCACAAGCTACTTATGTTTATTTTTTTTGCGCTACAAATCAAAAGGCAAAGACGGTAAAACTAATAAAATAAAAACTGATAAAATAACAGTATTACCTTATATATTATTTACTATACAACAATATGTGCCATAAATTATCCCGGACCGATTAGACGCGTCCAGTTCAACTTTCTTAATCAACAAATAAAACATGTCATAACTTGCTAAGAATGCAGAACTTTTTGGCGATATGATATTGTATTGCTTTTGCCAGAATATACGGCCTCCTTGGAATATTGGTATAGTGGCTAGCTTATGTGGCTTTATAAAGTTAAAAATTGAATTTGAATCTATAGTTTGAGGTGTGTCATATTTCAGTTTCATATTAGACGTAATTTAATGTAAATTACACATCTCTCTTTCTATCTTTCCAAGGTTCGATAGGAGAAAACCCAGAATTGGTTGAGCTCGCCTTTTGTACATCATTCATTATCCATTCATCAACCATTATCACCTAGGTGTATAAAAATTGCCTACGACCTATTCTCAGACCTACCAAATACACCTATTCTCAAAAAAATTAACACAAAAAAAAAGAAAAATCGTATCAGAGGAATTCGATATTAAACGCTGTTGTTTTCATATATATAGAAGATAAGATAGATTTAAAAATACGTATATTTTGAGTAAAATAAAGAATAAATAAATAATTTATGCGTAAATCATTCTCTGGTTGAGGTACAGGGCATAGTGCACTAATCTTTTTTTAAGAGAGCATTGTAACTTACGGTACGATGATGATTGACTTAACAAATCGCGGCCAAAACAAAATAGTTTTTGTTGTCACCTACAAAATGTCACCTACAAAAATGTAGGTGACAACAATAAGTTTGTTATCCTTCTATCATTTGATGCACGATTCATTCATAATTCCATAAAGCACGACATATTATGTTATAATGTCCATAATAGTATTTCTATAACTCTGAAACTAAAATTATATAACTCTGAAACTGCATACATTACAGCTATGCCTTACTTGAACTCTAGAGCGAATAAAATTGAGGACGGAAGCCTCGCAGCCTCAACTATTTAATTAGTTTCCTACCGATACTTGAAGTTCTGGCAGTGTACCTAGGAATGGACGTGCCGGTCATTCTAAACAATTGTAGCAACTCAAAATTAAATTGTTCAAACAATTGGTTCGGTCCGATATATTTAGAGTTTTGAACTTGAGGTACATACTGATTCCGTTGTATTATACCATTCTCTATTTTTAAATGACTTAAAAAAACAAGGTTCTTCGTTTGTCAAAATCTTGTAATTTTATGCACTCGAAGAAGCCTAGCAGGACTTAAAAACTTTTTTTTAATTTGAAGGGTTATTCTCTCACTTTCCAGGTGGTCCCATGGTAATCAGGTCATAATCTAATGGTCTATGTATGTGAATCTATGTTTTTCCAGGAAATCAAATCGAAGTCAACGCTCAATTTTTATAGGCAACTATTACGTGTTTCAAGTTATTTTTATTACTTTTTAGTCGGTTTTTTACATTTATTGTGTAATCAATAATTAATGACAACTTTTTTTTATTTACGTTCTGCTTTGTTTTTAATGTTTAGGTATAAATTTCACCTTCTAGGTATAATACAAAACCGTTGTAGCGATTTCAAAATGAAAATAAAGTTAAACTCTCAATTTTCTTGATCGATTTCCTCACGGAATAGATAAATACTAAATACTAAATAGCATTTCCGGTTTTTAGGGTTCGGTGCCCGAAATGTGCCAATGGGACTCTATTACTAAGCCCCCACTGTCCATCCATCCTTCCGTCTATCGAAATAGCTATGGAGTTGATTTTTTTTTACAAATTAAAAAAAAAATAAAGCGAGATCCAAAAAAATTACGATACCCTTTCGCAGCAATTCCGACTCGCACTTGACTGGCTTTTTATTATTTTACAGTAGATAATGGATAGACCACTAAAATAATTTAAACGTGGTTTGCACACAATATATCGTTTACTTCAGAGAGTGCAACTTAGCCTTAAAATGTAATACTGTTGCGAGTAAAACACACCTGGTTAAATTGATTCCCACTCTTTCACGAATATTAATCAGGAAATGGAACGTGTTACACAAAGTTTATTTTTCATTCCATATTCCGTTTATTTCAATGTTTGAGTTCACAGTCAATGGCGGGCGAGTAACAAAGAGTAGTGTATAAAGCTTCTGCTAGATTAGAAGAGATTACTATCTACTAATTGTATTTTTTTTATTGTATAAATATTGTTTTTTATGCTTTTAGTATTCCTTTAATTAAAATACGCACAGTTTTATTGATTATTGATTTGTCTTTTATAACAAATAGATACGAGTGGAAACTTTGTCAGCGTCAACAATTACTTACATTTATTTTACTGAATGTTTCATTGCAATTTTCTTGTAGTGAAGAAATAAAAACTTATTGCTGTACTTACCTTGAACCAAGCCATAGTAGAGTCGTCATAGAGCACTACCCATTCTTCCGACCACGAGTTCCACAGGTATTTCCCTGGAACAATATAAAATGGTTTTTTAAATAGCCAGTAGCAAAACTTTAGTTTCGACTAGTGTGCCATCTTCAGTATTTTATAAATGACTGAATGAGCCCCGTGCGCTTCGCTTCACCTAAAAAATCTATAATTCGACCTATGGTTCAAAATATAAAAATCACTGCCACCAGCGCCACCTATCCGGCACCAACGTAACTATGTTCTTCGGAGTGGTCATGTTGCTCTTTATATGTGTACAATGTTTCATAATTATCAAAAGGGCTAACGGTTCTAGAGTTTTAGGTGAACATACATACAATCATACATTCTTGATTTGTATAAGATTTAATGTGACAGAAAAAATAAAATTGCTCTCATTTGTCATCTTTTACAAGCTAAAAAGAAAAGACAAAATCCTATGTAAAATGTTAATACTCTTCTATTTTGTGACAACAAGTTAATAAACACAGAAATAACTAATAATGTGTTGTTAAAACAATAATACATTTAAATTGTTTGACTTTGCGAAGAATAGTCATTAAGTAAAGCAATTCAAACAATCTCAATATTCAAACAAACTTCAACAGCATTCAAAATCGAACGTCTAAATGGTCCGTTGTCTCTACCGACACGGAGGAGTGACGTCACACTTCCATCTCTTTCTATCTATAACCTCTCTGTTTCTCTAGGGAGGCTTCATTATAACTCTTAATAGCTACTTAGTAGTCGACTGGCTCGCAAGCTGACGTTAAGGCGTTAACACACGAGTGATAAACAATCGGTCTGCGGTCTGCTGTACAACGATTAGTTGTAACTGGGTGGCGTGCTATGTTCCTAGCGCCTTATGTGGCCACGTAAAGGGTTACTAGCGCCTTAGTGATTATCGTAGGTTGATCAACGCTAACGCTGCGTTGACGTCGCTCGTGTGAAACAGCTTTTACAAATATCGGCCTCACATCAGTATGATGCAGACGTGGAGAGTAATTCAATGCTTTTAAATAAAGTGTTTTGTGGCAGAAGGGTGTAATACATATGGCTGGTTGCCAGCCGAACTTGTCCGTATGTTAAAGCGGGATAAAAGCCAATACTCATGTGGATAACTTCACGGGTTTTCCCACAGGGTTTCTGTTTCTATATGTCACAAGGCTCTCTTTTACTGGTTGTTATGTCGATAACAAAAGAAACGACACTTTGATCGTTCAAAATGTGTAGCGAGAAATCATTGTTGTGTAACGTATTATATTATGCTTATAAATGGATATAGACTATTTTGTTTTAGCTTTTTTTCACTTAATTTATACTGCGAATGTAGAAATACACAAATAAAACAAATGTTATTGACGTATAGGAATTCAATAGAAGAGAATGAAAATTTGCATAGAATTAAGATCTTCGTTTGTTTATTTTCGTCGTCGTTTCTACGGAGATTTCTTCATATATATATCGAATCTTTATGGGATTTCTTGAATCAAAAATTAGATCATTTTTCTCTATATTTTTTCATACTAAACTACCCGTTCTAGGTAGGTATGTACACAAAATAGACAAACGTTAGCTTAGCAAGGGTCTTCTTCTGCGTAGCCTTTTCCCAAGATATGTTCGGGTCGGCTGCCAGTTTTACCGGATTCATCTGAATACTGTATTTTACATGGAGCGACTGTCTATCTGACCTCCACAACCCATTTCACTGGGGAAACTTAGTAAGGGTATGGCTAATTATATTATTAGTAGGCGGGACCAATGTCCCGCGGTTGGTGCGTGACGAATTGCAATGCATTACCACGCACCAACACGAAACGCGGATGACGTAGCACGGCGGTTCAGGTTTAGTCAGTAAGAGTCTGACACTACCCGTTCGCTCCCCCGAGTGAGCGGGTGTCCATGAGGATTCCCCAGCCCAAACAAAAAAAAAAAAAAAAAGGCGGGACCAATGCGTGAATTGTACTTCGATGATGGTGAACGGTCCTTATAAAAAAAACTAAACTCGTTGAAATAGTTCAAGAGTGAAATATGTGAGAATATTTTTTTTTATATTTTCATATCCAAAATATTTTGACCGTATCATCTCTCTCTCTTTTCCCATATTATCACTAACTCATCTAGTTGTCGTTGGCTCCCATAAAAACTTGAGTTACTTCACGCTATAACAATCGATATAAATCCTTAGCGAGTGTCGTAAAGTAACTTTGTTTTTATGAACGAATGGGAATGAACTAGGGTTGGTGACCGGTCGATTTAGTTCAGGTCTCTTCGGAATACTAAAGGTGAGTTATATAAACTGAATTGAGTCTAGAGTCTAGTTCGGAGGATAGATAAATAAGGTACTAGTTACTTGTCTAATAAAAATAGAGTAAAATATATTTAGGAGTTGTTGCCACGACGACGAAACAGATATTGTTACACACTTCATCCAACCCACTAATTGTACTTTTGACATATTTAAAAGAAATCTATCATTATTTTAATTATTTGTTACGCATTAACGCATGCGGTACCACTGGCTTGACACGCCAGTTTTCCTTCTATTATTTGTATTTAATTACAAATATTCGCTTCGCATGCGTTAATGCGTAACAAATAATTAAAATAATAAGTATTGGGCTGCATCATCTCTCGGACATCTGAATTAACAGATTGTTAATCAGAGTCGGTAAAAGCCAAACCGTAAGGTTGGTTCACTAGATGTCGCATACGTCGCCCTAAAAGACGTAACAAAATAGAAGGCAAATTGAAACCTATCATTATTACAAAGTAATAACACCTTCTTATTAAAAAAATAGTTGTAAATATTTTTGTCTTAAAGAAAAAAAAACTCATAATTTGACAATATAATATGTAACAAACGTTCTGTTCTTTCTTAATAAATAAAAAACTTAATTTATTACCGTTTTGTAGATAATTTTGTTAATAAACTATTTTGTTTTAGTTTATATTTTTCTGAGTACAGAATGTATTTTCATTTGACAACAGAATATTCAAATGCCAACCCTACAAAGCCCTTTCACGTCGCCAGCGTTTGGCAAGATTATTGACTCTGCTTCGAAAATGATCGAGTGACGATGTTTTTATTGGCACGAGAGGTTTACGAGATCACTACAAACAAGGGATCGCTCCAGACTCCTACTCTATCATGTAAGGCCTCAGAAGTTTGCAAAACAAACATGTTTGTTGTTTTCTTGTAGCTTTTTTTGTTCGTATTATTTTGAGGTTTGGATTTTTTTGCTGGCTGTACGTTAACCTGTGCTGATTGTATTTTTTTATTGAATTAGAAAAGTTTTGTTTTTTGGTTGCTAAGCCACATCGACGTATATAAATAACCATTTTTTTTTGTTATGAAAGTAATTTCATGTTCAACAGTAACTTGATACGTGAAGAACAGAATCGCCTCGTTGCGTATGCGGTAGGCAGTGTCTTTCTGTAAGTGTGTAAAAGAGCAGTTACAGTGTGGTATCACACGGACCGCGTTTTGAAATGCTTGTCCCTCAAATGCCGATTTCCGAAAATTATAAAGAAGAAAAAAACATACCTACTTATTTTATTATTGATTCGTGTAGGGAATCATTAGCATAGTTACCTCCTTGAATTGACGAGAATGCCAAACGACACGTTATGTATCTCTAACTACAAATATATTCTGTCTATTTAGTTTTCAAACTGCGTATCTATACATACCTACAGTATCTAATGAATAGATTGAAATTGAAACAACATGGATGGAAACTGTTAGCACACACTTTAGTTTGGGGAGAACTTTTATAAAGTAAGAACGGACGTGCGACCACTCGGTTTGTTCCGAACTGTTCTGTACTAGTTATACACGTGTCAAACTGTACTATTGTAAATAGAATAAAAATTAGAACAGTATGTATATACTGTTCTAATTTTTGTTCAAAGTTTTTGTTACATACTGTATTATAAAAATTAACAGTATGTATATTTTGACGACCTCCATGGTCGAGTGACGTACACACTGGTTTTCAAGGTGTCGCTAGCTCTGAGGACTCCGGTTCTATCCCCGGACGCGTCAATGTAGAAAACAACTTATCTGCATTGTCTCTGGTCTGGGTGTTTGTGGTACCTTCGTTGCCTCTGATTCCATAACACAAGTGCTTTAGCTACTTACTTTGGGTTCAGAGCAATGTATGTGACGTTGTTCACATTTATTTTTTATTATTTGACAACGTGAATGTATGCTTTTTCACGAATAGTTTAGTGCAATTTCAGCCCGTTACTTACACATTAAATTAATAAATAAGCAGTATTTTTTTAGCTGTGTGATACTTTAAATCACTGATTTCTTGGTTATACTAAAATTGTATTATATTAAACGATAGTCACAAGTAAACAGAATTGTTTTTCGTGTCCAAACTAAACCAAACAATCCTTCAAGTAGATCCATAATCACGAATTATAAACTATACTTAAGATAAGATCTGAGTAGAATGCGCTCCTAATTTAAAATTAAGTTCAGAATTTGTTAAGAATTAAGTTAAGTCGGTAAGAATAAATAAACAAAATACTCACGTTTGTATCGTAACATATAGCCGCCTTTGATCTGTGTGGCTCCATGCTCTGAAACAAAAAGAAACAGTAATTATAGGTATGTAGGTATATACTTAAAAAAATAAAATTTGTTAATGAAAAATGTCGAGAAGATTATTTATTACTAGCTGTCCCACGCGACTTTGTCCGCGTGGTTTAGTTTCAACGGTTTTTCATTTTTGCAACATTTTTCATTGATGCTCCGCTCCTTTTGGTCGCAGCGTAATGTTATATAGCTTATAGCCTTCCTCAATAAATGGGCTATCCAACACTGAAAGAATTTTTCAAATCGGATCAGTAGTTCCTGAGATTAACGCGTTCAAACAAACAAACAATTAATAAAGTATAGATTTGCTTAATATAAAATACTAGCTGTCCCCCGCGACTTTGTTCGCGTGTTTTAGTTTCAACGGTTTCTCATTTTGCAACATTTTTCATTTATGCTCCGCTCCTATTGGTCGTAGCGTGATGTTATATAGCCTATAGCCTTCCTCAATAAACGGACTATCCAATACAAAAAGATTTTTTCAATTCGATCCAGTAGTTCCTGAGATTAGCGCGTTCAAACAAACAAACAAACAAACTCTTCAGCTTTATAATATTACTATAGATAAATCGCTAAACTTGTTACGAAATGGTCACAGGTCCCAACCTACGGAAAATTGCTACATAACTTATCCATGTGATAGGTACTTAAGTTCGAATAAACACACAAACAAAACAAAACACAAACTGTTTTGTTCCAAATAAAATAAATATACAACGGTTCAATATCAAACAAACGAGAGTCAGCATCAAGATGAATATAAACACAAACACATCTGAAGTAGGAGACGAAAATTTAAAAGTACCTACCGGAGTACCGCAGGGAATATTAACAAAGGCAGTTATTTGCAGTAAACAGGGAAAGTCCCGACGAGAGAACTGAGACCTCCGTGAGACGAATACACAATATTCACTAAAAATGGCCTTTCATACGAACGTGGGCGAAATCGCTACGATAAAAATACACGGCTGAATGGAAGATTTTGTCAATGAAAGTACGGAATCGTTTGAAATACGACACAAGATCTAAACACAAGCCTTCTTCCGATATTCGTCAATAATTCACAATCTTGCAGTTAAGACTACGATAGTAACAAAATGAGTTAAAAAAAACATTTAATTCACTTTAAATTTAAATTTAATCATTCAATCACCAAAACACTGTTTGTTTACATTCGACGATAAACGAATTAACAAACAAATATGGCGGCGCGGGGTATACGCCGTTCAACCAATCAGCGCGCGAGGTGCGTTCCGTTTCTCAATTTGAAATTGTAAGCAGTATGTTACGGTTCACAATCTTTCGACAGTTGACAATGTCCCGAGATAGATTATAATCTAACGGTATTTAAAATTTTACGGTGACACTAATCTCAAACAAAAAGTAATATTTTAAATTGAATTTAAAAAACACAAAATAATCGTCGTCGATTCATTGCTAAATATTCCACGCGATTTGACAAATAGATTCAGTTCAAACACCAGATGGTCGGTTATGGAAATAATATCAATTCTATGCTAAAATATTTTGATGAAAAAAGAAAAGACATTTAGTTTTAGTAGAAAGTACTGCTTTTAACGTCAGATTATGCTTGTATAAAAAAGGACAACATAATTTGATATTTTATTGTTAGATATTGTTAACGTAGATAATAACAATAATAAATTATGAATAAATCATTATTTATTTATTATTTAATAACATACATTATTTAATCCGTGGACATATAACATGTAGAAAAAATATTACAAAAATATTAAACGCAACTTAAAAACCAGCTTTACAAGAAATATGGAATCCTCTATGTTTAGAGAAGTGGTGCGTAATTGAATTTATTAAACATTACTGATTTCATTTGTACTTTTATAAATAAATAAAAAAAAATGTGGAGAAATCACATACATTGTTCAGAACTCAAAGTAAGTAACTAGGCCACTTGTGTTATGGAATCAGAGACAACGAAGGTACCACTAACACCCAGACTCGCGACAATAAAGACATTGTTTTCTACATTGACGGCCGGCGATCCAACACGGGACCTCAGAGCCAGCGACACCTTGAAAACTCACGCCACTCGACCACGGAGGTTGTCAAACTTAAAGTAGTATTTTAATCATAACATATTTAATTGACTGCTATCCGAGCAGCCGAGTGGTTTAGGCCACCACGCCAATACTGCAGTGTGCGACGTGCTGCGGGTTTGATTCCCGCATGGGACAAGCATTTGTGTAATCCACAAAGGCTTGTTTCAAGTCCTGGTGTTCTTTATGCATGTGATTTGAATTATTGTAAAACCCCCCGCGACACAGGGATTATATTCCTTAGTGCGGGATTCGTTTAAAAAAAACTTATTTTTAACCTCTTTCATATGTGTCTATGTTTATTTGTAACTATTATTTTATTCAATGTAAAATCAATTAATATTTAATATCAATAGATCCTATATACTTTACGCAGTATCAGCTCTAAATCCAAAGAATCCCGCCATATATTACAGGTAAAACATAAGCCAGCAGCACAATATTTTATAACAGCACAAATGAAACGCAGCAAACGACACCGCAGGGAAATACCGACCGTGCGAGCCGTCCGAGCCGCGGGACTCGTACGACCCGCACGGTCTCGTGTGGAGGGTATCTTACAGGTCAAGCAAGACTCATCAGTATCAAAGAGTTTTAGCAGATTTCGTGTTATTTATCTCTATTACCGCGATTGTCAGTTTAGTAAGACGTAAAACATTATTGATTTAATATTTGTTTTATACTATAAGAAACTTCGCAATAAAATAGGTAACTTTAAATGCGATTAAGTATAGAATAAGCATCATTTCTAGTTGAGAACGCATCTGATTTCATTTTAAGCGAAAATTTAGAAGTGGAGCAAATTCTAGGGCAAATCTAGAAGCAAGATAGGTTTTACTGGCCAATTTCGGATAATCATGACAAATGAAATTCGTCTACTTAATGCTGTACTCACCCTAACTTTAGCTCGTCACATCCTAGTAAATTCTATTGGGCTTCTTTCTCCATTTTATTACATCAGTCCAACAAATACTAGGTATACAAACTTCTTGTTTATTTTCTTCAGCTATATCTTGTTATATTTAGAACTGAATATTGGCTAGCGTAATCCTCTGTGGAAATCATAGCGGTTGCGCAGGTGTCGCATCACTAAATATGAACCAACCCTTACATATGTTACGAAACCCAAACACCTTACGGAACCCTTTTCATCTTTCATTAGGGCTCGAAAGATTTATATTTAGTTGTAAATAGTGGAGTTTGGGATAGTTTTGTTGTTTGCATCGTTGATACAAAGTTTGGTGAGTGTTAGTTTGGAATCAAGGGATAAAAGACTTTCTATGTAACGGATAGTTAATATGTCGGTTACCTCTTCATTATCTATACTTAATAATATTATAAAGCTGAAGAGTTTGTTTGTTTGTTTGTTTGTTTGTTTGAACGCGCTAATCTCAGGAACTACTGGTTCGAATTGAAAAATTCTTTTTGTATTGGATAGTCCGTTTATTGGGGAAGGCTATAGGCTATATAACATCACGCTACGACCAATATGAGCAGAGCATAAATGAAAAATGTTGCAAAAATGAAAAACCGTTGAAACTAAAACATGCGAACAAAGTCGCGGGGGACAGCTAGTGTTACTATATGCTGCAATTAGCAAAATAAAAACCTTGTCAATACTCAAATAATGTTTGAAAATTTATCGTCCAGTTTGACGCTTAATATTTAGACAAAAGCGTGACTGAATCCATATTAATACATACTTCTTCTAATATATAAAAATCTCGTATCACAGTGTTTGTTATCAAACTCCTCCGAAACGGCGTGACCGATTTTCATGTTTTTTTCTTGTGTATATTTGGTAGGTCGTAGGCAATTTTTTATACCCCAAGGTAATAAGGGAGGCCCTGGAAAAACAACTTTTGGCGGGTCAGCTAGTAATATTATAAATGCGAAAGTATGTAACTGTTTTCTGTTACATTTTCAGAGCCAAACTGCTGAACCGATTTGAAGAAAAACTTGGTAAGCTTGAATCCTACGTCAGGACATAAGCTATAACCGACACCCACACGAGCGGAGCGAGGGGCTACAGATAGTATTAAAGAAACCTAATTTAATTACCTAAACAACAGAAAATCCCAACACTTCAGTCGCTCACGTAACCTATTCACCCAGAGGACCAACTCTATCTTGTTATAAATAATATTTCACAAGCAATATGTTCGGTATACTTTAAATCACGACCCGGTCCCAATGCCCGATCTATAGCCGAAGTAAACAGGCGAAGCCCGCGGATAAAGGATGAAATTGGGACAAAATCAACTTCTTTTACCTTCGTAGTATATTTTACTTTATATATACTACGAAAATCGTTTTAGTTACATACAGTTAACAAGCCTTGTTCTGTGTATTTCGTTGTGTGTTTTTGTACATTAACGGTTTTATGGATATACAAGGTGAGTTTTTTGTCGTTGTACAAACGATAGCTATGACTTCTATATCAATTGCAAATACGATTGGTAGAAAAAAATATAAAAACAAATGAATAAAAAATGGAATTTCAGTACTAGTAGTAGCCGTAAGAGTTTTACGGTAATAGTACTTTCGAGATAAAGTTTGTTTGTTTTTTTATACCAATTGTTTTTATATCCGACTAGCTGTCCCCCGCGACTTTGTTCGCGTGTTTTAGTTTCAACGGTTTTTCATTTTTGCAACATTTTTCATTTATGCTCCGCTCCTATTGGTCGTAGCGTGATGTTATATAGCCTATAGCCTTACTCAATAAACGGACTATCCAATACAAAAATAACTTTTTAATTCGAACCAGTAGTAAACAAACAAACAAACAAACAAACTCTTCAGCTTTATAATATTAGTATAGATATAGAGGTCATAGTTTTCGTTTGTACAAAGACAGAAAACTCACCCTGTATGTCACTGATATTAGGGATTGTATTTGATATGGTTTTTATCTTGACCTGTTAAAGGCCAAAAGTAAAACATATTAGATTCTATCGTTAGCACTATTTTGTGTCATGTTTATTAATAGTGCCGAAGATTTGGATATCAAATAATGTAAAAGAATGAATATCGAATAATATAGAATAAACTGCAAACGGCAAACGTTTAAAACCCGGCAAACGTTGAAGTTCCAAAACGAACAGTGTGACACGAGGTTTATGCATATTAGAAGATTACCTTATAAAAAAGAGATAAAGACAAGAGAAATTTCCTACGATTGGCTGAAGCAACGCAATCGGCGATAGACTCATCGATTGAAACCAGAAATACTTCCCCTCAACTCGAGCATTTAAATAAAACGTTACCAATTTAAACACAACAAGTTTAACAAACCTAAGAAGCGATCAGGCGCTTTAAAAACTCAACTGAATGCCGATCCCGTTGCGCGAGTCGAGTCGCAAGTAATTTCATAAAAATTGCAAGCCAGGTGTTGGGAGACAGAGAGCCTGATATTGGATTTATGCTAATGTTTATTTACCCGGCGCTGCCCGGCTGGATCGCCGGCCATTTCCCAGATACGCCACACTCAACGCATATTGGAGCCGGCTTTCCAAGCGGGAATAAAATTACGCTTGTTTGGCACAGGCGTAGTGCGATCACAATATGGGATTACAGCTAGTGTGTAGTAAACTGAGTCGCTTGCTAACGGTACATATTGTTGACATTTTTAAATCACTTTAAATTTCTTTCAACGTGCCACGTATGACATTATTCAGTTTACAATGTATGGATTGAATATGGTTAAATAATTCATTCATTTATTTCTGAAATCTGTATTACTATTATCATTACATGTTTTTTACTTATATCCTAAAGCGATTGTGAGGTCACTTACAATGTATACAATTATAATTACTTATGTAATTATAAACCTTAAAGAGATCTTAACCTATATTTAATCTACTTAATCGAAATTTAAACATTACAAGAAATAAAATCAGACATAACAAGAAGATATATCCTTACTATATATATAAGGTAACCAGTCTGTCTGTCTGTCGCGCTTTCACTCCAAAACTACTCAACCAATTTAAATGCAATTTGGTACACAGTCTAGTTCCTGGGAAAGGACATAGGCTACTTTTGCCATAGTGACCGACATCCACGCGGGCGGAGCCGCGGGAAACAGCTAGTATAATATAAAGATATGTTGTGTAATGCATTGCGTATGCTTATTCTATTTAATTGCTAAGGCTTTAACCATATAGAAAGAGAGTGCGATACATACACTCACTACTGACCAAAATACTCAACAGTTTTAAATCACAAATGCAAGCTCGACAAGAAATAACACAAAGACAATACTTGATAACGCCTATAGATACATCTTAGCTCTTTTTAGTTGAATGTAGAAGAATAGAGATCTAAAAGGGGATAATACTACTCGGAGAATACACGTGTTTCAATCTTAAAAATAAATAAAACAGCTCACAACACTTTTTTATCTTTATCCTAGCAGTTTTGACGAAGTAACCCTAAAAATACAAATTACCACCTTTGAAGGCTAGTCAGTAAGCTGAATGGTATACAAAATAACCAATCCAAAAGAAATTGAAGCAAAATCCAGCTTATCTATCGAATGAAAGCTTTCATCAAGGAAATGAATCTCTAAAAATGATTCTTCAGGGAAACTCATTACCATTATAAAGGGGGATTCGAAAGAGGCAGTCGACGCTATCGCAGCGGACCGACGGTAACGCTAACTTTGTGTTTACAGTACGTAGGGAAACGAATTAATGTCATCTAACATGAATAGACGCGATAAGTGGAACTTACGATTTGGTTTTGGACTTCATAAAATAACTGACTGCTGACAGCTTTATAGGAAAAAAAAATCGGATTTTCGATTGTTTTTTTTTTAATAAATACTTACATAATTAATTATATTTAGTAAACAACGTGTTTTACTTTTTGTTTTTGCGACATTTTCGTCCAAATAGATATTAGGAAATAATGAATCATTCATGATATTTTATTTATACATTAATAAAGATTAACTATCGCATTTTGTGATTAACTGTAGTTATAGATATTAAAAACTAGCTGTTTCCCGCGGGTCCGCTAGCGAGGATGTCGGTTATCGCGGCAAAAGCAGCCTATGTCCTTTTTCAGGCTCTGGACTATATGTGTAATAAATTTCATTTAAATCTGTTCAGTATATTTGGTGTGAAAGCGCGACAGACAGACATACCGACAGACAGACAGAGTTACTTTCGCATTTATAATATTAGTAAGGAAGTAAGGATAATGTACAAGAAATTATTTCATCACTCCAATACGATACATAAATCGTTAATATCATTAGCACAAGTCCCTTACGTCTTAGTAACAATATTAACGCAATTATACTCATCCATACCTCTTCAGATTTCAATAAAGAAAGTTGAATCGGAGCGAAATCCGTAATAACGATTCGATACCCTGTTATCTGAAAATCTGTCTTTATGAAGCTTTCTCTTCTTGTCCGTCCACAAGTTAATTGGCCACGGACTCAAGCCAGACCAGTCGAAGACCTCACTAAACCTAACCAAGCAATCCAATCTCAACTAAATCTCGAAACGTACTTTAGGAGCTCGAGAAAGTATAAATCTACCTAAAACAACACCTCCGCACTCAGACGTTATAATACCCCAATGTACACAATCCATTGCCTTTTTAGAGCCGTCGTATTACGAGAGGGAGTGCATTGGCCAAGCAATGAACGCGGGGCGAGCGATCGTAGTAATTGCGAGTGACATCTCAGGGTAGGTGAGACGTTTTCTATCGATCGAGCTTAGTTTTATGAATGGCTGGCTTCGTTCTTGTTGGGCTGGCGAGGTCCCCCCTCCCCCTGTTCCCTCTCACCCTCCGACACCTGGAGGCAGTTTAGTAGGGAGTACCAATTTACTTAGCTGTTCTGTGACGTGATCATTAGCCAACCGATTAAGTTAAATGGCGGAGGTGTGAGTGTATAATTAAAATATACTTTATTGATATCTTTGTTAATTAAGTTTAATATTAGCTGTTGACACAATTTTGTCGCGTCTTTCTAGAGCAATCAAGGTTTTAATAATATTTGGAATATGAGGCTGTGTCTTAATCCAAATACACCTGCGTCGACACGTGACTTGCCTGGCTAATAACCTTGCATCGTAAGGAACGTATTTAAAAGTATATACACTTATATATTCACTTATAACTGTATAACTGAATTTCTTTACACTTATTAAATGTTTTACTAAAATTAACACTAGAAAAGGCTTAATGAGAGTACTTAATCGGCCAGAATTAAAATTAATATTATAATTATTTAAATGTTTGAAGTTTTTATTTTTGACTTTAAATTAATTTCATAGTTGTCAATAAATCCTTTTATAATATTACACAAAATAAACCAACACGTATAGAATTGCTGTACAGTTGGGCATCGCACAGACTTATAACAAGTTATACAGAAAATCCTAATTTATTAATGTTGAGTGGTCATTCTTAGATGTTTTTATCGAGTCTATCTCCAAATAAACTCACCATGCAATTATAAACAAATTTCATATATCTATATATATACATCTCTTGGGATAACTCACACACGGCTATCTGAGCCCAAACTAGGCAGAACCTGTGCCAAACATACTTATATATTTCTAAATACATACATATTACAGATAAATTACACCCAGACACAGAACAAATGATCATTATCATTGAACCCACGACCTCCGGTTTAGTAGCCAGAGTCAGTAACCACTAGACCTACAAGCCAGTCAAATCAAATGACACCTAGCTCCTAAACCATTTGTACCATATCATTTAGGTTAATAAATTTTACGTGATCATTACGTAAAATTACTCTTAACTGCTAAAAAAATAAAAGCACTAAAAGCGCTGTCAATGTCAAAAAATTTACACAACCACTTTTTTACGTCTTCTTAAAACATCTAATATTCGTGTAGGTACACCTTGTTTTGTGGAACAGAACCCTACTGTAGATAGAACGAAGAGCAGTTAGTTATTTATAACTCAAAGTTCTTGAGAAACGGCCGTATTTTATGAATGGAACAGACACTTCTTTGTGTACGTATATGAAAAGAGTAAAAAAAACGTGTTTTCTTAACAAGAGATTAAAGGAATGAGTGGGTGCATTTAACAGGCATGAATATTAATACCAAAGATTAAACTGCGAGCGAATATCTGTGGATCACATAAATATTTAAAAATACAAAACCCAGCGCTCCCAGTTGGCTTGTAAAACGAATACGTTTTGTTTTGCGTATTTATTGGGACTTATCGTTCATGTATCTTAATAACATTTTTATATGTTTTTTTGTATTAATATATCATAGAATTAAAGACATTAACCTCATAAATACGTTTTTTATACGATATAATGGTATTCGTACCGAATCACATTTACTTAGTTATTTTTAATTGTTTGTTACGCATTGACGCATGCGGAGCGAATATTTGTAAGTAAGTACAAATAGTAGAAACAAAACTTAAAATTTAGGCAGGACTCGAACCTGCGATTACTGGCTCAACGCGCCAGTCGCTTTACCAACTAAGGTCAGTAAGTTTGTGAGGTCAGTAAGTCCGCAAATTTTTCCTTCTACTATTTGTATTTAATTACAGATATTTACTTTGGTCTGTATTTTTATGTAGTTATGCATAATAATGTGTGTATTATATTATGTAGTATTTAAATATTTATATATTATACAATAGCTTCATATATCTGTAGTGTATGTATTTTTTTTATAAAAAGTATCACTGACTGGACTGGTAGAGAATGCCTTCTGGCATTAAGTCCGCCTATGTACACTGTGTACGAAGTATTTAATAAATAAATAAACGAAAGATATTCGTATCACACAATATTGGTTATATTATTGAGTAAACTTAATCTATCTTATGGTATTGTAAAAATGGTTATGGTTTAAATGGTCTGCGAGCACGCGGCGTGACTGATGAACAATTGAGAACTAAAAAATAATATTTTACTAGGTTATAAGCAAGTTTTGGGTCTTTCAGACAGTGTGTAAATTCTGACTGCGCGCGCGTGCGTTTTATGCAATCTTACTGTACTTCGTACAGTTATTAATTTTTAAAGGCAATGTTAAATTCCTATCCCTGGTAGGAAAATACAGATGGATAAGTTATCCGCAGTAAATATCCAGATTTACGCCGTGCTTTTCTATTTCCATCTTTATTACTTACCTAACATTATTTTTCTCAATGCTAAGTATTCCAAAGGCAACAAAAATTTATCTTTTTACATAAAATACATCTACTGACAGTGCGATAAAGGTAGAAAAATCTAACAAAGGTGAGCCTATAAAAATGCTATTACCTACCTATGCGATGAGTAGTAACGATCACAAACACATTCAGCTCTATGATAAGACCATTGTTAAAATTGAAAGTGACAAACCTTCACGAAAATAGCCGATCGAGACGATTAACAATAAAAGCATAGTGTTGTCGATATGAACATTAAATTATATGAGTACTATGATTCTGGTAATATAAGGGATAAGAGAAAAATGCGGTGTTCTGCGGTATAACTACATTATAATATACTCTGTATTTTATGTACTAACTGTTATATTAAATCCACATTATGATTTAAACTACATAATGTGGACCATGACTTGCTTAATTGATGTGATCCTAAGAGAGGATTTTAATAAATACTCATATGAACTGTTTTCAAATTACGTACTTGTATTCCTGTCCTTCGTAGTGTCTTTTTTTTCGTACGTAAACTAAAGTAAGACATACGCCAAAAAGATTAAAAAAAGGAAACAAATCTTCTTAGTTATTGGCTGAATAAAGTCGAGTTCAAAAACCAAATGGCAGTTTAAAAAAAAATGTATTTTCTACAAAAAGAGTTCATTAAAAAAATCTGCGAAAACGTCATTCTGGTCCGTATATCAACACAAAAACCTCCTAAAAACGATGAAAGGGTAGTAGGTACTGATTTATGAGTCTCAAGGCACGACCGTAGAGCTTACGTAGATAAAGGACCCTTGTCATACTAAAGTAGTTACCCCGCATTTTTGACACATAACTATTTAGCTGGAACCCATTAAAATGCGGGGCGAGGAACTTTGCCCTCGGACAGGGCATGTCCTTAATAAATTTAATAATGTGCGGAGATAATTATATTATGGAGTAAATGTATGAAATGTTTTGTGGAGAAAATTGTTTATGACAGTAAAAGGTACAAGGGTACGCTGGTAAATCGATCAAGTTCAGGCCGAGACGGCTATTACTACCTTAGATAAAGCTGTTATTTACACGTCTGCTAATGAGTAATATATATATATATATATACTTTCGGTGGTCTGTAATATACACACATATATATAGTACAAAAAACTGACGAGTTTTAGGTACTTATCAGGAGACCTACCAATAGGATAAGGAAATCTTTTTACATTAGTTATATTACTAAAATTTTTAAAGACCAAGACCGAAATCGAATTATCTTTTTTTTTTGTTAAGAAAGCTTTCCGATTTTGGGGATTTAATCCCTGTACCGCAAGGGGGGGACCCCCTTGCGGCACAACCGGCCAAGGGTAGATACTTGAACGAGGTGTTTTTAGTCGAAGAAGTTTTTAGATATCTATATATCTAATCAAAATTATATTTTTACCCACGAGGCTTTGTGTAATTCAAGACAGAGGATAGCCCTTGTCTTGAATTACACAAAGCCTCGTGGGTATTTAGTAACACGGTAAGTCTTTACTTAGACTTTCATTTGAAAACCCTAGAAGAACTTATTCACTTCAAATGTACGTTATTTAATGTAGTACATTTAACAGAATATTGCCTTATAACTTGTACGGGCTCCCACATCAGCCCCTATACCACATTCTTAAGGTCTCCTTGCTTTGTATGCATATAATTTATATTTCATTAGATCATGTTGTAATATCTGTGCATTTCTGCTTGGCGGCAGCTAATCTGCGTTTAATGATACCATACGACGTACTGGTTTAATTAATATATTGCATAAACCATGATAATGAGAATGCACAAGGTTAAAGCGGTTAGTGCACTCGTTCTGTACTAGGATTAGCTTTCAATTTGGTAAATTAAACTAATATTAAAATAAATAAAATAAAATAAAAATATATTACCCTAATAATGAGCGCACTTCGTACCTAGCCCAGGAAAGAACCAATATTTAATCAGATAGTACATATTATTACCAAAATAACAAAAATAAACTTGAGTACTAGAATCGATAATATTTAAATGGATGTGCCATTTAAATATCGAGTCCTTGCTGCCAGTTGTCATGCACTGATATTTAGCAGACACTATTTAAGTGCCCCAAATTAAAAAAAACTAATAATTTGATTTTGGATGATTGTGAATGTCTCCATCGTGGGGCCGTGTGAGACTGTTGCTCCATGTACAATACCGTATCAGCTTACTCCGATAGGATTCTAAGCCGACTTTAACAAATAAAGTAAAAAACTAAGCAAAATAGCATTGGACTCGCTAAGAGTCTTTTAATGTGTGTAATTAATTAATGATAACATTAATTGGTATAATAATCATGTTATGACTCACCGTGTTCATCTTTGTAGCGCCTGCATAAAGAAAACATTTTGTGTGCTGGGACCGTTGACCTGAAATGAAACACACATTTTAGAATGGAATAGAATATGAATTATTTTTTATGATAATTACAGATGTTATATTTATACAAATAAATTAGAATAATAAATGAGACTAATATTAATACTTTATAAAACTTGTTAAGACTTTATGTATTTAAAACATTAAATTTAAAAGTGCCGTATTTGCTTGGCTTTTGGATATGTGCTTCTACTCCTTTAAAAATTTCATAGATTATAAATTTATATCTTATAAATAAATAAACATTCCTAATATAAATAAATGATATATTTAAATCTACAATTAACAATTCACATTTGCTACGTTTACTTCTATATTAGACTTCATTATGTCTGTTAAATGATTTGCACTCCGAAAAGTCTATCTTCTACGAAAAATTTCAATGAATCAGATTTACAATAAATCACTCTCTATGAACCTTCCACAAAAAGGGTTGACAGCCAAAGTTTTTCCTCGTCTGTCAAAACTTGTTAGCCGTCCGTAAAATCAATCGGAACAGTTTTGGATGAGCGATGCCGTTAGTTTGGGAACCGAAGTAGGTACCGAACTATCGGATTTATTTGAACTGACATTTATAATTACACGTGGATTGGAAGGTATTGTTTTGATCTACTTGATAGATTAGTATACTTTACGGCCAATATTAATAACTTATCCCTAGATAAATTTTCCTGCAAGAGATAGAATTTTGACATAAGTGACATACAATTTATGTCAAATTCTTGTATGAAAAACAATCTACGGATGTGTTATTAATATTAGCCATTAGATACGTTTTTTGTACTTTAGGGTTCGTACTGAAGTGGTTATATACTTAGAATATACATAGATAAGCATAGAGTGCGCGCATCGCTAGTAGCCCGTTGTGCCGATAAAAGCAAATTTTTTGCTGTAAGCACTACGCTCGTTTACTGATTTAAGTGATGTTCCGTGCCACGACAAACGTTTATGTGGAAATATCGATGAAGCCGGTATTATTAGGGTAAATTTGGTTTTGAGAACGTTTTAAATAAACAGCGGTCTCTATTTTGGCTCAAATTTTATGATTTTACTTGTTCATACTAGAGCCTACAGTTCATACTGGATATGCACACTCTATAGTTTAAGGAGTATATATTAATGTAATCCCGTTACTAAGCCTACGTTGTTTGTCTATCTATCTGTCCGTCTTATATTGTAGGTATAGACGGTTAGTTAGACTAATAAAAAGTTGATAAATAATGTGTCATCATGGCGGATTAAACAACGAAAAACAAGATGGCGTACGTAAAGATGGCCACCATACCATATAAAAGAAAAAAATATCTATTCAACCGAAATTTGTTTCTAGGGTAACACATAACTTGTGCTTATATGCATATATTGCAAATGTGCATATTTGCTTGTATATTCAAGTTTTTTTTTATTTTTTTTATTTGTTATAAATATAATAAATAAAAATAAAAAAATCTTTATTTTCTTATCATTATGAAACTGGTACAGAAGGTAAGAAATAGTAGGTAGCTTTGCTGTTGTTTTTTTCTGAACACGACTTTTTATCTGAAATGAATTTCTCCATTCGCAGGAAGAGATCTTCTTTAAGAAATAAGCCGTACATTTGTACTTTGTACACTTTTATCCAAATGCTGCGATTGGGTTATCTATTGCATTCAACAAGCGTTACACATAATTATTATACAAAAGAGCTGATAATTTTTTTAAATAACATCTTTTATGAAACACTAAAATTTTGATAATCTGTTAAGATTGCTTTTTTATGTTTTTGGGTATTTTTATGCAATAACTAAACTTCACACACCATTAAACTATTCGCAACAAATAAACCTTTAAGCGAGTTCATTTTCATATATTATTTTGAGTCCAAGTTATAACAGAGTTCAATGTCCACACGTCTGCCTGGCGCAGAGGTCGAACCGCAACTATATTTATTGCTTAAATAAACAAATGTAGTCTTTTAAGACTCTATCTACACTAGATTTAAGGTACAAGCTTTCGGAAAGCCAATTAATCAACATAAGCTATTGAGTATAATGGGTAAAGTATATAATTATTGAATTAACAGACATTGTATTAATATTAAATATATCCTTCGAAGAATTGCTGGTTTGACATGTGTAAATAGGAAAAAAAATATAGGTTTCGGGGAAGTAGCCTAGTATTTGGGAATATTAATGGTTTACTACTAACTTCAGACTCAATAGGAGTCCCTGATTATACGCTGACGCGGTGTTTTCGCGAGTAGAGCTCAGTTCAATTGTACAAACCCGAGAATGTGCCTGAGTAAACCGTTAATATTCCTAAAAAAATATGTATAATCCTCACGACCGTTATTATACATGTAATCAATTATTTACAGTTGGGACAAATATTTGTGAGATCAACATGACTTTTTAATTTTTTATAACCAAAAATTATTCAACTAATATACATGTGTGTATAGCTTAACTCGGTAATGCAAATAAAAGACACTCCTATCCTGTAATAATAAGTTTCTTTATTTGTCATTTATATCCTTTTTTCCTCCTAGTTTCGGAAAACAAGATTATCAGGACACAAAAATATCAAGATTCATTTTTACGTTATTTTGTTACCCACCAAACAAAAGGGTAGAATAATAAAGGGGGTGGTATTATTACAGCATGTCGCATTTTTCCCGTCTGAATCCATATATTTTTATCATCCCCTATTGTTTCTACTCGATTAGGCTACGAGCGGGCTACGCTGCGTAGCGCCGTAGCATTCGTAGCAATAACAGATTATGTAACTTGTAATATTTTTAATAGTTTTATTAAAATACCTTCATATTTAAATTAAGTATTATAATAAAGGATTTTAGCAAAGTTATTACGAACTTTTTTTTTTTTGAAGTTGTTATGAAGTTACAGTCGGTTGCATTAAATGTGTAACATAAAATGCATACAAATTAAACACGTCAAAAACAAGTCTTTCCTTGTTTGAAAGTTGAACTAGTACCTAACTATATGAAATATAATTTGTTACAACGAATCTGAATCATATCCATTGATAAATGAAAAACTACATGTGAGAAAAAAATTAGAAATTGGAAAAATGAAGTCGAATCTTAAGTTTGTAAAGAACCACATCTTATTTATTATTTGCAACTTAATAACATTTAATCAAACTCACGTAATTTGTTCACATAATCTGGATAATAACACACCAAAGTAATTACGTTCTCTTAAGAAGTCAATCAAACCGTTCAACGAAATAATTTGAGACATTCATAAAATAAACCTATTACCTTGAGCACAGTCTTAATAATTACGAGTAGATTTCATTAAATACCGGAATCGATAGAGATTCGATAGCAGTACCTGTACTATGAACTCTTAAAGCTGTCGTGTCGTGCCGTTGTGAAAGCGAGACGGCGCTCTACAATGCACGTAGCAGCGTCTCGCTTACACTAGGGTACAAGTCCTGCTTTTAGAGTTTATAGTAAACGCGCGTAAATCAGATCCTAATCCTATTCACGAAGTATTCATAAAGTTAACGTGTTAACGTCACAGCAATGAGTGCAAGGTTGAGCAAGTGGTCACCACGCCAACTACCACAATACGTCATGATGCTGGCTTGATCCTTACGGAACAAATATTTGTTACACCCAAGGAAGACCGGCAATTTGGCCTAATGAGCACTAATGGTGGGTCCACACGATAGACTTTTGAGCGCACATATATCTCTACAGACTTTGATTTCTGAGTAAAAAAAACGCAGACATCTTCTCAAAATGTTTCCGCTGTCTGTTCTCTACAACATGTCGTTTTGCATCCTCGTAAATGCAAGGAGGTAACTATGCTATATATGATAAAGTAAAATCGTAAAATATGTGTCAAACGGAACGCGCCGTTTTATTAAAACTACCCCAAATCCTGATATTACCCTAATAACATCGAACCATTGATATTTTCGCATAAACGGCTGTAGTCACTAGGAAAATCACTTAAACCAGTAAACGAGCTTAGTACTTACAACTAAAAATCTGATTACGCTCGGCACAACGTGCTACCATCGATGCGCGTACTCTATGCTTGTCTGTTTACTCTAAGATTTTTATGGAAAACGGACCAGTGCTACAAATTCTGAATAATTAGGTATACGAATACTTTGCCGATAGTTTTCGAGTTAGGCAGTCGAGTACTCCGGCCCTCCAGGTGTAGATCGAACCGACCTTCATGTTGTTAATTTACGCTGTAACGATCAAGCTTGGAGACAAATCTGCTTAATTATGTTACAACTGTACATTTAATTATGTGAATATACGGATTGTTTCGTGGTATAGACAACGCCTGCGGGTTTGATCCCCGTATTAGTTTTAATCATTATAAATATCTGTGTATGTAAGTAATTTGATTATTTGTGAACCGACATCTATGAAACTATTAAAGTGTAGAGCACTTGTTTTGACGTGACAACGTCTTATAAATTGGTTTGCCGGGTGACACTTCAAGAAACTGGGTAACGCTCCGCTCACGTTATGCGCTCACAATGAGAGCGAGTGAGAGGCACGCGTCCCTTCCACTCGGGCATGGTTAGCCCGCCTAAGAGCGAGAGAGACAGACATTGACATTGACAGTCGTTGTCACGTAAAACTTTCGCCCGTATACCGACTTTACAGGCAACCAATTTTTTTTTAAGTTCTGTGTATGCGAAGTGTTAACGCTCATTATAACGCAAACATTTATATTTATTGAGATACTAGCCGACCCTTCAAACGTTGTTTTTGTAATATAGATTTGACAAAAAAAAACTAAGGAGAAGAAAAAATAGCCTACAAGCTATTCTCAGACCTAAAAAGTTTTATAAAAACGGTGAAGCCGTTTATGAGGAAAGCTATAACAAACACGGTAACACGAGATTTTTTTGTGTTAACCTTTATTTCTTTTTACATTCTTGTGTTTTGGCATTGATAAGTCAAATAAGATTATTTCTTTGCATGGCATAGATAAAGTTATATCCGTAGTACTCTACTTCGTACTAGGCTAAAAATGACTAAATAATGTACATAAAGTAATGTTTCGTCATTCCCAAAGTATCCGCGAAATTCAACTCGTTAAGATCCACAAATACCGTAAGTTCATTCAAGCTTTCCATTCAATTGGGAACAGTATGCTCAGCGCGTGGCGCACTGGTAAGGGAGGTTTTCCAAGAAAATATTTTTTACAAAATCGGAGACGTTCCACAGAAAGGGTTAAGGGCGCGTTATAACGAGTGTGCATGAAAATGTAGTGACGAGTTCAATAGATTATTTTTGACGGATTGTGACAAGGAGTGGAAGGCCTTTGTCTAGCTGTGATATCTGAAGTAGGTAAAAGAAATATAGTGAAGAAAAAATATTGTGTTTTGGTTTAATTTAAAATATTGCCCGTGAACTTTATGTTAAGTTTTATTATAGTACTTTGTGCATATATTATTTTTACTAGCTTTTGCCAGCGACTTCGTCCGCGTTTCCGTCGTTTTTCGTAAAAAAGTAGCATTATGTCCTTCCTCAATGTTCAGTGGTTTTGATGTAACAGACAGATTAACTTTCGTAGTTTAGTAGGGAAATATAATATGTCACTTTGCACGAAAATAATCCTTATAGCATGATTCAGTATTCACGCGCGACGGCGCGATGGCTTATTATCGTATTTCATGTATAAGTTTGGTGTTTCTATACTGATTTCTATGATTCTTTTTCTATTGAATAGGTAATAATGTTAACTTTTTTTTAATTAGGGATGAGTGAGAGTATTATAAACGTAAGAGTAAACAAATATAATCAGAAAGCTCCGAACTGCTAAGCTATCGGGACTTACACGTGTTATTGTGAGTCAACCATAAAAGATAGACATATGCTGTTGTAGGAAATTTTTTAGATAATTTTTTGTAGAACATTTCCGTCATACATGATTTCTATGTAGCTTTAACCATTAAGGCTGCATACGCGACGGAAGCTTAAAAAATGGAGTAACTTCTCCCGTTTTCCCAACATTTCCCTTCACTGCTCTGCTCCTATTGATTGTAGCGTGATGAAAAGTATACTATAACCTGCCCAGGAGTATGAAGAATAATTGTACCAAGTTTCGTTAAAATCCGTCAAGTAGTTTTTGTTTCTATAAGGAACATACAGACAGACAGACAGACAGACAGACAGACAGACAGACAAAAATTTTACTGATTGCATTTTTGCCATCAGTATCGATCACTAATCACCCCCTGATAGTTTTTTTGAAAATATATTTGATGTACAGAATTGACCTCTCTACAAATTTATTATAAGTATAGATAAGCACTTTCTAATGAGGGAAAAGACTAGAAAGAAAGTATTATGTAGAATGATTTTACTATAAAAATAATAACCACAGAGCCGAGCGCGAACGACTCGCGCATGAAGGGTTCCGTACCATCGTTGAAGATTTATGCTGTTAAAATTTTGCAAAAAATATAGATTTTTTTTTATAACGGCAACAGAAATACACAATCTGAGAAAATTTCAACTGTCTAGCTATTACAGTTCATGAGATAAAGCCCGCTGACAGACGGACGGATGGACAGCGGAGGGTTGGTAATAGAGTCCCGATGTCACCCTTTTGAAACCGAACTCTAAAAAGGAAAATGTGAGTCTTTAACAAGTTTAAAACCATAGCCCTTCCTTGGCAGTCGGGTAAAACGTCCAACGTGTTCAATTTATTTCAACTTAAACTATCAAGAAAATAAAAAACATATTTGCAGATTTATCGCGCAGAAAAAAAACCCCTCCAAAAACTACAAGCGTATCATTTCAAGTTAAATCTGCTAAAACTAGTTTCTAGACAAAATTTTAGACGAACAAAAGACACCGTCTTTTAAATATGTGCCCCAAGCTTTAAATTTTCTACGATTTCTTAGAAATCTATTCGACCAATGTCCCATTTTCCATGAAGTCCCACTGCATTCTGCTTGTACCTACATCAAGTTAAAGGTATATTACGATTCTCACAAAGCGATTCCCGGAAACTGCCAACTCAATAGTATAAAAGAAATACAAAACATTTCTATTTACTTTATTGTTTTTCCCCATAAATGAAGACTTAAAAACAAATGAACAACGCTCCGTTGGATTTTTTACTCTTAAATAACATTATTATTTGCAATGATTATTATTGTTTTGTTTTTTAATCATTTCTAATTACCAATACTGACTGTTTTTGATATTCGATGTAAATAAATAACTGTATTGTGGCAGCCTCTTAGAATTTCAGAGGAATATTATTTATGTTATGTATAATTAATTATAGGAGCAAGATTAGTATTTTTGAGGAATATTTAAAGAATAATAGTAGTTTAAAGATCTACTATTTGAATAATTCATCATTTAATATTCATCATATTACGATTACGTCTGCTCGCAATTTCTTAATCTTTTGAATTATTAAGTACTAATATTGTAAGAAGGAAAGATTTGATGATGTTTGCTTTGAATAGGCTCCGAAACTACCGAACCGATTTGAAAAATTCTTTCACTGTTGGGAAGCTACACTAAAGGTGACAAAGGTGACAAAGGCTATATTATATTTGTTATTTTTTTTTTGTTATATACCCGTGTGAAGCCGGGGTGAGCTGCTAGTTAAGTATAAAATGAATGAAATAGAGACACAACGTATTGGATTATCCATCAATATTCGTAACTGGATTTAAAGTCGTAGAAAACCAGATTAAGTTTAATAATAATTCTTAAATTTCATAATTCATTTACCAAAATTTATAATTATGTAATATGTAATATTTAATTAATTAAATACAACTATTAGTTAACTAAAAGTTGTTCTAGGGGTTTATAGAGCAATCGTTATAATACAAGAACCCATGCGAAACTACACTAATTAAAGCTTAAAAAACACAGCCTATATAACTATTGTACTCGTTAAATATTGATTTAATTACGTACTGCCGTGTTTGTAATATATTTATTTCGGCAACATTCACCCTACACGGCGTGTGTGGTAGCGGATTGACCACAAATACGCCAAAAGGTCCACATTATGGTAAAATAAAGTTCCAATTACAAAACTTCCTTAAAAGTTTCGCATTTTTTATTTTGTTTGTCTGTACTTAATTCCTTGTAGCACATGCACCTAATATGATTATTTTTCAATATATGGATTTTTTTTGTATACTATGTTATTGTGTTTTCAACATAAGTATATTTTTTAATATTTAAAATAAGTAAAGCAGCAAACATTAGTACAGGTATATTTGTAAATATAATATTTTATTAATGTTAAATAAGTTACACATCAAATTCTAGTTACAAGTTTAATTAAAAACCAAAGTTAAATACAGCACTTAAAATAATTACCTACAAACAAAATTAATGTTCGTGTCAAAGAAAACAAAATAAAGTAGTTAAGTTAAACAAACCACTGAATAAAACCTTTCATTGAACTACTTAGTTTATTGAAAGCTTTCATTCCCATAACTTAATCAAAATTTAAACAAAGTACTGACAGAATGTTAAGAAAACCGTCTATAGAATTAAAAGAAATATATTTAGGTATTTAAAAACAAATGAAAGTAATAAAAACATAAATTATTTACGAAAATTATTGTTTTCAGACGAACCTGTAGTGGTCTATACGCTCCGCCTGGCGATTTCGTAAAAACCCATTGTCTAAGCCACGTTAAAAAAATATAATGTCCTTACAAATAAAAAATATTTTTGTAATCGGTGTAGCACTGCACTATTTTATAAAAAAGTTCACATGTATAAAGTTAGTGAGTGCGGAAGAAGCGAGCGGTTGCGACGGCGGTTGTAAAGCGACTGCCGACTGGTCGCAGGCGAGCGAGCTCCGGGGTTGCCCGCCTCGTATACTAACAATGGTTTAGAAATTCAATTCGCCTGCAATACGAGTACTCGTAAGTGGTCGGGAATTTTAATTTACAGAGCTTATAAGTGTTTAGTGTAAAACCTTTTTTTAACGAGCATTTCATGTGTATCATTCACTTTTTGATTGATAAAAATATGGCTTTTATTGTATAATTTATGGTGTATTGACTGTATATATCAATTGATTTACAAACAATGCACGTTACATGACCAAGTGAGAGGTCTTCAATGGCCCAGGAACGAATGTTTTGGGATTAACCCTATTCACTGAGGCTTTATGTCTTACATTTTATGTATACATAAAAATAGCGAATAATTAAAGTAAGGTTTTAATAGTTATGATTTTTTTTCCTTTAACTTATTTGATATACAACCGTAGGAAATTAAGGTAAACGTATTATTTATTTATACGTCTTATCCAGTTGTTTATTTTGATTTATACTTTTACCATACAAAGACATGACCTTGTTAGCTCCATTATAATTTAATGTTTCCGTCAAATTACCCTTTTTGAGTTGTTTTTATTCACAAAGATACAGTAACCTAATATTTGAATGGCTACAGTATTCCTAAAACTCCCACATTATAAGCAAAATTCCTACGACTGGCAACGCAAAAGGTTCGGAGGAGTTCGACAGGCATCGGGCAGATCGACAGGCGAGCTGAGCACAAGCTCGCAGGACGACCTACTCTACTCACTACATAGTTCACATACGACAGACTCAAACATCACTCATTTTTAAGACGTCGTTAAGTTTCATGCCATCTCTGTCACTTTAAGGTGGAAAGAGGCAACAGATATACATGTAAGAGTGTCTCAAAGTTAAGTTGCGTACATTCAGGAGATAGTTCACAGAATTTTGATGCCCGATGAAAAATGCAGGAGCGCGACGATATTGCATTTAAATGCGGGTTTCATCTCCACCTCGAGTCGTTCTCGACGTATTACTTTGTGAACGAGGACAGAATATCTACTGGTTTATTTGCTTTATATTATTTTGAACAATAACTTTGTTTTGTGTAGTTTTTTGTTAGGAATAACTAAAAATGTCCCTCTCATATAATAATAATAGTACTTACTTATAATAGTCGATCATTACGTTTACTAGTTTAGGTAATTATCTTAGGTATCTAACTTATTTAGAACATATTAATATTCTCGGCGTCTTTTTTTTTCTTTTTGGAAGGACATATAAATGTTTTCCCCTATTGCAAGAGGTACAGCATATATTGCCAACATTAAAAAAATTTAGTTATCTCTAAAAACCTTGCGTTAAATTCACTTCTTCTCCTGCCTCCTGCCTAGCCTTTTCGGTTTTTTAAATTTAGGAGATTAGTGTATAAGTAAATATTGAGTATCGTACATTGAAACATATTTTATATAGATTTCAGAGTACTCATAGCGAACAATGATTATATTATTTGTTCGGTGAATTATAATGTTAGATCTTAGAGGAATAAATAAGTAAACTATAAAGCGAGCATATCGAGTACGAACTGTTGGCACTAGTATGAACATGTAAAATCGTAAAATTAGTGTCAAAACAGCGCACAGTTTTATCAAAACTATCTCACAATCTAATAATATCGGAACTGTCGATATTTTCGCATAAACGGCTGTCGTCGCACGGAAAATCACATAAATTAGTAAACGAGCGTAGTTTAGCTAAAAATGTCCTTACGCTTGGCAAAAGGGGCGCTACTAGCGATGCGCACGCTCTATGCTTGGCTATGTTGACTCTAAGTATTAGATAGTAAGCTACATCCAACAACATGGTACCCTACCCAGCTGTACAGACCGACGATCAAAAAAAGGTACTTAGTTGTTGAAGAAGCACTACATGTAGAAGAAGGTTTATTCAGAA
Source organism: Diachrysia chrysitis (assembly GCA_932294365.1). NCBI lineage: Eukaryota > Metazoa > Arthropoda > Insecta > Lepidoptera > Noctuidae > Diachrysia > Diachrysia chrysitis. The sequence continues at coordinate 2,539,702 of OW028661.1, forward strand.
TATATATGTTACAAACGGATGAGAGACAGCCTAGTGACGGTTCGTCACGTTAACGAATAACGAATCAAAAGATAGGCGTAAAAGACTAAAATAAATCATATATACCACACCCTCCCTGATGATGATGATGATGATGAAGTTTTTTATTATTATTACTAAAATGTAAATGTCTAGTTTTCTACCTTACCGTGTAAACAAAAGTGTTGTCATGGAACTCAGTTGTCTTTAGCTCCTGGGGTGGGCGCTAATAACTGCGACACAGTTACTAAACTAACGCATTAACGTACACTATGATTGTAATATGTTTTTGTTCCAATAAAATATTTGTATTTGTATTTGTATATATAGGTTTCTGTAAAGAAATGGGAACGAAGCAATTTAGAAATTCTATCACTGGCGTCCAAGCGCGGCTCCGGCGAAGTTTTGTTAGCACAGAGATTTTGTAAAACTCTCACAGCGACAGTTTCGTGAGCGAATGACCAACCACCTGCCACTCACAAATGTATGCTGGATGGGACTCGTATTTGTTAAGACTTGAAAAAATAGTTTAAGATTTCGTTTTTTGAACTTTGTTTAATTTTTGCCTCCGCTTCGGCGCTGTGACATAGTAATCTCTCGCTAGCTCGCGAATCATGTAAATCTAACCTTAATGCCTCTTGCGGTAATTATTGTGCAGAAAAAAATAAAACATATTCACTTAATTATTTTATTCGAGAATTTTTTTTTTTTTTGAAAAAACTTGGTAAATTGAGTCTCTACATATAATACACACTTGTTTATTTGCGTAGTCCCTGAATTACATTTATTATTATTATAGTTTGTTGCGCCACAGCCAGAGCACTTAGGTAGCGTAGTAACTTAGGTAGGCGAATCGGGGTGCTGTCCATTTGTATTGACGTTCTTAAAGTGCTACTTTGTACCCTAGTTGGAATAAATGAGTTTTTGATTTTGATTAAATTGAGTTAAACATTATAGAAATAATTTTCCATCAAAAACCACAACCGAAAGCCATTAATATATATTAATAATAATGAAAGATAAATAAATCACTTTTTTTTTAATAATTTATTTAATTCTATCCAGTATTTTCTTATTCCACGTTCGACAGTGAACCTCTACAACACAGCGTTCGACGCGCAAGGTAAATATGCCAATGAAAACTGAAACGAATATTCAGCGCGACTTGCACATCACATTGGATTACTGCTCATAATTAATACGGTACAGCCACAGGCAAGGATGGACCTCTCCCGTGGGCCTCGTATAGGGTACAGGTCAAATCAGACGACCAGTTGGACTTTACGATGATAACCAAACATTGGTACAAATTATGCATATCATCGTGAGTATATCTGACTCTGAGTGAGTATACCTGATCTTTTGTTAACTAATTAAAGCCGCTGTTACACAGTGCGAGCTGCTGACTTGGCAGTAGACAGGTACTGCACCCGTACATTTTCATGGCAGTAGCTCGACTCGCCTCACCCAGTCACACCAATGTGAGATGCTGGTGTAAAAGTAGACATCTACTGCATTTGCATACTCGCATTTTTCCGACTTCTCATGTGACATGTCTCGTGCAAGGGTGTTCGGCGTGGTCACGAGCGTACAAGCAACTATCCATACGCACATTTGTGCGAGTTACTGCTTGTGATGTGGTAACCGTGATAGGGGTAGGCGAGTACCAAGTAAAATCAAAAATATTGTAGTAACTCGGATACGAGTTACTAACCGACTCGCACATGGCAGTAACACGCACGCGGTAGCGCAATGCAAGTAGCTGTACTACAGTAACTGACCCGCTCGCACTGTGCTACCTCGGCTTAAGGATTATACAGCAGTATGTTTTTAATCATAACAAAACATATGATTAGAAATTCTTAAAATAATTATTACAGAAAAGGCAAAATGCTTTTTCCAATTTCCAATTTGTAGAACTAAACCCCTGTAGAATTATTCTGTCTGATCTCCACATAAACCACATTAGAAATAATCAGCGGTCTCTCACATACTTAGGCAACACCAAACTTTACTAAAAGACACTCAGAGAGTCTAAACTCTGAGCTGCTAAATTCTCCTTAGCAGTCAAGCCATAAACACGACTAAAAGCTTTTATAAACTTTTTTAATAGACTCTTGCAACATTAGCATTTTGTTTGGATATTTTGTATTTAGAGGTACATAAAGGCTTCATAAAGGTATGTACTTTACACAATAATTATTTTTTATTGCAACCTAACATATTAAGAAAAAGTAATTACATACAGTTAATTTGTTAATTTATGCAGAAAAGCACGTTTCGACCCTTAAGAGTTAAGCAAAATGGTTGGTTAAATCGCGGCATATAGCAAATTACATATATAAACAAACTCTTAGTCCAATTCTAGTTACTGCACTGTTGACAAATAATTAGTCGTAAAGCAAAGCAATTCTTGTAAAACACGCCTATGATACAAGAAAATAGACGAACAAATATAAATAAAACCGGCCAAGTGCGAGTCGGACTCGCGCATGAAGGGTTCCGTACCATCATACAAGATTAATCTAATGTATGATGGCCGTTAAAATCGAACAAAAAAAACATGTCTCTACTAGGGGAACTCCTTTGATTTTTTATTTATTTTTATTATTTGTTGTTATGACGGCAACAGAAATACACACAGAAAATTTCAACTGTCTACCTATTACGCACCTATTACGCAAGCCTAATCTATGAAGATCGCTGCGTCGACGTTGACCCGAATAAACATTGCACACGGCGCTTGGACTTTGGAGGCACGAGCTGCAGCATCAGCGGAACATGCAACGCTATGACTATATTAGGAGTTTTCATTGGAAATTGCCAATAATTATATTCACATATTTGTTTCACACTTCGAAGCATAGAACTTTAAGGTGGTTTAAATAGTTGTAATAATTTACTTTATAATTAAATTGTATTAAATAAAGATTGTTTTTTTTTTTGGATCCTCCGGCTGCAGATATCGTAAGTTGTGTAATGATTATTATTGCATTTCACAAATATTTTTATTTTATTACCTACACGTAATAACTGCAGACTTGCTTAAGCTATTTTCACTTTAATGTTTAACCTATACGAAGTTGTAAATAAGCTGTAAGCTGCTTGCAAAGTAGGTCGAAGATCGTCAAAATAGTTCAGGTCGATACTCTTGCCTGAATTTAGGTCTAGCGACACCGAGGCTATTTATGTGTCCGATCACCTAGATCGAATATCCAGAATAAGACCACAATCCCTACTATTCGCAATTAGATAAGCTAATCAAGTTTTAAAATACTGACCGTATTTTAAAACTCGATTGGCAGATTACATTGGAACCTTAAAAGAATAATTAAGTAGACTATTGAGTGCGCATGTCTTTCTTTTTTGTTTTTTATTTATTAATAGGTATACCAACAGCATTACATATTTCAGTAGGCTAAATTTATTCACTATAATATTTCTAATATGTATGCCTATTATAGGTACACACAGCATTCACAATATCGGAGTACTAATATAAAGTGTAACAAACAAAATAATAATAAATAACTAAATTATTTAGTTCTAACACTCCTCTCTCTAAATTATAAGAAAAAAATTAACATTAAGAACAAATTTACAAATAAATATATTTTAATCTATACTAATCTATACTAATATTATAAAGCTGAAGAATTTGTTTGTTTGTTTGTTTGAACGCGCTAATCTCAGGAACTACTGGTTCGAATTGAAAAATTATTTTTGTATTGGATAGTCCGTTTATTGAGGAAGCAGGAAGCAAGACAGCTAGTATAAAGATATTTTTGTTGTTTGCAGCCGTAATGTCACCCATGTCGAGTATGAACTGTTGGCACTAGTATTATTAACATGTAAAATCGTAAAATTTGTGTCAAACCAGAGCGGCCCGTTTCTTAAAACCTAACATTACCCTAATAATATGGGAACAGTTGATATTTTCGTCTGTCGTCGCACGAAAAATCACATAAATCAGTAAACGAGCGCAGTATATTAAGCAAAAGATGTGCTTATGCTTGATATAAGGAGCTACTAGGGATACGCACGCTCTATGCTTGTTTATGTTTACTCTATGATTGGAACTCCTTAAATAAACTGGATGTTGAAATCAACAGGTCTATTTCGAGTGTAGGTACCCGCTACTTATCTGGACTTGTCAACTTGCATGTATCCAAAGGGAAACTGGATGATCATTTCTAGAAAGAAGAAGCGGGAAGTAACTCGAGAGCATTTTTTTTAAGAATGAATTCTAATATTATAAATGCGAAAGTAACTCTGTCTGTATGTTACGCTGTCATGGCTAACCCGGTGAACCAATTTTATAAAACTTGGGATGGTGTAAACTTGCATAGGTATCAAGAAAGGACATAGGCTACGTTTTGGCGCGACAGCCGACACCCACGCGGGCGGAGCCTCGGGTAACAGCTAGTAAAAAATGTAAACATCGCCCATATTCGTGCCAATTTTGCTGCTAAATTTATTTAAATGTGTTTGTACACAATAATATCTGAAGGTACTTGTTCATTGTTAAGTATTGCATCATTTATTTAAAAAAAAGCACATAAAACAGAACCTAGTCCTAGCGACAATATTTATTAAAAACAAGTAGTAATAAACGCTAGCATTAATATTACGAGCGGCCGCGCATGTCATCAGAGTGGCGTAGAACTTATCTCGCTCTATATTACAATAAAAACACTGACCGTGACCGATTTCTCTTTAATATATGAGCATGTGGCCTAGTAAGTATTAAGGACAGCCTGTTTACATCTCACAAATGACACAGATATACCAAATAACATATATGTATGGACTTCATTTCGTTTTTTTAGTTTAATTCTTTAATAAGTAAATTGCATTAGTATCACCTGTCAACCTTTAAGATTCTTCTTTCTTCTGATCGGTTGCCAGTCCTTTGGCTAAAAATACCTATATTAGATTTGACAACATATCTATTTGAACATATTTTTCAGAAACCGAGGGTCGGCTACTTACTAACCGCTTTTTGATGATAAAACAAGTTCTTTTTTAAGTAAGTCGTGGTGGATGTTGCAAGTTCGAACCCATTACACGCAAGTACAAATGTGACTTTTTCAAAGTTATATGTTATTTCTATATCTTAGTCGTTATACAACAATATATACATATATGTGAAGGACACGTGGACAACAACACGTAAGGAAACCTAGATTCCAGTAATTGGAACCTGAAATCGCCAACCCGCAATGAGTAAGCGTGGTGATCAATGCTTGTTCATTCCTGGCCTGTGCCCAGTAGTGGGGCATTTATAGGCCGGTATTATTATTTATTTATTTTTTAATATACTATACCACAGCTGTGCAAATCCTTTCCTCATGCCTTGTCATGTAATAAATAAGTATCAAGGAGTCACCTTCACCACGTCCAGGTCATCCTGCCACTTTTATTTTTGACCAGCCTTGGTGGCGCATCACAGATCTTTCGATAGGCCTTTAGCAATCATGCTCAGGGCACGTATCGAGAGATCCGTATAGGGATCACCCTATAGCCGTAAATTAAGGATAAATAGAAACAAATTACGAATACGTTACGTGTCTAATCGCTCGGAACACAAGATCCTTACTTATTTACTTAACTAAACGTACAACCAACCGCGCATAACTGACAACACTTTGAGATTAACTGCAACCTTATCTTAAAGCAGTAAAGTTGATTTTGGTAGAGCACTGTCTCGAGTGATTTGCGGTTGACTGTGTACTAAGCTATCAACTTGACGTATACGCTTTCAGGTTTGTTTGCCGTTTCGTTACATGAGCTAACCGACTTCGACCCTGACACTTAATCGAAAAGCTTTACATTTTATTTGTATTTTTTCTACAAAGTTTGCGGCATTTTCGTTTGAAATAAAGAAATAGTGAAACAATCTATCTATAATAATAAAAGTCAATTGCCACATGTATGACGGAGCATCACTGGTTGTTTTCTCTTGAGGTTTGTAATTTTCAGAAAAAAGATCCTCTGGAAGCGTCAAAAATTAAATATCCATCTTTGTACAGATTAACAGGACAACGACTGTCGGGTCAGCTAGTTAGAAATAAATATAAGTTATTGATGTACATATTATTAATATAAATACATTTATTTTTTAAGATTGCAACGACCAATAGTCAAAATTAGAGAGTTTTTTTTTTAAGAAAAAGGATTTTTTGAACTATGTTATACTAAATAAACTTCACAAACGTATAAATGCCAGAAGCAGCTACTAAAAAAAAAAAAAAAAAAAAACAAAAAATATTTATACTAAGAAAGTACTTACCTACATCTACCAGTCAACCTACAAAATTATATATAAAAAAATATTTCATATACCTACTGTTCTCCTATCTAATGGACGAAGTAGCCATCCTAACCTTAGAAAATAAAACTAGTAATGAAAAAAATACATACCAGTATTCCCCAGAAGACGCTATCACGGGAGTAGAACAAAATTAATTCTCATTAAATTTATTACTCCACGGCAAAAGGAAGCATAGTTGTTACGATGCACACGAGACGATGACAGAATTAAATTAATATCGAGTTCCTCTTACAGTCTCAAGCCTTCAGATTGGCATAGAAAAATGTTTGTCACATTTTTTTCTTTGCGGAATAATGTTCTATGTAATTCAACCTCATTTCGTAGTTTAATCGTTATGCACTATAAGGCACTCAAAAACCCGTCATATCGGATGAGACGACGTCCTCTTTGCCGGGTATGATAACCGGCAGCCGGGCGTGTCTCACCGGCGACCCGACGACCCGGTGACCGGGTGGGCTATGACCGCGTAACCCGGTCATAACCTGACCCGGTTACCGTGCAGCCGGGTATGCACCGCCCGCCGCCCCTGCATTCCACGATTGATTCTGTACAATATCAGACTTTTGTACCAATATGAGTCCGCGATTGGACTCTTATGTAAATCTAGACCCGCACTAAGTTGTTTGGACGCTACCAGAGCTTGTTTAATGGCCCTTTTACCAAGGACTTCTTGTCAACAAATTGTCAACACACTCGAAGTAAATAGAAGATCTTACAACCAATATAAAATGTGTAGTATAGTCGATTATAAATCCTTTAAGAACAACAGTAGGCCGGGTCTTCCGACAAAAAACTTGTTCTATATGTAGGTTATGCCCGTGGTATAACCTACATAGGCCCACGTGGCTGTTACACAAGATCTTGCACCCACAGGAACCGAAGACAGGTAAAACATTAAAAATTTTAAAAACAGTTTAACAATGTACGAAATATTTAATAATACTAAAAAAGAAATATAATTGTATTTCTTACCATTCATCAAGTTCACAACAACGCGCGCAAAAACTTCACATAAAACGTACAATAAAATATTAAAATAGACGCCTATCGAATGAATATTTGCCTTCTTTGGAAACGGAGCTATCAAATGTCCCTATTTCATCGAACATGTTCCCAGCAAATTTCACTTTTACATTTCTTTTTAAGTCGTTCTCGAAGTCGTCGTAGTCGGGGTCGGAGCTAAGCGTCACGTTCTCTGACACCTGCGGCGCATAGCATATGCTCTTTATCACGAACCTCATGACCCTCTTCATACTATTTAATTCTTTCTTCAATTTAACCATCACATTTGACTTTGAATGGAGCAACGATTTCAATTTCTCATTTTCCAATTGTAGAGCCAGGTTCTTAGTTTGTGTTTCCATTTCTCGTTGATTTGCTGCGTCCAATTGCTTTTTCATTTCGCGTATAATTGCAAGAAACCCTTTCCGGGACTTCGACAGCAAGCAGTTCGCTTCGTTCAAGTCAAACGTGAGCCTGTCGATGTCTCCATGGAGCCTGTGGATCAGAACTTCTCGGTAGTCTGTTGATGGTCCTGTTGAATGTTTCTTGCTTTTAGGCACTTCTTTGACAACAACTTCAACGGCTGTCGTGTTATTCCTATACACTTCATAAGATGTGCCTGGATCTGAATCAATGTTATGAGTTTTTACGTTTTTATTCCGTAATGTGAAATTTGAGAACACGTCTTCAGAGAGCGACATTTTCGGTTTGATATGATCAGACATTGTTTATATTATGTATCGTTAAATCACTTGTATTTTATGCAGAAATATTAAAAAATTAATCGATGAATGCTTTTTTTTGTTTTGACATTAAGCTTTGGTTCTCAAAAGTGACATTTGCTCATGAAAAGGTAAGGTTATAATGTATCAAACTTTATTGTGAACAGTCAAACCCAGAAGTCGATCAATCGTTCTTAAGAATCACTAAGATTACGGTCATGAGTTATAGATGTATGAAAAAAGATTTATGCATAGCCGACTGATATTAAATTACTGAGAGACATTGCTTACGTTATTAACTTATCTACCGTTTCCCTCTCATACAAGGATGCCTATTAGTGTAGTCCAAGGCAATAGGATACTCAATACCTGTACATTTTGATTATATACCTGTCTTGTTCTACATTATTCTACCTCTAGAAACAATCGAACTAACATCAAACATCAACAACACAAAGCCGCACTTTTACATAAGTTCAGAGCATTCAATTATCTGGTAGGTATTATCGGAGCAAGCTAACGAGTTCGACGCCGCGCACCGGTCAAGTGGCGGTGTACTAGGCCGAATGATTGCGAGCCAGATCAAACCTATATGAAGATCGAAAGAGGGCAGTATGCAACGAGCTCAAATTTTACTCGGAAAAATATGTTTTTGAAGATATTTTCTGTGAGGATACTTTTACGAGTAGGTAAGGAAAATATTGGAACCTTAGGTAATTATCACGGCTTTTAAAATATGTAGGTAATAAAAAAATTTAGCACTTATCCTTCCTATATTCATTCGGTAATTTGCCTAAAAGTAAATATCTATAGTTCGAGCACATTGTAACACAAAAAACGTGTAGCTCATTTTGAATTATTCTAGCTAGTTCTTTGCACTTCATTCGATTCAAAATCAATCATCCTGCTGGTTGAATATTGGAAGGCGTCCACGAAATGGGTCACGGTAGACACATGTCGGACCGTATCGCTCACCATGTATAAGTAGAAAAGATATTCTGTTTCATATGGCATACTGTAACAAAAAATTAATGTCGACTCATCATAGATCGGCTAACAACAAATGCATTAAAGATTTGTCTGCAGTGGAAAGATTACAAATTAAAATAAATAATATAATATTGAATTAACGACGGAATAGCGATTTCTGAACAAATTTTTAGAACTCAATATCATTATTAATTTCAGGTGCTAATATAAAATGAACTAATGGTATTTAGTTATAGCTAAAAGTAATATTTATTACTATTATTATTTTTTAGAGATTTTATTAGTTAAGTTTAGTTTTGTTTAAAGTGTATATATAGTTAAGTTTGTAAATATTTAAGATAAACAAAATGTAAATAAATATATATATGCTAAAAGTTATAGTTATTATGAACAAGAACAGAACTATACATACATACCTCGTTATCGTCGGTTTTCCTAATTAATATATTATGTAAGAACACAGAAACTGGTACATTTCCAAAGCCACAGTTGAAAATACATAGTCATCGAATCTGTTCTAATTGCAAGCAAAACTTTGCAGTTCGACTGATCAGCTCCGTTCAAATATTGTGGAAAGTCAAATATTCTCTCTCACATATATATATATTTATTTGTATGCATCTGTAACCCGGTTTCGAAACGGGAGTACATTGAACGCCCTAGTTCCGTGGCCTCGCTACCAGTTTCCACAATACCTAGGTACCTAGTATATCTAGATAAATGTCTACTTAACCAACTGCGCCTTGGTGATACAGATTAAATTATTTTACGTAAAACTACTTAAAACTACAGTTAAGTACTTTTGGATTTGGATTTTGGGTATGAATGAGTTATTTTATTCGTTTGTTTGTTTTAGAGTAAATATTTATAATACTCTCTTTGTATTAACAAGCCTTCGTATTAACACAGCGGTTGTGAGTAAGCTGTTCATAACATTTTATGAAAATGTAATGTTAAAAGATCTGGGGTCTAACGAAGATGGATCCGTATTTACGGAAATTTTGGAATATGGAAATACATCCAAAATTATCGCCTGAATAGTCGTGTTTACGACCAAGATAGAGTAAATATTATGTACTGTTTATCTAACTTAGCGTACGGCGTGCTGTAATGTTGTTTAAACTATAATGTTGTTTACAAAATATGGAAACTTAAGGTCAGGATCGGATCAGTCACTGACTTCTCGCAGCATTTCAAGTCAGTCATTGATTTATTTGTTTATCGGTGTTTAACTGGACATAAAGGTTAGTAACGGGCGTCCTAGCATATCGAGTATGAACTGGTGGCATTAGTATGAACATGTAAAATTGAAAAATTAGTAACAGAGCGCACTGTTTATTAAAAGTATGTCAAAACCTTTTACCGTAATAATATTGAAACCGTCGATATTTTCGCATTAACGACTGTCGCCACACGAAAAATCCCATAAATCAGTTAACGAGCTTAGTACGTTTAGCTAAAAATGTGCTTACGCTTGGCATAAGAGGCTACTATCGATGCGCACGCTCTATGCATGTCTATGTTAACTCTAAGCGTCCTAGTAATTCAATTGTTTTGTTCTACCTATTGCATTTTAGCAGCATACTAATTGATTAAAATAGCGATTATTCAATTATTTTTACTAAATAGAAACAACTAATAAAATAACCTGCGGATTAACGATGAATAATTGTGCTTAATTAAAAATTCCTTAATTCTTTTTTTATATACCGACTAAGCCATTGCTAATTGTTTTCTAATCAAATTCCAATACAAATAAGTATATTACTATGCAATTTTTCCCCGCACTGTTCCTACAAATAGTCATTTTATTTTATTGTAACTTTTCATAGGTCTTTTACATATTAACTACCTATTATTACAGACAATCGAATTTCTTCTTATCCTGTGCATATTCAACCTATAAATCCGTTTCATGTCAAGTAGATATATTTTCTTAACTTACCCGGCAACCTTAGGATAAGTAAAGACAAATGTATTACCTACAGCTGATAGATTTTGCTTCCTGTAAATTCAATTGAACATTCATTGAAATGTTCCTCACAAGTCCTGTTTGTACATTTGACAATTATTTCCAGTTCCTGGTCAATGGGCGAAACTGGGCGGGCCAGACAACCTCAAACCGAAATTCAATCGATTCAAATTACCAAAGTTACAAGATTACCTTGCTATCGAATATCGGTTAGGTAATAAGATTGTTGTCAGATTATTCGTTGTTTACCACGAAATCTTCCTGGAATAAAGGTAGGAATTTCTCTAATGATATTAACTTCAATATAAAAAACATTTGTAAGGTTACATTCAGTTTGGTTAGGATTTATTTTATGATCTTGAAGAAGCACATCAAAAATGGTAGGTAACTTATTTTTTTTTAATTAATTAGCTCGAATCTCCCACAGTAGGTATATGTTTAAGCTATATTAAATTTATGTTACATAGTCTTTTTTGTTTTGCTTCTGTAATTGAATATAAAAATCGTCCGTTAAATTGTTTTAAGAATAAGCTTTCCTTCGACAACCAATTTAATCAAGTAATTAATCTTAAGGTACACCCACGGCGATGGAAGCGGTGACCTATTCCTGAGACCCACTTAGAGACTTATACAACTTCTTCCAATTAATCAAACAAACAGGAAAATTTGTAGTAAGTAGGTTCCTACAATGATTCTGTTAAAGTACGGCTTCGGTGTATATTTCCCAGGAAAGGTCACGTTCGTGGGGTCACATGGCTGCATACGTGGGCAGGCCTGCACGGGACAGCGGCATAATACCCCGTAGCAAGGGAACGTCAGTTGTCGTGCACATAACAATTGTTTCGCTATTCTTTTGTTTGTACCTACATTTGCTTGTCGTTAGGGGTTTGGGTTGATTACTTGTTTGTGTATTTAAAGGGAATAGAATAGAGGCCCAATAGTGGTCGGATTTAGCAAATTCGTTTAAGTTTTACCTTAATTGGAGACAGTCCTATATTTAATGTTAACAACATCACATAGATACATTGCTCTGAACCACCACATAAGAAGCTAAAGTAGTTTTCTACATCGACCCGTCCGGGGATCGAACCCAGGACTTTAGAGCTAACGACACCTTGAAAACCGGTATCACGGTGTGTACGTCGCTTGACCACGGAGGTCGTTCGAATATTTAGACCGCCTTGACAATTTTTTATTGCTATTTCGTCATGACCTACATACTTGTATTTTTCAAACTCCATATAATATTTAGAATATCAAAAGGTATTGACGGTTTCGTGAACATTGAATCTGTCTTAGGTAAATTATTTGGTTTAGCTTTGTTGCTCGCATTAGGTACTGATTTAACCTTATCTATTAAAAAATAAAAATTAAACGAGTTTGCTATCGATTTGGGATTGGTAACAAGAGCGCTATCAATTTTTATCCTATCTACATGATCTTTAGGTATGCTTTGCTTTGTATTATTTATAGTTTAGTTTATTATTTAAGGTTTTTATTTTATGGCTATTTTGTGCTTGTTAAGAATATTATTATTTTTTTAGTTTAAAGTTGTATATGTTATAATTGTGCTAACTTACTGTAGTTTAGCGTAAAGGTCTCCATAAAGTTGCCTTTTTTTCTTGCTACAATTATTTTTACCTCGATTTTTGATACCTACCCAGTGAGCTTTTTTACTCCATCTCCATGGGAAGCATTAGTAATAATTATTATTTATTTACAGAATAAGTTCCTACATAGCAGAAAAATTGTAACAGTAACACCTGTACTAATGAGAAATTTATTGTATCCAGGTGCCAGTGCCTTCCTTATTTAAATCTAAATCATAAAAGAGTTTGAACTGTTTTATGGAATGTACATTGGCTGTATCTAAGTTATCACTCTGGTAGGTATAGGTATTTCAGAAAATGTTTAAGTATTTTTTTTCATATTCTTGATTTTTTAATATTGGTTTTTCAGTAGTTACGTTGATTTTTGCGACAGTAGATAGGTATTTAAGAATGCATTACCTATTTATTTGACACTATAAATATAAATAAAATTTATTTTTTAATTAAGGTTTAATTACAAACATTCGCTCCGCATGCGTTATTGCGTAACAAATAATTAAAAAATAATAACTATTAATATAGCTGTGTGATCTGATGAAGCTAATTCAAGGATCTCGGACAAACGTTTTGGAAGATTGTTTGCATTAGAAATTGCTTTCTAAGGTTTACGCGAATATTAGGCATTGAAATAAAACTACCTACTTTAATAAAACGTCGGGAACTAAAATAAAACAAAACTAAATACAAACCACGATAAAATCCGTGCAAAAGTAGTTTTATTAGATACAATTGTTTGCATTAGGTTATAGTTTAACAATAAATATTTAAATTCCAAATTTAATATTGTTGGTTTTTATGACGTCAATATTAAAATCACCCTCTTTTATTATATTTCAGTAGTTTTTCTTATTAAATAATCGATTGAAAAGACGATAGCTCAATTACATGAAAAAATAAATAAAAGCCCTCAGTCTTAGGCGTCCTGCAAACACGCAAATTTTAGTCAAGGTCTACAGCGCAAGATATCAAGATGTAATTATATTTCAAGCAAATAAATAATTATATTCTTAATTCTTTTCTTTTACGCCATCTTTTGAATTCAATCTGATTTACCTAGATGGAGATAGTAAATGAGATCGAAAAGAAAAATTTAAAAAATAATATTAGATAATACCTACGTAATTATCTGTTAATCACAACTTAATTGCATATTAAACTTTCAGAACGGCACATTTAGATACTTCTAATATCAAGCACTTTAAGAAACTGTGTCGCAGGAGTAAAATAAATTAATAATATTGCATTATATACGGCAACTTAAAGTTAAGTGCTTGCATGCACTTAGCAGTCCTACCTATAGGCATATACATATCGTAATATGAGTTGACTATGTAACTACATAAAAGCGATGGAACAAAGGAAATGCCAACGTTATTTACCTATACAGGGGGTTATGGAAAGGCGAGGTTATATTTCAAATACTGCTTCTGCCCATAAAAATAAACAACTTTCTCCAAGAAAGTAATAAGCTAGTTCGAAAAAAAAATGGACCCGTATTTATTTTGTAAGGTACACCTAGGCCTTTTTTGTATTGCCCATTGTGTCCTTAAAGAAAGTTGTTCATTTCTATGAGTAAAACTAATATATAAATAGGAGCACGCATTCTTGTAGCATCCTATATAACTTTTTATTTAAGAGTTCCACCGAAGTTAGCCTCTTAGTTGGTTAGGTTTGATTGACCGGATTTTTTGGCAAAATTGGAAAGACCTTCACCCAGAGACGTTATAGAATCTACTTTCAGTTGTAGAGAGAGATGGAGCTATAGAGACATGGCAACATCTTTTTTTTAGAAAAGAACTACTTATGTTGGATTGCTTCATGATACGGTAACCTTTTTTAAGATAAAAGCTTGAACATGTTTAGCATCTCTTTTGTTTATTTTATGTTATAATATGTAAGTATATTTATTTACTGTAGCGATGTTAAACATTTACAAAATAAAACACACAACTCGTAAAATATATTTATTGCAATTAAAACATGTTATCAAATATTCTAAAAGTGATTTATCAAAAAAGTTCGCTTAATTTCTAAAATAGATTCTTCAAAAAATTTAAATTGGCATTCATGAGCATTTATGTTAATTTACATGATATAGAGATTATTATCCAATAAAGAAAAAAAAATAATGAGTACAGTAGGTAGGTACTAAAAATACTATCTAACCAAAAATATTACACAAACGAAGATTAAAATAACATTGACTTGCTGGAAACTAATGACATAATATGCATTGACCATATATGACTACTAAAGATAGAATCTTGACTTGAGCGCTATAACATGATTTAAAAATCCTATCTTTAGTAGAGAATTACAAAATAAAACCAATTCTAACCCGAATACTCAAACACAACTTAACTTTAAGACGTTCTTAAACGTTATCTAGCAAACGGTTAACCGACCACAGCCACTGGTGGCCAGTGACATACTTATTCACATTCGCCCTCTCTCTAAAAGATGTCGCTAGCCACCGGAGGCCATCGTACGCGACCCGTTTGCGCCCAGCCTCCATTGACAAAGACAGCATGAGACCTAACGACGATTCAACATTGAGTTACGTTTGAGTATTACACCAATAGTCTCTTAACATTTGAAGGTCAGAAAACGTAAGAAAAATCGAAAATTTGATTTGAATAGGAACTGCCAATGTCAGTGATAGCAATGTGTAATCAAGTGTAGCTTCTACGCAAGGCACGGTTAAACAATATTCAACACTTGTCTAAACAAAAATTATAATATTCAATACACTATTAAAACATGTTAATTTGAGTACGACACACAATATAAGGCACTTTTTTCACATTCAATGAATAATTAAGAAAAGTAAAAACTTGAATGAAATGAGACAAAACAATAACATTTGTAAGAAAACAATTATACCTAGGAATCAGGTACAAATAAAATGGGTTAGGTAATAAAACAGACAGACGATATCACTTAACACAAACTCGCATTGAAATATATGCCCTATAACATGTACATTAAAGTTCAATTTACTAGTTGAATACAATACTAGTGGACAACTACTTGATACGGCTCATCTCTCTTTCCTAACATGTTTTGAAAAATAAACTCTACACAGCCTATTTTAGAGCTGATATTTCAATGTGCACATGCGGAATCGGTGGCCAGTATACCATTCTATGAAATCTAAATAACGGCAAAAATATATTTTAACGTCTTAGATAGTCATAGAGTGACTATCTATAAACGATATATTTCGGCTTAAGTTCCAAAGTCTTTTATAATGTACTAGCTGACCCGTGCCCACTTTCGTTGGGCATAATGTTAATAATCCTTTTTTTTTATTACCTATGACACTCAGCAATAACGTGGCTTTCTATAGGTAAAAGAATTTTTAAAATCGGTTCAATAGATCCCGAGATTACCCCTTACAATTTAACAAATATACAAACACACAAACTTTACTTCTTTATAATATTAGTATAGATATAGAGTACAAATTTACAAATTTAAAAATGAAATCCTCATTGCATCGAATGCAATCTCTGTGGTCTAAAACATAGAGGTGTCTCGTCCTTGACATTTCTCTTTTATAACTATTGCTCCAAGTACATGGTTAAAAAGTCTTCTTCTTTTTAGTAGTTACTTAGTTTTATTAATGTTATAAGTTTTAATTTTAATATAGCTTAAGTTTTTGTATAAATTGTTTGTAGTGCTGTAAATAATGAAACAAATTTTGTTAAATAAAAAAAAATATTACACTAATATTTACTAAAAATAGTAATAGTTCAAGTGTCAGAGTAATTCATTTATATTTACTTTTATATAGGAAGGTAAAGACAACCTGTCTTATTTTAAAAACATACACTACAATATAAATAATTTATTTATTTTATATATTTATAGTAATTAGTAGTTTGTTATTGTCTTCTAAAAAGAAAGAACATCGATAATAATACTTTCAAACGTAAACAATTTCTGCAAATAATATTTTTATAATGAAAATGAAATTTTTTCTCAATCTTTTTACCAAGATAATCAAGATCCATCCAAACCTACAAGTAAATCTTTAACCTTCAAATATATATAAATCTACTCATAATATCGACAATGTATAGAACATATTACAGTAACTTTGTAAAACGCAAGCGTGAAACAATCAATTTGCGACGGTTATTGTAAATAAAATAACATAATTATTGGCGCTCGAATACTATAAGTAGTCATGTACAATAAATTAAACAGAAACAAAACAAATAAGGATGTATATAATACACAAGAATAAATAGTATTTTGTTTGTGTAAACATATAGATAAATAAAAATAAACTGCTCTTTGATTAAGCAGTGGGACAGTGGGACAGAAATGGCTAGAAAACAAAACAAAAAAAACGTCACTAAGAAATTTGTTAGTTATCCAATGCTTAATTTACACGAATATACTAAATAACCATGTTTTCGTACGTCTAAGACACCTTTATTTATTTTATTATACTTGTAAAACAATGAACAAAGAACACGTTTGTTTAAATTATATATTCTTTTTATCGTTATTCGTGTTCAATGTAATTTGTATTATTTATTTTATTATTTTAATAACGTGTAAAAATCTAAACCATTCATGATCAAATTAAACCTTGAACAATATTGATAACATGTGACGAATACCAAGTTATTAAGTAAAACAAAATAACAATTTAAGTTGATTGTTAACTAAATCTAAACAATTTGCTATGGATGTAATTTGTGGCTTTCAAATGAACTAATGCGATTTTTAGTCATGGAACTTGATAAGTATGGAGTAAGCATGTTTTGTACAAATTAATCCTTTATTTCGAAGCATTAAATTGAGATCACCCAATAAATGTCATATAGTTGAAAAAAAAATAGGTTTTTTTTTAAATGCTTGTCTGAGTTCATTCCCTTAAGTGCATTTCAAATTCTATAGCTAGTATTGCAAGCTTACTATCGATTAACGACTTTTCACATTTTTGGGTCTAGTGTATTTGATAGGGTATTTTAGACCTTAAAGTAAATTAACGGTCGGATAACGACTTTTAAGGCTTTTTTTTAACTTGAAAGACTAAGAAATATACTTTATTAAGAAAATTTATGAATCAGGGATTATAGTAGATTTCCACTTGTTTTACGCGCTACACAAATAATTATTTCGTTTGCGAATGCAATCCGGAAATGTAATACTAACTGCTTGCTTACGGGGCGAAAAGAGCTAAATATGTGTCAAGTTTGCGAAATATTGTATTATAAATAATAACGTAAGCGACATAATGGCACATCTCATATTAATCAAAATTTAACGGATGGAATACAAAATCAATCGACATTAATCAAGATAATATAATATATATAATAAAATTAATTAAAAGTTTGAATAAATATAATTAAGTTGAATAGTTTGGTGGATTAAGCAAAAAAAGTGTTTTTATAGAGCTGACTTCAAAAAATAAAACTATCGAGGAAACTTTCTTTAATCGTGTAACTAATCAACATTTATTTTCATCAAATCCTCTTCTATCTAGAAACCAAATTTCAAGTCAATAACTTTTATAGTTGCTCAGTAAAAACGATATGAAAATAGCTAAAAAAATATGTATCGCCTTAAGTAGTTTTATCTTGAGTGGACGCTATTGAGTTCATGACGGTTTACGATAAATATGAAAAAGGCAAAGATAGTGATATGAATTATACAAAAACATTTATTATGATAACACAAGTTCATTAAAATTGAGTTTATTATTGAATTGATTATATATTTATAAGTGGAAGGGCAATTTAGTCACAATAAAAAAAAAACGAGTATAAACTAAACTTAATGTAAGTAAGTAAATGAAATTGTGTGTCGTTATTTATCTATACCTAGTCTACAGCTTACAACCAATGTATTTACAACCTCTCTATAAAGGTGCGGTTACACGAGCAACTAGAATTGGGCAATTCTTAGCAATTTCTATAAAATTTTTGTAATGCCATACATTGCCTAGTCTGTCAAGGAAATGATGAAAAAAACTTTTACGAGAACAACAGATTTTGTTGTTCTTATAACACAAAAATTTAGAGTCTTTTATAGCGCCTCATTACCACAAAACGTTTTGAAAGTAAAGGTACTTTTAATGCCTATGACCTTAAATTTAGTGTAACATAATTTGTATTTCCCCAAACAAAATTTTTTAGTTCCTTGACCGACTGGAATTATTGCCGAAACATCATTTTTAACCAGTTGCCAATAATCGCGCAATTAAATGCCCGTGTAAGCGCACTGTAACACAATATTTTAAAGTGACGTTGTATTTCAACACTCAAGTTTGAATAAGATTAAACAGACATTAATGCCCTTATTTACAAAAATCTGGACGGTGTTAAACAATTGCTAAGAAACTTCTTAATTCAATCAATTGCTTATCATCATTGAGATTTTTATAAATATGGCAATAAAACGTGACGAGTATGTTTAAAATTTACTTAAGTACATTAGGGATATAACAATGATTAGTTCAACTAAATAATATCGGTGAAGTTAAGGTTAACAGTGCGATAATGTGTTTTTTTTTACTGTCTCTTCTGCGGCACTTTCTGATGTCTGGATATATTGACACTCTTTTTCATACGCGTTATTAAGTTACAGGAAATGTATAAAATCAGGAATTCTATACAATTCCTAGAAAACGTATTTTTTTTATTTTATTTTAATGAATTCCGAAATACGATCGGAAGGTATGTAATACATTGTATTTGACACATTTTATGGGAATTCTTTACAATTCCTAACTTAACCCTTATTTCTGTAATTGACTCTTTTCCTTGAATCTTTTAGGAATTATACAAAACCTAGGAAGTATGCATTCTCTAGAAAATGTATGTTACAATTATCTTTTCACGCATTTCCTAAGATTTGTTTACAATTCCTAATTTTCACAAATTGCCTGTATCATAACAGAGTGTTTGGATAAACAGAGTTTGCATTGCTTTAATTGAGACAGTGCTGCCATGTACAAAATTAGTCTTTTGAAGCTATTTTACTTTGGTTCTATGCGGAATTTTATACTTATAGGTATTGATGTACCGGGGGTATGGGTCTATATGACTGCACTGCTGGCCATCTGATTGACGCCGCAGGTGCCGTCGCCGCGGAAGACGCGGTAGTAGCCCTGTTCACCCCACGACTTGCCCCATGAATTCTTGACTATCCAATAAGGCAGGCGTTTGTGGAATAGTGGGTAGTCTGGAAAAGATAACAGTTTTAGTACGATGTTGACAAACTAAGAGAACTTTTTGTTAATTTTGAAAGCTGTCTGTGTGGACTGAGTATAGCAGCTCGTAGCGTAAGAATGATCAAATAACGAAAGTTAAGAAATGTTTCCACAATCTCCATACTTACCTACGTAAATTACACTGGCATGCCTTAAAACAATTATAGGCTACCTACACTGTTGGGAAGGCCTAAGGTCCAAGGACTCGAACACATTTGCAATCTACTGCCCAGTAGTGCCTTAGTCCGCGGGGTATTCAAAACTAACCCCAATTTAATTGGAAACAGACAGGTGATGCAATACTTTGACATGTTCTTATGTTTGGACGACTTTATGTCAAATCAGTAAGGTCGAGTTTTGCCTGTATATTTAAGAATAGTGTCATAAGGTCAGATCATCGATCATACCTTTAACGCCGTATCCCACAATCAGCACGCCGTGGTCTAAGTTGGAGGGGTTGCAGAGCATCTTCCACGGATGCGATATGCCGCCCATGTAGAACTGCATCGCGTTTGCGTTTATACCTGCACATAAAGTTCGTATAAACTCAAAAGTTCGCCTGGTTGTAATTAACTGGGGGCAAGTAATTAGTATTCTAATCTATACTTCTTTACATCTATATCCAATATTTAAACTAATAATATAAACAAGAAATATTTTTGTTTCTTTGTAATTCGTTCTTCTAGCTTAAATTAAGACATACAATTTATTTTATTCTTGTTGTATACTCTAGTATTTTCCGTTTTTCCAATAGTCAAGATATGCAAAATATGGTTAATAGTAAAATTATAATGGGATAGTTTAGGTAACGTTTCTCACCAATAGATATAGGTCCATTGTGTACGAGCCACTGGGCCATGCCAGTTTCATTGGTGGTGATGTTGACTGCGCCGCTGATCTGGACCTTCGCCAGCGTCTTGTTGAACAAGCACTTGTCATCCTCCCCTTCGTAAGGGTAGTCTAACTCCAACTCCAGCCCTCCGAGTTGTTCGATCGCTCTGCACATACCATTCAAAACAATTATAATAACTCTTTAATATGCCATATTAAAAATTAACGCGCTAAGAACACAAAGTACAAAAAAGTAGACGGTAGGCAAGCGTAAGAATTGGCTACTTGACAGATTACAGGAAAAAAAATAAAAATATTCGTACCTATGTATATGCTATAATATAATAATTATTATTATTATTAATTTTTCGATGTTTTAGTTGATCGAGAAGACTAATATTTTAATCCGTTCATTTTTAAATACTTACGCGGTAATTATAAAGCATAAAATGCGATCAGGCTTAATTCTTATGACTCGGAGTGGAGTCTATATATTTTTTCCAGGTTAATGGTAAGAAATAAAATTACAAAATACCAAACGAAGTTTTTACAATTCGGAATAAGTGAGCGGAATGAGTTTCAAACCCGACCCCTGTACCATGAGCTCATAACGTGTCTTATGTAATATTTTATTCATATGGGTTACTCTCGCGACAATTATTATTATTATTTGTGGATTATTTCACCTCACGTTGATGTATCAAATAACACTTATATAAACATAATTATTATACAACGTGTCGTTTTGCATTCTCGTCAAATTCAAAGAGGTAACTACTATAATGATTCTCGATAGGAATCAAAAATAAAATAAGAAGGTACGAATACAGCTTTTTGGATAACAAAGCATGGATCGTCAATAAATATTATTAGCACTAGGGCCATGGTAACTGAACTCTAAATATATAACAAAACAAACAATCATAATTGAAAATTTGCAACAGTTCCAGTGTGTAGTAAATATGACATTTGAGTTGGTGTTTATTGTTATCAGCTGTTATTTACGGAGTCAAATTAAGTTTAAATTATATAATGCGCATATCTACACGTGCCGATAAAAAAACGGTACCAGAGTGAACAAGTCGCGAGCACAAACATTCTTAGTCTGGATAGCAATTAGTGCGTTAATCGATCTCTTTTCTGTCATTATTTTACTAGATACTATTTTAGCGAGTCGTTTGAATTTTTATACTATTTGAGAAGCCGTTTAGTTTGTATCTATGATTTCTAGGTATAGTAGAGAAAATGACCAAAACGTCGAGGTCAAAATCCTTACTCGTATAAGAACCGAAATATCTTTTAATTCTACAGAGTTTCAGATAACACGATACATTCTTAGCAGCGGGTTTAAGAAGAGCTTATTTGCACCCACTTTAGTTACATGATGCCATTTCCGAAACATAGTAATTTCTGAGATAATCCAAGTTAAGTTTTCATAAAAAAATAACGATTTTCAAGTTAAACATAGTTAAAAACCCTTGTAGTAAATTATGTGGCATTTTGTTAACTACATTGTTGTTTTCTGATAAAAAAAGAATAATTACCAGGTATCCATAAATTCCAGCGTTATTTTACGAAAATAACTAATAATTTAAATGGACTTCTTATATAATGAATTTCTTATATAATCGAGTTATATAAGAAATGACTGGGATTCGGGCATGGCATTAAATTACTAACTTAGCTGCAAGCAACAAGAAATGTATCGTATTTCCTGACACCCTGTATTTCAAATCCTATATCAAAATTAGATTGTATATGAACAAAATACCTGTAAGCATTGTCGGGCAGTCCACCATTACAGCCATTGTCCAACTTATCGCAGTCTACCAACTCCTGTTCGGATAGCGATACCAACTGACCCGATTGCATTTTCCATTGACCTTCAATATTCCCTGTAACAAAAAGTTAGTAAGACAACCTTTAAATTATATATATGGAGAGCAGAGAGGGACTGCAGTAGGCAGATCGAACTCATAATAAAAATAAAGGACGCAATAATAAAGGAAATAAAGTAATTTAATATCCTATTTTACAAGCCAGCTAGTAATATCCATAGCTAAACCAAAACACTACCCCAATTTTAGTTTATGAGAACATGTATACTGATGTGGTTTTTCAGAACCGTGCAGGTTCACTTACCACGTTTAAAATAAAAAAAATACGGTATTGTTATTTTATCAATTAGACAAAAAATATCAGTAAAAATAATACAGATAGGTATTTGAAAACAGAACCAACTGCATCAAAACCCCGTTCTGACATTAGGCATGTAAAGCTAAACATGATTCAGTTTTACCAATAATACTTTTTGTAGATTCAATACGGTTATGTGACATCTCATTATCTTTTTTCGTAAAGAAGATCTAACTTACCAGTTACACTGAAAGCCCAGCAACTGCCACAGGAACCTTGATCCTTTACATCAGTAACTGCATCATATTCTCTCCAATCAAAATTTTTAGGAATTTTAATGTCTGGTATTTCAGCTTTCTTCATAGGAAGCTGATTAGCGTCTCTAAGATCAGTTTTTAAACCCATGTATCTCGTACTAAATTCTTCATACGTTAAATCTGTGAACCGTGTCACCCCATATCTGGCTGTTCCTTTATCATAAACGTTCAGCTCGTGTATTTTCTTAACGTTGTTCTTAAATATTTCGAATCTTTTTTGCATTTGAGAATAATCATTTACATAACTTGGACTGTAGGTTGTCAAGAAGTTATAGAACAAGTGTTCAGCTTGCACATGGTGGTACAATTCAAGCGTAGCACCTTCTTGATAGTCACATGATACTCGGAAATTAGGAGGATGATCAGTCCATGGTCGAAGCCATACATTAACACGACAAAACTTATTTAAACCTAAATCATTTTCTAGTTTGCAATCAGTTTGTTCACTTAATGCAACACAATCTGTAAATCCGACCTCAACTTTCATTCTATAGTGTATGCCAGCAACAACTTGCTTTTCCAATGAAAATATTCTAACAACTTTCTGTTTTTTAGGGTGAGGATATTTAGCTTCAATATGTTTTAACGCTTCTCTTGCTAACTGGTTTGCCATTTCAGCACTTTCAAATTCAATGTGAGATTCCAAAGGCGTTTCATCGTCAACACAATTAACATCAATGTTTCTTCCATTGTTAATCCATAGTCTTTCAAAAATTTGAGCGACACAACGTCTCCTTGGCAGGTGTTCAAGAAAATCGCAACTAGTAATGTTTTCAACCCATTCGTATTTCAAACAAGAAGTATAGCCAACGTCAAAATCTATAGTAGTTACTTTGCCCGAAGTTATCTTAGTCGAATGACTGTTTATTCGCAGAACTCTTTGTTTGTATCGGTGTAACGATGACATTTCCAACTTTTCTAAAGATTCTGTAACTAAATTTTGAATTTCCAAATTGTCCGCAGTTACATTAGCCAGACCCAAAGGAGATCTTCTACTTCGAGCCGGTCGTGGACACTTAGCGTCGATAAAACTAATCGTTCTTTTTTCGGCCTCCATCCAAATAAAGGAATGGCACGCTTTTGCTGGTATTGTGCTATCAATGAAACATTGAAAAGGATTTTTATCGAGATCAACATTTTTCGAACAGTTTGTGGTAGCAATAATAAAGTTTAACTTAACTGGAAGTTTCGAATCCAGAACTGGAATAACTTGTGGCTCACCTTGATGAATCAGTTTAAAATGGTTTTCAGGAGATCGCTCAATGCGTTCAATAGATAATTTTAAAAGTTCGGCTATGTTTAAAGCTGTAACAGAAGTAAATTCCTCGTCATCATCACATATAACTGATACATGCCTTATAACAAGTTCATCGTCAGGAGAAGGCCAGAGCCTTGCTAAACATAGTCTGTGATTTAAACCATTCATTTCTTCGCAATCGTGGAGATTAACATCTCTGTGATGCCGTAAACAATATGTTTCCGCTAATTCAATGTACATTCGAATCATTGGCGATTTCATTTGTACACTATTTTGTACAGCATGTATGGTTACCAATTTATGCAAGTTGTTAGAACTTGACTGATCGTTCACGTGTTGAACAGCACGGTCTGCATAATAATAAGTAGTCTCTTCATCTATATCATCTTCATCACCAGTTTGTCTCACAGTCCTAGCACCTAGTTCGCGCTTGTACTTTTTACTATTGCTCAGTTTTTTACAAGTGATTTTTATGTCTTTCTCAACATGTAACCAAGGCCTGTCCCAAATTTTTGTCGTACAATATAAGATAGTTAGAGGCAGTTTAATTTCACAAGTATCATTGGAACTTCTTGTCTCATTTCGCAGGCATTTCGTTGGTGACATTGAAAATTCTATTTTGATTATATTACCATCTGCTATGTGTTCACTAACGCTATGAATATGAGTGACCCTGTGAACATACTTTCTATTGGATGTAGACAAATATTTTTCAGAAGACTCTTCAGCTAACAATTTATATTTATTTTCATTCGTTTTTCCTACACCAGAAAGTTTTAGAATATCATCTAAAGCGCCAATTTCAGTCTCATATTCATCGAAATCGTTATCATCAGGCCCATAACACTGGACATCGATCTTCTTCTGTTTTAACCATGGCCTATCCCAGATTTCAGAATGACAATACAAAATTACGCCCTCAACAACTTTACATTTATGCTTATGCAAATTAGAAACATTGACTGCGCACGTCGTTGGTGCAGCACTAAAATCTATCTTATATTTTATACCAGAAACTACACGCGTTACAACACGTTTTACTTCGAGAACCTTATGATGGATATTACTCTTTATTTGGAACTTTCGTAAAGACTCTTCAGCAAGGAATTTATACTCTGCCTTCTGTGCATCTTGCTCTTCCTCACTATGACCACGCAAATGGTTGTTAAACTGTCCTTTAACCGCAGATTCATTAAATTCAAGGGCGTTCAACTCTCGCTTCCTTCTTCGATTTTTTTGAACGCAAGAGACATTTATTGTTTTATAACTAAGCCAAGGTTTCTCCCACACTTCGGAATGGCATTCTTGTGATTTCAAATCATGTTCTTTGATAATAACAAAGTCGAGGCGAGTCAGCGTTCCAGACGCAACTTGGGTTATTACTCTTAAGACTCGATCTACTTCGTGGTGCTCGGTGATAGCGTTGTCTTTTAAATATTTTAGCAACGATTCATCGGCTAGCGCTTTGTACTCAGGGTCATTAGGATTCTTTTCTGTTTTGCCATTCACCGCTAGTCGTTTGACTTGTTGGCCGAGTAAGGAACAAGATACTGTGATTTCTTTTTTATTGAGCCAGGGTTGCTCCCACACATTGGAATGACATTTTTGTGCTTTCAAATTCTGTCCATTGGAAATGACAAAATCGAGGCGGGTCAATGATCCAGACACGATCTGCGTTGTTACTTTCACGATTCGATCTACTTTGTGGTACTCGGTGATAGCGTTATCTTTTAAATATTTTTGCAAAGATTCGTCGGCTAGCGATTTGAACGTGGGGTCGTTAGGATTGTAGTCTGTTTGGCCACCGGGCAAGTGATCTTGACGATTCACTTGTTGATCGAGTAATGAACAAGATACTGTGATTTCTTTTTTATTGAGCCACGGTTGCTCCCACACTTCGGAGTGACATTCTTGTACTTTTAAATCCTGTCCATTCGAAATAGTAAAATCGAGGCGAGTCAGCAATCCAGACACAACCTGCGTTGTTACTTTCACGACTTGATCTACTTTGTGGTACTCGGTGATAGCGTTATCTTCTAAATACTTTTGCAACGATTCATCGGCTAGCAATTTGAACTTGGGGTCATAAGGATTGTGTTCTCTTTGACCACCCTTCAATTTAACATCATGATTCACTTGTCGATCAAGTAATGAACAAGATACTTTGATTTCTTTGTTACTGAGCCACGGTTGCTCCCACACTTCGGAGTGACATTCTTGTGCTTTTAAATCCTGGCCATTCGAAATAATATAGTCGAGGCGAGTCAGCGACCCAGACACGACCTGCGTTGTTACTTTCAAGACTCGATCTACTTTGTGGTACTCGATGACAGCGTTATCTTTTAAATACTTTTGCAATGATTCATCGGCTAGCGCTTTGAACTTAGGGTCATTAGGATTGTGTACTGTTTGACTACCCGGCAATTGTTCTTGACGTTTCTCTCGTTGATCGAGTAATGAACAAGATACTGCAATTGCTTTTTTATCAAGCCACGGTTGCTCCCACACTTTGGAATGACATTTTTGTACTTTCAAATTCTGTCCATTGGAAATGACAAAATCAAGGCGAGTCAATGATCCAGACACGACCTGCGTTGTAACGCTCTCTACTCGATCTACTTTGTGGTATTCAAAGATATTGTTATATTTTAAATACTTTTGCAACGATTCATCGGCTAACACTTTAAACTTGGGGTCATCAGGATTCTGTTCTCTTAGACCATCCTTCAATTTAACATCATATTTCACTTTTTGATCGAGTAATGAACAAGATACTTTGATTTCTTTGTTATTGAGCCACGGTTGCTCCCACACTTCGGAGTGACATTCTTGTGCTTTTAAATCCTGTCCATTGGAAATAGTAAAGAAGAGGCGAGTCAGCGACCCAGACACGACCTGCGTTGTTACTTTCACGACTCGATCTACTTTGTGGTACTCAGTGATAGCGTTATCTTTTAAATACTTTTGCAACGATTCATCGGCTAGCGATTGGAACGTGGGGTCGTTAGGATTGTGTTCTGTTTGGCCACCGGGCAAGTAATCTTGACGTTTCACTCGTTGATCGAGTAATGAACAAGATACTTTGATTTCTTTTTTATTGATCCACGGTTGCTCCCACACTTCGGAGTGACATTCTTGTGCTTTTAAATCCTGTCCATTGGAAATAGTAAAGTCGAGGCGAGTCAGCGACCCAGAGACGACCTGTGTTGTTACTTTCACGATTCGATCTACTTTGTGGTACTCGGTGATAGCGTTATCTTTTAAATATTTTTGCAAAGATTCGTCGGCTAGCGATTTGAACGTGGGGTCGTTAGGATTGTAGTCTGTTTGGCCACCGGGCAAGTGATCTTGACGATTCACTTGTTGATCGAGTAATGAACAAGATACTGTGATTTCTTTTTTATTGAGCCACGGTTGCTCCCACACTTCGGAGTGACATGCTTGTACTTTTAAATCCTGTCCATTCGAAATAGTAAAATCGAGGCGAGTCAGCAATCCAGACACAACCTGCGTTGTTACTTTCACGACTTGATCTACTTTGTGGTACTCGGTGATAGCGTTATCTTCTAAATACTTTTGCAACGATTCATCGGCTAGCAATTTGAACTTGGGGTCATAAGGATTGTGTTCTCTTTGACCACCCTTCAATTTAACATCATGATTCACTTGTCGATCAAGTAATGAACAAGATACTTTGATTTCTTTGTTACTGAGCCACGGTTGCTCCCACACTTCGGAGTGACATTCTTGTGCTTTTAAATCCTGGCCATTCGAAATTATATAGTCGAGGCGAGTCAGCGACCCAGACACGACCTGCGTTGTTACTTTCAAGACTCGATCTACTTTGTGGTACTCGATGACAGCGTTATCTTTTAAATACTTTTGCAATGATTCATCAGCTAGCGCTTTGAACTTAGGGTCATTAGGATTGTGTACTGTTTGAATACCCGGCAATTGTTCTTGACGTTTCTCTCGTTGATCGAGTAATGAACAAGATACTGCAATTTCTTTTTTATCAAGCCACGGTTGCTCCCACACTTTGGAATGACATTTTTGTGCTTTCAAATTCTGTCCATTGGAAATGACAAAATCAAGGCGAGTCAATGATCCAGACACGACCTGCGTTGTAACGGTCTCTACTCGATCTACTTTGTGGTATTCGAAGATATCGTTATCTTTTAAATACTTTTGCAACGATTCATCGGCTAACACTTTGAACTTGGGGTCATTAGGATTCTTTTCTGTTTGACCACCCTTCAATTTAACATCATGTTTCACTTGTTGATCGAGTAATAAACAAGATACTTTGATTTCTTTGTAATTGAGCCACGGTTGCTCTAACACTTCGGAGTGACATTCTTGTGCTTTTAAATCCTGTCCATTGGAAATAGTAAAGACGAGGCGAGTCAGCGACCCAGACACGACCTGCGTTGTTACTTTCACGACTCGATCTACTTTGTGGTACTCGGTGATAGCGTTATCTTTTAAATACTTTTGCAACGATTCATTGGCTAGCGATTTGAACGTGGGGTCGTAAGGATTGTGTTCTGTTTGGCCACCGGGCAAGTGGTCTTGACGTTTCAGTCGTTGATCGAGTAATGAACAAGATACTGTTATTTCTTTTTTATCAAGCCACGGTTGCTCCCACACTTTGGAATGACATTTTTGTGCTTTCAAATTCTGTCCATTGGAAATGACAAAATCAAGGCGGGTCAATGATCCAGACACGACCTGCGTTGTAACGCTCTCTACTCGATCTACTTTGTGGTATTCGAAGATATCGTTATCTTTTAAATACTTTTGCAACGATTCATCGGCTAACACTTTGAACTTGGGGTCATCAGGATTCTGTTCACTTTGACCACCCTTCAATTTAACATCATATTTCACTTGTTGATCGAGTAATGAACAAGATACTTTGATTTCTTTGTTATTGAGCCACGGTTGCTCCCACACTTCGGAGTGACATTCTTGTGCTTTTAAATCCTGTCCATTGGAAATAGTAAAGACGAGGCGAGTCAGCGACCCAGACACGACCTGCGTTGTTACTTTCACGACTCGATCTACTTTGTGGTACTCAGTGATAGCGTTATCTTTTAAATACTTTTGCAACGATTCATCGGCTAGCGATTGGAACGTGGGGTCGTTAGGATTGTGTTCTGTTTGGCCACCGGGCAAGTGATCTTGACGTTTCACTCGTTGATCGAGTAATGAACAAGATACTTTGATTTCTTTGTTATTGAGCCACGGTTGCTCTAACACTTCGGAGTGACATTCTTGTGCTTTTAAATCCTGTCCATTCGAAATAGTAAAGTCGAGGCGAGTCAGCGACCCAGACACGACCTGTATTGTTACTTTCACGACTCGATCTACTTTGTGGTACTCGATGATAGCGTTATCTTTTAAATATTTTTGCAACGATTCATCGGCTAGCGCTTTGAACTTAGGGTCATTCGGATGGTGTACTGTTTGACTACCCGGCAATTGTTCTTGACGCTTCAGTCGTTGATCGAGTAATGAACAAGATACTGTAATTTCTTTTTTATAAACCCACGGTTGCTCCCACACTTTGGAATGGCATTTTTGTACTTTCAAATTCTGTCCATTAGAAATTACAAAATCAAGGCGGGTCAATGATCCAGACACGACCTGCGTTGTAACGCTCTCTACTCGATCTACTTTGTGGTATTCGAAGATATCGTTATCTTTTAAATACTTTTGCAACGATTCATCGGCCAACACTTTGAACTTGGGGTCATCAGGATTCTGTTCTCTTTGACCACCCTTCAATTTAACATCATGTTTCACTTGTTGATCGAGTAATGAACAAGATACTTTGATTTCTTTGTTATTGAGCCACGGTTGCTCTAACACTTCGGAGTGACATTCTTGTGCTTTTAAATCCTGATCATTAGAAATAGTAAAGTCGAGGCGGGTCAGCGACCCAGACACGACCTGCGTTGTTACTTTCACGACTCGATTGACTTTGTGGTACTCGGTGATAGCGTTATCTTTTAAATACTTTTGCAACGATTCATCGGCTAGCGATTTGAACGTGGGGTCGTTAGGATTATGTTCTGTTTGGCCACCGGGCAAGTGATCTTGACGTTTCACTCGTTGATCGAGTAATGAACAAGATACTTTGATTTCTTTGTTATTGAGCCACGGTTGCTCTAACACTTCGGAGTGACATTCTTGTGCTTTTAAATCCTGTCCATTCGAAATAGTAAAGTCGAGGCGGGTCAGCGACCCAGACACAACCTGCGTTGTTACTTTCACGACTCGATCTACTTTGTGGTACTCGGTGATAGCGTTATCTTTTAAATACTTTTGCAACGATTCATCGGCTAGCGATTTGAACGTGGGGTCGTTAGGATTATGTTCTGTTTGGCCACCGGGCAAGTGATCTTGACGTTTCACTCGTTGATCGAGTAATAAACAAGATACTTTGATTTCTTTGTTATTGAGCCACGGTTGCTCTAACACTTCAGAGTGACATTCTTGTGCTTTTAAATCCTGTCCATTCGAAATAGTAAAGTCGAGGCGAGTCAGCGACCCAGACACGACCTGTGTTGTTACTTTCACGACTCGATCTACTTTGAGGAACTCGGTGATAGCGTTATCTTTTAAATACTTTTGCAACGATTCATCGGCTAGCGATTTGAACGTGGGGTCGTTAGGATTGTGTTCTGTTTGGCCACCGACCAAGAGATCTTGACGTGTCACTTGTTGATCGAGTAATGAACAATATACTTTGATTTCTTTGTTATTGAGCCACGGTTGCTCCCACACTTCGGAGTGACATTCCTGTGCTTTTAAATCCTGTCCATTCGAAATAATAAAGTGGAGGCGAGTCAGCGACCCAGACACGACCTGCGTTGTTACTTTCACGACTCGATCTACTTTGTGGTACTCGGTGATAGCGTTATCTTTTAAATACTTTTGCAACGATTCATCGGCTAGCGATTTGAACGTGGGGTCGTTAGGATTGTGTTCTGTTTGGCCACCGACCAAGTGAACTTCACGTTTCACTCGTAGACCGAGTACTGAACAAGATACTTCGATTTCTTTGTTATTGAGCCACGGTTGCTCTAACACTTCGGAGTGACATTCTTGTGCTTTTAAATCCTGTCCATTCGAAATAGTAAAGTCGAGGCGAGTCAGCGACCCAGACACGACCTGTGTTGTTACTTTCACGACTCGATCTACTTTGTGGTACTCGGTGATAGCGTTATCTTTTAAATACTTTTGCAACGATTCATCGGCTAGCGATTTGAACGTGGGGTCGTTAGGATTGTGTTCTGTTTGGCCACCGACCAAGTGAACTTCACGTTTCACTCGTAGACCGAGTACTGAACAAGATACTTCGATTTCTTTGTTATTGAGCCACGGTTGCTCTAACACTTCGGAGTGACATTCTTGTGCTTTTAAATCCTGTCCATTCGAAATAGTAAAGTCGAGGCGAGTCAGCGACCCAGACACGACCTGTGTTGTTACTTTCACGACTCGATCTACTTTGTGGTACTCGGTGATAGCGTTATCTTTTAAATACTTTTGCAACGATTCATCGGCTAGCGATTTGAACGTGGGGTCGTTAGGATTGTGTTCTGTTTGGCCACCGACCAAGTGAACTTCACGTTTCACTCGTAGACCGAGTACTGAACAAGATACTTCGATTTCTTTGTTATTGAGCCACGGTTGCTCTAACACTTCAGAGTGACATTCTTGTGCTTTTAAATCCTGTCCATTCGAAATAGTAAAGTCGAGGCGAGTCAGCGACCCAGACACGACCTGTGTTGTTACTTTCACGACTCGATCTACTTTGAGGAACTCGGTGATAGCGTTATCTTTTAAATACTTTTGCAACGATTCATCGGCTAGCGATTTGAACGTGGGGTCGTTAGGATTGTGTTCTGTTTGGCCACCGACCAAGAGATCTTGACGTGTCACTTGTTGATCGAGTAATGAACAATATACTTTGATTTCTTTGTTATTGAGCCACGGTTGCTCCCACACTTCGGAGTGACATTCTTGTGCTTTTAAATCCTGTCCATTCGAAATAATAAAGTGGAGGCGAGTCAGCGACCCAGACACGACCTGCGTTGTTACTTTCACGACTCGATCTACTTTGTGGTACTCGGTGATAGCGTTATCTTTTAAATACTTTTGCAACGATTCATCGGCTAGCGATTTGAACGTGGGGTCGTTAGGATTGTGTTCTGTTTGGCCACCGACCAAGTGAACTTCACGTTTCACTCGTAGACCGAGTACTGAACAAGATACTTCGATTTCTTTGTTATTGAGCCACGGTTGCTCTAACACTTCGGAGTGACATTCTTGTGCTTTTAAATCCTGTCCATTCGAAATAGTAAAGTCGAGGCGAGTCAGCGACCCAGACACGACCTGTGTTGTTACTTTCACGACTCGATCTACTTTGTGGTACTCGGTGATAGCGTTATCTTTTAAATACTTTTGCAACGATTCATCGGCTAGCGATTTGAACGTGGGGTCGTTAGGATTGTGTTCTGTTTGGCCACCGACCAAGTGAACTTCACGTTTCACTCGTAGACCGAGTACTGAACAAGATACTTCGATTTCTTTGTTATTGAGCCACGGTTGCTCTAACACTTCGGAGTGACATTCTTGTGCTTTTAAATCCTGTCCATTCGAAATAGTAAAGTCGAGGCGAGTCAGCGACCCAGACACGACCTGTGTTGTTACTTTCACGACTCGATCTACTTTGTGGTACTCGGTGATAGCGTTATCTTTTAAATACTTTTGCAACGATTCATCGGCTAGCGATTTGAACGTGGGGTCGTTAGGATTGTGTTCTGTTTGGCCACCGACCAAGTGAACTTCACGTTTCACTCGTAGACCGAGTACTGAACAAGATACTTCGATTTCTTTGTTATTGAGCCACGGTTGCTCTAACACTTCAGAGTGACATTCTTGTGCTTTTAAATCCTGTCCATTCGAAATAGTAAAGTCGAGGCGAGTCAGCGACCCAGACACGACCTGTGTTGTTACTTTCACGACTCGATCTACTTTGTGGAACTCGGTGATAGCATTACCTTTTAAATACTTTTGCAACGATTCATCGGCTAGCGATTTGAACGTGGGGTCGTTAGGATTGTGTTCTGTTTGGCCACCGACCAAGTGAACTTTACGTTTCACTCGTAGACCGAGTACTGAACAAGATACTTCGATTTCTTTGTTATTGAGCCACGGTTGCTCTAACACTTCGGAGTGACATTCTTGTGCTTTTAAATCCTGTCCATTCGAAATAGTAAAGTCGAGGCGAGTCAGCGACCCAGACACGACCTGTGTTGTTACTTTCACGACTCGATCTACTTTGTGGAACTCGGTGATAGCATTATCTTTTAAATACTTTTGCA
Organism: Diachrysia chrysitis; assembly: GCA_932294365.1. Taxonomy (NCBI): domain Eukaryota; kingdom Metazoa; phylum Arthropoda; class Insecta; order Lepidoptera; family Noctuidae; genus Diachrysia; species Diachrysia chrysitis. The sequence continues at coordinate 2,573,521 of OW028661.1, forward strand.
ACGATTCATCGGCTAGCGATTTGAACGTGGGGTCGTTAGGATTGTGTTCTGTTTGGCCACCGACCAAGTGAACTTTACGTTTCACTCGTAGACCGAGTACTGAACAAGATACTTCGATTTCTTTGTTATTGAGCCACGGTTGCTCTAACACTTCGGAGTGACATTCTTGTGCTTTTAAATCCTGTCCATTCGAAATAGTAAAGTCGAGGCGAGTCAGCGACCCAGACACGACCTGTGTTGTTACTTTCACGACTCGATCTACTTTGTGGAACTCGGTGATAGCATTATCTTTTAAATACTTTTGCAACGATTCATCGGCTAGCGATTTGAACGTGGGGTCGTTAGGATTGTGTTCTGTTTGGCCACCGACCAAGTGAACTTCACGTTTCACTCGTAGACCGAGTACTGAACAAGATACTTCGATTTCTTTGTTATTGAGCCACGGTTGCTCTAACACTTCGGAGTGACATTCTTGTGCTTTTAAATCCTGTCCATTCGAAATAGTAAAGTCGAGGCGAGTCAGCGACCCAGACACGACCTGTGTTGTTACTTTCACGACTCGATCTACTTTGTGGTACTCGGTGATAGCGTTATCTTTTAAATACTTTTGCAACGATTCATCGGCTAGCGATTTGAACGTGGGGTCGTTAGGATTGTGTTCTGTTTGGCCACCGACCAAGTGAACTTTACGTTTCACTCGTAGACCGAGTACTGAACAAGATACTTCGATTTCTTTGTTATTGAGCCACGGTTGCTCTAACACTTCGGAGTGACATTCTTGTGCTTTTAAATCCTGTCCATTCGAAATAGTAAAGTCGAGGCGAGTCAGCGACCCAGACACGACCTGTGTTGTTACTTTCACGACTCGATCTACTTTGTGGAACTCGGTGATAGCATTATCTTTTAAATACTTTTGCAACGATTCATCGGCTAGCGATTTGAACGTGGGGTCGTTAGGATTGTGTTCTGTTTGGCCACCGACCAAGTGAACTTTACGTTTCACTCGTAGACCGAGTACTGAACAAGATACTTCGATTTCTTTGTTATTGAGCCACGGTTGCTCTAACACTTCGGAGTGACATTCTTGTGCTTTTAAATCCTGTCCATTCGAAATAGTAAAGTCGAGGCGAGTCAGCGACCCAGACACGACCTGTGTTGTTACTTTCACGACTCGATCTACTTTGTGGAACTCGGTGATAGCATTATCTTTTAAATACTTTTGCAACGATTCATCGGCTAGCGATTTGAACGTGGGGTCGTTAGGATTGTGTTCTGTTTGGCCACCGACCAAGTGAACTTTACGTTTCACTCGTAGACCGAGTACTGAACAAGATACTTCGATTTCTTTGTTATTGAGCCACGGTTGCTCTAACACTTCGGAGTGACATTCTTGTGCTTTTAAATCCTGTCCATTCGAAATAGTAAAGTCGAGGCGAGTCAGCGACCCAGACACGACCTGTGTTGTTACTTTCACGACTCGATCTACTTTGTGGTACTCGGTGATAGCGTTATCTTTTAAATACTTTTGCAACGATTCATCGGCTAGCGATTTGAACGTGGGGTCGTTAGGATTGTGTTCTGTTTGGCCACCGACCAAGTGAACTTCACGTTTCACTCGTAGACCGAGTACTGAACAAGATACTTCGATTTCTTTGTTATTGAGCCACGGTTGCTCTAACACTTCAGAGTGACATTCTTGTGCTTTTAAATCCTGTCCATTCGAAATAGTAAAGTCGAGGCGAGTCAGCGACCCAGACACGACCTGTGTTGTTACTTTCACGACTCGATCTACTTTGTGGAACTCGGTGATAGCATTATCTTTTAAATACTTTTGCAACGATTCATCGGCTAGCGATTTGAACGTGGGGTCGTTAGGATTGTGTTCTGTTTGGCCACCGACCAAGTGAACTTCACGTTTCACTCGTAGACCGAGTACTGAACAAGATACTTCGATTTCTTTGTTATTGAGCCACGGTTGCTCTAACACTTCGGAGTGACATTCTTGTGCTTTTAAATCCTGTCCATTTGAAATAGTAAAGTCGAGGCGAGTCAGCGACCCAGACACGACCTGCGTTGTTACTTTCACGACTCGATCTACTTTGTGGTACTCGGTGATAGCGTTATCTTTTAAATACTTTTGCAACGATTCATCGGCTAGCGATTTGAACGTGGGGTCGTTTGGATTGTGTTCTGTTTGGCCACCGACCAAGTGAACTTTACGTTTCACACGTAGACCGAGTACTGAACAAGATACTTCGATTTCTTTGTTATTGAGCCACGGTTGCTCTAACACTTCGGAGTGACATTCTTGTGCTTTTAAATCCTGTCCATTCGAAATAGTAAAGTCGAGGCGAGTCAGCGACCCAGACACGACCTGTGTTGTTACTTTCACGACTCGATCTACTTTGTGGAACTCGGTGATAGCATTATCTTTTAAATACTTTTGCAACGATTCATCGGCTAGCGATTTGAACGTGGGGTCGTTAGGATCCTGTAGTTGCACATGATCCAGTTGTCTTTTAACTCTATATAAATCTTTATCTACTGCACAAGTAACATTGACATATTTTTTGTTTAACCAAGGTTGTTCACGTATTTGAGAAGTGCACTGAAGACCTCTTGATTCGTTGTTTTCTAAGCCTATCGGAGACACTATAAATTTTATTTCAGTTTTAATACCTTTATCCCATTTAACATTTATATTTTCTATACTTGCTATAGTATAATAGTCAGACTGTTTATTACTTTGTAGGTATTTTTTTAATGATTCTTCTGCTAATTTGATAAATTGGAAATAGTTCGGATCTTCTTCGGTAATTTTGGATTTCTTTAAAACAGTGCCGATGGAATAGCATTTCACTGTTATATAATTTCTTACAGAGCTCTTTTCCAAAAACTCTGCATGGCAAAAAGTGTCACCATCGTTGTCTTCAGAATGAGAAGCCAAAAATTCAATTACGTTTATTCCAGTTCGTTTTATGGTAGCTTTATCTACAAAAGTAACACGAAGAAGTTGCGAATCTGGCTTATGTTTAATATACTCTTGCAAAGATTCAACAGCAATTTGTGTGAACTGTTGATCATCTGGGTTACTCACTACATCAATATTTTTGTTTTCTTTTATTTCACAAGTTACATCATAGTCTTTAGATTTAAGCCAATGTTTTTCTAAAACTTGAGTATGGCACTTTATAGCATCACTGCTATTGTTGCTTTCTTTAGGAGATATTATGAAGTCAATGCTCGTTAGCAATCCAGAGACAATTTGAGTAGTTGCTTTTTCAACTCTGACTATTCTGTGATGCCGAGATATACCTCTGTCTATGAAATATTTAGTTAAAGACTCATTAGCTAACTGATAATATTTGGATTCGGTAGCATCATGTTCCTTCAAACCGACAAAAACATTTTTTCTATCTGGATATTTAGTATCACAAGATACATAGAACTGTTTTGAGTAAAGCCAAATTTGCCCTAATATTTTAGAATGACAGAGGGTTATATCATTAACATTAACGACCTCACATGTTTTCAACGTAGGATTTCCGTCCTTTTCTATAAGGCAATTTGTTGGTGTGATTGTAAAATCGAGTAAGGTTAACATTCCAGAAACAGTTTTAACTTTTTCAACCTTTACAACTACGTAATGTTTCTTACTAGAAGACGATTGTAGAAGTTTTTTTAAAGATTCTTCAGCCAACTGTTGATACGTTATATTATTCACGTTTTGTTCATTCTTATTTTCAACGTCTATAGATCTTTTTTTCTTAGTATTTTCAATATCATCGGTCTTTGCCATATCATTGCACAACACTTCAATTTGTTTACCATCTATAATCCAAGATCTATCCCAAATTTGAGCTTTACAAGTGCGAAGACTTTCGATTTCTAGCAATTCACAATTCAGATCATTGTCATTAGTGCAATTTGTATAACCGACAATGAATTCTAGTTTTGTCAAAAGTCCAGCTACTATTTGAGTTGATATTGATGTGATATTTACTATCTTTTGTTTGTTATTCTTATTAGACTGTGTTTCTAAATATTGTATCGCTTCTTGTAGCATTTCAATAATTTTAGGATCATGTACAGTAATGTTTCTAACGGTTGATTTTGTTTTTGACATTTTCATATCCACCGGTCTGTCAGTGCATGTGTAAGATATTTTTTTTTCTTGTAGCCAATACCTTTCGTGAATTAAAACTTCACATATTTTAGACCCCAACTGTTCTAATACTGTGCAGTTAATTCGCAATCCAAATGGCACGCTTTTGTTGCAGTTTAAGTTTTCAATAATTATAGAAATCTTAGTCAAAGTTCCAGATGTTGTTTGCGTATTGGCTGCTACGATTTTATTTATTTTTATAGCATATGAAGACTTAGATTCAGATTCAATTATTTTTACAGCATCTTTAGCAAGCGTTTGGAGTACAGGGTCTTCGATATATACATCTTTTACTACATCTCTAAAGTCTTTTTCTTTGTTACTGTTGTAGCAAAAGGTATTCAGTATTTGCGGACTGTGTTCATTTGTACTATCTATAACACCATTACATATTTGAGAAATTCCTTCTTTAGGTTCACATTCTACTTTATCACAGGGTATCGTAACACGAGCTTGCACATAAACAAAATGCTTAAAATTTTCCGTTTCTTCTTCTGCTTTTATGACTTCCTGTACGACTCTACTTTTAACATCTATATCCATCTCATTTAAATAATCTACCATAGCTTGTGCCATTTCGTACACAAATTTTGCATTCTCAATACTCTTTTTTATCTTATGATAATCTTCTGCAAGAGATAATACTTGCAAATCGTTTTCATAACTTCTTCTTATTCTAGGATTTATTTCAGAAAACTCAGCTTTAGGTTTAAAACCAGAGAAATCAAAGAAATCCAACATTTCATCTATTGCTTTTTTCTTCTCCTGATTTATAGTTTTTACAGATTCAGTCACGGGGATAGAATTTTCGCTTTGTTTATTAGCTTCAAGCTTGAAAACATGTTGCTTACTCACATCTTGTATATCGGAAGATGTTGTTTTAAAATCATGATTAGGCACGGTGACTTGTTCAAAATTACTATTAGGAATAATTTGGTCTTGAATTAGTCTTATTTCCTCATCAGATAATGTTTTTTGTTGATTAGGCTGAGTTTGAAGGTCTTTATTATTTTTCACCACTATATCATCATCTGATCCTTGGTTATTGCTAGTTGGTTCAGGCAAAACTTCACCTTCGTCACCGTACTGCCATTCTTCAGTACAATTATTAGCAAGAATTGCTCTATAATTCTTACCGTTCGGTAGTTTAACCCACGGCTTCACAAGAATGGTTATCTTACAAGTTTTAGAGGTAGTACAGTCTTGTGATCCAAGTTCACTGCATGTGTTAAATATAACGGATAGTGTTAGTATATATCTGACGCCGTTTACTACCTGTAAAAAAATGTTGATTAATTACACATAAAAAAAGGAAAGAGTTGCACCGGTAAAGAAAAAATATACAACGATAACTATATACTTACTTGAACTTGTCTTTCTACATCGAGAACACTGTCCAATGTGTGCTTTACGGAGGGCTCGTGGATGTCGAGGTGTCGAATTCCCAGGTTTGCGAGGTCACTTACCCCTGCCGCTTGTGGACTGACATGCGATGCGCATCCAACGCAAGGCGCGTTTGGCTGGTCTCGAGGTATAGCTATAAACTGTTCGCCTGACGTTAACTGCAACAATTTTACAAATTTATATTTAGGCGACTGCTATGTATATATTAAAACTTAAATTAGAAATTAAAAAGAATAGTGGTGTCGCGAGTCGAACTGCTACACCACCGCCGTCGCGTCAACTCATGATTAGGGACTCCTATTAAGTCTGAAACTAGTCGGGCGGTCCCGAGAATATGCGTGAGTAAACCGTTTTGTTTTAAATAATTATGAATACTCCTCACGAAAGTTATTATACAAAAAAAAACTATAAAAATAAACGATTATGCTTTAGACCACACGACTGAAGAAAATCTTCTTTATATAAGAAATGCAACTGGCTATGAGAGAAAGCGAGAAAAAAAATGTGCACTCGCACCTGTCTCTTGCCCCTACAGTACCTATTATACGAAACCGAACGATCTCTCTTTCTCTCTCTACTCCTCCTCCCCTTCCAGCATAGATTCCCTTCGTAAATTGGCAATTTGGCATAGCATTGAATGGGTACACTAATTATTTGATAAAAGAACAGATGGCGCTGTTCTCAATCTTCATACAGTTTGGTAAAACGAAATGGATCCTAAATCGCGCAATTAAAGTTTTCTTAATTCGTTGGCCTCGCCCGGGTCACACTTTTTCTTAACGCATTGACTCAAGCTTACTTAGTCAAGCGTGCGTAATGAAGTTTTACTTCAATAGTAATAAATAATAATAATAATAATAATAACCCCTCGGGGCAAGCCGTTACCTCATCATGAGAATAACGCAATACCTGAGGGCATATTAAATTGCTTTTTCCAACTTTGAGATATAAATAAAAAATTTATCTTAAGGTCTATACAGGGGGGGGTAGGAGCATACATCCGCAGGGCAGCTTGTGGCGAGCTGTTTGTGAGTAGCGACACAACGGACCTGAGTGCTCCAGGGAGTCACTCCTTAGGAGGGCTCCCAGCTCTTTCTTGCCTTAACTGGCTGGCTAGAGAGGGGTCGCTAGAGCTACATGCTCGGGGGTGGAAGTGTCTAATGGCGTAATAGCGAGGAAACCCGCTCCGGGTCCGCTACTGTGACCCGCGATGGCGAAATCGGGGCCGCACCGCTCGACACCCCTAGCCGCTCGCACTGGTGTTGCCTCCTGCTGCCTATCGTGGCGGTTATGTTGGGGGGCCCATCTGGTGAGCTGGCGAGTCACCACCTGCCTATTTGATTGCATTTATATGTGTTAGAAGGCAGGTGCCATAGTTTTCCGATTTAGCTCTAATAACCAATCTACTAACATTTACCTACACATAGCCTTAATTTTTACTTTCCATTCATAATTTACAATAGCTCTGTATCTACTTTGGACCATTCATGTCTGTTCTTCCATAGAGCAGAGGTGGATGGGCCCTAGTAGATGCCCCATCCCAGTTTAGAGTAAAGTTCTCAACAAGGCCACTGCGTGTTGGACCTGTGTCCCCACGTAAGCCTTTCAAAGGACCGGGTATTCTCAATACTGAGGATAGCCCGTGAAAAAAGAGAATAATAATAATAATATAATATCTTGGGACATCTCACACACGGTCATCTGATCCCAAACTAGGCAGAGCCTGTGCTATGGCAACCAGACAACTGATAAAAAAAAATAGATAAATTACACCCAGACACAGAACAAATGATCGTGCTCATCACACAAAGATTCGTCCTGGGTGGGAATCGAACCCAAATAATATGAATATTATAAATGTATAAACAATCTAAAATTAATAATAAGGTTTTATATAAAAATCTCGATTGCATACTTTATATTAGAATGAATACAAGAAAATATAAATATTAAAATGAAAACTTAGTCTTGTCGGGTGACTGCTCAATACCAAACTACATACATACTGACATATACCTACTCGTATTACCTACCTACGTAAACGTTTGGGTTGGTGGTTAGGTCCATAATCATTGATCAAGTATTTATTTAATTAAAGTAGTTTAATGTGGAGCGATCCCCAACACAACTGTTTTAATTTAAATATCTAATTACTTATATATTATCTTTCTTTTTCTATTATATTTCTTTATTGTTAATACATTTATAATATTCATATTATTTATTACATAAGTTCTTTTGATGAGTTTGGTTTTGGTTTTTTTAATTTTTTATTTTACGCTTTTGAACTTAGATCAAAAATTCTAAATAGGAGGTTTTTTTTTTAAATTAAATATCGATATCGAGACACATCAAGTTTTACCTTAGTATTATTAGATAGGAGTCGTGGTGGCCTAGTGGTTCAATGTACGGGTTTGTGTGCACAAGGTTGCAGGTTCGAACCCATTACAGGCAAGTACCAATGTGACTTTTTCAAAGTTATATGTACTTTCTTAATTATTCTAATACATCATTGAGAATTGGTATTGGGATAACATAACGTGAGGAAACCTGGATTCTAACAATTGGAATCGGAAACCGCCAACCCGCAATGAGCAAGCGTGGTGATCAATGCTAGTTCCTTCTCTATATGAGAAGAGGCCTGTGCCCAGCAGTGGGACTATAGGCATGTTTCCTATTTTTTTTTTAATGTCCGTCTTGTAGATTAATGAATTTTATTGGACACGTATTTTTTCTTTTTTCCTGCAAACAAAAAAATGATCAAAATACAGAGAACGGAAATTACGCGTGACGTCACTCCTCGCTACGATTTTTAACGAGGCGTGGCGTCATAAGCCCCCACTCCGAAACTTTAAAGCGGTGTATCTTTGTATTTTTTTATTGTTTTGATAAAAGAAAAAATACGTGTCTAATATTTTTTTATTATCTAACTGACGGACTAAATACATTTTAACTTTTCATACCCAGGAAACATCCCTATTTAGGCTGGTATTATTTTAGGTATTTGTTAAAGAAAGTCTGTATGTACTTATTTTTGATTCCTTACATTTGATATATTCACCACCACTCGGCTTGATGATAATTCATCCCCTCTTCCATTCCCCATAACTATTAAACTGCATTATATTAATCAATTTTCTTAAAACAGCCTAAAACACATACTAGAAATCTTTCAAACAAAAGCAACTAAAAGAAAATCGGTTTATCCGTTCGAGAACTACGACCCCATATAGACAGACAAACAGAGATACAGACACACATGCAAAGCTTATAACACCAATCGTTTATGCCTCAATGGTTAAAAATGAACTACGTAACTACAAGCACAGTTAGTGATTTATCCAATATAATATCTAATAAAATAATCAATCATAGACTTTCCATATTGAATTATAAATCCAAAGATGTTCTAGATCACAACAAAAAATAGAAAAACTAGGTAAATTTTCTACCAGGCAGCCTTTGAGTGTAAAGAATAAAACAATGTAGTAAGTAAATATCAATAATATTAAATACCTACCTCTAAATAAATAAACATAGTTTACAAAGAACCTGTTACCAGAAGGTACCCAAGTATTTATAATATGCTAAATGGACAGTTTTTAAAATCTTATATTTATCACAATCCTTATTAGACTTTAATTTCTTTTACTAATTGATCTATCAATCAAATCTGTATTTTTAATAAGTACCTAATTTAAAACTAAATTTTAATGATAATTGTTGTTAAATCTACATTCCTCATAAGCCCTTATTGATTGAACAATCAATTATAGTATAAATCTATATTTTATGTGCGGCTTGCTTGTCGTACAAAGATTTATTTTATTGCAATGGTTTGTTTGATTAGCTAGGGAAAATTATTTCTATTACGTGCTAGATTTTTCACCAATAGACTGAATTACTTTATTGGTTTAAAATCCAGGATTAATTATAATCAATAAACGTAAAACACTGACTCAGGTCAGGAACAGGTCTTTTTCATCAGAAGTCTTAATGATGTATCAAAAAGAAGATCAGGCATTGTGGGCATGAACAATATAATTATTTTTAACATGCCATAGATATTTGCTACGTTATTCGAGACACCATCTAATATAGTGGTAAGTACCATAATTATGGGTTCCTAACCACTGTAATGTAAATTAAAACGGTTAAAACCAATGCATAGTTTTGAAATGATGGTAATAAATCTCGTAGAGGAAAATAGGCATTCTCACTGCACTTTCTATAACTGGGAAAACAAGACAAAAGAGCTGCGGTGTCAAACCTGGTACGGCTTCACTAAAGAACAGTGCCAACATATGAACGCAGATGCAAGCCAAACCTTGAATTTGTCTGTAGCCACGTGGCTGCTTTATCTCCTTTACGCTTACTAAAAAGCTCTTAAAGCAGGTCTGTTATCGTTGTGGAAGCGAGATGCCGCTACGTACAGTGTAGTGCGCCGTCTTACTTCCACAAAGGCATCAGTGCTGCTTTAAGACGACACACAAATTTTTAGGCTATGTTCATATCGTTTTTAATAAGCAACTATTGAAGTTATTGACTTGAAATTTTGTTTCTAGATAGAAGAGGATATGACGAAAATAAATGTAGATCGGTTTCACGATTAAAGAAACTTTCCTTGATAGTTTATTTTTTGAAATTAGCTCTATAAAAACACTTTTTTTACTTAATCCACTACACCAGCGGTCGGCAACCTTTTGGCAGGCAAGGGCCACAAAGTGGCTAACTAAACCAAACGCGGGCCGCACTTGTGATATAAACCCTAGAAACCAAGCTATACAATATTTTTTTCTAGGTAGGAGAGGTAGTTACCTATTCGACGCATTAAATATTTCTTCATTAAGGTGACAGTTGATTACGGAAAAAAAACGTTAAAGCACGTTTTTTTTTAATTTCGGTGGCTGTCCTAATTACTTGTCAATGTGAACTGCCTCGTACAACAAGAACTATTGTTAGTGTAGCTAAATAGTAACTTTTATTTAAACCCTGAATAGTGATAGTATTATCACGAAGTGATTATATATTTTTATCTACCCAGGTAAATAACTGGTAAGTTTAAATACGACTGTCCCAGAAAATCCTTGCAACTTTCGGTGGCTAAATGTTTAACGCCAATATTTTTCCATAGAACCTCTCTAGCCCGCCTTCCGTGAGCTTTGAAGGTACGCACCATGAGTATACGAGTCATGGGACAACATATTTCTCATTTCCGTTTATAGATATAATTTGGTTGCCAATAAGTGGTTGTAAATAAAATTACAAAATATTCGTGGACGCGTGCCTAATAATAATATGTTTATTTGTGTAGTATTCATTACACCCTATTATAAATGGTTTTCTTGTAATTCTAATTAATGTCCTTGTTTTTTTATTTCGGTGTTATCATTTCGTTGCTTTGGTGGACAGTTTTGTCCACCGAAATGATAAAAAGTCCACCGGAGTGACAAAAAATCCCATTTCGGTGCATAATTATATAATTTCGTTTGGTAATTGTTTCATTTCGGTGTAAATACAGGCCAGCTGGATTTTTTTTCCCTGGTGGGAATTTGTATGGGCTTTCCACCCTAGGGAAGACGGGCATGGTTCTTACCGGCTAAAACACCGGAGTACTTGTCTCTACACTTTACCAGGCGGTTCGTTTAGTTGCGAACTACGGCGGTCTCATTTCTTTGAAGTGAGGGAGAAAATACAGTTTCCACCCATTTTTTTCATTAAAGAGGCCCACGGTGGCACTAAAGCAAGTTTCTAGCGCTGCATTGCCCAAGCACCACATTTATTTTTGGTACTACAAACAGTTATTCAATTTTATATATTTATTTAGGTAAGCCTGTCTGTTATAGAATTATATAATAAATTAAATGAAAATGTATGTACACCTATGTATAAGTACATACATTTTCATTAAATTTTAATTTCAGTGGATAGGTTCTATCATTTCGTTGGCCAGGTATTTGATTTCGGTGTCCGAATGATTCATTTCGGTGGCATCAAATTTTAAACACGTATATCTCATACTATAAATTCTTACATTAAATATATCTAGAAGAATAAGAAACTTAACTATAGTTTCTTGATTCTAAATAAAGAAAAACTCTACAACAGTAGCTTTTGTTTAAAAGAGTAACAATCATCCATATATCCTAAAAAACTTTCGCGTATATAATAAAGGATTAGTATGGATTTACAAAACTTTCAAGGGCCGCAAGTAAGACGCCCGCGGGTTGCCGACCGCTGCACTACACTATTCAACTTAAAATTATTTTTTTACACTATTTGATGCATAATCATAATATGTACTACGCTGTCCTCGTAACGAAATAATTATTCGTGTAACGCCATAAGAGTTCATACAGGCACTGGTAATGGCGAACATTCTTGATTTCCCTTCAAAAATCTATGGTTTATTTATTTAATTACATATTTATTATGGTTTATGTATACCTCATGGCTTAATTAACATAATTTTAAAGAATTACTCAGAAGGTGCTCTGTTGCATTTATAATAATGACACACGTTGATTATTATGAGCGTCTAAGTTATTTAATATGTGTTTTTCCCTGTGAACTTATCATTTGTCTTTACGCCTTCAGAAATACAAGACTTGTTACCTTCCACAATTCTGTTGCTTGGAGAAATATCGTTTCCTATTAAGGTATTTCCCGTTTATGATCGGTACATTACATTCTTAATCTCTATAGGTATGGCTATTTTTCTTCTCAAACGGTACTATCGAATTGCGCTTTTTGAGCATAAAACCGGCTAAGCAAAAAGATTTAAGAACTTAAGATATTGCTTCCAATAGTTTAATCAAGTAATATTTGTGAGTATTACCTATATTACTTGCTATTGGGGGTAGCGTCAATGCCAATAATTAACTTGTTCCTCATCTCTGGTTATTATATCTATAAGAAATATTTAAGAATACGAATCGGCACCTCGCGAGAAATTATCACAGAATTTATTGAGTGTTTGCAGCCCAGCCGACAAACGACTTGCGGCACTTAAGTACGTAAATACAAAGAATTTAACAAGTAGGATACCCACCTTATCACTATTACTTATTATTTGCGTGGCTGAACACTGGTCTTGAAAAATTTGATTGCAAAATTTGACTGCTATTGATCGACTCGCTAAGAAGACTATTATTTTAAGATTCAAACCAGTAGCACGCGGCAATACCTACTATATAAGTACTCGTCTCTAACAAAATCTAAAACCATGGGTTTTTAAGGTTTTGGGTTTCCCGATATTCCACGTACGCGCACGTTATGCAGCGGCAGAGCGTAAATAATTACGTATTAAGAGGTGACGCGACTGGGTCTTTCTCCATACAAACGTGTTCCGCTGTTTTCTTCGTTGAAAATGCTTCTAGAGCAATGTTTTTCTTTTTTTTTCCAAATTTATTTTATATACTAAGGTTTACTTTTTCCCGTCCCCATTATTCCATTTTTTCCAAAACATAATCGGCCCATTCAAATATGCTTGTTTTTATTGCCGTTTTCCGACGACTATCAGACAAATTTGATAGGATTTTTGCTAAGTTTTGATGCAAAAAGTATTTGGATTGATCCAGTTTTGGAGCTGAAAACAGCGGAATACGAAACGTTCGATCTACGACTTAGCTGCAGTTGTCCCTTACGCACTTTACGGGGAAAGGTTGGAAGTGTTCGACGACAATAATTTCTTTAAATACCTATTTTTCAATTTCCTTTAAAGTAGTGTTTCCTCTTAAGTGGCAGAGCGGTACTCCCGAGCGGGCGGCCTAACCGTCACAGCATGACTTTACCGTTCTTTAAAATAGGAATAATATTTCTTTGTTTATTTGAGTAAGGAACGTGCAAGACGGTCTAAAAATACTTTTCTTATCTATAAATAATATCTGTTTAAATGAATACAATAAGAATAAACGAGTCGAAATCTGAATCAACCTAAAAAATGCAAAATCTGGCATGTTTCCAAACCAGTGCTTACTAAACAATGGTTCCAAATAAGTATTATGTTTATTAAACTACACAGGCCTACCAGGCATGTGTTAACTACAAACAAAATTGCGCTTTTTTTTAATCTAATATGATAACTAGAAAAACGTTTATAGAGCATTACATTGTGGGCTGTTAAGAACAAAACTATGTTAGTGCAGTTGCCTATATGGCTTCACAATGCATTGCACGTCACATAAAAAATATCATTATATTTTTTATATCAAATAGATGTTTTATTTGTGAAGAAGATTTTCTACAATAGTAATTTTATCTATACTATAATATATAGAGCTGAAGAGTTTGTTTGTTTGTTTGTTTGAACATGCTAATCCCAGGAACTAATGGTCCGATTTGAAAAAATCTGTCAGTGTTGGATAGCCCATTTATTGAGGAAGGCTATAAGCTATATAACATAAACTAAAACACGCGGGGGACAGCTAGTCTCTAATAAAATGATACTCCAATCTAGAACAATCTAGGAACTTGTCCTACCTAATCATCACACAACATACACAATGTCAGAAGTCATATGAAATAATCCACACAATTTGTCTATTCTAATACAATGGCACAATACTACATATGCCTTGACTTTTCAATTTGATATTCGCGAAACATCCTTAATAATACATACAGAATTCACACTTCAATTTTAATTTACTGTCATCAAATACATATATGAGAAGAAGCCTGTTCCCAGCAGTGGGACATTTACAGGCATTATAAGGCCAGTATTATTATCATAAATATATGAGATTTATATGGTTCAGTATCCTTGACATATTTTACACAATATTAGGTCACCCAGACCTCATACATACTTAGTGTACACTAACTTGATAAGCTATCAAAACATTCTGAACTTTATGGATGTCTGTAATATTTAGTAAACATTATTTACTATCAACATATTAATACTGGCATGTAAAATATGTAGAAAATGTCATTAAATTACTAATGGAACAAATTTTATAATGATTTCTATTGTATATATATATTAATCACTATACTTTCTATAATTACTAACTCATTTAGCAAGCTCAAAACAATTAGTCACTAAATTATGTACCATTTTTATTTCATTTTTTATTTTTCTTTTTTGTAAGTTTTTTTTTTTAATAATATAGACAACTAAAACAAGATATTTTAAATATCCATAGATATTTAAAACATCTTGTTTGCTATGTATTTAGTAAGTCTAATGTTAATATCTTAACTTTAACTATAGTATAATGTATGCTTTGCTTTATTGTAACATAGTGAATGTATTTCATATCCTAATTGTGTAAACAATTTTAGGTGAGCCAAATAAAATGGAATAAAAAATGTTACATTAAGCACTAATATTATTTATATAATAGAATTTGGCCATGGTTTTGTAGCTTTACCTTTCTACAGGACCCAGACTATCTCTATGATTCTCATTCCTAATCCAATCCATTTACACCAATATTGATAAAAGCTATGTTTGATTAGTTTGTATATTTTTCTGTATAAAATTTTAACATTGTTGTATAAATAGTAACTATGTTTTACTTACGGCTGTATCAGACTGCACTTCATTTTCCAGTTTTATAGGTTTCCTCTCAAATGGTTCCTCTTTGACTTCTGTGTGAGGAGCTGGGACCTCTTTAGAGTCATTTTCAGGACCCTGCTGTTGCTGGTCCTCACAGTGATTGTTCTCCACAGTGACTCCATCATCTGAGTCCTTTAGTTTAGCTGTACATTTGAACCATGTGCTAACATCAGGACTGTTAAGCTCTTTGACTTTCAAGTTAGCTACAATTTCATATGTGGTTTCACCCTGCAACAAAAAAAAAATACTATTTAAGTACAAGAAAACTCAAAAATATTACTTTATTTATTTTCTATTTCAAATGAAATATATTTTTACACAATAATATTTTTTTTATAGATTTTTAAACATAATTAATACAAAAACTATAAATCATTTACTTTTAGTGTAGTAGCTAATAAAAAACAACAACTATGATAACCTATGGCATTGAAGCTCTCAGATTATTAATTAATGATGACCATGATACCACACGAAATAGGTACAAAAAATCATAATTTATAAATATTAATAAAAACTGGTTTCTAAATAAATAACTCACCACTTGCTGCGTATTTTCCAAAGATCCCTCATCGCACTTATAAAGCTGGCCGGGTAAATTATTATAAAAGCTTATGAAGCCATTCAACAACTTTTCCTTTTGACCCACACTTATTTCGCACAAACTTATAGAAAATAATAGTTGTAAAATAATAAAATGCCTATTATAATTCATGATGTAACCGTCAGTGCTTCGTCATAGTCGCGCACTAAGTGTGCACAATCGTCAACAATATCAAAAGTGAACACTGTGTGCGACACGAATTACTATTTATTTGTTTACACATGACACATGAAACAGCGAAGACGAACAAACTTTATTTGTTGACATTTTGCACGCACGCGTCAAATCGTTTTTAGTGATGTGAAATCGATGAAGTATTATTTGCGCTAACTATGTATTTTATTTATTTATTTAAGATTAAAAAAAATTAAGAAAATATTTCAATATTTCTTGTAGAAGTAGGTATATAATTCATATACAAGAAAAGACAAGTTAGTTACTATACAGGAAGATAGGAAGGATTTTGTCTTTTTGACGCCACCCTAAATACGAGAGGTAGCAAATTCTATTCAAAGGAAACATTCCCATATTAAATAAAAACAAAAAGTAAAACCCGGAAATAGAACCGGCTAATCCGAAAAAAAACTCTATTTACATCAATAGGATCAACATAGAGATTAATTCTCCCTGACAAATATGGTAAATAAAATGAAAGAATAACTACTAAGACTAAAATAAAACAATCAATAAGTATCTTTCTTAAAACGGGATTTAAAGTACTGTCTTAATACTAGGTCCTACATAATTTTGCACATGAGTTATTTAAGAGCTGATGTTTAACATCCCTATTCGTTACCAATTTCTGGTCAATTCGTTCCATTTCCCCACATTCTTACCACATGATAATTATGCATATTTTCCACGCATTCGAATCCGTTCATTACCACAATATCACACAAATATCTACGCATGTTTAATTTTATGGTCATTTTTTCAGTTATAATATATTAATAATATCTAGGAACAACTCACACACGGTCATCTGATCCCAAACTAGGCAGAGCCTGTAATATAGCAACCAGACAACTGATAAACATTATTACATATTTTTAAATACATACATATTATAGATAAATAATAATCAGTTGCTAATCAATTTCCCTGGAATGAGCAAAGAAAACCCTTCTCATAGATGTTTGTATCCCATTTTGTTATTTAATAATTGAGATAAGATATCAATTCGAAAGACTGTGCTCGGTGCGACTTCCATAATAACTTTGTAAATTAATATTAACTACCTTTAACGTTGTATAACAACGTTCATAAATGTAAGGTATTATAGTAATTTATTTCTAGGTTACAGTCGTAATTAGAGACCTTATTCTACTCTGCGATTGTAGTTATTGATATTAAACTTTGTCTTTTATTGTTTTGAACATTTATCTTTATGATGTATTATGTAGACATGTTGTTTGCCTGTTACGAGATTCAATTTTTTCATCAGTTTAC
Source organism: Diachrysia chrysitis (assembly GCA_932294365.1). Classification (NCBI taxonomy): domain Eukaryota; kingdom Metazoa; phylum Arthropoda; class Insecta; order Lepidoptera; family Noctuidae; genus Diachrysia; species Diachrysia chrysitis. The sequence continues at coordinate 2,590,708 of OW028661.1, forward strand.
ATAATAAATCAGTTTAATTTTCTAGTATTGTAGTAATTCATTAAAATAAACATAAAAAAATACATATTAGTAACCTAACTAGAGCTTTAGGTATATATATACCTTACATGAGCCACCAACCAATGTAATATTCTCTTCAGTCGAACTCATTCTTCAATTTCAATTTTCAATTTTCAAAATTCAAGTGCAACTCATTCTTCATCATCATTTTCATTCATCATACATCGTTGATTTAGTGTTATTTTTGGGTTTGTACTGTGATCAATTTAGCCTAGGAATGTACCTTGATAAAAGGTACTTCTCATAACTATCTAAAATCTAAAAAAATGCTTTAATTTAGTGGTGTTATCTGAATGTAGGATGGTAGAAAGAAGCTAAGGCTGGTTTTATAGCTACGCTGTTAGACGCGCCGTTGAGCAGCGCCGCTGTTAGCAGCGCGCGTTTGAACAACGGTCCGCTGTAAAACGAGATTAGTACCGCGCGTTTCGCTGCTGTGTACAGTCGTCTACAAAATGAACATTAATGCGGTTAGAGTAGTGGCTATTTACCTCTTATGGAAAAGAAGGCAAAGAAGACTAGCTGTTGATCCTTATAATGGTACAAGGTTAGTGAGAGATGAACACGTAAGATCTTTTTGCGATTTACGAGAAAATAGTCATAAATTTTATAAATATTTTCGCCTATCAATAACTAGTTTTGAAGAATTACTCTGCAAGTTACAGTCCTCTTTACGACGATCCAGCTTATTTCGCATCCCCATATCTCCAGAGGAAAAATTGGCGATCACTCTAAGGTAAATGAAATAAAATCGATATTATAATTCATGTTGTACTGTACTTAACGGCGCGTCTCAACAGCGTCACTCTAAAACGCATACTGATCGTATCGTAACTCGCGGCGCGCGCTTCGGCAGCGCCGGCGAACAGCGCGCGTTTACTCAACAGCGCTGCTCAAGCGCGTGGCTATAAAACGAAACTAGAACCCAGAACAAATCCGAACGCGCGCGCTTCAACCGCGCTGTCGAAACGCGTAGCTATAAGGCTGGTTTTACAGCTACGCGTTTCGACAGCGCGTCTGAAGCGCGCGCGTTCGGATTTGTTCGGGGTTCTAGTTGCGTTTTATAGCCACGCGCTTGAGCAGCGCTGTTGAGTAAACGCGCGCTGTTTGCCGGCGCTGCTGAAGCGCGCGCCGCGAGTTACGATACGATCAGTATGCGTTTTAGAGTGACGCTGTTGAGACGCGCCGTTAAGTACAGTACAACATGAAAATATGTTTATATATATTTTAAATTAAATATATTTTTCCTTTTTCAGTCAGTGCTTTAAGAAAAATCTATAAACCAATATTTGGCTACCCATCCAAGTATTAGTTATTAGCCTATTAGTTATAGTAATAAGAGGTATAATGTAATTTTATTTCATTTATCTTAGAGTGATCGCCAATTTTTCTTCTGGAGTTATGGGGATGCGAAATAAGCTGGATCGTCGTAAAGAAGACTGTAACTTGCAGAGTAATTCGTCAAAACTAGTTATTGATAGGCGAAAATATTTATAAAATTTATGACTATTTTCTCGTAAATCATCTCTCAGTAACCTTGTACCATTATAAGGATCAACAGCTAGTCTTCTTTGCCATCTTTTCCATAAGAAGTAAATAGCCACTACTCTAACCGCATTAATGTTCATTTTGTAGACGACTGTACACAGCAGCGAAACGCGCGGTACTAATCTCGTTTTACAGCGGCCCGTTGTTCAAACGCGCGCTGCTAACAGCGGCGCTGCTCAACGGCGCGTCTAACAGCGTAGCTATAAAACCAGCCTAAAACCAGCCTATGATAAAGTACCTGGGAGAAGTATAATTCTAATAGCAACACTCTGAGGTCTGAGGTTGAACTTTGTTGAACTTCTGAACTGAACTGTCACAGACTGACTCCACAGCTGTTTGTGACGTTTACTTTGTACCGTTACTTTTTGTAGTTTAATTGAGTTTAATTCTACAGTTTGTAAATTAAAATGTTAAATAATAATTAAGATAATCGAATATCCCTTATTATTTTATTTAAATCATGTCTGAGAAGAAGAAAAAAAGTGTAACTACGAAGCCGAGTAATAAAATGTACTGTTCAATGTCATTACTTAAGTTCAAGTTTATGTGAAACTTTCTCGGGAATCATTTAAGTTTAATTTCTTTGTAGATGGTGGATAACATTTGGAATAATTTGTGGTGCGACATTCCTGACTCGATTTTATAAAGTTCTGGAACCGGATCACGTTTGGTAAATATCAACTTTATTGTTTAATAAAATTTAGACAACGCTACATTGTTTAGTCTGCTAAGTAAGTTAAATAACTGGTTTGTCGTACCAATCGGCATTTGTGGGGCAAGCTAGGGGCTTATTTTGTATGTAAATATGTACATAATACTGAATGACTAAGAAATTACATATTAATAATATACCTACTTAATTGTCACACACTAGCCTTAGTTAATGGCCTTAAAGGAATGTCTATGATTCAGTAGAATCCTACAAACAGAGCTGAAGTTTTACACATTTACTGTAAAAATTACTAATCACAACACTTTGTTTATTATGTAGTTTGGTTTGAGGAATGTTGAATGTTATTGATAGAAAATATAAAACCAACATTCCTCAAATAATTCACTGCTTAGTATTATAAAGTAATATACAAGTAGCTACATCCATTTCTAAAAGATATACCAATGAATCATTAAAAGATATTATTTTGTTAATCACTTTTCACAGAATTAAGGTAACTTTTAAATAATTAATAAATATTTATTTATTAAAAAAGGTTCACCAACAGCTTCTGCATGTAATAAATCTTAAGTAGGATGTATGATTAATACTTACACAGTTGCTGATTACTGTTTTACCACAAGCAGCAATAATAACATACCACCTAGAAAATTAAAAAAAATACAATTTAAATAAATTATAATCAATAACATAATTCCTTAAATTCAGGAGTATACACAATCTAATACCTATATCAATTACTATGAGCATAAAAAAAAAGAAAATTAAAAAAAATAATATTCAAAATTACAAACAAAAAAGAAAAGGTAATATGTATTGTATACTTAACAAATCATTGTGTTGTACTTTTGAGACTCCAGTAAATGGGCTTTTTTAAAGACATTAATGAAAACTGGGTGGTTGGTGACTGATATTCACCGGTGGGAATATCATGTATGAATTCATCTCTCTACTTAGTCAGAGAAGTGGCGAGTAGAGTTTACCCTAAAATCTATGCACATCTAAGTACCTAATTATTTAATTTATCAAAATGATTAAATATTTTATTTACATTATTATAATAAATTATAATATGTTTTTATTTTCAGTTGGGATGAGACACACTTTGGTAAAATGGCAAGTTGGTACATAAATAGGACATTCTTTTTTGATGTCCATCCACCTCTTGGCAAGGTAAATATGTGTTAAAAAGGATTGCCACATAAAATATTTTTGCCCTTTCTGTGGGTATATTTTGCATGCTTAGATTAAGCTCACATAAACTTAAAAGTTGTTGTTATTTCATAAGGTTATTATTAATATTACTAGTGTAAGAGTATAGGCAATTTTTTTAGAAAAATAAAATTTTGCCTGTGACATGTATAAAAAGGGTGGTTTTATTTCAGATGCTCATAGCCTTATCAGGAAAACTGACAGGATATGATGGCACATTTGCATTTGAAAAGCCTGGAGACAAATATGAAGGTGCCCGCTATGAGGGAATGCGAATTGTAAGTTCTAGTAGTAAGATTAATATTATAATATTAATAAAGCTCTGTGTGTCTTAGTATCAAGGCTTCCCCATGTTTTGCGCGGAACATAAAGTCAACCTTAAAATATAAACCTAAATAAAACAATATAATAATATAGCCCCCAAAGGGCATAATGCTTTTCCCTTTTTTGCAACATTTTATATTGATATTTCGCTCCTATTGGTAGCATGATGTATTGCATATAGCATTCCTTGATAAATGGACTATCCAACACAAAAAGGTTTTATCAATTCGAACCAGTTCTTCCTGAGATTAATGCATTCAACCAAACTAACAAACACTTCAGCATAGTATTATAGTATAGATAAGTATATATATGTCAGTACCTAATGGCAGTTAAATACTTAGGTAAAAACCAGAAATCATATGTAGAGCTCAATATTTTGGGACAAATCACTTACTATTTATATAAGTTAATATTTTATATATTATGAGTAGGTCCAATTCAAAGTAGTTTCTATAAATAAATATTAATATGTGTAGGATAGTTTTCTGTTTTGTTAGATCACATAAACATTTGTTATTTTATGTTAGTTTTTGTTGGTTTATGCTTCATAAACCATTACTTCTGATTTTTAAATATGTTATGTACCAAATTTATATTCAAGCAGGTCTCTTTTATAATATTATATAGTGTTTTACCTTAATCTAGTACATGCCTATAATAATCAGTTTATTGTGTATTCAGCAATTCCACCTTTTCTTGCTTGATAAGCAAATTGATTTTCACTAATGACTAGAAATAATATTTCGTGTCTAATTCAGAGACTTACATAATATTTTATTATGCTGACGTTTTTAATAGCTATATAACTTAACGTTTTTTTTTAAACTGGGAAATTTTCATATGGGATAAAAAAAAACTATGTCTTATATTTTTTTATTATCATATTTATGGACTAAATAGAGTTTTACTTTTTATAATACCCAGACTACATCCCTATTCCTATTATACAGTGGCATTTAAAAAGAAAAAGAAAATTTGTTATTCACATATTTGTTGTTTTCAGTTCTGTACTACATTGGGTGCATTGATAATTCCACTAACATTTCTAACTATATGGGAGATGACAAAATCAATTGAGTCTACTATTATCGGAACCATGCTATTGCTTTGTGGTAAGCTTATATATTAAAATCTAATTTATTTTGATCTACGATATAGGTACCATCATTGTCACGGGTCATTTTCTTGAACTTGCTGTTGTCAATATATCCTGGCCCTGAGAAGAGATGTCGAAATAAGTCATATAGAATAACAATCACACTTACAAGTCATTATAGAGGAGGCAGAGATAAATTCCTTTAATAATATTTAATAGGCGTATATTCCGGCATTTCCAAAGTGCCATGTTATAGGCCTGGACTAAATTTGTGAAATATCGCAACTTACACTGATATAAGAAATTGTAGATATAGGTAATATTAAGTTATTAAATTTTTAAGTTTATTAAAGACATAACTATTATTAGGCATAATTTACTAAAGACTGTGTATCTCTGTCTGTCTTTGTGTGTGGATTCCTAATTATAATGTGCATTACAGCTATAAATCATGGAAGATTAAGTAAATGTAATGTAATATTTCAGATGTGGGGTTCCTTACATTAAATAGGTATATTCTTTTGGATCCGATCTTATTGTTCTTCATGAGCTGTTCTATATATGGTGGATTTAAGGTATGTTCACGTTTTATTATTAATGAATAGATATGGTACTTTACAAGTGACAATATGTCAAAGTAAAGTGCAGATTTTCCTTGTAGGTATGGATTAAAAAAGGGGATTTTCAGTGATTATGTAAATATGATGAGGGAAATACTAAAATATTCTATTGTTAAAGATTTCTCAGAACGAGAAGTTCTGATGCAAGCATATTGCGTCATAGCAGTTATTTGTGACGTAATTGAATAATAACTTCGCTTGCGTATTCCGATTGTGTTCATATTTAATTTAAAGAATTAGTTGTAGTAAATTTGCATGTCGTATAATATATGTAAGGCTGATTGAACATATAGGTTATTATTATAATACAGTCAATATCAAAAGCAGTAGGTACTAAACTTTACTCATAAAAGTAACCTCCATTGTTTTGATATGTTTCCATCCAGTTTTGATGTCGATTGTACTTAAGTTTATAAAGTCATGTTCTGATGACACCGTAAAATAGAGAACATGTTTTTAGCTGTCTGTTTGTTCGCGCATCACGCAAAATCTGTTGTACGAATTTGTTTGCAGTTTCCGCAGCTATATTACTGGAGGTCTAACTTAAAATATGAAGCATACTTTATCTTTATATCGATGGCTAGAATTCGAGATATCAGTTATATGAACTTTGACATTGACACATGTAGTCACGGATATAAAACACATGCGCGTTTTATTAAATACTAGATTTTCCCTTGTCCAACAAACAACCTGTTATTTACTAGCTTGCAATGCCTAAAAAAAAGCTTGCCTAAATTTGCCGTGTGTATATGCTTGTTTAGGTGAAATCTTGCAAGCGAAATTAGAACCACATCTAGGTATCCATCCGATTAAGATGAAATTTGGCATACTTATAGAAATCGGTGACAATACAATATTATGGTACTTTGTGGCTTTTCTGATGATGAAGCCGGAAGGTGGCCATAGGAAATAAGTAATAAAACACCGCAATCTCATCGTGTTTAGGCTTGTTTGATTTGTCTTCAATATTACTGTGAGCCTAGTAGCCTAGCTGATTTAAAATCATTTTTTTTTTTTTTTTTTTTAATAATTTTAGCCAAAAGTTTGCCTATTTACAGCTTTAAAAAAACTATAAATATTCAGTTCTAATTCTCATGGCATTACCCAGGTTCGATCATTAACTGATGAAGGTTTACCACCGTTCTCGTTCCGAATGGTATCGTGGCAACTGTTCCTGGGCGCGTCTCTCGCCTGCACCATGTCCGTCAAGTTTGTCGGCTTGTTTGTCGTACTGTTTGTCGGCCTGCGCACCATTGCCGATCTCTGGAACGTTCTCGGCGATTTGGATAAGCCTGTTGTACGTATACACGACATATTAAACATAATTACAGGTTTTTTTAATAGAATAATAGAGCTTTAATTCAGAATATTGAGTAGGTTTTCCCTTTTTAGTGGGTATACCATAACTTAACATGTATATCAGGCATGTGGTAGGTAGCTCTTGCATCGGTTTGTTTAGCCACCAGAAGCATTATCACCCAGACATTACGTTTGACGACCTTCGTGGTCCTCTGTCTTGTTGTACACGGTTCCGGGTTCGATCCCCGGATAGGGGATATAAATCCACTTTTCTACATTGTTTAGGATCGGTGTTTGTGGTACATTCGTGGTCTCTGATTCTATAACACAAGTGCTTTGTCAAGTTACTTACTTTGGGTTCAGAGCAATGTATGTGGTGTTGTCCACATTTATTTAGTTATTATTATTTATTTATTACGTCATAAAAAAAAAGGCTGGTAAAGCCTTTGAATATATAAATAACTGTCTGTCTGTATGTGTTACCGCTTTCACGGCTGAACCGCTGAACGGTTTTGATGAAACTTGGTATGGGGTGAGCTAGGGATCTAAAACTACTTTTTTCCGTGATAACCGACAACCACACGGACAAACGCGCTGGCAAAAGCTAATATTACATAAAATATCATAGAGTTGAATTTAGTCATTCGTTTTTACTGTAACTTACTGTGTCCATAACGTGCTCAGAAACTAATATTAACATCGCAATGTAAATTCGCTAACTTATTTTATTTTATTTATTATTTTAAAAAAAGCCACTCCCACATTAAGGAATTTAATCGGTGTGTCGCAAGGGGTTTTACAAACATTCAAATCACATGAACAAAGAGCACCCAGATTTGGAACAAGCTTTTGTGGATTACACGAATGCTTGTCCCATGCGACGATCGAACCCGCGGCACGTCGCGTACAGGGGTAATTGGCGTGGTGACCTATACCACTCGGCTATCCGTGCAGTCAATATTAATTTGTCCGTTGGACTGTTTGTATAAATTATGATTGTTAGTACAATGTAATTAAAAATGATTTATTTTTCAGAGTCTAACAGTAAAACATTTGATTGGTAGAACAGCCACTCTCATTGTATGGCCAGCAATACTATATGTATTCTTCTTTTGGATACATCTTACAGTACTTAGCAAGAGGTGAGATTTCTTTTATGTATTTAATATTATATCATCAAGTTGGATCGCATTTAATTCTAATTCAACTTTATTATCATTTCTGTCTAACATTTTTCCAAGGTTCGGCTTCCAACTGTGTAATCTAACTAATGGAATTTTAAGTATTGTGAAAATTACAATTAATATTAAATTACTAATCTCGGTTGTCTGGAAGAGATCACAATTAGTGATAAGACCGCCCTTTTTACCCGCTAATAATATTGTTTTATTTTAACTTGTTTCTTGGTGTACAATAAAGAGTTTTTTTTTATCTCTAAACCACTCTTGGTTGACTGGTAAGTCCGCCATTGTACTGTACCTATATGTACATACAAAAGTATATATAGTGTTATAAGTAGTTATAATACACTTATTTCTTTACAGTGGGAATGGCGACGGATTTTACTCCTCAGGCTTTCAGGCCCGTTTGGAAGGGAACAGTTTACACAATGCAAGCGCGCCGAAGCAAGTCGCTTACAGCGCTTACATATCGCTTAAGAACCACCGCACTGGCGGCGGGTACTTGCACTCTCATCACCATCTGTATCCAGCTGGCGTCGGAGCCAAGCAACAGCAGGTTAGATACAAGTATAATTAGCGTCAAGCAACTTATCAAAATGCAGCAAATTTTGGGCGTGGTGTTGCCATGATTTTATTATTTAAAAAAAAAACGACTCCCGCACTAAGGAATTTAATCCTTGTGTCGCGGGGGGTTTTACAAACATTCAAATCACATGCACAAAGAACAACCAGACTTGTAACAAGCATTTGTGGATCACACAAATGCTTGTCCCATGCGGGGATCAAACCCGCGACACGTCGCGCACAGAGGTAATTGGCGTGGTGACCTATACCACTCGGCTATTCGTGCAGTCAAATTATTAAATCAGTTTTAGATAGAAAGTTGCCCGCTTCTTCTTCATAGGAATGACATTTTGGAAACGCGCCACTAGAGTCATTTATCGTTTTAAAAGTTACTAAAAGAGGTCAATGTACCTACTGGAAATAAATATATTTACAGTTTTAGAACTGGCAGAGTCTTTACATATACCGTACTTGTTTTTAAATATAAAAAACTTTACATAAATGATACTTTCCTGATTTTTTTTGTCCTAATGAGCAACCGGCACGGCAGATCTAGGTCCAAAGAATCCAACTAGTAAAAAACACCTCACAAAAATGGTATAGAGTAAATAAAGACAAGCATAGAATACGCGCATAGCTAGTAGCCCCTTGTGTCGAGCGTAACCAAACTTTTAGCTTTAAGTACTTCGTTTATTGATTTAAGTGATTTTCCGTGTGACGACAGTCGTTTAATGCGAAAATAATCGATTTTATTAGGTTCCGATATTATTAGGGTAATATAAGGTTTTGAGATAATTTTACGCTCTGTTTTGACACTAATTTAACAATTTTACTTGTTAATACTATTGCCCACAGTTCATACTCGATATGCGCACTCTATACTTTACTTTTTTTGTAAGGATGTTATACATTATGTAACAAAAACCCTGTCCGATCCAATAAAGGCGTATTCATGGTTTAACATACGTATTAGAAAAAAAATATCTCGCTCTGGCGGCTTTTTTATACGAAACTTTAGGTAGTACACGAGAACTTTGTCAAGTGATCAGTGTTGCCTTTGATCATTTTAATTTTAATTTAATTATAATCACCGGGAAAAATAATAATCTTAAATCCATTCAATAGTTACGTATATGTGTACGCAGTACGATGCCGAATAATACTCATAAGGACCGGACAGGGTTTTTGTTGCATCCTGCCGGAGTTGCGTTGAAAATGCGCATGTGATCTCGCGGTTCTGGCTAAGGCAAGGACGGGACCGGGGTGTTTTTAGTCGGTGCGAGTCTGAAATATCCCCACGCCGTGCCCTCGGCATGGGTCGAAGTCAATAGCTTTTCAACCCGTAATAAAAAAATTAAAAAAAGGTTTTTGTTGCATGCTGTGTAATAATTTTAATTCTAGATAACAACATACACTCACAAAGACGAAAACAACCGTTGGCAAATAAAGCCTTACGACCGTGAGCACAGCGACGGTGCTGCCGCCGTGCTGGTGCGCAGCGGGGATCTGGTTCGGCTGACGCATGCGCCCACTGGCCGCAACCTGCATTCACACCGGGAGAAAGCACCGCTTACAACTAAGTATATGCAAGTCACTGGCTATGGAGAGGTAAGGAGATCAGTTTATGAGATTACAAATATAAACACGGATATCTGTGACTTTATTCCTAAGTAAAGAATTAGTAATGATTTCTAGATTAAAATGAAGGTATTTTTTTAAGTCATGCTATAAAATATATGATTGCCGAGTGCTCAAACGACACTCTAAGTTGCCGTTAAGTCTTGCTTTCTCTGTCATTTTAAGGTGTAAAGAAACAACAGATAGACATTAAGGAACGTTAAGTTGCTCTTATGTTAACAGATGATATTTATGCTATTTAAAAGCAAACTTAAAATGAGAGTTACCGTTATCAATTTCGCCACCAGGGGTTGCTAGTCGCGCGCAAGGTCCGGAAATATCGAATAACATAGTTTGTTGGTGGGTGCCAGTGAAGCGCCAGTGGCGCCAACTGGTGAGTGCAATAACGGTAGCTTTCATTGCGTCATATTCTTGAATGTTCATTAATCAAGTTAATTATTTATAGGACGGTATCGGTGATGCGAACGATGTGTGGAAGGTGATCATATTGGGCGGTAAGGATGGCGAGGAAGTGCAGACAGTTAGAAGCAAACTCATGTTTGTGCATTACTTGCAGGTTCGTTAGTTTCATGTTAATAAGAAAGTTATGGGGTCTATCTGTCAATTTCCCTAGTGAGAAACAAGCTACTGGCTCGTGATTGGTGGAAATTGACAGATGGACTACATGCGAAACAGGCGAACCTAGCAGATAATTAAATCAGGAATACCCGCTTTAGTATTTTATTTCAAAAGCTGATGAAAATCTTTACGTATGTCCTGCGGCTTGAAGAGGTCCGTCAGACTCTTACCTACTGGCAAAAACAATATGTTTCCTTTACTTTTACCAGGGACCATGCAAGAACGCAATTTCGACTAATAGATATGAAACAAAATATCTTATTTGTTGCGCTCAGCTCATGTAAGTGGTGTATCTAACCATAGCTAAATTATAAACAGAATCTAGAGTACCGTATATATTATTGTAATGTAATATTACTGGTGACTACTTCTAAACATTAGAGGTATGAATAAAACATAAAGTCTGAAATAAATTAATTTAATATGTACTTTATTTCTGGCAAAAAAAATATAACAAATTATCTTATTTTTTTTTGTGTTCAGTTTTTATTCAATACGTTTATACAGGCCTGCGTCCTGACTACAACTGGCAAGCAGCTACCAAAATGGGGCTTCGAGCAGCAGGAGGTAGCTTGCAATCCTAACTTGAGGGACAAGAATGCGCTCTGGAATGTCGAAGACAATGTTTTTCATGGCTGTTAGTACAGTAACCTATTTGTTTTGCAGAACTTTGTTTAAGAGCATTTGCTATAATTTTTGTACATACATATATACTTGTTTAGTTTTGATAGGCAGTAATGAGAACTACCAACTTATGACGCAATAACGGTAGTCATCATTATCTAATAGTAAAGATTTTAATAGATATTTTAACATGTAGAAAAATACTTACATTTTTAAAATAAAAGTATAAAAGCTTTATTTTATTTACTTTACTTAAATGATATATGTTCTCATACATAGTTTATTAAAAAAAAAAAATTTCATCTTATGGGGTTTGTCTGAAAACGCGAAAACGTTATTTGCATACAGTAAACATAGACAAGCATAGAGCGTGCATTTCTAGTAACCAGTTCGCATGATTTTACATCTTCATACTAATGCCAACAGTTCATGCTCGATATGCGCACTTTAAGCTTACTTATTTATTCCTTTAAGGTTACTTGCATCTTTATCTGTTCAACAATTTCCTTGTTAAGTTCTTATTGTGCTGCCATTCTGATTAGCTGTTGCTCTATGCGTTGTATGTGTTGCTATAAAAAAATAAAATAAAAAACACATATTCTCTCGACTTCTTAATAATGTATGCTTTGTCTTCCAGTACCAAAAGTGAGTTTCGAATCGTACGCATCTGGCTTCGTAGAGCGGTTCCTGGAATCCCACGCGGTCATGTTCCAAGGTAACGCTGGTCTCAAACCTAAGGAGGGAGAGGTCACTTCGCAGCCGTGGCAGTGGCCCATTAACTACAGGGTACGGGAATATGTCGTTTGATTTTTCTTTATACACCCAGTTTCACTTTGATAATGTTCCTTGTGTTCAGGAAATAAGGTTGAATTTCATGATTCTTTGTTCATGAATCATCTTTGTGAATGAAACTGTGAATGTCTTAAAGATAATTGCAGTACCTATAGCAAATGGTTTAGATTCAACGACGATTGATAGTAATACTTTTTGTCGCTTTCAATAGATGTTAAAAGTATATTATTGTAAAAAAGAAAAATTTTGTCTGTCTGTTTGTCAGATATCGGTGTTCATAGTAAAAATGAGCAAATAGAAAACGTGGGTTTTGAAGAAGGACAAAATAGTACTTTCTTCACCTTCAGTACCTATGTACAAGCACTATTGCTTGCAGAAAAATTATTACCTGGATGGATTCGTGTAAAAGGCTAGTTATAGTTAATAAATAAAATGTTAATTTGCAGGGTCAATTCTTCTCGGGCAGTGGGCATAGGATCTACCTGCTCGGCAACCCAGTAGTGTGGTGGGGAAACTTGTTGTTCCTTGCTCTGTTCTTTGTCATATACGTGATCAACTCTATAAGGGAGAAACGGGCAGAGGCCTTTGGAACTTCACTGCCGGGTGAGTGAATTTTTTTTAATGTCTGGCTTTTATAATGTTTATTTATAAAAGCCAGACATTTATTGTGTTGAAAAATTAATAGACACGTATTTCTTCTTTTGTCTCGTTCAAATAACTACAAAGATACAGTGATGGGAATTTTGCGTGACGTCACTGTTACACCGCAATTTTTATAAAATTTTGACGTCATAAGCTCACTCTTGAAATTTTAAAGTGCTTTATCTATGTCAATTTGGTACGTGTCTAATATTTTGTTTAATTACTTAAAAGACGGACAGTAAATAAAATTAGTCAACGTCCCCATTGTCCTGTTTGCCGTTTCTTTTTCACAGCCAGAGCACTTAGGAAGCGATGAAGGGTGGGTGAATCAGGGTTGTCCATTGTATTATTGAAGTTCGAAAAGTGCTACTTTGTAGCCTAGTTTGCTAAATGAGTTTTGAATTTGAATCGACTCCTTCGAAGCTCACAGAAGATTCGTACATACGCCTATACTGTAAGTCTACTAAACGCATTTTTATATTAATTATCCTCCAGGTGGTAAGAACCGGGAGCTCCTGAACGCAACAGGCTGGACTTTCATCGGCTGGGCGCTACACTACGTACCGTTTTGGGCCATGGGCCGAGTGCTGTACTTCCATCATTACTTCCCGGCACTGGTGTTCAGTTCTATGCTAACAGGTTGGAATGTTGAATGGATAATTAAGTAGATTTTTAAATAGTACAGATGTTGTTAGACCTGAAAAAAAATATTTGTATAATAATTTTAAGGAGTATTTAGGAATATTGACGGATTACCCACGCATTTTCTCGGTATTGCCTGACCAGTTCGACTCGTGACACCGCCGATTATCTTACTATATAACCTAGCGACACACATCTATCTCAGCTATCAAGTGATACCTGCCTGCCTAGCCTTTTCCTAAGCTATGTTGGGGTCGGCTACCAGTCTTATTGGTTACAGCCGAATACCGTATTTTACATGGAGTGAATGCCTATCTAACCTCCTCAACCCATTTTACTGGGTAACACAGTATCCCAAAGTAAGACCGGTTATCAGAATTCGACTGCCAAAGATCAACGTATGACAGTCTGGCCAAACGGCTTAACGTGCTTTCCGAGGCACGGAGGGGTATGTATGTTTACAAATGCTCACTCATCTAACCACGACGAGCGCGACTTAACCTATATTTTTGGTCAAACCGTACGGCTTACACTTAGCCTCGAACCCCACTCAGCTATCAACTGATATATGATAAAAATAATTTGTATTTTTTTTTTCATTACAGGCATCCTCACGGAATACCTGTTGACTAGTATAAGGAGTTTCCTGAGTCCTGAACTAGGCAAGACCGTGTACCACTGTATTATAGGAGTAGTTCTATCTACAACCATATACAGTTTCTATCTGTTCTCGCCACTAGCTTACGGCATGAGTGGCCCGTTGGCCCATGAACCTAACTCCACTATGTCAGGATTAAAATGGCTTGAAAGTTGGGAGTTTTAAATAAGTTTATATAGTGTGTGTATTAATTCAGTGTATTTTTAATGTAGGACAAAGTCGAAGGTTAAATGGAAACTTAATTATTTGTGAAAACGATGTTGCCCTGATATAATGTTTTTACATTAGGGCAACACCATACAACCATACGTCTGTTGTTTGTATACTTGCCAGCTGTCTGAACCGGTTTCGCACGGGTGGTGTGAGATTTTCAAAACATTTTTATACGTTTTTCTTTTATACAAACCTTGACCTTATAATAAGTAACATAACAAAAAATTTAAGAATTATCCGATTTGGTGCAGTCGTAAGGAAGCTATGGCTTGACCAAGGGAAATCGCGATTCATTTTTTATATTTATAGATTGCAATGTCTATTGTAGTTAAAAAGGAACTAGATGATACTCTGAATTTTTCGATTAATTTAATTTACGTATTAATTAACTTACTAGCATCAATAATGCCTTAATATATTTTTATAAGATGTTTAGATAATAATACTCAATAATTTATTATAACAATCCGTCCAGCTTTTTGGCACATTTTATTGTAGATTTATTTTTATATGAATTTTATTTATTAAAATATATGTTTTTTTAATTGTTTTAATATTTTTCAAACCCAGTGGCGTAGCGTTGTCGCGTAGTCAAGGAGTGGGGAAGGGCTTTTAGGAGGTGGCAATTTATTTAAGAAAATGGGCGAAAATTCACCACCTTCGAAACTAAACGGCCTAAAATTTTGTTTCGGCAGGACACCACAATTTTTGACACCCAAAAAAATATCAGCAGATTTCGCAGCTGTAAATTTGGTATTACTATTCACATAATTTCCTAACAATATACCAAAAAAACAGCTTCCTGAAATTAATTTAAACCTTAAAATACGCGGCGTATAGTCTTTTAAATTGAAATACCTAACTTGTACCTACCTCCTACCTAAATAATAGGGTGTTTCTTTTTTAATAATTCATTAAAATTTTCTGTAATGTGGAGCAACCCGTCCGGGATTGCTCCTCAATGCTTTGTGTTTGTATTCATTCATGCTTCGACGAATAAAATCATGCACGAGATAAGTACATATCCCGTAAAATTATATAATTATAAAATAGCGCAAGCTGAGTAGTAAAGGTTAAATACCCTGGGTTCATTGTTCTATACCTTAAACAGAGAATAGTTTGCCCACGTCAATCTACGTACTACACCTAGGTATAGGTATATTATATATAATACCTGGATAGTTCGCAACTTAATAAGTATTAAATCGATAAAATTTACAGAGTAGCCACTCATAGGACGATAGAGCTTAGACGATTTCCAAACGAAAGCAATACAAAAAAATTGCTAATAATCCGAAAATGTCAAAATTATATCGACAGGCTAACTACTCCCATGTCTCTATAGCGAATGGCGAAAGACCTAAACGCATGTCATTGCTATTAAAATTAGTTTATGCATAATTAAGAAGCTTCTCCAGACATTTTTATTAGTCTGAGTGAAATTAGTTGACCCGTAATGAAGCTAGTAACATTATGAAGAAATAAGGAATCAGAGTTTAGATTATAATTAGGGATTTTAAGCTTAATCGAAACATAGTATTTGTAAAAAAAAAATAGTTCAAAAGAGAATTCCTTTGATATTATATGCATCTAAAGCCCTTTTTTACCTGTATTTTGTTTATGGAAAACAAAATATTAAAAGCATACTTGTCTATGGTCTAAATTATTTAAACTAGCAACAGTGGCTGTCAGATTATTGTAAAAAATAAGATAAATGATTAAAAAACCCATTTGAACTCAATTGAAAAGTAATATCTAAACATCATGAACGATACGTTATCGTCATCTGATGCTAAATCATTTATCAGCGCTAATATTTTCGAAACAAAGCTTTGTAATTATTTTTCCTTTTAAATTTTATACCTGGCCACTCACTCCTAAAATATTTGACATAAAAAAATACAATTACAAATGGCGTTTACGTAGTGTAGACAGATGTGTTCACGGCCACGATGGGCGATGATTCTTTGATATTACGAGAAGATGGTTATATACGTATGAACTTTCCTGTTACTTCTCTAACTTATCATAGCAACTTAAATATAATTTTGGTGAAGACTGACGTAGGTGGTGTACACGTTTTGGATGTGAACTCGGGTGTGATACTGCAGTCTTCTTGTCTATCAGCGGGTAAGTAAGACGCTAATAATCTATGAACAAAAGATTTATAACTAATTGTGCTACAATTCCTGTCGCATTTGTAAGGATTAGGGATAATTTTAGTTACGGATAGTTGGCAGTGACTTTTTTCGGTGCCCTACATTGTTTCTCGATTTGACAGTTCGCAATAAACAATTCCATTTATGCCGGATTGAAGTGTTGTCTTGTGTTTGAAGATGATGGGGAAACGCTTGGTGTGGAATATGCGGCGGGCGCGGATCGTGTGTTCGTGTGGGATAGCAGCGGTGTCGGTGCGCGCACCGACTACAATGGAGTGCTTCTCCTGCACACGGCTCTGCAGCGCCCGCTGCCGTCCTCACAACCTGACAAAATCATAAGGATTGAACTTGTGCTATCCGAGGTATGTATTTAATATCCAACCACTATTCTAATAGAAATTTCTATAAATCACAAGATGCACTTATGAAACTCATAAAAATATGTGTACATGAATTGATGTAAACATAATGCTAATGCAAATTACTCTTGTCTAATTGTGACCAATCATAAACCACTATAATGTTAAAATACCTGAATAACATCCTTAAAAATCTACATTTGGTATCTATGAATATCTTCGAAAATAACCATGAATATCTTGACTGACTAGTAGAAAATGCCTTATAGCATTTAGTCCGCCTGTGCACAGCATAAAGAATTTATAAATAAATATCAAAATGTATGTGCATATGAATAATATCAGTATCATTTGTATTTTAACTCTGTGCATAAAGGTTCCTTTGAAGTAAGAATATTTAAAGGCTGATCTATTTCTAATATTATATTATTATGTATTTTAGCTTTCCAATAGCTTAGCAAAAGATATTGGCTGGTTATTATACCATGAATAATTAATTAGAAAACATTCAAGTTGATATAAATACTGTATCTATACAAAACATAGTCTTATCTACAATTATTGTTTGCACTCATAATATACTTGTTCTTCCTTAATTGATTTAGTATTTCTTATTGTTCTAACAAATTAATTAATGGCTATAAATAGAACAAAGGCTATGATTAGGTTAAACATACTTTCTTTTATTTGATGTAAAAATATTGTTGACTGCAGTTGCAATATGTATAATTAACAGACTACAAAATGTATGTAAAAACAAACACTAAGTCTTGTCAATACATTATCAGTATTTACATCTCCAGTTTTCAATCTAAGAATGATTTGCAACAGAGTCATATATTTCAGTTTTAACTAATTTTAAATTATTGTCCTGTTTGATTTTAGTCATAAGCTGTATCATAGTAGTAATAGCAAAAGTTTTTGTTCACCTCCTTACTTTATTTTAATGTAAGTTAATTGGTAACATCTTGGGTTCTGTAAATCATTATTTTGTGATTTCCAGCAATTTTAACCCTTTAACCGCTTATGCCGAATTAATCTGTAAAAAATCAAATAAATGTTTGTGTCCATTTCGCCAGGGTCGTATATTTACGATCAAATACTACAGTTAGTTTAATCTGTTTTTTTCAATTATTTACGCTGGTGGGTGGTTAAAATGTTAATTATAACCCCGCATTTTTTTTACACAATATTAAATCCCAACAATTGTCTGGACTTTAAAAGAGGGTGCAACATTTGGGTTTGTTTCAACATTTCTTTTTCTGGGGTAGCCAGTTGAAAATGTCTGTGAACTCCAGAAAACTTAAAAAAATATATGACAAGTAAGTGATGATATATTCTAGATACAGAATAAATTATTTTATTTAATTTCATAGTGACAGTCATAGTCATTCAATAATAGTATTAGTCTCAGATATATTAATCTTAATTTTAAATATTGATTTAAAACTTAACCTCTAAGCTACAAAACAATACAACAACAATAAAGCAAGAAAACATTAGTAACTAATGGTTACTAATGTTTATGTCTACTAATTGAGAACAGCAGGAATTAAATGGTTAACAGTTTTTCTGTACAAATTAAATATTGCAGTGCATATTTAAGTAATATAATGAACAATTATTGTATTTTGAGCACTAAATAAACAATCTATTTTTAGTATGTTTGTGTTCAAATATCATATAAATATGATAACAAAGTTGAAGTCTCTTTCTAAAAGCATTTATATTTTTTTTTATTACTATAGTGTAAAATAGATGAGACATCAGAACAATACTGGTATTTAAATGTAGTCAATAAATAGGACTAGAATCCAACCCCAAGACAGTTGAAAAACATTAGAAGATTTTGCAACACTCATACTATGAATTTGTCTATTTAATTAAGTTTGAGATAGGTGCTTAACTTTAAGCTTTGGTGTTTGAAAAAAGCGGTTTAAGGACTGCTCAATTGTTAAAGAGGCCGTCAAAATTTAAGATGTGTCTTAGTATTTACTCATGAATATTGTTTTAGTTGTTTAAAAAAACGACTAAAACGTTTTAAAAAACTCAAACAATACCTGATATTAGTAAGATATGTTGCAGTGATAGTGTAATACTGAAGCAGGAAT
This sequence comes from Diachrysia chrysitis, assembly GCA_932294365.1. Classification (NCBI taxonomy): domain Eukaryota; kingdom Metazoa; phylum Arthropoda; class Insecta; order Lepidoptera; family Noctuidae; genus Diachrysia; species Diachrysia chrysitis. The sequence goes on from OW028661.1 coordinate 2,609,744, forward strand.
GTATTTGACTGCAGACGGCTGTTCATTTCATATGGTTGTTTGTTTTATAGTTATTATAGTAGAAGAATAATCAGAATGACAGGTATGTGTATTAACTATGTGAAACATATACATTTGTATAGTTTACTAAGGAATCCCTGCATAATGCCATATTATGCATAATAATAATAATGGTAATAGTGATTCCATTATTGTGTGTTAACTATTTCCATGCAATATTAAACCCTGTCTTTATACTGACAAAAAGACGCTTATGGAGATAGAACTTTTATTTAACTTATAGAACTATTGACAAATTTTGCTTAATCTGGTAACAGTTTGTGTCAATAAAACAAACTGATACCAGAATAAGACATTACACATTCGGTAGTGTTACGAGTACCTTAATTTAATCAGTTGCGACTGTTACGTTAGGTCATGGTTGTTTGTAGGATTTTTTTATCCGATTGCCAAGGAAGGGTTACGATTTACGCGCGTAACTTGTATGTTTCTATGTTTTTAATTTTTTTTATTACCTCATATCTTCCAAACTGCTGAAAGATTTAGACAGTTAAAGTATTATTACATTCGTCATAAAACTCTATTTTCCTTAGTTGGTATATGGGAAAAAAAATGTGGAATTTGGCGATAAATAAATTGTAAGTCGTTAATATATATTTCTTAACCAAAATAAATATGGATATAGGTATGTATAACTGGATTATAAAAATACATGCAAATTGTCTGTTTAAATTTAATTTAGAAAGATAAATGATAAATAAATAATTATTATAAAATGCCCAACCATAGCAGATTTTAAAGGCTTTTTTATGTCGGCTTTTTTATGTCTTTTAATAATACAGCTTGTTGTTATATCTGATATCTTTCTTTACACATAATAAAATAAATTCGCTCCCTGTGTTTACGCTTAGATCTTTTAAACTACGCAACGGATTTGAATGCAGTTTTCAGCAATAGATTCAACAGGAAGGTTTTTGTGTATAATTTATTAATGTTTTGTCTACCCGTCCGAACCGGGGGCGGGTCGCTAGTAATGTATAATTTGATGTACATAATATATTATTATAATATACTACTTAATTGTCTTAGTAAATGTGTAACGGCAAACATTGGTTTAAAAACGTGTTACTCTAACAGTAGGTAATCATAGACAAGCATAGAGCGTATCGCTAGTAGCCTCTTATGACAAGCGTAAGCACATTTTTAGCTAAATGTATTCATTTGTGATTTTTCGTGCGACGACAGACGTTTATGCAAAAATATCGAATGTTCCGATATTATTAGGGTAATATTAGGTTCTGAGATAATTATAATAAAACAGTGCGCTATGTTTTGAAACTAATTTTTCAATTTTACATGGTCATACTAGTGCCAACAGTTCATACTCGATATGCGCACTCTACAGTAAACTTATTCATTCCTCTAAGGTGTTACTATATTGTATTTAGCTTATTGTTTTATGCATATTAATCTATGCATTCTGTTGCTGTTTGTAGGAAGTTCCGAACCACTCTAGTCGGTTACAGGATGTGATTGATTACAGCATTCTGTATTAGGGCAAGCTTATCGTTTTGAGTTGCTCCAATACGAGAACCGTGTTAGGCGACGTGTAGGCGACATGATAGTGAATTCCCAAATAATTAAAATTCTATCGTTTGGCTTAGAACACGCTACCTCCTTTAAACCCGACCTAAGTCCCGTAGGAATCAAAAAATGGGTCGTAACTGGAAAACCCGTAAATATGTCACTTATTGTTGCATTTTAATATTAATTAACATACTTGGATGTTTTTTCAATGACCTATTTAAAATAAAACTGCCGCAGCGTAACTTGTAAGCGGTCCGAATAATATATTAGGGTGGTAGCGAAACACTGACTGGTATTATCGATCCTAGTACTATTTATGAGTCCATTTCGATTCAAGTAGATACCTTAGTTCTTAAGCACAGTGGGTATAGGTTGATAAAATACTGTCACTACTGAATCTTCATGAATATGAATTAATATTGTTTCGTGTATTTGTACAGATGACACACTTTCCACCTCTCATGTTTTTCAGTAACTACTGAAAGTTAAGTTAAGGTCGCTTGATAAATGGTACATGTTTATCTCTAAGCTTTAGTTAAAATGTTAGTAGGTATTGTTTTCTCTAACATTAAGAATGTATAACAAAATTTTAATATTGTAACTACCTACACCAAATGAACAGGACAATGACATGCATACTGTTGTCGATTGTAGATTATTGAAATAAAATTAGATTAATTACGTAATACTTATTTTGTATCTGCATAAAAGGTTATTTTTATTTAATTGGCGTCACTAAGAATGATATATCAACTGATCCAGCAAATTACAGAATCAAAATTAGTATTAAAGAATTTGAGAACGGCAGGAAATTCTACGTTATCGGTAAATTACAAGATGACTAATACTTTTGATTAAAGCAAACACTACTTGTTATGATATAGCATATATATTTAAATGTATATTTATATTTAGTTGATCCAGTGTCTCATCAGTTTAAGTGTGCAAAACATGTTTTTTTATTCCATAAAAAAAACAACACAAAAATCTCATTATTGAAGTACTTCCCAATGTCATATATTATTTAACCTCATTCATTAAAAATATGTTATTTTTGTGTCTTAGTGCTATGAAATAGTCAAGTTACTTTCCTATATTAAATAAATTATGCACAGGTTAAAAACTAAAAACGAATGATGGTTTTTACATTAAAATTTAAGTAAGTCAAAACGTAAAAAATAACATCGTACGGGAGCAAGATGGGTCGACGATAAAACGGAGGTTTTGGAGAGAATTGACGAAGAATAGACCGACGGACAGACACACGAGTGACCCTATTAACGTTTCGTTTTTACCTTTTGAGATACAGAACCCTAAAAAGAGAGGACTATGCCCAGCTTTGGCCTGACCAAATAGATATGTTCTTATATTGAGAAAAAAAAACATCGAGCATGACGCTTGTTAATCATTTTGACTGCTGCTTTTATCCTGTGCCTACAAAATTTTAGTCAAATATTCTCCACCAGTGCGTTGTCAAAAAGATAATTTATGTATTCCGGATTTGGTTGCTGTAACTTCTAGTCAAGATGATTAACCCAGTGACTCATTGTTTTGATGACGACACCACGCCGTGTTACGATGGGCAGTGGTTATAATTATGGTATAAAACATTGTATTATAAATGTATAAGTCAGTTTTAGGTGGCATTACTTAGCTTATTTAATCAGTGTAATTGTTATAAGTTGTAAACGTCACAACCACATGCTAACGTTACGCGAGGGTGTGTCTATGTATCTAAAGATTTAAAACGATGACTTGCTTATTTAATACCAAATAAAGCTATAAAAATTGTTGTATCTAATCTGCAGCCGTGGTTTTACAATAAGATTCCAACATTTCAGAACACATTATACAGTAATGTAACTAAGAAAAATGCATGTGTTATCTATTAATTTAAATTATTTATGTTTTTTATTAATCATGTTACCGTGTGTGTAGATTATTATTTATACCTACTTATGTACGTTTTTTTTTTCGTAGGCTGTACTCCTATACCAATGTCTTCAGAGTCTAGACGCACACTCTATCGAGGGTCTCACAGACTTTATCAACGAACTGAAGAAATCAATCGACGTCGAACCTGTTAGAAAAGGCGTAAAAGCCCAAAAAGTAAGTTGAATATGCCTTCGCTATTTATAATGATCGTTGTGGCGTTTTCTGACTATCTTAAACATGATATCACAATTTGATGATGAAGTTATCTATTAGAACTTTTAACGACATCTCTTAAATCCGGTATTTACTGCAGATAAAACATGCGGAAAGCACTAACGCGTTAGCTTTTAAATTCTGCGCGAAGTCAAAAAGCTTGTAGTTTTTTTATATGAATAAAGGCAAGAATTTAATGAAAATGAAAAATGTAAAAAAAAAGCATGCAACACGAAAGTACTAAATTATTTCTCACACAGTGGAGCACAGTGACGATCTGCCTACCACAATCAACCCTCCGCCTGGTCACAACCGGCGTGGTACAGGAGCTGAAGGGCCAGAACCGGCGGATCCCGGCGTTGGCCATCGCTTCCGCCGTCGGCCAGCGTGCCAACGAGTTGGTCCCGTGCTCTCGCGACGAGGAGACGCGCCCGCTTATGTACAGCGAGGCTGAGAGGAAGGAGACCTTCAAGCGGTGGCCGCATATGGATTACAAGTAAGTTACAGCTTTCCTGAATATACAAACATACGCTCACTTATGTGGCTGTAGATGGCTTCTCATCCTAGAGTGAATTTTGACTTAGAGGCTCTTGTGTTAAAATTCATTAAATAATAAGAAGTTATTTATAATTTGTAAGGATAAATTTTTTTTTCTCTTCTTTTCTCTCTATCTTACTTTAGTTTAGTAGGGAAAACCATCTACTACTACGGTACCCGGCGATAAATATTGTATGTCGTATTTCGCCTATTTACATCGTTCTCATCCATCACTAAAATTTAACCTTTAATGTGGGATGTATGTGTATAAGGCTCATTCACATAGAATATATTTCTTCCTGTTTAACGACCTAAGTAGACGTAACGGTGGCCTATCCCAATAACTTGCAAAGGTCGATATGTTATATTTATCCCCGGGTACTATACTAATCCTACTGAAAGTATGTACGGGAAGAGAACAGGACTGAATTGTTGTGTAGTTGTTCTCCACAATGCATTATCAATGGTGTATTTTTAACAATTGAATTGCATTTTTCTTCGTATATGCCTATTAGGGATGTTTCCTGGGTATGAAAAGTTAAAATCTATTTAGTCCGTCAGTTAGATAATAAAAAAATATTAGACACGTATTTTTTCTTTTATCAAAACAATAAAAAAATACAAAGATACACCGCTTTAAAGTTTCGGAGTGGGGGCTTATGACGCTACGCCTCGCTAAAAATCGTAGCGAGGAGTGACGTCACGCGTAACTTCAGTTCTCTGTATTTTGATCATTTTTTGTTTGCAGGAAAAAAGAAAAAATACGTGTCCAATAAAATTCATTAATCTACAAGACGGACATTAAAAAAAATAATAGGAAACAGGCCCATACTCGTATGACGTAATATTAAATTACTGTACATTAATTCTGGAGTTATGTGGTTTTTATGATAATTAGATGTTTTGAGGTGGCTTCCTTAAATGATGAGTGTTACGGCGTCATCATTACGAGTTTTATTTATAGTCCTATGGAGGCTAACAACTGTGTGTGCTGTGTCGGACTCAAACTACCCATGAAACAATAAGATGAAAAATTATAATGAATACTGGGTTCGATTCCCACCCAGGACAAATCTTTGTGTGATGAGCATGATCATTTGATCTGTGTCTGGGTGTAATTTATCTATAAAATTTATGTATTTAAAAAGAAATGTGTAAGTATGTTTGTCAGTGTTACCAAGCAACTCCTTGCTTAAAAGGAGACGTCCATTTTAAAATTGTTTCTGTAATATGTGTACGAAAATAAACACATTTTTTTTTATTTCTCTGGTTGCCATAGCACAGGCTTTGCCTAGTATGGGATCAGATAGCCGTTTGTAAATTATCCCAAAAATATTAATATGTAATACAAAATTATACACACCCTGCGCAGACGGAGACACTTTTTGTGTCTGGTTGCTTCCACTTGTCATAATACCGATCGCCAATCAAATAGTGTTCGCTGTCGGCAACTGGCAACTTAATGTTGTCAATGGAACGAACGAGCAATTAAACAAATTTCCTTACAATTGTACGATTAAGTAACCTGATGCCCGCCTAACCTGTAACATTGAACTCTTCATTCACGACATTGAAACATGAATTCAATTATTTTGATAGCATTACTTGTAACCTAGTAGTAAAATATACAGTTCGAGAAATTGTAACTGTATTTTGTAACAGTATTAGATCATACTTTATTATTTTTTTAGCCCAGTGTGCCAATCAATCAAGTTTTTTGGAACAATCTTGCGTTTTAAGACGGTTTTGATTGAATTAGCAAAGTTGGCGACTGTATGAGACGACCGGTACATGAGTGCAAACTTTCATAGACCGTACAAATAAATAAATAAATAATAAATAATAAATGTGGACAATATCACATACATTGCTCTGAACCCAAAGTAAGTAGCTAAAGCACTTGTGTTATGGAATTCAAAGACAACGAAGGTACCTCAAACACCCAGACCCGAAACAATGTAGAAGTGCTTTTTTTTCTACTTTGACCCGGCCGGGGATCGAACCCAGGACCTCAGAGCTGGCGACGCCTTGAAAACCGGTGTGTACACCACTCGACCACGTAGGTCGTCAAATGATTTCGTTAGAGATCGCGGTAGAAAAGTTAGTTTAAAAAATTGTTTGGATTGTAATGTTTTTGTTTAGATGGGCTCTCCCCGCTCGCATGGCCCAGGCGGGGTTCTACCACCAGCCCTCGCCGAGCGGCGACGACCGCGCAATGTGCTTCACGTGCCTTGTCTGCCTCGTCTGCTGGGAGAAGTCCGACGAGCCCTGGGTCGAGCACGAGCGACACTCGCCCAACTGCCCCTTCGTCAGGGGCGAGTATACGCACAATGTGCCCATCTCCGTAAGTTTATTTTGTCATACTGATTACTTTTTCTTCACAGGAATTACAGTAACATGGCGCAGTAGTAACAATCGCATCGCTTTGTTTATAATTAAGTAATCAAACTTTAATACTGAAGTAATAAAATATCTATACTTAATATTATAAAGCTGAAGAGTTTGTTTGTTTGTTTGTTTGTTTGTTTGTTTGTTTGTTTGAACGCGCTAATCTCAGGAACTACTGGTCCGATTTGAAAAAATCTTTTTGTTTTGGATAGTCCGTATATTGAGGAAGGCTATAGGCTATATAACATCACGCTACGACCAATAGGAGTGGAGCATAAATGAAAAATGTTACAAAAATGAAAAACCGTTGAAACTAAAACACGCGAACAAAGTCGCGGGGGACAGCTAGTATTACAATAAATTATAAATGAATCTTAGTTCATGTACTGTACTTATATTGTGATATATAAATTTATTTGTACTTCTTGATTTAGATTTGTTTCACGTTATTATTGTTCAATAATTCAAGCACACTTTGGTCATTTGCAATCTATTTAAGAATTCTTCTATCTTCCCAATTTATTACAGAATAAAATAATATATTGCAAATCCTCGTGACGAAACTTGTAGTATTTTGCTCACACCATTAATTTATTAGTCACATCATCCAAAGTCCAGTACAATGAAAATTTACACATATTATGCACATAAAGTCCGGTGAAGCAGTCAAAGCCTGCGCTCAGGCTAACTGCAGTAGACCTCATCAAAAAAAAAACATATTATGCACAGTCACTGACCACTGTCTTCTTTCCGCTGAGATAAGAACACAGGCCGCGATCACTCACTATCACTTCAACTAGGGACCACAACAAATAGAACAGGTAGTTATTACGTAAAAATGTCCTTCGTTAATTTATTTCAAGACTGAGTATTATTGTTTTATAACCATTATTTCTTAAGATTTCTTCGGAGAAACGTTTCTCCAGTTACGCTAAGAAGCCTATAAAATATGATTTGAGGAAAACTTTTAATAAAATTAATTTCAAGTTGCGACAGCCGAGCGCTACACAATTAAGCGACGTACATATTTATTTTTACAGACGTTACTCAATAACGTGTATACTCGGCGGACGCGCATTGCTTACTAGTTAGTTACTAATAACAATTAATGTTACCTAACTTAATACTATGAATTTTGACCAGACATCAATCGTGAATCAGCATTTTTTTTTATCTTGGTATCAGGGAGCGATTACTCGTCTGGACAAATACTATATAGGTATATGAGGAAATGTAATATTGTTTACACATGATTCAAAGAATGAGGTTACTTGGGTTCAGCAAACTTAAAGCTGATTGCTCATGACACGACGTTTTTATAAGTGATACGTAGTGATGACTTTTTGAAATAAGCAACATGATCTTAGGCGATAATATGACTATTTAGTGTGGTGGTGTATCATGATTTAATGTTCAGCTAACCGTTGGCAGGTTACCAACGCGACAGCATGCGCGGTCCCCTGTACCAATGTCACGGTAGTGTCAAAGGGCAACACAGGCGACTTGATCGCGACTGGTACTTCGGAAGGCAAGGTCAACATCTGGCGGTTCGACTGCGGCCTCAAGCTTGTTAAGTTTATTCACCTGTCTCCGTATGACTCAATATTCAGCGGTATATTAGCCACCGATACTAATAAAGTATGGTCAGCTAGCTTGGAGAAAGATAGTTGTAAGTATTTCATCACTATTATTTTATTGTAATTTTTAATGATTGTGATAGTTATTTTGTTTTTCATTTTTACTTTGTTAATTATCAATTTCACTGTATTTGCCAAAGGTCCATAAGAACAATGGTGTTAGTTTTTAATTTTTCGTCAAAACATTTTGTTTATTCTTACCAAAAATAAAATTATTTCAATTTCTCTATAATTAAAAAGTTTTTAGTAAAAGTTGTTATTCTTTATTGTTATAGCCACATACGGTGTCGAACTAACAGCGATGGCTTTCGTCGGCATGACGTCACAGCAAGACACTTACCCACAGTCACAGAACAATGAAAGCACAGAAAAGGAAACCAACACCAATAAAACAAAGCCGTCTCTTATCTGCGCCGTCATCATCACCAGGACTAACGCCACGCAGACAGACCAGCCCATCAAAGAAGACTCCAGTAAAGCACTCTTTGATTCTGGAGCAGACAAAGAAAGCGTCCAAGCTATGAATGACCAGAACGAAGCTAAGAACAACCTAACAACAAATAAAATGCTGTTCCTACTAACTTATGACATACATAGCTCATTAGCTGGCTCAATAACAACAGTAGTTCACACGTCCAACAGTAGTGGCAACTCGAAACCGGGAGGCAGTAAGAAAGTTTGCGCCGTAGCTAGGACCGATGACGCAAATATATACGACGAAATATACTTCCAGTACTCTGACGAAGACACAGAGCTTCCGCAATGCACAAATAGCTCACTAGACGAGCAGATTAGCAACGTTATTAATCTAAATGCGTCGTCCAGCAAAGAAGATTGTAAGATGTGGGAACCTAAGAAAATTATACTCCCGAAGCATTTCAAAGTCATGCCTCCGCCGCCGCCGACTGCGCTGCTACCTGAGTTACAAGAGGCCGGTCAAGCAACCATGCTAGACTTTGTGGGCAAGATCTCGCAACTGAAGAGTTGGAAGAGTGGCAACTTAGACTCTGTTGGAACCAAACTGGCAGATCAAACCGACGCTGTGTTACAACAGGCTGACCCTATAACACATTATCTAAACATGAATGGACCTTTGGAGATCTCAGACTTGAAGTGGTACGAAGGTGGAGATGGCACCGAAAAAGCTAAAGTAACGACTTTTGGAGGAGGAAGTAAAGTTGGAACTCAGACTGCTATTACCAACAGTAATAATGACGGTTTCGATAGTGATCCACCGCAGGAGGAGGCTGTCTCACAAGGCATAGCTATACAATGCCTCAGTCTCCCCGCCAAACTGAACTTGAAAGACGATTCCAAGGTCACACACTTGTTACCAACGGAAGATAAAGAACATTTGCTCATTGTAATATCAAGTATTGAGCCCGATAAGGTTAAGGCCGAGGAGGACACAGATAATGATGGTGACACCAAAATGGAAGTTGATGAAGTCAATGAGCCAAGTGACAAACCGAAAAATGACACGAAATCTTACTTTATTCTATATAAAATCAACAGTAAAACGTCAATATACACCTTGGAGGACAATCCGGTTTCCTTTAAAGAGTTACCGTTCAACGAAAGTCCTGTAGACTTGTGCTTGTTACCCGCCGATAAACACGATCAGTATTCCATCGCAGCCGTCGCCATCGATGGCAGCTTAAGACTGTATTCCCTACCTGATTTTAAGACCTTGTCAGAGAAGCGAGTACCCAAAGGACAGTTTACATCTGTAGTCTTTTGCGCTTCAGTCGAGCGGCTAAGTGTTTCAACTAAGCACGGAATGATTTACTTCTATGCCTTGAACAATGGCGAGAAAGATTCTACAGGTGATATTGACGAAGACGAATTTGCCAACATTGATTTCGATATGTTACAACGAGCGCCACGAGACGAAGTCTGTGGGCCTACACCGGCGCCCGTCATTATTGCAAATAAGACTGAACTAGACTTGTCAGATTTAGAAACTTTGATATCTTTAACTGGGTATTATGGTACTAATACAACAGTGCCTTACAGCGCGGTTGTGCCTGGCTTTTGGTGCGAGTTGTCACCCGCACAAAGATCGAGATCTGACCACCAAAACAATAGGACTTGGAGATTACAAAATACGTCTTCAACGTGGGATGAGCATGTACTAGAACTCACTTTGCCATACAGCGTATCATTGGCTCACATAGAGTTTGGCTTCACCCTACATTCAGCCTGCTCAGCGAATCTTCCAATAATACTTGTGACACTTCTGAAACAAAATTTACACGGTATCGGTTATAAGAAAGACGCGTCCTTTGGTCACCGGTCAGACTCTCCCATACATTTTCCAGTCATAGATGCTGATATGTCCAATTTGGAGAACCCAATCAATAGTGAAGAGTACTTGCAAGCGCATAATGCTGAAATATTAGCAGGGCCTTTGTTACTGTCGTCAGGCTTAGACCTAACGCAACAGTCAGGAACATTAGTACTCACCAGTCCTCGCTTGTATCGAGCTCGAGGAAGAACGTTCCTAATTCACATCAAGACAATGTTTGACCCAGCTAAAGACATGAGTAAGGGGACCAATAAAACAGGTGAGAGCAGTTTAAAGAAAGCTGGCTTCATTGGGTGTGATTGGCTGCACCAGATCTCATTGACGGTTCGCTCTAGTCCACACACTGACGTGCCCATGGAGAGGCAGCAGCGGATAGCGATGTTAGAATCAAATAGTTTCTTGAATTCTCTATGTGAAATTGCTATAAGTAGTGGAGATCTCGAGAAAAGGAACATTGCAATGGACCTACTAATATGGGTAGTGTCGATAAGACTGCAACGCATGCGGTTGGCGAAGACCGAGAAAGGGAAAGACAAGAGTGTGGAAACACAGCAGCTGGAGTGTGTGAAGATTATAGAGAAACATGTGGATGCCTTGATCAAAAACTGTATCCTGTGCGCTAACAGAAGTATGGCTAAGAAGTGCGTCAAGATTATTCTGATAACAAGCGAGTGAGTAATTTTTCTATTTAATCATATTATTCGTATTAATGTAGTATAAAAAAAACTGTTGTACTTAATTGTGTTACGCAATTTGCAATAATGTCTTATCTAGCTAGTATACATTCTTAGACATTTTACCGAAACAAATTGTCACTGTTATTTTACCTATCAATAATTCTATTTACGCCTAAAATATGAAAATAACCGTACCAAAAAAAGAAAAACAGGTTTTTTATAGCAATTTTAAATCCTTTTAACGTTCTAGGGGCGAAAAGCAGCTCCCAAAATCACGAAAGTCTTCCTTCGAGACGACGTTATCGACTAGCGTATGCGACTGCATACCGTACGTGGGAGCTTGCGTGTCGGCGGGCGCGCTGCGCTGGCTCGCCGCACTGGCGCAGCAAGCCACCGCGCGCGCCACTGCGCCGGCGCTGGTTGCTAAATGTCTTGCGCTGTTAGAGAACACCTCCAGATGTCTGAGGGACAGGCCTGATGTGTATCACAGTTTACTGAGAGCGAGGTATGTGCTTTTTAGGTGTACTCAAACTAATTAACACTTTACGAAAATATAATATTACCTGCCCTACTATTAACTTAAACTTAAGATTAAAAATAGGTGAAACGAGTTTGATCAAGATTGCTCGTATTAGTTGGAAATAATTATACAAGGTTTATTTGCCGGCTCTTTCTATTTGCAATTTAACCAAAGTTTCAATATAATATTAAATAAGCTATTTTTATTAATTAACTAGCTTTTGCCAGCGACTTCGTCCGCATTTCCGTCGTTTTTCGTAAAAAAGTAGCATATGTCCTTCCTCACTTTTCAGTGGTTTTGACGTAACAGACAGATTAACTTTCGTATTTTAGTAGGGAAAAATAATATGTCACGTTACACAAAAATAATCCTTATAGCATGATTCAGTAATCACGCGCGACGGCGCGATGGCTTATTATCGTATTTCATGTATAAGTTTGGTGTTTCTATACCGATTTCTATGATTCTTTTTTTATTGAATAGGTAATAATGTTAACTTTTTTTAATTAGGGATGAGTGAGAGTATTATAAACGTAAGAGTAAACAAATATAATCAGAAAGCTCTGAACTGCTAAGCTGTCGGGAGATACACGTGTTATTGTGAGTCAACCATAAAAGATAGGCATATGTTGTTGTGGGATATTTTTAGATAATTTTATGTAGAACATTTCCGTCATACATGATTTCTATGTAGCTTTAACCATTAAGGCTGCATACGCGGCGGAAGCTTAAAAAATGGAGTAACTTCTTCCGTTTTCCCAACATTTCCCTTCACTGCTCTGCTCCTTTTGATTGTAGCGTGATGAAAAGTATACTATAACCTGCCCAGGAGTATGAAGAATAATTGCACCAAGTTTCGTTAAAATCCGTCGAGTAGTTTTCGTTTCTATAAGGAACATACAGACAGACAGACAGACAAAAATTTTACTGATTGCATTTTTGGCATCAGTATCGATCACTAATCACCCCCTGATAGTTATTTTGAAAATATATTTCATGTACAGAATTGACCTCTCTACAGATTTATATTATAAGTATAGATATGCTGATTTCAAAACTTTTTGACACTTTTAGGTTCGGCTTGTATGGTTTGCCGCTCGAGCGTACAATATTCGCGGTGGACGTGCCCGAGTTAGGCCGGGGTACCTCCACTCCGGTGACGTACGCCAGCGTGCTAGCCGGCGACACCACTGCTCCGCCGGTGGCCAAGCCTGACTACCAGCTGAAGGAACTGCTCAACTTACCACTTGATATGGGTAAGTTAAGTTTTAGTTCAGTTTGACTCGCGACACCACCGCCGCCGCGTCAGCTCATGATTACGGACTCCTATTGAGTCTGAAACTAGTCGGGTGATCCCGAGAATATGCGTGAGTAAACCGTTTTGTTTTAAATAATTATGAATACTCCTCACGAAAGTTATTTTACAAGTTAAGTTTTCATGAAAAAGTACATTCTTCAAATAATCTACTTATTTTTTAAGCTGTAAATAAGAACACCCTTCTGGGTGAGTATCTTAGTGGATAACGGTTTCTACAAATAAAATCTGTGTTACGCTGTTTTTATTATTAATTTGTTGTTTTTTTATATTGATCTTAGAACTTACTTTTGAAACATGTTTGGTGTTGATGTTGTGTTAGAATATGTGTTAAACTTGACGATTATCTCATCATAATATTTTCCGAATTCAAGTAAAATACCAAGATGTTTTATAGCTGCTCTGACTCGCTGTAATATTATCGTGTTTTAAAGGCTCTATAAAAATCATACTTGTTTTTTTTATTCTGGTCTAAGTTGATACATCAATGTAGTTCAATAAAAGTAATTATTTAGTGTTATTTATGTGGTTCCTTCTGCAGACGCCAAAACCGGCGCATCATCAACAGCGTGGTGGGCCCAGAACAACGGCGTGGGCGTGTTCGGCGCGGGGCTGAGCGAGGCCATGCCCCTGCACGTGACGTGCCACGTGGCCTCCGACGGCACCAAGCTGGAGTCCAGCGGCGCGCGCCACCACGCCGCCGTCGTCAGCTCGCTGCCCGGCGCCGGCCCGGGGGATCCTAGCCAGGTAATTACATATACAATACTTTAATTATGATAACCAGCAATTGCAGTCACATGTTTACATCCAGTTAAGCTTTACATAAATTAACTTTAGAAAATAAAATAATATGATGTACAACTGGACTTTCTTAACTACAAAAAACCATTTTGTAATGCTAAATATCGTAATTTCGATGCAGTGACATAGATCTTGTACATATGGATATTACTCTTACACATAAATTGACGCAATGCTAACTACTTTTGAAATGATGAATTTATTTGATACCCTGCTATGTACCTTTGAACACATGAGTAATATTTCAAAATGACCAGATTTTTGCCCAGCAGCTGTGGTCAGTCGTTAAAGAAGGTCAGATGAAGCAGTCATCTCAAGACCCCGATTCCTTAGAAGATGTAGAGAGTTCGCTTATGGAATGCGACCCGCATGATAAGATGGAGTTCAATGAAGAGAAACTGTTTAAGGTAAACTTAATTCTGAGATTCATTTGTTTTTGCGACGTAGTTTTCTCTAGTCTTACCACAAAATAATTATTTATAGTATTAAATACAGGAGGTTCACTTCGTAAAAAAAACAAAACATGTGCGATTCAGCTCGCATAAGCGCTTAAACCCTAACGCGATATTTACCTAAACATAGTAAGTCTCTTCTAACGAGTAATCCTTGTAAGAATTGATTATACTCGAAAGTTTTACATGCTAAAAAGCTTTTGGGTTTTTCACATGACGCAATAATGTATGAAACCTGTCCTGTCTTGTATTAGATCATGTGTAGTATAATTATTAAAACAAGACAGGTTAGTTTAATTTCCGCATAATAGAACCCAGGATAAGGTTACCCTTGGCTCGAACACCATACCACAGCCAAGGCATATAACCAACCAACCAAACTAAACAACGCTCGCACAACGCAGGGATGGACCTTGTTCGGACGAGTTCAATTTACTAATTTAGTAGTTAAAGTTGTTTATAATACAAGAAATAAAGAAGACATTGTGTCAGGAGCAGGAGCAGTGTGGCATCCCGTGGGCGTCGCTGGTGACGCGGCCGCCGCAGCACACGCTGGTGGTGGAGCGCATGCACTCCGGCGCGCGCCGGTACATCGTGCTGGACTTCGGGCACGCCATACGCCTTACTGATGTGGTAAGCACTCCTGTACTACATAACACAACTGCCATTTATTTATAGTTTTGTTACATCACTTATGTTATTTATAAGATAAATACGTCGCATAATAATTCTTCAATTCTCTATCATTTAACCTCAAAGATCTACTTGACAAAAAGATTTTTTTTTTTTTTTTTTTGTAAAAACGACTCCCGCACTAAGGAATTTATTCCTTGTGTCGCGGGGGGTTTCACAAACATTCAAATCACATGCACAAATATAAATTAAAACATTTAAAAGCTGATCTACATATAAACTTAGTGATCATTCTCTAAATGCTGTGATTGTTAGTCTTTTTTGTTCTACCAATCACATTATTAGAAATAAGATTTGACAAAATATTACATGCTGTTCAGAACTGTATCCTGTGATTCCTTTTCAAGATTTGACGACTCGTGTTTTTTTATAGTAATGTAGCTTACATTATTCAAACAAAAGACTCTCTCCCAACTAACGCAATGGTTGTATTCATACTTGTTTCGAATAATATTTAGATAATACCGTCATGCTCGGATCTGGTAACGCTCTGCATCGACATCTGGGTGACGGGCGAGGAGACGGACTGCGTGAAGCTGGCCTTCGCCACGGACATCGCTACCAAACACCTCGTGCTCACCGATATACAACCGCCGCCGCTCTGCCGGTACATGAAGGTATGGCTTGTTTTTGCTTATTTTGGATTATAAACAATAAATATGTGTTTGGTTCTAAGTAAATTTATGTTTATATGTATGTGTTTCTGGTTTCATGTTAAATAACACGGAAATAGGATCTTAATGAAAACTTGTGGTAATAAAATGTAAAACTTTCATTCAATATCTTTGTATTATATGAATTTTAATAAAAACACTTGAATTACGGTAAAACGTCCATCGTATTTTTCGTTAAAAGTCAGTCATTTAAGCATGTATGTATAACTCGTAAAAAAACATATTTTTATATTCAGATAACCACAATAGGCAGATACGGCATGTCGGCTATGAAATGTAAGATTCCGCTCGGCTGGTTCTACGGCGAGGTGGCGGAGATCGCCAACGTGCAGGCCTCCGTCAACGCACTCAATGCACTGCACCAAGATCTGACTTGTCGGTTTAGGTAAGAATAATAATTTAGTCAACATACTTACTTACAAAAATTTCGAAAATTATTGAACTAACGTATTGATTACTTCACAGACTAGCAACCGGCAAACTAATGGACTTACTGAACCCATACCTCGAACTATACAATGGCAACGCTGCCCATATGATGTCTTACTTGAATCTCACCAACGACACCGACACTAAAGTGGTAACAGCGTACCAGGAGTGCATAGAATTACAACAGCAGATCCACACATGCACCAACATACTGAAGAAGTTACAGAACAGTACCGATGCTAGCAGGAACCTACCGGTGTTGATAGATAAAGGACAAGTGTCATCTGAAGCGCTACTGGAGGCAGCCTCCACGGACAAACTGAGAGTGATCAGTGAGAATATCGTCGATATGTTGCTGTATTTCTACTTCCAAATGGGAGATGTGGTGAGTTTTTGTACAGTTGTAAAACAATATCGTAAAAACTAAACTTTTGAATCTATATTATATATTTTGCTAGGAGTTACTTTGACTTTGATCCTTTTGAAGTACAATAACACAATGTATAACCAATTTAAGTCAATCTACGAAGAATAACTCTGCAATTTTTTAAATCCAAATAAAAATAAAATTAATACTATCGGCTTATGATCGAATATTCAATCGCATTTCAATGGCGGCTACCAGGTGTCATAAGTCAAATCGACTGCCAGCCAACGATTCAGTCCGATTGTGGTAGGTGTTGAGTTGGCGTGCAGTTCCAACGACTGCACGCTGAATATGCTACAGTTGTGCAGTCTGTCTAGAGCGTAATCTTCGTGTTGTCTCGGTCATTTTAAGGAGTAAAAGTAGCGAAAAATAGATAATATTGAAATTGAACATTGCGTTTGAGTATTTGGTTGTAATTGTGTGATTATGGTGAAGAGTTGATGACGTGCGTGTGTGTGCGCAGCAATACGCGGAGGTGGGGCGCTCGTGGTGCAGCACGGTGCTGCCGCTGGTGTGGGAGTGGGGCGGGCGCGGCGCGGGCGCGCTGGCCACGCTGGTGGCGCGCGTGTGCGGCGCCGCGGCCTGGTGGGGCGCGCACCTCGCCGACACGCTCACCGCCGCCTTCGCCGCCTACGACGCGCCGCCCACCTCGCTCGACAAGTAACCTCACTTATTACATATATATGCATTTTAACATAACTTGAATTAATTAAATTAAATACCTTCGATTTAATCAGATGTTTAAAATATGGATATGAAGTTTCTTGCCGGTTCTTCTCCATAGGAGTGACTTTTTGGAACCGCGCAACTAGAGTCATTTAACGTTTTGAAAGTGCCTGAAAAGGCCTTCTTGAAATAAAAATATTTTGATTTGGTTTTTTTGAAAAATATGTTAACAAAAAAAAGATAGGTGGAGTAAAGAATATGGGTTCCCCCAGATGCCTGGTGCTGATCATCTACATGTGCCGCAAGAGCCTGTACTCGCACGCGTCGAGCGAGGGCGGCGTGGCGCCGGCGCTGGCGGCGCGCGCGCTGGAGCTGGTGCGCGCGCCGCGCCCGCAGCCCGCCGTCACGGCCGCGCTGCTCACCGCGCTCGCCGCCGTGCTCGACACCGTGGCCGCGCACTCCAACAGGCATGCCAGGTACTCGCCAACCTGATGTAACCTGCTCTCGTACATTGACCTACGTACATTCTACTTCTTTTTATTATTTTTACGTTAATTCATGAAACAAAAATCGATTTCAGTACTTACTAAGTCGATTTACGACTTGATAATTTTCAATATAAAACCGTCCATTAATATTTCCGTTGTAACAGATGGGATTGGGTGACGGGCGGTCGCGCCGGCGGCAGCTGCGGCTCCGGCGGCGAGACATCGGCATCGCCCCGCGCCGCAGAATGCAAGCTGCACCGCCGCAAACTGCACAAGAAGCTGCTGCACCAGATGCAGGAGCTAGAAGCCGCCAGGAGAGGCATACAGGTCGCTCTTGAGGACCAACAAGTATGTTGTTTTAATTTATGTCGTGTCATTGGCTCGAGAAGTGCAGCACGAACGCACGAGGCGTGAAGCAATAAATAACTTCAGTTCAAAATTATTTAAATTACGCAGCTAGCATGGTTGTCGTCTATTTCAGGGTTCGAGGAAAAGGTTTTGTAGATTTGTAGAATGGCAATATTTATTGTGACGTAAATTGCATGTTTGATAGTTCTGCATCGTTTTGGCAGTGTAGCATGCAGTCTTGAAATAACTATTTTTCGCAGACTCAACATGCGGTGTAGCACTAGATTAGAACTTAGAGATGTTGCCAACGACGATTTTTTGTAGGGACATTGTCGCGTAACGGCATGGCTGTTGGTAGTTTTTGTAACCCACGATTGTCTCGATTCAATTGCATTGAAAACAGAAATGCAATTAACGTGATACATACGCACGACTGAGTCGATACAATTCAGTGGGCAAGAAGAAAAAAATACGTAGGTGACGAGTGTATCTGCGATGGCATCGCGTTTATTTTGTGAATGGATTATTTCGGCATCGCTGCAAAACGTTGTCGTTGGCGACCGTTCCGTCCTTAGATGATTTTATGATTTGCTTTTTTTAAGTTTGGTTACAAGTTAGCTGATGGATATTGGTGGGCAGTTAGTAGTGGGGCGTGTAGTAACGTGTTCGTATGTGGTGCAGCGCGCGCGGCTGAACCTGAAGGCGCGCATGGCGATGGTGGGCAAGCGCGGCGCGGCGCGCGGCGAGGCGGCGTGCGCCGGCGCCGAGCCGCGCCCGCGCCCGCTGCCCGCGCCGCTGGCCGCGCGCCTGGCGCACGCGCTCGTGGCGCACATGCTGGCCGCCGACACCTGCGCGCACGCCGACGCGCTCATGCTGGCCGCCAAGGTAACACCCCATATCACTCACATACAAGAACTGCTATCTCAATTATTATAATGCTCTTTCTTGCAAAAAAATATTATCGTTGATCAACTATTATCAAAAACCTTTTACCACTTTCTACACAGGTGGTAGGCCGATTATGCGCCCTATCCGGAGGTGCGAGTCTACTAGACCCGTCATGCATCCTGGGTTTAGCGCGGTTAGCTGTCACGTTACCTCCTTGGCCGCAACATGCTCTCATAACGTTACTACAGGTATGTGCTACGATATTTTTTAAGAATATGAAATATTCACGAGTTTTTTTACGTGCATTATTGTTCATTCACACTGTCTTAATACTAGTAAATACCATAATAAATATATATATATATACGATGTCAAAATAACCATCAGTTCCCACATATGATTTGTATCATTTGAAACAGGCACCAAGTATCTTCTGTGCCTTTACAAATTTTGACGTCAAAACTGCACCATAGTCGATGACAACCTGAACAATAACACTTACTCACGCGCATATTTTGCGATCTATTAAATAAAAAGCAAATCATTAGGGTATGAATTACAACTCAAATTGCATTTCATGTAAAAGTTTAAACCAAATCGGTGGTTTGTGCATATTCCCCATTGTATATAATTTTCTCGATTTAACGGCCTGTCAACTTTGTAAAGATGCACTAGGATGCAAGTTGTTCCGGGGATCGCTATAGTTTGTACCCCGTATAATAGGAGACGAATAGCACTCCGGTGATCATAGCCTATATAAGAGCCATACCCATATATTATAAACTCCGGCCGTATATACATCGGTTAAAAAAATTCTCCCCTCCTCAC
Organism: Diachrysia chrysitis; assembly: GCA_932294365.1. NCBI lineage: Eukaryota > Metazoa > Arthropoda > Insecta > Lepidoptera > Noctuidae > Diachrysia > Diachrysia chrysitis. The sequence goes on from OW028661.1 coordinate 2,629,555, forward strand.
TATTTACAGACATGATATCTTGCAGGCCTTGTACCTTAGTTAATCTCATATGGACTCAAGTACTTAAATATGGCTTACAGTAAATAGATCTTCATCTCAACATGAGCTTATTTTCACAAGAGATAGCCCAGTCAACAAGGATGATGACGAGGTTGACTGAACAGGGTATGGCGTACTTGTATATATCGTCACTCGGGGAGAGTACTAGCAAGTAGATAAACAAAATATAATGTTGTTGTGTGGCCAGGACCTGGGCGAGTACGAGGGCGGCGAGTCCCCGGCCAGCCCGCCGGGCGAGGAGGCGTGGTGCGGCGCGGGCTCGTCGCGCGTCATCCGCGTCGCGGCGCCCGGCGCGCCCATAGCGCCCGCCGCGCCGCCGCAGCCCAAGCCGCGCAAGTTCAAGGGGCCCACCGTCGCAGGTCAGCCGACACTACTCGTGCTATCTCATACATGTTATTCACAGTTACTTATCCATCTGTGATTGGATGACGGTTTATTCAGAAAGAACGTTTTACAGATGTTCGGAGCCATTTTTTAACTCATGCAGTGTTCTGACTTTTATCTTGACAGATAACATTATGTGACATATCAATTTGCATATGGCTAGTTTGAAAAACCACAAATGGATAAGTTAATAATATCAGTATATGAGTTATAAAAAAAAAACGGTTTATCTAGGTTTCAATATATAATAATTTCAATTCTAAATGCATCATTATATTGGTTCTTAGCAAGACGGGAAGTTGTGTTTATATTAACTACAATTAATATGAATATGTATAAGAATAAGGTCTTACAAATTGTTTTGTAACATTTTATGATATTCTAATCTAATAATTTTAGGCGGTTTACCAGTTCTTTTATTAAGGGTTTAAGTTCACTTTTCTGCACCATGTAGAATGTGTTTTTACCCTATGTAAATGCGATATGATCAAAGCTCACTTTGTGAGGCCTTATAAAGCATGAATACTAACTACATATTAGTTTAAGTGAACCAATTTTTTTTCCGGGGTGATAAGTTTTGCCTTCTACCCATACCGAGGGCAAGGCGTAGGGATATGTCGGACTTTTACGGACTGAAACACCCCGGTTCCCTTTAGAAGAAGGCAAAGCGATCTCATGATTCAAGCCTAGGCTGGAGTCGTGGGATCGCTAGCGCAATCTTAGCACGACTCCAGCGAATTTAAGTGAAACTACCATTTTAAGTTCCTAATTTTAGTTAAAAAAAAAGTTTTATCTTGTTTGTAGCAGAATTTTCACCCACATGCGTTAATTAGAACGCTTAAAGATTTCAAAAAAATCTCCTTTGACTTCATCATGAATTCTATAACTTATTGTTACTTATTAGTTGTGTTGTCTTTATTTGGTAAACATCAAATGGTAGGTAAATGAATAGAATGTTTGACTATAGACACGGAGAGTTTTGTGAATTATAATATAAGAATTACCCTTACCCACTATATAGAAAAGATAACAAGAACTAAGCAATTTAATATTAGGAAGTGTTAAACTCATAAGGAAAAAGTTTGTGCAACTTGAAAATAAAAATAATAATATTGGCCTATAAATATCCCTGCTGCAAAAACTTCTGGGCACAGGTCTCTTTTCATGTAGAGAAACCACAAGCATTGATCACCACGCTTGGTCACTTGCGGGTTTGTGCCGATTTAAAATTAATGTTATTTTAGAAACCAGTTTTTCTCACATGTTTTCCTTCACCCTTTGGTAATAGTGTCTTAGAATAATTAACAAAGTATATACAATTTTGCAAAAATCGCATTGGTACTTGCCCTTAATGGGTTCTAACCTGCAATCTTGTGCATACAAATCCGTTTATTGAAGCCAGGCCACCTCGGCATACATAAAAATAATAATACATAAATACCTTATAGTTGAGCATTTTTGAGTGAAATGTCGTTTTATAAACTAAAATGTCACTTTATTGTGAATTGAATTTTTAACTTTTCATGATAACTTCTTATAATCCTGACAACCAGATGTAGCAATTAAGTTTTTTTATGGATTACCTAAATATTTTAAGTGTTTTAAATCTGAATAAATATATCGGGGGATAAAAATATCGATTATTACATTTCTTAGCACTAGTTTCGAAACATGCCATATTATGTTATGAAGTGTCGTCGCACCATTTACCATTATATTTAGGTCCAGAAAATATGGCAACGTTAAAAGGTCTCTGAAATTGAAATATTTTCTATGTTATGTTAATACAAATATTTTCACAAAACTATTAAAATAAGATGTGGTTATAAATAAAGTAGGTCTTTAGAAAGCTTTTTCAAATGAATCTAAAGCCATGTAAATTATTCTATGACTAGTACATTAAATATTTGTTCTTAGTACATTCTAATGAAAATAATGACATCAATATTTAGGTTAATTGGTGACGTAGTTGTGTGGGGAAAGTTACTTCTTGTACATAAATTATTATTTAATTCTAACAAGCATGACATTACTGTAGCTGGTCATTATTCATTAAAACATAATTAATTATACATTAACATTCATTAGTATTTGACTATAGATTCTGTGTTCTCAGTTAGACAAGTATTATAACCTACACATCAGTGAAAACCGCATCAATCCACCCAGGGAATATTTCTATAACACCTAATAACAACCACGCATTGGTGATCAGGGACAATACTAAATCAAAACTAAATTTATTTATCTCTCATTGGCTTTAACTATTCGGAACAAAAAACGACGTCCTCTCGTTATAAGAGCTAGCAGAATTGACTTGCTGTGTTGTTGTTATTGCAGATTTGTTAGCGGATAGTTTTGGTATGGGGAAGACTACCAACTTCAAGCCCAAAATATTTTCCACAGCAGGTGGCAATTTTGCAAGTAAGGACATTATACATAAAGTAAAAAGTCTATGTCTGGTTGTCCGGTCAGTGACCGAGCTTAGTTCGGTTTGCACTGATATGTAGTGTGTGGATAGGAGTTGGCAGACCACATCTAACCGCTACTCATTTGCATAGCACCTTAGCCTAGCTATCGATCAATCGGTATAGGTTGAATTTAATCGAGTTTAGTATTAGTGATGCGCTTTGCGTGTGTTGTTATCATTAAAATGATTGCGTTATAGGTTTATACGCTATACTAGTCATAATAAGCAGCTTTGGCTTTGGTTATTTTAATAAGTTTTTATAACTATTCTGTAGAAAAAGCAATGTGTGAATGTAAACTTATAATCATAAATATAGTAAATAAGCAATAGTATGGGCTTGCTTGTTAATTTCCTTAATTTATTAAAGGCTTAAAGGATGTTTTACCTATTTTATTAAGATTTTATTTTAGAACATGAATGTCAATAATATTTTATTTAAAAACACGCCTGATTTTATTAATTCTTTCACTCGTACTTAGTAGCATTTAACAATATCAACTAAAGACACGAAAACACGCCTTTATTAATTTATCGTACCACCTTAATTTTTTAGCTTTTTAATAAGTTTGCTTTGATTATTAATATTTTTTGTGTAACATCGATATTAAACTTTTATTATAATTGTTTCTCTAAGTTATCGACGTGGAAGAGCAACTCACGCAAGTGGCGGAGTCCGATGACTCGGAGTCTTCTGAGGAGAAACTTGAACAATGCTTCATTGATGCCGTCAAGAAGGAGACCAGGACTAAGATCGTGGTCGATAATAGTACCAGGTATGTATTGCTGTCTGTTATAGTATAGATCTCGTGTACAAGGTATGGGTAACTGTTAAAATAGTTATTATACATTGATAATGCAAAATAAATATTTTAAAGTGGGATATTAACAAAATAAAATCTCTATTTTATCTTTGTGCACATATATATATATAGATATATATATATATATATATATATATATATTTAATTTTGGGCATCCATTTTAAAGTGATTGTGGTTAAAAGAAATTTGTTAAATTGATACGCTAAATGCTTAATAATAATAGGCATGATGACAACAAGTAAATTTCATTGAAATAATTTGTGTGTATATTATTACAAAATTCCTAATTCTAAAACTCTGATTCTTTTCATAATTAAAAGCAAGATGAATATAATAATCGATAAAATAAAATCGCTAAATACGGCAATCCGCCATGAAATGTTGAACGCCAATCAGAGCGCATGACGTCACGTTAGAGTTCTTTCTCTTTGTTTACATTTGAATTACTTAAGATAATACACACTCGCTCGCTTTTTTAATTATTGTTTTGTTATTAACTTCAATTTCTTTTGTGTAAATTGATTGCGCTAAATTGAGTCATGGAATAAGGCTTCCAGCGCAAATTTACCAAGAATCGACTTGATAATGCTAGGAACGTTTCTGGCATCAAACAAAGACTTCTGTTCAGCAGAATTTAGAAATGTTAAAACTTCCATGTAAGTATTGTGTATTAAACAGTTAATTAATTATTTAAACCATAAAAATAATTCGTTGAAAGCATAGCTATTGTACCTATTTCAGTATAACATTCAATATTACAATTTGAGGTTATGTTTATGTTAAATATTTCTTTGTCAAAGTGATCTTCACAAAAATAAAGCTGTGTAGTGGGTAATATTCCTTCCAAATCACGTCTTGCAAGTTCAAGCCACTTCTTTCTTAATTTCTAATCGAAAGGAACGAAAATAAATAACTTCTCAGGAGTTTTTATGGACGTATTAGTACACAGAGGGACGGAACACCACCTATATGCTTTCGAAGTCATGTTTTTAATGTAAAAACTAGTAAAATGTCCAAATTAAATATGAATTAGATAATGTATACATATACCGAATGTTCCTTGTACTCTAAAGTGACGTAAGCAAGCGACGCCATGACACTTTGACGCGTTTTGGTGCAAATTTTAAATTTATGAATCAAAAATTATTTTTTAAGTACTAAACCTAAATTTTCCGCAGAAATATTATGTTTATTATAATTCATATATATTTCCAAATATTATAGAACAGTTTCTCAAAATTTGTCATCATGCCTATTGTTAAAGTAAAAGAAAACATAAATTTTAAAAAATATGAGCAGGTATGTTATCAAAACATGGTGATGTTTGTACTGGTCTCGCGAGTAATGGATGTTGTGTACCCGCAGCAACGTGTCGGTGTGCTGGGACGCGCGCGTGGAGGCGGGCGGCGGCGGCTGCGGGGGCGCGGGCGAGGCGGGCGCGCGGCGCGCCCTGCTGGCCACGGCGGGCGCGCTGGCGGCCGCCGTGCGCGCGCCCCCGCCCGCGCCGCCGCCCGCGCAGCGCGCGCCCCCGCCGCCGCACCGCGCGCACCCGCCGCTCACGCACACGCTCTACGATGTCTTCCGGCATCTCGCGCTTGAATTCCACTACCAGGTTCGAGCTCAAAATCAAAATTCATTTATTTCAATTTAGGTTACTATGTAGAATAGAAAAGAATATAATATATTCATTATTGTACACCATAAGATTTACTTTACTACACTTTTTGTAAGTCAGCATATCAAGCAACACCCATATTCGCCGACCCTACACTGCTTCCTAAATTTTTAATTTCATTAATCATAATTTAAACTATATCCAACTCTATAAAATATTGGTCGCCTTACTACACTTCCTTCCCCCACTAAAAATAACATTCAAAACATTTCAGATGGACTGCACGTTCATGGAGAACGTGATCTCTCTATGGCTGACGCTGAACGGCTCGGCGTGGGGCAGCGGCGGCGCGTGGTCGCTGGCCACGCTGGCCGTGCCCACCGACACGCCGCGCATCCGACTCGCCTCTGATACCGTTAACGCGCTCTTACAATCACTCTGCACGTATGTACAACTACTCTAAATATACCTACAACTATACACTACAACCATTTGTAATAGCTGTAACTGCACATTATTTTTTACTGAAAATAGAAATAATTAGACACAAATTAATCCTTTTTAGATTGGAAAACATATCACTGAGATGTTGGGTGCTGTCAATGCAAGCATTGGCGTGGATTGCGAGCTTACCATTACAGGTAATTTTTGCATGTTTATTTACCTTCTAATATACTTATACTGACGTAGTAAACACTGGGTTTTATTTATTGTAATATAGATATTTTTTGAAAGCCACTTTGAAAGAAAAAGTGGAGTACAATGCTAGAAATAGCCGTAAATTGTAGATTAATTTTGCTTTTTTTTTAATGTTCAGACGGAAGGCAATAGTACGCAGACCATGGGTCGCGTCATTCTGGAATGCGAACATTTCGTCCCGGCACTTGTCAAGTTCGTCACCATGAATGTCAATACCGACGGGGCTGTGGCCTCTTCGGAACCTTATTTAGTAAGTTTAATACTATCAAATATGAGCTTTATTGGTTTTAACATTAATTATAGTGGTAGTTAAATAAAATTGACGACATGTTTGATCTCATTGTTTTTTGCATATTGATTTGGTTTGATGTAAGAGGGAATTTACTAGTGATGTATCTGGTTCCTATATCCGTTTCTTTAGAATTTAACTTATTAATTTCAACTCTTAGTTTCTCTTGCGGCGTTTTTGCGACCGAGAGTAAAGGTCGATTCATACTGGCGCAGAATCGAAGTATATCGAAGCGTTTAATTGTTCACAATAAAAGAAATGCGAAAACGTGTGAATATTTATATGTCGGAAGAAATGTGATCATTGCGTCACGATATAAAGCTGTACCTTGGGGTATGGCCCGTGCGCTAAGGTACCGTGTGTGCAGGGCGGCGCGCAGATCGGCGCGGGCGCGGGCGCGGCGTCGGCGCTGCACTCGGTGGTGTCGCGCGTGATCTGCGCGCGCGGCGCGGGCGGCGCGCTGGCGGCGCTGCGCGCGGTGTGCGGCGTGTGGCGCGCCGGCGCCGACGCGGGGCAGGCGCACGACCTGCAGGCCACGCTGCTGCGCCTGGCGCACCCCATGCTGCAGGTGCTCAGCGCGCGCCACGTGCACCACGCCACGCCGCTCTTCCTCACCGTCGGTCAGTCGACTAACATTACCTACTCCCGGGGAAGCCCAGACATTCATTATGTTGCCAGCCCTAACCATTCATTTTAACAGTAAAGGCTCACGTGTAAATGCTATAAAGATGTAAACTTTGAAATGTTTCTGTTGTAGTCCCCGTTCCTATGAAATAAATGGTGTTTAGGAAATAAAGTAAATATGAAAGTAAGCAAGCGTGTTGTGCGCAGCGCACCAGTCGGTGTGGTGGGTGCGCGAGAGCAGCGGCTGGCGCGGCGAGGGCGGGTCGGAGGCGCGCCTGTCGGGGCTGCTGGCCGACGTGCTGGCGGGCGGCGGCTCGGGCGCGGCGCGCCGGGCCCCGCTGCGCCGCGCCGTGCTGGCGCAGCTGCTGCACTACTGCCGCAAGCTGCTGGCCGTGCCGCTGCCGCCGCAGCAGCTGCCCGCCACGGTCACTACACACACTTTTCTACTACCCCATATATTAATATTGCTATAGCCAGCATTTTCTGAACTTAGTTTCGATCTAATTCCTGTATTTGACATTGAGTGACTACCAGTCTAGCCTTACAACCGTACCATCGTAGCATAATATACAAATGGATATTTTGTATATTTCTGCTTGATACCCCATTATTATGTAGAATACCTCCAACTAAAATCGTCGTCATTCTACCGTCGCGAGTGTTACTCGTGTATTACTCAATCACTTGAGTAAACACATTTACCTATAACGTTGCAGGAAAATTTATAAAAAACATTTCCTTTCGTTGAAAATTCCTAGCAATGAACAGTTATTGTGGTGTCAGTTACAAAGGATTTTCCATAAATTAATATTTGAATGACGATTGACTTGTCTTGACTAAACACGTTTAGAGTAGTAGTATTAAACAACTGTTAATACAAAATTATTTAAAAGTTTATATGTAAAAAAAAAATGTGTATTTGTGCATTGATTATATAATGGTTGTTTTACGTTTTGTTTATTAACGTTTTTTATGTACTTCATATTTTAAAAACAATGGAAATATATAATTATGTCTTCAACATTTGCGTAAATCTTCTATAATCAAATTAAATCCAAAAAAAGTTATCTACAAAATTGTCAGCATTTTAAGTTGCTGGTAGTTAGACAGTAGGTGAATATTGAATTAAGTAATATATTTGTGTGAAACAGTCGTCATCAACGCCGTCGGTGTCGACGAGCGGCGAGCAGTCGCAGACGGACGAGAGCAAGGCGCAGCACAGCTCCGCGGCCGAGGCCACCAACGTGGAGGACGAGAGGAAGCAGCAGGCCGCGCGGACGCCGTGCTTCGCTGATACGGGTACGCTAACTATCAATACACCAGATAAAAAAAACATACTCCCATTTCTGAGTCCTGAAAGGACGATCAACATAAAAATTCGGTGTGTCGGTTGTGTCAAACCTTATTTTAATTGCTGTGATTCGTTGCTGGTTGTCGAGTTTTACTCGGCCTAACTTCGCTGATATAAGACCAGAGGTTAACAATTCGTTGTAAAGTGTTATAAAATATCTATTGATGTAATTTTGTAATTTTTCGACTTAGTTAATTACCGTATTTTTAATTTATTATAGTCGTTTTAAATAGTAGAAAGAAATATGGATATTACTATTCTTCTATAAATTACAGATCGTTTTTTTTTTTTTGTGGACTCATCCCATGTCTTTGTTTAGCCTGTGATAACATATTACTTATATATTATATTTTTTACATTACACTTTTTGAAATATTTATTTTTAATTGTATGTTTTTGTCGACAGTACTGCAACATCAGCAGATAATGCAGAAATTCTACCGGACATTATCGATCTGCGACGGAATGAACACCATTGCATTGAATTCAGGTAAATAATGAAAATATGATTATACTTTTTTGTTAAAAACTATTTAAAGCTACAATAAGATACATAAAACTTATTGTCTTTATCAAATGTTCTTTGTTCAGGCATGAGCTCCGAGCCGTCGTCGCTGAAGGAGGAGGTGTTCTGGCTGGTGGCGCACATGGCCACCGTGGCGTCTAACCCGGCTCTAATGGTCACCAGTCTCATGGAGTTCCTTAGTAAGTGCATATTTATACGGCAGGGTAATGTGAGCCTCGCATATTAGTGAGAACACAATATTGACAGCGCCTTTATGTAAAAACAGTAAATTTCATTTTGGTAACACTGATGTGAGGCCTAATCATAAACATAACAAAGAATTGATAATATTTTGTTTTGTATAACCGATAACATTATCAGAACAAAAGTAATATAGTAATTAAAAAATCATTATACCCCTTTAACATGAAACTTATCCAACTGTTTCTCTAACATTATTTATTTCCTCAGAAAAAGAAGAGGTCGTTAACCTATCGCAAGCGATGCAGCAGCTGATCATACGCGTTTTAGACTACCCAGAAGCACTTACAGCATTCATAGATGCAGGTGGTCTGGAACTGGCCTTGGAGAAACTCACTGCTTGCCATCAGGTATATTTTTCTTTACTATAAATTAAGGCTAGCCATACATGGACTACTTGACAGTCAGGATCAACTACTTGAAGCTGCGACTGCACAGCAAACTATAGTCTTGTACGTAACCGCTCGAGCAGTTCTGCTACTGCTTCAAGCTGTCGGCAGCAGCTGCTGGGACATACTCGCTTTGCTCGAGCTCCGAGAGCAATTTCGCGCAGTTACCCCCTCCGCTCGCGTTCTTTATTACACACGCATTTATTTTACATACATTTTATAATACACGCGAACTAGTTTTAATGGCAGCTTCAAGCAGTTGACCATGACTGCGCGAGCTGTCTGTTTATCTTGATTACTGGCTAACTGCGCCAGCAGTCCGTATATGGCTAGCCTGAATATTACAAATAATTGAGGTATAAACATTTACTAAAAATGAAACAAACTGTTTTTATTTATGTGCCTACACAGACTGATGATACTGTAAGTGACGTTAAACAATAGTACTTTATAATTAACAAAAATAATTATTGCTTATTTAGTGTAATGCTCAGTGAATGAAGGTTCACTCGGATTAATCTGTTGTTAATCTCCATCTCTGAATGTTAATTTATTTAGAACTCAGATGTATTAAACACTGAACTGAATTTTCCATTTAATACATAATTAAGTTACTTAGTATCCTATCACGTGTTTTTGTATTAACAGGCGGGTCCAAGCAGCGGTCAGGGCCTGGTGTCGTCGCTCATGAACTATCTAAAGCTGCCGCCACAAATGATTAATATGTCTACACCTGCATCGGCAGCTAACAAGAAGAACCAGCCGCCGGTCATTGAGACCGCCAATGGCTTGGTCAATATAGCGCCGCTGTGTGAGTCTTGTATCATGTTTTCGATACTATTAACAAATAGATATTTTCTGTATAATATTATGTATCTAGGATAATTGTAGATGTTTTTGTTCGTGCTTTATACAGTGCAACGAAACTGAAGGGACCTAGAAAATAATAATTTGTTATATCAAGTAATTTGTTACAATGAGGTTCGTTATACAGAGGTTATGTTAGTCTAGGATTCGTTATAACACTGTAAATAAAATGAATACGAAAAAGTTAACAAGTTTGAACTTGTCGAGACATGAATTATTGTGAAATTGAATGTAGATAACTGATAGAATTCGTTATGTTGAGGTTGTAAGTTGACGAAATTTGTTAAATAGAGGTAAATAATACACTCTATTTATATTTTGCTATACTTGAAAATTCATTATAAAAGGTTTTTGACAAATGTATTTGTAATGTAAAGGTATATTATACATTAACTCTTACGGGCAGTTCTAGGGGATTTCAAAAATTCGTTGAATCGAGGAAATCGTTATATTGGGGGTCGTTATATTAAGGTTACACTGTATATATATACTAGCGACCCGCCCCAGCTTCGCACGGGTGCAATGCTGATACTAAATACACTACAGAAAAACTGTGAACGTTGCATATAAAAACATAGCGGCCCGCTCCGGCTTCGCACGGGTATAAAATATATAGCCTATGTGATTAAAATCGATCCAGTAGTTTTGATTTATTCATTACTGCCCGTGGCCCGCACGCGTTAAATTTGGAGTAAAACAATCCCCCTTTCCCTATACCATGAAGATTTCCTGCTATCTTTGGAATATCTAAATTCATACACTACATTTTTACTTATTTACTTTTTACATTTTTAACTATTTATTTTATTTTTACAACATATTACAGAATGTCTTTATAAACAACGTTCACAGCTTTCTTGTCATTAGACAATACAAACATGTTTTCTCTGGAGGTCACTCTTGAAAGAGCGACATACAGTTGTCCATGTGAAAAACAGTCAACGCTCAAATCTAAGCCTGCATCGTTGAAGGTTTGACCCTGCGATTTATTAATGGTCATTGCAAAAGATGTCTTTACCGGAAACTGTAAACGTTTAAATTATCTATAATATGTATGTATTTAGAAATATATAAGTATGTTTATCAGTTGTCTGGTTGCCATAGCACAGGCTCTGTCTAGTTTGGGATCAGATGACCGTGTGTGAAATGTCCTAAGATATTTATTTATTTTAATGTAAAATAAATTTTTGTAGATTTTTTTCAACATTCAAGGTAACGACTTTTTATTAAATAGATAGAATTCTTTGTCATACATCGTATAAATTACCTAATTAACAAATATTAAGTACCGTATCAATTATCGTGACTACGCCGATCTTTCATCGGCCATTAAGACAGTTTTAACGCCTTTTTCCGAGTATACAATGAGAGAAGAACAATCTCTTTTAATCACTACATAGTATAAAACAAAGTCGCTTTCTCTGTCCCTATGTCCCTTTGTATGCTTAAATCTTTGAAACTACGCAACGGAATAATAATACGTCCCGCAATTTTTAAATCTGTAATATCTTCGAAAATATTCACTTAAATCATACGGTGTAAGGGCCATATAGATCTATATTAAATGAACAATGTATTCAAGGTATTTAATTGGTTAAGGATTAATGCTGTATTGGTTAAAATCGCTTCGAAAATTAGCCATTATTTGTCGTAAAAAGTAAATGACAAAAAAAAGTTATTGTGGGTTATCCATAAGAGATAGACATATACCATCACGGAATTTTCTGTAGACCTTTTCAATGTGTACAATACTTAGTACATTATTTTGATAAAACTCGTAGGGTTCAGCCTGCGTTTGCAATGTAAGCGGAAAAAATGTAATTATTTACGACATCACATTAGAAACCTCAAAAATTACAGTACTTCTCCACTATTTAATGGATGTTATTATACATATAAACCTTCCTCTTGAATCACTCTATCTATTAAAAAAAACCGCATCAAAATCCGTTGCGGAGTTTCAAAGATTTAAGCATACAAAGGGACATAGGGACAGAAAAAGCGACTTTGTTTTATACTATGTAGTGATATATAGTTGAATGATTTAGCAGACGTATTGTATGGTTGTGGTGTGCGTGCGCAGGCGCGGTGTCGTGCGGCAACCCCACGGCGCAGGCGGCGGACGTGCTGCTGGACGGCGGCGGCGGCATGAGCGTGCGCGGCGCGTGCGCGGCGCGCCGCGTGCGGGCCGCGGCCTGGTCCTACCACTTCTTCAGCGCCGACGACGCCAGCCTGGCGCTCACGCTCACGCTGCCCTACGCCGTGCAGCTGCACGAGGTGCAGCTGCAGCCGCATCTCACCAGCCTCGCCAGTCAGTACCACTTCTAACTAAATAACATCCTGTTTTATATTATTTAGGACCGTTGTCGTCTTACAAGCAAAGCACGCCTTTTCCAAATGGTTGTTAAATTTTATCTGTTGTCAACTGTTCTGATTTACAACTAGTAACACAGCATTTGACTTGACGTTTGTCGGATTTTTTTTCATATATTTAGTCAAACAGATAAATTTATTATCGTTCTTTATTTTACAACTTGTTTCCTATTCTAGCGTGTCCCGGCGCAGTAGCAGTAGAAGCCGGCTGCGGCGGCACGCTCGCCCCGCTCGGCCCGCCGCAGAACACCGCCGGCATGACGTTCATCCGGCTCGTGGTGGCGCGCCCGATCGTCTGCACCACTGTACAGATACGACTGTATAAGCCGCGAGACTCCTCCAACATGGGCTTGCTGCAGTTGAGACTGCTTGCGGCACCCGCTTTTAATAGTCATTCCGCTAGCACGCCTAATACGTAAGTAAAAGCGTTATATTCTTCTAGTTTTGAGGAGAGTTTTAAACTATAAGAGAGACACAGAAAGATCATGTTGGCCGGTCAACTAATATGGTTGTAAGGTTGACTACCCAGAGAAGCACTACTTGCATTGTCACTACAAAAAGAATATTAGTGAAAGCAAAAACAAATATTAGTGAAAACAAAGAAATGAGTATTTGAGATGTAAGAAGATTAGAATAGTAAAAATGTTTGTGTGGTGACAGGAGCAACAACTGGGCGTGTGTGGTAGCAGCGTGCACGCGCGCTGGCGGCGCCGCTGGTGCGGCGGCGGGCGCGCGGCTGGCGCGTGCGCGTGGTGGGGGCGCCGTGAGCGCGCTGTGCGCGTGCGCAGCGGCGGGCGGGCCGGCCGCGGCGCACGCGCACGCCGCGCTGCTGGCCGCCGCGCGCCACGCGCCCGCGCTGCGCGGCCCGCTCGTCACCGCGCTGCTCAACATGGACGCCTACGCGCACGCGCACGGTAAGCCCTACCAACTACACTACTCCAAACTCATTTCGAAACAATAACATACTTATTGTGATGTGCATGTTTATTATAATACATCTCTAACAATTTACAGAATTTTGTCGACGAAGTCTGTTAACATTATAATTATAACACTAGTAGTAAAAAAAAATAACCTATAAGAATTATTGTAATTATTTTAAACTTATTTGTTTTTATTTCAAACACCTGTTACTGTTACTGTTCTACTGATAAAAAATTCTAAAATAAATTATTCCTTTAGACCGATAAGATCATGGTCTGTTTTTATGTACATAAAAAAGGTTGTGTATGTTTTGTGCAGCGTTCCAAGTGTCGAGCAGCGGGCGCGTGAACGGCAGCATGTGGGCGGTGTGCGAGCTGGTGCGGCAGCTGTGCCGCTGGTGCGCGGACGGCGCCGTGGCCGCCTACGTGGCGTGGCTGGCCGCCGCCGCCGAGCTGTGGCTGCGCCAGCGGGACCCGCCCTCCGCCGCGCTCACGCACACGCTCGCCTCGGTACACACTCAGCTTAAACTTATACTTATATAATTATAATATTCCTCCTAACCGAATTTCGGTCATGGTGGCTTCTCTCAGAAGTTAATCAGATGATTAACCTGAACCTAACCTGAAATCTGCGCAGAAGATATTTCAGTGCAGGAGTGTGTACGCGAACACAGTTGCAATCTTTATTCCTTCACTATCACAGTCCGATTAGACGGCAGTCCGACACGACTGGAGATAGATCGGGCGTGGCGTGCAGCTGCCAGGGTGCCTCTGAAATCTAAACTACGAGCCTCTCAAAAATGACTCAGCATAAAACGTACATCTGAAAACACCTATTTATAAAAAACCACCAACTTATCGGTTTCTTTCTTTCCTGTTCAGGTATTATGGACACTAAAAGAGAAGCGTATCCTAGAGAACTTGGAAGAGCTCATCACTGACGACTTGTTCGAACTGGTGTACACATGGGTCAAGGATGTGCCTGAGTCTAGCCTACTGAAGAAGTCACTTGATGCCAGTGAGTTATATATATTACTGTGTTTATTTAATATTCGCTTTTGTACAGTTAAAATGTGTAGGTATGTAACTCATTGTGAGCTACTTACCGTGTTTTTAAAAGTAGGAATTATAAGGTTGTAAATAAATATGGAGTAAGGCAGTGACCAAATTTTGGCTAAAGTTAGGCAAAAGAAGCGTTCGACGACATAACTAAAGTTTCAGGTCGAAAAGCACAGTTTCGGAGAGAAGGGCACGTACAAGGAGAGGCCTACGCGAAATAAAAATAAATGTTTGTTCTTTCCAGTTTTATGCTCGATGTGCTACATCCGACCGGAGCTGTTTAGAATGCTGTTGGAACATATGGACATACCTATGGATCAGGATGAAAGGTAAATTTTGATGTGCATTGAAAATTTTATTACTTGTTTTACGGCCGACATAATAACAATAATACTAACAATATTTCCATCTCTATCTTGTACTTGTAATTTGATAGTTGAGTGCCTACCATATTGACAGAGCTATTGCTCAGCTAAAGTAAGTTTTACGTATGTAACGTTTATGATTATCGTGGTATGATTTATGATAAATCGGTAAATGTATTTTCCCAGCATGGAAAGCCTAACAGACGACACGAAGGTCCAGTCCCCGAGCAGCAGCAGCAGCAGCGGTGCGGGGATCGCGGGCGGGAGCGCGGTCGGCGAGGGCCGCGTGTCGTGGGAGGCGCGCGGCTGGCAGCTGCAGAGCATCGCGGCCGCCGCCATGTCGCCCGCCGCCACCCGGGCGCTGCTGCACTCGCGCCTGCCCGCCGCCGTCGTCAAGGCCATCGTCGGTCAGTACCACCTTGCACCTTATACTTATACACGCGATCTTGCCTTCACTCGACACCTCGAACCTACCCGACGCTCGATGGATCGGAGACCTGAACTGTAGCCGAAAGGTAGAGGATCCATTGTTAATGGTCAACACGGAACTAGCTTATGTTTTGATCATTGCATTTATTAATAATATTCACATGAAAAAGTAGGTCATGTTAAAAAAGGCCAGTCTATATGAATGACAGATGGTATAACTACCTATCGGTATATACCATAAAAAGCTTTCTGCTTGCAATGAATTCTTACAATGAAGTCACTAAATACCAATGTAGTCAGTTATTTTCGTTTGTGTTTTAAATAAATTGAATAAAGATGATATGCGAATACATAACCAAGCAAACAAAACTATTATTTTTAAAATAATTCCTCAGAATTTAGCGAAGCCAAACTAGAAATGATAAAAGCACAGCGCGGTTCCCAAGAGGACGTGCAGATGTCTGACCCCGACAAGGAGCCGGCGCGCTCCAAGCCCGACCTGCCGTCCATGAAGAGCGTGTGGCAGCTGGTGGAGTGGGCGCGCGCCGTGTGCTGGTCCAGACAGCTGAAGGACTGGCTCGGTGGACCAGGCAATACCTTCTGGAAGCCCTTGCTCACGTTGCTGTGTCATCCTAGACCACCTTATAGGTAAGAGACAAACCAATATAATTTATAGATAATTCAAATTGGGATGTAAGATAAAGCATTTTTTTTAATAAAGAGTAAATCCTACTTAGTTTCATTGCCTTTGGTACACTTTAGAATTTTCATGAATGAATACAAAAGAGTATTTGTCTTTTATGTTTACGAAAATAATCAACAATACCATTAATTTGTACTCTTAATCCATTTTTCCTGGTTTTGTACCAGTGGTATTAAAATCTGTTTTTGTACATATACTAAAAGCAATTTTTTTTCAGCTCATGGCAAGAGGATGCTCAATATGCTCAACTAGAAGAAAGCACGATTCGTTTATTCGCTGAGCTGACAGTGTGTCATCCAGCCAATCAGAAGCTATTTGCGTCTACATTGCATAGTATACTGGAGTCTATGCACTGTACCGGTAAGTGATTAACTGATACTTTCAAGTTGAGTAAAGGTTATAGCACTGCACTTAAATGTCTTTATTTGCATATTATAAGCAAAAAGTTTTTGTGGTTACTAAAGCCACGTGTATGTGATCGATTTTTTCTATACACTACAAAGTATAACTTAATTACTATATAATTGTTCATAGTGCCTGTCTATGGCCGTAGATTTTGCAGTCTTCGGTAAGTGGAGGAATGTTTTTGATGCCGTCCGCAGGTCCCGAGGGCATCTCCGGGTTCACGCGCGCCCTGATCCTGCGCCTGGTGCTGTCGCCCGAGCGCGTGTGGGTGTCGCTGCGCTGGGCCGAGGGCGGGGCGGGCGCGGGCGCGGGCGCGGGCTGCGCGCACCCCGCCTTCCTGGGCCACAGCGTGCTGCCGCTGCCGCTGGCCTGCACCGTGCGCCATCTGCTGTCCGAGCACAGGCCGCCCAGTACGTACACTAATATTCAACTGCACGTAATTGCGTCAGTGCACACCAACAGAACAGCATACCATTTTTTGAGACTACTGAAAAAATTATCGCGGTCCGCCCGCGCTCATGCCACAGCGAGGTTTACTACTGGATGTGTGTTTACTATTCTTCATGTTCTTCGTCTTCTGCCAAAAGGGCGATAATTACTAAGTCCCAATCAACCAAATTGACATGGAAATGGTTATGCACGCCTTCCTGGCAACCCCGAGAATTTTCAATGGAGTTTGCTCACGGACGGGCGAGCATGGCCGCCTGCAGGGTCGAGCAGTCAATATCTTTCTCGACCATACGCGAGACGCTAGTGCGTTGTAAGCCTAAAAGTTTAAATAACAATCGATTTTTTTTTTTATTTTTACAATTGTCAAATAGTATAGCATAGTAACATAGCATTTAGTTTTAGTAATGAGCCGTAGTTATTATACGTCTCAGTATCTGGTACAGCATACGAAACGTATTAATCATAATGTTATTTTCATTACCAGTACCAATAATGGAAGACAGTACAAAAGTATGCATGAACACCGCGTCAGTATGCGGGGGTAGCTCCGTATTGCGCAGCGCGTCAGACACCGCCATCACTACCGCGGCGGAGGCCTGGGAGCTAAGCCTGGCCGCGGCCAGCGCGTCCAAGGACAAGCGCGTGAAGGACGTGAAGAACACCTCGCTGAAGCAGGCGAGCAACAAGAAGAGGCAGACCAAGACCAGTAATGATGCCTCCGTGCTCTCCGTTACTGATGGTAAGGAATATTTGTAGCTTGTATGATTCGTTATTTAGCGGTCAGGTATGGATAGACACATTTATAATGACATATCCTTTAGAATAGGGCTTTTGACTACAATGGATATATAGATCAACTTATTACAATATTAATACGGCGGGATTAATAAGACGGGCCTGTTGGTCTAGTGGTTAGTGACCCTAACGGCTATACAGGAGGTCGTGAGTGCGATTCCCACGCAGGACAAATCTTTGTGTGATGAGCACGATAATTTTTTCTGTGTCTGGGTGTAATTTATCTATAATATGTATGTATTTAGAAATATATAAGTAAGTTTATCAGTTATCTGGTTGCAATAATACAGGCTCTGCCTAGTTTGGGATCAGATGGCCGTGTGTGAGTTGTCCCAAGATGTTATATATTATTTTTAAATGTTTTCAGATCTAATAGACACGACGATACGGGTGCAAGTCCCCGGACTGGAAGGGTTCATCCCGCCGAGCACGACGCTTGCGCAGTTGACGACCGCCGTACCGCACGTATTTGGCCCGCATCTTGCGCTCACTCTACACCTCAACACTAACGGAGGTATAGAAATTCATTGCTAGACACTCTTTTTATCCAATATAGAAAAGAGAAGAGTTTCTAAATGGACAGTGAGGTCATTATTTTTAGTGTTTTTACCGATACAGTACCATTCAATAAAAAATATAGTTAAGGAAGGCCACCATAAAGCGGACAATTAAATTATGAAAAAAATGCTGTACCTGATGGTGGAAATGAGTATAAAGTTTCTTAATTTTTTTATTGTAATTTTAAAATCAATTTTAATTCATGTAATATTACATAGTAAAACCTATATTTAAACTGTTTCATATTATAATATCGGTCTAAAATTTAATGTCCTACTGCTGGGTACAGGCTTCTTTTTATGCATGGCATGTATGGCACGATCGTTGATGACTACGCTTGCTCACTTGCGCGTTGGCGATTTTATATTCCAATTATTTGGAATCCAGGTTTCCTCACAACGTTTTACTTCATTGTTGGCCAATGGTGTCTCAAAGAAAAAGGCACATTGGTTCTTCCTTGTAGTGGAATTAAACATGTAATCTTGTGCTTATAAATCCGTTCTTTAAACCGTTAAGCACTATGACATGCCGTTTCATAATATTTATGAGGGTAATATTTCTTGAATAAAACTAAAAGTAGTATGTGATGAAGTGAATGGATTCCCCCTGCAGCGTGGACGGGGCCGAGCTGGGAGGGCGGGGCGCCGGGCAGCCCGGCGGGGGCGGGCGGGGCGGGCTCGGGCGTGCTGCGCTGGTTCGGCGCCGTGGGCGGGCTGGCGCTGGTGGCGGCGCGCCTGCCGCGGCCGCACGCCGCGCCGCCCGACCCGCCCGCGCTGCTGCACCACCACCACGACCTCGACTGGGTCAAGCTCGACGACCCCTACGAGGTACTCACTTACGCGAAATGTCTACTTATAAATCTCACTTTCGAAAGGACTATTCGATTAAAAAAACGTTTGGGTAGGCCTGTCAGACCTCATTATATTTAAACAATTTATCATTGGTAGATACTGTCAAATTAAAGGTATATTTTATATACTGTGGGATAATTTTTGTACTAAATTGTAGTAAATCTAATTAATGCATTAATTTTTCCGGCTATATAAATAATATCAATATTGTGTTCAGGAGGTAGTCGAGCTGGGTGTCAGCTCAGCTAACAATGGTATAGAAGAGAGCGGTTGTACCGGTGTACCGGCGCATGCGCTAGTGGCATTAGGCCTGCTGCTCAAACTGCCAGGATACGCTGATGCGTTGCTAGATGAAGGCGCGAGGGCGTGTCACCTGCTACGGCTGCTGTTAGGAGTCACACATGATGAGGATGGACGTAAGTGTATAGTTTTTAATAACCAACATCATATTATTATTGAGCAAAAGTCTTTGTCAGCTGATTCTAGACATGTATTCTAAACCAATTTTCACTACTTCTGCAAGCAGTGATTGAAATTATCTCGTCACCTTCGTGGTCTTTGCTTCCGCCCTTTTGTCTTCAGAAATTTCGGGGACTTACTTAGTAGCGATTTTGCGGGCGTCATGCGGCTAATGTGACCAGCCTAGCTGTACTTCAGCTTGTCTGTCACACACCGACATCGATGATTTGGTCACGGAGCGTATCATGCGTGCAGGCAGCATCGCGGTGGGCTCGGCGCGCGGCGCGGGCTCGCTGGGCACGCTGCCGTTCGGCGTGGTGGCGCGCCTGCTGGAGCGCGCGCCGCGCAACACGGACGACGGGCGCGCGCTGCGCCGGGCGCTGCTGGCGCGCGGCGCCGTGCGCCTGCTGCTGGCCTGCCTCGCCGTCTTCACGCACCACCGGCCCAACTCCAACGAGGTGAGCCACGCATTATTACTACTTACATCGTTACCTCCATGTCTTTTCGTGTTACTGAGATCATTCTTTCTATTATTTAATGGTTATTCTGCTGTTTCTTGTCAAATATTTTTATGCCTCCAACAATCACAATAAGGAGGTTCTTTAATGGCTCACAAATATACATATTTGTTTATTCTAAAATTATGTTGATTTTTACTTAATATGATTAAACTCTAAGACATACTTAAAATGTTACCTTGTACACTAATTCTCCATACTATTACAGAACAGCCAAGCGTCAAACGGTTCGACAGGCAAGTCTGAGGAAAAGAGCCAGCTGTACTGGGCGAAGGGCACGGGCTTTGGCACCGGCTCCACGCAGCAGTCGTGGAACGTCGAGCAGGCGCTCGTCCGCCAGCGCACTGAAGAGGAACACGTCACTGTGTTGCTACAGGTAAACAAGTTTTACTGTAACATTGCTAGTACGTCTCATAATGTCCCGTGTTGATCCAATAACTCTTTTTATCCACAGTATTGTCTTGCGGCCATTATTATCAACTAATCCATAGTTTACCCTGCTAGAGATACAATTTTTGACGAAATATGTATGCCATGTATCTAATTAAGGTTATAATAGTGTCTATAATAGCTATGTTCATCGCGATTTAAAAATCTAAAATATTATCCGACAATTCAATGAATTTTGTGTCATGAGCTGACGTCTGATTTCACTGACTGAAAGTTTCCTCACTTATCCATCCTAAATCGTATTAAAATGTTCTTACGACACTTAAGAATAGAATAGTTAATATCTTGATGAAGCAATACAATTAAAAGCCGAAGATACAATAGGGATGTTGACTGTGTATGAAAAGTTAAAATCTATTTAGTCCGTCAGTTGGATAATAAAAAAATATTAGACACGTATTTTTTCTTTTATCTAAACAATACAAAATTATAAAGATACAGCGATTTAAGGTTCAGTAGTGGGGGCTTATGACGCACAGCCGTCGTATAAATTGTTGCACGTAGTGACGTCACGAAATTTCCATTCACTGTATTTTGCACATTTTTTATTTGCAGGACAAAAAAAGGAAAAATACGTGTCCAATAAAATTCATTTGTCTACCAAGCGAATATAAAAAAAAAAATAGAAAACATGCCCCTTATATATTTATAATACTTTTTCTTTGTACCCAGGTATTAGCGTCATACATGAACCCCGGCGAGAAATGGCCGCCGGAGGAAGGCACGGTGGAGAGCGCGGAACGCGACGGCGACGCGGACGACTCGCACGACTTGCCGGCAGAGTTCATCGAGCTGGTCGCCAACAGCTCGTTAGTCCCCGCTATCTGCTCTTATCTTAGGAATGACTCAGGTATGTGTGTTGTATCTACTTCGTTTATTTTACCGATTTTTTTAGGGTCTCGGGTATCCAAAAACTTGAAAAAAAATATTGAACTGTAGATAATTACATATAACTATCACTGTAGGCGAATTCTAAACAGTAATAAAATGTAAGCAAGCAATGTAAGCAAGCCGATAATGGATGTCTGTTGAACTTTAAAATCAGACTTAACTTTCAAAAGTATGATGGACCTAGGTAAACCTAAAAAAAGTTACAAGATAATGCCGACTTTATCTTAACAACTGTTTATGTGTGTTAAAAGTATTTAAAGTTGTTTTCAGTCGCGTCTAGATGCAGTTTCTGTAGGTATTGTTGTTGGTGTGTACATTCTGTACGGTGGTTGGATTGCATGTGGTTGCGGCAGTGCTGGACATGTCGCGGCACATCCCGCTGTACGTGCACGTGCTGCGCTGCGCGCGCGCGCTGCACGCGCTGGGCGCGCGGCGGCTGGGCGGCGCGCTGCGGCCGCTGCCGCGCCTGCTGGCCATGATGAGCCGCACCACCAACTCCTACGCCACCAAGCTCCGGTACCGCACCCACTCCTACTTTATCTACTTTGTGGAACACACTTTTAATGTCCAAACGAGCTTTTACATAACATGTATTAATTGCTTCTGTGTCGATAACTTTTTCTAAATACAGTTGCTTATCTATCGACTACACATTAACTGGTAATTTGAAATGTTTTAATATCTTTTTTTTTTACAGAATGAGCAAGAAAAATATATTCGGTAAAATGACATATAGCCAAAGATTTAGTACTTCAAGTAATTCAGAGTTGTCCGAAGAGGACGAAGGACTCGCCGCGCTTATCGCAGATATACAAGTAAGTACTTTGCTTTTGTCTGTATAATATAAATTATATCTTATGTATGTGGTATGGTGCGATCAACGTCGCCTCGTCGCAATCAATGTGGTTTTCCCCGCCAATTTGTACTGAAATAAAAGAGTTTTAATGTTTAGACGTCATTTTTGCATTCACATTTGGCCTTGCCAAAAAAGTATATGCAAATAAAAAATGCTGTAAGAGATTTAGCTCTCTACTTTCGCACTTGAAGTAAACAAGTTCAAAATAAGCAGTCGTACATTCGTGACCTGCAGGGTTATTCGCTATGGCGGTTGTCAACAAAAGCGATTGTTGCTTTATTAAAAAGACAGTGAAAACACAAATTTCTTGTCGTGTAACTTCGATACCGACGTTAGCCGATACTGAATAAGCATTTTTATAGTTATTTTTATCCGGTAAACATCGGTTGGGTTGCCAAGTGGAGATAGTGGAGTATGAGCAAGTGTGAGCGAGTGTTTGTTTTGCAGGCGACGTCGGCGCTGATGTGCCGGTCGGAGAGCGAGGCGGAGTCGGGCCGCAGCAGCGGCGCGCCGCAGCCGCTCAGCGGGGCCTCGCGCGAGGCGCGCTACATCGAGCTCATGCGCACCATGCAGTTTGGTAAGCCAGCGGTTACATCTCTCATCTTACTCATGTCTCTTGCGTGCCTCAACTGCGCTGCTTATTACCACTCTACACATTGGGATTTTAAATACGGGGGGTAGTGATGTGTTGCTTTCGAAGTGGATTATTATATGCAAGTCTTCATTCAATAAATCATTAAATTATTAAAAAGGATTGAGTGTAATAATGTAACTTTAATACTTAGTGAAGATTTTCTCAAATATAATTACGTTTTATAAAATTACAGACCCATGTGTGTTACAAATACTTGTGTTAATTATTATTATAATATTACTTACTAATAGTAATTATAATGATGGTGTTCTCATTGTGTAGAGACGTTCGAGATGATAGCGGAGTGCGCGGAGAACGGGTTCCGGTTCCTGGTGCCGTACCACTTCGAGGGCGCCGTGCGGGCGGCGGGCGAGCGCGCGCACCCCGCGCGCATGAAGCGGCTGGCGCAGGAGGCCGCCACACTGGCCACGTCGCTGCCGCTGTCCTACTCCTCGTCGGTCTTCGTCAGGACTGATGCTGACCGCCTGGATGTCATGAAGGTATGTACTACCTAGGATTTTCTTAGTTTGCTGAGTTTTCGTGTTATACATTGTTAACATTGTATGTGTCAGCTCACCGCCAGTCATTTCTATGTAGGTAATTACAGTATCATCGTTAAAACTATAGTGTTGATAATACAGTCTCACTTTAAAGATGTAATAATACGGTTTGTTCATTTTTATAAAAAACAATATTAGATTTATTTTAAAAACTTTACTTTAAAAACGAATGTAACTATACAGGTCCTAATAACGGGTCCGTCGGACACGCCGTACGCGAACGGCTGCTTCGTGCTGGACGTGTACTTCCCGGCGGAGTACCCGGCCGTGCCCATGCTCATCAACCTGGAGACCACGGGCCGCCACTCCGTGCGCTTCAACCCCAACCTGTACAACGACGGCAAGGTGTGCCTGTCCGTGCTCAACACCTGGCACGGCCGCCCCGAGGAGAAGTGGAACGCGCACACCTCTAGCTTTCTACAGGTAAAAAAATGTTCCAAAACATGCAGTAATTGTGGCCGTAAATGTGGCAGTTTTTATAGATTATCTCACAATATTTTGTTACTTTAATTTTTTTCAGTGCCAAAATACACACGTTATAATATGGTGCCTGAAAAAGATCTATTATCTTTTTCAGGCACCATATTATAACGTGTGTTTTATATGATGTGGTTAGTGTGGTATGGAACTAAACTTATCATTAAATATAATTCACATAGTCAACATAATGTTGGTGACGTTTGAACCCACTCCAGACACAAGCATATCTAGCTTGGTTGGAGGGGCTAACAAGATTGCTATATATTTCTTCAAGACGTAATTTTCAAAAGTCTCTCTGTCCGCATTTCCTCTTAAAAAATAATAAATATTTATAATGTACTGTAAAATATTGAATTGAAGTCAAGAAAACCAAATTGTAAATGTGGTTGCAGGTTTTAGTGTCAATCCAGTCCCTGATCCTGGTCCCGGAGCCTTACTTCAACGAGCCGGGCTACGAGCGCAGCCGCGGCACGCGCGTGGGCTCCAGCGCCTCGCTCGAGTACAACTCCAACATCTACCAGGCCTGCGTGCGCTGGGCCATGCTCGACCATCTCAGGAACCCTGAGCCCTGCTTCAAAGAGGTACCTTTGGTCTTCATAACTCATTCAGGACTCTACTCACATAAAGAAAAAGGCGGCCCACCAGTCTTGACTTTTTAATGACTACATGATTTTTCTTACGATTTATTTATTTATATTTTGATATACCTTCCATTATAGGAAGACTAAAATGAAAAGTTAAAGCCAGTCATTAATCTTTTGTAAAAATAGCGTCTGTCGTTTTTTCGGGACGGATTGTTCTGTATATTTACATCTCTGACACTGAAACAGTCATATAAAATCTAATTGTTTGTCAATTATAATTGCCTTTTTTATAGGTGATTCAAACACACTTCTGGATAAAACGCAACGAGATAATGCAGACAGTCGCCAACTGGATCACGGAGCTAGAGAGTCAGAGCGGCGACGAGCGGACGCAGAGGACCATCCAGCTCAACCTCATGGCACTCAAAGTAAGGAGCGCGCTATGATGGTAATAGGTATGGTGTAGTAGTCGGACGATGTGTTAATGTCTGTTTGTTCGTGCAGCGGCACTACGTGAAGCTGCAGGAGGAGCTGGGCAAGCTGCCGGTGCCGGCGGGGCTGGAGGAGCTGGACGAGCCCTTCCAGCTGCCCGCGGCGCCCGAGCCGCCGGCGCAGGCCCCGCCGCCGCCCACCAACGACGAGATCGACCACGACATGGAGAAGATCGTCTCGCAGGTGCTCGACTGAAGGCCGGCCGCCGCCAGCAACCGCCCCGGGGGCACAATGAAAGTACAAGTAGGAACCCCACGGCGACGCATCACTACACCGTGTTCAGGCCGCGCGTCTCGGCGGACCCTGCCGTACGCTCGCACGCGTACGCTCATACGTTTCTAGCGTCTTTATTGTTCGTAAAGGATTTTCTTTTTATTTTGTAGTAGAAGATTTCGGTTTTTATAGATTTTTTAGTAGGCGTTTAGGATTTAGTGGGACCTCTATTTAGTTTAACACACATTGTGATACTAAAATGGGCCCGCTCGGCGCCCGGTAAGATATTTAAGGAGCAGTAGATGATGTACGGGCCGACGACATTTTACTTAATGCTATGTATAGTCAATGCCGACCGTCGCGCGGCGCACGTCGAGCAGAGCAGGCAGCAGGCCAGCGCGGCCCGGCGTGACGTCACCGCCGGCGACCACATGCAACTATGTACATGAAATTATAATTTGATGTATATAACTTATTGTTTTAATTTTTGTATTCTAAGAATATATTATTATATATTATGTATCGCTGTATTGCTCTATAAGAGTAGTCGGAGGCGGCTGAATTTTACGAAGGAAATAAATTATATAACTCATTCGGTAGTAAATTATGTACAGGCCTAGCCACCTTCAGTCATATCGCTTGGACGCGTATCGTAGAGCCGACAATAACGTCTCCGGACAGCTGTAGTGTCGCGGCGCATGCGCACTGCCGGCGTGAGCGGTGGGGACAACGTTCGTGAATGTATGTGTGTATATAGATAAATCACCAGTAGTTCTGTGTTTCTCACTGTACTTTCATTGCCAGGTAAGTTGGACGTAGGACGTTTATTGTTATATTTTATTGTGAATTTCGGAATGTAAATAAATTTTATGTTATCGCAACATTTCTTTTTATTTTTTTGTTGATGTACGACTTCCCTAATATTATAACAGTAAATGTATCTTCTTTATTATTTATTGAGCTCATTTACAATGTTTTCCGTTAAGCTTTAACTGTTCTGTAGCCGGGATCCTACGAGCCTCGCGTTCTCTATACTTACGATAATCAGCTTTGTAATAATTATTCAGGCAAGCGGCCATTAAAACAACTTTTGCTAATACGTTTTTTATTGTTCATCTATTTACATTGTCACAATTGTAAAAGGATTCCACTTAAACAAAATATTATGACTCATCTAGCCACCCTAGCTTACACTACGTGCTAAACATTCACTTTATTAGACAACTTATTGCATAAATAATTTATTCACTATATCTTCTGACTATGTAGAAATGTAAAATTACTCAAAAATAGTCCATCTCAGATGGAGTTTGTGACATTTTAAAATATTTATTTACATAAGTAAAATGTTAGAGTAATATTAACTATCTACATTATAATCTATTGGTATGGTTGTGTTTATATGCGCCGACGGGCGGCGGGCGCCGCGCCGTGCCGGGAGAGTTCATTGTAGCACAATACCTATTCCACTTATGGCACATGAAACAATAACAATATTATCTGCCAAAGTATAGCGACCGACGATTACTGCGAACTAATAAAAAACTGTGGGTTTATCTGAATACAACAATGTACTACATAATTATATGATACATTAAATAAACTAACATTATTAACAAAACATTTTAAGTAGCATAAAGAGCTTGATTTTCGTCGTAACTTTGAGTAATAAACTATCATTGTAATCATTCGGTCGCGTACTCTGCCACTACGCTAAGTAAAGATCTCGGTGAAGCTGATGTCTACTTCCTCCTGAAGGGCTGGTCTGCTTGGAGCTCGGCCTCCTGGGGGTCCAGCTGGCCAGCCTCCACACACGACTTACAACAGAACCTGGGAATAAATTAATGCGTTACTGAGAATCTGCAGTCAAAACATGGCGTAGAGGCGCTTCCCTTTTACGCAAACTAAATAAAAATTAAACCATTGTTACCTATTCTTTCACTATAACATACTGCGTGAGAAAAAGACGGCAAAACTAAAACTTAGAAAATAATGTCAAACTAGTTTTCGACATGAACAACATTGTTTTAATAATTATAATACATTTTAAACTAATAAATTAAAAGGATTCAAACAGTATTTCGAAACATAGAAATAAAATAAATCAGCACGTTATCGATTTAATTCAAGTACCTATTCCATTGCAATAGCAGTAAGTGTACATAAAACACTCGATATACAGGATAATTAAACGCTGTAATCTAACTCAGGATTGCTATCGACTATTATTGATTGACCTAATTATAATATCAAGTAACATCGTGAATAGGCACTTACTTGGAGTAATACTTGTGGCGACAGAAGTTGCTGTGCACGATCAGGTCACAGTTGGCGAAAAATGGGTTGTCGGTGCACTTGGCCGGGACAACTAATTCTGCAAAGGTAATAAAATTGGATTATTATTATTTTCGTCATAAACAAACGTCTTATTATTATCCTAACGCTATTTAAAAGTCCGCTGGTCTTGTCCAGCTTGTCTCTCATTATAAATGATGCGTTGTAGCATGGTGCGCGAGATTTGAGATTCTCTGACTTGAATACTCCGGGCGATAAATATAAAATCATTGGTAAGTACTCTTAATAACCTAGTCATCTCATTCTAACATCTGTCTTAAAACGCACCATGCTATATCGCAAATACTATAGAAGAAATTGACAAATAGACCTCATGACAGACTTGCGAACCTAACGGATTTTTATAACGCGAGACGCAATAACCCTTATTAAATCATCAATGAGCACGTGCTGAACAGTTTAGCTCAGGCTGACAATAGAAAGGCCCTGAACTCGAACCCTGCCATTTGCACTTTAGATAGGGAACGTTTTCTTATCTAACTCGTGCATTTTACTTCATTAGATGGTTTAAAAGTTGTTAGTTTGCACACGACGCTAAACGGCTTTAAGTACTTACTTAGTTACTTATCCTTTTTCATATCAAAACGACTGCTTCACTTCTTTAAATGGTTTATAATAGCAATAGCCTACTTCTAATTTTATAGGGGTGCGCACTACATTTTTTTAATTTACTTGTCACATAGACTATTAAAAATATTAGACACGTATTTTTATCTTTTTTTACTTAAACAAACAATGAGGAAGATACAGTGAATGGAAATGTCGCGTGACGTCATTTGTAGCTACAGTTTTACCAACATGTGACGTCACAAGCCCCTTTTTCCGGAACTAGAAAGCGCTTTAACTAAATATTTTTTTATTGATTTGATAAACAATAAAATACGATTACTTTTTATTTTTTTATGTGTCCGCACCCCTATTGTGGAAGTACCTACAACTACAACGTACGGGTTATCATTTGTTCCCTTCTAATGAGAGCTTGCATTTATAAGGTACTTACGCTGAACGTTTATTTGTACGGTGTCGGTATGTGAGGTGTAGGGGTTGCGGGCGTGGCAGGCGTACGTCCCGCTGTCGGCAACTGAGACGCGCATCACCAGTAACCGGGATACTATCGCACTACCTGTACACGTAAATAAAGAAATACTTTTATATTTGACATAAATATTGACTATAGATAATCTAGCAATGGCTGAGTCAATTGTCCCGTAAGACACCACCATCAAACGGCAACGAACTTGATCTCTTTGGTGGAATAAAGGACTTTGAATAGTCTGTATTCGCCACACTACCAAAATTCTTCCCGCGTAAAAAGTCCCGCCTTCGTTTATTTTTCTGCACCTATAAATTGTTACCTTCTTGGCTAGTCACAGCCGACGTCCCGCCTTCGTTTCCTTCCTATAGGCCAGGGGTTCCCAAACTTATTTTGTTTACTACCCACTTTGAGAATAAATTATTTTTTAGCGCCCCATTTTTTCACCTACTTAAAAACTTCAAATTAAATTAATTATTGCGCTAGCTTAGCTATATTAGCGGAGATTCGTTTTTTTTCTGGATATCTTACCGCTCCCCCCCCCCCCCCTTTAAAGCCACTTTGGGAAAGGCTATAAGTATAGACATTAAATTGGTCCTTCTGCTCAAGTTGCTTGTTCAAAAATGTAACAAACACTCACTAGTGATAGAAATCCTGTCATCGTTCGGTATGCTAGCGCCGTCCTTAGTCCAGTGCACCTCCGGGTCGGGGAAGCCGTCCATTTCGCAGGTCAGACGCAGCTCCGCGCCTAGGTTCAGCGTCGTCTGCGCCGCCGTCACGTGGGTGCTGACCGGCACTGTACGGTAAATGTCATGTCAGATACTGTAGGTATAAGTCTTTATAGATAATTACATAAATGTAGAGCCATTAAGGAATTTTACGCAGCTTTCAGAGACGTTAAGGGATTTCTTATTATCGATTTAAGTAAACCATCTCTCAGACTTCTGAGACTTGATTAAATCGATTGAACTAGGTAAGCCAACTCTCAGAAATCTGAGAGGTTGTTTACTTAGAGTTCGTCTATGTTTAGGTCTGTCTAGAATTCTATTTGGGTAAGTAGGAAGTACATAGATAGACGTATTAGGAAGTGAAGCGATTTCTCATTATTCGGTTCGAATAGATCAGTCGTAACGATTGTAGAAATTTCACTGGTGTAGACGAGCAGGATTGTTTGGTTTGAAAGAGACACTGCTACAATGTAAGTAGTTAGGTCTTATGATAATAGGTACTTTAACGATATTAAATACATTAAACATAGAGCTTGTTTAATAATACAATACTTAAATAGATAAAGTTATAATAATACACTTAGTTTATAGTTATATCCGTGTCGGCGTGAGCACGCCTCAGTGTACTTACGCCTATTAAACCATATTTTTCATTTAACTACTCCCGCACTAAAGAATTTAATCCTTGTGTCGCGAGGGGTTTAACAAACATTCGCATCACATGCACAAATAACACTCAGACTTGGATGAAACATTTGTGGATATCACAAATGCTTGTCCGATGCGGGGATCGAACCCGCGGCACGTCGTGCACAGGGGTAATTGGCGTGGTGACCTTACCACTCAGCTATCTGTGCAGTCAATATTACCTAGGTCCAACCTATGTTTGATGTGAAATTAAACGTCCAATCTCTATAGATAGAAAGGTGCTAATCCCGCGTA
Organism: Diachrysia chrysitis; assembly: GCA_932294365.1. Classification (NCBI taxonomy): domain Eukaryota; kingdom Metazoa; phylum Arthropoda; class Insecta; order Lepidoptera; family Noctuidae; genus Diachrysia; species Diachrysia chrysitis. The sequence goes on from OW028661.1 coordinate 2,659,996, forward strand.
CAAGTCGTCGTTTTGTACCAGTATGTAAATACTTATAATTATACAGTAGGTAGTTCTAGTAACAAAATAAAAAGTGTAGTACGTATAGAAGATAATTATATAAGAACTGCATAAAGTTCACGACGCAGGTTGTCGCGCTTTCATCTCGTCGCATACCCACCGAACTTCATCGTTGTAAAGTCTGTAGTAAGCTTACCTTGAGGGTTGAAAAATAGAAAACATAATATTAAATATATATTATATAGTATAAGTATTTATAGATCCACAAATTATAATACAACATTCTTACATAGGTAATATTTTGATAATATGTTCGACATTTAAACTCTTCTAAATACACATATTTATTGTATACATATCTATTTACGTCAGATATCAATAATTTTATAAATATTATGTTTATACCGGAACCAATTAAACAACTACTTATTGCGAGAAGAGTACATGCAAGCCAGATACAAGAACATGCAGCATGCGTAGATAAGCCATTCCAAACAATTAGTTGTGTTGCTGATTGGTCTTACTGACTACATACTTTTTAAGTTACTTATAACGTCATAAAAAAGAATCAGACTGTGCGCGAAAAATGGAACCAAATTAATTTATTTACCGCATAATCTAACTCTGTTGTCTAATAAACAATTTCTTTGTAATTGGTACTAACTAAGAGGTAAAAAATAAGCTACTTAAGTTAAAATTGGCATAAAATAATATGTTTCCAAGGACGGCAAAAGATGTAATTAAGACCAACCATTAGCAAGTTTTTTTAATTCCTAATCTTACCGGTAAAGAAGACGGGCGCTTCAGTGGTGGTTGTGGTGGTTGTTGTCGTTTCCCGAGTGGTGGGCGGGTTGGTCACGGGCGACACTGTGTGCCGCGGTACCAGGTACTGGTGCTCCGCGAAGATGCCCTCAGGCCTGTAAGCCTGAACAGCCACCACCCACGACGCAGCCTGGCCTTGTCCGTTGTATGCTTGGCATGTGTACTCTCCCAATGTTTCAATGGCCAGGCTCCTTATTAGCAGGACGTTTCCTCTGGCTTCGTATATCATGTCGTTGAAGGGCACCATGTTGCCGTCGTAGTTGCGGTACCAAAACACTGAGGGCTGCGGGTAGCCGTACGCTAGGCAGCGCACCACCAGCGGCCGGCCCAGCTCGCCCGTCACCACGGCGTTCGTATCGCCGGCGATACCGACCTGCATCGTCACGGGATCTACCAGCCCCCCATTGTTAGCGTACCAATGTTAGAGTTTGTGAATGCATCCTCATTTATTCTCCGTGGTGTTTTAGTAAGTGAAGTTACATTCATAAACTCTGTGTTAATTTTGGGTACTAAGGTTAAAATTATAATGATGGGAAGACATTACAAATGGAGTTACTTCGAAATTGGACACTTCTAAAGTTAAGGCTCAGTTCTCTACGAACTCATGTACCTATAGTTTAAAATTTGCAATGAATTATAATAAAATCGAAATTAATAGTAGCCAAACTTCAGAAGAGCCAATATATCAAAATGTGTCAATCAACGGCTGATGTGTAAAGTGTCGTTCACCTTCATATGCGCGTGCGCACGCGAGCAGCGCGGCAATCGTGAGGAAGCAGACGCGGAACATTGCCGGATCAAAGAGCTACTGTATTAGAATATCGCGGACTAACTGTACAGCTGCACTGTGACACGACCAGTGTGACTCGTGGTCGTACGCTTACTAAACTAAACTGCGATAATGTTTTGATAAAAGACTGTTGACTTGCTGCGAAAGATTGCGGCGCATGCGCAGGTCCAAGGGGATAAGTAAACTTTGTTACATTTGTAGAGAAATTTCTTGTGGATTTCAATAACATTGTATTATAATTATACATAACCTATTCAAGTTAAGACTAATTCTACTGTTTTTAAAATAAATTATAAATGTATGGCTCAAAGAGTAGAACATTTCATAAGCGAATTTTCTATTATCGCTTTTTTTATTTTTGTATTTTTGGACTTTTTTCCTTAAGACATTGTTCTTATAAATTGACGTTATCATATTTTAAGGTCATCGTTATAATATGTTTAGGAGTAAGTGGGTCTCATAAACAAACATGGCTGCTGATAACTAAGGGTCAAGAATAGAGATGACTGTAGGTATAGATTAATTTACTAAAACGTGATTGACTGATCCATTAAACAAGTTAGGTTGTATGGTTGATCAAGGAAAACACGTCTGTTAAACATATTCACGTGGGAGTTTATAATTTCTCTTTAACTAGGTACTTTTTCATGAACCCGGATGCTAAAATATCTACTTACGTAATTACTAAGTGTTTATTTAAATATCGCTCGCTAATTATATACAAAACAAACGAAAATTATCTAACATTACAAAATTATTTTTAGTGGAAAATTTTACTGATAGTATCTCGTTATTATTTTTCTCGTAGACTTTTCGGAAATGATCCTACAGCGTTTATAACCGGAAGAGTAGATATGTGAATGCATGCCTATGTCAGTCCCTTATATGCGTAGGTAGGTATAGTGTTGAAATTATCCAAATTCCAAGTTATCTATCTTCACGTTGCAGTTGTAAAAGCGTTGTCTATTCTTACGCGTAATGTGTGTCAACGAACGTTATTAATACCTACTTAATTGAAACAATAACTAATGTGTATTAATATATGTTAGCTACATAGGCAGCTGTTGTGGCACTTGATTATATTCGACATCCTATTTGTGTTCTATTTTCGACTATTTTTCATAATTATGAGCGTTTTAAGTGTTGTTTTTTCGATTTGAGTTCATAACCTTTTTTGTTTTGACATTTTCTTTTTAACTATATATATATACACAAAAGAAATAACAAAATAAAGTAATCTAATTAAACATAAACCTAAAATATGGCATCAAAAAATTCGTCCACATCGCTGTCTACTGGGAAATCATAATGATCATAATCATATAATCATAATAATCATATTTATATTAACTTTATATTTATAAATTAATCTCGATTTCCCTTGGTCACGCCATAACTTCCGAAAGACTGCTTCAAATCGGATCAATATTTTTTATTATGTTTCTTATTTTAAGGACAAGCTTTTATAACCGAAATACAAAAAAGTATGGAAATTTATTAAAAAATTAACACCAACCCTGCGAAACCAGGGCGGGCTGCTAATATATTATTTATATATATATATATTTTTGGTTAAATCATTATTTGCCTCATACTTTTAAGTGGTTCTTGAATAACCGTCACGAGGTAGAAAAAAAATGAACTATATTTTTCGATCGGTTCGACACTTTACTTACAGCCGGTGGTTGTCACTGGTTAGTAAGAAAATTGTAAAAGTTAGTGTAAAAGACAAAAAGAGTTGCAAAAGTATTTGATATTCTAAACTACTTCAAACTCAATCCAAAACCTCTAACTACTGAAACTCAAAATAGTCTCGTATGCATCTAAATCCCAAGCTTTTTAAGATATAACAACTGTGAATCTCCATTAAGTAAGGCTACAAGTCCAAAATCATAAAACATTATATTGATGAATTTCTTGCAGGTCCGAATATAAATGATTACTCAACGCCTGTTCAAATAACGAGCGATTAGTAAAATAGTGCACTGACCTCTTTCTGAAAATAACTGTGTTTCTAATACTGTATTTTCTACTAAAATTTTAATGGTTCCAAAAAGCTTCATCCTAATCTCCTAATATTGTTCTAATAACCTTGTAGCAGTACATAATGAAGATCACATTATATCATCAGGCATTTCCCAATCTCCCAGTTCTACTCACCATTCACGACCAGATGTATCTCCTGCCGGGCCTCCCCTAAGCCATTGTCGGCCACACAGATGTACACGCCAGTGTCGTTACGGTACAGTGATACGATTTCTAAATCGCCGTCAGACGTCAGTCGGTAGCGACCCACAGTGCCATCGATCTGTCGGGAAATGCTCACTGAATGGATGCTATGCAGTTTTCATTTATGATAGATATAATAATAGTAGAGATACAAGAAATTAAACGTAATAAACAAAAATTGTGCAGATTTTTTGATTCATAGTCATACCTAACTGACTGTCAGAACTAAAGAATCACATTTATGACTTTGATTCATAACATTTTCAAGTCAGGATTTACTTATAGTATTATTTATATTATATATCATCTCTCACGCAATCGATCCACGTTTCCACAACATTGAAACCGTTGGTGTCAACCACAGTAGACCGGACTTGGCTGTTACATCTACTGTAGTCGTAGTACGGCAGTCTTGTAAAGCATTTTTTAAAAAGATAGCTATTCGCAATGTGTTTCTTTTTCTAAATCAAAGGTCTATAGTACATACGGTGAGTTCCCCTCGCCTCCATGTGATCTTGGGCGGCGGGTTGCCGTGGAACAGGCAGCGCAGCCGGGCCATGCCACCCTCCGCCGCGGTAACCTGCGGCTCCGTCTGCGGGCTCGCTTGAGGCGCTGACGGTATGTCTGCAGAAAAATTAAATTATTGGAAATAATACTAAAATACATAAAAATGTGTACATAGATTCGGCCTGCCACGACCTGCGTAAATGAAAGAATATCATATTTTGCGAAAATTGCGATAAACACAAAATAAACCCACCTTTCTTTAAGAATACTGAAGAATATACAACTTGTCATAGTGCCAAAGTGAAACATACCCAAGTGTGTTGATGAGAAAAATGTAACTTATAATACTCCCTATACCTACTTCTGTATGTCGATATTTGAAGACTTTTACTGGCCTAAGTACTGTCATTACCTGGTGAATGCGTGGTGACATACACACGGCGCGGGGGAGGAGCATCCTCGGTCGGCAAGATACAGAGGTCGCTGCAGCCGCGCTGGCAGCACTTGCCCACGCCGCGGCAGTCGGCATCGTCGTTGCACTCGTGCCGACACGACACCTCGTTCGTAGTCGTTTGGTCCATCGGACACATGCCAGGCTTAACGACTAGGGATAAAATCGAACGCATTCAAATGATGTAATTAGGAAATGGTAGGTTGGTCTGGGCCGAATACAATCCAGTTTTGTGTTTCATAAACAGATCTCAATTTGCTTTAAATTAATTTTAGAGTGAGAAGAAATATTTCTAGCTTTTGGTGATAAACGCACAAAAATTACCCGTAGGTTTCATTTTTTAGGTTTATCGGCTAAATGACTGTTGTGGAGCATTCAAAATTACTAACACTAGCGAATTATGATAAAATATGCTTACTTTCTCTACATTCTGTAGAGTACTTCTGTTCAAAGTTAATAACATCCCTGTAAGGAGCTATCACGCAGCGCTCGCCCTCCGCACACTGTAAATTGCTACATGGGTCGTCTTTGCAGGTACATCTGTAGACAAAGAAATTAATAAACATTTTGTAAATCAATACCGGCAATACAAATTTGGTGAGTTCCCAAAGCTATGATAAGAGCTGTATTACCTCTCACAGCCGTCAGCGTCAATGCTCATCTCCTTGCCGTAAGTACAGTTGAGTTGCCGACACTCCTCCTTGATCAGTGCGCAGTTGACCTCGACGTTGACGCACGCGCAGCGCTCGCAGCCGTCGGCCGTGCGACTGCGCTGCACGCCGTACTCACAACGGATGTTATTGCACTCGGCGACGTAAGCCTCACAGTCTGGTAGCACATCGTTTATCAAGTCTGGTGAAAAATAATGGAATGCATTTAAAGAAAGTGGATTATATTCTCTCCCCTTTCTTTAAATGCTTTTTGTTGGCATGCGCTCATTTTCATAGTTTGGAAACAGTAACTTAATTTTCATTTCCTACGTTCCAAACATCTCTGATTTCGGTTTGAATACATCAAAATTTTGCCTACAACATTCATGTCAAAAAAGTGTGTAAGTTAGAGAGATATTAAGAATTTTAAGAGCTCCTGCAGACATACAATTGTATTGTTGGCCAACTATCGAACGACTAAATTACGTACTTTTATAATTAAAACGGCAACTTTTTTATTGGTTCAGCCGCAATAATAGTGCGTAGTCGGAAGGGAATCTCGATTCTGATATGATCGGTGTCCAATTAATTAGTCGGACGATTTAGTTGGACAAGATGTGCAGGCTAGCTTATGTTACTATACACATTCGTATACTCTGCGATTTAGTCGGCCAACTTAGAATTGTTAATCTGTGGTCTCTCTAAGAGTTTGGTTGGAGAATATATCTGATACTTAGGACCTCTGGTTCCTGAAAGCTGACAACGTAAAGTTTGTAAAGTGACATTCTGTGTAATTTGACTTGAAAGCCGAATCTATTCAACAGCCTTTAAAAACCAGTAGTTAACCTAAGTAAGCCTAAGTAGGTACCTAGTGTAAACCTTAAAAAAAAATCTTACGACATGTGGCGGTGTACAGTGGCTCCTGCGTGCGCTCATCCCTGGTGACGACTACCTCACAGCGCTCGTTGGACGAGCAGGCCGCGCTCACGCACGGGTCTTCCCTGCACCTACATCTATATACAAAATTAATATTATGAAAAGAAGAAAATCACATAACATTGTTTTACGTGCAGTCAAAGACAGCTAGAATGATTCGTTAGTGCTAAAGAAGATTTTGGAAATATTAAAAAATAAAAACAAAAGGAAGACTTGTCCTGATGTTGTTTGCAAATATCTGGTGGTTAAACTGCGCTACCAAACCTTTAAAGTTCCTAATGCTATAAAAACAGGTAATATAAATCAAGTAAAAGAGGCGAACCTTTCGCAGCCATCTTGTTTAACTTTTTCGATGCCGTGCGGGCAAACGAGGGCGTCGCACTCCTGTTGCATCAGGACGCAGTTGTTCACATGCACTGGAGTGTTGTCTAAAAAGCAAACGAAAGTTTAGTATTCTACTTCATTTAAAGCTGAATCTGATGTATACTAAGTATATGTATTGTATATTATATCTTTCATAATATATTTTTGAGACGGTTCCTTTAAAGTTGGTTGTTATTTTATGATCTTATTGACCGTTACCATGGTACAATGCAAGGTATATAAGACTATCAAGGTATAAGTATATAAAGTTATAAGGTGGAATGCTGTGAGTCTCAAAAATATCTAATAAAGAAATATACGTCGATTAAGCATACAAACAGCTAAACTTGACAAATTGAAACTAAACAAAGACAATTATAACACGTAAGTATTTAACAAACAAGTGACAGTGCGAGATATAAAAGAAAGCGAGTGCGTAAGCAGTGCTAAGACACTAAGCATTCGACATCGATCAAATTCAATTGCAGGCTTTGACGTGACGGTGATGGCACATGGAGCGGAAGGTCTACCGCATATAGGCGACACATGATATGATACCCTGGCGTGAGTTGGATTATAAGGTATTGTTTTGTCGCCTGTGCGCGGCAGCAAGCGGTAACAGTACCGGCACCTTTCGATGTCGGAAATTTGCAGATGTCGGAGCATTCGTCGTAAGAATGGAATTTGTTGTCGTTGCCGCCGCATCCCTGGTATATGAACACGATGCAGTCTTGGTCCACTGCGCTGTAGTGCCAGCGCCGGCTCTGCGGGGCCTCGCACCTCTCTCCCGTGTCCACAGCCAGCAGGCACTCGCGCGCTGCACGCCGGCACGGTTAGTCACAAGCGGGTTACATTACATTAGTGCCTCTCGCGAATTCGAAGTCTTATGTGCTAAGTTATGCTTCAGATATTTGTCAGTTTATATGACTAATTTAAAGATATTGCGCAAGTTGAGAAAGTTAGTGAAGGATGTTAAAAAAGTTGCACTTTTGCCTACATTATTCCAGTCCTTAGACTTGTATTATTATATGAGTATATGTTGCAGAATTGGTTCTTACCCGGTCTAAGATCGCCACACACTCTCTCACACTCGTCGACGGAAGAGAACCGGTTGGGGCTGCCTAGACAGCCGCCGTACGTGAACGGCTGGCAGCTGGCCGACAGCGAGTCCCAGTAGAACTTGGGGAAGAACGCGCGGCATGGACCGGCGTCCAAACGTGCTCCACATACATCTGTACCAACACAAGTCATTGTTAATGTCAATATATCTCCAGAAATTATTATATTATCATCTTCGGAAATATTATATTCTTACAAAAAATGTTGGTAAGTTTTCTCATGTTTGATCATGATGATGATTGATGCATGGTGTGCAGGCTCATACTATTGTCTTTCTAACCTTGTCCTTTAAAAGCGCCACACCTCCTCTCGCACTCCTCCTCGCTGCTGTAGGAGTTAGGATGCTCGCAGCCTCCGAACTGGCTGGCGTGGCACGAGCTCCGCTCCGAGTCGTAGTAGAACACCGTCACGTTCTTGCCGCATGGGATCAGAGAGCTCGGCGTGACGCACTCTTCGCCAGCGGTCTGCTGTGTAATTAATATAACGAACATTGATTCTATTTATTAAAACACATAATAAGCTGACATCAAGTTAAGAAAACTAAAACCATATAATTTTTAACGGGTTCTGTCCGTGACCCCTGACCCCTTCTGATTCCTGTAAAAAATTTAATAGGAGAAAGTCCCGGTAAAAAGACTGGCCTTCCAAGAAAATACCAGTTAGCTAATGATGCTGTTTTGTAATTTGGCGGTAAGATGAATAAAAAAAGCACATGATTGGCTAACGACGAAGGAATTCCAAAGTGGAAACTGACAAGTGTGCAAGAGTGCTATTAAATCAGCACGCTTGTACATCAGTGTTATAGTTACAAGTGTTTCTATGTCTATTATTGCCTGGTTTCTTTGTTTACGGACGTGGAATTTTCTTCGTTTTGCTTAGAAAGTTTTACCGTCCGTAAGCAAAACAAGTCGTTTTTCCAGTATAGGAACCGGCCATCAGTGTGTCCTAAGTATTTGCTATTCTTACCTGTGGTGGCGCGATAGGTAGTGTGGTGGTTGTGACGACAGGTCGCTTGCATCGAGCCTCGCAATCTTGCTTCGTCTCGAATCTATATAAATAAAGCCTCGTAATTACATGATCAATATTAATTACTTGCTGTACCCGCGACGTTCTTCACGTTGATGTCAGTCATCTTTATGAACTTGGAGTAACAAAGCATTCAAATTCTTTAAAACACAGGACGCTAGAAAAAGTTTAGAAAATAGTAACAACTGGATTTGAACTTGCAGTATGAACATTCATTTCCAATCGTACAACCACCAAGCTTAAGTACGATAGATAGTTTTCTATAAAGTTAATCATACTTTAATTAAAATAAGATTAAGTACTGGTCGCTATGGCTACCTAATTACGCCATGGTTACCCCTTTGTTTATACGTCAAAAATACCAATTTAGTTTTGCAAATGGATTTGAGTTTTCGCAAAATCGAAGGTCCATATTTATCACATGAATGTAACAGCGTGTTTAAATAAAGCTAAGTGCACACTACGATTGTTTTGAAAATATTATCTTGTCATTTCATTTTATGCGCAACCTTTTACAGGCTGTCTGACAGCCGGCAAAAAAAGTTGTAAATTATTTTATAAATAGATATGGAATTGGATTTTATTGGATGCAAATACGGAGGCTACCCGAGTATTGATACCCAGTGCTGGTTTCCTCGCTATTACGCTATTAGACACTTGAAACCCGAGCATATAGCTCTAGCGACCCCTATTTAGCCAGCCAGTTAGGGCAAGAAAGGGCTGGGAATCCTCCTATTGAGTGACTCCCTGGGGCACTTAGATCCGTTGTGTCGCTACACACAAACAGCTCGCCACAAGCTGCCCTGCGGATGTAGGTATGCATCTACATAGACCTTCAGATATTTTTTTATTTATATCACAAGTAAGGTTTGGAAAGAAACTGATTATTCACTTGCCCCAAGGGGGAACATATATTATTATTAACGGCATAATGAAGAAAGTTATGGGAATTCAAACATAGTTTTTTTTTATTTGTTCAACATTAATATTTATCGATACATATAGGAATTATTTTATTGTTCTATTTCATTATTGTTCTCTATAGGACAATAAAATTAAAACCTTGTTACCATATAAGGAATGTTTATAAGTTACAATAAGGACGGACGTGTTTAACTTTGCGTACGAAGATTCCATTAATATTTTGCACACAGTTAGATATAAGTTGGTACTGTATTTATAAAAACACGATTTTTGTTATTTGATTTGTCTACTTCAAATTTAAACAAGGCTGTAATTAATCTTGTCTCCATTGTTTATTTACATTCGGATTAATTAAACATTCGACGGGCCTGTTGGTCTAGTGGTTAGTGACCCTGACTGCTAAACCGGAGGTCGTGGGTTCGATTTCCACCCAGGACGAATCTGTGTGTGATGAGCACAATCACTTGTTCTGTGTCTGGGTGTAATTTATCTATAATATGTATGTATTTAGAAATATATAAGTATGTTTATCAGTTGTCTGTTTGCCATAGCACAGGCTCTGCCTAGTTTGGGATCAGATGACTGGTGTGAGATGTCCCAAGATATTATTATTATTATTCACTAGATACTTGCATACTCGTAGGAGTACACTACTAAAATAGTAGTTACAGTTGTAAAAAAATTCAAAATTAACATTTTTGTTTTTAAAATAAACCATTGGTACTGCTTTGACATAAAGTGAATTTAATGTCAATGGGTTGGTATTGATGTATGGCCCAGTTTTATTCTTCCATTTTTGTTTTTATGTAGGTATATAGGGCCGATAGGGCTAACTTTTCCTTTAGCGGTAATGGTATATCCTTTCTAGCCCTTGCCAATGTAATATCATCTTGTTGCCCTAGGTATTAAAGTAAAAATTCACCTGTTTTCGTTTCCTTTGCATCCGGTGTACACGAACTGTTTGCACTGGTCGCGAGAGGCGTCGTAGTACCACTGCGGGATGTAGGAGAGGCAGTTGCCCGGCTCCGCTGGAAGGGAGCACACGTCTGCAAACACGAGAAGTACACGTAAATGTTAGTCACGCTTAAGTAGCTGATGTTCGGTTATTTTTTAATTTCTGTTAACTTGGTGATATACGTTGTCTGATTTCTTGATTCCATTAAACAAAAATGTAGCTAGATATGACGGCAAGAAAATAACACCAAATAGCTAATATTAAAGGATGATTATGTTAGTAGCTATTTTATGTAGCAGTAGATTCTAATTAACAAAACATGGCGTCGAAATTCGAATGTTATACTTTTTCTGTGATGGATGAATTTGGCAACGAGAGCAATATAATTTTATTAATGCCTCAATATTAACAAAAAATATCAGCATGCTGTCACTTTTGTAATTATAGTATAAACAGCACGTCACCTATCTTAGCATTGCAGACTTGAGCGCACTCTTGTACCGAGGAGAACCGGTTGGCGCCGCCTAGGCAGCCACCGTACGCAAACTCGAGGCATTGACCCGAACCCACGTCATAGTACACCTTCGTGACGTATGACGTGCATGGCCCTGGGTCCTGCCGTTGTTGGCATACATCTAGACCATAAAATTATAGTTAAAATACAATGATTTGAGGATAAAACAAAACCTTAGGGTTTTTGGTAATATACGCGAAAAACAGCCAACATAAAAGTTATATACATATATATACTCAGTAAGCTTTGTATTGAAAAATAACTGCACAGTTATTTTTAAAGTATATGGAACCGATTGTACTTAAAATCAAAGCCAGTTTTTGCAATTTTTCTTTTTGCATTACTTAGTGCAAAAATATTACGAATAATATGAATATAATAATTACTATTTTTCAAAACTGTTAAAATCGTTACTAAAATATGTTATTAAGCTTCTTACCGACTCCTCGGAAGGCCCCACAGGATCTCTCGCAAGCCTCCTGAGTCGCGAAGGTGCCGGTGTATCTGCAAGCTGCACCACTCTCCTGGTTGGTGTACGGCTCGCACTCGCGGCTGTTCTGGTCCAAGTACCACACTTGCCCGAAGTTCGAGCACTCCTCAAGGGATCCAGGGATCCTGCACTCTTCTGGGATTTCGTCGTTGAACTGATAGCTCTAATTACAAAAATATATAATTTATAAATAAGTTAGTTTCTATTATTTTTAAAGCATTAAATAAGTATGAAATTGGAACAAACGCTAAAAAGTAATAAACAATTTGCTTTCATATGACTTGATCGAATAATATTCTGTGAATGTAATTTATTATGTTTCTATAAAACATACCCAAATTTGCTAAATACGAGGATACTTACTGGAGCAGTGGGAGCCACAGTGGTGACCGATGTCCTCGTTGTGGTCTGTGCAGGTCCAGTTCTGCATCTGCTTTCGCAAGCTTCACGGCTCTCAAACCTGCAAGAAATAAAATAAATAAAATAACAGAACAGCAGTTATCCAACATTTTTAATGGCTTCTCTTAACTTTAGGTACTAGTTAATCATACTTTCTAAACTCCAAAACATTCTATAAAAAATGATATATTTTGTAAGCAAACCAAATTATACTTTGGAGGAAAAACACATTGGTAAATTTTGTTAATTACCTGTTGCCATTGCCTTCGCAGCCTCCGTAAGTGAACTGGCTGCAGGAGTCGCTGGCGGAGTCGTAGAACCAACGCATCAAAGAGTCGTCGCAAGGACCACTCTGCATCGGCAACTGGCAAATGTCTGGCACAAACAAGACTGGCTCAAATTTCATCATAATCGTTAAAGTATAGTAGTAAGTCTTTATGTTATATCTATGTTATCGATTACAGATCTAAAAGTAAATATTGAAAGATGCTTTTGTTTTTTAGACTAAACTACTCTGAAAAAAGGTGTCAGGTTCATTATTTATCGAATTATCCAAACGAGAACAAAATTCACATTTATTAAAAATTTTAGAACTTATGGTTCAATTAGAGTTTGGAAAAGTATGTTGATTTAACTCAAACTACCTTGGACAGGATGACAATAGTGCGTGCAGTAACGTTCATTGGGGAAGTTGTTCCTGTTCCCGCCGCAGCCTCCGTACTCGAAGGTCCTGCACCTGCCGAGCGCGCTATCATACGCGTACCGAGTAGCCATGTTGGTGCAGGGACCAGAGTCCACCTCCAGGAAACAGAAATCTGGGAAATAATCGTTTTTTTTTAATAAATTCTCTAAGTTTCTATTACAGTCAAGAGTTTAAGAATAAGTAGGAAGAAATAAAAAAATCAATTATAAAATGAGTAAATGAATAACTGCCTAATTTACTTTACTAGCCATTGAATATCAAGTGAAATCATAAACCTTTATTTATGGGTGAGGTAAAGATCTGCTTTAGAATTTCGTTGATCGTACGACCAATCTCGGAAGGAACTCTTTTGCTGTGCATGCTGATATCGATTTATTTGAAATACTGGCTCCAGTACCTGGTCTATGTGGTTCCGGTTCTGGTTGCTGATCAGGTTGCTGCGGCTGCGGCTGCATGGGTCTGGCGGTGGTTGTAGTGGTTGTAGTCGTTGTAGTGGTGGTGAGCGGGGCTTCGAAGCAGCTATTTTTGCATTCTGTCTCGCTGTTGAAGTTGTTCTCGTTGCCACCACAACCTCCGTAGTAGAACTCACGACATCTGTGGAAAATGTGTATAGGATTAGCGCTTAGTTAAGAATATTTAATACACTAAATTAAAGTGATGGCAGATAAAGTAAGGTAGTGATGGAATAATAGCCAAGACAAAGCAAAAAAAGCATCGGTCGTCTGGACGCCAAATGGGTCGACTATATGACGACAGTTCCAGGCCAGATATTGATGAGATTGGCAAATGACCGGAGAGAATGGCGCGTAGTGTCAAAACCCAACAGTGGAATGACGATGATAAAATGATGATGATAAAATGAGTAATACAGTTCTATTATTATGTTGCCCTATATTAGTTGACTATTAGTTGATGTATATTGTGGTCTCACCTCTTAATGGTGGTATCGTAGAACCATTTCAATCTGTAGTTGGCGCACTGTCCGACTTCAGCGGGCAACGCGCACTTATCAGGTACTGCAATAAAAATAACCGTTAGATGCCTGTGTATGAACAAGTATTTTGTATCAAATTTAGTATCAGTTTTCACACATCTCAATTGCCTGTACTAAGAGTCCATAATAATATACCTGTTAGATCTCATTACGTACAAAAATATTGGAACCCAAAACTATTCCATAAATTAGGAGTGCACAAATCAAGAAAGTTTTATTAGTGTTTCCCAAAACCGACATGCCATAGAAATTAATATATGCATTCACCAAGTACCAACTACAAACAACTAGGCAATCAATCCTTGTAATAGTTACAATTATCTTACCTTACCTTCTAAGGCATTACAGCTGATGTAATTACTTTTGATATCCAGTAGACTACGGTAAATAAGAACGACTTACCTTTCATGAAGCACAACTCGACGACTTCAGACCATTCATTGACCATTATAAGAATTAATCTTAGAAGCAAGATATAATCTTCTAAACTTGCGTGTTAAAATTACTCCATCGTCTCCGTATCAACTCGTTCAAGTTACTTGGGTCAATTACCCCGTCTTCATAATGATCTCGAAGACCGGATTACCTCAGCAGAGAGACGGATTTTATGAATCTATTCCAAATTATCATTAAGAAAAGTTACCCGATACCATTTTTACCACCTATAGTCGCCACTTCTCTATCATCAGAATCCGCTATCTTTTGTCAAAAATCTGTAATTTACCTTATAATTTGGACAGTAAAATGTCTGTTATTTTGAAACTAACCGTAAGCGCTAGGACAGGCCTGTTCACACTCTTCCCTAGCCACAAACTTGTTGGTGTTTCCTCCACATCCACTGTAGTAGAATGGTACGCAGCGGTCCTCCGACTGACTGAACGACCAAAGAGCTTGCTTCTCTGAACAAGTGCCGGCTTCTTGAGGCAGTGAGCACTCAGCTGTGTAGGCAACCCTTTGTTAGTACATCATAGCAGCACGCAACATCCCAAGAAAATAAGAGTTTTAGACGGTCACAGAAAGAGCGGAAAATGGAAGTTGATGTCCACGAGTTTTTAAGGCAGAGTTATAAAATAGTCTTAAAAAGTTGGGGATACGAATGTCAACCAGTACGAAGTAGAAAAAGGAAAATAGAACCGTAACAGTGCATTTATAAGTAATATACCATCAAAACATGCATTAGTTATATAAATTAATCCCACAGCTTGTTCTGAATTAGGCATCTTAAGCATTTATTTTAACTATAAAATAACAGATCAAACATTCTTAGCATGGAAATTTTATTTTCTTTAATTGTATGTAAACTGTATTTACATTTATATTTCCAATAGCATTGTCTTGGATTTTGAGGTATTTGAGGTACATCCACGAAACTACAGTACGCAATACATCACATGCTTGGTCAATAAGGATCTATGTTAACTCAACAAGCCCATTACCATCCGTGCCTCTACTTATTTTAATTTACGTTGTGCAACCAAACCTGTGTGTCGTACTTACGTTTGGGTGTTCCTGGCGGGTCGCAGTGCATGAGACAGGCGGCCTCGCTACTGAACCTGTTGGAATTGCCTTCGCAGCCTCCCCAGATGAACTGCTCGCAGCGGTGGCTCTCCGCGTTGAAGCCCCAGCGACCGAAGTTGCCGGCGCACGGACCTTGCTCGATGGGCAAGCTGCATTGATCTAGAAAAGAATAGGAATGCTATTGTAATAGTTTTACAATCTTTTTATCCTTTTTGGGAAACAGCACAAAAAATACATTTGACATGTGGTAGGTACTAATGTATTTTTTTATACACACATTTTTAGTTCTATTTTCCATTTACAAAGTAGGTTCTAACTATATAACTAGAAACCAGATTTATAAGCAAATAGTTGAATATTTTCCTTTTATTTTAATAAATAAACATTTTGGTTATTGTTTTTATTGCAAGGTTTTCACATATTTTATTAAACGCCACTGAATTAAAAGTCGCCTTTAAGTCTTATTCTGCCTAAGTAGTGATAAATAATAGTTTTTTTTTTAATCTTGAGACAACTTACACTCGGTCATCTGATCCCAAACTAGGCAGAGCCTGTATTATGGCAACCAGACAACTGATAAACATATTTATATATTTCTAAATACATAGATACTATAGATAAATTACACCCAGACACAGAACAAATGATCATGCTCATCACACAAAGATTTGTCCTTGGTGGGAATCGAACCCACGACCTGCGGTTTAGAAGTCAGGGTCACTAACCACTAGACCAACAGGCCAGTAAAAAATAAAAGTACAATAAGAATAAAAGAAGATAAAAAAGAACATTTTAAATTAAATTTGAGTTTGAGTATTCGAAGGGGTTAGACTTACTTTCAGATCTGTCAGGTTCACACTGCGTCGTGCAGAGTTCTCTGGTGTCGAAGTTGTTGGCGTTGCCGAGGCAGCCGCCGTACCGGAAGGGGACGCACTGCTCCCGCGAGCTGTTGTAGTGCCAGCGCACGTAGTCGGCGTCGCACGGACCCTTCACGCTTGGTAACTTGCACGCGTCTGTATACAAATTATATGGGCGTCAAATGCACAAGAAATAACTAAAGACAAGAAAAAAAAAATAACTACTGGTGGCTAATGGGTTCTTCATAGACCAGTAAAAAACGATCTGAAGAAAATTGATTAGTCTAGATTACTAAGCAGACATTTTATTAATTACAGTATTCATAAGTCACAATAAATTATTTATCTGTTACGTCTGCTGGTTAAACAACGAGAATCAAATCATTGTGTAATTAGCTTGATGTACAGTATAGACTAGCTCACCCTTAGGCGCGGGCTGCACGCAGACATCCTCGCAATCCTCCTTGGAGGCGAAGCGGTTGCCGTTGCCCTCGCAGCCTCCGTACCAGAAGCGCGAGCAGCCACCGTACTCCATATCGTAGTACCAGGTCGCCGTGTAGTTGTTGCATGGTCCGGGGTCCGACGACAAACTGCACACCGCTGTAAATGGGAATAATTTCATTTATTCCGACGCCAGAAATATGCTTACGCTCTTCATTATTGTTCATTTATTTCTGCTGTCCAAACGTAATTTTAGAGATTTATACGAGTTTTGAAGAGATGTCACAATCGAGACCAAAGACTTAGCATGTTTTCTAAGGCACGCAGGGGTTATCGAAGTTAAGTTGATATTTTTTTTACGTGGTGTTAAATAATGTGCCAATAGAACTTTTATAAGTTCACCTTGTTTATTCTCAGGAGCATCAGTACAGCCAAGGAACTTAGGTCCAGAAGCCGCCGTGGTTCCATCGGGACAGCATCCGTGTTGGCTGGAGGAGCAGTCGCAGCCCGAGGAGTTGGGTCCGGTGGCGGGGGTCTTGCCGTCGCCACAGCAGCCATACTTGGAGACTTCGCAATTGCAGCCCTGCTGGTCGGGGCCTTGAGCGACCCTGACGCCGTCATCGCAGCAGCCGAACTGGTATGTGTTACACCCGCAACCGTCATAGTTAGGACCTGAAGCTGCCGTATGTCTGGAGACGAGATTTAGCAGTTTAGCATTTAAATAATCATGTAAAACTACATAAAATATATTATACGTTAGAGTACAAGCATAGAGTGCGCGCATCGCTAGTAGCCTATGATGCCGAGCGTAAGCATATTTTTAGCTCTAAGTAGGTACTAAGTAGGCTCGTTTACTGATTTAAGTGACTTTCCGTGCGACGACAAATGTTTATGCAAAAATATCGATGTTGCCTTATTAGGGTACTATAAGCTTTTGTTTTGATAAAACGGCGCGCTCTGTTTTGACACCAACTTTACGATTTTTATAGTTTATACTAGTGCTCACAGATCATAGTTGCTAGGCGCACTCTATAGCTTACTTATCTCGTTCAGAATAGTTTTTTTTGGTGGATTATTAGATACCTGTCTGGGCAACAACCATGTTCCGTGTATTGGCAGCCACAGCCCTGGTTGTCTGGTCCTTGGGCGATAGTAACGTTGTCGGGACAGCAACCGTGGCGAGCGTACTGACATCCACAACCTTTAAGGGAGAAAACGTGATATTAGAGCAAAAGGATTAAAAATTTACTTAAGACTTCATTCGATCACGATATTTAACGATTTTTTTTGAGTTTATTACCTTCAAGATGTGGTCCCTCAGCTGGTTTGCGGTTGTCAGGGCAGCAACCATAGGCTTGAAGTAAGCAGCAGCCTTCGAAGTCAGGTCCGTGAGCTGGAGTCTTGCCGTCCTGGCAACAGCCGTGAGCCGATGTAGTGCATGCTGCTGGACAACCTTCCAATGCTGCACCTTGAGCTAAAATGTTGTTAGTATTAATTAAAAAAAGTTCTGGTCTCACTGCCGATCTCATGCTAAAAATCTTGCAAATAAATAAATAATTTTATTTATAGGATTTGTCATAAATTTTTCACCTGGTGATACCCCATCTGGGCAACAACCAAAGGCAGTGGCGCCACAACCTTCTGCCTCGGTGGTCCCTGTAGTGAAGTCAGTGCTGCTCTCAGCTGCAGTAGTGCTGCTCTCAGCTGCAGTAGTGCTGCTTGCTTCGCTCGTATCAGTGAATACGCTTGATTCGGTCGTTTCCCCGGTAGTTTCGGTGTCAGCAGCGATAGTCGTTGTTTCTGAAGGAGAAAAATACAGTTAATTTTATAAAAAATCGTCATTAGTTTTAATATACCTACTTAGTCATATTTGTCAAAATGGTAGGTAGTAGTATTTTTTTGTGATTACTCACCAGATTCGGGGCATCCTTTCTGTTTCGGTCCAGTAGCTTCAGTCTCATTATCAGCGCAGCAACCAAATCTGTAAGTAAGACAAAATATATGAAAGCATTGACACGAAGATCTAACCTAACAAAGAACGAGATTTGATAACAATTCGTGCAATGAAAGATTTATTCCGAAAATTTAAAGTTACAGTACTTGGATGCCATGCAGGCGGGCGGCGGTGGTGGGCACCCATCCTGGTCATTGCCTTGGGCCGCTGTTTTGTTATCGGATAGGCAGCAGCCGAAGAGCGTGTCGACACATGGCTCCACGGGACAGCCCTCGTTGTTTTTACCAAGTGCTAGTGAGACGCCGTCTGGACAGCAACCGTAGTCCGACTCCTTACATGTACGAAGTTTCGTACTACAACCTATAAAAGTGAAAATTGAATTATGTTAGTACACAGAACACGATTTAACCCTACCAAGTGTTCATAGAATTCTTTATAAATATTGAGTTATTCTGTACAGTAGCAAAAGAGAGGGAGTTGAAATGACAATAATAATACTTCGTGTCGTACCAATAATAGCGACTGCTGACGTCATAAGTTGGATACTTAATAGAAAGGAGTTTCATTTCTCATTCACAAAACGCTTGATTTATTTTATCTAATAGGTGAATTACCTTTATCGAATGGTCCCTCGGCAGAACTCTTCTTATCGGGACAGCATCCAAATTCGGATTTTTCACATTTCTGTTTCCTGGCCTTGCGTGGCTTGCAGAACGGTTTGCGACTGACAATGAATGAGCGGGGTGCTGCGAAAATTAATATTTATGTAAAAACCTCGCATTCTTTACGTGAGATAAGTATATTGCAACAACATAAAAGTTTAGAAATAAAACTTACTTGAGCTAGTAGACAGTACAAAGACTTCTGTCGTAGATTCTGCTGTGGTTGAGAGATCCTCAGTGGTGCTACCTGATACTGAAAGAGATATAATTTTGATAGTGATTTTATAATATTTCGGCATAACACAAGAATTGAAATTAATAAAAAATAAGATTATTTTATCCTTTTGATACAACATTTATTTTTAAACAAATTTTTCCGCGATAAAATGTCATGTAGCTGTATTCTAATGCCAACTAAGTATTTGTGATTTAGTTTATGATTGCTCAAGTCTGAAAATTGTTTTAACTCGTGGAGCGGTTTTTTTCATCCATTTTTGTTTAAATTCGTCAAAATATGTTAAGCCTTGACGAGTTAGTATTTATCCAGTCTACGAAAAATACTACCTCGTCAAGGCTATTTTATGTTCTGTCCGGCTATATTAAGTTTTGATTTGTCTAATCTTTAGGCCAACTAGTTTTCCAAACATCTTATTTATTGCACTGATTATTTATAATTGACTTCTTATTAATTTAATGACCACAAATATCACATCAATACGAAATACAAAAATATTACATTTGTGATGGTTACCTTCAGTGCTTGCTGTTTCAGCAGACTCCGTACTTGTTGTTTCAGTAGGCTCTGTACTTGCTGTTTCAGTAGGCTCAGTACTTGCTGTTTCAGTAGGCTCTGTACCTTCTGTACCAGTGCTTGCTGTATCAGTAGGCTCTGTACTTTCGGTATCAGTACTTTCTGTACTTGCTGTTTCAGTAGGCACTGTGCTGCTATAGACTGTAGATCCCTCTGTCGTGCTCTCTTCAGTCGATCCCGTATGTGCTACACAAGATATATTTATTAAATTCATAAAGAATTTTTACTTTTGCACCAAAAAAATAATGTAAAATTCCTCTCTCCTTTAGAAATTAACAAAAAAATAATTATAGTGGCATTTATATGTGGCATACTACAGCCTATAGGCATTTATTTATTAAGTGCTTTATGCACAGTGTACATAGACGGACTTAATGCCAGATGGCATTCCCTGCCAGTGATGATGCAGTGTGACCTTTGGGTGATGCAGGAAAGATCCTGGTCGATACACTAAAATATAATAAATAAATAAATGTGGACAACATCACATACATTCCACTGAACCCAAAGGAAGTAGCTAAAGCACTTGTGTTATGGAATTCAGAGACAACGAGGGGACCACAAACACCCAGACCCGAAACAACGTAGAAAAGTGGTTTTCTACATTGACCCGGCCGGGGATCAAACCCGGGACCTCAGAGATGGGGACACCTTGAAAACCGGTGTGTACGCCACTCGACTACGGAGATTGTCAAAAAAATACGTACACTACATATTTATGGAGCTATTATATAATTTTTGGTGTATATACCTATCTCTGTGCTGTATCCTGATGTCGTAGATTCTTCGGTCGGTTCTTGAGAACTGCCCGACTCGGAAGTGCTTTCATAAGTTGATTCTGAGCCTAGTTAACAAAAAAAAAGTAAATACTTAACAAATAATAAAGTATTGGGCAAAAAAGATTATCTCTCGGACTTCTGAATAAATAAGGGAAACCAAACGAAAGATTGGTTCACTAGATTTCGCATACGTCACCCACAGAGTACTTTGTATCAGTGCCTCTGTAGCTTAGTTGGTAAAGCGATTGGTATGTTGAACCAGTAGTCACAGGTTCGTGGCCTGACTGAGGTTTAAATATTTTATTTCTACTATAAATTATTAATAACAAAAAGTATATAAAATGTTTAGCTTTACAATTTAGAAGGGTTTAATACTTAATCAGCAATTCCTAATAATATAATAATATTTGGTTCATCGGTAAAAATATAAAATTTTTACCGATGAACCAAATTTAATTTGGAAGTTCGGTGCGATTTTTACTATTGTAAAAAGTAAGTATATGAGTAGTATAATTTCGTTTGTGACGCATAATTAGGGTTAAACAAGAACAACTCACCTCCACTAACAGTTGATCCTTCCGTCGTTGATCCAGCCTCTGTCGTTAATTCTGAGCCTGAAGTGTCAGTTGCTTCGGATCCTGTTGTTAAATCAGAAGATTCGGATACGGAAGACTCGGTGACTTCAGATTTCGTAGTTCCTAGCGAAGTTGACTCAAAAGTACTACTCTCACTTGTAAACTCTGTGCTTGCATCAACTGTCGATGATTCTGAACCTTCACTCGAAGAAACTGTCGAACCTCCTTCAGTGCTGGATTCGAAGTTAGTAGTTCCATCAGTGGATCCTGAACTACTAGATTCACTAGTATCAGAAGAACCCAAATCTACGGTAGTACCAGTGTATTCTGTAAAAATAAAATTTATCATTCGGGTTTGTGATTACTGTGAATTCCGTTTATTTGTAACAGTAGAATTATTGGGTATTTACCCGGTGTCAAGAAAGCCGTTGTTCTAGTAGTTTTATCAGTGGACTTGAGCGTGGACGGTGATTCTGCATATAAAAAAAAACATATATTGAACAGCATAATGCCAAAAAATATTACTGTAAATTTTGATGTCAGTATAATTTATTTACCACTTGATAGATCTGAAGCAGTTGTTTCGTCACCTGTTGTTAATGTGGAACCTGTAAAAGATTAAACAAAAAATTGGAAACTTATATGTAATAGTACGCAATACGTGCAAAAAGTAGCAACTAGATGTAAGCACACAACGCTGGTTTTTATCTTAATACTGATCTGATTTCTTACATTTTCTTCCGTCTCTGAGTTCTATTAAAGCGACGAGATATTTCTACAAGGACGATAACATAATATACTAAACTAAAACAAAATATTTTACCGTCAGTAGTTGAGTCGGTAGATTCAGTTTCGGATGTTGGCGTCGTTCCAGTTTCTTCGGTAGACTCAGTAGTGCTGGCCTCTGTCATCTCAGACTCTTCCGTAACCGTCAATTTTGTAGAAACTGTTTCCGTCGTGACGGCCGATTCATCAACAGACGTTTCCGTGCCAGTCACATCAGTGTCACCAGAAACAGTTGAAGACTCTGGAGTACTACTGTATTTTTCAGTCTCAGTAGATTCTTCATCAATTGTTAGTGTACTTTTTCCTGAACCAGTTTCACTTGTGATTTCCGTCTCAGCTGTATCAGTAGCACTGCTTTCAGTGGTAGACGTGTCACTCTCTGTAGTACTACTATCTGATAGATCTGTTCCATTTACTGTGGTTGAGCTATCGTCCGTACTTGGCGTGCTTGCATCATCTGTGGATGTTGTATCGTCAGTTTCTACAGTAGCGCCAGATTCTGTGGAACTTGGTTCACTAGTTTCAGTTGACCCTGTATCTGATGTGTCAGTCTCACCAGTTAATGTTACTGACTCTGTCTCTGATGTGTCAGTCTCACCAGTTAATGTTACTGACTCTGTCTCTGATGTGTCAGTCTCACCAGTTAATGTTACTGACCCTGTCTCTGATGTGTCAGTCTCACTAGTTAATGTTATAAATGTGCCTTCAGTTGTTGAACCAGTATCCGTAGTAACAGAATCATCGGTAGCCGTTTCAAGATCGGTTACTATAATAAAAATAAAATATTTTCAATATAGAACGAACAAGTTACACAGTAAATCAAATTGGCGACAGTTTAAACGACTGGAGATGCAATTTTTTTAAGCTTAAGTGCTTCTTGCTTCGTGCGTCTTAGAGACGTCATGAGACTATAATGTAAAAATACTTTTAGGTATTATGATTGCAAGTATCTATTATTGTTCAAGACTTGTTTAACTACAACCTTATCATAAAATGTCATAATTCGCTACACCACTTTTATTTTAATACCTACAGTTTTTTTTATCTTCAGGCCGAAGACGAATTTGCTTACCTCTTGGCGTCAGGTACGCTGTCGTTTTTGTTGATGTTTCTTCACTTGTTGTTTTTCCTACTGATGAAATATAATTTCAGAAGATAATATTCTTAAGTAATTTATGTAGGCAATAATTAAAATCTAGATGATAGTTAAATCATTAATATGTTTTAACTTAAGCAAAAATTATGCAAGTGAAAATATGCTATGGTTCATAAATCCACTAAACATGGAAATTTAACGTTCTTTTTTCCATTTATAATTGGAAACTAATTGATCAACCCATATAAGCCCCTGTAGCCAAGTGAAATTTCTACAAACTAACGATAATAGAAATAGCTTAAATGATATTAAATGTATGGAAATGATATTTCATTTCGATAGGTCACGTTACTTAGATTGTCACTTTCATACATTTGAGCGATTCGATCAGCGTTAACGCTTATAGAAATGTCAATTGGCTAGAAGTGCTAGATATTTTACCTGAATTGGTGGTGGCGTCTTTAGTTATATCTTCAGTCGTGAAATCTAGGTCTGAGTCTATAGCACCAAAGCTGACGTCCCCTAACCCTGAAGACTCATCTGTTGGCAATAGACTTTGTGTTAGTTTTATGATATTATTTATTACTTTCTGGTGTAAAGTTATAGCAAGCAATACTTATGAGCTTTTTATAATCCATTGGATAGGAAATGACTCCCTTGTCCCATTAAAATTATAACCATATAGGTATATACTCCGTCTATCGCGATTTTGAGTCAATTTCGGAAACCGAAATCGCTGCAAATTAAGGAAAAAATTGCGTGGTGAACTCTTTTGAGCAAAACTGGTCCCTAATAAAGCATCTTAAATGAAGAATACATATAATCGTACCAAATCCAGATCCAGTATCCAATGAAGACTCTATTTCACCAAAGGCTGTAAACAAAATAAAAGTTGAAATAAATTCCAATGCATTAAGTATGTTACCGATTTACTGTATAATCTTGGCTAACTTAAAAGAAAAATAATAATTTTATCATTGCTTACTTGCATCACTCATCATCACGTCAAGCTGAAAATAATAAAATAACAATAAATAACCATTAATTTACACACAGCTTTAGAAAATTTATATTGAACCAATCGCTTACGCAACGTGTGTGATTCTTATGCACGCATTTCGTAGAATGTACGAATGTTTGCGCGAATATGTGACATGTCACATTAATATCTTACCGTGGTTAAGGATAGGAACTCTTCGTCCAGTCCGACCTCCGGATAGTCCATTTCGTCTTCACATTCCTCATCGTCCATGATGGGTGTCGACATTGCGTTTACCGGCAACATCTCATCTGTGGACCAAAATAAAACAACCATTATTATGTTGCTATAGTGAAAAAACATAACCTTTGTAATGTGTTTCATTTATATCTATATCTCTTCACTGAAGCAGCTATTTTTTTTTATTGTAGGTATGTATGCATCTTGGGTTGTTGTGTATTTGAATACAAATAGGAACCATTAAATGCTTCATTAAAAACAAGTTTATTTTTGTCATATGCTTGATTGCTAGCATAACTGTAAATTAAAGAAAGCAATTACAATTTTAAACAATCAATTCTTATAAAGTTATTTTTCCGAAAACGTCTTATTACCTAAGACAGATATGCATGGGGCTATACATGATTTTATAATACGGCTTCGTTTATTTATAGCCATTAGATTTATATCAGATTACCTTGATCACAAGGTCCAGTGTTGCAATTCTGGCTAGACTTCGGCATGGTTTTTTCATCACATTTGGCGAACTCATTGTCACCTTTAAGGCACATCACTTCGCGTTGCTGATCGCCTCCGCCGCATTTTTTGGAACACTGTCATACATTAAGCACATACAGTAAGTACAATATATTGAGGTTTTTAGTATGAATAACAATTGTGAACACGTTAGTGCATAAGATAAATACAAAACACATAGTTATTAAGCCCTGGATGGTAAGCTGGGGAAGTATTTCGTAGGACTACCGCAGCTTACCTTTGCACGAATATTTTCGAATCCAAAAAATATATCTTCATAAATTTTATATTACCTTAGACCACAGTCCAGTGAACCATTCTGCAGGGCATTCTTCTTTGGGAACAGTGCAGTTCTTAGTGTCCTTATACTTCTGCAGGTGCGCGCACTTGGCATCCTCAACGATGGACACACTTTCTCCATTATACATTCCGCAGAACACTTGGCGAGTTTGAACACCGTCGCCGCATTCTACTGAGCACTGTGCAAAGAACACAAATAGTGTATTTTATATGGATGGGACAAGCAAAGAAAATGATGTATTAATAATCTAAGGCATTAATTGCGCCATTGAGGCTATTTTTTGTAAAAAAAGTTTAAATAGACAAATAAATATATGAAGCTTTTACATGTTTTAAGAACAGATTACATCTTAATCGGATAAAAAAAAGAATTGAATTGTCTATTAATAATTGATGTCGCAAAAAGACCGTCTTAATTAAAAACGTCAGAGGAAGTCAGCACATGTTTCCACTTTACCTTGCCCCACTGTGTCGCGTACCACTGCACATCACAGGGCGGCAGCTTGCTTTCATCGCACGGTTCTTGATCGACTGGCTTTCGGTGGTATTCACAGAATCTGTGGTCCACCACTGTGCCGCCATAGGTCGCGCACACTACTAGTCTCGTACGGTTTTTGGAGAAACACGTATCACACTGTGAAAAAAGCAAATTGATGAAAACCAAATCCGCAAATAAATGATATGACATCAATAACATTTATTTATTTGTTTCATTATTTTATTGCAACAATCGCGGTAAATAGTACATGTGGAAAGACCAGTAGAACTAATAAATATGAATCGATTGATTTAAAAAAATATTTTTAAATCAATACTAATATATAAAGCTGAAGAGTTTGTTTATTTGTTTGAACGCGCTAATCACAGGAACTATTGGTCCGATTTGAAAAATTCTTTCAGTGTTGGATAGCCCATTTATTGAGGGAGGCTATAAGATTATAAGTTATGATATATATATATGTATATAATATATATATAACATTACGCTGCGACCAAAAGGAGCGGAGCATAAATGGAAAATGTTGCAAAAATAAAAAACCGTTGAAACTAAAACACGCGGACAAACTCGCGGGTGACAGCTAGTGTAGTTATAAAATCCTTAAAGCATTAATAACGGGAGAGGCACCATAGTGTACCAAACGTAGGGAGTTTTGCTAGCCAGTTTTCGCGGGAGACGAGGTAACTTATTAAACATTACAGGCACATTATTAAACACTTTTTTGTATATTGTACCATATGGCCGTATGTACATTGGCCTAGCTAGGCGAATGTCGGCGTAGGTATTGGATCTCCCATTGTCAATGCTCTAAGATAAAATCAGATGCTTCTGAAAGTCCTAGAAATCAATTGTATTTACTTACTTTACAAGATGATTCTGATTAGAAATGTCAAATAAGAATAAGAAAAGATCTTTAAGTTATTGCGACGAATAATTTACAAGGTCTCCGCCTTAATACTAGAATTTGCAAAATATGTAAGTATTTTGCAAATTTAAGCAAAGTACATAAGTACTGCTGGTAATGAACTCACTCCAGTCCAGTCCGTGGTGACCCAGTCGACTCTATCACAGGGCTGTAGGAAGCAGGACTGCTCAGCAACCGGCTTCTCTTCGGTGCATTCTTTATCGTCCAGAACTTCGATGCGACCGTTCTTCTTCTGGTAGCAAACGATCTGCCTTCTCTGCGTACCTTCGTCGCAGAGACTGTCGCACTGTTGAGAAAATATAAGTTTTAGACAATCTTGCGTAAGCCTACAGATAGATCAGGCTAACGGAAAAATTGGACATGTATCACTAAGACACACAGCCCTAAAAATATTATAACAAATAAAATTTACCCGTACTTTAGAGGTAATAAATAGTAATAAGCTCGAGTTTTGTAATTGTTATTATACAATGCCACCCAAAGTTTTAGTTTGTTTCATGTGGTCTCGGCAGATTAGTGCCCTTACTCTTCAATATAATTTTAATTATAATACAATGCCAATGCAAAATTGATATTACTTTAGAGGGCAGGCGATGCAGTTTCGTTAAAAAAAAATGCTATCAATGAAAGGATCTGACTGGAATATAAACATCGATAGAATGTTTTGCACTGCGTGTTGTTTGCAAGTATGCCTGTGAATGAATAACCATTTTGCATTAGTATTGTACTAGATTTATCTCCAATTTAAAATTAAATTGGAGAGTAAGGGCACAGGGCCTCTAGACAAGTGGTATTTTGGCAAACGTTTTGCTAAACGAATCGCTCAAATGTATGGAAGTGACAAGTCCAAGTCACGTGACTTATTGAAATGAAATGTCATTTCTATACACTTAATGTCATTTAAGCGATTTCTATCGTCGTTAAAGCTTGTCGAAATGCCACTTGTCTAGGGGGCAGGTATTATTGAACCTAGCCCACTTGAAGTGTCCTCTCGCATATGATAGCGCGCCGGACTCGCTCAAGGTAAGATCTTAGTAAAATAAATATTTACCGGTTTCCATTTTCCGACGAACCAGATAGGGCAGGGGGCGTCATTGTTGCACTCCTTGAACAGTTCAGGCTTGGGGCCCAGCAGGTCAAAGCATTCCTTGTCAGCAACTATAGACGCGTATCTGTAAGAGATATTTATAATAAAACAATTGGATAATGAATACTCTAAAACCCAGTTTCTGGGCAATGTCTACTTAACTTTTCTAAATATTGTTTGATGTTACTTACCCATTAGCGATAATCTTCTGGCATGTGACTTCCCTGGACTTCACCCCTCCGCTGCCGCAGCGCTTGGAGCAGTTCCCCCACTCGCCCTCCACCCACTGCGCGGGGCAGGGGTTGGGGCTGCAGGACTGGTTTGTTGGCGGCTTAAGACCCTCGTCACACAATGCTTCGTCGACTACCACCAGCTCCTCTTGTGATCGACATGTCACGTTGCGAGTTTGGAAACCTGGCCACATCGACAGAAAATAATAAAAAAAATGTAATGTGTATAAGAAGTATGGTGATAAGTTTTGTGTATTTATAAGATTGGAACAGTAATGAAAAAAACAAAATAGTACCTGACCTGAGTGTCGTCTACTTATTAGACGTATTTAAGACATACAGTTGCACATTTAAAAATAAATAAATAATTTAGGCAATCGCAGACAAATGTTGCTCTCCGAGAAATTAGAACCAACTAACTACTATCCAGATCCTCAATTTTTATTTTTTTCATTTTTATATGACGAATTATTTACTTACAAATAATTTGAATGTAGTTAGTACTGACCTCCGCCGCAGGTGGCGCTGCACGGCGTGAACTCCTCATGCACCCAGTTGTAACGCTTGTCTGCCGGAGGCGCCGACTCGTTGGGCACGCTGTACTCGTAACTAATGCCTACGTTCTCGTCTTGAAGGAGAAGCTGAAATACATATATTTATTTATATCGAAACAAAATCGATCGAATAAGATAATTAAATTTTCATTTTGCTTTACATTTTTACGCGTATCGGTCAGAAGACATACGATGACAATGATAGGTTTGCTTATTCGAAATGTATTTGGGAATAAAATTTGCGTGTCGAAATTTAATGCTGAGGTTCTTTCGACACGAAGTGCAAACAAATAAACCACAATGTCTATAGTATAAACACTTATAAAGGCCTTTACTTCTATTCCAAACGGTTTATAGCGTAATACGTATGTATATATATATATATGTAGTTTGGCGATATTCCCCGTTACATGCCTGACGTGTGAAGTTTGCGTCCATACAACCTTAAGTTCAATTATCTAAAACATGATAATAAAAAGCATTTTACTCATTGCCCTAATTCCTTCTAGGGAGAACTTACAGATAGGTATAGTGGTTCGCTAGTAGGTCCCAAGCAGCGCAGTTTATCTGGCGCAGTGTAACCTTGACTGCGCTCGTAGTACCAGAGCGTTCCAGCGATCATCATGCTGCGCGGAAAGTCGATGTGGTAGTGACCATTCAGGTAGTACGTGCCGTTCTTTGCTCTTAATGCTGTAAATAAATAGTAGGATAAATAATCTTCTTAAACCCAAAATCCCACAAAGCTAACTTGCTAGTAGCCATACTTCCCGAATTACAGTTACCATTACTGATTATCATGAATCGAAGGAAGTTAAATCAAGACATACTTTTTTAAACGGTTTATTAAGAAAAACTTAATAAAATAAATTGAGGTCCGACCAGGGAGTGTTGTTAATTAATTTATGGGACTTGGAATCCTTTTCAAATTTTTTGTGGTGATGAGACCGTCACTTACCTAAATAATTGTTCGAGGGTGAAACTTCTTCAATGACAATAGACGTAGAGCCTTGAGGGATCAGCAAGATATCGTTGTAACCTGTAATTTGTATTTTGTTATTAATCATCTCATCATGCTCGTTACTTATGAAATGTAAAAAAAAATCCGACTGCAAGTTATTATATTTTCATTTTTTATCGAAATTACATTTTTACAAGCTGTAATATACAGGGTGGACAAAATAGTCACATCAATAAAGAAAATTAAGATTTCTTATTACTATTATAGAGGTAACCTCATGTATGTTTCGCGACTTTTTACAGTTTAGGAGGTATAAGTATTTTATTAATTTTTTGGAAAATTCTTCGTGGCCATCTTTAAAAATAAATATTAGTTTTCACTTGCTATTTTCATGATTTTTTTATGCAATGGTTTTCATGAAATATCTTTACATCAATAAACTTTTTTTTTTCGAACATTAGTGCAAGGTACAAATTTAAACATAATCCTTCCTTGGCAATCAGGTAAAAAGATTTTTTAATAATCGGACTGCGCCTTCCACAATATTCGCATTTACTTGTCCAAGTGACTTAAGGCGTACCAAGCGCACATAAAAGCGAGATAGTAATAATACGTTACTATTAGCAAACTTCTCCAACCGATCGTTCCTATTCACTCCTTTATAATATCTACTATTAAGAATTAGGAGCACATAAAATGAAGAGAGAAGGTATGTTTAACGATACAATACGTAGTTTATTGAAAATGAAAAATAACTTATTTACTATTTTAGTTCCGGAGCAAAAAGAGAAGTGTTATATATTTGACGTGTCTGTCTGTGTATGTGTGTGTTTTTATGTGGCATCAAAGCGAATGGACATGATCGAGACTGTTCTTAGCTATAATTTATGAAGTCTTGTTTAACATTTTGAAAGTCATCCGCAACCTTGTCAAATTAATTGGGGGTTACCAGTTAATTTTCACCTTTTATAAGGTCCTGTGAGTTGAAGACTCCGGCGGTGGTGTGGCAGTTAGCGCCCGTTCCGCGGCACTCGCGACACTTGTCTTCACGCGCGTTGGACCCCAGCATCATGTCGCAGCCGACGGGCTGTTAAAATAAAACAAATACTTTCTTAATATACGGTACTAATCCCATTGATGAAGTGCGAAAGATCTCCCTTTGTTAATTTGTCATCGAATTTAATTTAAATGATAATAGTCTTTGTAGTTTTCTAAAAGCCTTAAAAGTTTTACATAGAATTTAAATTTCATTTTTTAAATAGTATAATGTTGTACTAAAAATATTTTCTTCTTGGGTTAAAAAATATTTCTAGTAATATGATTTTATATTTCGTTGTTCTTCCATAAATTGATAAAAAACAAATCTGGAGATGTTACCTGACAAATTCCATCAACGCAGACGTCGAAGGACTCGTCGTTGCACCTGGTGCCGTCAATGACCTTGGCCTTGTGCTGGTAGTAGAAGCGGTCCCCGTGCGGCATGCAGTTCAACTGGCAAGGGTTCGGAGCCTTCGTGTACGGCACCCAGCTGAAAATTTCACTCAGTTACATCAAATACTTAATTAATGGGCGTAAATTCTCATCACGGTAACATGGTAATGGAGAAAGACGTAGTCGGGCAATTGCGCGGTCGTGACATTACGACTGGTGTATTATTTAGTCGCTTTTCAAACTTTGTGTAATGTCACTACCTGATGGATTATTTTTTTGCTTGCTTTTTTTTCTGTTTAAAGTTCTTATATAGGCTGCCCATAGGCGGACGACTTGCAGTTAGCCAGTGAGCGGCCACCCCTCCACCCGCGCTCTTCATTAAACGTCAGGTGCTTCTGACAGCCCGTTTTTGCGCTTTGTCGACCGCTCAAAACAGTTGAATGGCTTTTAGCAGTTCGTGTATGGTCGGCCTTACAAAACTTATTTAAATAAATGTTTGGGATTATTATAAGATATCCAATCCATGTAATGCAAGATTTCATAAAAATATATCTCGACCCTGAAAATGGTTTAGTTGGGATGGATGCGGAAGGCGAAGGACCAAATGTTAAGGTGCAAATTGGGAGAGACCTATGTCAAAAAGTGTACTGATATAGAGTGCGTCGATTGATTCATACAAAGGAAGCATCGTTATTGTGTTGATAAGAACCTCGTAACTTGTTTAGAACTAACTTACTTGTACTTATATCCCCTGAACAGTTCTTTGTCGTACTCCGCGCACTGCTCGGTTCTGAAGTCGACGGAGCCGGCGGGACAGTCTTGCGTCTGACACGAGAAGTACTTCGTGTCGCCGCCCGTACACTGCGGTTGGCCGTCTGGTCTGCACACAAATTCACATTTATGTTAAACTCCAATATACAGTATTTACTACCTATCGTTATCGACTAATTTACATGAATAATTAAATACGATTTTAAAAATATCCTGAATTACTTCCAACTTCTTTTCAGATTTGACTTCGATGTAATGAATTTTCATTTTTTTATTGCTTTCCCTAACAGCGGCCATATTGTGTTTTAACATCACCAGATTTCTAGATTGAGATTTAGGTATGTATGAAAAACTCATAGAATAGAAAAGACTACTTATAATAAAAAAAAATATCCATGTTACGTACGATAAACGCTTTTTATAATCTCGGTTATACTTATACTTAATTTAATAAAATCTCACACTCAACGACAATATGACTAAATGTTCTGATGGCGTTAGCATAATAGCTGCACTGGCTCGCCATCTGGTCATTTAAGAACCACTCTCACAAGATACTGTCACTGTAACTAGATAGTAGTATTAATAATACTTAAATAAGTTTTAATGTGTTTCTTATACGACAAGCTGTTTATTACATCGACTTAGGTACTTAATCTTTTTGAGACATGTCTTATCTACATGAGAAGACCTGCGCCCAGCAGTGGGGCATTTATATGCTGGTATTATTATGAGTCATTTCTCCTGTCTCGCAACAGTCGTAACCCTCAGTAAGAAGGTGTGGAGATCAATGACCGTTTTATTTTGAGAAGATCCTTTTGGTCTGCAGTGAGACCATAGAGACAATTTTTTTGTGAACCAATTTCAAATTGTTGTAACAGCCTAAAGAAAATCATTCTATGATTCCTCACCCTATCTGCAGACATATCCTCTTCTGACTAGCTACTCCGCCGCCGCAGGTCCTGGAGCAGGGGGAAACTTCTCCCCATTCGCCCCACGCTCCGCCCCCCTCACCTCCAGGGATGACGTATGAGGCGGAGAGGAATAGGCCGGCGCCCTGCCGCCTGTGTCGGGTCCGATGTTGGTAGACCTGAAGAAAAGTATTAGAAAAAGTTGTGAATGATTAAATAATTACACAATGATGATAATTTAAATATACAAAAACGTGAGATGGAAGGAGGGCAGAGAGGGATAGAAATGGTTAGAAAAAACAAAAAGTACGTGCAATACTATTATTAGCTGTCAACCTACAGTAGGATCCATGGCAGCAATAGTATCCAGTATAAATTCAAAACGCCTAGATCTAAAATCAAATATCTTCTTACGAGCAAAATATTATTGTGAAGCAGGAAACGGTACGACTCGATCAAATAAAGGTAAGTTGTGAATAATTAAATAATTACACAATGATGATAATTTAAATATACAAAAACGTGAGATGGAAGGAGGGCAGAGAGGGATAGAAATGGTTAGAAAAAAACAAAAAGTACGTGCAATACTATTATTAGCTGTCAACCTACAGTAGGATCCATGGCAGCAATAGTATCCAGTATAAATTCAAAACGCCTAGATCTAAAAACAAATATCTTCTTACGAGCAAAATATTATTGTGAAGCAGGAAACGGTACGACTCGATCAAATAAAGGTAAGTTGTGAATAATTAAATAATTACACAATGATGATAATTTAAATATACAAAAACGTGAGATGGAAGGAGGGCAGAGAGGGATAGAAATGGTTAGAAAAAACAAAAAGTACGTGCAATACTATTATTAGCTGTCAACCTACAGTAGGATCCATGGCAGCAATAGTATCCAGTATAAATTCAAAACGCCTAGATCTAAAATCAAATATCTTCTTACGAGCAAAATATTATTGTGAAGCAGGAAACGGTACGACTCGATCAAATAAAGGTAAGGAACATCACCATAGTAATGTTGTAGTGTCGTACTTGTAACACTAGTGATGGGGCACTGACAGAGACTAGTTGTTGTACCGTGTTTCCGATTCTACTTGAGAATCGTGCATAAAGAGGCCTTCTCATGAGTGTTTTTGTAGTTTTATTTTTTACGAAATATAGAATGTTGACAGGAAAGTAAGTAGGAAGGGGAAAACAGATGAATAAAATGTATTTAAATGTGGAGATGTTAGCTTGCGTGTCTGTCGACCACCTACGATTGACCAAGAAGTATTTCGATGGTCAAAATGAAATCACAAACAAAATACTTTTATTGAAAATGGGCTACCATGTAGTATTCTTTGCTACGCGTACCCTTCACCGCTTCCTAAGTGCTGTCAATGTTTCAAGTTATTGAAAATATCGAAGTTAGTTTTTGGACTTGCTTATAACTATTAGCTACCATCCCTTGCACTTCTTCTACATCCTAATTTTTCTCTAACTATACCTACATCGTGTTTCTAGAAAAGGGGTTTTCTACATTTACCCGGCCGGGGATCGAACCCGGGACCTCAGAGCTGGCGACACCTTGAAAACCGGTGTGTACGCCACTCGACCACGGAGGTCGTCATATAAACATAGGTAATATTTTATTCCTATAACCACAGCATGAGATTACTGTACACACGTTTCTACTAAAACAACACAAAGATATTAAACTAAAATTAATGAAGTACTGCCGTCATTTCAAATCAGAGTCAGTTCGTAAAAACAGTTCTAGCCGTAATGTTCAGAGCCACCCGTCGCGTGCGCAGTGTGAATCGGCTCTTAGATATAAAACGCGCGTCACCGCTGCAGGTTCGTATAGAATGTTATGACGATAAACAACTTGTCGAACAGTACTGGCTGTTGCAACACGAAGCACTGCGGGCGACGCACTTGAGGGGTAAAGGGCCGGAGTTAAGTTGGGATAGAATGCATATTTAACTTTGCAGACGTTTACTTTACCTAAGTTAAGTTGTCAAAACTGTGTCTGTTAGGAGAATATTCGCCAATGTTCCCTTAAGTTAGAGGCTCATGTAGACAGTTCGATAAAAAACACTTCCAACAACAAAAACCTCTAATAGACTTGCTTGTTGGTCTAGTTGTTAGTGACCCTGACTGTCAAACCATAGGTCGTGGGTTCAATTCCCACCCGGGACATATCTTTGTAAGATGAGCATGAGCATTTGTTCTGTGTCTGGGTGATTTTATGTATAATATTTATGTATTTAGAAATATCTAAATATGTTTATTAGTTGTCTGGTTGCCATAATACAGGCTCTGCCTAGTTTGGGATCAGATAGCCGTGCGTGAGTTGCCCCAAGTTATTATTACATTTTATTATTGCTAGACAAAGGTGTTCGAGTACATGTTATTTAAATTACAAGTATAATGATCATCTTCATTGCTCTAAAAGACGATAATTTAATAGAGAATGACTTAATGGACTAAAGTTACCCAAACAATACATAAATAATTTTCATTCCTTGAGATCTGAAAATGGAATACAAAAATACTGCGTACTGCGTACCTCATGGATTCAAGTGCCATAAAAATAAGTTCCTCAAGACACAAAATTGATAGTTAACACAATAAGATGACTTTTTTTTCAATCTAAACCAACGGTCTCTGTGGTCTGCGTTTTCAAGGCGTCGCTAGCTCCGAGGTCCCTGGTTCGATCCCCGGACGGATCAATGTAGAAAACCATTATTTAAATTATCTCGGGTCTGGGTCCCAAGTCTGGAGAATTGGAGACAACAAAGGTAGGTACCCCACCTTCTATCGTTTCTACCACACCTAGTCTCCGATTAGTGCCGGGTAGGTGGCGCTGGTGTCAGTGATTTTTATCTTTTGAACTGTGGTCGACATGTTATTTTTTTTGGTGAAGCAAGGCGAACCTTTATAATTAACCAACAAACAAAATTTGTGCCTAATATTTTTTATCATCGAACTGACAGACTAATTAGATCGATTTATACCCAGTCGTCTAACCCATTGGACAATATTATTATGTTGACCAATTATAAAGTTCCAAGTGCGGCCCATCCGTGCTCACCAATGGTACTTATTGATTAAGTGAAGGGAAGGTTGTAGTTGACAGTTTATTTTTGTTTCTCCCACTCAAAGCGACTGTCGGGAAGCGACGGCAGGAAACATGGACTATTCAAGTTTAATTACTCATGTGATTGAGTAAATGAGATAGATAAACATATTTAATGTCTTGAATTGTAAATACTTTGTAGGCGTGAATATTATCGATTTTGTGAATCGTTAAAAATTTATGTACTTAGCTTGTAAAGTGTATTGGAAAAACACTCAGATTCAGAACAAATTGTTTGATTATAAATTGTAGTGTTCCGTGACATCGAACTTTATCCAGTGCTAGTGCAAATTTCAATTACATGTCAACGTGCTACTAAAATAGGTAATAGTTACACGGATTCATTTTCATTTACCAGTTCTGTAGGTATATAACTAATCTTATAAACAAAAACAAATACGAATAAGTAATAACATGCAATTATTTATTTATTTTTATAAAATAATCCTTACTAATATTATAAATGCGAAAGTAACTCTGTCTGTCGCGCTTTCACGCCAAAAGTACTGAACCGATTTAAATGAAATTTGGTACACAGATAGTCTAGAGCCTGAGAAAGGACATAGGCTTTTTGCCGCGATAACCGACATTCACGCGGGTGGAGCCGCGGGAAACAGCTAGTATAATATAAAAGAGAATGTGTGTATGTATGTCCACCTAAAACTCGAGATCTGTTAACCCAATTGATATGAAACTTTGCACACATATAAAGGGCGACATGATCACTCCGACTGACTAGTAAATAATAAATAAACATGACACATTTGTCTGATCCTCACATATATTTAGAAGTATGAACTGTGAAGTACGCGAGGGGGGGAGGTCGGTCCCGTCCGTCAATAGGCGCCAACCCTGATTAGATTTATTACAATTCACATGCTTTTCTATTAGTCTCGATTAGGGCTGTCAGTTAAATCATTAGTTATAATATTTATCTTGAGCGTTTAAAACATAGCGTCAAAATGTATCCGTACATAAAAATTAAATGAGAGTTATGTTAATGGTTGTTTTATAAATATTACAATGTAAAAAAATGGATTATAGGATGGGGCTTGAATTGGGTACTGGTTTAATTGGTGATTAAAGGTCAATGCACTAAGAATAATTTTAAGTATCAAGCACATTGTTGAACTAAAAGAGATCAATAGGTTTGCCATTAAAATTATACATGAACTGGACATTTATTTTAGCAATCTGTAGTTTTTGGTTTTTGTTGTATGTTTTACTTGAAAGGGACTCTATGTACTCTTTAGATGAAAACATGCTTGCTATCGAAAACATGGCCTAATAACACCTCAAAATTCTATTTGATAAGGTCTCTTTATAATTCAGCGTATTAATCACAGATAGCCCTGTGCCACCGATATATCAAGTAATAAACCGGGTCGGCTCACAAGATCTCACGCTGGGAGTTACAACGCATAGAACACGTCATACTTAAAGAAATAAACTGTTGTAATCAGGCTAGAGTCGTCACTCTTCAAAGATAATGTAATTGACGATCTTCTTTTGTCTGTTTTCAAACAGACCAAAAATAATATTTTTAAGTAAAGAGTTTGTGTTACTATTTTATTCCTAAAACACTACGTACTTCTAGACCTCTTCAAACCCAATACTTTATTGCTATATGCGTGTACACTATCATTGGCGTGACGTCTTCGGGCAAGGCTTGTGGGTTCGCCGGCAACTCTGGCGTGTACACCAGGGTCCTCCACTATGATTCTTGGATTGAGAGCATCGTGTGGCTAAAAGTACTCTGTGACGTACCTACTTCATTTTGTACTATTGACGCATCAAACACATTTCAAGTGTATGCAGCAGGCTGTCTCGTCAGCATGGTATATATTATATACTAGCTGTCCCCCGCGACTTTGTTCGCGTGTTTTAGTTTTAACGGTATTTCATTTTTGCAACATTTTTCATTTATGCTCCGCTCCTATAGGTCGTAGCGTGATGTTATATAGCCTATAGCCTTTCTCAATAAACGGACTATCCAATACAAAAAGACTTTTTCAATTCGAACCAGTAGTTCCTGAGATTAGCGCGTTCAAACAAACAAACAAACTCTTCAGCTTTATAATATTAGTATAGATATGTGTTACTTGTGAATAAATAAATTATTATTATTATATATTGTAAGATCTCATATGCATTCCGATTTCGGCTTGAATTGTTGAAATTAAACTAGCTGTTGTCACAGAATAGACTACAGTGCAAGAATAAATCTATTAGTCACAGAACACTTAATCACTTATTACCAAACGTAACACAGGCGTCTAAAAACGCGAATTTATTTTCAAGCTCGTTAATAATAAATTGTGGATCGCATTAACGTCACCGTTCGCGGGTTTACAAAGAAATGATTGAAATATAGCTATGACAGTTGCCTTATAGAAAAAATAAGTAAACTATAGAGTGCGCATATCGAGTTTAAACTGTAGGCAGTAGTATGAATAAGTAATGAGTGCCAAAACAGAGTGCGCAGTTTTATTAAAACTTTCTCAAATCCTAATATTACCCTAATAATATCGGAACAATCGATATTTTTGCATTGAACGTCTGTCGTCGCACGGAAAATCACTTAAATCAGTAAACGAGCGTAGTCTTACAGATAAAAATTTGCTTACGCTCAGCACAAGGGCCTACTAGCGATGCGCGCACTCTATGCTTGTCTATGTTTACTCTTAGCAGTTGACCGTGATGGAGTCGTTACATTATTATGTACTTACTAGCTGTCCCACGCGACTTTGTTCGCGTGTTTTAGTTTCAACGGTTTTTCATTATTGCGACATATTTCATTTATGCTCCGCTCCTATTGGTCATAGCGTGATGTTGTATAGCCTATAGCCTTCCTCAATAAACGGACTATCCAACACAAAAAGAATTTTTCAATTCGAACCAGTTGTTCCTGAGATTAGCGCGTTCAAACAAACAAACTAACAAACAAACAAACTCTTCAGCTTTATAATATTATATATAGTAGGGTAGACCGAGGCGAATCGGATCACAGGGCGAATCGGATCAAAATAAGAAATATGTTGATAATTCAAATATCGCATTCACACAGAACGCACACAACTGGCGTTTTGCGTTTCTCCTCTCACCCTGCAACTCCCGACATAGGCAGTATTTCGATCGCGCTTGTGAATCAGTGGGGACGCCGCTCGTCAGCGACTCGGTCGTTTGTGTGTGTCGCAATTTTGGCGCTCATCTAAGGTACGTACTTACGATTTCTTTGTGTCATATTACGGATTTTTGTTAAAACTCATCTACATTGGTTTATATTGTTAAGCAAGGTGTCTATATTAGAGAACCAATTCGCTTTTAAGTATGATCTTAGAGGTTAACGTCTAAAATATTTATTTCAAAAGTCTTGATTATGGGGCTAATCGGGTCATATCGTCAGGGGCGAATGGGATCACACTTTTAAACTGATTTATTACATGCTTGAGGTTATTGATTCATATTTATTTCATTGTAGATGGTTCGCACGTACAAAAGAAATACTTATGCCGGAGAATGGTCTCAAGAAAAAATGAAAGAGGCTGTCAATAAAGTCCAGAACAAAGAATTGACCTTACGTAAGGCTGCTAAGATTTTTGCAGTACCGTTCACGAGCTTACAGAGAAGATTTACTTCGTCCCGAGGTATTATTAAACGTCGAGGTGGATAGCCAGCTTTAGATGAGAAGGCAGAAAAGAAGATCATTTTAAGTAGTTCTAATTTTGGATGGGCACGCGTCTCACACCAGCTACTCAATGGTAGACTTATATGTCTTTCGAAATTGAACTTGAACTTCTTCCTCCACACACATCACATGCCCTGCAACCACTCGATGTATCGTTTTTCAAACTGCTCAAAACCTATTATCACCAACAAGCTACATCATGGCAACATACACATCCGAAAAGCAAAGCCTGCGATAAAAATTAAAAGTTCATCTGCAAAACACAGAGAGTGGCATTGCATTTACTGTATATGTATATGTATATATGAATTATGTGAAAATAATTAAAATTGATATCATTATAAATTTTGTACTGATTCCAAAGCTTATAGTGTTAAGAAACTTAAAATTCTGTTACATGTCGTGTACGATCCGATTCACCCCAAAAATTGGGGCGATTCGGATATTTTTCTTTTTTCAGTTTTTAATAGCTAATGAAGAGAATATATGTATGATTTAAGTTTTCCAATGTTTATTTCATAGCTGATTGTTACTTCTTTCGTTTTCAACAATAAAAATAATCGTATATAACACTTTAGTATGATTTGCTCAACCTCAAAGAAAAAGTGATCCGATTCGCCTCGGTCTACTATATAGATTTTATCGTTTGCCCGCGACGAGCATCGCCGGACCAGTGTCAAGGTTTGGCGGTCGTTGTACTCCCATGAATAAGAACAGTTTTGATACTTTGTGATTTTAATTTAAGAGTCATAAAATTAAGTTTACTATCTATATAAATGATATACTATGCTATTGGAGTATTTTTTCTTGAGATTTTAATACAATGTGCACTATGTTTTAGACTTTTTATATTAAATGTTAAAAGTAGTAGTAGTAGTTAAAAGTAGGTATATATGATGTTAGTAGGTATATAACTATTTTAGGTACAAATTTAGATAAATAGACACTTACATTATGTGTATAGTGATGCCTTGATGCGGTCCATGTTATACAATTACTTAATACGATTGCTGCCAGTAGCAGCGATCTGAAACAAACAAATAAAATTATTAGTGAAATATATTTATAATAGATGTTCGATAATTAAGATACAATTACATAAATGTTAAAGTTAATAATTGGTAAGTCCCACATTGGGCGCCATTACCAAAACCAGGTACTATTTGTAGAAAGAAATGCCGAATTTTCTGTTGATGATTTTCTGATAGCAAAAGCTCATAGATCGACAAATATATGCTTTACAGCGCGTTTGATTAAACCGACCTTAAAGTACTTTTAAAAATATTAAAGACACAATTAATACCCATTAAAAGTGTTCTCAGTTAACATAAAAAATGACCACAAATAAACCAAAACGAACCCATTTATCGTGTTCGAACATCTTCGACATTAAAAAAGTCCAATTATATTGTAATGGTATGTAAATAAAGTTTTAATCTAGAGATACATCTCTGTCGAACACCGAAGCGTCGATGGGCGGGACGATAAAGGACTCACAGAGCTAACTGTAGCTAACCTGATAATATCTCTATCAGGTTAGATCTTAGAAGAGGCCAGCGGTGTAGGGTTATTACATACCAATAAAAATACAACATGTTTTTTACAGGCCTTAAAATTATATTAGATTGCACGGAAAGCTAAGTGGTATATAAATAGGTCACCGCGCCAGTTGCCACAGCGCGCGACGTGCTGCGGGTTCAATCCCCGCATGGGACAAGCATTTGTGTGATCCTCAAATGCGTGTTCTTTGTTTATGATTTTAATGTTTGTTAAGCCAATCGCGACTCAAGGATTAAATTCCTTAATGCGGGAGTGTTTTACAAGGATAGAAAAAAAAACTAATACATTTTTTTTTTCTAATTTTGTAAAGAGTTTAAAGTAGTTAGGAAAACTTGTATCTAAACGAAATGATTAAAAGTTTTACAGTTTTTATTGCCACCTACAGATTATTC
The DNA here is from genome assembly GCA_932294365.1 of Diachrysia chrysitis. Classification (NCBI taxonomy): domain Eukaryota; kingdom Metazoa; phylum Arthropoda; class Insecta; order Lepidoptera; family Noctuidae; genus Diachrysia; species Diachrysia chrysitis. Next base: position 2,701,517 of record OW028661.1, read on the forward strand.
TCTAGTGTATGCCTGTTAAAGTGAAAATGACTTCTTAATCCAGAAGGATCAAGCACTAATTAACAACTAACTTGTTTAGGAGACCTTAGCATGTAATGCTGGCTTCTCAAGAGATGCCCGTGATATCACGAGTCCCGCGCCCTTAAGTATATCGCGCGCTGTGAGAAGCCAGCATAAGATCTCTATCTAACGCCATCTCGTCCCACTGCAGGGCAAAGGCCTCCCTCTCCCTCTTTCACGCACTTTTGTCCTGAGCTTGAATGGGCCAGTTCTGTCGGTAATAGTCAAGTTGGTCTCTTCACCTTCAAATCGATGTCATCGGGATATAATACACATTATATAGTGTAAGATATCATTTGGATATGTAAGGCAAGTGTAGGGCTGTGTGTTTCAACTATGAATAGAATATGCAATCAGAATATGAAACTATGTACCTACGTATAAAAACCAACAAACTCGAAAGTAAGACGCAGTACAGGAAATACATAAATCACATCATAAAAATACTTTCTTCATATCAGATTAGTCCGCGGTACTTTTGTGACTCATACCTACTTCTAAATCTGATCGGTTGAGTCCCACGGGACAGTGGTCTTTACGGCCTGGATGAAAGCAAAGAGATAATTACAATCCGTGACCGAACAAAGGTAACGGTCTTCACAGACCGATAGTACAGATATTGATGTCAATGTAATTAACACCAAACTAATCTTTATGTAACAATGTTTTAAATGTGGTTGTCCAGAAAGATTTTAATTGGAATTCGAAACATCGAGTCTAGAATAAAAAATCCCTCGAAGTGCGAGTCACATTGCGCATGAAGGATTCTGTGGGATTTTAATGGAGCCCCCTTTAATTATTATTATTTGTAGTATAGCGGCAATATAAATACACACTCTGTAAAAATTTCAACTCTCTGCCTATTATGGTTAATGAGATACAGCCCGCTGGGAGACAGACGGACGAATAACGAAGGCTTAGTTATAGGTTCCCGTTGGCACCTTTTGTGTACGGGAGCCTAAAAACATAAGAAAAGAAAGATTAGTGCTTAAAGATTTTATTCATAGTGTCAAGCCAGTTAATGAATTTCATAATTGATAATATAATTAAACTTAGAAAATATACAAGTTTAGTGAGCCTTTTGCTACTTCAGAACTTTGTTTGTGCCCTTGTCGGGAGAGCAACCACAAAACATATTTTTTCGATTGTAAATGGAACTTAGAACACTTCTGATAAAGATATTCTGGATGCCACCAAATTAATATGTATTCATATATTTATTAATAATTATATAAATATTGCATAATCTACTGAGGGGAAGCTCATATTCTGTATGAAATAAGCTTGTATTCATATTTTAATGCGACATTAAAATAGTCTTAATAGTGTTATGTTGTTATACAAGTATACAATCTACTTACTACTACAGATGACTGGCCTGTTGGTCTGGCTGCTATAGCGGAGGTCGTGGGTTCGATTCCCACCCAGGACAAATTTTTGTGTGATGAGCACGATCATTTGTTCTGGGTCTGGGTGTTATTTATCTATAATATGTATGTTTAGAAATATATAAGTATGTTTATCAGTGGTCTGGTTGCCATGATACAGGCTCTGCCTAGTTTGGGATCAGGGCTGTGTGTGAGTTGTCCCAAGATATTATTAAGAAGATATTACTTACGCCGTTAGAATATATTTAATTCTCTGAATATTCGGCAGACGAAGGCCATTCTCATAAGGGTGTACATCCGCACTAAAATGGTCTAGACTCAAGTTAGATACCGAGGCTGATTCCTAATGAATAATTTTAATATTCCGATGCAAATGCGCTGTTCGCACGACTCGAATGATCAATTACATATCGATAATGATTCATGTAGCCTAAAGTGTTGCTAATACGCCTTAGCCAGGATAGCATCCGGTCGCTTATACGTAATACGTGATGTTAGTGTTTAGTACGATTAGCAAACTGCATAGATAGGTGTGCTTTGAATAATGATATGCATGTATTGTGTTTTTGGGCTACGAAAAAAACAAGCCAAAAATTTGTATTAAGTTTAAATACAGGCTGTTGTTGTTTTAATATTATACTGATTAATGCCGCGCTATTTAAATGACTTTAAAAGATGTAATTTCTTAGTTTTAAGAAATAGGTGAACAATAGGCATGTTTCCTATTTTTTTTTTAATGTCCGTCTTGTAGATTAATGAATTTTATTAGACACGTATTTTTTCTTTTTTCCTGCAAACAAAAAATGATCAAAATACAGAGAACGGAAGTTACGCGTGACGTCACTCCTCGCTACGATTTTTAGCGAGGCGTGGCGTCATAAGCCCCCACTCCGAAACTTTAAAGCGGTGTATCTTTGTTTTTTTTTTATTGTTTTGATAAAAGAAAAAATACGTGTCTAATATTTTTTTATTATCTAACTGACGGACTAAATAGATTTTAACTTTTCATACCCAGGAAACATCCCTATTCCTTTGATTGGTTAAATTTCGGAGTAAAAATATATTCTTGTTAAGAACTTGTGGTTCTGCTAAACAAATGTCAGCAAATTAGATGAAGTGTAAACGAAAAGGCCAATACTCGGAATCAAAGGGTGCCGCCAGAGCTACGTATGTTTGCCAATAAACATGCGTGCGCGCATCATTCGTACGAACAATGAACTGCAACAATTATACTTTAAACATACAATTATCGGATGTTTGGAGAATGTTTCTTTGATCATCTAGTTTGACTAATTGATTGGTGATTACAAAATGTAGTAAATTATCAAGCAGGAAAGTGGAGAACCATCTCCAATTGGACGTAGCGTTTTGTATCAGTATATTTTATCAATCTTTAAAAATACTAATCCATAGGCAAAGCATAGATATGCGTGTGCATCGCTAGTAGCCCCTTATGCCAAGCGTAAGCAAATTTTATCTAAATGTACTACGCTCGTTTACTGATTTATGTGATTTTCCGTGAGACTACAGATTTTTATGCGAAAATATCGACGGATCTGATGTTATTAGTGTAATATTAGGTTTTGAGATAGTTTTAATAAAACAGTGCGCTCTGTTTTGACACAAATTTTACGATTTTAGATCTTCATACTAGTGCCAATAGTTCATACTCGATATGCGCGCTCTATAGTTTACTTATTTATTCCTCTAAGTATTTTTCTATGTCGATGCATTTTCCGGTTCTGTAGCTCTTGTCTTGAGATTTGCTCGGAATTATTTCAGTAAGAAGAAGGTATATAACGTCAACGTGTACGCTATTAAGTTTGCAAAACTTTTCATCAGGTCCAGGCACTACTTTAATATAAAGCTACACATACTATCCTTACTAATTTTTGCATTGTATCTTTTGTGAAGAGAAATAAATATTATTATTTCTAGTATTAAGTATATATGCGAAAGTGACTCTGTTTGTTGTCGCGCTTTCACGCCAAAACTACTGAACCGATTTAAATGAAATTTGGTACACATACAGTCTGCACCTTAGAAAGGTTATAGGCTATAGGATATACCTAGGCTTTTTACCGCGTTAACCATCATCCACGCGGGCGGAGCCGCGGGAAACAGCTAGTAACTTCATAAACAAACACACTTTCAAACTTCATCCAGATTTAACCCTGTAACTGTAACATCCTGACATCGGACACCACTTCCTACTAATCACCATGGTGTTATATATTGTCGGTCGGTTCCTGGCATCCGACACCCGGAGTAATGACGCGGCATCCGTCCGACGCCGCTGTCAATTAGCCGAGCCTGACGGACTGATACATATTCTAGAAAGTCCTTGCAAGTCCGGAACAAAGATGATAAATAATAAGTATTTGACCCTATAAAGTTTATAAATAAATGTGGGACTTCGAAGTTCTTAAAGTAATTGGTTCTGATGTAGCTCTATGGGTTTTTACAAGGTTCAAAACTCGTAAATAGTGTGAGGTGATGTGAGGAGTTAAATACTTATTGTTTAAACTTTGCCATTTTTAACAATGTAGATGTAGGTACCTACATAAGTTTCCCATCATCCAATCCTTCCTATTATTATTATTAAATATATATTATATTATAATTTTATTTATGAACCATAGTCCATACTAATATTATAAATACGAAAGTAACCCTGTCTGTCTGTTACGCTTTTACGGCTAAACAGCTGAACCGATTTGGATGAGACTTGGTATGAGTGAAGCTTGGTTTCTATGAAAGTACATAGGCTAGTTTTTGCTACAATAACCGACACCTACGCAGGCAAAGCCGTTGGCAACAGCTAGTGAATGAACATAAAACATTGAAATAATATCTCACGCGATTAAGACATACCATTACAAAAATTCCACATTTGCTACACGAACCATTCGCAATAAAATAACAGTTAAGAGTCATTTACATGTACGTGCAACAGGGGCCGCCACTAGCGCATACATATATTTTCGCCATGATATCACTATGACAGTGGTCCTAATAATAAACTATAATAAATTTCGAAGCTGCATCGAATATCAATAGGCGGGATACGGGGGCTATTGTTTGATAACTATGTGAACAAATATGAGCTGCTTGCGTGTTGTTGCTAAAATGTATGCGCGAACTTTAGCAGCAGTATGGTTCTATGCAATTGTTATTAGAGGCATGTGCAAGAGTTTTATCACTAGTAGGTGCCTAAAAAACATCCCTACTGGTAAATGTTTTTTAGTATGTTATTTACATGGCACTATTTTATTTCCAAATAAAACGGAACCTATTTTTTTTAGATTCGGCCGTTGAAATAATAATATTTATGTCTTAAAATACTTTATTCCCTTAAGAGGAAATGCGCTCGGAGAGACTCTTGAAACTACGGTATTTGAAGAAGGTATTGCCGTTTGCCGTGCATCAGCGATAGTTTTAAATTCAAAACTGACAAGGACAACTGGAAACCCGACTGAATAGCCGAATTAAAAGTTAAATATCCAGGTTTGGCTCTCGCCTATTTCCTCCTTCAATATTGAACCAATTTAGAAGATATTTCATATACTGAATACGAAGAATATCGGATATAACCGTGTGTTTTTTATATTTTCATTAAAAGTTGTTTATTTTGTACACTACGCCTCTGAAAACAGCGATCGAAATAGGCATTTTTGGAGGATTCTCTTAATTAAAAATATTTATATTACTGTAAAAAATCATTGCTTTAATGTTATAAATCAGCGCGAAAATAGGCGAGAGCCTTTGAATGGAGAAAATACCACGCACATTTCTTCTATACCCAGGTGTTTTTTTTATCAATGTCTACTTAAACATAATTGCATGAAAAGCAAAATAAAAGGTTTTCTGTATCTCGTATTATAAATTACAAATAATCAAATCAGTAGAAATAGGAAACTTATTAACATTCAAATCTATAAAAGCGTTGATACATTAACAAAATTAATGGAGCTGTCAGCCAAAAGTTCAGAAGCTTTTAAATCTATCAATAGCATGCTGGCCATTAAACCTTATTGATTGGTATGTTAAATTATGTAAAAAACGTGCCATGGCAATGCGCGCGCGCCGCTTCCGAAGCGTTCGCGGCCGCCCGCGGCGCTGACGCCTCTGCGTCTACACTCGCAAACGATTAGCATTCGTGTTACGCTAAAAATAACAGTTAGATAATCGCGCCACTGATAAATGCTTACTATGATACTAAGCTTTGCAAGTAAGTGTTCTTAGTTGGAAACGGTAGACATTTTTTGTTGAAAGTTAAATCTATACTAATATTATAAATCTGAAGAGTTTGTTTGTTCGTTTGAACGCGCTAATCTCAGGAACTACTGGTTCGAATTGAATTTTTTTTTTGTATTGAATAGTCCGTTTATTGAGGAAGGCTATAGGCTATATAACATCACGCTACGACCAATAGGAGCAGAGCATAAATGAAAATCTATACTAATATTATAAAGCTGAAGAGTTTGTTTGTTTGTTTGTTTGAAGGCGCTAATCTCAGGAACTACTGGTTCGAATTGAAAAATTCTTTTTGTATTGAATAGTCCGTTTATTGAGGAAGGCTATAGGCTATATAACATCACGCTACGACCAATAGGAGCAGAGCATAAATGAAAAATGGTGCAAAAATGAAAAACCGTTGAAACTAAAACACGCGAACAAAGTCGCGGGGGACAGCTAGTAAGAAATATGATAGACCAATTCTACCGCGGACAAAAACGTGAAACCATAAAAGCTTGGAATACGTTCTAGGTACTAAGAAACATCTAGAATGTTGATAAAGTAAATGAGTGTTTTTTCTTCATTTGTGCTATTATTTATTTCAAATAAACTTAACTATATACATACAAAAGGAATAATAAAATAAACTAATCTAATTAAACATTTGTGATTTACATTAGAGTACGACGCGCTTGTCAAATATGCAAGCAGTCAAACAAACAAAACGTAAGTTCTAAGTAAGTCATTATGATCAAAATTAAACAATATTTGAATCAAATTAGTATTAAAAACGATAACAGTTTTTTTAATGCTCACATTAACAAAAATGCTATAAAATTAAATAAGTAGGTACTGTTGTAATAAAGAATCACAGAGCTCCAACAGAGTAACTGTTTAGCAACAACTATACAAAGATAAATGAACTGTCAACGTCCGCTAATTGGTGTACTGATTACATTAATTATGGCGGACATCGATTGAATAATTGTTTGCACACTAACACATGCGCAGAAGTAGGTAGCCGGCTTAATAGAGACAATTGCTATTAATGTCTATCGCTAAGGACTCTACGTTATTAATCTCCATCATCTTTGATTGTTGGTAGTATGTTTGACTTAAATAGACAACGGTTGTTGACATCTAAGGGATGAGCCGTCTGGAGTAGATAACCTAATTTTTTTTTGTAATTAAGCCTCTTGTAAGTTTCTTCTTTTCTTGTAATTGTGATATATAAGGTTAAGATAGAGACGCAAAATCTATAGCGTGCGGGTGTTAAGCGCAAAATACTAAATTGTTTTTGTCGTTTAGTACTGATTTTACCAACGCCATATAATTTTTCCGAGGAAGAATTTCATATTTTAAAATTTTTTCCAAACAAAATCTTATTAGACGTCATTTTTATTTCACGAATAAAATCCGTCTGGCGTTGGCAAAACAGACATAGTTGTATGAGAAATTTTGGTTGGTAGGTAGGCTATATGACAACAAGACAAATATTCATGTGAAAATATTTGAACATCTCATAACTTTACAGAATTTATATCAAATAAGTTTCAATGCATGTAACCACCTACTCTTGTTTGTCTAACATGACAAGTTTCACCTCGACTTAAAAACATGAAAATGTTTACTATTGTTCTTTTAACGAGTTCTTTATAAGGAAGTATTAAGTTACATACGTGTTACTATGCACGCGTTTTGGCGTATTTAAATTTTTAGACGAACAGTATCTTAATCCATATTATGCTATGGTTTTTTTAAATCAAATCTTTTTAAAATAATATTTTATATGTTTTTAAATCGTTAAGTCAAATGTGCAAGACCCATCAGAACGTTAAACCTGTCGTTTCAACTGCATTTCAAATCATTAATCTCTCTAAAAGTGGATGTCATCCAATTTAATTTACATTGTGAACTTAAGTAATCGGATTAGTCCGCCATTCTCGTATGCATGTACTCGTCACCGTGGCTCACGCGAAATCGCTTAGGAGCGAATGAGTTAATTGTGATAAGGATTAAACTGTTGTGGAATGGAATTTGTGGTCTAAATTAAATTTTAAAACTCAAAACCGGCCAAGTGTGAGTCGGAGTCGCGCATGAAGGGTTCCGTACCATCGTATAAGGTGCCATATATTTAAATTACTAGCTGTCCCCCGCGACTTTGTTCGCGTGTTTTAGTTTCAACGGTTTTTCATTTTTGCAACATTTTTCATTTATGCTCCGCTCCTATTGGTCGTAGCGTGATGTTATATAGCCTATAGCCTTCCTCAATAAACGGACTATCCAATACAAAAAGAATTTTTCAATTCGAACCAGTAGTTCCTGAGATTAGCGCGATCAAACAAACAAACAAACAAACAAACTCTTCAGCTTTATAATATTAGTATAGATTTGTTGTTAACGGTAGCAAAAATACATACTCTGTAAAAAAATTAAATCTCTACCTATTACGGTTCATAAGATTCAGCCCGCTGCCAGACAGATCGACGGACAGACATTAGAGGCTTAGTAATAGGGTCCCGCTGGCATCCTTCGGATACGGAACTCTTAAGATACCCTTAAGATTAAGATAACTTAAAAACAAACATACAAGAAGTTAAAGGGTGAGACGGGTATCGCTAGTTCCACAGAACGATGACTGTACTCTGAATTCTTTATTTCTCAAAGATAACGACTACAAAAATATTTTTTTATATAGCTTCTATTTTCTTCAATAATGTTTTTATAGATTCCATTTTACAGTCACTAAAGCAGTATCGTTTGCTAGCACAATATTAGAAATTCAGAGCTATTGCTCACAGCTATAAACCATAGTTACTTACTAACATTTATTTATGTAAATGAATCACGCTATAAAAAGTAACATTAAACGTGTAATTTGTAAAATCGGTCAAAATAACAGACGTACGCATGTGCTATAAACAAATACTTCTATATTTTTCTATAAGCTAGTCTCAGATCCATCTTTCAATAATAGTTTTAAGTGAAATACTAGGGTTAGCAAAAGCCATGTTGACTAGGTATGAAAAGAAAAAATCTAATATAATCCGTAATTTAGATAATAAAAAAATATTAGACACGTAGTTTTTACTTTGTCGAAATAACAAAAAACTATTTTACAAAAGCGAATTAGTTATTTTACAAAGCGGTTGGTGACGTCACGCGAACTTTCAAATCAATGTATCATCATTTTTGATTACGTAAAAAAAGAAAAAATACGTATCCAATATTTTTCATTACTCTAAGTGACGGATATTAAAAAAAAACTTGTCAACACCCCTATTGTTGAAAATAACCCAACTTTAAAACCGGAAACACAATAGGTTTTTGTTTTAACCAAAAAAACTAATTTTTCTTAAACAACAAACTCAATATTAGCACAGAGCTATCCTTAAACAGCAATAGCTCAAAAAATATTATAAAACTAGGAGTTGCGCGCGTTAAAATCTTCATTTTCACTCAAAATAACAAAATATGAGAAGATACATAAGTAAGTTGACTTTACAGTTGAGTGTACAGGCAGACTGACTCAAAGTCTGCCCGTGAACATGACACCTGCAAAGGCGTCGAAAGGTCGGGAGTAAAATTTAAATATTAACCGCGATAGAATCCGTTTTATTTCAATGTCCGTAAACCTCAGAAAGCAATATACATAGGTAATTACCTCATTTACTACAAATACATAACTAATTATATAATAGAGAAGTAAAAAAAAAAATCTCAATTTCTGCCAGCCCTAGAGTGGTCGACGCAGATTGATTGCTTATCCAGATTTTTTAGTGTTCCTACGCATGCACCCACATGGGGTTAATGTCTCTAGTCTTTTAAACATAAACGGTCGGAAATCTATGAGAATATTGCCCCTAGGCTCTATCGTTGCGTGAGTGACAAATCAAATCAATGACGACTGCCAATGAAATTGGTGTTTGGATCGATCGTTTTGTTCGATTTAAGTTTTACTTTGAAATTGTTTGTTTTTTTTGTGCTACTCATTTACTGACTTTTTAATCTTTGGTTTTAGTATTTTATTATTAAGCTTGATCTAACTTTTGACTAATTTTTACTTGGCTTTTCTGTTTCCATACTCGGTATATTTTTACTGCCTATAATGATTAATAAACATATTAAGTGGTTTTTATGATAGAAGCGGACCCCAAGATAGCTTGGGAAAAGGCTAGGCAGAAGAAGAGTATTTATCTACACATAAAACATCTACCTAACATTTGGAAAATTCCAGAAAAAATAGAGTAATCTCCATAGTAAAAATAAAGACATACGTGTTTCAAACTCTGCTAAATAAAGAGTTCAAATGAAGTTAAGACATGTTGGAATTATGTTGTTTATGTTTTTTGTAGCGAATCTACTTGAATAACTAGTAGGGCACAGAACTCATAAAAACGCCCTGCCAATTAGCAAATGTTTAAAGAAAAACAAAGAAAACTACTTTTGCTGTTGCTATGGTAACTAAAATTACCTATCTAAGTACAGTATTTAGAAATATTTAAATAAATTTAGGGCAATTGCTTGGATTTGTTTTTAAACTATTTGAATAAATTATGTAAGTACTATGTTAATAACTTACTGAATTGTTTTCGGATCACTAGTCCGTTATATAAAGCTTTATATTTATTATATTATTCTTTCTTTTTCTACGATTTTATTGATCGAAAACAAATGACGAGTAACGTGGTTCTAAAATGTCAACTAACGATATAAAAAGGATAATATCGAATATAAACAACCTCCTTGGTTAGGCGATCTTCCTGCGTAGGTTTTACTTTTAAATCAATGAAGAGATATGTTTACAGTAAAAGGTGAATAACATATAGGCGAAACATATTCTACGATTTACATACATAAATATATTTTAATATATATTAGGATTTCATATAATGACATAATAATATTTTTATGAGCTAGGCACCTTTTGCGATTTATTTAGAGCACGCTAAAAAAGTTTAATCATAATCTGATCATTAGTTTAGGCACTCATAGCAAACATACAAACATTTATTTTTATATAAAACGTAAGATATAATACAGTTTTGCTATCCAGTATTCTAGACTAAACATTCAATTAAGTAACTAAGAAATGGTCTATAGACAACTCAAGTAGATAAACGATCTTTTTAAAAATTTTTACTCGATATTTATATTACGAAAATACTTGCGTTAGTAATGAATTTTGCGTGAAATTACGAGCATAGATTTACGATCAAAACCTTTTTGCAATGTTTTTCTTTAATCCATTGTTTATGTAAAGTAAGCTGTAATAATAAAAAAATGTTAGTGTTGTTGAGTGCAATGAACTAGTATTTTGGTAGCAGGATCTGTAAATAAGTCAGAGTGGTTATATACTTTTTAATATGCATTATGTAGGCCTCAAATTTGAGAATAATATAATAATAATATCTTAGGACAACTCGCACACAACCATCTGATCCCAAAATAGGCAGAGCCTGTATTATGGCAACCAGACAACTGACAAACATTCTGATATATTTCTAAATACATACATATTATAGATAAATTACACCCAGACACAGAACAAACGACCGTGCTCATCACAAAAAGATTTGTCCAGGATGGGAATCGAACCCTCGACCACCGGTTTAGCAGTCAGGGTCACTAACCACTAGAAAAACAGGCTAGTCCAAATAATAATGCTGTCTTAAAAAAGTACTGCCAGTGACTATTTAAGTTATCGTATTTGTTCTAGGAGAATATGACTGAGCAGGAGTTCAGGATTGAGAGGACTGAGAGGACTGAGAGGATCAGCAATAGACGATTTATGAAAGAAATAGATACGTAATTTGCGAGTGTTTTCGCAAGGAAAGTTTGCAAAAGAAAGGTTTGGCTTTCTCTTTTTTCTTAACTAACGAGCACCACAGCTCCACCATGATATTATCGAGCTGCGTTCACCAACATTAATAATGCATTAGCGACCCATACAAATCGTTTTAGAGCATATAAAATTTATAAACCTACCCATAAAATGAATAGTCTTCTATTAAATGAACCAGATGTCTACTTTCGATTTTATTGGGACGATTGTCGTTTTTGATGGCGTGTCTATGTATCAATCAGGGACTGTTTACTATTTTTATGTTGTCGATAAAGTTTTATGGTTTAAGGGTACTTACTTGAGAAGCCACAGACCTACTAATGAGATTGAAGCAAATTTTCGTGCCCTTGAAATATTGAAAAGTACTTACAGCATTTTAATTTATTTGGGGCTGATTTTTATTTTTGTGACCAGGAAAACAGACATGTACGCGTTCTCTCAACTTAGTACGCCCTTGAAGCAATCACGACTACTCTGGCAAGAGTACGACTTTAGAGACTTGTGAGATGGCTGATTTTTCCAACGCCAGATCTCCGATGAACAATTTTTGAATTTTTGACCGTTCTTCCATAAAAAAACTGACAGATGACAATTCTATTCCGCGAATAAAAAATATCTGGCGTTGGCAAAATCAGCCCTTAATGGTAGAGACAAGCAGATTACCTAATAATATTATTTGAAAACCGCAGCTTAAAGGTGTTTGTTTAACCTTGAAAATTAGAAGAAATATTGGAGAAACAATTTTGTAACAAATAGTAAGATGGAATAGGTCAATAAAAGCTACCATTGTATTCACTAGTTTAATTTTAGCTCTATCAGCTAACTTAATTGTCAATTTAAGTAATAAAAATCCAGAGACACTCTTCCATCGTTTTTTTTTTCGTGCCAGTCACATCTTAGACATCAAACTAGCTTCAACACTGTGCAGCTGTGTACCTCATATATACCTTTAATGTGCCCGCAATAAACCGATGTAGTCCACATCTATCACCATATTTATAAAACATATCACCAGTTTATTGCTCCGCTCGTTAGTGATATCATAAAGCTCGGATAGGACATTGATACCAAGTCTCCTTTATACGTGGGACGTCGTCAATCCCATTCATATCACAAATAAGACGTCTCGCACATTTAACCTTATTTTTTGCAAAAAATTACGCCGTAAATTGCTAAAAATAGTTATAGATACATTTCGGTAGGTACATGTAGAAGAGTTCTGTAGCTATTTTTGCGAACATTTTATTTATTGCACGCTTTTTTATTTTTTTTGTACATTACGCAATTTACACACATGATTTTGTGGGCAAAACACGGACAATATTTAAAGTAAACCTCTCTTCCGATAAACAACCATTAAGTGTGCGATCCACAATTATTTTCTTCTAAGACTGCGTAGGCATAGTGTACATCCTTTATGTCACACTAGCTGTCCCCCGTGACTTTGTTCGAGTGTTTTAGTTTCAACGGTTTTTCATTTATGCTCCGCTCCTGTTGGTCGTAGCGTGATGTTATATAGCCTATAGCCTTCCTCAATAAACGGACTATCCAATACAAAAAGATTTTTTATTCGAACCAGTAGTTCCTGAGATTAGCGCGTTCAAACAAACAAACAAACAAACTCTTCAGCTTTACAATATTAGTATAGATTATTTCTATACAAAAGAGCTGTTTATCTTTAAAATACATAAGTGTGCGGTGCCTCTTAAACTCGCATAGAAACGACTCGTGAAAGTTTAGTCGCGTGTCAAGGCGTCACCCACGTATGATGCTACCAAAAATTTGGATAAATCAATCCGCTATGCCTATGCCTTTATTAGTTACTTCGATTTGTTAGTGCTGTGAAATTTGGCTAATCTCTTTTATGGCAAGATTTGCAAATAAGACGGATGTTGCCTAAACGCTTTGAGAACAATCGTAAGGAACTTAATACTCTTCTTTGTTATGACAAACCGTCAAATCGCGGTTTGTCATAACATTTCTTGTGATTACGAATATGAAAATATCATGTTTTTTAGGTAATTTCAAAGGAATCATTTTAATGTTCCCAATTATCAAAGTGCAAAAGACCTTGTATCAAAAAATGTTTAATTACTTTTGGTAACTTTTCTTTAACTTCAGTTTTATGACATAAGCAGCCTCATACCCACAGAGTACTTTTCTCATACTAGTTTGATTCTTATTACTTCATGGTACCTTATAGTACCTTCCAAGTTCCATCTCTTTGTTAGAAGACCTCACGTACTGTGGTTAACCATACAATGAGAGAGCTGATGACTTGATAACATTAACAATATATGCTTAAATGGCTTGCTTATACAACCTGAGTGCATCCTCTATAGGCACGTAAAGTAGAAGATAATCAAGTGACGTGATTGTAGGTTCATATTAACAATATTATTCCTATGTATATTCATTAGAATAACTAAAAAAAAAACAGTAGGACTCTGAAAGTGCCGAAAGAAGTGAAAACTTGAAAAATTACAATATGTGTACATATAACGGTGATAGTGTCGCGAATTGTTTTTTCCCATCTTAAAAATGCCCAAGGCGCATAAAGTTTTCGCTTAAAAAAAAACTGTAGCTATACCTTCATGTTCGAGATATATAATTCAAGGCTTCCGAATAGGTAATTCAATTAATTCAGTATTTGCGAATCCGAGGTCTTCATAAACTATTAAAAATTTTAAATAAATTAAGTATTATTTTTTCGGAAGCTTCTTATAAACTAATACCGATAACTCTATCATTATAATATATATAACGTTGTTTTTCCTGGCTCGATTAAGTTATTAATAAATCTAAACTGTATATTAGGTCCCTACATTGTTTGATTATAATTTGAATAATGAGAACAAAATTACGAGGTCTTTAAGGTCAGAACCTCATAATAAAATACTAAATTACCTCTTCCACTGTGTTTTGATCGATCTCATTATAGTTAAGACACCATACTTATATTTTGAAGTGCAATTTCCAATATTAAAAGGCGCGTTCTTTAAACGGGCCCTCTGGCGAAGTTGTAAAGAACGTGGTAATTTTATTATTATAGGATGGCGTCCTTAATCCATTCGAAAAAAAACACTAGGCAACAAGACCACCCATTCATTGTTTCCTCAGAAGGAATTTATAGATCTTAACAGATGTCTACTCTATGACACACACATAACATCTTAATTGCAATTTAGGTACCATTATTAATTCCACATGGGAATTAGGTCTCAGCGGAGCTTAGCCTGAAAGCACTAACAAATTGATTTATGGGTCGTAACCGCTTTTGTATGGTCACCAGCGAAAATAGGTTGACTATTTCGGCGACTTTTATTATTCAATACTATTCAATTTGCTGGTAGATACAATTGACGTGAGCTGAAGTTGTTTGAATTTATGTTGCCCTGGTACTTGTATTAGAAATCTAAGTCTAATAGGCGTTTGGGTTGATTTTAACCTGAGTTAGATGTAGTAAGTAATTTTAAGTAATTTTAGATTTATTTAACAGTAGGTTATATACAACTAAAAACTTAAACGAATTATACTAAATTTAAAACTTTTAATATAAATAAAACTAGAATCGTAACGTAATGTGACACAATATAGCTAACACCGCAAACGTAACAATATAAGTAGTTCAATCATTCAATAAACTGTATGGAGACACCAAAATGATTTGGAGCCCATTCAATTTTAACACTTAGTGTCGACGCCCATACAAAAACGTTGAATCCAATATGGATGACAAATGGTCGGGATGTGCGTGAAATATTCAATATAATAATCCTAATCCATTATGTCATCTACCAAGATAACATCTTATCGCAATGAATTAGATATTTAAATTTGATTTTCGTAATTGTTATGAGTACAATCCAGTTACAGTCATAATTGTACATTATCAAGGGTCTCTGATTAGGGATTATATTCGGCCATCTATCGTAAATTAATGGCATTTAGCTAAGAGATTAATTTCCGAAAAATTTAATGCCATTTGTGTTTATTACATACCTATTTTACGACTTCAAACTTTTCCAAATTTAAAACGCAGCGGCGCGAATCCAAATATTTCTTTGAGAATATGCGTCGTCTTTTGTTTTGATGAATTCGAAAGTCAAATCGCACAGCTCCATCGACCCTACCACAGCGACATTTTTTTTTTCAGAGAGCTATTGGCGTAAATGTAGTTTGAAAGCACGGGCTGGCTATTTGGACAGGGCTATAAACTCTATGTGAGAACGGGCTTTTGATCAACAGCCAAGCCAGTAATGATGTATAAACAAACCCACGAAGTTTGTTATTACCTCACTAAAAATGAATTTCCCCGTAATTTTCATGAGTAATGAGTTAACAAAAAGTATGTTTGGTAAGTGCAGTGTAGTTCGATTTGTTTAACATTATTAGCGGATTTTTAATTATCTACTGTATATCAGCAAATCAACATAATTACTATACATTTTTTTTTAATTAGGATTCCATTCAAATAATATGTTTTGTAATTTTTATTTGCCACAGCTTTTTTAACGTCTAAATATATTTTTAAATTGAATAAAAGGCCTTACAGATAGTGGCAGTAATTTTGCGAACATAGACAACAATTTAAAAGGCGTTCCCGCGGATTGTCAGTGGTTTACTTGTTAAAAAATTAATTAATTTGATGGTTGCCAGTTCCGTATGTAGTTGTCATTTTTTTTAGTGCTTAATTCACTAATTGGTTCTAACAAATGCTTATGTTTTAGTGGGTCAACGTTAAAAGAATGCCTCATAAACGAGTGACATTTATGACTGTGTTGTCATTTTAAATGCAATGTAGAGTATCTTGTACTTTTAAGTGAAGCAAAAGCTTTGTATCCTTTTACGAAAATTACGCGTAAAAGTGTGCAGAAAGTAATTTATTTCTAATATGTTTTGGAAATACATAAAATTAATAATAAAAAACAACATTACGCCCGTGTGAATGACGTACTTACAAAAAAAAAAAAAGTGTACACTTACTTATTACATTAAATTATTTACAGCTCCTGTCAATTGACACCAGTAAGTAGCAGTTTTCTTCTACCGACTACTGCTACCCGAACCATGAAGCATAATAAATTATATATCAGGACCTAATTTTGAAAGTATGAATTTAAATTCCAATTGTGGTCGATTTTCGACCGCTTCTGGGCCTCTAGTAACTGTAAATTCTTATGTTGGCTATTAGAATATCCTAACAGTCTCTTTTCATTATGTGAATTTAAGAAAATAGTACGTGATGATTGCAGTATTGTGAAAATTATTTTAAGTATTAATTTAGTTTTATTTAAACATGTTACTGAACAAGTGTTAAATTATTGATGATATGCAATGCCCTAACTTTCGATTTATACTGAAATTTAGTGATGATTTATATGCTGAAAACTTCCGGGTCATGTTCCGAATACATAAATATACAAAATAAAACTGAATGTGATTTATGCATGAGATGCAATCGCATATGACTTAATTTGAATTTTCGATGTATGTAAAAAGGACGTTCACTTTATGCCGACTTTATTACAAAGATGGAATCTATTGAATAAATCTTTTTTGAATATCAAGGCCATGAGTGATTCGTCAACTCGTCCTACATGCCTACGACCCATTTAGGACGACTTGCAGAAAATCAAAATAAATAATATTTTCATTCTGAAACTTGTCCCATGTTGCTTTTTATGTGGAACTTGAAACTTTATCAACGTTTTGTACAGCCTGCTACCCTGTACAGTTTTTTTTGCAAGTCGTCCTAAATGGGCCGTAGGCATGTAGGACGAGTTGATGAATCACTCGAGGCCATTGATGGTTATTCGATTTACCGACAAGAATTTGAATTAACTAAAAGCTGCACTTAATATTTTAAATAACAATCAAATGAGTTCGAAAAATTGATAATTGTTAATTGATTTACTAGAAATTTGTTCCCAATCGTGTTCTTTATTAGCTTCCTACAAGTAATTTCCTATAATTAACTTAGTTTGACAGTAGATTGGCTCGCTAGATACCTATTCAATCAGAAGGTAATCTTAATTTTAACTTTAACGACTGAAAAGGACATACTAACAAGCGGTCCACTTAGATCGAATCCGTTTACTTTATTGGTTCCCTGTGGTTTCCATAATACTATAATTAGAGACCCCCAAAGAACCACGAATGTATCTAATTAAATTGGACCTAAGTCACGGCTGGACAAATCTAGACAAATTTGATGGTCCTAATCAATTAGTACCGCGTTATAGTTGACTGGCTCGGACATCGAACTCGAGACTTAAGGCAGATAGAACTTGAACTTGTTTGTTTCGCTTATGAGGTCAATAGCTTATTGTTCGGGAACTACTGATGAATTATATCTTCTTATTGGGAATATTTTAGGAGCATAGAACTCTTTATGGATGGAATCGGTGGTTCGTGACGATCTGATTGACATAAACTTCAAATAGCTCCAATGTCTATTCGCCAACCATCGACCCAAAAGAAAAAGAAGAAATTATTTTGAGAGGACCAAGAAACCTGGTTACTTAATAGTGATGTTTTACTAAAAGTGCCTGGTTTTAGCAACCAGCAAAATTTCAATCAAAATTAAGTAGATTTTTAGCGGTGTTGCTATTAGAGTAACGCTGTTATTTATTGTTAGTACAGGTATTACTAACCTAGTTGCTAATTTTAGATTTTTTTATAGAATTCTTAAACATTTTCCACATAAAATAATACCAAGGAAGACAAAATAAACCTTTACACAAGACACATTTACTGCAGTAGAAATAATCCTTAAAATACCTCCAACATCGAAGTATATTTTTTGTTGACGTCATTACGTCGGAGGGATCCCGCGGGAGGTCCGGAGGTCCTGTGTGGCTTTGTAAAAACTGCCGCGAAATGGGCCATCACATAGTAAATAGATTTATAATGAGAGCATTGAAAGCATGAATGAACCCTGGGTGGCAAGCGATCTGAACAATTGTGGGCTTCGGCTGGTAGAATATACATTGAAGTTTTAACATTTTTTTTTCTTTATTTCTAAAATACAATGTACAGTAAAACAGTTTGGAATGTTATATTGCACCATTAAACCACAATTGGTTTGTATTGGTACTCACATTCGCTATTATAAAGGTAAGTATTTGGCGAGTTTTAAGCCTCAATTTAGTTATAATAGCGATTTAAAAATATTATGAGTATAGAATCAGAATACAACGTTTTATACTTACCTACATAAAATTTAAATATTTCCTTCTTGCAATCCACAAAAAGCGGATAAATAAATATTTAATAAATTTAGTAAAAACGCTCATCCTATAACCGTGTTCACGGCCAATTACGAGAATGACTTGATCGACTTAAAATTAAAATATTTATGCCAATATTGTTAGTATAGAGCCATTACTACTTTACCTTAATAGATCTCAAGTTGTGATCATGGTGCCGGTTTCTGAAAGGAGTATCAATTTAATCTGTTGTCAAATGAACTGTTTACGACTGTGATTGGTTGACAAAAAGAATAACAACTTTTTTGTGTTGAACAGACTTACTTCTGTGTTGAATGTGTTTAAAATAAGACGATACAGCTTTATGTTGGAGCGGTCCAATAAAGAAAGAACGAAAATTATATAAAAAAAAACAGGAAATATTTTACGTGTCGTACCAAGAAACAAAAAAAAAGAAAAGCGATTTAAAACTCAATATCAAATTACTAACCGTTAACTTACTATTTGTTTAATTTATTTCAAACATTAGTCTATTGACTTTATATCGGAAAGCAATAAATAATTCACTTCGTCGCGTGCGTATCAGAGGTTCAATGCTAACGTTCGTAAGGCATGATAAATTAATTTATTTTGACGTAGCGTCACTCAACTCCAATACATGAGATAGCCATTGCGAATTTGTAAAGTACCTATTTATGTTTGCCGCGCAGATAAATTTATGGTCGATCGCTACCAATAAGTAGGTAATTTATACGTGTAAAAAATTATATTACAATAATTATGTCTATAATATCATTGCGCGTAAAGTAATAGAGAGATATTCAAGTACCTTTAACGAAAAAGTGTTATATCTTATGCTGCGACAATCAATCTTTGGTTTGGACTTTATCCCAAAGGAATAAGGTTCAAAATCGGTATTAACGAATTTCAAATGTTATCAATCAAACATTTACAGGTCACAGGTGTCTGTATCACGGCAGGGTCATCACAGGGGTTCCCGTGAGAGAAACTACTATCACCTGTTGGGACCATACCTGTGGCAAAATGCCAGCCAACTACCAGGGCACCAGGAGTTATAAAGAGTTTGTTAGCTACCTGGCGCATGCGTTCCACCTGGCTTCTACCTGTTCTATAAAACCGTTTAAGCTAGAACCCTCCCTTTACGTTATCGGCCCCAGAATGTTTATAAGGTAACTGAATTTAGTGGGTTGGGGAGGTCTTTTTGACATGGTCCGTGTTAACGCATGCGTTCTGCCTTACCTGGCGTGTGGTGTCGTTTAATTGGCACGCGACTGCGGCACGCGATAGGGGTTGTGTGAGAAAGGGGTTGCACAGTCATGATGTGTTGTTATTGTAATCGAAATCAGTTGAAGTTGGAAAATAGGAACTTAAATTAAATAAATTTTCATGTGATTGTAAACTTAATTAAAATGTAGGGTTTCGGTAAAAGATCCGTGTCTAATTGTTACAACCATTACGTAGCAAGTTACATAAACTTATATTTTGTTTTTTTTTGACATTCGAGTCATTTTTTTAATTTATTACGCGCGGGCGGTGCTATTATTAGTAATAAAATATAAATAGTACAAAGAAAAAAAATCGTATTCAGGCGGGTTTGTTTTTTGTTTGTGCAGATTTAGATGTCATTTACTTTAAATTTGGATAGACACAAAGTTATAAACTTAAGTCTAGTATTTAAAATAGCATGAATATAAACATAACAACAGTTTCCAAATAAAGTAGTAATTAAAGTACAGGAAACTAAATAAAAACTTCAAGTAATCAACACTAAATTACAATTGACACTCAAAACATCTCGATTATATAATACCCCGGGGGTAACTTGTTTATGTTACCAGGAGTGCAGTCACCTCGAAGGACCTTGAGGGCTGACCACAATATTTCAGCAATAAAGAGGCAGGTAATTACGCCGCGCCGGGACACGCCTGCACGTTATTAGCCGAGTCTTGTAGTCTAGGAGACGACCACTTGTAATATTATTTACAAGTTTTATACATTTACAGTTTTTTTTAAGTATAGATCGGATATGGTTATCACAAATAAAAATTAAAACATCACGTTGCAGTAATAAGAGTAATATTTTTAGAGAATATTTTATTATCTTATTCTTTTATTACTTAACAAATTGAATATAAATGTAAAATAAGTAATACATATATTTAATTAAAAAAAAAACCTAAGATTATTCTTCTCTACAAAAACTAAAACGTGCCAACAGCGACCATTTGCGTGTTCGTAAATTCATATTTAAAAAAGGTTAACAAAAATAAGGACATTAACAGATCCTGTAACGTAAAGTAACCCGACTGCTGGCCTAAGCTCGTAGCGCAGTCCATAATGATGAAAGCCACAAGACATGCCTTCGTGATAATGCACTCCTGGTCACGCCCCCTCCATCATTAATGTATCATCGCTTTATGAGCAGCCAACAACCTAATGACATTAACGATGTCTCCGTAAATCAAGGAGATAACTTAAAAACCTTTGTTTTAGTTAATTAACTATAAAAGTGACACATAAAACTAAGCATGTTTTTTTCACTTAGTTTGACTTTTTAGTTTTTACTTGTTTACTTACTATTTTTCTTTTTAATAATTATATAAATGTGGACAGTTTTACATACACTGCTCAGAACCAAAAGTAAGTATAGCAAAAGCACTTGTGTTATGGAATCAGAGACAACGGAGGTATCATAAACACTTAGACCCGAGACAATGTAGAAAATTGGTTTTCTACATTGACCAGACCGGGGACCAAACCGGGACTTCACCTTGAAAACCGGTGTGCACGCCACTCGACTAAGGAGGTCATACCAGGCCATATAGATCGGTGGTACCTAAGAAGTATTCATACAAATTATAAAATATATCTATTTTTTTAAGTTTTCGTTGTAATAGTTATGTATTTTAAAATCTTGAGTTTGGTTATCTATCTAGTCTTTATGTTTATAAGATTTACCAAACAGTCTTGTTAATTTCAAGTCAGATTATTACTATTGTTGACCTACTTTGGCAAATTGGACGAGAAACTATTGTTTGTCTGTCTCACACGATGATAAAGATAACTTTCATAACATAACGCAAGTTACTAGGCAAACATGAATCCCTGTATGTTAGTCCCGCCAAACATAGATGTATGCTTGCTGACTCCCATATTTGTAGTTATAAAAACTTCCATTTATGTTCAGTTGGAGTTGCCCACTCATAATACTTACAGCAGTAGGGCTGTATGTATAATCTTTCAAAAATTAGGCAATATTTTTTGTTTCCTTTTTAAAACACTAAAAAAAATAGTCCTTGTGTCACGAGGGGTTTTACAAACATTCAAATCACATACACTAAGAACACCCAGACTTGCAACAAGCATTTGTGGATCACACAAATGTTTGCGTATAGTGGTAATTGGCGTGGCGACCTATATACCCGCTATCCGTGCAGATAGTCTTATATGAAATTTAAAACAGTACAAATTTAAAACATAAATAGACAAATCGACCAGACTTTATAAAAAAAACCGTTTACAAGATCTCATTGTAAAACGATTCAAAAGTTACTCAGCAAAAAAAAGAAGAAAAAAAAGTTAATTAGGAATTATTTTAATAAATAATAATTATCTACCTGCTTGCTGACAATTTTTTGACTACTATTAATTACTATTTTTTCTAGATTGATCAACAAAAGTGGCAATGTTCTTTATAACCACTATTTAGTTAATCTAAAACCAACATTTAAAAACATCCTTCCTTTAACTTAGGGTAACATGACAAGCTTGCACACACGCCTAATTTCTATTAGAAATAGTGGTTATAATATATGCAAAGAAACTATTAAGTGATCTGCGCTACTAGGGTAGCAGAAGTTTAGCAGCCCTCACGAACTACGTAATCTTGAGTAGTATCGCCGGCCGACCGCACTCTATTATGCAAGCCTTGTATGGCACACTATCGCACGGGGGATCGTAACACGTAACACGCATGTTCCTCTGGTTACAAACTCTTACAACCAAGTAAATTTTGTAAGGTTTCTTTAAACATTTGTTTTGTTTATGTTTTGGTATTTTGTATTAACTCTATAATTGATTCGGTTGATAAATAAGATGATTAATCTACATGATCCCTAAATGAATTATACACAATAACCTTCATCTTTAATCATTCTATTAATTGTTAAAAATATCATTGAAATCTGTTGCGTAGTAAAAGATCAAAGCTTACAAACAGCAAGAGCGACTTTATTTGATACTATGTAAAGATAAGCACGCACATCAGTTGTCGCTATTTGGTTAAATTTAATAGTTATAAAATGAGTTACTTCGTCGACGATTTATTCTATAAAGTTAGATAGGATTCTGTGAGTAAAGATATCTACAATTTATAACTTAGGAAAACTGTTAAAAACGAGTAATTACCAGTTTTATAATAATAATCACAGCTTGACTCAAACCTCTCCAAATGTATTGAGTTTCATAAGTTTCGAATGCAACACATCTTATTCCGCCGCTATCTCCCATCTTCACAGAACATTAAAAAAGCATTTATGAAGAGATACAAATCTGTGAGCACCCTTGGCAACCGCTACTTAGGATCAAATTTAAAAAAGGAATACTACCAAGTTATTTTAATCCATCCCCTCGGGGGATCGTCTTGCGTACAGGCCAGAAATAAATTCGAATTTAATAAAAAAAAGTATGAACTCCGTGTTGTCAATAACATTAATAAATTGTTCAAATGTTTCGGTTATTTAGTTTACTTACGTGTTCTGTGTTTAAATAAGGACATTTATGGCCAAATACTAAAACGTCAATTTAGTTTTAAGAAGTAGTTAAGTCTCATGCTGTCTTTGTTACTTTAAGGTGGAACGTAGCGACAAATAGACATTTAAGCGCGTCTTAAAGTTAAGTTACGTTTCGGTATTCGGGGGTTAACGTGTATATAAAAAAGAAAATTTTGTTTCAAATTGTTATTACTACGTGGTACTATAAAGTTGTAGTTATAATTTTAGTTTTAATTTAATTATAATTTTATTTTTAAAGAATGCGTGTTTTTGTAGCTCTTATTATTGTATGAACGTAACTTAAGTAATGTAGGTACTAAAGCCAATAACTAATTAATTACAGTTGGTCTAAAATATTACTCAATACTAGAGCGGCAGTAACGTAAAACTAATAATAATTAGTAAATTACTCGGTAATTAGCCCAGAAACAACACAAAGCCATTAGTTTCGGTTTGTTAGGAGCAAATATTATTGCCGGCTGATATACCGACGTTTGATGTCGCAGAGATCGTATTTGCTAATCTTAAAGGCAGAACTATCGTAATATAAGCGAAAACAACGGTATTTTGTTTTACGTTAGAGTTTGTGTGGTCCTATGCAAGGAAGGTCTCGAATTAAGTCATCAATGACATACTACAGGGTTAAGTTCGCATTTACGACATTTCCTTTGACACTGCATTTAAAATTTAAACCCTATTCAATCTTTTTAAACTTAACAAGGATTATAACACACTTCAACCAAAAAACCTTACGTCAAGAGGCCAGTCTATTTTTTACTAAGAAAAAACCGTGAATAATTATCAAGGATAATTGAATGATTCCAAAGGGATGTGGTGGCACTTCCTTCTCAGAAGCCCGGGGACGATATAAAAATATCCTTTTCATCCTTTTAACTATTTAAACTCTTTGGTTAAATGTCCTTGTTTATTTTTAGTGTGTGAGTTAGAGCTTCCGTATTTTAAGTAGTTTGGAGATACAATATAACATAAAAGGTGAATTATGGCTTGCTTTGAATATAAGATTCAGTGAAATATATTCGTAATTATAATTAGTCGTAATTGTTTTAAAGAGCTAATTACAATTAGATGTGACTCGGATGGATTACGATCAAATTTTACAATTTTTTTAACTTTTTTACTATAACTTTATTAAGTTAAAATGGTCGGTAAAATGGGGTAAATAGAAAAATTATTTTTTTTTACATTTTACAGATTATAGGTAGATTCTAAGCTGTACTGTAAAATTATACTCATGCAACACAATAAAAGGCAGGAATCCTTTTCCTAAGTTGTTTTTGTTTGCATTTTTATTCATACTATTTTACCTTCAAACTACCAATCTACATGCAAAGAAAAAGCCTAGGTTGTAATAAGACAATATTGATTGGTAAACTGAATCGTGTTCTTATAAATGGAGTAGTTCTTTAAATGAAGTAAGGTACACTAATACGTTATATAAAAAAAATCAATTTTGTGCGGGTCTTTCTTCAATTGAGCGTATATTAAATGGTTAAATTAACCAATACTGTATTCGGGGTCGCCTAACTAGTTAAATACAAACATGAAATTAATTTTACATAATTTTAAAACAATTATCCGCGTCAATTATAAAAACCTATATTAATAGGTATGCCGCGAATCGAGTAATGGAGCGGACTTCCATGCGCTTGCGCAGATAGCTCTTCCGCCGCCCACCACTCGCTATAGTGTCAGGGACAGCGCATTGTCACAGATTCGCAATCACTTGACAATTCAATGACATTGTTGTATTCCAATTCACCCTGTGTAATCGTCGTGTATCGAATAAAATAGTTTGCAATTATTTGTTAAATTGAATAAAATTTGTAAATTCCGAAAAAACACACCCTTTTAAGTCTAGATTATGTTATCACTGCAACGGTTTATATATGTAATGAATTAATGATGCGTTCTGTATGTAGTACTGTTTTTCTTTCTCAATTGAGACAACTATAGATAAACATCATCACTGTCCTACGGAGTGCTGATTCTGTTAAATTAAATCTAAACGAAATTTAGAAAAAAAGCAAGATAGGATAAGCAGTCACATAAGCCCTTACTTAGTACGTAGAACCTGCTACATATACTATGTACCTTTTCTTTTCACCAGTAAGCGTCTCTATCGCCTCTCTTTCGTGGTTATATATTTATAATTCGCGCTATAATTCTCTACCTCTCTCTAGTTGTTGACCTAACAAATTCCCTGATGATAACAATTTTTTATTAACTGTTTAAACTAGCCCCATATTTCCTTATTTATTTTTACCTTATAATAATTTCTCTCTAAACTTCTAACTCCTGCAAGCGTCGGCCTTCCGCTTCTAAAGAGTAATGCCATAAAATACGGTGCGTCTAAACCTTACGGCTAGTACAATAAAAATCTATGATTACCAAAATATAATGAGCTATAATAATACCGCTGAGTTACAACGGTGTGACGTCACAGGATTATCTTTGATTTACACACGTACGGCAGAAGGTACCAGGAGTCCATTGTTACCTGCAACCAAAAGGTTAAAATTAATGATCAGTAAATTGAATAAATTTGACAGTACTTATAAATAAGTCCCTAAAATTCGAATTTAATTTGAAGTTAGGAGTAATAAAATTTTCATTTTATTGTATGTAGTTATTTAATCGTACCCGATGACAATATTTCGAATAAAATCGGTCGTGCTTTTTTTCTTATCTCGTAAATTTGTAAAAAGTTTCATACACTACAACTTAACAATAATATTAAACCCGATATGATTAAATTATTGACTAATTATTAAAAACAATAAAACAAAATCTAATCTAAATATTTTCTAATAACATGCGTTTTTGTCACAAAAAATGTGTATTTAACTGTGACGTCACACTTAAAACCATGCATGGTTTGGTACTGAACACTTGACATTATTGAACCAAGATTTTTGCGCTTATGCACACAATAAAAATTTTTTCATCATAAAACATTGTTTACTTCAAATATTTGATCATATACCACAATTACTTGAAATTTAAAAACTTATCGTATATTAGCATAATATGAGCATTATTTCAATTTGTCTTCAAACGAATAATAGATATCTAATTTGCCTCCTAGTGAAAATGTGGTTATATTTTCGATCTTCTAACCCTAAAAACTCGCTCACGGATGCTTTACTTCCATTTATTTTATTTTCGCATCGAGTCTGCGAATCATTCGATCATGAATCAATCTTTCGTAGTCGTTCATTCGACTTTTTGCGACTACACTGTTATCTGCATTCAACGTATCCTGTACGCCATATGTACTGCTATTTATAAGTTCGCAAGTACTTCCCTGTTCATTGAGATGTATAACTGACTATTCGTGCCTACATGTGATATCATTATGCGACGCCTATTTGTCTGCATATTCGTTTAATTTTAAACACTATTCAGTTTAGACTGGACTGCGTTTGTACTTTATAATAGATTAAAAAACAATTTAGTCGATATACGTAAAAAAACAACATCCATTAATCCAAGCGTAATTAAACCACGATAAAATAACATTTAATATGGTATTATTATTCTAAACGTTTGTAGGATTAAATTGTATAAATTAATTTGCATAAATCTCCTCGTGTTTAGCAATTGATTAGCAGGTAATAAATTCAATTTATCTATAGGAAAACTAAAACGAGAATCTGCTAAACAGTTGCTAAGCACCGTCGAGATTTTTTTAAATAAGGCCCTGTTTAAAGTTCTCAAAATATTTCTGAATAAATATTGTCGGTGCTTTTAAGTGCCCAAGACGAACAAAATCAAGTAACTTTTTTAAAGGCAAGTTAACGCAATTATGCGTTAACACGAACTCTTAAATAAATTTTCCTTGAGACGGACTTTACGCAAAACGGTAAATGAAAAGCTTAAACTGGTTGTGGTGCGACCTTGGACAAACACTGTTCTGCACTTGTGGAACTTGAAACTCACTGACCGCATCTCGTAGTGGACCGCCAAAATATGACCGCTAGCGCACTTTACGGGTCAATATGCCTGGCCAGCCATGTTTAGTTTGATTTTAAAAGTCCCGAAATAAATATAAAACTGACTTTTTTTTTTTTTAATTTGGTGAATTCTTTTTAAAATAAATGCCACATAATTTAAAAATATTCTTACAATGTTTACCTATTTATTTAATCCTAAATTTTATATTTTAAATTTTTAATTAAGCCCAGCCATATTAAGTAGTCTCAAAATATGATGTAGTGTTTTATTATTATGATAATCTTACAAACATTTTAAAATTCCTTAACTTCACTCTAACAACATAAAATTTATTGTTCTATCTACAGATTCTAACCGCAACGTGTGAGGTTCCCGAAAGCCTCCACACGAAAGAGGGAGACAGATACAAACATATTTTCCTTCCTTTTCTATTATCCAACACTCGTGTGAATATGTCTCCACATACGAGAACTTAGAAGCATTTGAATAACGGATTCGTGTGTTGCCTATATTGTTATGAACATTAGAAACCTAACGTGAGTCGCACATGTGCGGCCGTATTAGAAAAAAAACAGCGTTTGCTTAGCAAATTCTAATCTCTACACATACTCGTGTACCAAGGCACCAGAAACCGGGAGGAAGTGTTCCCATATATGCCTCCCTGTGAGACATAACACACTCTATAGCCAGCCACACCACACACGCATCGCATGTCGAAGGGGTTGAGCGTACGTGGCCCCTAACCTACATCCACACACACACTTGCGGGTGGCAAGCAACACCACCCCTCTAAGCAAGAGCGAAAGAGATAACACACTATGTGAGCCGTGTAGCGTTAGAAAGAGTTAGATATGGGGCGCGGATTGCGGAGTCACAGAACAAGTTTGAGTCTGCGCATCTTGAGTCTGTTCTAAGGGTGAAAGTTCGTTTACCGCTCCCGGAGACTGGAAGCCTGGTACTTGTTTTCCATTTTAGGACAAAACTCGATAAAAAAGGGCGCTCGGGTGAGGGATTTAATGGGGACAGTGAGTGAGATCAAGCTAGCTAATCATGATTAGGGGTAGAAAGAAGGGTGCGTAGGGTCGTCCGATGAAATGTGAGGGTGTGTGGGATATCTCGTCAGTCCAATGTTATGCTGGTGTGCGTAGACACTGAAGTAAAACGGCACACGGCCCGTTTCTATTAGAATAAGTTTGGCGAGCTTAGAAGTTTTGTAAAAGTAAAAAACTTAGTTTTAACAAAAGTAAACGAAATTATCTTACTTAACATGCGAGAGACGTATTAACAATGAGAAACAAAAGGGTATCAAATTTACGAATACAGCGAGATTTATTTTCAAAACAAGACTGTCAAATTGTGTAATAGGTACATCAATTGTGTTGTAAATTAATCTCTCTTTCTCTCAACGCGCTCTTTTTTCTCAATCATGTCGATAAAAATGTAATTTTCAGAATAATTAAGCGCTACATTTAAATATAAAATCTTAGTTTAAGATGTAATCGATTTCACACATCACATTATTTTGACTGGCTTAAGGTCAAAGCCCCAATCAGTGGAACGCATCACGGCGCACACTACATCAGTCTAATGAGGTCAGACGATACCCACTGAACCGCGAAATACGACCATCCCAACCATTTTAAAGTATATATTTCAATGACTTAATTTGAATGTACGATAGGCTACGCTAACGCGGTCTTTCAAACTTGATTGAAATTTTTACATAGAGATTGAAGCCAATTAAGCTAGTAATTCATCATAGTGGAATTACACGTATTAAAAAAGAACCTTCTGGAATAATTAGGTAAGCCTTCCATCTCACTATTCATTAATTTTATGTAAATTTCTACTTATAGTAAATAACATTCTACCATTACATTGTTATTTCTTTATAATATGCATGCATGAAATTGATTTATAACGCAAGTGGCCAGGGTTTAGGTCAAAAGTTATTTTCATACTCTAGTTTTAAAAAAATACCATGAATAATAAGAATATTTTGACATGGAAAAAATGACTGCCCGTATTTGTTTAGAACTGCAGGCGCATGCGTGATAGTCCGCCATGTTTACTTAACTGTCAACATGCATTGACAGCATGACACTTCGCGCCTTGTTGCAAGTACTAATGAAATATTTAGATTTCTTAGAAACGCTTACTTCGTATCAATCTACTGTAACTATGCCCTATATGTTTGACAATGTAACTAATTACGATGTACGAAAATCGCATTTTATTTAGGAGCGTATTAACAAAGTGAAACGGATGGACTCTAAATTGACTTAAGATAGTTTTCACATTCATTTATAAACTGTGATTGTTAAAACAAAATAAATTTGTTGTATTCAAGTAAATTTAATAAACAATTACAATTTATATAAAACATAAAGTATACTATACTTAATATAGTTAAAATTACAAAGAATAAGACTTATTTATTAGCCATAATCAAGCAAAATTGATTAATAGTGGCTAAACAAGCATAAAAAATTGATTGACATGGCGGGAAACGCCTAAGGAAAGGAATGGCAATGCTAATTCTTGGTGCGAAAAAACACGAGTGACAATTTTAAGGCAGCGACTTAAAATTAAGTTGTCTTTGAGTATTAGGAGATTAGTTAAGAAAAGTTGAAAACTCTAAATTTATAAATATAGGTACCTACAAGTAACCCAACTTTCAAGCTGCAATCAGCACTATATTTATTTTACTTGTTGCTGTCAATGCCTCATTTTAGGACAATACTTGACGCAATGAGGCTGGCATTTACAACTTCAAGCATTAACCAAATATAGGAATATTATTATCGAATGTTATTTGCTTTCGCTTGTGAGTATAAGCCCTTTCTAAGTAAAAGT
This sequence comes from Diachrysia chrysitis, assembly GCA_932294365.1. NCBI lineage: Eukaryota > Metazoa > Arthropoda > Insecta > Lepidoptera > Noctuidae > Diachrysia > Diachrysia chrysitis. The sequence goes on from OW028661.1 coordinate 2,731,884, forward strand.
ATAAGCACAATAACTCTTTGGTTTCCTACATAAACTAGTGTTCAATATTTTTCGATTAGATAGTTAAGAAAATCCATCAAAATCATTATCTACAACCCAGCCTTAGTTCAATCAAGATCAACCTGCATTTGTGTTAAATAAGAAATAACACATAACCAATCTAAAACCAAAACATTAACCATACAATATCGAATCAATAATCGATACTAATGTAAAAATTACTAGCACCTATAACATTCCAAATAAAATGAAAGCATTAAATTTTTAAAGGTTTACACTTCTTAACCCATATATCATGGTCAAAAAAACTTCAAAACTTAAAATTAGCCTTATAAAAGAAGTATTTAATTAAGAAGATTAGAAAAAAGATAAATAAGTTCCCTTTCTAAGGAATGCCAGGGGCCGAATCCCGAAGGAATGTGGCACTATCCCTTTTTATATCGCCATCTCTTTCTCGGTCAAAACTGGTTAACTTTGATTAATGGCTTCACTAGTTTTTTGTTGACTGCTTGAATAGTAATATAATTAAACGTTGTGTGATAAAATTATGCTTTTCATGATTCCCTATAAACATTTTTAAGTTGACCTTAAATTTTAAATAGGGTTTATGTGACCCAGGAACATACTAACCGTAATACTTTGAAGCACTTTGTACGTGAAATCATAATTATTACCATTAAATATTCAGAATAATTATGTTTTACTAAAATGACAAATAACCTTCACTACTTAAATTATTTTTATCATAATAATAAAAAATTATATAGGTAATGAAATTTTAGTCATTTTAGTTTTTCCAACAAAATTAAATACTCAATTTGCAATGTCTATTGTCTATGAATAAGTTCCCTGTAAAACATTATACCTACTAGGTATATTCGCCTCCACAACTACCCCTACCACACGCTCACTCCCCATTTCATTCATGAACAGACACCACCTTTATGGCTAGCCGGAGATCTCCTGCACAGTTCTGCTTGCCTAGTACTTTCAGCAAAACGTTACGTCACCATTTTGTGGATCCGACCTAAGTATTGTTGTTTCATCTACTTGCTGTCTCTTTTCTTTAGAGGACGTCACAGAGGGCTTAATGTAATAAGTATCAAGTTTATTTTTACTAGCGGTACGCAACGGTTTTACTCGCGTAAGGAGTATATATTACCCTTTGTATTAGATGTTACATGCGGTAACATCTAAAAAATATAATAACCCACCCGTAAGACATTTTGTTATTTGTGACTTTTTTATTTTTTTATAGTTATTTTTCTATTTGGGGTGGAGACGAGCCCAACAACAAAATCAAAGATCATGAAAATCGGTCCACCCGTTCTTGGGTTAAAACTGGCGTACAAACCCGAATTTGTTTTGTTTATAAAGATTAACATTAACTTCGTAAACGAGTTTCCCAAACTGTCAGAATAAATTTCAGATTTAACTAAATTATATACAAAAAGACATTAATTAATTTAACCAAAAATAAGTACAATTCATTCAAATAAACTTTAATACCTTGTTGGTTCAAATAACCATCCAACGTAGTCCGAAGGCTAACTATGACGTAACACCAGATAACGCCAAAAATAATGATAATAAACAGAAAAATCCGTTGAACGTAATAATTATGAAATCTCGTAAAACATTTTTAAACATCCTATGTAGGTACTTTGCTGCAGAATTGGGATTAAATAATGTAAGCAACTGTCTTCAAGATTCATTGGACCAGGAACATAAGCATAATTCCAGGAATGCAAAACCTATCAAAAAGAATCGAGGCCGCCGAAACTGGGGTTTTCGGAAGAATAAAACGATGGCGGGATGTTGCGTCAGCTGGATACAACGATACGTAAATCAGCTCACATGGCGAACTTTAAACATGTCTAATTTAACATACTTTGTAAGTAGATTGGTATTCCTAAGAAATCGATTAGTCATTGAGAAACTAAATTAACTTAAAACCATATGTGACTAAGTAAACACAGCAATGTGTAGCTAAAGCCAAAAATATATTTCCTTACTTCTAGTTTTATAGCAGAACATTATTTTGGCAGCCATATTGGAATCGGATTCATGACCTGTCTATATTTAATCACAATGTAGTTATTATCCATTCAGTATCTCCTTAACCAAACAGGTATGATAATAAATTTCATGTTTAATGAAAAGCAGAGCTTCCCCGCGACCTAATTTCAGCCTAGACATGTTTATATTATAACACGTAGTGTTTATTTGCACTAACTAAACGTTCGTGATCTATGGAATAGGTATTCGCGATTCACACATCATGAACATAGTCTATCCAGGTTTATTTATAAATGAACTGAGATTACTTTGTTTATGTGTGATTCTGGCATCCGGCTTTACAAATAACTTATTTATTTCGAGATATTTTAAGACTTGAAAGTATTTGGCCTAGCAATCAATTTACGTGAGTTTGAGGCTGAGGTTATAAACTAGTACAGTCGACCCGCGGTGATCCGATAAACGTTTTACAGGGCGGTGTCGGACTATAGAATTTGTCGGATTGTAGAGTAGGTACCTACTGCCTAAGACCTGCATATGCCAACCCTATAGTCTGGAATATTTTGAGAAAGTGTACCTTGTAATCCAACAAATTGCAAATAAAAGATTCTATCCGAACTAAATTTTATGTACAATCAACAGTGACAGTACAAGTCGCATTACAGGGGGTCCACTGTACCTACTCTTAAATAAAGATTTCATCTGATCGTTTCATTCTACGTAATTAAAAATGTCGCGAAAAGCCGCTAGTTTTCCTAATACATAGATTATTTATGCTGTTTCTTAGCTTCAGATAATAGCTTTACTTAAGTTACCTACAATAAGCAATACATACATAGAAAAAAGTATAAGAACTCCAAGTGCAAACAAATGACGAGTTATGTTCTATAGAAAACCGAGAATACAATGTTCACCAATTACGAAAGGTTCCGTCAGTTTCATTTTGTTTCCTAATGCATTCAAGTTGTACCTCATTACAAAGCTTGTTACATACAATCTCTCTAAAAGTGCATTACACATGTTCTCACATAAAATTTCTCCCGAAACATGTTGCGCAAGAGACGTAGAGCGGTTCCTAATTTTATCGACGTTCTGTTGTGAGTTACCATTATTGACCATTAGCCATCGCCTCACTCTAAATGGTCGATTAACACTCTGCTTCATCGATAAAACTTAAAATACATTTATAATCTCCATCATTATTAAGATATTACCGCAATGTTTTTAATCTGTTGCATTTATTGTATTATTTATCGCCTTTCCTTCGATGTTGTGTAACATTGCACAGAAAGAATTTCTCAACATTAATCTTTATTGTAACTAACCAAAATAGATATTTAATTAAAACGGGAATTTTTAATTTATAATGGACGATAGATGTTACCTGTTTTTTTGGTTGTATTAGATATCTAACCAATGAAAATCTGGCCATCCTGTGTCATGGCATAATCGCACGTAGGAATGGCTGAAAATCAACGCTATGACGGATAGTGCTCGTCACACATTCAACATCAAACACACCGCTGAATACAATGTCGAAATGTCAAAAAATGTATTATACATTTAATATGGTATTGACATTGGACAGCGCCGCGCTCGATTCTGAGAATATCACCCCAACTCAGTTGAGCTATCTCCTTTGCTACCATTTTCTATTATTTAAAATACTGTTTTGTGTAATGTATATTGTTTTGTACTTTGTTTTCTTTAATAAATTTATTGTTATGTTATTTATTTAGGTATTTAGGATAGTGGACTAACTAAATATGTCTGAGTATCTGACGGTTCTCACGGTAACTTCAAAAAAAAATTAAAGATGCAAACATTATATTATAAAAAGCGTCGTATGTCGGGTTTCCAATTTATTATCAAAGTGTCATATCAAGGGGAATCACCGGCAAAGTAAAGAGTAAACTATTAATAAAATTAAAACTCTCAATACGACATGTTATGCAAAGTAAGGACAACAATACTTGGAATGTGAACTTCATGATTCTTCTAATAGTGAGTGTGAGGCGACAGCAGATTGTTTTTTTGTGGTATTTCTTTTAACTACGCTGTTTAAACCTTTTATCGCAGGTGTTTGACAAACATTCAAATCATATGCATGAAGAACACCTAGACTTAGAACAAGCATTTATGGATCACACAAAATGCTTGTCCCATGCGGGAATCGAACCCGCAGGACATCGTGCACAGTAGTACTTGGCGTGGTTATCATTCGTGTATCCGCGCAGTCGAGATATTTTTCAATATTTCAATCCACGTTCAACTTTTTCCATACTTTTAGTATTTTGACACATTATAGTATTATCCATATATTTATTAACAACGAACATATTTAAATACACATATACACATAAACATACCAAGACCCCGCCGTGCTTCGGAAAGCACGTTATGCCTGACTGACATACGTTCATCTTTGTCAGTCGTTAAATCCTTACAATTCTGACACCCAGTCTTACTATCAGATACTGTGTTAACCAGTAAAATGCTTGTGGAGCTCAGATAGGCAGTAAAATACGGAATTCAGCTGAATCTGGAAAGACTGGAATCCGAACCCAGTACCTATAGGTTGGGAAAAGGCTAGGAAGAAGATATACAACAAACATTTACTTTAATTAACTGTGTTGTCACATAACCATTAATTTAATACAATCTATAGTCATACAAAATTTGACACTAAAAGCACATACACACGTATTCGTCATGCATAAACACGGTACCAAAAACCCAAGTAATTACAGAACGCGCTGAATAAGTTTTGAAACATTAAGAAATATCAGCCACAAAACATGCTTAAAATTCACATTGAATGAAGGCTTTAAACTAATCATTTACATCACAACATGAGCATAAACACAGTTGGACTTATCACGGACAGGTGCTAAAACTAATGATGTGTGAGTGCCAATAAATTTTACGTTTATGACACGTATACTGTCGCGAATGAAAGTAAAAGGGCCACATCAAAGCTGGCAGTAAACCTGATTGGACGACCTTAAATGGCTAATTCTTCAAATCTGAGCCACATACGGCATTGTAAAAGGTTGGTAGTCAGAATTGAGGCTGAAAATGGAACTGTAACAAATTCCCCTACTCAAAAAGTCCATGCGGTGATACTCTTCATGTAAAACTACATGCACTTAATTCCTTAACGGCTAATGGTATGTATTGAAATACGCAACAGATATATGACACGATATACGATATTCCTATATTTTCTCTTTTTTTAATGGGAAACGTAATGAAGTTAAAATTTAAAATAAGTACCTAATAGATCTGGTGACGAGGAGACCTCAAAAATTTGAGGGGACGAGTGGGCACAGGGTGCAGATTTCAGGAGACCCAGTGAGTTCTGAGCCTCAATAGTTCATAATGTATTGATGATTTCATTTTTACTTACACATTTCTAACAGTATGAAAAGTATGTAAACGGATAACTCGTTTGGAATGACTGCGTATTCTTGAGTTTAACTCTAGAATACGCAGTATACGCACTCTATAAATAAAGGTTTATACCTTTATTTATTTACATACAATACCTAAACGCTGTCTGATATACTACTTACCTATATACCATTATCCCTTCCTCATAAAATACTACACGATACTATAACCTATCCATATGAAGAACGATTTTAATGCTACAAACGAAAAAAATAAACTTCGACTGTAATAAAGTTGGTCGACAGAGAGTCGCGTGCGGAGCCATCAAACTTAAGGACCATAACCAATGGCGTCCAGTTTTGCACTTCATAACATATTATTACTTGTAGCAGCGCAATATTATACATGAAGATATTTCGATATTAAAGATACCAGTCTCGTTATGTGTAATTTCATGTGTATGAGATGAGATGCCTCAATAGCATAATGAAACAAGTCCCTTACATTTAGCGTTTTGTGGCTTCGACTATCACTTAGTGAAACGTCTCATTTACAAAGCACGGAAAATATATTTTAAATTGTCCATTGTCCATATTCGCTAATATCAATAATGTTGGCCCCATAATGATAGCTAACCTTATAAGTTTTCGAAATATTTTTCAAATAGATCGTCTTCGGTAAAGAAAATCACGCCTGATAATCTAAACTGTAAATTAAAGACTAATTTATAAACAGGAAAATGTATAAAACTAATCCATAACCTAATCTTTTACCTAATTTATTTAAAACCATCACACATCAGTCTAATCCCGGGCAAGTTCCATGTAAAAGTAATTTAATAAGGTACCGTGAGACCGTGGGAGCGACCATTAATGCGCGCGCCGCATTTAAAAGTGCATCAACGCGTAGCCGCGCATGCGCGACAGATCATTAAGATACGCACTGAAAAAATACGGAGACGAGACGTTTTTGTGAATCATTTATCTGTGGTTGTTACCTTCGCTGACTCATATAGACTTATAGAGATTTTTTGTACCATGATGACTATCTGATGTTTTGCTTGTTTATCTATAAACTTGATGCAAAGTAAGTTACATTGTAGTGTAATGGGTTTATTACTAAGTCTAGGTAACTATCCCACTGAACTCCTTGTCAGTGATCAAGGATCGAACCACTAGAATAATGTTTAATCTTTTACGCTACAAAATCTATCCTTCAGTTAGAAGGCACCACATTGTTATTTTATTATTGCAAAACTTAAAACTTAACGTTACTCCTACACCTTAAAACTTTTGATGGTAATAAATGAATGAATAGCTTACTTAAAGCCTAACAAAGAGTATGAAAAAAAACATCCATATATTTATGAGTTAGTTATCATGAATCGTTACATCACATTGCTTCCCACAACAGCTGTAGTTGAGAAATTAGACCGGGCGCATTCGTCTTATTTTGTCTGATTAATTATAGAAAGTCGTGTTAAATTGTACGCGGAAGTAGGGTTTAACTTGGACAAATTTCTTTAGATTTAGGTACCTACATTGCCCTTGCTAACCTACCATGATTTGTTTGCAAGCACTCTAAAAGATATGAGAATAACAAAGTTTTTAGGGCAGTAACTACTACTACTAACAGGCAGAATGAATTTATAAACATCTAAGTTTGTTGGTTACACCACTATTGTAACCAACGGGAAGTAAAAAGTGAAACAAGCACTGATTGGTTCTTTTTTTTTGTCTAGTCACCTGCGTGCTCCGGTTTGGTACCAGGCGGACATAAACGAACAGGAATATCGTGCACCCGTAACTTAGGACGAATGTTTGATTCGATGTTCCCGCTTTCAAAGAATGTAGACAGATACCTTCTTACGTAGTAAAGTGTCACAAAATCTATGTTCAAATATATACGCATGTAAAATATATTGCCGAACACTTTATTTCGATTTTTTGATTTAACACAGGGTTGAATTTAAAACAAAGAAAACAAACTCCAAGGTTACGGTCATACGTAAAAAAATCCTTAAGTATTAGAAGGAATTTTACTCTAGATCTGAATACAACATTCTCATTTTTTTGCATTTTATGTCTAGACAGAATTGATGATTGATCTAGTCATATATTAAGATCATCAAAATAAAAGAAAACAAAGCAATGTCTAAACCCATAACAACAAGATCAAAACTTCAGGATTAACGGGAATCCGAAACGGGTATTTCTAGCCCTAGTTCCCAGGTTGTGTAAGCTCCACTAACCTCTATGCTCCTGGTAATAAAGCTGAAAATGGTGTAGTTTACACGTGTGATATCGAATTTCTGACCGTTACATCTATGGTCAGACCACCGACATTGGGTTTCCGACTGACTGAATGCAGGTAATGCTTCCAGGGAGCTGACTTTTTGATAGAACCAGTATATTTGAAATTTAAAACAGTTTAGTCACGTCTATCTGCATGTGCATTTAAAAAAACGAACTATATGTTAAAATCATGTAAATGTTTTCAACGCGCTTTTACCCTACAGACTCGTCCAACCAAAGAAAGTCTCTACAACCCATAGCATAACCATCGTAGGTACGAGTATTATAATCCTTAAAGCCATTAATCTACCAAATAGATTAAAAAAAATCGATTCTGCAACAAAATTACACATTTCTAAGACATTTAGCCAAAGCCGATTATTAGAAGATCGACCGACGCGTCGTCGGCAGACCGTAACTGGCGCCTACGACCATAAACTCGTGGTCAATATTTTTTTATTCATCCATCGGTTGCTGGCCAAAGGAACGACCTACTTAATTAAACTAAATAATAAAAAAAAAGTTATGTCATATTGTTAACAGATGCTTGCATACAGCCCAGCAGAGAACGTGCGAGCAAAAGCCATTAATGAAAAATAAATGTTATTAAAAATAATACTCGGATGAAGATATAAAAATAAAAGCAGTTAGTGCAACGTGGAAGACATTATGATGATAACTGTTAAGTAGTTTAGAGGTTATGGTTATAAATGTAGGAGCATGATACACGAAATAGACATGAGCTGCATATTAAAAATTTACTGCTGATTGATATGTTATCCATACTTGTTTAACATCCACCTTGCCTGAATGATTTCAGAAATAAATGATATTCTTTTCTATTCTACGACTCGTTAAAAGTACTATAATTCAATATTGTCGCTTTGTAAATGAATTATTTATCGAATTAAATTTTAGCGCAAATTAGAATTTGACGTAAGATAATTTCGTTTTGTCATAAATCTTAAAAAAAGATGCGTTTACTAAGTGCAAATCTTGGCAAAAACTCGAAATTCTTTTACTGTAAGAGTATCTTCTTTCTGCTCTTTTCCAATTTATTTGGGGTCGGCGCATAATTTTTTCCCCTTACAATCAACCCTACTACCCGTCATACTATTATTCACTGATTTTTCTTTCATATTGTCTCTCACGCGCTCAATCCACCATTTTTCGACCTTCGGCTTCCTCTCCAGCCATCCAAATCTATATCCATCACTCTTTTATTCACATGCAATTTATCGTTCCTCATTACCAGTACCAAGAGATTTCCTTTCAGCTTTTCTGTCACCGATGCCACATCAAACTTTCTCTCACAAGTATATGTTCTCCCAACTCTGACATTGTTCGAATCGTCGTCATCCCGACAGAGCCATAATTAATAAAATTTACATTCGTTCCTTACTTTATCCATTTTTATCACTCCACAAATCCGTCTCAACATTCTCATCACCGCTACATGAAATTGTCTTTCATCCGTCTTTTCAGATGAGTAAAACATTACGGAGCCTTAAATATTGATTACGTAATGACGATACAGTTCATAAGGTAATCAACACATGGTTTAACAGTGAATAATTAGTCTAGACTCGTAACATTTGGTCTAATGTAAACCATAATGTTTATGTCTGAGGCAATGTTGATGCAACTCGTTCTTAACATAGGAATTATACACCACACACGTAATAGATCATATTGTTCGATTCTGTAGAATTACGAAAATTTTCAGTTTTTTTTTATGATGATAAGTAGAAGCTTCTATTAAACTCTAATTGACAAAGAGAGACCAAAGAAAGGTACAGAAGCGTTTGCCCTTCATTGGGACAAAAATAGCTAGAAAAAAATCTAATTGCTAATTTTTACCTTTAGATTGTATTAAGAGAAGTTTAATTAGCTACATTATTTTAAAAATAATAGATGTAAGATTAATTGCATTTCTGTAATAAAGACGCAACCTGCAATAGATTCAAAAATTAAGTTCCCAACAGAATAGTATTAAGTGGTATATAATATAACTGGATGGAAACTAAGTTAAATTTATATGGGAGATAAAAATGCATAGTGAATAAACAAAATGATTGTTTAACTCCACTAAACTAAATTGTTGAACGCCAATACAATGTTTCTGAGAAATGATAATAGAATTAGCAGTCAGACAGGGACGGCCAGTAAGCGGTCTCATTTAACGCGTATATATTTAATTTTATTACAAGCAAAACGTATTATGTAAATTAAACCTTATTCAAGAATAATCTAGTGCTCCGCTCTTGTTAAACATCGATTTGTTTTGAAACTGGAACGCGTCGTAATGAACACTGATATTCCTACAATAATTTAGCCAATCAACATAATGCAAGTTGTTGTTTCAAATAATCTCTTACCATAGAGAAAACATAGACAAGCATAGAGTGCGTGCATCGCTATTAGCCGCTTATGCCGAACGCGAACGTAAGCAAATGTTTTGCTCTAAGTACTACGCTCGTTTCCTTGCGACGCGATGGTAGACGTTTATGCGAAATACTTAATTTTGGTAATATTAGGTTTTAAGATAGTTTTAATAAAACTCTGTTTTGACACTAATTTTACGCTTTTACTTGGGCATACTAGTCCCTACAGTTCATACTCGATACGAGCTCTCTATAATTTACTTATTTTTTCTCTAAGTCTTACACTGTAAACTAGTGTAAACCTGTAAATATTGTGTTAACACTGCCCTAATTTTTGGTAAAGGTCAAAATCATATTAAATAAGTTGTTAGGACAACAAAATCACTCTGAACTTGTCTAATTGAATACGTGTATTTTTTAATTTCTCATTGGATTCAGCAGTAGTCATTGACTAGCTGAACAAACAAAACAATAAAATGTTTATACTTTTTTTTCTTAGTGCATCTTTTTTCACAAGTGCCAGATACTCAAATTGTGACAGCTATAATAAGGTCAGACATATACGAAAGAAATTTAATCCCAAGTTGATAAAATAATCTCATATCGCGGTTCCAAATATATTAGTTATCTCCTCTTTTCCAGTTATACATTACCTAATCGTTTCTAATAACGATTTTAACGTAACAACATAGTATAACAAAAGTTCTCTGTTTGGTATCAGTACAGTTACTGCGGTATTTTTATTTACGCCACCCTTTGTTGTTTATACTTAACAAATCGCAATACAATGAAATAAATATTAACTAAAATTTTAGTCATTTCTGCATATTATTATTTCCTATTTTTGAGGACGTCTTTTTCTATGACCCGGAATCATTGTTAAAGTATCATCGACCTATCTTGCTAGATAAAATTTTATGCCCAAAAGGTTAGAGAAATTCCGTAATATTTTTATTTCCTTTTTATTTATATATTAGACATATAGACAAAACATTATTGAATTATACATAAAAAAACTTCCTCTTGAATCACTCTAACTATTGCTAAAACTGCATTAAATTCCGTTGCGCATTTTAAAAGATAGCGTACAAACAGCGGAGCGACTTTATTATTCTATGTAAAGATATCCGAAATAATGTGCTACAATTTTAATATTTATTGTAGTAGTTAATTGTCTACGAAATCAGTGCTACGATAAATGAAGTATGGTTACATCATACGAGAACACCATAGGTGGACTTTTATTGTAGGGGATGCTGACCTCTGCATGTTTGCTTTACGTATCTTGCTTTTTATGTTTACCTGGTACCAATGTTTATATTCCGTAGCAAAATAATATATATGTTTGCATCGACGCTATACAACACGCACACAGGATTCGTATAATGAAAATTTGTCTGTGAGTAGTTTTGTATTTGTATAATATCTATTATTTTAAACCGACTGAGGCTAATAAAAAAAAGGAGGATTATGTGATTGACTTGTATACATACGTATGTGTATGTATTACGTACGTTTCGTAACAACTACTTTACGACTCAACCGCTTTTAATAATAATACGTCATTACATTCAATTTCGCGAGTGTCATCAAATACTTGAAAAATAAAACAAAATGGCCCATTTTATGCGCTTTAATGTAGAGGCTAAAATATCAAAGGCGAGTAGAAAAAATTGTACAATTTAAAAAGAAAACAATAGATACGTTCATATTTTTAAATGTGGAAATTATAACATTGTTTCAATTATTACAATAATGGGTATCAAATGATGGGTTCCTCTCTTATTATATAATTTAAATCTTAACGACTTGAAGACTATAATGTATTCCACAATGCGAGCAAAAGTGCAATCCAGATGTAGATCAAAATTGAGACCATATTTCATAAGACCAAAACATTTCTCAAGATAAACAAAAAGGAGTCGATGCAGGTCATAATTCATCAGCATCCTCGAAACTGCGGGCAATAATAACAGTAAATATTGATCAATAAATCAATTCCTGTTATCATTACCGTTTTTCAAGGCACGTGCTGCGTTTCCTTCCTGGAGAGACGGCGATGTACAAAGCAATTTAGTTTGTCGGCTATTTTGGGAGCAATCAACTTAGGGTTGTCGTGATGTAAAAGTTTTAAGATTTATTAATGATAAGTTTACTGAATCGTCGTCTCTATATAATAAACTTTTTTTTTAGGTTCAAAAAAATATGATTGTGCTTTTAACTCACGCCGAGGGCACGGCGCGGCGGCGCGATGTTGGGATATGATGGACTTTCACCAACTAAAAACACCCCAGTCCCTCTTCTACTGCCTAGGCTGGAGTCGCGGGCTCGCTAGCGCATACTGCGCGAATATTACAAAAATACTGACATTTTTACTTCCACCTTATATTATTTTGCTACATGTAGTGAAGCGCTTGTTTTAGATTATGGCCGGTCAGAAAACGAAAAAAAAACTGAAAATTTTATCACAATATAGGTACTATAATTAGTTTCATGATATCCGATTCATTCGTGAATCCAATTTTAGAATCTTTCTTTACAAAGAAAAAAAATCTAGAATTTTTCTTTACAAAGCTGTTTCGACTACAGATTTAACGGTGGGTTAGGGTGGGTTATCCCTCATCCCTCTGTCCCTTGCCTCCCTTGCTGTGTTTCAGGCTAACATCGACTGAATTTTATGCGAGCCTGGTACAATGTTTATAATTTCGGCCTCGAGTCCCGCCCCTGAATTTCACAATCCGACCCTCCCTACATGCAAACGTTTCAATATTTTTCATTTCGTGTTTACCTAGTACCGATGTTTATATTATTATAATTTTCGAGTCGAGAATTTTACATTGCAACTTTAGTATAAGCAATATTTTTTTGGCTTGAAATTTTCTAGTTTGTTAACTATCTATCATTCGTCTAAAATTAACAAAAAGCCTTAGTTACATAGTTAAATCAGTCGATATTTAAAATCTAGAACGACCAATGTATTCTTATAAAAGTCAACTGTGTAGTTTTATACTACATCCATTTATTGTAATGGTATTGTAACGATAATAACGTATCAGCAAGCATCAGGCATTTTCTTGTTCTGTAAGGTCAGGTCCGCGTCACAAACACCGCAACAACAAACACAGCCTTTAAATTTGATATTTTCCACATCCCTCGGTCCATGCTTTCCTGGTACCTATGTTTACACAACGTTCCCGAATAAGTCCGGTCCTGTATTGCATGTTAACAATGTGGAATTTATGAGTAGCCAGCTTTTCTGTGCTTTTACACTATCCTAAATTTCTTTCTAATTCAGTCACTGAAGGAAGCCTAAATGTCAAAGCACGTCATTTGTTCGTATTTAGGAAGACTGAAAGCGAACAAGTTCCTAAATTTAGGAACGATTTCATTTAAGATCCCAAATTTAGGATAGTGTAGTTAGTGATAAGCGCATTAATTAAAAAGTATTTAATTTAGCTAATTACAATCAAGTTGAACAAAGTTAGTGAATAGTCTCTTTACTCAGAGTTAACATCGTATTTAATTAATTAAATAAACAATAGTTGCATAGCATTGATTTAAACAAACTCTTTTCCTTTATGCCAACTTAATATTGGTTTCCAATTACATGAGTTTATGCTCTCCTGGTACCTCGGTTTCAATTCATTAATGGTTGTTTGAAGATGTAACTTTGTTGTAATGGAAGGTGTGGAGGTGAAACGAACTAGAAATAAATAATAATTTTAATGAAAATATAATACAAGTATGTTATTAAATCACATGCAATTTTATTTATTGAGTTAATTGAGAACATTTCCATACTTATAATATCCATATCTATTATACTAAGTAATGCTATTTATATAAACTCTGTCTGTTGTCTAATACGCTTTCACGGCAAACCGCTTAACCGATTTTGACGAAACTTGGAATGGGGTAAGCTTGGATCCTAAGAAAGAACATATACTATTAGCCGCGATGACCGAAGCAGTTGGACCCGCGGGAACCAGCTAGTTTCAAATTAAATATTAAATCAACATTTTCCTACAAGATAACTACGTACGATAGTGAATTTATTAAGCTCGGCTGTACAATTAATGGTGCAGCTAGGAAAGTCATAGGTCATACTTTCACTTATATGTAGCCCAGCACACACTATCTGCTACCTGAATGTAGACGTATTAATAGGATACGGATGTTACAGAGAAAGTCATTATAGTGCTCAAGTTCAAAAACTTAACTAACTTTGAGATTAACTTAGCCACTCGCAATGTCTAACAGCCTATCGGTAGACAGTTTAACCTCCTAGAGACAGATTTTTTACTAGAGCGACGTTCAAATGGGGTATACTATATTATATATACTACCCGAAATAAAAAATCCTCTGAGTTTGATAGTGTCGTATTAGAGAGAGACATGCCTGTGATTGGTGGAAATTGACAGATAGACCTGATGTGAGACTAGAGATCCTGGCGGATTTTTCATTCCAGGTAGCCTAAGTCAAAACTACTATCTCCAGTAAAGAGACTATTTACGGATCGATTTTTAATACTGGTCGGTCGTAAAACAATACTGAAGAAAACTAGCGCATATTTAAAATTTAAACTTAGCGTTCCATCTTCCATCAGCAGTCGAGTGCTAAAGGTACTTTACATTGCATTGAACGTTTATTGAATAGTTAATATTGATGTAGCAGGAAATTGACATTATTTCTCATTGGTTTGGCAAGAAAGAAATATAATGTATGGAGTGATAAAATTCACAAAGCTACAATGGAGCGTTGCGCTATTTACGTATAGACAGAGTTTCGTGAGTTCCGGTTGTAAATTGGCTAGTGATACGAACAGCTTTTAACACCCAAAATTCTTATGACTAGACTTCAGATGAACAATTTTAATACCCAGTCTTCGTGTCTTCGGGCCGAATACTGAAGTAAGAATCAGTTTTAAGTCTCTGTTACTTTAAGGTGTAAACTAGCGACAGATAGTAATTTAAGAACGTGATTAAAGTTGAGTTGCAGTTCCGTATTCGGATGTAAATGAAACATATTGTGAGTTGGCGGTAGGTTTTAATGATCCAGCCTTTATGGTGTAAGACATGGCTTTCCATATTTCGTAAACATGGTGGTACTAGACGAGTTATACACAATCATGTATCCAATCTCGACAACCCTTTATAATGTTTATGTCATTTGCAGTTAGTGGTTTCATTTCTAAGATTGCACCAGACTACATCACTACCGTAAGTGGTTAAGGTACAATCAAACTTGACAATGCATACAGACTGAACTTCGTATTAATCAACATGTTTGCTCTGCTAACATCTCTAATTCGATATGTACCGTAGGGCCCGGCATCGGCCTGTTTCCGTGTTTCCAAAATCAATTACACCATTTAGAGCCAGTACCGTAAAACGAACAAGACCGGGAAAGAATTTAGGTGAACTTTTCCGAGCCATTTTATATCAGTTTTCGTAATACACGTCAGTTGAGAGAGTTTGTTTTGACAGATGCACTATAAAACGTGGAAGTTTGAGTTATGACATCATAAAAGGGTTTAACGGATATTTCTTAAGAAACGATCTATGCAATTTGCCGATGACACAGTTGAAGATGTTTCAACACGCATGGTATAAAAAATATTGGAATCACAAACATATGGACTGCCGATGGACCGAAAATGTTTAATTTTTTGTCCATCGGCGGAAATACAAACACGGTTAGAACAATGGCTTCACTTGTTTTGGTTGAATATTCGTCACAAAGTTCATAATAGTCGGTCGTTGTGTATCGCTCCGTCCGTCTGACCCAGGATGTGAGTCAAACAAAGAACGTGACCACGTAACAGTAAAAATGATGTTCATATTTACATATTATTTGCAACTTATTGCTTAATAATGTTTACTCGCGAGTATAAATTAAAAATGAAAACTAATTGACACTTTACAAGACATAATTTGGTGTGATACGGCGAAATCTAGAAGTGTGTTTCTTTATGTACAAACAAGGCTCTAAAGAACTCATGAACTTGAAATACATTGGTCAAGTTCACAACCTTCGCAAGTGCTAGATAGAACAAGAGCGAATGAATACACACTACTTAAACTACCCTTCTCCCTCACTAGTCGCAATCGATAAAATTAACCCCGTCATATTGCGTCACCGTTCCAACGAAAAATGTCATCCGAGGTACTAGGAATGCATAAAGGGTAGCTAGTGGAACAGTGACGCAATAGATCACCGTATAGGGGAGGGGTGAACTACATAGCTGTAAAAAAACTCGTCTTTATGAACGTGGAACATATTTTTATTTATAATTTAAAATTAGAAACATTTTATTTAAAAAAACCATTTCTTCAGTACTTTTTAAATGGAATTCAGAACACCTAGGTATATTGGTTTTTATATAAAAATAAATTAATAATAAAAGATTTGTAATCTGCTAAAGTCAGTGCAAAACTGATTAAATTAGAATAACATTAAAAAAAAACTCTTAAAACTTACACGTCTTTAAGAGCTTTAAATTAAATACCTTAAGTTAGGTAAATTGTTAAAATACAGTTGAAAAGTCATCAATCTAACTAAAATCATCGCGGTTATAGTTCAATTTAGAACTATTTTCTTATTTATAGAGCGTTTTGTATTCATGAATGTATTGCGAATGTAATTCCTAACCCTCTGCCGTGCCTTCAATGTGTGGATAATGTGAACATCAAGGTGTGCATGTGACAGACGACAGGTATGTGAATGAAGTTATGGAATTGGTGTATAGACAGTGTATGGTTTGCGCATGTGTGCGCGCGGTGCGGGCGTGCGGTGCTCTAACGCCCGGCAACTACCAGGCGATCAGAATACTGTAGGAGATCTCTTTTACGTGGAGCTCTAGGTGAGAAAGAGATAGATATAGGTGGTGAGTATGGAAAGTTGGGGTGGAATGGGGAAAACTTACGAGCCCGCTACATGTGTGAGTATCAACGGCGCGCGCGAAATGAACACAAACGACTCTCTTATAAGCATGATAACATTCATTTGTTTACATTTCTATTAAATAAATTTGTTGTTAAAGGAATTAATATAGATTTTGGTAAGTTACTATTTGAAAATAGATTAAATTAAATGTGATTTCTATTTCTAAGTGTAATGATCTAAGTTTTTTTTTTGTATTGACTATCTTAAAAGAGTGGTGTGATTTTTAAACATATTATTATGTAAATAGATTTTAATTTATTTATATTGATTGAATCATGTCTAACCGGCTATAATGACTTAATTAATGGCTGTTACTCTAACTGAATACGTTTTTTTTCGATCTAGATTTTGCAGTCTAGGCACATGCCAGATAATACAAATTTACTAACATTTGTATGTGCCTAACACAGAAAAAGAACAATGGGCAATAAGACAGCTGTATGGTGTATATTAATTTACGTATACCGGAATATAAATTATACTCAAATAGAATAAAAATAGGTTTAGTTTCTAGTTAGAACATCGTTACAAATGTGCGCGACGTGCAGCGAGTTCGATCCCCGCACGGGACAAGCAATGTGTGATCCATAAGTGCTTGTTCCACGTCTGGGGTTTCTTTGTGCATGTGATTTGAATGTTTGTAAAACCCTCGCAACACACAAGTAATAAAATCCTTAGAGCGGGAGTAGATTTATTTTAAATAATAAAATAAAAGGTAACTATCGAGAAACTATCCTTTCACAGCTGTGCAACAAATACAAACATTTATTACATTATTCATCTACACGGCCTCAATGACCAGACGAGTCCACTTTGATACTAATGAACACATAAGTGTCACAGTCCTACTCAAGCAATCACAACTTTACTGTGCATTGTACAGTAACATAACCAATTTCCTCTATTAAATCGTACAGTCGCGGCATTAAGTTCTTAATCAAATAATAAACTGATTGCAGAACTTACAACCTTAATAAGATTTAGTATTACGCAGGTGTCAGGAGTCAAGAAAGATTAGGTTTAATGAGACTTACAAACCGCTATTCCAACGCGATAATGTGTTAAGCTCTGAGAAATAACGTGTCATCTCTTCTTTTTTAATATAAAACTCAGTCGGGCTAGTTACACAAATCATCTCAAGAATGGGTAGATCAATTTTCATGATATTTGATTTGTTGGATTTATCTTCGTCTCGAATAGCAGAAGAACTCAACAAAAAATTATTGACATTTAAAATAAATCGCACGAAAGTACTTCTTTTAACCGTTCTCACTTCCTTAGGAAAGCCTGTGTATAATAATAATACTTAATTGTGGGTATACAAACACTTCACGGCATTAAAATTTTGAGAGAAAGTTTAACCTTGTGTTAACTAGTCAGCTATTACCAATAAACGCATCCTACGCTGTAATCGGTTAAAAATTACAAATAAATAAAATTTTGAAGAACTCGTAATTGAAACACCTACGTCGCCGCCGGAGCGGAGCTTACAAAGGCACCACCTTTGTTTTAATTACATTAATAAAATGCGTGAAATCAATACAACCTTATTTAGTAATTAATACCTACTATACTTATATCCGTTAATATTTTTAGGTATCCATTTTTTTTTTATTCTGTGATGAGGATTAAAAACATTGTTGTTATAAGACGATGAGTTACAATAACAACAGGTTGCCCCGTTGTAACAAGGACGCCACCGTAGCGACGCTACCCGGCAAGGACCTTGTAAATACCGTGTAACGAGTACTAGGCTCGCATAACTTACAAGGATATGAAAGACAGTCGGGAACCGATCTTGAATCCTGCGTTAAAAATAAATTGGCCAGCCTTAACTGTGCCCTTTGGAGGTAAAATACTTATTTTTTATTTATAAACCGCACATACGGTGAGTTTAACTATGCGATGTTCCCAGCCCTTTTAATGTAATGGTAAGATAAAGGGACAGCCTTTGATCGTATAAGTGTATACTTTAGTTAATTGCGTGACTTTTTGTTATCTGTCCAGATATATTTTATAGATTTTTACACGCATTTGGCTGTATGTTAATGCGGTTTTAAAGTAATTGGTTATAAAGATAAATGTTTATTACGGTAGGTGTAATTTACAAAAATGTATTATAATTAAAATTACTTATAACTTTTTCTTAAATTCCTCACTGCCTATATATACATTATAATAGGGAAGTTTTATGCAACAATTACTTATTATCGATAAAAAAAAAACTCTACATTTCGTTCCATAATATCGCGTCCAGTTCAATATAATAGAAGATAATAATTATACAAAAAAAAATAACAAAAGTTTAACCCGTCGAACTTCCTAGAGCGTGTATCATTAGTTAAGGTCGGTAAAGACATGCGCGCAGTAATGGCGGGGCGCTTGTAACCCTGTAGCCGCGCGCGTGAAATATTGTCTTGGAGGGAAAATTTACGATCTAACCAGCAAGTAGCGAGCCGATAGCGAAAGTATAGAGTGGAAATTCTGCGCTCCGAGTACTAAACTAATAATTTCAGTTAGTTATAGTTACATCGTTGGTGAAAAGGTAATTTGTCATTATTATTTTCACAACACAAGATCGAAAGTTAGATACTTGGTTTAGCGAGCAGTCTTTTTTTAGCTGTGGTATTAGAAGATTGTACCTATAAATTATTTATTTTACAACTTAGAATATAAAACCGGACAAGTGCGAGTCTGACTCGCGTACCGAGGGTTCAAATTTTACTGATCGTCATGGTTAATCTCCAAAAACAAACTTAACTGTGCGATTTAAAAAATGTTCTCTCATACATCGATGTATGCACTTCCAAATTTCTAACCATAAATGTAAGTTTGTAATCGTAGAAACGTGTTTTTTATGTTACAAAAATACTTAATAACATTTTTCCTTTACTTGCGACTTAGACCTAGCATCATGCCAAATTTCGTGACTCTGGGTCGACAAGAAGTACCTTAAAGGTTTTGAGTTACTCGAAAATATATGTGAAAAACGACATAACTAGCTGTAATTTTAATTGCGTTGACATAGGAGCTTGAATTTTTTATTACTTTAAGGGGCCGTAGTTTTTCATAATAATTTTACTTAATCTAAGCACCACATCACACTAAAGAAAAAAATACTAAAAAAAACAGAGAAACAGACAGACGGACAACCAAGTAATAAAGCAATCCTTAAGGGTTCTATTTTCCCTTTTAAGGTACGGAACCCTAAAAAAGTAAAAAATCACAATCCACTTTTTTTTAAACAACACTCAAATTAATATAAGTAATAAGTCATGTGACTACTAACCCTCGGATACCGAAACGCAACTTAACTTTAAGAAGTGCTTAAATTATCTATCTGTCTACATTACAACTTAAAGTGACAGAGACAGCATGAGAGTTAACGGCGACTTAAAACTGATTGGCATTTTAGTATTTAGTCATTAGTCTTGTCTCTTCCATACATTGGAACGATTCAATCAACGTTAACGCTTGCTTGTAGCAGCAAATAACACTTGGCAAGAGGGACAAGACTAAATTTTATTAATATGCAGATTTGTTAAAAAATACTTGCCAAAACAGGTTTTTTCAAAATTCTTAAATAAATGTATGTGAGTTGAGTGTGACTCACGGTAGTCATGGTGCATTTAATTAAATCGACCATTAACCTAACATACTTAAAATGCTCAATCAATAATAATCTTATGAGCTACCCAGAAACAATAATAGAAAAGCAAAAAAAAAGAAGAAGAAAGCTTAAGTCGCCAAAATCAACCGAAACGTCTACGAAAGTACCAGGCGATCAGAAACAAACAGTAGTCGATCGAACGTTTGGCTATCGCGTCTATGAGGGAAAATCGAACGGTACAGTCTAGATGCGCGTGTTGTCGTAAACGTAACGCGGCATGTCAAACGCACACGACCGCGCCGCGCGCCCTGCTCTGCGGGTGATTTAGCGCGCATTGTTTGTGAACCACGATAGGGTTGTCACATCAAACTAATCAAGAATACGTGCTTAATCGACTATAATTGGTCTGAACTTGCGAATGTGTATTCTCATTACGTATTCTTTTTTTATAAGTGTCTTGTAACTAATTGAATGGGAATCGTTTTATTTTAAACATTTTAGTAAACCTAATCTTTTAAATAAAAAAAGATGTAAGTTGAGGTTGTATGTACTAATTAAATGCTCATTAATATTTAGATATGTTAATTAAAGCTAAGAGGTTTTTAAAATAATAATAAAAAGACAAAAAAATTACTTTATTTCATTGATTGACAACCATGTAGTTAGTGCATATGTCCACCCCCTAACGTGACAACATGTGCGTCCCGGCTGCGCCCGCGCATAGATACAGGGCGCACCCGTCGTCTATGATCATTTGAGAACATTCATATTGACATCATTACGAAAACAATTAGTGCATGTGACAAGTGTTAATCAATGTGTGCTGGGGACATTTTTTTATGCAAGTAATTATGTGTATTATTTATTATTAATTAAATTTTTAACGATGTGCCTAATTAAACATCTGTTGGTCATTGACAATATTTTCAAAATATTCATAATCATGGAAACTATTGTAATATAGCAAAAAATACACACGGATGAAACAGGATTCATATAAATTGCACCAATTTTCTAATGGGCTAACTGCCCATTAGAAAATTGGTGCAATTAATTGCTTAATAATTAATAAAAAAATGTACACAATAGCAATACCATAAAATGTTTTACTGTTGTATAAAATATTTGACTGGCCTGTTGGTCTAGTGGTTAGTGACCCTGACTGCTAGACCGGAGGTCGTGGGTTTGATTCCCACCCAGGACAAATCTTAATGTGATGAGCATGATCATTTGTTCTGTGTCTGGGAGTAATTTATCTATAACTAGCTGTCCCCCGCGACTTTGTTCGCGTGTTTTAGTTTCAACGGTTTTTCCTTTTTGCAACATTTTTCATTTATGCTCCGCTCCTATTGGTCGTAGCATGATGTTATATAGCCTATAGCCTTCCTCAATAAACGGACTATCCAATACAAAAAGAATTTTTCAATTCGAACCAGTAGTTCCTGAGATTAGCGCGTTCAAACAAACAAATAAACAAACAAACAAACAAACAAACAAACTCTTCAGCTTTATAATATTAGTATAGATATGTATCTATTTAGAAATATATAAGTATGTTTATCAGTTGTCTGGTTACCAAAATACAGACTCTGCCTAGTTTGGGATCAGATAGTCGTGTGTGAGTTGTCCCAAGATATTATATATATTATACATAAAAGCCATCGAAGGTAACAATCCCTACCTAACACAAGAAATATTTAATAATGTAACAGTTATTCACACAGTACTCTTCTAGTAAGTATAGACATTGCACGCGGAAGTTACTACTAAACATAACATATACAGACGTCCCCGGGTCGTTAACGCTGTTTCCAGCTCACATATAAGTTTACGCCGCCATGCCATTTACGAAGACACAAAGCTGGCTAATTCTGAAACTGCTGCAAACGGTTTGTCGTTTTACTTGAAGGAGACTTTTACGGAAAAGGTGTTTAAGAGATGCTAGTAGTTAAGTAGGTATAACAGGGATGTTTACTATTTTATTAACAGGAAAATTAACTATCATTTTTAATGTCCGTCATGAAGATTATTAACAAAATATAAGACTCCTATTTTTTCATTTTTTGCGTAACCAAACGTTATGATGATACATTGATTTAAAATGTCGCATGACCTCACAGTTTATGGTACCTTCGTATTCTCTGATTCCATAACACAAGTGCTTTAGCTGCATACTTTGTAACCCCCGGTGTACAGTAAACACGCGTTGTAATTTTATTACTAGAGTATATTAATTTTAATTAAAGAAAACAGTTTTAGTCAAATAGAAAGTAAAAATTCAAAATAGTCTTTCAAAGTACTCAAGAGGGCCCATTCCGTCCTTGAGTATCAAACGCCTGACCGACATACTCAAATAAACATTCTTCGGCAGATAATTGTATAATAAAGTAAACTAACAAACTAACAGACTAACGAACACACTATAAACGAAGCATCAACACCCACGCGTCGTTCACCCTTTCTGGAGCTATGGTTGACGTAAAGGGAATTTTTTAACGTGAATTTTGTTTCTTTTTTTGTAGGTTATATGATACTTTTTTTATTTAACTTTAGACTATGTTGTTTTGCAAGGTTGCTCATTAGACAATCCTTTTTAGCTTTCTTATTTTTTTTTTCTTTTACTAAAAGACTGGCCTTTAATAAAGCACTCAATAAAAAAATATGAGTTTCGTTTGCGACTAAAATCAAAGCGATGCATTCCAACTGAAGTTGTATAAAATTCATTTACCATCAATGTTTTCGTATTCACTTGCGTAAGATATTGAATCGAATTATCATGTACAGTTAAAAACATTAACATGATATTCAAAACTTTCTCAAGCGTATTATATACAATTTGAATAATTAAACTCAACATCTCTCAATACGTACTTATCAGTTTCTTATTTTTTACAATCGTAACGTAACATAACGTTTTTTATGTATTTGCCGAATATTACAGAATAAATTATTTAAAAAAAAAGGGGTTTTATTTTTTTAATAGTAGCGAAGACTCAGGCGAGCCTCATTTTACTTTGCTTCATTTACTAAGTTAGTGGTATTCGATTTTAAATAAAGGTTAATATTAATCTTAATATTTTACGACAGCCCTGAATGGCTAGTCCCTCAATCAAACCGTTTCCCTAGCCAGCGACGATAGCCGGTGTGGCCTTGACCGATTTGTACTGATCGACAGGTTGCTGTGTGAACTAATTTCTAGACTTAGCTATGTATATTTGGTATTTAAAGTACTGAAATTAACCACTGAATAAGTCGTCTGCACAGATAGTGCGTACGCGCCGGCGCCGTGCCGCGGGTTCGATCCCCGCATGGGACAAGCATTTGTGTGTGGTTGTTCTTTGGGCATGTGATTTGAATGTTTGTAAAACCCCCGCGACACAAGGGTTAAAAATTCCTTAGTGCAGGAGGTGTTTAAAAAAAATACATCGAGCTCGTAGGTACATAGAAATAGTGTAGTTTAAGTAGAAAATGGTTTTTTTACAATTAAAGAGCGTGCTGACTTACTTTTTTTCCGCGTTAAAATAAGAAACAAAGGTTTTATTTCCACCTACATACGGAAAAACTGTAACTAGTTACTTTGGATTACGACTATAATGTACTATTATGAAACGGGAACAACAGTCATAAAACAAATCCGTCTTTTGAGACATTGTCTGCGCTGTGTCAGATTAGTGGGTTAGTTTGGTTCAGCATTGAGCAATCACTTCCCGTCGTGTGAACATAGAGTAAGCAAGCTTTTATTGCGAACCTATATATAGCGCAACGAGCAGGCAAAAATACACCGCACTGGTTTGTTTTTCTATCATAAAACAAAAGTAAGTATGCGCAACTTCTAGCATACTTCTATGCGTTCTTTTAAATCGAATGAAAATCGGAAGAAATGAGGCCTAAATCTTAATACAGTGTATTATTTGGTAGTTTAATCCGTGTTATCTAAAAAAAAAATAACATCATTAATGAATCAATGATTTAAATAAGTGTGTTATCTATATATCTATATAATATAAAACAAATTCAGGTTAGTTACATCATTGTAACTTATGAACGGGAGGACAGATTTTTAATGAGTTTGATTTTTTTGATTCTTCTCCACCCCACATAGCAGAATTAATATAAACACAACTCAGCTAGTAATTATAATAAAGTAGATTTGTTCATTTCTCACCAACAAAAACTTTCAATAAAAATCTTTTTTTTTTTTCATGACAAAGGTAAATTTTAATTAAGCGCTTTGGTATATTAAATAGTGTTAGCCTAACCAACATTAAGCACTATATTCTAATTCTAGGCCATACTTGCTGCGATTCCCATACAACAACTGGCATTCTCCTTTCCTAACGCGTATTTAATCTATCATAGTGCAACGCTTAAGGAAATTCTAAAACCATAAATGTCATAACAAAATGAGATCCTCTAACAGTTTTAGTATCAAACCAAGTTAGTTATGTTTAGTGTTTCGGAGAATCCGTGATCTTTTGATCGCGTTATTCAAGGAATGGTGCACAAGGATTTATACGGGAGTTCGCTGAAATTTCGACTATTCGTGTAAAACACTGTTTATCTTGTCTATGTGTGTGTGTTCACTGTACAAGTTACGAAGTAGACTGGATTAAAAATAATTTCTTGAGGCTTATTATGTAAACTAAAAAAAGTTATTTACTTAAGATTGATAATATTAATTGTGATTCAAAAAAAATAATCAGTGTTAATCAAAACGTGTAATTAAAAATATTTAGGTTAGAATAGTTCGATAAAACATGTCACATAATACACTTTTTTTTAGAAATAAATAATTTGGTGAGCCATTAAAAACCATTTGCATATTTTAAAAAGAATCTTGTTCTATTACAGAGAACTTAGCGCTCGGCGTATCTAATTTATTTTCACAACGTGTTCGCCGAGTTTCGGTCTAGACTTACAAGACGTCTCAGTCTAGCCCGTCTCTCGTTTGTACCTAGAATTACCAGGAGTACATAACCGACAAGGAGCCGTGTAAGCACTAAGTTTACTTTCGATACCTACTCACACATACGAAGTCAATACATGCGTATTAACTGGATTTTTAACACATCTGTAACGACTGAAAATATTTTATTTAATAATTTTATTAATTAACAGCTATAATAAATTAATATTATAGACTGTTCTTTTACACATAAAAACTGAATAAATGCACATTGTTTCTCATTATTACGGGTGATACAAAGGTTAATTTAAGTGTTTGTAGGCATCCCCTGGCGCGCTTAGCAACCAAATTTCCGAACCCGACCATTTATTTTATAAGTATTTTTAGCGGTGAAATATAAGTAATTTTTTGTTTAAATTAATACTTCGTAAAAATATTTGTGTGTCTCAAATATTATTATGTGACATAAATAAACATTAAATTTAAACAATTAATTGAACAATTGTAGAGTCATTTAAATTCAACCTCTGCATTTCAGGGTCAAGGTCGCTTTTTATTTCTTTTCTTTCCGTTCATTGTAGGTATACAATTTACGGAAGAATCGGTAGAACTTCAAGGGTTATACATAATTATACATATTACTTTCATGAAATTTCTTTAATATTGGTAACGGTGTTGAGTTTCTGCGAACCAGAAACACTGGCAGTGTCCATTACCGATTTGAGTAACTTATGTGTCCTTTTGGGACACTTTATTTTACAGATTTCTGTAAGCAATTACAATACTTAATAATTTATTTATTTATTAAGTGCGTGTAATGTACATTGCTTTTGAATATACCATTTTATATTCAAAAAATATTCTACTTTTTAATATTCAGTTTTAGCTACTGTTACGTTAAGTCTCTAAATGGTCCTAAATGCCACTATTCTCTTGTCAGTCTTTAAGATATTCTATAAATGGGCTATAAAGACACAAAGGCCTATTCAGAAATTGCCATAACTATTAAGCTTGAAAGATAAATTCGTGATTTCTCGTTACCAAACATAGGCGCCTCACTACGTAAGTAACTCTCACAGCTCTATACGACCTCTTTCTTCAAATGTTATAGATCAGTTTTGTGTATGAATTCAAGGTGTCGCTAGCTCTGAGGTCCCGGGTTCGATCCCCGGACGGGTCAATGTAGAAAACCAGTTTTTTATTGTCTCGGGTCTGGGTGTATGTGTTACCTTCGTTGTCTCTGAATTCCATAACACAAGTGCTTTAGCTACTTACTTTGGGTTCACAGCAATTTATGTGATGTTACCCAATTTTTTTTTTCTTTTGCCCTTTTGGCGAGGAACAAGAATAAAAACAATTGGCTATGTATGTTTCTATCACCAATACTATTTTTAAACGTGTGTAAACTATTCAATGCGTTATTAATATGCCGTTTCTTACTCAGATCCCTCTTACACAATAAAATATTCACTCTAGACCGGAGACAAGTATAATGAATGCATATTTAATTCAACAAGCGAGTTTTAAATTAATAATGACGCTGATTATGTTTACTAAGCAATTCAAAATACTTGTGTCTTTCTCGTAAAAGATTTGAGAATAGGATAAAAGATTTAAGGTCCCATAAGGTCAGTTATGGTATCATTGGCATGTTATAAAAATACTAGCTGTCCCCCGCGACTTTGTCCGCGTGTTTTAGTTTCAACGGTTTTTCACTTTTGCAACATTTTTCATTTATGCTCCGCTCCTATTAGTCGTAGCGTGATGTTATATAGCCTATAGCCTTCCTCAATAAACGGACTATCCAATACAAAAAGAATTTTTCAATTCGAACCAGTAGTTCCTGAGATTAGCGCGTTCAAACAAACAAATAAACAAACAAACAAACAAACAAACTCTTCAGCTTTATAATATTAGTATAGATTAAAGCTTGCATTAACTTCACAGATCCTAATAATTTTTATTTCTCTTTTTATAATTATAGAGTTAAAGTGCGTGTTCGTAGACATTCAGGTTGTTAAAGATTGCAAGACAGAAATATATTAAGATTTTCAAAATAGTCATTGTAAAATTACTTAATTATGCAACATTGATAAGCAGCGGCGGAAAACTGAAACTCAATCAGTTTTAAGTCTCAGTTATTTAACATGCTGTGTCTGTCACCTTAAGGAGTAAAGAAGCGACAGATAGACATTTGAGACCGTTTGAAAGTTAATTTGCGTCAGTAATCGGGGTATATATTTTTTTTTTCGGCTGGTATCTTTTATTACGTATATATTGTTGATATACGAACTCATTTTATAGAAAGAAAATGAAATAATATAAAAAAAAAAAAAAAACATTGTTTTTATGTTTTGTTTCTTTTCATGTCATTCATTCTGTTTTTCGTGTTTTATGTTTCTTACAAATACAAATTTTCAGCTTATGTTTTATATTTTACTAGTAGTTTCAACGGTTTTTCATTTTTGCAACATTTTTCATTTATACTTTTGGTCGCAGCGGAATGTTATATAGCTTATAGCCTTCCTCAATAAATGGGCTATCTAACACTGAAAGAATTTTTCAAATCGGACCAGTAGTTCCCGAGATTAGCGCGTTCAAACACACAAACTCTAGCTTTATAAATTTTTAAAAAAAATATGTAGATTTAAGCGCAAATCCTAACATACAGTTGGGTGTAGTTTATAGTTTGTAGGCTATGTAAAATAACAACATAAAACTAGGATATTTGCACATCATAGAACTGTGACGTCAATTGAAATTCTTGGTTTTATTTCTTAGTACAAACATTAACCTTACGACGTGTACTTGGTTTTAAATAACTCACGCACGCGCTGTACCTTCGTTAGAGATGAAAGATCGAATGAGAATTTATGATAATTGCAACCTGTTGCTATGGATACCGAATAAACAGTTTTACTCGAAGCTATAAAGATATAGGCAAAAAAATGTCAGGCATTTGTTTTAGAAGTGAAATTTTGAAATCAAGGAGAGCGACGAAGATGACGGGAGTTTGTTGCTACGAGGACCGTAATAACAAAACGCGCTGGTGCATATTAAAATGCCACACAATTTCCTGCCGGGAGCCGGAACCGACCACACGGCAAAAGTGCAAGATGAAAATACGTAGGTCAAAAAATAAAACATAGATGTTTGAAATTTCATTTAAATCGGTTCAGTAGTTTTGGCGTGAAAACGCGACAGACAGACACCGGTCTCACCGAATGACCGGAGTAATTCCTTACTATAATATCATAAATGCGAAAGTAACTCTGTCAGTCTGTCGCGCTTTCACGCCAAAACTACTAAACCGATTTAAATGAAATTTGGTACACAGATAGTCTAGAGCCTGAGAATGGACATAGGCTACTTTTGCTGAGATAACTGACATCCACGCGGGTGTATATATATCTATTTATCTGAATATTTTTGATAATTGCTAATTAGAAACCAAGGATAATGATGAAGGGATTCTGTTAATAAACTCAAACATAGACAAGAGCTCAGAGCCAGTATACAAACTAATAAAAATCACAGTAACGAAAAGTTAACACAGATAAATACTTAGCATAGCAACCGAGCGGCGGGTATCAATGATATCTCAGTAACAAATGGTTGCTTCACTAAACCTCTACATACTTGCATTAGTAGTCTCAGTTTGTTCAACCGTAGATTTAAAAGCTAAACATTGTCTTCATCTCAACACAAAGAGCTTTGAAGAAAATTACCGAACGGGACATAACAACAAAAACAAACAAGCCGAAATTGAAAGCGAAGTTTCAGAGAAATTGCGTGCGCACAATCCTAAAGCTACTGTTTGCAAAAACTTTAAAATAAAGCATACAGTTAAAGGAAACAAAGTCTTTTCATAACGCAATAGATATCATATTAGATTGTGTACAAAAGAAAGGATTTTCTGCCGTTATCTAAATCTTCTAAGCGTTTAATTATACGGGCCTGTTTGCCACAAAACCGACAATGAATTTATGCATGAAGGGACAGAATTTCTCCATTCGAGCCTTGCGTCGGGATCTCGTATAAAAAGGAACAATAGTCTTTAGTTTTAATCTCGCTTCGTTTTTTAAATATATTTTTTGGACGGAGATCGGGTTCGTGTGCGGCTGAATTTACGAGTTACAACGACCGACTTAGGGCTGCCAGGAGACAACCAGATGTTATCAGGTGCGAAGTTGAAACAACTTTATTAAAGAAATTTGTGACTATGAAAGGAACCGGTTCGAAAAGGTTGAAATTTAATTTTTGATAACATCATAATTATGGAGATAACTGCCACAGATGCTACAGATTATGAAGTAGTATAAAAAACTATGTATAACTAAATTTTAGAGCCAAGTAACATGAATTTAAAGATATTTAAAGTGTTGTGCTTTGCAAGTGTTCTGTTTTAACAAATTGCTCTCCTAAAATTCTCTCCTTGCTTTAAAAATCGTCCGTTTTAAGATATCTTCCGCAAGGAACAAGTGAAGATAACTAGATCCAGCCTGTACTAATATGCAATACCTAACAAATAGGTACATTATAAAGTACTAACCATAAAACCATACACCAGCCGGCTTGCTGTCGGCAAAATAAAGAGAGATTCCACTCAAGACATATATAAAAAAACAACTTAGTAATTCCCAGTCTTACACATATTTTTTCGTTTTTACGTGGTAACCCTACAGCCCTCTCCACCGGCCCTTAAACTCGACCCTTCACAAGACATGCGCAAGATTTGCGTGTGATTCCGATCGATGCGTACGCGCATACTTTGTAATTTGGCGAAATTACAACACACATGTACTATAGTTATAATTTGTTTTTTTTTTCAGTTATTTTCGCATAACGACCACTCGTTGTTGGGCTACAATTGTTTCATTATCTAATTAAAATAATAAATCTTTGTCAAGGTATTTGGGATGCGTATAAACTTTCTAATTGTTGCGTGCGTGTTCCGCATTTTGTTTATAAATAAGTATTCTATAGATAACAGAAGCCGAAATGTCTGTTGTTTCGGTGAGACTGCATCATTTAATGATAATAAGAATATGTTTAGTAACTAGGTACTTTGATTTAAAATAAAAAGCAGATAAGTAAATGAGTATGGCAAGGTTCGAATCCATGATGCAGCAAATACAGAATCATTTTGGTTTTGCCATTTTAATAACAGAATTTATTACACTACCTAATTTAATGAAATTAACTGATCCGGCAAACGCTGTTTTTCCAGGGTCATCCTTATCACCCAGGGGTATAAACGAGAAATTCTTAGATCTACCAAAATATACGCAAACAATTCCATAAAAATCGGTCAAGTCGTTTTAGAGAAGTTCGATAGCAACACATAGACACGAAATTGTTATATATTAAAAGAAGATTAGATTATAATAGTACTACTTAAATCTATCTAGGTAATAGTATTCTCTCCACCACAGATAAAAACTTAATATATTTTTTTTTGTGTGTGATCATTGGTCTGATTGAATTGAAATTCGAACAACAGTCTTTAAAATCCTAGTTGTCTCCAAAAAATAATCATTAATATTTTTTTATCATATAAAATGTATCACATTTATTATTACTGAATTATATTTAACATTAAGATCGTCGTTATTAATAATTCTTTAACGCCTAACGTTAAAAACATCGCAAACAATCACTGATAAGTTAATGTTGTGAGCGGCTTGATTGCCTGTAATGGCGATAATATTATTGTGGTAAATATATAATACACAGACAGCAGTAATTAAAAATATTTAGAAGTTGTAAATAAAAAAAAAAATGGAGTTATAATTGGTGTAGGTACTAAGTTTTATCTTTAAACAATTTTAAATTACCGATAAAAATTAAAACTCTTAGATATTCAGTCTTAGGCACTGTGCACCTCGAAGCAAATAGGTAAAGATATGATTAAAAAGAATAAATATCGTAACATACGATCTTTTTATTACATTTTGACCACTTCTCTAATTTATCCGAAATATTGTAATACAAAACTCACAGATACCTAGCTAACAAAAATTATTTACCTATTTATAAACCAGATAATTTTTATTCGTGGAATAGAATTTACGTCTGACATATTTTGTGTGAAAGAACCGTCAAAAAATTCTAAATTAATCCTCGGATAAACTTATCTGGCGTTAGAAAAATCAGCTCTAAGTTTATTTTGTTGAATCGACTTGATCCTGCCTAATTAATGATTAAGATTAATAATACCCTTAAAATGGAAACCTACCTGAAGTTAAAAGCTGTCATCTTTATAGCAGCATGCCCAACAATCACGTTCGTTGAACAACACACAAAAACACACAGTCAGACACAAGGAATAGATAAAGTTCGAAAATATATTTTGAATGTCCCGCGTAACTGCGCGCTATTGCGCAGGCGCGCCAGTAGAAGAGTGAGTCTCTCGCAGCCTCCGGAGTCCGGCGCACTGTCGGCGCGCGCGCATCCTCGCTGCCCCCACCACGCCCGCCATTCATGAAAATGTTCAATGGAGCTTTTAAACTTCAAGCTTAGTGCTTGAAAGTCCCAGCATTTCGCACGCACTGCCCTTTCATGTAAAAACAATAGCAGTTTTGCGAATTATGTCGTTTTGTTCGTTTGTTTGTTGGTTGTTTGTTTCATCCATGGGAAGAGGGATTTAAGCATTGTTTGTCGCTATTTTTCATTGAAGTGCTTACACAATAATTATGTTTTTTTTTTTGTTTTAACCAAATTAACAAAGTACATAAGATCAAGTGCGACAGAATCTCGCGCGGAGTAGGGTCCGCACGATGCTCGAATGAAAAAACTTTGACTCCACACATAAGCCCTTTTATTTGATATGTTACTAATATAGTTTGCAGAACTTTTTTATCATATTTCTAATTAACCCGTCAAAAGTGGTCTTCATGTTTAAAATTCATTTATTGTAAATACAGGTCCTTTTTTAGGTCATCGACTTACATATGTGAATCAAATTTTAATTCTATGGGCCCAGTAGTTTTAGAGAAAAACAGGATCTTATCAAATATAATATTATTCCTTACATATTTTAAATTCATAATTAGAAAGCTAAAATCCTGCACCTGGCGAAAATAAAATAGTTTGGAACAAGGTGTTGGGGAAAAAAACATTTAAGAGAAACTATTTTTTTCAACCCTAAGGAATATAATCCATGTGTCGCGGGTGTTTAAAAAACATTCAAATCACATGCACAAAGAACACGCAGACTTAGAACAAGCATTTGTGGATCACACCGACGTTTGTCCCATGCGGGATTCGAACCCGCAGCACGTCGCGCTCAGTGTAAGATAGCTTGGTGACCTATACTCGGTTTTTCGTGCGGTCTACGCATCAATACAACTTGTAATATGCAATATAGTAATGCATTGGTTATCAGAGTATTAATACACTGTACATCGGTGTGTGCATACATTATCGGCTGATAATATCCTGTCATAGTTAGGTACAGAATGACTTCATATCTGTTATAAAATACCATTTTTTATAACAATGTTAGCTAAATAACTTTTTGAATTGTACAATCAGGATTATTAAAAAGGAATTAGGCAAAGGTCAGCAACAAATTATCAATCATATCCAGGGTGTTCTATTCCTAAGTATGTTTGCTTACTTAGTTCATGTTTAACTACATCACGACGTATTCCAATTAATTTTTAAGCATATGCGTAATAACATAATCTATCCCAAGTAAGCAATTGTCTATCTCGTAACTTGCTTAGAACTTAATCAGAAAGGATAACTTGAATGTTATAAGATCATGTGCCATTTCAGCTAGTGCAATGCCATGATAAAGGCTGGCCGCACACATCTATCCCCTAAAAAAAATGTATGATCAATAACTTAAAGAATATGCTTGCTCTTTATTTAAATGTCTGCAGAATAATTTAAAATCCGGTAAACGGCGAGTTGGTCGGCGAAAGAAGTCGTGGCTCCGTAACATCAGAGAGTGGACTGGAATAGCGAGCGTATCCGAATTATTTCGACTCGCTAAGGACAGACAACAATTCCAGAAGTTGGTAGCCAACCTTCACTAGTTGGAGAGGCACTTGAAGAAGAAGAAGAAGAATAATTTACTAAATTTAGAAAAAAATCTTTTCATTTAAATTTTCACAATGGAAAAAGCAGCACGTTTCAAACTAAAATTTACACGTGGCTTTGAACTTCAGCAATGAATGAAACAGGATTTTAACGGAATTTGCGGTTACTAGATAAGGGCTTCGGCCAATGACACTGACACGAATCGTGTCATAGATAGTTACCCTTAAATAGGCAAAAAATTTGGCAAATTTCGCAATTCCCTATTATCTAGGATAGAAGTACCGCGGAAGCATTCGACATCGGTTTGCGCAACGAAGCGGATGCCAAGCGTGGGCATTATCGCATCCGTTCACAACTGCGATGAGACCTAATGATATAGATTTTTATATAAACCACAAACTCGGTATCGTAATAATTAGGTATGGTTTTTGAAGGTTAAAGAGCAAAGGTCTCCGTGAGCTCAGCAGCTCCTAGACTTCGTCGATCGAGTAGTTTTTTAAAACTACTAGTCCTGAACTAAAATAATATTACCACGTCTATACTCCCCTTACGGTGCGTCGAGTAGCTCTCCTTTCTTTGTACAACGCAAGAGTTTGACAAGTCGACAATATTTAATGAATTTATTGAAACTGAACTATGTAGGTACGGTCCACCGAAAAAAAATTAGTAAAAACCCTGTTAATTTCATACTTTTTCTACTGGTGTGAGATAAATACAGCAAAGTATTTAAATAAATCAATAAATAATCTCATAATTACAATCTATATGGTCATGATTAATATTAATCAGTTATTTTATATGTCATTTTATTTTATTAATTACCCATTTATTTATAATTTAAATTAAGTGTGATTTAACAGCAAATACTGGATTGATCAGTAAGAATTACAACAAGTAAGACCTACGTAAGTTTGTTACATGAAATAGAAGCCAAAACGTAAAATTTTCATATTTTTTAGTAATAGGACAAGGATACTAAATCCTACAGATAGGTGTACATTAAAATATAACCCTTTTATAATGATGTCAAACCATTTCCCAACAAGCGCTGAAGACTCCAGCTCATGTTTGGCAATGAGCTGGAATCTTTGGGTAGCTTTAAATGAAAATTATTTGAGACCAACGTTATAAAATACCTTATTTAAAATGCCTCTGTTTTTTTTGCTATTTGTAAACGAAGAAGGCTTCACGGTAATGAAGTACCTAGCTCACATGTTATGTTCATCTAAGCTATGTTCTAAATTCTGTTGAAATAACCATAAATTCTACACTCAATAAGATAAACTTCTTTTTTCAAAGCAAGCAGAGACTGGCCAGAAAAAAATCGCAGCACCATAACACATCCTCTGACAATACATCACACTGTCACTTTTTTGATACATAAACATCATATTTTCGTTAATTGTTCTAAATCTTCAGTCTCGTTATAAGTTTATAAAATAAAATCAAAATGGGTGATAGTGATTCACGGTGCGACAACTTGAAAAAAGAGCGTGTGAGATGCGACGTTTGTCGTACCATCAACTTGGCTAAACATGTTAAACATCCAAAGCCAGACATGCAGATGTATGAAAAATGTACCCCTGTAGAAAAGTACAGCTGTCCTCGAGTCGAAGGTACAACACAAACATACAAGAAACTCAAATATACTCATGTTTAAATGACAACACATTAATTCGTTTTTTTTTCGTCGGCTGAAATTGAATCATCTAAAAATTAGGTTGATTAACCACCCAACTGTAATAAAACTTTATCTGAATAGATACCTATACATTTTTGTATTTTTTTTTGTTAAGTATAAATGAAAATTATAACAAAACTTATTTGGCTTATATTTTCTAGAGTTTTACAAAAGGCCTCAACATCTTGCATACCTAGACAGTTTCTGTCAAAAACGATGGAGAAAAGCTTGCAACTGTTAACATTTTGCTCTTTATGCATTTATGATAAACATACCTACCTATTGAAACTCTTCATAATTTATTACTTTAGCGAAAATATTTCAGTACATGGTCTGCCTTTCGTCTGGACGTCTAAACTTCCCGCTTAGATATTTTAGATTACAAACAAACCTACATCCCAGAAAGTCTGTTCTAACAACGATTTTATGAAAACAGTTTTTAAGTCTTTCAGTACATTGTGAATCGATCGTTATGTTTTAGGAGACTTATAATCAAAAACGTATTTTTTTAAATATTCAAAATATAACACTTATAATATGTTTAATGTGTATGAATGATATACTTTCTTTACTATTCTAAAAAGTCTAAATAGAATCTAGTTTGGACATGATTACTTTTTCTATAAAAAATGTGGCTGTGGTGAACATTTCAGTACATGTATACGTCCATAGTATGCGTGACTCAGCCAGTACGCGAACATATAAAATCTTACGTGAATTCTATTTTAGTGTACATACAGATAACACTGACCGAGCTCGTGTCACTGACTCGCCATCGCCATAATGCAAACCTACGGACACAATAGAATCGTAATGTGTTTCTAACTTAAACTCGATTCAAATCGCTAATTGAATAAACATTGTCAGTAACTTAATTCAATTGTCCAAAGGTCCATCTAGCTCCATGATAAAAAAGCGAATCGTAGTCAGTCACCGTTTAAATTACGTTTGCATAATGTAAAACACAAAAAAAGAAAAAAAATGTAACCACAACAGACTCTCGATCGCATGAGCCAATCAAAACAACATTCATGAACAAAGACTCTGTAGAAAAAAAAACGAAACTGTCCAATGTACTAGGAAATAATAACTTGGATTAGGTAAAAATATGAATCAAAAAGTACTCTTTCCGGCTACAATAGCCAGAAAGAGACGCAACCAAGTAATTAAAATATATCTGTCTCTTTTGCATCAATGAAACAGCCGTGTAAAGGTGACTGCCCTACATTTTACGAACGGGCCTCCTAGTAACTATGTTGCCCTGGTGTTTATTACAAATGATGTAACGTCTCCTAAATGGTTCAAACTTTTACCAGGCACTTTACGTACTAGTGTTGTTACAGGTTGTATGTATGTAATTATTTTTGGTAATGAACTCAACATCTTTGCAAAGTGACATTAACAAAATCAATCAAGGAAATATGTAATTAGGACGTACCCGAATTAATATTTTTTAGGTTATAATTTCGTGATTCTATTTGTAATTGCATGAATACATGTTTACCTACTTTTAAAACACAAATTGCATGAAAAAAGCTGGAGTTAAGTTTAACAAATCAATAGCTGGCTCTACATTATGTCGGATTCAATAAATCAATTAAAATGAAACTGTAACAAGTCTTACTATGTGCTTTTTCTCTAACTAGCATGGTGCTTAAAGACAAGTTAATAATTGATGTACTTTTTTTGTAAATTTTTAAGGTGTCTCACTGCTAGGCAAAGGTTTCCCATAATTTGCTCCATGCTCTTCTGGGTAGAGCCGCGTCCCACCAATCTGGAAAATAGCGTCTTTTCGGCCTACCCCGTTTTCGTGATCCGGCTTTTTACCCCACTCAGTTGCAAGTCGCGCCCATCTATCCGGACACGGGGCTAATATAACTAGCCTGCTTTACTTTAATTTAGCATACCGACATCTGCAATTTGCGTTTTTGAACAAAGGGTTGTGTTCCTTTGTATTTACTAACTATTTTAATATTTTTCAGAACTCCCGCTGAAACCTACCTGCATCAAGGTTTGCAGCAGAGAAGAGTACAGGTTAAAAAAAAGCGGTCAAACTGTTGCGATTCCTAGAATGCCACACTACGTGCACGGAAAGCTTTTGTACGCCGTCAAAGTTGGTGAACTTCTACCTCTTTTATTACTTGCTCTCCTGGTAGAAATTAAGATTTCTCTCGACGAACGTCCATTTCCTAAGACGTTTACTCGACCTTACTCAACTCAGACGGAGACAACACGAAATACGAAATGGCAATTTATTTTTTGCTTTTTATAATAATTAGTTGATTTAATTTGAAGTCGTTACCATTTTAATAACTGTTTAAAAGCAAACAAAAAACATTCTTAAGTATCCTATAAGATAAGCTCTGCCGTACTTTAAGCTTGATACTTACTTCCGCTTTTCGAGAGTGAGATTTTTTGTAACCAATCTCGAGCAAAGTTAAGTAGAGTCGAGGGTTTATTTTACCTTACATTTTAAACCAGATAATAGGTAGGTATTGCTGTTATTTACAAATTTACAGAATTCATGCAAATTGTTTTGTATGATATGTGTTCAAATACTACGGGCGCATTTTTTTTTTCTTTTAAATCATAAAACAGTTATTATTTATATATTTTGTCTTCAAAACTTATAACCTCCTCTGTTTCACAAGCATTAGTAACATTTGAGACAATTCATCGTTTGTCTATATTTCTTAACAGGCTGGAATCCTAATAGGCTCGGTTTACTTCACGTATACACAAGGAGTGTGGGGCGACCAACAAGAAGTCACAGAATGCCTCCGTCGTTGGCAGGAATACATTCGCAGCATCAACACTAGACGTCCACCCATCTTCGATCACTGTGGTAACGTGATTGTACGTATGCAACATTTTTCTAATGTACTTTATTCCTGTAGCTTTAAGTCGCACTTTCGCTTGAATTAGATTCTACAGAAATGTCTATGTCTCCTCGCAACTCATGTGATCCTAGTAGAAGTAGTTACGTCACCGGTCGTTCGATCAACTTGCTACCGGCTCAACGACACCGCGCGGCGCGTCTGCCGGCCTGCGTGGCGTCGCGCGTCGCTATCCCTTTCCTTTGGAATTCGTAGGATGCCTAACATCATCCATAATATATGTAATGTATTTTTGAAATAAAGAAACATTGTAATATTTTAAATACACACATTACAATTTTAGGTACAGGTTTTACATAAATTAATTGTGGGCTTATAAAAAAACTGATCGAAAATAACTGGAATAGTTTTATCATTGGATTCATTTATTTAATATTAATACCAGCCTTCTGGTCGGCTCTACCCGTGACCAGAAGGCTGGCATTTACTTTGCCCAAAGAATATGCATAGCAATTCAACGTGGCAACGTTGCCAGCCTTCTGGGCACGTTTCCTGTCATTGACAACGATGAAGATGAATTCTTTGATGCTTGTTAGTTATTTAGTTACTTATTTTATATACTTTATAAGTTTTAATTTTAAAATAGCTTAAGTTTTTGTGTTTGTATAAATTGATACTGTTAATTTCCATAATAATAAAGAGGTAATTTAAAAAAAAAAAAAAAATTAAATTTAATTCTTATTAAGTAAGCCGATGAAAAAAACAATTTTATGACGATTTTTTTTTTTCGTCGTCACTACATTTACATGTTTACAAGTCTGTGAAACATTAAATTTGCAAAGAATTCATAGCGACGATCTCCTTACTGAGTCTGAGAGCCTAGTAAATCGGTGGCTGTATGAGACACGGCGCGGCGCGGCGGCGTGCCAATCGCATTTCCGCAAAACGTCTGTCCACTATGAAAGCCTTCCGCAGAATGAAAGAATCACGTTCGATTTGCTTGTTGCTTGGCCTGAAAATATCAAAGTGGCTTACTGCTTTAACAAAGCTGTCAAATATTTGCAATGTTAAACGTATCTATCTATTCTAATCCTAATTTTGTTGTGAGCTAGAGACGAACAAAGATCGTGATTTGTGACTATTGCGGGTTTACTAAGTATGTTGATAAATCTCTTACATGTAAACGAAACCATGGATTTAGCAAACGGATTCAAACGGTAGCTTATAAACGACAACGTGTAACAAGACAATAACAGACTATTTCGGTTCTTCTAGCGACGCCAATTTCTGCTAACCTAGTAGATGTATGCTACGCTCCACAGACACTATAGGGGCGGTGAAGTCGCGGCATTTCATAGATAGCATTCCAGTTAACCTTTCTAGGATTATGTCAGCCTGGTATCAGCACGTCTGACACATACGAGGGACGCCGTTCTTTGCATAGTGTTTGTTCATTCACTCCTCTCAACGCTCAATGAAAGCGAAGCAAGCTACGATGTAATAGGTGTGTGTGGTTGTGTGCGAAAATCACATGGGTTACTGAATTTTGTATAGATATTTTATTCATGTTGTCTGTTTTATGAATCTTTGATTTTTGCTAAAAAAAAATAAGTACTGTAATTTAATCATATTTTCGTAAAAACCCAAAAAATAAAAACCTAATCATAAAGGATCATGAATCATTTTTTATCAATCACTGAATTAGGTTATTAGGTCACGTCACGGATCCCGACCAAAGCCATCCGGATAACGCCATTCAATACCAACATTTGACATACCGTGTAACGTAGTGCTGCCCTTCTGTGCTCCTTGTACGTAAATATTGAGGGAGGCAGGGGATGCTTGGTGATCGATTGCGGGTACAAACTGTGTAACGTAATGCTGGCCGGAAGAGCATCCTACGCGTTGATAACAGCCTGGTATAAATGGGTGCATATCACTGACAATGTTACAAGGATGAAGTTGTAACGTTTACACGATGCGCGACGGCTGTCGCCTGTCGTATTACATGAACAAGGCTGTATTCATATATTAATTATAGACCAACCTTAGCTAGCTATGGAGAAGCAGATAACCTGATATTATAGGAAGCTATGTAAAATTGCCGCGAATAACTTTCTTACACGGTAAAACACATCGTAATAGGATATATTTTTCTAAAACCTAATCACCAGTGTGGTATTGACGTACTCATATTTTAAACCAAAAAAGGTGGTAGGTGAATTATAAAAAAAAAAAGCTCTTGTGTAAAAACGAATATGGTGGCATTTCAATACACTTATAAACGTCATGAAATATATCAGAAAGAAGGGCAATTAAATAAAAGAGTAGACAAAGAAAATTGTCCTAGTTAATTTTGAGCTTATAATAATATTTTGTTTTCAGAAAAAGGATACCGTGGAGAGTTTTGTGGCACCACTGTATGCTATGTACAAAAGCGCCGTGACAACATGTTTCGCGGGTAAATTACAGCTTATTTTTACATTGTCTTGTTATAACTCAGTTACTATTAAGATCGAACCCACAATACATCGCGCAGTAGCAATGAGGGCTACCGTTATTAATTTCGCCGACAGGGGCGCTAGTCGCACGCGAGGTCATTCCAAAGTTTGGTGGTGGGGTTTTACAGCTGACGCGCCAATGGCGCCAACTGGTGAGCGCAATAACTAGCCCTTTTTGGCCTGCTCACTTCATTCTACTCTGCCATCCTTGCTGTCGGATATAACATTCTTATTTACACACATAGACTATACTGATATGTCTTTCCAAGGCCGACTGAACCGATTTTAATAGGATTTTCCTGGCAGGTAGTTGACTATATAAGGAGTAACTTACAGCCGAA
This sequence comes from Diachrysia chrysitis, assembly GCA_932294365.1. Lineage (NCBI taxonomy): Eukaryota > Metazoa > Arthropoda > Insecta > Lepidoptera > Noctuidae > Diachrysia > Diachrysia chrysitis. Next base: position 2,772,845 of record OW028661.1, read on the forward strand.
TAGTGAAACGTCAATCAGTTTTAAGTCGCCGTTAGGTCTCATGCTGTCTTTGTCACTTTAAGGTGTACAATGCGACAAATAGACATTAAATTTAAGACTGCTTAAAGTCAAGTGGTGGTTCAGCATTCGGGAGAATTTTGTACCCGAAAATAATTTGATTCGGCTAGAAAATAGCCGCAAAAAATATAGACAAAATTAGGGACAAACTCCGGTTTTGATTAAATTATATCTTATGGAAACGGAAAGTATGCGGGAGAATCCGCGGGGATTAGATAGTCTTAAAATAAAATAGCATCGCATCGAACTAAACGTTCTAAAATTTTCAACAGGTGTTGTAAAGGTGCCGCTCATAATAAAATGCGCGTACCTGGACTACCTAAAAGCCTTAGAGAAAAAACACGAGGAAGCCGCCATGGAAAGGAAACTAAAGAGAAAGGGATAATCAGAAGTACAGGCCCCTATGATAATCTTAACAAAGCACAGTAATAACTTATGAAATTACAAGTTAGTTACGTACTGTCAAAAAAATTCTAAAGTTATTTGTTAAAACGAGACTAGTAACATCATCCACGTTTATTTTTGTTTTGTCCCTCAATTTTGATTGAAAGTTTTGGTGAAATTCGTTTATCTAACAAGTGTATAAGTTAACATTGTAAAAAAATGCATTCTATGAAATACCGTAAAATGTATCTAGTATTGTTTAGTGCTTACCGTATGATAATTTTGAAATTCCTAACATCGGAATGTTGTAATATTTAAAATTATGGTGAGCATGTATACAAGGGAACGTATTTTTTAAATATATTTATTGTTGTTACCTATTGTTAAAAAAGAGTAATACAAATCTTTGAACGATTTATTACACTGTTTTCTTTCACTTCAAAACTGATCCAGAAAAACTGATAACGCCTTTAGCAAAGCGCATAGCAAACTCGCTTCAATGAGACGCTTGTGAAACATTAATACACGAAGCTACGTCGCCACAATATCGTATTATTGGTAATGTGAAATAACTGGCAAGAAACTTTACTAATATTATGATGTGAAAAAGGCCTTTGACTATCAATCAAAGAATTATCTAAGGCTCGGAGCAAACGGGCCACTGAATACAGCCAATAAATAGCCAGCGACAGCGACTAGAACGCGCCGCACATGTGTAGCTGCCTAACAACAAACAAATATTTGTAAAAGTGTTTTAAGTTGCTGTCACTGGCAATCGGTGGCTGTGGTCTGAGGCCCGTTTGCGCCGAGCCTAAGTTTGAGCGAACCAAGCATTCATATGACTGATTCAATTCAACTTTTGCAAAGAACACAATTCGTACTCATTGTATAGTCTAAGTACATTTGCAACCTTCATTTTCATCCCAGTTTATATTTACATTAATCTAGATACCCTAGACACAAAGAACTATACTTAAAATAAGCTCTTCGATTATAACTAAAATCTCTGCTGTCTTCGTCTAAGCTCTGTGGCTTGTAGGTCGAAGAAAGCGGGGTTGTCGTCAGGAGAACCACCAGCCAGCATATACTCCAAGTGTCTGATGTAACATATGGCTATCCTGAAATTAAAAAGTAAATCAATTAAGGTAGCGTTCAGGTTTGTCTTAAAATTTATTTGAATGTCACTTGATACTTCGTCAATTTTTTTCCTAGCATACTACGCATAATGGCCCGATCAAGAGGCAACCGGGAAACAGTCCAGTTAAACTTACTAACCTAGCCTATACTGTCCCAGTGCTGGGCAAAGGCCTTTGCCTTGTCCTTATCCCAGGCGACCTCGAACCAGCCCTATCATACTGCCCAATTACTGTGTAAATCTTCTAATTTGCCTTTACAGACTTTCAGGCTCGGTGGGATCGGTTTCAGATTTCCTGAATACATAGCTAATTGTTTAATAAATCTGGTCTAAATAATCTAAATCTAAATAATTTAATCTAGAATAGAAAGAAATCGGAGCTATAAGACTGTGTTCTCACCTAAGGCACTCAATTTTGGAATATTTCTTCTTAGAAGGTTTGGTGACCGGTAGTTTGGATCGGAGTAAGTCAAAGGCGCGGTTCATATCACGCATCCTTGTCCTCTCTCTATCACATGCTGTCTTCTTGTACTCTGAAATGTAGTTTAAAGAAGCTTAAAGATAAGTACTTCACATGCAAATATATCTTCCTACTATATAAATGCTTAGTAACAGAAGTGGCTACCGTTACAACTGGTACTTAGATAACAATCGTCGGAAATAAAGTCATATCTACACAATATTTGGGAAAAGTGTAAGAGGTTCGGGGCTGTAACACTCCAAATGCATTCCCCCTGGGTCCTCGGTAAAGGCACAGGTGAAATATCAAGTACCAATCTGACATAGGTACCTGTCCGCCTTTTTCAGGGTAGAGAAAATAGATGGATATCCCCGGGATATAAAGTCCCTTATCCGAAACTGCATCCGATTTAACAATTTAATCTAGGTTCATCGATTGACACACTATATATAACATAGTTATGTCATGTTTTACATAAGTCACAACTTGATTACCTTTCTCAAGCTGCATAGCTCTCTCTTTCCAGTTCATGACCGAATCTTGGTGAACATCGTCTGTTCCGTATTTTGGATTGTCCTGGGATTCGTGGGAGTAGTCCAGAGAAGACTCGGAGTTGGCCGCCTCTGGGATCGTAGCAACGTCTCTGTAGTCTTGCTCGTAGTATCTTGGACCTTTAAAACTTAAAGATGTTTGAAACTCAAGATTTCAAACGAAATGTTATTTATTATATGGGGCCAGTATTAGTGTGATATGCAACGTAGTTTTGTCTGTGAAACAAAGAGCTGCATTCCTTTTCGTTACAGGAACAATGTTGATTTTATGAGCCTATGCACCGCGTTCGTTATTTCACATGGCAGTTTGGTTGCGCCTGACTCGCGTGCGTATCTCGTTTATATCGATACAAACACGCGTCGACTACCTATATATGGTAGGTATCTGCCTATACGAAGTTTATATAGTACCTACTACTAAGGTTATGAAGCCTAAACCAAGCAACCCTATGGTTATAGTATGTTTTTGTTTCTTGTTACCCCTGCAGCGCATAAACAGAGGAAAAGGATCAAAAATGAACTTTACTAAATTGGTTATTGGTGTCAAACATTCACTTACCTTCTGGAGCACTGTGTTCCAATTCATGTGGTCTGAAATACGAAATCCTCCTCGGCTCATAATCCTCTAACACATAAGATCTATGATGGGATATGGTCTTATCATACTTCTTATGTGAAAACGTGTGTTCTTCCTTGGGCTTATCTTCTTGACGCCCTATTTCTAGGATCACGCGTTCTTCTGTTTCTCTCTTTTCTTCGTCATCTGCTTTGACAACTGTGTAATTTGCTATGAGGGGCAAAGGAGCCTCGTCATCATACGTTTGATTGTACATTGCCTCTAATGCTTAATTTTGGCTGTAAGTAAAAGTTCTTAGTACTTCAAGGTAGGTGTTTAATTTTCTGCAAGCTGTCTTCACTTTTTCCAAGGATGTTTATATTTTTAAAGGATTTATAGGAGATTGAAAATGATGTCTCTACATGAGTAGATTCCTGTTTGCTACTCAAAACTACCATAACATAAAACCATATGGTCACCGATCTTTCTAGAAATTAGCCACGAAAGTTAACGGAATTCCCAACCTATAAATAACTAGAAGCTTTCACATCGGTACATTGCAGTAGCAGCTTCGCAACTACTAAATCTGGTCCATCTCACCGTGATCCGTCTCTTAACACAACCAGCTGCATGCTTATGAGCTAATTCTTTGGTTTAATCTTACTCACAGTCATTGCTACAAAATTTTCGTAACAATCCTAAAGTATTTGTTTTCTGTATCAGTTGAATGTTCACAACAAGTTCGACGAATATATATCCCTTGTGTAATTACACTGCAGCTATTAATCACCACTTGACTCAAGAAGCACAGAACGCCCGCCCAGTGCCTGTGACAACCGAGGACTGTGTCATCCACATTTCTGTTCTATTGTAATGCATATTCGATCAAAGTGGCGGTGTATGTACACAAGTGGTGTGCTACAATTTTAAGTTTTTCACTGAGGAGGGCCGTTTGTCGCGACTATTGTCTCGCTCTCCATTGTTGCCTATTTGTTTTGTACAGAACCTCTGTGTCACCCATGGTGCGGACTCCTAAGTGGATTAAATACCTTCTATTTTTATGGTAATGAGTTTAGGAGGTTGTATTAAGTTTTTCTTAGTGTACGCAAGTCTCGTAACTTTTGTTCATTTCATATGCAACGCGAATGTTCTTGGTGGTTTTGAAAACAAGATAACAAAGAGGCTTGAAATTTAAGTAGGTACCGAATTCGTTCTGGTTAATAGATAGTTTTTGTTTTTAAGCCATAGAGGATTTTATTTTGCGTAGTAGGTATTTACTGTGATTCCGAGGCTCTGGCTAAGGCGAGGACGGGACCAGGGTGTTTTCACTCGGTGAAATACATATCTATCCAAAAGCCGTGCCCTTGGGGTGGGCCGAAGTCATTAGCTTTAGTACATCCCGTAATTTAAAAAAAAAAAGTATGTACCTCTTGATCTAGGTATCTACTGTAGGTACCTACTTAAAAACTCTTTAACGTACCTACCTACTTCAAATATCTATGGAAATCTTCATAAACTTCCTATGCCCCGGGTATGGCGGAGGCTTATGCTAGACTCTCAGCGGCTAAAACCACAGCAGTACTTCTACAGCCTACTTAGCTCATACTTGGCGGAGAAGCCGAGAACCGAGAACCGAGAACGACGCTTCAGGATTCAGATCAGACAAGAGGATAAGTCAAGCAGGGAGTGCGCGCATCGCTGGTAGCACGTTGTACCGAGCGTAAGCAAATTTTTAGCTGTCGGTAAGTACCTACTACACTCGTTTCTGATGACGCCAGTCGTTTATGCGAAAATATGGTAGTTTCCGATATTATTATGGTGATATTGGGTTTTGAGATTTAATAAAACGCAAGCTCTATTTTAACAAATTTTTCGATTTTACTTGTGCCATATTATATAGTTCATACTCGATATGCGCACTCTATAGTTTACTTATTTTTACTCTAAGGCAGTACTTTAATAATAACTCATATAATTCAAATTTAGCCAAAATGTTTAAACATCTCAAGATACCTATTGTTTTGTGGACATAATAATATTGATTTTAAAACACCTGTTAAAATAAAGTTTCGATGATAAAAAAAAAACATAATTACGCGTTGACTCATAAAATAAGCGTCATTTGATGTAGCCACTGAAGTATTTTAAAAACAGCCTGAATTATTTTTGAATTTATCGACCACCCTTGAATACGGGGTGTATTCAAGGGTGGTCATTCATCAAGAGTATTCATTGGTGATGGATAAAGATAATTTATACCTACATAGGTATGCCACAGACTTTATCATGTTATTTAGTGTTACCTGTAAATTGCGGTCTACTGTACAGGTCCGACAAAACTAAACAAGCTGTATAAAACAATCACAGAGAGTCCAAAATATCTCATGTATAATTAATAAAAACGCATTTTATAATGTGAAATATTAAAATGTTTATTATGAAAATTTTTATAAAGCTATTGCTTAATTACTATGACAAATATTTTGATTAATATGCTATGCCATTTATGATGCATAGCTTTAGTGAAAATGTATATTATGTACTAGCGGAATTAAAAACTTGTTCAGGGAGGGCGAATTCGCCGCGATTCTCTCGCGCAAATTACGCGCGACCGCTGCGTCCTGAAGAACGTCCGCGCAATTCCGTATCAAAACTTTCGCGCCAACGCAATTTCTCTTGATACGTCCACTCGCGCCAACTCGCGTATTTTTCGCGCGAATCGATTTGCTGCGAATTCACCCTTTCTGAACAAAGTCTAAGACTAGCCTAGAGTAACACAATTATGATAACTCATTCTTAAAACGTAAAACTAATTTATTTGTGAAAATAACTTACTAATTATAAACTTTAACAAATAATTATTATAATCAACTTAATGCAATCGTTTTTAGAATTAGCCTTTCATTGGTGTAATTTATTTTTTTGGAAGAGTTCTTCAAGTAGCCTAAGCGCTTTTTGACTGCTTTACCGTACTTTTTGGCGCCTCCAGTCAGAGCCATAGAACAACTACTATGTTAGCAACGTTCACTAAGGGCACCCCCTGGAGGGTTCTTAATAAGGCAAACAGCAAGAGAGGGCTGGATCTAAGTTTTTATTATTTAGGGGCGGCATATTTATATTGCTAGTTTTTTCGCTCGGGCCAATTTGATCTAGACACCATAGGTAATATTTACGTTACTATTATTTATAATACGCGACGAGGTTGTACAATTTATAATCTTAAAACGCCTACCAGACATTACAAAATAATAATCCAAATCGTCTGGTTGTTTTTTCAGGATATCTAAGAAGATTCCGTAAAGGGATTGACATTTCCTTAACATATTTTTAACTTAGACCCTGTTTTTTCAAAGATTTTTGGATAGAAATGTTAAAACAACAAAAAATAAATATTTTGTGCTAGTGTTGCCATCTAAAAACGTACGTTTGTATGTTAAATGCCACGTATTACATTTTTTTATATGTTTAGAGCACGTTTAGAGCCATAAAAACTTCTGCGAACCACACAAATATATTTGACATTGTCAACAACTACAAAACGTGGTAAAGTTTGAAATCGCAAAGATAAATAATTGTTTAATCAAATTGGCAAATAGATTTTATGTCCAATAAGTATTTTTCGTTCTTTCTCAATATGTGAAACACTGAAGGCAGCTTTACTATTATTAATAACACATGTAACACACATACCTTTAAGGCAAACTGACTAAGTCAGTCTTACGTTTTACAACTAAAACAATATAAAAAATAATTTAAAACAACAAAAAATCGTGATTTACAATTTTATTGGTCTGATCTTGAAGAAGCTCTCAACTATTTCGTCGGTTACTTTGGCGCGGCGCTTCTGGTATTGTTGAACCCATGGCGTGATGATATTAATGGCTTCTCTCTTCAGCTCTCCTGTTAACATCTCGCCAGACTCGTACTCTTTCTTTATCTGTCAGGAGTAAAACTCATACTTAATAATATAAATGCGAAAGTAACTCTGTCTCTCTGTTATGCTTTCGCGGCTAAACCGATTTTGATAAAACTGGTACGGGGTAAGCTCGGATCCCAAGAAATAGGCTACTTTTTGCTTATATGCAAAGAAATAATAAATAAAAAATATAAGTACCTAACTAATATTATAAAATAAAAGTAATATATTAAATATATAATTAATAATATGTTAAAATGCCTATTACAAACTGCATATTTAGCGCAAAGTAGACAGCGCAATTATCACTGTCAATACCACAATACACTTTATCATTTGATGACATTGTATAAAAACAAAAAACATGAGAAAATAGAACTAAATATCTAAGCAGTTGTTCTTACCTCAGCCAGTCTCTCGTCGTCCTCCAAGAAGAAGGTGAGATACTTGAAGGATATATCGACATTGGTGTTCCCGCCCTTCAAGCGGTGCTCGTCCACCGTCGCTTGCCCACCAGAGAACGCGAATTTATTGATCTGTAAATAAAAACATAGTATTACCGTTGTAGTGTTTTTATCTTGCGTTCTTTTTGTTATAAAATAAGGTGATTTAAATAACTTTCGCTTCACGAAAAGTAAATAAACATAACGTTCAATTTGGTGGAGACAGAAATTATAAGAAATCATGTGTAGCAAATTTAATTTCAATATGATTACTGTTTTCATCCGTTTAACAAAATGTTTTTTTTTGTACTTTTGTAACTTAATTTGGACCATATTATAATAGACGTTAAAAAATTCATAACACACAGAGGAACAAGACGATAATTTTATCTTTACGCATGAATTTGTTTTAAGTAGTTTAAGGAAGTATTTAAAAACACGTGCATTAACACCTACTAACTAATAAATCATTCTATTGTCAAAAAAAATGGTATTATTTTTTACCTTATTCTTAATCTGTTTGGGGCCATCATTTAAGAAGATGGAGGCGTTGGGATCGCTGGCGGACATCTTGTGCTGCGCGCCCTGCAGTGCTGGTAGGAACGTGGAGTGTATGAGGGCAGGCTTGGGCATCTTCAGACGAGCCGCCACGTCGCGGCTCATGCGGAAGTAGGGGTCCTGGTCGATGGCGCAGGGCACTAGGCAGGGGATCTGGAGAAAAATAATTAATATTTTAACTATTTGTTAGATATAAAAATGTTTTGTTAACCTCCGACGCAAAGGGTTGTTATGTATTGTTAAATGTGTGTGTATCTGTGCATATGTAAGTGGTGTTTTAGCTCCTAAATTAATGTAAAAAGGAAAGTTTTTTTTTAAAGGTATCTGATAGAGAGTAGACCTATATAAAATATAATTAGAAGAAATCTTTTTAAAAATATCCGTAATTATCAGGCTCTGATAGGTCACGGTAGAATATATGAAGTAACGAAAGAGGTAAACAAAAGCAAAGTCTGGTTGGTATTTCTTACTTTAAAACGATTTTATCGAAGTTGAAACACCAGTTTAAAATATAGGTTTGTTTTACTGATGTCCAGACATAACACGAAAACACAGTACTCACAACTTTATTATCGAATATGAATGGGAAGCTAGTTGAGAAGGCTGGTGCGGCCTCTATCGACGGGAAGGTGATCTTGCCGATGACGTCAGAGTCGCCGAACCCGAAGATACCTTTCACCTGGTTGAAGGTCACGCACTTCTGGATCCGCACCATGTTCTGGTAGAAGGCTGGACATTGACTGCAAATTAAGTTAGTATAAATTTCGATGTTTTCAAATTAAATTTTGGCTTGATTAGTGGAGAAATAGCTGCTGAATTTGATTAAATTATTTGAGAATGGAAATGCTAAGGAAGAAATTTTGCCTAGCAATAGAACAGTTTAGGGTCAAAGTAATAAATAGCATGTAAACTACACTTTTTTCTTAACATTTATCGCACGCAACAAAAAAAAAATAAAAAAATGTTTATACCATTCGGCTATCCGTGAAGTCAATACTATTTGTATTTCAGAACGGTGCCAGAACTAATTATGTGAAGACAAGGGTATTTAGTGTTTTAACAAATGATTTTGTATTTCCGGACCGCAATATGCAAAAAAAATTATTCCTTCTTTTTTTTACAGTTTTATTAATTTGTGAAAAGGTAGGTAAAGGTAAATAAATAAATATCAATATATTGTTGTAAAATATGGTATAAATAAAAAAATGACTTGCTTCTTCTTTTAGTTAGATAATAAAAATATATTAGACACGTATTTTTGCTTTTTCTTAATAAGAAAACAAGTAAGAAATTAGTAAATAAAGCGAATTAAAGTTCAAGAGTGGGGGTCATGATGCGTACAAAATGTACGAAATTGTGACGTCATAAACATTTCAAATCAATGTATCCTCGTAAGTTTTTGTTTACGTAAAGTAAGAAAAAAATATCTAACTTTTTTTATCTGACACAAAAGAAAAAGTTATAAATATATCCACTTACCCAATAAAATCTAAGTCATTGAATATAAAAGTATTTTCAGGATCAAAGCCAACTGCAATGATATCCTTAGCATTGTTGAAGGCCATTTTTCTTGCATCCTCTATCTTTAAATCCCTCCACAGGACTTTCTCATCATCAGTCAACTGGATGATTAAAGGTACATTGAAAACCTCTTGGAGCCATCTGTAAATATATAAAAGGATTTGCATGTGAATAAATGATTTGTGCTAATGACATCTAAAATATAAACAATTGAACATGACGGGCCTGTTGGTCCAGTGGTTAGTGACCCGACTGCTAAACCAGAGGTCGTGGGTTCGATTCCCACGCAGGACAAATCTTTGTGTCATGAGCATGACCATTTGTTCTGTGTCTCGGTATATTTTATCTATAATATGTATGTTTTTAGAAATATATAAGTAAGTTTATCAGTTGTCTGGTTACCATAATACAGGCACTTCCTAGTTTGGGATCAGATGGCCGTGTGTGAGTTGTCCCAAGATATTACATATTATTATTATTATTAATTAGGTGTTTTTAAGAGTATAACTATAAGTTGTAACTGTGAAGTGTGAATAAATATTTGAAAGTATTTAATAAGATGACACTCATTTCGAATATGTAAGTACATCAATAAGGAATATGCACAAATCACCAATTTGGTTTATAATTTTATATCTAATGCTATCTCAGTTCTATTTTATAACATAATGATTAGTTTTTTATTCAATAATACAATAAAATATATATATTGATCGCGAAATATACGCGGGATTTATGAATTATTATCAAAAATTAATGGCATTGGTCGGACCTAATATGACGTTACCTACGGTATGTACTGCATAAGTGTTATTATTCTCTTTGACATCAACTCCGACAGGCAGAGAAGACGGCGCCTGTTTCAAATGCCATAATTCTCATGTGAGAACTGACGAATTATGACATTGTATAGTATTTTTTTATTACCTTACTTATATTTCCTAGTTTTAAGACAGTGTATTTATGTTTTAAACTTACTTTGTAAACATGAATGGTATCATGTGACCAATGTGCATGCTCTCCGAAGAGGGTCCCCTGCCTGTGTATAAATAGAACTTCTTGCCAGCTTCATGCAGTGACAGGATTGTGTGGAAATCACGGTGAGAGAAGAATATTCCCCGTGTTAGAAAGTGATGTGCTGTAAAATAATTCTACCTTTATCTTTTCCTATTTTATGTCATTGTTACTTTAATGCTGAAAAATATTCGGAAATCGAATGGAGTTGAGAGTCTCACAGAACTATTGAGCCTCACAAGAGATAGGACAACATATACGGAGCTGTCTGCCAACCTTCGCTTATCAGAGTCACATTAAAAAGAAGAAAATTACTTTAAGATTAGGCCCATTTCTTTTATAACTATTAGTTTAATAATAAATACTTTTCCAAGACTCATTAGATCAAATGTAAACAGCTAATTTATAGCCATTCATTGGCAACTTAACAATACATAATAATCAAAAGGACCTGCTAATTACAATGATTGATAACATTTATAGATAATTTAAGATAAAAGCCATCAACTACAAAATTTCCTTTTGACTAAATGCATAATTAATTCCTTTATTTCTTATGAGTTCCTTATTTTACAAATTGTCAATGTGGACAATAAAATATCATAATAATAATATCTTTAGTTCTTTTATTTTATTAATGATCATTAAATATTTACCTTTCTTGCCTGTCACTTTTTCAAATCGTTTAATCAATTCATCATCTATTTTCTGACTGCCAAATCTTTCTGAAAGGATAAAATAAAAAGTAGTATTATGAATATGTAGAGAAATAAAAATGTGTAACATTGTCTTGGCCTGAACTTTTGTATTTTATTGATTGTAGACAAGTTATTTTATAGCAGTAAATAAATAGAAACCATTGCATAAAAAAATACTTACTAATAAGTTTGTCATAATCAATGCCGGTATCAGATTTGCCTGTTACAGTCCATGGGTCTACAAAATCATCGTCTTCATTGACTGAAGGTTTATCAACCTGCTCCTCAGTTGCAGCCATTATATTATCTGAAAGTTTATCATGAGTCATAACATAAGGAACACAGCTTACCTTATTTACTTGGATATTGCCGATAGATTGACTGAAATTGTATATTTACAGAGTGTACTTAGTTTGTAAACTTTATAAACAAAACCGAACAATACTTAAACCGTAAATCATATCTAAATATTGACGTGTATAATTAAAAAACGTGCGAGTGATACAAATCATCACTGGCAAAAGTTAAGGTTAGTTTTGTTACTTAAACTTACAGAAAAACTATTCGTTAAGTCCTTATTACCTTCTTTTAAAATACAGTTAATTGTACTTATTGTAAAACAAGCTGATGCAACTTTTTAAGAAAAAATCAACGATTTATCATCAATCTTTCGCTTTTCGCCTATGCGGCGACGGCGATGTCAATTGTCAATGTCATCATGTCACGTTTACGTCAATCAACGTTTTGTTTAACAACTCGATATACTTAGTAGTGTACTAACGCTGTAATATACGATAGTAATAAATCTAGACCCATTGGTAAATGTTAAGTATTAAATTGATATTAATGTTTATAAGATGAGCAGTTATGTAAAATATGAAAAAAAAATATGTAACTTTTACAAATTTATAACTATGAGCAAGTTTTAAAACGCATAAGATCTACTAAAGTTGCTATTACTTAATCTGAATTACTTCTATCTTTGATTTTCAACTTTCTGTTTATTGTTAAAAATCCTACAAAAATACAACTTATGAATGAAAAATTTAACTTCCATAGTGATTTCATGACTTACATTAAAATTAGATTTTTTAGATCTACTAATCAACGTATCTAAATGCTTGTAAAACTACCACGTCAATATTATTTTAGATGTCCGCAGTGCCAAGCGTGACAAACGTCAAAATTTGTCAATAATACGTTTCACAGCTCATAATTTTTTTGCTGTATTTATGATAGGGAGTAGGATAAGCTCGAATTTCTTTGTCTGAAAATTTTATGGGGATTTTGTGTTAAACAATCCGGTGTGTTGGTGTTCTTGATGGTGTCCGGCGACGATTCAAATGGTGGCCGTTTGTCGCGTAAAACTACGAGGTCCCCGAACCGTAAGTCCAAGAAGACAGATGCAGACCTAGCAAAGGGGTCAGCGTTGCGAAATGGATCGCAACCTTCAGTCCATAAACGAAACCTTTACGTTGTTTCTTTCCCAATCATCATTCTGTTCAACGTACTAAGATCAATTTTGTATCAACTTTTTATAATTTTTAAATATTTGTATACGGCATCGCATCGGTTTATGCACAAGCCTCATAAGGCTGGTGAGTGTAACTTGGAAGTTGTGGTAAAAGACGGTATAGTGTCGACAGAGTTAGCCCCAAGTGAAGAGATGACTCATATACACAATGTTGGTCCGGGGGACCCCTTGCTGGCCAAACAAAAGCACCACCATCGAAAAGCTTTTGAGTATATTTCAAAAGCTTTGAAGATTGATGAAGAAAATGAAGGTGAGTTTCCATATTTCAAATAATTTCTTAAATATATGTATGTGTACATGAACACTCACATCAATTTACTTACATTTTATAAAGTCCTTGTTTAAACTATATTTTATGACAGAAAATTGTACAAATAACTAGTTTTAACTAATTGTTCATAGATCTTTATGCTTCCACAGTTCAGGTAATATTCTAAGATCATAAATTTTCGTTTTGTTATGTAGTTAAAGGGTAAATTATATCAACACTTAAAAATTAAATGCAGCTAGCAGCTTTAACTTAGATCCAATATTAATAAGATTTTCTATAGTTTGTAGACAAAAGAGAAAATTGTCTATTGATTGTTTTGTTCTTTGTTCAAATGGTATTCATACTCTATTTTAAATTTAGAATTAGATTTTTTTTTTAGACATGTTAGATCCTGTAACTAGCAGAGAGTGATATTAGTAATTTGAATAATTCTCAATAATTATTTTTATGAAGATAATTATTGAGTGTAACTCAAAAACAAAATTTAATATGACCTTTTATCTAGAATAACTAGTTTCAATATCCTCATATCTATCTAATTATTATTCAAAATAGAATAAATTTAGCACAGACATATTTTTTTATCTCTGTAACAGTTTAGAACATGTTTCACTAAACCTGTTTAGATGTGTTTATGTTTTAATAACATCAATGGGAACTTGTACTTCCATCTGATTGGCATGTAAATGATGTAGAACTAATCTTATACACATTGTTCTTGTGAGTGAAAATAGAATAAATGTTGTATTGTTCTATCATACATTTGATGTATAACTAGGTATCATTTTATGCAGAACTATGGACTATGAATCCTATTAGATAAGACATTTTATATATTTAACTCACTTTATTTTTCACATTATATTCCATTGTTGCAAGTTTGGTGTTAAATGTACCAGGTAAACATATCCTATAGAAGGTAATGCTTACCTTCTTTATCAGACCATCCTTCTCCTACAGGCCAAAAAGAATTAGCAATAGAGCTTTACAAGAAAGGCATTTATGAGCTGGAGCGAGGCATCGCCGTCGACTGCTGGGGCGGGCGCGGCGACGCTTGGCAAAGGGCGCAACGACTTCACGACAAAATGAAAACCAATCTTGGCATGGCCAAGGATCGCCTGCACTTCCTTGGTATGATACAACATTACTCTACCCAACAACAAAATCACTGCATCATAAGTACTTCAGGCTACAAACAAACAAGCTATTTTATTTTGAAAGTGGAAATTGGCTGTATGTTTGCATGCTAAGCTTATTATTTTTTTCTTTAAACATATATACACAACTTATCCTACAGTTTCTATTCAATAAGGTTTAATCTGTTCCCCACTGTAGCCAACCTAGTCGCGCTCAGTAAGTTGGGCGTAGAGAGTGAGCCCGAGCGGAGCGACAAAAAGCCAACGGAGTCGCCTCTAAAGGGGCGGAGACCGTTAGAGAAGTCCAAGACGACGTTACTCGCGCATACAGAAAGTAACAGTGGTCAAACGAAGCCACCGAACGAAGGTAGAACACAAGAAAATAATGCTTAGCTTCGTTTGACGTAACCTACTGCAAAATTCAAACAAAATCCGAACTAACCTTTACATAACTTGATTGTTTACACTCAACATTGGAAACTAATTGGACTGTTTTGTTTTTTAAATTGTCAGTGTTTGCATGTGGGTTCACTGTGCCTACCATCATTCAGCTTGCGAGTGTGTAGCGACACCGGTGTGTTGGTGCTGTGCAAGTATGTGTGCTTTTTGCTGCATCTATACATAATATAACAAACCTTCTTATCATTAATGGAAATCACTTTTTAACTGTCTAACGAAACTCATAATGGAAACTAATTCGATCCGATTTTCATTTACCAATGAAACAAGCCATCTTCATTTATCTCATTACAAAAGAATTTCTAAGTAATTTTCTATGTATGGACGCAGTCACTCTTGCATAGTAACTTCGTAATATTAATTAGCACAGCGCACAAGATGGACACTCATTAGACCGTGTTTTCTGTAATTTAGTAGATATTTAGATAGTTGCTTCGTAACTGTCATAGAATTAAGTTGAATGTAGTTACTACTTTCATAAAGTCGTCAGCTATTTATCAGAATTTAAACAAACATTTCTTTTATCAATTCTTTTGAATGAGGAAAGAATAGGTAATGTAAATATGCTTGCGCAAATGACGTCACATTACGCATTTTCATAAAAAAAGGTCTTCCTTAAACATTATCTACATTAGTATTATGCAACTCTCCTGTTAAACGTAATACAAATATTTGCATTCATTTTTCTGTAAGATAACTGGAAGGTTCTGCTAAAGCCTTGTTGACGTAAGTACCTACTACAGCATAATATGTGCAAAAATATGTAAAAAAATAGTTGCTTATCCTTGAAACGATAAATTGAAGTAGCTATGTAATTGTAAGCTATAATTAATCGTCCGAAAAATATCATGGTATTTTATCTACGTTCGTAGTCTGGTTTCAGTTCATTTGCGCTGTATGGATGGTTAGTGAGCGTATAGTGCAGGGGGCGGGCGCAATGATGCGCGCAGTGCGCACACGCACGATCTTTTACATACGACTTGTTCCCCTAACATCTCGTTACAGTTCAATAAGTAACACGGATAACAACTGATCCTAGAAACGGTTTCCCGTCCTCACATTTCCACATTGTTTGAGCTCTTTCAATAATTAACTACATAGAGAATTAGATGTTCGGGAATTTTATAAATATCCTCTTCTATCTAGAAACCAAATTTGAAGTTAATAACTTTTATAGTTCCAAAGTAAAAACGATATGAAAATAGCTAAAAAGATTGTGTATCGCCTTAAAACAACGCTACGTTTTCATGTGCGCGTGTTCGTAGTAAAATGTATTTTATTTGTCCGAAAGACCACAACGAATCGCAAACAGATTTAAAGTTTTAAATAAGAGCTATTAAAGTTCCGTTTTAAAATATATATCCAATCAAAATAATACAGAACTGTAAAAAACGAGAACCTATGTAATTGCGTTGTAGTTTTTGTATTTACGTAGTCTGCTCTGATTGTATTTAGAATATGCGACATCGTCCGCAAAAAACCAGCCAAGTACGAGTCGGACTCGCGTATGAAGTATTCCGTACCATTTTATGGAGCCCTCTTTAATACCTAATTTATTTTATTATCTGTTGTTATAGCAGCAACAGAAATACACATTCTGTAAAAATTTAACATCTCGCTACAACGGTTCATGAGATACAGCCCTAGGCTTAGTAATACGGTACCGTTGGCACCCTTCGAATTAGGAACCCTGAAAAGGTTTGCTACGTGGCAGAGAGATGAACTAGAAATACTAACATTGACCTGACTCGTGTCCTTTTAGCGGGTCAAGTGCGAGGCGAACATTGCTTAAGTCTAGGCCGAGAAAATTGTACCACGGTCCTCATATAGAGCACGAGGGGGCCAAATTATTGTTATTTAAAATAGTCTGTACTACATTGTCTTACAGCTGATAATATAAATGCAGTCTGCAATAAAGACTCATCTTCCACTTGCATGTTCGTCAAAAGTAGTACTCAATAGGGGAGTGGACTGGGTATGAAAAGGAAATATCTATTTAGTCCACCAGATAGATAAAAAAAGAAAAAAAAACTTGTACATTTTCTTTTTTCAAACCAATTAAAAATTGACAAAGTTAAAGCGCTTTAAAGTTTTAGAGTGGGGGTTTGTGACGTCACGTGTGGGTAAAAATTGTAGCCACAAGATACGCGATCACGCGAAATTTGCTTTCACGTCAAAAATATGTGTCTAATATTTTTTAATAACTATGTGACGTAAATAAAAAAAAACCAGTCCGATCCCGTATTACAAAAAGAACTCTCAATTGAGTACGAATTCGTAGTAATGAAGTGTCTAGTACCGGTCGTTAAGGTGTTATAGCACTTATAGCTCGTTTAGTTGTCCGTAGGCGACGAGATCACAAATTACCATATTATTATGGCCCTTGTTAACCATTCCTATGCGTATGTTATTTTGATCTTCATTTGTTCCACATAGGTAACGGCCGTGACTAAATACTTCTATTGAAAATTGTTTGAAACATTCGTTTGTTTTCTATTCATTGTCAAATGGTTAGGGAATATACCTGAAATTAGATACACCGCGACATGCGAGTACGATACCATACAAATGTTGGTCCACACCCTGGCGTATGGGGACCAATATTTATATTACGGTCCACCAATAAATATGGGTGTATTTAGTCAAAAAAATTGTGACACCCCGTTGGACGTTGTTGTATTAAGGCCAAGTGACATAGATTCAGATGACGCTTAATTGGATTACCGCTTCTGAAAAGTTACTAGTTTTCTAAAATTCAATTAGTTTAAATTCAAACAACATTCTGCCTTGACTCGTTTGGAAATTCGTTTTGTAGTTACATAATTCCATCAAAACTCCGAACTGTCACTTTATATAAAAGTTAAACGGAGTAGGATAGAAATTTCGTGGCGAGTTATCAACTAAAAGCTTAGCAATTACAAAACGCTTTGTACTCTCTTCGATAACTTGGACAAAGAGTAATTGTAGTACGATACAATAAGAAAGATTTTAAAGAAAGTTTTCACTATCATTTATATAAAAAGCACCTTTCCACAGTCTATTTGAAAGACCTTTCGCGAGATACGCAGTACGTCCGCCGATCGGTCATTGACCGACTGACATTGGCACTGGCCGCTTTTCATACAATCTATTCGATCGATCTGTCTATCGGGTTAAAAGTACTCGTTTTAACTTGGGTGCTATGGTCGTTTGAAAGACATTTCTTGAACTATATTAATAGAAAAGGTTTTCTTTTTAAACTCTTTAACTGACCGCCTAATTTTCTGTAAATAGGTACTGAGTAAATAAAGCTACAGTAGGTAAATACAAACTTGTAAAACATTGGACCTAATTCAGTTTTTCGTTTACTTTATCTCTGTTAACACAAAAGATTTCATATAAAAATAAATTACATAAACTTGGAAAATCAAATTGTGGAAATTTTTGTACCATGCGACGATCGAACCCAGCGCATTTTTCGTATTATCCGTCAGCGCTGTCACTCCTTTTACCACCGCCATCCGCGTAGTCGATATTTAGCAAACTCGATGACGAATCTTGGAGGCTTAAACCGTACTTAAAACAAGAACTTACTTGTATTTGTATCATCCGATCTAACAAGCTATTCTTAGCGTAAAGACTGAAGTCAAGTGCTTAGCCACTGCGTCACAGGTCGTCAGTCCATTAATTCTGCAGCTTAAACATTCTAAACGCGTACATTCAGAGGTCACAATCATATATTAAGAGGTAAATAAAACAACAATATGTTGTGAATATACGTCTTTTGTTTCGACTTTATCTTAATCAAGTCATGGAGAATACACATGAATAATTAGTCATGTTCATCCTTCATTGAATACGGTTAATTAATTACTGTATTTTGTTGTGTATATTGCGTTTATTCTTAGATCTATCGGGTGGAAGGGTCTGTATTGCTTAGCGAATCGTAGTTCGAAGAATCGTCATAGTTCTGCTTTCGTAGTATCTTAGAGTTAGTGCTATCTATATATGTATATCCAAATCAATTGCCACAGTATGACGAAGCATCAAATAGGCTCGACCAGTTTGACGGATTTTTTTTATGTTTGTAGTTTTCGGGACTAGCTTTGTATGAACGAAATTGGCGAACAATTCGAGAGAAATGTCGAAAATTTGCAAGACAACGAGTGTCGGGTCATCTAGTTTAGAAAAAAGGTTTTATTTACCTGTAGATTTGTGTGTTTAATTTAATAATAGAAAATTATGAGCACATAGTTTCGTGATAATTCGCAATGAGTTGATTTCTTGTCGACTATGGTCTGAAATAGGTCGGTTACTCTTGGGAAATAAGTTCTCACACCTACTTATTAATAACGACATGTATCAACGACATCATATTGCCCTATTTTACACGTGATTAAACAAAAACTTTACTGATAGGTTGCCTAATCCAATGCATTCTCTTTAAACTAGTTGTTTTTGCCTCAAATTCTAACCTAGATAAAAATAAAGTAAAGTAAGAAAATACATAACATCTTTAATGCATTGCAGAATGTATAATAGCAGAATGAATAATATTTGTAAACTTATAAATGTTTTATTATTACGATTTTATTATGATATTATAGTGAATATCGAAATTATACAGTAACATATTACATAATTTAAAAACGAGAAAAAAATAAAGCAAACTATTTCTAAAAGTGTGTGTATTGTGTGTCTACGTGAACTAACGAGTAGGAATATTTTATCGTACAAGTTACAGTTTAAGTAAACAAGATCCAATTATAGCTTCTCCGAGAAAACTACTAACTAAAATTGATTTTGTAAAAATTCTCAGCTCGCTGAAGTGACCCGAATGTGATACTAAAATAAACAAATGTTGCAGTTCTTAACCTGGATTCTAAAATAGACGTAACATCATAAAATCAATAATACATGCTGAGACAGACAGTTGACAATAAACGAATGAATTTGTTGCATGTGTTATGGTGTGTGAAATACTCAAGATGACATACTCGAGTTAGATTTCCATGTAATTTAGTGTACTGACCTACCTATATGATATTTCTCTTAAATATTTAAATCCCCAATTAATAACTTAATCCTTCGTTTGTTTCTAAGCAGAAATAAGAACCGATTTGGTTAAAATTTATGTCTAGGGCAACCATAGATCATTTTCATCCTCGGGTTAAGATCATTAATTTATGTTGCTATCTCTAAACATAGCATAAAAAAGTTTAATTTCTAACTAAACGAACACATCTGTCGCTTATTACATGAAAACTTTTCGATATTGGATTATTAGGTACCTCTAACGAACATGATTATTGATATAATAGAGATTAAAATAACTAAATGTTACTCGCATGTGCTTTGGCTTAATAATATTCCTATCACTATCGCTTTACTATCAAAAAACAAATGCAAAAGAAAAATAACTCTTAATTGTTCTCAAAGAACTATCCTAGACAATGTAAACAATGGCTAGTTTAATGGGCGGTCTATATGATATTTATCTAGACAGACTACATGATTTATCATGCAAACTAAAGATAGCGACTTTAACTTAGCCAAAGCAGGTGCTAAGTTTGTTTACTCTTAAATATTTTGGCTTACGTTCTTAAGGAAAACGAAACGGTGAGGTACCAGGACTTCAGAAAACATAGAGATAATATTTTTTTCATCCTTGACAATACGATCTTCAGTCGCAGGCCGGAAACTCACAACAGCCGGTCGACGTGTGCCGAGTGGGGGCGCGGGAGGTCCGCTCATGAAGTCTCAAACCCTGCCGCGGTCGATGGGCAGGTCATCATCACAACCGAACAGCTCCAACGGGAGTTACAGCAGATATCCTGTGAAGCCAGCGTCTACGCCACCCGCTGTGAAAAGACAGCTTTCTGTAAGTGATCTTTAATTAAATAAAGCGTTATTAACTTAAATAATAGAGGATATTATAGTAGTCGTATAAATTGGAAAACGTTTATTGGAAAGTTGTAAGTATTACAAAACTTCGACTAGAATATTTCCAGGAATATCTAAAACTTTCTATTTTAATTGCACAATCAATTCGATCATAAATTGGCATCTTCATTCATTCAAAATTCATTGATTTTATTTTTTGTTATGATGAATGTTCACCAAAATACAAAACCACACTTTCAATCTTTAATAACTAAATATTGGGTATACAAACTTTCATAATCTACTTGTGGTTAAACATTAATGGAAACGCAACGTATCCTCCTACATGCATAGAATTACCAACAACCAGTTCTGTTGCATAAGACATCTGTAAAAGGCTGTGTGATATTTGGTACGCATGCTGCCTACATATATTTCAATGCGCTTATAGCATTATATTATGTAAAGCGCGTGTTTTTGCACCCGGCATCGGCTGCTTTTGTATATCTAATAATTTTGTATTTATTAAAGATATTCTGATGCATTTATCCTTGCTGATTCATCAGAATAAAACAGCCTACCAAACTTACGTTATTATATTTGTGAAAAGCTCTCAAAGACACTCACTTTGAGCTCATCAACGCCGCAAGAAGTTGATTATGTGATTCAACAAGTAAAAAAGCTCTTTAAATGCTACAGGCAAACTACTAAATTTGTTAACCCTGTCTTAATTTCTTACCCGACCTCCTACCATGCTAACATTCCATCCATCTAACATCACCGTCAATTCGCGTCTCACCATCAGAGCGCATACCAGGTACCATCAAACGGGTCTCCAGTCCGTCGCGTGGTCGGCGGCGGGTCACAGCGCGGGACGCCGACCAGGAGTAGAACCCCGCAGTCGACTCTCGCTGTACGGGGAGTGGATCCGAAGCTGGTGCAGCTTATTCTGGACGAGATTGTCGAGGGAGGACCTAAAGTGCACTGGGAAGATATTGCGGGGCAAGAGGTAAGATTCTAGTTGTTACATTTTAATATTGCAGCTGAAAATTTATCTTCAATCAAGTGTAAAAAGTCAATTCGAATCACCCAGAGATTTGCTGAGGTAAAATATTTTTACATGCGTTTTTATGAGATCTATTTGTATTAAGACGTACGCCTAAGGTACTCACAAGAATTTATAAAGTTACCTAAAAGTTGGTCGTGAATTTCAAGAGCTTTTCACTTCAAGACTCATCGACATCTTCTCATCATTTTTGTACCTCTATACCAAGTAACTTTATTAATCTTCTAAGATCCGAGATATTTGTTGTAAGAATTACAAGTATCTACAAGATTTTCCTACATAAATATTGATTACTATAGGTTATTTGACCTCCAGAAGTAGTATTATTGAATCGTGAGGTAACGCCGCGTAATAGTGATTTAAACTTGTACATTGACCTTAAAAGTAACGGTGCAACAAATGTGTCAGATATTTGGTGCTACTGACATTTACTAAATACGTAATAGAATCGAGGATCGGGTATACGTATCATATGAGAAGGTACCAAAGTCTTTGCCTCATAGTAATGTTCATTTTCTCGTTCGCACGGTTCATTAACTTACAAAATATTATTCCCTTGTGAGGATCAAATCTCAAAGTCTCAGCGCAGAGTTTCTCGTTACTAAGCCTCACTGCGAATACTCGAAAATAATCTCGTTATAAAAATTTCAGTCAGGAAACGGATGATCATTTGTTATCAAACTTTTGCCTCTACAAGACGGCAATACGGAGAAATATGATGTTTACCTAAACTCCTATTGTGATCTGTATGTTTATTTATCATTTTAAAATCACGTCCACTGAATGTTCAGATATCATTTCTTTTTTAAATATTGGGTTGTTGAAATACGTCATCAATGGAAGATCATAAATGTTTTGTTCGACATCTATTCAATTCAATTCTCCCTTGTTATTATTATATATTTCACAGGAAAACCTAATAAACAACTTTTTACAGTAAATATTTTTCAAGGACATCTAACTGAATGGACCATTCAGAATTATTTACGAAAATTATTAACTCAGGATGTTAGTATAATTTCCGAATAATTATTATAATATGCTGTTCTATAAATCCGTGTTTTTACAAAACAATGGGTCACAAATCAGTTGTTCTCACCTTTCGTAAAAGCATTTGATGGTAGACGCTATTTTTTCCTTTTTCGTGTTAGCACAGAATTTCTTATATTTGGATAATAAGTAAAGCCTGTTCGTTTAAGCTGTGAAGGGCAAAAAGGTGAGATTACTTGCGAAAAAGTTGTTGCGAAAATGTTATGTCAGCAGTACGACCTTGACACAGACATCTTTAGACTTTAACCTGATTTCTTTCCGAATAATATTTAAAACATATTCATGACAATATGTTGTATGTATAGTATTAGGGCTGTTACATATTCTTTTCATCTTTTGTTTACATAATTATTAATATTGGTCCCGATTCTGTTAAACACACACTAAACTTATTTAAGGATATCGGTATCTTGTTCATTTGTACATAATTAGGAAAGGACAGACGAAAATAAGACATGTAAAATTTCGCAGAAACGTGTACTTTAAAAACACAGTGTTCAAGGCGAAAACAAGTTTGACATTTCTATGTTAGTTGTTATCTATTGCCGTCCGTTTCTCACGCTGCGCTGTAAGACAGTAAAAGATAGAAATGGTTTAATTTTGATGGTTAATAATAATTGAGACAGACGTAAAAGGCGATGACGACAAGACGACATAGACAATTCACCCAGATTGTTATGAAATG
The DNA here is from genome assembly GCA_932294365.1 of Diachrysia chrysitis. Classification (NCBI taxonomy): domain Eukaryota; kingdom Metazoa; phylum Arthropoda; class Insecta; order Lepidoptera; family Noctuidae; genus Diachrysia; species Diachrysia chrysitis. The sequence continues at coordinate 2,796,201 of OW028661.1, forward strand.
ACCAAATCTAGATAAGCCCTAAAATGAATAGAAGATACCTTTACCCAGTGAGAAAAAAATAGGTTATCAATTGCATTAATTTTTTTTAGTCTCCTTATGCATAGGTTTTTTTTTTTGTTTTAGGCGGCAAAACAAGCGCTACAAGAAATGGTGGTGCTACCTTCTTTGAGGCCGGAACTCTTTACAGGACTGCGGTCTCCCGCCAAAGGATTGCTACTCTTTGGACCACCGGGAAATGGTAATTGTCACGTCAGATTGCAATTAATTTTTATCATCTTTATCATGTAATTTGGTGTATTTAAAAGACGTTTTTGTCTGCATTGTGAAAGACGGAAAGTTATTTACAAACAATTATAATTTAGAACGTAAATATAAATTTACGTTATAAAGCTATTTATACCTACAACCAATTATATAATACACAAGATACCTTCATTATTACCGACGTTTAAAATCCGATCGCGCTGGTATCTGCCAAAATGTTGTCAAGTTGCACTAATGAATAGTACAAAAGATAGGATAAGCACGTAATTTAAAAAGATAGCTATCATTGAAAAAATCCTTATTAGGTTTTGGAGTCCTCAAAATGCGAACGCTAATAACATATATGCCTCATTGTTATGTATATATCATTGCCTACAACTCATGTTCGTGCACACTTCAATAATATTATTGTGTACCAAATTCACTCTACAGCTTGGCCCGCCAAACTTACGTAACCCATAAGTTTTCGTATGTTAGACCTATAGCATCTAACACGCAAGGTCTAAAAATATACCTATCTATTCGTGCAAACGATTTTCGTGTCGAAATCTTAAATGTCACATAACCAAACATGCGCGCATGTGTCTACTCCATTGCATTTTTTCTTCAAATAAAAAAGAAAGGAAGTTAGTATAATCAGGCTTAGGTACCCATTTCGTTTTTTTTTGCGATTTAATGATATGAAGTTCAGGAATGAAATCTCCATATTTTGCAAAAAATGTTTTACATAATGAAAAAAAAACATACGGTTCTACTAAAATACATTATTATAAGAGTGTCAACGCCACCAGCTGTACATGCCTATGACAGGGGTCCACAATGATGACATAATTTATAGTTATCACCTAAGAGCACACAGTCTCACTATGAGATGTTGTGTTACCCAGTGAAACGGGTTGTGGAGTTCAGATAGGCAATCGCTCCATGGAATATAAGGTAGGTATTGAGCTGGATCCCTTGAGACTGGAAGCAAACCTAAGGGTATCATTTTGGAATGCAAAGTTGTTGAATATTGACTATTGACTAAAAATAACATTTTATCTTTGACGGGCCTGTTGGTCTAGTGGTTAGTGACCCTGACTAGTAAACCGGAGGTCGTGGGTTCGATTCCCACCCAGGACGAATCTTTTTGTGGTGAGCACGATCATTTGTTCTGTGTCTGGGTGTAATTTATCTATAATATATATGTATTTAGAAATATATAAGTATGTTTATCAGTTGTCTGGTTGCCATAGCACAGGCTCTGCCTAGTTTGGGATCAGATGACCGTGTGTGAGATGACTAAAAAAAAAAATCTATATCTAATTATGTTTATGTACTCAGGTAAAACGCTGCTCGCTCGGTGCGTAGCGGCGGAGTGCTCGGCTACTTTCTTCTCGATATCTGCGGCGTCGCTAACCAGCAAGTACGTCGGCGAAGGCGAGAAGATGGTGCGAGCGCTGTTCCAGGTGGCCAGGGAACTTCAGGTAAAACCTAAAACCTAAATTTTAACGGAAAGATGGCTTGATATATCTTGATGTACGTGCTCTCTAACACAACACGGATAGAAAAATGGAAAATCAGTAACTTTTTTTTTAAACGATCCCGCTCAATGGTATTTAATCGTTGTGTCGCGGGGAGTTTTACAAACATTCAAATCACATGCTCAAAGAACACCCAGACTTGGACCAGGCATTTGGGGAGCACACATATGCTTGACCCATGCGGGGATCGAACCCACGGCTCGTTCCGCACAGAGGTAATTGACGTCATGATCTATATATACCACTCGGCTATCCGTGCAGTCAAATTAAGTAACTAGTTTATTACATAGTATAAAACAAAGACGCTCCTGTTGTTTTTACGCTTAGATCTTTTAAACTGCGCAACGTATTTTAATGCAGTTTTCAGCATAGATAGAGTGATTCAAGAGGGAGGTTTATATGTATAATACATTGCACCCGTACGAAGCCGGGGCGGGTCGCTAGTAGTATATTAATTTCTATAAAAGTACTTTACATCATCAGATTCATCAGATCATCATCAGAGTGACATACTTATTTATTATAAGGAAGAAGCGAGTCTACTACTTACGAGAAAATTAGGATCTCCGATTGTCAATACCAAAATACATAATTATGTCTGACTCATTCTAGGCACAGCTACTATATTTCCATTCTGACTCATAATTTGCAACGCAGGAACAAATTAAAATTAAATCTAACTTCCTTCAATGAATAAAGCTTTTATTAAACGAGGCTGAATAAGAAATTAACTTACATTTAATAATTATTATTAACTACTCTGAACAGTCACAAAGACCGGTGTTTTAAATGATTAACATATATTATCACGCGACATGCAGTCGTTATCGCAACACTAGCAGTCAGGCAAGTCGATGACCTCGATTCTAAAGGCACCACACTGAGTGATAAAAAACAATTAGACACTTTAGTGCATTTTTAAACATTCACACGCTTCGAATATTGGAAAGATTTAACGTTTTTTGGTGCTTTCCACGTGATGTCGACTGACTAATGCTAAAAATTAAGAATCTATGGTGATCCTTTAAGAGGGGATGCGACTGGGTATTTCTCAGTACAAATGTATTCCGCTGTTTTCTTCGTGGAAAATGCTTTTAGAGCAATTAAAAAAAGACCTAGGTTTACTTAATGCGTATCCCTATTATATAGGTTTTTTCAAAACATAATCACTTAAATAAATATGACCCTCCAAAAATGACCGTTTTTACCGTCGTGTTCCGACGACTCTCAGACAAACTTGATATGATTTTATCAACACTTCGGAGATGTGCGACGGCAATATGTTCTTTAAATACCTATTTTTCAGATTTACGGGAGTAGTGTCCACTCTTAAGCTGTATCTTAAGTTATATAAGATAGTTATATAAGTAATACCCGCCGGCTAGGAGTCGAACTCTCCTCGAGACACAGCTCCCGCGTCATCAATCTATTAAAAAAACCTTTTTTTTGTTGAGTTATAAAGTCACACTGTATCGTAAGAAACAACTTACACATTCCTACAAGTTATTTATTATTGAAATTCATTGAAATTAAAGCCAAATTAAATTACTAGCCACCTTTTGATCATCAAACAAAATAATCACTTAAATAAAAAATATTTAGAGACCGCTTTTAACTTCCATCTCAGTGGAACTTGGAAGTAAAATTGTAATTGACTATAAATATTTAATGTAATGTTATAGAGATGATTAAAACACTTTCTATCATTATTTCAAGTGCTTATACTATATAAGTAAAAGTAATTATATAACAACGTCGTGATTGCACTGACTTGCCGATTCCAACTTCGCGTGGACAAATATTTTTATGATTATTATTTTTATGTTATTTTATGACTTAGTTTTGACTGCCTCGTTGGTCTAGTGGTCGCAAGCGTGACTGTCTGTACACGAGGTCTCGGGTTCGAATACCGGGTCGAGCCAAAAATAGTTACTGGGTTTTTCATTTAGAATACTCAGTACAGCTCAGCGTAAGAAAGTCAGGTTCTGTTTACACCCCCGTCCTTGAGAAAGTACGTAAAGCCGTTGGTCCTGCGCCTGATCTCTCTCCGGTCGTGTCGGATTGCCGTCCCATCGGACGTGAGAGTAAAGGAATAGAGAGTGCAACTTCGCGCATACTCTCGTGTACTGAAATGTCTCCCGCGCTAATCTCTGTTGAGAGAGGCCGCCGTTACCGAAATTCGCACAGAATAATTAATAATACTACGTACAGAAATTAATAGTACTTCGCGAAAACAGTATAGCCTAAATAGTGCAACTGCTCTTGTTTTAATTCCAAGTCTTGGTGTTCGCGAATGTGGTATTTGGATTTTTTTATTATTTTTGGCTTCCGTACCTCAAAAAAACAAAGTCAGTCAGTCTGTCAAGAAGTTTTTATATATAAAATAATTTAACTGATACTGATTCTTGATGAATTTGTGTAGCTTTTTTTTACCTAGTATTAATTGCTATTTATAATGTATTTCTCACACTTCGGATATAGCATGCACATTCACAATATGCATATACACAAGGCCTGGTCAGCAGTTATGTGTAACGATTATAACAGAGGTCACAATAATCGATCAAGTGTGCACGTTGTTTCCTTATTAACCACCAGATAATAAACTTTTAATTTATTATGTGTTAGAATTTGAAATGTTAATTGTTAGTAATAATTACTTTGTAAATAGGGGTTTAACAGGCAATACGCCAGTATAGTGTTATATAAGGTCCCTTCCGCGATAACCGGCAGGTTTTTAATATAATATGTTATAGTATAATATAGTACAGTCTTATTGAGCGCGCTTGCAATCAATAAAAACAAACATTAACAGATTTACATAAACTTTATCAAATTATTAATCTTACTAATCAAGGTGTTAACAATTAAATTTAAATAATGCAACTATCGCCTAATGATACGTCCACTACCTTCGAATTATGAGTGTGTCCCTTGACAGCTCGGTGACACGTTATTACCGAAAGCTTAGCCACGCCCCCTTCGACGTTTTCTTTATTCATTTGTAACAATAGTATATATTGTAAATTATACCAAATTTATATCTCAACAGCCCGCCATAATATTCGTGGATGAGGTAGACTCGTTGCTATGCGAGCGGTCGTCAGGCGAGCACGAAGCGTCGCGGCGGCTGAAGACAGAGTTCCTCGTGGAGTTCGACGGCCTGCCCGCCGCGGGCGCGGACCGGCTGATTGTGATGGCTGCTACCAATAGGCCGCAGGAGCTGGATGAAGCCGCGCTCAGGTTGGTAGAATATGGAGCTAAATGCGACCTTAAAAGCGAACAGTTAAATCATCTTTTCCATCGGTCTTGACCAATCTTGAGCGATAACTTGACCGTTTTAATTTTTTTCAGTAACCTGGTCTAAACTGGTTCACATACTTGAATAAAAATTAATCACTGTGTACTAAAATAAAAGCTTTATATTATTTGAAAATAATGTTTTTTTTTTAAGGTAACGATCTCGACGCACCGTCGGGTCATATTTCTCACGGTGGTATTTTCAATCCATCTATGACACCACTAAATAATCAAATTTTATTGAAATACTAAAAAGCCAGGCCCTATACTATATTCCTTCTTTCGTTTTCAGACGGTTCCCAAAACGAGTGTACGTATCCTTACCGGACGTGCGAACTCGCATGGCGCTAGTCAGACGAGTGCTAGCGCGCGGGGCGGCCGCTGCGTCCATCAGCGACGAGGAGCTGGCGCGCCTCGCCGCGCTCACCGACGGGTACTCCGGCAGCGACCTCACCGCGCTGTGCCGGGACGCCGCGCTAGGACCCATACGAGGTGACCACACACACACTTCTATTTTTTTTCCACATCAATGGTTAGACACGCAGACAGAATAGACTTGCGAGTGCAGGTGGTGGAATACGCGGTGGGCCATGGTTTGAGGACAGATGCCAAAGGTAATTCGCACTGTCAGTGTCACATACTATAACACAAGTTTAAACAACTTTTTGACTGTTGGAAACACTGAAACAATTAGCGAGGATGTCTTCGATTGAGCAGGCGTACATATATCCTGTGGGGTATGGGGAGGGGAGGAAGCGACAACTTAATCATATGATATCCTCATATGATTGATTAAGTATAAATGAATAAGAATAATAATAAATAGTTTTGATTTCCCTCCTCCTCTCCCCGATGTCCACCAATGCGGTATTTTCATCGTCTATTTCAATGGGTGTACAAACCCATTTATTATTATTTTCTTCACCGTAAAGAAGACTTTACTTGCATAAAAATTCTTAGAGTGCATCTTCGTTCCCCGCACTAGGTGCGAAGCGAGATTGCAATTGCAATCAACCGCGATACGGTTTAACAAACCCATGCCAATGTCAATGCTGGGAAACCTAGTCACGAGTCGAGTATCTCCGCAGTTACTATAACTGTATAACTGTATCGTTTGCGTGCGTTACGTGCAACTGTGCATCTTATACATGAGTAACATGCAACGATACACCTTGACCCGGTTACAAACGTCTTAACTAACTCATAAAACGGTATTAAAACAATCGAAAGACAATAAAGCGACGCCCACGCCATCTGTTAGCCGAAGCGAATCTAATCGTAAATCTTGAATACGCCTACACGCTTCCAATGTACTTATTATGTCGAAATCTTTACTTATTGTGAGATAAATGTATTGGTCAATAAAGTTTTGTGATGTGTTGTAACTGGTATGATAATCATGATAAAGATAGGTTTACACATTTTATTATAATTATAATTAAGCTTGTCGCTTTCTTTTCGGAAGACGATATGAAATATTTTATGGGGTCTCAATGAATATTATATGTTTATAAGTTCTTGGATTCCATGTATTATGTTCAAATTTCGACAAAATAAAAACAAAATTTATCTGTGAAAAAAGTAAAGTGAAAAAACCCGAATTTAAATTCGAAATTGCCAACATGCATGTGCCTAAGTTTATTGATCAATGCTTGTTCCCTTCTCGGTATGAAAATAGGCCTTACCCCAGTAGTGATGTGGCATATTTACAAACCTTTTTATTATTACTGCGGTAAAAGAAATAGTAGCACCTTTTGAACTTTAGTAACATCCTAAAACCTCTGTCATCATTGATTTTAAATTTTCATATATTAATTTTTATTTTATATGTTGTGTGGTGTAGAACTGGACCCCGAAGAGGTGAAGTGTCTGGACCTGTCGCTGGTACGCAGCATCACGTTCACAGACTTCCTGGACGCGCTAAAGAGGATCCGGCCGTCAGTGTCGCCTCTCAGCCTCGCGGGCTACGAGAAGTGGAGCGTACAATACGGCGATCTGGGGCTATGAGCTCTTATATAGGTAATTTTGATTTGTTCGTCTTATATTTAGTAGTAATTCTTATGTCAGAGAAATAATCAGGTGATAATTCTTGTTACCGTTACTTAATAATAACATATCTATATATTGTGTCCCTACTAAAGTAGGTAATTTCACTTAAGCGCCATACTACTTATGGCAAATTTCAAGGAGTAGGGATTAACTATCTATGAAGAATATAATATAAATTTAATTATAGTCTTTAGAAGTATTTTGAGTCACTAGAATTTATTAGTCGTCTAGATTTCCAGGGACAAAAAGAAATTGGCCACAAAGATATAAACCTCAAACCTCCAATTTCCTTGCTTTTATTGCCAGGAAATATTAAACCAAATCCCCTACATTATTCCACTGAAGGCTAACAAAATATCTCTTTTTCAGGTATTGATTTACTCAGAGTGGTGGTGAGTCATTAAATTAAGTGATTAGAGAATATGTACGATGTTGATCTACAATTGATAAGTTTTACGCAAACTACTCGTCGCTCAAACTTTATACGTCATTTATGCATCGGCTGCGAAAACAATAACTTCGCCATAATCCTTTTTGGATCTTATAACATTCCGAGCAGCCGAGGTATACAGCCAAATACGTTTCTTTACAATTGACATGATATTATTAACAATTTTATAATAAAGGAGAAAGGATAAAATCGAATTATATTTAAAAAAAGGGTGTCGACGCTGCATAATATCGATAAGAAAAAAAATGTAATAGATGATCTGTCATTTTTCTTAGTACCTAGTGTAGTCCATTTAGTAACAATTTGAATCAGTTTCTAATCGATTTGAGATTCTTGTGATGCCCTATAAATTTAATCGATTGACACATAAGTTCTCCTTTGTTATATTTTTAAAATCACATCTAGTCAAAATATGACTGTTTGTGCATGAATTACAGTCCAATAAAATAGTGAAGCCCAGTCGATTAGTAAGGTTTATCGATGTTTGCCGTGATCGATTTTACGTGTAATATAGAACTTGCCGTGCAATATGTCAATGTTGATGCTTTTTTATATTGAATACCTAGTGTTAAATAAATGTAATTGTTTTCAACTCATCCTTTATTTAAAATTGTAGTAATATACTAAAGATTTTATAGGCTAAACGACACTGCATTACTAAGCAATAATAATAATACAGCTTGAAAATAAAATTATCAGAGTGAGTTAAAAACAATTATGAATCCCTAAGTCCAAACTCCACTAACATAAGTCCTTAACGGGTGACGCCAAAAATAGTATAACCCGGATAGTTAGAGAAGTCGCTTTCAATGTAACTAGATGTAAAGAGATCGCTTTTTGCCAAACACTTCTCTATCGATTCGGGTTACATTAGCCCTCATAGTACCCGTCCAGTCAAAAGGAACGTTGGAAAGTGGCCTCTATGTCCAGGTCAGAGAGTATATTTTTATTGTCATCCATCCTTTTGGCTTGTTCGGATTAGTTCAGCTTTGTATTGAAGGACCAAATACGGAATGTACCTTCCCTAAGTTTATTTCCATTGTGACTGTGGACAAACACAAATTGTATTGCAACGAGAAAGCTCCTTCATTAATTGTGATTTTATCCAAATATTTAATCTCCTATATACGATAAAATATTGAATTTTCAAGTTTTATACTTACCATTTATTTACCGGATTTTTTCAACGCCAGGAAATTTTTATTCGTGGAATAAAATTGACGTCTGACAGATCTTGTATGAAAGAACTGTCAAAAATCCAAAATTATTCCTCGGATAAAACTATCTGGTGTTGGAAAAATCCGCCCTTAAACAACCAGTATGAAATAATATTAAAATTATTGTTTTTCGATATGATTTTTGTTACCAATTTATAGAATATATTTAATCTCAAATAATAGCCGAACAAATAATGAAATCGTTGTACAAAATGCGTTTACCTTTTAGTATTACCTCAGAATTTTGTATATTTGAATTTATTTGCAATTAATTATATTTTAGCTTAATGAAATTATTATATTTTAATTGTATTTTAGTAATTATATCGACAACCTTATTTTGAACTTATATTATAAAAAAAACGTATTTTCATAATCTATATGTACGTATCTTCTAATAGTTACACCTTTTAATCGCGTATCTAGATTTATAGTCAATTAATCTTACTAGTAAAGAAGTATCCTCTAAACACATAACAGGAATAGATTACACATTAGCATAATATAACTTTGAGGAGACTTACAAGTCTAGAACCCTACAAATGGGAAATTTTCTTAATAATATGGGGTTGTCGATAGCATTGTTGCAACTAGCATAGTATTAGCACTGCCCAGTGTTAGATAATCCTTAGTTTTGAAAATAATCAAGGTTTTATATTAATTATATTCTTTATGGCAACACAGTTTTGCGTCAAAAACATTTTGATTTTCACGCAAAACTGAGTTATCTAAACAGATTATCGTTTAAAAAATGTTATTATTGTACTTAAATAATGTAATTTGTTGATTTTATTTTATATTTTCTAAATTATCTTGCCGGTATCGCGAAGTTTTAGTAGTACGCTGCGTGTCTTATGAAATAGTTTCTTTACTCGATCGACATCCGCAAAGCTAGCCTACTCTGTAGCAGAATGGATTAAAATCGTTTGCTCAAAATGTAAAAAAATACGATGATTTTGAGCGTAATCAAATGATAATATATTTTCGTAATGGTTTGTTATAAAATTGTCTATCTCTTCGATTAAAAGTTATTTAATAGAAATCAATTACAGGACCACGCGTTTGTATATAATTAGACTTGACATAGTGTGCCATTTAGTTTGCACAATCGAGCTGTGAGCTGAGTTACTACTGTATTTAAAAAAGGTGTTAAAAAAATTAAATTAATTTTTGTATCTCGTATTGTCAGCATAAAATATTTGCTGTAAATAACTGCAGCAGGAAAATATTACTTGTTATTTTATTTAAATGTTATCTGCTTTTAAAATGTCTGTGTGTCTCAATTACAAAAAAAAAAACTTTGTAACTTCTAACCCCTGTCACTCACATGCGCGCAAACATTCGAACAAGGTTCGCGCGCTTTGATGTCTGTTAAAAAACCGACACAGCTTGGAAATGAAATTATTTGCAAATGTCGTCCTACACTTGTGGGTTTCCGTATTCGTGTGTGAGTGACCGGCATAAAAGACGGTTATACAATACTGTTTGCTATCCATACCCTTGATTTAAAAAAATCAAACCTTTTTTAAATATATAAGACCTATTTTCTCAACGCTAGATATACGTCTTCCCAAGACTCTCTTGCTATATATCTCGCAGAAGAATAAACGTTTAACATGCAGGCTCACTAGCTCGATAGCCGGAAATTTAATAGTTTTTGTAACGATAGTGATGAATTCCTAAGAAGACAGCGACATAGTGGTTAGTGCAGTTAACGTAGCATCTATTTTAACGTAACTAGCTATAGTTAGTGTAGCTTGTAGTTCTGAAGGTATGTTTGTGCTGATATTGAGTTGTGGCGTGATTCTAAGTTTTTGAAGGCAGAGGAAAGAAACGGGAAATTAAGCTCTAGTTTTAATCCCCTTCAAATGTTTGATATTTGAATCTAAACTTAGCGTTTTTGCTACGAAGGAAGATTTTGAGGATCTATGACAAAGATCTGTCTCTTCGCAATTTTTTGGGCAATGTAGCCCTATTTTTTATGTTTATGCTTAATCCAGCCTTGTATTCAATTCGATGAACGAAAGATTTCAAATAGAGTAAGAAAGCATATCACAAAACTGGGGTTAGCGATGAAAGCATCAAAACATATCCCGGTAGCGTCGGAAACTTAGAAAGTAGGATAGAAAAGAATTTTGGAATTTTTGGTACGATCAAACCGTCGACGACGAATCTTGGCAACTTTAATCAAAATTTTTGTAGTAGAATTGCCCTGAAAAGTTGTATGTGTGGGTACATGCAGGTTTTTGTATCTCTTGGATGCCTTTAAGATAGTAAGGTATTGAAAACGGATCTTCTGAGGTAGATGAACACGCCACAACCCGCGTACTTGTAGATACAGTGTAGATAGTGTTCCCACTTCTAGAGCTGAATTATACAAATATTAAGATTCGATTTGCTTGCTAAGTCTAATGTCCACTGAAATAAATGACTAAGAATTGCAAAAGAGTTAGAAAACATGTGCTTGGTAAAATTGCAAAAAATTTTTGAATCATATTTTGCTTTAGTGGAAAAATAATTAAGACATTTTCAGTGATTATTAATTTCAGTGGACACTTAGGCGTTTAGATAGAATAATTCCCTAATTATTGACGATCCCACTGGAACACAACAGCAAATACAAATAATTTAGAGGTGAGTAGGTAAGTAATGAGTTTTTTGGCAGGATAATGATAAGAGAATGTTATAGGTAAATAGTTTTAAGGAAAACGTGTGTTTATGTATTTGTGTGGCTGTTAGGAATTTAAGAGGTAGTCTTAAAGTTGACAGATGGTGAAAACATAAGTCAGTTGCATCAAATTTGGTGAGGTTTTTTGAAGGAAATATAAGATATAAAAATGGTTAAAAGGATTTTCAATGTTATTTATTCCGTTTTGAATACTCTGTAGAGTAAGAGTTGAGTTTTGTTGCTAGTTTTAAAAACCTTTTTTAACCGCATTTTGGTTAGAATGAATTGAGTATTTCCCTTTCGTATTAGCGAATAGTGTTCAAGTGGGTTCGTAAATATGTTTTAATAATGAAATCTTTTAAGGCAAGTGTGCAAGTTTAGATTAACAAATAAACGTTGTGATTTTTAAAAGATAAATTTTTCACGTTTCGGTTGTGGTTCTTTTGGAGAATTTTATACGTTTTTTTCTATACGTGTCGTTTCGTAATTCGCTTGTTTGGTCGTAAACTTTTGTACCAGTGTTACATACGTTATGTTTTGGTAGTAGTAAATGTGAAGTTTTATTAGAAATTATTATGTACCTATCTTTGGCAACTTTCTCTTGAAATGTCGCAATCAATGTTCAGTAGAGCGTAAAATATTTGTTCTGTTATAAAAGGGAAATCGATTACAATGAGATAGCGATAAATTTAAGAAGCCAAGTAATCCTTTATATAATTTCAAGAAATCTTTAAAATCCATATTATTATGTATTTGTTAATGAAATGATGAAAAACAAAACACAATCGAGCTCTAGAAGCTTGTTTAAGACAGTACAGTTAGCCGCAGATCAGTAGTAACGTTGACACGCTTTATTTGAAGGAAGTAAGATATATTTTCGCAATTCATCGTCACTTCTGCTGTGCGGTCGACAGTATAAATAACTTCTGATAACATTTGTGTTGGAACCATCACATGCAAGAAATTGGCTCACTGCATTTAAGCACGCACGCGCCTTCACACAACCTCAAGTTTGTAACTTTATATTAAGCAAAAAAGCTTTAATTAATACGCGATGCAATATCAATACAGTCTGTTTGATGTACTTAACTAAACTATTCTATCTATAGTTTTCAATGTTTTTCCTACACCTTAACTGTCTCGTCTTCCTCTACTCTTCCTAAACTTTCTGGTTCCCTAGTACTTTATTTCTACAACTAACAGAAAATCGACTGTACTGGTAGTATCGCGTTTTCTTTATACACATTACACAATCAACATCACACACACATACAGACTAGGGTTGCCAAAAACCGTAGGTAATGTGTATTTAGTATTATAGGTACTTACTATATTTCAGACCTACGTACTATATACTGTTGAATAGTACGCAAAAATTTGTAGTATTTTAGTTGAATGGGTTTGTAATCTCATTTTTTTTTAAAACGGTGCCGTAACGTATCTCAGGACACTTTTTTTGTAAAGAAAAACAAAATTTTTGAAGCAAGTAAGTGCATAAAATGTTGTTAACCAACATCACTTTCTTTTTTATAGTTTCCCTATAAAATACTATATTTTTTTGTAACTTATTCTAATACTATGATTAGCTTGAAAAATATTGGCAACCCTAATACAGACTGTCCTACAAACATGAATGAAATCAAACTTATGATCACACGCGCCCAATTAAAACAGTTAAGTATTCCATAGACTATCGCTAGCTATATATTTTCTAAATTATATTGTTAAATGAATCTCATTATAAACTAAATTAATATTTTTAAATTCATCTCTTCTGTAATTTCAATGCCGAAGACAATTCGTGCACGAGACTGCGATTTCGCGCATTATTTAAATATTTATCAAATACTTGCTACCACATCATTTTTATGTAAATAATTAAATATTTAAATCAATTACAAACTGTACTTTCAATTTAATTATTTATCATAATGCCGCCTATAATAGATTTTCGATTGTCTGTCGGCTGCTACTGCAATATATTGTTCTTAAAATACATAAGATTTCTTACTCCTCGGAGCAGTGAAACTTCATTAACATTTACAAAATCATCACATCATTATCATCAACCAAATATTTCAGTCATTATTGTGCTTCGTCTCGCTGTGATATGGATAATAAAACCCAATGCCTTATATTATTTCATGCGCACTATTTTTAATCCAAGTATTGTTACGATTTTGTCTGTCTGTCTGCAACACAAGTTTCATGTAAGCATTGAATTTAATTTACATTTTTATTAACTTCTTTCCCTTTTTTTTTTTAAATGAAATTTTATTGTTTTTTATTTCTGTATTGAGGACGGTATTAGTGTGCATTGCGGTAACTTTTTTTGAATAAGAAATAAATGGTGACAGTAAAATATTTATTTAAATAACTTCTGCAATATTAACCACACGTTTCTGAAAGGCTGATCAATTTAATCTGTTCTCAAAACAACTGATCACGACTGTGATTGGTTGATCAAATGATGATCTGATCAGCCTCTCAAAAACCGGTAGTTAATTACACCAAAGAATCACAATATTATATTGATTATTAAAATATTTTTTATACATATTCTTCATATGGCAAGCATGGCAACATTGTGTTACAGATAGGCAAAAAAACTGTTATCTCAAAACAAATGAGCTTCGTAACATAAGTAACGACTTGCGACTGATTGTTACCGTATAAAGATATTTCAAAATTATTTCCTAAGTCGTTTTGATGTGATTGTTTTAAAACGATAAGGTATAAATAAAAGTATCGATATGGATCTTGATTTATTGTTAAATGTAAGACAACAAAAACTGATATTATTCAGTTTTAACTTATTTCTAATGAAGCTATTTATAAAGAAACGTTTGTGTATTTCAAGTTCGTGGTTTTTCAACATGTGGAGGTTAAATATAAGCTTTTTTTATTAAAATTTGTTGAAAAGTTGGAAGAATCTCATGTTAAATTGTTTCGTCAGTATTGTTTAAATTAAGAATTTTAGATACTCAATCGTTTCTCTATAAATATCCCACTTATATCCTATTTAATGCGAATATAAATTCTAAAACGTGGTTGTAATTGTTTTTACACGTTCGCCTTTATGCTACTTGTTTAATTTAAGCGCACGAATTTATCAATTTGACTAAAACTTTATTGCCTTACAAACTTTGTAATACTTTTTGACCGTTTTGTAAATACAAAACGTGTAATATATTCTATCGCGGGCGATATTTTAGGGTAAAGATATTACAGACAAGAATATGACATCATTAAGTCGTTTGAAAGTATTACAAAGTGTGTATACGGCCTTATGTATCGTTGAGTGTTACAAGAGTAAAAATAAATGATATTTTTTCATTATAATTAAGCACACTTTCGCCTAAAATGTCGTGAATGTTACACTAAGCATATGTGATACCTACACGGTTTATAAATAAATAATTAATTTGTGAATTTTGTTTTATTCTGTATTCCTTCTGTTTAGGACTGCGAAATAAGAGTACGAACAACGTAAGATCTGAAATAAAAAAATATATATATATTTAATATAATATTATTTCTACTACAATATATAAACTAGTTCTAAACGTTAATTATATTATAAACTAGCGACCGGCCCCGGCTTCGCACGCGTAGAATAAACATTAGTGAATCATGTGCTCAAACCTTCCCCTAGAATCACTATGTATTGGTGAAAACTTTATGGAAATCCATTCGGTAGTTTTTGAGTTTAACGCGTTCAGACACACAGACAGACGCGGCGGGCTATCTAATTTTTTTCAAATCGGACCAGTAGTTCCTGAGATTAGCGCGTTCAAAAAAAACAAACTCTTCAGCTTTATAAATTAATTAAAGTAAAGATATAGATGTAGTTGTGTAAATAGAGGTAGGAGTTATAAAGATCAATTATTGCAAAGAAAATAACCCAAAAGGACATTTAAAACTTTACTATATAGGTACCTACCTAGAAAACTAGAGCTGTCAAAGTTTACAGAAAATAATTATCATACTCACCGAAACAAAAGTGGGTCTGGACAGAGATATGTAATGGCCTGCTTTGAAGATAATAGGTTTCTTCATTCGTTCCATCGCTATCCACAAGGCTCGTGCGAATTTTATATCCTGCTCGTACCACGGACATAGGTACAGCCAATCTCGAAGATTTTCACTCTGAAAATGTAACACTGTAACCAACAAAAAACGGGACCGATCGATCATAAACTATGCCTACTCCATAAAAAAGGTACCTACTTTAAACAGTAATACTCGGGAGGCTACATATACTTGCATACAGCATAACGGTAATAGAGATGATGACTTAAAAGTTCTTTTTAATCTCTGTCTGGTAGATTTGAAAATATTAGACACTTATTTTTTTTTTTTGCGTTACCAAAAACTTACGACGATACATTGATTTTAAATGTCGCATGACGTCATGATGTCGTAAGTTTAGTGTTACATCGTGACGTAATTGGCCCCCACTCCTAACCTTTCATTCGCTATAGGTATCTCATTGAGTTTTCATTTATTTTAAAAATTAAAAAATACGCATCTAATATTTTTTATTAGCTTACGGACTAAATCCATTGTAATTGTAACTTTCATTCCCAGTTAACGTCCCTATTAATAGGGCTATAATATTATTTTAATTGTTTTGCTTTCTTACCCTTATAGTGAGCTCGTGTCCACACCAGCAGTAAAGAAATAGTTGTGACAGCATGGTGACCAAGTAATTCACCATCGAGAAGAACTGGACGCTGTTATGCTCCACCTAAAGGTTAGGTACAAACAATATTTACTGCCGAGGCCGCGCAGAGCTTGCGTAAGCGATTTCGCGGCTGCGGCAAAGGCAAAGACGGGACCGGGGTTTTTTAGTCGGTGTAAGTCCGACATATCCCCACGCCGTGCCCTCGGTGTGGGTTGAAGTCATAAGAGTTTCACCCCGACAAAAAAAAAAGGTACAAACAATGTCTATAATGTTAAACATATTAAGTAAATATTATACAGGGTCTACGGCAAAATCATGAGAAACATACGATAGAAATCCTCAGTCCGATATTGCAGATTATGACGACGGTACCAGTCAGTTGAAAGAATATATTTGCATGGTAAGTGTCTTCACATAATTGAATGAACCTGCAAAGAGTTATTCTAGATCAGTAATTATCATATCAGTAATAGAGGAAATATTTCAATATCTATATACCTAATATAAAAATGAATCGCCAAAATGTATGTAAATTGGATAATTATTACTTTTTATGTGTTCTTTATTGTCAGGACAAGGTATATATATATAATTATAATAAAAGCTATTACTTAGTTTTTTTTAATCTCATAATATGACAAGTGTGTGTAAGAAAGCGAAAATAGGCAGGGTAGGTATGTATGGTAGATAAGTAGAGTAGGTATGTAGGGTATAGAAGTAGAGTATGTATGTAGGTTAAGTAAGTAGGATAGGGTTGGTATGTAGGTAGTCAGTTGACACGAGCGAAGCCGCGGATACAGCTAGTAAGTATACATTTGTTAGTCAAAATGCTCGAGCTGTCACGTAATAATTTTACGCACCTTTCCACCGTCTGATGCTGTTTTATGCATTCAACGAGAAGTTTGTTGTTATCTTTTATTGATTCGTCACGATTTACTTTGGAGTTTGCTGACAGGGGCACATTCTGTATCTGAAAATCAGACATTGTTTTTTTTTAACAGTTAGGGCTCTGCCGTATACTCTGCTATAGGAATTAAGATATATCTCGCATGTAGGCAGTGTTATAGTCTTGTATTTTTTAGGTAACAACACAAATTACTTTGTTTCATAAGTTTTATTAATTTTACTGACTCCTGAACTCGTCAGCCACATGCTACCTTTGGCTGAAATCGAAGACAGGAGATACTCTACATTAGCCACCCACCTTTTCTGTTTTGTCCATAATGATCTCGAGCTGGGCACATCCGAACATGATCATAGAGACAGTTACACTGTCTACAGAGATGAACACAAACGCGCTGATGTAAATGCTGACCATCTGGTAGATGTAGCCCACCTCATAGCCAGGAGAATTCAGCGGAGTCATAGGCATCCTGATGATGAAGTATTTGTAGTATGAAAAGTAACTTTCTCCTGTAATCTTTTATATGAAGATGGAGCAGTTCCAGTACTAAAATAGTCGTTGGAGAACAGTTTGCCAACAAGGATTCATTCATTTTATTAACCCATTCCCGGCCCCATGTATCACATATGATTCATGTCCATTGTTTAACTATTGTGTCTAGTGTCTGAACCTGTTAATTACCTCTAACACACGCGCATATGTAAATATTTATCAATTCTTCCTTCTCAACTTTTCTCTTCTTACCTACATGTTGAATAGAGATAAGTAAGTAAGTACCAGACAGTTCTAATAATGAGGTTTTTTTCACTTACCAGATTCTGAACGGGAACGATCGCTTGCTGGTTTCGTCGAACAGCGGTATCATGGCCCACAGAGAGCAGGTGGTGGAAGCACTCAACAGGAAGAATAAACACAAGTGCTTTATCTTGCGAGATTTGACGGCTAGAATTCTGACAAAGGTTTATCAGTTAGTTTGGTCTAAAAGAAAACTCTAACCCTAACCAGGGAGAGAATATAAGGAAAAAAAGTAAAAAGAAACAAGAAAACTCACTACCAAGATAAAAGCTTCCTTTGACTGCATCCAGGCAGCTTGCCCTAATGTCAATAATATCTAATCTAAGCCCGTATCATACTGCAAAGGACTCCGTTTTTGTGCTAGGAGGGGCCTGTCTACGGTAGGTGCCAACTTGTCAATCACATTTAAACCTTCTGCAAAATTGTGTGTTTGTTTCTAAAGGTTTATCATATTGCATATGACTGCATACTACGGTATCAATCTTTCGCAAAACAGAAAAAGCTAGTATTGAGGTATTGGAATTTTAGCGTCGGTTTTGGTTGTCATGTATCCATCATTTCATGAAAGGAAACTACTTTCATGTATTCTAATCCGTTTATCTATCCACAAGACGTCCTGCGTGGTCGAGTGGCGTACACACCGGTTTTCAAGGTGTCGCTCAGAGGTCATGGTTTGATCCCGGACCGGTCAAAAACCACTTTTCCACATTGTCTCGGGTCTGGGTCTTTGTGGTACCTTCGTTGTCGCTGATTTGATAACAGAAGTTCTAAAACTTACTTTGTACTTACTTTGGGTTCAGAACAATGTATGTGATGTCCACAAGAATAAAATGTCCTACTCACTTCTCATGGACAGCAGATTCCGGCTTGAAAATGTCATTATCCATATAGCCCAGTAGCTCTATCAAGTTGTTCTTGTTGATCATGAAAGCTGTAGACTTGTAACACAGAGAGGCCTGAGTGAAAACCAAGTAAGAGGCTTCGGAAACCTCGTCTATATTCCCCCACACTTCTGTTATGTAAATGATTTCGAACAAGAGAAATGAATATTGAGTCCACATTACAAAGAGCATGTACATTTTCCTCAAAATTATATAATTTGCCGGATGGGGCCACACTCCAAAGAAACTCAGGATTCTTTTCGGCCGACCAAGAAATAATTCTGTGTTTTTCAGCATAATTGATTTGTCTTTTCTTCTGATGAGATACAAAGCCTAACTGCCGTTGAATACCTTTCAGTTGTTCGTTTTGGAATTAAATTTATAATTATTTTCCAAAGAACGTTTAAATATTTAAGTCAAAAGTTAGGAACTATTAATTGTTTGTGTAAAGTTTTAATTGTTGTTGATGGGTTAATGTGTTATTAATTGCAGCTACTGTGGCTATTAGCAATTATTGTTGTTCTAAAGGAAAGTTCTTGTTTCTCTCTTGTACGTTTCTGAAAATTATACTGAAACTTCTAATTGCGCAAATGACACAGACGGCGGTTTTAAGGTAAAGCTTTTATAGCTAAGAGGCCTTACCTATGTACAATGAGGGTAACAAAGTGCTTTTCAAAGCAGGCTTTATAGGCTTTAAGGAATCCTCCTTTTTATCAATTCTGAAAAGTAATTTGGTAATCTTTTTGACCACGTATCTTCAGCGGACTTATTGGCTATAGTGGTTGACAACTTAAACTATAATCACTGGATATCGGCTACAATCTTTTTTTTTTTTTTTTTTAAATGGTTGCTAGCAATGTGGGTAGAATTCACATTACTAGCAATCTTGTTAACCCCTCCAACTAAGCTAAATATGCTTGTATCTGGAGTGGGTTCACGTCAATAGTGTAATGGGTGGGGATCGAACCTGCGACCTCTCGATCACAAGGCGGTCACCCTGACCATTAGGCTATTGCCGCTTAATCTATGACTAACTAGATCTCTTACATTCTAGACGGTCACCGACACTAGCGATAATTAATTTGTTTTAACCGTTGTTTGTATCCTTGAACATCTCTTGAGTTGTCAACTGGATATAACCAATAGGTAAGTATGCCTGCACGATACGGTACAAAAACGTTTAAAATAATTTTAAACCTTCAGCAAAAACTTTGCAACGTTGTATCACGTATACAATTTTATATGGAATTTTACAAAAATATTTTCTACAAAATAAAACGACATCTTTTCTACTTGTGCAATATTTATTTAGGTAAATAGCTACTATCTACCAACATACTTAATTTTTCTGTGGATCTGTTCCATCAATTAAATACCTACACTTCTGAAACTATATCTATCTTGAAGTGTTTAATTCATTTGTGTTTTTACATTGTCTGATTCAACACAGCGAAATATGAGTAAGACATTCGGAGAATCTGAAACATAGGTCTCCAATTATCAACGTAGTAAAAAAAAAATAGGCAAAGGGATCAAAAAAGTTTTCATAAACTTACAGCGACAAACGTCTGTCGTGACAGTTGTATGTAATGGCCGGCGCGCAGCACGAGCGGGCGACTCATGCGCATCATGGCAAAGCACAGGTCGCGCTTAAACTTAACGTCCTGCTCGTACCAGACACATTGGTACATTACTCTGTGTAGATCTTCACTCTGGAACCATTCCATTAAAATATATCTATAGATACTAATATTATAAAGAGAAAATATTTGTATGTAAGTGTGCATGTATGTAACGAATAAACACTTAAACTACTGATACGATTTCAAAAATAATTTCATCATTTGAATGCTACATTATTCATGATTAACATAGGCTATAGAATATTTTTTTAAATAAATGTTCACTCATGCGAAGCCGGGTCGCTAGTTTTATATAATTACAATACAATTCCATATTTCCAAATTCCCTTAGTTGCCCTTTGGACTCACCGTTGCCGTAAGTTCGTGTCCACACCAACAGCAGACAAACAGCTGACTTATCATCACTGATACGTAAGTTAGGATCGAGAAGAACTGCATGCTGCGCCAGTCGACCTGACGAAATGGTTAATAGCTGGTGTAGTACACATACATAGGTGCCTACCGATATTCCTAACGCTTCAAAAAATCAATTGGTGTACCAACCCCAATCCAAGCCGGGATAGGCACTTAAACCAAAATACGCATACGAATAGGGTTTTTAAAGAACAGGGTTATCAATTTAAAATGATTATAGCTTTTTCTCTTGTCTTGTTCTGGAACTACGTGAACATCTACAGTTAGGTTTAAAAAAAAATCTGTGTCCTCCAGCTCCCTTTACAGCACAGCAAACCTACATACGCAAATATTATCCCGAAAGCACAAAAAAGAACCTACTTACGACTAAAATTCTTAACGCAGACATGCAAATGATGCCAATGCTTCCAATTAATTGGAAAAGTAAATATGAATGGTACGCATTCTCCACAAGCTCCGTAAATCTGAAACAAATAATTAAGTTTCTAATGTAATGAATAATCAAGGTGTCCAGTTGGTTCTATGTCTATCTGGATAGTGGAAACTTACGTCACGATTGTCTGGTGATGTTTTATGCAGTTTATCAGCTTGTTGTAGTTCTCTGACAAAGTTAGTGTAATATCATGGCCTTGTTTGTCAAATACCGGAGAAATCTGGAAGGACAAAACGCTCCTATTCATTGAAGATGTAGGTAAAAAGCACAAAATGAAAGCTACAGCTTACCTACTAAAAAAGTTAGTAATTGAAGTACATACTCATAAAAGTTAGTTTTAATGATTTATAAATCCAAAGTCTAAAATAGTCGTTTAGCTTAGTCCTCAGGAGATCTCGGACCGGTTCTTCGCTAAACAATAATTGAAATGACCTAAAATAAATATAGAATATTGATCTACACTCAAAATCTTTTCCTTGACGATTTCGATCTGCGCGCAGCCGAAGATCACAGAGGAGAAGGTGACGCTGTCCACGCCGAAGTACATGTAGGCGCTGATGCATATCGTGCCCAGCTGGAAGCCGTACCCAATGTAGTACTGCACCGCCTTCTCGGGACTCACTGGCATCCTAAGCAGAATATTTATTTTTCCTTTTTTGATACAATTTTGTTAAGTGAATTTATCAGTGTGTGGTGATTTCGACGTGAGCGCGATAGCGGGGCCCCGAGGACGCGCGGTATTAAAAGTAAATATTTATAGGAAGACTTGGTGGAGGAATTTGCCCAGCAGTTGGACAAGATATGCTAAGAAAAATGTTTATAAGTAGAGAGATAGGTAGGTATTTCAAGGCAGCCGTTTTTACTTACCACATATCAAAGGGGAATTCCCGATGCGCATCATCAAACAAAGGTTTAAGAGCCCACAGTCCGCAGGTTATTTGGGAGCTTATCATAAAAGCTAACAACAATCTCTTGATACGCTTAGCCTGCATCTGTAATATCCTGATTGAGAAAATTAAGCTAAGTCGTCCATACAAAATAAAAGTCGCGCATACATGTGCCGGAGTACACAAAATACTTAGGTACCTATACCTAAATAACAGACTCAAGACTAACCAACTTGGAGTTAGAAAAACCTGGCCTAGGTACCTAGGTTTAAGTTTCAAAATTATTATACAATTCAGATGAAGCAGTAGGTAAGGGTTCTGTAAGAAAACTAAAAAGTGATAGTCAAAGTAATGGATATTCGACTGTGGATTTCGAGTCTGTTTCAGCAGCAAACTATAAATAATATTTACCTAAAAACTAAACGGTGTACTCCGGCTACGAATCTAAAATAAACCCACATCTCATGTGTTACATTATCTGGCTTGAACATCTCGCCATCCATAATACTTAACAATTTCCGGAACATATCCATATTTATCTGAAAAACGGTGATTTTTAAACAGAGACAGGCTTGAGTAAACAGCAAATAAGATGCTTGTGACACAGCATCCAAATCTCCCCACACTTGGACAATATAAACCATTTGAAATATCAAAAACAAATATTGTAAAGTTATCATAAAGATCCTGTAGCCCTTATAGATAAAAGATTCATCTTCTGATGGCATCCAGACCCCAAGATACGTCATCACAAACTTTGCCCTATTTAGAAAAAGATCTTCAGACGAAGTCATTTTAATAAAATCAAAAACACAAATGATTCAAACAAAAGGAAATTTCTGCGTAATAAAATAATCTTTTATGTTTGCCTACTTAGTAAACGATGTAATTATGGTAAATAACCGGTTGATAGCGACCCAATTGATGTGTTGTACGTTGTATCTATAGTGGGACGATAATTGGACATGTTTCGCATAGTAGGTAAGTACAGTGGGTATTCAGGGTATCTACTATTTTATTATGTGATATATGATTATTTCATTTATTTTAATGAGAGATTGTTAATCTGTATTAGATTGGGGTAGAGGTGGTTTCAGGATAGTCGGTAGGTCTGATAGGTTGTGTAAAATTCACTTTAAGATTTTATACGAAAAACTCAGATGCTTTTGAGTCTTGAGCCCCTTAGCCCTCATGAATGCGTCACTGGATTGGGAACAGAAGTATAAAATTAAATCACGGGTAGAAAGCGCCAATCATTGCGCGAATCTGTATGTAACGTTCTATGTGATCCTTGTAAATACAACCATAAAAATTTAAACAATGATTAGGTTCACAGCCTGTATTTATATTACTCAGACTAAAGTTACATTTCTAATGACTCGCCGTTTATCAGGCAATTGATAAATTTACATAATGAGAATTAAATGATAGGTCATCGGTAGATTGAATACCTATTTGTTTGTACAACATCTAATATCCTACCAATTATAGGTAATAATCAGTTAAGTAAAGAAGTGAAATTTTATTGATTAACTAGTTTGGACACAAGGCTTTACTTGTAAAGTAGGATAATGACTGGGACCAGAAATGCATAATGTAACAGAGTACAGTATTAAAATTATTGAAAACGTATGGTGTTTCGGGTGTTTCATAAATATGCCGTTTTATTAATTTATAACGTTGACGAAATCTAATTATGCTAATCTTTGTGGTAAAGGTACACCATGACATAAAATTGCTGACAACGGATACTATAAAAAAATACTATAAGTATAATACTATAAGCAATGATCAATGATACCTTAGATAAAGTACCTATGCAATGATATAATATAATTTATTTCTGTTAAAAATATGTTTCTGTGTGTATCCGAACCATAAACTTGACGTGTGATGTGTCAGGCTTACGTCAGTAAAGTAAGTAAGTGTCAAAATGATCGCCGTAGGAAGAAGCGATCTAAATAGATAATTAAACACTTTTTAACAATTCCTCTCAATAATGGTGCCTTCATAATACAATGATAGTGACACGTTAGTATGGAGAATAATATAATGGAGTTTACATTGCCGCCGGCCCCACGGGGGCTGTGCTTTGATAGAAATGATTTTGTCAAGGTATTTTCGCCGCTTTTAAAGTATTATTTCATATTAATTTGTAATAGATTAGGCTTACGAATATTTCCTTAAATTATTTGTGACTATTACAGACGAATTTTTCCGTCGATAACTTTTTGGTGGAGCATCAAAATGTGGCATCGTTAGAAACAATGCGAGATGACCTGGGAGTGTACTTAAAAGTCCTACGGCTGGCCATGATAGAGCTTATAAATAAGGACTACGCTAACTTCGTCAATCTGTGCGCCACACTCATAGGGTTCGACAAGGCAATAGTAAAAATTCAAGTGCCATTGGGACAGCTGAATGATGAAGTAGTTGTAAGTAACATTTTCTTATAGAAACTAATTATAATTCCAGCTTTTTATGATCTTTGTGTTGTTTTTAAGTGTATATCTTACTACTCTTTAAATATTTTTTTTATTGGGAATGGCAGTTAGCCTCAGTATATGAGCAGATAATTCATTGTATTCTTTTATAGGGTGTGAAGCAATGCTTAGAAGATGCCATGAAGGAGTTGTCAATGTGGATGAGCCAGAGGCACGGGTTACAAAAGAAAAAGCAGCTGCTCAAGCACTATAGCCAAACAATAAACTGCCTGAAAACTTTAGACAATGTACTCAGAAATATATCTAATAAGAAGAAACAGGAGCAGGTAGTTCTTGCAGACCGTGCAGCAATGCAGTACAATCAATTAAAGTTTTCCATTTCAAAATGCAACAGTATAATAAAACCAGACCACAAACTTCAATACAAAGAATTAGGAGACAAACTAATACAAACACTAAATGATTTACTTTTTCAATTTTGGAATGATAGTGATGAGACAAACCTTTTGAAAACCCTCATTACTCTGGCATCTTTGGACCGTGTTGCCGAGTGTGAAATGCTTATAAGAAAACAAGCCGTTGCTCCATTACTACAAGATGTAATCAATGAACCAGCTCTACAGAAAAGCAAAGATGGCCTACAAGGAATCTATGAAAGAATCTTGTCTCTATTGGACACAAAACTTAAGTTACTTGTAACAGTAATGCAACATTCCAAGTTAATATTTCTTGTTAAGAAGTATAGATTTTTAGTAAACTGCTTTTGGTGTGAAATTGAAAATAGGTTGGAGGTGAATCTTGCTTCGATTTTCGCGCCTGGGAACCCTCAGATTTTTTACAGGAGGTATAGTGAAAGTATTCAGTTCATCAGGAAACTAGAAGGGTACTGTTCTGCAGAAGATGTGCAATTGATCCATCAGACTTCGGAGTATAAGAGCTTCCAAAGAAGATGGAACTTGCCTGTCTATTTTCAAATTAGGTTTCAAGAAATAGCAGGTAAGATATTGCTATTTGCTTTTAAAATGTTTAGTATATTGTGTATTTGTTATCAGTTATAACATTTTATTATATCCATTTCCTATTTTTATTCTAATCAAATTCTGCATAGTACCTACATTAAAGTGGTCACCATTGATTCACTACTTTTAAGTGTATATTTACCGAGTGGACAATTATTAATAGCGAGTTCTGATAATGTTATGTACAGGGCATCTCTCTATTGGCTGTATGCCAATATCGGCTATCAATGATGTTAATATAAAAAGTTATGTTCCAACCAGATTACTCGAAAGAATTCCAAATATGTGTGTGTTTACTAAAACTACAAACAATCGCAGGAAGTTACGAGGCGGCGTTACAAAAAAGCCCAACTGCGGAGAACAACGGTGATTATGTTCTGAAAGAGACCTACAAATGCTGGTGTGCCGTCCAGGAGTGCTGGTCGGACGGGGTGTACATAGAGGCACTCGCGCATAAGTTCTGGAAACTCACACTACAACTGTTATCGCGGTATGCCACGTGGGCTAATGCGTATTGTACACAGGTAATTAACATTATGTGCCGGCGATTTGAAAAAGCGATTGTTTGCTGATAATGTTGTTGTATGCACTGATAAGCATTATGAAATGTACGAGATTTATGATTAAGCTAATGGTATTTGTATAAACTTAACTGTCCCCTGTCATTGCTCAAGGTCAAATAGTGATTGATGATATGCAAATAAGTTTAGAATACATTATATTGTTAGTTAGCAAAGGTTGTTTATTTCTGGAGTCATTATACTAAGCGGCAAAATCGTGACATTGCGACTTGAACAACAACGCTTAACTTGGAACTACTTAGTAGATTACAATGTTTTTTTTAAAACTCCTTTACGGACAAGGGGGCAGGCAAGATGTTAAAAAGTTAACAACAACATTATCACAATTAAAAAAATATTAAAAATTCATAAAAAATTGAAATGTTACTATTTTATTTTTAGAGAATACCAACACAAAAGCATGAGCCAACAAATGTAAATAAAAACCTTATTGAAAACAGTATTAACATCTACGTCGATGTACAAGCGTTGCTGAGGAGATTGCCGAGTTTATTGGAGCTTGTCCAAACCAAAATATCTACAGACAACAAAGATCTTCTTGGACAAAGTTTACGAAGTTCAGAGGTTGCACTTCAAGGCACGAAACAGAAGATAAAAGAATGTATAGTCAATGAACTGTATGATAACTTCAATGTTCATTTGAAGCAAGTTAGTGACATTCCCAGACTATACAGAAAAACTAATCGAAGCGTGCCCTCCAAGCCTTGCGTCTACATCGACGTAGTGTCCAACGCATTGAAAGAATTCAACCAAGAAGCATCAATCAAATTGGATAACGCATTTATCATGGAGCTCTTTGAGTCCTTGTTCAATATTATGACTGTTTCGTAAGTATCTATGTCGCAACAATATAACGCGTAAAACAAAAAACAACAGAATGGTCAAAATGAAAATTGTAATAAACGTAATTCTTATCTCCGTGCGATAAATAAACCGCTATAAATAGAAACATGTGTTTCAGATACTACAAATATGTAGAGGATGTTTTGACCTCGGTGCAGAGAACCGAGGAGTCACTGAGAAGACTGAAGCAAATCCGTGAGATAAACTCTCCGCAGAGCAGCGACAGCGCGGGCGCCACGGACGGCGACAAGATCCGCCTCCAGCTGAGCGTGGACGTCGCCTCGTACGGCGCGCTCGCCGACACACTCCGCCTCGATGTACATAGTGTTCACAAGTTCACAGAACTTTCAAATATGGTAATGGAAGCTGTAAAAAATATAGATATTAAATGATATGCCCAGTTGTATACTAAAGTTTTTTTGTTTAACCTGTAGAATAAAGATGTATATTATAAAAAAAAATAGAAATATTTATTTTTAACGTAAACATGTATTTGATCAGCTGAATAAAAATTGTATGATTTGAAAAAATAGAAACCATTCACTTATCACTTAAAATAATTAACAAGATAAAATCTTACTAATACTATTTGTGTGGAACAAAATATTTCATAATTGTGTTCGATTTAGCTTTGTTCATGTTTCTTGGACTACTCCTAGGCATCTCTGAACTCGAGGGGTTCTTCCACATGGCCTTCAGTTCCTTCTGCATGTCATCTGGCAGTGCACTAAAAACCTCTTTGTCGACGTAGCTTGGGCAGTCGTCGCAACTCCGCTCCTCACACTCCTTCATGGTATCTGATGTGTCAGACAGGTTGTCTTTAGCAGGACTAGCGCGAGGTGTGAGAGATCGGTCGCGGGAGTTAAGCCTGAGCTCTGACACCTTTTCCAACTCTTTAGAGTTTAGTCTGAGTTCACCAACTTTTAGTTTACTTGGAGAGGCGACTTCTTCTTTGGACAAACATCGTCTTTTCGCTATCCACGTGACTTTTTTAGGTTTTTTTGGCGACGGCTCGACTTCCGCGTCAGAGAGATCAGTCGTAGTGCTACTGCTCGGCGACACGGCCGAGTAGTCCATAGACGTAGCAGAGGTATCACATTCATTTTGTAAATTAAGCACTGATTGGACGGATATATCATTCATTAAGTAGTTCACAATAGAACTTCTGCCCGTCATGCGCTCCTGGAACTTTGTGAAAGCTAGTCCCACTAAAGTTAAATGGAATGGTTTAGTCAAATCCATTAGTTTGTTAAATAATCTCATAATTATTGTCATCAGTTTTTGCTTGCCAGCTTCGGTTACTGTAAGAGTGCCATTGCTAAGAGTGAAGATGGATGGGGAGATCTGACTTTGTCTTGACTCCCTATGACTGCTCAGTCTCTTAGCATCCTTTTTACGCAGTGTAACTCTCAAAGAAACTGGAATGCGTCCATCTTCTCTCACAAGAACCAACAGCCTCTGCAGTAGGGCACAAAACTTATCCTCTACTTCACTCTTTACGCTGACAATCTTGAAACTATCTTCCAGACCTATGCTCTGAGGCTTGCCAGTCTGTTTCACAGGAGTATTATCTTCACCTATACTTAAGGATTTCAATCTTACTGCCATATCACTGCTGAAATGTTTTTTCAATTCATCTAAGGACGCCTGTTGTAAGTCAGCAACAGAAATGATATTCTGAGATATAAGAGCTTCTGTAGTTTTGGAACCAATAGTAGGAATGGCTCGTACACTCTGTAGAGTAGACATGAAACTGGTCCCGTGCTCGGGGTATATAGTTGTTTGGTCATTAGGCTTGTTTTGGGGGCAGATTAGTTTAGCTAATAACTTGTTATGTGCAATACCAGCACAAGTTGTAAAACTCAAGTCTTCATATATTTTCTTCCTCATCTCACTAGCTATTTGTGATGCTATCCTCAGTCTGGTGTGGCACCCACATGAACAATCCACATTGGGTTTGTTGTACACATGACCAGCAATAGTGACATTACTAACATTTGCATTTTTCAACTTTTCTTGTACTAAATTTGTGACATCAATGTAATTTTCGTCCATACCCAATTTTTCCACGGGACATTTCCAACATTGTAACACAGCAAAAATCTTATTAGAAGCAGTTCTGTAGTTGTGCAAGTCTTCACCATTGACAAGTTTTAAATTGGGGCAAACTTTTAAAGCGTCAGTTAGTAGCATACATTTCTGCACGCCGTACTTCCTGGCCTCGTAGTTGCTTGTTACGACAATGTTCTTCTGTTGTATGCCGAGCGGAACCGACCGCAGTTCGGGGTTTCGTACCATCTCCACTTGAGCATAGAAACAATCTATATCGATGTGAATAATACAGCGCGCGTGTTCGCTTTCAGCGTCGTTATAGTGAGAGCAGCCTGTTTCCATATTCCTGCAAAATTCAGCATAGTTTAGTCATAATTTACTTTGTTCTAACTTAGTTTTACCTGTTGCGATACAATGTTGTGAAAAAATAACAAATAACGTACCTATCGTCCATGACCGTACCATTGATAGGTGAAATATATTTAGTAGTATGTAAATATGCTTTATATGTTAGAAATTACAGCTTTTCTTTCATAAATTTCCAAAATATTGATATTTTATATTGGACAATCACGACACATCAACAGAGACAATGTTGCCCGCAATAAAATAATTTCCCTCGTTTTTTATTTTTTCCACTCGTATTTCATTTTGCACAGTTGTTTTATCAGTGACATCGATTTCAACTATGCATTTATATCGGCGTCTTTGTAATACTTATTATGTGTAGCGTCATAGTGCAAATAAACAACTTATTTTAATACGCGACGTGGAAACCATTATTATTATATAATAAAATAAAATCGACTCGAATCGAATCGATTTTTTAAATACATATTATTTAAAAAATCGACTATCTTTTAGTGCTGTTATCATTGACAGTTGACAGTTCAATCAATCCATCCCCAGGGGGTGTCAACTTGTATGGATAACAGCTGACTTTGTTATGGGCTCGAAACCATCAACTAAAACGTAGAGTTTATATACTCCTTGGCATAGACTACATAGAGATGTGTAACAAGCTCTCAAGGTCAGAAGATCGTTTTTGATGACGTTAATTACCAAAAACGTTACCAGTAAAAAAATTGAAATTTTCGTTACCGTATTTCAATTTTAATTATATCATAGGAAATTTAAAAAGTTTAATAAGTCCTTTTTTGTGTTTGTTATTAAAATACATATAAAATTACAATAAAATCAGAAATTTAAATAACATTATATCAATTAAGACATTTTTAAAATCAACCTATGTATTTATAATAGAAACACCATGAAAAAAATGGCCTCCTCAATAGCGTCTTTTGCTTTTAATGTTATTTTTCTTTGTATTTTTATATTTTAACAATAAGTCACAGTTTAATTTCATTTTTATATTGAAATAATATTGTTTAATGGAGTATCGAGTACCATTGTTTATTTGCTTTAAGTATGGTAATAATGTTATGACTCTATTGAAAACTATAATAATATAGTTCTACATAGTCCGATGAAGATAAAGGAATTACGTGGAGGGTTGATCTTCAAGACTTCAACTGAACAAAATAGCCTTCAAGTGTTGCGTGAATATGTAAGTAAGTTGATGTAAAAGTTTAGTCATCGTTGTTCAATGGCTAACATAAAAATATTTCAGTGTATCTTAATACCTTTATTTATTACAGTTTTATTATGGGCGCGTATGTTTTTCATCCCGAAATATTAAGTACTACAATAAATACAGAATGGTAATATTGGCCTGTAAATGTTCCACTGCATGGCGAAGGACTCTTCCTTAATAGATAAGAGAGGAGCATTATAATATTACAGTATGAACAGTAGCATCCTGAAGGATTTAAGAAGGTCAGTATAAACCTATTGTTTAATCAAATTATTTATTTGGGAATATGGGTACTAAACAACAGCATAGTACTTAGTACTTTCTTTAATAACAATTCCAACTATTGTAAATAAATATTTGCTAATATTAAAACAATTTCCAATGTTTTACCTTCTAAATATTAGCTTCTGTGAATATTATTCTCTGTATTAGGTATCTGCTATAATGCATAAGTCCATTATGATTGTTTGCTTTTAATTACTTATTGTTAGTATTAGATTTTCATTTTCTTAATTTACAGCATAACAAAAAAATATGTGTTCATTTATTTTAAGTTAATGTACTTGTTGAATGTTGTAAAATGTATTTTTGTTCATTTCAAACGTATTTTTAAGTATTCTGATTATTTTATATTCTAAATTAAGTTTAGTCATCGTTGTTCAATGGCTAACATAAAAATATTTCAGTGTATCTTAATACCTTTATTTGTTACAGTTTTACTATGGGCGCGTATATTTTTCATCCCGAAATATTAAATACTACAATACATACAGAATAGTAATATTGGCCTGTAAATGTTCCACTGCATGGCGAAGGACTCTTCCTTAATAGAGAAGAGAGGAGCATTATAATATTACAGTATGAACAGTAGCATCCTGAAGGATTTAAGAAGGTCAGCATAAACCTATTGTTTAATCAAATTATTTATTTGGGAATATGGGTACTAAACAACAGCATAGTACTTAGTACTTTCTTTAATAACAATTCCAACTATTGTAAATAAATATTTGCTAAAGGAGGACGGGCAACAATGTATGGAGGCCTAAGGACGAATAAAATCATACCATATACTTAAACTAGGTTTGGTACTTCCCACCATTATAATTGTTTAAAGTACTAACATCCAAATCATTTCTAATTAAATATTGCATGATGTTATTGGTTCCTAAACTAAACTAAAATATCTGTCCTCCTTTAATATCCTAAATTAATCTGGGTAAATGATTATAAATGTTTGTAGCCATACATAAAATACTTTATTGTAGCACTGTCTTGTTATATTGTACGCTTGTGAATTAATTATTTTTTAAATCATCAATTAACATTGTTATACTTTTTTTAGGCCATAAACAAAATATTATGTCGATTCGATGCAAGCACAACCTTATCAAGACACCTAAGGTGATAGTTCAGAATCAACTTGTCCTGTGAAATCATACAAATATCAATAATTGCCAAAAGTTAATTATTACACCTAATCTTAAAATTTAGTTATTATGTATCAGGTAAATCCAATTGTTATTGTTGTTTGAATAAACAAAAATTCTTTTCAATCTGTCTAATGAATGTATTAGTTACATAAATTGTTTTGCTGTGAAAGAATGTAACAAAATAAAATAAAATCTTTCTTACAATATATCTTAAATCTTTAAAATGTATAAAATAAATATTTTCGTCATACATTTTCAAGAATATTTATAATATACCATCTAATATTTAAGTAAAAAGTATATATAATATAATATATACAATTTTACGTAACAGCTGTAGTACAATGAATGTTATAAAATGTATTTTTGTTCATTTCAAACGTATTTTTTAAGTATTCTGATTATTTTATATTCTAAATTAAATTTAGTCATCGTTGTTCAATGGCTAACATAAAAATATTTCAGTGTATCTAAATACCTTTATTTATTACAGTTTTATTATGGGCGCGTATGTTTTTTATTCCGAAATATTAAGTACTACAATAAATACAGAATAGTAATATTGGCCTGTAAATGTTCCACTGCATGGCGAAGGACTCTTCCTTAATAGAGAAGAGAGGAGCATTATAATATTACAGTATGAACAGTAGCATCCTGAAGGATTTAAGAAGGTCAGTATAAACCTATTGTTTAATCAAATTATTTATTTGGGAATATGGGTACTAAACAACAGCATAGTACTTAGTACTTTCTTTAATAACAATTCCAACTATTGTAAATAAATATTTGCTAATATTAAAACAATTTCCAATGTTTTACCTTTTAAATATTAGCTTCTGTGAATATTATTCTCTGTATTAGGTATCTGCTATAATGCATAAGTCAATTATGATTGTTTGCTTTTAATTACTTATTGTTAGTATTAGATTTTCATTTTCTTAATTTACAGCATAACAAAAAAATATGTGTTCATTTATTTTAAGTTATTGTACTTGTTGAATGTTGTAAAATGTATTTTTGTTCATTTCAAACGTATTTTTAAGTATTCTGATTATTTTATATTCTAAATTAAGTTTAGTCATCGTTGTTCAATGGCTAACATAAAAATATTTCAGTGTATCTAAATACCTTTATTTATTACAGTTTTATTATGGGCGCGTATGTTTTTCATCCCGAAATATTAAGTACTACAATAAATACAGAATGGTAATATTGGCCTGTAAATGTTCCACTGCATGGCGAAGGACTCTTCCTTAATAGAGAAGAGAGGAGCATTATAATATTACAGTATGAAAAGTAGCATCCTGAAGGATTTAAGAAGGTCAGTATAAACCTATTGTTTAATCAAATTATTTATTTGGGAATATGGGTACTAAACAACAGCATAGTACTTAGTACTTTCTTTAATAACAATTCCAACTATTGTAAATAAATATTTGCTAATATTAAAACAATTTCCAATGTTTTACCTTCTAAATATTAGCTTCTGTGAATATTATTCTCTGTATTAGGTATCTGCTATAATGCATAAGTCCATTATGATTGTTTGCTTTTAATTACTTATTGTTAGTATTAGATTTTCATTTTCTTAATTTACAGCATAACAAAAAAATATGTGTTCATTTATTTTAAGTTAATGTACTTGTTGAATGTTGTAAAATGTATTTTTGTTCATTTCAAACGTATTTTTAAGTATTCTGATTATTTTATGTTCTAAATTAAGTTTAGTCATCGTTGTTCAATGGCTAACATAAAAATATTTCAGTGTATCTTAATACCTTTATTTGTTACAGTTTTACTATGGGCGCGTATATTTTTCATCCCGAAATATTAAATACTACAATACATACAGAATAGTAATATTGGCCTGTAAATTTTCCACTGCATGGCGAAGGACTCTTCCTTAATAGAGAAGAGAGGAGCATTATAATATTACAGTATGAACAGTAGCATCCTGAAGGATTTAAGAAGGTCAGCATAAACCTATTGTTTAATCAAATTATTTATTTGGGAATATGGGTACTAAACAACAGCATAGTACTTAGTACTTTCTTTAATAACAATTCCAACTATTGTAAATAAATATTTGCTAAAGGAGGACGGGCAACAATGTATGAAGGCCTAAGGACCAATAAAATCATACCATATACTTAAACTAGGTTTGGTACTTCCCACCATTATAATTGTTTAAAGTACTAACATCCAAAACCATTTCTAATTAAATATTGCATGATTTTATTGGTTACTAAACTAAACTAAAATATCTGTCCTCCTTTAATATCCTAAATTAATCTGGGTAAATGATTATAAATGTTTGTAGCCATACATAAAATACTTTATTGTAGCACTGTCTTGTTATATTGTATGCTTGTGAATTAATTATTTGTTAAATCATCAATTAACATTGTTATTCTTTTTTTAGGCCATAAACAGAATATTATGTCGATTCGATGCAAGCAGTGTGCTGTCAGTGACAACCTTATCAAGACACCTAAGGTGATAGTTCAGAATCAACTTGTCCTGTGAAATCATACAAATATCAATAATTGCCAAAAGTTAATTATTACACCTAATCTTAAAATTTAGTTATTATGTATCAGGTAAATCCAATTGTTATTGTTGTTTGAATAAACAAAAATTCTTTTCAATCTGTCTAATGAATGTATTAGTTACATAAATTGTTTTGCTGTGAAAGAATGTAACAAAATAAAATAAAATCTTTCTTACAATATATCTTAAATCTTTAAAATGTATAAAATAAATATTTTCGTCATACATTTTCAAGAATATTTATAATATACCATCTAATATTTAAGTAAAAAGTATATATAATATAATATATACAATTTTACGTAACAGCTGTAGTACAATGAATGTTGTAAAATGTATTTTTGTTCATTTCAAACGTATTTTTTAAGTATTCTGATTATTTTATAGTCTAAATTAAGTTTATCAAAAATAAATTATAATTGTACTTAATACTATTTTTATTTCATTAGCTTTATTTACCCTTTCAATACTAATTATTATTAAATACAAAGGAATATGAAATTTGAAATTCCCGCGAACGGTGAAATTGTCAGTTTTAGTTATATGGGCAAAACGCTACGAGTCGTGCCAGTCGGTCCCAAATTTTATGTACTAAGTTGACATTCTTCTCGTAGAGTACATTTGTTCTGTGTCCATCCCACAGAACAAATGTACTCTACGAGATCCATCCACTATCACAATAAAACATACGTCATTTTCATGAAAGTGGGTGTTCATGTTCAGTAACAAATAAACAGTTAAATACCGGAATTTACAGTTATGACCACCTGAAAACTGAACTTGACAATGGAGGGGCTGCCTTCGGGTGATATACAAGCAAAGTATCAAAAACTAGCGGCTGAGTATTCTAAAGTGCGTAACGTTATTATCATTGATGCGGTGAAACTATCGGCAATTGGTTGGAATCATTGTTTCCGTTGTTCCAGTTGCGAGTGCATGTCAAGGTGCTTAAAAAGGGGGTGCTAGATGAGCAGGCTAAGTCGAACGAGCTGCGAGATGGGCTGAAAGAGAAGGAGAAATCTCTGAGGAAAGGAGAATTGGAGATAGATTCGCTGACATTTAGGAACCAGCAGTTGACGCGGCGCGTGTCCGTCCTTCAGGATGAACTCGACGCGTTACAGGTCAGTTGCATTATAAATCGTCATAAGAATCGTAGTTTCAAACACTGTGAAGTGTTACTAATTACTTCTAGATAATAATCTTATCTAAATTTGCCATGGATTAATTCAGAATAGATACTCTGGTACAAGCTTGTTGCTAGTTTAAATTCATTAATTTAAAATATATTTGAAGCTATTTGCGCCAGAATATTTTAAATTGAATCATGTATTTTCTTAATGTTATGTTAGAGTATGATTTACATAATAGGATAAATATTTCAGTTGAAGTTGACAAAGAAATCAAAAAGCAAAGGGGATGAGAAACAGCCAACAGTCAGCAATCCTGGCCCACTAGATTCAGGACTTCTTCAAGAAGAATTACAGAAGAAAATAATTGAAAATGCACATTATGCTTCTCAGGTAAATTAAGCAGATTTTTTCAATAGCAAGAACAATTTACAAAATAAGAAATATATGTAGAACACTACTTCACTATTGCTGATAGCCAAAAATAACGTAAACAGTGGAGTAGTACTGCCTTTGCCCAGCTGTGGGATAAAATGGGTTGATAAAAGTATCTCTTTTACAAGTTCTAACTATAAAGGTTTTTATTAATTAAAAACTAGTTTGTTTATCTTTACTAGATACTAAACACTATTATTCTATTTAATGTATAAATTATCCAACTGCCAATGAAAGACAATATACTATTTAGTATTAAAGTAATATGCACCAATGTAGTTAATTGTATCAATTAGTGTAATGTATACATGGAGCTGTTATGGTGACTATACAATTTCATTATAATTTTATGATATTATTGTGAATATACCTATATGTTCACACTTGTCAAGTTAATTGATACTGTAGCATGGCTCTATATCGTCAAATAATTATTAGCCAACCTATTATGCAATACAATATAGTAAAATTTTTAAAAACTTGGAAAAAAGTACTCTTATGCATTGCCAAATACTGGAATGTCACACAGTCTCAAGCTGTGTCTGTCACATGAATGTGTCAAGTAGTGACAGATACACATTTAAGAATGAGTTTAACTTGAGTTTGTTTCAGTATTCAGGGTCACAATTTTTCTAATTAAGTTTTCCAAATTTTATTTATAACTTTTATGTAGACTAAGTTCAGCAACAGCATTTTATTTCACCATTGTAGATTAGAAGTCCACTAGAAACTTACATACTTACACTAAAAAAAATACCTTTTTCAGTTATCAGACAAAGTTTTCGAGGTATCCCAGTTGAGGGCTTCACTGGAAGACTACCAGAGACACATCAATGAGAGTGACAGTAAATACAAGTGTGAGATAGCTAAGCTCAAGAACAAGAACCAAGAGCTGCAGTATGCTCTAGAAGAAACCCAGAAGGAGAGGCTCGGGGGCACGCCTAACAAGATCCAGTTGGCTACCAGTAGTCAAGCTGCAAGCTGTAATGGAGACTTCTTGTCGGAAGGTGGCAGTTTGGTATGGAACTACTTATGTATTTACTGCGTTTTATTTTCTTTTTTGATGGAATTTCTATGCTTCTAGTGTCAATTAGGCCTTGCACAAAAAACTTACTTCAGAGTTAGTTGCTAATACGAGGTTAAATTGACAATATTGTATGACAAAATGTCAATTTAATCTCATGTTAGCATTTAACTATGAGTTAAAAAGATAACCCAAACTTGTGCAAGGGCCGTAGATTTTAATTTTGCTTTTTAAATTTGTTATTAAATACTTTACTATTCCTACTGAACCGAATACAAATTTATGCAGTTTTTATACAAATGGTTACACATGAATGTTTGCAGGTCGGAAGTGAGGATGCATTAAGTTCTGTAGATGACTTGAATGTCACTGAACAACTTAGTATAAAAGCACATTCACTAGAACAGGTAATTTGCACTGATATGTTTTTGACATCCATTGGTTGTTTTACACTATTTTATTTTGCACTAACAAATACAAAAACACAAATTATTATGTTAAACATAATAATTTGTATTGTTTCAACTTGATTAAATTTTATTTAATACTTCACATATTATAATAAAAACTTGTGTTAATTTTTTGTATTAAAAAGCGATCAAAGTATTTTTTTTTAAATCAATGATCATTTTATTTTCAGGAAAATCAAAAAATCAAAATGGAATTTGAAATGCTTCGAATGGAAAACGAGAGTCTTAAATTAGAAGTAGCTAAATATGTGTCGGCGAGTCAGAAAAAACGCGGGGACGGTCACGATTCTGGTGACTTTAATAACTTTGGGGAGACGTCTGTGGACCACGAGGGCAGGGTCACGGGCCTACTGGGTAGTCTAGAGGTACCGTTCCTGCTGACCAGTGAGGTGGAAACAAGGGAAGAACGAATGAAGTCGTACTTTAGGAATAAGATTAGCGAATTGAAGTCAGAACGAGAGGAGCTGAAGAGCAAGACTGAACATTATGTTAAAGAGGTTTGTTTTTATGCCTTACCTTTTTTTTATGTATTTATGACTTTATTAATTTTATGTCTTAACTTTGTCATTGGTAGTAAAAAATAAATTGCCTTTAATTAATTGCAAGCATTGTTCTCCATATTGCATAGTGCATGCAAGAAATTTTTAATCTGGCTGGAGGCGTAAATATAGTCTCGCGAACTTTGTCCGTTATCTATGGCAGATTTATATAAAAACAAATATTATTGTAGACAATTTTGTACACATAACATACAATATAATCTATAATAAGTATGATATGTAACTCATTAATTGTTAATCCAGTGCGAGATGCTGCGTCTTCGGTTCGAGGAGATGGAGCGGGACAGGCAGGCGGACGAGCACACGCTGGGCGAGAAACACAACACTATCAGTAGACTGGTGAGTGCTGAATCACCGTGTCTGGTTTAATGGACTATTTATAACTTGAGTTATCTAATTTATTATGTATATAAATTAAATAAATATAGAGTCTGTTCCGAACTCGATAAATAATCTATACTAATATTATAAATCTGAAGAGTTTGTTTGTTTGAACGCGCTAATCTCAGGAACTACTGGTTCGAATTGAAAAACTCTTTTTGTATCGGATAGTCCGTTTATTGAGGAAGGCTATAGGCTATATAACATCACGCTACGACCAATAGGAGTGGAGCATAAATGAAAAAAGTTGCAAAAATGAAAAACCTTTGAAACTAAAACACGCGAACAAAGTCGCGGGGGACAGCTAGTGTAGTATAAGAATGAATCGATGGCTAACTTGATCAAAGAGGTGGATGCTAATGCGTGCTGATTTATAAACGTATGGTATATTTTGGCTGTAACTTAAAACACTGGACAGAGTTAATTTTGTTCACTACAAAAATTTGAAAAAAAATTGACAGTTTAAGTTTTCAAGCTAATATGAAAAACAAAAAGCAAATTGTCTTTGTTTTGGCAGACGTTAATACAAATCATTTATGATTTCACAGGAAGAAGAACTACATTCGACGTCGCACAACTACGAAGAGCAGATGTCGGTGCTCACCGAGCACGTGGCGGGCCTGAACGAGCAGCTGGCGCGGCAGCACGACGAGATACAGCAACTCAAACACACGCTACACAACAGGAGGAAATAACGGCCGGCGCAAGCGGAGTATGGCTACATTCTGCGGCCTTATGACGCCCTGGTACTCTCACCCACATACAATACTATCCGGAATTTGGCTACATCCGTTAGCCTTATGTCGCCCTAGTACTCTCGAGATAAACACATACAAGCATAGCTAAATAATAAAAAATATAATAAAATCGGGAAAAAAAGGGGTTGTAAATTTTTGACTGAACAGAGATAGAAACTACATAAATCATAGCTAAACCATTCCCACCCAGATCAGGTTTCAAACTGAAAAAAACAGTATGCAAATCAGTGCATTCGTTGGACAGGTACGATACCACAGGAGACAAACATACACTAATGTTAAACTTATACCACTTTCCTTTTTTCATAGACACCCAATTTAATGTGAAGAATTCCCACATACACCTTGGTAAGAATGTGTTTTGGCCCTGGTACCTAAATGCTATTTATTTATTTATACTGAAATTAAAGGCTTATTTATTAGGTTTTTGAACATATCTTGAGACTCGTGCTAGGTAGTCGCAATGAGGGCTACCGGTATAGCGCTCACCAGTTGGCGCCACTGGCGCGTCAGCTCTCAAAGCCCACCAACCAAATTATAGAATTTGATATTCCGGACATCGCGTACGACTAGCGACCCCGACAATTGCTAACGGTAGCTCTCATTGAAAACAGTTAAGCAATATTTTATGTAAAGATATCTGGCAAAGGAAATAAATGGGGGTTTTGAAATAATAAAAAGCTTGAGCCAAAACATCAAATAAATCAACAGCTGTACATTGGTGACATCGCAATCAGTAAAAACTCGATTTACAGCAAGCCAGAATAAGAATCGGTATATAATTTAGACACAATACGTAGAAATTTGTAAGTGTAATTTCTCTATCGCGCGCAATAATGTTACAACTTCTAGGTCGAAAATTATTGATCATATAACGACTGTTTCTCTCTTCTATACACATACATATTTGAATGTTAATCAAATGATATTTTAGAAAATGTTAAATTGGCGTTGAATATTAACAAAAGATATATTATAATTTAAACTTCATCTCTCACATTGTATAGACTATAATAATTTATGTGTATAAAAATCATGTCACCTACATATTATATTTATTGGCTATATACACAAATATATGAATTTATCTAAAGATCTGACTTTTTGATGTTTAAAAGGCACGAAAGAACTTATAAACAAGTATTTTTAAAGGATGGTTAATATTCAAAAAACCTACCTCTACATTTTAAAACTTTAAAGAATACCATGAAACAGGAAAACGGATGGAAACTTGCAAAAAATATTGAAAGACAGGTGGCATCGCCACGCTGTATGGAAAAGCTTATCCTCTGTGCAAAGTAAAAGCCAGCCCTTGGGTCACGCGAGGCGTCAACAAGACTAGAATTTCAATATATTTCTACAAGTCCTAACATAGTACTATTTTCAAGCCACTTGATACATGTCATGTTCTCGTGTTACATCCTGGTTCCATTCTGTAAGCTTTGTCCTGAAATACATGATATTTTAATCAGGACACTATTTATTAATCATTGCTTTAGAAAATATTGTTGAAGATCGAGCATGAAACGTTATTATTTCTTTCAAGTCAACATGTTTTTTTAATCTAGTCTCTCACGATACCTTGAGACATTTTCTGGCCTATCTGATGTATATAATTATGTATTAAATCGGCTAGTGATTTGTGTTTACATTTAATCTAATAAGTATTGGTAAAACATTAGTTTTGGTTATTTTAATACATTGACAGTAATAAAAAAACCACTGAAAGTAATAGGATGAACTCTGTGAGAAAATTTTTAAGTGCTTAAGAACCTAAACCAAGTCCTCAGAAACAGTCATTGAGTTACAAAACATTTATTTATGGCTTGTTGTCCCTGGAATGTATAAAATATACACTTACTGACTTTAACCTAGAAAATTTGCATCCCACAGAATTTATAC
The DNA here is from genome assembly GCA_932294365.1 of Diachrysia chrysitis. Classification (NCBI taxonomy): domain Eukaryota; kingdom Metazoa; phylum Arthropoda; class Insecta; order Lepidoptera; family Noctuidae; genus Diachrysia; species Diachrysia chrysitis. The sequence goes on from OW028661.1 coordinate 2,837,487, forward strand.
TTATTTCAATATATTAATTATAATGTATATTTTGAGTACGTGTGGGTGGCACAGGACCAAATGAAAAGGTGTTAGATCATTTCTTCACTTTATGCAATGCAATATTGATAGTAGGTATGTATGTATATAAAAACAAAAACTATAATAGATGATTAAAAACCTACCATCGAGTTTTAAGCCTTATGTGACCTACTTAAAGATATGTAATGTAATGCAGTTATCTGGGCCTCTAGACAAGTGACAATGCGACAAGCGATAACGCTGATCGAATCGCTCAAATGTATGGAAGTGACAAGTCCAAGTCACGTGACTTATCGAAACAAAATGTCATTTCTATACATTTAATGTCATTGAAGCGATTTCTATCATCGTAAACGCTTGTCGAAATGCCACTTGTTTAGGGGGGCAGATTCATTAATTAGTTAGTGAAATGTGTATACTTGAAGCTGCCTAACTTTGTGTAATTTATTGTAACCTACATTCACACTTGCTCTTCAAAGAGTTCGTAATAAGTTAAACTGTTTAGCTAAGTTATTTATATTTAAGTAAAACATTATATGAAAATACGTATCTGTAATATGTGTAAAAAGTGGTATAAATATTGCGAGTATTTTAGTATCTTCTTGACACTCCATGTAGCTTAATCAAGAGTTATTTTATACGCAAGACATACTAAAGTATTCTCAAGCAGTCCTTGCATATAATGTATAAATAAGAGAAATAAATTATCAATAAATAGTTTTGAATACTTATACTTGTTTTTAATAATCCAATGTTGCTTCTTCAGGATTATGGTACTAATATTCAGACTACCCTCTTCTTATGAGATTCCTAAAAACTAATTAAGTAGTTGGTTTGTTTGCACTTCTCATTTAGTACCAGAATTAAGAACCATTAGAAGAAAGAGCATGGTCAACATTGGACGCCCAGGAAGTTCGGATAGGATATTAAAACTCACGTTATATGCACAACTTTGTATTATAACGATAATCATAAGCACCTTATAATATGTCATCTGTTACAAATTTTGTTTTCAACAGTTACATTATCGTTATAAATATTTATACAAAATTTATCAATTTGATGAACAGCGTTTTGCAAATAATTCGCTAAAGTGAGGTCTTTGTCGATCATGCTTCACGCTAACAAACAAACAGACAGACATATTGTCAGTCAGCAAGTAACCGTCTAGAGCGTTATAAGTATATCAAAAGATTGCACTTGTTTGCTTACCAGAAGCATATTGCATGGTATTCAATATTAAGTTTATACCTTATTTTCAAATCGCTTTATATTATAAACTAGTACAGTCACTTGCTGATAAGATAACTGTTAGATTACGACAAGTATTAGATACTATCAACAATAACAAGGCCTAGAGCTTAGTACCACAGTCAGAGATTTTCTAACTAGAATTAATATTGTTGCTATTTCGAGATCAGACGTTTCATTAAAGTTATATCGTTTTTTGAGAGATTTTGTGTGGATAAAGCAACACTAAAGTCAATTTAAAAATCTTTCTGGTCTGGATCTGGCCATTATTGTAAAAGAAGAATTTACCACTCGATAAATTCTTGTCGACTCGCGCCCGTAAAGCGAAACTGTACATTAAATATTAATGCCATTATACAATATTGCAAACAACTATAATAATATAAAAGTTACAAAATCTAGCTTCATTAGTCGATAGTATCGGATACTTTGATTAAAAACACTTGATAATTTTATTTCAGTCGTCATTCAATAACATGGGTAAGTTATGTTAAAATAAAAAAATAAATAACTACTTATATAGGTGCTCTCAAACATCATCTCTCACCCGAAGCTCATCTAATACATTTTATAAATACATTACACATCATATGTTAAGTCGACTGTTTGAAATGGCTTCAACGCAAACTGCTTTGGCACTCTATACACACGAAATAATAAAACTTAAAATAAATCGAAATACATCACCGTGAGTGCCCGACTTGTATAACTAAGATATTTCCATAAAGGCAGATAGGCATATATTCTTTATAAATAAACTAACTTTACGTCGAGTGTACTAACGGATATATATTCAGCTTATATTATGGAAATTGTGTATTACTAAGTTAATTATATTCTAGAGCGAATGTGTAGCAAGCAAGTTTAGTACGCGAGAAGCGGCTAGCACATTAAGTTTTTACATTAAGAACAAATGATTTAGTAACCGCTGGACGGTTGTGTTACGACCCTAAACATAGTAACTAAAATGTCTAGATTCTACTTATTTATTTAGATATTAGAGTAGCCATATAAGCCGAATATGTTTCCGTTCTAGGCGGGACATATAACATAGGACATTAAAATATATTTTAGTTATGATTAAATGAAATACTACGTCATTAGTAAGTATTGTGCATAGAATATCCTCTCGCCCATTATACCAAATCGACTAAAATATAATATGACATAACTACAGTTTGACATAAAGTATGCTTTACATAATTATTGTGAAAACCTTAGATAAAATAATGATATCTATGTCAAACAAATAGCATCAGTACAAACATATATGTGTTCATGTATTTGGTTTCTATAAATAATAAATTAAAGATTTAATAAGTGTCGGGAGACGATCAATTGGTATTGTCAATCTATATACATGTAGGTAGATAGATATTTAAAATACACATATACACATAGATTTATAATTATGTACGTATTCAATCGCAACTGACGATCTCCCGCTATCAAAACATTATGGCGTTTTAATCAACATGATTATACATCTAAATACAATTAAATTAATACACGATTGGGCTAAAACATTTCGTAGGTGGTTCTGCAGTGGAATGGTGTATAAACCTGTTTCTTACATTTACAAAAGAATAAGTAAATACAAGGTACGAAAGCAAGGCGCTTTGTGATGCATATTGAAAACGACACGTCCCTCTCACCACAACAGGAACGAGGTCTACACCAAAGTACAGTACATAGGCATCGGATGGAAGAGATTATTACATTTTTCATTTCCTCAATTGAGATATAGAGTCAAAGAAAAACGAAGTCCCATTATGGTACTGTGTAAGCAATCGTTAAATATTTGTAAAGAACCACATAAAGAAAACTACTTTCCAGACACTCTCACAATTTGCATCACTCTGTATAATACAGGTCGACAACGCGCCGAATGACAGTAGAAACATCATTTAGATTATTATAATACAATTAAATAACAGCAGTGCTTTCGAGTACATTTAAGTAGCAATTTAGCGTGATAGCCAACCAATCAGAAAGGCCGGTGCAAAAGTACACGGTCTCTGATTGGTGAGCGATCACGCTAGCTGCTCGCGATTGTCGACCTAAGTGGATATAAAACATCAACAAAAGGACACTACCGTATTAATATATTTATGTGTACTAACTATTCAATATAGACCACAATGCGTCACTCGTGTCACTCTTATAGCGTCCTCTCGCTCGCACACTCGGGTTCCGTCTGCGGTGTTACCGGCGGTCCAATGTCCGGCACTTCAGAATCACGTCTTGATATAGTCTGTATCAATTTCGTTTAAAAATACTGTTTTGATGATAGTTAAAATTGTTAAGGCCGTTAATAGTTCTGTGCATTGTGTGTGGTCTTAACGTCGATTTAGAAGTAGCATTTGTTAAAACGCACTCCAAAGCCATAATCACGTATACCTTTTCGAAGGGAATTCAGCCTTGATTGAACAGTTTTGAACAAGATTGGTCGGTGAGCCATCGTATTAAGCGGCTGAGTCGGTCGTGGAGAGCATGGCGCGATAGAACCACGTGCGAAGAGTAGTGTCTCCGTGTGAGTGTGGAGGCTAGCTCGGCGGCGGGAGAGGCGACTGGCGCTAGCACTGGTTGACGTCGGGCGGCGTGGCCAGGTACGGGTCGGCACGCTTGTGCTCGATCAGCGCCTTCACCGTCGTCGAGTCGGCGGGCAACTCAGACTTCTTGCGGAGAAGTGGTTTGCTCGCGTTGTACCCTTGCTTTCGGAGCTGTGGAGTAAAAAAATATTTTATTATTTCTGAAACTTGATTTGAGGTGGCTTCTTGATAAAAAAAAAACCATGTAGTGATGAGTGAAAATGATGTTTGAAATTATTGAATTAAATTTAAAATATGACATAGTGGCATCGGTGGGCCGGCTAGTGTGTCATGTGTACCACGTACCTCCTGCGCCTCGTGCTCGATGCGCTGGTACGTGAGCGCGGAGAGCGGCGGGTCGTCGGCGAGCGCGGGGTGCGCGGGGTGCGCCACGTGCGGGTGGTGCGCATGCGCGGCGGGGCTGGCCGCGGCTCTCGCTTCCAGTGTACGCCACACCTCCTCGCGCTGCAGCAAGCGCTCGCGTTCCCTGAGACATACACCTTACAGTTAGCAAGCAGCTACTGTCTATCGAAAAATTGATCTTGACAACAACCATGACTGCGAAGAAATCAGAATTTGGCTGCCGTTAGCGGACTAAGGGGGCGCGGAGGGTTGTAAGCGCACTACTCTACATGTGCGCATTTTTTCCGCCAGTTCTGTAGAGCGCACTTTGTTCAAGTTGATTGCCGGCGACCGTACATTGCGTGTCGTAGCACATAAACCCTATACAAATCACAACTTTTGTACTCCATGTGAACGACAACATACTGCTCGCGACTCACTTCTGTTTCTCCTGTTTGTACTGCTGCGTGCACTCATCGAAGAGCTTCTGATTCATCTCCATGAAGAGCTTAAGCGCGTTGTAGACGAGGCCGTGGATGGTCTTGTTCCAATGGCTCTTGGTGTTGCGGTACAGCGAGGGGAACATTATCGGGAGGATATGCGTCGCGTTGTCCGATATTAGAGACATGATGTACTCGTTGTTCCAGTAGTACAGAGCGCGCTCCGCCACCTGGAAGGCAAGAACGATGACTTTAACGATTTATGGAACTTCAAAATGGTTACGGTATGTAGGCTCAGAGATTATTTGATGAGAACTTTGAAACGCATTTGATGCTCTATTTAGTCACATTTCATGTATTTATAACACTAAACTTCATCAAGGCAACCGTTATGACCTAAATACACTGAACATTTAATTTTGTCTTATTACTTATTTCAACAAGTTACTCAAAATTGTATTGCAATAACGGTAAATAACTTAAAAGTAACATAAAAAGTACCAACTTCATTGTCTTGTATTTAAAATACCGTAATAAAGCAATTAAAATTGCATAATATCATATGCTAGCGTAAATAATTAAGCTTTCAAAGTTACGCATCCATGATTTGTGTTTAAATATTGTGTATTAATTAAAAATAGCAAACTTTACGTTACATAGAAAATAATTATATCCTTTTATGTTTAATATCGAGTAAGTTTTTATATACGAAATGAGTAATTAGGTATGAATTTTGTATCGTAAAATGTTCGGAAATTGTCTGCTCAATTAAAAAATTATTTTCGTCCAGATCCTGTCCATTTCTGTCAAGATTTTTGTTAAAAAAGCAAACTTAAGTAGGTCATTCAACTGACCTGAAAGTGCGGGCTTGAGACGCACTTCGCGAGCTGCTTGAACAGCGGGTCCATAATTTTCTGGAACTCAGCAGGTTCGATCACGTCCAGGATTTCCTCCATCTCGTTCAAGAACATCACCTCTTTAGGCGAGTGGGTCTTTGGCCAGTATTTTAATAATGCCCTGTAAAAATTAGAAATACTGAATATTACCAAGTTCGTTAAAAAAACAGTCGTATATTATTAATCATATTCAGGTACTGAAAAAAGAGTTTTGTGTCTAGAGATATAAAATGATTATTATTATAATGTGAAATAACGTTCATTATTATGGCAACTGTAGATATATAATTACAGAAAGTAATTAAGGACTACTTGTTCGCAAATTAGAGGCTTCATTCTTTTTTTATCGATTCGCATTTGCCTCTAAATATACACAAGCCCAGAGTAGATTTTATTTTAAAAAAGGCCTGATAATTTAATCAAATAATAACAAATTTTAGTTTTTAAGATTTCTGATGAAAAATATACACTATAAAAATATTAATATTTCCTCATCGTCTATAGTACCTTTGATATTTAAAAAAAACACTGTTTTCTTTTTGTCCCATTCCCATATTTGTTTTGTCCTTTGTACGACACAATATTTAGGTTATATTTACTTGTCTTTCTTTTACTATAATTTGAGACTCTAAATTTTATAGAGAATACTATTGGTTAGTACATAATTTGGTAGTTGCGTAAGGCTTACATACCTAAGCAAGTTTATGTCTAGAATCTATTTGTATGCGTAAGCTTTCTGAAAAACTTAATAAATAAATAATACCATATACATACCTAACTACAGGCTGCGTGAGCGAGGGGTCCTTCTCAAGGAACTGCACAACGCAATACGCTAGCTGCGGATGATACACGGAGAGAGACTTCGCTTTGTGCAGCGGTAGTAGTACCTGAAAAAAAAAGTTAACGTCTAAAATACTTTATCAAATTACTAAGTTTCGGCATTTATTTATTGGGTTGAACTAATTTCCAACTACATATAATGTTTAATTTAATACCCACTAAATTAAATTCCTACTCAATAAATGATTTGAATTTCCATTGAGAGAAAAAAAAAATGTATTGACGTATTAGAGCTCGTGGAAATAGAGGAGACCATTTATACGTTAGTAATTTTACTTCATTGTGCCTGCATGATTTTTGTTTCTTCCGTTCTTTAAATGCCACAAAAAAGTTAAATAATGTTAATTAATTTCTTTTTTTTTTTCAGATTGAGATGAACTTACCCTCAATAAGAATAGTTTGTGTTCCTCTTTGAGCGGCAACGCGAACCCGTTGATGATGGAGCCGAGGATCTCCAGCAACTCCGCGATGCCGTTGTGATGCTCCGTCTCGTAGATAAACCTAAACAATGAACATGTAGGACCATCAGACGATATCACTTATACCTAATACCTAGCTATACCATACTTAATGATGTGGTTCGAGACGGCCGAACCTTTCGCATTTTTATTTTTTACTTTTATATGGAGTAACAACTCCTGAAAAAAAAAGGTGGAGGACTTGGAGGCTAGTGTGAGCTGGTAATGATAGCGCGGTAGATTCCAAATGCGTTCGCGAAGTACCATGGCGATTTTACCCGGTAAGAGTCCATCGGGAAGATCGGGCGGGGGATTCTCAGGATCAAAAAAAATAAAAACAAATAAGAAAAGTAGCTGATGTCAATAACTTTGTTGCAAGCTGCAAATACTTATTCGTGGAGTAAAATATATACAATTTTGTTGTTAGGTCTGTACAATACATAACAATATTAAATGCTACAATATTCGTGAGCATAAAAGGAAATCGCTTCCTATGTAAATATCTAGACGCGTCCTTACAATGTTACGGTAACGCCGGACGTTTAACTTATCAGATCTTGAACCAATATAATACGTATGCAAGATGTGATGAGAGTACATAAATCTCTGTCTACTTTATCAAATCTTTAGTGTATAACTATAGCGTATAGTAATAATACAGCTCATACAGATAACGCGCATCAAATACATAGTTCTATCTTAGATTATACATAAGAAAGCATAGAATGTTGCATCGCTAGAACAGTTGTGCCGATTGTATGTAGATTTTAGTTTACTAATTTAAGTGATTTTCCGTGCAACAACAGACGTTTATACGAAAATATCGAAGGTTCCGATATTATTAGGGTAATATTGTGGGTTTTGAGATAACATTACTAAAACGGCGCGTTCTGTTTTGAGACTAATTTTACGAAGACGCTTGTTCATACTGGTGTGCTCACAGTTCATACTCTGTTGGTGCGCAATCTAGTTTTTTTTTTTACTTATTTATTGTTGGTTCTCACTAGGTCAAAAAAAAAATACTAAACATAGTCCACTTATCCCACGGTAATGGTGTTCGTACGCTCAGACGGAGTTCCGTTTTAATTGGGTCACGTGAGTAGACCAACCAGATCTGCTTCATTAATTATTATTGTCACGTTTCCTCATACATAAATAGATGCAGATTAATTAGGTAGTGTTTACAAGTGTTATCAATTTACAGTATGTAATATAAACTTTAATTCCTTGGCAACAATATAATCTATATTCGCAGACCTTATATTATACTTTATACAAATTCCCTTTGTTTGATATTATTTTCTCTTGAATTTAAATTCAATACCTTTGCCATGCAAGCCATCTCCGGCTTTGTCAGATAAACTTACATGTGTGGCTATTACTTCATATCACGAAGAAAAATAAAATAAACAGACACTGAATACAAGTGATTCGTAAGACATCTAGATACGGTATTGTTTTAGTTCGAGCTAGTCTAAACCGATACTAACTTCCTATTTAATAGTGTCGATAAATCTCATTCAGAACGAACATATACGCCTAACGCATAAACGTTCTGTATTTAATGCAATCTTTATTAAAATCATTCAATCTATTGTTATCCTGACAACTCTACCAAGAGATATGTGTATATGTTATATTTACTTATCTTTTCTTACTGTAATTTTAAACTATATATTTTATAGAGAATTATTAGCTTGTTTCAGAGAACGTTGATTTGCCCATAATTGGCAAGTACTTGTAAACCTAAGTAAGTGTATTTCTAGAAATTTGTATGCTAATGCTGTGGGAAGACCTTGATAAATAAATATATGCATAAGCGCAAATTTTCACACTAAATACTGATACCATTATTTCCAATCAATCAAAACTAATTTTAGTATTTATTTGTTACCAATAGGGATGTTTCCTGGGTATGAAAAGTTAAAATCTATTTAGTCCGTCAGTTAGATAATAAAAAAATATTAGACACGTATTTTTTCTTTTATCAAAACAATAAAAATATACAAAGATACTCCGCTTTAAAGTTTCGGAGTGGGGGCTTATGACGCCACGCCTCGCTAAAAATCGTAGCGAGGAGTGACGTCACGCGTAACTTCCGTTCTCTGTATTTTGATCATTTTTTGTTTACAGGAAAAAAGAAAAAATACGTGTCCAATAAAATTCATTAATCTACAAGACGGACATTAAAAAAAAATAGGAAACATGCCTATTACATGCAGTGGTGTGTACGGTGCAGTATATAAGTACACTCACCTATAGAACACATTATTGATTTGTTTCCGTATGTAGGCGCGGAGGACTAGGAACTTGCCGTATATCCTGTGCAGCGTCGTCTTGAGGAAGTCGCGCTCCCTCGGGTCCTCGGAGTCGAATAGTTCTAATAGCTGTGGACAATTCGTTGTTTTTTAATATGTGAAATCAACAAGCACAATCACTCAGATATGAAGAGGCATACAGTTTCATAAAATAAGGGAGATATATATCTAATATTATTTAGACAACATCTTAGCCTAGATTAGGTCTGGCGGAAGCGAAGAACGGAGTGTTATGTTATGTCGTAAAATAGTACATACGAACATATTGCGAAATATTTTTTTTTTATTTTTTTGTAGAAAACCGGTACCTATAAGCTATAATTAACTATTCTTCAGCAAGGGTTTTCGATTTACAGTTTTGTAGGTAAACTTTTTGAAACAAATATTTTGTGATACCTCATTGTGTTTTCACAAAATAGTCGTAACTGAAATTATATTAAAATCGGTCAATCAAAAATCAGTGTAAAAATATCATGAAATTATAAAAAAAAAAATGCAAACAAATCGCCGCATTCCTTTTTTTTTATCGAGTTAATATTACACACGTTTACAACGCAGTCTTTCCAAACGCAAATTTACCTTCAACAGATTGTCATTTTTTATCATACGATACAGATCTTGACACCTAAATGCGACGATACGCAGTCATGTTTTTATACGCTACACAAATAGAAATACGAATCCCAACGATGAAAAATTCATTGGTATCGATCAAGTTATTGGTTCAATTAAAGAGGACGCTTATAGACGTATCGTGTTCGACCGTCGATGTCTGCACGTTCAATTTACAATGTTGTCTTGCAACATCATTGTAATAATGATTTTTGTATCGTTTGTTTGTAGCATGTGTAGTGAGAATAGTAACAGGGTTGTCAAATTCCTTTTCTTTTGTTTGAATTGAGTGGCGTTGTTTTTTAAAACCTGGCATCTGCAATCTGTTAGGATCCTGTTTTTAAGGGTTATTTTTATATAAATTAAATCGAAATGAGAAGAACCTAACCGGATGAAGGATTTATAAAAAAATTGAAGGGTTCTTGTACTCACACTTGGCAACCCTAATAACGTAGTAATCTTACGGTTTGTTACGTAAAAAAGTCAGTATTGTCATGTTCTACGGGACACTTGTTTTCTTATCCTTCTGTGTTGTGGTTTTACATATGTTTAGACTTTAGAGGATGATTTAACAATAGTTCAATTCAATAGTCTGGCAGTAGATTGCATCCACCGTACAATAAGATCAATAAGATGGCCTACCATTATTAAAATCCGAGGGTTCTTTTTTAATATTTATCATCTGTATATTTTAATGTTAATTCTTCAGAACAAAGTTATTACAATAATAAAATTACACAGAGTTTACATTCCTGATTAGTTGCGGCGCAATTTTGTACTATCATATAAAATCAATTTATACGCGGAAAACCCGTGTTTTATTTTATTACTTTTATTGCTAACTACTTGAAAATAGACCTAGCTTTAAATCCAGTCCATTTTCTCAACAATCTATTTGAAAGATGTGTGTGTGCTTAAAAGTGATGAATGGAAGTAAAACACACATTGCGCTGACCTCAAAATGGCCGTAAAATATGGCAGGCAGAAAAGGCTGAAAGTTGTGCATATTTTCGTTTCCCAATGCATGAATTTTGGTACAAAAAGTACATCCATTAATGAATTCTGAAGCAAATAAACAAATTTTAATGTTTTCTTTTAATTTCTTTAGCTTCTATAAATTTAAATTATTGATTTATGAAAGGTAACTGGTAACTATCATAGCTTGTTACTCGGGGTAATTGGGACTAAATCTTTTATTACATAAATCAATCTCAGCCCAGACCGGTACATTGCCTCTCCAAAATATACGAAAAATTTATACACATGAACAAAATGTTTCCATTCTACACCAATTTATCTTAACTGGCATAACTGTAAACTTTAAGAGGGGATTAAGTACATAATAGTGCATTGTTAATCTAATTTCCCGTAACATAAGTAAGTGTGAAGTGATACTAACCAATCAGCGTACAGTGGAAGCTTGATGAATCAAAAAGACATATAAATCAGTCGTTGCGAGCATTGCTTCGAATAGCAAACGTTCAAGGGCGATGCGATGGTAAACATCGTATATGTACATTATATATTGGTCGTTTAAGGAATTAGTTTGTTGTTCCAGTCATTTGCTTAAGTACTTAGAGCTATAAAATCGTTGAGAAGTGCTTCAGTAATTTTTGTTATCATTGCTCATATTACAAATTTTTATTAAGTATTATATTATTGTACGAATATATTTATAGTGGTGGTTCAGTTCTTGGTAGATAGTAAATAATACACAAAAGTATGCTTGAAAAAAAATATCTACAAAGTATCTAAAGGTTTCCAGAAAGGGCATTGACAATATATGTAACAAACGTTACAATTTTGTCGCCTGTCAGAGTCAATGGTACCTTGTTAACGACAAAGACACCAGTGTGAAAACTACTACAGAAAAAAAATGATTTCGTTTAGTTTAAGAATAATCAAATGCAACTTAAAATAAAGACGTTCTTAAATGTCTATCTGTTGCTAATTTACACCTTAAATTATGGAGACAGCACGAGACTTAACGGCGACTTAAGATTAAGTTACGTTTGAGTATCTGGTCATTAATGAACCTCGCATACTGACCTGTAATAAAAATTTCTGGTCTATATACTTCTAGCACGAGACTTAACGGCGACTTAAGATTAAGTTACGTTTGAGTATCTAGTCATTAATGAACCTTTCAAACTGACCTGTAATACAAATTTCTGGTCTATATACTTCTTGGCCAGGTTGGGCTGGAAGTCCGGCGACTCCAGCAGCCGCAGGAACAATTCGTAGACCAGCTGCAGGTGCGGCCAGGCCGCCTCCAGCGTCGGCTCGTCCTCCTCAGGATCAAACTCCGCACCATTGGGGTTCGATGACGGCGGTAGTGTGCGAAACAAGTTTATCGCGAACTGTGGACAAAGGAAAATTGGTTAGAGAAAATATTGGTTAGAAGAAAATTGGTTAGAGAAAAACACACATTACGCTGACCTCAAAATGGCCGTAAAATACGGCAGGCAGGTAAGGCTGAAAATTGTGCATATTTTCGTTTCGATTGCGAGACATGTCACTTTGTGTTTGACCTATTTGGTCAAGTATTGTATCAAAAGTTTCGGTCAACAATAAGTAAGTACACAGACGACATCTGACATGTTATTCTTTGTAACTGCCAGCGTCAAACTCAGAGTCGAAATAACTAGGCATCTCTTCCTAAACAGTTTTCAGTATCAGTGCCCTTACTCTCCAACTTTATTTTAATTCTAATATAATGGCAATGCTAAATTGTCCATTTAGCAGGCACACAAACAACACACAGTACAGAAAAATATTCTCAATGTTTAGATTCCAGTCAGTTTCTTTAATTGCCAGCATTATTTAAAAAAAAAAACTGAATCTCCTACCTGCTAAACTAATATCAATTTTGCATTGGCATTGTATTAAAATTGAATTGGAGAGCAAGGGCACTGGGTGAGATTATACTAAATCATATTTTGAGATAAGTCTTTATAAACCATGAATATTAACATAGATGTTTTATTATTCTCTGAACCCATAGAATCATTATGTACATCTAGGTATATCAACCTTTTCAGAACATTATACTATTATATTTTTACCTGTTATTCTTACAATTACTAATAGTCTGAGTTAGTCCACTAAAGGACAAAAAGGTCGTAATACTTTACTACAAATATTTAATCGATTAGTTGTCGTATAAAAATCATTCAAATTTGATTGAAGTTTTGAAAGTTCACCCAACATAGTTTGAGGAGATCAAAATCTAATAAATAGGGTAATTCTAACTTCCTTATTCGGGCGGATCTCAGACGGAACATAATGAAATCATACACATGTTAGTTTAAGACGTGCTCAAGTTGAATCCAATATGATCAGTCAATAGGCAATCAAAGTCTATTCATTGGTTTGAGTCCTATTGTTTCTGTTTGGAAACCAACTGACCGGAAAACGTAATATAACTATACTTATAACATTAATATCGCACTAACACAAAGACATTTCTAGAAAGTATGGATAAAGAATACGATACACATTACAATACGCAACCTTGTCCTTTTGAATAGAATTGTTGGAGCCTACGGAAAATTATTAATAATTGGTATATGACAGTCCTTGAGTTCTGCGCCGGCAGTTACTAGGTTTTTTTTTTTTTTTTTTTTTTTTTTTTTTTTTTTTTTTTTTTTTTTTTTTTTTTTTTTTTTTTTTTTTGGATGAGGTCTACTGCAGTTAGCCTGAGCGCAGGCTTTGACTGCTTCACCGGACTTTTGGCGAGAACCGTAAGGCCTCCAGCCAGAGCAAGTAAAATAAACTAACTACGTCAGCAACGTTCACTAAGGGCACCCCCTGCGGGGTTCGGACCTCGACTTAGTGCGTTGCTGACTATCTTAATAAGGCAAAAACAGCAAGGGATGGCTGGATCTGAGTTATTATTATTTAGGGACATATTTTTATTGCTAGTTTGGCCGGCTCGGGCCAGCTTGATCTAGGGACGGGGGGGTAACATTTACGTTACTATTATTTATAATACGCGACGGGCCTCGCCGGCGAGGACGTAGTATACGGCGGTTGTGTTTTGTATTGCTACTGCTAGCTAAGTCGAATGCTTCTTGTAGAAGCGTTGTCTTATCGTCGGGATAGGAACAGTTACTAGGTGAAACAAAAACAACAATTCCAAGAATCAATTTACAAAGTATTTTCCTTTTGTTCCGTGCTTGCAAATGTAAGAAGCCAGAGAGTTATTTTTCAAAGAAAATTGTAAGGTACTTAAAAGAAAAGTTTAAGAGATAATATTGTAGCTATTTCGGTTGCTTCCAAACGATTTAGTGGTTTCAGATATTTTTCAAATATCAAGGAAGAAAACAGGTTATTTTATAGGTATCAATAAAGCTGTGGAAAACAGGTCACCAAATATATCACATTATAGAGACCAAATTACAATTCGCAATTTAGAACTAAGTTTCTTACTAACTGTGCCTGTACCATGAGCTCTTGAAGCGGATCTGTTGGCGTTGTAGAAGCGAGAAGACGCACTACACCGCACATGGCGGCGTCTTGCTCTCACAACGGCGACAGTCCTGTTTTAAGAGATCATAATAAACGCGCTGATCCCTAAAGTTCATGAGTCTCCATGACGATACTCAAAAACTACACCCAAAATATCTCAAAAAAAAAAAAAAACTCACTTTTGTAGGCAGACACATACACGACTTCGCAAACAGAGCACATGTCATCACGATAAACTAAGAAGATTTTACAAACTGTTAATATCACACTAAAACAATATCACGTACCTGCTAACCGTCCTACATAGCATATAGGTTAAATGATGGCGCCAATCTGTGACGTCATACTTTCAACTCTAATAGGGTTGCTTAATATTTCCTTGGTTTCAAAATGAAGGACGATCTCAGCACTAAATATAGGTAATAACTATGATACCAACACTAACAGTCTTGATCACTCTGCTTACCATATTTACCGCCTCCGGGTATATAGGTTCTGTGATGACGCCTCTCTGTGACGTCACATACTCGACCATCTCCAGCAGAGCTGCCCGCTTTACTTCCTTCCATTTCAGGTCGGAAAGCGGCTCGTCCGCGAAGTCGAACAGAAGGCAACACTGCCGCAGCTTCTGAACGAAGAGCTGTTCGCGCTCCGCGGCTGGTGCATCTGATGGTCAATGGAAACACGTATTAGGAAACAGTGTAAGGTAAAATAGATATTAATTAATTATTATTGGTATTAATATAATTGTTTCGCAAGTTCCACGACACAAGAATGGATCGCGGATATTTAATTGATAATATCACAGAAATTTGCAATTGTTTCGCCGGGTAATTGAAGAGAAAGGCTCCGCGGTGGATTTAGTCAGCTAGAGTTGCATATCTTGAAGGAAGTCAATGAGAATTTCCGCCAGTCAAAAAAGGAAAAAATACTGGTCAAGTGTGAGTCGGACGACGCACACGAAGTGCCCCGTGCCATCGTACAAAAAATAAATTATGTACATACTTTTTTATTGTTTGTTTTTATAGCGGTAAAAAAAATACACACTCTGGAAATGTGAACTCTCTACCTACAACTGTTTATGAGATACATCCCGATGACAAAGAGCAGCGGAAGCTTAATAGTAATACTTTATGACCCCTTGTCACCCTTCACGTACAGAATCCTTAAACAACTCATTAGTATACTAAGATATTGATATAAAATGAGTACACTCTACTCATAGTATTTTAATATCTTAATAGTTTCATTATGAATGTTGTGTGTTTCAATCATATTACTACTCAAAACATACTTTTACAGTTCATAGAATCGGGATTTGTGATTAAAGAGAACCCGTAGAGCTTTAGATCTGCGTTCAAAGTTGCTAGTATGTCAAATTCACAACACATTACACATTTGAAGTCAAACTTACTAGGAAGGTAATAAGTTGTCAAACTAGTTCCTAAACTTTCGAGTCTCAACTAAATTAATTTTGAAGTACGAGTTAAGGCTGTATGTGCGTTTAAATGTTAGGAGTATGTTCCGCTCCAGAAATTAATTTCAGTACGTAGAGCTGGTTACTCTATTTTTTCACTTTTGAAGTAATCTTTTATTTCCTGTATTTAGCTATGAAGAAATATTAATTGATAAAAACACTTCATTTTCAATATGAAATAAGAAAAAAACCTATATTTCTATCCTCAGTTGTGGATGAATAGTTAAACGTCCAGAGATTTATTGGCAGATTCGAAGAAAAAGGCCAGACAATTGTTTAAGTAAAGAGACAATTCTGCCAACAAGTCAGTGCTGACTCTTTTCGTTTCGTAATAAATTTGTCACCCACTCCAGACACCCTCTTTTAGGGGTTCGGTGAGTTATGCCCCCAATGCGTGCCTGACAAAGCGTAGGTAGGTACATTTAAAATATCCGAGAAAAACTTTGAACATATACACTCAGTTCAGGAGAAATGTTAATAAAATCTCTGTTTTTTCCGAACATCATCTAATTTAGTGGTCGTAAAAACTACCCACAAATCACTAATTAAATTCCAAATCTTTATTAAAGATTCGTAGTTTTCCTTTGCTTATTCTATGAGTATTTTTAAAGGAGGCGTAGATTGGGGAGAGGGCCTTACTCAGTAATCCGTTAAGTTCTTTGAGATTGGGGTAACCGAACTAAGACCTAAAGACTTTCAGATTGAATGAAGCTTACAATGAATACATTTCGTTCGCATTTCTTAAGATAAAGAATTTCTACTTAATTTAAATAAGATGTCAGTAACAGCTTATGCTTTATTTCATGAATTAAAAATACTTAGTTTGGTTTATATTTTCATGGAATGTTTTTAGTCACTAGTATGTCACTGGTTTATTCCAACCATTTCAGAACATTAGCGTACTAGCTTTAAATTATCGTATGGTGCTATAAACGAAATCGTTAAGATTTCAAGGTCATGTACATCAACAATTCAGGTATGTTATTGCCTAAAGTAAGTAACCTTGAATAACACGACTAGCTAACATTTCAGTTTTCTTGAAACAGGTGATTTTACGACTGAACATTTGTAAAAGAGTTCTGTTTACATTGAAGAAAAAATACATCACGCGGAATAAAAAAGTGTTTGATGCCGCAGATAGCTTAGAAACAGACCAGTTTCAAAAAGTCCATGTCTTGAATCATTTTGTGCAATAAAAGTCGATTGAAGCTGATAACGTAAACATAAAGTAGCATGATATGTTGACGAGCTAAACAGCAGGAACAGGTACTTCGTAGTGCTAATTTCTCTCATTAGCTAAGTTAACAGCTACAGAAAGGCCGTTTCGAAGTAATTAAGCAATATCCAATATTCTGAACACGAATGTAGTCTTGTATGAGTAATGTCATAGGTAGTGCTGCGGAACGCGAGGACGTCGCTATACACTTCCCATGGCATACATACAGCACGGGGCCGGCCGCTGGCCACCGATCGGTCGATATATTTCTGCGGCATTTTCGCCATTTCCCGTTCGTCTATCTACATGTACACACGTTAGACTGTCAATGATTAGTTTCAGTCATTCAGGCGCATTGTTTCGTGGCAGCGAGTCTGATGTGCCGCTTCAAGGTTGTCATTGATGAGGCGTGGGCGGATATTAGTTATCGTTAATTCGGTACTACAGCGTGGTTAATCCGCGTCGTATATAACGACGGTGTATTGAAAATTACTCTTTCGACGTAGTTCAGTTCCGTTAATGCTTACTTCAGAAACTATAGGCCACAAATAGATACGGCTATTTCGCAGGCAAATACCGAAAGTCAGCCAAACAGCGGAGGCGGTTTGTAAACAGAGATTAGGATATCGCCGCTTTTGATGTCCGTGTATCTGTAAGCGATCACTGGTGCATTGTTGATATAACGACGAACCTTTGAGCAGCGGCAACTGCACCATCAAACTTTCCTTATCGGAATTAGCTATCGGCGTGGGGCGCTCGGGCGAGACAGCGGCCGCGGCGGGGGGCGGCGGGCTGCGCGCGTCCGGCGGCGAAGGCGCCTTCTGCTGCGGGCCCTGGCCCTCCATGCCGGAGCCGGCGAACAGCGCAAACCGGAAAGCGCGCGCGACGTCCGACACGCTCTCTGAGCGCTTGGTGGCTGCTTGATTCGCGACAAGATCTAGGCCCGAGTGGAACGACGGAGACTTTGGGATTCCGAGCGGCGAGACGGCGCGGCGCGGTTTGCTCTCAGCGGCGGCGAACATAGCGCGAGAGGGCGCGCGCGCGGCCGGCCCGGCGTGGACCATCGCAGGCGGCGGCCGGCAGCGGCATCCGAGCGGAGGCCCGGCAGCGCCGGGACCGGTGCGAGCTGCGGTGCGAGGCCGGACTGCCACGCGCCGTTCTCTGCCGCGACTCGCCACTTGCGGCGCCGCAAGTGCGCGCGCACTCCCGCCGCACCCCGCCGCGCGTCGCTAGCACCCCAGCCGCTCTATACAACCTCCGCTAGGGTTGCCACGTCATACAAAGCACGATTTACATAATGTCTACACATATTGCTTCTGCGTTTCAATGAATTCTCCACACACAAGAGTGCGTCTCAATAGTAGATTATGTCTGAGTCTCGAGCACCGTTGTAACGGAGTAACGGTATTTACGGGTAGCAACGACGCCGAGAGCGTCATGCATTGACGCCGATACGTTTAACACTGTATCAGCCCTGCGGATATTTCAAAGATTTCACAAGTAGAGGAGGTCGGGGTTCACTCTACCAGGAACAGTAAACAAATGACCCTTTTCGTTTAAGTAAATACTTAGGTTAGTAAAACTAGTTTAAAATTTATTGAATGAACTTAAAATGTATCATCATAGGTAATAATATTAAAACGGTGTACAGTTTGTGTTTTAGTTAAACATTAATCAGCTGTCAGGCCGTTATCTATTAGTTATGATAACATTTGAAAGTTAGAACCGTTGCTAATTCGAAATAACACCTATATTAGATATATGCTTCATAAATATTCTGAGTCAATAAACATATAGATAGTAGGTACCTACGCCAACATTTTTGGGCAATAACAGCGCCGTCAATAAATTATAAATTGCGAGTAACGACCAAAAGTAGACGGCGAGGTTTTTCTGAGCAACTATAAGAATAACAAGGGGTACGCAAGGGTAAGTTTGTTTGGGTGGCTCCGCAGAGGGGACCTGCCACCGCGGTGAGGGGGAGGGCGCATTCCTGAAGCAGACGCTCTGCGCTTTCCCCTGCACCATCGATCGTTTAATTGACTTAAATTTGTCTGACTCACTTCCTGAAATGATTTAGTAGCGGTGAAAGTTGTTTGTAGTTTATAATGAGATCTGATAAATTACTTCCATATTACATTAAAGGTTACAACTCTTCAGTCACTGTCCGCATATTTACTGTATCTTGTAATTGAAGTCCAGAAAGAAATTATCTGCTAATCGTCCCTATGTCAAATACCTATATAGTCTATTGAGAAGGAAAATAGGGATACGAATCCCATGTAACTACGTTCCCCTGCCGGATATTGTTTATCTAATTCTATTTAATTATTTTCTTTCATCAGAATCAGTATCCGTATATTATGACTATGAATACGATAAATAAAATGTATAGGATGCCACAGAAAGCCTAAAGTGGAAATTAAATTGATAGCTCACGCTTCGTTGCGTACGTCGCAACAAATCGTAGATAGATAGGTCACTCGGATAGCTCATTCTTTTCAAGGCAAACAATTTATGGAATAATACTACTTTATCTACAACTCTTGTCTTCAATCTGGAAAAATACAGTGCAAATCTATGCACTATCTTGTTTTTGTATAACGGCCAATTTAGGTGTACTGAGCAGCTTCGCGGACAAGATATCGTTTCTGTTACAAATATATTTGACTAGAACACAATCGTTTGTATGATCAATACTTGTAAACGTATCTACTACATACTATGAATATCAATCACAAAGAAATTTGACAACCGCAAAAATAAACGGAATAAGTTTACCTTACTTTATAAAGAAGGTTCCGTTAGGGTGACTAATAATATAGGGATAGTATAAGCAATAGCATTTATGCATCATCACGCTCGTTCCCCTGAGGGGGTGGAATATAAAGGGATCCCGATAAACCTATTATATGTATGCTATGTGGCTCTACGCAGAGTTACGTCTTTCATAGACGCTCCTAAATGAAGGCGCGAATTTAATTGTAATATTACCACATAATACTTAATATATTACTGCTCTTAATGGCTTTATGAAGACTATTGAGTAAAAACTCTTTAAAAACTTGCCAAAAACTCACCACTACATGAAAAAAAAGGATTTATGGTACGTTTGTGGTCAAAGGCAACGATGACATCACGGGTAGTATTAGGTAGTACCAACGACTGCCCGCCGGAACTGGCAATCGGACTACACGGTTGGTTTGCAGTTGGAAGTTGAAATGCAGTCCGCCTGTCTAGAGCCTTACTCAATTTTGAAAAATCTAACAAATCTATCAATATCATGATTATTCACAGCCTTTGGCATCCCATAGCCGGCCATAGGTTTCTCCATAGGCCATATTAATGGCAACTATACCAAAGTTAAATAAGGTTGTTTTATCCTCATCATGTTGCAATTCAAATTGTATTAAAATCTTGTATGTGACCCTTGTTGCCTAATTTTCAATATTCCTTCAGCGTACGAAAGCAACACTATTCCATAAGGAGATAAAATGTAAATTGAAATATTTGTAAATCTACTCGTGCCACCTTAGCGAAGCGAGGGCGGGTCGCAATTGGTTTATATAACGTGACGTCACGGGCAATGGGTGAGGGTCAAATTATTCAGAGCAGACTTCTAATTTTGCGGTGTTTAACTAAGGCGTCGAAAGTTTTCAGGAGACATTAAGCGTAGTTGCCACAAGATGAAATTGAAAAAGAAAAATATACAATCTTTTATAGTAAAATAACTGATTATCATCAAACGGCTGAATGGGTTTCTTGAATTATAGCACTAATTATAATATCACGCGATGAAGTACTTTTTCATAAGAAATAAAAAAAAAACAATATCGATTTATCCATTTTGGAGCTACCACACAGAACATCAATCGACACGTTAAGCCTAGCAACAGGTTAGGAAAACGTTGGGTTAAAAAGTTGTTCTTTGTAAAGGTTTGTGACGGGTCGGTCTCACGTGGGGGGAAGGGGGAAGAGACATGTATATACGTTTCATTAGCTGCCAGCTGGCGACCCGGCCCGAACCGCAACCACTCGCGCTTTCAACCCCTACTGACGATAGATCGCCGATATAACTTTAATATTTATTATATTTGACCGGAAAAGTATTTATTTGTTTTGGTGAATGTACCGAACTGCCTTATAGCCTGTACTCTCGATACCGCCCTCCAATACCTTTGCAGATTGTATGTTATTTATCATTCAAAATAATAGAGAAGAACAGATACGACTCGGCGACGGTCATAAATAAACGCGCCTTCCTCTCTTCATGTTTTATTAACATCTAGAAATCATATCTAAAAAAAAAACTATTATTCAACCAAACGACGTTATAATAAAATACTAGAATATAATAAAATACTTTGATATTATGCTCCATATAGTATGCGATGTGACCTTTCAAAGCCTAACCTGCCCTTAAACCACTTCGAAAATTACTTTTCTCGAGACATATATTTTTTCTATTCGATATGGCGGAACTTTATTTACAAGGCTACCTACATAAAATACACTAAAGTGCGTATATAGATGTGTATAACCAAAAAATAAGTTTGTTATAACGTTAACGTTTTTGAGAAGTATGTCAAGGATAGTTCTATCTAGATTCTAGACTTGTTTGTTCGGAAAACAACTGACAAACATCGAAACCCGGAACAAATATCTGTTAGGCAAAGTATACCGAAAAAGAATCCTCAGTGAAGAAAACAAATTAAGAAATCAAGTCATGACAGATGTCCCAGAGTTTATGTACAGTTGAAAAAAACCTGGCTGTCCTTTTAGTTTTGGTCGTAATTTTGTAAAGTGACTTTGTATGTCTGTTTGTTACGATTTTATAGGGACTGATCCGAATGAATTTTAAATACACAAAGAAAAGACCTAGACCACTTAATGTCGAGAGCCAGTTTTTTAATAACCTATTTGACGCACATTATAAAATATTATCATCTAGCCTAATATTATGAATTCGGACCTGCTCTTCGGCAATGGATATTTCGCTTTTTTCTGTTGAGAGTGTTTGTTAATTTTAATTGTTTAATCTAGAAATAACATTAGCCCGTTTTTATTATCGCCAGCAGCATGTAAATAAATAGTATACACGCTAAGTTGATTAGATATGAATTTGTTCATTATCATTTCTTTGATTTAGTGACATTGACATAGTTTGTGCATAGTAAACCCATGTGAAAGATTCCTCGTATCTCGTTACACGTGAAACGCGTTTAATCATTTTATGTGTTCGGCCTTTGTTAGTGATCCTTTTAAATACTCTTAACAAATTGTCTTATGTTAATCTAGTAATAAGTCAAGTTTCAGTTCCACCAGTTCTGTACCAATACAATTAAATATGGGTCAAACCATAGCCATTTTTATAACTTCAAGACACGAAACGGCTAGAAAAATTACTAGACATAAAAATTCTCGATAACAGATATTACCAGCCTAAAACCAAATGCAAAGAACATGCTGTTTTAATAAGTTTTAATAATCAGATCAAGCATACTGCAAGGTCAGCGACTCAGCGCCTAATTGAGATAAGACAGCAGATTAGTGGGGCACTGATGAAATTAGCGAGATTAGTGGAGTGGCGATGACCTGTGCCCTAATTTACGCTCTTAATTAGGTATCTTATACCTTTAAAGGGTATAACTTCAAAGAGGCGACTATATAAGACATAGGTAGATATATGGTGCGAACCCTTAGGAGACCCCATATGAGGCATGTATCTATATACTTATATACTATCATATTCCCATCTATATACTTATATACTATCATAGGAGCCTTGTGGCGGTTTCGGGTGGTATATTAATAGTGTACTCTCCTTTTAAGGTGTGTTTATATCGAAAGAACAAAGGAGCAAGAACGGTGCCAAGTTTTCTAAAATCGATGTCTTTATTGTACGTTGGAACTAGCCAGCTTCCAGCGTTACGTTTAGTATAACAAAGAGTTTGTTTTTGTTTGTACCTACTCTGATAATAATGATCTGAATTTTATCTTCCATTGGAAATATTCGGCAAAACTTTGGCTTGTACCTACTTAATGAGAAAAATCGAGTCTATTCTTTTCTTCATACATACATTCATACTACTATTATTTTTCATTATATATCTACGTTACCAAAATAATAAGTAAAAATAAAACAGTTGCGCCGATTTCCTTGTACGCTAACTAAATCAAAATTAAACTATTGCTATATTTTACTAAAATACAGAGTGAGAAAAGGACGGCGACAGATAAAAATTAACTTAAAAATGTCATAACTGTTTTCGCCTAGAACATCACCTTGTTTTAGTGCACACGTTTCTGCGTGTCGGTAGATTTGTATGTGAATTTTAGTCGAAACTAAATTTGACAGATCTAACTTTCGTCTGCCTTTTCTAATTGTGTACAAGTGAAAAAGATACCGATGGCCTATTAGTGTGGAAATAGCATTATCGTGGCCAGTATCTTTTAGATATATCTAGCAGCGCGGTTTTATCTAGATCAGAATAGATATATTGTGATCTAGGGTTCTAATATTCTTTTCTTACAGAAAGAAGGATTAATTAACTAACATTCGTGCCCTATTCTATTCATTGAACACGCACCTTAATAGCACTTTAACTGTAAGTGCATAGGAAACGTTTGATAGAACTAATTGCTATAGACTCAAGGTTGTGAGCTCAGATGTGAAATAAGCCATTAGGAACAAAACAATAGAGCTTGCAGTAACAGGAAAATGTCACAAAAAATCTGCACATCTTGAGAAGGATATGGAGAATTTGGATCAAAAGTCATACAATAAAGTTAAATTGCGCGCCCAACATCTATAAAATTCGCTTTATTGTATTGAGCAGGCAAAGATTTTTGATCAAATTGACAAATACGAAGGGTTTTCGGGTCACACGAGTACTCGTCGACCTATATTCACGATGGCTGAAGATTGACGCGCCATTCACGACCCGCTCTGTATAGCACAAAGCCAATTGTTATATTACGAGTATTAAGATTATTTTATAAGTACCTAAGCTCCTTATGTGAATGAGAGTCAATATTGGTAAATACGTTAAACAAGGAATCCGCTAAATTATAAAAGGCCCTATAAACTGGCATAGCTCTCCCTCCAGGACATATTAAAATGAATAGTGAATGTGTCACCATATTAAGTTTAGTAATAAGATGGAAAACACAAACCATCTAAATATTTATTGTATTTTATTAATTGGCACATAAACACATTATTACAAAAAGCGGTTTATCTAAAACCCAAGTCTCCCAAGTTACTTTATACTATGGAGTTAAACCTGATTTTAGATAAACCGCTTTTTGTAATAAGACCGATGAGGCCTTTTAAATTAAGAATATTATAATCTTAAGCAAAGTTAACATAAATTAAAATATCAAGAATACAACGAAGAAAAATATCCCGACTGCCAAAATACGAACTCTTACTATTTATTTTGTTACCCCAATTTCAATAATTTGAAGAGAAAAGTGTGATTAGGCTGCATATTAAAATCATTACCTCGTAATTTTTCTGTACCTACTCAGTGACACTCGCGTTATCAATACGAATCTAATGACGCATAATTCATCAATATCGGTTGAGTAGCTGAGTAGTTACGAGAGGACATAGAAACATACATACATACAGGTCCATCCTTTTTTAGCGTCGCCGCAGTCGCGTATAACAAACAGGCCAAAATAAGAAAACTTCCGTGACTTGATATTAGGTCATTTTCGTAGCATAACTCGCCAGAAATGACACAAAGACTCGTTTAGCAAGAATTAGGACGATGCCAGTGAAGTATGCATTCATAATACGTACTCATACTAGAAGCTCGCTTGCAGCGGTGAAAAGCGAACGGAAACGGAACACGGCACAAAGGGATGCCAAGCGAAAAGCATAGGACACATGCCACTTTATACGGCGTTAAGCGTGAAAAGCGCTTAAGGCGCTAAGGGATTCTTTCAGGAAGTAGTCGGCTCATTGCTTACTACACTCAGTACGACCATCAACTGTTTTAACGCGTTTAGTAAACAGCAGCCGAATAAAAAAGGTAATCATTTCATTTTACAAATGAATTCATTCTCTTTGACCATATTTAGCCCTTGGTTGGACACGTTTAGTTATTCACGGACAAATATGAACTTAAAAAACTGATACATAGAATACGAATTACACTCTATGTAAATTATAAAATTGACTGTTGCCTTGAATAAAAAAAGATAATCTTTTCAGTTGTAATTACACAGCCTCCCAAGGTGTCTAAACGTGGTGTACAATCTTTCTCATACAGAATTGAGATTATGTAGACTTCAATACTTACCAATGTCTCAAGCCAGATTAGCATTTGACAAAGCAATTAATAGTTTAGGCTTAGGCTTATATGGTATTTGATGCAAATGTGTTGTTACAAGGTCTTAAAATCCTTACTCATATTATAAATGCGAAAGTAACTTTGTCTGTCTGTCGCGCTTTCACGCCAAAACTACTGAACCGATTTAAATGAAATTTGATACACAGATAGTCTAAAGACTGAAAAAGAACATAGGCTACACTTCCACGCGGGCGTAGCCGCGGGCAACAGCTAGTAATAATATAAAGCTTGACTGAAACGTTTGGATTTAACATTGAAACTATGATACCCAGGTTACTTTCTTTCGATTGAGTATAAGGGTCACTCAAGACCGTTTGTTTATCTACTTCATTTCTATTAAATAGCAAATTTTAAACGCTGTATAAATGAATACATAAAAGAATTATCGATCAATTAGCATGTGTACGGTAATTGTGAACTTAACAATCACCTATTGTCCGTTTTAACGGTGTACATAATACATGTAAGTATTCGCAACTGCGACTCTGATTTCGTTCGGTAAAACGGACCCGGACATACAAAAAGTTAGTACTTTACACAGTTTTATTAACACAAACCATATTTAAATGGCTAAAAATATATTTTGATAGGTTGATGATATTTAAGACTATTTAAATAGATATGTATTATCGATATTTTAAAATGTGAAATTTCAGACCATCAACGTCGATAAAAATGGGTTGTTTAATTTGTTATCTTTACATTGTATGTTCGTTTGTTTGTACGCTTAAAAGCAGCTCTATTTAGCGAGCATAAGTAGTTGTGGAATCATTCCTTTCCTTGAAACTACACATTGTTGCTATTTGACGCCAGCATTCTGTACCTATACGAGTATCAGACTTTCACGGTCGAACTAACTGTTTACAAGCTGCAAACAACTACAAACGAATGATAAACAAATGTTTGAAAATATATGTCAAACTTTTTGTTGGAGTTCAACATCTAGTTAGTAGAAAGAAAAGACTGGCTGAGCCCTCTGATAAAGAAAATAATGGATTATAAAGAATTTCGGACGTTAAGCTATTTATATCCGGGGAAGCCACGTAAAGCCCCCGCAAACATAGCCACGGCTAATCAATCAAGTCATTAGTCAAAAATATTCTCCATTCGTACAACCTTGAAACAAAGACGAGTACTTTACTTACAAGTACTATAGTTGCAAGCGTCAAGCGTCAATTATTTCGCTATCTGCGTTTTACTCCAAAGCTATGGCAGACGATTACTGTCATTTGCGATGAACATAAAACAATGAATGTGGCCGGACTAAATTGCTATAAAGTACGTGAGGCGATTCCGTCTTTTTACTATTTGAAACAATGTAAGGGACAAATGTCAGTAGTAGGGATGCAGGGGGGATACGTAGCAGGATTGGACCTGGTGCGGAAGGACCGGGTTGTGGTGCAACTTGGGACATATGTCCCACAGTGGACTGCAGTAGAAGGGATAAGTATTCCTTATCGTTTATTGTTGCATGTATTTGTGAATAACACCGCACTGTTTTCGATAGGCCGTAATATAATATTTATCAGGTAATAGTGAGCATGCGTTTGTTTACTCTAGAGATAAGAAATGTATTGTAGAAATCAAGTACTTTCGTGTTTACTGAGAAATAATCAATAAGTTTGTTGAATTATATTAGTTACCTACCAATTTAACATCCCAAATTTAATCTTCTATTAAAAACCTGTATGTTAATTAGAAGCATAGGTATTTATGACAGTAATAAAATTAAAAGGTTATCATATCCTTTCCTACTTATAACCGAACTTATTTTTTCTCTATCCGAATAATATCAACATAATTTGCATGGCGCTTATGTCAAAATTCTAACAAACCAAATCAAATCATTTATTTTTGTAACTAGGATAAAAAATCATCACTTTTACAAGTCACATAAAACTTTATTTTGAGCTCTCTGGATTCGACATTTCCTAACTGGCTACTATGAAACTTAGGGGTCAGCCTCTTTAACATTGAAAACTACAGATAGACTAACTACTTTTTCTCAATGAGTCTCTTTCTATCCTATTTTTTTTAATTATCATTAACTCAAAAGAGATTGTTCTTACCTATTCCCATTAAACAATGCCTTAATAACCTTATTAGACAACATTAGATGATTAGACAAAAGGTGGCGTCTTTGTTATTGCTCTACACGGTAATACCACTCGATACCTCCCTATCGGTGTTTTTGTTTACTGAGGTTATGACGTCACACATCCACCGTACAAAAGATTTAAGTGCCAGTGACGCACTGAGCCCAACCCATCTAAGGACACCTAACTGAATTAGCTGAAGATTCTTGTTAATTACTAGGTCAAACAAAAGACATATAAAGACGTATATTATATAATGTTAAGCACCTTAATATTTTGTTTTAAAGCAACAACATCAACAGTTATATTTTCCTCTCATTACGCGACGACGTCGAGTGCCGAGAATAATTATTTTTTATGAAGGAGAAAATGTGCAACGGACACGGAAAAAATCTGTGCAGTCCGTGACAAATCACCTCTCATACTTGCGTGTAGTGTTATTCTTTATTTTAAGTCTTCGTATAATCCCAATAGGACAAAACGTTACAGTATATAAAATGCAAAGGGCAATATTAACGGCGTCATGAACTCATGACTTAGTTATATTTATGAGAGGCGTTGGAAAAAATGCCAATATTTTGCTTTTTCCTTACTTATTTTATTATAATCCATAATCATTATATGGAATGGACGATAAATAAAAATGTTACAAATGATCGAATCACACGCCAGCTTTCGAATTTCCAATTACCTACCCAAGTTTAAAATATTTGAGTTCGGCAATCAACGAACAAACTATGTAAACACAGGAAAACAAAAGTCGTCGTTATTAGGGAAATCCCGTTTGTGGTTTTTGGGTCCCGTAGCGTTATGAAAAGCAATTTATTTCCATTTCCCCTTGAAAATGGTATCCCTTAGCGTACATGAAAAATGACATCGGGTAAGACCTTTCCATATGAATATAAGCGCTTGTCACATAAATAAAAAATGACTTTTACACAGGGGGGTGAGTTTGTCGGTTTAAAATTACTCCAAGCCAACTCGTACAAATAGTTTATCAAAACTTTATTAATACGCGCCTATTTCAAATTGTTTGCATACTGCTCAACTTGCAAAATGTTTTTATCGTTTAAAATGAAAAATGTTTCTAACGTTCGCATTAAAAGCTTGGCGACGGACGATTAATAACTAAAGTTTCACTTTTCATTACCAAATCTTGACCTTGGCGTAATTCCATACGTTATTAAATATAATTAACGCATAATTGAATAGATTCACGTGAGAGATTAGGAACCAATACGTTTTCCGAAGTTCGTTAAAATGATTAGCATAATATGAAAATACATAATGCGCTGAACATTTATTTTTCATTGACGTCATTCGGCAAATAAGTATGTAATAAAAAGAGCATGTTATTATGCAGAAGTAGCTCATAAAACATCGGTAATGTCTCGCGAGGTCACAACGTATGAAAGCAGAGAGCTGTCTCATATTCAAATTTTACGGCGAAATTAAGATTAATGGGACCGGTTAAGACGGATCAAACACTGTCGTTTGGTTCAAAATTTGATTAACATATAGATGAATCGTTCGTTGCTTGTGCAGTTGTCTAGGTCAGTGGGACTACACGCCACAAGGTAGCTCGCCTGTGCTTTATTACTTTACAATGTATTTCTAGAATCTCTAACAAGAGCCAATTTGCAGAGCTGCTCGGAAATGTAACTGAATTAGAACTTATGAGTTATTAGCTGTTTCCCGCGGCTCCGCCCGCGTGGATGTCGGTTATCGCAGTAAAAAGCCTATGGTCTTAGACAGGCTCTAGACTATCTGTGTACCAAATTTCATTTAAATCGGTTCACCAGTTTTGGCGTAAAAGCGCGACAGATAGACAGACACACAGAGTAACTTTCGCATTTATAATATTAGTAAGGATAACTTGATATTAGTTTATTATCAAGTCATGCGTGACTACAATCTATTGTGAAGAAAGAAATGTCTAAAATTGTCCAATAAGGTCACATTGTTATTTCGTTCTTACTAATTCTCTACAACCTACATAGGTGAATAATTTACTTACACATTATATTATTACCTAATACATTCTTATCGTCGACGTCCCAGCCTTGAATACTACAGCTGACGGTTTTATTCACACGATAAGACTTCTAAACCACAATTAAACGAGACAGAACGACTGTCAAGTGTTAGAGGTACCTTTTACCTAGTTCACTTTTGAAATCAATTGATGAGCACTGGTACAAAATAGCAAGTCCTAAGTAATTGGATCATTGTCATAATAAAGTCAGCTTAGCGGGAAGGCTACGTAAGTAAACGAAGACATACACAATGCTTTGTAAGTCGTTAAGAAGATTATAAGAGATAATTATCACAACACATCTAAACTTATCATTTTCAACTGAAAACTGGTCCCTACTACAGACTTTTGGATATTTAGATTCAGTATCAATGGGTATATTTTTTTTTATAATATTTTTTAGCTATGTGGGTGGAATTCACATTACTAGTTATCTTTTTAACCCCTCCAACTAAGCAAAAATGCTTGTGTCTGGAGGGGGTTTACGTCAATAGTGCAATGGGTGGGTGTTCGAAACTGCGATCTCTCGATCACAAGGCCGTCATCCTAACCATTAGACTATTGCCGCTTATTTCATTTTGACGATAAGTAAAGTTGCAATATGCTAAACACTACAGTTGACGTACTACATAATCTTCAAGAGAAAACTAATCACTTATAGTAACTGTATTTTTGAATCAATTAAACGATTACAAACATAATGAAAAGAAAAATTGACAGCACATCACCTCACACAAACATCATTCATATTATTATATTCATCTCATCAGAATTTCTCAAAATAATTAAACAATTGAACACCCGTTGAAACAATTACGTTTCGTTTAAAAACACGTTACAGCATAACATTTTCATACAATGGGTTTCGAATAAATATAAGACAATATTCTTTCCCAAAATTTCGAACTAAGTATATCGCTAACTAGCTGATTTTGATCGCGTGTTTTAATTTCAACGGTTCAACATTTTTGCAACATTTTTCATTTATGCTCCGCTCCTATTGGACGTAGCGTGATGTTATATAGCCTATAGCCTTCCTCAATAAACGGACTATCCAATACAAAAAGATTTTTTCAATTCGAACCAGTAGTTCCCGTGATTAGCGCTTTCAAACAAACAAACAAACAAACAAACTCTTCAGCTTTATAATATTAGTATAGATACAACCCAAAATTCAACGGAACCAATCTATTTTATTCATATACAATGTCTTAGCTAGTGTGTAAATGAGGTTTAGATTTCAAAAATAGTTATTCCAGCTTTTTAATTATGCAAATATAAACTCGCGTTTGATTGCAACCAAACTAGACGGTAACCGATGAAGACGAGGATAGTACATTGACCCCTGGTTTCTGAAAGGCTGATCAACACAAAAATTTGTTAATCACCCGTCAAAGCTCATGACAAGTGCTGTGATTGCTTGTTGGTCTTTTGGTCAACCAATCACAGTCGTGATCAGATCTGGGGGGTTACTCTTGAATAAATTTTTATTCTAATACAATCCCTATGCAAAGTTGATATTAGCTTAGCGGACACGTGATTCAGTTTTCTTTAAAAAAATACTGCCAACGGAATAAACTAACTAGAATATATAATCTAAACATTGACTGTATTTGTTTGTACTTTGTTTTGTTTGTTTGCCTGCTAAATTAATAACAATTTTGCATTGGCATCGTATTAGAATGGAAATTAATTTAAGAGTAACCCCCCTGAACAGATTATGCTGATCAGCCTTTCAAACAACCGGGGGTAACTTATTAAACAGCATATCTGCTCTCTAATCTAAAGTCACACCTACATTTAAACCATTCATTGCTAATTGCCATCAAAATTGGGTAAACTATAATGCCTAGTTTTCCGAAGTAAAAAAAAATACACCGCACAAAAAAAAACTTCCACTTATACTCAGACACAAGTAATAAGTAACAGTATTTACCTTTCATAGGTGGTAATTTCACAAGTTCCTGGTTGTGGTTGTGTACGTTGAACCTGCTGGAGCCGTGTCTCCTCGGCTGGCCGTTCCAGCCCGGGGGTCGCGGCCCATCTGCGGACCGGGGGACGATCGGCGCGGGAGGCGGAGGCCCTGATGCTAGCGCCGACAACTGCTTCTCTGGACGAGTCTAGTGACAAGACAAGATACAAATTACATACCTACTACAAGTAATAATTAAAAAATAATATTCGAATTCGAATTTAATTTATTATTTAATTATGTGTTTGAAATAATTCGAATCCCACCAAAAATATTTTTATGTAAAGTAACGCCAAGAGGAGTACAATAGTACATATTGCTTACACTGTAGTAAAGTTATCAGATCTAATGGAGAGCAAAGCTCTTAACTCTTCACGCCCTAACCTTTCACTCTAACTCTCTTCTAAATTACTTTCTGTTTATAAGCCTGTAGGAGTGACTATGTTTCTCTTATGCTTTATGTTACGCTTTACGTTTTGTCTTTACATTGGTAAAAATATGTGGTTCCATAAGGGTACAAAATACCACAAAGCGCTTAGAGAAAAGATAGGTAGTGCCCTGCGCTTTCTTTATCTTGTCTTGGCGCAGGCGCTACCATGCTCCTAGATACATTTAGTATATTTCAATTACAGGAAGAGTATTTGCTTATTACATATTTGCCACATTTTATTCTTTAGATCGGTGTTTTGTGGGTCATCATTTCTAAGATTCTTGACGTTTAGGATCACATTGGACATAATATTTGTCATTTATTACAAAGGAGGTTAAATGAATACAGGCGAATTTATCTATCAAAATATGCTTTTTATGCCAAAGAGGACATTTGTCAATGACCTAGAAACGTAAGAGAACCGAAGAGTAATGAAATAATATGTATTTGGTGTCACAGCTAAATTCTAAAAAACCAAGTCTTACTGGTATCACTGGTCTGCGGGCTACTACTATGCATAGGTACAAGAATTTGATAAATAATTGTTCAAGAAGTCATTATGGAAGCCTAGATAAAGATCGTGTTTTGTTCGAAATTTTATATAAAAGCCAAGCACTATGCTATAAGCTGGATTGTCATTTGTTCGTGTGTTATTTGAGTCCTTGTAAAAGTCAAGGTCTACCACAAATGGAAGAGAATCGAGCAAGCCACATTGCTTGTACATATTTAATGAATATTCGCCTTGATGATAGATATTTCTTCGTACGAATATAATTATACATTTTTCTGTATTATACCTTCTAAATACGTGTAACAGCAAACATCTGTTTGTTATTTATGTATATTTTTATGAAACTAATTCTGCAATGTCTCAAAATACTCTTTATACTACCTTCGAAATATCCATAATTATACAGTTCTTTCAGAATTCGCTGCTAGATAAACGATTTATTAATTTACAGCAACCCTACGTAAATAGGTTAAGCTGGAACGTGTTAAACGAGCGTGTATAAAATATACGTCGAGAAAACGGTCTGCAAACGAGTGGGACTCAATGTCAATGTTGTACTCTGTGGTAATGGAGATCCTCGCTATCTAGAAAATAGAACTAGAGAAGGTATAAAACAAACTAATTGAATTTTATTATATGCTCGCAGTTTTCTACTCGTCTTTACAAACGCAGCCCTCGCAGCAATTATAGTCATTGTCTCTAAGAATACAATGTACTACCATTAAATAATCTATAGTCTAGATATTAAATGTTGTGTCATAATTAATACGACGCGTGTATTCAAGAATCGATTGAACTCGAGTGCAGAGAATTATAATGGAAATTAATAATAAACATTTCAAAACACGCTTTGGTCATAAAAACAGACTCATCAAGGATGTAGATTCTAACATGCATTGATTAAAATAAGAAAAACAACAATAAATCCTATCCGGTTTGTTTATAAACACAAATCGGACACTCAATGAGAATTTACATAAAAAATATAGAGTTTAAATAAAAGTATCTAAGTGCAAGATTTGTAGATGCAGTGCCGTGTGCGAGAATCGATGGTGTAAACATAGTCGGGTTCTGGAAAACACTGCACACTTTTGGCGTTATGTCATGTATTTATAGCAATACCAACAGAAATTCTTTACGGGACATGCCAAGGTTTATTGACAATGATCGATGCGAACTGACAATGAACAAATCTGTATTCCGTAGAGCAATATGTACATGTACGTGTCATCGATCAGGTAACTAGCGGTTACATTGCGGCTTTTTGCGTTTAGAAGCGGAATAATCCTAGACAATATATAATATGACCGGTTTTACCTAAGCAACTAGCTGCCCGCCCCGACTTCTCTCACAGGTGGTGTAAGATTTTTAAAAGATTTCTATACGTTTTTAATTTTTATTTTCTTTTATAAAAACCTTGTCCTTAAAATAAGGAACATAACAAAAAAAAAATATCGGATTTGGTGCAGTCGTTTGGAAGTTTTGGCTTGACCAAGGGAAATTGGGATTATTTTTTATATAGATGAAAAACTTGACTAGATTTGGTTTTATTGTAGTTATGGAGATTAAATAGTCAACATATACAAGACAAACGCTTGTTTTACCTAAGAAATAAATCCAACAATTGTTAGTATAAAGTATTCCTTAATAACAGGAATCGATACCCTAAATAATATATTAAAAGCAAGGTGGGAGGTACAGTCGGTAACAATACATACGTCCAATCAGATACGCAATCGAGGCAATGTCAAGGTTGTTGAAGTACGCAATCAATACCCGTCTAGTTCGATAAGTTTACTGTAGTGAACGTTTATTCCACCGAGTAAAGGTGTGGATTTATTTATGACGTTCAAAGAACACGTGTGCCCATAAAATAGTTTGCTTAATGTGTATCATGTTGCATCCCGATATATTTAGCGAGAAGCTTTACACATCTTACTTTTGGATATTTTTGTTATCAAATTCCTTATCGGAGGATGCACTCTCGATAATACGTCAACGAACTGATTAGTGCAGGTTCAATGAGTTAGTCAGCGGTGCCCTTAATGGGTTCGTAATCATAAGTACCGGTTATCTATTTATTGTACGAAAATAACTCTTCATAAACTAACTAAACCACACTGTAAAAATTAATACATTAAATAAAGTTCTATGACATTATGTTTTTTAACTTTCAACACTGTTCCTCTTCGATTTATATTAAAAATTTACATTATTTCTAAGAACAGTTTCTACAAGCCTTAAACACTTTAGAATTACAGTTTCCTATTACCAGTAAGGAAGTGATCTGTATAATATCATAGCTACATAATCAAACCAATCTGAACGTCGACAGACCAATATAGAATTACAAGGAAGAATCGTAATATTGCAATAATAATTACCACACTTAGCGGGAGACCGATGAGTGATTATTACAGTCAAGGTATAACATAGAACTGTAATATTCTGTTATTAATTAGTTTCATTGTTGATTATAGAGAGTTGATAGACATCGTTGGTAGATCCTACATACGGCTGTGATGTCGTCTATACGCATCATGATTAATGAAGATTTCATTAAAATGGTTCACGCATTTTAGCACAAGGAATCCTTTTCATCACTGTGCTAATTAGGGGAAACTAAATATATATATAACCTGCACAAAGTTCTGGATTTGTCCCAGAGTAACCATTGACAAATTAATTATAAAAAACAGTCTGGCTATCCAACAATACAGACTTTGAGTAACTTTACACTCGCGTATATTAATCCCAAGAGACCTTTTTGGGACATATAGTGCTAAAATATTCCTTGTCTCCACATTTATTTTAAAATATTAAGTACAATTTAGAATTGGGACTAAGTAAAGACCCTTTTATGTTCCTATTACTTGAATATATGCAAGAAGTAAATGTCCATTTTGCATTTGTCAAAATAATAAATTAAGCCCAGTCACTTTACAGTTTTTTTTCAACTTTCTCATAATCCGGTCTATTTGTGGAAGCAAGGTCTCAAAAACTTAATGTATTACATAATATAGCACTAAGTTAATTATCTTTGTATGTTCTACATTACAGGCGTACAAGTAGACAGCTTTCTCCATCCTTTAATAAACCAGTATTTTCCTTGTGGACTAGCAAATTGACAGTATAAACTTTAGCTTCAATTTTTAAGGGTACTTATACAAATTTTAACGACACAATTCGGGCCCTTAATACAATGCTGAGATAGGGATGAAGTTATATGTATATAGACGGATAGCACCATCTCTTTTACTCAATCTAACTAGTAACTGGGTAACCATCACGAGAATATCATAATACAAGTAAGTTTTATGGTTTCTTAATTTATTATCAGATGAAGGACGCTGAGATGTTACATTTGAACACATGGCCACCGACCTCGCGCAGCTCCCTTAAGTTCAACTTAACGCAACGATGACGTTCGACAATCGCCTCTGTTATCATTATCTACGTGCGCGGTCACCTGTGACACATTACCAATACAGTATGGGTAAGTAATATCAGTAATGTAAATCAAGGTAAAGAATTTAAACAAATTTACTTGTCATTTAATAACAGCTAAATTATCAGAAAAATGCTCATGTAATGATGAGGACTGGGTCATCAAGATTGTGAATGAACTGTCCTATGTGCAGCCTTACCATCGTGGTCGGCAGTACTGAATGACTGATGAAATGAAGTTAATAAGAACCAGCTATCTAGAGCTACGAATAATTTAAAATCATTTTCACTTCAGAATTCTAGAAAACATTATCTTTTATTACCACGAATAAGATGACGTCTACTATTATTTACAACTAACTGAACGATCTTCTTATTACCTTGAATCAAAATGTTCCGTTTGGTATATGTAAAGTAAATGGTAACGCGGTGGACGGTGAGCGGGTGACGTAGGAAACCGCCGTTAGACATAGACTTTAGCTCGATATAAAATATAATATTAAGAATTCCTAACGCTGCCGTTTTAATAATCTTCGCCTATTCATGTCGCATCTATTTTGGTGATAACAATAATATTACGTTCGCGAAAGGATTGAATATTTACAGAGCTATTTGGAAGTGTAAAATGTTTGAAGAATTGGTTAACGGACGTGTTAATTTGCGTTTGAGTGTTATTTATGTGCAAAGCTGAAATAATGCGTGCGAAGTTGTGTATTGGCATGGCACATACATACATAGGTATATTATAACAGTCTTCTTATTGATATTAAAGCTTACCGTGGCAGGCGAACGATTTCGTCGCCTACGGAACATCGAGGACAGCGAGTGACTGGTGAGGTTTGCCGTCGAAGCGGCAGACACCAACATTTTACACTTTAATCACAACTATCACACACTGAAACTAGAACATTCCTGGTTTCACTGTTATATTAATTGTAACGCACTGAAGTGACGTTATCAGTTATAATTGCAAGTACAAGATAACATGTTACAGTATTAACAATTAACTTTACCCGTTTCTGTATTACCCTCAATTTATCAAACAGTTATTGCAATCTACAATTTTAACATAAAATAACTTTGCGTCTTCTATCAGGTATGAATAAAATAAGACTGTTTTCAGTTATCATATTAAAATATTTAGACACTTGACAGGTAAAGATAATTTTTAAACATACTGAGATAATATTTTGTTGAACGACGCTGTATAATCATGAAAGCACACAGACGTACTGAAGCACAATGAAGACGCGCTTTGCGATCCAAAGAACAATAAACTTTTACTATCATGCCACATAAAAAGTTCCACTGCAATGCGCAGTGGCTCGTATTTTGCGAGAACCTATCACTTTTCTTAATTTGGTCAAAACACGGCGAACTTTCTCTGCAAGTTTACCATATATTATTATGTGAGTCATGTCACTACTGCAAATGTCAACATATAAGGAAAATAAACAATGCGTATAAAATATGGAAGGAATTTAGAGTTCGGAACCGATAAAACGTTGAAATGTTTTTTCAAGTAAACCAAGTAGGTATCACATTATTCAAATACGGTATAAGATTGCCCGATGTAGGTAAAGAATACATATTTTTTAAAGGAACACTGCTTTCAATCGAGAAGAACCGAATATAGACAATAAATTATTAAATAATTATTATTATATTGTTGTTTTATGTAATAAATTAATAATCCGCAGCAACATCACTAAAAATAGTGTAGTTACAGTCTTACAGTAGCTAAGTCTAAAAATCTAAACCACTACTGGTCGATTTGTCGAATAAGATTATAAAATACTAGCTGTCCCCCGCGACTTTGTTCGCGTGTTTCAGTTTCAACGGTTTTTCATTTTTGCAACATTTTTCATTTATGCTCCGCTCCTATTGGTCGTAGCGTGATGTTATATAGCCTATAGCCTTCCTCATTAAACGGACTATCCAATACAAAAAGAATTTTTCAATTCGAACCAGTCGTTCCTGAGATTAGCGCGTTCAAACAAACAAACAAACTCTTCAGCTTTATAATATTAGTATAGATTTATAACAATTTTACGTTTACATTCTGTCCATCAGAAATTATATTAAAGCGCTAAAAATGTCTGTGGCTCCATACAGTACAGTTAAATATCAACATAAGTATGGCTTGAATACAACTTTGTTTTGAACTAAACATTCCCACATTTCCCACGACTTACTTATGTTTTAAACTTGTGTTCGTGTTCCGAGACCGAACTACCACTTATCATCAGATAGATTAAAAATTAAAAAGCACAAGATTGTACAATTTTAAAGGTGAAACAGAGTTTTCTAGAGTCAGGGATTGAAACCTCGTTAGTTATACGATCCGGCCGGTGTAACTCAATCCCGGGTGCGCAATCTACTGCATAAATTAACTCAGTAAATCCACTTGGTGGCATACATTTTTCGTAATCCTGCGAATTTTAATAAATAACTGTCATCACTGCGGTTGATTAAATTTTATTCTGTATTACGGAAAAATAAATCGTAGCGCAGAGTTTAAGATACGCGTAAGCAAAACATAACAAATAAGTATACGTCCACACTGCAAAAGATAAACTGTAGTAACGTTATTTGGGTGTTATACGCGTGTACACACTGGCGGTCGCGTCGTCCAACTAATGGCACAGGAATCGGATTTCTAAATCGCATTGTCGAATTACAGTCGATTTCCTACAATTAAACAACAAATTGGCGCAACTAATGTTACGTTATCGTTAACAAACATGATGACCTGGTTGCATTATATCGAAATGCTACTAAAAACTAATGGTACATACCATTTCGTATAATAAATAGTGGCAGACACCCCAGGCACTGCAATCAACTTGTAATATTCGCCAAAATTATAATCAATAGACACAATTTGCTCAACTGGCAGAGCTCGGGGCTTCTTTTAATTGAATCTGAGCTGTTATGTGATAATCCAATAATAATATTATGAGTGCGTCAATTAGGACCTGTTTGGGTAAATATTCGGACTTCCGTACTCGACGACGAATAAATTTAACTCAATACTCAGACTATCAATAAAACCTCAAG
The DNA here is from genome assembly GCA_932294365.1 of Diachrysia chrysitis. Lineage (NCBI taxonomy): Eukaryota > Metazoa > Arthropoda > Insecta > Lepidoptera > Noctuidae > Diachrysia > Diachrysia chrysitis. The sequence goes on from OW028661.1 coordinate 2,876,333, forward strand.
TTAACAATTTAATTCCTTATGTATGATTATTTAATTTTAAATATTTAATACTCACGCAAACTTTTAGTTCTGCAATACTTATATATTATATTATGTATTAATTATTTACCTGTCATTATGATTAATTATATTAACGTAGGTTTACTCTGCCATACCCTGCAGATCTATTAATATTGTACATGTTATAATTAAGTAAAATAAACCTAATTACATTTAGGAACATGTAAGCAGATTTGGATATGAATTTCATAATTAGAACATAATTAAATATTGGAAAGAGGTATTTTGCCCTTGAAACTAAATATTATTAGAACAATTTAGTAGTTGATACTTTTATTGATCGTCTAATGACACAGGTCGAATTAATAGTATTGGTTATAGGTGGGAGGAAGACAGAGAACGGTAATTAAAAATATCTATAAAATAGTACAAGAACAAAGGATCCTCTATGAGCAAGCAAAATCCATTAGGATAAATAATGATCTAAGGTGCATTTATCTGTGCATTAAGCGAATTTCGAGATACGTAAGTGAAACACAGAAACCCCTTTATCGAACCGCTTAAATTAGTAATTATATCTGAAGGCTTTGATCTTAAACTCATAAACACTGAGTAATGCAGACTTACAAAGCAGATTTTAAATGACTCTTTAAGCGATTTAAATATCCAACAGAGAAAATAATAAAACATGACACCAAAGAGCTAAAACGTGTTTAAAACGTAGATGACCACAATTAACAAATACAGTGCACGAAGACTTTAATAACCGTGTTAAAATCAACGAAAATTCTTAACCTTTAAATAAACCAGATGACCCTGCTTATACGCAATGAACGTCAGTGTAAAACTCCCACGTGAATTAGAGAAAGCAAACAATGATGCGCTGCTTTTATTTATAGAATATTCTTGAATTCAAGTAAACGAGGAATAAACATCGCAGAAATGTAGATTAATTATGTTTCTATAATCTCAAATATGTGACACAGAAAGCGAGATAGCATTAAATTTGTTGTTTATCGTCGCAGTAGAATGTACCTAATTAGTATTATTACATACGCACAAAGTGTTTACGATACAGGACCACTACTCGAGTAAGATAAATCTCAACGATAAGATTGCTCACTTTCCTATCAAAATATATCTGTCGTGGTAAGTATGTAAAAACGACGCTTCACTTGTTTACATCTATACTAATATTATAAAGCTGAAGAGTTTGTTTGTTTGTTTGTTTGAACGCGCTAATCTCAGGAACTACTGGTCCGATTTGAAAAATTCTTTCAGTGTTGGATTGAGGAAGGCTATAGGCTATATAACATCACGCTACGACCAATAGGAGCGGAACATAAATGAAAAATGTCGCAAAAATGAAAAACCGTTGAAACTAAAACACGCGAACAAAGTCGCGGGGGACAGCTAGTTAAGTGATAAAACCGCAAAACAATGTGTAATGCTGAACTTGAAAGTAAAGATTATTTGTATTGTATCATGTGATCGTTGAAAATAAATGGGTGTTTATTCAGCAGGGAAGTTCTATTTGGACAATTGATCTGCGAAATGTGTCTTAAAGTATGTGAGTTATTTTGAGAAAAGTGCGATTCATTAGCCACCATTACGAGTGAAGGCCAGAGCGCCGCATGCCACCCTGTTAACAGTATTGAAAAATTCATAAGCTAGATTACGAACGCGTGGCAAGTGGCAAATAACGTGTAAATATTTTGGTTTGTTATATCTACAAGACATCAAGGATTATATGAATAAACAGATCATATTTAAAACTAACATTTCGGTAGGTTTGAAATTCAAACAAAATTTCCTTTTCAAACATTCGCATACCTACTTTAGTTACCTATGGTTGAATCAAACAGAAATCATGTTAGCGAAAATTTATTTTAGGTCACGCTCAAGTAAATTTTATAATCGTGTGATCCAATTTTTCGCCAATAAAGAATGATTAACAATGATTATTCCATTTCCGAATATAATATTTTAATACAAGTGAAACGCACGTATTATTATGACTTGCTACACGAATTTAACGAGGAAATAAAATTAGACGGTGCGAAATACTCGCGGGTATGCGAGATAGAAGGAACAAGTCATCGTGACAGCGCAAACGTGAGCCGTTTATTACATGCAGTGTCGTATACTTTCAATCGAGAATGGGCCATCTCACACTCTCCGCGGCGTTATGAAGCATGATTAAAGTAATTACATCAGTAAAAAGGTCCATCCATCATGTGACGTTATGAATAACATTATTCTCCGATCGACAGGGCTGCTTTTGTAAACCAAATTCCATTTAACCATTCAAATAAACTGCGAAATCTTTCAGCAACGTTGGAAGATATTAGTATTAGCTACGAGAACTTACATACCATAGTCTGGACCGAAACTTATTTCTTAAAACACGCATTTGAGAAACTTCACTTTGAAAATAAGCCAACTAGATCATGAAACCAAAACATACTTATTTGTAGTCTTTGTTTTATTAATAAACTTTTGCGATAAACTTGTCAAATCTCAAAAGTAGTGACGTAAATACCGAAAAAGGTCAAATCGATGTTTAATAGTGTCGATATAAAACAGATGTATCTGCAATTGCAGAGCATACATGTAACAGTGAAAGTTGCGTCAATGGAAACAGATAACAGACACTCTTGCGTTCTATACAGAGAAAATTTGTATTAGTTATTCCATAAGATTAACATAATAAGCGCATCAAACGATTCGAGGACTTACAAGTGGACCATGATGTGGAAAGAAATATGTGTAAACTCTTCGTGAATGAATGTCGATGTCATGTGAGATGGAAGTCGCGGATGTGATCCGACGGAGAAGGGTCGAGATTGATTAGAATTCGGCACAAGATGGACGAGACCCGAACCTCGAATGTCACTAAGATTTATCTATGAAGAGCTCCTTTATTCGCTTTCAACGTCTATATTCGTGTTCGTATGAATACCGATTTCGACACACTTTGATAAGGCTGTTTTTATTTAAGTAAATCACGCTAATGACGAGTATTATTTTGGATTATAATACTGTACGGTTTAATGTGTTAAATATTAATTAATTATTGCTAAAATTCACAACTGTTATTTCAACCAGAAAACTTCGAAGAACATTTAAAAGCGGCGGAATTTCAAACATCTGCCAAACTAAACATAGCAACACGGGAACCACAATTCGTATTAGAAGCGAGATGATTTCAAATCACAACGGAATAATCCGGTATAAGGGAGGGACGAGTGCGCGCGTTTGCGCTGCCTCGGTCGCGTCACACGCACTGGTAATCATGTTCTACGTTCATGAGAGATGCCAAATCCTCGCCCAACACCTACATACGCTGAAGACGCGTTTACATACCATTGATAAATATTCAATGCGCAATCACCAAGCAACAAGGTTGAAAATGCCAAAGCACTCATTCTACATGATCAATGAGTATGTTTATACAATGCTTTTTGCAGGATTTAATGATGAAGATTAATGCAGAGTCGATTTCTAGTGATGGTTGACATAAACTAAATTTATTAACATAATATGGATGTATTAATCTACATCACTATATAAACATAACTCATAAGTACATTCATTCTTTTAATTATTTTCAAAACAAATAGCTTTATATTAAACACACATAAAAACAGTCAAAGTCAATGCTGCACTGCAGTTTTTAATTACTTTCTTTTCTATTTCAAGTAGGTATGTTATATGTAGTTTACTAATAGCAACACTCTATTCCTTGTACCTATACGTTTTTTTTTTCAGTAACACATTGTCTCATAGGGCAAACTGTAATTAAATGTTATTCTCAATAATTATATAACTTGGTAATTCAGTGCGGTATGGGCCCTAGAAATCTATTTGTTAAGGAAATAATACACAGTTATTTTTATATGATGTATGCTACAAGTAAAAAAACATGCAGTGGAAGACCTAAAAAGAGATGGATGGAACAGTTCAGGGAGAAGAAGAAGACATACCTTGCAATATACATTTAACAACAACCATTCAATATTTTATCAGTGTATGTAACTATGTTACTCCAATACATTAGTTAATACAAAACTATTACACTGTCATTTAAATTCTTTTCGGATAACATTTGTCAACATACATTAGAGAACAACATCTTTAAGTGTGTTTACAAGTGTGTGCAGTTCACTAACACTGATAAAGATTAAAGATAAAACAGTGTTTAAAAACGTTATTATTATTTTTAGATGTTACTGGACCAGACTGGACAGAGATCTCCTCTCTTTATTCATCTCTATCTATCTAGGCCTGTTATGGACAAAACTTTTTATTGAAGAAGTCAAGCTCATCTCACAATTTCAGCTAAAGTAGCTAAAATATATATAAAAACACTGAAGTATCATGTCTTGTTATGTATTTGCAAATGTATTGTGTGACTATCAACTGGTGCAATCATCATGCTATTATTGTATGAATGGTTGCCACAAAGGAAATTATATTAACAATGATAAACCTCAATTATTATGAAATTTCTACAGGAAATGTAAGAAAAAGATGATAATAGAAATTACTTATAGATTAGTTATCCATGTATTGTCTATACATACATATATTGTGTATAGTTTGTGTCTATACTAAATATGTAATAATAGAATACTTTATATGGTACATTACTTGTTGTGCCCCCAGTTTTACTTGCCTTGGTTTTATCCCCAGGCAAGTAACGTGAAAGGAAACTATATAACAGTTTCCTTGAGAATTGGGCTTTCAAGCACAAGAACAATTTTTAAAATATGACTAGTAGTTTTAGGGATTAGCACGTTCAAACATAAAAAGTCTTAAGCTTTATTATCTATATTATAAGCATAGATATAGGTGATATACAGCTATAATTTTACAAATACAGTTTTTAACCCATATGTTGCTTGGCGGCAACCGGTCGCTGCACTACCTCAACTTGATTTGAACCCTTTTATTTTGTGTTCTACTGAGAGTCTACTTTTGTATTGTACAGAGGTACAACTCACAGTCAATGGGTTAATCCAATAAAGAGTAATATTTAATACCTACAGTAACAGACTGTGATATATTTTCAGAATATTCCTGTTGATAATTTAAATTCTTCTTCTTCTGAAGGTGCTATACCTTACAGTACAGTTATGTAAGATTTATCCAAGATACAGCCATCAAACACAAATACAGTAAAATAATCATACAAAATGCAAGAGATAAAATGTTAGAAATAAAGACTACAAAACCTATATAGGTACCTATATTATAAAACAAAGTTTCCACATCTATCTATCTGAAAACTGTTTTACCAATGGATAGTGATTCAAGAGGAAGGCTTCTGTGAATGAAACACTAATGTTTAACTACATATGCTAAGCTAGGGCAGGTCTAGTAAATTGTCAATTTACTTACAACTGAAATTGTTTTAAGTTTGGTTTGCTTAAGGCTAATCTGCACAACAGAAGTATAACCTTATTTAAAAACTTACAGTTCCAATCAATCACATAACCCTTCTTGGTTATTACCTACTATAAAACATAAAGAACTATATATTATACCATTAGCTGTATGTTTATAAGATTGGAACCCTACTCCAATTAAATAAAAGTCTAGCAGGAGATCTAATTCTAATATTTTTTTTCATGTAACTTGAATTTTATAAATAATAGCAATAGCTCAGTAGACTAAGCATTTATACTAAAAGTATCTCATGAAATAAAAAAAATAGATATAAATATGAACATCAGAAGTATTATTGATCTAAATAACCTCATTCTGTGTCCCAAGATGTGCTTTTACATGATACACTAATTTGTATTTCTATAAGCAGAATAAATTAAGAAAAAATAATAGTTATGAACACAAAAATACAAAAACTACGTTTTTGGCTAGGAAATAAGAGACATTTACAAGGTCTTGAATTCTAGTTATAAAGATAGGTAAATAGGACATAAATTGTCGTCTTAGTGTACCATTTTAATGTAAAATAGTTATTAGACGATCGTTTCGGGAACTAAATGTTCAGTTGTAAGAATAATTTACTTCAATTAATTTGATTAAGACCTACACCTTCATGAACTTACTATATTAACGCTATAACCAATAAGAATTTAATGGCAAAATGATTGTTATTAGCTTTTTGTATCATTACGTATATTTATAAAAACATATCCTGTTGATGAAAACAATATGTAATGGTATGTAATATTTTACGACATCAGCTCTAGGCCGAAAACTCTAATAAGAACGATTAAAAACTAGATTATTTGCAGGTTTTATTCATCGATAGCGTAGTAACGCATTATATATCGGTTCAAGCGAGTCGAATACCAACGGGGAGATAATGTGATCTTGCAAATTACATTATAAACAACTTACCTCAGGCTCACTGTCGCCGTTTTTGTTTTTATCAATTTTAGTCTTCATCGCCTCCTGTAAACAACAGCGTCCACTGAAACTCTCACAACACAGGCTAATCCGCTTAGAAACACTAATAAACGGAGATTTTACACACTTAAATTATGCAGCACCGCATACCATAAACGAACTGACATGGCATAGTAGTAGGTATTACAACGATGGAAGCGTAAAATGCCGACAACGTAAAATACCGTTTTTTTTTTCAACGATCAGTAACAAATTTATTTGTTGAGTTATATGGACTTTGTAATTTTTATTCTGAAACTCACCTTTTCTTTTTTCGGCATAATAAATTAAATAAATTAATAAATAAAGCTATAAATACAAGTTTTTGATAACATTCGCGTGGAGAGTTTACATTTTAGTTGTCAAATAGACGGCGCTGATTGGTCAGACTTGGCCGAACAGGTCACGTGACTTCATTGACGTTGCAGATAGTGATGTATGTAAAGAGTATCGATTATTAAATGTTATACCGACTGTATAAAAGGAGGTTATCCGTCGACGTATGTATGTTATATTCGTGGTATCGAAGAATTACGTAAAGTAGTTATTAATATATATGTCTCTTTCGTGTAGAGTATTTCTCAGAAACAAGAAATTTCATTTGTTTTCAAGTTAAACAACCTTATGTTTTAACTTTCATTGAAGTTTTTATTCCTAATTAACTAGAACAGTATTAAAAATTAAATTTTCACAAACTGAACGAAGTATAGGTACGTATTAACCTACATTTAAAACAAAAAACTAAATTATAACTAATTAAATACCTAAGCAAAACTGGAAGTGTGCCCCAAAAGTTTGGCGGCATTGCCACGTTGTATGGTAATGGTAATAATTATCTTCTGTCTAACGTAAAAACCAGCCAACCGATCAACAAGGCGTTTGGCCAGACCTTACAACATGAGCACTCAGACCCCACGGTCCAAGTGTTTCAACCCCAGCCAAGTAGTTTGAATATGCTTTAACTTTATTAGAAAATCCAAAGTGTATTTTTTTAAGTAGTTTTTATTAGTATATCACAAACACCTAGGTAGTGGCTTAGTAGTTTGGACTTAGTCTTACTAGTAAATTAGAAGAAGGCTATGCTTTACAGTAGAATAATTAATGAGATACAGAATATCATATTAAAACATTCCATTCACCATTCCGTTGTATTCTTCGTATCCTTGGGGACTATCTCAAAATATAAATTGAATTATTTGTATATCACATATGAATGTTCTTGCTCTATCACTACATAGTATAAAACAAAGTCGCTTTCTCTGTCCCTATGTCCCTTTGTATGCTTAAATCTTTGAAACTAACCAACGGATTTGGATGCGGTTTTTTTTAATAGATAGAGTGATTCAAGAGGAAGGTTTATATGTATAATAACATCCATTAAATAGTGGAGAAGTACTGTTATTTTTGAGGTTTCTAATGTGATGTCGTAAATAATTACATTTTTTCCGCTTACATTGCAAACGCAGGCTGAACCCTACGAGTTTTATCAAAATAATGTACTAAATATTGTACACATTGAAAAGGTCTACAGAAAAGTCCGTGATGGTATATGTCTATCTCTTATGGATAACCCACAATAACTTTTTTTTGTCATTTACTTTTTACGACAAATAATGGCTAATTTTCGAAGCGATTTTAACCAATACAGCATTAATCCTTAACCAATTAAATACCTTGAATACGTTGTTCATTTAATATAGATCTATATGGCCCTTTACACCGTATGATTTAAGTGAATATTTTCGAAGATATTACATTTACAAAATTTAAAAATTGCGGGACGTATTATTATTCCGTTGCGTAGTTTCAAAGATTTAAGCATACAAAGGGACATAGGGACAGAGAAAGCGACTTTGTTTTATACTATGTAGTGATTAAAAGAGATTGTTCTTCTCTCATTGTATACTCGGAAAAAGGCGTTAAAACTGTCTTAATGGCCGATGAAAGATCGGCGTAGTCACGATAATTGATACGGTACTTAATATTTGTTAATTAATTTATACGATGTATGACAAAGAATTCTATCTGTTTTTCACATGGACAACTGTATGTCGCTCTTTCAAGAGTGACCTCCAGAGAAAACATGTTTGTATTGTCTAATGACAAGAAAGATGTGAACGTTGTTTATAAAGACATTCTGTAATATGTTGTAAAAATAAAATAAATAGTTAAAAATGTAAAAAATAAATAAATAAAAATGTAGTGTATGAATTTAGATATTCCAAAGATAGCAGGAAATCTTCATGGTATAGGGAAAGGGGGATTGTTTTACTCCAAATTTAAAGCGTGCGGGCCACGGGCAGTGATGAATAAATCAAAACTACTGGATCGATTTTAATCACATAGGCTATATATTTATACCCGTGCGAAGCCGGAGCGCGCCGCTATGTTTTTATATACAACGTTCACAGTTTTTCTGTAGTGTATTTAGTATCAGCATTGCACCCGTGCGAAGCTGGGGCGGGTCGCTAGTCTACTTATATTGACTTATATACGATGATTTATGATTATGTATTGACTTGTATACCTACCCACCAGAGAAGAATGCAGGCAATGGACCGATGATTAGAAGAAGGCGGCTGGCAGGGGATACATGATGGCTGAGATGGTTGGCGCTCTTTGGGGGACGCCTAGATTCAGCAGTGGACGGTAATAGGCTGATTGATATGATGATAATAATAGAAAAAAACTTGTTATTCTCATCATTGGTTCATTAAATATGGTAGTTTTTATTATTTGGATACATTTAGATACGACACTTACTGCATGTCGTATTGAAAAAGTATATTTTCGTAATTTTTATTACCTAATACGTAACCAGGAATATAGCAGGCCACCTGACAACATTATGTTAGCTAAGCACTCCCAATATACACTTCGAGAGTGATTCTTTTTTTACCAGCGGTACTTGATTGCTAGTTTCATTTCTGGTTCATCACTTAAGACAAGAAGTTTGTGTTATGTACCTACCGTCTAGAAGATTATTTCCAAAAACCCTTTCTTACTGCTGAATTCAGTAACGTTAATGGTAATAATATTGGGTGGCTTCTTATAACTCAGCCAACTCCTTTAAAAGTCTGACATTAACGTCTCTGAGCTTCAGACATAAATCTTCTAGTTCCGAAACCATGATCATCATAAAATTTCAGAACCATAGGAGATCAGATAGAAAAAGTCATGAGTTCTGTAAAAAAAATTGCTCAAAGGTAAGGAAAACTTCATGATAAAGTAATGTAAAGTAAGTTTATTAAATAAATTAATTAACAATATTATATTAAAATTCAAATAACTAAAATTACTTCTTTAATAATCCCCTCTTGGGCTTTTTGGGCTTATACGGCCCAAGCTGAAGGCGAACAAGCAGTCCACGCCACCAAGCTTGCACTGTTATGGCTGAATTCGTCATCAGTTCAATATAACGACGAGCTTCCTCGCGATCTTCTTTAAACTTGATCCATTCCTTCATTTGCACATCATGTCTAGCAAGCTAAAATATATACAAATAGTTAGTATCGAAATTAACTAGTTAGTGGACAAACCGATATGTTATAAGTCCACAATCAAACTACTGTGCAGTTGGCAACAGTCTGAAGCGGTCTTTTTGCTTTTAAGTATTTTAAAGCCAGCATTAAGAAGAAACGTCGCTAGTCAGTAAATCTCCTGTTTTCTTGCTGGTTTATGACCTTAAAACAATGACTTTACAGTAATATAAATATTAAGTAGTTGTATGCCCCCTATGTTTTTTTTTATAATACATTTTTTTTTTTTACTGCTCCCGCACTAAGGAATTTAATTCTTGTGTCGCGGGGGGGTTTTACAAACATTCAAATCACATGCACAAAGAACACCCAGACTTGGAACAAGCATTTGTGGATCACACAAATGCTTGTCCCATGCGGGGATCGAACCCGCGACACGTCGCGCACAGAGGTAATAGGGATGTTTCCTGGGTATGAAAAGTTAAAATCTATTTAGTCCGTCAGTTAGATAATAAAAAAATATTAGACACGTATTTTGTCTTTTATCAAAACAATAAAAAAATACAAAGATACACCGCTTTAAAGTTTCGGAGTGGGGCTTATGACGCTACGCCTCGCTAAAAATCGTAGCGAGGAGTGACGTCACGCGTAACTTCAGTTCTCTGTATTTTGATCATTTTTTGTTTGCAAGAAAAAAGAAAAAATACGTGTCCAATAAAATTCATTAATCTACAAGACGGACATTAAAAAAAAAATAGGAAACAGGCCCATTGGCGTGGTGACCTATACCACTCGGCTATCCGTGCAGTCAAATTATTTTATTATATGCACTAGAACCCTCCGAGATTGCCTATTTCGATACCTGTCAACAGTGGTGTAGTGTACAAGTTTGGCTACTATTGATTAAATAGGAAAAACAAAGGGGCATCGTATACATTCCTCTTATTTAGTTTATAAAATGTTTTTTTAAATTAGTTCAATATTGGAGGAGGAAATAAGCGAGAGCCAAACCTCGAATTATAACTTTTTACTTTGGCTATTCAGTCAGATATGCAGTTGTTCTTATCACACATGGATAGGATCGACCGGACGCCGAGCGACAGCTATAGTTTCTTTACATAGTCATATACCTACCTAATTTTTAAAAAGGTTCGCAGCCCGCCTTTCCCTTTAAAGGAAGGTGTATAAAAAAGAGATTAATAAAATAATTATTTAATAATTTCACCGTGTCTTCCAGTTCCGTTCTTTTATCGCGCATGTTTTGGTAATCGTTTTTTTTTATTTGTATTTTCAGATCAATATTTTCCATATCCGTGTCATATTTGTCCATCCACTCCTCAACTCTAGCCAGTGTTTCCTAAATTAAATAACATGAATTATTGTTATCACTTTATTTAACGCGATGCAAAGACGAATTAATTTTACTTACATTAATAGCAATATTAACTAGTAGTTCCACTTCCGTGTGAACTCTGTTCTCTTGATCAGACCTTCGTTTGTAATACATAATCTTATCCCCAGGAATACTTTCGGTATCCATAATAACCTGATCGTTTTGTTCTGCTCTAGCCTGCTGCCAGTTATCTAAGTAGCGACTGCGTACTTCAGAGTGTAAGACTGAATCCTAAAATTTTATCAATTTATGTTTATTTAGAGGTAACCTATTGAAAACTCGAATTTCTGTTACCCGAATCTTAAAACTCCGAAAACGGTTGGTAGAACTTTTAAAAGACAGATGTAATGAATGACAACTTTTAAAATTCCTTTTTTGATTTCCCAGATGAATCAATTTCCAGGTGCACTAAAACCAAATTTCCAAAAAGTATTTTTTTGTATCCCATATTCTCATAATCCAGATATAGTTATACCAGATTCACAGAATACTTTTTTTTGTTTTCCATCGTACCATTTTCCAAATAAACTATTACCAAATTTTCATAATCTATTTATTTGGTTCCCATACAATCATATTCCTGATAAACTATTGCCAGATTTTCATATTTTTTTTATTTGGTTCCCATACAATCGTGTTCCAGCTAAACTATTGCAAATATGCTAACAATTTCCAGAAATAAATAACTAAATTTATTGTTTTATTTGCTAATTACAGATAGATTTATGTGTCAAAATTGACTTAGTAGGTGAGGTTAGGTTAGAACTGCGACCCCGCACGAGCCTAGCGAGCGAAGCGAGCGTGAAAACTGGGTTTTCATTCATCTTTACTTCAACTCTTTGGATTAAAAATACTTACAAGGATTTAGTTTTTCGGTATATCGTTTATTTGAATGTGAAAAATCTTGTTTTAAAAAATCTGGGTATTGTTTGTCTGGATATCAATTAACTGTATTTGTTTAAAAATCTGGCTTTCGTGCATATGGATTACGGTCATCTGGATTTTGTGCATTTAGATTTCGTGTGTCTGGAACTCATTCTGGATTCTAAAACGTCGTACAAATCAATAAATGGGCAAATGAAATTCGGAGTTGCGATTATATGGCAAACAAAACTTCGGGATTTTATAAAACGGGATTATGAAAAAATGTCCAAACGTTTTCGGGATTATGATATTCGAAATGTTAAAATTCAGGATAGGTAACCTTATTTAGAATTTCATCATTTTATTTGAGACGTATTTTATTTTTCTTAAAATGGGAACTTTTCTATTTATAATCTTTATCACTTATTACAATCAGATAATTAAACCAATAATAATTAAACTAGATCGTTATACTAATCTAGGTATAGGTACATTATATAAATATTATATAGACAACTACTAGAGCCAAAATAAAATCATTAGCGTAAGATTAGTATAATGTTCTAAATAGATTACTGTATCATACTAACTTCGACTTGAGTCCTAAGCCCATCAATGTTCACGTCCGTATCATATAAAACAGTTTTAATATGGTTGCGCTGCTGCCTCACTTGTTTGCTTAATTCTTTCCGTAGCCTAAAATTACACCAAAATTTAGGTATAATGCAAATTTAAGGATTTGAAATTACTATTTACTTAAGACAACTCACATCCTGTTTCTGAATTCTTCTTCTTCTAATTCTGCGCGATATTTATCGCGATGATCTATGTCTTTGATACATTTCACTAGTGGAGAATAGGTCATAGACTGTGCTAATTCTAAATATGTGGTCAGGATTATGTGATTCAAATATTTCCTAAAATAAACACATTAGTGCAGATTTAAAGAACCTCAAAGTAACACAAAGTCTAAACCTACTTTACGAATTAAAGATTACCTGTCTGCATCAAGTTTTTTAATTTTGTATGTGATACCGTTTAGATTAAGTGGATCTATTTCAGCCAGTTCGTCTTTGGAACCAGCAGGTTCCTTTATACCAAATTTTATAGCTAGAAGATTTTCCATGTCAAATAACGTCTTGCTTATGTTCAACTCGTTGTTGCATCTTTCTAAAAAATCACAAACATTTATTGTTTTATTTTGAACTCTACAGAGACTTTCAGGCTCCAGGCGTCGGACTATTAAGAGGATTGTTTTTATTTGTATTTCATAATAAACAACTTTACCTAAAATCCACATTTGCGCAATCACGTCTTCAAGAAGAGTGGCATATAAAAAAGCCAAAAGGAACGGTATTCTGCAAGACGTTAAAAAACAATAATTAGCTCTAAAATGTTAGGTACTGAAAATTGGTATTACCTAAAGTACAGTTTTGTATTGCACTGTATTGTTGGGTCAAGTAATTTTCGAATGCTTGTCGGTTCTGAATTCGAAAGCTTAGTAATTGACAGTAAAGATCAAGAGCAACAAGCAACATACAGTTTGAAATAGCGCTGGTTGCTTCAAAATAATATTGACATGTCTGATATTGTTAAATATGGCTGCAGTATTAGAATTGGAAAAAAACCCACCCTTATAGACAGACCAGAATGTTAAAATAATTTCAAACGTATATTTACCCTTCTGTTGGCCCGGTACCGGTTGGTTCAGGTGTTTTAAAATCAGCAACCTCTTCAGAGATGCTTGATGCTGCCGGACGTAAGAAGGCATTCTGTAACATACAAATACCTACTTTAATACATAATCTATATATATAAAAATCAATGCCATTTTTCGTTGTAATTTTATAACTCAAGAACGGGCTCACCTATCCAAACCAAATGTTAAGTCTTTGTTCGGACTATTTAGTAGATGGTTTATGTGAAGTTTGCACAAAATCGGTCGAGCAGTTCTTTATTTATCACATTTTTTGTAACATATGAATTCAATAAATCGATGATCATTTTGTTAATGGGGATTTTTGTGTCAAATTGAAACTTTTTTTAAGATGGGGATTGTGCTGTCAAATTAAAACTTTTTTCAGTGTTTACAGTACAAGCATGTTGATACATACAAACGGTGAATCCTAAATTATTCAAATGTACCTACTATATAATAGCGTGTACTTTTCTCAGTTTTTTAGCGAGTCGTCGGTATTTCATATCGTTTACAGGCTTTATTTGAATTAAATTGTCAAACAACGGTAAGTTTTGAACTGTTGAAGTGAATAGGGTAGGGTAGGGTAGGGTAGGGTAGGGTAGGGTAGGGTAGGGTAGGTAGGGTAGGGTAGGGTAGGGTAGGGTAGGTAGGGAAGAGTAGGGAGGGTAGGGTAGGTAGGGTAGGGTAGGTAGGGTAGGTAAGTATGGTAGTTAGGTAGGGTAGGGCAGGTAGAGCAGGTAAGTATGGTAGTAACGTAGGTTAGGATAGGTATGTACTTAATTTTGACCCTTCTACCACCAACCCCTATTTTTAATTTATAGGGCAAAACAACGTTTGCCTTGTCAGCTAGTATTACATATATCTAACATTTTGTTCTTGAAAGAACAAAAATAAGAAACAGACTTATTTGTCGATAATTGTTTTGGACCGCATTAGCGCCCAACCTTTTAAAATTTAAAGTATTGAACAAAATATGTCATATGAACGTTGACGATATTAGAAATTAATAAATTAACACTAAATACTGTTAGTGAGTTCCTAACGTTCGTACCTAGGTATACAGGTTTTACGTTAGTACTAAGTATAAAGATGTAATATTGTTTTTAATATGTTTGATGAAATGAAATGAAGGGGATAATTACCGACACTAGTTAGTGCTTGTCTGATTTCGATTTTTCGATCATTCTTTCATAAATAGCTACGTTATTGCCTAGTGACGAGTGTCAAAATAAAGAGAAATTTTACAATAAAAACAAAAAAAATATATATTTACTGAGGTGAACAGTAGTGTCGACGGCTCAACTTCATAGGTGTAGACTGTCCCACGGCCCCAAGTGTCAGACACGACGCTCGCTACCCGACCACGGTCACGGTCCATGTTTAACTAATGAATCAATCACTTATAAAAATACTTATATCAAGTTCTCTCTTAAGTTTTATTGGAAAACGTTTACTGAAAATTGCACTTGAAACGAATCATGCCCTAATGTAAACTTTAAGGCAGGCGGACGACTGATCGCTTGCGATTTTTTGTCGTTTTAGAACTTTGAAAGGAGTTACAAAATTTCCGACTTCTTACAAAGTCAGACTGACTCAAACAACGTCATTATAATGGTAACTAAATTTAAGACGTGTTCTATTTTCGAAATAAAAAATACTTTTTACTTTAGATATTGTTGTAAGGAGGTTCACTAAAATGAAAAATAATTGTGTGGTTTGTCTTGTCTTGGTGTGTATATATTTAATGGGTATAGTTGATGGGTATAGGTAGTTTAAAATTTGTGCCAAGTTACACCATGTTGGTGGAAACTGCACAAGCAAGGGCCACGCAAATGCCACTGCAGACTGCGCGATTGTGGTTCATTTCCCGCTTGGGGCAACGTGCATGCATGTGATTTGGTGTTTGTGAAGCAACAGAGATTATTTATAACCAGTGCGGGAGTCGTTTTTAGGGTTCCGTACTTCAACACCTTAGAGAAAAACGAAACAAGGAACCCTCACTTATAGGATAGTTGTCACAGTGTGTCACCGTCACTTTGTTGGCCGTCTTTTAGTCAGTCAAGATTTTTATTCGCAGAATTGATTGGAGGTACCGTGTGTCCTCTGATGCAATAAAAAAATTTAACCTTCTAGGTCAAGGCCTTTAAATAAATACACCCATGTTGTTTTTAAGTTAGGTATTTTTGAGAAACTTAAAACCTATAACAAGTATACCTACTTATTGTCGACTTAGATTCACGATATTCAGCAAGAAACTAGGACTAACGTCACAAGTAAAGGTAAAATGTCGGAAAATTGTAAATTTGTAGCTTTGTTAATTAAAAAGAAAACGTTTTTGCGATTACAAACTTATATTTACAGTTGGAAATTTCAAATTTGATAGTGTCGTTAACTGATGTATGAGAGAACATTATTCAACCACACAGTTTTTTTTGTTTTTGGAGAATTAACAGCAACCGTCATGATCAGTCGGTGCGCGAGTCAGACTCGAACTTCACCGGTTTTTCTCATTAAAATAAATACTTCTTAATATATAGGTATAGCTATTAATCATCTTCGGTGATCAGTCTTGTATGTACCTACCTATTAACTCAATCAGGCTGGGCAATCTTTAACTTAGCTTCCACTTTCATTGTGTCTTCACCTTTTTAGGGCTTCGTACTCGAAGAGTGCCAACGAGACCCTGCTACTAAGCATCCGCTGTATGTCACCGTCCGTCTGTCATTCAGCAGACTGTATCACATGAACCGTAGGTAACAGCTAGAGAGTTGAAACTTTCTGTGGTTATTACTGTTGCCGCTATAAAAAAAAAATAAAAAAAAATAAAAAAATAAAGGGGCTCCATAAAATGGTACGGAACTCTTCATGCGTGAGCCCGACGTGCACTTGGCTGGTTTTATTTCTTGCCAGTCGCATACTTACATCCTAAACTACCTAATAGGTACCTAACGTTAAACTTTTAGGTAAGCATAATTAAAATACCAAATCATATTAGAAATATATTTAATATATTTTTCCTAAGTAAACAGTAATACCAACCTAAATATATATAATATAATAAAAGTAAATATAAATTAATATTAATTACAAATAGAACTGATATGGAAATTGTGCTTTTTAACAGTCTAAATAAAGTAGAAACTTGCAAACACTAGCTTTATGTTGATTTATATATATATATATATCATTGGTTTTTACTTATTTCTCAATATCATACCTATAGCAGGTCATCCGACAAATCAACGCAATAAGTAATACGATAATTTTATTGAAGTTTGTGTAACACATGTTGCGAATGTTTTATATTTTTTGCATGCCTAGAAAGTATTGTTTGGCTGAAATCTAATATTTTTTGTCTGCTTGTACTGTATTACCAATATTTACAAAATAAATTTATAGTTAACTTTAGAAGTGCATTTCCAAACAAGGAGGTGCATTGCACCTCAAGTGAGCAGTAGAAAGAAATGTCTCAAATTGAGCGGACAAGTTCAAAGCTTTGGCGCGCTTTTTAACACGATCATCATCATTGTTATTAATTTAGATTATAGTGTTGTATAACAATAACATTATTGTAAAGATATAATTTTTAATACATAGTATATTTTATTTTTTCTTCTTTTTGACAGTTTCTCCAGGCAGCGGAGGTTTCTTCTTTGAAGGTTTGAACGGTCCAAGTTCGAGCCGGACCAATAAACCGCGCCACCACGCTTGGACTATAATGGCGGATTTCGTCATCAACTCCTTGTACTGGATAGCTTTCTCGCGATCATCTTTGAACTGCTTCCAGTCCTTCATGAGAATCTCGTGGTGAGCGTACTGCGGATAATATAATGTGATTAATAAATATAGAAAAAAAAAATACACAATCTAATTAATCTACTTTTAATATTACACTTTATATATAAAGTCTCCTTGAAAACGTAATTAAGGTGGTAGCGTCAGGGTAGCCCGCGAAATTCAAATTTGCTTACGTTTTTTGCAATTTGCCGGTCAGTTTCAATCGTAATACGTTTGTACTTTGTAGTTGTACTTACAAGTTTAGCCTAAAGATTAATATGTAATGCTGTTGGTAAACCTATAAATCTATACACTTATATGTAAAGTTGAAGAGTTTAATATATAAAGTTGAAGAGTTTGTTTGTTTGAACGCGCTAATCTCAGGAACTACTCGGTCGGATTTGAAAATTTTTTCAGTGTTGGATAGCCCATTTATGCAAAAATAAAAACCCGTTAAAACTATAACAAGCGGGCTAAGTCGCGGGGACAGCTAGTAAATAAACAAATAAAGTTTGCACTTACAATTCGATTGGTTAGGTTGATGATTTTAATAATTTTAATTCTGTATGTTAAAAAAAGCCTGAAACTGTCTGGCAAAAATTGCAAAAAAGTAAGAAAATTTGTATTGCGCGGGGTATTTGACGCTTCAATCTTAAAGTTTAAAACATTGTCTATGGTGTTAACAATAACAGATGATAATCGACACAGGTGAGCAATAAAGTATCTTACCATTTTTCTACAGCAAAAAAGCTCAAAATATGGGCTGAATTGATGTTCAGAATGAAATTAATTAAGAAAATATATAGAACCGCTTTCTCCATTTCCTGCCGTTTCTCCACAGCACCCTGATACTTGTTTTTCATGATCTGAATTTTGAGATCGATGGCTTCCATATCGGTGTCGTACTTAGACATCCAGTTGTCTACTTTCTGAAGAGTATCCTGAAATTTTTAATACTTTAAATAATCGTATATTTAAAGTGCCCACGAAAAAATACGGTTATATATTATGTAAGTTTAAAATCCGTCCCACTGCTGAGATGAGTCTTGCTTGTCTAAGAATAAGAAGATTTTAGCACTTAATGGAAACTAGCCGACCATGTAGATGTCATTATGCCCAAATTATAATCATTTTGCGTGTTAATTTTGTAAGTCAAAGCTAAAACTAAAATCTCATATGTTCCAAAATACGAAAACGTTTTCTAAAAAATAATAAAAATATGTTTGGTCCTTCTATTCTCAATTTACACGCTTACTAATGGAACAGCATTAGCCGCTTACTAAGCATGGTGAGTAGTGAGGGACCGAGCAACCTTGCGAAGTAGCTTCGGACGTCTGCTGCGCGAGGCTGCCTTGGTCTGTAGATTTATTGCATGAAGTTGCCGCGCGCCCCAAAGCCGAGCCACGGTGAGGCTGAGCCAGCATCGATCGTGGAGTCGAGTTTCGGTCAAAACCGTTGAACAAGTGAGGCGAAACAAAACCTTCTTGACTACGCGCGGTAAACCTACTGATACTCTTTTGAGCATAGACAAAAACCGACAACACTCGGCTCAAGCCGCGGTACGCTCGGGCAACTCCTGACTGTCCGAGGATTTGCTTCGCGAGGCTGCTCGCTAAGTCAGTACGCGGCTAATAAATATTTTTTTCTACAGGCATTCTCACATTGATAAAGATGTTGACAAGTAGTTCGACTTCAGCATGTATCCTCTGCTCCTGTTCTGACCTCAGTTGGTAGAAGTGGATGGAGTTAGATGGGCCAGCTTCCTTATCATGAATTGCTTGCTTGTGTTGCTCCGTGCGGGACCGCTGCCAGTTTGCGATGTACCTGCTTCGAGTTTTGGCGTTCAATGCCGCATCCTGAAGATTGGTAGGAAGTTGTTAGCCATCTGTTAAAATCATGGATATAGATCTTATATGTGAGGTATTTAAATGGTTGTCAGAGAAAGCGGAACATTAAAGATGGGTTTCAGATTTTTGTGTGCATGTGGATCGACAATCTCTTTTAACAGAAGGGCAGTACGTAAGTCTCCAGCCTGCGAATTAAGATTCTTGACAACCGCATAAGTTAATTCATTTAGTCACAATGATAATAACCGATGTACACCGATGTATACTTATTATTTAGCTGGACATTAACAGGGAATTAGTAAAGAACACTTACGTACCTCCACTCTACTTTTGAGCTGATCTATAATTAAATCATTATCATAGGCAACGGTCTTTATGTGGTTTCGTTGCTGTCTCAGTTGCCTCATCAGCTCACGGCGTAAACTGTAATAAAACTCGAATATTATTATTATACAGTTATAATATGCGTTTTGTTAACGTGTCACATTTTTTAAGAGGAAAACTTGGGTCTTCTTCCATAACTTTACAAGTCAAATCCTGAATAGTGTTTTGTGCCATAAACCACTGGAAGCTATTGAAAGCTGAGCGAATTTCCACTTCGTACACTACCGCGTGAAAGAGAAATGAGGGTATAGTATCCTAAAACTCACAGGATGTTATTCAAAGGTTATATCTATCCAAAAGGCGTGAAAAGTACATTTGGTATAGAGTCAGTTTACAAATTGTCAGTTCAAAATTAGTTAAATGAATAACAAAAGTTACCTATTTTTTCGCATTAGTTTATTCGACACCAAAAATCATAACCAGACCTCTGTAGCTTTATGTATCTTAACATTTAGTGACGCAATAAGATATGGACCTTCGTAGAGCGGTATACACGTTTTTTATGACTTTTAGTGTCGAATAATTGATACGAAAAATTGAATATCAATTTATTTAATTAACTCTTTATCATATCATATTCCGGATGTATTCTTTATCCCTTTTAGGTAGATAAAACCCTTTCGGTAACACGCTGTATACATTATAAGTACTTCTTTTTTCTTTGGTTTTTTTATCCAACTGTTTAAGTTATTTCCACATACGTTCTATTCCTGGCCTCTTCATCAGCCAGGGTAATGCGATAAGTCTCTCGATCCTCGATATCTCGAGTACTATCCATTATGGTGCTGTAGCATCTGTTTAACGACAGCTCTAGGTACGTCCCCACCAGCACTTCGTTGCAGTATATTCTGAGAAAAAGAAGATGAAAGTCATAATTTCATCAGAGAAAACTTTAAGGTTGACCTCGGAATCTAGAAGTCAAAACTTTAGTGTTAGTGACTAATTAATACCAAACTCTCAGAGCAACAGAGTTTAGTGCATGGTCAGTGTAAGGAACTTGTCTGATAGGATCCTTTTTTGAATATTGCAATACCTAATAAGTGTCATATTTACTTTAACATTCAAGTTTACCATACTAATTTCCGACCGAATACCACGGATGTATTTTTGCTTAGGTACCTACGAGGTACTAAACCTGGCATAACTCGAACCTCGACTGTTTAGGCGCACCAGTCGCTTTACCAACTAAGCTACAAAGGTTACTAACAGATGTTCAAATGTCTCCTACTTGTTACACGTATTAGGGGCGACATATGCATTAATGTATGTATTCATGAAGTTCGTTCGAGATATACTTAGATATAAAGGTATTAAAGTAATTTCCTTTACCCTACCTGTCCGCAGCCAGTTTATCCAGCTTGAACTGCATGCACCCGATATTCTGGGAGTTGACGCCGACCAGCTCGTCTTCAGTCTTATCATGAGCTATCTGGTACTTCTTGGCGCGCAGGTTCGCTAGGTCAGCTATCGTCTTGATGATGCGGAGCTCATTGTTGCATTCATCTATTTATGTAAGATATTTATTTAAAAGTAAATATTCGTTTATTAAATGTAGTAGCGGAAAGTTTCAGCGAATACCTAGTTTGGGCTCTGAAGAGTCGAAATATTTAAGTCATTTTTCATGTATATATGATTTGCTATAGGTTTCTGACAATTCGATCTTTTAAAATGAAATAACAGCTGTTTTCGGGTATTTCATTCTTATCACACGTTTAATAAGGATTTAAGCATGAACCTCAGCATATGCTGAGCGTTGGCCGTTTTGCACAAATGTATGTTAGTTTTATCGTTTTTTGTAATTTTTTTATGTGTCGCATTTGTCGCAAATAAACGTTTTTCTTTCTTTCTTCTTATATTCAATGCCTACATTTAGACGTATTTCGGTAGCCGTATTAAATACATACCCAGAATGCGTAGCTGCGTTATCCCATCCTCCAGTATGCAGGCAAATAACGTGGATTGAAGATATGGTAAACTGCCAATTTATAAACATAAGTGTTGATTTTTTAATATAACTTGAAATTCTAGTAAGTAGGTATACCAAGGTAAGTTAGTAATTCAATTCAACTAACCAAAAATCTATCTTCCCCAAGCTTTGACGGTGCTGTGTGTGCTGTACCTGTTCCGATGCCACAGCTTGTATAAATTCCTGAAAAAAATGTTACAATCACTCTTTTTCAGTTATGGACCTTTAAGATCCAACTGTGTTTAATCCTCGAAGCCTGAGCTTGTAATGTCGACATTTCTTAGTAATAGGTAGTAGTTATAAGTAGTCAGTGAAGTGTAGCCATGTCTAAAAGTAAAAAACCTATACAAAGGTGCCTGTTTGTTTGAAGTTTGTAGAGTACAAAAATGGCCTTTAGGTATTTAATTAGTAATTTAACACTATTTCGAACATGTGTATGCTTACAAAAATTGAGACAGCCCCTGAACCCCAGTAAGCTAAAGAATACTTGTGTAGGGTTTGCCTGGCTTCTTCCCTTTGTAACTATTTACGGTGTTTCATTATTTTTGGTAAACAGCCTTTGTCATAAACAGCTGGGCATAGGCCTCTTTTAGGCCCAGTTTAAACTTTACACGTAGGTATTAAGTTTTAATTTAATGTTTTGGTGTTTAGTATTTACTGATATAAAATATACCTGATTTGATTTACTTAAAAGTTTGCTGGAAGCTTGGCGGTAAAACAAGTTCTGTCCGTCGTCGCTATTGTCGTCCTCCCCGGCATAACGCCGCATACTCTTATTCATTTTAAAATCTTTTACTTTTATATAACCATACAAAAAATAAACAGGCCTTATCAAAGCCTAAAACGTCTCTAAAATTAACACAATATAATTAAAAATCATCAAATAATACATTTGTAAGCCGATACAAAATAATAAGAATTAAGCGTCAATGTGACGTATTTCAATAGTGTTCTATGTTGTGAAAAGGTTGGTTCCGTGTTTTATTTTTGTTTTTTTTTTTACATTGGTTTTCGGTGATTTACAATTATCTAGACTTTCGGTGGTCTATGGAAATGATAGTGCGAAAAAATAAAGTTGCGGCCGCATTAACGGACTACGCGACAAAATATTCTTTATACCTATAAAACTGTAGAGACTACACGCACTATGCGGAACCGCAACTACACTGTTGCGACTACAATTTCATTTGTCGTGTAGTTTAGTTAGGTTGCAGTGCCGCCTAGTGCGGTCGCACCTTGAAACGTGATTTTTTTGCTAATACGATTGCGCAAATAAAAACGAGTGTGCCATTCTAAATGCTTTAGACCAAACGACTGCAGTAAAACTTTTTTATGTACAAAACCTAAGTGGCTATGAGAGAAAGAAAATGTGTGCTCGCACCTTTGTCTTGCCCCTACAGTAATATACAAAACGTAACTCACTCTTTCTATTTTCACTAACTTATATCTCCCTCTCAACTTCCGTTCGCTTCACCCGATCACACTTTTCATTACGCTCTCGTCACGCATTCACCAGTTTACCCCCGGAATGAAGCGTGCGAGAAGAAGTTTAACTTCAATAAGTTATTAGTTATTGATAATTTCGAGGTACTTTTTATGCAAACAGCCAAACGAGCATCATATTATAGTGTGCGTAGACAATACTGCCAACAATAGATATCTCTAACAAGGTCTTGAAGAAGCGTTCCAGGCTTTTGGTGGGTTTGGGCCACCGAGTATAGTAATGGTTTGGGCACACGTGTTCCGTAGCTTGCTTTGAAGATTGTTGCATTATTCTTAAATATTAAGGATCAAATTCTATTGCCAACTAATTATTTAAATAAAAGATAAGTTTTCAATGTAAAATTTTAATACCAGGCTCTGTCCACAAAATAATTGATGACCCCAACACGAGTCGTTTTGGTCTAACAGTGGACATACACACTTTTGTCGGACAACAATGTCAGAATATACAAAATCATAATCGACTAAAATATTACATCACACAGCTTATGCCTTAAAGTAACTGATTATTTTTACACGACTTAAAAACTAACGTTATAATGGGTAAAGAAAAATCTTAAAATACACTTTCATGTATAAAGTAGAATACTTTTTACACACAACTAAAATAAATAAAGTTATGTATCTTCGTTTCGTTATATTTATACACAATTTCTATATAACAGCTGTATTTAAGAGGTATGTTATAGGTTCTTTAGTCACTTAAGCGTTTTGTGACGGTAAATACACAAGAGTTTATTAAATAAATCGACGAAAAATATTCGTAGACTGGACCAATAGGGTAGGAAGGTAAGACGATACGGTCAAAAGGTCTACAAATATTTAAGGCAACAGAGAATAGTTCCGGTACATTTGAGTAGAAAACAATTAAATAAGTCTGAGTAAACCAGTATTTAGCCAGAATAACATTATAAATATTTACAATGCGGCAATAAGTATAAAACGAATAAATAAAATGTACATGTAGAAATAAATCTCATAAACACGTGACCAATTGATATTCAGTCTTAGCCATTCTCACTGTTCACTGACGTACTTTAAGTAGTCATTAAAAGATAACAAAGAAAGAATTGAAGAAAATTATCTTTTATAGATATAAAGATTAAATGAAACAGAAAAAAGGGATTGTATACTATACATATAACATACATAAACATTAAAAAGATATAAAAAAAAATGTATTTAACAAATCGTTGCCAATTAGATAACGAAATAGCAACGCAGTTTGCATCTTTTTAAGTAAAAATTATATTCTATAACAAACTCAAAATTAGACATACACATTATTTCTCATATAAAAAAGAAACAAAAGGATGTCAGACCATAAATAAATTTAAATATTAAATAATAAAACATCAGTGAACTAGCTCAAACATTGAATAATTTCTATACGTGCACCAACGAAACATGCGACACATCTGACAAAGATGGCCGCTACAATAAAATACACAACAAAATTAATACTTCATAGGCATGGCGAACATAACCACACATTAATAAAATATCAATATTTATCTAGAACTATCTATTTTTCTATCTAAAATATGACTCTGATGTCAGTTGACATTCAAATTATATATAATATAATATTTAGTACGGGTTTGACTGCAGTAAGTAACTTAGTATGTCGTAGGTACCAATAAAAGTTTAGGTTTCTTTATCTGTGAGCCTAGAAGAGGCAGTCATGTCGCTATTTGTCAACGTTACAATAAAATTAATAATATTATCGAAACAATATTTTTTATGTGCGTTACCATACTTATGATGACCTATAACAAATTCAATATCTATTAAAATCAGTCTTGTGTTATAACAAAACAACTGTAAATTAATTTAAAAAACAAAATTTCAAAATTTTAAATAGCAAATAATTAATTGTTCTAACGTTACCTAATACACGAATAATAATGAAACTGTAAGTCTAGAGAAGTAAAATAATACGTAGGTACATATTGAACATCCATTGTATGTATAAAAATGCAAGAACAAATATATCTCAAACGAGATCCTTTGTCTGAAGACAATGACAAAGACTTTAAATGTTATTACAGTTGTTTTGCTACAAATCTGAGGCATTCAACAATGGTGGCTTCAATTGACGTGACAAGTTAGCACAATATATATAATATGTATAGCAGTTACAAGCTGCAGTCACCGGTACTTAGTACCTAGGGCCGGCCGGGAGAGGGCCGCGGTCAGCCTGAGGGCCGACCTCCATGGAACCCAACATCACTTGCTGGATGAGGGCTGGCCGCGTTCTTCTGGAAAGATGCAACATTACATTTATAAAAATGTCGACAACATTATATAGGTACATTGCTCTGAATCCCAGTAAGTAGTAGCAACTAAGGTACCACAAACACCAGACCCGAGATAATGGAGAAAAGTGGTTTTCGATCTGTAACCTCACAGCTAGCGATAGCTTAAAAACCGGTGTGTATGCAACTCGACCACGGAGGTAAGCCAAAATAAAATTCTAAGGATTCAAAAAAATACAATACTAAGGTTTTAAAAAAATAAAATTCTAAGTATTCAAAAAAATAAAATTTTAAGGATTCAAAAAATACTATGACTATCTCTATAACAAAGATTCTATACTATAACGCAAAGTCCACTACGTCAGTCTGAACGAGATAAACTCAAAAACTACCAAACGGATTTTCATATGGTTTTCACCAATGGATAGTGTGATTCAAGAGGTAGATTTTTGTGTATAATTTATAAATATTTTGTCTACCCGTGCGAAACCGGGGTCGCTAGTTAGATATGAATATAAACCAAACAAAATTATATGTCTCATCTACCACGCATCGTTTAGCAAACTTACGTCACTCATGCAATGTATGTATTAATTAACTGTTTATATACATGTTAGTAAATAAACTAGACAGTGCAATAAAATAAACAAACAAGTTTACGGTCGATGACTAACAGGATAACACTGGTGTTAAACACTCGTATCTAAACTATGCGATATTAAAGAATTTTCCTCCTTTCAAAGTGTTGCGGGTAATTCCCTAGCATATGAGCATCGCAATTAAAGCATTTGTACCTATTTCTGCACAGCTACTTCAGAGAAGATTTGTTGTAATGCTGCCAATTGATAGTAACATACCATCTTTTCCTTCTATTTTCCAACATAGATATAAAAATTGTGACTGGCTGTATAAAATGCGGACTGACACCCAGGACAAATCTTTGTGTGATGAGCATGATGTTTTCTGTGTCTGGGTGTAATTTATCTATAATATTTATGTATTTAGAAACCACTACCGTCGCGACTGACAATTTAGGAAGTTTACCGATCGATAAATGCGGGCAGGGTCGCATTGCATGCGGTTAACTAGTAGCTAGGAATTATTTTGTAGCTTTTTAGTATGTTTATCAGTTGTCTGGTTGCTTTAACACAGGCTCTGCCTAGTTTGGGATCAGATGGCCGTGTGTGAATTGTCCCAAGATAGATAGAAAAAAATATATAAATGTAGTTCCACATCTTGGTTTAAAAATAAGATTTTATTAAAAATATATTTTTAATCACACGCTTTTATATCAGCTAGGCTCACAGATCAAATAAAAATTCCCAGAAAATCTAAAGGATAAGAAAAAAACATATCAATTAATATACAAATAATACTTACTGTAATTTCGTAGGGCCTCCTCTCGTTCGTGTGTGTCGAAATACCACAGCGTGATAGCATATCTGAAATACATAAGAAGCTTAATGAATTAGGATAATCTGCGCAACATTATTAAATAAATTTTATAGAACGACCATTGTAATTACATCTATAGAAATCTTTATCACCAGAAAGGTTGATCTACATAAAAATTAAAATTAACTGCAGTGATTGGTGACAATAGATTAAATTAAACACTTGTCTTTGGTTTTTAAAAGGGTACAGAAACCGGGGATCTATGTCAAGCCGTTTCCCATCAGTTTGAGAGCTTTCTTTCTTACTAAATGCCATTGATCTTACCTCCACAACACAGCCCACACCCACAAAATTTATTTAAACATTTTTGTGATGAATATTGAAATTCCGTGTTTTTTACTTACTTTCTATTTTCGTTACTTTCGACAGACGCTCCTTATTTGTTCAATTATCATCCTCGTGTAAAGTTTTATCTTAACTACAAAGATATAAAGTAATAGGTCATTAACATGTAATTACCTGGTGCTATAGGCGGGCTGGACCTCGTGGGGGTTTCGTCTGTCGGACCAGAAGAACAGCATCCTGTCGAAGATGGGCGCGATGTCCGCCACCTGGTTCGTACCTTCAGGAAAGACTCTGTGAACATAACACAGTCATATTAAACATCATCATAAACAAAATACTTTTGCAATGTAAGACCAATTCAGTGCCCTTACTCTCCAATGTGATTCTAATTCTCATACAATGCCAATGCAAAATTGATATTAGTTTAGCAGGCAGGGGATTCAGGTTTAATAAAACAAATGGTGTCAATGGAAGGAACTGACTGAAATCTAAACATTCACAGTATTTTTTAGTACTGTGTGTTGTTTGTGTGCCTGCTAAATGAATAACAATTTTACATTGAAATTGTATTAAAATTAAAATTACATTGGAGAGAAGGGTACAGGTTTATTTAAAAATAAAGAAACACTTTATATACAAAACAGGATATGATTAAAAAAAAAAATTTTTTTTTTTCATATTAGTTATCATGCTACTTTACCATGAATCATCAAACTAGCTACATTGTTATAACATTAGCCATCAAGTACCTAATTGGGCAAACAAGATACCTGTCACCAGTTTCACCACGTAAATCATTCACCGCTTCACATTAAAATAATGCTAACATAAAGCGTCAATATTATTAAGAAACGTGAACAGATGTTTTAAATCAATGGCCACACCGGGCGGGCCCTCCTACAATGCCAAGGTTAACGACCTTTTCGACTACCCTCACAAAAAGATTTTGTATTTTATTTACCTGAGCAGTCCCCCGTACCGTTTGACGTCCCAATCGAGATTCAGATAATAAATGGCGGTGATGCAGCGGCCATCTTTGTTGGGGTTGTCAACGTGCTTCACGTAGTGACTGCCGGAGCCAGGGTAACAGGCCACCATCGCCTGTGGAATAAAACAATATTCGTGTTACAACTGCACTACAACTTGTCAATTTTGATTTCCATTTTCAAAATAAAGCCTACCATAATAGGCATACAGACGATTTGTATTTTATTACATGTCACATAGATTATTTAAAAATATTAGACACGTATTTTTCTTTAATACTTAAACAAACAGTGAGGAAGATACAGTTAATGGTAATGTCGCGTGACGTCACTTGTAGCTACAATGTTTACCAACACGTGACGTCACAATTATGTGACACTGCTACTTTACAGGAATCTAAATTAAAACAAGAAGAAAATTCGATCTCGGAACATCCTAATACTCAATGAATGAGAGAATACATTTCTTAAAAGATAGATCAACTTAACTTAGATAGTTATAAAAGCAAATAAGTATCTAACAGTTTCGGTTCAAACAACAAAAACAAAATTATGCGAATATTAGAATGTCGAAAAACTTTGATAGGAAGTAACACTTTAATATTCTAGGTTAACGGTTCCGAAAGCTGTTTATAGTAAATTTGACAAGCGTTACGATATGTATGGCATACACGTGCGAGATATAAACACATTGCTGCGCGTCGAAGCTATTAAACTGGCGAATAGATCGCGCTATGGGTGGTCTCCTCTACTAACGTTGGCTTAGAGAAACGGAGTGTTTATTTAGTATTTGATTGAGTTCAAAAAAAAGGAAGAATTACCCTGGAGGTTTAAGTCGGTATGAATTCAGAATATACCTTCGCTTTCCATAGGGCGAAGGAACCGGATGCGGAAATACAAAGTAAAAAAATGTCTGCCTGCTTGATTTTTATACGTCGCCCCTAAGACATGTAACAAGTGGAATCTCAGTCAGTGACCTCTGTAGCTTAGTTGTTAAAGCGACTGGTGTGCCAAACCAGACGCGGGTTCGAGTCCTGTCTGAGGTTCAAATTTTTCTTAGAAGGTTTTGAGGTTTGAACCTTAGCTAATACGAATCTGACGTTTCCAAAGTTATAATATGTAACACTTCCTTTGTTTCTAACATCGTAAAAAATACTTTACGTATAATCCTAAGTGGCCTTTGCCATGACAGTGTGTCAGTTACATACTAGCTGGTATATTTATATTTTATACACTGGAAGAAAGTATAATTATGCTATCTAAAAAATACTGTTGTTTTCTATAACACTATCACAATTTTATTATAAGTAATATCAAAATCCTTTATGTACATATATCTTTATCATAAATATTTTTATTTAATTCATTAATAATATACTTCCTCGAACAGATAAGCAATACAATCGTCGGAATGTTAAATTATATCGTCAGTTATTACGTCACAAGCGTACCAAATTATCAAGACTTGTTATCAGATTTATTATATTTTACGTGTTGAAATGAATTAAGGATTCTTCTAGAACGATTAAAAACTATTCGAGAAAAATATTTAGTGTTACACCAAAGAGCGCGTAAACGTGTTATTAACTAAACGTAACATAATAATTATAAAAAAAGAAAACATATTTCTATACATTTTATATACTAGCTGTTTCCCGCAGCTCCGCCCGCGTGGATATCGGTTATCGCGGTAAAAAGTAGCCTATGTCCTTTCTCAGGCTCTAGACTATCTTTGTACCGAATTTCATTCAAATGGGTTCAGTAGTTTTGGCGTGAAAGCACGACAGACAGACAGAGTTACTTTCGCATTTATAAAATTAGTAAGGAATTATAAGTGAGGATAGAGTGGCCAAAGAAAGCAAGCCACAGGGAATAATGGCTTAATTATTCATTGAGTCAGGTTATCATAAAGAAATTAAAATTTACATTTAAAAAATATAATTTATTTATTGCTAACTTATTTTTTTGAAGTAAATAAAGTTGTGTATTACATTAGATAACCTGCGGTCACAGTATTTGAGTTCAAAAAGCTGATATTAAGACATCATTGCTCGGCTGATTATCAACAAAAAATGCCTTGTCCATGGTCAAGATGTTTTAGAATTGTGATGCAAGATTGAAGGTAAACCTTTAATATAAAATACTAGCTGTCCCCCGCGACTTTGTCCGCGTGCTTTAGTTTTAACGGTTTTTAATTTTTGCAACATTTTTCATTTATGCTCCGCTCCTTTTGATCGAAGCGTAATGTTATATAGCTTATAGGCTTCCTCAATAAATGGGCTATCCAACACTGAAATATTTTTTCGAAACGGACCCGAAGTTGATGAGATTAGCGCGTTCAAACAAACTCTTCAGATTTATATATTAGTAGTATAGATTTAAGTAGCAGTTTGTTAATATAAAGGCCTACTACGCTACATTTGTTTTTTTTTATACCTTGAGTAGGTCTTTACGTAACTTTGTAATGTATTTAAAATTAAGATAGAGTAGAATTTATGAAAATTTATTCGAATAAAAATTATTCTTATCTAATAGTGACGAAAATTTTAGTGTGACTGTGTGACCAATGTTGATATTTTTTAAATCCTAAATAGAAAAATCTAGAACCATTTGATACTTCAAGTTCAGAATGATAATTAATTATATGGGCTATTTATTCATCTTCTAGATACTAGAAAACAGTGAAATCATCTGTTTTCTACACAATAGATCTTTACTGTTGGAATACATAACTCATGATATTTATATATTAGGTACTAGCTGTTTCTCGCGGCTCCGCCCGCTTGGATGTCGGTAATAAGTAGCCTATGTCCTTTCTCAGGCTCTAGACTATCTATGTACCAAATTTCATTCAAATCGGTTCAGTAGTTTTGGCGTAAAAGCGCGACAGCAAGACAGACAGAGTTACTTTTGCATTTATAATATAAGTAAGGATTAGCAGTCTGTTTGGACGATTTATATGGCGGTCTTCGACACTTAAAAGAACTAACGTACTTTATTCTGAGGCAGATGGTGTAGTAGAGAGATAACGGGTGGTGTTCAGTTACAGCTGTAATATTACCTGGCATAGGTTAGTATTGCGTTCCTGTAGGAATATTACCAGAAAGAAATAGTGCAATAGCTTGTACTTAAAAATAAATTTTTTCACTGTGTAGTATATGTGGTAAAAACATATAAAAAATATTAATCTATTTTAAAGTGTTTTGTGTAGCCCGCGGCTTCGCCCGCGTGGGTGACGTTTATCGCGGCAAAGTAGCCTTTGTCTTTACTTAAAACTCAACCCTTACCAAGTTTCATTAAAGTCGGTTCAGCGGTTTAGCCATAAAAAGCGTAACAGACCGACGGACAGAGCTACTTTCACATTTATAATATAAGTATGGATTTAGTGTTAACTACTGTTTACTCTACTTATACACGTACACATTATACATGTTACTATATCAAGTGCCTAATTACGATTTAAGAAGTAAGCATATCGCGAATATTTGTAGCTGGCGCACCTATGATTTTGTTAAAGATATCATTACTAAGCTACGAGTACGACACACATACGTGTACATTTACACATTATTAGATAAGAAAAATATATTTTATTGTTTT
The DNA here is from genome assembly GCA_932294365.1 of Diachrysia chrysitis. Lineage (NCBI taxonomy): Eukaryota > Metazoa > Arthropoda > Insecta > Lepidoptera > Noctuidae > Diachrysia > Diachrysia chrysitis. The sequence goes on from OW028661.1 coordinate 2,908,246, forward strand.
GTTTTCGTGAGAAATCAAACTTTAGTAGCTTTTTAAGTCTTATCAATTGATTTCATTTTGGATCAACAATGATTAATCAAAGTAAAACATGCTCAAAAATGTAGAGCATATTGTACTGTATATCACAATGTTTTGCACGTGTCAGTATTATTGAAAGTTATGTTCAAGAATAGTTCTGTTCATTTATGAACTGCCCATTGTTAATTTATTATATCTACTCTCACCGCAGTTATATTTCAACATAGGTACTTAATTATACCCTCCAATAATATAAGGCAAGTCGATTTAAAAAAGTATTAATAAGACAATAAATTAAAAAATACAAGATTTTCCCTATTCTAAGACTGTTGTAGGTACTGTTGTTTATGTAAAATTCTACAAAAATCCTACGTAACGATAAATGGGAAAACAACATTAAAATGTCAACGAGCCATAATTATTTCGTGTAGGCATATTTGTTTAGGTCAAGAACAAGTTACTTTTCTGCATTGAATGAGTGCAAAATATAAATATTTGTCTGTAAATAAAAAATGGAGACTGGTATTTCCCGGTACGTTATTATTAGAATATTTCGTATTTGTCATTCATTAAAAAACACACAGTTGTTAGTAAATATTTTTGCGACATGTTAGTTATGATAAATGTAAAATGAACGATAGTGATAAATCGTTTGCATGGGTTAAATATATTTAAAAAAACATATTTATTTTTCAAAAAATAAGTCACCCGCCGTGTCCGTTTGAACGCGATAAACGCAAAAACTACAAAACGGATTTTCAAATGGTTTTCTCCAATGGATAGAGTGATTTAAGAGGAAGATTTTCGTGTATAATTCATTAATGTTTTGTCTAGCTAGTAATAATTTATATTATACATCAATATTTTTATTTTAGTGTTATTATAAGTTTTACTATACCGTACACCCACCGTTGGGTAATGGCCTTCCTTCAACCATTCAGTATTTCCATTGTAAGAGATTCCAGTTAGTATTTTTCTGTAAAATTCACAAATGAAACATTTCTCTGATTGGCAGTAAAATTTATAAAATTATGTAACATTATTACTATAATAAGCTACACCGGTAAAGCAAATTCTATTATAAAACATTTTATTGTACATTTTATGTTTCTATTGTGTAAACACAGACGTTATCGAGTCGTTAATTATTATGTAACTGAAGGGTTTATAACAAAGAACTAATCCAAGTTGCGATAACCTATGACGGTCTACCGTATTAAGCTAGAATATTCATGAATGAAATAAAATACAATAGTTAATAAAACTTATGAAATAATAAATAATATTTATTTTGTTTAAAAAAAAAATGCGTGGCTAGTTGTGAGGAAGGCAAAACCAAAGAGATAAAAAAAATAAAAAACCGGCCAAGTGCGAGTCGGACTCGCGCACCGAGGGTTCCGTACACACCTGTAGGTATATAAGTAAAAGTTCACCCATCACTACGATCGAGTCATAGTTATGGTATGATAATTGCAAATTGAAAAAAAAAAAAATCAGAAATATTTTTTTTTATATGATGTAACTAAAAATTTACGGTTTTCGCAATTTTTCCTTTATCTGTACTATAAGACGTTACTTCGTACCAAATTTCAAGATTCTGAGTTCACGGGAAGTACCCTGTAGGTTTTGATTCCCGTGCGAGTTTCGAAAATTTGCGGAATTTTGCGGCATAAACGGGAGTATCTTTTGATCGCGTTGACTTAGAAGTTTGATTTTTTCACAGCTCCAAGAGACCATAGACTTGAGTATTTGATATGAATTTCAGCTTGATACCTCCACGCGTTCCTGAGAAAAAAGGTCTTGACAGACAGACAGACAGACAGACAGACAGACAGACGGACAACAAAGTGATCCTATAAGGGTTCCGTTTTTACCTTTTGAGGTACGGAACCCTAATAAGAGTCAGTATCTTAAGCCTTTATAGGTACATCATTAGCGTTTGAGGGTGTTGGTAATCGCGGCAAAAAGTACCCTAAGTATTTCTTGAGCTCAAAGCTAACCCCACACTAAGTTTCATCAAAATCGATTCAACGGGTTACCCATGAAAGCGTTACAAACAGACAGAGTTTCTTTCGCATTTATAAAATTTATATGGATGTATTAATATGAATCTGTCATGCATATTTTCTAGCTCAACAGCTCTACAAACCAAACTAGCTGGCTACCTATATATTATGTAACATCAGGTTTCACAAGTCAACGAATTATTATTTGAGTGTCAAATTTATTTACCATACAATCTGTTGGTCCCGTACAGTACGTACGTACAATACAATTCGTTGAACCACTATCGCTCAAGGTTTTACAATTTCATCGTTTGTAGCATGCGACCAATGGAGTAGTGTTCAGAAGCACGTGCGACCATATTAAACCATAGTTTACATTACGATGCATGGGAACTTGTACAAATTTTTCGAATAGAGACGGGACAAAACATCTCAATCCCAAAAAATATGTGTAAATGAGCTTTTTGAGTGTGGTTTTCAAAGATATAAAATTGATTCTTTTTTATTTTAAATCATTTAAGCCATGTTATTAAATATTTCTCGGTGCATAATTTCTCTCGCCATTTGAATACACTTAAAACAATGGCCGCTCTCTTCAAACACATGTAAATTGTTGATAAACGTATGATGTAATGGTCAGTCAACTACGTGACAAAACGTGTGTTGATAATGAGTAATTAATGAAACATGGTGAAGGTAACTGTTAAAGGTTCAATATCCTGTTTTACTAGGTAAGTATGTATTAAGGGCAAGATATATTTTATCTTCAGAACTGTGTCAATGAAATAGAGACATGTGAAAATGTTGTCATATGGAAGTAATAAATAGACCAGCAATGTCAAGAAATTAATATAAGTAAATACAAAAACTATATAAAATTAGAATTATTTAATCAGTATAAACACATTCCAATGACGACCCACATTAAATTAGCAAATATTTCGCAGAACATCTGCAAATTAAATTCTTTCAAAGACAGAATCAACAGAACACCCCAGTCAATGTAGATCTCTGTCGCTTTGAATTGAATCTACTAGATTCAAGAAAAGCGGAAGGAGGCGTGTACCAAATTATATTGGTACTGTTCATCGAACAATACTAGTTTGTCTTTGTAGTTTGGTTTGTAAACAGAGGGATGTCGGCGTGGGATTCGCTTACGATTCTTACTAATGTTTACAGTGCCCCCTCCCTTCGCTCCGCGTCTCCGCCGCCATGCTGCGAGTCACGTACGCAACGACTTCACGGCGCATGCGCCAACGCGCGTTATTTTGGTTTTTATCGTGCAAACCGATCCCTTCGCGCGATATTACTTTTGCGAATGATAACGATAACGTTTGCGGCGGAATAGTTTTCGAGTAATCAATGTTTTAGGCTGTGCAGTGTGCTGTCTATCAAAATATCTGGGTAGGTAGGTAGGTATTACTTAGATACTTCATTGAATAATTAAAGCATCATATTCATTCAATATTGAATAACTTAGGTCGGTAAGTCTTTGTCTAGTGTTAATTTGTCATCACAGGTAACAACTTATTGACCGTGCATTTTTTAACATAATATTAAATTACAACAATTTATTGTTGGAACAAGAACAGGAACACTGGAACCGAATACCTTAACATTCTTGTAACTTCAGGTTCGTGATGAAATTCAACTGTTTATTCCGGTTAGGGATAAAATAGACTAAAATATTTTAATATAGGTAGTTTGTATTAGTGATAAATTTAAATTAGTAGGTAAAAAAAAAATCGTTTCAATTAAGTTTAAGTAAAAAATATAAAAGCTATGGCTGAGAAGACATCTGTAACTTTTGTCAGTTTGATTTTCTGTGAGTATCATGACTGAAATTCGTAAAAAAATATTAGAATTGAGTTTTTAGATAGAATTGCGTACAAAACATACGTTGCATTGAGCTGCAAGGTAAGATTTTAGTTCAGACAGATGTTTGAATTAAAACAGACTAAACGCAGACTATCAAGGAATGCAGATTGTTCGATTCACTGATTTGATCTATCTTTACAAGAGTTTCTATACTAATTTAATGACATAACTAGTGTAGTGATAACTGTTTGCTAATACTTCTCCGGTGAATTCAGAAAGATGGACAACGTTTCATTATAAGCAGATGCCGTTAAAGGATAAGTTTGTCATAGGGCCGGAACAGATGGGGCATCTAGGAGAAGCCTATAACATCCCGCCGGTGGACAAATATAGATGACCATTTGAAATACCCAAGATAAGTGTCAATAAAAAAAATACTGTGACGACTAATGACAATGCATTCAAAATGACATCATTTCGCAACATTTGTTAATAAACAAATTATATTACAACATGAAACTTGATAAAAAATAATGCGTGAGTTATTATTAAAAAATCATACGATAAATGTATTGCAGGATTTGCTATCTATACTTGATATAATATGAGTAAGAATATTGGAATTTCTTATAGCGCCGGGTGACGCTGCAATGCATCACATATAATCACAATGCACAATACAGCAATACAATAAGTTGAATTAGTGAAAAAAAAGCACAAATCCCGGCAGCCTAGCTAAGAAAAATTAAGATCTGCTAAGGCAGGGCTCTTTAGAATAATTATTTATTTTAGCATTTCTCATACCAAATTACATTTAAACATAAAAGTTACATAATGTTTTTGTAAGCTGTATATAAAACCCTTAATTTAATAAATTACTCGATAGGTATGATTAAAACATATCTAAGAACTCCTGGGTTTTGCGACGAATCTAACGATACCCTAACTGTCGGAATCCATCTAGCCATTTGGTAGATACGAGGTATTAAAAAAATTACAAACATAGAAACATACATCCGAGATACGCGCAAGAAACAGAACCCTTCCTTAGCAGTCGGGTAATAAAGATACACCTAAGACTTACTCAAATGTTCCAGTAACCTGGCCAATGAAACTTGCTTTCCCGAGCCCCTAGACAAGTGACATTTCGACAAGCGATATCGCTGATGGAATCGTTCAAATATATGGAAGTGACAAGTCCAAGTCACGTGACTTATCGAAACGAAATGTCATTTCCATACATTTAATGTAATTTGAGCGATTTCTATCATCGTTTACGCTTGTCGAAATGTCATGTGTCTAGGGAGGCAGGGCATGAGCAGTAGTTCTATTCTTTAAACATGCTTAAACAAGCGGCGCTGCCCAACCTCAAAACCAAGTAAGTGACACATTTATTTTTATACTTGTGTATTGACTGTTTAGAAAATAGTTAACTTTAGTCCGCTGCTCCTTATGACGTGGAATAAAGATTAGTAACATGAATGATAGCAATAACTTAGCCTTGTATCCGAGACTGGTAATTTAATAGTGTGTCGATTGGTTGTCGATGGATAATTTTTTGATATTTGGTGGTCTCCTGAAAATATATTTCTAAGATGGTAAAGGAATAACTTGAGTTGAGATGTAGGTCTGCAAATGTTAATTTCATGTGACAATGAACTAACACTATCCCGATAAAGTACACTCATGTTGTAACAAGAAAGAATCCTTAACAAAAGATTTCCAAACATAAACGATTTAGATGAGGTCGGCATTCGGCTTACATCACAATAAGCTCATAACCCGAATGAACGACCGTGCGATTTCACAAGAGGCCATTATGCAACGAGAAAAATTGTTAGATCTAATCATTACGTACGGTGATTAGTAACTGTACTGCGAATAATTAGGATAGTGTTACATTAACGGTGCAAGCAAGGATAAAAAATGGTCATTGATGCGTTGAGCTTTGTGGTCGCAGTTTTGATCCTTGCCAGAGGTTTAAAAATCATCATTTCTACTATCAGTATTTAATTACAATAATGATCAGTTAGATTTTAGCTGAATTTAATAGAGGCGTGAGAATTGGCTAAACTAAAGATGGGGACAGCAATGGGGAATGTTCATAATGAAATAAGAAACATCAATAATTTTACAAAGACTTTTGTAGGAAAGGTACACATTCTAGTAATTTAAAAATAGGCCAGATGAGTAAAAAATTACTACATGAAATGGGAAAGATACAAATTCTAGTAATTCTGAAATAGGACAGGTATGTAAAGATTTACCACTTTAAATGATTAAATTATTGACTCTACGGAATTTATACAAACAATTTATTTGCTCGATAAATAAAATTAACATAAGGTGTGCACATATTATGTATAGCGCCAAATGTATTTGTCATTATAAAACATTCAAGGCTCAAAACAGAAAGTTTGGCTACGTTGTGGATTTCCCCATGGCGTGTTAAGATGATATTTTGTTTTCATTTAAAGGGAACAGGACATTGTATAGCGTAATGTTTAGACGGATTTCTATTTCTGATAGGTGACGTATCTTTATATTAGTTTCGCAATAATACAGTGTGTAGGAAGGAAATCATGGTTGTTAATAAAATTTGATTTGAGTACTAGTACATCTTTTCATTGATTTACTGTTGATAATTTTAAGCCTAGATATTTTGACTACGAGTCCACAAAATAATAAGAATATATGGACAGTTCTTATTATTGTTAGTCTTTTGTTTTGTTTAGATGTCATAGAATGATATTTCGTGAGATACAGGCTGCTATTATGAATATTTGAATTGCTTTAAACTATAACGCGTTTGAAGCCTATTTGCATGTTTTCATTTGCGAAGTGTTGGTGACCTAGCCGAACTACTATTTAAGATACCTATTATATTATTATTATGGCTGCTCAATAAATTTATTGCATCTATAAATACCTCTGTTATTGAACTAAAAATAAAGATCTTTATAAGGGACTTTAACCTCATGATATTGTTAAATAAAAACAAGAAAGATATATATAAATGTGAGGAAAAAAAAAAGAGTTTATAATTCGCGACTTAATTCGAGCAGAAGATTAAAACCTAAGATAAACTGGAGTATAAAAGCAGACATAGATTAGAAATACTCTAACAAGATCCAACATTTTTAAGACCCTATGCTTTTTTTTCATTAACGTTTTCTCCAATTATTTTTCGCGTTAAATAATTCGATAGATTTGCTGGTCTCGCATACGATGGATCTGTCAATTTTTAAAACGCGAATACCCTCATTATCTACTTTTCACTTTTCAATGTTACAATTTGCTGTGCTGTTGCATACAAGCGACAAACACGCAATTCAAAGCATTATGATATTGAGTGTCTACAACAATATTTACCTTCGTTCTGCCGTTGATGACGTAGTCGCCCATTTTCCCATTGTTGGCCATTTTGTTTGCTCTCAGTATGATATTGTCGACCTGGAAACAGAGAGCATTAATTGTGTTTTGATCGAGTATTCAGAACGTAATGGAATCGCTCGTAACATGTGGAGAAGAACTAAGTGGAGTAAAATTAATGCAGATTATTCGTATCATTATTAATTATGATGGATTAGGCAGATGAAAGTGAAACTCATAATAATAGATGAAATAAAATAATTAATTTGGCGATATCTCAAAAAGTGTAAAGTATATTACAAATGGTTAATCAAACAAGGTGGGAAGGACCTTGTTTGATTAACCATTTGTTTATACTTTTTATTTATATACATTTTATTCAACGTGTATTTGTTTATATGTTTTATTCGACGTCTGTCAAAAACAATTTGTTAATTTACTTTGATATATAACATTATGGTAGACAAGATTGACGACTCTGTACAAAAACAAAAAATTGGGTCGAGATAGCAAAATTTACGTCATATTTGGCAGCTATGTCCGTATGTGTGGCGCCTTTCTATCAAATCTTAAGATATCGACAATCAGCCACTATCTCTATTAGCCTAGACTTGATACATATTTATTTTATCTCTGCTGTGTAATACTAATAGAATTTGCGAAGGAATTGATTTGCAGGTGTATGGTAACTTCTTAAAATACGATGTCGTATAAAGTTCCAAGGAATTTGTTTCCAAGTAGATTTTAGGCTTAAAATAGCAATTGGACACCCTATACGATTGATAATGTTTCTAAAAGCATTAGGTCATAATTATATTAAAGAAGAATAAAATATGTAATATTAAAGGACATTAGTTACCGTAGGTACCTACATAATCTTCAGCGTAACATACTCAAAATCTGGTTGAAAAGACAAAATAAAAACGGATTTTTCTTAAAATTAAAATAAAAGTAATTGAGCAAGAAGGTGCGGTAAATAATCTTTAGTAAACTCATTTGTTTTATTTTTACAGTAATTAGTAACGTTGTCGCAATGAGGTCAAAAAGACTACTACAAATAATTCAGATAATTAAGGAGTATTTATCATGAAAACAATGATAAATTGTGAATTGACGACTGTTTGTATCGATTTCTTAATGTTTTTAGTATATTGCATGTACCTAGTGTAAATAAGAGTAGCAGTATTGTGAGTCTAAGAATATTTTCGTCGCTGCGGTTTTATTTAAAAAGGGTTACAAATTCTACGATTTAAGGTATGGAAACTTCAATAATAAACGTCTCCTGAATCCATAAAATGTAGGTACCATTTCTTGGTTAAAAACATTTTGCGAACATTGTATGAGAAGCCATAGGACTGTTACAAAGATGTGTCGTTAAGAATAAAGCCATAAAAAGCTAAAAAAAAAAATTTAATTAACAGGAACTGCTAACTTTATAGGGAGTACCTGCCTACTAATAAACTTAGAGTTTATACAATAACACATTGTTTAACAAAAAGAAGGTTTTAGAGCCTGCTGTCTGTCGTCACAACATTGTGCAAACTTTTATTAAAAATGACACGTGTCCCATAGGATGCGATCATAGAGTTTAAATAACTACAGAGCAAGCGTATCGCTTATGGCCCCTTGTGCAGAATGAAAGCACATGTTTAGCTGTCAGTACACGTTCGACTAGTGATGTTCCGTGCAACGACAGACGTTCATCCGAAAATATCGATGGTTTCTAGAATATCAGGGTAATGAAATGGATATTAATAATATACAAATAAATTAAAAATATAACTTTATTTAATAAATAATAAAAAATTGATATTGCCCCTTAAAAAGCATTAGTTTATTAAATAACTGCCTTTTTGTCTCTTTAATATAACTTTTACGTATGAGGTATTTTATTCGTATGTCTACGGAGCTTGCGGAGCCCTTGCTTGGTTTCCGATTTATACGAGGGTTTAAAATGAACGGAGCAAACAAAACTGAATATTTGGTTCCCAGTTGGGCCTTCTTATAGCATTCACAAAAGCATTCATTACTTCACGGCATTTGGGAAATCTAAAAAATAATGACTGTAACGTTAAACAAGTTTTCTTAAGCTACAAACAAATCTATAAGTATGCGGAATAAAATATGATAGTATATTTACGCAAAATATTAAAAATATATTTACAAATATCACGCCGCTACCATTATCATTTTATCTATATAAGTATATACTTATAAATATATAATAACAAACAAAATGTAAACGATAAACTTAATTTTAAATAATATGCTTACGATAAAAAAAAATCTATCGTAACATTAAACGGAACCTACACAACACTAGCTTATTGCGTGGAGTGCGGGGTGAGGGGGGTGTGCAGCGGATGCCCGCCGCGCGTCCCCCCCGCACCCCCTCTTTCGCCCTACTGAATTTAGATAAATTGTGAAAATTTAAATGAAAATACTATTCACCGATGAAAAGAAATGTCACTATTCTTTTTGTTTTGCTTCCGTGAATCACTTTTACAATTCAGCACTACGCATTTTACCATTATGAAGCAAATATAAGTAATTACTGTTCTGAGATACAACTATGGCGCGCTCTGTTTTGACACTAGTTGGACGTGACCTTGAAATCGACGCTTGATCATACATGTGCTTTCAGATCATACTTTGTTATGCTCACTCTAGACTTATTGTAACCTCTATGGATGCGATGGTTTTATGAGCACCTGTCTTTTTTTTATAAAGACTTGCAAGCAAAGTGAGGTACTTGAAAGCAAAGCGACTAGATTTAATGTTTAGTCTGTAAAAGTCGGTAACCTTTGTAAACAATGCGTCACGAACTCAAGAGTTGATTGTTGTGGTTAATATGACCCCAAACGGCCGTTTTGTGGTTACTACACAAGCACTAGTTATAAACAAAATCTTCTTCGATAGAATAAAAACATGACTATGTGAATTTAATCCGTGACAGACAAGACGATGGTGGGATCGACAAAAGCACTAAAGGGATTCGAACTTTAAAATTAAATTAAAAAGACCAATGGTATACTGGTTTTAGGTTCTTTCCTTAGGAACATCTGCCACCCGAAGGTAAGCTGCTGTGGGCTACGCGTAAAGCACTCGATCTACTGCGAACCCAGGTATGTCACCACAAACAGAATTTGATAAAATGGGGGACCATAGACCCTTCGAATACCAAGTATGAGTGCGGCTTTCCCAACCAGACAATGCCGCACTTGTTGGAGTGCCTAAAGTGTCCGCACACCTGCACTTTGGAGGTTTTAAAGCTCGCCAATAACGAAAAATAAAAAGGTAATGTGGTAGCTTCTGCCTGCAGCATGCTTTGGATTTCGTTTGCGGCAAAAGTAACCTCAGAAGTAGTTACTGCTGGGCGCATCAAATTTAAACAAGTGTACCATCGACTCGAAAACAACAAAAAGAAATAAAGATTAAAGGAGAAAGCCTCTTTTTAACATATCTACATTTGGCAAGAACCTAGAATTTTATTAAAGATGAAAAGGGCATACGAAGACATTTCAGAGACAGACTATTTTGTTTGTCTCAAAGATTCTATTAAGGTCAAAGTACAAGGTCGTAGTGATATAAATAAAAGTAATATGATTTATGGCCGCGAGCGCCCGGTGAAAGTAAGCCATCTGAAATTGTGGGCCATGCATTAAAAGTATTTCAGACTCGCAAATATAATGCATTCTGTATCATTGACTTTCATAGCAAGACTTGGGGTCAATCTTATACCATAAAGAGTTAAAGAAATATTGTAAAATTACACCAGTTTTATTCCTGTACTTAGCATTTGAATTCTGAAGTTCGTTGAAATTAGCCCTCAGTATACTCCGATGTCTGGATCTAAATAACAACCACAATCTATGCACTGACCGTAGGAAGTGCGGCCTAACCTAGCGAATTACCCTATCTACATGAATAATGATTCTCAACAATAGATTATCATGTTCCTGCAGATCCGCTTATATACATCGATTGAGGGTATACCTTATCAAACGATGGACAAAGGAGGCATTATCAGTCATCAACATTCAGTGTCTAATTGTCCTGGTCGCAATATAGCTTTGTTATAATTCTTGTTTGTACGTTAACATACGACTATTATATATACATCATGATCAAGCCTGAGATATTTCTAAGTTATAAGCAGCAGTTCAAGACTGATAGTCATAGGCATTTGAGCTTTATCTTAATATGTATATGTTTTATTGTAGCTCTCGACTATTTTCTGAAAATTTTTATCACTCGAGAATAAAGAAGAACTTTTAGTATATTACAGAGTTTCTTGGTTTGGAGCTATATTGCACAAAGTAAATACTTAACGATTGATCTGCCCAACATCTTAGGAAAATTTTTGCTTTTGTATTACTAACATAATATTTTAAATGTTGATGACTAAATTAAACTCTTAGCAATAATATCGTTAAATACTATTTTCCTGTAGGTATTCTATTCCGACTGGGTGCTTAAGTGGTTTGTCACGTAGACACGTACCAACAAAAGGCACATTTTAATGTCTACTTTTTGGTACTCGGTAGGTATCTACAGTACCGAAAATAAAAAGAAAGAAGTAGTTTGTGATAAATTTTCCCACTCATATCTTGTTCAATATAAGATTTGTAATAGTTTTATTTTGAACAAGATACCTACGAGATTTATAGACAGAATTCGTTAACTACTATTAGCCTTAGGAAAATCGATAAGGCAATATCGGATTAATATTTTGGAGTTTAAAAGAGTATTTTAAAAGTTTGTTTACACTTAGTACCTATGGAAAATATAACTATAATGTGCTTATATTACCATAACACTTCACTAAATATAAAACTGGTTAAAATGTAAAAATTTTATTAACGTCCACTTATTTGGCGTTAAACTTATTACAATCGGAGACAACACTAAATAACTATATTAATCCAACATTATTGACATTGGTAAGTAGTTGTAGTAGTTTTTTGGAGTTGTAAATACTTACTTGACTAATTAACTGTCTGATGTAGTGGCAGTTGGCTTCTTTGCCATCTATCCACGTTATAAGGTCACTTCGGATGGTCTGTGCTTCTGTACTCGCAGGATTTGAAACCAGCTGACCAGCCTGTAACATACAACATTGTTAGGTGGTGATGTGTAAGTAATAAATACTAAAATAACACATCTATGAAGACTAACACTATTTTTATCTATAGGATAGTTTGCAACCCTACCTTGAAGTGACAAAGATAACTGAGACTTAATAGTGACTTCAAATTTGAGCATTGTTTGAGTATTAGGCACAGATAATATTATGGAATATTTAAGTTGAAATATGAAAAATTTGTAAAGAGAAAAATATATATGACAATTTTAGCACCTGAAAAAGAAATGAAAATAGAATGCTAAACTTTACTCACTTAATAAGAAATTAAATATTTAAATTCAAAATCACAAGTACATATAAATATAACTATTTAAAGGTATTAAATAATATACAGACTTAAATCTACTATTATTATAATTAATACCTACACACTGATTTATAATAATAATTTACAATACTTGCATAAAATAAAAATTGTATCTTCCTATTAAATACCTACATATAATAATTAAATTGTATCATGAGCATAAGGCAATAATATTTGATACCATGATTTGTTTCAATTTTTTAAATTTATAAACTGTCTGTGTATTATATTTTTCTAAAAGTTTATATGTACAATATAGGTACTAAAGCTAATGTTAAGTAATACCCTATTTCAATATTCAACAAAGAGTGAGAAACTGTAATTATTCTTCTATTTTGGGGCCAGAATCCACTCTCCTCAGACTCGGACTGGATTCTGGTCTCAATATACAATTTACATGAAGTGCTTATTTGACATTCACAATCAATTCTACTAATACCTTAGACAAAACGCACTATTAGGATTAAATATTTTATATCAATTTTACTAATTAAAGGTATTTGTTTCTCACATTGAACTTAACATCCAATCAATGGTGTTACGTTTTGATAATTTATAAATTTTGCATATATTTTGCATTTTTTTTAGTATTTTACTGACTTATTGATATTAAAAACAAATAATTATGTTATGATTAAGAACTGAAATAGAATTTTATGTAAAAATTCTCACTGCCATGTTCCATTTATTTCAGCATTCCGTCCTTTCTTTCTTATTCATAATTCACACAATCCATCTATCTCTTTTTCATCAACAACAAAGGGAATAAACTAATAAAACTAGATTTTTTCTGAAACCCAGATAATAACTATAACATCATTGCTGTCTGTAACTGGCCTAAACTCTAGAGATTATTTTTGATTGGTTTTACTGTTCATAACATTATTATTGAATGTAATATATTTATAGGTATATATAATAAAAGGTTACATTGATTTCAACAACAAAGCAGTTTATTTTTAAATTTGATACTACAAAAAAACCTATCATATAGATTATATACTAATATAATAAAGAGGAAGATAATGTTTTGTTAGTTTAAGCACACTTATCTGTGGAACTACAAATCTAATTGGAAATTTGTGCGTATAATAACCTGATTCATGGGGAATAGTATAGGCTAATATTATTGATTATATTATTTATTATTACATGAAGCTAAAACAAGCGGATGAAGTTACAGGGAACAGCAAGTTAGTAATAAATACATTTTATATTAATAATTATAATATACTTATCCCAACACAAAAGTATGAATTTATTTCTCAGCTAATAATAATACCTACTAGCATAAACAGTTATTACATTAGGTAAAGACAAACTTGATGGAGTAACAAGAACAATTTAGAAAATCTTATAAATAAAATTAAATTGCTTGTTAATGTTAATAACAACCTAACTACTTGCTACAATTTTCTTAATCATTTTATCTTTCTTGATATATATATGGTCACTACAACTTATTCATGTTAGTAAAATTGATGAAATGGGTATAAATATATTTTTTATGTTTAAAAATAAGTGTATATAGAGACTTACTGTAAATATTCCTGATCGGTACATGTCTAACACCTCATTTAACACCATCAGTCCTCTCTCTTTACCAAGGAAATTGTTTAGCACGCACACACCATACTGTGTCATGTCCCTGATCACTCTATGACATATCTCATAGCAAGAGTCACTCGGGTCCATATAGTAACTATTAGGCATATGACTAAACGGTGCACCGCTGCCTTTCAATGAGGCCTCAGGGTACTCCTTCACGCGGGTAACCTGTTCGGGCCCGTAGCTAGGCAGCACCGGCATCTTCACAGTGTCAGTCCTGTTCACAGCACGTAACACATTAGAAGTACTCGGCGCGGCGAAGTCCACCGTGCTCAGTTGTTGCGCCGACTCGCGCAACACCTCCTGCTCAGACGAGCCCTCGTATGTTATTGCACTACTGCTCGTTATATCGCTGTTTGTATACACTACACTAGAAATTACACTATTGTCATTGTGTCCCGATGCTTTTGATACGTCTTCCTTACTTTGTTTAACGTTTTCAGTTGATATTTGCGAATTGTATTTACTAACACTGTCCGACGTACCCTCTATAACACTATTTTTAACGTTTTTACTTTTAGATTTATTCAAGTGTCTTACACTACTACCCCCTTTTGTAATATCCTTCTGCCTATCTTCTGAGACGTTGGAAGTTCCGTCTTTAACTTTCTTTTTAGATTCTTCATCAACAATTTTACGTTCACTTGAATTATCGCTTTTTGAACCCTGTTTCGGTAACTTAGGAGCACACTCACTTTTGTGTCTCTTCCAGTCTTGACGTTGGTGATCTGTATTACAATAATATACGTTCAGGCATCGAGCGCACCTCCTATGAGTTTTCTCGTTGCAAACAGCGCAACAAGCGAGGCCGCCTCCTTGATTCATTCTAAATAATTTCTCCCAAGGGCCGGCCCCTACGACTTGTCTGTCAACAGAAAGAAATGTCATCGGCGACGTGACAGTTAGGCGGATATCAAAATGGTGACTAATTATAGCCGAATTTGTATTTGATAACTTTTCTAGTACCTTAATTCTAAATAAAAATAAATGTAAAAAATATAAAAATATTTGATTTGTAATTCTCAACTCAATAAATGTCTGGAACTAATTAATCATATGACCGTTTCATACTAAAAAAGTTGGTTCCACACATTGGGATTACTAAAAACTTAACATTTGGTACCTAATACTACTAATATGTATGGAATGAGGCCTACCCTTACCAATTTCGCCGCCAGAGGCGCTAGTCGCAAGTGATGTACAAAAATTTCAAATTCCACTCGGAATCGGATAATTGATTTTTATAACATATTGAGGTTATGCTCTTAAATAAGAATTATAAACTGCACAATATTGAGACATGATTTTGTACAGTATTTATTAAATTTAAAGAAGGCAGCAATCTAACTAGAGTCTGAGCGAAAAGAGAACCGTATTGGGATTGAGGGCGCTGTGGTGTTTAATTACCGTATTTGTTATGTTAAAAAAACTGTTGCCTCATTATAGTGCGAATGTATCATCTGGATATTGATAAAATTATGTTTTCATATTCCAACTCCACAATGGTTTATTAAATTATTTTAATATTATTATAATCTTAGTTCTTTTTTACACCACGACGACGACGGTTCTCTTTTCGCACAGACAACACTATACTAATATCGAGACACGCGGTAGCGAGTCAAAGCCAAGTTCTAGTAACAGAACTGGCGAGCAGCACCGTGTGTTATATTACACGAACCATTTGGAACCACTTTTGACCCCCTCATAACTCAAAAACTATTTCACATCAATGAGTCAAATTCAATGGCTCATATATTGTTACTTGCGAGATACATTTGTGCTTTAAATTTCATAAACACGTCTCAAACGGTTATTTAGATATTAACGTCCAAAAATCGTAATTTTTATCACTGACTGACCTATAGATCAAAATTCTAACCCAGTTCCAGATGACCTAGAAAGTTCAAATTTGGCATGCAGATAGGTAATTAGGTGAATACAAATAAAAAAAATATGAAACTGGTAATTTTTAGGGTTCCGTACCTCAAAAGGTAAAAACGGAACCCTTATAGGATCACTTTGTTGTCCGTCCGTCTGTCTGTCTGTCTGTCTGTCTGTCTGTCTGTCTGTCAAGACCTTTTTTCTCAGGAACGCGTGGAGGTATCAAGCTGAAATTCATATCAAATACTCAAGTCTATGGTCTCTTGGAGCTGTGAAAAAATCAAACTTCTAAGTCAACGCGATCAAAAGATACTCCCGTTTATGCCGCAAATTTTCGACACTCGCAAGGGAATCAAAACCTACAGGGTACTTCCCGTGAACTCAGAATCTTGAAATTTGGTACGAAGTAACGTCTTATAGTACAGATAAATGAAAAATTGCGAAAACCGTCAATTTTTTCTTACATCATATAATAAAAATATTTTTAATATATATATATATATATATATTTCATTTTACCAATAAAAATACCATAACTACGACTATGACTCGATCATCGTGATGCGTGAACTTTTACTTTTATACCTACAGGTTTGTACGGAACCCTCGGTGCGCGAGTCCGACTCGCACTTGGCCGGTTTTTTATAATTTTATTATAATTTTTCACTTCATTGATTCTATTAGGAACACTTAACTTATACCCCGCAAACGCATGAAAACACTAGTTTAACAAAAACCATTTGGTATTAATTTTGTTATAAATAAGTACCTACTAATCATTTATGTACAAAAAGTAATGATATCCCATCAAAAACATAAATGTAAAATGAGAGCCAAGTTCGATATTATGATATATATAATAATATTGAACTTGATCTCATATACTATTAAAAATAGTATATGAGATCTAGCTAAGTCAGACCTTAGGCTACAATATATTATCCTAAGCTTTAAGAATAAATTATATTTTATGTGAATATATGAATGAACTTGGCACCCATTTAGATCCCACTTCTTTTGTCGTTAAAGTCAACAACCAAAGCATATATCATAACATTGAACTTGGCTCTCATTTTACATTTATGTTTTTGATGGGATACACTATACAATATTCTACCGGTTGCAATAAGTGCAAGTAAAGCGTGTCGCTGGCTACTGGCGGTTGTGGTCGGTGTACCGTTTGCGCCGAAATTTTACTATCACAAGGCGTTTAAACCACTATGTAATTTGTATGCATTTGAACATTAGAATTTGAATAAAAAAAAACGTGTGCTTCTCGGGACGCCTGACAGAAGTGATAACTTAAACTATTATTAACAACAGTATATGTCTATACAATAAACACTGCGTAACTAACTGGCACTGTAACGCGTTATGTAACAAAGCAGTTAACCCTCCCATAGCAAGTTTTCACTTCAAAAGACATCTTCAGACAAGCCTTAGGTAGCTTATGGGTTCGGCTTCCACTCACACCAAATTCAGTTCCACTGTGTATTTTACATGGAGCTGGATGGCTCATTTTACTGGATATTTTATTATGTTAGGGCGGATGAATTCTTAAACCATCATAACTTTTATAATTTGTATTATTATTCGTACTTAAAGAATAAAAAAATTGCTTAAGTTACGCCCTAACCAGTGGCTCCTAAATTTTCAGAATTGTAATTATTTAACGACTCTACTCTAAACGTAAAAGGTAAAAGGAATTGAAATGACATGTTATATAAAATTGTTTATTTAATGAAATAATGTAATACATAATATTATGAATAAATTCTTCATTTATTTAGTTCGAGGTTTTGTATAATAGAGCAGTGACATGTAAGCTTTATTATAACTTATTAAATAAGAAATACAAAATGGAAAATAAGTGTCAAATTTGTTAATTTTTGGTTGTTGAAAGTACACTGAAGCCTATATAAATATTACACTTATTTACAAACATAAAACAGGGTGAAATGATTTACAATACGTTATAGAATGAATAAGGGAGGTTTCTCATGAATAAAAACAGACTAGATTAGTTCTACGTCGAGCCCCGTTCTTACTTCGTGCTTTTTAACAAAGATTTAAAGTTTGAAGCAGTACCTTAGCAGTTTATAGAACTAAAAGTATGATAAACCAAGTATTTGGAGAGCGAGACTCAACGAGAGGAACTAAAGAGGGCGTAAAGGCGCGCGTATTTGATTTAACGCGCGCCCCTGCGCTTACTTATTAATAGTTTCTTATCCTAATATAAAACATAACAAGATAATTGTCTTCTGAGTTTTGGAAATTATGACAAATATTATACTTAGATACAATCTATTAATTACTATAGTTTGTCATAGTTTCCTAGAACTATATTCTTTAACTTAGCGATGGTTACAATTCTCTTAGTGTTATTGCCTATGCCTACGTAGTAAGGCATACAAAACATTGTAACTATCGCATAGTTCGCAGGTCATGTCAGAGATTTCTTCAGGAGAATTCGATCATCACCTATCAGTCTCTAATCATCCGGTCACTGACGACATCTAATCCGATATCTGCTTTTAAACTTAACTCTGTACTTACAATTTCAAATACATTTTACTAATCACTTCTGTCTGTACCATCATACTTCCATCTCTAATATGAATAATACATTTTGAGAAGTACGTTAGAATTTTTACCAGCCGCTTTATTTAATAACTAATTCATAGATTAAGTAGATAAATTTTAGACAAAAGGAGTTTATTATTTTCTCCAAGTTTATAAAATTACAAATACAGAGATAAGGGTACTATTTGAATATACTACGTAAGGTACACAAAATTCTAGCCAACATTATTTTGGACCCTATAATTACTTTAGTACCTGTACTATCATTACAATAGCTTCTTTACGAGAAACGTAGGTAAACAATCAGCGTATCAGCAAGAAAGTTATACCATACACTTTGTCTACATAGATATGACATATCATAAAAAAAGAAACGTTATAAATTCGATTTTGATATATGTTCTGGTCATAGCTGTGAAAAATTCGGGCAGCAGTTAAGGGAGAAAGATCTATTTCAGTCAATAATTCTAAACATTTTCAAATATCGTGTAAATAGAACAAGGTCGGAAGTTATTAATTAAATAGAACCATATTAATAGTCACCGAGCAGATAAATTCGTATGTGCTGAGTAAGACTAAAACCAGCCAATCTTATTGTCACGTAGGTCCAATATGTCGCAAAGTCATGACACTCGATAAGACTATCTAGAATTTTTTCAATTTTAATACTTGGCAACACACTTTGCCCATAGTGTAACGAGAGAGATTTAGCGGCAAATTTAAGTTGTCATATCCATGTTATCTAAACATACACATGTTTAAAATCATTTTCGTGGTTATACTCTAGTTTGGTCATCATTTTGTGGTGGGATGGGTGGTGGAGGAGAGTGTAACACCCTTGCGAGTTCCGCTTTCTCGTCGGCTGATAGGACGTAAACAGGAGGTGCTGCTGGCAGAAACCGTTCTGCTTTCTGTGGCTCTCGCTGTAGTCTGGCCCGGTAGAGCATCACAAGGACACAAAGCACGCTGATGATGAACGCTGAAGTAGCTGCTAGGACTATTAAGGCAGTGTGGTAGGAAGTTGTAGCGGAAACCTGGTAAGAAAAAATACAATTCATTAGAAGCGGATAAATAGGTACAAAGTTTATTTTCATTTAAATATTTGCTGAAAATATCGTTTACGCAATTTAAGCCTAAATGTATTTTTTTTAATAAGTATTCAAGAGATAATATTGTTCCGTAAATAAATGTATTAAATGAATAACTCACAGTAGACTCGCTAAGTATTTCCCGCTGTTGCATGGCGGGCGGCAAAAGCGGCGCGAGTCTGTACTCGCTGCGGATAACGTCGGCGGCCAGCACAGCCGCCTCGGGCGACTTGCTCGTCCCTGATAGTTTCTCTTGTTTTACCTGATGAATAATATACATGAATGCTTATGAATGGTCCAAAACAAATTATTATAATCTTAAGACCAATGTAGGTATTTATTTATATTTAAGTAATGTGACTTTTTCAAAGTTATATGTACTTTCTTAATTATTCTAAGACATCATTTACTATCGGTGAAGGAAAACATCGTGAGGAAACCTAGATTTCAAGAATTGGAATCTGAAATCGCCAACCCGCAATGAGCAAGCGTGGTGATCAATGCTCGTTCCTTCTCTATATGAGAAGAGGCCTGTGCCCAGCAGTGGGACATTTACAGGCTGGTATTATTATTATTATTATTATAAGTAAATCTAACAAAATTTACACTAGTAGGTAAGTATTTTTAAGTATTGCTCCAAATGTAGAAAACTGGTTCCTGAAATTAGATATTCTCAATTTTATTATGTAGTTCGAACTGACTAACTTTGACCACTAATAAGAAAGAGAGGGAGGGAGTGTATCGATCCTCCCCATTTAATACTTTCCAAAATAAAATAAATATCGTTTGAAAGGGCTTTTTGTGAGGATTTCAATTATTATTTAATTAAAGTCGTTTTTTTGCATTTGTATCATGAAATATATTTTTTACAAGGTTTTATTTAACTTGCTCTTTTCGTATTGTATTTTTGTAAGTTGCCCGTCAAAGTGTGCCAAAAAAAAAATCGATTTGTTTGATATTGCACACTTATATTCGGTGGCAGTAAGTACAATATTATGCTAATTTCGAACTAGTTTGAGCGTGAAGGTGGCCAAAGGAACGTCACCAGGCAACAATGCAAAACTATCGTGTTTAGGTTTTTTATTAGTGACCGACCGAAACATGTTATTTTGCCGAAACCGAAACCGAAACCGAAGGTTCGGTTTCATTGTAGTTTCGGCCGAAACCGAAACCGAAACCGAACCTTTTATAAATAAAAAAAAAGTCCTTAAAAAGTCAAAAAAATGTTAGTAAGCCCGTTTTTTTCTAAAATTAATATCTCGCCAACCTATAATTACAGGTTTCTACTTTCAAAGATTTATCACAATGAAATTTCAGCACAGTTACAAAGGTTCTGTTTGAAAATTTAACTACCCTATAAAGTGAAAACACGTATTGACACGTCTAAACGAGCAAAGCGCACTGATTTAGGTAGTTGCCGGCGGAGTCAGGCGAGCGACGCCATATTGCCAGCCGTGCCGAGCGCGCCCGACGTTAGCCGAGCGCGACTCGAAGGTACGATGTTGTAAGTTTCGGCGCGGCCGAAAGGTTCGGCCGTTTTTGGCCGAAACCGAAACTCGGGCCGAAACTTGATTTTTTGGCCGAAACTGGCCGAAACCGAAACCGAAATTTCGGTCGGACACTATTTTTTATTTGTTTTCATTAGTACTAGCATCTTAACTGACTTTAAAGTTTGTACTAAAAAATATTTTTTTAATCAAAGCTTAACTACCTATATTACTATATTTCACTGGTCTTTATATTGGTACAAGATTGAGAAAGCTGTAGGTATATAGTGAACTGACCAGGTTCTCGATATGATAGATGTAGTCGACAGCGCGCGGGCCGCTGAGCAGCGCGCGCAGGCGGGCGGCGTGCGGCTCGTGCTTCAGCGCCACGGGCACGCGCGCGCCCAGCGCCGCCAGCCGCGCCGCCAACATGGCGCGCGCCTGCTCCGCTGTCTGGGGCTCCACGTTCAGAAGCTCCAGCTCTAATACTGCGGATTCTATCCGTGTTGGTTCTGAAACAAACATATACATTCCATCATAGAGCAGGTATGCAATAGTTTAGTCCCTGCAGTCGTATTATAATGTTTTAAGTTATTTTTCATCGATAGCTATAGACGGAGCTATAGAGACAGATCTATTTTCTTGACGGAACAAGGATATAATTCGTTATAATAGACGAGGGAAAAAAAAAAGTTCATAAGCATTGTAATATTTTGCACTGAATGGTGTATTAAACGATCAACATAAGTAGACAACAACGATTAAAATTTCTGCTAGTACTCACCACAAGTGTCGAGGGCTGGCACGTCGCTCACTGGTCCAATGTGTTGCCTCCTCTGTCCCGCAGCGTCCACGCACCAACAACGCCCACGATTACACTGCCTTGGAGAGAACGATCCATCGGACAAACAACGGGGACGGAGACCCTCACCACCTGTAAAATGACGAGAACTTTATTTGAATTTGCAGTTTGGCCTTGCATGTTACTCTTTGAGGTTATCTTTACTAAGCTCGACAGCTCCACCGCGTATCGTGTGAAATTTAATAATGCTGTTTGTTATAATGAAGTAAGGCCTTGTGAAGTAAAGCCATTACTAACCATTTTCGATTTCCTCTTGAATCAGCTGACATTTAGTCTTGAAATTGATCTTCTCGGTGTTTACTTCAAGAGGATTTTCCAGTCTTCTGGTGGAGTCTGCAGACTTTGGCTCCACGATCTCTGACACCAACACGGGTTCGTCTTTCTGAATAAGCATCTTTTCCAAAGATTCTTCCTCACGACCTTCAGTTTCGAGATCGATATCTTCTTCTTCGTCGTCTTCGTCATCGAAATCCTCTCCTCTGTACGTCGTCATTTGTCTTATAAGTTCTTCTAACACTGAGTGAAAAAAATATATATTTATCAAGTTAATAGGCTGAGTTTTGTAACGTTTTTTCTTTATTCACGCTAATTGATCCATTTGCTTTGTTATGATAGTATTTTAGAGAAAAAGAAGAAGACTAGAATTATTGTAGATATATATTTAAGCAATAGTACTGATAACCAAGAGCTTTCTATGTATCTGGGTAGACATTTTTCAATGTCAAAAAAAAAAAACAAATTTAAAAAGTTGTGTAGGTACCTTCGTCGGCTCTAGATCGTTCGTCAAGCGGGTCACGTGGAACCCATTTGCGCGCTTGTCTAAAGTTGCAGGTGGGTTTAGCACCACGCAACAGCGAGCCCTTAAGAGGCTCTCCACGGGCGCTGACACACCAACAAACATCTGAAAAGAAAGGGTTAATTTATGACTTTTGACGATTGCAAGCCTCTGACAAATTGGTAGACCAGAGGATATAATATAAGACATGCAGTATGTAATACCAGCAGAGCACCAGTACAGGTACTGATGATTACATAATCATGATATTTGTACTTTAACTTACCGATATGTGACATACACTGCACTGATTCCCAAGCTCCACTGGCGTCACACTTAGGTATGAAGGTTCCTTTTCCGTATTTTGCTGACGCAGCTTCGTTCTTCTCTCGGAGTCTTTCGCAAGGACTCAATACTGTAGAACCACAAAAAAAATTAACATACCACTACAAAGTAAAAATAACTTGTCTAAATTGTTAAAAGAGATGTTATGTTATGTTGAGATATTATGTTGAGCTACATAAGAGGGAGACGAGACTACAATAAGTAATTAATTATTACAGTACATAATCTAATAAATGAATAAGTTTTAGATACATATTTGTAATAAAATATTGGTTTACCATAGTAGAATTTAGGATTACCACAAACGGTACTACTAAACAAAAATACTAACTAGTTCTAACTAAATTACTAAAACATAAATAGGCCAAAGCGATTATACTTATTTTGAATGCCAATTAAGCCAACCATGCTATTAAAAAAGTGCAAAAACATTATGTGGAGTTAACACATTATTTTATAAAACCAAAGAAGTTACGACATGCCTTCATCTTTCGATATGCGGCTAGTCTTCCTTTTTTTATTTTTCTGTTTCACTGGTGCACCTTCAACTGTTTTGAAATATAAAAATATGCTTAGTAGATACTTTAGAAGCTACGCTAATAGTTTAGTTAGAACTTTGAAAGGTAGTGCCACCTTAATATGAGATTTTTGTGTTGACTTTCTACTTTTGGGACAATTTGCAACACATAACCCATTATATCGTGAACTGTACTTACCAGGGCATACGTTATTACATTCTTCCTTGGTCCTAAAGTTGTTGTGGTTGCCTGAGCATCCATGGTACTTGAATCGTTCGCAGCGATTACGTTCTTGGTTGAAATGCCACCTGGTCGTATTTAGCACATCGCCTTCTGAGCAGTTTCCTTCATCCTTGTTCTCGAAACATACCGAACCTAAACGAAATTAAATAATTTAAACCTTGATTTACTGACTGTTTCACTCTTAACTTCTATTATAATCCAACTTACGTGGTTTAGGACAACACACAGATGGTCTTGAGTCATGGGGCGCAAATCGACAGGCATGGGTTGAAGGACAGGCAGCTGCATTGGGCCCGCACTTCAAAGGACCAGAGCCATCAGGTGCTTGTATAGGGTCGAGGCCTTCGGGGCATTGGGGAGATGGGGCGCAACGGGCTAGTGGTAAACAGGTTTCACCCTGGAATTAAGCGATTTTTTATATTTAGTGTTTGGTTTCTGATGTCAGCCTTATATTGTCTATTGTCAGCATTTATTACCCTAAGACTTACGGTAAAGGAACAAAAACATGATTAGTAAAGTAAGTTTTCCAAAATGTAAGTGTGAATCATTCAACTTCGAATTTATGATCCTTATGTCGGAATGAATTAAGGAAGGGAGAATTAGATTTCGCAGTATGCCCCTTCATATAGAAGAGTCCAGCTATCTATGTTTAAATACTTTGTGACTAAAGTACTTTTTCCGTAAATATTTTACACCAAAATTTTCATCATCTTGATTCGCCATATTATATTTTGCCTATGTATTACCTCACATTCCAAAGGCACGAGCTCGCAATTCTCATCAGGCCTGCACTTGGCATCAGCGCAGGGGTCTAGACAGTCGCAGGTAGGACATCCTTTTGCGTCCAGCTGCCAGCCGTACGCGCACACTTGTTCCGCAGAGCAGTCTGTTGTGGGACACGTGATTGGGGCACTGCAGTTCGGTGTTGAGTTCGTAGCTCTCGTACCTTGGATCTGGAAAGGTTTTAAGGATTATAATTTTAACAATTGAGGATAAATTGTTTGTTCGCTGCTGCTAAAAATTCAGTAGATACAATCAAAATACCATTTTGGTATGTCCCTACTGCTAGGCAAGGTCATTAAGGTGCGTGATTATGAAACCAGTGAAATAATCAATTTTACCCACCTCATTACCGGCAGTGTCAACACACCAACACGCTTTGTCCGAGCCCCGACATTGCACAGTTTCGTAGGAGCCGTCTTCTTTACATTTTGGTATCCACGCCCAGGCCGGAGGACTACCATTTTCAGCCGCTGTGTGAAGAGCTAGTGCCCTGAGAACATAAAATATACTTAAGTAAAGATTGAATATTCTATACACCTTTCTAACATTTGAAACTCGTGATTTTTGTCTGAAGGCCTATGTTAGTGACTTTGCAGTATTCTAGTTTTCGAGTTTATTTATCGCAGTATAATCCTGCAATAACCAGTAGGTTATTACCTCCTCTGCTGGCAGGCAGTCTGGTGCACGGCGGGCGTGCAGGCCGTACCACAGCCGGTGGCGCAGCAGCGTTCGGCTGCACCGCACTCCGCATCCGTGCGGCACGACCACTCGCACGCTCCCGTAGACGGAACCAGGTACGGACACTGCCCAGGCTTCCTTGGCAGACCTGGAAACCATTTTATTTTTTATCAGAAGTCAATTACGTAGAACGGTAGATACCATTATAGGATAGTCTCCTTTACTCTATGTATGCTATTCTTATGTATTATGTAATCTGAAAACTGCTATAGTTTATTTTGTCTAATAATCATTATCATGATTGTTACTAATGGAAGTAGTAACGTTGATGTTTGGTCTAATTTTAGTTAAAGTGATAGCACCAAAACATGTAGCACTATAATAGTTATAAGTATTGACTAAGCATACAAGAAAATAGATGTCCAAGAAGTAGGAAAACTCACAAGCAGGTACAGGTGGGCAGTAATCGGCATCGCAAGCCACATCGACAGCGGCGCAGGCGCGGCCGGCAGGGCAGGTGACGCCGGCGCAGGGGTCGCGGCAGCGGCACGTGGGGCAGCGGCTGGCGCCCAGCTCGAAGCCGTAGTCACAGCCCATGCGGCACGTTAACTCCAGACACGAGAGTTCCGAACGTACTCTAAAGAGATGGATTTTTTCTGAGTCTTTGAACTAAGTATGTGTAACACTATTTACCTATCCAGTAAAAAGAGTTGAAAAGGCTGGGTAGAAGTAGAACTACACAAATTACACTAGAAGATTATTTTCAAACAACTATTATGTTACACTCAAATCCCTCACGTGAGACTCAAATTGTGCAATTGGAATTAAAATTTAGTTTTCGTAGAAAATTTTCATTATTTGAATCACGTTTCATATACAAGTTAAATATTTTGGGAACAGGAATTACTTGTCACAATCCACAGAAGAAGCGTTATTGGTGCTTGTATCAGGTATCTCGGTCCCGAAGGAGTCGACACACCAGCAGCGTCCGTTAGCACATTGCTGCGAGGCGAAAGCGCCGTCGGAGTTGCAGGTCGGTGCGGGTAGGGCCAGCTTCATGCCGTCTACCGTGCCTTCCATCTTCTCGTCGAAGTCGCGGAGGTATACGCACACTGGAAAGTGGAACGTAAGTATTTTAATGATAAAATTGTAGTATGAAATGTCTGTCCCTGTGTTTATTTACGTTACTTTGGTTGGTTTGGTATATTATTTTTTGCTTTATGGAAAAGATGTATCTATAGAGAGCGATTTTTTATTCGTATAGTATAGTACTAGTGCCTGTTTTCGTTTAATGTGAACATGTATGACAGCTTATTTCGTATTTTCTTTAACCTATTTTGTTGATGTTGTAAGTATTTATTTTCGTATTTTTTGTGTGTTGTCCTTACCGAATAAATATATAACTTTTTGTGTTATAGTTATATTATGTTTATATTTTACCACATGAATATACATGAATAACTAGTAAAAACTAGTTATTTATTACTTATTAGTCATGTTTGACGCAAATAAATGTTTTTGTCTTTGTATTATATTCATAAACGAAGACGACACTACTTACTAGTTGGAGTATCATCTACTCTGTCAGTCTGTAGCCGCATCTTTGTAGGGTCCACACATACAGGGCCGCAGTTGGCGGTGGAACAGCAGACCATGTCATTGTCACATTCTCCTTCAAGACACGATAAAGTGGAGTTCAGGCCGCACACTGCCTCAGCTTCAGCGCCGCATGACTCGAAGTTGATCTGAAAAGAGTTAGTTTTGTAGTAAATAATGTTTTTAAATAGGTTTTTGTAGTACCTAGTCATAGTTTAATTGCTTATTCATCATAATAAAGTATAATTCTTTATAAATTAAGCACTAACCTCTGTAGCATCAGCCTCAGTGCTGTTATCCTCATCGTTAAGGTAAGGGCAGCAGACAGCGACGCCGGTATGTCTTCCGTGGGTACACACGTGTCCTGTCGGGCAGTCAGTCTTCGCGACACAGGACACCGGCGAGCCCTCCTCGCCTGATGCTGGCGTGCCTATCTCGCAGGGGTTCTCGTACGATACTCGCGGCCGACCTGAACATTAACAAGGAAACATTTAGCTGTTTATGTGTAAACTGGAAAGCTAGTACAGTAATAGATGAATGATAAATAAACACGCCATAATAACTGAAAGTTTGGTAAATAAGAGGGAGGAGGATAGTTGTAACACCTCAAAATCAAAACCACGTTAATAAATAAGCTGGTGTCAACAAGAGTGAACTGTTCTTTACTTACATATTGGATACCCGGTACACAAATCACCAGAACATTCGGCTTCTTTAACCCTAATGCATTCTTCGCCATTAGGGCAAGGGAATCCAGCGCAAGGGTCATCGCATTCACAAGTCGGACAGCCGTCGGCACCGGTCTTGTATCCGTATTCACAGACACCGGCGCAGAGTGCGCGAGCGCACGAGGACAGGCTTCGTGCCCCGCTGCGCGCCGCCATTAACGGGGTAGCGGAACACTTTACTGACGACGATGGACCCATGGACCCTCGGAGTTTGTTCCCGTCAGAATCGACGCACCTGAAAATATCACGAAGGTTATAGCATTATGTGTAAAAAAATACAGGCTATGATTAATTTGTCGTCTAACTGTGAACTATTTAATTACGGTCAAGAAAATAAAGACAAATAAATACAAACCAGCAAACCAATCCATTTCTGGAGCACTGTTTTGACACGAAGGAACCGTCGTTATTACACTGTGGCACGTACCCCCTTCCTTCCTTCTCACTCACAACCAGTAATTCAGCTAACATTTTCTGCTGCGTACACATGGTTACATTAAGAGGTAAGATGCAATGTTTCCCGCATTCTCCACCGTCGCAACATTTCTGCATGGAGGGACACTCTAAGTCGTGGGCACAGGGGGTTCCGCAGTCCAACTCGTTGTTGAAAGGTATTGGGCACGATCCAGCTTTTTGGAGCTCAAGGGATGCTGGGCAACATACACCGTAGTCATTACCTGCAAACATGAAAAATACCAATGTGAATTTGCTTCATTAATGAACCGATGCTCAAAATGACAAGATTTGAATTTAGGGACAGTTGTTACAAGGTTTTACCTGACTCAACAAGGCATCTGTATAAAGGTGGACAGTTAGGTTTTCCAGGATCAGTACCACACAGGAACGGTCTGCTTGTTTCTGATATCAATAACGGTTCTCCTACAGGGCAAATGTTCTGTAGACTGCGACCTCTTTTACCTGAAAATGTTTAGGTTAAGGTTAGTTGATTGCCAAGTGTTTCAAACAAGAACGATTAGAATTCCAGCTGTAATTGTGCGACAATAGTGCAATAATATTCATAACATTTATATTTATTTCGTAGTTTCGACAGCTAAGTAGTTTGCATGTTGAAACAGTAATTAGCGTCCTTGTTTAGAAAACAATTATGTAATGAACGGACGCCAAGATCGGTATTGATATTAGGTTGTAATTAGAGGTTGTAATTATGTTATATGCGAGATCACGATCCATTTAAAATGTAGGTATACAAATAAAACGGTGCTTAATAATATTATCATCAAGGCTTTCTATACGAAGCTCTAAACTGTTGTAAATGGTCATTCATTGTGGCCATTACTCACATGTCGGCACTGGTGGGCAAGGTGGTCTCATGCACGGAGCTTCCTCTAACTGGCAAGACAATTGTCCAGGACACGTGACCGAAGTGCACGGGTCTCTGCACTTGCACAGTGGACACCCTCGCGAGTCCAGCTCGAAGCCCAGAGGGCATAACATGCGGCAGGTGTGAGCGGCACATGGAGCCACTTTAGTACAGTTGACTAGTACTGCAGCTGGCGCTCTAGTTCCAGGAACCTTGGAATTAATAAAAACAATATTTGGATCACGTATAAAAGTCATTTTATTATTATAATCATGATGAAAAAGGAACGTCTTGCATTGAGATTATACTCCGTGACTTTTTGTGCTAGCTACTTTTCCGTGAGAAAACTAAATAACTTTAATACTGTCGACGCTTCATATAATTCCTTCGCCTTTACAACACTCACGGGGATAAGGGTGGCTCATAATTCTACGCCGAGCACAACACATAAATCTAAACTTATGAAAGGATTTATATTTATGAGATTTATAAATTTTTATTCTCGCCTAAATACTAGACTACCTCTTGTCGTGTTTCTTTAGTTGTCGGTAAAATTGATCATATTAGATAGTACCTATAAGAAGAGATTACATTAGGCAAAGGTGATAAAATCGTTAAGTGGGTTAAAGAAAAAGTATAACATAACACCGTATTACGTTTTGGTCTGCTACTAATGACCAACATTTAATAAAATAAATGTAGACGATATCACATACATTGTTTTGAACCCAAAGTAAGTAGCTATAGCACTTGTCTTATGTATAGTGTAATGTTATTTGTGTTATGTATAATGTGATATCATAGACAAGGAAGGTACCAAAAACACCCAGACCCGTGACAATGTAAAAAGTGGTTTAGTACATTGACCCGTCCGGGGATCGAACCCGGGACTTCAGAGCTGGCGACACCTTGAAAACCTGTGTGTGCGCCACCCAGGTACGGTCGTGAAATTAGGACGAATTTGGATTTAATGTAATTTAGGGCGATCTAGGGCGTTACTTCTCTAAATGAGGCCTGTGCTCAGCAGTGGGATATTTATAGGCTGATATATATTAATTAGTCGTAAAGAAGGGCTAAAAGTTTTATCTGAACACATACATGACAATGTCCATTTCCGGTTCGTTAAGAAGCCTAATACCTAATATTTTGGATTATAATTGTTCTATATTATCTTACTCACCTCGAAGCCAGTAGAATCGACACACCAGCAAGAGCTAACTATTTCGTTATCACATTGTATTTCCTCGAACTCTCCATCCGAGGTCCTGCATCTTGGCGACCTTATTGAATGCAAGAGGCCTCGACCTCCACGGCTGTTATCCGCTGCTAGAGCGCGAGATATCCTTTCTGTTGATAGTTTTACGTTTTCACAACCTAAAAAAGATATTATTATTATTAGTTGATTTTTCAAACAACCTAAGAAAACTTGGCTTTTTCAGACGAATCTAATGATACCTTAATTGTCGAAATCCATCTAGTGGTTTGGAAGATACGGGGTAAATTATTGAGAGTAATAAAAAAATTACAAACGTAAAAACAAAAAATAAAATATCATGGATCGTCGGGTCGGGTGAAAATAACATGGATCAACTTACCAGTGAACACGGGGTCGACACAAGCCTGCCCACAGGTGGTGTTACAGCATAGTTGGGACCCGCATCCATCGTCTGAGTCGCACTGTATCGCACGCGCCGGGCATGCATTAATTTCCGCCGGACATCTTCCCCTAACCTCCGCGCTTGCTGCAAATACAAAAGTGACTTCAAAATACTATCCTATTTTAAGAATTATATAAAGTTTATTGATATCGATCAATATTCCAACTGATACCCATATACTTGATCAATTGTCTAAAGAATTCTGCGAAGGTAAAAGAACTTGATGTCTACATTTTATTTACCTGTAGCCTTAAGTACCAACCTTCGCAGGATTTAGGATATCAAGTGTTAAACACTAGAACACACGTGTAAGATAAAACCACCCCACGTGTATGTAGTGCTTATGCGGCATGCACCTAGACAAATAAATGTGTCCTTGCATCGCTAACAAAAACTATTAATATGTATTAGGTACGAAGGATATTTTCTTACTGTAATAGCTCTAGTTTTAGCTCTAAGTACATTAATATAAGTTAAAAGACAGAGTTGTTGATTGCAACTTATATAACTAACTCTTTAATTATACGTATGTATGTTTGGTAAATCTATAACAGTACTTCTATAAAAAGTAATTAGTAGGGAAAGTTGCTATTTTACTGTATAGGCGTTAGCCTGTATTAGATTCGCGTAATCTGGGGCGGAACATTGGTAATAGACGCGTGATAAAGACAGAAAGCTATTATACCTCCGCAAGGTAAGTAAGTGTAAATAAAATGATTGATAGACTCATTAAACAATCCGGTTAATTAGAGCGATAACTTGTTCGAAGTTGTTCTACACGATAATTATACATAGACTTTTCAGAATTACGCTGATCCGGTTGAACCTACCTACTCGCTGTTTTACAGTTTCACATTTATTTATTCAATAAAGAATATACGCATGGAAGGTAAGTATATAAAATTATTAATTTTCAATTTAATTTTTCTAGCCAAATCGTGATGTAAGTATTAGTAAATTAATATTTTCATACAGATTAAAACGATAAGATTTCTACAGTGTATGTTTTGTCTTAATCTGTGTGTTTGCATGTAAAAATGCATAGTTTAATTTGGTTTCTACAATATACAGTGAAAGGCATTATAATTACCGTGCTGCAGAAGCAGTGCGCACGCGCAGAGCAGCGCCGCCCTCACCGCCATCGACATCGCTGCATCACACACGCGAGCACTGCAACAAAAAGAACAAATATTAATAAAAAAGAAATAAACTACAACTAATATTTGACACAACCCGAAATACTGCTAACTCTAAACCTCATATATGTAAATTTCTATTTTACTATTGAGAAATTAGTAAAATAGAAATTTACATATAATGAACAAAATCCTTAATCACAATGTCGTGTCTTCATGACTACTTATATCGATATGTCATTACACTGACGGGTTAATACTTAATAACATCTTTTAGCTACTAAATACATATACTTAATATTTTAAAGTCAAAACATTATATACTGATAACGTAGGATATAATACTTATATTAGGTTGTCAATGCTCTAAGAGTAAGTATAATATGCAATGGAGGTCGCAGATCGCCATTTTTTTAATTTATCATTACTCTTGCATCAGTGAGTCATACAAATTGTTGTACTCCCACAAACATGGGCTTCGACCTTGCTGTTGAATTGATTCGGTACCATTGTAAAATGTTAATTAGACATTTAAAGTCAGTTACAAATAGCACGTATTGAATCACAATGGATACAAAACAGACCTTAAAATCAGTCTTGGTCTACAATTGCGTGAGTTCTTGAAACTGTTGTCAGGTTATTCTTAACTAGCCGAGCCCCGCGGTTTCGCCCGAATTCTTTCCGTTCGCGTAAGATATAATTTCATCAAAATCAATCGATTTAGAAAACTAGCTGAAGTTACTCCTTATGTATAGTCTGCTACCTGCCTGTAAATCTTTTTTAATTCGGTTAAGCCGTTTTGAAGATGATAACAATTATCGGAACAAACAGACAGACAGGCAAAATTTTCAATAACAAACAACTGTATAATACTATACTGTAATAGTAATAATAATTGTTTATTTATCCAAAAAACAGTAATGCATAAACACAGACTAAAAATAATAATGGCTAATAACTAATTTTACGTACTATGTATTCACCTATCGGATAACTTTTAGTCGTGACAATAGTAAACAAACAACCAGGCGTAAAATGTGTGTTACTTAATTTCGTGTGGTTTCTCAGAAATTGTTTTTGGTGTAATTACTCACCAAGATTAATGGCACAAGTTTGGAACGGGCGGGAAAAACAAAAACTTTTACTTGGACAGGCTTGGAACAGACTAGTTACTTGGCTCCACACATGTTCATCACGTCCTCATAACGTGTGTGCATGCACTCAGTTTGGATTCCGAACTCGCGCGCATGCGTCCTCGCGCCACTTCGCGGTTACGTACACCGGGTTTTCCTGCGCAATGGCCGATGCACACCGAATTTGTTTTATTGTTCTTTAATTACTAAAAACACTACCTGTCGTAGTTTCTTGAAGGTACCACTCCTATTTTCTCGCTTCCATTGTACTCATTATTTATTATATTAGCTACGGAAATTACGTCACAGCTGAGCCCATCGGCTGCATGCTAATTAGCGATTACTTTCTCCGATTTTAGTTTTGAGTTTAACGTTCGCTGGTCATTGAACTTAGTTCTTTGTTCATATCAGAAAATTACCATTTAAAAACTATTAGTTTTTGAAATATTTTATTGATTTTCTCACTGAGCACTTAGATGGTAATCTTTATTCTTTACGGTCAATTTATGTAAGGTACATGGGATTTATATTATTTCATTTAAAGTTTTTGTTTCAAATAAAAATGGGAACCGAAATACGTTGTTGATTTTCATTGCGTGCCTAGACTTGACAGCATCTTTATATGTAAGTATATCTAGATGATTTAGATACCCGTGTAGCCATGTAAATAAAATCATCTTTATCCCTACTAGATGGAATAAGGCCAACAATAATGATAGATGGATCCCTTTAAGAAATGATTCATTAATATACTATCGTATTTTTTCTAATCATTAGTTACATCGCCATATACAGGCAACATGTTCAAAACTAGGATAGTTTGGTCCTGGTCCTACGCCTAAATCTTTATCACATCAAAATATTTTTATATCAGGTATCTAACTCCAACAAGCTTTAAACGTAAAAAATATATAATTGACTTGGTTATGCTAAAGTTAGAGACAGATATCGGAACTTTATCAAAGCGTTCGCTTCGAAGTAACCTTAACACGGACCCGATTACAAACTTAGATCAAACTTTAATACTTCGACAGAATTATAATACAGCTTAATGTTGCCAAAGGTTAGATTGTAAAGAATTCAGCTAGGTATTTGATATATTTTGTAAAGGGTGCTTATTGCATAATGTGTTTTGAATTAGATAAAGATTTCAAGTTTATTGTTTAAATTGAAAAATAATTCGTCTAAACTGGATACTCCTCTAAATTTTATAGATACACTCAAGATCTAAGTGTTTTAAGCAGTTCTAGACCACAGATAATTAAACATTGCAAAAATATTTGAAAAGAAATAGTGCACGATTTTGTATTTGAAGGTGATTGAGAGCTTTGGGTAAAAGGACTTTCAAATAAAACACTGTTTTTTTTGCTTTTACAAAAAGAATACATTGTTAGTACGTAGTTATACTTTGGTAGGAACTCTTAATACGTTATGTCACCTAAAGAAACGGCTTTGTAATGTAAATCTTAACCACTTTATAACGGGAAAGTAACTTCAAATTCCATTCACGAAGTTTTGATCCGCTTTGAGATTTGACTCGGATAAAGATTCTCAAAATTTCACGTATACGTCATGCGTATCTCGAGACCTTTCGCCATAGTCCAACATTTCTCGTAGTCACGTTAAGTCAGGGATGTCGTAAGTTAGGAGTGAGTGAACTCGACTGAGTCTAGTGACGTGCGTTCTGGTGACGCAACGGAGCGCGTGGTGAAAGGCACACCAGACGATAGCTTTAATGCACTGAGTGCATTGAGGCGTTTATTTTTTATATTCTATAGTTGATGCCAGTGTTATTTGCAGTTCAGTCATGTTTTGGTACATCATAAAAATAATTCAACTAGTTTATTTTTTTGCCATGGAATGGGGTGAATTTACGGTCCAGAAAATGATAATAAAAAGTATAAGCATGCAACCTTTATCTTAATTCAATCACAAACAACAATGGATTATAAGAAATCATAATAAAAACCATCAAAAAGACATTAAGAGCAGAGTTAAAACAAACTCGCATCAATAAATGAAGTTCAGTAAAACGAGTCAAAAGTCGTATAAAAATAGTAATTCAAAGACTGAAATTCGTAGTGCCGAGTTCGACATAGAAATAGTAAAAGTTTAAAGTCAATGTGCTCGTAAATAGACGAGTCCTCAGTTAAGCAAGTAATTTGGCTAAGGGTAGTAGAGTAAGTTTATCGGTAGAAAATACTTGTTAGTTTTATGGTATGCCAGCCAAATTTTTAAGTTTTTTTTTATTTCTTAATCCTGATATTCTCTATTCAATGAGTACCTAGTAGATAGGTCAGCGCCCCGTCGAGTGTGCTTTAGTAAACCCGCGGCTCCGGCAAAGGCAAGGATGGGACCGGGGTGTTTTAATTCGGTACAAGACAAGTCAGGCATATTTTAACGTCGCGCGTCGTGCCCTAGGCGTGGCTTGAAGTCATTAGATTTTCACCCCGTAACAAAAATAAATCTTCTACCTTTTCATGTAATTCTAGAAAATAAACAATCTTATCGGACAATGACCTAAACCAATAACAACAAATCATTCTTATATCTCAAGAATCAACAAACCGGCTTGTGCACTAGCTATTTATCACTCCATGACATAATCTAGTTAATGATTGAGTTAAAATCATTGTTTTATTTAGACGACTGAGTGTTGATTGTATATAAAATTATCTAATAACAAACAAATGCGCTTTTAAAGATAATATGACCTCATTTTGTCTAGGTTTAATTAAGAATGAAGAGTATAAACATGACCATATGTAAGTACCTAGTTACTATCTGCGTCATCGTTTGATGGAATATCATTTATCATATAAACAAGAGTAATTATTCTCATTGATTCAACATGCACCTACCTAATGGGTAATTTTCAAATTTAGGCAGGATAATTTTCAATCGTCGACACAATTTGACTATTGTCCTTAATTATCGTGAAATGAATGGGAAGCGGTGGAATTTGCATTTCAATTACGGGTTTTTGTATTACCACGATTTTCATATGAATAAAAGCATTTAAATGAACAATCGATTTGAGTCAGACACATGTAAATCGCTCTGTATACACTGAATAATAATAACTTTTCTAATAATTGTGTTGTCATAATTTTAATGGAGAGCTGATTTCAGAAAGCTGTATTATTGCTTGATACATGCATATTGCTTCCCACGGGTGCAATATGCATGTATTACGCTAATCATGGCTAATTAAGGGCAGTCTGATAATAATTTATAATACATATGCTTTTACAATTATCAGCAAAACAAATGTATATAAAGCTAAAGCGGGACGAGTTGTACTTAAGTATTAAAATTTCATCACAACATTTAGAACATTATGTTATGTTTATATTAACATTTTGCTAAATATTTTATCTTGTTATGTTATAAAAGCCTGTACAGTAAATGAAATTTAGCTAATACAAAACAGGGAAAGAAAAATACTCTTTTTATTTATGTTAAAACATAAAGGCTGTGAAAAAACGGCTACTGACAGTGGCGTTTTTATGTTGATGAAA
Organism: Diachrysia chrysitis; assembly: GCA_932294365.1. Lineage (NCBI taxonomy): Eukaryota > Metazoa > Arthropoda > Insecta > Lepidoptera > Noctuidae > Diachrysia > Diachrysia chrysitis. Next base: position 2,944,860 of record OW028661.1, read on the forward strand.
CATATAAAAAAATCTTTTGTTCTCTTACATTTATAAGATAAGTCAGGCTTTGCGAGCTTACCAACATCGGCACGTAATACAAACATAAATATATCTCTCTCATAAATACTTGTTGTACCTACATTCTTATGTAAGATAAAGTATATAATGTAAGCCGGAGGTGCAAAGTTCAACTGGTTTATGAAACTTAAAATGGAATTCTTGACATGTAATAATGTTTATTTTATTTTCTGTCATAACTTAATTGCTACTTAAATACAACAAGTTTAGTGTGTACACTGCTTAGAAATATTCCTTACCACTTTGTTGTCGAATAGGTACCTACTTGCAAACGATTGTTTGGTGTTTGTGTTTTGATTAAAAAAAAAAAAGCAATATTCTTGTAAGTAAGTAGTAGGCATTAATGATAAACGTTAATGCCTGCTTTAAATAGCAATACACATTAAACGACTAGGTAATCCTATGTAAAGCAGATGAGTTAGTAACACTTTATAAGGGAATAGGAATAAAGGTAAAAATACTTATGCACAAAGGACCGATAGACATATGTATGGTAGGTACGTACTCAAATTATGTTTTAAGTAGGTATTTTTATAGCAGTTTTTCTGCATAGAATTAGTTCACCGTGATTTTTGATGTTTTGGGTTACTCACACACGGCCATCTGATCCCAAACTAGGCAGAGCCTGTATTATGGCAACCAGAAAACTGATAAACATAATTATAATATTCGAAATACAAACATAATATTGTAGATAATTTACACCCAGGCACAGAACAAATGATCATCTCTTCACACAAAGCTTTGGCCTGGGTGCGAATCCAACCCAAAACCATGGGTTTAGCAGTCAGGGTCACTAACCACTAGATCAACAGGCCAGACAGTTGTAATTAGTTTTATCATATCTCTTTTAACTTCAGCCTATAATCTTGTTCAAATAACAAGGTGCGGTGTTGATATCACAATGTAGAAAGTTGAATATGTCACTCACGATTTTGGCACACATTGTGCTCGTCGTAACAATGTGTTCATGGACACCTCATTTGTATTCTTACACGAGCTTTAGTTATTCCTTTTAATTTGCCTTTTGTAACGCAAAGTATTAATTTAAAGACAATAGAGGGAATGCCTGGATGAGTGTCAGCGAGATGAGTGTAATGATGTAATGATCCAACACAATTTTATTTTTATTGAGTCATTGAAGGTGTGGAAAAGGATTGAATAATGTAGGTTGAGGGACTGTGTTGGAATCTCTTTCCTCAGTCATTGAGATACTGAAGTTGTCGACATTTTTACGACTCAAAAGTTTATAAACCTCTAGTAAATGGAACGAAATAGGACACCATTGAAAATTGTCCAGCATTTTTCCACAAAGTCCATGAAATAACCGCACAATTAATTAATTATGTAACATTACAGTAGGTAACTAGATATTTTTAAAATTTATTTTACTTATGGCCGAATTCTAAAACGTTAATCAGTTTTAAGTCGCCGTTAACTCTCATGCTGTCACTGTCAGTTAAAGGTGAAAAATAGCGACAGGTATATATTTAAGTACGTCTTAAAGTTAAATTGCGTTTCAGTATTCTAGGGTAAATAGGTATCTCTTACATTTTAAGTAAGTTGTTGTTAATTGGATACACTTTGGTTTTACGTTTCTCGACAACTAATACGTCAAAAAGAAGGTCCTATTCATATTTTTGTGTTATTTTGAAATCTTGTTATCAAAATCTCTATATATGTAGTGTCATATCAAAATCAAATAGATAGAATCAATTCGTTATCGGCACAGAGTAAGTACAGTAATATAATAGAGACGTACTGGACGTATCTGTCTCTCTCTCAACCTTCTCACAAGCCGAATATTATAGGCTTTGAATGTTTACAAGGAAAACAAGCAAGTGCGTTACATAAAATAAATTATTCTACAAAAAAAAAATCTTTTGAATTCTTTCACTTCAATTCTTTCGTGATTTAAATGGAATCAAAACATTGTTAGCGGTAACAATACTGTTAGAATTAGATACAGTTTTACGCTTCAATAAACACTTCTAACGTTAAAGCTACAGCAATAAATTCAGACCGAGATTTACCTATTAATTAAACACATACGGTGTTACCACAACACCGCTCGTGCTTTTGTATTTACTTATCTACCTTATTTTTGCAACAACACTAAAATACAGATAAATTACTGAATAAACAGCCTGTTTTATAAAAAAACTTATATACAGTGATTTTTGTAGATGACAGTATTTACTATAGTTAGTAGGTAAGTACTAAATTATAAAGCTGAAGAGTTTGTTTAACGCGCCAATCTCAGGAACTACTGGGTCGAATTGAAAAAAAAAATTGGATTGGATAGTCCATTTATTGAGGAAGGCTATAGGCTATGTAATATCACGCTACGACCAATAGGAGCGGAGCATCAATAAAAAATGTTGCAAAAACGGGTAAAATATTATTTACTTCTGAGGTTATAGGCTGAGGTTATATTATTTACTAGCTGTCCACCGCGACTTTGTCCGCGTGTGTTAGTTTCAACGGTTCTTCATTTTTTGAAAAAGATTTTTTCTATTCGAACCAGTAGTTCCTGAGATTAGCGCGTTCAATCAAACAAACAAACTCTTTAACTTTATATATTGGTATAGTATAGATATGTACTTTTATTTTAGTAAAAGAATTTCGGTTTCACGCAAAACACATCCCATGCGGACGAAGTCGCGGGGGACAGCTAGTATTTTCTAGCTAGAGCGTCCAAGGGCCGATCGAACAATTCGCACGCACGCGAAAGCAGCGCATGACAGACAGGCAAACAAGCTGAGGTCATTAATGTCTGCGCTTTCTCGATTTCACTGACTCACTTCATTACAGAGCTATTAATGACATAATTAATAACACCTACAATGGCTACTTAGTGTTTATGAGACAGTGATTTGATTGTTATTGGCCGAGACAGTTTGTAATGGTTTATTTACATAGACCACCGAAAGTCTCTCTTGGTGGGTAATTTATGTAGGACTAATTAGCCAATTATACCATCTTGTGTCTAGCCTGGGTAGGTATACTATCCCAATTGTATACCTTAGTTTTAAAGAGAATAAAAATATATTAATTGATTAAAACTAAAGGTAAAGGTGACAAACTGTTTATACTGTAATAAAATTTGTAACTTAGGTACTTTGATATTGACTGGGAACAAGTACCAAAATACTACAGCCAGTATTTGATAGTTTCCCTTCAAAAAAACAAAGTAAGTAGTTAGGTTCGTAGCTACTCCAATTTGTCACTAAGCTGTTTTACGTGTTATTGGCCTTTATCATTGAACGTGTCAACTTTTATGGTTTTCAGCGAATGATACAAAAATCTTAGCGATATATCATTGTAAATGGGTCTACTGATCCGACGAACTGTAAATTACTTAAAAGTTAAGTCAAGTATAATATAAGAGACTCTAAATGATCTTTTAGTTTCCTTTTCCTTTTTATTACTATATTTTTATTTAAAAAATATTTAGTCTTGCTACTTTGGTCTAAACTGTCTCTGCCTGTCTAAAAGCCGAAATTTTTTTTAGGATCTTTTATATTTTATACCTACGTTAGTCAAGTTAATCTGCATAGCGATAAGTTCCGCAAATAGAGAAATTTTGTATAGTTTACACAACAATAATAAAAAACAGTACATACTTCATAACATAACGCAAAATTAAACACATCATTAGTTATTAGATAGTAAACTATGTAAGAACGCCACGAGCTATAAATTTACCATTTATAAGCAACAAAAACCGACGTGCTCAAAACAATAGATCTTCCTATATTAATGTTATAATTTACGACATTAACTAAAAACAGAGGAAGGAAGGTGTTATGTAATACCTACACCATAATGTATCGCATGTTACGGAAGTAAGTGATGTCTCCTGTTTATTTGCCATGATTAATGTGTACGCAAACCAGCTATTCTAACATATACATATAGAAAAGCATATGATGCACAAGTCATATTTTGTTAAACAGTTCAACTCCTATTCGCTTGTGGTTTATTGCAATTTATTAGACCACTAGCTTTTCCCGCGGCTCTGCCCGGCGGATGTCAGTTATCGAGGCAAAAATTAGCCTATGTCCTGTAAGTATGGCTAAATAAGGCCCATTAAATTTAAGCTTGACATGATCATGAATAAACTCATACCTATTCGACTCCGACTTTTAAAAGCTAAGATTTTTTTATTGGATGACACTTTTCTATACTTTTAATTACCTGTTTTTTTTCTAGTAAGTTTGTTGATAAATAAATATTGAGACACCGATGTTGAATATAATAGCAAAGTTTTGTTTTATTTTACAATTTTTACTTTCTTTAATTTTCTACGCACCTACTAACTCTTACCGTGTTAACGTACGCCTTATTTCTGATGCCTCAAGATCCCATGTGACTGTCTTGTCAGTGTCTTACCTTCTTGTCTTAACAGACAATTTTTTGTCGAGGTGGCATTTATACGGCAAAATCAAAGAAAAGTATATTATAATACATTGCTTCATTTCTGGGTAAACCTTTATTTGTTTTATTTTTCTTAAAGCTGTCAAGTTGGATAAGCTATTCTGAGAACACGTTTAATAAATGAACGTTTGCTGTTTCATTACAACACCAAATTCAAATACTTGGGACGGCCATGGTGTAGGATTATTTCATATAATCTTTTTTTTATAAAATACGAGATATCTTGTTGCATCCCTAATTATAATAATTTCTTACCGAGATGTTCCAAAGTTATTAATTCATACGATAGGAATTACAAAAAAAAAATGTTAATGTGTAAAATATAAAACAAAAAATTTCGCTTGACTTTTATTCAAATAACGTCACTTATATGCAATCAACCTTCATTTTATCATAATTGTCAGGTCGCGTCTGTTTTTAGACTTCGTAATTGACAAAGGTGTATCCTAATTTGACAGTGCCAAAAATTCTACATCTATTTTCAAAGGTATAACCCTCTTAATTGAATTATTCTGGAATGATCCGGATTCCCTTTTGTTCTAAATGTGTGCCGTGGACATTTGGACAAGTGTAGAAAGAAAGCCTTTGGCCTAAATTAGGATACTTAAGGTGATGGCATAAAGTTTATGATAAATGTTGTTAATCTGTCATAAATTTTATATGCCATGAAGTATTCTATTTATTTTGACAGAGGGGAACTCTTCCTTAATATTTCCTACCCAAACTCAAATAACAATTCAGGTATTAGGCTTAAATTAGTTAATAGTCGGTCTTGATTTTTTTTCATTTTTTATTGAAATAGTTAGGTCAGATATTTTTTTCAACTCAAATATGTTTTTTCGTTCATGTCTATAAAGATCTTAAAAAATTAAATTAGTAAGTATTCACCTAAATATGCATAAACCTACACTAGTTTTATAAATTAACAGTACAGAACCAACGAGAAACGTTCATATAATAATAGATTTCCAATAAACATGCAAAATTCAAAAACAATATCGCATTTCATAATCTATTTTGCATTAATAACAGGAAGTTGTCGTAAATATTTGTGAACGGAAGTTCATTAACAACTAAAATAGTAATTAAGTGCTATATTTAGAACCCGGTTCGTTTGCACGCTTGATAGAATATTGATTGAAAACAAAATTATGAGTTTGAGTTCTGATCATGTTCTGATTATAAAACATGAAATACTCTCAAAGCTATTAGGGTTACTTAAAAAGTGTGTTTATGATTTTGTAATTATTCTTAATTACATCTTTAGTGTGATCAAGGGTAGGAAAATCCTTAAGGAAATCCAGGAATAATACATGTCCCTTACTGGGCACAGGTGTCTTCTCACGTAGAGAAGGAACGGGCACTCACTACGTTTGCTCATTGCGGGTTGGAGATTTCAGATTCCAGTTATTGGAATCCAGGATTCCTCACGATGTTTTCCTTTACCGATTGTCAATGACGCCTGTAGAATAATTATGAAAGTACATGTAACTTTAAAAAAGCCACATTGGTACTTGCCTACAATGGTTTCGAACTTGCACCTTGTGCAGACTAATCCCTTCTTTGAACTTTCTTCATGAATGATTCGATATAAAAACATTATGGGCCTACTGTAAGTACATTTGGAGTCTACTGAGTAAGTACCAAACTCAATAAAATATGCGGATATCAAATTCCCGTAAATGGCGCAAACCGTAAAACGATAAATATCTTGTGAATCTAAACGATTTCCTTCCGAGACGTCGCGGTCTCTTAGAACAGATCCGTTTAAGATAACTGCCACGATTTACCATCCATTACATGACTAAGTGCCTTATTTACATTAGTGGATCTCGAGTGCCCTTCCCGTTATACGCTGCCATTGAAAGCCTTTGAAACGAGAAATTTTGAGTGCGGAAACGTAAAATGCTTTGATTTTCCGTCCACGGTTAAAAGACTTAAATTTTCGAGAATTTTTGGGGTTGCAAAGTCCGTTTAAATATTCTGAACGTAGTTTTTGAAAGTAGATAAAAGAGCTAGTCTTCAAAAATAAGTAAACCGGGAGAAATTTTAAATATTTTACTTGTTATCTCATAAAACTTTCTGTTCGTTCTTTATCTAAGTAGACGAAAATTATGACACTCGTTTACAGTTTTCATTAGGTTTAATATCTTGTCGTACTTTCCCTACCTTGCAAGACTTTGAAATGAGTACACGTAATTGAGTAATATTTCATAACCATGACATTTCTGGCCACCAAAATGATCACAAGAATAAGGTGTTCCATCCATTGGCTGCGGTATTTTGGCATCGTGCCTTCCACTACCACTCCGATGTAGTTAGGCATGAACTTTAGTGTACCTAAGTAGGTATAAAATGACGTCTACACTGACTGCAATAAAATGCCATAATGCAGTGTAATTTAACGGTCTTAATACAAATACAAATACAAATACAAATCGTTTATTTGTCAATGTAGGTATATAACAATAGATGGTAGAAAATCATAATATATCAGTTCGCCACATTGTATCTATACAGATATACAAATTTATTTTATTTAATGTAGTTTTATGTACTTATTTAACACTATTGTATTTATTATTATTTAGAATTAAATCACAGACCACATATCGAATTATATCTATAGATGTATCTATTCTATTATATTAAACATATCATTATAGGAACATAAAAATAACAGCAGTAGCACAATAATTTGGCATGAATCTTATATTAACAATGTTAATTTACATAAATTATTCACTTGCAATAACATTAATTTAATAATTGCTAAAGAGAAATATCCGAGTACTTAAATGCAGTGGTAAAGTTTTGAAAGTTACAATTACTGTGTTGTGAATTTAAGAAGAGCGGTGGACAATTAAAATAGGCATGTTTTTTCAAACCCATTTAGGGTTTGAAAAAATATTTTTTCTGCTTATATAGGTCAGAAATGAATGAGTGAATAAGGCTAATATATTATTACAGAATATTTACAGGGAGACGAGAGAGTAAATACTTGAAAGTGGAATTCTAAGACAAAGCTATGACCGAATTAGAAATGTTCTGGATAAACCAGGTCAAGTGCTAATGAAATTGGTATGACAAAATTGTAGTAAGGGAAAATCATTCTGCGTCCACAGTGGCCTTAAAGAGTAGAGGTGTGACTTTAGGTGCGGTGTGTCATGTATGATTGCGCAAAAATGTTTCTAAACGTTTTTATATTAAATAACCTGATTTGTTTGCCTTGGATTTAATTGATTCCTATTTATGGGTTATACTAGTATATACATTTTGAATATTTTTCAGATGTTGACAAATTTACAATTCTATGCCGTGCTATTTCCTAAATTTTGCATCGAAATGACAAAAATTGTTGTTACATTTGGCAGCTCTGCGTCCGAGACCGTATGTTTAAAAAATAGTTAAATCTGAATGAAAAAGTCCGGCTTATGTTCTACCATCGAAAACACAAAGCGTAGTAATGCAAATTAGAATGCACGGATCGTCGAGTGATATAGGTCACCACGCCAATTACCACTGTGCGCGACGTGCTGCGGGTTCGATCCCCGCATGAGACAAACATTTGTGTAAACCACAAAATAAATGTATGTTGAAATAAAACTACATTTTAAACGGATTTGATCGGGTCTTTTTATAAGATTTATATTTAAATTTTACTTCCCGACGTTTCGACGCCTTTGCAGGTGTCATTACACCATACATTATCAGTGTGTTTAGTGTTTTAATTTAACCAGAAAAAATAAATGATTCAAGTTACTACAAATATAGATACTTATTTACAGCTATAGTAGGCCAAATGAAGAAAATGAAAGTGTCACGCGGAAACCTACCCTATCCATTACCTAACCCATTATAATAAAAACACGCTGTAATTTTTAATTAGTATTATGTAATTTTAATGATATAGGAATTAAATTAGTAAGACGATTGTTTAAAAGAATAAATTAATGTAGTTAAAGTACTTCTGGCGATAATTCTAAAACTAAGCTTTCGTCCCAAATTGACCTGGGTGTTACCTTTGAGTGAATATAAATTTTAATACAATGCATTGGCATTATATTAGATGCCCGTATACATTGGTAAAATTGATAAGTATTCTTTAACAGGCATACAAGCCACAGAAAGTAATAAAATATACTGTCAATATGTAGCTTCCTGTTAGTTTTTTCCACAGACAGTTTTTTTTTCAATAAAACTGAATCACGAGCTAAACAAATATTTATTTTGAATTGAAATTTAAATTAATTGAAGAGTAAGAGTGATGTAGGAATATGGCCCATAAATCTCACAGTTAGGTATAGCACAATACTAACTGTACCTAAACATCCTATACAATTAATGTATGCGCTATTAATTAACAATGATGAATGACATGTAATCCATACTAATTGTCGCGTCCGCGGCACTTTCACTTGACTCATGCGACTGACATACCGGCAGAGTGAAACGTTTTGGTTGGAGAGAGTTCGCTATTACTGACGTCTGCGACTTGGCTGTGTAGCTCCGCGCCTGTGCGTGACACTTCGTGGTAAAGAGAATATTTTAAATACAATTACTTCACACCTTGTTTGGGTTTTATTCTGTAATGGTACTCGTCAGTTGATGCAGTTATTTTTAAGATAAGTAAGTAGAATGTTACTGTTTTGGCTAATAATGTATCCTAATTTGCAAAAATCTATAGGCTTACCTTAAAATGTTTATCTACCTATTATCTGTACTGGTACCTATCTACTGGTGACTCTTTTCATAGTGGAATAAATAGAATATATATAATTTTTATTTGTATATAAATTAGTGTAACCTTTTGTGTTTTTGTTTTATAAATCAGTGTAATCTTTACAAACAAAACTAAATAGAATAAAATACTTAGTTCTTTCTACCTTTTATTTGTGTCTTTATTACTGTAATACTTCTAAAAGCTATTAGTACTCAAGACTGGTATCTACCCACGCTATGATAGAGATATTGATGACGTTCCCGGGCGCATTTACTACGTCCCCGCACGAGTGTTTGATAAAAATCCAATTTACCGCAATCGAGATGTCTCGGAAATAGGATGGGTGCAACGGTATTGCAAAAAAGGTACATACCATGTGGGTCGTCGAAATTATAATACGTTTGTCTATTTAGACCCGAAACTGACAACACTAATATTGATTATGGTTCTCTTATAAATCGACTTAAATAAAAACTGTATTGAGATGAACTTGTCTGGCTCGTCTATCGTCTACGTGCATTTGTGCTAGATAGTAAATGTGGAAAACATCACATACATTGCTCTGAACCTAAGTAAGTAAGTAGATATAGCACTTGTGTTATGAAATTAGAGGCAACGAAAGTAATTTTCTACAATTACTCGTTCGGGTATCGAACTCGGTACCTTAGTGCTGGCGACACCTAGAAAACCGGTGTGTACGCCACTCGACCACGGAGGTCGTCAACTATACTACAGCTATATAGATAGGTTTTAGATCATCGCAGATCTAATCTAGTTAAAAGACTTAGGTATATACCAGCTCATCCTATCTTCAACTCCCTCGAAACTTCCACAATAGCTTTTTTCTTTGATATTTTTGATAATCGTAGCTCATTTACGTTAAACGCTACCGTTTATACATTTCTCAAGCCTTTAATAGCTCAAATAGTTAATGATTACATTCGTGAAACACCTACTTGTGTTACAATGCCAGAGTAATTATAAAGGTATTAGATTGTATGTTATTGAGCACAGCGTGATTTGAATTGTAAAAAATGTGCTTAAGTTTAACAGTGTGACCATTAGAAATGAGGTGATAAAATAAATTGCGTACACGGTTAATTATGTAAGAAACGTGTTTTTTGTTTCATTTTTTTCGTGTTAAATTAAAAGGTTTTAATTTTTGTGTATGTTTCGTTTTACGTAATACTGCGTAATAGGGCGTTGATTTTTAAAACGCTTACAGCTAAAAGTTTAGTATTTGTAATGAATATATAATATAATGAACGAGGCTTTTACAGCTGCATATTCATTACCAAAAAATAAGGTAAATTAATTTTAAATGAAGCAATTGAGTTAAATTAAACATGAAATTGTTTTCAATAACTCTATCTAACACGAACAAGTGTCAAAAAGTGATATGGTAACCAATATTGTGAAAAAATTTGAAACCTGAGGCAGGACTTGAACCCGCGACTGTTAAACTGTTGCGTTTAACCACTAGTCGCGGGTAACCAATAGTTCCAAATTCGAGTCTGGCTGAGGTTTAAAAAATTATCTTTCTATTATTCTTATTTAAGTTATTCTTGACACTTATTTAATTACAAGTAATCGCTACTCATGCGTTATTGCGGAATAAATAATAAAAATTGTGACCCATATTGTTTAAAAAAGTATAGGAATATCCGACTAAAATTACAACTTTTTGACGTCAACGTCATATAATGTACTAGCTGTTTACCGCGGCTCCGCCCCCGTGGATGTCGGTTATCGCGACAAAAAGTAGCTTATGTCCTTTCTCGGGGTCTAGACTATCTGTGTACCAAATTTCATTTAAATCGGTTTAATAGTTTTGGCGAGAAAGCGCGACAGACAGACAGGCAGAGTTACTTTCGCATTTATAATATTAGTAAGGGTTGTTAAAATAACTACAACATAATATTATACCTATATGTATAACATGAAGTAATTCAATAACACAGACACAGTGAGCATCGTACAAGAAACAGCAACAGTACCATATAGGATATCCGTTTACTGACTGACGTTACGTTCGGAAACTGGCACAACTATGAAATTCACAATTTTGTTTCGTAATTTTTTGCTCAATGTTTTTTTGGGTTCGTATTTGTTATGACATATGAATATGACACATTGTTTTGGCAAAAGTTGAGTATGTACTCATTGGTTAAGCATAGGTATTGAATCATTTATCGACTGATTAACGGACTTATTTTTTTATGAAAAATCCTTTTATGTTAGCTTATAATAAGATAAATATATCTAAGGCTGCAATTAGAAACAATAATTGAAACTTATTGATGAGCAAGATAAACTTAAGATTAGAAAATCGCTAATAATTTCTTTCCTTTGATTTAAAAGCTTAATTATTATATTTTAGCTGTTGTCTGTGGAGCAATAAGGGTCGAAATAGTCAAAAGGTAAAAAAGGAGGGTTTCGTTGTTTTTTTTTTACCTTCTGTTTTACTTTGCAAAATCTAAACCGGCTTTTATTTTAAGTATGTCATTTAAGGCACTTTTGAAAAGTTAATGACTCTAGTTGCGCGGTTTCAATGTCATTCCTATGTAGAAGAACCTGCAAGAAACTCCAAAGGTAAATCTTTTAAAAATAGTAGACTCATACTTCTTTTACTTACAATAAAAGTCATGCTCTCCGTTCTATTTCTGGTTTCATTTACTTCACTTACACATCCCTTATTTGATGTTTATCCTGCATGCATAAATGTATTCAATATCGTTAGTCTTACGACCACACAGGACTGGCAATACACAGAACAGCGGCGTCGAAGTCACGTGCGGGGACAACGCTATGGGTTCAAACTGCGCATTACTGCATAAATACAGATGTGTTTCTACCAGATCGTTTTCTAAAGCACTTTACTTAACGATATTACCTATAATTGACTCCTATTCAACAGCTAAAGAGAAATAGACGATAGTTAACACGACCTTTTAATGCACTTGTTTAAGGCAAGTTAAACTATTAACTTAGTCATTGTTTTAAGTGTAGGTACTTAACAGTTTTAGTAAGTACTAAAATGAACTAATATGATTATACTAATTAAAAATGATATTATATTCTAAGAAGTATGTAAAGCAGCATAAATATTTGGACATCGGTCGTCTTAATTTTCATACTGATACAAAAAATTGTGACCGATTTCTAAATAATACAAGGAACTATTAAAATCTTTGCGTCAAATGTTGTAGACATATGATCACTCAGCCTTCCATCGTCAATATGTTTACAAAAACTATCCAGTTCCAACAAACATCTGGAACATCATGACCGAAATGAGCAGCTTGATGTGGCGTCGTAAACATAACTTGCTTCATAGAGCAGTATTCATGGAGGGACACTGCCCCAGGGACTTTATGTCCTCGGAACTTCCTCGTAGCTTTATAGTCTTCCTTTATGGGCCTTACGAGTTACGTGTCATTTTATGAATAAAACCTATGGGCAATAGGTGATCCGGAACAGGGATTTTAGGAATACGGTTCTTTTAGTGTCAATAAGGAATTTTGCAGACCAACGACAGTTGGATCCTTTAGAGCCGTGTTGTTTTACTAATAAGAGATTTTAAATAAATTTTGACAAAAATCTTGAAACAAAATCAGTTGACTACTTTAACTAAGGAACAACTTATTAAAGTTGGGTTGAGATTGGCTCAGAAAGACAAAACGTTTTCTACTGGTTATCTGTTACCGATAAAGTAGAAATAGTCTTTAGTGATGATAACTGAATGCTCTGTGTAACTGAGTTACCGTATATTTAGGGAGAATATGCACGCACTACTGGGATTGAATCTTCAGCTTATAGCATTAAAGGAGCGGTCGTACACAAATATAATCTTACTATACACAGAAGTGCATACCAATACTCTGCTCTAAAAAAACGTCACACGAAATCCGTGTATTACAATGTTACTTGTACTTAAAAACGAGACCAATACAGCAATATAGATTAGTAGTTTTATTGAGCAAGTTCGTTTGCCATTCGCCCTTAGACGGCTAAGTGCGCGAGTGTACAGATGTGCGGTTAGCATGGATCCGTTACGATGAACCGCAGTGCGTTCAGTGACCTACACGCGGATATCTATTTGATGGGAAATTCGCTTGTTAATCGCAACGCAAAAACTGATTTCACCTGGCGTTTTCTGTAGCACGAATGAATGTAAAATCCATGGTAGTGTCGTGTACTAACGGGTGTTTGAAGCTTAATTGTGACATGTAATGCAATGAGCTCGTATATCTAATTTTTTTTAGTGTACACGCAAATCAGGGACAGATAATCTAATGTTTTTTTACAGTAACAATGTATAACAAAGTGTCAAGCCACGATCTGTGAAGGAAAAATAAACATTTGCAGGTAAAAGACTGAAAGTGGAAAAGAAAGTGAGAAAAATATTCGTGCAGTAAGAGTCCCTTGCTTCAAATCGATGTATTTCTAAAGGTTTTCTTTTATCAAAAATATAACTTTGTGATCTTTAATTAATATGTAAATGATAAAAATAGAAATAATTAAAACATTTTCTTATCAGAATATTAATGAAGTCGATTCCTAAAATACACTGTATATTTATATTATAATAATAGTTTGGTTCATAGCCAAAAATAGTTAGTAATAACTTTAGTTTTTTTTTTCTGAGTTGTTTCTGGCTTTGAAAAAGGAGTCTGCCAAAAAAGGAATATAATCAAGGCGACGAGCCAATCTCTCCAAATATTAAAGTGTAAAATGAGAAACTTCATGATATAAACGATATATTTAGAACATTGTAGGTGTGGAAAAGTTATTTATATCTTGATTTTGTGAATGGTCAGATTTATTTTTATCTAGAAATGTTAAAATGACTATAGTTGATACTTTCCAAAATATAATTATTAGGGTCAAAAACGGTTTAAAACTCTTCTAGGCAGACCACTAATCGTGTAAGTTTTTAATCAAGGTAAAACGTGATCTTTTCCGTTTATTAGCCCAACTGCTCATATTAAATATCATAACATTTTACAATAAACAAATATCAGACCATCGCATACCGGAAAAAGGAATAAATGTTTCATTTGAAACAAAAAACAAAACACTGTCTAAGTAGGTTTAAATACTTGTTTTCTAGCAGCTCATTGGATTGTTAAAAGGCGGATTTGGCAGCCCAGTTAAGCACGCCTTTGTTACAACGCCGGTATAACTCGTGTTTGGTCCCAAATGAATAGCATTTTTTAATAATGGTCTTGATTACAGTAATTAATCATTGTGCTTTTAGCAAATAGACCAGAGTTTCCGTTTTTATTTTGCAAGGTTGGCTAATAAAGGGAAAAGCTGTTTGTGATTTTTAGTTTGCATGTTTTATCTCGTTTATGGTAATTAGAGAGTTATTTTGTTAATTGTTATGCCTTTTGACTAATTTAACAATCACATTGAAACAATGTTTTAAAACCAGTTTGTTCTATAGTGGTTTGTTACAATACATTTCCGCATTTGTACGTAATACACATTCGCATTTTTATTATACTGTTTATATAACTGTACTTGCTATTTGTTGTTTAAATTACTATCATATATAATTTGCTTTTCAGCTTTATTTTATATAATACGTATCGTTTTATTCACAGAATTTCTAATTTATTCCTTTTTTACGTACTATATTACTAACTTGACGGTTTTTCTATTGTTAAAATATTATAAAAATGCACAAGAAATTTAGTTAATATTTAAACTCTGTTCTCTGTTGTGTTGTACTCTTGTTGACCTTTCGATATCATTTTCATTAAAGAGTTCATTAGTTGACCCTTAATTTTTTTTAATGAGTTCATTAGTCGAGACTGTAACTACTCAGTAGCTATAAGAAAAGATAACTAACGGGTACAAAAATACTTCGTATGACATCGTAAAGTCTGTGAGAACATGTCAACATTGCACTCTCCTACATTATCTTCTAACTAACGGGGATCTTGATTACTGTTAAAATATAAAGTCGAGGCTTTCTTGATAAAGCTAGTTGGCGCGGCATTAACTTAAGCGAATGCGATTTTATAGCCAAATAACGGCAATAGATGTAAATGCATTGGCTGCCAGTGTTTGAAGCGACGGGAAAGCAAATCGGCTGTTAGGGGTGCTACACAGCTACATACGTTCGTTCTCGAACTTTCGACACACGTATTAAAAGTGAAATTGAAAATCCTTACTAATATTATAAATGCGAAAGTAACTCTGTCTGTTTGTCGCGCTTTCCGGCCAAAACTACTGAACCGATTTAAATGAAATTTGGTACACAGATAGTCTAGAGCCTGAGAAAGTACATAGGCTATTTTTTGTCGCGATAACCGACATCCTCGCGGGCGTAGCCGCGGGAAACAGCTAGTCAGTAATAAATGGAATTGTTGCTACTTTAGTCCCAACGGAATGTTATGGAATTGCTTACATTTTGAGGGCCTAAATCCCAATTTAATAAACTTTGTGCGTGGTTTAATTCGTTGAACGTACCCAGCTCAGTTTTGCATATAGATACTATAATAACTTGATTTCCACTATGAACAGTGACTGGCTCCAAAGTTATTTTCCTACTAATTATTAATTAGTTTTGTTTCGTTTACCTTGAAATAGCAACCCTGAGCTGCACTTATCGCGATTTCGTGTGGTTATTGCAAACTGCACCGAGACATCCCGTTAACGGGTGGCTCAAGTCTTTAACTTAAGCGTTTATTAGAAGCAGGATCAAGTAAAATAGGAAAGTTAGGTGCGGGTTTTGGAGGAGCACTATTTTTATACAATCAAGACGAAGCAAGATAAATACGAAGCCTTAGTAATTTAGACGTAAAACATGATAAAAAAAAATGCTCGTCACTTTTTGATTGCGATATTCCTTATGCGGAAATTGTTAAAGGCAAAATGAATATTAAACAAATCATCCATAATCTTGACTAATATTATAAATGCGAAAGTAACTCTGTCTGTCTATCTGTCGCGCTTGCACGCCAAAACCACTAACCCGATTTAAATCAAATTTGGTACACAGATAGTCTAGAGCCTGAGAAAGGACATAGGCTACTTTTTGCCGCGATAACCGACATCCACGCGGACGGAGCCGCGGGAAACAGCTAGTAGTATATAAAAATCAAAGCAAACAAAAATACCTGTAATTAATATTAAGCGCTAATTAGTTCATCAAACAAAACCTGCTTGCCGCCTCTTCTAAAACTACCCACCATTTGAATCAGGCTCTACATTGCACCACTCGAGCACTCGGCAGCAGGACTAGAGCAGTGGACCGGCCCGTTACCACGGTACCGGCGGCACTCGGATCTCGGCGCTAACAGGGTTAGGTCGTGCCTCACTGAGCGCACGCGAACATTCTAAACAAAGCCGCACCTGTTTTTCATAGGTTCGTAGATACTAAGGTATTTCAGCTATACTTTCAGAGACTAGCAATAATGGGTGCGCGTAGAAAGGTAAAAAAAATAGTTTTGTCATTGGGTAGTGGTATGTACACGGACAGGGGTGCTGTATAGGGTTGGTATGCATGCATACAAAACACGAAATAATGTGAATTGTTAATTATATCCGTAACTAACCTTATCACGAATTTAAGTTTAGTGAATGTGTTTACTAACCATCTTTAAGATTTGTGGGCACTATTCGCCTCGACATAAAAGTCACTTTTGAAAGTCTTTAATCTCTTCTAAACGATTTTCACTTCCTGCGACTATATATTCCATTTAAGGAAATAATATTATTTATGGCCTAAGTCTTGCTCTTCCATCGTATTTTATCTAATTTACATGTTTAATTTATTGTAAATGAACAGCAATTTCTAACTAAGACAGTTTTGTCGTACAAGCGCGCGTTATCAAAAATAATGTTCTAATTTATTTTTATGTTGGTACCTACTGGTATATTATGCTGAGTCGTAAAATTGGTAATTTAATGGTACTTATCAGCTAGTAATATTACAAGAGAATTTGTTACTACGTTCTTTGTTACTTCGACGTAAACGTAGTATATTAAAATTGATTATGTTTCTGTAAAAAGCACATTGGTACTATATCTGTCCCTTTAGAAGATTTCGGACTGTTACCAACAATAGTTAGTAAATCTTAGCTTTTATTGACGGTCGGGGATTAGCGGTAACAATTTATATAAGTACGTATTTATTGAATTATGAAGTTTGGGTTTTAGCTATGTAATATGTGTTATAATCTGCCATATTTTATTACTATTTTTCTTCCTTGTGCTATATGCAGATCACGTACAACTCAAAGAAATATTATAGGTACCTATAAGTAGATTATATTTAAGATTAAAATAAGGCACACTTATTGAAATTTAAAGACATCGTTTTATCCCATATTCCTATTTTCACAAGTATTCTTCCTAGGTCCTCTATAAAGGCGTGTTGATATCGAAGATACGAAATTCCCCGAAGTTATCTCCCTGTATTCATGTCCGGTATTACACAAAGGACTCGTATTGTATGACAATACACTACAAATTGCAATATATTTCCTATACCATTGTACTTATACTAAGTGATAAGTAAGTAGTACTCAAGTGATATGTGACTTTATGTGCTCGCTAAAGAATACACAAATATATAAGACAATTCAACAAAAGATATTTAATTGATAATAAGATTGTTTTAAAAAGTCATAAAAATTAATTCAATTCGTAATTAAAAACACTTTTTGAGCCCTATTTCGATGGAAATTATAGAGCTCCACAAACAAACACTAACTCTTTTTCAAAACAAAACTTTGTTTTTTCGTAATCCAAACTTAAACTTGTGTTATAAAGATGCTAAGATTTAGTAAAAAGTAACGCATGTAAATACTTTTGGAATGTGAAGTCCCGATGCCCAATAGTTCTCCAAACGAGTAAGTTTGTGGGTGCGAAACTTTCGTCAAACAACTTTCTTAGCCTTTGACTTACGCTTAAGAATACTATCGCAAATAAACTTAGACTAAGACAGTTAAAAATCTGAGATCTTTATCTAAGTAGTAGTGGGACAAACATTAATTCCTTAGTGCGCGAGAAAATAAGAAAAGAAAGAAAAATAAACTCATAATACTGAAATTGTAGGTACTAGATATTACACAAATATTTATACCTAACTAATTCCTTTAAGTTCTCAAAATAACGGAAATTAAAACAAAGGACAACTCTGCTATAAATAAAAACAATTTGAATTGGTATTCCTTTAGAATTCGTCATTGTTTGAATAATTGAGGATAAAAAAATATTTTAAGATAATGCTCTATTTTCCCTAAAAAGGTCCTTAGGGGTTCGCCGCGTCTTCAAAGCTTACATTAAAATTCTTTGTTAAAAATATATAATTATCAAAAAAGGTAAGCGGCTTATCAGTATTTTTTTTTATAATTTAATAGAACTGGAATTTGTAAGACGGAGGTTTTTGTTACTTAGGTATAAACAAATATTTTGGCTTGTTTTCTCATAGCTGATTCATGATTTTGCGCGACAGGACTGCGAGCTTCGAGTTTGCGAGTTTTCCTACGAAGAAAAGACTGCAACTATCTGTCAATTAGACTAATTAGTTCCATAATCTTCTTTGAAAGATAGGTACTGGACAGTCAAATAATGTTGTAAGATGCCATTTTATATTTATTCTGCATTGCGACTGCATTCCTTTTACACCTTCACCACCTTACTGTTAGCTTACTAACATGCATATAATAACCAGCAAATAGTAGGTTTTCCCTGGTGAATCTTTGTACAAACAAAAGTTATTTTTACAAAACTATTTTAACTTAACCTTTCTAAACAAAGTAAAATTTCTGCCATATTTTGCGGACACATAATAAACTTGTGTGAAATAATACTGCATTGCAGTTATATGAATGATTTAACATTTCCACGATTTCTCTATAGTGCACGGATCAGATCTCGTTTCGTGTTAGTACATATTTGTAAAAGTTTCACGCCAAATAACCCCGCGGGTACCAATCAAAGAGTTACAAAACGACTACCTAATCGTTAAATATTTATTAAGGCTTTATATAGACCAAAAAATATGTAATTGTTTCAGAAACTGTAACGATACAAAGAATGATTTTACTGAATCCTTTTCAGAATTTAATTGATTATTTTTTTAATAGTTATTGAACAGTTTTCATCTACGAAACGTTTCACATTTATTAGTTATACGAGTTTTTAATTAACGCCGGTTAAAGGGACGGTTTTATACGGTATTAAAAATCTGTACAAATGTAGGAACTGAAACATGTTATCGTTACTGAATTGAAGACTCATTTCAATGAAATTCTCATTTCAATAAAGCATTTGGGAAGAGTTTATTCTGCAAACATTATGTGTAGCTGTAGAATACTAAGAGTCTCGTATTGCGAAAGTTGTGCACAAACTTTACTTACTTGACTTATTTACGTTAGCTTCGCTTTGTAAAATGATCTACTATAATGTTCTAATTAAAGGGAAACTATAGATTAGAAGACCAATTAGCTAATGGTGACTATTGAAGCTTTTAAATATTTTAAAGGTAATAAAAATTAATGATCTCTCGCCGTACATTTTTTAGGGTTCTGTTCCTCAAAAACAAAAATAAAAACCCTTATAAGATCACTTTGTTGTTTGTCTGAATGTCTGTCTATCTGTCAAGATATTTTTTTTCTAGTATTATGTTAAAATTCATATTAAATACTAGGTACTACGGACTTTTGATGCCATTTATATGTTGTTTTCCCCAAACATTTCCAAAAAAACTCTAAACTTGGTGTACTACCCGTCGACCCAGAATCACGAAATTCGGCATGATGCTAGGTGTAACGTCACAAGTAGAGGAAAAATTCTGAAAAAAGAGAGTTTGTAGTTTTGTCACATGAAAAAAATCGTTTTTGCGATTACTTGCTATTTACAGTTGGTATGATACTCTCATACATTGCTGCATAAGAGAGCATTTTTTCAACCGCAAAGTTAAGTTTGTTTTTGGAGTACCTCTGGTGCTCACCTTCTTAGCACCTCATTTCTACGTTATAATTAAAACAACTCTTAAGAAACGTGACGGTAGTGAAACTGTACTTAAGTGAAAATGTAATAACAACAATGTCACGAAGAACTCTCATAAAAAGCTCATAACACAAGTGTACCTGAGAACCCTAGAAAAATGTTACGAACGTGCTAGTCTCGCATTTACAAGAACTGTAAAAGTCCTGACTATGAATATTCAGACCTTTTGAGTTTTCCCCTCAACGTGTAAGGTTTAGTGCGGTTTGGATCACAGACGTGCATCCATTGAGATATTTATAACTCTCTTATACAGTAAATATACTTCATGTCGAAAATGATCATCTACTTGTTTAAGTCCCTTGTGTGTCTTTTTGGTCTGCGCCTGCCTTCAACATGTCCTGGGGTAATTAGTCAAATCAGCATTCCAGAGATACAATTCTCGCTTCTGAAACCATTAATCTTTCGATTGTGAAGATTTACATATACAGCTACTTCGAATTGACTGACTCGCTCTGTGTTACATTTTCCATCTATTAGAGCGTGTAATGGGCTTTTAACATACCTAATTCGGCGGTCAACCCTATGTAATGTAGTTGGGATGAAGCATCCGCTCACTGAATAAACATAAGCTGATCTCATACCCAAATATTGGAAATGGAAGACAACACGGAATTTTCCAAAGGATAAATACGTTTTTAGCATAAACAGCGTATTTATGTAATATTAGACGGAGATGCAACGTGCGTCAGACGTGAAAACAGCACTAAAACATAAAATATGCAGTTCACGCGAAGTGCGGGGATAAAAGACTCCTCCGGAGCGTTTTAACAATCGGGTCGACGTATAAATTTTTACTATGTCAACGCTCCCTGGGCAGTGCGCTGCATTTTTAACATACCTAGAAATAGTGATATAGTTTGGGACGTAAATTTCTGTTTAGATATACAAACCGAGGACAAAAGTATATTTTTGTGCTTCAAGTTAATTAAAAAGCGCAGTAAAAGTAAATTCATTACAAGCGGCGACAAGACGGTCGCTAAAACAAATTTTGTTCCGTTCTTTCTAAAAAATATGAAAAAGGAAAAATAGTACGACAAAATACATAACTCATTGTTATTTCACACACTTTTTATATTCAAACATGAGCCAAAATGTCCGCGGGCTTAACAAATGTAGTAGATAAAACCATTTTTCGTGTAGCTAACCTTCGGTAAAGGATGGCCAAAATAAATCATCCAACATTTTTACTGACACATTTAACTCTTGTTTATGTTGTATTTTACCTGTAAACAAGGATTTAAACGTTATTTTGTATTCTTTGCTAATTAAATAGAGATTAACGTGCAGTCCATTTATCATAATGAATCCAACAAAAATACATTTATTTAACCCCTTAAAAAAGTGTTATTTTTAATTATTTGCGCAATAATTGTAATTAAATAAAAATAGTAGAAAGCGGTGCGTTGAAACAGTAGTCGCGGGTTCAAACCCTGCCTGAGGTATGAAGCTTTTAAAAAAGCGTTTAGTATCTATACGTTTTTTCTTTTTTATACATTTATTTTTTTTTCGACAAATATGATACATTTTGTTCTTTTCGGAATACATACGAATATAAAACATTGGACTAAGGCTGGGAAGGTTCTGGACACTTTGGATGACCGCCAGTGAATACATTATCGATATAGATCCTAACTCTCCATTGAAATATTCACGTACAGCGATATCTGTTTTTTTCCGACAAAAAGCAAAACCTTTGGGGAAATCTTTGTGCAAATTGAGAATAATAAAATAGCATAGAATTGCTAAAAATTCTTGTTTTGCTTTTGTATAAATTAGCATATAAGTAGGCTTGTCTGGTAAAATGTGTTTTGAATTAGCTTTATATATGATACTGAGTCATTTATACAGAGTTTTCGTATCGATTTACTTATTTTCTTTATTTTGGTCTCTACATACACTTATCATTTAGATCAGCCTTTCCCAAAGCGGGTGATAACGCCCTCTTGTGGGCGCTGCAGGCCTAAAAGGTAGGAGACCCAGAAAAAAATAGAATCACCGCTAATATAGCTCACAATAATTAATTTAATTTGAAGTTATAGTGACTTTTAAGAAGGTGAAAAAATGGGGGCGCTAAAAAAATATTTATTCTCAAAGTGGGCAGAAGACAAAAGAAACTTTGGGAACCCTGATTTAGATCTTTTGCTTTTGGGTATTAGCTCGAATATATTTGGCGCAAATAAACGTTTTTTGTTTCTTTCTTTCATTGAGAATAAACGTATCTAGCTATTTCTAGAATTGTGGTTTTCTGTCTTCAAAATCGTCTTTATGAGGATAAAAAGGATATAAAAGTAATTGCATACTAGAGATGCAAATCCCTTTCCTCTAGCGAAGTTAATAAGATGAATTTAGAAAATAATTTTATTCTAGATTAGATGTACCTCAGACCCAACAACCATAATTTGAAAGATGCAGATTTATGATCGAGATTACTAATCGAGAACTGCATCCAAACATAAATAATATCCGTACCACGTATAAGGTACCCGTACCCCGTACCAGGTACTCTCGAGCCGGCCAGAGACCAAGATAATCCAATGAATTAAGTGCGCAAACTGGTAGGACAAAATTTAATAACGAGATATGGTCAGTAGGCCATGCGGAAGCACGGACCGGTTCCAGATTATCACTTGAACAGGTATTGCTTATTTTATGTGAGAAGTTTAAATGCTAATGAACTGTAGGAACACCGGCTGCAATAAATTGATCATAGCTTTTTATTCTGGTGTACTAAACTAAGTATAAGCTTTGTGCAAAGATTTTTGCTAAAGGTTAAAAATACCCAGTCCATTTTGGACTTGGATAACGAAAGAAAATGTAACTATAAACTCTGATAAGACTTCTGAGCCTCTAGACAAGTGGCATTTCGACAAGCGTTAATGATGATAGAAATCGCTTAAGTGACAATAAATGTATGGAAATGACATTTCATTTCGATAAGTCACGTGACTTGGACTTGTCACTTCCATACATTTGAACGATTCGATCAGCGTTATCGCTTGTCGAAATGTCACTTGTCTAGGGGGGCTGGATTTTTTAAGGACGGTCGAAGGTCTAAAGTTTTGGTGGCCACAGAACCGTTTCCAGTTCTGCCAATTAGGGAGCAGGTCGTAAATTCTATTGTTTTATCTATAACATATTTAGGTACAATGGCCGAGGTTCGATTTCCCGCATATTCAATGTTTGTTTAGGACCGTGACATTTTTATTGGAACCCGTTTTTCGATTCAGCGTACTTATACTAAATTTATTTATTTTCTATGTACAATGTATGCTTTTGCGTCGAGGGAAATGGTACTCGCTTGTATTGAAGTACGTTACAAAGGAAAATATATTTCCGTTGATTTCATCTCATACATGAAAATAAAGTGGCAGAGAGAGAACTACCTCAAGCAATACCATAAAAGGTCTTTAAGTGGTTAGAACCGATAAAATCGAGTCATGAAATAATAGGTAGAAACTTTCTTTTCTCTAAACTGCTAAGAAACGGGCTATAGACGGGCCTGTTGGTCTAGTGGTTAGTGACCCTGACTGCTAAATCGGAGGTCGTGGGTTCGATTCCCACCCAGGACGAATCTTTGTGTGATGAGCACGATCATTTGTTCTGTGTCTGGGTGTAATTTATCTATAATATGTATGTATTTAGAAATATATAAGTATGTTTATCAGTTGTCTGGTTGCCATAGCACAGGCTCTGCCTAGTTTGGGATCAGATGACCGTGTGTGAGATGTCCCAAGATATTATTATTATTAAACTACTATCATAGGTAACTAGAGAAAAATTAAGTAACCTTTGAGACTGTCAAAAAGTGTAGCTTTAACTTCTTTTTTGGTTATTAAATTTAATTTGTCTTTAATATAAATGTTAAGTTTTCTCCCCTCAAAAAGGGTAGCTTCTACAAGATATTCTCAATTTTGACGACCCTTTTTTACATCATGGACCTAAGTAAACGGACCTTTATAAATAAACCGAGCCTTTGTAGCCCGGGACAATTTTTCATTTCCAAAATGGCGATCGTCAGTTGCATTCATTTACATTTTAAGCTAGGTATGAAAAGTTATTTAAAAAAATATTTGTGGCTGCTAACACAGGGCCATGGAAAGGTGAAATAATGTCGGCGTTGCGAAAAATATGTGTTTTTAATTTGGTTTTATGGCTGCCTTTAGTTGCGTGAGATATCTGAATTTTGAACGTGTTTCGTGTTAAAAGACGTTTTTCTTTTCGTGTGTTCGGTATCTATAACATAAATATTAATTTAATAATTAAGTTAGGTACACTGAACAACAAAGTTATGAACATTTTGTTTAACCTTCAAGTTTAAGAGTTTTTATACTAGATCATGCTTCTGGATCATGTCTTGTAGGTATAGAGGTTCCATATTATAAATATACTGGTTACGGGTCGACTTCCGTAGCCGACTGGATAGATAGGTAATAAATACTTATTGACTTCTTTACATAGTATAAAATAAACCCGCTCCTGCTGTTTGTACGCTTCCTACCTTTTAAACTACGCAACGAATTTTATTACAGCTTTTAGTAATAGAAAGAGTGATTCAAAAGGAAGGTTTTCGTGTATTATTCATTAATGTTTTGTCTATCGATGCGAAGCGAGGGCGTATCGCTATTTCTTAACAAATACAGCCAAAATGTCTTCAGGAAATCGAAACGGAAAGAACCTAAGGATGTACCTACTGGACAGTGGAAATACGCTGAACAATATTACCGAAAAGCGAGACGAAATGATCAGGAAATATAAAAGCATGTATTGAGCCGAAAAGAAGTCGGATCAGAAAAGCGAATCCAAAGAATGAATATGAAACATACCGATTATACAAGTTGTGGTTTCTGCCTACCCCTACAACAGGTGTCCTTGTGTGTTACCTACATAGTTCTAGCAAACGCCCTACATTAGTCTAAACAAGCTTAAATACGCGGATTGAGAGGCAGTGGGGCGCGAATCTGACCCGTTTCCACTCTACTGGCGACGCAACAATATCGCGACTGGTTTGATTAGTAGTCCATATATTTTACTTAATAAACTAGTGGGGTTCTGTCTACAAACTTTTCGGTCCAAAGAGCTTGGCCTAAGGATGAGTAACCGCATTTTATATGTAGACAGTTCATTTGAATGCTTTGTCGAAGTACCTATGTTTATTGTAAAAAGTTTCTTTTTATTCAGGACAGCCTGGCGTACTTTACAGATCACACATAACACAAGGGAAGAAAAAAGGCATTATCTATCAATATAATAATTATATTATATTAAAATGAATCCTGATTTTCCTCGCTTACGCCATTACTTGAGAAGGGCTTTTCCGATTTCAATTATCTTTTTTTTATTTCTAATCATTTCGTTTGTAGACAGTTCTTGAAAATTGCGCAGAAAACGGAAAATTTAAAAAAAAGTAACGACTATTTTAACTTCGCGCGTTTGACAATTGGCGCGTTTAATGAATGACAATTTAGCAGACAGCTGCTTATTATAAAATTAATTGTTACAAAAAACAAGTTTGCAGTTCCAATTTAATATTCATAGCTAGACAAGACAACGTCGGTTGGATTAGCAAGTTTTTTATAAACCACTGACATCCATCTACGATTCATGTGTGACTCATTCCGGAAATGATAATATATCTTCAACATTAACCTCCCATTTTGCAGTCTTGTAGACATATTATCTATCGATCTATTGCATCCCAAGTATCCAAAGCCGGCTTTAAAAACATTATTTCCAATAATTTACCAAGTTCTTATTTAGGTTTTTTTAAATACTTTGATTATAAAAGGAAGTCTTACTACGGTAGTTAGGTACCACAAAGAGTATGTACCCGTGTACCCGAGTATGCATCAATGCTTCGATAAATCACTGAAGCCTTTTGCAGTGGATTAGGTTTAGCCCATATCCTCTTCATTAAAGAAAAAACAACCCGAAGGGAACCAAGTTAAAAAAAAACAGTTTCAAAGGTGTTCAGTGAGTGAGTGCTAAATATACATGGATAAGACATAATTATATTATGTGGCAAAGAAAAAAAAATATTTTAGCCGAAAAAAGCTTCTTAGTTAGGTATTAGGTGTTTGGCATACTTTTTACATATATGTAATATACCTATAAATAGGCAATTATCATCTGGTAAGCGAACATCGCTGCCTACAATATTTCTATGACCATTGTCTTGGAGATGGGTGGCCACCTATTAATAAAAGTTTATTTCTAAGTATACTAATTTAAAGGTTTACAAACTACATATTACATGTACCTATGTCACATCTATCTACTCATAAAATATTACACGTTTTACAAGAATTTCTTTAGCAAACTTACCGATATTTCACCATAAATAGGTTTATTTATTTTCATGTCTTTTATAAGGAAGCTTTGCTTTACACAAGGCTATAGAAAAACATAAAGCCCGTTTTCGTAGCTGCCAAACCACCTATTTCGCGGAAACTGATCATTTTTCACAACACGCATAAATTGCCTTGCCTCCGCTATCTATTGGAAGGTTTTTATTACAATGACTTGCTTGTATGTTAGTAAGGTACAAAACTATGTAGACTAATTTGTCGGTTAGATTTCTGACATAATATAGGGCCTTACAGAATGATGATATTGCACTGGCTGATTTTTTTATTGTTAACCTAATATTAACTTCTATGTTCTATGTATCAACCTCCGAGGTCGAGTGGTGTACACACCGGTTTTCAAGGCGTCGCGAGCTCTGAGGTCCCGGGTTCGACCCCCGGCCGGGTCAATGTAGAAAATTACTTTTCTACATTTTCTCGGGTCTGGGTGTTTGTGGTACCGTCGTTGTCTCTGAATTCCATAATACAAGTGCTTTAGCTACTTACTTTGGGTTCAGATGTGATTTTGTCCACATAAAAAATTTATTATTATTAATGTACTGTGTATCTACATGCCTTATAGTTGTCGTATTTCGGAATACATGGGCCGGATTGGGTAGTTCTACAATGACTTGATAATCCCTAATTAACTTATTTCTTTCAAAATTAATAAAAATAACAAAGTTAACAGTCTCAAGGTAATAAACGCAGTTAATAGTTCTTAAGTTCACAGCTCAACCCATTCTTAATTATTCGTAAATGCACGCACGTCGCTAACCATTAAGAAAATCTTTTAAAATGTTTTGAACATAAATACACACGCAACATCGACGAAAATTACACTATTATGTTACAAATAATATCAAAACAATAATACATAATCGCATAAACGTATTTTTTTTCGACGACAAACTTTTACAATTTACAATGAAGTATACAATTTTACGGTCATATTGAGGTCTGCAAAAAAACCCCGACTTCATTGTTCCTAATTCGTTTGACAAACAAAATTCGAGTAACTTTTCTCATTATTGTTTGTATGTAATAAACATAATTCACAGG
Source organism: Diachrysia chrysitis (assembly GCA_932294365.1). Taxonomy (NCBI): domain Eukaryota; kingdom Metazoa; phylum Arthropoda; class Insecta; order Lepidoptera; family Noctuidae; genus Diachrysia; species Diachrysia chrysitis. The sequence continues at coordinate 2,972,517 of OW028661.1, forward strand.
TTCCGACAAAACAATCTAAATTATAACAGAAAAATAGCCTACTTCGTGTCGAACTGGCTGACTTAGGAACTAGCTATTATCGTAATTATGTTGTGGGAATATTTTCGGGAAACGGATAATTCTTATACTGTAGGAATTTGAATCAAGCCTTGACATGGGCGCTGTGTTTAATGATCGCATTAATGAGATAATGAGAAAAATATATGTGCAAAACCCGTAAATAGCGAAAGATGCGAATCCTAATTGTACAGTTGAGAACTTAATCTAGAAATTCCTCAACAACAACACGAACGATTGTAAGTACAATCAACACGAAACTCCGTACTTCTAAACAAACAGATACCCACTCTTTAGTATTTATTTAATTGACAGTGTTCTAGCAAAAGCTTTAGTAGGTATTCTTTGTAGGAGTAAATACTTTTTCAACAATAAAAACACAATAAACGCAGACGGTTGACTTTATTCGCTAAACAAAACAGAAACGTAATTTAAATGTAATTGCTCTGGGTCTTAAAACTCGCTGGAATTATTTTGGCAGAACACGTAGCGTCTACACAAAGTTGAATAAAAACATCACTGTCATGCAACGACGTTTTGACAGACATATTTATGGATCTGCTCAATATCAAACGCTATCTAATAATAATATTCTTCGATACTTTTAATACCAAAACAAGGTTTGTAGACTGCATATCTAATTCATCCCATTGCTATTTCATAGTTAATTATGAAGTCGAGATCAATTTTTAGATAGAATCTTAATCTATCTTAAATATGATCTCGACTGAAAGAAATTCTATTTGGTATCATAATACCAAAAGCTAATTAGAAAATAACATCATCATTTTGATTATAATACGACTTTCAATTCAACCTTCAAACCCTATTATGTAACAAGGTAGAATTAATATAAATCATTCCACGACGAAAGCAAAAGTCAAATCCGTAAATAAAACCTTCACACGTCACCTTCCATTTCATTTTATTGCCAGATGAGGCAGCGTCAGGATTATGTCCGAAATACTCGTGTTAAATGTCCCGAATACTCCCGAAATGGTATGCTTGGGCTAACATCCAGGGACTCATAAACGAATTTCACGATTGAGGCCGGCGCGCCGCCGACGACATGCGTTTCTGATTAAACCAATGTTGGACAGTTTTCCATGTTACATGATTAACGTCGCCGCGTCCGTTCCAAACAAACTCCCGGAAAGTTTGTTTGTTTGAAAAATTACATTTGGGATTCCAGTGCTGAGTAACTTTTTTTGTTAATTATTTTGTATATAAAAGTTGGAACTGGATCGCAAATATCACAATGTTAATTAGATTAACTACAGAGAGTGAACAGTGAAACACGTGTGGTGGCACCGGAGCCAGAAATAAAGGTAATTCCTATTGAGGAGAGTGCCAAAATTGCTGGTAATATAGTGTATTGTGGGAGGCAATTACTGACACGTTTTATAGTGGAGCTTTATAGGCCAAATATCTACGAAATTATTATTATTCGTACTAGAATAATATTTTTAATTATGACAGAAGCAGGAATCAGCAAAAGTTCAAATTATTTTTTTATGTTCATTACTATAGGTCATCTAAGACTCCCTCAATTATAAACATTTGAAATATATGAGCTTCTAAGCACAGCCAACAAAGTTGAAAAACGAGGAGGTAAAATAAAAGAAGTACAGGCATTTACAATTCTTTTACAGCGCATTTTACAGCCTAAGATACGACTAAGGGACGATGAGGGCAGAAAGTTAATTATATCAAGTGTGCCGTATATTCACACATTATGTAGTACTAACTGTTGCCAACGGTTCCACCCGCGTGGGTGTGGGTTATTGCGGCAAAAGAATTTGTCCTTTCATCGGATCCAAGCTTATCCCATACAAAGTTTCATCCAAATCGGTTCAGCGGCTTAGCCATAAAAGCGTAACAAACAGACATACACAAAATTATTTAAGGATTTTTAATATTACTACGAATAAGAAAAAAAAAAAATTCATTTACAGACAATAATAAATACTTTTACAAACACGTCCAAAATAGAAGATGAATCTACAAACATTTTACGAAATTATTTACGTTGGAATTCTAAATATTTTGCCAGCATTAAGTACAAGGTACCACGGTGTAAGAGCTAAGGATTAAGGGAAGTAATTGGTCTAACAGAAATTATTATGTTCACTACGAAATTCTGCGCATTGTTTCATGTTCCATTTCAAAATAATAAACGTTAAACAAAGGCGCCATCTTGTGAAAAATCTTGTCGGAACTCGGAATGTCAAAATCGTTTAGAAAAATTCTTGTGACATTGTTTGGATCGAGGAATTTTTTTGTTTAATGAAAAAAGTACTTGGCTTTTGAGGCAAAGGAATTTTGTCCCAGTCTTACATAAATCTGTAAAAAAATATTAGTTTTATGTGTTTTTTGTTTTAAAGAATTTTTGAAAAAAAATTCTACAATCAATGAACAGAAAACGTATTCTGTTCAGAAGGGAAATTTAAGGGTTATTCGCTGTGGCGGATGTCAACTGAAGCGATACAGGCTTTTAAAAAATACTGAAAACACAAATTTTGTAACATCTAACGTCGACGACCAACTAGGTCTACTTTAACATAGTTGGTCACCGACATTAGCCGATACTAAATTTGCGAACATCGCATGAGTTGCCAACTGGAGATAGCAGATAAGCCTACTGAACATAACATATCCTAATGATAAAACCACGGCAAGCTTTAGCCGGTAAAATAGTAAATCCTCTTTTTGTTTGTGGTTGTGGTTTTATTTATGGCAGTCAGTGGTCCAGTCAAGAAGTTAAGACAGTAAACAACATTTTAATTAAAGGCATTAATTAATATTACGACTTAAGTTCACTTTAAAATTAATTTACATCAATTTTGGGACAAATTTATATTTTTCTAATTGAATTACTTTAGGTTCCTAACTTTTGTATTGGGTATTAAAACAATGATATCGATTATTGAATAGAGTACATCGGATTAACTGAGGAGATAGATTTATACATTCAAACGTAAATCGTATCATTAAATTGCATTGCACACAATTTTCGCGGCTTTTATGTATAAATAACATTAAGTTTATACACGTTGCCACTCTCTAATCCCGGTTTTCACTGTACCTAATGTAGCGGAAAGCGCCACAGAGTAGCAATAGTCAGTACGACAACACATTAAACTGTTAAATAGTCTGTGGCTGCTTTTTTCACGCTTGAATTAAACCAGTCATTCAATATATAGTGCAAAGATACAGTGGGAGTTTTAATAGCCTAGTTAGAAATGGACGTAATTCTGGTTATGTTAGCTAATTCTAAGTTAAAAATTTTCACACTGATACAAACTGGTCCTTGTGTACTATCAACATGTAAAATGACATAATAATATGTAAGTGTCATAAGCCATGAAAATATGTTCACAGGGTGTTACAGAAATGCGTGGTGATACATCAAATATTGCTTCTGCCGATAGAAATGAGCAACTTTCTCCAAGAAAGTAATTCAACGCGCATTGCCGTAACACCCTCTACATTGCAGTATAAATATTGTAACGTGCCTTATTGAAAACTTTTAAGACAAAAAGAGGGTTAAATTCGACAACCAAAATCAATTGAACAATAGAAATGGAACAATACCGAACAAAACGATAGATTACCGTAAATTTCTATGAATGGTGCTTTTGTACGAACAGTTCGAAGTACTTTGGAGTTGAAGCAATGAAACCCTCGCTTTATTTACTTAGATTAAAGTAAAACGTGGAATCTCTCGTGGAAATTACCTTTTACGAACACAATGTGGAGTAATGATGTCTAATCCATAAACGTTGCCGATCTCAAATAGAGATTGTTTTCACCCAAGCTAATGTTGCGGAACGCCACAGTGTAGCCATTGTCAGTACATTAAGTACTCAACAATATTTTACTCTGTGGCTATTATTAAAATCAAAATCAAAACTTTTTATTTCTTACAAACCTCAAAAAGGCGCTTACGAAACGTTAAAGTTACAAAACTAAATGACTCTAGGTGCGCGGTTTCAAAATGTCCATCCTATGAAGAAAAACCTGCAAAAAAATCTTTTAAAAAATCTGATTTATACAAATACAATGTATTTCTTCTTCAAGACTTTATGGATCGATATGTTTATATTGTTGTGCACTTGTTAATGGCCAGTACAATGCAGTCAATTTTAATTTCTTATTGTTAGTGTATGTTACGTACATCCTTCTTCTTTAGAGAAACCGTAATGTTTATGAATTTGTAACGAATTATCATTTATATAAGAATTATACATGTTAAGTAATCAAAATATAAATAAAATCTTAATGTTTATTTAGGTATCTATTTAATAACCCAACTGAATAGAACAATACGGTAAGATTAATACGATAGCGTACAAAATGATAAATCATTATTCTGAAGTGTTAAAGCCATCGCAGTTCCATTGTGGTACTGAATTAATGCTATTTGTCTGTTTAGCTCCATCTCTGGCACTGAAACAATCGAGGTTCTAAAACAGAATACGGATTTGTGAAATAACTTTAAAATCGGTATCGCTTTAATGCTTTCCATTATTCTTTTATGGCTGTCCGTGTAATTGATTGAAAAGCTCATTTCTTTTAGTTGCAGTAGGTGCGTTGAGTGCATCTAGTAATTTGTGCAAGCTTTCTGTATTCAGTTTGAAACATGAGACATGTATCATTTGTAAAGAATTGTGTTTAAAATAAATATAATTACTTACTTGGTAGCCGAATTTTATCTAAATTAGAAATACATAACACATTGATTTCACTTGATAGTTTATCAAATGTTTTATCCAACTTAGCTGATAAGGCTTGCTTTTATGCCACTTAGGTATTCAATTTATCTGCGTAGGTATGTATGATGTTTTGAAGGTTGTAACTCTAAAACTTCCAATCAAACTTACCACATTTCCTTAGGAATTGATTACACCCTATTACAAAATAGGTGTGTTCTACTTAAAGTTTGTGACGGAGGAACGCGCCTTGCCACGTTTCCAACAGTAGCTGTTCAAGGAAAGCGATGCTTACAATGAGGAGTCACGCGACGGACCCTCGCTATGTAGGTTACAAACATACAAGTAAATCTTACACTACTTAGAAGTGCATCAACTAAAATCATGTTACATACACGAGTAAGAAACATAAATAAAACCAAACTTATTTAGTCTAATTATCCAATCAGGATAGACAGAATTAATACCTACGTCTTATTTTTTTACACAACTTTGTACCTCGCGCAAGACTTTGAAAGTTGAATTTAGATTTGGAGTAACTTCAATCAGTGTTTAAAACACACGTTACTTAAATTATTCAAACAAACAAAAAGAAATTTAAAATATTAAAAAAATCTCTTTATTATGTCAGTGTCTTTTTAGTGTTACATAGTTTAATGGTCACAGACGAATATCAACTGAAAATTATGCGAGCATAAAACGCGAGATTCCAGTCAAAGGTGAAGTACCCCCACAAGGCATAATCACACAGATTAAAACTCACACAGTGACACGCAAGTGACACAGTTACTGAACATGGGTCATATGAGACTTCGGAAAGTTTTTAAACAGATATTTCAAAGCAACTGTAAAACTATGAAAATGTTAAAGCGAGCTTTCGAACTGACTATATTTATATGTAACTTTAAAATGAGAGCTTTTGATAGTTTTTACAAATTTTGGCTATAGTAAAAACAAATGTAAGCGTAACACACATTTAAAGGCAATGTAAAATCCTTAACTGTTCTATCGAATGTTAAAGATTACCTACAAAAGTAGTCGATTTGTTTATCGTGAGAAACAATTGCAAACCAACAAATTTGGCACAGTCATCCAAACAACGCACAAGAAATCAAAAGTTAAACGAAATTAAGCGAAATTAAGTTACCCATAACAAGTACAATATAACATTGCAATAAAACTAAAAAGAAATTCAAGGAAATACGTGCCAAGTAATTTGAACGGCGTCAAAGACGGGGTCACGGACAAAACCGTCAATACAAACATATGGGAGCCTTGCCAATTCGGTAGGGCAGCAGGAGCAAGAGAATGACTGTCAGGCCATCGCTTCTGATCGCTATTACCTCACCCATTTCCCTTTGCTGAGTAATATCCGCAGGTAACAGACTCATTTTTTTCCTCAAGCTTCCATTCCTCAAGCTACGATGACACAGCGATAATTGTGACACAAGTTTACCTTAAGGTCCCACACCTTAGAGTAAAAATAAGTAAACAATAGAGTGCGCCTAACAGAGTATGAACTTTGAGCACTAGTATGAATAAATAAAATCGTAAAATTAGTGTCTAAACGGAGCGGATAATAATAATATCAGAACTATCGTCATTTTCGCATAAACGTCTGTCATCGCACGGAAAATCTCTTAAATCAGTAAACGAGCGTATACTTACACCTAAAAAATTGGTTACGTTTGGCTAAACGGGCTACTAGCGATGCGCGTACTCTATGCTTCAATATGTATACTCTAAGTTTGATACACTTTTTCGACTATTTCGAATACTGTACATTTGGGATTTGGTCTTCACACACGTACGATAGCCATGGTGGACCGAGTTTATGGTGTATGTATAGTGTCGCAATGTAAACTTAGTATTAAATTGTGATGATAATTTGAGGGTCAAATCATAAGAACAGCATTGCCAGCAGTGTTCTTGGAATCTTACACAGGCATCACTATTTAATCTTCTTAATAGATTTGAAGTGGACAATCAGTAGCGATAAAAAGTTTTGTCGTTCTCAGTAAATTAATGAACAATATTTGGAACACGACCATCCAATTTGTTGTTTGTAATTGTGTTCAGTTAACTAAAAAATGTTAACTGTTTCAGTTACATGATTTTAAACAAATTGTTAAAGACGTCGAGATTTCTATTTTATAAATCCAGTACCGAAAAGTACCGAGCGTGTAGTGAAAATAAAACGCTATCTCCGCTCCTATATTTTCATTAACTTTCTTCGTGTTACAACAGATTGACTTTTACATCACTTGCTAGAATTTTACGCTTCTAATCATACCTTTAGCGTGGTAATAGATGAGAAATCTTCGGTATAAATCAATCAGCATAAAACCTGTAACATCGAACCTGCTTGATGAGCCAAGAACACGCGACATTCGCCTTTTCGCTTCTACATCGATCGTCTTTAACGACTTTCGTAGTAACTGTCGGCACTGTAAAGTAATTTAGTTTTTTTTTCTACAATTAACAGTATTGGAACTTTACGAAGCAATATTGGAAAAAATCTGACGCTGATAAATGATTTATTAGCTTTTTCCGCGCCACGGTTGAGATTAGCTTGTATTGGCAATATAACAGTCTTTTGTTTTGTGGAACACTAATAACTTTGTTAACTAGAATTGTTTTATATCAATTTGATAATTTATTTTCGTACTTTATATATGTAAATATCGGCCGAAATATTTGCCCACAGGCAAATCTTACTTAGGTACTTATTTGACAGGATATAAAGATATGATAACATACAATTTTGACTACAAGAAGCCTAATATTTTGTAAGCAGTTGGAATAACAGTCACTACATTTGTAGCAAACTGAATTATTGATATCGCTAGCTAGATATGAATAATATTCTCTTGTAAACCGTATACGCGTAATATATTAGCATTGTGTTCTAACAAAATTGTACTATTTTCTCAATACGTTACAGAATATGGAACATGACAGAATAGTAATTTCAATATGGCGCTATATAAGATACACAAGCGAATATAGAACAGAAAACATAACATGGCCCCTCTGAAGTGGGCCACATCATATCGCCGTCCCTGTCATACTTTAGTGTTTACGTATTATTGCATCTTGCTCCCTCTTTGAAACATATAACTTCACAGAGGTCTAGTTCCTCGATTTAATAGAAGCAAGAAATGTATTGTGTTTAATTTCGTTCACTCGCATCCGACGTAGTTATGTTATCGAGAAGATAAATTAGAATCATAATAATAAATCTTACTTATTTATTTGTATTGAATATCTATGTCAACTGTATTCTTCAAAGGAATTTGTCGTTGAAATTGTTTGGGTAGACATAAATACTGTTGTCATGACTAAGAAGGTACGTAGGGGATTTTTTTGGACTGGATACGCTGAGAAACCTACGACATACTTGACAACAATCATCAATCACTAGCTGTCCCCCGCGACTTTGTCCGCGTGTTTTAATTTTAACGGTTTTAAATTTTTGCGATATTTTTAATTTATGTTCCGCTCCTTTTGGTCGTAGCGTAATGTTATATAGCTTATAGCCTTCCTCAATAAATGGGCTATCCAACACTAAAATAATTTTTCAAATCGGACCAATAGTTCCTAAGATTAGCGCGTTCAAACAAACTAACAAACTCTTCAGCTTCATATCTATACTAATACTAGCTGTCCCCCGCGACTTTGTTCGCGTGTTTTAGTTTCAACGTTTTTTAATTTTTGCGACATTTTTCATTTATGCTCTGCTCCTATTGGTCGTAGCGTGATGTTATATAGCCTATAGCCTTCTTCAATAAATGAGCTATCCAACATTGAAAGAATTTTTCAAATCGGACCAGTAGTTCCTGAGATTAGCGCGTTCAAACAAACAAACTAACAAACAAACAAACAAACAAACAAACAAACAAACTCTTCAGCTTTATAATATTAGTATAGATTATAAAGCTGAAGAGTTTGTTTGTTTGTTTGTTTGAACGCGCTAATCTCAGGAACTACTGGTTCGATTTGAAAAATTCTTTTTGTATTGGGTAGTCCGTTTATTGAGGAAGGCTATAGGCTATATAACATCACGCTACGACCAATAGGAGCAAAGCATAAATGAAAAATGTTGCAAAAATGAAAAACCGTTGAAACTAAAACACGCGAACAAAGTCGCGGGGGACAGCTAGTATTAGTATATAGATGTTTCGTTTATATTGTTGCCAATACAAACGTAAAACTAATATCGTTATGTTTTTATTTGAATCATTGAATTTTTTGAGCATTAAATTGAAAAGTTTTAACATTTGACAATCGTAATAGATGAGACCAATAATAGATCTAAAAGCCGCACGTTAAGTATTGAATAAAATATATTGCAGTAAAAATACTCTCCTAATTTAAAGAAGTACAGTCAAAATTAACTTTATAATATCTCTCATCTGTCTGTAGTAAGCCAGTTACACGCTCTTATTATTTTGCCAATTCACAAAGCATACAACTAAGTTATAATCTTTGAATTGACTATGTTGCGTTAGCTTAATTGTTTGAGTTTAAGTTATAAGTTAGTTCCACTAACTGAAGTCGTATTATGATTAAATGGAACAGCTGACATACTTCCTATATTAAAAAGAGATGGTGCTATATGTCTGTGAAGCTCCGCCCCTTTCATTAGTGAAATATTCATGATTCTACAATCGTCGTAAGATGGTTCTAACCTTAATCTGTACATAGTATAAAACTAAGTCATGCTCGCTGTTTGTACGCTAAGATGTTCTAAACTGCGGAGCGGATTTTAATGTATTTTTCAGCAATAGATAGAGTGATTCAAGAGTAAGGTTTTTGTCTATCATTAATTATTTTTTGTCTACCCGGGCGAAGCGGGGGTGATCCGCTATACCTATAATTTGATTTTGAATTAAACTGTATTTGTCTTTATTAATTACCGATATGATACTTGTCAGGTTTCATTTTGACTAACTAACGGTTGTATTATGTTTCGTGTAAATGCTTAGTCTTACATTATTTAATTAATTAAGTTACGTAACATTTCGAAAGATAAATTAAAACTTTTTTCAATACTATAATGTTCCTAAAGTTTTATGTAAATTTACATAATTTGATGTAGGCAGTTCTAACGTGATAGGTATTCTAACATAGACCTGTTCAGTAGAACAAGTGGGGACAAACGAATGAAATCACGCCATTAATAGTCAGACTCTTTTCTACTACAAATATGTTATAGCCAAAAAAGTTTATTTATAGACTGAATTAATACAACACGCATTAAAAGGGGCCCAAAAAGATCCCTATCAGAACATAATCTGCCCTTTGTCAGCGCGTTAATGGGGATTACTCAAGACAATGCCCTTTATAAAGCCCTTGGCTTTACAGGGCCGAGACAAATTCGTCTGTCCCGGCAGATTCCTGTCTCAAGACGCTTTGTATCCTCGTAATTGCAAAGATTTAAGTACTAGCTTGACTGTAGTAAATGATGAAACTAAGAGTTAAGTTTAACGCTGTAGTAAAACGACCCAATCCCATCATGTTTGGTTTCCTTAGATTCTCCTTCATTTGTAGGCACTGTGTACCTGGCTAATTTAATAATACATTTTAAATAAAAACTTATTTGCGTACTGTAAGTATAAAAACATTTGAATTATATATATTATATTATGTATAATATATATTGAAAAATTTTAATATAAAAAAAATGTTCCGACAAATAACAATATTTTATTTAAGAAAGCGGGGTTAAAAAAATAATTCTCCAACACCTCAAAATTTGATTAAGTTTTCATAGTGCCGTCTAATGAAAACTTAACGAAATGTTTAATTAAACTCTAATTAATTCTAATACAACTCAGATTGCCACTAAATAATTCGAAATTATTCATAAATAATGCGAAACCGTCAATATATAATTTGCGGGTAACAGAAATCGTTTATCCCTAACAATTAAGCCAACCTCAATTTCAGAATATTGAATATAGGGATTCGCCGCAATAGGTCAGGAGTTTGAAATCTTGCCAAGGACAATGTAACCTTCAAATAATCTTGGCATAAGTAATTGCTTTCAGTTTTTTGTTGGTTTCCTAAACACCATTATTTCCGAGAGACAAAAAGTGGTCTCCACCCCAACAAACTATTTAACAGTGATGATGATGATTTAAAAAATTAAAACGAAACTAAAGTATTTTTTTTTTTGTTAACTGACTTTTAATACCTGTACCTACTTTTTTTAACTAGCTGTTTCTCGCGGCTCCGCTCGCATGGATGTCGGTTATCGCGGCAAAATGTAGCCTATGTCCTTTCTCAGGCTTTAGACTATTTGACTTTAAACAGTTTCAGTTGTTTTGACGTGAAAGCGCGGCAGACAGACAGACAGATAGACAGAGTTACTTACGCATTAAAAATATTAATAAGGATATTAGCATTCATTGATACAAGTCAAACGAGCTCAGTAAGTTTTGCATTCAGCTTTCACTGTGCCCTACCGCGGACGAGACCAGCTGAGAGTATCCCTATATAATGTTTACAATTTTATAACTGAGGTTGTATAGTATGCTGCAAATATGCTAACATCACCTACAAACGCGAAAGTATGTGAGAATGATGGAATGGATGTTTTTTCCCCTTTCACGTATCAACCAGTGACTGATTTGGTCGAAATTTGGCAAACAAATAGTGTAGTGCATCAACATACTATTGTATCCGATAATATCCTCAGTGCGATTCTATTTTAAGTTTCATTAAGATATTCACTTGATTTTTTTGACTGGCTTCAAAAGGAGTGGAGGGAGTACCTAATACCTACCTACGTTACCGAAATATGTTTCCTTTTTATGAACGGAAATGGATGATAAATGTAAATTAAATTAAAAAGCCAACTTCACAAGTAGGTATTCATAAAAATATTTTTTTTGGAGTACTGCCTTTTTTTCTACCCTTATCCTATTTTCGTAACTTTCCAATTTCTTAAAAAATAATAAGAGTCTAAGCTTTGACCTAAGATCGACCCACCGTTTCGACATTCGACTGTTTACCGAATGAAACATACTCTTAATTAGGTAAATCTCGAATAGACAAATGCACTAACTTTTAAAGTTAAATAACATAGCTTTTAAGCATTCACAATAAAATATCGAAGGAGTTTTCTTGGGTTTGGACATACTTAGTTAAAAAAAGTTATATGGTAGTCAAGATACAACAAATAAAGATATAAATATTTAGTATGTTCGCTGCATGTCATCAACAAAGACACACTTAAGAGAACTGAGAGATCTTGTGTGCCACCCTCGTGACTGAAGACCACAAAACCCTTTGTTACAAAAGGTACATGGAATGAAAAGAGGTTGTATATAATAAAAAACCGTTCAATTGCGAGTTGGACTCTCACACAAGGGGTTCCATACCGTCGTACAAGATAACACTATATGTACTTTCTTTTTATTTGTCGTTGTAGCAGAAACACAACAGAACCCTAAAAATAAGGTTTATCAGCGTTGTAAGATAAAAATATATGTGATAGAATTGATTTATTTTTGGTTTTATGTTGAATGTGAATTTTTGCTCCAGACTTTCTGGATTTTTTTCTCGGTTGAATAGATGTTCGTGCAAAAGTAACTAGCTAAAAAAATACGATTTGTCGAATTGTACCTAATGATACAGTAATACAGATAGTATCGGTACCTACAGTGATTTAGTTTAGATGAATTATCTAAACAAGACGTAGGTAATTACTTAAAAAGTAAATAATTAAGTATACAAACATTAATTCCAAGATGGACCAGCTAACACAAGACCGCAAAAAAAATGTTTTGAAAACTAGATTTGTACAATAAATCTAATTATTGCGAAGCACTCAATGGCTTGTTTGGTAAATGGCCAACGTCTGTATTTTGACAGAAACAAAAACACAATATTGCCCATTTTAAGATTTATGTACCGATTTAATCATTCTTAGTATGAAAAATAACGAGTATCTCATGACTCATTAAAAATTCTTTAGTTATACAGACAGACAATAAATCAGATACAAGTGGGAGGATAAATACAATTGGATATTAATCTTGAATAGATTTATCAATAAGTATTATTTTGTTATAATGTTTGTAAAAGGTTTGTAATGAATGATTGGATTTACAATTTTTTATTTACGGGTATATTCCTTATATTATTAATGGAAAAGTTAGGTACCTAATTCTCGGTTTATTGTGTAAACAGATCTTGGTAACATTATCAAAAAGGACCGTTTTTCATCCATCCATTAAAATGGATTTGAAAATGGAACACAGGATTTTTAATATTAGTGGCCAGCGCCTGATAAAACTTTAATAACAAATAGTAAGTAGTTTGGCAACTACGCAGGTTTTACATGATTTATTAAAATATATTTAAATATCTTTAACGCTCTTGCCTCTTATAAAGCTTTTTTAATTATTTCGCATAGTTTGGCAACATTTTTCCGCTGTAATTCTACTCATTTGTTGGAATATTTCCAAAAATATAATTAGAATTTAAAAATATGTGTTCATATAATTTAGCAATGAGGAAAAGATCAGATTATTATAGAGTCCGTACGTAACAGCTCTTTACAGCGACATACTAGAATCCGATGTTCAAGATCACCAGATATCATGTTCAAATATATAAACACTAGCTGTCCCCCGCGACTTTGTCCGCTTGTTTTAGTTTCATCGATTTTTCATTTTTGCAACATTTTTCATTTATGCTCCGCTTCTTTTGGTAGCAGCGTAATGTTATATAGCTTATAGCCTTCCTCAATAAATGGGCTATCCAACACTGAAATATTTTTTCAAATCGGACCAGTAGTTCCTGAGATTAGCGCGTACAAACAAGCAAACAAACTCTTCAGCTTTATATATTATTAGTATAGATAATACAAATGCTATAACAACCGTATAGCAACTAAAGACACAACCAAAAAGTCATAGTTACGTTGCAATCAACTGTCACCAAAACATTTTTAGCTTACGCTACGACACGCGTCATTTAATAAACATTAGCTCAAACAATGAGTGTATAGACTCTGGCAGGGTGACAACACGCAGGGCTACAAAATAGGACTACAATAGGACTCACATTGTTATGCAGATCACGACGCACTCAGATACGCTGGCATTAATGCTCTTTGTTTAATAATTAGGCTCGCCTCATAAAAATACGTTGATGTTTTTAAAACAAAAAAAAACTGCTTATTTAACTATCAACACCGGATAAATTCTATAAAAGAAATCTTATTTAAATCTCATTTACCGGCCGAATATTTGTACTGGAGATGATAAACAGGATGTATTTATCTGGCTACTCAAGTTATTATACAAACAATATTTACACAACATCCTTTACAACTTTTCTTATTTATTCTATTTATATTTGTTTAGCAAAACTGTTTCACCAATGCATTCCGACATTGAAATGCTTTATACACTACATACACTCTAACAAACTAACTTCACAGCAAGTCAAATACGAGAACATATTAAACTGGAAATGAAAGAGGAGTGGAAGAACAGTGTTTGTGTGTACATACAATGCATTCTAGCATACACTGTATACAAAGGAAAACAAAGAAAAATTAAGCGAGATAAAGCACGAATACAGCTTAATTATGTTTATTATTATTTGAATATTAGCGACTCGCCCCGACGCTCAGGTAGAAAAAGCATTAATTAATCATACACACAAACTTTTCTCTTGAAATACTCTATTCATAGATGAAAATCATTTGAAAATCCGTTCGGTAGTTATTAAGTTTATCACCTTTAGACAGACAGACGTGGCAGATCACTTTATTATATAATTATTTGAATATGATAATAATTTTACCCACACCATTATGAGACACACACACTCACCACATGTATAAACACAAGTTATTTTTTAGACAAAAATCCTTACATCATTTAGGTAAAGTTCATGAAAGCTGACCTTTATGAAATAAGATTATAGACCTCAAAAGAGTTTTACGTAAATCATATCAGAAATGGTAAATCAACCCGAAAATGTTATTTCTATCCATACCGGACCCACACCTCTGCCGGGCGCTTCTCACCCCATTACGAGCGTATAGTCTCTGAACCACCCCTTGTGTATTCTACTAGATATTTTTAGCCCCTAAACAGTTTTCCCAGAATAGCTGATATTCAGACAAGAAAAAATAAAATAGGTTTCCCTCCAAAAATTTAAGACGGAAAATTTATGTAGCTCGTAGAAACGTGTGTATTTTCTTCGTAATGTTTTTAAAGAAATATATTATACAATTCGAGAGTTGCAGATATCGCCTACATTTGAGTAAAGCCTCTGTAAGTTAATAAATGGAGCTGCAGTTCCCTTATTCATTCCGCCAGTCTGATAAGAACTGGTTTTCAACACAAAAGAAGATAAAGCAATAAAGAAAAAAATTTTCAACGTCTCAAGAACACCTGAACTAAAAAAAGTAAGGGGATGTACGCTCGTGTCGCCATTGTCATAACCCTTTTATTTTTTCACACAACGAATACACAGATGAAGGAAAACACGAAAAACAAAGTCAACAATGCCTTTGTACCACTGATGTGTGTCTGTTACTCTGATACGAACCTTCTTGTTAAAAATGTTTTGTTGCCGCATTTCGTTTGCAAAAATACCGCCATGTTTCATTTATATTTAGATTTGTTTTCAAAAATAGAATTTTTAAAACTCGTTTACTGTAATAACTACGTCACGTCAGTAAACAATATAATTTTTGGAATTCCAATTGGAATAGGAACGTTTTAATGGATAAATTAGGTAATTTGATTTGGAACTATGCTAGAATGCGTCATGGATGTCGAAATTTGTGCATATTAGTGTCATATTAGTGTAGAATCATCAATCATTACTACGCTCCTAACGAGTGCGCCATTTACAACGCATTTTCCAAAATTGGACTGTACCCTGACCTAGTTAAGTTTTGGGTTATTCTGGTCGGTATCGCACATTTAGCATGAAACTTAATGTAAGAACACTCAGATTCCAGAATTTCTAAACAATATCACGCTATCCCCGAAAACATTGAAATCAGTCCTAACCTTTTAAAGTCAACTGACCCGTGTTATACTAATCAGTCGATTGAAATCCAACAATTGATTAAAAACAAATCTCTATACAGAGGTTGTCAACATTTTCTTGTAGTCTGAATTAGCATTAAGTTATGCATATTGAGTGAATAAGGGAGGGGTACAGGGTTTGGTTCAGGGTTGTTTACAAACTGTCGACGTTAATTCCACGATGCTTGTGATAGCACGGAGCTCACGCAGGGTCAGGCACACGACAACTTTTGTTTGCTTAATAATGTAGGTTACTTAAAGCTAACCCAAGCTTCCTGTTTTGAATTTCAAGGCGGTTTGCGTGTTTTTGGCGAGTTTCACGGTTCAATGGTATTTCTGTTGAGCTAAAGGTGAATAACGATGATAAATTGGTTCTCGAAATAACTCGCGCGATTCTATCTAGACGTTGCGCCTAACTATGACACTTTTAAATAACTGATTTGTTTTTGACAGAGTGGTATATGTTTATATTTATCCAAAACAGTAGCACGGGAAATTCTCTATCATCTTTGAATATAGAAAGTCTAATAATCTGAACGAATACGACAAATTTTTAATGACACTAATAGAATTTCACCCATTTCCAAAATGTAGTCGAAGCCTTTCGAAAAGTAAATGGTATCTATTAATCAATTAAAGCTGGCAATAAAATCATCTATTAAACAGAGATTGCCGATATAAAAAAATCAAGACAACCATTTTTAGACAACAACGCCAAAAATGGTTTTTGTTAATTAGGACCGTGCAATTAGCTGAGTTGACCGTTTGTTTACAATATTCTCGTACCGACGTGGTGTTCGTTATAAAGTAATTAGCTATTGCGATAATTTGATCGACCGCTTCTTGGCTCGCTCGGGAACTAATAATTTTGTTGAATGATTCTCCTTTTTTAGAAAAAAGCTGCATTGCAGCATGGTGTTATTAGCAACACTACATATTATATTGAAGTAAGCTTTCTTTTTTTTTCGAAGTTATTAACTAACCAATATCACTATGTTATGCTAGTGTCATGGTGGTCTAGCAGTTCAACAAACGGATTTGTATCAACAAGGTAGCAGGTTCGAAACCACTATGGACAAGTACCCATGTGACTTTTTCAAAGTTATACATATATTCTTTCTTAATTATTCTAAGACACCATTGGCAAACGATGAAGGAACACATCGTGAGGAAACATGGATTCCAAAAATTGGAATCTGAAATCGCCAACCCGCATTGAGCAAGCGTGGTGATCAATGCTCGTGCCTTCTCTACATGACAAGAGGCCTGTGCCCAGCAGTGGGACATTAATAGGCTGGTATTATTTTTATTATTAATCTTACTATTTAATCAGTGATTTTTCTTAAATAAGGTAGAATTTTGACAAGATAAGTTTACATAACATAACATAAAGGAAAACGCAGCTTGTGAAGTTACTATTTTTTAACAGGGGTTCAAAGTCTGTTTACGCAGAAAAAATATTCTAGGATCTGACAAATAAATAGTAGCAATGTCCTAGCAAATTTGGAGGATATAAAAAATTGTATTTGCTATGTCAATACGGTCGCTATTTACTGTGTCAGAGTGTCTAAGAAAACGGGAAGCGGGATTGTTTGGATATGACAGCAGCAGACGTTCATATTCTTGGACACAAAAGATAGGAAGACAAAAGCGTATTGGCTATTGTTACGAACGTTAATAGACAGCGATGATCACTTACGAATGCCTTCAGTAGCTGCGAATAAATACCTGTATAGGTGGTATACTCAATTGAATAATTTTTTTCATTTTTTTTTCTGGTGGATTATGCACTATATAGAAACTATCTATTTAATTATTTGTTACCTTTTGCTTTCCGACGTTTTCGCGAATATTAGACATTGAAATAAAACTAATTTTGAACGGATTTTATCGCGATTAAATCCGGTCAAAAGTAGCTTTATTCACTTCAACATTTTTTACTAATCACTCGACATCTTCACCAATCGGCATGTTTCCTAATTTTTGTTTTAATGTCCGCCTTGTAGATTATTAATGAATTTTATTGGACACGTATTTTTTCTTTTTTCCTACAAACAAAAAATGATCAAAATACAGAGAACGCAAATTACGCGTGACGTCACTCCTCGCCACAATTTTTACCAAGGCGTGGCGTCATAAGCCCCCACTCCGAAACTTTAAAGCGCTGTATCTTTGTAAGTTTTTATTGTTTTGATAAAAGAAAAAATACGTGTCTAATATTTTTTTATTATCTAACTGAAGAACTAAATAGATTTTAACTTTTCATACCCAGGAAACATCCCTATTATAAACCTATTTAAATGATGTTTATTGGTAATAGGAAGGTTAACAAGGCTGGCCCATTTCAATTTAAACAAAATATTTCACCCAAATGCAAGGGAGAAAATTATTAGAGAAAAATCAAATTCCAATTTTCATACATTTAATGCTTAAAATAAACGAAACATATCTAAAATAAACACACGTTTTACGTATTCATGTGATGTTCCACTTACTTTTTACTTTACAAACTGTGTTTGATGTTATCCGTGTACACGTAGATTTCTTTGCAAAAGTGAGCTGGCCTTTTAGCTGCCACTTACAATATCAGCATTGCATAGAAAACCACGACTTGCTTTGACGCCGTTTTTTGATGGAACTCTTCAACACAGCAATTTACTCTGATTTTATGTAACATGTAACTACTATTTGGTACGCGGCTTCGCTCTACAAATATGTTTTTGAATAAAAGTCGGGCATAAATCCAGGATGATCGGTGGGTAACTTGATCTAAATCCTCTTATGTGTCATGGCGTAACGCGATTAAGTGCATACGACCGACAATAAATTGAAACACCGTATTGAGGCAAACAATGCATGTCTATTCATTAATTAACAAAGAGTCTTACATTAATTCCCTACAACTTTGTGTAATTCAAGACCTTTCTAACTCAAGCCATAAATAAAACAATTGAGTAAAATACGGCACGAAGTAAATAGAATTACTGTTTCGTTTTTATTACGCTATCAAAGAAGAACCGTCGCATGCCATTTGGAAAAAGAAAACCTAAGACAAAACGCAATTACGTACTAGAGACCCTATTTTATGTCTCTTATAGTAATTTAATGGCAAAGGCATACATTATTCAGCCGCACATATTCAGCCAAACAAAGAGGTCTCATAACTTAATTTATAATAAGCAGAAATTATATAACGAGCCCCAAGAATGTTATTCTTCTTATATATTAGAGTTTTGGCCATATATGTTGTTTAATAATGAAGTACTTATAGTAAATATATTTTAAGGGAAAGGTATTCTGTAATCAACTTTATGAATAAAACAAAACAGTCGAATTTATGTTGTTATGGTTATAATGCAGTTGTGGCTAAGGTTTAATTATAGCCCCACCGCATTTCGCAACATTATCCATTATTTCAGAGTTTCTGTACCATACATTAAACAAGATGATTTAGTGTAAATTAATATGTGTAACCAAAATAAGGTAACAAAAATTAGGACCAGTGCTTTTAATTTAACCCATTTCAAACGAAAAATGAAAATCACCGTCGGTTTGAAGGCAAATAGCAAATTATTTTTACAAAGAATCCTTGTACAATACACAATGAGGACGGTCATTGCCAAAAATGAGGCTATATTAAAATAAAAGCGATTATTCCGCTGAGAGACGTATTCTTTATCAAAGTTCCTCTGATTCGCTTCATTTGTATTAAAAGGACTGAAGCAATTGCTTCTTAGTATGTGATATTTTAAGTAAACGTTCGTTTTAAAATAATCTTCTTTAGCTAAATTAAACTCCTTTCTCTTTTCTCTCTTATCTTTAAAGTATAACAACTACAGTTATTTAGTGTAATGTTACGCGTAAAAATACTTTCTTTATACATTTTTTCCATTTTAATATTTATTATTTATATTTTATTGTTGGCTTTAGGTACACGACAGTGTTGATGATTAGAGAAAAACAAAAGAAGTTTAAAGAAAGCTTGAAGTTCCTGCCACGCGTGGCATTGGAGTCTGTGTTTAAGAAATTCTAGACAGACATTATCACTAAAGAATGATAGTATCACAGAAAAATATATATTTACAACAAAATATTTTGCCTGAAATTACGGAGCAAATAGGATCTCATAATTTGTACCCTCTGTCATTCGTCATCATTATTGGCCATTGCCTCTGTAAAAGACGATTAATCAGTGTCATGTGGGTAGGATATTGTTGGTGGCTGAATATCCTAATTCTTGAGCCATAATCTCATGTAAAATACGGTATTCAGCTGAATCCGGTAGTACTGGAAAAGGCTAGGCAGAAGATGAATCTCATAAACCTTGAATATTATTACACTGATGTGTGAAATATGGATTTACAGATGACACATGCCTTACTAAAAGATCAAATCGACATGTTTTGGACCTACCATGTTATCGTCTTGTTAGCTTTGTCCAAAACTAGTCCAATGTATTTCAAACTTACGGAAGATAATAGCTTTCTTAATAATTAAATGTTTGGCTCATTCCAACACGACAGATCGAGAATCATAGCAAGCGTGACGAATGTGGAAATATTCCTAGACATTATTCGCGTTCCCAGAAGGGGAGGCTTGGATTAATAGGTAATCAATATAATATAAATTTACTTTACTAAGCAGTCCTGCTGTTCAAGTCTGTGGGTCTGTTTCCAGTCTCAACCAATTCTACAGGATACCAATAAAACTGGGCTAGAGACGGTATCTTTGGTTTGGTAAGGAGAATTGAGAATTTTAGCGAACAGGAAAGATTCTAAAAACTACATTAATTGCAGTTAAGATTACGCATTAATTAACAGATAACTTATAAGTCTCTTTTACTGAAATTGTACATTGGAATTGGTCCTTTGTCAGGTTAAAACTCGAAGATATTTATTAATAAACCCATTTATTGTGTACATGACTGTGCATTGGTTCAGTTTAATGGTTTTTTATTGTTGGGCTTGAACTTACTTTGTCTCTTACGATCTTTTATAAGCATGTTTTTATCTGCTTTCTTATAGGTATCAGTTATAGCTGATTATTCAGATGTTACTTCAGGGATTACTTTTGTTTTAATTTCAACCGCCTTTATTTTGCGATTAGTCTTAAGTCTTAAGCTACTTAATTCATATTTCATAAGTTCAGTAAGCTGAGCTCTCCCAAGCTGAGTTATTTCTTCATCGTAAATTTCCTTCAATGAATAATTTAAGCTAATATCTTCACTAAGTCGAGGTAGGTAGTTAGTTCACATGCAAATTTGGCACTAAACAACAGTTGGGAAGGGAAATAACTATATTTAAATCTGAATTACCTCTATTAATAATTTATTTGATTTAGCACTACAATAAGAAATATAAAAATATTTTCCTTTTATAAATAGTAAATAAGCGGTCAGCAGACAAGCGTGACTGCATCACGATAGACCGCACTATCTCACTCGAGCCACACGTCAAATTACTTTCACATTTTTTACGATTCGCGTGGACCGCCAACTTAGCTTAGAAATATCCACATATTTAATAACCCTGCTTTCATAAAAATATCATCCACAAGCTCAATGGACGCGACGCTCATTCACAAAACAAACATAAACATTCGAGTCGCGCGTACGAAACTAATAAACGATAAAACTGAATGGAACACACCTCCTTAAATTAACGTATCGCTCCAGATTTGCTCCAGGTATCCTCCGTATTGTTAAAAAATCACTGCGTTCACTTTGTTTGGTCACTTGTAGCACTGTGTGACACTCGCGCCGATCGCTCTCGCTGAACTAAGTTCCGCTCGACGCGTATGCTGTGTTCGAACGTCCGACAAAGACTGATCGCGTGCGGCGTGGTGGCGGCGCGAAGCGGCACCGCCGCTCGCCTTCTCGAATCAAGGCCATGCAAAACGCTGCTCCCATTTCCCCCCAGTGGAAAGTGTTCGTATCCGTGATCCGTGCCCCTTTCGGGCAGGTGTGGGAGAAAGCACCCAAAAAATTGATCGTTCTGACTCATTCGTTGAGATGATTCGCTTGTCTGCATCGCTAGATGGACATGCTGCCATGGAAAGTGAAAGAACCGGTTTCGAAGGCGCCAAATCTGTTAATGAAAAAGAAAAAGTTCAAAGCAACGCGCCTCGTGCCACGCGAGCGATTATGGTGGCATATAAACAAGAAACTTGACAAAATAACTGGAATACTTCTAGCTAACTTTTTTATTAAACGGGGCTAACTTTATCGAGGATCATAATCAATCTTTCATCAAAAACTTAAGTATTATTTAAGATATTGATACGAAAAAATCCTCCCGTGCCAGCGAAGTGCTTCATAAGTTGTAAATTTAAAGTTGGCTACTCGTAAACATGGCCACTGCACCGGAATAGTTTTGACAAGTTTATTTTATCTTTCTTCAGTTCCAGGCTTAAGTAATAAGTTAATGAATTCTGTTCACGAAACAGAATGGACGTCGGTACTCTTATCGGGTTAAGTAACGTAACGTTAACAACAGGAGGAATGTATGCGAAGCATATTGAGCTCGAAGTTGGTCCTCCATTTGCTATTTCAAAGAGAATAACTTTGCATTACAATGCAACTGCAATTCAAGGTAGTTTTGACTATGGTGACACACAATAAATAAACATAAATGGACAAAAATGAAATTACTGAGAAGAATATTCAACATTTTTTGGTTCTAATGGAAATTCTTGTCAATATTAAATTTCATGTGAGTTAATCTCTCTTAATTAATAGACATACCTAAAGCTTAATTTTTTTTTTACACTTAGTCCCAAATTTTTAATATTATATATATGTTTTCTCGACCTTAAGTTGATCGTTTTTTAAACCATTCAGGAACTAGCACCTTCTTTTAGTTTTGAATATATGGATAAAGTAGAAACTGTCAATAGTTTGGTACTACTACCAAATCATCGATTAATGATCATAATGGCCGTCTTCATGGCTCGTTAGAGTGAAAACTTAAATGTATTCGTGGATGACCACAGCTGCATTATACTTTCGAGACGAAATAGAACTATCCAGTGAAATCACTATCTATAGAACTTATTTACAATTTACTAAATCATATACGGTTTGTTTATAGCTATCACTATCATCAACTACCATCAAAAAAACATTCGGAATAAAAGACAGACAGGAAATTTAAAGACTTCGGACCACTGTTGGTTTATTATTGTGCAAGGTACTTTAAATTTTGCTCAGTCAAGAGGAAGAAATATTAGTGTTACCGATGATGCCTTGGGCTCACCTTATTCTTTAAATAAGAAAGGCCTGCAACGATGAATTACAGATTGATATTACTTATTACATAAATTCGATATAAATAAAGCCTCAAAATTTGCATTTATAATTAAGTAAGAAAGTACAATTACAATCCACATAACTTTGGCCATTAATCTTCTGAATTTAATAGAATTCTATTAAAAATACAATTGCATTAATTCCGCGATACTATCAACAATCTCTTTTTGACATTTGGAAGCATGTGTCACTTGCAAATGTCACGATAAAGTCGAACCATAGAAGTAATAGAATATAAAGTGACAAGATCTGTAGCCAAACTTACCAACTGGGTCCTATACGGGGTACTTAGAGCATTCTGGGTATTGTGAGTCTATACATGGAATACTTAATAAGTAATAACTGCACAATACGGTAGGGATTAGTCACAGTAGCTTTGTTGAATCAAAGGTCTTTCATAAGTAATAGCTTTCTCTATTTAGCATACAAAAGAGATATTTTATAATATAGTCATAAGTAGATACATAGCGTGTTCTATGATTTTATAAGGTGACCCATATAATACAGACGAAATGAAGGTATAATTAAGGTGATATGTTAGGGAAATTGTTATTATTATTTTATTTTGACTGATGTTTTAATATCAATTTGTTACATAAAAATAACAATTATTATTTTTGATAGCGGATTGCCAAGTGTTATGAGTCCCCATGCCAATTACCACTGTGCGCGGCGTGCCGCTGGTATGATGGAATGCATGGGACAAGCATTTATGTGATCCACAAATGCTTGTTCTGAGTCTGGGTGTTCTTTGTACGTGTGATTTATATGTTTGTAAAGCACCCGTCACACAAGGGTTAAATTTCTTAGAGCGGAAGACGTTTATTTAAAAATAATAATTAAACTTTCTAAATAATAGGATGCAAGACATACAAGATTAAAAATAAAAATTGAAAGACATTAACACAACAAATTGCTAAAAAAAATACCACTTAGTGCCTATTTGATATCTGATTCCTGTTTGCCAGTTCTATATTATTAGATACTCGAAACAAGCTCCGTAGTATAATTCAATTTGTTGTTGGCAATTAGTCGCTTCGTGATATTATCAGTTTAGCCATTTCCAACATCAGTTCTTAAGGATCAATCATCAGGATTACTGTAATATTTTATTCAATTATTTTTGTTGAATAGGGGATGATGTCTTGATGGCGATCAAGGCTCCATTGCGGGATAGATACGATTCTGCTAATATTAAAGTTGAGACAGACAGTGATTAGAACACTGACTGTAGTAGCAAAAGGAAAACTTTTAAGCAACTTAGAACATTTAAAAGTACAGGTTTATTTGTAGGGCTCCAAATTTGTTTACAACCTCTTTTGAATTTATTCAGGAATACGGTCATAAAAAAGAAAAAAGTTTGTCTTCCAAAAAGTTTATCATTTCTTTTGTATTTTTACAGGAGAGTATTACCTACTCTTTGTTATGAGATTTTCAGGTGCGTATCTTGTTCCTTCAGTATTTTCGCTAACTTTTGTTATGACCTGTGTAAATCTTCTGATAATGGATATTTTCTAACAACTTTATTAGATAATAAATTCATCCATCTACACATGGTTGTATATAAGTTTGTTAAGCAGTATGCAGTAGTTAAAGTACAATTAAAAAAACTGATTTAAAAACTGATCCTTATTTTTCAGCAAAAAACTTTTTGTTAAAATATATAGTTAATTTTCTAGGTTTCCGTACCCAAAAGGTGCAAGCGAGACCCTATTACTATTTCTCCACCTTCCGTCTGACTGTCTGCCGATTGTTATAGGTGGACAGTTAAAAGGGGAACCCCCTCTAGTTATCAAATATTCTTTTCGCATTTTATTCCTTTAAAAACCTTGTTCGATGGTACGGCCTATCTACATCTGTGTACGGAACCCTTCAAACACGAGACCGACTCGCATTCAAACGGCTTTTTAATTTAAAAATGATCCGTATTGTAAAAAGTATTTATAATTTAACAACAACACACTGTTTAACAAACGCTTTTAAACTGGTTCATTTTCAGATAGGAACACTACAAGGTTTTCGTGCCAACAGCGTTGTGGTATTATGTAGCGAATAATAAACCTTTCGACAGTTATTGAGTGTGTAAGCGGCTTTAACGATGAGCTGGCACAACTTCCAAGTGTCATGACTGGCATTTTCTTCATTTTTTTTTATTTTTATTTACCCTTCAAATGATAAGTGCCGTGGAAAAAAATGTGTGAAATAAGTAATAAGACAACGTGGAGAGGATAACCTTAGGTTTTACAAATGCTTTAATCTTCAAGATTTTGGTCGATAAATGTGACCTTAAATATTAAAACTAGGCGCAAAGATAAACTACGGGTGTTAAGGCGTGTGCCACTTATCGCTCCTGAGCAAACTCCATTAGCGAACGAAATTTCCTAGCGTATGATGTTACAGCGACTCCTTGCCGAATGGGCTGTGAAAATGACAAGATTTACTGCTTATAAACGATATTACTCCTTCATTTTATATCTACTTAAAATATAGCAGTAGCAGATTATATTTTAGATGAGCTTTTTAAGACTTTATATATTATGAATTTGGACTTATACTAAAATATAATTCACGTACTGACCCGTCCGGGGTCAAACCCGGGACCTCAAAGCTGGCGATACCTTGAAAACCTGTGTGTGGGTACGCCACTCGAAAATCGTCAATGTATCAAATCGTGATATGAGTCCCAGTGTCAGGCAATAAGCAAGCGTTATGATTATATCTAACTATAATCTGTTAACAAATAACAATGGGGGTTATTAATACCTCTTGTCTGGCGGGCTACCTGCATTGTTAGCTCCAATCAAATTGGTTTAGTTTAAATCAAAATGCAACAAGTAGTCGTAACTTAAAAAAGTTTTTAGTCTCCAATTCCAGTCATTTCCAGACCGCCTACAACACTATCGTCTAGATACAATAATAAGCTCACACAAATCAATGTTACACATTATTTCAATGTCATGTGACGTAGTTAATAAGTAGTTTACCATGGTCTAGGAAATCTAAAAATATAAATGTTTACTTGTTATTTAATAAGTTTTATATTAGGAAAGTACCGGGGGGAAAGAACATGGTGAGCTATTTCTAGCATAAAATATTGAAAATCTCCTCAATCTTCACTGACTTTCATAGTCGACAGTACAAAAGGGAAAAATCTTTAGAATAAAATACGTAGAAAATGTTTTATATCGTGAAAAGTTTCCAAAGTTTATTACACAAGATTTTCATTCTTACAAAACAATAGTTTGTTTCCTGTGTCATTGACCCTCAGGGGAAAAGGGCGAGTCACTGGAGCCCAAAGGGTAGTAGGTAGGGACAAACCTCCCCAACAACAATCGAAATGTGGACCCATTAGGTACCAGATAATGCCAACTCCGAATTGCCAATAATTCACGAACAAATTACCAATCTGGTTACGTAAAAACGAAATTGATTGGCAATTACATCATTAAGGGCAAATTGGATACGAGGGAATCGTTCAATTAGGCAAAATAAATTAGGAATATACGATTTAGGCAACATTTATAGAATTCTGTTTTTATTACATCATAATTTAGCTCTTATTTAAATTTCGATGTTGATATATATCTAAAAAGTGATATTAAATTGAGTTTATGTAAGTATAAATGTAAATATATTTTCATATTGTGTATAAAGTAAAAAAGATAAGGTTACATAAATATTAGTCGCCGTGGCATAGGGGTTCAATGACCAAATTCGTATGCATATGATTGCAAATTCGAACCCAGGCTAGACCAATGACTAATTACCAAGTTACATTGGTACTAGCTGCACTATATGTACTTTTTTTTAAGCCACCGGATTGCTTCTCCCTTCCCTCATACTGAATACCACGGGACAGCGGTGCAAACTATCGAAATACTAACGAATACCTGCTGAAACCCATCTCAACCTTAATACGTTCTTAAATATCTGTGTGTCGCCACTTTACATCATACAGTTACATCTCCGTCAATGCTGTGCTGTCTCCAGCATAAGACTTTTTATTCCATCTTTTCTCTCTCACTTTCAGTAAGAAATCTTATGGCATTTTTAATTATAATAATAATAATAATAATAAAATAAATTCTTTATTTCAGACCAGAGATCCATACAAATGTGTTAGTAATTTCTTATCCTAATGTTAGTATACAACAGTTATTGATATTTATTTATTTATCAATTATTGACATGGACATCAGCACGCACATGTCTACTTGCCCAGTGTCTAATAAACGGCCCATCAATTTTGTCTGCCAGTGTAGCTAGTATACTGTTAGGACTGTCCCTGAATCGCCGCATCATGGATGCACTTCGCTTGCGTATGATGGCATTGAAGTCATCTACTCTGGCCTCCGCAAACATGCCAGACGCGCTACACCATCGAGGCAGTCCCAACAGCAACCTCAGCGCATTATTATACTGTACGCGCAGAGCGTTGTAAGCCTTCTGCGTATACTTCACCCACAAGCTGCACGAGTAAAACGACTGGCAATATGCTCTAAATAAGGTCAGTTTTACTTGTTTAGTGCATCGAGCAAACCTGCGGGCAAGCATGTTACATCTGGCTGCCAACGCTCTGCGCTCCCTATCAATATCCTGATCATCAGTCAGAGAATCCGTGACTACATGGCCGAGGTATTTAAATTGAGTGACAACTTTTAGAGGAGAATCTCGAAGCTTTATAGGTGGAATATAAGCAGGTGTATTATTTCGTACCTTAAACACAATTACTTCACTCTTAGTGGCGTTATACCTCAAGCCATGAGCCTCCGCATATCTCTCACAGACAGCCAGCAGTTTCCTCAGACCACAGATGGATGGGCTGAGCAGCACCATGTCATCGGCGTAACTGATATTGTTTACCATCTTACCATCTATTGAGCACCCAACCATGGTGCCGCTCAGCTCCCCCACCAACCGATCTATGTAAAGATTAAACAGACTAGGTGAAGTTATACCCCCCTGCCTCACTCCACATTCCAGCCCATATGTGTCAGATTTGGTATCCGCCCACTTAACATAATTTTTCTGGTTCTTATACCAATGTTGGAATACATTAATTAACTCAGCCGGTAAGTCTGTGTCATCCGACAAAATTATGCAAACACTGTGGAAGATACAGTAAATGGAAATGTCGGGTGACGTCAGTTGTGGCTAAAATTTTTACCCACGCGTGACGTCACAAGTACTACTTTAAAGCGCTTCAACTTTGTAATTTTTCATTGATTTGATAAAAGAAAAAATACGAGTTTTTATTCTTTTTTTATTTATCTGGTGGACTAAATAGATATTTCCTTTTTATACCCAATCTGATATATTGTCACAATAAATTTTTGCGGTCTAACGTATTTTATTGTTCTAACTTCCTCATGATATCCATACCTACTCTTGGTTAGGGCAACGACGAAGAAAGTAGACTTTTACATTTTCTTATTATAAACTTGTTGAGTGAAGGTTTTCGTGCAGTAAATACCATAATCGCGTTAGACCCACACGCGAACGTTTACACGCTTCGTAAAAGTGGAAATGAGCTTACGTAACTTCACTTAATCATCAGAATATATTCCATATCTAAACTTTGTCAAACTATATTATTTTATCAAGTTTGGTTGAAAGTAGGGCTAGTAAAAATGTTTGTTATAGGCCTAAATTTTTTCACTTGTATGCAAACAAACAGCATATATAGTTAGTTATCTATACCAACAAATATTTGTAAACATCATATTTGACAATCCATTTTGTGATTGTTGCTTCTTACTGGTCCTGTTATGACATTCTAACATAGAGCTAATGTAGACTAACTGTACCAGTATTAACTGGTCTCAAGTTAGCGTCGCGTCAGTATGTAAAACTAAAAGAATATAAGTACTCTAAATCAAATACCTTATTTACAAGAAACTTTATAATTTTAATATTTACAAACTTAACTAAATACACCTTCACTTAAAACAAAACTAAACTGTTAACTAAAAAAACGGCGTCAAAAAATTCATCCACATCGCTGTCAAAAGGAAGTGTGTCCAAAAGACTGGCGGCTTTGCCTCGTTGTATAAAAAATAACAATGCTTATCCTCCTCTAAGGTAAAAGCCAGCTCTTGGGTCACGCGAGGTGTCTACAAGACATTTTGTCTAATCTTTAAATAACATGTGTCCACTCAGACCTCTCGGTCCGAATGACTAAACCCAAAAAAAAAAAAAAGTACATAAAAAAATATTAATTTAACATATATATAAAGTTATTATACCTAGTGAAAATCGTAGAAAACCGAAGCGATTGGCGCGTTTTATCATGCATGAATAATTTCTTCTTAATTAATCAAGTCTATCAGTAAAACAATATGTTCAATCGTACATGGGTTTATCGTACTTCAGTATTTCTTCACAATCAGCCTCATAAGAAAGTCTAACAATATTTGAATCTGTTTTTTCTTTCTCTCTTATTCTCAAGTTTTTTTTTTTGACATTGAATTCAGGACGATTACACCATCACAATCCTTCGTTAAGATAAAATTGAATTTATATTTACGTAGATTCTAAACTCATAATAAATAATAACAACCGCCAACAATAACAATTACGGAGTATAGATCTAAACAGATAGCATTGTTCGTTGATGATCACATTCACCGTCCAACCAGTTACCGATGAGATCAACCAGTTTCATCATCTTTCTGTGACATTTGGAATGACATAATAATTATTAAGAAAAGAATTACTTAAAATATCGGTGACGAATTTGGAACTGAATTATTTATTTAACACGGTTATTATTTAATCTGTCATTTGTACTATTACCTTGTTCTATATGAAAAAGATGAGTGCGATGTTTGTCCCGCAATAGGTACCTACAGTTACATTGATATACTTTACATAGTATAAAACAAAGTCGCTCCGTTGATTGTACGCTTAAATGTTCTAAACTACTCAAGCAATAGATAGAGTGAATCAAGAGGAAGGTTTATATGTATAATACACTAGCTGTCCCCCCCCCCCCAAGCCTTCCTTAATAAATGGGTTATCTAACACTGAAATATTTTTTTAAATCGGACCAATAGTTCCTGAAATTAGCGCGTTCAAACAAACACACAAACAAACTCTTCAGCTTTACATATTAGTAAATATATATTAGATTAATATTTTGTCTATCCGTTTAAAGCTGAAGAACACTATCATGAAAAAAGGCAGTCTAGATATGTAAAATTCTGAGAGATGAATCCGTTTGGAATGTTAAAAATGACTCCGAAATAGTTCGGTAAAAGCAGAAAAATATCAAATTAAAGTTGTGAGCAATATTTGAAAATACACTAAAATATACACAGACTCTGGCGTGGGATAATTATAACAATTTGCAAAATGCGGTCCTGTTAACCTGTTTATTTAGAGAATTCAATTTGAGCTAATTGGAGTGGCCCACACACATACCTATAATCAGAGTCTAACTAGGAAACCTATACTTGCAAAGAACTGTGACATTTAAAAAAGTCTGACTACGCCCACGAATAATAAGAAAATAAAAAGTTTTTACGGTATTATACTTTAATGTTTATGATCCACCAAAGCATAAATTCTACCTTAAATACTGAAGAAATCTAAAAAGGAAAACTCCAAAAACGGTACCGTTTTATTTATGGTTTTTTGTTTAATCAGAATTTTATATTTAAAAAGGTATTCCTAATCAACGGACATGTATAAATCCTTCGCATACATAAATAATACCTTATGATTCTGGCAAAAATTGTAACAAAACATTTACGTAAGATTTTTATTTTTCATATTAGAAATTTGTATAAATAATATGTAATGAGTGTATGGCAATGTTTATTAGAGAAAATACGGAGGTCAGAGTGCTTGAGAGAATGTAAAAATCCGGTTGTAAATTTTTGTTTTGTTGTGTCCGGCGAGTTTGCGGAATGAGGTCAGTGTCGCTTGTGGCCCAAGTTACATGATGTAGAGGACTCTGGGACCTGTCTAAATAAAAACCAAACCATTTTTCCAAACTCGTTTGTGCCCACTCGTCGGTCTGTGGTTGTGGCTAACGCATCAATGTTACGTCATTATGCATCAATGTATAATTGGGTGTAAATTGCTAATATATTGGCTATATCATTAGTTTGCAGTGTCAAACCTAAGAATGATGCAATGTGTTTTTAGATTCCGTTCCAAAAAAGGAAAAAAAAATCACTTGGGACGCTTCGTTTCGGTGAATCAATAAAAAAATCAAGCTAGATTTAGATATATATAGAAGCTTGTAAACGCAATAGAAAAATTACAACGATTTGCTTTTTTCCCTACATTTCCGAATGACTTAAAAACTATGGGGTACTTACTTACCTTCGACCCAGAATTACGAAATTTGCTATGTCTGACATCACAAGTAAATTGTAAATTTGACAGCGTCACATTTAAGAATTTTATCAAGTATTTCCAGGCACAAAAAAGTAACAAACGCTTTTGCTCCTAAATTGGCCCAACACTCTCGAATCAAATGTAAGTTGCGCCGAGCACGCGTGTGAAATCGCACCGTAATAAAAACAAACACTCGATAACAATGCTTATCGCTACCGAACTGCTAAAACAGTTGCTGACGACGTTCAGACACCGATCGTTTATCTTCCTATTGTCAGGTTCTAAGAAACACCAAGATTTATAAGCAAAATTAAACTAGATCTTGTTATTTATTACTCTGTTCTATATCATATATGTACGTAAAAACTTGACTTTTCCCTGTCGTTGTATTAGCCACTAGGAAAAACACATTTAAAGGAATAAACATTTTTATTCTTTCAGGATGTATTAAATTGTGATAGGGTTAGTATTAGAAAAAAAAATGCTGAGATAGCGGATTGTGTTTAAATATGTAGTGTAAGGTCATTTGTGTCGAATAAAAGATACGTACTATAGAAAGCATGTTACGATACTTCGTAACAACTCAAACTGATTTCAGGAGCCTTAAGTCAGAATTACAATGACAGAACTATTCTCAACATAATATTCACGCATTTCCTACTCCATAAAGATCGTTCGGAAAAAAGTACCCAAGTGCTTCCCCATTCGACTTTCCGATGACCACATGCGATGCAGATTTCGTTTAGGTTCCCCTCTGCCCAGCCCCTCCTCCCCGCCCCCCTTCCTTCTCTACTAAATAAAAAGGCGTAAACTTAAAAACAAATGCGAGCTGAACACCGGCGTTATCCAATCGTAACTCATTTATCTCTCACAGATACAGAGATAACAAGATTGGTAATATACGCTAAACTACAGAATCTTATTTTCCCCAACTTCGTTACTTTTTCTCAGACGGAATTCGAAAGTAAAAAGTAAATAAGATTGTCTATTGTGTCACAGTGACTATGGATAGCGACAGCAATAAGTTATTTAGGTATTTTATGGCGAAAAGGTTTAAATAACAGTAATATTTAATTCGTGGTTAGCTACAATCGAAGGCTATCTAAATTGGTGTTACGGTTTTTATTAATAACGTATTGAATTATGCTATCTTTCCCATTTATTAACAAAACTTTATTGTTTTCACTCTTTTAGCGCCGTATGTTTACATCCAAGTACGAAGAGAGTGTTTTCTTTTTCTAAAAAAAAAAATCGACTTCATCGTATTTAATTCAATTATCAAACATTTTATAAACACATCACGTAATCTTTTTTTTAACAAACTGTTAAACATTATCACATCGCTTTGTCATCGATATCCAAATCGAGAATCGAGTTGAGACCCGTAGTAAGACCGGAATGTAATCGATTAAAGTCGGGCCAAGACGGGAGATTGATGGAGGACTCGTGTAGCTTGGTCCAAGGACCCTCGCCGATCACTCAACGTCCGCAACAGCTACGGCCAGCGTCATCGCTATCTACTACTTTCTTATTATCCTGATACATCTCTTTAAATATAGACATATCAATTACCTATATCATACCCTTATATAATATAGACCCTTGGTCCGTGGGTCCCAGTGCGGACTTGCTTTTTAAGAGCTAGCCAAACGCCTTATTGACACTTTTCGCGTTACCCTAGGGCTGGCTTTTACCTGGGACAGAGGATAAGCATTGCCGTACAATGTGGCAATGCCGCCAGCCTTTTGGGAACACTTCCAGTAGACAGTGATGTAGACAAATTTTTTGAAGCCATGTTTTTTAGGATTTACGTTTTCATAAGTTGATTTTTTTTTTGTGTTTATATTGTTTAGTTGCTTATAATTAAATTCATATTGTACCTATAGCTATGTATCTTCATTTCAATCAAACGTTATTTAGCCACATAAAAAATGACTGAAATGACAATGCATTAATATTAATCTTATGTTATAGAAGGCGAAACTGATGGTGTCTCATTTTTAGGTGTCTCGGTATGCACCTAAAGATATGCTTCTAGTTTAGTATTCTACGTTACATCAACGTTAAAGTTTCAAGCATGTGTATTCAGTAGTGTATGTAGATCAATTTTATCGTCATCTTGAAAAACTCTCATATAGGCGGTTGCCTAACCTTGAACTTTGTCTGTGAAATATTGTTGGATTTCGTGGTGAGCTGCAGGTATTGAATATACGCCAAGTATATTCAATACCTGCTCACCACACATTCCAACAATATTTTATAAGGTGTGTATCGGTCAGGGTGTTATCTTATCGAGGATCTGAGCGTCAGGTCGAGCGTGATCGAGCGACTACCGGCTGTGAAGGTTAACCAAAACTCACTCACACCACTAACTACAGAAAGTAAAACAAAAATAAACTAGTAAGAATGTATAGAGACTCTGTATTTTTGTTGCTATTTCTGGTTCATATGTTCATATATTCATTCATATTTCTAACATCAGTTCGACTCGCGACACCACCGCCGCCGCGTCATCTCATGATTAGGGACTCCTATTGAGTCTGAAACTAGTCGGGCGATCCCGAGAATATACGTGAGTAAACCGTTTTGTTTTAAATAATTATGAACACTCCTCACGAAAGTTATTATACAAATATATTCATTCAGTTCATGATCCAGCTGAATACCTGTGACCTATGTGATGCAGCAATATAATTTGTAAGTTACTTTCTTGTGTAAAGTAAAGCAAGTTATTATATTAACACATCAATGAACTCCATTGTGCTTATTACGCTATCCTGAATTTAGTATCCTAAATGACGTCGAGTGTCGTTTGAGGAGCTCATGGCTTAATGGAAGATATAATAAAATGTGTGTACCGGTGTACACCCACAAACATTACATATTAGATATGAGTGTCCTCCCAAAGGTTTTTGTTAACACCTGAGTTTAATAGTTTGGAAAACATATTAAATATTTACGCTGTGTAACTGTAAAGTAGGACATAATGCTGATTACACAATTTCTGATGGCCGTATCCTAAGGATGCTGCTTGTAGATGAATCACGTAGTTGTCGCATATTTTAAAATTAATGTATTTTTTAACATTATATTTTTTAAAGAGAAAACTATGGAGTCTTTTGCCAGTTCTTCTCCTTAGGAGTGACATTTTGTAACCGCGCAACTAGAGTCATTTAACGTTTTGAAAGTGCCTGAAAAGGCCTACTTGAAAAAAAATGTTTTGATTTTGACTTAGAGAAATGAAGGGATAGAGAATTTTTGTATATCAACTCAGCCTATGAGGTAACAATTCTGGACATAGCCTGCTGGATATACCTATCCCAAATTGCACGAAAAGACCTGAGCTTCCGCTATCCTAAATATACCTATGTAACTACATATTACTATTACGTGCAATTTGCAATTTAATCCCCGTTGAACCCTATGCTACAGTGTGTTATGTACGACAGATATCCGCAACTCAACCTCTTAGTGCCGACTCATCCCCAAGTAATTACCTAGCCCATTTACCTATTTATAGTCGGCTCGTGTAACCGTGTAGTTACGAACTTTGAAAGGAAATACTTTCGTAATAAGGGTTCTTTTAAATTTCTTAGAAAGATAAACAGTGTTTCGGATTACCTTTTTTACTAGATCTAGTGTTAAATCTAGTGTTTGTTAAATTTAGGTCTTAGTCCCGAACACAGAAACGCAAGCAGTCACTACTTTACAGTTTACATCCTAAACTAACTAATACAGCACCATACTTAACGGCGACTTATAACTGAGTGACGTTTCATCGTCGTGTCATTTAAGGTCTGTCCTTTTCCAAAACAATTTTTGTTTAAAGAAAACCAAACCTACTTACAGCTCTTTTATTTTATTGTTTAGTTTATAGAATTTACTTAAAGTTATACAGTTAGCAAGTGCAACGCATAGTAAAAGTGAAATGAATGTAGATGAAAAAAGATGAATAAGAACGTAAATTTAATGAATTAATTCTACTCTCTGTTTGAATTAAATGAGTGCCAAAAATATGCCAAATTTAATCTTTATAATAATAATAATATTCTTTATTGCAGACACAAGGTCCATACACAAAAAAAAGTCAATACACAAACAAAATAGAAATCTTAACAAATACTAAATTAAAAAAAAAAAACAGACATAAATTATACATACAAAAACCAAATATACATACAAAAACAAAACAACACTGAACTGAGAACTAAATATATATACTACTTATTATCTATCATATTATAACTTGACTTTATGGACTGGCTAACCGACACATCTCATTACTTAAAATTCATTTACGATATCTACAGAAATCAAAACAGATTTTATAAAAATAATATATAAACCAATCAATTCTCCTGATCCTCAAATTGAAATAATGAATGCAGTAAATATTTATTTTTTAACAGCGCCCATTCATTTACGTAACAAGCAGACAATATGGTGATTTATATTGTCTAAAGAATCTTTTGAACACGAATCCTTCCAATGATAGCAAAGTCGTTCGTTTGTAAGCGTTCAGCTGTTCATACAAATGTTTGTCATTATTTTGCCGCATATTACTCTATAAATTAAACGCCTAACAATGCTTGATTGACCTTTAAATGTTGAGAACTGATTTAGAGTCGATCTTTATAGTTGATTCGTACGATTTGTTTATTCTTTTTATTGATACAAACGAAAATGTCGGGCAAAATTTGTTTGCTGAAGTTTTTTAAAAGTAAAGTGAGAAGTGCAACTGGTAAGTACATGTAAAATTTACAGGTACCTATCCACAATCCTAAACGACCGGAAAAGTGCGAGTCTGACTCGCACAACGAGGGAACCGTACAAAGATTGCTGAAATAAAAAGTAAGAAAGAAAAGACATTTATTGGGACACCGAAGAGCGCGCACAACGACTTATTAACTAAACGTAACATAATCAACTCTAGCAATAACATAAAATAATTGCATTGACATAAAATATGCTTGACAGACGGACAGACAACAAAGTGATCCTATAATAAGGGTTCCTTTTTTCCTTTTGAGGTAGGGAACCGTAAAAATATCTATCCACCCGCGAAACGTTATTTACTGAAATGGAAAGTAGGAGTACACAATGCTTCCTATCAGATGAACTCATAATAATTATATTCAATTATATGTTTTTATTGATTAAGCCTGTAGATATTATATAAACAACTGTTTTGTGCTGCCGTTGGCCGTGAATAATTTCAGTAGTCTTGTCATGTCCTGTTATTTAGGTGTATAAACTGAAATATTAAGTTACTATTTTATGGCATTGAAGACAACATACATTTATTTAGGAAATTTAGTCCAGTGAAAAATGTAGTGTATGTAATTTTGCACTATTTTATTTTTATACTAAATTGCAATAATTTTGCTATCAACTTAAAAATGGTTTAAAATCTTTCTGAACCTGATGACCACTACGCTGAGTTGGGGGCGGATTCAATTTTTTAGTCAAAAACATAAAAGTAGAAATATTTCTAAAAAAAAAAATCGGGAACTGTCAAAATATGTTTCCTTTTTACTTTCCATTTTTTACCAAAGAGTTTCTATTTCTAACAACTAACAGTATAATGATTTCTATTGATTACAATCTTTTATGTGTCAAAGCGCCGCGAAGTTATCTTTTAGAAGCCTATTTTGGAAAAGTTGACGACGGTTGTGGCATTCAGACCGGTTTGAAAGATTCGCCAGCTCTGAGGTTCCGGATTCGAACCCCGGACCGGCCAATCAAGAAAACCACTTTACTACATTGTCTCGGGTCTGGGTGTTCGTGGTACCTTCGCTGTCTCGAATTCCATAACACAAGTGCTATAGCTACTTACTTTGGGTTCAGAGATATGTATGTGATGTTGTCCACATTTATCTAGACACGCGGGAGCGTGTCAAGCCAAGTTCAAGTAACAGAACTGGCGAGCAGCACCGTGTGTTAGGATAATATATTGTAGCATAAGGACTGACTTGGCTAGTTTTCATATACGAATTATATTATAGCCTTCGCAAGTTCTAAACCTGTTACTTGTCGGTTCTTATTTTATTATTTCGAAAACTAGCCATCAAACATAATAATTCGTATATATGAGAACTAGCCAAGTCAGACCTTAGGCTACAATATATTATCCTTAGTTGTAAGAAGAAATTATATTTTATGTTGTTATAAATAACTTTCAGGATTGACCATTAAACTTGGCACCCATTTACATCTCATTTCTTTTGTCGTTAAAGTCAACAACCAAGGCATATATCATAATTTTGAACTTGGCTCTCATTTTACATTTATGTTTTTGATGGGATTTATAGTTTAGGCTGGCCTATCATGTCAATCAACTCAGCCTATACCGGTACACTGATTGCAAATAAGCTTCCCTGATTTGCACCGTAGCCCTTTAACCATTGCCATCAGGATACAGCCCGTCCCAGCTACCTTCAGCTACCGTTCTCTTACTTCACATAATTCATTAAATTAGGTAAGTGAGCTCACGTAAACTGTTAACTAATATAATACGTACAATGAAATTCATGGTACCAACAGGAACACGCAATAATTGTTGTTTGTTTTCAATTTGTTCGCCAATTGTAAACTACGTATTGTTAGATTATTGAAACCACTGCGACGCAAATATTACACAAGCGTTTACGTATAATTAGGTACTTTACTCAAATTAACCAAAGGTAATTTACGTTTCAATCGTACTTTGATAACTACTTAAAACAATCTCACAAACATATTGCACTACGCACAAATTGATATTACTTACGCTGCTAAAAATAGCAATAAGTTTCACTTCTAGAAAGTAGAAGAAAATAAGACAGCATTTATTCTAATTAGTTTATCTTTTATAATAGCTAACAGGGTCTACCCTGTTAGTAACTTAGCTAATAAATAAGTTAAGAACTTCTTACTTTAATACCATAAAGCACATTTTTAAGCTTCATATTTAAATATTATATACTTAAATTATCATCCATACCTATCAATAGATACTTATTCATACTTGATATTATAAATGCGAAAGTAACTCCGTCCATCTGTCAGTCTGCTGTTACACTTTTACGGCTAAACCGCTGATATGATTTTGATGAAACTAGGTATGGAATAAGCTTAAA
Source organism: Diachrysia chrysitis (assembly GCA_932294365.1). Taxonomy (NCBI): domain Eukaryota; kingdom Metazoa; phylum Arthropoda; class Insecta; order Lepidoptera; family Noctuidae; genus Diachrysia; species Diachrysia chrysitis. The sequence goes on from OW028661.1 coordinate 3,011,122, forward strand.
TCCAAAGAAAGGACATAGACTACTTTTTGGAGCTATAACCGACACTCACGCAGCGCAGAGTACTTAATAAGTATTAGTACGTAAGTAGATGTCCTTTAACAGGTGCAAGACAAAAAAGGAACTTTATACTACAGCAACTAATCTTTAGCTGTTAATACGTCATCAAACACGCACTTAAAATTGAGTAACATGGGAAAACATAACGGAATGAGTAGCGTGTTAATATTCAGGCCTTGTGCTACAACGGAACGTCGTCGGGTCGTGGGGCATTCCCTGCGTGGCTCACTCTACTGAAATCATCGCCAACACATCCGTCTTACAACCTTCGGGGTGAACCAATGACGTAAAAATTGTCTAACTCTTAATTCCATGTAGTAGGTACGTATTTTATTAAACCCCTGAGCAAAACGCTGGTGTTCTTGATTTGACATGCAGGTAAATCGCTGTCCCTGTCTGTGGCATCGTGGCTCCCAAATGGGTAAACGGATCGAAAAACAAAAAAGATCTCTTTTTTTACAACTCCTGTTCTACTAAATATTTTTCCCTGTATCGCGGGAGTTTTATATACATTCAATGATTCAACTCACATACAGAACTATTTAGGTTGTCAGAAAATAAAAAAAAATTGCATCTCGTATTTTATTTCCTAAATAATCTTAACACTAATTATTAGATAAAGTGATTCAAAGTTCAGGAGTGGGGGCTAACGACGTCATGCTTGCGAATGAAATGCGCGAAATTGTAACATCATGCGACATTTCAATTCAATGTATTTCAATTCAATTCAAATTTACCAAAAATAGTCAACTATCTCATTGGCCCCGTAACCTATAACCACTCGGCCATCCAAGAAGTCAAAATTATCACGGTTTCAAACATAAAAAAAAAGCAGGAAGTAGTTTGCAAACAGCAAAATCATAATAAAAGGAAAATAAATACTCTTTCAATATACAGTGCCTAATTTACGAAATTTCGATTAATCAATGAACAACATCCTTCTATTGAACCAACAAAAGCACAATAAGAATGTACGTCAATACATTTCATAACCCGACAGCTTACAAGTAATTCCCAAAGGCAGAAACCGGACACGGGTAACCCAAGCGTACAGGCTATTGCAATAGTTTAGTCTCACGAAAACCAACATACAACATGCAGCTCGGAAACTAAACTATACTCCTTAAGACAAGGTGTTAGGGATGTATTTAGGACTTCACAAACATCATATAACGTTGTAAAAGTACGCGTGAGTACATACACATTGCATAAACACAATATTGAGTCAGTGCCGGAATTCTTGCCACATTAAAGTATTAGAGTTATGTAATACTGAATTTTATGTATTTAGATATCATTATGGGTCGTCAAATACGAAATAAGGGCCTTAATCTGCATACTGAATCTGATTACAATAGCAATTTGTTCCGCATTATAATATGGTTAAGAAATACAATAGGTACATGGTCCTCTTTTTTCGCTTGCTGGTCTGCCCGTGAGGATGTCTCGAGTTTGCAACACAAAGTTGCAGATAGGTTATATTGTGTGGCAAATTTTAGAAAGCTATCTTTTCTGTTATTTATTTTTCAGCCTTGAAAACGCAATAACATGATAATAATATTTAGTGTGAGTACATCTAATAAGAACACAGTACTGTGCTGTATCTAGTAATAGTGTGCTACGCTCTTAGAGGAATAAATAAGTGAACTATAGAGCGCGCATATCGAGTATGAACTGTTGGCACTAGTATGAACATGTAAAATCGGAAAATTGGTATCAAAACAGAGCGCACCGTTTTATTAAAACTAATATCAAAACCTAATACAGTATAATATAACCTTAATATAACGACCCTCAATATAATGATTTATAATTCATTTTATTATACAATCTTCTTGGGGTTTAACATGCTTGTCAGCATAATTCTCTAAAGGTGAGACCATCTAATAGTCAAAGATTAAGGACTTACACTTCCATTGATAACATAGCATATATAGAGAGTACGATGTTAAATCGCTAACCTAGATTAAATTTTGATAACTAAACCTGTTTTGGTTTGTACCGATGTGTGCTTTTTCGTATATCGGCATCTTGATAAAATTGTAAAACTGTACGGAACTTACCTTTTAAAACCCTAGTATCTACCTAAATGAAAATTATTATAAAAAGTACAAAATAACAAACATCGATAAAATTGCAGCATTACTCTGTTACACTGGCTATCAGTGGGCTTCGCGCCAACTCTATGCCGTTAAAATGACAACGCCTGGACGGCGCCGAACATTTTATACGACGATTTTACTTTTGCTAGTATCTATCTCGTAGGCGCTCGGGGCAGAGAAAGTACTCAAATATATTTTCTTACTTGTTTAGTATTCTAGAGCTGGCAGATTGACGATATCAGTGTATTAAGAGATATCGTTGCTAGGTATCGGCAAGTTTGGCAACAGTTTGATCCTCCTCCGCTTAGTAAAAAAATGTAGATATTTGCTTAGTGGTTTAGAAAAATAATTTGGTCCGAAACAATGAAATGAGTAATTGACTTTAACAAGTTGTATTAGTAAAAAAACCCTCTGCTAATAATTATTTGTTTTAGCATTTCACATTCCACTTTACACATAAACATACAAGTAGCATATATTTCATTTTCATTATTTCCATTAATATCTTTATGGATATTTTTGGTCAAAAAAAATATGTAAACGACCATAAATCCGCAAAAATTTTTATAGATCAGAATTTGTTGTTACTAAATATGATAACGTTTTATGACGTAAAACTTTAAATGTTTAATTAGGATAAAGGTCCATATATCCACAGAGCATATAAACAGAAGCATATATCCACACATATGTGGATGGTATACGCATGTACAAATATTTAACTACCTTTACCGGCAGGTAACATCGTTGAAAGTTACTTCCTATCCTAACCTTTGATGCGACCGGTGCGGGCGGCCCTAAAACACAAAGTTTCACTATTATTTAACTTTGACATTAACAAAGTATCCGCCATTTTAATATAACTCGGGTAACTTTTAATGGCAGTTGCAAAGGAGTCTCTCTAATTAATGTTATTTTGTCAACCCACTGGTGGCCTTCGACGAAAATTTTAAACATTTTTTGTGATTTAGCTATCATTTTTATTTTTTATGGCCTGAAAATGGGCAAGCTGGTAGAGCTGGTCAGTGAGAACTGCGACTGCACTTCTTCAACGCAGAGATCTTGGAGAAAGAAGGGCCTTTATAATATCTTGGGACAACTCACACACGGCGATTTAAAGCGGCTATAGCCTAATGGGTGACGGCCTTGCGATCGAGAGGTCGCAGGATCGAACCTTACCCTTTGCACTATTGACGTGAACGACGTGAACCCACTCCATACACAAGCATATTGAGGTTAGTTTTAGGGGTTAACAAATTTGTTAGTAATGTGAATTCCATACAAATTGCAAGTCACCTTTTTAAAAAAAAAGAGAGTTTTAATACTTATTATCAGGTCTTCTACCAGTCCTAAGGGATTTAACTGAATACCGTATTTGACATAGAGCGACTCCCTATCTGACATTCTCAACCCATTTTACCGGGTAACACATGTATATCTGGATAACGCGCATAACATAGTATCCCATAGTATGACTGGTTGTCAGAATTGTGTCAAAGATCGACGAACGGAGGAGTCTCGGTATTTTTACAAATAGTAATTATAATTAACTTATTTAGAAATAATTTATTGATAGGATTCTTTTTCTTTTTCTTTCTTTTTTTTAAATAAACGATTAAAATTGAAATTAGAGGAAGTAAGAATGCAAGCAATAAAATCAGGTAACCTAATATGAAAATTGTGTAATTATACTTATACCTACAAAAAAACAACTATACTAATAGATAGTTAACTTTTCTAAAGCATTTATTTAAATCAAAATCGTTTATTTTAGGCATTTTTTGTCTAGCAGTTTGATATATACAGTTCAATTGAATTGGTACACATTTTTAATAATAAATAAATAAAAAATACTTATTGTAGTATAGTAATACTTATTGTGTATCTTAGATAAAATTAACTCCAAGCATAAAATATACGCAATTATTCTGTCATGCGTCTTGCTTACTATACCAAAACGTCTCGTTACGTTAACAATTTATCAAAGCACTGTGCGTCAGGTGTGACGCAGAATTAATTAATTAAATTTATCTTAAACTAATGTATCTTGCTAAACTCTTCGCTGTTTTTACAAACGTTATACAATGTCTTATTTTCTGCCTGGATTGGTTAAAGGACTGGTCAGTGGCAGTATTATATACGTCGTTGCAGTCTGCTTTTCCACAAAAGATGTTTTAAACAGAGTAGCTAAAGATGGTATCCATATTATTATGGACGTTTTTAAAGCTTATCTGAGCACTGGTGAAAGCGTGTTCATCGAAACTGAGTTCTTTAAAGGTTCCGTACTTCAAAATAGTTCAAAAGGGGAAAAGCAACAGTAGTTAAACACTTTGCCATCATTTTTAATTCTCAGCCAAATGTAAAATATACGTGCAGTATTTATGGGTAAATGACTTAATTCTAGAAATAATTTTGACCGACTCTATCTAGTAATTCTTAGTTTTAAAGAGAAAAATACTTAATGATTATAATTATAGTAGCGAAAGAAAAACAATTTTCTTTGGTCATATTTACGTATCTTATTTGCCAATTTAATATCTAATAGCCTCTAATAAAAAGATCTCATTTTTAAAGAGAGTATCTACTCCAGTCGATCGTACATAGTATGGTAGGTCTAACATATTAAAATAGACGTCTTTATTTCAACGTAGTAAGGTCTGAATTCGTTACCTCGCTACCAGTGATGTACCTACAGATGACAGTACTTACTTAAATTTTTTCGATACAAAATTACATTTGTACAGTTTCTTACTGCCATTATTTTATGTTTAACTTATCTAATATCATTTCACATAAATATGTGTAAAATTAACAATATTTTTACGTGATCACTACTTAATTGTTCTATTATCAGTTGACACACGACTCAACATGTTTATTAAAGTAAACTCTTTGCCAAAACGTAATTTACATCGTTACACGCTTTTCATTTGGCAATAGGCTCCTTCCATAATGCCGGTCACTCACATTCGCACGAATACGCAAACCCACAAGTGTAGAACGACATTTGCAAATGATTTCATTTCCAAGCTGTGTCGGTTTTTTAACAGACATCGAAGCGTGCGAATCTTGTTCAAATGTTTGCGCGCATGTGAGTGACCGGCGTCAGTCCGCCATTGTATCCTTTAACTATGGAAGTGTACCTATACTCTTGTTCTTGGGATCGTCCGACTAGTTTCAAACTTAATAGGAGTCCCTAATCATGAGCGAGTCGAACTCAGAGACTACTATTGAGTCTGAAAGTAGTCGGGGTCTACTAACTAGCCTTTGTTCTAAATAATTATTAATACTCCTCACGAAAGTGATTGTACAAATACTCTTGTGGTGTACAATAAAGTAAAGTGAATAATATTCTATAATTTTTTTCAGAGATAAAATTGCTAGGTCGCCTCAAAGTTAGGTCATGTGTCTAGTGAGAAACCTAAATAGAGTTATCCGCTAAAAATCTTGTACACTTCGTCGGATATCTGGCTAGCGTATCTGTATCCGTTGAGAAGCAGTCTCTCTATAGTCGGCGCCGCTTGGATCGAGTCACCAGCCCTGAAACAAAACCCGGAGTTCAATACCAAAATGTTGTGAAACCATGATCAATGACATTATACACAAGATAATTATGTTACCTTAGGTTACCTTCATAGTTACATATTATAGTTACCGACATTTAAAATTATGTCAAAATGTTGTCAAGTTAGTACAAAAGATATCTTTTATTTACGTGCTTATCCTGCACGTAATGAAAAGATACAGCTAACATTGAAAACATCCTAATTAGGAAGTTTTCGACTCCTCAAAATACGAGCGCTAATAACATTTATCTGCTTCATTTTTATATAGGCACACTATCATTTAACATGATACTAAATGGTTCAAGATCTGGTTACAAGAACCAAGTGCCTTGGAACACAGAACCATAGTTCTAGGAGGAAGAGGAAGAGCTTTTAATGCTGGACGTGCGTTTAAATGTCTACTCAACCAACCAACCATTTTCATGTTACTTTATCAATTCAGGATTTTAAGAAGAAATAAAATATGCCAACATTCGAAATGTAAAGAATTTTATTTATATAAACGAAAAAATAAAAATGGAGGTAATGATTTTTTTAGTCTTTCAGTCAAAAAAGGCGTGCATCAGTGACATCTGAAGATTTGTGCTCTTATTGTCGCATGCCATAAAAGCTCACCGGCACTTGATGTTCCAAGGATCCTTAACGAAGTAGATGTGCATTGAAATGATGCCGTACTTTTCAACCCAGTCGACGAGACAATCCGGTGCAAATGGCATTGCCACCTGTAAGCAACACCACATTATATTAAGAATCAAAATAAATAAAAGCATAGAATTCCCATACTGAATATGTTTAAATACAAAAAAAAACTATTTATGAAACCTCGACAGAGTTTAGAAACTGCTTAGCAGATTCGTAATTCAAGTTTTGAATAGAGATTTCAAATTTAGATTACTCAGCATTTGCAGAAAATTTTATAAATGCAATAACAAATGTTTTTTTTTTGACAAACAATTTGGAAAAAAATATTAACTTCTGTAATTTCATAGCACTAACTCTTTTTTCTTACAGTATAATGGCTAAAGAGATACCTAAGTTAAAATTTTATTTAAAAATCAATGTCATCGTATTAACTTTATCTGTGTATTTATATAAATCAAAGTCGGGTTAGTTACACCTTTTACGACACGAGAACGGATGGACCAATTCTCATGATCTTTCATTTGTTGGGCTCATCTCCACCCCGAATAGCAGTATAACTTCTAATATGATGGAAAAAATCAGGCAAAAAAAAGTCTAACGGGATCGGGGACTACTTACCTATGTAAACCGCGGATCACCGCCAGTACCGTATAAAATCTACAGTTACATGAATTGATTTTGAAAATCGTCCTCCCTTTTTACCTTCCATGATACGGCATGAGTATATTCAGTAGTAATGGACGCTTCCTCTCTTGCTATACAGTATAGTTCATATTATAATATCTCACCTTCAACCCCTGTTTAAGGTTGTCAAACATTTCGAACCACGCGCGGTGCTTCGGCTTGGGCAGTTTGCCGACGACCTGGAAGCCAGTGCCGACCAGGTCACCCTGCGTCGTCAGCGCGAACCAGGGCAGCAGTTCCTCGCAGTTCAGGTCTCTGGTCATGTTGTAATAGTAGTGAGTTCCTGGAAATATCATTACAACATGCAATAATACTGTTTTGTTGAAATAAAAATTTTATGATCGCAAAATTGTGTGCATTAATCCGGGGAGGTATTGTTGTGAAAGGGTTCATCGGGCACTTTTTGACAAACAATAATAGTGCTTTCGTTTCCCTCCCCATTCCTTTGCCCTGATAAATGCAATTCTGTCTGGTCCCTGGATCAGACGTATTTGCCAATTTGTCTACTATCCTATATTAAAACAGTAGTTTAATTACATTTTATGTTTTATATGTTGCAAACTTACCCATGTTAGGAATACAGTTTTGTTTCTTGAAAGCGGTGCTGTTAAGCTCGGCCTCAGTACTCGGGATGCGCATGAGTCGCTTGTCGTGGCCTGCCACCCACACGCCGCCGTCCTGCAGGGTCGCGCCGCTCTCAAGCGTGGGCCCCGCGCCCGCCTTGAGGGACTCTATCGAGAACACGTAGGCTAATGTTACATGTTTGTCATTCTTAATAGCAAAAGGTTTACATAGCTACGTGTCAAAATTGATGAAAATTATTATATGATGTGAAGTGGCATTAAATGTAACTAATAAATACACCATACTGCAAACAATATTACCTTACGGCTAAGTTACAGTCTTTTTATTATCTAATTATGTAGTTGCTAGTTAGTATCCTGCATGAGACACAGATACTTAATTTAATCACGTTTTAAAAAATAAAAGATAACGTCTTAATTGTACTCGTAGTCCTAATTAGTCGATAAGTTTTAATTTTCTCACACGCTTTGAATGTCATAGCTTATCATTTGAGTCAATAAAATAAAGTGTTTGCAAGAATATTATATAAGTAACTACCTAATCAAAATAAGTCAAAAACGAAATCCATTTAAAAAAAATACCAGAATAATTTAATATGTTAAATTTACGTATAATTTGTTGATTATTTATTTTATATTTTTGTTTTCGTTGTTTTTTTATTTAGTTAATAAGCCGTTGTGCGCACTCTGGTGTGACAATAAATGTTTTTCTTTCTTTTTTTCTATATTTTTTTCGATAGTGGATCGTAGGAACTCGGCTTGATTAAAATAATTTCGTTACAAAACAAGCAAAAAGCCAAAGTAATGTCAGAAGTTAAGAAAATGCTATTATATCCATTGCCTATGAACTCAAATAAAGGCTGACCCCACATTAGGCGAGCGCGTTCCTCGGGCGTGTGAGTAGCGCGCGCGCAGCGCGAGCCTAATGTGGGGGACGCCAAAGACTATCTCATTATATTCATAACTATAATATTTACCTTCCGACACGAAGTACTGCGTGGCGGTCCAGTAGTCCTGCGCGGGCTCACCGTCTGCTGCTGGCGCGGACCACTTTATGAATATCTTTTCCGGTGTAATTGGTGGAGCATCGTACTCCTCTACTGGAAACTGGTCCCAAATTGTTGGTATTAGTACTATCACACAGACACACACCAATCAACGAAGAATCTGAAAACATTTTGACAATTCCTCTCCTTAAAGGAATGAAATTTTAAAACTTTGCAAACACTTCAGTATCATCATTAAGTTTTTTAAGAGCCATGACTTTTTTCTAAGGCTGTTTTAACGTCAAAGCATAGTCTTATACGTAGTAACCTATTTAGAAGGCTAAATAGGCTTAAAGATGTACCTACTGAAAAAAAAACATTTCAATTTCAATATCTTAATTGGGAAAGGCAGTGTCATAAAGAATACTCATCCACAAATGACGTCTAAGTTACCAAAGAACTAAGTAAACCCTTATATAAAAACATGGCACACACTAGTGCATATAAACGCCACTAATTTTCCTTCCAATTCGAGGAAAATTGCGGTTTTAGTGACGTGATCTTGATTGCTTTAGGTACTCATAAGTAAGCACCGACACGTGCCCAATTTACTTCAGGATCATAAATAACTAAGTAAATGTTGATCAGTCACAACTTAATATTCTCCATTTATTGAATTATGGTAATATAAACTGCTCCTCGAGGCAAGTTACATTTCAACAAGCGTCAACGCTGATCGAAATGCTCAAATGTATGGAAGTTACAAGTCTAAGTCACGTGATTTATCGAAATGAAATGTCATTTCCATAAATTTAATGTCATTTAAAGCGATTTCTACCATCGTTAATGCTTGTAGAAATGTCACTTGGCTACGGAGGCTGATCTGTAAATAAGGACCCATGGACTGAGGAGAATCCATGGAAAGCCGCTCGCCCTGCATATGTGACTACATCGCATTGTAGTTTCAGGTCTCTTGCTCAATTCTGTATCATCATAATATACAGTCCTTGTTACCCCACGATCGCTTTAAAAGCAGCTTTTTAAATAATGCCCCCGTTCTAGGCAGTATCCTCAAAGAAAACTACGACTGGACTGTTCAAAATTAAGATATCTAATAGAACACAAGTAAATAAAAAAAGTGGACAACATCACATACATTGCTCTGAAACCAAAGTAAGTACTTGTGTTATGGAATTCAGAGACAACGAAGGAACCACAAACACCCAGACCCGAGACAATGTAGATAAGTGTTTTTTTTCTACATTGACCCGTCCGGGGTTCGAACACGGGCGACACCATGAAAACCGGTGTGTTCGCCACTCGACCACGGAGGTCGTCTATCCACAAGAGAATCCTAATTACAAACAATACAGTGGTATTGCATGGGAAATCATAATCAAACGTTTTGTCAATACAGACAATCCCAGTAAATATTCCATCGGTAAACATACTATAATAGGTACGGATTGCGTAGGCCGGTCCCCGACCCTCTGCGATTGATCTTGTTCATTCAAATAAATTAGATAAACGTCGCCAATGGCCGACGTCACGCCGTTAACTGATCGGAGCCGCGCATCAATGAGGAACACATTTACAAGCTACTTATTGGTCATACGACTTTCTCTAGAACTTGTTGAGGAGAAATATATGGATTATATCCGCGCAAACACAAATTTAACGTCTATTCTTTATGCTACAAAAATACAATTGAACAATTTCGGATTTATTCGTGACATTTGTCATAGGATCATGCCAAATTTCGTCATTGTGGTTCGACGGGATTCACTACAAGTTATGAGTTACTTGGTGGATGATAAAAACTACATTGGCTTTCGTTTGCATACAATCTTTATTTTTTTATTGCTTCAAGGTACCGTGTCTTGAGTATTTGATATTAATTTCAAGATTTATTAATTAGGCCGAAACAAATCTGCATTTTAAAACGTTCCATGTAGTGGTTACTATTTATAGATAGTAATTAAAAAAAAAAATCCTAACCCCACAGTATTTTTATATATAACTATATAGAAAACACATAAAATGACATCAAGTTCCGCTCTAATGTTATTTTTTCATGATAAACCTATCAAATCAAATCAATACATTTATTTTTGTAGCTAGAATAAAAAAATCATCACTTTTACAAGTCACATAAAACATTTTTTTTTTGAGTTCGCTGGATTCTACAGTTCCTAGCTGGCTACCCTGAGAAGAAATGTCGAAAAAAAACTCAAGGTTTAGCCTCTTTTATAAAGTCCAGACAATCGTTGTAATTTTAATATTGTGTAATAAATGCAGTGTCTTTCCTGGACTGGCCTTATCTGGCATTATATATTATCAGATTGATAGCAGGTTGGAACAGGTGGTCTCTGTCGCTTACTCAACATATTATTAACTAGCGGAACGTCGAGTTTGTTTTTAAAAACATTTGGGATATAACATATAGCTTTTGTTACTCAAAGATAATGTAGCATTTCAATGGTTGAAGATTTTTTCAAATCAGTCCAGTCGTTCATTCGTTACAAAATTAGTATATATATAGAGGAAGTGCAAAAGAATAAGACACGGTTAAATGCTATGATGATCGACAAACTCGAACTTTGAAAAAGGAGGACAGAGGACCAGGTGCTATGGTGCAAATTGGAAGAAATCTAAGTATAACTAAGAAGCCTTATAAAAAAAATTAGGGCCGCCTGAAAACAGGAAGCCGAGGACCTATCGCTAAAGATAAATTTCTGATTGAATATGCAACACTACTGGTATAGTTCGATTCAAACTTAATGGCGGCTGTGAACACGAGTCGAGTCGCTGCGCAGTACCAAACTTATGCGCCAGCGGGGGTGCGGGGCGAGGTACTGCGCAGCGTTTAGCGAACTTCACAGCCGCCATTAAGTTTGAATCGAACTATACTCACAGCTATCATAAGCCCAGCCACGAACCCAGCGGTATCGTACAGCGGGCAGACGGTCCGGCCCGGTGGACAGTACATCCTCAGCTCGGGCAGCGGGCCCGGCGGACGCTCCGTCCGCGTCCAACCCTCGTTCTCCACCTCGCTGATCGTGCGGGGGATGGAGAAGAAGTACTCCATGTCCGCTAGCGCGTCCGTCCATCCAAACTTCACTGGAGGTAGAAAATTACAAAATAAAAAACAAATATTTTGTAATTAAGTATAATATTTTTACCACAATTTAATTGCCTCGATAAGAAGAAGAATATTTAGAATATTTTATTAAGTAGTATTATTTAAACAATGTCCAATAATTAATGTACATATACATATATGTTACACATATTATTATAATTAATTCATGAGAATTAATTAATTAATAATGAGAATTTATTAATATAATAATATGTATAATGATACTAACCTCTAAGTCCATCGTACTGAATACCTGAAACAAAATATATATTAATTACTACACTTATACATTGTAAAAGATCTCTTCCAACATTTTTTTACTAACAAAAGACTATCTAAGGTTCACAAGATTAGGTTATTCCATGCAAAGCAAAACAAAAACTAATCAAAAAATAGCACGTATAAAAATAAAAACCCGTAATAAAATATGGTAATATAACTTTGTTTATTTTTATATTTGCATATAAAAATCTTTTAAAAAAAAATCTATACATGTCTTGTGTGAATAAAGTTTAATTAATTAATTATCTACGGTTGATGACATATTTCCTGTTATTGCTATTTCTCAAAACAATCATAAACTAACCATACTGAGTACGTAATGGGTATGTACCTAATGGGTAGGTAGGTTTTTTTCTTTCTTTCAACACAAATCTCTCTTCAAAAAAACTTCAATATGCTTTTCCACCAATTATGTCCTTTGCTAGGATTGTCGGATAGAAGAAGCCTTTTCGCTCTAGATATATTTATTTCTGTAATCATCTTCCTAGTTCATCGAGCTGAACTGGCGCTGCTGCTGCGGCTGCTGAGAACCTCAAACGGCGAAAATATAACAACCTTATTGGAAGTTATACATTCCAGCCGTTTGGGGATAAAACACTTGGACCGTGGGGTCCGAGTGCACACCTATTATTTTAAGATCTGTGCGAAACGCTTTGTTGACTCCTCGCGTGACCCAAGGACTGGCTTTTACCTAGGACAGAGAATAAGCATCGCCATACAACGTGGCAATGCTGCCAGTCTTTTGGGTACACTTCCAGTCGACAGCAATGCGGATGAATTTTGTGACGCTATTTTTTAGAGTTTTTTACTAGTTGAATTTAGTTTTGTTTTAAGTGTATATATAGTTGAGTTTGTATTATGTTTTAATTAATTATTTACACTTTAAAGTGTAAATAAATACATAATTACTAAAAAAAAACTGTAACGTTTATACAAATAACGTAGCTGAGCTCAACTATACTAGGTATTATTATATTTAATATATAGAGTATTAAGTTCGTACCTATCTACCTACGAAATCGATACAGTTGTAATGTCAATAATGCTGTAATTTTTCATCATCGGTACCCGGTACCAATACTCTGGCTTCTCCGTATCGTTGTTAGTAAACAATGCGATGAGCGATCAATACAAGGATGAACATAACCCATGGCAAACTAACAACTAAGTAAGCAGTGAAACGATAACGTCCACACAATTTACCAAATATCTAAGTATATAATTTCAGTGAAATCAGCGAACGATTTGTAAAAAAAATATGAGTCCTTGTTGCCCTCTTTATTAAGGTACTAGCTGTTTCCCGCGGCTCCGACCGCGTGGATGTCGGTTATTGCGGCAAAAAGTAGCCTATGTCCTTTCTGGGGATCCCAGCTTACCCCATGCCAAGTTTCAATCATTCAATTCAGTTCAGCGGTTTAACCGTGAAAGCGGAACAGACAGACAGAGTTACTTTTGCATTAATAATATGGAATGTCGCATTTATAGTAGGGATGTATGGATATTTAATAAATGCCTGGAAGTTCACTAGTTACAAAGATATTCATATCAAGGATATGTTTTTATAGTGGGTATAAGAATATATGTGGAATAACTGAAAATGAGGGTATAATATAAACCTTATTTAAGGTATTTAATTGGTAAGACCTGGACATACCGGCCCAAAACGGATTTGAGTGATTTTAGAGAGTGGATAACATATTACATACACGGGTAATAAATAATAATGACAAATATGTGAAATTCTAATTCATAATAACCCGTTAAAAACTAAACCCTTAAGCATAGAAGCCTAATGAGTTAACAAACAACAGTAGAAATTTAAAACCAATAAATAAAAACCAGTAGAAATATAAATCAAGGAACGAAACCTGTTAATTTTATATATTAATAGTTTAATGACCCAATCGGCGCTGTGGTTGGACCACTAACTGTGATGGGTTCGATCACCGTATCGGTAAAAAAATATAAGTAGGTATTTATGTGTTCTGTTTCTTAGTCTGACTGATATACATTGATTGTGTTGAATTTATATAATGTACTAGCTTTTGCTCGCGACTTCGTCCGCGTGGAGTAATGTCTTCCGTCAGACACCCTTTTCTCCCCTTTGGGGGGGAATTTCCAAAAATCCTCTGTTAGTGGTAGCCTACTCCTCCCTACAAACACACATGCCAAATTTCAGCTCTTTACGATCAGTAGTTTCGGCTGTGCGTTGTCTGTCAGTCAGTCAGTCAGTAACGGAAGAGTTTTATATAATAACTAGCTGTCCCCCGCGACTTTGTTCGCGTGTTTTAGTTTCAACGGTTTTTCATTTTTGCAACATTTTTCATTTATGCTCCGCTCCTATTGGTCGTAGCGTGATGTTATATAGCCTATAGCCTTCCTCAATAAACGGACTATCCAATACAAAAATATTTTTTCAATTCCAACCAGTAGATCCTGAGATTAGCGCGTTCAAACAAACAAACAAACAAACAAACTCTTCAGCTTTATAATATTAGTATAGATGAATCGCCTGCTAAAGGAATACTCGCTTGAGACCGGTTTATCACACTTTGTGAAATACATATTCTATATAGGTATCATCTATACAAAATAAAAAAATACATACAGCGGAACATAAACCCTCCTCCTTTTTCGAAGTCGGTTAAAAATGAATGTCGATTACCCAAGGTCACGTCATATCTTTCGAAACAAATAATTCTAGTTTTGTTATGTTTCCTCCTTTCCTAAGTATTCCTATTGTAAGGACAAGGTTTTTACAGACAAAGAAAAAATAAAAATACGTCCGAAAATATTATGAAAATGTTACACCCGTGGGAACAGCTAGGGACTAGCCCACCACACATGCCCATCATTGCAACTCCTGTAAGCCAGGATCTACAATGATAACCAATGAATACCACCGAAACAATTAAGCTCGGTGTGTCCCAGGGAAACGATTGACTATCTTGGAACCCGCAACGAAATTAATCAGAAGTAGTAAATAGGAGGAGTAGGAAAAAAATGTTTCCACTTCCCTCCATAACGGGTGGGCAGCTAGTCTACCATACTGTCATGTGAATCTATTTGTGATCTTCAATTATGATTATCTCTACTCATGACCTACTCTTTGTACCTACTACTGAGTACTAACATAGGACATGTAAATGTTACTAATCATTCTTCTTTCATAATAGAGGTATTACGTCATATCTTTCAGACAAACTGGTATTAGGTGGCTAAAAAGTTAACTAAGTCTAAGGCTGTCTGAAATCCTTTATACCTAATATACTATTGCCAGGCAAGCTGTTAAAATAATAACTATCGAATAATAACTATTATTCGACCTGTAGCGCATGTTATCATTATTATCTATCTTCACAGATTTATGAAATACATAGGTAGGTACTATCATCCTATCTCCATTAAACGCACGAAAAAAAAAACGGTTTATCTCAATCTCTCATTAACATAAGTATATTTTTACAAATGATCAGAGATAGCAGAAGATCTTTTATTAACACATAAAAACAAAAATAGTCAAAATCATTGACCTATTAGGTCAAAATCAAAGTCAAAATATTACCTAGATGCTTAATAATATTTGATGCTGACATAAGAATCACATACTACTATGAATATATGAATACTTTGATGCTTGTTAGTTATTTATTTTATATACGTTATAAGTTTTAATTTTAATATAGCTTAATTTTTTGTGTTTGTATAAATTGATACTGTAATTTCCATAAATAATTAAAAAAAAAGAATCACATTATTATTGTTATTGCATTCTGCATTTGCTATGTTATTCGAAGCGTAATAAAAATCTACGTTAGTGTGAAACCACGGATATGTGTATGAAATCACAAAGGGATATTCAATTACATCTAAAAACAACAACCAATACTTAAAAATTAGGTAGTAAACTATTTAAGATTAGCAAGAACCCCTAATTTACTGCAAACCCGTTATATCTCTATCTTTCATAAAAAAACAAAGAAAAATAAGGTTTTAACCA
Source organism: Diachrysia chrysitis (assembly GCA_932294365.1). NCBI lineage: Eukaryota > Metazoa > Arthropoda > Insecta > Lepidoptera > Noctuidae > Diachrysia > Diachrysia chrysitis. Next base: position 3,027,167 of record OW028661.1, read on the forward strand.
ATAATTTTTATATCAATAACTGCACTTACTGCAAGCCGCAGCGACGAGTGATAAAAATAAGATTACTTTTTCCATATCCAACTCAGTACAACCGCACGAGTCGTCAGATTATTCACGACTGTGTATTGTGACTGTGATCCGTGGGTTTAATACGACGTGTATAGAAGATTAGCACTGTAAAGGTCAACAACAGTAGGTAAATATGTAAATTAATAGGAAAACCACTTTTTGAGTCTGTCGTTCTGAATGCCTTGATTGGACCACATTTAATTAAAAAGTAAGTATCCACAACTATAAATAATAATGGAGCGGAGTTCGTTATGCTAATAACTTAGGTACAGTAAAGTCATAAATTCTACTATTTAACATCTATGTAAACATTAGAAGAAAATTGCTAAAATGACAATAATACTTCGGTTTAGTCACGTGACTTGTACGCGATTTTCTTTCATACCATTTTTCATTTTCTCACATAAGTAGGAACGACACTTTTCTTATGTTTACAAGTTTCCCTGTGCTTACAAATATAATAAATGGAGGTATAATACTTTTATCATAGGAAACCTGCAGGAAAATAGTTTAAGCCCGTATGTAGTTCAGTTTTGTGTAGGTACCTAAATAGTTACTTAACAATAATTACTATTTTAAAAAAAACCCTGAATTTTTAGGTTGCTGGAAGACGAAACATGAGACAGAAATGCGAGGAAAATAAAAAGAGACCTATGTTCAGCTGTGGGACAATATTGGCTAAATAAAATAGGCAAAATAATCCCTTAATAATGCCAATTAACGGCGCGTCGCCGTCAGGTGACATGCTACAGAGAGACATTTAATCAAGTCCTAAAGTTAAGTTTCGTCTTAGTATTCGGAAGAAAATAAATCTAATTCGGAAGATAAATAAGATATAGATATATTGATACCTAACTACGTGTTTACTGTTTAACTTTGAGTAAAAATAAGTAAACTACGCATATCGAGTATGAACTGTAGGCACTAGAATGAAAAAATAAAATAATTTTGTGTCATAACAGAACGCGTCGTTTTATTAAAACTATCTCCAAACGTAATATTACCTTAATGATATCGGAAACATCAATATTTTCACATAAACGTCTGTCGTCGCACGGAAAATCAGTAAACGAGCGTAGTACTTAGATAAAAATTTGCTTACGCTTGATACAACGGGCTACTAGCGATGCGCGCACTCTATGCTTGTTTATGTATACTCTCATTATTAGAGTCTAAGCTGTTTACATATTTATACACAATATACCTAATATGAAATATAGGCTAAACATAAATAAACAAAAAGTAATTACATTATGCGTTATTTTGGTTCCACATTCTCCTTCAGTAAGGAAACGGCCAGGCCACGCATTTTGACCAATGTTTTTAGAAGACTTAACGACTAGGATACGCGAAGAACGTTATAAGTTACAATGAGAGTTAGAGTGAAAGGCGTGTGGAGTTAGGAGCTTGGACTCCATAAGATCTGATAACTTTTTTACAGCGCAAGCAATAAATGTACCTTCACGTCGTGACGTTACTTTACGTGAAATGTTTTTGGTGGGATTTCTAATATTCTCTAGAGAACATGACATACAAGTAAGTGTTTTGTTCGCAGTTGATCTTCTGTACTGGGTATCTTGTAACCGTACACTGATTGTTGGCGACATCCGTTTCTTTTAAAAGTAATGTGCATACACATTATAAAATTGTCCAACTGTGTACCTACCTACCTTGTTTAATGTGTACGTACCTACTTTTAAAACAAAGCAAGAGGAGCTTTAAATAGGGACATCATATAAATATCATTATATTCTCTAAGTACCGATTAGGTACATACATCCATTGATGATGTATTGTGCAAAAATGTTATTTAATGGAAAATAACTATAATTTAAAAAATTAAGTTATAAAAAGGTTTTGAAAACAACAAAAAAATTAAGACAAGTAAGAAATAGGTATACAAAAACAAATATAAAATAACAGAAACAGATTCTTGTCTAAAATTTAATTTAATTTGTTGCTACAATTTAACTTGGTCTGGATATGTAAGAGAGCTGGTACCCATAACACAAGTTAACTCTTACCTTGGGTACCAGAGTTTATCGCCTACTTCTACATACTTCTCTTTGATATATTGTATGATCACGTAGTTCGTAAGCAATGTAATTTGTAAATGGTTTTTGTACATTATTATGAATATTTTAAATTAAATACCTACTATTATATTAGAACTAGCTGTCCCCCGCGACTTTGTCCGCGTGTTTTAGTTTCAACGGTTTTTCATTTTTGCAACATTTTTCATTTATGCTTCGCTCCTTTTGGTCGCAGCGTAATGTTAAATAGCTTATAGCCTTCCTCAATACATGGGCTATCCAACACTGAAAGAATTTTTCAAATCGGACCAGCCCCCCTAGACAAGTGGCATTTCGACAAGCGTAAACGATGATAGAAATCGCTCAAATGACATTAAATGTATGGAAATGACATTTCGTTTCGATAAGTCACGTGACTTGGAGTTGTCACTTCCATACATTTGAACGATTCCATCAGCGATATCGCTTGTCGAAATGTCACTTGTCTAGGGGCTCAGTAGTTAAACAAACAAACAAACTCTTCAGTTTTATATATTAAGTAATAACATATAGATTTGTTCCAAATCGCCCTGCTAGTTGCAGAATTTAGTGCGCACAAACTCTTTAGCTTTATTGTATTAAATTAAGTTAAAGTATAGATAGGTATATTATTATAGCATACCCTGAATCCACCTGAATATAGTGTTTCAGTATTAGAAATAATTAAGGAGTGGAAGATATCCTTATATAATACTCTTTATATGTACTAAGAAATTAACTAAGGTAGGTATAGTTCCAAATAAAGCTACAGCAACTTTGAAACATAATTAAATAGTTTATAAAAGGAAAAGAGCAATACCTCTTTCTGTGGTTGAGTTATTTATTTATACATTTATATACATACTAGCAGTCCCCCGCGACTTCGCCCGCGTGTTTTAGTTTCAACGGTTTTTAATTTTGCAACATTTTTCATTTATACTCCGCTCCTTTTGATCGCAGCGTAATGTTAGCTTATGCTAACTTTACGTAATGTTAGCTTATGCTAACTTTACGCTGCTATTATAATAAATGGGCTATCAAACACAGAAATAATTTTTCACATCGGACCAGTAGTTCCTGAGATTAGCGCGTTCAAACAAACAAACTCTTCAGCTTTATATATTATTATAGATTAATTCTACAATTATATGTATTTATGCCAGTATTAATGTTATGAAATAATAATAATGTCCTCCTGACCGAATTTCAGCCACGGCGGCTTCTCTCAACAGAGATTAGCCATCTGCGCGGGAGATATTTTAGTGCACGAGTGTATGCGCGAACACAGTGGCACTCTCTATTCCTTCACTCTCATAGTCCGATGGGACGGCAATCCGACACGACCGGAGAGAGATCAGGCGCAGGACCAACGGCTTTACGTGCTTTCCGAGGCACGGGGGTGTAAATACTACCTAACTTCCTGACTCCGAGCTGAGCTGTACTGAGTATTTCTAAACGAAAAACCCAGTAACTATTTTTTGGCTCGACCCGGGATTCGAACCCGTGACCTCGGGCACGGCAGTCGCGCTTGCGACCACTAGACCAACGAGGCAGTCAAATGTAATGAAAGCACTGTTGTCTACTTACATATACTACTTCGCCCGTCCCAGGTACGCTGGCAGAAATTTCTATAGAAATAAGCAGTACCTAGTTTGTATAGTTCAATTCAAACTTAATGGCGGCTGTGAAGTGCGCTAAACGCTGCGCAGTACCTCGCCCCGCACCCCCGCTGGCGCAAAAGTTTGGTACTGCGCAGCGACTCGACTCGTGTTCACAGCCGCCTTTAAGTTTGCATCGTACTGTACCTTGTTATATAATGTTGTTTCCATTTTGTATCAACACACACACAATTGTGTGTATAAATAAATTAATTAATGTGTTGTATATACCTATTTGTAACGGGGTTCTATACTCCTTTACTTAAGCGTGAGTAGCTTTTAAGGCCAAGTGCGAGTCCGAATCGCGCACGAACGTTCCGTATCATGATCTATAAAAACGGAGAATGGGAGCCATTTTAAATATTTGTTTGATTTTAATTTAATTGCTTATTTTTAAAATGAATATATAACTAAATATTCTGCGAATATTCCAAGCGTCTAACTATTGCCGTTATCAATATCGAGTTTAAACGAGCGAAAAAATCCCGTTTTTTGTATGGGAGTCCCCTTAAATATTTATTTTATTCCGTTTTTTACTTTTACTATTTGTTGTTATAGCAGCAATAGAAATCAATCATCTGTAAAAATGTCAACTGTCTAACTATCAAGGTTCATGAGTTGCAGCCTGGTGACAAACGGACAGACGGAAGGACAGCGGAGTCTTAGTTATAGGGTCCCGTTTAACACTTTGAGTACGGAACCCTAAAAACCAATTGGCAACTTGTTTTGGAATACATACCTATACCTATATGTACCTAAATAAAACTTGTTATGGAGAAACCCAACAACATAGGTGACAATTTTCCTCTTATATTTTTTTGTCCCTATAAATTCACGGTGTAGATAATAAGATTTGATAAAATTCATTTAAAAACAAAACAAATAATAAGATATTATGCAAAAACGAACTTTATAAAAAAAAACTGGTCAAAATTGGTCAATAAATCTTTGCATGATTATTTGTTCTGTGTCTGGGTTTAATTTAGGTGATTCAAATGATAAGGAACTCTTTAAAAATAATTGCAGTAAAAAAAGTCAAACAAATAACCTAATATTGAAATCTTTAAAATTTTAAGCATTATTTATTACCCAAGTTACATATTTCAACTAATTTTAGCATATGTAACAAATAAACTCAAAAACGAATGAACTGATTTCAAAAATTCTTTCACTATTTGAATGCTACCTTGTGACCATGGTTAGATTGATGTCAGATTGATCGGGTGACGTGTTAATTGCTATTACACTGAAAAGGATCACGAACTATATCTGGATAAATATTTTTTTGTTATTTTTCATCAATCTCGATCACAGATTGAACTGATGCTAGATTGATCGTCTAATGGCCGCCATAGGCAGAATATTTTGAAAAATAAATGTCCACCCGTGTGAATTCGGGGCGGGCCGATAGTCTTATAATAAAATACCAAGCTATAATAACTGTTTTACATTACTGTATTACATTGCTGTCGGCTGTCCCCCGCGACTTTGTCCGCGTGTTTTTCCTTTTTGCAACATTTTCCATTCATGCTCTGCTTCTTTTGGTCGCAGCGTAATGTTATATAGCTTATAGCCTTCCTCAATAAATGGACTATCCAACACTGAAAGAATTTTTCAAATCGGACCAGTAGTTCGTGAGATTAGCGCTTTCAAACAAACAAACAAACTATTTAGCTTAAGATTAAATTTTGATTAGATTAAATTTTGGAAAGAACGATACCTCGTCTATTTTACCTGGTTAGAACCCTCGTGAAGATTCCACTGAATCCCAAAAATACATACAACCATTGACCCTATAACCTTTTAAGAACATTTCTATACGTTTTAAGTTCAATGGATCTAGTAATGCAGTAATAACAGGCAGTATAAGCACGATGCCAGTGACATACAAAAAAAAGAGTAAATAATACAAACTACAATATCATTATTTTGATACAAAAATAAAGTATAATACCTAAGTACTGGTAGTGCCAATAATATTAGTATCTATAAAATTACTTACTTATGTGATAAATAAAAAATACATCTGGCGTTAAAGATAGCGTTACATTAATGATTACAATCTATTGATAGTAATTATAATTAACAAGCCGCAATTTAATAATTACATCAGTAGTATTTATTTTATCATAGGTAATTGACGCAATAATTTATAATTAAAATGTACTTTGCTCCTTTTTACCACACCTAATATTGTTTGTCATTAAACTATTCGAAGTACGCCATTTCTCCCGGTTTCCACCGCGAGCGGAACGGACCCATTAATGACTTCGTTAAACTCGCAAACGCAAACTGCATACTTGTATTTCCACCAACAAATAGTCGGACGGAAAGAGCCGAGCGTGTAGAAAGAGTAGAAATGAGCTCGCTCAGTTCTAGGGAGCGGAGCGGAGTACTTACGGACTCCGCTCAACTCGCTATTACAATTTATATAGTAGCGTTTTCACACAGAAAGTGGTGAGCGGTAGCGTTTCATTTTGCAGTGGAAATCAAATGACCAACTCTTCGTTGGTGGAAACGCAAACCTATTTCCTTAAAAAGGAGTCCGTTCCGCCTAACCATTTTCCGCACATTACCCTTTCGCAGTGGAAACCGGGCTTGACGTACCATTGGGTTTGATAAGATTTATAAAACGACTTAAGTAAATAAAAAAACATTGAATAAAAATCAAAATAAAAAACAGGACTGCTGCCAACTAAAAAAAAAGGAAAAAATGTAAAAAACAAGTTGCTTATTTCGTCTGACCGTTCCGTGCAATGACCCTATAATCTTTATGGTTCTGTGTGAGATTATTCTGTAGATGTCATGCACAGACTGCATTGACAGATTGAGAAATACATGAGACTTTTTTATAAACATACCTACAGTACCAGTACTCGGTAGAGTATAATTGTTCTGTGTACACTAGTGTTACTCGTTCAGATAACCCGCTATGGTGCAATAAAGCAACTCGCATAAGTACACTCTTTTTTGGTCACTTTTGTTATTAAAATAAGGAGGTGGTTACCACCACAACATCACATAAAATGCATATTTATGTTACAGTCAAAATTGTTATCTGGTCAAAAAACAAACTGGCAAAATCAGTCAAAAGTAGTTCTGACTGCACAGTTTATTCAAAAGTAGTTTTGATAAGCCTTATTTTTTTTTTCGTGGTCGAAAGGTTATGTCTTCAACCCACGCCAAGGGCACGGCGTGAAGATATGTCAGACTTTCACTGACTAAAAACACCCCGGTCCTGTCTCTGCCCTTGGCCGGAGTCGCGGGATCGCCGATCGCAAGCGCATTCTCTGCGCAACTCCGGCAGAGTTTTGATAAGCCTTCTTTTTTGTTGTTTACTGATTTCAAACGCAGTAGATACGACGGTAATGTTTTTTTTGTGTCATTGTTTATTACGCAATATCTGCGGCAATTGGGGATCGATTTCAAAAAATATTATTGGTTTGATTGGGTATATTTCAGAGGTGGGTTTACATGAATTTCGTAAAAATAGATTATGTAATTTCTTTTTTTTTCATTGAAGTCGGCTTTTTTCAGTTATGTCCGGAAATTAGATATGACTTGAACAAAAAGTTATAAATTATATAAGTAACTACTACTGGGCGACGCGACAGACGCGCGACGTGCTGCGGGTTCTATTCCCGCAAGAGACAAACATTGTGTGATCCAAAAACGCCCGAGTATTATTTGTCATGTAAATAAACATTTTGTAACCGCCTGCGAAATACCTAGGGATCAAATAATATATATTATAATATCTTGGGACAGCTCACACACGGCCATCTGAACCCACACTAGGCAGAGCCTGTATTATGGCAACCAGATAACTGATAAACATACTTATATATTTATAAATACATACATATTATAGATAAATTACACCCAGACACAGAACAAATGATCGTGCTCATCACACAAAGATTTGTCCTGCGTGGGAATCGAACCCACGACCGCTAGTTTAGCAGGGTCACTAACCACTAGATGACTAGACCAACAGGGCCGTCAAATGGGGTACATGACAATTTTGTTTTAATGTGTGTTCAATATTTCAATATTTATTTGCATTCCACAATGTGAACCTTAGGTGGCCAGATAGGTATGAAAAAAATGTCACATTTTTTTTAAATGACCTTCGCACTTTTTATTTAATCACTTTGTCGCGGGAGGTTTCACATACACAAAGACCTAGACTTGGAACAAGCAATTGTGGACTACATAAATGCTTGTCCTATACAGAGATCGAACTCGCGGCTTGTCGCGAACAATGGTCATTGACTTGGTGGCCTATACCACTCGGCTGTCCGTGCAGCACTTCGATTCTGTAAAGTTCAAACAACAACTCGCTTCTCACATCGCTATTCACTCTCACTTCACATAAGGTTCAAAATGACCTTGATTTCGATCGGATTCGAGTGCGAAGTGAGCGTCGATGTGACAAGAAAATTACCTTACTGAATCCGACTTCTTATAATATCATCTCATACTTTATCAGTCAAAATCTCACGTCAAATTAGTTCAACTCGCTGACACGCTCGCAAGTGTAGCGCTAGTGTACATTCAAATTATCAACCGAGTTTTTGGAATGAAAATCAAGAAACTCACAGCGGATTCAGATTCGAAGTTTAGAATGAGGTCTTACAGAATTACACCGCAGTCAAGTTGAAGGGGACCACAAGAACCAAGTAATGGCGCTATTACTTTTAATATTCTATTCTTCGACTAAAGTGTGAATTGGGATAATTCTATCAAAACGTGCACGTGCTTTCTAGGTGGTACGATGATATGACGCTTTACCTCTTACCTAACTATGTTTGATATAGATTTATATCGAATTAAATTCAAAGATATTATACAGATGCTATCAATACCTATGCATATACGCATAATAATACTTAGAGATAGTATTAGAGATTGCCTATTTTTTCACCGTTTTTAAATAGAAAGATAAGTTTAATCACAAATTATCTGTAGGTAATTTATTTTTTATCTATAACTAGATGATTCGGCAAACGTTGTTTTGCAGGGCCACTCTTATCATTAAAAATAGCCTATGGCTTATTCTCGGACCCACCAAAAATACTAAAAAAAAAACATAAAAATCAGTGACACGAGATTTTTATATACATATTAGATAAGATATTAAACGTCGTAAAAATAGGCCTGCTCGAAATATTTCTAATTAACTAAGGGTCTAAAATCCGTTTCTTTCCTTCCTAATAAGAGTACCTACCTATTTACTATAATCATTTAGCATTACGTGGTAATATTTATTTATTATTATGGAAATTACAGTATCAATTTATACAAACACAAAAAATTAAGCTATATTAAAATTAAAACTTATAACGTATATAAAATAAGTACAAAGAATTCATCGTCATCGTTGTCAATGACGGGAAACGCGCCCAGAAGGCTGGCAACGTTGCCACGTTGAATCTTTGGGCAAAGTAAATGCCAGCCTTCTGGTCACGGGTAGAGTCGACCAGACGTTTTGCTATTTCCTTAAAAAGGACTCGTGCACCTGGTCCCCATGTCCCGAGCGTTTCAACCCCACACGGCTCAAAAATATAATTACCAATAAGGTTACTATATTTTCGCCGTTTTAGGGTTTCCGCAGCTTCAGCAGCAGCAACTTTAAAAGCTTGGGTAAGTGTTCCGAATTTTATGGGTATTGACAACTAAAATCGATCTAAAAAGATAATCTTACTAAAAAACACTAATCACGCAATAATTACTTCTAATGCTCAAAGTCATACTTTATATTTACTATCTCCGATAAGATATCTCAATCTGCATCGTTTGGGTTTTTATTGGGTTATAAATGACGATAATAATATTACTTTTATTCAAGAAGAAATAACACGCTTTTCACAAAATTTTACTTAACGAATGTAACGCTTAAAAAGCTGAAATTATCTCACTGGCCAGAAGTCAGTTGTCTACAGAAACTTAAAAAACGGCCACGTTTTATTTCTTACTAGCTTTAGCACGTGGCTCCGCCCGCGTGGGTGTCGGTTATCGCGGCAAAGTAGTTTTTCTCCTTTCTTGGGATAAAAGCTCACCGCTTACCAAGTTTTATCAAAATCGGTTCACCGGGTTAGCCTTGAAGGCGTAACAGACAGACAGTCAGAATTATTTTCGCAGAAAAATAAGTTCATCTATCGATATCGATTTTACAAAAACTTTTTAAGAAACTGAATTGTTAAACACTGTTTAAACAGTTCATTCTTATAAATGATACTTAAAACAATTGATATGTTCATTATGTTTATTATATCAGTTTTGTTATATCCATAATATCTGTCTTTCGAAAAAAAAAAACCTTTTTTACCAAATATTTAACTTCGTTTATACTCAGCGGTGGGTGATCCCGGCCCAAAATTATGTAGTTTCCTACTATAAACTGTTATAATAATTATAAATATATTGTTTTTTTTTTCGATACCTATGCGAAGAGGCCAATGTTATACTCATTTTGTTTACCTTTATTTTGAAAAGTCTCTGCTACAGTGACTTTTCAACTAAAGGTAAACAAAATAATAATCTAGAAATAATGCTTTGCCTAAGGATAAAAAAAACCTGACATTTGAACGGTTTTAAAATCATTTTTCCCAAAAGAATAATGTTCATACAGTACTACTGTGGACAGTCAGACAGACAGTGTGGCAATGTCAGTATTGTCAGTATTTAAACGACGACTCTTAGATTTAACTTTACTTTAATTACTGGATTGTTTTATTTATTACATTATTTTGTATATTACATACTGTGTCTATGTTTCTTGTCTATGTTTCTTTTTAAATATATCCTGTCGCATGTCTGCTGGCAGATATTTCATAAGTAGAAAATGATAGTTAATGTTTGTTTGTTATGTGTACATAATAAAGTAAACCGAATCTATGGTATCTACCTTCATATGTGCTTTTAAGAAGGTACGATGCCACATGAGTTCGTTTCGACATATCTTCCTAGGGTAGTCAGTTAGGCAATGTCGACACAAGCAAGCTCTCAACAAGTGCATGTAAAAGTGTTTCAAGTATATTATATCCTAATTGCGACTGCACGGATACCCGTGTGGTATAGGTCACCACGCCAATTACTATTGTGCGCGACATGCTGCGGGTTCGATCCCCGCATGGGACAAGCATTTGTGTGATCCACAAGTGCAAGTCTGGGTGTTATTTATGTGTGTGAATAGAATGTTTATAAAACCCCCCGCGATACAGGGATTAAAATTCACTAGTGCGGGAGTCGATTATAAAAAAAAAAGTAATGCAATTATAATTTCCACATACAGACACACAGATAGGCAGAATTATGCGTTAAAAATAAGTATAGTTCGATTCAAACTTAATGGCGGCTGTGAAGTTCGCTAAACGCTGCGCAGTACCTCGCCCCGCACCCCCGCTGGCGCATAAGTTTGGTACTGCGCAGCGACTCGACTCGTGTTCACAGCCGCCATTAAGTTTGAATCGAACTATAACGCAATCGACGGAACCCGCAATGCAGCATTCGATCGCGTTTAGCCATCATATCAGATATATATAAAGTGCGACAACGCAGTATCGGTACACTGGGCACATTAATTAACAATCATGTTGCCAAAAATTATACTGGTGTGCCTTCTCGCGGCCTCCGCCTATGGTGCCGGTAAGTATCTACTAAATCTTTTTGCCTAGCAACTTATATTAATTTTAAACTAAAAAAATAATAATATACATAATATAGGCATAAAACACCAAGTTAAGTGAACTGATTCAAATATGGACCGATGTGTTTTTGCGGTTTATTCGTATATATTTTTTTAGTTTGTTAAGATATATTAGATATATATTTATTTAAAACAAACGGTTTACTCACGTATATTTTCGGGATCGCCCGACTAGTTTCAGACTCAATAGGAGTCCCTAATCATGAGCTGACGCGGCACCACCTGACTGAGTCTGAAACTAGTCGGGCGTTTGTTTTTAAATAAATATGAATACTCCTCACGAAAGTTATTATACAAACATATATTAGATATATACCTATCGGAACTATTCTAATTACCTACCTAATCTTGTTGTATTGTATTTGCTTTGATTTAACTCGGGATTTTTTTTTTTTTATTTGCATGGGCCTTTTCCTTTTCTTATTTTAGCTGTGAGTTCTTCGGTAACTCACATGCGCGCAAACATTCGAACAAGGTTCGCGCGCTTTGATGTCTGTTAAAAAACCGACACAGCTTGGAAATGAAATCATTGGCAAATGTCGTCCTACACTTGGGTTTGCGTATTCGTGCGAATGTGTGTGACTGGCATTAGTGCAGCAAACTGGCATTTATCTATAGAATTCCCTAAAACAAACATACATTGTTAATTTAGATACCGAATGTAATCAATAAATTGCATTTTTTTTTGTTTCAGGACTATGGAAACCCGACTTAAGAGGTTTGTTTTTATAATGAATTGAATAAAAATGATCCGTTAAAACAAATGAAGAAATATTCATAATAATAAAAAAAAAACGTTTACTTTCGATCTGTTGTGACAAACAATTTTTTTAAGTACTCTTTTTTCTTATCCATATTTATACTACTAAAACGCAACATTACATGTAAAAAAAACTACATTACTATTATTAAAACACAGTGGACAATTATAATTTCATTTCAACATTTCATAATAGGGACTGACAATATTTCGTTATCTTACAGTAAGATTTGGGATGAACCCCTTCGCCATCGGAACTGAACAATTCATCCCGATGGTAAAAACCATCGATGAAGCCATTGACAAGAAATGGAAGAAGATTGACGGCCCCGCAAGCCATGAAGGTCTGGAGTCCCTTGAATTGTGGTGTCCTACAGAAGACTACAGCTTCTGTACCCTTCTCGACGATACCGGTTACATTGCTGGTATTCAGATCGGTGTAAGTACAACCAACTCTGCCTATCTCAGAGTTCATCTAAAATATATTTTTTTAATTGACTTACTTTGTTAATATACTTAAATACCCACTTAAACAATGAAACGCCTGGGCCTCTAGACAAATGACAATGCGACAAGCGATAACGCTGATCGAATCGCTCAAATGTATGGAAGTGACAAGTCCAAGTCACGTGACTTATCGAAACAATATGTCATTTCTATACATTTAATGTCATTTAAGCGATTTCTATCATCGTAAACACTTGTCGAAATGCCACTTGTCTAGGGGGGCCGGTACTGTAAGCTTATTTGCTATCTCCAGATCACAACCCAAGCGATGATGACTGGATAAAAATAATGGTAAATACCACGTAACGTCTTGTCTGTGACCAACTACGTTGTAGTAGATTTAGTTGGTCATCGACGTTAGACGGTACGAATTTTTTCTTAGTTGAAAACCGCTATAGCAAATAAGCTAGCTGGTCTGCTTAGATGTCCAATTAGTGGCACAGAGGAAAACTTAAAAAGACTAGGTATTTAAAGAGTCTAAAAATCCATTTGGTTATATTTATGGCAGTTCAAAACATAACCACACAAGAAAAAGATTACCTTTTTTATATAATATTTATTTATATTGTTACAGGTAGCTAAGAGCAGAACCACTCGCTTCGAATTCGATCCTGAAGTCACAGGGTTCACTCTTTGGAAAACTACTATTGACGGAGAGCCTGTCGAGTTCTACACCATAAGAATTTACTTTATTACTGCTGGTACGTTTATTGGACAAGTGCTCCTTCTATTTCTTACCGTCATTTTCGGATCGTAAGAAAATCCAACACAGACACAAAACCCATGCATGCGTGAAGATTTATACTGCCAGAATGGGGAATAGCCATTAATAATATTATAGTAATAATCATAAGACTTCAATCATTAACCAGCATAATATGCCTTTATAACAGTGGATGTTAAGGCAATGTTTTAAGCAAGAAAATGTTATTTTAAGTATACTTATGGGATCTTCCACAGAGATTCTGAAGACAAGCAAGGAGGAACGTGTGAAGAATCGCCACGGTGACTTCTTGTTCCAGCACGGGTACGTGTGGCTGACTGGCATCAACGGGCAGCTGTACCCTCTGTCTAATAACACCGAACTCTTGGGTAAACCCGAGAGCGACTTTACCACCCAATCCTGTGTACCCTGGATGGGTAAGTCCAACACCATTGTCACTCTTTGGGTATATTTCGACCTTCACTAGCTGTTTGACCGCTGCGACTGGGCAAGATACTATTATCCCATCAAAAACATAAATGTAAAATGAGAGCCAAGTTCAATATTATGATATATGCCTTGGTTGTTGGCTTCAACGACAAAAGATCTAAATGGGTGCCAAGTTCAATGGTCAGTCCTGAAATCTATTTATAACAACATAGAATATCATTTCTTGGTATAACTTAGGATAATATATTGTAGCCTAGGTGTTGTGTGTTGTATTGTGTCTGACTTGGCAAGTTTTCTTCTGCGAATTATATTATAGCCTTCGCAAGTATAACTTAACACGTTTATGTGAAATACTTTTTGAGTTACGAGGGGGCCAAAAGTGACTCCAAATGGTTCGTGTAATATTACACACGGTGCTGCTCGACAATTCTGTTACTTGAACTTGGCTTGACACGCTACCGCGTGTCTGGATCGTTCCCGGCCCTCGTGCATGGACTTAAGCCTCCGCTGTTTGCCCATTCTTCTTTTTGCGGGCTGTACCTCATGATCTGTAATGGGTAGAGAATATAAGAGTGTATTACTCTTTAGACAATAGGTAGGAACCTCCTACATAATAATATCTGCTATACCTTATTAAGGTCTGTTCAGCTACGAAAGCTTGGTAAATATAATTAATATGTATTGGTTTCATTGCATATTCATACACTTAATTTTATTAAACCTACGGCAAGTTAACAATTTTTGTATGTATTATAAGTATAGGTATATTATATTTTATAGTATTATTGACAATATATGACTATTATCCGGATATACTAAATATAGTATAAAGTCCGGTAAAGCAACCAAAGCCTGCGCTCAGGCTAACAGCGGTGGACCTATACATTAAAAAAGCAGCTTTTCTAATTATATACAAAATATGTAAGTAGTGTAGTGCTGAGACCAAGTATTATAATATAATGATTTACAGGTCAACATTACTACTACAAGATGACAAAGGACACCACGTGCAAAGCTGAGAACATCTTTGCATGGTTCCCACTCACTGACTCAAACCAGCTGGTCGGAGCAGGTCTCATGCTCTTTCCGGGATACGTCGTAGACAGCAAAGTAAAGGACTTATTCGAACATCCCGACACATCCGCTGTCAAGGTTGGTTTAATTTATTATTTGATTGGATTTGAACTAGTCAGGATTATAACTACATATAACAATTAATGGATTTATGTCTTGTTGCAGATGATCGTCAGCAATGGTCCTGAATGCCTGTACGGCTTGGCCGAAAACCCAGGAGCCCTAACCATGCACGTGTACTTTATTGACACACCCCAACTCGTCGGATGCCCCATCTTTGGATGATTTATATTAAAAATCAGCAACATTTGAAAAATCTTTAAAGACTAGCTAATTTGTTAATTAAATGTTGAATTAAAATTTATCTTCTTTATTATCAATTCCCATAATCCTAGTTTCAAACGATTTTACATTATTTCTCTGCAGTTTGATTACCATCATATAACGTACTTCTGATAAAAAAGATGAAGGTTTTGATAGTGTATCAGAAAAACGTAAACTAGGGGCTTATCAGATACTAGCTGTCCCCCGCGACTTTGTTCGCGTGTTTTAGTTTCAACGGTTTTTCATTTTTGCAACATTTTTCATTTATGCTCTGCTCCTATTGGTCGTAGCGTGAGGTTATATAGCCTATAGCCTTCCTCAATAAACGGACTATCCAATACAAAAAGATTTTTTCAATTCGAACCAGTAGTTCCTGAGATTAGCGCGTTCAAACAAACAAACAAACAAACAAACTCTTCAGCTTTATAATATTAGTATAGATTTAAAAATGATAACAGCAACATAAAGGCTAGCGCACATAACGGCGGGCTGCACCGCACCGCAACTCAAAATAAAAATGTTCCTAATATCACTTTTGATGTTTTGAATTGCAATGCGGCCGGCCTCAGTGTGCGTTAGGTCATATAAAATTGTTTAAAAAATATGTTTGCGTTGCGGTGCGATGCGGCCCACCGACATGTGCACTAGCCTTTAGCGTTATCTCTTTATTGGACACGTAACAGATAAAACAGTAATGTAATAATAAAATATATGTACATAGGCGAGTTTAACTCAAAATTGAGTTCTCTAACAGCAAACCTTTGAGTGATAGTGATTAAAATATCTAATGAGGATAGGAAGAAGTGGACAATAAAAATTAAATACACATACCTACATAAAAAATAATACTTTGTAACTTTTGTGTTTAAATGATTGTCATCATCATAGTATGTATAAAAATATGTTTATTATTTATCCACGCACTTCTGTCCTGAGCTAGGATGGGCCAGTCTTTTCGGTAGGATTCAAGTTGGTCTCTCCACCTCTTTTTCGGTCTGCCACGATGTCGTCTAGCGTTATGAGGGATCCAATCTGTAGTTTTTTCCATTTTGTGGAAAAGGGAGAGGGAGGCCTTTGCCCTGCAGTGGGACAAGACGGGCTTATAAGATAAGATTAGATTAGATTTTTTTTTTAACAGAATTATGAATAGTACTAGACTACGTATGCTGACAAAGGTCTGCGCAAAGATCGTGATATTAAAAGCAAAGACAGTAATCCCGAATGAGAAATTCAGCTCAGTAGTAGTTAGGGCTTATAAGTCCTAAAATACCCACATAAAATCGAATAAGTGAGTAGTTATTCGGTTTTGATTCTTATTCGATTTTTGTGTAGAAGAAATATATATACATGGCGTTAGTCCCGATTCACTGTCAAATCGAAATAATCCTACTTGAAATTTATTTATTTTTGTTATACGTTTGAAAAGATTTTTCTAAATTTTGGTGTAGGTAATTATAATTTACTCTTAACATTTTTATTTTTTTTTTCATTATCAAGGTAAATAAAACAAGCTTGAAGTACCTAAGTTTTATCATTTATACCTATAATGTGCATGTTATACATCATACTATGATAATTAAAATATGCTGTTTAAAAACAATGCTGCCTCAATAGCCCTCTTCGACATATTAGGTACCTACACATTTACGGAAACGTAACATTGGAACAAAAAAAAAACCGTTAAGCACCCAAGTCTAGTAGAAAATCGCTTTATCTTTATACAAACGTATACAAAAAAGAAGGTACTTAATCTAAGCAAAAAATAAATCATGAACCTAGGCTAGGTTGACAGTCCTTGGGGCTTAAAGTGGCGCTCCATAAATCCAAAGCCATCTGCTTCTACGGGCGACAGAATGCGCCACCCGACAACTCGCATATTTTGGTTGACGGAGTCCAGATCGGCATCAGGCCGACCCTGAAATATTTGGGGTTGGTCTTGGACAGCCGATGGGACTTTGGACCCCACCTCCAGCAGTTGACGCCCAAACTGATGAGGCCCTAATTCCGCTTGCAGGCGGCTCTACACCGAGATTGTGCGATATATGGCCCTGTACGGTGCCCCAATGTGGGGGAATAACCTGACGGCTCGTAAAGCTGCACTGCTTATTAAACCGCAACGCGCAATAGCCGTCAGAGTCATAAGGGGGTATCGCACGATCTCCGGTGAAGCGGCGACGTTACTCGCACAGACGCTGCCGTGGAAATTTGAAGCCAAAGTCCTGGCGCTCTTGTACATCTTACGCAACCAGGCAAAAATACAGGCAGCGCTCTATCGCTAAGCGATAAGAGAAAGCAGCTTGCAAATAGCAGCTAAGGAGGAGTGGCTCGTGCAGCTGCAATCCAGCCTGTCTTCTGGGACTGGCTTGAGAGGCGGCACGGAGACCTCACGTACCGACTGACGCAGGTGCTTACCGGTCATGGCTGTTTCGGGACGTACCTGTGCCGGATCGGGCGTGAGATGACGAAGGCGTGCCACCATTGCACAGCCCCAGAGGACAGCTTGGGATTCGGCGAGGCGCGAATTGGTCGCGCATATGGGAGGGCGGGCGCTTTCGCTTCCGGCTGTGCTATCATCCATGGTCCGGAGCGAGAGCGCCTGGCAGGCCTATCGCTTTCTGCGATGCAGTCATGTCCTCCAAGGAGGCAGCAGAACGAGTAAGGGAGTTCACAAGCCAGCTCCCTTCTCGCCGCAGGCGCCAAGGGCGCCGTAACACCATGGCACGCAAAGTGGAGCGCAACGCCCTCAGGCCACCCTGAGGCCGGGCCTGCGGGTGACTGGGAGGGCACCCCGTCACCCGATCAGCTGACAGGCCACGAAGGATGCGGACGCGAAGTCCCACGCGTCCGTCCTCTGAAGGAGCGAGAGGTGGGCACTATACACCCTCCCCTCTAGAAGGGGTCTAGTAAAGACAGAAGCCTGCCGAGGCCGCGCAGAGCTTGCGTAAGCGATCCCGCGGCTCCGCCAAAGGCAAGGACGGGACCGGGGTGTTTTTAGTCGATGTAAGTCCAACATATACCTACGCCGTGCCCTCGGTGTGGGTTGAAATCATTAGTTTCACGCCGATGAAAAAAAAATGTTGAGAGTCCTAACTCCTAAGCCTGACAAGTAGGGAAACTTAATTTACTATTATTTTTAATTATTTGTTTCGCATCAACACATGCGGAGCGAATATTTGTAATTAAATACAAATAATAGAAGGAAAAACTTAACCTCAGGCAGGACTTGAACCTGCGACCACTGGCTTGACGCGCCAGTCGCTTTACCAACTAAGCTACCGAGGTCACTGCCTAGAAGTTTAAAATTTGCCTTCTATTTATTACGTTCTTTTGTTCTCTAACTCAAAACTTATTAGGTATGAGTATCACAAAAAAACCAACCGAACTACTTACACTCATGTTTTTATTTACCTTAAAATCTGTACAAATATCAAAGAAATCGGTCAAGATATACCAGCGATATGATTTTTTAAATTAAATATTCTAGCTTCTGTTCTGAAGACTTTATTTCAAAATAGAAAATTTATACGGTTTTGTTGCCATAGTATATTTTTGTTCTTTTGAAAAGAGCTATCCAACGATGATAAATTCATTTGGATTGGACATGACTACCAAAATGCCCATCCTCCTTTCCTTAAAGTCGGTTTCTTTTTACATTTATAAGTAGGTATAAGAATTAATATCGTAAAGATCTAAATAGCTTTCAAGTTACTAAATATTATATAATGAATGCTTCTAGTCTGCTAGATTTTTCAGAGTTTTCAACTATTTTTTTCAAATTCGACTTTGTCAATTTAACCTCATGTTAGCAATTAACTCTGCGTTAGGTTTTTCGTGCAAGTCGGCCTTAATAAATTATAGGACCGATCATTCCCAACTAGTTCGAGGGAAAGTAGGTCGAAAATACCCCTGATGGCCGACTTTGGTTTTCTAGAGAAAAATGAAAGCTTGACCTTTCAGAAACCAGCACGCCATTTGTACTGAGACTGAAATTACAAAAGTGACGCTCGTTAGGTTCGAGTTTTTCCATTGAACGACAAAACATACTATCGGACAGGACCAAATCTGTGAAGGACACATATCTGACGCCGATCGCCAATTTGAAAGTCCACCCAGGACAAGTTTAAAAAAGTACCACCGTCGTTCTTTTTTAAACTTGTAAAAGGAATTTAATCCTTGTATCGCGGGGGGTTTCAAGTCACAAAGAACACCCAGACTTAGAGCAAGCATTTGTGGATTATACAAACGCTTGTCCCATGCGGGGATCGAACCCGCAAGGGACATGACGCGCACCTCGTGCACGTGGCGCACAGTACCTAGTAATTGGCGAGGTGAATACCACGCGGCTATCCGTGCAGTTCTTTCAATACTGACCTATTATTCTTTAGGCTGCGATCTTCAAAGTAAGTCGGGAAGTAGCCGTAATATTGTAGCATGTCCAGGATTATCATAAATTGAGAAAGCTCAGTAATAAACATCCTTGTGTACTTTACAATTTACAAAATTAATAGATACATAACATTATAATGTCAAAAAAACCATTTATTGTTGAAATATTCACAAACCATTTTATTTCTTTCCTAGTCATTTATAATTCCATCATATTCTTCATCTTGTATTAATTCTTGCTTTAATTTCAGAGCGTTTACTTTAGATTTCTTAACACTGAGTAAACTTAAAAACTTGTCACATAAAGCCTTTTCCATTTCGATTTTGAGATTTAAAAATTCTTCAGTGTCTTTTAAGCACTTTTGGTAATCAGACTTTACTGAGTCAAATCTATATTTCAGGCTGTGAACTTTTTGTTTCATGTGTTTGTTAAGTGCGATTAATACTTCAACTAAATCCGGTTGTGCATGCTTGGGGCTTGGATCCAATTCCATGGGCAAAAATCCTTCTATTACAACAGAACCCTTCATTTTACGCTTCCAGTAAAAGAAACCGCTTTTTAATTCGTAAGTGTAGTCATCTCTCGGCTGAGATAGACATTTTTTTACGCTATTAAAATACGCAATTTCAGACATGTGTAAATTTCTACTAAAACCTACCAGCCGGTTCGGTGAAAACCGCCCTTTCCACAATTTATCCTTATTGAAAAGATATACTTCGAATGAATCAGACTGCCACCCTATCATTAGGTAGCAGTTTTCTCCTTGAACTGCTAATTTTGTAACAGTGATGGCTTCGTCTAAATCCATTACCTAGGTATATTTTATCATTTCCCACTTGTAGATTTTATTTAATAGGGCCGTTTTCTTACAAATTTAGTGAGACATTTGGAAAGATTATTTTTAGTTTATGACTGATTGTGTTTTGTAACAATGATTTTTGACATTAGATAGACGAATAATAAATTTTTGGTAAACCAAAAACCAAAAACCACAGTCTAGATTTTAGGCCTAAAGATAACTACTATGCTCGCTAAAGTTAGATTTTAAAAGTGTTTTGTGTATGTGTATTGTGTACTATGCGTAAGTGGGAACGTGGTCGGAACGAAACGTAAGATGAACTCATAACCTCCAAAGTTTGCATTGTTTTGATTTAATCATTATTAATAGTTGAACGTTTGATTGTAAGAGAGAAAATAAAAAATCGTGTTACAATGAGTAGCAGTGATGACAAAAGCGATCATAGCATAAGTGACGACGGACAGGATGATGATGGAGAAAGAGTAAGTACCTATTTATTTACCTAATCCTATGATTTAGTACTAACCAATACTAACTTTCGTCTTTTGCAATTTACTTTATTTACTTTTGATTCTAGACTGAAATCAGATCACAACTATCATCGCTGTCTTTTGAAGAACTCCAAAAATTAAAAGAGAAAATAGGAGCAAAAGTTTACAAGGAAGCCCTTTTCGGTAAAAATAAAACAGAAAAGGCAGCTGTCAAAGTTTTCAAAAGGGAAAATAAAAACAGACCACGCGAGATGAGTTCAAAGAAACCTGTTCCTTTACTACAGAGTATCCCAACTGTAAAGAAAAAGGACATTCGGGATCCAAGGTAATTTTGTAATGTTCTGCATGTGTAAGAAAAAATTATAAAAATAGGGATAATAAAAACTTATGTATTTAATACACCTAATAAACAGAATCCTAAAGTATATCTAACTTAACTTACAGATTTGACCCACTCTGTGGAGAGTTTGACAAAAAACAATTTTCAGAAAACTATAACTTCCTATCAGATATTCGGATGAAAGACATCAAAGCAATAAGAGCTGAATTAAAGGAAACAACGGATCCAGAAAGACAGCTTCAATTGAGAAGGCTACTTCAGAGATTAAATGATCAACATAAAGCTAACAAAAAGACCAAAATAGATCATGGACAAACAGTAAAGACTAAAGAAGCTATGAAACAAGAGTTCAAGGAAGGAAAACAACCGCACTTCAAAAATAAATGTAAGCAGAACAATTATTTTATGTATTGAATAAATTAGAGATCCTTAGGCCTCCCGAATTGATGGTGCAGAATCTGTAAGCTCGCTATACACAGCTTATCTATACTTAATATTATAAAGCTGAAGAGTTTGTTTGTTTGTTTGAATGCGCTAATCTCAGGAACTACTTACTGGTTTGAATTAAAAAAATATTTTTGTATTGGATAGTCCGTTTATTGAGGAAGGCTATAGGCTATATAACATCACGCTACGACCAATAGGAGCAGAGCATAAATGAAAAATGTTTCAAAAATGAAAAACCGTTGAAACTAAAACACGTGAACAAAGTCGCGGGGGACAGCTAGTATATTTTATATTCTTAAAGGTTATTGAGTGCTTCTGCAATGATTCTGCACCAACAGATTAGAAAGTAGGGTTAGAGATAATACCTTTGGAAATACAACTTATGATTTATTTAATTAAATAGTCAAGTCATTTGCATCCATATACCTACTCTTGAATCTGTTAAATAGCTCAACAATAATTCCTATACCATATGTGGATAGTTAGCTAAGGTAACCTTTGCATATTAGACTAATTTCTGATGATAAATTTGCTACTGGTTGCATAAATTGTCTGTAGTTCTTTTTGCTCTTGCCGTGTATTGTACGTTATTTAAATAAATTTAAAATATTATGTTGCAGCTGAACTTCGTGTGGAGGCATTAGTCAAACAATATGAAGAACTGAAAAAAGAAGGTGCTGGACGAATTCAGCGTCACCTCAAACGAAGACAGCAGAAAGTCAAGAAACGGTCACATAAAGCACCTACTGGTGTCAGTTAAATAAATGTTTACCTGATCTTTATTTTATTTATTTTCAGTAATTTCTAGTTTCTAATGATTTTTCATTGCATTGCTTTCTCTCCAAAGATATTACATATCAAAATGAGGCAATAAGTTATTAGCGCTCGCATTGTGAGGACTCACAATCATCCTAATTAGGAAGTTTTTAATGATTACTAGGTATCTTTTGCTACATAAGTCCACTTATCTTTACTACACTAAAATTATAAATAGGAAAGATTTGTATTTTTCGATGATTCCACAGAGTACTTTTATATATATGGATGATTCTAACAAAAATCTCAAAAAATTATTGTCTGATATCCAAAATTCACCATAACAATGCTAATTTATACTAAGTAATAGGCTGTGGTAAAAGGATATTATTATTTACTAGCTGTCCCCCGCGACTTTGTTCGCGTGTTTTAGTTTCAACGGTTTTTCATTTTTGTAACATTTTTCATTTATGCTCCGATCCTATTGGTTGTAGCGTGATGTTATATAGCCTATAGCGTTCCTCAATAAACGGACTATCCAATACAAAAAGATTTTTTCAAATCGGACCAGTAGTTCCTGAGATTAGCGCGTTCAAACAAACAAACAAACTCTTCAGCTTTATAATATTAGTATAGATTACCAAATATTTTTTTTAATTTTTGTCAGTGTGCTGCAGCTGTACCACTACAGAATGAAAATCACAGAGTAGGTCTGTGGAGTAGGTAAACTAATAGTAGAACAATAAAATATTCATGTGGTCGTGGGGGATGGGGGGGGGGCGGTAGTACAAAAGGGTAGCTCTATGACATTTCCAATAGAGAATATGCAGAAATGAAGAAATCAATTATAATCATCAATCCAACCCTAGTTCATGCAATCCGATTGAATGAGTTTGTCATAAATTATCATTCAATTGGATTACACGAACTTAAGAAGGTTAGATTGATGATTTTAATGATTAAATTTCAGTAAATACAAACATATTACCGCGAATCGTATTTTGTTCAAAAAACAGCCTGAAACTGACAATTTAAGGTAACATCTTGTGTAACAAAATAATATCATTATATCTCCCTCAATAGGGGCTGAGGCTACTACGAGTCAAAAACTGATTTAGATATATTTATGGTGAAAATGAAAATAAACAAATTCTAGTTTGGAAAACTCCGCTGGGGTCACTAATATCGCAGGAGTGAACTTACGAGTTAAGACTACATGCCTTTACAATTTACATACATAGACAAGCCTAGTTTACTTACATATTTTATTCGGAGTTGGGAGTGAACATAGAGTTTATATAACTATAGAGCAAGCGTATCGCTTATGGCCCGTTGTGCAGAACGAAAGCACATGTTTACTGTCACTTTTCGTTTGCTTAGTGATGTTCCGTGAGACGACAGACCTTCAAGCTAAAGTATCGATGGTTTCGATATTATTAGTGTTATAAAATGCATATTAAGGTTGTGCAGCGCTTACACGCCGCGCGCCCCCCGCGCGTCCTCTCTTTCGCCTTACTGAATTTAGATTAAATAAGAAAATTTCTATAACAATACTATTCACGGATGAAAAGAAATGTCACTATTATTTTTGTTTTACTTTTGTGAATCGTTTTTACAACTCAGTACTACGTATTTTACCATTATTACATAAATATAAGTAATGTTTGCTCGGAGATACAAACACGGCGAGCTCTGTTTTGACACTAATTGGACGTGACCTTGAAATCGACGCTTGATCATACATGTGCTTTCGGATCATACTTTGTTACGCTCACTCTATAGCTTACTTATTGTTATCTCTATGGGAGTGAACGAGTGAACTGTCAAAGCAGTCAAACTTCAACATTCAATAGCTGTCACTCAGAGCTGTCATCAAGACAAGACCATCAAGTTCAAACTTGTTGATCCTCTCCACAGAGTACTTTTTGATCCTCTCTTGATTGTAAACAAAATCGGCAAGTGATTATTAGGTTAAAAAGTTATGATTATAAATAAAAATGGAAAATGATATTTACGAGCAAACTTCAATAACAAAATTTGATATAAAAGGAAAGTACCTGTATGTAAAAGTGATTTGGAAACCAAACGAAAATGACTTGTTTCACATAAAGATTTATGATGGAGATGTTACATGGTCGGGGAGATTATCTAATGAATTTGCCAAAAAGTATCGAGAACGCTTTGAAGAAACTGAAGACCAGTATTTTAGGGATGTGAGAAAAAGCTTCAAGAAGTCGGACGAAGATCAATTTATCTACGATTTTAATGTCATCCAGGACGATGTTAACTCCGCTATTTTTACATGGAAAAAGAAATTTGAAGACTCGCAACACGAGATTGCTACTCTAGTGCACGGTTCTGTGCCCGTACATCGCGAAGATACCATAGAATCTAAAGATATTTTGCTCGATTTTTTGTTGGCTGAAAATAAGGATCTTCGGTTTACTATAAACAATCTAAGTCACAAAAACGAAGGAATCCTTACAGACTTGAAAAAATGTAAAACTGAATTGGAAAAGTTTGTAGATATCAAAACCTCTTTAGAGACAAGCTTGTATGGAAAGTTTGTTCAACTGCTCAATGCTAAAAAGAGAAGAATTCAACTTTTAGAAGGAAGTATTCATAAGTTTTCAGATACTAAAGATTTTATGGGTGCCGATTGTTAAAGCATTAACTCATATTTGTTATGACTAATAAGGATAATAGCTCGAAAATACTTGATATATTACATGAGGACTGATATTATTATATCATCTATTTTTTTACTAAAACTCATGTAATAAATTTTTTACAGATTAAACATCTCTCAATAACATTATATAAAAACATAAAAAATTATTTTACAAACACAAATAAAATAATCTACAAATAAATAATAAATTATTTAATTAGTTAAAATTGCTTTATTGAATCTTATTAATAGCTCCTTCCGAAGAGGGTTATGAACTTGGGTTTGTTGTTGCAAGCCGGGTGGATGCACTTGTCGCTGGCGGTGAGTTCGCGGGGCTGCTCGAATGGTATACAGAGGGACTTGGCACCCATAGCGGGGGCCTTCACGTCAGTTGTTTGGTCATCATCAGTCCTGGTGAAAATGTAAACACAATTAAAAGATTTTTCATCAAACAAATTTTTTTCAATAGTTTAAAATGAGCAAGGTAATTATATCTTGTTTGTATGATAAAACTATAGTACCTAATTAACTTATTCCAAATAGTACATACACAATTTACCTAATCATAAACACACTACTTAGGAGATATAGTTGGCCATTCCTCAATATAACCAGTTAGAAAAGTTATGTATTAGTTAAATAGGTGATTGTCGCAAACCTTACATAAAAAAATATCTAAGTCATTCATAATGAATATTATGAACTTTGCCCAACAGTGGGACATTTATAGGCCAGTATTGTTATTATATATAAAACCAACAGGTTCATAAGATATTTTTAATATATTTATTATAAAAAGAGTTTTCAAGATTGTCTCTCACCTTGCACTGTCATTTTTGATGTTATCCTCGCAAAGGATTTCACAGCAGAATGGAGCCAGTAGAATATGCTTGCGCTCCAATGCATCAGTGAAGTCATCCCACTTGGTGACCAACGAGAGCCTTGCGTCGCGTTCTTTTGTTGCTCTAAACACAAGATGCCAGCATTATAATTGGTTTTCAATTGATTTACATAATCATACTAATACTATAAATATGATAGTAACCCCGTCTTTATGTATTTCTGTCTGTTATTGGCTGTTATGTTTTCAAGGGGCAAAAAAATAGTATAACATTAGCTAGAACTCAAGCTTGCCTCTATTACATGAGGGTGTGGATGTGCAAACATCACACGCAAGCCTTTCGCATAAATGCGAAAGTCTGTCTGTTATGCTTTCACGGCTAAACCGCTGAACCGATTGTGATAAAACTTGGCATAGAGTAGACTTGGATCCCATGAAAGGACCTAGGCCACTTTTTGCCGCGAAAATCGACTTACACGCGGGCGGAGCCGCAGGAAAAAGCTAGTATTATTCATATAGTTAGATACGATTTAATTATTTTTTGGTAATATCTACGGCTTTTTCTAAGCATAATATTGAAAATTCTAACAGGTAATGGCAGAGAGGTGTAGATCCTTAACTCAATCAAATTTCATTACAGAACACCCTCTTTAGTACAAAATCGGCTTACCTCTCCAGCATTTCTTTGTGAGTGGTCTCCAGTAACTCCACGAGCCGCGGGCCGGCGCCAGCGCGCGGCAGCGTGAGCTTCTCGCCCGTGAGGCGCCGCACCGCCAGCACTTGGCCTTGCGCCATGTCTTTAGGACCCAGCTCTACGCGGACTGGTACACCCTGACCACAAAGGAAAATAGAAATAGAGTATTTAGTTAACTGTTACTGTTACTTATGCTAGATTTTTAATTGTCAAAATCAAAATTTATAATAATATTTTAATTCCAATGCCATAACATCACAGAAAATAGAATGAAATAAGCAGCGCACCGCATTTGCAGTTGTAAATACATAGTAATAAGAAATCGTATATTTTGGACATTATATTAGAATGTTTTATTTTTGCAACATATACTGAATGTCTAACAATAACTTTAAATAAAACAATAATATGACTGGCCTGTTGGTATAGTATAGTGGTTAGTGACCCTATCTGCTAAACCGGATGTCGTGGGTATTCCCACCCAGGACAAACCTTTGTGTAATGAGCATGCTCATTTGTTCTGTGTCTGAGTATATTTTATCTATAATATTTTATAGGTATATATTTCGAAATAAGTATGTTTATCAGTTGTTTGGTTGCCATAATACAGGCTCTGCCTAGTTTGGGATGGAATGGTCGTGTGTGAACCTACTAACTGTGCTGAATATAACTTTACATACCTTAAGTTCCCAATGGTTGAACTTCCATCCAGGAGAGTAGTTATCCCTGTAATCTCCCTCGGCCCTCAAGCCGGCCGCGACCAGGTCATCGACTAGGGCCTTGCAGGAGTCTATGAGGTTCTTCCTCTCCTCAGCTGAGCTGGAGGCGGTGATGCCGCAAGGCACCACTATAGCCTGGATCTCGGCGACGCGGGGGGGAAGTACTAGGCCCTTGTCGTCACCGTGGACTAGGACCATTACACCTAAGGGAAGATAAATAGAGAAATGTTAGTTTATCGAAAGCAATAGGTAATGCGATAAGTAATAAAATAAGCTTTATTTAAAATATATAAGTTGCAGCGTTAATCGACGTTAGTACTCTTTGTTATTGTTCTTTATTTCCATTTAACATTTATACACAACCTAAGTTGTATGGCTTGAAAACACTACTTTTCCTATTCGTAAAGCGATGATGATTATTAAAAAAAAAATAGACACGTATTTTTTCGTATTTAAGTTACCCAAATCTTACGACGATACATTGATTTGAAATGTCGCACGACGTCACAATTTTGTGCTATTAGCCCTACTCCTGAACTTTGATCCGCTTTATGTACTTAGTGTTTCTTTTTGAAAAAGCAAAATATACTTGACATTTTTTTTATTATTAATCAATGTTGGACTAGTTTTATTTTGGCTTTACATGCCCAGTCATTTACTCCATTATGTTTGTGTGTATGGCTTAACATGATATAACATACTAAACACAAAATTTTTAAAAAAAATAGTCATCTTTACGCATATATCACTCGTACCAATTCCGAGCTATATGGCGATGAAGGTGTGCAGAAAACCAGGCCATTATCTACGTCAACGTGTTGTAAGATACTAGTTTCGCCAGTTAGCCGATACTGGCCCCATCTTACCGGAACATGTAGGGTATTAATGTTCATTAAAACTTGGTATTGCATACCAATGGTCCTGGTGGTGATGCCCCAGGAGTTCTGGTACACGTACACCTTCTCCTGCGTATCAGGGTCGTCGTACACTATCTCGAACATCTTCGAGAAGTTCTGGCCCAGGTGGTGGCTCGTAGCTCCCTGATGTAGTGTACAAGATAATTATAAGCAGTCAAACTTCAGTAATATTGAAAAATCTATTTTATACATTGACTAGCTGCCCTTCGCACTTTACTTAACTACTACTTAAATACTTTTTGTTCTTCTTTTTTTATACAAACCTTATCCTGACAATAAAGAACATAAATAAGAAGAGATTCTTCAAATCCGTTCAACCATTCCGGAGATTTACCGAGACAAACGAACAGCAATTCGTTTATATATATATAGATAGCTAAATAGCAATCACGTAGGCAGCAGTTAGTAGTTAGTTAGCGAATATTATTTTTCGAAAGAATTCAAAGATAATTAATATAATTATCATCATCAATTAATTATAGTTACCTAATACGGAAAACAATCATTTGTTTTACTAACAACGGCGAATTAAAAACTGTAATAGTGGATAGCCTTTCTGAGAATAGAATGTAATTGTGTTTATACACACACTTGTGCGTTTAATACTGGCCAAACACACCAGAAACTATCCAAGCTGTTTATTGAAATGCCTGTTTAGATAGGGCACTGATTTAAACTCAAGTCTTTAAAAGCTGGTAAGTGACCTGTATGGCCCTCCCGCTGGCAGGTATGTAGGCCTCGACGGTAGTGGTGTAGTCGCCGCCCGCAAACTTCTCCTTCTCGGTCTTACGGCCCCTGATAACAGGAATCGCCAGCATGTCCTCGTATACGCGAGCGTACAGATCTGTAGGATTGAAAATAAATGTGGATAACATCACATACATCGCTCTG
The DNA here is from genome assembly GCA_932294365.1 of Diachrysia chrysitis. Classification (NCBI taxonomy): domain Eukaryota; kingdom Metazoa; phylum Arthropoda; class Insecta; order Lepidoptera; family Noctuidae; genus Diachrysia; species Diachrysia chrysitis. The sequence goes on from OW028661.1 coordinate 3,056,427, forward strand.
AACCCATGTGTCAAGGAATTCAGAGACAAAGTAGGTACCACAAACACCCAGACCCAAGAAAATGTAAGTGGTTTTTCTACATTGACCCGGCCGGGGATCGAACCCGGGACCTCAAAGCTGGCGACACCGACGCTGTACGCCACTCGACCACGGAGGTCGTAAAATTATGTTTTTGATTAAAATGACGTACTAGACGTTAGGTCAATGATTTCTATAGGAATAAAGACGACAATGGTGTGTTACCTAGCACCTGCAGAACTTCTTCAACAGCCTCCTCCTGCAGACGGAAGGCGGTGTGGCCCTCCTGCCAGAGGAACTCGCGCGTGCGCAGGAACGGCTGCGGCTGCTTGAACTCCCATCTCTGTTCCAAATAATACCTTTATAATAATTGTTTAAAGAAAGAAAGTTATGAATTTCTTCTTAGTTAAGTTAAATTCATTCTGTGTGACGTAGAATTTTTTTTTGTAAAAGCACACCATCATGTTAAACTTATTGTAACGTGACAGCGAAGAATGACGTAAATACGTGAAGCCACGAAACCGATAAAAATAATTTAAAAAAACCTAATTTAAATGGAATTAAGTATTTGAATTTCGGCATCCTTGTCTTCGTCTATTTATAATTTTTTTCTTGTCTTTGGTTATAATGTGTTTTTACGTATTAATATACCTACTTTTTCTCGTACAGTATACGTTATTATACATACAAGTATAGGTATACGGGTGTCTTTTTAGACTTGTCCATAATAACATAATGGTATCTAGAGAAAAAGCTGGTATGTGTCCGATGGCCGTTAAAACACAATATTCTCGTAAAGCATTAAACTGTAAACTTTTAAAGTTAAAATGTACCAATGGCTTATTAAAAACATTTTTTATTCCATTAAAGAATATATGGAACATACATTAAAATGTTAATAAAATAAGAGCATAGTTAATTTTGCATGCTTTAATTTTAAGCGCAAAACATGTTTGATCGTAAACAAGTGTAACATCTTTATATACCATGTTTTATGCAAATAAATATATTATTATTATTATTGTATCTCTTATTTTTCACGGGCTATCCTCAGTAGCGAGAATACCCGGTCCTTTGAAAGGCTTACGTAAGGACACAGGTCCAACACGCAACGGCCTTGTTGAGAACTTTACTCTAAACTGGGATGGGGCATGTACCAGGGTATTATTATAGTTATACGTACCACAACGTTATTCCACTGGTTGAGCTTGTAGGGCAGGTCGCGGTGGCTCTGTATCCACTTGGCGTAGGCGGGGTACATGACGGTCTCGGAGGTGGGGCGGATGGCGATGTGCTCGGCCAGCTCCGACGAGCCCGAGTGCGTCACCCACGCCACCTCGGGCGCGAAGTCCGCGATGTGGGCCTTCTCGCGTTCTAACGCTGCCTGTTGACGAAAACAGCTGTTAGGTTGCAGTTCACGATTATATAGTGTATTTATTTCAAGGCAGTAAGGTTCATTTTTGTCATGTGCAGAAAGCACTAATGGTGATTGCAAATTTGTCACCCTCTGCGTCGCACGCGATTTAAAGATTTACTAGAGCATTGTGGAGACCTATTGAATGACCTATTAAAAACATCTCTGGTGAGTGCCCGTTCACCAGTGAGGAGAGCGTATTTATTTAAAATTTTATACTACGAAGAACTTAAAATTGACAAAAATATCTAGAAATTTTCAACAATATTACTCCAAAAGTACTTATTTACCTTCGACACAAATATAGGGAAGTAGCCGTCCTTAACGCCTAATTTCCGGAACTCTCCGCTGAGGAAAGTCCGAATGCAATCCCAGATGCTGTACGACCACGGCCGCAGAATGTAGCACCCGGAGATGTCGTAGTAGTCTATCATCTCCGCTGCAAAAAATTAATATAAATCAATTAAAAAATAAATAAATATTAAATGTGGACAACATCACATACATTGCTCTGAACCCAAAGTAAGTAGTAATAGCACTTGTGTTATGGAATCAGAGTCAACGAAGGTACTACAAACACCCAGACCCGAGAACCCGCCCGGGACTCAAACCATTTCGTACTCGACCATGGAGGTCGTCAAAATGTCAAAATTGAAAATCAAGAAAAACAAGACGTCTGACGGGAACGGGGACTATATACGCGGGTAAAACCGCAGGGCGCCGCTGGTTACCCATAAATTTGTACTTACACTTGGTAATAACTTGTGAATACCACTCCGGCAGGTCGGTGTCCTTCCTCGCCTCCAAGCCGAGCCGGGTGACTTTCTTTACCCCTGATGACGACTCCGCGGCGGGCTTCGGTGACTACAAATAAATCTCTATATATATAAAATTCTCGTGTCACGGTGTTCGAACTTGAACTCCTCCGAAACGGCTTGACCGATTTTGATGAAATTTTTTGTGCTTATCCGGTATCTATGAGAATCGACCAACATCTATTTTTCATCCCCCTAAATGTTAAGGGTAGTCCACCCCTAAATTTTATTTTTTATTTTTTAGGCAAAATTTTTTGTTTTTATTTTTTTATGACACAGCATACAAAAATACATACAACCCTAAATTTTCATCCCTCTACGATCAACCCTTATATTTTATTTGTTAATTAAAAACTTTAATTTTTTTTGGTAATTTTTTTTTTTATTTTTTGATGACTTACAATAAAAAATAGGGTAGGGTAGGGTAGGGTAGGGTAGGGTAGGGTAGGGTAGGGTAGGTAGGGTAGGGTAGGTAGGGTAGGGTAGGGTAGGTAGGGTAGGGTAGGTAGGGTAGGTAGGGTAGGGTAGGTAGGGTAGGGTAGGTAGGGTAGGGTAGGTAGGGTAGGGTAGGTAGGGTAGGGTAGGTAGGGTAGGGTAGGTAGGGTAGGGTAGGTAGGTAGGGTAGGGTAGGTAGGGTAGGGTAGGGTAGGTAGGGTAGGGTAGGTAGGGTAGGGTAGGTAGGGTAGGGTAGGTAGGGTAGGGTAGGGTAGGGTAGGTAGGGTAGGTAGGGTAGGGTAGGTAGGGTAGGGTAGGTAGGGTAGGGTAGGTAGGGTAGTGTAGGTAGGGTAGGGTAGGTAGGGTAGGGTAGGTAGGGTAGGGTAGGTAGGGTAGGGTAGGGTAGGTAGGGTAGGGTAGATATTTTTAATTTATAGGGCAAAACAACGTTTGCCGGGACAGCTAGTATTAATATAACATTAATCTATACTTTAATATATAAAGCTGAAGAGTTTATTTGTTTGTTTGAACGAAATCTAGGAACTACAGGTCCGATTTGAAAAATAATTTCAGTGTTGGATAGCCCATTTATTGAGGAAAGCTATAAGCTATATAACATAACGCTGCGACCAAAAGGATCGAAGCATAAATGAAAAATGTTACAAAATTGAAAAACCGTTGAAACTAAAACACGCGTTAAAGTCGCGGGGAACAGCTAGTCTTATATATTAATAAAAACCTACTGCCTAATGCATGACAGAGCATCAATTAAGAATGAAGGAGAGAACGGCTCGACCGAATGAGCGGTTTTTCTTTTGTTTGTAATTTTCAGGACAAGAGATGTATGAACGAAAATTTGCGGAAAAACTATTTTTGTGTAGATTTTCGGGTCAGCTAGTACATTAAAAATGATATAATATTAAAACTTATACATTTAAGAAATCCATCTAGCTGTTTGGAAGGTACTGAGGTAATAATAATAATAAATAATAAATGTGGACAACATCACATACATTGTTCTTAACCTAAAGTAAGTAGCTAAAGCACTTGTGTTATAGAATTCAGAGACAACGAAGGTACCACAAACACCCAGACCCGAGACAATGTAGAAAAGGGGTTTTCGGCCGGGGATCGAACCCGGGACCTCAGAGCTGGCGACACCTTGAAAACCGGTGTGTACGCCACTCGACCACGGAGGTCGTCATCATTATATCATAATGAAAGTTACAAACATAGAAATTAACAATATACGTGTGAAAAAAATAGCCCTTAAATAAAGTAATTAAAAATAATTTTTACTAGTTCTTTCTTAGCCTCTTTTGGCTTGGCCTCCTTGGGCTTTGCGTCCTTAGGCTTCTCCTTCTTCTCCTTGGGCTTCGAGTCGCGCGGCTGCACGGGGGGCGCGAACGCTGTGCCCGTCTCCGCTTGGTACGCTGCCTTCAGTTCAAGAAGCTTCTTCACTTCCCCGTCGATTGCCGCCTAGATTACAAACATATATCAGACTTATTAAGCTTTACATTGTATTTGTATCAATATTATAGTTGGTGAATTCATGTCTTCTTATCGAACCGATGGTTACTTCGAGTGGGAGTATGTACTGTAGTGCGTATGTAGTGTATAGGCGATATTAATGTAAGTTGTACCTATGTGTGTGTTACCTTACCAATCTTATAAAATAATATGTATCCTAAAATAAAAGTCAGTATTAATTGGGCAGTCGTGACTATTATTTCCATCCAAATACTTCCGACCTTACAGTACGATGAAGTGTTTTTCTTTTTCATAAAACACTTTGATCGAGTTTTTCAATAAGTGTTTGTGGTCAGACAGATTTCGTTTCAATCTTTCCAGTATAATATTTAAGGCGGAAACATACTTACGTGTCGTGGCGTGTCGAGTCGCGCCCGAAGCATGTCGGTTTCATACATTTAATATGGTTAGAGTCATATTTGTAGATCGCAGCGTGTCGTGACGAGTTCTGTTGTAGCTAAGAAGCTGATATGCTTGTAGCGCGACACGCCACGACACGTCACGCCACGATACGACACGTCACGCCACGACACGTAAGTTTCGGCCTTTACTCTTTTCATGGAGACAAGGTTCATTACCTTTTCAGCCTTCTTTCCCTTCAGCTCACGGACGAGGTCGCCTTGCTTGGTGATCTGAGCGCCGAGAGCAGCCGCCTTATCGCTACCTCCCTCCATTGCTGCTGGCTTCGCTTCCTGCACATAGAACGTATATTTTCTATTAAATAGGTACTTAAAAAATATTCATTTAAATAAAATAATTTTACTTTAATCTATTTAAATTATTGTAGCAATTTGTATTATTTCCACGTAAACAAACATCATCTTTATGCAAGTGTAATTAAACTTCATTTTAGATTGACTAGTAATGTTAAAAAAGTCATAAAAATATGAAGTTGTAGCGCAAACTGAACCTTATACGTAAGCATTACAGTTGTTTTTCCTAAAACTTATGTTTGTTAACATTTTGGCATATAAATTGTGAAGGGAGTATACAAATTAGTTTGTAGACGTAGGAACTTCATCAAATTTAAAACATGTCAATGAACGCTGCTTCGGTCGCCGGTGACCGATCGACCTACCTTAACTGTTTCCACTTTAACAGGAGCAGCGTTGGGTGTCCAGTCGGTGCCAGTGATCGCCTTGTATTGAGCCTTCAGATTCAGAAGATTCTTCACCTAATAAAAATAAAATAGGTTACAATTAGTTATGGCATCAGTTTTTAATCTTTAAAACATCCTAGCTTCTTATAAATGTTACCTTCTCAAATTATGGGATGGGATAATCCATTAATTTTAGAATAACGCTTGTTTTTTTTCATGCCGCTGAACAGAGCTTTCTAAACTAGCTAAGAAACATATCAATCACAAGTTTTAAAAAACCGCATCAGAATCTGTCGATTCGTTTTGGAGCTACGATGCCAAAAACAGATACATAAAACTTATACCACCTCGCTTTTTTCGTCGTGGGTTAACAAACAAAACAATTTTTTTACATATTTATTATGAATTTGATAGCTATCAAGGTAACCAGTTTCCTAACATTGTGTCTTAAACGGAATGCAAAAAAGCACGCAAGACATTTATTATTCAAATATATATTATAAACTAGCGGTGCCCCGCGGTTTCACCCGCGTACGTAGTTCCCGATTCCGTTAGACTATTTATTCGTAACCTTTTTTTTATTATTTTTACTATTGTCCACGCATTTTTTTATTATTAAATCCCTCTTAGGGTCTTAAAGAACATACATGCCAAATTGGTCAAACCATTCTCAAGTTAGGCGTTTAGCAACATTAATTTTTATTTACATAGATTATCATATTTAAACGTACCTCAACATCAACAACTGACTTCTCAGTCTTTTCCGCCTTCAGTCGTCGCACCTTCTCCCCTTGAGCTGTGATCTGGGTAAGCAGCAGAGCGACCTGCTTGTTGTCGTCTGTCTGTGACTGTTGCTGGGGAGACTGTGAGGCTGCTGGACTAGCGCCGGGCTTCCAATCCTGGGAGTAATACAATTAAACTGTAACTACACTATGAGCTAGTAAATTCACGGGAACTATGCCGAAAAACTATTCTGTAGTTTGGCAGGTCACAAGTGTATGTTAAAACCTGTAATGTTCATAAAAATAAAAAAAAACTAACTTGCAACTTGTGATTTACAAGAAAAGACGATAAATATCGTATGTGATTTTTTACTAACAAGAAAATTAATCCATGATAAACTTTATTTGATTAGCATAAGGAAAAAAAAGGAACAGCGAACAATTACGTTGCATAAACATTTTTAATATGTAGGTATATAAATGTATATTATATAAAAAATATATATTTTATTTTACACAAAACGGTTTACTCACGGTTTCAGACTCAATAGGAGTCCTTAATCATGAGCTGATGATGTTTCGAGTCGAACTGACTAAGGGACTGATTAAGGACTCCTATTGAGTCTGATACTAATCGAGCCATCCCGAGAATATTAGTGAGTAAACCGTTTTGTTTTAAATAATTATGAATACTCCTCACGAAAGTTATTATGCAAATATATATATTGCTATATGTCAAGTTTTATCATTATTGACAGTTGTAAATCATTGAAGTCTATTTTTAGCGATAACATAAATTTATTAATTTGCTGTGTAATTGTATTAGAAATAACCTAAAGATGCAAATTGTTGTAAGAAGTTACAATTACCTGACCAGTAGCTGCTTTATATTTGGCCTTAAGTTCCAACAAGGCCTTGACGGCTTCGTCAACTTTGGCTTTCTCGGCCTTCGCGGCTTTCAGCGAGCGGACTAAGTCGCCTTGCTTAGTGATCTCTTGGTTCAGAGATGCTGCGTCACCAGTGGAAGATGCTGGTGCTGGTTTTGAGGGTTGGCTGGCTGCAGGAGCTGCGCCTGGCTTCCATTCCTAGAACAAACAGTTGCTTTTTTTAAACCTCCGCCAATTACACTTAGCTGAGGGTATAAACAAACTGTTTTAAATCACTTAATTATTGTAAAACGCGCAAGGTATCCCTTACCTGACCCGTAGCTGCTTTATATTTGGCCTTAAGTTCTAACAAGGCCTTGACGGCTTCGTCGACTTTGGCTTTTTCAGCCTTAGCGGTTTTCAGCGAGCGGACCAAGTCGCCTTGCTTGGTGATCTCTTGGTTCAGTGATGCTGCGTCACCAGTGGAAGATGCTGGTGCTGGTGCTGGCTTGCTAGCTGCGGGCGCTGCACCCGGCTTCCATTCCTAGATGAACAAATGTCCATGTGGAATTATTTTATGATTTAATGTTTCACGACACTTAAGCAGCTAGATCATTTAGTGACGCTGGTGTACATACGCAACATACCTAGAACAACACTTATTTCGCGAGTTTTATTACAAATATAACTAACCTGTCCTGTAGCAGCCTTATATTTCGCTTTCAGGTCCAACAAGACCTTGACGGCTTCGTCGACTTTAGCCTTTTCGGCTTTCGAAGTTTTCAGAGATCGGACAAGGTCGCCTTGCTTGGTGATTTCTTGGTTAATAGAGGATGCGTCGCCAGAGGGGCTGGGAGCGGCTGCTGGGGTTGCCGTCGCGCCAGGCTGCCACACCTGTAAAATGTAGGTAATGAGTTCCTGTACACAAAGTGAAATTAAAATATAACTTTTAAATGGATTCTATCGAAGTTTAAAAATAGTTTTATTTCAATGTCTAACATAAACCTCAGAAAGCATTATGAAATAAAACTTGTACACGACTCTTTTTTTTGCGGGTTAGAGTCAACATTTCGATAAGAGAGTTGTTGTCAAGGAACTTATCGTAGTGTTTCTAAGGTTTACACTAAAGTTAATAGAAACGAAAAAATTAAACAGTATTTCGTGTAAGTGATTCGAATTTATATCCACGTACCTGTCCAGTAGTAGTTTTATATTTATTCTTGAGTTCCAATAATGTTTGGACGGCTTCCTCGACCTGAGCCTTTTCGGCCTTAGCGGCTTTCAGTGAGCGAACAACGTTGCCTTGCTTAGCGATCTGTTGATCCAATGATAATATATCGTTTATTTCTCTCATAAAGGTACAATTTGGTACATAGTATCTAAGTTACAAACAGATTCAAACCTTTGTGAGAGCTGGAGTCTATACTGGGTTCGGGACCTGTATGACAGATCTCCAGGCTCGCACCCTTAAAATTAAAATATTAAGTTGCACTTTCATACTACAGAATTGTAAAATCTCTAAGTATTGAGAGGGAGAAAGTTAAAATACACAACAAAAAGAGATGTGCTCGGTGTAACTTTGATAAGTGTTATGTGTGTCCGTATGTGCAATATAAGTCCTCATCTCAGCGCCCGTGAAGGGCGTGAGCACCCATTTGCACGGGAGTGTGTGTGTGTGTGTGTGTGTGAGTGTGTGTGTGCGCGTGTGCGTGCGTGTATGGGTGTGTGTGTGTGTGTGTGTGTGTGTGTGTGTATGTGTGTGTGTATCAATGTGTGTAATCAAGGTGATACGCAATCTGTTGGTTCTGATAGATGAACATTTCTGATAGGCAAAATTATTTTAAAATGTTAAGTATATTTTCAGTCTCAGCATAATCCAATTCAAGTAGCCAATTCGTGACAGTACTTTTACATTTAGATCTGCACATAGGGTATATATTTAAAATTTTATTAACCTTGTTATAGACGTAGCTTCTAAGGAAAGGGAAACTACGTTGTGCCGCACAACAATTTGTGCGGATAGGGGGACAGACAGTATGTTTGCGTCGTTGGGAGACAAATTTAGTTGGATCGTATGGAGTTTGAGAGTGAGTGGTTAAAACAAGGTTAAGAATGAATAATTTGCGAACAGAGAGAACCCTGCATGTTTTGAAAAGATCTATGGTAGGAAAGCGATATGGTAACCGCCATCCGACCTTCAGGAGTGCCCTTTGAGCACGTTCCAACTTCTGCATGTGAGTTTTTGCTGAACCGCCCCAAGTAATAATGCAATATTGTATAAGCGATTGGCCGAGGGCGAGATAAACAAGTCTCAGCACCGCAGTGTCAGCAGCATGACGAAGGGACCTAAAAATGTAGATCAACCTGCGTATTCTTGATGTGACTGTGTTTATGTGCGTGGAAAAAGTAAGGCAATCGTCAATTTGTACACCGAGATATTTGACTGAAGTGATGCGGGAAAGACGGGGGCAATTACAAGCTGTAAGGGGAGGTGAATTACAGGAGTGGACGGTCAAGGAGTGAGGATAGAAAGGTTTTCCAGCGGTATTAAAGGAAAAGGTTAGGTAATTGGTTTTGTCAACATTTAAAGTCAGCCGGTTTTGAGCCAACCAGTTGGTTACAAGGTTGAGTCCGGATTGTGCATGCCGGAATACCATCTCCCAGGAGTCCCCGTGGAATAGTAAGGCAGTATCATCGGCATAGGTGAAGATGGATGCATTGGGAATCGTTAGCTGGCAGAGCTCATTTATATAAATGAGAAAAAGCGTCGGGCCGATAATACTGCCCTGGGGGACCCCATAAGATATGGGGAGCTCGTCGCTCGTCCAATCACCGATCCTGACACATTGTCGTCTACCCGTGAGGTAACTCTCAAAAAGAGCAAGTTGAATACCTCTAATACCGATCCTCTCGAGTTTAGCAATAAGATTGGGGACAGATATCGTATCGAAGGCTTTTGCCAGGTCCAAGAAAACACCAATTACCTTCTGCTTATTATCCAGGTTGGAAAAAATATTAGTGGTTAGATCTAGTACAGCATTATTTGTGGAAATTCCGGAACGGAAACCATATTGTGACGAAGAAAGAAGACGATTTTGCTCTAGATACTTGAACAATCTGTTATTCATGAGCCTCTCAAATAATTTTGAGAGTGTAGGCAAAATTGATATAGGTCTGTAGTTATTTGAACGATCTCTGTCCCCACTCTTATGCACAGGGTGAACTACTGCCAGCTTAAGCGCATTTGGAAAGATGCCGGAGGTAAACGCTAAATTACATATATGGGTCAGATGGGGTATGAGAAGATTTTTAAATTTCTTAAGAAACGTACCCGAAATGCCATCAGAGCCGACCGCACAATCGCTTCTCAACTTCCCGATCAAAAGCTCTAATTCAGACTCGTCTGTTCCCAGCATGACGAAACTATTACGATTGGTTGGGAAATCATGAGTAAGTGGAGGCAAGCTTGTGGACACGTATGGTACATTTTCAGCTAATGTACGTCCAATGTTAGCAAAGTACGAGTTCACTTTATTTACAGAGCGCTCTGGTTCAGAAGGCGATAGAAGAGCGTTGGCATCTGTTTTAACTTTTGATGTATAGGTGATAGATTTTATAGCATCCCAGAGTTTTTTATTATTATTTTGTGCGTCAGTTATAAGGGCTTTGTCATAATTAGTTTTAGTAGTTTTAAGTATCTTAGAGCAATAGTTCCTGTATCTTTTAAAGGTTGTTTGAAGGATATTATTATCGGGATTTTTTTTTAATTTCATATGCATATTGTCTCGATTTCGTATGCATCTTAGGAGCCCTGGGGTCATCCAGGGCTTACTGAGCCTTTTACGGTTGGGCACAGCCTTCAGAATAGAATTTTGAACTATAATACAATTAAGGGTGTTGATAAAGAAGTCAATTGCTTGGTTAACATCTGGGGTGCTATAAACAGGGCTAAAATCGGTCTGATGTAAATCCAGTTCAATTTTGTCAAAAAGCAGAACCCGGGTCTGTCTAGCTTTTTTCCCTGAAATATGGGAAGGGTTGTTGTTCTCCATGAATAATAAAACAGTGTCATGATCAGTGACCGAAGTATTGGCAATGAAACAGAAAGCAGCTCTTTTCGTTTTTAGAATTAGGTGGTCGAGACAGGAGCTACCTTGTCGCGTGGGAAGAGTATGTGCTGGAAGCATACCGTGACAGGCGAGCATTGTCAGATACTCAGTTGCACGTGAATCATTACTGGTGTCGGAGATGTTAATGTTTATGTCACCGGTCAGGATTATGTTTTTGTATGAAGATACCGTTTTTAGTACTACATCCAAGGAGTCCAGGAACGCAGAGATATTCCGAACAGCAGGCGGACGATAGACTGCGATCAAGGCGGTATCTTTGTTGAGTATCAACAACAAGCAGTTAGCATCCTGGACCAGAGGCTCCGCAACAGAAACTCGGAGGAGGGAGCGGAAAAACACCACCACACCCTCATTCTGTGATCTATGTTGATTGGTAGTGATGCAGGTATAGTCATGGATTGAAGGTAAGGGAGGAGAGTTGTAAAGCCAGCATTCTGTAAGAATTATGAAATCCCAGGACATATCACTTCTTTTCAAAAGCATTGTCAAGCCATCGAAGTTCTTAATTATGCTTCGAATATTCTGACAGAGAAGCGAAACAGCATTTCTATGTAAATCAGCAATACTTTTGCAGTCGTCGATCATACATGTTGCAGACTCAGCCACTGAAATACTATCGAGATCATTCTGTATATCATTTAAGTTATCGAATTTTATAACAAAGATAAAACATCAAAATAATGCGGCAGTGGCTAAATAAAATGGCATGAGCAATATCAGAAAAATGTGATTCATAATTTGGGTGGCTTAGCGTAAGAGCGTGCAAAATTAAAGGCGAAAACGTGTGGAAAAAGCTGACGTCTACTGGTGCATGCTGATAATTAAAAGGGTCAATGGATGTGTATGACCTTGAGAAGTGTTGTGTGGAGTGTGATATTACAAGCAGAAAATAGATAACAAAATTACTAAGACAATTATAACTAGGAGGCAAAATAAAAATAATTTTAGTGGAAGTTAGTCACAAAGCCGGACCCATATGTTTATGTAGGTCGCTTTCAGTGTTTACACAAAACGGAATCGAACCTGCGGCCTTTTTAATATAAATTTTACCGTGGCTCGACCAGCAGCTATCACATCTGCCTTCTTTCTGGAGTCTGCGGCCCAAGTAGTAAAGGTGTTTGCCGTAAGAGGTTAGGGACTCTGCTATATAAATAGGTATCGGTGGGCCCGGCAGCTCAATACTGGCTGTAGACAGTTTATTGTCACCTCTTTGCTTGTTATAGATTCTGGTAGCTTTTAGAATATTTTCCTTCAGGATTGATGACTTAAATTCCGCAACAACAGTACCAACGGTGTGTGAGTCTTTTTTTGGTTTCAATCTGTAAATATTATTTACTTCAGATGGTTTTATTACTTCATTAATCACAGACCCAATCTTACAGATGTTATTCATTAATGATTCCCTATTTTCTGAGACAGTAGTAGGCAGGTTATTTATCTCGAGCATGGCAGAGCGAGAGGAGCGTTCCAGGTAATCAACTTTGGATTCTAGCGAGGAAAGCTGCCTTTTAAGGAATGAGTTTTCTCGCTCAGTTGCTTCCAGTCGCTCCATCAGTTCATCGTACTTTTCGCTGACAAACTCCACAGAAGTTTGGATCTTTGAGTTCTGTTCTGATATTTCGTCCATCGAAGATTTAAGGGAATCAAACTTTCGGTTTTGTTTAGACTCAAAATCCGTGAAAAGTTTAGTGATTTCGGATAAGAGCGTCGAGTTGGCCGTTTCGCTATCCTCACAATACGTAACATCGCCGAGACGGCGTTTCGTTCTGCGGTTTGCGTTTACGAAAATATCTTTAATTCGCTCCTGATTACCCGAAAGAGTGCTCAGTTCCGGTTCGGATGATGCTGTATGGAGATTTGAGGCCGGCGGCGCTATATGTTCGGGCGCGGGTGGCTTTAATGCAGCACTGTTAGGCGGTGGCGGCGAGCGCTGTACGCGAGACATCGTGGTCAGCAGAGCGATGTAAATAGGCCGAGAGTACTTACGGTTATACTTAGGTATATATGTAGTTCTAAGTCAGTGAAGGCCCGCACGAAGCAATGTTTACCGCAGTTCAAACACAATCACATACGCGATGAACGCAGGGTCTTGGTGGAAGCGAGACAGCAATTATGAACACTGCGCTGTTCCCACGGAGGCGAAGGCGGTGCGTGCGGGGCGAGGGCTCGCTGCTCGTGCGACGGCGATTGTTGTGGAGGCGGGCACTCGTTGAATTTTATAATAAGAATATTCGTAGAACGTGAGGGAAGATTAGGCACACTGTCTGTATTGCTACGGACTAGAATCGCGTGTATGCTAATTGGTATATTAGTTAGCACAGAGAAATACGTTTACTCTCGAGTACGGTATCGGGCGAAGAGCCAAAATGATGCAGTGTCACCAGCCGATGCTGATAGAACCTGACCCGGTTTCCAATCCTTGCAAAGAGAATATTAATTAAACAATACGAACTATTGACTAAATAATAATATCGAATATTCTAATACTTATTTTTTCGATGGTTCAACATAAAAGGTTTATTATATAACACCGCCTTATACGGAGTGGAAGAAGTCTATAAAAGTTTCCGAAAAAAAAAAAAAGATAAACTAACCTCTCCAGTAGCTTCCTTGAATTTCTTCTTCAGCTCGAGTAAGAACTTGACGGCTTCGTCAACTCTCGTCTTCTCGGCCTTGTCGGCTTTCAGAGAGCGGACCAAGTCGCCTTGCTGTACGATCTGCTGGTTCAAGTCGGAGACAGCGGTTGTCTGCGGTACCGAGGGCCCGTCGGTCTGCTTCGCGGCCCTCACCAGGACTGGCTTCGACTGTTGGTAATTAAAGCTTTATCAATTTGACTTCAGAGACTTCAGATTCTTATCTTGTAAGTGTACCTATATACATATACAGTATATAGAATGCGCTCGTGGAGATTTATAATCCGATTTCATTCGTTTCTGAACCATTCGCAGGCACTTAAAAATGGGCACTAAAGTTATCATGTTGGCATAAAAGAGAAAAGCCGTTAAGCTAAATAAATACGCGTCCGTAAAAAAAACTTATTCTTGCAATATTACGAACTAATCACAAAATCTGTATAGGTAGGTACCTAAAATATTTATATTACCAGTAATTGACGCAGCGAAAATATTTAATTAGAATGCTTACTAAGAACCTACTAAAATAATTGCAAAAATAACATAATTTCCAATAACACCACGAGTAACTGTCATCAAATTAGTAGCCAAACAGTTCTACTTGTATTTATCTTTAAACGGTAATAAATTGCTGTCCATATAACATAATCCGCTTGATAAGCGATATCGGATATCAAAAATGTCTTACATTATGAAAAAAATGTCTTACATTAAATAAATTTACCATACGGCCGGAAGTCAGGTTATAAATTACAATTAAGTATCGTTTTATTTAAGACTAGCTTCCGCTCCAAGCTTCTTTCGTTACCTACGGGAATTTGCATTCTTGTGCTATTAAGAAACAAAATAAAAAAACTGTTAAGTACTTACCTAATTAAAAATAAAATATTTGTACCTATCATGCAATTCGTAAAAGTTTAAATTTAAGTTTTAATTTACATTATTTATTTACCTACTTATTTTAAGTGCTTATATTTAAACAAAATACATATCAAGTTGTTAACATTTAGCAAAGTTGTATAATCTGATGCGGCAGGATTAGTAACCCGTCGTTAAGATAAACACCAACGTAACACGATCCGTCAACGCACGCATAAAATATGAGAGCACTTGTTTAAGAGTTGATCCTATACATATTTAATGACGCAAAAACTCCGATACAGCCAAAAGGATCGCGTAAACTGTTAAGTCCCGTACGTATAAGTAAAAAAAAAGTTCAATTATGTTTATGCGTCAACGTGATTGAGAAAGGGCAATAAATAAATATTAACACAAGAAATTATCACTTACACTTTTCACAATATAAAAAAAGTATTAACGAAACTGCACAACATATGCCTTGACTACGTTCATACTGTCTTTGATTCGCAGTCCGCACATTCAAAAAGTAGGACCATAATCTGATACTTTCTAAAAAAGTATTCAACAGGTTTCGAGCCTATCGTAAACTCGCAATACATCGCGTGTTTACTACATAGGTTTAGATAATCTAGTACAGCGATGTAACATAAAGAAGCAATGTACATCGTGTAATGCGAATGTGTTAACACGCATAAATGTTGATTGTAATGGCATTTAGCGTGGCGAAAGGGTATTATGTCAGCTGTAGGCGTGGAGTTAAACAATCATTCTCTGATATATATTGATTAGTAGGTACGAACTATGATATTATAATAATGTAGGTACTTTTTTTCTTAAGAAGTAAGTACCTAGGCAGAAGCAGTCTTATTTATTACCTACACACCCGAACCTACTAGTGCTGAGTAGGTTTTAGTTACTTGAATGTTTGATACTTACAGGAGACATTATAATTAATTATCATTATCATTTTCTTGCCCTGTTCCCAATTATTATTTAAGGTATTATTTAACGCAATGCGTAGGTAGGTACCTATTCATTTAACGTCTAAACAGAGTCACATTCGTTTGAAATAGGACATAAACGGTTGCCTTTAAAATAAATTTCAACTTGGTAGGTACCTACCTATGTACCAATGTAGGTCATGTACCAAGTTATTTTAACCAATTATTTAATTTATTATAGCCTGTATTTATACAAATTTATGGATATAAGCTTCAACGTCATCATCCTATCCTAACTTTCGCAGCGTAGACTTGATACATACAGAAGTTTAAACTCAAGGCTTGCCGGCCGGTCTATGGAGCGCAGCATTCTAGGTCTGCCGAGGCCGCGCAGAGCTTGCGTAAGCGATCCCGCGGCTCCGGCAAAGGCAAGGACGGGACCGGGTTCTTTTTAGTCGGTGTAAGTCCAACATATCGCCACGCCGACCATGCCCTCTCGGCGTGGGGTTGAAGTCGTTAGAGTTTCAGGCCGAAAAAAAAAGTAGGTAAGTACCTAGAAGACTGACTGATAGCATCAGAAATAGTATGCTGCGTTTCAAAACCCGAAAAACTTAAGTGGCAAGTTAATCATCATGATTAACTAGGTATAACTTAATAGAATTACGCGTCTAGCTGCAATCTTCCTGTTCTT
The DNA here is from genome assembly GCA_932294365.1 of Diachrysia chrysitis. Lineage (NCBI taxonomy): Eukaryota > Metazoa > Arthropoda > Insecta > Lepidoptera > Noctuidae > Diachrysia > Diachrysia chrysitis. The sequence continues at coordinate 3,072,582 of OW028661.1, forward strand.
CGCCTGCCAGGGAGGCGCCGGCCGAACGTAACGAAACTAGGGAGTGAATCCCCTCTGTTAGAACTAAATATGTACATATCTATGTTGTTACATATACCTATTATATTACCAATATTATGCAGATATGTACTTAAAAATAATGTAGGTAGTAGCAGCTTTGGAACACGACATAGAGGTGTATATATGTACTTAGGTATGTATAGGTACTTAATTAAATAATACATAATTCTTTGAATAATACTTATTGTTATGTTTAGTTTGTCAGTCGGACTTTCCGACAACAAAGGCGTAGTAATAGTTAGAGATACATAATTTAAACACAACACTTAGGTTCTAAACTTAACATTCTCTTTAGCTGACCTTGTAAAGCTCCTAGCCATCCCATTCTATTCCTTTTAAGTGCAAGTTTAAATTATTCAATCCGTTCGATCGTTCATTCATTAGTTCAGCAAGTTTGCAAGGTTGGTTGTCCAACTGCAATGCAATCGGCGCAGCGGCGCGCGCCCGCCAGCGCCCCTCGCCGTCACAGTATAAAATATTGTACACGTAATATTGTACACAGTAGACACTACAGAAATAAGCCTAGTTGATAAAATAATAACCTATGGTCCATTCAAGGAATAGGGTTGTAACTTTTTGTTTTTTATTAAAGTCGATTTTCATATTTAGGCCGCGGTATGAAAATTTTTTGAGAAATAAAATCAAGCGTTAACTATAAAAAGTTACGTTTTATGTCATAATACGTTTTTAGACAGATCATGTAGATTAGGGATTTTTTTTGTTGATCTGATCTTGATTTCGTTATCAATTTCGATTTAGATCTCGATTTCGATTTCGAGATTAACAATTCTATCGGATTTAACACCCTGAAAAACCATGAAATCGATACCCATGACGAAAAAGTTCATAATGTTATAGACGCCATCTTGGATTTTCATTTTAATAGCACTATCGGCTTCAAGATCCTCAAAAACCATGAAAACGACACCCATGACGAAAATATTGACAATTTATTGCAGCCGCCATCTTAGATTAATTACTTTTTTTTTACTACTATCAGTTTTAAATACCCTCAAAACCGTCGCTAGTCTGGATTTAGAAATAATTTCACGAATTTATTATAACGAAAACATAAGACAATTAGAATAAATAATTCTTAAATTTCAAAATCAGCAGGAAGTTTAAAAATTACAGCTCCGGTTTTGACGAAGCCGAGTTCAAACAGCCGAATACTACGCAATACAATCGTGGCATTTATAAATCTCTGCTCCGTTAAAGTACGTATTTTGCGCATCTCTAGTTCGAGCGTTTGAGGTAGTTTCTGTACTGTATAAATTGTTTATACTGTGGCGCCGTCGCGCGCTGTCAGCTGTTCGCTACTCGGTCGATCCGAATTCCGTTCATCAATTCATTCATCATTCACCTATCTCTGTCTCACCTTCCCCTGTTACACACAGCACAGCGGCGAGTCAATATTGCAATATGGCAATCGGCGCGCAGCCGCTTGCTGGTCGGGGATTTTTTTGGGTTATAAACTAATCTTAATATTGTGTAAATTTGAATACAGTTTAATTCTTATTAAAAGTTATTAAATAACATTTATTAATTTTCTGCAAGAGTAGGTAACATTTGAGACTAATAAATACTGCGTAGACAGGTAGGCAAACAAATAATAGGCAGTAAATGTCAATAACTAAAGAAAAAATACGCTTTTATGACAGTAGTAATGTTAAAACGAAAAATATATCGCAATTTTTCAGGTGTAAAATGTCAAGGAGAGCTTATTTCGCACAATACACAAGTCCAAATATAATAATAGTGCCCACCGTGTCATTCTCCCCACCACGTGCAGAAGAAACCCTAACCGCCGCCGCAAATATAAGCTTTATTAACGATCGAAGTACCGCGGGTATCAGTAGAACAAAAAGTGTAAATTATAATAATTTGAAGGAGATTGGTGTGGAACCCAACATTGACGGCAGTATTTGGAGTGCAGGCGCTTCAGATAACGTAAGTAGGTAAAATAATCATGTTTATTTTGCTAGATGTTTATTATTTAATGAGTTTTAGCTTTAAAACATCTTTATACGCGATTATTACCTATTATCTTTTTGAACACGGTACCTATATTTGACGTAGGTACCTACTAATACGTGTTACATTTTAATAGAAAACCGTTTGTAATTTTGTGTATAAGGTAGGTACCTATTCCTATATTAATTTATTTACGATGACGATTTTAATATATCAAACAAACAATGATATACAGATAAGTGATTTCGATAGTTTTTATTCAATTGCAAGGCAAGGTTTTACATGTTTTTATAGGTAGGTAGGTACCCACACGTCGTTATGTTCGCAAACAAAATACAGGAAGAATAAAAATACCAATAAATACCTATAAGTATGTAGGGTTATAGAACACTAATTATAATATTGTAATATTTGCTTGAATTGCAGTTATTTCAATAGTAGTAAGTAGGTACGTACCAAATTATGAAAATAAAATGATGCAACAGATTACTGACGGACTTATAGGTAGGTAAGTAATAAAAAAAAGCTTTCCTATGGCAAGGTAACTATTAGAAGATATTTATCTATACCTACTGTTTAGATTTCGGCAAAAACCTACTTACTTAAGTAGGTACGTAGGTAATAATGTAATCAAATTGCATGTTTTAGTAGGATTTCAAAGGTGGGGTATTAGATACCTTAGAAATTAATAAGTAGGTAACTAATAGATGCGTAATTAATTGCTTTTGATTGAAATTAGCGGAATAGGTACAGGTTATAGATTTACGTAATAATGTAATCAAATTGCATGTTTTAGTAGGATTTCAAAGATTTTAAAAATGAAGGTGGGGTATTAGATACCATAGAAATTAATAAGTAGGTAATAGATGCGTAATTAATTGCTTTTGATTAAAATTAGCGGAATATACGTTTATACCTCCGTGAATACCTTCACTGAGGTAAAAAAAGTATTCCGGGACTGTTTACCTTTAAAATATCAGTTTATTCAGTAAGTTTTAATTCACGCCACATGGCGTATTTCTACGCCATGTGGCGTGAATTAAAACTTGTTAATAATACCTACTTTACACAAATATTTGAAAAAGGTGAAGTTCGTACTGCTCGTGCGCGACAAGTTGAGACTCTTTTTGTTTTGGATGAGATTTACGCAGTTAGCCTGAGCGCAGGCTTTGACTGCTTCACCGGACTTTTGGCGAGAACCTGAAGGGCCTCCAGCCAGAGCAATAGAAAAACTAACTACGTCAGCAACGTTCAGTAAGGGCACCCCCTGTGGGGTTCGAACCTCGACTTAGTGCGTTGCTAACAATCTTAATAAGGCAAAAACAGCAAGGGAGGGCTGGATCTAAGTTTTTATTATTTAAGGACATATTTTTATTGCTAGTTTGGCCGGCTCGGGCCAGCTTGATCTAGGGACGGGGGGGAAGTTGAGACTCGGGGGTCTCAGTCTCTCCGCCCGCTTCTCTGCACAACCCTCTCGAACGCCAGCGTAGTGCGAAGATGCATAGGTATGTGACGTCATCGCGCTTAGGTTTGAACTTGTTGCGCACGTAGGTATAAGTTAAACATACCTATCCAATATCAAAAACTATTTTAGTGATAAATATTCTGCGTTATTGATATAAGGTGTAGGTAGATGTTACGCGCGCATTGACTTTTATATTTGAAACTAGGGACATTTTTTACGAGTTTTGATTATGATGTTAATAATTTTTAACCGCAGTTATAAGCTAGAGTTGCCTAAAAGCATGCATTTGCACTACATTACGAAAAAAATAATTGTTAATATGTATTATGAAAATGAGTAGCTAAATAAAAAAACGGTTTATTATGATTAAATTAGCAATTTTTATAGATTTTACCTAGGTAAGGTAGGTGTTTTAGAAGTAGCGAGGTACCTATATAGATGTTTACCGTACTTAACTTTAGTCTCTTAATAAGGTTAGAAATAATTATTACACGATAATCAATGTTCCAACTTCAACTAATAATAGTTATTTTTTTTTTGTAGTCAAAATGTCTGATGTTTAAACAACAAGGCAGCGATACAATGGAATGTCCATCACTATCGAATAATGCGAGTCAGGGCATTAAAGAACTATCTTCATCGTTGTACAAATCACGAAACAATTTAGTTGATCTCACAGGTTTTAACATTTTAAAACGAGACGGCAATAACTCTACAAAAAATAAAAACGATCTCAATATAAAAGACACTACAAAACGCACAGAAACCGAAGGTTCTAGACCAATTAAAAGAGATGGTGATAAAAAAGCAAGCAAATCCAACGAATATAAAACTCATGTTAGTGGCGAAAGAAGTATAAACAATACTCAAAGTAATGAGCCTACTCAAAGCACAACTGACATGAAAGACACGATGAAAAAGTATTTTAGACATCTATGGAAACGTAATATAGAAAAGAAGCTTGTAAAAACAAAGGAACAATCTAAAGCCGAAAAGCCAGAAAAAGACCCAAAGCGTAATAGACCTAAGGAAAATACCAAAGAGTTAACATTACCTAGCCAAAGTAAAGTAAAACTTAAAAAGGATACCTCAGATAAGAGCTTAGAAAATAAAACAAGAGACTCAAGAAAGCAAACTGACTTAAAAAGAAAAGTAAAACCTGAATGTGACAGAAGATCTAAAAGTGAAACTAAGTCTAGTATTTCAGCGAATAAGACAAGATCTCCTATTTCACCCTCTCTTAACCAATTAATAAGTTCGGATGATATTAAACGACATAAGGATTCCTTACAACGCCATAACGATACCAAACATAAAAGTGAAAAAATAGCTGAACAGAATTCAATAAAATTAAACAAGACAGCAACTGTATCTAAAAAAATTGCTAGGAAGCATATTGAGAAACCCGAAGTAAATAGTGAAAGAAAAAAAGCGAGCAACACCAAAGACTTAACTAACACTGTCCTTAATAATAATAATTTTGTGCTGAATAATAATACAAACGAAAAACAAGATCTTAGACCAAAACAAAGTCTTAAGAGACCGAGAAGTAGTTTTAAATCAGAACTGGATAATAATAACGTAAAAACGACGTTGACGAAATACATACCACCTGTTAAAAAATCTAAACCTAAGAAATGTAAGAGAATAAAATTAGTAATTAACATAGAATGCCCATCATCGGGTGAATCTGATGGTTCTGAGAATGTTACGGAATACAGTCAACCATCACCACAAGATTTAACATTTCTTGATGACTTTGATGTTGATGAAATTGTTGATTCCCTTAATTTTTGTCGCGATACAGTCGAATGTAACAAAATAACCTCCCCAATAATTAAAGATACAAAACCTAACAATATACTATCCACAACTCAGGTAGCGAAGAAAAAAATAATCAATGATTTTAATATTAAAATGAAAACAGATACAAAAGATGAGGAAGTTATAATAATACATTCAGATTCGGAAAATGAATCTGAATCAGTAAAGGGGTAAGTTACATTAAATACAAACTGTAATTTATATGTAAGGCATTATTTACTAAATTCTTTTTTTATTTCAGATTTGATGCAACCCGAAATGATTGTGTAAAAACAATAGAAATTTGTTCAAACAAGCCTAATTTATCATCAATGACCAATAACATAATACTTAAAGAATCGAATAAATGTAATAATAAAATATCTCAACAGTTAAGCAAATCTGATAAATGTATAAAAGAGTCTGAAATAAAAGGCTCAAAACCAAAAGTTTGTTACAAAACGGACAATAAAATATTTACTAAATCGAATCAAAGCAATGAAGTCAAAATTCCTTTGCAAAATAATAATGAAAAATGTCCTGAACCAAATGAATCCGTAAACCACATCACTGGAAATAAAGCTACGATAGTCTCAGAAAAAATATCTCAATTCAGCAAAAATATATCTCCCAAAACCACATTGAATCGTGATACGCAGAATACGCTTGTAAAAAATGATAATGAATCTTTGATTAAACACGATGAAGCTATTAAACTAATAAAACTATGCTCACCAATAAAAAAAGATGAAATAGAACTGTCTCTAGAGAGTATGTTTAATGAAGCCGAACCAAATTTTAAGATTGATAGTGACCCATCAAATGGATTAAACACATATATAAAAACTAAACCACAGACAACTTTATTACAATCCGACGATATTATTGAAAAATCTCTTAAAACGATGTTCAATAGTACAGATAGTGAGGAAATTCAAATATGTGTTAAACCTGCGGATCCGGATGAATATTTTGTAAAAAAAGAAATAATTCCTTCACAAAACTTAGAAGACAATGTTGTAGAATCACTTGCAATACTTAGTGATATTAATCAGCTTGCTGAGACTAAAATAGGTTCTGCGCCAGTGAATGTAATTAATAAAGAACAAACACTTAAAACAACGTTTAGTAGTACTGAAGATAAAGACGACATTCAAAATATTGTTAAACTTGTAATAGATCAATATTTAGTCAAGGAAGAGAACTCGAAAAGTAAAGTTACAGAGCCACATGAAATGCACACTGACGTGAATCAGAACGTTCGCCCTAAAATATATAGTGCGCCTGTGAATGAGAATAATAAAAATATTAATAAAGTAGACACTTTACAAGAGTCTGCTGATAATAATTTCCCTCTGAATAATATAGATAAAGATTATTTAAATGTAAAAGAAGAAGCAGATAATGCAGCTGAAAATACAGTTGATATCAATATTAAAATGTCTACTGACACTAAAATCAATAATACATTACTGCAAAGATCTAATAATGAAGAAGAGAATGACAATACGAATATATTAAATGATAGTTTTAAACAATCGACAACAATATGTGACGATATTTCTAAACAATCGATCAATGCGCTGGAAACTAATTTGGCGGACCCACAACCAAGAGCTACCGTTAGCACAGAAAATAATATAAGTACTTCCAATATTAAAACAGGTGATATAAAACTTAAGATAGAAGATCCAAACGCATTAATTTTATCAGGGGCTAATAGTGATCAAATAGATATCTCAAAGGATAAAATGAAAAAGACGTTACCAAACTTTAAGGAAAAACTTGAGGCACAAATAACTCCTAAAACTGGATCTGATAGAAAATTTATAGCAATAAATAGAGTAAATTATTCACGGTATAAAAAAGAGGGTTTTAATAAAATGTACACTAATTTCAACACTGATTTAGGACAAGTGAAATCAGTAGTAACTGCCAATAATAATACAAAAGAAAATGATGTATTTAAACAAGCTTCTTCACTTGTTGGCAATTCACACTCAAATATGGAGGACTACGAAGAAGAAAGAATGACGTCAAAGCAATTTATGGAAAATTTGGAAACTCGGATGTCTGAACACTTACATACAAACTTCAAATTATCATCCATAATTCACAATGGATACTTTTCGGTCATTTATAAGTGCAAAGATGAGGAGGATATACCTTACGCTGTCAAAGTTCTCAAGTAAGTAGATACAACGTACGTATACGTTAATATATTAATCATATTTCAATCCCAAATTATAATCAAACAAAAGCCGTGATTTTAATGTCCTTCTTTTGCTTAGTCAAAATTGATTGCATATTAAGTTTAGTTTATTTTCAAACTTTACAGGCATCAGGATGTACGCAAGGGTCGTGTAATTGGAAGAATGTTAATGAAAGTACAAAATTACACATCCATAGAAAATAGCAGTGTCCTGTTTATGATAAAAGAGTTTGGAGTGGGAGACAATTGGTGTTTCTTGACCGAATATTATCCTAGAAACTTGGAACAAGCATTGCTCGAAAAAAGGCGGGCTTTTCACATCAATGTAGTGCAGAAGTTGTCCTCGCAGTTAATCGCTGCTGTGGCTATGCTGACGAACAACAATATTATACACACAGGTAGCGTCTTTATTCTTGATTTTATTATATGCGGTACCATTAAGTGGTTTCTGTAACATAAAAAACTGAAAGCTACACGTTTATTTTATACTAGCTGTCCCTCTTTCGTCCGCGTGTTTTAGGATCAAGGGATTTTATGTTTTGCGTGGCACGATAATAAAGAAATAAGTAAAATTAAGTAGGGATGTACAATATAACCTCATCCCAGTTTCAGAGACTAGCACATTTATACGTGGTACCTGTTGCAGAGTTATTTTAAAATTAAGATAACTCCTAAGATATATTATATATTGACAGCAAATTATGATAAGGGTAATTTCGTTCGAAATGAAATTTTATTTGGATAAGTTTAATATCATGTTTATAAAAACACCTTCGCAAATAATGCATTATTTTAGAACAAATTAGATTACCATAAAAAAGCTTATAGTGAGACTTTAAAAGAACTTTAAAAAATAGACATGCTGTCGCGGACTTTATTAACTTTTAAAGAGAAACAATTTCGTCATTCATCACTTTTGCGTAACTTATACCATTTACACAGCGCACGCAACGGAAGCTCCCAAAATGGATATTTTTTTTCCCGTTTCTGCAACATGTTTAATTGGCTCTCCGCTCCTATTGGTCGTAGCGTGATGTTACGTAGCCTATGACACTCACAAATAACGTGGCTTTCTAAAGGTAAAAAAAAATCAAAGTCGGTTTCGTAAATCCAGAATTTACCCCCTACACCTCACACACTGCCTCCTTATAATATTATAGATAAATATTTTTTCTTGCAGATATTAAACCGCAACATGTACTACTTAACGCAACAAATTCGAAACTGAAACTATGCGGCTTTGATAGGTTTATTTATCGTGACAAAGCCGCATTTCTACCGAACACGGGTACAGCCAATTATCGAGCACCAGAGATCATATTAGGCTACACGGCAGACTGTAGGATAGACGTTTGGGCCACAGCCTTAGTAATGTTCGAGATGGCAACCTCAATCAAACTATTCACAGGATTATACAACAACGAAATTTTATATAAACAGATGCGCGAGTTGGGAAGTTTCGATTCCGACATGATAAGTGCATCAAAATTCAGATTTAGATATTTTTCTGGGACGAGCTTTATAAAAAGAATCGAGAGGAAGGTATTATTATTTTATTTTTTAAATCGTATAATATTTGATATATATTTAAGAGAACAGTTTACTTAGAAGAGATCACAATGAGTGATAAGACCTTTCAGTTTTATTTCATCTTGTTTCTTTGTGTAGGTACTATAAAGAGTTTTTATTATTATTATTTATTTTTCCAGTAAAACATAGACTTATGTAATTTTGTATATTTCAGAAATCATTTTTGATACATGCCATGCATAGAAACAAAAATCTTGAAAGAGAAATATATATGGCGTACCGAATTAACTGGCAACGGCGACGGACTGAATGGCAAGTGACCGAGGATTTAGATAAAATTGAAAGATTCCATTCGTTGTTGAAACAAATGTTGGTCTTGGACCCACGATACAGATTGCCAATACAATTTATTGGCGCCAGCGAATTTTTTCATGACTTAAATTAGCTATTATAAGTACTTGTTTTGTCAAGTTTTTGATTCCTGTTATGTTGATTATAAGTTTATTTTTATTTGTTAATTTCGTAAGAGTCTCACGAAAATCGTATTTATTTTGAGTTTTTTTTTAATTTATATAGCAAAAATTAAACTTAAGTAAATATTATACTATCATCGAAATAATTTCGACTTAGAGAAGATTGTCAAAGTCAAACATTTAAGCACTTGTTTTTTCAAGTTTTTGATTCTTATTATGCTTATTTGAAGTTTAAGTTTTTGATTCTTATTATGCTTATTTGAAGTTTATTTTTATTTGTTAATTTCGCAAGAAGCGAATTTTTTCATGACTTAAATTAGCTAATATAAGCACTTGTTTTTTCAAGCTTTTGATTTCTATTATGTTGATTATAAGTTTTATTTTAATTTATTAATTTCGTAAGTCTCACGAAAAATAAATTTATTTTTAATATTGTTAAAATTTATATAGACTACGTAAAAATTAAACGATTATCGAAATAATTTCGACTTTGAGAAGATAGTTAAAGTTAAGTGTAATGAACATTTATTAGAATAAAGTTGATTCACGATGAGTAATCGTTTATGTGTATAAAATCTATAATCAAACCTTTTTGTGTTATTTTAATTCAGTAAGGCGCTACGCAAACTTAGAGACTTTTGTGTCTTGTATTGGACACAAGCGACCCTTAATATTTTCATTGCATATAATCAGTACGACATTAGACAATCCCCGTGCAGCTCCGATAGCTGAATAAAAACTGGAAACTAGAACTCGTGTCGGTTGAAGACACAAGCGTCATTAACAAATTTTCTTACAATTTTACATTGCAGTCTGTGTCTTTATCCTGTGTGCGACACATTTCGATGTGCTGTGTCGGTAATAAGCAAGCAGCGACTGTGTCTGATTAGCGATACCGGACACAGCAACCACGGTTTCTTGATGATTTGACGAGTAAGCAACAAAAAGTGTCTAAGTTTGCGAAGCGCCTAAAACCACTAGAATAACGTAAATAGTGCTACGTTTCCATACCAAATACTATGTACAACTGTTGTAATTAAATAAATCACTTACTACTGAAAACCTCTTGTCAATCAATAAAAATCTGTTCGTAAAACACTATTTTTATTTATTCGCTACACCAAATCGCTATGCTATTTAAATGTGAAGAAGGTAAACACAGTTGTCAGTCTATTTAAAAACTGCTATTGCAGTAATCGAATTCGCACGCAAAGGAATCGTCAAGCAGAATCTATAACTGTTAATAATGTGCATGGTCACGATTCAGTTAAAATACATACAAACAAGAAACGCAACGCATATACTATTAAATTTCTTTATATATACCTATTGCGATTGATGTTCAAAGAGTGAGAGGTACACAGTAATTTGGTACTTTATTTCAAATTTTCTTTCAATGATTTGATTGATAATTTTATCTTTTTATTTTCCTTTGGCAACCTCGACTGTATTTCGGTACACTTTATTTGGTTATATTTCGAGAGCATCAAACTCTAAACATAGGGCAAAAACGAGGGCTCCGTCATATTTTCTGGTACATTAAATAGGGCCTATTTGCAACCCACCGGTTATATACAGTAATATTAAAATATTACCTAAAATAACAACACATATTACTTTAATTTAAGAAGAAATTTACTGTATTAAAAATAATCGTGGGTAGCATATTAGCAATAGCCAGTTTACTGTGTGAGTTAGTCACAATAAGAAGTAGTGTGTCGCGTACCTGTCCGGGCATCTGCTTGGTGTGTCCGTCGGGCACGTGGAACAGCACGAGCGGCGTGCGGCGCGCGCAGTGCGGCGAGCGCGGCGCGGGCGCGACGTCCGCGCGGAAGAACCCGCGCCGCTGCAGCTGCACGATGTCGCCCGCGCGCACCGCCGCCAGCGCCGGCTCGCCCACCATACCCACCTCCCACTGCACAAAAACACAATAGTTTTAATACCATTACGAAAAACTCTTATAAGGAGACACTAATCCCGTGGAATTTAACAAAATAAGTATTTAAAGCATATATTGCCATCGTATAATAACTATCGTGAGGAGTATTCATAATTAAATGCGTAAGGGACAACTGCAGCTCTGGTTGATTGATTATACCTACAAAATCCAACGATTTCAACGGAATACGAAACATCTTTTGGTCAACACCAAAAGGTGTTTCGTATTCCGCTGTTTTCTTCTCCAAAACTGGACCGAAAAAAAATTGCGGAAAGGTATGTCTATGCTTCTATCATTTTCTTTTTACCATATTTCTCTGATAATCGTCTAATATTTCTTAAGTGATTATGTTTAGGAAAAATGAAAGGAAATAAAAGGAACACGTATTAAGTAAACCTACATCGTTTGGGAAAAATCATTGCTCTAGAAGCACTTTCCACAAAGAAAGAAGTGGAAAACGTTTGTATGGAGAAAGACCCAAATGCGTCCCTTCTTAACAATAAACCACAACACAAAAAGAGGTCTTCTAACTTTAACTGCATGTTATCTGTGGTGTGGCATCAGAAATCCAAAACGGATGAACCAATTTCATTATTTATATAGTGAACTTGATTAAATATTCTTAGCAAGGTCAAGAAAACATTATCTGAACATTATCTGCTCAATGTCAAAGATTTCTTTTTGTTTTTTAATGTACACCAACACGGAAAATATTGTATAAACCATGGTTTTGTCACATATTACATTATTAATTTCCATAGGCAGCTATTGCTTGTCTAATATTGTTTGCAAAAATAAAAACTTTTTTCTAAGCGACCCAATATCAGTCCTGTCTCTGAGAAAAAACTCGGAAAACTCTTCAGTTATTAACATAGGTTAAATGCCTTTGCCACTCACCCTGGTCTCATGTCCAATATAGTCCTTAAAGTCCTCGTCTTTGTTGAGCAGGGGTTTCGATATGATGTGGTCGAAGTAGACGCAGTACACCTCCACGGCAGGAGAGTTGGGCGAGTCGGCCAGCCACGTCAGCTTCGTGGTCTTCTTGTAGTCCTTGTTTTCGAGGTTGGGAGTCGCGTCGATGCTCGCTATGGTGCCGTCGTCAGCACTAAAAATTAATTTTAAATTGTACATAAATAAATGTGGGCAACATTACATACATTGCTCTCAACACAAAGGAAGTAGCTGAAGCGCTTGTGTTATGAAATCAGATAAAATGAAAGTTGGTTTGTGGTCAATGTAGAAGTGGTTTTCTACATTGACCTGTCCGGGGCTCGAACCCGGGACCTCAGAGCTGCAGCAGAGACACTGTGTGCGCCACTCGACCACGGAGGTCGTGTAAGTAAAGTATAGCTACATGTAAAAAATGCTCAATATATTGAAGGCTAAATCTTTACAATATTTATTGTTTGTCTCTGAGTTCAAATTAATGTTATAGGTCGCGTCACGTAAAAAGAACGCTAGCTGTCAAGCTGCGCAGAACGCGATTTATCGGTCTGTTTGGTGGTATGAAGTGCGGCGCGGAGCGGGGGGGGCACGAGCCGCATGTTCGCCGGTGCGCTATTGGCTCGTCAGTCTACCTTCGCCTTCTGCGTTGACTTCACGCTACTTTCTGTCTCAAAATACCATCGCGCTCAAAAGTTTTTAATCACGAAATGGTTATTCATAGAAAAATGATTTATGACGTTAATTGTTTTATGAAGGGAGAGGAGATAATAATTCAGTTGATAATTTAAAACAATGCATAAACGGACCGCAGCGGCAACAAAATGTTCCAAGTCTACAGTGAGACGAATCGTAAATTTAAAATTTTCATATTACAGAAAAAGAATTGCGATTGCCTACCTTAGGCAAATTGCAAATTGAGTCTCTACTCTAATATATTTTATTTTTTTATTTTAATATTAAACATTCTACACGATTCAAAGATGTTTTTAATTACATTTCATCTAATATAATATATTGTGTACATATTATGTATTAGTATATTTCCTTGTTCAAATTCAAAATCAATAACCACCAACCATAAATGAAATAGTAGTCCACACTTTTATGCGCGAATATACTCATGCGCAAACATACCCTCTCCACTTTCTGCCAGCGTTCTTTTTACGTGACGCGACCTATACTTGGACTGTTATGGTTGGACCTATTTTTACATTTTAAAAGTGAAATAATTTGTATGATATGTAATCTAAATGATGTGTATAAAACTTGTGTGGCGTTTATTTCTGGACAAGATTGTAAAAAAATTATTAACAACTTATAATTTGTTGCCAAAATTTCGCCATTTTAATTTTTTGTTCAAAACACCTATCTATGGACCATTTAGTTTTTGGGACTAATCTAACAATATCTCAACCATTTATCCGTTTAGAAGATACGATAAAGAAATTTACAATCATACAAGATACGCGCGAAAAACAAAACCCATCTTTGGTGTCGGGTTAAAAAAAAGCCTAGACTCTTTATTTATTAGCTCATTACAATTTGTGTTTAACCAGAAAAAAAACAAACAGCAATTAGTACTTACACATGAATCTTATCAATCATAATGTTGCCATAGTTAATAAACGTGGTATTCTCTCCCTCCCTCAGCGCCAGCGCGTCAACTTGGTCGATCAGCAATCGGTTGCTGACCCACACGGTCTTGGTGCCCACGTCGGGGTTCTTGGGGTGTAGGGCCACAGTTAGCGTGCTTTCTTTTACGCCCTTTAGGTTGACGGGCACTGGATTTGTTTCTAGGGCCGTGTAGCGAGGCGCTACGGGGTCTATCACCTGTAAAATTGTTTAGAAGTGAGTATATTTTCAATGTTTGAAGTTAGGTGATTGGGAATGAAGACACAAATTAACTTTCGTATTAAGGTAAATCTAACGCCACCTGTTTTGAAAAGAATACAGTTAAGGTTTAGTAAATTTATCAAGTCTAAAAAGCATCATAGCATGAGATGAATAAAATATGTTGGTTGTAACATATTCTTGAAAACTTATTATCTAAATTGAGTTACATACACAAATAAATGTTGTGTACATAGATACACATCTTTCATTTGTGTATGATTGTGCTCACCGAAGTCATAAACTATTCGATTGATTAACCTGCATTTTTAACACACAGTTCGTGTTTGGATCTGCGAATATTTTACATAATTATTTTTTTCAACTCCCTTCACAGTACATCCTGACCACATTTGACTATAGTTAGTTACATAAGCATGTATTGTTGTGTACCTTCTTGTTGATGGCCCAGATCTTGTCCCACTCCATGAAGACGACGGAGCGGCTGGAGCCCTGCGCCTGTATGAACTGCCGCAGCCCCTCCACCGTCATGCCGCGACGCAGCACGCCCCGCACTGTGGGCATGCGCGGATCGTCCCTGCCGACGCACAACATTCTTATACAACACTTTTTTTTTTATTTCCGCAGTTAGCCTGAGCGCAGGCTTTGACTGCTTCACCGGACTTTGGACGAGAACCTTAAGGGCCTCCAGCTTGAGCAATAGAAAAACTAACTACGTCAGCAACGTTCACTAAGGGCACCCCCTGTGGGGTTCGGACCTCGACTTAGTGCGTTGCTAACAATCTTAAATAGGCAAAAACAGCAAGGGAGGACTGGATCTAAGTTTTTATTATTTAAGGTCATTTTTTATTGCTACTTTGGCCAGCTCGGGCCAGCTAGATCTAGGGACGAGGGGGGGGGGAGTCTTATACAACACTAAACAATTAGAGTATCGTACCGTATAGTAGTATCGTAGTATTAAATATTACGAAAGCTACTGTATTATAATAAAGTTATCAGAGCTTGCAAAAAAGTATCTCTTTATATCTCTTATCAGTTAAGTTTTATTTATTTATACAAAAACTTCTGAAAGTATGTGAATTTAAAGAAAAATATGGATAAATATAAATAACTAAATCTTTAATTTTATAAATAATTTCTCACCAGCCATCGACAAGTCCTTGTTCCACGAACCAGGTCAGCTTTCGCTTTGACAATACAGTGTTTGTCATGCTCAGTCTGTAAAACAGAAATAACATTGTTTATACATTTGAAATATACCATAACAAAATAGTTAATTTACAGGTCAACAGCAAGGTCCTAACAACTAATAAGTGTTCTCTGGAATTTAATCCATATCATTTTACTTTATTGTACGTATAATTTAATACACGAACTGTCCACATGACGCCGTCGCTTAATATATAACTACACACAATATCAGTCCTCACCGACTATACTCCCAGATGTAAGGCTTCCTGATGCCGAGCGCGTCTATGAACCAGTAGAACTGCGGGTCGCGGTCGTGGTACTCCATGGTCCGCAGCACGTGGGTGACGCCCTCGATGGAGTCCACTATGGGACACGCGAAGTCGTACGTAGGGTACACTCTGAGAATATTACAGAAAAAACAACTTATAAGATAGATCATAGAGGGGAAGATGGCGACCAAAATATCTATGAATGGATTGTGTGAATGTAATGAATGAGTGTAGAGTGAAGGGCTATATAGCGGACAATTAGGGAGACAAGCTTTTCGCGTAGATTTCAATGGTACATAATACATCAGTTTGATAACAAAAACCTTGTTAAAAAAATTGTATGTCAAAATACAAATATTATCCATACTGATATTATAAATTCCAAAGTAAGTCTTTTACGCTTTCGCGGCTAAACAGCTGAACCGATTTGGATGGAACTTGGTATGAGATAACCTTGGATCCTAGGATAGAGCATAGGATACTTTTTGTCGCGATAACCGACAGCCACGCAGGCGGAGCCGCGGGCAACAAAAGCAAGAAAATATTTCCAGACAGAATGAATAATTTATTTTGCACAACTGTTAATTAAAATGATACATACTTGTACTTAGTACCCGTGCGTGGGTGTGTCTCAGGCTTGCAGCGGTATATAGTGGGGTCCCGCAAGCACCCGTTAGGCGACTGCATGTCGATCTTAGCTCGCACGCAGCACTGCACGCCGATGTCACTGGCTTTCTTCATCTCTTCCCATAGCTGGAGATTTTTCTCCACGGCTGAAATAAGTGAGCAAAAATTTGTAGTTACTCAAACAAAATGCGCTGTAGTAAAGCTATGGAACTCGAAGTGGGCCTAAACTCCGCCAAAGAGAATTATTTGCATATATTTGTATTTAATAAACGACAAACTTCTTAAAACTGTTAACAAACATTTCCTGGAAGCAAATACTAATAATACATTGCTCTGAACCCAAAGTAAAATACACTTGTGTTATGGAATCAGAGAGAATGAGTTGGTTGGTTTTTCTACATTGACCCGTCCGAGGATCGAACCCGGGACCTGAAAGCGAGCGACATCTGGAAAACCGGTGTGTACGCCACTCGACCATCGAATCGATCATCGAATTGGTAGTTATAAATGACAATACAAATCAATATTTCAAGTAGCTACATACAATTATTCCTATTCTTGCTATCGATCTTCTGTTCCCTCTCGTTCTTCATCTGCTCTGCGGGCGTGTCATCAACAAACGCCTTGCCCTCCTTGATGAGTTTAACGCAGTAGTCCAACATCAGGTCAAAGTACTGGGATGTGTGTGTGAATAGATCCGGCTTGATTTCTAACATCTCTACATCTTCGAGGATTACCTGAGAAATAGGCAACAAGTTAAGACTAAAAATTTGTAAAAAAATAAAAAATGCATTGGTTTATTGTTAAGTTGCAATTATAGCAAAGACCATTACATATATTGATTCGATCATCGTTACCGCTTGTCGAAATATCACTTATTTAGGGGGCCAGATTCTGCATAAAATGTTTTTTTTTGGTTTAGTAAATGATATGAAACCAATCGTCAATCTACAATTATTATTTAATAAGATAAAGCGAAATAGTTTGTTTGAACGCGCTAATCTCTGACACTAAGATTTGGATTTGAAAAAATCTCTTTGTATTTGATAGTCCAATTATTCAAGACGGATAGACCCTTTGTTTGATTTGGTTTACACAAAACCATGTTACTTGTCTTGGGAAAAAAAGCAAGGCGAGTGAAACCGCGCGGTACAGATAGTTAAGAATATGCTATATTTCCTTTCTTACCTTCTCAAATTCGGCGTTCTCTTTAGCAGGGTTGGTGTCATCAAACCTCATCACCAGCTTGCCTTTGAATGCCTGCTGATAGTACTGGTTGAGAAGAGCAGCTTTAGCATGACCAATGTGAAGGTACCTAGACAGAGACATTATTTTACATGGTTAGGGCGTTCACGCATTCACTCATATTCGATTCGTATTACATCCTAGTAATTGTTACGACGCTTGCGCACTACACTCGGTTCGTATTTGTTTTCACGGATGAAGTGAGGTACGCGGGGAGCCTGCCTCACGGTTGCGTCATAGGCGCTCCTTCTTCGTTTGTTTTTGTCCCTGTACGTACACCCACGTATCGAATATGAACGGAAAACGAATCACGAATGAGTCTTAACGCTAGAACTTAACGATTACTCGTCCTTGTTTTTCACGTATCGAATACGAATCCAAAAACAAGTGAGTGCGTTAACGCCCTTATTAATACACGATTGTCATTATCCTAGTTTCATTTTTTTTTATCCTTTTGAAATATTTCACACATTGAAAACTCTTACTAATAAAATAGGGGGTGGCTACCCTAGAAGACTGCTATGTTCAATATGAATCATCATATCAGCCCCTTCATAGAATATGGGTATTTATTTTAAATGCCTATATACCAGAATAAATTGTACCCACTAAAGTCTCCTTGCAAAAGAATTGGGTTGTTCGACTTACGAGGGGGGAAAACCTGAATAGATCAAATTGACACAAAAGAGAAGAAATACTGACCCTGAAGCTTCTGGCGGGAACCGTACAACCACCTTGCCCATCTCAGCATGAGGCAACTCAATGAATTTGCCCTCTTGTTGACGGCCAGTACCAGCCTCAGGAGATTTTCTAGAATAAGAAGTATATATTATATTCTTTAGGTATTTATAATTGCATGAAGTTAAGCATTCATCGATATCTAAAAGTTACACTTAATTTCTTATCATTAAATTTTTTGTATTGAGTTATAGACTGCTTAACACTTCTTTACTTACTACTTATCTATACTAATATTATAAAGCTGAAGAGTTTGTTTGTTTGTTTGTTTGTTTGAACGCGCTAATCTCAGGAACTACTGGTTCGAATTGAAAAATTCTTTTTGTATTGGATAGTCCGTTTATTGAGGAAGGCTTTAGGCTATATAACATCACGCTACGACCAATAGGAGCGGAGCATAAATGAAAAATGTCGCAAAAATGAAAAACCGTTGAAACTATAACACGCGAACAAAGTCGCGGGGGACAGCTAGTAATTAATATAATAATTAAATTAAAAAAATCATGTCATTTTTTATTTTTTTTAATTAGGTCTAGTTCCCCAAACCATTTTGTGTAGTGCTGAAATTAATAAATTACAAAACCCTAGTGATATACTGATTTTAACCCCCAATGCAAAAAGAAAGTTATATAAATTTGATGTGTCTGTCTGTGCCATTGTAGCTCCTAAACGAATGGACCGATTATGATGCGGATTTTTGTTTTAAACTTGACGTGATCAAGATGGTTCTTAGCCATTATTCATGATTGTTGTGTGTGATGATTATTCATCTTTCCAGCATTTAGAAAGTTATCAAATATTTCCTAAAATTTGTTGGGTTTCTTAATAATGGTGGGATCCCACCATGCCAACATGGGATGTCCACAACCTTGAAAGAGAATTTATTTAAATAGAAAATTAAGTTTTAACAGACCTTGATGAAGTTTTGGTAAGATTGTCCAGAATATCAGCCGGTAGTTCTTTAAGTGCTTTGGTAACTGCAGGCTGAGCCTCAACCAGCTTCATCCAGCGGCTTATGTTATTGTATGAGGTTTTCTTACTTGCTTCCTTGTATTTGGCCGATACTGTAAAATATTACCACTTGTTTAATATTGATTTTGAATGACTGTGGCTAAGTGAAGGCTATATGGTTTGACCAATATTAAAGGTTAAGCCGCGCTCGCCGCGGTTGGTCCGAGGATGGGTGACTATTTGAGAATATATTGAGGCATCGGTCCTGACTGTCATATGTGATCTTTAGCATTCTTTAACTCATTACAATTCTGGCAACCAGTATGGGATACTATGTTACCCAGCAAAATGAGTTTTAGAGGTCAGATTGTGCTAAATTCAGTAATACTGAAAGCTAATCCCAACATGGCTTTAGAACAGGCTAGGCAGAAGAAGGCAGAAGAGTTATAATGCCAAATCACATCGCAAAATAGATTTTTCTTAATTTAAGCACATTTTTTTTTTATGTTATATATATTATTTTAAGGACCCAAAACAGATTAGTTTGAGGAGGGGGTTATGTACTGCAATAGATTATATGTATGCTGATGATTAAGCACAATAATCAATAGTATCAGTATAGAATGTGTGGGCTCCAATGGAAAAGTAATAAAAAGGTTAACATTTTATATCTAGGTACTTTTGTGGTAAAAATTTAGAGTTACAGGACGGATGCCATAGAGAAGACAATATAGGTAGAGTTGATTATAGAATAAATAGATAAAAACTAATAAAAAAACAGTTAGCAAACTAAGTTTTATTTGTATAATAAAATAAATGATAAGGCAAGCATAGGTTTTAACACTAACATAAAAATAGTGATAACACCTACCATACAAAACACTGAAGACTGCCAAATCAGATACTGATAATGACTCTCCAACCAAGTATGTGTTTGGACCGAGGGTTTTGTCCAAATACTCAAGAGATTTAGTAATCTCTTCCTCAAAGACGAGGCTCAACGACAGCCAATGGTTCATGGTAATATTCTGAAGAGGCTCAACTGCCTTGTTAAAGGCGTTCTCTAGAATTCTTATCAAGTCATTGCTCGTCACGTATGGCACTGGTTTCGATGCGTTCGGCAGTGTAACGAAAGATTCGCCTTCCCAGACGATTTGCACATCTTTTCCTGAAGACTTATAGATCTCCGCAGCGAGCAAACCACCTGTAAATTAAAGTATAATGCTATTTTAAGCCGTCACCATGTAGCTGATGTAACATAGAGAAATATATATGATTTATTATGTTATACCTAAGGGTGGGTTGGATTTATTACACGCAACCTTCATCGTTCAGCGGTCTGAAGACGCGTATTTATTATATTTATCGTATTTAATATCTATTTTCAACAAAGTGCCATGCACTCGCCGACCAAACCCCACGAGAGAAACGGAAACTGTCAAAGACAGACAACGTTTGTCAACGTGTTGTCATTGACATTGACAGAAAAGTCATAATATTTTAACATTCCATTTCCTTTTGAGTGTAATAAAATAATTTCAGAGTAGGTTTGTCTAAAATGATTGTACTATTTATTGTACACAGTATCTACAAAGATTATAAAGCTGACCTAAATATTTCAATTATATTTATATCCACAATGTTTCTGAACCGGAGCGTTCCAGGTCGTAGAACGTACATTATTAGGCTGTCAAATCTCAGCTTTGACACTGATGTTGACTTCTCATTTTAAAATCAATAGCCATGAAGGCGAAAAAACATGCAAAACATCAATCATTGTGTTGTATATGAAACGCGAAATTTTAGTATACATTGCTATTACAACACAAGATTCCAATAAACTGTTGTTAATAAACATAGTTATGTATATCAAAATTTCAGCAACAACACTGTGGTTCTATTTATTGACTGAAACATTTTGCTGCAAACTAAAATATTTGTATTTTTACTGTTGATTTTGTGAGGTGATTTACACCTGATATTTCTGGTGCGATAATGTTGTCTAGTTAATTTTATCGCTTCATAAATTGTGCTAAATTTAATACGTAAGTAAAGTCACCCATAGTCATGGTTTATTATTTTCGATTATTTTATTTGGATATGAACGGGTTGTATGAGACATTTAAATTATTAAGAAAAGCAAATGAATGTATAATCAATTTCAGAATCAATATTTCACTGTCTTTCTAGAAAACATATATCACTACTTTCAGGTCATGATGTAGGACCTTTACAAATTATTTTTTTGCAGACAAATCTAAGGTTGTGCTGGTAAGGATGAAGCGGCAGAACGTTCGAACACTGTCCCTGGTGGTCTGCACGTTTACATATTTGTTGATCGGCGCTGCAGTATTTGATGCTTTGGAGTCTGAAACAGAAAGTAAACGGTGGGAGGTTTTGTCAGGTATGCACTTCTAATTAATTGTTTGACAAAGTAAAATACTAAAATAATCTAACTAGAATGTTGCTACATAAATAATTATTTATTTATGTAATAAAAAATAAAATAACTTGATAATAAGTGGTAATGTTATGGCCAATTTTTGAAAAAAGAGATTTTATGCTATATTTGTTTTTGGTTTCAGATATTAGAAATGGCTTAATCCGTAGATATAACATAACTCCAGAAGACTACCATATGATAGAGATAGTTATAATAGAGAACAAGCCCCACAAAGCGGGGCCGCAGTGGAAGTTTGCGGGTGCCTTCTATTTTGCTACTGTAGTGCTAGCCATGATTGGGTATGGGCACTCTACACCTGTTACTGTTGGGGGGAAGGCCTTTTGTATGGCTTATGCAATGGTAAGTCAAAGAAAACATGTAATATTTATGTTTTTTACCCCTTTGCATAAAGGAGGCCTGATGTATTATTGTTTATATCTTATTCAGTCATAGGGAGAGCCTAATTATTAAATAAATTAGTCAAACATGTCTGTAAAATAAATACATGCTTGCTCATGTGTAGGGCAATATGTAAACCAAAATGCTGCTCTTATTTATAGGCTTTCAAGATATAGAAAACAAAAGTTGCCAAAAGGACTGTATTTCTTAAACTTAAAGTTTAATTTTCTTTGTTTTGATCCTATTTCACTTACAATAGGTACTTTTGTATTCATTATTATTTTAATGAACCTACAGTTAAAAAAAAACAGTGGAACATAGAACCTCCTCCTTTTTGGAAGTTTATTAAAAATCATAATGTCTCTGTGTATTTAAAGTGACCAATCTTCAAAATGGCTCAACTAATATGAATGAAACTTTTGTGTGTGGAGTAAATATATGAATAAAACTTGGAATTCCAGGTTGGTATTCCGCTAGGACTAGTTATGTTTCAAAGTATTGGTGAGCGTTTGAACAAATTCGCGTCGGTTGTGATTAGGAGAGCCAAGTGTTACCTCCGCTGCAATACCACTGAGGCTACGGAAATGAACCTCATGTTTGCTACTGGAATGCTGTCGTCTATTATTATTACTACAGGTGAGATATTAAATTATCCTATAAATAAAGTTGTGTATTACGTATTGATTGGTAAAGATATATACAGCACCTTTTACTACGGTTGGCGTACGCTACCCCGCAAAGACTGTGCCGTCCGCGGTTGGAGCCATTTGGAGACGACGGCATTTAATCCAATTTGTATTTTTTTATTTATAGTTTTTATACAAACTATAAATAAAAAAATACAAATTATTTTAATAATTATTACAATATGTTTGGAGGCTTTAATTCGAAAAGCATTTACGACAATTACCTACATCAAGAAGTCAAAAACCTCATAGGTTGAAATTATTGTAAAACGTCGTGTTTAAAAATGGGGTAAATAAATTTTATAACATTATGATTATGGGTTAATAGACACAACTTTAGAAAAGGATTCCTACCTTTTATTGTGTCCCATGAAGGTTGGTATAAAATTTTACATAAAACAGCTTTCTTATATTTTTTAATAGTTGAGCCTTCATAATCATTAAAAAAAACTCTATTTACCTTATTTTAACGAATTAGATGTATGTTCTCTAACCCTGGTCACTCACATGCGCGCAAACATTTCGAAATCGTTTCGCGCGCTTTGATGTCTGTTAAAAAACCGACATCTTGGAAATTATATTATCACTAGCTGTCCCCCGCGACTTTGTTCGCGTGTTTAAGTTTCAACGGTTTTCCATTTTTGCAACATTTTTCATTTATGCTCCGCTCCTATTGGTCGTAGCGTGATGTTATATAGCCTATAGCCTTCCTCAATAAACGGACTATCCAATACAAAAAGATTTTTTAAAATCGAACCAGTAGTTCCTGAGATTAGCGCGTTCAAACAAACAAATAAACAAACAAACAAACAAACAAACAAACAAACAAACAAACTCTTCAGCTTTATAATATTAGTATAGATTTACAAATGACTACATTTGTGGGTTTGCGTATTTGTGCGAATGTGAGTGTCAGGCGTTAGGTACGGTTTTTTTCTTAAATTTTGTTTTTATTATTATATCTTTGTTTTGTGATAGGTGCTGCCGTATTCTCCCGCTACGAGGGTTGGAGCTACTTCGATAGCTTTTACTACTGCTTCGTCACACTCACTACTATCGGGTTTGGCGATTATGTTGCTTTACAAGTAAGTAACATGATAACTATTTTTATTTTACATAACATAACTCCAGTAAGTATAACTATTTTTTAAACGACTCCCGGACTAATGAATTTTTTCCTTGTGTCGCAGAGGGTTTCACAAAGATTCAAATCACATGCACAAAGAACACCCAGATTTAGAACAAGCATTTATGGATCATACAAAGTTCGTCCCATGCGGGGATCGAACCCGCAGCACGTTGCGCACAGTGGTATCCAGCGTGGTGATCTATACCACTCGGCTATCCATGCAGTCAAGCTGTATTAAGTTATAATAATTGTATTATGCGGGGGTTTTGTGTTATATTAATATAAAATTGTACCGGTAGCTTATTTATTTTATTCTGAGGTTTTGTCAAAAAGCAAATTATATACACGGTACACCCAGACTGCAAATAAGTAGGTGTAATATGCTTATGTGCAACACTATTTTGTCCCATTTGGGGATCATGCCGCAGCTCATGAAACTTGTAGTTTTAAGGGTAGTTTCTACCTGTGACAAAATAAATGGGATAATGTCAGTTATAAACAGGTTAAAAACATAAGGACACAGCATAATATTGATTAAGATTTGGGCTTAATAAATAATTAATTTCTAGAACGATCAAGCGTTGACAAGCAAGCCGGGGTACGTGGCGCTGAGTCTTGTGTTCATTCTGTTCGGGCTGGCGGTGGTCGCCGCCAGCATCAACTTGCTCGTGCTACGATTCATGACCATGTAAGTATTGCTCATATATATATGCTATGTGACGACTTCCGTGGTACAGTGGCGTACACACCGGTTTTCAAGGTGTCGCCAGCTCTGAGGTCCCGGGTTCGATAGACGGACAGGACAATGTAGAAAACCACTTTTCTGATTGTCTCGGGTTTAGGTGTTTGTGTTACCTTCGCTGTCTCTGACTCCATAACACAAGTGCTTTAGCTACTTACTTTAGGTTCAGAGCACATTATGTGATGTTTCCACATTAATTGTGTGATATAATACATTCTTAATATGTTGTTTCAGCGTAGCTTAGCGTAAATAAGTAGGTACCTCTTTTTGCCTAAAGTATCTCCATATTCCTGCTTTTTTATTTCATACGGAAAAACCTTTTTAATGAATGTTAATGAAGAGACTGCCTGGGTCAGATAAACTTTGGGGAAGGACAAATGGTTGTCCTTATCCCGTCACCGACATCCACACGGTTAGAGCCAAGTCCAATTTGTTGAATAAAATCATTTTTTTAGGCAAGCGGAAGATGCCGCCCGTGATGAAGAAGACAAAGATGGCTCCAGGATACTTCTGCCAATAGATGAACATCCCATCGTGGGCAGACAGAGGTCACACGATGATCAAGCCTCGGTAAGTTAAATACAAGTACCTTATCATCCTTTTAGATAGCAACCAATCGAGTACCTACATACTAAAGCGTTTGTTACACTATGCGATGTTCTGTCCCGACTAGGTAGGATAAGAAATAGACAAGCTCGCTATTACACCGCACTGTAACTCATTCGCAAGGCGTAGATATGTTTATCGCTGTCCGTCACGGGTTTGTTTTCGAAGCACAAAAATAAAAATTGTCGTAGCTCTTATCGCAATTTTAATAGGGATGTGGACTACTTAATTATTTTTTATTTACTTGTCACATAGACTATTAAAAAATATTAAATCTTTTTTTACCTTTTTTACTTAAACAAACAATGAGGAAGATACAGTGAAAGGAAATGTCGTGTGACGTCACTTCTAGATACAATTTTTACCGTCACAAGCCCTTACTCCTGAACTTTAAAGCGTACACGTTGTAATTTTCTATTGATTTCATAAAAGAAAAAATACGAGTTTTGTTTTCTTTTTTTAGAGCAGTATTATAAAAAAAGCGGCCAAATGCGATTCGGACTCGCGCACGAAGGGTTCCGTTCCACTATCTATAAAAACGGCAAAAAATACGTTTGTGGTGGTTTAATGTTGTATGGGGGAACCCTAATTTTTTTTTAAATAAACATTTGAGTAAATTATAAAATTATTTCGTATTATTTGTGTCAAGGTGTGCTCGTGTAACTGCCTCGGGAACAAGCAGTGCGAGGCGGGCGCCCTGCTGGCGGCCCCGCGCCCGCACCGCCTGCGTCGCCGCGTCTCGCAAGCGCTGGCGCCCGAACTCATCGAAAGAGCTTCCGTATAAACCACCCAAAGAGGTACCTACATAATATATGTTATGGTTAATCTATATACTTACTAATATATAAAGCTGAAGAGTTTGTTTGAACGCGCTAACCACAGGAAATGTTGGTCCGATTTGAAAAAAAATTTCATTGTTGGATAGCCCATTTATTGAGGAAGGCTATAAGCTACATAATATTACGCTGCGACCAAAAATGCGGAGCATAAATGAAAAAGATTGCAAAAATGAAAAACCGTTGAAACTAAACGACGCGAACAAAGTCGCGGGGGACAGCTAGTAACCAAGATAAAGATGAATAAATAATTACAATTTGTAAAACAGTTTGCACAAGATATAATATTCTTTATTGAACAAAATTACTTTTTGTAAACATAAGTATTGAAGCAAAGGTATTGTTGATTTTTTCGTTATATTTATAATTCCAAGAATCTTCCTTTAGAGCGGGGGCACACGATGCGTTGCGGCGGCGGTGCGGCGCCGGAGCGGTGTCGCTGCGTCGTCTGACATAGAAATATCTGTGGCATGTCACACGATGCGCTCCGGCGCCGCACCGGACTTGCAACTACCAAGAGGAAGCGGGGAGGGGTGAATGCCTTGCGACGTCGGAGCGGCACCGCTCAGTTGTTTTGCGTCACAAGGAAGGACACACGCTCGCTCGTTTCGATTTTTTTTCTAAATATTTTTGTTTATTGTAATTGAGGTTTTAAAAAATTAGTGCCAACCTAGATGTTATTGATAAAGACTACCTAATTACATTACTCCAAGAACGGGAAATCCTTTGGGATAAGTCCAATGAAGACTTTAAAAATAAAAGCATGGGAGCAAATTGCCAAAATTATTACTATTAATTAAATCTTCTGTAACTGCCGTAATAGTAGGGCCAACAACAGACGTCTTTTACGATCCATTTTCATTAACAGACTGTCCAACGCTGCTACGGCGCCGCTGCGACATAATAACGTTACGGCGCCGCACCGCTCGTGTGCCCACTGACACGGTGAAATCTTAGCGGTGCGGCGCCGCAACGCATTGTGTGCCCCCGCTCTTAGCGTTGAGGAAATAGATGTTGTCTGTTTTGTGCCAACATTATAGAAAAAATATTAATTATTTGTAAGCTTAGGGTGCGTTTACATTGGTCTATAGGACACTCGGTGTACTTCCAACCATTTAATCGTTATAACTTCGTTTTAACTGATTATTTAAGTATAAAAATATCATATTGGTGGTATTTTAGCCAGTACCAATGTGAATGGACCTCAAATTATATGATAAGTAGATTGAATTATATACTTAAATGTAATTTATTAAAGAAATAAAGACAAACGAACAATAGTAAGTCTGCTTTAAAAATAAGTCATTTAAAAACACAAATAATATTATGTAAAAATAAATAAATAAACTATAAATCACTCCACTGACCTTTAAATATTCGAATTATGAACAGTCAGACACTTTTAGCGACGATAGTCGAAATTTATAAGATTACAGTGCCAAGACTTTTATATGGAAAATTTTTGATGTAATTGAAATTATTATCACATATTATAATGTAATCAATATACTAGGTAAGTAATGTATTAAGCCTACCTTTAGGCGATCATCCATGTGGGTAAAACTTAAAACTATCCATTTATTATTTGAGGTACCTAACAATGGGGTAGATTAAACTGTCAGTTAGATACTACAAAAATATTAGACACGTATTTTAGCTATCAAAATAAGTAAACGCTAATCCCCGAATACTCAAACGCAACTTAACTTAAAGACGTTCTTAAATATCTATCTGTCGCTACTTTACACCTTTGTGACTTAACGGCAACTTAATACTGATCGATGTTTTATTATCGGAGTATAGATCAATCTAATCAAAGTTCAGAAGTGGGGTCAAATGACGTCATGCTTGCAAACGCATGAAATTGTGACGTCATCCGACACTTCGCCAAAAATACGCATCTAATATAATAATAATAATAATCGTTTATTTCGGATAAAACATTCTACATATATTGTTAGTACAAAGTTCTTAACCTAATGTTAGTAATCTTATAATATAGTAACAAACAATGCAATGAAAAACAACCACCACCAGGTATCACAACACCTTGGTATGTAGCTGAATCCAGTGCTTTAACATTGGGAAATCCCACCTATCACATAATACGCTCAGAATGCTGTGGGAGCTAACACGCATTCTGTGCAATATTGAAGCGCTACGCTTGCGGATGATGGTAGGAAAACCATCAACCGCAGCCTCCGCAAACATCGTGGAAGCACTACAAAAACGTGGCAGCCCCATCAGCATCCTGAACGCATTGTTGTACTGAACACGCAATGCACTGAATGCCGGCCGCGTATATCTGCTCCACAGATTGCAGGTGAATATGTTAAATAAGAAAAAATACGCATCTAATATTTTTTTATTAATCTGTCTGAAGGACATTCAAAAAATTGTAATCTGCCCCATACTACTGCAATTTTAGACTACCTATTTGTTTGATTTCTTATCAGTTAAGTAATGATTTACAAATCGTAATCTAACAAAGATGTATGTACCCACTTGTACCTTAGTAACCCAATATACCAATTCTGGTGGATTTTCTACTTTACAGACAAATTACTGTCGGACGAGAGATTAATGTATGTACCTCTATACATAAATTGTTTGCCATTTTATGGTCATTATTATGTGTATAAACTAGTCATATTACCTTAAGACACTATTTTTATTTATTTATGTATTGTTGCCATTTTCGGAAATTAAACTGTGATATGATTTGATCTCACAATTATTTACTTAGTTCGTCGACACAAAAGTGTACGCCTTTAACACTCGCCAAAAGTTATTTGTAATTTAATATTAAATTTATATTACGATATACTACGCTACGGTGTTCGATGTATAGTAATAAACTCATTTTTACATTTATTGTTTCATTTTCTCACTTAAAACAACCCTTGAGGATACCAAAGGTAAAGAGTTCACGGGCTTATAAGTTACTAGCTGTTTGCATGCGGTTCCGCCCTCGTGGGGGTCGGTTCGCGCGGCAAAAGTAGCCTAGATATCCTTTCTTAGAATCTAAGCGTTTAATTAGGTACTTGCCAGTCATACCACCACAAAAAGATTTGTCGTGGGTGGAAGTCGAACCCACGGCCTCTGGTTTAACAGTCAGGGTCTCTAACCACTAGACCAACAGGCATATTTGTGCACTCTCTCAGTGAGACCAACTTAAAGATCTTATTATTATAAATGCGAAAGTAACTATGTCTATCTGTCTGTAACGCTTGCTCGGCTAAACTGTTGTACCGATTTACATGAAACTAGGTACGGGTTAATATGGATCCTAAGGAAGGATATAGGATACTTTTCCCGCGATAACCGACACTCATGCGTGGGAGCCGCGGTAAATAGCTAGTAAATAATATATGCATTGAGAGCGCCATAAGCCGTCCTAAGATTTAAAGGAAGTGATATAATATTAAAAAACAATTTATTAACAAATAATAAATGCACCTATGTAGGTCTGAGATTACATAGTTGACTAATATACCCTCAAGAGGACTTCCGAGACCTTCTACGTTCAATCCTTTCTATTTTTATTATGTTTCAAAGTTGTATGTGGGCCGATCCCGGCGGCACTGCAATGCCGGGCCGACCCGTGACGGGAGTGGAGCGAGCCCCGAACATCCCGTCAGTTTACAAAAATCAGTTTAATATACTGGTCCCTCAGTGAGGGAACTTTCAGATATTAAGCTGAAAAGAACAGATACTACACTTTGATCTTAGCCAAAAGGCCGAGAAGCACAGAACAAATGTACTCTACGAGAAGAATGTCAACTTAGTACATAAAATTTGGGACCGACTGGCACGACTCGTAGCGTTCCGCCCATATAACTAAAACTGACAATTTCACCGTTCGCGGGAATTTCAAATTTCATATTCCTTTGTATTTAATAATAATTGGTATTGAAAGGGTAAATAAAGCTAATGAAATAAAAATAGTATTAAGTACAATTATAATTTATTTTTGATAAACTTAATTTAGAATATAAAATAATCAGAATACTTAAAAAATACGTTTGAAATGAACAAAAATACATTTTACAACATTCATTGTACTACAGCTGTTATATAAAATTGTATATATTATATTACATATACTTTTTACTTAAATATTAGATGGTATATTATAAATATTCTTGAAAATGTATGACGAAAATATTTATTTTATACATTTTAAAGATTTAAGATCTATTGTAAGAAAGATTTTATTTTATTTTGTTACATTCTTTCACAGCAAAACAATTTATGTAACTAATACATTCATTAGACAGATTGAAAAGAATTTTTGTTTATTCAAACAACAATAACAATTGGATTTACCTGACACATAATAACTAAATTTTAAGATTAGGTGTAATAATTAACCTTTGGCAATTATTGATATTTGTATGGTTTCACAGGACAAGTTGATTCTGAACTATCCACCTTAGGTGTCTTGATAAGGTTGTCTCTGACAGCACACTGCTTGCATCGAATCAACATAATATTCTGTTTATGGCCTAAAAAAAGAATAACAATGTTAATTGATGATTTAACAAATAATTAATTCACAAGCGTACAATATAACAAGACAGTGCTACACTAAAGTATTTTATGTATGGCTACAAACATTTATAATCATTTACCCGGATTAATTAAGGATATTAAAGGAGGACAGATATTTTAGTTTAGTTTAGGAACCAATAACATCATGCAATATTTATTTAGAAATGGTTTTGGATGTTAGTACTTTTAACAATTATAATGGTGGGAAGTACCAAACCTAGTTTAAGTATATGGCATGATTTTATTGGTTCTTAGGCCTCCATACATTGTTGCCCGTCCTCCTTTAGCAAATATTTATTTACAATAGTTAGAATTGTTATTAAAGAAAGTACTAAGTACTATGCTGTTGTTTAGTACTCATATTCCCAAATAAATAATTTGATTAAACAATAGGTTTATACTGACCTTCTTAAATCCTTCAGGAAGCTACTGATCATACTGTAATATTATAATGCTCCTCTCTTCTCTATTAAGGAAGAGTCCTTCGCCATGCAGTGGAACATGTACAGGCCAATATTACTATTCTGTATTTATTGTAGTACTTAATATTTCGGGATGAAAAACATACGCGCCCATACTAAAACTGTAATAAATAAAGGTATTTAGATACACTGAAATATTTTTATGTTAGCCATTGAACAACGATGACTAAACTTAATTTAGAATATAAAATAATCAGAATACTTAAAAAATACGTTTGAAATGAACAAAAATACATTTTACAACATTCAACAAGTACAATAACTTAAAATAAATGAACACATATTTTTTTGTTATGCTGTAAATTAAGAAAATGAAAATATAATACTAACAATAAGTAATTAAAAGCAAACAATCATAATTGACTTATACATTATAGCAGATACCTAATACAGAGAATAATATTCACAGAACCTAATATTTAAAAGGTAAAACATTGGAAATTGTTTTAATATTAGCAAATATTTATTTACAATAGTTGGAATTGTTATTAAAGAAAGTACTAAGTACTATGCTGTTGTTTAGTACCCATATTCCCAAATAAATAATTTGATTAAACAATAGGTTTATACTGACCTTCTTAAATCCTTCAGGATGCTACTGTTCATACTGTAATATTATAACGCTCCTCTCTTCTCTATTAAGGAAGAGTCCTTCGCCATGCAGTGGAACATTTACAGGCCAATATTACTATTCTGTATTTATTGTAGTACTTAATATTTCGGGATGAAAAACATACGCGCCCATACCAAAACTGTAATAAATAAAGGTATTTAGATTTAGATACACTGAAATATTTTTATGTTAGCCATTGAACAACGATGACTAAACTTAATTTAGAATATAAAATAATCAGAATACTTAAAAAATACGTTTGAAATGAACAAAAATACATTTTACAACATTCAACAAGTACAATAACTTAAAATAAATGAACACATATTTTTTTGTTATGCTGTAAATTAAGAAAATGAAAATATAATACTAACAATAAGTAATTAAAAGCAAACAATCATAATTGACTTATACATTATAGCAGATACCTAATACAGAGAATAATATTCACAGAACCTAATATTTAAAAGGTAAAACATTGGAAATTGTTTTAATATTAGCAAATATTTATTTACAATAGTTGGAATTGTTATTAAAGAAAGTACTAAGTACTATGCTGTTGTTTAGTACTCATATTCCCAAATAAATAATTTGATTAAACAATAGGTTTATACTGACCTTCTTAAATCCTTCAGGATGCTACTGTTCATACTGTAATATTATAACGCTCCTCTCTTCTCTATTAAGGAAGAGTCCTTCGCCATGCAGTGGAACATTTACAGGCCAATATTACTATTCTGTATTTATTGTAGTACTTAATATTTCGGGATGAAAAACATACGCGTCCATACCAAAACTGTAATAAATAAAGGTATTTAGATTTAGATACACTGAAATATTTTTATGTTAGCCATTGAACAACGATGACTAAACTTAATTTAGAATATAAAATAATCAGAATACTTAAAAAATACGTTTGAAATGAACAAAAATACATTTTACAACATTCAACAAGTACAATAACTTAAAATAAATGAACACATATTTTTTTGTTATGCTGTAAATTAAGAAAATGGAAATATAATACTAACAATAAGTAATTAAAAGCAAACAATCATAATTGACTTATACATTATAGCAGATACCTAATACAGAGAATAATATTCACAGAACCTAATATTTAAAAGGTAAAACATTGGAAATTGTTTTAATATTAGCAAATATTTATTTACAATAGTTGGAATTGTTATTTAAGAAAGTACTAAGTACTATGCTGTTGTTTAGTACCCATATTCCCAAATAAATAATTTGATTAAACAATAGGTTTATACTGACCTTCTTAAATCCTTCAGGATGCTACTGTTCATACTGTAATATTATAACGCTCCTCTCTTCTCTATTAAGGAAGAGTCCTTCGCCATGCAGTGGAACATTTACAGGCCAATATTACTATTCTGTATTTATTGTAGTACTTAATATTTCGGGATGAAAAACATACGCGCCCATAATAAAACTGTAATAAATAAAGGTATTTAGATACACTGAAATATTTTTATGTAAGCCATTGAGCAACAATGACTAAACTTAATTTAGAATATAAAATAATCAGAATACTTAAAAAATATGTTTGAAATTAACAAAAATACATTTTACAACATTCATTGTACTACAGCTGTTTCGTAAAATTGTATATATTATATTATATATACTTTTTACTTAAATGGTATATTATAAATATTCTTAAAAGTGTATGACGAAAATATATTTTTTTATACATTTTAAAGATTTAAGATCTATTGTATGAAAGATTTTATTTTATTTTGTTACATTCTTTCACAGCAAAACAATTTATGTAACTAATACATTCATTAGACAGATTGAAAAGAATTTTTGTTTATTCAAACAACAATAACAATTGGATTTACCTAAAACATAATAACTAAATTTTAAGATTAGGTGTAATAATTAACCTTTGGCAATTATTGATATTTGTATGGTTTCACAGGACAAGTTGATTCTGAACTATCCACCTTAGGTGTCTTGATAAGGTTGTCTCTGACAGCACACTGCTTGCATCGAATCAACATAATATTCTGTTTATGGCCTAAAAAAAGAATAACAATGTTAATTGATGATTTAACAAATAATTAATTCACAAGCGTACAATATAACAAGACAGTGCTACACTAAAGTATTTTATGTATGGCTACAAACATTTATAATCATTTACCCGGATTAATTAAGGATATTAAAGGAGGACAGATATTTTAGTTTAGTTTAGGAACCAATAACATCATGCAATATTTATTTAGAAATGGTTTTGGATGTTAGTACTTTTAACAATTATAATGGTGGGAAGTACCAAACCTAGTTTAAGTATATGGCATGATTTTATTGGTTCTTAGGCCTCCATACATTGTTGCCCGTCCTCCTTTAGCAAATATTTATTTACAATAGTTGGAATTGTTATTTAAGAAAGTACTAAGTACTATGCTGTTGTTTAGTACCCATATTCCCAAATAAATAATTTGATTAAACAATAGGTTTATACTGACCTTCTTAAATCCTTCAGGATGCTACTGTTCATACTGTAATATTATAACGCTCCTCTCTTCTCTATTAAGGAAGAGTCCTTCGCCATGCAGTGGAACATTTACAGGCCAATATTACTATTCTGTATTTATTGTAGTACTTAATATTTCGGGATGAAAAACATACGCGCCCATAATAAAACTGTAATAAATAAAGGTATTTAGATACACTGAAATATTTTTATGTAAGCCATTGAGCAACAATGACTAAACTTAATTTAGAATATAAAATAATCAGAATACTTAAAAAATATGTTTGAAATTAACAAAAATACATTTTACAACATTCATTGTACTACAGCTGTTTCGTAAAATTGTATATATTATATTATATATACTTTTTACTTAAATGGTATATTATAAATATTCTTAAAAGTGTATGACGAAAATATATTTTTTTATACATTTTAAAGATTTAAGATCTATTGTATGAAAGATTTTATTTTATTTTGTTACATTCTTTCACAGCAAAACAATTTATGTAACTAATACATTCATTAGACAGATTGAAAAGAATTTTTGTTTATTCAAACAACAATAACAATTGGATTTACCTAAAACATAATAACTAAATTTTAAGATTAGGTGTAATAATTAACCTTTGGCAATTATTGATATTTGTATGGTTTCACAGGACAAGTTGATTCTGAACTATCCACCTTAGGTGTCTTGATAAGGTTGTCTCTGACAGCACACTGCTTGCATCGAATCAACATAATATTCTGTTTATGGCCTAAAAAAAGAATAACAATGTTAATTGATGATTTAACAAATAATTAATTCACAAGCGTACAATATAACAAGACAGTGCTACACTAAAGTATTTTATGTATGGCTACAAACATTTATAATCATTTACCCGGATTAATTAAGGATATTAAAGGAGGACAGATATTTTAGTTTAGTTTAGGAACCAATAACATCATGCAATATTTATTTAGAAATGGTTTTGGATGTTAGTACTTTTAACAATTATAATGGTGGGAAGTACCAAACCTAGTTTAAGTATATGGCATGATTTTATTGGTTCTTAGGCCTCCATACATTGTTGCCCGTCCTCCTTTAGCAAATATTTATTTACAATAGTTGGAATTGTTATTAAAGAAAGTATTAAGTACTATGCTGTTGTTTAGTACCCATATTCCCAAATAAATAATTTGATTAAACAATAGGTTTATACTGACCTTCTTAAATCCTTCAGGAAGCTACTGTTCATATTGTAATATTATAATGCTCCTCTCTTCTCTATTAAGGAAGAGTCCTTCGCCATGCAGTGGAACATTTACAGGCCAATATTACTATTCTGTATTTATTGTAGTACTTAATATTTCGGGATGAAAAACATACGCACCCATACTAAAACTGTAATAAATAAAGGTATTTAGATACACTGAAATATTTTTATGTTAGCCATTGAACAACGATGACTAATCTTTTACATCAACTTACTTATATATTCACGCAACACTTGAAGGCTATTTTGTTCAGTTGAAGTCTTGAAGATCAACCCTCCACGATATATAAAAGTACTCTGTGCCTCCACGTAATTTCTTTATCTTCATCGGACTATGTAGAACTATATTATTATAGTTTTCAATAGAGTCATAACATTATTACCATACTTAAAGCAAATAAACAATGGTACTCGATACTCCATTAAACAATATTATTTCAATATAAAAATGAAATTAAACTGTGGCTTATTGTTAAAATATAAAAATACAAAGAAAAATAACATTAAAAGCAAAAGACGCTATTGAGGAGGCCATTTTTTTTATGGTGTTTCTATTATAAATATATATGTTGATTTTAAAATGTCTTAATTGATATAATGTTATTTAAATTTCTGATTTTATTGTAATTTTATATGTATTTTAATAACAAACACAAAAAAGGACTTATTAAACTTTTTAAATTTACTATGATATAATTAAAATTGAAATACGGTAACGAAAATTTCATTTTTTTTACTGGTAACGTTTTAGCCCGTAACAGACGGCTATAGATTAACGTCATCAAAAACGATCTTCTGACCTTGAGAGCTTGTTACACATCTCTATGTAGTCTATGCCAAGGAGTATATAACTCTACGTTTTAGTCTATGGTTTCACGCCCACAACAAACTCAGCTGTTATCTATACAAGTTGACACCCCCTGCCGAGAAGCGATAACAACTTTGTTGAAACTAAGTCGGGTCGTTCAGTCGCGGAAAATCTTAACACCGCCATTCAGAAACATGACGTCACTAGCACAGTGGCATCTAGTGGAATTAAGTAAAACTAAAATTTATACGTGAAGTTGTGCCATCTATTAACGGGCTTAGACAACTAAGTACATTTGTGTACAAAATTTGCACAAATTCATTGAATGTATTGAGGAGTAACACGCTTTTTGCAAAAATTATTTATAATGACCAGTGTCAAAAACCGTTTCATGTTAAATCCAGGAACTTAACATTACGTGAAATCTTATTCTTTGATGGACTTTTAGTAGTTACCTAACGTTACATGATCAAAGAATAAGATTTCACGTAATGTTAAGTTCCTGGATTTAACATGAAACGGTTTTTGACACTGGTCATTATAAATAATTTTTGCAAAAAGCGTGTTACTCCTCAATACATTCAATGAATTTGTGCAAATTTTGTACACAAATGTACTTAGTTGTCTAAGCCCGTTAATAGATGGCACAACTTCACGTATAAATTTTAGTTTTACTTAATTCCACTAGATGCCACTGTGCTAGTGACGTCATGTTTCTGAATGGCGGTGTTAAGATTTTCCGCGACTGAACGACCCGACTTAGTTTCAACAAAGTTGTTATCGCTTCTCGGCCTTTTGGCTAAGATCAAAGTGTAGTATCTGTTCTTTTCAGCTTAATATCTGAAAGTTCCCTCACTGAGGGACCAGTATATTAAACTGATTTTTGTAAACTGACGGGATGTTCGGGGCTCGCTCCACTCCTGTCACGGGTCGGCCCGGCATTGCAGTGCCGCCGGGATCGGCCCACATAAAAACATTGAATCATAATAATAGTTGGAAGGTTTGAGCGTAGGAGATCTTATGAGGACCTACGAAAGTAGGTCTCTTGATAGGGGATCTCAAGAGGACCTACGTAACCTAACCAGGTCCTCTTGAGGGTATATTAGTCAACGACGTACTCTCAGACCTACATAGGTGCTGAACTGGAACTGAACATTACCTATATGAAATCTTATTCTTTGATCATATTATAACGTTAGTTACCTACTAAAAGTCCATCAATAAATTTCGCTCGCTTCCTACGCATTTGAATATTTTATAATACCGTAATAACTAAACTTGATGAATAATTATGATTTCATATTTCAACTATGTTGAGAAATTTATCTTATCGGGCCTTGGTGTTACTGACCTACAACTAATTAGTTAAAATTATGTTTAACAGCATAGGTACCTATATAAAGGAACGTCTTCCATAAAATGGAGAGTAATGACCAAGATGTACTCAAAGCGGACGTTATTTTATATTGTTGCTGTGTTGTCTCTCAGTAAATATGTTACTGGTATATTTTTAAAACCATCAACGAGTGTTAGCGGTTTGGATGCGGTTAAGAAAGCTCCTAGAAGTAAGGATAATCTAATTTATTTATTTAAAATTATTATAAGGACCTATTATTGCAGTTCTCAATACTATTTATGACAGCTGGACACTCATCTCCCCTGAAAATGGGTAATACTGACTGATACTAACTTTAATGACGATAAAGTAACTAAGTCTGCCTACTTAAATAAAAAATACTTACAACCACTAAACCGATTTTGTTGAAACTTGGTATGAACGCCACGGATGGATTGATGCTACGATTTTAGACGATAACCAAAACCCTAGTTTGAAATAAAATACCCGTAGTTGCGTTGCCGACCTAAAATTTATCATAAACTTTTCTATAGCCATTTTGTCCATGTTATTCATGTTAACTCGAATATTTTATTAAATAAACTGTCTTCTTCTTACCTCCATCTTACGTTGCAGTAAACTTGCCGTGGCTATGGATTGGTATGTGGTGCAACGGATGCCCGCAGAGGGGCTGTGAAGAAGACGAAGCAATCATTCACGGATAATGCTGCGGCTGTGCTTACTCTTTAGGTAAGATAATCACTAGTTTATTTATTAACTTTTATACCTACGTAAGTGATGAGAGTTCTTACCATATTTAGGCAGCATCTATGAAATAATATGTACCAAATGCATCGTATTTCGTGCATTTGACAATCTATACTTGTACACACCTACCATGAGATCTATTTGTGAGTAAATATTTGACTATGTGACATTTTTTTTCAGATGGTCTACCAGTGATATGCCCAGAGTTCCTGCAGTGTCCCCTAAATCTGCACGGGCTGTGCCACGACTACGAATATATGATGAGATGCTGTTGTTAACATGACTTGGTACAGTTATATATATTTAATTCCTTTTTTTCCGTGTTCTGAAATAGCGCCATCAAAATCCATCACCTGTGTAATTGTGTACATTATGTATTCAAGGTCTGTACTATACTACAAAACAAATAGTTTACACTGATGTATTTTACTCCAAATGTGAACGGATGATAAGGTAATTGTGTAAGGTCATAAAAATAAAACATCTTTGTATAGCATACTGTTTTAATTTCTAAGAAACCCTCAGTACAGAATTATAGGGGGTTAGCGGTCTTGATTTAAGTAAACTTAACTCTGACATAATAGTACAAAAATAACGACGAACGTAAATAGATATAGATCGACAGAGAATAAAATAATTTATAGCATTATTTTTTAAGTCTAATGTTTCATATATTAGTATCGAAATACATATCACCATTTACCTAATTCTCTTAACAATTTAAGTAAAAATTAGGACGAAAACTTACAAGTGAATCTAAGCTAATAGGTGAAACATTGGACACTATGTTAAAATTTAAATTTATCACATTATTGCTGCGACCGTGATAATTGTTAATATGTCTTTTTATTAATACTATGATCCCGCTTCGATGGCTACAAGTTACTAGGTATATCTGTCTAATTATCTAAGGCCAATATGCTATATCTACAATTTTGTGTTAGAATTCGCGATCCAATTTAAATATATCAACACAAAATCTTCAATATAGCGTAACACCAGTACGCTTTATTATAATAAATACAATATGGTCAGTATGCTGGTATTGTATGGGAGTCAGTACCTACCGTTTTGATTGAATTTTTCCAACATAATGTAAGACTTGTTTGCACATGAGAAAAGTATGATGACAGCGCCAAATGCATAAAATATTGCTGTTATCGCAATAACAAAATGGTCCCATTAGAATCAGTGTGTCATAATTCTTGGTGCCTAGTACGACGCAAAATAACGAGCATAAAAATGATATTCAATATACCCCCAAACAATACCAGTCACACGCTATACAGAATGATTAATATAAACACCCAGTGCATACAATAAGGTTTTATAATTAGTAATTTAAGTGATGAAAAATTAAATTTTAACACAAGCTGGAATATAACGGAAATTAGCCTACACTTCGTAATGGACAGCTTGAGAGATAACTGACGTACGGGCGGAGACTGCGTTACGCAAGCAAACACACGGCTCACAGCGGCTGTACCGAGTTGCGACCTGCCCTTACACGCCTACAATCTCATATCGATCTTACCATACCTTACGCTAGGTAACACTAATAACGAAGCCAAACGAACAGAACAACAACGTGGGCCCCGGTGCAGCCGGCCGCTCGGCACGTAGCGCACGAACGCCTCAACCAACTCGTACGATAATACATAGTTACTAAGCTTTAAAGTAAACGTTTATATAACCATAAAAATCCTGTGAATTTCCCTCGCATACGATCTACATGTGGCTCACAGTTATTTAAACCTGCATCAAAATTCTTATTCTGGAAACAGCACAAAATTAACCTACAATATTCATTATATATAAACATGTATAAACATACACCCTTCCATTTCACCTCTTTTCTTTTAACTAACAAGATAATCGGACAATAGCAACTTAATAGAAAGTTAGCTTACTCAGCGCGGCGACGCCCGGCCGCGTAGCGCCTGCACTATATAATATTTACTTTATTTATAATTATAATGTTGCGATCATGAAACGTTTTGTGGTAATTGCATTTGTTGTGTGTAGCGAGGGACGCCGGCCGCCGCGACTCCCGCTTGCCGCACTCCGCACCTTGCCGCCGCCCTGCAAACCACAACACACTGCTCAACTCAACGCCAACATTCAGTATTATTCACTTCAATAGGTGGCCAATGCACTATAATAGACAATTTTTATCAAAAACATTAAATAAATAGTCTTTAAATGCAGACAGGAATTCAAATTGCATGATTAAGTTTGCCTTTATTTTAATACCATAGATACGTAGGCGTATCATCATCGGAGCGCTCTATAAAAACAAATGAATTATCCTTGAATATTACGCTACATACATAATTCTCGGTTGGAGCAAGCCTATACATAGCCGGGGCTATGTATAGGCTTGTTTATAGTATGCGAAGCTGTATTATCATCTAGATAGCTGTTATTTAATAAAAGGCACATATTCTCGGGGTTTTGAACATTTGACACACACATCATCACACAGGTCTTTTGCACATCAATTTCGCAGCTACTTCATACGGTTGGAAATATTTTTTTTTATGCAGTTACCTCTCCCTCGGTCTAGTGCCAATCTTAAATATCATATAATATCATGAATAACATCTCTAGGTCGTTGACCTATTGCACATGTGACACAAAACTGCGTAAGAATATTCCCGACGTCGTCTATGTAAAAATACGTGGAGGGTATAATATACACGTACCCGAGGCGGCGTATTCAGCAGCAGGACGACTTGCCGGTGTCGATGGGGTGTCCCTGGTCGATCTTGACCTGCCCGCCCACCGGCGCCGCGCCCGTGGACGGCGGGCCCACGCGCGTCTTGATCTCCGCCGCCATCGTCATGAAGGCCTGCTCCACGTTCGTTGAGTTCTTAGCTGACGTCTCCAAGAATGGGATGCCCAGTTGTTCCGCATATTGCTGTGGAAGTATACGACAACATTACATATAATATCTAACATCTTTAAAAAACAAACTTTGTTTTAACCAAGACACGATTGAGATATAAAGACAGTAAACATATTAGTATTCTTATTGTATTCCTTTAATAACTTAGTAGACAATTAGGCTAGGTTAGACACTTAAAACATTACCATTAAAAGAAGCAGAGACATGATTCC
Source organism: Diachrysia chrysitis (assembly GCA_932294365.1). Taxonomy (NCBI): domain Eukaryota; kingdom Metazoa; phylum Arthropoda; class Insecta; order Lepidoptera; family Noctuidae; genus Diachrysia; species Diachrysia chrysitis. The sequence continues at coordinate 3,114,142 of OW028661.1, forward strand.
TTTCTCATTTTAATCGCTCTAAACAAAACCATTGTCTTCAAAAACACTCATTAAATAAATTGACCCATATCAGAGATCTTTCAAAGGGTTATAAAAACTTGAAAATAAATGTACAAGGATATATCAACAACAAGCAACCACATAGTGTTGCTAAGGAACGGGAAAACCGAATTAATTAAAACAATTTTAATTTACATTGGAGTTACATAATTATTTATTTAATTATTTTATAGCCTTTTATTTACAGTGTTGTTAAGAATTTAATGAATAAACATAATTAAAGACTACTATGGTAAGCATTAATATACGTATGTTTACATATTTTACACATCGCACTAGCAAGGTATGTGTGATATGTCAAAACATACAGTACCATAACTGTATACTACAACATAATAATGAATCTAGACAATAAATAATGAAGTGTGGCGTGTACTGTGTTAATATCACGGAATTATTATCTACACCTATAAAATAGTTGTGTCTATCAGTCTGTCCGAGATTATCTCCATAACAGCTGAATCCAATTTGATAAAGCTTTGCAGACACTTTCGAGACTTAACTAGGTGCCATAATGGACTTTAAATTATGTATTATTTGTAGGGTGTGCCAGAAGAGAGCTTTCTCAGGTGACCTAACTATAATATCTTTGTTGACTGCCCAATCTCTACACCGCAGTTATGTCATATTTTTATACTTTGTAAATTTGCTATGTTTAAGAAGTATCTAGCTAACATAACTAAGTAGACGACCTCCGTGGTCGAGTGGCGTACACACCGGTTTTCAAGGTGTCGCCAGCTCTGAGGTCCCGGGTTCGCTCCCCGGCCGGGTCAATGTAGAAAACTACTTTTCTACATTGTCTCGGGTTTGAGTGTATGTGGTACCTTCGTTGTCTCTGAATTCCATAACACAACTGCTTTAGCTACTTACTTTGGGTTCAGAGCAATGTATCTGATGTTGTCTACATTTATTATTATTTTTCTTTTATATTGATTTGTCTCCTCTTAAAAAGAGGGTGAATACACACACACGCGGGCGTGAACCAAGCGTGCATGCGAAATAAAATAATTTAATACTATAAGCAGAAGATAGCGCAGATGATTTCGGGTGATACGACAGGTGTTGAGAATGGTAGCTTTTTGAAGTATGTGGAGTAGGCGAAAATGTGTAATGTGTCCAGACTCTGTATCAATGTCTTAGTATAACTCCAGTGGATGATAGTACTATTGGAACAATGTGAACAATTTGTGCATCCCACTGTGTTTTAATTTCGATGGCTAAGTCCTGATATTTATTTAGCTTTTCAGAAATTATCGCTTGAAGGTTGTGTGAATTCGGAATAGCTATTATTATTATACTTACATTAGCTGTAGTGTAGTCGACGACTTTCTTGGTGGTGAGGTCGCACTTGTTGCCCACCAGCAGCTTGTTGACGTTGTCGCACGCGTAGCGATCGATCTCCTCCAGCCACTGCTTCACGTTGCTGAATGAATCCTGCAATCATAAATATATATTTAATAATCATGAAAATTGTGGAAATAAATTCTTGAAGTAAATTCGAAGATTAATACACTTGTATGCTTTCTACACAGTTAATCCTTACTAATATTATAAATGCGAAATGAACTTTGTCTGTCTGTGTGTCGCGCTTACACGCCAAAACTACTGAGGCGATTGAAATAAAACTTGGTAGATAGATAGTCTAGAGCCTGAGAAAGGACATAGGCTATTTTTTGCCGCCCTAAACCGACATACACGCGGGCGGAGCCGCGGGAAACAGCTAGTAGTCTATAAGCCGTAACAAAAATAATAATTGTCATAACGATAATGTTTTATTGTGAAATGGAGATGGTGTTTTGTTTTTTTTTGTCACTGGTATCAAAGTATTTGTCAAGTTCCTTTAGTTTATATCTATAGATGGGGAGCGTTTTCGCATGTGATAATGAAGAAATTACAATTAACACGCCCAATCTTATAAAAAGTAGGTACTAGACGAAATAAACATCAAAAGTTGTGGGAAACACCATGTGAATGAGGTGGTGTAAATCGAGTGAATACTTAATTATGTGTATTGAGTACGGAACAAAACGGTCTCATCGTAATACCAATGATATGTCATTGGACAATAGTTTCATATTGAGTTTAAAGTTCGCCTCGTAAATTAGTCACAAAGACCAGTGGTATTACGTATGCAATGATAAAGATGTAATAGTTTGTAAGTATAACTTGGGATTTCATTCTAGCCTTTGTGTTTGGATGACTAATCAGATTCTAGTTATTCAATTCATCAATAAAATTAGGCTATATTGTTAGATATACGCCTCTCCTAAGGCCCGAATAGCTCAGTCGGCAGAACGTTGTCTATAGAACATTTAGTTCTTCTAAGTATGAAACAAAATAACTAAAATATTTCAAGCTTTCTTAATGTCAGTATTTTATTTTTCATTCAATACACATTTTGAATAAAATACAGTGTTAAAGTGCGACTGCGTTCCCACCTGGTGCCACCACAGGCAAGGGGAAGGATGAACCGACAGGGTTTTACCCAATAAGTCATGCCCTACCGTCAAAGGGGCGGTGAAATATATTGCGTTATTATAAAGAATTTTAATCAGATAGGAACATAAAAAGTTCCGTGTGTGAATAATATCCTTATAATGAGTACGATTTAAATTTATAAAACTACTGACGTCCCAATCCTGACATAAGCATACACAGTCTCGTTAAACGAGTTGACAAAAATACTAAGAATGTGCAACCTATATTAAAAAGGAGTTAAAAAAACCGGCACTTCGCCAAATTTTCGTCACATTTCGCTGTTCCGGCAGTCGCATATGAATAGTGGGAATATTACATTATTTGTCCTGACTGTAAAGACCTACATCAGCTGAAATAAAGTAACAAAGGGAATTTTGTTATGCCACAGGGGACAGGAAATTTATCTCTGTATCCAACTAATATTATAAGGAGGTAAAATTTAAATTTAGGTTGTTTTGAATACAATGACGGATTTCAAAAACCTATGTTATTGCAAACTTTTAATGTGTAAACAACAAGTAAAAAACATCATTTTTGACACTAATCAGTTAAATTTTACTTTTTTTTCGTGTTTGAACACTGCACCGTTGTTATGCTCATTATCTACGCTATAATCTGCTTATGCCTATATGCCTAACATGAGGACGGAAGTGTCTGTTTGTCAAGGGAGGTTCAACGATACAGGTCGTGATCTGATTGGAAATTTCTCTTTTCTGTTGTAAAATCTCTAAGAACACACCAAAGACGACGAATAGGGAGGCATTAAACCATCAATCTGAAGTTATGCAAGCTATTATAAAACAGAATAAACTAATAAGACTGTATTGCAAAGGTTCTATGTTTTTAATTTTTCAGTTTGTGTGTGATATAAGAGTAATTAAAGAAAATAAGAAATTTTTGATTTAGTGAAGTAATACTAAATTATGAAAAACTACCTTCGTCAGTTAATCAAACATTCTTGGCTAAAACTGCATGAAAAATAGCCAATCAATGTTAGTAAACAAAAGTACTTAATCCATGCAATAATCATTATAATGCAATCAAAACTACAAATGCGTTAAAACGATGACATCATCATTCAAGTAATTATTTAAAACGTCATTGTGTGGCTAGTGCTACGTAGTACATTATCATGATGAATGTCATCTAAAGAATTGTGGGCGTAACACACAAATCAACTACACATACCTAGATGATAATTATTTAGATCAAATAAATAAATATCACTTAAAACCATTATTAATCACATATTCATGGACGGTCCTTAGAAATTTGGCATCAATTGTGTAATACTTCGAAATTCTATCTCTAGCAAGGCAAACCATCTGCGGATTTATTATTAACTAGCTGTCCCCCGCAACTTTGTCCGCGTGTTTTAGTTTCAACGGTTTTTCATATAGGTATGCTCCGCTCCTTTTGGTCGCAGCGTAATGTTATATAACTTATAGCCTTCCTCAAAAAATGGGCTATTCAACACTGAAAGAATTTTTAAAATCGGACCAGTAGTTCATGAGATTAGCGCGTAACTCTTCAGCTTTATATATTATTATATAGATATTCAGCGTTAGTTAATAGTGAAGCTATAATTATCGTTGCTTAAGGAAAAATTCAGAACTTACTTATTGACCTACCTATATCTGTTTTTGTAGGTATATGTAAGGTAGTTGTAATAATAATAAAACTGCATGCCAAAATGTTAATACGGGACGGTATCTCGGAGCTTCGTAACGAAACGTGTATTTTTAATGAATTTAGGCAAGGGTCAAGGTCGTTCATGAATACTAAGGCGAGTTTCGCGAATTATAACATAAAAGTGTAAGCAGAATAAGGCTATTAATAAAGCTGGGCTTAAAGTATAATATTTGTTTGCCAATAGTGCAAAAAGGTCTCGTGTTACTTTATAAAGTCTGGTGTTGTTAAGTTTATGGTAGATTTTACCTAAGTTAACAGTGGCATTTTGTGTTTGAAGTAATCCAAGATCCAATAGTTAAAACAACAAGGTTTCCACCATCACTATCTAAATTAAAACAAAACGTTTGAGGAGTTCTCACGTCGGAAAATAGAATTTATCTTTGTTTACAAAAATAAAAGTTCAGGGTTGCTACAATCCACTTTGTTCATCTGAGTTATGAACAAAGTGGACTTTTCGGTGACGTCATTTGAACTCGAAAACATTTTTGGGGGCCAACTAGACCAACAGGCCCGTCAACACATTAACGGGCCTGTTGGTCTAGTGGTTAGTGACCCTGACTGTTAAACCGGAGGTCGTGGGTTCGATTCCCACCCAGGGCGAATCTTTGTGTGATGAGCACGATCATTTGTTCTGTGTCTGGGTGTAATTTATCTATAATATGTATGTATTTAGAAATATATAAGTATGTTTATCAGTTGTCTGGTTGCCATAGCACAGGCTCTGCATAGTTTGGGATCAGATGACCGTGGGTGAAATGTCCCAAGATATTATTATTAATATTTCACCCAGGTGAAACGAGAAGACAAAATTAGAGTAAATTGTTCGTTCATCTTGGATGGAACTAAATCACCCAAGTGAACAAAATGCAAAGTTGTCTAATATCCTAGTGAATTCATATCACCTACATACAATATGCTGCAAAGTTAACCCAACAAAGTGGAATATAAATATACATCAAGGTAGTGTGTCCCCGTTTTAATGCAAGTCTCTACGATTGGTGGACTTAGCTTACAATGAGGGCAGTGGAATATAAATAAGAGTTACTTATCCGTTTTTATTTACCTTAACATTAAACTTTGCCGTTTAGTTATGACCTTATTACCACAGTTCATTCCAATTTCGCGTTATTAGATATCTGTCCAACTGCAGTTGACCTTATTACATGATACGGCGAGAATGGCCGAGTATATAAATTGTCAATTAGATAAATTAGGTAGTTTACTAATGCATCAGGAGTCATATTATAAAGAAACAAAGCCTGTACTGTTCTGTTTTGAAAGAGATGGTAATATCTATCTGTATAGCTCCATTTCTCTCTTACTTTTATATTCAGCATTCAATCTGGATAGTCTAAACCCAGATCACTTTCACTAAGACTTTCTTCTTGTAGGTAATAAGATACTTTATTTATGATCTAATATTATATTTGTTTTAACGACAAACAAAATAAAGAAACACTATGTTAATACGAAAGTATTATTGTAGCAATTTGATACACCAAAAGCCGATAGTGAAAGCAATAACCACTTTATCTATTTTACTGGTCTAAAAGAACCTAAGAGAACGTACTGGTCTAAAAGTACCTAATTATACAGAAGAATGGCATGCCAATATTATTTAACACAATATTATATTAACCAAAATGAGTGCGTGCGAAGGACGGGACACGACTAATCGAACAAACGCATGTAGGTACAGTTGCCGGCACGTAACTTGGCAAGAGTGGTAAGATGCGCAGAAGTCGATTTTTAGGTCTCTTTGGTTCCACGCGAGTCGAGGTACGCAGGACCATCGCTCCGAGCTCCGGTTTGGTTAGTCAGCTGACATTTGCGTCTCGCGACAAGTCCCCCACTATGCCAAATCTTATCAACATACCTGCCGGCAATTGTACCTTCTAGCCTGGCAATTCTCCTCGTGCCCTTCAGACTGACAAAAAGACCAAAAAAAATGTAAATCTGAATTAATTTGTATATCGATAACGGCATTGAATATAGTATGTAGCTATACCTAGTTAGAATATTTATATGAACTAAATTTTGATACAGATTCTAAAATACTCAATTTATTGCCCCATTTTTTTTATTTAAATAAGAAAAGAAGTGTGTAAACCAAGTTTTATTATTGTATTGGTTATTGCCGTTATTGGGCTACTGACTCATTGAAGTAACTACTTCAGTATTGTTTATAAATTGGTATACAACAGTTGGACACTTGCCAAGTTCCCTGTACCATGCCATTATTAATTTTATACTAACTGTGAAGTACATTGTAGTCATCCAAACATTTTAGGATTATATTTGGATAATCATTCATAACATAATTATAAAACTAGATATATCAAACTTTTGATTGTAGACCTTATTACTACTATAATAACAGTTGTTTTGCAGAATATACAGAAACAAATTTTAAGATAATTTCATGGTTAAAGTGGTAGGTATTTATGTAAATCATGAATAATATTGTTGCTGTAATGATAAAGGTGTTTTACTAAATTTCAAATAACCCTCTGTAATCACTTGTAACAAAAACAGTAATTAATTAAAGTACAGCAAAAGATAATTAGTCTGCCCCTTATTAAAAGAACAGCAATTTTAGCATTTGTAGTTTAAAATTTATTGACTAGTAATTGTTTCCAAATTAAGTTTTTATTATAGAACTAGCGGTGCCTCGCGGTTTCGCGCGCGTAAGTAAGCCCCATTCCCGTACGAAAACGTTTTTTCGTGACTTTTTCCGCTGTTTTTATAGAATACTGATATTTGGGGTGGTGAAGAATCTAACAAATCAAAGTACATGAAAATCAGTCCAGAGTTATAATGGTGTAACTAAACTAACCTTTTACATATAGATATTTAAGGCTAACAATGATTGTACAACTTCAAAGTAAACTTTTCACTCAGAAGGAATAAGCAAGCATCTTTCATCAATTGCTTCATCATCATCAGCCTGTATCAGGTCATGCATATCTCCCATGGCACACCCAGATCGCCTCTCCCTCATTAATTGTTTAATAACAATTAATTTTTATGATATGAATAAACTTGAAACCTATTGTTTTCATACATATACATACATACTACATTATAGTTGAGAAACAAAAGATAAATGTATAAAATCCATAAATTAGTCACCATTACTCTGTATATTGACATTAACATTCTACTGGCATAAATTATGATAAACACATGATGTATTTTATTCATTTAAACTTTACACCAAGACATATCTTTGTTTTAGCGGCATGCCAGTATTGTGTATTATAGTAGGCTACTGAGTCATTTAAGAGATCTGAGATCTCTCATAGATAAACAATTAATTTTTTTATTGGGTTTCCATACAGCTAATTAAAAAAATTACTACCATATTTTTCACCACAACATGAACAAATAAAATACTAAATTTTAATAATACTTCTTGGTTTCAATTTAAATCTTGTACTAAGAACAATTATCTTCATATTATTTACTTTATTAATGTAAATGAAAACATATTTGGAAAGTTTATTAAAATGAAGATAAAAATAGAGATTTGATAATGTGAAGGTTACCTATTCAGTCATTTTATAAGCTATTCTAGGCCAATACAATCAAATGGAAACCAGCCTAGAATACCTATTATTTTTTGTAATTGTAATAGAACATAGTAACTAATTTTTCCTACAATTAAATATTGCTGAATTGTTGTTTAAAAAAACAAAATAGCTTCATTATCTTTTATCTATAGTTACAGACAAATTTGCATTAACACTAGATAACTGCAAATTCATTTTAGAGGTTAATAATTAAAAATTAAACTAAATGTTGCTGACATTACAAAATATACTACTTTTGTGTGTGTTATTTAAGATACTAGTATTAAAGTAAAACTTATCCTTATTTTTATTTCCTAGCAAGTACCTATCAATAAGTAACTTTAAAGCTATGGAAAGTAAACAAGGAAAATACACTAACAACAAAAATTTGCATATTTGTAAGGTGATAATTACTTAAATTTAAAAATATTTGTTTTGTTTTTCTAGTAAGGAGTTTATAAGTGTATCTGCTCATTGTTTTGTCCAAGAAGAAAAAATAAATTCATTGGAAGCAATGAGGTTAAGGTGAATACCATTTACACAAAGATTCAGATAACATTTAGTACAGCTTAGGGATATTAAACTTACCTGGTCTGTGCAGTCATAAACAATGATAATTCCGTGCGCCCCTCTGTAGTATGATGAAGTGATGGTTCTAAACCGCTCCTGTCCAGCTGTGTCCCATATTTGTAACTTTATTGTCTTGCCATCTAAGTCTACAGTCCTTATTTTAAAGTCCACACCAATTGTGCTGATGTAGCTCTCTGTGTAAGTGTCGTCAGCGAACCTGAGTAGCAGACATGACTTTCCAACACCTGAGTCACCAATCAGGAGTAGTTTGAACAAGTAGTCGCTGAAAGAGAACACATTCTTTGTTTAGTACCGAGTATATACACTGATCATCAAGGGCAATAAAACCGATGCGCATCAATACACGTTCGTGATAAATGAAGGGAGGCGTTGCTTTGTTCCGCCTAACAAAGAATTTTAGATCGCTACGCATCTAGTTTTTTAGAACAAGGAAGTGAAGGACTGGTACAATTATCACTCACTAATACGCCATTCATGGTCCCTATGATTACGTTTTCACAAATACTTCGTTAATACCTACCTACCACGAATACACAATGAGTCACCCAATTTGTAGTAAATTGATTACCTATTAAGACTCTTAACTTGATCTTAAACGAATCGTAGGCGTATTAGATACAGATTCCAGGCTAAGACAATGAACACGCAAAAAAGATGAGGTTTTTCTTCACAATCCTTGTTTCTAAATCGCCATATTACAGCAAAAATACTTACTATTCTGGATTCATTTTTGTACTATAAATGTATTTTTTCCAAAACTATAATATTATAGAATATGTCGAAAATAGTTAAGTTTCTTGTTATTAGCACAAAACAGCAAAAAAATTAATAATTATACGTAGAATAATGGCCGCCGTCCGAAACACCCACTGACGTAAGTCAGAAATTTAAACAGGAGTGCCACTTGGCAGAAACTAAGTTTCGTTCAGAAATAGACATTCATGTCACAAATCGACTAAACGTGCTAAATTTCACACATTGTTTACGTCATAGAACACATTAATACATATAATTATATTGATTTAAATATTTCAACTGTCAAGAAATTTTAGATGTCATGTGACTGCGCAAATATATTTCATGCTAGATGCATATTATTTTTACTACATATAATGATGAAACAACACCGCCACAAATATTTTTACAATAATAATTATTTTTAATTGGCTACGAACGCAAATATTACGATAAAGTACAAAGTCAACTCTTAGGACAATGATTGGAGTATGTGTAGATTACTTTTATAGGGTACTTGTGATAAAGATAGGGAATAAAACTTCTATAGGTACTGACTACACCAAGGTTTCGTTCAATTAGGGCAAATTTCACTTTATTATTACAGCCTCCAGTATTTTTATAATTAATTGTAGAGCTGTGCAACCCAGTTGGCACAGCTCTACAATTTTTATGATATTCTTATTATTATATTGAAGATTAAAACGACTAGAAATAGTAGCAAATTGAGGAATAAGGATGAATAAAGTAATACATTTTTAATAATTAAATGGTTTTATTTTTTATATACACATTGGCTTAACTTAAACCAAACATCATCAAAATACGGAATATAGACATCTATTATATTTAGGTAAAAGTAATGAGATTTGATCTACAACTATGTAGAAACTTATAAAATCATTTCTTGCAATATGCTTAAAGGTATTTTCCATATGTACAAGCTCCTGTCTTTATAACCCGCGATAATCTGAAAAAAAAAATGACAAATTACAGATATAATTTATTTACATTTAATCATTTTGCGTCTCGGAGAAAGAGTATCAAATTTAATTAGATGACTGTTTAGATTCTTGCAAAATTATAAAGAGCAGTAAAGTACATGTTTAAAAAAAGAACACAGGGTTAATTACCAATACAGGCAATTATCACTCCTATTTCTTAGACCACATGCGTCTAAACATGTGCCTATAATAAAATAAATTCTGTTGCGTTGTCACATTCAAATAGCCAAATTCATATTACTGAAAATTGGCAAGTAGATAGCCAGGTAACTCGTACTTTTTGTTGCGATAGCTAACATCTTTGCAATTGGCCGCAAGGAAGAGCTGGTAGCGATATAATGATATTACTGAATCGTACATAACTGTAAATATAAACAGAGCAGCTGAACCTTTGGTGATTCTATGAGACTAATTTGGAAGTACATATTATATCTTTCAATTCGATGTAACTAGGTAAAAAAAAAACAATTGAACTGAGAATTTCGTCCGTTTTGAATTTGATTTATAAAACGTGTCATCTCACCTTACTGCCCACGACAGCGAGCGACAGCAGCATGAGACTGGGCCCGCGCAGCTGCGCGAGCGGGCGCGTGTCGCCCTCGCGGTACACGTACACGCAGCCGTCGTAGCAGCCCGCGAACACCAGCCCGCCCGTCGCGCGCAGGCACACCGCGCCCTTGCCGCCCTCGTGCACGCCCGTGTGCGCCCCGCTCTGCGCAAAACAAACAAATATTAATTTATACTCATGCATTCACCACGTATATATGAAAAAATTATAGTCGAATCTAGACACTACAATAGTCTTAATAAAAAGCTTGAATACATTTTTTACGAGATTTTCAAAACTTGGTACTCCTATTCATACAATAAAAGTTAAAGTTATAGGTAACAGCGTAAACTTACAGCATAATCGAACACATGTATCTGATGGCTGCTGGTCCCACAGAAGACCTTTCCATCTTCAAACAACAGAGTATACACGGTCATCTTTGGTCCGCTTAATGTCCGCAAAAGGAGCCCGGTTTGTGCATCCTTGATTGTCACGTTCTCTGACCGTGCGGCGACTAGAAGCACTTTCCTGGGCCCTTCTTTTATGGCCCGAAGTGCGAGAATCGATTGCTCCGAGAATTTGACAGTACTGACTGGTATTAACATGTTATTCTGAAAAGAAAATTAAATTAAGTATCTGTAGTTTCCCTTAGGTTGACTTATTAGTAGTTATTTTTATGAGATGAGAATAATGAAAATAGGGTACATGACTGGGTACGAAAAGTCAAAATCTAATTAATCCGTTAGTTAGATAACAAAAATACTTCGACTTATTTTTTTCAATAAGAAAACACTAATACGATAAAGGGAATCGAACTTCAGGAGTGGAGGCGAACGACGTCATGCTTGCGACCTAATTGCGCGAAATTGTGACGTCACGAGACACTTCAAATCAATGAAATGTTCTTTTTTAATAACCTGTCTGATGAACATCAAATAAAATCAATCATCTACCCCTTAGCGCGATAGAAAGTATAATGTCGTCAAGTAATTAAGATAGGCATTTGTAATGTAATCCAAAAGTCAAGTTGTTAGATAGTCTAACTTAAAAATGCTTTAACTTTTGTTGCTGCTGTATTAACTTTTGTTACGGACGGTAAATGGTATAGTTTCTTATTAAACGAATTTTATTGCGGAAAGTTAAGCATTTGACATCTCATAATAGTAATACCGTTTTTAAGCATTAATAATGTCTTATTTAATATGTTATTAACTGCAAATTATGTTAGCATACCTTGCATTCAAACTGCAGGACAAATCCTGTCCTTGTCCCCACGAAGACTGTGTCCCACGCGCGATCCATCGTCTGTATTGGACTGAGAACATTACACTCCGGCCCTTTTTCTAACCCCGTCTGAAATAGTTAAATAAAGAATTATATAGATATAGACATAATATAAGGTCCTATACCATAGTGCCATAGAAGAGGCCTATGTCCAGCAGTGGACGAAGATAGGCTGATGATGATGAAGGTCCTTTACTGCCTACTTACTTTTGTATGTTTTATTTGTTATTGGGTTGAAGTTACCTTAGAGCAGGGGTTCCTAAACTTATTTTGTCTACTGCCCACTTTGAGAATAAATTATATTTTAGCGTCCACATTTTTTCACCTATTTAAAAACCACTATTTCTTCAAATTAAATTTATTATTGTGAGCTATATTAGCGGAGATTCGATTTTATTTTTGGGTCTCTTAGCGCCCCCCTTTAGGCCTCCAGCGCCCACAAGGGGGCGTTATCGCCCACTTTGGGAAAGGCTGCCTTAGAGTATACATGAGCAAGCATAGAGTGCACGCCTTGCTAGTAGGCCGTTGTACCGATCGTGAGCAAATTTTAAGTTGTAATTACTGCGCTTGTTTACTGATTTTCCGTGCGACGACAAACGTTTATGAGAAAATATCTATGGTTCCAATATTATAAGGGTAATATTGGGTTTTGAAACAATATTAATAAAACGGCGCGCTTTGTTTTGACACAAATTTTATAACGACGCTTAGGCATACTGGTGCTCACAGTTCTTACTCTGTTAGGCGCACTCTATAGTTAACTTATTTACTCTGAGGGTTAAACTATTTAAGAACGATCCTTATCTTAGTTACGACAATACTTGACGACGAGTATTAGGTACTTGTCAGCAAAGTACCTAACTGAATAATTTTATTTTGTTTCCTAACAATTGACTGAGCTTTGATTTTGAATTTGCAGTGCTTAAAAATCTTTGTGTCATAAAAAAAGTATAAAGTAAAAATATACAGTACTTCGTATTTTCTTGAGATAATATTAATCGCATGTAAGAAATAGCCTTCCTTGGCTAACACAGATTACTTTAAGCAAATTTCCTTTCGAAATTAAATCTATAATTTTGATTATAAAAAATGTACTCACCTCTAAATCATAATATCGTATCCTGGAGTCAAGCGACCCTGTGTACACTGTGGTCCCATACTTCTCCTTGACGATGGTCAAGCAAGTAACAGCTAGGTTCGAACCTCGTAAGGTGTTTAGCAGCTGTCCGTCGTTGCTGAAGTGGTAAACATTGCCGTCTAAACAGGCCGCGATGAAATCGTTCTCTATACACTGGAATGGAAATAATAAAAAAATTAATACATGGAAACCAATAGGTAACATGTTAAATGGCAATAAAAAGAACCATGTAGTAGGTGGCTTTTATATTATTTTTGTATAAATTTGGCGCATTATCTGTGCTTGCCAAAATAGCATATTTATAATGGTAGATGACCTAATTATTAATTTATAGTAGATAATTTTTTACTACAACCTACAAAAAACCGGCCAAGCGCGAGTCGGACTCGCGCACAAGGGTTCCGTACCATTATTTATAAAACCAGCAAAAACAAAACACGTTTGTTGGATGGGAACCTTTTTTAGTATTTGTTGTTGTTTATGTCCTAGCTCAGGACTGTTGCCCTGCAGTGGGACAAGAGGGGCTTATTAGATAGATTATAGCGCAATATATTATAGCGCAACGCAGTCATTTAACGTTTTGAAAGTGCCTGAAAAGGCCTACTCGAAATAAAAATATTTTGATTTTGATTAGATAGCGGCAACAGAAATACATCATCTGTGAAAATTTCAACTGTCTAACTATCACAGTTCATGAGTTACAGCTTGGTGACAAACGATCAGACGGACGGACGGCGGAGTCTTAGTAATAGGGTCTCGTTTTGCCCTTTGCTTACGGAACCCTAAAAAACATATCCACTATAAATGCAAAGTAACTCTGGCTGTCTCTGTTTTACAGTTTCACATTTAAACTACTCAACCGATTTTGATAAATTATTGCTGTTCTGTTATAAAAAGATTGTTCTACCTGCTTGTATTACTGGTACTAAAAGAGCCTAATATTCAATAGTAGCATAAGAAACTCACCTCTATCGCTAGCACAGCATCAGCGTTTCCGGTGACGGTTATAGAATCCCTCCGTAACTTCTCGTCAGTCGAGTAGTCGTAAGTCTTGCACTCGCTCTCCGATTGGGCCGCCTCCGCCGCTAACACGTCATCAACCGACGACTGACTATTGTCGAGTATTATTTCCTCACTTATAACCACCCTATCATGCTCCTTCTCTTCACTACCCTTCATTTCACTGTCCTCAATAACTATATCTTCAGACACGTCCAACATATCAAATTGAAGGTCATTTACAAGTGACTCTTCCACTGCTTGACTTGGTACAGGCTTTACGCCAGTGTGTAAAGACACCCTTTCCACTGCATCTTCCGTCACATCAGACGTGTCATCCGAGTGTTGGGACTGTTCGTTCATAAATTTACTTACGTCAGTTTTTACGAGTACCACTGAACACTCTTTTATATCATACATATTTACATCAATATGTTTTACAGGTTTACTTTTCTTGGCATTCTTTTTCTTTGGTCGAGATTTTGGAGCTTTCTTCTTAGTTTTAGGAGGGAGCTCCTCTAGATCGTCTAAAGATATGATATCTTCCAGTGGTCTGTCATCTGTTATTATTTGTTCAATGAGTGATATGTTAGGGGGTTTGGGTTTTTTCTTTATTCTCTTACTGCAAGTGGGACTCTCAGAACTATTCCGTTCCTGTTGTAGTGCTTTTTGTCGCAGTCTCCTTGTTTCAACTTTTGTCGACTCATTGTATTGTTCTTCAACACTCTCTATGGCCATTTCCTCTAGTTCTTCTACAGGTATATTGGTAAACTCTTCAACAATAGCATCAGCAGTCATCATGTTGTCTGCCAAAGAGTCAATACCATCACCTTCTTTACCTTCGTCAACAGGAGCTACATTTAAAACTGTCATACCTAAACTAGGCATTATGCTCGGATTTGAATCTTTGGATTCTAAAGAACTGTACAGTTTAAACTTCTCTTGTAACAAAACTTGAATTTCCAAGTCAATTTCTTTCATTCTTTCAAAACCATCAGTAGATTTATTTTTAGTAGTATCAAATGCAACAGGTTCTGTCTGTATTAATTTTGATACAATTTTTTTACTATCAGTTTGACTAAACCTAGAGGTCAAGACATTACTCTGAAATGTCTGTGTTTCTTTAGTTAAATACTTTTTAACTATTTCAGTTTCTTTTACTGGAACTGTCTTATTACGAACAGGAGTTGTAGGTTGTTTAGGTTTATTTTCTTCAGTAGTAGGTTTTGTAGGAGTAACTGTAGTTGCCGTGTTTCTGCAAGCCTGGTGATGCACTGACTGCTTTTTTGGTTTTTCAACAAACATATCAATTGTTTTAAGCTTTGTTTTAACATCTGATTTTATTGCTGTATGACTTGAATTAATACTATCTTTTGGACTTAAAATAGATGTATGAGATGAGCTAGAATGTCTTTTGCGCTTTGGTTCTTCCATTTCTTTTGGCTTCTTTAAGTGTTCTTTCCTTTTAACATACTTGTCAGAATAGCTTTTTTCCGCATTGTTCTTATTATCTATCGATGACTCCTTATTACTTTCATCTTTAGGTAAAAACATACTATAATAAGGCTTTGGGGTAACATTGCATTTTTCTGTAGATTTGGCTGGAGCATTAAATACATTGAATTCTAATGGAGTTTTGACTGAATCAGACTGGCTGGATGATCGTTTCTTGCGCTTTTCTTTTCGATGAGATGGTCTTTGATCTGTGGACCTTTTGCGAGAATTCGCCGGAGAAGTCTTTAATGAATTAGAGTCACTGGGTTTTTCAGTTTCTTTACTTGGCTCCTTAGGTTTATTAACATATTCTTCCTTAATGTTAAGATGTTCCACTTGAACAGTGTTATTTTCTGTGATAACAGGTGTAGTATTTTCTTTGGAGTAATCTAGTGATGATGATACTTCCTGTTTAATAAATTGAGCTATTTCTCTGAGGGTGTCTTTACTACTTTCAGTAAATAAGTTCATTGATGTAATATTTGACTCCAGTGAATGGCTGCCATTTTCTTTTTTAACATTTGTGCATTCTTTTTGCAAAGGTTGAAGGGTAGTTGGAGTTCCTCTTGAGGACATGTCATCATTTTCCAAAAAATTGGGGTCTACAGCTACATGGTACTGCCTGTCTAATTCAGCAAATGTATCCTCATCATCAGACACTTGATCCATATTAGTATCAAAGAGTGGCAAAGGCTCTTCTTGGTTACTTTTAAATAGCTCTTCAGCAGGTTTATCAATGCTGTGACGGTGCTGTTGACTTTCACTACTTCTCCTTCTGTCCTCACTCTGAATACTCTGTGACCGGGCAGGACGTCTTTCAAAAAGACGCTGTGGTTCATCATATACTGGTGGATTATCATAATTATAACTTTCATTGAGATCATCAGTTGTGATTGTTTTTAGATTGTCATTATTGAATGATGGCATTTGATCTTGTTCATAATTCATCTCTTGTGGAAAATCATTATAATTATATGATTCAAAATAAGGATAATTTGATTGATTGTCTCTTGTTTGATGTATATTCTGATCTTCAGGTACATCAAACCTTTGTTCAAAGTCATCTAACTGCAAAACCTTGCTGAGTTCAGCCATCACAATTGGCTTAATGTCTTCTAATAAGACTGTATCTTGTGGATCTAAAAGACATTGCATTTGTTTCATAAATGTATCTTCATAAATTGTGTTACTATCATTATGAATGAAGTCAGTGCTAGAACTGTACAATGATTTCTCAGCTACAGATCTAAGGTGACGATTTAAACTGTTTTGTGACTCTGTTATTAAGCTACTTATTGCATACTCAAACTTTGTTGAAGACCCGGGATCATCCATTAATTTATGCATTTTATCTTTGTCCATCTTAAAAAGTTGGTGAACAATATTTGTTTTCATCTTATCACAATTAGATTTAATATTGTGCCTCTGTTTTGGTATTCTCTTTTTTGTTGGTTGTTCTTGTTGAATGTGTTGACTTACATTCTCGGTGACCTCTTGTTCATTGTTGCTTGGAAGGTCAGAAGCATGTTGTGGTAAACTTTGGGGATCATTGCGATTCAGTAACCTTTTTCGGATAATATCAACAGTGTCATCAACTGACCGACTAAATGAGGTATTGTTATTAGTGGTGGTTGGTCCAGATGTGCTCCCATAATGATCAGATGACGGTGGTCTATGTCCGCCATAGTCTAAAACTGGTATTTTACTGGCATCAGCACTGTCTTGATGTCTAAATGATTTTTGTGGACTTCTGTCTTCATAGTGATGCTTTCTGTTATCGTAGGATGGATTGATCCATTGAGTCATTCTCTGTTGTTTGTATGAATCCTGAGGGTGTGGTATATGACTAGGTAGCTGTCGGTGGTCCACATCCCCCATACTATTAACATGATACGGGTCAGAGTGCACATCTTTGTAGAAGTTTGAAGGATCTTGATACAGATTACATTGGTCGCTGTTTTTCTGCCTTACATTAGCACTTAGGTGTTGATGCATAGGTCTTGGTCGTGCATGTGGATGCCCTCTGTCTGGCAGTCTTTGATTAATATGGTGATGACCATCTCTGTTTTGTTTGTGTCTTTCATGGTAGTCTTGACGGACATGATCATCAGGATGCCCCAAGCGAGTATTAAAAGGATGTCCACCTCTGTGGTGCAAACGAGGATTGGGTGGCGGGAATCTGAAATACATTATGGGAAACTAAAAAACCTCATTTACGAATAAATTTTACTGTTATTTATACTAATTCTATTTTTTCAAATGGGATTGCATTTTATAAGATCATTTGATATAATGTCATATAGGTACTTAGGTGCTCTTTTTGGTGTTTCAAGGTTTACGCGATATTGGCGCGTCAGTGATGCAATGCAAACATAGTAATATATTTCATTAATTAACACTTACCTGGGAGTCTCTAAAATGCCAAAATTTCTGGGAGGTCTAAATCGAGGTGGCCCGCTGTTTCTAGGCCTGAAATGGCTTGGATTTTCACTTCGCCATCCACCGATGCCTGAGTGACCTCGTCTCATTATTTCACTAATAACACATTACTAGTCACAATACACAGGAAACACGTTTTACTTTATTTTGGCGTTCGAGATGTCTATTTTATTACATGTAAATAAGCAATAATCACAAATAAAACAAGTTTGATCAATTATCGCGCCGAATAAAAATACATGCACGGACACGGAATCCATTTGACGTTTGTACAAAAATATTGTCAATCATAAAATTACGAGTGCGTTCAGAACATCAAATAAGTCTTTCCCATGGCCTTTCAATTTCTGAATTCTGAACGCCATTTTGAATTAGATTTTTAATCAAATTATATATAAAACTAATATTTTAATAAATAAAACATGTTACTCAGGTTTTAACTATGTCTTATGTACGCAAACATTAGAACAGATGTAAATATTATTACGTTATTATTATAAACCTAGATGAATATCGATCGCATTTTTTGTAAAAAATATGGTAACTGATAACATTACTTTTTAAGTTCAACTATTTATTTTATGAGTACGAAGACTAAGGCTTAATTTGTATTATGTAAATAATAAATTGCAATATTTTTTATTAAATTATTACGTGTAATACCAAGCTCTGTGTCACTCAAATCAGCATGTTTGATATGAAGTCTGTGCGGAAACAGAACCATCAGAATAACCATCTTGGGCGCTGCTGTCATATATATAAAAGTACTCTGTGGCTGCTGTGTTTATTTACCATATTTGTTGTTTACTTATGTATAAATAAGTACTTAATTTGCGGATTTTTTTTGGAAGCCTTATAAAACAATCCCGCCATACGATGTTTTGTTCTTCTCAAAGGGACTGCTACTGCTACTGATAAGCCCGTTTTTACATAAAAAATATTATAAATCAAAATGAAATCTAGACACGCGGTAGCGTGTCAAAGCCAAGTTCTAGTAACAGAACTGGCGATCCATTTGGAGCCACTTTTGATCCCCTCATAACTCAAAAACTATTTCACATCAACGTGTCAAATTTGTGCTCCAAAGGACATCATTCAGGTCTCGAACATTTTGTACCCAAAAATAAAAGAGCGGGCCAGAAAAAAAAAATTATAGATTCATAAGGGAAATAATGTTCTGAAGATTTTTTACTATTACGAGAATCGTCAACAATTAACCCCCAGTCTGCTATTTGAGTTTGAAAATACAAAAATATCTATTTTCCTACAATGTTTTACAACCAAAACAACCTAGCTATAGGTCGCGTCACGTAAAAAGAACGCTGGCAGAAAGTGGAGAGGGTATGTTTGCGCATGGGTATATTCATATTCGCGCATAAAAGTGTCTAGGACTACTGTTTCATTTTCGGTTGGTGGTTATTGATTTTAAATTTGAAAAAGGAAATATACTAATACATAATTATATTAGATGGAATATAATTAAAAACATCTTTGAATCGTGTAGAATGTTTAATATTAAAATAAAAAATCTCAATTTGCAATTTGCCTATGGTAGGCAATTCTTTTTCTGTAATATGAAAATTGTGCACAATTCTTTTTATAACGCCCTGGTCAAAGCTGTCAATGTCGGTTATAGGTTTATGTTTAATTCTTTTATTTTTGCCGGGAGTTTGAAAGACAGTAAGAAATTCCGAATCCTTGGAACCTTTTACGATTCGTCTCACTGTAGACTCGGAACCGGAACATTTTGTTGCCGCTGCGGTCCGTTTCATGCATTGTTTTAAATTATCAACTGAAGCCATAGCACATTATTACTGTACTTGCAATGTAGGCAAGCGAACCGTCGGTTGCTGCTCTCACACAATGTGTTTGGTGTGGTATATGAGCTTTGCGAGACACGAACCTCAAATAAGTCCACCCGCAATAGGGTAACATTCCAGTATAGATTTTTTATTAACGGCACTTACACTTTTTGTAATTTTAAACTCAAATAGCAGCCTGGGGGTTAACCGTAGACGTTCCTTGTAATAGTAAAAAATCTTCAGGACATTATTTCCCATAAGAATCCAGTATTCTTTTATTCTGGCCGGCACTTTCATTTTTGGGTACGAAATGAATGATGTCCTTTCATAAACACGTCTCAAACGGTTACCCGTAAACGCAGGAAAATACTAGTTTAACAAAAACCATTTGGTATTAATTTTGTTATAAATAAGTACATACTAATCATTTATGTACAAAAAGTAATGATTTCCCATCAAAAACATAAATGTAAAATGAGAGCCAAGTTCAATATTATGATATATGCCTTGGTTGTTCATTCATGTATTCACATAAAATATAAATAGAGAAAAGAATAATATATTGTAGCCTAAGGTCAGACTTGGCTAGTTTTCATATACGACTTATATTATAGCCTTCGCAAGTTCTAAACATGTTAGGTACTTACTAGTTTTTTTGGAAGAGATTTACGCAGTTAGCCTGAGCGCAGGCTTTGACTGCTTCACCGGACTTTTGGCGAGAACCTTAAAGGCCTCCAGCCAGAGCAATAGAAAAACTAACTACGTCATCAACGTTCACTAAGGGCACCCCCTGTGGGGTTCGGACCTCGACTTAGTGCGTTGCTAACAATCTTAATAAGGCAAAAACAGCAAGGGAGGGCTAGATCTAAGTTTTTATTATTTAAGGACATATTTTTATTGCTAGTTTGGCCGGCTCGGGCCAGCTTGATCTAGGGACGGGGGGTAACATTTACGTTACAATTATATATACGCGACGGGTCTCGCCGGCGAGGACGTAATATACGGCGGTTGTGTTTTGTATTGCTACTGCTAGCTAACTCGAATGCTTCTTGGAGAAGCGTTGTTTTATCGTCGGGGTAGGAAAGAGTATGTCTGGGGTTAGGTACTTGTCGGTTCTTATTTTATTATTCCGAAAATTTGTCTTGCTGGTAGAAACTAGCCATCGAACATAATAATTCGTATATGAGAACTAGCTAAGTGCTGCGGTGCTGCGATGTACGCAGCACCTCTTCGCTGTAAAAATCTTGACTGTATTTAGAAGTTGCTTAGCTGATTTCTAATTCAAGTTTTCTATAGAGAATTAGAATTTAGAATCTGGTAAGCAGTTAGCCTAACACCGTCAAGATTTTAATAAATAAGACCATCACTTTGCACAGTATTCTAGATGTAACGGTAGAAAAATAAATTAAAGTGTTATGTATGACGAATTAAAAAATAAAACAAATAGTATTTATTTTAAACCATTTTATATTAAACCATACTTTATTGAGGTCCCACATAAAATTGTTCCCACATAAATTCGTACATAAGAGACGTAAAAAATAAACCTTTCTCGTATCAGACTACCATTAACGAACAATATGTAGTCAACAAATTCCTACATTACTTACCTCTTTGTAAAAACCATCGACCATCGAGAAAATACTCCTCCGTAATGGTGGTTGATCTAGTAAGCAAAAAGACGACTTCACTCATATTCGATAGACAAACCATAAATGGTTGTCTTTGAATGATACTTTGACACTAACAGCAGTTAATCTCAAAACTTTTTCAACGACCTATTTGCTTCTCCATTCTTTTTAAATTAAAAGAAATTTATGCTTCTTTTAAAACTGCTGTTCATTGGTAAATATACTAGAATATTAAGTGCCCAATACGGTAATAAACCCATTATTAGTGCATAAAATTAAATTCCTGCTAATATTGACGTGGGGTCTTCAACTCCTGATTTGATTTTTCTTAAGAACAGCACGGCTTCGCGGCCGTCGATTAACCTGTGATCATACGTCAATGCGAGGTACATCATAGGCCTTATTTCAATCTGTAAAAAGGAAAAGATTACTTTTAAGGTTTGATTGGATAGGATAGTCGAGTGTTATAGATCACCACGCCAATTACACGCCCACAAGAGAAGTAATTGTGTGATCACACATGCTTGTTCTAAGTTTGTGTATTTTTAAATTCCCCCGCGACACAAAGATTAAATTCCTTAGTGCGGGAGTAGTTTTTTTTAAATAAAGCTTTTAGGCCTATTCAGGTTCATTAATTAAATAAGTAAATATTTAAGATTGGTTAAATAAGCCGTAGGTATACATAGAAATATACATGCACACGACCGCCATTGCCGAAAACGGCTAGAATAATATTATTTCATCAACATATTAGGTACCTACATATGCAACTTAGAAACATAAACCAAATCCACAAACCTGTTTAAAAAATAAAACGAGAGTGCTTTAGATAAACATGACTTTCTCTCTTTCTATCTTCAGTAACTTATATCTCCCTCTCAACTTCCGTTCGCCTCGCCCGATCACACTTTTCATAACGCTTTCGTCACGCATTCACCATCTTACTTCCCAAGTCAAGCGTGCGTAAAGAAGTTTTACTTCAAAAATCAACTCGAAAAAGGTATCTTTGCCTCCTCGTATTATAAAAGTTTCAGCTCACAAAGTAACTATTAGCCAACATTAAATACTGTCAACTGTCAACTTACCTTGCCGGAAATAGCAATAGGTCTCTGTATGATAGCGTGCATGCCCAAGATGGCGGACTGCGGTAGGTTTATGATTGGCATCGAGAGCAGTGACCCGAACACTCCGCCATTGCTGATAGTAAACGTGCCGCCTTGCATGTCCGCCGGCGATAATTTACCTAAGAGTTTTGTAAATATTAAAATAAGTAAAACACGTTTTACATTTTTAAAATATGGATCTGAAGTTGGACTCATAGTCTAGGATTCTAATTAGTACCTATTAGGACAAGATTTGGTTGCAAGGGGCCAGAACAGATCTGAGTAACCTTTTTGGGATTATATCCAGCGGTGGTTACATAAAGTATTTATAAAAATCTCAACGGTGTTAATCAATTGCTAAGAAACTTATAAATTCAAATTCTCTATAGAAAAAATTAAATAAGAATCTGCTAATAAATTGCTAATCATCGTCGAGATTTTTATAAATAAGGCCATAGATAACTAACTTGATGGCACTTTTCACTCACTAACTTTTAGTTTGATTATTACGAACTAGCTGTTGCCAGCAGCTCCGCCCGCGTGGGAGTCGGTTATTGCGACAATAAGTAGCCATGACCTTTCTTGTATAGACTAGTATGGATATTTTTTTTTTAAATAAGCAATGGTTTGTGTTCAAATGCCCCCCGATGATATGCTTATACCTCTTTTTGTTTCTTATTCTGTATTTCATAGGTTGAGTCTGTGCTTTCCATTGTTTTTGCTAAGATCCTGAATAACAAATAAATAGTTTGTCACCTACCACTTTTCGCTTTATTAGCGAGTGCGTGCATGGCCAGTTCGATGCGCGGGTAGTCCATGGAGTCGACGTTGCGCAGCACGGGCACGACCAGACCCCGCGGAGTCGCTACTGCGATTGAGATGTCTACGTAGTCTCTGCCAAAAATCCATAGTTAACCATACCATTAAGTATTTATAAGCGGAGACAGCTGCTCTGGCGCGCTTTTCGAGAACGCTTAACTAGTTTGGACTTTAATGGAGTATAAAAGTCGGCAAATGGGCAAAATTTTATAATCGTAGGTATTCTATATTTATCCAACTGCCGTATGACTATGTTCGTTTGGTCGGACTGATGCGAAAGCATAGGACTGAGTATTGTGGTGCAACTACGTAATTACAATTACAATTTTAATTACAATATTTTTCTTTACATGAGAAGAGGCGGAGGCAGGAGGGGCTTTTACTAACCTGTAAATAATGTCAACTCCTTTGATCACCCCGTTGATGACCGGTTGGTCCATGAGGGCGTTGGAAGCAGCCTTCAGGAAAGGTGACATAAATGACAGTTTCACTCCATACTTCTTCACGAATGTTGGTAGGTTCGCTTTTCGGAAGTTCATGAGCTTGCTGTGGACGAAGGAAACAGAAGAGGGAATTATTGGTTTAGTTAATAAAGAGGGCCGAGGCTAATGAGAAGAAGTGGGTTCTACATAAAACATAATACATAAAACTCCATAGAAGGCTGATACATTTTTGTTTGATTTAATCGTATGAGTGCTCAAAGAAGTAGAAGACAATGACAACACTTTTAGAATACATAATTTAATAAACAATTTGTAAAAAAGGATTATTAATTTCAACTTCTCTCTTATACACACACACACACACACACAAACACAAGCAATGTACCTTGGCGGTCTTAATTCCTGAGGAATTCTTTACCAGTTAACCATAGGTGATATACATATATATATATATATAGGAGATATGATGAATATCAAGAAGGTACTTTTTTGTCGTTTATGTTTACGGTTTGCCCACAAACAGGTTTACTTTCTATGTTGCTTCATTTTCACCAAAAATTGCACTGTTACTTATTTCTATTTCAGACTTGTGTGTTAAGGAACCTTACCTCATATCGCACTCATTAAACGTGGTAAGCATGGCGGTGGTATTCTGCGCATCTTTGAGTCGTTCGGCGATGCGCAGGCGCATCTTGTTCATGGGTACGGGGTGCTCGGTGCGGGTGCCCGATATCGACTTGGTCGGGTCGGCCAACCTCATGGCTTCGAACTTTTTTTAAACAAATAGGTTAAATTGAACATAGGTAGGAATAAAGAACGACATGTTTTGTTAGTTATTATTAGTTGTTAGCGTTAGATATAGGGAAGGCAGAATTAGCTCCGTAATTTGGCCAGTGAGTCTTGCATACCCTGTGACTGTGCGTACTTTTTACTAGACGGAGTAAGTCCATAAGGATTGCCCGGATAGTAGATAGCAAATTGTCTGCCCAAGACGCGACAAAAATCAAAGTTAGGTAAATACCTACCATTCATATCATATACCTATTCATAGAGGTCAGTGGTTTTCGCATAGACAGTGAATTTATTTGAAATTCGTTTAATTCCGCTAACAGGGAATAGACTGAAAATTTATGAACTGTAAAAAAAACATCATTTTGCGGAAAGTATGTATAAAATGTATGTTGCTAATTTTTCTGTACTTGAAATGTGTAGAAACATAATTTAAATGTAAATATTTGCATGTTAGGTAATCTCTAACTAAGTGTTTAGAACGTAAGGTTTTTTTTAACACCTTCATTGTACAACACTTATGGCGGATAAATGATTATTATTATTATTATAAGTAAAAAATAATCAAGATATAATAAATAAATAATTACAGAAGGTTTATTCCCAGATTTAGCGGCAGATTGAGTGATCACAGGCTTGCTGCTCGCCGAGGCCTGGACAGCGGCGACTACGGGCGCGGCGGCGGGCGCGGGTGCGGGCGCGGGTGCGGGCGCGGCTGCGGGCGCCGCGGCGCGCGCGGGTTTCGGCGCAGCCGGGGCTGCCGGGGCGGCCGCCTTCGCTGGAGCTACTCCTGTTACGTTCACCTGGGGGCGTTTGATCCCTTATTTTTTTTATAACGACTCCCGCACTAAGGCATTTAATCTTTGTGTCGCGGGGAGTTTACAAACATTCAAATCATATGCACAAAGAACACCCAGACTTGAAACAGGCATTTGTGGGTCTCACAAATGCTTGTCCCATGCGGGGATCGAACCCGCGGCACGTCGCGAACAGAGGTAATTGGCGTGGTGACCTATACCACATTGTAACCATACCGATACCCCTCCATGCCTCGGACAGCTCGTTAATCCGTTGGTCTCGAATGTATTGATTCTGACGACCAGTCTTTATATAGGATGCTGTGACCCACTAAAATGGGTTGTGACTCAGTAAGATTGGCATTGGCAGACTGGTAGCCGACACCAACATATCTTCGGAAACGGTAGCCAGAAGAAGAAGAATTTCTAGTTCCCAAGTATGTGGAAGGAAATATATCAGCAAGTATGAATAGAATTAAAATTATTGCTCTTATACTGTGTTTTCCACATAGCTTTATAGATAAGGGGTATTTCCATTAAGACTGAGCAGTAGGTTACACTAATTAGCAGTAAACTTTTTAATAAATTGATATTTTTAGGCATTAATCATCGCCAAGTTTGCGTCTATTACTACTGACGAGGAGAAAAAGTATTTTCTTTCGTGGCTAAACAACGCTACAAACTGGGAAAGAAGTCTTCCATAGCTGAAAATAAGTAAAAAAAATAATAGTTACCGAAAAAAGATGTTGCTGTGACTTAACCGCCTGGCCATCCTTTACCAGCATCTTAGTGATGGTCCCGTGGCCCGGGGACACCACTGGCAGGGCCGTCTTGTCCGTCTCAATCTCCAGAACCACCTCGTCCATGGCTACGGCATCGCCTTCTTTCTTAAGCAACCTGAAGACAGAAGTAGTACACATTTTTTGCGAAGTTATAACTGTGTAGCGAACCCCAATCTCAAAAAACTTTTGCTTTATATCTCTCCCACGACTATCTGATCCCAAACTAGGCAGAGCCTGTATTATGATAACCAGACAACTGATAAATATACTTATATATTTATAAATATATTATATATAAAAATCACCCAGACACAGAACAATTAATGATCGATCTCTCATCACACAAAGATTTGCCCTGGGTGGAAACGAATTCACGAACTTCGGATTAGCGCTCAGGCTCTAACCACTAGACCAACAGGTCTATCAATATTTATAATTTAGGAATGACATCCTTATCCTACACACTAAACGCACCATTTTGAACCTAGGCCGTTTTAGAGCCAGCATAGTTCTATTAGTAAAAACAAATAGAACTACTATATGCTGAGATTCACGTAGATAGATCCTTTATCTAGCAGTAGTAAGATCGATTTTACAACCATACAAGTGAATAGATAGATAAAACATGATATACTTG
Organism: Diachrysia chrysitis; assembly: GCA_932294365.1. Taxonomy (NCBI): domain Eukaryota; kingdom Metazoa; phylum Arthropoda; class Insecta; order Lepidoptera; family Noctuidae; genus Diachrysia; species Diachrysia chrysitis. The sequence continues at coordinate 3,140,981 of OW028661.1, forward strand.
ACGTCTCCACTGGAGATGGAATCGGGAAAATTGGGAGACTTCACATCTTCAACGGCCTTCAGGATGGAGGTGGTATGCACTTTGCGCGACGGCTGCTGGTGAGATATCTGGGATAACTTCTTAAGCCTGGATAGGGAAATAATTAAGAAGTGTAATAAATTACGTACTTTTCTGAATAAACGATAAGATCGATACGTCGTTATTTGCTAATTTATTAGTTAACTCATTACTTACGTCGCATGTTGATGTTGAGTAGCCTGTATACGTCTACACCAATTGCTCTTATGTACTACAGCTGTGATGATGCCTTTCTTCCCCTGAAGAATCTGAAATCATGATAATTTTATAACCATAGAGTTTATATAACTATAGAGCAAGCGTATCGCTTATGGCCCGTTATGCAGAACGAAAGCACATATTTAGCTGTCAGTTTTCGTTTGCTTAGTGATGTTCCGTGAGACAACAGTCGTTCAAGCTAAAATATCGATGGTTTCGATATTATTAGTGTTATAAATTGCATATTAAGTTTTGAGATAACATGAATAAAACAAATAAATAAGAAATATTACTCTATTTAGTGAATAATAAAAATAAAAATATGTTATTGCCCTTTAAAAAATATCAATTTATGAAATAACTGTGTGTTTGTCTCTTTAATATTACTTTTTTAGAGTCTACGTATTTTTTAATAACACTACATAATAAATGGACTAAGTGGTTGCAGCTGGGCGATTGTTGAAATAGGTGTTCATGCAAACATGTAAAAATATTACTTCATATAAATGTTCATGGTCTCAATGACTACGCAAAATACTGTTAAATAAATATATTTTCTTGGGTACTACGGTTTTTTAAGTAATGTTTCTGTTTGCATACAAATAATAAGTAGGGTATATTAGACCGCCTTTATCTTTAAGTAAATTTATGATTAAGAATATTATTACTACAACATGTAAGTGCACTCTGTCATTCACAAAAAAAATCTTTATAAATTATAGCCTATGTGTCATTCTCATGTATAAGCTATATTATTAAAAGAGTAACTAACATCCATACATACATCCTTTCAAACTTTCGCGTTTATAATATTAAGTTAGGATATTAACAAACAAAACGCAGGTTTAGTAGTTAGTAGTATATTACTCTTATTATAAACTTAATATTAAATTATGTGCTTACTATAACGGAACCTCTACAACACTAGCCCGTTGCGGGGATTGCGGGGCAGGGGAGGTGTGCAGCGCTTACTTGCCGCCCGCCCCCCGCGCACCCCCTCTTTCGCCCTACTGAATTTAGATTAAATAAGAAAATTTATATAACAATACTATTTACGGATGAAAAGAAATGTCACTTATTTTTGTTTTACTTCCGTGAATCGTTTTTACAACTTAGTACTACGCATTTTACCATTATTACATAAATATAAGTAATGTTTGCTCGTTGATACAAACACGGCGAGCTCTGTTTTGACACTAATTGGACGTGACCTTGAAATCGACACTTGATCATACATGTGCTTTCGGATCATACCTTGTTACGCTCACTCTATATCTATAGTTTACTTATTGTTTTCTCTATGTTTATAACCCAAAACTTGTATACTGCAACTTCTGCCATTATTATCCAAGAGATAATATAATAATTTTTAAATGAGAAGGGTACAAAATAAGTGTTAATATTTATGTTTAACTGTATTTAAAGACATAAATTATTTTATGTGTGATGCTACGTAACTCTTACAAATGTCGACTCCTGGATTTATTGCAAGCCGATATCTAAGTGTGGTTAGACTCGCTTTGCATTTATAGAAACACACTGTAGGACCCCAAAATATACATAATAATCAGTAGGACTCTCGTTTCCAAATGCTTGCGTGGAAAACTACCACCATATCTTAAACAATTCTCAAATAGTCACGTTTGAAGTGTCAGTGCGAATTTAAGACAGTGTTTTAATAAACAAGGATTCCACATGAATAATTCTGAATCACTTTGTTTTTAAGAACATGAACATTTAATTTTTAATGTACCTACACTTTATAATTTAACTTATTGACCCACTTTTATAAGAATTTTAATGCAAATACAAGCCCGTACACCGTAGCTAGCCCGTACGTAGCTACGTACCGTAGAAATCACATTTTGGGGAGAGAGGAGAAAATTTTTGACAATTGAAAATCGTTTACCGTCCAAACTTAATTAAATAATGTTATTTTACACTTACTAATCGCATTGGAAATGCTCTCCTTCGAAACATCTCAGAAATGTTGAAATTTAAATAAATCCGTTCAATCAAAATAATAAAATTTATCACAAAAGAAAAACTAAATATTCAAAGTCATTCTTGACGTAATTATTCTTTTTCTAACACTTGCTCGGACGTGTATTATGCCAAGTTCTTATCAATTGTCATTTGAGAACAGTATTCAAAAGAGGTACAAAATAATTTTAAACTTCTAGCCGTCGCATAGATGTCAACGGAACATCATTTAGGTTTTAATTATATTTATACTTTTAAGGCCTACTTGCACGAAAAACCTAACTTAGACTTAAATGCTGTCATACAATATTGTCAATTTAACTTCGTGTTAGCATTTAACTCTAAATTAAAAAGATATCCCGGGCTTTTTCAAACAGGCCTAAGTCATCTAAGAACTTCTTAAATATTATTAAGCTATTGGCTAGACTATTCTTCTCCTGCCCTGTTCCCAATCATTCGGGGTCAACGCATTATGTGTTCTTCTTCCATTCATTGCTACTACTCGTCATCTCAGAATTCACCCTTTTTTTTCTAATATCATCTTTTGCACAATTCATCCATCTCTTTTTCGGTCTTCCTCTGCCTGTACAATGTAGGTACATCCTGCTATTAGGTCATCTTTTATTTAAACTATATTTATTTGGTAAGCAATACAAAAAATCTTGCCTTTGAGTTTAATGAAATTTAAATGGGACCACCTTTAAGTGAAAAATATTTTTGAAATCTGTAAACAGTTCCCGTAATTAACGCGTAAGAAATATACATAAAAAAACAGTCAAATTGAGAAACTCCTTCTCTTGAAGTCAGTAAAAAAATAACATCATTTGATGCGCTACGAATCTAAAATATTAGTACGGTTTTTGCCCACATAGCTAAAAGCTCCTTGTATGATTGTAAAGTTCATTCTACCCCTCCAAAGATGGCGTGGCAACATTTACTTCATCTATCGCCTGGTAGATGTCGCCCTTTCGCATTTGTTCTGGTTTCGGCGACGCATTTGCACCTTTACTATGTTGTTATGTTGTTTGCGCTAAGTTATGTTTGACTGAGCAGGTATTAATAAGTTAGGTATTTATACTATAGGCCATTTATGTTGTTTCTCTTACATTTCCGAGAATCTCAAAACCTAAAGGGTAAATACTTCCCGTCGACCTAGAATCACGAAGTTATGATATACCTAACATAAACCAAACTAATTTCAAAGAATACCTTCATCACTACCTCAGATCTGAGATCGCAAACGACAGTCAAAAGGTAAATACAGGTATATTTCAAATTGAACTAACATTAAATGGTTCGGATCGGTGGCGGAAGGTAAATTAATTCATTACGGTATGGAGTGACAGTGCCGTCTGAAAGCTCTTTGAGTCACATTAGCGGTGCCCGTGGCCACTCAAGATGCTGATATGGAGACTCCTTGGGTGGTACAGGGTTGGCACGACACTGTTAACAGATTTTTAGGCGATTACTATAAATTTTAACATAATTTTAAACTGTCATTGCTGTTGTATCTCTTCTAATTTTATCTTCTTCTTGTTCTTAGTAATTGAAATAATTTTTAACGAGGTAAAATTTTATGTATATTTTTATATCAAATTATTAACTATGCCTTGAGTTCCAATTAACTTAATTGCATACTTCTTTTTACGATTAAAACAATAAGAACTATATTTATTCCGTATCTATTACAATTAGAAATTGAATGCTAATTAGAATACAAAACGATTAAGATGTGTTTAATTCACTAGCCCGTAACTTTGTTTTTGATTCTCTTATTACATACATTACATCCTACGTATAAGTAATGAAATAATATCCACTAAAAATGTTTTTATTCTAAAACACGTTTAAAAAGTTAGTCTTTTAATTCTGTTTTTATTAAAATGTAGACAGTGATAACCCTACAATAGACAAGGGTCTCCCCTCGGCAATTTGCTAAGATTCGTGCAGCCCGCATCTTTGATTAGACATGTACCTAGTACGCGGCCGGCTCTCTAACTATCGACTGCCCATTTATCCCGACATTGTCCATGAATAACTAATATAGATTGCGTGTGCTTTGACAATTTTATGTTTACATGGCTTTGGATTGGATTTGTATTAATTTTAGACGATGTAGTATTTGGAATGTTTATATTTTAGTTTTGTAGAGACAACACTTTAAGGATAGTATATGTAAATTAATTATTAACGTCGCGTTAACGCGAACAAGGGAAATAATATTAAACAACAAGAGTAAAGTAAAGTAAGTAGGTACCCCTTATTTCTAGAATTTTATTTTAAATAGATATCTATTTCTAAATAAATGCTTATACATTCTGGTTTTTATTTAATAAAGGCACACTGTTAGAAGGTCACATGATGAATCCCAACAGATTCTTTTACATGTATTTTATTTAGTGAATGGTCCTGGGCCCTGTAAACAATCAAACTTGTTTGACAAGCTTGCATCTTAAGCTTCACGTTTTTGTCAAGCAATGGCGGTAAACGATCAAACCGATAACCGACCGTTAAACTGGCTCGCACAATCGTTTTTTTTTTAGGTTTATGTGTAATCAATTAGTCTTATTTAAAAAAGGTGGTAAATACCAATTTTGTTTGACAAGCACCACCGTACACGTTCAAACTTGCTTGTCAAACACGCCATCAATCAAGATTTACATCAAGTATGTCCACGCACGTAGATTGTTTCAGAAAAGCGTCAAGCAAAACCGCCAACGATTAAATTGCTTGAGAAACACGTAAAGTTTGACAAGCAGCTTGATCGTTTATAGCTCGCTTTAGAACAACATACATACTATGAAAGACATGCTATGAAGATCTCAAGTGGGTAAGTAGGTACCTATAAGTAGTTTTCATTATTATGTTAAGACCCATTAATAATCCGGACAGATCAATATGTGTGTTAAACAATAAAAAAATAATAACACAAAATTAAAAAAAGATTTTAAATAGTTCTTAAAAAATCAAGTTAAACGAAGCTACGTAAAATTCAATATAATTTAGGTCGGGTAAAAGGAAGGCGGCAGCTGGCGGTTAAGTTGCGAAGTCTTAAGTTATTAATACTTCGATATATTGTTTAGGAGATAGAGCCCGCGCGAGCCTGGCTTACTAAGTGCGCCACGGCCGCCCGATAAACAACGGTAACTGTATTTTGTTAACACAATTACAATAAATAAATTATTGCTGTGAAAAACCACTTAGGTGTTTTACGTCGATATGTTTCTCCATATTATATCGTAAAGCACCTAAGCTAAGAATTTGTCGATCTCCGTGGTCGAGTGGCGTACACACCGGTCTTCAAGGTATCGCCAGCTCTGAGGTCCCGGGTTCGATCCCCGGCCGGGTCAATGTCGAAAACTACTTTTCTACATTGTCTCGGGTCTGGATGTTTGTGGTACCTTCGTTGTCTCTGATTTCCATAAAATAAGTGCTTTAGCTACTTAGTTTGGGTTCAGAGCAATGTATGTGATGTTGTCTACATTTATTTATTTATTTTCAATTATAATATCTTGGGACATCACACACACGGTCATCTGATCCCAAACTAGGCAGAGCCTGTGCTATGGCAACCAGACAACTGATAAACATACTTATATATTTCTAAATACATACATATTATAGATAAATTACACCCAGACACAGAACGTGCTCATCACACAAAGATTCGTCCTGGGTGGGAATCGAACCCACGACCTCGGGTTTAGCAGTCAGGGTCACTAACCACTAGACCGACAGGCCCGTCATTATTTCTGATGTGAAAAATAATCCTAATTAAACCAAAGTTACAATATTTATTAGTACTAAATAAATTCAGGATGCCTTAGAGTTTAAATACACGGAAACCTGCTACGAAAACTTTTGAGAAAATATTTTCAACTTTATTCTAAGTGAGGTTTCGAATGTAAGTCGGTATTATTTCTTTATATTTCAGGTTTGTTCCGTCTCATACTTAGTTATCGTATCATAATAAATAAGGTTTATTTTAATAAACGATGTCTTCAAAATATTTACGAGCGTACTCATGAAGTTGGTCCGAGAGGCTTGTTGGAGCAAGTTCTGCCATCTCAGGTAATAAGTAAGCTACTGTTTCAGCTTAAATGCTCAGACTTGCCGCTCGCAAACACCGCACCCGATATTGTAGAGATGTGACTCTCAGCAGGGGTGATGTCGATAGATATTTAATGTAAATTATTGTGATATTTTGTTGTAATGGAGCTAAGGCAGTACTGAGCTCTTGTTCAGCATTAAGTAAGCTTATGGATAAAGTTAACATCGATAGGTAATTACTTTTAATCATTTGTTACGCATTAACGCACGCGGAGCAATTATTTGTAATTAAATACAAATAGTAGAAAGATCGATAGGTCAGTCGAGTAGATCATTACCGTCAAGGACAGCTCTTTGATGACCGACTTTTAGATTAAATCCTTGAATTGAGAGTTAGGTTAGTCCAATAAAGTTTGCACTTACTGGAATCGCGATATTGAATGTGACGTAAATTTATAGAGTTGTTAATTTATTGTTTTCCAAATTTTCCGTATTGTATATAATATTGTGTAAGTAATAATTATCTAGATTCTTATCGTTGCTTAATAGTTTTCAAATGTCCTACAACAGTTAACCCTTATTGGCCTCCAAATATTTTGTTCATTGTAAGATTATTTAAGTAAACTATCGATATCGATAGCCAATAAAACCCATCACTCCAAAAACTGGTCAGTAAGCGAGTTGTATATTTTCTTGGTCCGTAAGTCCGGTGTTTGGGAAGTTGGCAACTTGTCGAATTATTGAATATCTACTCAGTTCAAAGCGATAGATTTATAGTTTGTCTTGGACGGACAATGCGCCATTGTCTAAGCAAACTGTTTGTACTGATATAAATCACAACTTCAAGTATTTGACTTCGACGATACTTGGGAATTTCGTGTAAATCGATTGTACAAATCTACGTTAAATGGTTTATTAGTGTCTGATACTTTTATTACTTTGTCCATAGCATTAAAATATTGGTGACAAATTAACTTTTTTAATTCAGAGCTTAGTTCCTGCTCTACCAATCCCACATACGATGAGGTCTCCTTTTTATATTCGTATAGTATAAATAGGTTACTTATGCCTACTTGCATGAAAAGCTTAACTCAGAGTTATTTACTAACACGAGGTTAAATTGACAATATTGTATTCCAAACTGGCAATTTAACCTCGTGTTAGTATTTAACTCTGAGTTACAAACCTTATATGACTTACCAGAAGCCATTTTAAAAAGTATTGAGAACCGACATATCGTTGTGCACTGGAATGGCTGTGAAGATTAAAAAAGAAATAGAGATCCTTATTCTCCTTTTTCTATCCTCCTATCCCTAGACTCAAAAAAAAATAAGATAGAGCGATCCATACTTCCATACTGTTATTATAAATGCAAAAGTAACTCTGTCTGTCAGTCTGTTAGGCTTTCACGGCTAAACCGCTGAACCAGTTTAGATTAAACTTGATATGGAGTAAGCTTGGATCCTAAGAAAGGACTAAAGCTACTTTTTGCCGCGATAACCGACATCCACGCGGGCGAAGCCGAGAGCAACAACTAGTAATAACTCAAACTCCACAGAGAGGTTTAAAAAAAATAAAAGGTATTTATATTATCTCTGGAATAAATAAGCGAGAATACAAAAACATTAACACGTGAATAAACAAACTGACAATGTGGAAATAACAGTGTATGTAACCATGTTATATAATAGCAACAGTCTAACTGGTATGGTATTCATGTACTGTAGCTGGGCGGAAAGGGAAACCATTGTATAAAAATATTAATAAAAAAATACATTCTAATGGGACGGATAAAAATAGTTCTTGTGTTTACCTGTTACGGTTTGAAAATAAGAAGAAACAGGCACATGCGGTATGCAGATTAGACAGTTATTTTTCTTAATTAGGGCATTTGTAAATGGCTAAGTTTTTGATATACCTACCTTTGTCAAAACTTGAGTAGGTATGTCCTAGAAGGTACTGTCTTTGTGTGTGTGTGTATTTTACCTGTTGTTTAATATTATGTTTACTGCTAAGCATACCTATACAGGCTTTTTTTGTTCAAATTATGGAGGAATAAATTAAAGGAAAAATTCTAAGACATGACATTTATTTTGCTTCTTACACAAACGTGTAGAATTTGACTTTACGTAAACACATATTTATATATGTAATTATGATAACACAACATAAACGAAACTAATACATTCAGCTCTCAAGTGTGCAGCGGAAACGGATGAGCTATTGTGACGTCACGGGAAGTAGCGAAGACTTCCTGTTGGCAATAAATCCGCCAGTGTTTTGGCAAAGCCTTTCTAGCCCGAGATCTGGGTGCCAGTTAGTAAGACACATTATTCCGTATTATGTAAACACGAGGAATAATGCCGCGCCTCGGCTTTTGTTGTCAGGTATTTAAAATTTTTGTGCGGGTACAATGTCTTGTCTAAGTCATAGTATTTTTATATGTTAGAGGCTTACTTGGCCTTTAAATATAGGCACAGTTAAGGAACATCATAAGTACATTTAAAATACTTAAATTATTTTATAAAATACTGTTTTTATACATAAATGCCCTACAGTAACTCGAAAAAATAAATGAAGCTCTAACGTAAACAAAAAGCTTTAAAAACAAAACAATTCGGAATAATATCGAAGTATTGAATAGGCAGTTTCACAATTGTTTTCAACTCAAGACTTGTCACTGAAAAAAAGATATTTTTCCGCATTCGACGAAGCGGGCATCGCGTAACGAACGCCCCGAGCTTGGCGCCGCGGCCCGACGCCGTCTACAAAGTTCTTAACCTCATTTAACATCGAATAATTCCAAGTCATTTACATAAGGAAAAGATAAAGACAAGACGCGAGGAAACGACGCCATTTTGATTTTTCAAATATCGAAGGGGAGAATAGGGGCGCTCGGGCCACCGATTTGCGAATTCGCGCGCGCTCAGCAAACGTTTCATTGCGTAATTTAGAATAGGGATTTTTTTCGATTCTTTCCCCTAACTTGCCGTGCGTTAAGTTGCTGCAATGGCAATTTAGAAATGAAATTATTGTAATGTTAATATCGCTAAGATCGTAAAAACTGATTTATTGTCATCGTATTTGTTATGGATTTTTACTAGGGGATTGGAAAAGTAATTTTGTTTATTTATAGATCGGATTTTACATAATATTTCCTGCAGAACAGCAACTATAATTTACAAAATCTAAAAATATTTTACGTGAACTACACCCCTAACTTTTTTTAGAGCCTCCTAACCTTGGCAACGGTATAAATACTACACGGTTCGGTAACCGGCGACATCCGCATAAAAATCCGCTGAAAGTAAACAAACATTGAAAATATTTACCCATCGATGGCAGGTTACGAACGGATACAAGTACAAGCTCTTTAACACTCAAATTACGGGAAAATAAACTTTATTGTGCTGATTTAAGAGCGTGTGTGTTTGTAAGTAAGTTGTAAGGCGTGCGGATGGCGGGTGACAATTCAGTCTATAAATAATTTATGGATTAATAAAAGGTCTGGTCACGTGGTGCGTCCGCTATTTTACCCTACAGCGATCCTCTGATGATAATTAGCGTGGACTGCTCACAGGAAATGGTATGGAGCGCCTAAGGACATACTATTTTTGTAAGGAAACACGATTGTACATAGATATACGTACGCTGTAATAACAATGACTCTCTAGCTGTAGTTTAGAGCTTTATTTTACTAGTTTTTACAAGGCAGGATATGTTTTGCGTTTATTTTTGTAGCTAGTCAAGTAAAAGTGTCTGAAGAGTGCTGCATTTTGGAAAAATAAGATATAGGTTCACAAAAGTACATGGTCAATACGCAGACTTTAAGTCTATGAAGTTGTTTCACGAATTGCCCATTAGTCAATCACTCAAATGTTCTTCTACATCTGACAATTCCCATGGACTTTCTTTCCACACGCTAAGGTAACCCGGGACTCTTACCGGCTTAAGCACCGGACTGCTTTAAATTGCCTTATACCTTAAAATAAAACTACATTTAAAAGTATTGCGAATGGAATTTATCGCGGTGTATTTAGTTTTGAGTTCCCGACGTTTTAACGGCTTTGCAGGTGTTATGGTCGTGACCATAACACCTGCAAGTCAGGCTGTCTTCCACCTGCATAGGCTTTGGAACGTTGGGAACTCAAATCAAGTAGCTCTTTTTCAACATTTAACATTCGCGTAAGCCGCATAAAATCCGTATACCTTCAACCTTTTAGCGCCTGCTACTTACAACTTGTTTAAATCCTTTGTGGAAATATGTACTTGCTAAAAATACTGGTTAGTATTTTTAGCAAGTGTGTAACTTAACTTTGGACTGACATACACACAGGCCGTTATTTACATTAAAAAAGAAAACAAAAAACATTACAAGAGCACAGGAAAAGATATATCTAAGCTCTATGGAGTTTATAGAGGTTTAAACCTGGTTTTAAATAAAGCGCTTTGTGTAATAACACCGTTACATGTTACAAACTATAAACGTACATGTAAGCTCAACTCCATATACTTCCGTACTCCATACAAGTGTGTAGCAGTTCCGTGGACACAAACTAATTTGTCTTACACGTTCTCGAACGTTCAGTCGCTTCGAAAGTACAAGTAGTTGGTGATCAAGTGGCTTCGGTCCGTTCTATTTTAAGATGTATGTTCCTAGACAATATACCTATATTTATTTGGAAACGTTTTAATTTTGTAGAGTAATTTATCTTGTAATTAAAAATTTTTTCAAATAATAATGTGCACTTTCTTACTAAGTTTGGGATAATCATTAAAATTGTAGGATCATTAATGATAGGTTTGCTCTTCCTATTACAATGGGACTTATACATACATATACTAGCGTAGTACATCTCACCCCTCCATGGGTAGGTATAGGGTGCAAAAAATTACAAGTAATTTTGCTGTTATTTCAAACTATTTTACTTACGAGTATGTCTTGAAGTGTGAGTAGAGATCATAACAAAAAAAAATTAGTCGTCCGGCTTAACCTAGCTGAATTAAAAATAACATATCAATCACATGACTTGTAAGACATAATATTGTAATTAAAATAATATAGGAACCGCCCTTTTGACATATATTATAGATGGTCAGTTCTTGATGTAAACATACTTATGTTTTTGCACGTGTTGCCTGCGGTTGTACCCACTGGTATAGAGAAAGTGTGAAGGCGGGATGTTGTTATATTATGCGAATAAACAAGAGATCTTTTCTAGCACGTAATCGGGGCCTAATAATCCTATATTAGTATAATAACTTTCGTGAGGAGTATTCATATTTATTTAAAACAAAACGGTTTACTCACGTATATTTTCGGGATCGCCCGACTAGTTTCAGACACCACCGCCACCGCGTCAGCTCATGATTAGGGACTCCTATTGAGTCTGTAACTAGTCGGGCGATCCCGAAAATATACGTGAGTAAACCGTTTTGTTTTAAATAAACCCTATATTAGTCTGTACATTGGAATAATGCATGAATGTTTTTTCTTTTTAATAAAACATAAAAGTAAGAACACAATTGAAGTCACTTTAGGACAGGCGATTAATCATACTGCTTTCTATGAAGTTTCAAAGTTCCAAGCAAAATCAATACAAAATAGGATTCTCATTACAGGTCCTACAGAGTTAGGCCACCTACACGTTTTAACTACACGCTACAATATTGGATATAAGTTTTTATTTTAAATCCAATGCTCCACAATAAATTTCCAATTTATAATAAATCGATAATAATTCTTTTAATAACTGTTCAGGTAAGGGCGGATCATCTTGGCGCGGGCGCCCGCCCCGCGGCCAGAGGGCGTCACATCCGCCGGAAATGCTGCTCGCTACCACCTTCACGGCTCTAATTGCAATTCCACTAACGGGCTTAATGTGATTACGATGTTACGATTGCGTCATATATGGATGTCTGATTATAGTGATTACGTATAACCAAAGACAAGACTTGAAAAGTTTGTACAAAATTTTTATAATACCAGCTTAAAAATGTCCCACTGGGCACAGGCCTCTTCTCTTGTAGAGAGGAACGAGCATTGATTACCACGCTTGCTCATTGCCGGTTGGCGATTACAGATACCAATTATTGGAATCCAGGTTTCCTCACGATGTTTTCCTTCACCGATTGTAAATGATGTAGTAGAATAATTAAAAAAGTAAATATAACTTTGAAATAGTCACATTGGTACTTGCCTGTAAGGGGTTCGTACCTGCGACCTTGTGCACACAAATCCGTTCATTGAACCGCTAGGCTACCATGACATGTACTATTAAAATAAGAAATAATTATAACTACATTGAGCTTATACGATTATTTCCTAAATTTACAGCATGACAACTGAAAGCAAAACAACTTAAAACTGAACTGTAGGTACCCATTTGGGTACAATATTTTGAAATTTTCTAAAGAAATACGTATAATACCTAAGTATATAATTTGCTTACTCTACAATTTTATTTAGGTTCTACACGACGCGACGTATATTTACTCCAACAATAATAAAGCGGACTATTTTTGTTATTATTTACACAACACAGATATAAAAAAAAAATTAGATCCGTATTTTATCTTTTTTTTAACTAAACAAATGATGAGGAAGATACAGTGAATGGAAATGTTGGGTGACGTGACTTGTGGCTACAATTTTTACCCACACGTGACGTCACAAGCTCCCACTCCAGAACTTTAAAGCGCTTTAGCTTTGTCATGTTTAATTGATTTGGTAAAAGAAAAAATACGAGTTGTTTTTCATTTTTTATCTATCTGGTGGACTAAATAGATATTTCCTGTTCTTACCCAGTCCGATACCCTATTATTTTAACTTCATAACCATAACCCTAAAACTACGTAAGACAGAATTATGTTTACCTATTTAATAATAATAATAAGTGTATAGGTAGGGTGGCCCTATCGCGGTGTATCGATGCATGTAATGTCCATCCAGCGCAGACTGACTCGACGCCACGCTGAGACGAGTTGCTTGGATCGTCTGATGGCCGGACACAAGGCACGAGCGACTAGCGAGCATAGATTGTACCATAGAGAAAAAGAAAGTAAAATATAGAGTGCGCAAATCGAGTATGAACCATGGGCACTAGTATGAAAAGGTAAAATGGTAATGCGCGCACTTTATGCTTGTGTATGTTTCCTCTAATGATAGTAGAAAAAAAAATACATTAACGTTAAATTTCAATCCTTATTTTTACTATGTTTAGGCAAAAGTAACATATCGTTCAGCTATATGCCTCTTTGTTTAAAAACACTTGGCAGATTCCTAACAATAACAACTGCCACCTGAACAAGAAATTCGCGACTGTAATTTCTTTTTCTCAATTGTTTCAAAACTAACACCCTGAGTTTCAAGTCATTATATACCTACCTATCCTTAGCACATAGTAGGTAAGTATCAAAAATTACCCTTTACATCATTCACGTAGAAAAAAATTGTTGAAGTAAATGGCGGAATATTATGTAAAAATTAATAAACTCTTTCCTCTTTTATCTTGTACCACAACATAAAATATATCTGGTCCACCTACTCGGCAACTGATAAGTGGACGCCAGTCCGAGTGGATGCAGGAAACATGCTATATGTTGTACTTGTATTTGTATATTGGCATCTACTATCTATAGAAGGCTAAGATGAAATCTTTAAAGAAGTATTGTTCGTATCCTAATGATAATCGTTTGTAAATGGTTTTAAAATGATGTAGATCTTAATTCTTTAGGAAATTTTAACCAGCTCATTATAAAGAATGATACGTAAAAATATGTTATCACTAGAATAGTCCAGATTTTAGATCAAGCAGCTTCATTTATACATAGAGCTTCAGTAAATAATTAAAGACAATTTTTTTTTTAGTTAAGTGTTTTTATTATTTAAGAGTTTAGTTTTGTTTAAGGTGTATACATAGTTAAGTTTGTATATATTTAAAATTAAAAATATTTAATTTAATAAATTCCTATTTAAATAAAAAAAGAAGTATGTAACTATTCGAATTTATCAAAGATATTATTTTCAAGACATTTTCTAGTCAGCCAGCAGCATTTAATTTAAATTGTAAACAGATATTGATATAAAATCACCCTTTGAAGTCAACAGACAGCCTACACATGTATAAAACATAAATACTGAACTGTAAATATCGATACTTATGTAAGTATGTAATAATATCGTAAATCTTACCCTCCCCTGAATCGTTGCGGTCTCTTGCTGCTCAAGTATTGAAATCGATCAGTTCTGGTGCTCCCTTCACAATTGTGGTTACAAATACTTACAATGTTATTACATTTTGTGGCTCGGTAGATTTTAATAGTATTAGTATAGTTTGGGCATGTTTAGATGTAATTTTGAGGCGAATAGATCAGGCTTTTTATGATGTACTCCCGTATTTAAGTTTTTCTTTCAATATTTAGATACGCCATTATTTTATAATACCTAAATATGTGAGATGACCTTCACTGGAAAAATATAACTGACTAAAATATTGATAAATAAATAGATTTTATGTAAGTAATCCTTTCAAGTTTAAAGAAGTTAAGTCAAGAAATAGATTTAGTCCTGTCACATTATATGTGCAACTTCATAATAAACTAGCTGCCCGCCCCGGCTTGGAACGGATGTGCGTGTGGAATAATCAAACACTTCCAGTGTTAGATTTTTTATTTTCTTTTATTTTTATTCCCAATAAGGAACATAACAAAAAAAGGATGATCTCCGATTTAGTGCAGTCCTTCGAGAGTTATGGCGTAACCAAGGAAAATTTATATTCATTTTTTTAATTATATATAAACTAAGTATTTAAAAAAAAGGGTATATTTTTGAAAGCATAATTATTTTTATTTAAAGACAGTTAACATAACTAGCAATCTACTGCTGAAGTTATCATTCATTTAAGATCGCTTGTTATTCACGTTTCTGGCATTCCTCCCTCGTGTGAGGTGAGGGATGAATGACTCATACTCACATACTCACATACTTATTACATATTTAGGTCAACTGTGTAAATTGAAAAATCGGTTGTTTTTTGTTTTTCTAATAACTGTTTGCATTTTGCGTAATGTTCATTTGAAATAAGGACATTATTAAATAAGTATATTACTATACGTCCTAGTAACGGAGTGGCTCGTAGCTAAATATAATCCGTACGTCGTTCTTTGATAGGTGACAATTTGTTAACATACCAAGACCCCTCCGTTCCTGGAGCAGCCAGGATGGCTGCCTGGTTTAAGTCGTTGGTTCCAACTGCCATACATTAATTTTTGGCAGTCGTTAAGTCACTACAATTCTTATGACCAGTCTTTCTATGGAATGCTGTGTCACCCAGTAAAATGGGTTGTGGAGGTCAGATCGGCAGTCGCTCTATGTAAAGTACGGTATTCAGCTGAATCCGATAAGACTGGAAACCGACCCCAACATTGCTTGGGAATAGGCTAGGCAGAAGAAAGCATGGCCGCGTAAAATGTTTGTCATGGCAGTAAGGGGTAAAGATATATCTTAAATCATTTTTTTCGTATTTTAATCACTATTTCCCTTTTCAGCCCTGTCACCGCTTTATTCACAGGAATCTATGATCCCTTACTAAAATATATCTTAACATTTTAGATTCTTCACTCTCCTAGGAAATCGATAGTCATCCCTCCGGTTACCCCATAATGTAAGAAAGAAAACCTTGAACGATACTATACATTTAAGTATAATAAACTGCCATTCTTAAAAGACATCAAACAAACCCAACGGCGTCCACTTCGACCCCTCCAGAAAGGGTGAAGAAAAAAAATCGGGCAAGCAAAGACGCAATTACTTTTTCGCAAACATTTTTCACTTAAGAACACACAAAAATATTATATGCTGTAAGAAATAAGGTTCAAAACTGTCTGGCAAATGTTTTTCGCGGTTGAATTTGTATCGCGGCGCAAGAGCTTGCTAAAAGCACGGCGTATCAAAGAAATACGTCTAATGAATCTATTGATAGCTCAATATATGTGTGTTGCGTATTTTTATACACAGACGCAACTTGTGTGTGTGTGCAAGGAGGGGAGATGCTAAGAGATGCTTTCTTCGGACCCTCGTTTCTTATAGGAAAGGTTATGTGATTTGATATTTGACGAATCTATAAGAAATTCCAGAAACGTAAGTATGTTTTATTATAAGTCTTTATTACAAGTAGTCTTTATTATGAGTGCTGCCGAGTATTTGCAAAATACTACAAAAATATTCCGAAATCAAGTATTTCGGAATATTTTTGTAGTATTTTGACAAAATCAGACTTCTAATAAGAAATGGCTATTGTGATTTCGAGAACTCGTGTAAGGAGATTGACAATTATATTTTCTATACTTTCAAGTCGTAGAATAAAAATGAAAGTGACACTCCGGGAGTGCAGACAGAAGTGAAAACTTGGACAATTACAAGTATAGGTACCTCCAGCGGTTTCGGTAACGGTAACAGTGTCGCAAAATGAACTGATTTTCCCATAAAAAAAAATTACAACGCGCCTTTAAAATTTCCACTTCAAAAATACCTACTCGATGTTTTGACCTTTGTCGCTTAAATTACTTTGAATTCCCGAGACAAATTGACTATAATTGAATAGGTCCGAACTATAAATATAACAAGTTTATTAAAAAAATGCGGAATCCAGTACAGAATTATCAACACTAGACAAGCACTAGAACAAAAACTATCAAAACCATTTGGTTTTACTACAAATCACTCCCCTTACTTCACTCGAGTCCGCCGATCGTCTCAAAGTTGCGCACACATGTAAAGCCCGCACTATTCGCACACACACGGACGCACACAGGCGCAGCCAGTCCGCGAGGGGGCGCGCGCCCTTGCAAAACTCCTCCTTTATATTTTCTTGCTTTGTTATGTAAAAAAAATAAGTGAAAGGGGATCTTAAAATCGATACCCGTATGCCTGTATGTACTTATTATTGAATCGGTTTATTGCTGGGATATTTTTTTGTACGAATTTTGGCATCATGGCGGTACGAGCTTGTTTTGTTTGTAATTCACTGCTCACACCACAGACCACCGGAAGTCTCACTAGGTTCACACCGTGTTTTGCTACCAGTACTTGCGAAATACATTGAAATAATAAAAATAATTTGAAAGAACTAAAATCATCATTATTTATTGTTCTAGAAAAAACTGAACTAATATTTTCTTAATCGTATAGAGCTTACGTCTGAATTAAAATCCTAAATAACGTTTTTTTTTAAATCTCTTCGATATAACTTGTTCCAAAATGTAATATAATATAGTATAAGCTAGCTTCATTAGTAAGCTAAGGTCTAGTCAAAATTAAAACTAGGTTGGGGGGTCTTTATAATCCATGGGTTAATGAAGTTTTGATCGACACAAACGCCGTACAGGTGGTTTTAGCCCCTCTTGGGTTAGATGCATAATCACTGTTAACTGTTAACAACACATTAGTGGCCAGTAGGTGACCTAGTACTCAACTACATAGTACCTGTAAAACTTGTGATGTTTACGCCGGCTTCTCTTAACTATTTCCATTGTTTCAATTAAAATGATGAGCTTATTTAACTTTTAGCAGCAAGATTTAAATTCACAACAAATCTTTTTTTTTATGAAAACAATAGTTCACTTTTTAAATGTCAACAAAGACAACCACTTAAAGAAAAAAGTCTAGAAATCCACCATTTAAAAAATCGAATGATTACTTTTTCACAAAAATAAACGTCCCGCGTCGGGATCTACTTTAAACTGATTCGGATACACGCAAACTAGCCGTTGGTGACCTAAATACTTATTCAGAAAAAAATATAATAAAATTAAAACCGGTTTATCGAGCACTTTGTCTTTTGTATTCACAAAAGATCTATACAGAAAGGCCGCGGATGCTGCGTCCGCCGCGGTTTTCATGCATATTAAAAAAAGGAGAATTAAAAAAAAACTGGTTTTAAAATTGTGAATGAGCTTTTGTCCCGTGATCGGTTATTTTGATTTATTCGATTTTTAGTACGCGCGCGGTGTATGGGAAATAAAAAGAAGATGTACGTTCAACAGGTACTGGCGGAGGGAAAAGTGTTAGAGTTACACGGATTAGAGCGTTTTTATTGTTCATGATTGTACAGTGTACTATTTTAGGCTGTTTGTCCGTTAATGGAGCTTACTTACTTGTGTTTGTTTTTTGTTTAATTGCTTGATGTGAGTTGGCAGACCTATGAATAGAAATAGTAAAATAAAACAAATTAATTAATTGATAATATCAAACATTTAATTAGACGAATTCGTTTTATAGTTACTGTAATATTACAATATAAACCTTATAAAACAGAATTACTAAAGCGATATGATCATACGAATTACTATACATTTAAACAATTTAGAACACTGAACATATTTTATAAAATATTTGTAGGTTAGGTTATACATACTAAACTTAATACTTAAAACTAACAAAACTTAATCTAAAAATACAATTAAATACTTAAAGAAAATCTTAAAAATATATTTGTACACAAATTCAGGCGCTCCAACTTAATAATAAAAATTAAAAAATGTATTGAACTGAAACAGTTTTGTGGCTGTATAAAAATACAATTAAATACTTAAAGAAAATCTTTAAAATAAATTTGTACACAAATTCAGGTGCTCCAACTTAATAATAAAAATTAAAAAATGTATTGAACTGAAACATTTTTGTGGCTGTGTGTATCAAAACACGATTTTTATTCTTTGGCGCGGTGTCAGTCTCTGTTTGTGCTCCTACAAAATGCCAAATAAATGACAATATTTTATCGGTTACACCCGAACATACTGTTAGAAGCGTGTTCCGAGATTTGTAATGATTGAATGAATTTATAACTATGTTGATTTGTATGATATCTTATTTAAGAAATATTTTGCAGCTCTTTGTATGAGTACAGAAGTAAGTTACTCAATTTGAATATATAATGCCCATAAAACGAACAATTGGTTTATGACTACAGACAAGAATACCAATAAAAAAGATAGACGATGCCACAGAATACAGAATAAGGTCGACAGAAGGGGAACATTATTAAAATAAATATCTAAACAATATTTTAATTTTTTTTATATTTCTTATCGTTTTTATTATGAAATAGAGTAGTTACTTAGCTTAAATTAAGGCATTTACTGTTCGTTTCACTGATTCGTGTAGATATTGATTAGGTATATTAAATATTTTAAAACTCTTGATTTAATTCGTACACAAGCAGTAAATTAGTTTTATTTTTATTAATCAAGTTTCATACGCAATTTGGATTTTAAATAATCAGGTACTAAACTCTTCCTTTTAACTAAATATACATTACACACGTAAATAACACTATTTTAAGAGAAAATTATTGTGTCCAACAATTCAAAAATAAATTAATAATAATGTATCAATCACACCTTAAATATACCTCTAAAATATTAGGTTGCAAGTTATTCATATAATTAATAGGTAATAGTTCCTATTTAAGCTAGTTATTATTAATTTTAAACACTGTGATATCGCAATAAATTAACTTGCAATAAATAAATAGCAGTCAACATAGTAGTCAACAGGTTAATATTAGCAAACGATTTTAATAGACATAGGAAAAAGGTTTTATGCCTGTCAAGGGTAATCGGTGTTAACTGACGAAGGCGTAGGTTGACCCTTTTATTTACAAAATAAGTTATGTAACTAATGTTTTTATTGCTAGATTACTTTAAAATTATTATACTTAATAAAAATAGCAAACTATAACAATAATAGGTACTTATAATATATTCCGTTCTGATATTACTTTAAGGAATAAACAAAACACTGCTGCACAAGCAACTATCAAGCCATTATCTTAAACAAAAAAGAAATCAATTTTAATTTGAATTTCGAATAAGAGGTGACCAATATAAAAAAAATACACGATAAAAATGTTACCGTTAAAATTTATTTAAATCAAAATGCATAAATTGATAAAATAATACTAATTATAAATTATTCAGTGTATTATGTGGCACCGGTGTCCGAGACCGGTCCGGCAGCTGTGTTCGATGTCTGTTTGTTTGTTATTCTAATACGCTATTGTGTGCTCTCTATATTTCAGTGTCCAGTTTCAATAGATAATAGTGAATGGAAATTACTGGTTATATCGCTATTTTGTCCGAATGATTTTGTAGTTTAGTTTATCTTAGGTGTCTTTTTTATGCTTGATGTGGAATTGTAGGGGTTTATTTTTTATTAAAGGAAAGTGATGATGCGGTTTATGGATCTAAAAAACATTTCCATACTTTTTCATTTTTTTTTATAAAAAATACCTTATTGCAATAAGGAATAAAACCAAAAAAATATTATCCGATTTAGTTCAGTCGTTTGGAGGTTACGGCGTGGCCAAGTGAAATCGGGATTAATTTTTATTTACTTATAAGAAGATAAATATAGGTTATTATAGAATCGAACAGTATGCAAAGTTAGTTTTATTTATTCATAAAATATTACAGCATTAATATAATTTGCAAAATTCAACTAAGCCGTGTGTCTTCATCAACTACATAAATGATTTAGAAAAAACATAAGAAAGAATTGAATAAATTGTTATTACCTATAGGTTTAGATTTTGGTTGGGTTTTGTTACATATAATCTTTGTTTTATTCTACTCGCCAATAGATGGCGTGAAGTAAGTGATGCCACATGCGGCAAATAGCGGTACTAAAATTAGGTGTAATGACATCTGTTGTCGAGCGGATTATACTATGTGGTATTTGCTACTTGGCGCTAGATAGCGCTAGCTGTAAGTAAGTATCGCGAGATAGAAACGTAGAATTTATAGGTAGGAATATGTGTAAACATTAAAATCATTGACATTATTTAACCTAATACCAATATTAATGTAGTAAAAAAAAAGAAAGTCTAGACTATAATCTTGTTTCGAGAACTTCCATTTTTCGTAAGATTGTTAATGTAAAGAAATTAATGTTAATTTGTATAAAGGCTTCTATTGAAGTGATCAGTTTCAATTAATAGCCTATTTCAAGCAAACGGTAGTCAATCTTCCAAAGCATTGGCAGCTGCTCTTCCTTTGAAAAACACAATTTTTCGCGCCATCGGAGCGTTCTAAAGAAAATTACCGAGCGGGCCTGTCCAAAATACCTCGACAAACTTATTGCCGTTCTTGAAAACGAAATAACTATTTATTACCATGTAATAAGGTTTAATTTAGCTTGAAATAAGTTTATGGGAATAGCAGATTTCGTAGAACTTAGTATATCTGAATAACCATGACCTGGTAAACACTAATGGAGTTACTGGTCCCTTGTTTATGTTCATTTTCAGTTACTGAACTTACATCCCATATATTGGTAATAAAACTATTGATAGAGAATTTATTCCATAGTTACATAAATAAATCGTCAATTTCTTCTATAATAATAATTCTGAAAGACAGAATATGTAGTTTGCATTAGAATAAAAAGATGAATAATTTAAAAAGTATAAAGAACCAAAAAAATTTTTTTTTTACTATTAAATCTGGCTATACTAATAAAGCAATACCTTTTTAGGGTTTAGTCTTGCAACTATAAGTAGAGATACCTGTAACACTCTGTATGAGACTAATATTTAGTTTTGATATATTTTCCACTTAATTGAAAGGGCACGTGCTATATCTATACTAATATTATAAAGCTGAAGAGTTTGTTTGTTTGTTTGTTTGTTTGTTTGTTTGTTTGTTTGAACGCGCTAATCTCAGGAACTACAGGTCCGATTTGAAAAATTCTTTTAGTGTTGGATAGCTCATTTATTGAGGAAGGCTATAGGCTATATAACATCACGCTACGACCAATAGGAGCGGAGCATAAATGAAAAAAGTCGCAAAAATGAAAAAACGTTGAAACTAAAACACGCGGACAAAGTCGCGGGGGACAGCTAGTGCTCAATAAAAATTAAAAGATACTTAGCTTTGTGAAAATGTATTCCAGTGTGGTTTGTATGAAAAACATAAATTAAAACGCATATTCAACAAGATTATTATTAAACCTTAAGTCCTAATTAGCAGGTTCTAAGATTATTAGCTTTAATCGCGAGAAAATCGAACAACCTAATTTAATTTCATATTACCAAAAAGATGAATTACTGTTAACATTCTGAATCGTTTTTTCTTTGTAGACGGCCATCTTTGTCGATTAAACGTCACTTTCTAAATTCGCAAATAAGGAAGGGGTGTGCTATGAATGAAGAATTAACATAACCCTTTTTAAATAATGAGGTTTATTTGCATAACGACAATGGTGTCGGAAGACACCGACATTAATCAGGGGGGTGGGAGGGGTGTGGATGACTTGAGACAACTTAAAGGGTGGATGCTGGAATATTTGGTTAAAAGAAGCCTTACTGGTCTTCTAATGTTTCTCATTGCTGTGTGTAGATTTAAATTAAGAAATTGTACTCTTAAATCTACTCAGAATTTTTAGCTTTAACAGTAAGTATTAGGTAGTATGGGACAAATCGTACTAAATATTAGTTGGGATAAAATTCATTTGTGAATATTATAATTAACATTATTATATTTATATATTGTATTGGGTTCTATAAATAGAGTTAAAATAAAGCATAAATTCTATTTTCTTAAAATAATACATTTTGCCTCTTTAAAGACAAACCGTTACTAAACGATTTTCTTCCAGAATTTAGTTATTAATTGCAGTATAACTAGGTAAAGCCTCGGACAAAATCTAACAAGAAATTATTTTAGACCGGTACCTAGAGTTAAATTTTCATTTTTATCCTAATCATCACAGTAAAAAAACAATAAACGAGACAGTTATAAAATTTAGCAGTTACTTAAGATACCTATATTTACCGTGTACCCTTAGGCGATCTGTGGCGTAATGGATTTTTTTGCAATTGATTACTATTAATACTCGAGCACAACTCTCAATATAAAAATAAAAGTAATTGATAGCAAAGGTAAGAATCTATTTAGGTACTATTATAGTTAACTGCATTAGTGTTAGTTTGTTTATTAAATAAAAAAAATAAAAAAAAATCAAGGATATTCCTTAAATGCAAAGTTCGTGCCATAAAAAAATG
Source organism: Diachrysia chrysitis (assembly GCA_932294365.1). Lineage (NCBI taxonomy): Eukaryota > Metazoa > Arthropoda > Insecta > Lepidoptera > Noctuidae > Diachrysia > Diachrysia chrysitis. The sequence goes on from OW028661.1 coordinate 3,164,353, forward strand.
AAATGCAGACATGCATTCTTTTTTCAAATTAAACATGGAACGTCTCTGCCAATTAGGACCAGACATTTCACAAAGGATACAATATTTCCAAGAACGACACTTTTGAATAATAGAACACTGTCTGACGTGTAATTGTGATTAAAAAAAGTTAGAAATAAAAAAGTTGGAGGTAGAATAAAAAGTAAAAAGTGTGAAATAATAAGTTAGTGAGGGGGCGCGGTAGGGGCGCGAAGTTTTCACACTTTGCCTCCACTTTTTCTCGCATTAACCCTATACTGGCCGCGTCGGTGGTTCCTTTGCCATCGTTAAGTGTCTAACGACTGGCAATTTGCGTGGAAGCTCTTATTAGAATTGATTTATTTATTTTTGCTCCACTAATGGTCTGCTCTTGTATATTATCTTATAAGAAGTATGCCCGTTTATGTTCTATATGATAATGAAGGGTTTTATTACTACTAAATACTTTTCATCGAAATATGTTTGTGTTTTTGGATGTTTCTTCGTATTTAGACGGTAAAATAAGTTCCAAAAATTTTTCCAGCTCAAAATAATCAAATGTAGGTAAGAAATTGTGAAGTGAAGTGAATCAGTGAACATTAGCAGTAATAAGCTTTCACCATCTCCAGCAATACAACTATACAATAACGGATTCCTCACAAAAGATAACCCAAACACGCCCTATATTGATAGAGGCCTGAAATTTAATATGAAATATTTCAAACTAGCAACACTAACAACGAACGCACACATTTGCACGCGTACAGTACATAAAGGAACGTAAAACTATACTCACACAGACGTAAAAACTACACAAATACATTGAAGCATAAGAGGGGTGTCTTTGTTACACATTAAGGAAGAAGGGCATGAAGACAGGGGTCCGGGGGTGTCGGCCGCGGGGTCCGGGACGGGGGCTAGTGCCCGCTGTGGGCAGGGGTAGCTCCACCCCGGGCTGTTTTGTATTCAGCCCGGTCGTCCGTTTACGATTTCGCGCGGGACACTTGGAGATTTCTATTGCGTTGCGTCACAACGCGACAATTCGGTATTTCTTTATTAGAATTGTGGTTGGCCCGCTCTGTTGCCCGGGGAACATTTGCATCTACAGGGTTAATCTTTAGCACTGGATGTTGGGTTTATCTCTATATCAAGATGATACAGTTGTTTACTTTACAGATTTTAATTATTCCTGTTTGACCGAGTTACCTAGGAAGCGATTTGCGGAGCTTAGGTGCTTTTGTTTATTTAATACCCTGACTACAAATCTATATTCTGTACTTCAGCTTCATCATCACTTCAGACTATCGCTAATACCACATGTTTTCTTCATACAATACAATCTAAACAAGTATTTAAAACAAATATTTAAAAATAAACAAGTATTTAAAGATACTAACACTTAAAATTCTAAAGCTTAATTAAAATTATTTATACGCTAAGAACTGAGTTCTCGATTAAAAAACAAACACTAAATATAAATGCAGTTAAACCAATAAAACGCGTTATGATCAATTCAAAAAAGGAAAACCATTTCACGATCCAATAAAAGAGCGGCTAAAACCGTCGTAAATATAAGACTAATTTAAATAAAGAAGGTTGAGATAAAAAAGTGAATGAAAATAATAAAACTGGGAGAAGCATTACCGTTGGAGTGGACCTTATAAGAAGACAATTTTATGCAAATCTTTTTCCGCTACTTTAGCATTCGAGGAACAAACGCGGCAACACAGGGTTGACTCAAAATATTCTTCAGATATTTTTTTTATAAAAACATGATTTATTTTCTTAAATAATCAAATACATTTTTCAAACAATTATCGGTTCATAACTTGTTACTAATGATTAAATGCAATGGTTTTTTAAAGTTATGTTAACGCATTTCGTTTTTTTAAATGATTCATTGAATGCTGCATTACAAAAAACCATTTATTTTTAGTGTTTTATTAGGCTAAAGAGAAAATTAACCATTTAATTAAAAATAAAATATGTCAGTGACACAAAAGTACTTTTAACAGAGACGTCTAGAAATAAATTGGATAGCATAGTATTTTAACAAAATTAAAAGCTTATACCTACTTTAATTAAAAGGACTGCTGAAGTACTTAATTGATATTTAAGCCTCGCACAAAACTGCAAAGTAATTTTCTAATTTACTTTAGATTTAGTTGAGATAAACTCAGGCCAAATTTCCAGTTATTTCTGTCTAAATATTAAATTAGAACCTTTCTAAAATAAAGTTTACACAAAAGGGGGTAGAGTCAATATTTACTTAAAAGGACGCTTAAAATAAATTCCACAAATTTGGTCGCATACCTACAATAAGTACTTATGAATAAAAAGTATCTTTTTGTTGTGTTATTTCAAGTTTAACAATAGAATTTGAAATTGTATCTTAGTTGTATTGCCACATGGGTATTCCACTAACTACCTTATTTTTTTAAGATTTGAAATGTTTTTTTGTAGAAAATTATAACACACACAGTATTTTTCTCTTTCAATTTATCTTTTTTCTTAAGTAACTTGCACTTTTGATAAAAAGCACACACGAATCGAGAATGTATAGAAAAAACTTCTTTATTAATGATTGTTCCCGTTTGCCAACCCTGTGTCAGGAATGCGCTGAAAATAATTTTTGTGTAGTGTGAAGCGAGTCACTCGTGCCGAGCGGTGTAAGCGGCTCTTTTATTTTTAAAAGACATTTGCGGTTCGTTCTTTATGAATCTTACTTTGAATGTTTTAGTTGCCAGTTATTTTTATTCAGCTTTACGTCTTAGTTAAGGTAGTTTTATGGATGAATGTTTTAAATATTAATGTAATTTTAAAGGCTTTTAGATTCGCTAAATGTTACCAGTCGTTGGTTTTTCAGTAGAGAAGGTTAGAAATTCGTTGTATTACGAATTTAGGATGATACAGATTTATGAAATATTATTTTTAGTTATGGATATTTTATTGTGCCTCGTGATAACATAGTAAAGCACAGACTATAAAGATAAAAAAGAAAATAAAACTGAAAAAGTTACATAAAAAATAATAAACTTGACTGGAAATTGAAGCGATTTTTAATTAATGCAAATGACTGACAAAAAAACATTAAAATCTGCCCTTATTCATTGAAATTATAAAATCTATTTTTAATTTAATAATTTACCGCCGTTTAAAAAAGTACATACAATTTGAATACCGAAAAAAAATCTCGAAATGTCATATTTCTTTTTCTTTAATAAAGTGTAAACCAAACAATAAATGAATGAAGTTCGAAAATAAAAGTAAAATAATATTTAATTCGTTGTAAGCTCAGTTTTCTGCTCACGTGCCGCCGCGCAGCGTTTATACGTTCGGCGCGAAAATTAAAGAAGTGCAGCGACGAAGGGTTGAATGCTAATGGCGGACCTTAATTGAGCCGCCATTACGTTCTATATTTGAAAAAATATGCCAATAATTTGTGTACGGGTGTGTATCTAATTTTATGTTTGAATTTGTTTTTAACCTTTTTTAAAGAGTTTTGAATACTTGTAAACTTTTTGGAGGCCAGATAGACGTAGACCGTTACCTATAAAGTTAAGTTCTAGTATTCTTGATGTATCTGGTAAGATTAGAAGCCGATGTTACTAACATTTAGCAAAATTTAAAAAAATAATAAACAGATGAGTATGCTAAATGAGCTAAACATAAGATAGGTTCTGATTGAAGTTTAGAGCCTCGCCTACATGTATCTTTAGTTCGTTCTGTAGATAGCTCAACGATTTACGAAAATGTTTAATTCAATGTAAAATGTTACAACTAGTACAGAAAACGTTGTTTTATTTTTAATTTTTGTTCCACAAAGATTAAATGATTTGTGTATACTTGCATTAAAAATAAAAGTAACTAATAGATTCTATATAATTTTAAATTCAGTTCTATTATTAAATTACCTTCCTAAACTTTTATATATGTACTTATATTCTTATTCTATTATAGTTATCTACATATTCTTTATTCACCTGTAAAAATACAGCCAAACAAAACATGTCGAGATAACCGTTTGTAGTAATGAAAAGCACTGTTAGTTCTGATTGCGACCCCTCTAACTGTCTTAAAGTTAGCACATACACCTCCCACTAAGGAACATATTAACTGCCAGCGTAACTTGACCCCCTACCCCCTGTTAGGTTGTTTACAAACGAGCGACTATAGTCAACGAATTTACAAATGAAATAACGTGGCGGTCGAGTTTTTTTTCTTGCAATCGGTTTTGCCGCAGAGTTAGACATTCTACAGATATAAATTTAACCTACAGTAAAAAAGTTTGGAACAGAGGTGAAATAATGTATTAATTGATAAATTAGCAAGGAAATTAATGATGTATGTGCTAAATAGGAAATCCAATTAGGTTGAAACTGTGGCATTACGATATATATAAAAGACAACACTTTTTAAGATACCTTTTAAATAGTTTGTATATTTTACACATTTTGACATGGTGGACGAAAACCCTGAGAATAAATCGATTTTTCAAACCTCTTAAACATTTATATCTCTAGAGACAACTTATTTGCTAAAGCTACGTTTAAGTTGAGGGTGCGTATATGTGGCTAAATAACTTTAAGTATTTTTATATTATTTTAGTATGTATTTTATTAAATTTTAAAAGTAAAAACATAAAATATCTTTTCAATTTCGTTCACGGTTTTAATAAATTAAGTCTAACATTTGTAAACAGCCTAAAGTGAACGTTGAGCGAATGTGGGAACAGCGCGCGATGGACTTGAAAAGTTCTTGTTTCATCGGCGGGGAGGCGGGGAGGGGGGCAAGGAACGTGAGAAGAAACGCCGCGATGTACAGCGCTATGTTTTGTGCTGAGGATCGCTCTTGTTTGCGATGGTTGCTATTGTTCGGTGTTTTTCTGATTAAGTATATGTAAAATTATTGTGTGCCGATATTTTATATAAGTATAAAACGAATCTGTATATTTTGATTTACAATTCTGATTAACTGAATCCAGATTTAGAACTATTCAAGCTGCTTTTACAAGTACAGTGGATTGGCTGTTAGGGACCAATCATTATTAAAAGAAAGTAACTTTTAAATATCCTTTTCTATCATTAAACAATGATATAGATATGTATTTTAGAACAGCTCTTTATAAGTATATTTTTTATTATTTCTCCTAATATTTATCAGAGAGATATATCTATTAAGATCAAAGCGTAAGAACAAGGGCATTAAAATTAAACTCTTTGGTAGGTATATAAACAATTACCAACTCAAGTATATAAGTACTTATGTTTTCCTGAAATGAATTCGGTACTTCAAGTACCTCAGCAAGCCATCAGTAAAAGTCAGTACTAATGAAGTTACTTTCCACTAGAAGGAAGGATTCTCAAGCGTGGGTCATATCGATCGCCGCCCACCGACCGCGTCTTAGTGCCAGTTCGTGGTACCATTAATTATGGCAGACACGACGGGACGACACGCGAAATGAAACGAGTTACCAACAATTTGTAATACATAATACACTTGTCACACTGTTGCGACCTCGTTCCAACAATCTATTCATGTAGGTTTTATATCTATCTTTTCGTTACTCTATGATATATGTCAAAATGAAATTGACAGCTTAAACGTAAAACAATAATCATTTGCGCGGTTTCTATAGGTCATTGCCCGCGGAAAAGTAAGTCGAGTGATCTGTCACTTTTCTGCAGGCAGTGAATTTGGACTAGTCGTTTGCAGTTTAAGCTGTTAGTATTAGTTTAAAAGGTAGGTAATTATACCAAAGCTCCAGTTAAGACTTTAATAATAAATTTTCATTGCATCGTTATAAAAAGTGATTCATTACTGACACTATAGGTATGTACACCTACAATTATAAATAGTAACATGCAAAGCATGAAAAATTATGAAGATTATGTTAAAGTGAATTAAGTATATTTATGATTATGAAATATTTCTTACAATATCATAATACCTAGTCCTTTAAAACAGATTTACTTTGATGTTAATGATATTCTTCTTCAAATACAGAGCGCAAATATATAAACAGCAATCGAAGCCACTGATTAAATCTTATACTTTTTAATTATTATTTTGAAAGCATTGGCGATGGCGTAAACGAGCGGTTATCATCGGCATCTCGAGTGGGTGATTAACGCGGTCGGTACACACATTAATCAAGTCGAGAATGTAAGGCGAGAGCGGGCGAAAGTGTATGTGGCTAGTCCTGCGGCTGTATTCTTGATACGTTTATCGATAATAATAATAAAAAAAAAAAACTTTTGTTGCTAAGAAGGTTCGATATGTAAATTGGTTTATAGCGGCCAGTGACGAAAGTAATTTTGTTCTAAGATTTGTTTTATCTAAAATCATTATGAATTTATAAAACATTGATAGGTATATCTTCAAACTTGAAGCTTTTCAGCCTTTAAAGAACATTGAGAATTTACGAATAATTTGAAAATAAGACTTAATATCCATGATGATTGTACCTAGTGATCTATTGTTATACATTTAAATTTTATTCTCTACAATATGTGTCATAAATTAAATTTCTCCTTATTTTTTACGAACTTTTTTTTTATATAGAATAGGACCGCGTATTGGGTGTCATGCCTCGATCTCACTAGGGCTGCCTCTCAGGTATCTCTGTTAATAGGGTAGCCCGTAATGTAAGATCGTTCCCTATAAAGTGTCATCTTTATTTCTTTTGAGTAGCCAATAAATAACAGAATGCCTAATAGATCCCAAATCAAAATTCGTCGTATTTGCAACAAATAAACTGCGTCCAAAAACCTAGGGTTGCTAAGTACCTATTCAGGTACGTAATAACTAAATGATAAACAATGATTTCTATTTCTACTGCACCATATAATAGTTTCTAATCTGTAAGTACCTATTTCATTTGATGTAAAAAACGTTATACTAATTACATTAATTTTCATTCCAGGGAAATTCCTTTTTTTAAATCTCACTAATCAGCTCCCGCCCGTTGTCATTCCCACCATAGAGTTCACATTAAACCTTCGACTAATACCTAAAACTGGCCGCATATACCTTAATTCTACATTAAAGACGACCATCCTCAGAATTGGGCGCTCCTTGGACGTTCGAGGGGAGGGCGCGGGTCGCGGGGGCTGGTGGTAGGGGGGCAAGACACTCGATCAATACCGACCCGACTTTCAAACTGCTTTCACCCTAACGAAAGTCGCCCGGACTCTGCTCGAGCGAGCCACGAGGGAATTGTAGAGAGTTGGTAAAACCACCCAAGAAAAAATTCTAGATTTTGTAGTCTATTTAAATTCTTGAGCCAATTGCTGTTATCTCCTCTTACTACTCTTATCTACTGTTGAAAAAGTCTTAAAAAATATGAAGTTGTAGCGCAAACTTTAAAACAACTTGTAAACTCAACTTTATTATGTAAACATTACAGTGGTTTTTCCTAACACTCGTGTTTGTTTGGCATGTAATTGCGAACACAGTATAAAATAAATGTCACTAATCAACGTGTATGTTTATGGCTTACGGTCAATCACATTCGCACGAATACGCAAATCAACAAGAGTAGGACGATATTTGAAAATGAGTTCATTTCCAAGCTGTGTCAGTTTTTTAACAGACATCAAAGCGCGCGAACGTTGTGCGAATGATTGTGCGCATTTGAGTGACCAGGGTTAAACTTGTATGTAATACATTTCTTTTGTGACAGGAATAACACTCCATCTTAAATTTGATCGATTTGTTTCTATCTTTGTGCCGGCCTTAGAGCAGTCTAGTTAATATGTTAACTTTGTTTCGCGTCTTGACGAGTCTACGACTATCGCTGTGGAAAATTCGTGCATTGTTGGTGTATCCTTGCAGAGCTTGAGTTTTCTTCATACCTTTATTGACCATGCTACGAGGGAAAACTTTGTACATAGAAACAACATGTTTGATTAATTTTGTAGGGTGTATAGTTCTGAATATACTACAAATAATGTTTGACCTGACTCTTTATGAACGGGAAGCAGCGGTTTTCATACCCTCTTTAAACTTGATTTAATTTTGCTGTCTTTGTCTTGGTTTTTTTGCAGTTTGTTGTTGCAGCTAGATATTCAACGAAGCTACATTTTGGTATACTTGAGTTCTTTGATGGTAGTAGTATGTCCTGGCCGGATGTACCTGAAGCAATTAAAAAGCATATGTTAATATAAAGTTCGCCATCGAGGTCGACCACGGCGAACGTGGTATGATGATCTAGTCAGATACACGGGGTGCATGTGGTCAATCGTCAAGGACAGACAGGTTTGGCAGACGAAAGGGGAGGCCTTTGCCAAGCAGTTGGGTCTAAGGTAAGCTACAAAAAAGTATTAAGAAATAACACCTCTTCTCGTCGCTGTCCTTATGAAGAATGTCTAAGGATCATGAATCAGTATTAATATATAACTCGCTTCCTTTTAATACAATAGCTTACTGACTTGTGAGCAAATGAACTTAGTTTTATACCAAGACAATTATTAATTAGATCACAGTGTCATACAAAGTTAAGTGTATTAATTTATTTCTTCGAATACTTCATAAACTTGCTTAAAAAACCAAATGAAAAAATAGACAAAAACCATAAAAAATTAACTCTGGGAAGAAAAATCCATATTGTTTAGGTTATGACATTAAAATATCATTCTTTATTTAAAAAAAATAACTAATAACTTAAAATCTCGATTATCTCAGAAATTACTAGGTTTCGTCCATTACCTGAGTAACTTGGCTGCAAATAAGGTGTACGTTTATCCCCTTTGCAAGGAATTTATCATATTTCCTGACACTCTGTATATACAATTCTAAACATCTCAAAATCCAAACTATCGTATTAACCGCTCCTAACAGATTCCCGCACGTCTTCAGCTCTGTCTTCACGTACGCCCACCCCCCGAACATTTCGTTTCAACCCCCGCCCGGTCTTATCGGCCTTAGCGGACCCACGTATAATTTAATTATATATACATATATACTCAAACGGATTTAAAGATAACGCTTTCATTATTAAGGAGAATGAAGACGTTATTTTAATGTAATTGTCTCGTGTTTTATGGCGCAGAGTTTTTAGTAAGAGCGGTTATAATTTCTTTGTATATTGTGGTAGTGGAAAAGAGTTTTATTTTCCTTTGTTTTAAATCCAGAAAGGTTTAGTTAAGGTTTTAAAGTAATCGGATAAGGATTTTCGTTGGCAAGTAGGTAGTCAGCTTCATAGTATAACTTATAAAAAGCATAAATCTATATAGTATAGTGTAATATATTAGAATATATTAATATATTGTAATATATTAATATATAGCGCATAATATAAAGCATAAGTCTAATATTTTATTTGTATATTAACTTTCGTGAGTAAACCGTTATATTCTTAAACAGTTTATTTTTAAATTAAATCGATTTATTGTTAAATTTTAAACTATAACTACATTATCTTAACATTGCTACTCATAATTATAATCATGAACATGTGTAATATATAATAATAATATTTCATTAGTTGCTCAATAAAGCACTTAATGACTACTAATATTCAAAAGATAACATGTTTTTTTTTTAATAAATCTGCGTCTAAATTTCATTTTACGGTTCATCACTACCAATGACTGTAATAATAGCATCTCAGCTACATAATCTGTGAATGAAGAAACGAGTTGCACGAGAATCAACCCTTTGAATGCTGCGTCGTGAGAAACGCGGAGATGAAGGGTCTCCGTGACCCGAGGTCACTACTGGCCGCATCGTGTGATCTGAGAACACTGAGATAAGTGAGAGATAGATTCCAGTTTTACATGTTTGGTGGCTATTTGAGAGAAGTGTATAAAAGGATGATACTTAGTCAGTTTTTTTATTATGCAACACAGCATAAGAATTATATATATTTAATTTTATTTTAGGTTAAAGACGCGTTTACAAACTTACTTGTAAAGTACTTTAAAATAAAACGCTAAAATTAAATGATGGGAATAGATAGACGCAATTGCTTGTAAATTATTGTTTTACAGACAAAGATATGCAACTTCTAAGTATTGATAAGAAAGTATTTTTTAAATTTGGTATACCTTCTAATCGATATATAAAAGAAATACATAATAGTAAAGATAAATGAAAGATTGAGCTTGACAGCACTAGCAAATTGAGATAAGTGATATGCTGGGTATCTCTAACAAAAAACATTTACAACAGCGTGAGAAATATCTTTTAACCGTCATAGCAAGCTGACCTAGGTCAAAGTCGTGACCCACGGGCCACAACAACCGGTAACCATGGAAAGGGTTAAAAAAAACGTTCACCTAGTCTCTGATCATTCAAAGTGTAATGTAGCGTCGACATGACAAAAATGGTATAACTTTGAAACTGTCTTGATATAATGTTGCGCATCGGTCTCTTTTAAAGATTTTATTTCTTTAAAATTGTCGTTTTTGCAATTATTACTACGTTTGGAGCTGCTAGAAAGGACATGTAAGTGTAAGCAATCAACAAACAGAATAAGCCAAATAAAATTTTAATAGATTCTAAACATAATTAAAATAAATATAGTTACTTTAAAAGCATTTTCTTTGTCTGTGTAATGATCGTGATAAGTTGCGTCAATCAAGGCGAGGCGACCACGACCGCGCGGGTCAAAGCTGCGACCCGCGGGTCATCGCGACCGGTAGCCTTACAAAGGGTTAAAATTGTAGTTTCATATTTTGTTTAGAAAAGAATAGATATTAAAACTTGTATTGAGTTTATAAATGTTAACATTTCTAACGATTAGTTTTTATATCAATACTAGCTGTGCCCCGCGGTTTCATTCGTCTTGCTTTTCTTCTAGGGCAAGCAACGTAATATTTAATAGTCTATCCTTTCTCGAGAATAAGTCTTTTGGTTTGGAGATTACCGCGATCAAACAAATAAACTCTTTAGATTTACTATAGTATAGTTATGAATAATGTTAAGATATATTTTGTAAAATTGGAACTAAGATGTAACTGTTTTTTTAAACCAAATAACGTTTACTGCATTCTATATACATACTTTTTCTAGTGAAAAGTAGTCCTCGAATCCTAGTTTGACCTTACACAAAATTATCTATAACCCGAATAGCAAACACATACACTGCGAACTTACGTAATAAATAATCAGGATATTTGTAGGAAGCAAATTGCGTGCAATAAATAAGAGATATCATACTATAATAGCAGAGCAGTAGACAATAAATTTAGGCGCAATTAGATTTAATCGTTGAATAGAAAGCGTACTACGATCTTCTGCCGAGAATACGATCAATAGCAGGCGTTCACAACCTTTGGAAAATGTCATATTTAAACTGTCATAAGTTTTTGTGACGTCATAATGTCATGATTTTGCAGATTTTTCTCATTATTTGTGGTAGGATGAAGTTAATAAAAAATAAGATATGTTTTAGGATTGGTAATGAATAAATAAATCAAGTACAATCAAGAGTTGTGTATTAATACCGTTAGAGATGACGATGCATTACATTTTTTTATCTTTTTTATGTTAATTTGTATAAATAAGTACAAGTTTTTATATCATGAGCCGAAGGTTTGTGATACCTACACTACTACAGTATATTACATAGTTTACGGTCCGCTCGAGGCACTTGTAATAAAATCTTGTCGACGCCACCGCCCCCGCGCGGTTTATGAATATTGTTCCGCCGTTCAGCGCGATAAGATACAAACTAGACCAAGTTTTCTATAATTGCTTTAGTTTGTATTGTTTGTGTTTTTTTTTTATAATATTTGTTTTGTCTCTCTAAGGTAGAACTATAAGGTTACAATAATTTGAGAAAAACTAAGCATTTATGAATTTGGAAATCGTTAAGTAAATTTAACCGATGGATAGACAAAATAAGTCAATTGCTACAAAAACCCGAGGATTAGTAATATATTTATTTTGTAATAATCTTCTGTATACTGCATAAATAAAATTTTGTTGAAAAAAAAAAATATGAATTTCTTGTAAATATTTGTTGACAGAGTTGTGACTGAAGGAATGACTAATTTTTTTTTTTTTTAAGAGGTCTATGCAGTTAACCTGAGCGCAGGTTTTGACTGCTTAGTTCTAGTAACCCCGACATCCCTTTACAGTCGATAGAGCAACAAGAGGTTGGTTTGTGGGGATACAATCAATCAGTTTACCGCTATTACGAGAATATGGGGACAGAACATGCCATGAATAGGAGCCAACTTTACATCCGAAAAGCCAATAAACAATTCAATTTGTATAAGTATTATATAGTAGGTAAGTATTTAAATTGTATAACTTAATTTAGGTTAGGTTCATTGTAAGGTAAAACCTTAAACTGTTGGCAAAAGATACAATACTATATCACAATCATACAGAGGCAATAAACGAGTAACAGTCTAATTAATATCATGGTAGGCACTCGTACCGAGTATGTTCGCGTTACGATAGCGGAGACTATTTACTGTCAGACACTTAAATATTCCAGCAGGGATAGCCAGGCACTAAACTAAAACATTAGAGAAGAGTACCCGGCCGGAAAAGCAGATTTATATTACTACCCCAACTAAGATCATAAAACTATACACCGCCCGGGCCGAGTATTAATATTGTGCCATTTATCATGACCCTACCCCCTTCGCCCCCATCTTTTGTGTAAGAAATACACCCGAAACAACCGAGAGAACAAGTTTCGATAACGAAAACTATTCAAACGTTCCCAGCTAACAGCACAACTTGTTCGGGGATGTTCTTAACTCGGGTGCTTCAGCGGTCGTTCGAGGAAAATTGGAAATCGAGGCGAGTGCGGACGAAAACCGACTTTTTGACGTTCGTATTTTAGTTTACTTTCAAACGGTCGGTATTGATAGTAGGATTTCGAATGGAATCGAATATAATAGACTTTGTATATCGTGTATTAAAGTTTGATTTGGCTTGTGTTAGTTGTGCGAGCAGTTGGCCGGAAGGGTAGAGTCGTAAGGAAGTTCGGCGATTATGTTTAGTCAGCGCTGGCTGTGTAATGGAAAGGAAGTAGGAATTGGGGCCTGTAAGATGTGGTCGTATAAGGCGGCCATTCCTGTTTAGCTCCCAGCGGTAGGAGGAGAGGGGAGGGAAGGGTAGAGGGGGGTGTAGGGACGATTTGTTTGCTTCTAAGGTCCGTTCTATTCCGCAGCTGCGGGTAGGATTTAAATTTCGCACTGGGCCTCCTTTTGTCCGCGGACCTTCTCAGTTGCTTGATGAGATGCCTCTTTACAACTTTAAATTGAAGTGTGTTCTGGTAAATGTTTTGAATGTAGAAGTTTAGGGCGGTGCCGGCGTGGCGGCGTCCTAATTGTATTTTGGATCAAATTGTTTTTTAAGTCTGACCTACATGGGAGTACAGTAACTTATGAGTTAAGGAAACATATTTGATGTAAAATAATTCTAAAAGACAACTATTTTTATAATTAAAGCCAAGCAGCTTAAAATGTTTTTCTGAAACCATTATAGAAAGGCAAATTCAATAACTATCCAATCAAAATTATCTCTTATTCTCACATAAACATTCAAGCTACTCTATTCTACATCCAACCTTAGATGAAGTTGGGAAGTAATAGTTGGGTATACGTTAACCACAGAGAGAATATAATAGGTTGTATGGTACAAGTTGGTCGTGGACTTATACAATATGAAGACTGCCTTGGAGGAGCCATTTATATGTATAGATAGGTACTTCGTGAAAATGTTATACCTGCATATAATATTATGTACCTTTGCGTATTTGGTAGATGACATTTTGGGTTTTGGTTGGTGACAATAGTAGAAAAACTAGTGTCCCTCTGCTGTTGGAGGTCATAACCAAGCTTGTTTTGCCTTCGAAAGTCGTATATAGTTATTTGCAATGCGACAAATAAGATAAACCTAACAAATATTTTTTTGCGTAGTATAAATATATTTTTAACAACTAAAAATTTTAAATCAGTTAGGCTCACAGTGATAGTAAAGACAAATCAAACAGGCCCAAACACGATAAGATTACGTCCTTACGTTACTGAGTCCCTCTGGCCACCTTCTGCCTCTATTATAAGGCAAGAAAGTACCATAATAATTGTATTCTGTCTAGACTAGGTCGTTCAAATTTAGCTTCCAAGGTTTGAACAAACATACATTGTATTAAAAAAAAAACAAATCAATGTACAAAAGTACGCTTTCTACATTGATCCGTCCGGGGACAACAATTCAAACCCGCGACCTCAGAGCTGGCGTATATGTGTGTACGCCAGCTCGACCACGGAGATCGTCAAAGTTAAAGAAAAGCAACTTTACTTCTTAATGGAAATAATTTAGGTACATACGACTATTTTTTTTAATAATAAACTATCTTTGAAACGCATTTTAAGTACTTACATATTTATCAGTTTTAAAACTATGTATAAGTCGGGAAACGGTTTTCCTTAGTATAACCAAGAGAATATTGTAAATTCAAAAGAATTATATTACCACAAAAAAGTTACCACTCAAAATATTGAAAACCGAACACGATAGATAAACCTCAATTTCTTGAACTTACATTACTTTAACTGGCTGATTATTTAACGATATGTGTGTATGACTTATATTTTCATAAATAACTGTACAGAAAACAATAGAGTATAGTTTAGAGGTAACCGTAACCACACAAATCATTATACATAGTTGGTTCAAGTTCTAGCTAAAATCAATGATTCTTTAACCAATTCCAATGTCTGAAAATAATCTAAATTTCACATGAGATCCTTTTTATTTATTTAATTTATCAAATCGTTTATTCATGTGTGTTCTTATAAATCTGTAATTTACCGTTTACATTACATACTTGAGAAGAACAGAAGTCCTCCTAAAAGGAAATATTACTGACACAAGAAAATTATTTTTCATTACTAAAATACAGAGCCAAATGTCCCTTACACTGTCGAAATGACTCGCAACTACTCCTTGGGCCATTAAATAAGCAGCTTCGCAGATGGGCCCTAAGATTAGATTGACGGTGGGAACTAATATCAAGGGGTGTAGCCCCGGGCTCAATATTAAGGCGGGGCACCACCCCGGGGGGATAAGAACTGATCGAGGGGGGCCCAGAAACTTGGGGGTGCTAAGAACATTATTAAATTGGATGATGAGTATATGTTTTGTAGGTGTGTGTCTCGTGGGTTCGCTTGGGTCGATAGTTGAGATGAAACGTCAACTTGAATATGTAGTGTCGTTGTATTTCGTGATAAAGTAATTGTTGGCATTCATTCTTAAACAATAAAATTGGACAAATCATATTTTTATTTGACCACTGCCATATATATTTTTAAACTATTTGCTTTTGTTCACGACCGAGATATTTATCGTCAGTCAGTGCTAATTATGCTTCGGTTGTAGGTACTGATTTAGAAAACAAGTAAGTATAAGTATTTCAATATTAGCGACTCCCAAGTCGCTAAAATCACTGTGTACCCAGTAATGTAAATTTCTTATAGATTTACTATTTAAGAAAGATACATACATATTGTAATTAAAAAAATGTCCTAAGCCATATTTATGTCAATACTGTATAACTCTTTTAAGTTACTATTTTTAAGATGGCTTCTTACCATTTATTTTGAATACCAGACAAAATTAATAACATATGTATCCGTTGATATTTTTTCTAGCAAGAGATCAAATAATGTCAAATTCCTATCTCCAGGAGGAAAAATTATCTATGGATATGTTATTGAAATTGGCTGGAAGAATAGAATATCTAGAATAGGTTTGAGTAGAGCGACGTTAATGCCTTCCAAGTGAATGAGTTTAAACTGGCCAGCTCTTAACGATTTACATTAAAATAGCTGGTAATTAATCAAGCTTATTAAGATTACACTCAGCAACACTAGACATGTTATTGGAAGATGAATCCTTACTAATAATATTAATGCGAAGGTATCTCTGTCTGTCTGTCGCGCTTTCACACCAAAACTACTGAACCGATTTAAATTAAATTTGGTACACAGATAGTCTAGAGTCTAACAAGGAACATATGCTACATTTTGCAGCAATAACCGACATCCACGCGGGCGGAACCGCGGGAAACAGCTATTATTTTTATAATAGAAACAAGTTTAAATGTTTTATCCACCAATTTATTAACTCAGTAACAACTGAGTTGCGTTACTCAGTACGTTGGTACCTTGCGGTCGAAAATTTTATGATTTTCTTACTAATAGTAATCAAACAAAATATTTGACTAATTATTGAGTGATTATAATAGTTTTATTTAGATATCGTACTATAAATTGGGTACGGTGGATCGTAGAGTAACGGTTATATCGAAGAATTATGAATATTAATTTCCCTAATTAGTAGCTTTACTTATCTTTACCACTTTTACTATAGAGGTACCTACGGTAAATTGTATGCAACTACTACATAAATTCCATATAAACTACGTAACATTTTAAACGCAAATGTAACGCTGTTTGTCTGTGATTCTGTATGTTACGATTTTACGGCTAAACCGCTAAACCGATTTAGATGAAACATGGTATAGGGCATGCTTGGATCCTAAGAAAGGCTACATTTTGCCGCGATAACAGACACCAACGCCCGGGCATCAGCTAGTAGAAAATTGTATTAAAGGTTTAAAATATTCTTTAAAACTAGACAATACTCAACTAAAATAAAAACAAATTAACCCACAGACCTTTCCTTATCATGAAATTCAAGGCCATTTCCACTGCTTTCAAATCACATTCACGCTGAACAAAAACCCTGATCCTCCATAAACAAAGTGTTCAAAGGCAGAAGGGACAAATGACCCAATTTCCTTAAGTGTTCCTGAGCTAACCTTCACTCGCGCGTGAAGGGTCCAACCGACCCTACCGCGCAACTTTCGTTGCCCTACTTGTGAAAAATGTGGAAAATCTTTTCAATGCGCTGTCGATTGTTGAAAGAAAGTTTTAGTTTTGTGATTTTTGTTTTTTTGGTTAATTATTTGTTTTGTGATTATGATAGGTACATTGGTTTTAAATAGTATATATATTATATACATTTAGTTACACGACAGCTTTGAAAAAAAAAGGATTGTTTTAAGTGCGTCAGCGTTAACATTAAGTAGATAGAATAAAAATAATAGATATTAATAAAACCTTCATAGTAACTAAGTAGTTTGTAGAAAATGCAGTTTTAGATATTGCTTTATTACAAACACAGCAAAATTTTTCCATCGATTGGGATAAATAAAATAACCATATTAACTAACTAGCTGTTCCCCGCGACTTTGTTCGCGTGTTTTAGTTTCAACGGTTTTTAATTTTTGCAACATTTTTCATTTATGCTCCGCTCCTATTGGTCGTAGCGTGATGTTATATAGCCTATAGCCTTCCTCAATAAACGGACTATCCAATACAAAAAGATTTTTTCAAATCGAACCAGTAGTTCCTGAGATTAGCGCGTTCAAACAAACAAACAAACTCTTCAGCTTTATAATATTAGTAAAGATTTATTTGTTTCGGTCGTTTTCTTAACGTGTCTGAACGGTTGTTTAGAGAATATTTTACATTGAAATGCAAAAGATACTGAAAAAGGAACTCGGATACTGAGCTGGCCATTTATGACGCCTAAATAAATTGTGATTAGTTGAAAAACTTAAAATCAAATATGCAATAAATAAACAATACCTGGTATATATACATTTTAAAGAAATAAATGATATTAAAATAATACAGATCTATTTACTTAACAATAGGTAATCATCAGCATAAAAGAAAACCGTACAAAATAAACCTTTCTTTAACTTAACTACACAGGGAAACCTACTTCAAATCAGAATAATTAATTAAATTATCTCACGCAAGGTTTCAAATTCAACCCGTTACCTTCTGAGGGTTAAGGGTCTCCCGAGCCCTAAAGAATGGCAGCAATCTTGTGGTAATTCTACCCGGGCCTGCCTACAAACTATCGCTTTTATATGTACTTATTATATGCTTGTATATGTAGGTACGTAAAACTTAAGTGTGTATGTGTGTTGATGTTTATTCAAATTTCAGATTGGGTGAGTAGGGAAATATTGATCCTTTTGAAGCCTTTTGATCGTTTTCTATATACCTACCGTCGTAGTAAGTATACTATGTTGTTTCTGGAATTATTTTATTGATTAAGTTGACGTATTGGTTTGAAAACCTATCATATTTCTTTAATATTTAATTTAAATAACGAAGGAAAAGATGGAAGATGATAAAAATACTTTCTTGTATTTTTTCTTTTTTTTTCCCAGCCAGTTTTTTTTGTATTCTAAACATTAATGTTATAAGTACTTAACTACATATTTAATCAGATGTCAGTCGGCCAGAAAAAAAATGTAGGTTACCTGCCTATATGTAGGTACACAAATTCCTAACTGAATATAAATTCGAGGAAGTTCGTTGCTTTCAAAAACCAAAAAAAAAAAAATTGGTTGTTTGTAAAGTAGGTAGGTTTACGATCGAGATGTTTACGTGATAACGTCTTATTGGTGATATAAGTCTTTGGGAAGTAAGGAATTAATGAAGATAACAATTTTTTCAAATTTTCATAGTTTGTTTCACTGTTAAACATTCAACGAAAACTTAACCGCACGAGAAAATCTCCATTCGTTTGTATGCCGCTAGAGTGAGAGAGACGGAAGATCGGTCCACTCACTCGAACGCTATGCCAGCCTCCGCTCGTGAGGATTCCGCGTGACAAGTTTCATTTCTGTTCATGATTTTTGTTACGCAGACGCGGTACTGACATAGTCAGTTAAATCACTATAGTTGAAAGACCCCATTACTAAACCTCCGCTGTCCGTCCGTCTGTCCGTCCGTCCGTCCGTCTGTCCGTCCGTCTGTCCGTCTGTCCGTCTGTCCGTCCGTCCGTCCGTCCGTCCGTCCGTCCGTGTGTATTTCTGTTGCCGCTATAACAAGACGGGAGATCGGTCCGTCTCTCTCTCGTTATACCTGCGATCGCGCTCGTGAGGTTTTGGTGTGACACAAGTTTCTGAACATGTCACCCGACTAAAACGATTTTAAAGACGTTATCACGTCAAAAAAGAAAATGAATTCTAAATTAAAAATTATCAATCACAAGCTTATATTTGCTGCTCAAATCAAAATACGAATGGGTCCGTACTCAAGTAAAGCCCCGTCCACAAGATAGTGTGGGCTAGAAAATAGCAAGGTATATAATACAGGTTGTTTGCAGAGGAGCGGTCTCATTAAAACTTGCATGGCTTCGATACTGCCCGCGCGTTTATTGATGGTGTTTTACTTTAGTGTATTGATAGGACGATGTAAAGGGCCTCACAGTTACGTAGGTAGGACCTTTCGGTTAAGTCGAATGTTTTAAGTTATGTAATTAATGTAATGCTTATTAAATTATATTATACATAACTCGCCTAGTATACGTAACTCGTTAACAATATCTATCTTCAAGAAAAGAGTAAAAGAGCACTACCTTTCTTCTTAACTTGTTGTTATTTATATATGTAAGTATATATTTATATGTATAATAGTAGTTGTTTATATGTATATTGTATATATAAAATTTATATATATTATTCTATTAACACTATTTCTCTTTTTCTATCTCCTACACACTGTTGTCTCCATTTCTGATTTATTTCTCCTTTCGCAGGTCTGCTGGAAGAAATTTCTTTCAGAAATAAGCAGTACCTTTGTACTTTATTGTTGTGTCCTTCATACCTATATATTTTTGTGTGTACATGAATTGTTAATCTATACTAATATTATAAAGCTGAAGAGTTTGTTTGAACGCGCTAATCTTAGTAACTACTGGTTCGAATTGAAAAATTCTTTTTGTATTGGATAGTCCGTTTATTGAGGAAGGTTATAGGCTATATAACATCACGCTACGACCAATAGGAGCGGAGCATAAATGAAAAATGTTGCAAAAATGAAAAACCGTTGAAACTAAAACACGCGAACAAGGTCGCGGGGTAGTAAATGATATCTTGCATTGCTTAATAACTTAGTATGAGTGGAGTAGTGCTTGGCTCTAAAAAACATAACAAAACGATCATAACTAACGATTTCTGTGTTAAAAATAGAACATGTTAATAGGGATGTGGACTACATTATTTATAATGTCTGTCTTGAGATAATAAATAAGTAAATATTAAAACTGACAAAGATAAAGCACTTTATAGTGCAAGTAGTGCGGGCTTGTGATCAAAATTTAGCTTAAAATTTTAGTGTGTTAATTGCAGCGGGACATCACGAGAAGTTTCCATTCATTGTATCTCCGTATTTTTTTTTTACGTGATAAAGGAAAAAATACTTGTCTAATATTTTTTTATTATATAAAAGACAGAAATTAAATAAAAATTAGGTAACATCCCTATTGAAAGACAATAAACCACAAGAAGAGTCCATAGTAGACCATTAATAGTTAGCTACGTGTTTCAACGTTATACCGACATTCACTATTATTTTAATATAAGCAAGCTTTACATCTCAAAACATGAACAAAACACTATCTAATTCTAACAAACAACAAACGTTTAAAACGTGCTTCGTATCTTATATACGTTTGAAATATTAGGTAAAGTTCGGTTGGTAGTTAAGAGTTGCGATGAAATATGTCTTGGGGTGGGGATTAAGGACGCCTTAAGCCCGCCTCACCGCCTCAGAGCGATGCCCAACTTATTAAGGGGGAGTTGGATAGTTGGTATGTGTTGTGTTAAGTTGATAGTTTGTATTTTGTGTACGTACGAAATGGTTGGGCGATGAGGTTTGTAAAAAAAAGGATGTTTGAGTGACCTTTCAGTCTCTTATGCAGTTATTACACTATCCTAAATTTAGAATCCTGAATGAAATCATTTCATATATTTAGGAAGGTGTAATTGCATTCAGTGTTACTAAATGCAAACACAGCAAATGCTTTAACATGAAGGCATCCTAATTCAGTGACTGAATTAGGATGGTACTTTGGGTAATAATAAGCGCTTACCTGAAAAAGTAAAGAGCAACTTTAAAACGACTTAATAAAGAGTTTTGTTTCAGTATTTGGAAATTTTACACACAAAAAATTCGCACAAGAAATTTGGATTAAGTCGTACACAAATCATAACTATTAAAATGCTGATCAGATCTTAAAAAATCACCAATAGCTAACACGTTAGTTTTCAAACAAAAAAGAAACCACATCATATTTGGACCATTCGTTTAGAAGGTACGATAGAGAAACATTATTTTAGACACAGACACATCAAACTTTTACTTAGTTTATTTAGTTTGCATTCGTTGTGTCGACAGGGAATGAACTTAGATAACAGCATTACGAACCAAATACTAAAACTAGCTAATAGCAGGTATTACAAATACCGATTTCAATGAAGTACATTAATATACAATTAAACCAATACCAAATTTTAGATATAAATATTCAAAAAACTATAGTACTAGTGAGAATCTCAGAGTAAACTCGTTAGTGTTGGGCTATCCGTCAGCTGGCTTCGTCTGTTTCAAACAAATGTACACGTCAACACTTCTGTTAGTTGGTATTGCTTCTTCAATCTTACTAACACAAGACTATTATGAGTTAGTAT
The DNA here is from genome assembly GCA_932294365.1 of Diachrysia chrysitis. Lineage (NCBI taxonomy): Eukaryota > Metazoa > Arthropoda > Insecta > Lepidoptera > Noctuidae > Diachrysia > Diachrysia chrysitis. The sequence continues at coordinate 3,185,879 of OW028661.1, forward strand.
GAGAACTTGAGTAATGCTAAGAAACAAACCCCAAAATACTAAATGCTTCCTAACGTGACAAAGACAGAATGTGACTTACGGTGTGTTTGTCTCTGTTTGACGTCTCATTAATCGGCTAAAAGATCCTATGTATCTATATCGACCGATCTGGCAGTGTCCAAATTATTTAAAAACTGGCCAATTTCGAGTCGGACCCGCGCATTAAGAAAATTTGTCTAATAGAACACATAGCTAATGATATTTCGAATCTAGCCTAAGCTAGAACATTTTTAGGGTTCTGAATCTGAAGGATGCCAACGGTCTAGCCTCTGTTGTTTGACCGTCCGTCTGTCTGTCCATCTGTCTCATGAACCGTAATGGCTAGAGTGTTGAAATGTTCACAGAGTATGTAGGTATTTCTGAAGCCGCTAAACAATAAATAAAAAAAAAAATCAAGGGGCCTCCATAAAATGGTCCCAAACCCTTCATACGCGAGTTAGACTCGCACTTGGTCGATTTTAAAGACCACTTCAACCTTCTCTATTCAAAACAATATTCAAATTCACGATGCACCACGAACATCAATCTATAATTCAAACTCCAACCGCTACTCTAAAAATGATTGAGTCTATCTAAATATAATTGAGTGTTAGTCATGATTAGTTCTTAGCGTTTTGTGGAAGGCGAGGCGACGTCGTTAGCGGACGCCAATTTGTCGGACAGTTTCAGACTAGCCGCTAATGGTAGCAAGTTCTTAATTTATATTGGATTTAAATACTTGATTATGCTTTTTAGTGACGATCTTTGGCAGTTTTGGGCCTTCATAGGCGATGCTAGGCTGATTAAAATGTGTTAATTTAATTTGTCAAGTGATGTTTTCCAAATTAATTACAGAAAGATTTTGCTGTTTTCATATATTATTATACTCTTGTTCGCGTAAAGTAAGAGAAATCAAAATACCTATTTAAAATAAATTTGACATGGAAAAAATATTTTTGTACACGGCATAATATTTCAAGAAACTTTCCCTACTATGTCTAGACAACAACTTAATTCCAATGAATACAAATTATTGCGTAAGTAATTAAAGCTTTTTAATACCAGCTAATCAAGTATATAATGAGATGCAATTAATAATAATGTTTCTTGGTATTTATTTTATATCGTAATATTGTAATTTTTATTAGTCAATCCGATTAACACAATCAGTCAAAGCTAAGATGATTATATAAAATTCTCCGAAGGGTTGCCTTTATTCTTGAGGGCACACAAATAAAGTAGACTATGTGCGGAATATGTAAAATGGAACTAACATTATGATAAAACTAAAATCATGCCTGATGGCCATATGAAAACGGCATTTGAAAACATTATTTTCTAACAAAATTTTGTTACACTCGCACTATAATGACGCAACAGTGTTTTTAACACAACAAATACGATAATTAATCATAGCAGCGCCCTCAATCTCAAGACGATTCGAATTTACAGAATTCTCGTGGATTAGATTGTAATTCATTTTAATTTATTGAATCAAATAAAGGAACGAATAAGATTATGTCATCTAAAACCTATACCATAAAATTTCAATGTACCGTCTAGATTTGAACAAAACAACTTTACATACATTTACTTAATTGAGGCTCTAAGCCCTACCCAACCTATTTATAGGAGGCAAAAGTAAAGGTGGCCACCCTGAATGTTTACAAAGCATTTGCTTAATAACTGAAACTTCGGGGTAGGGTCGAATTCTCCTAATACCTACGCGTAGGTGTGTGGGTGGGAACTATCGTTAAACTGGCGGCGTGGCTGTGTGCGTGATTACCGGTTGCCATGGCAACGTATCTTAAAGATCTCCCTCTCTGCCCCGTCTCAGTTTTGTCCTTTCTCCTTTGCACGCGTTTCTTGTCGGGAGGCGTGAAATTGTACGGTCCGCATGATAAGCTGGTTTATTTGTTAGTTTTGTTTTATTTAACCAACTTAAAAAAAATAAGGTTCTCAATTCATTGGAATCTTTGTTTCTTATTTATTTTACCCCATTTTTCGAACACGCTTAGACAGATTAGAATTTTTGTTTTTTTGAAAGTTTTATATTTCCCAGGTATTTCCCGAGTCAGGATCTGATGATGAGATTCCAGGAAAATCGAGGGTAACGTTTAATTTTTATATACACGTATTACATACGTATTTCAAAATTTCATTCATTCTCTTCCATTATCATTTGAAATGATCTCGTTGAATTCGGTTTTTTTTACAATAAGTGAGGTTTTATTTATTTTTAAACGATTCGGATCAACTTAATCAATTGAAGGTTTAAGAAAATTGTTTTTGAAAAATTACGTAATTGCCAATTGGACTCTTCCAATTGGCCTTTGTCCAGAAGTGGATCTTTATCGATGTAGACTGGTTGGTGGATGCAGTAGTAAGGATTATGTTCTATACAAATCCTAATCATGATATAACAACAATAATGATGAACGGAATATGATAGCTTAACATTGTAAATGAACACACATGGAAAAAAATGGTGTAATTTCAAAATGACAATGAATGCGGCTTCGTCTGCGCGAAACAGAGGTATAAATGCATATAGTAAAAAGCTGTTCCATTGATAGAGACAGATACTACAAGTTTATTTATTTTTATGTGAGTAACTATATGGTATGTATTTTTAACTAGGATATTATAAACGTCTTGTCAAACATATACGATGAGAATTAACGTTTAAGCTTTAACAAGACGAAAAAAAAACAACTAAGAAACGAAATATATCTTCCACTCTTGATTTTTCTGTCTCCAGTCCCACAGGGTTAACCAGTCCGCGCGGGGGGTTCAAACTCCACTAATGGAGTGGCGACCTGCCTCCCGCGCGTCCCCACCCCCCCCTCTCGATCCCACAAGCCATAAAATTGTAAATTAGTGATGAGCCGGCTGGCCGCGCGACGTATATCGATTTATTGGCACTTTAGTGTTGGGAAACTTTAGTGTCGAAGAATTTGGGAAGGACTGTCAGTCATGATTTTTTTTTGTATTTTATTTTGTTTTTAATTTAGTTTGAGCGGGGAATGTAGGGTCGCCACGTATATGAGGTACATTTTAGTTCAATGTTTGAAGATTTTATATTATTATGCATTGGTATTTCTTTAATTTCTTGAGATTATGTTATGTAAGTAGTAATGGAAGCATATTTTAGAGCGGATATAATAAACACTATACATTAAGTCTCTGAAAAATCTTAACTATGTCATAAGCAGATAAGAAGAAAAATAACTTACCCAGTACATGGGTTACACAAATTTACATTGTCATGAACATTTAAGAATCACTGGATGTCACCGCATCGGCATCACTCAACCAACTAAGAGTTAAAACCCAAAAATGGGTAACAGACAAATGATTTATAAATATTAATAAGTGGCCAGTTGTGTCCGGTCAAGGAGTTATGTTAATACACATTACTATTGTGCACGAACCGGTTATTATCAGACAAATTAAGGGTGCTGACTAAGCTACCAACATATCCTTTACCACTCCCCAAAAAACACCACAAACCCTATGATACCCACGTAAGGTTGATTTTTGTTTGTTTTCTTGTTTGGGAAGTGTATCAATAAGTTGGTTTAACGGAAAGGTGTGTGCATACATTAAGTTCGATGCTGCATCCCCTTGTTAGAACATACGAGATTTGAACTCGTGGTCTTTTTGACCCTGAGCCATTTTAGTGTTTGGTCCCAGTGTCGTGGGATCGTTATGGAGATCGGATTCTGTGGGAATTCGGGTTTGAATGTCTGGACGGTTGAAGGGAGAATATACTGGCTTCTTAATAGTGACCTTCGTAGGGTTACCGAAGAAAAATATTTAATTAAAATTATTATGTTGCATTACATGAGGAACAATCTATTTATTTTGAATTTACGAACAGAACACAACAAATCTAAGTCAAAATTAAAGTAAAAACACCTACCAGTTGGACCGAAAAACTGTTCTCGAACCTAGTAAATTATACTTAAGTTTTTCTTTTACATAAATTTTCTTAGTGTGTAGATTTATGACCTTGTCAATTTTTTCCGGGGCTGAACTCTGGCGATAAATGTAGTAAGATAATTTTAAATTATAAACTAGAGTTAATACCTAAAATACCATCCCTATTATTTAGCAATAAATAAGCTTAGACGAGACATTGCCATGCATACCAACGAAAGCCATCTGAGAGCAAGTACATACACACATACAAGCTTTACATTTGTAAATCTCGAACATCTAATATACGTGAGGTACCGTAAATTTCAATTGAAAGGAACATGTGAAAGCAAAACCTAACATAAACATTTGCTCAGAGTACTAAGTACATCTTTGAATTGACAAACAGCGTTTGGTTTATACGGCGAGGAATACAGACGATATACTTATTTATGTATCAGGGTGATGACGTCACGGAATACTGAAATACACACTCGCATGCCTGATGGGTGGAATGAATTTCTAGCTTACAATTAGATTTGTTTTTTGTGGTAAATAATGCAAGAAAAATGCGTCTAACTGAAAAATTGAGCTGTTTTTTCTGTGAAGGCGTTTTTTGTAAATATAAAGTAGGTATAATACACACGTGAATATTAATTCGAACGATAAAGATATATTAGAAAATATACTATCAAAGAATACAAATCTTTACATAGTATAAAACAAAGTCACTCCCGCTGTCTGTATGCTTAGATCTTTTAAACTACGCAACGGATTTTAATTCAGTTTTCAGCTAGAGATAGTGATGCAAGAGGACGGTTTATATGTATAACTAGCTGTCCCCCGCGACTTTGTTCGCGTGTTTTAGTTTCAACGATTTTTCATTTTTGCAACATTTTTCATTTATGCTCCGCTCCTATTGGTCGTAGCGTGATGTTATATAGCCTATAGCCTTCCTTAATAAACGGACTATCCAATACAAAAATATTTTTTCAATTCGAACCAGTAGTTCCTGAGATTAGCGCGTTCAAACAAACAAACAAAAAATATTAAGTATAGATTCATTAATATTTTGTATAACCGTGAGAAGCCGGGGCGGATCACTAGTCGTTAATTAACATAATAACTACATGTTTTGAAACAATTCATTTATATTAATGTTCAAAGCATGTAATAATAAGCCTTCATAGTTTAATGTATAAAGTTTATGTTCCTGACTGTACCTCGCGTACTTCCAACGTATATTTACGTGTACGTGGCCCCTCCTACCTCTGTTCAAGTTCATTTCCTGCAGCAAATCGTCTTGCTACCTCTACCTGTACATCTATCTCTACCCGCCGCTCTTCACCTAAAGTAGACTGAATTAAGTGACAATATCTAGTTCAGTCCTGTTTCTGGTCACTGGAAACTAGTACGTGGATTATACTTTAAAATAAAAATGTTGTAGATACGTCAAAAATGCATGATTTTTGACACTTATGCAGTTTTTATTAAGAAGTTTTAACTTAAGATTATCAACCAATTAATTTACAAAGCCTAATCTTCAATTAATTAGAATGATTTAATCAAACTTTTTGATTTGTGTAAAATTAATCCAAATAGTATTACTAATACTTACTGGCAAAAAGGTCAATTATAACTGGACATACATATTATAATCATACCTTGTTTTCCACCCGATATCTTGGCATGAAAATACTAAATAAAATATAATATACAAGGTGATCTTTTAGTCGTTGTACAAAAGAAAACTATGACCTCTATATAGGATATAAAAACAGCTGGTATCAAAAATTAAAAAACAATCGAATATCAGTATTATTACCGTAAAACTCTTACGGCTTCTGTATTGAAATTCGAGTTGTTTTTCATTTGTTTTTTTGAGTTTTTATACCAAGCAATTTTTAACATAAATGAATTTCCTAAGAAAATTCTAACGTCTGTACATAAGCAAAACGATTCGTTTTTTTTAATATAGGAACCGATCAATAGAAGTCATAGTTTTCGTTAGTAAAAAACTTAAATTGTATAATACTATAATATAAATAATATAAAAAAATATATACTGTTTGTATAATATAAATCTGAAGTACATACAGCAGGCTACAATGAGAAACAATCCTGAACATTGTTACGCATAAAACAATATTTAATATCTTTAAATGGATTACAGTTTAGAGGTATTTAGAGTAATCTGTTTCTACTTGTTTGCCTCCGGCGACGGCAAACGACTTAGATACAGCTCCAGCAACAATGTAATCACCATAACGATACTTTACAATCGCGCCGTGCAAATTACTTCTTGTTATTCTGAGGCACAAGCGAAGAGCGGGTTAAAGTATTTTTTTGGTGACCAATAATGGGCTGTATTAGGTTAAAGTTGATTGATGATGATATAATAACTTATTTATATGTCAGTTTCGTAATTCATGAGGTAAGAAATAAAATAGTACCTATGAAAACAAATGTTTGGCGACGAATGACTCCGAGACTACGTACACCTAACATATGAATGTCTTCATCTTAATATATCATGCTAATTTCATTGTTTTATGACCGAAACGTTGAAACAAAGTTGATGGTTTAAACACAAATTTAACAAATACAGACAAAACAACAACAGTTCAGCCTGTATTTGTTACATTGTAAGGAAAAAAACAAGGTCTACGCTTCTAATTTCAAATCGCTACAGCGTATACAGGATACCGCGCATATTCCGGCGGAGCCTAAGGCTGCGTCCAGATACAGATAACCGGTTTATGTGCGTGTGCGCCAACCTTTATGTGCGTAGTTTGACTATCGCTGACATGATCGTTCGATAAGCGACGTTAAGCCCCGGTAATAAGCTTGATTTTATTGCGCCCGCTTACCACTGATGTAAGTTTAAGTTTTATGGTGTTTTCGTTGCAATGACTTTGGGTTTATGTATTGTGTTTACCTTTATGTATACATATGTATTCATGGTTTTTAGGCATAGACAACTGTTAGGTAAAAGCTTGTTGATTTCATATTAAATGAGTTATCATTACAATAAAACTGTTGATCCATAAATTTTTGACCATCCATTAATTACCATCTAAGAAATTAAATTACTAAGAGCGGATTTATTCAATGCCAGATAATAATTATTTCTGGAATAAAATTAACTTCTGTTTGGTTTTGTATGGAAGAACTGTAAAAAATTCAGAATAATTACTTGGATAAAATTAACTGGCGTTGGTAAAATCAGCCATAAAAGAATGATGATAAAAGCTATCTAAATACTTTGGCCCCTTTGAAACATTATCTGATTGATATAAATAACGCATATTTAATTATTTACATTAGTCAGGTATTAAATATGGTATATCCTGCCGTAGATTATACAAAAAATCTTGTACTACTTTTATGACCGCGATTACCAATATTCAATACTCTTACCTTCTAGTGCGAAGTGGTTTTTAACAGCGATAATAGGTTACATGATTTTGGAGTAATTTGAGCATAAGTAATAGAAAAACTACAAATTACTCAAATAAACTCCATTTACAATATCCTACGGGAGTTTCCATTAAACGCTTTGCCAAGCGTGACTAACGAACAGAAAATAGTCCGTTATTTCTATCGTTTAAAAATACAGCTAAGACGCAACCCTACGCGTTTCACGCTCACTACGTATTAGGGTCGCACGCACCGCACGCACCTTGACAACCCTAGCGTGAGCGGCGTCTAAGTGTCGCAACACTATTTAGATAGCCTAGTTCTGCTTGACGATTAGTGGGGTCTTTTTTGGGTTCATTTTGAAGTATATTTCTGATAATTTAATTTTAATTCATCCTTACCAATATTATAAATGCTGTAACTCTCTCTGTTTGTCTGTCTGTCTGACTTTCACGCCAAAACTACTGAAGCGATTTAAATTAAATTTGGTACATAGATATTCTAGAGCCAGTGAAAGGACATTGGCTACTTTTGCCGCGATAACTGATGTCCACGCAAGCGGAGCCGCGGAAAACAGCTAGTACAATATTAGTCCACTATAAGATGTTAGTAACAAAATAACTTATGTGATATGTTAGTACTTATATTCTACTAGAGGCAATGTCTTCTCAGTGAAATGCCGCATTAATAGGCGCTCATCGGTCCTATCAGCAATTGGTTTCAGAAGACTATTGCTGCCTTGCAACCTACTAAACAACAATGCTATCTTCTTTCTTACCTGTCAAAGAAGCTTTCTTATCTGTCAAAGGTGCTTTCTTTCGAAGCTGTCTGTTCTAGCTTGCATTGCAAACTTTAAGCGCTACAGTAAAGTGGCGATCGTAACAGCGTCCTAAAGGCATTGTTGTATTGATAATGTTGAAGTTTGGTTTTTATTATTGTGGCCTTGATTGATCTAAAAAGCTGAGAGGATATCATAAGTAATAAACTTATAAGATATATTGAAATTATTTAGGCGATAGGAAACTGTTGAAATAAGTATCAGTAGTTTTCTTTTAAGTTTTATAGTAAAATGTTTTAAATAAAAATATAAACTTGACAAACCTATTAATTTTACAGAATCTTATTTTTATTCGAGTTCATCGGATAATCGATTTTTCTTGAAACAGTAGCTTGAGAATCCCTCGTATTTCAACACACTCTTACTTAGCAATAACTCTGCTATAAATTCAGAAGACTGTGGTCTTGAATGTCAGTTAAATTATTCATTAATCTGTACATACCTTAAGCGACAGTAACCTCCGTCCATTTTGTGTAGACCTTATAGTTTGAATGTGTTTGGTTTAGATTTATATTTTGAGGGTTCAAGTTATGCTGGTGGGGAAGGATGCATTGCTTCGTAATAAAGGAGACGTATTCGTGGCCGGTCTCAAGGAATCTGCAGACAGACTTAATGAAAACTACGACTGTGAGGTATTTTATGATTAGTGTTACTGTACTGGTAATATTTTAAGATAAACGTGTTTTTTCGAGTGGTTGGTATACATAATATTTGGTGCGTTGGCTGTGATTCAACATCCAAATATTACATATAGTCTGTGAAAATGACTTTGGCAAATTTACTATTTTGACAGAAGAGGATTTACCCCTTTTCTGTTGACCATAGAGTATACATAACCAAGCCCATTGTGCCAACCGTATATTGACACTGATTTACAGTCGATGTAGATGTAGACAGAGTAAATGGTTTATAATGTTTGAAAAGAAAAACTGCTGCTTTTCTTCAATAATTCAGATATGGGGAAGGCTGTTGATTCGATTAAATGTTTTGTTATTTATTTAACTTCTATGTAATCAAGGCTTTAGTGTATGAAATTTCAACATAGTACTATAAACAAATACTTCAAGCATAATCGCTTTTAACGCTACGATTTAGCGATCCGCTACGACTGCGTAGGCGGAGGTTATCTACGACGTAGCATTTACGTAGCTTTATCGACGGATCTCCAAGGATTAATAACTATTGATTTTATTATAATTATATTTTTTAAATGAGTTTTACCTCCGGTCTCTGAAGTGTTGATCAACTTAATAATTAGTTAATAACCTATCAAACATTACGTTAAGCGCTGTGATTGGTTGTAAGTCTTTTGGTCAACCAATCACAATTGTAATCAGTTGATTTGACAACAGATTAAATTGATCATCCTTTCCATCCTTTTCAGAATATCTTAATAATTGTCAACAAGCGTCTTAATTTAAATAATAATTAAAATATATGTATAATATACTTAAACTTACTATCTATCTATTATATACATATATTCATATCTAACTAACTATTCTTAAAAAAAGGGGATTTTATTTTTCATTTTAATATAGTATAATTTTAGCTTATTTGTGTATTAAGGAACTTAATATTTCTACGCCTTTTTGGCAAAGCATGGCTGATCTCATTCTATTTAATTATTTTTACCTTGTATACTTAAGTGGGCATACACTTGCATACACATATCTTTATCTTTCAAAAACTGGTGTTTATATTTCTTTAGGCATACAACAATTTTAATATGTAAGTATGAAAGTTTTTAATCTCTATCAGCGTCACCAAAATTTCACAAAATAAACCAAGAATTAAAACTATAAAGTTCTGCTCCTTCGTCCAAAAGCGTTAAGATAAACGAGTAGCTTAAACTGATTATGTAAATTATTCAAGTTAGGTTGTGTGCGGGCAATCCGAGCGAGATAAGCCTGCCAGACGGACGGAAAATAAGATTTTATGTGCCCGAGCGCGACCTTGGGAACCTAAGTTAAGATTATGTAATATTTCCAGCGCTTAAATAATTTGAATCTTTTATAACTTGTTATTGAATCTTTTATACTTCGATTGCACAGATAGCCGAGTGGTATAGGTCACCACGCCAATTACCACTGTGCGCGACGTGATGTGGGTTCGATCCCCGTATGGGACAAGCATTTGTGAGTTCCACGTCTGGGTGTTATTTGTGTATGTAAATTGAATGTTTGTGAAAACACCCGCGATATAGGGATTTAAAAAAAAACGATTAGGAGGGAGGTATTTGCGAGTTATTGTAACACTATTGGAATCGTAATAATAAGGTTATATTGTTTTTATAATGTTTACATTTTTCGTTTTTTTTTAGTAATGTCGTTATTGCCCAATTTTAGTTTAAGTTATGGTAAGTGATACTTAATAGTGAATTAGTTTATAATAATGTTTTGCATACAAAGTATGTATGACAGAATGTACACGTATCCTACACTACCAAATACATCCAAAATATCATCGTATTGTTAACCTACATACAAGCAGATAAATTAATATTATTATTATTGATGAATAAGATCATTTTGTTACCGCTGTTCAAACGAATCTATGAACACAAAATCGGTTATAAAAACGATTGAATTAGAAATTCATAATAATAATATCAGACACAATACAATAAAAAGGTCTACGGTGATAGTACTGAAAATAAATAATTATTTTTGTTTATTTGTCGAATTTTTTATTCTAATCGTTTGTATAGCCGATGCGGAGGTCATGGTTTTCATTTGTAGAACGATGACAATATTTCCTTGTACCTAACCTAACCTAACCACTAGTACTATGTGGTACTTATAAAGCACGTTATAAGTACCGCAAAATTGTTACGAAAGATCTAATGCACATTAGTTATGCAATAAATCTTCGTCTTTGTCTTTGTGTATCCATCTACATACGGAAATACCCAGCTCCAAAAATAATATTTGTTACGCATCTGTTTTAACCAACAATATGTTAAGGTTATTGTATTTTTTTGCTTTTCAATAATTGAAACTAGGAGCCTTCGAGCAGCTAGATGAAGACTGCTCTAAAGCCAGCTTCATTATATTCAAGAAATTTAGAATGTTGTTTTAAATACGAAATTTGGCGTTCTTTGTGCATGTGATTTGAATGTTTGTGAAAAAAACCGCATAACTAGGATTAAATTCCTTAGTCTGGGAGTTGTTAAAAACGTTGCGTACGTTTTTGTTTATATAGCTTTCTCTAGCACCTACATTATAGGGTATCTACGGGCCATCTAGCCGCAGGACAGGCACGTGACCAAAAACAAAACACGACTCGACTTCATTCTAATAAATGGCGGACAAACAATTGGGCACAACAATCAACTACTCAGCAAGACAAACCATGAGTTTGCCTTGTATCGCAGGTGCCCAACTAAACTGAACTGGCTTAAACTGGTTATAACAAGTTAAGGCTTCTAGGGGAGGCCGGTGGGGCCGCGGGGCGAGGGGGGAGGGTTCTAACTAGATTCCTCCTAACTTTCTCGTGCCAGATAATGATCTTCGCTACGTGGGTGCTCGGATGACGGCCGACAGGAGAGCGGGCTGAACGCCGCGGGAGAAACGCTCGTTTGCAGACAGACTTAACTTCCTTTGTTAAGAGTATTTGTGCGGAATACGTATGTGATCTTTACCGAAGATTGGTGATGTATAAAATCACATATCTTTGTCATGTAAAAGAAGGTATTTTATGAGTGAGATGAGACAGGGTCAGAAATTTAAAAATAGTCCAACAAAGTATATGAATATTAAAATATTTTAGTAATTATAGAGGTGAAACAGAAGTAAAGTGTGTGCAATAGAATCTGCGTACTTTTAAATGATTTTAACACATACTCATTGATACAGCCCCTCTAGGCAAGTGTCATTTTTACAAAGGATAACGCTGATCAAATCGCTTAAATGTATGGAAGTGACAAGACTAAATCACGTGACTTATCTAAATAAAATGTATTTTCTATACATTTAATGTACTATGGAAGTAAAATACACATAAAACATTAAAATATAAATACAAGTGATGTAAAATTTAGCTAATACTAGCTTTTGCTCGCGGCTCCGTCCACTTTATTATCGGTTATCGCAGCAAAAAGTAGTAGCTAAAAGTAGCCTATGTCCTTTCTTGGGATCCAAGCGTATTCCTTACCCAATTTTATTAAAATCGTTTCAGCGGTTAGCCGTGAAAGCGTAGCAAACAGACGGATAGAAGAAGAGTTACTTTGGCATTTATTTGGTATTTAAATAGGCAGCCAGCTCATGATTAGGGACTCCTATTGAGTCTGAGATCCCGAGAATATGCGAGAGTAAACCGTTTTGTTTTAAATAATTATGAATACTCCTCACGAAAGTTATTATACATTTATATTATATGGAAAATAATACTAGAACATCTAACAAACCTTACTGTTATATAGAACTACTGTCGACCAAAAGTAGAGATACCAACTATACATACATATGTATACTTTTAACAAAAAGGTTAAGCTCGACCTTTCTCTCCAGAATATCTCGGATACCAACGAATTTGCATATCTTCATCAGTGGCGCGGGGTGAAGATGATTTGCGGAACCGTGCGGGTCCTGCCTCCTCCCCCGCACCCCTTAGGGACCCCCCCTCCAGCGGCTAATTGCTTGAAGAGAGCACATGTCTTCATACTTCTGTGACGTTTGAAGTAATTCGATTGGTTTGGGATAATTACTTGGACATTGTGCAGACTGGTACTGGTTAGGTTTGATGTTAAGTATCGGGTTGTCTGTGAATTTTAAATTCATTTATTTATTAAGTGCTTTGATGATTTCTATGTTTAATTTACAAAAATAGAAATATACTGTTATTTATTACTTTAAGTACACAGTACGTGTATGGAGGTTTCCAATGATATAATTATGTATTATGATTAATAAAAAAAGTTGAATAATAAATTAGTAATTGATAAGTATGAAAATTGCACAGACTTTGGTACAGTCTTATTACCTATTAGATAAAAAATACATACAGTCGAACATAGACACTCCTCCTTTTTTGAAGTCGGATAACGAAACGATCAAGCTCACTTCTTTTTATATGCTCAAGTGTTCAGCTTTATATTTTACGTTCTTTCCTCACACTACAAAAGAAGTATCTCGTACCCAACTGTGCAATAGTAAGAGGTTGATAATAATATTGCTACGATACGATAATCAAGATAGGAATCAACCTCTTTTAAAGTGTCGTCAACCTCTTGGAAATGTATCAGTGTTCCTTCTGATTAGAAATAGGTCTTCTTAAAATGTATAACTGAAAAGTAAGTGCTTCATTCCTAATTATAATTACTTTATTAAAATATAAATTTCCGACTAAAAGAAGCGTCTTCGTTGGAATTTTTGGGAGACCCGGATGCCCAAACACATTCTAAAAGAACTGTCCATGGGCAGCGGTGTTTGACTACCAGAACTAAACTATTAGCCCGTTCGTCAGGTATCGCATAAAAATTAATAATAAAATATACGTGTTGTTATTTGCATAACAACACATATATTTGATCCCAATTTAATTATCAGTTAGTTATATTTAGGTACCAACAATAGTTGCAGGACAGGCAGTACAGAAGATGCGCCACATCTTGCAACGTGACAACACCACATTGGATATGTGGACAATCCATGATGCCCCACTTGCTCAGGTGTGGTAAACCTGAGCAAGTGGGGCATCATGGATTGTACTCTCCAGCACGTGATGGAGGCCAACGACGGTGCCATCTAGGTGGCAAAATTCTAGTTTGAAATCATCACAAAAAATATACATACATCCAGTAATATATATAATAAGCATAGTAATCCATTCATAACCATAATTATTTTTTATTTTCTTATTAGGTAGTATTTACCTACTATTTAGTTGCCTATTAGATTACTGATTAATATAAGAATCTCATTACATAGGTATACAATTGGAAAATTACTTATATAATAATCACATTTAATTTTATTGCTGATTTGTACTTGAGCTATGAACTTTTTGGATTTTATTTTTTTACGTTTCCGAAATGTAACTTATTAAACTGTCGCTACAGCCATCTAGCGGTGAGTAGCAACAAGTACAATTATTAGAAAGTAAAATCATGCTAAAAGTTTTAATGCAAGGCGCAATAATTTTTTGGAATATTGTATTTAATTATGTCTTAGCCAATTTTTAAAAAGAAAATAAATACAAACTTGCGGCAGTGGCTCCATCTGATGAAAACATCCGAAAATATTATTTTTTAAGTAACATTCATATTTCAATTAATGCAGTAGATAACATGATGAATCAAACCAAAGTATTATTTATAAAAATATTACAATTTTATTAAAGCATTAAAAATCTCATAAATAAGCAATGTTAAAATTATTCAGTTCTGCTACTCAACAACAGATGGCGCTTCTATACCTCGTCCAACGAATTGTAGTTCTTCACTTCAGTGAGAACGGGTCCACCTTTACGTAGGGTAAGTACACAAAGTATTACATTTCGAGAAGGGACTGTGTAAGGGGACTGTTATGGGACTGAATACATTTTTATTTCTTTTTAAAAATAATACATTTTTTTATGTTTCGAACTTAAGTTGAGAATCCTGAGCTTTTAATTCATTTCTTAATTTAAATTATGTTGATTGCGTGTGACTTATTAAAAAAAATACTTTTACTCCAGTATGCTCGTTCTACTGTCACAGATTAATAGTGTGACAAATGGAATTCGAACCATATTCCGCCGCCTGTCACTCGGTTTCCGATCGCATAACTGCCTGTCCCTATTAGCGTAGTGGCTAACTGGCTTTCCGTGAAAAGGGTTGCGCGTTCATATCCCCCGCATGTATTCTTTGACTGTATTCCGATACTTTTATAGTTGAAATGTAGGCGTGTAGGTGCAAATAAAGTCCGTGTTCCAAAATCAGATTTAGATTGTGTTTAAAACAAAAACAAATCTATGATTTAAAATGAAATAAAGAAAACAATTATTTATTGCTTTTGGATTGTCATTTTTTTTTGCGAATTTTTATATTTTGTTTTTTTATATACGTATCGAGGTCGAACGCTTAAGGTAGCGTGTTTAAAAAAATTCCCAATGATAAAAAATAAAAAAAAAAAAATTGGTAAGTGCGACTAGCGAAGAGACTGGCTAGTTAAGAAATATGTTAGCAAGGTTTACTGCCTATTTTAATGCATTGGTTCTTTATAAGTATCGTCACGACTTTGCAAGGTATACATCTGCTACCCTAACATTACTCTCATCAAAGATTGTTCAAAATTAGATAGTATTGCATGTTGTATTACCGTTGTTTCTATTATTTTTTAAAGGGCACATAGACAACAATTTATTATAAGTATAAAAACAGCATTAAAACAAGTTTATCAGTTACAAGCGGCCCGTCTCGGCTTTGCAAGGGTGTTTTTTTTTTTAACATTTTGGCATAAAAATGTAGCCTATGTTACTCAGTGATAATGTAGCATTCTAATGGTGAAATTGTCCGAAATCGGTTCAGTAGTTTTTGAGTTTATTCGTTACAAGCAAACAAATCTTTCCTCCATATAAGAATTATTGTAGAATATTAAAAATGTTCTTGGTACTTATAAAAGAATACAAAGTTTTTGTTAATTCTTATTGTATATATCTAAGCTATTGACAATAAATTACAGTTTGACATGTTTTCAATGTTGCACATACAAAAAAAGAACTCTATTTAATAAAATTCTTATAGAAAGATTTTTTTATTCTTTCGTAGTCTTTATGAAGCCTCGCTTAATTTAATTATCGCCTCCCATCAATTTGTCGGTTGAGACCCAATCAAAAAGGGTGGATGAAATTGCATCGAAGGCGATACTATTGGGTTCTCTCCATCCCATCCTTAAGGGTGCTGGCGTGAATTTAATTATGCGTATACATGTTCTGTTAGGGTGTTTGAAGTTATAAGATATTATACTGTTTTACTTGCCGTTTAGAAGTCGAATATGAAGTTGAATTTTATTAGGAAGGATTTTAGGAATGGAGACATAGAGACATAATTATAATATTAAGATAGTTAGGAGTTCGAGCTGTTGCAAATATGGATATTGACGAAAATATATTTAATGCTTCTTTTAGATAATCAATAAAATATATCTCTCCTTTTGTCTCGTAAACAAAAAATTACGAAGATACAGTGAATGGAAATTTCGCGTGACGTCACTGTTACACTACAATTTTAGCCAAATTTTGACGTCACAAGCCCCCACTTTTGAACTATAAGTTAATCAAGTTTTATTGTTTTAATTATACGTGTTTACTATTTTGCATTATATAAGTTGGATATTAAAATAAGTATATAGTCAACCACCCTATTGTGTGCGTACACACACCTACTTACGCATATTTTTTTACACTGTGAATTTCGCATTTATTTTTTGTTTGGTGACCAAGAATTGTAATCTAAATCAGGTTATGTTTCACACATTTATTTTTATTTTTAAAATAAAAAAATTGATTTTATCTACTTACTTTTCAGTATATAACGTGTATTCACCACGACGTTATCAATAATTAAATGATATAAAATTGTTACGTTAATTTCCAATAATAAAAATTAAATTGAACGAAATATTTCAATATGAACCAATTACCTGCGATATATTTTTTTATTTTAAATGATAGTCGTGTTAATTGCGTAAACTTATATATAATTAATCTTTAAACATATGAGGATCACAGTTGATTTTTTAGGTTTTATGACGATGTTTTGAAATCGATGTGAAGTGTCCAGTGGTTCAATAACTTGGTATGTGGACGATGCTGTGCCTACTTATAAATCTATACTAATATTATAAAAGCTGAAGAGTTTGTTTGTTTGTTTGATTGTTTGTTTGAACGCGCTAATCTCAGGAACTACTGGTCCGATTTGAAAAATTCTTTCAGTGTTGGATAGCTCATTTATTGAGGAAGGCTATAGGCTATATAACATCACGCTACGACA
The DNA here is from genome assembly GCA_932294365.1 of Diachrysia chrysitis. NCBI lineage: Eukaryota > Metazoa > Arthropoda > Insecta > Lepidoptera > Noctuidae > Diachrysia > Diachrysia chrysitis. The sequence goes on from OW028661.1 coordinate 3,203,050, forward strand.
AATAGGAGCGGAGCATAAATGAAAATTGTCGCAAAAATTAAAAACCGTTGAAACTAAAACACGCGGACAAAGTCGCGGGGGACAGCTAGTTACTTATGAATTGCATTAAATGAGGAAAGGATCAAAATGATTGCAAAGTTATAAGATTATTGTGGTCTAGAATCTAGTGCTTTTAGGAATGCAAGTTAGTGGTCGTACTGAGCATAAACGATATAATATAGTCCTTTTGACATATTGGTATCTTGAAGAATTTATAAAAAAGGCTAAAATGTATGTTAATTAATTAATTACATTTCTCTACGAAAAGTAACAAGTAAACATAAATTTATGATATGACATTTTATCATATGAAAAAAAAAAAAGAAATGACCACGTTATCTATGAAGTTAAATTTCAATTAATATAATGTTTAGTAATGTTTTTGGTGATCATTAGGTATAGGTAGGTATGTTGACATAGAAAGCTTTTGACTTTATGATTAAGGTAATAAGAATCATGTTTGTTTAAAAATTTGATCACAATACTGGTTCTCCTAAGATAAAGTTCGTGGCTTGTCTACTTTTGGGCTGATTTTACCAACGCTAGATAATTTTATCAAAAGAATAATATTGAATTCTTGACAGTTCTTACAAACAAAATCTGTCAGACGTCAATTTTATTCAACGAATAAAAATCTTTACAGATGGATATTAAATTATAATTACATTTCAAAAGGGTTAATTACATCTGCAATTTTATTGTAGTGTGCAGGGTAGCTTACAAAAAAAAAAGAAGATAAGAGATCAAAAAAAATATTAAGTAGAAAAAAAAATCGATAAAATAGATAAGACTTCATCTATTTTTTCGCTTTTAATATTAGTACTGAATTATATTGTAAGGTTATGGTAAATATATATTTGATAATTATATTTTTAGGTGAACACAATCAAAAGGCGCTTAATTCTTATGGAAATTAATTAGATCGGGGTATGTTTGATTCTGGTCTTATTGAAACTCATAGGTCACTAACCAGTACAGGCACTGTTAAAAGTAAATAAAAAAGGCCTGTAAGCTCTTAGGAGCTTACAGGCCTTTGAGATGCCTAATTTGATGTTTTGATAAACTCAAGTAATATAATATATTTCTTAGAAGAGTAGGTACCTATAGGTACTTCTGTGATGAAGGCATTTAATTATGTTGTCATATCGTTTGAGGTTATTAGAGCAACTAATATCGAATTAAAAATAACAGTTGGCCCTATATTTTGCCAATTAAATAATTAGAGTTTTCTATTTACTTGCTATTTTGCCACTTGGTTATTTAGACAAAAATAGATTTTGGTAATGAGAAAAATTATCTGTGTAAACTTTTGTTTTGTTTTTGTTTTTGTTCTCGGTTGTTTTTTTTACTCCACAGTGAATAATATACTTAATAAAACCTATTCTGCGTTTTTTTTTATTTTATCTTCTCTTCTTTAGCAGACCTTATTCTTTGCTAATATTTTGTGTAGATAGTTTAATTAAATGATTTTTGTAAAATATTTTTTTACACACTTGACAGGCTAGCTAAACTTCCTAGCCGATAATTTGTTCACATTTATTCTAATTTAGATGAAAGCGAATTATATATAAATTGTACTAAGATATTTTTATTAAATAACAAGTAGGTAAGAATTATTTTCTTAATACACGAATATACTTGGAAACGGTAGATAATAAAAAAAAGAAGATTAACAATCCCTTTTTTTTAAAGTAACAAAGTAAGAAATTATTTATTTTGTTACTCTTTTGATACTCTAAAAGAACGGGATTGTTGCCACTAGTTCTACTGGCAATTAATACCATGGAACTAGTGAGTTTTTTTTTGTCTTTACGTACCTAGTACTTATTCATACTACCTACTTATAACTAAGTATATAGGTACTCATTATTTGTTAACATTGAAATTACTAACATAACTGCCTATATTGTTGTATGTTTTTGTAGGTATAAACTATTTTTATTTAATGTGAAAAACTATACTATTTTTGTTAAATGTGTTTTCTATCAATATTTTTTTTAACAGTAAAAACAATTATTTATCGTTTAGATAGAAATGTTATCATTAAGTCGCCCAGCCTGTTGCGATGTAGTAATGTCCAAACTATTTAGGTACTTCATTACCTGTTCCTAAATATTATACGTGTGATTGGGTAATGATTTAAATTTCACTAAATCGCCACTTAACATATTCTAAACAACATCGATCTAGCGTTTCTAAACATAGTTCAGATCGACCTTTTTAGTCAAATTAAATGATAACCTACTAAGTTACAAAAAACGAAAAAAACTCTCATAATTGTTTTTCATATTTGAAATAATAGAACTAATAATTGTACAGTGAACGTTTGCCAATGTTAATTCATATAAAATGGGCTATTTCAAAAAGAAATGCAAATGTTTTTTATACACCATTCCCAATAACTAAAACAAAAGCTGAATTATCGTAATACGAATAGTCGAAATAATTTCCTTCCATAATTCATGCAACTAAACAAAAAAAAACGTTTTTTTTTTCTAGTACGGTAGGTATGTTTTGATAGCATTAGCAATAAAATACTTGAAATCAGCGAACGAATTAAGCCGAACTTAATACCAGTCTTCGTCCGCCGACGGGCGAGCATCATGGCGGACACTATCCGTGCCCTCCCCGCTCCCCGCGCCATCTAACCCTCCCCCCCGGACTCCACGCACAGCTTTTTTGCGAGCGAGAGAGACCTTCCACTCCCTAACGCTTTCATTCTAAAATATTTTCGAACGACCGTTCCATCCAAACAAAATTGAACAGTAATGCAATAGAAGTAAAGTCGAAATTGAATTGCAGTATTTGGCTGACTTAGACCGTTTCGCCAATGTCGGCGCCATATGAAAAGTGTGAAAAAGTGAGAGAGACGGATAGAGGCGGCCGTCTCGGGCGGGGCCCAAGTTTTCGTGAGTCATTCGTAGCTTAGATGTTGCACCGTTCGCACAAGCGTGTTACGTACGCGCTGAAAAGAGACAGAGGGATTTTTCGCGTTTTCTTTTTTTATTTGGTCTTTATCTTGCCGGGGAGAAAAACGTTGCGTTTGGGGGTGTTTGGGGTGAGTCGGGGGGTAACGACCGTGCGTGTAATGTTTTAGGGGTGGTTTATACTCATGCTATTCTATAGATAATGAATAGTGGTGTAGAATGTTTAATCATGGTTTTGGAGTACTTAGTTTGCGCGCACCAGAAATATGAGATAATTACTGACAAAAATGATTTTCGATTACGTTGATGGAAATGATGAGCGCTCTGATTGGTCGATGGTAGCTTGATGCCTAATTAATTAGCTTGAAATTTTACTTTGTGTCTAGTTTTATGAAAATAATTTTGTCGATGCACCGACCGGAAATGTATTAAAATTGGTTCGTGATTTGCGTTGCCGCGTTTAGCAAATTATATGAAATGCAATTAAATATTATATACCAGAAAATGAAGATTATTTAATTGTGTACATGCCTACATAAAGTGACATTATTAATGCAGAGGTACTTTTTAATTTATCTACTAATCTCTTGCTTTAATATTTAGGTTTAAAACGCTTTGCCATTTTAGCTGAACGAAATCTTTATAGCCGTATCAAAAATACTAGGAGCCCCAAAATAAGCAATCAACGAAAACACTCTAAAACACACATTCAAATGTCACACATTTAATATAAGTAACCTACAGAATAAGTATAAAATAATATAAATAAGCAAGTAACAATACACAATTCAATGACATTGCGTCCGATTTCATTAATATCTTGGTCCGAAATGAGATTCTCACATTAAAATCGCTTCAATACGAATGAAACTTCTGCAACGAAACACTGGAAAAATACATCGACGGCCGCAGAATATCGGAGGCATCCAATCGAAACAATGAGATCAACACATATTTTCTTAACACTGAATATTTCCTTAAAAAAATATTAAAATAAAATAAATGATTTATAAGATAAACTGTAAAAAAAAACATTTGCTAAAATTATAATGCAAAATTATTAAATAAGTAACAGTAATTCTGCTAGCCCTTTCAAAATTATGCAAACTGACAACATCACTAAAAATTATAATACAAAACCAGATTTTTAAATGCTCACCTTAACCCAATTAAGAAAACATGAAAAGCTAGAACAACAATCTTCAGGGGTCAACCGTGAGAACGCGGGGTTAAAGGTCACTCTGACCTGTCCGCAGAATATTCATGTTAGAATGACCCCACGGTTAAGATCGAGACCTCTGACCCTACGTGTGCCAGATTAACATAAAGATGCTTTTTAAGTACCATATTGACACAATAGGATCGTTTCAGTACATGACAATAGATGGTCCAGAATGATCTGTGAACCTTTTGTGAATCCTTGAGAAGCAAATTTGCATAAAGCGAAATTTTAGTAGCGAATTAAAAATTTAAATTTCTTGCAGCTTTTTAGGGTTAGGTCTGAGAAGATTTTGCTGTCTGCACGTTGGAAAGGATTATGAATATTAACGTTGAATAAGCAGTGTAAGAATGCTAAATAGGAAGAATATTCCTCTCAGCAACTAATAAGAAATGTTTTTCTTTGTTTTCTAGAGAAATGTTTTACTTGTAACTGCGGGTGGTCATCGCAATTTAAAATAAACCACAGTAAACTGTCGTTTGTTTCAAGTATTTCTCTTTAAATTTTTGAATTATATTATAATTATTTACCCAGACCTTTGTAATAAAGTTAAGACACTCATTCCTAATATTTGGACAATATAATATTAATTGATAAGGTTTTAATAATATGATTTAACTAGCAATTTTCTACATTTATTTATTTAATTAATTAAGGTCTGCCAACAGTTGTTACAGAGATGCATGGGTAACAATTCAACAATTGTGTCTAACCTAGTTCTGCACAACCAATTACAGGCAAACACAGCATGCTAAAAAATTATATACTTTTAAAATAGGACTAAAAACTAACAAATTAGACAAACTAAAGTAGTCATAAAACATATCAGGCGTGATCAATTGCACACTTTACAAAACTATATGCATACATTAATGGATAAAATAAAAAAAATAATAAACAAACACAAAGATTTTTCCTATAAAAACCTTTGTGTACATGTATATGCATTTCCGTATAATCTTTAAGTAAAGTCAATTTACAACAGCAATAACGCTTCCCACAACGCTATAAAAATATGCACATTCTAATTTTTGGAGCCAACAGTTTGCATTTATAGATAAAACCAAGAGTATTAACAACCGTGTGAATTCTTTACTGATCTGCAATTATAATTCATAGACAACAAGCGAAGACTGACCCTAAGGTGACCCCTTTACCGAAGACAGTTGACCCCACCTGTTAAATGCATAACTAATTTACAAATTTACATAACTATTGTAAAAATTAAAAATAAATCCTTTTTTGAAAGAATTTCTCGCAGTTTATTAGCATTAGAATAAATGAAATTTTTGCTTCAGTTTATGATGAGAAAATGTTTAACGAATTTCGTCGGCAGTTGAAGGGTTGAGTAATTAAATTCGCTCCTTTTGTTGCGATTTGAGCAAGACGGTTAACTCGGTGGAGACTGGAGATAGCTCTAGTTGTATAAAGATAGTTCTTCGGTGAACTGTGAGTGTTGGAAAATCGTATAGAAAATGTTGTGTTTTGTTTTTTGTTCCTAGTGGTTATGTGAAAAGTTATTGACTCGAAAGGGGTCACTTAATCATAGGTGTTATCGTGCAATGTGGCAAAGTAAAATATACAGCAGTGGATCGTGAGGGTAAACAGAATTTTCAGGTATGATATAAACATTTCTAAAATATGATTTTCAAAAAAAAAAACCAGTACTTATGTAAGGTTAAGATAATTGTAAAGTGATACTAGGTTTATTTATTTCAATCTCGAAGATTGTTTCCGGGTTCTGGAGGAAAACGTTATGTCATGTAGATTATTAATTTAAAACGATAAGTCCGTAGAAGAATAAAATCCGTACTAAACTCTGAATAACGTTGTATAAAAACAATGTATGAGGGAACATGATTTTATTGGTAAGTAAGTAAACAAGGTAGGTGGAGGCAAATTTAAACTTTTGTTACATCTTTTTGATTTAAACTCTAGCTTCTCTTATATCTATACTATATTAATATTATAAAGCTGAAGAGTTTGTTTGTTTGTTTGAACGCGCTAATCTCAGTAGCTACTGGTTCGAATTGAAAAATTATTTTTGTATTGGATAGTCCGTTTATTGAGGAAGGCTATAGGCTATATAACATCACGCTACGACCAATAGGAGCATAAATGAAAAATGTTACAAAAATGAAAAACCGTTGAAACTAAAACACGCGAACAAAGTCGCGGGGAACAGCTAGTTATCAATATCGTAAGTAGGAGTTATTCTGTGTCGTTGGCTTTTATTTGTTACTGTTTTTTAATTCATACTAATATTGTAAATGCGAAAATAACTCTGTCTGTCTGTCTGCTACGATTTCAAACCTTTTATATTATTACAAATACAAAAGTTATATTTATATAAACATGAACACCTTATAATGCTTGTAGGAGTTTTTAATAGAAATATAGAAACGTTTTGTGTCCAGTATTTGTTAACGTATCGTCTTTAAAAAAAAATAATCTTAGTGAAGTAGCCATACTTTATGGTAAGTGATCTATTCGTTAATATTGAATCTAATTGATTTGGTGAAAGATTGTAAATTGAAGCGAAGACTTTAACTAGAAATATATGGCAAGCTAAATGTATAGTGCGACGATTCTGCCGTCAAACAAATATTTATATAATTTGTTTTACAACAGAATTAAGTTTTCCTTCACCGATTGTAAGAATACTTGAGAAAGTGCATATAAGTACATATGTAATGGGCGCGAACCAGCCACCTAGTGCACACAAATCTGCTAGGCTAGCACGACTTAAATGGCCTTATTTATAAGAATCTCGACGATGATTAGCAATTGATTAGCAGATTCTTATTTCAATTTTCTATAGTGAATTTGAATTTAGAAATTTCTTAGCAATTAAGTTTATATCTTTAAAAAATTTCGAGAATCTGTAGGTACTAAACAACACTTACTTGGAAGAAGGTGACCAATACACGGGTTTTAACGCCCGAAATATCTTTCCACTAGTAGAAGTATCTAAATATAGTTCAATCCAATAAATTTAACATTTCCATACTTTAATTTTAAATCACTTAAAATTCATCCTTTACGTTAAAGTATGTATGAGATAAGTAAGTTATTTGCTACGCTGAGCTAAATAGCCAATTAAGTATTTATTGTGGGGGACGTAACTGGGACCAGGTTTGTTGCTTTCACGCAAAGGCTGCGTTCAGAATAACAGAATAAAGACAAAAAATGCTTTGGGCAACTACAATAGATCTTTGGAATATTAAGGTAAAGATAAGATGAGTTATTGATTCGAATGTTTTTCTTCAATGTACATTCTTTGGCTACAGACTTAATTATAAGAACAAGGGGCCCCGTGAGGCACAACTAAGTAGAATATATAGAAAGATTTAATTCTGAATCAAAAATTAAAATTAAATTAATTTTAATGTTTAATATTTAGCTTATAACAAATTTTTTATAAACCAAATTTTAAACTCAAACTTACTTAAGTCTTTATTCCAAATTTATAAACGACGACAAAAATATCCCTTGCCAACATTTTTGACCAATCGTTTTCCAAATAAAATAATTTGATTTATTTCGGCCACGTAGTGACATCGGCTAACCCGTCGTGCTTCGCCGTGGATGCCTCTCTATTTATATCGGATTTGTCTCAATTTCAAGTTAATTGAAACGACAAAGCGATTAGTTAGTGCCGTTTTCCACAATTCCTTTTAAATTATTCCGATATAATCGATGCGCGGTAATTTATTAGATAATTTGATTCCCGTACGTGCGACGGTAGTAATTAGATTTTATAATTACAGCGTTTAATGAGTAGGTGCGTACTTTTATTGTTGGTCGGTACGAGGCTTCGTATTTGTGTTCGCTAATCGATGTTCTAATGTCAATAGTTAGTCGAAATGTGCCAGACAGCGGTCTCTCCCGTGTAGGTATTGCAGGATGCGCTGTTTCAAAATTTTGGTATTTATCGCGGTAAATAACGCGTAAGTGTTGTTTTATGGTTATTTGCTTTTAGCTCTATATTTTTTATGGCGTTCATGGTGTTTACAGCAGCAGTTTCATGAATCTTAGGCTTTGTTTGATATGATAATAATCTAGCAATGTTTGGTGTTATGTAACTTTAATATAATTTCGTACATAAAGTATTCGTTCAAAAATAAGTTTGCAGTACATCGTTCCTTGTCAAAGAAATGTATCGAATCCTAAATTTTGTTGAAAATTCAGAGGACGAGGTGTTTTGGTAACCCAGACAGGAGCGTGTGTATTTGAGTAGTGGTCGAGTTAATCTTAGCAGCAATCAATCGAGGTATTGGACGTCCATTCATCTCGGCGCTCGCCGGAGCACTGTCCCACTGAACTGTACAAAGCGGCGCAAGCAACATTTCTGAACGCAATCATTCTCCATTCAATATTCGAATTTGAAAAAAGAACTTGTAGTGATGTGACCTTGCTTTTCCTCGATTCGTTTTTCGTTCAACACGCAGGCGCGTTGGTGTTCGGATCAATGCCGAAAAACGGGGGATTGTGTCCCCCGCGGCGGGCCCGGCCGCAAAGTAAGCGGTTCGCGGCATCTGAAGGGTTAGGCTCACTGCTCCTGGTTGCTAGGCGACGCCGCCTTCATGTTTGGTGGGTCGATAAAGCTCGCGTTATAATTTTCTTTAATCGCATGTGGGGGGACTTTGGTGGGTTGATTCGAGTTTAGATATCTTTGTTATGTAGGTTTGCGGGTGGAGGATTCTATGTAATATATCATTTAAGTAGGTAGAATTTAAACGAAATAATTATGAAAACAATGCTTTTTGGAGTAGGTATAATATAACGAAACCTACATACGTCACTGGCTAACAACCTTTTTGTAATATAAATATTCGTTTATTTATAAATGTAACTCAATTCTCTCTGAATATCAATTTCTACGAATAAACGGTAGGCTCGCGTAACTAGAATTTAAACGTGTTTAAATTTCATAAAATACACAGAATAAAATTGTTTCAAACTAACACTGAGCATACATAGAATGAAATTTCGTTGAACTCTCCGATGAAAAACAAAAGAATTTATGACGGCGACTTTTGCATCTACAGCAGTCGCGGGTTCAAGTCCTGCGTAAAGTTCAAATTTTTCCATCTTCTATTGTTCTTAATTGGCAAACATGGGACACGCTCCGTAGGCGTGATTGCGTAATAAATAAGATATTCAAAAAAATACGCACCAATTTTGTATTCAATTTTAAGTGCCACAATCAACGCAGTCACTTTTCTTTTTGTCTCAACCCTGCAAACGCTACATGTGTACACCGGTTGTTCGAAACCCCGTACTCAACGTCTTACATCCCTAGTAGTATACAGTTACAGTACAACCTTAGGGTGTGTACTTATCAAAGACAGTGAGAGTGGCGCCTTGACCCCGAAGCTAATAGTGGTACAAATACGGCGTGCGTACTGATAGCGAGAGTGACAATACACTGTGTTAGACTACGTTCATTGATGACAGCTATATGTTAGGCTGAATCTATTCCGAGAGGGTTAATTATGCTGTGGTTTGAGCGGGTTAGGTGTATTTGTAGCGCGGAGAGTTAGTGTAACGATTAGCTAACAATGTTCACGTAAATGTTATAAATTAACTATGTATTTATTTGATGTTTATTGATAATTGTTGGTTTTAAGGATTAAGGTTATTAAATCTATACTAATATTATAAAGCTGAAGAGTTTGTTTGTTTGGTTGTTTGTTTGAACGCGCTAATCTCAGGAACTACTGGTTCGAATTTAACAATTATTTTTGAATTGGATAGTCCGTTTATTGAGGAAGGCTATAGGCTATATAACATCACGCTACGACCAATAGGAGCGGAGCATAAATGAAAAATGTTGCAAAAATGAAAAACCGTTGGAACTAAAACAAGCGAACAAAGTCGCGGGGGACAGCTAGTACTATAGATTTTGTTATAATTGCTTTAACTAGTTAAAATGTGGTATAAGTATGCCTACTTTTCTGACATTAAAATTAGCTTTAATTCTAAAATACATATAAATAAATCGTTTGGCACAAAAGTAACGAATTTATTTCTCAATTAAAAGTGTTTTGGCATATTAAATCTTAGCTCCGGCACTAAAAGGCTAGGCTATACATCACTATGTTACATTAATATGATCCAAGTTGACTCTAGCTCCTGTACTATAAGGCACACCAATAGTCTCGGCTAGTTTGAGGTCAGTTGCAGTGAGAGTGAATGTAGCCACTACGTTAATGTGTTTATATACGCTCGCATGCAATATTCTCACACTCAATGGGTATGACGTAGATAGGGCATTGAATCTACTAGATAGAAATATGTTTAATTTGTTAATTAATTCTTAGATATAATTTAATTTATATTTTATAATAAGTTCTTTATATAGCATGTATTTTTATATTTAAGATACTCGATGTTCATTCTTTCATCTGATCTCGAAATCAAAATGAAGTAAGGGAAAAGTTACACTTAACCAAAGAATATATATCGATCATAAATAAATATTAAATTATGTAATTAGCATCGCACATGTTGAAATCAATAATGACGGGTCTGTTAGTCTAGTGGTACCCTGACTGCTAAACTAGAGGTCGTGGGTTTGATTCCCACGCAGGACAAATCTTTGTGTGATGAGCACGATCATTTGTTCTGTGTCTGGGTGTAATTTAACTATAATATGTATGTATTTAGAAATATATGAGTATGTTTATCAGTTGTCTAGTTGCCATAATACAGGCTCTGCCTAGTGTGGGATCAGATGGCTGTATGTGAGCTGTCCCAAGACATTACATTATAATATTGAAAGAGTCACTTATTAAAGCAACCTCCTAACACCTATGAAAACCTCACCTTAAAACCTTACACGTATGAAAAAGAGCTGTGACACACTGAAATTAAACCAAAACATAAAAATCCGCCCAAATTATTGTACGCACCTATCTAACGGGCTTACTAAATATCTTAATTTTTTATTGTCATTCACATTTTATTGATTTATTTATTTGGTACACCAACAATAGTTTACACTGGTTTCATGACAAAATCAACATTTACAACTTAATGCATGCAAGCATTACAAATGTTGTATAGTGAAAACTTATATAAATTAACAAAATAAAAAATAATTTAAAAAAAAAATACAAATACGAAATTAGAAAATATTTATTTATTATTTTAAAATCTAAAATAACCGTTTGCGCTCGAGTTCATACTACGTATTGCAATCTGTCGTTAGTGTCTCTACCGCAATTTGTCGGCAAGGTAGTGATGGTATTTACATCTGCTCTGTTTGTGGTGGGAAAGTGAACATTTATGTGACGTCACTTTATGTCGGCACGACGCCATTAACCATGTAACGATGTAGAGATGTACGGTCAGCAGAGAAGATTTGATACAACTCGTAGATAATAGAAGGAATAGAATAAATGTGGAAGGATTTAAAATTTATTTTTTTAGAAAAATCCATAGACGGCAGTACACAAGTGTTCATTCTAAGAACGCATACATTTTAGTGATACTCTACCTTTATAAATTAAGAAGACAATTAGAGCTGAAAAGATAGGTAGAACGAATATACGAAAATTATCCACTTTGCTTCAAAGCCGTAGAGAAACGTTAGGTTAAAATGTATAAGTAATATTTCGCTTTCCCATAGGCAAGATGGGTCGACGACAAAACTAAAGTTTCCTGTCGAATCTGGATGAGACTAGCACAGGACCGGAGAGAATGGCACGTGAAAGGAGATGCCTATAAGCAGTGGGAATTCAAAGGCTGTGGATGATGATGATAATGATAGTAAAATATATCGCTAGTAATTATGTGTGTGTGTTACATGACGTGAAACGAATTATTATACTTGAATGTCGAAAATCGTGTATATTGCATATTATTCATTTAAATAAACAACATCCAAACATCAACGGAAATAAGTAACCCAGCGCTACAAAATAAAATATCAAAAAAATCAATAACACTTTTCTAATCACACCTTTTATTCAGACCGTACGTGTAGGTATCCTCGCAGGGGCCGGTAATGTGTATCGACAATACTCTCCTCATTGAGTACAACACTACGATAATAGTTGCGACTTTATCGCCGTCGATACGTTTATTAATTATCTACAAATAGGTAACAACACTACCGAACCAGTGGCAATTGATTTTGGAATAGAAGTTTGTGGTTTAGGGAGAAATTGTTAGAATTAAATATTGATATTCAAACTAAATGACTTATGGAACATGTGAAAGCTTTGAATAGGTCTCGTGTTTGTTAAATGTATCTTAATCTTCAAATTGTAATGTAACAGTAGTAGCCCGCGGCTCCGCTCGTTCGTGGGTGTCGCTTATCGCGGCAAAAAGTATCCTATGCCCTTTCTTATCTTTGATATTCTTGAGTATCCAAGCTTACTCCATACCATATCAAAATCGGTTCAGCGGGATAGCCTTAAAAGCGTAAGAGACAGACGAATAGAAAGAAAGAGAGACAGAGTTACTTTCGCATTTAAAATATTAGTAGGGATGATACCTAACACAATGCATACCTACCTACTGGGCACAGTCTTATATTTCTTTACCACAATATCTGATTAAAAACTTTATTTCTGTACGCTTAAAAGCAGTATTTTCAAACAGATTATATACAAGAAATTTCTCACAAAGGGAAAATTCGCGTTATAATCTAATCAGTAAATATACCTTATCTTGTAGGGGAGGAACGCCCACATAATTCCCGTATTAGGTACAAAGCCTATTCCTCAGAGCCCGTTAATATAATATCCGAGAGCATCATCAATCACTGGGGAAGGGCGGGTTAAGTCGACACATGTAAATTTTTCGCCCAAATTATACGGAAGGCGGGCGGTGTAATATCGCTCGGGTCCGTGGGGTACGAAATTTGTTGCTTTCAATGTTCAGTTCAAAATAACGTAGTCCTCATTAGAATTGATAGAATTGAGAATTTTATTGCTGCGTTTGAAATTTGGTCAGTTATTTCGGATCTTAAATCCCATCTGTATTCATTCCTTTAATAGCTTGAAGTATATTGTTTTATACGCATTTAGAAATTCTTATAAGTAGCAAGTTTGTAAGATAGCCAATGTGTCTTAGGGCTAATTTTTCCAACGCCAGATAATATTATCCAACGAATAGTTTTCAATTTTTGACAGTTCTTCCTTACAAAATCTGTCCGACGTAAATTTTATTCTAAGAATAAAAATTATCTAGCGTTGGAAAAATGAAAGCCCTTAGTATTAATAAAGAAAACATTATATGTCAAAGTGGTTTGTATGATCAGGATCACAAATATAAAATAAAGTAAACCATAAAAATAATTTACAAAATTTCATTATTTGTTACGTATTCAGATTTCCCTTTAAAAAGCATGTCAAACCAATTAGTTGTATGCCATCCTACACTTATAACCCTTACATTCACATCACTTTGTTGAAACTATGTTGCCTTTAATTAATCCTATTCATTAATTCCCTGCGTTACCACCGTGTGAAATTTACATCAGCGTGAAGGGAGGCTGGGGTTAAAAGTGACCTTTTCACAACTGATTACAGTAATTCCATAAGTATATGTAGGTATACTTTACCTCAACCTACCCTTTACCCAAAAAGGGGCTCGTGGAAAAAAAAAAACAAAAAACCGAAAAAGATATTTCACTCGAAAGAGCCCCATTACATTGGTCTAGGCAAAAAAGCCTCCGCGCCAACGGCTCGCATCAATTAGTGGAGGAGGCGCGGGTAAACAGGCCCGGTTTAGGGGCAAATAATCGGCGCCTCATTTACGGAGCGTTCCCAAACCCACCCCCCACCCGTGTTTACTAGTCATTAAGCATGAAGATACTCCGCTGAACAGTATTTGGTGCTTAGCTATGAAGAATTTTAATTTGGCCACCCTGGGCTATTTGTTACAGAAAATAGAGCAAAGAACACATTATACAAACGCTAGATGGCGGGATGGACGGGCCTGTTGGCGTAGTGGTTAGTGACCCTGACTGCTAAACCGGAGGTGGTGTGTTCGATTCCCACCCAGGATAAATCTTTGTGTGATGAGCACGATTCTTTGTTCTGTGTCTGGGTGTAATTTTTGTATAATATGTATGTATTTAGAAATATATAAGTATGTTTATGAGTTGTCTGGTGCCATAATACAGGCTCTGCCTAGTCTGTTACGAGATGGCCGTGTTAGTGTTGTAAAAAAAAGTTGGCTTAAATCGTTTGATTCGGCACGTAATCTCTTGCCTAAAAAGCATAAGTAGGTACATTAGGTACTATTTCTACTTTTGATTATTAAATCAGGTATTAACCTGTGTTAAAGAATTTAGGATACTAAGTGACGAGTCGCTGAGGCTCTGTTATAAATATGTAATTTTATCTCTTGTCAATACAAAAGGTTCTCATGTAGTATTTTCAGAGGGTAAAACAAAGGAAACATTTAGGGTTTCCATCAAAAACCGATAATACAAACAGTTCTGCAGCCATACAGGTCTGCTATCGGGCTATCCCTAAATATAAACTATTCTGAACATATTATTTGACAAAAAAATAATGATCATAACGTTTTGCACCGTATTAACCCAAGAATGCGAAAGTTGTGCAGGAATCCTGAAAAATTCCGCGCCACACTTAAAAATTACGCCACGTCCTCAATTTCCGCCGCGTGTGCTCGACGGGCGTTATTTTTCTCGCGCCATTTACTCAGATGTCCGTCATAGCAGAGATTTTTCCGCGCGAGACACCGAGGGAGCCGGGAGCCAAGTGCTAAAATGCAAATCACGAGTATTAATATTAATACGGACGGAGAGATGAATACTCTCCGCTCGTATTTATGCATGGCTACTTTAGGCTTTCATGGGATACGAAATCTCTTGAATGTTTTTGGTTAGTGACTGTTGAGACAGCTAGAATTCTAATTTTAGTTAGGGTAGAATAAATTATTAAACGTTATACAGTTTACAAATAAAGTAGTGTTATTGCATGGTTACTTTTCTATTACGTCCAAAAAAATACTTTGAGAATCATTTCTGAGGAATTGTGAGCACGTAAAAGTAAGTTTGAAATAATAACAGTTTCATTTGAATTCTAATGCTGATAATAAAAATGTCCTCATATAATAATGCTGCAAAAAACCTGCTTGATTTCCCCGGGCTCTGCACGCTATCCGTGTTATTCCAGACCCTTTCCCGTCCATTTACCGCGGGAAGATGCACGCACCAGATAGTGACGGCGTAATGGCCGACGTTAAATGCCTTCAATGGCGTCGTTAGGGTTAAAATTAAAAATGACCGTGATGCAGCGTTTTCTTTTTTGTTCCGAAGGGACGGTGTTTTGTTGAAAGAATATTTTGAAGGGACGCCCGTTATGGCCCCGGCAGGAGTGGGAGGGTTATTATAGAGGGTGAGGCTTAAAGGGAACAGTTGCTGACGATGTTGGCCCATAATGAGTTCCTTTTTATATTTTTTAATCATATTATTTTTTCCAGTCCCAGGCTGCGGTAGGCAATAATTTTCTTGTATTTTTTGGAGCCGAAGACAATAACATGTTTAAGCATTTTTTTTTACTAGCAACCTACTACATATTTATATAATTTAAAATTGTTTAAGAATTGACAATCCACTCATCTTAATTCAATTAATAAAGATGGTGGTTTAAGGTTTTTTCTTCTAAATTAATAATATCACACAAAAATTAAAGTCACCATGCTAATCTAATACCTACTAAAACATCCAGACCTACATTAGAATTTTTAAATATCATTCTACATTTCACAAAAAGCTAGAATACAAAACAAAATACCTCTTTTAAGGATTAAACGTTTACATAATCAACTGTTTTTTGGGGGCTTAAATAAAAATTAAGCGCTAAGAGTTGGTCGGGATATTATTATTTATGGAGTGTTTGTTACAAAGAATATTTTTTGGTTGAGGCTCCGCTAAGCTCTTTAGCGCAACACAAAACTGCCCAATTTAGACTGTCGCATCGCACCTGTTAATTAGTATTTTAATTAAAATTAATGGGCGATTACTCCGTACAATTTTCAAGGAGATAAACTTTTAATAGGTCGTTGAGCTTTTTTGTTAACGAGTTAGATTATTACGGGTACGGTTCGAGTTAGATAGGATTGAGAAAATAAAAAATGGCGTATAAGATTGCGTTTTTAATTCAAGTTGATCTGAATAGACTAATGTTTGTTCTAGAGAAGGATAAAGAAGGAAGTCTTTAACTTAACTTAAACTAAATACTTGTAATACAAACAGTTACTGTTAAATAATGGATTTAGAAGGAAAGCGTTAGAATTTTAGCCAGAAAAAGAGCTAAAAAGGTTCTAAAAACCGTGTACCCGTGTCCCGGTTTAACGAGACAGTTACAACATGAAATAAAAGCAATAGAATCCCGGTTAGGCGTTGCCCTTCACTACTTGTCTTATTAACCCGTTAAAACACAAACGGTTTTGCGGTCGCGTCGAAGCCGCGCCCGATGCCAAAAAAGCCAAAATTCTCACGCGTGAAAGTGCTCCGTTTCTTTTACCTTTTTCCAATGGCTATCGACGAACCGCCTTTCGATTTCATTACGGACGTCCGATGTTTTTTTATTTTTAAATCACGGCGTGCTCCACGCAGCTCAGTTTTTTATTTCCCGAAGTTTCGTCTGTATTTTTTTCCACGGACTCGTTTCGGTTTTTTATGCACGCAGCCCGCAAACAATGCCATCGCGGCCACCGAATTAACTCCCGACTTTTTGCCTTTTGGCGCCAATAAAAATATTTTAATTCGACGCAAGCGTGTTAATTAATAATTAATATTTTTCGACGGGCAGCCGTTTAATGGCGTCGTTTAACACGTGTTCCGATGCGATTGTTTTTTCGCGCATCGTTTTCATGAATGAAATGATGACGTAATAGGATAATGTCAGTGGCAATTTTACGTTTTTATTGGACTGCGTGTTGTTGATTTTTTTTTGGTAACGAGCGTTCGCCGGTCAATGGGACGAGTGCAACGTATTTTAATTTTCAATGTCATTATCACTTTCACAATGAGTACCTACTCATATGTTTATTACGTACATGACTGTGGAGTGATATCAACATGTAGTTTTTATTTTAATTCAAGTTTGATCAGTTACCGTTTTTGTACCGACTGTTTGTGTGTCTTCTATAACTGCAGAAGGGTTGATCTTAAACTGTTGTTTGACCCTTGTTGAACGGAACTAGTCATTTGTAAACACGTTATGGTCACGGGGCGACGGGGACAGATCACAGGTCACATGTTTGACCTTCGGCCACGTTTGATTTGGTTTGGTTATTTTTGACACGTGCGGCGTGTTAGGGTTACCCCGGTCACTCACATGCGCGCAAACATTCGAACAAGGTTCGCGCGCTTTGATGTCTGTTAAAAAACTGACACAGCTTGGAAATGAAATCATTTGCAAATGTCGTCCTACACTTGTGGGTTTGTGTATTTGTGCGAATGTAAGTGACCGACATTAGACACGGAGTACAGTTAATGGTGTTAAGATGTTTGATGTACACAAAACTATTATATCAGTAGTGTGTGTAATTTATTAAGACACCAATATTATAGTTATTCCGTACACCTAATAGCATAAATATACCCTCGTTTTGTCTCTGCATCATCCTAAGGTTGAGTGGCAGAGAATGTCTTCAGGCATTAAGTCCATCTTTGTGCAAAATCGTGCAAAAACTACAAATAAATAAATAATCTCATTTTGGGATGAGGTCAAGTTGAGAGTACTCTAATGAGTTGTTACTTTTAAATCTATACTAATATTATAAAGCTGAAGAGTTTGTTTGTTTGTTTGTTTGAACGCGCTAATCTCAGGAACTACTGGTTCGAATTGAATAATTCTTTTTGTGTTGGATAGTCCGTTTATTGAGGAAGGCTATAGGTTATATAACATCACGCTACGACCAATAGGAACGGAGCATAAATGAAAAATGTTGCAAAAATGAAAAACCGTTGAATCTAAAACACGCGAACAAAGTCGCGGGGGACAGCTAGTGAAAGATATAACAATATCAAACAAGACATACATTTCGTAAAAAAATTTACTCAAAAAAAAGGTATAAAATTTAAAATTTATTTAAAGCAAAGAGTTTATTTAAAAGCAACTATTTATCTGCGTGCAAAGGTATTTTCAATTTCTATAAGAACAAATAGTTACATACATATTGGTTTTGTCTATGTCTAGCTTAGAGTCTGCTGCAGATGCTATGCTTTTAGGGTTCCTTAGCCAAAGGATGCCAACGAGACACTATCACTAAGCCTCCGCTGTCGTTCCGTCCGTCTATCAGTCAGCGGGCTGTATCATAATTATGAGCCGTCTTTTCTGTGTTAAAAAAAAATACTTTTATTTTGTTTTTATTTTTCTTCTTACATCTAATGGCTAGAGAGTTAAAAGTTTTACGATGTGTGTATTTCTGTTGCCGGTATAACAATAAATCATGTGAATTAATAAAATTAAAGGGGGTACCCACACAAGAGACGTGCTTTTTAGACTTTTTTGCACTATTTTAACGGCATGTCTATTCTTACTAATATATAAAGTTGAAGAGTTTGTTCATTTATTTGTTTGTTTGGTTGAACGCGCTAATCTCAGGAACTACTGGTCCGATTTAAAAAATTATTTCAGTGTTGTATAGCCCATTTATTGAGAAAGGCTATAAGCTATATAACATTACGCTGCGACCAACAGGAGCGGAGCAAAAATGAAAAATGTTGCAAAAATTAAAAACCGTTGAAACTAAAACACGCGGACAAAGTCGCGGGGGACAGCTATATACCTACTTATTATACAATAGTACAAAACCCAATATGCGCGAGCCCGACTCGCACTTGGCAGGTCAGGTCAGCTTTTTTCAGGTATTTTTATAAAATAAACCAACAAGAAAAGCGAAATAGCGTTGTACAAACTTTAAAAAGTTTTTACTGTACCGAGTTTTTAAATAAACGCACTAAGAAATCAGTTTTGATTCCCGGCATTAGGAGCTTGTTTTATTTATAACCCATTGTTGGGCACAGGACAGACCTTCATAGGTTACGTTGCAATTCTTAGCACTCTAACAACTGACTTATTTCAATGTCATAAAATACAAAAATATAAGGACTGCATCTGGAACAATTCCTCACAATAATTCACAGCTTAGTCACCCGACTGGGGATAATAGGAGGGTTGTGTTCAGCCGTCGCGGCCTCATCTGCGTCGCCCACCTTTTACGACGTAAACACACAATTCAAGAGATTTCCAAAGTTCAAGCATGTTTGTTTCCTAAGTTTTAATAACTCTGGAAGTTTGGCTAGGTAAAAAAGAGACGTACTTGGGAAATAGTTAGTGAAGAAATAGATTTTAATACAAGTCCGGGGGTGCCACAAGTATCCAGATCACACACAATATAAAAAAGTGACTTTCTACATTGACCCGCCCGGGACTTGAACCAGGGGACCTCAGAGCTGCCGCACCTTGAAAACCGGTGCGTACCTACTCCACTCGAGGACGGAGGTCATCTAATCTTATTCATTACTAGCTGTCCCCCGCGACTTTGTTCGCGTGTTTTAGTTTCAACGGTTTTTCATTTTTGCAACATTTTTCATTTATGCTCCGCTCCTATTGGTCGTAGCGTGATGTTATATAGCCTATAGCCTTCCTCAATTAACGGACTATCCAATACAAAAAGAATTTTTCAATTCGAACCAGTAGTTCCTGAGATTAGCGCGTTCAAACAAACAAACAAACAAACCAACTTTTCAGCTTTATAATATTAAGTATAGATGTATCTTTTTGTTAGTTACATAATGTAGGTTAATTAGCAATCTCGTATACATTTTTGGTGCTTTTATATGTTCAATGAAAGTGCCTATGAATTTTTCGGAGCATAAAGTACATTATGACCAAAAAAAGTACCATATAAATCTCGCACTCAAAACCAATGCATTTGTACGTCACATCAATGGAATAAAAAATCATTAAAATGCACGTAAAACAACGTGATCAGAACACGTCAAAGCACTTCCCCAAACCTTACATTTATCAAGTTAAAACACGTTGAGCACCGCTGTCACCCACAAGGGTAGACCGGGGATGTAAGGGACAAATCGCTTCTGCCCGCGGCCAGGCACGCAGGCCCGTTTGCAAGACGCACCCTCGTAATCCCCTCTCTACCCTAACACCCGCGCCCACCCTCATTACATACAAGGATAGTTAAAATTGCCCCCTTCTCCCCTCGCGTTGCGAATTGCAAGGTTTTATGTCTTTAATAAAACGAGGTGGCGTACTTAAATTTGAACGAATCGCTTAGGTAGTTGGTATTAATATTTGAGCTGTGCACTTATATGGAGACGGGAAATGTGGACGTTTGTATAAAATTTTGTTGTAGCTTTCGGTGCAAAATGTTTGCATGAATATTTAGAATAGAGATCATTTGCTGCAAGTATACCTATCCACTGGTTTTGTTGGAAACTGATCTGTAGAAAATCATTTTTTTTTATTATAAATTTTTAATATAACTGCTTTACTCACATGAATGTCCGTGAACTTAACTTTAAATACATTAGAACAATGAACCATTAAATGTTTCAGTGTTTCTATTGTATACTAAGACGCGTTTGTGAGTTGTTGAAGATACATTATGCAAAGTTAAACAGGGAAACTGATCAATATCCAGAGCTTAATCGTGATAGAAATGTGTAACATGTTTTGAAATCCTTCCAAAAATTCTAGCACACTGAAGCAAGCCGTCTAAAATCCACACTTAACGACAACGCCCTGTGAGAATTTAATAAAATTTCGGACCAAAAAACCTGCTCCAATTTCAAAGCTACAGATAAGTCTCCCCGAAGGGAGAAGACCACAACCCTACAAATACAGCCTTTCCACCCGCACCTCCCCTTGGATTATGTACGGAAGATAGTTAAAACCCGCCCTGAATAAATTTCGCCCGTCAATAAAAGGGCTTTTGTCCCTAAGCATAAAGGGATGTTTTGTTATCTTGAGGATTGGCTAATTTGACAATAACAAAAGGGTTTCCGTTTTGGGAATTGCGCCCAGATGATAATCAACTTTTTTGTGTGTTTACGTGAAAGGTTTTGTTTGCAATTTCGTGATGGCGTGGTTATGAGGCCTCTCTGAAGGTGGAAATATTTATCTCGCTCTTATTCCTTTGGAGATGTACTGATGAGGATTTAGACTGAGTTCATATTTCTACACTGGTGCAAAAAAAAAAGAAAGTGTAATTAATATATTCGTACCGAAAACAGAACAAACAATTGTGTGATTATATTTTCATGATTTCTAAGATACAGTCTAATGTTATTTAAGGTTTATTTATTGGACTTTGTTCCTGAACAGTTTTTCTCATGGCAAAATTAAGATTAGTCTGTAATTAATCTTGTGATACAAATACTATCAAATAAAAAATTTAAGAAAATCTGATCACATTGAATATCAAAGCTATCTACGGTTTAAAATCAAATAAAGCATCGTAAATACCTAAATCTTGACCCTCACTGCAGTTTAGGTTCCGTACAAAAGTGCAGCCGTCAAGTGTTATGGATCGGGCGCCAAGAGCCACCTTCCGTGGACTCAACACTCCGCTGCGATTGCGTTTCTTGCTCGTTTTTAGAGCGTTAGTCTATTGTGCCAAGTGTTTTATGGTCTTTCGCGATAGGGTTGAGTCGACTGGTTTATTGATTAACCGTTTATTGAAGAATAGGTTTGTGTAGGTGGTATAGTTGCGTATATTCTTTTGTTTTCGTTTTATTATTTCACAGATTCTTAATGAAAATGTTTTCAGTGCAAAATTTACCATGAAATATACTTACAGAATTTTATGTCGGTATCTAAACATTTAATACGAATAATAGAAAAAATAATTGAGGTTAATTTTTTTCCTTTTCATTTAAATTACAAGTAATCACTTCACAAGCGTTATTGCGAAATAAATATTAAAAATTGTACCTAAAGATATTAATAATGATTACGTGAATAGTAACTTATGAGTTTAGGTATTTAATGTTATATAAATTGTAATGATGTATATATTATTAGGTATGTATTTAATCATCGCAATCTACATTCAATCAGAAGCGTTCTTTAAAATATTGTTGAAATCGAATTGTGTCATAATGAAGCGTACACACACAACTCAATGTCAACTAATCAATCCTCAAAAACATAGCAACACATACCTAACGCCTAACAGCAAGTACCGAGCCCGAAAGCCGATAGTTTACCAAAAGGTACGGTCTTCTTTTTTCTTTAGCTGCAAACACTGGGTTCAAGAGCGCCGCTCTGACCCCGCTCCGGATGCTGTGATCAATATAACTGTGACGTGACAGAATTCCTCTTTTTTGAATGAGTAAAAGTATTTATAACGTCACGTAGTAGGCTGTAGTGATGAAGTTATGAAATAGTGACGAAGCAGTAATATTGTGTCGTACTATTTAAAGGTGTAAATGACGGTACGGATAGCTGAGTGGTATAGGTCATGACGCCAATTACCACTGCACGCGACGTGCCGCGGGTTCGATCCCCGTATGGGACAAGCATTTGTGTGATCTATAAATGCTTGTTCCAAGTCTGGGTGTTCAATGTGTATGTGATTTGAATGTTTGTAAAACCCACCGCGACACATGGACTAAATTATTTAGTGTGGGAGTCGTTTTTAGAAAAAAAGTAGTTTTTGGGCAGTTTACCTTATAATTGTCATATGCTTTAGTATCGCTTATGATCATAGAAAACAAGTTTACCTGCAGCTTTATACTGTAGTAAACTAATTCTCGGAAAATGTGGTTACCTAACCTAAACCCAACGCCTAAACCAAACGCGCTGTGCAAACGACAATCAAAAAATAAAACCAATAGCAATACTCAAATAATTATTTAGTAAAATTTTTAATAAGAAACAACAGTGTTTTTATTTGCGTTTATTAACTTAAAATACTTTAATATTTTTTTTTGTATTCTAGTGCCATATGTACTTTCATTTATTGCCCATATGTGATATCCATACTGTATATCGTCCATAATATCTGGTCCAGAAAGCTTTCATAAGCTTAGACGATAAATGTTGTTTTATAATTCTTTTGTTTCTTTTAACATTCAAGTACATCATGCATCTATACCACGTAGGTGTATACAAGACGAATTAATTAATTTTGGGGGCCAGGTCAATTTGGGCAAGCATCACACTTGAGGAGGGTTGGCACGTCTGCGCCGGGCACCTGACATCTTCGATAACACTCACCTTCGCGTGACAACCCTAGATATACCTTCATACCTTTAGATAAAAGAGTATTGCAAAAGTTGTGCAACAATTTTCGGGAAACTGTTGGTGTAATTCTTGGGTACGATGGGTGTAAATGTCAATAAAACTATGCATATCTTATTTAAAATAACTTTATTTCTAGTTTTAATCTAAGTCTATTAAAACATAAAAAATAAAAAGAACGAATGTATGTATTATTTTACAAACCAATCAACAAAATACTTAAATCACATTAGGGAAATGTGGCCCAGACAAAGATTTTATGTCACAAAATGTTTATTAGTATAACAAATGTATATAAAATACATTCCTTTAGATTCACATCAAAACAATATTAGTATTTTTAATTAATATCCACATTAATTATAAAAAACTTAATGACATAGGTACTTTTCTATTATAACAAATTAACGGCCATAATTTATGAAGACGAGCTCTCAAAATACGTACTTCAAAGGTTTCAACACGCATACATAATGTAGGTACTTATACGAAGGGAAGGGATTAAATAAACAAAGTTTTTGTAGAAATCCCATGAGTTAAAACATCAAACAGTTTAGGTGGGCCGGCCGGGATCGCTACATTTGCCTAGATTACGGGCACGCGTAAGCGAAAGTACCTATAGAGGTTATTTGGACGAGCGGTGTTGAAACGGTTTGAAAACGTTTTGAATTGACCTTTATAGGTCTTTTACAGTCTGTAGTAGAACAGACAGTTAGTATAACTCGTTTTGTTCAGAACTGTAATCCAAGGCCTCAAGATTCAAAGTAGTAATTTAAAAAATCAAGTTTAAACGACGTTTCTTCATTTCATCCTTAACAACACAAAAGTTTCTAACCGGAATTTATCAATAGCATATAATATTTACAATTCTGATAGAAAGTTTTGTAAATGTGGATAATATATGGTACATAAGCCTCGTGATCTCATCAAACATTTTCATAAGCTTTGTTCAGCAAAATAGGATCAAGATAGACTGACAATTTAATCCATCTGCCCTATATGATTTATAATTTTACATTACACTAAAGCTGTCTTTTACAACCTTGTCACATGTTACAACTTCTATCTTCTATACTGTATTATTAAATATTTTAACGAACGCATATCATACCACTGTGACGTAATCATATCGTCCCTCATAATATTCCCCCTTAAAACTGGGCCGAGTTAAATCTTGTCTGTTTTTCGAGCTATTTTTCTCAAGGGTCGTGGGGAGTGAGTTATCGCGCGGCCCCGGGTGGGTGTAGAGGGTCACAGGTAGGGATGCCCTCATTTTTTCAGCAGGTTAGTTGAAAGAGGTTGGATCCCTGTATAATGGTATTATCTGTATTCGGGATCTCATTGACGCCAATTGACTTGTACATGTTTAGGTATTTTTGAACGAAGGTTTTAAAGCGGGTTGAATTTAATTTGAACTTTTCGAATTGGGTTTGTAACTGTGTTTTTTAGTTTGGGTCATTTGAACTAATTTGTGTTAAGGCGGGTCCTTTTAGATTAGAATTTTAACGAACCGAATTTAATAATAACGTTTATATGTTATTTTTAGGTACATTTGCTTTAATGTGGATTTTCTGCCTTAATATAATTAGAAAACTATTTAACATATTGTCATATAGCAAGTTACCTAAATGAGAAGGGAAGTAATGCGTGTTTAATTGTTCCTTGTGCATATGTATAAGATTATTCCCGAATCAGCTTAATGTAAAATTAATACAGCAAAAACGATAAATCACAAACAACACATGGTACAGGAGCCGGTCATAAATTACGAAGATTTAATTAATATAACCGAACAAAATCTTACGGTCGGCCATTTTGGATACCGTTATCCCACCCTCCTGCCCGAAACAGACGATTACATTTCGGCAAACCGAGTTTATGTAATTCGAAAAATAAATGGCACGTAACAAAAGCCGTCAATGTCCATGCGTAAAGAATAAATTCGTTCTATTTTCGAATTTTGCGCGCGCAAATGTAAGTTTGTCTCTTTTCTACCCCTGTCCTTCCGCGGGCATAATTAGGGACGTACCCTACGAGATGAGATTCGGTTGAAGTTTAAATTGATTCAATCGAGTACCGATGTTTCGCTCGAGAGGTTTCGGCGTGTATATACGATTTTTTTCCTTCTTTCGGTATTTTTAATGTTTACATGGGACAAGGAATTAATTAGGGATCGGATTGATGTTGCGTTTGATTAGCTTTTAAGGCAGTTGCGATTTAGGCTCTTTTTTTGCGGATATAACGACTTTTTAATTTTCTACAGCCATGTATTTTCAAGAAGTAACTTTTTTGATGTATCTGCCTCCTAAATATAAACTTTAGGTATTAAAATACTGTGTTTAATGGGACTAACTTGCCTTAAATGTTCCGCGAATGGGGTTGGTTCAACTGTATTTAATAGGAAGTCTGTTCATGACAATAAGGGTTGGTAACGGTACATAATTCACCTTTCTCTTCGAAATTAACATTTTGTAAAGCACGCTACACACATTCGTTTTTAAACATAATTTACATAATTTTTTGCTGACACTCATAACGGAAATTTTCGAGGTATATATTTAGGGCGAGACTGGCTGACAAGAAAAGAACATTATAAAGAAAAAAAAATGTTTCAAGTAGTTGGATAATCACCCGTAGTGTAGGTAAATTGCACAAGTAATTAATAAAATTAATTAAAGTAATTAACTTGATTCTGTACCTAATATACAACTAACCGCATCTTTTTGTCATTTTACTTAGACCACGCCATACGGACTGCTTAGCGACTGCTTTAAGCAGCGACTTTATGGTGAACTATAGTCTTCTATGGCCGCCTGCATACGGACTGCTTGAAGCAGTTCGTTTGCTTTGAGCAGTCGACAACAAAAAGCAAGCAGGCGAAAGGATCCGCCGCGCCGCGCCGTGACGCACGAGAGCGGTCGACAACTAGCGCAGCCCTTATAATACGTTGATCACAGACTAGGTAACTGAGCAGTTTGCGCTTTACGGCCTTATGCACGTTTCCTATATCCAAGAAACGATTCGTTTCGCTTACAGATGGTTGAATTTTCTAAGCAAAACGGAGAAATATCAACAGTCCGTAAGCTAAACGACCCGTTTTTTATTATAGGAACCGGACATTAGTTGAAAAATATGTGATTTTGCCTCTTCGTTATAGAACACGATGAATTTGTTATTAGCCTGTAAACTACATTTCATTTGGTGACTTTTAGATCTAAATCATATTAAGTATTTGTATATACAAGAGTACTTAAAACTGTCTATAAATGCCTCTATTATATACCTACCGTAGCACTCCGCTGCATTAGATAATTAACCGCACAGCTGTGTCTTATCCCATCCATCACCGGCTTGTTTTTAACCGACAGTAAAACAATGGGTTGTGTTTACCTAGCGCTAGTGGGAAATAATCGTATTTCACTCTTGACTCTGATCGAAATCCTGATTGAAGTTATTTAAAATGAAAATTAATGTCTGTGTAATGATGAATGGTTGATTCATTCGGTTTTTGGTTGTTAATTTGTATGTATGTTTCATTTGTAGGTCAGATATCGTTTTTATAGTTATTTCTGTAGGTTGTTTGTACATGCTAAGTAAACAAAACGATCGTCTTTTGTTTAACTTTGTTCAAACGATGTTTGGATCGCCTCTGGTTCACCTAAATGGTACCTATTATTATTATTTTTTATGGAAAAACAATAATATATCACCTCAATAGGTTACTAAGTATTACAGATATAACAATTGTTTTTAAAATAATATTAGTTTATAAAGTTATGAAACATCCCTGTATAAAAATTGCGCACTTTCTAATTAAAAAATACATTTAGATCTACTAGGGTGTAAGTTCATGTAATATCTGCCTAAATATATACCTACTCATATTCTACGTAATAAAAAATTCACCTTCGTACGAAAACCTCTCAATCTGGAGCTAACAACAAAATTCTTATTTAATCTCACATTAAAATTATAGCCGGGTACGTTTCCATATTTAACCGGTTCGTCTACGGTTAACTAGAGCCGGGCCGGATAAATTATTTAACTCGGAACTCTCGGCCATTTCCCCGTGGAACAAAAGCTTGGTTTAGAATTATATATGAGTTGAGCTTAAAGTTTAGAAGCTGGATGTGCAAGTCTAAAAGCTTAGGTCACTATGTATTAGGTTTCTCATAGAGGTGGCAAGAAATTAATAAATATGCCAGGAAAAATAAAATATTAAGGGGCGTTATTTACTTTATTTTGTCTTAGCTTATTCTAGCCACGGTATCGGATTCTGAAGTTGTAGGAAATCTTAGAATAATAATAATTCATAATACATACTATTGTGATTTTATTAGTGTCAATTAAAGTCTCAATTAATTAGCGAGGTGTTGCATATACTGCCCTAATTTATATGCGATTATAGTATATTTACTCATTGCTGGTTCATTTTTGTAATGTAACATTTTATTTGCATAAAAAGGCTTAGATTAATAACTAAATAACTTAACATAGGTACACTTAAACACATTTTGTAACAAATAAAGTTTCACAAGAATTGGTAGCCGTAACTTTTCAGCTTCGTCATATCACAGTCGACTACAGGATGAGCTCATTTTGTCTTACAACCGACCTGTCTAAGCATTCCGTGGTCTGTGGAGGGGTGCAGTCAGCACAACATTAGTGGCTGCCGCGAGGCTGGCTGTCAGCTGTTAAATGCTCTAAATGTGAATCACTACTTGTCCGAACTCAAATAGACGCCTTCTAGCCGACGTTAATACTTTAGTACTACAACAATACATTTTCTGCTAACGAAAATATACTGTTTCTGCTGCCTGAAGTTTTAGTTTTGGGTCGTGAGTTGAATATATTTCTGTTTTGTTTATCCTAAAAAGCCTACTTCGGTAATGAAATTTGTTTTAGGAATCATTTGATTAAATTATTTTCGGTAATGTAATTTTATGGACAAACATATTATTAAATTATTAGTATTAGTTTATAAATATTTAAAGACATTCAAATCCAAAAAATATACGTATTGGAACTTTATTAGAATTACAAAATTATGACATCTCGTGTTCTAATTTTTAATTAACATTATCTATATTTCGAACAAGGTTTTGGTACCAAAAAGTTTATAATATCAAACCTTAAACAAGTAAAACATTTTCGAATTACAATTGGCAGACATTTGTGCTAGCTGCTAACATTTTCATTTCATGCTGGCGTGTTGTCTTTCAGCGCAAAATGTTGCGCTGACGTCACTTTAGCATATGTCGCTGTAATTGTAAAAACTGTTAACTTTAGTATGAACATGTTATTACGAGTGGAACTGTTACTATAAATATATGATATACTAACATTACGGTTACGTTTTAAGACATTTATTTTTACAAAAGATTAACATAATCACTTAAATAGGCAAATAAATTTTAGAAAAAAATCGTGATTTAATTAGAAATAATAATATTAATACCAGCTTATAAATGTCTCACTGCAGGGCACAGGCTTCTTCTCATGTAGCGAAGGCACGAGCATTGATCAATCACCACGCTTGCTCATTGCGGGTTGGCGATATCAGATTCGATTTTTTTGGAATCCAGGTTTCCTTACGATGTGTTCCTTTAGCCAATGTTTGCCAATGGTGTCTTAGAATAATTTAAGATACCTAAAAATAAATAAATATATTAATAATGCGTAACATAATTCCCTGATTTTAAATATACTTTAACTAACACAACGAAATCCAACAAGACTCACTGCTTATAAGAATAATACAGCTACAAAATAAAAAAGTTTACAATTAAAGTAACCAGAATAAAGGCAGTAAAAGCAGTAGAAACATGTTCCAAGTCGGGTAAGATAAGAATTTATGTTGGCTCCGTAATAACCTAATCCGTTAAACAACACTACTAAAGCAAAGACTTGGAACAAACCTCGCCTCGTGTCTGGGGCTTTACTTAGGGCTGTCACGTCTTCATAATAATAATACAAGGTTAGTTTTCAATGACCAACTATAATTTTAAATTAAGATGTGGTGATCAAATCGAAGGTTCATTAATAAATATTATTTACCTATACTCTAGAATAAAATAAAGTAATAGTATCTAATTCATTTGAGAATGTCTTTAAAATAA
This sequence comes from Diachrysia chrysitis, assembly GCA_932294365.1. Classification (NCBI taxonomy): domain Eukaryota; kingdom Metazoa; phylum Arthropoda; class Insecta; order Lepidoptera; family Noctuidae; genus Diachrysia; species Diachrysia chrysitis. The sequence goes on from OW028661.1 coordinate 3,232,622, forward strand.
GCGTAGGCGACCGCCTAGTGGACTTGTGTGCGTGCGTGCACACCAAATTTATCTGTGTGTTAACTGTTACCTATCTAGGTTGATGAACTGGATTCTGCTGTTGTAATATCCATAATTTCCGTTTTTAGTTGGGGACAGAAAAAAAAATATTAAAAATAAACGTTTTATTTTTCATTATATCGTAAATATTATCGAACTTTGAATCAACTCTGCAAATTGGGCCGGTTATAGAAAACCTTGTATTATTAAAAAAAGAAATTAAAATTAAATTAGAAAGAAAGTTGTCCATTTTACTATTTTAGTAAAGGTACAATTTCTTACTCACAATATGATGTCTGCAAAAAATTACAGTTAAATTCGTAGTAGTAATAAACTACTAACATATTTTATATGCCTAAATTTGCATAAAACTATTTTGAACCGATTTTTTTGTTTTTCTTTCACTGGTAGTCGCCTTCAATTCGTTAATAATGATAACAATAGTACCGTTACTGACTTTACCAACTCATAAGATTCTAACTAGTCAAAATAAGATCTGGGAGTCCAATCAGAACGTCTGCTTTCGACTTTCCTAGTTTGAGAAATTCCAATAAGTTGAATTTCTTTTGTTTTTCCGTATCAGCCCTACAGTTAGTCAACGTAGTAGATTTTGTTTGTTCGTTTTATGCAGCTGCAAGACTTTGTGTGAGCTCGTCTAGTGGTTTCCCTTGAAATATTACCACCTGCCCTTATTTATGTCTTTACCTAAGACCATTTGTGCTATCTCTAGTACTAGCTCACTCGAGTACAATTTCTATGAAAATTAGAATTTTTAATCGTTATTGCGAGAATGATATCCTTTGCAATACTTTCTATACTTGAAGTTTTTTTTATGTGCCATAATAATAAATCACTAAACAGGACTGTTCTCAAGTAAATTTATAATCATCAACAACATTTTACTCGTATTCTCGAGTACAAATATCAGAGTTTCTGTCAAAAACATGATGCTAAATAGGTATATATGTACTTTGTACTAAATTAATGACGATTGCCATAACTCAACAGCGTTTCAATCCACGAATAGCCCTGCCCAACCGTGAAGACTTATTAAAAATTCAACAAATCATAGTTTGAAATAAGATACCATTATAGATGACGATGGAAAACCCGTCAAATATCTATTTCAGTGGTGTCGATATGAATCTTATGAAATTATTAATAGACAGGAGTCTGCAAGCTGCCAATCCTAATACGAACGGTTACCGATATAAATACTAAAGTCTACGTTTATTTCAGGAGTTTTCTGTTTACTTTGGAATAAATGGAGTCTCTTGATATCCGGGATGTAGCTAAAATAGTTGATAGTTGACAGCGTCTTAAATGGATTTTATCTTGGGAAACCATTTTATGGATTGTTCACTCTTTGGTAGTGAATTCGGATTTATAGATTTTTTATTCTATGTTTTGTTAAGAAATAGGTAGTAAGTACGTTGACGTAACATCTGTTTATAATGGTTCACTATGCACTGAAACGAAGACTATTTTTTTCCCATTAAATTAATAAAATTAAGTTTATTCAGGTACTTACTACAGACTCCTTTATCTTTTTGGTAATAAAACAAAAAATCTTTTTAAGTAAAATTAAGCTGGATAAAAACAAAATTCAAAGCAAGAAGAAGAACGCCATTAAATACCTAACAAACAAAAACAAGGACTACCAACATAGAAACACTAAATCGACCACAAACATTCTAAATCAGTCTAAAGCTAAATAATTATTCTTTTTTTCAATCTATACGCGTCGGTCTCGTACCAGCTCCAGAATCCAGATGTGCCTAGATTAAATGAGAGTGGATTTAATTGGTCAGACACTGTCCGACAAATAGTGGCGTATTTATACACGTCTTGTGTTCTACTGTTATTTACGAGAGCTGGGAAAGAGGGGTTGATTTAGTTCCCCTTGTTTGAACCCGGTCAACATTCGCGCAAACTTTCGTATGGTGTACGAAATTTAGCACGCGCTTGTCAGTATCATCATCATTCGCAAAATAAGTTTAAGTATGAGAGGTTAAGCACGAATGCTTACAAGCTTTGTGGCTTGTCTTATACTTGTGGGTTAGTGTGTTCGTGTATTACTGTATACCTAATTTTTATTTACTGTTTTAAACCAAAAAAACTAAGTAGGTATCTAACTGCCTTTGATAATTTGTATTACGTTCTTTATAAAAGTTCCTCGTAAGTTTTATGACCATGATAGAAGTTTATTTTCTAAACCAAAACAAGTCTCTTAATTAAGACTACATTTAAAATATACGGAAAACTACGTGAATTTCCCCAAAAAGTTAATATCCCAACGTGTCTGGAGTTACAATAAAATTAATTAGAAGTCGCTCTAAACAATTGCCGTGCGACAGATCCATCTGGAGCGAAACAAAAAGCGTTGCAGCTGCGAAGCCAAATTGAAACAGGCGACGGAGCTCATTACCAGAGCCACAACCACACTACTTGCTCGCTCCGTAATTAGAAATAGAATGATTACTATGTACGTAGATTTTAAATTTAGAACCATTAGCCATTTGAAAAAGTAACATAAAGTTTTCTTTGTTTCTAAATTTAAATCATAAAACCAGTAATAGTTTTTGTGTGCGAAGTTAAAAACGTTATTTATGGTTCTCTTTTTAAATGTGATATAAAAATTGCTTTTAAGAGCTTCGTTTGAAATAATGACCGTAAAACTGAAATGGCGACGTTTCTAGATAAACGCTGATATAACTTGGGAGACCAAAATGAACCGCAGTGGTTGGTCCGCTAGGTGGCGCAAAATTCTTTTATGGAGGGAGGAAATTGGACGAAGTAATCACTACCTTTTGTTTTAATTGAACGTTCAATGAATAGATTCTGGCGAGATTTAAGTAAATTAAAGTATGGAGTTGAATGGAAGGGTATTGCTGACAAAGGTGGTCTTACACTGGTTTTTGTAGTCTCGATGCTCCTTTGTTATTTAATTAAGAACTGATAGATTACCTGTTTATTGGACATGTAATGCGAATTGTATTACCAACCGGGATCAGGAAGTGCTTTGTTTTTTATCTTTATGATTACCAAAATTATTAATTAATTTATTAATTTTATGACAAGATAGGATCATTAACTACCTTATTTGTTATTCTTCTTTACTTATCTACTTTATTACATTTAGGATAATGGCTTTGCAGATTCTTAATTCAAGTTTTCTAAAGACTTAGAATTTATAATCTGAGACGATGATCGATGATCCTAATGAGATTTTTACAAATAAAGCCATCGGTGTTTAATTCATTAAAAAACAATTTAAAAATTCTGGATAAGTGAAAACGGATGTGACATGCATGCTCATTAAATATCACAATTGACCAAACTCCTATAAAACAACAAAATAATTCAGGGGACCGTATTTCACAAACATCGATCAATAAAAACAAAACCGTAAACCGTACAAAACCTATGTTTATCAGCAAGTTATTTTAACTCGCAAAATTGCTAATTAGCCTGTACACTGTATTTAAAATTAACGATAAATTTATGTCAACCTTAGAGAAAAAATAACTAAACTATAGAGTGTGCATATCGAGTATGAACTGTAGGCACTAGTATGAACAAGTAAAATCGTAAAATTTGTGTCAAAACAGAGCGCGCCGTATAATTAAAACTATCCCAAAACCGAATATTACTATAGTAATATCAGAACCATCGATATTTTGGCATAAACGTCCTCGCATGAAAAATCACATAAATCAGTAAACGGGCGTAGTACTTACAACTAAAAATTTGCTTACGCTCGTACTTCGGGCTACTAGCGATGCACGCACTCTATGCTTGTCTATTTATACTCTAAGATGACAATACTTTGATGTTAAAAGAGGGCTGTTATAAGTTAAATGTGTAATGCTAATTATAACGTCCCACACAAAATCTTCAAAAGCAATAAGGTCGATTATTGTTATATAAGTCGTTTGTAACCACTTACGTGAACTCGAATATGTTATATACAACATATAACTATACAGGCCGAAGTATATTCTCGCCATCGCCGGTAGCACTTGTTTACAATTCCTTTTGTCCCATTACAAAGCCTGCGAAGGCTCGACGGAAAATTCGTATCAATTATCCCTTTTCAACTGCTCATTATATATTCTTTCATAAGATATTTCCACCGTTGGGACATCCTTTATGATGGCTGTATTTTGTGATAATGGAAAATTAGGTATGGAAACTTCTTTTTTTTACTCTTTTGGTTTTTATTTTTGTACCGAATTATTTTCGGCGCGGATTTTCTTTACTTGTAATATATTTTTTTGTTTTTGTTTAAAAGGAGGTTTATAATTCGAATATATTTTTCGCTATTGTCCTATAGGTTTTAGTGGCTTTAGTAAGTCTTTAATCTTTATTTACAGTATAAAGAATTAAGGATTACGCCTTCATTAGTTTTTAAACGACTCAAAAGGACGATGTTCTTAACCTCAGAGGTGCTTCCATATAGATTTTATTGTTGTCATAATTACACATATGTGTAACTATTTACTAATTATTCACTTTATTAGTAACGATAAAGTTTTACTATAGAAACTGAATCAAAAATTTTGCTTTTCGCTTGTTGTGAATTCAAAAATATTCTAGTAATTTGGATGGCTAACGTAAATACAATTATTGTAGACTCCACATACATACATTTATATAGCAATATTTTAGTCGGAACTCTTAAAATTTTTAACGTAAATATTATTTTTGACGTCCTCTACCACTAACTAAGCACTTAGTAACCGCAGTGTTTAAACACAAGACTGTGCAGAGAGGTACTGTACTTAGTTACCTAAGTGTTTTGGTTGGTTTATTCTCAAACCTAGTACCTTTTAAAGTAAATTTTAACAAAGTGTGACTATAAATTTAGGAGGAAAAAGAGTTCCTATAAAATGTTGCAGTTTTATTTTGTAAGCTGCCCACTATACTATTTTATATGGTGGAAGGGTTTTTAGGCGACCCTCACTTTTGTAACTACATCCATATTATGATGTAACTAGATATCTATATCTATTTAAAAGTACTAGTATTATAAATAGAAAAATAATGTATTTTTGTGTGTTTGCAACGAATACATTCAAAAACTACTGGACCGATTTCAAAAACTTTTCAATATTGGAATGGTATATATCCCTGAGCAGCATAGGCTGTATTGCTGTGCTAGCCGTGCGAAAACTAGCGTGAAGTTATCTATATTACAAAAAGGGCAGGTAGCAGGCATATGTCAATATACATAGAGAAGATTTGCCACAAACAATATTGACGCACGTGGCACTAAAAGGTCCTAAAGTACCGTTTTATTCTCTGGCACTAAAGCAGGCACTGCTTACAGACAAAATGTTAATAGTTGCAGCTCTTTCGGACTCTGTACGTGGAGCGAGGTACAAATGGGTTCAATGAGGGTTTGCTACAAATTATCGTAGTAATGCGGCGCGTGCGTCGTGTACAGCTTAATGAGGGATTGTGTGCGACATCACGGTATAGGGGGTGGCGCGAGTCACGGGCGGTAGCGTGTACGTGTATTGATAAAATTAATTTAGTGCGATCTAGTTTAATTAAGTGTTTTGAATGCTGGGTAAGTATGGGCTGGTGAGATCTGAAGAAAACTATCAACACGAAAGAAGAAGTATACGGAATAATACGCTTACGGTACGATGCGGTAAGACACAAAATCGTAGTTTAATTAGGTCGTTAGGCGTTGTGCTTGTAGGAAATGGTATAAATCGTGTAAATGGTGACTTAAACAAGGTTTATTCATAGTAAAGCCATCTTATATGGTAATTAGTCTACGACAATTGTTTACAAAACCCAATGCATTTTATGTAAATGTGTTTTAAATGATCTTTAGAAGGCTGACATTTCTAATTTTAGCACTGTTCAACCAGCAAACCTTATCACCAACAGCTTATCACTTGGGACACAATTCATATTTTTAGTGAAGTGCGTACTTTACGTACGGGTTTACGAGTTATGACGAATTCGCGTGTTTTTCGCAGATTAACGTACGTATGTACCTAGCCGTGTAAACTTCGCCTAAGCACATTTGGACTGCTTAGTGCAGACTCGGGGTTTTGTAAAATATCGTCTCTAAAACGTTTACGACGCTTGTATTTTTTTGGTATACAGCACTAAGGCCATTTGATAAGAACTCTTTTGACATTGTGGAATATCTAAATACATAATAAATAGAAATTGTTTTTTTTTTTTAAATGAAATGTAAAAAGCTCCATTTTTTATGGATGTAATAGCGTTAAAACAGCTAAGTGCGCTTCACGGTTTTTCGATATTGTTCTTAATATTTTACAGTATTATATTAAGTATTTTTGATGTAACCTTTTACAGACAATCTGACAACCGGTCATCGATAACTATTTTATTATATGTATTGATAGAAAGATATAGATTACAACTCTGTTCTCCTTGTTTCCGGGATTTTGTCCTGGTTTGAAGTAATTTCGACGGTACACCAAACTTACAATCACACAAAAGGATAACTTTTTATTATTATTTTAGTTTTGGATGTATTGTTTGCCCATTTTATTTCATAAAACGTATTCTATAAACATTGCTATTTACCCAATTTTTTTTGTTCGTTATCTTTTTGTATTTGCATAGAGTTGTTCAAATACGATATTGAATTTCGCTATTTCGTACATAATACTTTACGAGTTATATTTACGTCGAAAACATATATATATAATTTCTTTTATTTACTGTAGAACTAGAGTAAATATAAATACGTACCTAAATATGTTATTATTTAGATTTAGCAACATATTACTTATGTTATAATAATGATCATTAGTACTTTTTATTAGCTAAAGTTTGTAAGTTTTGATGGAGATACCTTTTTTTTTTAATACGACTCTCGCAATAAGGAACTTAATCCTTGTGTCGCAGGACGTTTCACAAACGTCAAATCACTTACACAAATAACACCCATACTTAGAATAAGCATTTGTGGATCGCAGAAATACTTGTCCCATGCGGGGATCGAACTGGCAGCATGTAGAGCACAGTAGTTAACTTGATGACCTATATCACTCGGCTATCAAAAATCAATGTAGTTACATAATCGTACTACCTACTATACATACACTATACTACTACATATCTAACTACTCATAAGACTTAATACTTTTAAATTCTATCACTGTCGGTTAGGCTGTAAGTAATTACTGAGCTTCTTGTTAAAATAGAAGTCAATAAATAAAAAGTAAAAAAAAAAAACTTACTATTGTAAAAGGTATTCTCATGCCTTTGTACGGAGTCCAAAATTACCTCTTTCCCATAATTTACCTTAGTTAAACCGAAAAAGTTTCTTTCATTAATTATCGACTCAGATTACTTTTTAAATTGTAATGAAAGTCGTAACTTGAGTTGAGGGGGGGTCCGCGGTCGCCAGGACCAATAACGAATTCACCCTTTGCCATAATATTCTTTATATTAAGGTATGATATGATGCCATGGGTAACTTTTGTAGATCGTTGAATTTTCTATGGTAATGTAATGTTAGCCTTTTTGGGCATAAATTACCTGCTTACTTTACTAATTAAATCAGTTAAGAGCAATGGTTTAGTGTTTAGTTACCTATTGATTTGCATTCAAAGTCTAAATCATACTTGGGACAAATACGTCCTTAGACTTAACTGCAGTAAGTAGGTTTATCTTTGTGAATAATTAATAACACTTAAATGTAAAAAGGAAACAACTGAAATTTATATGGGACGACCTCTAAGGTATGCTCTATCGCTGACAACATTTTTTTTTAAATCGATCCACTCTTGCCGGATACTTAACAAACAGACAAAAAAAAACCGTCTTATTAAGAAACCTGCTCCTTCTAAAGTCGGTTAAAAATACCTTATTTTATAATATGAAAAACAATCTATCTCTCTGTGTATAGATACAGTAATTTGCTTTTAGATTTCTAAGAAATGGAAAGGTACAATGATTGCTTAAAAGAATTTTCCATTTGTCTGTTTAAGACAGAAGCCCATCTCTTAAAATCCCATAAAAGCTCCAGCCTTACATTTTCTACATTACCCACAACCACACCTATATACTTTGTTAATTAAACAACATTATGTGAACCTACCGTGTTTAAAATGCGTCCCTTTTCCATTCTTATTTTACATTTAAAGTCTTTGCGGGCCCAGGATTTATATTCAGCGGGCACTTCACTGTACTCGAGAGACCCATAAATAACGCCGCAGAGGTCTGAGCCCCAACTTTTCCCGGGTATACCCGGTTATACCCCTCCGGGGTTCGGTCAGACCCGCCCCTAACCCGCAAACGACTAAGGTAAGGTCAGCTCGGGAAAGATGAAAGAACACCCCCATATATCTTTTTCAAAGTGTGGACTGTTTGAGAATTTTAATTTTGCGAGGGAATGTTCGTTTTAACGGTAATATTGGCGAGGAGTTTGTACATTAATTTCTGTGCTCTATGGTTGAGTAGAGCCATGAACAGTAAAATTCATTTCAAAATTTATTTAAATAGAATTCGTTTGAATTAAATGTTTAGCTTTTTTTGATCTTAGATGTCGAGCGAACATTTATATAGCCTAGCTTAATATTGTTTATAGTATTAGATGAGATATGAGTTTTAAACTCAGCGTGTTTCGTAGTTTAATATTATGTTTTTTGAATTAATTATTCTACACCAAAAGACATAACAAACGTGTCATCGCACTATAAGGGCCGATATCTTATTACGTCACTCACTAAATGTTAAGATACATCGCTCCAGCTGGCCTAGTTATGATTTTTGGAGTAAAAAAATTGATACGAAAAATTGCATATCCATTAATTAATTACCTATTTTGAGCTTAAAATTTGTAAACTGACTCTATTCTAGACGTAGTCTTCACCCCTTTTGGATGGATATCCCCTTTCAGTAACACCCTGTATATGTTACACGAATCAAGACAGTTAGCAAATACGTTTACTCAAAGAATTTTACTAACATAAGTATAAAAAAATCCTGGAATAGCAAGTGCATGCAAACAGCGACACTTACTTGCAGATTAGTTTCCTTCCAGCATACAAACTACATCAAATAAAAATCATCAACTTAGTATTACGTACATGCGTACCTAATCAACTTAAGTAATTAAGTGTAGGTAGGTACAGGGTCACTTGATTAAAATGTATGTTGGCGTAGAACAAATAAAGAGGGTTTTATTTGCGTTTCGTCCCTCAGGCTATGCCGCCGAATAAATAAGGGCCTCCACTCATTATCGTGAATTCTTTGAACGTTAATGAGGGTGGAAGGGATCGGGAATGATTGAGTGGTAATGACGTCTTTTCAGTGGGTTTTAAGGGTTTGCTTTGTATTTTTTATAAAATATATTTGGCATATTGCGGAGGTATATAAGTGGTTTCGTTTATGTAGAAAGGTAGGGCTACATTGTGGTCTTTGCCTAACTCTCCAACTTAGCTATCAGACTCAAGAGAAATCTAGACGTATCTGACTAATGTTGTATCTTACTTTGAACATAACATAATTGTTTTAAAGCTAATTACTTGGACAGATCATTCACAAATAAGTTAGCAATAAAACTGTGAACCTTTTTAGACTCATTTGCACTAAAAAAGCATGGTATGTTTTATATGTCCGTGAATTTTCTTTACACCAAAGTAATATAAACAAAACAAAAGAAGGTACATTCTAAAATCAACTTCATTTATCAACCGCAGAAAAAAACTTACACAAAGCTAAACCACCCGATCCTTATCAACACCACTTGGAATAACAAAAAAAACAACCCAAAAAAAAACATGAAAAACAAAAGGTTAAAAGTTGTCCTTATTTGAATTTTCATTAAAACTTTCTCCCGTCAGGAACAAAGAACATTTATATTAAAAAAGTCCGGCCGCGGCCAGATATTTATCTGTAGTCTCGAGAGCGGGCCGAATTTTAACTTTTCGCCATAGAGTTTGAAGACAAAAATGTAGTAGCGACACTTCTTTGATTTTTTTAAAGGACTTTTTTTAACAACTACAGATTTTATCTGGTACTTTTTAAGTAATTCGTTTTAGACGTAAAGAAGCATTAGTTATACCAAGGCCAATTATGGCGTAACCAAAAAAGGTTCAGCCTGGTAGGGTTGTTAAAATATCAATATATATAATACTGTAAAATCGTAACTAAGCATAGTAGTAATAGAAACGGAAATAACTATTCATCTTCCAAAAGCCACAATTTTAGTTTATTGTTTTGTTTTAGGTGTAGCCCTCTGTGTGTGACATTAACTGTCTTGGGTCCCGAAATTCATCGAAAGTAATTAATAGAGGAAAGAAAGATTTGGAAGAAGAGTCCACTTCCCTTCATACCAAGCTAGAGACAGAACAGCTCATAAAAAGTAAAAGGAACTTTTTCTCGACTTTATTTTATCTTTATAGAGTAATAGTTTATTAAATAAGGAATCATTTACCAATAAATAACGCACCTATTGTTTAATATTAGGTATTGATGCAAACTATTCGGCTAATACTTATTTATATTAAATAAAAAATTCAGGGAATGGCCATCCACATCCATGCAGTGAGTAGGCCACAAACAAAATGTTATAGGTTCTTGAAAACCTGATTCATATGAAATTTGAATGATTAATTTATTCATGTTATTTAATATTCATGGTTTTGATTTTAAATTGTTGGAAAATAGAATAGTGAGAATTTTGATGTGGTGCATGTAAATGGAGATTAATTGGTGAACTAGCTGCGACCGCAGTTCTGCGCGCAAAATGTTGTAATGTTTTTGAAAATAACGCTTTGTTTTCATGGATGAATGTAAATAATAATTTTATTTATAATTATAAATGTTATGTAGTTGAAATTATATGTTAATAAGCCTTTATTTTAAAGAGCTTAAGCTATCTACAATAATAAAAAGTAGGTGCATATTTTAATGTCCCACTTATTTCCTTATCTAAAGAAGAAAATAGACGACTGAAAACGAAAGTACGAGTACTTTGTCGATGGTTTTCATGCTAAGGCATCAGAAAACTTTGAAATAATTTAAATATTTGTAGTGTGTTTCCAAAAAGTCTCTAAAACCAATTCGTTCCGCCTCCAATCAAATTACAGGACCTCAGAAACTTGAACAAGCCTCTTCAAGTTACAGGAACAATGGGCGCATCCTAACCAACCAAACTCCTTGAAACTTGTCTGCCTACGGCCGCGTCTGCGCCGGTGCACAACTCATTACCCGCCCTGCGCCACAAGACCCGCCCCGGCCACCGCGCGCCCAACTTGCAGGGCTGGCTAAGTTTGTGTTAAACCACTTGCTAGTTTAACTTGGATATAGGTATTTCATTTATATGGACATGTACTGACTTTAGGATATTATTATTCAAAAATTTATTGGATTTATATTCCTTAAAAGATATTTAAGTTAGTAGTGCTTTTGTTTGCGTTTAAGAAGTGTTACGTAGGTTTTGAAAGAGGATGGTTACAATGAGTACCAGCATTTAATTAACGTATTTTTTGTTTTTATCTATGTCATATATTTATTAACTGTGTGTCATACAGTTTTCAATCTATTTTATAAAGTGCTTGTGCTACGATTATGAATGTATTCACCGAGTCTATACTTAAAAAAAATATGTTGAACTAGTATTAATTGCGCTTGTAACCTCTCGATAACAAGCACATATCAGATCAATATTATATATCTATACTATATATTATTATTATTATATTATATATAATATTATAAAGTTGAAGAGTTTGTTTGTTTGTTTGTTTGAACGCACTAATCTCAGGAACTACTGGTTCGAATTGAAAAATTATTTTTGTATTGGATAGTCCGTTTATTGAGAAAGGCTATAGGCTATATAACATCACGCTACGACCAATAGGAGCGGAGCATAAATGAAAAATGTTGCAAAAATGAAAAACCGTTGAAACTAAAACACGCGAACAAAGTCGCGGGGGACAGCTAGTTATTTATATATATGTAACTCTGTCGGTCTTACTGTTTGTTACGTTTTCACGGCTAAATTGCTGAACGATTTTGATGAAAATTGGTATTGAGTAAGCTTGGATCTTAACTTGGAAATAGGCAACTTTTAGCCGCGATAACCGACATTAAAGAGGGCGGAACCGCGAGCAACAGATAGTAATTTAAAGTATTCTATAGATAGAGAGGATTTTTTAATATGTATAATTATAAGTATTTACAAGGATGCTTGTGGATTATTCAGAGACAATAATTTCGATCGTAGACGAAACTGCCAATACCTACGTATGGAATGTTAAAGTACAAGATAATCTGTAGTAATGTAGTAGTAGGTTATGTTTATAAGTCATAGAAACGAACGTGGAATACCATATATATCTCCATTAGGAGATGAAGGGTATTCCACGATTGTCGTTTGCTCTGTATCAGCAGGAGAGTTAATCTAATTCTTATTTTTACGTTTGATCAAACACAATATTATCTCTGTTTGTCGTGAAAACGTAGTGGCAAAGTAATTCATTAATGTTTTTAATCGCCTTTATATTATTATGTTAGTAGGTCACGTTACGTTACGTAATCACAAATATAATTTAATTATGTTGTACCTACTAAAGATGAAGTACTATAAAGTTTTCGTTTTTTAAAAGGTTTTTAGTCTTTTACATAACAATTGTGCCCAGCCAGCCCTGGCCACCGCACTCAACAACGACCGTCAACTTTAAGCATTCCCACTTGAATAAAAACTTTTTGTAACCAGAGTACAGGCCCTAAATTAAAATGTTCTAATTTTAAACATAATTTTAACTTTTTAATTACGCACAGCCCTGCACCGATCGCAATCTGTAAAGTCCGGTAATTAGATTTTAGGTTCTACGATTTGTGATTGAAGAAAAGTTACGATTAGGGGGCTCGGGAAATTGAACTTTACGTCAAGGGTGCAATGTAGGGACCGGCGTGTGCAAAATGACGTGGAAAGTATTCGATTAAGTTGAGCAAATGGCGCCGTAGATTAAAGGGTGTAATTTGAAAAGCGGTTATAAGGTAACGATGTTTTTTTATGTTTATAGGGGATTTATAACACTGACATATTTATTGTTTAGTAGAAGACTGCATTAATGTGATATTTAGTACCTAATAGGTGTTTTATAAACATTGAAATGTATATTAAATACTCTTGTGTTAAATCAAATGAAATTGTTAATCAAGCAATTTTCAAAACTCAGAAATCTAAACTTTTATATCAAAATAATAACTAAATAAATGTGGACCACTTCACATACATTACGCTGAACCCAAAGTAAGTAGCTATATCACTTGTGTTATGGTATCATAGACAACGACGGTATTTCAAACACCCAGACCCGAGACAATGTAGAAAAGTAGTTCTATATTGACCCGTCTGGGGCTCGAACCCGGGATCTCAGAGTTGACGACACCTTGAAAACCGGTGTGTATGCCACTCGACCACGGAGGTCGTCTTTTAAATTGATCGGTGGATAATTTTATGAATAACACTTTGATGAGCATTTTTGTCAGCGATATTTTAAGGCATTTCAAATGTTAATATGTAACATCAATTAAGTATGTCTTTTATTTATCGTATACATGAAGACTGGCAAATACAAATTATGACTTATTAATACCCAGAAGGCGTTTATCCATTGCTTGCGATAATCTTCTCTATATAAAAAAAGGGTTTCAATTTCCCTTGGTAACGCAATAACTTTAACTACATCAAATCAGATAATTCTTTTTTTGTTATGTTCCTTATTGAAAGCAGAAACTATTGTAAAACACATGACAACTACCTGAGCATTATTTCTTCAATTAAGACTATCAATTAATTAAAAAATATGAAAAGTATTTTTTTATAACTAGCAGTGCAGGCGAGTTTTCCAACCGCGGCGTCCCGACCGCCCGTCTGCAAGCTCCGAGTAAGGAAGCGTGAACGAATCCACCGTAGCTGAGGATGGTAACTTTTGTACAATTACCGCACACTGGCATCGCCCGCACCCCGCGCCGGCGCCCCTCCGCGGCAAGCACCGTCTGCAAAATAACGCACACTTGTGATTTTAAAGGAAACACATTTATAGTTATTCATTAATTGTCATTTTTAAACTTTATTTGTACAGTTTAGAGCCTTATATGTATCAATTTGATAGTATTCATTAGTCTTGTGATGTTCTTTTATTTTTATAACATCTTAAAGTGTTTTTATTTATATTCCAGTTGGAGAACTACGAAGTGAGCTTGGCTCAAATATTTTCACTACTACTAGTTGGGAATGATTAGAAGACTGTTCAAGAATGGAACTTTACATTAGGTGTATTATGGAACACGGGGGGCATGGGAGCGTTTATCAAAAATTATAATCTAAAAACATATTGCATGTTATTTGGTTTTGCTAAAAGCATTAGATACATTACAGTGTAAATAACTTCAGAATAAATTAAACAACCACAGAAGCAGACAATAACAATAATTTAAGCACGGAACCCATTAAATCACTTAAAAACTTTCCCAATCAGATATCCAACTATAAAAAACTGTATATGCAGACCGTACTCTCAGAAGTTGCCCACTCATGAGTTATAGCCGCACAAGGATAGAACCACTGTCTAACTTTGCACTTTACTCGTATTTTACACATAATGGTTATATATGACCGGTTAAACTTTCATACGAGACTCGCTAATTGAGAGTGCGTTGCGTCTGGGAATTTAGTCTCAAAACTAACTTCGACTAAAATAGTTGGGAGTAGCGAGGTCGGAAATTAGATTCGAGCTGAGAGGCATGCGGCCATGTTGGCTGGGATTTGATTCAAAAATACTAGACCTTTGACAAATGTTTTAGAAAATTGTATAGTCTGCCACTTGCTTGGGTGGGTTCCAATATGCCTTTCAAGATTTCTTGCAAACGGAAGAGCTAACAAAAAGCATTAAAGTAAAAATACATTTAAATTTATTGAAGTTAATCGTAGCCACACACGTAATACCTACTTACGTAACTTCATATTTTAGAACAAGGTATCATTTACCTTAAAATAATTTTCACAAATTGTGGAAATACGAAGTACTCTCTTGTGGTTACGATTGATCCCACGCTGGTCTATTGTATCAATAATATAACTGATTAAGGGCTATTTATACACATAAAGAAGATAAATAAAAAATAAATACAAATAATAGAAGGAAAAACTTAAACCTCAGGCAGGACTCGAACCTGCGACCACTGGCTTGACACGATAGTCGCTTTACCAACTAAGCTACCTATACCACAGCCAGTGGTCGCAGGTTCGAGTCCTGCCTGAGGTTTAAGTTTTTCCTTCTATTATTTGTATTTAATTACAAATATTCGCTCCGCATGCGTTAATAAGCAACAAATAATTAAAATAATAAATAAATAAAAATATTTATCCGCTGTGCTAGTACATTAAAACCATAAGCATTACACTAAATAAATTTACATACATTACAGCTAGTTTGTTAAGTATTGTACCTAAAAGCAATAAATCCGAAACCTCACAATTTGGTATTCGCTTGTAACTGCTATTCCGCTGAGGCGCTGCTGTAATGTATTGACACGGGGATATTTACGTGGATATTTGTTATAATTTAAACAATAATAAGCAATTTACTGCTGCATGATATAGATATTAGAAGAGGAAAATTTATTGGACATCTCATACGTCATGACAATTACATAAAGAAGATAAAAGAAGGAAAGATCGAAGGAAAGAGAGGAAGAAAACAGAAAAAAGATGGTTAAAGTCTTGTCGTATAAAGAGGTCCAAGAGCTGGCACGTGACAGAAGAAAATGGAAGGAGCTGCACCGGCAAGAGCATAGCTCTTAAATTATTGATGATGATGATAAAGTAATTTACCTTTAACATAGTATTATTTAAACACAAATGATCCAGATACCTGATTCGTATGAAATGACTTACCTCCGGTAACTGCAAGGCTGATCAATTTAATCTGTTGTGAAATCTGTTGACCACGGCTGTGATTGGGTGAAAAAAAAACTAACAACCAATAACAGCGCTTGAAATGAGGTTTGACAGATGATTTACTAATGCTTGTGTTGATCAGCCTGTCAGAAACCGGGGGTTCGATGGGACTTAGATCTGTCGTAGGAAATAAAATATGTGAGAAAAACAACTTAATACATTGTTAACTAATAGAATTAACTATGAATAAACATTTAAGATTCACATTAATTTTGTGCAGTAGGTAATAAATTAAATTTCAAACATATATTTAACTAGGGTATTGAGTACCATACTAAGATTATATATAATGTGCAATATCTAGTTTTAAGCAAGACTTTCTGTAATATTTGTGAAATATTTTATAAATTATCAAAAATCAGGTGTGTTTTATCATAGAAAAATATACAATGTCTTAATACTAGACATCGTACATAATTTCGTTATATTAAAAATCAAACAACATTATAATGAACTAACACAAATTCTAATTACCACATGCGAAAGAACAACACTAAATAACTCCCCAACGTCGACGTAACAATTTTCATTTCGCACATTACATTTTCAGAAAG
The DNA here is from genome assembly GCA_932294365.1 of Diachrysia chrysitis. Taxonomy (NCBI): domain Eukaryota; kingdom Metazoa; phylum Arthropoda; class Insecta; order Lepidoptera; family Noctuidae; genus Diachrysia; species Diachrysia chrysitis. Next base: position 3,249,191 of record OW028661.1, read on the forward strand.
CACTTTCGAACAAAATTTCCGACGATTAAACCAAACTTAACCCTACGATGCGAATGTTTCGTAGCTAAATTCATGATAATTTCTACAACTAATAACGGAGCAGTCGGTTTAATTTCGCTTAGTTTTACGTCAGCGCAAGCTTCGCGAATATTTTAGCGACTGTTAAATATTTCTATGTAAGCAGAATAGTTTGTTTGCGGTCGGTAGTTTCCTGTTTACGTGCATTTGAAAGTAACTAGTTTTATTTGGATATATTTTTGGTGTAGCGCCATCTGGTGGCGTGTGGGTGAACTGTTTTAATACAATTTAGTAATATTTTGTCAATATGTTTAATTACTGTTTTATAAATAAATTTAAATTATGTTAAAAAATGATAAAAGTAAATCGAATAATGCGGAAAAAAATACCTAACACTAATTAGATAGGTAATTAGGTAGGTACCTACTGTTGATCCTAAAATTATAAAATAACAACAATAAATCATGCCTAATTCACTATCTTTACATTTCTATCTAACTCCTAAAGATACTTACAGTTACCATAGAATACAAGTGAAACAATTATCTCATAACTTCGTTTAAAAAAGAAGCGTCGACGTGGCATTCTAATTTGAGTCAGCAGTCGCCACCTAGCGGCGGCGGCGCGAACCTCGTGCTCGAAGGGTCTCGCACACTCGACTATTAATTTCCTAAGGGAACTCTACACCCCGGCCCTCCTACCATGTGATCGTAAAAACGAATATTTTTATTAAGTATTTTTTCAAAGTATTTTTTTTAAGTTTTTGCAAAAAGTAGTTTTAAATTTTAATATGGCGAAAAAGGTTTTTAAGTCACTGAGCTACGCAAGGAGGAAAATTTATTCGTAAATAAAGCTTTATAGAAGACTATCTTTTTGGAGTAAACCTTTTTGCTAAGATCAGGTTTAAACCCGATGCTTTATGCTTGATGATTACCTGAATTAGTTTGTGCACTAATCACTCATTACAAGTTAACTTAAGCTTACTTAAATATTTTGTTTTCACTTTTCTAGGTTGTTGGCTTCATGGCCATAGCAGTGAAAACCATCTCTCTTTTATAAATTAAAAAAGGTACATAATTTTATGTTATAAGTATTCGAAGGAAACTCACAAAACAAGGCAGTAATAAGGTCACAAAATCTTGCTTTCATTTTAAATAAGTTTCGTTAAATGTTTGTACAAATTACATAAATCACGTTTTACAATTTTATGTATATAAATTGAGAGTACAATTACATATAAAAAAAAAGAAAAAAGTTATTTTTTTTAACTTTCTCTCACTTTTGTGTATTTTTTTTTAAACACCAGTTACAAAGGTAAGTAGGTATTGCTGCAAGGCAGTGGTAATAAATGGTTAATTTAAAACTATGTGAAACTAGCGGTGCCCCGCGTTTTCACCAGCGTAAGTAATCCGCGTTTCCGTAAGTCATCTTTTTGAATTGGTTTTATATATTTACTTTGGTATTTGGGGTTCAGCACAAAAAGCAAAGCTCTTAAAAATCGGTCCACCCGTTCTCGAGTAATAAATCGTGTAATTTATTTGACTTTGTTTTCTAACATAGATTTGATTGACTTTGGTAGATTCCAGCCAATAAATAATTTACAATAATTTATACCTATCAACAGTTTAATTGAAATGCTATAAAAAGCTTCATTTAAGAAGGTCGACAATGGAAAGTTATCATTATATCGCAAAGAAAAAAGAAAAAAATATTCTTTTTTCGTTTTTTTGCTTTCTCGCTGTCGTTTACCGCTGCCCGTCCGTGGTACGCGGGTTAGGGATGAGGTTTTATCTTCACGCGCGCATGACTATCCTATGGTAATGTAATGAAAAATTACGCCCATCTGATACCGCCACTGTCTCCGCGTTTTTTGTTCTGGCCCCCGCCTTTATATCTAGCGTTATACGTTAAGTTGAACAAGTTTTATTGAGGTAGCATAGCTAGCGGTTTCTGAAATGAAAGTCATGTTTTCTGGGTTTAAATATCAAGAATTTGATATACGGAAGATACGGGTAGTTAACCCTACTGATGTTTAGATATATATTTATATATTTTCATTGAAGAGGATTTTTTTTTTTGTAGGCTTCTCTTATAGGTAATTTTTGAGATGGTATGGAAAAAAAGTATGGCTAGCGAATTAAACGGACTAGTATGTTCTGGTTGAACTCAGGATTTTTCAAGTTGCTTGGAAATAGCTACGTAAGTTAGGCATAACTTACGCTCATAGTATAGTTCTACTGCACGGATAGCCGAGTGGTATAGGTCGCTAATTACCAGTGTGCGCGACGTGCTGTGAGTTCGATCCCCGCATGAGACCACTAATGCTTGTTCCAAGTCTGGGTGTCGTTTGTGTATGTGATTTGAATGTTTGTTAAAACCCCTGCGACACAAGGTTTTAATTCCTTAGTGCGGGACTCGTTTTTTTTTAAATAAAAAAGAAAGTAATTCGACAAGTGCCAATAAAAAAAGACATGAAAACCTTTTCTGAACTAATTAAATACTTATATTCACACAGGATTTTCTTTCTAAACAAATCTCTCAGGCCGGAAACTATTGATTTTCCTCAGACCACTGACATTGAAATGAAATACTGTCTTTAGTGATACAATACACCAGAGCACGAGTGTTGACTGAGTCTTTGACGTCATGTGATGTAAAATGTGTATCCATCTGAGTTTAGATAGCCGGGGTAGGTAGGGGTTAGGGGTTCCGTTAGGTTTGAGTAAATATTCAACATTGTTTCTCACAGTCAAGTCTACGGGGATTTTAGGAGGCAGGACTCTGATGTACCCCTTAAGCATTACCCCGGATGGTGCTAATGTTGTTTAAGACGATTTGTTGCACATGATATTTTTTTATTAAATGTATTATATTATAAATTTTTAATTGTTTTTAAAATGCAAGAAAATAATTTCAACCATGTGTTAAGGCGTGTTCAAGTGATCGATATATTATAATATTATGTAGTAGTAAAATTAAATATGATACAAAAATGACATATAGCCCTGTGTATAATGATTTCCATATTCTATAAGGATATACTTAATTAAATTTAACAGTTTACGATGATTACTAAAAACTATACGCTTGTTCCAAGTCTGGGTGTTCTTTGGTAAACCCCCCCGCGACACAAGGAATAAATTCATGAGTGTGAAAGTAGTTTAAAAAAAACTATGTTTGAGTACCTAATATTAATTTAAATGTTGCTCATAATCTACAAGTATCAAAATAAGTGCTTAAAACTTGCCATAGATTTTTTCAGCGTCTTATCTAAAACCTAGTTACTATGATTCTTGTTTACAGACATCGTAATGTGCTTTCAGTGTAGGCCTGCAGCGAAAACCGCCCAGTCTTCCCCAGCACCTGACGCGAATCGGCCCGAACCGGTACAAAACGGGAGCTTTAAATAATCAAAATTAAGCAGACCCATACTTTGTCCTTCAAATCGTCATAAGCAGAGATTTGCCCCACGTCGGACGCCACTAACTTGGTTTGACTTGTGATTAGTGTCTATGTAGATTTAGTTGATTTTCATAACTGTTTTCTTACAACATTCTAGACGTTTATTGCAGATCTTTATAGGAAAGATCAGATATGATATAAATTTGTCTTTATTTAGTTTTTTTTTTTCTGGAAGTATATCATTAGTTTCTTTTTATCTAATTACTTTTCTGTACAAGCAAATGCATATATGTGTAAAGCTTTCTTGGCATACCAAACAAAACTTCTGAACAATCGGCATCCGATTACATTGTTTGTTGACAGTTCTAATTAATTAATTAGGGCTGTGCATTCCATTTTTCTCCATTTTAAAGCAATATTTCTACTAGCTTTATTTCTAAAGGACCAAATAATTTTGCAAAAAGCGTAGAAAACTCATTTAATTTACAAATTGCATATTATTACACTTTTGACGTCTTCTCATGTCAAAGACTCCCCGAGCTATGCGTCTTTACCCTCCGGTATGTCGACTACCCTTATCCCCACCCCTCTTACCCCACTCCCCCTAAACTACCTCCCCTGGGTGGCCTTTTTAATGCCCTCTGCCTTTGCTCACAGCCGTCTGTTAAAACACTCCGATTCTTAAAAGACGAATTTTACATCAAAAACAACAAACAAAAACAAATCTTAACACCTCAATTTAAGGCACAATTTCGCCTGTAATCAAAATTAACGTTAGATCAGTATCTAATGGGATATCAGATCATCACTGTACGTTCTTTGGAGAAATTTGTTCTTACAATGTGTGGAACGTAAAATTATTTTAAACTTTAGTGTAACATGATTAGAGTATATTTTCGTTTGTTAGTTTTCGGGGTGGTTGTTTCGTTTCGTGCGGGGAGAGATCGGAGGTGCAATAATTTAAGCAAAGGGTGGAATGCGACGGAGAGTTCTTTTTGTAGTTTGTGCGAGTGAGACGTGCGTAGGTCGAGAGGGTGCGGGGTTAAACGCGCTACAGGGACGGATTCAAAATAGAAGGGTGTTTCGTAATAGGAAATTTAGCGTTTTGTTCTTCGTATACATTTAATAATAGGTGCTTCAAAGAACGCGTAATTTCTCCGTTCACAATTAGTTCAAATCACAAGTAAAGGTATGAACATTTTTACAGTAAGATCAGAATACCTTCAGGATAATTTAAGGAGCTTTTTTGCAGCGTAAGTGGCGTACACCTTCTCCGGCCAGCATGATCAGTTGCATAGGGTAATCTGGAAAGAGAATAAAGTAAGCAATGAGTAATAATCATTTTTGTTCATCAATATAAATGAACTCCATAAAATTAAATCTTTAATATAAATAAGTTTCTTTAAAACAGCTTTATCACAAAATGCTTTTCAATTTGGGACTGCTTTTTATAAATTTTCAATAGCCTTGCACCGGTTACAACCGGTAAATAACACGAGACATAAACTCCCTTACAAAAATTTAATACCTTTAATTTCATTCATTTACCGTTTAATCCGTACCTGTAGGCCGTCAACACCCCAAATAGGCCGACGCGCTGCGAACGCTAAAAACGTACCCCTTTACCCCTTACCCCGATTTTTAAGCCTACTCCCCCAGCCCCCTAACTCCCGGGTTAGCCAGAGCACATTTACGCGCAATAAATTTTGACCGCTTGCGTCTATTCAAAACAGCCTCTCTACTAAGCAGCACGAACAACGAAAATAAACCTTACCCTAATAGCAAAAGGTGGAATTTTGAACAGGTTTCGAACAGAAATATAGTCTATGTAAAAGAAACGGTCTCGGAGTTTTGAAGTGCCGTTTGACGTTTAGCAAAAAAATGCTCTATTTTTGTGTCTTAGGAGCTATTTTTGTTTGTCAAGTGTTTTGAATAAAAGAAGGTGCGGGTTTTGCGTGGCTAGAACAAAGCTATCCTATTTACCTAGGCTTTAGATATTGTGTATTTCTCATTTGTCTTGGTTTTGGCATCCATTGTGTTGCAAGCCTATGGCAGTGAGAGGCCGGGAAATGATGTGGTTTTGTGAACGAATGCCCTTTGTTTTTTAGCGTAGTATGATTTGGTGGTTTCACTGTACTAAGTTATATCTTGTATTTCTGTATTCCTAATCAGGCACACTCACCGCAGCGGTAAAAACAAGTTTGTTTAGACAACGACATTTCTTCACATCGGTTTTGCTGCAAAATTTGAATAAATCAGTTTAAGCTTAACTTAAAACGTAATAGCAAACAAAAAAAAACATTTACACAATTTGATGTAGATACCTAATACTTCATCAAATTGATATTTATGTAAAATGTCTCGTTAATACTTTTAGATTTAAATAAGATAATATAAGTCAGTATAATTGTAAGGAAATAAAATCGAAACCCTAAATAAAGGCTCTATGTTAGTAAGCTCTTCTAACACATCCGTCGTTTATCAATCTCGTACATAGATGGCACTGCAAACACGAAGGCTGTGTTTTACACAAAACGCCTTTGTTTCACGTTGAAAATTAATTAAAAAAAAAACAAAAAATCTATTTAAAGGAGGTTTAATAACTATAATTTTAAATTAGGTATAATATTTGATGAATCATTGTTTACTTATATTGGTCTTTTTGTAGCTTGTTTATTCATAATAAAAGATTTATCGTCATCAAACTAATTATCTATATTAATATTATAAATGCGAAAGTAACTCTGTCTGTCCGTCACGCTTTCAAGGCTAAAACAGTTCTGATTTTGTTGATACTTGGTATGAGGTAAGCTTGGATTTCAAAAAAGGACACATGCTTCTTTTTGCCACTATAACCGACTGCCACTCGGGCGGAGCCGCGGGCAACAATTGGTAGAAAAAAAGATAATATTCATTGTACCTATTTATCAAAATATTACGCCAATAAAAGTGAAACAAATTATATTTTTTTATGATATTAGTGCCCTATAAAAACTAACTGTGCTATTGTGAAATACACACCTACCTACTTATCTTAATCATTCACATTCAAAGATTGAAGGTTCTGTCCAAGCCGAAGTTACGTTCATTCACCGTTCATCTAATTGGCGTCCCGAAGTGAAGAGATGCCGATCAGGCTAAACTGTTTGGTGGTGTCAATAATGCACTTGTCATTTGTACGCAAAACGGCAGTTTAACGGAGCGACTCTCCGCTCCGGTCCAGACAGTTTTAATACATATGTAAAGTTCCAACTGTACGTTATTTGGTAGAGGTAGGTAAACAAGGTTTACTACTTGATAAGATAATAATAATATAGGTTTAACTTTCTAAGATTTTTGTTTTATGGTGCAAGCGAATTCACTGTACTTTTAAAATTTTTTAAGTGTAAAAATGTAAAAATAGTTTTTTCAAGCCTTTGCCCGCGACTTCGCCCGCGTATATGTCGTCTATCGCGGGTAAAAATGTCCTTTCTTGAATTTCGAGCTAACTCCACCACAAATGTTTGAGTAATTTAGCCGTGAAACCATAACAGACAGAATTACTTTCTTTAATTTTTTATATTGCTAAAAGCTTTTTTTTTCAAATAAGTATTTATGACCCTTTATTATGTTTGCAAAGGTACTTTTTTTTGTTTATTGTTCTCCTATTCACGTTACGTTAATTTACAAAAAAATAATACTGAAAATTTAAACTTTTAATCCAATATTATGTTTCCAACCATAAAATATATTAAGCTGTTACCTACACTGTAAAGTTTTTAATATTTTAATAACATACTTAATTTCTTATCGCCTGCTCACAGACACTAAGTTTCCTCCACAATTACACCGATAGCTATTACATCTGACTAATTTGTGTTCGATTAGCGCCAATAGGCTCACACCCTTTTACATTCCACTCTGACAGAATGAGGGTACGAAATACACCTCTACAATCATACACAGTATAGGTGCGTAGAAGATATACTATAATCAACGTTTTAAATAAAAAAGGACACCACGTACCAATAAAAAAATAAAAGAACGATTTCCAAAATTAATCGTTTCTTGAATTTGGAACCGGTGATGAGCCAGCTGATTGTCAAAAAGAGTGTTGGTAATACTACATTACTATTTAATATTTTGCGGTAATAAAGTGGATTTCTATTAAAAAAAAAAAAAAAACTCTTGACAAATTAAATCCCTTTGCCATAATTTTGAGATTGGTTGGCCAATAATATTACTATATGACTACGTTAAAAAGGGCTTTTATTTGTTATATTTTTTACCTGATTTTATTTTTTAAGAGGTACACGTATACCTAAAGTACCTACTCTTCTTTTCCGCCTTAGGAACTAGAGTAAGTTATTTGTGCGTCATTTCTTAAAAAAAAAAAACGAAAATATTGTTTTGTTTTACCCAAATTACCAAATTTCCTGTCAACTCCCAGCAATCTAGTCTACATTAAAAAACCGGCCAAGTGCGAGTCGGACTCGCGCACCGAGGGTTCCGTACACACCTGTAGGTATATAAGTAAAAGTTCACCCATCACTACGATCGAGTCATAGTTATGGTATGATAATTGCAAAATGAAAAAAAAAAAATCAGAAATATTTTTTTTTATATGATGTAACTAAAAATTTACGGTTTTCGCAATTTTTCCTTTATCTGTACTATAAGACGTTACTTCGTACCAAATTTCAAGATTCTGAGTTCACGGGAAGTACCCTGTAGGTTTTGATTCCCGTGCGAGTTTCGAAAATTTGCGGAATTTTGCGGCATAAACGGGAGTATCTTTTGATCGCGTTGACTTAGAAGTTTGATTTTTTCACAGCTCGAAGAGACCATAGACTTGAGTATTTGATATGAATTTCAGCTTGATACCTCCACGCGTTCCTGAGAAAAAAGGTCTTGACAGACAGACAGACAGACAGACAGACAGACGGACAACAAAGTGATCCTATAAGGGTTCCGTTTTTACCTTTTGAGGTACGGAACCCTAAAAAACTATTGAAAACTCCTTTAAAACATACCTTTAACGATATTGCGTGTTCTATATCAATTGGGAGAGGACAATGACCGATGTAAATCGAGCTAAAAACGCCCGTAACATTACAAAATCGTTAAAACCTACATAATTATGTTTCTATCCAGTTCTCGCACGTTTAGAGATGGCGCAATGCGTATTTTTTCTCTCTTTTCTATTTGTTATTCTGGCGTTCACCTATGATACGGGCAGGGTGGTATTTGTAAAGCTATTATTGAATATTTTAGAATGTTTGTAATTTGCATTTAGGTATGTGTACGAATTTTTTTAACCCTATATTTAGATGGATTCTGTGCAACCTGGGATTCAAATTTATATTGACTACTAACTGGATTAATCAGTTGGGTTGCTAGTAACATTATCGATTTGCAAAAGTTTTCAGAGACAAATTTTAAGAAAAAGTTCAAAATCTCGAATGGAACATAGTTGGATTAAAATTATATGATGAGAAAACTAACTTTTTCGAGTAACTTTATTAGTCTAGAAAAGTTATAAATTTTATATTAGACTAGGAAATATTATTGACCGAACTTCAAAAAGAATATCTCACAAGGCTTCTCTTTTATACTCCCAACTATGCGATGACGTTAACAAAAAGCTTAAAAATGTATTTTAGCAATAATTTAATAGTCTTGCAATTTTAAAGAATTTGATAAATACCTTATTCTGCACTTTTTTGTAAATTTTATAATTCAATAGGTCAATGACATTCAAATTAGTATGTAATCTTTTCCCTTCTTTCACACCGCATGAAACCGATTTAATCCGATGCGATACCTAATGACGCACCTACACTACAAGCGTAGCCATTGTCCTGGACCAAAACGTGCAATGAATTCAGGGTTCGAATCCACAAATTGGCGGGATAAAGCTTACTATATACCTTTACGCTTATTTCGATTACGGAGTCAGTACCTACGTGATATCCAGGAGCAAGGAATACCCTGCGTTTTAAGTATGAAAATTTATTTACAGTTTCAAGTAGCATTAGGTATTTATGTTGTATTTACACGTCACGTTATGGAGAAAATACAATATGCTCTCAAGGAAAACATAGGTTTGTAAGTATATGGTAAGCTATTTGCACGAACCAATACCTTGAAAAAAAAAATTGTTTAATATATCAATTTAAGCTCTACCAGATGTGTATAGGTATAAACTTATTAAGCACAGACAAGAAAAAAAAATCTCTACATTAGGACTCAACCAAGAAATAATAATTTGAAATTGATAATGAAATAGACTGGGTCCATTTTAAAATAACTGTGAAAGCTTCGAAAATAGCAAATAATGTTTGAGGGTTACCAGATATCCTGAACTAAAGGGAAGTTGTGATGTTATTAACCAGTAGTTGTTCGCTGGTGAAATTAGCACCCACGTGATGAGGGGAGGCCTTCGCAATTGATCAGATACGTTTCTAACCTAACCCGGGGTGCAATCAGGAGAAATGAACCAGAAATCATTTATTGTACGTATTTGATAGTTCGTTGAACTGTCTTAGTTATTTTTTTGTTATGTGGATTCGAAAAACCTTGGCGTTGGGACTGAGCCATTTTTTAATATTGGATTTTTCGTCTACATTTTGACTATATAAAGATTAACTTTAACAAATGATAGCACTTAATGGCGCCTAAAATAGTAATAATAACATTTTAAACATGTCGTCTTGTAATAAACAAGGTTTAAAAACAGTTCACCCGACCTTCAATACTTCCTTCTAAATATGTTTCAATTGATACCAATATACCCCACCGCAAGCTCGTTTATTACGTAAATGATAAATATGCACACAGCCACTTTCGTAGACCCGCTCCTTGCACAAATAGGGGAAAAAACAAAGGCCCATTAGTATCGGAAGTGAGGGCTCATCAAGATAAATAGAAATGTCACTATGATGGATTACCGACCCAAGCGGGGTACCTACACCCTTAATCTGCCGTGTTATATCACTCTCACACCCTTATCACAAAGACATAAGGTTTAATTTACCAAGATTTTTTTCCAGCAGTGCCATGAGGTTGTTTTTATAAGGTTGCGTTTGTCGTTATCTGTAGGTAAATAGGCGGGTTTTAAAGGAATAAGGGTGGGTGTTTGTTTTAGATAATTGATTTGTTAATTTCTAATGGATTGTTATTTTAACATTAAGTTTATATACCTTCATTATGTACACGTTGTCTGCCTGTCTCATATTTTTAATCAGATGCTACTGTGTCATGTTTATAAGTTTAGGAAGCATTTGTTAGTTTTATATTTTATGTTAAAACAATTAATGATAGCTTAAGATCGATTCGGTTTTAATTCAAATTCAGTTTTGTTTATTTTTATAGCTGGAAACAGAGAAAATGTACATAAATCGGGACGCTATTAACTTTTAAGTAGATTGAGGAAATACTTATAGTAAAACAAATGTGTAGCTTTATTAGATTAACAAAGACGAGGGTTTCCTATAGAGCCATAATAAAATGTACACTAGGCTCCCATTTCACATTCCACAAACCCCCGGTGTCTAAAAGGCTGACCGACAAAAAAAATAGTTTATCACTTGTCAAACTTCATGTTAAGCGCTGTGATTAGTTGTTAGTATTTTGGTCAACTAATCACAGTCGTGATCATTTGATTTGTCAAGAGATTCATCAACTTGAATTGATTTTAGTCTACATTTAATATACTTAATGAATAAGATAGAATAATATAAAATCAGTATGTTTTTGTATCTGTATAGTTAAACACTGGATTTTAATTACTTTACCTTCATCTTATTTTTATTCTAGCTGCGTAGATACCGTTTTGATAAATAACCAGGAAATGCCGATGGAATGTTATTCGTATTTACTTCTTAGTAATCGATGCATCACTGGTGCATTCTTAGCTGCTTGATTGGTGCATCTGAAAATTTGATAATGTAGTTTGTTAATATGCGTTCACGTAGTGTCATAATGGCTAATACGGTATGCATAAGTTAAATCAATGAAAATGTTATCTCTCCATTTGATAAGGATTTTAATAGTCTCAGCGACAAAACTCGTAATCTTCGTCTTTATATAGAAAAAAACATCAACAAAATCATTATAAAATCATTTCCGTGCCTCTATTAAAACATTTGTCTAGCGAAACTAAAATGGGGAAAAATGAACACGCAAAAACAAAATGGAAGGCTGGCTTAGAGTGGGGGAGGCAAAATACGCATGTGCGTGCCCCAGCCTCCCCCAGGGAGACGCGGCAACTGCGACCCGCGGGGAGGGCGGGGTTTTGTTTCGGTAGGTACGATTTTTTCGCCTATCTTTCTTGAGCATCCCTTTGATATGCGATTTTTTTTTGATGTTGGCGTTTTTACCAACCTGGAATTTGTGTACGTATGCGGTTTGTGGAATTAATTAGGGCCCTTTCATTTTAGCCACCCGGTGTTAGAAATTCGTTATAAAAACATGGCGTTTTCTTTGTTTTTTCGGGGTTTGAAAGGGCGTGAATTTTATTTTTTTTCTTTTGTTTTGGGACTCGTGATAAAGTCTAGATTTAAGTGGGTAGTAACTTAGTTGTATCTGTACTGGTGTTTATCAAGTTACGAAATATAATTTAGGATTTTTTTAGCTATTATGCCGGTAATACAACAATTACCGATATAATTGCGACTTTATCACCATCGTGTTATTTAGTAAATTGCACCTATCGTTGGAATGTGTCAGTGATTTGACTTTTGTGCTTTTGATGTAAAAGCTATTGCAACTAAGCAAAGCATTAGGAACTTTAATGAGATAGGGTTAGGTAATCATCCAGAATACAAAAGAATAATATATTTTAGAATAAATAAAACAAGCTAAAGCTTTTTTGGCAATACAAAACATAAGAAACTTTAATCCAATTAACCTTTACAACTACAAACATTCACAATGTAAAGCTCTATCAGAAAAAGTCATAATGAAAGTTAGTTACAAAAAAACACAGACAACACTAGAAAATAATCAACAAATTTTCCGTATCGAGCTAGCATAAACTCCAAAAACAAGCCTATTCTAAATTCCAATTATTCACTTTGACGTCGCCCGTAGATAATCATCTGTCATACGACGCTGGATGGGGAAACTGTCCAATTTTCCCTGACCTCCCACTTTTTATACGTGAGCCCCGGTTTAGGCATTGTCTGTTGAAATTGCAGGGGGAGAAACGGGTCAAGTTGAGGTGGTGGTGGAAAATGGAAAAGCATAGGCCGGGATAGGTTTTAAGCAGGGCTCTGGTTGTGCGTAACGTAAGATTGTGTTTTTTTGCGAGATAATAAATGATATTTGTGTTTATTTTTGGGTTAAAGAGGCGTTTGCATTTTGTTTGTCATGTATTTTACTGGCGGGGCATGGAGATAGGGATTTTCCGGAATTGCGCTCGTCTTTTGTGTATGATAATATTTTAACCATCATTTTATTTGAAAGTAATTGCCTTTTGTAAGTGATTAAGTTATCTTTTTGATTATAGGTTTGATGTTTTAGCAAATTTATTGCATACTAACTGTTACCCGCTTCTTCGCCCACGTGGTTGTTAAAAAGTAGCCTATTTCCTTTCTTAAAGATTCAAACTCAACCTATACCAAGATACATAAAAATCGGTTCAGCGGTTTAGCTTTGAAATCGTAACATACAGACAGACAGATTAACTTTCGCATTTATATTATTAGTATCGATTTAAGCTAACTATAACAAAACATTCATAATACATATAAGTTGTAATGTAAACATGTACCTAATTTAGTACAACCTAATTTAAAATTTAAGTCAAGGGAGAAGTTTTATCATTAATTAATACTATACAAGTTATGACAGCTAAATTAAGTGATTGGAAGTAAAGAGTACACAACTGGGACATCTATTGTATTCCACATAATACATTGGTCTTCCGTACACAAAGGCGGGTTATACACACGAGTTATTCACTTAAAGAAATTAGTCAATATTGTTATAATCAGCTTAAGTCCATACATCTATGATTGGTTCGTATCATCTCTTTAATTGAATTATATTTCAAATAGAGTTACTTATTAAGGGACAATTGGCGCGTAATACTGTTCGGTAAATAATATAACGAGTATGATAATGTTTCAAAATTCTATGTAACTAATTTAAAGACACAAATCTAACAAAAAAATCAGAGCCGAGTCATTTTATGAGTATTTATTACTATTCTTCCTCAAACATTGTAAAAGTATGTATAATATGTTTTTAATTATTTCATTTTAGAAAGGTATTTGAAGTCAAGGAAACTTGTTTTCCCAAATATAATTGATTATAAGATTTTAACTTAAATTTGTGATTTCTATCGCTTCTACAACGATTTGTATGCATGAGACATAGGTTCAAATAAAATAAAAACCCATACTGAATTTAGTTAAAAAAAATATATATATCCACTCAAATAACTAAAACCAAAAAATAACATAACTGAGTAACAAACCCGAATTAGTGACTAAACAAAACGCGCGAACAATTGATTAAAAACTTAATAAAATTAACTAGCACCTGTCACTTTTATTTAAGCCTGTATACGTATTTTTTTATTCTATCGAAGATGAAAACGGGTTATGTAGGTAAGTACCTAACGCGAACACTTTTACATAATCCGGAAAGCCCGAATTAAATTTTAGCACGTAGGCCGAAAAAAAGAGGCCCCACAACCCTTGCTCTGGTGAAAAATGGAATATTTCTTTTTGATTACAACAATATAATTTGTATCTTCGGTGAGGTTGCGAGCGAAGAGTGGAAGCGGGTATATAGCATACTGGCTGTCTGAGTTTAGAAGGATTGTTTTACTATTTACATCTTAATGTGGGAGGAAACTGTTTCTTATCATAAGTAATTCCATTTAAGACATTATAAACTCGTATTAATTTAATATATGGTGTAGCTTTCGCAATGCTAAAACCGTAGTGTAGTACAGTAAAATAAGGTAGATAGAAATGCAGGGGGTGATTAAAGAATTGTAATTTCTTTACATTAACGTATTGATTATGAGGACTCTTAACTATTAAAAAAATAAGAAAGCTGTTTTTATGCATGCGACAGGATAAAAGGAATGATTTTACAAATATTACGGTATATATGGCATTCACCCCATTTTATGGTATCGGTTTGAGTCCCAATATTGTTATCATTCCAAAATAAAGCCAATTCTGGCGGAAAGCATTACTGCTTATAACAACTAGTAATAAAGTTTATTCAGGAAATGATATTGTAGTCACCATAAGTAATAATTTTTTATTCTACAATAAAGTGGGAGGAGTACTGATCTCCTTGATGGACTACAGAATAACCTGTGTTAAGGAGAAACAGTTCCCATTCCTCTTACGGTTCGAAAATTATATTAAATCGTGTTACAAGTCCAGGAAAAAATAATATTGTAGTCATGAAATACCCCCTAGGATACACGGATATCATGAAGAACCCAAGGATATAAGGATTTTCGGATATTCCGCCAGTTCTCATAGCTTATACCAACCACGACAACCCTTTACCGAATACGACGAATTAAGCAGGCCCGCCCTTTGCGGGCTCCAGGCAAAAATTCAATTACAAACTTCGGGTCCATCCCAAGAGCACACCTAAAGGGTTGTACTCCACGTTTTTTGCCTCTAAATTTTTATGCGGCCCTTTACAAGGTCGTAAACGGGATGGTTGTATGAATATTCCATTTGCTCTGAAACTCTGGGCTTATGTATTGAAAGTTTACGGAAGGGGAATTATGTCTATGTGTATAATTTGTATGTTTTGTTTGATTAAAATACATTGGGAAAGAATTGTTTGGTTTTCATGTAGATTAAATCCAGATTTCAAAAATCAGTGTACATTGTTCTCGTGTTGTAGCGTACATGGTAAGCCCCAAGTTAACAGCTGTGCAGTATACTACGAGCGACAGCGAGATTTTGTTTTAGCCGGTTTTTCTGCCCAGCAGTGGCAATGGCCTATGGTCCAATTGCCCTACTAGGAAGTGATGAATATAGCAGACGAACCTGGTGATGTCTACTTATAGGCAATTTAAAAAAATGGCTTTAATACTTGACTGACTTTTTTTTTACCGTGCCTCAGAGTAAACTGCACCTATTTTACTAATAAATTAAACAAAACTTCATAGTTAATGGCGTTTAAACGATATGTATGTAATGTATGTCCATGGGCACATAAAAACCAAATGAACCGTTCATGCATCTTTATCCATTCAATCGACATTAACTACATCATAATTAATTTCACTAGCCATGAAGTCACTTTACTTCTTTTGTTTTATTGTATAGACTAATGGCCTTATTTATAAAAATCTGGACGGTGTTAAGCAATTGCTAAAAAACTTCTAAATTCAAATTCTCTATAGAAAAAAGTTAAATAAGAATCTGCTAATCAATTGCTAACTATTGTCGAGATATTTATAAATAAGGTCATAACATTTTAACAATAATAATATGTCAGTTTTAAGTATATCTAGATAACCCAGCTTTATACACATTCATCGATTATAATAAACATACCTAAACTCTAATGATTATTTCCTTACCTAAACATTTTCCTTCTAACAGTATTGATAATGGTATCTAATTACGACGAACGTTATGTCTTACTAAATAGATTAGATTTTGGGAATGGACTTAATCGGGGACTGACGATCACTGCTGTGATATTAAAACAAAATCATATACCTAAATGATCTTAAATATAAATAGCATACAAAACTTAACCTTTAAACAGAACACACCCCTGCCAAATTTCTAACCTAAAAACAAAGAGCAAATTCAACGAAATTCCGTATTAGAAGACCAACCCAACCCTTGCATTAACCCTGCTACGATTAGAAACACGCACTTTTACAGCAATTTGTCACAAAAAGTTGGCAACTTCTCCCCCTGGGCCCGCCACGTCATTTATTATCCAACTCTCCCTCTCCTCCCCTCAAGGGCCAGTAATTTTCCCTACAAAGCCTTCGCGGGAATGCGTAATGACTAACGGTGTGACGTAAATCGCAGGGATTTTACCCTTGTCTGTTCTAATACATGTTTTATATATAATAGCTGTATTATGTAAATGTGGATTTTACGTGGAGTAAAAAAGGTGACATTTTTTGATGAGATTGTAATGGGCAATATTTAATTTTCATTTTAATTTCGGGCTATGTAACCATGTGCGTGCCAATAGATAACAAAATGCGTCTTATTCTTGGTTGAATACAAAAGAGTATTATACATTAGTATATATTCGTAGCTCTTTACCTTTTAGCTACGATTATCATTTTATATACTATCCAAACTGGAGATTTTTAGTTTGACAGATAGATAACTGACAAAGTGTATTTTTTTGACAAATTAAAATATAATATGGTTTGTAGTTGGCATGGAGAGAATAGGGATCCTGCTGGTTTGAAAACTACACTTTTAAAAGTTGTTTTTTAAAAATGTACGGAAAATAAAACCTTTTTTCAGATGGTTAAAAAAATCTGTGTTTAATTAATGCATATTGTTCGTGAAAACAGTAGAAAATTTTACATGCATGGTTGTTATTAGGCTTATCACCAAGCCTTTCAATAGACGTTACATAATTGATGCAGGAAGAAAAATATAAATTCCTGAAATATTCCCCGCCTTAGCTACACTTCTCCCAAATACCTACCCAACTTTATGTATGTTTGCACACATTAAAAACTCAAAAACGTTGCGCGGGTCATTAAAATTCTGCGCTGGAGTTGCGGCATAATATAAAGTCATTATGCAAATGTTACCAGCTTTTTGCTAAAGGTTTAGGCTATTTGTGGAGATGGTGTGTTTTATATCATAGCTATTTAGGGTTGGTTACTGCTTACTTTGATTGTGGCGGCGAATGGGGGGTTAATGTGGCTTACGGCGCCGTAATCGAGGCACAGTTTTGGTGTTATTGAGGTTGTAAATACCATTTGCTTAGGTAAATACTGAACTTCAACATTTGCGTTAGTGTTTGCTTTATATATATAATAGAACACTATCTCATTATAGATACGTTTTTATCCTTTCTACAACCAACTGAAGAGTAGTGACATTCGGAGTACATGTTTTTATACCTTGTACTATGAGTCATAGTACCTATAAGCTAAGAAATTTATTACTACATAATATATGATAACTTGTCAGTATAAATACCATTATGTACTATCGCTTAGTAACAATTACTTCATTAGTCCCTTAGGGTTAAAAATAAAACAATAATTAGATAGCATAAAAAGTAGAACATAAAAATGCAAAGAATGCAGAAAATATCACAATTAATTTTTTATAAAAAAACAAGCAAAATCTTCGCGCTTGCGTACTACAGACTTCTGAGATTGTTGGCCATTGTACTTACACGTATCTTAAAAACTACTGAACCAATTTTTATGATAAATCTACTGTCCCCTAAGTTGGAATTAATGTCACAATACGATTAATACTTTCAGAGAAATGTGTGGACAAACCTAAATACAAACATATCGATGCCCCCAAGCAATAAGTCGGTAATGTGCTATTATGGACTTAATGCTGTTATGTCAAATTCGGCATCTATGGGTTGGAACACACCTTAGTATTTTTTTTCAGATTTTTCCAAGTGATATTAACGAAGATATAACGACATACACTTTTATTGTACGGAAATATACAAACAAAATTATGACGGCAAAAATATTGTTACCCATCAATACAAAAGTTTCTTTCTTATTTTATTTTGGTAAGTCGCGGTTACCGGATTATTGGCGTAAATAAACTTTATAGAGGTTTTGGTAAACGCTAACACAGGTTTCTTGTCGAATTATCTATACTTATAATAAATCTGTAGAAGTGAAAATTCTGTACATTAAAAATATTAAAAAAATAAATGGCAGGGGGTGTTACTAGAACGAGACCGAACCTAAAAATGTGAATAAAAAAAATTAAAGCATGCGATCAGGCTAACAGCAGTAGACCTCTTCCAAAAAAAAAAAAAGCGCGCGTGCATCATACATTTTTTGAACTTTGATTTGAACGGACGTGTCGAGTGGCGAGCGTTCGGTCTTATTAGCATTCTATAAATTGTGTGTTTTAAATACTTGCAACTCTAAACCGTGCTTTTCAGCGCAACCTTTTTATTCCTTTTAGTTTTTATAAAGTACAGTTTAAGTTAGGGTTATTTAGGTTTATTTTTATAAGTCGTAGGCATAGATTTTAATTTTAAAGTATAGTTGATAGTGTACGTTATTTTATGTGTGACTGTAGGTATTTTATTTTCTGTTATTGAGTTTTTTTAAACTAGGTAGGTACTTAGGTTTTTTAATAAGGCGTAGACCGTATAGATTTTAAGTATAGGTAGTAGTAGTGTGTAACGTAGGTTATTTTTAGTACTCTTAGGTAGTAGGACTTTGAGAGACATCAGGCTCATTGACCACCCTTGGTGGTATTACAGTGGTTTTTTGTGGTGATTTTAGGCAAATTTTGCCAGTTATACCACGGGGAACACGAGCTGACGAAATCAGTGCTTGCCTAAAAAGGTCAAGTTTATGGCCTCTTATTGTATCCATGCATTTAACAACAAATAATATGCGGGTGAGACTTGGAGATGACCCACATGCACAGCATTTTTCTGATTTATTTTTAAAAATAGGCGACAGAACTTATCCAAATTATGAAGGAAATGTGCTTTGATAGGTTATGTTGTAAGGTTTAGTCCGTGCAGGAGCTAATATTTTCAGTGTACGGCGACATAAGTAATATAACACATCAGCAAAATACTTGGTTATGTAAAAGGTCTATTTTAACTCCTCGAAATGATCAAGCATGTGCAATAAATAATGAAATACTGTCGCTTATTCAAGGAGAAAGTCGAGAGTATATCTCTATCAACAGAATGATTGATCAAGAAGAATCCACTAATTATCCAATAGAATTTTTGAACTCATTAAATGTTCCTGGACTTCCCTCACATACAATTAAGTAAAAAATCGGTGTTCCTATAATTCTTCTTCGTAATTTAAGTCCTCCTAAACTGTGCATATCGTAAATCTACAACCTAACATAATTGAGGCATACATTTTAACCGGTTGTGGTGCCGGGGAAAGTGTTTTGATTCCTAGAATTCCTTTGATTCCGAACAATTTTCCATTCCAGTTTAAGAGAGTACAGTTTCCAATAGGTTTATGTTACGCCATGACAATAAATAAGGCACAGGGTCAGACTCTAGGCGTTGCTGGCGTCGATCTTAGTGTGAGTTGTTTTCACATGGTCAGCTTTACGTCGCTCTGTCCCATGTGAGCAGTCCAAGAAACCTTTATGTTCATATTCCGGACGGGCTCACTGACAATGTCGTGTATACTGAAGCTCTCAATTAATGTCGTACGGTGACTATCTGTCGTTACTATTATCTTTGTGAGCATTCGTTGTAATGAACGTCAGCTTCGCTATTGGATATCCTGCTAAAAAGGCACCAAAGTAGAAATCTACTGCAAAAAACTACAGAACGCGAGCGATGCCTCGAGCAAAGATATCATTTACCCTCTTAATCACCGCTAATGAGACACAATTGGTTTTCTATTGTAATTAGCCACAAGAGAAGGCCCAGAAGTATTAATACCGGTATGCTCCATACATAACGTTCTACACAAATAGCACTTTACACAAAAAACTCATTGATAAGTTTCGACATCCACGCGAACGAAGTCGCGGGCACAGCTAGTACTCAAATAAGTCTGGATACTTAAAATTTAATTTGTCTTTATTAAACATTATTAAAAACTGATCATCTGTTTTGTTTCTAATAAACCTTGACCTATTGCATTTGAATCAATCCGATAACTTTATCGGCATCGAATGGTTACATAAAATTATTATATTGAAATTATCCTGGCAAAACAATGATAGGTAACAATACTGTTAATATGTCTATTAAAAACTTACCACAATAACATCGTATTAATACGTTACGCATCATCTCTACTATAATAAATAACGTTGTAGAAATCCGTAATATAATATAACTTATTAAATTTTTTGACAAATTTACTGCAACAATCCCGTAAGTACTATTGGTAAAATAATGAACCTGTCATATTTCCTGTAATAAATATTTTTTTAGATTCCTGGGTTTAGCGCCTACAAAATTCCATGTTGATAAGACAATAAAGTTCCACAAAAAAATAGCTTTAATTTGACATATCAATGACGGCTGTACTCCGACTCGTTGGAAAGATATTTAATAAAAACAGTAAAACAATTCTCCTGTAAAATTTTGATTTTACGATTACCGACTTATTGCGTGGGGGCATCGATATGTATAAAACTTTGTATATTTGCTTGGAAGTTAAATAGACAACATTTTTAATAATATAACATACATACCGTACATACGTGTCGAATTGAGAAGCTTCTGTTTTTTAAGTCTTTCGTTTGAGTTTGCTTAAACAGAAAGTAACGCAATACAACATTCCACAAAATACCAGTGCGGTATATAAAATTTGTAATAGGTCACATTTAGTTATGCATAAAGTATTACAAACTGCTTTTTTTATTTAGTAATATTTTAAAACATTGAACACGTGCAACACTTAAAAAAGCTGCATTAATTGGGATCAGATATTTCAAACTGTCTGCGGCTTTGAGATTTTTTAATTCCTCGGTTGAGTTTCAACCTTGGGGAGCGCAAAGCGTATTGTTCAACAGTTAGAGAACAAAATAATAAACAAATAGAAACAACATTCAATTAGCTCAATGAGCAACCTCTCAAACTTAAAAAAGAAAAGACCTAATGATAGCGATGTTTTTATTGTTAGATATGTTTTGAAACCAAACAATTTAAATGTTACATTAATTTTGTTGTAAGAAAATTAAAAAAATATGTTGTTGGCAAGCGCGTTACCAAAAAAAAAGGTGGTATCAACTTAAGGGCAAGTATTTATTTTTAACCAACTTTCAAAAACGTGGTGTTCTATGTTTCTCTGTAAGTATTTTTTTTTTAATTTAATAATTATCTGAGTTCGAATTTTAAAAAGGTATTGGGTAATTCTGAAAGTATGGAAAGAGTTTTGTTGTTTTGTACGAGGTTCGTGCCTAAAGACTCATTATAGCTGCAATTTCACTACAACATCTAACGGGTTACAATAAAATAAAATGTTTCCGAATTATACCTAACTTATGAACACCTGGTGCCCTATTAATAAACATATATTTTTTTACATAAATAAGACCGAATATTTCAATCCTACATATTTTGGCATAAAAATACATTTCGTTAAATTAGTTTTAAAATACTTGTAAAAAATGATGTTTTTCCTAGTTTAGATACTCTGTCCAAAATGTTACGTCACGTTGGTTTATTGGTAATTTAATTACTGTTTTTTTTTCATAAAACTACAGGTTGGCGGCGAATATATTCCGTTCGGATTAGTGGCTAACTAAATTTACTGCGGCTCGACAATTTCGAAGGCATAGGCGTGAATTTTTCATGATATTATAATCAATTTGGTTTAGTACTTTTTGATTAACGGAACGGTACCAAAAACACGTAGATTTAAAAGTTAAAAATAATAATACTTTAGGTATTATTTTGGTCGTCAAAGCCACCGCAATCCTAACATAATATAATATGTAGAATACAATAAAAAAAAATATCGCCAAAAAAAAACATTTTATGTTAGAAATCTTGCGGGTGGAAGGGTTCATGTCTTTGTTCAGGCCTTACATAAATATATTTTGTTTTTGGTGAAATTCTTATTTTAGTATAGATAGAAAATAATAATATTTCCCAAACTCTTTTCTGCAACATCAAACCAAAAATTAGTTGTTTCGTTATTTAGTTGCGTACGAGGAGACTGGAAGCCTCAACGCAGTTGTTTTTTTAAAGGCAGGTAGAAAAAATAGCTCAGCTCGTGTTAAGCTTATAGGCACAAACGGGCCTCACCACCTACTGAATAAAAAGACCAGCTACGCAATTATGCACCTAAAAGTACAACACGTATACCATGGAGGTACAGAGGGATCCCTTCGCATTTACATAACATGATTCCAAAAACCAAACAGGGCTCCGAAAATCCTTTGGCCGTTCCTCCAGGCTAATAGGAAATGAGAAAATTAATTAAGTGGGGACAAACATACAAGCCAATAAACGGTTTTGTTTGTTTAGGCGCAACGAAACGAATCCGTATCGCATCTGTTTGCTATACAACTACGTGTTTTGAAGACTCTAATTCGTTTTTATGTTTAATTGAATTACTTTCTGCTTTATTTTTAGATTGGAGGCTTATTTATGTTTCGTATGATGTTCGTTCTAGAGTTAAAAGTTACAGGAGTTAAAATCGCAGATTGTTTTTTATTAACTGCAATCTTGTCACGTAGCAAAATGTGACAAGCCTTTGGAAAGTTATTTATTTTCATTATTTTTCTTTTAAAAATTTAATCCTTGTGCCGCGGGAGATTTTACGAACATTTAAATCACATGCACCAAGAACACCCAGACTTGCGGGGATGGTAATTGGCGTGGTGACATATACCACTCGGCTATCCGTGCAGTCATAAAATATAAAGTTGTAAAGCATTTTGGCTACTTTATTTGAAACCAAATTCAGGAACATTTAAAGGCAATCGAAAGTCATTAAAACAGTGAACAATAAAAGTCATAAAATCCTTCAAATATAAGATTTTGCTATTGTTCGTTCGTGTGTTGTTTTTAAGTTTGTTTTCATCCGTAAATCAAAAACTTGCAGGTCTCGCCGTAATTGTGTGAAGCGATGATGAGATAGTTTAAAATGCATTGAAGCGCAGAGGGACTGGTCTGCCCATTTATCGTTTTGCAATGCAATCTAGCATCATGAAATGGTTTCTTTTCGATTCGTTGTGCATTTTTACAGTCTACTCCTTCAAAATTACTTTGTAGTATGATTGTATTATGAGCTGTTCTTAGAAAAATAAAGAATAAGTTAATTGTAGAGAAAAATAAGTACTTTTGAAAACTGTTCACGTATTACGACTGAGACCCAGTGCTTGCTTTTGCTCGCTACTTACCCTAGCTATGCTCTTTTTTATTTGTATATTTTTAATTTTTGCAAAAGATGCTTTTCATTTGAAATTAAATTTCATTTTCTAGGAAAAACAAGGCAATTTCTTGAACAATATAGGTTTTTACATAAAATGGAGTGAGTCTGCATAGCATATACATCTAATTGCGACCATTACCATTCTCTCTAATGCGAGCCTTAAGCTCCGACGTTGGGTCGTAATTGGACGACTCATAAAGGGGACGGAGGGACCGGAAAAGGGGACGAAAAACGGGCAGAGGGGCAGCGGGGCGCGGGGGCGGGGCGGGGAAATGTTATGGAAATGACGCACCGCCATTTCCACGTTTTTGTATTTGATTATCCTTTCAAGACAATATTTTGCAGGGTCCGGAAATTAATGAAGGCAATTTATGCGACACAGAGCGTGGGCGCCGGGTTTTATTTAAATAACTTTTTTTATTATTTTTTTTAAAGCCGAGGGTTTTCGGGGCGACTGCCTTTTATAATTGGAGCGGTCTCCGCGCGCTTTTTTTTTGTTTCTGAGGGCTTATGAGCAAGAGTTATGTTTTGAGGTTAGAATAGGTGGGGAATGGTTGCCGCTTTTTGTTTTTATTTTATATACTTTCATTCCTCTATGGGGATTATAACGCGGTGGTATTATGTAAAGAGAAACAATTGGGCACGCGTGAAAGGACATTATGAAAATGTGTTACGATTTTTTTTTGGAGATTAAATTTTAGGTCCGTTTTGAGTGTCGTATTTTTATTAATTAATTTCATGTGTTTTGGATTTAGAAGTACACATTGTCTTTTAATAAATAAAAAAAAACTGTCATCTCTGAATCTTCTTTCCCGGTTGTTTTCTAGGGGTTTCTGTAGGTGTTATACTCATGCAACTAATCCTGGTTATTATAGTCTCATTCTGTTCGTGTCGATGGTTATATTAGTAGATCTGTCCCCTAGGCAAGTGACATTTCGACAAACGATAACGGAAATGAAACGAAAACGGTATGGAAGTGACAAGTCCAGTCACGTGACCTTAGATGAATGAATAAGTTAATTATAAAGCACGCATATCGAGTATAAACGGTTGGCACTAGTATAAACATGTAAATTCGTGAAATTTGTATCCAAAATAGAGCGCACCGCTTTATTAAAACTATCTCAAAACCAAATATTACCTTATAATATCGAAACCGTCGATATTTTCACATAAACGTCTTTCGTCGCACGGAACATCACATAAATCAGTAAACGAGCGTAGTGCATTTAGCTAAAAAGGTACTTACGCTTGGCTTAGGGGCTATTAGCGATACACACGCTCTATGCTTGTCTATGTTTACTCTAAGCACGTGACTTATCGAAACGAAATGTAATTTCTATACATTTAATGTCATTTAAGCGATTTCTATCATCGTTAACGCTTGTTGTATTGCCACTTATCTAGGGGGCCTGACCAGCAAAAAAATAAAAAAATCAATTGCCTAGATCAATAGATAAGTCACTTTTAAGTCGATATAGTGAAATCATGTAGTGATATGATAAATGGGTATAGTGAGAATGTTATTAGTAAGAATGGATTATATTAAGTGCACATCGTTCAACGCTCCATCATTAAAATCTTTTATTGTTGTCCTGTTTATTGGCACAGGATTCCATCCTTAATGATTTAGAAATTATACCTTTTATGATTTACTAATATTAGATGTTATTTAAGGTCACATTACCGTATCAATAATATCATTAGCTGGAACACATTTCGGTAGGGAATGAGCCTGTGTTTACGATACGATACGATGTTTACGAGTTTCACTTTCGACGCCGTCCGACCGAGTAAGATATGAGAATTGTAGATGTAATAATGATGTACAGTTAAATATTGATTATTTGATTATTATTGGTTTTCTGGAAAACCTCGATAATTATTTGATCGATAAACAAAAGAAAATTTATCTTATAAAAATATTTTTTATCTTCAAATGGAGACTTTTACAGGATTATTGGGCCAATATTTTTGTAAAGTCTTGCATTAGGTTTTATTATGAATTTCTTTGGGGTTTATTTTTAAGTAAATTCATAACTAGGTGTGGACGTCCCAAATGTTTTACGATTAATTCTAACCCACGATGGAAAGGTTAGAACTTAACTATGCTTAACTGAATTAATGTTAACATACATGCTTTTACTGAATCTAGATACTTAGTACACTTCTCTTCCAAGAGGCGTTTTAACCTCAGAAATCTAAATACCTAATAGTGCCTTATTATTTAGATTTCTGTGGTTTTGACATAGCATTGAATAGAAAAAATATTTACTCATCCAAAAAAATCGACTTGTATAAATTTGCTTTGTTTTTTTCTTTCTCCTGTAAAACCATACTTGGGTTACTGATATGAATGAACGATACAGATCAAGGTTCATTCCCATCATTCATCGTTCACAAAGACAATGTATCCGTACGGAGTTAAGTTCGTAGGTACCTACGTATGCAGAGGTAGGCAGGCGACGAAAGCCACTGAGCTTTCGAGCCACCAAATCCCTCTGCTTAAAATTGTGCACCATACCTTTTTATATACAAAGCCCGCCATCTGCCCTCGCGCCCTACAATCGAAAATACGCCTTATTCCCACCAAGAAGGGTCCATTTGTAATTAACCAAAAACAAAGTCAATATCCAAAAAAAGCTGCATTAGAAACTCAACTGTACGACCTCGACGGGAAGGCTCATTGTCCGGGTATTCGCATTTAGAATGAGACTTTGAGAAAATTCGCATTATGTAATAAAAACATTTATTTTGTCCGTTTCCGAGTAAATAGGACTCCTCTTCCCCTTATATACAGTGATTTAGTGCGCGCGAGATTGTTTTGATAACTCCTTTCATATTTCGCTCGTCGGAGCGTTATCTTAGTAGGAAAATGTGAAAATACACTTTTTAAAAATGTCTGCCCATTTTTTTGCCTGCTTTCGCGTGCATAACATGTTTCTTTTCTTGGCATTC
Source organism: Diachrysia chrysitis (assembly GCA_932294365.1). Taxonomy (NCBI): domain Eukaryota; kingdom Metazoa; phylum Arthropoda; class Insecta; order Lepidoptera; family Noctuidae; genus Diachrysia; species Diachrysia chrysitis. Next base: position 3,275,622 of record OW028661.1, read on the forward strand.
GGCGTTAGTTTAAAAAATAAAGCATAATGTTTTATGCCTTTGAACAAAAGTGGTTCCATTTTTAAATTAATTTTACAAATGGAACGTTGGACACGGCAAGTAAAAATATTTCTATAAAGATGCGACTCTGACTCCGCTACAATCCGGTGAAGTCTGTTTAACAATATGAATGGGATCTCCACGTGTACTGAATTTAATGAATGGATATAATAAATAAATGAAAACGAATCTTTTAGTACGGGTTTTTGCAACCTGCAGCTGCTGTATTTATTTGCGCGAATTATTGTTTGGCTACCCCTTTCATTCTTGGCGGCAATGTCCAAAACGCGTTCCGAAACCCGTTTGGTGATCTGCAGCTCGAAGTTTGCATTCCGCAGTACCTGTGCGTTGCAGAAACCCCCTTCAACAAACTGGTTTCATTCAGACTTCATTGGCGGGTTAGTTTGGTTATTTTATTCGCTTTTTTACAAATCCGGTTTTTGCAAGATTGCATTAGCTGCGTTTTGCACGGAGCTCGGTCGAAATGAGCGAATTAGAATGGGGACGGGTTGAATTGCCAATTGTGATCACAATATCGGTATAATACCGGACATAAGTCACAATGTACCGTTTTTTGTTCGACCTTTAAAACGTGTTCGTATTTTAACGGCATTGTATCTTCCTTTTTTGAAATTCAAACCGTATTTGGTGACGATAAAAGTTTCCAAAGAATTTAATAATGTTTTTGACAGTTATGTACTTACTGCGCATGCTGTATGTATTTTTTTTAGCTTGTGTGTGTATATGTACCAAAACAAAAAAGTTGAGCAGGCCAATATTAAATTGCTCGAGCTTTAGGATAAATTTTTTAATATTATAGTTTCTCGTAGTTTTCATCGGGAATATTTAGTTTAGTAAGTATTTGGGAAAAAATATTACATGCATATCAACTTGGTAATGTATTTAAACATAATTATAGTAATGAGTTTTAATACGATAGTAGAATTTTAAACCGTTTTTCAAGGTTCCGTACCTCATAAAGAAAAAATACTTTTATAATATTACTTTTTCTTCGTCTGTCTGTTGTCAAAATTTTTTCTCAGGAACGCGTGGTGGTATCGCGTTGAAATAATTATCAAATACTCAAGTCCACGAACTATTGCTGACATAAATAAATCAAGCTTTATATACACGCAATGAAGAAATACAGACATTTTACCTACGAAATTTTTCCCATACATTTCCGAGAAACTCAAAACCTACTTACCGTCGACCTAAAATCAAGATTATGACGTGATACTAGGTCTAACGTTACAAGTAAAGGAAAAATTGTAAATTTGAAGTTTTGTTAAATAAAAATGTGTATTTATTGTTGAAATTTAATAGTGTCGTGACATCGGTGTATCAGAGAATTTTACTTCAACCACAAATTTTAAGTTCAGTTAAGCATGGTGTTTAAGGATAATTAATAGCGACAATCAGCAAACTTTGTAAGGAACCCTCGCCTCGGATTTGCTCTTGGCTTCAAAATTAAGAAGTGGTGTAGGCGAGCAAATCTGAATGATATTTATTAGCCAACTTTGTATTGAACAAATTGACGATATCATATTGTTTTATATTATACGTCCTTATGCCATAATTTAGAATGAAAAAGTTGTTGGGAGCGACCTGTAATAAATTAAATCGAAAAAAGAATGGAAAAATATTGGTATCTTTTTTAATATTAAGATGCATTTGCCGTACATGCAGCGACGTTCTTAAAATGGAAAACAAAGTCCGGAATAAAAGATATTTTCCAACGGAAAACGCGTTTGAAATAAAAGTATAATCAATGAGGTGCAACGTAGCCGGCGTAATGCAGATGTTGTATTTGCATTTAGATTAGTGCTGGCCCGCAATGCTTATGTGTTTTTGTAAATAGATACCGGCTGTATGTAGGCGTACGTACCTACATACACAGCCTTTTTGGTCTGACAATGCAATTATGTTTATTCCAAAAAAAACATGTTTATTTTTTTATTTTTTGTGCAATAAATATTTATATTTAATAGTTCTATATATCCTAATTCTTACTTCTGAAACGTATAAGGAAAAATCTTCTAAATTATTTTGATACTTTGTTGAAATAATAGTTGTATGTCCGTTTCTAAGTTTCTAATCAAATCCAATAGGCACGCGCGCCTAATAACCTTAAAAACAAAGTAAAATCAGTAAGCAAAGTTGATTTTCCACCGAATCAAGCTAGCCGTAGGTAAAAACACACCCTCGGTTCCCTTGCAAAGATTGTGTACCTAATATATAGTTCCCGGGTACAAAGGGTTGCACCCTTCGCTTGAGCTCGATTCTGCAGCGACGGAGCTGCAACCACCTATTTACATACACCTATATACACAGCTGCAGGAATTTTAAAACCAGTTTCTTTAATACATAGACAAGCTCGCAAACTGGTTCCAAAATTATTTTTGCACCCGACTTCAAAATACCAACTTCTATGCTCTACACAATAAAGCTCACACATTCTTTATTTAAATTGAAATGTATCGTCCTTTATTTGTGGCCAGGTAAATCTTTTTTTCTTAAATGAGAGTGGGGACGCGATTTTTATAAAATGCAATGTCTGATGGAATTCAGTTCACGTTTGGCCACCGTTCGATAAGTTCGGCTGCAAAATTTACAAAATGTAACAGTGATTTTAATAGCCGGTAATAATAACTCAAATGACGAAATTAATTTAGAATCAGTGAAAATAACATTCTAAATAGAAACAGTGAAATTAAATTCAAGCCCAAGTCAATTTCTGTACAAAACTAAACTCAATGCTGCTTGAAAGAAATGTTGAACATGGTAAAGCTAAAATTTAATACGACGGAAAAGTACCAAAATCTGCATTTATTCGTGAAGGCAGTCCAGACCAGGAGGGAACAGGCCACAAGTAAAAAAACAATTTGTTTATTTATTTGCTTGCAGTAGACGCACGCCATACGGCGAACGCGACCGACACGACCGACACGCTACGCAAAATGACAACAATCTGTGTCCGACAATTGTTGTTGTGTACTCAAGCCATTGACGCGTTTTCTTTACGTTTTTTTCTCTAATGCCGCTTCGACTGCGTCAATTTTATTAATTTATTAGATTTGTGTTCAGCCTTTCGTATCTGTGTCTAGTTTTAGTGTAGAGTCAATATAGTAGTTTCGCCGAGTTTTACTAAAACTGTTTTATTTTTATAGGTTATTTTTTTGTGTACCGTATCTAATTTAGATGTCCATATAAGTGTTTCAAATTATTAAACGTAAATAATACTTTTCTTAACACTTTGTTTAAAAAAAAAAACATATAATTAGACTACAATAGGCAACAAATTGGAAAAGTAAATACTATTTCAAATATACGCAATTACCGTATACCAAACAAATATTCTTGTTATACAATAAAAAAGCAACGTCAAACAATTCAGATGATTTATAAACCATCTTTGTTTTCAGTGCAAACCGATACATCTGCGAACGAAAACAGTTTCAACGCGTCGCCATTACACGTCAGAAAGAAAACAAAATTGGCGCGAATTTCAAAAATGGAACAATAACCTCTAACTCGGCCACGGACGCCATTCAGCTAAAAAGACAAAACGAGCAAATATTTACTCACGATCGGACGGCCGACACTTCGGGCCCGAAATTCTTTTACCGATACGATACGCGTATCGAGCAATCGCTGCGAGTGAATCGATTGCCACCTGTTTTGCAGATTCGATTATTCGGCGTACGGTAAACAGATTTTTTTGTCATAACCCATATTGTTAAGGGCTTGTTTTTTATGTGTTGAGAGTTCAAAATGTAATTAATAATACTTATTAAAAATATTAGTTTCTGGATACATTAGCCGCTAATTCAGGACATTTAAATCTTAATGTTTATAACCAGACATCATTATTCTCAATCATTTTTGTGACGCCTTTTTTACCTGTTTTTAATAATTCTATTTAAAGGAAACGGGCCCTTAATGATACCGCCTTATTAAAAAAAAAATATTCACTATATGTACCTATAAATAATTTTGAACATAATCACTGTTATCTACTTAATTACTAGATCTGTTTAAATTGTATTTGATCTTAAACGTTACATTTTCAAATTTATATACATCTGTGCAAAAAAAAAGAAATTGTTAAGGTTTTTGGTCACTGTACCTAATCATGTATATCACTGATTTCACAATGGTTCTGTTATAATTTTATTCAAATTCAATATCAGGTACTTTATACCTAACTTTTGTTTGGCCCTGTGTAAAATTTACGAGAATATTCATGAAAAAACAATAAGACTTGCCAAAAACGAATTCTAATATATTGATAAATATTAATGACATAACATTATTCATAAATTTTAAAAATTAAAAAGATATTTGTTTAAATGTGCGCCATGCATACACAACGTAAAGTAATGTGAACAACCCCTTGTTAGCCTTGGTTTTATTTCTAAATGTACTTAAAATCTGCTTTTAAAATTATATTCCCAGACACAATTCAAATTCTAAACCAACTAAACCACTGTTTGAACATCAAAAACAATCAAGACAGTAATAATTTAAACCTGTCCAAATATTTATATTTAAACAATTCCACAAAGCAGCTGGCAGTAACCAAACAGGAATCACTTACCGATATTGATTTGAACCAAATCAAAATCGATAAACAATCAAAAATGTTGTTCTTTTTACAAATAATATCGATTTCCAACCCTATTGTTTTTTGTTTTCTAATGTCAAATGAGTTTTTTTTTTGTCTGTCAGCTGCCAGTCTTTTTTCATTGGACCCAATGGTCAAATTTAAAACTGTTTTGTAAAATATAACCTGAATTGTAAAACCTAAATAAATAATTACTGTATGTTTTAAAAAAGGAAACATAATTATCTATAATGTGAGCTAGCCAACTTGTTTACAGATTTGTGATCGGAATTAGTGTTTTTATTATTTTTGTACTCAACTGGATACATAAACATAATTAATATTTAATGAACTAAATAATATTCCAATTTAAATTAATGCGTCTAATCTTATTGCTTATTATTTTTGTAGAAATTAGAGTTCAACTAAAATGTCTATTTTAAGCCTTTTTGCGGATATTATGTTTACCAATAAAATTCATTGATTTAATGTATCTTAGAAAGTAATAATGTCTCAAAAATCCACATAGGATTTCACTTTCAGTTGATACTGTGCAGATTCTTTGTAATTTTATATAAGTTTATTTTGCGCCATGTTTCTAATAATATTGTATCTACATTTAAATAAGATCGTTGTGACCACTCTTAAAATTTATTACCTAATAATGCATTAAAAAAAAACTTCATATTAAACAAATCAATTTACTTTAAATTCCTACAAATACAAATAAACATTCGGAACTTGTCTATCTGTTTTATTCCTCCATTTTCTTTTTTCCCACTCAATCTCGTTCCAAAGCAGTAAAAACAATTACAGTCTAATTTTCAATGATTACACACAAACGCAAATCCATTTAAAACTCTGAAGAGCACGTAATTACACGAAAACAAAATACGTACGCAGCGGCCATCTTGGATTCGCGAGGCGTCACAGTTTTTTGCTAAAAAAAGGCCTAAGTACGCGACCATTCTACATACATATTATGCGAGACAGCGGTGATTAAGTGTTGTGAACTTGACTAACCATTTTACACCTTGTTGTTTTGGTAACAAGGATAGAATTTGTTTGTAGAGTTTCATGTATTTTTTTGTCATTGCTCTAGGGATCGAGGAGCATTTAGCCGGCCCACCCTCGCGTTTGCGATTTCTTATAGCGCGATATATTATTAATATATGTGTGGGGTCCTAAGAGAAATATGGCGAGCTTTGGAAGGGAAACTGGTGAGTTATTGTAGGACCGCTGTGCTTAATAGGGTAGATTACAAATCGACTCTACTCTTAACCCGCTTGTAGGTAAAAAACTTGGGCTTAGGGGCTAACTTAACTTAGGCTTTTATTACAACACGATTTAGCAATTCAAACGTTGTTCAATTTGCAGGAAGAAATAGGTAAAAGTGGAAAATTAAATTATGAGTTAAAACGAAGGATATATCAGTAACTAATTAATTTATTAATTAAAACGACGGACGGCAAAATACATATTTATTTATTTATTTTAGTTGTGGCACTATCAGTTATATTAAAAACAAGTATACAAATATTAAAAATAACGCCAAGAACAAATTCCCAACAACAGGTATAAATTACTTACAGTTACACAGATAGATATAAAATTTATTCCTTCTTCGCTACATTTTTTCGTCGATAAAAAATATAAACGTACACAAATCAGAACAACATTATTTTGTCTACTATCCTCAAAATATGCATATAAGAAGTAAACAACACGCCATTCTTTCACATATCTTCAGCGGCCATACATCGTTTACGTAATTTAAATGGTTTTGGCATAAACTCCTGACATCTATTCATACAGACTGGCTTTATTTCCTTTATGTGCAAAATAAACGACATTTATTTCTGCTTTAAGCTATAAAATGGCGGACCAAGCTTAATTTGAATGTGTAAGAAATAAATCCGTTTTGGTTTTATTCAAATGCTCCGAGTTTTTGTGGTTTCGCGATAAAATTGTGGGTTGTTTACAAAGGAAGTGGTTATTTAATGTTATTTACAGTCTTTTGTTTCGTTGCGCTCGTTTCGTAAATAAGTATTGGGAGTTTTTTTGGTTGCTTGTTACAGATATTAGTAGTAATATCTTTAATGATAATAATATCTTGGGACTACTCACGCACGGCCATCTGATCCCAAACTAGGTACCGCCTGTATTATGGCAACCAAAAACTGATAAACGTACTTATATATTTCTAAATACATACATTATAGACTAGCTGTTTCCTGCGGCTCCGCCCGCGTGGATGTCTGTTAATGCGGCAAAAGTAGCCTATGTACTTTCTGAGGTTTTGATAGACTATCTGTGTACCAAATTTTATTTAAATTGGTTCAATTGTTTTGGCGTGATATCGCGACAGACCGACAGAGTTACTATCGTACATTTTTGCTATTAGTAAGGATAAATTATAGAACAATTGATCATGCTCATCAAACAAACCTTTGTCCTGAGTGGGACGCGAAACCGACGACCTTCAGTTTAGCGGTCAGGGTCACTAACCACTAGACCAACAGGCTAGCCTACCTTCTAGGTACTGACTAGCTAATTCTCTCACTATATATGTCGTCTAAGGTCGTCTACATATTGACGTCAATTGTTTACAGAAGTAACAATAGCCGACAGTAGTACGAGTCGTGTGCGTCAGTTAGTGGCGGTCCGCCTGAATGCTCCGCTTACCGAAGTTTGGTTAGTGTCTGTTGCGTGTAACCAGCTTAAGATGATTCTACAGCCTCGTATCTTTTGAGGTGAGGTTGCATTGCGAAATTCCGATTAGAGAATAAACTTTAGTGAATTTCTTTTAAAATATTTCAGCTTTTTAAGTTTTTACACAGTACGCTGATTACAATATCTATAACTAAAATCCTCTCAGAAACATTGTAAGTTACATATAAATTTAAGCTTGACTTAATATTAACGAGACAAAAAAAAATGCACATACATTTCGCAATAATTATTTTGTAACTACTAACTTATCGATATAAAAAAAACAAGTAGAGTTCCTTTTGTAACGCTAATTGGTGTTAACACTGCTATCCGTACTTGTATTTGATTTAGTTTCACTTCGAGTTTCGCAATTAATTCACTCAAGCTGCATGATAATAGACTCTAATATGGGCACATTAGAGTAAAAGTTAATTAATCCATGATTTGCAAGGCAGGGGTATCTTATTCGTTTGCAGATTTTAAAGTATCGCATTCTAATTCTGTCTAGAATATTTTCAGTAGCCTAGATTCAGGTTGAGGGCAATTATTCTCGTACCTTAGAGGCTACAGAAGGTAGGTGAGTCCAGTGATTTATTATAAACGTCTTTCCAGGTCTTATAGATAACTAGTGCTTATGCAAATTATATTATATGTAAGTGTTATCTAATATGTAAAAATCTCGTGTCTCAGTTTTTCTTATGGAAAGCCACCGAAACAACTCGACCGATTTTAATGCTTTTTATGTAAATTCGGTAGGTCTGAAAATAGCTTATAAATTATTTTTATACCCCAGTTTTTATTTAGTTATATGGCAAAATTACGTTTGCTGGTTCAGCAAGTCTAATTATAAAAATATTCGTGTCACAGTGTGTGTTATCGAACTCCTCCGAAACCGTTCGACCGATTTTTATGAAATCTCTTGTGTATATTTGGTAGGTCTGAGAATAGGTCGCAGGCATAGTCATTTTTATACCCATAACATTAACCCGGATTAGCTAGTTAGTTAATTAATATAAGTGTAATTTTCGAAACGTTACAAAAATGATTAAACTTATTTGTGTAATTAGGATAACGTAACTAACTTAAAAGTTAAAGCGTAATTAATGAACCTTTAATCGTTATCATCATTAGAATCATAAATGATAATAGCTTTCTATTCTACCTACCTACCTACCTTTTATTTTAAACTATCACGATGGGCGTGTACATTTATAGATCTATAAAAACCATCACAGAAAATTCATTTTAGTTTTATCACACGCGAGAACCTGTAACAGACTTTTATATAATTGCTCTAAAAATGTATGAACAAATTTCAGCGTGCATAAGGCAAACACAAACTAGGCACGAATTACATATAAACGAAAAATAAAAAGAACACAAGTTACAAAAAGCAACCTTGAACGTTAAAAATAAAGTTCAATTTTGTGTGAATATAAAAATAGACACCCTTTTCTATGACTAGTAATAGGGTGTGTCTATTCGTACACATAGAGGGTGCTATTTTATAAATAATTAATGTACACACAATATAATTTATTCGTAAATTTATGTCATGATTGGTTAGCGTTTTATATAGAATTATAAAATTGGGGTGGTAAGCAAGGTAATGTATTATTTACTAACTGAACTATTTTGTAGTTTACCACGTTCAGAGAATTTAATTTGAACTATCCAATTAAGTTGGTGTAATTACGTGTTTTAAATTGTTGTCATTGTTGCCTACTTCAATATTGAATACCTATCGAGATTGAAAAGGTTTGTATTGCTGATTAAATAATACCGGGTTATAAAATCCCAAGGCTGGGCACAGGTCTTCAGGTGAAGGCACGAGCGTTGATCACCACGCTTGCTCATTGCGGGTTACCGATTTCAGGTACCAATTTTTGGGGTCTAGTTTTCCTCACGATTTCTGTCACCATTTGCCAATGGCGTCTTAAAATAATAAAGAAAGTACATATAACTTTAAAAAGTCACACGAATACTTGCCTGTAGTGGGTTCGAACCTGCAACCTTGGGGGATACGAATGCGTTTGTTGAACCACAAGGCCACCACGACACTTGTATTGGTGATTAAGCGGTGTATATTTTACCCTTGCCCACTCCTTAATAGTAACATGTAACATGAAAAATCTGTAGGAATATAATAGGAATAATATTTATATACTAAGCAACTCATTAGAGTTTTCAGCAATTGAAAAAACTATTTTTCAAATTAATATTTAAATATTAATTTAAAAATCCTTTCAATTGCTAAATACTTATTTAAGTTAAGTTAGACAAAACTGTGTCTAACTTTGATTAGCTGACCTTACAGTCGTTGTCCTGTCAATCTATACAAAAATTCGTTCATAAAAATCTTGTCCTGGCATTGACACTCAATAAAAAAACCTTGCCAAATCGGATGAGGTCTTATGGCCTTATAAATAAAAATCTCGACTGCGATTAGAGATTGCTTAGCAGATTCTATGGAGAATTTTAAATTAGAATCTGTTAATCCGTTGTTAAGCTCCATCGCGACTTTTATTAATAAGGCCATTAGAGTATAAATAAGTAAACTGCAGGGTGCGCCTAACAGAGTATGAACTGTGAGCACCAGTATGAACAATCATCATCGTAAAATTACTGTCAAAACAAACCGCACCGATTTATTAATATTATGTCATAACCTAAATGACGGAGCATCACTTAAGAACGACTTGAAGAGTATACATAAGCAAGCATAGAGCGCGCGCATCGCTAGTAGCCCATTGTGTCGATCGTAAGCAAATTTTTACCTGTAAGTACTACACTCGTTTACGTTTGTATGTGATTTTCCGTGGGACAACAGACGTTTATGCGAAAATATCGATGGTTCCGATATTATTTGGTTAATATTAGATTTTGAGACCGTTTTAATAAAACTGTGCGCCTTGTTTTAACTCAAATTTTAAGATTTTCATTGTTCATACCAGTGCCAACAGTTCATACTCGATATGCGCGCTCTATAGTTTACTTATTTATTTCTCTAAAGTCATGTCTAATTTGAAGGAGACCAGCTAATTTCATGTAGACGATTACTTTAAGTAAGCATTGTATTAAATATCAAAAAAAAAAAACTCAAGTAGATTGCTACGATACGATTGAATTTGTTTTTTACCAGGTCCTTTGAAAGGCTTACGTGGGACACAACACGCAGCAGCCTTGTTGAGAACTTTACTCTAATATGGAATTGGGCATGTACCAGAGACCATTCACCCCTGCTCTTCCTCTCTTCTCTGCTGTACATTATGGTTAATTTATTCTATTAAGCTGAATACGATTTGTGGGATGGTTAATTAATTTTAACGCAAAACTATGACGCCTGTCCTTCTGCACATGCAAATGTAAGTACTACATATCTTACGACTCTTATGTGTATTTCTTTAACTATTTAAATTATTGTTTTTAAATGTCAATGCAGCTAGATAAACCAGAGTGGTCAACTCACAAAAAATAAATTCTAATTAGGAATTTTTAATTGAAATATTCTATTTATTTTTGCTTTATGTGGTAATATTATTTTTTGTTAAGCTAATCGTTAATTACTGTAGCGTAATATGAAAAAGTTCAAAAATAAAAAAAAGTTGAAACTAGTTTCAATTTGTTATTCACCATGTACGGAATAAAAAAAGACATGCATCTAAAAAGCGAAAATACTCGCAAGCGGTTATCATTGTATAGGTGAGTACCCTATTCTACAACCAAGCCATCCTGTTTAGCGCTTAGTTTGAAACTCGGCTACTCACTAATAGATGGCGCTGTTTTAAGTTTTGTTTGTTAGCCCGCATTTAAAACCAGGTTGTGATGTTAAAAAAGATGAGAAGATGTTAAAAATGTAATTATGTAACATTATACAAAAACTAAAGCTGGTAGTTTAGTACTGTTGAGAATTTGAACTATTTTTTTAATACATTTTTTTTCTTTCTAAACTATAGTTCTTCAAAGTGACGGCAGATGGCGCTTTGCAACGTCGCCGTTTATCGTAGCATATTCGACTGTCAAATCATTTTCATGTCGAGGCTGTAAGTGTAATTTATAAATAATGAATTAACAATTTTTTGTGTTGAACATGCATTTAGATTACAAAAAAAAATTACATTGACATAATTGGTAAATTACAATAATTCGAAATAAACAAATCTCATTTTCAAACGAACTAACAATCTATAATAAAATACCAAATTTCCACATTCAATCAATTATAAAATAATGAAATGAATTAGTATTGTAGTGTCCATTTGCAATGGAAAAGCAATCGATCACTCAAATATGTTGCTTGGACATATTATTCCAATTAGGGAAGGACACTATTGTGGGCAACCCAACAAATATATTGTATAATTATAAATTTTATTTTGTACACTTTTTGTACCTTTCAACGCTTAAGAAAAATAAACTCTCTCTTACACACCACGCCATCGTGTGAGCAGTTTATTTGCAAACTTATACCTATTACACAAATACAAAGTTATTTTCCATTTCTAAAATTTACAAATCTTTACAACTAGGTATTAAGCTGTTATCATTCTATCACTAGGGCGAGAAAATCTAACACGTGTTTACCCGATTGCCAAAGAGCGGTTATGTTTTTCGCGCGTATCTTGTGCGATAAATCGTAAGTAATTTTTTAACCAAACCTATCGAGTAAGGTATCAAAATAAAGGATTTTGTTAATAGTTTACACTTACAAAAATATATGCAATTTGTATGCTTAAATGAAATTTGGAATAATTATTATAAAAAACCCTGCCTTAGCAGATCTTAATGACTTTTAGCAGTCGGGTTTCTTATATTTTTAACTAATACAACTTGTTTTAATAAGTTCATTACATCAAATTTAAGTAAGTATAACAATGTTTTAATGATGAAACAAAGATACTTAAGGTTCTTAACCAATATAGGTGTGTAAAGTAAGTTGATAAGATCATTTACATATTGTCATAGATTAGACCTAAAAATATATCTATCTGCTTCCTTGTATTATTATTTATTTGTCTAGACAAATAAATATTAAAACATTGACGAGCATTGACCTAACTGGCCTTTAGAAGGTCGTTGTGTTCACAAACAGCGTTTAAAACCATGCAAATGGGTAAAGAAAAAGAAGTCCGAAAGCATCGAGTCACGTGGAGTTGTCTGCCTACGATGCAACAAACGTCATGAGTATGAGGGAAAAAGTTTTGAATACACATACCTGTTTAGAACATAGTTTAAACAGATGTATAAATATAAAAAAAAAAAAACAGTATAAATGAAGGTCAAAAATATAATTAATATATTAAAAGATTTCCTGTCTTTATGATACAAATCCCTATTATCGTAAGAGGTATATCGCACAAATTTGTATTATGGAACACTGCAAGTTGTGATTAGTTTTTTTGAACTAAGCACAGCTTCCATTTTTATTAAGTATTTTTTTATGGGTCGACGACATAACTAAAGTCTCGGGTCGATTCTAGATGAGACTGGCACAGGACCGGAGAGGATGGCACATGAAAAGAGAGGCCTATGCCCAGCAGTGGGATGACAAAGGCTGTGGATGATGATGATGATGAATGATTTTTTATCGTGACTACAATTTTGAGACTTTAAAAATTAAATTTTAGAGCAATTTGTGGATAAGTTTATTTGTCTAGACAAATAAATAATAATACAAGGAAGCAGATAGATATATTTTTAGGTCTAATCTATGACAATATGTAAATGATCTTATCAACTTACTTTACACACCTATATTGGTTAAGAACCTTAAGTATCTTTGTTTCCTCATTAAAACCTTTTCTTTATTTCTTTACAATTCTCAGTAGAATATAGTCACTTGCCTCTCTTCTGCGATATTTCTTCTGTTCTGGAAGTCCCTCAGCCCCAGACAAGTGACATTTCTACAAGCATTATCGATGATAGAAATTTCTAGGACATCAATGGCCTTATTTATTAAAACCTTGACATAAATAAAAAAAAAATAATAAATTCAAATTCTCTTTAGAAAACTTGAAATAAGAATCTGGTAAACAGTTACTAAACACCTCACTGTCACCGTATTGAAATGTCATTTGTTTTTGATAAGTCATGAGACTTAGACTTGTAACTTCTATACATTTAAGAGTCCCATACATACATACTTGTCTAGGTTCAGGCTTCTTCATTCCAGCAATGTTTTGCAAAGTCTTCAATCCCGGGGTTTGAATAGCGACCTTTAATAATTTTGGTATTGCATTCCTATTCCATCTTATAAAATCTCCTCTGTATAACGTCTTAAATAATAGTTTTTTGTTAATAAGTAAATCTATAAATGAGAGAGAAAAAAGGTAAGGATGTAACTTGACCTAAAATAGATCTTTATTTAATCACTAGCTGTCCCCCGAGACTTTGTTCGCGTGTTTTAGTTTCAACGGTTTTTCATTTTTACAACATTTTTCATTTATGCTCTGCTCCTATTGGTCATAGCGTGATGTTATATAGCCTATAGCCTTCCTCAAAAAACGGACTATCCAATACAAAAAGATTTTTTTAATTCGAACCAGTAGTTCCTGAGATTAGCGCGTTCAAACAAACAAACTAACAAACAAACAAACAAACAAACAAACTCTTCAGCTTTATAATATTAGTATAGATAATGTCAAAATCGACTCTTTGACCTGTTGGAAATTATGTATTTAATTATTTATGAACACACATAATAGTAAAATACTAGATATTATTTTTAGTAATTTGTGTAGAAATAGGAAAGGCAGGCCTTTGCTCTACAGGGGACAATTCAGGATAAAAAAAATACAAATTAAATAAATAGCCGCCTACTTATTTTTTAAATATGTAATGTGATGTTTCCTTTTTAACATAGGTTAGTGATGATAGATGAAGATATCTCTCTTTATTTTCTTAAAAATTGTTCTCAAAGAACTATCGTAAGTAAACAGGTGTTATGCAAAACTTAGTCAAGTAAGACTGGCTGGATACGGGTCATCAATCTTGCTTTTTTTTTATTGGAACGGTCATCTGACATATCTTGCTTTATTTTGCAGAGATTCGTTCAGAGGGATCTACGTTTGTTTTCATAATTTCCCTTACATAGTAGGTATTGGTAGTTCTATTTTTATTGATAAATCGATATTCGAACGATATCTGCAAATATTGTACGTCTACTTACTAAGTTTACGTCATTCTGTGGGAGGTGTTATAGGAGACCAACTTTTAATATATTGTATATATCTTGGTGCATAACATAGCTAGATAATTTGTACTTATCCACAAATTGCTCTAAAATTTAGTTTTTAAAGTCTCAAAATTGTAGTCACGATAAAAAATCATCATCATCATCCACAGCCTTTGTCATCCCACTGCTGGGCATAGGCCTCTCTTTTCATGTGCCATCCTATCCGGTCCTGTGCCAGTCTCATCCAGAATCGACCCGAGACTTTAGTTATGTCGTCGACCCATAAAAAAATACTTAATAAAAAAATAAAACGGAAGCTGTGCTTAGTTAAAAAAAACTAATCACAACTTGCAGTGTTCCATAATACAAATTTGTGCGATATAAATTTACCGTTTACGATAATAGGTATTTGTATCGTAAACACAGGAAATCTTTTAATATATTAATTATATTTTTGACCTTTTTTTATACTGTATTTTTTTATATTTATACATCTGTTTAAACTATGTTCTAAACAGGTATGTGTATTCAAAACTTTTTCCCTCAAACTCATGACGTTTGTTGCATCGTAGGCAGACAACTCCACGTGACTCGTTGCTGTCGGTCTTCTTTTTCTTTACCCATTTGCATGGTTTTAAACGCTGTTTGTGAACACAATGACCTTCTAAAGGCCAGTTAGGTCAATGCTCGTCCTATAAGGATACCATTTAAATATTGGTGCATTTTTTAATGTAGGTCTCGGATAGGTTTTATCCGACTATGGAAAAAAGAAAGTAGTCTTGTAGACTACTTTCCTTTTTGACTTTATATTAAAAGCATATTGATTTTTCTAAACTCTAAGAATCTGAGGATTCTTCCTTTTTTGAGTGTTTTTTATTTGTGTCCTATTTTCAATTATAGTTAGCTTGAGACAGTAGAACTCTTTGACGTTTTGTTGTTGGTTTTTCTTTTGATTACCGAAACTTATTACGAATTGGTATTAAAATATTTAAATTAGAGCCTTCCAGTTAGTGATAATCTGTAATAGTGTCTATTGCTCCAGTTAAATGTATAATACAAACAAATAGTAATTTTGAAAACGACTTAAATGAGATGAGTATGCAATCAGAAGTAAAGAAGGAAAAAATGTTAATACCACACAATATAGAAAACAACAATCATTCATAAAGACTTTAGTTCTGCCCTCCCATAAAGAACAGAGGTGTACAGTACAGAAAACAATAAATAAGTTTACTATCTACTCATTTATACGAAAAAAAACGTAGAGAAACCATAGAGAAACGAAACCGCAAAACAATGACGATATAAAAGGCTCCCGCCATTCTTAAAAAGAATCCCACTCGTTACCATGGCAACGCTTGGCGCGAATACAATAAAATTTTATTCATTAAGAGTTTAACGATATCGACAACGAGGGAAGCGACTGGTCTAGAGCATAAGTTATTCATTCACTACCCTTGCTCTATAGTTGTCCGTTTATCTCCCACCCTATCGACATTCTGCGGCCACGATACTAATTAATTCAACTACATTAGTTCATTAGGCAAACAAAAACATTTGTCGTGACGCTAATCCAGTAATCAAATCGATATATACGCAACATATAAGTACATCACTACCAAAACCCCATTAGATTACCCAACTAACTCTTTGTTTCAAAAAGCTCCCATACTTTTCATATTCCATCTGAATAGGCAATTAACAGTCACTAGGTTGGCGCGCGGAATTATGAAAGACCGCGATTAATCAGCGTCAACGTACATACGCTTTGTTCCACAGCTCTATTTACTATGTACATAGCGGTGACATCTCATTATATACCGCGACTATGTACGCCTACCCGCCGATCACCTATCTAGGAAGTTTGCACGCAAAAATCTAGCGCTAGGTGCTTGGTCCCACACGCACACGCGCTCACACCTCGTAGCCGGGAGTGAGACTGCGTGCTAGAAAAAGACAGCCATAAAAAACCCCCCGTGGTGTGAGGCGATGCCCCCAAAAAAAGCACCAAAAACGCAATCTGCGCAACTTCCCGGCGCAGAATCGTTAACGACTCCGGCTCTCTTTATCGTACACGCCGTGCCTCCTATATTTCTATTTTTTCTCCGTCCAACATTAGGCGTAAGACTATACTCGTGATATACAAAAACAGTTCATATGACATCAAAGTAGAGTCTAGTTTAGTTTGGTACGGTTCGTGGCGTTTACCGGGCACGCCGGCCGCTAGACGCACACACCCGCACCGGAACAGAAATAACGATCGCATTTTTGACCGAAAAGGACGGACAGATGGCTGAAAAGAGAAGAAAAAAATGACGACCATTTTGCTTTGCGCACCTACGAGGCGGCCGAGGTGAGCTTTATGTATGCTCTTTTTTTGAGAAAAAAACCCAACCAAAACAAATGCACGTGGCCGGGTGTTATGACCGAACTCGGGAAAAATTCTCCCGTTTGCTAAGAGATGCCGTTAGGGGCGCGAATTTTTTTTCCGCACGCCATTTAGTTATGAAAAAATGTGCGCGGTGGCGCTATTGTTGGGCGGCTTTACTCGGCGGCTACGGACGCGATGTTTTACTTTTGATTTTTGGCGATTGAAGTCTACCGTGGGGTTTATTGTGACAACAACCGGACTTGAATACTTTTATTGAATTGAAAAAATACACCTTTACAAAGTTTTGAAGACCTATAAATGGTATCTACGGAAATGAAACATGAAACATGATGACATTTTAAAGAAATGAGAAATTAGAAGTAGAACAAATGTTTTTGGTATTCGTGATTGATTAGGCTATAGGTCTATCATTGTATTGCTTATCATTGATTTGTATTTAACAGCGGCTTCAAATTTGCATATAATCCTCGGTCAACAATTCTTAGCAACTGTAAGAATTCTAGTGAATTTGTACACTTAGGAATATGATAAACCTGAAGATGGGGTTTTAAACGGTTATGGATAATTTTAGGAAATTCCCAAGAAATTGGAACTATGCTAGACTACTACTTATAATAAAATACTAGAAGAGTTATTTGGAGACGCCAACTGCTACTACTACTGTAATAACTTTAAATTTATTTTAATAAACAATGAAAAACAAAAATCATAGACTCTATCTATGATATTCCGGTTTGACTAGGGAGTGGCCTGTGTTCCGCTTTGGACAAAGTAAATGAAGAGTTCATATATTGTATATTTTTGGCCTATTTTTCCTGCTTCATATTAAATTGGTCCATTACCTCTAAGGATGCTGGTTCGATAGATTCGTGTCATAATTTAATATTTTGTATCTTTCTATGTAGACCGTTAAAAATAAATATATTTTTTACACAGCATAGCAAGGAGCCAAGTATGTATTAAATGTAATTAATTGTTCTTAAAAGTAATTAAAACTAGATAGTTTAATATTAAATTTTCGTGTCTAAGATTAATTATATTAATATCTACAATTACAAAGAAGCATCATGCACACAATATTGTTTATTTATGTAAATCATTAAACAATTTTAAGGCAGCACGATCTTTTTTATATTATCCTCTGTGCCCATACTGTATAATTTAATTTTATTTCTAATACAATGCTATTGCGAAATTGATATTAGTTTAGCAGGCAGAAGACTCAGTTTACTTAAAAGGTAAAATGCTGTCAATAAAAGGAACTGGCTGGAATCTAAACATTGAGAGTATTTTTTTAATGTGTGTTGTTTGTAAGACAGCTAAATTAATAACAATTTAACATTATCATTGCATTAGAATTTAAATTTAAATTGGAGAGTAACTGCACTGATTATAAAAATAATTAGTACAAATCTTATGTATCTACAAAAGAAGTTTAAAGAAAAATTGTGTCTACACATTACTCAATAATTTGAAATAAGTGTTAGATATTTGAAGGAGTTAAGCAAAGCTGGTTACCTCAATATGAGTAAAAATTATTTTATTTTTTTTCCTTGGGAGAGTAAAACAACTTTGACTGTGGCGTAATTCTTTATTTATATTTTAAAATTAGTGTTTAAGTTAACTTAGATCAAACTAGTATAACACCTACTGGGTAGATCACTTTTTAAGTTATTTTTTATCGTTTATTTAAAAATATAAAAATTATTGCGTTTAAAATAAAAATATTAACTGTAAAAACTACAGGAACTTGTATTTTAAGGTATGTTTCCTACATTTAGGGATAATTTTTTGAAAAAATCTATTAAAAAAAAGGAATTTTATTCGAATGCTTTCTTATGTCAAAATGTCCCTGCAGCCCTAAAGCAGGCAACTTCTTTTTATCGCTTAAGCAGAAGCGTAGCGAAGCAGTTGTGTTGCGAAGCAGTATGCTTACAGGGATCCAGGGTGTGCTGCTGCGGGATCACACAGCTTCTGAAGCAACGGGACCTGGAATGGTATAGCGATACGTTTAAAGTCTACGTTCATAGTTTTGGGTAGATTTTTTGTAAAGTTTATATATAAATTAATGTATAAAACATTTAAAGTTAATTAGACATATTAAAATAAGTAGGTATTTATTTTTGTAATTAAAAAAAATATGGAGGGCACTAAACAATTTTATTGTGTGTTATTCATTAAACATTTAAATTAAAGTCTAATTAACCATCATGAATCTTTTTAAACATATAAAGAACACTTCTTATAACTATAAGGAGTTGTACAACAACTCTTCTATAAAAAAAAGACAAGAAACAAAAAGTAACACTCACTTCAATCGATTCGAAATTTAAAAACATTTAAAATCTAACGTGAACAAATACAAACAGCCAACACCAATCAAAAACCGTTTAACGGTTCGAAATTTTTAAAATCTTGCTAGCCATGACTAAATCTATTTCAAATATTAGGACACTTTTAAAACATACCTTGTATGAAAACTCTTTTTGTGGCGGATTCCGTGCAGACACCAATACTGGCTGAAAATAAACAAAAAGAAGGTTTAGCTTGAAACGGAGCTCGCATAAACTAATAAAAATAACTTGTTATAACGTAAGCCTCCAGTTTATTCTGTACTAACTTCAGTATTTCACTGGAAAACTTTTTAGTTGTTGACTTATTTCTATCCTAGACTCTTTTTTGTCTGGATATTTAAGTCGTGTTAAAAGTCTATATATTATGTAAGTGAAAAGGTCAAAAAAAAAAGAGAGAGACAGAGAGGCTCGTGGCTAAGTGTAAGCCTAAGAATTCGACCGATAATACAGGTTAAGCCGCGCTCGCCGCGGTTGGTATGTGAATGGGGGACCATTTGTAAACATACCTAGACTACGATTTATAAATCAACCAACTCAGACCTTCCTTCCGTCCTTAGTTGCGGATAACACTCAGATATCATAACCCAAAAATATAGGTACTCAAGCCAGTAATCTTCGGGGAAACAAGACGTCGTTTATGGTCGGGTTTATATTCAAGGAAAGATTCGTTTTACGTACGGACTGTAGAATTTTCTTCGTTTTGCTTAGAAAATTATACCGTCCGACAAAACGAATCGTTTCTTGTATGTAGGACCCAGGCATTAATCTATACTAATATTATAAAGCTGAAGAGTTTGTTTGTTTGTTTATTTGTTTGTTTAAACGCGCTAAAATTCTTTTTGTATTGGATAGTCCGTTTATTGAGGAAGGCTATAGGCTATATAACATCACGCTACGACCAATAGGAGCGGAGCATAAATGAAAAATGTTGCAAAAATGAAAAACCGTTGAAACTAAAACACGCGAACAAAGTCGCGGGGGACAGCTAGTGATAAAATAAGCACATGTACCCAATAGGTAACTAACCTATAATTGCTGGATGTATCATCAGTTTATTTTAATCAGTTGTTTAAACAAACGACGATCGTACTCGTCCAGGTTCCAAGGTAACGTTAATGTACTCCACCGGCTGATTATGTTGTAGCTCTTGGTTTATCCAACGATGGCAAGGAACTGAAATTAAAAATAGTTCCGTTATAAACTCTTTATTATACATCACACACTTGCACATAACTCAATACGATTATATTTTTTATAGGACAATCAAAGAGATTCTTAATACACAAGTCATAAAACTACTAAGTTCACTTGTGTAAATAATACCCGATATACAAAAAAGAGAGACATCACAGTGGATTCACCGTTAAAAGTCCAGCATACTCCTCTAAATCCCAAAGGCAGAGAAAATCAATAAGAATTTTCTCGGGTAAAAAATAATATAGTACAAAATGCGATACACACGTTTTACCCTATATTTACGGGCACATAAATCACACTTGTAATATGCCATTCAGAGAGCACTACTAAAAATAAAGTCCGGTGAAGCAGTCCAAGTTTACGCTCAGGCTAACTGCCGTAAAAACTTCCAAACAAAAAAAAAATAATTTTATCCCTAAAATAATTATTAGAAAAATAATCTATAATACTAATGGCCTTATTTATAAAAATCTCGAGCAATTGATTAGCAGATTCTTATTTCAATTTTCCTAAAGAGAATTTGAATTTAGAAGTTTTTTTGTCAATTGCTTAACACCGTCGAGATTTTTATAAATATGGCCATAAATCTACAAACTGAAATTAGAATAAATTACTTAATATAAATCTATATTCTTAATTCACTGAGGAATAAATAAAAATAGGAAACATCCAAAACGCATTAGCATAAATAATGAAAATATTAGCCATAAAACTAAAAACAACAACTATCCAAAGTATAAGTTTTTAACGATAACTTTGACTGCCAAATACACCCAGATTAATGACTCTCGAGCGAGTTTTAATTGCACTAACTTTTAGAATACCGCGTTACTGTTAATGGTATATAAATATGTATATACCTACCATGTACTATTTGCACATGTGTTTCAAAGTAAATATAATCATAGTTGAAATGCGTGGTTAAGATATGTTTGAATAATGATGACGTTGATAACATAATCAGTCGAAATAATTTTAATAGCGATTAATGTAAGCATTTTTTTTCTTCTCCATTTTCATTCTTATCGTAAATCTTCGCGTAAGTAATAAAATTGCGCATAATTTACATTTTAATAATTACTTCTCGTTGTAATATTCAAATCTAATCCATGACGTAACAGCGATGACATAATCACATTACGTAGGGGAGGCTAATCGGCTAACAAGGTTTAAGTCACACCTCCAAAAAAAATCTTCAACCGCCTACACTAATTGGGATGAATTACCGATCAAATCCGGAAAAATCCAGTTTGCGCCGCCCTAAACCGATTCGATTAACCGACAACCCTCCGAAATCGAGCAAAACAGGATTTTTAAATGTTTCAATTTAATTCTTTATTAGGATATGTATGAAATTAATTAGTGATTTGCATAGACATTGTGCGGACAGTGTTCGCGTGGCAATCTAAATTAGTGTGGCTTGTGAATCATACAACATGTTCATCACATTATCACGATGAGAAGAGAGTGTTTTAGAACAAAAGCTGTATTTAAAATATTAATAAATATTTTTTGATATAATTCGTACTCGAAAAGAAAAGTTTAATCATCTTTGGGGTGAGTTTAGTTTCAATAACATATGATACTGATTAATGAACTTTTCTATCGTCGTTAACGCTTCTATCTTCTATAATGTACTACAACTAAGGGGCTGATACTAAATGTTTAATTCATACATTATAACTGAAATAACCTTACTTGGAATTATAACGCACTAGAGTAAATCATAAATTTGTTATTTCAGCTTTTTTTTTATTATTACTACTTTACTATTTACTCATTCAAAACATTTCGTGGTGGCCTACCGGTTCAACAAACGGATTTTTATGCACAAGGTTGCAGGTGCAAAACCACTACAAGCAAGTACCAATGTGAATTAATCTAACATGTACTCTCTTAATTATTCTAAGACAACATTGCCAAACGGTAAAGAAAAACATTGTAAGGAAACCTAAAAAATTGGAATCTTAAATCACCAACCCGCAAGTGAGCAAGTGTGGTGATCAATGCTCGTGCTTTCTCTATATTTAAGAGGCCTGTCCTCAGCAGTAAAACATTTCTAGGCCGGTATTATTACTTATTAAAAACATTTAAAACTTAAATTTAACATACGAACCACAAAGCATTAATGATTCTAATTCTACAAAAAGATCCTAAACATATCCTCTCTCTGTAAACAGACACACAACGAATCAACAACTCAACAAAATTGAAATAAACCTCAACATATTCCTTAACCGTATGCATAATTCATCTAACATAATCAAACGTCTTTTCACAAGCTGACCTGAAGTCCGCACCCATTCTGCCCATTCTACCCAGTACCCATACTACCCATTGCCTAGTACCTACCCAGTACCTCTCGGCTAGGGACATACAAGGCGACAAGTTTGGGATAAAGCGTAAATATATCGGGGTGTGAGTGTAGTTTTGGTCGAATTCGCGAGCGAGTGGGCGGTGGTCCGAAGTAGTATATGTAGAGTTAACAGATGTATTGCTGCGTCTTAAAGTTTTAATGATATACTTAAAAATGTTATACAAAAAAACTGTGAAGAGCGTTTGTTGTTTGTGATATTGGGATCTTTTGATCTGCCCATTCGTTACAAAGAAATATACCTAGTCACTTTCGTATAAACTGTACATTTTTTTTTCTAATTTAAGATGTAATATTTTACAAAACAATAAGTTTTTATTAAAAATGTATGTTAACACAAACCTTTAAATCAGCTAAGTTCAAAGTAATAGTGATGACAAATTAAACAAGCCCAAATACGATGGGATTACGTCGTTCCGTTAGAGAGTTCCTATGGCCACCTTCTGTCTCCATCTTTAGACCAGCTCGAAAGCACTATAAAATTTTATTGTCACCAAACTTATATAAGTATGCAAAATTTTATCGCAATCGTATGTCAAGAAGTGGTTCTAATTTAGCTTGCAAGATTTGACCTAAAACATACATTCATTGCAAGTAAAAAAAGCTTGTAAAATTTTGACTTCAACGCTTCTTTTATGAACAAAATATTTTAACAAAACACACTAATACAAAATGTTATACATTACGAGCTTCTTGTAAATTCACTCCATCACAAACATTCTTTAAAATATTCAATACTTTAAGATTGACGGAATCAAAGTTCACACGCTGACCCTGGGAACACCAAGACTTCCATCAAAAGAAACATCGTTAGATTTCCAGAATATTATTAAATAAAATTAGAATAAAAATAGAATAAATTGGGAATTTGTAAGGGAGATAGCCGGTCCACGGCGGTCACCGTGAGAGTAAAAGATCAACGCATAATAATGAGGTTACAGTTCCCATAATAAAACATGCGCCGACCTCCCCTTTGACCGATGATCTTTTATACAACTAGTTTTTAATAGATACATGATCTTTGGGTATTAGAAGACAAGACGAGAATGTTCCCTAATTATAAAATACGGTTGACCCTTACAGACCGGTTTCGTAGGTCAAATGATCGAGGTCAACTTTTTAAGATGTTAATAATTTGACAATATTGATTGTGAACTCCTTACTTTTTACTTATTTTCAAATAATAATATCAATGCGCGTTAAAAAAAGTTACATTCGTATTTTGAGTAGCGTTCTTTTTTTGAAAGCAGAAAACCGTTACCCATGACTAAGGTTTAAATATCGAACGAAATGATTAAATTTTTTTGGATTATTTTGTTTTTTATTTTTTTTAAGTTAGATTTTTTTAATAATTTGTATGACTTCATTTATAATTATAATATTTTTCTGTGATTTTACATATTCTATAACAGATTGCTTGAATTCACATGATGGTGGTGGTAAAGGCGGATCACTTGAGGACGTGTTGCATGTGTGTGTGTGTGTGTCGAGCGTGTGTGTCTAACGGTCATTACGTATGTATGCGATACATTAGATATTTTAGTTTAAAGCTCGTTATTTCGTTCATATTATAAGGCGTATAAAGGTTTAGTCATACGTTTTACTTCACGAATTATTTCTCAAATAGTTTCTTTGTCCATTTGTTTATTTAATTGAGACTTTATAAAAAGTACTAAGATCCAATTATTAGATTTAAAAACTATTATAAAAAAATACAAAAAATAATTTCTATTTTAAAACTAATTATTGATTAATAACTAATAACTATTTTATAACGTCTTGTTATCGAAAATATTAATACACAAACAAAAAAAAAGAACTATAAATTTCTAATTTGACACAAAAAGACAAGCATTTCATTTTAACTTCAACAGGCAACACAGAGCGACACTGTGTCGTTTCTCGAATAGTGTCGTAGCTTTTTACATATGATTTATGCGACACAGTGTTGTAATGAAAAACTGTGTGTTCTTGTGTAGTGACGAATCTAATCCCATGTGAACGTAACGTTACAGCCCGCGGCGTCACTGTGTGTGGATGTGTGCGTGTGTTTGTATATGTGGGTATGTAAGGCGAAGTTAGATCGTCCACACTTTACCGCGGGACTCGATAGGAGGGGTACACCTAAAGGCGGTACTGGATGTATATTATGCAATAATTTGGATAATTATTTATTTCTTCTAATAAACACAAGAATTAGAATGAAGATTTAATCTTTTTTATGTCAATTAAGAGACAAATTCTACCAATAAATCGATGTATCTTATACGTTTTGACTGCAACTTTTAAAATTTTCGAGGCTTTTTTTTATTATTCATTAACATTTTAAATTTATCAGAAAGTATTCTCTTATACAAGTTATTTTTTTAACACTTCGTTGCTTGTTTAAGTTATTTTTAGCTGATAAGGAGGTGAGCAAAGACGTTGGTAGTGCAACATATTGAAACATACAACTACATACATTTATCAATAAATCCAAGATCGAAACCAAACTCGATCCTAATCCAATCAAACCTACACAACGTCTACAAGACCTTTCCAACCGTCTGAATCCAATACCCGCTCCGGGTGTACGCTGGTCAGCTCCTAACATCATTAATCTAACTTTCGTGCTACCCTTTATAATAGTTCGGTCTGTTCCCTCGTGGGGGTGAACCCGCCCCGACGTTGGGGATGTATTAACATACGAATTTGGACCCGTCCAACCTTCTTCTTAGGGGGGAGAAAATTTAAGTTTTGCTTCGTGTATTGATCCGGTCTGCTAAGCTAGTGTAATGATGCATTAGGTAGATATTTAGGGGTTTAGCTTTTAGTTTTTAGATATTTTTTAGTAGCTATTTTAGTTGCTGTGATTTGTAAGACGTTGGATAGAAGAAGGGTTTTTAAGTCTGTTATTGATAAGTCTAAGTTTATTTTTTTCTTTATATATTAAGTAACTAGCTATGCCTCGCGGTTTCAGGCACGTAAGCAGTCTCCGTCCCCGTAAGACATCACTTTTTATGTTCTAAAGATAAGCCAAACAAATCAAAGATCGTGAAAATGTTTCCACCCGTTCTTGAGTTATAAACTAACTTTGATT
The DNA here is from genome assembly GCA_932294365.1 of Diachrysia chrysitis. Classification (NCBI taxonomy): domain Eukaryota; kingdom Metazoa; phylum Arthropoda; class Insecta; order Lepidoptera; family Noctuidae; genus Diachrysia; species Diachrysia chrysitis. The sequence continues at coordinate 3,301,549 of OW028661.1, forward strand.
AATATTATTTAGATAAGGGAATCTAAGACCTTATAAAATACGTAGCGCTTGTTAGACTATTTAGATCTTAAAGTTAGATTATAAAAAATAATGTTTTTTGTAGTCTTACACGTCATTTAGTAGAGGTGTAACTTCAAAATTTCTACAAAATGTCGGCTTTAAATTTATCTTTTAAATTAATTAACTATTGATAAATGTAATGGATGCAAAATACGCGAATTTAAAGTACCATTTTTTTTTCTCTTATTCAATTCATTTAGTTTGCTTCTAATTACAATTATATTACCTACTAAGAATATATAAAATAAGAGACGAGTACATATTCAAAACTCATAGAAATCAAGTTAAACAAATCAATATTAAAAACAAAACCGCCTACTCACACTTGTACAAAACTCACACATACTCAACTAAAATTATTTACACATTTCGAATTCAAAAATTAAATCCTCTGGATGCCATTACATAGGCACATGTACCTACGAATAGCAGTCGAGTATTAAATAAATTCCCGTAAATAGCTGGCGGTATAACATCAGTTAAAACCGCAGCTTAATACAGACTCGGTAAATATTTCCTATATCAAAATATCGAGAGAACTTCAATATGTATATTTACTTTTATGTATACAGGTTGATCTATTTTTAATTTAAAAATCTCGTCATTAATTTATACGTAAATCAAGAAAGAGAGAAATAACATTTATTTGCCACAAATGCAACGCATGACACTATACACAGAATAAAAACAAAAAGGTATGATAGTATGGGGAAATATGCGTCACACCCGTGCGAGCGGCCAACGCTCAGCATATGCTAAGGTTCATGCTAGATGCATGGTTTCAGCGACGGGCGGCGTTGACGTGATGACGTATATGTGATAAGTTTACTTAACTTAAGCATCTCTCAACGCTTTCAAAAGATGGATAAACACAGAATGTATCGTTTTTCCTAAATAAACGTATGAATTTTCTATTACTTTAAATTTGTTATTCTTTAAATTTTGTTCGAAGTAGCATTTGTTTTTTTTTGCTTTTTCGAATAGTGTCCGATTTATTCGCATTTAAGAAGAGCACTATCAAAAAATCACCCTGTAAATAATTTTGTAGGTACCTGAAAGCTTTGTACCACCATCATTTATCCGGTAACATAACGCGCACTAAATACGCTGAAAACTGAAATGTTTCAGCTTATAATAATTGTATATACCTATGTTTATTGAGTAAAATGTTAATGCACCTTTGTATGTGTTTCATATAGCTTTTTCAATAGTTTTCATTTGTGTATGAATATTATATTTTGCGTGGCGATCAATCAATATCAGTCAGGTTGCGTTGTAGCTATCTATTGCGTTATAATGAGTTTTTCATGTTGTGTTAACCAACACGTTTATTTTGATCATAAAGGAAGGTGTTACCCATAAAAAAGGGCTTTAGTAAGGCGTGTTATTTTGACGAGTTTCAAAAACTTTAGGCGGTTTTTTTGCTAGGATGAAAGTATTTAGAATGACAAAAAATAGCTAAGTATTTTTTTACTGTGGTATCTGAAGAATAGTTCTGTTTACAACCAGTACTTCGGTACTAGTTGTAAATATAGATAATATTCGTATAAACTATATCTTAATATAATTTTAGATATAATAATAATCCATTTTTATCTATTGCCTTAGTTATAAAATTCTCGACGGCGACTAGAAACTGCTTAGCAGATTCTAAATTGAATTTTTTTATAGAAAATCTGTTAATTTTTTGATCATTTATAAATTACTAGCTGTCCCCCGCGACTTTGATCGCGTGTTTTAGTTTCAACGGTTTTTCATTTTTGCAACATTTTTCATTTATCCTCCGCTCCTATTGGTCGTAGCGTGATGTTATATAGCCTATAGCCTTCCTCAATAAACCAACAAAAAGGTTTTTTTCAATTCGAACCAGTAGTTCCTGAGATTAGCGCGTTCAAACAAACAGACAAACTCTTCAGCTTTATAATATTAGTATAGATTAAAAATAAATAAAATATCCCACATTCATCAAAATAAAATATTGTAAAGACAGAGTCTACGATTAATTTTAAGAAAACAAAACTACAAGCTACCTATTACCTAGATATTTATAAACACGTCCAATAATTTGTAACCACACGAACAAACACGACCAACAGAGTTGCACGTATTAGATAAAAGTGATTGGATCTCCAGAGAGGAAATGATACAAAAGGACAGCGGTGATATGGAATCAATTAGCATGCACCGCAGACAGCTCTGGGTTCCGTAGGCACTCATTTATAAACCATGTATCTTTGTAGCGTTTTGGTATGACCAAAATGTTGAGGTATCCGTGTAGGTAACTAGAAATAGTTGAGTAACTGTAAAAATTTTCTGTAAAAATTTTTGATTTGAGTTTCTGTAAAAATTTACTATGTATTATATTAATGTATACTACATATATAAAGAGTAATTACTAATAATATCTATAATTATGTAAAGAACTAAAGCGGTGCTCCCACAGTCAAACCACTGAACTGGTTTTGTGGGATATTGTGTAATATAACAACTATGTAATGTTTTAAAAATAAATAAATAAATAAATAATAAAACTCTAGGACTTTGAATATCAAATTATATTTTTCCGAGAATATAGGAGTTTAGTAAACAACACAATATGTAACAAATAGGCTTGTGCTACTCCAGCAATCCTCCTCATCCATACTCCAGACTAATGTTATAAATGCGAAAGTAGCTCTGTCTGTTTGTTTTGCTTTCATAGTAAAACCGCTGAACCGATTTTAATGAAACTTGGTATGGGGTAAGCTTGGATCTTAATAAAAGTAACCGACACCGCCGTGCCGCGGGCATCAGCTAGTTTTTTTTTAACCTATGATCTAAATGATTTCATTTCTTTTAGAGATGATCCATGATAGACGCTACATTTTTAAGGCAAGTTAGATAATATCTTTACTATTAAATACTAACTTCAATTTAAAGTTTGTCTATATAAATTAACAACTGTACTATTTTAGTCTAAATCAGAATTACACCGTCCATTTAATGATGTAAGTACTTATTTTAGGTTATTTTGAGAGCGTCGGATGCCTATTCGACTCAGAACAAACAAGAACTACGTTACATCGACTTTAATGAACGTATTTTCGAGTTACTATCATTAAAAGGTGATTTTGTGTACTACTGATTTATTTTATCAAAATCTGACCAGACATTTTTACACTACCTGTCTTAATTATAAGGTACTTGGAGCATAGACCAATAATAAATACCCATACTGTTTGGTTAAGTTAATCTTTTTGCCACCTATCTATAGAATTTTAACCACCTATTTACTTATTACCTGATAACTGTGCCCAACAGTGGGAAATTTATAGGCAGGTATTATTATTATAATTATATTATTGATATCTATTGTATAAAAAGGTATCTCGATTTCCCTTGTCACGCCATTACTGCCGAACGACAGCACCAAATCAGATAATTATTTTTTGTTATGTTCCTTCTTGTAAGGACAAGTTTTTTATATAAGAAAAAAAAAACTACGGAAATGTTTTGAAAATCTCACACCACTTGTGCGAGGACGGGTCGGGCAGCAACGTGAGCGCAACTATAACCCTCTCAAATGAAATTAAATTGACACGTATGAAGTCGTTTGTGGCAACACTGCAGGCGCAACATTCTGTCCACATCTTTTGATCTCAGACCCGTGCCGGCTCACTGAGCCTGCTCCAATGAACTGGCAACACCATCTCACTGCTAATACTGTCGCCGGGACTGTTTCGAATGATTGCTGACGAAAATATGTATAGTATTGGCTACCAAGGTAACATGACAAGTGGAATACGTTTGGTCAAAAGTTCCATTTTATTTTTTTTAGGAGATTCTTCTTTCAGAAGCAGTACAACCTTTTTTGTGAATTCAGTTCCTCGACTATGTAAGAGAATTCGATACCAACAACAGCACAATTGGGGAAGCAAAAAGATGATTCCTTAATCAAAAGATAAACATGTCCGTAAAAAATAGTACAAAATATATTTTATCTTATTATACTTATAATCAAACATGGTATAAAAACCTTATTAAATAGTCTATTATGAATCTAGTCAATAAAATTGATTAGAGAAACTCTACTCTGCAGACTGACAGCGCTTAGAGGCATGTAAGCTACACGTTAAACAAAGCCAAATATACCTACAAGCTAAACAAAGAACTTTATACAAACAAATCCACAACAAAACTTGTATATACATATATAAACAAATTACATAATTTCGGCCCTCGCAAAGCCGAAATTAATTCGGCCGTAGAAGACAAGTGAAATTCGCAGGGTCGCCCTTATTCCCCGACTATTCAAGAAATTGCCAGCCTCGGGCGAAATAACACCGTTTTATCTAGGGGGTTACCACCCTTCATCCCTTCACCACCCTACGACTCTTACACATAAGGGCAGATGTGACGCGAACACGATGAACAAATACTGCCAAAGAAGCAGATGGTTTCAATGTCTTTTGATGAAAGTTAATTAATTTAAAAGGCTTCTTTTAATATAGATAGCATTGTATGTAGTTTATTGGAATTGCGTTTATCTTATTTCGATATATAAGTAGATACTATACATATAAATAAAAATTTTGAAACATTATGATTTTTTGATTGATGATGATTTGTCCTTTTAGTCGATTGATATTTCTACAAGCATTAACGCTGATCGAACCGCTCAAATGTATGGAAGTGACAAGTCTAAGTCACGTGACATATCGAAATGAAATAATGTCAATTCATTTCCATACATTTAATATCACTTAAGCGATTTTTATTAACCTCAACGCATATGTACATAAGTATGAATAATGAAATTTATTCAAACAAAAACGTAAAATAGGGCTAAGTACTGTCTACAATATTTTTGTATGTTTGCATTTAAAATGGCCCAGTACAGTCCAAACGATCCGTTTACCTTACGGACGCTACAATTTTCTAAGCAAAACAAAGAAAATTCTTTGGCCATTAGTTAACTACAAAACAAAATTGATTGATATTAATTGATTTATATTTAAGCTTTATTGTATGTAATACAGGTTATTGTAAATGTTGCTAATAAGTAACTTGTCTGTTTCATTAGGCATAATAGACTTAAGTTAATAAAAAAATATATAAAAGAGTATAGTATAATGTACGTGGTATGTATGTTCAACTAAAACTCGAGAACCGTTAGTCCAATTGATATGAAATTTGCACACATAAAGGGCGAGATGACCACTCCGACAAACATAGTTACGTAAGTGACTGATAGGAGGCTCGTGGCATTGATTTTTATCATTTGAACCATAGGCCCAATTGTAGCTCAGCTAATTCTTTATAACAAAACAAAATCCCTACTTCATAAGAAAATATCACTCAAGGACCTTACAACCACTCCAAAATCCCTCCTAACTTTACATAAAACACATCGTACTCTGTACAACTCCCTCACAACCCTCTCCCTTAGATTACTCGAAGATCATCCGCACTTCCCCTCCTTAATTGTGAGTCCCAGAATCATTATTACTGTATCCTACCCGCTTTATTCTTATCTTTCATGTTTGTTTATGTCTAAAATGAATGGAAAGATTAGTTTATCTTATGTCTTTTTGTACTGTTTTGATGGACCATCTAAATGATGAAACATAGACAGTGCTGTGTTGTAAATGACTATGTTTTAAAATATATTAGGTAAAGTATTTAAATGTAATTATAATATTTAAGTATTCTCAGTATTTCAATAAAAAATGAAACCTATTGATAATGACATATTTATATTCTTTACTAATATAATAAATGCGAAAGTAAGTCTGTCTTTCTGTTCGTCTGTCTGTAAAGCTTTCCGGGTTTACCGCTTAACGGATTTTGATGAAACTTGGTATAAGGTAAGCTTGGAGCCCAAGAAAAGACAGGCAAAATTTTTGCTGCGATAACCGACACCCGCGCGGGTAAAACCACCGGAAACAGCGAGGTCGTTTATGAATAGAGCCTAATTACGAAAGTTTTTAGTATAAGGCATATATTTAGCCAATTCAAATTATACCTAATTATTAATACCTAAATACAGTTTAAAAATTGTAATAAATATTGTTAAAGTTGTGTGTGTACCTACAACAACTTCAACTTTTTTTTTTGTTTAAATCCAAGAATTAGAGGATATTATAAATTGGCCTCTGAACGCTAGATGGGACCGCTCGTGTCACGTATAGATTCAAAATGAAAGCACTGACATATTCATGACTCGAACTCTGATTAAAGTAAGCGGAGCTTAAACTGTTGAAATCATAAAGAACAATGTTCAAAATGCGTAGTTAAAATAAACAATAGAGTAAATAAAAATAGAAAATAAAATTATTTACATTGGTCACAATTTCGAGAGTCCGTTTTTTTTCTTTATTAAGTTTTCAGAGCTAAACGACTAAGCAGATCTTAATAACTTGAAGAAGAACTTAAGTAAATTATTGCTGCGATCCCATAATATATATAAATTAAGAGCAAAAGCTTAGTATAAACAATTCATTATTTTTAATTTATTTATGTTTATTAATTATATTAACGGTTTCTAAGCGGACTCTGAACTGGTGATGAAAACATGTATGTGTGTAATGTTTGTATGTGTTAGTAATCACATCATTTGGGCCTTCCGAGGGAGTTAGTTGTAGTTGGACCTATTGATTTACATAATGTTTTATAGACCCCAAGGGTGTAAGCAAATTTACGCTTTCATGGACATTTGCCAGCTTGTTTTATATCAAACTCTAAATGTAACCATTATTTTGGATGGTCGTACTTTTTTAGACAGATGTTTTAATGAAAATTATATTAAAAAATATATAAATTTACTTTTGAAAAGTCTTTGTCTAAGTAAGATACATGATTATTATTTTATAAAGAATAAAACACGTAAATGACATTTGTAGCTATATTTTAGTTCGATGAGAAGTTAGCATATTTAATTATACTTTAAAATTATTAATATAGCATTTTAGACATCTACTAACTACATATTAATCTACTACTAAATGCCAATTATAAAATTTAGATAAATCATCGGTAGTCTACAATTGACTACGCATATCTTTAAGATACATTAAAATGAATCCCGATTACGATTGGTGACGCAATAACTTCAGAACGACTGCACCAAATCGGATACTTTTTATTATGTTTTGTTACATAATGTAACGACAAGGAATTAATATAAGAAAATATTATATATATTATACTAATACTACCCGTAGTCTGGTGGGTGGTAAAATAACAAAAAAACATCGTTTCTAATTAACCTAAATTAAAAAATTAAAATAAAACAATTGGCATTCATCAGGTCAGATAAAAGTATATCTTTTTCACGGTACGGGCAAGATGTTGGCCTAATAGTAAGTAAACCAAATATTAGCTCACATACTGGCGACATTTATTTTAAAAACAAAAGCAAATCGTACGTTATTCGATGTAACTCCTAATGAAATCATTATAATTCAACTCAAAGCGAATTCCCCTAAGGGTTGAAAACTTACCCACTACTCGGACATTTAGAAAATTAACAAATTCCCTTTTATTACACTGAATACGAAACAATGCGGCGCCATACTTAGTCCCGGCCATGTCAAATCGACTTAAAATGATTATAAACGTGTATTTGATTTTTAACTTTGTAGTGTTTAATTTAAGGTTTATTTTAGGATGGATTGGTGGTCTTTTGTGGTAAGATTAGGACAAAGTAACACGTATTAGAGAGCTAATGAATACCACAAGTCAGACGTTCGTTCGAGTGAAATAGAATGAGGTTACAACACAAACTTAATGGTAGTTTGTATCAACATTAAATTATATTCTATTATTTATTTGTAAGTTTTATATTGAATTTCTTATTAAAAAGTGTTTTTTTTTTGTATATTACTGTAAGAATTATATAAATGATTTGCTCAAACATCATAATACGCACAGCAAAGCAATGGTTGTTCTAATGTTCCAGAAACGAAAAATATACAAAACAAAGGTTTTTTACACTATTTATAACTCAAAAACAAATGGATCGATTTTCATGATCTTTGATTTGTTGGATTCATCTCCACCCTGAATAGCAGAATAGGTATAAATATATCAGAAATAGTCACCCAAAAGAAATGACTTACGGAAACGTATTTCACGTTTCCTCAAACGGTTCGTCAAAGATATTTTATTATCAGCTAAATAATAGTAAATGACATAATGACGTTGATAAACTCTTAGGTTTCAGATAGTGTAAAAACTACTAGCTACTACTAGCTGTAATAATCATGGCAGTGCACAGGACCTAATGCGCGAGTTTTGGCACTGACGGCGAATGGAGCCGGCGACGCGAGAAGGCATGCGCTATGCGCGTGCAGCTCCGACTCACAGGGCTACAGCGATTAATGGAAGAAAGATAAAATTTAAAACCTCGAAGTTAACATATAGTTAACTAGCTGTTGCTCCTAGCTCCGCCCGCGCGAGTGTCGGTTATCACGGCAAAAAGTAGCCTGTCTTTTTTTAGGATCCAAGCTCACCCCATACCAAGTTTCATCCAAATCGGTTTAGCGGGTTTAGCATGAAAGCGTGACAGACAGGCAGACACAAAGACAGAGTTACTTTCGAATTTATAATATTATAGTATGGATTAGTAAAGTATGGTTGTGTGAAAAGTGGTTGCTATTATTATGTATTATTAGGTATTATTATATATTATTATGCATGTCTAGTTGAATAAAAAAAGAGTTATTGTTGTGTCATAATTAAATAGAAAACTTTCTTGAAAATAGCTAAAGATATTGGCAATCTACATGTGAGTAAACATGGTAATTAATGTTTGTCGTAAAGTGAGACATTTACAGACTGTTATTATTATTACAATATATAAAGCAATTCTCTTATATTCATTTAGTTTATAAATTACATGTCGACATTTATATTATAAAAAAGACGATACAATTTTACTGTCGGTCGGTGAACATGACAAAAATCCTACACAAATGGTAATAGAACTAAGCGCCTGCTTAAAAAAACTGGCAAGCTGTTGTGTATTTGTGTTAAGTGTTTGTAACAACAATTATTTAAATGAGTCAAAACTTAATGCCACCTTGAAAACTGTTTGTAGATATTTCAGTAACGTAAGGTTTATTAATTTGGATAGTGTTAGGGAACGTAATGACTTTGACTTATGTAAACATATTAACAATGCTTTAGATACATATTTTTATGAACAGAATTATCTTAAAATTTGTAATAGATTAACTTATATTAAACCAGCAAGGAACACATTTGAACAATTTCCAATAAGTAGTACTCAATTGGTTCCTCGTAAAGGCACCATACCGTATTATTTCCCATTGTTAAATAGCAATACATGTAACAAAACCAAAGAACATAAAAGTAATATGGAAAAATGTTTTCGTCAGTAAAGATTTGACTACTATCAATATTTATCTTCAAAATATGTGCGGTATAAATAGTAAAAAAGATGACTTTGAAATATATCTTAGTGAGTTGTCATGTGAACTCAACTTCATATGTATAACCGAACACTTTCTGAACGAAATTTTGGTAGAACAATTCCATCTAAATAATTATAAAATGGGGTCTTACAATACTAGACTTAAAAAGAACAGGGGAGGCTCTATGATTTTGACACTTCAGGGTAGAAAGGTGGAGGAAATTCCAGTATGCAAACAGCTGTATAAAAGTGATAGTTTTGAAGTATGTGGAGTCACAGATATCGAAACAAGTTTGTGTATAATTTGTTGTTACAGAACACCGGCATATAATAATTTTAACGATTTCATGGATAGACTTGAAAAGCTATTACAGCATTTCCTCAATAAGAGATGTATAATTTGTGGTGACTTTAATATTAATTTAATGAATGACGATAGCAGACGTAATTCTTTCTTATCATTAATAATGTGTTATAATTTTAAATACTTAGTAGATACACCAACATTTAGACGAAACAAATCGGAATCATGTATAGATAACATTTTAACAAACTTACCAGACAGTCTTATTGAAAACACTAGTGTAGATCACAATGGGCTATCGGACGGACATGCGGGCTTGTTTTGCAAATTACAGTTAGAAAAAGTTCAACAAAAAAAACAGCCACATTATGTGCGTTTGAACAGAAGAAGCTATAGTGATCAAAACAAGATAGAATTTAGAAAAAAGTTTTTAGAGATTGACTGGAGCACAGGTATTAGTACATTTATAAGTAAATTCAAAGGGCTACATTCTTCTATCTTTAAGAGACGCACCGTTAAGATTAATAGGAAAAGAAACAGATTATCTACGTGGGTAACAAATGGTGTTAAGGTAGCTAGTAAAATGAAGCGTGTTCTTAATACTATAGACAAAACACATGGTGAAAAATCAGTACTCGTATATCGTAACATGTATATTAAATTGTATAGAAAAGTAGTTAGTGCTGCAAAAAGGAATGATATACGGCAAAAAATTGAAAAAGCATGTGATTCTAATAAAGAAATTTGGAAGATAGTTAATATGCGGCGTAATGTGCTAAAAAAAATTGATGATGAACAATTTGTACTTAAAGTTGACAGTACTGTTATTAATAATGCCTTGGATGTAGCCAATATTTTTTCAAAGGTATTTAATAGCTCTGTATGCCTTAATACTTGTGATCCAAAATTAGCTATTGCATTTTTAAGGGAAAGTGTCAGTAGGGTCGACTTTAACATGAGTTTTGATATCATTACACCTCGAGAGGTACAAAATATGGTAAACAAAATGACCAATAAGTCATCTGCTGGTCACGATGAAATACCTATTTCTATTATTAAGGATAATATTGATTTATTGGCGAATCCGCTGGCATCACTATTTAATGAATGTGTTGAATCAGGTCAGTTCCCAGATCAATTTAAAATAGCCCGAATTCTTCCAATTTTTAAGAAAGGCTCAAGAACGGACCCTTGTAATTATAGACCAATTTCCTTATTACCGGTTTTGTCAAAAGTTTTAGAAAAAATAATGAAGGATCGGCTTATCAGGCACTTAAGATGTCACAAAATCCTATGTAGTGAACAGTACGGATACCAGAAATCAATGGGTACCACCGATGCCATAGAAACCCTAATTGATGAAGTTATCTGTAAATTAAATGACAAACACAAAGTAGCGGGTATATTTGTAGACCTTAGTTCCGCGTTTGATACGGTACACTATGATATTTTAGTTGCTAAACTGGAACACTATGGCGTAAGAGATAATGTTTTAAAGTTATTTAACTCCTACTTACGTAATAGACGACAATATACTGAAATCAGGTCGGTAGTGGATGGAGAGGAAAAGGTATATAAATCAAAGCTAGTCGCAAAATCTCATGGAGTTCCACAGGGCTCTGTCTTGGGTCCAATCTTCTTCATTATTTTCTTAAATGACCTTATAGATCATATAAAAATCCGTACTACAGATACAAAACTTATTATCTTTGCAGATGACACAAACGCTGTAATATCAGCAGATAATATTTTAAATTTAGAATCCAAAATTAATACTGTATTAGAAATATTTGAGGAATGGTTTAGCATAAATAATTTAAAACTGAATGTAAATAAAACGAAGTGTGTATTGTTTAAGTCTACAGCAAGAAATAGTGCCAACCTACAAGTAGTGTCTTCTGGTAATAAAGTAGAAGTGACTGATAATGTTAAATTCTTGGGTGTTAACATTGATGCATACTTGAATTGGAAAGGGGAGACGACGGCCATAACCAAGTCTATTAGTTCTGCTTGTTATGCAATTAGAAGCTTAAGAGAGGAACTTAGTCTAGAACAATTAAGGATGGTATACTTTGCCTTGGTAGAATCTAAACTGAGATACAGCATTTTATTTTGGGGAAACAGCTACCAATATAATGTACACACGACATTTATTATCCAAAAAAGAGTTATCAGAACAATGCTTCGCCTTAAACAAACGGAATCATGCAGAGAGCACTTCGTAACTTTAAAAATATTAACAGTTCCATGTCTATATATTCTTGTTTTATTAGTAAATTTGGTTAAGAATTTGCATAGGTTTGAAACCAATGATGAAAGAAAGATTAGAGAAAGCACTCGAAGAAAAGATATTCCGTCAACAATTAAACCAAACCTTAATGTAGTTAAATATAGCTCTAGAGTCCAATCAGTCTTTCTGTATAATAAATTACCTGCGGAACTTAAAAGTATATATAGTACAAACTTATTTAAAAATAAATTAAAGTCGTATTTATTGAAGAAAGGCTATTATAGTGTAAATGAATTTATACATGATAAACAGAGGACATAACAATAAATAGTATTTGGGTTTATGACTGTTGAACTAATTTAATTTTTATTAGTTTTTTAATTATTCGTATGATGTAATAATTTAATGTTTTAATGTTATTAAATAGTGTAATTTTCAACACAATGTATATTGTTAAGAAATAAAATACTTATGACTTATGACTTTTATGTATATGAGCGAGCGTAAGTAATCTAAAACTATGATATGAATGCTACCAGGTAATAGTTAAATATCCTCCATGGCGTTGTGGTTAACTCCGTTTTATTCCTAACTAACGAAGTGTTATTAGGTTTCAAGCGAAATTCTCAGTTGCTCAAAGTATGAAGGTACTATGATGAACATTTAGTGATAGTTTAAATTCCAGCTAGATTTGTATGTTAGAATACAATTATTAGAAAACTACCACGATTTGGTAGGACCGGCCAAGCGTACCATTTATTTTAATTATTTAGGTACCATTAATAAATACATACCTATCGCAACAAATAAAAATACACCTATACGCCGTATTTTAAATGACAGAATCTTAACATACCTATACTTCTTGATAAAATTGATTGATCTTTAAATATTTGAATAAGCTGTTCTTATTTCATTTCATTTACAATTGTATTTGTTTAGCTTTACAAAAAGAGGCTGGTTTTCGGATAATGCAAATTGTTTAAAGCTTTAACTTTCTTTTCTTCAGTAATACTGAATATAAATAAATAAATAGCTGTGTGTATGTAAGGTATCGTTGAATAACGCCGGCGTGGTGGCAAGGCATGCGAATGGCGCGCACTCCTCGCGCTCAGGGCTACGTCAGCGAGGGTGAGATCTTAAATACTATCCCTCTTTATTGGTAGAGTATTGTATGTATAGTATTCTTTATAGAAGTGTTTCGTAATAAATTGTATAACATGGTAATAATGTAAAGTAAGACAGCATTGTAAAATTTGTAGTTCAAAATGTGTTATGTATCAATATTCTTTTTTTTAACTTTTGTGCACAGCCTATGTCAGTTAAAAATGTGGTTTGAAATCTAGGTAGAGCTAGTCGGGTATTTTTGAATTCCTCTCGATAGTATAGTCGTTTGATATTTGTAACACTCAATGCTTATTTTATTTCTGTTGCCGTGCAATAAAGGTTTTAAAGTAGGTATTATTTTATTTACGATAATACCTACAGGCGTATTATGCGACTGTGATATAATTGTATCGGTATAATTTCCCGATTATATTAATTTGTCATCTAAAGTTAAATTCAGAAGATCGTGTATAAAATGACTAACTCTTTCTCCTCCCTTTCATGTAACTTTGCTGTGCCCAATAAGGTCTATAATTAAGCTATTAAGTATTGCGTATTTTTTACAAACTAGTCTAAATTTAAGGAATACTTTCAAAATACTATACTGCTACTAATACTATACTTTTGAACTATATAAATAAGGCAGCGTTATACGTATATTTCACACAGTATGTTCCCATAACACAGTTCCATGAGCGAGTAGTCGCAGCCCTAGTAGAGGCAAATATCTCGCGAGCCTCCTGTAATTGAAAACACAGTGTATTCGGACAGTTTTAATGGTCCTTACGTAATGTTCGCAGATGCGCCGTGTTAGACATTCGTTGTTATTTGCACGGTTCAAAACTGTCCTCACTGCCCGACACGATTTATTACATTTTTGTACAACTATGTCATTGGGTTTACAACAGTTTTGTTGAAACACCAAATTTCACGGTAGACTAGACACGTTTTGCTAACAGATGAAATTTAGAACAGCTTCTAAAACGATACCGATTTTAATAAGTTCGTTGTTACCCAAACTCACCAAATTATCGAGCGGAAAATTCTTAATTAAGCTTCTATATAACCTAAATACGTTATATACAGTTACCTAAACGTTGCAAAAGCAACAACAACAAAACTGGTGTGTGAAACTTTGCGGGGCCTGCTTAGGTAATTGTTAAACCTGCCGTGAACGCTTTTTGCCGCAACATTACGCCAACTTCAGGGAAAGTTGGCAACTGGCAGTGCACTAGCGGAACTACTGGCAGACAACTTTGTAGACTGTACTGAACCCACAAAGGTACGGTATCGCACCATCAATGCTATCTGCTTTTGCATGCAAATGAGTTGGAAAAGTCTGATGGAGTAAGAAAACAAGTGTTGAGGTGCGGCTCGCTAAAATGCTGCTTTGTGATGTACAGGAATCTAAGAGCAGGTGAATGGTTGAATAAATTCGGTTGCTACACCAGTGTACATGGGTACAAAGCTTATGTAAAGCGAAAAGTAAGGATCGAATAATGAGAAGACACATAGATCGGCAAAAAAAAAAAAGGAAAGCTGCGTAATTCAAAATGAATCTGTATCTAATTAAACATAAAATCTTCCTTCATTATTCAAAGTTTAAACATTTTTACCTTTCTAATATAAAGACTTTTTAATTGCCATTCAAAGAAACGGTTTCGTTGACCCGTGTAATGCAAAAATAACGTGTGACACGAAGCATCCTTTCATCATTCAAAGATCGCAGTTTTAACCGTCAAAAATCTTTAATTCGTACCTCTCAAAACATTTGTTATGTTATATCTAAGATTGGTGTTAATATGTAAGAGCCCTCGTCACCAAGAGGCGCCATACCCATGGCCCGGGAGGCAGAGCTGCGGGGCGACGTGCGGGCTGCGGGAGGGGTGCACCAGAAGTTTGCCGCGATAGTTGCGGGCACAGCCTTTGTGGGACCGCCCCGCGCGTGCTGCGCTCCACAGTGGTACTACTTATGTAGGTAGTGTAGGTGTGCCATTATGTCTTATGACCTTTTTAAAGCGTTCATTATGGAGTTTAAGAGGACCTTAAGGTTAGGTAAAGTTTAAATTTTATGTCTATAAATTAATAATATTCTTTTGTTACTACAATAAATAAGAACAAAGAAAATGTAGGGGCTAAGAAGAATTATTTAATATCTTATGTAATTGCGGTATTAGACCTATAACTTGTAAGATTTCTATCTGTCTATGCATATCTACCTATCAAAACAGTAATGCTTTAAATGCATTTAATCTTTAATAAAAATGTACTAAACGAAAAGCAGATGTTTGGTTATATGGGAAAATTGTTTCCCATCGACCGAGTCGTTCATCTAACAGTTTGTCTATTGAGACAAACTGTTAGATGAACGACTTAAACAAAAAGCAAGAAGAGTAGGTAATAACGTATAAAAAAATAATGAAAAGCGAGATACTCCATTATTATCTTCGTCCAAATAACTACTTTAACTTCTTCATCTTAAAATGGTAGCGAGAATCCTAATAGACATTTTAAAATAAAAATTGAATTTAATAGAATAATTAGAATTTTCATTGTTATAGACAAGAAGAATAGAAAAAAAAGCACTTCTTGAATAAACATTAAATATAACTATGTTAACTGCATGTTTTGAACAAAACCTACTAATAAAATACATATGAACATAATTTATGTAGTAACTGCGACCACTGGCGAACGAGCCGCGCTATCTGAGAAAGTAATTTATAAAGTTGGATAGCTGGGCGATAGCTCCGCATTATTTATCTTGTCCTCTATGTACCTCCAGTTATGTACTGTTACATAACGCTTGCAGTTTTAGTTTGAAGTGTTAGATGTTTTATTGTTGATTTGTAGTTGGTGACGTAATTTGGAAATGCTGTTATTAAATTCAATATAAAATTAAGATAATGAACCGTACTTTAAGAAAAAACATTTCTTTCTGATATTTTTATTGCCTGTAACGTGTTCTGAGAGACAAAAAATTAGTGCTTTTCTAAATTTTTCAAATCCATCTTAGGTGTCTAAATAGTAGGTAATATATCAAAACTTTTGGTATTATTATATTTAATAAAATAATACGTTTACAAAACATTTCATATACTAGTTTAAAAAACGTCGAAATGTACTCATTATAACCGACCAAAAGTCCCATACCACAAAATTATAAAGATCTTCATCCGAATTCATCTTCAAAAATATCACTTCGCATAGTTGTGTTTAACGATCGGTCTTACCCCAAGTTTCCATCTTAATTCTGGGGGTCAGTGACCCTTGGCCCCTTCACGATTAATGTCCAAAGGGTCAGCAAGACTCACTAATACGGCGAAATTAAGACGACCCCTCGTCGCCATCTGTAACCCCCTTTTGCAAAATGGTGGCCTTTATATTTTAAGGAAGGATGTTATTTTGCATTTTATTTGGCCTTTGTTGATAATTTGGTGCCCAAAAATATTAACAATAAATGTTTTTTTTTAATTGCATAGAATAAATAATATCTTGAAAATTAAAATCCTATAATTCTCTGATGGCAGAAATTTCTTAAGAAATAAGCAGCAACTTTGTAAATCTGTTCTATTACGTTGTTTTAATACTGTTGTGTGTATACATAAATAATGAAAAATCATTTATTTGCACTTAACACAAATTTATTTCTTAATAAAAACTCCGTTAAAATATCATAACGAAACTCGGTGATAAATTCAAGAGTTTGTTCCCATATAAATGTTCATCTCCGAAATTAAAAAAAATAG
The DNA here is from genome assembly GCA_932294365.1 of Diachrysia chrysitis. NCBI lineage: Eukaryota > Metazoa > Arthropoda > Insecta > Lepidoptera > Noctuidae > Diachrysia > Diachrysia chrysitis. Next base: position 3,318,414 of record OW028661.1, read on the forward strand.
GAAACGTTATTCAAATATTTGAAAATGTAACAGCGCTTTTGACTCCGGTAACTTTCGTGATTTCATTCGTGTCATAACTAGTCAAACATGAAAGTTCTATCAAATAGAAACAGTTTATTTTTTTAATTTTCAATATTTCGAAAAATCCTACAGGGCTACAACATTGATACTCTTTTCTGTTAAACGGTTTAATATTAAAAACATTTAGGTAAGTAGTTATAAAATCCAATCTAATTTGACCTAAATAGTACCGAAATGTGGGCTTACACGCATATTCACGGTGTGTCCCTTCCGGGGTAGACAGACAAAGAAGACCCAACACCCTACGTCTATCTTTAAACACACTGCCTTTCTTCGGCTTTAACATACACTGTGCTATATCTGTTTTAAAGCAAAACTAATAGGATTTCATTTCAAAGGAGAGTAAATATTATTAATTGAAGTCTTATAAAATTCTCATTTAATTTTAAAAAAGATATTGGCTTTAGGTGTTCCGTAGAATTTGTGGAGGCCTTTTTAATTTATGGGATATAAAAATACTTTTTGGGATTATTTTTTATTTACTCTCATTCACTTCGGAAATTTTAAATAGGTGTGACAACTGCTGTGACGCTTTAATTTTAATTCTGCACTACGCGCAATATGGCTCATAATTCATATCAAACCGGCTTCCTAAGGTGGGCAATATCGCGGATTACCCCGCGAGGTCAGAGTGAAGACTGTCCCACGGCGCGCCCTGGTCCGTGTCAGTCTTGAAAATCAAGCACATTTTTAACTGACTTAGGGTATACTTCCACTCGCGGCGGATTGCGACGAAATCAAAATATTTTTATTTCAAGTAGGCCTTTTTCAGGCACTTTCAAAAGGTTAAATGACTAGTTGCGCAGTTCCAAAATGTCACTCCTATGGAGAAGAACCGGCAAGAAACTCTCTAACCACGGACAGGCGCAGACGCGTTTATTTACGCGTCTATTCGAGTGAATGACTGATTTATTCGCGCATTTTTCGGGGTCAACCGACTAGTTTGTCTCTTAAATCATGAGCTCTCGGAGCAATTTATGTATTCACCTTACAAAAGAACAATATCATCCATACATGCTAATTTACCAAATATATTTCTAAATATCTTTCTTTCATTCAAGACTAATTAAATTAAGTTTTAGTCATAACAGTGAGACTGCGGTCACTAACAGACGAATAGATATGTAAACGATTATTAAATTTCAAACTTGCTGAGGTCCTTGTTACTTAGGGAGGCAAATAAACCCTCCCGGAGTATTGCGATGTTTGCTTTTGTAACTAAAATTAGTTTTAGTCTGACCCTACCGAAACGAAATTAGTCTTCGTTTATATAAGGGACTTCGGCGAAATGTCTAAAATTAATGTGTCTGTCGAGAAATTAGTCTGAAAAATATTTGTATGTAATTTTACTAAGGTGTCATTAATGACTTAAAAAAAAAGTAAATTATATAGCTGTACATAACAAGCGATTGCATGATTATTTTAATTGTATGAAATTACTCGTTTTTTGAATAAAAAAAATCCGCAGAAGGTACTATGTTATGTACTGTGGTGGGTTTTTCATTGAGTTTTTATTAGGTTGAAGTTAGGATAATGTTTTGTGGTAAAACCTGATCATTACAAGTGAAATCATTAGGCAATATACAGTTAATACTATCAATGTTCATTAATAGTAGTCAGCTTGGCATTCAGAAGGGTTCAACTTGAAGTTACTTTTAAAGCCTATGTAGAAACTACTCTAGCCCGTCCAAGTCCGTCAAAGATACACTAATTAGACAACAACTTAAATAACTAAAAACTAACGACAAGTCAATTACAAAGCGATTAAAAAAGCCCACATCGAACCTCATTAACTACCTCCTTTGAATGCCACATTATGAATACGGCAATCCAAATAGTGTACGTCCAAGTTGATAGCAACGCGAAGGCTAGCAATTAAAACTTCTTTGTGCGGCTGTACCCGGGCGGAGGGGTCGCGGAGTGCGGGGCAAGAGGGGGGAGTGTTGAGGTAAGCAGGGGGGGAGGGGTGGTCACTTGACGGTGTTCGTAATTGGAAAACTTTCCCTATGACCAGCCAGCAAGCAGTGATAAAGGTTACTTGTGACAATCCGTTGACGTTTTGTTTGACCAGATCCTTGGTAAGGTTATTGACATTAAATGGCAGCATTATTATACTAGAATTATATAATTTAAGAAATATCAGGACTATTGATTTTCAAACCAAAACCTTGTCATGACAAATATGGAGTAAATGACTTTACCTCCCACCTAAAACAAATACTACTAACAAAGTTAAACTAATTACATCAGACCTATTAAAAAACTGCACTTATACAATAAAAGTCCAGTGTACAAAGGAGAGAAACGTTTGAATACATATATAATTCAGAATACATAACAAGTTATTCACGAAGGTAACTGTCTCAACCATTTGAAACAATAACCATTGTTCGTATGTAAAGAGCCCAGAGATAGTGGCTGCATTCACACATTAAAAGCCTCCAGTGTCCTTAAGACAATGGCCCATCCACCAATGTAGTCTCCACTTACAAAGCAGGCGTCTGTGAATAGCTAACATAATTAAAATACTCTATAACTACTCTGATATAGTGCTGTCCTTTTCTGATTGAATGTTAATTTTAACAAAGACTTCAACGCGTCTGTGGATTCTATTTTTGCAGTGTCGTTAGAAATATTGAGATTACAGAATATTTTGTTGCCTTGATTATCAAATGTAATTCTTGTATATCTAAATCTTAGGCTGCCCGTACACGGATTGCTGGAGAAGTTAGTGAGTAATCAACGCGCACGGACTGAGCGAGATGTCAACCGCTCTTGCGCGTCATGCCCGTCTCCCACCTATTGCTTTTTAAACAACCGAAACAAAAGTAGTCGAATTGATTTAAGCAGTTCTTCTGCGGGCGGCCTTAAAAGTATATAATTCACAATGCAGTCGCAGCTTGAGCAATGAGCGCGCGGCCTTAACAATGTTGTCTTTAAGATAATGACACGTTATTTTGATTACTTAGTAGGAATTTAAAATTATTATAATTAAAAGGATTTGTAAAGAAAGCGACAACACGTTCGGACTGTAAACGTTCAACCTCGATAGGTATCATTATAGTATAACTGATCAAATCTACACTAATAATTAAGTTATTTTTAAAATTACAACAAATTATTAGGATCGTTAAAAAAATAAACAGCTATTATTTTCAAATAAATAAAATTTAAGAAAGCCGTTCTATTGCCGCGTTCATGTAGTCATACTACTCATATTTCTCGGCAAAAATGGCTACAAAAAACATGTCCCTTTTTCTGACCGCATCAGCCAGAAGTTTCTGAGTAAATTAATTATATAACGTTGACTCGTGAATTTTAAACGTCGTGCCACACAACTAGTTAGAAAATTAGAACATGAAAATATTTCGTTACAAACGGAAAGCTGAGTAAACAACTTATTAACACATTATTTACATGGGCGAGCGTTAATTTTAACGTGTTTACTGTAAACTGTATGTTGATTGAGACTGTTAGCCAGATAACGCTAAGCGATGGCGGGCTAAAGCTATATAGAGAGGTGACATGTGCCTTAATTTAACTTGAAATATATTAAGTTTGGGTCCGCTTGTATAGCACAGGGTTAGAGCATGCTATATATTTCTCAAAACAATTTTTTTTGCTATATCTGTCCCACTGCTGGACAAAAGCGACCTCATGACCCATTTTACTTAATCCTGCACCACCTTAAACCAGCCCTCACTCAATGCTACAATATATCAAAATATTACTGTTTTCTTACCGGAACAGTTCGACATCGCTTAACCCGAGCCGAGCTATACAAAGCTATAGATTTAGAGATATATCTCAAATAGCACTGGACCATCTACCTTTTCGTTTCCCTTGGTATTACATTACACAATAAGTATACAATGTTATTTTCTTGTACAAACGGTGCCATGGAATTTATTTAGTTTGACGTGCCGGTCCAGTTGGCGAGGTCCACGTTTACGTCACAACTAGTGCAGGCAATTTGTATGAAGACAAAAAAAAACCTAGTATATTTTTGTGTAGAATTTGATAAATATACTTAGAAATACAGTCTTGAATATTTTAAGGAAGAGATAAGGACCGGAAGAATATATCGCTGTCAGATCGAGAATGAAGCTATGACTACGTTATGGAGTCTAACTTAATGCCTACTTAAAGCTAATGCCATATTTTCTTTAATAAAAGAAGACGTCTGATGTCCAAACCCGTCTTTTAGTAATATAAATATTAATTCAATTATACATACATAAATTACTATGACCGTTGATCTTAGACCTGAGATCCGTTGAACAACCGTCTTTTATTGATCATAAAAGTCGTACAATCACAGAATAAATTATAATTTAAATTTGAATGGAGATAAATTATAAATGCAAGATTAAGGTCCAGTGTAAGTACGACTGTGTGTGACTGTATCGGCTTAAGTACAGTCACGCTTTCAAGGCAAGCTGGTCTTAAAGTAATTTATTCCACAGTAAGAATGTAGGAGCTAGATTATCCGTTCTTAAGTTAATACACTTTTAAAATTAATAAGCTCAAGAAAGGTTATGTATTTATGTAAAATGTCTCTTAGGGCTACTACAGACTTAATTATGTAGAATATAAAAACAATAAGTTTTGCGACTAATTTCTTTGTGTTATATAAAACCAACGTTTTATTTTTACGATATACATTTGAAATCCTGCAATTTTTAATGTAAAGACTTTTATATTATTTGGGTTTGCGATTTTAATTTGCTGTTACTTGGATTTTGTGTACTTGTGTTGTTGGAGGAAGATAATTTAATGCCCGGCGACTTCTTTTTATCATTTTACTCTCCAAAACTGAGCGGAAAATATTCCGTAGTAGTTCGCGGACGTCAATTTTATCTTTGCAGTATATTAGGAGTACGGCCAATTAACTTTTTAGATTGTTTATTAAATAAAAAACACATTTAACTATGTATCTGAACCTTGATGGTGACTATAAGGTACATATTCTGTTACCCATTTTATATAAATGAAGTGCAGCTTATCTACCAGGCGTTATAATACTTATGATACATGTAGAACCTTCTAGGTACATAAAGTAACTAGAATGGCGCACATACGGCGAGACCACGAGAATTTCGTTAAAATTAATTTACCCCTACCCTCGTTAAACTACGGTACGAAACTAGCAAATTAATTATAAAACACGTCAAAACAAGATATGAAGTTCGACCGACCCATCTGAGATTCACAAAGGGTGGGTCCTAATTCGGGGACAAGGGTCCCTTTCTACCCTTATCGCAAAGTCTCATCTACTACCCTTCCATCGATCTTAAGTAGGGTGACTTAACCCCCGGCGGGGGATGAAAGAAAATCGTGAGGGTGGCTCGGGGATTATTTTTGGGGGGTTGGAAGTTTTAAGGGGTTAGTTTTTGTTACGTCATGGTGTTTATCGGGAATTTCGTTGCGTAATGTAATTAGTCGAGGGTTAGTAATTATGGCGCGTTATTATATTAGCAGGGTGTTTGTTTCACTTAGACGGGTTGTAATATTATTAAAAGAAAATGACAGAACCATTTTTACACTTGGAATAAAAGTTATGATGCTTTTACCAAAATTTTGACTAAATTTCTTAAGAATAACCCTCATTGCAACCCGCCCGAATGACCACCTTTTAAATACCTTTGTTAAATTATTTTACGGGTTTCAGCAGCAATAAATAGGTTAAGACATTAGCAGTATTTTCTTTAAAGGTAAGTACAAATTTTACAACGCTTAGTGGGTGTCTATTTATAAATACGAGAGAATTAATACAATAATTACAACAAGAATATTTAAAACTATACTGCTTAAAGTATATTAATGTGAATACTAAAAATATATTGGTTAATTAAATCCCAGATGTACTCTATTCATCAAACCAATATCCAACCGAATACATACAAGAACTAAATCAGCAAGCGAGTCACGACTCCAATTCAGTCGTACGTACGACAAAATTGTCGTTACCCAATGTACTTGTCTTCTTAGTGTGGGTTGAGAGGAGGGGTTGGTTTTATTATAGGACCGGTCTGCGGTCCTGCGCGGGGGGACGCTTCTTACAAGGGCTGCCATTTTTGAGTTTGAGTTTGTACGTCGAATATAGTGGTAGATATTTTAGATAGTGTTTTGTTTCATTTTAAATTATGTTCTATTCCGTAATCAACATTTTTTCAGATAAGATATAATGTAAAAATGGATTCGTAAATATTTTTATAAATCTTATAGCAATGTGAATTTGGATGAGAAATTCTTTTTCTTTGATTTAATCTTATTTTAAGACATATTCTCATATTGTATCCTTATACGAGTTCACATAATCTAACAAGATTACATACCCATGATCATGTTACCGTATTTGATTTTTCTATTTTTATCCAATTAAATGGAAACTGAGACGATTTCTATTTGGTTATGTAAACTATTGTACATACTAATCCAGAAAATGCGATGCTACGATTTTGCTACGCCGTAGCTGACGCCTACGCGAATACTGTAACCTACCTAAATAAGATGTAGCTGTAGCATGTCTTTTGCATACTTGTCGTCTACAAAAAGGATAAAACATCATAAATAGCTTTTTACACACATAGAGTATAAAGGTCTTTAATCTCTAAAACAGTTGTCAGTTGCTGTTGTTGTAAACACAGTTACTACTTTTTATCAAAGACAGTAACCTAAACAGAAGTGAGAAAATGAACAAATGAACATACAATACATATACTTAATACATTTAAAAAAGTAGATCAAATTTTCTATTTATTTTAAACTCGCAGCCCTACACAACACGGAGTGCGTACAAAACGCCTCTCACATTCGGACAAGAAATTACATACTTTAATCTTATCGCCAGTATAAAATAGAATATTAAATCGGACTGGCGGCAGCGGCACTGTGAGGATCGGAATGTCTTTTACCCTCTTTGTGTGTCACGGAATTCAACAATATTCTAAGGTTTAACAGCAAAGAGGTTGAATGACGCGTGAACTGTTACACATTCCGAATGTGATTAAAAATATACTGTTTGTAGTCGTCTTTTGTTTTAGCGTTTCGTGATCTTTCTGTTATTATGTACTGTGGTCTTGGTAGAAGTTTAAGAGTTAATTCATACAGCAGATTTGAAGCGCCAATATAAAAGGTAAAATAGCAAATTCTTCTTTAACTCAACAACATAATGATTAAATTTCTTCTGAATGAAAAAAATCGCAGTGAATTTTTTCTGCAAAATTATCTCTGTTTTATCTCTTTCAGAATGAAGGTCTGATGTGTTTCGACTCTGCTGAATGAATATATCACATAACACCTGTCACTCCTTAGTGTTATGTGGTCTTGGATTGCAGGGTCACATGCGTCACTTTTCTTGAGATGTTTCAAGTGTTGGATTGTCTCCCAACGAAGAGAAATATCCCTACATATTTTTTAATATTGTTTTTTATCAGAAACTGAAGTTACTATTTAAACATTCAAGCAAGATATATATATGTAGATTAAACAAATTGGACTATCTTTCACTACACCACTTAAGTTATTATATTACCCGCAAAACAGTGCTGTCAATTACGCAGCATCCAGGCCATTCTAATCATCGTTATTTGAACCAAATAAAAATCTATCGCTCCAAAATATGAAACAAATCAGTCAGTTTTTCTTCAACTCATCCACCCCTTCATCTTGCCACCCTGACGCTACGACCAAAACATAATTATTAAACGGACTCGTATTTTACAACGCTCTCTATGGTGACACGCACACGCGCGCAGCCCGTAGTCTTCGGGGGAGCATCACAAATATATCTAAGTGTCGGTTCAGTTCTCCTTATCCTTTCCCCCTTTCGACACTATAAGCCCCTACCTCCCCCCCGGCTTCAAACCCCTCCCTTCATAAACACCGCTAAACACTGGCTGAAAATTGTAAAATTTGGACGGACTTACCCCGCCTTTGTCTCTCTCTAACATAACGTCAATTTGTTAAGATAACATTGTCCGAATAACCGGGCGACGTTATTTACGATTCGGAAATTAATTTAAAGGTTAGTAATTAGACGCCGGTTCCAGAGGAAACACGGGTTCCGTTCAATTTATTGGATTTGTTCGATTGTCGACTGCTTTTGGGAGTTTGAGATAGTTCGATAGCGATTTTGTGACTTGGGAATTGGATAATGGTTAGGTCTGGCTGAAATTAATGAGTGTGCAATGCAGCTGTGATTTATACGTAGTTGCATTATATGTAGGGCGGCAATTGTTTACAACATGTGTTATTGTGGCTGTCTACTGTAAAAATACTGTTTCAGCAAATGCTGGCGGCGTCAGATATAAATGGAATAGTATTGTCCTACAATATCACTATCAAGCGTGGTTATAACTCGGTGCATAAAAATATTGGTCCATATTTGATTAATAATATATGTACCAATTGCTACGATTACAGAGTTCATGTAGCCTAACCACCTAGAATTAAATGAACTACTTGGCATCTGCCTTTTGTTAAGAATTTTCTTCTAAAAGTGTTATATAATTTAACAGCTAAAAATATTAAACTATAAATATATACGTATGATTTTAAAAACATAAATAAATTGTGACTAAGATGTGCCTATCTGACATTTAGGTACATGTATCTACTTTGTTTTGTACCTAAATTAACAAAATTGTAAATAGAAATCAAAAGTTACCTGCCAATAAATTAACATAATAATTACTATTCTATTCATATTGTCAACGACAATAATTTCTACACATTTTCCTACAGTGAAACAGTAACAGTACATTTTACAGATCAAAGGTATTGATAGTGGAGACTCTCAACTATTAAAAAAATATAAAAAAGCTATATAAATATATATTGTAAAATTATATACATGCGAGGCAATAAAAGGTATGAATTGTTTTCCAATGTTGTATCTATTAACCCCTTATTATATTTTTCACCCCATTTTAGGGTTATACCTACCATTTAGTCAAAGTTCAAGCGTAAATATCATTCACATACAAACATAAAACAACCTTATGGCAATGAACTGAAATCCGTATCAAATCCCTTTGAGGCTGCAAAAAATTCGATAAGTCAAAAATATTCAATTAAGTACGAACATTAATATTCTAGCGTCGCGGTCGTCAAGTCCTGGGGGGGATAGTGCAGGTGGACCCCACCCTTTAGGGAAGGGGGGGGAGAGCTGCGGCACGATGGCCGAAATCCGCGTTTTTGGGCCTAACCAACCTTTTTAGTATTCACATAAGCTGGCTAGTTTAATGTGTGTTTATCGATGGTATTAGTCGTTATTGTTTTTTAGTAAGGTTACCTAATAATTTATCAAACATTAGGTTAATCAATTAAAGCAAAGATTAACTAGTATTTTTAAGAGGTTTTTTGTAAGTAAAGTTCGCTAAAGATTTGTTACTTTCTGACATGCAATTCAGTATAGTTTTAAAATAGTATATGACAACATTTTAGGGTATTCATTTGATTTTTATTCTCATAACGACATATAGTAATAAAAAATAAACAGAAAAAAACTATATATTTAATAATTTGAGAGCTATCTGTAATTGTTAAAAAAAACTATGATATGACGAAAATAGCGAAACAGCTTTTAGAAAACTCAGAAAGATTAGTAAGAGATGACTAGTCTAGACCTAAGGATCTTAAAACCTAAAAATATGCTTCATCAAGCAACGAGCATAGACAATAGCATAGCCCGTCTGACGCGCCACTATTAATCATAGAAATGACGCGGCGCATTGTGTGAAACGGTTCGGTTCAAAATTGTGAAAACCTATCCTGAGCGCGCGCGAACTAATAACGCACCCCGCTCACACTTCTCAAATACCCACGGGGGGGTACTGTCCGCAAAGATCGAAACCATTTTTTAAAAGAAAAAAAAAAACGTTTATTTTTTATTTTTTTGTAAACTACTTATTTACTTAAATCGTTCTAAGAATCATGTTGAAGCTTTTGAGTAAACAAAGACTGTTTATAGCGCGCGCATCGCTAATAAAATAAAAATCCCCTCGTGCCAAGCGTGAGCATGTTTTTTGCTAAATGTACTACGCTCGTTTACTGATTTAAGTGATTTCTCGAGCGACGACAGACGTTTATGCGAAAATATCGACTGGGGTAATATTAGGTTTTCAGTTTAATAAAACGGCGCGCTCTGTTTTGACACTTATGTTACGACTTTACTTGTTCATAGTAGTGCCTACATGACAGTTCATACTCGATAAGCGCACTCTATACTTAGTTTACTGATTTTTTTCTGTAAGTTTCGCTGTCTTGGAAATATTGTAAGTAATTTAAGATTTTAGGTATGCCAATCAACTGCCTTAGTTGATTGACCTTTGGATACTTTAAGCATATATATGCATATATAATTATTATAATGTAATCACTCTCTTGTGTTGGCAGCTGTACTTATACACGTGTTAGTTTCGTTTACTTGAATGTTAAGACTCTAAATAGTGTGTCTTAATTATAAGACAGTTGTGAAACTGACTTTTTTTTTCAATATATTGCTGAAACTATAAACTCGCAACGTTAAATGTCAAAAAACGTTAGTTACCTAACAAAATTATGTGCTAAAAGTTTCATCAAGCTTTATTTATCAAACTCACTCTTTACATGGTAACCGATATCGATGGGTTGATCACATTAAAAAAAAAGTAACTAAAAAAAAAAATAAGACTTTTTTTGTAATTCTTTATCTTTTTTTCGCGGACCTTACTCGCTACATAGCTTGACGATGATGCGGCGTGCATGTGTGCGTGTTGACGAGCATGCGTGTGTGCGTAACCCGTGACATTCTGCAACCGACGTGATATATTGAGAACTGCTCCAAAAATCGCTATTAGGTATCCAGTTGCGTAATAAAAGGCATGGTTTGCGTTTACAGTTATTTTTCCTGATTTTCCTCCAAAAGGAGGAACGGATAACGTTAACGTTTTTGTTATTTAATGTTTTCATAGCTGGTAATGTATTTTTGTAATAAACTTGATTAATAGACAAAAAATACTTCCTTTACATAGCCTTTTCTCAAGCTATGTTGGGGTCAGCTTCCAGTCTTACCGGATTGAACTATCTATATCATCCTACTAATCATCCCAACAGACTTTACTCAACCCGCAGCACCGACGTTAAACCAAAGAAGATTTTTCTTACAAAAAAATAATCTCTTCAAATCGGTAAAAATAGTGGCTTAAGCCCCGAGACCTAAATTTGTTAACCTACGTAGTCTAGGGACATCTAGTGAGCCGCTAGCCGCCGTCTGCCAAAGATTTTCAATTAAAGCTTGGAACTCCAGCGTCGATATTTACGTTTGTAAGTTCGTTCACGTAAACCTTCATACGTTATTGCTTTATTTATGCACGACATTTTTAGGTATAAGTCGCAAGTTTTGCAAGGTAATTAAAATTTTCACAAGATAGTATTTTATTTTTCAATCGTTTAGCTGACGTAAAAATGCTCATCCATATTTAAGTATAATGTTTTCGTTGAAAAAAACATTAAAAAGTAAATTGGTGTCGGTTTGAGATTCTTTACAAAATACTAATTTGGTCAAAGATACTTTTAATATGAAACTAACAAGATTCGATTCTTGTTACCGTAAAATAATTTGCAATACGGTTTCATTGCCCATTGATGGGTGATATGTCCAACGCCAGATTATTTTATCAGAGCCATTATTTTGAATTTTTGTCCGTTATTCCACACAATATCTCTCAGACGTCTATTTTATTCCACGAATAAAAAAAATAGGTCGATTGAAAAATCAGCCCTGATTTGATATATTTACTTATAAGATGTATCTTATTAGTTGAAGAACTTAATTAGAATATTCAATGTAATTATGACCAATTTGAAGACACAAGAAGTACGCAAGTTAAGGAATGTATCCAAGTCTTCTCTTTCGCGTGCTATACTATAAGTTTACTAACTGTTATTAACTTTCTAAGTATGTATACAGCTAAATATAAGTAATGAATACCAACAACAAAATAATGAAGTTTAATGAAATATGTCACCTTGATACTGTATCTTATATTGAATTTAAAGGACGAAGTAATAAAAAAATGCATCGCCTCGCATAGAATAGATAGGAAAGTCAAATAAAGCGAAATCATGCATTCATTCCACTTCGCCTGCCATCTCATTTGCCGGCCACACAGGAGAAACAAACACCTATATAGGTATATTTTCAAATTTTATGCCTACCACGTTCGGCTTGCGCTTGTGTTCCACAGTAGTTTTTGGTAGCCATGTATGCGGCCGGTCCAAGTTGGCCCTTCACCGCGTACTGAACCTCGAGTTTTGTTGGCAAAATTGAGGGTCTCGGGGGGGCGCAGGGGGTTAAGTGAAGCTGGTTGTATTTAGTGCGGGTGTGTGCGTGTAGTTGAGTGATAGTGAGGGGGTTGGGCCGCCCCCGGCGCGTCATCGCACTGACTGCTGCGTCTGTGTTAGGAACATTTAAAATGCCCACCCTATGACGATCACTGAGCGGCCATTTTAGTTATTTTGCATTTTTTTTTACAAATTAGTATAGATTTTTTGTTTTACACAACTCCTTCTTTGTTCTTTGTCCCTATGACGTGCGTAAGTATAAGTGTATGAAGGCAATATAAAATATAAAACAAGTTATATAGGAAAAAACAAATTACAATATTTTTTTCGCCCAAATTTCGCCATTTTAAAATTCATAACACCTATTTATGAACACGGGGTTTTGAGACGAATCTAACGATACCTTAACCGTCAAAATTCATCTAGCCAGTTGGAAGATATTATTATGGATATATAAAATATATATATACTAGCTGTCCCCCGCGACTTTGTTCGCGTGTTTAAGTTTCAACGGTTTTTCAATTTTGCAACATTTTTCATTTATGCTCCGCTCCTATTGGTCGTAGCGTGATGTTATATAGCCTATAGCCTTCCTCAATAAACGGACTATCCAATACAAAAAGAATTTTTCAATTCGAACCAGTAGTTCCTGAGATTAGCGCGTTCAAACAAACAAACAAACAAACAAACAAACAAACAAACTCTTCAGCTTTATATATTAGTAGTATAGAGTATAGATAAAGAAATTTTCAAACATTGACATACAATATGCGGTCGAAAATCATAACCCTTCTTTGGCAGTCGGGGAATAAAAACGATAACCGTTCATAGTTTACAATAATTAGACTTTTAAATAAGCGACCGACCTCGCCTATTCTTACCCGAATGTCGAGTTTGTCTATCTGTGTCTGTTACGCTTTCATGTATTAACCGCTGAATCGAGTTTGATAAAACTTGGTATTGGGTAAGCTTGGATTACAAAAAAGGACAAAGGTAACTTTTTGCCGCGTTAACCGTCACCCACGCGGGCGGATCTGTGGGCAACAGCTAATTTACCATGATTCATGCATTCATTACACCATCCGTGGTTGAGTACTAGAGAATTTTAATAAATCAATAATCTCTACGTTGTAGCACTGTAAAAAAAATATACGAAATATTTTGCTTAATGTAAGGCTCAAATTCATTGGTACAAAGTGTGATCAATATTATGATAAATGTTATAATCATCATTAATTGCTTAGCCTATCCCAAGCTATGGTGGATTCGGCTTGTATTCTTGCTATATGCAGCTGAATACCACTAGTTTTCCGTTTTAATTAACCGACTTTCAAAAGAGGACCGCCTCCAACATACAGTCGAATTTGTGTGTGTGCGAACTGTCGCAAACACAAATTCGGGTGTATGTTTGTTACGGCGTTACATCGATTTCAAAAATTCTTCTACATTAATAGATTATGCCCAAGAGGTTTCATCAAAATTGGTTCAGCAGTTTAGTTTTTTAATCGAAATAGCTGGAAATATTTTATTTCTGCAATTCCTTTTTCCATTGTAGGTATCTGTGTAACTTGAATTTATTTCTTACATTGAACTTGGTAACACATGATCAGAATTTTAATTTAAGTACTTATAAGTGAATAAGATAATTGCACATAATACTTACAAGTGTTGCACAATATTTTTATATATAAATTATAAAAAAAAAACACTTGATTTTCTAAATCTCACTTATCACTAGCATCACTTGATTCTTCACATAAGACTATAACTATTCATATTTTTCACTTTTAGGGAGATACATGATAAAACTAAGTGCACCAGATTCTGCAAAGATCTATCTCACGCAGTGGTCAAAGGTGAAATGTCCAGTTCTTAAGACCAAGGGTTACAATTTCTCACATAAATTTGTATTAATTTACATTGATTTCGAGTCATGAGTAGTCCGTTGCTTTTGTTCGATCTAAAGGGTCAGACTCGCGGTAACTGGTTTTAACTAGTAGGACCTATCTATCATCTGAAACATTTTTTAAGAAGATTTTTAATTAATTTTGTCGTAAAGAATTCCAAATATTGAAGTACTAGCTGTCCCCCGCGACTTTGTCCGCGTATTTCAGTTTAAACGGTTTTTCATTTTTGCAACATTTTTCATTTATGCTCCGCTCCTAATGGTCGTAGCGTGATGTTATATAGCCTATAGCTTTCCTCAATAAACGGCCTATCCAATACAAAAAAAAAAATCTATTCGAACCAGTAGTTCCTGAGATTAGCGCGTTCAAACAAACAAACAAACAAACTCTTCAGCTTTATAATATTAGTATAGATTAGTTATGTACAGCATTTCAGCCTGGTGCGTTTAACCAGCAGTCGCGGGTTCGAGTTCTGCCTGAGGTTTCAATATTTCCTTTATAATAACAGGTATCTACATAAAAATCAAATACCATGAACATTTTCAAAACGAATAATTACGATACTGTGTGCTTAAGGCGATACACAATTGTTTTTAGTTCTGATGATTTCGATCTTTTTTAGAAACTATAAAAATTATGGAGAGGCTTATAATTTGGTTTCTTTATATATATGATGAAAATAAATGGTGATCGATTACACGATTAAATAAACTTTTCTCGATACTTTTATTTTTTTAATACAGACTCTTTGATCAAAAAAACGCGTTTTTTGATCATAGCCCTATTAACTATTTAAGTATTTTGAAGTGAAACTTCTATATAGACGGGGTATTCGGATTTTTCTATCACGAAACGCGTTACGGCCGCGTTACACCCTCGGGTATACAATATAAGATGACCTTGGGCGCCTATGACGCGCGCTCTTGCAAACAATATATCTCTAAAGTTTTGTATGGGAGCTGTTTGTAAAACTCATGTCGTTGTTTGTGTACCGTTGAGTGGGTTTCAACCCTGCAAGGTTTGAATTCACAAATGGACTCGGTAGGTGACGTTGTAGACGGTGTGTCACTCATCTTCTGCTGAACGCACAGACAATTGTTTATTTCATTACATTACAAGTATTAGTTTACCGGCTTTTATAGTCTCGGTCCACGGCACTGTTAATTAATCAGGAATTTACTCGGTTCCTCACTGATTGATTTTGATGTGCCGTGATTCACCGAGGCTATGGATGCCTGGAGACTCGCTTGCTCAAATTCAAATCTCCCTGACTTTCCATATATACCATCTCTGAGAATATGGGAAGTGACTTCCCATATTCTCAGAGATGGTGGGATGAGCCGCTCTGCAGTTTAGTTCAGGACAACCTTTTCTCAATACTCTCGAATACTTCTGCAGAGCGTGCGCGCCTGCTGGCTGTGGGTGAACGGGAGTCGGGTCTCTGGTTTCACGCACTGCCGTCTTCGAACATGGGTTACAACATACCTTGTTCGACGACACTACTTTTCGCCTTGCTGTTGTACTACGCCTAGGTGTTTCATGTTGCTCTCCACACCGCTGCCACTGCGGCGAAGTTATCAATAGCCTTGGACACCACGGCTTTTCATGTAGCCGTAGCGCGGGCCGCATGGCATGCGAATGTTAATGACATCTTCCGACGAGCTCTTGTTGCCGTCGGCGTTCCGGCTGTACTCGAACCCAATGGCCTGGCACGCGACGATGGCAAGAGACCGGACGGCATGTCTTTGTTCCCATGGAAGTTGGGTAGGCCTTTAGTATGGGACGCAACTTGTGTCGATACTTTTGCACCATCCCATCTTCCTAGTTCGTCGGGCTGTACTGGTGCCGCCGCTGCGGCTGCTGAGAACCTCAAACGACGAAAATAATAACAACCTAGTTGGAAGTTGTATGTTCGAGCCGTTTGGGGTTGAGACCATTGGTCCGTGGGGTCCGAATGTGCACATGCTTTTTAAAGATCTAGCTAAACGCCTCGTTTACACGTCGCGCGGCCCAAGGGCTGGCTTTTACCTTGCACAGAGGATAAGCATTGCCATACAACGTGGCAATTTTTTTTATGCCATATTTTAGGTTTATGTTTAATTAGATTAGTTTATTTTATTATTCCTTTTGTGTTTGTATATATAGTTAAGTTTATTTGAAATAAATATATTCATTTGTTTAATTCAACTAACACTAATATAAACGAATGCCAGTTATGTCAAGAGCGACAGGTCATTTTTAGCTATTAAGAACGATAGCCGGGTAAGACCAAGCTTGCGGTTCTATTGGCACGGTTTGTAAAGAATCACAAATATGAGATATTCCCGGTTATTCTTTAACCATGAAAATAAATATTATAGCTTCATTGTGAAAAAATAGCATGTGCACAACGGACCGCAACTATCATAGCTATCGGTTCCAAATTACATGCCTTGATGTAACTTGGAGTTTTGGGTAATAAAGGTGTAATTATTCTATTATCGTAATTCATTATTATATTTGGGTGTAATTTATCTATAATATGTATGTATTTAGAAATATATAAGTATGCTTATCAGTTGTCTGGTTGCCATAATACAGGCTCTAGCTCTGCCCAGTTTGGAATCACATGGCCGTGTGTGAGTTGTCCCAAAATATTATTATTATTGTATCTCTTATTTTTCACGGACTATCCTCAGTAGCGAGAATACCCGTTATTATTATTATTTATTACGCATTAGCATGAAAATATTTGTGATTAGAGACTAATAGGAGAAAGAAGAAAATTTGAACCTAATGCAGCACCCGAACTCCGAGTCCAGCCTGAGGTTTAAATTTTTCCTTTCTGCTATTTGAATTTAATTCTTTATTATCAAGAACCCCTTTATGCAAACAATCTCTAAAAACACTGCACATTTGAAGAGCTTGGAAACCTTAACAGATTACAAAACGAATACTAAAATAAAAATTTGTATCATTGCAAACAAATATATTATAAAAAGACGATGTACCCAAACAAAAGAAAATGAATAAAATAAAATACAAAAAGAAATTAGCAAGTAACACACGGCTGGCTTCTAGTTCCCAGCTTTACTAAAAGTTGTTTGCGGGTGATACGACAATTCTTGCGACCTGGTCCTCGAAGGTATGAATCACCTGTACCACGTGCTGTTGATGAGGCTGCTGAAGCTGCTGCTGCTGCTGCAGCGGAGTCACTTGCAGCTGCATCACCGAAGCCTCTTTCTAATGAATCGCCTGCACCACCTGCTGCTGTTGTACTACTTGCAGCTGCTGCTGGTGAACCCAAACGACTTCCACGGCCGTAATTATCAATTTCAATTTCAGTATTTACCTCTTCGCTAGAAGCAGAATTAGCGACGGTGGTAACTGTTTCCATAGAATCTTCCTTGAATATTATTTGTTTACCAGGTGACCTGTGGGTTGATGTAACAACCGAACTTTTATGGGCGTGTCGTATCCGTCCAGGTATACCTGATCTACGCAATCCAGATGAGGTACCATCTGCAGCTGCAGCTGATGAAGCTGCTGTGCTGTCGTCATCACGTCCTCCTGATCCATATCCATAAGATCCACTAGCACTACTAGCCGCTGCTGCTGCGGCTGCTTCAGCTGCTGCTGCTGAATTCGAACCTGCACTAGATCCACCTCCTATTCCATATCCGTAAGATCCACTAGCACCGCCAGCTGCTGCTGATGATGCTGCTGCTGCTGCGGCTGCTGCAGCTGCTGCTGCTGAACTTGAACTTGTACTTGATCCGATTCCTGATCCATATCCGTAGAATCCACTAGAACCACCGGCCGCTACTGATGCTGCTGCTGCTGCTGCTGCAGCGGAGTTACCTTCCGATAAATATTGTTGGTAGTATGCACCACGACTCGCTGCACCGCTAGCTGCTGCTGCAGCTGCTGCTGCTGAACTGGAACTAGAGCCAGATCCGCCTTGCAATCCATATCCATAAAATCCACTAGCACCGCCGGCCGCTGCTGCTGCTCCACTTGAACTTGAACTTGATCCACCTCGTGATCCATATCCGTAAGATCCACTAGCACTGCCGGCCGCTGCTGATGATGCGGCTGCTGCTGCTGCGGCTGCTGCAGCTGCTGCTGCTGAACTCGAACTTGTGCTAGATCCGCTTCCTGATCCAGATCCGTAAGATCCACTAGCACCGCCGGCCGCTGCTGCTGCGGCTGCTTCAGCTGCTGCTGCTGCACTTGAACCTGCACTTGATCCACCTCGTGATCCATATCTGTAAGATCCACTAGCACCGCCAGCCGCTGCTGATGATGCGGCTGCTGCTGCTGCGGCTGCTGCAGCTGCTGCTGCTGAACTCGAACTTGTGCTAGATCCGCTTCCTGATCCATATCCGTAAGATCCACTTGCACCGCCAGCCGCTGCTGCTGCTCCACTTGAACTTGAACTTGATCCACCTTGTGATCCATATCCGTAAGATCCACTAGCACTGCCGGCCGCTGCTGCTGCGGCTGCTTCAGCTGCTGCTAATGAACTGGAACCTGCACCAGATCCACCTCCTGATCCATATCCATAAGATCCACTAGAAACACCGGCCGCTGCTGCTGCTGCTGCTGCTGCTGCTGCTGCAGCGGAGTTACCTTCAGATAAATATTGTTGGTAGTATGCACCACGACTCGCTGCACCGCTAGCTGCTGCTGCTGCTGCTGCTTCAGCTGCTGCTGCTGAATTCGAACCTGCACTATATCCGCCTCCTATTCCATATCCGTAAGATCCACTAGCACCGCCGGCTGCTGCTGATGATGCTGCTGCTGCTGCGGCTGCTGCAGCTGCTGCTGCTGAACTTGAACTTGTGCTTGATCCGCTTCCTGATCCAGATCCGTAAGATCCACTAGCACCGCCGGCCGCTGCTGCTGCGACTGCTTCAGCTGCTGCTGCTGCACTTGAACCTGCACTTGATCCACCTCGTGATCCATATCTGTAAGATCCACTAGCACCGCCAGCCGCTGCTGATGATGCGGCTGCTGCTGCTGCGGCTGCTGCAGCTGCTGCTGCTGAACTCGAACTTGTGCTAGATCCGCTTCCTGATCCATATCCGTAAGATCCACTAGCACCGCCGGCCGCTGCTGCTGCTCCACTTGAACTTGAACTTGATCCACCTCGTGATCCATATCCGTAAGATCCACTAGCACTGCCGGCCGCTGCTGCTGCGGCTGCTTCAGCTGCTGCTAATGAACTGGAACCTGCACTATATCCACCTCCTGATCCATATCCATAAGATCCACTAGAAACACCGGCCGCTGCTGCTGCTGCTGCTGCTGCTGCTGCTGCAGCGGAGTTACCTTCAGATAAATATTGTTGGTAGTATGCACCACGACTCGCTGCACCGCTAGCTGCTGCTGCTGCTGCTGCTTCAGCTGCTGCTGCTGAATTCGAACCTGCACTATATCCGTCTCCTATTCCATATCCGTAAGATCCACTAGCACCGCCGGCTGCTGCTGATGATGCTGCTGCTGCTGCGGCTGCTGCAGCTGCTGCTGCTGAACTTGAACTTGTGCTTGATCCGCTTCCTGATCCAGATCCGTAAAATCCACTAGCACTGCCGGCCGCTGCTGCTGCGGCTGCTTCAGCTGCTGCTGCTGCATTTGAACCTGCACTTGATCCACCTCGTGATCCATATCTGTAAGATCCGCTAGCACCGCCAGCCGCTGCTGATGATGCGGCTGCTGCTGCTGCTGCGGCTGCTGCAGCTGCTGCTGCTGAACTTGAACTTGTGCTAGATCCGCTTCCTGATCCATATCCGTAAGATCCACTAGCACCGCCGGCCGCTGCTGCTGCTCCACTTGAACTTGAACTTGATCCACCTCGTGATCCATATCCGTAAGATCCACTAGCACTGCCGGCCGCTGCTGCTGCGGCTGCTTCAGCTGCTGCTAATGAACTGGAACCTGCACTAGATCCACCTCCTGATCCATATCCATAAGATCCACTAGAAACACCGGCCGCTGCTGCTGCTGCTGCTGCTGCTGCTGCTGCAGCGGAGTTACCTTCAGATAAATATTGTTGGTAGTATGCACCACGACTCGCTGCACCGCTAGCTGCTGCTGCTGCTGCTGCTTCAGCTGCTGCTGCTGAATTCGAACCTGCACTATATCCGCCTCCTATTCCATATCCGTAAGATCCACTAGCACCGCCGGCTGCTGCTGATGATGCTGCTGCTGCTGCGGCTGCTGCAGCTGCTGCTGCTGAACTTGAACTTGTGCTTGATCCGCTTCCTGATCCAGATCCGTAAGATCCACTAGCACCGCCGGCCGCTGCTGCTGCGACTGCTTCAGCTGCTGCTGCTGCACTTGAACCTGCACTTGATCCACCTCGTGATCCATATCTGTAAGATCCACTAGCACCGCCAGCCGCTGCTGATGATGCGGCTGCTGCTGCTGCGGCTGCTGCAGCTGCTGCTGCTGAACTCGAACTTGTGCTAGATCCGCTTCCTGATCCATATCCGTAAGATCCACTAGCACCGCCGGCCGCTGCTGCTGCTCCACTTGAACTTGAACTTGATCCACCTCGTGATCCATATCCGTAAGATCCACTAGCACTGCCGGCCGCTGCTGCTGCGGCTGCTTCAGCTGCTGCTAATGAACTGGAACCTGCACTATATCCACCTCCTGATCCATATCCATAAGATCCACTAGAAACACCGGCCGCTGCTGCTGCTGCTGCTGCTGCTGCTGCTGCAGCGGAGTTACCTTCAGATAAATATTGTTGGTAGTATGCACCACGACTCGCTGCACCGCTAGCTGCTGCTGCTGCTGCTGCTTCAGCTGCTGCTGCTGAATTCGAACCTGCACTATATCCGTCTCCTATTCCATATCCGTAAGATCCACTAGCACCGCCGGCTGCTGCTGATGATGCTGCTGCTGCTGCGGCTGCTGCAGCTGCTGCTGCTGAACTTGAACTTGTGCTTGATCCGCTTCCTGATCCAGATCCGTAAAATCCACTAGCACTGCCGGCCGCTGCTGCTGCGGCTGCTTCAGCTGCTGCTGCTGCATTTGAACCTGCACTTGATCCACCTCGTGATCCATATCTGTAAGATCCGCTAGCACCGCCAGCCGCTGCTGATGATGCGGCTGCTGCTGCTGCTGCGGCTGCTGCAGCTGCTGCTGCTGAACTTGAACTTGTGCTAGATCCGCTTCCTGATCCATATCCGTAAGATCCACTAGCACCGCCGGCCGCTGCTGCTGCTCCACTTGAACTTGAACTTGATCCACCTCGTGATCCATATCCGTAAGATCCACTAGCACTGCCGGCCGCTGCTGCTGCGGCTGCTTCAGCTGCTGCTAATGAACTGGAACCTGCACTAGATCCACCTCCTGATCCATATCCATAAGATCCACTAGAAACACCGGCCGCTGCTGCTGCTGCTGCTGCTGCTGCTGCTGCAGCGGAGTTACCTTCAGATAAATATTGTTGGTAGTATGCACCACGACTCGCTGCACCGCTAGCTGCTGCTGCTGCTGCTGCTTCAGCTGCTGCTGCTGAATTCGAACCTGCACTATATCCGTCTCCTATTCCATATCCGTAAGATCCACTAGCACCGCCGGCTGCTGCTGATGATGCTGCTGCTGCTGCGGCTGCTGCAGCTGCTGCTGCTGAACTTGAACTTGTGCTTGATCCGCTTCCTGATCCAGATCCGTAAAATCCACTAGCACTGCCGGCCGCTGCTGCTGCGGCTGCTTCAGCTGCTGCTGCTGCATTTGAACCTGCACTTGATCCACCTCGTGATCCATATCTGTAAGATCCGCTAGCACCGCCAGCCGCTGCTGATGATGCGGCTGCTGCTGCTGCTGCGGCTGCTGCAGCTGCTGCTGCTGAACTCGAACTTGTGCTAGATCCGCTTCCTGATCCATATCCGTAAGATCCACTAGCACCGCCGGCCGCTGCTGATGATGCGGCTGCTGCTGCTGCTGCTTCAGCTGCTGCTGCTGAATTCGAACCTGCACTATATCCGCCTCCTATTCCATATCCGTAAGATCCACTAGCACCGCCGGCTGCTGCTGATGATGCTGCTGCTGCTGCGGCTGCTGCAGCTGCTGCTGCTGAACTTGAACTTGTGCTTGATCCGCTTCCTGATCCAGATCCGTAAAATCCACTAGCACTGCCGGCCGCTGCTGCTGCGGCTGCTTCAGCTGCTGCTGCTGCACTTGAACCTGCACTTGATCCACCTCGTGATCCATATCTGTAAGATCCGCTAGCACCGCCAGCCGCTGCTGATGATGCGGCTGCTGCTGCTGCTGCGGCTGCTGCAGCTGCTGCTGCTGAACTCGAACTTGTGCTAGATCCGCTTCCTGATCCATATCCGTAAGATCCACTAGCACCGCCGGCCGCTGCTGCTGCTCCACTTGAACTTGAACTTGATCCACCTCGTGATCCATATCCGTAAGATCCACTAGCACTGCCGGCCGCTGCTGCTGCGGCTGCTTCAGCTGCTGCTAATGAACTGGAACCTGCACTAGATCCACCTCCTGATCCATATCCAAAAGATCCACTAGAAACACCGGCCGCTGCTGCTGCTGCTGCTGCTGCTGCTGCTGCAGCGGAGTTACCTTCAGATAAATATTGTTGGTAGTATGCACCACGACTCGCTGCACCGCTAGCTGCTGCTGCTGCTGCTGCTTCAGCTGCTGCTGCTGAATTCGAACCTGCACTATATCCGTCTCCTATTCCATATCCGTAAGATCCACTAGCACCGCCGGCTGCTGCTGATGATGCTGCTGCGGCTGCTGCAGCTGCTGCTGCTGAACTTGAACTTGTGCTTGATCCGCTTCCTGATCCAGATCCGTAAAATTCACTAGCACTGCCGGCCGCTGCTGCTGCGGCTGCTTCAGCTGCTGCTGCTGCATTTGAACCTGCACTTGATCCACCTCGTGATCCATATCTGTAAGATCCGCTAGCACCGCCAGCCGCTGCTGATGATGCGGCTGCTGCTGCTGCTGCGGCTGCTGCAGCTGCTGCTGCTGAACTCGAACTTGTGCTAGATCCGCTTCCTGATCCATATCCGTAAGATCCACTAGCACCGCCGGCCGCTGCTGCTGCTCCACTTGAACTTGAACTTGATCCACCTTGTGATCCATATCCGTAAGATCCACTAGCACTGCCGGCCGCTGCTGCTGCGGCTGCTTCGGCTGCTGCTAATGAACTGGAACCTGCACCAGATCCACCTCCTGATCCATATCCATAAGATCCACTAGAAACACCGGCCGCTGCTGCTGCTGCTGCTGCTGCTGCTGCTGCAGCGGAGTTACCTTCAGATAAATATTGTTGGTAGTATGCACCACGACTCGCTGCACCGCTAGCTGCTGCTGCTGCTGCTGCTTCAGCAGCTGCTGCTGAATTCGAACCTGCACTATATCCGCCTCCTATTCCATATCCGTAAGATCCACTAGCACCGCCGGCTGCTGCTGATGATGCTGCTGCTGCTGCGGCTGCTGCAGCTGCTGCTGCTGAACTTGAACTTGTGCTTGATCCGCTTCCTGATCCAGATCCGTAAAATCCACTAGCACTGCCGGCCGCTGCTGCTGCGGCTGCTTCAGCTGCTGCTGCTGCATTTGAACCTGCACTTGATCCACCTCGTGATCCATATCTGTAAGATCCGCTAGCACCGCCAGCCGCTGCTGATGATGCGGCTGCTGCTGCTGCTGCGGCTGCTGCAGCTGCTGCTGCTGAACTCGAACTTGTGCTAGATCCGCTTCCTGATCCATATCCGTAAGATCCACTAGCACCGCCGGCCGCTGCTGCTGCTCCACTTGAACTTGAACTTGATCCACCTCGTGATCCATATCCGTAAGATCCACTATCACTGCCGGCCGCTGCTGCTGCGGCTGCTTCAGCTGCTGCTAATGAACTGGAACCTGCACTAGATCCACCTCCTGATCCATATCCATAAGATCCACTAGAAACACCGGCCGCTGCTGCTGCTGCTGCTGCTGCTGCTGCTGCAGCGGAGTTACCTTCAGATAAATATTGTTGGTAGTATGCACCACGACTCGCTGCACCGCTAGCTGCTGCTGCTGCTGCTGCTTCAGCTGCTGCTGCTGAATTCGAACCTGCACTATATCCGCCTCCTATTCCATATCCGTAAGATCCACTAGCACCGCCGGCTGCTGCTGATGATGCTGCTGCTGCTGCGGCTGCTGCAGCTGCTGCTGCTGAACTTGAACTTGTGCTTGATCCGCTTCCTGATCCAGATCCGTAAAATCCACTAGCACTGCCGGCCGCTGCTGCTGCGGCTGCTTCAGCTGCTGCTGCTGCATTTGAACCTGCACTTGATCCACCTCGTGATCCATATCTGTAAGATCCGCTAGCACCGCCAGCCGCTGCTGATGATGCGGCTGCTGCTGCTGCTGCGGCTGCTGCAGCTGCTGCTGCTGAACTCGAACTTGTGCTAGATCCGCTTCCTGATCCATATCCGTAAGATCCACTAGCACCGCCGGCCGCTGCTGCTGCTCCACTTGAACTTGAACTTGATCCACCTCGTGATCCATATCCGTAAGATCCACTAGCACTGCCGGCCGCTGCTGCTGCGGCTGCTTCAGCTGCTGCTAATGAACTGGAACCTGCACTAGATCCACCTCCTGATCCATATCCATAAGATCCACTAGAAACACCGGCCGCTGCTGCTGCTGCTGCTGCTGCTGCTGCTGCAGCGGAGTTACCTTCAGATAAATATTGTTGGTAGTATGCACCACGACTCGCTGCACCGCTAGCTGCTGCTGCTGCTGCTGCTTCAGCTGCTGCTGCTGAATTCGAACCTGCACTATATCCGTCTCCTATTCCATATCCGTAAGATCCACTAGCACCGCCGGCTGCTGCTGATGATGCTGCTGCTGCTGCGGCTGCTGCAGCTGCTGCTGCTGAACTTGAACTTGTGCTTGATCCGCTTCCTGATCCAGATCCGTAAAATCCACTAGCACTGCCGGCCGCTGCTGCTGCGGCTGCTTCAGCTGCTGCTGCTGCATTTGAACCTGCACTTGATCCACCTCGTGATCCATATCTGTAAGATCCGCTAGCACCGCCAGCCGCTGCTGATGATGCGGCTGCTGCTGCTGCGGCTGCTGCAGCTGCTGCTGCTGAACTCGAACTTGTTCTAGATTCGCTTCCTGATCCATATCCGTAAGATCCACTAGCACCGCCGGCCGCTGCTGCTGTTCCACTTGAACTTGAACTTGATCCACCTCGTGATCCATATCCGTAAGATCCACTAGCACTGCCGGCCGCTGCTGCTGCGGCTGCTTCAGCTGCTGCTAATGAACTGGAACCTGCACCAGATCCACCTCCTGATCCATATCCATAAGATCCACTAGAAACACCGGCCGCTGCTGTTGCTGCTGCTGCTGCTGCTGCTGCAGCGGAGTTACCTTCAGATAAATATTGTTGGTAGTATGCACCACGACTCGCTGCACCGCCAGCTGCTGCTGCTGCTGCTGCTTCAGCTGCTGCTGCTGAATTCGAACCTGCACTATATCCGCCTCCTATTCCATATCCGTAAGATCCACTAGCACCGCCGGCTGCTGCTGATGATGCTGCTGCAGCTGCGGCTGCTGCAGCTGCTGCTGCTGAACTTGAACTTGTGCTTGATCCGCTTCCTGATCCAGATCCGTAAAATCCACTAGCACTGCCGGCCGCTGCTGCTGCGGCTGCTTCAGCTGCTGCTGCTGCATTTGAACCTGCACTTGATCCACCTCGTGATCCATATCTGTAAGATCCGCTAGCACCGCCAGCCGCTGCTGATGATGCGGCTGCTGCTGCTGCTGCGGCTGCTGCAGCTGCTGCTGCTGAACTCGAACTTGTGCTAGATCCGCTTCCTGATCCATATCCGTAAGATCCACTAGCACCACCGGCCGCTGCTGCTGCTCCACTTGAACTTGAACTTGATCCACCTCGTGATCCATATCCGTAAGATCCACTAGCACTGCCGGCCGCAGCTGCTGCGGCTGCTTCAGCTGCTGCTAATGAACTGGAACCTGCACTAGATCCACCTCCTGATCCATATCCATAAGATCCACTAGAAACACCGGCCGCTGCTGCTGCTGCTGCTGCTGCTGCTGCTGCAGCGGAGTTACCTTCAGATAAATATTGTTGGTAGTATGCACCACGACTCGCTGCACCGCTAGCTGCTGCTGCTGCTGCTGCTTCAGCTGCTGCTGCTGAATTCGAACCTGCACTATATCCGCCTCCTATTCCATATCCGTAAGATCCACTAGCACCGCCGGCTGCTGCTGATGATGCTGCTGCTGCTGCGGCTGCTGCAGCTGCTGCTGCTGAACTTGAACTTGTGCTTGATCCGCTTCCTGATCTATATCCGTAAGATCCACTAGCACCGCCGGCCGCTGCTGCTGCTCCACTTGAACTTGAACTTGATCCACCTCGTGATCCATATCCGTAAGATCCACTAGCACTGCCGGCCGCTGCTGCTGCGGCTGCTTCAGCTGCTGCTAATGAACTGGAACCTGCACCAGATCCACCTCCTGATCCATATCCATAAGATCCACTAGAAACACCGGCCGCTGCTGCTGCTGCTGCTGCTGCTGCTGCTGCAGCGGAGTTACCTTCAGATAAATATTGTTGGTAGTATGCACCACGACTCGCTGCACCGCTAGCTGCTGCTGCTGCTGCTGCTTCAGCTGCTGCTGCTGAATTCGAACCTGCACTATATCCGCCTCCTATTCCATATCCGTAAGATCCACTAGCACCGCCGGCTGCTGCTTCAGCTGCTGCTGCTGCATTTGAACCTGCACTTGATCCACCTCGTGATCCATATCTGTAAGATCCGCTAGCACCGCCAGCCGCTGCTGATGATGCGGCTGCTGCTGCTGCTGCGGCTGCTGCAGCTGCTGCTGCTGAACTCGAACTTGTGCTAGATCCGCTTCCTGATCCATATCCGTAAGATCCACTAGCACCGCCGGCCGCTGCTGCTGCTCCACTTGAACTTGAACTTGATCCACCTCGTGATCCATATCCGTAAGCTCCACTAGCACTGCCGGCCGCTGCTGCTGCGGCTGCTTCAGCTGCTGCTAATGAACTGGAACCTGCACTAGATCCACCTCCTGATCCATATCCATAAGATCCACTAGAAACACCGGCCGCTGCTGCTGCTGCTGCAGCGGAGTTACCTTCAGATAAATATTGTTGGTAGTATGCACCACGACTCGCTGCACCGCTAGCTGCTGCTGCTGCTGCTGCTTCAGCTGCTGCTGCTGAATTCGAACCTGCACTATATCCGTCTCCTATTCCATATCCGTAAGATCCACTAGCACCGCCGGCTGCTGCTGATGATGCTGCTGCTGCTGCGGCTGCTGCAGCTGCTGCTGCTGAACTTGAACTTGTGCTTGATCCGCTTCCTGATCCAGATCCGTAAAATCCACTAGCACTGCCGGCCGCTGCTGCTGCGGCTGCTTCAGCTGCTGCTGCTGCATTTGAACCTGCACTTGATCCACCTCGTGATCCATATCTGTAAGATCCGCTAGCACCGCCAGCCGCTGCTGATGATGCGGCTGCTGCTGCTGCGGCTGCTGCAGCTGCTGCTGCTGAACTCGAACTTGTGCTTGATCCGCTTCCTGATCCAGATCCGTAAGATCCACTAGCACCGCCGGCCGCTGCTGCTGCGACTGCTTCAGCTGCTGCTGCTGCACTTGAACCTGCACTTGATCCACCTCGTGATCCATATCTGTAAGATCCACTAGCACCGCCAGCCGCTGCTGATGATGCGGCTGCTGCTGCTGCTGCGGCTGCTGCAGCTGCTGCTGCTGAACTCGAACTTGTGCTAGATCCGCTTCCTGATCCATATCCGTAAGATCCACTAGCACCGCCGGCCGCTGCTGCTGCTCCACTTGAACTTGAACTTGATCCACCTTGTGATCCATATCCGTAAGATCTACTAGCACTGCCAGCCGCTTCTGCTGCGGCTGCTTCAGCTGCTGCTAATGAACTGGAACCTGCACCAGATCCACCTCCTGATCCATATCCATAAGATCCACTAGAAACACCGGCCTCAGCTGCTGCGGCTGCTTCAGCTGCTGCTGCTGAATTCGAACCTGCACTTGATCCCCCTCGTGATCCATATCTGTAAGATCCACTAGCAGCACCGGCCGCTGCTGATGATGCTGCTGCTGCTGCTGCTGCTTCTGCTGCTGTAGCGGAGTCACTTGCAGCAGAATTGCCGAAGCCCGAATAGTACCAACTGTCTGCATCGCTTGCTGCTGAACTAAAACCTGCACCAGATCCGCCTACTGATCCATATCCGTAAGATCCACTAGAACCACTGGCCGCTGCGGATGATGCTGATGCTGCTGCTGCCGCTGCTGCTGCAGCTGCTGCTGCTGAACTCGAACCTGCAATAGATCCGCCTCGTGATCCATATCCGTAAGATCCACTAGCACCGCCAGCCGCTGCTGATGATGCTGCTGCTGCTGCTGCTGTGGCTGCTGCAGCTGCTGCTGCTGAACTCGAACTTGTGCTTGATCCACTTCTTGATCCATATTCGTAAGATCCACTAGAACCACCTGCCGCTACTGATGATGATGCTGCTGCTGCTGCTGCTGCTGCTGCAGCGGAGTTACCTTCAGACAAATATTGTTGGTAGTATGCACCATGACTTGCTGCACCGCTAGCTGCTGCTGCAGCTGCTGCAGCTGCTTCTTCTGAAGTGGAACTATAGCCATATTCACCCCGTGAACCATATCCGTAAGATCCACTAGCACCGCGGGCCGCTGCTGCTGCGGCTGCTTCAGCTGCTGCTGCTGAACTCGAACCTGCACTAGATCCGCCTCCTGATCCATATCCGTAAGATCCACTAGCACCGCCAGCCGCTGCTGATGATGCTGCTGCTGCTGCTGCTGCGGCTGCTGCAGCTGCTGCTGCTGAATTAGAACTTGTGCTAGATCCGCTTCCTGATCCATATCCGTAAGATCCACTTGCACCGCCGGCCGCTGCTGCTGCAGCTGCTTCAGCAGTTGCTGCTGCTAAACCCAAACGACTTCCACTGCCGTCATTCTTGAATTCAATTTCAGTATTTGTCTCTTCGCTAGAAGCAGAATTAGCGATGGTGGTAACCGTCTCTATCGAATCCTCCTTGAATATTATTTGTTTACCTGGAGACCTGTGGGTTGATGTAACAACCGAACTTTTATGGGCGTGTCGTGTTCGTCCACGAGTGGATGCATCGTTTGCTGCTACTGCGGCTGCAACTCCTGCTGCTGAACTTGAACTTGTGCCAGATCCGCTTCCTGATCCATAGCCGTAAGATCTACTAGAACCACCGGCCGCGGCTGATGATGCTGCTTCTGCTGCTGCTGCGGCTGCTGCAGCTGCTGCTGCTGAATTCGAACTTGTGCTTGATCCGCTTCCTGATCCATATCCGTAAGCTCCACTAGCACCGCCAGTTGCTGCTGATGATGCTGCTGCTGCTGCTGCAGCTGCTGCAGCTGCTGCTGTTGAACTCGAACCTGTGCTAGATCCGCTTCCTAATCCATATCCGTAAGATCCACTAGCACTGCCAGCCGCTGCTGATGATGCTGCTGCTGCTGCTGCAGCTGCTGCAGCTGCTGCTGCTGAATCGAAACTTGTGCCAGATCCGCGTCCTGATACATATCCGTAATAGTTATGAGTACGACTGGCCTCTGCTGATGATGATGCTGTTGCTGCTGCAGCTGCTGCTGCTGCTGCTGCTGCTGCTGCAGCTGCTTCTTCTGAAGTGGAACTATAGCCATATTCACCCCGTGAACCATATCCGTAAGATCCACTAGCACCGCGGGCCGCTGCTGCTGCGGCTGCTTCAGCTGCTGCTGCTGAACTCGAACCTGCACTAGATCCGCCTCCTGATCCATATCCGTAAGATCCACTAGCACCGCCAGCCGCTGCTGATGATGCTGCTGCTGCTGCTGCTGCGGCTGCTGCAGCTGCTGCTGCTGCTGCTGAACTGGAATCCGCATTTTCGTAAGATCTAGTAGCATCGCTGGCCCCTGCTGATGATGCTGCTTCTGCTGCTGCTGCTGCCGCTGCATTACTATTTAGACCTCTATAAGTATTAAAGATTCGTTCAGGATAGTCTGAAATTACTTCACTTGATGTTGACGTTAAAACAGAATTAGATATTTCGGTAGCGCCTTCTTGAATCATTAATGTTCTTGCGGGGGTCTTTCGAGTTGATTTAACTACTGAACTTTTGTGTGAATGTCGTGAACGACCAGGGTTTACTGGCCTTTCCAATCCACTTGAACCTCCAGCTATGTTAGCTGCTTTTGATGCTGCTGCTGCTTCTGCTGCTGCAGCAGCTGCTGCTGCTGCTGCTGCTGCTGCTCCTGCTTCTGCTCCTATTCCATGCCCAAACGATGCACCTGCGCCAGCGGCAGCTGCTGCTGATGATGATGCTTCAGATGAAGATGAACTCGGAAGTTTGGTTACAATTGTTTCTTCTTCGATTACTTCCTCATTACCGTCTTTGTCTACACTGATGAAGAATTTAAGGAAACGTTTCTCATTGCCTTTTCCATGGAAGAGTCCAAGTGCATCACCTTTTAGGTGGATAGACTTGCGAATTTTTTGTGTTTCTATCTTACTACCATCCTTATCGTATGATATTTCATCAGTAGAATTAAGTAGTTCAGTCCGACCTTGTTTTTCAATGTTTGCCAGATCAAACGATGCTGCCACGACGTACTGAATTAAAATTATATTGCAAATGTTAATTAAGATAACATGAAAAGTTTTATAGAACTGTTAGTAATTAACGTCTTTACACATGGTAATGTTATTTTTATCTAGCTTTAATAGATGAAGACTTACCTGCAAAGCGCAGCACAAGATCACGATGGTTGCTACCCTCATTGTTACTGAGAGTTGGAGCCGAACTGATGCCGATTCAACATTTTCAGCGCATTTTATACTCAAAACCTAACTGAACATTAACGTACAAAATTTATGAAACAAAAGATTGATAAATATTGACAAAGTTACGAACACTCAACGAACGTCTTTTAACAATTAGAACAATGTAATAGTTAAATGACGATTTCAAACAATATGTAATAATTAAAGTTAAATTTGTATTGTATTTGTAGTTATTATTGTGTACCAACATCTGTTTTTGTACGACTGTATTGATGGCTTTGAACACTGATTGTAGGCTCAAAATTAGTCAAAATACAGTATATATATGTATTTACCTGTTCGCTCGTATTCCGGGCATGGTCCCGGAGAAATACAGAGATGGTATACAACTAAAAACACTGTAGTTTTGCGAAACAAACACGTTCGCCAGATTTAGTATCAGTTGTTTTTCTGGAAACACGTTATACTTATTAATATATTCCGTCGTTCAACATCATCCTATTGCCCTTGTTTCATCGGGTCGCCGGGTATCCTGCACCGGGACCGCGGTCCCAGATTCCCCTTTTGAATCTTTTGCGATCATGATCGATTATGTTAGTCGTACAAAAATTATTTTACGACTTTTTTATTTTCTTTTTTCTGGACATGCATTAACGTACGAAACCTGCTGATATAAATATCTAATTTTATAAATATGTACATAAATTACTTAAGACATAAGTCTTAGTAACTGTATGAACTCAAATTTACAATAAAGATAAATTTTTAACATATTTTTTTTTATATCAATTTATTGCTCACCTTTAATTCCTTTGCAATGAGTTATCATCACTGATCTAGTCTTTGCGAACATGTACAGTTTTATTACACAAAGAGGTTTATCTAATAACAGGTTTCTAACTCTATAAACTCCAGAGCATAAAGAGGTTTAAACCTGGTCTTTTAAACAAACCGCATTTTGTAATAAGACCGATAAACATTATCATTGAAATACTACATTTCAATGATATGTTTATCGGTCATCAGTTATATGTATACACCCATATATAAAACATAAATAATATTTGTGGATCACACAAATTATTGGTTCTATGTGGCATCGAACCCGCTATGGTAGATAAGCCGGGTCCAGCCAACGAGTAATACCAGCACAGAATAATTAATATTACACATAAGTGTGTGGTGTTTAGTTCAATTTTAAGAATATCTAAAAAAAAAACATTTTCAATTTAATTACTCTCGAAACCACACGCATATCTAAAAACGAGGATATAGGTAAATCGACCGAAAATCAATTAATTCTCGATATTCTGACATTTGGGCCAGAAATAAATTCTAAACCTATTCAAAAAAACTTTTTGCAAAAAAAACAAATAATCCAATTTTTACTTGTTTTTTATTTATTCCGTGCGAGGATCGAACTCATAATCTTTATGCGGAACCCAATTAATATAAAAACCCCTGCGGTATTACGTCGAGAGAAGTTAATGAATACAAACAAATCTAAAGCATTTGTGCAAACTTAATTACTATTGTGTTGATGTAACTAAAGATTTCAATAAGACCCTAACAAGATATTTATAATGTATAAATATTTTAATTCACATTGTCGAATGATTGAATGACGATTTTATTGAACAATACAAATCATTAATGAGGTAGGTATGCTTTTATAAATCTTAAAAAAATATACTCATTGATTTGAAAACCTTTTATGTCATTGGTTAACCAACCACCAACCCGAAGACATTAATGCAAAACCCTTAGTCCTATAATGGGGAATCTACCTCGTGAGCGACTACATGGTTTCCATTTCTCTGGAAAGGCAGAGGAGCTAAATGACAAGGCATTTATTCGTTTGTTTATTTTTATTAATAAACTTAAAACTATGAAAACTGTCGAATTAGGGTTCCCTGTGAGTAGACAGGATTCCCTAATTCGACAGTTAAGAAAAATACGTATTTATAAACTGAACTAAATTACTTAATAGTTGTTATTATTATTATTCCTTATTATAACGTAGTATAAATAGTAGGTTCTCACTGAAGCACTTAAGCTACATGCAAATACATTAGTTTATCGTGAAATTCGTTTATAGTCGGTATTGCTCGGGTCACAGTCGACTTGGCGAGTAAGTTAGTTCTGGTTGTTGACACCACCAGTAGTGAACGGTGCCGTCGCCTCCACACGTAACCGTCCTGGACACTCAGATCGGTTGTTTCGGTGTCCATTCTATTCATAATAGCGCAGGTGATAACGAGTTGTTATCAACCTTTAATATAGAAATACGCTGCCAGTCGGGCCCTAACATATTATTTCAAAGAATAGTACTTTTAAATTATATAAATAAATAAATTTGGACAACATCACATACATTGCTCTGAACCCAAAGTAAGTAGCTAAAGCACTTGTGTTATGGAATTCAGAGACAACGAAGGTACCACAAACACCCAGAGACAATGTAGAAAAGGGGTTTTTCTACATTGACCCGGCCGGGGATCGAACCCGGGGCCTCAGAGCTGGCGACACCTTGAAAACCGTCATACACATAATGTTGTTAACTTTCTCTGCTTGATGCGCAGTCAAAACGATAATGCGTATATTTTATTATAAATTTATTTAATATAAGTTAGCTATATATTTAGTTAATTATAAGTAATTATAATATGTATGTTCTGGGAAGCCCATGCAATGATCGAATCGATAGCCCTTAAGAAACCCTTATGTAAATATTATTTATTTTGATTTTCTGCAAGTCGTCCTAAATGGGCCGTAGGTATTTAGGACGAGTTGACGAATCACTCGCATATGCGAGCTAAGTTGCACTTTATTTAGATGCATATAGAGTCGCTACTATTTTTTTTGTCGCTTAGTGAGCCTTCTTAATTATATGATAGTAGTAGCACAATATGATTAATTATTTCATTTAATTAAAGTTCAAATTGGCAAAACTTCTACGAAATTATTAAATCCTATTATTGTTCGCTGTATCAATAAAGAGATAAGGAGACAATTCACACTCTCACACTTTCATTTTTGCCGACCTCCGTGGTCGAGTGGCTTACACACCGGTTTCAGGTGTCGCTGGCTCTGAGGGGTTCGATCTCCGGACGAGTCAATAAACCACATTATCTCGGGGTCTAAATACCTTCGCTGTGTCGAATTCCATAACACAAGTGCTTTAACAACTTAATTTGGGTTTAGAGTAATTTATGTGATTTTGTAGCGTGTTGTTGAATAATTGTTATAATGCCTCTATACGCTATTCTAGATAATAAACTATCTATGTTGCGAATCATCGCTCGTCATCAATCCATCCATTTAAACTTTCGCATTTATAATATTAGTGAGAAGTAAGATTTACCTTTTTTACACCAATACGCTTTCTTTACGCTTTTCTTGCTTTTAAAACAAAAAAAGGTTAGCAACCTGTTTTTTTTTAATTCTTTTAATTAATAACTGTGTTAACATATTTTTTTTCTTAAACTGTCTTACCAACTGTTGTCAGATCACTCAATAGTTTGTCAGACTCATTCTGTCGCCGCGCGCCGTGGGAGACATCATTAGACAGGGAGTTTTTTTTAGAAGAAAAAAAAACAAGTTACGGTTGTCGGGTTTTTATGAACTATGACTTGCTACACAAATAGTGGATTCATAAATTTATTCTTACTACCTACTTATAATTACTACTATAATTGATTTCATCTTTTACATGCTACCCGCCTAGGCTACTTACGGGTTGACAAAACACTAATGAATTATACACAGAAATCACGCTATACATTGGAGAATGCCATATGAAAAAAATCCGTTCGTTAGTTTTTGAGTTTATGACGTTCAGACAGGCAGACGTGGCTGGGGACTTACATAATATTTAGGTACTTATACTTTTCTGAAAAATTATCATCGTTAAAGTAAAATCTTTGTTTTCCTTTCTAAAACCTAGCCATAACAAACCTTGTCTAACTAACTAACTTAACCAAAACCTAAAATATACCTACTAACTACATGTATATCCTTGGTCACAATAATGTTTTACCAAAAGTCCGGTGAAGCAGTCAAAGCCTGCGCTCAAACTAACTGCTTAGTTCTCTTCTATAAAAAAATATTATTTTAGCGGATTTGACCTTACTATGTATTATCAGCGAAACAGCCCAAACTCATAACCGCTATCCTGGCCCCCTAGACAAGTGGTATTTCGACAAGCGTTTACGATGATAGAATAGAAATCGCTTCAATGACATTAAATGTATAGAAATGACATTTTGTTTCGATATGTCATGTTACTTGGACTTGTCACTTCCATACATTTGAGCGGTTCGATCAGCGTTATCGCTTGTCGCATTGTCACTTGTCTAGAGGCCCTGGTTCCAATAAGATAAACTTAATTATATATTTTGTGAACCGTGTAATTCGAAATAGTTGTGAATCTTAACAATAGGGTAAATAACCTGTCAGGGCACTCATCATTTTGCTAAATTCCTTTGTCCATCATAATAATACCCGTTATAACAAATAATAAATTGCAAATAAAACATCAATAATGTAACGATTTTCCAATATGGCGTCAAACTCGTCTGGTTTAAAGTTTGATTTGTAAATAAAATAATTGCAGCCAGGGTTTTATTCGAAATTACATATCTTATAATTTATTAAGAACTAGATGTTATCGCGGCAAAAAGTAGCCTATATCCTTTCCTAGGATTTAAGCTTACTTCATAACAAGTTTAATCCAAATCGGTTCAGCGGTATAGCCGTGAAAGTGTAACAGACAGGTTGAAAGTAATTACTTAAATAAATTACTTTCGCATTTATAATATGAGTATGGAATATGGATTCATCAGTCCAGCCTTTCCCTAAACCATTTTAAAGGCAGCTCATCTTCAGGACTTGGTGCTGGAGGTGTTCACTTAGCATCAGGTGTGATGCTGGCCCGTTTGTCGACTATTCAACAAAAAATAAAATATTACGATGGGTTCGCCTTTTTTTTTCATTCCAGTATACATCATGTACCAATACCCATTTGACCTACACAACCCAGTTACTTAGTAACACCATAGAAAGAACCAGGCGGTGGTCCTCCGTCCACGGATCAAAATAACAAAACTTACTTTTTTAGTGCACTTATTTTGCGCTAGCACTTATATAAAGCAGAGAAAAATGTCCAAAATTAACTTCTCGACCTCAGCCTACAAATAGTTTCAACACCAAAATGTTTGGGAATAAATATTGTCTGACACGTACAGTCAACCGCAGAAAAACTTTACCACTCTGAACAAGCATCTTTATTTCAAAGCAATAAGGTTGATTTTTATGAATCTTTTAGATTTTTTACTTGGAGTGACTGTATACACTTGGCGTATTGTTTAAAGAGGTCCACAAACATCGTAACGAGGTTCTTCGTCGTAAAACAACCCTCTGTTGGTGTGTCTGTTCCTCGGTAGAGCGTTAATTAAGGGCCAGTGAGATTTATAACCAATTTAAGCAAGGGTAAGCAACACGTGTTTGAACTAGTCTGTAGTTTTCCTAACTCTGTGGTTACATATATTTTCATAGGATATTTTTGGAATATCGTAGAGATAAATTGTAGAGAAGATGTATTGTCCATAGTTTATCATCTTAACAACAATACAATATAAAACATTGACGGGTGACATAATTTCAATATTGTCATTATTTAAATATGGAGTTTCTTGCCGGTTCTTCTCCATAGGAGTGACATTTTGGAACTGCGCGTAGCGTCATTTAACGTTGAAAGTGCCTGAAAAGGCCTAAGTACTTAAAATAAAAATATTTTGATTTTGATTTCGGTGAGTTGCACCATTAATTTTAAACTCAAAAACGGGTGGGCCGATTTCGATAATCTTTGATTTGTTGAATTCATCTCTATCCCGAAAAGGTGAATAACTATAGAAGCAAGAAAAAGTTAAAATGATGTCTTACGAAAACAAGAATAATATGCGGGTAAAACCGCGGGGCACCACCTAGTTGCTTGATATTTGTAGTGTACTCATATTATTTAGGTTACCATGGCAGATATTAAAGATATAAATATAGATATAAAACACTCCTATTTTTTTTTTTTTTTTTTTTTTTATGAAGTTTACTAACAATGTGAGTAGAATTCACATTACTAGCAATCTTGTTAACCCCTCCAACTAAGCTAAATATGCTTGTATCTGGAGTGGGTTCACGTCAATAGTGTAAAGGGTGGGGATCGAACCTGCGACCTCTCGATCACAAGGCGGACACCCTGACCATTAGGCTATTGCCGCTTACAAATTTATAAATTGTTTTATTAAAATTTAATTAAAGCTATCAATGAGCTACTTTAGTTCATGTTTTCAGTAATTTATTCAGTTTTTTTTATATTTATTACATTTTATTTATATTTATTCAGTAAATCCATAAATTTTGATTGTGCGAGTCGACTACGCATCTCCATAATTAATCAAATATTTTATTAATGTAAACTGCTTATGCTTATGCAATTGAATATAGTTTTCGAATGGAAATAAGAAAGACTGGGTTTATACTGTTTTTGTCGAACATCCTCATTATTATAATAATGAGCGGTCTTTAAGTATCGAACAGACGGTTAGAGTTAATGACGTCACACTTTATTCTACTTTGCCGCTTGAAGACAACTCAATCCAACACATGTCATACTAGAACGATATTTTAAGTACCATAGACACAGTCATAAATGTTAAAATTAATCTTCAAAGGAGTAAAAAATTTTGAACCAGCTTTTGCTCTTGTTTCCGCCTACATTGATGTCGGATTTAATGGTAAAAGTTGCCCTTTAGATCTTTATGCAAGTTGATCTACTCAGGTGGACTCGATATAAACAATGTAAATAAATAAATAAATGTGGACAACATCACATACATTGCTCTAAACTCAAAGTATGGGTTCTAAGTATGTTATGGAATTCAGAGACAACGAAGGTACCACAAACCCCCAGACCCGACAAAATGTAGAAAAGGGGTTTTCTACATTGACCCGGCCGGGGATCGAACCCGGGACCACGGAGCCGGCGACACCTTGAAAACCGATGTGTACACCACTCGACCACGGAGGTCTTCAAAGTCGTCAATGTATTTTGTTTCAGTTCCTTACAAAATTGCACTCGGTTCTGTCAGAAAAAGAGACAAGATAATGACGAACAATCTAAAAAAAATAAAATCATTCCACAATTGACGCAGAAACCCACGAACATAAATAAAAAAAAAGTGCACTCGAGCCTATGCTCGAGTGCACTTTTTTTTAGAAGTCTATTTTTTCTAAGTCTAGAAGAAAAAGGTACTATTACCTTTTTTTGAAAGTCGGTTAATTATTTGCAAATCAAGAGATGTTTGCATGATACCTGAAAGGTATATATTGTTCCAGTGAAAGAGAGGGATAGAGTTATATATACCTATATGAGTTGCCTATCAGTAGAACTGTCATTTTAAAGAAATATTACTTCAAGCTTATAATAACATTAAAGTTTTAAAAAAAACGCTGAAATTTATTTTCTTATAGAAACACGTTTTTTTTTTCTACTGGATCATAAATAAATACTAATTGATTTGTCTGTATTTATGACTTTATTTTCAAATCACACCTGTGTAGTGTTAACAGCTGTCGCAATTAAGTTTCTTTTGTTTTATTTGCTTTGTTAAACATTACAATTAAAATAATAATTATTTTACGTCATTCAAACACTATGTCTACTGAGTTTGTTTATACAAATGTCGTACGTAAACTTACATTATAACATATAATTAAACACAATCAATACATCTGTAATTATATTTTTATTTACTCTTTCACCTTTTTCAAATTCGCAAAATATTATATATAATAGAAAATACAATAATAAATACAAAAGAAAATGTTGTCAACGCACTTGCTCCAAAGTAGATCTGACATCTTAATCGGTCTAGTAATTTTGGAGGAAAAGGTAAACCACAAGTGGCCTTAATTAAAAAATATAGTTTTTTTTTTCTATTTCGTTCCTAGATACGCACAAATTTAAATTCCGGTGAAGCAGTCAAAGCCTGCGCTCAGGCTAACTGCGTAAATCTCATCCAAAAAAAAATACCCACAAATTTTCATATTTATTTAGATAACTACATAAGATACTTATCGTTATGCAATAATCCAGTCCAAAACGCAATAAAACCTACATCATACCATTGTCTTTGGTCTCTTCTTTCATAGATCAGCAAAAATCGTTTTTCTCTATGAAATTGTTAATTTTTTAGACCCCATAATAAAGGGTTGTAGACAACTAAATAGCTACCAATCGATAAACCGTCACTGTCATAAACTAATCATCAACCTGCTCCCGAAACAAATCACCTATAAACTCGACAAACTAACATACACACTCCAACCCACATTTTAAACCTTATTTCTAAGAGCATAAGGAAAACACAACTTCATACTTAACATTGTCATTACTATGGCAAACCGTTACGAACAAAAAATGACGATTCCTTTTGTAATTTTCAATTATACGGCCAGAGACAAATAATATATCCTCTATTTTTTGTTACTGCCCGAAATGAGGCTCACGTCGACGTTTAAATGAGTCTATTATTATAGAGTGAAAGTAAGGTTTGGAACAAAAAGTTTATGAAGAAATTAGTAACGATTGTTTTTTGTTTATATAAGGTCTCGAGGAATAACATAGTTCAAAGAAAACCATTTATGTTTAATAGTAACACTGAGGGCTGATTTTTCCAATAAAATTATTCTTCGGATAAAATTAGCTGGTAATTTTATCCGAGGAATCATCTTAAATTTTTGACAGTTCTTCTATTGTAAAATCTGTCAGATGTCCGAAGCGGATATCGTTTAACTTTAAAACAAGAAACCTACATCAAGATCAAGATCAAGCATTACCAGCTGCTGCAGTTGGCCAAAGTTGTAAATTGTTTTGTGAATAAAAACTATCGGGCTTTGAAAAAATTTAAGCTGCTTGGTAGCCCACTTTGAATATAATTAATTTCATTAATATGACTTCAAAGTAGGTGAAATCATACATTTTAAATTAGAAGAGAATCGATATAAGTTGAAACACGTAATAATTATGTAGGTACCTATTAAAATTAAACGTATACCTCGATTTTCCTCTGATCTCATCATCAGATCCTGATCTGAAGACAATGGGATCACTAGTAAAGTATAACCATTTAAACAATAAAAAAAAAATAGGGAACATACATAAAAAAAATAAAAGTCAAAGATTACGACGATTTGAGAACCATGGTTTTATTTATGAAGTTGTTTAAAAATAATTTAATTTTTGTTATTAAAGCTTCATTATTCATCGTTGCGATTGCGATACACCGACCGAACGACTGAGTGGCAGTAATTAGCAGTCTTGAAATCGCCACCTGCAACATTTAAAATTCATTTTATCAACAAGGAAAAACGCTTATAAATCCATAATTATATCAGCCTGAAAATGATAGTCCTACAATTTCTTCTCAATAACGATACCCATCGTTGCTCCACATGTAGGAAAAAATAACAAGTATTTTAAGATAATATGAAGGCTAGTTATTTGTAAGCGTTCAGTGATCCGATTACTAATGAACTTTTTAACCCAAAGCAAAAGCACCTAAAAATTATCTAATATTTATGTTCAATAGGACCATATTATCTGCAGCCTTAAATTTCTTGATTAAGGCTGAAGACAATAGAATCAGCTAGAAATTCAACTCTAAGGATTCTTTGTGCCAAAACGTAGCTTTAATGTGCTCCATGATGAATGATTCATAAAAACGCAGATATACAAGCATCTGAAATATTCAATAAATGTGTTATAATAAAAATATCAAAATTAAATTTTCTACATAAGAATTATTTATTGATATATATGGAATATACCAAGAATATTATGGTTAATTTAAATGCTCTTTTGAGAAAAATACAACTGCGCTTTTCAGAGCCAAACCAAAAACAAATTCCTCTCACCGTGACATTAATAGATTCAAACCAAAACATGCTAGCCTCAAGCATTATCGGTGTAGTAAACAAATTAACATAGATATTCAGAAGGCCAAGAATTACACGGTCAACAAACCCAGTCTTCAAGGTATCTTGCAGGCATGGATAGCTTCCTAGCTGCATCCTTGTCTCCCCGTTATACACACGAAGGCAGACATATTTCAAACAGGTATAGTTCTGAAAAAATAGCTATAAGCGTGTGGACTGGGTATGAAAAGGACATATCCATTTAGTCCACCAGATACATAAAAATGAAAACAAACCTCGTAATTTTTCTTTTGACAAATAATTAAAAAATTACAAAATTAAAGCGCTTTAAAGTTCAGGAGTGGGGGCTTATGACGTCATGCCTTGATAAAAATTGTAGCTAAAAGTGACATCATGAGATATTTCCTTTCACTGTATCTTCCTCATTGTTTGTTTAAGTAAAAAGGATAAAATACGTGTTTAATATTTTCTAATAGTGTCGAGAACCTAAAAAAAAATTGTCCACATCCCTATTCTAGGGGCCTACTAATGAGCTCACCAGTTGGCGCCACTAGCGTGTCACCTGTCAAAGACTACCAACAAACTGGAATTAGACGTTTTCGAACATCGCTTGCGATTAGCGCCCCTGGCCGCGAATTACGGTAGCG
This sequence comes from Diachrysia chrysitis, assembly GCA_932294365.1. Lineage (NCBI taxonomy): Eukaryota > Metazoa > Arthropoda > Insecta > Lepidoptera > Noctuidae > Diachrysia > Diachrysia chrysitis. Next base: position 3,360,230 of record OW028661.1, read on the forward strand.
TCATTGACATCATAGAACATTTGAACTACTAAAAATATGATTAAAAAACCACAGACCAGCAAAACCAGCAAAAAACAGAGTCAATGACAGAATTTGTATTTTTTTTGTGTTTAGCCTATTTTACTAACCACTGCAGGGCAAAGATCTACCCTTTCTTCTTTCAAACTTTTCTGTTTCTCACGATTTCTGGCAACGCGGACCCTGTATAAAGCGTTTCTTTGAAAAAAAAATGCATTAAAAATTGACGCGTAGGAATAAGCTCTTAAAAACATTGATTTATTGTATCAGATTTGATTTTACTTGTTAGACAGTTCGGACACAGACCCACTCACAAACTAAGCAAGTGAACTGAGAGACAAATTAATTGATTTTACAACTTAGACATCTGGACTGATCACTTAAATGGCAAATCTACTTGCAATGGCCAGTGAGGACTTTCAAACTTCCCCTTAACTAACTTAGGATGTTAGCTACAAGATCGTGTTTGACAAATTGTTGGATAGTTACTGCTTAAGCGTTGACCAGGAGAAATACAGCAGTGAATTTATTGATACATTCAAGAACTAACTCTGACGTAAAAGATTACAGTGCAAAATTGTTTGGCTGTTGGATGACTGAGGATTATAATGCAACAACAGTCTTAATCTGATTAACTGATTTTAAGATGCTTTATGGAAGACGTTTTTTACATTTATTATAATATGTTCACAACATTCAAATGTTTCTTAATTTTAATATACGTATGGCAATTAGCTAATCGAGTAATCTATTCGATTAAACATTGAGTTCAGGACTAACAACTACATACAAGAAAGAAGTAAAAGAAGAGAAGGAAGTAAAGATCTATATCGGTGTATATTATACCTTAGAGTACACATAAGCAAGCATAGAGTTCGCGCATAGCTAGTGGCCCGTCGCGTTGTGCCGATGGTTAGCAAATTTTTAGCTCTAAGTACTCGCTCGTTTAGTGTTTTTCGACGACAGACGTTCATGCGAAAATATCGAGGGTTCCGATATTATTAGAGTAATTAAATAGGTTTTAAGATAATCTATACTAATATTATAAAGCTGAAGAGTTTGTTTGTTTGTTTGTTTGAACGCGCTAATCTCAGGAACTACTGGTTCGAATTGAAAAATTATTTTTGTATTGGATAGTCTGTTTATTGAGGAAGGCTATAGGCTATATAGCATCACGCTACGACCAATAGGAGCGGAGCATAAATGAAAAATGTTGCAAAAATGAAAAACCGTTGAAACTAAAACACGCGAACAAAGTCGCGGGGGACAACTAGTTAATTATAAAAACCTTTAGTTTACTAAGTATTTGTTATAAGTTTTCACTTTAGACGTTCTCTATAGTTTATTTATTTATACTCTAAGTTCTATACCAACTATTTTCGCCGTCTGTATTCTTAGATACTCAGGGTTAAAGTTTTATTAAGTTTCCGAGTAGAAAGCCAATCGTTTTGCAGTATTTTGTGACTTAACTTAATTGAAATGCTTCTTGATTGACATTTAATTATTATTAAGAATCATCTCTGACTGTGGAGCATCGATTCAATGGTTACCTATATTTATTTATTATCTTGGGACATCTTACACACGGTCATCTGATCCCAAACTAGGTAGAGCCTGTGCTATGGCAACCGGACAACTGATAAACATACTTATATATTTCTAAATACATACATATTATAGATAAATTACACCCAGACACAGAACAAATGATCGTGCTCATCACACAAAGATTCGTCCTGGGTGGGAATCGAACCCACGACCTACGGTTTAGCAGTCAGGGTCACTAACCACTAGACCAACAGGCCCGTCAATTATTAATCAATATATTATTATTGTTAATATAGAGACAAGAAGCTGTTATCTACTAAGTACCTATAATAGATATTCTTAAATGTAAAAAAACAGTCCTACCAGCCCTGTTGGCCCTTGGCCCTAATTTCTCATCAGACCGTAGAAGTACCATCTGTCGTTAACGCTTGCTTACTTTATGTGATTACAATAACGTCTTAGCCCTATCACCCTTCTTTCTTCACATCCTGTATTTTCTTCAACTTTAAGTTGACGCGTGCCCGCATAACACAAACCAAAAACCACCCTATCTCAAGATCGTAAGATTGAAATTCCTTTCTATAATTTGTGGCCCACGCGGATGTCTGGCCATCGAAAATTCAACTTTATTTTTATTAGGCTTTAGGTTGAAATTACTGTGATAGTTTTTGTAGAAATTTATGGAAATGATAGACATCCGTTCGTGTGTCGCGCACGCGTCTTGTGTTTTATGAACGATATGGTTCAGTACAGCCAGGTGGGCAGAGGGAACCGTCTCGCTTGAATTTACTTATTTTAACGTATATTTGTTAAAAGAAATAAAATAATAATTTATAATATCTTGCCTAAGAGTTTCTGGTACGATAAAAAAAATCTCAAATATTTCTAATATTGCTGACAGTTAAATTCTGTAAACCAGTCTTAATATGGGATACTGTGTTACCCATTAAGAATGGGTTGTGAAGGTCAGATAGGCAGTCACTCCATGTAAAATACAGTAGTCAGCTGAATCCAACAAGCCCCCAATATAAATTGGGAAAAGTCTAGGTAGAAAACGCATACTTGTATACGTATATTTGCCAAGGGTTTTTTTTTCCAATGCCAGATAATTTTAAAATTTCGATAGTTCTTTCAAACAAAATCTATCTTATGTTAATTTTATTCCACGAGTAAAAGGAAAATATCAGCCCTAGTATACCTATACCTATATTTATAACATGAACCTATATTTCCCACCTCTATTTTTTGCCCAACCAATCAGCTGATCTCAAAGGAATCACACATTAGATATAATATATACATGTTGAAGGTTACTTTTAACAACTTCGTACCTAGGTGTCAAAGAATATTTTCTGGTCAGGTGGGACATTGGCCTGGAAATTGACCAATACGTTGAATATTTTTGTAAAAGTTTTTGTTTAATTGCTATAACTCAAAAGAAATAAATAATCAGTGCATCACCAAATACAAAAAAAATATCAATTTTGTCTCTAAATCACAATATTTCATCACAAGGTCAACAATCAAATATCAATTTTAATTATGCCTATAAAAAATGCAGAAATACGTTAACCCCTGTCTCAGTCGGGCGCGTATTTTTGAATTTTACAAGGACCATAACGTACGACGCGAGCAGGGGTACCAAACTGCGTCTCGCTTTCTGTGACAAACATTTCCGACTAGCGGCCCGTCCAGGCTTCGTACGGATGGACATTTATTTTAATGTGTAGTTTTTTCGTTAAAACATACAAAATACAAATCTCTCCTCTTTCTAATACTAGTGTAGAAATCTAGATAAATTTTTAAATAAAAAAAAGAGTTAGGTTTCGATACAGTATCGTATTTTTCATAAGATGTTATTGAATTTAATCTCTTTCTATCTACAGACGTTTTGATATAACATAATTAGCTGCTGGGGAGTTTTTTTGCGCCGTTTCTTCTCCACAGCTAGTGCACTAAGGAAGCGGTGAAGGACGGGCGAATTGTGGTGCTGTCCTATATATAGACTTTGAAAAAATACTACATACTTATTAGCCTAATTTTGATTTACATTTTAATCACCTAGTCAATAAAATGATTTTTACTGGGTATGTGTCTAATGAAATCCTGCACGGGGAATACATTTTCCTTAGAAGTAGCAATTTTCTTTATAATATCATGTCGTCCACGTAAGACAAGTAAACAGTAACTTAATCAGTCAGTAATAAATAAATAATATTTAAAAGGGAGCCGCGGTTGAGCAGCCCGCAGTAAAGGCGCGCGCCGAAAGACCGTTAAAAATAAGTCACCGTGCATTACTTCCTACGACAGGGCCGAATTCACGTAGTCTTTTGTAAATGAGTCCTAAATATTGTGCAAGAAATGGATCAAAACACTTATTTTTTAATTATTTTTAGATTTATTTTTATTTTTTTTTGGCTAAAAGACACTTATTTTAAGGGCTTTTCACACATTACATTAAAATGATACCTGTAGTATCTACATTAAAAGCAGGGATGTGTGAAACTTGGAAAATAGTTCCAAGAATTTCATGTATTCTTAAGTACTATTAGTCCAGTAGGTAACCTACTTTAACCTACCTTACAAACTTTTCGCGACACGTACCTATCTAAGACCAAATCCACACAATAAATTCGTAATATTCCATCAACTGTTTTTATTCTAAATCCCTATCTGTCAGTCATTGTCGTCTTTTATGTGTGTACACGAACAACAGTAGTAATCGCGAAGAAAGCTCACCCTACAAAATAAACCTTTTTTATGCGAGCAGCTGGTCCTAATAATGTTTAGACTTTATCATCATAATTTTAGATGCTATTTTACATTAGCAAATAGGCAGCATTTGCCTTTATACCTTAACCGGTCGCTTTTAATATTGTGACGTGTTAAAATTGGGACCGTCGCCGCTTTTTGATTAAAAGTTTGAGTTTTTATATAAAACTTGTAAAAAATAGACGATTTTTTCAATGTGTATCGAATGTTTAATAATTAATAATATTCATGCTCGCTTAATTACTAACAAAATGTCGTTTAATCTTTTTCTATAATGTCATTACAGGCATTACTTGATAGTTGATAGAAATATTTAAAATTATTAGATCAGTTTTAGCTTAGTAATTTTTACTTAGTGGAGATAATTGACTCATTTATCATCACCATAACTTACTATTTATGCAGAAGTCATTTAAATAATAAAAGCAAAATTATTTTTATCAACAAAATAAAATACCAACGGCCACTAAAGAGCACTCACGCTTATCAAGATCAAATAAGGGGAGATCGTAGGGTCCGACCACGACGTAACGTCTTTTGGGCCCAAGACGAGTTCCTTGCAGACCGTCGCACAAGCGGGCCGGGCGCACCCCTACACCCGCCAAATTCAAACACAAACAAATTCGAAATCAAAAAATAAAATAAAGTGCGTTGTGATCCAGTTTTAAAAATAAAATATATTTATAAGTTTAGTTGTAATAGTAAATCAAGCCAGCCAGTAATAAATTTAAATTAGGAATAGTGACGGTGCTTTTATTTTTGTGCAATATTGTGATAACTAGTGGTCTGATTAGTGCCTTATTTACATGATTTTTTTTTATGTTTACAACACCGGGAATTGTTTATATTTTTGGTAAGTTGCTTTTTTATTGATGATCAATATAACAACATTTTATTGGGTGGTTTAGAGAAATAGTAGTAGTAATATTGACTGTCCGGATAGCCGAGTGGTATCTATAGGTCTCCACGCCTATTACCAGAGTGAACGACGTGCCGCGGGTTCGATCCCCGCATGGTACAAGCATTTTGTGTGATCCACAAATGTTTGTTGGGGTTATTTGTGCATTTGAATTCAATCTTTGTGCAAACCCCGCGATACAGGGACTATAGAACAAAGAGCGGGACGCGTTTAAAAAAAAAGTAATAATAAATAAATTAAATGCGTAATATTAATATTCAACGCTTGATTATACGGTTTAGTGATAAGTATGATAACAAATCCTTACGCAAATTAAGCACATTATCTGAGATGGACATAAACCCTTCGCAGTAAGTAAGTCGACGTTTACGACATTTACGACGTTTCCCTAGCACCCATAAGGGAAGTCTCGAATCTTTGTTTTGGGGAAACCGCCTTTAAGTACTTAATTTGCATGTTGATGCGTTTATTGGTTGCTATGGTAACCGATCAACTATTAAGTTCTTATTTGACAGATGTCAATAAAACTTTTTTTTTCTTTCTGGCTTTTCACGCAATAAAACTTCGTAGTTGTTGAGTGCTTGGTTTTCTCCGCAGTGGTTTGAGAGTTCGATTTCAACAACATAACATGTCACGTCACCATACAGTTTTAACTCTAGATAACCTTTGCATAGTAAGCTAAGCATATACAGTTCAAACATCTAGACCTCGAGACTAAGATTAGAAATCCTATGATAGTTCAAAAATATTTAATAATATTTAATTAATTAATTTTTAATCACTGGTGCAACATTGAACTCTATGACCTTCTATGGCCGTACCTGACAAAAAAAGCCAATTGCAAACACGAGTTTAAAGAAGAAAAAAATTAAATTTAAAAAATTAACTCTCCCACAGTGGTCACAGTATATTAATTAAATTTATTTCCACAAATTTATCAGAAAAACAGCAACAACATTAAAAAAAGCTGATTCATTCGCACAGTTTTTTACCCACATCTGGTGAAAATAATACAATGATTAAAATATATTTATTGACTTATTACGTATTGTCTGAATAATTGCATTAATTAACTGCAATTGCATACAGTTTTCATGGCGGATAGAGTTTGGTCATTTTGGCAGAAAGAGGGGTGTTATAACTTGTCTGTCTGTGTATCTGTATGTCTGTCTGTGGCATCGTAGCTCCTAAACGAATGGACGGATTATGATGCATTCTTTTTTTTTAATGACGTGATCGAGATGTTTGGTTTGCTACAATATTTAAAGAAGTGTTCTACATATTAAAAATCATCAGCAATTATTTAAAAAGTGACGTAGTCTCTTAAATTTTTAATTTACAGATATTGAAGACATCTGTTGGTAAACGTATGTCTAAAGACGGTTAGATAATAGATAAGAACTTTGATAAACTACAGAGGAGTCCGATAGCTAGTGAAAAATATTACACACCTTTTATTGTAGTTGAGTAAATATTTCATTGTTTGCTATCTGTCATGAAATTATGTCAAAATAGATAGGAAATTATTTCCTGACAATTAATGGAAGGTATAATGACTTCATTTGGACTACTTTAATTAAGTCACAAGTAGATAAAGACTTACTTGCCTATGTAACTACTTGTATTGTAATATTTGTTAGGCTTTTCTGAACTGTATTGATCTGTTGCAGTTCCTAAAAAAATATATTTCAGCTATTAATTTTACCTGTACGTTTATCCTGCTTGTAGCTGTTTACCTGATGAAAGACCTCAAATCTTATAGATACCGTACGTGTCATTAATTGACTACGCTAAATTACTGATTTCACAAACAAAACGACCAATTGAATTTTATCTAATATGACAGACTCAACTCGATTGTTTGAAGTAAATAATTTGGGAACGACGAAGGCCTTAAACATACATGAATATGGTATACTGAACAATAAACAGTAATGTAAAACAACCAAATGAAAAAAACGAGTGAAAAAAAAAACATACATAATTTAATGTTAAACACGTTCCAGCCCTGATTCGTGACGTCATAATTGCCATCAGCGACACAACAGCGCCGATACGTAATCGGTGCGGTGAGAGCGCGCGAAACGCGAAAAAACACGTTATTTTTAAACGTTAAACGAAATAAAAAAGTAATGAGTTATTGATTCGGTCGGGGTCATTGGCCGACCTTGACATTCGTTAACACTGTAATACAGTGACTGTGTCAAGGCTGATTTTATTTATGCACTCATTGAGCTTTTTATTTTTTTAAGTTCGAAACATTTTAAAAGTTTAAATTTGAGTTCGATTTTTATATGAGTTTAAAATTACGTTGTTACTGGCTGGTTATTGGCGGTGATTTGACCGCTGGAGTGACTTTAAGAGTTCTAATTCAAATTTCTAAGATAGTTTGAAAAATATCAACCAATATGGCTTCGTGTTACGTCTTTGTAGAGGACATCTCGCATATGGGCGATAAAGCGAAAACGATTCGATAATGTTATCTTCTTGCTATCGTTTATAGCTTCAAGAAGCCTCCCCTCAAGCTTTATTGCTATCTACGCTCATCTGCGCAAAACATCGCAAGGCTGTGTCAAGTTCACATTAGTTTTCACCTGTTGGTTGTATATTCTTGAATATACTGGTTAGGTGATAAGGACTTAGATAAGGCTTTAAATATATCAGATTAAGGGCTGATTTTTCCAACGCCTGATAACTTTTATTCGTTGAATAAAATTGATGTTTGACAGATTTGTATGGAAGAACTGACAAAAATTCATAAATCACTCTTCTCTTATTATGGATGCAGGTGCGATGTCATTAATACATAAATATCAGCAGATAGACAATTTTAATACAATTCAATGTAATCATGCAAAAAGGTCCAGACAAATAGATCCCAGACAATTTCATTAAGCTACAAGAAACTATAACTCACTTGAAAATACTGACACAAGAAAATGTCCGCCATTTTAATTAATATTACATATAACAACGTCCAAGTGTCCGGTCAGTTAGACCGAAGGGACCGCAAGGAGTTTAATTGTCGAGATTTACGGGTTGTGGACGTGTTAGCCAAATTGAAAGTTGACTATAAATTAGGTGGGGTCGGTCAGACACCGGTAATGTATGTGGCCTATTTACATATATACAACTGTATTAAGTTTATTATTCAGAAAAATAATTTATTAAATGTATGAGATGTCATTAAATTTTACAAAAAAAAAACATTCATTGACCTCTTTTGAACTCTTACTTCAGGATTTCGATCTCTTTTTGTTTAAATCTTTTGCATTTCGAAGCAAGCCGAGGCGTTCTATTTAAAAAAAGACATGTAACGTAACTTAAAAAATCATCTTACATGTCACCTTTTTATTAGTTTAAAAACTTCAGAACTATTTTAAAAAGTATCAGAAACTATGAAACTTTGCATTTACTTTGTGCATGCGAAAATAACTTTTTTTTTTTTTTTTGCTTAGGTTTATCTCATCTCAGATTCATCTTTAAAGTAAGTAGCTTAAAAGCCAAGTCTAATTAGAAGCATTAACTAAAAATCAAAGATTACCGTCGTACTTAGAGTCGTCCCTTCAACATAATGTTAACATAGTTATCAATATCATCTACTTGCAAATGTGTACCTATTAGCTGAATACTAAAACTTCAATTAGTTTTAAGTCAGTGACACACATTTAAGACCGTCATAAAGTAAGTTAACATTTATTCTTAATGAAATATAAGTACGTAGTAGTATCATTAACCACAAATTTATAGATGTTTGAACTTCAAAACACTGGCAGTTAATACCAACAAAATTAATACTTGAACGAAAAATCAAAGTTCCAAAAATCTCTTAAAACAAAATAGACAACTTTTATTAAGTACTTCGTTAAAACTGCATTACTTCTCGTTTCGTCGATATGAAAGGAGTTCTAACTGAAAGAACCACAATCCCCGTTAAAGTTCTTTTATACAAGTTATTTCGTTACGAAGTACTGTATAGGGCGAGGTCTCTTCGTCAGCGACAAAAACGTGAAACGGGTTGATTTTTTTATAATTAGTTTTCTGAGTTTTTGTTAATTTATTAAATACTATATTGTTTGTATATTTATTGTGTGAAATATGTCGTATTATTATTATGATAAGTATGTATTAAATATGCAAGAAGAGTCGTTAAGTGCTATTATTAAATTAACCTCGAAACTGATATGTGACAGAATAATTAAAATAAAATATGTGAATAATAATAAAAGATGAAAAATCAACCCTGCAACAAAAATGGTTACCACAGGTTTATCGACTGATGTTGACACTTATTTTGTAACTAGCGGTGCCCCGCGGTTTCTCCCGCGTACGTAGTCCCCTTTCCTGTAAGACACTTTTTTTTTCGTGACTTTTTTTTATGACTGTTTTATGTTTTTATAGTTATTATGCTATTCGTGGTAGAGACAAACCAACAAATCAAAGATCATGAAAATCGGTCCACACGTTCTTGAGTTATAAATGGTGTAACTAACCCGACTTTGTTTTATATATTTACATATAGATTTAACAGCAAAAAAGACTCATGAAAAACTTTGACACTGTTTGAGAATCCAAATCTGGACAAAATCATTGCAAAGTCAAGAAAAATAATCATGAAAACGTTGGAACTGTCCCTACCTAAATTCTCAGTTTTATTCCGCTGTCAGTGGGACCGTAGCCTAACGCTTATTTGAAGGATTACTACCCCTTTTACTTTCTTCTATTGTCCTGCCCTTTGGGCATTTTGAATAAAAATCTTAACAATGTAATATTAAGAATAAATCGGGAACAGCTTTTTGAGTTATTGGCGTTACTGCTGTGTTTGCATTTACGATCAAAAGTTACCGATAATTTAACTTAGTAGATGGTTGCTATAACAAACAGTATTTTTTTTTTTATTTTGTCTAGGACAATTTTTCTAAGTGGTAGGTTAAGTTACAGTTTAGATTACTACTTAAATGAAAATGTAAATATTAGGTATAATTATTAGTTTTATATTTGTATGCATGTAAAAGAAGTTACGCATTGGTATCTTTTATGCGTCCTTGTGTTACGTACGTGTGTTTGCATGAAGTCCCCTACGAGAAATCCATCGCATGCGTATCTACCCTTCCAGCTTACAACCGTCGTTAACAATACAGCAGCCCTTTTATATCCAGGTGTTTAAATAAAACAATAATAAACTTGGATTCGTTATAACAGGCTCTCGTAGTTAACTCATAAACTGAGTTTAGATTCATCCCGAAAGATATAGCACAATATGACATCAAACAGATGACAATATCAGTAAACTGAGACTTCAATATTGGTTTAGAAGAACATTATCGCAAAGATAACATCGAAACCAAAGAAAAACCACCCTTAACGTATCAGCTAAAAGTATATTATCGTATAACACATGTATACTTGTTACAAAACAAATGAAAAAGTTTTTATTTATCGCCTCAACACTTCATTGTTGACAATTCAAGAGGAAATGTATCGTAATTCCTCAGACTTAAGGTTGCTTTTACAATAACACGAAGAGAAGCAACAATAAAAACGTTCCAAATTCAAAGTTATTCGAAATGCTAAAACGTTAAAGGTGGGCCAATAAAAAAGAAGTTAGCATCTTACGTCACGTTAACAAGGTGTGGGATATTGCGCTGGCGACCATTTTGTGGACATTTTTATTCTTATTTTGTTGCACGTATAAATTGCACCATAAACTGACCCTTTAAGGATGGAAACAAATTGACTAGATCGTTACTTTGAAGTATAATATCTTGTGCAATACTTAGTCATTATTAGGCAATCGAATGTAATTTGCAATACTTTTCATTTGTGCGCCATTAGGATACTTTCAAAACCACAAAATCATTAATTTAGTTTTCCTTTCAACTTTAAAAATCTAGATGATATCGTTTGCAATTAACCAAACTACAGAATTAAAACTGAAAATATGTACAAAATTAAAAGTGAAAATGTATCTAGCAGGGATCTAAGTTAACACCAAAATTCAAATAAAAAAAAAAAAACATTATTTCTTGAAATTTAAAGTCTAAACGTCAAACAAAAATTACAAAGAAAAACAATGGAATTAACAGTAAAAATCACACTTATCGTCTACCAATGGTTAACTATACTGTAAGGAGTTAAGATGTACCAAGAGACTTCGATTTATTGTCGGCAGCTAAAGCAAACATAGGTTGATGTTCTATTCCCGGGTCGGCAAGTCAATCTCGAGTGAGTTAAGGAACGAATTGACGGCACTTTTACGTCGCACTTGATGGTAAAATTACCGGGGCGACACTTTATGGCCGGTGAGGGGTAAGCTCGCGGTAATGACAGAGGATACAACCATAGCTAACGTAAAAAAAAAACAACATTTAAAAAATCTACGATACGACATTGACAGATATTCTGTGATCTAGAAATGAGTATTTATTCCAACTCTGTCCCCCAAAATACTGCCCTGCTAAGAAACATTCAGATCTCCTAAGGCAGGGCTTTTTATAGTATTTATTTATTTTTCATTACTAATTACATTATTCAAGTTGCGTATATTTTTATGAACCATTTTTGAAAACCTTTATTTCGTATTCTTATTGGATTGGTTAAATTAAAAAAATACATATAAGCTACCGAGGCCACTGCCTGGAAGTTTAAATTCTGCCTTCTATTTTATTACGTCTTTTAGGGCGACGTATGCGACATGCATAACTTTATAATTATATATAGGCTTGCAATTTTTCGCCAAAAATCCGCCATTTTAACATTTACCAAAACACCTTTCTAATATCACAGGGATTTTAAGACGAAACTAACGGTACCTTAACTATAGAAATCCATTTAGCTGTTTAGAAGATACGAGGTAATAAAGATATTAACAAACATAGAACCATAAATACAAGATAAAAACATAAACGTTCCTTGGCAGTCGGATAAAAAACGACTAAATAAAAATAAGAACGGATCCCCTAACATTAACGAGAGTATGATAAAGCGATGCTGAGAAAAATCGCGCGTTAAAGCTATTTATTCAAAATAAGTAATTGACGCAGCAGGTTTACGACGTGTTGGTACTTACTTGGTATTTTTAGTACCGTCGTGACAAGATGTGTTGTTTGAAACTCGATTTACAAGATTATCAAGTACGCACAACGAATATATAAAATTGCGAACTGTGTATTGGAAAACAGTAGGAACAACATACAATATTAAGGTACTGGTACCAAGTCTTATAAGAAATTTCTGCCAGTAGACCTGAGACAGCAAAAGTTTATTTAATCTTATTTGTTTCATAGAAGAGAGCTTTATATTTAAAATGCTATCTAGGTAAGACCTTGAAATAAAACTAATTTTGAACGGATTTTATCGCGGTTTGTATTTAGATTTTAGTTCCCGACGTTTTGACGCCTTTGCCGGTTGGTGCGGATGAATTGCAATGCATTGCCACGCACCAACACAACACGCGGATGACGTAGCACGGCGGTTGAGGATTAGTCAGTAAGAGTCTGACACTACCCGTTCGCTCCCCCGAGTGAGTGGGTGTCCATGAGGATTCCCCCGCCTAAACAAAAAAAAAAAAAAAAAAAGTGTCATGGTCGCGGGCAGAGATTTGGAACAGGTAAGACGTGTTCCAATGTTTCAACTCTATGTGATTAAAAGAACTTTGAAATGTATAATTTGACTGGTTTAATTGGTATATTATGGTGGTTAGTGGTGTCCTCTTTTGTCTCTATGTTGTTTTGATCAAAGGGCGGTAGGTATCTAGTTATTGTAGGGGGAAGACCCGTAACCAAGGACGTCTCCTAACGCCGAAAGATACGCGCGTAAAATTGTTACCTGTATAGCCAGCTACCCCCGAGTAAAGTTTAGGTGGCAATATACAACGGCTTGTATAAAATTGTTTGTCGTGGAGCGTCGTTCAAATGCAAAAGTTAGAAAAAAAATATCGTTCGAAGAAATATTTTTGGTCTGTGATAAAAACTCAATTATCAAATCTGGTATTAATGTTTAATATTATTATTGCTACGTTACTACTGTCATAAATCACGAATTTTATTTGTATGAAACACACACTATTAGTAATTTTTTTTTGTTCTTGATGATTACATACATAATATAGATGGGATTTGACTATACCTAAATAAAACCGCTACACTACAACTGGATTGTCTTGAATAGATTTTTTTTTTAAACTGTCTTGTTTACTGGTTACTGTTGGCCGTTCCCAGTTCAGTCAGTTATGAAGGAAGAAAAAGAAGAACTATTCCAAAATGATTTAAAAGCATTCGGTGCCTTTAGGGATACCGGACGGTAGACAGGCTTTTTTTTAAATCAACTGTTATTTTTATAAAAAAAAAATCCTACTAACTGTAAGTACTTAGTTCACTATATAAGTACCTACTGTACTACTCTTTGTTGTAATAAATAAAAAAGCAAGTTAAGTACGTAGTTAATTGACATACCGAATTAAAATATGAAACTCAATTAACAGTAGATGACTGTTGGGTAATGATTGCGTTGCAGTTTATTTAAAAAAATATATCGAAAAAAAAAAATGTCATTCGTGATGATTTCATTATTACTTTACGACCTAATCTTAAATATATTTTTTTTCTCTTTATGTAATAAAATTTTATTTTCAAAAACACGCATAATATTCGTCACCGTTTTTTTTTGTTTTATTAGGCAATTTTTAAGTTTCTGTCAGCAAGCAAATGTTACTATAGGCACTACAGTAACAAAACTCTACCTGAAATATTAGTCTGAGAGTTCTTATACCGCGAATGCTGGTCAACAAAATATTTTTAAGGAATCCGCTTTTAGAAACTTTTAATGATTTTATATTACTTTGTTAATAAAACATATACTCAGTAAATAAAAATTACAAAGTTAAACTAGTCTAAACACTAAAAAATCAACTAATTTTCTATGATGTTATCTCACATTAGAACTACTAACGCCATCTATTGTAATGAGCGCTGAAACAAATTATAATGAGGTTTGATAACAAGATTAGAATTGAAACTCAAACCGAAATTTTATCAAACATTCCTCGAATCGTTTAACTAAACACTAGAGGTGGTCGTTATAACAGTAACAGTATTGAACGTGTCAAAAGCAAATAAACTGTATTCAAAACGACAGATCCGACGACATGATCAAAACGTCTGTAAAAAACCAATGAAAACGAAAAAGAAACTGCAAACGAAAATGGCCGTTGAATGCCCGGCGAAGTGAACGTTGCACTTTCACGATTAAAAAATAAAATTGAAAAAATAAACGACGCGTTAGAAATGAACCATCGCCTAATAGTTCTTATTGACGCCGAACGACGAGGTGGCGCTGGCGTCCAAGCTCATTGCTGTAAGCTTTAGTTCTGCTATTCGACACCGTGGATTACAGCAGCACTGGCGCCGTCATTAGAATTAGTTACTAAATATTACTCATTTTTTATGTTTATAAAAATTAAACTCAATTATCAAGTTATATGGCTTACTCCTGACTAACTATATATTGGCTTTTTTTCAGTATCAATCACTCAAGCATTTCTAATAAAAAAAGAAAATCTGATAAAGTTCAATTTTAAGCTTTCAACTTGAGTGTTCATTTAATACAAAACATTTATTGCATCAAACAAAAAATATAGACGAGCAGTTTATTTGCTTTTTTTTCTTTTACTTTTTTGTTTTTTTTTTTTTTGTTTTTTAGTTTGTTTGTTTAGTAAGTGTCGAAATCCTAAAAAGATAATAGCACTCGTCACTAAGGTATTGAAAAGCGTCGATCACATGATCGGTGGCAGATCGAACCGGGTCAAGCACAACAGGTGAGTTGCGAAGCGCATCAACTAAAAAATAAAATATCGAAATGTGGAAAAAATAATAAAAATCAGCAAATATAGTAAATTGAAAAAAGAATAGTGTTGTTACTGTCTGGCGCGCGCGGTTTGTGTATGTGCGTCTCTGTTGTGAGTGCGCACACGTGGTTTTCGGTAGTCTGTATTCGGGTGTCCAGAGAGGGTGCGGAGTGCGGGCGCTCCGGAGGGCCACATCACGTCGCGGCCCGCGCCGACCGGCTGCGTTGCCCGTAACCTCCGAATGACCTCATTTTTTTTTCTCCAATGTAAATATTCGGCTCGTTTTGCCGCATAGTCTATAAGTGGTATTAAGTTCCTTCGGCGCGTTCGATTTATTTTTATTTTATTTACCAGTTAATTAGTGGACGTTCTAAATTGACTTTCGCCGTGTCGAGTACTTTTAATTAGTGTAATTTTTTTCTAGTGGAACGGACAGTTTTTATAACTGGTATAATTTAGAAATAATTGTTTACAATAGTTAAGTTGAACGGACGTTTGAACTCTTTATTAGCTACTTAATGTGGTGTTGACGGTTTACTGGAAAATTGCGGAAAATTCTTTTTATCACGAAGATTCGTGGTTTGTTTGAAGATAAGGAAAATAATTGTCAGCTCACCAGGTAAAACGTGAAAAAAGTTTTGTAAAAAAAATGTTGTTACTTTTTTTTTTGTTTTGCCTATATTTTTATTTTTGCTCTATATTTTTTTGTTAAAAAAATATTCTCAGTAACGGTGTCATTTTACGAAAATTAGTTTATTATGACACAAGGCCAAACAGTTCACAATCACAATATTGTGTGTAAATAATTTCGACAAAGTCGAAATTAGACACCTAGACTTCGATACTTAAAATAACTACCTCGATAATTTATTTACCGAACACTATTTTTTTATTAAAAAAAATACAAGTTACTGTCAGTCATTTTTTTTTTTATCTTTATGTTTTTTTTTTGCAAAAAATGAAACGATAAACATTCAGACAAAAAATAAAAAAAAATCTTACTCGGAAATCTCAATTTGATATTCTCGTGAAAACGCATCGGTTCATCGACCCCGCGTCGCCGGACCGCTCTCTGATAAAAGAATCATATTAATTCATACTCATTCAGCTGTTTACAATTTACAATGAAAACATTCACTTACGCCGACAAATAAAAATACAGTGCGACCGTGAAGCCTTTTTTGTGGAATCCTTTTTGTTTTTTTTTTGTTGTATTTCTTTTTTTTTTCGATTTTATAAATGGAAGTGTGTGTGTGGCTTGTGATGATTTAACTCTCTTGATGAGAATACGGAATTGATTTATTTAATCGTAGAAAAAAAAACTTTAAAATTGATAAATAGTAATTACATAGTTTCATATTTCAAATTGGTTTTGTGAGTTTAGAGTTTTAATTCGTTTCTGATTAAATTTTACTGTTTTGAAATTTATAAAAACTGAGCATTTACTTTTTTGTAAAACCTATTTATCGACGACGTACTTTTTTGTATATAAAGTCAGTAAATCTAATAATAAATTATTTGGAGAAAAAAAATGCTTAAAACAACTCTAGTTTACATAATTTTAACGATCTCGATTAGTTAGTTTAAAATCGTAAATATCGTATTTTACTTCTATGAATATTCAGTTCTATGAGTATTCAGTCGCATCGCGCCTTTAAATTCAGGTTTCGTTCACAAAAATGTAAAGATTTATGACCCACTCGTGGGAAAGGGTCCATAAAACCAAAAACTAAACTAGATTTAGAGGGTCATCAAAACCAGTTTCTTTTACCATGACACAATTTAGAAAAAATTGGGTTAGGTAAAAAATCCCGGCATTGTATGTTCAATCAAGTGTCACACTCATTGTCTTCGAATCGATTAACCCGTCATACGAGTCGAGTGTGGAACAAAAAATGGTGACGTCATCCACTCACCATAATGCATTAAAAAGTACAATCGCTGAATACGTATCTCTCATTGATACTGTCGGTGCCGATTACCGGGGATTTTTTGCGAATGATTGAATTTTATTTACAATTAACCCAGCCTCGGCATCGATGAAAGCGAGAGTGACGATTAAATGCCATTTAAAAATAAAACAGCTCGCCGCCATAACATTGGAATGACTATAATTTATACGCGTGTATCGTCGACGAATGTTGGTCAACGTTGATCCGGTTTAGATTTTCTAACTCACACTTCGTTGTAAAATTTGTTCAATAGGTAAGCATGTAGAGCAAGGAATCTATGTATAAAAGGTCGGTTTGACCCGCGAGTAGTGCGCGAAAAAATCAAGGCGTAGACGAGACGTCTTAGTCGTAAGAAACCGCCCAAACGTCGTAGGGGGGCGCGGGTGGCGCGGGCCCGCCTAATTTGTCTTAGGCGGAAAAATCGCGCGGCGATTACAAGTGGCTCGTAACGAAGTCGGCCCCAGGGCGGGAGGGGGAGGGCGCGAGGGCGCGGGGGCCCGGCGGGAGGGGGGCGCGCTAGGGGTGGCGGCGAGGTCGGCCGCGGATGCGTCTCAGTCGTCCGTCTGGAGTCGCGCCGGCCGGCCGGGCCGCGCGGCGTAATACACGTTCCTCGTGCTCTTGTGATTATAAATTTTAATAATACAAAATTTAAAAAAAATTAAATATTAAAAAATTTAACCGCGTCTAATCGAAAATATTTTTAGGCTAAAACCCCCTCGACCCTCAATTTTTTGACCTAGACTGTTGGCAGTGGACAAAAGTTTTTTGCGAAATTTTTAATATTTACGTCGGTTACATTTGTGAAGAGATTAAACGTTTGGCCGTTAACGAGAATATTTTTATTTAAAATTTTATTTTTCTTAAATACGAGCGATCTCGAGTGAGCGATTGATGATAAAATAATAATTAATGATAAGCGTTATATTATTATTAAGTAAATAGTTGTAATTGAACTAAAATTCAGACTGCCACAAATATTGTCTATTGTATTTAGCTAATAATATTTGGACTATAGGTGTGGTGCATTCGGACTTACAAACTTTTTGTGATTACAACTCAAGAATTCTTCTCCCGGACCAAGGTTGTGATATAAATACTCTTTTCTTGTAGAGCTAGATTTCTTTTTTTGTGATGTAGCAGTTTTTTTTTCTTGATTCCTTTTTTTATTTATTTTTTTATGTATTTAAAAGTTGAAGCAATTAGAATTCTTGTAATCGAATTCACTGTATATTTGTTATCGATAAAACGCTTTACTTTTTATTTTTTACTGTGTTAAAGAGTGTTTTTTTTTTTCAATCGCCCGACGGGGTTTTTGCGCGAAGAAATCCGCAAACCCAACATATTTTTGTTAGACTTAGATTTTGTTTACAAAACGCTACATAGTTTTTACTTTATATTTTGTTTTATACAGATTCCAAACAAGACTTTTTCTTCTTTTGTACATTTTTTATTCGACAAACCTAGCAAGTCTTTTTTGAAGTCTCTTTTTATTTTATTGTTAAAAAGCGT
This sequence comes from Diachrysia chrysitis, assembly GCA_932294365.1. NCBI lineage: Eukaryota > Metazoa > Arthropoda > Insecta > Lepidoptera > Noctuidae > Diachrysia > Diachrysia chrysitis. The sequence continues at coordinate 3,378,792 of OW028661.1, forward strand.
CTCATTTTGTGATTTATTTTGTTTTTTGTAATAAACCATTTTTTATTTTGCTTGTTTATTTTTTTTATTTTGCCTGATTCTACTTTTTAACGGTAAGTACTTATATTTCATCTTAGTGTTCCTGTATATTTGATAGCATATTTAAGTAGACTTAGTTTTAACTTAGGCAAATAGAAAGGAAAAAATGTTTAGACATTATCGTTTAAACCCAAAATGTTATGTTAGTTTATTAGCAAATACGTCTTTGTAGTTGGTATTATAGCAATTTTCTACTGTCGAAACTCTTATAAAATGCAAAGTAAGTTTTGCATTTTATATCCAAATTTAGCCAAAAGGTGAAATAACTGATCATATTTTATTAGATATTAGCTAATTTTTAGCTTTTTTCTAGCAACACATTGATTAATCTATTTCTATCATACATTTCCCTAGATAATATTATATTATAACAAAAAAAAGTTCCTATTCCGTGGCTGCATAAGGAGTCTTTATTCTTTATTGGTATTTGTCTAAATAAATAGTCGTATTTAATTATTTTTTTGTTACCATTTAAGTATTAAATAACTTACTTTATTCAGTACAAGAATGAAAAAGAACCGGTACAACAGCATTGAATACGAAGGGAACAGTATTTTCTATTGAATTGATGGTAGAACTGGTTTCCGATGGCATTACTTTATGTTTACTAGGGAGAATATCAGTAACGAAACGCCTTTAAAATTTATATTACTATCAATAGTGCGCTTATTATCCTAGCCTAAATTTCTTCCTAAATTAGTCTGTCTCTGAATTAAATAGAAATTTAGGATAGTGTAGTAAGTTGTTTAGTTTTGTGCATTTAGGAAGACTGAATGCGATTCCTTTCTCAATTCTAGAAAAACTGAATCAAGGTTTTTTTGAATTTATAAGCGCTTAAACTAGATGTAATTGAAAATATAAAATATGTTTAGAGAGAGTACCTAAGGTTCAATTTCAATGAGCTATAAAATATAGGAAAAATTATTGCACGATTTTAAACCTGAGATTACTTTATATCAAATGATTTTTATGAATTTCTGGTCCCTTTATTCAAGATACGATTCGTTTTGCTTACGGACGGTAGATTATGGAACCGGCCATAAAAGAGGTCCCGCGGAAATAGATTTAATTATACAAAATTAGTTTTCCTTTTTTTTATGGCTTGTCTATCTAGTTGCCCGTTGAATTATTATAGCTATCTGGAATTAAAATCGTGGTTGTAATTAAAAGTCATTAAAATTTTATTCCGTTGAGACTGGAGATTGTTGCGGATTGTTGAGTAAGACTAATTAATATATTTGTTTTTTTTAGTATTGTAAGAGGAAAATAGGTGACAGTGGTATATTAATTAAAAATTCAGAAGTTCCTACATTACTTTATACGATGTGATAAAGCAAACAATTTATTTATTTTCTTTCAGTAGAGAGTTTTGTAAGAATAACAATTTTGTGGGCAGACAGTACCTACTATGAATAATAGTGTTAAAAAAAACTATTTTACATAGAAAACTTTTATCTACAGGGTTTTAAGTGTTGTTGCTTGACTCAAAACATATTATAATTATGATTTTTTAGAATCTAAGAAGTTGTTTGAAAGACGGCAAAAAAAAATGGTTAGGTATAATAACCATTGCTAATAACGATTCTTGCTTTACAAATTTCGTATGGGCCAGAAATAGTATAAAACGAAAAGGTAGAGTCCTAAAAATAATAGTAGAAGTTATAGTATTTTATAGTAATATACGCTGAGATTTAATAGATTATGTACGAAGGACGACATACATGAATGTATAATCACAAACATCAACCCCTATATAAAAATCGGTTCTATCTATATATATTTTATAAAGATTTTAATAACTAATATCTTAGGAAGATAGAGAACCCAAGGATTGCCAGGTCTAGCTTTTCTGTCTAAATCAAAATGCTTATCTATATAAATAAAACAAAGTCGGTTTAGTTACACCATGGTGGACCGATTTTATTATCTTTGATTTGTTGGTTGCGTCTTTTCCCCGAATAGCAGATAATAGATAGAGAGATAATAGAACCACGGAAAAAGTCTTACCGGAACGGAGACTACAGCGGGTGAAACCGCGAGGCATCGCTAGTTTTTTATAAACCTGTACCAGGCACTTTAGAATCATTAGAATGTACCTATTATATTATTTATGACTTCATTTACGTTAGGCTCTAGTAGGTCGTAGTGTCATTCCTATGGTGAAACCCCGGCAATGAATTGGGTACCTACCTAATTGATAATGACATAGGTAGATAATTACTACCTGAATAGGTACTTTTTCTATAACCTAGGTGAAAGAGACACACCGAGTCCTAAAAAAAAATCACGAGAAGAATAGTACGAATATATCTGTTATACCTACTCAGTGAAAACTTATTACGATATCTTAAGACCGAGCCCCATACTCTAAAATATAATAAAATAAAAAAGATATTAATGATTATAAATCGTTTCATCTTTAGTTTACCTTAAATACAGAATTATATTAACTAAAACCTATTGTCAAAATCGTTAAAAAGTCATAAAATTAATTTTTTCGTTAGTAGCGTCACCTAACTACATTTGTACAAACTACATAATCTTAAATCTTAGTTTATAACCATCACCGATAGAGCGCGCTTTACAAAACTTCTGCTGTACAACATTGATGGCGCTGTAGGCACCAACGCACGCGCATGGGTCACAAAACATTTGGTTTCGGCACTAGTTACTAGGTGGCGTTTGTGTTCTGTTGTAGAGTCAGGAGATAAAACACACTAGCTATATTAATTGTTATTCTCTTATGAAAATACTACTAAACTAATTTGTAACGTCGTTTAATAGACAAGCATAGGCTTTTTTTAATCCCGACAAATTTATAAATTAGATAGGCTACGCAGAAATCGTCACGGGGCGTTGTTAGTTATTATTAAAGTAATTAATAATTTACGACACTTTTATCAAAAAACATGAATATAAAAAATATTCTAAAGTATAAGTTATACCTATCCGTTAAAATTGGCAGTCAATAAGTACTTAGGATACTAATGCTGTTAACAACGCCATCTATAACCCAAAGACGTAAGCAACATAAACTTTAATCTACATCTTGACCAACAGATGGCACTACGTTAGATGTAGAGTCGTGATTAAGGTTGAGACGGTACGAAGTAAGTTAATTAAAAAAGATTTTTTACATGTATTGTTTGTTTAAAATAGTTCTAATATAGTTTCATCTTACAATTAATTATCTAGTAGTCGTATAATAATGTTAAGTGTAGAGCCCGTTAAACATTAATAGCACATCTTTTTATGTCTCTTCGGTAAGTGTTTACTAAGTTGGACATAGAAGTAGTGGTGGGTACTTTTGCAATTCTATTTTTTGTTTTGTATGTACTGAAAATGTTTTAACAAATATTTAATTAGTGACATATAGCTTGCAAAGTCGGTATGGGTAAATGTAGAGCACGAAAAACAAATGAAGAACTGAGTACTAGGTATTATAACTGTTACACATTAAAGTGTTTAACATGTCGTTATTGGGTGTTTAGGAAAAAGTGTTTAAATTTGGTTTAGATTTAGGCTACTTAAGTTTTAATGTATTTCTTTAAGATATTTCTATTTTTGCTTATATATTTTTAACTAAATTTGGAGCACCAATCACACATCGCCACCACAACTAATCTTCAGTCCCATACAACAACAATCTTGGTATTGGGTGGGCGTGCCCAATAGGTGGAGTTCGGCTAAACTTCTAAGAAAGTGGGCGGAGCAAGACGCCGGAAATGACATACGATTGGCTGAGAAACTTCACCTATTTGTGTTAAAATAGTTACTCCAATGATAGATGACTTAGGTAAATCTTAGTTATTGAATACATTTGTTTGCTACAAAACTGAATACAGCGAATAGGAATCCGCTTAGAAATAGAATTAACTAATAATTTTATTAAGTAGTACGTATGATACTTTATGGAAAACAACTTTTAAAATTCATACACGCTCACTACTTTTTATACACCGGTTGAAAGCATGTATAAAGAAAGCTATTGGCTGCTATAAATAGTCACCTTTATCGATCAAGAAAAAAATTGTTTGGTAGCATGTAGGTTTGTTTATTGAGATACATATTATGTTTTTTGAACTAATAACATGGTCTATAAAGTTGGAACAAAACTTTGAATGCAATCTAACATTACTTAATATGCTAGATCTGTCAATCTCTGCCCAATCATACAATGGCCTAAATATGATTAGACTTTATCAAAAAAAATATCTAAAAACAACCGAATTATACCTATTAACCCAAAAAATACCCCCAAAAGGTAAAATCCTACTATAATACACATCAAGGCAGTATAAGAGAGTAGGTGGAGATATTAGTATATTAAAAGCACTTTTAATATACATAATGATGATCAATAGTGGCTCTACTTATATAATGGTGACTCTAATCTCAATTTCTTTTCTTAAACTTTTTTTCGTTTAGTTGTTCTGTGTTTGTATCTGCAATGACATGCTTGGCCAGAATAACAGCGGCCGTCATCCTGTTGCCGCCATGATGCTGAGCCTGAGACATTTTTGTCTCAACACAATATTCATTTTTTTGTTTTATGTTTCTTTTTCATTTAATTTGCGAAGCTGTATTTTTCTTTTACACTTTTTTATACGAACCAGATACCTAAGGGTAAATGTTTTGTAAAGAGATAAAGAAACTTCTTTTTATTTATTTATGGCCAAACACTTCAAATAATAAAATAAAACATTTCTTAACTTTGGGTTTAAATTAAAAATGATGATGTTTATCATTTTAAATTTTATACCTAACTACGCAAAAGACTTACCAAGGCAGCATAAGAGACTAGTAATGTTCATCATTCATTAAATATTTAAAGAAAATAGCTAAACTCTCTTAGATTTTAGGATATAAATTTACTTCTATCAACCAAATGACAACAAATCCGGTTTTGTTTACTTATTCTAATTATTCCCGGTCATTCACATGCGCGCAAACTTTTCAACAAAGGTTCCTCGCTTTGATGTTAAAAACCGAAACAGCTTGGAAAATAAATCATTTGCAAATGTCGTCCTACACTTATGGGTTTGCGTGCACATATTGTGAGTGACCGGTGTGAGATAAGACGTGAAACCCATTACACAAGGGCGTGCGGTACCAGGGCGGCATAAGAAAGTAGGCGTTATTGCGCAAGGAGCCGCGCGGGTGCTGCGGGAGACGGGGGCGTGTCCAAGACGCTGAGGGGCGGGGCCTAAGTTAACTCTAACTTCTTTGAAGTTACGTAACGACATATAAAACAGCTAAAGTCTAGTAGTTTGAGAATTGAATAAAATTGTAGAGCACAATTTTTGTCTATGGTTTAAAAAATTACCAAAAAGGTTTTATTCTGACAATGTAAAGCTTTTCTAAAAGAGATTTTATAAAATGTTACACTGTTGACACAATTCACCTATCTATTACCTATTAAATTACTAGATACTCATTCTTTATAAGTCAAACTCTACATTATAGAAATGTGATATTAATTAGTGATTTTATCTATTTCAGACTTTACCACCATCTTCAGCAGAACATCCGACACCCTTGGGTGACGTCTTTAGGAATATTTTAGGTAAGTTTTTACACTAATCTTACACATTATATCACACCTAGGTACTTTCTACTTACACAGTAAATCTCTCAGGTAAAGCCTCCCTTAGTAATTTCACGCGAAACAAATACGCCACTAACAAAATTAAAACGTATGATTACTTAGACCGCCATCTTTTTAAACGCTATCCAGAAAGGATGAATGGGCGCGACTCTTGACGTTTAAAAAAAAGAAAACTCACGCATCGCGTTCCATTGTACGGAGACATGAAGGTGGATCTCATTAGAGAAACATTCCCGATCTGATGGTGCGAATCTTGGAATCATTACGAGAAACAGAACGTAATGGCGGACATATTTTTTATAATACTTGGCGCGATTTCTATTATTTCTTTTAATGAAAATAAATGTGGGTCATGTTTTTAGCTTTCAAGAAATTTTTATTAATTTCGTTTATTTAGATATTGATAGATATATCTACTTATTATACAATGGTATCTGATTTTTATTGCGTCAACTTTTGTTTTTATTTGCTGTTCTACTTGAGACAAATATCCTATCCGTCGTCAACGTTTTAAACAATAAAACAATTTGTCATTGAACAGACCCTGTTCTAAACACATCTCATTTTATTAAACTTTTTTCTACTAACTCTTATTAACTAATATCCACAGCAAAACCATTTATAAGTAACTAATATCTTCTGACTACTACCACAATTTAAGCTCCTATCCCTGTTAAAAAAAGTATAAAACCTCCGCAGTCTACCAATTACAATACTATTACTGCAGTAAAAAGACTATGACTCCACAAAAGCTTAAAGTCGCCGCGAGAGGCTTCTCCATTAGCGAAGCCTCGAGAACCGCTCAAGATTGCCGTAAAGTGTTATGGTGTTCCTCAGTTACCGGTAAAAGTAATCTTTTACAGGGAACTCGTAAAATGATAGTAAATTGAGTTAGGGTTAGTTTTGTGGTGGTCGCGTTTAAGGGTTGGACAGGTTTTGGGTAAAACGATGCCTATGTAAATGGGTAACAAAAATAACTACGTCAAGATTACATAATATGTAGGTTTACTAAAATACTGAAGATATTTTTTTAGGGTATTACATACTAACACATTATTAACAAAACATCGTAAATTCTTTCTGAAGTAAGTGATTGAAGACATTCTTAACGTCTTATTTTATTATCAAAACTATTTTTAGAATATCGAAAACGATTATTTAGTGAATATGATGACTATAAAAACTATTTAAGACATTTTATAAAGTAGGGTTCACACGTGACGCTGCGTTTTTGCGACAAAAGACGTGAGACAATGCGATAAGTTGGCGCAAGTCGCGAATTAATCGCGAGACGCGTCGCAAATTGAATGTCTAGGTGTGAAGAGGAAACACACGGCAGTAAACTTTAAAACAGAGGGAAAAACACGGAGAATTTGCTACCCCCTACGTTCTTTAGATAAAGGTAGGTTTGCACTAAGAAAAAAGTAAAAACAAAACTGTATGTAGGAAAAAGGTTGATCGAGTTCAGGGATAGCTCGAGAAGTTGTATAAAAAACTATTGGAACGTTAGTTCATAGCTTATGATTAATTATGTTTATGCAAGTATATCTAGTTAGTTAAATATACAACACGATAGTAATTTGACAATATCCTAATTTCCTGTATTAAATTGTCAACAGGAAAACTCAATATCACCGATTAGAGGATAAATCAAAACCAAATATAACTTGGCTTGGAATTTGACTGATGATCAACGATTTACTGATGATCCTTTCAGGGACCGGTAGTTGAGTGCGCCAAGTGCATTCCGCGTCAAACCACAAAGATGAAAGTCATAAACAGTACGCCATCTTTAATCTTTCATACGGGCCGTCTCTGGCACAGTTCTGATTATTCCATAAGTGTGAACACACATTTACACGGCAACTTGGCTCGCAACAAGGCACGCCCGAACACCCACGTATGGTGGGGAGCTCAAGAATTTTAAAGTTTGCACATTAACCGTGCCGAGAAAAGTAATTAAAACGTCTTTAGAACGTGGTTCGATAGTTGGTACTATAAAGTTTGAGGTGATTAAGCTGAATCATTACTACCCAAGCTTCACGAGAAGCTGGAATCTGTAAGAAATATTTAAAAAAGAATGTTTAAAAAAACTCGTAACTACAGATTGGAAAATGTTAACAACGTACTAAGAATGTTTAAATTTTTAACATCGAATCTGATCTATTTTAATCCTTACTAATATTATAAATGCGAAAGTAACTTTGTCTGCCTGTCTGTCTGTTGCGTAGTCACGCCAAAACTACAGAACCGATTTAAATAAATTTGGTACATAAATGGAACGTAATAAGACCCTGAGAAAGGACATATCATACTTTTTGTCACGATAACCGACATCCACGCGGGCGGAGCCGCGGGAAACAGCTAGTCTTATATATATAAATCAATTGCCACATGTATGACGGACATCACTATAGAACTTCTCGGACTCAAAGTAAACATAGATAAGCATAGAGTGCGGGCGTCGCTAGTAGCCCGTACAAGGGGCTACTAGCGACGCCGTGTATTTAAATTTTTAACTAAATGTACTACGCTCGTTAACTGATTTTCCGTGCGACGACAGACGTTTATGCGAAAATATCAGCGGTTCCGATATTATTAGGGTAACATTAGGTTTTGAAATAGTTTTAATAAAACGGTGCGCTGTTTTGACACAAATTTTAGGATTTTACTTGTTCATACTGGTGCCGAACGTTTAAAATATAATAAAAAGTATTACTAAAAAGGTATTGGCATTTCCTTTTTGTATAGATTGATAGGATTACGACTCTCGGGTCAGCTAGTTAAATAATTAATTAAAGCATTCTTTTCTTTTTGTAATAGAACTAAATGTTGGTCTATAAATATATAACATTCGTAGTCTCAATTCCGAGAATTTGAACGTACACGCCTAACATATTGAACAAGCGTACAGTCAGCGACAAAAGTTGCAAAACACAATCAAACTTACAAAATAAAAACGCATTAAAATTACTATAAATTTACTAAAAAGGCTTATAATCTTACCCTCTGTGATAAGATTATTAGGTTTCCTAGTCACAGCATCAATCTATGGAAAGTCCACAAATGCTGTGTTATGGGTGTTTTGTAAAACTGATAGTGATTATTATTTATAATTATTTGTTACGCATTAACATTTGAAAATTTGTAATTAAATAATAGAATCAAAAACTTAAACCTCACGTAGGACTCGAACCGGCGACCACCGACTTAACGCGCTGCACGCCTGCAATGATTGTGATTAACTACTTTGCTGACTGTAGTTCTGATTACCTATTCAGCTTTAAGCGTATTTACTGGGTGGACAGTAAATCACCTTATGTTATACAAAACAACAATTGAAGATCATCACACAATGAGTAACATCCGCATCTTGCAAATAACACCGGAGTCATGATCTAACGGATCTCGGATCGTGTTGTATTGGCGCGCATTCCGTGACGGCTCGCCATTGGCCAACACACATCCGTTTCGTGAAGTCACGCCAATTAATCTTTAAAGGTTGGTACACCTGTACATAAGGATGTACGAATAGAATTAACATAATTACACGTTTGTGTGGGAATGAACAGTTTATAATGAATAAGTAGATACAGTTAGCATATAAATTGTTTTAGTATGTATATAAGACACAGATATTTTATCCATCTTCTTTCTGTACCTACATAAGAATGTTGCCTATTTGTTGATACTAATAGGAAAACGTTAAAAGCTCGCCAGTACCAACCCTTAAAAGTCCAATATGGGCTGCAAATATTCAAATAATAAATAATGCGGAGTTATATATCATAACTAGAAGATAAACATACGCAAACTAACAAATATAAATCCATACTAATATGTATTATAAATGCGAAAGTAACTCTGTCTGTCTGTCTGTTGCGATTTCAAGGCCAAACCGCTAAAACGATGTTAATAAAACTTATATGGGATAAGCTTGAAAGTCCAAGAAAAAACATAGGCTAGTTTTGGCCGCGATAAACAACACGAGGGCGGAGTCGCGGTCAAAAGCTAGTTACACATAAGGAGCTATTTAGTTATCAAATCCAAAACAATGAACATCAACACAACATTCAACACAGCATAGCTTCAGTTGCAAACACACCACCGATACCACTTACGAATAACTATTATTTTTCTTATACATACAATTTCCCCCTGGTACACTTACAATGGGGTACAGAAATGCAACTTGACCAGGTGGCGTAGACAGATGTGACTTACGGCGCGTGCGCACTGTATTCGTAACTGAGGTATGCAAATGGTTATGCATCAATTTCATGAGCAAGTGATGTTAAAATGGCGCCGTTGTAATATTGCTGAGAAAATGTGAAGAAATTTTACAACGAATATATTATTATTATTACTTTAATAAGTCTTCTAAATCACAATTTTTTAAAGAAGAATGCAGCTTTTATTTTTGCGTCATGGTTTAATTTTTCAAAGACTTCCAAAAAGGTTTTTTTCTTATATAATTATTTTCGCCGATTTCTTCGTCAATTCTATACCGATTTCCAAAATTCTTTTAATACTAATAAAAATAAATAAATTGAGTGAAAAATTAATTCATGAAATCCAATTACATATCAAAAAGATAAGTTTTTTAAAGTCATATTTAATTTAAATTTAAAACCACAAAAAAGTGTTCGCTTCAAAAATATAAAAACGGCGTCATTATAAAATGAGCTTTCATCTCCTTTCACTTTAAACATTATCTTATTCTGTTTCCAAATCCAAATCCTCGAACACTTCCAATTAGAAACGAAACACATCTTCAAAAAAGGAAAAATAATGTTTGGAGGGTCGCGCGCCAGGTGTACCAACCCCTCTGTCATCCACAATATAATAATACTTATTATCACAACTCCTTATTATTTCTTGTTTTAATTGTTCCAGCCTTGGCTTTTGCTTCTTTTGTTCGCGTTTAATGGCGTATTGTTTGTTGGGCCTTTTTTAAACGCGTGCGCGTGCCGTAATCTTACGTCTCATTGGTCGTTTTAATGTTTGTTTTTCATTGAATTTTGTGATTTGGTTACAAGACTATCAAGACTGCTAGGTACCTTTCAGAGAACACATTCATTATATTACGACATAAGAAACTTTTTTGGCAGTCCTTTTTTAAATGAAGTAGATGCGTCGTTTTATTTCTTAAGTTGTTTTCAGAATATGTATTTTCTTAATCTGTGGCAAAATAAATTCATTTGTTTCTTCTTTTTTATATATATTACAACCTTAATAACGCGCAAATTCAATACAATTAAGTACAAACTTTGCTCAACGAAATATCCTCTCGAAAATAATTAATTACACATGTGAGTCTCAAGATTTCTTGAAGTTTAATTGAAGGGATGCCTGGCTCGCCGCGCCTCACACAAGATTGGGCTTGATCCTCGCATATTTGGGGACAACTTCTAATTGATTTTGTGGAACTTTCTGGAACATTGGCTGTTCTTAGTGGTTTTGCCTTTCAATGGGAACTAATAAAAACTGTCCGTCTTTTTATTTGTGACTTGATTGAGACATAAAGAACTTGCAATTCTTTGATAGATTATAAAGAATCTTTTTAATTCGATTAAGTCGTTTTCAAGCAGTTATCATTTCTTTTCAGCTATATTATTTCCGTGCAAATTGTTTTTTCTGACAGTCATGTTTTCTTAAAACTTTATACATAAAGAAATCTTCACTTAAGCACATACATACTCAATTTGATCTTACTAACTTTCATTAATTTATCCACTTAATATCCTCTCAATTTTCTAACCGTCGCTTAAAACAAACTAATTAACATGAACGACATTAAATTCTCAGCTGTTTCTATTAGTAATTAGATCTGTATGAACACGAGAAGAAACCAGCATCTGGCAATACTGAGACAAATCAAACAAGAACAAAATAACCACACAAAGTTAAGCATGCATTGTATAGTGGCGCTAGTGTAGCTTTCAGTCCATACAAAAATGTCACTCTCACGTTTAAAATGTTCTGTTTATCATTAGTTCCAATTTTTAACACCGGTACCCCTAAATTTGTCTTTCTAAGTATATTGTAGATGTACCCAGGGGTCTGTTGTATATGTTTTTGATCAAGTAAACGGTAGTATTTTAAGTTTTGGTAGAATCGGATAACATAAAAATATAAGTTTTAATGTACCTCATTGTTTTTGCCGCTCAGTGCAAAACTTATATATACTGTCAGGGATTTTATTTTCATTTTTGTGTTATTTTCACTACTGTAACATTGTTTACTTTACCTCCGTACCTATTAAAAATACGTCAATACTGTTATAAACAAAAATCTATCCTTATTCATGAATCATTTACACCATAGACTTCCAAACACTAAAGTAACGTCAAAAATAAATATTTGGTACAATTAATTATTTTGTTATGACTCAACTTGTAATTATAATATTAATTAACTGTTTGTTATTATAGACCTAATCTATTATTAAACTTCAATTACACATTTCAATGGAAATTTTATATTTTCCTTTTAAACTTATTCTAGGCTTATTAGACTCGTAGGTACTTAATAACTTGGAAATAACAAAAAAAAAGTATAACTGTTTTTTTCTAGTTAGTAGAATTATTGTAGTTTTATAATTGGCTAGTTTTGGTAACAAAATGATGACGCCATGGTGTCTATTGACACTTGTAAAGTTCACATCTATAAAAGAGTAATAAAATAACACTGAAGTGTGAACATCGGACTCTTTAGACTCTCGAGTCCCTCAATAAAACTGTGAGATTGTGTGCTTGATCTTAGGGTTGGCACTCAAGAAATTTTAAAATATCGTCCTAAAATTCAAGACCAATTCTTTTAATACTCTTAAATCTTATCGTTATCGATAATACTTACATTGTAGGCAATTTACGTAAACTTTGATAGCAAATCACGTGAAACATTCGCAATTAAAATATTATGAAAAAAAAAACAAAAACTCATTTATTCCAACTAGGCTAACAAACAAAGTAGCACTTTAAGAACGTCAATAAAATCGACAGCACCCTGATTCGCTCACCCTTTACCGCTTCCTCAGTGCTGTGGAGAAGAAACGGCGCAACAACTCACCAGCAGCAAGCCATTCCGTTAACAATAATAATAATAAATATAATTTGGGGACCGCACTGTAAAATTAAAAGTATTATCTACAGAGCCGAAGGTCAGCAGAACGACCAGTCACCAAAAATGTGGGAAATTTATAAAGAATGCAACGTCTTAAAGACGCTCACACTAGCACCGTACCTTAACACTTAAATGGGTGTTTTCTGCTTGGGGGAGCGCGACGTGCTCTCCTTATACTTAAGGTTATCGTGGGAGGGTTAATGCTTGCTTATCTGATTGTGCTACCCATACATTATTATGACTTGTTCAGGAAATATGTGTAATTTGTACGTAAGTAAAGGTTAAACGGTCTTGATTGAGAAGTTGTTAAGTTTACCGTGAACGTTGATTATGTAGGTGTTAAATATAAACATAAAATTGAAGCAAATTATTACTTACTTTGCTTCAATTTTATGTTTATATTTAACTATTTAAAACAAAACGGTTTACTCACGTATATTCTCGGGATCGCCCGACTAGTTTCAGACTCAATAGGAGTCCCAAATCATGAGCTGACTGAACTGAACAGTAATGAATTATACACACAAACCTTACTTGAATAACTCTATACATTAGCGAAACTGTGAGGACTTAGTTTTATAATGTAAATACGATAGTTTCTACTTACGCCTTTGTGATTTTTATTCTTGTATTTTATTTAAACATGTCCTGTATAATAAAGCAATAGTATGTACTGTCTATATAAGATGTAACAATTCAAACGATATCTTCTTTACTTACATACAAACAAATTCATGTATGTATATATTACATATATACATATATTATATTATACAAGATATCATTAAATAAAATGCAAGAATAAAAATCATCATCACAAAGGCGAAAGTAAGTAGAAACTATTGATAGCTATTTAAAATGGCGTACAATATCAAATAATTAAAAAACGAACATTGAAAACTGTACAACATTACTTAGACAAAAAATCTGATCTTCAAATCATTCAAATGCGTTTTGGCAATCATCTGCTTGAATTAAAAAGGGTTTAAACCCTCAAAAGAAAAAACTATTTGCTATCTAAAAAGATAAACAAAAAACGATCGGCATACGTTAAGATAACTACAAGACACACCTTGATGCAGACTCATCAATTTTTTGTGCAAATGTTTGGTTAAATATTGGCCATGCGATACAAACATATGTTCGGCGCGTGCGCATAAAATTGAACACCTTTTCTGACATTTGTGGCGATGTATTGGCTATAAATTTCTTTGTTGGTAAAGGGCTGGTACAGATTGCATTTTTTTTGCAATTATATGTGTATGTGATTTTTCGACAAACTAATTATAGCTAACTACCTACTAATGATATATAATATGACTATTGAAATTGAGCTACTGAGTATAGGAAATAAGGTGTACCCAATAGATAGGTCCACGTTATATCCTATACTCAGTTTAAATTTATATTAAGATTAATATACCTAAGTGTAACTGTTATTATAATACGAAAATATTTGTATTTTACTAATTAACAACTTTATTTATAAAAATCTCGACGGTGTTTAGCAAGTGATTCTTAATTCTAAAATTCTCTATAGTTAAAATAAAATAAATATCTATCATTATATCTAAAATCAGTCGATAAAAACCGACGAAATTTTTTTTATCAAGGCCAAAAATGTAAATTATAGTCTTTTGTTAGTAAATCAATACTTAAACGACATTGGAAGTTACTTCAACAAGTCTCTAAAACCCAACTGAACTTGTTGAAAGGTTAGATTAAAAATATTGTTTCCTAGTTCAGAAATCGCAAAAACCCTATTCGAAAATTGTGCATACAAACATAGAATCCAGTGGCCGTTTGGAAACTAATATCTGTTGACAACACAAACAGGATCCGGAATATACGGATGCTACCAACATCAGGACGATGAACTTCACCTTTACATTTTTTACGATATCTTTTTTCCTTTTAATAAACACTAGTTTTAGTTTTCGGTAACGTTTCTATTTGGTCGGATTTAAGTGACTTCGTAAAATATGCTGTGTTGAAAAATATTTCATGGGATGTCTTTTTTAAATGTGTTTTATGTAAGTTTTTCTTTTACATCATTCTGTTTCATCGACATTACTTGACTGGCCTGTTGGCCTAGTGGTTAGTGACCCTGACCGCTAAACCGAAGGTTGTGGGTGCGATTCCCACCTAGTACAAATCTTTGTGTGATGAGCATGATCATTTGTTCTGTGTCTGAAATTTATAAATTACACCCAGACAATTAACAGAAAATTAAGCATACGCTTATTATCGCGATATACATATATACGCGCATTATCAATTGTCTGGTTGCCATAATAGAGGCTTTGCCTAGTTTGGGATCCGATGGCCGTGTGCGAGTTATCCCAAGCAACTAAGTAGGTACCTATTATGCCACTAAGCTTAATAATTTCAAATCTAAAATGTTACTTGTATTTATTAAACTAATTGGAGTATTTACAATCTTCCTTATTGGAAAACAAATCCAGGCACTAAATGAAATCGAAACCAAAACAAGACCTTTATTAATACAGTTAAGCAACTTAGAAACAAGAATTCAAATGTCTAATTATTTGGTTTGCTTTAGCAAGCTAAAATTATCTTACTCTGAATTTGGATACAAAGTAAATTCAACCTAATTTTCATTCATTTTAAAGTAATTTTCCTTTGAATGCTCTGCAAGTAAAGATTCATTGTTTATTCCCACGATTGTAACACATCCTTAAATAAGAAGTATAACAATAGGAACTCATTAATAGATAGTGTATTCACTTCCGGAGAAAGTGCTATCGGTTGGGAGGTATTTTGCATCCTCCGACTTTCTCTTACAACCCTCTCAGAGGGAGGACATAATTATTTGGAGAGAGAGGGAAAATTATAACATCTAAAATTACTAGCCTAATATCGACTTTCTTTATTTTTACGTTGCTGTTATACAACTGTGTTTAAAACTACTTTAGATAATTGTAACCAAAATAACTTGCAAAATAAAGGTTCCGTTTTCAAATAAACAAGTATTGTCTAAAAACAAAGCAACATCACGTCAAACGGACAATTTCCACATCTAATATAACATGAAACGACAACCTAAAAAATGAACAAAAAAACGACGATCCGAACAAAAAACAAGCGAACCAAACAAAAAAAACAAAACGCGGTGAAGCTCAAACAAAACGTGCTAAACTTTCTAGCACGCATCTAGTTGAAGACACGCTTTTAATATCCGAGGAAGTGGCGACAATCCTCTTAATCAGGGAGAGACAATGTGTGAAATGGGGCCACGCATACACCAGAATGATTAGTTGCTTTGTACTGGCCACTTTTGCTGGTGGCAACTTTGGTGGGAATTGTGCCGCTATGAGTAATTTGTTCGTGCCTTTTTTTGTTATCTGCTCTTTATTCGCAAAAAGAACGCGTATTTGTTTTCAATCAATGCTTCTGAATAGTGATTTGAACGATTCTATATTTTGGTTGTTCTTTCTTTTATAGAGGGTTTATTTATTACAAAATTTGAATGAAACATTTTTATAAATTTTAAAAGAAAAGTAATTATTGTATCCTTTTAATTGTCTTCAGACGATGTAGTTTCTACATTTTGTGAGAAGAGAGGTTGAACTATTCAAGAAAATTTTAACCAAAACCGCCCCAAAATGTGGCCTGAGTATCAACATATTTCTTCATTTATACACCCAGAAACTTCAGACAAAACCACTGAATATCAACAAACAACACACTATCACGAACAGCATACCTACAGCAAAGAAACAAAACATGAATGTTAAACAAAAACGAAACGACCCGCAACAGGCTCCAGCGCATCTTATTCGCATAATCCACACAACTACGTATATCAGTAATTAAAAATAAATCGCTTAAAAGACAAAGGACGAACCGACGCGAGATTTCGTTTTATTACTGGCTGGTAGGAAAAAAAATCATTTCGTTACATAGGAAAGAAAGAGTCGAGCAAAAAACACAATAAAGATACAATGTAAACAGGTTAGGGTACTTGAGTAGCTCATTACGCCGCAGATGCGCCGGGATTAGCCGGCTGGCTCGTTTGAGCCCGGCAGAGCACAGGCAGGCCCACGGCTCGCTTGAGCCACGACTACACTGCCTTTGTTTAACCTATTTCGGTTTAGATTACGCTTTTACCGCAATGAGACTTAATTAATTAAAGATGTATCTTGTAATTATTGTGCTTTTTATTTTTATTGTTCAACTATAACTGGTATAATATTTCCACTGTATTCAGATCGGAACTACAAAAGAGTGGCGCGGTTTATTCGTACAGAAAAATAGATCTAACTCATCTTAAATCGATTATTTCCTGAACAAAAGACAACAAACTCGATTATACTTATCGGATACGGAATCGACAATCCGTATAAGCACTCGATACGTTTTGTTTTGAAATTGTTACGTTTTTTATACGCGACTGCGTTTTTTTTTCAACCTCTTGTATCGATAGACTGATTTGTCGCAATGTTCTGTCTGAGTGGTCATGTAGCCATTATTTTCGTTCCATGACCGCGGAACGGCGAAAGGATGCCATTGAATATTCGAAAAAAGAATCAAGGATTGAGTAAACCGTGTGTTCCGAATTTGTATCGTTGACAAATACGAATAATATAAAAAAAATCGTACATGTGTTATTGAAATGTCGCAAGGTAATAAAATGTTTTTATATTTTCATTTCTGGAAAATTTTTTGTGTCTTTCAATCCTATGACGTTGTGAGTTCATGTCATCATACATTATTGGTTTGAAAATGAAGCTTCGTTAACGAAAGCCTTTCAGGAAATTTATAAATAACACGAATTTAAAGGGTTTTCGGAGAATTACCGCTGTTTTGTTTTGAAAGAATTATAAATTATTAAAAGTATTTATTTTATGATAAAAGTATCTATCATGTGCTTTCATGCTATTTCATTATGTTATATCAAAAAGAGAATTATATTTTGTCAAGATTTTATTATTTTGGATTAGAAACTATAATATTTTAAAATTACGAATTTAAGACTTCAAAATGGTAGAAACCGCAACCTTCTTATTATACTCTAATAATTTGCACTACTAAACGACAAAACACGTAGCACAATCGACACGTCTAAGTAGGATACTTGGATAATATTCATCTAGTCTTACTAAGTAGAATGATATTGATAATATTGTTAACTAGTAAATCTTGACACAAAACTTGGCGATTTAACAAGATCTTGATAGCGCAAGCGACGCGCGGGAGCGGATACAACGCATAGCGCACGCCGCACGGCCGCGGAAGCTACGTCACAATGGTGGCTCGCTTCCGGGCGGAGTCACGCACGGCCGCTAGTACTGACCAAGAGAAAGTTTGCTTTTATTGATATTTTATTTTTCCTTTACATACTTCAAACAACAAAAAAAACTTATTTTCTTGTGTGGCAGAAAAGTATTTGTTTCTATTTTCGGTTTTATATTTTATTAGACTTAACTTAAAATACAATTGGTATATTAGAATATGAAAGTCAAAAGTAACATGAAAAAAAAAGATTTTTACACTAACAAAACAAAAAATAAATAAAAATTTACATTCTTAATCTACATTTTCCGATCAAAGACTAAACACCTTATAAAATAAAAATATACAAATAAAAAAAAGCAAAGAACAACTATTTTTCTATCGGTACGATCAGGTGCAATAATTACATTAGTATCGGAGGGACAAGCCTGTGGGAATGCCACATAACATGACTATACCGAAAATTCTTTAACATGCGCATTTCAATGCACCTGGCTATAAAACAATATGGCAATTACCTATTGTTTATCGTATCCTATAGGACAGATAATGGAATACTATGTGAAAAAGGACATAGGACAACTACTATGTAAATTAAAGTAAATTAGGAATTGTAAATGTAAATATGAAATTTGAGAAGAAATTCTGAGAAAGTGACTTTTATTATTTCAAAGGAGAAGAAAATATTCTAATCGTCATAAAATCCATAATTAAAATAAAGAAACCCGGTTTCCCTTGGCCTTGGTCACACCTTTACTTCTAAATTACTGGACCAAATCGGATATTTTTCCTTTTCTTAGAAAATAATAAAATTAAAAAAACTTAAGGAAATGTTTATAAAATCTCACACCACACGGGCGAAGCCAACAGCTAGTATATCTAAAATTGTTAGCTTGCACAACATAGGAATCTATTATTTACTTTATTAAGTTAAAGATCGCGTTTTTCAATGGTTCTAATGATCATTTAGTAAAACATAACCTTTTATTTCCTGG
The DNA here is from genome assembly GCA_932294365.1 of Diachrysia chrysitis. Taxonomy (NCBI): domain Eukaryota; kingdom Metazoa; phylum Arthropoda; class Insecta; order Lepidoptera; family Noctuidae; genus Diachrysia; species Diachrysia chrysitis. Next base: position 3,397,854 of record OW028661.1, read on the forward strand.
GGCCATAATCGCTATTCGTTCCCCTATTACGAGTATAACAACTTCCGGAGATCCCTAGGTAATATATTAGGTGCTACGGGTAGCCGTACAAAGACAAAAGTGTAAGTAAATAGTCCAAGAATAGATTATAGTTTCTTAATTTATTGTAAAGTTATTAATAATAATTTGTTTTACACATAACTGTAAAAAAAACCCACTTCCAAGAATTTTATATGAGCCCAACTCTGAGGTACAACTATTGATAACGAATAGTTTTTTTTTAATTAATCCACAATTGCCGAAAATATCTCATAATATACAAAAAAAACGTAGAATTTTAAAAATTTTTTTAAACGTCAAAATTACATCGATTTTAAAATGTCTATAAATGTTCTAATATTTTAATTTTAAAAGAAACAAATAACTGAACAAGTCAAAAAACATCTTTATGTCACGAATTGTTAATCTCAATTTACGTTCGTGATTATATTATTTCCACAGGAAGACACAGTCAAAATGCCAAAACTCCCCTTATACATTAAAAAGTCAAACAAGTAGCAATGTGATATCATATAATTTTAAAACCTGTAGTCTATTCAGGCAAAGGAAACGACAAGTGAGCCACTTGCCGCCATTTTCTTAGTTATCTCTTCCGTTACGTGATATCGTAATTATATGTTCACTCATCTCTTTTGTGGCGAGACTGTGTGCTCTATGCTTCCTGTCTTGTGCCAGCGTCACATCAACGGGGGTGCAATTCATAAACGGATATTTTATTTGTATTATTTTTTATTTGCAAGAAGGGTTTTGCAACTTCCTACAAAAGTACCCTGAAATGCTAGACTAAGAGAGATTTCTTGCCAGTTAATTTCTCCGTGTGTTAAAAAAAATAACTTTAAAGAATAATACAATATTTTAATAAAGAGTAAACGTTAGGCATTAGACAGTGTAAACTTAAAATTAAAACATTAATTAACAGGTAATTATTCTTAAAAAAGGACGCAAAAATGAGGCGTTAATTCATACATATGTCATTCAAACAGAAAACTTAACAGCTTTTTTTAAAGCATTTCTCTTAAAAATATTATATAATCAGTGGATAATATATCAAGTGAACTTTACCGTAGCGATAACCGCTCTCCGCTTGTGGTTTGCACCACCGTATAATGGATGTATGCTCTTTAATTGAAAGGGGCGATGTGATTTAAATAATTTTATTGATGTTAACTCTTCATTTCCATACTTTTTATACGGACTTTTCTTTTACAAGGTATTATTTATGGATATTCTTTAGTTGATATTTTTGTGCTTGCAACTTTAAATTTTTAAGCATATGGACATTTATCTAAGTTCCTTCGTTTTAGCGTTTATTTAGCAAACTGAATTAGTAACTAAACCTTTATTAAATTCCAGATTGTTATAAATAATGACAAAATCAATAAAAAAGGATTTTGCCGAGTAAATAATTTTATTATACCAAACTAACCCAAGAAAGAAACAATAAACTATCATGATCTAAGTTTACAGGCGCATACGCATCTCAACATACGTGTAATCCGGATTCAAATTAAAAAACTTTCAAGTAACATTTAACCAAATGTCACGCTTATCCCTTTGAAGAACTTGTAAACAGATGTGCTCTGAAACGTGGCAAGGGCAAACTACCAATACAAGCTGACCTGTCATACCATCCCTAAGGCGAACTCAATACAAGTAATCAAACGTTCATGAAAGGCCAATCAATATTGGTTATAATTAAAGGCTTGTTGTCAATCAATGGAAATTAAACTATATTTGTTGAGAGCTAAAGTGTATTTTCGGGTGGGGTGTTACATGGTGTTTTTATGGGGTGGCGTGTGCTAAACGCTATTGATTATAGGAGATTGTGGCACACTAACATAGATATAATTGCCGCGACCTCGGGGAACATGGTAAATCATTTGAATTGTTTATGAATTTTAATTTTAATTGTTTGCTCATTCAATCGCTATAAACGTCTTTTATTTTTATTTAATTATCGCTTGGGGAGGATTTGATTTATGTTGTTAATTTTGATTCTTAAACTATTTTTTTTTCTAACTTTTGTTTGCTTTTATAGCTGAAACAGACAGTAGTAATTAAGTCCTATCGTAGTAGGTACTAACTCGCATCTTCAATCTTTAAAGTTACATAAACTTACTTAAAGTTACATTACAAATAGTACCATATTTAATATATTCGGGGTCCAACATCAAGGAACAAACGATGGATTAAACTCCTAATAAAGATCGACTACTATATTCTTATTTTATTCATCCTTCTTATTTCTTACTCCACATGTAAGCATAATAATAAATGAGACGCAGCAAAAAGTTATAAGATGACCTACTTCAAGTTTTGCACCTTTTGCCGAAAGAGTTCCTTTTGATAATGCACCACCTTGCAGATGCATATGGCGGCCCGCATGTCTTGTCAGTTTTTGCTCAGCCATGATTGAATTAGATCAGCGAAATTCAGAAATGAAACACATTTCGAACATTTGGTGTTTGGTTTAACGGATATTTTTAATTTGATATTTGTGTGTTTGATCGTATTAATATTGTCTGGAATTAAAGACATGCAATCCAAAATTGTAAAACAAAAAGATAATATTCTCTCAATATTTTAGAGCAATCTTTTAAGTAATTTTTGATGCAACCTTTTACAGACAATCAGTCAATCGGCAAAAGAAAGTTGTCGATTACTATTTAATTAAACGTATAGATAAAGAAACATTGTCCAGAAATAGGATAATAACTACAGTTTTTACAAAAAAACTGACTTAATCTTACTATATTATAAATGCGAAAATTTGGATGGATGGATAGAAGTTTGGATGACAGCGAGGCGCAACTAGTTTTCTATATACTTAGTAATGTTAGCAAAGTGCTTGACTTTAATTTAAAATTAAGGGCGTATCTTTTACAAAAAAAAAAAAAAAAAAAACTATTTTCGTCAACACCTTTACACAAACAATCACATCTTTCAAATTCTAAATCCAATATTTTTTTCACATATACAATAACAATATTAAACTAACAAAATTCGTAATGCGAACATGGATCTCAAATAAAAAAGCAACAACAAAAACTAATTCCTCCTTCCATTCACGTCCGTATATTGTCTTTGGTCGTTCTGCCAGTCCACAGGTAATCAAAGGTGGACAACAAAGCCAGAGATAGGCTTTTTGAATGCGTCCTTTGCCTGAGTCAGCCATTCTCGTTTTATACATATCTCAGTAATTGGCTTTTGATTTATATTGACGTTTTTTTTTTATGTCTCCATTGTTAGGTTTGTCTTTAAGTCTGGTTAAGAATGAATGAATTTAATTTTAGTAAGTATTCTGAAATCCAATTCTTCACCCCAGGCCTCATTTCGTAAAAGAACCTAGCACTGATCTTTGCAGCGATTTCATATTCCAAAGATTTGATTCAAGTTTTATAACGAAAATTCCCTTCACCTTCTTAGATTTTTTGAATGACTAAAAAGCAACTACCTAATTACACATTCTCCACTTTGCACTTTTGCCTACCTACTCTCATAATTCTGTAGGAACTTGGAGCACAGTAATCTGTTAAAATAGAATTCTGCCATCCGATACATCTGTACCTATGTGATTTAAAGCTACTAGCTTAGAACTTGTGATTTCTGGTAGCTATTGAGGACTAGTTGTTGATTCACCTTTTGAGATCCATTTTCAAATAGCGGTGTCTTACGGTGTCTCCCGCGTAAGTAGTTAGCTTTCTCGTGAAGGAGCTTTCTCGATCCACCCATTCTTGAGTTACAGTTAGTGTAACTAACCCGACTTTAAGTATATAGATAAACATTTCTTTCCTTTAACTGATGAGTATAATACAGAAAACAATAACCATGTGTGTATTATCGCGTTCTTAAAAAAATAAATACTCTTCATAAATAGTATTAATCGAAACCCATAATTATGTTCTTAATTGAATATAACTAAAATACGTACTAAAGACGCATTCGCAACGCTTTACAATTTTCGCGTACCAGAAGACGCGTCATAAATTTGAATGTAACCGCCGCTGCGCACGCGACGCTCATTGCCCCTCACACAACCCCCGCGAAAGGTGCGCGCGCGCACACACGAGGGTCGAGCCCCTATTATCTTTAACATTTCTACAAGATAAAACCAAGGGGAGCAGAGGGTGATTTTCTTTATTCTTCACCCGATTTTATTATTATTTTTTTAGTTATTATTACTGTGATTGTTGAGCCACGCGTCGCGTGCGCACATGTCGAGCGCCCCTTCGCGTAAAACTCTTACTTGTTCAATGTATTGTTCGAGGATTATAAGGATATATTAGTGGTTGATAAGTTTCGTATTATTATTGATATTGAGAATCAAAAATTATAGTTATAATTTAAAATTGTGATAACCGCAAAGATGTAACCGGAATAATAGATTAAATCTGCACCTTGTAGATCCATTGAATACAAAATCGGCGCACACGCAAAAAAATAAGATGCGTCATCCGGTATTGACAAGTAGACCACCTTATAGCAACAAGAAATGTACATCTTTGACACATTCTTAAAGAAACCTTACGTTTTAGAGAATAAGAATCAAAACTCTACGTCCCACGAAAATTGTTTTATTCAATCCTTGTTTGCCATCCCGAGATTGACAAAGCAGCTTTCAAGACAAAACTATCCTTATTCTCAAGACTTCAAAGCTGGATTTTGTTTGGCGATAAGAGTCAAGAAAAAAACGCCTTTCAAGACCCGACCAGCTGATTTTACGCCTGCACCTTACGTCAAATATTTAGAGTAAAATTCTTACAATCTATTAAACACTTTAAACGACTGTAAATAAAGTCTTAAACCATTTGTCTTCAAAAATTCTTGTAAGGTGCTATCCTGTCTTTTCTTTAGAACCACTCCATTTGATTTGAAACTTTAGAGTTAGACCTTAAGGTTGGTTATTAGTTTTCATGGAGCTAAAAGCACGTGTTTCAAGAGATACTATCGAAGCACATGCTTGATCCGGCACTTAATGTGTTTTGTAGGCGTATCAAATGTCTTTGAGTAAACCGCCGAACGACGGCGCCTAAAACAAACGGTCTGACCAGGTGTGGGTTCGTTCCCGGCGTGTTTTATTGTGGTTTATGTTTAAGTTCCGTATTGTTATTGGAGAAAGTGGTTTATTGTCAGAATTTGTTAGTGCTACTGACCTTTAAGTTTGTTGTCTTAAATGTTGAAAATAACCTATTTAGCATGTAATCTACCTATACTTTTATTTGCAATTTTTCGCGGTCTTTTAACGCCTAAACATACACAATTTGTCTTTACTAACAAACTTAATACTTCATCTTTAGCTTAGACTACAACCTTGTTCCTACTTTCTCTATAAATCACCATAACATTTCTCCATTGCAACTTCAAAACGCAATTTTAGAAACAGTCAAACTGTCAAACTCTCTTACCCCCTAAATCGTAAGTCGATATACAATGCGGCTATAATCCTGCAGACAGTACTCAGCGCCCACTACATTACAATAGCTGCTTACCCCCTCCCTCCCTCTACCCCTTACCCCGCCGCCTTACCCCTCGCACCTTTGACCCGGCGCTTGCGCAGCTGCGCGGGCTGCCAAGATGGCGACGAGGGGTGCGCGAGCTTGATAAAGTTTTGCCGGGAAATCCAAATTTTGGTATATTTTTTTGAAGGAAATAAAGAAGATTTTTCTTTCTCTTCTTGAGATATATTTTTGTTAAAGGTAAATAAGACATTCAATCGTCGTCACATTTCTTCTTAACTAGCGGCTTCGAATTTAGTGTGGTGATCAATGCCTGTTCCTCTTCTATACAAAATACTGCCTTATTTATTCATAATAAATTATTACCTATACTACCGAAACTCAAAGAGATAAATCGAAAGTTTTAATCATTAAAACACATTTAATAAATCATCTGTCTATCAAACTAGCTAAAAAGTAAACAAACATCGATTTTTTATCGATTGCAATCGAGACATCACATTTCCAAATCATTAATAATCCATTCGATTATTTCGCTACCAAAACAATCGCATCCCGAAACTCGATATATTTTGATCCACAATGGGAAGACATCTATCAATCATCCGCGAAACATCTTTCGCAACGCACGCGCCCCACAGATGCGCGTACGCAGCTTACAATATCAATAAAATAAAGAAATTCCTCCATTTCGCACACCCCTCTAATTTAGCAGGATTTTGCCACAGACATACAAATAATAATGACTTACCATCTGTCTGTATCTGGACAGTGGATTTGGTTTGTTTTTTTTTTGTATCTTATGTATTTTTGTACTTAATTAGAAGCAACTTAAGTAAATAGCTTCTTAAAAATGAGGGCAATTAAGGCACGTACTTCCATTATAGATTCAAGATAGACTAAGGTATTTATCCAATACATCAAAACTCCATCGCGAAGGTTAATAAATAGACTTGAACTTGACATTTTAAAACTTGAGATCCCGACCAATGAGGTACCAGTATAAAAAATATTTGGTATTCCTACAAATTGAATCCTACTAACTGCTTACCTACATTACACAGTTATACCACAAGGTGTAAGATGCACATTTGTACTACCGTATAATATACGCTTGTATGCACCGGGCACGCGACATTTTGTCCCGGAATAGATGCTAAAGGTGCAGCCGACCCCTTTCTCCTTTCCTCTATTATTACACGTCACAATCGATGAATCGACCCTAGAAAACTGTTTACTATAAGGGTCTTAACAATCGATCGACTCGAACAATTGCCGCCATCCCTAACTTTGAAAAATCTTTACAATTTCAAATTTTGAAGTCGTATTGCAGATTTGAAATTAGGAATATCAAATTTCGAAGAAGAGTTTTCTTTTGTTTTGCTTATTTTTGTTTTATGATTATCTTAAGATTTGGATTTGCTTTTTAATTTGTTAGTTTATTTACCGTAGCTAATTTAGACCTCATTTAAATTCAATATAATATTGTAATGTCTTGTATTAACACACTTTTGTCCGCTAACTTGAAATCTTCACACACATCAGACCAGAGAAAACATTTCTATTAATTTGCTTAGCAATATTTGAGTCGCAAAAAGACAATCCTATGCTATATAAATAGTTCAACAACATTACATTTCAAATAAGCATTATTAAGACCACTTCATTGTATTGTTACTTACTCTACTAATGACGTTTTAATTACAATGGACTAATGAGTAAAATTAAACGTTTCCCACAAATATCCCATATTTCATAACAAATTAAACACAACTTACATGAAAATCACTACGGTTACGATCAGCCAGTCAAAGGCTATAACTTCCGGAACATACAATAATTAAAAATGTCGCGGTCATCGTCACTTCCGGTATATAGACGACGCCATTTTTAGAATATTTTTTTTAATTCATTTTCGCTAATATTGAGTATGGAAACTACATAATTTAATAATGTATTATGCACTTTAATATTGAAATAAACTATGAAGTATCATAAATTTATGATTTAGATACAGACCTATATAAAGATTAGATATCACAGATACGAAATAAGTTTCCCATTATTTAAATTTCAATGTGTTTAAATAGCTTCTTAAATGATTTAAATAATAATAAAAAAGTACATATTATATTTTTTTCACACAGCGTACGTTCGATACAAATCTTTTTCTTCATATAAAACGCCAAAAATATATTTAAATTAAATCCTTGCATATTCATGAAAACATAAGACGATTACATTCACGAGGCTGGTAAATAAAAAGGTCTGAAACCATAAACTCAATATTTATTCTTTGTTCGTTGTTTTTTTTTTTCACTCATTAGCTAAAGGTACACTGTCCATTGAGTCGTAATAAAAAAATGAGCTTAACGTGTAAAAAGTAGCGTTACTTTGATGCTAGCCGCTGCTTACATCAGTGGATACTGTAACTTTATGTGTAGAGCTATGTAAATGATAGACTTGGGTTTTTTAATATTTAGTAAACAAAGTTTGTGGTTTAGGGTTAATTGGTAGGTTCCATTTGTGATATATTTTATTTAGTCTGTAGTACAATAATAATAATATGTAATTTAATTAAATGTTATTTATTTTCGTTGTTCTTTTTTTATTTTTTCGTTTATAATTTAACGTTTTGTCAATATAACGTACAAAGTAAAAGTTAATTACATTTCTATAGAAACTTTTTTTATTTCAATTTAATTATTTAGGTATATTGATGGTTTACTCACGCACATTCTCGGGATCACCCGACTAGTTTCAGACTCAATACGTATAATACAATATGCATGATATATATGGTATAATTACATACTTCTGAATAGAATGTCACCATTCCATAATTTCAAAAGTTTTTCCTTACTAGTACCTTTAATAGTGACAGCAGTGCTGTCCGCGGTTTTATCAAACTGGTAAAAAACCTAAGACGGACTCAGTTATGCGGCAAAACACTCGAAAAAGTCCGCACAGTTGATCTCCTGGCACATTAATTAGGCGCTCCCGGTATCGGGGCCTTAATCAAGCATAAAATTAAAACTTGGCACACGCCAAGCCACCAGAAGTAAGGGTGTGTCCACACGTACCTTATGGCTCGGCAATTTGTTCAAGACATCTGGTCTCACACCTGCCCCAGCGCCCGGCTTCACCCCTCGCGAGCGCCATACCGATACAACTACAAAAATACACCTCTAACACCCCATTCTAATTTCATATCCATTATTAGTTAGGAAATAAAGTTCACATTAGCTTGTACTTTTAATTTACCACGGTAAAAACAAAGCGGTCCGTGTATTATGGTTTTGGCACAAGGTCCAATGCCCCCGTCATTCATCGTAACATACACTATTAAAATTCGGATATGACGAAACAGTTTTTCGACACGACTAGTGGCAATTCAAGTGTGAATTTATGATGGAAAACTGGTGTGTTTGCTCATTAGAAAGTTTTTTGAAACTGTTTGTTGCCAATCCGGGATAACGGACGTGTTTCAATTAGTGCGCTCTAGAATGTTTGTCCGCGCTAGTCGCCCGTCAATCTCCATAGTCGGGCTGTCTACTATCCCAGCGTAAACACGCCGTACGTTCATTCACCCACACGCGCGTCTTAGACGTCGGTACACAGGTGTGCGTGTGTGCGTGCCCATTCAAGACGAGGAGTCCTTACGCCACGTCCGGTGACGTCACAATCTTACAAATGGGCGTGTGAACGCGCCCTACTCGTCATGTTTTGACAATTCCGTTGACGAGATAAGTAAAGGGTTGAGGTTATGCAACATGTAATTACGGTTTGACTTTCTTGATAATGTTAGAATGATCTGACTTCGCGTCCGGTCGGGTGGCACCTTTTTATTGCTGTGATATGATACAATGATAATTCGTAATCATATTATTATCAAAAGCCCCGACCCCATCAAATTCCGTATGGATAACACGTTATTATTTCCCTTTCCCTTATTAAAAAGCCGCGACCCTTTGATACTCCTTGTGCTAATATTAAATCTTTATGTCGTCAGCACAAAGTCAACAACTTCCTGTGACAACTTGCAAAAAACCATTAAATTTTAATTCGTCTCCGCAGGGGTCTAAGGATGCGGGATACTGGTAATTTGGTGTAAGTAGACCAATGTTTGCTTTGTGGATGTGGGCCAAGTAGGCCAATTCGTGACCCATTGTGCGAGGGTTCCAAGAATTGTTCCTTCGATGTGAACGCCCGCATCCCGCGAATACTCGTATATATTAATGTTTAAGAGTCCTTGTCCTTGTGGCTTGTACTGTGTGTTTGAAATCTTTCGGCCACTTATATTGGTGTTCTACGAGGTTAAAACGATACTCTTATTCTTTCTTCTTTTGTTATTGTTCTTTCTTCCTTAAGATCTAAGATAATACTTTTGAGGATATTTATTTTGGTATCCAACGAAGTACACACACTTTACAGGCAATGAAATAAATAGGTTTACACTTTCCTATGCTTTCTTAATTAGAAGAGACCACATCATGCAAAATAGAATAATTTACATCCAATAAAACTAACACAAAATCAAATAAAAAAAATTGACCGATCACTCTGAGCTATGAAATAGGTCAATAAGTTTTAAATATAATTAAACTGATCAAATATAAGTTTTTTTAAATCTGATATTACTAATTTAGTTTGAAACATGCGTGCCTCGATCAAGTCTTCAATTTAAAGCCACTGCTTGAGGCCAAGGGTATTCGATTCAAACTATATGGTACATATGAGGGAAACTAGATGACAGTCAGTTTAAAACGTCTTATAGAAATCAAAACTGATCGTACAATAGAACAACCTACGAACACTAAAAGTCAACATCTGCGTGTTTTTGTTCAATTTGTGCAAAATATTGATCCTTTTTGGAGCTAATTTGACACGTATACTGCCATTATGCGATTCGAGCATCCAATGCTGTAAAAGGTGTTGATACGGTTGAAAGAAACATGTTTTAGGATGTTCTATGGTTAAGTATTATTTGAAAGCAAAAGAACACTTTTAATGAAATCGTAAAATTTGTAAAAGTGGACAGCGATGTGGACGAATTTTTTGATGCCATATTTTAGGTTTGTGTTTAATTATATTAGTTTATTTTATAATTCCTTTCGTATGTATATATAGTTAAGTTAAGTTTGTAAATATTTAAAATTGTTAATTGATTAAATAAATAAAGTATCTTCATGAAATCGTAAAAGTAAGCATTCTTTTTTGTTTTGAAAACAATAATATCAGTTACTGGCTGTTTATTGGTTTTTTTTTTAATCAAGCTTAAATCATTTAACTTCCAATCTAGCACATTAATAAGGATTAAGAGTAAAAAATAACTTAAACTGAACTATTTAAAGATATTTTTATTAAGTTCGATACCGGTAAAGAATAACTAAAAGCTTTTACGTGTAATGAATATCAAAATACAATTCATACCATGTTTTACTTAAGTATTTTGCAAAAAGCCGGTCAAGTGTAAGTCGGAATCACACACGGAGAGTTCCGTACTATCGTACAAGATGAATGTGTTACAGTATATACTCTTTATTATTTGTTGTTATAACGGCAACTGCAAATACACACTCTGTGCAAATTTCAACTGTCTACCTATTACTGTTCATGAGTTACAGCCCGCTGACTGACAGACAGTCGGACGGATGGAAAGTGGAGGCTTAGTAATAGGGTCCCTTTGGCACCCTTTGAGTACGGAACCCTAAAGAGGAACGTTCTATCAAACTTCTTATTACGAAGAAATCACAGCAAAAAATACAGCTGAAAATCGAAACAAGTAAAAGATACCGCACAAATAAATCTCGGCTAGCCCTTATAAAGTGATACACTTTACAAATAACTTCCTGCCCTCAAGAGCTTCCTACGTTACCTGACAATTAGGCCCTTGTACCGAGCCCTTAATAGGCCAGAATAGGCCATAAACGATCAATGGGTATACGTCACCTGGTGATAAAAGAACATCTTTCGGTACTTCAGTAAGAGTTGGTAATTTATGAGCTGTTGCCCGCTCTTTAAGGAAAAAAACTACACATTTACAACGTTAATAATACATACATTATGATATTTAGCAGTAATGTAGCTGTGTCTAAGAAATATTTCTTGAAATCCGATCAAATTTTTTATGACATCAATGAGAATTACGACAAGACTGAGTTCCGGAAAGATCAAGCTACTTAATTTATTTGAAACAGATTAAAGGCCATGATTTTAAATAGATTTAAATTAAAAATTATTAACTAAATTTATATTAATTAAATTAAAAGAAATTGATTCGATATCTATTAAAATTGGCTCTTAAAACAGCAATTTCCCGGAAAGGCATTAATTTTGAATAATTATTCATTTATTTTTTCTTTGTGTCATAGTAAAGAGTTGTCACATACCGTGGTATACAGATTGAATATTTAAGAACGACGCAATCGATCATTTAAAACTAGAGGCCGAACAAAACTCCAAGCCCCTAAAGTAGTTATATTTAAACATTGACACTATTTGAAAACTTTTGATAGGGGTATTTCACCGATAGATTGGTTTTATCGGAAGAAACAAAAAACCCCATAGATTTCCTACGAACGTGCGCACGCGCCTCTGCCGGGTGGTCGCACACGTGTCCACCCCTATCTGATCGATATTGATAAGTAGTGTTGTACCTTCTTATCGATTCACGGTAGGCGGGGAACAAAAAGAAATGTGTTAAATTGGTATTTACGATTCATGTTATAGCTACTAAATAGTTATCTGATTTTGGTTTGTGACTTAATCTAATAGTTTTTAAGGCTAGAGCTGTTTATCTTTGACATTTATTTTTTAAAATTATATAACTGTATCTAATTCTTTTTGTTTCTTTATATAAACAAAAAACTAACCTCGTACCTCGGTAGCTTAGTTGGTAAAGCGACTGGCGCGTCAAACTAGTAGTCGCAGGTTCGAGTCCTGCCTGAGGTTTAACTTTTTCTTTCTATTATGTATTTGTATTTAATTACAATAAACTAAATTCAATTTTCTGTTGTTTTCAGATCCATCGGAGGCCACGGGCAAATTTCGCATCGGATAAGATTTCAAAATCATATTAATGGTAAGATTAGATACGCAACAGACACCTACTAGTCTTTTCTATCTGATTACCAAACTAGCAACTTCCTGAAATAACTCCAACCAGACCAATTATAGTAATTACGAAACAGATACGAAAATCTAATGATTTTCTATTTACCTACAAAGGAAAATAATAATATCAAATTCAAACAAATCTTATTAATTAAATTATCAGGAACACCTACGAAAATAAAGTACAGTCGGACAATAAAGTTGTATTCCAATACTGTACGTTTTGTATTACCTTTGTAACGTGCATACGCAGTTTTAGCCGGTACCGGTATACGCCGGAATAAAACCGGCCGAGTTTCGTCCTATACACGTATTTTGTCTGCGGCTTGACAAGGGTGGACGGGCCATGAATTTTCGAATAATCAGGCCGGCTCGATACTTGCTTTGCGAGTATGACAGTACGCCCTCGCAAATTGAATTAGTTTCTTCGTGTGGACTTGTTAATTGCTGTAACGATGTAAATGTCTTATTAGACGCCCATTTAGTATTCAATAGAAATTTTAATAGTTTTGTGTTTAGTATTTTTCATCTCTTGTATAATTAATTACAAAATAAATAAAGAATTTCTTAGTTTCTTCGTATTCATTCATACTATTAAAATATATTTAAGTAAATAATAAAATATTTTTTTTAATAAAATCAATTATTTATTTAGGATACAAAAGTATTTAATGAATACCTGCAGTGTGTTTAAATTAAAAAACATAGGCAAAGGAAACGATACGATGATGAAACGCGACGAGGATAAAATATATTTAAGTCAAGTTCTTTTTCGTTGCATTTTGTTTGTGTTTTATTTTCCTTCTAGATATTATACAAAACCTACCTATTTCGTTTAAAACACCTATGTAAGTATATGTATTTATTTCTGGTAAATAATTTATGACTAACTTGACTATATAAGGAGAAAAAATTAATACCGTTATTAAATTTAAAGTTATTAACCAATGCATTCCATATCCGGACAAAAACACCTCCGACATTATCCTTACAACAAAATTAAATGTATTTCTCATACAGAGTGTATGTTAAAAATAATCGCATTAACATTAGTTACTTAGACGTGGCTGGACATGACCGACAGTTTTTATTCCCCCTTTGTTCCGGAAACTTGTGAATATTTGAAGGGAATGAATTTTTGCGAACGACTGTACATTGTACATGTATTTGTTGATAGGTTGTAGTCGCGATCAAAATTTAATGTCATTTGGATGACGTTTTGTTGATTCAGAGGCGCTTTTATTTGATGTATAGTAACATTATTTAGCTCTCCAACTTTTTGAACCAGGATATTATATCTCATCGTCTAGGAAAAACCTATGCTTATACTTAAAAAAAAACTTATATTTATAAATACTATTTTTTTATTTACTATTTCTGTAAAATAATCAAAAAGACAATGCAGCCTTACTGAAAACGTTAAGGCATTTCTTGAGATTTACATAATTAGAGTTTACTCAACAATTCCTAATACTACCTACTAAATGTTACTTAAAAACCCATCATTTTCCCTCGAAAACCGATAAACCGGAACATTAATCAACAGTACAGTTTTGTGCATCGAAAACCCACGATTTAAGCTATCGACGCCATATCACTACAGTCATCGCGAATTCGAGGCGAATAGAGAAGGCAACGAAGTTCGCGGGGCCGACGGTACTAAGTATTTTGTACTTGTATGAATTTCGGCTCTCCCTGTGAAAAATCGTCAAATAAAGTAGAAACACTCGCCGGCGAGGACCGTCGCGTATAAATAATTGTAACGTAAATGTTACCCCCCCGTCCCTAGATCAAGCTGGCCCGAGCCGGCCAAACTAGCAATCAAAATATGTCCTTAAATAATAAAAACTTAGATCCAGCCCTCACTTGCTGTTTTTGCCTTATTAAGATTGTTAGCAATGCACTAAGTCGAGGTCCGAACCCCACAGGGGGTGCCCTTAGTGAACGTTGCTGTCGTAGTTAGTTTTTCTATTGCTCTGGCTGGAGGCCCTTAAGGTTCTCGCCAAAAGTCCGGTGAAGCAGTCAAAGCCTACGCTCAGGCTAACTGCGTAAATCTCATCCAAAAAAAAACTATCGTTGTAGTTTTGTTTATTTGTTACTACCAAAAACTTAAAAGATAAGTCTTGTTTCTTCAGCCATACCAATATCATTAATGCGTAAGTTACTTTGTCTGTATGTCTGTCTCTTACGCTTTTACGGCTAAACCGTTGAATCGATTTGTATGAAACTTGGTACAGGGTAACCTTGAATCCCAAGAAAGGACGTAGGCTACTTTTTGCCACGATAACTAACATCCAAGCGGGCAGAGCCGCAGGCAACAGCTAGTTGCTAATCAATGTGAAATTTCGCTAGATTCAACAATGCTATTAGCTTGCCTATTAAACAAGAAAACGCTCATTACACATCTATAATCTAAACAACAAAAGCAAAATACGATTTTCCAAAATAATACTGCTTTATACCGGCGATTAACTGATCATAACAACAGACGATCATGAACTCATTGTTTTTCAAAACACCACACGAATGGGTACCAAAAACTAAGCGATGCAAGCGTATTCCCGCGCGCTCTGTGGCCGAACTTTTCGCCGTAGATAAGACATGACGTGTCCGTTATGAGTTTCTGATCAGAACCTTGCGTTTTGAAACGCCCACAGACTATAAAACCAGGGAATTTGGACGAATTCATTTTAAATTCTTTTCTTTTATTTTGGAATCTAATCAACAATGTAAACAATATATTGTATCTGAAGAGATTAAAAACTCGGCGTTCTACGAAAACAAGTTAACAGAAAAACAAAATTATTATCCGTTCTCTAGTCGTTTCCTTTACTAGCTAGAAAAACATTCAATTAGTGAATATTGATGCAAGATAAAATGTTTTATATTTTGTAATTTTCCGACGTTAGGTTCCAAAATAAAAAGGCATAGTTAGCATACACGGACATACACGTATAGCTAACGCTAGAGGCCTAATCAATATAAGTAGGCACTACTCATTCAGACGCCATAATTCCGTTAATAAAAATACAGAGAGGAAGGCTCAAAGGGGGTGGTGGGGTCGGAAGCGCAATGGGCTTCGGAAAATTCACCCGGTGAATGGGAAAGCGCGGCGATAGACAAACAACCGGGCTGACCCCGCGCCCGCCACCCTAAGCCCCCACCTAACCGTACATTTTGAAATAATGCCCCCAACGGCTCTCTTACCTACCTACCATTTTCCAATTTTATCGCCCGGCAAATATCGAATCGGCGACGTAATTCTAAAAAAATACAAGCTTCCTTAATAAAGCGTTTCGTTAACGTCAGACACACGCATCTTACTAGAGTTAGCGCCATCGCACATAGAGGTTATAAATCTCGTCGACACGAAATGGCTGACCAGTCCCCCCCCCCCACACCTCTCGCACAGATCTATGTTGCTATAGCAGGTCCGATGCAAAAGTGTGCACCATAAATTTTATACAAGCACCAGTGTGCGGTAAAACTGAAATAGGCGGTTGTGTGTGTGCGAAAATTCGTGTTCGTCCCGTAAGAGGAGTGGACAGTGTCCAGTATTGCTTTGTGTATGCGTCGTGTACCTACGGAAATGGTATCGAGCCTACCAGCTAACAGAGATACAAGAATGTAACGGATTAATCAAAATAAATTTTACAGTAGTAACACCGCGGTTCATTGACGTACAGACCTTGTAATGAAATTTTCGTTTGCGATCTGACCGCATGTCACTGTGGCTTTTTGGTACAACATGGTTTGTATAAAAACCTTTATAAACTCTGAGTTTTACGGTTGTCTATGAATTATATATAAAATAAATAAATAATACACGACTTTCATTCCATATTCAAATGTTTAAAAAGGCGAGGAAAATGCGATTTTTTAATTTAGATTTAACGTGATATGATAACAAAATAGTAGAACGTGTATCTGACCAAAAATTATGCTGTCAAGGTAGATATCAAAAGGCTAACAACGTGAAAGTTTGACAGCAAATAGAGCTAGTATAGGAGAGTAGGCTGGCACTAACACATCGCGTACCTACGCAAACAGGACAGCCGTCTCCGAAGTTATCTAATATTACAGTCCATCAGCCGAATTCCCGTTCGTTGGGCATTTTTCGCGCCCGTTTTATTTTTTTTCTTAGTAACGAAGTAACGGGCCTTTCATGTGCTTTCCATTCGGCCGGTTCGGAGCGCTGAAAGAAGTGTGAATCGGGCCGTAAGCATCGCCAGTCAGGTGTGGTTAACTCTCAGAGGACGATAGACTTCCCCCGGGTCGAAGCCACTTAGTCTGCTTCTGTCACTAAAAATAACTACTCGTTTATTTTTAAAAAGCCTACCGTTCCGGCCGGCTGTGCGGTATAGGGCCGTCACCAAATCTGCAAACCTTTTAACTGACTCTGCTAGCAAACACACATTTTGTGTTTGTAAGTCGTTTGGCACCGCGCTGAATAAATGATTTTTTTTCACTCTAGCATTAGATTTACAGCGTTTTTATAGTTTACGTATGTGAAACCCGTTCTAATAATGCACGAGGGACGCTACCATTTTAAGGCTAGTTTGGTTAACAACCCAATTCTGTTGCATTCTGCAATATATTCAGAAATAATTATGTATAAGGAAATTAAGTACTAATACAAATGTTGTTTTCATAATAGTTTGAAGCGCAACAAACAGATAGTTATTCAATGTAGCAGTGACAGCCCTATTGTGAAGAAAGTCTCGATGTCGCGTACACAGCCAGGTATAATTGAGACCAAAAGCGGGGAACTCACACAGTGACGTAGCTTCGTATTAAGGACGTTATCGGTTACGCACTTATATTTACTCATAAACGTAGCTAAAGCGGAGAGTACTGCACAAAAACGCATCTTCCTCCCCCCGGCGGCGGGCGGCCACCCCCACCGGCCGCCGGCGAACGAATACATTCGACTAGCCCATTTGCAATATCGCATTGTGTGAGTGAGCGTACGCGGCCGTGCGTACGCTTGTGTGCGTGCCTCACACACACGCGCCGTTTGCTTAGCCTGTGCGTAGTTTTACCATGTACATACATGTACACACCGTATTGGTTTTCTGTACAACCGTTGGGCTTTAACAAATTTCAAATTCACAAAATCGTGATTGGTTGGTATTTTGTTTGTATAAGCGAAACGCACTGGAGGCCTGGCTTAAAATTAACTAGAGATAATTCGTTTAGGCATAAAATGATGAGTTTTATCGAATTTGTTTACGATGTATTCCTGATTGTGATGTATTGATGGCGTATGACGATTGATATTTTGTTTGTGTTCCGGGTGCATGGTTATTTATTAGGGTCCGTATTAGGAAATGGATAAATAAATTTCAATCATCATTGGAGCATAACACCTCAAAGACTTGATGAAAGTGTATCGGATGCCGCATTATGGCTGCAAATGAAGTAATTATGTCGGCACGCGCCCTCCGCGACACCGGAAGACAGACGGTCTAATGACCATCTAAGATTCCAAATATCAATTTCTAATAAACCGTTGGAGCGCATCGACGTCATTTCCACAATTCGTATATGGAACGTGACAAGCCGGAAGTGCGCTTTGTGCTCCACAAAAACTAACCAATCAAGCCAAGACTTCCGAATTCGAAATTGAAACTTGTCTACTCATGGTTCCTTTGCCGCCTGACGGTATCAATTTAAAACTTAAGACACGTTCCAATGATTATTTGAAAAAAACCGTTTGCGTAGTAACCTTTTTGTTAGAAAATAACAAAAGAAATAAACACGACATGGTAGATATAACAACTCTATACTTCATCATCATCATCACAGTATAGATGTACCTACAGCCTTTGTCATTAAACTACAGAGTAGGCCTTCCTTTTTACTTAGTTACTGTAAGTAGTTGAATTGGAAGTAGGAATCTAAATCGCGTTTTAAAACAATCCATCTTAAAAATTCTTCGCTTCATATTTAATTGACTGCAGGGATAGCCGAGTGGTAGAGGTCACAACGCAAGGACCACTGTGCGCGACGGGCTCCTGGTTCAATCCCCGCATGGGACATACATTTGTGAGATCCACTAATGATTATTCCAAGTCTAGGTGTTCTTTGTTTATGAGAATTAAATGTAAACCACGCCCGAGATACAAGGATAAATTTACCTAGTGCGGGAGTCGTGTTTTTAAATAAGAAAAAAATCTACCGATTCTGATGGGGACCAACTGTATCTATACTAATATATAAAGCTGAAGAATTTGTTTGTTTGAACGCGCTAATCTCAGGAACTACTGGTCCGATTTGAAAAATTCTTTCAGTGTCGGATAGCATTTATTGAGGAAGGCTATAAGCTATGTAACATTACGCTACGACCAATAGGAGCGGAGCATAAATGAAAAATGTTGCAAAAATGAAAAACCGTTGAAACTAAAACACGCGAACAAAGTCGCGGGGGACAGCTAGTGAGTTATAAATCGCTAGTTAAACTGGCCTAAGACGTTATTGTATGTAATCTTAAACGTAACTAATCTAAATATTAGATTACACAATCTGCATATCAATTAAATGAAATTAACGTTACAATAGGTTTTGAAGCCCATCTTACCCACGTCTACCCTTGTCGTATTTCTTAGCTCTTCAAGACAAAGATCTTATTCAAATATTGTTCACCCGAAAAGGGCGTAAAATTAAAACTAATCAAGCGGAAACCACATTACTTAAAACAGAACAAAGGATTTTAAACTTTATTGCTTTGAATTAAGAGCTACATAAAGTGCATCCTTGAATTTGTAAGGGTAGTTTCTCGCAAGTCACCGAAACCAAACGAATGCACATATGTTACGAAATTGTTCATTTGAAATACTAGATTAATTGGAGAATACAATTCTTTATAATGAACTAGCAACCCCAAGTTACGTTTAACTTTTTGTCAAATCATGGTAACCCTTTTGACTCCACAGTGGTACAAGACCGAATGACTGAAAAAATCATCTGTAATCAAAGTATTATTGTATGATGTAGATTTGAGATTTGCGTCCTTAGTTACAAATATTACTAAAACAATAGGTAAATTAGATATAGAAAGTATCTTAATACCCATGCTAATTCGAGGTTACAACGCATTAGGAAATGTTCAACAAATCAAATCATTTATTTATTTTTGTAACTAGGATAAAAAAGTCATCACTTTTACAAGTCATATTATAAAACATATTTTTCTTGAGTTCTTTTGATTCGATTGATTCGATTAGGAAATCTAACTGGTTAACCTGAGAAGAATTAATGTCGAAAAAAACTCAACATACGAGTAATTTAATAAAAACAGTCAAGATTTTCGTGGTATACTTTTTTTATTTTGCTAGCCAGTGTCTTCTCCCACTGCTAGAACGAGAACTCTCCCCAAAGCTAAAAGATACTCTCAGTACTAAAAGTAGAAAGAAAAACCAATAATACACGGTGCTGAAATGCGTATTATTAATATTAGAAAATATACTGCTTCTGCGCATAGAAATTAACAACTACACTTTCATCAAGAAAACCATAGCCAATTTCCATAAATAAAATTTACCTTATAACATACAAAAATATAATCAGCTGTTCAAAATTAGTGTGCAATTTCAATTGAACAATAATGATAATTTAATATTTTATTGGTAATTTTGTTGATTTTTTTTTTTTTATAAATTTACGTTTATTTAATAAATCGTTGTGTTCTTTCTTACTTTTCTTTCTATAAGTAAGGGAGTGACAACGTCTTTCGGAATAGACTATTACTTTCTTGGAGAAAGTTGTTGATATCTATGGGGAAACGCAGTACTTAAATATGGCCTCGCATTTCCGCAACAACTTACACACTTGAAACCTCAAAAAAATACAAATTTCCATTAAAACAGTCCTATCTAGTCGAATTTGTTAAACAACAGACACGGATGTCCGATGCATGCAATGAATGCACTGAGGTGCCTCCTGGTATGCTTACCATCCAAGTTCGGAGATGAGTACAAGTACTAGGGATGTGTAGTAAGGAATATAAACGAATTACATAGTATATTTCTAAAAACCCAGTATGAAATTTTTATTTGATTTTCGAGATGACGCAAAAAAAGTAGACAAAAGATTTTTATTTAAATATATGAGAAAATAATATAATGAATTATAACAATGTTATGAGAAGTATGTCTGTTTCCATTATCTAATTCACGTAAAATACATTAATATTATGCTACCTTTCTTTAAATTCAATAAAGTGAATTTTTGAGACATTAGTAGTTCCAAGAATTCACTGAATAAAGAATGTAGTTTCCGCTTTCAAAGAATTAAAACAGAAACGAACGGAAAAATCTCGTCAAGAATTTTAAGTTAACGTCGATCGATTTTAATTTGTATCTCTGCTGTTATACCGCTTGGTTAATTTAATAGTACGGAATATAGAGCAATCTTTTTATTCTCTGAAATATCAGATCTTCTTCGGAATACTGTGATTATAAATACATTATAGATCATGAAAACCTAATGATTTTGATTGA
Organism: Diachrysia chrysitis; assembly: GCA_932294365.1. Classification (NCBI taxonomy): domain Eukaryota; kingdom Metazoa; phylum Arthropoda; class Insecta; order Lepidoptera; family Noctuidae; genus Diachrysia; species Diachrysia chrysitis. The sequence goes on from OW028661.1 coordinate 3,418,966, forward strand.
TTTAAAATTAATGAAAAAAAATCTGTTATTTTTTCTGAAAAAAAAAAACTCTAATTGTAGTTGTGTGTATACTTTAACATTATTTGATTTGCTCTACTTACGATATTAATAAATAAAATTAACAGATATAACTACACAATAAATCAATAAAACTGTAAACCGTAACCAGTAAACAATAAAATCGAACATAAATTCTTTTGTTTTTCTTTATGAATACGGTTCATAAAGGTAAGGTCAGACGCGCGACAGATGCGCCGCGACCGGTACGCCACGCGCGCGCGTCGCGACAGCTTGCCGAACCGTTGTAATTATGCTTAAAATGAAGGCGGCATATTATGGGAATTAGACATTCAGTTATACGAGTCGTTATTTAAATTGATACGCGAAATAATGAAGGAAACTTTTTTGTGTTCTGCAACTAATCGTAGATCGGAGTTTAAGGGTAAAGCTTGAACACTTAAGATAGATATAGGCTTCGTTTTGTCTTCTAATCTTTTGTGAATATAATTAAGCAACTTCAAAGTTATTTATTCATATAAATGTCATGTGTCTGTATTCCTGTTAACAAGACAATGTCTATAACAGACTAATTGGGCTTAATTTATACTAAATCAAAACAATAAATAAACAGTTATATTATCCAGTCCGCGTAAGCATTAAGTATATTGCACGTATCTTCATCGTTCATCGCTCAACTCGCCACCCGTACCAGTTCTACCCACGGTAGCCCTGTCGCGTCGTAAGCGATCTGTGTAACGTTGTGGACGCACCCTAATGACACTCCCGCACGCGACGATCATAATCTTGAGATGTTTTCCTTCATAATTATTTCGAAATTAAATATCGTTTATGATTTAATATGGTAAGTAAAATTTACTATGATTGTGTAGGGGTCGGTGGGTAATTAGTGTGTTACATTTAAATGTTTTTGTTAATTAAGCTTCTGTTATAGGCAGGGTCCTTGAATGTAGCCCTTTCCTAGAAATTAAGACGTAACAGAAAAACTATTTAAAACAAAACCCGATCCTCCCATCACACACCATACAGAGACCAATACATCTTCAATGACATCCATATCAACCCTCCACTCCCATGGGAATATTAGCCTATTTAAACAATGTAACGAGAAAACAAAGCTATATCCTGACCTGACCTGTTTGCTTGAGACGGGGGCCCGTGAGACCGGCCGCTCGTGAAACAATAGCCTCCTTAACCGCAGCGACAAAAGGGTTAACTGCCAAGAAATAAGACGAAGGCAAATGCCGGCAGAAAAGGAATTTCAGACAAGATTTAATGCTTCGTTTAAATGTTTCAAGATTTTATTCATATTTAATTAATTCTTTTTATTATCAGTGAGCTCTTTTTGAGAGGTAATATCGTCTTTCACAATCCTGGACTATAATATTTCTTTATCTTGAATGTTCGCAAAGTATATGTACTTAAACAAATTCACATTATCCGCAAAGTAACTCAAGTCGCAAGTACTCAGATCTCACTTCATTATCGAATGAAGGACTAAGTACCAAACTAAAGGAGCGATAATAAAAAACCCCTTGCGACACTCGATGCATCCTAATAGGCTAATCATTCAATAAGTACGTCGAAGAATCTCAGTTTCCCCCTCAAATCGCTTCCTTCCTTAGTACCGGATATACTAGGTTCACACAATCAAAAAAAGATTTGTCACTTACGCCGAACGGAAGACGGAGTTCCCAGGCAATGGGGCAGCTAAGTATTATCACCCTAGTGCAGTGTTACAACCACTGAATGACCCTTGAGACCGCGTTCGGATATTCACCTAAAATATCCTGCATACAGTTTTTTAGGGTTAAGTTTCGTTAGAGGAAATTCTGAGCACTTTTTTTTATTTAATGTTATTTAATTTATTAATATTTTTTATTTTATACATATTTTATAGCAATTTAAAATAAGTACCTATAAATAAATGACTTTTTATTAACGCTTTTAACTGAATTTTTACATTTAATATTTTATAAATATATATACATTTTTAATTCATAATTTAAGCAATATTATTTAATCATAATTAATTCCTTAGTAGGTCCCTTTGGTCCTTGTATCCGAACAATATAACACAGGAAGGAAGTGTAACACGATCGCGTGAGAAGTGCGCAGGCGCCGTGTGAACCGCACAGGTGATCCTGTGGTGTATTGTATACTGTATGGTGATACCCGCCATTGATAGTTATTTGTGGTTACTTATTGTTCACTTAGGTCTTTTAAGCTTTAAATAGACTTTAAAGTAAAGTAGCTAGGTAAAAAACTTTAAGTAAAGTAAACTTTTAAATTGAAGAAATCATGAGAAAATTATTATATAACTTGCCTGTTGATCAAGTGGTTTGTGACCGGTCGTGGGTTCGATTACCAGCCTGGACAAATCTTTGAGTGATGAGCATGATCATTTTGGAGCCATCAGATGCCCCTGTGTGAGTTGTCCCAAGATATTTGTGATAACTGTTATGAACAAAAATCTTTGACTAATAACTTTACCAAATTGATATACCTACAACTATTGAATTATCTTAGTAAAGACCAATAAAAAAAAATTGTAAATAAATGATTGAAAAACTTCGTCAAGGACAAATCAGATTAAACTGAGGTTCGAGGTCTCACAATTTATTGAGGCGATGTTCGAGGTGCGTCGAAGAGTGTGGGGACATCCTGATACGCCTGAGTCATGCGATGTATCACAACTAATAAAAAGATCAGCCAATCGTTTATGGCGAAGATCGAGAGCAACGACCTTATGGTGCTGAAAGGGATAAAGAATGAACTGAAGCGATTGAATGATTGTTCAATGATTTTAATAGTGTGTTCGGAGGTCATGCTGCTAATATTATAGAATAAATTAGGTAATCCTTACTAATATTATAAATGCGAAAGTAAAACTGTCTGTCGCGCTTTCACGCTAAACTTACTGAACCGATTTAAATGAAATTTGGTACACAGATAGTCTAGAGCTTGAGGACATAGGCTAACCGCGATAACAGACATTCACGCGGGCGGACCCGCGGGAAACAGCTAGTATGTTATATTTATTCAAATATCTAATGATAATCATGTAATGGTATTTATTTTTTAATTCGTTTCATCGTCTATTCACTTAGAATAAAATTATTTGAGCCGTCTCGATTAAAGACTTCATAGATTATTTATAGCCTGAAAACAAATTATTTAGAATCGTCCAGATTCAACTTATCCTATTGGGTACTCTTATTCAACAAGCGAAAAAAAAAAGAGGAAATCATTCTATCGACAACGTACATATTATGTTTCTAATGTCATTTGATTTAAAACTCTAAAATGTCACGTGTTGACATTATTAAGAGGACTGACATCTCTCAATGTGAAGCATTTTGTGTGACATTGTGTCGGGTCAATGACTCATCTGCATACTGCTACCGTTTAGGAGCAAAACCCCACACGTACCTGCTTGAGCAATGATGATTCACGAACTGATCTTAAAAAATATATTAATTAAAGGAATATATTGAAAATTTATCTAAATATCTATATGAAGAATAATGAAAAATAAAACAACTTCTTTTATATCTATCATCAAAAGGTCGTAGTTTTTTTTAGAGACAAATACCATTCGTTTGGTTTGATGTAAATAATCATATTTAGTTTTATAACAAGGCGTATTAATGTTCAATACTACTCCGCAGTCTACTGAGCTTTAAAACTTCAAACTACGATAATGAAATTTCTAATAACTACAAAACATTGTATAGGGTTTATCCAAAAGGGTTAAAGAGTACATCTGATAAACTGCCTTTTGGTAACATCCTGTATATATCTACAAGTATATATTTATCATTCTGTTCATCATCCTGTATATATTTATAAAACTGTACTCTTACTCATTCTACGTTTAATTACTATTAATATAACTTCAAAGATACACAAAATCACATTGGTTACATACGTAAATAATCAAGATCCATGCTTAACCAATTATAAATAGTAATGCGTTTTTTACCGTAAATGTCTCTTTTCTCTCGTGGCTCAACTCTTGCGCATATCCCACCGGATCCCACCGGAAGGAATCAGGGACCGGCACCGCAATCTCGACGTCCGGCGTCACTTCCGGTCCGGCAAGGCGTGACGCGCGCCCCCCGTGACCTGCGCACGCGCCGTATTGTTCATAATTACTGATTTACAGACGGTTTGAGTGGAAAGCTTTCCGGTAATTAGATGTTTTTATATGTCGTGCTTTATGGAGAATGGTTAGGTTTTTGTTTATAGGTGTTTAATTGTAGTGTTGACATACTAATTATTAAAATAGTTAGTATGTATTGAGCAAAATTTTAAACAAAATCATCAGACTTTTATATAATATTTACTAATAATAATAACGGCGTAAATGTCCCACTGCTGGGCACAGGCCTTTGTTTACTAATATCTTTATCAAAACAAAATAAAATTGTTTAACTTACTTGTTTAAATATTCCATCTTGCCCTTGATTTTCCTTAGATTGGATGCGTGAGTAGGTTGACAAAAATAATTAGATAATGAACTCTAAGATAAGTTTAATGAACCCTAAAAAAAAACACTTTACGAAACTAAAATTACTTTCAAAAATATTTAAAATATAATCTTCACATTTATGTTACTTTAGTTTTTGGTCCTTTCACCCAAGAAGGACCAAATAAGAATGAAGGATTTTCGAGCAGCAATCGTTTATAAAGAAAGTCAGGTGTATTTCTGTTGCATCACCCGCTACGATCCGTTTCAGAACAAGCCGCGGGAGTTTTTAAGATTTAAATAGACGCAAACAAAGGTAAACGTATTGTTAGAGGATAATCTAATTTTAGAAGTATTCAAGTTCTTTGTTTCTGTATAAAGTTTTGTTTCTATTATATTTACGAGTATACAATAGATGACGGATACAAAGAATGGAAAAATATATTTCTGTTTAATACAATTTTCTCTGATACCCATGTAATAAAATATATTTTCCTTGTGCGCACTTAAGTGTATATCATTTACCTTCATTCCATATAAAGCTAATAAATATAATACTTTCATAATTTATTTGAGTCTACTATGAATAATTAATTAATATGACTTAATATGTCTTTGTCATTATCAATATGAGGATAAACAACGAAATATTGTCAAACTATTTAATGTTGAATTATAGTTTAGGAGTAAAGCTTAAAGTAAAATAATGTCTTAGTTTAAAAGTCTAAAGAATCTTGTAGCATCATCATTCAAGCCACCCAGACATGTGCGCGCGTATGCATAGTTTTGTCCCTAAACTATGTGCAAATCATGAGGAACAAACGCGGCAGCATAATTGCTTTCCTTACGTAATTATAATTGGCGCGAACACTGCACATTAATTATTCATTAACTCTGCTCACCCTCATTTGGCGTCGACTTGAGAAACGCTAGTTAAACATGTGAGAGCCCCACTATTTTTCTAATGGGAGCTTATTTTTTAATTGCGATTTATTTTTATATTGGTTAGAAAAGCAGTGGTTTGGTTTCTTATTGATTGAGTATTGGTTTATTTATGTAAATCCTTATTTTTAATTTATATTAACTACAGCAGTATTAGCTAATCTTTACCATCCATGAATTTATTATACTTGTTACATTAAATAAAATATATCTTTCTTTAAGTGACTAATTCACTTAAAAATAATACAGGATATACTAAATTGAAAATACATTTTAATTTAAGCAAACAAATTGACGCAGTGCAAATATATCACAACCTTATAATTTAATAAAAAGCGTAAATAAAAACGAACAAACTTTTAATAAAATAAGCAGTGTCGTTAACTATCTCAGTTAAAACGCGACTATATTAAAATCTCAGTGTTGTTCTTGAGGCGGTGAAGGGTTAGGGTGGTCAAGTACACCCCCATCTTTCAACCCTACTAGCGTACCGAGAACGCTAAATTATGAGGAAAACACCATAGAGATGCTCGGGTTAAGAAATATTGACACGTTTGGATGTTTTAAGGCTTTTCCTCTAATATACATTATAAGTTTTAAATACACTTTATAAGATATCGACATTGGTAATAATAGTCGATAAACCATAAAAAAGTAATAGATCTTTATCGAGGTAAAAAAAAAACTTTGTAAAATATTTTTATTAGTATTAAACAAAGACGCATAGCTACTGATTAATCAATTAAAAATAAACCTATAACTATACAGTATTTATAAGCTCATTATACAAAACAATGTGCATTTAACTAGAATATCTGAGACTGTCTAATGATGTGGTTTTCATTGAAAGAAAGGACCGCGCGAAAGTTTTCGTTGATACTTAAAAGTGTTGCGTCTCGAAGGACCAAAGCATTCGGAGGGTTGTTTTGTTCCAATACTTTACTTTGAGAGTTTTAAAACAATACGTACATAACGATGCTCATTTATAATTTAATGATTTAGGTATTCTACAACGTTCTCAGACATAAGAGGTAAAATTTGTTAATATAATCTTTTATGGTATTATTAATTTGCACCTTTATGGTTTGTTTTGAATATGATCACGTTGCATCAGTTATATATACTTGGAGTTCTTCTTTAAGCTGGGTCTCACTATAATATTCCAGAATGTTCATATTTAATATACTACAAATAAAATAAACATTAAAACACTTCACCTAAAAGTTTTTTTATTTACTTTCACAACGTTGTTTCTTATTATTTTAAATATTTGTAACGCATCATCGCATGCGGAGCAAATATTTGTAATTAAATACAAACAATAGAAAGAAAAATTTTCAAATACAGTACTTAAAAGTGGTTTAGTTTCTAATAGTATATCTTAACGTGCGATTTACTTGCACTGGACAAGCGCAGAGGTAAAATATGAAAAAACACAGTTATTAAATAATTAAAACTGAGAATAGTTACAGCACACATTCTAAAAAGCTGTAACCAAGAAAGCAAGTAGACAAAGGCGTGGCAGAGTGCGTGAAAAGGGCAGACAATGTCACGTATCAAGTTCACGGGACTGACGACCGACGTACAGTCGGGGTACTACTCTTGTGTTATACACGTGACTTACTTGGTAAATGTTTGTTTGTGCAAAGAACGGGTGGAAGGACCAGCAAGGACCTGTGATGGACCGAGTCTGGGCTTTTACAAAAAGTGCACTGACTAAGCTAAAAAGACTGATTTATTTACCTTAAATAATACAAGAAAACTATTTTTAATTCTTTATCTTAATTAATAATTTTATTTAATTATCAGTTTAATTAAAACCCAACATACTTGTATTTTTGTCCTAAATAATTTTGATATAAGTACCGATCAAACAAATTCAAATTATTTGATCGGTAATTATAACTAAATAAAAATAAACATTAATCAAACTTATTTTTGTTTTGATAAAAAAACAAATGAATAGGAGCAGCTCAGAGCAGTCAAATGATAAACCCTCTACATATTGAGTTGATTCGATCTCAATTTTGACATCTTTATCTCACAGTTGATGTCAACTGTACTTGAAATTGATTCTTTACTGAGACATAAGATTTAGAAACGGCACAGTGCGGCGAAGGACAATGGTAAGGTAATATAATACAGGACTCATGACAATTAGAGCGTTCCTCCTTTCTCAGACTATTTGAGAACATTTCGAGACAATGACCCCTTTGTTTTTATTTAAGGACACTTTTTTTATGTTAAAGGTCATTTCGGAACTTGTTTTAGTACTTTTACTGTACTAATTTCGTCATATAGGTTTTTTTTTTCTACAAGATACAATTCTAAAAGCTACGTTCATAATAGAAAAATAAAATAGTTTTTTGAATCACACTTTTCATAATTAGATATTGAGTACAGATAAAACGAATAAAGAAAATCCCAAATGTCAAACTCATTTTTCAAACACAAAACATGTTTACTAACAAATATAATGTAATGTTTCTATCCAATGACAACGATACAATCAGAATACGTATTTCAATACTCCGTGCAACTAAAAATATGATGACGAAATTAAACGGGCGCCATCGAGTCCCCGGCGCGTTATTTTTTCTTCCACTAAAGTCTGCCTAGACTTGGGGGGTCTGTCTTACCCCTTTTGGGGGGTACTTGAGGCCCTTATCTGTTGTAAGTTTGTACAGCGTAGTGGATCGTAGGGGACCCCCTTTGGTGACGTATCTTGAGTCTAATGTTGCAGTGCAACTAAGATAAGTGCAGACGTTTTTTGATTTAGCCTAGTAATTTTGGACGTTTTTGTCTGCGTGTTTTGTTTTTCTTGTAGTATTTATATTCTATTTGATCCACATTTTATCCGTTTCTAATTCTTTTTTACTCTGGGTTTATGTAAAATGTATTTTTATTCCGTATATCGTTCTAACCTAAAAATTAACTGTTAGGACTCATCTTTATAACTAACATTGAAAAAGTATGTCTACATTGCCTGCATAATACACATAGTAGACAAAACGATTAACTAGCCTAGAAGCACCCAAGTTTTCCCGTATTATTTTTCAGTATTTTCCCCAAACGTCGAGCCCAATTTTTCGCACAGTGCCCGCGACGTCCGCCTACTTATGCGTGCGTTGAGTATTTTTTTTATTTCCTTCTCCCCTTGGCTTGTCTGGTCTTCCATTAAGCTAAGACTTCAAACAGCCACCACAATACCACTGATTAGTGCCCAGACGACTCGCTATTATAGCCTTTTTGAATGCTCAGAAAAACAAATGACCGATCATTGTTTTGTCTATGTTACTAAAGTTCGGAGAAGATATTTGAATATACCAATAAATTATAAAGTTTCAGATTCGAAATTTGAATACTAAATAGTTACTGGTGAATAAGGTTACATATTCAAAGTAAGGATTAAATTATCGCTACATTTTCTTAATTACGCATTTGACTAGTTAAACACTGTTAAAACTAAAAAATATGTTAGATCAACGTTAATGTCATATATTATTGGTACTATAAAAATTACTTATTAGATTGATTTATTTTACAGTTCAAACAAAAAACTTTATAATTAATAAATTCCTGTATACAAATACATTTCCATGTACACAGAAACACACAAAACGAACTACCCTCGAAAAATTAAACGAAAAAGTACAAAAAACTCCTAATTTCTGCGGAACGAATAAAATTCACTCTTAAAACTATTCCGAGGCCCATCCAACACATAAATCCAGCTCGAATCATCGATTCTCAGAACTTTCAAGTCGAGTCCTATTAAAACCTCGATAGTGAAATAAAAAAATGTAAGCTCAGTACTGAACCCTGTAATACGGAGGCTCCCGCCTTGTAGTTAAGATTGACAGACGGAAGGGTTGAGGAGGGGGTGGGGGGAAATAGGGGGAGAATTGAAAGAGAGTGGAAAAAATTATACGTGGCAACCGACGCATCTTAACTTCCGAGGCCGCCTTCCGTGGTCCGTTTAGACTGCCCAGTCGACTTGAATGGAACACTGTCTTGACATAAGTAGAGTTACTGGCACTTGACCTTGTTACTGACATTACTTTATATTGATACATGCATGTACGTGGCTGTGTGTTATTTCATCGTAGTCTACTAAAATGTTTGAAGCAGGAGTAGGAAAAACTCTAATACTTGTTTTTTTCCTGTAACTACCTATTTAAGGCTAAATTAATACAAGAAACTATATTAATAATATTCTAAAACTTAGATAAGACCCAAGTAAACAAAAAAAAAAATTTTTTTCTATTAAAATTAACATAATTAACACGTCCTATCTTACTTGCCAAAATAAACACACCATATCATTAGTAACGTATAAATTCGTCTTTTCTATCTTCAAAGTGAGTGGAGTCAAACGCAAACGGGCATTAACGCCCAGTAAGTAATCAATTGTGGACAAGTACTTGAATACTTTCTGCTGGCTTGTTTTACTGAGTTAAATGATGCATAAGATATTTTTATTTTCGGAATACAGTTAGAGAGGACAACGCTACATAATTATTTTAATTTATTATTTTTAAATTTTTTTTTTGAGTGTATTTATTTTATTATGTTAATCGATTGGCTATCTGACAATTAGGTACATTTCCAAAATTTTTATTTTAAAATTTTTAATCGATTTTGTAATCGTGTTTGATGCAATACACAAATTAAACTACCCACATAATTATAAATTTGAACTAGTACCTACATGAATTTTCCAACGATACGAACAAGTTTGAAAAGTAAAAACGGTAAAAAAACTTTTGAAATTCCGGCCCAACCTCACGCATATAAGAGAGGAAAAGAAAGAAAAGGAAAATCAAATAAAACTATGATGCAAGCAGCACACATATGTGCAGAGGTTAGAAGCTTGGCAGCCAAAAAAAAATTGTTGTCTAGAAAGGTCTAAATAATATGCTGTAGTAGTGGATAAGGTAAGTCATCGTAAATCATTCTAAGTTTCCAAAGCGATAGTTACTTCCTACAGACCAAGCTTTACTTAAGCACAGTTTTCATTAACGACCTCCTTATTTTGGACTCCGAAGTCCGAATATCCATCTTGGTTTGAACTACTTACTATAGCCACATGTTTCATACTACATATGTACAACGCCAGGGCATCCACAAGAACTTACCTCGTTACTCAAATATAGACCGAAAATATAATCATGTTGAGAAATAATAAAAAATATCTAACCTCATTGGCGACGCTATAATTAAAACGTAAAAAATAAATAAAAAGTCCATGTCAACTCCTTGCACTTTCCTAAGTATGAATTATGCCGCTCGGTGTATTCGTTAAGGGGCGGATCCATTCATTCTTTTTGTCCGCTGCACTAAGGAGGTCCATAGGAAAGGGCAGCCACCCCCTACCACCCTAAACTTGCGACTCGAGAATATTTTTTTTTCTACACTCCTCGACGTCGAATCGACACACTTGGCGGTAGTTTGTTCCGCTTGCGACGATGATAGTTCGAGTGACTTTCGGCTTTCGAGTTCGCAGTAATTTCGTTGATTATTTTTTACGACGTCACTTGAAGTTTGTTTTAATTTGCAAGTATTATCTAAGTTTGTATAGCATTGGAGTATTTTGCTGTAGATATAATATTATTTATGTGTATAACTGTGATATCAATGTACAATGATAAATCATTGTCAGACTTATTTATAATGGACCTAAATACCAGTTGTAATTATGTAGGCGTTTTGACCATAAATATCTAATTTGAATAACTTCGTCAAAAACCTATGCGAGTTTGCCACAACGATTAATCATTATTTAGTCAGAAGCATTCTAATAGCGCCTAAAATATCCCATGTAACCTAATCTTACACCAATAACTACAAAATTAGGTAACAAAAATATTCTGAGATTTGTCTATCAAAATATTTCATACTCATTAATACTGACATACTAAACCACGCAACATAATCAGATAACTACCTAAAAAAATATTTAAAATACTATCGACAAATTGTCTCTCGACCTTGTCCCCTCCCTACGGCAGGTAACTTGTAAGACGGTAATGAACTGAATTTCTTCGCTCTTTGAGTCTACCTCTCGCCTCTCGCCAGTCGCCTTGCAATGCCCTCCCTATTGACCTCAGCTTCTTCTAGCGCATCTGCTTAAGAGCTGCTTTGATGTCAGTAAAGTGGTCCATGTATCATTACAGAGTAAATTATGGAGTTTTAGTTTACGAAACTGATATGTACGGAGTTGAGACAAGGATGTAGGTTAGAACTAAGATAATTATGCCTACGTATGTGTGATTTTACAATGTCAAATGTACCGTAGGTATGTGTTTTTAGGACAATATTGACTAATGCGAATAATGACAGTGTAATAAGTGCTTTATGGTGAACTAAGGACCAGCCCCGGCTTTTCACGTTTAAGTTTTAAACATTACAAATCTTTGAATTTCTCGACTTTTCTGTACTATAAAAGGCATGTATTATACATATAAACCTTTCTGTTGAATTCACTCGATCTATTGATGAAAACAGTATTGAAATCCATTGCGTAGTTTAAAAGATCTAAGCATACAGACAGCGGGAGCGACTTTGTTTTAAGGAAGATAATGATGATACCTGGCCTTAACCCGGAAATGGTTACTTACAAGCTAATATCATGAATTCAGACCTTTTCTTGATGTTACATTGAATTAAGTATTGCTAGTAGGTACACAGAAGGACATAACTTCTTACTTTAAACCTCTTTTCACAGGCAATAAAGATCTACCTAAATCTAAATAAGTGTAGCCCTGAATTCGTGTGATGCCTATCTGTTGAAGCAAGTACTTTTGATGCGAGATAGCCTAAACTTTGGGGTTTAAATTTAACTACAATGCGTTTGTGAGTGAAGCACTTTCAAAGACTAAGTTGGGCTGTTAAGACTTGATACCGTTCTGTTCTTAATCGTTTAATTAACGCAGTGGTTTGGAATTCAAAATGTCTACACAACATACCTGAAATAAACGTAGGTATCATAACTTAAATGAAGTACAGGTTTAACAATCGATTCGTAGACGAGTCTAAAATTTAGTTGCAATTTAAAAAAGAAGCAGTGTAAAGTACAACTCGTAAAATAAAGTTAAAAATCCTAATTTTTTTTAATATGAAACTGCATGTGACATATATTTCAAGCTACTAAAAATCGACACTTTATTTAATCCTAAGGCCCACTTGCACGAAAAACTTAACTCAGAGTTAAATTGACAATATTGTATGACAAACATTTAAAAGATACTCTTGAATTAAAAAGATAACGCGGATTTGTCCAAGCAGGCCCAAACCTAAGTACAATGACGATATCTATAAAATATTTTTAAATACAACCAACAGAATGCAAGATATTTGTCAGCTGGTACAAGTTGTATAACAACTAATGACGTCACAACACAGCCTACCTCAATAACCCATTACCTTAACAGAACCTTATCTTAAACTTGAACTTCATCGTTAAGTTAATGCGTTAAACTTGCCCTCGAGCAATAAGCGGTAAAGATTAAGACGGGATCGGTTGTAAGTTCTGTAACTTTAAGTTAGTTTTGTTTATCTTAAAGGTATAATTACTATGGAATCAAGAAAATATATTCCCTACACTGTCTCAGCGGGGTTTAAATATCCTAAGAAAACTTTAAAGTTAACTTTCTATAAACCTTTCATTTTACTAACCATGACTCATATTATTATGCTGGATTTTAGAGCAATTTAATATTAGATAATAATATACGAGCAAGTAATTATTTATAGGGTAAAACTTTACTATACGCGATCTTTTAAAAACCTGAAATTTCCTTCTGAATAATAAAAAAAAACAATGCAGATAATTGCTGTTACGCTACACAAACTATTGACGCCATTAGATGACTAAATATCTGAAACAAAACACTGTCACTTGATGCCTTAATAATACATCATGCAAAAGAGTATGTATATGAGAGCAGTCCGTATAATCTTGCGGCTTAATCACTCATTAAGGATATATCCTTTTTACAAATTAATACGCGCACTCAATTCACGCGAGTTAGTTTTGCAGATGAGTGTAAGTACACATGTTGACTACTATGGTTATAGAGTGTCATAGAGTAGAATAATTGAAGTAGTAAGCAGTAGGTTAATGTCATTTAGGAAAATTTGAATGTTAGGTATTATGTAGAAACATTTTTTATGATATTTCAATCATTGTAATTTGTGTATTATTAATTTCGAGATAATTTTAATGGGATCAACTTAACGTAGAGTTCTAACAGTAATAGTTGTAGTTTTAGGTGTTATCCATATTTTGCAATACACGCCTAAAATACCTCTAAAACTGATTTAGCTTTGATCACATCTATATTCATTTAACAAAACCACAAATAGATAAATTAACCCACTTCATCTACTACACTGTGGCACGTGAATCCCAAACAACACGACATGTGGACGACCATAGACAATTAACACGCAGTATTTAAACAGGAAACTCGCGAGGATGTGACGATATAGATTTAACCTTTGCCACATCCTATATCGTCTTGGTTTCGTAGCATCGCCATTATTCGGGGCAAGGATTAATTGCTGACTCACTGAGTAGACTAGACTGTGGCGCCGACACTCAAACAGGATTGCGTGACCTCTTTTAATAAAAAGATTGTGTTTTTACGATGACATTTTGGCTGTATGATAATTTCCAGTGCCTAGTTTTGAGTGACACATTCTTTTTTTTATTTATAATATGTATATGTAAAAATATTTTTTTTTAGGATTAGTAACTTTGGAGATCAATAGGTACACATTTTAGTAGATACAGTTATTTAGGCTAGGTATAAGTAAATCCTGGAAATCCATAATTTCCGCTATAATTAGATTATAATATCCGATTGCCACACATTGGCTCTCGGAATTTACGCAATATATCTGACTAATTTCCTTTGAAGTAAACATATATTTTATACAATGTAGATTATATATTAATTTAAACTTACTCCAAATAAATACAAAACAATGAAAGCTTTTTTGAAGGCCATTTAGATTACTATATTAACGAATTCTCTATGTACCCAAACACTTCATCTAGGGAATACGTAAACTGAAAATGTAAAATTATATTTTTGAGTTAAGATGTTCGTCAATCAATATCACTCAAACTATCTATCTGTACATATAATACACAAAAGAAAATATTAAGAGATTTAAATTGAGAGTAGAATAGTTTTATAGGAATTTTCAATGACATAAGTTCGCGAGACTGTCCTCCGATTTCTGAAATTCTGATCAACATAAAATTTTGTTAATCACTTGTCAAACCTTATATCAAGCGCTGTGATTGGTTTTTAGTTTTTTTGGTCAACCAATCACAGACGCGATCAGTTTGACAACAGTTTTCATTGATAAACCTCTGAGAAGCCGGAGTAAGGAGTAAGTTCATTATAGATAATTTGATGTCTATTAATTTTAAAAGGCTCTGAGCTGTAAGCTGTTAGGGCTCTTGCCCACACACGTTTTTTTTGCCATGAAAGCTACGGTTCGTTTGCCGTGTATAGACGCGGTCAGTGTTATATGAATCACATCCATACAACACTGACGACCGCGTATGGGTAAGAGGCCTTACAATACTAAGAAACTACACAATTATATAGTCCAATACCGGCGAACGGTCGATCACAGCTATTAAAAATATAACAACGACGTGAAAAGTACGATTTCAGAACATTTTAAAATACTTAATTCAAATTCCAATACTTTTTTGCGTTCACGTGTGTTAAGCTGTTATATAAAACAAAATAAGGCCAACATTTCCATGTTGAACTTATTTTCCCGGTAAGGCCCTAGCAACATTATATAGTATCAATTAACAACTACATAAGTGCCTATAGTTAGGCTAATAGGTATATATATTAAAAATGTTAGTATTAAAACTAAGTATAAATAAACATCTAGGTAGGTATTGGTATTATAGCTAAGAGCCAAAAGTCTATCTTAGATCAAATCAAGTTAGAGACAACTGGTATAGTCTATTCAGATAATTTGTTATAGAGTTGTATGGCCTCAAAAGTCCATAGAATTGCCACAGGTTATGGCCTAATTAGCGATCATCCTCATCCGGCCCACAAATAGAATAGGTGCGCATTTACAAGATGCGTTTAACACACATTACTTTTAATTGTCCCTATTTAACGAATTACATCAATTAGTTTCTTTGATCATGTTTACTTTTTCGCCGTTTTTGCTAATTCATGTTGAAGGTCGTTTAAAAATATTGAGTCTATTGTACTTGTGAATTTAGCGTTTAAATGTATCTGAAAGTAGAGTCGTAACATTTTGTTTATCATCTCATATTTTATTCAGACCATTTGATTAATTTATAGATTTCTTCGATTCAAAAGTAGTCAAAATACATTGCACAATTCTGTTTTATTAAGTAAGACGCCTACTTGACTTGGTTTTTAAGCGTTATTTTACAAACTGTACCTCATCTTAATAAAATAATGTAAAAATTCAAATTGTCTCTTATTACTATTAAAAGCTACTTAAATTAAAAGATTTTTAAGCGAACGGTCCTACGATTTTAAATAACTAAAGAGGTTTAATATCATAAAGAAAAACAACTGCAACAGTCTTATAAGCCTAGAACAAGTTTTGCGAAAATCCTCAAATAATTCCACTACAGCGGACACTCGCGCACAGCAGTTATTACACATATTACACTTACCAACAATCGCCATTAATACAAGGAACTTGTAGGTACAGTCGCGTACACAAGTTGCAGGGTCATATATAACCGAAGTCTAAGTTAGTTACATACGGCTGTCACGAGCGGCAGACATGTTGAAACTTCAGTATTAGTTTCGAAGTTAAATTAAAGTATATGTGGTAGGATCTTTGTTAGAGTGCATTATATCACTTTGTTTGCAACTATTTGTTCCTGAATAAGGTATCGTGTTTAATAACTACATTTTAGTACATTACATGAGTTTTATTTCAACTTCATTTTCGTTTGGCAAGGCTTTTTTAATGGCCAAAATACAAATATACATTGACTCTTTAATATTTTTTATAATGTAACGTTTAATTACACACATCTTTAAGACACGACAAAAATAATATTTAAATACTCATTGAATATATAAAACTTGCTTTTTAAATTTAATTAATATATAGAATTGCTCCAAAATCCGCTTGCTGAAATTCCTAACAGTGTGTCACTTGCATACTGGATATCTCTGTTCAGAACAGTATACTTTGGATGCAAGCCAGAAGTCTTTTTGGCCTCAAGATGTCGTTCCAACCAACTTCAGTAATACCAAAGAGAATGAGTGCTTAGTGAGCCATAGAGCAATAGACCGTACTCGCTTTATTTCTAAATGCGAGTTTCTCTATTTGAAGTTTCTGCATTTGCATGTTTTGGACCTTTAGAGATTTAAGGACTTGTTTAGACTATGTTCTGTAGACTAAACTTTGGTTTTGGGTGTGTTTTATCTAGATTTTGAGATTGAACCGTAATAATGAAAAAGTAAGTACGTATTTTATCCTCACTAATATAATATTACTAGCTGTCCCCCGCGACTTTGTCCGCGTGTTTTAGTTTCAACGGTTTTTCATTTTTGCAACATTTTTCATTTATGCTTTGCTCCTTTTAGTCGCAGCGTAATGTTATATAGCTTATAGCCTTCCTCAATAAATGGGCTATCCAACACAGAAAGAATTTTTCAAATCGGACCAGTAGTTCCTGAGATTAGCGCGTTCAAACAAACAAACAAACAAACTCTTCAGCTTTATAATATTAGTATAGTATAGATAAATGCGAAAGTAACTCTGTCTGTCTGTCGCGCTTTCACGCCAAAACTACTAAACTGATTTAAATAAAATTTGGAACACAGGTAGTCTAGAGCCTGAGAAAGGACATGGGCTTCTTGCCGCGATAACCGAAAAACACGCGGGCGTAGCCGCGGGAAGCAGCTAGTAAGAAATAAATTTAATTTAGTTGATTTTAAAGGTAGCCACGTATTATTTTAAACGCGATTTAGAAGTGTATAGTTACATACATATTTAGAGATGTAGGTATGACCAAATAAAAGTAGCAATACGTGACTAAATACATAAATAACTATCTTCAGTAAAACCGTAGGAATAGGATTTCCCCAGGAAGTTTTTGCACAATAAATAACTTAGTGCCTACCTACCTAATACCGTTCAAAAGATAAGTAATATAATAATATTCCCCGAATATTGTACCTAATAATTATTAGTTTGTAACCTTTTTTATATCAATTGAAAACTACAAGAAAAATCTACAGATTCCGTTTTTAAAACATTTGAACATAGACAAATATTTATAGAACACTTAATAGACCATAGAAAGTTACTACCAATTATGAACCTCCTTTTTGAATCCAATAAATAAAATAGTTTATACAGTATCAACTCGACCCAAATTGTAAGTTGTACACAATTATCTGGCAACAAAGCAACAAATACAGTTAGTATGTACTTGAGCGGGCAATTTAACTATTATGGGGTTCCGTGAGCAAGGAACGGAACCTCCGTTCAATTGGTGTGCTAACGAGGAAACAATCTTGCACGCGCTCCGCTTGCGACGGAACTCTAGTCAATCTCAGCTCTCAACTAGTGAGTGATGCACAACGGATGGTGGGGTAGGGCTAATCCTCGCACAAAAAAAAAAAGTTTCGCAATTTTAAAGGTCTTTTTGTATTCTCGTATACCGTATATTACAAGAAGACTAGCTTAATATAACCCTTAAGAAGAAAGATATTTAAAACCTTTTTTCTTATTACTAAGATATTAAATGCCATTAACTACAAAAAAAATATATAAACAGTCAATCTCTAAAAAAAAAGAAGTACGAAAACAAAAACTTATAAAAAGTTCAAAATACAAATTTAAAAAACCAAATTTAAAATCGTAATATCTCTGGCCACTACACAGCCCTACATTTACCGAGAGGAAGAGACAATTGCGATCGCATTTAAATGTGGAAGTAGTGTTCTAAGTACAAGTGGCTATACAAGGTAATGGGTTATGTTTTGACGGCCGGCGACGTTCGGATGTGTCTATTAAAGCAATTGATAGAGCGAGCTATAGATGTTTATGTGCTGGTGCTACAATATTTGCTAGGAGATTGTAAGGATTTTTATAGGACTGTCTAAAAACAAATGACAGCAGAACTGCTTTTAAAGGAATTTACTTACTATTTTGATAGCAAAGCTTAAAAAAAGCTCTTTTGTTTTTTTTGACCTATTGATTTCCCAAATCTGAAGTAATTGGTAGATTCCATTTATTGGGGAAATTTCAATGTCATAAAATTAACTATAATTATGAACATAATTAAGAACATAAACAAGAGGATTTTTTTATTGACGATATTTCTGTGTAATTAGTTTCGAGATAAGATCACACACATGTTTATGAATAAAAAAATCTTGACTGTCCCTTGTTGTTGTTCCTTTTAAACTATAATTACTGAATAAACAAACTATAAAAAGGAGAGTTAAAATAAACATATTTTGACTTATTACGACCCGAGGGAGTCAATATAAATCGAAAACTAACGAACTTTAACACTTTATCTTTACAAAAAAGAACTGTTTGTGACCATCTCCAAGTAGTAACAAAACATTTTAATTCCCAAATGACAGTATAAAAACTTAAGGACGGATGTATGAGTAATGGCGGGCGCGATAAAATCCAATGTTTTCCTTCAAAACACAATAGCTGGTGTTTCTGTGTGATAAGTAACCACGACCAGATGTATTCAGTTATTGTGCACTGACGGGCAGTATGTGGTACAAGGGAAAAACTTACAACCTAATCACCACCTATTTAATATCTTCTAACAATAATTATGGCCATAGAATACTTAAAAAAAATATGCGTAAATGTGCATAGCGTAAAATGGATGTAACCGGCCGGTTACTCACATTCGTACGAATACGCAAACCTACAAGTGTAGGATGACATTTGCAAATGATTTCATTTCCAAGCTGGGACGGTTTTTTAACAGACAAAAGCGTGCGAACCTTTTTCAAATGTTTGCGCGCATGTGAGTGATCGGGGTAACAATATGATAACATTAAAATCATTACAGAAAAAAAAAAATGAAGACGGCAACTGAAAACATTGTTTTAACATTATTTTGTAAATATCCAGATGTTAGACTCGCACTATAAAAACGCAAAACTGTTTTTAACATAACAAATACGGTAACTAAACACAGCAGAGCCCTCAATACTAAGACAGATCTCTTTCCGCACAGACTTTAACTTAATTTAAGTCATACCTTGATATTAATTCAAGTTTATTTCTCTATTAATCACGTCTTAATTTTAGTTAACCTTAGATCCAAACAGTATCTGTCATATAGGTTCAGTAGTTTTGGCGTGAAAGCGTGGCAGACAGAGTTACTTTCGCATTTATAATATAAGTAAGGATTAAATATTAATAATTATTTTTTAATTTTACATTGCAAAATATGATTTTTTTTTCTGGACGACACTCGCTATATCCCTTGGCTTGGTACGCACATTATTAAATTGTAACCAGATATGTTTTATCGTTTTTCTGTGCAGGACAGACGGACAGCACGATAAGAAGTGTAGTGTGAAGCATGTCGTGTTTCGCAATCTACATATGTTATTAGTAACTCATATTTTTTTAATATATTTGTTGGAGAACGTACTTCTTGATAAAAGTCAGAAATAACTAAATGTAACATATTTTTTAAGTATGGTTCTATAGGAAATCAGATACAATATCGAATTATTACGAAAGTAAGATACAACCCAAACAATGGGGGGTCCTGGTGACTTGTAATAACAGGTTTTTTTTAAAACCTACTTCAGGCACCAGTTTCTCACAAAGTTATTTGGTTTATTGTGGCATTATTGTTAATCTAGCTTAAGAAACTTCTGTGAGAGAAAATAAATGAATTATTATTATTATTATAATTTAGATTCGTTTTAAGAAGAAGTCAAGGGTCTTAAAATAAAAGGTCTATCAATATTGTGTGCACACACATACATTATAAGACATTGAAATAAAACTACTTTTGAACGGATTTTATTGCGGTTTATATTTAGATTTTAGTTTTCGACTTTCTTTCTACTTTCCGCTCAAAAGTAATTTTATTTTAATGTCTAGCATTCTCGTAAGCCTCAGAAAGCAATATATATTTTTGTTTATATTATGTTCGACCGTTTTAAGATTGCAACACTTTTGTTAGAAGTTACAGTTTCTGTTTTTATCTATTTATTTGGGTTATAGTGTTCGTTTCGACAGCTGTATTTCTAATGATCTGTTGAAATTCGACATTATTATGCGATCATATTACACTGATTAGTGTGTCGACTGATTTGGACGTTCAGAAAAATATTGATATCATATAATATTAGCATATCTGTTTTAGTTAGGAACACGATAACGTTTTCTGTTTTAATATATTTTTCTTTTAACTAAAAATTTAAGTTAAGATTATTTTTTAATAATTTAAATAAATAGGTAAATATTATGGAATGAGTATTCAGTTACGTAAGTTCATAAAGTTACCAAAAGAATATATTTTTTCCTGTTCCCTGAACGATGTCAATAAAATAATTATGCATTATGTTTGTTTCAGACCACACAATAGCATAACTTTTAAATATTTCAATATTTTAAGTACATACCTAAACAAATTACTTTGTCTAACATTTTTATCCTCCTTGGACAAGTCACATCTACAAATGTCCACTAGAGATGGTAAGTATGTAATAAATAAATCGATATTTGTCATTTTTGTTATTGCTAAATCTTTTCGTACTTATTACTGAGTATACAATTCTTATCTTTAGTGTTTTTGTAGATAGCTTTGTTTAGTGTACATTTTAGTACACAAATAAGTAATTAAAGCATATTTTCATACACAAAGGAGTAGCGTGGGTCTCTCGCATGACCCGACGGTCGTGTCCAATATTAGCCATATGTCACAGGCGATACCGGCATAGATAATGACGGCTAATAAGTGCCTGTCTTCCAACACACCATGCTAGTGCGGGGAAAATATCGACAAGACTAGAATGTAAAGCTGTATGGCGATGTAGAAAACCACTTTTCAACATTGTCTCGGTTCTGGGTGTTTGTGTTTCCTTCGTTGTCTCTGATTCAATAACACGAGTGCATTAGCTACTTACTTTGAGTTCAAGCAATGTTCGTGGTACTGTCTACATTTATTATAGGTATCTATTAAAGATACCATAACTTTCATTATTAATCATCATATTATGCATTTCATATTAGGTTAGTAAAATGTTGCCGTATGCGGTTAGGGTATCGGTAATTCCGAAAGTATTTTCCTTAAGTACTCGACAGACAATTTACAGAAACATATCATGTAATATGAATAAAATTACAAAATAAATTGAATAATATACCTAACTTAAAACAAAATTATGAAACAAAATACGACAGTGACTTGCGTTCATCAACGTCACAGTACATCGATATCGATATTACCGACAGCCAACCCCTCTCTCGCGATCTTATCGCTCGGTTTTTATTCTCGTGATATCCACCGATAAGGCTGAAATGTCCTTTTTCATAGAAGCACAGTAATGGGCCAGGAGGCACGCCATCCATGCTCATAACTTATGCATGCTGATTGCTTCACTTCCACCCTTTACTGGACTTGTTTCATCGCGTATTTGTTTTTTGTCTACGATTATCGATATCTATCTTGGCATCTCTTAAAATTAAATAGATTATTGAAAATTCCAATCTTGAAGTACGATCGTAAGAAAATTTATGTTAGTCAAACATTCTTGGTCCCATCTAAGAAACAATATGACATATTTGTTGTTTATATAAAATGATTTTTAAAACACAATCCATCCATATACATTTAACATGTTTCTTAGACTAGTAGACAGAACTTTCCCACAACATTTTCTATCATTTTTCATTATATCTGTTTAAGAAATCTTTGATATGCGACATACATCAACGTCAGACATTTTGGATTTTGACTCATTGTATTAGTTCCATGAAAGCCCTTGTTTCATTGTACTCTTCACTATTCTACTTAACCAACCATCTTGACGAAACAATTAATTCTATTCACAAAGAAAATTCAGTAACTCCATCCGTATTAACCAATATTTTACGAAGGCCACACAGACAGACAGGCATCATACATATATATAATTACTTTAAACACAGACAAATCACACACAGCACGCGACAGCGACCTATTTCAAATAACGTGCATATCTTGTCATTTGCAGCCTTCAAACGATATTCTACCGTAACATTATTAAACTAGCGACAATTAAGTACGATTAAATGATAACTTCAAACTTTTTTAAAATCGTGACTAGATTATAATTGGTCAGGAAAATGTATTGGTATGTTTACACGTGTCGTTTGCATTGTACAGTTTGATATAGTAAGAAAATAAACAACAAAAAGAACTGTGCATTATTTGTATTTATTGAAGAATAAGGTAGGTTAAGATACCTTAATTTCTCGTCCAAAGTAACAATAAACCTTAAATAACTTTAATAAAAATGAATATGAAACAGCGTACGCATCGCTAGTAGTTTACAGCGCTTATGTTAAGCGTTAGCACATTTTTAGCTACATATACTACGCTCGTTTACTGATTTATGTGATTTTCCGTGCGACGACAGACGTTTATGCGAAAATATCAACGGTTTCGATATTATTAGAGTAATATTAGGTTTTTAGATAGTTTAAATAAAACGGTGCGATCTGTTTGGCACTAATTTTCTGATTTAACATGTTTATACTAGTGCCAACAGTTCATACTCGACATGCGAACTCTATAGTTTACTTATTTAGTCTTCTAAGATGTAAAACGTATTTTTTTCTAGCCATATGTGCATTATTAATACCTTGACTATCCTACTTACCTTATTTTGAGCAGCATTGCGTGACCGCGACCATATGGTCAAATGACCATAAGTCACCGTTGGAATAAGGTGAACAAAGAGAGGTATATGTATTTGAAGGGTGGAATACTTTCCCACACATTCCCATACACATTGCAACTTATACACCCCCGTGCCATATGGACGATCTTATCAGAAAAATATTCATATTTATGGCGATCGTTAATTCTTTTACAACAAGAAAAATTACTTTTTAAGGAAAACAATGTTTCTTGGTGATTAATAATGAGGTATTATTTTTACCCTTTATAGCTCGATTGATAAGATATCCTGACAGTTACAAAGCTACCCAAACAAGGTTTGTTATGAAGGAAAACTTTGTCAAATAACCTTATAATTAGCTTGCTTGTCCGGCGTAACTTTTGCTATCGACTTATCTGTTATCCTTGGAAAACCAAACACAAGATTATCTTTTTTAATATGATGTTTACGTGACTATAGTGGCAATACAGCCGCTTCGTCTTTTGAATCCTAATTCTGACGATTCAGTATACCGTAAATTGCATGACGGAATTGGAAATTCCAAAAGAAACATTCGTCGTAATCCAATCGACACTATTGAAATAGCAAACTTAGACCTTGTTCAAATGAAATGAAATAAAATATTGTTATTTTATGTGTCATTTTTTTACTCGATAAAGTCGACATTTCCTATTATCATATATCATATATTTCCTATATCATTTACTATTGATTGGCTGAGGAGAAATGAACGGTAGTGTAGTTACATCACTACCTACTCATTGTACAGTATAGAAGTGAAAATATAATGTAGGAGCTTATGTCAGGTGCTCGGGTCCCGGGGCTCCACTCCGAGCGGTGGGAAAAGAAACGTTTCCGTAAAAATTAGACGACGCAGGTCACGCCAAATTAAGCACGCCCGGGTTGCAACCCGGTTGTCTAGTGCTGGGAAACTATCGATGGATTCAGATTTTATTTCCGACCGGAAAGTGATTATGTGTAATCAAATTAAGTACTGTACGAATAATGTTAGTAGTAGTACTATCTCCAGATTATATCGACTTTTATTTTTGTTTTATTTGTTTACAATTTACAAGTTTTTTGTGTAACTTTTTACGTTATTAAGATGTTTTGAAAGTCAATGCAAGATTTATGCAGATTTATGCAGTATTCTGATGAAACTTAGATCGTGATTTATTATTAGGAGTATAAAATTACCGTTAACTTTTAGGCTATAGAAACTAAATCGAATGTTTGTTATTAATGGCGTCATCTGGTATAAAAGTTTATAACTTTTGTATTCGTTCACATTTTTTTATGTTTTTTTTACAGTTCTGCATGAATTTAATACTATTATTAGAAATATTTGTTATAAATAAATAATTCGATAGTAGTCAAATACCCTATTAAAAACAAACAAAGATATTTTTCAACTTAAAATAGAAGTTATTAAGATAATCTATTTTAATACTTTCTAATTAAAATAATGCATCTCTAATTTCTCATAACATCGACAGTCGACAAACACGCTCTCTTCCCCACACAAGAGCCCCGTGCGTTATGATCAACAGGTCCGCCTGCTACGCTTCCACCACCACTAAGAAACACGCTTTAGTTATGAAAGCAACATTGTACAACCAACTCGTTTTCTTGCGTGTTTGCCTTTTTGCATGTCTACTTGTATGTGAAATTCTTTTGATAATTCTTGAAGTCCCTTTTTGACTACAGAGAAGTTTTGAGGGTTTATTTAATGGACGAAAGTATGTTTTCACTTCATTATAAACAGACGGAACCTACGGAATTTCTTTTAAAAATTGTTTTCAGCACAAACTTTTTATCTTAAATATGTAAAGAAAAATAACCCTACAAATAATTAATAATAAAGTGCTTGTTAAAAAAAGGTACTTTCAAATATTACGTACTGAATTACGCATTTTTTAGAAAGACTAACTATAAAATCATGTTTTGGAATATTGCAAAACTTTTGCAAAGTTTCCGTTAAACTAGGAAACAAGAAGACAAACAAACATTTATTTATAAAAAAATAAAAAAAATATGGAAAGTCAACCTTCCACAGCTATATTTCTGTTAACCTGCAAGTCTGACGTCGCATTGGTACAAACGAGCAGTCGCTACGCACAACCGATCGCAATTTGACAGCGCATTGCTTATTCATGGGGTTAATTACTGAAATTGTTTTAAATACAGAATCGGAGCGTCGAAATGTGGGGTGCGTATGTAGTTACAGGTTAAATATAGTGCAACCTGGTTGAAACAAGGTGGCTCTAGGTCAAGTGTACTGAAGCCCTTTTTTTGACTTTAAAAAAAAAAAAGAATTTTTGTCATATTTTGTAACTTAATTTTCTTGTCGCATATTATATCTATTCTATCTATTCTGTTTTACAGGGTTTTGGATAAAAGTCTACCTTTTTTTTCTCTCAAACTCAAATACTAAGACGTCGTATTAACCTATCTTGCGAACTATAAGTATTTAAAGCTAGGGCCACCAGTCAATATTTATTTCCTGTTCAAATTGTCTCTACCTACTCAAAGGTTAATTTAACTCTCAGGCTTTCAACAGAGTCATAAATTAAATTATAACTGTAGCTAACATCACAACGCACTAGCCCGTATCTCCAAAAAAAAAATAACAAAAGAAAATGTTTTCACATTTTTTGCTAAACAAAAACTGTTCAGTTTATCTTCCCACAAAGTATATCGACCTCCTATAACATACAATGTTAAACAATTATAAAGAGCAGGAAATACGGAACAATTTCGAGATGGTCCAGCGACTCATATATTACACCTCCCCGTCAATCAAAAACCGCCTTTATATCCCTATACGCAAAGTTCAAAATAACTTCCGAGGTGGTACAGGACTTGGATGGTTGATTGTATGCATCTCGCAATCTCTTGTATGGAAATCGTACTAAAATGGCCCCAAATTACTGTCGCACAATGACCAAAGAGTAGGTAATGATAAGCGTACGCGACACGTTTCTAATGTCGGTACATCAGATCAATATACAGGGTGTTACTAAAACGAAGAGCTCTAAAAAATAATGTATGTAAGACGACATTATTAAGGAATATTTTCTTATAGAGATAGTTAATCTAATTGAATATTAATAAGTACATAAATCATATCATCAACCATTTAGGCAAGAAACACTTTGTATGTATGTTTGTAATTAAATATTTAGTTAGATTATAATCTTACCAGAAATTCCATAAAAAATCGTGTTCAGTTTGCTCTTCGGCAAATCTAAAAGTTTAACCTTTACTTGACCCTGCTACAGTATTAATTTTATGATGACAACAACGACAAATGCTACTACAATAATGCTCGGCGTAAACGAGTCACCAAACACAGCCACCAGTGGCCAGCAACAGCGACTTTACACACTAAACTTTTTCATATAAGTTTGTATAGACGTGCCTAACGCGTGTTGCCAGTCGGCCACTCGCAACAGCAGGCTACCGTGCCCCGTTTGCGCTGTACCTAAGAAATAGGTACAGTTTACTTAACATATAGTCGAGCCCAAGTCTACAGATTACATAATCCTTACAAATATCATAAATGCGAAAGTAACTCTATATGTCGCACTTTCACGCCAAAACTACTGAACCGATTTAAATGAAATTTGGTACACAGATAGTCTAAAGCCTGAGAAAGGACATAGGCTACTTTTTGCCGCAATAGCCGACATCCACGCGGGCGGAGCCGCGGTAAACAGCTAGTATTTTATACAGGTACATAATAATTGTAAATAACAAAGACTGACTTACATTATGGTAGTGAACAAACGCTTCATAGTCTAATTGGAATGTGTCGTGGAACGAACAGACAACACATAAAAAATACGCGTGTGTGCTGATGTTGAGATCTGCCCATGTTGTAGGTAGCGTTAAGCTTCAGTCTTTTATCGCAATTTCTAATAATTGATGTAGTTATTATAGTATATTTTTTTTGCAAGAAAAATATTTATTTCTTCAATCTTCGGCAATCAGCAACAGAATAAACAAGATAATTTTCTTTTTATTTATTAAACATTAATATAAAACGTAATGTTAATAGAGTTTGATGTGTTGTTGAAATAAGGTAGGTATAATTATTTATCTCAATATTTTTGCGAAATTAGAGTGGGTCTTACTAGAATAATATTTAAGTTAAACATATTGAATAATAGAAACTGAATTAATCGTATAACCATTCACTAACACTATATAGATTATTAAATGACTTATTACCTTATTGCCACCATACTCCCTTTCATTACTTATATATCCAGTAACATCCCGCATTGCCCTTAACCAACTCACACCGCAGCACAAGCAGGCACGAGCCGTGACGCCGGTACAAGTGGTCACGCCACTATCGGAAGTCCTCCGCCATTGATATCATCTCATTGTCCAGCAAATTGCTACCGGATGTTTTACAAGACTAGGCTCCATACTCACATGTATTAGAAAAAATTCAGACTGTACTGGTATCTACTAAAAAAATATTTTTATACGGTACTCTACTTACGAGTATACTGAAAGGTCCTTGATATGTTCAAGAAATTCGATTAAGAATGTCGTGACTTGAAAAACGCGTTAAAGAATGTCAAAATTAATCATAAACTAAGTTTATTTAAGTCATATTTGAATTGAATGATTGTAATATTTTTTCTTAGAATTTATAACTCCTTGAGAAATTCTCAATAAACATTTCTTATTGGAAATCAAGAAAAACGTAAAATCCCGTTATTAAATCTAATAGGACAGCAAGAGCTCTTTTTCAATCGTTCTTAATTCGAAAATAATTGATATCCATAAAGTAAAATAAAACAACAACAGCAATTCAAAAATAGAACTGTTTGACCAATTATTATTCGTCCGGCGAGCTCGTGTCGTACCAACAATGGATTCGCGCCAAAACATCTGTCTCACAGAATTATTTCTGTCATTTTTAGCTTTATTGTACTCAAACAAGTCACGCTCCAAAAGAAATTAATGCCATGATGTAAATATCCAGTATTTGTCAGCGTACATGACTGTATTGTCTACTACAACGCTTTTTGTACAGATAATTATGGTCATCTTAGTGATAGAGTCTAAATGATAAAGGCTATGAATAATTTTACCAAGTTGATTTACTATGAAGATAATAACCATGAGTTATTAGTTTCAGTTAAATTATTAGTAAACTACATACGAAAATATCGTATCATTGTATATTGTGTTTATCTGTAATTTCAACATGCTTTCCTTATACTTTCCAAACCTGAAACCATATAGTTTTGTTTTATGACTGGTCATTACGAGAAATTACTCAGATATCGATATGATAGTCTGAAGCTTTTTTATCGATGTCTAACGGCGACTACTAATAGGCGATCGATTTCTTGATAACAATCTACGTAGGTTTCTGAATACAAAACGAAAATTAAGTCTAGTTTGTTTCTATGGTGTGACCTGAATAGATGTTGATAAGAGATTGTAGAGTCACGAAAATTTTTGGTAATTTTAATAATTTTAAAATAATTTTATTTTCTAGAAATATTTTTACCGGTTTGTATAAGTCTTCAGAAAGTTGCTAAGTTTTATTCTAGATTGTATTATAAAATGCATTTTGTTGTAAGCGATGCGCGCAGGCGCACGCGCCGGCGGCAGGTGTGCTCTGATCGCTCCCCTCCTGTTGCAGAGCGGGCGATGCGGCTCGAGTAGCGCGGTGGGGCTCTACCCGCCGCCCGCCCGGCCAATCGCGGCCCGTCTCGCCTATGATGTCATCGGAGGAGGAGGCCGACTCACACGCGCCCTACTCGGATAAACTGCTTAGGAAACAGAAGCGCGCCAGACAGCGCGTGGACGCCGGCGAGCCACGCAATTCTTACTCAACTCTCACGACGAACGGACCCGCGCCCGCGCGCGCCGCACACATGAGCGGCGGACTTTACGGCGCCATCTTCGAGGGCCGCCAACACTTCGGCCTCTTCGGACCGGGCTACCCTCCGGCCGAAATGATCAACGAACTACTGGGGCGAACGCCCAAGCAGGAAGACACCAGTGATGAGGCCACCGGTGGTGACATCGCGCACCGAGTGCTGCGCGATATCCTGCAAAGCCGAAAGAAAGAGCTTCTTCGGCTCTCACCGGACAATAACAATGTGCTCGCGAACAACAACAACGACGAGCCCAAGGACAAGATGTCACCGGAGCGGCCGCAGTCCCGCGACTCCCGGCCAGACCTGGACGACGCGCTACTGGCACTGGACAGCGCTGGAGAATCGCGCACGTCGCCGCCGCCCGCGCCTCCACACGGCTCCGAGCCGCTGCTTGCACCCAAGTCTGAACCTGAAGACCGTGACAGTGATGCTCAACGTTCCTCCCCGCGACCGTTAGATGTGAAACGTGCTCGTGTTGAAAACATAGTGTCTACGATGCGTTCTAGTCCTGCGCCACAAACTCCACAAGTGAACGGCTGCAAGAAAAGGAAACTATATCACCCGCAGCAGCACGACGGCGCAGTGGAGCGCTACGGCACCAGCCACAGCAGCAGTGCGCAGACAGTGTCGGACGACAGCGAGGACGACGGCGACCGGCCACCGCCTATCGAACGCAAGTTAGTAGAAAAGAATGCTCTCAAGTCACAACTTAGGACTATGCAAGAGCAACTTGCAGAAATGCAAGAAAAATACTTGCAGTTGTGTAACCGTATGGGACAGGAGTCAGAGACGATCGACAACGATGGTGCTTCTAGTGACGTAGAACAGAATGACGACCCTGTACCTAAGTCAGAGCCCCCGTCGCCGGTTAAGGAAGTGCCCCCGCCAATACCGAATAGTGTCGCGCCGAACATGCTCTCACAAGTAATGAGCAAAATGATGTCTGCCAAAATGCACGCACACGCAGTGGGTCATCCGCACCTGCCACCTGGTTTTAACGGCGGTTTACCTATGATGCCGCACTTGCCGCCCGAGCACATGCACCCGCCACATCCGCACCAGCACTTAAACAACGCAGCCGCCATGTACCTCAACGTTAGCCAGAAGCTGTTTATGGAGCAAGAGGCGCGCATGAAGGAGGCGGCTGAGCAGCAACAACACCAGCAAAACAAACAGCAGCAGCAGCAACAGCAGCAGCAGAGGCCACAGTCCAACCAACACTCGCCGCAACAGCGACAGATGGGACAGACGCCCAAACCCCCGCTGTCCTCAGAACTAGCTGAGCGGTTAGACGCACTTCGTAGCAATGCCGGCTCCGTAGGCCCCGTCTCGGGTGCTGACCTTGAAGGATTGGCGGAAGTGCTTAAGAGTGAAATCACTGCGTCATTAGCGAGCCTCATCGACTCGATAGTGACACGCTTCATGCAACAGCGGCGCATCATGGGGAAGCAGTCGGAAGCGGCCGCGGCAGCAGCTGAGCAACTCAACAAAGATATTATGATTGCAACGCAGATGCTCGACAGAAAGTCGCCGCCACCGAAGCCGATGCAGAGGCCATCGAACCAAATGTCAGGTAACCAACCCGTCCATCACCCGGGTGCGCCGAACGGCGTCCCGGCTTTTCTGACACACAACTCGATGATTATGAGCCAAATGAACGGCCCACGCGCGCCAGGCGGCGGTCCATTCTCGATGCACCCCGAGGCGAGCGGGCCTGGCCACGGCGCTCACGTGCGGCCTCCCACAGGCATGTTTCAGACGCCGCCCAAGCCACTGGGGCCCCTATATGGACACATGAACGGACACTTCGATCGCGAACCCAACCCCGAGCAGAACGAGGCTCTGAGTCTAGTCGTCACGCCCAAGAAAAAGCGGCATAAGGTGACGGACACGAGAATCACACCTAGAACTGTGAGCCGCATCCTGGGTGAAGGAGTCGGTCACTCGCCAGAGAACAAGTTCCCCGAGTCGCCGTCCCCGCGGCCTTACCTAGGTGGAATGGCGGGGCTGCCTACGCCGGTGGCCATCCCTAACCCTGCGCTGCACGAGAGCCAGGTGTTCTCCCCGTACTCGCCGTTCTTCGGTGCGGGGGGCGGGCCGGCGCGGTCGCCGCCCGCAGCGCCGGAGCGCGAGTCGCCGCCGCTGCCGCACGCGCCCGCGCTGCTGCACCCCGCGCTTCTAGCGCACCATGCCTCGCCCGACTACCTGCGCCACCACCACGCCAACGTGGCGCACCACGCCGGCCCACCGCACCACCCGCTCATGGACGCGCAGGACCCCCACTCCGACTGCAACTCCACCGACCTGCCTTACGACGGAGTCCAGCCTACTATATCCTTTTCAATAGAAATAACTAAATAACAACAGATTACTTTCAGCGACCATTAAACGAGGTCAACTTGTCGATGAAACCCGAGCTGATACGAGCGTACTAACCCCGCGAACGCCCACTCATATCTTATTTCTGTAGTGTTTAACCTTACGACTGCCGCCTGCTTCCTACTTACTGGTTAGGTATTACGACTGAGGAAACCTCACAAATGTTGCGGTTTCTACGTTTTCCACGATCCCGGGTCTATCGTGTACTTATAGAATGTAGAATACAATTATATATGACATTAAGTTTTCCTTAGTTACTCGACGTTACGTAGTAATGATAGCTTTTAAGTTCCTGCTAATATCAATACAACAAGAATCAAACTCAAAAGGGAATTTTATAATTTCAGATCAAATCCCGAAAACGCTTAAAGATAATCTTAACTCTAATCCAAAATCCGAACTTAACCCTATCTTCCAAATATCTTTTAGAAAAATTATCTACTTGATATAAACAAAGCCGTATCACAACATTAACATAAGCACGCATAACTGCAGACACGGCTAAGGCACATTATAAGATTAGAAAATGCAAACGGATTAAGTATTTGTGGTGCTTCGTAGCGCGCCCACGACAAGCCGAGGTCAAATCAGATTTTATATATCTTTAAATCGACAAACCCGAGAGATTCATTCCTTATTTAGTTAGTTTAGTGTTCGGAAATAATAGAATGAATAGATGATCTACTAACGACTTTATATTTTTATTAGATTCGTTTTCGAACAATGAAATGTCATGTAGATATTTATAATAACATTTTAAGAAAGCGGTCGTAAGATTAAAACATTAACTTAAAAAAAAAACATAAATTAAACGTATCAGCTCGTAAGGCCTACAATGTTATTAAATTCAAATCGATAATCTTATTACTCACATTCGATAATATTTAAATGTATTCGTAGGTCCATCATGATAGAGGCAAAGATAACGAAAATAATTAAATATTTTATTTTTTCAAATTTTGAATCCATTTTTTTTCTCAAAAATAGTTTTAATTTAAAATGCGTAATGCGAATGACCGACATTCTATACTTGGTTTTAAAATTGTTGTATTTTATTGTGTGCCACATTTACTATCAATAAGCCTTTAACTCCCGTGCACTCCTCAACGCTGACGCCGATGCACCTTCGCAAAGCCAAGCTGATGTTTTTCTGGGTGCGGTACCCCAGTTCAGCTGTCCTCAAGATGTACTTCCCCGACATCAAGTTTAACAAGAACAACACAGCGCAACTCGTCAAGTGGTTCTCCAATTTCCGGTGAGTCATAAACTACATTTACTATTTTATTTTCAGCTTTTAAAAATAATAATGTTTATTTTTTGTATTTAGGTACCTATCGTTATAGAATTAAAAATAGAATTGTTCTGAATTTAAACATACATTTTTAATTTTTTTTATGTAATTATATTTGGACTTTAGTTTAGGTACATATTAGATACTTACTTGATGGATAAATAGACGTATCGATGTTTTTTTTTTAAATTCATTAGGCAAATATCATGGTAGGTAAAACTACTGCCTGTAGCAACTAAAAAGCGTACGTTTAAACATAATTTCGAACGATGTTTTTTTTGAAGTTTTTTTTTTCTATCTTAGAAAAAATACTAAATTTAGGTACAGTGTAGGTATACCAGATCATTATTTTTAGTTTAAGGTAAATACGATATCCAATCTAAGTAGGTAAACGAATATTTTGTTTTTCCCAATCCTAATCGTAATACGTTAATTACGCATAAACGTTCAATTGATAGCTACATGATTATGTTTGCATGTTTTAATTAAATCTCATATTTATAGAACAAATACAGTTTTCGACATGTTTTCCGTACAGAAACTACAAATTTAAGTATCATTACGATTACTATGACATAATCTTTGCGGTTTATTCATTTTAGATTATAAGTGAACTGAAAAACACTATTATACATAATAATTTTAAATGATATTAATCCTTATTTTAGAATATCAACACTTATTTATAGGTACATTTATCCCTGTTTATCGACGTCCACAGTTAACTGTAATCTTGTTTTTAGAAACCTATTAATGATATTAATATCACATCGCGTACTTTTATTCAAACATTATCCTTTATTCAATTTATCTTATAATTTAAAAAGATAAGGTCGTCTGAGGGTTGTCAAATTAATAGCAATTCCGTCATCTTCCTTTACAGTAAGGGGTTTTGGATTCACTATTTCCTAATTATCAAATTCACGATAGGGTGGATCCCCTAACTAAAATTTGAACGGGTTAGCGTAAACAAATAGGGTATTTATTGGTATTTACAAAGAGGGCTTAATGACTCGCAAAGTCAAAACAGATTTAAAAACAATTGCAACTTGTTTTACTTATAAATCATCACAATAAAATAATAATTAAACATCAAAGGTTGGAATGCAACAATGTAGTGTCTATTTATTTTTCCTTACAATTAGATTGAAACCTAACGGAATAGAAAATGAAGGTATTACAACAATGACGCAAGAAAACCTAGGCTAGTTCAATAGAGGGTAGGTAAATGGTTCTACCTATTAATTTAACCAATTGAAGACATCCGATTATACTTATTTTTCTTTGAAATTATAGACACAGCCATTGTTACAAGGGGTGTTAGTAAACTACTAAGTTTTTCTATATCCCTTTGTATCAACGCGTTAAGTTATTATATAGGTATTAACGTTAAATGTAGAAACCAAACAGACAGACATGATGTCTAAGACCTCGTACTTATTCTATATTATATTATACCGATAGAAATTGTAGAGAACCTAAACATATTTAAAGTTCAAAATTTAAATTATTATTCGTTTTCAGCCAGCAATTATTATCTCATACAAAAAAATAATACTGGCATAAATTCTTAAAAAAATATATGCCTGTTTCAATTTTCGAAGCTCGAACGAGTCGAATAATGTCACAGGCTTCAAGTAATGGAAAACTCCGCCGCAGTATTGATTTCTACTCGACTAATTTTTCGCGTTATCTAAGTCCCATGATAAGAGGCACCTGCCATAAGCCGCGTCCTCCTATGATAAATACTTCCCCCTTCTTCCACATTATCAGATTATTCCGATTCACTCGAGTCGATATCGATTTAACGCTTTCTCGCTTACCTGCACTACAGTTGTTACTATCGCAAATACAGTTAACTTTTTCTAAAAGACTTTAAAAACGCAGTTACAGGTTAACTAGCTAAATAACTAGTATAAACCCGTAATTCCTTCCAAATCCTGACATAGTAAATGTCCCTACAAAATAACTTACTACATCATAAAAATATAAAAACTTTTTCTATGTTTTCTAATTTCAAACCCAATTTAATACGTCAAAAAAGTTTTTTATGGGATTTAAAATTATTGACACATTCAATGTTTCTACATTCGGTTAAGAATTCTAAAGTTTAAATAATTCGAAATTTGATATCTTTACATTGGCAACGGCGACGAATATTATATCAGTCGCAGAACATGCGTTGTCGCGATGTGTGCAAAACACTTGAACCTTGTTGATATATCGACTTTCATATTAAAGCTTTCTGCTGCTATCTCAAGCTTGTATTATCATTATCTAAGTTAGATAAACGTTACTGAGTGAAAGCTTTGATAACGATGTTTGTACAACGTAGTTTTGTTGTCGTGTTATAATTGCGTCGAATTTCAAACTGCCTCGCACAAAATTTGTCAAAAGCACATTTTTCTGAAGATATTCGATAATAGCTATTAATCACTATAATTCGCGATTAATCAATGTTGAGCTTTCGCTGCTAAACTACATGTAAATCAACCGCAATAAATCGATTAAAATTTTTAAATTCAAGCCAATAATTCATAGCACTAAAACGTGAACACACGTCCTACTTCGATACAATTTTAACAAAAGGGTGGTCAAGCATGACTCAACTCAAAACTACCCACAAAAGAAAACCTATATAAAAATATCTGTAAAATAAAAATCAAAATACCTCGGACATCTTCGTTACACGACTTGCTACAATTAAGTCCATTAGTATTGTCCCCTTAATGGTTGCATTGTGGACAACGGAAAATGGCCATTTCCTTCGCGATAAACATCTCTGAAAGCCTGAAGGGGTGAGGGTAGTTCTATAATCGCACGAAAGGCAATTACTAAGGTGTCCATCGAACAGTTTTTTAACATCGATTACTATAACTTAAAACTACATACTTTCAATCCATGAAGGTTTTATGTAAAAGTTATAAACACAAAAAATAGGTACCTAGGATGAAGTATCATATCTATGTTTCGGAAAAACTGACGTAAGCTTTGTTAATTGCATTATGTGTACCGTTATTCTATTATCTAAGTAATACCAACCAATCATAGTCTCTTCCTAAATTCAAAATGGAAGGGATGGTACATTTTATACCGGAAAAAGGGTTATCTTCAATCTAGTACAGGAAAATTCATTAGAACTATCTTTCTCATAAATAATTCTAATAACTTTCATTTTTATAATTAATGCTTTGTTATTATTTTTATCGATTTCACATCATTAAACTTATCTCAGGCTATCGTTAACTTTGACTTCACACTGATTAGAGTACCTACTTTTTTTAATTAAACCTAATCAGTGTAACAATAAGCAATTTGTATTATATTTTAATAGGATTTAACTTAATAGGGATAAAAGTTATTGATAAACTTTCGATAACAATAGACTAATCAAATCGACTTAATTTATTTACGTAAAATCTACCTATTAAAAACAAATTACTACTACTAAAAGGTTTAATAAAAGAATACATTAAAGAACGAACTACCAATTTAAAAACAAACTATTCTATAAATTCGTTATTGCGATTCTATATTTGAATTTAAATTTGTATGATGTCGATTTGAAGTAGTGTTCGAAATTCGAAGACGTAAGCGTCCCGACACACGAGACCGGCCACTTGTTGACGTGTAGGACTCCTCAAGGGCTCTAGCTGCCGAGAGCTCTCCTTGTGTCTTTTAGACGCCTCGGCTCGTTTGTACAACCTTTACATTTGTTTTCTTTAAAGTAAAGCATGAAAATAACGCCGCACTGAGGTAGATTAATTTCAGGATCATTTTGAGCTAGATATTGTTAGCCTAAAACGCTTAGAATGGATAATATTTTGCCTCCACTACCGTCAAGTATCTGCCAGGTATAATGACAATAGTAACTATAGAGTTACTAGTAAAGTATGATATAAATTTTAATAAGGACACCGCTTTGTTATAGAACAAAGTAGTGTCCTTATTAAAAATTATATTATACTTTTAAAATAAAGAAGAAAATTACAATGCGCATTTTATGAACGAGACCACTGGCGATGTTTATGTCTTCAGCTCATTTAAAAATCAACGCCGCAAAAGTTCAAACAAACACAAAAGTCTTCACAGAAACTCTCCCAGGGGGCAAAACAAACATCCTTTACTCAAAGTCGATGCAAAGACAAATTCTTTTGGCGCGCGAACTCAAAGAAGTGCGCGGGCTTGCAAACAAAGAGTCACTCGTAGAATTAGCCGGCGCGACGATAGCACTAATTAGCAACGGTGACTCGTTTAAGTTATTTCGCTTAATTAAGTTGCGCAGAAGTGGTCTGCGGCCGGCCCGCTCCGAGAAGGCGTCGTAAATTGTTAGAAACACGGGCAACACTCCAATTAATCTTTTTACACATCCAACTAGTCGCATGAGGGTGCGCACTTAGACCAGCCGAGGTAAAAACCTTTTAAGCGTTTACACACGAGCGGTGCGGTCGCCGCGTATTAAATGTATACACGTCAAGTGTGCCAGTGTACCCACTCTGTTACTTAATCATACACATATTTTATTTTCAATACAAACTTTATTCAATATCAAAATGAATTTTAAAGATAACGAAATAAATTGTTTTCTGTTTTCAAATTTTAAATAAAGAACGGAGTGTTTTACGTTCGAAATATGAAAAAAATTAACAGAACCATCGACCGAAACATTTTATAACGGTTATCGGCAGGGAATATTTTAACTGAGATTTAAATCTCTCATCTGTAAGGACTCTTACAGTCGGTTACGGAAATGTTGCCAACCTTACGTCGCAATTTCCACATGCCTTTTTAACTTACCGTGTTAACAGCCGGAGGCTGTACATATTTAGTTCAATATTTAATGTTGCAATTAAAAAACTTAAGTGTACAATTTTATCGGATCACTATTCACAGTAACCACGCTTTGACATACTTGTATCGTTATCAAAGTGTAAAGGAAAATATATTAAAGTAAGCTAACGCATAAATAGGCTGGAGAAGTAGGCAGGCAAGGGAGAGTACAGGGTACAGAGTCTAGTTTGTGTCAGTATTTCATCCCTCGCCTTGCAGCCTCCTCACGCCGCATTGTATACAGAAACTGTAAAATTTAATTGGTTGGCTAATACACTGCGCCCGTGTGGAGTCTAATTTACGTGTTAACATTTTTAATAAGGCCCGGCGCGGCTAGGGCGCCAAGTGGCCGGCCATTTATATCGCGCCACGCTCATACGAGCACCTCCAGTAATTAATACGACCCTTTCGAGGAAGCTTATGAGTAGTTTTCCTTCAAAAAACCTGCTAATTACACGTCAGAAGTTTTCAGTTCCGTGGAAAATGTCGCTAGGAGCGCCGGCCACTCAACGCCAATCCCATTAGTAGGTGGGTTTATTTACCATAAGAATTCGTCTAAAGCCCCACACTCTCGTCAAAAAGAACGTCACGCCTTTGTACTAAATTCTCGGTAACGTATCTTTACTTCCGAATTAAAGTTCACACGCACGCAACGACGTACGTAATAGGTGAGTAGGGCGCGGCTTTATATTTACATATCATTGCGATACGCGAGCCATTATAAAATATTAGCCTTTCGCCGGCCATCGTCGTTAATAATATAATTAAAACACGCGAAGGCGCGGTCTCACTTATCGCGCGATCAAGGAGCGAGTCGTGTAGAAGGGGCTTTACTTCCGAAATGATGCTCTACATAGACAACATTCGAATTTTGGAAATAGAAACCTTTTTTCTTTTAATTTTAATTTCCAGCCACATTATTTCAAATCAAGAACTCAAATTGTATATTTTTTTTCTCTTAGAGGTTTGCGATCAATCAAAGTAATTTACGCATTGTCTATAGAAAAAATCGGACTTGCAATTGGCTCAGAAGGCGCATCGCATAGAAACAGTAACCACAAACACAAGCAAACGGCCGATGTTACACACGCGATGTACCATCCATCAGCTAATGAGAGAGTAATTAGAAAAGTGGCGGTTTCTTCCGACGACCGACCTTATCTTGTCTTCGATGGGGCATTAAGTTTTTTAATTACTCCACCCTTCGTTGAGCCTATGCCCGCTTGTTTTGAAAGAGGTATTTAAGTGAAATGAATTTCAGCTAACAAGGATTAGCCATTTATTAACTAACAATATTAGTTTATCGCAAGTTTTAGTGCATTCAATTAAAATAGAAACAGGTGACATTCTATCTGTCACGTAGACAATAGCGTTAAGGAAATATATCATTAAAACAAGTAATAAATAAAGCCTGGAACATACCTATTCTTTTTTCACGTTGTTCAAGTATGTTATATTTAACTAGTGTTGTGACATGCGAGGTCGAGGACACACCTTGTGGTCGGTCTCGAAGGAGCGGGTGCGTTCTTTTCATTAGCCTCCTTACACCTTGTCTAATGAGTTATGAATTTGGGCGGGAACGACACGCGACTTTTTACGAGGACACGATATGTCACGGTCTTAAAAAAGTTTATAGTTTTAAATATTCTGATTATGATGTTTTGTAACATACCCTGGCTGGTTATGCTGAAATTAGTTTTTAATTCGTTCGAAGTTTAAAATGCATTCGTTATTTGAGTTTTTATTCTAATTAGTGATATAAGGAAGATTTTACCTTAATAACGGGATAAATAGTTAATTATAATAAAATTTAGTTAAAAATGGACGTTTCTAAGAATTTTAATATCTGTAATATAGTTTTGTTCTTACTGTATCCTTCTGTAGCGGCTCCTATCGGAGGGACCGGAAGTCGGCCTGTGTTCGCTCTTATCTGGCGCAGCACTTGGACATTGCTGGCTGATTATTACAAACTTATGTTTTGTAATAGAATAATAAATGTTATTTTTGTTACCTACTGGTAAATAACGAAACAAAGAGATAAAAGAGAAATCAATAGGTATCTTGATTAATATAGTTGCGTTCCTAAAAAAATAAAAAAAATAAATACAATGATTTTGACATTGGTTTAAATTAATGAAATTAAACACAGAGTAATTAGGCTAATCTCTAAAGTAATATAGACGTAATGTAAACGAACTTACGACGTTATGTGAGGCACATTCCAATTGACATCTTTTACTTATCAAGCAAGACAGGAAAATAACTCAGAATTCCATAACATAAGTAAACAATACTAAATATGTCGCATTTAATTAATTAAGAACAACTGCAAAACCTTGTATAAACAACACAAATTAAACTCTCAAGGAGACCCAACCTTTGATAAGTACAAATTATTATGGACGCCATTTTGTAATTAAAAACATATCTTTAGGAAACTAAAAATAGACCTTCCTTGTAAGGAATCATGTAAAAAAGGTGTGTTAGGCTGTACTCACATGGGAAATTAGGAAAGTGCGACAAGTCGTAGGCCCGCCCTAAGACATAATTAATTAATGTAACCTACCCTTACTTTTACGCGTGTAATAGTTTTTTTTATTATAGTATTCGTTTGCTTACCTATTAATTAAAACTAACGAAATGTCAAGGTGAGGATGATAGGACTAGTGAAAACATTCGACTTTGACTCCTAAGCTTTTCATTTAAGAGAGATTTGTTTACGTAAAAAAATACCTACCTACTGAACATTCAAAGTAGAAGATAATCTTCTTAATAAACAATTATAAAAAAACAGATAATTATAATGAGCGTACTAGGAAGTGATATCACAAAAAAGAAAAAACAAAATATAATATTTAACTACTTAATATTTCTTAAAACTTTATCTTCTAAAACAATTGAAGTTCGTTCGTTCTAATCGGCCATCTTGTATCAACCGTCACCTTCATGGAAAACCAAGATGTGTACATAAATACGAGTGCAAATATAGTAAAATCTTGACGAGTAGCAATGATGTGTTCCCCGGGGAAATAACCTTAAGTAGTAACATATCACAAGCTTATATGTAGTCGCATTAAAGTAATTATCGTTAGACACACCCTGCGTATTAAAATATCATATGATGGCTTATGGAAAAATCTTTTTTATTTAGTGCTCCGTGTTCTGTTCATTGAAATCTTCGCAAAGGTTCTGTAGCTAAAAACACATATTACTTTTTTAAAAGACACATAAATAAAGTGTTTTATTTCGTTCTTGTTAATTCGAACTTAGATGGTTGAATTTTATTCATAAGCATAAAAAAATCTCAAGTCTTTTTGAGACAATAACCACAAACAATTTCGACATAAAGCAAACCATTCACAAACATAATAAAGTGATCCTCAAAAAACTGTTTTGAAACTGTCTCTCAGTAATTACGAACTAATTCAGCGATCAAGTAACCGTGAATGGTCAGCTTTGGCCCTTAAAAGGCTACGCGTACGTTTAACCCTTTTTTTTTTTCGAAAAAAAAATTAATACCGAAGCTAGTTGGGGTAATAAAATCTCGGCAAGCACTCAAATGAGCTGAACTTTTGAAGCCTAGGGTACAAGACAGACGGGTCAGCGCGGAGGGAGACGGAGGGCAGGGCCGGACTCAGAAACCGTATTATGTAATGTACGTTCATGTAATAAGTATGATGAATTATTTAGTAGGTGGTTTTTAGCATCAATCAGTGAAAGAAAAAGTTATTTTTCAGAGATTTAATATTGAAATTGTGACACTACTAAATATACTATGTTAGAATAAATTGATTACAGACATTTATATGCGCGTATTATATGTAATCTAAATTGTATGTGAGTCACAAGCCATACTTTAGGAAAACTGCGTAAAAAAGCGTAGATATTATTTAAAATAGAAGCCAATTTACTATAACAAACAAGATAATAATATATAATCATTAAGCGGTCCATTTAATGCTAATTAAACGGGTACTAATGAAAATTCTGTTTATCATCCTTCCTAACAGATATTTTTCCTCACTTCGGTTTCAATGTAGGTAATCGCTTATCTATTTATTTGTACCATGAGTTTAACTTAATTTTTCCTACCGTTATTTGCGAGAAAGTTGCAAGTAGTACCCGCATATGATGTAGCCAAAAGCAGGTGGTATAGTTCCGCGTTGCTCTTTTTTCTATTTGCTATTTAAATTGTTTAAAATTGTTTTTTTTTTTATTTTTCATTACCAATAATATTTTTTATCGATTTTAAATTATAACTTCTGATCTGAAATATCTAAAAGATCTAATCATCGCCTTAAAACCTTTAAAACAAACTATCTATCTGTCCTTAAAACGAATACAAAAAAATAATCATCCAAACATTCTAATAACTCATCATCGTACAATTACAGTGTAATTTGCACATTTTCCAGTTTCTGACTACAGCCCTGTGTCGGACGGCGCAGTCTGAAAAAAAGTTTTTTTCACTAACTGAAGCATTAATCCGGCCTGGTATTAGTTTACTCGCTTTTGCTTGCCTGTGTGTGCGTTGTGTGCATGTGTGCGGACCGCCGGCCAACTTTTTTGCATAGACCACGTTAAATGCAGATGCGTCGTTTTTTTCTTTTGCTATCGAGGTTTGGTTTAAGATGGTGGATTTCATGATGATGCTCACCTATTCTTATATAATTTCAACTATTATTAGCAGTTACTATACACGGCTTTGGTGCTACTCATTTAAATAATTTTATTGAAATCTGATAATTACCGATTTTATAAAAAAAAAAACCTGTTTTTAAAAGCGATAACGTGAAAGTTTATATAACATAACAAAAACTATTTAAATCTATTAGACGTACTAATTTGAAACTCATCAATATCAATAACGGAATCGCAAATTTTTACAAAAAAAAAAACAAAAGAAAATGCCATCTCTGTAATCACGATGCTCTGTAAAATGCAGTCTGTCGGCTCATTCTCCCGTGCTCCTCGAAACCTGGACGCGGTCCACTCACACACACATCTACACGTACATACTATATGTGTATGTATGTGTACTGTAATACCTGGCCTTTAGGTACGAGTATCACGTTTAATAACTATTGTATTTGGAAGCGATCGAAATGAGTGTGTTTGGCGAAGTCCACGGTGAAAAACGTCTGGGAACTAGCTTTTTTTTTCGCTTTTCATGCGTACGGTTTTTTATTAGTTTTTTGACGTTCGTAGTTTTTATTCCTGTCTGAAAAGTGGTAATACAAAATAACTATTCGAAAATGGAATAGGAGTTTTGTGGAACAAATGATGATTCTTAAGAATTTATTCAGTATTTTGATATATTGATCTATGTACCATGATTTTAATAAATTAATTGAATATTATTTAATTAACTTGTATATTTTTAGTTGTTCTAGTCAAGTCTGTTTTCAAGCCTACATGGCTGATTTCTAATATATTAATTATTAGTTTTTAATAAAAAATAAAATAGTTAACTAGGATATTCTATACCTACAAAT
Source organism: Diachrysia chrysitis (assembly GCA_932294365.1). Taxonomy (NCBI): domain Eukaryota; kingdom Metazoa; phylum Arthropoda; class Insecta; order Lepidoptera; family Noctuidae; genus Diachrysia; species Diachrysia chrysitis. Next base: position 3,462,234 of record OW028661.1, read on the forward strand.
TAAAAGTGCTTCAAACTTCAATATCCTATGTTAAATTTTATTAATTAGTGGGTTTAGGTTTTGATTTTATTCTCAATAACAGAAAGTTACATTACCAAATTCTAATTAAGTCCTTGATGTAACCACAACTATTTAACTTAGTCCTGCATTTACTACAAATCTATAAATAAAATAAGTACAATGATGTATTTCCCCAATACCTAAGTAAATATAAAAGGAGCCACAAACTGAATTCCTAATTAAAATACTCAATAATCTTGCGTACTATCATGCCTGTTAAGGAAAACGAGACTTTATTAAAATAACTGCGTATAAACATTATTCTTATCATGTTCCTTGAGTTTAAGTCAAGAGGACTGAGGAAGAATGTTCCAGGTTTTTCCTGTTTTAAACATGGTTTAATTACAAAAGGCATTTTACAAAAAACAATAATCTTATATCGCCAACCCGCAAGTGAGCAAGCGTGGTGATAATGCTTGTTATTTTTCTACGTGAGAAGAGGCCTGTGCCCAGTGGGACATATATAGGCTTGTATTACTACTAGAATAAAGTGTTAGGAGATTGTAATAATCGTTGATTAATCTATATTTTTTTTATTAGGTCGGTACTTCAAGTTACTACTTTGTCATGATTAACTTAAATACAATAATTAAGATCATTGCATAAATCAATAATATTAGGCTTTTTTTAGCATGTTCTAATATATTCCACTTGTATCTATTTACACTGCTTAAAACTGTCTTGTTTTAGAATTTTAAATACATACCTAAATATATGTATATGTAGCATTTTGCCATCTGTGACAAGATTCTATCAAATTTAATTTAATTTTAGCAAATTTATTTATTTATTGATTTCCAGAATACAGGTTAGTTTTAGGTAGTAGTGACATAATTAAGTTCTTATTGCATATTCGACCATTTTTGGTATGCAAATTATTACAATAATAGTTGTTCAATTATTTTCCCACATAAATAACAAGTGTGATATCTCAAGTACAGAGGTTCTTACCCCTCAGTATCGCGTAGCGGTATGCGCGTGCGCCCGCATAGAAACCACCGTAAGCTATGGAAATAAAGATCGCGGCGACTCTCTGCCCTACATACTTTGTTGTTCTGCCAATTAACTACGTATTTTGTGGCTCGGGTTTCTTTAATTACTGGTACTGAATGTTTAGTTAGATATCTAGATATATACCTATCTTACTAAATGAATGTTTAAGTTAAATACACATTACTTTAGTTAAATATTTATTTTTTTGTCACGAGAACTGGCCCCAAACCAATTCTTGAAGATCAACAACGCATCTTCAAAATATCTAGTGTTAAAGATTTTTTTACATAAACTTACCCGCTTGTCAGCTATAACATAACAAAATATCATAAATATATCTTGATACGTAACTCATTTCTTGTTTAAAGTTAACAATTTTTAAAACCACAATAAAACCCAACGGAAATTTCCAGGATCGCAAATACTTTTAAAACGGTATATCGATGTTTAAAGCCGATCCGAGTTGACAAAAAAAAATCCTCACTTTCATTGAGTAACAATATAAGAAGGGATAAAAAGAAATGAAAAAAAAAACAATATGTGACCCCAACGTAACGTCTTAAGATCGTGTACACAGAGTAGAAAAATTAAAGACCAAACGAGTATGACAAAAGACTGTAAATTATCTTTGAATGTTCAAAGAGTAGGTACTACGAATAATACTGAATCTACATGTTAATAATCTACACTAATATTATAAAGCTGAAGAGTTTGTTTGTTTGTTTGTTTGAACGCGCTAATCTCAGGAAATACCGGTTTGAATTGAAAAATTCTTTTTGTATTGGATAGTCCGTTTATTGAGGAAGCCTATAGGCTATATAACATCACGCTACGACCAATAGGAGCGGAGCATAAATGAAAATGTTGCAAAAATGAAAAACCGTTGAAACTAATACACGCGAACAAAGTCGCGGGGGACAGCTAGTAAGTATTAAAAGCCAAAATAACACAAGAATGTAAATTAAAATTCCTGTTGAGGAAAAAACCAGTTTAGAATGACGTTTAAAGACAAAATGTATGCTTAAATCTAGAAATGTAAAAAAAAAAGTAGGTGCGAAAATATATTTTATTGACGTCATAGTTATTTCATAGCGAGGATAAAGACTTTCCAATTGTATTAGTAAGACCTAATTAGGTATTTATTTGACATTTAAATACTTTTTCCCACATTTATTTTCAGAAATATGTAGATAATGGGCTATTGCCTTTAAATAATTACAAACTCAACTTTTATAAACCCCACTAGAATTTATAGAAATACTAACTTATGCTCGTAATATTTATAGTTTTTCAACGATAAATAAAACGTTTTTTCAGTTTGTATTCCGTAATATTTTTTTATATTACTAAGTTTTTGCAAAATTAAATCATATAGTCTTGTATATTGATAATCCTTTCGTATAATGTCGTGTCTTCGTTATATTGTTAGTCTATGTCCAAGGAGTGTTTCACACGGGAATCAAATCGCTTTCTTGAGGGGTCCCTGATACTCAAGAACTGCCGGTAAATACAATGTAAAGTCACCCTAATGGAGGTTTTTATGGCGTCGACCAGAAATAAAATCAAAGTTAAATATTATATCTTTGTTTAAGATAAGAAAGGAAAGAATGTTTGGGAGGTTATTCAACGCCAATAGGTTTTTGATTTGTGGATATTAGGTACCTATTTGTCATTTCTTAGATAAAACTACCAAATAGTAAAAACATATATACCTACCTAATTGGTTATTGAAAAAAAAATAATTGTAAAAGTTTTTATTATAAAAAATCATTATTGAGAACATTCTCATGTTCAACAGATTGCATTTTTTTTTTCTTTAATACCGTTCAACCTTCATATCTGACTATGTTTAATTTATATAATCATTTAACCCAAATATTTTTTTTTATTAAAACTCAGGAATAAGGCAACATTCGTCTTTTCTTAAACGAACATCTTCCGATTTTGAATTTAGTTTTAATTGATTTTAAGGAACTTTAAAAAAAAACTCAAACAATAATTCAAGACGTTGGGCTCAGGTAAGGGCAAGATGCGAATTCTTAGGATAAAATAACAATACCAGAAACCATTAAACAAATATGAACCTTAAACTTTACCGTATAGAGTACAGAGTCTTTTGAAGAATACTCGGATTTTGGACTATTGTAATCGTAAGAAGGTCAAGGGATTATGTACTTTAGTCCCCAAGACGTAGAATTTACATTTCTTTGCAGCAATCACATATTGCCAATATTTCTTACAAGGGTGAACTGTGTGAACAATACAACAGCTGATTCCCACACGTAACGGTTTTATTAAAATACTAGTTTTGTTACCCGCTTCTGGTTAAAACTTTTATTGTGATATATCGCTAAGAAACTGTTTAGAAACTGTATGTAGGACAAAAAGCATCACGTATTTTGAGGATCATCAAAACTGTTGAAAATACATTCATAGCAAAGTAACACATAATTTAGTTCATCATTGTATTAAAATTATCTGACACAAAGAAATCTAATACATTCGTACTCTACTAAAAAGGCCTATAGGTTTTAATAATATCAATTAATAATATAACAGTACATTTATCGTTCAGCAATCGCCAGTATGTTAAATTTTCGCATTTCAAAAATAACGGTTAAAAAAGTATTCTTAAAGTAGGTTTAGTATCTTGTTTACCTAAAGGCACACTTTTTCTTTTTGCAATCGCTAGCCCGCATGACATTAGCATAACCTAAGCGCTTGTACGTTCACCGATTACAAATACGTCACACAACGTCGATCCCAATCGAAATACGTCGATAAATGATGACCTACTAGCAAAAAGAATTGAAAACTTTCTAATTTTACTGTGTCTATGTTTTTAGGAAACACTCACCCTTTGGTTTCTTAAAGGTGATCAATTGAAGCTGTTGTCAAATCTATTGACATTTGACAAGATTTGACAGGTGATTAAAAAAGTTTTTGAGTTGATCAGCCTTTCAGAAACCGGGAGATACTGTCTGAAAATAAATCGAAAAAAAAACAGTAGTTTCATTTTCTCTTTTTAAAATGCTATAGTTGCGTTTTTTTTTTGTTTTTTCACTGGCCAGTGCTGTCTACTTTTTTAATGTAAATTTTTACACTAATAAATTATGTACTTTCTCTATGACATATCTACATAATACAAAACTAACATCTGTGTGTAAAACAGATATTAATCACATAATTAACATCCACTTATGAAACACGTGTTGACAGGCCACATGTCTTTAATGGTTACCATCGTTTATCGAAATGTCCCATTGAAACATCGATAGTTTTAATATCATATGACGAACTAATGAGTAAACGATATGACTAAGCTCGTTACTCATTACACTTCATTACAGTCACTATCGCACATACTGAATCAAAAGCTTTAAAAATATAATTATTTTTTAAAAGGTCAATAGCATTCAACAGTTATAAAAACACTTATCAGTAAAAATATCAACGTTACAAACAAATGTCAAGCCAATATACCTCAGAAAACATAATTATCAAAGAAATATCAACAGACTAATTTAAAAGGCAAAGGTATTTCATTCTGCCTACTCAAAACTGCACAGTGGTTACACCGCCTCCCGCGCCAGCCAAAAAGACATCTAATTATTTAGACACTTCATTTACTTATTCAATTAGTAAGGCTGCGATATCGCGCGGAGTGCCAATTAAAAAATAATAGAAGCCCCCAGTGTGCGAGCGAGAGCTGTGTCACAAGAGGTTTAGAGATGATCCGTGCTCATTGAAACATGAGTGTCGAGTTATTCGCTAATTATGCTTAACGTGTAGTTTTTAGGCGATTAAAACTGTCAAAATTGTTCTTTTGTGCGCCGAAGATATGATAGTTATAAAAAAATAAATATTTTTGTAAATTATTTAATTTTCTACAAACAAGTCGAACTCGATGTTTCAAATTACTCACTTCTTTCTTTTTTTCACACCTTTTTCTAATCAAATCTTTTTTCGTGTTCATTTCACTTTTAGTAAAACGTAACCCTAAAAAGCTCATAAAATTACTCCCTGCAACTAGCTCGTCACTTGCAGGAACGTGAAAAACCGAATTAGCTTGTCTGAATGCGAACTCGTAAGTAATTAGCCTCGCGAGACTCTCGATTCGCTCAACTCGCTCTCGTAAGCGAACCGAAGCGAAGATAGCGAAGCGATGCGACGCCGAGAGAGCGAAAATGGCTAATCAAATCCTTTCCCGCTCTCGACGGTATTCGAGGGCTTTTTATTTTCATTGTGCCGTGAAGTGTCACGATGTAGATACGTATTAAGTTCGTTATACATATAACTCGTTACGCAAGCTTTATCAACATTTTATTTGTAGCAGTGACAGATTCCTATCTCCACTTCACCATGTATGCCTTAATAACTTTATCTTTCTAACGATTGTTCTTTCTTTGATTACAGAGAATTCTACTACATCCAAATGGAGAAGTACGCGCGGCAAGCCATTAGCGAAGGCTTGAAGACAGCGGAGGACCTGCACGTGGCAGGCGACTCCGAGCTGTACAGGGTGCTCAATCTGCATTACAACAGAAACAACCACATTGAGGTGAGCATCACCTAACACCAGAATTCTTAAATTTTATGACTTTTTTTAATTCCAAATCAGCAGCTGAGTTTAAAAGGATAGTACTAAGTGCGGTTTGTGTTCGTTCCCAGGTGCCAGTAAACTTCAGATACGTGGTTGAACAGACGCTACGAGAATTCTTCCGCGCCATCCAGGGTGGTAAGGACGCGGAACAGAGCTGGAAAAAGTCCATCTACAAGGTGATCTCGCGGCTGGATGACCCCGTGCCCGAGTACTTCAAGTCGCCGAACTTCCTCGAGCAGTTGGAGTAAGCGACAGATCGACGCGACGCACATTGTTTCGGCAAAACTAAATTATAAAAAAAAAAAGTTAAACAAATCATTGGACGATTGTTTCGCACACCAAAATTTTACGACACTCGCATTTAGGCCTTCAGATTCAAAATTATTGATAAAAAAGTTAAATTAAATTATTAAAAGAAATTTTGAATTTGTACGTTGGACGTCGAGTGGCGTGGTCGCCAGGTCGCCACGCCACACACTGCGCTCTACTAGGAAATTCGTTAGGTTATACGAGTAAGAGAAAATTTAAGTCACCTAGAATTTTATTTCTGCACATAATATATTTCGCTATATATAATTATTATTATATTATTATTAAGTATTATCTTAAATGGTTTTATAGTTGTGTATATCTTAAATCATTTATTATTCTTTAAGGAAAAAAACGATTAATATATTAACTGCTTAAGTTTTGAATTTTTTGTTTTTATTTTGTTTTCTCCTTTGTTTCCTTGTCCTTTGGAGCATGTTACATTGTTTCTCCCCGGTAGTGTTTGCTTTAGAGGTTCGCCAAGCGCGGCCAGAAATTGTCAACCTTTACCTCGTCACACTTATTTTAGGAGTAATTAATTAAAGTTAACCATAGTCATTAGTACAATAGAGCAGGGTTATTTTTCGATCCACAAACAAAGAATTTAAAGATTATTTTTATACTGATAGCCGGTTTTATGTTCGTGCAGAGAATTTATCAATAGAATAACAATAAGCAACAAAATTCGAAAACGTTACACATCTTATGTCAAGATTAAAGTAAACATCCTTATTTGTATTTACAATATTTCGGCAGAGTTCGGATCGCGAGTTCAGTTGTCCGGGAGGTCAGGCCCGGGCCTGTCTGTCCCGGATTAGGGTTAAGTTTATTTGTTAGATAAAATACTACTTTCCAAAATTATGCGCGGGCATTAAACACATCGAGTACTGGGTGTCACTTCCGTATACAATTATTAAGTTATTATTTTATCAAATATTAACCATATTCATACACAATACACACATATATCCGATAATGATAAGGCAAACTACTGTAATACTATTTATTTGAATGTTACACGTGTTTTATGTAATTTTGTCTACGACTAGTTAATTTAGCCCACTGTGACGCCCGTACTCGGCAGGCGGGCTCTTGGCGGCGGCTATCAAGCACATAGCCATTTGACCCACATCCAATCTGCAGCAATAGTTGAAGGCAACGCAATACAATAGATCAAATACCCACAAAAAAACCCAATGATTCAAAATTACAGCTACATTATTTGGCATCCGACAGTTCCCCCTTTCGCACTGGGCCACCTCGTCCGAACAGAAGTGCCTTCAAAAATGATAAATTTTACAAAAAAAAAATAAAGAAATTAATTTCAAAAGGGCCCTCAATAGACCAAGCCGCCCAACCGGGGCCGCCGCGAGCGCCCGCGCCGCAGCCCGCGCATAACGTTCGCCCGTATCGAACTATCCGTATACATACACACTTACTATTATACTATAGAAGAATAATTAGTTTGATTCGTAGATATATGTAGCGCGGAATGCTGGGCGCTTGTTGCCAGACCGCGGCTGGCAGGCCAGGAGGGAGTGGACCCCGGAGCCCGGCAAGTCCCGCAACAAGCGCCAGCTACATCGCAAATCTCGATGTATTTGTTATATCATGTAGTCGCCGGCCGGCAACCCGCCACGCGGTCACATTTTCATTTCACATCCTCAGTTAACAGGACAAACAGAACTACAAATAATTTTGCTTCGTAATTAGATTTAAAGCGATAAGATAGATAGTTGTACAGAAATGTATAGCCATTTGTACATATATAACGATAGTTTTAATACAGATGAGATAATATCGAGTAACTATCTTAGCGTAATGGTATTAATTAAGAGACAATAGAAACAAAAAACGGGAAATATCTATTGTTTTGCTGAATTGTACAAATGTTTAAACCATCCTTGTTTATAAGTACGGAACCGCGCGAGAGGTCGGCCGGCCCTAGCTAAGCAAGTAAGCATATTTCATTTGATATTACACGTTTGTTATCGTTTCATTTGTAACCATTTTGAACTATTACGATAATATAAGAGTACCTCAGTTTAGGATGGACCAGGCGTCGACTGGTGTGCTTAGTAGCTCAGGTTAGGTGAGAGTTAGAGATACTACAGTTTTTGAGACATCGACACATAGATAAACACGCAGCCTCCCCCTTTCGGCAACCGGTTTTGAGTTCGGAATCCCCCCTCCCGCGTCGCCTCCGGCGGCGCTCCACACTCCTCAGTCCTCAGACAATAGCCCGGGTTCAGTTTCCACGGCACACCGTCGCGCGCGCGATGCGCACGACTCGCAGTCGTCACTGGGCTTATTCGAGATCGAGTAACGTTCCATGTTACGTTTACGATTGTATTTTGTTACAAGTTGTTTGTTTCTCCGTAACATAGGCACTGCCCTTTTAGAGCTGAGAAGTGTTCAAGTGTCAGAATTGAACAAAGGAATTGATGACAGAGTATTCCTAGGCACATTAGATTTGTTAAGCTCACTAGCGGTATGATGAAACTGTTTATTTATCACGGCCGACTTTTTAGCTCTAAACTGACATTAACCGATAATTCCTTGTATAGTAAGTAATGAATTCGTTATTCCGATCTCTTAATAGATTTCTTCGTATTAAATAGAAGTGTTACGCAGGCTACACGACACACATTACAATAGCAATGTATTGGTTTCCCAGTTCAACAGTTATCAACCGACATGCCGTTATTTGCAGATACTTGGAGCCGTTATAAAATGTTTTACTACAATATATTTTGGTCGAAACTCAGAATGTGTACTTATATTATACAGTTTTGTAATTCAAATGCCATTTTTTGTCCGGATTTTATACTTGAGTGACTCACTGTGAAATAAAAAAAGACCACAATGGATATAACATGCGATCGAGCCGATTTTTTAAATTTATTCGATGTTCAATTATTTGTAAGTTATCGGTTGACAATTTTTCTAAATTTAATAAAAAAAAGACTCAAGTTTGAGACATCGAAATATTTAGTCCACAGTGATCATGGGGCTATCCCACAGAAAGAGTACAAAATTCGGTGTTGACTTTAAATCTCATGTTTGTATCTATATATAATAATATGTATGTAGATTTATTGAAATTGCCCTTTTCGGCGTCATTTGTCATTGTTTTACATTATTTATCTAGATAATAGTTTATTTATGTTCCACTAAGATGTGCTTATCAAATGTTTGCTTTACACTTTTAGTAGTTTGGAATCCGTCTACGAAAATGTTTGGATTATGAACGTAAAATGAAATAAATATTGTAATAATTATTTTCAAAATTAATTATAAATAAAAATAACAATATATGTAGAAAGTATTCGGTTTCACGTTTGGGTATTATGGTTCCTAAATTTTCGAAATTGTAATAGACTCTATTGTACGTAGCGTTTCATTTTTTGGAGGTTAGGACATTTAGATGTACCAAATAGCTGTATCAACTTTTCTATACGGGAAAATTCAATAAGGAAATGCTGAAAATTAGGTAGTTATGGAAATAAGTATCATTCTTAAATATATATTATCTCATAAAAAAAGACAAAAATTGAGCACGGATATACTATTAGGATGTCTTGAAACAAATACTGCCGACGCTTATCAATAAAATTTAGTGAGATAAGCTCGTACCATTGTGCATGTAAAACTATGTTAACGTGGCAAGCCCCGCCGCGGCGCGGGACGGTGCGTTCATAATTTTATATTCGAGGTTAACAAGTATGTAGTGAGTTCAACAATATTTTAATATCCTTGTGGTCTTGATTGTAACAGCGATACACGTTCTGTTCTATATTGTGTGTTCGTATGTAATGTGTTAATTTATTTACTTTGGTGAGCCACAGTCCATAATTGTGGCGACATTTTTTATAATATATTTGTAAACTACAGCGAGCGGACGCGGACGCCAGTGATAAAATTAGAAACAAAATTTAAAAAAAATACAAAATTATTTTTGATAGTGACGCGTTTTGTGTTGTTCACGGCACGGCCTCTTTCGGCACACTCGGTCGTGTCGGACGGACGACAGGCGACGAGTCATTAATAAAATTGAAATTTTGACTAGTGTTTAGGCGTCATTTCGGTATCCTCGCATTTCGGCTAAGTGTTAAGTGCCCGCGTCCGCTTGTTTTGATATATTTAGTACAAATTTCATGATGTTAAGGTTACGAGGCTCAAAGCTTTTCTTTTGAGGCGCCCGCACCCCGCCCCCCGCACGCGCCTACGATATAAATGAGTCGTGTATAAAATTTTATTCAAAAAGAGTATTTTTGTATTGAATATTTCTAAAGTTGGTGTAAAGATCAAAATTCATAAATTATATCGATGACAAAAAGGGGCATTAGGTAAATTTAGAGTGTCATGCGTTTTTTGTATTTAATTTTAAGAATAGTGTCGGATATAAAACGTTTAGGAGCATTAACCATTTGTAAATAAAAAGTTGAAGGGCGCGAGTGAGGGGCGGCGCGCGGCCGGCCGGTTATATAGGTAAAAAAAATATATAAATAACTCAAAGATGTTTATATGGTTCTGGATGTAAAAAAGATAAATTTAAAAGCAATTTTAAGGTGAAAAAAATGTGGACAAAATTGTAAACGATTCTTTGGTATTTGTGTTAGAATGGCTGCTAGCGGGTCACTATTGTAATCTGTGGGCCTCCGACAAGTCATACCTAATGTCACGAAACTAACCTAACCTAACTACGCATTAATTATTACCTACGGTTCTTAATAATACAACAATACTTATAAATTAATATAATATCACATTGTCATAATGCTTATTATTTACGAGCGTGTGTCTTTGTCCGTATATGTCTTAGGATCTAACCACTGTTCGGTGTTTTAGACATAAAGTGGATTTATTGTGAATGAAAATGAAATTGTATCAAAATTGAATGGTCGGTCACAAAACCGTTCCCTTGCAAATTGCGTTCGTTTATTGGCAAAATAAAATTGGCGGTTCTAAAGTCTGTTTATCAAAATTATCAAAATTAAAACGATTGAATATCGGAAACGGTGAAACATAAGTTGTATCTCAACTAACATTGTCAGCTTGGAGACTTGTTGATACCAGTGAGGGATGTTTCTTCGTGAATATAACAAGTAATAAAGCTAAGCTTTTATTTGAATCATGTTTTTTATTTAACTACCTTGCCTTTATCATTATTTTACCCTTAGAGTAATCTATACTAATATTATAAAGCTGAAGAGTTTGTTTGTTTGTTTGTTTGTTTATTTGTTTGTTTGAACGCGCTAATCTCAGGAACTACTGGTTCAAATTGAAAAATTATTTTTGTATTGGATAGTCCGTTTATTGAGGAAGGCTATAGGCTATATAACATCACGCTACGACCAATAGGAGCGGAGCATAAATGAAAAATGTAGCAAAAATGAAAAACCGTTGAAACTAAAACACGCGAACAAAGTCGCGGGGGACAGCTATCTATACTAATATTATAAAGCTGAAGAGTTTGTTTGTTTGTTTGAACGCGCTAATCTCAGGAACTACTGGTTCGAATTGAAAAAATCTTTTTGTATTGGATAGTCCGTTTATTGAGGAAGGCTATAGGCTATATAACATCACGCTACGACCAATAGGAGCGGAGCATAAATGAAAAATGTTGCAAAAATGAAAAACCGTTGAAACTAAAACACGCGAACAAAGTCGCGGGAGACAGCTAGTCATTTATAAACATAGAGCGTGCGCATCGCTAGTAGCCCCTTATGCCAAGCGTAAGCACATTTTTAGCTAAATTTACCTACTATCAACGGTTCCGATATAGGTAATATTAGGTTTTGAGATAAGTAGTTTTAATAAAACGGTGCGCTATGTTTTGATACTAATATTATGATTTTACACGTTCATACTAGTGCCAACAGTTCATACTCGATACGCGCTTCTCTATTTTACTTATTTATTCCCCTAAGATTCTACCACTTACCTACGACTAAACAGATCTTCATCAGTTATAGACACGAACCATTGCAATCAAACAAGATTTTTCAGTTGTATTTTTCTTTTGGACAGAAAAAACCGCATTAAAATCCGTCCACTAGTTCACATTACACTCTTATCACACCTCCTTTTTGTTGGGGTTTAAAAACCAAAGAGCTTTGTTACCCATGCTCATTCTGAAAATTTCAAATTTCTATTAATAAATAAATAAGTATCCCTTCTAAGTCCAGTATCTTTAAAAAAATATGACAGGCGCAGTTTACCGTGTAGGTAACTACGTCCAATATTATGTGTACCTTCAACTAGACAAATTTAAAGAGGGTAGGTACACAAGATCAATTTAGAAAGTCCTGATTTAAAGACAAGATAAATAAAAAAACCGACTTTATTATCGTCACTGCTCTATACAAGCTTAGGTACAATCCAAATCTTAAAAACTTCCTAACCAATATTATTGAATATTCGTAAGTAGAAAGATACAATAATAATAATCAATTATTTTAATTTCTAGTTTCTGGACGTCAGTACTATTATTTATTCTGTGTTTCTGGGCAGAAAAAATTGGTCCATCATACATACATACCTACACCTTTTTGTTTATAACCCTATATTTCACCGAAATACCATGGTAGTGCAACCCAGGTCACGCTACCAGAAGCACTACAGTAAAATAAAAAATCACAAAACTAAAAGTGTATTTTAACTGTTGATATTTTATTTTTACCGAGAAATAATATTACTTTTTGATTTGTCAAAATGTTTTATACGGACCGCAAAATATTTTGTACAACGCCATCTATGTGGGGTAACACGAACTAAAAATGACGACATGGACAAAGCAGTTTAGTAAGCATTTTGTTCATGAATGTACCAAGATAATCTGGGGCAGGTGATAGACAGCGCCACCCCCTCGTAAATATAAATTTTCCTTTGTACAACTAGATGGCGCTGTGCTAGTGACGTCATGTTTCTGAATGGCGGTGTTAAGATTTTCCGCGACTGAACGACCCGACTTAGTTTCTACAAAATTGTTATCGCTTCTCGGCCTTTTGGCTAAGATCAAAGTGTAGTATCTGTTCTTTTCAGCTTAATATCTGAAAGTTCCCTCACTGAGGGACCAGTATATTAAACTGATTTTTGTAAACTGACGGGATGTTCGGGGCTCGCTCCACTCCCGTCACGGGTCGGCCCGGCATTGCAGTGCCGCCGGGATCGGCCCACATAATACCCTTAAAACAATACTATGTGTGATGGCTTATTCATTACAGACAAATGAGACCAGCCAATTTCCACCTGTTTATCACTGATAAATTATTATTTCGAATAGAATTTGATTTGCTACGATAATAGATTTCAAAGAAAATAATGAGAGTATCCGTATTCCGTGGTACTAATATGTCTAGGGACCACAAACCATATACCTGACAGATAATTGTCTTATTAATATTAAGTGGAATCATGTAGCAATGTAATGATATTTGCTGTAACTATAGGTAAGCCAGCAATGCTGTATTTTTGTGTAATTGTTTACCTACGATTGACGTAATACGTAAGTACCAAAGTACCAAATTTTTACAGCTATTAATAGGTCCTCAACTTTAAAAGCTAGTGTTAAATTAAACTAGCTCAGCAGTTACTTAGCCCTTCAAAGTTCTTCACCATGATCAATTTTCTAATTACAGAAAACCAACCCTAAAATGATAATGCTAATTTTATTCAAGTAGTTTCCGACCAAATGGATAATAATCACCCCTTACATCTTGAGACTATCAAATATTCAAATTAACCCTAATTTGTCGCTAACCGCTTAGGACAGCGACTTTTGAGTTAATAACAGGTATTTAAGACCTCAGTAATAAATCTCAAGTAGACTCTTGATTTTTTATTAGACTTACACTGAGTAGGTGCTTCGCAAAGCGATTTAATTGAAATTCTTTGAGTTAAGGGGAGTTTTTTAATTAACTTAGATTAATGCATAAATTCAAAAGATTCTTTGATTTTATCTAAGCTTAAATTTAAATATGGATAGTAAAACACAAATTGTGTCAAATAAGTTATCCATTTGAGATTTTAATTGATAATTGAAAGTGAAGTGAGAACCTGTGAAATAACGGTCGTAACTCTTAAGTTACGACCGTTATTTCACAGGTTTGTTTTTCTTTGCCATACGTGGGTTCTTTTTACCTAAAGATAAGGGTCCAAACAATGCCAGAAACTAAACTTAGTCCGGGTTGATTTTTAAGTTCACTTAAAAACACTCGCCTTCTAGTAGGTACTTAGGTTAAATATATACGAATTTAAGAACTTCAGTAATATATACTAAGAACTGAAGTAATTTTCATTAGTAGGTACCTAAATAATAAAATAATTTATTAATAAGAAATTTGACCGAATTTCGGTCACGGGGGCTTCTCTCAATAGAAATTAACTACCTACTTATTTAAGCAGAAGATATTTGAAATGTACTCTTTATTCCTCCATTCTCTTCCGAAGGGACGGCTATCCCTGTTATTAATACCTAATGTAAAAGTTTGTAAGCATGCAATGCAATGTTTGAAACTCTTTCAAGCAAAAACCTTATAGCAATGATTGGTTCAATTCGGTTGATAGGTAGGTAACTAATAGAAGATACTCTAAATAATTATTCAGTAGGTAAATGGTATGATACTTACCTAAGTAAAAAAGTTTTTACACTTTGCTTAGCATTTACAATAGCTAACTACCTACTCTGATTAACCAAAAAACAATAGTTTGTTTTATTTAATATTCATAATATAAATACCTATTATTTTATTTTTAAAATATCTATTTTCTTTTTAATCTATTATATTGTAAAACACACCTAAATAAATAGACATGTTTTGGGTAAATATATATTTATACACTACACACTTAAATTGTTTGTGTTTGTGCTCTGCGCTATCTTCTGATATGTCATCAGATTGTGATAAAATTTTTTAATATAAATATTATTTTATTTTTATAATATCTATTTTCTTTTTAATCTAATATATTGCAAAACACACCTAAATAAATAGACATGTTTTGAGTAAATATATATTTATACACTACACACTTAAATTGTTTGTGTTTGTGCTCTGCGCTATCTTCAGATATGTCATCAGATTGTGATAAAATTTTAGTTATGTTCTTTCCTTAGGTCATTTAATTTTTTTTTTTTTCTAATTGAAAGAATCAACAACCAAATACTATTTTAATTAATGTGGCATTGTAACTTATAATGGGCAAGGTTAGTAAAATATTAAGTAAAAAACACATACATAGTTATTATACAACATTTTGTTATTATTTTTACTTATTTCTTAATACCTGATATACTTCAGGTCAGGTCTACAATTAACTGTTCAATATGCACATTAACTTAATCTAAATCACATTTTTCAAATCATTTTACTTTCGCATAAAAAAACAAATGATTATTACCACTTAGCAAGAGCTTTGCCTCACCCTCAGACATACTTCAATGGCTTTACTGACATACATTTTTAAGTATATTACATCAATATACATATTACACAATTATAGACACTTTTTGAGTTTATAATGAATTTAGTTAACAAAAAGTTTTTAACAAAATTATCAAGTCGCCGTCATCATTGCTTTGTCTTGCAGTTCCCCAATCCCAAATAACATGAGCTTTATGTGAGCCTTGGTTTCTGCTGCCTTTGTCTGTAATTCTTCAGCTTTTTTCTCAAACGCTTTTATTCTTAATTCCAAGTATTTATTAGCTTCTTCAATAGTGAACTCTAAATGATGATTGAGGCCAATATTCATAAGTAACTTAGAGGTGTCCATGACTGCAGCCTCCATAAAAAAGTTGCATCCAATGTTCACTTGAGTTTTAAACCCATTTGGGTGAACATTTTTGTCAGTTATAACTTTTAATGTGTGTTTTTGTTGTATCATGTCTGTGATTTCAGCATTCACTTTTTGAAGCCGGATTTCTAATTGGCGAAGATCTTCTTTGAGAACATCGTTGATAAAGTTCTCGTATTTAAGAATTGTCTCTTCGATATTAGGGTTCGACATTGTTATGTTAGTAATAAAAAATACGTTGTTTTTACATACTTAACCTCAAAAGGCTAATAATTAAGCTCTGTACCCACGAATAAAGTAACTATATGCCAAGTTTTTATGTATACTGTAGTGATTAATGGTTATTTCAAACAATTATATGTTGTGGCAATATCAATTTTAAGAAATATAACTAATAAATTTAACTGAGCCGCTGTGTTGAAAATGAAATGTTATCACAAATAAACATGACACTAACTAAAGACTTTGACAATCAGTTGTCAAATAAGTATGAAAATTACGTTTTCGATTTGTGAAACATCGTTTTTTAATAAATTATTTGTATCTAAATATAAAATAATTTATAGACTTATGTAAAGCAACATTTAAAATAAAAATATAGCTAATATTGGTTAAGGATAGACTAGCTGTCTTCGTAAACCCTTGTTAGTGTGCTTTAGCGTCATCTATACCGTGTTTAGTAAACTACTACATAAAGCGACATCTAGTACAGAATGTAAGTACTTTTTTATGCGTATGCCGACAATATGTTATATACAAGTTTGACTTTTGGTCCAATATCCAACAGATGGCGCTTTATGCATTTTTAACCAAGTGAGCAAATAGATATTTATTACGTTTTGTACGGTCTTCATTGGCTCTAAGACCATTATTTTTGTTAATATTGTTATGGAAAATATTGCATTTTCGTAGGGGATATTCGGACTAATATATGCAGGCGACACATTTATTTAGATTAAGGATCAAACCTAAGACCTGGATTATTATTGGCAGATGTAACAATTGATGGTATAAACTTAAATTAATGGGATAAAGGGTAAAATAAAAATCACACAAATCGTCAAACGATCACCGAAATCGTTTATTTGACAAGAAATAGTTTAAATATCATAAAACCAGCAAACTTGCAGAAATATTTTATATTTCAAAACCTATTTGATAATATTATCAAAACATGGGATGACTAACTTTCAGTTCGAAAATGCTTATAGGGCTGTTCCCCAAAATCAACAGCTTTTTACTTCATAATACCTAGATACCTTACAGGATTATTAAGCAGAACGCAATCTTCAAAAATTTCGAATGAAATAGAAGGTAGTTAGGTACTTGATAAAACCTAATTTCATTAGCCTCTTTGTAACACAACTATAAGCATTTTCAAACTGAAATAAACATAGATTTTGTCAACAGATATTTCAACAACTTAAATAAATATAAACTATTGTACAAATTGGAAATTTCAACCAGGATCACATTTACAATATTTACTGACGGCTAAAGAATACGAAAGTTATACTTTTCGGTTATTTGTATAATATAACTAGTACTCAAAATATAGGCTTTTTTAATCTGTACTGTACCGTACAAATGTACGTAATAAAATAACAATTTAAAATGAATAAAAGTATGTATACTTACCTATTTGTCTCAAACATAACTTTTTCTAGAGAAGAGTTTTCTTTATAAGTTATTCTAGGCTAGGCCATTCAGAGATAGGTGACCATTGATTGGCACACTTTGTACTCAACCAATAATTTATGGATTACTGATAGGTAAATGTACAATGTATGTGATCTTCCCTATCGATGACTAAACAAAATTTTGTAATATATCTGCCAGACATATCGCCTACCAAGCATACAAAAAAAAGTTGAATTAAGAATTTTTATTCATTTTAAATCATTATTAAAATTGTTAATGAATATGAACTGTATGTGAACGAGGTTAAAAGCCAACCCTTTACGTAAAATACTAATCCAATCAATAATTTTACTATAATAAGGTCGACTTAACAATAATGAAATAATAAAATACTAACGAATATTTCCGCAATAGATGTCGCCACTACCGATACGACCCAACCCACCTCGCTTACTCAAGAACCTTAAAAATATCTTAAATATTTTAATCGTTAATTAAATTTTGTTAACTAGACTACTGTGATGGACTGTTACTTATTATAAGTGCTGTTAATGACTTCTTACGCTATTCAAAAGAGAAAAATGTATGTAAGAATATCGTTTAAGAAGATTGTGACAAGCACCAAATAACGGACGAGGGGAGATACTTACAGTTTATTACAAATATCTTGTAAACAAAAGCAGCTAGATATTAAACAACTTTGGCTTTTTTTAAATACGTCGCGTAAAGTTAAAAAGTCTACTTTAAATTTGTCTCTACATAAAATCTTAGTGGACTCACAAATTGGACAAAAATTACAAGTAGGTACTTTTCTTTTTATTACATAAAATGTATATTTTGAATATCACAAAAGTTGTGATGCCTCGACTGATGGGCGGAAGTTTACTATAAAACTTTTATATCTAAACGTTACAACGATAATCATAAATAAGTAATGTCAATATTAAATCTAGCTTAAATTACAAGATCTTAAAAATTACTAGGATCCATTCACAATTTACAATTACTATAATTAGAATGATAAAATAACTTCAGTTCTTACTGTGCTATTAACAAAAAGTCATTATTATAATTTAAAACGAATATTCAGTGGATTTATAACAGTTTAGGTAACCTCTCCGAACCGGAGATCATCGTCCCTAGTTAAAACTAAATAATATTCCGTCTAATATATTTACAAAATATTTACATAATTGTTATGATGAATGATTAATATTATTCTTGAATATATTCAAGTTGAAATAGATATTAGTAGAATATAAGTACTAAATATATGACACTAATTTTACGACGGTATTGTGTGTGTTATAGGACGAAAAATTTGGTACGGCTGTGTTATAATGGACGTACTAGATTCATCTGTTTCATGAAAAGAAAATTCTGAATGTCTATTCGTTAGCTAGCTTCATTTATATTTAAGCCACCGAAATCCTACTGTTATTTGATAGCAGACATTTTGAAGCCGAGTAAGCATTAAAATAGGTACAATTCCTTTTCAAAATATACTTTTTCGACTAATTATACTGTATCTACAATTTTGTTTTACAAAACGGATTCCTAAAGCGGTATGTTCAAAAAAATATTCATTAAGCAAAATCAATCTGTTCTCGTCGTGACTAGCAACCATTTAATATCAAAATATAAAATACAACATGCTTAAACACCGGAGAAAAACTTAATTAAATTTTTATTGTATGATTTTACAAAACAACGAATGAAAAATATTACAAAAATAATCATATGATGTATTTTTGAGATCAAAACCAATTCGTTAAGTAATCATTTTGTAATATCTACGTACTAGACGCGCTGTTTCAAACACCTAGCTTTACCTACTAGAATTGTTTTTTTATTTTTCTTTTTTGAGCACGATAGTACACAGATACGGTAAATGGTACCTAAATATCACATAGTGCAAAACCTAAGCAAATACAGTTTTAAAGGGTGGAATGAATTAAAGTTAAAAACAGTGTATGTGTAATGTATGTGTAAACGGAGTAACTTAACCGTACATGTCAGGTAAATATAATCGAGTAAGATTGAAACGACCCGTTTCACTCTCATCCGATAATATGTATGGGCGGGTAAGTTGTTTTCATTAATTTAACTATGTTTATAAGAACATATGAATTTTTTAAATGGAAGTATACATATTATGGGGATACACAATATTCCAAGATTTTTTGTAATTTATCTTTCAAAACTTACCAAACATTGCAATACTGTGTATTGAATACTAAAATCACTACAAAAACAGTTCGAGTTTAGAAAATTATTAAAACCTTTTAGTGTTACCATAAACGATATCTACCGTTAGAAAAGAAATTGTTGCTTGTGGGTCTTGTAAATATAAAAAAAAATAGCCAGAGAGTAAAAAACTGTACAACATAGACTGCCAGCAGTCATAAGTTTTTTGTCATTTCTAAACTCAATGTTTAGAAGTATGTAAATACTTTTCGTGGCCGCATAATTTTCACAGCGATTTAATTCGAGGTTTAAACAAGATATTTATAACATAATTTTCTGTAATCTGATTCATCTTCAAACCGTTGAAAGTCACCTGCTATATTATTCACTGGTATATAATGAAGCTTGGGTTTTAATGAGAAATTGCAATAACAAGGATAAAATGTAGTACATTTTTAAGAGTTTATATCTTGCCCTCCATTTAGTTTTATCAAAATACATTTATCTTTCCGTAAATGTAAAAATAAGTGTCTGTAACAAATGCATGGACCAGTAAGAAGAGGATGTCTTTTACCTAATATAAGTGCCCACCTTTTTAGAACTTATTCCACAGACCTTTTAAAAAAAATGTTGAATCCCAATTGAAGGCAGTGGAGACTGCTCCACTGTCTTTAATAAGGATGTCAGGTAGATGTAAAAAGCCTAACATATAATTGAAGTTGGGTATCAGTATGCCTCACTCAAATAGGTTCGTTCAGTATTCTCTCTTTCAAGCTAAATTTAAGCAAAAACAAACCGAAGCATGTTGACACCTCTCTTGGTGGCCAATAATAAAAAATATTAGACCAGTATTTTTTATTTTATTAAGTAACCAATAAAACGTCCCTATTGATTTGAAATGTCGCTGGAAATCACGCTGTCGTATGTTTGTGTAACATCGTGACGAAATAATTAACCCCCACTCCTGAACTTTGATTCGCTTTATCTCCTTTGTTTATAGTTATTTTGAAAATGTAAAAATAAATGTCATTTGTTTTTATTATCCAATTTACGGACTAAGTAGATTTTTACTTTTTATACATCTACATCCCTATTTTTGGTATCGTTTATATTTGTCAGCGCTTTATTTTTTAGATATTACGCAGTTAGCCTGAGCGCAGGCTTTGACTGCTTCATCGGACTTTGCTTACTAAGCTCGCGTCCGCACAAACCCATTATACTTTATATCTAACTCGTTTGTACAAGATAGGGGCGGTCCTACACACGCCCCGCCCGACGCCTAGCCAGGCTATAGAGGCATAGTTTATGTTCTGACACAACTTTACTACTCCTAGTTGAGCAATGTGGATGACCTAAGGTTAGCTGCAACTTATGCAGCTGTTTATGCCGTTAAGGGTATTGCAGTGACTTGTTTCATGATGCAAATATTGAAGAAATAAATTGGAGAAGAAAAACGGGAGAGAAGAATAATAGGTCAACAGTTTGCTTTTGTCCCATGTAATGTAAGGATATTAATGGTTTTTTGGTTATCTACAAATTTTTAAATAACCCTGGAGCGTGAAATGTAATCAAAATTAAATGCCAAGCTTACGGCTGTCGAATTATACCGAAAAAAATCGTTACTACGTTGCGACTATCAGTGAAATTAACTCAATCTCTTAGAGTTGTGTAGTCAACATCATAATAAGTATAATTTGATAAATGAGTCTTTTTGGATTTGGCTGTAACATGAGCCGTGTTTAAAAAGTTCATTAGAAAAAATAATTTGACATAATTACTATTGCACACTTAACACTGTCGCTGCCAGAATTTGATTTTTAATGGGCGTTTTATTTGTTTGAATATTTTTTACTAAACCCAAGTAACTAGTAACTATGCATGAGAAGATACCACGTGACAACTAGCTCAAGTCAACACGAAAGACTTTAACTAAATCCTTGTTAAAATAACTGAAAAATTGAATATTACCAAAAATGAAAGCTTGTTTATAATCTTACCGAGTCCATCGGAAACTGTTCTCTGTAGAAATGTTTAAATTAATGAGCTGAATGCAAAACGTTTAAAAAAATTACCATTAATTACTTCAAGGGTTTTTATAAGCATTTATATTGGTTTGACCTTTAGTAATAATTTTGTAAGTACCTAGGTACATATATTATAAATTCAAAAAATATGCAAAGTATTTCGATATTTAGATACACACGCCTAAAACTATGTTATGTGTTACAGAAAAAAATATATTAAGATAATTAAAAAAAGCGTAAATACATATTTCTAATTAAAAAAATATGTTTTTTTCTTGAATTTTGATAAGACGTCGTTTTAGACCCCCGCTCCATTCTACTTATTTTATCTAACCTTTGGTTATTTTAAATAAGTTTGTGAACGACATTACTTTTTAACATAAAGTTATTTTTTTCATCAAATAGCTATTATTGAGGGCAGGATATAAACACGATAATTATCTTTTAGCCTTAAAATTGCAACTCCATAGTTATCAGATTAAAAAGATATCAAAAAACAGGTGACTATGAAAATACAAAGTAAGTAGCAAATAGCTTAATGACAGAAGCACAAACAAATCGATAAACATCGTATGGCTTAATTATAGGGCGTGTATCAAAAATAAACATATATAATTATACATGGATTGTGTCTGTTTGTACACCGTTATGCAAAGCTCAATACGTTATTGCGACAAACTTATCTATGCGGGCAGTGGCGGCGCTAGTGTAGCTGTCAACGAAAACAAAACTGTCACTTTGACGTTTAATATGTTCTATTCGTAAATAGTTCCAATTTTTGCCACCGGCACGGATAAGTTTGTCGACAAATCTTTGAAGCTCCATTCATGTTTTATTCCTTTTTTATCTTAAAATATAACTTAATTCTGTAACATCGTGTTTTCATAATTTTTGGTGATTATCAAGATTGTTCTTGTTGAAGTAATTATGTGACCTTGAGTTAAACAGATGGTGAATCCCCGTACGAAATAAATTGCCTCGTTGCCGTTGGCGTTGATAAGTTATATGGTCACATTCTGCAAGCTTGTGAAATGTGAACATCACGACATTTCACAAGCTTCAATCTTAATTATTTTTATATTATTATTTTTAAAAATAAGCTTGTAGGGGGTAGTTTGACATCACTCAAATTAAGTTCTGTAACGTATAGATGTCGCTACTAAACAACTAAACAAACTTTCTATATTGTATTAGCTTCACATGAACTTTTCAATTGTCATGCACGTATCATCAACGTGCACATAACAAGAACCCTTCCTTTCTTCACATAGCGGTGCAAAACAGCCTTATAACAACATAACATAAGGTACATTTCCGTGTGAACACGTAACTTAACAGATCTAGCACTGAGTGTCTCTGAGTCCCACTGGCTGCTTTACGCGGCGTTGTCCGCGCCAGACGATGAGGACGATGGCGCGGGCGCAGGGGGCTCTTGCGCCGCCTGGAAACAAAAAAATACATGTCAGTTGCTTGTAGATAACCTGGACATTTGGCTTAAAAAAAAAAGAAAATTAGAAATATAGAGAACTAACTTCTGAATTATTGTTTAAGATTTTATTATTTAAATTTCTATCAATTTATAAAGGGTAGGATCACAGGTATATCTATATCTGTAAGTAGAATGGTTAGTTTGTGTCTGATGCTGGTCACTCACATTTGCACGAACACGCAAACCCACAAGGTAGGACGACATTTGCAAATGATTCGCGCGAACCTTGTTCGAATGTTTGCGCGCATGTGAGTGACCGGGGTGATAATAGCTTATTTATTACCGTAAGCCCAAGGGCAATAAATAAAGTAAGTATTTCTGGATATTGAAAAAAAAATATAGACCTTATCAAAAAGAAACAAAAAAGATTGTTAAATAATGTCACACACACCAATTATGTACCACTAAACCTCTCCACGGTTGATAAAACAGCATCCTTCATATTATAAGATTAAATCAATCGATAAGCTTTTCTCATAAGATAATCATATGTAATCTGACAGTGTCAAACTACCAAATAAGGTTTAACGAGGCGTTTATAATAACTGGTTTTGACAGTTCTCCGCAAACTGTTTATAAGACCTTTATTCTTAACCGACTTTTAACCTTCAATGGTGTTTTAAAAGGCCTTTAGATTTTATTAATTATATGTTTAAGATATTTTGTGTGTGTATTTATTTATATTTATGTGAATTTAATAACCCCGAACAATGTATTGTGTTACTAACAAATGGATCAATGCTATCTTATTGAATAAATAAATTATTATTATTAAAAAAAACCGGCCAAGTGCGAGTCGGACTCGCGCACCGAGGGTTCCGTACATACCTGTAGGTATATAAGTAAAAGTTCACCCATCACTACGATCGAGTCATAGTTATGGTATGATAATTGCAAAATGAAAAAAAAAAAATCAGAAATATTTTTTTTTATATGATGTAACTAAAAATTTACGGTTTTCGCAATTTTTCCTTTATCTGTACTATAAGACGTTACTTCGTACCAAATTTCAAGATTCTGAGTTCACGGGAAGTACCCTGTAGGTTTTGATTCCCGTGCGAGTTTCGAAAATTTGCGGAATTTTGCGGCATAAACGGGAGTATCTTTTGATCGCGTTGACTTAGAAGTTTGATTTTTTCACAGCTCCAAGAGACCATAGACTTGAGTATTTGATATGAATTTCAGCTTGATACCTCCACGCGTTCCTGAGAAAAAAGGTCTTGACAGACAGACAGACAGACAGACAGACAGACAGACAGACGGACAACAAAGTGATCCTATAAGGGTTCCGTTTTTACCTTTTGAGGTACGGAACCCTAAAAATAACACGAGTTTTAGGGTTCCGTACCCTAACGTATGGGAACCCCTATAGGATCACTTTGTTGTCCGTCTGTCTGTGTGTCAAGATTTTTTTCTTAGAAACGCGTGGTGGTATCGTTTTGAAATTAATATCAAATACTCAGGTCTTGAAACTCTTGATGCAATCAATAATTCAAGCTTCTAAGTTAAGTTTGTTCTGGAAAATTATCTATGACGATCAACAAACTTTGTACGGAACTATCGGTGAGCGAGTCAGACTCGCACTTGTCCGGTTTTTTTCGCTATAAAATCTACAAGTACTAAGTAAGTCATACATGAGTTTATTAGGTCGACAAATACATTATGCAACAGAATAATTCTCAAGTGTATCTTGAGTATTTTAACAAAAAACAAACAAAAATAAAAACACGATCGTGCACTATTCCACGGTAAAAACGTAATAAGTGATATCGCAGATAAAAAGAAGGGTTGCAAATGTCGATGTGTAAATAGTTATTTATACTATTGATAGGCAAAAACCTCTTCTCATTAATGTCGCGTCTATATTATATCCTACAACTGGGCAAAGAGCTTCCCTTATTTCTTTCAAACATCTCTGTCTTTAGCGGTATCTGGTCACGAGCGCCCCGCATATCTGAGCAAGATCGAATCGCGCGAATCTGACTAAATCATCACACCACCTTTGCCATCTATATTATATTCTACAACTGGGCAAAGAGCTTTTCT
Source organism: Diachrysia chrysitis (assembly GCA_932294365.1). NCBI lineage: Eukaryota > Metazoa > Arthropoda > Insecta > Lepidoptera > Noctuidae > Diachrysia > Diachrysia chrysitis. Next base: position 3,487,384 of record OW028661.1, read on the forward strand.
ATGTTCTTCAAAACCTCTCTGTCTTTAGCGGTATCTGGCGACGAGCGCCCCGCAAGTCTGAGTAAGATCGAATCGTGCGAATCTGACGAGATCATCACACCACCTTCGCCGCGATCAACCGCGTCAGCGATGTCCTTCTTCGGGGGTTTCGTGCAGTACTAGTGAGTGTAGTAGCAGAGGGTGACGATTTTTGCGTATAGGTCCGGCTCAGGCTGCATTCGCGCTACGTGACCATCCCACTCCCACTTAAGCCAGACTGTTTTTTCTCCGACATCCGATACTTGAGTTAAACGAGTTTAGTTGGTGTTTCTAACTCGATCTGTTAGTTCATCACCTATCAGGCTCTATTTCTTCTTATTTAAATACTATAAAACGAATAATCTCTACAATCTGTTGTTAACAGAAACAATGAATAATTTCGACGGAAAACAGACGGATAAGCCATAAAAATTCGCCTTCTACAAATTAAAACCGTAAATGTAAAATTTCCAATTTGATCACTAACACGCAATGTCAGCCATTACACAAATTACCTTGTAGTAAGATTTATTGTTCGTTTGTTAATCACTAGGATCTGATTAATTCAGTTTTATCGTTAAATTGTACCGAATAACGTTACAATCGATTTTATTCGGTTTTCTGATATTAACTAATTAATTAATGAAACTATTGATTATTTTGTTACGGCTGCAACAATAGTTATAATTATGTAAGTACCTGCTTTGTGTACCAATACACCAGTAAACATTATTTTAATATTTTTTATTATTTTATTTTTTTTCGAAGTTCAAACTTTTGACTTTTTAAAATATTTCTAAACATAATTTATTATTTTATAACCCAATTATTATTATCGTACCTAACTTAAAAGAATTTACGTTACTAGCGGTAGCTATCCTTAAGTTAACACACACACATTCATATTTATTTACTCACACTACTACATTCAGCGTTTTTAAACGTGTTTCCATAGTTGCATCGAACCAAACATACTAGTGTTGTTCAGAATTGGCGTACGCAACGATTATAAAAAAGAGAATAGGTACATAAAATAAATTAATACATGAATAATCAAATAATAATAAAATAAATTAATATCAATTAAGAGTAAGATTTTTTTGTTTTAATTAGGATGTGACCGCGGCTTTGTCCAAATAGATATTCGATATAAAAATAATAAAATAATCCGAATTAAGTTTGCTATCCGTCAGGAATTCCTTTTTTTTAATCGCATTAATAGTTTCAAAAGTTACCCTTTTAAATAACTTCATTCATAATACCTAAGTTAATATATTTAATACGTTAGCCTAGATCTTAAATTTATAACAATCTAAAATTAATGAGCGATTATAAAACTATATCGGTCATTAGGCCAACATTAGGTATCCGTATAACACAGACCGGATCGCGCAGTTGTTGGTATAAAAAAGCAATAAAACAATTACTTGCGCCGGCGCAACATTGTTGCAAACCTGTCACTCGCCGGGGCTGCACTTGGCGCCACAATATAATGCATTTTATAGAACCACAACGTAAAAATATCGTAAAATCTATTCCTGTGATGCCTTGGATTTTTTTATAAGCATTAATAAGTATACATACCTATTCAAAAATGTATGAAATAATAAAATTTAATATCTATTTAAAAAAAAACTTGATGAAATGAAAAATATTACATATTAAAAGTTTCTTAATAAATGAAAGATGATAGTTGGATGTTTGCTATTTTTACTCAAAAACTATGTGGAGGATATGATTTGGACAAAATTTGGCACACAGATTGTAAAATTTATACCCTGAATGAACACAGAAGATTATAGGACTTCTCTTCCGGTAAGTCCACGTAAACGTGAAATACGCAGGTAAATCCGCGGGATGTAGGTAACTAGTAAAATTATAACTATACTGCCTACCATTAAACATCAACGGTGTGAATGTCAGCAACTTAAGCCACAAAATAAAGTAATTACAAGTATTCAAGGAGTCGCCAGCTCTGAGGTCCCGGGTTCGATTCCCGGGCGGGTCAATATAAAAAAAAAACACTTTTCTACATTGTCTCGGGTCTGGGTGCTTGTGGTACCTTGTTGCCTCTAAATTCTATAGCACAAGTGCTTCAAGTGTTGATCAATCATCTATATAGAAAAAAATAATTGACACCTTTTTTTTTTTATTAAGCATATTTGATAGAATTAACTTTAAATAACTTGATAAGTAAAAAGTTAAAAAACAGTAATTGTATTCTATAAAATATATCTATAAACATACAATAGTTCGATCTTTTCGCCAATATTCACACTACGGATACTTTAAAAGCTACAAACTTAGTTAAATAGATTTAGGTGTAAAAAAGGAAAAATAGAATTTATTTCGACAACCCTATTCTAACTATGAGTCATTTGACGAAATCAAAACAGGTCTAGTTGAAGTTCTATTATATTGTTTGCAAGAAACGTCACATAAACTTGGTCGATACCTGGTGCAATCTATAAAATATACATCGGGAGTGAACGCCTATCACACCGCACTGTAATTTCAGCCAATCACCAAAAAACTTTTTGTTGTCCTTAGTTATATTATAAAGGCGAAAGTATTCTGTCTGTCTGTCGCGCTTTCACGCCAAAACTAATAAACCGATTTAAATGAAATTTGGTACACAGTCTAGAGCCTGAGAAAGGACAAAGGCTACTCTTTGCCGCGATAACCAACATCCACGCGAGAGTAGCCGCGGGAAACAGCTAGTTAGATATATATTACAATAATTATTAGTTGAGAATCTTAAAAGCTGGAATGGGCTATAAAATATGGAAAAGACCTCTTTTTTTGTACGAATAATAGCGATAAGATTGTTTTCTTACAATTGTTGTTTACTGACTATAGGCATTAGATATACCAACTATTATTTACACCTACCCAAATATTTCAGCCCACACTTTTCTGTTTCTGCGACTTTAATTTATTTATGATTTTGTGATACATAATTATAAATAAATGTAAGTCGCAGTTACAGCAGCTGAACGCACTGTTATATCAGTGTGATACACGGCCAAATGTTCTGCGAACAGAAAACTCTAAGTGGGAGTGCGACACGTGTTCCCTTATTGATTCTCTGGAAGGGCACTCAAAATAAATGCGTATTCTCATTTTATTGCTTACAGAGAAAATTTATAAATGTCCACGTGGAAGCCATTCTATTTTCCCTATTTAATTTAAATCGCAATTTCACGTCGCTTTATACATTTTAATAATTTAAATTTTCAATTTAAAATACTTTTTTAATAGTTTTTTACATTTAATTAAACAATTACAATTAATAACATGTTTTTTTTTATACATTTCAGGTTTTAAATTGAAACTGTTTAAATAATTAGTACTTATTTTGTATTCTGTTTATTCATATTTTCGAATTCGTCCCTGAATTAAACTACTGTTATAACCTAGGCATATTTTCTTGCTATTTACAAAATTAACGTAAAACTACAAAACGTGTATTTTTTTTATTAAAAAGGTATTAACCTTTTGTAACCATAGTAATGTTAATAAACTTGACTGGCTCTTACATTATGGTCATCGTCGTAATACGTTTAGTCTGAACTCTTTAACTTTAATATAGCGCAAGCACATATTTTAAGATTACTTAAAATGAAATGCTTAAATTATCATAAAATGTTTTGAATAGCCAATACTCTGATGCTCTGCTGCTCTGCACAGTTCCAGTGTATTTTTTATACAGAACCGAAATAAAAAAGATCGCTGTGTTAGACAAAAGATAGGCATAAGTAACATAAATGGCCAAACATAATTTTCATTGATGAAATAAAAAAATCCTCAAACTAAACTAACCAGTTACCACAACACAAATACTAGAATTTTTGTACAAAAAAAAAACATAATAAGCATAATTAAATAATTATCTTAAGACTTTCGACGGGCCTGTTGGTCTAGTGGTTAGTGATCCTAAGTCGTGGGTTCGATTCCCACCCAGGACGAATCTTTGTGTGATGAGCACGATCATTTGTTCTGTGTCTGGGTGTTATTTATCTATAATATGTATGTATTTAGAAATATATAAGTATGTTTATCAGTTGTCTGGTTGCCATAGCACAGGCTCTGCCTAGTTTGGGATCAGATGACCGTGTGTGAGATGTCCCAAGATATTATTACTTTCGGCATCTCTAAATCTGGCCCTGTATTCTATAACCATATTCGGACCCATCAAAACAGGGGAGCACTCAGTCACTGGCGGCATGGGCGGGCGGCATCTCAAGCGATTGACCATAAAAACATGGCATGAGGCGCGTGACGCTATTTCAAAACATTAAAAGTATTAATTAAAGCTCAAGATTAAAACCTTTGATGGGTGATGTGCAGGAATTTTGGTTAAGATTGTAGGAAAGAAGCTTGTTGCGATTATTTATTGATAAGATTAATTATTATATGTCACTTTAATCTTTTGTTGAGAATTAATTTCTTAGGAAGGTACTAAAATAACACCATACTTAATATTATAAATGCGAAAGTAACACTTTATCTGTCTTTCTGTCTGTTCTTATATAAGACTACTAGCTTTTGCTCGCGGCTCCGCCCGCGTGGTTGTCGGTTATCGCGGCATAGAGTAGTCTTAGTCCTTTTTTGGGATCCAATCTTACCCCATATCAAGTTTCATCAAAATCGGTTCAGTGATTTAGCCATAAAGGAAAACATACAGAGAGACAGAATTTTGTTTGAACAGAGTTTTGTTACCTATATAAAGTACTGAGAAATATTAGTTAAAAGAAAGAACAAATAAACAAATAAATGTTGGATTAAATTAATATCGTTAGTTATTTAATTATATTTATTACTATAGGCCTATGAATATCTAGAATTACCCTAAAAAACTCCCATTTGTAAAACCAAGTTTTGAACCCGCAATCGTGCACTCACGAAGCCAACCCTGCAGTCTTACATACAGTTCAACCGTATGATTTGACTTGAAAAATGTATACAATTTAGATTTGTATGATAACATACAAATTAATGTATCTGGCCATAGAGTGCAATTAATCGGTAATCAATAATTTAATGTGCAAATTATGATTCGGAAATTAGTCAAGAAATATCCGGCAAATTAACAAAATATGCATTTTCTAATTGATAGTGTGGGTGTTGGTGAATAACGATGCGTTCCAGTAATTATCTATCGATTCTTCGGTAATTCATACATAAGGGGTCCACATTTTACTTGCCGGTAGAAGTTTCGATAGGATCTACCCTACTCCTCATTAAAGTTTTTTTTTTTTTTTTTAATATATATTGTAAATGCGAAAGTAACTTCTGTCTGTCTGTCACGCTTTCACGGCTAAACCCCTGAACTGATTTAGACGTAATTTGGTATAGGGTATGCTTGAGTGAAAAAAAAGGACATAGGCTAATTTTTAGCGCGATTTAAATAACATCCCGGTCTTTCGACTTTTTATTCAAATTGCTTCATTTCATCAAAAAAGTTTTGAAGTTAAATAAACACGAAAGCAGTCATCGAAGGGCAGTGAAGTGTGTAATAAATAAAAAGAAAAGAACACGACAAATTTTACTTAAAACTAGCTGTGCCCGCGACTTCGTCCTCGTGGAATTAAACAAAAAAGTTACGTAGTTTATTTAATTTTAGAGTTTTTCTAAACTAGGAGTAGTCTCAGTTGCTCCTTATTACATCAGCTATCTGCCAGTAAAAGTCCCGTCAAAATCGGTTCACCCGTTCTAGAGATTAGCAGGAACAAATAGACTATTTATTTGTAATAATGTAATAATTATAATAGATGTAAACGATGTTCTTTTTACAAAGCCATAACAAAAGCCAAGTTTTTATGAATACTGAACGTACTTCTTATGCACCTATGTATTACAAAAGTGCATCGTAAACCGACATTAGTCGTTATTTACGACTGTCTCCACCGACAAGGACGGAACCGAACAAGTTTTAATGTCACAACTCTTTATGAGGCAAACGTCATTATTGGTTAACCTATAGAATATATTAAGGGTATTGGGTGCTCTCCCATTCAGTTTCATGAGTTTCTTTATGGTATTTCAAAGTTTCACATAGGAGATCATGCTGGTAGATCTTGGATCTGATAAAGGAGTAGACTATCTTTCATGTGTCCAAAAACTTGCATAGCTGTAGGCGAAATTTTAATCTATACTTAATTAATATTATAAAGCTGAAGAGTTTGTTTGTTTGTTTGTTTGTTTGAACGCGCTAATCTCGGGAACTACTGGTTCGAATTGAAAAATTCTTTTTGTATTGGATTGTCCGTTTATTGAGGAAGGCTATAGGCTATATAACATCACGCTACGACCAATAGGAGCGGAGCATAAATGAAAAATGCTGCAAAAATGAAAAACCTTTGAAACTAAAAGACGCGGACAAAGTCGCGGGGGACAGCTAGTAATAAATAAATAAATGTGGACAACATCACATACATTTATCTGAACCCACAGTAAGTAGCTAAAGCACTTGTGTTATGGAATTCAGAGACAACGAAGGTAGGACAGGCCCGAGAAAATGTAGAAAAATGGTTTTCTAAATTAACCTTGGACCTCAGAGCTGGCGACACCTTGAATACCGGTGTGTACGCCGCGTAAATAAAGTTAGCAACACACAAGTCGAGGTCCGAACCCACAGCGGTGCCCTTAGTGAACGTTGCTGACGTAGTTTTTCTATTGCTCAGGCTGAAGGCCCTTAAGGTTCTCGTACGGTGAAACAGTCAAAGTTTGAGATCTCTTCTGTGTCTTATATAAATGTTTACTTACCACCCAAGTATGTACCTACATTGTGGAATAACAATAAATGATTAAATATTTTTTTAAGACAAAGTACGAGTTTTATTTCTTTTTTTATATCTGGTGGACTTAATAGATATTTCCTTTTGATACCCGCACGTCTATTGTCTAAGAAAAGGTTAGGTTGAGGCGAGTGGTTCAACATGTAATGTACTAGTACCCTATATTAATATTTATCTATCGCCGATAATTTAATGAACGATCGAAAGACATAACTAAACGCACACGTAACACCGAACCCGAGCCGAGTTCACAAGATAGCCATTGTTTTACAATGTTCATAATAACTTTACAATAACACGCAATAGCGTCTGCTTGTATTCCACAGTTTTATCCGATTGTCCTACAAATATTAGACGTTGTTTCAAATAACGACCATCATAATGTTTAATAATACGAGTGATGTAGATCATCGATTTACATTAAACTCGGTAAATGTTTGAGTGCTACTGTAAACATTCTCAACCGAATGTTTATATCTTGTATCATCTTGTTCATTTACAAAATGACGGGTTTTAGCATAATTGTAGCTTAAACGTAACTCATTATAAACTGAACGCGGACTTTATGCAAAATCTTTGTTAACTTATCTAGGTTTGTAAAAGAATTTAATACAATATGACTTTAAATGAACCCTTTATTGGTAACTAGCTGTGTCCCGCGGCTCCGCTCGTGTGGATGTTGATTATCGCGGCAAAAAATAGCCTATGTCGTTTCTCAGGCTCTAGACTATTTGTGTACCAAATTTTATTTAAATCGTTTCAGTAGTTTTGGCGTGAAAGAGCGTCAGACAGACAGAGTTACTTTCGCATTTATAATATTAGTAAGGATGTAAGTGCAAAGTTCTAAGTAGTCTAGCGTGAGGTCCGTGGGTTCAATCCCGATCTCTGCAATGGACACGCCAACGACAATATATAAAACAGTCAGCAAATTATGTAAAACTAATGTTTTTATTACAAAAAACTGCTACAAAGCAAATCGCAAACAAAATAATAATTATGAAAAAATAAAACTAACAAGAATTGAGTTTTAAATGAATATAAACTTTAGATAAAAACTCATAAAAGCCGAAAACTCAAAAGCCATCGATGTTCCGCGAAATGTTCAATGTCATTCCAGGCTAACTTTTACGACTCCAAATGACTTAAATTATGATTTTGTGGGGATTTAACGACCTCACTGTGTATTATTTGCATTTAAAACTAAGTTTTTTTTTATTTATTTTGTATATTATTGTTAAAACATGAATATTGCGATTTTTAAGGTCCAATTTGAAGCGATTTTGTCAATAACCTTTTAATATTTATTTGAGACATAAGTCGAGATAATCTGTTATCGGAAGAATACATATATAATAAGTACCTACTTAAGAATAAATTATATGACTTTATTTAGATGATGAGCGAGAATGGTGAGTTTGCTAATATTTTTAAAACGACTCCCTCTCTAAGGATTAAAGTCCTTGTGTCGCGGGAAGTTTTACAAACATTCAAAAAGAACACCTAGACTTGGAACAAACATTTTTGGATCACAGAAATGCTTGTCCCATGCGGGGATCGAACCCGAAAACGACGCGCATAATGGTAATTGGCGTGGTGATCTGTACCACTCGATTATCTGTGGGGTAGGTAGGTAATATTAATAATGCTATATAAGTACCGAATATATTTATAGAAGTCACGTGACTTAGATATAACGTAGGGAAATGTAATTTACCTAAGAAAAAATTGCGGTAAATAAAAAAAAAGGTTTATTAAAATAAAACGATTAACCCTTATCATAAATATCTCACTACTAGACGATATTAAATCCACTAGAAAAAATCGGAGAATTAAACATTGTTACTTATCATAGATAAAAACAAGACAACGAAATCTCATAAACTATGCGGCCTAAGGCTGTGTTCACATTAGTACAACGCTGCGCCACAGATTAGCTGCCGGCAAGATGTTTAGATACGATCTGTGCACCAGTGTGTACTAGGTCTTAAACGTTTAGTTATTACCATGATTACTATTTATCTGTAGTTTTTCAGGTTTACTTTATGTGACCATGTTTGTTGGAATTTTGTTCTAAATCTAAGGGATTCCTTGGATATAGGGATTATGCTTCATATCACAGCGAAGCTAGGAAGATGTGTCTACATACATCAGCAGGCTCATTTGCTATATCCAGTTGCCAACTCAAGCGAGGTTCAAAATAACGTTAAACCGCAAATTTAGTATCGGCTAATGTCGGTGACCAACGTTGTAGTAGATTTACTTGGTCATCGATGTTAGAAGCTATATTATTATATTATTATGTTAGTAAAATTGATTAAAAAAACATATAACTGCAATTTATATTACCTAATTAATTATACAATAATTAATTACAGGTAATCGCGGGTAATTTTTTTAGGCAACCTATCGCTAATCCATTGAATACTTCCTCAATATTCATTTAACATTAATTTCATCAAAAATACAGATAGTTTCAGGATCGAGCAGTGGGATCCTGTACTATAATATTAAAAAGAGAAAAAACTTGTATGTATGTGTGTATGTATGTAACGAATAAACTCAAAAACTAATAGGGCTATTTAAAAAATTCGTTCATCATTTTAATGTTACAATATTCCAAATTAACATAGGTTATAGAATATGTTAAAAATAATTGTCCACCCGCGCGAGGCTGGGGCGGACCGCTAGTACAACATAAAATAGTAGTACAGTCCCAGTGTAGAGTCCAATAAAAAATTAGTTAATTAGATTAAAAACAACTTTTTCTAACTTGCCAATCATCGAGGCGATCGTTAAATAAGTTAAACCAAGAGTGCCAATCACAACACCGGCGCTCGTAAAACAAGAGTATAAACCACTTAAATTAATACGGACGTTTATTAATAACTAGTTTACTGAAGGATCAGAAGATTCAGTTGAAATTTAATTTAGTAAGATTATAAAGCATAGTTTAATCATGGTAGCGCGGGTGAGCGGGTATCGAGCAACTTATACGAAGACGCATAAAACTTGGCCATAAACGCTGCATCCACTTACTTTTATTGCCAGCTACCAGTGTTGCCAGGAATAGGTTAAGCAGAAATGCTTTTTCTTACATCGGGGGTTGCCGGAAAATTATTGTGTTTTTAATCTATATTGTATAATCGATAATTATATTAGTATTTAATTAGATTTTACTGGTATCTATTTAATGTCACGTATTTATTGGAGTTTAATGTTACTTATTTATGTATAAACCAATAAATAAATGGTATACCAATATTTTTAACGCAAAAGTAACTTTGTCTGTCCGTCTTTTACGCTTTAACAGCGAAACGTCTGAACGGATTTTGATGAAACTTGGCAAGATTAAATCCAAACAGTTGGCAAAAGCTTGTATTGTATGTAGTCTAAAATAATGATATCATTTAAATAATTATTAATTAAATTATTTTATTATATAAAATATGGTTATATTTAAAAATAATATTTTTTAAATTAATTTCTAAGCTGGCAACACCTCGATGCGTTGTTTCGGCGAAAAGCCATCTATAATAACTCAATACGCAGATTTGCAGAAACATCGTTATTACTTGCGGAAGGATTCTAAATATTATCCCAATGTTAACAATAATATTATGTATTATACAAATATCGTTAAATGTATATCTAGGAACTTAAAGTTAAATTTGTTATTAGACAAAATGTAACAAAAGGCATACAAAAATCGACCTTAATATTATAAAATAAAAGCACTTTTTTCAGTACATATTTATTTATAACAGTTTTTTATATATCGTTCTCTTAAAACAATCGTTTTTACTAGAATAAAACACAGCCGATTTTGATAAAATCAGGTATGAAGTTAGCTGATGAAGTTAGCTTAAATTTTAAGAAAAATATGAGCTACTTTCTGCAAAAGTAACCAGGTAAAGTCGCATGCTATAAGTTGTACATGATGTTCAATGAAATATTTGTACTTAATTATTGTAATAACATGTTCGCAATCCTCAAAAAAGGGTTATTATATGCTGTTGCTAAACGACCTTTAGACCAGTAGGCGGTTCTATAAGCACCCAGACTTATTTTAATACATACTAGCTGTCCCCCGCGACTTTGTTCGCGTGTTTTAGTTTCAACGGTTTTTCATTTTTGCAACATTTTTCATTTATGCTCCGCTCTTATTGGTCCTAGCGTGATGTTATATAGCCTATAGCCTTCCTCAATAAACGGACTATCCAATACAAAAAGAATTTTTCAATTCGAACCAGTAGTTCCTGAGATTAGCGCGTTCAAACAAACAAACTCTTCAGCTATATAATATTAAGTCTAAGTATATTAAATCTGCAGTTTCTGCTCAACTAATTCCATAATTTACGATTATCGGTGGACATTCCTAAATTGATGAACTGGGTTTAACGAGCGAGAACTACTTGGCGCATAAATTGTTGATGCTTTAGTATTTGTGTAGTTAACTAATATATCTTACTATGAAACGGTGACAATTGACCCCATTGAACAATTTGTAGATAATATTTGTGCACCTGAAGTTATTTAATAGGTTATAAATATATTATAATTGAAATACGTAAACTTAGTTCAGTTACTTAATATTTAAATGAGTTGTTGTAGTAAAAAAGTGTAACAAGGTTACAAGTTACAACTTAACCACAGCCAGCGAATTATTATATAATTATAGTTGATGAAAAAAAGATTTAAAAGATAAATTTTAAGTATTGTAACCATTATATTATATATATTATAACCATTATATATATAAGTATTATAATCTTACTAGCTGCTGCCCGCGTCTCCACCCGCGTCGATTATCGCGGCTAAAAGTAGTATATGTCCTTTTATAGGATCTAAGCTTAACCCATACCGAGTTTCATCCAAATCGGTTCAGCAGTTTAGCCGTGAAAGCGTAACAGACAGACGAGTTACTTTCGCATTTTATAATATAAGTATGGAGTATGGATTATAAATATGGAAGTTATATAAACTGGAATTTGAAATCGACAGTACATCTTGTAATATTAAGATGTTTTTATCCTTACTATCTAGTTTCTGATCAATGTATGTGCCGGGTTTAAAATAGACTATGACAGTGCGTTAGTATTTTGCAGTGTCATTGAACCTATCACCTGCTAAAGGGCTGGCATTTTTCATATTATGACGTTTGGCACGTTATAATATGAAAAAAGAATGAATAAAATAAACAAGCAATTAGTAAGTATTGTTGTTTCTTAGAGTTCCATATCTTTAATGAAAATAAATAATCTTTCATAATCACTTCGTTGTCTTTTTTTCATGGACGGTATCAATTAGATAGAATTTAATATCAAATAATAATAAAATATATGAAAGTAGAAAAAGAACTGCGATCTTTTAGAGCTATGAAAAACATCTGACTTCAAGTCAACGCAATCAAAGCATAGGGTCTTTTATGCCTTATTTCTTAAAACCCACAAGGGAATAAAAACCTATATGGTACAAGTAACAAATCATATTTTGTAGTTAATTTATAAAATGGACTCTCGCTTCGTCAGTCCGACTTGCACTTGGCCGGGTTTTTAGGATAAAGACTATTGCACGCCTACTGACACTAAAATAAATTGCTGTACCTCAAATGACTTTATATAATAACTTACGTCAAAGAGAACGTTTACTTCTGTTTGTGATAAACAAACATGTTTGGTTAGCAATTAGAGGCATAGCAATTATAAAACTAAAAATTCAACCCCGAGATATTTTCTTTTTTTTTGAGTGGCAGTTTATTCTTAAAAAAAAATATATATAATAAGGACCTTATTACTTATATTTATTGCATTACTAGCTGCTCGGCTTCACACGGCTGATGTGAGATATTCAAAACATATTTTATCTTTTATTAAAACCTTCTTCTGACAATAATTATCACAACGAAAAATGATTAGTGAAATTGTTCCACTCGTGATTGGATGACCAAGCGAAATAGAGATCCCTTTTACATTTATAGATTCGTGAAATGAGTAGAATTTAATTATGTAACGTGCAATATTTGTTAAAATAGACGAAGTTTCGTTTTTGTTTCAATCTCTGAATCTTCCGAAAGACGAAGAATTGTTATGATATATTACCGACAAATTTAATCATAAAGCTGTACAATTAAGACCGACAGACAGAGTAACTTTCATATTTATAATTGCGGAACTATCCTAAGTACACGTGGCCACCCTACGAATCGTTAACCTAATTTTATTTTATGCATTTCTGTCACTGCAGTGCCAGCCAATGTTACCAGCGTTTATAAATAAAGACATTGTAATCCCGATTCGTGATGAAGACTACACTGGACACCTAGTAACACACTTTAAATGTCAACACTTCAGAGCATACTAACCTTTATTGCTCAGTATTAGAGGCCATAACCGCGTACAGTTATGATTATTGCTGACAAATATTGTGCTACATAAAATTGGGATTTAAGGAGCAGTGTCAAAAAAGTTATTATTTTTGTGAGAGACATTAATTACTCTGTTATTATTTGGTCTGGTTATTGAAAATATTTGACGATCTCCGTGGTCGAGTGGCGTACACACCGGTTTTTTAGGTATCGCCAGCTCTGAGGTCCCGGGTTCGATCTTTGGACGGGTCAATGTAGAAAACCACTTTTCTACAGTATGTAACAAAAACCCTGACCGATCCAATAAAGGCGTATTCCTGGTTCAACATACGTACTAGAAAAAAATGTCTCGCTCAGGCGGCTTCTATGATACAAAACTGTAGGTAGTACACGTGAACTTTGTCGAACGACCAGTGTTACCTTTGATAGTTTTATTTTAATTTAATTATATTCACCGGGAAAAACTAATAATCTCAAATCCATTCAATAGTAACGTATATGTGTACGCAGTACGATGCCGAATAATACTCCTAAAGATCGGACAGGGTTTTTGTTGTATGCTGTATACAGGGTGTTACCGAAAGATACATAAAATACATCGCTTCAGTGAACTGGTTATCATTTTTAGTGTCGAATAATTGGTGCAAAGACATGTACATCCATTAATTAATTAATTCATATATATTCACATTAACACAGATGTACTCTTCACCCGTTTTGGATAGATATACCATTTCGGTAACACTCTGTATATATTTAAAAAAAAAAGGTATGTATAGGCAGGAAGGTAATTCTCAAGATGCATTTAAATGTGTGAAACAAGACGTATAGATTAAACCTTTTATTTTCAATGTTGTTCAATAAAAATCAACACACTCTAACATTAAGCTCGAATCGAAGATCGATGGCGATACAGATCGAAATAAATTAACCGAGTATTTTACAAAGTTGTCCTTTGCTACCCAGAGTTAAAGTTCAATTTAGCGAATCAAGTGATTTACAGTAGTTAAATCGTTTATTTGTGATCTTTGATTTACGTCTGTCTTCACGGGTTCTAGAGTTTATTGAATGTTATTGAGATATAAGTGGGTACCTTCTCTCTCGATTCTAATTAAATAAATTTTATTCTCATGGAATTAAAACTAGTAATATCGAGTTATATTTGTATTAAGTAAGTTGTTATAATATCATCGTACAATTCCATTTGTTGCTGAGAATTATCTGAAAGAAATATCTAGTTAATGAAGTAATAACACTTTGTCTGGGCTTAGTATAAACAAATGAACTAACTGGGATCTAAGCAGCTGCATCTTTAACATCTGTATATCGTCATAGGTAAAATATTGATGTTCTTTTTTAAATATCTCGTTTTAATATGTTAAAGTTAAGAATGTTCATTTCATGCAACAATTTATTCAATTGATTTAGATGTTTGCGGCCAAACCGATTTCAAAGTTAATGAAAAGTTTAATTTGAAATTTCACGCTTTATTTTTCTTTTTTATATTCAGTTTTTTTTTACTTAAGTATAATACTAAATTGCTATTCTCTCCACTAGGATGTATGAGAAATTCGCTCAAACTACGCTTGTAAACTTAAACGCGAAAAAAATTAAGACGTTACTGTCATTAATAACTGTTAACTTCTTAACTTCTTAAAGTGACGATAAAATTTTAGTTTTCTTTCTTATTTTCTTTTTTAAAAACGACTCTTGCAATAGTGAATTTATTATATTACTGTATCGTGGGGGATTTCACAACTAATCAATTCACGTCTACAAAGAACCAGACTTAGAACAAGCAATTGTGGATCACACAAATGCTTGTCCTATTCGAGAATCGAACCAGCGGCATTTCGTACATACTGATAACCAGCGTGGTGACCTATACCACTCGGCTAGACGTGCAGTAAAATTTGAGTATAATTATTAATTGTATAACACAATAATATAAATAACACTTACCTACATTTAGTAAAGATATCGCTAAATGTAAACTAAAAAAATAACCCTATTCGGTAAAAGTGTGGACAACATCACGTACGCTGTTATGAACCCAAAGTAAGTAGCTAAAGCACTTGTGTTATGAAATCCGAGACAACGAAGGTACCACAAACACCCAGACCCGAGGCAATGTAGAAAGGTGCATTTTCTACATTGACCCGTTCGGGGATCGAGCCCAGGACTTCAGAGTTGGCGACACCTTGAAAACCAATGTGTACGCCACTCGACCACGGAGCTCGTTGAATCAATTACTCAACTCAGCCTATCGCAGTCCATAGCTGGGCATAGAACTCTCCAAAGTTAGGGTACCACCACCTGGTCCTCCGCCTTCCGGGTCCACTTCGATCAATTATGAAGGTTAAAAGTTACCTAGCACATTAAATATGGTGTTTAGTTTTAGTTTTTACTGGCCATAATGTTACATAGCTATTCTATAGTTTATGGTAGGTACCTAGGAGAACTAAGTGTCCAGTCGAGTCATATGGCCTGCAAACTATGTGCTAACTATTTTAGTAGCTATTCCTAGTTAAGTGCGCCATATACAGAAACTGTTTGCCTTTTCACCTTTTTTATGTGTGTTTACATGAATCAGGTGTTAAAGATCAGAATAGGTGGTGTTTAAATAATCTTTATATTAATATAAGCTGAGAATTAATTTTAATAATTTAGCACTAGCTGTTGCCCTCGTCTCCGCCCGCGTGGGTGTCGGCTATCGCGGCAAAAAGCCCATGTTTTTTATTGGGATCCAAGCTTTCCCCATACCAAGTTTCATTAAAATCGGTTAACGGTTTAGCTCTGAAAACATATCAGACAGAAAGACAGTCAGACAGAATTACTTTCGCATTTATAATATTATTATGGAGTATGGACGAAATAATATTTTTAGCGAAATTAGGAACACTGCACAATTAAGGTTACTAATTTATTTTAACCAAAATTAAAACCTATGGAAATAAAACACCTATCTTTGACGAAGGCCTATACGATAGTTGTATGGGATGCATAAGAAATGTAAACTTATTTAATACCATTAAAACTTATTTTTGCCCGGCGGAGAAACCGTTCAAACCTTCACGGATTAACTCCTCCGCCGTCGTGAGGAAGGTGGAGGAGTACCTTCTCTTACCCGGGTAGATGCTTCAGCATTCCCTATGTCGGGACAACTTGCAATGTACCCCTTATTTAACCATCCTAACATAAATGCGAAAATAATTGTCTGTCCGTTTGCTACGCTTCCACGGCTAAGTCGCTCAATCGATTATGATGAAACTTGATATGGGATAAGCATGGATCCCAAGAAAGGATATAGGCTACCATTTGCGGCTATAAAAGACACCCACGAAGGCGTAGTCGCGGGCATCAGATAGTTTATAATAAAATAGATGTTTTAAATAGGATAATTAAATGGTGTTTATGCATAATGTTGGTAATAAATAGTAAACTTATGGTGACTCCGCAGACCTAACTTTATGGGCTAATCAAAATAAATAGGCCAGTGCCAACTAGTTTTGTGTCTAGATATTATAATTTATATAAATTTAAGTTAAATATTATACAATTTAATTATATATGTAGTAATAAATTTTAGTTCACATAGAATATACAAGAAAAATATTAATACGAGGTTCTTACACAAAGAGGTCAGTGGGTCGTCTTAAATACTTCCTCATCTATGGTTGTCTCGTTTTGATTCCATTCGCCACAAAATAAAACCGTCTCATTAGAAAAAAGTTGGTATGTTCTAATGGTATGAAATAAATAACGTATCTTCTACGATATAAACATCCTAGGCAAAGTATACAAATTTCATAATTAAAAGAAACAGTTAAGGGTTATTTTTAACGTAGATAATTTTATCCGAGGAAAAATGTTAAAATGTTGACAGTTTCTCCATACAAAATCTACCAGACGTCAATTTTATCCCACGATTAAAAATTATTTATCTCGCGTTCGAATAACCGAGCATTCGAATTAACAAGAAAAATTGTAGTACCAAAAGGCATACGATATAAATACTAACTCGACGGTTTCCAAATCGCGGGCAACAAGGCGTATAATTTGCAAGAGTATGACAAATAATTCGTTTTGTTGCTAAGGGCCGGAATACACAGACGCGCGGGCGCTCACACCGCTTTGTTTACGCTAGAATCACGCGCGCGTGACCGCACTATGGCGTTTATTTCCAAAACAATCATGCGAAGCGCACCGGGACTCAACTTTCGCTGTTCGCTGTTGTGCTTGGGCCACAATATACACCGAAAATGTTACCGCAAATGGTTTTCACCTTGAATAACGTTCCTTAAAATTTGTTCTACTTCACTGAGCTGATTTTTTGCGTATAAAGTGTGTTTTATAGAGACCGCGATGATTTATTTGAATGATTAACGATGTTTTATATTTGGAGGTTAGCAAGTGACCACTTTACTGGTATAAATGCGAAAACGTAATAAAATAATAATGTCTTGGGACAACTCACACATTGCCATCTGATGCCAAACTAGGCATAGCCTGTATTGTGGCAACTAGACAACTGATATCTATACACTAACTGATATTTTTATGGTAAAAATATTATACATAAATTATACCAAGACACAGAAGAAATGATCATGCTTATAGCACAAAGATTTGTTCTGGGTGGGAATAGAACCCACGACCTCCTGTTTTGCAGGTAAGGTCACTAACCAATAGACCAACAGGCCAGTCAAAAGTACTTGTCGGCATTCAGTTTTTGGACAGCATAAGAAAAATACGCGAAAATAATACATCATGTAGTCTCAAGCTAATTTGCCCTAAGAAATAAACCCAAATCATTCTCAAGTAAAATATTTAATTTGTGCTTATACCATAACATAAAATCTTATCATCTACGTAACCAATTTTATAAAGCTACCTAATGTAAAACAAACTATGTACACACACCCTTATGACTCCAAGTCGTTTTCCGTTGATTTAAGTGGTGTTTGTTAGCTAACATCCGGAGCGCTCGCTTGCGATCTAAGCACATTTACGACGCTTTCAATGTAACACTAGCTTTATAAATACCTTTGAAGGGGTCAGAATGGCCGGTCATATCGTAATCGTGAGTTCGAGTGGATGTTTAGATGTCACGAAGCCAGTGAGAATATGTAGACTACCTTTGTTAATTTAAAGGTCATCAACACATGACATTTAAATTAACAAAGGTAGTCAATCTTTTGTTAATGATCCTATTTTTTTTTTCTTGGCTCTTTCATACCGCTTAATTTCATCAAGGCATTTTTGGCCTCATTTATAAAAATATTGACTGTAGCAACAGCTTAGCAAATTTTTAACTCATGTTTTCGATATAGAATTTGAAACTTAAGAATCTGCTAAGCAGTAGTGAGACAACGTCGAGATTTTTATAAATAAGGCCATTAGTACAGAAAGGTTGATTTTTTTCTTTCAACAGCAAGATACGATTCATTTCTAGACAAGTAACACACGGCCATCTGATCCCAAAGTAGGCAGAGCCTGAATTATGGCAACCAAAAAACTGATAAGCATACTTATATATTTCTAAATAAATACATATTATACATAAACTACACCCAGACACAGTACAAATGATCATGCCCATCACACAGGATAGGAATCAAACTCAAGACCTCCAGCTTTAGCAGTCAGGATCACAAACCACTACACCAATAAGCCCGTCAAATAATTAAAATATTGGAGTATCTGTTGTCCACAGCTGGTTATCTGGCTAGCCGGCTGGATTTGAGTATTAGTTAATCAAAATTCAAAACAAAGTAGGCATTATTGAAGTAAACCCAAGCTAAGAATGGTTAGTTGAACCATAAAGGCTTAGCAATTTAGCACACACACATAACTTGTCCAATACTTCATACCATATATTCTCAATTTTTATTATGCGTATGTGGTCTTACTACAAAGAATCAAAGGAGATTCGGTATAAAATCACGGTTGTTAAGTTTAACGAGCATTACCGAAGGGCGACTTTTGCCCCACACTTACTTAAATAGAAAATAATTTACAAATATACAGCGAAACTACGTTGAATTTTAATTTAATTCATATTATTATTATAGTTGAATGGGGTGAAGTGATCATGATATAATTTTTGCATTTGTTTGGTTGGTGTTCAATAACTCGGAAAATACTCGACCTGTTTTAAAGAAAGGACCCGGACCATGATAATAAAAAGTTTTAGTTAATACTAGCTGTCCCCCGCGACTTTGTTCGCGTGTTTTAGTTTTAACGGTTTTTCATTTTTGCAACATTTTTCTGTTATGCTCCGCTCCTATTGGTCGTAGCGTGATGTTATATAGCCTATAGCCTTCCTCAATAAACGGACTATCCAATACAAAAATAATTTTTCAATTCGAACCAGTAGTTCCTCTCCTTTCAGCTTTATAATATTAAGTATAGATTTAGAGGAATTTTGAAGATCGCCTTTTATGAACAACAAAAAAAAATACTTTATTTGTTAGTTAATAATATTAGTAACTATAAATATCATTTGTAATAATGGTTCCGTTATACATAAAATAACATAAAAAACTTATTTAATCTTTCATAGAAACTAGTATGGTTAAAATGACCTACTATGCAGATCGATTTTAAGAATCACACAAAACATACATTCGTTCCAAACATCTTTTCACATTTATCTAAACGTAACACAATCCTAAGATTGCAACGAGAAACGCAAGTGTGGATAAAGTAATGAATTACTTTTCTCATACCCACACCATTCAATTTCCACAATAACCTATATCCACAGATATACTTGTGACTATTTCGACGAGTGGCCTACACATCGGTTTTCAAGGTATCTCTAACTCTGAGGTCCCAGATTCGATCCTTCAACGGGTCAATGTAGAAAACTTTTCTAAATTTTCGCGGGTCTGGACGATTGTCGTACCTTAGTTATCTTCGATTCCATAACACAAGTGCCTTAACTACTTACTTTACTTTGAGTGCTGAGCAATGTATTAGATGTTGTCCACATTTGCTTATTTAAAAAAAACATAGCTAGCTGTTGCCCGCAGCCCCGCCCGCGTAAGTGTCGGTTATAACGGCAAAACGTAGCCTAAGTCCTGTTTTAGGATCCAAGCTTACCCCATACCAAGTTTCATCAAAATCGGTTCAGGGGTTTAGCCGGTAAAGCGTAACGGACTGACAAAATTACTTTCGCATTCATAATTTTAGTATGGCTTAGTATGTATTTGGTTTTATTTATAACTTTGTCCACGCCTTTTGGTAGAAGTATCGCATGGTTAGTGAACATCAATTATTAAATTCCTTTGTTCCTATACAATAAATTCACGTAAATAAATCTTTTACCATAATAATCTATGGGGTGTGTAACCTAGTTAGAAGTGGTTTCTAAATAAAAACAAGAACATTAAATATGGTTAGAGTTTTATAGACTACGTATCTTTATAAATGTTTAATAAATCATTTTCCCCTTCTTAAATAAACTTCATATTTAAATGACACTGTGTCTCCCCTATTTTATTAAAATGTTTTGGCAGGTTAATGGTAAGTTTTTTAACAAGTTGAAGGCAATACTATTAAATTAAATACTACATTACAGACCCAAAGGTTTACAAAACGAGTTTATGAATAACTGTAGCAATTAAATTACATTTTTTTTTTGTAAAAAATCAATAGAATAAATGATCATGCACATCACACAATGATTTGTTCTAGGTGGGAATAGAATCCACGACCTCCGGTTTTACGGTCCAGTTGGGGACTAACCAATAGACCAATAGGCCAGTCAAAAGTAATTGTCGGAATTATGTTTTTAGACAACGTGAGAAAAATATTTACTTATTACTTTTTCAATTATAGAACACTAGCTGTCCCCCGCGACTTTGTTCGCGTGTTTTAGTTTCAACGGTTTTTCACTTATGCTCCGCTCCTATTGGTCGTAGCGTGATGTTATATAGCCTATAGCCTTCCTCAATAAACGGACTATCCAATACAAAAAGAATTTTTCAATTCGAACCAGTAGTTCCTGAGATTAGCGCGTTCAAACAAACAAACAAACAAACGAACTCTTCAGCTGTATAATATTAGTATAGATTTATTTTAGCTACTGACATATTCTAGCAAACATCTTTCATTCAAATAATTAAAGAGTAACCTCTTTATAATTTGGTCTTTAAGTTAAATAAAAGCGTTCACGCCTCGACTCAAATTATGTTAAACAATAGAGTGTCAGTGTTAGTTATATTTGATATAACTATACTAAACGGAATAAAATTACTGTTAAACAATCTCGATACTAAAATACATAATAATTCGAACGTTTCACAGCTAATTTAGTAATACGACTTATGCAAGCCATAGACGTTTAAGTAATTAGGTCAAACGGATAGGCCGAACCATTTTTTTTTTTTCAATCTTAATGAATTTTCGTTGTAAAAATCCGTTCGGTAGATTTTAAGTTTATCGATGACCAACATACCGACTGATGCGGTTTGGGACTTTGATTTATATTATGTTTTATAAAAGTATGAATGTCTATATTTTCGGTATCCAATATGTGATCGTGATCGTTCTGATTATACAAAAAAAAGAAAACAAAAGTATGCAACTTTCTTAAAAGTAACCGGCTGAATAAAATACTAGTAAAATTGCACTTGCCTTTAAAAATAATAATTAAATAACTTTTATTTTAATCAACCAATATCGGTAATACAAAGTATCCCACAGGAATACACATTTGTCCCTTAATACTGGACAAAGTAAACTCTTAAAAACACCGTCAACATTGTATAGACTGCTTGGGAACACGTAGCGATAATAATTACATATTTTCTTCCAAATTGCACTCGTAATAATGCATTGCAAGGTCTTAAACCATTACATTATAGCTTCCCATTGACAATTGCATTGAAAATGAACGGTTCGCATAATCTTTATTGATACTTTATATAATTTGAAAGTATGAGGCAAATTTATGGTCCACGAATCCCTTGGAGGGTTAGTGTAAAATATGTTGTACGTATGGCTTTGGTATTTCTGCGATTAAATAGGCTGGTTGAAGAAGATTAATGCACAGCTTACAGGCATAATTGTACAGGTAAGCGACCAGAATCCGGTGTAAGTAGAAACATTTGTGAAGAACACTAGGCTTAGCCGTCAACATTGCTACTATTCAATGATAGTAGCCAATACTTACACAATAGCCTAAAAATATCACAACACACACCTCCTCAACTTACTCCTCAGAGAGTAAATGTATGTAATGAAGACAGTAAAGGGTCCTGGTTTTTAAACAGGGAAATAAGAAATAGATTAAAAATATGAAAGACACTTGTACCATTACACATCCAGACAGAATAACTATTCTAAAATCAACAAAATAAATAAATATACATTGCTCTGAACCCAAAGGAGCTAAAGCACTTGAATCAGAGACAACGAAGGTACCACAAACATTCAGGCCCAAGACAATGTAGAAAAGTGATTTTTTTTAAATAGACTCTTCCGGGGATCGCAACCGGAACCTCAGAGCTAGCGACCGTGAAAACCGGTGTGTATTCCACTCAAGGAAGTCGTCAAACATTTAATTGTCATGAATTTTTTCTACCATTCTTAATCGCAATATATTTGAGGTCGGCGCAAAATGTTTTTTTCCTTCCATTCGACCCTATTACTCGTCATGCTATCATTCACAGATTTTTCATTCATATCCTCTTTCACGCAATCCATCCACTTCTTTTTCGGCCATTCTCTCCCTCTTAATTAATTACTCTTTTAAATTTCTTTTTTTACTACCACAACCATTATTTATTATTTTATAATCTACTATTTCCATTCAACTGTGTTCTGACACTCTTAGATCAATGGAGTCACAAACTTGGTACTTAGCACTTTGTGTTTTAGAACGGAACGGATTACCGATGCCCATAAAACATACGTTTTAACTGACATTGAATAGGAAACATTGTACAATTTTATTGCAATTTTAATACATTTTAAATAAGCGTAACAATTTTGAACCGAGTCCGCGTTAAGATAATAAAAAAAGTCCATGTTTAACTGCTTAAGGATATAGCGGAAAGTAATAAACTCGTACATTTTGTACCTACAAGTACCACGTGAATGACAACTGTTACTGAGCAGGATATAGTTATAACTACTCGTAAACACGTTTGAATAGCCCTCTAAGTTAAGGTGGTCTTAGTATTGATGTCTCTATTAAATGTATTGTTAGAATCCTTTATGATTTCGGCTTTCATTTGCTGGCTTTTAAAATGTTACGTTTCAAGTTTTGAAGTTTTTGTTCGTCGATTTATAGTTGTTTTATAGTGTCGCTAGAATAAAATATTTACAATTTTTATGCTTTGTAAAAGCTGTAGGAAGGCTATTGAACATCTGGCACTTGGACTGCACGGATAGCCGAGTGGTGTTGGTCACCACGCCAATTACCACTGCGCGCGACTTTCAGCGGGTTCATTCCCCATTTGTGTGATCCACAATTGGTTGTTCCAGGTCTGGGTGTTACTTGTGTATGTGAATTGAATGTTTGTGAAACCCTCCGCGATACAGTGCTTTACTCACTAGAGCGGGAGTCGCTAAAAAAAATAGGTGCAAGAATAGGCGAGAAATTTTTTGCTATAAAAAATGATCATTATCATTGGGTCTTTACAAGCTTATGTTTTTTTCCCGTAGATACTTAGATAAAACTACTGCTAAATGATAATATGTATAAACAAGCACGACTTTCTAATAAATACTATAATATATTTCTGTAGTCGATTAAAATCTACTTTCAGACGTTTCACAATGTATTCGCATGACAGTCAATCTTAATTAAATTATCCAGAACAAAATAATTCAGACGGCATTAAAACAAGAAGACTCCCAAGTAGAAATGTATCCAGATGACAAAGTGCTAATTCCGAGTATCGTGCCTGAGAAGTGCAGTTAATCTTGTTGTCAACTCACAAAATCTTTGGAATTAGCTAGATTGAAATAAAGTTGAAAATGGTTTATGTTAGCAGACTGGAGAGGATTAACTATTCGAAGTTAATTCCAATTTAATTCAAGTGACTATAAGAGTAATGTTTTTGACAAGATTTTGAACATAATTTAACTATTAGTTAGTTTGACTTTAGTTAATATACAGGGTGTTACTGAAAGGTTATATCGACCCAAAAGGGTAAAGAGTATATCTGGCACTGAGTCAGTTTACAAAATTTCTGCTCAAATTGAGTTAATTAAATACGTAGTTTTGATATCTAATTTTTCTCATAAATTATACACGTTTTGATTTTATTTATTATTAGTACTTTTATTTCTATTCGTTATAAAAAACTAAAACTAAGAACGACATGAGTAAATTCAAATTTTAAAAAGATAAAAAATTCAGTTTTTTTTTTTTAGGTCTGTTGAAGTTAGCCTGGGCGGACTTTAAACCACAAGGGCTTCCAGCAAAAAAATCTGCTAATGAGATTATAACGTTTACAGCATTTATGAAATATTAAAGCGAGAAAGAGCGAGAATACCGTCCCTTTCTCTTTTTGTCTTTCTTCTCAGCATGTTTAGATCCACAGCTGAACTTATCTATACATCGTCTTTATCACTAACTAATTGAGAAATAAAATTTACATACATATTGGTATATTATTGGTAACAAGAGGTGTCAGATAAGTTATCTCTCCTTGTCAGATGCGCAGCCACATGGTCGTGACACTTGCGCACGCGCTGCCGTTTGCGCGGAAACCGGTTTACTCGACAGGAGGGCCGTAGTAGCAGTGAATATAGTGCTTGTTTTGGATAACAGATGTCGCTAGGGCTACTCTTATAAATTTCGCCGCCGGAAGCGCTAGTAGTAGCTTCGCAAATGAGTTCCGAGATGGCAAATTCCATTGTTTGTGGGTTTTGACTACTGACGTACCAGTGGCGCCAACTGGTAATACTTTACTTTCATATAGTTCAGGTAAGTTGTTGAACATTGAGAGTATCTTAGATAATCTAAGTGTTAGTATTTTCTGCAGAGCGTTTAACTACTTAACTGACTTTAAAAATTATACTGGGTTAAACAGAAAGTATCCTTTTTTACGACAATACTATTTTATTGATTCGTTCCGTGATATCAAAAGCTCTTAAATTATACCCAAAACTTGAAGCGAAAACACTTCCTGGAGTATAAAAGATAGTAATCTTACAACAGTAGCGATGCACAAGTCGTATTGAAATTTAAAAACGAATGAAAGGGAAACGGGTTTCGGTCAAAACATTAATAATTTATAACTAAATTGAACTTGTGGATAGTTAATCGCTACTCAATTCGTTTGAGTTTTGAATGCTCCAGGGCTTGTTTTTTTTGTTTTAGTGTAAAGCCTCGGTACACTGAGAGCTAACCAAGCTAACTTAAACTTCATAGTTTTATGCAGTAGTTTGTATTCCTTAACTTTTTTTTTGTTGTCCAAATTAAATTGATTTTTTTCGGTGTATCCCAGGGAAAACAGTCTTGGAACCCACTAAGGCAAGGAACCACCCACTAAGGAAGAAGTTGATAGGGTAGAATATAGTATATTAATAATAGCTTCCTATAATGTCTCACTTCTGGGCTAAGCTTTAGACAGAAGAGCTTTAGGGCGAGTAGAGAAGAAACGAGCATTGATCACCACGCTTGCTCATTGCGGGTCGGCGACTTCAGATTCCAATTTTTTAGAATCCAGGTTTCCTCACGATGTTTTTCTTCACCTATTGTCAATAGTATTTTAGAGTAATAAAGGAAGTAGGTATCTAAGTTAGGAAAAATCACAATGGTACTGGTCTGTAGTGTGTTTAAACCTTGTGCACTCAAATCTGTTCATTGAACTGCTAGGCCACCATGTCTTTTTTTTTCAAAAATACTTTTTTAAGTTTAAGTGATTTCCCTATATTTGTCAAACTAAACTTTTTAACCAGGCTATGGTCAACTTTTCCTGACTACCCGCTTCAGTTTTGCTTAGCTCTTGATGTGGACCAAGCTTTACTTTAACGTTATATTGGTCACGCAATTATCCTTGGTATGATCAGTACTGTGACCTAACCTTTCAAAAGCCCGCACAATATTTCATTCAACTTAAGTCTTAACCACTTCGACTCAACTGTCACTGTCTTAGAACATATTTTTATACCAAATTAGGATTATCTACATCATTGTTTATGATCTAAAATCAAAAGGAGCTTTTCCAGCATTTGTTACGTAGGCAGGCATCTTGAGTAAATTATAAGAAAAATGCAATCCTTACTAAATTTATAAATGCGAAAATAACTCTGTCTGTCTGTCGCGCTTTCACGCCAAAACTACTGAACCGATTTAAATGAAATTTGGTACACAAATAAGCTAGAGCCTGAGAAAGGACATAGGCTACTTTTTGCCGCGATAACCGACATCCACGTGGGTGGAGCCGCGGGAAACAGCTAGTATAAATGTATGCATTTGTAATATTTTTTTATAATTTCAATACGTAATAAATAAACGATTTGAATTTAAGTATTGATAGGTAGATAAAAACGTGATTAGGTAGTCCATTAATGCGGATTTTTTTGTTGTTAGTGTGCCTGCTAAATGGATAATAATTTTGCATTGGCATTGTATTAGAATTGGAATTCATTTGATAGTAATCCTCCGAGTATTGTAGCGCAAATTAAGAGAGGCCAATATCAAACAGTGGAAAGATGTAGGCTCAGTTGATTGATTGAACACATAAATTTCATTACTGTTACCATAAATTCAGGAATTACGCCAAATCGTCGATGGGGTGATGCGCGGGCGTTGATCTACTCAGAATGAATCAAACGGGCTGCCCGTACGCGCACCTGTTGATAATGACGCGACATTCAGACTTCGATGCCGGGTGAGCCATAAGGCACAGACTTTAGCGAAGCTTTAGCTTAGGTACAAGGTCACAAGCTATAGGCGGGTAAAACCACTATAAAGCATTTAACTGACAGACAAACTTCAAAAAAGTAATATCTAACACATTTAATATGAACTATTTTTACTGATTACTTGGGATTGTCTTGAAAAACTTTGAATTTACGAATGTCTAACAACTAACACACCATCTAAGATTCTGGCTGGAGGCCCTTAAGGTCCTTAAGGTCTCGCCAAAAGTCCGGTGAAGCAGTCAAAGCCTGCGCTCAGGATAACAGCGTAAATATATTGAAAAAAAAAAATTGATATAGGAAACTAAGATTAATTGAGTACATTGTATTTTATTTTCAGATTTTAATGTTTTTAATATTTTGTCAAAAATAATATATCTTTCTCAGAACCCTAATGGCTGATTTTATCAACGCCAGGGAGATTTTATTCGTAGAATAAAGTTTAAGTTTCAGATATTTTGTATGGAAAAACTGTCAAAAAATCAAAATTATTCTTTGGATAAAATTATCTGGCTTTTTTAAAATCAGCCCTAGATAAACTAAACGTAGTTGTTTTTTTTTTAATATTTGTCCATTGGTTTTAGCAATTCCGCTTCAGCTTATGAATTAGACAAACGGACTTGCAACATTGTTGCAGTCGTTGCAGGCTACCACCGGCCGAATATGGCTCGGAATGCTGCTCGACACGATTATTTTAATCGATATTATTCGATATATCGAACTTATCATCGGACTAACTCGATGCGATTCTGTGTTTTAATACTAACATACGTTTGGACGAAGACCGCACGTGGTAGGAATTACGAATGTCGACCATACCACTTTGACATAAGGTGCTGTCAAAGTGTAACCAAATGTGCAGTCTAATGTACTACGAAATGTTTACGTACTAAAGTATATTGTTAAAAATATACAAGAACAATAGGCATGTCTCCTAATTTTTTGTTTAATGTCCTCCTTGTAGATTAATGAATTTTATTAGACAGTATTTTTCTTTTTTCCTGCAAACAAAAAATGATCAAAATACAGAGAACGCAAATTACGCGTGACGTCACTCCTCGCTACAATTTTTACCAAGGCGTGATGGCGTCATAAGCCCCCACTCCGAAACTTTAAAGCGCTGTATCTTTGTAATTTTTTATTGTTAATATAAAAGAAAAAATACGTGTCTAATATTTTTTTTATTATCTAACTGACGGACTAAATAGATTTTAACTTTTCATAACCAGTCAACATCCCTAGTCTAACGGTAAGACGATAAGTAAAGCTGAACTATTAATTGCACGCTGTAAAGTTTTTTTATGGTCTTCTGTGTATTATTTATGATGACAAGATAACGACTATTATTTTTTATATTATTATAGATTATAGATATTTATGATAACAGATTGATTTGATGATTTGAAGGAATAAAATTTTGATTTCCGATTGATCTTTAATGTCCTGTTCTTTATTTTATTCAGGTGTAAATTTTATACATTTTATTTAAATTATCTACACAATATGACTGCACAGATGGTCGATGGGTAGGTATACTTCACCGGCGGGTTCGATCCCCGCATTGGACAAGAATTTTGTATGAACCTTAAATACTTGTTCTAAGTCTGGGTGTTCTTTGTGCATGTGATTTTAATGTTTGTGCTACGGCCGACACAAGAAATAAAATTATTTAGTGTGGGAGCCGTTTTTTTAAAGAAATAAGATAAGAAAATTGTCATTACACATTAATAACGGATTATCAGTTTATTAAAAAAACTCACTATCGATAGAATTTATCACAATGTCCATTTTTTACAAATAAAAAAGCGATACCTATTTGTTTTTATTTTATTTTTGTTCTAAAACTATCATCATCATCCACAGCCTTTGTCATCCCACTGCTGGGCATAAGCTTCTCTTTTCATGTGCCATTTTCTCCGGTCCTGTGCCAGTCTCATTCAGAATCACAAAATCTAAAACTATACAGTGTATAAATGGATGAAAGAAAATACATACTAAGAAAGACTATAAATAAGGGCAGAACACGCTGATTAATTTAAAATGCATTACACCACCCTCTTGGCAAATTAAAGTGGTGTTTCAAACTTTTTTGGTTTCTTAAGTCGCCGCCGGCCAACCCGGTTTTGACGTAAAGTGAGGGATACGGGCAACCCAATAATTTCATTAGTGATGTGATCTTTACATTTTTGCTTTTAATATTTTTTTATTTACGTAGTTAATATGATATAAAATAAACTTAATATATTTTCAATAAATTTAATGATGAGAACTTAGTATTATTTTAAAGCGACAAAGTTACCAAATAATTAGAAACATTAGGATCATAGAGAAAAATTAAAGTGTATTTATTATAAAATACTGACAAATATAAATACTATTTATATTTGACAATATTTTATAATTATTTTCAGCAACAAGATGTTAGCCAAACATTTTAGTATTCATCGACAAGTAAATTGCCATCATCACATTAAAAAGCAGCCCAACCATTGAGAATGGGAGAATGGGACGTAAGGTTTTCCACAAACAACTTTTAACTATTTATTGTAGCCAAGTACAATTCACCAAAGCTATTAAGACATTAACATCTTCGAAAAGCTTGCACCGACATTACAGTTCGCAAGAAAATACATAACATACATAAACGAAATATTTATTATACATAGAAACCACTTGAGAACGAAATTAGCTCTGCCATTTCACTCTTTATAGTTTCTAGAAAAGTCAATAGTCGGATTGTGCATCAATGTCCTCTCAATAAGGCTTTTTACACACTAACAGATCTTACTAATACATAGTAATACTAAGACTAATAATATAAAAATATAATGAGGTCGTTTTTGTTTGAACGCGCTAATCTTTTAATGTCGTGTTAGCCTAGCAGTTCAATGAACGGATATGTGTGCACAAGGTTGCAGGTACGAACCCATTACAGGCAAGTACCAATGTGTTTTTTTTACTAAGTTATATTATATGTACTTTCTTAATGATTGACGGGTCTGTTGGTCTAGTGGTTAGTGACCCTGACTGCTAAACCGGAGGTCGTGGGTTCGATTCCCACCCAGGACGAATCTTTGTGTGATGAGCACGATCATTCGTTCTGTGTCTGGGTGTAATTTATCTATAATATGTATCATGTATTTAGAAATATATAAGTATGTTTATCAGTTGTCTGGTTGCCATAGCACAGGCTCTGCCTAGTTTGGGATCAGATGACCGTGTGTGAGATGTCACAAGATATAAAAAAAAAAAAAAAAAAAAAAAAAAAAAAAATAATGATTCTAAAGAAATAATTGAAAATCGATGAAGGAAAACATCGTAAGGAAACCTGGATTTCAATAACTCGAATCTGAAATTGCCAACCCGTAATGAGCAAGCGTGGTGAATGCTCGTTCCTTCTCTACAAGAGAGGCCTGTAACCAGCAGTGGGACAGGCCGTTTGTATAATCTCTGAAACTAGATTTGAAAACATCTTTTTGCATTTGTTGGGAGAAAAGCAACGGGAGTCAAACCGTATGGCACAGCTTGTATTATATATGTGGAAATTTGTGAGAATGGATGTTTTTACCATCATAACGCAAAAACCACTTTATGGATATATACAATTTTTTACATAAAGGTGGTTTAAAACCCGGCTAACCACATAGAACTCGTTTACGCCGAAAATTAATTATAATAGGGATGTTTCCTGGGTATGAAAAGTTAAAATCTATTTAGTCCGTCAGTTAGATAATAAAAAAATATTAGACTCGTATTTTTTCTTTTACCAAAACAATAAAAAATTACAAAGATACAGCGCTTTAAAGTTTCGGAGTGGGGGCTTATGACGCCACGCCTTGGCAAAAATTGTAGCGAGGAGTGACGTCACGCGTAATTTCCCTTCTCTGTATTTTGATCATTTTTTGTTTGCAGGAAAAAAGAAAAAATACGTGTCTAATAAAATTCATTAATCTACCAGGCGGACATTAAAAAAAAAATTAGGAAACATGCCTATTATTACATATCTGTTTCTATGTCAACTTTTTAACCGGTTTTAATTAATTAACTAAAAAATAAATAATTTTCATCTCTTGACTTTTCTTATTGTGCCAAAACTTTGAATGATTAAAAAGTTATAATATGTTTGATCAATGATGCAATCAGATAAAAACTATTTTTAAATATTTTTTTTTGGATAAATGTTTTTATTTTCATTTATGCCTATAATTATAAATATTGCATTCAGTAATGAATAATACGAATAATGAACAGAAATAAATAACAAATGGCCGTTTTTCATTATTGTTTGAGTATGTACCGTTAACCATTGAAAATGCTGGTGTCCTTGTCAGCTTCTGATTGTTTTTTTTTCACTACATCTGTAGCAATATCACCATGTTTTTTTACAAAATCAATCATACATGATCTCTTACAGAAAAATAAATGAAATAAAAAATAAAATAAATTTTGTGCGACAAAATAAAAATATAAACTTAATAATAGCAGAATCGCAAGTTTGCCACAATCCTTATCTACCCAACGTAAGATCAGACATGTATCCCAACTGTTAAGCGGTTATAAACTAGAAAGACCAGGCCTTTCAAGAATTGAACTTCCTGAATTCGATTCCCGACAATAGACATGTCGGCCATTTTTGATCGCAATAGGTACCTCTTTTACGATAATAATAGCTTGTGGGATATTATAATTCTTAAGCTTTTATGCAACAACAGACACGTTTCAAGTTCACGCAGTAATTTTTATGTTATAGTGCATTTGGTAATGTGTAGCAAATAATTACGAATTTTTGCAAACTTTTGTTTTTATACGTTTTTGTTTTGCGTATATACATTTTTGTATGTTTGTATAGTTTATGCAACTTGGAGAAAAAATCTACATTTTTTTTATCGGTTAACCTTAGAATATTTAGCGTTCTTTTTTATTAAGTTATTTAAACAACAGGAAAATAAATAATTGTAAAATTAATATGAATGTTGTAAAAATATTTTCCTACTCTTTTGAGTACAAAGAATTGAAGTGTGAATTTATATATTTTATTTACTTAGCTTAATAAACTCTCAATGACGGAGTAAAAAGTGACTAAAGCAAATATCATAAAATTCTTGTAAACATATTTTATCTTGACTATAACTTTTACGGTTAACATCTTCGCTGTATAGTGGCAAGTAGATTTATCTTGTTAAAATGATTAACTGCTTGTTACTTGGTGGTATTTTTTTTTACTATGAATGCCCTTCACAGGTCTCATTAAAAGGTTACTTGTTGTTGGGACATCAGAACTTCGGAACATCAGACGTCTGTTACGCATTCACGGCTAAAGTGCTGAACCGATTTTGATGAAACTTGGTATGGGGTGGGGTACATATGCTTGGATCCTTAGAAAGGACATTTGAAAAAAGTTAGCATATACATTTTTTATGGCGATAAATCGTGACCAAACCTGGACATTATAACCAGCTATTGCTGAAGTAAGCGTGAATATTTTGTAATTGTAACATTCCTGTATCTACGGTTTAAGAGCTTTACCCTAAATATAACCTTATGAGTAAATGCGATAAGGCTTCCGCAAGTAATGTCGCCGTCAGAAGTGATAGACGCGTGAAGTGTCCTAAATTGCAAATTATAATAAAATCTTTTTTTTTTTAATAATATCTTGGGATATTCATAATTATTTAAAACAAAACGGTTAACTCACGTATATTCTCGGGGTCCACCGACTAGTTTCAGACTCAATAGGAGTCCCTAATCATGATTGTATTTTTAATGAACTACCAACAAACAGGCAAGCTATTAATCTGGTGATAAGTGGACACCACTGACTTTAACACATCTTTAAGACCAAAATTCTTGGATATGCTTAGTCAGCCTCAAATATGGGCTTAAACGTTCCGTAGGAAACAAAATAAAATAGAGATAAGAAACATAAGAATCTACAACTCCACGGTTAGCCGAGTGGTATAGATCACCACGCCAATTACCACTGTGCGCGGCGTGCTTTGGATTCGATCCCCGCATGGGACAAGCATTTGTGTGATCCACTAATGCTTGTTCCCAGTTTGGAGGGTCTTAGTACATGTGATTTGAATGTTGGCCAAACTTCCTCGCGACACAAGGAATAAATTCCTTAGTGCGGATAGACTAATTATAAAAAATAATTTAAACGTGCCCAAAAATCTGATTAGAATGTTTATTTAACAAAAAATATATAAATTATTTATTCTTATTACGACGTAAGAGCAGAAGATAAAGCAATAAATTACATAATGGTAGATGATTGATCAGCCACAACTCAAAAACCAATCATTATCTCCTTTAAAAGGCGCTTCAAACAAAATTTATGTCGAAGATTTTAAAAATATTTTTCTTCTCAAGTTAAGGCACTTTTTTACCCTTATTTAGGAAAAATTCGCAATGCATTTATAAGAGAAGTAATCTAATTTTTGCTTATTTTTTTTCACATGTATTAAGGGCGCTTCACCAGCCTGGGCTTTTTTAAGTCAGAGTTAAATGCTAACACGAGGTTTAATTGACACTTTGTCATACAATATTGTCAATTTACCCTCGTGTTAGCTACTTACTCTAGGTTACGATTTAAGTGCAAGTGGGCGTTAGAGATGTACATTTACCCCCGAAAAAAGGACAACGAAATGTCAATGGAAAATTGAAAAAGTGAAAAGCGCTACATTATAATGTTTACTTTAATATATGCGAGATTAATTTTTAATCGGTCGGCCCTAATATACGCACGGATTGCACAGAAACTCAATATTTCACAAGTATATTTAAACATACTTAGGTTGTTTTTACTGATTACATTAAAAAACCGACTTCCAAAAAACTAATTACTAATTACTCCAAAAAACTAATCAACTATTTTTTTTTTAAGACTACTGTATTGGTAGAAGTAAGCAAGCAATCAATATCGTGATTAATGTACTTGTCTTTTTTAAATAAAAAGACTTATACTTTACTCCGTAGTCAGCAAGTAATGATCAATGGTACATATTCTGTGTGAGAAGAGACTTTTGCCCAACAGTGGCAGTGGAGATACTATCTGGTAATTCATTTGGAGCTGGTTATGGAAAACGTTCAAACTCATCCGCCGCGTTTAATGGCCAATTAAACGTTGTCAATTCTGTAACAGCGCAGAGACGTCGTAAAATTATGACAAATGCGCCACAGATAAGCTAGGTTTTTATAATGAGTTTTTTGAGAAAAAAAAAAGGTTTTAAGCAAATAAGTTTTAAGTCTTTTAAGTATAAAAATCATATTTTTGTTGTTAGTTGTATTTTTCGGAGTACACGTTGAAGATTTATATGATGCCTACAATAATACTTGTTAATGTTTATATAAAAAAATGGTTCGGTGGAGTGGCGTACCTACTAACCGGTTTTAAGGTGTCGCTAACTCTGAGGTTTCGGGTTCGATCCCCGGTAGGGTCAATGTAGAAAACCTCTTTTCTACCTTGTCTCGAGTCTGGGTGTTTGTGGTACCTTCGTCGTCTCTGATTCCATAACACAAGTGCTTTAGCTACTTACTTTGGGTTCAAAGCAATGTATGTGATGTTGTCCACATTTAAAACAAACTTCAATAAGATACTATTTTTATATTACCTACCTATATATCGAAAATAGGTCGTAATGAATAATAAATGTCTTCACACCTATACTCACTCAAATTATGTAATATAGTTCCTAGGGGAACATACACACATACATACACATATTTCCTCTTTATAATATATAGCTGTCCCCCGCGACTTTGTTCGCGTGTTTTAGTTTCAACGGTTTTTCATTTTTGCAACATTTTTCATTTATGCTCCGCTCCTATTGGTCGTAGCGTGATGTTATATAGCCTATAGCCTTCCTCAATAAACGGACTATCCAATACAAAAAGAATTTTTCAATTTGAACCAGTAGTTCCTGAGATTAGCGCGTTCAAACAAACAAACAAACAAACAAACAAACAAACAAACAAACAAACAAACAAACAAACAAACAAACAAACAAACAAACAAACTCTTCAGCTTTATAATATTAGTATAGATTTTGTTGATAAAGTGTTTAATGTCAAGTCTATGAATATCAATTCTCTAGATATGACGGTTCATGAGATACAGAACGCTGATAGACAGACGGACAGCCAGGTCCTATTGGCACCCTTTGGGAACGGAACCCTAAAAGTAGTAAAATTATAACCTCCACCCCTTTTATGCCTCGACGGCGCGGCGATATGAGAATTTACTTCTTTTTTCGTCGGCTATAAAATAAAACATGTTTCTTCAGTATCCTTATTCACAAGGAATCTCACCATATACTTGTCATCCCACTCCTGGGCAATGGGCAAAAGCCTCCTTATTTATTGTTCTGTCTTTTATCTAGTCCAACGCCAATCTACTCCTGTCCTACCTCAATAAGGAAATAATAATATTCGTACACTAAATATCTACATCTGTACAAGTGGCAGCAATTCCAATTTAACCTAGCTCGTACTATAGATAAATTTAAATACTCAGACTATATTTTATGGCTTATTTTAGGTACGGTTTACGACGAGAGACGGGAACCGTTGGATGAATGTCTGGCTAGATTTTATGAGAGCTACATCCAGGAATGTTTTAGACTCTAGATACAGTTTAGAATTGTTCAAGTATTTGATGACTGTTTTATTGTGGTCTATTGTGAAGCGAGAGCCAAAAACATCTGTCAATGATGAACATAACACTAAGACTTGTGGAAATTCCATTGATCTGAGGGTTAAGAAATTAGAAGACGATAGGCTCCTGCTACAATCATTTATTGAATTTGTGCTTTGAGGATCGATAGATTTTTGCACTGACAAAATATGTTTTTACGCGCATTTAAGGAAAACCAAACTAGAATTTTTTATCTTTCGTTTTCTTTTTAGTAACACATTTAAAAAAAATTAAGTCACTTGGTTTGTGTGAAATTTGGTCATATAATATATAAAGTCACTTAAAATTGAAAATAGTTTATTTTATTTTATGTCTTTTTTATAGATTCACATCAAATCACCTACAACTTTTTAACCACAATGCAAGATACAAATATTCGAAATTTAAAAACTACCTTAAAATCATAACACACGCAACATTACAAAACCAAAACATTTTTAACAACCACGGTATCAGGTCATCGACCTTTACCAACACGCATATTAAAATTTTAGGAACAATACACCGGTAAGCAGTAAATCAATATCCCTGCTAGACGGTCGCGGCACAAAGGGGCGCTGCGAAGCGCTGCATCTGCTAGCCAATGTCAACGGTGACGTTTACGCGCGAAAAGTTTTACGATCCGCAGACGACGACGCGTCAAACGAATAGTGATGTTATTAGCCAATGTGTCAATATGTCGACGCTTTTGTTAATATAGATTACTCAATCAGTGTTTTCGGAGCGAATTCGTTTCAATGTGACTGTGTAATAATGAGATTTTTGTTTTTGTACATCAGTAGGATGTCAATTTATACAAAGTCCTGTATTTTGTTAAGGCATATTGACTAGACATAAAGACGAGAATAGAAGTAAAACACATATGTATTTAAAAACCTTTTTTTTTCCGGGTAAATCCTCATGGACTTCCTCCGTCCTGGGGAAGGCGGAGGGGTATGCCGGACTCTTACCGGCTAAAACCACCGGAGTGCTTCTCCCTTCCCTTATACTGGAGACTACGGGAAAGCGGTGCAAACTACTGCGATAAACATTTTTTAAACCTAATTTAACTGCTATCCCACATTATTTAATGCTTTAACACATAAAGTTACTTATTTATTAAGTATGATAAGAAAACCATTCAGTTAATCTCAATATAATTAACAAATGAAATTAATACTTGATTTGAAGTGTTATTATAAACGCGATTTAACCAAGTTCGATTTATATTATCATCGATAGTACGATATACAAGCGGATCGCGGTACGTCACTCAAGACGGTTCGTTTTACGACCGTCTCGTTCCCGTGTTCCATTTTTAAATAGGTCCGCTTGTGGTAGGTCATTGGATAAATAAATAATGATTATTATTGTCAAGACAATACCAGATCATGTTCCATTTACTTTAAATATAGATAAAAATTAAAAAATATAAAATTAATTTAAAACAAATAAATAAAGTCAACAGTGTTTCAATTTCGCTTTATGTCTGTTTTAAAATAGTATTTTAAAATCGATGCATTTTTTTTTAAATTTCCCCGGCCCGACGTTAAGACTGCGTAATTTACGAGTGGCCAGTAATAAAAGTTTTTGTTGCGAAAAGCGACGGGGTGCTATAAAAGTTTGCTGTCCCTTTTCTCAGTGAGTTTACGAGCGTGAAAACGCGAGATAGGTATACCGTACCGGTAGTTTTATTATCGGGTATGCGAGCGATGTGAACTTATGTAGGTACTAGCTAGGAAGCTTGGCGGCAAAACACAATATGTCAAAACGGCTTTAATTTAAAATTGGAATCGGTTTGCACAAGCAAATGATTCACTTTTTTTATGGAGCAATGACTTGTGTACAAAGACTATCAGCATAATTAACTTTTTATTGCTGCGACATGTTACTGAGACCTCACTACTGATAAATATCGGAATTCAGAATAGCTATTAATGCAGTTTAGCATCGATCTTCAAAATATTTGAAAATTACAAAAGTATCTATGTTATATCTATTGCCTGTTAGGAAAAAAGCATAGACAAAACAGAGGAAGAATAATATTTTTTTCGTCTTGCTACAAGGAAAATTAGAACGTCTTGAAGGGAAACCTTCAAAATCGTAGTAACAAAATAGCTAGAACTTCAGTATTTTTAGTTGTGTTCGTTCCAAACTCCTGTTCGTTTACTAGGATGCTTATTTACAAATTATTTATTCCTAGCTGTATCCCGCGGTTCCACCCGCGTGGATGTCGTTTATAGCCTATATCCTATTTCAGGCTCGAGACTATCTGTGTACCAAATTTCATATGAATCGGTTCAGTAGTTTCGGCGTGAAAGCGCGACAGACAGACAGAGTTACTTTTGCATTTATAATATTAGTAAGGATTGCCTAGTGGGACCATGTACCGCGAATGGCTAATGGCCGCAATAGTGTCGTGGTTGGCCCATAAGACCACAGTGGGGTTAGTTTTATGACGTTTCCGTGCATGATAGTTTCTAATGGTAAAGCTCCGGTAATAGATTAGTATATATTCGCAAGTAATATGTAAATTTTTAAGGAGTTCTTTTGTTAATAAGTCAAAATAAATTTTTACTCGTATTAGGTTTTGCTTTAATTATGTCTAGAAGTAGATTATAACCTCCTTGTAATTTGCAGATTGATTATAACATAGTGAATGTACCAAATGAAAAAATACAATATTTTTTGGAATATCTAACTTATCCTTCAATAAAGCCAGTTTAGGATCTGATGGTTTCTTATTTGAATCTGTTTAATTTTTGTTTAAAGCCTCTGAGTACGTCATCAATAATCGGATTTTAACTAACCTTCATTAAACTTATAGCTTATATTGTGAACCGTAAAACCTAAATAATATTAACCAGCAATTTCCTAACCAAAAATATATATTTACTAGAATAAGACGCACAAGCGGCCTCCCTTAAATCCTCACAAAATAATTTATCTGTGCTAAATGACGTCAGGGCACAGGTTATTTTAAGAGTGCCGTACGACTGGCATTGTTTGCAGTTTATTGCTAATAACACTGTTTTGCCGGACACCTATGTTTTATTTTACAGTTGACACGCCATTTTTATGGCCTATTCACAGGTTTGAAACAAGTGATGGGCACTTAGAGCGTCTAGAACTCGTTGTGGTCTGTGGTTAGCACTAAAATATGGTAAGAAGTTCATTAAACACGTTTTAATGTGTTGGTTTAGAATTGAGTAATGAGTTTTTGAAATGTAAGCGTTAACATGAATGATTTATTTTTGTAAAAAAAACTAACGCCAAAGAATATAATATATAATAGACAACAAATAGAACTGTGTCTGTTTTTTGTTTTCTCTCTCAAAAAGAATAATAATTATTATAAGTTATTAGAAATTTGGACCGCATTTATGTAAGTCAACAAACTCTAATAATTTTGATCGTTCCGATAGTGAATAATTGTGAGTTTAATTTGGATAACAGTTTAATAAGATCAATATCTAAATCTTACCGTAAATTACAAGCAAACCTGCTTAATATAAAGTCATACATTAAGTATTAAATTAATACTGTGACAGACATCTGTCATCAACATTAAATGTCCAGTGATCGTATGATTAATTACAGACAGACAGACGTCCAAAGGTGATGCGGTGTAATAATTATCGTAAACAACTGTTAAATAATATACTTGTTTAAACATGCAGTAAGATACATGTATGACAGGTTAGATAAACTTGTTACAGTTTGCGAAAATATATATTATATTATAATATTATTAGCCTGTGCTGTCCCACTGCTGGGCAAAGGCCAGCTTCTTCCATTCTTTCCATCTGTCCCGGTTTTGCGCCACTTCTTTCCAATTCTCAGACAAGACATCCAACTCGTACAAGTATCGATTTAAGATAACTTTTGAAGATTTGTTACGTTTAAAAAGTAAAAAGAACGAATATGAATAATTTATGTGCTGCCTTTGTGTGATAGATTAATCAAACTACTAAACTCAGCAGCCGTAAGATAATTATCGTTTATTTATTTGTTTTAGGATTCCGTACCAAAAGAAAAAGAGGAACCCTTAAAGAAATAACTTCGTTATCCGTCAATCTGCCCCGACCAGGCAAGACATTAAATACTTATTATTAAACCATTATTATCAATTTATACAACTAAATATTAAAATACCATTTTTATTACATTCTTGTAAAACTCTTTGCCTGGACGTTTTATTTTTAAGTACAG
The DNA here is from genome assembly GCA_932294365.1 of Diachrysia chrysitis. Lineage (NCBI taxonomy): Eukaryota > Metazoa > Arthropoda > Insecta > Lepidoptera > Noctuidae > Diachrysia > Diachrysia chrysitis. The sequence continues at coordinate 3,527,342 of OW028661.1, forward strand.
CTGACTAGTAGGTCGATATCCTATCCGCTACCGTTAACAGTAGACGAAGTTTATGGCCCGTGCGTTTTCCTTCAAATGGGATTTTTACGACGTCTTATAGATTGACAGATCTTGTTATAATTTATCTGGAAATACTAAAGCTGTAAACTTTTCGTCCATTTCCTAGAGAACAAAATATTGGTCTGGATTTGAAAAATTATGATATTAAGTATATATGTTAGATATTACTTATCGCTTTATTCTCTTAAGTACTGGTGCTAGTAAATGTATTAAAATCATAAAAATCTTTCAGATTCATCCATGTTTACATCTGTAGAACACAATTATGTTTTAGTAAGTAATTGTATTATTATTAACATGTATTTTTAACACAATCTCCGAAATTATTTTTATTTTTCCACATCTGCGACCACATCCGTACATTTTTTATTTCACATAGATAAATATGAAGTTAGAAAATATAATTTTCTCTTACCTGAAGCGGCGCATGGTCGCATCGCTACAAGTGCGCGGGCGGCGGCGAGGCGCGCTGCGTGGTGAGGGGCAGCGGCAGCAGGTGCGGCGCGTACTCCGGCGCCAGCACGTAGCGCGGGCTGCAGCACATGGAGTACGAGCCCTTGCGCGCCTGCAGCTCCAGCAGCGAGCACAGCGAGCGCTCGTACAGCCGCCACTGGTGCACCACCCAGTGGGCTGCAAGCGTACCCCAGTGTTAGTTACATACATTGGTGCATCGCTCAAGTGAGCTGCAGCAAGCACAGCAGGCGCTCGTACAGCCTACCCTGGTGTAAGTAACGTTGCAAGTTGGTGTACCACCCACTGAACTGCAATTGTACACCAGAGTTAATGGCGATCAAACTAGTGCGTCACCAAGTTGACCCGAAATTCTATCCCCGAGTTAATGATGTTACAAATTGGTACATCACCAATGGGCTGCGATGGTACCTCGCATAAATAACGTTACAAGATATTGGTGGGTGTAACACACAGTGAGCTGAACCGTAGCCCACCCAATTAGTAGCGTTGCAAGTTGGTGAACCACTAGTGGTCTGCAATGGTAACTTGTATAAGTGACGCTACAAGTTACAAGTGCAAAATTCAGTAGGGTATAAGTATAACCTTACCCTGTGTTAAGTAAAGTGAGAAATACGTTCTTTTGTTTCAGATCATAGGGGTTTAACTTTATTTGTATATGTGCCCCAGCGACACAGGGCATCGCTTTTTTCTTATAAATGTTAACAATTAAACATACAACAACTACTTGAATTAAGAATAAATAAAACCAAACTCACTCAAAAACAACAACAAATCGTAAAACAAACACACGTGTAAAAAAATGTCTTACAATTTTAAATCCTTTAAATTTGATTAAATAAAATCGCTTACAGATAAAAATAACAAGCGTAAGTATTTACCAGCACTGCTCAACATTATGGCTTATAAACCAGAAAGACAATATCTTAAGACTCTACTTCGCTAAGTTCAGCAATTTAACGATGCGACCGGGGAATGTATAGCGATAATAACTATAAAAAATAACATATCATAACAAGCGATTAAAATAAGAATAGGAACGTCATCAATTAAGCAGGTCTACCATCACTTGTACTACACATTTAATTACTAAAACATACGGTAATACTAAGTATTCTTTTTATCAAATACGAAAATTTACCAAAAGAATATTTAAACTATTGACAGGTGATTGACGCTATAGCTGGAGAGTAATTCCTATTCTTATTTAAATCGAGTCGTATAAAACCTTGATGTAGTGGTAGAGACAGCTCTCGTTCGCACAGACGGCCATCAAGCTGTAAAAATGAAAATGTTGAAGGTAAAACATACTATAAATTCTAATAAGAACTTAAAAAAAACTCCTTTCAGGTTCCTCAACCAAAAATTGTATTTTGACAGTAGAGCAATTAGACAGTAGGGCAGTTATTCTTCTTTTCGAGTTAAATGACTATCAAACTCTTTCCGACCAAGAGGTTGCCACCTGAATGGCCCGGTCGTAGGGCAATTAACACAAAGATTATTAATTTACGCCAATAATGTGAATGTGATTATATATTTTTCACACACATCACATTTTTGCTAAAGATTTTGTCTCCTTTGAACTATCTTATTTATTTGGGTCCGAACTAAAGCAACTAAGAATTACGGATAAAATATCTAGGTGCATCAAATGACTGTTGAAAAAATAATTGTATCGTAAGTCGGTACTTATAATTAAATCAATAATGATATTAATTATTTAAACATACAAAACAATTTCAAGATGAATATGATGTCTTAACTATTTGCAAAATTATGACCTATTCTCGCAAACCCATGTTGTTGCACTGTTACAATATACCTGATACTCGCAACATCGGCATTATGCATGGCTGAACTGTTCGTAAACAAATAATTTAATACCTCAGTAATAATCAAATACACTTCAAACTAGTAATTAGAAGTCATTCGTTCAATTTATGAGGTAATAAGGAACGAACTATACGTTTATATCGTTCAGTAGCCCGCGGCAGACACCACACGCACTACACGCATTGGCTCATTTTACTATAGGCAAATTCTTGAAGAAATTAAGGCACGAACGGAATAATTATCCATGAGTAATTTTCATGCACACTACATAGTTTCGATTATACATTTTGACTGAATTTCAGTCACGGTAGCTTCCCTTAATTATATGTTGATTATAATGAAGTGTAAAGAAAATGCGTGAACACATTACTTTGTACATTTTATTCCTTCAAGGCACAGATACGATTTGATATGAAAATTCAAGATGGTGTCAGTAGTCACCTATCTTTAGTCAGTATTTAATAAAAGTTAATTCATTATTTATTTATTTAATCTATACTAATATTATAAAGCTGAAGAATTTGTTTGTTTGTTTGTTTAAACGCGCTAATCTCAGGAACTACTGGTTCGAATTGAAAAAATCTTTTTGTATTGGATAGTCCGTTTATTGAGGAAGGCTATAGGCTATATAACATCACGCTACGACCAATAGGAGCAGAGCATAAATGAAAAATGTTACAAAAATGAAAAACCGTTGAAACTAAAACACGCGAACAAAGTCGCGGGGGACAGCTAGTCTATACTAATATTATATAGCTGAAGAGTTTGTTTGTTTAAACGCGCTAATCTCAGGACCTACTGGTTCGAATTGAAAAAATCTTTTTGTAGTGGATAGTCCGTTTATTGAGGAAGGCTATAGGCTATATAACATCACGCTACGACCAATAGCAGCGGAGCATGAATGAAAAATGTCGCAAAAATGAAAAACCGTTGAAACTTAAACACGCGAACAAAGTTGCGGGGGACAGCTAGTGGTTTATATACATCATAGTTTATTCTTGATCGACGATAATATGAACGACTTTAACTAACCTCGAACTCTATTCAAATAATAAAAACAGTGCAACGAAACCATACAAACCCGACTGAACTGTAAGAAAAAATTTGTTAAAATGTGGAGCTTTCCATTTAAAACGCCGTTAAACGTCAAAAAACTTGTCCATCATAAATTGTTAAAGATCAAGCTGTCATAGAGACATGTCACTGCTTCCTTCACACAAAATAAAGACATTTTGACAGGTCAATAAAAATGTTCCAGACGTGAGGAATAACTTGATTCTTTATTCGGAATTCACGAGCGTCGAATTTTTTGGTTGTGAACGGAATTTCGCGCTTGTTTTTAGTAGACTTCACTTGGTATGTGAATGAATCTATCTTTATTGTACGAAAGAGGATTAGATTGAGAAAGCTAATGGCCCAATTTGTATGAAAAATTTACCACCGGTGTACAGAAATTTATTATAGCTCAATTAATCGAGAAATAATTAATCTTTATTTTATTTGTGTAAGCTTTATTGTACATTACTGTAGATATCGGTAATAATGTGATGTAAAATATGTTAGTGTTGTGATAACGTTCTTATTTTGCAGACACAGATATTTAATATGATAATGTGAATTAGGGACAAAAATAAAAATATATGAAAAAATATATTTGGGTTCCTTCCCTATACGTGAAGTGGGTGATTTTTTTCTTTGTCTAACCTATGGTGTAATTTGTTTAAGAATATTGATGGCGTGAAAAGATCATTTTGTTATTCTAGGATTTGTTTGTGAAATATTAAGCCCTGAAGTGCTAAGAAGTTTCAACAAAAAGCCGTATAACGGCCAACATTAATAACATAGGTTATTAATATTTAGACCATAGATCGTTTTTCCTAGAAGAGCTGGAATTTTGACATAAGCGCCATACAAATTATGTCAAATTCTTATCTGTAGTAAGATCTACGGATATGTTATTCATATTGGCCATAAGTCCACATAATTGTCCATCCCGTACAGTGGGGTGTCGATGGCAAAGTCTTTGAGATTATTGAAAATACAGCTGGTGTGAGAAGACCATTTTTTGATGTAGCCAACGGTTTGCTGAAAATTAAGCTTTAAAGCGAGAGGCGCTATAAATATTGCGCTAGTGTTAGACCGCACGAGTTTGCTTACGAGTGTGACGCTATTTATTAGACAGAAATTGTAAACTATAACATATTGTAATTAGTAATATTAAATAATATGTGTATTATTAAACTAATGAAAACTATGTTTAAAATCAAATCTTTATAGGCCTATTAAGCGTTTACCAAAAGTCTTTTTTACATGTTAAAAAGGGTTCATAACTACACAGTTTAAGAGTAATTTGGGTTTTGTACGCAAACATCCATAAACGGTCGTGTTTGGGCCATCTTTTCATTTCGGCATGTAATGATTTAAAAGAACTTTCTCTTTCTCTGTGCAATTCTAACAGACTTAAAAAATTGAGAGTTCGTGCATTTTTATGTAAGTATTTTATAAAAATCTCCACGAATTCGAGTTTAAACTTTTACTTCGATTGTTGAGCCTCGGGTGGATATTAGCAAGTCAGTCACTCCAGAGATCTTTCTTGACAAGTAATAAATATATTTTACTTTATAATATAAGCGTGCATCATAATTAGTGTCGTTGGCGGCATTTAAATTGAAATAGCAAGGAGCGATTCACAATATAAGATTCCTGTGTCTACAGTGGGTTTATAAAAAATGAAAAATGAAGAAAAAAATGACGACATTGGGGGTGTTGACTGTGTATGAAGAGTAAAAAACTCTTTAGTTTGTAAATTACTTAATAAAAAAATATTAGACACGCATTTTTTACTTTTTCCAAAATAACTAGAAACTAATAAGATAAAGCGAATCCAAGTTCAAGAGTTGGGCTAATTACGTCACGATGTTACACAAAACGTACGACATCGTCACGTCATGTGATATTTTAATTTATTGTATCGTCGTAAGCTTTTGGTTGCGTAAAAAAAAGAAAAATACGAGTCTAATATTTTTTATGTCTCTACCTGATGAAAAATAAAAAAGTTAGACATTATCACTATTTGAGGCCAGATATTTCAAACAAAAAACTCATAATTTATTAGACAAAAATATAAAAAGAAATCGACTTCAATGAAATTTATATGAGTCCTCCTCCAACCACCAGGTACTTCCAACAACCACCCTAACGAAGGTAAAAATATTTTTTTAAATCAATCTACAATTGCCGGCGATTTTGCGTAAGAAACATAAAAAAAACCGTCTAATTGAAAACATCCTCCTTTCGAAATCGGTTAAAACCCTCCTACAGTTAGCAATTTAACTGATAACAACGGATCCTAACACCTTGTTGGTGTAAATTAGGTTCAATGGGTAGGAACCACCTGTCATGTTCAAATCAAACTAAAATTTAAAACGAGGGTCGGGTAATTACCTTTCAAAGATCACGACTAAACGAAGTGTATTCTGGCAAGGTGATGTGATTGTAGCTTTTAAAGTTTGAGAGTGGAGAATACGAGTCACAAGTTCGACATTAATTCGTTATGGATTTCTGACGTCATTTGTAGGCACACACACATAACTAACGGCTCGCCCAGGCTTTGCATGGTTGGTCATTAATTTTTTCAAATATTCTATACTAGCTGTCCTCCGCGACTTTGTTCGCATGTTTTAGTTTCAACGGTTTTTCATTTTTGCAACATTTTTCATCAATGCTCCGCTCCTATTGATCGATCGATGTTATATAGCCTAAAGCCTTCCTCAATAAACGGATTATCCAATACAAAAAGATTTTTTCAATTCGAACCAGTAGTTCCTGAGATTAGCGCGTTCAAACAAACAAACAAACTCTTCAGCTTTATAATATTATTAGTATAGATTAATCTGGAATAATGTGGTATTCAAATGGTGAAAGAATTTTTGAAATCAGCTTGGGTTTATTGCTTTTACCCTATATTATTTTCATTACTACCAACTTAACCGCAGTCTTTCTATAAAATCGGAACTGAAATACAGTTTCAATTAAGTCCTTTTTTTTTAGGGCCCGCATTCCTCAGGACATGCAGAGTTTAGTCCGTTATGCATGCGTTATGCACCGTAAATGCATGTGCGTGACTACACCGTCGCTAATTCCTGTTGTATTTCGTGTCATACTTTGAAGTGTCGGGTTCTCTTTGTAAGTGAAATTACTGACAACAATCAATGCGTTGAGATATAAATTGTAGCAGATATTTTAGCCACTCTTTTTCTTCAGTATATTAGTCTGAATTGCTGAGTGGTTTAGATCACTTCACCAACTATCTCTTTGTGGCGTGTGGTTTGATTCTCGAGTGACATTCGTATAATCACAAATTTCGTACCGAGTCGTAAAAAATATGATACTTAGCGTGTACTAATCACATAGTTGATATAAGGCATATTATTAAATATTCTTTAATAAAGTGTCTTCGTATTAAGAAATGGTTCACTAGTCAACACGTTTATTTCCTGTGTTTGCAGTTGGGGTGTTATCAATTTTTTTTAATGCCCTTAAAAATCTATAAAATTAAAAAAATAGACTCACACGTATTTTTTCTTTTTTTTTTTTGGTAACCAAAAACTCTCGAGTCACGATACATTGATTTGAAATGTTGCATGACATCACGATATCGTACATTTTGGGCAAGATTGTGAAATCATTTTCCCCCGCTCCTAAACTTTTATCTCTCTCTCTCTTTTTACTTATTTTGAAAAAGCAAAAATTACGTGTCTCATATTTTTTGTTATCTAACTTACGGCCTAAACAGATTTTTACTTTTCATACCCAGTCAACAACGTTTAACGTCAAATTTTGATAATGTATCCATAGATGGATTTTCTCAACAAGAGATAGAAATTATGGCGCGTCAATCAACTTTTTAATTTTTCGTTATTCTAGTAGGAACAACCGCCGAGTAATATAATAGGGAAGCGAAAACCATCTGTAAAGTTGTCGATTATGGGCGTTAATCGATTACAATTACTACTCGATTAGTACTTATAAATAAAAGATAAGAATGTACAGTTAATCTTTATTTTATTTCCTGGAAACAGGTACAATCACTGACAAAATGTCAAGGTTACTTAACATATCTATAACCGTTCATTTGGTATATTCCATTATTTGCTTGTTCATACACTGTGTAGACTTAATAACCGCGTTATGTCATTATATGTACTTACTTAATTACCTATTCAGGGTGAGTAAGTAGGTAGTATTTAATTAAAACCTGTGAGTAGACTTTACAATGGGCAGTCAAGCAGAAAGTGCGTTACTAAGGATTTTTTTACAAAAGTTTACATCTTTTTTTAATAAATTCGTTTTTAATCATGTCTGTTCTAAACATTTATTTAGTTTGTATTTGAGGTTAAATTTATATTACTACAGCGTGATTTATTAATATAACAACCAATGAAAATTAAACAATATTTGTTAAAAAATACTACTCCACACTTCTAGACAATGAGAATCAACAAGGAATTATTAAACTAAACCGATTCGATCTAATAAACTTATTAGCCACCAGATGTAAAACAACTGAAAATAGCTTAAAATGGTTATTATCAAAATAAGGAAGTTAACTACCATAAAATAAGCGAGCGAATAGCAACAAGTATGCAACATTGTCGCCGCGATGCATATTTAAATCTCCGATGTAATGCCACTATCAAACTATATCTATTTTTATTGCAGCACCCACACACCTTCAATAAATCATATCAAAGAAGATTAAACTCTATTTCCTGACAAATAAAATCTAATATAACTTGCATCAAAATCCAGTTCGCACCGATTCGTTTCATGAAATTACACCAGTGTGCAATAGTCGCGTCAATGATACAACAACTGCCAACTTATAAGTAGTTTGTACGTACCAACCACGTGCCGAAGTATTTATACGTGTAGACACGATGCAAAAGTACACTCCAGTATAATCTGACCCCTTTGATTAAGATCTATAGCGTCCAATACTTGTGATAATGTAGTATAACAGGGGGCCGGGGGAGGCCAACGAACCTGGTCACTTTTCTACGCGAAGATAGAAAATGTTGCATGTGTCCGATAGCGTTTTATTGTTCAAAGATTAATTGCATAGTAATGTTTAACATCCGTCTGTTATAATAAGGTCATAAAATTATAATATAATAACTGTCACTGCTTCCTGTTAAAAACTATAGTTCTGTAGATACAAATAATTATGTCATATTGAATTCTAAACTTGGAGATTGACGCAAAGGAAACCAAAAAGATGTTTGAGTTGACGTAAAAAGATAAATCTTTGTACTCTATTGCATTGTTTGTCGTGTTGTCTCAATTAAGCCAGTGTGTGCACTAAATCGTCTTGAAACTGTTAATTGAATACGATATACGACACGTAGAGTTGCTCTCGATAACGGGTGTCAGCAGGCTGCGATTTATTATGTAATTAGTACTGCACAATGTATTTCTACGCTTAGACAGTTACTAGAAAGATGAACAGTATATCAAATGTGCAACGCCTAACTATACTCGTATTTAATTTCTAGACATGGCATTAGGTTAGATATCTACACGTACCTTTTACAATTTTATTCATTTATATTAAAAAAAATATATATAATATTTGGTGGCTCGGTAGTGTTCCTGCCAAGATGAAGCTGCGGAAGCACAGGGCACTAACTACTTTATATATTTGTTTTTTTTTTTAGGTAAGTAACTCAAGCTGTGTCAATTTTTAAATGAACACATATAACACAAAAAACACTAGGTAATTTATTTAACTTTAAATCTAGTATTTTTTTTTAGTTATTCTGTTTAGGAGATACTTGTCTCCGTTTTCAGGCTATTTAAAAAAAAAAAAGTAGTTATGGTATAATCATATTAGGTATCCGAAGAAATATTATCTGCCTGCGTCATTTGAAAATAGCAGTCAGTTCAAATAATATTCAATACTCACAGATTTCACTCCTCATAACTAATACCGTTCGTGTTTTATTTGTTCAATTCAGTTTTAGCTATTTTAGTATTCCTACTATACTTAATATAAGATACTGAATATATTTAGTTAACAGCGATCACTCGGATCGTAAAATAGTTTAGTTTCATACATCATCCAGATCCAGGGGTGGCGAACCCATTTTAATTAATTTGTCATTTCTTTTTTCTTTAAAGAAAATTGGCCAAAGATGTGCGCTAAAATAATTTTAGGTTTGTGATTATTGGAAAAAAACTTTACTATACATTTTGCAGAGTTTAGTTATTCATGCATATATGAGTTATCAGTGTAATTCGATGCGGCAACAGCCTAGTGGTTAAGGTGACGGCTTTGTGATCGAGATGTCGCAGGTTCGAACCCCACACATTGCACTATTGACGTGAACCCACTCCAGACACAAGCATATTTAGCTAAGTTGAAGGGGTTAACAAGTTTGCTAGTAATGTGAATTACACCCACATTGCTAGATACCTTTTGAAAAATTATCGAATTAAAGATACATTAGTACGACTTCTGGTGTTACAGATTGGATGAAAAGTAGCTTATTTTGAGGTCATAAGATGTTATTTTGTATTAAAATGCAAATTGTTTCCATAAATAGCACATAATAATGTACCATTGGGTCACTATCCCTGCTCTAAATAGTATATTATACTCGCTGTCGTTTTGTAAGCCAAATACTCATAAATTACAAATGTATGTCAATGGTCATAGATATAGTCTTTATTTTAAAGCAATAAGGATTATTTTTGCATAGTTTGATATCACTTGCGTTTGGTCGGTCGAATACCACTTACATTACTCTGTGTCTCTGTGATAAAAGAGAAGTTATACTTTTTACCCAACGCCAAAAAAAAGGTTATGTTCTCGCGTGTATCTTGTATGTTTGTAAATTTCTTTATTACCTCGTCTTATCTTCTAAACAGCTAGATGGATTTCGACGGATAATGTATCGTTAGATAAGCCTCAAAAACCCATTATAAAGGTTATCAAAATGAAGGGTTTTTTAAATGGTTTTCAAAAATATATGCAACTTGCATGTTTAAATGTATTTTTCTTGGCAGCCACACCATTAAGAGTGGCGTTGAACTTAAAAACCCTTCCTTGGCAGTCGGGTAAAAATATATAGCGTATTATTTTAGACGCCAAACTAAGTTGAAATGAAATTATTGGCATCCCATTTCTATTTCGGACTGTGAGGTTGGGAATTTCTTTTTTTCATGTATTTTCCTAAATATTTTTTTTTATCGAATGCTGTGTTTGAATTAGTTTGTATTTCAAAAACTATTTTATTTTTTTTATTACCTATTTACGCTATTGCCGCTGCTGCTGCTCTAGTATTGGCTCTACTAGCAATTTGTGAAAGTACCGAACTTTTCATACGGTTTACGGATGCTGCTTAAATCATCTTTTATAAATGTTAAAGGTCTAAGATGATGTATCATAATTACCTGGTTATAAAGCTTACTCATGTAACGTTAAGATAACGTAACTGAGCGTTGATACAAACTAACTACACGTGCAGTTAATTGCAAGATTAAAGTTCAATGCAATAGAATAACTATACCTAATACCTTAGAGTAAACATTGTATAGTTTAGTTTTAATGTTAGTGTTTTAGTAACCAGTTTTTAACAGCACTTTTTACCATATAACATTTTTTTTAAAGTCATCTACGCATTTAGCCTTTGCAGCCAGAGCAATAGAAAAACTAACCACGTCAGCAACTTTCACTATTGTTTTTATACTTTTAATATAATACCAGCCTATAAATGTCCCACTGCTGGGCACAGGCCTCTTCACCACGCTTGCTCATTTCGGGTTGGCGATTTCAGATTCCAATTGTTGGAATCCAGGTTTCCTCAAGATGTTATCTTTCACTGATTGTCAATGATGTCTTAGAATAATTATGAAAGTACAGATAACTTTGAAAAGTCACATTGGTGCACACAAATCCGTTTATTGAACCACTAGGCCACCACGACTGTCATATATACTTTTAATAAATAGTATTAAATACACACATTTATGTACCTAATAGTTTTTAGATTAAGTTCCTTAATTATTTTATTTATGGGACTTAGGTATATCCTGTCTTTGCGGTTATACTAGTAACCGAATAATAAATAGTATTGCGTTAGTACGCAATACTATTCAATGTATAGTTTTAGTAAACTATATCTAACTATAAATTGAATATAAATTTAGGCAATCATAATAATTTATATCGACAGCAAGTCACGATTTCAGATAGTCTTGACAGGCAGACAGTCAAAAATACAATGCTGCAGAATTAAAAATCAAAAGCTAAATTTCTTTTAAATTATCAATATGAATATCGTTCATCATTCTAATCTATTCTGGAATATTTTAAAAAAAAGGTTCGCCATCTATTCTTGTGGACATTGATCGGCAGACCACCGGGAGTTATCCCAGAGACTAATTGATATCCTATTAGTTATTAACTAGCTAGACAGACTGAACCACGGCTAGAATCCTGGCTAAACGTTTTAATTTTTTAATTACATCAAAAAGTACGTATATTTAGGGTTTATTAGTGATACGGAATTGTTTGAAATTGCAGGACATCAGATTTTTTTAAACTAGATTTAAACATAGTACCTACGTGTGTACGATATATGAATATTTTAGGCTTAAATCACGTCCCCAAATGTGTGAGTACCAAAAAAAAAACAATTTTCTGTTTCGGAATGTATAGTAGACAGATTTTTTGACTTTCTTTTTTTTACTAATCATTTTATTCTGCTCTGTTTTCTGACGATGAGAAATAAAGTTTATAATTCGTGATTATTTAATGCACTTTAATTGACAGACATTGTGCGATGTTCAATTGAATGTACCAATACCAATACTTTCAATTGATTCTGATTGTAATTGAGACATCGACGACTGATTTTAAATTTATTTTTTCTCGTATTCTTTATAGCTTCAAGTGAATGTAAAACCGAGTTAGAAATTAATGACAGAACGTATCATCTATATACTAATCTATACTAATATAATAAAGCTGAAGAGTTTGTTTGTTTGTTTATTTGATTGTTTGTTTGTTTGAACGCGCTAATCTCAGGAACTGCTGGTCCGATTTGAATAAATATTTCAGTGTTGGATAGCCCGTTTATTGAGGAAGGCTATAAGCTATATAACATAACGCTGCGACCAAAAGAAGCGAAGCATAATTGAAAAATGTTGCAAAAATGAAAAGCCGTTCAAACTAAAACACGCGGACAAAGTCGCGGGGGACAGCTAGTATCTCATAAGATTAAATGTAATTATTTTATTTTCCTTCATGGAAATTTTTGTTAGTCACAAAGTAAAGTGAGCTGTAACAGTCATATTTAATCAATGCTTATTATAGTTATAATTAGAGTTTATGAAGATATGATTGATTTAACAGACGACCGACATCTTATCACCTGTTAATTTAAATTTATTGCGACTGTACACAACATTGTATGAATATAACTGCTGATTTAACATCAAACGAAATAAAAAAATATACTTTTTTATCTTACGTCTTAAGCACAATAGAACTTCTGTTCTCTACCTTATCATGGCGTGATGAACATAAATAAACAAAAGAATGTCTGTTCTAATACGTCATAAATTACTTTTTAAAATGTGATACAATGTTTAAAAGACGCCGAAGGTCAGTGACATTTAGATTTGTTAACAAATAAGACTTTGTAGTAATATTATCGCTGTTTTTGTTAAATGCTTCTTTCATTGTGTTATGGGAACTTTTTTGTGATGTATTCTTGTCAAATGACAATGAGAAAGAGTCCTCTTTCTAACAAGTTGAGTAATTTAGATAGCAGATAGTGTAACAGCAGTTTAATGTCATATCGGTTAGGTCTGCGAATCGGACAACATCTATTTTTTATACGCCTTAGTGATAAGTGTGGCACTCTCCAGTTTTTTATCTACAAGTATGGCAAAACAACGTTTTCTGGGACAGCTAGTTTTTATATACATAGATTTACGCAGGTTCTGTATTACAAAGTTAGTGTAGTAGCTAGTACCAGAACTATTTTTTAGACAAGTAAAATTAAAGCTTGACGTGACCGGATCGTTTGCGAACCGCTCGGGAATCGTTTGTGGTCCATTTCTAGATTCCCGCATGATCCCGTAATTGATTGGTCGTGCAGATTCTAAATGTGAACTAATTAGTACTGTAAAGGCACCTAATTATGATTGTCCCTGAGGGTTAGAAGGCTGGAGGTCGATTTAGATTCGATGATAAGCCTGTTTTAGTTTCAAACCGACTGGCCTGTTCGTCTATTCATTAGACCTAGCACTTCGGTTCTGCAATCAGTGTCACTAACTACTAGACTGGTTAGAAACCCTGACTGCTAAACCAGAGGTCATGGGTTCGATTCCCACCCAGAAAAAAATCTGTGTAATGAGCATAATATATGATCATTAAATTTGTTCTGTGTCTAGGTGTAATTTATGTATAGTATGTATAGGTATATTTTATATACATGTATTTAGAAATTTACATGTATTTTAATCAGTTTTTTTTTTTCAATAATATCTTGGGACAGCTCACACACGGCCATCTGATACCACACTAGGCAGAGCCTGTATTTTGGCAATCAGACAACTGATAAACATACTTATGAATTTCTAAATACATACATATTATAGATAAATTACACCCAGACACAGAACTAATGATCGTGCTCATCACACAAAGATTTGTCCTGCGTGGGAATCGAACCCACGACCTCTAGTTTAGCAGTCGGGGTCACTAACCACTAGACCAACAGGCCTGTCAAAAGTTTTCAGCTTAGGGTAAACATAGAAAAGCATAGAGTGCGCGCATCGCTAGTAGCCCCTTGTGCAGAGCGTAAGCAAATTTTTTGATAAAAGTACTACGCTCCTTTACTGATTTAATAAAACGGCGCTTTCTGTTTTGACACTAATTTTATGATTTTACTTATTCTTGCCTATAGTTCATACTCGATATGTGCGCTTGATAGTTTACTTATTTTTTTCTCTAAGGTTTTCTGGTTGCCAAATACAGGTTTGGGATCAGATGACTGTGTATGAGACGTCCCAAGACATTATTAAAAAAAAAACTGATAAACATACATGTATATTTCTAAATACATGTATACATAAATAACACCTAGACACAGAACAAATTTAATGATCATATGCATTACACAACGATTTGTCAGGGTGGGAATCGAACCCATGACATCCGGTTTAACAGTCATGGTTTCTAGGTATTATTATTAGGAATTCCTAAATTCTGTTTAAATCCCGCAAAACAGTGCGATTACATTCATCAAGGTGAGTCTAGTTTTTCGCATAACACACTCTACAAACCAAAACCCAACAAAAATGTCTTAATCCCCAACCCCAAAAAATATAAAATGAGCGTCTAACGAACACTATTTTAAATGCATTGCCGGCTAGCAACAAGATTTCTAAAACATTTTTCATTCAGAAACAGCAGTGTCTACCGAATAATGTTTATTCTCGTTTTCGTATATTGAACGGTAGTAGCAGGGATGACTGTGGTTAGTTTTATGGAGTAATAAGCGGTTTTAGGGTCACCGTTCTAACCATGGGATTCATTTATACTGTAAAGCTACTGATAATACTGGAGAAGGGAACAAAGATTTTTTTTATCTCTTTTAAAATTTATTCGTTCTGAGGAATTTATGTTTTGAGTAGGTTTTATTTAAAGGTTTAATGTAGTAGTGATAGACAAATTAATGCTTATTATTATTTAATTATTTTTAGTTGACCACATTTTGAATTTTAATACCTATCTTTAATAAATATTTACTTCTTAAAAAATCTTGTTAATATATTATTTTTCAAAAAACAATATGTACTTGTTTAAATAGATAGTATAGTCGCTACTATAGGAGCGACAATAGTTTTTAAAAATAATTGAAATATTCATTTTTAGGTACAGCTTACAGTAAAAACAAAAATACTGTTTTTTTTTATATTTTTTATTAAAACTGCTTTAACGTGTTTATTAACATGTAACCTTTTGTTTCAGAAACCAGTCTGCAACCTTCGAACCTCCAAATAAAAGTGCTTCTTATAATTTAAATAATAGTTGGCTATCACTCACATAAGACATAAGGATTAAGTTAAAGAGAGATGACCTACTGACACTTATTTGGAATCTGTATAATAACTTTCGTGAGGAGTATTCATAATTATTTAGAACAAAACGGTTTACTCACGAATATTTTTGGGATCGCCCGACTAGTTTCAGACTCTATAGGAGAATCATGAGATGAAGCGGCGGTCGGGCGATCCCGAGAATATGCGTGAGTAAACCGTTTTATACTAAACTAGCTGTCCCCCGCGACTTTGTTCGCGTGTTTTAGTTTCAACGGTTTTTCATTTTTGCAACATTTTTCATTTATGCTTCGCTCATATTGGTCGTAGCGTAATGTTATATAGCCTATAGCCTTCCTCAATAAACGGACTATCCAATACAAAAAGAATTTTTCAATTCGAACCAGTAGTTCCTGAGATTAGCGCTTTCAAACAAACAAACTCTTC
Source organism: Diachrysia chrysitis (assembly GCA_932294365.1). Lineage (NCBI taxonomy): Eukaryota > Metazoa > Arthropoda > Insecta > Lepidoptera > Noctuidae > Diachrysia > Diachrysia chrysitis. The sequence continues at coordinate 3,543,266 of OW028661.1, forward strand.
AGCTTTATAATATTAAGTATAGATGATTGGATGGATTTGGAATCTATACAAGATTTAAGTTAAAAGTAAAATAAGTTTGAAGGGAATAAAACTCTTTTAAAACTCGGACTTCCAGTCTTACCTGAGATACTGGTTTATCCAGTAAAGAGACCATAGAAATATGCCAATGAAAAATGGCGGTATTCAGTTTAAAGTTTGAAATAAGCATAGCCAGAAAATTGATTCTTTTATTTCTAAAAAAAATATTTAAAATAAAAATCTTAGGTAAATAGTTGCATAACTTTGTATAATAAATTTCGTGAGAAGTATTCATAATTATTAAAAAAAAAAACGGTTTACTCACGCATATTCTCGCTTAGTTCGACTCATGATTAGGGACTCCTATTGAGTCTGAAACTCAGGTCAGGCAATCCTGAGAAAATGCGTGAGTACTCCGTTTTGTTTTAAATAGTTACTTAACTGATTGTCACAATCCTAGGGAATTAAATCCGGAAAATTGCAAGTAACACGTCCGGTGCACTCTAGGCGGTAGGCGGTCTATCGCAAGAGCTATTTCTATTGGACAATTAGGTGGGTCATGCCGACACTAAGACTATCAAAAGTAATGTGACCTACGTTTTTGTTACGTCCTAAGACCAAAATTTTACAAATACCTTACAAAAATGCTTTTAAACGGTTGAAGATAAAGTTGCCATCATTATTTTTATATAACCTAAAAGGGAAGACAGTTTAAAAGACGATTATGACTCGGGTAAGTAAGAAGTCTAGACATCGTAAGCAGCACCTAGGTATTATTAAAATGACATTTTTATTAAATTTAATTTGACTACCTTAAATAGATTAAAACTAAGTTTAGATACACAAAAGGAAAACTGAAAAAACCGCATCTGTAGACCTATTAAAACACACCTTGAACAATAAACAAATAAAAACGATAATAGAGCTAAGTCATTAATAAAATAACGGTAAAACACAATTCGAAAAAAGGATGACAAAATTCCATCTGTCTTCTTAATTTAACGCATACCAGCTGTGAAACATGTATGCACGTTGCAGTTGTCCACTCGACTACAAATCATTGTAGCGGTGTAACAACCTGCAACTTTGTAGGAGATCCTTGACACGGTAAACTTGACTCCAATACCTATAATCGTTATGTAATTGCAACATCTGTTGCATTGGCATTTGTGATACAAAATAAACAACTATGTACATGTACATAGCGGTTTTTGTTGCGTTTTGTAGGGTAAAGTTCGATGACGTTTTGTTACTAGCTTGTTCCTATAAGATAGGAAGGAGAAACTTCTCAACTACTCAGTGTTTGTCGTGATCAATGCTTAGGAAGTAAGCATTATCACGACAAACACTAACGGGTATACGGCGATTAAAAATTTTTGGAAGCCACGTTTATAACATAAATAATAATATATGTCTATAAATGTCCCACTGTTGGGCACAGGCCTCTACTCATGTAGAGAAGGCACGAGCATTGATCACCACGCTTGCTCATTGCGGGTTGGCGTTTCAGATTCCAGTTCTTGAAATCCAAATTTCCTCACGATGTGTTCCTTCACCGTTTGCCAATGGTGTCTTAGAATAATTAAGAAAGTACATATAACGTCGTTTCTTAAATAAAGAAACCGGGCATTAAAAAGTAGATAGTGAAACAGGTCAAATTAGTTGCTTACGAACTCGATCAGTAAACGACTTCTGTCACTTACTAGTTAAGTTTAACATAGTAAAACACAAGTAAATATCAAGGAGTGACTGTTGTATAAACAAAGTATAAATACACGTTACGTATGTAGGTCTAGTGGTTAACATTTACATAAACTGACGACCTAATTGACGCGGGTCGCGGGGTCTATTCCGGCAAGGCTGGAGTGTTTGTATAGATAACTATGAAGGGAACTTGCATGTTTAGGTATTATAAGATAAATAAGAAAATAAATAGAAGATATTCAGATATAACTAAAGACCTTTTTGCTAAGAAATTTACAAAACAATTCATGGTAAACAAAATCATCTACACTAATCTGTTGATAATGCCTTGATTAAATAAATATATAATACATATTGCTGCTAAAACAAAAGATAAAACAGCCTTAGAACATGACGAGAAATGATAACAGTATTCAAAGGAGATAACTCTCGGAACTCTCTCCGAACACGACCGGTCACAGCGCTGGATTTCAACTTATGTTAGTTTTAAACCCGCCGTAACTAGTAACTCCTACCTAAATATGGCTTAACCTTATCATTCAAAAGAAATAATAATAATAAATAAATGTGGACAACATCACATACATTGCTCTGAACCCAAAGTAAGTAACTAAAGCACTTGTGTTATGGAATTCAGAGACAGCGAAGGCACCACAAACACCTAGACTTGGGACAATGTGGAAAACTGGTTTTCTACATTGACCCGTCCGGAGATCGAACCCGGGACCTCAGAGCTGGCGACACCTTGAAAACCGGTGTGTCCGCCACTCGACCACGGAGCTCGTCAAATTACAATCGTAAGATTCCAATTACGTATGCAATGTACACTCATAAACATTTTTGGTATACTTAATACACAATATACTGTAACTCAAGAGTGATACAAATCGGCCTGTTACAGACAAACAGAAAACCACACAAGTTTTAACTTTGAGAAGAACATAGCCTTTAGGCACAAGGATTAAGGTCCATTTTCGTACTATATCTGGAGACTGGTGTGTGCAGCAGTGAGGTAGCAAACGATTGTATTCAAACGAAACATCTTATCAACATCAGGGGTCAAGAACGCAAGGAATATATTACAAGAAACATGTTTCTGAAAATAAATCTTACCTATTTGCAGCGAATAGTAGAATTCTCAGTTTGTAAGTAACCTCAGAGGAAAAATACGTATACTATAGAGTCCGCATATCGAGTATGAACTGTAGGCACTAGTATGAATAAGTAAAATTGAGAGCGCCAGTTTTGTTAAAAGTATCTCAAAAACTAATATTACCCTAATAATATCGGAAATTTGGGACCATCGATAATTTCGCATAAACGTCTGTAATTGCACGGAATTCACGTAAATCAGTAAACGAGCGTAGTACTTACAGCTATGAATTGATTACGGTCGGCACAACGGGATACTAGCGATGCGCGCACTCTATGCGTGTCTTTGTATACTCTAAGGTTAGTAACATAACCCGTCAACAAACATTAACTTTAACTTAAAAAAACATTAACTTTCTTTTTAAAGTAAATAAAAGCGATATCCAAAGAACATGCCATATAGCCAGGATGTTTTTGCCGCGATAACCGACACCCACGCGGGCGGAGCCGCGGGCAAACAGCTAGTCTAACCGGAAAACTTTTAGCCAATGAGAAATTACTCTTGCATTTTCATTTGGCATTAATAATTAATTTTAATAAATAATTATTTTTTACAACTAGAACTAGTACAACTAGTATTGGATGTGCTAGGACCTATTTAACAAAAATATTTGTTGATAGTGTACCCGATAATGAGATATTATAAATTGCTCAATTCTTGTTAATATTCTTAATTTATTTTGTATTACTGTGCTACTTTTGTACTTCGTGTTAGCCTAGATTATCATAAAATGTTTTCTGTGTATCTGTGGAAGCTTGTTATAGGCTTGTTTCTTATTACTTGTACACTCAATTGTAATATAGCTGTAAGCTCCCCAAATTAAATAAATAAATAAACGAAATAATTTACATAATCATCCACGTGTTGTACTAGTCAGTCGGTTTATTCCTATCATGGTTTCATGACCTAGGCTAGCGTGATGGATTGTTGGCACATATGGACGATATTATGTTGCACACAATATCAGTTTGGTATGCTAAGTAGCATTCCATGAAATGCAGCAGAAACATTGTAGTAATTAATGGTTATATCATAAATTGATAATCTTATCTTCGCTCATTATTTATATCATTGAATTTACCTTGAGATTTCTCAGTTCCTTTCCGTATATTACAACAGATATTCATATCTTTCAATATCATCATGCTGTTCCCGAAGATGGAATTCTATGATAATACGCAAATAATAAAAACCATAAATAGGTCGACTAGCTTAAACTTTCCTTAAGGTCTTCACCTTTTCACGTCAGTACCTCAATTTGCAGCTCTTAACTGACAAGAATAGCATTCAACGGTCGTATTAAGTCATTCCAGAACCACGACTGTAGACACAGAGAAGGATGGAGCTATACAAACAGATATCACCGTCTCTTTCACAACACTTCAAAAGAAACAAAAAGCCCTATTACTGAGCTGTATCCTTCACAACGAATAACACGTGTCACTTCCAACAAATTGACTGTCAATCAAACATTACACTTTAATTAAAAACACTAGCACATTTAGGTCAAGGGCAGCACGCGACTTCTGTAAACATAAATACAAAACCGATGAGTGAACAACATATCGTGCACTTTAAATTGTACCGTTATGTATGATAGGCGACATGTCGGAGAATGACTTAATCGAAAGTTGCCCAGTAACAAGCAACGTGAGAATCTCAATGAGTTAAGGCAACATTGTCGTTAGCGACCTTGACACTGAATCAGTGTTGTGCATTACATTGTAACTCACACGCGACTTAATTTGAAGAATTCCGTAGTAATGAAAACAAACTGGTTGGGGGTGACGTTTACACGACACGACACGGGAACTGCACGGACGAACTTAATTTACTGCTGATTTTTATGTAGAATTAAAATATTTTATGATCGATTTTTTTTTTCGATGTATAAATTACATTATATTTTCTGTTTTAGTATTTATGTTGTAGATTACTTATCTGTTGCTAACGTGACTGTTGATTGATGTGTCAGTTTATTTATTATTTCATAGTACACAATCATGATAAGAGCAACTTTTAAAATAACTTAATAAATTAAACACGATATATTTCGAAAATACAACAACTAGTATAAAACAAGAAACACAAAGATCTTGTTTTTCTTACACATCTTGACAAATAAAACCGCCAAAGGAGTTTGACCTCTCCAAGGTATGTTAATGGCGAGATAATGTATTATAACGAATACTCAGGCTTTTATTTTAAGCATTTTTTTTTAAATAATATTAATTAGGCATTGTCATTGTCTTAAAATTAAAATTTAATTGGGGAGTAAGGGCTCTATTCTGTAAGTCGTGAGGTGTAAACAAGGCATATAAGATGATCTTGCTGGGTCGACGTACTGCAACAATGTAGAGACACCTTGAAAACGATACTCACTAGCCAACGCTTGCACTTTTTACATACGGGCTTAAGGTGAAACTGACATTATAGACTTTATCTTAATCGTTTAAATACTATTAACACTATTAATATGTTTATTCGGCAAAATAGCTAATTTAAAACTTCATAAAAACTTATTGCAGTTTTTAATTGTTTAAATGTTAAAACAATAATATTATTTAAGTTTTTAAATTAACTATTTTGACGAATCGTAATTTACACCATTAATATGTTTAAACAAGTATTGAAGTTTTTAATGAACTATTTGGACGAATCGCTTAAAGTTAAGTGGCGTTTGAATAGGTATTAGATTGTCTGATTATAAATGTTGGGCAGGTCAGTTATCGATTATCATTTATAGATACAACTTAATTTATTTGACATCAAAACAATAAAAATAAATTTATTGTTTACTTAGATGCTGATTAATTAGTGTAAAGTCCTCCTTATGACAAGGTCTAGATGATCGTAAAAATTGGATTAGGTCATCAAGGTTAGAAGAATATTGTCTAACAAGAATAAATAAAACCGGCTAAGTGCGTGTCGGACTCCTGTATAAAGTGTTCCGTACCATTTTATGAAGCCACCTTTAATTTTTAATTTATTTTTATTATTTACTAGCTGTCCCCCGCGACTTTGTTCGCGTGTTTTAGTTTCAATGGTTTTTCATTTTAGCAACATTTTTCATTTATGCTCTGCTCCTATTGGTCGTAGCGTGATGTTATATAGCCTATAGCCTTCCTCAATAAACGGACTATCCAATACAAAAAGAATTTTTCAATTCGAACCAGTAGTTCCTGAGATTAGCGCGTTCAAACAAACAAACAAACAAACAAACAAACAAACAAACTCTTCAGCTTTATAATATTAGTATAGATATACACTCTGTTAAAATTTCAACTCTGTAGCTATTACAGTTCATTAGATAATGCCTGCTGGCAAACAGACGGACGGAAGGACACCGGAGCGGACTAAAAGGGTCCCGTTGGCACCCGTCGGGTACGGATCCCGTAAAAGGGTATTCGGTTACTTAATTAATTTAATCTTAAGCTAGTTAAGCTTAATTTAATCTTACGTAGGGACCTCCTTTTAAGTTTTCAAAACCTGTTTTCAGATAAACCGCTTTTTTAATAAAACCGCCAGAGTTAGTTTAATTTTAACGCGGTAATCTCTGAATCTAAAAAATCTTTTTGTATTTGATAGGCCAATTCTCGAGGAAGGTTACAACGCGATACTTGCCTTAGGAAAAACGAAGACGGATGAAATCGCGGGGCACAGCTAGTTACATTAAGACTTAAGGTTGTTAAAACGCTTTTATTAGCTTCACCTATAACTATATATATATATATATGTATGTACTCAATCTTGGAACTTAAATTTAACGCACCTCCCGGTTTCCGGTTAAACTGAAATTTAACACGTTTTTTTAACTATATTTATTTTTATCTACAGTAACCCTGACTGCAGTTCTATAAACTATGCGCGACCCACATTAAAATGTATATAGGTACATTTGCATCATATTTTTTCAAGGCACTTAGGTCGTAGATCAGATCACTTAAGCGTTTGCATAATTCATAATTGCTTTTGTAAAGACATGCATAATACACCCGGTAGTGCAAGTGATATAAAATTTTCGATTCTTTATGTATTATGTTAAAGTATAGTAACCAATATTGTGCAAGATTCACTTCTTTTGCATTATAATGTTAGAAGTACGTACAATCTTTAGCCATTCATTCATTTAATACCTAATCATGAACACATCAAGAACGACATTTCTTGACACAATAGCGGAGCGGACTGGGTATGAAAAGGAAATATCTATTTAGTCCACCAGATAGATAAAAAAGAAAAAAGAATCTCGTATTTTTTCTTTTATCAAATCAATTACAAATGACAAAGTTAAAGCGCTTTAAAGTTCTGGAGTGGGTGCTTGTGACGTCACATGTGGGTAAAAATTGTAGCCACAAGTGACGTCACGCAACACTTCCATTCACTGTATCTTCTTCATCGTTTGCTTAATTAAAAAAAGAAAAAATACGTGTCTAATATTTTAATAATTTAATATCTATGTGACGTATAAATAAAAAAAAGTCGTCCGCTCTATTGGTTCTATATTTTTCATATAAAACAAAGTTTTCACAGTTGTCTCAAGTAAGGTAAATCTATACATATCTGACTAACATGAGTATTGGTATTTAATATTGGACTAATACTTTCTGTATTGACGTACTAAGGAAGCAATCAGTTGACCATCCGTCGACAAACCGTCAAACGGTGACCGATTTTTTGTAGGAGACACACGTCCTACTAAAAGTCGGTCAGAAATAAAAGAAGGCGTAAATTGGCCCGATTATCGATCCTACAAAATATCTGACTGATTTTTAGGTTAAGCATGTATGATTTTCACCATGAAATGAAGAAATCAAGATTAACCTCTCAGTGAATGGACCACACGCGGAGTTAAAATGCTGGTATTTGTATACGACTGTAGTCGTGACAATAAGCTTACACGTTCTTTTTTAATTTACATTTTACCCACGGACCCAGAGTAAGCAATCTTTAACTACATTTAACAAGATTTCACGCCACAATCTCAAATAGTCAAAGACCAATAAAAGTCAAATTTAATATTCGAAATCCTACGTCGGCATTATCCGAGACAAAGAATGAAATTAAAAGTTTTATAACAAAAAAGAACAACCACAATTTCTCGAATAAATAGTATAAGTCCGATTTTAACAGCATTCGCAGTAAAATCGTAAAACTGAGCGTAGATATAGGTTTAAAAAACTCATATAATTATTTTTATATCTGCAACTTAGTTGCAGGGCAGTAAGCGAGTAAAATGCAATTTTTATGGTATAATTTATATATGGCCGGTTTCATGTCTATACACAATTATTTGTAGATATAAATATATTTTTACTCAAATGAGTATTTTAATTATATATTGTAATAAATTTAATTTAACAATGCAGTGACACGTGTAAGTGACACAATATCGACACGCTAGTAAACAAATGGGTTAGGTATACAAATGCATATTTAACTCAAATCAATTTTTTAAGTATAAATTCTCATGTCTTAAAGACGGGCTTAGAGCTATATCTGGATTTCATTTACTTATTATAACAAAATAGTCAAAGATCAAGATCATCCGATCAAGATTTGAACCCAATGCTGACCACGATCCTCAGACATGAGGGACCGACTACAGAGAGAGGTTATAACAAAACGCAAAGTGATTGCGCCGGATTCACGCATCAGCCCTTAATTCATTTTAATCCCAATACAATGCCAATATAAAAATTATATTCGTTTAGCGGATACGTGATTCAGTTTTCATAAAAAAAAACACTCAATAAAAAGAACTAACTGGAATCTAAATATTGGACGTATTATGTACCGTGTGTTGTTTGTGTGCCTGCTAAATTAATACCTATTTTGCATTGTATTAGAATTAAAATTCATTCAAGATTAACCTCCCAGGATTGCGTGAGCAGTTCTCATTCATTAAAGGCAATAATTACATTTCGTTATATATCAGAAATCTTTAGAAAAAGAAATAGACATGTGTTAAGTAGGAAATTACTATCAACAAATATGGACACAAAAATTTTAACTTCTTAATCATAAAATAGACTGCAATGCTGAATGCACTTTTTAAATTAAAATTTAATTTAGTTCTCATTGTTATTGAAGAATTAACATAACTACTATTGATTGTAAATCAGTTGCTTTACAACGTTACACAACTATCTAGTTATGACCTTGTTAATATTTAACTAGCTTATATAAATTAATTTTTTCAAACATAAGACTACAGCCCCTGAACCCAAGTGATATCTACAAGCGTTAACGACTGGTCACTCAAATGTTCCATACATTTGAGCGATTCGATCTGCGTTAATCGCTTGTAGAGATGTCATTTGGCAAGAGGTTACAAGAGCTTTAGTTTAGCTTTAGTTTACAAGAGCCTCTTTAGATGAGCCATACATGGATTATTATGTTTTTATACCAAACCCGACTCTGCAAATACAATGAGTTGAATAAGATCTAGAATACCGACCTTTTTACGAAAATTACATAAATTTCTAGATGGTTGCTAAAAAATTTATAAGTAACTAGCTGTCCCCCGCGTGTTTTAGTTTCAACGGTTTTTCATTTTTGCAACATTTTTATTTATGCTCCGCTCCTATTGGTCGTAGCGTGATGTTATATAGCCTTTAGCCTTCCTCAATAAACGGACTATCCAATACAAAAAGAATTTTTCAATTCGAACCAGTAGTTCCTGAGATTAGTGCGTTCAAACAAACAAACAAAGAAACTCTTCAGCGTTATAATATTAGTATAGATATGATCAGTGGCTTTTTAGCTGACCTAGGTCTATTATCTATCCTTCTTCTGCCTAGGCTTTTCCCGAACTATGTTGGGTTTTTTGAGGAAGTCTACCGCAGTTAGCTTGAGCTCAGACTTTAAATTCTGTTGGGATGGGCTTCCAGTCTCACCGGATTTAGAGAATACTGTATTTTACATAAAGCGGCTAACGATGGGGTTGGCATGTCCTGATGGGATAAAAACCCCAAAAAAAATAAAGAAAAAAAAAAAAAAAAAAGCGACTGCTTATCTGACCTTTGAAATAATATTTTTCCATTTCAAATGACCTATGCTCAGTCAGATTGTCACTTAAAGACTGGTATAATAGCCACCGATTACTCGTTAATTATAGGTTTCGTTAAAAAGTACGCAGACCGCATAAAATAATTAATAAATAATCTCTAGAATTACAATGCAACAGCCTAGTGCTATTGTTATTTTTTTATTGGAGTAATAATTTTAAACATATTAAATACTAGCAAACCGCCCTGTTTCGCACGGGTAGCACAGCATGTTATTCAGGGATAATGTAGCATTTTATAGTAAAACAATTTTTGAAATCGGTCCAGTAGTTTTTGAGTATATTCGTTACAAACATATAAAAAGACAACGCCTTCTGCTAAGCTTTTTCTTAAACCTTCAGGTCGTCTTCCAGACTCATCAGATATAGCTAAATTCTAAATTATTATAAGTACAACTCATTTAACCGGGATAACCACCTATCCCTTATTAAGAACTGCTTTAAAACACGCCTGCCAAAACAAAAAACAAAATAGTAAGAAAACTAGTTGTTCGTTTCATTTTTAAAATAATAATTTCTTCATTAATTTATCAAAATCGGTTGAGCCTTTAAGTAGTTCCGAGCGGACATAGGAGCAAATATATATATAGGTCAAACACAAAACTCGGCATTGGTATAAACCACACTAGAAATAAAAATATATTGTAGCTTAGAGGTGAAAAACATTAAAACTAACAATAGACACCCAGTTAGATATAAATAATGACTTTATAAATGTTTGCATTTAAATAACGACGTATTTATGTATAATAACAGTGTTATAACAACTATTTAAATCGATGTTTCTAATAAAAATCTTTGATAGTATGTCCATCAAGAATTAGCAAGAGAATAGTTAACTTTGGTTCATAGACACGATAATGAGATTTTATTGGCGTTAAATCATGACAAATAACACTGTAATAAACCTTTGGTTTATAATTTATGGGCCTATTATCTATGGCAGAGATTCTAAAACCTGTGGTCGCGCCATTATTGTTATCCCATATCATATCTTATCTATTTTCTATACTTACTAATATATAAAGCTGAATAGTTTGTTTGTTTGTTTGTTTGAACGCGCTAATCTCAGGAATTACTGGTCCGATTTGAAAAATTATTTCATTGTTGGATAGCCCATTTATTGAGGAAGGCTATAAGCTATATCACATTACGCTGCAATCAAAAGGAGCGGAGTATAAATAAAAAATGTTGCAAATATGAAACACCGTTAAAACTAAAACACGCGGACAAAGTCGCGGGGAGAGCTAGTATTAAATATTTTATTAACTTGATATTTACCTGTATGTATCAAAACTCGTCGTATTACTAATGTAAACAATTCTTAGTTTTTGTTGAATAATATTATAGTATTTGAAAAACTTTTTCCTACCAATCAATTGTTTTTTTTTTTTTTGGAAGAGATTTACGCAGTGAGCCTGAGCGCAGGCTTTGACTGCTTCACCGGACTTTCAAGCAACGTGTATTCTTCTTCCATTCATCTCTACTAGATATGACGCGTTTACTCTTTTCTCCTATTTATTGCTTTCTCATTGTTATTTCATAATAAGATACTGATGACTGTTTATTTTATTAATATCAAGAAACGAAAGACCTTGCCATGGGTACTTGGGCAAAGGGAAATAAAAGCCCCACCATTATAGCGAGAAATTATCATTATTAGCACATATCTTCCCACACCTTCGACTAAGGAATCACAAAAATAACAGACGACTCATTGCCAAGATTCATTTATTAATATAAATAATAATTGTCACCAAACTAATCTGCATTAGAGTACCTAAGTATAAGTCAATATTACCGACAGCAAACTTCATCTATTTCTGAGTCATCCGATGATCTGTCGGTCAAGGTTTGACATTGTATGCGCGTGCAACAATCAACATACTTCTAGCGCACAACGTAACAGCCCTATGTATATTATAATACTAGCTGTCCCCCGCGACTTTGTCCGCGTGTTTTAGTTTCAACAGTTTTTCATTTTTGCAACATTTTTCATTTATGCTTTGCTCCTTTGGGTCGCAGCGTAATGTTATATAGCTTAAAGCCTTCCTCAATAAATGGGCTATCCAACATTGAAAGAATTTTTCAAATCGGACTAGTAGTTCCTGAGATTAGCGCGTTCAAACAAACAAACAAACTCTTCAGCTTTATATATTAATAATAATAGTATATGGATTACGTAGCTTGGCATAACACATAGCAATTAATTCGCTTACACGTGGACTCTAATGTACTTATGTTTAATATAAATTGCATTCATAGTTGTTCTGTTTAGTGATAGTATTTATGTATAATTCTCGTATGTTATTATGAGCATTTAGTTGCTGCAAGGACAAAGCTGCAGTGGGACACTAACTGCATTTATTAATGTAACTGCATATATTTATTTTGTTCTCCTTTTTCCCTTCCATGTATTACTTTACTTTTGTATGTAAAAAAAGATTGCTATTCGTAAAATATATCATTATTCTGTACGTAACGTTCTGTTTATAACCTAATAACCTCCTAAACAGCAGGACCGATTTGAAACCTGGTTGGTTTGAAAAAACAGTTGGACCTGGTAGGTAACACTGCTTTTTCGAACAGGACGACGTATGTCGGTTCTGCTAGTATTAGTTTACATTCATTCAGGTGTCAGATTAGAATTTTGCAGATAATACTTTTGATATCCATACTTTTAGTGGTTTTCTACCTTGTGTACTTATGGTAACCCTACTGTATTTGGTGTGTGTAATAAATACTTCCTGTCAAGGAAGCCTACTTCCTTTTTATCATGCATTCGTCGTTTTTATTAGGTAGTCGTATCTAGGAATAGTTTACAATATACTTATACTTTACTACAACGACTTATCTGCCTTTTACGCACTTTTAACCAAACATTCTTCTTTGCTCACTCCACCAAACTATTCAATTTAATAATCTTTTGTTTATTACTATTTGATGCATAATCATAACATTTATATTAATGTCGATTGATTTTTTATTCCATCAGATAAATTTTGATTAATATGAGATTTTCCATTTTGTCGCTTACGTTATTATTTCCAAAACAATCTTTTGCGACCTTGATATATGTCTAATCTGTCTTGCATTTCCGGATTGATTCTCCACTCCGCTACACTCCGCCTACTCGCCGACGAAATAATTATTCGTGTAGCGCCTTAACCCTAAATTTGTTATGCAGTTCTCGCGACAAAGCTTAGCTCGGCACAGTAAACATGGGTTAACAAATCAGCAAGATGTTTCGGTCGCCCACCGAGCAACATTGTTTTAAAACAACTACTGAAATGGCCTGCCCTAGATTTGAACTTCCGTTGTAATTTATGTAGCAGCCAATTTGAATACCTGGATTCAGGAAACTGTGAACATATTTTTTAGTTTCTGTACCTTGTTTTTGCTGTCAATGCTTTTTAATTTATAGAATTAATTTGTCGCTCTTTAATTAAATTTAATTCTTTATTTTTATTTATAAGAGTAGACTGAACTTTAGTGTTCGCTATTGCAATTGATATTAGTAAGCGATTTTTTTTTTATTTAATTATTTATGTGTGTGTACATAAATAATTAAATAATAGTAAAATCCAACATAGATAAAATGTCCAAGAGCATTATCTCAATGTTGGATTTCTTCTGTATTTTAGCAGCCAGTGGCTTTTATCGCTAACTTCATACCAGGTAGAAACAAATATAAAAAAAATGGTATGGCGTTTTTCTTCATTAGGCAGAATGAATAATGTTTCTAAGCCATCTGTCTGTCGTTGATCAAAAGTCGTTTCTGTTTTACAGATACCTCAAGTTAAGCCGCCTGCTCACTCTCCTAAGGTCGTTAACAATGTGGCGTAATTAAGCATAACAATTAATAAAAACTGAACTGTCTCTATAGAAGACACAAATATTTACTTTTATACGTTAGATCTAATTGATATAAATAAATTAATATCTTATGATTTATATAATAATATGTATAATACCGGTCTATATGTCATTAATACTACAAATTATTTATTACGTTTAAATAAGATCATAAATAAAGATACGAAAAAAGAAAATTATTTCTCAAACAATTAGGTATGTTGATGACAGTTTTTGATAAAACATTCTAACCAAAGCACTAAAACTGCAAATTCTAGTGTAAGCTGACGTTTTGAAGTGGAAAAGGCGCACACGCACATTAATACAATTTATCTGACATCGATAATAACTATCTGTCAAAGCTAGGTTACAACGATTTGATGTAAGTAATAAGTATAGTTTAAAATAACCACAGATATAGATAGATCCTGTGAAAATAACCGTAACAAACGATATTACTTTAGTTAACTAATAAAACCAGCTGTCTAAGTAAGACGGGAAGCACATCTTTACGAGCTAAGTAAAGCAACTTTGTACGATAAAAAACACAGAAGTGCTCGAGTTCCACTACCAAAAAAGATCAGAAGTACCGCTCCCCCTCGAAGAAGCATTTCACCTTAAAGAAAACTAACCGATAACCTATAAAATAATTAATCCATTCCAAATAAACAATAATTAATCATCTGTCAGACCTCAAGTGAGGTGAATTTCCGGATTATAATTAAGTTTGTGGTAAGTTGGTCTTCATATATTTGATAATCATGATTTTAAAAATAAATCAATCAGTTCCTTTTTTTTAGATAATCGCAAATTGTTATATCTGAGGTAAACGTGGAAATAGCTATAAGGTCAGATTGCATCGCGTATTTTTTTTATAATTGCTGTTTTTCGAGCTTTTATCAAGGGCTGAGTAAAGTAAATCTTCTGTGTTTATTTGCTATACATAGAGGCTGGATATATCGATTGTAGCAAAGCAGGCCAGACGTCAATCCCATCGGTTTATCGCCTCCGCAGACGTCTGAGGAGCCCAATGACTCTTGTAAACACATAACACCTCGTTTTTATTGAGTCGGTATTTTATGGGTTCGTATAAAATATTGTTTTGTCGCTTGTGAAATGCCTAGGAGTTAAGATTGCAGGTTAAACTTTCACATTAACTAAAGTTTGCAGTGTACTTGTTTGACAAAACTTAATAATATGGTAGTATAATGTATGTACCTATGTATAACCTATTTAATCTAGAAATAGAACCATTATCAATAAATTGTAGAAAATTTTAAGTTTAGTATAACGTATAGCTTCAGTTATTTATAAATATGTAGTTTGTAACTATTTGTTGTCAACAAAGGTTAATTAACTAATTAATAGTAACAATAGGCATGTTTCCTATTTTTGTTTTAATTTCCGCCTTGTAGTTTAATGAATTTTATTGGACACGTATTTTTTCTTTTTTCCTGAAAACATAAAATGATCAAAATACAGAGAACGGAAATTACTCGTGACGTCACTCCTCGCTACGATTTTTACCAAGGCGTGGCGTCATAAGCCCCCACTCCGAAACTTTAAAGCGCTGTATCTTTGTAATTTTTTATTGTTTTGATAAAAGAAAAAATACGTGTCTAATATTTTTTTATTATCTAACTGACGGACTAAATAGATTTTAACTTTTCATACCCAGTCAACATCCCTATTGAACTAATTAATAACATTAATGGCCGAATACTGAACTTTCAATTAGTTTTAAGTCACCGTTAAGTCGCATGCTGCCTCTGTCACTTTCAGGTGTAGTAACGTCAGATAGACGTTTAAGATCTTCTTAAATTTAAATAGCGGTTCAGTATTCGGTGGTATGCCTCATTGACAAATTTCCCTCCAGCCCTAAAGCAGTATAATTTTAAACCCATGCGTGAACAGTTCTAATTTAGATCATTAAGTAAATTTCTTAAACGATAAAAATAAAATGAAACAGATGTAATTGGCATCCAGCATCACTCGCATTTCTCTACAAAAAAACGTGACGTATTGCGATCGCGTGCAACGACACATAAAATATATATAATTATTATCTTTGATGTGAGAGCTATTGATTACAACACTACAAATAATTTAAAATATAAAACACATATGTTTTAGGATTAATTCAAAACGAAGATAACATAATTAAAAAGGTAATTAATTTAAATTTAATTTAATTGTTTAATCGCTGACGCTAAAAGAATAACTACAATAGTGTCAAATGCATGCTTCATGTTGGCATGCGTAATGTGGTTTTTAATTATAATAATTTAATGTATTTCCAAAACATATTATAAAAAAAATATATGATCTTTGCCCGCTTATTCTCCATATCAACTTTAACTGTGCCAAATGTCATATTCCTCCGACCGCGTAATTTTCATAAAAAGGAATACAAAGTTTTTGCTTCAATTATCAATATTTAAGTGTTAAAAGAAAGTGTTATTTCCAACAAAAAATGCGTTTGTCTCTTCATTAATCATTATAAACTGTCGGCTGGACGCGTCAAGCGTGACGGACAGACAAAACCGGTCCGTTTGAAACGTTGCCGTAATTGAGACGTGGCTGCGGTAAATTCACAAGTTACTTTACACTTTTTGTTAAATTTATCAGCTTATTCACTTATTCAATAAGACAATACTACTTCTCCAATTTAATTGACTCGTAAAGTTTCAATGTTGAATAGCGCTGAGATTTTTGCGTATTTATGGCACAAGGATATCGGCTATTAAAAATAAAAAGGTATGTATTTTTTTCTTGCACAAAATGTTTATATCAAAATTGTGTATTTGACAAGATTTTTTTCTTATTACATATTGAACTAGTAACCAGCATTTTAATATTGCTAATTAGACAGAGAGAGCTATAACATAATGTGACGTCACTATTCTTTTCTTTATACTAATCTGGGGCTGCCCAAAACAAGTGGTTTTGCGAAAAAGAGATAGAGCATGCGTCAATAAAGTTAGTAAACTTTTAAAGGTTATAACTTCTACATTCGTGTATATTTGTTTAGTGTTATGTCGCAGCTCTGCTTAAATTTAATACTATTAATAGAAATATTTGTAATAAATGAAAAATTCGAAAGTAGAAAACTACCCAATTTAAATGTATCAATATGTAGAGTAGGTATATGGTCTGTAAAAAGCAAAAGATGGACGCCCTTACACCATAACGCCGCCTTAATGGGAGGGTCAGTACGAACGGCTGATCCATAAAAAGTAATGATGGTATACCCTATACTCAAGGCAGATAAGATGGCCTAAGGGAGTTGGAGTAATGTATAGGTACCTTTATATACTGATCACACACACATATACAAAGCTTAAGTTGCATATGCCTTAAATAAAATATGTCTTACTTGACCTGCAAAATACGGGTATGATGAACGATATGATTTTTTATATAGTAACCCGGGCGATATCTTTATAAATCCTTACCTAAGCTAAGAATATCATAGATTTTTTTTGTTTATACCTTCAAATATCCTTACTAATACACCAATTATTCTAGATGTTCCCCGACATTTTGTATTCTAATGTAATGCATATTTTTTCATATAAACACTAGGCCTCACTATAATATTGAGCCCCAGAAATGTAAGTTTATGTTCAGGTTCAAATAAATAAAATAAACGATGATTTGATCGCCCACACACAGCTACAAACGAATTCAATCTAAAAAAATACATCTCAGCTTCCAATCAAATGTTTTATACCTACCACCTACACTGAAATTAATAAAATTTAATGCTTAACTTACTTAACAACCTGTAATCTAAAGATAAATTTACTCTTTTATCGATAAATGTTGATGGTGTTCTCAATGAAACCGTAATAGGTTTGTTCGTATCGAAATCCAAGAACGGCAATTCGTTCAATTTCGCGAACTAATCAAAGTATGTTATTAGGCAAAAAGTCACGTGCGTGGCGCAAGGCACTCATAAACCAAGAACTCTTTACTACCATCGAACACCGAAACAGCGAGGCTTCGTTTTTAAAGGTTTTAAAAGGAAAACTTATTTTATTACTTAGTGCAGTTGTGCAGTAAAGGCGTGCATTTAACGATCACGGGTGGCGAGGTAATTAATAAGTTTTAATTGGTTATTCAGTCAATGGGATGGCGTTAGTTTGTTATTCTTGTCCGTATACTACCGTTTTTTGTTGCCTGGTCGCAATTTGATAGGTTTTCTTACGATTTCTTTGTGACGCATCTTAGGATGATGGACCATAAAATTTCAATAGAACACTGTCAGGACGTAACAGTTGTCTAGGAAGATTTTTACCCGATGCCAAGAAAAGGGTTTTTCGGGCGTACTTATCTTGTGTGTGTTTCTATGTAAGTAAATATCATTATTAGGTATCTCGTGTCTTCCAAACGGCTGGATGGATTATGACAGTTAAGGTATCGTTAGATTCCTCTCAAAAACCAAAGTGTCCTTATAAAACTAAGTGTTTTGAAAAAAATATGGAAGTGGTGGAATTTGTCGATAAATTCTAAGTCGTTAAATAAAGGGTTTTATAAATGATGTACAAAAATAGAATTATGTAACTTGTATGTTTAAATGTAATAAGGAATAAAAAATGCTAAAAGTAATAAAATATTATTTTTTAGCAGGGAGGTCGGGTTTTTTTAGGTTTATACTAATACGACTTCTTTCTTTTATTAGTAGCCGACCTAACGACCTAACATTTGTAGTATTTTTTTCTAGAAATAGAATAGAAAGTAGTCCAATTTATTAACTTGTTAAACAGATTGTAATTTATTTTTTTATTAACTGGTATGATTAATACGAAATAAAAACAAGATAGACATCGCATAACAGGATCATAAGAGCTATATATGACTTGAGATATAATCGTATTAAAAGTAAAACTATGCTAAGTTTATTTCTTTACATGTATTCAATATTAATTCAAATGAGCTTAAGCAATAAACATACAACCTTAGTAAAACATTGAAGTACAATGATTCCAATATAAAACATAAAACCATAGTTTAATTAGATTTTAGCGCACTAAGAAACTACACACAAATAATTTGTACACATCCCTAAATGACGTATGCCTTAATACTAGAGCACTTTACGAGCACACTAAGGCACTTTACGAGCACTCGAGCAGTGCCTGACATGGCCTGTGTTCAGGCATAAGTTATGACCCGTAAAACTGGGACCATGGCTGTGAAAACTGTCGTACTGAGGGTTGCGAAATATGAAGCTATGAAACAGGAATTTTGATCTTTCAGGCTTAAGGGAAATAAACAAAAGTATATAGGTCTGTCTGTGGCGTTGATCGATAGACAGACGAATTTTTTACAGTATAATATGATATCTTTTGGTACAATAGTGCAGTTTTGACTCTGTAGGTCAGTAGGAAGCTAAAGACGAGACATGAGGAGATTGGGTAGGCATTTTATACCCAGAAAATGGGAGCCCAACTGGCTAAATATAGACCTTTGATAGATTTTAACAAAGTAAGGCTAAAGCAGTCACATATCATTCTTAACCAGCAAGGATTTACATAAATCTTAAACGATATCTATTGACCAATAATATCTGGCCTGTTGGTCTAGTGGTTAATGACCTTAACTGCTACTGCTTGCTTACTTAACTGCTGACTTTATCAGTTATCTGGTTGCCGTAATATTGCCTAGTTTGGGAGCACGGGGGTTTGATTTTAAAAACTAAACAAAAGTAAATTTATTTCTTATGACTGTACAGCCAAGATCACATCTAGGGAGTTTGAAATGTAGGTAAGAAATATAAATCTACGTCTACGTCTGATAAGCATGATGATTGATGACACACATAGCAACACCTACGTGCCTCTATTATATGCAAGCATGACTGCAATCATTTCCTCAATAGTAGATATTATTTCGGTACATCGGATAGCAAATTTATCTTGCTTCGTCGAACATGTTTTTCGAAGTAGGACCTTATAATTTGAGTAATTTCTCAAGAGTAAAATCACTCAATCAATATGTATGTATATTTTTTACCTATTTTATCAGTGAGACTATATTACACTATCCTAATTTTTTTCTTAATTTAGGCTCTAAATAAGGAAGCCTAAATTGAAAGCATTTGACTTTTTCGCAATTAGAAAGATTTCATGCGATTACACCTTCTTAAATTCAAAAACGACTAAACGGAGGATCCTTAATTTAGATTCACAAATTTTAAACTCTCAAGTGACTAACATTCTGACAGGTGTACCTAAATCTATAATAAGAAATCCCTTATGTAACCATTAACGTTTCTAAGTGCGGCAGATAACTTTTTTTTTAAGATTCTATTATAGTAAATTCTGTTACTTAATTTTCTCGACGTTCGCTTTAATTTTCGACGAATACGGCTATATACTATATATTTTAGAAAGAAAACCTGTGTATGTAACCAAAACAACCCAAGAACTATACTATACATACGATGTATGTATAGGTACTAAAGTTTTTTATAAATGAATGTCTATTTAATTTGGATCACCGTCAACTTAATAACTTTAACTCGTCAATTTCACACAGGAAAATAAGAATTCAAACAATCGCAACCTAATCGCCATAAAAATATCCTAATCCCAGCTAAATAAACAATCACACATTTATTGTTTTACTGTTTTCTTGCTATAAGCCAATAACTACTTATTTTTACACTATTGTTCACTAAGTCGATTTTAATGTGCCAAGTCACCACTAAAATGAACTTTATTAGACACTATCAGAGAGGCTCGTAAACTTTATTTATGACGTATAAGACTCAATGTGTACGCTGGCAATACTAATTACAGTACAGATACAGTAGGTTTTTGCAAAAAGGACTCAGTAAAGGTGTTGTATCGTAAACTTTTATATCTTGTCTTATGTTTGATAGCGAACTTTGATGTTTTATGTGGTAGCAAAGTTCCATTTGAAGTAATATTTCTGTTTGTTAATTACATTTTAAGGATTGATACACTGAACCTTTATTTTATTGTTTTGAAGTCTGATGTTTTCGTTGTAGGTGTTAAATTGAATTCATAATTAAAATAGAATACTTACTGTCAAAATGACATGATAGTAGAAAATTATATTAAACTAGGTGTTTCCCGCGGCTCCACCCGCGTAAGCGTCAAATATGTAATCTATGTCCTTTCTCAGGCTATAGACTGTCTGCGTACCAAATTTCATTTAAATCGGTTCAGTAGTATTGGCGTGAAAGAGCGACATACAGACAGACAGACAGAGTTACTTTCGCATTTATAATATTAGTAAGGATTTGTTATAGGTCAAAACAATTTAAACTGCATACTACACAATTTTTCAATTAAGTCCCAGCAAAATAAAAAGCAACCACAAATAAAATCATAAACCACGAACAAATTACATTCCGTAAAGCATAATAACTCTCCGCCATTCTCACGTAGAGAAGACGTTAAATTGAAGTACGAGGTTATTCCGACTACCGACTACTGCAGAAACAAACGCAGCTTTTCAATAGGCGCATCTGTCAAGAGACAAGATAAATGGCACATTTCATACATAAGAGTTAACACCGCCGCAGACATAACTACACATTTACCATAAACTAGTGCCTCGTAAAATTGCACATATGTTTACCGGAGCGAGGTGCAGTACCTTAAAAGCATTGGTAATATAACAAAACGTCTGAACCGAAATTGCCCATAAAAGTCGGACGGCGTTTTCTAACTAAAGTCATGAAACTGAAACGTTGCTGGAATTTACAATGGCCGACTTCGTCTACATTTAACGTTCATGACGTACACCTTAGTTTAATTAAAGTGCCTCAACTCGAAACGCGGGCCATTGAAACGACAATTTTGACTAAAACCAAACGCTTTATTACCTGCCATGTTTTCTATTAAATTTTCTTTTAAAACCAATCATTTTAAATAGGTATCACTTAATTTTAGTTCGTTTCATAATTCCAGCCATCATAAGTTGTTGTCAAATACTGAAAACTGTCGACTGAATCGAGTTTTATTATTTCATATTTGTGTTCTACGAGGTTTTCGTTAGACAACGAGAAAGTTTGTTAAAAGTAACAGGAGAACATAAAAAAACAAAAGCATAAATAGAAAGTGCTCTTCATACAAAACAAATGAAATGCAAAATGCTATACCAGAAAAGTACAAAAATTAAGTGACATTTCAAGTAATCAAAGCATTCAATTATGCACGGTAACTGAAAATATGCATAGGAACTAAAATGACTAACCCCATTACAGTATATGAATAAAACTAAATTACCACCATTAAAAGTTCGGTACCATTCTGACTTAAATATAGCCAGTCTGGAAAAACATTTGACTTAATTTAGCCAGTCTGGAAAAACATACGGAACGAATGTAATGGGTTTGCGTAAAGTTACGATGTTCGGTGTAAAAACCTTATAACCGAATACTCCCATTTTTATAGCCTGGAATATATTTACGAGAATTCGCTTCCAGGAATTGCACGTAAATTCAGAAAGTGCAGCATTTTTCATTACCCTGTACGTTAGCGATCCAAGATATTGTTCAATTTTAACTTTATAACAAACAAGGGTATGGGAAACGAAGAAGGCGCTTTTTGCACGTTTTAAACTACCGTACTACATCAAACTAAGTTAGTATTCAAAATGTTTTAAGTGTATTTTTTGTTCGTACATAATACTACTTACTAAATGTTTCCCGCGGATCAGCGTGGGTGTCGGCTATCGCGGCGAAAAGTAGCCTATGTCCTTTCTTGGAATCCCAGCTTACCCCATCTTAAGTTTTATCAAAATCGGTTCAGCGGTTTAGTCTTTAAAGCGTAACAGACAGGTAGAAAGACTGACAGACGGAGTTAGGTATGTAAATAGATTTTTAGTAAATAAGACACTGCCCTTTATTATCTCACACCATATAGATTACTAAGCTACTAATATCACTTACACGATTGTTCAACTAACCAACAGACATACCTTAATAACCCACTGTCAAAAGGAAAATTGGTCTGCAATCTCATTGAGTTATACGACCAAAAAACCGACATCGCAATCCAGACAGAAGTGGATACAATACCAGTCATATCTTAGAAGCGGATGAAGTACATCCAAAGACCTAGATATCTAAAGGCAGGAGCTTTTCAATCCACGAGACGCAATAAAAATATGCGACTCTTCACAACACACATAAAACTTGCAACGACAATGAATTCCTGAAAAAGATAATATTGCTAGCGTCATCTCTTTTTAACAGCTTTAGAGAGAG
Organism: Diachrysia chrysitis; assembly: GCA_932294365.1. Taxonomy (NCBI): domain Eukaryota; kingdom Metazoa; phylum Arthropoda; class Insecta; order Lepidoptera; family Noctuidae; genus Diachrysia; species Diachrysia chrysitis. The sequence continues at coordinate 3,566,312 of OW028661.1, forward strand.
CAGGACAAAGGATGTCGACAATAAAAGTTTTGATAGGAATAGACGGAATCCGGCGTATCGGACTTACGTTTACTGCGGACCTAGACATGTATCGTCTTAGTTTTATGAACGCGTTTTAAAATTTTTAGAGATTTTTATTTCATTACCCTTTTATGGCGTAGGTCAGTAACGCGGTATTCCTACTCAATGCAAATATCAAAGCTTGTTAATTTTTTACGATCGAATGTTAACGAGGGTTCGTATTTTTGTCGTGTTCTGTAAGTTACAGTAATAAAAGTTGAACTGAATTATGAATAATTATATTGTACTTCTTTGCTTTAGAACTTTTTTTAAAATTAGTCATCATCTGTCAAAACTGACAGCTGTCAAATTGATTACAAAAATGTACGGGAAACTTTATTGTGAGCATGTAAAGCAAATGTATACTTGTACAATAGCATCGCCTCAATTAACAGCAAACGAACGAACTAACAAGACACAACAAACTCGGGTGGACTGACCACACCAAACTAACCACATACAAAACAAATTTCGACAAGTACGACGCATTGATTGTTTTCCAAACGTGGTCTATTTGTGGTGCCATCCAAACTTGTGACCACAGACTGGCCGAAACGCACGAAATTTTCAACTTCCCCGCCAAGCAATTATAAACCTTACGACCTCATTACACAGTTAAGTTTAGGTTAACAATATTTTAGGTCGTGACGAAAATTTGCCGACGTCATACGAGTGAAGCCGAATGGAAACAGCATGCGAAACTTGTTCATAAACGATTCTCAACAACTGTAGCTTGCTTGAACTAGTTTCTAGTTAACAATTTTACAGTTTTCCACGTGGGTAGTTTTGTTTTGTTGTTCTAATTAGGGTTGCCACCAGTTACATCATTAGAACTAAAACTTTTACACCATATTAAACTTAATGTAATATTACAATATTTATCATATTTTTGACACATATATAACATGTAAAATGTATTTCCAAGTTTGATTGATTTTTTTTCTAAGTTTTTAAGTTGCCCGAAATAAAAAACAATCACAATAGTATATTTTACGTTAAAGATAAACTAACTAATAAGCACTCCTTTAGTTAACTTAAAAGAAGTTAAGCGCACAACACGATAGTGTAAAAAAACGTAAACATTTTTCGCCTCTCAATGCAATTACAGACTTAATGACACTTAATAGCGTTCAGAGGCATCAATTAAACTATAATTAATTCGTTATTGTCACACCTCAATTACCCACCGAGTTGTATGCAAATGGATACGACACACACAATCTCAAACTCTCATACCCTAAGGTTGACAACTTTTATTTTTTGGGGAAATAAACAAAAATTATTGCGTTCTTAACAGATATGTAATAATACTAGTTGTTGCCGCGGCTCCGCTCGCGTGGGTCTCAGCCATCGCAGTAAAAAGTAGTAGCCTATGTCCTTTCTTGGGATCCAAGCTTACCCCATACTAAGTTTCATCCAAATCGGTTTAGCGGTTTATCCGTCAAAGCATAAAAGACAGACAGATAGACACAGAGTTACTTTCGCATTTATAATATTACTATGGATTTTAGAATACTATAAACAAACAAAACACAATCCAGTACAGTGTTCACAGATTAAATTATGATACTTCCGTCATCGGCATCATCGGTGTCTCTATCTGTCAGTGGGCTGTCTTTATCTCTAAATGAACCGTAATATGTAGTTATTTTTTTTACAAGTGTATTTCGTGGGTTCGATACCCATCCAGGACAAATCTTTATGTGATGACCATGGTCATTTGTGTCGTGTCTGGGTGTAATTAATCAATAATGTGTATGTTTTTAGAAACATATCCCTAAGTATGTTTATCAGTTGTCTGGTTGCCATAAAACAAGCTCTTCGTAGTTTGGGATGAGATGGCCGTGTGAGTTGTCCCAAGATATTATTATAATTATTTCTATATAAGTTTTAAGAACAAATACTTAAGAGCAGGTGCATAGCCTTATTTCCTGGACTATAGTAGAACGCTTCGTGTGCAAGCGCGATTCGCAATAGACCGTATTTTTTATAGCCAACCATTAAAGAAAATACCTGCACATCATTACGATAATTGTAATAAAACAGTTTCCTTACTGTTTCGAAATAAAGGCTTTTTTAAAAAGATGTTAATTAATATTATTCATTTAAAAAGGTCCTATCAGTAGGTAATTAAAAACTGAAGCCTTGTGGATGTGTGTCCGGTCTTTTAATGTTTAGGCCAACATGTTAATAATTCGAAACTAGCAAGTCTTACTTCCTGTCGACTGACAGGACCTCCTTGTGTTTTGCTTGATGAAAACTCATTCAAAACGCGCGTAGAACTTTTCAGATACGCGCTTATACAGGCAGACGCTCTGAGTCTATTCGCGAAACATTTAAAGTAGTGGATAATAGCTAGCCAGTATAATATAGTTTTTAATAGAGTATAAAAAAAAACTTTTTTTTTTTTTTTTATAAAACGACTCCCGCACTAAGGAATTTAGTCCTTGTGTCGCGGGGGGTTTCACAAATCACGTGCACAACGAACACCCAGACTTGAAACAAGCATTTGTGGGTCACACAAATGCTTGTCCCATGCAGGGATCGAACCCGCGGCACGTCGCGCACAGAGGTAATTGGCGTGGTGACCTATACCACTCGGCTATCCGTACAGTCAAAACTAAAAAGTGAGAACAAAATTATTTGGAAGAGTTTTGAAAACACAAATCAAACTAATTTAAATTCGATGGGATCTATCGTTTTGGTGTAATACCTATCTGTAATTTCTTGATTAGCATTTTAAATCTCGCTATAATAGATTTTTACCAAGGTATTACTTATTTTTTTTACAAATAGAAGTAATTCTGTGCGTCTGTGCATGAAAATCTTATCCCAGAAATTTGAACCAAAGAACGTAATAATTTTTGTTTAAATAATTTTAAGCAACGTCAAATAGTCATGTTACTTTAGACAGTGTTTTGATATTGTTTTATAAAATAAATACGTACATTCTGTCACTTGTTGGTCTGTGTACAATTGTAATATACATTGCAAGTGACGCGAACGAGTTAAACACGACGGGGTACATTCGTACAAATGAGATGGTCGCCAGTAATTGATCGCATTTTAATTGTTCAGATTGTGCGGGTTGGACACATGTTTGTTTTGTAATCATGTTGTTTTCGACTGCCCCCAAATTTACTGGACTTTTCTTTAGTATATATTTCATTTCTATCTTTTTGTGTGTACTTAAGTAAAACAGCAGAAAACGAGACTATTCTGTAAAACGCGCGCGGCTTCTCGCGTATTTTTTTATCTCGGTAGAATTATAAGCATAACGTTGTTGTATTAAGAGTGAATTTGTTGTATTAACTATTAGATTAAAACTTCGATGCGCTTTGATTCTGCTGAAGTATAAATTGATCCTGATTCAGAGGTTAGTAGACTAAAATCTCTTGGTTCATTTACGGCTCCTTTAGAAAGACTTGTGAACACTTCTTAAATAGTTCAAAAATATTTTGACTTAAGATTTGGTCAGTTTATACATGAATGTAAAATGGTGAAGTTGCTGTTTTTTTTTTATCACAAATTCCATGACGTAATTATAAAATTTATATGACTTTTAGAGTAGGTAACTAAAAAGTATTTTTCTTATATCCGTGTTATATTTCCCACGACAGTTATTGCCTACATCATATCAGTGATATATTAATTTACCTAAAGTGCGTCATCCTTTCATTATAACATCAGCTATGACATAAACGGCTAGATATTCAATCTGAAACAGTTTACATTTTATCTTTGCTTTTATTACGTAATTTTCACACTACTATAAACTATACTAGAATAATATTCTATGTTCAGAACAGGAAGTTTTCAAGAGATGATTGTTCCGTTCGGTTAGAACGAGAGATATTAGCTCAGTCTCTATATATAAAATGCTTTGTCCTGATTGACTGACGGATAAGTGCGCAGTTTAAACCGCAGGTCGTAGAGACCTGAAACTTGGAGGATGTCGTTGTATGATGTAGGTATCCGATAAGAAAGGATTTTCCGAAATTCTGCCCTAAAGGTGGTGAAAAATGGGAGCAAATTTTGTATGGGAAAACGTGATTACTTGGTCCAATCTGCAGTAGTACAGTATTTTATTGAAACTCATCGACTAACGGGGTTAAAAAGGGGTAGATAATTATTTTGGGGGTGATTTATATCGAAATTGATATCAATACTCCTTAGTGCTTTCTATTTAAATTACATTTTATTTTGACACATGAAACTCATTTTCCTTTTTTTTCAATCAAACGTTGAATTACTATATCTATACAATATCATAAACTTACTGAAAACCTTGGTGCAACGCAATACTCTTTTAAAATTGAATTTCAAAAATCATTCTCGACTTCTACGCAGTCGAAGTCGCGGGCATAAGCTAGTCTCTGTATATAAAAACAAATCTGTATAAATTTCTATTAGTCTTTAGAGACAGCTAAATAGATTCTCTTGAGTTTATAGCTAAACTCTCTCGAAAAAGGTTCTTTTGAAACAAGAACATTAAAGTCAGTTCACCCAAGTCGGACCTACGATGAATAATACGTACTCACATGATTGATCAACATCCCTCTTTTTGTGTCGGAAGTATAGTCACCATTTAACAACATAATTTCAACGTATTGTTTTCTAGAAGTTTCCAAAGTTATAAAAGATTAAAAATGTCGCGTCAGTTTTGAAAACATGAGTCTCATGGTTGTTGACATAAAAATGATATAAAATTGTTTGTTTGGTGCTTTCATATCAATAATGGGAATCGTATGTTGAAAGACCAAATTCAATAATAACCATTAACCATACTTTATAACAGATAGCGGTAGTAAAGCTGTGTAAAGATTTATCTCTCATTGCACGTATTAGTTTTAGGTGTACTGTAAGTACCTATTTTATTATTATGTGTCAATACAATGAAAAGTATCAAGAAGGTATGTGTAGCGTATCTTATTTTTTGAAATACAGATGTCTCTCTGCGTTGTATTTATATTTAACTAGTGACCCGTCCTGGCTTTGCACGGGTAGACAAACATTAATGAATTGTACAGTCTGTTTACTGGTGAAAACCATACGAAAATCCGTTTAGTAGTATTTGTGTTTATAGCGTTCAGACACACGCGCTGAGGGATTTTGTTTTATAATATTTATAGAAGACGTAACAAGCCTATATGTTTTGTGTCGTTTTTTAATTACATGTGTTGACGCTTAATTTTTTTTTTTTTTTTATTTTTTTTTTTATTTTAAGAAGGCTTACAGACTAATAAAATACCACATAGTTGATAACATATAGTAATCATATCGCTAATTACAAGCCTCCACAGATAATAAACACACGTCGATTACAATTAACAATACTAAATGTAGCGTGCCATATTTCAAATCATTTTCCTTTTTTATTTCCATGTTACAGTACTATTATACAAAAAATAAGTCAGCCAAAAGTCGTCTTGCTGTGTTTATCTTAGTAAAGAATAAGTCGATATCAAGTTCCCGCGTCAATCTGTTAAAATTATTTGCACTTCTCAAGAAGAAGGAATTATGTCTATAGTTAGTCGTTGCAAAAGGTATATCCAATAGTGGTCGTTGACGAAGTTCAATTTTATTGGTACGTAGTGTTAATTTGAATAACAAGTCAGGACAGTCAATAGTACCATTAGCAATATTTAGTAGAAAACATACATCATTTATTTCACGTCTCAGATAAAGAGGTAGAAAGTGGTACCTTTTACAACGATGGATATAATCGTCTGAGTACTGCTGCGCTTTAAAATCTAGATATCGCAAAAATTTTCTCTGGACCCCCTCAATACGAGTTCTGTAAATCTCATATTGAGGGTTCCAGACTTGTGATGCATACTCTAAATGGCTACGTACGAACGAACAATATAAGATTTTTATAGGCTTAAGAGAACGAAAACAGGCTGATTGTCTCATAATGAAACCCAATGCACTAGATGCTTTTTTGACGATATGCTCAATATGTTGATCGAATAGAAGCTTACTGTCCAGTATAATACCAAGATCTCTTATACTATTAACTTTACCAATGTTTTGATTATTAAGTGTGTAGGAAGAAGCAATTATATTTTTTTGACGTGTATAAGTAATGAAAAAGCACTTGGATACATTTAATTGAAGTTTATTTCTACAACAATATTCTTCAAATCTATGTAGATCGGCTTGTAATAAAAGTGTGTCTGTTACATTACGAATAATATTGTGAATTTTCATGTCGTCAGCATAAAGAAGAATATATGAATGTTTAAAACAATGCTTTACGTCAGAAATAAACAAAATAAATAGGAGAGGTCCCAAAATGGATCCCTGAGGTACACCTGAAGGCACAGAGCTCCATCCCGATGTGTATCCCTGAAGGACCACAGCCTGAGTCCGATTCTCAATATAAGAACAAAACCATCTATATAAGTCTCCATGTATACCGGATGCCAAAAGCTTTTTTAAAAGCAGTCGATGATCAATACGATCGAAGCATTTACTGTAATCGGTATAAATCACGTCAACCTGTGCACGTTGTTCCATGCCATCTGATATATAGTCATGAGATAATAATAAGTTGGATGAAGTGGAGCGTTTTCTGAGGAAACCGTGTTGTTCGTCACCAAAGGACCATTTCATAGCAGCGTAAACATCACTATAAACCAGTCTTTCAAGGATTTTAGAAAACAAACAAATTTTAGATATTGGACGATAATTTGAAATATCAGCTTTATTTCCTTTTTTGAATACTGGGGTAATAAAAGCCGATTTCCAAACTGTAGGTACTATACCCTCACAAAGCGAACGTTTAAATAATATGCATATGGGTTCAACAATACTATCCGCACAATTAACAATAAATATGGGAGGTATTAAGTCTGGCCCACCAGATTTAGAGAGATCTAAGGTCTTAAGTAGCTTTAATACGCGGCTATGATCCACCTCCACTGAGCTAATATACGTAACACTTTCAGCAACATGAGTTTCACAGGATTCATTAAGTACTCGGTCCGGTTCTTGAAAAGTAGAATGGAAGTAACTGGCGAATAAATTACTAATCTCTTCACCTGTGCTCGCCGACTGGTCATCATAGTGCATTACCCTAGGAAATGAACTGGTATTTCTTTTATTTTTTATATATGACCAAAAAGATTTTGGATTTTTTATAATTGATGCTTCAATCTTATCCATGTAAATTGTAAAACATGATTTTTCTAAATCAATAGCTCTTTTACGTAACAACGAAAAAGAGTGATAATCGGAAATGTTACCGTATGTTTTGAATCTACGATGAAATTTATATTTTTCTTTAAGAACCTTTATTAAAGCTGAGCTATACCAAGCAGGGTGCAAACTTTGTCTGACAGATTTTAGAGGAATATGTTTATCCCTTAATTCATATAATTTACAATAGAATTTTGAAACAGCATTGTCTAACGACTCGACAGCTAGAAATTGAGAATAGAATTTAATTTATATATATAAAAGAGAAAGTATGTGTGTTTACCTAAAACTCGAGAACCGTTAGCCCTAATAATATGAAACTTTGCACACATATAAAGGGCGACATGCCCACTACGACGAACATAGTTACGTTAGTGCCGGATAGGTGGCGCTAGTGGCAGTTTTCTTTTAAGTTTTGAACCATAGGTAGTAGATTTTTTTAGGTTAAGCGAAGCGCACTGGGCACCAGCTAGTGGCTTATTTATTAGTAACATCGTAAGTAAACTCTGCGAAGAGAAGTTTCTAGAACGTAGACAGTTTTAGTCTCGAACAGCTGACAAGCTGGCTGTATCTAGTAGGCGTACTATTTGAAAAGGACTACACGTCCGACTTCTAGAATATGTAACGATTTCCTCAAGCGCCGCCCACAAGAAACCACTTCCTGCAATAAGGAAATATCAAACATTTGTTTCATGAATATTTATTGTAATTTAAATGACGTTACTCTTTAAAATAGCTCGGGATTCCGGCCTTGTCAACCGGAAGAAATAAAGTAAACTAACCAAGTTATTTGTGAAATCGTGCCAATCGCCCTGTTCCTTATGCGTTACTATAATAATACGCGAATAAATGTGTGTTTGTTTTTACAGTAAACTAAATAACCGACTGTGTGATAAATAATATGTACTGGGTACGTTTTGAGCTTTTAATTCTTGACGAATTCAATGTTTTCTGTTAGTTAATTCGTTTAGATGTCATTTTATTATTGGGTGAATAGGGTGCATCGCCGCAGACACTGAGAAATATAAGATTCTGTATATTTTATTTAAGGCAACAGTAAAATATAACAAAGAAACTATACGTATTATATATACGACCGTGCCTGTATATGAAAACGTAGGCTTAATTACATATAAACAGCTACAATCAGCCAGATAATAGAACACATAAAAACCTTTTGCTATTGTAAGGTAAAATACACCAAGTATCTGCAAAGTATTGGACTAATTGAATCCTTAAAGAAAGATCTAAAATAAGACTTAACTCTCAGTCCCATAGGAAGGCGTTTATGAAAACTAATTACCACAATACATAACCTGTAAAAACATTGTGAGTAGGTAATATAGAATTTCTCGGAAAACCTATACACCTCGGTTGTTCGCATAAAATTAGTCACAGCAAAATAAGCAATGAAAATTGTTTAAGCCCTAAGCTATACGCGATCTAGTCGTAAAATTTTATATCCGTCACTTTCGCGCAGATGCGATAATTGTTACGTGGGAAAGAGATGCTGTTGCAACATTGTAGATTGTCGATACCGGAATGAGAAGTGGAGATGTGCACTTTATTCGAATTATGTACTAAAGATAGGGTTGTCGACGAATCATTAAGATGTAAATTGATGGGTATGCAATATTTCTTGTTACGAGTTTTGTTTTGAGCGATGGAACAGCCAAGACGTATTGCAATTGCCAAGTATTCACTTGCAATTTGAAGTGTTATTATTGAAATATCATTTATTAAAATGTACAGTTTGAAAATTTTACTGTATTTCAACTCGCAAGGTTTTGATAAAATGTTATGCATTGAAAGAGATTTTGGATTTGATTAGTTTTAATTTACTGTGTTGTCTTCTTACAGACACCCAGATTACAGAAGTGGTTGGTTTATATTTTTTTAAGTGGGTATTTTATATTAAAAATTTTGCCTTTCAAATTCATAAATAGTATATAAACTCTACATTATTTTACTATTTGTGACTGAAATAGTGTAATGATTTCTGACGTTTGCGCTTATGTTACATTGCAAGTCACGTGTCGCCATTATGCGACGCATGATCATGATACCTGCAAAGGTTTCGAAAAACATCAGTTTCGAATTAGCTGCTTTAAATCCGTAAAAAAAAAGGTTTTATTTCAAAAACTGTATTTAAATTAAGTAATTTTAGTGTTTCCCTCCCAGTCCCAGCCCTTCTCCAAGAATATTTTTACGTATACCACAGTGTATGTTAGCGGGCGATCAAGCCCTGCGCACGGGCAATTCGCACTCGCTTGCAAGTTTAAGCCCCCTTCGAAAACCATAAACAAGCTCGAACTCTCTATTAGGAACCTCTATAATGAAGATATTAAAACGGACCCGGATAAAACGTAGGAAATATATACCCTATCATTTTCTAAAGAAGAATTTACTATATTTCATACTTACTAGGGCGCACAGAGATAGTTTTAAAGCAGTATTTCTTTGAGGCGTTTTTCTTTTGTTTAAGAAAGCGTTTGTTGAGAAAATTACTGTATAACTGAAAAGTATAAATGGTTGGGGTTAGGTTTGTTGATAAAATTAATACAGGGTCAATTTATGCATTTTTTACGCAGTCGTGACGTCATTAGCCCCACTTCTAAGCTTTCATTTGCTTTATCTACTTTGTGTTTTCTTATTTAGAAAAAGCCAAAACTTACGTGTCTATTTTTTTATTATCTAACTGAAGAACCAATTAGTTTTTGGCTTTGCATACCCAGTGATTTTCCTCATTTAGTGCTGTAATAATGAAGACAGCATGACCAATATATGGATTAAATATTGCTACTTATGGCCGGGACCAATAAACAAAAAACGAATCGTTTCCTTAACGAACTGTTAAAATATCAACGAGGCGTTAAAAAGCCGTTCCTATAAAAAAATTGTAACTGTTTGTTACCCAAATAACTGACGTCTGGTTACGAACGGATGAGAGACAGATATATACGAACGGATAAGAGACCAAGTGACGGATCGTCACGTTAACGAATAACGAATCAAAAGATATAGGATCTAGGCGTTAGTTGTAAATCACTGGTATATCGGTTAAAACTTGTATTAATTTTAATTATATTGCCAGTGACTATGTATCGGGTGTATCTAAGGTCAGCAATTAAAGCGTCAGATTAATAATATGTTATAAAGTGCATTGATAAGTTTCATACACGTGGCACGGGGTCAGACTTAAAGGTCAGATGGCTCAGATGAAATACTATCGAAATACGTAAATTGTTGTTTCTAGATAAGCTTGTCGCCAGTTTTTGATATTTATTGGGTTATAAAAATATGCACTTAAAATGCACTGCCAAAATGTATAAAATAGACACAAATAAGTAATTATTATATTTTAAGTTTAAAAATACTGGCAGTAAATGTATACGGGTTTATGAACAAAAAGTAATCTACTAGGCGTTAATTTCGTGCCAATAATAGGTCCTAGAGTAACAAAACGGCCAGGCCACACATTTTGAGTAAGGTTTAGGGTTTACAGAGAACTTAAAACTACGATTGGATTCCATTTATTTAGATTATTATTTATTTTTATTATTTTTTTAGATTAAAGCAGAACGCTAAACGCTAAAATGAGAGCTAGGGGAGTACATACTCTAGGGAGTGTCAAGTAAGGGCGTGTAATTAGGAGCTTGGCTCTCCATGAGATCGGACTCAATATACTTTTAGTTTAAGAAAACAACTAGCAACAGTAGTATTAAGTATGAATTAAAATTAATATGTTAATTTATTAACATTGGTTTATTTTTTATAGGTGCTAAATTTGTTTTTAATCAAACATTTGGGTTATTCTCTCATCTGGGTAAAACACATACTACCTAGGTACTGTAAAACATTGGTTTTATCGATTATAAACGCTCTCATAAAAACATTATTCAACATTTATTTAAAACAAAACGGTTCACTCACGTAAATTCTCGGGATCGCCCGACTAGTTTCAGACTCAATAGGATTCCCTAATCATGAGCTGACGCGGCGGCGGTGGTGTCGCGAGTCGAACTATACGTGACTAAACCGTTTTGTTTTAAATAAATATGAATACTCCTCACGAAAGTTATTATACAATTATTCAACATGTTTTTCTTTTTTCAGATAAAATAAAGAGTTTATACAATTTTGTTACTTCGTTAAATCTTTATCGTGTACATTCATTAAAAGTGGTACTTACGAGCTCTTTTCTCAGTATATTCATACCACTTATATAATAAAAACACACCTATGTGCAACGTATGTCAATTTAAGTTTTTACTTTTTTTTTCCAAGTCTTTAAAATGACAAAAACAAAGCTCTTATTCCTAGCAGAAAATATAACGCAATTTTGTAACTCCTCAAACCGACCTACCGTAGTCACTTGTCAACAAAAAAACGTCTTTAAAAACCTAACCCTATTCGGTTCTAACGTTAATGTATGGGGGCTAGGGGTAATCAGGTCTGCGGTTAAACTAACCAACAACTATAACTGAAATGTAGCCATTGGAACATAGATAGTTTTACGACTAGCCTACACGTAATTGAAAATGGATTTTCTAGCTATTGTCTGTGGCTTGCTGTGTATTTAAGACTATTTATGCATGTTTTTGCAGTGTTAGAATGAGAACTGATATAAAAAAAAATGAAAATTGATTTAAACACAGAGATGAAACTGGTTTTTGTATTTACAAGTTTGATAAAAAAAACTACTCTATGATCTGACGTAATATATTTTTTATTAACACTATGTATAGCTATTTATGCTTTTGTTTTGGACCGAATTAACCTACCCTACTCTGACATCGCAAGATAAATCTTGCGATGTCAGAGTAGGATGTAGATGTAGAGTTAATTTCAAACTAGAATCAACTTAAAAATGTAATTTAGAAACGATCCGTTTGTCAATAATACCCAGATCAGATTGGTGAAACCCACCCATGCAGTCTAAGCGCGACAGCTGCCACTTTTTTTTTTGGAAGATATTTACGCAGTTAGCCTGAGCGCAGGCTTTGACTGCTTCACCGGACTTTGCGACAGTTGCCACGTTAAGCATATTATGCTTAAGCCGGGCTCGATAGGGCACGCGAAGTAGATGCTCTTGCGCTATCTAGCTATATCTATATCTGTGGTAAAAACATGTACAGTAGGTATACAACATACATTTTACATTTTATAGCTATGAAATTGAATATTCCATCCAATTAAATTAACAGGAAAGACCGTACTTTGTTCCATACAGCTACTGATGTTCAGTAAAACAATTAAAAGTTATACGACTGCATTTTATTGATAGCTACAAACCGATTCGCTAACAAGTACAGAACACAGTTATAACATAATTGCAAAATGTTTATTGTAGTTTCTTGGTAAAGCGATATAAATACAAAATTTTGCCTACATGCCATTCATTATTAACCGTCTCAGCCACTTTTACAGCAGACGCCATTAAGGAATTCCATTTAACATTTTTACAGTCTCTAATTGTAGATTATAAAACTGTATATGTGGGGGCAGGAGTCAGTAGAAATCTCATTCTTCGAAGGAATATTAATGTTCCTTTTTAAGTTATATTTAATAGCTTTTAAAATATAACGAGTTTGATATAAAGCAAATTGTAACGAATATATTTATTATTTTGTCTTTTTTTATCTGTGCATACCTTAGTGTAAAAATTAGTGAAGTAGAATGCGCCTAACAAGTAAGAAGTTTAGGCAATAGTATGAACAAGGAAAGTTGTAAATTTGTGTCAAAACAACGCGCCGTTTTATTTAAATTGTCTCAAAACCTACCATCGAGTCTGTCGTCGCACGGAAAATCACTTAAATCAGTAAACGAGCATAGTACTTACAGCCAAAACTATGCTTACACTTTTCACAACGAGCACTCTATGCTTGCCTATGTATACTCTAAGCTGCATACTATACAATTCATTTTAATTCAAAAATGTCAATGCAAAACTGATATTAGTTTAGTGTACACGAGACTCAGTTTTCTTGAAAAAAAACACTGACAATGGTATTTTTTTTGTAATGTGTATTGTTTGTGTGCTTGCTAAATAAATAACAACTTTGCATTGGAATTTAATAGTATTTAAATTCATTAAAGATTGTAATTACCTAAGTATGTTGTTTTATTTAAAAGAAAGAAGGTTTTAGTCGATATCATTCTAAACAGAATGAGAGGTAGCAATAGTAAATTTTTTATACATTTTTTTTAAATAATAAAACTGGTCATGGTGTGCAGTAAAAATACATAGTACGAAGAAAAAAAACATAAGTGTCGTTTAATTAACTAGTAACAGTGACTTTAAGATCACACACGAGTATTACCCGTATTATGTTTTGCCTCATATAAAACAGAAACAACATTCATTTTATATGATAGCAGTTAAACTGAACTTACAATTTAAGCATACAACCTAAATAGATCTTAATAACACGGAATAAAGACGATAATCGCATACATTCCCTGGTCCGTAAAAGCAATAAAATATTACCATCGCATCGCAAATTGTCTTATTTCATAAATAGCATTTTATTTTATGTTAAACATAAAATCCTACTTATGCACGTGAGCTGTAAAAATGTATGTGAGTTAACAGATTGGCATCACAAACGCTATTGAATTGCTATTTTGTATAGCAAAGTACATTAGTAAGAACCTACGAGCCTTCTACTTGTGCAACACTATAGTAGTTAATTTTTTATCTACATAGATGTTAATTCATCTATATAAAATGGTTTATAAAAGACTAAAGTTTCAAAGCTTTTTTAAGTTTTCATAAACATGAACAAATGACAAAAAGATACTTGTTCTTTAATTTACATTAAAACTATTTTTAATGACTATAGTGTTGTGCTTAAGAACGATGATGAAATAATAATAAACCTCGATGGTACACAAATCATTTTGACAGTTCAAAAGCGTTTGTGCGTACTTAAATATAGAAACAATTGAAAACACTTGAAATTCTCGAAGATGTCGATAATAGCCGTCGTGACATCATAAAAATATATTAAAACACTCACCGATAGTCCGCAGCGACGCACAATAAAGTCCGACGTTCGCAACACAGCAGCGCACAGCAAGCGTCCACACAAAACACGGCACTTGTAAAACAAAGTATCATTCTCAAAATAAGTCCATGGACGACGAGATAACACCACTTATAATATTAGTTTCCAGCATTTTCCTACAAAAAAGAAAATAATTCTAAATAAAACATCGACACTAACACAACACTACGATGGCCGGTAAATTCGAATGTCACTGAGGGTTTATATCGAATTTCGCCACCTTCGTCCGGTCACTGTAAAGTTGAAATCACGACTGGTTAGACTGTGTTGTGATACAGCTGATTCTTAACCACTTATCGATGCAACAATTTTGTCATGTCACTAGTGTCGACGAAACCAAACTTGCAAAGTAACACAATGTATCCGCTGATATGAAATTCATTAGGCATTTGTTTATTTAATGGTCGTTCGTGAAACTTGTAAAATGAATTAATTATACGCTTTGATTGTTTAATTAATTGCCCGAATTTGTATTATAAAGTATTTAAATTGATATATTCATAAAAGACAGTTAAACATGAACACCTCATTAAAGTCGCCTACTATTTGTCTTCCACCGTACCTATTTGTTATATTTTCTAAACTAACAATAACTCATTAGTCTTTAAAAGTGAATTACCTACTTATTAGTGTTGTACCCTTCGATCAACAATAGCGTTGTACCAGCCAAACCGATACAATAAATGATCACGATACGAACTAGTAATTTATTGGAAGCCACAAATATTACGGTGTCAGTTACCGCTATCCGCAATTACCGACAAAATGTCTGCTTAACCGACGTCTCAATAGACCTTACGAGCCTACGGAAATGTAGAGCGATAGGGCCACGAAAATGGCGGTTCGTCGTGCATAGTAATGGTGCGTATCATAAAATTGCACCAGTGTAGTGCAACAGGCCAAACACGATGCAATTGTTAGCTAAGACATCCAGTTAATCTGTTTTAATTCTAAGATGATAAAAAAACAATCCAAAATGTAAATATCATTTGACGACCTCCGTGGTTGAGTTGGATGCACACCGGTTTTCAAGGTGTCGCCGAGCTCTGAGGTCCCGAGTTCGATCCCCAGACAGGTCAATGTAGGAAACTACTAATCTGTATTGTCTCGGGTCTGTGTGTTTCTGGTATTTTCGTTGTCTCTGAATCCATAACACAAGTGCATTAGCTACTTTGTGAAACAAAAATGCAGTACAATGCACTTCGATCTTTTTAGTGGCCCAACCGTATGAAAATGGCTTTATTACAGAACCTAAAAAAACTCAATACGCAATTACTCTTCAATTAATGGCATATGCAGTTTTGAAGACATGTTTCTACAATTAATTGATAATAATTCGTAGTCGTTTTTTGTATAGACAGTAAATTACAGTATTGTTATATTTTTATCAATTATGCGTATGCTTCAAGGCTTTTTCTATGTAAAACTGTTGAACTTAACCAGACAATGTTATATGAATATAATTGATAATTTATTACAACGGTCAATTGTATAATTAATCTTGACCTACCAAATTTAGTATAGCCAAGGTACTTAAATGCTTATATTGTATTTGTCAAGCACTTTAATTAACAAAATCATTGACTAACGTCATAATTTAGACGTAATTATTTAATTATTTTATGTAACTATATTACAATTCAATAAATTAGTAAAATGAATTAAAAAAAATTGTTGATAAAATAAAATAAAATCAAAACGTAAGGCAGTTTCACAATCCAACTAACATACCTACAGATAAATATTAAGGTCTAATAATCCTTTCAAAATTTACAAGAAATCTAGGCATCCATTTACAAGGTAAAATATTACTTTTATTAACAGTTTGCGAAAGAAACAGTAGGTACCGAATACATTACAGTACAAGTATTGCAAAATAGTTTAATGGTTAAACATAGCTTTAAAGCGGGCATTAGTAAATAGTTGTAAGATTGCCCAAGGAGCCATAATTAAATTTCAATTGACTCCAATTATTTATTGAGAGGTAATTTATAAGTGATTGAATAAAATGACAGTTCTAATTTTGTCTGTTCGACAGTATCGATATTTTATAGAATTTTTATATCATCACTTTCCCCTCACTAAAATTAAGAATTAAGATTTGGTTATGAATCTTACACTAGAATCTTAGCTACATTATTTTTAGCCCTCTACTTTTTAAGCCTCATGTCCACTAATGGACCGATATTGAATAATATGGTTTGGTTTAGAAAACAATATGTCAAAATAGGATTTTTTTTTTTCATTATTAAATCGATCCACTTGAACTGTTTTGAGTTTTTTGACATACGTGGTATTTATGTAATATCAATGTAAATATCTTGTCTATAGCAATAAACTTTAATCAAGGTCTTGGAAATTGAATGTATTTGGAAACCAATAAATACAATTTTATAGGCACCTATATAAATTAAATTCGTATTGCCCATGATTTATTATTGAAATATCCAGCGTCAAATAAATTAATTATAATGTCGAAACTTTGCAAGTTTAGTTCCGCCCCAACATGCTGTTTTATGAGTAGAATGTCTGACATTGAAACTTTATAACCTAACAGGTAAAATAAAAACTAATTTAATATTTCAAACTAGCAATGATGTGTATAATTGAAAATGTCAACTTATTTTTTTTCCGCCCATAATAGCATTACAATTTTACATATAAGTTATAAATAATATCTAAAAATTGTTAATTATTTAATTTAAATGAAATCCGTTATAATATAAAACAATTTTAGATAAGATTTATTATATTTAAAATAGTAAAGCCAATCAATTGAAATACATGAAGAACATAAAACAATTTAATTTTTGAAGGTTGTACTTGAAGCTTGAGCTACCATTTTATACGAAGCTGACTTGGCTAACACTTTCGAGAATAGTGCAATAAAACTGACCTTTTGTGAAGAATAATTAAATAGTAAACGTCATATAAGTCGCATTTTTAACACTCGACATTTAATTAGTAATAACAAATATATTTGAAGTTCCAAAATATTTGTAGTTAGGCTAAGTTGACATAAACGTCATCACATTGTCGAATTGGTAATTATTTGTTTCCACTTGCCTACTTTGCATGTAATTTATGATATATTTCATTAATTATAAGGCTCAACATTTTTTTAATAGAGATTTCAGGCCTGATTAATTTATTTTGTTAAATTTTAGACATAAAGTCGTATCTCTGCCTCCATGTCTTGAGCTTAATATTTTTGTATTTTACAAATAAGTACCTTTATATATGTTTCGTAAAAAAATGTCTGTATGTTTGTGGTTTTAGTGACATGAAAAAAGTTTACATCGATATTTTGACTATTTTTTTAATTAGTAAAATCAATGACAAACGTTATTTTTTTCTATCTTCTCCAAGCTTTAAAGGAAACAAAAATTCTAGGTTTTATTACAACTTGTATTAAATTCGTCTTGTCTCTTGCCAAAATACAAGGTGTGTTAGTTCTTATTAAAAAATATTTAGTTAATTATTAGAAACATTACTTTTATATTGTATTTTTTACATAGTACCGAATCACAGAAAAAATATAAGATCAAAGTGGTCTTGAAATTATCTACTATTCGAAATTTATTAAGTAACTGAAATAGCATTTCACAGGACAGATTAAAAGTTATCAGGTTTGTATACTTATCTGTCAAAGTTATACAAAATTTCAAAATAAATCGACTCATTTACCGGTTAATTGTCTGATATACTGTGTCAATAATATTGTCATCACAACATTTAAATATTAATTTGAAAGGACGAAGATTGACACGTAAAAATAAAACAAATAATTAACTGATGCACTAGTAGAATTGTTTACAAGATCAGTATTTAACCCATATTAATAATATTAAAATAATAATTTTGTTAATTGCTTTATAAGATCAATCCTTTATAAATTTTGCCATCATTTACCAAATTAATTTTTTATCGCTATACAGGGCTATATGTAAAAAAAAATGTTGCGGGACTTCATTAATTACATTATAAACAAGAACTTCAGGGCTACGATTTTCTACCATAATTAAAAAGAAAACACTTTAATTTTGTTTGTAGTTATTTTCTATTTGACACATTTCAGCTCTGTATTTACTATTTTGTAGTAACTAACAACAAATCTAGTTCGTTCTTGTGTTTTTGCATATAGTTGACCACATTAAGAACATACAATTTTTTTTTACTGGAGTAGTATAGTAGCTGACCTATCATATGCCTGTCATCGACATTTGCCGCGTATTTTTCGCAAATTTTGTTTCATCGTAACCTTGCCCTGACAATTAGAAACACCAACAAAAACAGCTAATTAAGTCGAACCGTTCGTAAGTGATGCCCCATGTGGCAATTGACTTTTTAATATAGATAAAAGATAAATCAGCTAAATTATAAAAAGTGATTAAATAAGATGTTATTAATATAGTCCTGTGCTTATTATCCACAACGGCAAAAGTCCTGCTTGAATAGCCCATAAGCAATTAATGTTACAAACAACCCTATATCTAAAAAAGAAAGTTTGTCATCGAGTGTACTACTACCTAAGTGTACCAGTGTGTGTCTGTTTGCGAGTGGGTAAAAACTATGTATTACTATTAAAGTCCGTACTGGCGTGTCGAGTTCCTCAGCTCGAGGCCGTCGAAGACGTTCAGGTTGTGTTTGCGCGCGTACTCGTCGATCATCATCTTGCCTGTGGACAAGCGCATATTTGGACACTCGCATTGGCGGTGGAAAACAACTGCATAAAACATACTAGGATGTAGTTCTGAAAGTCCTTTTGTTTTTTTTGCAAATGAAATAAGTTTTCTTTTAAGTATTGATAGGATTGAAAAATAAAACGACTTTTTAAACGAATACTGGCGCCGACTCCCTTGTACACTAACTAAACCAAAATTAAACCATTGCTATCTTTTACTAACTTACACCGTGAGAAAAGGACGGCAACAGATAACAACTAACTTATAAATGTCAAACCAGTTATCGCCTTTAACATCTATTTGTTTTACTGCATCCGTTTCTGCGTGTCGCTAGATTTATATGAGAATTTTAATCGAAACTAAATTTGACGTCTCTAATTTTCGTCTGTCCTTTTCTAATAGTGTACAAGTGAAAAAGATATCGATGGTTTAAAATAAGTTTAGTGTGGGTTTAACAGAATCGGGGCCACTATCGTGGTTAAAACTAAAATCTAAATTAACCACGATAGAATCCGTTCAATCAAATAGTTTTATTTCAATGTCTAACATTCCCGTAAACCTCAGAAAGTAGTATTTATCGGATGATATTATGCAGTTCTTTTGTTTATAGCAGTTGTGTGTAGAAGTGAAAATATTTTGCGTGAATAGCTAAAGAAAATTGGAAAAATCATTGAAAAAATTATTCAGATTTGTACGGTAAAAATTTTTATTCTTATATAATCGCGCGGTATAACCACATGGAACAATTTCATTAAGCAATTTATTATCTTTATTGTTTTTAACTTTGTTTCAGAAGAATAGAATAACACAAAGAAAGACTCAGAATAGTGCTAGACAACTGTAACTATTTAACAACAAAATATTTTCACGCTATCTTTAAAGTCGCATTGCAACGCAAACAAAATGAAATTTATGAGACAACACTTCACCTGTCACGTTATACTTTCTAGTTCTGTATAGATAATGACCGGTTTCTATATACAAGAAACTATTTGTTTTGCTTACCAATGGTAGAATTCTCGGTTTAGCTAAAAAAAACTACCGTCCATAATCAAAACGAATAGTTTATTGTAGTTTTTTGAATATAGGAACTGGCCGTAAGTAACATGTTTTTTTTTGATAGTTCCTTATGTAAACCTCCAGATTCTGAACATTTGTTTTGATGGCAATTAAAAATTGTTTATTCTCAGCACAGGACTCTAGTTTATTGTAAAGAATTTCCATACCAAATAGAATAATAAAACTTAAAACTTTTTAAAGGCGCTAATTACACTTTCTAGAATTTCTTCTTAATTTAGTCTCTGAATTATGAAGCCTAAATGCATTTGATTGTTCGCATTTAGGAAAACTGAATGCGATTACACCTTCCTAAATTTAAGAACGACTTAATTAAGGATCCTAGTGTAATAACGCTACAATAAAAAATATAATTGAGACCAATAAGAAATAATCAATTGACTTCCGTTAAATGTTAATTATAATTATCTACAACGTTGCATATTACTTTGTTTTCAATCTGAATTAGGTTAATATTAAAATATATTAGGTAATAAATTAATGTACAGGCATTTAAGTTATTTAAGTATTTTTTTTTTAACATTTCTAGTTGGCTATCATGAAAATATATTTTCTGTACTGAGAACTGACAATTAATATAGTTACTGTGTAGCAAGAGTTAACGTATGTATTTAGAAGTATTTGTTTTTGCTGTCGACTAGGTGAAGCTATCAGCCCCCCTAGACAAGTGACATTTCGACAAGCGATAACGCTGATCGAATCGTTCAAGTGTATGGAAGTGACAAGTCCAAGTCACGTGACTTATCGAAATGAAATGTCATTTCCATACATTTAATGTCACTTAAGCGATTTCTATCATCGTTAACGCTTGTCGAAATGCCACTTGTCTAGAGGCTCTGATATTTATTCACAATCAAGCGTTTCATACAGGAGACACAATTAATAGAATAATATTGAATAGATCGCACGTAACAGGTAAAGCAATGTCAGTTACTCTGCATTGCTTTTTTAAATTTAGTTGACCAATGTTAATAAAAAAAAATAATTGGTAGGTACTCATATTTTCTTCACAACATTTAGACTCTTGTCAAATCAAAATCAAACCCTCATTTATTCCAACTAGGCTACAAAGTAATACTTTAAGAACGTTAATATAATGGACAGCACCCTGATTCGCCCACCCCTCACCGCTTCCTAAATGCGTTGGCTGTGGAGAAGAAACGGCGCAACTAACTCCCCAGCTTGTAACTCGATGGTAACCAAATATTTTCTTCTAACACTTCAATTTTAAGATAAGTAACAGTCTTTAAATAATCAGAAAATACTCTAGTAAAAATGGTCTATGTACAATGTAGCCTACCGGTAAAGAGTTATTTTTAACTTAGAAGATTAACTTTATCATTATTACTTAATCAGTTAATGTAGTAAAATACTTGGGTACTTGTAAAATTATAGATTTTGTGTTACTGTTATTGGTTAACCAAACTTAATGTAGCAAAACCTACACGCGTAGAAGTTCTATTTTGTAATTGCCTCCGCTTTCCATCCGTCCCTCTGTCTTTCTGTTTGTCTGACTGTCAGCGGGCTGTATCTCATAAACCATAATAGCTAGAGTTGAAATTTTAACATTTTTGAAACTAATAATATTATAAAGGAGACTCTATAAAATGGTACGGAAGCCTTAACGCACGAGTCTGACTTGCAGTTTGCCGGTTTTTTATATATAATATCATAGGTTACTGTTATTTTAAAACGTGTTCATAAAAATGATTATTATTGCTACAGCAAGAATGCGTAGCTGTCTATTCCAATGCAGGTACATAAATATACCACATTTATTGTTAAAAAACTAATATTTTTACACCTCAATGACAAATTATAACTCGAATTGGTGCCAATACATCCTCTTGACAAAAAGGAACCTAACATACCTCATTTTTAACTTTCAATTACAAAATAAAACTTCAACGACTAGCATTTATAAATCTAAAACCAAAAAAAAAATCGCCAAAACAATCGCCACTGAATTAACAATTGCAACTGCAACTACAACTTGTAAAGCCTACCTTCATCAATCTTCCGCGACGCCTCGTCCAGGTCGCTGCCTGCGTAGTTTAGGATTACCAGGACTAGAGGCATCATCTCCCACGAGTAGTGGAACTTCTCCAGGAGTTTGTGACAGTTCTCCACTAATGTGTCCAGGGAAACCGCTGTGGACAAAAGAAAAAAAGTAATTAGTATAAAAATGTATGAACATGAAATAAAGAGGAAAAAAAGTTTATTCGCATCAAATGCGACGCATAAGATAATAAAAAAGGACAAATAAATAAATTACGAAAAGTTTCGGGAAATTATGTTAGTAGAAGGTCCAATTGAAGTAGACCTTCACCTACCTGCTTAGTGCTTAAAAGTGATTTAATATCAATTATAGTATGTTAAAAACCATTTTTCGAAACAGCAACAAACTAAAATTTAAATAAAATCACTCTTAAGCCCTACTGGTGAAGGTCTACTTTGATTGGATCTTAGACTACGTGTCACATCTTTATGAAACGATCATCGCTCAGCATGTGCTGAGACAGACTAAAGTGTATATTTGCAAAGATTCAGAAACCCTAGCGCTGGTTTTCAGCAATGGCCGGCGAAATATTTTCGGCGTTACCTCCGACCATACACTTTACAATGTACTAAAGAAGAATAATCTGGAACTAGCTTCCCGCCCCAGGTTCTTCATTATTATTAAAAAATATGAAGCACGTACCTAATAAACAAAATGTAATCATGTGCTTTTTTAAAAGCACATCATTACATTTTGTTTGATGTAAAATTCAAAGACATCAAATGAGCGGTTATGTATAGAGATAATTTACAATTTAGTTAAAAAAAACTACCTTTTTACGTTGACTTGCTATTTTAATTTATTTAACCCTAATCTATACTAATATTATAAAGCTGAAGAGTTTGTTTGTTTGAACGCGCTAATCTCAGGAACTACTGGTTCGAATTGAAAAATTATTTTTGTATTGGATAGTCCGTTTATTGAGGAAGGCTATAGGCTATATAACATGACGCTATGACCAATAGGAGCGGAGCATAAATGAAAAATGTTGCAAAAATGAAAAACCGTTGGAACTAAAACATGCGAACAAAGTCGCGGGGGACAGCTAGTACAATATAAAACAATTAAATTTGCTCATCATTAATTTAATTTTAATTTTGTATGTTTTATATGGTAAATGTACAAGAGGATTCTAAGACAATATCTTATATTAAAAATGAATTGCTGTTCGTTAGTCTTGCTAAAATTCGAGATCGGCTAGGCCGATTTAAATAATTCTTTTTTTGTTTTGTTCGCTAGAATACAGGGAAGGTTTAAAAACAAAAAAAAAATCGGTAGGGTAGGTAGTCAGTTAACGGGAGCGAAGCCGCGGGTACGGCTAGTCTATTTTATAAAGTAACGCTATTTTTACGATATGAACCATGTTATTCTTAATTGCACCTAAAGCCTTAATCATGTCGGACAACTAGCAATCAAAACGTGAGTTGTAACTCGCCATTATGATTTTAATAACAGTGCCTTAACCCTACTGTATTACGAATTTAATAGACAGCAATTATATTATACACCACGCTTGTTAGATAGACCTATTTTTTTAATTGGTCTACCGCAGTTAGCCTGAACGCAAGCTTTGACCGCTTCACCGGACTTTTGGCGAGAACCAAAAATCAAAATTGAAATATTTTTATTTCAAGTAGGCTTTTTCACGCACTTTCAAAACGTTAAATGACTCAAGTAGTCACTCATACGGAGAAGAACCGGCACTTCCATAACCTTAAGGGCTTCCAGCCAGAGCAATAGCATACCTAACTACGTCAGCAACGTTCGCTAGGGGCACCCTCTGTGGGGTTTTGATAGATCACTCGACTTTCTTTGCTTAGAACATAGTCGCAATGGAGACCCGACGGGCATAGATAGAAATAACACATTTTACAGGAATGCATTTAACTCCATACATCATGTAATCAGCGAACTTATTATGTAGATAATTCAATGTCTTATATATTAGGAAGAATGCTTTTTGACTTCTTCGACCGTAGAGAAAGCGATGACATTATGCCTGAAATTACTTTACGAATGACGAGGAACCTACTGGGTAGTATATCTTAAGTGTGTTTGATATCAACGCCTACAAAAAAGCCTCGGGGAATCTTCCAATTTCCTATGTGAATTAACAGATTGGGGCCCTAGTTGGCTTACAAATTATTCAATCTTAATCATCTTAACCCTATAGCAGTCGCAATAGAAACTGCTTATAAGTAGTACTTGTAACCCTTGAATCTCTACTAGGTTTAAATACTTAAAAGTACCGTGGGACCAAGCTACTGATTTCTAAGTATTTAACAAAGTAAACAAACAGTACTTTAGTGTTATGTGACACTGTTTATAGTATAGTGTTATTGTTATTTATAACATAAATAAACAATGTTGACGAAAGTTATTTGAAGTGTTAGCGATTCAAAGAACTTTTTATAATTGTGTCGCGTTTTGAATGACCATTCCACGTTTTAATTATTTTGTTGTTGCTGGTTTAATTTACATCAACTCATTATAACAATTTCTTCATAACTTTGTTTTTTGAAAGTCTACAAACACGTCCATAGCTGAATATAGGCCTCAAAGATCGCCAAAACCCACGGTCCTGCGCCGTCCGAATCCAGCGGTTTCCGGCGACCTTCACCAGGTCGTCAGTCCATCTTGTGGGAGGCCTACCCGCGATGCGTCTTCCGGTTCGTGGTCGCCACTCAAGAACCCTTCGGCCCCAATGGCCGTTCTTGAAACAACTTGATAATTATTAAAATCAATTTTGATTTGTAAATGAACAAAAAGACAAACTATGTGCTCGTCCTTGGTTTAGAGAATATAAAATATGCATATTATTAAAATTGAGACACATAAATTACCTAACATTAAATAAACATGAAAAAATAGTTAAAGAAAAGTACTTTTGTAAGCGAAAATACATTTGTTTTTCAAAAACAATTAAGTGGAAAACTTTCATTTCCTTTATATTACTCTTAACATCGTTAGTTTTAAAACCAGGTCAAAGTAAGGCATAAACTTTAACTATATAAACCATTGCCAAATCGATTGAATAGTTTACGAGCCAACTGATGTTCAATGCTCACTAGTATTTTATTTGAGGCGATTTATATACAGTAATCAATTTAATTTAGATTCAAATCAATTTCAAAGGAATCGCGTATTTTTATTCCTTGCTCACCTACACAGTTAATTTTATAAATGTCCATTATAATAAGTCTTTACCTATTGCCAGTAGAGTCAGTAGGAGACTCAGAGGAGTCCCCAATCATGAGCTGACGCGGCGGTGGTGGTGTCGCGAGTCGAACTAATTAGTATTAGTAAGTTAAGTATTGAGTCTGAAACTAGTCGGGCGATCTCGAGAATATACTCGAGTAAACCGTTTTGTTTTAAATAATAATGGCTTTTATAAAATAAATAAACAAAACCAGTATATTAATAAGTGTTCTTGCAGGGCAAGTAGGTCTATGTACTTCATCTCATGCAGAGAATATATTGTAAAATGATTTCACATGGGTACGCCCCCATTCACACATAATTTCTCTTTGGAATTTTACGCGAGCAGTAATGGATATAAATGCATTTTATATTACCCACCAGAACAGAAAATGCTACAAGTATTTCTTCCATTGTTGAAATAAGTACTTAGATATAACTGTAAAACATTGTCACATATTAAACGACAAAGAAAATAAAAGAAGGAAGCTTTTAGTTGACTAAAAACAACTTTTAATACCTGTCTCAGATTTATCGCAATATAAATCTTAGTTGTATACTTATAGGACCGCCGATTACAAAGACATCCGTCAAGGCTTATAACACATAAATCTTAGCTATAACCAGTATTCTTACAAGGTATAATCAAGCAAATATAAAATAACAAACTACAGCACTTAATATATCAAAGTATAAATAAATATATTAAGAACAAGTTTCACAGAATGTTACAAACACGACTCAATGGTTACAGTTATTATCGACACAACAAAATCGACAATCGATATGAATGAGACAATCGACTAACCATAAAGAAGGATTAAGAATAATCGCCGCGGCACGTCACTAGCGTCCATAAACTATAAGTCAGAAGGTCGTGCATCATATAGACACTTCGGTTTTACGACTTCCCTTTGTGCTGACAGCTCCGTCGACTATAAAAAACCTATTCAAAGGTGGTAGAGACACTTGGACACACATCGTCATGCTTTTAACCTCCCAGGATAGTGTTGTAATGTTCGTCGACGTGTAAAATAGTCGCATTGCTACTCACAGCTCACAGTATTCGTATTGTTCAAGTAGCTACTACGTTCCGCTATGGGTTTTAAATTAGCTTGGCCGTGTTTATGTATTTGGCATTGGCTGGGTTACGATCTTGTAAGGAAGCTGAACGAGATTGGATCTGCAAAATCAAATGTATTTTTATGGAAAATAACTCTTTAGAAGGTTTTACTTCAATTGCCTGAGTAATGTTGGCTGGTTACAGTTTTATGAGGACTAAAATAATGATTTGTATTTTAGGTATAGATTTGTAAACTTGCTTGATTTGAAAGTCATATTTTGTTGACACGTTTTTTCTTAAATTCATACAAGAAATAAAGATGGCCCGTAAATAATCGAGAAATACCACTAATGTTTGTGATGATGGTTTGATGGATGAATGCTTGTTATTACGTACACTTAAAAAAAGATTTTTAAACTATTAATGATTTAAATTGATATTTTTATTTGTTTAATTTAATACTGATTAACTATAGGACAGATTGTGAACTTATAATACATCAGTATAACAACACCCGTCTCTCCCTTTCTGGATGGGTATTAAGTCACGTTTCAGCAGCGCCGCAGTGCGCCCGGAACGGTATACGTCCGGTTTACGACGCCGTCATTACGGTTCGGTGCCACGGCATTCAGCTGATAAGTAAACCGCCTTCGATTCCGAATAAGCAGCTATCTTTACTGTTAAGAGTTGATGGAAATAAGTACTTTTGTTGTTTGTTTAAATTATGTTATACTTCGTTTACTTTGGACTAGTTTAGAAAGATTCCTAATATTTTGTGTCATCATTTCTGAACATTTTTGGGCAGGTATTCTCAATTCTAAAACTGCAATCATTTCCAGACTTGAATCTATCAATGGTTTATTTATGTGAGTTAAATTACACAAAAGATTTTACGTGTTATTCTTTTGGAAAATTTACCGACTCTTTGTTTTCAGATATGATGGTAGCCATGTGACCAAATCGGGTATTACGATGCTTAAGGAAGACTCCTTTACAGTATTTCCAAGCCAGTTCGTTTACAGATGTCCTAAAGTGGTCATCTTTTAACAAGTAACAGGAACCCTCTCCTTTGCCAATTGTACCCAGCAGAGTAATGTCAAAGCGACAAGAACTTATCGTCAATTTCATAGACTTTTGGAGGATTTCTCCAGAAACATGGTTAAGTTTGTATGCAGGCTTTCACTCCAACTGGAAGCGATATTCTTGGCATTGCTGCTGGCATTGCGATAAAACTATTTTTTTTTTTTGTTGATAAGTCTCTTTTGCCAATAACGATGGTATGCCCATGAACTTTGGTTATCTCTTAAACTTAACAGTTGGAGCAGTCAGCCAAGAACCATCGCTGAAAGCCTTCAGCGATGGTTCTTGGCTTAGGTAGCCACCTACACATAACTTTCGGACACATGAATTTCTCTGCATGCAATCATAATTCTTTAAAACAGCTGACGCGGCGGCCTGTGATGTCGCCAGTTCGACTCGCGACACCACCAGCCGCCGCGTTAGCTCATAATTAGGGACTCCTATTGAGTCTGAAACTAGTCGGGCGATCTCGAGAATATGCGTGAGTAAACCGTCGTGTTTTAAATAATTATGAATACTCCTCACGAAAGTTATTATATCATAATTCCTACGTATATTTTTAGTTGCACTTAGTGATCTAACTAACCTCATCTGTCACTTAGGTAAAGAGATTATATTTAACCTTTTGATGAACGTCTGTGTTAAATAAACCCTAAAATGGCAATCCGAGGTCAGCCATGACAGTTTTATGTGCTGTCAAAGATACAGGGCTATCATAAATTTTTATTTCGCATTTTACGAGCAGATTTTTTAAATGTCTTTAAAATCAATTTATGGTTTCTACCGAATATTTGTCTGATGTTTGTATGATGGATATTTTTCAAGTATTGGAATGCTTCTATTAGTCACTGATTGATACGTTTACGTTTTGATGGAATTGCTATAAATAAACATACAGGGATCGAAGTACCTTACAAACCCTCTGGAGGATGATCTACGCTGTGTGAAAATAATTTAGGATGTTTTACCACTATAATTTTAGTACCAAGTCCTATATTTCTTTCTAATAAACAAACTTTATAAAATTTATTTTTAATTACGAAAATATTTCAATTTAGAAGTTTTTTATAAGAAAAACATTTAAAAAACCATCATATTTAGCTAGAAAATCGTGAATATACCTAAAAATCATTTGTCTATGAGCGCTCCCTTAGTACCGAACAACCGACGCGTCCGCTACGCTAGAAGACCATCGACTAACATCGCATCGCTAACGTTATAATCATGCGATCCATCAGTGCTAGCTGCTCCCGCCTCGCCTCGGCCAATCGCAGCGCGCCGCCACGCCTACCGGCCACGCGATTGGGCGAACAACAAACTTTGAATATAGAACCGCTTTTTTTTCTCTAACGCCTACGTAAGCTCGGACAACTTGTAGATTTCGTTCACGTTGTATTTATTGAACACAATAGTCGATTTCCAATTCGATTTATTATAATTTTCAACTATCGATGCTGATGGCACTGTTTTATGTGCCTCCATTAGGTGGTAAATAGTTTTGTCATTCAAATATTCTCATTCTTCAAGGTGTTGTTTCTAGGTTTACCGACGATGACTCAGACTTGAAACTTAAATAAATTTCAGATAAAAATGTTATCAATTTCTAGAATGTAGCCAAAACTGAAGATCATTTTAACTGGGAAGAAAAAATTAGTCACAAAAATATTATTGAAAATTTTACCGAGTTCTTGGACTCGTAATAAAATAGATAAATATACCCTACCTAGTAACGGAAAATGGAGTCTGGAATTTCTTGAGCCGTTATAATTACTCTTAGTTAACAGTAAAAGTAACAATTTTAACGGATAGTTAACCATATCAACGGATGATAAGTATAAAGTAATAATTATTTTATGACTCTTCATCATGACTTTATAACAGCAAATCCACGCTTAATGAGAACATTCCCACCACTACGTGGCGGCACATGCACATTAGTAAAGTAAGCTTTAAATATGAAATCATTTTTACAATGGAACTCGGACTTACTCGTATTTGTTCGGGAATTCCCGGCAGCTCTCCGGGCAAACCGAAACGTAATAACCGATTAAGTACAGACGTAATGTGTTTGCAATGCTTTAATTTGAATACAGCAGTTTTTTTTTTTATAAAAACTATTGACTTTCTGAGGCCTTTTCAATTTGGCCGAGTATCTTGAGGTTTTTGCCTGACTGCGCCAGAAGCAAGGTTATATTTTTTGAGGGTGTGTGTGCATCTAGATGTCTGTTTTGGCACGCTCTGTATTCTTTGTATTCTGTATTCTGATTTTAGCTTAAAAGGTGTCATTTGATTCTGGGCATATTAAAATGGCGATTTTTGGCGTTTTTTCTGTTTTCCCCGTCATAACTTATCGTGTGGGGTATCAAAATAAAGTCAATAAAGTCAAAATAAAATCAAAATAAATGGCTTACAAAAATATATTTATGTTGTATGTTTCTATGCATTTTATACTAAGATTAGCTATTCCCCGTGACTTTGTCTGCGTGTTTTAGTTTCAACGGTTTTTCATTTTTGCAACATTTTTCTTTTGTACTCCGCTTCTTTTGGTCGCAGCGTAATTATATAGCTTATAGCCTTCCTCAATAAATGGGCTATCTAACACTGAAAGAATTTTTCAAATTGGACCAGTAGTTCCTGAGATTAGCGCGTTCAAACAAACAAACAAACTCTTCAGTTTTATATATTAGTATATAGATATCTGAATATTTGTAAAGGTGTGTCCAAACATTGAGCAGCAAGAGCGCGGCAGCAACACGCGGCGTTTGTAGGACACATTTCTGCCGCGCTCTAGTTTGGACAAAGCCAACTAATGTTTGCGCGGCAGTACTGCGCGGCACAACCAAGATATGCCGCTCGCTTCAGTTGGCATCAGAACTAAAATGAAAGCGGTCGCATGTGTCGTAGCTCTACTTATTATTAAAAAATTGCGTATAAGAGCTAAGAAAAAACATATTTTAACGAGGAAATGCTGGATGAAACCACTTTTTCATCGAAGGTTACAGAATATTGAGTCAATAAATTATGAAATTAATTACCGGACACCACAGTTTTTAATACTAACCTTGGAAAAGTTTGAACATTTACATTGCCTTGTATCGCCAAATTTCGTGCCAAAAACATTCAAATTGCCTTCTATTTTATCTATTTATCTCCTTCCCTCTTGTGATTGCCGAATATGTCTATCGCATTAAGTGCAATGCAAGTGACGTACCTACATAGCATGTTATTTTGACGTGTAAAGTATGACTATACTCCATCTATACTTTTTGAATATCATTGTTATGAGTATAGTAAAGTAGGTCTAGATTTACAGCAATATTGGTATACATTATATTAATTATTAAAAGATTATAATTAACCCGATCCAGTTGTATTGCTTGTTTTTTCCCTATTCCTTTCTCGTCTATAGGAACTTAAAAGACTTTTCATTTTAGCCTTTAATTCCTTCTTGGGAAGATCAAAATTGTTGGCTATTGCATTCCACAAGTCTTCGCGTTTATTTTTATTATGGTATTCCTTTTCTCGAGGATCCCATAACTCTTTAAAAGATCCATACATGTCAATTAAACGAATCGATGTTTCGTTGTCCATGTTTGTGCGCAGAAATACGTCCAAACACAATTACTGCCGAATGTTAACCAAGAATGTTCGCGCGCGGCAGGTAGCCAGAAGCGCTCGCGCGCGGCAGTCGTCTAAACACAGCGCGGCGGGCCGCGCGCGGCAGCCGCGCACGATTGCCGCTCGATATTTGGACACACCTTTACATAAAGCATACTAAACACTATCATATAGTAATATTTATTTGAGTATTAAAATTAAATTTTAAATATTTATTCTTCAGTTACATACTTAAGAATTATTTAAATAAATAAATATTAGACATTATATTATGCTTATCTAGTCGTTACAAGATGACCTTGTCCACCATTTTATACTTACCGCTTTCACGGCGCACATAATTCAAAGTTTTAATTCTAGAATACAAAGTAAAGTTATTGCCAACTGCACGACGTTAGAAAGTTTCAGTGGACCAATCAGGACACAGCTAGCGGTAATCGTCGATTTCTAATTGGTCAATAAATATTTACTATTAACATCAGTACCAAGTATTTCGTTTTTATGGCTTGTTTTTAGTGTTTGGTGTTATATCTGGAATAAATAAGATATTTGTAATTTTCTTAAATGGTTATTTTAGTAGTAAATTAGCCAGCTATGTGTTATTTCGTGCTAAGTACCAACTTTTAGTGTTCAAGTGTTGTGACACGTTTATCGAGAAATGTTTTTAATAAAGTATTATGTTTAGTATCGGTAAGGTGTGGCTTTTGACTCTTTTAAGGCAAAACTTACCTATTACATAGTGTCAATTGGAAGTCAACGAACAAATCTAAATTGACACAATACCTACACTACACATCACAATTTTATGTTTTTCGACCTTTGTCGTCATTGTATCTTTAAATGTATTCCATTACCTAAGGTATTCTAACCTAATAGTACCTCTAGTCAAGATGGCCCCGTTTCTGTATAAATAAAATAAATAAATGTGGACAACATCACATACATTGCTCTGAACCCAAAGTAAGTAGCTAAAGCACTTGTGTTATGGAATCCAGAGACAACGAAGGTACCACAAACACCCAGACCCGAGACAATGTAGAAAAGTGGTTTTTCTACATTGACCCGGCCGGGGATCTAACCCGGGACCTCCGAGCTGGCAACACCATGAAAACCGGTGTGTACGCCACTCGACCACGGAGGTCATCAAACACATATATCAAAAACATGTATAACACAGTTCTTCTAAATAATATTTATCATCCTGCAGATTTAAGCTACAGAGCTGGTCTGTAACACAACAAACTGTGCCGACCAGATGTTCAACTAACTCATTCCCTTACGATGTCCAGCTTATTAACATCAACCAAAGCAAGCTTAAAATTAGAACCTGGAACAACGCCACACGGGCTGCTCAGGCTTTGTTTACACCGACACAGAGTGGCAATAAGGCTGGTTACACTCTCGCGAACAGCGAGCGCGCTTGAAAGGCGGAGCTACTGTTAAACGAGTTATAATATCGCGCGTTTTGTTGTTGTGCACATTTGTGATTAGTTTAGGTGTCATCATGAAAGCAAACGTATTTGAGTGGCGTCACTCTTAAACGCTAACTGCCAGCATTACGTTTGCAGCTCTACTCAGTGGCGATACAACAGCATATCTATAAAACGCAACTACTATCTAGGGCATTCGCAAGCGCGCATTTGGGCGCTGTTCAAACGATCTATGTAACCGGCCTAAGTGTGATATCGTTATCGGCCGCGTCCACTTCCTGCGTAGTTCTGCGTTCGGTCACGTAGCCCGGCCATAAGGGACAATGTAACCGCATTTAGTGTGTGCGGCGATTGTTTCGCGTGAATGGCCCCTTGTTGAGAGACCGATATCGCACCGGACGCGCGAAACGTCACGCGATTAATTTTATTGTTTCTTGGTTTGTTTGTTCAAATGTTTTCGTGTTAGATTTAGTTGTGATAGAAATATCTTGCCTGTAGTTTGTAGGCGGTTGATAACTATAAACAAACGATAGATACTATTACTATTGTGTTATTCAAAGAATTTTCTTAGATTCAAAGTATTACAATAAGAATGCTTATTATACTAGTAATGGTATGTAAGTTCATTACATATTTTTCTTTAAAAAGAAGTACCTAGATAGGTAGAACAATGTAATATATAAAAGGTTTATTTAACTTTTAAATACGTACCTATATGAGATGGTTATAGAAAAGGCGCTCTTATTATTAGTAAGCCCAAGAATATGTTAATCCTAGTGAGTTATTAATACCATCACAGTAGCATGTATCAATAATAGCGATCACATAAGACTCGTTGCAGATAAAGAATCGTCTAGAACTCTAGACCACTCTTGATCTATTGTCAATCAGTCGGAAACAGACAGAACGATTGTATCTTAGGTTGAAACTGTAGAACAAGTACCTAAAACCACACGACAATTTTTGTGACATTTGAAGCCTTACTAACAAAAATGTCCCAAAAATCGTCTACTGACATAAAATCGACTACCGACATCCAATCGCCACCTCTTTCGGACGCATGCGCCAGGATTTCAAATATTCGAAAAAGGAATCTAAAAATGAAGAATGTAAAACTAAAATGAATCACGATAAATTCCAACAAAAATCAAGAACTTCGTAATAAACTTGCATTAAACACGATGTGTAACTCGTTTGTTGTTTTGTTAATTGTAAACACATTGCATTACTACTATTGTGTAATTGATGGCATAAAACAAAGCTAGGGATATTGTTTACGATGCTATATTGAAACAAATGTACTGTCTCTCACTTGTAGAGTATTCAAAGGTCAACAATAGACGATTATGGCTGGGATTTTCTTTCTTACAAGACAAGTCGTCTGCATATGCAAGCTATTAGAAAAGAGTTTGTAAAGGCACTTATCCTCACAGGGTTTATTTAAAACCAAACGTTTCAAAAGTATGTTGGTTAAATTTGACGGGAACTAGGATAGCTTGTGTTGTGTCAAGAAATCAAAAAGTTTGAAATATACTACAAACATTTTAAATAATATTTTTTGTTTAATTGTGTTTTTCCTAATTAGTTCTTAAGTTTTTAGAATCGTTATGTTCTGAATGTAAGTATACTCAATGATTATACGTCAACGACCCTAAACAATTTCCCTTGACTCATTTCCTCGTCAGCTTATTTCGCAGAATACTGCGTTTCGTTCCCTTGGGCTTATATGATTAAATATGATTTATTCTTATTGCTTCCATAAAACTTTGAAGGGCAAAGTAATAAAAAGGATCATTTATAGCGCGAATAACCTAAAACTGACATTAATATCGGAAATTTTGTTTTTAATAGGTACTCAAATAACATACAAAATAAAATAATGACGGATTAACAGGATTAACCAATATTTACACAAGTTTTTAATTGGATATTAAAAATATGTATTACCAACATAATAAAATAGCTAAGTAATATTTTTATTATAAAGCGTGGTCTGAATTTGATTTGAAAACGCGTTCGATTTAATTTCTATTTTTTTTTTTTTTTATATATAAAAATGACAGGTGTAATATTTCAGCTTTTACGGTCCAATTTTAAAGTGGGTTGAAGTTATAAGCAGCTAACAAGCTCGTAAATTAATAAAAAATGTACGTACCATCATTTTAAGGTTCACACACCATGTTGTTCGTGTTTCTTTTTGGCAAAAGATTAATGATCTACCGACGGAATCAGTGTCTTGGGCCATGTAGAAAGACAAGACACGCCTCCACGAACCAAATGCCAGTGAGAATTCAGTTTTTAACGAAGTAAATTCTATCGCTGATTAATGGTTTTAAATTGAACGTGTAGGTACGTGTTATTTAACAACAAAGTCTTATATCTAAGTTCTGTGTTGGGGTCGACTTTATACTTATGTTTATTCTACAAGCTAAATGGAATAAATACGCCGAAAAAACAAAAGAGCTAGCTAGATAGATTTTTCTTTATGGTTTGAACACACTATTATATTTGAAATATGAAGTGTTTATAACGCATAAATATTATAGTGAAAAATGTTTCTTTTAAAAATTAATTGAAATATAAAATAAATTTTCTAAAAAATACCGCATCGTCAGTGTAATAGAATTTGTTATGTAGCTATAAAAGAAGGCGTGACGGCCGTTTCAAAATGGCGTCTGCAATTAAAAAATAAAACCTGAATATAAATTTTCCGTCACGTTTATACGGTAATAAAAATTCATAATGAGATTCCGTGGCGTAATTAAGACCGCCGATGCATGTGCATAACTAATATAAATTGTTTATCTTTTAGTGTTAAATATTTAAACGCAAGATAGTAATGACTGGTTTTTTTAAACGAGTCAACTACAAAATACTATATACCTATATGGCTTAAAAAACCATTACTATAGACTTTACTTCTCTTACTCTGCCTCTCCACCTTGAAAGGAAAACATTCAGCTTCACATTTTTATTTCGTAGACAAAAAGCTTTTCTTTTTTTTTCTTCAGTGCCCTAAAATATTTGTACTTAATATGGTTTTGTCGAACAAGGCCAGTATATGTAAAGTTAAGTAAAAATGCACCTAACCATAAACAACGGGTACATACAAAGGCTGAACATTACAATACCTTTGCCATTGCTAGAAGTCATTAATACCTGTCAAGTCGCAACGCTCCACCCGTTTGCGTAGTTACATTACGACGACCAACTTAGCTTTACCATACATACCTACAAAATAAGACCTTATGGCGATGTGTTAGAGTTCAATAAACATTAAAAACACATGGCTTTTATATTTGTTTTTCGATTCCCTGCATAATCGCCCATGATGGCGACACGCCTTCGCGCGAAGTACTGATAAATGGACGTACACTAACGTTTTTATCTATATTTACAAACCTTATTTATTTTCTTTAAAGTATATAAGCTTATTGAAAGCTTTTGTATATTTAACCATAATTTTCTGGTAACAGACATATCCCTACGTAACCTGCTGGTGGAAAACTAGTAATTTGTAAAACAACAATGGAGTATTAGAGTAGAGGCAATAAATACAAAATCCCTAAAATTGGTAATATTAACCTAACATTGAATATTACCTATATTCTTAAGATTATCAATATTATATTTATAACGTACATAAAATGAACATAATATATAGGTACGTACGTAACCAAAATAAATGGATTATTTTTGTCAACCATAAAAAAAAATAAGTAACGTTGCTTACCGGCCTCTTCGATTTTCGTAAATGGAATGTTCAGCTGGCTGTATAGTATAATACCTGTGCATTTTATTTATGGATTTAAGTCGCAGGACGGTATCTGAGACTGAGATGCTTGCGGGGTATCGATGTTGTTCCATTTACAAATAAATAATCGAGACTCGTTTTCATTGGTCGATCGGCTCATCCTATGTTACTTGTACATTATTACGTATTAGCATTCAAAATAAAATTTATTTTTACGTACCAATATTTATAACAATTTATTGGTTTGATACGTAGGTATCTAGTACCTATCTATACTTATATATAAAGCTGAAGAGCTTGTTTGTTTGATTGTTTGTTTGAACGCGCTAATCTCAAGAACTACTGGTTCGAATTGAAAAAATATTTTTGTATTGGATAGTCCGTTTATTGAAGAAGGTTATATAACATCACGCTACGACCAATAGGAGCGGAGCATAAATGAAAATCCGTTGAAACTAAAACACGCGGACAAAGTCGCGGGGGACAGCTAGTCTATAATAATATAAAAAAAAAAAAGAAATAATTGGTTTCATTGGTTGTACTGACAGTAGTAGATATTTTTATGTAATAAATAATCTAGAAGTTAATCCAAGTTGAGTAGTAATTAAACCAAATAAATACATTTCCATTGTTTTAACTATTGTTGTCTAGATCAATGTGGAACCAGATTGTTTTTTTTTTCATTAGTAGATATTAAATTTTTAACCCTTAGCAAAAAAAAACAATTCTTGTTTCGACATAAAGCCATTGAATTCAATAATTTTAAAAAACTAAATTACAAGATACCTATCTAAAATAAAAATAGTAAATGACAAAGCTAACATAAAATTAAATAAGTTTAATATATTTGAGAAAGTTCATCATAATTTTTCCATATTTACACACGAAATTAATGTGTAAAAACTATAAATAATACTAATTATCATTTTCACACGTAATTGTCATAAAAATAAAAACCTATGAATAAAATAAAATTATTAGGTCATTGAAAATATAATTTATATTAATTTTATTGCCTTTTAACACGTAATTCTGAAACTATTACTGAACAAAATACGACGAACTCAAGTGCGACCTTTAGATAATACAGTAGAAAGGGCTCGTGGCTAAGTGTAAGCCCGATAATAAAGGTAAGCCGCACTCGCCGCGGTTGGCCAATGGATGGGTGCCCGTTTAAAA
The DNA here is from genome assembly GCA_932294365.1 of Diachrysia chrysitis. Classification (NCBI taxonomy): domain Eukaryota; kingdom Metazoa; phylum Arthropoda; class Insecta; order Lepidoptera; family Noctuidae; genus Diachrysia; species Diachrysia chrysitis. The sequence continues at coordinate 3,603,788 of OW028661.1, forward strand.
CATACCGATACACCCCCGTGCCTCGGAAAGCACGTTAAATCGTTGGTCCCGACTGTCATATAAGTTGATCTTTGGCAGTCGTAAAGCCATTACAAATCTAACAACCAGTCTAACCATGGGATACTGTTTTACCCAGTAAAATGGGTTTTAAAGGTCAGATACTTCTTAGCTACACGTAGGTATACCTAGTGTGAAAAATACTATTTGAAATGTTTCTTGAAAATGTTTGAAACTTTTTGTATTTCATAGAAATATCAGGATTTTGCAACACACCTGCATGTTTATACCGTTTGGTCATAAAACTGAGATAAACTTAAGTTTAAGTTAAACCTCCGCCGGAGTTGACTGAGGCCAATGAAAACTTTTTATTGCTGCTATGAAAGTGGCTTTGCAAGCAGCCCCTACTACTTAACGTAATTACTACCATTATTTATGAGGAATTAAGCTTTAAATAAATTTGTCACATTTAATCTTCTTATTTATATTTTATATTTATTTAACAAGCTGAATAAATAAAAAATTTAATTAAGTTATGCAAACAATAAAATAAAACTACATAAAAATTAACTCAAACTTCATCGAAAGCAATTTTCATACAGTCACACGCACAGTCGTATTATATAGTAATAATATGCGGACTTTAAACTTACTCGAAAATTAACTTCTTTTACCATGTCATTTTAAATTAAAGGTATAAAATATTAAAGTTAGTGTCGCAGAACTGTCAAATATTAATTGCACGAGGTGAGAAAAATGTTAACTCTAATTGTTTAGTGTCATAACTAATTAATCAAGACCGTTTATTAAAGACATGAAATGGTAGTATATAATAATCCACTTTGTCCACCAGGGTGATATCTATACTAAAATTTAAATAGTTAATAGTTAAAACTAAAATATTACGTCACATAAAAAGTCACAGAAAAAAACAAAATTTTCAAATTCTCAAACGAATCCTTTTTATGTGAAAGATCAGTAAGAATCTGAACCTACCACAATATATAGCTTCTATCTAATGACCTCACAGTTTATGCAAAAAATCAATCTACATCCAACTCGATTCTAATTTCCGATCGAGTACAGTTAGTAAGTTAGCCACGTACGATATTGTGGTTAACCGTATGCATAGTGGCCGCAGATTGTGTTCGTCTATCAGCCACCGTGCCAGGAGCGTCGGAACAACTTATGCAGGGAATCCTGTTGTTATTCTATACTTTCTGTGAGCCTGGTACCCAAGAATGCGGTAAGTATTCAAGAATGAAGCAAGAATTCTTTGTTTATGACGGTTCATAGTAAGTAACTTTTTTGTAGTGCTCATTATATGTCCCACCTACTCAATTTTTTTTTAAATTCATGGACTCCAATACGTCCCTAACTTTTTCTCAAACTATGTTGGGCTTGGCTTTAGTATAATTCTGCTTATCTGACCTTACACTCTATTATACCTGAATAATAGAAAGGTGACCAAATATGTCAAAATCGGATACTTAAGAAAGTTATACATTAACTCCTGATTAGACTAAAGTATAATTATTTTACATCGTTTACTCTCATCTCGACGTACTATCGAGTAAATCTGTGTTACTACAATTACAATAGAACGTTAATGGCTATAGTAAATATTTACAAACAGATCATCTAGCGATGTCTCAATGCGTATTGTGATTATGTTTTATATTTAAACAATCAATGATGCAAACGATTACCTAACCCCCCACATTCTCAACAAAGGACGTTGTCGTTAGAATTTTGTTGAATTACCTGTATTCATGAATCCTAATAGGAAAGTTACGATGTTTTTATATTTGGCAATCAATTCACCGATGACAAATCTCTGTACTTATAGTTCAGAGGTTGAAAATATTCAGGGCTGTCTAAACATGCCACAATACTACAAATTATTAACAAGTATTTTTCTACAGAAAGATATATAACTAGATACAACGACATTGATAATGACATAAATTGATACACGCTAGAATATTACGCAATTTGTTATAAAAACTATAAACAAAACAGTGTATTCTCCGAACTGTTCAGTCCCCTATAGCTAACAAACCATAATTTCCTACGTAATAGGGGGGACTAAGCTATTGTTAATGACAATTCATGACCACCTAGTAAATTAGACGACAGCTGTGACTAGGCCATAGGTTTCAACCATACCAGATAATTTAAGTAAAAAAAAAACAATTGAATATTTGCTCATTGGTAATAAGAATAAAAGAGATCATATCAAGCTTTTGTGTTTTGTTTGCTTGGCTAAGAACTGTTTAAGTGGCTACTTAGATAGTTTAATTACCATGTATAAAATAATTATAGTGCGTGCAGTTTCAATGTTTGTTTATTAAAAATTACCTTTAGTTCTTAGCCGTTGTATTAGGGCTATTCAAAAATAGGCTCATGGTTCATCATGCTTCCTTTTGTCAAAATGGACTTATTTTGACAAAAGGAATAAACTGTAAGTTGCAACAACTACATTACAGTAGATAGGTACTAATCATTGATCTACAAATCATCTTTGGAAGACCTACAATTATGTATATTAATTTTACCCAAAAACGAAATCTTAGTTCCATCGAAATTTTCGATCATATTCGGTTGTTTTTTTCTTATTTTAGAAGCCATATTTAAATATATATTTTTCAATGGAAAGTCTATTTTAAAAACTTAAAATAACAAAAAAACATTTACGACATCATTTCCTCGGATTCTTTCTCTTGTCCTTATCCCAATTTATTTTGGGGTCGGCGCAAAATGTTTATTCCTTCCATTCTAACCTATAACTCGTCATGGTATCATTCACAGATTTTACGTTCATAACTTCTTTCACGGAATCCATCCACTTCTTTTTCGGCCTTCCTCTCCCTCTCCCCACATTTAAATTTATCACTCTTTTATTTACAGACGTTTCATTTCCTTCAATAATTTTCCTTTCAACTTTTCTGTCACTGGTGCCACTTGCAACAAACTTTCCCTATTTCTCTAACTAACACTTCATAAATGTCAAATTTCCTAATCACACCGCCACAACTTTGTAAGTTAAAATTACATCCATAAGCCACAGGATGCGTTACTATGTAAAGCCAATCAAATGTATTTTTACGATCTTTCTATAAATATCATCGTTTCCCTAACATTTAATACGCTATCACGGTATTAGAAAATACACTATAAATCGATAGTCGTAATTTTATGCTGCATTGACCCCACAATCATAGGTATATCGTTTCATTGGCTAGCAGGCTATCAAAATTTATGATCGACCAATCCAAACACGTTAACTATTTTGATTGCATCTTTTACACACGAATGAGCAATAATTGTAGTTTCTGTTGCAAACAAGTAATAGGCTTAGCTTTGGAAATAGAAATCATTAGAAGCAAATGTCTATAATAAGTGGCATAGTTATTGCGATGGCAATTTTTATCTACTGCAAATATGACATAATCATCTATTTGAATTAATTTTTTGTAACTAGTAAACCTTTTCTTTGGCAAATGGTTGCCTGGAAGAAATTGCCATGTGCAATAAGGCCGCCTTTTGTACATAATTATTAGGTACTTCTCAATACTATATCTTATATTTTATTATGTTCTTTGTGTGCTATAAAGAATAAATAATTAGTTATGTCTTTATACTATCATTTTCTTAGTTTCTCGTGCTTAGTTAGATCCCAAAAAGACGACTAACTTTTCTTAAAGCAGTTTTTACGACGCGGAATCAAAAGTTTTTAGTAACAAAAGAAAAACAAAATAAATACCTACGCAATATGTACTATTTACTGAGATGTTTATTGAAATACAGAGCGTATAATCTTTTTGGCAGGACACGTATTTGGCAAACAGGCCGCCTAACTAAATCTTTGCTATTATTGTTTTTATGAGTAAGAATCATAATTTGAACTGTTTTAGCATGTCTCAATGTTAGTAATTTACTATTACAACGATAAACATTATTCAGTTGACTAAATAGATAACATTATGAATAGTTTTAGATGATAAACAAATTAGATTAAGCCACGTGTAAGAAGATGTAGCTACCAATATAGACATTTAGAAAATAATACCTATGATGTTAAATGTACTTTAATAAAAATCTTTATCTATACTATCTACGTTTATCTGTACTATAATCCATATAATATTATAAATGCGGGAGTAACTGTGTCTGTCTTTCTGTTAAGCTTTCAGGGCTAAACTGCTGAACCGATTTTGATGAATCTCAGTATGTAATAAGCTTGGTTATCAAGAAAGGAAATAGGCTACTTTTTGTCTGGATAACCGACATCCACGCGGGTGGAGCCGCGAGCAACAGCTAGTAATATTATAAAAGATTTGTATTCTTGTATGTTTGTAACGAATAAACTCAAAAACTACTGAAACGACGTTTTTAAAAATATTTCACCGTTAGAATGCTACATCTTCCCACAACAGGCTATGTTGCTGTGCTATCCGGGCGTAGCCGGGGTGGGCTAGTAGGCTATATGTTTAGGAAGATGTACCCATAAATTAGACAAATATTTTTAAATAAAAGTTATTAATAAAATTTATTTTAAGTAATGTTACCTAAAGCTATGTTTCGCCATAAAGACCTACAACTGTAAATAGCGATAAATAAATAAAACAAAAAATTACCATTAAACATAAAAAAAAAACAATATGTTTAAAATATTAATAAATTTGCGAAATTTTATAGATTTATCAAGATATCTCCGTTAATTAATTATCGAAATTTTTTATAAAGATATTATCTCCGTTATGTAAAGTGTTTAAAATAGCTATCACAGTTCTATTAAGTTTTTTTTACTTTTACGTTTATCCTTATCTTTTTAAAAAATAACGATATTTTTTACCCGAATCAGAGCGACCACTTTGAAAAAAAAAAATTTTTTGAATCCATTTTACTACCATACAGTGCGCTTTTACCACCTCGCGCACAAGCCTCATTGATTATTCCAATACGACAATTATGGATTGAAAACAAAGAGCTAAACCAATTCAACGAGACACTGAACAGTGAACAGGCAAAAAATTTCTCTGAATCGTTTAGCATAGCAATAGAGTCGCAAGCGTGCATATACATAAGCTTTGATCAGACACTCGGACAGAATGGGAATAATTATGTGACTGGAATTCATACGGCGATGCGGTAGGTAATGTATTGTGTCCTATTATATCTTAGAACGCGCTATTTTCGGTGGTAATCACTGTAATCAAAGCGAATTTAATGAGGTATGACTGGGTATGATAAGTCAGAATGTAATTACTCCGTATAACTCCGTATGTATATCTTTAAAAAATAGCGTCAAAAAATTCATCCACATCGCTGTCGACTGGAAGTGTACCCAGAGACTGCCGGCATTGCCACGTTGTATGGCAATGCTTATTCTTTGTCTAAGGTAAAAGCCAGCCCTTGGGTCACGCGAGGACTTAACAAGACGTTTTGCCAGATCAAGGTCAGTTAGATAATAAAAAAATATATGATACATATTTTTTACTTTTTCAAAATAAGAAAACAATTCAAACGTCATTAGCCTTCTTTCCTAAACTTTGATTCGATTTGTCTACTTACCCTCAGTTTCTGGAAGGTTGATCAATTTAATCTGATGTCAAATCAACTGTCACGACTGTGATTGGTTAACCAAAAGACTAACAGCCAATCACAGCGCTTAACATGAGGATTGACAGGTGATTTACTAATTTTTGTGTTGATCAGCCTTCCAAAAATCGGGGATAACTAGATAAATCGAGTTAAAGTTTAGGAGGGAGAAGAGGCTAATGAAGTTTGACTTGCGCACAAAATGTACGAAATTATGACTTCATACGACACTTCAAATAAAACTAATGTCGTGACTTTTTAGTTGCTTAAAAAAATAGACGATTCTAAACTTTTTAATCATTTTCTTGACGGACATTAGAAAGAAATTAGTCATATATACATCCATTCATCGTCATCAATACATCCATACATTGGCGAGTTAGATTACAATAAGTTGTTTTAGTTGACATTATTGGAGATAAAGTAAGCGATTTTAAAATACCCGCTTTGTTTCACGAAAACATTACTCACATAGTTGGAATTTATAACTTAAATAAGCATTGTTATTTGCAAAAATCTTTTTCTATATATTTTATGGTGTATTATATTCACAATAATATACAATTTACATTACAAGTTGCAGCCACAAAACAGTTTTCACCGAATCGATCGAATTATTGTAAAGCGTAGCCAAAACGTCTATTGATTCGGTGAACGTATCAATATAGGTTCGTGGTAAAAATTATAACAAATGTGGTCCTAATATGATCAAAGTAAATAACAAAATGTCGTCAAAAATACATCCACATCGCTGTCGGCTGGAAGTGAGACCAAAATTACCGATTTAAGAAAAAATATATCGTTTTTGTTATTTAAATACGTGGTTATTTGCTAGTATGGATGTATTTTTGACGCCATTTTTTTATCATATTAGGACCACATTTGTTATAATTTCTAGGATTATTTATTATTTAATAGTTTAGTTTTGTTTTTAGACTAGTTAAGTTTGTAAATATGTATATAAAGTTTCCTGTAAGTAACGTAGGTCTTGTCTTGGCGGCACTACCGTACCCCTAGAAATTTTAGAACGAGGCAAATAAAGTCAAATTCCTTACAGAAACTTAAATTTCAATAAAATTTGAGTAATTTTAATTAGTATTATATATTATTAGTAGGTAGTAGTAGTATAACTTTAAGTAGTATTATTTTGTAATAATGTTTCTTAGGGCAGTCGGTCTTTTTAACTTTTTTACTAATACAACTTGTAGCATAAAAAGTAATTCTAAAATATTTTGTTTTCGGGTTTCGAGTTCTTTTTAACCTAACAACAGAACATTACCGGAATAAAATGTTATGTACATTTGATCTAATTGATCACAATTGAATTTGAATTGAACACAATTGATCTAACAAAAAAATACACCAAATCAATATCAAATCCTAATTTACATTCAAAATATTTCTGGTTCAAAGTCCACAATCCATAATAAATTCATCTAGTGCTGCGACCATAAATTCATCGAATCGATCGACATATTCTTCAAACATATCTGTATGCGTCTCTTCACTTATCGTAGTCCATATTTAAACAGAGTCGGATCTTCTAAGAAACAATTACATGAATTTGACACCGGATGCCTTAGAGACGGGAACGGATGGCCGGACAAACCGGCTGTGTATATTACGGTACTATTAGAGTCAAAACAATGCGCCAATAACGAGCCTAATAGGTAATGAATGATTTTCATATCCTTGCGCAAGATTGCATCCGTTGTTACTTGTAATTTGCACGTGGTTAGAATTAAATAGATACCGTTAAAGGCGTTAAAACGGTTTAGCAGAAATCAGTGACAATGTTTGTCGAGACTTGATGTCTCACATTATTAAGCGGAAGAATAAAACCAAAGAAGTATAAATCATTTTTTTTTAACTTTAAAGTTACGTAAAAATATTTAACAAATTAATCGTGAAAACTGGAAACTGTAGAAATACAAACCAATCGTGATTTAATGGTGCAATATATAATTTAAAACTTTATTATGCTGTATTTTGCAAACAGAAGATAAAAGAAAATAATTATTTTACCATTTTATGACCGAAAAATAAAACGTCAATCACTTTGAAGTCGCCATTAAGACTCATGCTGTCTCTGTCATTATAAGTTGTAAAGAAGCGGCAGATAGACATTCAAAGTCTTAAATTTAAGTTTAAAGGGAGAACTAATATCTATATGCGACTGATACAAAAAGCAGAAATATAAACTACAATTAAGCAGTCGATAATTTACAAAATAATTATCGATAGTTACAAAAACTACCACCACTAGCGGATCAATCAAATCACAGTTGAAAAGCGAAAAACATAAAACATGTAGAGTACAGTCAGTTCAATAAATATGCGGCAAAATGGACAATTTCATTAAGTTTAGTTAGGAGGCCTCGGAGGCATTCTTGCCCTTGTTTAGTTGAATATATAGACGAGCGCGGGGCATTCTTGCGTTGGTTTAGTGCGTTTGTTGCACCAATTTATGGAGCGGATGGACTCAAAGGATTCTCGAGAAAGGTTTAGTGACATACGGATGGCTTGCCTGTTAAGCAATCTAGTTAACTTCAGATGGATTTTAAAGCAAATTATACTTTTATTTTTTTAGTAATCATTCATTGGGTATTGAATATAAATAAATAAATTATATATGGTGATAGAATTCAAAAAGATTTCAAATGTAGTGGACACACTAATATAGTTGATGATAATTCTTGAACAAAAGCAATAATGTAAAAGCAAAAATAAGTATTAAAATCTTCTCCTACATTATGAGCAGCTCCTTAGTGACCAAAACGACCACATATTTCAGTCAAATGCAGTCAAACCTACATTTAATTAACATAAATACAAACAATTGTATTGTCACATAAACGAACCTACATCTCTTAAAGGCAAGGCTACATTTCTGTCCGTATGTCACGGGTCATCTCAGTTTAAGGCATTCAAACTAATTACTAAGTTTACGAGTTCATCTGGCCGCGCACATTGAGTTGTCTTACATTGTGAGTGATACGGCCTCAGAAATGTCCACCTGACGTTTTTATCACATGACGCCATCTTGGAATTGCGAAAGACTGAGTAGAAATTGTTAAAAGTACCAAAAGGAATTTGGTACTACATAATTTGTCATCAAGCTAAAGAGGATTTACGGTTATCATACATACAAAATGTGTGTACATTACATACATTATATGTATTCAAATATTTAAAATGTTTTCCGAAATTATTGAAGTAAATATTTACTATTTTTGTAAAAGAAAACAGCAAATTACAAAATGAATTAGATCGATCAAAACATCATAAGTACGTGTGTTATGAGGCACCGAGCTCAAGCACTGGGCTTTCTATGACAAAGCTTGGTAAAGTTTTTTAAACTTAATCGTGACGTTCATGTTACTAGCAACAAGACAAAAACACAATAAAAAGCTTAATCTGTCTCTGTACTACAAAATCACAATTATTTGTCTAATTCATACTCAAACACATCAATAATGAAGATAGCCATAAACTGGACGTAAGCTACGAAATTGATTACTAATTCTTACTGATCAATTTATAGGTTAAATTAAGTGATTATTGCCGAAATATCTTCAACCAAGGCACATAAAGAAGTCTTCATTGTGTAATTATTCAAGCCACGTAAAACAAGCAAAAATTACATCAATAACAAATAAAGCGCAGTTGAATTATTTTAATACGGCAACCATTTAATGGCTTCCCCAAAATTATTATTCACGGGTTAAGCTCGTAATGCACTCGTCACCCTCTTTTATAACAGCATGTCAATCAAATAGTCGTTAAAGCTATTCGACTGTTTTAGTTCCTACGTCCCATTTACCAAAACTCTTAATCACACCCAAATCCCTACTAGTTCGTGATACCAAGTTTAATGTCCCAGCAACTTTTTTGCTCAAACAGTTTTTATTTGACGCGAATTTAACGATCAACAACAATATTTTACGACTTATGACTGTATCGCAACGAGTTGCATCGGTTTATAATACTTTAATTTCACCGCCAGAAAACCATAAAAATATGCAAATGCGACATAAAAGTCGTTCGTGGGGCGACAATAAAATGCATTAATCCGCAGATAAGTCGAGCCGTCTACTTATCAAACGGACACTATTAAAATATATTATGATTTAAATGTTTCTATACTTGTTAAGATTACCACACGACTGTGTTCACACGAACTTATCGGACAAGCCTGACTATCTATAGCTTTTAAAACATATTGACACACCTACGTTAAAACAATGAAAATCACAATTAAAATGACAAGTTTCAAATTGATGGCACTAATATGTCGCTAATCTAACAAAATCGATTGCCTACGTTAGTAGAAAATAATTATAACATTATTTATTTATACTTATAAATTGGCTAAATATCCATAGGTACTAATATTATAAATTCAAAAGTAATTCTGTCTATCTTTCTGTTAAGCTTTTAGGGCTAAACCACTAAACCGATTTTCGTGAAATTTCCATTAGGTTTAAAATAAGCTTGGATCCCAAGAAAGGACATAGGTTTCTTTTTGCCTCGATAACCGACAACCACGCGAGCAAAGCCGCCGGCTAAATATTAGGCTATCCATAAATACTTATCTTGTACTTATCATCGCAATTCATTAACTCAAATCCAGTCATATTAACACGATTTATTTCTTCAAGTTACTATGAAACTCCAAGGTAATTAATTTTTAGCTTTCAGGACTTCACTTGCTTAAGAAATAAAAAGCAATTTTATAAACGGCTTAGGGCTATTAACAATAGTTCGCATTAATATAATTAATAACTGAGACAATATTTATAGATTTTTAATTACAAATTAGTTTTAAATATTAAGTATTTTAGACCAAATTTATCGCTCGTAAAATTCTAATGGGCCTTTGGAGTTGGTCCGACACGGTTTTCAGTTTTAATTTGGACCTACCGCGGATACGCGATTCCAGTTTATATATCAGTGACAAACTATTAAAATTATCATTAGGTCTGTCGTAAAAAAAACAAAGTCTTTTTATTGGATTGTATTAAATGAGTGTCTTGACAAGTGTATAAATTATTACGTTATAAATAGGAATTATTATTTTATCAAGATTATTAATATGTTGCGATATATTTAGTAGGCTATAGCAGTAATTATTTTTCCAATCGGTTAAATGAGCAAATTATACAACAATGAAACGGTAGATGACCCCGTGGTTTACAGGTTAACCAGACGACGGCAGATGCAGATTAAATGGTAGCATGTTGCGTGCCCAGACTTTTTTGTTTTTTCTAATCCGTTAGCTTGAGCGCATGCTTTGACTGCTTCACCGAACTTATGGCGAGGACCTTAAGGATCTCCAGCCAGAGCAATAGAAAACTAACGTCAGTAAGGTTAGTAAGGCCACCCCCAGTGGGGTTCGGACTTCGACTTAATGCGTTGCTAACAATCTTAATAAGGCAAAAACAGCAAGAAAGGGCTGGACCTAAGTTTTTATTATTTAAGGACATATTTTTATTGCTAGTTTGGCCGGCGGGGGCCAGCTTGATCTAGGGACCGGCTGTGCCCAGGTTAAGCCGAACTTACCATGTAGATATGAGAGGATTAAAGATTCCTCGAGAGGAATCTTTAGTTGTATATTCTTAACAAGCGACCCGCCCCGGCTTCGCATTAGTAGGTAAAACAAAAACGAATTATACAAATAAAACCTTATTCTTGAATAACTCTATGTATTACTAAAAACTGCATTAAAATTCGTTGCGTAATTTAAAAGATCTAAACGTACAGACAGCGGGAGCAAATTCGTTTTATGCCGGTCACTCACATTCGCGCGAATACGCAAACCCACAAGTGTAGGACGACATTTGCAAATGATTTCATTTCCAAGCTGTGACGGTTTTTTACAAGCATCAAAGCGCGCGAACGTTGCTCGAATGTTTGCGCGCATGTGAGTGACCGACTATGCAAAGCTATTTATCTTAATTCTCTATGATCCCTAGATCCAAATGTTAAACAGCACCTTGAAAATGTTAATTCCTATTTATAGATGTAACCTAACCTGCGTACAAATTTATATCTCTTTGAAGAATATAAAATTTTCATAAAGTTTTTAGAAGGAAACTTATCCGCTACATGAAATATTTATAAAGATGTGCTTATCTCAACTTCGTGTCGAAATATTTTGTGAAGAATACAGGTTTATATGGAATCTTATATCTACACAGGCATACTTCAATGTCAGGTGTATTGCTACATTTTTGTCTGTTGTTTTTCAGTGCACTTTTATTTTAAACTCAAAAAAAAAAAAAAAACTCAATTTTTTTTTTTTAAGAAAGTTAATTTTTGTTAATTCCTAAGCTAGAATTACAAATATAAACAAAACATATTAACCAGATAAGATACTCAACAAACTTTTATCAAACCAGACGAAACTGAAACGGACTGACGAACAATAATACACAATATCCAACTCAAGATAGAACTCGTCCTTGACCGACTAACACAAATCTAACTCTAGACCATACTGTCTTAATAATACAGTTCATTCTTGCTTGGAAGGTATAGTGTGTGCAATGGGATTTGCATGGACAGTCCCATCACAATTATATCCGGTGACCCAATGTCGCCAGTAACCTATTTGGTGGGGAAATTGAGTTTGTCGAATTCCATCAAAATTCGATGCGTACTCTTGCATTGTAAAACACCTCAGTGCCACTTGTGCCGATACCTGGCATTGAAGAACAGCGTCCATTAACATTATTTGTGAAAACAAAAGATCTAGGTTTAGACTTGGACAATTAAAAAAAAAAATATTTTCAATTTTGAATTTTCCGGTTGTCAAAGTTCTGTCTAATTAGGGCAAAACATACATCTTTGGGGAGCCTTTTTTTCATGTATGCTATACCTTAGTATTTAATCCTTTAGTAGGATTTAAAGCACCAAACTTTTCTATAAGAAAAATTGCATGAGCTCGAATCTGTTCCATGAGATTCACGTTGTTACATTTAAAAGAATCTTCCGCAAGTTACAAGTTCAAAGCATAACTAAACGATTCTCAGTAAGGAACAAATAACCAATTAAAAAAAATACTTATTTAAAGAGGTTCACTCGATAACTTCTTCACAGAAGTAATTGACCCTTTAAAGACGGTCACGGATTTTTAAGGCAGGTTAAGAAAAATCCTTCGGAACTATCTGGTGTGCTCGTGTGAATATACTAATTATTAAATTACTGCGAGCTTTCTTAAAATCCATTTAATCCTGTAAGGTTAGTTAGTACCTGAAGACCTACCTTTATGTAAGAAAATTAAGATGAACACGGTTTCAATGTTGAGAAGTTTATCGATCAATTGTATGTAGGCCAACATGAAGATTATTTTGAAAGAAAACCATTATAGTTGCATTTTGTTCAGTTCGTACGTATGAAGGTATAGCCAGAGGGGTGCATGGTGGTCGTGGTTGCATAAAAAACGGGAAGACCTATTAAGCCACATTACAAAGAAACATCATTTAACATAAAAACGTCGCTGTAGGCTTATATATGTTTTATAAAAAATCTGCCATTATTTCATCTATTATTTATGAAATGTATATTCATTTTCTTATAAAATTAATATTAAATTCCTCTTGCAATAATTTATATACATTTTAGATTTCAGTGGTATATCGTGAACCTTATTTTTTTAAAAGAAGCACGAAAGAAAGGAACATAAAGTAATTGACTGATGAATACTATTGACAAAATGGTAGCTTTTACAATGCAGTAAAGTTATTACCTTTGTTTGAAGACACGATAGCAGCAAAATGAATACCTCATATTTCTAAAGAACTTGACAATCTTTACAAAATTTAGCTATTCACGATTTTCATTAATATGTAAATTTTTGACGCTGCAACATATGGCATGAAAAAATATTTTACAAAATTCGTTTTTTTTAAAACTGTACAAAACGATCACGAACACATTTTGGAAGTTAAATGTGTTAAAATATCTGTATTGAAGTTGCACCTTCTGTATGCATTTTTCGGTCATTGTGTAAATTTCACGCATTGCCATTGTGGTCAATGCCTAAAGAAGCAAATTATTGAATTACACTTTCTATATGAAATTGGAATATTTATGCAAATAGCACTTAACATACTTGACCCTTTTAAGAAAATAATAATGAAAAGGTGCTCTGAAGAATAGTTTAAACAAAATGTCGGAAAAATTTCTGCATTTTAGTATATAAAATAATAGATAAGTTAGAATAAGTATATTGTATATGTATGTGTACATGTTAAGGTTACAGAGGGCTGGCATGGTCGTAATTGTGACTAAAACCCCCTAAATAAAAGAAGATAAAAAAAAACAGTTGCAGTGCAGTCCGGGAGTGCCGACAGAAGTGAAAACTTGAACAATTATAAACTTATACGCTGAGGTATCGGTAACGGTGACAATGTCCCGAATTCAATTGTTTTTTTTCCCATCTCAAAAAATGTCCAACACGCCTAATGAAGTTTTCACTTCAAAAAGTTATGATGCCAGAGAAAAATACAGAAAGTCAAGTCAAACTTTTAACTCCCCTCGTCGTTAGGGTTTAAAAAGGCCAAAGCCTTATACAGTACCAGCAGCCTGACCCGCCTTCGCGCGGGTATTTAACAAAAATTTCATAATTAAAAAAAACAATTTAGCCTATGTCACCCGGGGATAAGGTAGCATCTAACAGTGAAAGAATTTTCAAATCGATTAAGTAGTTTCGGAGCCTATTCAAAGCAAACAAACAATCAAATCTTTCCTCTTAATAATATTAGTATATATTAAAATGCAATACAAATATGATACTGCTGGTAAAGCCAAATTTAGTTTTATTATTTTTCTGTCACCGGAACTATCGTCCGACTTAATCGCCATAATACTGCGCCAGATTGTACGTACACATTTACAACTTAATCTCGATTTGCCTTTATTCATGAACTTTACAGTAACGATTGCTGTTTCACGAACACCTCATGAATAACTCCGATCGTATACTAAATATACACAGAAAATACTTCAAGTTAAACTGCTATATTTTGTCAGAGATTTGTGTTTGGCAAACAGTTGCTAATCTCCTGGGAAACGCAAATGCAATATATAGTTTAATGTCACTGATAAAGATATGACAGTGGCAGATAGCACTGAATAAACTAATACACTATTGGTTTCAGTGTGTCTTCCCTACGATTAAATTTGTGTACAAAAGAACAAAGGCGACAAAGGTTAGTTTTTAATAACCAGAATTTAAAATTAAAATCTAGAAATCAAAATCACAAAAAGGCGAATAAAATAAAATATATAATAGTATTCATTTGAAAATGTCTCAAAAATTTGCGTCGGCGAAAGCCTAGTGGGAATCAATGCACTTGTGTGCGTGCGTGCACCGCCTAATTTATCTGTGTGCTAACTGTTACCTTTCTAGGTATATTAATTATTATGCTGTTGTAATATAATCATTTATAATAGATAGGAATATAATAAAAAACACCATGTATTGCTGTACTTATCTTCCAAAAAAAGATTTAATATAAAAAGAAATATAGAGACAATACTCAACTATTTATATAAGTATGAATTTCAGACACAGTGCGAAAAATCCAAACGGATTTAGCCCCTCTTAAGTTAGGTACTAATATTTCTACGATGAGCGGAAATGACCTAAATCGAGGATATAACCGCAGAAGCCATTAATCCTATATTTATATCTTTGATGCACTTGTTACATAATAACTTAGGAACAAGATAGCATTTCATAAATAACGCAATATCTACAGCTGACCCTAAATAAAGTTCAAACGAATAAACTATTGAGTCCTTGCACGGATGATTTGTAAATGATTAGTATACATTTACATTGTAAATTAGGTTATCTTGACATTATTACTTAAATCTATTTATAAAAGGTTCACTTTTATCTAAAACACCTCTGGAAGACACCCAGATCGCGTCGATAAGACATTTTTTAATGACTTCCAAAAAAAAATACGTCTCAACAATTACTCTCGTATAAAAATACTCTAATCTCGAATGATAATAGGTATATGAATCAGAATTAGTTTAATTTCACACAAAAAGTATTTTCATCAAACATTTAAACAGCTACTTACACAACTAGTGAAGACATATTAGTATCAAACAAGCCCAAACACGATAGGATGGCGTCGTTCCGTTAAAGAGTTCCTATGACCACCTTCTGGCTCCAGCATCAGACCAGCTCGAAAGTAGAATATTATTGTATTATAACCGAACTTTTACACATATGCAAAATTTCATATAAATTAGATGTCAGGAAGTGATTCTAATTTAGCTTGCAAGATAAAGAAGATACATACGTTGCAAGTTAAAGAAAAGTTTGTACAAATAACCCTAATACTGCACTCATCGTCCTTAATAGAGGCAAGGTATAATGACGATAATCGCTTAATATTTAGCTATTTTATTAAGATCATGAATTAAATTAAGATAAATAGAAATAAGTGCCACCGAAAAAAAAAGTATCCTCTTATTTAATTCTGCATTGATTCAAAATTATTTATAAAACCCAGAAGCGTAAACTTATCTAAAAATGTCAATGCCATTATCAATTTAACAACCAATTGCACTCACTTTTCTATGTATTACATTTTGTATCACCTACTTGCATTTTAAATTCAACATTATATCAATCATTATAAAACTGAGAAAGCAATTTGGGCATGGAGATATAGCGATTACCGTCAAAGATAAACCAGGCAATCTAGAAATATTTTTCAGGATGTCTCTTTGCATTCAAGCCACTGTGTTGGTAATGCTAATAAATGAGAAAATGGGATGATATCA
The DNA here is from genome assembly GCA_932294365.1 of Diachrysia chrysitis. Lineage (NCBI taxonomy): Eukaryota > Metazoa > Arthropoda > Insecta > Lepidoptera > Noctuidae > Diachrysia > Diachrysia chrysitis. The sequence goes on from OW028661.1 coordinate 3,620,201, forward strand.
AATGATCAGAATAATATTAATGAGAGCATACTCCTAAGACAACATAAGCTTGGGCCTTAAGCACTCGCTTTAATCCAACAGCAAGTTTCATTTCATTTCATTTCAACATGATTAAAAAATTACCGACGGAAGCCCAGTTTCAAGGTAGTAGGAAAATCCGTCCTGTATGCCAGAGGCTTGTATGAGCTTAGCCAGGACACATGTAGACAACATCATGTGTTCTGGCTAAGTTACAGAAAAAAATCGTCTGATATCTCCTGACGTCTCAAAAAGATAAGATATCTTTTTATCGGGTCGCCTTGCTCAACGCGGCACCCTATCTTAGGTCAAGAAAAAAGAATTAAAATAAATTGTGGATCAGCGTATCAACTGGCGTTATCAGTTTTGATACGATATGTAATTTGCATATATTCTTTAAGACGTATTACTGACAAACTGCAGTGCCAAGGTCTGGTCTTAAATATACCGAATATTGCCGATTCATTACTTTGTGTCTTTGATCCCGTACTTGGGTAATGTAGTACTGTACCGGAATTTGACAAATCAAATGAGGACTCTGGTATAGCAGTAATTGCGAAAGATACCCATTTGTATCTTTGTATTAGGGAAAGAATAAGCACTCGTATTTTAGTCAATTAAAATCCAAAATTGCGTCCGCCTTTCTCACAGGGGAAAAAATTGTATTTACATAAGAAAAACAATTAAAAAAAATATAACTTTTTAACACAAACTTTTAAATCACCTGGGGTCAAAGTACTAGCGTTACAAAAGCAATCAAGCCTAAACACGATGGGATAGCGTCGTTTAGTTGCAGAGTTCCTATGGTCACCTTCTGGCTCCATCAGAGCCGCTCGTAAACACCATAATATTGTATCGTTAATGCAAAATTTCATCTCAATCGGTTGAAAAGAAGTAGTTCTAATTTAGCTTGCGATTGTAATGTATTGCAAGCTAAATTAGAAAAATGTACCTTATAAAAAGGGGGCAACCCGGTGGATTTAGCCGGTAAGTTATGTCCCATGTCTTTGCATGGTAAATTATGGCCATGATTACAGGCAGGTCAAATAAAAGTCTTTGAATTACCAATCAGAAGAGCTCCAAGCAGAAATGACAAATAGAAATCGCTACCTTCCAGTTAATCACCGCTTATAATGTAAACAAAGCCAAACAATCCATATTTTAATCAATGTTGTGCGTTATGTGGTCACACATAATTTGCTGCGACTATTAATTGGCCGAGGGCATCAATCACCGTGTCCCATGCTAATTGCGTACACGATCATAAAAAATTAATTAGTACGTCCTTATCGTAACTTGGGCTTAATGTTGCAAATGTGCTCCGTTATTTGATTAATTAAATCTTGTGTACATTTGTTGTTTATTACGATGCTGGAGAAATTTGTGGAGATTGAAAGTAGAGTTTTATTGATTGACTAGAAAATACGTCCCGAGCTTACTAGAAGCGTCAATATTTGTTCTATTAGTTACATACACTTCTTCTACGCCCTTATACACTTAAAACACAAACTCACTCAAACGATTTCCTCGAGTTCCAGACTTACGTGCCATTGGTTCTTACAAGGAAGACCTTTCTGCCTGCGCAATCTCAACACGTCGGCGTCGACCTGAATAGCTATTCTCAAAACGGTCCGCGTCAAAAGTAACTTTGTCCAACGCCAAAACCATGTCCAAACTAATAACCTTTTTTTACATTTAAGAGCTGATACTGAAATAAGGACGAGTTATTTCTTTTAAACAAATAGATACTGAAGAGTTTGTTGTTCCACACCCACCAGTAAATACGTTAATAAGCTATCAGTAGTGAGTACTTAATGCCATATAAGCCATAATTTACCCAGTAATGGGACACTTGGCCGATACTATGAATACACGGTTCTCCCACTAATCTAAGATATTTAACCAAGAACAAGGATTGACATTTTATTAATAGACATTTGAGGTACGACATAAATAAAACAAATAATTTGAAACAACCCGTATTTTATAATAACTATGTACTTATAACTTATACGGTGCCAAATTATATTCAAATCAATTTGTAAGCAATCATCAAATCCATAAAAATACAATAAATATAAACACAAGACTTATTCAAACACAATTTTACTTAAATATGATAACGCGTTAACTATTATTTTACCGCCTGCAATGTCCTCAGTTAAAAAACTTCATAGTGACTCTTATTAAACCCCAATTAACAACAATTAAGAGAAACTTAGTACTTTGTTTGTTATGTGAGAAAATAATCATCATGAATCACGATTGTCACAAATAAAATTATACCATTCCATGCCAAATTAACGCGCGTCCCACCAGTAAAGAAATGTAATAAGACTATTATTTACCTAAGTCAATTTGACAGCTAATAAACATATTTCATAATAAAATATGAGTTTCAAGTTATATTAGTGCACAGAACTAATGTCATACAATACAGGCATTTAAAAAAGCAAACAAAAATATATTGAGTGCATGAAACACAATATCGATGGCTCTCAAAAGGCTTTGTGCGTTAGGTCGGGCGCGGGCGCAGGGTGCGAGCAAGACGGCGGGCGCAGATTCCGCGAACGCCCGAGTTATGACCCTACAAAACGTCAGGGGAATCATCAATGTTTAAATCGTAATATATTGAAGAATTTCGCAATTATCATATTTCATACTTATTTACGACGTCTAGGCTCCCAACCGACATCTATCCAATGCGATCCTGGGAGGTCATAAAACGAATAAACCACACAGTAATAAACGTGCGTTTTATTTCTTGTATAATTATATATGAAGCTATTTGTTTTTGGATTTTTTGGGTTCGCGTGCAGTGGGGGGCGTTTATGATCTCTCGGATGCTGCAAGTGCGGTTTTCGCGAGAAACGTATTGAGTTTATTAGGGTGGGTTAACTTAAACTTGCAACGCAAGTCCGCTGTAGACTTGCGAGACTGCGAGTGACTTTTACTGTTCTAGTGAGTGGCGGCGATGAATTTAATGGATGGAAGCAAACACGTACAAAAGGAGATCGTCGGCGTTAAAATGAGAACATTTTATAGTTAGATAAGTCACATTTATGCTCCACGTAACTCATAAACGGTATGCAGACGTATAATTACGTACACCATGCGCCATTGTTGAGGTGCCTGGAAACTAAATCAACTAACGTATACTTCAGTAGTGTTTACCTATAAAGTTCAATTATTTATTGAAAACTTGATGAAGTCTTAAATTTTTAGTATATGATTAAACTGAGGTTTTGTAAAACTGTTTTGAGCATATTCAATTAATTATCTCAATGGTGGTTAATTTAAGTGTGTCTTAAGTATTATCATTATTATTTTGAGCAATGATTGCAGATTTACAAGTCTTATCGTACTCGCATATAGGGAAAATATCTAAGCATATAAATAAATAAATACTTTAAATAAAACATCTTGGTTTTAAAAAAAGCAATTGATTTTTAAAAAGTCTTTCCACATCTTGAGATTAATTTCACTTTTAAACTTTTCATTTGTAAATATATATACAGTGTGAAGCTTTTTGTTGCTGCGACAATGATTAAACGTACATTTGTTGGCAGACATTTTTAATTACCAGTGCACCATATATCTATAAGTTTGCGGAGTGGTCGAAACCCTTTTAGCCGGATGGGTATTATCCTGGCAGTCGTAAAGCCTGTTTATGGCCTATAAAACCAAGTGGGGATACATACAGGCTGTGTGCATTTCGAATACTTGTTGCATTTTTATAACCAATATATTCTGTTTGATTTGTAACTGCTGGAAGACGCGAAATTACTATTTTTTGGTTATTTTTTTATCTGTCCAGTTAAGCGTGGGTTTAGAATAGAAATGGTGTGTTATACTTGTTATTGTTTGCTCTGCACTTCAATGAATTAACATTACAATTTCTTTAGAATTAAAAATGGATTAAAAGACAATGTGATAATTTATTGTTATTGTATATTTAGTTTTACTTGCCATGTTTCACACAAACTGTATAATTCTCACATGTTAAAAAGCTAACATATTCTTTAATGGGTCAAAGGGTAAAGAAAAGATTGGTTCTTAATGCTTACAGCTATAACATTTAACGCGTTATTATTTATAGACGATATTTTTATATAATTTATGAGTTAATTTTACTTTTTTAACTGTTTACTTTTTGATTATAAAATGTTACGTTACAAACAATATAAATATAAAAATAACGAGTTTTTCGTTTGTTTTTTTACGATTTCTTGATTGTTCATAAATCAATAAATAATCAACAATTAAATGAACTCAATTTCGAGCGAGGAGGCATCGTGTCCGTGGTTTTTAGCACAATTTCATATAAAAACGATTTATATCTTTGAAACTTAAGTGTTATAATAAAACCAATGATTAAAAAAATGGCCAAGTGCGAGTCCGACACGCGCATAAAGGGTCCCGTACCACCGTCCAAGGTTTATCCCGTTAAATCAAACAAAAAACTCTAAAAAAACACGTCTCTTGCATACGCATCAAAATTTTTAATCTTATTTTTATTTTTGTTATTTGTTGTTATAGTGGCAATGGAAATACACACTAAAAATTTCATCTGTCTACCCATTACGGGTCATGAGATACAGCCCGCTTACAAACAGACAGACAGAGGGACAGCGGACGCTAAATAGAGTTCCGTTGGCACCATTTGGGTTCGGAACTGTAATAATATTCAACGTACAAGGGACAAATGTTCTAAAGATAAGTAATTAATTTTCAATAATGCATCGACTTGAAAAAATGGCATAGGTTTGCAGTCTCCTTGCCATTGCCCTTAAAAACATTCAAGATGTCCCTAAAGTTTAAGGCCACCATGAAGATTTTCCAGTACAATTCTAAAGCAAATCCTGGCCACAAGCCAAAGATTTTACTGTGAATCCGTTTGATCAAGAAATATTCAGTAAGTAGCAAGTTTTATGCACCTTCCGAGTGATTCACTCAGTTCACTTTTTATTGAACTTAGGAGGCAAATTGAATTGTTGTATATATTGCGGTGTTAGTTAAAGGCTACGTTTGAATAGAGCCTAAATACTGTCTCATAGTTAAGTACCGAATATAAATAAAACTTAATTTTACCATTTACTAAATCATATCTTAGGTACTTAAGGTGAAATCTTTGTGTAAATATAGCTTAGAGTATCTTTACATAGTAAAAAAGAAAGTCGCTCCCGCTGTCTGTACGCGTTCATCTTTTAGACTACGCAACGGATTTTAATGCAGTTTTCAGAAATAGATAGTCATTCAAGAGGAAGGTTTATATGTATAATACATGCATATTATAGTATAGATAGATTGTAAACCGATTACAAAGTATTTTGCTTTGATAGGGTATGCCTCGGAGGTGGTCTCATAGAACTATGATCAAAATCGATTCAGTAGTTCGGTTGTAAAATCAAAATGATTGGAAAATTTTACCAAGAATTTCATTTTGGTAACAAAATTACATATATTTCTTAATTTAAATTGGTTATACAATACACTTATACTAACTTAAAAGTTGTTTTCTTTTACATTTATCTGTAATAATTTTATGGTATTGGAAGACCCTATCGAGTGTTATGTCACAATTTAGGAGAGGCCTAAAAAACTCAACCGTGTAACTGAGAAATAAAAGCGCTTTCAAAGTGTGCGTGTTGTGTGTATTGCGCATGCCAGACAAGCCGACGACAGACTGACTTATATAACTTTGTTAGATTAGCTACTTGGTTAAGAAAACCCGTAAAATAAAGATGAAATACAAAACGATTTAAAAATAAACTTACAACCTATTTGTATCACGTGACATCGTATAAAATAAACTCTACCTACACGATGGCATTTTTGTGCATTTTGTGATTGCAACTCACCTAAGGAACCTGGCTTATTTAATCCTTGCATGTTTTAACAAAGGTATGCAAAATACGAAAACTACAAAAAAACAAATGGAATCATTAGTTATTTAAGTATAATTACGGGTACAATTTACGGGTGCTAAACAACGATTGAGTACGTCACTCTAAAAACAAAAGATTTTTTAAAATTAATTAGAATAATATGAACATTGTCTTAGTGCTGTTTTGGAGTAAATCTGGGATTGTTAGCAACTAGTTGAAGTTATGTTTCTTCTTGTTAATTGAAGGAAGCTGCAGACTATACGTCTTGATACTCATTGAGTCAGAAAGCAACATTGTTAAAGGATAAATAAACAAGTACAATTCCTTACTTCACTTTTTCGTTTCAAGTTATCTAGTAACGGCTTTTTAGATCTGTTTTTTTTAATAATGTTTTCTATCTATAGCGCACATAAACAGCAGCAACACATCAATAAGAGAAACATAAATCGTCTCGTAAGGTCATAAATTAAATTAAGAATAATTTGTCAAGAATTGGGCAATTTCATAAACGTCAGCCTTAGTGTTTTTATTTAAATTACAGTTTATTTTAACTAAAACTCAGTTAGATTTTATTGAAAAAAAACGGTGAACTCACATAAAACCTTGGTGCAATGTAATACTCTTTAGAATTGGAATGCCAAGAACCGTATTGGACGTTTACGCGGACGAAGTCGCGGGCAAAAGCTAGTTAAAAAATCAAAGTCTCGTCTATATAAAATGCAGACAATATAAATAAATATATTAATAAATAAAATAAATAATTACAATAAATACCTTACACATAATAACGTTACAAATTATGAACGTGACGTCAGAGAAATATTACACAGACCACAGGCATAACTAGATGTAGACACTCATATACACAGATACGTAATCTAGATGCTGCACGAGAATCGTTATCTCAGCATTCTGCACCATTTATCTTAATTATGTAATATGCACTTAATTAGTACACAATAGATGTATAGTTGCATCAGTTACACGTGTATCTATGGGGAAAATATACTGTTATAGCCCACATAGTACCTTTGATATTGCTATGCAATTAATGAGTAAAAAAAACTGTAAGATGGAACAACCACGTTGTTCTGTTTTTTTTTAGCTGGTTTTTAATTTGTACCTACGTAGATGATAGTCATTTGTTAGAATGATTCATTGTTATAATCGTTGATATTTATGCTGCTTGATAAACAGCTGGTGAAAAATATACATTTACACGACGCACAGTTCGGCTTTAGACCAAACCTATCTACTGAAAGTGCTATTTACTGTCTCAAGCAGACTGTTCACTACTACACAGCAAGGAACACGCCTGTGTATGCATGTTATTTAGATCTCTCCAAGGCATTTGACCTTGTCAATTATGATGTTTTATGGAGCAAACTTCACAATGTTGAGGGACTCCCTGCTGAATTAATTTGGTTGCTTAAATATTGGTACAGTAATCAAGAGAATACTGTTCGATGGGCAGGCACTTTATCTGAAGTGTACAGGTTGCAGTGTGGGGTGAGGCAAGGGGGGTTGAGCTCGCCATGCCTCTTCAACCTGTACATTGATGGTCTGATTGGGGAGCTCAGCGGCGCCGGTCTCGGATGCTCGATAGACGGAACTTGCATAAATAACATAAGTTACGCTGACGATATGGTGCTGTTGAGTCCCTCAGTCAGAGCTTTAAGGTGTCTTTTGAACATTTGTGAGGCGTATTCGGGGGCTCATGGGCTGAGATATAACGCCAAAAAAAGTGAATTTATGATATTTAAGGCGGGAAAAAAACAATATCGTGCGCCCGTGATCACTCTTTGCGGCACACCACTTAAACAGGTGAGTAAGTTTAAATATCTTGGTCACTGGGTCACCGACGATTCGTCGGATGTTATGGACATCGAGAGGGAACGAAGGGCGCTGTCTGTGCGGTGTAATATGCTCGCTCGTAGGTTCGCACGTTGTACAAGAGACGTAAAAATTACTTTATTCAAGTCATACTGCCAGACACTGTACACGTGCGGGCTATGGGTGAATTATACGCATCGCGCGTACAGCGCCCTTCGCGTCCAGTATAACAACGCCTTCAGGGGAATGGTGGGGCTGCCGCGGTGGTGCAGCGCATCTGCCATGTTCGCGGAAGCGCGCACACAGGATTTTTTCGCTGTGATGCGCACGCGCTGCGCCTCATTGCTGAGTCGAATGAGGATCAGCTCTAACGTTCTCCTGAAGACCTTGTCTGAACGGTGGGATTCACCAATGCTGCAGGCGTGGATGGGGTTGCACTCTCTTTGCAACAGGAGATGAGTGGCTCCCCTTTCATGCCGATTACTTTAGCTTAGTTTAATTTTCTTTTCTTTTGTTACGTACTAACATTATTTGTAAGAATGTAAAGTTAATACTAACAAAATGGAACCTGATTTCCGAAATAAACGATTATTATTATTATTATTATTATTATTTACTGGACTAACTAACTACATACTACGATTTTAATGTTATTCCCTTTGTTTATCACTATTTATGCCTCAAGTCCAGTTCCTGTGTTACCCAATAAAATGGGTTGTAGAAGTCAGATAGGCAAACGCTCTATGTAGAAGAAAATTAAAAAAAAAACTCTAAAAAAATAATTTAAATAAGTTAACTTATAAATCGATGAGCGGCGGCTGCACGCGGGAAAAAGTGTCACGTTCCGCCTGAGTCGAGTGTGCAAGCGAGAGCGCGGAACAAGCGATAGAGAGGCACGATCGGCAAAAGCGTTTGGCTTGTGACGTTATCACGTATATTATCGTTCGTAAGCCGACTTTACAGAAAACCAATATTTTTACCCTACTTATAACCCCTCAAAAGCGAAAATTAAACTGAATTTTAAATTTGCCTCACCTACGCAATTGTTAATTTATCTAGTGATCTGTTAGAAGTTGGTGCATAATCAGGAGTTGTATACAGAGAAGCGCAGTCAGGAGTATACTCTTCCGAATACAAAAAGAATTTGCAATTGACAGAGAAATCCGTGAACATAAATAGAAAAAAAATACATACGATGAAACTCAGAACTTCCTTTTTTGAAGGCTAAAAATACAGTATTCAGCTGAATCCGGTAAGACTGAAAGCCGACCCCAACATAGCTTGGGAAAAGGCTAGTGTAAAAGACTATCCAGTGTAAAATGTCCACTTCATTACACTTACTAATCTTTGTTTTTCTGTGTAGATAAGTTAACTACTTACGTGTATTTTTGTTACCTAAGTAATAACAAAAAAAATACCTCAAAACAATGTTATCTCAACCGGAATTATTCAAAACGTAACGTGTAAAGTTATTTCGTTGACACAATAGTACACAAAGAAGACGTTAGGTGTCGCTACGTAGATACGTAGTTGTACATCTACGTGGATATATTTCTACGTAGATGTATACCGACCTTGCCCGCCCGCGCTACTGCCCGAAATACGGGGGCACGTAAAATTTTAACCCTTACATATAGGGTTGGCACTATCTCCTTTAAAAGTATATTTTTGTTACAATAAAAGTGTGTTAGAAGCTATTTTAGGGACATGAGAAAATTATTACAATAAGGTTAGCAGATTAAATTACTGACTGTTGTGAATGAGTTAAGTAACACTGTTTAATACATGAAACAATTTCTAAATCTATATCTCTAATTGAACTATCACACTATACAGAAGCATAAGGTGACTTTTATATAAGTGCATAAGGTAGCAAACTAAAATTTGACATTTCCACCTTAATAGTACCCAATTTCAGCCCCTTGAAAATATCAACCCCGTGTCTGACAGCCCTACGCTATCCGTCCGAAATAGGGAAGTTTAATGACAAGCGGTGCGATCGTAAAACATCAAACGTTTGCGTCAGGGGTGTCTCTACCCAATACTCTTTTTGCTAACTTTATTGCAAGTGAAAATAAATTAAATGTTAAGTAGTTACAGTGAAATGGTGACGAATATAGAACGGTTGGTTGTCGTTTGAAATGCTTATGATTTTATGTTATACGAGATGAAAGTAAGATTCAAAGTATCATTTTGTTTTGTAAACATAATTTCTTGAGGTCTTCAAAGTTCACTTTTAGAATTTAGAGCTGATTTTTCCAAGGCCAGATAATTTTTATTCGTGGAATAAAATTGACATCTGACAGATTTTTTGGAGAAGAACTGTCAAAAAATATTTTTTATTATTCTTCGGATAAAATTATAGGTATGGCGTTGAAAAACTGTGACACTATGCCAGTAGAAGGCACCAAATAGAAAAAAATATATTAAAATAAAACTGTTAATTTAAAAGAGATTTATCAGAAGTGAAAACCTAGCGCTCAGATAATAACTAATAGCTGTAATTTTCTCAGAAGGCTTGTATATAAGTTTATAACTTTGTACGTGAATGTTATCTACAAAAATGTTCCCAGAACCATTTAGATTATAGCAGTAAACTGCATAGTAATGATGGATACCACTAGTTTACAAGATAGTTTGTAAGATTAAAATAACGTGAAATAGACCATTAGTTAAGTTAGAGAAAACATAATTATGTTGCAACATCCGAAATAATTGTTTCCTTTATTTTGTCAATTCGTCAATCAAGCTTAAGTACATGAAAAAAAAAATCTACAAAATTATCTACTTTATGCAGTAGGTTCTGCCCCGCGGCTCCACTCGCCTTGCCTTTGTCCCAAGGTAAGTAAACTAATGATAAATATATAGCCTATAATCTTGCTCGAGAATTCAATGATTTGAGGCTGATAAATACAAAAAGATTTTTATTAAATAACCAGTCATCTTGTTTCAGAGATTAGCGAGTTCAAACAAACTCTTTAGCTTTAGTATATTAGTATAGATAGTACCAAAATAATTACCTATCTGACGCAACATCAACTGGTACCAAAACCAATTTTAATATAGAAATATATATCGGATAGTTATCAAAAGGCTGTGGTACCAAAACTTTATATTTTTAAACAAGGCCCCCCATTTTTGTCAGCAAATTTCTGTTCGTTGTCACCACAATATCGCTATTAAATCCTTTATCACTAGTCACAGTTTCAGTGATAGCTTTTTCATGTAACCAACCCTAAGCAGTGACCTACACCGCGAAGGCGAGCCAAACAAACAAAACCAACTAACTAGGTATCTAGGTATCATCCCTAGACACGTATTGACGGAAACGCAACCTTGTTTTCCGCTGAATTCCCTTCGAATTCTCCAACTAAGCTCGTTTGTTCAGACTCATTTGAAACTCTTTCACTCGAAGATTCGAGAAGCTTCCACAAGTTTGGGAAACTTCGATTTTTATTGATTGGATTTATATGCTTGATTGCAAAGCGAAATTGAGAGATGGCGTGACATTTTAGAGGATTCAAAAATTGTATAATACTATGAAATTTGTATAATTGACTGAAAGGATAACCGAGTGGTATAAGTCACCACGCTACTTACCAATGTGCCCGACTTGCCGTGGGTTCGATCCCCGCATGGAACAAGCATTGGTGTGATCCCCAATTCTTGTTCCAAATCTTGGTGTTATTTGTGTATGTGAATTGAATGTTTTTGAAATCCCCGCGATACAGGAATTAAACTCCCTAGTGTGCGAGTCGTCTTTTATTTATTTAAGAAAAACCTTGTAGTATTAGATAACTTACGATGTAGTGTGACATTATAAGAAAGGTTGTACCTCACCAATGCCTAATGAACAGTATGTACACCTTACAACATTATACCTATTATACTTACATTTTGCAAATGCTTTTTTCGATACAAACGTTAAAACACATGAACTTGAACAATGCATTTGGAAAAGCTGTCGAGTATGATCGATTAACTAGACGAAAATCACATACCAAGGAAATAAAATGCAAAATTATACTTTTAAAATATGGAGTTATAACCATGGATAAAATTTAATTAAGTATTCAATTTACATAATATTTTATCGATATCTTTCTACCCGCGTTTCTTCACTAACTAGGCCTCGTAAGTTAACGCAAGCGCAGCAAGCATAAAAAAGTGTTTACATAAGTATAGGCTCGCTCCGCCCATAGGCTTAAGTTTTTATGGCCACCCCACCCCATTCTCCCTTACTTGGACGACCTATCGGAATCCTGCACCCCTTGGGGTGCCTGCAATGGGGTACAAGCCTAAGGCGAGAAAGAGATGGCCGCATAACCTTACAATAAACAAGAACAACCAATGATACTTAAGTTTTTTTTATCCTACAGTAAATTTTATATTTATGTTAATAGGATTTATTGTTAATAACTTGTTGAGTTGGACAATTGTCTAGTTTCTTTATAACGTATCTAGTAAAAGTATTTTATGTTGAATATTTAGTTTAGTTTACACTACAGCACTTAATAAACTGTCACATATAAAATAAGTTTAAATTATAGTTGTCGGGGAACTTGTTTACACGATATATTTTTCCTTAACGCCAAAGCACAGACCACACAAAAAAAAATACGAGCGTTAACAAAAGCGTTTAACATACTGACGTTCAGACGCTAAAAAACAATGACGCCATTTTTAATAGAAAAACAAACGTGTTTAATTGTCAATTATTGAATTTTGGCTTCAATTTTCTTCACTTTGAGCGCTGCTGAATGTCTACCTCTTTTATTAGATCTGAGCGTCCAAGTTGTGAAAGCATTCATCGATTCTAGATCATTCATCTGTCACAATAGATTTTACTGATTAGTTGTAATTATTTAGGAATATTGACGGTTTACTGACGCGCATTCTCGGGATCGCCCGACTAGTTTCAGACACAGACTCAATAGGAGTACTTAATCATGAGCTGACACAAAGAAGGGGGCGGCAGTGTTGCGAGTCGAACTGATTGATTTGTGTTTTAAGTAAATCATTATTTTATTGGATTAACTCTTCAATGATCTATTTACAAGTAATTTGGTCCTTTAAAATACATATCGGTCGGATTTACCTTTGATGACAGCAAGGTTTTGTTTCCCAATCGCAATTCGTTAATTCCGACCATCATCGGTTATATAATAAAACGAGCAGTTTCACGCGAATAAGCGACATAGGACCGCAAAGTCCCATCGGACATATTCGCATGACATTGCATACAAGGGACATAAAACAATTATTTTTTTTCAATTACGTATCAATGATTATTAAATGCAACAATTAGTTATCTTGCACAGGTCACCTACCTACTATCTTTCTTTAATGTAAGTACGTTATCTTTGTATTTATTTTAATGTACAATATTTATAGAATAAATGTATGTCTTTGAGTTCGAACACTTGTTTGGACTTAAAATTCTAATTACAAAGTAGTTTTATGGAAAAATTTACAGCGACAATATTTCCTTGAATAAATAGGGTATCTTATATTATACCAGCGACGCGCCCGGCTTGGCACGGGTAGACAAAATATAATACAAAAACCTTTGCCTTGAATCACTCTATTTATTGGTGAAAACCATATGAAAATCCGTGCGGCAGTTTATAGCGTAGACGGATACATCACTCTATTAAGTTCCTTTTCGAATGTTGACCATGTAATATTTTAATTTCACACTATAAATTTTAAAGAAATCGTCTTGTAATATTGGTCTGTTGCTAAAATTAAATACAAATAATAGAAGGAAAAACTTAAACCTCAGGCAGGACTCGAACCTGCGACCACTGTCTTGACGCGCCAGTCGCTTTACCAACTAAGCTACCGAGGTCACTGCCTGGAAGTTTAAATTTTGCCTTCTAATTTATTACGTCTTTAGGGCGACGTATGCAACATCTAGTGAACCGATCTTGCGTTTAGTCTCACCGACTCTGATTTGTGTTGCTAAAAGTTAAGTCCTGTCCTGTCTTCATCCCAAATTAGATCGGATACAAGGAAGCTGCAGAGGGTGGCTTTGGGTGGCCTTATTTTATGTCGGTTGTTGGTTGCTACAGGAGTAATACGATTTGGAGCATTAAATAGCTTTCTCCTTATTCTTCTACGTGCTTTATTTCTTGACTTTTGGTGTCTGTGCCATGGCTGTTTAAATAAACTTAAATTGAACGCATCACTTACATTTATGAGCCAGATTTAGAATTATGGGTCAAAATAATTATAATTAATATAATATGAATATCTTGGGACAGCTCACACACACGAGCATAGCATCTGAACCCAAACTAGGCAGAGCCTGTATTATAACAACCAAGATACTTATTTTCTAAATACAAACATATTAGTTTTTTTTTTTATAATATTCTTCAGTTAGCCTGAGCGCAGGCTTTGACTGCTTCACCGGACTTTTACCATATTATAAATAGCTGTCCCCCGCGACTTTGTGCGCGTGTTTTAGTTTTAACAATTTTTTTCATTTTTGCAACATTTTCCATTTATACTCCGCTCCTATTGGTCGTAGCGTGATGTTATATAGCCTATAGCCTTCCTCAATAAACGGACTATCCAATACAAAAATATTTTTTCAATTCGAACCAGTAGTTCCTGAGATTAGCGCGTTCAAAGAAACAAACTCTTCAGCTTTATAATATTAGTATAGATAAATTACACCCAGACGCAAATCATGATCATTACACAAAGATTTGTCGTTGATGGAAATCGAACCCACGACCACCAGTTTTGCAGCCAGGGTTACTAACCACTAGAATCTAGTGGTTAGTAACCCTGGCTGCAAAACGAAAAGAAAAAAAAAAAGATCTAGTGACTAGATCAACACGCCTGTCGAAGTTGTATGAATATGATGCATAAGACCTTAAAATAATTAGAGAGATTTTTTTTTATTGAATCATTAGAAACTAAATTGAAATACATCAGCTTTTGGTATTATAAGTAACAAATTATACTGTACAGATTATTTACTGAACAAAAGCCGCGTTATTTTAAAAGACTGGCCTTAAAACAAGATACCATTTTATTACATGAACTCTGTTTCGGTCAAATGTTGTTTGTGATAAATAATTTTATTGTAAAGTGCAATGATCACGCTCGTTGCACACCTTTTGGCATGTTTATTAAGAATCTTGGCTGGTATTCCTGCAGGTAAATTCTCCCTCTGATTCGTGAATATAGATTTATAATGAAGCCTATAAGGCAGCTTGGTGTTATAGGGGCAAAAATGCCTAAATCTCTGGCTAATTTCTTCAACATAAAATAATATATTTTCAAAAGATAATGCAAAACAGTTGACTTCTATCTATAACTTTGGTATCCGTAGGTTATCGATTATATATATTATATATATTATATATATACACATTTTTATGACCAAAACGTCCAGTCTCTACAAATTAACCCACAAAGGAGTCGAAACACAACTTGAACTACTTACGCCTAGTAACAATAATAATGCAATGATTAATGTAAACATAGTAATGTTATCATTATCACCTCTCGCGCACAACGACTCTTATCTCTGCAACATTGATTACCGACATGCAGTGGCCATATCTTGATAATATATTTGAATGGCATTTTAGCAAACATTTTGGATCATAAATAAGGATTGAAGAAAGAATCTTTATTTTTAAATAAGTAATGACACTTCGCGCGACCCAAGGGCTGGCTTTTACCTTGGACAGAGGATAAGCATTGCCATACAACGTGGCAATGCCGCCAGCCTTTTGGGAACACTCCCAGTGGACAGCGATGTGGACGAATTTTTTGATGCCATATTTTAGGTTTATGTATAATTAGATATTTTTTTTGTTATTTCTTTTGTGTATGTACCTATATATAGTTAAGT
Source organism: Diachrysia chrysitis (assembly GCA_932294365.1). NCBI lineage: Eukaryota > Metazoa > Arthropoda > Insecta > Lepidoptera > Noctuidae > Diachrysia > Diachrysia chrysitis. Next base: position 3,635,816 of record OW028661.1, read on the forward strand.
TTATTTAAAATAAGTAATGTTGAAAATGTGATAATAAGTCTGTCATATTTTTAGTAAGTAAATTAATCTGCTTTTATGCGGTTGTTCTAATAAGGTATACAAACATTAAACATTATAACAATAAAAATCAGGTTGACGTACGGACTGATTCCTTTACCATTGCGTGCCTGCAAAGCACGCACTTTCTCATTCCATTTAATTAAACATATCTACAAGTTGGAAATATTTTTTTAAACCATTTATTAGTCTTTTATTATGATTAAAATTAAAACAAAGATACATTCGTACCGTACTGCTTGATTGACAACAAAGTTTTTAATATAACAAAAAAAAAGAATAAAAAAAACCATAGATTAAAAAAAAGAAATGGCGAAAACTCATGAATTTTAATTGCGTGTGGATAAAGTTAGTAACAAATGTAATTATAACGATTTGTTTTAGTATTAACATTGTACTTCCTAATAAGGTAGTCAGAACTTGGTAATGAGAAAAACCGGTTAGTTAAGTCCAGCTATTCAAAGTTCAAATAAATATATCAATGTGACCACGTAAATCACCGTGTTATTAATTTAATGGACAAGGTAACTTGTTATATTAATATATTTACATAAGCAAAGGCTTGGTTGTATTCCGAGTTCCGTACTAATTAATGTTTATTAAATCTAGATTAGCCCTTCATTTAATATGTACTGTAGTGTTGTTACTGTGCGCTTTTATTTCTTAAGAATTAAAAACGAGGAGTTTGTTAGCAAGTATTTTAATTTTACATGAATTATTCTACAACGTAATTATTTGAAGGTTAATTTAGTAAATATTTCAATCGTTTTAAATGGTTTAACCTTTAGAAATCAAGTCATAATAAACTTATCAACTTCAGTTCTTACTTTTGGACAAAACAAACATTTTTTAAACCCGAAAATTGTTATTTCGACATTCCGATGTGATAGCTAGCTAACATTTAAATTAAAAAATGCTTGTAAAATACCCGTAAACTCGGAAAATGTATAATCCACATTTTTTTAAACATACCTAGCTACCATCTTGATTAAAATTCTGACCAGGTGCAATGCGACGGACTTACAATAAAATTCATTGAACAATTAATATTGCTATCCAATTCTTTCACTTTTTTTTACGAATGATTAAGCTGTTTCACACATATTAGTTATAACAAAACGGGTGAATTAATCGCTTTTGATTATGTAGTTTAATTTAAAGCAGGCAATACGCATTATTTTTAGATAATATTAGGTTCCTACCTAGATTTGCCGTATGTGAATGGGAAGGTGATGAAAGTAGAAGGATATTTGTCGAATCGTTCTTTGTTGTGAAAACATGTTAGAAAAATACTTAATATCGAAATGTCAAATACAAATGAGAATCGGATTCTTATGTTTCAAATCTTTTTACCTAGGATGGTCAGCAATAAACTTTTTTGTTGTACACAATACAATTTACAAAACATCTAAATGCAATAATAGGTATTCCATAAATTGATTAATAAGAATATCATAAAGTGTCTTTTCGTGATAGAGCTGATTTGTTTCCTAATTGCAACATCAATTTATGGAACATTTTTCTTCAAATTGTGAAATCATACTTTAAATTGTAATTTTGTTCGTTCTTCAACTTTTGTTGCTGACTGAACCTATGTAAAAAAAATGTTATCTAATTGATATTAATTGCAAAGAAATGTCACTAAAACACAAAAATCATAACATAGGTTAGTTTGTTTAGTTTACAAAGAAAGCAACCAAAATTATCAAAATACTTAACAAAAAATCTTAGCTGCCGTTACGATAGTCTTATGCAAAATTGCGCGAAGCCCTTTATTAAGCAATTAAAGTTTAAATAAAATAACCGATTAAATATTTATTTACCTATCCGCGGATATCTTGTACAGGATAGAAAACTTCAATGTTAATTAATAATTAAGAGGTATAATGTTCCATAAATAGCAATAAATCGTATCATTGAATCAACTATTTCCTACTACTACTAATGTAACTTATAGTTACATTGACATTCAGACCACTGCTCTAGGATAACATTTTGTTAGAATAACTTTGATAATGTTTGTTTTGTACCTATGTACCTATTTTTGTTGCATTTTATTAAAATATACTTTGAGTAGAATCCATACATTTAAATAAATAGAAAAAAGATCACATTAATTAATTTAATGTTTCATATCATCAAAACAAATAAGTAATGGTTATTGAAAAGAATAGCAGAATAAATTGTTCACTAAAAGTTTATAGTTGTTACAGGACCTATGTTAGATAAGTTTAATAAAAGACTCAATCAAGTCTGATCTAATAGAAATAGAACATTATCTAAGATTATCACGCGATATTCAAATAGGCCTATAGTTAATTAAGATTGAAGTCGAGCAAAAATGATTTAAAATAAACATTTTAGTAAATACATAGCTTTTTGTAACTTAACTAGACTGTTACTATTTATTATTTTGTGGTTTTAAATATCGGATTCTTTATACAGCTACTTTGTTTAGTACAGTAAAGACAAAAAGTCACCAAATTAAGTGTTTGCATTGAATCAGCATTTAGGGAGAGTTATGATACTTGACTTAAATACAATTTAGTATCTGACACACGGTATTTTATGATGAAACTAGGTAAATAGTAGATAAGTAATGGAATCTAATTTGTCTCACGTTTTCCTAACAGATGTAGGCCTAAGGCGCCCGGTGTTCCAACGACCATAGTTATTCAAATTTACGCAATAACACTTTCTATGGTAGGCCTTTTAAAAGGTACTTATAGTCTTGCTGTTTGTGAGACTTTACTTTTCAATTAGGTATGGTTTGAGATTATTTGTTTATTCTAATTGATTAATGTAGTTAAAACACAGTGCTAATGAAGTGAAATCGCTGCAAAAATGAAGATAAACTTAGCTAGTTATATAGGTTTGTCGGGATTTCTCATAAATTTTAAGATTTTTTCACTGAAATAATTATATTGGCTCTGGTTTTCTAGCAAGAGCACAAGAACAAATACGAATTTGTTTTTATTCTTGTGGCAATAGCGTGTCACAGCGTGCACACTTGCGAGAAATAACGGATCGTAAATAAATGTTCACAAACCGTAAATGCGCACACGCATCCTTAAATGATGACAGAAACTTTCTTTTAAACTTCACCAAGTTCGATGAACAAGTAAGGAATTCACTAACCCGGCTGTTGCTGCAGCAGCGGCGGCATGACCGGCGGCGGGGGCGCAGACGGCGGCAGCGGCGCGTAAGGCGACACCCCTGGGCTGCCCGGCACCGAGTCGCAGCTGGCCGAGCCCAGCGAGCGCGTTGGCGGTGGCGGCACCGTGGGGCTGCGAGGCGCCTTCACAATGGGCGGCTCGGGCCGGTCCAGCTCCACGCCCGGGGGCTGCAGCCCCGCATCCAGCGCGCGCGCCCGCGCCTCATCCTGCGCCTGGGCACGCCGCAGCGCCGTCTGCAGCGCCATCACCCGCTGCCGGTCCGCCGTCAGGCGACACTTCTCGCAAGTGCAGTGCCGGTATCTGCAGTACCGCTTGTGGCCCTTCAGCTCCACCTTGAGCCTGTGGTTGCGGCAGCGCGCACAGTTCGGCGGCGCCCGCGGCACTCCTGAGCTGGAGGCGCCGGGTTCGGAGCGTTCCTCGCAATCGTCGGGCGTGCGGCGACTCCACGAGCCCACAGACACCATGGCTAAGCCCTCGTTTTCGGCCGTGTTCGCGGCGAACTCGATGGGCGCGAAACGAACGCACACGCGGTGCGGCGCGCGGTCACGATGCGACTGCTTGCCCCCGCCGCCGGCACGCTCTGCCCCGCCCCGCGCCCCACCCCGCTGCGCTACTGCATTTATTACTGTGCCCCCATGCAACTCTATGCAAAAATTTGCAATTTACTACTGAACACTAATATGCTTAAAGTATCATGGCACAGAGCATTAGACAGTTAATTTCTCACTTTTAGAAAGTAAAATGAACCCTTATTGAATCAAAATAAATGCAACATTAACATAATATAGAACTCGGTGATAAACTGATATCCGATCAGCTATCGCTAGTTTGAGTATTATTAAGAAAAGTAGCCTTAAAATACTTTCTAATCATTAAGTACATGTACCAAAGTTGTTTATTATTAGATAAATACCTATACGTAATAGATATAAATTGATACTTGATTTGATTTAATAATGCATTTTTTTCCATAAAAAAAGTTTGCTGACATAGCAAATGATTTGTAATCGATTAATATATTGAAATAATGTAAAAATAATTCTGAACAGGAAATTAACTACATTTAAAAATTAATTGATAACATTGACAAAGCTATGTCTTTTACTCAATAAAAATACATTTGTCAATTATCAATTTAGTTATGCATGCGGACAACTGTTTATGCAAAAGTGCACACTAATAAATGCCCCGAACTGCGTGTGGCTGCACTTCTACGATCGCGTGCAACAACGTCTCGACACACACGTGCACGTGAGTGTAATTACACAACCGATGTTTGCTTGTGTTTGTAAAAACTTGTGTGTGTTTGCGCGTCTCGCGATTTTTACACGTGAAATTTTCTAAGTGTGCGTGACGCGGCTTCTTACGTCACCAAAGTTTCGGATGCGTTTGATTTGTAACTAATAAGTGCACTAGACCTAAATACACGCAATCTTTTTTTTTCGCAAAATAAAACATGGATTTAGAAACAGGTTATTTATGATGAATATTTAGGTTAAATAATTTAGGATTACGAATTAGTTATAGCTGGATGTTAGCAGTATTCATTCTCACAGTGTCAAGTTTTAAACATGAAGTTAACCAATAAATTAACAGTAATATTAATCTTATAAAAGTAACATAATCAACTAAATATGTAGTTTTAAAATCTTGACTTAGAATATCGAATATAATTGAGTTTTCACCAACACACCATCAGTTGGCGATTAAGGATAGTTCTCTGTGAGCAAATCAAGTCATAAGATAGGACCCTACATAAATATATGCTGATAATTATCTACGGAACCCTTTCAAAAATCCTTCGATTCTGAGTTAACAGAAAAGCATAAAAAAAATGTAGAACAATACATAATACTTTTTATTAAATTGTTCTAATTAGCCTTTGTTTTAATCTAAGAGAAACACTCATCTTGTGTAATGTAAATGTAAATGTAAACCTACGCGGTTGCGTGCGGCGCTCAAGAAATAATATGACATAATTAAACACCTTAAGCATTGTAAAGCAGTAGACACACATTTGTTAAAGCGAGAGCGAAAAACTCGCGAATAACATGCGACCAATTTGCCAAAGCATGTTGATTCCACGAACGGATTTTTATGCACAAGGTTGCAGGTTCGAACCCACTATATGCAACTACCAATGTGACTTGTTCAAAGTTATATACTAACTTAATCATTCTGACACCATTGGCAAACGGTAAAGCAAACCATCGTGAAGTAACCTGGATTCCAGAAATTGAAATCTGAAAGCGTGGTGATCAGTGGGATATATAGGCTGGTATTATAATTTACCAAAGCAATTGAAAATTTCACAAATGATTCACATTTTACAAATAATTCATTACATCCTTTTGTAAAATGTGTATAAACAACTATAGCAAATAAAGATACCTAACCTACTTAAAATTTCTTTGAGGAAATCAAATACAAAATTAGTTAACGACAACAATAAACTTTTTCTGTAACTTACTTACAATAGGTACTTAAACGAATAGAGAATCAAATCCTATTAACCTAAATCCACCTAGCCTTGGCTTCTATTTAATAGTAAATCAGTCTGCACGGTAACGGTAAACCTACGGATATTTTCCTGTAATAATAAGTAAATCTACAAAAGGAAGAAACCCCCCCCCCCCATTCCTATATTATACTGCTATACTAAATTACTGCTTTAATTTACTCTTCTGCATGCTTTAAGTATACATTCTAGACGAGCGAACTATTTCGGTCAGTCAATAAAAGCCTCCTTTGAGGTTACCTATAAATTGAGGTCAGCCACCTTCACTAAACCTTTGCAAAACTCGCGCACCAGGTCCTGTACAAAGTTTGTTGATCGACACGCCTAATTATTCATAACAAACTGTAGTTGAAAACATGTTCTCTCCTACATCGATGTCTGACTCTGTCAAATTTCCAACTGCAAATATAAGTTTGTAATCGCAAAAACGTATTTGTATGTTACAAAACAACAAATTAACAATTTATAATTATTAAGCTAACTAACTTAGTATCGAAATATCAACATTACTATTTAAGTTTTGACAAGGTTTGGACGATAGACAGCGTTGTGTTCCACGCTGAAAGTTAAAAAGCACTATGTTCAAAACATTCGCTCGCACGTGCGATTTGCCGTATTAAGTACCCACGTTATTGATATGTGTGGACGCGCCATAAGACTGCGTGTGCGCTGAGCTGCCGCTCACCAGCCCTGCGAGACGCGACGTACCGCTCACTAACGCGTCGATGTGTATTACTCGCGCACCAATGATCAATTAATCCATTTGACTTGAAAAAAGGTGTTAACACGTTAAGTGCGAAGCGAGGCCTAAATCACCCCTGATGCAACTTCCCTGTGGTGCGGCAAGCAAAAAAGTGAATTTCTCTGTCGTGCGAATGGCATAGCTTTGGTTTGGTCCAGTGTAGGAAAGAGATAAATATATATTTGAGATCACTAATGGTTCCGGACTCGGTGGTGTACCTACCTTGGTACCGGATGTCTTAGGCCTCGTGCCGCAATGAATTAATATAATTTTAATGCAGTGCGGAACGAGGCTAAAACGTCCCATATCCCCCCTGACCTCGTACCGCACTCAACGCGAGCTTCCCGCGACCAGTGTTGTGCATCACGTCGATTGGAGAGCACGTCCTTTTACAGCGCCGAACATGTCTAAACGATGTCGAAAGAAGTTAATTTTAAAAAACAACAACAATTTTATAAAAAAAGTATATTGATACTGATTTTTTAATGTTAATTCAAGTTCTAATAATTGTATTTTTAAAGCCCGAGGCAGAATAAATAGGACAGTTTCTTTTCTACTTCTGGTTGCCTTTTTTTTCTATTCTGTGAACCGCATTAAGATTTTCATATACAAATAGAAAGATAAACCTTATGCATAAACCGTAATCCATTATTTTCCAATAATAAGTCTGTAATAGGTGCCTCTTAATGGTATAGAATGGAACGCTTCGTGCGCGAGTCCGACTCGCACTTGGCCGGTTTTTTTTTCTTTATGGCGCCTTCAAGCACAATTTAGATTATTTAAAAAAAAATGTATCCTTTGATAGCTTTGTGTTGTTTTGCCAGGTTTTGCCCTTAAAACGATCTAATGAGATATAATTGATCAAAATCGGTCAAGTCGTTGCGTAGTTAAGACAGTTTAAAAACGTCGATATTATTTTTCCCATCACTAATCGCCGCGAAAATTTGCCTTATTTCAGTGCGTTACGAGGTGTATAAGATCCCATATTTTGTTTTGCTAATAATTCCTAAACTAGCCATCAGATCCCGGGGCGACTGTGGATTAGGGTTCATCAATTCACTGTCTATATCAATAAGGACCAAAATTCTCATTTATCTTTGATTTCGCGCCAGAAAATGGATTTTAGTCTGTAAAAGGAGGTGGGGTCTAATAGACCGCGTGTCGCCCTAACGTCTGGTCACGGTACGGGCCGATTATACCTCGTGCCGCAGGAACGGAAAGTATGCAAAAATTGGTGCCGCAGCTAACGTGTTAAAACGGAAAGTTTGAAAATTCTTTTTTTTTAACGTAGCTTCTGCAGTCTGAATTCTAGTCGCACTATTGTTTTTTAGGGTTCCCTACCTAAAATGGAAAAAGGAACTCATAGGATTACTATGTTGTGCGTCTGTCTGTCTGTCAAGATTTTTTTTCTAAGGAACGCGTAGTGGTCTTATGTTTAAATTAATATCAGATACTCAGTTCTACGGTAAACGGTTATACTATCAAAGCATTAAAAAATCAAGTTTCTATGTAAACGCAATTAAAAGCCAGCTATGTTGATTTTCCCATACATTTCCGAGAAACACGAAATCTATAATAGGGTAGGGATGACCTAGAATCACGAAATTCGGAAATAGTTAATTTGCAGTTTTGTAACCTAAAAAACACGTTTTTGTAATTACAAACTTATATTTACAGTTGTAAATTTGCTGGACATGACATACAGTATGATAGAGAATTTTTTCAACCGCTCCTTTCAGTTTGATATTTGAAGATCAGCAAAATTTGTACGGAACCGTCGGTGCTCTAGTCAGACTCGCACTTGTCCGGTATTTTTTCGTCGAGTAATTTGATTGTCCTTACAAAAAGTGGAGAGTTAGTGATTTTTACCAGCTAAAACGTAATGCCACTTTTTTTCCGTGGTAAAGGCGCCATATATTTGTAATCAACCGTGGTCCACATCCTGTTACCTAATAATAATCCTTGGTTAGTTCAATCTTAAACTAAGAAATGTAATTTTGATGTTCTTAGAGATTAATTATTCTTTCCATATTTCACTCAGCTGGCTTCACTGGACCAAATTAAAATAACACCCCTTTTTTGTATACAAACAGTACAGTAAAGACTGCAGTAGTAAGTGGCTAATATTATTCTGTGCTACAATCACAAATTATTGCTATATGCTTACTTTTATTTCTAAAACTAATTAGAATTATGATTAAAAGGACTTAAATACAGCTAACTTTGGCCTTCATTCAGAGAATAAATAGAAAACCAAGACAACATTTCTCTTTTTGCAAGGTAGGTACGTGATGGTACCTACATAAATGATTTCGTATGTAAAAAAATTCAGTACAATGCAAAAAGGAGACTACCTATTCAAATTTTACGAGCCGCCATGTTTTAATATTGTCAGTGCATGCGCATCACACATCCCCTTTAATGTGCCAACGATGGGTGAGGACCCCTGTTAATGGCCGAGGTAATACTTATTTACCATTAAATAAGTGCGAACACAAACCAAACAGCTATTTACACAAACGACAGATTTACCTACTTATTTACACAAACAAATAAGTAAATTTTAGAAAACAAAATCTTCTAATTTCAACTTCAGTACTTATTTTATTGGTTGTTATATCTCAACTAGGGCTGATTTTACCAGCGCCAGATATTTATCTGTGATACAAAATTTACGTCTGACAGATTTTGTTTAGAGGAACTATCAATAATTCAAAAATACTTTTAATAATTCTCCAGGAAAAATGGCCACAATTTTATCATTACGGGGAAGGTTGATGACAAACGATCCGCAGAGACCCCCATCCAACAAGATGGACGGATCAGGTCCGGTCCACCCTGGATACCCAACTACACTCGCGGGCCATCGACAGAGAGAAGCTGATTCCAAGGAGACCTCACGACCCTCAGTAATGAGGAACACGACGCGAGGAGGAGGAATAATTTTATCGTTGACCGATTAGTGTTCGTTCCACCCTAGTATTGGCCGATATTCAAATCTGCCGTGACCATTAAGCTTTTGATTTTGCATAGACGATCTGCAAGTTTGGACCAACATGCGTGCTGGCCACATTAATATCCAAAGCGAAAGCTTACATATCCAATAATACACCTACTATATCGTAAATGGCTACTAAGTATGTTTACTTTTCTATTAGGAGAATTTTATTTTTAATTTTAACGTCTAATCAGGATCTTTGCCAATGGAAGTTTAAATCTTATCCAGTAAAGTGAACTTGGAAGATAAATAAAGTAAGTCTTGTATAGTGCAATATGCACCTATAAATAGATGCCTTAGTATTGTTCGATCTTAGTTATAAAGTAGAAAATCAAAAATGTATTCTATACCACAAATATTTTCCTTACTTTTTTCTGCTGTGCTGTTTTTTTTTGGCATTTGGTGCGGCTGATCGATATTATACTTGTAATACCATCACTGAAATATAAAAACATAAAATATAGAAACATAATGATAATATCCACGTGGACAAACACTAAAATTAACCAGCTGCTAAATGTCTAGACTTCACGAGTACCGGTCTATTATCTTACGAGCTTAAAGACATTTACAAATTGGTTGATTAAAATACAAATGTTTCTTGGCGAACTGATCGCGGAATAAAGCGGAGACCACACGTGTAGCAGCTACGCTAGGCGAACTAATTCCCATTTCAATCTCTTGTAAATTTGGATTATTTGACAATAAGACTAACAATCAATGACAGCTCTTAACTCGAGATGTCAGATAGGATTATACAGTCTGCTATATTTTTAGGGTTCCATGGCTTAAAAGGAAAAAGGAACCCTTATAGGATAACTTTGTTGTCCGTTTGTCAAGAAATTTTTCTCACAAATGATTAGTGGTGTTATATTGTTATCAAATAGTCATGTCTACGGTCTTTTAAAGTAATAAATAATTTAAATTAATTAAAAATACACCAATTTGTGTCGCTTTTTCCAGACATTTCCAAGAAACTAAACACCTATACGGTTCTTTCCATCGACCACAAGACAAGAATTTGTTAATTTGTAGTTTTGTAACATCAAAATCACGTTTTTGCGACTACAAACTTTATATTATAGTGTCATCAAAACAGTTTTTCATTCGCACAATTAAGTTCGTTTTTGGAGAATTAACCGTGACGATCAGCAAAACTTGTACAGAACCCTCGGTCCGCAAGTCAGACTTGCACTTGTCCGGTAAACGTAGCTGGCAGTATATCATTATATTAGTTAGTTTACTAGCTTAGTTTAGCGTTTAGTGTGGCCTAAGCTTAGTTTGGCCTACGCTTGAGGAACGAGGAATGAAAGCTTCGTTTGCGCAAGTTAAGTAGTGAGATTCAAATAATGGCAAACTAATTGTAGGCAAATCAAAAGTAGACAAGATGATTAGCATGAATTTATGTAGAATAAAACATTACACGGCTATTCTCACATGATGCTGGAGCAAGACTAGCTCTGAGCCCAACCTAAATTCTTAATCAAGAGCTTATAAAGCAGAACAAGATAAGCAATAATCTATAAATTACAGTAGATACTCTTATGATCCAAACCCAAAAAAAATACGAAAATTCATGCAACATAACATCGATTCGAACTTCGTATAATGCGAATTCAGAATCGATAAATCGCGTTATACCACAATCGTTATTCGATTAACATCGAAAACAATCGATATAGGCATCGGTAAAAAGTGATCGACAATTTTGCACCGGACAAGTTTACGTCAAAGACTGCCGATATTTCTTATGCAGTATAGTTTATAAGACTATTTCTGTTAATACGAAAATGGTGACAAGCGACGTGGTCTGAAAGGCCTCGTGCCACAAAAAAATATGCGCTATTCGTCTTGTAGGCTGTCCATGATTTTTTAATCGGTGGTATAATTTGGAGTGTGGTATAAAATAGTTGTTCTGTAAGTGCAAGCAGCAGTGAGAAAAACGTAATACATAATTTTAAAGGGTTAATAATAGGGATGTTTCCTGGGTATGAAAAGTTAAAATCTATTTAGTCCGTCAGTTAGATAATAATAAAATATTAGACACGTATTATATTTCTTTTATCAAAACAATAAAAAAATTACAAAGATACAGCGCTTTAAAGTTTCGGAGTGGGGGCTTATGACGCCTCGCCTTGGTAAAAATTGTAGCGAGTAGTGACGTCACGCGAAATTTCCGTTCTCTGTATTTTGATCACTTTTTGTTTGCAGGAAAAAAGAAAAAATACGTGTCCAATAAAATTCATTAATCTACCAGGCGGACAATAAAAAAAAATAGGAAACATGCCTATTGGGTTGATAATGATGGGGTAAACTGCGTATGAGAAGACAAAATCTAATTAATCCGTTTGTAAGATAATAATACAATATTAGACACGTATTTTATGCATTTACAAAATAAGAAAACTTTAAGTAAATAAAGCAAATCAAAGTTCAGGAGTAGAGGCTAACGACGTCATACTTGCGTACATAATGCACGCAAATGTGACACTTGATATCATTGTACCGTTTTTGGTTAAGTAAAACAGGAATAAATACGTGTCTAACATTTTTTTATATCTATCTGAGAGACATTAAAATCAAATAAGTCATCAAACCCATTCTTGAAAACTATTCGAGTGGACATCATTAAACAATCAAGAGAATACTTTTTATGAAAGAATAACGAACTCTACTACAGAAGCTAAAGTTTCCTGATTTTAAATGCGGCCACTCTTTTTATACCTATCTCTCGAGAACTCTGCCCGCCAGATATGAGACCTGCCCTGGTCGCGCTGAGTAGGCTCAAGCGATCCTGTTACTCCAGCAAGGCAGAAGAAGGGGACAGGGATGATTTTAGTGGGTGAAAGTATGGCATATCACCACGCGTTGCCCTCGGCGTGTGTTGAAGTCTCCTTACACATAAACTTTGATCTCATATGAATTTTAACTGTTACTTTCACATAAGTACTTACATTTATTACGAAAACACCAGTAACTGACAATAAAAAAACTTTTAATAAGTCTCTGCCCTTTCTTGAATAAAAAATTAAACATAAATTATTTTTTCTAGGATTATCTCATAATCCTAAGTAACTTACAGTTAACCTACCGTGAATTATTTTATATCTTCAAAACGAAATATTATGTGTCATGTTTCTGCAAAAACAACAATTCACATGTTGACAAATTAACTGGTGGTACACGAATAAATATCAACAAAGTTTTTTGGGATAACTGAATTTTGATTTAGCTCGTGTATTTTATGATTACCGTTGGTGGTGGTGGTTGGCCTTGAGACTTTTATTTCAACTTGCAAGAAATAAAAAACTGATTGGTAAAATTTATATTTTATAAAAATAAATAACATAAATTTATTTTTATAAAAAATACAATATTTTATAACATTTTACTTACGAAAAATAATTAATAATTTTAAATATTCTGGAAATAATTAATAAAGAAATAAATCACTGTACTCTTTTCATTAAATACTACGCCTAAAGCGATGCATGTTTTCACGCCCAATTAACGGCATCGTGCTAAAATATTAATTACAAATACAATATTGTCCGATGTCATGCAACAATAGTGATGTGTTCTGTCGTACTTTATTGCTCTACATGTATTAAAAAATATTCTGTTTATATTATACGAAATACATACGCATTAAAATAGAATACTTATCATTTATTTTTTAAGTAGTACAACTCGTTGTAACTTCTTACAGTAAATATCAAATTATAGATTAAATAAGACACAATATATTTCAAAGTATATGTCGCCTAGGCTTTTCCACCAACATCTATCTTGAAAAAAAGCAGTTGCACTCCGGGAGTGCCGAAAGACGTGAAAGCTTGAACAATTACAATAGATATATGTACATACATACATTACATACTTATATAAACAGGTGTTGGTAACGGTAACGGCAACAGTGTCGGCAATTTATCATTTTTCCCCATTAAAAAAATGCCCAAAGCGCCTATTAGTTTTCTTTTCAATAAACATTCTTAATTTGTTAATATAAGTAATAAGGGGTTAAAATAGTTATGTCGCTCAATCCAGATCCATCCATACTCATATTATAAATGCGAAAGTAACTGCTGAACCGATTTTGCTGAAACTTGTTATGGGGTAAGCTGGGATCCCAAGAAAGGACATAAGCTTTTTGCCGCGATTTTAAGCCCCCTACAAAAAAAGGAATAACAAACAGGAAAGTATCAATGTTGGTATATATTTTTGTTGGTGTGCCTAAGTGCCTGTCTATGCCATCACAGCTCTCACGTAAAAGGGTGTACGATTGTAAAACAACCCTATATTTAAAACACAGCCCCACACTATAACATTGACCGTTACATTACCTAATTATTAATTCAGCTTAATTAGCACCACGACATCGACACCACATAGCTTACTCACTGTTCGATCTCCTACCGTTCACTATGGACTTCAAATCACCATGGTGGGTAAAATACAGGAAGGGAAGATACAAAACAAAGAACTATCTCACAATTGAGATGATCTTAAGAAGAAGTTTTGTGGAAACATTCCAAGAGTATCTGGCTTGCTCCTCTATAGCGGGGATCAAGGAAATTATTAACCCGAATGTTACTCTATGGCAGCGGTGAGTCTACAACGTTCATGTATTTTAATTGATTTTTAGGTGTCTTTGTTTGATGATGCTTATCAAGGGAAAAACAACTCGTCGTAGCATACTTACTGCTTTAGCAGGCAGGTTTGATCCCGGCATGGGACAAGCATGTGTGTGATCCACAAATGTATGTGTGTTCTTTGTGCATTTGCTTTGAATGGTTCTGTAAAAGCCCCCCGTGATCCAAGGATTAAATTCCTTAGTGCGGGAGTCATATAAAAAAATAAAAAATAATAATGTACTTTTCTCCTAGCCTATTACGCGCGGTATTATTCTGTGCCTCGCTAGGCGTTGTGATCTACTTCCTCCACTACACTTGGGTGTCCACCTTGTCCAAGCCTCTGGTGGTCACGGGCGAGTCCTCAACTTACCCCATAAAGGATATTGACTTCCCAGCAGTAGCATTATGTAACATTAATAGAATCAGTAGAAAAGCTCTCAAGAAATGCACCGTGGAAACGTAAGTAAATGTTTTAGTGGTAGTGGTCTTGTGATCTTTTTGAGGAACATTTCAGGGTCTGTGCAAGAGTTATAACAAATTTGATTGATATTGCAATATTTTGGCGTGCTTGAATATATAATATACTAAGTAAATGACTTTATCAGGTCGCTAATAATATATAAAAAAAATATAAGTACAGTTTAGTAAATGACTTCAAATAATTCATACATTTTAGGTACCCAAGACTGGCTAAATATAACATGACAATGAGGCACCTGGAGTATTTCTACCAGGACATGGGCAGACTAATCGACTTCGACTACGATGACACAGGGCTTCATGATAGTCTGATGGAGGCCTTCTCTTTGAAAGAGTTCAGTGACATGACGGTAGAGCTCATGAGAACGGTAAGTATTTCAGTAGACTGTGTCTGAAGTATCTAGAAAAAAATGCATAATGCAGTTATTAATGCAGTAGGTACTTCACTATAGCTTAATAAGTAGCCCTATTCGTTAATGATGCAATCATTAAATAAAGTTATGATGAAAGAAAGGTTAATGTTTACAGTTTTTTCGAAAGATTATGCGATAATGGCCGAATACTGAAAAGTCAATCAGTTTTAATTCGCCGTTCAGTCTCATGCTGTCTCTGTCATATTAACACGTTCCCTGCGCCATCATTTTCAAAGAACTTTCAGCTGGTGCTTTGGAGACCTAAAAGATCTCGAAACTAACCTACCCTTTGGTGCGTTTGAGACCTAATCAGTCTCCTAAAAATACGGTTTTGCCGACATATCTCCTAACGCTAGGAATGAAAATAATTACAGTAATGTGCGTTAGGGACCTAATTCATCTCTTATTTATTTTTTATTGTCCTTGAATTCAGCTTTATTATACAGCAAATATGTATATTCGTCCTATTCACAATTAAAGAACTTGACACGTTAGATCCTCCCGCAAGGAGTGAAACAACACGATTATATTCAACGCACAATACAAAAGTCCTGCAAGAGATTTGATAGATCTCGTAATGCAACGAACGTGTTAAGGTGTAAAGAAACGACAAACGATATTTCGGAACGTATTAAAGTTAAGTTGCGTTTTAGTATGTAATTTATTTTATAAGAATATACCTAACTGTTAGTTCGTAAGGGGAGCGGCCATCCTATTATAAACCTATGGTAGCTGTAGCATCACTAATCGTTGACAGTTAGCACCAAGTTGCGAGGACATGCTGATCAAATGCCAGTGGGCTGGTAAGGTGGTGGATTGTAACACCATCTTTCAACTTAGAAGGACTGTACTGGGACACTGCTGCGCTTTCAACTATGTGCTAGACTACAACGCTGTGGTGAGGTGAGAAAGGACTCATTGACATATCGTTTTAAATTATAAATTTTGCATTAAAATAGAAAAAAGGTTAATACTGGCCAAATGTTTGGGAAGTTATTAAAAAAAAAACAAATTATGTTTGTAAGCATTAAAAATAATTATGTCAGTCTAAGGCACAGAGTACTTTTATATATGTCTAAGGTCTGGATTTGCCAAAGCCAGATAATTGTATCCGAGGAATAATTTTTAATTTTTGACAGTTCATCCATACTACATCTGTTAGATTTCAACTTTCTTCCGCGAATTTTTATTTGAAAATTATCTGGTGTTGGAAAGATTAGCTCTTAGGCGTTTGTTGATAAATACTCGGTTATAGCATGGAAGAATATAAAGAGAAACGCCTTCTTTTCTAAAAAGTCAGCATAGGATATACCCACGTAGCACTATCCTATAAAATACCAAAACTTGTTCTTTTTCTTAGGCTTTCTACTCACGTATATTTCCGAAATACGGCTTTCTGATAGTGTTTCTTGCTAATTATTTCTGTCAATAGCCTCCACGCACCCATAGCCCCAATAAAACGTCAAATTGTACCAGGAGTGGACAATGGACTGCGTGTAGTCATAGATGCGATGCTGGATGACTATGCGTATCCCTTGAGGTACAGGACTGGCTTTGAGGTAAGGACTATAAGGATGCAAAAGTTATTGACTGAAAAATATTATGGTGGGTCTAGAATTTGATGAATCATTCTGGGACCTTCTGTCTACAAAATCGGATCCACTGGATTAAGCGCTGCTGATTCCATCCCTCCCTGAGACAAAGAACAACAAAGAAAAAAGACTAAACTTTCATTATTTGTCAAAGTCCTTATTTGCTTTATGTAACTATTTCGATTCGAGACATGACACGGATGAGCTCAATGTTAAAAATATTGCTTATTTTAATGAATATATATTTAAGTATTATATCCCATATATTGTATGTGCCATAATATACTTTTATCGTTCATACCTGAAATTCACCTTTTTGGCGTGTTGTTTTTGTTTCAGGTTTTAATATTTGATCCAATCCATTTCGCTGATATGACGGGTGGCAGGGTTTTGCAGCGTATGGTCCAGCCAAACCACGAGCGGTTGTTTCAAGTAGAGTCCATGAAGCAGGTGGCTTCTCCAGAGGTCCGGAAGTATCCTTTGTCTGCGGTTAGTCTCTATAAATTTACCTTTAATTATTAAACATAGTTTTTATGATTTAAAGAAGTTTAACTTCAATGAATTCGTAGCAATGCCGCGCTGAAATGATGAGTGGGATAGATGACTAATTAAATTATTTTTTAATGTCCGTCACACAAACGTATATTATTAAAAACAATTAGACACGTGTTTTTTCTGGTTACACGTAACAAAAAAACTTACGACGATACATTGATTTGAAATGTCGTATGACGTCATAATTTAGTGCATTTTGTCGCAAGTATGACATCATTAGCCCCCAGTCCTGAACTTTGATTTACTTTAACTCCTTGGTGTTTTCTTATTTTGGAAAAGCAAAAAAATACGTGTAAAATATTTTTTATTTTCTAACTGACGGACTAATTCTAATTTCTAATCTAATTTTACTTCTTTTACCCCATTCTTCTCCCATTTAGGTACCTGATACAGACTATATGAAGTGGCTTTAAAATACGAATCACGTTTTAAATCCATTTGTTGCAGAGAAAATGTCTTTTTCGCGACGAAAATCCGCAAGAATTCAACAACAAGTACTCGTATAGCGCTTGCCTGATCAAGTGTAGGGTTCAATCAGTACAGTCGCTGTGCAAATGTATCCCCTACTTTTTGCCAACCAGTGACACCACTGTACCCACCTGTACGTTAAAAAATCTAAGATGTCTCGATAAATATAGAGGTGAGCAAAGAGATCCCATTTAAAGTTTGACTTAATTTTTCTATCAGCGATTTAAAGAACTTGAAAATGAAAAACTTGTTTCTTTTTCGCAGAAAAACTTCAATACTTATTTCCTATAGACACAGAAGATACCAAGGGTTTAGAACAAGAGCTGGCAGATTCTCTGTTCTGTCCTAACTGCAAGCCGGACTGTGAGCTAACACAACACTACACGAAATCATATAATATACCGCTACCGCTATCTGAAGGATCTAGAGAAAAAAAAGGTTTTATCGGCGAATTCTTGTTAGTATTCAAATAATAACCTTTCACCTAGTCTGTATTTAATCAGTGAATTAATTACTTCAATTATATAAATGCCTAATACCTATAAATAAGCAGTTTTTTTATGTTTTCTATTTATTATACAACCTACTCCCGGGCAAACGTCTCTCTCATTTGACTTCAGATGTTCCAGCACTGAACCGGTTCACACCAGTCCTTTAAATAATCAATAATAATAGGATAGATATTTCAAAGACTTCAGAAATAACTTCGACATTATTTATCCAACCTAACAACTTAATAACGTTATCCTCAGAAATGGAGTAAACCTTACCAACAAGTGCGTTATAAGCGTTTATCATCCCACGACCGGAGGCGTTCTACATAGATTGGACGTGGTCGCTTACTGGTTCGAGATTTTGAGTGAGAAATTATAAATACTAACTAATATGTCTAGGAAACCTATTTTATAACCACAAGATAAGCTAAATGCAGTTAAAATAATCTTTTGAAGACAAACAATTAAGTTTAATTACTGTTCCGTCGAAACCTTACCTACAACCATATCCTAACCATCGACCATGGCCGTAGTGTTGGAGTGATATGTGAATAATTTTGTCTGATACTTCTTTTAGATACTACATTTTACTCGGCAAAAACTTTGCCATTTAAATGAGTAGCTATCTACTTGCGAAAGTCAAAGAGTCTATCTTACTGCCATGACATAAAGGTACTGCGATGTATTTAATATAATTATTATTTTCAGGTAACATTGGAGGGTTTTCTGGTATGCTGATGGGAATCGGAGTCTACACAATTGTAGAAGTTATATATTTTTTGTTAATACGTTTTGTACAAATAATTTATGCCAATTTCATCAAATATAGTTAATTAAACAGTTAATTTATAACGAAATACTCATGTATTACCTCATGGTCACACTTGATTCTGTGTAGATTAGAGAACATAATATTTTTTTTAAAGAAATTAAAATTTCGATGTTGGTTTGGTTTAATATTGTTAATTCTTAAAAAATGATCGTTGTTTAAATTATTATATTTAATGAACATCGAATGGTCACATCCCTACACACGTTTACAAGGTTAGTTTTACAGTTGCAACTTGGGATTTTGATAAAAGAGTAGAAAAGTTTTGCCTACTGCCTAACCTTTTCCCCAGCTATGTAGCTATGTTGGGGTTGGCTTCTAGTCTCACTGGAATCAGCTGATCGTCCTATTTTTCTGGGACTGACTATTACTGAAACCCATTTTATGCGTTACACAAAAGAAAAGCTAGTGAATGTGTTTTTAAAATTAGCGCCAATAACACAAAGTTGTATTCGTGTAAGTATATAATATGCACATGAAATAAATTGCACATAGGGCAAAGTTCACTTTAAAAATAATTACGTAAATATAAAATAATAATCATTATTCCAAAGATAAAAACGCTGCGTAAATATAAACAACATTGTATTCAAGCTGTATTCAAAAATGCGCCTACACTATCTGTCAAAGAAACCGTGGCAAAAGTGGACAAAGGTTTCCTCAAGTCGCAATTTCATTTATTTACGCAAAATGTCTGCTAATTCACCGCCAGGGAAGAGCGATGGTGAGCTGTTGTTACTAGTGGAGTGATAAGGTGAAATTATTTCGTGTTGGTGTTATAATATTTTTACTTGATTGTAGGTGATGACCCCGTAGATAGGCCTGTACCGAGCGTCCCGCCAAATCCTGTCGAGAACTTGGGCGCTCGTATACGCGACTTGGATGTTGACTCAATTCGGCGGTATTTGGCTCAGAAATTGGGATTTTATGAAGCCGCTGAGTCAACGACGCCAGCGCCGGTCGATCAGGTCCTGGATGAGGTTAATTTGGATGGCATAGTCAAGTGGATTAAAAATGAACGGTGTAAAAATATAATTACTCTAGCTGGCGCTGGCATTTCTACATGTAAGTCAAAATTTAAGCTATATTTATGTGTTTAATTTTAGTATACATAATCAACTTTATGTTTATCACAATTTATTTAGTAAATATTATCATGCAACTTAAAACGTCAAGTAATTTTTATCCTGAATTGTTTATAAAACCATATTAACATGTTTGTTAATCAACTTCACTGAATATAGATCCGCAAAAAGTATTAATAACTAAGTAGTAATTATACTTTGACTTAAATACCTAGTACTTTTGTACAATCATAGTATTGAGTATGAAAAAAGAATTATCAATCCTTTGATCTTCATATGAGTGTCATTTCATAAAACATAGTTACTACAACTATCTCTTTCTGGCATAGTAGTGTTATATCTCTCGCTCAAATAAAGGATGCCAGGAAAAAGTGAGTGTTCCCATGATGTACTCGATACTTAGAAGTTGAGTATTAATGCTTTTCTATTTTTGTATATCCCTAACAATGAGATAGTAAGTCAGCCTTCTTATCAGTTTTATTTTTAATAATATTTTATGAGACAGTTATTATAAAATCCTGCATCATCATTTGATTTTGTTAACTTATGCTCTTTTTTACCAATCTTGTAAATATATATTTGTATGGTATTTTACGTCTTCATTTAAATTAATAACATTTAAATATAAAAATGGCTAAATTGTTCTTTTTCAATCGTTTTATCAGTAAAGTGTACTTTGAGTTGTTAAATAAAACCTTATATGATATTTTTTTTCAAATAATTTTTTGATCAAATAATTATGCATTCCTTAGCATATACAATTTACATCCAATATTTCTGCTAGTACTGTTAATAAAGAAACAAATTGGTACAAAATATCATCCACTTATAAAACACACTAAATGATGAACTCAAATGAGTTGGAATTTTCAGTGGAAAATTAATATGTCATTGTAAACTTTGCCAAGGTCATCAAAGTTAAATGTTTTGATGGAAACTTTACAGTTAAGTCATAGCTGTCATTTTTGTTAGCAGATACTCTAATTACATAAATTAATAAGTTCAGTGTATAATATTATACAAGCAATCGGACTGCATGTAAATAAATTAGGAAAATTTTTCTCCTAATAAAAAAAGTGCTGAATGATGCTCTTTTAGATTTTGTTTGAAAAAATTTGTAACACTGTTATTTATAACATTTGAATAACATATATGTGGGAATTTACACTACAGTGCGAAGAGGCCATCAACAACAGCCACAACAGGTGGCAATATAATGGCTTATTTGTAATTAAATACAAATAATAGAAGGAAAAACTTAAACCTCAGGCAGGACTAAGTTTAAGTTTTACCTCCTATTTTTCATTTTACAATTTTATATTTTAATAATATATAATAATTTTAAATTTTATTTTACAAATATTCCCTCTGCATGTGTTAATGCATAACAAATAATTAAAATAATATATATGGCTTGGACGAAGATAGGCTGATGATGATGATATGGCTTAAATTTCTCGGCTTATATATAGTTACATACACAGACAAAATGAAATTTAATGGCTAGTACATTACTTATTTTCTTATTTTTTGCAGCTGCAGGAATCCCAGATTTCCGTAGCCCCGAGACTGGTCTGTATCATAATCTGCAGAAATATGATCTTCCCGAGCCTCAAGCAATATTTGAGATCAACTTCTTCAGGCAGAATCCAAAGCCATTCTTCATGTTAGCAAAGGAACTGTACCCCGGCAGGTTTAAGCCTACAATCTCACATTATTTCATCAAACTTTTACATGAAAAAGGTAATTTTTTTTATACATACAATTTTTTTTGTTATTTTTAGTTCTTATGTTCGTTTTCTAGGATATAATGAGACTTCACCTAATGTTTTAGAAGGTGATGGTATAAGTAATGGTTAAAATAAAATAATAAATGCTCCCATGTTCTGGTCTTGGTCTATATTACTCCGGTTTAGAGCTATACATAGGTATGAAGTATGTTAGAGTATTTATGAACAGTTTATTTAGTCTCTTACTGTATTTTTAGGTTTTACTTTGTAAATTTAAATCCGGATAGGAGGGCCATAAGAATTCATAATGTGTTATTGCACAAACAATACAGTTTTTAGAGCCTTCGAGCTAAATCAATCTTGATTCATGTATGTGATGATATCCTAACATCCTTTTCCATCTATCAGGTCTTTTGCTCCGCCATTACACACAGAACATAGACACTCTGGAGCGCTGCGCCGGCATTCCTGAGGAGAAGCTGGTCGAGGCGCACGGGACGTTCTACACCTCGCACTGCCTCGACTGCCGCAAGGAGTACACGCTGGAATATGTTAAAGGTAGAATATACAATTAGGAATACTGTATAACCAGTTGAGCACCCTGAAATATGTCTGCCATTCCTTATTTTATTTTTATAAATTTTAAACAACCAAACATAAATTCCAGAGCGTATATTTGCGGATCAAATCCCGATATGTACGAAGTGCCCGGGCGTGGTGAAGCCGGACATCGTGTTCTTCGGCGAGAGCCTGCCCGACCGCTTCCAACGGTGCCTTCAAGAAGACTTCCAACACTGTGATATGCTTATCATCATGGGCTCCTCCCTCGAAGTACAGCCTTTCGCTTCACTCATCGACATGTAAGTTAATTTTCAGACATCATAAAGCATTGATTATTATTTTATTAGTTTTTAGGGTTCCCTACCCAATGGGTGCCAACGAGACCCTATTTCTAAACCTCACCTGTCTGTCTGACAGTGGGCTGTACCTCATGATCCGTAATAGCTAGAAAATTGCCAGAGTATTACAATTGCTGCTATAACAACAAATCATTAATGTAAATTAAAGGGGGCATCCATAAGCTGTTACGAAACCCCTCTTGCGCGAGTTGGATTTGCACTTAGTTAGTCTTTTATTTTAATTTTAATGTTTCTACCCCTTTTTCCCGTTTGGGGTTGAGTTTCCAAACACGACGAAATCCGTATGCATTTATTTTTTCTGTGGAGCTTTAACGTTACTAATATTTTTTCTTACTTTAAAGTAATGAGTTCGCCAAATAACTTCTAACCAGAAGCTTGTATGTAAAACTTGATGCATCTAACTTTGATATTGTCGAACTTCCTATATAAACTAACATCCAACCCCTATTTCATCTTCTTAGGTGACGATTTTCGAAAAAGCTGAAATACATATTTATTTATTTCTAACGTGAAGCTGACATAATTCTTACTTTGAAAATGATGGAACTCCCCATATTAACTTCCAACCTTATTTCACCCTTTAAGGGGGTATGTTTTTAAATCGTTGAAACACGTTTAATTATTCCGTACTAGAAGCTTGAAAAAAGACTTCCAAACAAACCTTCAACATCTTTTTCATCCTCTTAGGGATTAAATTATCATATTCTTATTCCTCGTATACGGCTTAATGACAATACCTGTCAATAAATCAGCTTGCTATGTCCAGCATGTCCTAAGGTTAAAGCTGAACGTATATGAGTCAGGCCTTCTCCTTTTATAAATATGGTCGCTTCTCCTGCGAGAAGTTATAATTCCGTAGTCGTCTGCTCAATAGTTTCATAACTTCTGCCTTGTCTATAGGGTTCCTGAATGGTGTCCCCGACTGCTGATCAACCGCGAGAAGGCGGGCATGAGGTCCCCGTTATTACGGATGTGGGGCATGATGAGCGGCGGCCTGCAGCTGGACGAAGATGCCGTGCGGGACGTGGCGCGCCTCGGTGACTGCGACGACGGCTGCCAGGACCTGGCGGATAGGCTGGGCTGGGGGGTGAGTGGCTGTGTTTATGGTACTTGTATCTAGGGGTCATAAATTGTGTTCGGGTGTAGGTGTGTGTATGACGACAGTTTACAAGTAATTTATTCTGTTAGTGTCCTCATACTTTACTCCTTTGACAGGTCAGTGCACCAGATAGCCATTAGACAGTATTACTTTTTCCATTTCTATATAAATTAGTGCAATCTGTGCAATAGACGGATAGGTGCAATATAATTGCCAAATATACCTTTTATTTTATTAGTTGAGACTTACTAAAATTATTTTTATATAAATCTCTTTCAGACATAACGCCTATTAAAATTGTGATAGGCATATTTGCAAATTTTAAAAATATCTTATTTTAACCAGGATGAACTTCGCGCAATGGTCGCCCGTGACTACGAGAGGCTGGAGCTAGAAGCGAGCCTTTCTCCTACTCCGACGCCAGTGGCGCCCTCTCCGCCGGTACATCACGCTTACGCACCTACCGAGCCCAAACTATGAGTACAGGAAACCAGAACATTTACAATATCAGCCTGCTTCACCATATTTAATAAACTAGCTTCGTAAATTATATGAAAATGGTTGGAAGTCCAGCAGTTTCATCTCCGAAAACTCTTCTTTGAGTATTCGGATATAAAATGCTGGACCGATTCGAGTGGAAAGAGACAGGTTAATATCATATCAAGGGTATGGAAAGTGGTTGCAATTCTGGATAAAGTATGTTTTAGCGTATAGCTTATGTCGCGTGCTTAGTTAAATTATATCAGGTATTATAAGGAAGATTTAAAATGTAATGACTTTAGGATATTTTACTAACGTTTATGAGTATGGGGAGATTGGTGAGGCAGGCTGGGAAAGGTATCTTGATTCCAGTGACAATCCGGTCATATTAAAAATCCGGTGTAATGAAAACTAAATGTATTGCAGAAATGTATGATCTAGCAATGGATAATGGGCTGATTATTTTAAAAACAAACAACTATTTTCACAATTATTATGAGCGGGAAGTAAACGCGATAGCGTGATAAAGAGAAAAAAAAAAGGACATGATACTTCCAAAAAATCTTGGTACTTACTAAACACCATAAAGGTTGTGATCGGATTCGCCTAAACATAAACATTTTAAAATTTATTGATATTTCTAATCCATGTATTCCAAATCAATACAAATAAGTAAAGTAGTGGCAGTATAGTTGTTACTTGCCTCATAATTAATTTATGATTTTTAGTAATTTATTTTATTTATTGTGGTAACATTGGGTTAGATGGTTTGTGACATTTCATGAATTCTGTTTGTTTTATTTATTAACATAGCATGTTGTCTAATAACGGCAAGTAAGTTACCAGTAGGAGGCTTCTTATGTTAACCACACCACCCAAATTAAAACATAGGTATATATTGTAGCGTCATGAGTATTCTAGGTACTAAATTAATAGAGAGGGTAGTACTAACTTTAGGGAAATTATAGCTATTTCTAGTCCCTAATCATATTCAATATTAATAATATTGGCTTTATTAATATATATACAGTCAATCTATAAGCCTAAGTACACTTTATGGCTTATCAAAATTAGCTTTTACAGTTTCGGAACCCCTAATGATATATGAAATGCTAACAGGGTGGTGGAGCTATGAGTAAACCTCGTATGTTTTGTATGGAATTTTAAAAGTTTTCTAATGTCTATGTAATTGGAAAAGTTTTGGTATTCCTCAAAACGTGGTCTGTTTTAGCAATGTCTCTTTACTCGACAACTGTCTGGTAAATGGGTTTAATGGTACCCAACGGGGCCCTAGTTCATTCAAAAGTTAATCTCTCCTACAAATAAGTTGGGTCACAAAACTACCGCATTTTGGACGGCTTGTAAAGCGTTCAAAACTATGCGAATATTATAAAGAAAAGATGGCGATAAGCAATGTCGATATGTTTTATTTAATAGTCGCGATCTCATATCATATTGTTCAGGTTTAAATATAATAAATAGTATTGACTTGTTACTGAAGATTATGCCTTGTCGTATAAGACGGACATAAGCAAATAGTTCGGAAAGTTGATAGATTTTATTGCTCAACTGCTTAGTTACAGAAATACCTTAATCCTTACTAATATTATAAATGCGAAACTAACTCTGTCTGAAAGTCTGTCTCGCTTTCACGCCAAAACTACTGAACCGATTTAAATTAAATTTGGTACACAGTTAGTCCAGAGCCTGAGAACGGAAATAGGCTATTTTTGCCGTGATAACCGATATCCACGCGGACGGAGCCGCGGGAAACAGCTAGTAGTTAATAATATCGTCATTGCCTACCGCCTTATTGGTCGTCATAGACTATTCAACATTGCGTTATTATGTGACTTACTTATTAGGTATGATAGACATCCAAACAGTTCTTAAAATAGACTGCACATAAATGGGTGACCAATATTTTATTTCAATAACTACTATACCCTATCCGTTTCAGCAAAAAAATATAGGTATACAAACAAATGTCAAAAACAAAATAACAGGTATAATTCCCCTAAATTAATTTTAATAACAACGAAATCCTATCCGTTTTATCAAAATTCTTGTTCTAATGTCAGTAACTAAACTATTTATAAATTTGTCAACTTAGATTAGATCGCCATTTTGGTTTCTTTATAAGTTGGTTAGTTGATTTTTCTTGTAAGTATACAAAATACATATTAATTTTGTTTAATGTCTTTTAAATATTTAAAGAATACAAGTGATTATTTGTTGCCAATAATTAAATTTTCAATGATAATGTTCATAAAGCTTATCTTTATAAACGCAACATACAAAAAAAAACTTTATCTTCATTTTTTTGCTATAGTCGGTGGGGTATAAGCGTTAATATGTTTATAATTCGATGTGAAGTTAATTTTCTCTTCATTTATATATCAGATTTGCATTTTTTTATTTACATTTCCGTGTTTCCATGTTTTGTGTCGTTTCAGTAAAATTTCTAGTTAGTAGTAATGACATGTCTTATGATACAGATACATATAGCTATAACTGCGTGCTAATAAAATCAGTACATATATAAATTTTCTTAGCGATATATTATTTTTATAAGGGGTGTGTAGAATTAGTTTCTCAGTGGTATTTACGCATATACGGCGATGTTTAGGGTTCAAATAACCGTAGTTCCTTACACCACTGTGGTACATTGCTCTCATTAGAAATAATAGCGCTTCGATACTTGTTTACTAATATCATATAAAAGATAAGAGGCTTCATGATATTTAGTAAATCAGTATGAAGCAAAAGGATTTGTTCAGACACTCAGGTCAATAATATACCTTTTTATTCACAAAATTATTAAAACAATGATGTGCAGTACGTAATGAGGAGTAATAGAAAAGTTATCGAAAACTTCATTGTTAAATATTTTTGTAAATAAAGGGTATACTTAGCAGTCGCAATTTCCGTAATTTTATAAATGAATTTTGACTGTTGGAGTGCTGCACTTACACAATACAGAAATAAGAAGACTTACTTAATGTTCGCACATGTACATAACGTATTAAATTAAAGGAAGTACGCGAAGCATATTAATTATATTATACTCGAGCAATAAAATAAAAAAGCCTTAATATCTGCTATTTTGAATATTAAACCATTTAATGATGTTAAAAATATTGTTTAAGCTGGATGCAAATTTTATATAAATTGTAATTTTATAAATCAACTATGTATAGTTTGCGTTGTGATTTAGTTTCGGATTGACTAGTGTTTGTATAGCGAAGGTTTGATATCAGAATGCATATTTGAATGAATTTTAATGTTGGTACTTGCAATTTATATAAATTGTTGTAAACCTTATTGAAAAAATAAACGCATAATATTTATTATATAAATGTAGTTTTATTGAATTCATTAAGATGATTGTTTATTTACAATGGGTCAGTGTGATATTGTAGTAATTTCTAAGTAAATATTAAATACAGAAATGTTATATCAAAATATTTTTCCTTGAAGACTCAAAATTCCACAATATTGGGACACTTTCTATTAATAAGGCACTTAACTAATCTATGTAAGTTTTTAAAATAAAGAACAGTAAATAAATAGATACTGAAGGGAAATTTAGAGCCTTAAAACATAGTTGATGTGTTTATAACGTTAATATAATGTAGAACACCTCTAAGAAATGTTAACAATCCTTTTGGCATGCCTGCTAAAAAATATTCAAATAACTTGCAAAGAAAAAGATTTGCTATGACTGGTAATTGTGTAGTCATTATAATTCAAGTTCTATATTATATCAGCAGATTTACCTATAAACCCCTAATACTCTTCACGAAAGTTATTATACGAATAGACACCCCTAGTTCACTGAAGGTGCATATGTGCAAGTTTTAATAAAAAAAAAAGTAATCATATCATCTTTACCCTGATCACTATTCTTTAGCGTCAGTAATCCCTTCAGTACTGATAGCAAACATTGCCTCTGTTTCCGGCAGACAAGGGCTGTCATAAATCTTGCACACACGGTTATCGCCCCTCCCCTTCCGCAGATAGAGGCGTGTGGTCGACGCGTGCGCAATGATGTGTCCGCCAATAGGTTTCTTCGTGTCAGCGTTGAATACGCCTACAGAGTCCACTTGAGCTACCACTTGGTTTGTGATAACTACTGCTACACCAAACTGTGGACAAGTATGGTTCTATATTTGCCATAATTATGTAAAAGTTACTGCTTAGCATAAGATTTGTGCGTAAAAACAAAGTTAAGGAAGAATCCTACATTTTAAAGTCATAATGATTTAGTGAATCTAAATCACTAGTATAAACTCATCTTAGGCATTTTGGTATATTTTTTAGTGGAACAGACCACCCGCAATATACTACACTGCTATGCGAGACGAGGTTGCGAAACTGAAATTAGCTCCTAGCCAACTCAAGTGGTTACTTGTGAATTTGGTGTGATCAAGATATTTACTGGATATGTAAGTTTTAGAAACTAATACATACCTCATCAGCCAGTCTTAGTAGCATTCTCATAAACCGACCAAGATGCAGCTGTCTTGAGTTGAGCTCTCCGCGACCCGAATAATCAGTTCTGTATAAAGCTGTTGCACTGTCCACTATTATTAGGGAATACCTAAAACATTTCAAATTTAAAAATAACAAATCATATTGCAAGATTTAGACATTTATGTGTGAACTATAATATGTTTCATGTTTGAGATTGGTTTCTTAAATACAGTACTGTAAAAAATTATATTAGCTTAATGGATGTTTTTTTTTTGAGGCCAGTCACAATAATTTTTCCGATATATTTTATGAGTGCATAATATACCTGGACTCCGCCATCATAGCACAGGCCTGCACTAACAGTTGCGTCTGGTGGTCTGTATTGTACGCACGGGCATACGCCACGTTATCCAGTACAGCAGCCCCATCCATGCCATACCGCTGAGCCACTGCTAGTAAGCGCTCCGGTCGGAACGTGCCTTCCGTGTCAATGTACATGCATTTACCTTCGCCACCAGCTTGTTCTATAGGCAACTAGAATATACAATTTTTATTAATATCTTTTTTATTTAAACCTCTCTATAATGTATTCAATCCGTGTATCACAGGGGATTTCACAAAATATTTAAATCACATGCACTAACAACACCCTGACTTGACTTTGAACAAGCATTTGTGCACACAAATGCTTGCCCCATGCGGGGATCGAACCCGCAGCACGTCTCTTACTGTGATAATTGGCATGGTGATCTATACCACTCAGCTATCCATGCAGTCAAGTATCTGCAATGACGCAAAGTCGAACAAATTATAAATTATTTATAAAAAAATATGCTGTATTAAAATTAATACCTTACCTGACATGTAACAGCTAAAGTGTGGCATATTTGAGTTTTCCCAGTTCTGAACTCCCCAAATATTTCTGTAATTGATCCTGTCTCAATACCTCCACCTAGCAATCTATCTAGCTCCTTTGCACCTGTTGTCAATTGAATTATTTCAGATCTAAAACAAACACAATACTCATAATTACCAACAACATCATGACAAATGTCCATATTACATGAATTTTATTTTTATCATTAACAAGTTTTGAAAAGAAGTTTTGTGTTCAGTTAAATCTTTGTATATAATATCTTTGGTTCTAACCAAATAGATTACTAGTGTTAATCAAGGCATCAGAATTCATAGTTTGCGTGCCTAAAACTGCACGCAATGTGTTACAGACCGATTAAAACCAACATATAAAATCTGTTTTAGATAATAATAACAAACCTTTTTTGATGGAACTCAGTAGCAGTAGTAAATCCCATAGGCACTAATTTCGATGCCTCTGCTAGTATCTTGTCAGCTTTTGCTTCTGATATGCCTTTTATTGTGATCAACCATTTCTTAGGAGCATAGGCAATGGACTCCACTGTGTGATAACCTGCTTCTTCCAACTTTTTAATGTCTCCAGAGGTGATGCCATTACCCTGAAAGAGAGATTAATTAAAATATAAAAATTTCATAACAGAACAGACATACCATTAAATCAGTTTTAATGTTTTTATTTCTTACCTATCTATTTCTAATGAGATATAACTTTTTAAAGTATAATCTAGCAGCTGACTTGACATTTTTTTTCATTACACTTTAACACCATGTTTACTAACAAATTACATCACAATATCTTAGTTAACCTTGATGCATCGTGATATTGCTATAAATATAAGTTATTTGCCCCACAGCAGGACCAAGAATAAGCAAAGCTGTATTTATAAAATCCGAGACCCAAGATATCTCTGCTCAAATCTATATAAAAAACATTCATGCAAGAACAGGCATGCCCGTCATTGGTAAACAAGTCTGTTAAGGATAGATTAGGATACTAATTTACCTCTAGTTTGTTGATAAGTTGTGGCCCGCACTCGTCCACATCTTCGTCAACAGTGGCAGTAACTGCTGATGCTGTAGCCGTCATATTGTCTCTTCACTAACACTATTTACAAATTACACTATCACCGAAACATTTAAATCCTTACTTGTGTCCTTTGTTTATTTAAAAACTCATCAGCGTATTTCACAATCGTCTTACTCTATCGTTTTTGTTGAAAATTTGAAAATATTATGGTCAAACAAACTCTAAATACAAGTTACAACTTGAAATCCTGCTAGTAGGGCCACAATTTTCGAACAACTTTCAACTTTCCCTTGTTTTTCTACTTTGTGTCAACTTGACAACATTATTTGCGAATTCTGTCAAAAATTCCCTCCAAATTGTTCATAGACACGAAAACGAAACGAATGACGTAATTATGCTTGTTTTAAAATTCGTTTAAAAATTAGTATTACAGATTTTATGTACCTACTAGCTGTCCCACGCGACTTTGTCCGCGTGTTTTAGTTTCAACGTTTAGGGGGATGAAAAATAGATGTTGGCCGATTCTCATAGATACCGGATAAGAACAAAAAATTTCATCAAAATCGGTCAAGCCGTTTCGGAGGAGTATGGCAACGAAAACTGTAACACGAGAATTTTATATATTAGATTACGCTTGAGCAACATGCTGCAGTTTATTTCGTCATAGTAAAACAGAAACGTAGTTAGGTATTTTAGTTAGAATCCGCGCTTTTTAGCTATGTCGTTAATTATAAACGTGTGATATGGTTTTGGAAATTGGATTCAAAACCCCAAAAATCATTAAAAAATTTATGACTTCTTTAAAGTTTTGATCGAGTTTGACCTAGAGTGCTAGAGTGCGCCTAACAAGTACGAACTTTTTGTACGAAGTCAGTGAACAAGCGTAGCAGGTAGCACTTACAGCGAACAATTTGCTTACGATCGGAACTACAAAAAGAAAACTAGTAGAATAAAAGCATATATAATAAAAGTTCTCTGTGATAGAAGCGATCGATGCGAGAGTTTGACTGACACTTTGGTTTGACTACTTTATATTTATTCTGTGCATTTATCTACATCAACTTGAGAGTTGAGCCGCAGTGTTGCCAACCTAGTGGATTTTCCACTAAAACTGGTGGTTTCGACCCCCCTTTTAGTGGCGAAATATTGCCTTTAGTGGCTAGTGGATTTTTCTAGTAATTTAGTAGTAGAATTTAGTTTCAATTACTGAAAATGCGATCACTCAACCGCTAAGCTTCTTCATTTAATTTTCAGGAGTATTTACTATAACTCTGTAGGCAGCCTTCAAAATGACGTGGTTGACGTTTTAAACTGTTATCAAACGAACCATACCGCTTTATAGACTATACGCGGCGATTCTCCGTGAACTTGTGTTTACAACTGAGACCTTTTTTTAAACCGCAATGTAAGCAAAAGTTTTGGGATTCTTGGCTTCAACTTATTGAAAGTACTGCTGGTCAAGTAGCGAAATGTAAACTAAACTTTTATGCACCAAACATTTTTTTATTTTTTGAAAAGTAAAAATGTGTTTAGTGGAAAATTTAGTGACTATAGAAGTAAGGCCGTTTTTCGTTAGTGGTTTTCTGGTGGTTTTAGATGTTGAATCTGGTGGGGAGCTACTTTAACTGTTGGCAACACTGTTGAGCCGGTAGGTTGAACAGGTACATTTAAACAAAGTCTGTTTCAGCAATAAGTTTATTATTTTCTATTCTTCTTTAATTATTTATCTAATAAATAACAATGGAAACTGCTCAGGACGTTACTCTTATCATTGACGGTAAAGTTTTTAAAGCTAAAAAGGATGTACTTAGCGAATACAGTGACTATTTTCGAGCTATGTTTAGTGGAAATTATGTCGAAAGAGAGCAACAAGAAATTTCTATTGATGTAAGTATATTCGTTTTAAGACTAGGAAGGAGATAAGAAGAAGATTCAATACTATAAAATGTTTTAAACTTATATTTTTTAAATAGCTCCATAACATGCAACTACTCCAAACTCAAAGAAGACAAAGATAAATATTATCTTTTTTTGTAGATACTTTAACTATATGCTCATTATAATTATATTTTCATGAACTAATTGTGAAAGTCTTACTTTTATTGTGTATTGGAGTATAAATTGTTTAAATAATAAATGCCATTCACTGACTAAGTTATGATTTATTGTGACTATACTTGCTTCAATAAATAAATAATTTTAATTAGGTATAGGAATAGTTGTGCCCTGTAGGTTTTTTTTTCTAACCATTTCTGTCCCACTGCAGGGCAAAGGTCTCTCTGCCTTTGTTCAAAGAGTAGGTATTACTTAAGATTATTACTTAGATCATTACTTGAAGCAATTTTAGGTACATCACTATGATCAGTAAGAGTAGAACTGAAGTAAAAAATGTTACTACTCATGTAGATTAATCATAGCACATGTTTTACTGCATCTTATGCTGATTTATAATTCCTACTTTTCAGATGGTAAATGCTGACTCAATGGCTATCATACTAAAATATATGGATATAGGACTTATAACTCTCTCAGATCATTCATTATCCACTATTGAAGACCTTGCCATAGCCGCCAATTTTCTACAAATCACAGAGCTTATAAAGCAAATAGAATACCATTTGGAACAAGGGTTGACTTTGTCGAATATGATGGAAACTATAGAAATAGCACAATGTGTATCTTTCTCAAAGTTAGAACAGCATTGTGTGATATTCGGACTGTTTTCATTTAAACAGATGAAACCAGAATTTCTTCCTTCATTACACAAATTATTTTGGTACTTATCACATCCACATTTAAATGTAGAAACTGAGTTGGATGTTTTTAGATTTGGTCTTCAATGGATAAAACTTGCAGACATGGGGGCAGATGCATTGCTAATTGTTCTTTGCTGCTTAGACTACCACAGAATAACTCAAGAAGATTTAGAAGAAATGAAGGATTTAGTTAAAGAGTATGTAAACAGTCTTCTCGAAAAAGTTGTTTATTGCTTATACAAGTTAGCAACTAAGTCAAAGTTATCATTAATATCAATCAGTGAGAATAAGTCTTCTTTGTGTAAGAAATACACCGAAAAAGTTTATACAGAAGTGTTGAATTTAGTCAAAGAGAGTGTTCAACGTAAGCTGAAGTTGACACCGGCTGTGCCGATTATGTCAGAACAGGAAACAAAATCTGATACTAAATCTCCACACTACTTGTACACATTTACGAAAGAAGCTGGTTTTAAAACTTGGTTAGAAGTGTCTGAGCCTAATGTGTGGGGTTGGAATGTTACATCGTGGGGTCCTACGAAGATTGTGGTTGTTTGTGGTGAGCATGGCAGAGGCACAGGGCTGTTTATGAGGGATGTGCATGAATATGACATTCTTAAAAAAGAATGGATTAAACATGGAGTGCTTTTGCCGCCCCGAAGACATGGCAGTATTGCAATAGTTGGAAATTCTTTGTTCATGATCGGTGGCGTCGGTGGCTATAGGTGAGTTATTTTCGTAATAATACACGAAACTACTCTAGTTCTACCCTCCTTTTAAAACATTTTTACAATTGACATCTTCCTTTATTTTAGCTAGGTAAGTAAATATTTATTCTATAAGTAACAATTTTTTTTAAAACAACCAAATCTTGCCTCTATGTTTACGATTCCCGCGCTATTTTAGAGCTCTTACACACGAGCGGCATGTAGGTAACTGCAGTCGTGGACGCGAGCAGCTGTCGACAGCTGTCGCTGATCTACGAAATTAAAATGTCGACGGCTGCCGTTGACTGTCGAAAGCGGCCGCCAACGCGTCGACGGCTGCAGTTATCTCTGCCGTTGGCAAAAAATGTACCTACCTACTCTGGTTGGCAACATACCGCTCTTGTGTAAGAAATATACCGAAAAATCTGTGTAAGAGCCCTTGCTTATCGAGTCAAAAAAGTTTAAAAACAAACAAGATCTTAAGGTTTTGTTTAGAAGTGTCTGAAAATTAAAATTAAATAGAAGTTGCTTGACAGTACACAATAGGAATCTGTCATTTAAAGTCAAATAAATATGTCGTGCAAAATGCCAAAACTTCAAAACAGGTTGAAACTTAAAATGTAATTAAATTGGACGAAAAGAGACACACAGATGTTTGTTGCATTTAATACCATGATTTGATACAAAGTTTCAATATAATATTGAAAACTACGTTATAATGCAGCCAGAAAATACAATAGTTTACTTATCCTTATGAAATAAGAATTAGTCACTGAAGCTACTACAAGTATTTTCATGTTATGTGTCGAAAAATGTAAAATGAGCAGCTTCTTTTCCAAGCAAAATGTCCCGCACTATAAGTATTTACTGCACTTTGAACATTCTCCGCAATAGACGGTATTCAAAGGGTTCGGCCACAGAATCTGTTGCAAAATTAATATGCCAACCAATCTATCTATCTTCGGTAAGTACTTTTCATCATGTTAATTCGCTTATATCTTTCATAGCTTTCGAGTTTAAACTCCTACAAAGTTCCCAGTTTACCATGGACCTCATATTCTTATTCCTGAATTTGAACGCGTGTTTATAAATTTTAATTAATGATAAAAGCCTACTAAAAATATTTAATGTACTTTTTTATCGCAGTCCCGCAAGAATGATGTATATAGAATATCTAAATATGGCCGAGCACCAACTCGAGTCTTGCATAAGCATGCGGATGGAGAAGGGCCCGATACGTTACTTTCAAGATCAGCAACAATAACAGTTCCAATAGAATGTCCTGAGAGCAATAGTGTTTTGTCTTTGTCTCCAGAACTGGTACATATTTACAATTATTACTTTAGATTAGTAGCATACCTAGTCGACAATCAAGCTGTTTGATGAGCGAATTTTCTTTGTAACTTTTTCTTATACCCATGTCGGGACTTAGATTCATCAACCGGCATAGTACCACAGTGCTGTTGAATGGTTCATTATATCTTCTGAACAACCTTTCGCCTTTTTGTAATGATAAACCACCTTAAAGTATTTAATTCTACATGTACATTCCGTCCATCATTTCAGGTAAAATGTCTAAAAGGAGCGTGCAATGCGTTCTGGAGCGCAGCTACGAAAAAGTATATTTTTATTTCAAGTAGTGACATACCTTTCGACATCAAATATACTCAGGGAGGTTTCCTCTTCATGAGGAAAAGTTTAATGGCTCCAGCAGCACCTAAGCCTAAAGTAAAACCAGCAGTAGAACCACCACCAGAAATACCCGTTCCTGGTATCCCCGAAGAACCGTTGCCAGGGTTTCCAGCTCCTGCGTTTCCTGATGTAGCCATTCCAATTGTACCTGAATTACCTGATCCAGGGATACCAGAATTGCCTATTCCAAAACATGAACCGAAGCCAGGCAAACCAAAGATTCCTTTGCCAGGAAAGCCAGAGCCTATCGTACCGGACATTCCATTCCCCGAGTTACCGGTACCGATCCTGCCGGATCCTTTTGAACCAGTGCTTCCAACACTTCCTGAAAAACCGTTAGATAAAGCTAAACTTATTTTAAGTACATCAACAGTTAATTGTGTATATAAAAATCCAGGAAATTTACTATATCCGTCGGTAATGAAAGTTATGTTGCTGAAAAATAACATACATATCTTTCTGAACGCAATCTCTTGCGAATGCCAGCCGAGATATAATTACGACGTATTATTTTGCACCCAAGTAGACGACGAGGAAACTATACTGGAAAAACACAATCTGGATATATCAACTAGATTACCCTACAATTACAATCCACAGTCTGATAAATTCGGAAAGTTTGCATCGATACTACATAAGCAAATGTGCCGTTCCAAATACGCTAGAATCATAATAAGTTGGATCAAAAACAGGGCAAAAGTATGAAATATTATAAATAAAGTTATTATTTTGTGTATTTAAATTAATTGTTTAACCTAATCTGTATTTTGCTTTTTTTTTTATACGTCGACCTTAATAATATTTCTAACACATACGTTGACTGCTCGGCAATCGTTCAAAGAATTGTCAGTGCCATATTAATAAAAAAAATCATAAAATACAAATTGTTTTTTTTTTTGTATCAGAGATGAGGGTAGTTCATGTTCCTGTCAAATGTCAACTGCTCACGTGGTACAAGACGATATTACTGATAATCTGGTACCGGCGAATGTGATGAATGATCTGATTCTGTTATTGAAACAGTACAAATAAAGTTACAAAGAGGTGAAAAACGGGAGGAACACTTAGAAAAACTTACTCGTTACGCCGTTATAAATCGCAAAAACTATGTTGCCGGCGAATGAACTTGTAAACCAATGTTTTTTATTTGATAATATAATTTAGAGGTAGTAATTTAGACGTAGTGTGCTGTTTTTAACCTAAATATTTTAACGTAAGTAATTTAATACATATTGCTTTTTGTTTTAGGGTAATTTTGGACACTGCGATAGTGTACGATTTAAAGCAGCGGTCATTTAGACAAATAGCAAAAATATCAGATGCAATCCAATCACCTGCTATGTGCTCTCACAACGACACAGTTTACGCAGGAGGCTACAGGAACATATACAAATATGAAGATTTCGGACAAATTGACATTTGGTCAATGGCTGTAGAAACAGATATGCGACTAAACTTTTTAGAGTCTTATAAAGGATATATTTACGTTTCACAGAGTTACTTTAACGATATGTATAGGTTTATGCCAGGCGTTGATACGAAGTTACAACTTATTACTCGTTTCTCTAATGCTCCCGCCGCTTTAATACATATGGGTGAGTAAATTTCTCTTTATTTACTGCATCACTTTACAAGAACGTCATCATTTGGAGCACGGGACCCTATATAGTCTCCATGCTTTACCCAGATGGAAAAACTAGAAAGAGCACGTGTCCGGCCTCAAAAATGCTGTGTAGTCCAAATGGGTCAGTGAACTATTTTTCATTGTTTCAGGGGATCGGCTGCTTGTCTTAA
The DNA here is from genome assembly GCA_932294365.1 of Diachrysia chrysitis. Classification (NCBI taxonomy): domain Eukaryota; kingdom Metazoa; phylum Arthropoda; class Insecta; order Lepidoptera; family Noctuidae; genus Diachrysia; species Diachrysia chrysitis. The sequence goes on from OW028661.1 coordinate 3,673,411, forward strand.
CAACTACACATTTCGCGTCAACAGACGTTATGACCGTTGAAGAATATACAGGGACGAAAAAAGATCCTCAAAAGAAATCTGAGGTTATATGGTCACAGGACAGCACTGTCTTAAATTACAACGACTTTGCAGGGAAGTGTTCTATGATGATGACCATACCACCCCTCAATCCTGACGTATCCTCGTACCACAAACGATACCTCAGTGCCTATGAGAAAATATAATAAATAAAAACATTTTGTTATTAATTTACATTTATTACGTCATCCATTTACAAACATACCAAAATTATTTATTAAAGTACATACAATTTGTACAAGAACTCCACAATAAAATAAGACAGATAATGTTAATACTCATATTATAACTAATCATACTTAAATAAAAGTGACGGCATTATATGCGATCTCAATGAGACTAGTAGTCAACAATAATAAAATAATCTTTGCAATTAATACGTAAACAGAAGCCAAAAATTTTTATCTAAAATTATTTTGTCACTTGTATAAAATAACTTATTTCAATACGCGTCTAAATAATGTTATTTACAATGAATATAGAAAAAAAAAAATACGATAAATATCTAGTATGTTAAGGCCACTCAATATCATGTATGAATACCATACAGTTTGAATGATAAAGCACCAAGTGGATCGAAGTCATAGGTTATTATGTCAAATAATGGCACTTCTCAAAGGATCCATAGTTAATATAAAACATTATAACTTACTTATCATATTTAAAAGCTCATATCCATCGCATATTTCTTAAAACTATTATTAAATCTAAATAAAGTGATGTAAAATTTTCGAAAGCATTTTATTTCTCATATTTCTGCGTATGTTTTTGGCATTTACACGATGTTGCAAGCGCTACACAACAAGATCTAAGTAAATGTTAAGAATAGATTACGAATGCATCTTCTCGGTACAAAAATATCAACTATAATACACTCTGAAACCCAGTATTCGAACCACACCTTCAAGGCACATTTCAAGGCCGCCAATCACCATTTAAATTACACTTGCCGCAGACGATTAATTTATCGACACTAGATTTAGAAAATATGCACTTAATTTATCTGTTACTCCTACAAACTATGTATCGAACTTCCCTGGATAGGGTTGCCAGTATATTTATAGTTATTAACTTAACTCACTATGCTTACGTTGTTTTGAGTTTACGTCCAGCCGCCAGTCAGTTTGTGGAACAACTCTTCGTCAAGAGTTTGATTGGCGTCCTTGGATCGCATCGACAGGAATATGTATCCGCCAATGAACTCGTGCACTACTTTGCAGTCAGCTGATTGTACGGAGAATATAATGTTGCCTTCCTCGAATTGTACCATCATGTGTTTTATCTCCCAGTTTACGTTCCAAGCCTGGAAATTAACAAAATATTTTAGACTCATCTATATAACAATATAATGTTTTTGGGGTACTAACTACATTTTCAAACTTGTACTATTAGCTGTATCTCGAGTTGGGTATGCGAATAATTATAGAAGTATTACGCGTAACGTGTATTATTAAGTAACTAGAGGTAATGTAAGTTTATTAATTATTTCTATTATTGTATCTCATTGTAAGTGAACTTATATAATGTTCTTATGAGAAATAAATTCTTTAAACCCAAGTAAAACTTATAAGTTAAGAAAGCCTACATTTTCAATGCTAAGTGAAAAGCAAACAAACCATTACAAAATCCTGCATTGAGATTGCAATCTGTTTCATTACATAGCTTCTTTGAGTTCATGAACTAATCATAATCATCGCTCTGCCCTATTCCCAATTATTTGGATTCGGCGCAATTTTAATTTCATTCATCTCTAGTACTTGTCATTTCACCATCTTTCTTTCTCTGTCCATCCATCTCTTTTTCGTGCATCAACTAATATTCATATGAAAAACAGCATAAGAGCTAACATAACCTCACCTTCATAGTACTAAAACGCCAAGTCTTAATATGGTCACCGGTGTTAGGATCAAGCCGCATGATCCTGTTGTTAGCGATGCTGATGATCTCATCACGCTTGTGGCCCATGAAGCGGACCACGAACATCGTCTGGCCGTAGTCGCGAAGGTTCTGCCAGGTCTTGATGTACTGGAGCTTGGCTTCGAGAAGCGGCAGCTCTTTGACGTTCGCGTGACTTTCTAGTACGCGCTGAGTAAACTGCAAGATAAATTTTGCGTTATAGAGGAGGTAATTGAAAACTGCAGAGATAAAGCATGGTAATTTACGTTCTATTCTATTTTCGAGCTTTGGTAGCCGTTGTTACCCTACTACCGGGCAAAGGCTTCATAGGTTCTTCCATATATGCCTTTCCTGCGCCACTTCTAATCAGTCCTGACGATACACTTTAAAAATCTTTGGCACCCTTCTTTTAGTGGCTTAGGCGGCATCGCCCCGCCATAGAGAGCTATTGAACCATTGTTATAATATGTTGTGGTATTACCTTCCCCTTGAGCTTCTTGAGGAAGCGCGGCGCGAGGTAGTTGTCGGGCTGCAGGTGGTGCAGGTGCGGCAGCTGGTGCTGCGGCAGCGCGGCGGCGGGGCAGGGCCGCTGCAGCGCCAGCAGCGCGCGCACGGCGCCCGCCTCCGCCGCGAACGCCGCGTCCGCCAGCGAGCGCCCGCGCGCGCCCAGCCGGCACGCCGCCACCCACGCCGCGAACTGCTCCTCCTGGACACCGAACCAGTTACCACATGCGCAATGTACGGGTGTCGCTACATTAATCGACACGCGGGCGGCGCGGAATACCAACGTTACGCGTTATTACGCCGAAGTGGCGACGCTAAAAAAGTGTCTGACTATCGACCAACTGAGCGGTACCGCTTCGAGTGTCACAATTCTGTTAAAGAATGTTTATGCAAAATTTAAAGTAGATTGGACCAAGGAATCACGTTGTCCCATACAAAGTTTGCCCTCGTTTTTCACCCCCTTAGAGGCAGAATTTCGGAAAATTCCTTTCTTATGGGATGCCTACGGCATTTTATATATATATAGAAGAGAAGATATGCCGGGAGACAAGTTCATTAATATAGTAACTTTTATGAACCGGGGGAATATAGAATTGGATACTTGACTTACATTTTCGCACTTGAGCCACATCTCGTGCATGGCGTCTTCTGTGGGTATCTCCAGCTTGATGCTGTATCGGCCTGTTGCTGGGTGAGCGTCCGGAGTTACCTAAACACAAAAAACTAAAGATTAGAATCGTTAAAAAAAAACAAACCTTGTGGACTAGATAAACAGTGAAATTAGTTACCTCAGCTCCTCTCAACTCTACGGCGTAAGTGGGGGGTTCCCCGCGGGCGGCAGCCTCGCGCGACGAGTGTATGCGCAGGACCCCATCGCGGCAGGACACCCAGCCGCGCTTGTAGGCTTTCAGGGTGAAACGCTTCGGCCTGTATGGAGAAAATCATATTTTACATCATTGAAACCATTCGAGGATATATTAATAAAGAAACTTGAAGAGGGAAATTACGCTTTAGGATATTAAGGATAAAATTGTCGAAATCGTTATAGGTTGCACATCGTTCAACCGTACCTACCTGGGCCTCGGAAAGGAACTTCGGTGGTTTAGCCGATAGTACAGGTACCTCAGTCTTCCCAGGTCGGAGCCCATAAGCATGTTCCGCCAGGTCAATAATAAGTAGATTTTAACTCAGAATTATTAGCAATGCACCTATTCAATAGGTATTGTTAAAAGGTCTTATTATTGGTCAAAACTCTTTGGATTCTGTTGAAACCTATTTTTGTTATATGATTATTCAATTTAGAACTTGTGGTTGGTGGTTAATATTACAATTTTATGAATGAACTTATTATTCTTTAAGTTACATTGTCTAGAGAGAAAATGTAACCTACGCGATTTATGTCCTTGTAAATTAAAGGAAAAAGTGTGTCTGAAGTTAATTTATTTTCCTGTTCAGTAACGTTTGATGTTGATTAGTCAGGAATTACCCACCATACTATAAATAATATCATACAAATTATAATGATTATACCACAAAAACTATATAAACCGATTATATATTAATTTATATAAAATTAAAGGCAAATTATATTGGAATATTAAAAAAAAAGTTTTTAATTTTGCATATTACAAAAGTTAATTTATATAAAGTAACAAGTCAGTAAAAGGTATTTCTTATGTTTTACTTTTAGTAGGAATTTTGTGTTCTTATATATAAACACAAAAATATAATATACTAATTAGTTACGACATACTTATAATATTACTATAGGATTGTTATTGACTAATATACATAAGCACAGCAGAAGCTTTATAAAATAAATAGAAATATAACAAATACAGTGGACCCCCGGTAATACGGCCCCTGTAATCCGACACGCCTATCACTGTTGATTGTACATATAATTTAGTTCAGATAGAATCTTTGATTTCAAATTTGTCTGATTACAAGGTACTCTTTTTAAAATATTCCGGACTATAGTGGGTGGTATATGCAGGTCGCAGGCAGTATTCTATAATCCGACACCGCCCAGCAAAACGTATGTCGTATGTGTATATTACCGGAGGTCGACTGTATATACATATAGCAAAGGTACAAATATTATTTATATAAAGTAAATTATATTAGTTAAGTATGAAAGATATTGTTTTTACTTCGTCATATACTCTTGAAATTTACCGTAATCGTAACATGGTTATTGTAGAATAAATATAAGCATAATATGTGTGTTTATTATTCAAATAGTATGAAACAAAGCCTTTTATATAACTTTATTAATATACTTAACAAATAATGATTCATGCTTCTGCTATGCATAGTATCTTTGTTCAGTGCAAAAGGTTTATTTAGCAAGGTACATATTTTTTTAATTAAATTACAATTTAGTAAATCGTGGTATGGGGGTATGACAAAACTCTTACGCGAAAGCACAGTAATCGTAGTTACACTTGCTGGCTCGGCAGTGGACGATGCCGATGGAAGAAACAAAATATAGTATAAATACTCAATATGTATAAATAATATGATAATTATAAACATACATACAAGTACAAGATTTAAACACTAAATAACCGCATAATACTTAAATGTTATCGACTTTCTTGTAATAAAGAAAGATTAAAACGATAGACTATGAAGTGAAATTGATTTGAGTAATAATATAATAATAATATCTTAGGACATCTCACACACGGTCATCTGATCCCAAACTAGGCAGAGCCTGTGCTATGGCAACCAGACAACTGATAAACATACTTATATATTTCTAAATACATACAATTTATAGATAAATTACACCCAGACACAAAACAAATGATCGTGCTCATCACACAAAGATTCGTCCTGGGTGGGAATCGAACCCACGACCTACGGTTTAGCAGTCAGAGTCACTAACCACTAGACCAACAGGCCCGTCATATTATAGAGTATGTAAACATAGCAGATGAAATGAAGCTTTTTTTATTTTATTTTTTTCTTATAGAATAAAAAAATACCACTTCCCACTAAGGAGTTTAATCCTTGTGTCGGTGAGTTTCACAAACATTCAAACCACATGCTCAAAGAACACCCAGACTTAGAACAAGCATTTGTAAATCACACAAATGTTTGTCCCAAGCGGGGATCGAACCCGTAACACGCGCACAGTGGTAATTAGCGTGGTGACCCATGCCACTCAGCTATCAGTGCAGTGAATTAACATTTCGCATTATAAACTAAGCGATACCTAACTCCATGAAACCCATCATTCGTAGCCTAATTGTTTAACATCCATCCGAGACATAGCATTGTTGCTTGAAAATGGGTAAACCGATTTTAATTGTCTTTGTTTGGGTTTTTTGGCTGTAGATTTTCAACACTTCGAATATATTTTTTTCTAATTAGTGCTATCTGTGAAATCTTGTAATTGGCCTTCCTTTACTAATGTATACTCTGTTCGTAAGTTAGCTGTAACTTTTCCAAATAAAATAAAATTGCAGACTAGAACTAGAATCATATTAGATTTATTGTTACCTCTGGTTTAAAACTAGCGACTCTTACCTAAGGTACTTGAGGTATCCAGTGAGCTCCGGCACCTGCGTGATATCAGGTCGCGGCGCGGGTGCTCCTTCGAGCTGAGCCTGTAGCTCGCTGAGAGCAGCATCGATGTCATCATCAGGCCCAGTTGAGGTGTCGCCAGCACCCTCAACCTCTGCAGTGCCGCCGGCGAGGGTTTGTAGCTCGATTTGTAGCTGTGAATATATTATATTATGTAAGTGTTATTTAAAATGTGCTATTATTTGAATCTTGTATAGGCATGAAGTCAGGGTATAAAAATTAAAAAGTCTATTTAAGTAGTCCGTCAGAAAAATAATAATTAAAAAATTTCACTTTTTTTAAATATTGTAAAATCTTTGTAATATACACCTATGTTCCACAAATAAATACATTTGAATTTGAATAAATACATTTATTTTTAAAGGTTACTAGCAATGTGGTTTCTGTTATTAAATAAAAAAAACTAAACAGGTAAAGAGCTTTAAAGTTCAGGAATGAGGTTTCTGCCGTCACGTCTTGGCTAAAATTTTACCAAAGAGTGACGTCACTCGAAATATTAATTCATTGTTTCTTTCGTGTACGGTAAGAACACAAAACAAAAGAAAACATACGTGCCTTAATATATTACATTGACATCATCCCTACTGTAGGCGCCGAAATACATTTTAACGTGTGGTCTAAATCTAAATAGCGTCGCTGAACATAGCCCAATGACGATATTTGTATCTTGTTAACTAATGTTGTTCCTACTTGTTCCATGCTCCATGTTTTGTATGAGGAAAAAGGGCACTAAAAATGGATTTACTACCTATGCTATTGTTCTTTATAACAGTCAAGCCAATAGTAAAATTCCAAAATTTCTACAACTCTCTCACATAGGTACTCCGACCCAATAGTTATTAGTAAACTGGACTATAATCCTTAAAAAAGAAGATCAACACAAAAAAGTTCGAGAAACGCAAAAATTAACCTTGCAGCATTGAAATAAAAGTACCTAAATAGCAAAGTTTTACCACCTCAATAACGAATCAGCGATATCAAAGGCATACAAACAGGAAAATCATGCCTAGTTTGTACAGGCACTATGAGTATACCACAATTTTTACCTGTAACGCAGCAAAGAGCAACATCTCCTCCTCCGTACACTGGACTTCCTGGTTGAGGATCTGCCAGCGCGCCTGCTGGTACAGCTGGTTGAGGCGGGTGGCGTCCTGCGCGCGCGCCGTCAGGTCGAAGAACGAGTAGAACTTGAAGCGCAGCTGTAGGGTATCCGCCTCGCGGATGTACTGCTCCATTATGGAAAGGGATGAGTCTAACCAACTGGGGAAATAAGTAGAAATTGGTTATAGGAAAAGATATCGGTTAAACCTTGGACAAGTGCGTTATAAATTAGTTAGGCTTCGATTAAGAAGGATAATACCCAATTATAAGTTGAATCTCATATTGTCAATTTAAGATGTAATATAGAAATTGTTTTTTAAAAACATCTCATTTGAATTCTAATTATTTTCAACGAGTCATGCCTGAGGTTTAAATTTTTCCTTCCTACTATTTGTATTTCATTACAAACATTTTATTGTTTAATTTGGATAAAAGCATTTATTTTTGCTACAAAATGTTGACACTCTGGTTACATTTATTATGTAGCTCGTTGAACTCTACTACCTAATGTCTGTGACATATAGAAGGTTAGTTATAAAATTTTCTTTCCATTCATCCATTTTGTTATTCCTGCTAAAAAACATGACCTACAACAAACATTGAACTAATAATTTAAAACATACAAGTTCACAAGACTTACCCAACATTCATTCTAGCACGTTCCATCAGGGACTTAGGTGTCAGAAGTGACTCCCGCGACTGACTGTCTGGTTCCATCGGGGAGTCAGCTAGAGACAGGTTTCCCAGAGAGTCCAGGGCATCTAGAGACGCGGCCCGGGGTGGGGTGGAACAGTACCCGCCGTCGCTTGACCCGTCACTCTGTGTGCTGTACTTCGACGGTAGAGCGGTGTCGCCGTACCGACGAAGCGTGCCGTTCTGGAGACAAACAAACAGTTTATTCAAATAAACCCTATTTCTGAATTCTAGTGACTACATTACGTAAGCATAGTTGTTTTTTCAATTATTTAAAAGCGAGAGAAATGACAAGACAGCAAACTAGCTTATGGCCCATAGTTAGGCATCGTCATAATCACTTCAGAAAATGTATTATTTTTGTCCATCTTAAACACATTTTATAGAAAAAGGAAAAACCTTTAGCTATTTTGAGACCTTTATAAAGAAATGCTAATCTTATTTTATTACCTCAAGTCCGACATGAAATATTTTGTTAGTTTATTTTATACTCCAAAAGTTATGGTGAACGCGATCAAAACCAGTATAATTTATGATATAAAGTTAACATTAATCACGCTACGTAAACAATATAAAACAGATGCACTCGACTGCATTCTCTTGTTTAGCTAACTATTAAAAATAGATACAGAAACTGTTCATAATATGTATGTGCGATATGTGAGAGAAGCGGTTGATTTTTTGCTTTTAATATCACTTCTGACAAAAATACTGTTGCTTTTAGCAAAATAATCGACGAATATAATTTTTTCACGGAAGGCGATTATTTCAGGCTTATTGCAATATGAACCATGTGCCGATAACATAAAAATCATACTCACTTGTTGCGAAGCCACAGGTGTAGCCGAAAGTGACCGCGGCGGTGGTGGGGTTGCAGGGCAGGGTCCATTAGACCTGTCCAGGCTATTGGAGGAGCCTCTGGTAGCCGCTATGAACGTGTTCGTGTCTGGTGGCTGCGAGTGCTGAGACTTTATCCTCTTGGCCTCTTTAAGATTCTGGTAGTTCTGTTTGAGATGTGACGGTTCTAGAGGATAGCAGAGGGACAGTTCTTCCGGATGCCTGATGCCTGCAGGGAAAATGATAAAGTTTTTGATTAAGTAAAGATAGACTTAGATTAATTTAATACATAATAAATGCCTTCCCGCTTTTCCGAAAAGGCAAAAGAGTAGCATTTCATCATAAAATCATTTTTTTAGACGGAAAAACTCAAACATACTACTCCGCCTCTCCCCTTCCATTGGGTGGACAAAACAGAGCAGTTTTATTAGGTTTTTATATAGACATAACTAACATAAATGAGTAGATATTGCGCGCAAATTCAACTAAGCAAATATAAACTAAATTATTTGTTTCTTTCTTTGCGCAAACAAACCAAAGAATGTATAAACTGATTTGTGAACTAACCCGTTTATGATTTCAGGTGTTCATTTATTATGAAGTTGATTCTAATATTCTCAGCTCCCAAAATAGGCGTTAGGTTTGGTATCAAATGTTGCGTCGCAGTTTTAAATTTGTAAACGTAGTCACCAGTGCGGGTAGTTATGGCATACGAAACCGTCACGGCCGAACTGTATGACTGAGCCTCATTATTTAGAGTTATAATGCATGACCAGGTTTGCTACAATAGTTTGAGGAACATAACGTTGGCATAACATCACGCCGGTTTCCTTAAGGGATAACGAGATGTACAACACAATGCTGCCTCCATACTTGTCAACTACCGTTTAATATATTACTAATTAAATACTAATTACTTTATTTATTATTGAGAGTGGTAGTACATTTCATGGCACATTTATGTGTTTAAAAATAATCTAATAGCAGTCTTTCTTTATGAATCTCATACAATTCTTCCGCAGAAACGTCATGAGACGACGAAAGTTTCCCAATAAAGTTAGCAAGTCGGAAAACTAATTTCGATGTCTTTATATCATGACAATGAAAGGCATTTGTTGCATAAAAACAACTCTAACTCATGTCACAGGCCCTTCAAGCATCAGTGTACGTATTTTACGACCTGATCAACTTTACGAGGATTGACATCCCAAAGATACAATAAAATGTTGAATTAGATCTTGTTATATCATGTAAGACATAAAATTGGGCTCAAGTCCGTAACAAAGTAAACGTTAAAGTTTCGCCGTAAAATAAATATAACCTTTACGATGTTAGGCGACGGGGATACATGACATACAGATGTATTGTTTGCAAGATTGTGTAGGTTTCAATGTATCTGATTGAATTTAAAAGCTATTAGAGGAACAACTACATTTTAGTCAAACTATGTCTCTATTTTTCTGTAAAATTTTAGCTGTTAGGAAAATCTTTCTGGTCAAATTGGGACCAAGTTTAAACGTTGATGATCAAATAATTCAAATATTAAATAAGTTCAAGAATGTTTTAACAAAACATTTGATAAACTTACCAAGACTTTTGCAAAGTTGTACGACGGCGCTGAACGTGTCTATAGAGAAGTCTATCTTGCAGTGGATGTATCTGAGGTCCGGCAGCTGGATCCTGAGTGGTTTGTGCATCGGAGTAAAGTGCAGTGCGGCATCCGCGTGCACTCCGTACTGGTCCAAAGTGTGCTTCGGCCGGGAAAGCCATTTGTTGCGAGTAGGCCACCATAAAGCGTGATCCGACCAGTCCTTTTTGTATTCTGCAAAATAAATTAAAAAGCTATAATTTATTTTCGTGTGAACACTTTGAATAATTATTAAGAGTGTTGTTACCAGTCTTTGCAATTTCAATTTCAAAAAGAAACTAAAGTGCTACATCCGACAAAACACATGGGAAAATATTATTAATCCGTCGTGAGAGTTAGCAAGTACATACATAAATAAAATCACAAGCCTATTCATTATACTCAAAACCCATGTACGGAGCAATAAAATAATGTAAAACACAGAGAAAACGTTGTAAAATTACCTGTTAAAATAACTAAGCAGACACTAAACCAGAATAACAAGCCTTTTCCCAGTGTACGCAAGAAAACTTAATGAATGAACGGACCAGACGAGTGTACTAAACCTGCACTCGAAGTGCACATGGCTGTCATTAGAGCTAAAATAAAAAAGAATATCCCATCATCTGGCGAACGATGGCATCGACAAAAGGACTATCGATGAAATGACGTCACGGGATGACGGGACCACAGAATGAACTCTAAAACATTGTAGAGCTTCGCTTTGAACCCTTGCGCTACTAGTTGAAAGTGCAGGGGAGGTTCCACTACACTGGTTTTCTTTAGTAGCGTTAAATTTGTTTGGTTACAGTTGAACTGTGACTCACGAGTTAGCTTCGAGTATAGATGAACAAATCGTAGCATCTAATTGCTATGAGTCATTGCTTAGAAAACCTTTAGATTGTTACTCTTTTAAGGTGTGCTATTGGAAATTCATTAGACCGTAATAATTTATGTTTAGTAAGTTGTTTTGTTCAACAGAGAATTAAGGTCAGAGTTTTTGTCAACTTGTAAAATTAAAGTAATACCTACTGCTTTAATTGTGCAAGTAGTTTAGGTCGAGGATAATGTATTTATTTACAGCATTTGGTGCATAAATATCTCAACGTTAGGAATATGTTGTATGTGTAATGCACACATTTATTGCGAAAAACAAAGGTTTCACAAAAACAGATGACAACATTTTCTGACATGAGTAACTGCGACTCGAAGCTAACTTTTAATTATATTTTCCTTTTTTTTTTCATCTCATCTACACAGTTTCACTTATTATATTGTTTATTAGCTGTCTCCCGCGACTTTGTTCGCGTGTTTTAGTTTCAACGGTTTTTCATTTTTGCAACATTTTTCATTTATGCTCCGCTCCTATTGGTCGTAGCGTGATGTTATATAACCTATAGCCTTCGTCAATAAACGGACTATCCAATACAAAAAGATTTTTCAATTTGAACCAGTAGTTCCTAAGATTAGCGCGTTCAAACAAACAAACAAAGAAAGAAACAAACAAACTCTTCAGCTTTATAATATTATATTGTTTATGACTTTGAGGTTGAAATATGGAAACCATAGAAATATCCAGAAAAGACATTAACAGTTGCGTCACAATAATTATAAAAAAATTACGACCACCGATGTATTCTCAACTCATTTCATTCCCGTCGAGCAGCGATTAGAATGCGTTCATGGCTTTATAATGACCACTCTTAGTAGTAATTACTCGTAAAATAAGGGACATCTATGACTACAGCCGCAGCTATTGTGCCTGCTTACATGTTTTTATTTCGAAGAAACGCATCAGCATTTGTTTCAGAATGTAGAGCATTATTTATAAACATGAACCATTCAGTTGCACTGGATATAAATAAACTGTCGTGACATAAGGAGCAAGAATTGAAAATATTTTACAGTTCGTGTCAAGGTTTAAATGCAGAAGTGATATCAGTCAGAACGAACACCAAATTTAGAATCAAGTTTATGAATTAAATAAAACATAAGTCTGTTAAACAACGAGGTCAATGATTTCTAAACGTTCGACGTGATTAACAGCTGATGATAAAAAATGGAGAAATCTGAACGGTATTATGCGGAAGGAATAAATAATGGTACAGAGACACTGATTCATAATGTTATAATTTATTTCTAGGAAAACGTGACAGATTACCAGCACGTTTTTCTATAATAAGCCAATGTCAATGACGTCACCCCATCGATACTTTATAAGTATTATACCCGCATGTACTTGTTCACTGTATTATTTGTGTGAGTCATAATGTCAAAATGCATAAACGCTGTGCATCTGCGAAGCGAACCGCTACGGTCGTAACTCAAGTGCTGTTTGTTTGGATGTTTACTTATTTTTTTTTGTTTCCGATGCTTCTTAAAAAAGAACCTTGGTTCTGTTTTGTTTTCTCAGAAACATTCCAACATGATTATCATCTCATGCTTCTAGGATATCGATACATCGAGTTCGCATCCAATTAGAATTTTAATTTATGTATTATTCAAGGCATGGTGAACATACAAACATCCTTCATCATTACCGAGGCGTAAACACTAAACACATTACTAGTAACAATGCATATAGGTAGCCAGTTCGACTCCTGCGGAGTCTATGACCATATTTGTTGTAAGATAAGTTGGAAAGACGCGTTTGGCATCCACAGCTTTCGCAATTTTACCACCCCGATCACGTAGTGTGATTTCTTGCCTAAGACATACTTTGGGATTCTAAAATACCTTTGTTGGAAACATGTTTCCTCACGTTAAGAAGATTGGCTAAAATGTTGTTGTATCCAATAGAGAAAACGTCGAGCTATACAAATAAGGAGTACAAGTAATAAAGTCTCTACATCTAGAATCCGATATTTGCAATTCTCGCAATGTTTATAGTTGAGATAATTTGCGCGACGATAAGCGTAACTGATAACTAAATGTACAAGGTGAAACGGTTAAATGCAAGTAGTACGTATCTTGTAATTATTTCAAAATATTTTAACGATCACTTATTTAATCGTATTCATGCCCAAGGCTCTTAAAGATCAATAATTTATTCCTGCGGTTACTCGCGTTGCGCCTTATATGGACGATTGTGGCCTACGTAGAGGCGCCGATACCATAACTTCATAGTATAGCACCTTACTAGATATAGATCTTAATGCGTAAGACGACTGTAAAATATTTTTTACGATGCATCAATAAGAAAATAAGTTCTAAGAACATGTAGATGACAGGATTAAGAATATTCCTTAAAGAGATTTCAAGGCTCGGTTTTTTCTTTAACTCGAGGAAACGAATAAATCATTAGATTATTAAAAACTTAGTTGAATGTAGGTGTAATGACAACTGTTTACACAAACCATAAGCATTCATATAGACGCCCCATTTTTCTAAAGAACAGTAGAACCACAGATGTGTTTTGTAATTTTTTACGCAGTTCTTTAGGAAAACATTGTTTCGTAAGATCCCATGCTAATTGGTTTGTATTCTGGGCCTTATCGACAGCTATGTGGGACAAGATAGTTTATTTCTGGTGGCAGACACTTTCTGCGCCGTCTCGACATTATAATGTGTTGACAGCTCAGCGTAATAAAATATTAACGTGTGCACCTCGCGTACGAAGAAAAGAGATAAGATAATATTAAATAACCCAGACATGGCAAAACCAGTTCAAGTGGTAGTTGTACAGTAACCACAATAAATAATGATAAGTTAGACAGTAACATAAATAAATATACAGTAGTTAAAAGAACACAGAATCAAAATGGATGTGAATGAAGATGTAACCAAAAACAAAACATGACTATTAAACTACGTGCCGACTTAAATAATTATAACATTATTAGAGCAGGTATGAATAAAAACAACATCCTTTTGTTTCTTTTCATTTGAAAAAGTCTTTGTTCTGTAGGTATATTTCCAAACCGGTACTATTAAATATCGTTTTGCATCGCACGCTCCTAACATGGATATTTAAGACTATCTTTTATAGTATTCAACTCAATTTCACGCAAATAGTACACAAAAACAATTTAATAAATAGGTTTATACGATCAAGAAACTAGAACGATCGCTTCTGCTAAATTATAAATTATGAATGTAGGACGACTCGCCTATTTTATTACTCTCAAGCCACGCTTGACTGTGTTGCGAAATTCTTTGAAGCCTTTGTGTACTGCAAGCATTATTAATGGATTCAATGTTGCGTTTAAAATTGTAAATAGGATAGAATGATTTATAGTTGAACATTATGGGAAAAACAATAAGGTTTTAGCAGTAGTCTAGACTTATCTTTAGCCATAAAGACATTGTTAGTAGTCTTTCTCTTTTATAATGGAATATTTTTTCACACAAGGACGTTGTCCGAACCGTATAACCGTTTCACAATTGGAATGCCAAATGAGATAGAAACAGGCCAATAGTAAGAATAGGCAGAAAGATGTTAACGCGTTCATGTTGAGCTAATTTATAATCGAGTTTACCTTAAGCTAACAGGAAGATTGTGCATCGATAAAAGTGAGGCAATGGATGAATACGATATAACCGCAAATGTAATAAAACCACATAAGTATTATCTGTGTTTGACATAACATCATGTACGATGTCACATGTTCTTGCAGAACAACTGAAGAGTTAAAAACCAAACTCCACAGAAAGCAGTAAGTAGGATAAACATTAAACAGGCAAAGTAATTAAACTAACCGTTATCTTTACTAATTGTAAATAAATCTTCGAGTCTCGTAAAACAAACACAGAGCAAACACGAGCGCACGCGCAGTCGATGAACGTTTTTGTTTATATTGACAGATTTACTTTGGTAACCAATTTCAATGCGACACTGTGTTTGCTTAATCAATGTTTATTGAAATAATGTGAAATTCTACAAGTATACTTTAAGTTATACATGTGTGGTGTTTATATTGTCCAGTTGTAAAACTCAAGCTTTAAGATATTTGGCCACGTAAGACACAAGATGCACTATACTCATAAATCATCAGTTAGATTCATAAGATATATCCTAGACAAGTCAGTTTAACCAGTAAAGGTCCCCCGTACACTCCTTGCGGTACACCTTATGAACTACAGTCCAGGTTTACACAAGACATACAGAGATCCGCTTTGAGATTATGGCAGCAGCCGTAAACAGCTTACAAATAGAACAGCTTAAGTTTAGTGACGCAATTCATATTTTAAACCATATTCCTTTACCGAGAGAGTTCCCATTGGCAATTTTAAAAGCTTCGTTCAAGTCCGAAAATGCTTATTTTGTTGGTTTACTATACACAGCTACTGTTGCCTAATGCATGAAGCGCATAACTATTGGTTTGATGAATATAAATAGGCATTCGTACTATTCCCTATGGTAAACACGTGCCCTGTAAACTGTACGCAGGTATAGAAATACCAGATTTTGTTTAACGTTTATTACGTAGTAAATTATTACAAACGAGAACCGGGATTAAATTAACGGATATTAAAAGTATTTTTGGTTATTCTTAGAATACATAATGACACCGTTTTCAATTCTTGAAACATAAATAACATTTAACGAAGGTTGAAATCAGTTAAATGTCCTCCCTAGAATGAGGAATTTAAATGATGAGAAACTATTGTGTGATAAACTATAATTATCGGT
Organism: Diachrysia chrysitis; assembly: GCA_932294365.1. NCBI lineage: Eukaryota > Metazoa > Arthropoda > Insecta > Lepidoptera > Noctuidae > Diachrysia > Diachrysia chrysitis. Next base: position 3,689,373 of record OW028661.1, read on the forward strand.
ATGTTACTATAATGAGTTGTAAGATTCCGCACAGCTGTCCTTATATGATGAGAAGGTATGGGTGATATAATCAGAGCCACAGCGGCGTAGGCGCACGCCCCGGTCGCCGCCCACAGCTTCCGTCGTGCAGGCGGTGTTACAGCACCTGATCATTGTGTGGCAATAAGAGTAACCTTTATCTAGGCATTAACCGTCAGAAATATTATTATTTATGAAAAAGATATATCAAAGCCATATTTAGCCACTACAAAAGTAATCTAAATTCATCAGTTACTCGATGCAAAAGTGCGTCATGTAGATCCCATCTGTAACGAGTTGAACTAAACTGAACTCGCGTAATTAATGAAAGGATGCAATGACAGTCGCAAGACCGACGCTGTAATTAAAATTCAAAGATAATTGTGAAAAGGGATACCGATGAGCAATGGATTAGAAAATCGCTGAGTACAATTGATATAGACATTGATTGCGAGTTTCTGATTGATTGATGACACGGACAAGTATGTGGGTGTTTACAATGAACATAGACCCCGCTAATGCGTTCTATTTCCACTTTTGTAATGAAAAATCTTGCAACATCTCTCTGAGAAGGCTCTTATTACATGGAAACATATATCTGACAGCGATTGTAAATGTAATGGAACTAAATGTTATAATCTCAACGCAGTATGCTGACGTCCATAGTTATTACAATAGACGTAATGAGCTCTAAGCAATGAGGTCTGCGTCAGTAGTCATAGTTAATGTATGCACGCTTCGAATTGTTTCCATATAATCAGTGGTATTAGTCATTATTGATTTTAGATAAGTCTAACCGACCAACGTTACAATTACTTACAATACATTATTCAATTACAGTTAGTTCCAAATGATATAAAATATACCTTATAAGGTTATAGGTCGTTTTCCTTGTTTTCGTAAACTCAAAACAAATTTATGTAAGCTCATGAGGAAGTGCTTGTTCCAAGTCTAATTAGCCAATCTAACGGACGATTCTATTTACATTCCAATGCCCGTTCAATTGGTCGTATTCATTACTTACAGTTATAAGGCCGTTTAGATTACTTGTTAAAGTTAATAGAGCCTTGATAAGACCTAGAAATCTTACCAATCGCAGCTATAAGTGCTAAATAAAATATCTCGGTAAATATATGGGAGACCTTGTTGTCAGTATTTGTGGCGACACTTAAGTGATTGATTACCTTTGTCACAAGCTTGCAACAAAAACGAATGTAGGCGAGCCTACGCTGTGTTAGTAACAGTCCTAAAAGGACATAAACCACAAACCGAAAACTGTACATCGACAAAACACAACACAATTCAACAATACCTTTGGTATAAATAAAAATAAATTTATCGATAAACACATCTCATGCATGGGCACGTGAGAATCGGTGAGAAAAGATCTTATCTCTAGGAAGTTGAATTCATATTTGTTAATGCGAGAGTACAATCGTCCTACTTACTTGAAATGGTAGTAATAAATTAGGGATTTTATTGCTTTAGCTTCAAGACCGAATGTCCGGTGTCGTACTTAACGTCCCCGGCGAAGGTTGGTCAGCAGTTACCGGTCTGCACAACGATTACAGTATTGTATACATAAGCATCTACGCTCAGGTCGTAATCGATTCAGTTTAATGGGTTAAATTGACCTGTTTTCAATGCGTCTTGTACAATTTCGTCCCACGGCAACTTCAATTAGCCGCACACGCAAAATTCGAAGATAATGTAAGAAGTGAAAACGAAATTAACTTTGACGCCATTGCCTATACCAGATAAAATGGTAACAGTGTTTAAATATGTTACAAATTGTGAAAGCAACATATTATTTAAACACTAGCGTAAGATATCGTTTTGTGGTAAGACTATAAACGTTTCTGTCAAAATGTCAACATAACCATGCGTAAACAAACATGATTGTTTGATGACTGACAAGGAAGAAAGCGTGAAACGCAACAGTAAATTACGAAATCATGAGAAGCCACAGAACAATGGAACACGTGGGGACGCACCGTTAGCGAAACGGCAACAGCATAACAAATCTAGTCGCTCATCTTATACAGGAAACACATCTGAAATAACAGGTCGAATATCTCAGAGCGTTGCGTGACGACAATCATTTCATACGTTACCAAAAACTAACACTCATTATAAAACACACTGTAATATAAGAATGACATGACATGAAAATATAAAAATGGTAATGATGTTCAAACACGACATTTAAAAACATTATCGTAACGACGCTAAAATTTGATTAATTACGTTCTGATGATACTAAAATTAACAAAGAAAAATGTGGAATTAATTCACCGCCCACACGGAATTAAAAATAAGAGGCCTCCGTGATCAGGTATGCCCATTGATAAAATAATTTTATTGACACGTTACCATTGGACGAAGTGAAAGAAGTTCACGCTCGTTTCTATTTGATACCGGAGGAGATAAGATAAGTGTTACTGCTTTATTTGTGAATGGATAATACAATACACGACCAATTTAGATTAGAAATGTTAACGCATGGCAAGTGACAGTTACATGAGAGCGTGGCGAGTATCAACGAACAAGCAATCTTGGTCTTCCATTTTTAATCGACATTCTGTCACTGTTATAATAATTACAAAACTCAGATCACGTGCGATCACAATAACGGTAACATCAATTGTCTTTCTGAGACCCGAAATGGTTTAATGGAATAGAGACAAATAATGAATGAAATGAATATTTACGTTGACATTCTGGAAGAATAACATAGAATCCAAGGTATTTTGCTAGTGTAATTTGTTCTGCATCCTATCTACAAACTCGATATTATATCATTTAAATTGCTTAACCAGCCTACACTATTTAAATATGCGTGGCATATTATATTAAACGCAATTTAAATGGCGTGGGATGCGGACGCCGTCGATGCAAGCTTTCTTTTGTCAAAGTAGCCCAAGAGGGCAACTGATATTAATATAATAAGAATGAATATTAATACATCGAAGCGTGTCGAACAGTGTGCTGATTTTATATCAGAATGGTTTTGAAAAGATGCAATTTAATGAGATAGGAAATATTATACACGTCTCTTCGGTTGAGCGTGTCGGATACAATATTTCACGAAATTACCTTCTTACTACCTTTATTCTTGTTACATACCTGTTAAGTTCCGATTAAAGCTGCGATAAAGTCTCTAGTGGTTGCTTTAATGTCATTGTAATCAGCGACATTTGGTTCGCGAATAATTAGTATGGTATTGTTTACAGCGCCAATTAGTGCGTGAAAATAAACCAAGCGGGTTATCACCTCAACGGCTTTAACGATCAATGCTCCACCAAAATGTGACTGCAGTTTGGTTCAAATGACTACAAACTTACAATATGTAGATATGTACTTCTGTTGATTGCTCACCTTTACCTGTAAAGAGAAACAAACAATCGTTAAAACTTTAATCAAAGATTTATAGGGACTACCATATCTAAGTGGTCTATTGAATAAAAGTGTCATCCAGATGAGTCTGATTAACATATCGCTTTCCCTGTCGCCCACTCCAGATAAACCTGTGGGCGAACAGAGAAAGTGGTCCTTATATATGAATACTACTGTCATTACGCATTAGCTATTTGTGAAAGCATTGTCGCAGTTGCATAAAAACCCCTCCCTAAACTATTAGCCAATAACAAAGAAATAAAAGACGCACGACATTCTGTTGAGTATCGCAAACGACGGACAAATTACACAACAATTAGGTCCTTAGAGTGCATGCAAAGTATGATAATAGCATCCAAACGCCATGAATTTTAATAAGTTAAGTGCACTTCTCCGACGTTATAAATTGCAAAAACGAGTTGGGCAAGCCTGCTATCCATGTTGCCGATAAATTTTAGCGAGAAAAACTGATAGCAGACGCATGAAGCTGAATGCCTACGCTCGTTGCGAAGCATTAAGAACAATCCGTCACTATGATAACCTATCATTATTTGCAGTTCTCGACACTGGCTACCGGTAACCGTGTCAGCCGATAAATATCACCATTAACGTGTCTAGGCAGGTCGGTCGGTCCGTGGCACGAATTAGATACCGACACTGGAGAACAGCAATTAACATTATTGGAACAATTACTGAACTCCTAGATGCCGAACCTGCCATTAGCAAACGTTGGCTAAATAATCAAAGTATCGATCATTATGAAACATCCAAATTGGACTAAAAGCATTGTAAGTTCGATACACAGAACTGGTACAATGAACCAGACTGATGAAGCCCTAAGCTGTTTGCTCAGTAATATTAAGTCAATGCGATATTAGAAGAAATCTCGGCTACGTAAATGTTTGACGGTAGATAAAATAAAGGACAGCGTAGGTTGAAAGTGGCACGTCTGGTAACTTGTTAGTACTGATAAAATGTAGATACTTTATCTTCGCATTGCACTGGAATAGTTTTTCTCACATCGATACCGTTTGTTTTATCCAGATGTCAATGAACTTACCAATGTTATTAAAAATTAATATGTATACATTTTTCCTGTAGGTACTTCTTAGAAGCATGTCCACAATTTGTTGGTCCCATTACTAAAATAGGTTTAGCGAGCCGTCATCATCCACTTAGCACGTTCGCGATTCGCCATCTTGGCCAATCAAGTCGTTAACCCCTGACTGGACACTTGTTTAGTGAAAGACTCATCTAAGAACTTCCGAGCGTGAGATACATCAAGAATGTATTTAAATATTTTTATAAATATTCTAAAACCAATTTAATTATTCTGACCGCAAGCACTGTTATTTCCGCTATGCATTTAACATGTGTCAAGTATGTCACATGACATAAAAACATGCACTTTCAAAGTACTCTGACGTATTCATAAAATCCAATATGGCCACCAGCTGTTCAAACATCTGCTATTGTGATTCCTTGCGGTTGCGCAAATTAATTATGCGTGCAATGCAGGCGCCGGTCAAATCAAATGTGACTTTTAAGCTTCAGTAATGTATTGAATGTTCTCTTTGACTGTCAATGGTAGGTAATTTACGACAATTGACCAATATAGCTGGACGGTGATTTGAAAATACGTGTACAGCTTTTAATGAATTACTTACATTCTGTGGAGAAAATGTTAAAATGGAGGTTAAATATCTCAGCAATTAAATTAATAACCGTAATTACGTCGTGAATGACATGATTGGTATCGATGTTCACTCTCTTTCTTAGACCATATAAGCACATAAATCGTTCCAAGCCTAAGGTTATACCTAATGGGGAATATTATTTTCAGTATGTGGTTTAATTAATCAGGTTTCTAGTCGTTACATTAAATGGAATCAGATGTATAATGTACCTAGTACCTATAGTTCTTCATAACATTGTTGGGAAATTGACACGCTGCATTGATGCGGCACGCTACACAGTAATTGTACATTTACCACGGGATCTAAACTTTATGACCCCAAGTCACGAACATATTAAGAGCTACGACCCTTATACCACATGCCGATAATCATACATCAACGTGTATTACCGAAGACAATTTCATTGAAAGCAAAGCATCAATTGAAACGTTGAAAGCGCATTATCTTTTGATGAGAACGAATGTATAATAAATCTTTCGTTATTGTTTGATAAATTTATGCTGGGCAAGATTATCAATTATTGCTACAGTTACCCATAATGAGATGAAGAAATATTGACAAACATTGTAAATGTGGTCAGAGGACAGTTAGATATTAAGCAAAATGCATTGTTATAAAGTAGTTAGGTTAGTATAGCAAGTAGGTGATATTTTGTCTTTTCGTATATATACTCAAATGTTCAGCCTCTTTTTTATCTAGTTAATAACTTGTTTATATCTTTAGGTTGTCTAATGATTGCTATAAGCTATAAGCGATAAGACTGTCCTTACCACTAGTTTAAAATAAATGTCACAGGTACCATTATATTACACAAGTGCATTTAATTTACACGATATACCTACGCCGAAAAAGTATAATTTTTCAGCAAACACGACGTAGGGATGTTGACTATTTTTTAGCGCCGTCAGCTAGATTAGACACGTATTTTTTCTTTTTTATCTAACCAAAAACTCACGACGATACACTGATTTGAAATGTCGCATGACGTCACTTTATATTATGTTTTGTGGAACATCGTGACGTAATTAGCCCCCACTGCTGAACTTTGATTCGCTTTATCTCCTAAGTTATTTTGAAAAAGTAAAAAATACGTGTCTAATATTGTTTTATTATATATTTTACGGACTAAATAGCATCTTATTTTTCATACTCAGTCAACATTCTTATTATTGTTATCGACGATAACAATTCAAACAATCTTTTATATTTTAAGATGTTTATTACATTTGTGCCTGGTTTACATTCATTGAATCCACAGGAAATTACAAGTTAACCAATTGTTCCCTTTTCCAAATCAAAGATGGCTTCAACCTCGCCATCAACATAATCAACAATAACATAAATCATCCTCTAGAATAGGTAATATTAATACTCTAATAATCTTATTTCCAATCTAAATGTTATATAAAATACTAGCTGTCCCCCGCGACTTTGTTCGCGTGTTTTAGTGTCAACGGTTTTTCATTTTTACAACATTTTTCCTTTATGCTCCGCTCCTATTGGTCGTAGCGTGATGTTATATAGCCTATAGCCTTCCTCAATAAACAGACTATCCAATACAAAAAGAATTTTTCAATTCGAACCAGTAGTTCCTGAGATTAGCGCGTTCAAACAAACAAACAAACAAACAAACAAACTCTTCAGCTTTATAATATTAGTATAGATTATCAATCAAAATAATAATAATTCTTTTCAAAAACCGTCAATCGTCCTTCTTATCTCTACCCATCTGCCATTTTTACTTTTAATAAAAAAACAATACGTCTATAAATGGCCAGAGTTAAAATGAACACAGTAAAGAGTACGAAATAATTATGTTATTAATAAAATATGCTAACATTATTTATAATTTTCACTCTTTTAATAGATGAAAATTGACTTAAAATGCGTCGTAGGTATCCTCTACACCAGCCTTTCCCAAAGTGGGCGATAACGCCCCCTTGCGAGCGCTGCAGGCTTAAAGGTAGGCGGTAAGAGACCTTTAAGTTCTTTAATAAATTAAGCTCACGATAATTAATTTAATTTGAATTTATATTGCTTTTTAAGTTGTTGAAAATATGGGTGCGCTAAAAAATAATTTATTCTCAAAGTAAGTTGTAGAAAAAATAAGTTTGGGAACCCCTGCTCTACACGAAGCATCTCAAGTCAATTAGTCCAGAATTTCTAAAGTCTACAAGATAAATTTTGTCGTGCTCATCTACGACACGTAAGACAGACACTAATTTACTGCTATTGTGCCACTTAAACTTATCTCAGCTAGAGTTATTACTCTTTATAACCGCTCAGTACGCAGCAATGTAAACATTTAACCAAATGGATTTATAATGTAATGCTGCAAAACGGGCATGACAAGGGCTGTGGAGGTCAGACTCCAGTCGCATCTTATTACATTAAGTAGCCTCCTTATTCAAGATTTCAATTAAAGACTGTTAAGGAGAAACATTAATGAAATAATGGCGACCCAATTGGCGCTGTGCCGTGGATTAATCAGTGGAAGGAAGTGTGTAATTTTAAACGCGTTATTTTTGGAAATCATTGAGCATAAATTCTGAAATTACAGTAAAATTATGATTACGGAGACATGACTTATGTAAATGACAAATATGATGTAGACGATGCTTGATGGCTTATCTTTAACCTATACAATGTGTATAGGTTAAAGATAAGTGTGGGAAGAAATATTACTAGGATATCCTACTTAAGCATCTGCCAATTAGCTACACAGTAATGCACAAATCTTGACTCAGTTTATTATCCTTATATTTGGACATAATCTCAATAATTTCGATGACATCACACGCAAGGAAAATAAAACCTAAGGTCAATAGTTGGATACAATAACAAGATTTGCAGGAAACCGTGACCCACATATGTTTTATTTGTAGCTAAGAATCATGTCGACATGACTAAACGTTCATACGAAAATTAATAGCTACAAAGATTTGATCATCTCTCTTTTTTGAATTGGCATTCATAGCGAGTTTGTGGCTAGTGTACACGTAGTGTTTATTGAGTTTAAATGCTTCATCAACACTATACCAATTGAATGAAGGTCGAAATACCATAGTTCTGACCGGTAGGATGTTACAAATATATTACAGTACTAGCTGAGCCACGCGGTTTCACCCGCATTCTTCCCGTTCCTGTACAATTTCTTTAAAATCGAAATTAGTCTCTGATTTCATAGATTTTTTTGCTCAAAAACCCAAAAATTTTCGACTAAAGAATAAGCCTAATATAATTCTTATATAATCAGCTATCGACTAGCCTGAAAAATCTTTTAAATAAGTCCAGCCGTTTTAAGAAAAACGATTTTAAAAGTTATCTGTATAATATATTGTGCATACGCATCGTGAAAATAACTGTAGGTTTGAGCTGAAAAAAAAAACTATTATTTTGACATTACAAACAGTCACTTCAACTTGTATTGACAACCTGTTCTTAAAACAGAGCATTGCTATCATACATATTTATCGGTTTCTGTTTGTTTTAGATTGCAGAAATAGGTTAACCTACAGCTTGGATGTTTTGTTATTAAAGATGTTTCATAATGTATTCGTTTTACTACAATAAACAGACCGTGTTAACTACCCTCAATGTCACCATTAATTACCTCCGAATTTAAAGCGAAATATAAATAGCAACAACAGATAGCGTCACTAGTTACATCACTAGCTGGGTGCGACCTGTTTGTGTATGTTGCCATAACAGTTGGAAACATAAACATATCACCTTGAGGTACAACATTTAACATTGGCAGCGGAACTGCGGCCTTAAAAGGCTCCTGCGCGTCAACTTCATACTATAACTTTACGTAGTCCACACTCTACACATCTAGATGCATTAACCGTGAATCGGCATCCTTTTATAATCGCAGACAACGTCCCAACCCTTTTTATCGCCATTTTCCTACATGATTGATGAGCTATTACCGGTTCGGTTGAAAGCTGCCTGATTTATGATCGTCGTTTACCTATTCTCGAAGATACCTGAGAGTGGTTCGAAGGCTAGTGATGGCGGAGTATTCACGCGTTGTGGAGAGCGCGGACACGGTGCGCGTGCGCCGGGCGGATACGCGGCAAATATAAATAGCCGCCATCTATTTTGGTCGGGACACAGCACCCAGGCGCCCGCCATGTGCCTGACGCCGATGTCTGGGACTCCATTGCCGTTGAAATTAATTAAATTCTTAACATATTGAATCACATTCTAAAAGGGCTGGCAGGACATGTAACATGTTCTGAAATTCACGAATAATCACAAAAAGCATTGTTTGGAAAGCCTTCGTGACAATCCTTATTAGATACTGAGTGCATTCTTATATTTTTTTTCACCATTTTACATAAAATTCCGTCGATGATGTCAGCGAAAGATTAAATAGGAAAAAGTCATACAGTGTTATCGGCCATATGTATAAACAAATATAAAAACATGAATTTATTAAGTTCACAGTTCTGTTCTTTGTCAAGGTCAGGGCTCCGAGTGCTAAGTGTAGAATACAAATATTTATCTCTCCACTCGCCACCAATGATCACTTTTCGCGTGGGAATATTCTCCCTCAAACATGTATGCTAATGAAGAAATAAAAATGTTAAAATAGCTTCTTTATTGTAAAGTCTTAAGGTCTCAAATTGCGTAAATTTGAAATACTGTATCCGTAGTCACTTTTGGTAAATATGGAGACATGAGGTTTCATTCTCAGAGACAAATTTTAGCGCGTGTGGCACTAAGTAGTGGTTTGTTAGCTTTCCTTTCCCAAGAATTTCAGAAATAAAACGTCTAGTTACTTGAGGCAATAATAAAATGGCTTTGTCCTAGAACGTGAATGGAAAATAGAGGGACCACCCGTACTGAGTAAACTAAACTACGACATGCATCATTTGCTTCCAACTCATTCAATATTTGTCTTGAGTGAAAAACTACTCGGAAGGCAATTATTTTATTTAATGAAGGTGAATTATGGCTGAGTATAAAAGGCTAAACTTAGAAATGCATATAGATCATTGTAACAATGATTGCCGACATATGCGGGTGGTCTCATAATATGGTTAATCTTGATTCAATTTCGACAATAAAGCTTGTGCATGACTCGTGCATTTTACTAAACGCTGCATTAAAATGATTGACTTGACTCATGTCTAGTCCTTGGTACGTGTCCTTTAAAAAGTCAAATTATAATCCTGCTGAATTTTCTTTTCTCCATTTATGTGATATGCAGCATGCTCGTCTTCCAGAAGTTCTTATTCTTATGCTCAGAGTGTGATTTATGGAATTATGAAGCTTATGGAGTGCAAATGTAAACTGAGTGGGATAGGATGTAGGTAATGGCATCCGTTACTGATAGTCCGTCACATACACTTGTACGGTCTTTAACTGTTGTGTTACCATTATGTAACCTGATGCTATTGTGAGGAAAAGTATAAACAACACATAATTTTTATTTTATAGATAGCTTATACCTAGGTGCCCTTATCAGATGCATATTTGATTAGTGTTCCTGCCAAGGGTTCTCAATTTTTTTTAGTAAGTTTTCTTAACAGAACATCCTCCATCCAGAAGAAAAAAAAATATTAAAGAATAATCGAAAATGTACGTATTACATAGTCTTTCCAACTACCTATTTTTTAAAACGGTATTCCGTATACGTTAAAAAATCTTAACATGCTTATTTTCAAGATTAGCAGGCGACTATTAAATACAATTAGTACACTTATCAACAGAACTTATGTACATAATACAATACGAGAAATAGCAGAGAAGACATCTCTCCTTTCTAAGATTTCTCACGGCATACTGGTAGGCACCAAGTAAATAGAGAACATAACAGCTTGCAGTAAAGTAGTCGACGATAGTTCGATACTTAAGTAAATAATTATCGGCTTAACCAGACTTGTGTTCACACTTATGCCGATCTTACTGGCAACGACCTCTTAGAGGGGAGACCAGAGTTCATCATCGCGGATTAAAAAAAACAAAAGGGAACAAGTCGGGTTCTTAATCGCGTTAGTTGGGTAATAACTTATCGAGTAATATACTTACAGTAACAAATTAAGTTTAAGATAAGACAAATTTATATCATTTTGGTTGATAATAAAAAGCACGAATAAAAAAACTGAAAGATGGAAAGCTACTAAAAGATTTAACAATTACAATAAAATTAAGTTATTTATATTGGTGGCTTAAAACTGTTGTTAGTAGTAAGCCTTTTACCTGATACTTATAAAAGTGACCCAGAGACAAGTGCTTAGTATACGATTAATAAAAGCAAAAGGATTCAAAACATATCGGCTTCAATTTGCTCCGAAAATAGTGGGCCATACTCAAAATGTTTACATGATCAAACCCACTTATAAACATTCTTTAATATTTCTGATTCCCATAGCAATGTCTGTCGATTCATAAATCTAACATCGGAATGTTAAGGATTGTAAAGCAGCTCATAACGTTGCGAAGTCAGATCAGATCAATGACTAATGTTTATAAGAATTCAGAGTATTACAGTCAAATACTTCAGCCCCGCAACTACGCAAACAGATTTATAGGTCTAATGATAGTTATGAACGTAAGATATAGCGTCTGGTCAGGGCGGGCGGTGCCTTTGAAGATGCCCTTTCAAATGCCGACGCCCTTTTAAATTCGTTTGCTATAAAGGGTACCTACGCAATAAGATGGTAATTTAGTTGCAAATGCAGATATCGGTTACGGATCAGAATGTTTGTATCTTGCCTATCCAAAAACGGTAAGTCAGTTTAGAATATACTATGGAAAAAATGTTTTTAATGCTACAATAAAAAATGAAAGTTTCGATGATTAAAAAGATTAATTAATTTTTATACAACACCCACAATATTATTTGTGATTTTGTATTTTAAATATTCTTACTTGTAATACTCTGTATTTAAGTAATGCCCTACAATAACATTTATTATCAAGTCTGTGGATTGTAACAAGTTGAAACGACGTAACTAACAATTTGCTCAGATGTAAAATATGATAGCATAAAATAGCAGCCACTCATGTACAATAACTCGAGATAACAAAGTCTGTGTTTCTAGTCTAGATGGAAATAGCGTTACAACAGTAACATAAACCATCTTGGCTACTGATTTAATTATACTTGCAAATATTGCGTTATACAATATGGATGTTTGCATTAAATGTGTGCCTACACCGTGGTCTAAGAGTAAACAATCGACAGGATATGAAAAGGAAAACACAAAATGGACTGAAATATGGGTAATACAGGGAAGCTAGTGAAATAACTGATTCGTACCTTATAGATTTATTTATACCAACAAGGAATATAGTGTACAAACACGAGCGTACAAAGCTATGGACATCGAAACATTAAAATATAAAATCAATTTTGATTACTGTAAATGGTGTCTAAAGTTTGAAAGTCTTTAAATGTGACTGGCCTGTTGGTCCAGTGGCTAGTTAGGTTAGGATTTGATTTCCATCCAGGACAACTCTTTGTTTGATGAGCATGATTTGTTCTATATTAATTTGTTCTATATCTGGGTATTTTAAAAATATTAAGTATGTTTATCAGGTTTCTGGTTGATATAACACAGGCTCTGCCTTGTATAAATATTTTGATGTCAACTTTCCTTTTTCCAAGCAGTTATTCATATACGAGCATCCGAAATAGACGGTAGGATTCAGATGTCATAAAATTTCAAAGTGACGATTCACGCCAAACTGTAACAGTATAGGTGAGCCCATTAGTATCAGTAAATATTTCAGCAACTGCCGTCAAAGCCGAATGAGTAACATCTGGAAACTGGGAACCGTTGCGCAATGATCCAGTTCCATTTCGACACTATTCGTTCAGCTATAAGTTCTGGCCGTTAAGGCTGGAATTCAGAATTATTTGAGTAAATTTGTAGAATATTTTACTGCTTTGCTGGACAATATGTTAAAGCTTTTCAGAATAGTTTTAAAATTTACTCAATTCATTTAGTTATAGAAATAGTCGAAATTTTAGAACACATCGTAAATTTACGAAGAATCTTAATCATGGGAGGATTGTTATAAAAACAAACGAATACAGAAAATTGTTATAAACATTATCATTTACTCTAATTACCTACTAAATTAGTATTTAATATGTATTCCCATTTACGTATTCACTATCTCTTTCCTCAAATCATGTACGTGTATTGCGGTATGTGACGTCACCGGCACATGCGATGTCTCTTACTAATAATTTTCTACGTAGTCCATTATAATAAAACGTGGCATCATGTTGTGTTAGATATAAACAGTTCTGTGCCAAGGTTACAATACTTCATACCTGATCACGATTTCGTACTGTCATATGTTGGTTCAAACAAGACTATCTCGGCACTTCTGCAAATGTTAATATCGTTAACAAAAAAGACATTAACATCTTTATTTAATAACATGAGATTTAATTTACAGTTAACATTCAAATAAGATTCGAGGACAAAAGAGTAGACGACCTTCTCTGCTAATAACTATATTTGGTCGAGACAGTCTCTTTATTTTGTATCAAATCGATACTTATACAAGTGAAGTTCGCTTGGCATTTACAAACGTTAAGCTGACATTTCCTTTGTAAAAAAGAGACCATTCATTTGCAGAAATGACTGATGGGTTCTTTGTCCGTTGAATATACTTGTCAATCCTTACTTTGTTTTCTTCTTTTATTTGTAAAACCGTATTACCTAAACAAAAGTCCTAATAAATTGTTCTTTATTTTTTGGTGTATCTGCCTAGCACAAACACGGTCAATGCTATACCAGAAACCAGAGGCTTTGGACTGGTCTGACAACCCTGCCAAAATAACGAGTACAATGCAAATTAAAACAAAGTAACATTACGCTTAATGGATGTGTATATAAAGGCGCAGTGACACTCCCGGCAGACCTTGGCCTAAAATGAAAGCAATTAGATCATATCACGAAGGATTTTAATTTGAAATTACCATCTGCAAACAACGCTAGAAAAACAAGTAAAGGTTAAGGTCTTATTAAAGCAACAGAGTTAATTAAACTACAGATAGGAGCACGTCCTAATTGTTTTATAATTTGTACGTAACGAATAAAACATCTTTCAGATAGGTCGACCTGAATACGCTTCGGTTATGCTGTAGTATTCATTAACCCTTAGAATTGCAAAACAACAATTAAATAGCTTTACTTTATGAACTGGCAAATAATAAATGGTGTCGATAAATTTTATGTTTTTGCCAAACAACGTTAAAATACTTCGGACTCATAAGTTAATTTGTAAAATGAAAAGATTGCAGGCTTGCGTGACTGATAAATTTAATGCAATCTCGCTCATGACTAAGGCATTAGCCACGAAACACTAAAATTGTGTACTTTATATATAACGTAACTCGTTTACAATCATTACCTGTGGCGATTATTTATGATCATTGGCAAGATCTCAATAGTACGCAGTGTGTAGACGCACCGAAACAGTGACCGGATTATATTTCTTAAACGGACCTCATTCGAACTGAAGTCACGCATTTATAAATAGAGAATTCAATCGAAGCGAGTTTAATTTATACGGTGCGATTTACGATTTATTGCCGACACAAGCCCCAAATAAAACAAGAGAAATCGGCCCGTTGTAAAATGAACAATAAAGTTACCACAAATTGAATACTGTTAACAATATCGATCGAACATAATACCTGGGTATATATTTTTTTTACGAATTGGTTACAAAGTTGCAGACGTATAAGGTTATATATATGAAATATAAAATTATTCGCACTACGTGACCTCACGAATACATCATCTTAAATAGGAGTTTACTCAATTAAATACAAACAGAATTTTAAACAGGATTTCATTACAACTGCAAACTTTATAGGTGTCAAAATTAATTCATATAGAGACCATTTAGAAGTGTTTATCGTCGTCCACAACATCATGTCAAAGCGTTTCATTTACGACGGTTTCGGTAACTGATATTTTATAAGTTTCCAAGAAGACATTAAGAAATTAAACAGCTCTTTCATTTGGCTTTTTTGCCTTATAAGTATCGGTTGTTCACTCAGTTTCTCGAGATGACGTCACTAGCCAACGCTGCAGAAAAACCGGTCGGAATCATGCATGACCGCTGCGGACTCATCCGCTATCTTGAATCACGTTGGCTATGTTGCGGTTTGTCTTGTATGTCATATTCCAATTGGTTTGCGCAACCGTATTGCATCAGCAACTTTAAGAGTATATTTTGACATATTCCAAAAGTTCATCAACTCTAGTCGTTACTTCTCGTGCCTCCACGTAAGTTTAAGAAAAGCTTTCTTTGTCTCCACCTTGCTTATATTCGGAATGCGTACCCAATCGTTTATATTATGTGTCATATATTGAATTGACGAGTAAACCACCGAGCGCGTGTCAGTTTTGCATAACAATCACGAACAATGAGTTTCTGTTCCGTTTTGCTATGCGTATGTCGGAAAACCTACAGCGAAATTGAAAAAGAAAATAGTACTCCATTTAAATTAGAATAGAAAAGACGCTTGCGGCAAATATCTTAAGACTTGCGTTTTTATAGCGATTATGGCCATCAATCGCACGTTACATGATCAATCTTGATTGCAATCTTGTGTTGAATATACAACACAAATATCTTATTGCTTTTACGATTTTAGATCTAAGTGAAGCGGGTCTTTACCAGTTATAGGGACCGATGTTTATTGCTAATGGTCTGTTGCGACATACATTACGTGATGGCAACTCGATGTCTGTTCATTAATTCCTGAGCAATGGCACGTCCGAAATCGATGATACCAGTTGCCAGGAATGAATGAAATAATTATATAGTAATAACAACGACTGCATAGAGTCGCCCGCAAGAATTTATTATACCTATTTAGTTACGCTCGTTGGATGTAATTTATGCAAGTTATTTTAAATTGCAAATAAGTAATGGAGCCGTGTGAAGCAATACATGGCAAATTTTACATGAAAATTACATAGACGCTGTACAGGATTAGGGTTACATGATTAAGTTAAATTCTTGAGTCAAAAAAGTAGGTACAAAAAACTTTGAGGACACTTTTAAAACGTCAGCTTCCAAGGAACTATTTATTTCCAGTATAGTCAAAACAAATCACAATCTGGCAATATGTAGCAAAATATGTTATATTTTCGGGCCTCACCTAGTTCTGCAATGGCCATCACACTTTTAGATTTGATTAAAAATGGGTAAATAGCATAATTAATAAACATGTTTTCAAGGTAAGATCACGGCAATTAGTCGATGGGCTGTAGGATAGAGGAATGCGCGCGACCGTTAGCCTCCGCCAGTCTCTGCCTTAGTTGGCACTCCTAAGAACCACCAGCGCATGGACAACTGTCTCTATCCTTTCCAAACAAACTAGGCGAGGCTTTATCATTGAAATACTGAAAAACGTCATGCCATCGTATTTATAGATTTGTTTACGATACATTGTATGTTGTTATTTCTGATAAATCCATCAAATATTTTATGAAATAACAAATGATTTCCTTTTCAATTCCATGTGAGGATAGTGACTACAGAAATATTATTTAGCGAAACTTTCCGTTTTCCGCGCTATTTAGACTTAAACAGAACTAATCTCAGATCTAATTATTTTTTGTCAAATTCGTATACATTATTTTAATGAGTACAAATTAGCCCAGCGGCCAGCTGCCTATCAATGTCAGGGCATGTTGTCACAAGGCTTTCATTGTTAACAGTTAGGATAGTACTTATCACCTCACGGTAGAGAGCTCCCGTCCCCCTTGTCCTGTTCCACACATCGACGAATCCCGATAACAATAAACCGCTCTACGGCACAAATACCGCGTGGAATTTACCCAGGATGTACGTTACAAATAGTAGTCCCAGATAAGAATTAATACAATACAATTAGTTTCCTGATACGTATTAAACACAATGGCTTTAGGTTTTCCAAATTAGTAAACCTACAATTTAACAGGCGCAAAAGCTCGGAGTTTCCTGTATATACTTAATCGGAAAAGATAAACTTAGAAGGAGGTTGTTAGATATTTAAACGGTTTTAAAACTTTACTATTATAGGAACTGAAAATGGAAAGGAGCAAGGAAAATAATTAGTAAAGAGTGGACTTTTCATCTTAAGCTTGACTCGAGTCGGTGCCATATCGTGTGGCCCTTCAAAATATTTACTTGGCACGCTAAAAATATCAATCAAGTCAACGCCCCGATCTACTGTGCCATTGGTCAAGTACCTCATCAGCATGTAGGAACAATGAGCGGATGATAACACGTTATCTACGCCAGCCCGAGAGGGGCAGGGGAGGCGCCGGAAATACGACGACTCAACATGGCGGCTTCTCGGAACGTGCGTACGCGCATCCGACACGAAAGTGAAGAAAACTACGCCGCTTAGTTCGATGACATAATACCAATTTGCAATCGCTTCTATTTTTTATTGTTCTGTGAACTTTGTCTCATTCATGATTACGATAGGATTGCGTTATGTAAACATTATAACAATCTTATCGTATAAATAGACAAGTCAAAGCAGACTACGTAAGTCGTTATCTGCAATTAAATAATTTGCATGGCAATAATATTAAATTATCGCTTGCTGATCACGCACCTTGTGTTTAAATTCGCTAAGTTACATTCGTGTAAGATTGCAAAACAATTTGTCGATAAAACTGTGACAGAAGCCCGTGATTATTTTACGATTATCGTATAAAATATCTTAGTGGCTTTAATGGTAAATAATTTAAACCCTCAAATTATCAGATTGTACATTCAACAACTTCCAGCACCATTTGTATGGTACTCAGACAATCGCAGTTTATCAAAAAATACCTTGTTGTTTTTAGAGTAATACCAGTCTTAAATATAAAATAATTTAGTCTTAAGATAACTTTATCTTAACAGATTTGATTTCAGAAAAGTGTTTAGCAGACCTTACATAAATCAAGTAAGTATAAATACAAACTACATTTTTAGTAGTGTTTTTTTTTCTCTGTACATGAAAGGTGACTTTCTTCTGAAAGAGGTATTATTATCCTATCCGTGTCTGTCTTCCATTCACGTCTGTCTGTTGGCGACGGACTAATGAGCCTCTATTATTGGTGTCAGACGACGCTCGTGTCTTCTTTGGCGCACATTAATTATATTCTTTATCTACGAATGCAGTGTGTCGGTGGCCTTCTCGTTCTTGACTGAGAAAGTGATTGTGGTTGTGTTATTCATAAATGAAAACGTTGAGGTTGATTTTATAATGTTAGATAAATAAATTGTATATTACCTACATAGGTATGTAATATACAATTGTTAAACTGCGCGTGTGTTTGTTGATAGAGGATAAGATAACACGAGTATAGAAACTTCTGTTAACAAAACTGCGGCGTAGTGTCTAGGATATTTTGGCAGTATTCGTCATTTCTTAACGTAAAAAGAAACTAAGTAATAAAGTTGTTTATAAGTTGAGAGTTCTTTCTAACATTATTTTTTCGGAAGATTGTACCTAGGTAGTTATTTTAAATGTTGCCTATGTAATATTTCGTGACTATAGTTTTACAACAGGATTAGAAAATAGTTTCTTTTAAAAACCTGTCTCTGTGACTTAAATTTTTGGTTTTCTTTTTGTTTTTTTTTAAGATATGTTCACCCATGTCCTAATCTACGATAACTGTACCCCAAACTGTCGTTGAAAAAAACAAACCAAATGTTGCAAAGCTAACAGATTCTGACTACATAGTATTAATTTGATATTATTATAACAATTTATATACACAGGGGCCAGATATACAGGCTTTGAATTATTCGAGTTTTGGAGTCTTGTGGGCGAATAGCGGCCATATTGAAAGTTATCGGAGCTAAGTATTTGGCGTAGGTGAGTCTTAAATTAAGAAACACGTCTACTGCCATTTACGTTTGCTTATTTTATGACTGCATACCTACCTACCTAGTATAATTTTGTAGGTACTTACTGTGATTTAAATGATGGTGTTATTTAATAATTTCTATTATGTTTGAGTACTTACGTGTTATGTATGAATAGCCTAAGAATTCATAATACTATTCATAGTAATATGGTGACGTTAAATTAAACGTTACTCACTATGTTGGTTTTTTTTCGTGACCACAACAACAGGAAAATTGTTGAACTTTGACTGTATTCATTCATGCTTTGGTTTAGGTTTAAAAGGCAAGATTTTACGTGGTAGGTTTTCTTTCTCGAGTTATCCTACAAATGGGTTAAAACCACACTACTTGTATAGCCTGCTTTTGTATCCGCTGTCAAATAACCATTTCGAAGTATCCGTCACCTTATTTTTCAGTGCCCTTATGCTTAAAATTGATATTAGTTTAAAGAAGATGTGATTTAGGTTTATTGAAAAAAAAAAAAAAAAATGGAAAAACTTAATCCTCAGGCAGGACTAACCGGAATCTAAACATTAATAGTATTTTTTGTACAGTGTGTTGTTTGTGTGCCTGCTAAATGAATAACAATTTTGCATTGGCATTGTATTAGACTTGAATTTATTTAAGAGTAAACTTCTTGAACCCTGTTCTTGAAAATTTATTTAATATTAAAATGTCATGCCATGTCATGGGGAAAACTACAGCACCTGTATATAAAACGTAAAAATAAATCACTGTCGTCCAACACCATCATTTAAACGTCTTAATTTTAAAATATCCTGAACACATTATTGATAGGTAGTTCACCTGCACGAGTGGGCAAAAAACTCAAGTCCACGCGGCATAAACGGCCGCGAAGGACGCGTTGCGTACGCGCATCTTACCTCTCACTCTAACATATACCGCCATCTCTTTCCCTACACTCGTTAATCAGACAGGTATTGCTTTTATTACTATCTGGACCAGTCAGCAAAACTGGCTTCTGAATAATGAATATTAGGAATATAAAGTATGATAATTTTCCTCAACTGACCATTACTGTCTTGAATTGGCAAGAAAAATGTCAGGGATTGATCAAGATATGTACATAAAACAGAATAAGATTACCTAATGTAGCATTCAGATTTATATTGACGTCCTTCAATAAAACCTTCTTACATGCATTATTACTTTGCCAGACACAGAAATATAGGTAATAAGATAGAAATATAAAAGTTATAGGTAGTTTAGGGTTAATCTGAAAAACAGCACTGTAGTGTTACTGCAGCATATAATATGCTGAACTGAAATCTTTTAGACACACCATACCAATACAAGCCTAACTTACTGTGTTAATGCAAATGCCATACATAATGTGTATGTACCTATTTCGTACAACTCATTTGGTTTTATTTTTTCATTTCTTTTAAGTTTGTAAATACATATGAGTAGAATGTTCTATATTCAAGAAACATTTTTATTTCTAGTAGGTATTGTATACACGTAGGTAACAACATGTTATTTTTTTTTTTATAGTATCAGCTTGGATTTATACAACATCTGGAAACAAAAGATCTTTAAGATCTTCATCATCTGGTTTGAAAACGAAAATTTAGTAGACTTTGTACTGAGGTCAATTAAAAAACAGTAAATTTAGCACCAAAGACATTTTTTTATATATAAAAATCATGTTGCTTATTACCTACATGTAGTTATTTCTAATCATACTTGCCAAAAAAAAACACAAGTAGGTAGGTAGGTAAATAGGCACCTTCTCTTCTATCTCCTCTTCAAATAAAAGGATTGATAATGTGATTTATGTGATGACTAAATTAATTGATCATACTAGACTACAGGCCTAATAGTTTTCTTGTAAAAAAATCCATGAAATCCTCATTGACTTTGGACCTAAGCACATACCAAAATTAATTTAATTTCATTCCCTGAAATTAAATTAATTTTGGTATGAACAGTGGGAATTATGAAACAGAATTGTAAGAAATTATGATGGATGAAATAATTCTTATGTATAACATAAGATATACAATTCATTAAAACAATGAGTATCTGTGTTTATTGGAATCTAATTTTGTATTTTCAAAAAGCAAAAGAAAATTTATCAAAAAAAAAAAACAAAAGAACAGTGTGGTCTGATACATATTGAACTAAGTAACTGTTGTAAAAGTTATTAAACAAGTAAAGAATGGTTGTGCAATAATAAATAAACAACAAAATTTATATCTGTTTCAAAGTTAAACAAATAGGTAAGTTTAAACGTAGTATACCTACCACCAACTACAAACAAATTCAAGGCCGACTTAAAATACAAATGAGTCAACATTTAAATTAAACTGTTTAAAAATAAAGTTACTTATTAATCAGTACTCATACAATAGAAAATAAGTAAGGAAGGTCTTAATCAGTACATTTTGTTTAAATAAATAATATTTCTGTGTACTAACCGAAGCTTTCTGTCAGTTTTAGCATAACCCCTCCAATGTGCATGTCTCCTTTCACGACCATAGTCCGTCTCTCGTTCAGGTCTGTAACGTAGATCGTGAGGTTCCACGACCCATCGCCGACAACTTCACCATCCGCCAACATGTTCACAAGTTCTTTATCACTTCACAATATAAATGTCACTTCCGAAGGAGCATCGCGAGTCGCGACCAATGTTTTAAAAGTATTCGTACACGTCCGACAAGCGCGCCAGACTTCATAAACTAACTGTCCTAGTGATGTGATGCGTAGAACAGAATGGAATAAATTAGTTGATTATGTTTTTACTAAAACAAGGATGTATTCCATATTAGTCGAATGATAAATTAAATAACATAGTTTTTTTACATTATTATACGGAGTTTTAAAGTGAAAGTTTTGTTGAGACAGGGCAATCATTTGCGATAGTCACCCAATTATGGCTAATAAAAAGACAATTTCAAAGATTAATCGACTAAAATTATTGTTTTGTGCTTTCAACGATACTCATTTTCGAAAAGATCTATTGTTTATTTCTTATAATTCAGTTATTCACATAGGCTAAAGTGTATGTTATTCTATAATAATTACAAGGTGTATATTTTGTACACATCAAGAATTAAATTGCATTGACAATATTCTCTAAGGTACACATGGAACGGGGCTGAAGTCTGTCAGTAAAGATTGACATAACATGATTGATAATAATAAACTGCAAAAAATCAATAAATTCATGAATTTGTGTAAATTCAATGGAGTAAATTAATTACTTGGAATTAGAAAATCAAATTACTATTAATCTTCAATGTAGCAACATTACAATGACAGGTATTATCAATGAAATTTTAATTTTAGCTGTCTAGGTGGTAAGAATAGAATAACATTTTATGAGCAGTGTTTAATTGTGATATAAATTAAATAAGGTACTGTGGTTAACTGTGATTGTTTAGCTTGTAAAAAACATATTATCGATTGCATTTTAAAACATTGACAGAGAATAAATGTGTAAACTATAGAGTGCGCATATCGACTATGACCTGTACGGTAGGCACTCATTTGAACAAATAAAATCGTAAAATTTGTGTAAAAACAAAAGCGCGCCGTTTTATTGAAACTATCTCAAAACCTAATATCACTCTAATAATATCGGAACCATCGATATTTTATCAGTAAACGAGTGTCTTTGTACTTACAGCAAAAAATTTGCTTACGCTCGATACAAGGGGCTAATAGCGATGCGCGCACTCTATGCTTGTCTATTTTTACTTTAACGTCTTTGCTGTGACTGACATCTTGGTTGAGTTTGACAATGACATTTATACAAACTACGCTAGGTTCCACAGAGTACTTTTTATCTAGGTTCGCTAAATAAAAGTTTGTGTGTGATTTGCATGATATTATTGTATATCATTTCTTTATCCTATTTTGTTTCATACTTTATCGAATGTTGCCTGAAATCACATATGTCAATAAAGACTCCTAGAACTTACATACATTAATCCATATGAACAAAAATAATACAAAATCAAAAGAAATGGTTGCGACGAAGCATAAAAATAAAGGTATGTTACTGTTATCAATTAATAACCCTTCGGAGCCGTACATGTAGGTAACTATTTTAGGTGTTATACATACGACTGGAGTGTTTTATATTGTTATATTATAGTCTTATCGATGATAAGACGTTCTGAAAAGTTCAAAATAAGTTTTAAGTATAACTTGATGTTTTCTTTCAGTACTACCGTGTTCGACACCTGAACATAGGGCAGAGTCCCCGTCTCGAGACAGTGATTCGTTATGTGACTCGGAGGCAGCAAGTCCAGTCCCATTCTTCTGTACACAAGATGGGGCTGAAGGAGAAACGGATGTGGTGTGGAATTTCTACACTCCAAAATCAGAGCAAGCAAATAAATCACGGTTTAAAAACTCAACACCAGTCACTCGTAAATCAAAAAGAGTCATAAAACCTAAAATAACAGAAAAGCTACCTCCTAAACGAAGACCACTTAAAACGACACACAAGAAAACTGAATTATTTCAGGAATTAATAGAACTCAATCAAAATTTACATGAACTATTGACCCAGAAATCTCAAAACTTAGCCACGGAAAAACTGAATTCTGGAAGCGAAGATGATATATTTAATGCATCACCGGAGTTCTCCCCTAAAAGTAGAGTTAGGAGTAATTCACGATGTTTAAGAAGGAATGTATTAAGCTCTAATTTTGTAAGACCTGATCCAGAGACTGCTTTGGAATCAGATGATTCTATGAATGAGTGTTTGTTAAAGGCCAGTCAGGTTGTAGAGGATAACATTTTAAGTGAAGCACCAGCTGTCAAGAAGCCTTGTTACGAGCGAAACATAAAAAACAAATTATATACCTCTGATATCAATTTCAAAATGGACCAAGATTCTATGGATGCTATACTGAATAGTATAAAATTGGATTCACCAATTGTCCACAAAGCAAAACAAATGAGTTCCCCACAGATGAATAATGATTCATTTGACAGTTTAGTTGGCAATCTTAATGATAGTACTCTGGAACGACTCACTCAGATGCCAGCAAAAATTGACACATCAAAAAGGAAAAGTAGACTAAATGAATCTAAGTCAGATGGTAGCAATTGGACAATAAAAGAGTTAATTGTTCATGAAAGTAGTCCATCATCAAGATCTATATTTAGTCGGCATAACTCAATGCCAGTGTCGCCAACAGTAACAAATCCAAATAAACCATCCACTAGCGGAATGGCATTTGGAAGATATAATTCAATGCCTTTTGGAAAAGATGCAGATGACACTATAGGTAATATATCAACGTTTTAAAACTATGCTCTAAGCAGGGAGTTTTTGAATGATGTAAAGGAGACTATTTATTAATTTTGAACTTATTTCAGTTCCAGGTGATTCTCCAATTAGATGTACGCCAGAAGAAATAAAAAAGAAGCATCAGCTAGCAAGAGAAAAATTGTTGGCAAAGAGGCTTCTACCATTTACAGCTTCACAGAAATCAACTCAGAGTAGCAATTCTGCTAATTCTACACAAATGACCCAACAACCAATTTCAAAGATAATTGATGAACAAGTTGCACCTAAAAAAAATCAAGAACCATATAATGTTCCAAAAATTGTCAAATTCCAACCTAAAGTTGCCAGTAGTTCTGCAACTATGCAAAATAAATTGAATACTATGAACTCTCAATCAAAATCCAGCAACAGCTCTGAAGATTTAAAGATGTTGATTGAAAAGAAACGACAAGAAGCATTAATGAAATTAAGACGCCGACAAATTCAAAGCAAGATCATGTAATTAAATTGTTTGATTTTTAGATTGTAATAAAAATTATGATTGTTTGATTTATTTATGAGATAAATGCTTTTGTGATTATAAAATATTTCCACGTTATCAGCGAATATTATTGTAGATCATCAGCTTTGTTTTTATTATATTTTCGATTCTGAGAAACTTCGATTCCCTGTGAGAATGGTTCTTTCTTGCCACGGAACAGAAACAAGTTTTCATGTTCTGTGGTTATTGTTAGTACCGCTAGTGGTGCCGCCAGCCTTTTGGGCTCACTTCCATTCGAAAGTGACGTGGACGAAATTTTAGAATGCCATTTATATGTTTTTAATCAGATTAGTTTGGGTTTTTTCAAGTGTATAAGTTAAGAAGTCTCAAATTGAAAGTGTAAAATTTAGTTGAGGAACCTATATATCTGCTAAGCTTCCGCGGTTCGTGCGTCTATCAGCGGGCTGTATCCTATATATCATATATATATAATAATAATAATAATAAATCCCCTCGGGGCAAGCCGTTACCTCATCATGAGAATAACGCAATACCTGAGGGCATATTAACTTGCTTTTTCCAACTTTGTGATATAAATAAAAAATGTATCTTAAGGTCTATGTAGGAGCATACATCCGCAGGGCAGCTTGTGGCGAGCTGTTTGTGAGTAGCGACACAACGGACCTGAGTGCCCCAGGGAGTCACTTCTGAGGAGGGCTCCCAGCTCTTTCTTGCCTTAACTGGCTGGCTAGAGAGGGGTCGCTAGAGCTATATGCTCGGGGGTGGAAGTGTCTAATGGCGTAATAGCGAGGAAACCCGCTCCGGGTCCGCTACTGTGACCCGCGATGGCGAAATCGGGGCCGCACCGCTCGACACCCCTAGCCGCTCGCACTGGTGTTGCCTCCTGCTGCCTATCGTGGCGGTTATGTTGGGGGGCCCATCTGGTGAGCTGGCGAGTCACCACCTGCCTATTTGATTGCATTAACATGTGTTAGAAGGCAGGTGCCATAGTTTTCCGATTTAGTTCTTATAACCAATCCACTAACATTTACCTACACATAGCCTAAATTTTTACTTTCCATTCATAATTTACAATAGCTCTGTATCTACTTTGGACCATTCATATCTGTTCTTCCATAGAGCAGAGGTGGATGGGCCCTAGTAGATGCCCCATCCCAGTTTAGAGTAAAATTCTCAACAAGGCCACTGCGTGTTGGACCTGTGTCCCCACGTAAGCCTTTCAAAGGACCGGGTATTCTCAATGCTGAGGATAGCAGCCCGTGAAAAAAGAGAGAAACAAATAATAATAATATCTTGGTACATCTCACACACGGTCATCTGATCCCAAACTAGGCAGAGCCTGTGCTATGGCAACCAGACAACTAATAAACATACTTATATATTTCTAAATACATACATATTATAGATAAATTACACCCAGACACAGAACAAATGAACGTGCTCATCACACAAAGATTCGTCCTGGGTGGGAATCGAACCCACGACCTCCGGTTTAGCAGTCAGGGTCACTAACCACTAGACCAACAGGCCCGTCGCGGATATATATATATCCTATATATAGCCGTTTGAGTCCGACTCGCACTGATCGGATTTTTTAGATTGTTGTGAGTCCAAAAACCTTTGATTCAGATCAGCATGAATGACAGATTTAACAGCTGTCTGAAGTATCTTGTGGTTTCTCTAATGTCATGTCATCAAAAGTCAATGTCAAAGTATAGTTTTTTACGTTTTCTAGATTGTGGTGTGAATTGACAAAATAAATAGTAAACCTTAACTATTCCTCTTATTAACGACGACAAAACGATAAAGAAAAGAATAAACGATCGACATTTTCTTTTCCACACGACTATATATTGCGTACGTATAGTACCTAACGTAGGTTAACTGTAAAACAAATATAAAAAAAATGGCACTGAATTATGTTCGACAAATAGCACGAGTGGTGTGTACTGTAGGCTCTCAAAGATCTAATAATGTCCAGCGATTGATTAGCACCAGTAAACCGCTAAGACTCGGCATGATACCTATTGTTGTGGAACAAACGGGTAGAGGCGAGCGCGCCTACGACATTTACTCAAGACTTCTCCGCGAACGTATCATCTGTCTCATGGGTCCTATAAACGATGAAATTAGTTCACTGATCGTTGCTCAGCTGCTGTTCCTCCAGTCGGAATCCAGTAAAAAACCAGTACATCTGTACATAAACTCTCCTGGCGGCAATGTTACAGCTGGACTGGGTATATATGATACCATGCAATACATAACACCTCCAGTAGCTACTTGGTGTGTGGGACAAGCTTGCAGCATGGCATCCCTACTTCTGGCAGCTGGGGCCACAGGGATGCGTCATGCACTGCCAAACTCCCGTATTATGATTCATCAGCCCTCTGGTGGTGTGAGAGGCCAGGCTACAGACATTCAGATTCAGGCCGAGGAGATCTTGAAGCTCAAGGCACAGATAAATTCCCTGTATGTCAGACATACTGGGTTGCCTGTGGAGAAAGTGCAGTCTTCAATGGAGCGGGACTATTTTATGTCTCCAACTGAAGCAAAGGGCTTTGGATTAATTGACAATGTTTTGGAACATCCACCATCGCATGCTATGGAGCAACAGTGTGCTGCAGGAATGTCACCCAACCCTGCCACCGCCTGAAGCTCTTAAGACTGGACAACTGTTTTTTATACCTTAGCTACTGTACTGAGGGATTGTCTTAAGCATTACAGTGCTAAACTTTTGTGATAATAATTACAGATTACTCATTGTTATGATAGTAAATTGTATTTTTATTAGATGGTAATATTATTTATTCATTAACTGTGCCTTTTAATTTTAGCATTTAACTTTATAACATTCTAATTATAGAAGTCTCTCAAAGATATATTTTATTTATATGTAATATTTTATTTTAATGATTTTATATTCTCATTATTCTTACACTTTTACGATTGAGAATTACACATTATATTAACATTAACAGATAATCATAAAATGTTGGATGGAGGAAACATTTCACAAACTTCACAATACATTAATTTTGCATGCTTTTTTATCCAATTGTAGTAGTATGAGACATTTGTGTAGACCATCAATGCTGGCAACCGTCGTGATCTAAAGGACACCAGTCCTACTTGAACAAAGTCCTTTGTGACTAGAGCACTCCCAGAGTCTCCACTGTAATAAGAAATAACTGTTAAAGTATGTACATTAGGAAATATAAATAGAGGTTATTTAAGTGCAAATACTGAATTTTGTTTTAGTTTAAGTTTGCTGTAAAGTAAACTTTAATTGACAATTATTTCATCGTATTGTCGACAGAGTGCGCGTAATAGTAAATAATATAAGGTGGTAATAGAGATACAAACATCACCAACAGATGTTCGGAAAAGGTACTTTTAAAGAGAACATGTAAAATTAATAATTGTTGCATCTATAATACTGATGATATAGCAATAAGCATAATAGCATTTAGCGGACCGCGTTTAAATTATGCTACAGTGCCGTTAATAAATTGTTCTCATTTCCTAAAAACAAAATAAGAAGTTGCTGTTACGTCACCAAAAGAGGCTGCTGCTAAAATTTGGTATGTATTTGCTAAGCATAGATATATTAAACTGTCGCCCGAACAACACAGAATAATATTACCAATAATAATAAATAATGAATAGGTACCTAGTGGATGAAATCTAGTAAACTGAACTAATAATAGAACACCAACTTACTCGGCTGGATGTTGCCCCTCATCTTTGGTACTCCCAGCGCAAAACATTCCAGGATCTAATACGCCTATTTGCGAACAAACCCTTGGTGACCTTATCTTCTGAGTAACGGCTTTGAGATATGTTCCTGTATCTTCTGTTTCGTCCTAAAAAAAAAGTATTTTATATGAATAGGTAGTAGGCATATTACCCGTTACGAAGACTCCATGGAAAGATTTGTGGAGTAAGGGAAAAGTAGGCGCGGGCGCTCTCCTACACGGTGGACAGACCTCATCAAATCGGCGACGCACTCCAGCGTAAATGATTGCTTTCATTCTGAAAAACATCGAGCTACATAACGACGCATCGCGTGAGCATCGGTGGCACAAGAATTGATCGAGGGATGACCACGACCACTGCTAAGAGATCATGACGAGGAAGAAGAAAATGACAAAAATAAAACATATAAAAATAAAACTAAAACCTAGATAAATAAACAAGTGTTTTGCCTGATGTAAGTGAAGGCAAATAATGTTCAGACATCTCCAAGACCTGTTCGATAGATTGATGAAATTAAGTGGCTAAATAGAAATATCTGAATACAAAAGAGAATAGGTACCTATGGAAAACTGCGCGCCATTTGTACAATGTACATAGGTAGGGTTAGCATCACCACACGTCAAAATCTGATGACGATTCCGTGTGCTTGTCACATTATTTCTTTGAACCATTTCACCGATACGTCATAGAACGACTCGGTGAATATAAAAATATCTGAGTCACGGTCAGATATTTTTTAGAGTCGTTCTGTGTGTGTCGACTCAATAAAATCAGGAGACAATAAATTTCGGTAACGAGGAGTCGTTACCACATTTTATTTCGTCCCGAGGTCCCACGTGAAACGGCGTTACGTAGGGAGGCAATTATTCGACTTCTGAAATGTTTTGAAGACTCATGGTTGACTGGTTATCCACCAAAAAGAGGTTTTGTTGGCGTTGTAACCTTAGATAAACGCGATAAACCAGTAAATTTTGGTAGTTAAAAATACAGTTGCAAAATAAATGGTAGATAATATGAGCAGGTACCTATCTAAATTCAAGGTGGAATGTACCTTTTTAGATAGTTTATTTATTTTTATAGGTAACGACTTAAATTAGTTGTGTGTTATTACATAGATACTTATCTACTAAAAGTGCCATGAATTACTTTAAGCCTTGATAATTTACTTACGTCTATTATACCCCAACCAGCCACATCTGCTCTTTGCACTTTAGGGAAACGTGGATTTATCGTAACCCTCTTTATATTGTCTCCTAAGTATAAGCTCTTTTTGAGTGCGACTAGCGCGATGTCGTTGGCCGTTGTTTGTTCGTCGTAATTCTCGTGGACTTTTATTAGGCCGACTTCTCTTTTGGATCTTACCTGAAATGTTATAATTATGTTATGTACCTACCAATACCTACTATATATCTACATGTCTATCTAACTACTAGTGATCTAAACTATCACTATAATTAACCACTAGGCTGGGTGCCTAATACCAAAATCTTAAATACGTAAATATGATTGCGCTCTTGTGTAGACCACAATGTATTTTTTAGATTAGTATTGACTTATATAAGTAGGTGTCTACTGCGTATATGAAACCAAGTATGTCTCTACTTAGACGGCCATTGCACGATCAATCTGGCATCAGTTCAATCTGTGATCGAGATTGATGTCAAAAATCAAAATATCTGGATAATTTGTGATCCTTTTCATTCTTACATCAATCAACACCTTACACTATCAATCTGACATCAATCTTACCAAGGTCACAGATTGAACTGATGCCAGATTGATCGCCTAATGGCCGCCTTAAAGTGCCGTCCCTTTTTCGGGACCAAGTGATGATATATCCGATAGATATCTCTACCTATAAGCCTGTACAAAGAGATTTGAAGTCATAAAAACTGCTGACCTTTTCCAAGTTTTCGTGTCCCGCGAAAGCTTCTACTAAATGGTCTTTATTATTCGTTTCACACACAGAAACACAATGTGCCGCTGTGATAAGCACGTTCTGGTTGAGAATCGAAGCACCGCAGATCCATTGTCTCGTACAGTCTATAGCTAAAAATACACAATGAGGGTAATCCCTTATGGTAGTGTAAACTCCACCAACCACAAATGGCTCCATTACTGAGACGCAGCTTTGAAAACAACACGTTAAGGAAAACACTAAAATTAACTTATGTAAAAAAGTCATAATGTTTGGATAGAGTTATGTAGATTAGGTTACCTATTAAACTTTATTGCTTTTAATTTTCCATTTACGAGCGTCGTCATTTTGGCGTTCGAATATTAGTGGCACATCAAAGTACTGCATGCGATCTGATTGGATTTTTATGACTCGAGGTTTCAATGTGCGGAAAAAATCATGTTTACTGAGTGATTAGTAGATGCAGCACACACATTTTGGGTCAAAAACGAACTTAGAAAATATTAAAAATTGAACGTTTTGATGAGTTACGAGGTGTAGAGAGAAATTGTACCTATGAAGTTAAGTATATGGTGCCTGAAATTACAGTTGATACTTAAGTAAGTATCTGTACAACAATAAAGATCTACTAAGCAAATAAATAACTTGAAAGTTTTTCATAAGGTAGCGTTAAGTATTGGTGGCCCGGATTTAAAAAGCTGCCAACTTGTTATGAAATATAAGAGAATTAATCAAGCGTGTCTGTTTTTCAATTCAGTGTTCCGTAGGTCCCTACCTACTTACTTAGACCTAGCTATTTTCAGTTTTACGAGAAATATATTTTTTATAAATATGATATGTATTTTTCTTCGAGTAATTAATCTATAGATACTAATATTATAAAGCTGAAGAGTTTGTTTGTTTGTTTGAACGCGCTAATCTCAGGAACTACTGGTTCGAATTAAAAAATTCTTTTTGTATTAGATAGTCCGTTTATTGAGGAAGGCTATAGGCTATAAAACATCACGCTACGACCAATAGGAGCGGAGGATAAATGAAAAATGTTGCAAAAATGAAAAACCGTTGAAACTAAAACACGCAAACAAAGTCGCGGGGGACAGCTAGTATTACATATCAATACAATATACTTAGGTTAGATTACCTTCAGATTTTGATTAAGTTTACATCAATCTTTTGTTGGAAAAAATTAAATTTAAGCGTCTAAAAAGATAAATTTTGTTTTAACATCGTACTTAAAACTATACCCACTATACCCAAGTACCTAATTGTATTAATTTTCTGTAGATGGGTTCACACCATCTAATTACCAAACTTGAGGTAATAACTACAAATAAAATGCTAGCAAATGAACACGAGATTCACTTAGCGTTTCGTTTTTACGGCTTGCAAGAGGAATACTAAAAAAAGCTTTGAACTTGCTTATCGCAATTTCACAAGAAACGCTTAGGTATATACATTTATAAGAGCCATCTATCAAGTTAATTAACTGACGAATCTTCGTCAAGATTAGAAAAGTTTAATTCGTCTCTGCAAAGACAAGTTTTCCCATGAGCAAACACTTTGAAATATTGTGGTTATCTTCAAAGTATACATAGAAGTCCAATAATATAAAACGATTTTACTTTTGGTACGAATAAAATATTTTTCTTTCAGTTTACAAAGCTTTTAGGAAACATTTATTGCAAGCTGAGACGGATTCTAATGTAAATTACAACTCGAAGCCTTATTACCGCGAACAAGGTCGGCTCTAAGATGAGGTCGCTGTAAACGGAATAGCACGAATCTAGGTTGTTTCATCCAAAACAATGGCGTGGTGTAGCGGCGTGAGGCGGGCTTTTCATAGTCTGTGAAAAGGTTCGGACTTGGCCGAGTGGAGGAGCGCGTGCTTGAATGGTCGGGGTGGCGCATGCGTCCGGCGCGGGTCGATATGTAGTGACGTCAGCGACAGTCAGGCTCAGCCTCAGTCAGCCACCGACGGCCATAGCGCGAACATGTGGCTGCAATGCTTGGCTGCAACGTTGTTCATCGCCGCTGCCGCGTCTCGCGAGGTCTTCACCAACAGCTTCCTGGTGCGCTTCAAGCGCTCGGTGCAGCACGACGAGGCTCACCAGCTGGCACTGCGCCACGGCTTCGACAGCCTCGGACCGGTGAGTGTCGACCACGTGATTATACGTAAACATACCAATAGACGTGCCGCTCATTTTTGCGCTCGTATAACTTGATTTACGTCCAGAGGAATATTCTTTTGGCAAAACGCTCAAATTGTATTACGGTTTGGTGCTTCTAGATTGATAACTTGGTTATTAACTATTATTTTGGAGGTTGTAGCGTGTTGTCTTGGTTATTATGGCTTCGGTTGACGTAGAAACGTTAATTGAAAAAGTTTTAGCAGTTATTTTATGGCCTACATTTAATTTTAATAGCTACAAAATGAGAGTATATTTATTTATACATGGAAAATAATGTCTTTGATGAATTCGCGCGCTATTTGTTGCGTGGCGGATACTTCG
The DNA here is from genome assembly GCA_932294365.1 of Diachrysia chrysitis. Classification (NCBI taxonomy): domain Eukaryota; kingdom Metazoa; phylum Arthropoda; class Insecta; order Lepidoptera; family Noctuidae; genus Diachrysia; species Diachrysia chrysitis. The sequence goes on from OW028661.1 coordinate 3,722,323, forward strand.
TTATCGGCGATGACATTTAGGTATAATAGTATCGTGGGCAGGTTGCTATGACCAGTACCTACTGGTCAAATAATTATGTTTGTCAGTTACCAATTGTAGTATTTTGTTTGTATCTGCCGGTGTCGGCCACCATTAAACTCTCACGTAAAAATTTCAGTACTTTAAAGTTTATGTAAGTATTGGAAAACAGTTTTAAACTATGTTATTTTATCAAATGGATATTTGAGTAGAACTTGCAGTTTAAAATCGATACGCTAAGAAGAAGTTTAAAATAACATTATAGTAGGTACCTCTTGAGTATTGTCATGCACCTTCAAAGAATAATTGAGTTATTTTCGTGTACATACTTTTTTTATGATTTCTTACAAAAGCTTATTTGTAGTTGGAAACCAGAGGATGGCAAAAAATTGGTAGTCAATTCCTAAATTTTGTATCAAAATATAGGTTCATTAAAGACGTAGGCAACATCTCTATCTCCTTTAATTTATTTAGGTCCTGGCACATATCAAATGTAAGTTCACACATATCTACATTTGTTTCGAGAATCGAACCTACAACCAACGACGCAGAAAGGCTGACTAATGTACAACATTCAACTTGCATGAAGCTCGTGGAATCTTCACACTGTTAAAAACCACAAAACGGAAACTAAGCTGAAATTTTGAGTATCAATTCGCTTAGTAACATCAATGACTTTATAATCCAACAAATCGAATCCAATGCTCCCTTTTATCGTTTCTTTAAGACCCACACAGATCACCTAATACTCAGTTTATAGAACAACCGGGTCACGGGAACAGTTTGCGATAAACGCCTCGTCATCACAACCAGGCCTTTGTCATAGATATGTTAAGATAAACGAGGTCACTTCCCGTATTGTTCCACATTAAGTATTCAGTTTAAATTGCCTAGCAACACGAACGTAGTTATGGTGTTATAAAGATGGCGTCACGATAGCTTGAGGATTTATAAACGTATAGATTTCTACAGTTTTGTGATTATGGGGAACAAATTAAGTAACTTGTACAGGTATATACAAGAAGTCTGTTATCAGAAATATAAAGCCTAGCAGACCCTTGTTTTGAGATGAAAGCAATTCCTAGCAAAAACTAGTTTTTTGTACACAAATAATACAATGTCTTTTCAAGACACTTCTAACTTAAAAGTCTTTTTACATTCGTAAAATGCTACAGTGTAATACGTCCAACACGTCCGACGTGTGATCCTATACGTGTTCCTTACCTTTTATTTATTAATAATTTATGAATGTTGCGCATATGCGGACTGAAGGCATTTCCACTAGTCAACCAGTATTTATCAATATTTCCTTTTGTTGACTCCGAACCATTATTTTAAAGTAAGCAATTTGTCAAGTGGGAGGCTCATGGCAAGTGAAAGGTTTGACCAATATTAAAAGTTCTGTGGATGGGTGACCATTTTTAAATATACCAAGACCCCTCCGTGCCTCAGAAATTACGTTAAGCCATTGGTCCCGACTGTCATACGTTGATCTTTGACAGTCGTTAAGTCATTATAATTCTGATAACCAGTTTTACTATGGAATACTGTGTTACTCAGTAAAATGGTTTGTAGAGGTTAGATAGGCAGTCGCTCCATGTAAAATATGGTTAATAGCTGAATCAGGTAAAACTGGAAGCCGACCCCAACATAGCTTCGGAAAAGTTTAGGCAGAAGAAGAACTCGTCAAGTAATTAAAAAATAATAAAACTGTAAGATTACATGACGCTAGTTATTTGTGGACAGTATCATTTTACTATCTTCCCGTTCCTTTCAATCAAAATACTTTTATCAATATTGTTTCAAACTCATTATCTCAATGGTCCCTATCCTAACATAATCCGTCAATCACCATTTACACCCACGAAGAGTATAGGAGTGGTTTTAATCTTTGCAACGTAATACGCCTACATGAATGGCGTATCACACAAAATATACTCATCAGTAAAGGTATACAACGTGTCGTTTTACATTCTCGTCAAATTCAAGGAGGTAACTATGCTAATGATTCTCCACACGACTAATTTTATAAAATAAGTAGGGTTTTTTTTGCATTTTTCTAATTTTCTGAAATCGGCATGTGTGGGACAAGCATTTCAAAACGCGGCCTGTGTGTAACTGCTCTTTCACACACTCACAAGACACTGCCTACCGTATACGCAACGGGACGATTCTGTTCTTTAAAAGTGGTGTATTCTGAAATACTGACAAACTTAAATAAAAAGAAACTCTTCACGAAAGTTATTGTACAAAAAAACACTAAAAAACAAGTATTTATTAATTATTGAGCAGATATAGTAATTTTATTTGATTAATTATGTCTGTCATAACAGTTTCCTGAAACTTGACGAAAAAGGAAAATTTATAAAAAAAAATCGAATGTATTCTGCAAAACTATAAAATTAATGTTGTGAGTTTTTATTCACTATTTCCGACAGTTGGATAAAGACTATTTTAATCGTCTTTTGGATTGCTAATTAAAAAAATTACGGATAGAATCCATCCAAATGATGTAAATAGATAATATTTACAATAAATTCTTTTACGATACTTTTGATTAAATTTAGTTTCAACAAAAAATTATATATGTCTTTGAACGCATTGCCATAAAACTATAGCCACTTTTATTTTCACAACCTTAACAGCAACATATTTAGAATCACCAAAAGTAAATTGTGTTTTAATAGAATCCCCCTTTGAGATCACAGCCTCGCAAACAGATGTTCCGTACATATTATGTAAATTATGTGACTCGGTGGCACATTATGTATTCTGCGTACCTTCATAACGTACCAAAATCTGACACAAAAATAAAAGAGCTCTAGGGATCTCAAATATCACGAGTCAGCGCTATATTTCGAGCGTCGGTTGTTTTTTTTTGTTTAGTTATTTAGGATTTAAATTGCGGTTGAGTTTAACCTGTTGAGGTAATACTAACTAAACAAAAGATAATTCTTGTTATCCGTCCATGTTTTTGTTTTAACTGATGGATTGTTCAAAATAAATATGACAGGCTCATAATAATAATAATATGTTGTAATTATTCCCGACTAGCTGTCCCCCGCAACTTTGTCCGCGTGTTTTAGTTTCAACGGTTTTTCATTTTTTGCAACATTTTTCATTTATCGACAGTCAGTCGCAGCGTAATGTTATATAGCTTATAGCCTTCCTCAATAAATGGGCTATCTAACATTGAAAGAATTTTTCAAATCGAACCAGTAGTTCCTGAGATTAGCGCGTTATTAGTATAGAAGTATAGATTTACTTCCATTAACTAATCCACTAACATATACCTACACATAGCCTGCATTTTTATTTTCCATTTATAATTTACGACTTTGTATCTACTTTAGACCGTTCATATCTGTTCTTCCATAGCAGAGGAGGATGTATGTTTAGTTTATAAATGTTTAGAGTAAAGTTCTCAACAAGACCACTGCGTGTTGGACCTGTGTCGCCACGTAAGCCTTTCAAAGAACCGGGTATTCTCGCTAGTAAGTAAAGCCCTTTAAAAATGAGAGATACAAGATAATATGGTACAGGCAATTGAAACTTTACTTCCAGTAAATAGTTCTTTATAAAGGAGTTTAAAAACTTTATTTCAATGGCAAGGTCTCGTATTACGATGAACTGTGTTTATTTGACAGACGGCAGATGTTATCAGATCAAACTAACTATGATGGTATCAGGAGACGATGCGGGTTGGTTCAGTGAACTAAAGAGAATACTTTCTACTTTATTTACACGTATGACGTACGAACCGCTTGAGTAGCGATTAACTATGCATATTCAGTGAGTGTTTGGTCTTAATTATTTGTGTGTAAAACGGTTAAACCGTATCTAAATCATTAATTGTGTACATTTAATATTTGTATAAATGAGTTGCTTACATGCGTAATCTATACTTACTAATATTATAAAGCTGAAGAGTTTGTTTGTTTGTTTGAACGCGCTAATCTCAGGAACTACTGGTTCGAATTGAAAAATTCTTTTTGTATTGGATAGTCCGTTTATTGAGCTATAGGCTACATAACATCTCTCTACGACCAATAGGAGGGGAGTATAAATGAAAAATGTTGCAAAAATGAAAAACCGTTGAAACTAAAACACGCAAACAAAGTCGCGGGGAACAGCTAGTAAGCGATAAAAATGCGCCAACTCCCAAAAATTGCATGATATTCCATAGTTCATGACATTCAATTTAATAGACCATAAAAATAATTCATGAAAACGTTACGTAGATAAAAATAAACGTATTCATGCATTTGACGAAATTAACACTAAAATTAAGCTTGGTCATAAAAACCCACGTATGCTACATAGTGTAATATCCGTGTTGAAAGGTTTTATCGTTATAAACATGCACAGGATGGCAACATAACAATAAAAGGGACGAACACTCGACTGTTTTGTAAAGTGCTCTCGTAATGTTAGCAAATTCCTTCAAGTTTTTATACATATTTTACTTATGTATATAACTTGTCGCTTTGCATTTTCGTCAAATTTCAGGAGGCTGTTATGAAAGATATAATTAATCAAATAAAATTACGATATCTGCTCAATAATTAATAAATACTTGTGTTTTTGTTATTTAAGTTTGATAGTATTTCGGAATACCCCACCTGAAAATGTTGCGTATGCGATATGCAGTGTCTTTATGTGTGTGTGTAAAAGAGTAGTTACAGTGCGGTATCACACTGGCCGCGTTTTGAAATGCTTATCTCACACACGCCGATATCTGAAAATTTGAAAAATGAAAAAAAAAACAACTTATGTTATTATTATTGATTCGTGTCGAAAATCATTAGAATAGTTACCTCCTTGAATTTGACGGGAATGCAAAACGACACGTTGTATTTCATATATGTACATATGTATGTCTATTTTGTAACCATATAAGGACAAAATATCAATTTTTTGGCGCCGCCTGATAGATACGTCTGTGTACCAAATTAGGTTATTGTACGTAATAAATAAGCGTCACGCGTAGACGGTTGCTACGGGCTACGTACTACGTCGTAGCCAGATGAGTCTTCATATTCTATACTAGCTGTCCCCCGCGACTTTTTTCGCGTGTTTTAGTTTCAACGGTTTTTCATTTTTGCAACATTTTTCATTTATGCTCCGCTCCTATTGGTCGTAGCGTGATGTTATACAGCTTATAGCCTTCCTCAATAAACGGACTATCCAATACAAAAAGAATTTTTCAATTCGAACCAGTAGTTCCTGAGATTAGCGCGTTCAAAAAAACAAACATACAAACAAACAAACAAACTCTTCAGCTTTATAATATTAAGTATAGATACATATAATATATAAAAATGAATCTCCAAAATGAATGTACGCACATAACTTCCAAACGACTGTATCAAATTGGATAAATATATATTTTGTGTGTTTGCTACTGTTAGGACCAGGTTTGTATAAAATAAAAAAAAAGAAAAATATATTTTTAACTCATAGTACGAAAAGTAGTGAGTGAGTGAATGAGAAAATAGGTAGGTAGGATAGGTAGGTAGGTAGGTAGGATAGGTAGGTAGGTAGGGTAGGGTGGTAAGGATGGTAGAGGTAGAGTAGGTAAGTAGGTAGTCAGTTGACTGGAGCGAAGACGCGGGTACAGCTAGTAATGATAACATTTTGCAATTTTTTGTCGCGAATTTCAAATCTATGAGGAGTTAGATAAACAGTATCATAATGAGTAATTTAAGTAAATATAATATTAACTACACCTTAAATTCATAATTGTACACAAAACTGGATAGAATTAAATCGTATTTTCGTTATTGTGAACATGTAACGTATTTTAAAATAGCTAAAATATTCTGCTTAACTATCTAAAACACGCTGAGATTAAACAAGATTGGTTCCCCAACATCTTGCAAGTTAACAATCTCCATACACAATAATACATGAGCCTTTTTAATGTATATCTTAAAAGCTTTCGAAACACAGCCTGTTTCTACCCCGCGGGGTTGCCCATTATAATTTACATAGCGTAAAGTCATGTTTTGTGTAACATAGCTGGAGTGAGGCAGTGTAGTATTAAATGAACAGGGGTTAAATAAGGCTTCTCATAAGCGTAGTATCAAATATAATGTATGCCGAAAGTTTTGGTGTTCAAGTGTGTAATCTATACTTATAATAAATCTGTAGAGAGGTCAATTCTGTACATCAAATATATTTTCAAAATAACTATCAGGGGGTGATTAGTGATCGATACTGATGCCAAAAATGCAATCAGTAAAATTTTTGTCTGTCTGTCTGTCTGTCTGTCTGTCTGTCTGTCTGTCTGTCTGTCTGTCTGTCTGTCTGTATGTTCCTTATAGAAACGAAAACTACTCGACGGATTTTAACGAAACTTGGTACATTTATTCTTCATACTCCTGGGCAGGTTATAGTATACTTTTCATCACGCTACAATCAATAGGAGCAGAGCAGTGAAGGGAAATGTTGGGAAAGCGGTAATTTTTAAGCTTCCGTCGCGTATGCAGCCTTAATGGTTAAAGCTACATAGAAATCATGTATGACGGAAATGTTCTACATAAAATTATCTAAAAAATATCCCACAACAGCATATGTCTATCTTTTATGGTTGACTCACAATAACACGTGTAACTCCCGATAGCTTAGCAGTTCGGAGATTTCTGATTATATTTGTTTACTCTTACGTTTATAATACTCTCACTCATCCCTAATTAAAAAAAGTTTACATTATTACCTATTCAATAAAAAAAGAATCATAGAAATCGGTATAGAAACACCAAACTTATACATGAAATACGATAATAAGCCATCGCGCCGCGCCGTCGCGCGTGAATACTGAATCATGCTATAAGGATTATTTTTGTGTAACGTGACATATTATATTTCCCTACTAAAATACGAAAGTTAATCTGTCTGTTACATCAAAACCACTGAACAGTGAGGAAGGACATATGCTACTTTTTTACGAAAAACGACGGAAACGCGGACGAAGTTGCTGGCAAAAGCTAGTATTATAATAATTTATTATTAAATCTATCATTAATATTAAGTTTACTAAGATAATATCGTACCTCTAAAACACAGATACGGCCGACATGATGTTTAACGATTTTGTCATTTGAAAACATGTATAATAATGAATGTTTGTATTTTTGTTCCCAAACAAATAATTAGATTGTGAGGATTTTTTGGTATGGTGTTCTATAAAAAATAATAAGCCCGAAGGTTAAAAAAAATGAAAAATATTTTTTACATAACGTGTCATTGCAACGCAATATCGGCCACCCATCGAAATCCTGACCGCATCACGCGCAGTTTAACCTCTAAAATGAAATGATCGCGACAAAAAAAACACAAATCTAGAAAATCTATTTCGAAGAAATTTATATGAGAACACCTGTGAAGTATCCTATTGAGGGTTTTGATTAAAACCGATAAGGTTAAAAAAAGGGAAAATATTTCTTACTTAACGTGTCATTGCAACGCAATACAAAAGCTAGTTTAAAAATAAATACTTTTAGACCACATACATAAATGCAACATAATTATCTTTATAACAGGTAAAAGAATTTTAACTAATGCCTCGTTCCTATATTCTAAAAACAATCCGTTCCGCCTACGGACGGTAGAAATTTCAGCAAAACAAATAGTTTTTTTTTTAAAAGGAACCGGTTTTAAAATATTTATAATACGATAAGCCAAATCTTAATAATGTGTAGTATTTCACTGCAACATAAAAAAAACGAATGTGCCAAATCTATTTTTTTCAACTTTTGTACATCTTTCAACTTTTTGAAGCATGGACTATTTATCACAACATTTGCAGAAGACAGTCTGGCATCTCTAAATTATTCTCCCATAATAATTAAAGCACCCTCGAATTCCCAAATAATTCTGACCTTATGGTATGGCGAGGCTAATACAGGCTTTTGTTTAGCCGGAACTTATAACAAAGGCGTTTCATGTGGAATTTTCCTTAATTATATTGTAACTAGCTGTCCCCCGCGACTTTGTCCGCGTGTTTTAGTTTCAACAGTTTTTCATTTTTGCAACATTTTTCATTTATGCTCCGCTTCTTTCGGTCGCAGTGTTATGTTATATAGCTTATAGTCTTCCTCAATAAATGGGCTATCCAACACTGAAAGAATTTTTCAAACAAACAAACTATTCAGCTTTATAAATTAAATATATAATAATTAGTATAGATTAGACGAACGAAATTGATAGAAACATATTAATGAGTATATCTTTTTTAATATTAGATGATCCTTGAAAATTCCATTTGTTTACTTTATTTAGGAAATAATGTACAGATTACGCTAAATATTTGCCTTTTTTTTAACAAGTAGATATCTTTTTCTATTTTTTTCCGTATTTTGTGTAAATATAAAAGGTACACGTGTGTTTACACGTGTAAACTTATTCTATTAGTGTCCTAGTTTTTTTTATTCATTCACATCAATCCAGAAACTATGTCATGGTGGCCTAGTTCAATTAACGGATTTGTGTCCACAAGGTTGCAGGTTCGAACCCATTATAGTCAAGTACCAAAGTGACTTTTTTAAAGTTATATGTATTTTCTTAATTATTCTAGGACATCATTGACAATTGGTGCAGGAAAACGAAGTGAGGAAACCTGGATTCCAAAAAAAAATAATCTTAAATCGTGAAATCGTGGTGATCAATGCTCGTGCCTTCTCTACAGGAGATGAGGCCTGTGCCCAGCAGTGGGACATTTATAGGCCGGTATTATAATAAACCAGAACCAAGCCTGGACAAAAATACTTTTTTAATATGCTTCATATAATTAAAAATATGCAAATTATACGAATAATGAGAAAGAGCGCTCTTTGACGTGGTTTTTGAGAATGTTAATAATTCCAGTCTCTCGTCCCGGGTAAAAGCGAATTATAAACTTTTACAGAATGTCCTTATTTGCGGTACGATTTTGAATATTTTTTATGTAATCTGGAGGTCACACATGCTTCAACGAGGTAACGAGTAAACAGATTACAGACCTTTATCATACATTTTAAATCCTTTTAGGAGGTTTATTTGAAGCTTTAAATAAGACTATTTTACATTTAATTTTTTATACTGCAGTCGTTATCATCTGAACATTGTTTAAAAAAAGTCGCTCCCGCTGTCTGTACGCAAGGATTTGTTAACTACGTTGTTTTTTAAAACATTTTTAACTACCATTACATAAACAAAATTATCTGGAAAAGTACTTATATTTTAAACCTGCAGTATTACTAAAAAAATCTAAATAATACGGCTGTAAATCTCCAGCCTCCAACATCATTGCTTATTTAATTATCTGCGGCTATAAAATTATCCGTTGAACTTCGTAAGCAAGCCCTCCTTTGGCATTTGACATTTGGGGCCAGGTCATCCGTTATTTTGGAGCGAAAACCTCGAATTAGTCGGCGACACTCCACTGCCTGTCATGGCCGATTGCTTTTATTTGCAATTTATTTTAGAATTGAGACCTTTTAGTGGCCATCGTCTGTGTTTAAATATTGTAGATATTGTTGAACCTCATAAAGGGAGATTGATGCTTAAACTGTTTTCATTTGATTTTAATAGGAGGCTTTTTATACTGCTATGTAACGTTTACTTAATACTTTAATTGGGATTTTTGGCAATTATTTTATAAATGACCGTCTTTACAAAGATATTAGATACGTATCAAATCACGAAGATACAGAGAATGAAAGCTTCGCGTGACGTCACTACACTACAATTTTAGGCAAATCTTGTACTTTAAACTGTTTTATCTTTGTAAATTTTTATTGTTTCGAATACGAAAAAATACAATTATTATTTTTCGATATATAAAAGACTGACATTAAAAAATATTTAGTCCACATTCCTATTGGTAAAAATCTGATAAGAACCTCCCGAAAAAGACTATTTAATTTGTAATTGGATGATATGTAGGTACATATTGTACATACTCACAGTCAAGTTTTAATAAGGAGTTTAAAAAAATGTTACAAAAGTAAATGTTTGTGTCGTAAATAAAATATAAAATGTTTTATTTTGTAGTCTTCTCTGTTAAAAGGTATAAAAAAAATAACAAAGGGAAATTCTTAAGAATACTTTCAACAAAGGTATTCAACATTGAAATTAGTTCTGAGCGCGTTACAACAGACTTGTAAAATGTTTTTGCTTCGTGAATATTTTAACAGTGGAGCCTTAATTTGTTGTTGTCGACTTAAACTCAGTATTATTATAACAAAAATAATCTTGTTTTGTTTATTTTTAAGCTACAATCTTTTAGTGTAGGTTTTAATTTTGTGTTAAAGGACAAAGCCAGAATTTTTAAGAAGTTTCATACCAATCTCCGTGGCCCTTTTAAATAGCAGCCTATAAATGTCCCACTGCAGGGCACAGGACTCTTCTCATATAGAGATGGAACGAGCACTGATCACCACGCTTGCTCATTGCGGGTTGGCGATTTCAGATTCCAAATGTTGGAATCCAGGTTTCCTCACAATGTTATCCTTCACCGTTTGTCAATGATGTTTTAGAATAATGAAGAAAGTACATATCACTTTGAAAAAGTCACATTGGTACTTGCCTGTAATGGGTTCGAACCTGCAACCTTGTGCACACAAATCCATTCATTGAACCACTAGGCCAACAGACACTTAGCTCGATACGGCCCTTTAGCTACATGTATACATAATAAATCGTTGGATAGGTATTTTTGAGCTGAACAAAAGTAACTATGGCGCAAAGGCCAAACGTTATTTCGATCAGTGTTTTACATTACTAAACATGTTAGAGCAATAAGGGCCATTGTGTTTTTCATAATATATTGCATTTTTGTATTTTATTTTTAAATAAGTTCTAAAGTAACGTTTATCTCGAACTTATGCTGGCCCGTGCCCTTACTCTCCAATTTAATTTTAATTCTAATACAATGCCAATGCAAAATAGATATTAGGTTAGCAGGAGAAAGATAAAGTTTAAAAAAAAATGTTGTCCAAAGAAGAAACTGACTGGATGTGAAAGAAACTCCCAGCAGTGGGACATTTATAGTCTGGTAATATTATCTATACTTACTAATATATAAAGCTGAAGAGTTCGTTTGTTTGTTTGAACGCGCTAATCTCGGGAACTACTGGTCCGATTTAAAAAATTCTTTCATTGTTGGATAGCCCATTTATTGAGGAAGGCTATAAGTTATATAACATTACACTGCGGCCAAAAAAAGAAAAATGTTCCAAAAATTAATAAATGTTGAAACTAAAACACGCGGAGACAGCTAGTTATTTATAATTAACAAATATTTACGAAACCATCATTCTCAGTGATTATTCTATGGCCATCAAAATTATAATTATCTTCAGGTTCTTAAACATAGGATAAAATTAACTACATTTTCCACCCACATAGTCTTTTATGGTGATTACAATTGGTTATGTGGGAGGCTTCATTCCATTGATAAGTAAACAACTTGTCATTTGGATGACCTCAGTCTTACTCCACGTTTGTGACGTGGCCATGGTATACTCGCCTATAACTCCTACGGTACCATACATATTATTAATAGATAGAATAAATTATGCTAATATTAATGAGGGTATTGTTATTCAATCGAGAATAAATACAGGTTAAGATAATGAGGTTATATATAGAGGTATATTACGTCATATGTGGCGCAGCTGATTTCATTAACATGTCATTCAAATTAAAGGTCTTAGGTTGTCTGAAATTAAGTAGGTTATCTATTCCTAGATTGAATTTACATAGCTATTCTTGTGGGTGAAAATTATTCAAGACGTGTTTATTAGTTGAAATTTTTACGAAATCTGTCTTTTACATTTATAAACAATAGGGATGTTTCCTGGGTATGAAAAGTTAAAATCTATTTAGTCCGTCAGTTAGATAATAAAAAAATATTAGACACGTATTTTTTCTTTTATCAAAACAATAAAAAAATACAAAGATACACCGCTTTAAAGTTTCGGAGTGGGGGCTTATGACGCTACGCCTCGCTAAAAATCGTAGCGAGGAGTGACGTCACGCGTAACTTCAGTTCTCTGTATTTTGATCATTTTTTGTTTGCAGGAAAAAAGAAAAAATACGTGTCCAATAAAATTCAATAATCTACAAGACGGACATTAAAAAAAAAAATAGGAAACAGGCCCATTCTTTCTTCTTATTTTTATATAACAAATATTGTTCAATTCAGATTAATCCAATAACGGTTTATAATTTTTAACTTTAGGATTCATTTACGATCTTAAATAATCTTTAATCGAGTTACAGTTTAACATGTCGTCACTAGTAATTGCATAGGTGCATCAAAGTTTCTTTAGTTAATGAGGGCTTATTATTTTCTCCACCAGGGGCGCTGGTTGCACGTCATGTCCAAAAATTTTAAATTACTCAGTTTATTGGACTTTGAACGCCAGTGGCGCCAACTAGTGAGCGCAATAACGGAACCCCTCATTGCGTCAACATGCAATAATTGTTCTTAATTACATGGAAGCGCCTTCTGGAAGAAACGGAGACTACAATAGATTATAAGAGTATACTATCAATTCAACTCAGCGTATCGCGGTCTACAACTGGACTTAGGCCTCTTTACACCCGGTCCATTGATTTAATTTGTTTTAGTTTATGATACCGTTTGATACAGAAGCTTTATTAATCAATAGCGGTGCCCCCGTAAGTAGTTTCCATTCCTAAAAGGCTTTTTTTTGTAAATTTCTCCGATGTTTTTTATTGTTATTCTTCTACACAAAATCTTGAGTTATAAATGGTGTAACTAACCCGACTTTGTTTAATATAGATAGATTTAACTTTTCTGAATATACAATAGATCTTGCTCATCAAACTTAACAAAGCACGTACTTTAGCTAAGTGTGGTGATAATTAAAGCCAAGTATCTAAGTGGATGTCTGTGAGGCACTTGAACAGATGATATTTCAGAGCCATACAAATATGTATAATGGCCTGGCTGCGAATGCTGCATTCTAATTATTAGCCTGTGTTGTTAAATTATTAGGGTTGAAACTACTATTATATTTGTTGAAGAGAGACTAGTTGATCATTTTACTGACACTGTTAATGAGTTGCCCATAGAAGTGACAATGATTATATGATAGGGTAGATATTATTTAAAAAGCATATTGTCTAAAAAGATTAATAGAATAGGTAGAATAAATATTGCACTGACATATTTAGTACATCTCAATAAAGATATTTTTTTTATGTTTTTTGACCAATGCTGGATGTGCATGTAACGTTTATAAAACACTATTTGTTGCACGCGGCTCCGTCTGCGTGTGTGTCAGTTATCACGGTAAAAATAATCTGTGTTGTTTCTTAGGATCCAAGCTTACTCCATACCAAGTTCCATTTTAATCAGTTGAGCGGTTTATCCGTGACAGCGTAACAGACAGACAGAAAGACAAATCAAGTTACTTCGCATTTATAATTTAATATATTAATTTAATATTTTTTATATTATAATTTTGAAAATCCTCGAATTTTCTGAATAGTACCTACATATAAATGTTTTCAACTTTATACCTTGATATCCCAAAAAGGGTTTTCACGTTTTAATTTAATTGGAAAACCCTATCAAAACTTAATAACGCGCCGAATAGTAATGTATTCATGTATTTAAACAAGTATTCATACATATTTGATTAAATAGTTTCTATACATTGTATTATTATAATAGAGTACACTGAATACAGTATGTAGCTCAAGTGGGTTGAATAAATATTAAGCTTCTCTGTACAGCGAAATTGAGTAACATTTGCTAATAGAAATACTTTTCTTAGAACGAATAAGGCAACTAAATACTTTATGTTTTGTTAAATATAGAGGTAGTTAACCTAAATAGGTTTTATTTAGAACCCTTTACGCTTCAGCTCATTTTAAGTATATTTTTTTATTGAATTTCACCTTATTTTACAGACTTTATATTAGTTGTAATTTACGATAGGTATTTTAAAGAAAATTTGTCATCTAGTGTTGGGTAGAATCCGCTAAGTACTTTTTATTTTACTATTTCTGAAATTAGGCAAAATATTACAACAGCTATTAATTGCATATTTTTATAATAACTTCTCTGAGGTGGATTCACAATTATTTTGGAATTTAGACGGTTTACTTACGCGCAGTAAATTAAATTCTTAAATAATTGTCGATTGTATAACACGTTAAACATCGTATAATAGTATTTATTGAATTTAAAATTGAAATATCTCTTACCTTATCTTGCCAGGATAACATTTTAAACGGAAAAATATAACTCACGATACTTCAAGTTGTAGTTAACCTTTAAGGTAACAAAGTTTGTAGTATACTTTAATCTGGGTCGTACTTATAGTCTATTTAAATTCTTGTCCCAATTGGTGTTATTTCCACTTAAACAAACATCAACTTTATGCTAGTGTAAATACAGTTAGTTTTAGACTGACTAGTAATTTTGAAAAAGTCATTTTAAATTTGATTTTGTAGCGCAAACTGAACCTTATTTATAAGCATTACAGCTGTTTTTTCTAAAACTCGTTTGTTTACATGTTTGGGACAAAGTTGCGAACACAGTATAGTATGTCAGTTGGAACTAAGGCCGCGTAAGGTGCCTTTGTTCTCAGAGCCTCCGTATAGAATATATTATTAATTCGCGAGTACCTTCAGGGCCGCTCAAGTCATTTAATAATAATATACTGTAACGTGGTAATACAGTCACCTGCTGCACGTTAGGTAACATTCTATTAAAATTGTCCAAGTTTTTCTGGATTTTTTAAATATTCTATAGAAATATGTAATTCTGCTTCAATTTAATACTATTATTAGTAATATTTGTAATAAATAAGTAATACGATAGTAGTCAAATACCCTATTTATATAAATCAAGAGATTCTTTTATATATAACACAAATAAACAATTCAACGAAGGTCTATGTTTACATACATTAATCTTCCAGTAACGAGAATGTCTCTTACTGAGAACAAATGACTGTAGGGACTGACAAATATTTGTCTCCAGTTAGCAGACCCTTGGCGTTCGGCTTTTGTTTCAAATGGGCAAGACGTTACTCTTATTTATTATGTTTGTTGATGTTAAAAGTACCTCTAATAGTGACTTGGATTAATCTGTTTTGCAGACGTGGTATAATATTATTGTGTGAATTCACAGAAAAATAAGAAAATGAGTATGAGTACAAAATTAAACAAAGAAACATTTTTGTTTATTAAATTGTATTGTATCATTAATATATACCTTACGCTAAATATCTAACAAACCTAATCTGAATCCTAAAAGTTCGACCCAAATTAAAACTTACGTAGAGGGCAATTTGCCCAAGCCCAAGACTGAGACTTGTAGCCATAACTGTCTAACCACTCAGGCGCTAACGAAGTTGACCTAACTTTAAGATGGCTTTACTGATCCGACATTGATATGGCCTCAATTGGCTATTAGAATTTAATTATTGTTACCAATAACGTTACGAAATAGATCGTAAACATTTATTGTAAATGTATATGTAATAAACCACAGAGAAAAGTTTTGAAAAACACATCAGCTACGCGTCTTTTTTCGTTGTAGGAATCTACGGAATGTAGCGATCGTAGCGTTTAGTGCGCTACAAGCAGCTACGATCTACGAATTCTTTACATACTTGAAAGCTACGATACGGGTTTTTATATTTTGTTGACTATGAACAGATTCATAGATAAATAACGTGTTTCTTCATACAGTCTAGCTACATTTTAAACTTTTTAATTTCCTGCCAGCAGTGTATGAACACGTATGAAAATATAATGTATTGTAAAAAAAAAACTTTATCTGCATACATAATACTTCGCTTGCATAATGGATGATGTAGCCAACGGAAGCTCGGCAAGCAACAAGAACCATAACTTTCTTATATCTTATAATATTGAATAATCCAACTCATATTTTTCATTATTTCCTAGCAGCGGTTGACGTTGAAGTTTGAAATTAACAAAGTTTGTGACAAGTTCCGCATGTAAAGTGGTCAACAGATAGGATAAGCTGATATTTTGTCACGGTACCCTAAATTTTCGCATTGTTTACTGTGGCGTACAAATCCCTTTATCCTATCGGACCTTGTAAGTAGATTTAGGGTGAAAACTTTTCATTATATCATTATGATAAAAATATTATTTTATTTTAAGGCCAATCCTTTTTTTATTGGTGTACAATAATGAGTTATTATTATTATTTTTATCTCCTTTATTTAATTAATTACATATAAAATATATTTTAAAATTAATATCAAAAGAAAAAAGAACATACATTTAAAAATATATAATAGTTTCCAACCGGCATCGGGAATACGGTCCAAGCTGCCGGTGGTTAGGGCTCCAGAGAGAAGAACCTCTTCACGATTCGCGCCGTATCGAGAAGTACCGTTTTTTTTAATCAAGCCGTTGACCCAGATGCCCAACGAGAGCCTCTTGAGGTGTTGGTCGAGGCTCTTGGCTAATAACCCGTTTGCTATCACAACTATCGGACTATAATATGAGCGAGTTATTATTATTATCCCTAACATAAACGCAAGCATTTTTCGGGATCGCCCAACTAGTTTAAAATTTTAAAGAAATCATGAGCTGACGCACCGGTATTGCGGACCAAACTGACTAAACGGATAGCCGAGTGGTGTTACCACCACGCTAACTACCACTGTGCGCGACGTGCCGCGGGTTCGATCCCCGCGTGGGACAAGCATTTGTGTGATCTGCAAATGCTTGTTCTAAATCTGGTTATTATTTGTGCATGTGATTTGAATGTTTGTGAAATAACAACAAAAGAGGATTATGTACCAAAATGCGGGAGTGGAGATTAAAAAAAAAGAACTGTAACGATAAAAATATGACTTAATATGTCAAATAAGTCTATACAAAAAGGTATTTCTTATGTTAATAATCTAAGAATGATTACTTGAGCATATTATCCCTTCTTGAATATACTCCTTATTATACCGGTTCAGTAAGCCTTTGACAAATTTGTGATCGCATTATATAGATTACTATGTAAGGATTGAGTTCATTATTTTGGCGAAATTTCTTCATCTTAGAAATCATTCAAGCAGAACCATTACGGAATCCATACTGCCAAATATTATTTATTTATCAATGCATGAAATTTCGTAGAGGGTGAGTTTGGATCCCAAGAAGGGACATGTGCTACTTTCTGCCGCTATAAACAATTTAATATATTGGTCGAATAAATACAAAGTCCGATGAAGCTCAAAGTCCGGTTAAGCAGTCAAAGCTTCAGACTAACTACGTAGATCTCTTAAAAAAAAGTCGAATAAATGTATGAGACTGGCTATCGCGGCAAAAAGTAACCAATGCCGGTTTCTTGGGATTCAAGCTTACTTCATACTTAGTTTCATCAAAATCGGTTTAGCCCTGAAAGCGTAACAGACATCCAGAATTAATTATGCATTTAAATATTAGTATAAAAGGAGACTTGTAAGATCAAAGGAAAGTATATAATATACCTTTAGTTTGTTTCATTAAAGAATGCATATTAATTAAAATTAAAAAAAAAATGTGCATAGTAATATTAATATCATTAAAGACCTTAATAAAAATATGTTTAAAAACGCTCTAAAAAATATCTGCGCGCTTTAAACCTTAGAACATTATTCAAATATTTTAAATTATACAATGTTTTAAGCAGATTTTAGGCAGAGTTATTTAAATTTGAAAGTCGTAAGGAACCTACTTATTCATTTTCTTAATTGAGACTTGATTCTTACGGGAGGCTAAGGAGGTTAAGCTTTATTTATATTGCTATAAAATTGTTATAAAATTAGCTAGATTTTACGTTATTTTCATCACTGTATTTTTCAATGAAGTTTAAACTGTATTCTTAATATACTAAAGGCTTGAAAGCCTCTTATTTTACCCTTAAAGTCCTGATTGCTGTGGCCACTAATCAGTCACTCACATTCGCACGAATACGCAAACCCACAAGTGTAGGACGACATTTGCAAATGATTTCATTTCTAAGCTGTGTCGGTTTTTTAACAGACGTCAAAACGCGTAAACCTTGTTCGAATGTTTGCGCGCATGTGAGTGACCGGGGTAAGACGCTTCCAATTTATCTTTTGAACGACCCAATCTGTCGCAAGCCATAAACGAGACAGACTAACGAAGCGACTCTCAAAACCAGACTAAAAGTTCAATACAGACAAATAAATGGTGTATATTTTAGAATCACGAAGTATTTTTAGAAAAATAGGGAGCAGATGTGATGTCTTCGCGTTATGAATGTATTTTTTTGTGATCTCTAAGGGGTGCGCTGTAATCGTATCTTAGATGTGCCAATTACGATTTATATGTTAGGTCCCATGTGGTACAAGAAAGATCTTTTATCGGTGTGACTTTTAAAAGTAAAATATAAACCCTGAGACACGTAATTCTGCTGATCTTTAGGGTTCCTTACCTAAAAGGTGTCCGTTCGTTCGTCTGTCAGCGGGCTGTAACTCATAAACCGTTAGGCAGATAGTTGCAATTTTTCAGAGTGTTAATTTCATTTGAAGCTATAACAACACTTATTAAAAACTACACACTGTTAAATATTTATCTTGTACGCTGGTACAGAACATTTCGTGAGTAAGTCCGACTGGCACTTACCGATTATATAATAACTAGCTGTCCCCCGCGACTTTGTTCGCGTGTTTTAGTTTCAACGATTTTGTCATTTTTGCAACATTCTTCATTTATGCTCCGCTCCTATTGGTCGTAGCATGATGTTATATAGCCTATAGCCTTCCTCAATAAACGGACTATCCAATACAAAAAGAATTTTTCAATTCGAACCAGTAGTTCCTGAGATTAGCGCGTTCAAACAAACAAACAAACAAACAAACAAACTCTTCAGCTTTATAATATTAGTATAGATATAATTCAAATTTAAATCTTCGTTAGTATCATATATTGTATTTATCAAGTAAATCTTTGTAAGTTTGGTGTATGTTTGTGAAAAGTACATTCGGATATTTTTATCCGAGCGTAGTGAAAATAATAGTTTATTTAAAAAGAAATGAGACTTATTTTCTGCGTGGTAGCTGTGTTCTAGCTAACGTTCACAATTCAATCGAATACTAAAAATTAAATTATATTTAAAATTATTATTTTTATATTATTACTAGCTGTCCCCCGCGACTTTGTTCGCGTGTTTTAGTTTCAAAGGTTTTTCATCTTTGCAACATTTTTCATTTATGCTCCGCTCCTTTTGGTAGCAGCATAATGTTATATAGCTTATAGCCTTCCTCCATAAATGGGCTATCCAATACTGAAATAATTTTTCAAATCGGACCAGTAGTTCCTAGTTACCGCGTTCAAACAAACAAACTCTTCAGCTTTATATATTAAGTATAAGATAAGTATAAGAATACTAAAAGTTACGCTATTGTCGTATATTTTACCAACCCATTGTAGGAATGAGTGAAATACATTTAGTTATATTATTTTATGGTACAATAACAGTCCCATATTATCCCTTTGATATACCGAAGGTCGGCTGGTAACAGTCATATTGCTATTATCTCTTGGGAACAAGAAGTAATTTCCATTCATACCGAATTTTATATTAGGCGTATGGTTTGTTACAAAATATAATTGTATTATCAGCGTGTTGGGATGAAGTGTTGAAGGTAATCTTCCTAATATAAACATTTATATAAGATTATAAGCACGTCTTAATTTATTTGGATTTGAAAATGTAGAAATAATTATATATTTTTTTTAGATTAAGGCACTTAAATCCGATACCAAGAAATGTAAAACCATTAAGGGTGGGTTGTTTAAAACCGTCTGTTATCGTAAGTCCGTACGTCAACGTTAACGTCAGTATGAAATTATTTTACAAGCGGCCATATTTAACGTTAACAGACCTATCAATGTATGTTCAAGCAACCGGCCCTAAGGCAACAATCCTCTCTGAGAAAGTAATCAAGACTCCTTACTAAAATTACTCTATATAAAATTGAAGAAGAGTGTTTTGGCTTGCAGTGAAACATCAAATGTTCCATTAATATAACATATCTATTATTTAATGCCATGATAATCATGCCAGAATTACTCCATTTATTTAAGCGTAAATATCACGAGCTTAATTTAAACATGAACTGTAAACAATACGCAACGCAAACTACATTATAAAGCTGTGGACACACAAACCAACCGCGATCGTATCAGGCACGCTTCCTGCAATAAACGTGCAGTTTCGACCTATAAACAGCTACCGTACATCGGCGAAAACCGCAGTCCATAGACTGTACCGTCAGCAATAAAATAGTGTTTATGCAACAAACGCTGTTACACAAAACATCTAAACAAAATTATTTAAAACAAAACGGTTTACTCACGCATATTCTCGGGATCGCCCGACTAGTTTCAGACTCAATAGGTGTCACGAGTCGAACTGACCGATCAGTTCTACTCGCGACACCACCGCCGCCGCGTCAGCTCATGATTAGGGACTCCTATTGAGTCTGAAACTAGTCGGGCGATCCCGAGAATATGCGTGAGTAAACCGTTTTATTTTAAATAATTATGAATACTCCTCACAAAAGTTATTATACATTTAAACACAATGACTACGCAGGGAATAAGACAAAGGAGGCCATTCAAGTTGAAGTTGGGTCTAAAAGCAAAAGTGAGTGTACTCAAATAATATATTTACATTTAAGTATCTCAAGGTCAAATGTACGAGAAATTTGACTTTGGACCCAATATGAATGATCTCCTTTTAGCAGATTTTATCACGGTTTTTATTCGAAAACTTTTCAATGTGTAACACTCAAATAATCCTAAAAAAACTCATTGTCTATTGTGTTTATTAATCGCTACAACTTATGTAAAATAATTATTGTGTTCAGGTGTTTTGTTTTGATTGTATTTATCAACTTTTGTTGCTGACTCTACCATCAGTGGTAATACTAAAATGGACTTTATGTCAAGTCAGTATGGTCGAGTTTCGTTGTTGCTATTAACAAGCGATAGACCATACATCGGTTTACCAATATCGCAATATATCTATTTGAAATTGTGCGTTGAATATTTGCGGCTCGTGTTGGGTTTCATTGCATTGTGGATATAATTTTAGGTTTGTATTTAAATTAGATATTAGGGAGACAGATAGATTTATGATGAATTTGATTTTCAGTTGTGTCGTTTGCCTGCATCAGACATGCAGGATTGTAAAAAAATATGTTATTAAAAAAAATGTTGACACATATAGATAGACACCTATTATGACGAATATAAACGAACTTATTTCGTGACTGGAAAAATACCTTTTTTTGGAATCGGTCCTTCGATACAAATTATTTTATTTTAAATTATACAAGGTATTTTATTTATTTATCTAGGTAATATTTAAAATATTAAAACTGCAGTCAGACAGTCGCTTCATCTAAAATAGTATTGTGAGTCTGGTATTTGGAGACTAAAAGACTAAACTATTGTGAAAAGTCTAGGCAGACGAAACCTTATAGAAGAAAATCTAATTTAAAAATTGAACAAAAAAATATTTTCCTTTAGTATAAAAGACTTTAGTTTTAAAATCTCCATGGCAACAAAAACATATGCCTACTTCAAAGGATCGTTGAGAAGGTACAAAATTTCGTTACATGAAAGTAAAGTTTTTGGTTAATTAAAAAGTGAAGTAATTTTTAAAATATTGTGACTCTTTTAGAACCACTGAATTCTACTATTGGATATTGAAAATTTAAGTTAATATTTTTTGTTCGTAATTCGCCATGTCAAAATAATATTGTAATAGAAAAATGTCTACATGACGTAGGCAAAGATTGTTGAGGTTTAAGCTAATTAAAATAAAACCTACTTTGAACGATCTATTGAACCGTTAATTAGTTTTATTTTGATAATTAAATAAAAGCGTCGACATAATTGCCTAAAATTTGGATCGAACTGGCACAGGTACTGGCATGGATTAAGATTATGTTTTCAATTTTTTTAAACGCTTTATTTAAATACAGCGTTAAAAAAATTGGTATTAATAGTAGTGATTTTATAACCGACTTCAAAAAAAAGAGGAGCTTCTCAATTTGACTGTATTTTTTTGGAATTGATGTTATAAATTCTATTACAAATTCCCATTACTCATTTTGCAACTGACACCAAACACAAACTTCGCTTAAACAAATGAAAAGCGGTTGTATCAAATGATATTGGTTTATACATGTGACTTTGATGTACAAAGGTACTCGATAAGTTCCGAGTAAAACCCTTGAGATTGTTTATTGGAATGTTTTTGTATGTTACCAAAATTATTTTATCCTTGATATTTACGTGGTACTCCGGCTCAAAATTTTATTTCCGATGAAGAATTTCTGGGGTCTTTGAAGTAGAAATGATTGCTTTGAAAGTGCTTTCGGAATAAAAAATGTATCGTGGAGTTAAAGATTTTTTATATTTGGACCTTCAAATCTAACTTATTATGAAGTAATTTAAATATAATTCGCCAAGAAGTATGTGTAAAGCAAATACATAGAGACAAAGACAAACATTGACTATTATAATTACAGAACATAAAAATAAAATAGGCTTTCAGTTTAAGTAGAAATGGGTTTGTTAAGTGTGTGAAAAGTGAAGAGTACAAAGAGATTTTGGGCACTGATTGCTTTAAATATAAAAGTCTTGACAGTGTGTAGCAACTGCTTAGCAGTTTCTTATTTGAAGTTTTCTATTGAGAACAATAAGCCTGCTAATTCAATTGTTGATTTTGCATTTTTTGCAATTAGCAAGCGTTCAAAATCATCGATTGACATGCAATTGACATTCTATTGTACAATGAATTAGTAGACGGGTCTCTGTGCTATAAAACAAATGAATGACAAATGAATCCGTTTAAAAGGCAAATCGAAAAAAAAAACTCTGATCTATACAAAAAAATACATATTCACACACAGTATAGAACCAAATTACTCCGATCTATGCAAAAGAGCCTCAATAGTCAAACGTGATGATATATGAGTACAAAGCTCCCATGTATACTTGATAACAATGATACAATATTGCACTCAAACAATAATACATTAGTTTGATAACTGTAGCTTATGACGTTATTCCTAATCAGAAATATCATTGTAATGTGACGCACGAGGAATATAGATTAAACTTAGCAAATACTTTGTACAAATAAAACTTGTGTATGAGCAAATAAATAAGAATCGACCACATTCTCTCATGATATGTTCTAAGTATAGTTTATTTACACTGAACAATATATTTTATTAGATTATATTGAACTGTACATTAACATGACATTTAAAGTCGACGCCATTATGATTATTTTACAATAAAACAATTCAAGACTACAACGAGAGACGCGCGCGCCGCCATCTCAAGTCCCCGCGTAGTGTTGTTTTTACTTCCGGTGGTAGAGATGCGACGTAGCAGTCGATACTTATTTCAGATAACCCGTAAACTATAAACTTATTTTTCTCTGCGTTTGCCTCTTTCTAGGGTGATATTATTGTAGAGTAATGAATATTTTTATGAACTTGAAGTGTTAAGTTACTAAAACATAAATAGAACAGAAAAGTAGTTAAATTTAGCATGGAGAGATTAAATTTGTGTCCAACTTGTATTGTACTGGGTACAGAATATGGTAATATTCTTACAAATACATACATAAAAATAATCGTTTAAGGAGTTTTAGAGAGTATAAGTATGCTGTAACTGTCACAAAATCATACAAAAGAGACACGACATATGAAAGACATTCTTTAGGTATAAAATCGGCTTTTTCTCATTAAATAAGCAGTGTAAAGATGGCAAGGACATTTTGTAGGCCGTTTGATAAGTTGCCGCGCGTCGGACAAAGAGCCGGCTAGCCACCCTTGAAACTCTTTGTAGAAAACAAAGAATCATGTAAAGCTGCCCTTTGTAGGGCTTACGTCACGCGTAGGGATTCAAATACGTATGTTTAATGAGTACCTACTGCTTAAACTTTGTGAGGACGGCTGATAAGTGGGTCCAGTAAATACGTCACTCTTTGTGGTAACAAAGGGTTGCGATAATCAGTCTTACTGCTTGGACATAAAGGCGATGTTAGAGTGTGGTCGACTGTTCTTAACACAAAAAATATAAAGTCCCTTTGTATGTGTTACTTCTGTTTTACTGTTAAAATGAAAGTTACATGTACCATATATATGTAACGTAAGATTATTACAAGGGTTGAAAGCAAAAAATATTTCGGATTGTATTTGAGTTGGTAGACGCGTAAAACGATTTGATTCTTCGATATCGGATTATTGGAAATAAAACCATGTGTTACCAGAACTATTATTACCTACTTCGTTTAATACAGTTCCTGGTAATCTCAAACATTTGGAAGAGTGGTTTACCCACAGTTGGTAGACTTTCCTCTTAATTATCGTTGATCAATCATTACTCGTGTCTACAACGTGACATGGTCAAGCATTTTACCAGTTTAACTAAATTTCAAATAAAGTAATCTATAGATAGGTATATAAGGTGAAGTCCTGGCTAATTGTCTCATCTTAGCCCAGCCTAAACCCTTGGACATGGAAAGTTGAATTTTTGCACAGGTGTTGTTATACGTAGACTAGGAAGAGGAACATATTTTTTCGGAATTGAACCCTAAAGGGAGTGAAAAGGGGTTTTAAAAGTTTGTATGAAAATCCGTCATTTTTAAACACATGAAATTTCATACCCAAACTTCTGGTTTAAAATAAACAAACACGTATTTTAGCGTTTTTTAAATCTACTGGCGGGTTTTATTGGCATTGAAAGTTGGGTTAGTTACACCTTTTATAACTCACGAACAGGTGTACCCATTTTCACGACATCTCGTTTGTTGGATTTTCTTTATCCTATTAAAACAAGTCTGACGGGAACGTGAACTACTTACGCGGGTAAAACAGCGGGAATCAGCTAGTTAGAATGTATGTATGTATATCACACATGATCTTATAACTAACACTAACTATGATGCAACAAAACGAGAAACGATTTTTCTTTGCATTTACATTTTTCATAGATACGTGCTTCACCAAGAGTTCCACTTAACTTGATCTTGTTGTTAACATCGTTAGAGCCCGACTCTATTTGTATAACCGACGGCCTTAACCTTGCTGTCCGTAAACACACGTGCCACTTTTAAATGTTTTAGATAAATATTACGGAGTAGAGAATTTGACGTTACCCACTAGCTTGATAATAACATTACATTGTAACATCAAGCTATTACTATTATCAACAACTAGCTGTCCCCCGCGTGTTTTAGTTTTAACGGTTTTTCATTTTTGCAACATTTTTCATTTATGCTCCGCTCCTATTGGTCGTAGCGTGATGTTATATAGCCTATAGCCTTCCTCAATAAACGGACTATCCAATACAAAAAGAATTTCTCAATTCAAACCAGTAGTTCCTGAGATTAGCGCGTTCAAACAAACAAACAAACTCTTCAGCTTTATAATATTACTAGCTGTCCCCCGCGACTTTGTTCGCGTGTTTTAGTTTCAACGGTTTTCCATTTTTGCAACATTTTTCATTTATGCTCCGCTCCTATTGGTCGTAGCGTGATGTTATATAGCCTATAGCCTTCCTCAATAAACGGACTATCCAATACAAAAAGATTTTTTAAAATCGAACCAGTAGTTCCTGAGATTAGCGCGTTCAAACAAACAAATAAACAAACAAACAAACAAACAAACAAACTCTTCAGCTTTATAATATTACTAGCTGTCCCCCGCGACTTTGTCCGCGTGTTTTAGTTTCAACGGTTTTTCATTTTTGCGACATTTTTCATTTATGCTCCGCTCCTATTGGTCGTAGCGTGATGTTATATAGCCTATAGCCTTCCTCAAAAAATGAGCTATCCAACACTGAAAGAATTTTTCAAATCGGACCAGTAGTTCCTGAGATTAGCGCGTTCAAACAAACAAACAAACAAACAAACAAACAAACTCTTCAGCTTTATAATATTAGTATAGATAAGTATAGATATACTGTATCGTTAATAAAATACACCCAATAGGTACCTATATTTCCATAGAACACCTGCTACCTGGCTTGATATTGGGTAAATTTACACACTAGTGGGTTTTCAATTTGCCTAAATGAAAGCAAACGGTATTGAAAGCTGAAATCAATCTTCGAACTAATTTATATCGAATGAATAATCTTAAATTTATTTTGTGCTAAAATAATATATTGTTGATTACACAAACCATTATGAGAAATGATAAACGAAATGTTAATTATTCGGTTTTTTATTTGTTTCTGTTTTCACACTACTTATTTACGTAATTTACAATCTGAAAAAGCTTAATTTTGATGTATTGTTTTGAACTCTGTTGTCTTAATTAAAACATATAAAATCTAATAAAAATAAAGATTGCTTTAGATAAGTAATTTTTGGGAAATGTAGAAACAGTGATATCTTAGTTTGTTTGAACGCGCTAATCTCTGAAACTACTTGTCGGATTTCTAATCTAATCTAATAAGCCCGTCTTGTCCCACTGCAGGGCAAAAGCCTCCCTCTCCCTCTTCCACGCACTTCTGTCCTGAGCTAGGATGGGCCAGTCCTTTCAGTAGGAGTCAAGTTTGTCACTCTATCTTTCTTTCGGTCTGCCGCGATGTCGTCTAGTCGGATTTGAAAAATCTTTTTGCATTTGATAGCCCAATTCTTTAGGAAGATTATGTGCTATTTAACATCACGTTACTTGCCTTGGGCCAAAAACAAGACGAGTGAACCTGCGAGGTACAGCGAGTCTAACATAAAACAACCTTAAATTAGCATAAAAATAAAAGCATATCACAATAAAAAGTTCTGCGTTGCCAGAATTAAGCAACAAATAATAAATGAGAGATGGAGTTAGGCCATTTTATCTAAATAAATAATTTGGGCATCCCTAGACTTTACGCTTTTGTTTTGTTAACAGACCAGAGTAGGTACATAATATTACTGAAAAAATAGCAAAAGTGTAAGAGAAATATACCAAAACGTCGCCGTAATTTGTACGTGTCGATGTATGTACATAGGTTAGAGATTAGCTGTCTTATGAAATGTTATTTAACTTAGATGATGGTATAAAAAGCGGCATACTATGTCACTTTTTTTTTGTAGATTTTTAGTGGTGACGAAAATTAACACCTCCTACATCAGAACTTTTGAAAGTGAATTGGTGCTCTTAAAAATAAGATAGAAGTTTCTATTTAATCAATGTAAATTTTACATTCTCCTTTCTTTGATTTAAAACCACTTTATCTAGAGACCTTGTTGTCAACAAGGTCTCTAGATAAACTCTTCGCGTGACCTAAGGGCTGACTTTTACTTTGGACAAAGGATATGCATAAGGCATTGCCATACAATGTGGCAATGCCGCCAGCCTTTTGGGCACACTTCCAGTCGACAGCGATGCGGACGAATTTTTTGATGCTATATTTTAGGTATTAGGTTTTATTTAGTTAAGTGTATATGTGTATATACTTGTATGTATTTTATCCGTAATAAAGAAATGTTAATGCTCTCTTTATTTACAAGGTTCACTTCTTGCAGAAACTTCTACATTTATAAAAACAAGCCGCATAAGTTTCTAACAATACGTTAGAAATATTTATTAGATTGAGTTGTTTTATCGTCGACAATTCCAAACACCCACAGCTCAATGAAACTCGAGAATGTTTGGCGATAGTTTTCTTTTACTATTAAAGGATATTGGACATATCTTCGTGTGTGATATTTCTTTGTTTGTAAATTGCTGTTGTACGTTTCTCTTTATTCGAATACAGTTTTATTTCGATGTTAAGGAGGACAGAGTACTTATAATCACGTAAAACAAAAAAGCATCGCAATATATGACTTTCAAACTTGCTTATGTGATTTTTATTTTAAACACATTAATAAGGGCCTACGCAGACAAGGGACAATGGCTGACAAAATGTCCGCGGTGCGCTAATATTATTACTCTGTTGCACTTAGTCCGCGTATACAGTCAAGCGATATGAGGTATTGTGCGGAGAAAGTACAATCTTATTGTAGTATAATAATAGGAGCGCATCGCGTATATTTTATCCGCCACTGTCCCTGTATGCGCAGGCACTAATAGCCTACCTATACCTACTTGGATATCAAGAACCTACATAAACTTTTTCTAAAGTACGTTCGAAAAATCATTATTTTTGATGATCAATCAATCACGCCCTAATAAAAATATATCTACCCATCAGTTCTGAAAGTAGTTTTGTCCTTATACCATAAATTAATGATTCCGAAATAAGGAAAATAAAAGATAATACATATAAGTCCGGTCTCAAGGGATCTTAGTTGATATAAAAGTAATCTACGTTCAGTACCGAGTGTTAACTAAGACAGGAGATTTACTCTCTAATGCCCCCGAGAAAAATGAGGTCTGTAATTTATTTAGAGAAACCGAAGGCCAAAAAGGTTCTATATTTAGTGGTTTTCTAATTGATTAAATATATATTGTGGCCTACATGTATTATTGTGCTATCGGATTTAAGTGCAATAACATAAAAATATTCTTGTAATTAGTAATAGCTGCTGTAATGATTAGTAGCTGCTGTAGTTTGTTGTGCCGTTTCTTCTGCACAGCCAGAGCACTTAGGAAGCGGTGAAGGGTAGGCGAATCAGGATGCTGTCCATTGTATTGACGTTCACAAAGTGCTACTTTGTAGCCTAGTTGGAATAAATGAGATTTTGATTTGATTTTGAGTAGTGTTCTTGTATTTTGTTTTCTGATTATCTTATAGATTTGTATATAAAGTCACCGAAGGATTTTAAACGTCGTTGGATTATGATAACTTATAAACTGTCGGAAAATTATGACAGAAGGACTGTGACATGATAGTTAAATCTTCTTCTTCTGCCTGGCCTTTTTCTCAAACTATGTTGGAATCGGCTTCCAGTCTCACCGGATTCAGCTGAATACTGTATTTTACATAGAGCGACTGCCTATATGACTTCCACCACCCATTTTACTGGGTAACACAGTCTCCCATAATAAGACTACTTGTCGGAATTGTAATGACTGTCAAAGATCAATGTATGAAAGTCGGGACCAACGGCTTGACGTGCTTTCCGAGTCACGGAGGATTGTTAACAAATGGTCACCAATCCACGGACTAACCGCGGCGAGAGTGGCTTAACCTTTTTTACCGGTAAAACCGAACTTACATTTAACCACATGTTAGTTAAAAATCTAAGACAACATTTACTAAAAAAATAAAATGGAATTTTAGTTTAGACAGACAGATGTCTTTAAGAATCAACGAAATCAAAAGGTAAAGGATCCTTTGAAATCCAGACGTCAATCTTGAATTCACGTGTTTCAGTATGTATATAACAACTTTGTAAATAAGTAATATTGCTTGACATTCAACGAGTAAATACTGTAGTCTTTGATGTCAACACAGTGATATGAGGCTTTAATAGACTGGATGTGACGATACTTGTCTTGATTTTTGACATAAAAAGAAATGAGATACCTTGGTAAAATAAATTGATATATTATATACCTAGATTACGCAAGTATACGATCTGTATAAAAACCAAGCGTGCCATTCTTTAACTATCTGTGACGGTACATGCACTATGTAGTGATGATTTAAAACTAGAATCAACTTAAATATATCATGTAGGTATTCGTTTGTCATTAATGCCCGGTACAGATTACTAAAATACACTAGCGCAGCGCATTAACCATCTAGTCAACAATATCTTTATTTACGATTTTAAGTAATTTAAATCTAACTGACTTTCATCCATCCTGTATTTCATCCAAGTGGACCGGATTTGTGTGCAAAAGGTTACAGGTTCGAACCCATTACAGGCAAGTACCAATGTGACTTTTTCAAAGTTATATGATGTACTTTCATAAATATTCTAAGACACCATTGACATTCGATAAAGGAAAAAATTGCGAGGAAACTTGGATTCCAAAAAGTTGGAATCTGAAATCGTCAACCCGCAATGAGCAAGCGTGGTGATTAATGCTCGTTCCTTCTCTACATGACAAGAGGCCTGTGCCCAGCAGTAGGACATTTATATGCTGGTATTATTATAATTATTTATGGATAATTTGTGTAAAACGAAATTTCAAATTATTAAATGCATATGACGTCATTTTTATATAGAAGTGTATTATGTAGAAGTGTTAGAAACGTGTCAAAAGAGTGTCAAATATTGTTGCTATCAAGGTTATATCGGTCGAATACGACTGATTGGTTCACCCACCCGCTGTCTGCGAATATATTGGCAATATCAAACGATTTGTATCCATAAAGCACATTATTTCAGCTTTATGAGATGTAATTACCCAGCAATCTAGTTTGATGACATACAAATAGTTACTTTATTAAGATAAAATGTGTTTGCTATAACTACATATAAGAGCGTGTAGAATCGATAACAATTTTACCATAAGATTTTTTTATGTGCCTGTTCAATTAGGTAAGTAAAAGGTATTTCAAGGTCTTTATACTAGAAAATAAAATCTCATAATAAAAAGATATGATTTACAATGTCAAAAAAAAATAACCTTTAATTCTCCCATAAGAATTATAGCATCTGAAACAGGCGCCATCTTCTCTGCCTCTCAGTGTGCATAATGAAGTCGTTGTCAACGGGAACAATAACACTAATGCAGCGCGTACCGTGACGCAATGGCGATTTTTGCACCGACCAATGGCGTGTGTTTTGATATGTCATAACATAATGAGAGACAGCGTGCTGCTGTCTGGTTTGTTGCGCCGTTTCTTGGCTACAGCCAGAGCACTCAGGAAGCGGTGTACGGTAGGCGAATCGAGGTACTGTCTGGTATTTTGACTTTCAAAACACACACACTTACTTAGACCTAATTAGAAATAACACATTTTTTATTTATATGTGTCTTTAAAAAAGAAAGACTCTTTATATATTTATAACACTTTAAGGTTATGTGGTCAAAGCTAAGAACATAAGTCGTATATTTGAAAAGACATGACCAGCATCTCAATTTTATATGATATACGAGTAAATAGCTTTAAACGGTTCTTCTCTCCTCACTTATTCCGTTCAAGCTCACTATAGCTCTTGAGATCAAAGTTACGAAGGCCATCGTTATAGCACATTGTGCTTGAAACATTGAGCTTTGTTACACTGGAAGCGCAATTTAAACTATAAAAATGTGACTAGAGAAATGTGGGATGCAAAAGGATAAAATAGGTATAGTGAATTTAAATGTGGTTGCATGGAGAGGAAGTGGAAACCGAAGAAATGGTAAATGAGTTGCGTGAGTCATGATAAGAGATAAAAATCTGTGAATGATATGTAACGGGTACGGGCAGAATGGCAGGAGTAAATATTTTGCGCCAACCCCAAACAAATTGGGAAAAGGCCAGGCAGAAAACATAGTATTTCGATATCTCTTACACAATAACGTAAATTATACAACTCGTAACAGGCAGATACCACGTCTAAAACATATGAGGTCCAAATAAAAGTTCCTTGACTACATACTTACTCGTTTTAGACGGCATTAACGACGAAAATTGAGAGCTGTCAGAAGACGTCATAAACTCTGTTATAAATATGGTTGTCAATTGTTTTGACTCTCGGTCATGAATCCAATAGTGATGTATGTATTGCACAATATTAATTGTGTTTTTTTTTTTTTTTTTTTTTTTTTTTTAAGTTTATTGCACGGTGTGGAAACACGCTTCTAGTAAACCATAGTTCAATGCCTAGAAACTTATTCAGACGTCTATCGGAAAGTTGTGGTACAGCTTCGAAAGTTTGCTATTGAGAACCTATCATGTCTGATCTAAATTCAGTTCAAATTCAAACCGTTTACATGTACAGAATGGAGTTGTATTCACATTTAATGTGACTTCTTATTGTGATGTCTGATGTGTATTTGAAACCATTTCTATCGAATTTTTACTTCTTCAGATTCATATTTATCGAGCATATTTGCCTTTGGAGTCAGCACACATACTATTTCGCTTTATTGATATGTGCTTTTCGATTTACTTTTTTTTTTGTTTTGAATTTTGTAAAGTTAAAAACAGGCTTGTTAGGTAAATTTATAATTCCCTCTTTAGAGGTAACTAAAACATAATAAACAAACTACTGAACATGTAAAGTACATCGATCTGCGTTCAATAATTCACAAGTGACAAGATAGCATTATTTAAAACTGACATTCCAAACATAGGGTATATAGATTTCAAGAATTGTTGGCATTCTAAATTCGAATATATATAATTATTTTTGAGCTAATGTTCATTTTTAAACTATTTGGTGACAGTTCATTGAAATTTGGAACTTCGTCGTTCATTGATTGAATGAACTGCGCTTATTCAGCGCTGAAAGATATTAAAGTCACAGTGACAGTTTCAGTCGACATTCGACATTTAGTTTTAAGCGCTTTCCGCTGAATATACTCAACACCTTTTACAAACTGATTGTCAATTCTTTATTTAAAAAGATATCGGCTTTTAGAAGCGATACTAACTCAACGTTTAGTGTCAACACACAGTGTCTCTACCATGAGTTGCTATCGAAAACTTACTTCAGTCGCTAGCGACTAATAGTACGAGAGCACACGACCAAAACCATGTCTCATAGCAATACGGCAAAAACCCTATAAAATCGTTAGATTGTATGATTCTGAACCCGACTAGGTGTGTAGTAACGGTCGAAAGTGTAGCAATTGCGTGGGAGGCCATTTCTGCTGTGTCAAAAAAAAAAGACAGTCGGTATTATAGCAATACGTCTGATAGTGAAAATGTACATAGATTTTATAATTGTATTACGAAAAAGTTTGTTTTCAGACATTTGCGCGTAGCATATAGCCTGAGCGCATTTTCGAAAATGTCAACAAATTTAGCCGACCTGTATCATAGCAATACGGATATTTTTTTTTTTCAACTTTTCGTATTGCTGCCATGATTACCAAAAACCTGTTTTCAGACACTTTAAGTGTAGCATATACTCCCAAAAACGAAAATAACGTTTCGGAGTCGCCTGGCCGACGCCTCTGTTTTATGCGATTTATTTCAGTCCTTCAACTTCAATGTTACGGTTTCGGGTAAATTCTTTGTTAATTATCATCTAATAAATTCAGGGTCGCAACGTATTCATTAGTTTGTAACAGAAAATTCAAGATGCCTCAATACGATTTTTAAATGATATCTGAGTATCGAAAAGTTGTCTGATAGAGAAGGTGCTACACTTAATTTGTCTGATATAAATTTTTTGCACTTGTGGACAACTTATTTTATCATATCCAACAATTTTCAGACATATTGCTATGATACCGATCGGTAAAATTTGTTAACATTTTCAAAACGGTCTCAAAATTTAATGCGTTCACATTTCCGTCTGAAAATTGTTTTGTTCGCATCAAATAACCAAAATTTACGAATAAAAAAGATTTTCAGACGTATTGCTATGAGACATTTTTTTTGTCTCATTTTTTATTTTTTTAAGTGATTTTACGGGTTTGCGCTACACCACTAACGTCTGAAAAATATGTTTCCGGTATCTCAGAACTATCATTCAACTACAGTCTGCAAATCAGACATATTGCTATGATGCAGTTCGGTAAAATTCTTTGACAATTTTGAAAATTCGGTCAGATCAAATGCTAGGCGGAAAATGTCTGATATTGGTATTTTCGAGTTCAGGATAATCGTATCTATCGATTTGATGCGGTTTTGGCCGTATTGCTATGAGACAAAAATTTTGGTCGTGGGCTCTCTAACTACTCATTTTAATTCTTGAAGTGTCCGCTAGTGGCGCTGTACAAATTTGCCATAGAAATCGTTTACGCAGTCGCTAGCGAGTACGTTTGTTAAAAACTCATGGTAGAGACACTGATGTCGTTGACTGCGATATCGATTTTTTCTAACTGAAATTAGATTTTTCCCACTTGTGATGTAAAGCTGAACGAGATACGAGTCAGCAAATCACACACGTACGATAGATTTAATTGTTATTCGCCAGTGTGAATGGGCAGCTGGTATTTGCGATGGAGCAGTTGACGTTAACGATAATAAATGGGTGTTTTATTTTTAATAAAATTTCGCGAATGCTTTGTTTTGGAAAAAAAAATAGGTATAAAATTTTGTTTTAACTTTAGACGGATTTGTATTTTTAAGGTATTCAAATATATGTTTTTGCCTTTTTTGATATAGTATTTGATTTATATGAAAATAAAAATCACTGATTTGGACTAAAATTCTTAATAGATATTGCTTTTTGAGGTTAACGTGAATTTTATTTCAATGTCTAAAATAATAGCTCAAAAAGGTTTACTTTTGAGTTCTTAAAAATAGTATTTAAAATAGTGTAAAAATAGATTTTATTCGTATTTATCATAAAACATACGTTGACGGAATTAAACAAATTATCTGAAATAATGAACTTAAAGTTCAAAACTTATAGTTTTGAGATTAAAAAAAAATGCATCTATTTACGCATTTTTGAAATTGATCCTTTTTTACACGAGTACATTTAGTAGTATAAGTATAAATATAGTCTTGGTAATATAATTATAGTCTTGTCATTGTTATGTGTTTGAATAAGTTTTTCTATTACACCACCCAAACTTTATTGGTTTCAAATACGATTTTTTTATACTTGAAAGCCGTTTCCCAATACCCTACATAACTAAAACAGTAATACCGACAGGCTATAGATAGTCAGGTACTGAATACTCAATTGATTGTCCCATACAAGCCCTTATCTAGATTGTACAATTGAGTAGCGTACAGCAGTGTCTCTATGATAGCGATACATCCGCTCTATTGATAAACACTGACAGTATAAGCTGCAGATGTCATATTATTCCATCGGATACTACAGATCTAATAATTATGTAATTTGAGGGGATAAAGACTTAAATACTCAACAGTTTTTAAAATATACAATAGGGATGTTGACAGGGTATGGAAAGCAAAAATTTATTTAGTCCGTAAGTTAAATAATAAAAATATTACAATAAAAAAGTATGACAGTAAAAAATATTAGACACGTACTTTAAGTACGTAAGGAGATAAAGTGAATCAAGGTACAGGGGTGGTCACACGTCTGCACCGGTGTGACGTCATGCGACATTTCAAATTAATGTATTGTCGTGAGTTTTTGGTTAAAAAAAATAAAAAAATACGCGTTTAATACTTTTTTATTATACTCTACATGTAATATTAATTTTAGTTAATATCTTTTAAATATGAATACGTTTATTTAATAATTCTTGAAAAGTCAGAATTGACTGTTACAGTTTCGATCAATTTAAATTTTTTTAAAAAATCTGAAAAGATTTTTTTTTCGTGTCCTCTGAATTTTTGGATCAGGCCAAGGTTATATTCCACAAAACCTTTTTTATATCTCAGTATATTACGTCATATAGCTGTACTTACA
Source organism: Diachrysia chrysitis (assembly GCA_932294365.1). Taxonomy (NCBI): domain Eukaryota; kingdom Metazoa; phylum Arthropoda; class Insecta; order Lepidoptera; family Noctuidae; genus Diachrysia; species Diachrysia chrysitis. The sequence continues at coordinate 3,757,766 of OW028661.1, forward strand.
TCTAAATTAAACACGTTTAGCCTCAAGGGTTTTGTAAATATAATATAAAAATAAACTTTATCCATTCATTACATGCTAGTAAGGGATTATTTGAGATTTTATGTAATCTGTGACCTTGTCGTTCGCGCATTCAGTATCTGTGCAATGATTTATGATCTGTTTTTTGGCGGCAATCAAATATGGCCGCCTCGCTATGTTTATTCCCGCCTTTTGTGTGAAAATTAAAAAATATATATTGTGAAAGTGTTAAGTATAACGTTGGATTTTGCATACAAAGGCTCTAAGCACGAATCTTTTCATTAATTCACCAACCACATGAATAAGTTGTCTATAGATTTCGAGCCAGGTGTTCAAGTAAAAATATTCAAAAATTGTTTTACTTCAGTTTGGTTTAAGCTTAAAAAACTTTATTTAAATGTTTTTAACTGTAAAGTACCTACTTACTAAGTTTAATAAATTCTGCTCATTCGGTTTTCAAGGTTTCAAAGGCAGAAAACTAATTTTCTACATTGTCTCTGGTCTGGGTGTTTGTGGTACCTTCGTTGTCTCCGATTTCAAAACACAAGCGCTAGATTACTTACTTTGGGTTCAGAGCAATGTATGTTATGTTGTCCATATTTATTATTGTTATTATTTACTTATGTCAGAAATAGCAGTGTAATTTGAGAGAACCATGTTTTTCAAAATATTATTGTCTAGTCGGATTTTTGAGTGGGATACTTAAACAAAAATACACCTACCCAAATGTCTCGAAAAAAATTAGATAATAAAATAATTTCTACTAAATATGTACCTATATTTATATCCCGACAAAGAACATTTTCGATACAGGTGGGCATTATCATCTATTGAAATGTTTACTGGCGATCGTAATTTGCGAATCCATTGTGTATATTTGCTATTCACTCGAGGGCTTGTTTATTTAGTGGAAAACAATAGGTGGTGGCTCGTTTAGAGCAAATATATTACGTTTCAGCGGCGCGCGGCGAGGCGCTTAAATTGTTGATACGCAAGGTGCTTTTTGTTTCAACCTTTTTATAGATTTTTTAGTTAATTAACCAATGTTTGCAAATTTAAAATGTAAATTTAAAGCGGCAATAACCTAATGGTTAGGGTGCCGGCCTAGTGATCGAGAGATCGCAGGTTCGAACCCCACCCATTGCACTATTGACCTGAACCCACTCCAGACACAAGCATATTTAACTTAGTTAACAAGATTGAGAGGGGTTAACAAGATTGCTACTTATGTTAGTTCCACCAATATTACAAATAACCTTTTAAAAAAATGTAATTCGGCACATGTTTGTAACTTAACAACATCATCTCTGTTGTTTAACGAAGTCATCTCTGTTGTCAGCGATAAGTACGTAGGTAAAGAATACTTTGCCATGTATTTTGTGGCGGTGAAAGGAAAAGATGAAATGGATAATGGAGACATAATTTATTATAAATTATAATTATTAATTACAAAATTGCACCAGATAAGTATTACTAATTTTGGGAGCTTCCTCTTTAAAATTAACAAGACTAGCCATTTGGCTGGTACGTACATACAAATAAGATTAGCTTTAAGAACCCTGACAGCTTCCTTGTATGACTGTAAGAGTTATTGCTAGCCTCGCTCTAGTTTTTATTGTTGTAATTATTTCCAGTCTTCATTTTTATACCTACACCAATAACAGACGATGTACTTTATGTACTATTTTTATGTATGTTTTTGTTTATTCTATAAATCCGTACTAAGTTGTACACTTCTTTCTTCCTCAACTTTTATCCAATCTCTCCATCACTCAAAGGTTTGCTGGTAGAAAACTCAATTATGAGTTAAGCTCCACTCTGTACATCAAATTATAAATTATTGTATTTCTTAAATTGTGTATGTGTGTACAATAAAGAATAAGAATAAGACGAATCCTTCATCTAGCATTGCCTAAAATTTAATTAATTTTAATAAAACGCAGTAAACGAATCACTTAAAATTTCAAATGGGCCATTAGTCAAGAATTCTTCGAATAATTAGATCCATTAAAGGTATAGTAATTAAGCATTGCCAAGATATTTCACCTGGCTTCATTTATGTCTGTTAATGAAAGACTCGAGTTATTAAAAGAACCGCAATGAATAGCTTTCACGTTAGAACGTTGAATAATAGCGGCTTATATACCTTTATTTATGCTTAGAAAATTTATTATAATGTATAATAATAGATCATAATGGTCCTTGCCTTCTGAAGTAGCTTTCAAAGTAAATGAAATGAAATGAAGTGAAAAATGTATATATCTATTGTTGTGTGTATAGATACAATCTAGACACACAACACTGACGATAAACTTAAAGCTATATAAACAATTTTGAACAATTATAATAAACATTTGTCGGTGCGGTGTCCCAAGACGGAACCAAACAGGTTCAGTTTAGTGATATGCCGACAACCACAACTGTAGAGCCTGGCGCTGGTTTTCAAAAGGACACATAACAATGAAACATAAGACATAAAAATGATATCGTGCCTTGAGACATTATTAAACATAAAGATAAATTAAATTTAAACGTATAAAAATATAATAAAAATAACCTAAATATCGGTACATAGTAGGTATAGAACATTCGCTGCAAGTCGGGGGTGTATAATTTACTTTGCGTTCTCTTTGATTGTGGACTTCTAAAGGTTTTTAAAGTCTTTTCTTTGATTTCCATGTTCTATACCACTACCATACCCCCAGATAAAACAGATGTACAAAAGTGCTGCTTATTTATTTACCAAGTACCGTTCGAACGTGATTAAAAAGTTTCAACCTTCACTTTAATACCATTTTTTTTCAATTTTGTCGTCAACCAAAGTTTCAGCACAATATGGCCGACCGTGTGAGTTCTCGTCTGAGTTTGACATAGAGTGCGCCGAATATTAAACACGTCTGTAAGGGAAATTGTCGGGCGAATTTCAATATTTATACCATTTACTGAATATTGAAGCCGCAAAGAATTCTTACATTTAAGTAGGATTGCTTGGAATATCAATGTCGCATTAAAAGGCATATGAAGGTTATACGGAAAATGCTTATTTTATCCTTTTCAAGTCCAAGAGTCTTAAAATACAAACCTAAACCGTTCTAAATTGCGTAATCCCATAAAACAAAATTACGTTTAAAGTAATTACGATTGGTTCAACTAACTCTTAGATTAAGCTTCCGAAATTACTTGTAACCCGAAGACGAAATTTAATTAAAGAGATTTTCTTTCTCCGATCGAAGTGTCTAACAAATAAATTCTATTTCTCAGGCCAGTAACACTAAAATGTTGTTACATAAGCTAAATACGATGGAGAAATTATAGGTTTTAGGTGTCTGTAATTTCTTGTCGGTCCTGGGTGGATTTCTCAAGGCACAAATGAATCAAAGGTTTTCAAGCCCTCAAATTACGGAGCAATCGAAGCAAGTAAAACGCGTGGGGTGTGAAAAATGCTTTATTCAATAATTATTATTTACTAGAGAAAAACACTACCTACTCCAATTATTCTATGTAGTTTCATCTATCTTTTAATTTAGTAGAAATGTGGGTTGTTTTTTACTTTTTTATTAACTGCTAATGGTGGCAATGTCACTTGATGCAGTAAATAGTTCGGTATTTGAGACTAAAATACTTTCAACTAAGAGAATGTTGCTTTATTTATTGAATTATGATTGTTTCACTTTCTTTTGTATGTATGTAGTGTATTATTTTATAAATGGATACTACACACCAACACATCCTACCAAATACCTACAAATCCATTTATAAAATGATGATTTTATTTGCAACCTGCTTTTTAAATTTACATTGAGAAAGAACAGAGATACCTATACATATTAAATAGTACAGTAATGTGATGTGCATCGACCATTTTGAATTAATATAATAGAGAAAGATGATAATATAATAATAGTATGCCAAATGTAATTGTAAATTTATAAGTAGATATAATGCAAATTAAGAAGACAAACTTTTTTATTAATTTGTAATTATATTCTAGTACAATTATATTGTCATGGCGGCCTAGCGGTTTGATAAACGGATTGGTGTTCACAAGGTTTCATGTTCGAACCCATTAGAAGCAAGTACAAATGCGACTTTTTCAAAGTTATATGTACTTTCTTAATTATTCTAAGAAGCTAATGATAATCAGTAAAGGAAAACAACGTGGGGAAACTTGTATTCCTGTAACTGGAATCTGAAATCGCCAACCCGCAATGAGCAAGCGTGGTGATCAATGCTCGTTCCTTCTCTACATGAGAAGAGGCCTGTGTTCAGCAGTGGGACATTTATAGGCTGGTATTATTATATAATTATATTTATGGCATCGACTTATATTTCTCACTTGACTGTTTTATAGCTACTGCGGAAATTACCACCTATTATTACTCCACAATTTGCATGTTATATAAATACCTCGCAATTTGCGTATAACACAACACTTAGTTAAACACGATACCATAGACCTGTGTGCTCTATTATTCAGGGTAGGGGTAGCCTTTGACCTAGTAGAAGCGCGCCAGGTCACTGCATTACCTAATGGCAAACTCATAACTTAATTGCACTTAGTAGGTGAAGTGGATTGGTTAAGGATGTTTAGTTAGTTTTGTTAATCTATTTATTTGCTTAGTATTCTAATTTACTTAGAGCTGAATTTATTAACGTCAGATAATTGTAACTGAGGAATAAATTTGAATTTTTGACTGTACTTTCCTTAGAGTAAACAGCGACAAGCATAGAGTGCGCACATCACCCCTTGTGCCAAGCGTAAGCAAACTTTTAGCTGTAAGTACAACGCACGATTTGCGATTTAAGTGAGTTTAAGTTTTCGTGCGACGATAGACGTATATACGAAAATATCGATGGTTCCGATATCATTCGGTTTTTAAATAGTTTTAATGAAACGGCGCGCTCTGTTATGATACTAATTTTACGATTTTTCATACTAGTATCTATAGTTCATACTCTATATGTGCACTCTATATTTACTTTATTGATTACTTACTTTTTACTCGTTTTTTCTTTAAGGTTTGTCCATACAAAATCTGTCAGAAGTCAAATTTATTCCGTGAATAAAAATTATCTGACGTTGGGAAAATCAGCCTCGAGTAAGATAAGAGTGTACTTAATATTCATATAGGTACCCAAAACTTATAGTCGATATCATAAACATCACTTATTTACTTCATTATTCCTATTTATAATAGATTGAAAACTAAAACTCAATTAAAGAAAACTGAGAACAGAACAAGAAATTTACGTAACGGAATTGCCAAACAAATTACTTAAATTTTCCAATTATGGCCTGTAATTAATATTTTGTAATCGAAAATCTGTAAACATTTCCACAATACAACTGTATTGTGGAAATTTACAGTACAAGTACAATTTATACAACTGTATAAATTGTACTTTTTGCAGGTACGAGGCGGGCAAAAACATAAAAAGTCTATGCCTACATTATGTAAGAGATAAACCACCGGGACTCAAGTTAAAGGTCACGTTTGATATTTGTATTCAGGCTGGGCCGGAAGACGCGGTATTTGCATAATCAAGCTTTCTACAAAATAGGCCAGTTTTCACAACTGATGTTGATATATTTGAAACATTTTGTCACCAATATAATTTTGAAACAATCATTAATTAAGTTTATTTTAATGAAGAATTGGATATGTTGAAACAGTCATTAATTAATACACAGATTAAACTAGAAAAATACCTCCAGAGAAGATTACGATTATTTTCTATATGAAAAGCATTATATGTACATCCCTACCTATGATAAAGTATGACAAATACTTTAATCTGTATAGTAAGTTTAATAGGGATATATACACAATTAATTTTTACAAAAAAATGATATATAAATATGACGAACAAATGAACAACATATTAATAAATTAGTGTCTTGGTACGTCCTGATAACACAAAACCCTTGCTACATGAATTAATTCTTTTTCTAATCTACGAGTATCTATATATATAAAATCTCGCGTCACTGTGTTTTTAACCAAACTCCTCCGAAACGGCTCGGCCGATTTTTACATTTATTTTTGTTTATATTCGGTAGGTCTAAGAATTTGTCGTTAACTATAATTTTAATACCCCTAAGAGCAAAACGTGGCCCGCCCCAATATTTTATTTTTTATTTTATGGTAAAACAACGTCTGTTTGGTCAGCATTAATTGATACTTGGGACCCTTTGGACTATTATCTAAATTTGGCCTTCAGTCTGCTAATATTTAGTTAGCTGTATTATAAGATAGAGGTTATAAAGAGACCTCAAACCCTTTGTTTGAATACCTTTGTTCACGTCGCCGTCGGAATAAAGGAACTGATAACAAGTCAAACTGCTAAGAAAGTGCTGTTTGTATCCCGTGTGTAGGCGAGTTTACTAGTAAACACGGTTTATTAATATAATAGCTAGATAATTGACGTGAATCCAACAAGAATGGAAATAAGTTCAAGAAATTTTAATAAAATTTTTGACAAGTTAACCTTTTTACTAAATAAAATTGTAACTCTTTCTATAGTCTGATTAAAAAGTGTTTTTTGAAATATATATAGGTATAAAAAAATTATATAAAAACAAATCACCGAACTTCACAACGACAGCACCAAATTGGATATTTCTTATTTGTTGTGCGTTCGCTATTGTCAGAATAAGCTATGAAAAAAAAAGTAAAAAAAACATAATTATTTTTTTAATACCTCATATTACGAAAAAAGAGAGAGTGTATGAGAAAATATTTCGGTATGTAGGTAGATAGGGTAGAGGTAGGGTAGGTAGGTAGGTAGTCAGTTGACGGGAACGAAAGTAATTACTAAAATTAAATAACTAGATTTAATAATACCAGAATGACATGACAATCGGATGACAGTCGTTTACTTTAGGATACATTTTGTTTTACTAGGATATAGGTATAAAATAAGGTAAGAAACTAGAACTCGTTCAAAGTAAACCAAAATTTATACTACCACGGTATGAGCTATTTTCTCTTTAGTATGAACCTTAGGTTTCATAAAGTTTTTCACTAATGAAACTAGCTGCACGAGTATAATAATATCGTACTAATTGATTGGGATTAAGACTATAAAGTTCTTAATTCATTAGCTACTTCACATGTAGATTCAATCATGAATATCAATTGGGTAAGCCTAATGTTCTGCCTTGAATAAAATTTAGGAATGTAGGATAAATTTCAAAGGCACCCATAAAAAAGGTCTATTATTTAAATTGCGTATAATTCCAGTAATCTCCTAAATGTTATTGAAAATTTTGCTTTTGACAAATGTACCTACGAAGATTAAAAAATTAAATTACGAATTATATTTATATATTAAGTCCCTGGACTTAATATATTATTCAGTGATAGATATGAATTATAGAAAGTAGAAACAGGTTCAATGTTTTGTTTTTTTTTTTTCCGGTTATGATGTTCTTGCGTATCTTGTGTGTTACTAAATGAATCTCGACAGTTAAGTTATCGTTAGATTCGTCTCAAACACCTTAACCTAAGTGTCCTTAGATAGGTACTAAAAAAAAACAAAATGGCGGAATTTTGGCGCCTAATTGTACAGTCGTTAAATTTTATCATGTGTGGGTATCAAAATAAAGGGTTTTAGAAAAATTTGTGCCTGTAATTTGAAATGAGAAATGCTGAAATAAATAATTACTTTTTAAATTAAGTTTCAATGTTTCCTTGCCAGTTTCAGTCGGGTTTTTAATGTTTTTAACTAATTTTTTTTTTTCTGTTTAAGTAATCTGTAGTTTTACGCTTATGCAAACATAAGGAGTTTCCGTCACACGTTAGTTGCATCGCTGATAGGTCTTTACTCTACTCTAGCTTAGCGAGTCCCATTTTCCCTAATCGGCTTAAATCCGCTCATCTATCTATCTAGAGAGTAGGCGGAACCTGCTCGGAATAGCATTACAAAGGCGAATATATAAGTTAACGTATTATAGATAGGACAATATAAGAGTCAGTTATAGTACGATGTTTAAAAGCAAGGAGGTTTGATAGTATTTGTATAACATTTATACATACAGTACGTAGTTTATAGGCATTTGTTTTGACCTAGTATAAATGTCGCATGTTACTTGACTGCACGGAGATTGAAGTGGTATAGGTCACCACGCTAACTACCACTGTGCGCGACGTGCTGGGGGTTCAATCTCCGCATGGACAAAGCATTTTTGTGATCCACAAATGCTTGTTCTAAGTCTGAGTGTTCTTTGTGCATGTGATTTGAATGACTATAAAACCTCCCGTGACGCAAGTATTCAAAATTAGTAGTGCGGGAGTCGTTGAAAAAATGAATAAGTTTAGTTTATTAGAAAATAATAACAAAATTAGTAGTATAGTATATTAGTCATCCGCCAGAACCTCGTCGACCATGCTTTTGCGAACCCTGGTTCGGCAATGGCCAGTCTGACATATCTTCAGGTCGTGCCTTCTGCGTGGGTTGAAGTCTGAAGATTTTCACCCCCGTAAACGAAAAACAAAACGAAGTAGTATGTCATGTTATGTCAAATGCCCGACATCTTTAAGTTTCTGAGATAATAATTATAATAATAATAATAATAATTTGGATGGCCAAAATATTTCTCCTAACCCTCTTAAGTTAAACACAGCTCAAAATATTTCGACTACAGGTAGACCACGTAAACAAGTCTAACTATCACATATACCTAACTTGATGCTTTGAAGTTGGTGAGCAATAGAGTGAAACTACTTATGAATTCTACTCGATACCTGCGAGCGGCGTACTATCTTGTTATCGTCGGTTAACTTTTACTACACAAATGAGGTATAATAGGTAATACTGTAGTGTATTGTTTGAAAGTAGACCTTTATGTTTATCTACGTAGTTATTTATTTTCGTCTAAAAATACTGATATTGAACTTGGCAATATTTTTGCGGTTGATATCAATTTTCATTACGACGAATCGCAAGACGGCTGACGTACTGTCTTCCAAAAATAACAAGAAAAATAGCCCTTAGCTATTATTAGCAACATTTAGTAAATACGAAGCACAAATGATGTCATGGTACAAAATAAACACGTATTATCTGACTTTACAAATATAGATCCATCCTACATACAATAAATAGATTCATTTGTTCATATCGGCGAAATGACGTCAGCGTCATATCATGTGGGTTCGATCGTTTACCTTTGTATATTCTTACTCTTTGCAATTCGAATCTAACTTTGATGGCTAGGTTGATTAATATAGTTAGCTGAATTTTCATATGCTTAAAAAAATATGAAATTGCGTTTAATTACTTTAAGTAAAACGAATTGATTCCATAATAAATCTCGCATATATCCTGCCTAGCTTTATGACGAAAAATCGAAATAAAAAGCGTCATTTATATGCACGATAGGTAATTATTGGGCGTGTTCATAATGGTTAATAGTAGGTAGGTATACGAAATGTGACGCTATACCAATTAGCCTTTTCATTGTAACATTATTTCGTACACGTAAAAACAACATCAATCGGTAGAGTATTGGCTGTTAAAGGTAATAGCCACTTGGACTTTATTCTTTACGCAATAAAGTTTGTTTTCATTTACAGCCAGCCGTGGGGCGTCAAGGCATTGTGCGTGGCTAATAAATCCGAGCAAATTACGTCAAGTGTACAAGAAAGAATAATCATAAATTTCGTGAAGAGGATATAAAATATAATGGTTTCTCCAAGGACGTGTTTTGGCCGAAACCAACTTTGATGACAAATTAAATATAATATCACCAATTTTTTTTTCGAGTCCCTGTTTCTTAATTTGAATTTAATTACTGAGCGATGTAAATAAAAAATTTACGTCAACCTTTTTAGTGAACTTATATTTTTTCTTTTTAAATAGATGGCAGATATTTTCTTCAAAATGGCGGATAGTAATTTTGAATATGCGTTTCTAGAAACAAGTTCCATTTTAACTCAAGATAAGTTTACAGTGACGATAGTAAGTTTTAACAAACACTACGTTTCTTGTTGGGTTTCTGTGTAGTTGGTGAAAGTTAGTTCAACTTTAATTAAGGTTTGTTATACAAATGTTTGTCGGTCCACCACCGCTGAGTTTGTAGAAACACTAGAGTTTTTATTTTAGTAGAGCAGTGATGTTATCTTTGTAATTAAACTTTTTGCTTAAGGATTAAACTGGGATTCTTTAAAAAAGGTCTGCGTTGTAAAATGTTTACGAAACGTTTTTACTAGTTGTTGTCCACGATATTATATTGATCTCGATCCTGTCCTTACGTACTTTTAAAAAAAAAAACAGTCAAGGCATTGATTGTGTTTATTTTAAATATACCTACAAAAATATCAAATGTCCTAGATAAAGGAACTATTATACATACATATAAAATATAGAATTTACCTATTAACTCAAACAAATTTCCAAAGTATTAAGCTAAATTTATTTAAAACGGAAACAAACAAAAAACTTATACATAAACGAAGGTAAAATTAAAAATAAATGATTAGAAGTCTCACTCTCTTAGCCTTTTATCAACATCGTTTTATTCGTAATTTTCTTTAAAAGTGGTAATTTAATAGCGATATTTTTTTGCAATGAAATATTACAACACTTTAAGAAATTCTTATTTTATTACGTAAATAATCGTGCAGTAATTTTTATTTAAATAAATTAACGGCTTGGCAATTAACACGTTAGCTGCGGCACCAATTTTTGCATACTTCCCGTTCCTGCGGCACGAGGTATAATCGGCCCGTACCGTGACCAGACGTTAGGGCGACACGCGGTCTATTAGACCCCACCTCCTTTTACAGACTAAAATCCATTTTCTGGCGCGAAATCAAAGATAAATGAGAATTTTGGTCCTTATTGATATAGACAGTGAATTGATGAACCCTAATCCACCGTCGCCCCGGGATCTGATGGCTAGTTTAGGAATTATTAGCAAAACAACACAAAGCTATCAAAGGATACATTTTTTTTTAAATAATCTAAATTGTGCTTGAAGGCGCCGTAAAGAAAAAAAAACCGGCCAAGTGCGAGTCGGACTCGCGCACGAAGCGTTCCATTCTATACCATTAAGAGGCACCTATTACAGACTTATTATTGGAAAATAATGGATTACGGTTTATGCATAAGGTTTATCTTTCTATTTGTATATGAAAATCTTAATGCGGTTCACAGAATAGAAAAAAAAGGCAACCAGAAGTAGAAAAGAAACTGTCCTATTTATTCTGCCTCGGGCTTTAAAAATACAATAATTAGAACTTGAATTAACATTAAAAAACATCGTTTAGACATGTTCGGCGCTGTAAAAGGACGTGTTCTCCAATCGACATGATGCACAACACTGGTCGCGGGAAGTTCGCGTTGAGTGCGGTACGAGGTCAGGGGGGATATGGGACGTTTTAGCCTCGTTCCGCACTGCATTAAAATTATATTAATTCAGTGCGGCACGAGGCCTAAGACATCCGGTACCAAGGTAGGTACACCACCGAGTCCGGAACCATTAGTGATCTCAAATATATATTTATCTCTTTCCTACACTGGACCAAACCAAAGCTATGCCATTCGCACGACAGAGAAATTCACTTTTTTGCTTGCCGCACCACAGGGAAGTTGCATCAGGGGTGATTTAGGCCTCGCTTCGCACTTAACGTGTTAAAGTGTCTGGAGCTAATATTTCGGGTCCAATTTGTTTTAGCTTTGGACTGAAATAAATAGCCTTTAGACATAGAAAAGCGTACGTAGGTACATGTATATACTCAATTTAGCGACTAAGCAATGTTCAATCATATATTTTGACTGCTCGGAACGCCGAGTAGTATACTCACTATATAGGTTACTACGCCAATAATTATTATGCGCGACGCGTTGCCGTTTTGATCCCTGCTTGGAACAAGCATCAGTGTTGTCTAAGTAAGGCTAAGTCTGAGTGTTATTTATGCATGTTAATTGAATGTTTCAACAAATTTCGTTTAACAAAATTAAACGAAATTTGTTGAATAAATTCGCACTTGTATTGAGTAATCATTTGCACTGAAATCGCTAGCTTTGCAGTATTGAAATCCAAGCAAATACAACATCATTTTCACTAGAATCCAACTCTACCCACGAATGTTAACGTCGAAATGTATTTATTGGTATTTACTTTCGTTCACAATTTTGTTTTATTGCAGAGTTTATAAACCCTGGGTAAAGAACGTTTGGATTCGCTCTTTACAGCCTCCATTCCAATTTGTTTACACACACATTTCTCTTACGGTATGCAAATACACCGAAAACTGTTTCAAGGAATAGTTCTCACAAATGGAATGAAATGAGTTTGCTTTGCGATCGCTGTTTGTTTCCATTTTATGGTAAAGAGTTTGTGGTTTCCATTGGGAGTTTTCGTATATATACTGAAGGGTTTGTTGCGGTAGTATTTTCTTATCGTAAGCTTATTCTAAGTTACTACGTTTATACTAAATGTATACTCTTTCTTCATATGCAATTAGATTAGGACTCATTAAGTTATGTAGGATTTTGGCCATAAATAAAATGCAAATGAGTTTTCAAAGAATCTTAAACGTTATAAAAAAAAACATGTGGTGTCTATTCGGTATTCTTAAAGGTTATAATTCAAAATTATTAACTTGATTGTTATTGGTTACAAAAAAAAAACGAAACGATCGGTCAACGAGATTATAGAATTAGTACAATGCTCAAGCTGTCACTGGCCTCATTAATAAGTTTAATAACTCTTAATAGTATCACATTTGATGGACATGATTAATTTTGATATAAAAATGAATCCCGATTTCCCTTGGTCACGCCATGCGAAATTTATGGCTTGGGGAACAAAATCGGATAATAATTATTTATTTTCTGTTATATTTCTTACTAGCTGTTGCACGCGGTTCTGCCCGCGTGGGTATCAGTTATCGCGGCAAAAAGTACCCTATGTCCTTTCTTAGGATCCAAGCTTACCCCATACTGAATTTCATTCATCGGTTCAGCGGTTTCGCCATGAAAGGGTCACTTACAGACTGAGTTACTTTCGCATTTATAATATTAGTAAGGATTTTGATGACAAGGTTTGTATAACAGAAAAGAAATGCACGTAGTGTCACTATCCCTGCGAATCTAGGGTGAGAAGCTAGTTTATGATAATATTAAGGACTAGCCCACCACACATGCCCATCATTGCAACTCTTGTAAGCCAGGATCTACAATGATAACCAATGAATACTACCGAAACAGTTAAGCTCGGTGTGTCCCAGGGAAACGATTGACTGTCTTAGAACCCGCAACGAAATTAATCAGAAGTAGTAAATAGGAGGAGTAGGTAGTTTATTATAATATGTGTAAAGTGTTTAATATTATGTTTTACTTTCCACCAGGTGCTGGGCTCTGACACAGAATGGCACTTCGCTCACCGGGGGCTCCCTCACGCGCGCCCGCGACGCTCCATCGCCCACACGCGTTTGCTCAAACAACACCCACTTGTGAGTATATTTAATGTATACCTTAAAAGGCACATCTCTCGTCTTAACAGTTATAAAGCCAAAACAGGCCTTTGGGTAGTTTGATCATCATCATCATTTGCAGTCTTGTGAAACCATGTTGCTACGGACGTTGACAGGTGACCGGCCACTCGTCTAGTTAAGAAAAGAAAACAAACACGGAATATGTTTCACAATGTAGATACCATCTGTGTGTAAAAATAGTCACAACAGTTTCGTTAATTTTCATTAATATTAGATTTTTTTTCTTATTTATTATACTAACTATATCACATCGCTTTAAAATCAATGATAATAAATGTGGACAATATCTCATACATTGCTCTGACCCAATAGTAGCTAAAGCATTTGTGTTATGTAATCAAGGACAATGAAGGTATCAAAAACGTGGAAACCCGAGACAATGTAGAAAAGTGGTTTTCTACATTGACCAGTCCGGAAATCGAACCCGGGACCTCAAAGCTGGCGACACCTTGAAATCAGGTCTATACGCCACTTAACCACGGAGGTCGTCAATATCTTAACCGCTTTCATAGAATTTCAAAGTGAAATTTAATTCATGAATTTAATTACCTAATCAGAACTATACAGCGCTAAAATATTTACTGGTTTTATTCTTATATAAAGATTTCTCTTATTTCTTATTTTTATTTCAAAGTCATCGAATAGGAAAAGCACTTAGATAAAATATAATAGTACTCATAAAACTGTATCGAGAACACGATAGCAAATGAGGTTATCCGGCCGGTTATATTATGTCCACTTCATTACCCCGGATATAAACGGATTAAAAAAGCCACAAGCGGTTAACTATGAGTACGCTGTTTTATATGAAGTATTATCGTAATAGTATTTAAAGTTAAATAAATTACTTTTAAATACACGAGTGTGGTTAAAAATAACAGAAAATGTCGCTCAATCTAATTTGCGACATATTATTATATTTTATTTCATCACCAAAACGGTTTTTGCTTTAAATAGCGCCTAAAGCACATTGAGGTTCAACAAACAGTATTTTATTTAAGAATTTACGTCGTTAAATTGTTTTTTTTTTCTGTTAAAATATTTGTAATTAACAAGTTGTAAATATATAATATTTCGTTTCAACATGCTCTGCCTATTGGCGTACAAACAATAAACTAATTAACATCACAGTGTTTACAAAAACACTATAAACCTATATCAAGTAGTTAGGTTTCTATAAACATAATTCAAATATTCATTAGCAAGATTTAGCCTTATATGCACTTTACATATGACTAGTCACCTATTTATCTCTTATTTCCCATTTAGGTAACGTCATTTCTAATTATCTCCACGCCTTCGTATCTACATTATGTACTAAAGACTCTAATAACACATAAATTACACACACATATAACAATTTACTAGCCCGCTGTTACATATTTTTCTTTCCACATGACATTTGTTTCAGCGAATAACCACTTAAATTTTACGTAAAAAAATATTTTTATCCGTGTGTAAATATAGATTTACTTGAGAAGAATGGGTACTGTCCTCTTCGGCATTATCATGGATAAAGGTATTTTTAGCGGGAAATGTGCGGTAATGGAATATAAATCCCCTTTTGTAAAGATACTGCGAATGAAGTTTCTTTACAACTTATTTTTCTATTAGATAAGACTTGTAGTTACGTCACAGACCATCTGATATGTAGCGTATCTATTCTTTCTTAGATAATATCACTAAGAATATTATACTCTTAGCTCTATTTTTTTTTTAATTTTCCTTAGATAAATTTATTTGTTCCATAAATCGTTACAACCAGTTAATTTAAATAAAAACTTAAACTAATAATTAATTGAATTGTAACATGATGGTTCTCACTAATACAGTTAGCCTCAATAGAAATTATATTTATTGCAGGAAGAAATATCTACGGTTATATTATAAAAATGAGTCTCAGACATAAAAAGCTTTGTAGTATATATGACTGCACAAAGATTGCAAACAAAAAAAAAAGTTCGACACGCATATTAGATTTCTTTTTCAATTATTGTACATTCTTGCATATCGTATTTACTCCCTACGTACCATTAAAATTTATATTAAAAGTCGTTTAAAAATAATTTAAACCTACTTAATTTTAGTAAATTATGGTACTGGCATGAAAGAAAATTCGTCGAATCTTTAATATATATATTGTAATATATATAATTTAGGAAAATAAGATTTTCGCTTCCCCCACAATATTAGAAAATTTAAATTTAAGCCGGCTTCCAACTCGATACAGCCGAACCAAATTTAATTAGAATGTTAACTTACCAATTTCTAATTAGATAGATAATTTATCGATGGCTTTTCTTTTATAAATGTGGACAACATTGCATACACTGCTATACCCGAAGTAAATAGCTGAAGAACTTGTGTTATGGAATCAGAGACCAGGAACGTACCACACACACCCAGACCCGAGACAATTTCTGAATAGATCCCCCTTCCGGGGATCGAACCCAGGACCTTAGAGCTAGTGACACCTTAAACACCGGTGTGTACGTCATTCAACCACGGAGGTTGTCAAATCGTTTAAATGACTTACATAAAATATGATTGATAGATACATTTCCCTTTGAGATACAAGTGTCTCATCGTTGGTATGATCTAGACTAGATTACTCTATTTTTAGCAGATTCCAGGCAGACCCCTATTCATCATTCGGTAATCTCTTCACAGCTTGTCAAGCCATCTGGTGACGTGCCACTAGATTTATCGTCCTCAGGATTATATCAGTTAATACGACACTGAAAATGGCTATATTAAAGAACGTCTATTTTTTCTGAAGCTTATTCTCTCTTTGCGTATTTCTGTTGAAGTCTGTGCACCGTGAAATTTGATTCCCTTTATCAATAAACTATCTGTCCCCCGCGACTTTGTTCGCGTGTTTTAGTTTCAACGGTTTTTCATTTTTGCAATATTTTTTATTTATGCTCCACTCCTATTGGTCGTAGCGTGATGTTATATAGCCTATAGCCTTCCTCAATAAACGGACTATCCAAAACAAAAATATTTTTTCAATTCGAACCAGTAGTTTCTGAGATTAGCGCGTTCAAACAAACAAACAAACAAACTCTACAGCTTTATAATATTAGTATAGATAGCATAGTATACTTTTGGATTTCATAGACGTCTTGAATTTAGTAGATATAAATTAATTATTAGGATTACGTAGCCGAAGGGTGGACCTTATTTCTAAGCCTCCGCTGCCCGTCCGTCCGTCTGTCTCTCAGCGGGCTGTATCTCATGAACTTTAATAGCTAGAAAGTTGAAATTTCACGGAGAGTGTATTTCTGTTGCTACACCACCCTCAGAAATGTATATTTATCTCTGTGGCTATCTTTACCAAAAACTATACAATCAGAGTTTTAAAATTTATTGAATTTACAATTTTTCAGCAATCATAGACAAGTAGAACAGGTTTTTGGTTAAAATGGCATGCGTTTCAGAGCTCGTACAAATCCAGGAACATGTTTTACCCATTCCACGAAGCCATACAGTTATTAAATAAAGGTAGCGAATTTCCCTTACAAATTCGTTCTTGCAAATAAAATCACCCACAGTTACAAACATTGAGGAAATGGTTAAGAGGAAAAAAAAGCGAAAGCCGATATATTTACTTTGTTACTTACAAACGATCCTAATTGTAAACTACTTACGATGCACATTAATTAAGCACAATAGCAAATACCTTCTGGGTCAGTGCCCTTACCCTCCAATTTAATTATAATTCTAATACAATGCCAATGCAAAATTTATATTCGATTAGGAGGCAGGAGATTCTGTTTTCATTAAAAAAATGCTATCAGTAAAGAGAACTGTCTGGAATCAAAAAATTGAGAGTTATTTTTTTTATACTGTGTGTTGTTTGTGTGCCTGCTAAATGAGTAACAATGTTGCATTGGCATTGTATTAGAATTAAAATTAAATTAGACAGTAAGGGCACATAATGATTAGAAAAGGTCTGTCGGAAGTCGTTACGTAACCTAATCATGTTTAAAGCAGACTAAGGTAAATAAGAAACGTGTTATTCTGGCGAGGTAAGAAAATGAAATTACCTGCAATCTACCTCAATTACGAAAAGTGGAGTGCTCTTATGTTTTATTTCAGTACTGTAAGAGTTTTTACGTACACGGAAAATAGCTTAAATAATACTTTACCTAGTCCGGGTTTTTCTTAAAATAATGAGGTAATGTTTGAATATAGTCTGATGAAAAGACGTAAATAATTATATTTACTTAAGTTATAATATTTTTAATTTAACGGCCCATTGGCAAAAGCATTTAAATCATTAATTATAAGCATTAATACTTATTTGAATTAAATGTAATTAATTAAAAAAAGGTGTTTGAATTTATACAATGTTTACTTGAACCACTTAGTATATTTAAATCGAAAACTTTTTTAACTTACAAGAAGATAAATAAATATCATATACAAAAAATCTATTAAATTGTTAATGATATCAGTCTGTAAAAAATAATGAAAAAGATTTTTATTATAGGTATCCTTAGGCAATCGAGAGGTACGTGGGAATGTAACAATACGATCTAAACACAAATAATAAAACGTATATATTTACCTTAAATAAGCTTAATATGTTA
Organism: Diachrysia chrysitis; assembly: GCA_932294365.1. Classification (NCBI taxonomy): domain Eukaryota; kingdom Metazoa; phylum Arthropoda; class Insecta; order Lepidoptera; family Noctuidae; genus Diachrysia; species Diachrysia chrysitis. The sequence goes on from OW028661.1 coordinate 3,775,884, forward strand.
TTTCAACGATACTTGGAATTTTGTCTCGCTATTACGTTATTATCTAATATGTTCCAGTTCCATTGTACATTTATTTAAATGAGGATCCGAGAGATACTGTTATTTAATAAATAACGTATTCTTCAAGTACTGTTCCCAATTACTTAAGCTTTCAACCCATCATTTAAGTACTCTTTTACAATTTTCTCATTTTCAAAGCACAATTAATTGTGTTCCATCTTTCGGACATGTTTGCCTTCATTGACTGAGATAACGATGAATTTTGTTAACCATTATTAAACAATAGAACTAAAACTTTTCATAAATAGATTGTAATTATTTATTAATTTACAATTTTATTTTTAGTATCTATTTTAGTATTTTGGACAGCTCAAATATTCACTTACTTTTGCGCTCATAATGAAGTCAAAAATTGATTATTCAGGAAAATTTGATATAATTACTCATATGAACTTACTATACTTATATACTTACACATGAAAAATAAAACAAACTAATTAAAACCCTAACATGTAGCATCAAATAATTCACTTCGTTATGTACAGAATCTTAATCCTTGCACATCTTTTCTATAAACATTCTAAGTCAAACGTAGTGTCAAAGTAATCGTCAAAATGTCTAAGTAATTTAAGTTTTGACAAGGCAAGTTTGGCAGCGCTTCGATTGACGCTTTAAACAATGCCTAAGGTTTAGAGAATTATATTTTTGTACTTTACTTAATATTAAACTATATAATACCCCGTTTCTGACAATCTGATCAAAGTAATCACTTGGAAATTTTAACTGTCTACTAATGTAATTATTTGATTAAGTTTAGATGAGATTTGACACGATGATGACCATGAGATAGACAAATGACTTACAATATTTTCTTTTCATCGAGGAGCAAGAGGTAAGTACCTATTTAAAACCTAACACGTTCAACGGTTGTCAAACACCACAATAGCCAGTTTTATCATAAATTACGTGGTCGTGTGTACTTTGGTACAAACGTTTGATGTTACGTGTGTTTGCCCTTAGGGCGTATTCATCGCTTATTATTTAGATAGATTAGTTTTCCCTATTCAGTCGAATAACTGATAATAGTATCATGACTTAAGTAGCTATTACATTAACTGATAAATATAGGCTAGACTAGGTAACTAACTACGGAAATTTATGATTTTATTTTTGATTGAATTTCGGTATTGTCTAACTTTTTGCTCTGATCAGAATTATTATATTTTATTCCGTTCAGCTTAAATTGATTAAATTTACTTTAAAGTCAGTAAAAAAAATGAAGGAAGTATATTTTATACGAATACCTTTTACACACACATACATACTATACACACATACTAATTTTTTAATTTGATTGCAAAGGGTAGTACCTAAAACTTTTTGATACAGGTAACAGAATTTTCAAATCCTTATTAGGAGCAGATAGACGAACCCTTATCGTCCCTTATTCCGGCACGTACCAACCTACTTAAGACAAGCACTTTCCGAACATTCCTACAAATACAAAGGGCCCTTTGTAATTTTGGCACAACGTTTTATGTTAAGGGCTCTGTTTATGTCGAGAATTAAGAACCTGCTCTCGTAGCTATGTTTATGTCACAATCATTCAATGTTAAACGGTTGGAGATGGTATCACAAAGATCTTTACTATTTCTGAGAATTTTGCAAATTAGCAGGGCGGTTTCATTTCGTAGTTTAGGTACGTTCAGCAGGTGCGCCTCCCGGGCAGGCGAATGGCAGTAGGGGTCTGCTAGCTATGTCGCGCGTAATTTCATTATTACATACTTTGTTGGCACTGATAACCAATCTTCAAACCTAACGCACCTTCTACTGTTACTCCTCCTATTTACTACTTCTGAATAATTTCGTGGCGGGTTCCAAGCCAGTCAATTATTTCCCTGGGACACACCGAACTTAACTGTTTCGGTGGTATTCATTATGGTTATCCTGATAGATCCTGGCTTACAGGAGTTGTAATGATGGGCATGTGTGGTGGGCTAGTCCCTATAAAAAAAACCTAACGCGCGGTACCAGACAGAGTTACGTGTTAGAAAATAATAATGTTTAGGCTTCTTTACGTAGTAAGTAGTATTCTTATTCTTGGACATAAGTATCTATTAAGCTACTATAAAATCAGAAAATTAAAACGCGTTTAATAAAATTGCGGTAGGTAAAAGTACCTATATTCATTAAGAAGAAAAATTGCTGAAAATGGTTTGCGTTGGTTCGATAGGCAGGTGCTATATGTGTTACGCTGGGTTAAGCTTAATTGTGAGACTAGAAGCCAGCCCTAACTAAAGCAAGCGAAAAGGCACCGCAGGACAAGAAGATATGTAGGTACTTAAATAAATAAATACCACGGCGTGTTATTTTACTATTTTTTTTTTTGGAAAATACTGTTACATTCAGGTACATAAAATATTCATATAAATGTATTTTTACTTGTTACAAGACAGTACAGGAACACGTTTAATAATATTTACTTGTGAAATTCATAAAACAACTTCTTTTATCTGTCCTTGTAAGTTTACTTAGGATTCATGACTTTTTACGCTTGTGTAAGCACATTACCATAGTATGTTAAAAAAAACATCAAAAGTTAAGGCTAGTCCTGAAAAAGTTAAGAAAAAAATATTGCTTTTACTGATTTTCAATTGAATAGTCAAAATTGCGAGAAGTTTTGTGGTTTACAAACTGTATTCGCAAATAGTTATACAATCCGCTTTTACGAATTTCCATTAACAATATTCGTTATTGTAATGAGTAACATCAATAAGTTTCATTCTGAATCTTAAATAAAAACTAATTTATTTTGTTATATTATTTTTAAACGACTCTCGCACTGAGGATTTTATTCTTTGTGTCGCGGGGGTTTCACAAACTTACAAATCACTCACATTAAGAACACTCAAACTTGAAACAAGCAATAGGCATGATGACAACAAGTAAATTTCATTGAAATAATTTGTGTGTATATTATTACAAAATTCCTAATTCTAAAACTCTGATTCTTTTCATAATTAAAAGCAAGATGAATATAATAATCGATAAAATAAAATCGCTAAATACGGCAATCCGCCATGAAATGTTGAACGCCAATCAGAGCGCATGACGTCACGTTAGAGTTCTTTCTCTTTGTTTACATTTGAATTACTTAAGATAATACACACTCGCTCGCTTTTTTAATTAAATACGCCGTTATTGTTTTGTTATTAACTTCAATTTCTTTTGTGTAAATTGATTGCGCTAAATTGAGTCATGGAACAAGGATTTACAAAGGCTTCCAGCGCAAATTTACCAAGAATCGACTTGATAATGCTAGGAACGTTTCTGGCATCAAACAAAGACTTCTGTTCAGCAGAATTTAGAAATGTTAAAACTTCCATGTAAGTATTGTGTATTAAACAGTTAATTAATTATTTAAACCATAAAAATAATTCGTTGAAAGCATAGCTATTGTACCTATTTCAGTATTACATTCAATATTACAATTTGAGGTTATGTTTATGTTAAATATTTCTTTGTCAAAGTGATCTTCACAAAAATAAATCTGTGTAGTGGGTAATATTCCTTCCAAATCACGTCTTGCAAGTTCAAGCCACTTCTTTCTTAATTTCTTATCGAAAGGAAAATTCAAAAAAATTCAAAAATATTTATTTTGTGGAACATAGGTGTTAAATAGATGTTTACATTATTATGGGGAACGCTATGTCCTGTCAATAAAGACGTACAAACATGCTAACTTACAACTATTATACTTATAGTCTAAACATAGAACAAAAAAAAACTACAATTATATGCTTAATACAGCTAAACAAACTTATTTTACTTGTCGGTAAGGTACTCCTCTACCGAATAATATGATTTACTAATTAAAAATTTTAGAAAAGCAGTTTTAAATTTACTTAAATTATCTATATCTCTAATTGTTTTAGGCATCTTGTTGTATATACGCGGTGCCATACCTAAAAAGTTTTTGGTATAGAGCGCAGTACTGTGTGCGTTAGAACATATTACATTGCTTCGCCGTTTAGACTTCAGTGTTTGGAATAAATTTATATTGGACCTAACAAATAATGCCGTTTCGATAATGTACATACAAGGCAGTGTTAGAAGACTATGTTTTTTGAAGAATGGAATACAGCTATCTCTTGGTTGCAGTCTAAACAAGGAACGAAAATAAATAACTTCTCAGAAGTTTTTATGGACGTATTAGTACACAGAGGGACGGAACACCACCTATATGCTTTCGAAGTCATGTTTTTAATGTAAAAACTAGTAAAATGTCCAAATTAAATATGAATTAGATAATGTTTACATATACCGAATGTTCCTTGTACTCTAAAGTGACGTAAGCAAGCGACGCCATGACACTTTGACGCGTTTTGGTGCAAATTTTAAATTTATGAATCAAAAATTATTTTTTAAGTACTAAACCTAAATTTTCCGCAGAAATATTATGTTTCTTATAATTCATATATATTTCCAAATATTATAGAACAGTTTCTCAAAATTTGTCATCATGCCTATTGTGGAACACACAAATATTTGTATCATGCGGGGATCGAACCCGTGGCACGTCGCACTGTGGTAATTGGCGCGGTGACCTATACCACTCAGCTATCCGTGCAGTCAATAAAACTTAAACTCTAAAAAGTTAATTATAGTTTAAAAAGAAAATTAAACCATTTGAACCAATCCTTTAAACATAAAATTCTTATTTCCATCTATAACACACGTTTCATGGCGACGCCTGAGAATATAAATAACAAAACAAGATGATTTTAAGGCCAAAGCGATACCGAGATGTTGTCAATTTTCTAACGTTTATGTTGCTCGATCGAACCCCTTGGGACGTCGACTTATCTTGCCTGAGGTGACAACGAAAATCTTAAAAAAATTTCGAAAATTTTGTAGAATTTTATGAGTTAGGTATAAAAGATTTTGTGTCCGGCAATTTTTTTCGTCGTTTTATCGATACCTATCTTGAGAGGCTGGTGGCTAAGTGTAAAATAGGTTAAGCTTCCATGGATTGGTGACCATTTGTAAACATTCCGAGACCTCTCCGTGTCTCGGCAAGCACGTTAAGCCGTTGGTCCCGACCGTCATTCGTTGATCTTTGGCAATCGTTAAGTCATTAACATTCTGACATCCAGTCTTACTATAGGATACCCAGTAAAATGGGTTGTGGTGGTCAGACAGACGCTCCATGTAAAATACGGTATTCAGCTGATTTCGGTAAAGGTGGAAGCTGACTCCAACATAGCTTTGGAAAAGGCTAGACAGAAGAAGAATATAGATACCTAACTATATACCTATCAAGCTACCACCATATTATATATTGGCGCAATACATCAAAGAAACGAAAGAAGTTTAGTAATGCTATTTATGTATAAAACTTTTAGTTAAAACTAAAATAGTACCTGAAGAAAGTGGCATTGTCTGAGTTTTTTCAGAATACGAATAAAACACTATAGTTTATTCAAATTTACTGAAACTTTACATCTGAATATTTCTTTACTTTTATAGTTCTTTTGTCTTTTAAAAATGAACAATAAAATTGTTGTTTAAATTGTTAATTGTGTCACAAAATGTCAACAAAACTGAAGGTGTAAATAATTGAGTAAAATTCCAAACTGATGGACTTCCAACATGATTTATGTTCAAAATAAATTATTGAGTACTCGTAAACCCGAATCGGGAGGCACCCGTAGATCATAATAACTTATATTTCGAGCTACATTCCAATCCGTGACCTTTAGCGCTAAAGGTCAAGAACTTTGTCACTGTCTATTAAACTTTTAAATTATATTAGTGGAATAGGATTCATAGAAAATACGTATCGTAACGACTAAAAAAGTAAAAAATTGGTTACAACTTTGCAATTTTTTTTTATCGAGAAAATTTCCTTGCATCGTGTATTCCTTTTACAGGATCCTAGAAAAAAAAAATCAAGAAGCATATATCAAAATAAAGAATGCTTTCACTACTACCCTATACTACGTACATGTTAACTTACACTCAATCGAAAAACCAATTTTTTTTCAATGTATCACCTTAAACATACATCAATGTTTGACAAAGGCTAATAGAATAGGCTACACTGACACTAATAGCCGGTTTCTGAATTCAAAATTTACAATTTACGAAAATGTTCTGAATTCTTAAACTATAATAAACATTTGAGCATTTGATCATAAAGGTTTGAGGCTATTTTTCAAACAGTGATTTTAAATAAGAATTAACTTTAAGCCTTTTTCAAATGTCTATCTGTCTCTACTTTACACCTTAAAGTGACGGAGACAGCATGAGAATTAAAGGCGGTTTAAAACTGATTGAATTTTCAGTATTCGGCCTTATGAGACACTATATCAGTGAACTGATGGCATGTGGGGCTTGAAATATTACAAGCATTTTCTGGGCTCGGATACAATATTTGTGGATGCCAATAATATTCACGCAGTCATGTATCGTTGAGCTATGGGGGAAAAAAATAGGAAAAAATACACCTTGATTTTATCAATAAATATTTATTTTATTATTCTTGCCTAGCTTATTCCTGAGCTATGTTGGGGTTGGCTTCCATTCTTACCGGATTTATTTAAATACTGTATCTTACATACATAATTATGTCAATATGTTTTTAAAAATGATTAGTTTTGGTTAAATAATACGACCCGAAGTTCTCTATGATCAAAGGTCATTTCTTCGCTAAATAACTATTTGTTCTCCGATGATTTCTTCACTTAATCAAAACGAATCTCTTGCAGCCATGTAAAGTTATTTATTTTAATATAATATGCTAATATCACACGCACTTTCAACAAAATAAATGACTTTAAAATGTACCAAAACCAGTTAATTTACTTGTGATAATTAACTTATAAGTGATAAGCAAGTTTGCGAAGTTGCACAATAGCTTTTACTAACTATGATATGAATGTGTTTCGCTTAAATTTAATTTGTTAACAAAAGTTTACGAACATAAGTTAGCTCTGTTGTGCTCTTAAATAAATAACATTGTACAGCGAGAATGGTTTGTTCGTATATTGTATTCATTTAAGTTTGGAGTTTAAATTTCTCATCAACTTTAATTGTTTGGAAGAAGGAGTGTAAAACTAATGTGGCAAATAAGAGAATGATTAAGCACGGATTAAACATAATTTAGATTTTTTATTTGTTACATAATAAAATAATAATAATAGGTATATCATTAACCAGTTCAGTTTGAAAAAAAAACCACCTATAATTTTAATATACAATCTGAAATCGCCAACCCGCAATGAACAAGCGTGATGATCAATGCCTTTTCTATATAAGAAGAGGCCTGCGCCCAGCAGTAGGACATTTATAGGCTGGTATTATTATTTTTTATTATTATAATTTTACAACACGCAGTAACATATCCTGTCTAATACTGCAAAAATCATGACGCAGATTAGATTGAAGTTTATTTATATTCGTTGGCTTTTTTATTCAGTACGGAGCCGCGACACAAAGTTACTGACAAGCCAATTTTGTTTAGGCGGTGTCCTACGTAGGCGACTCAACGCAAACGCGTTACCGCGACACGCCTGAAAATTAGATTTTGCAGATTCGATTATAGATATTCGTTCATATCAGCGGGATTTTTTTTTATATATACTCAGATTTCATCATGCAATATAAAGTGTTATGTAAATAATTTTATCGGTAGACAGATATTTTTTACTGGTATCATAGAATAGCAAATTTATAAATAGCTTGATGATTTGGAAACTTCTTGTAAGTTTTGTTTACATTATTGTCGTTTTAAGCCACAGCAATAATATAAGGCATTCGATTAAAGATTCATTGAAAAAAAAGCTCGGAGTGCGATTGATTGAGTGACTCTCACTATTCAAGGTTATATAATAACAATATTTTCAGTACTTCAGCCTTTAATATTCAGGTCAAGTTAAAGTAGCATTAACCAGTTTTTCGGAAACCCATTTATCCAGCTGTCGGCTGTAGCATACTAATATATTTACACTTTCGGGACCATTTACGTGCAGGTTACGTGAAAATAAAACCCGTATGAAAATAGCCGTGAAACGTGAACGTTTTTGTTCAACCGTGACCTTTAGAACACAGACAAACGTAACTGATGCTCGACAATGCATAAACAAGCTCAACTTGTAAGGTACGAAATGAAGAATGGAACATAATAGAAATACGTCACTGTATACTTTACACAATTGTTTGTTCCCGTTACATAGAATAAGGATCGCTTAGAGCTGACTTATTTTGGTACACAATGATGCTGTAGGTACATAATAATAGTAGAAATGTTACGAAGAAAAATCAGTTACGTTAAGAAAATCTCAATCAGAATATTACCGTAGCACCGTAGCAAAGTACGTGCGTAGCGCTCGTAGCACAATACACAAACTGACTTAACGAGAGTTTATGAAAAATACGTCAAAACATTGACCTGCTATATGGCATATTGCGTAAAATTCATAAGAGATATAAAACATCCCCAAGGATAACCAACCTTCTTCAAAATATATATACCTATGTGTACAGCTACATTTCATTATTCATATAAATACTAGCTGACCCGGCAAACGTTGTTTTGCCATATAAATTGGGGGCCACCTTTATCAACTAGGGGTATAAAAATTGCCTACCACCTATTCTCAGAATAACCAAATATATTAAAAAAAAAAACATAAATATCGGTCAAGCCGTTTCGGAGGAGTTTAATAACAAACACTGTGTAAGATTTCTATATATTAGATCATAACTGTATTATACCATATAATATATAATTATTATACTTCTTCTATACATAAACATATAGCTTATATACTTTTTATCCATGATGTGTTTCTTTGGTATTCAGTGGTAAAGAAATCGTTGGCAAAAGCTAGTTTACGGTATTTAAAACCGAAGCGGACCTATCTGCCACATGTCGTAAAACTTTATTGTTAAACATACTCGTGTTAGCACGGCATAAACAATAAACTACTTATCTTTGTATGTTTTATATTTACTATGGCTTTAAAGAGGGGAATAACGGCCGTTATCTAGTATCTTCTAATGCATAAATTCAGTGTTGTAAAAAATATTAATGTTAAAGTAAATAGAGTACAAGTATATATACCTACTAGCTGTCCCCCGCGACTTTGTTCGCGTGTTTTAGTTTCAACGGTTTTTCATTTTTGCAACATTTTTCATTTATGCTCCGCTCCTATTGGTCGTAGAGTGATGTTATATAGCCTATAGACTTCCTCAATAAACGGACTATCCAATACAAAAAGAATTGTTCGATTCGAACCAGTAGTTCCTGAGATTAGCGCGTTCAAACAAACAAACAAACTCTTCAGCTATATAATATTAGTATAGACAGCCTTTTAAAAATACGAAGTTTAGTTACCTAGTGACGTCATACCCCAATCAGTTATTCTTTGTCACACATAGTCTCATGAAGATTTACACACATTTGATGACCTCCGTGGTCGAGAGGCGTACACACCAATTTTCAAGGTGTCGCCAGCTCTGAGGTCCCAGGTTCGATCTCCGGCTGGTTCAATGTAGAAAACCCCTTTTCTAAATTGTCTTGGGTCTGGGTGTTTGTGGTAGGTACCTTAATTGTCTCTGAATTCCATAACACAAGTGCTTTAGGTACTTAGCTTTGGGTTCAAAGCAATGTATGTGATGTTGTCCACATTTATTCATGGTTCCATGTATCAAGTTTATATTGACAATAAGACAACATTTTTTTTAAATAAACCCAATTGCGCGTTCCGTGCCGTTTTATGGAGCTCCCTTAATTTTTAATTTATTTTTATTATTTGTTGTTATAGAGCCAACAGAATTACACATAAATATGAAAATTTAAACTCTGTAGCTATTATGGTTTATAAGACAGACAGACGGGATGGACAGCGGAAGCGTATTATTAGGGTCCCATTGGCACCCTTCGGGCATGGAACCCTATACACTGAGATTTTAGAGTATTTGGCAATTTCTCCCATAGAATATGCATATTTGTTACACAAAGTAGCCTTTAAATAGTCCGCAATAAACTTCCTACTAGTCATCTTACTACTCAACAAGATGCTCTAAACTAGGCTTATTACTAAGTCATGACCGCATAACTGAGTAACTAATGCGAGGTGTACATTAAGATTTATTAGCGCTACTTAGATAAGTACAAAGCCTAAGTGGTCGACCTTTACGCACCACTTGATATCACGCTGGTCAAATTAAAATTTATGTTTATGTGTAAGGCTTATTTACGTGTACGAGGGTAAACTCAAACAATTTCGGACATAACCAGCTAAAGAGTACAACAGAATTCATTGTTGGATTAACTGAACTTCACTTTCGCAATTTAAAAGCAGCTCAAAACATAGCTTAGGTTAAATTTTTATTTTATTATTCAACAAAATATACGCGGTTTTTGAGCAAGTCATTTGAATGTTTGTGAAACTCCGTGATCAGGGAAGACGTTCTTTTTAAAAGACATGCTTTTGTTATATTTTTTCCATATGTGCATTAAAAGCCTAAGCAATCTGTATTTATGTCCACAGGTTCACACGGCGATCCAGCAGACTGGTTTTAAAAGAGTGAAGCGGGGTTTCCGGCCCCTCCGGTTACCGGAGCCTGAGCTGGCTCCGGTGGCTGAGCCACGTGACCCCTACTTTCCCTTACAATGGTACTTGAAGAACACCGGCCAGAATGGCGGGAAGCCCAAGCTGGATCTTAATGTGGAAGCAGCGTGGGCATTAGGATACACCGGGGTTAATGTAACCACAGCTATCATGGATGATGGTAAGTTAAAAAAAGCACAAATCTTTTCGCTTGAATTCGTGTAATTCATAAATTCCATAAAATGATAGACTTTAAGCTAACCTTAGACAACATAAAATTAAACCAGACAAAGTTGTATCAGATTTATGGCTGATTTTATCAACAATAATAAAAATGGAATAATATGGAATAAAATGGACGTCTGACAGATTTTGTATGGAAGAATTGTCAAAAATTCAAAATTATTTCTTGCATTATCCGGCGTTGGTAGAATCAGCCCTTAATAAAACATTATTAGGAAAAGGACAGGAAGAAGAAAAAGAAAAAGAAGATTTAAAGGAACGTTAATTGAAGGTAAAAATTGTATCTTTTTGTTCACCTGACACAACTCAGATTTACTCCCATTTTTAATACGAACATAATTTAATATCTTTTAACACTGTCTCGGAAAATTAAAAAAGTAATTTGTTATCACCTAGCCGCTACCTGCCTCCCGACGAATATTAATTAGGAAAACACAATTAGTTAGTCTTATCACAAAATAAATTATTATTAAAGTAAACAGCTGAGAATCTACTTAAATGGGTTTAGAGAAGCGAATCCTAGTAGGTACTCTTTATAGCTAGAAATTTAGCAACTGTCTATCGTCATATTTTTTTGGTCATAGAATAAATAATAATTACTTCTAATTGCTTTTCATTCTGAGTTTTAATGCCTTTGAAGGATATTATTATGTGATATACGTTAAACTTACAACTAGTTACTTAAAAACCTTTTTAAATGTTATGATATAAATTCTATAGATAAAACGATTAAAAACTACTTAAAATACTGTTAGTCTGTTTAATTGATTTATATGATATTCTGTTTGTTGCAGGCGTCGACTATATGCACCCGGATCTAAAGTATAACTATGTAAGTATCAATATCATAAACATTACACCAACCATTTTTCTTAACAAATAAAATAAAAACTCAAATCCTTATTCACAAAAAAACATTTTGAATTACAAAATAAAGAAAATAAACGTAATGCTTTATCGCCCTTTTGCACCAAGCAAGTAATAAGCAAGATTGTTCTCCAGTTAAATTTTAAATAAACACCTTCGTAAACATCTTTAAATATTTAAAAGGTTGAGATGAAAATGAAATAATGCGGTGTTTTGGATATTCAGACCTGACCTTTAAAATAACAATGAATAATGGCGAGAGCAAGTCGGAACATGTTTTGTAAACAAATATACTATTTATAGTAGGTATATTGTTTTAGTATACTATTTCATTAGTTTAACTAAGTTTTGAACTTAAGTACTTATATAAGTTACTACTTATACATGCCATATTGTTACTAAAAACTAACGTCTGACGAAAATATTGAGAGTGGTTTTTTAACTGACTTTCAAAGGAGAAGGTTCTCAATTCGATGGTTTGTTACGCGATATCTCCGGCTTTTGCCAAAAATATGTTCGCGTCGTTTGGGTATACCTATCTCAGAGGTGGTTCCATACAAATTTCATTGAAGTCTGTTCCTTTTTACATTTATGAGTAATCAATTTTTGGGTATAAGTTTGGTAACCGATTTTTGTCGAAATTTATTAACGGAAGGAATATTCTTCTTATATATAAAAATGGATTGCTGTTCGTTAGTCTCGCTAAAAGTTGAGAACGGCTGGACTGATTTGGCTAGTTTTGGTTTTAAATTATTTATGGAAGTCCAGGGAAGATTTAAAAGGTGAATAAATGTGAAAAAGTTTCGTGGAATATAGCAAAGAAAACAATTTCGCTTTCCCTTAGAAACTATTCCTACCTGTCAAACATTTGATGTTCGTCCCGTTGATTAGAAATCAATTAAATTTAAAAGTCGTTCAGAAATCAAATAAAATTTAAAAGAATATAAAAATATTTTTTCTTTCATTTGTTTTTCACATTTGACATTGACAACCAACAATTTCTATTGCAACTATAACATTTTACGGACTTTGGCGGTAATCTGGGCGTAAAGGTCGCGTTGTCTCAGTGGATTTTTATTTTTATGTGCATACTGCGGTTTAATGTATGATATGATACTGTATCATGTAGTAAATCAGTGTTCGTGAACACTCTGATTCGTATAAAAAACCTATCCCATTCTTATGTGTGGCTAAAAGGAATATGTACTGTATTTTAAACCTTATTTCGGTTCGCACTGATTTAAAATTTAAATGGCATTTTGTTAAATACCTTTTTGACTGTCGTTGAAAAAAGTTTTTGATGAAGACTTCTTCAACACAAAGTGCTTTCACGTGTACGCATAAGACCAACTCGTAAATACATTATGTGTTCAATTTCAATCAAAAGTCTTGCCAAAAGATTTAAAAGTAGCATGTTAAAGATCTGAAACTTAATTTTAAAACTGTGTTGTAGGTACGCAGGTTCTGATAATACTTACTGTAAATTACTTTGTTAAAGTTTTAAACCTGTTTCAAGAAGATCGTCTATTAGTAGACTCTCTTTGTAAACTCTCAAAGTAAGGTTTACATTTTGTCATTAGATAAGGATGTAAGTCTACCCAGTAACTATTTTTGACTGCCTCGTTGGTCTAGTGGTAGCAAGCGCGACTGGGCACGAATCTCGGGTCTCGGGTTCGAACCCCGGGTTGAGCTAAAAATTATTATTATTATAAATACTCAGTACAGCTCGGAGTCAGGCAGTTTGGCGATGTTTACACCCCCGTACCTCGGAGAGCCCGTAAAGCCGTTGGTCTTGCGCCTGATCTCTCTCCGTTCTTCGGACTATGAGAGTGAAGAAATAGAGAGTACAACTGTGCTTGCGGACACACTGGTGCACTAAAAAAATGTCCCGCTTAGATAGGCTTCGTTGCGACAAGCCGCCCTGACCGCAATTCGGGCAGGAGCACATTATTATTTGTAAGTCTAAAATGGTAATTCGTCATTTGTGATGGTTTACCTCAAAACCGATTCATAAGTGGTTTTATATAAGATAGAGAGAAAAAAGTTAAATGTTACTTCATGTTAGATTTTTCTTTACTACTGAAGTAGTTTTTTATAGTTTAGTTTTATTAGTTTTAACAATTTCTTCTTTGTATATATATTTATTGCAAGGATATAAGTAGATACCTTATGTCGTATCCGTTTATTAGATAGTGACTTAGTTGTACTTAGAGCAGTTATAATTATAAATCTTTGCAAATCGCAATTTATGACTCAAAAGACAAAAATACTCAACCTCGCTATAGTTATTGTTGACTGGCCAATCTCTATGCGTTTAATTCTAAGCCATTTACACGCAACATTAGCTTGTACAACATGGCATTAGCTCATGCTGACACGAAGAAGCTATTGTCGGACATTAAAAATTGAGTTAATTAATCTTAATTACGTTCCAAGGCTCAGTTTGACTGCGCCTGCAAATTCAATGGGATTAGGCACGGATTTTGTGTAATTACCATTAGTCGCTCAATTGCTTGAGGCCTGAGATTACTCTGAATCTGAATTACTGGTGTATACTGTTTACATGTATTTACGAATAGCGTAATTTAGACAAATTTAAATTGATTTTCGTAAAGTACTTATTACTTTACGAAAATTAATTTAATTTTTTTTCCAGTAAAGGTCAGATTAATAATTTCGAGTCCTTGTTTTTTACGGTGTTAGGTAGGTACCCCAAATCATTATACAATTATTTGATTAAGTTATATGAAAGAAAAAAAACAACAACGTACCTAATTATACTATTTTTGATATTATCCAGTCAACATACCCATTGTTTCATTCGAAATATAAAGTCAGTATATCAGAACTGGGACCTATTTCACTTATAGAATGATTTGTCAACTTGTGTCGAGATTTGGCACAGAATTCATCAAAAGGACAAAACAATGTTCTTCACTTTTTCACTGTTTATTTTCTTTTTAACGTCTCTCCTGTGATGTTATAGTGTCTAGGTCGACGTGTCATCCGTTTTATTACTACTAAATGGATACTTTAGTGAAGGTTATTTCGGAAATGGATGTGTCAATACAATTAGTGTCTTTTCGCTGTTGTTGATTTACCATTAAGGGTAAGAATAGTTCGGGGTACAAGAGATATATTTGAAGAACTGAACGTTATATTTCTGTATAATCTTCTAATATATAAAAGTGTCGTGCCATAGTGTTTGGTATCGAACTCCTCCGAAACGGCTTGACCGATTTTAATGTTTTTTTTTTGTTTATTTGGTAGGTTTGAGAATAGGTCGTAGGCTATTTTCTATACCCCTAGGTAATAAGTGTGGCACTGGCAAAACTACGTTAGCCGGGTCAGCTAGTATACTAATAATATTGTATAAATACTATTCTGTTTATTTTATATAGTTTAACCCTACTCTATCTACGTTGGTTATATGGATGGGTAATATAAACAAAACGAAACCTTGCAGAACACGTAGTCTTAAAAATAAATACTTTTTATTCAATTTATTATTTGCATAAACTGAGAAAAATACCAGTCGTGCGTTAACTTTATTATTGTATATCGTCAACCTTTTCTAGATACTTAAATAAGATATATTCCACTAGTATTTTGTTGAAATTGAAAACATTTCCCTTCTAAATTTTAGTGTTAGTGAAAACTAAGTACTTAACAATAACTGGATTTCCTTCATTCTTCTTCTTTTGTGTCGATGGTAATCTTTAGATCTGACCAGCTCAAAGCCTATGCTTTTTTAACCAAGAAGCAATCGATCTGCCTATGCATTCGATCGATTGCTTCTTGGTTAGCCTCTTTTAGGTGTTCTGCTGTTGCGCTAACTATACATCTGGGGTAACACAGCAGTTGGTCCATTGTTTGGGGGAAATCACAATCACATCCGTCGTCCTCGCTATTGCCTATTTTTATTATTAGCTTGAGCTACTTTATTAACTTCTACTATCTCCTGACCACCGGCTTTTATTGAAAATCTAGTAATAAAGAGTTTATGTAACCTATGTATGTACCTTTTACCTTCTGAATTTACGTTTGTATGTAGGCGTATAAACCTATTAACATAAACCTACAGCTTTATGTATTTCCAAACGTTTATTTCCGATATTTATCTTGTTTTACTGTTGGTTGTTATCAAGCGAAGTTACAATGTATGGGTACGCACGATTATGTTTGTAATTCAAATTTTGAGCAAATATTGCGAGCCTTTGTAATGGTTAAGGCTTTGGGTCCCTTTTGTAAACACAATTAAAATGGTTTATTTCTGCTTAGATTTTATTTTATGTGAATGAAAGCATCGTGTTATATATTCACATTCGTATCGAGAAAAGCTATCTCCCTGCAATATCATATTTAATAGTATTTTATTAACTAATTTCTTGTGATACTAATAAAGGCCTTGATGTAATAAAATCAATAGTATTTTAGTTTTATTGACTATACTCATAACTTTAAAGGATTAAAAATATCTACAAAAACAATAAAACATATTACGTCTTACATCCACTTTCTGACTGCACGGATTACCGACTGGTATAGGTTACCTACCACGCTAATCACAACTGTGTGCGATGTGTGGGTTCGATCCCCACATGGCACAATTTCCCTCGGGCGAGAAGCGTATAATATTTAAAAAAAACGCAAGTTAATTATACGTATAATTATGGAATAAAATTTCGAGATGTATAATTTTATTTTTACTTACAGAATGCGGAGGCTTCGTATGACTTCAGTAGTAATGACCCGTTCCCGTACCCGAGATATACAGACGATTGGTTTAATAGGTAAGTCTAAACAAACATACACGTAAAAACATCAACCTACACGAAATATATATTAAAGATCATTTTGTGCATACTTTGTATTATAGGAATACCTCTAAATATACGTTTGACCATTGTGTGAAAGATATTATGGGAAAGAAAGGAGTAAATGCTGAGATGCAGAGTAGACCAGATGAATGAAAAAAATGCATTGCGCCGACCCCAATGATTGGGAACAGGGCAGGGAGATAATGAAGTCTAAATATATAAAAAATATATTTTAATAAAACAAACGCGCAGCGGGATAATAACAAAATTTGACGAAATCAATTTTCGCTATTGCATGATAAAATAAGCATCTATCACACTTATAATTAAGAAGTGTACAAGTAAATACATAAATAAGGATGAAAAACTAAAAGATTGATTAATTATCATAGCTGTTACAAAATTATTACTATACTATTAGGTATTACTACTTACTGTACTTGAAGAGTCAAGGGTAAACCTTGACTCTTCAAGTACCTATTCAAAACAGAAAAACAAAAATAAGAAATATATGCCTAAAAAATTACTCCACTTACCGGTACAACAGACAAAAGCTAGATATTTATTCGCTCAAAATATTTCTCTCGAAATATAAAATAAAATCCGTTGCCACCTCTTAACGGTGTTGGCGCTCCCGAGCTTTTAATTATAACGGTCATTAAATTGTATAATATAAATCGGAGAATCGGAGAGATTCAGAATATTTTTATCCGGGACTATTTGCAAATGCTAAATTAACAACATCCGTAAAAATAAAACAGGATTTAATGTTTTGTGAAAAGTACCATTACTTATTAGTTTAAATAATCACTAGCTGTGCCCCGCGATTTCACTCACCTTGATTATCTCCCTAGACACGTAACGTGATGTTAAATAGCCTATGTACTCTCTATACCTTTCTCGAGAATAGGGCTATGAAATATAATAGATTTTTCTAAATCCGACTTGAGCAGAGATTCAGAGATTAGCGCGTCAAGTAAAAAACCTTTTTAGCTTTATTTTATTACTAAGTTATAAGCTGTTTTGTTTTCAGGTTCAGCAAACGAGCATGTTTTTCTAGACATTTTTATTTAATGATTACTTATTTTTGTATATAACTCGCACATAAATCACATAGTGTAAGTTACTTGAAAATTATTTTATTCATTTTGTCTTGCCTGTAAGGCGTCGAAACTTCTTTGCTTGAAGTTCCACTTAAACAACTGTCTGATGAGCAAAACTTGTTGAAGCCTTAGAAGTAAAGCTGTGGTCATACAGACAGCGGGTAGCGATTTGCAGGCTTGAGCAGACAGAAGTGATTTTAATTTATATTTTTTAAATGTTACAGTATCTAGCTTGGACTAAAGAGCGTTTTTGCACATTATGTTTTTATTAAAATTACTTTAAAGTTAAAATGTTTAATTTTACTCTAACGTCATTAGGATGGAAGCTGCGTTAGTTAGGTTATCAGATAATGGAGGTTAAGTTAATACTGATATTTTTTAATTGTTTTAATAGGGACTAGCCCACCATTCATGCCCATCATTGCAACTCCTGTAAGCCAGGATCTACAATGATAACCACCGAAACACTTAAGCTCGGTGTGTCCCCGGTAAACGATTGACTGTCTTCGAACCCGCAACGAAATTAATCAGAAGTATCTAGTAAATAGGAAAAAAATAGTAGGAAAAAAAAAAAAAAACAAAATCTTAATACTGATCTAAGAAAATATACACTGGCTGGAATCATAGTGCTCGCATTAGGCGTTTTTGTCCCGTATATTCCCACAAAAAATCATTATATGATCGAATGTTAAAGCAAATGAGAAATACATAAGTTTAAAGCGTAGGAACATTTTCCCGCTCTCCGCTAACATCGACACCTAAGTGCAAAAAGAGAGTACAAGCAAATTGTCATCCAACAAACTTCTAGATTGTCTTCTGCCCTTGAAAAAGTTCCACAAGTTCATACTACTATAATATATTATGTGTTTAAGCTCGAACGAGTCTCAATTTACTTGACTACACCAAATGTAAAACAATTAAAGCTATTATAGTGGTAAGAGTTGTAATTAGAAATCGACACCTTAAAAACCGGTGTTTACGCCACTCGACCACGGAGGTCGTCAAAGGTTAAAATTAGGATAGACCGGTACTTGTTATATTGTGCTGGGTATGGACCTCTTCCAAGTTGCGCCACAACCACAACATCCGGTCCTTCGCCTTCGCCATTCAGTCAGGCCCATCCGCCTTTTTCAGTATTTCAGATCATCAGTCCATTGGGCTAGGTGTTACGTTCTCATTCTCCACTCAAGGACTCGTCTGCTCTAATCTATACTAATATTATAAATAAGAAAGTATCTCTGCCTGTTTGTCTGTCTGTAACGCTTTCACAGCTAAATCGCTTAACCAATTTTGATGAAACTTGGTGTGGGGGCAAGCTTGGATCCCAAGAAAGGACATAGGCTCTTTTTTGTTGCGATAGCCGACACTGATGTCATCGATTAATATCTTTATTTATCAAATGTTAAAAAAAGACTAGCAAAAATATTTTTAGTATAGTATTTATAATCGATGATTACTTAACCAATAAAACTTTGTCTTTGAGATCTTGAACAAATTTACTTTATCTGTTTAATACTCTTATTTTCCGGGAAATGTTTATTTGTTCTGAGAAGAAATCCTATTTCTATAGAAAGATAATGTTTACTTTGTGTTATTTACAGTTTATCCGGCGAAATGTGTTTATAAAGTCTTAAATATCGATATCAAAGGTTTCCTAGTATGTAGATTTAATGTGACTATTTGACTTTATTAAAAAATCGGCCAAGTGCGAGTCAAACTCGCGCATGAAGAGTTCCGTAGCATTTTATGGAGTACCCTCTAATTTTGAATTTATTTGTATTATTTGTTGTGGTTTAGTGGCAATAGAAATATTCAGTCTGTGAAAATTTCAACTCTCTGGCTATTACAGTTCATGAAATACAGCCCGCTGACAGACGGAAGGACGGACGGACGGACAGCTGAGGCTTAGTAATATACTACTAATAAGTATAATAATATACCCGTTGGCACCTTTCTGGCACGGAACCCAAATATAACAAAATAACAAGATTTTATAAATTCATATTTATTAATCTATACTAATATTATAAAGCTGAAGAGTTTGTTTGTTTGTTTGTTTGAACGCGCTAATCTCAGGAACTACTGGTTCGAATTGAATAATTCTTTTTGTGTTGGATAGTCCGTTTATCGAGGAAGGTTATAGGCTATATAACATCACGCTACGACTAATAGGAGCGGAGCATAAATGAAAAATGTTGAAAAAATGAAAAACCGTTGAAACTAAAACATGCGAACAAAGTAGCGGGGGACAGCTAGTATGAGATAAAATCTCTTTGATGTATGACTTTATTTAGAAACCTTAAGTAACTACCTACTAATAGAATCTCATTCATGATTACTTTTCAAATAGGATTTTTTTTAAATTAAGGTTATTTTTTTAATAAGTCGACGTTTGCCTATATATTGGAATACCGGTACATAATTTTCATTGAATATCGTAGTCGACAAAATACTATCACAAGTCTGTATCTGTACAGAGTAAATAAATATAAAAATACGTTATTTTTTTGAATATAAAATGGCGCAGATTCCTTTGTACGCTAACTAAATAAAAATTAAACCATTGCTATCTTTTACTAACATTCATCGTGAGAAAAGGACGGCAACAAGTAACAACTAACTTAGAATTATCAAACCAGTTTTCGCCTTCAACATCACTGTGTTTTAGTCCAAATTATATTTTCGTCTGTCCTTTCGCGATTGTGTACAAATTAAAAACATACCGATGGCCTAAATAAGTTTAGTGTGGGTTTAACAGAATGGGGACCAATGTACGTGTAATATTGTTTGTGATTTGTATTTGTGTAATGTGAATTGATAATGACTAATTGACTTTGTTGTAGCCATGGGACGCGGTGCGCGGGAGAGGTGGCCGCGGCCAGGGATAATGGAGTCTGCGGCGTCGGCGTGGCCTACCATTCCAAAGTGGCTGGTAAGTGGACCGAATATTACCTACTATAATTTTCATATTAAGGTTTGGGAGACACCATTTACAAATGATACGGTGCTGTGTATATGAGAAAAAAGGGTAAATGCTGATTCAGTCAATGTCATCTGACAAGTAGTAATGATGTATGGAGAAAGATCACACATTGTGCTAACTCTAATTGATGAAGAACAGGTCATGGAGAAGAAGGAGAAGAGGAAGAATGTGTTTTATAATTCTTCAATACCTGTATTTGTTGAATGGCATTTAAGAGATTATTAGAGAAACGGAAAGCTATTGCAAAAAAAAAGGCTGTATCTTCCATTATTGCATGATACTAAAACCTTATACACATTATGTATCATATATACTTACATACTACTTGAGTGTTACTAAACGAAATCTGAGAGAAAGCTTCCAGAAACTAAATTTACGATTCAACGTAGAGAGTATAGTTATAAATATTTATTGTGTATCAGCGTAGCGGTGACGTCACGCATGCCGTAGCATTCGTAGCCCGTAGCTACTCGTACGACTTTCTTAAGTAGGACGTTCAATCCCTTGTGGTTTTACTTAAGGTTGTAAGTTTATTATTTTATATGGAAAAAGTTAGGAATGAACTATATTATTATGCGGATGAACGAGTCATAGTGCTAATAATATATGTATTGAACAGTTTGCATATTCAGACTTATTTTGGTACATTCTTAACAGTCTTTAAAATATAAGGTACGTACTTAAGTACCTAAAACAAAAAGAGCCAGAGAATCTAATCTTAGTTGACAATAACTGACAAGAGTAAACACCTAAAGTATTATGTATTTAAAATGTCCTGTCTTGTCCTTACATAATATTTTCAGTTAATATTTCCCAATCATCTCATCTTTCTATTTCTTACAAACAATTTGATCCGCCATATCCCGTTACGATATTAGATACTCTATAGCACGTTAGCTAAGGGATTATTAGAGGGTGTCTTGTTATAATTATCGTGATTGTCAGCTGGACCAACGGATGTTATTAGATCCCTCGGGATGACATCATCAGCTCTGTAACCAAATACGAAGCATCGATTATTTCTTCACGTTTATTTAGTGCGTAATAGTAATATTATGTTTTTTGGTGGCGATTCGAAAGGCGGTTTATATTTGAGTGTTGTTTATTCAACCATGACTCATACACACAAAATTGGAATTGGGGAATACCGACCATTATAACTATATTCTGATTGTATTCTAGCGTGAGCATAATCTATCTAATCTAATAAGCCCGTCTTGTCCCACTGCAGGGCAAAGGCCTCCCTCTCCCTTTTCCACGCACTTCGGTCCTGAGCTAGGACGGGCCAGTCCTTTCGGTAGGAGTCAAGTTGGTCTCTCCACCGCTTTTTTGGTCTGCCGCGATGTCGTCTAGCGTTATGTGGGATCCATTCTGTAGTTTTTTTAGCCTACAGCTCATCTGACATGCGACAGACATTACCGGCCCAGTCCCATTTAAATTTGGCAGCTTTCTGAGTAATGTCAGTGATTTTGGTTTTGGTGCGTAGTAAAGTGTTTTGAATCCGGTCCGAAATTCGTACGCTTAAGATGCTGCGCTCCATGGCCCGCTGGCAAACCTCGAGCTTAGCTCTCTGCAGAAGTGACAAAGACCAGGTTTGAGCATAAAGCTAGTTAAATAATACATTCTAATAGGTATTTTATGGTGTGTCATCATACCAGCCTATAAATGTCCCACTGCTGGGCACAGGCCTCTTCTCATATAGAGAAGGAACGAGCATTGATCACCACGCTTGCTCATTGCGGGTTGGCGATTTCAGATTCCAATTGTCGGAATCCAGGTTTCCTCACGATGTTATTCTTCACCGTTTGTCAATGATGTCTTAGAATAATTAAGAAAGTACATATAACTTTGAAAAAGTCACATTGGTACTTGCCTGTAGTGGGTTCGAACCTGCAACCTTGTGCACACAAATCCGTTCATTGAACCACTAGGCCACCACGACATCACTAGGCCACCACGACATTATTAAAAATCTGTTAATTCAGATGTCCGAGAGATGATGCATGTTAATCAGAGTCAGTGAAAGCCAAACCGTAAGGTTGGTTCACTAGATGTCGCATACGTCGCCCTAAAAGACGTAATAAAATAGAAGGCAAAATTTAAACTTCCAGGCAGTGGCCTCGGTAGCTTAGTTGGTAAAGCGACTGGCGCGTCAAGCCACAGTGGTCGCAGGTTCGAGTCCTGCCTGAGGTTTAAGTTTTTCCTTCTATTATTTGTATTTAATTACAAATATTCGCTCCGCATGCGTTAATGCGTAACAAATAATTAAAATAATCAGTAAAAACGACATATACATTTACTTTTACGTTTTCCGAATCAAGTCTAATCCGACTTGATTCGGAAAACGTAAAAATATATATATTAAAAATTAGCCTTAAATATAAGTGTACTCATTTTGACCGAGTGCGTAGTCATAAAAAGTATTACTTTTATCGAAATAACCTAAATTTATATTACGAAAATTGTTGTGCTATCGTCTGAACGTTCAACATCAAAATGACCGAAGTCCACTTTTAAAACCATGTCAGAACTCTAATAGATTTTGACATTTTGACACTGAAGCCAAAGCTAATTGATTAGACTTTAGATGTAGTCTACATAGTGTCATTATTACCCTAAACTGTAAATATTTCAAGTATTTGAAAGCTGACTGACAAGGGAGCAATTAGAGGGACTTGTCGAGTGACGTACGTAGGACGGTCCCTCAAACGTCAACCTTGTCGTTATCCTTGTTGACTGGCCAATCTCTACCATAATCAAATTTAATAAGAACCAATCTTACTCTATAGAGAGGAAATTAACTTGATTTGATTGTTGACATATTCAATAACGGGCTCTATCTATATTTACCGTATTTTGATATAACTATAACAGTATAATAACTGGTGTTTGCCCATAATTTCGTACGTTCAATAGATATAGTATACGATTGCGACAATAATAGACAATTATCATCGTAAGCATCATCTTTTTGCAATACCAACATGTAGGACTGTCAGTAGATCTAAATCCCCTTTACCCCGTATGCTAAAATTGCTGAACCGATTCCTGGATTCAAGACCCGAGTGTGACGTGTTTGCGAGTGGCAGAGGATTATTTTTGTCGGAATGTTTGAAGTTCTGTGAGCGAGCCGAGTAAAAGTGTTTATAAAATGGGAAGAGGCCTATTATGATGTATAAATGAGAAAAAAAAACTTGCTGTAAAGCTTACTAACTAAATAAATAAATATAATGATCTTAGAGTCACCCCGCCGAAACACACAACTGCGGTAAAAAGTATTCTACGGGCTCTGTAATACCTGTGTTCTATAATATAATATTATCCATTTAAAGAAAGAAGAAGAAAGAAGGTAAGCAGGGTTTTTTTTATAGACAAATGCAAACTTGTTGTAACTATTTAAAAATTTATAACATAAGTAAAAAGTAGAATTGTCGCGATGTTTAAATATCAAGCAATACATTTTTTCCCAGTATTTTGTAAATACTCTGCTGACCTCCAAGAAACTCATCGAGTTATGTGTGTTTATTAGTAAAAAGCGACTTAATGAAGCCGAAGAAATACAGTCTATCTATACTATAGACATACAACAGTTTAGGTATGTCTAAAGTGTCATCAAATATATTACGAGTTAATACTTATCCGAACCCAATGGCCTCGGTTGGCGCGTGCCGTCCCCACAGGCATTACTCGCGCTCCGCCAGACCGTATGATTATCACATTTTGGAAGCCCGCCCTTTGATACCAACGTTACCAACCTTGCGAACTGGCCGTTATCGCGACTGCTTTTAAATATAAAAACATGTTAAGATTTGTAGGTAACCTGTAAAATTTTGAGTCTAACTCAGTTTTTGTAAATTCAGTATTTTAAAGACAAAATGTCAAATACATTTTGTTTCTGTGGGGTTTGAAGAACATAATTTCGGTACAGTTTTTGTTCTACACAGCAGGTCAACGAGACGAAAGAAAACCTACGATACGCCTGAGTAATCCGCACAGTCTAAAAAAATACAAAAAGCTGTCACCACAAAAACACTTTCATTATTTATTTATAAGGGTTTAGAGGGTGTTAAAATAAATTAAACCTTTGAGTCCGTTTTACTGTCCCATACAAACAAACGTTACCCTTAATATATCTCTTTGCTGATTTAAATTACCATATGTTACTGAAATGAAGCTCTTTTTAGGCTTATCGTAGGAAATAGTATACTATTTCAGACTAGTGTAATAGGTATTATATACAGGGTATCCCTGAAGATGAGCGTCCAGTAATAGAGGACCTTTTGGGGTACCCAAATCATCCCCATGTATGGTCCCCGCGATTTATTTGTATTTTGGTTTTCAAACTAAACTTTGACTTTCAATACTTCATGATATTATGCTGCCGTGATTAATCAAAATATAAAGACCATATTCTAGTGCCTTCCTGCAAATCAAGCTAACTAATAAAGCTATTATGAAGTACAAAGTTCTATCTTTTTATATTTCAAAATGAATTCTTTCACTATCATTTTCTCCAAAGTGTACTACAATTTTGTGCTAAAATAAAATATGTACTGTGTTACATAAGTCGAACTCTCGATAACACAAGAGAAACATTTGCAAACAGTTCGTGTTACAGAAATAAAAGAAAATCGCCGATGTGGAAAATGACAGACCTTTTTCAATATCGCCTCGAATTTCTGTTATATTGAGGGTCTTATTGTTAGTATTTGGGGGTTGTTTAAGATAACAATACAAATAATAAAGTAGCTAAATATAAATAAATATACATAAACATAAATATAAAAAGAATATTCTAAGTACCTATGTATGTTCAGATTCAATTTAATAACCAAGGAAATAATGTAATAAATGTCTATTACATTTATTATTTAGTTTCAATTTGACGTTTTTGGTGCTATATTTTCTCTTTATTTCGAATAAGAGACATTTTTAGTAAGATTATGACAATTTTGCTCTACATTTTTTCGTCCTCACAGGTAAAAATTTAATTATTTACAGTCAACATAATTAGACCTAACTAATCTAAACCCTCTTTGATCCTCCTCTAAAAGAGTGACCTTCCTTGTGATAAATTAATCTGAGATTACACATACACGCGCCGGACGAAGGCCACAAAATTGCGTTGTACCTAAGTCCCTAGTGTGGATGTGGCTCTCAGAGACCGAATAAAGACCCTTTTCGAGATTATGTTCTATACTGATCCGTATTATGTTGGTGTTAGTATACCGAGCAGAATTCTTAAGTAATCGGCATTGTTGCTAGTTCTAAAACTTAAGGAATTAAGCTGTATCCATATCAAATTAATTATGCATTACATATTATTAAAAAAGCGGACCAAAATTGTTTTTTTTTGTACTACTAAGGCGGCAAACAAGCATGTAGCCTGATAGTAAGCGGTCACCACAACCTATGGACGCTTGCAACACCAGAGATAATAATATCTAGGGACATTACATTATTGGTCTAGTGGTTAGTGACCCTGACTGCTAAACCGGAGGTCGTGGGTTCGATTCCCACCCAGGACGAATCTTTGTGTGATGAGCACGATCCTTTGTTTTGTGTCTGGGTGTAATTTATCTATAATATGTATGTATTTCGAAATATATAAGTATGTTTATCAGTTGTCTGGTTGCCATAGCACAGGCTCTGCCTAGTTTGGGATCAGATGACCGTGTGTGAGATGTCCTAAGATATTATATTATATTATATTATATTATATTATATTATATTATATTATATTATATTATATTATATTATATTATATTATATTATATTATATTATATTATATTATATTATATTATATTATATTATATTATATTATATTATATTATATTATATTATATTATATTATATTATATTATATTATATTATATTATATTATATTATATTATATTATATTATATTATATTATATTATATTATATTATATTATATTATATTATATTATATTATATTATATTATATTATATTATATTATATTATATTATATTATATTATATTATATTATATTATATTATATTATATTATATTATATTATATTATATTATATTATATTATATTATATTATATTATATTATATTATATTATATTATATTATATTATATTATATTATATTATATTATATTATATTATATTATATTATATTATATTATATTATATTATATTATATTATATTATATTATATTATATTATATTATATTATATTATATTATATTATATTATATTATATATTATACCGATTTCATGTTTAGTAGTGCTTAAATCGCGTCAAACCGTTTTAGTAGCGCTAGTAACTCAGTTATCACCAGATTTAAAATCAATAGATATTACGGGTTAAAGGTCCATAAAATGCATTGACTTGTGAGAGGTGTTTAAAGTTTAACCCTTACTCGATTTTACGATTCTAATCGGAAAATGATATCAAATACTTTCCGTAAGTTTGTTTTTATCAGAGTAGTAAAATGTATGTTTTTTATACATTTATGTAATGTTTTTTTTTGTAAAATTCGTTGTATGTTTCGTGATATGGATTCATTATTATTTAAGTATGTATTATACGGCTATACTCACGCGCATTATTTCAGACTCGAACGGATTCCTTAATCATGAGCTGACGCGGTGGCGGAGCACCACACCTGCCTACATAAATAATTACACTTGTACAATACCTAACACGATGGTCTGATTACTTTCGGAGAAACAGAGTTCTTTGCAAGTAAATATTATTTCCTAAACAATTTAAATAGATTACAAACAATATTGTAACATCAGCCAGTTAACGGTATTAATGTCTTCAGTTTACACAAATTCAACTCTGTTTTCTTTACGACGACGTTACAAAGGTTATTTCGAATTTAAATGAAATATAGGTACCAAGTATTGTGAATTTTAATGACATTTTAAACTGAAGTGTTATTGCAAGTAATAAACAATAAAATACTTTACCCTCGTAAATGGAAGATCGACATTAAATTGGATTGTACCTATAAGGCTCGGAATAAACGGGCCAGTGGCCACAGCCTTCGGTGGCTACCTACAGCGACTCACTTTGTCTGGTGTAGCGAGCGGCCGCTACCGGCTATACGTGTGCGGCGAGAGAAAATATATGAAAAATCATATCATATAATGAAAATATATAGTAAAATATAGTTTTAAAAGCCACAAATTGTCGCTACATCATCAAAAAAACATTGACCACTGAAATACGTCACAAAAAACGCATTGAACCGATGCATGCTCTACAAAGGCTAATATAAAATTGATTGTGATATAAAAAGCCGCCTTTTAAGTACTGCATCAGATATCGGGTAAATTGCTGATATCAGTCAGGCAACGACCAATATAACTTGGCACGTCGGAGATCAGTTAAAAGATAGTTTAGGCGAGATGCAAGTACTTATGACGGCGTGTCAGACAGAGATGGCGATATCTTATAGCTCGTCCGTGACTTGTCATACATCGGCCGCACTGTACGTAACGTTTGACGCATAGAACGGGGATTTGCGGCTTCCCAACCTGATTGCCGGCTTTGCCTTCCCTTTGCGAGCTAAATTGGGGATTATAACTGTTGAATCATACTGTTTCTAAGTAATTTTCTCTGTCTGTTGTAAGATCGCTTTGAGTATTCCAAGATAAAGTTTTATTAAAATGAGAAATAACATTTTTGGTGTACCGTACCTTTAATTCGGTTGTACCAATCAATCAACTTAGCCTATCATGGTTCATTGATTGTATCTATATAATATTACTTTTAAAATTTGTTTGATGAAAATTCTAAGCTTTTAAGTTTTCAAAACTAAGTAAACAAAGTAAGAGAGTTTAGTTTTGTTTTAAGTGTATATATAGTAAAGTTTGTATATATTTAAAATTGCAAATAAAAATATTTTCCAGAGTTAATTTTATTTAAGAGTTAAATTTATTACAAATAGAAATATAGTAAACAAATCATCAATTTAAACTAGTTATTATTTTACTAAAAAAATATGTTTTAAATTCATACTTAAATTTTGCAGGCTGTCTCTGGGTTATGTAAATATTTTTTATTACTAGAGACTTTGCTTTATTAAGTAACAGCTGTTCAATATGTAGAACAGTTATATTTAAATTATTACGGATACTTTTAACTATTAACTTATTTCGTTTACCGTACTATCAACAACAAGCATCCCGCCCCGGCTTCGTAAGGGTATTTAACAAAAAAATCAATTTTAAAAAATATAATAAACAGTAGCAGTGAATGGTGTTATTCCGATGAAATATGCACTACACGGTACTAAGCCCGGTACTAATCCCGGTACTAATCCCGAAGACGGAAACGCTTCTGAAGTTTAATATGTTTTTATGTCGCTTACTTTACACCCTAAAGTAACAGAGGCAGCATAACACTTAACTGTTGTGTGTTGGTGACTTATGGTTGAGTTTTGTTTGAGTATTCGGACATACTTAAGTGTTTTTTTTCAAACTCCAAACTTCTTTATCTTTGTCCCCAGGTATAAGAATGTTAGACCAGCCGTACATGACGGACCTGATCGAGGCAAACTCGATGGGTCACGAGCCCCACAAGATTCACATCTACAGTGCGTCGTGGGGGCCTACTGATGATGGCAGGACTGTTGACGGGCCACGCAACGCAACTATGAGGGCTATCGTCCGAGGAGTTAATGAGGTGAGATCAGTGTAGATAAAATTATACCTAGAAAATATAGGAATATTGTGCTGTTCCAACAACTTTACAGATACACGAGCGGAATTAAAAAAAATATTTTCTTTAAAGGGAAATTTGTATGAAATGTTATGTGATTTTACTATTTTTGTTTCTCTAAAATTCAACTTCTATTTGGGTTGAAACGCTATAATAAATCAATTGAATATAAATTAAGTTATGTAGTGGCGATGAATCAACAAAAATTTCAAGTCCTTAATGTATTTCTATCCTATCTGAAGAACCGATCACTTATTCGTTACAAACCAAGTAGTTGCTCTGAATGTTTTTATCAATAATCTAGATCAACCGTTTGGCATTTGAAGACTAACAGCTTCCTGTTGACATTTCTAGCAGGTGGCTTCTAAATTGAGTTTATTTAGAGTAAACTAGAATAGTTTACTTCTGGATATTGGAAATGGAATTTCGATGGTAAATGGATGTGTCTTAATAAATATTGGACTGTGAGGAATAGGAAATTGATATTTGCTCAACTATAAAATGTTTGTAAATATAAGGTTTAATTTAATTTATGTTATAACGTTTTGTAAATGTATATACCCCTTATTAGCTTGTCACAATGTGTAAACTAAAATCTGTGAAAACTATATTGATCTACAATCATTACGGCAGAATTGTACAAGGATTAATCTATATCTATACTTATAATAAATCTGTAGAGAGGTCAATTCTGTACATCAAATATATTTTCAAAATAACTATCAGGGGGTGATTAGTGATCGATACTGATGCCAAAAATGCAATCAGTAAAATTTTTGTCTGTCTGTCTGTCTGTCTGTCTGTCTGTCTGTCTGTCTGTCTGTATGTTCCTTATAGAAACGAAAACTACTGGACGGATTTTAACGAAACTTGGTACATTTATTCTTCATACTCCTGGGCAGGTTATAGTATACTTTTCATCACGCTACAATCAATAGGAGCAGAGCAGTGAAGGGAAATGTTGGGAAAACGGTATTTTTTAAGCTTCCGTCGCGTATGCAGCCTTAATGGTTAAAGCTACATAGAAATCATGTATGACGGAAATGTTCTACATAAAATTATCTAAAAAATATCCCACAACAGCATATGTCTATCTTTTATGGTTGACTCACAATAACACGTGTAACTCCCGATAGCTTAGCAGTTCGGAGATTTCTGATTATATTTGTTTACTCTTACGTTTATTATACTCTCACTTATCCCTAATTAAAAAAAGTTTACATTATTACCTATTCAATAAAAAAAGAATCATAGAAATCGGTATAGAAACACTAAACTTATACATGAAATACGATAATAAGCCATCGCGCCGTCGCGTGTGAATACTGAATCATGCTATAAGGATTATTTTTGTGTAACGTGATATATTATATTTCCCTACTAAAATACGAAAGTTAATCTGTCTGTTACATCAAAACCACTGAACAGTGAGGAAGGACATATGCTACTTTTTTACGAAAAACGACGGAAACGCGGACGAAGTCGCTGGCAAAAGCTAGTATTTAAATATAACACCATATTATTCTACCTACATTTTATGCAAATAAGACATCTATTCTATTCTATTCTATCAAATCATCACCAACCACTCTTAACCTATATTTAAGTGTAATAAATGATTCGATTTAAGCACTATTACCGTGTCCCTTGCAATCGAACAACTAATAAATGAGCCGTTCAACAGGTGGCCCTACCTATCCACCAATAATGCCCTCAAAACACCGCCCAAGCTCTTAAAACCATCCCCTATTAACCTTTAAGACCCTAATAAATAAAAACAAAAGAATCTTGAAGAAATCTCACAAAAGTAACATGATAAGAGCATCGTTATTTATTCACACAATATTAAACAACAAAAAGGTTTTATACAGATGAAACTTAAGCATTAAACTTTTTATAATATACACATTATCACTCACTGGCCTGTCTTATTTAACTAGGAAATAGAAGATAAATATATATATTATTTATTTACCAAGAAATATAGCAGGTTTATTATACTGCAACTAAAAATGTTCGACACATAGATAAGTTTACCGGTACCAAACGTTTTATACCAGCTTGATGTAGTTGCTAAGAGGCGTTAGCTTCTAGGACGGGGGTGGAAACGGTCACCTGGCTAAATTGAACCCGTCGCCTTTGATATTTTTTCCGTCATTTAGCTTAATGGAAGTTCTTAAGGATAGGGTTCGAGTGGCGTCGAGTAGTCGGTGAAAATGTTTTCTTATTTCTTATAGTGCGTGGGTAATGTAGGTACTTGTGTGATTGACTCGCTTCGTTCATAGTGTTGTGGCATTTAAATGCAAACTTTATAATCGATTTTTTTCAATGGTAAATAGATTTTAACTAATAAAATGCCAAGAGCTTTAAAAACCATGTTTTTTAGATCGCGTTTTTTGTGTTTATTAGAAATGATAGTAGAGTTAATTACAAAATTGTATGTATTTTAAATCGACGTAAGTAAATATCAAACGTCTTACCAACATACCTATTTCGAGAAATCTTGTTTTATTTAGATAATGAAAGTCGCCTCCATCCACATTTTCACCAGATTTTTCCTAAAAGGGTTAAATATTTTTTTGTACCGACCCTCACCTTTACAAATCTTTCGTTCTGACAAGATTTCCGATTTGTCACAACAATGGAAGGAGGTTTCGAATCCGATCCTTTGTCATTGAAATATAAGCCTTTGTTGGAGGCTTTGGCTTCTTGTTTATGTAATAGATACCCAATGAAAGCTAAAAAGTATGTTTTACGATAATTTACAATTCCATTACAAAACGTTTAGTCTATTTTCGACGGAAATAGATATTATTAAGAACTTATTATGTACTTATCTGTTATTTCGATAGATGAAAGTTTTATTTTTTTTACTTTAATCTAAGGTATAAATAATACGTACGTAATACGAAATATTTGCAAATAAATTCCTTTATCCATTAAAAAGATTGATGTCAACATACAATTTAAAATTTATTTCTAAACCCCTGTAAATAAGTAATTAACAAATAATGTTTCTAAAGCCAGGCAATCACCATAACTATGCTTAAAGCTCTGTTACTACGATCGTCGCTTATCCTTATGTCTATACACTGCTCATTAAAAGCGGCTTCATTTCCTTCAGTCTTCGACGTCATTTCCGCCGCACTGAAAGCTGAAAGCGGAACGATTCAATTGAAAAAGGAAAGCGACAACACTTCCTGTCCTTAACTAGGGTGACTAGCTCTTGACTAGACTGGCAAGAAGTTATTAAACACTTCGACCGAGTGGGTATAATACAGCTTAGTCTTTGTCACGACTTGGTAGACCAATTTTACGTTTTGATCATCATATTTTTTTTTTCTTTAAAAAAACGACTCCCGCACTAAGGATTTTAATCCTTGTGTCGCGGGGGTTTTACAAACATTCAAATCACATGCACAAAGAACACCCAGACTTGGAACAAGCATTTGTGGATCACACAAATGCTTGTCACATGCGGGGATCGAACCCGCGACACGTCGCGCACAGAGGTAATTAGCGTGGTGACCTATACCACTCGGCTATCCGTGCAGTCAAATATATGATAAAATATATAATATATTCATTCTAAATTCTGTAATTAAATTGAAGTTTCGTGCTAAAATGTAAGGTGTTACTGCATAGCTAGGTAGGTATGTTTTGTTTAAGCATGACAAGAGCAAAACCTAAAATAACTCAATGAGAATTTTCACTACTTGAAAATGAACATAAACTTTTCTACGCTATATTCTTTTAAAATAATCTTTGAACTCTTTTGTATTCCGTTACAACAATGGCCGTGTATTCCGTGTTCCACATAAGTATACATCTATTTTGATCCTCGCATTTATAGCCCACCTTTATATTTGGTCGAGATATTCTCTTCTATAACTCCATTTTATGTCCACAACGTAATCGATTCAATACCCTTTTAGTAAACTGGTATGTTCTCAACTAACACAAGTGTTTTCTATAAACTTAACTGAAATTCCAGGACAATAGATACTTCATTTTATTTCGAAGAAAGGTTCTTGAAAAATACTTTATTTATTTACTTTGTTAGACAGAAATAAAGATTAAAGAAGCGTTTTTAGCTTTACGGTTGAATGTTGCTTTCATGTAATACATCGATACAATAGCAACTTAGTTTTGGAGGGGGTTAATGCAAGTCCAAATCCACTGGGATCCCTAGTCTCGATATGTTCATTACCACCTATCGCAGGCCAGTCTCATTGGTCGATAATGACAGGTAGACCTGAAAAGAAGCAAACCTTGGATTTTTGATTCACAATAGGGTGCCACTGTGTGTAAAGCTATTGTATAACTTTAAACAATGGTTTGATTATTTAAACAGAATAATATAGAATTAACAATATCAGTTTTGATTATTTCAGTAATTGAGCTTAAAATACTCCCCCGTTGTAAATCTTTAACATAATATTCTTGTTATTAATTCTGTAATATCAAACAATTTGGTATTTAACACACCGTATTTCGGGAATGTGTAGGGTTTCTGAGAAATTACTCACACACATGGTATTGTAAGGCTCAAAGTTCAAATGCTATAAAGGGTACGGCAATTTGACTTTGGAAGTCGTGTAGTAGGGATGTGATTTATGTGTTAAATAATAATTAACAAAATAGCAATGTAATTAACAATGATGAATGCTTAATTTAAACTCTTTTTATAATATTTGACTCTCAAATGTGTATTATTTATTTATACAAGTCAGATAAAGTTTAAAATTTGCTTGTGTTTATTCTTAGTTTACGACATTTATATTAAAGTATATTTGGTACCAGCTGTTTCCCGCGGCTCCGCCCGCGTGGATGTCGGTTATTGCGGTTGTTAGCCTATGTCCTTTCTCAAGCTCTAGACTGTGTACCAAATTTCAGTTAAATCGGTTCAGTAGTTTTGGCGTGAAAGCGCGACAGACAGACAGAGTTACTTTCGCATTTATAACATTAGTAAGGATTTATTATCAGCATTTTCGGCTTAGTTTCAGTCCTTCCGGAGACTGTTAAAAACCAATTCTTGTTCATAAATCTATATAGATACAAAAAGAGCACAAAGACTATTCTTGCATACGTTTAAAGGTTTGATATAGTAATTTAAATGTATAAACTGAACCTGGAACTAGAGCTACTCCATCTAAGAATTTCCTTTAATTTTAATTTTAATAACGTGTTTTTAAATTGAGTTGTGATCGCTTTTACAACCCACGCTATACAAGATGGCACCGCTATTATATTTCCATTCCATTTAAATGATGGTACAGTAGTTTTTTTACTTTTTATAATTAGTACTACTTTTATAGTTAATGGGTCTAGCACAGTTACGCTAGTCTTATGATTAAGTTATGACGTTGGGTTTAATGTTTAGAGAACTTTACTGACAAAAACAATTTAACATTACTTTTCAAACGGAGAGATTTTTGATTAAATAAAAAAAAATATGCTTATTACTATCAAAAGTTTATTAGAATTGTTTGTTAATTTGAAGTGTTTACATTTCAACGGCACTTAATTTATGACAAGGCTTTGATTTATAAAATTCATTTACTGATTTACTTTAGTTCATGTATACATACATTAATTAAATGATAATTATATAATTATAATACCTTGGGAACACGACCATCTGATCTCAAACTAGGCAGAGCCTGTTTTATGGCAACCAGACAACTGACCACTACACCAAAAGGCACTCAAAAAATCATTATTAATTTTACAAATAATATGAAAAACAAAGAAATACGACTGAAGCATAGTTCGATGTCAAAACGAGATGGCTACTTCTTTGGACGCACATATCCATCTTTGCTACAAGAAAAATTATAGTTAAAAAGTCATAATGAGACCTCAGTTTTAATACCTTCAGTTTTTTTCACTTTTTAAATGTGGCGTTTGTTAATAGGGACGTAACGGCTTAGGCAATATCTATGTGTGGGCGAGCGGCGACGGCGGAGAGGACGATGACTGCAACTGCGATGGGTACGCAGCCTC
Source organism: Diachrysia chrysitis (assembly GCA_932294365.1). NCBI lineage: Eukaryota > Metazoa > Arthropoda > Insecta > Lepidoptera > Noctuidae > Diachrysia > Diachrysia chrysitis. The sequence continues at coordinate 3,811,229 of OW028661.1, forward strand.
CATGTGGACCGTATCAATCAACAGGTAGGTACCACAGTCAGATGAATGTGAGCCTTATGGTAATGGAGATACATGTTATTTTACGCGTTTTCTCTCATTACTATGTTAACAAATATGTTATGTATGCAAGTGACGATCATATTTCCAAGTTTACTTATGTTGGAGCGATTCAATACGGTTTATTGGATTGAACCCTGTAAATACATACTCAATTTTGAGTTAAGCTCTCCTATGTACGTGTAATTTATTATTATATTACTGTTTTATCTGTTACGTGTACAATAAACAATTAAATAACCTTTTGTCTACATTGTAACCCAGAAAGACGAAAGAAGATTTATTCCGTGAATTCTGGGGAAAGAAAGTAGTTTTCAATATCTTTAAATTATTGCTCAAATGCTTATAGTACCCAACTATTTCAAATGAAATCTATTTTTAGGAACTCACCGTATTTTAGTTTCAATTTTAATCAAGTAAATAACTAAAATATTCTACAAAAAAGATGTCATATTTAAATAATGTGACGGAATTGGGTCACAAAGAGCTCAGACGGCTTATTTTAAAACAAAATGTAATTTATCAGGATTAACCTAGTTTTACAACTGGTATTCAAACAAAGTTTAATTCAAAGTGTCCCGATAATTAATTATTGAAACTTTGTCCAGTCAATAACAATGAATAATACTTTTAATTTATTAATTCTTAATTTGTCATTTGTTTTAAGCCTGCATGAATTAATTGTTCGAATCTATTTATTATTTAAAAAAATATGGAACTGGTAACTTGTTCTGACTTTGGAGCCGCAAATCATTTAATTAAATTACTTAATTTCTATTGAAACCGTCTGTTTCAAAATGAACGACGATTTTACGATTCGTTACTCTAAAAGTGGCATTTTGCAAAGCTAATCAATTTTACTTTTCAGATGTTAACTTTGAAATAAAATATTGTACAGATAGGTTCGTTTGAATTTTGTTGTGACTTGAATCATGAATCGGCAACTGCTGAAAATAATGTCCTGAGTTATTTGACTTTACTAGAAATTAACAGATTTCGTTCTATAACTACACAAAGTTTTGCTTTACTTCAGTCAGAGATAAAGAGATTCGTTTAAATGTTTGTTTTGAGTGAAAGACGTATAAAGACCTGAGATTTATTTTTCTCAAAGGGACCAAAAAGGATAATACATTTTTTTTAGCTTTTATATCCATTCTTTTGGCAATCTTACTTTATTTAAGAAATCTTTCTTTATACCAACTTAAGTGGCCATTACTTTAAGCTAGCAATTTATGTCAAAATTTCTTTAGGTTGCTAAAACATTACTAACAAATAAAGAGGTCATATACCTTTTTGTTCAATATTATTTCTACGCTTAATATATTAGGAAAAAGTTAATCTAATAGATTTACTAATTATTGCTAAAATCTTAAAAGTATTTTTTCTCTTCAATACGTAAGTATACTGAGTAAAAGTTTAAAGGAAAATGTATTTTCCAGTGCTATAAACGACGGCCAGAACGCACACTACGACGAGTCATGTTCCTCAACTTTGGCGAGTACGTTTAGCAACGGAGCGCGGGACCCCAGCACTGGGGTCGCTACTACGGACCTCTATGGGAAGTGCACTGCCACTCACTCAGGGACCTCGGCCGCTGCTCCTGAAGCCGCTGGTGTGTTCGCACTGGCTTTACATGCTAAGTAAGTCCAAATCTTTTAAATTTCAAGCTGAACTGATTGTGATGAAGATGTTGGAAGTAGAAAAAATCTTCTACAAGGCTAAATGCGGTAGGGCTCTATTAAAAACTATTAATTTGCTAAAAGTATAAAGGTTCGCTTTCCCCTCATACTAGCAAGTATTAACCACAATTTATTGGTATCTTTGACTTAATTTTAGGTTTATTCAGAATCGGTTAAGACACTCCGTAAAACTCCGTACTTGCAAAGTCACGTCGAAGAGCGTGAAAAAAATGTGAAACCGGAATTTGTGAACGAGTGTGTGCTAACAATAGAAAGCGTCCTTTTTTGCTGGCTGATTCCATCGTGGTTCTGAAAGGCACATAAGTTGAAAATTATTTAACATATCGTTGTGTTATTAGTTAGCATATTATTATATGTAGAAGATATGTACTACATATATATCGATGTCAAAAGCAATCACAAGCCTATTTCTCACACAAGCCACCCGAAGATCCAATCAGCTTCTGAATCCAAGTTCTCGTAACATATATGGATTTAAGATCAAAGTGCTTCGGGAAGCGTCTTACAACTTCGTTACTTACCGAAGTGTTCGTGTCAAATTGTTGGGTGGCTTGACTTAGCCTTGTGTGATGAAGTTAACGTAGTTAGATGGCAGAACTAAGACGCAATCGCAGAATTGTTTTACCAAAGGATTTATTGGTATATACTGTTCTATTAAATATTTCCTGGAAAACGATAGTCCTTTTAAGATTTAAGTAATAGAATTCTTTTTTTTATTTTCAGTCCTAGCCTTACCTGGCGAGACATCCAGCATTTGACTGTACTGACTTCAAAAAGAAATTCTCTATATGATGCTAAGGTATGTCACAACTGCATTTTCTAAGAAAGTATTGTTCTATATGCTTTGAAAGTCGTGGTGGCCTAGTGGTTTAATGAACAGATTTGTGTGAACAAGGTTGCAAGTTAGAACCCATCACAGGCAAGAACAATGTGACTTTTTTAAAGTTATATGTGCTTTCTTCATAATTATAAGACATCATTGTCAATCGGTGAAGGGAAAAATTGGGAGGAAACCTGGAATCCAAAAATTGGAATTGGAAATCGCCAACCCGGAGCAATCGTGGTGATCAACGCTCGTTCCTTCTCTATATGAGAAGAGGCCTGTGCCCAGCAGTGGGACATTATTCGCTGGTATTATTATATATGCTTTGAACGGAGACAATAAGGTTATTATGTGGTACTTACGAACTACGAGTATTTTCATTGAAAGGTAAACTAAGGTGACTTTAGCGTACTTCATGTAAGACTTCATTTGTCTACAAAGTTATGAGGTTTTCAGGTTTGAAATGTTAAGAATAAATAAAAAATCTATCGTTAAGAGGTTGAAATCCAATTGTTTCATTCAAATTATATCTATCACGTTCTAAAACTTGAATCAAAAGTTTGTTATACATATAAATTGGAGAGCGCTTTAAGTCGATTTCAAATTGATATTCAACTCATAATCGATCTTATGTAGCAGTGTTGAAAAGTTTAACGCTTTCTCATCGAAGTTTCTGGATCAAATCGGATTTCTAAATTAGACTTTTTGGGTTCACGTTCGTAGTTTAATTTGTTTTACAGAAATGTAATTCAGACAGACAGATTTAAGATTTAGATATATTCAAATGAATCTTTCAAAAACTACATTGCAAAGTTCGATTTTTAGTTCCGTACCTGAGACCCTATTACTAGGCTTAGTCAGTCCATTCGTCTGTCAGTCATCGGGTTTTATCTCATAAACCTAATACCTAGACATAAATTTTCTGTGTGTATTTCTATTGCCGCTATAATAACAAATTAAAAATTAAATGGGGCTCCATAAGATGGTAAGGTACTCTTCATGCGCGAGTCCCACTTCGCCGTTTTTTTTTGAGTAAATAAATTAATAAAGTCCTATTTACTAAATAGGCTTAATTTAATTATAATGTATATTAAATTGTGAAAGGAATAAGTACCAAACGTGCTTCGTTCAAGACATAAATTACACACAAGTAAACATAATTATGCTTCTAGTAATAATATCTTTAAGGGTACGCAGAGATTAGGGAGGCATTTTAATCACTTTTTGCTCTGAAAATTATAAACGTTCTTTAAGAAGTATGTAATAATTTAATTTATTGATAAGGAGGGCTTTCTCTTTTTCTTTTGTTTTATTGACCTTTGAGATTGGGTCTAATTTATGTAGCCTGATTTAAAAGTGTAATACACAACTACATGATCACTACTTATCTGGTAAGCACAGAAGTATCATGTTTTGAGGAATACCTTTAATTTAATGTCTCTAGGGCCGTTTCCACTGGACGATGAACGGCGTAGGTCTGGAGTTCAACCACCTGTTCGGGTTCGGCGTGCTGGACGCCGGCGCCATGACCGCGCTGGCCGCCAACTGGCGCTCCGTGCCGCCGCGCTACCACTGCGAGGCCGGCTCTGTTAATACTCACACGTAAGACTATGTTGATATTACTATAGGAAGACAAGAGATTTTACTGGAAGAAAATTCAGTGTTGAGTTAGGTTCGCCTTTTTACTAGACATTTCAAGCATGTTCCTTTATTTTATGTTTTTCTATGTGTATATACAAACAGTAGTGTATAATTAAGAATAATAATAATGGAAAAAAGAGAAAATTGTATTTGAATTAAGTATGTGAGATTTTATATTTTCTCAAACTTTTGCCATGACGGTTATAGTAATAATAAAGACGACTTTTTTTTTAAACTTAGACTTCTTAAACTCTACAAATGTTATAAGAGCTTCTTTTTTTTAATATATAGTAGATAAGTATATAAATCTCAGTCATTTACCCTTGATATGGCATAGCTTTCGACTCAAAAAATAAAGAGGTCTGAGATATTCACTGTACACATAAAATATTTTTTCTTGAATATTATTCAAAAAAAAATATTTCTATAATTTCCATTTCCATAATTTAATGGCATGGTGTGAAACAGCTAAACTAGTAAGAGTTCAAAAGGAAGCCTTACAATAATTTAAGCCGATAAACTAGTGCTCTAGCTAACTGTGTCTTTACCGCTTATGGTCTCACTGTAATTGCGTCTACAATTATACATTAAAGCTGACGGAATACCTACTAAGACCTACTTACACTTAAATAATATTTTTGTTCTAAAAATACTGTAACTGGTCCCTGCGGTTCGTCTTTTTGCCTAGTTCCTATAGATCGCAGCGTGTTGTTAAATGGTCTATCTTTATCCTAAACAGCGTCATGAATACAGATTTAAAAAGTAAAAAGATGTTTTAACATCCGGCTGGCAGTTTAGCTAAAACAAACAGACAGCGTCCTCTTTCGGACCTTTGTCTAAAGAATATCATAAGACTAATACAGTCTGTCTCTTTGAATATTTACTACATTTACTTATTATAGTTTCTGTGTTTCCAGTGAAATAGAAGCGGAAGGCATGTTGACCCTGAAGATTGACACTACCGCGTGCGCGGGCACGCCCAGCGAGGTGCGATATCTGGAGCACGTGCAGGCCGTCGTCAGCGCTAACGCCAGCCGCCGCGGAGACCTCGAGCTCTTCCTCACCAGTCCCATGGGAACTAGGTATGAACATTATTTAGACTTGACTGAAGAAGTCCGACCATTTGGTCGTTAGTTGAAAATTATACATTTGCTAGTAAGCCCCTTTTTAAGTTCCAAATGACTGGGCTAGGTATACTTTCTGGTATTTCAATCCTGCAATTTTTTCAGCCCAACGTTCCAAGTTCCAGTCCTAAACCATCACCTACTCAAATTTTGTGTCAAAGCTGACATAAAAAGTTTTTATAAGAATATTATGATATTTGAATATTTCTTACAGTAGGTCACACTTGTACTGTAATCATTTACATAAGTATTAAAAAAATATCCAAGAAAAGACTTAAAAGAGTCAGGCAAAAAAAAGGAAATACTCGTTCTGATCTCTGGAAATATGTGTTGTTTCGGTACAAGTGAAGAAAAATCCGTTTTGGGTTATATATTTTATGTTCTTTACGATATTATTTTGTTTGGACAATTCCAGATCTATGATCCTGAGCCGGCGCGCGAACGACGACGACTCCCGCGACGGCTTCACCAAGTGGCCGTTCATGACGACGCACACGTGGGGCGAGTACCCGCAGGGCACGTGGACCTTAGAGGTACAGCACACACATATACTATACAGCTGTGAGCTGAGCTGACCCGATAGAAATTTTCCAACTGCAAGTTAGGTCAAATATCTGTCAAATAGGTATTTGGATGTTTAAAAAAGTATATGATCTTATCCGAACACCAAATTTGCTTTTTTAGTGTAAAAAAACCAAAGGTCCTAACAGTTTTTTTTTTACTTTTCACTATATATCTAGTAATATAACTTCTGTTACCATAAAAGGAAACCTTTTATAAAAAAATCGCATACAGCACTTAAAATTATTTATTATTTTATTACTAGACATTTACGACTGTATATAGCATAGCAGTAAAATGGCGAATAAAATTTTTAGTCCGGGCAACAAAAAATATATTGGATAGAAAGCTTGGAAGAAAAAAGTTTGGCTTCGGAAATACTAGTGAAACGGGCTACTTAGGAAACAAAAAGTCTCCACACTTCGGGAGTAAGTCCTAGGAGGGAGGGGGGCACATAAAAGGTGCCGTTCTTTGATTGCCCTGCTATAACAGGACCTTTTTTGTGCCTCTTATTTTCTGCATTTGACCTTACTATCCACATCATTGTTGTCACTCGTTCACCAAGCTATTACCACATATAGCCAGTAGAGTGTCCGTGTAAGTGAGCGCGTGTGTGTACAGGCGCGCTACAACGGCGGCGGGCGCGCGGGCGCGGCGTGGGCGGGCTTCGTGCGCGGCTGGTCGCTGGTGCTGCACGGCTCGCGCGCGCCGCCCTACGCCGCGCTCACGCCGCAGGACCCGCACTCCAAGCTCGCCGTCGTCAAGAAGGCGCACGAGGACAGCCTGCGCCCGCAGTAACCCGCCACGCACCGCCTGCTCGGTATTGGTTTCATGCAAATCTCACTTACCAAAATATATCCTCAAAAACAAAAAAATACAAAAAATACTACAAATGCATTATTGAAGTAACTAGCAATATTTTCGAGGAGACGAACCCAATCCATTTTAATACAGGCACCAAAACCAGTTAGACCTCAAGATCTCACATTCCAAAAGTGCTTTAAGGCCTTTTATTACCTGGATGGAATGCCTGAGTCAGAATGGTTTGTTAAAAGTACCAGTTAGACAGCAAAATACATCCACAGAATGCTTTAAACTAATATTAAACCACCACTATCACAATTAATGTGCAGTAGGTACCTACACACAAGGTTTTCGAGAAGTTGAAATTTGCCGAAAATCATGTTTTTTAAAGTACTTTTAAATTGCGTCTCATGTTCAGAAACAGTTGGACTGGCTTGGCTGCAAAATTAAAATCGGAAATTTAACATTCATATAATATACTGTCTCGTGATTAGACAGCTAGTCTACTGTCCAATCACGTGACGTTATTTAACTATTGAGTACAATCGCGAACAGCAAAAAATTAAAATTAAACCAATATCGATCAGCTATTCTAAAACTTGGCAAGAACGAATATAGCTTAACATTTACAACCGAGCGACAGTGAAAGAAAGAATAAATATAATTGAATGAAGAAAAAAGAAAAAAAATATATATATATTTTCAATTCCCATCTTGCAATAATACCTGCATAGTACTAACTTCTTTATCTCTGTCATCGGTCGTATTTGTTATGTTAAACAAAAATCCCGTGCGCCTGTAAAAACTTATGTATTTTTATTTACATAAGTTTTTACATACACATTGTATAAAATTTTGGCAGAAGGAATTTTTTTTAAGCATTTTTCCATTACTTTTCTTTTTGTTTTATGAACGGTTGCATATTTTAATTTTGTGTTTAAAATTGGTTTATTCTTATTATGCTGTTATGGGAAAGTGTCAAAATAAAAATGGCGGTTTAAATGTAATTTGTCTGCATCATATTGTGGGAATTAATAGGTTGGATTGATTCCTAACGAGTATTCTTTTTTTTTTATGGTATTTATTACCTACTTCTTCCTGACCGCCATTTCTTTTAAATCTTAAATGTAAAAATAAAAAACTATTGTAATATTTAACTGAAATTAAAACTTATATTTGATTGCATTTAAATAATATTGTTAATTTGGAGCTAGTCATTATTTTTAATAGATTTATTTGTCAAACTCTTCTAGTCACTGTTATTTATAATTTTATTTGTATAAATTAGTCTTAACTTTTTTTGGATACGTGTAGCCAAACAAAAATGAACCTTGTATTCTTATAACGGACGATCTAATAATGTATGTCACCTAGAAGTACAGTAACTATCAAAAGTGAATAAAAAAATAAATTTATTTTCCAACATGTAATAAATAACATTATTTTTGTATCAAGTCATTAGAATAATATTTTTTTTATATGAATTTTGTTCATCTTCCTTATAAATATATAAGATACAGAAACAGACGGACATATCAGGTAACGTCATAATGTGCCGAACTTAGATACACGAATATATAACTATTTATTTCATAAATCTTGAAGTTGAACAAGATTTATTAAGTAAAATATATATTTTATTAAAAAAAGTATTTTATCGGTTTTATTTAATTTAAATTTATTTAATGAGTAGTTAAGTTCGTATTTTTATTTGTTGTTTAATTTTAATTCAAATGGCCTTCATTTACCCCAGCTAAATGAAGCTTATTTGAATACATTTCATTTAAATACACTATGTATCGAAAGATGCGTATGTTAGAATATTTACAAAGAATATATTAGAGAATTATCTTTATCGATTAAGATATAATAAAGCTATTTATATAACATAACAGAACTTCCTTATGAGGCCCACTAACACAATGATTTATCTACAGCCTCCTTGCATCTATTTTCTTAAAGAATAAATTTTATTATTAAAATAAAAATTTTAAGCGTTTTCACTTCCATTATATTAACCAAGTAACATTATGTATTTTACATTCAAAGTTGTATGGCATTACTGTAGGTTTATTACAAAATCGTTAGGATAATGGTTGAAAAAACATATAATGAAAAATATATTATGTACTATTATTATAGAAAATATAATGTGATTTGGTGTTGTATTTGAATTAAATGACGTTTTTGTAATTGCTACTCCTTTCCCTTAAACAGTTTTACAGTGAGTTTTTTTTCTGGTTTACATTATACACTCACAAACTAAAAAAAATCCATTCCAACAATATAATCCAGAAAAAGGTAGGTGTTGCCCTGTGCTTCCCCTCGTCTTGGCGGGGGACACAACCGTGCTCCCAGAAATCATTGCCTTCCAAATTCTTTATCAACTGTATTTATAAAGTCTTATTGTCAGTATTAATCTATTCAGAAATACTTCTTGGAATATCTAAAAGTATATAAAAAAGGCAACAAAAAAACTAGGTACAATATTATGTATTAACATTTTATTTTCATTAACAAATGTATCGGGCAGTTTGTTTATCTTAACCTACAAACTATACACAAGGGTATTGAAATAAGTACAAAACTATTTGTTACACTATATACAAATTAATATTTTTTTCAACATTCTGTATAGACATTGAACCCGAAAATTCTTTACCATATGCATCTGTCGCTATAGTACACGCAAGAGTAACAGAGACAGCATGGAATGTAACGGCGTGGTTTAATATTTGGCCAATAGTACCATAATTGTACCAGTGCCAGAAGAATGAATTTTACAGTAGGTAAAAGACATTAATTTTGCCAACTGATTAAAATATAAATGGGAAAATGTGAGCCAAGTTCAGAAAAAGGTTAAAAATATTTTCTTTGTCATTCAAATTTGGCCAAACTTTAATGGCTGATCAATCTTTATGTAACAGTAATTATGTATTAAAGGTAAATGAAATTCCTTATCTTCGTACTGGATATCACATCAGGTTTATGTATAATTTGTGTATGAATAATGTTTACAGGATAAACAAACTTACTTCTAATGCAACATGAAGTTATAGATCTATACATGTCGAAATACCTTTGCATTAAAGCTTACTACAAAGGCATTGTCTATATTCAAACTGTTATAAGTATAATAATAGTCTATCACACATTCAATAAATCAATATCGCAAGATAAATTGCAGGATAAATCCGTTACAATGTCACAAGGCAAATAGAAAGAAAAACAATAAAATGTATATACCTACATGAGATTATATCTCACGATATCGATCTTGGTAATAGATTGATGAAGAAATTAATGAATTTATTTAAAATTAAATTAAGCTACAAATACATAACTTAACCTCAATTTAAAAATACAAATACATACACGTAATTTCACCTTTTCACTATATCTCACTGTTCTTTTAACAGTCACACACAATTTTGTATGGTTTCATACATGTCATAAAGTTTGTATGATATACATACAAATTTTTGTAATATATTTCATACACAATGTTGATTTTTTTTCTTAAAGTCCGTATCAGTTCTTAGGGCGGATTTTGTCATACAATCAGTTTTGTTTATTGTATGGTGCTCATACACCCAACTCGTTGTATGGCCTGCCGTTGTGCATGTCGACGTCAACGCCGCGTTCAGAAATCCCGTTGAGCCCATTAATGTGCCCACGGGAACTTAACTGTCAGAGATCTGTAAATTAGAATTGTTCTGATGTAGAAACTTGAATTACTTACTTCATAATTTGAGAGATCACAAGAGATCATTCGCATAAAATTTAGAGCAGTACCCGTTACGTAATATATCTTTAGTTGGTATTTCTATTTAGGTGTGGTTAACGTTTCATGGCTAATCTCATTTTCTTCCATTTTACTGCTACCGTTTATCGCAGTTCGAATTAATTATTTAATCAAATTTAGCACAAAGTTTTCTCTTGGGTACAGCGGGATAGTGGAAATTAATATTGAGACCGACTTACCCATGGTTTCTTGCTGTAACTCTAGTTTGTACGCTGGATTGTCATACGGCGGGAGGGAGGACTCCCGAGGGGCTGATGGCACTGCTGTTAATAAAATGGTAAATGAAAACCTTTAAAATAAAATATCATTCACTCGAATTCACCAACTTAAATTTATACCATGTAGAAGGCAAGGTTTTGTGACTAGATCTAACTACGTCAACATTTCAGCCTTAAGCGTAGTCGCTTTAATCCAACTTGCATGTGGCCACTGTAACTTCAGTTGCGTGCATTTGCTATGGTACGTCTTACCAAAACACTGCTAAAAGATTATAAGAATCTAATCTTAAAACTTCTAACTCAAACATGATGGGCTCAGATCTTATATCTGTCCTTAGAATCTCCCACTCTGACAGTAAAACTACTCACTAATAGATAGGTACTTCACAGGCACGGTTTGCGAACGGTGCCTACCTCTACTCTATAGAAAGACACTTACTAGTAATGGGCACCGATCGCGGCCGGTGCCTCCGCAGAACGACGAGCAGCAGCAGCAGTGACGTCAGAGCGCCGAGTGCGGCCACTGCACCGACCCCCACCAGCGCGCCATAGTAGTCACCGCGGTGGTGACTCGCTACTGATGATGCTTCGATCTCGTCTGAAAAAGAAACGACACATTATAAAAATTAAAATACTGACCTCACCTTACATAGCTACTGCATCTTGAAAATGTGGATCAGAAAAATATGGCTAAGAATTCCAAAACTGTTCCTAGGTAGGTTGGACTTTTTCTCTCGCCGTTAAGTCACTTGCCTTCAATTTAAGGTGTATATAGCAAAAGAGAAAAGTTTAACAACGACATTAAAGTGTTTTTTAGTACATGTGGGTTATCTATTACTGGGTTCTACGGTAGGTATACATTTATTACCATATCCAAAAACTAGCTGTGCCCGCGGATTCACTCGCCTTCCTTTTTTCCCAAGACAAGTAACGTTATCTTAAATACTTAAAGAGCCATTGAAATTCCTTTTCTCGAAAATTGGGCTATCAAGTGCAAAGTTTTTTTCAAATATGATTGGTAATATCTAAGATTAGGCTCCTTCAAACAAAAAAACTCTTTAGCGTTATTATATGATGAGTTATAAAACCAAAATATCAGTATATAAGTAAAAAATACTTACTGTCAACAGGTTCTGGAGAATCAAGTGATTTTGTGTTGATCTCTAAGACGTTGCTCGTTTTCACTTTGCCGTTAGTAAGAAACAGTTCCAGCCACACACGACATCTGTTAAGTAATATTAGCAAGTTAGCAACATTTAAAACATTACGGTATTTCTATTTTGTAGCGGGATCGCCACGCAGTGAACGTCAGCCACTCAGCCCCCCTAAAAAATATAACTTCAAGGCAGAGTTCACTATTGTTCATTTATCATCCAATGAGAAGCTTGCCTCTTTACTCTACAAAACTTTTGATTGATTAAGAAAGAAATATTGAAATACAAACATAGCCTAAAGGGTAGAATTCTAAGTCTTCAAAAAACTAAAACAAATTTTTCAAATCGTACTTAGTATTAGGTTGCAGCCCGCTAAGGGTAATAGCTGGTGGTAGATCTCTAGCTGCTAGTCTGAAGGCATCTTTCTCTCGTCCCCCGGCACAGGCGTGTGCGCCGCGGAACACACGCACCCATCGCTCGGCCGGCGCCGGCGGCCCGCGCCACCACACCTCCGCCGCTTCGGAGCCTACCGTACGAGCCTCGATGGTCACCGAGAAGTTGTACGGATCTGAAAAAATAGTAATTTTGATAGTAAGCAACTTCGCTATAATTTAATGTCGCCTTAATGTTCAGAGGCATCGTCGTCCTGTCTGATTTTCTTGCCACCCAGTGGGTATTGATTTGGTCCAACGATGAAGTCATGGATCTTGGTACAACTTAAAAAAAACTGTTTTAGAAATTGCTTAGATATTGTCAACATCTAACCCTTCAAAATCTTACTTAGAGACTATATATACTTTATACTCCACAAGCTCATAGGCATCTGCTATAACAATCTCTGTTCCATAATTCCGTAAATCATGCTAAGTTTGATAAATAAAATAATCTAAATTTTTTTTTGCAGACGTACATAATATAATACCAGCACCGTAACTTACCAAGGTAAGGCGCAGTAGCAAACTCGATTCTGCCCGGGTCGGTGAGCTCAGTAGTAGCCTTGGGCGGCGGCACCAGTACCAGCGACGCTTCGTACCGACTGCCAGGACGCAGGTCGTGCAGTTCTGCCGTCGACCGACTGTGGTGGAGCAGTTCCGTCATGCTGTAGATTGGGGTTCCCATTGGACGGTATCTAGACAAAAACATGGTTGGAGTTAATGTGGGAGTAAAAAACTATTATTTTTAATAGGAATGTAGACTGAGTATGAAAATAAAACTTGAATAAAATATTCTACATCCCTATTCTTCATCCATTAGATAGGGTGATCTCCCCCTTGATAGTATAATAAAATTGAATATTAAAATTGTAATTGAAAGGGATATTTTAGACCGCTTGTGTGCAAAAGTCATTCAGACATTGTGGGAGTAACAGGGGTATCCCCTTGTTAATAAAATTATTATCTTCTCTTCTTGCTGCGATATACTTATTAGTATACGAATAGTAAGTACCACATGTACCTTTTGGGAGTAAAAAGCACTTTATGAAGTCACTTCACGATTTTCAGTCACATAATATTTGTCTCTTATCTTGTCTTACCTGACTTGTATTGCGTCTATGAACTGCAACTCATCTTCATCAAAGCGTCTCCAGCTGACATGCGCTGTCGTGTCATTCACGTCCACCACAGTCAGGTGGCTGTCGACCTCTCGCCGCTTTTCTTCCATTGACGGTTGATGCTGAAGAGGAATTATAAATAGGAATGTGGAATAAACTTTACGAAGACTTAAAAAGGCGGTATACTACTCAAAGTATACCCTTAAATAATAAGAAATTTCATTTGTATAATAACTTTTACGAGACATATTTTAACGAATGTAAAATACTCCTTTAGTTACAATCTAAGATACTCGATTTACACATCTTCATCTAAATATTCCATCTATTATGTACCATGACTGTCATCCGTAAAGGAAAAAGTAAAGACAAGTATTTTTAATTGATTTTCTGATACTTACTGGTGCCGTTTCTAAAGTGCGTATAGTATAAATCTCGCTTTCTGGCTCCACAGGCAAGTTGTGAAGGAACAGCTTGCCACGGATCTTGTATGTGGTGCCTGGCTTCAGACCAGTCAGTCGGAACTCCAGGCGAGGGGTGGTCAACACCTCGTCAGCCGGCGCGAACACTTGGGAATACCAGTGGGATACATCTTCATCACTGAGAAAGGAAAATATTTTATGAATATTCTAAAATTTATTTCAGTGCGTTTTATAGATCATCTTCGTCATCATTTTCAAAGCCCTGATGATTTAATATACAGAATTGATACGACCAAAGTATACAATCAGGTAAAAAAAAACATAACATGAAAACCAGTCTCCCTTCGGCTGTAGGTAACAATGCGAAAACGCCGCGCGTCGGAGCGAGGCGCGTGTGATGTTTATGGATAATAAAAGATTGTTTGGCAATGATTATAAATACAGATAGTGTGTTCAAACGGAGCAAAATTAAATACAAATAAAAAAGACTGTATGTGGGCTAAAATACTGCTCCTATTTGATTGAGTTTTGTTATATAGCCTGAAAATGGTACCTAGAATATTATGTGGTGTTAAGAAAATCTCATAGGTCGTATCAACCCTGTATAACGTCAGCCAAGAACAAAACATATTTGAGTTTGTTTTTTAGTTTGGTCCAGATAAACTGAAATTCATTATATACTTACGCTTTATCAGTATATCTCAAGTCGACGCTACCCCTCAACCCAACCAAAACGGGTGGTAGACCAAACAGCATTTTCACACTGGTCGATGAGTCGGCTTGCAGAGAGATAACTGTCAGCTTCTTGTTCGAGTCTCCATAAGGTGAAGGCAGGTTTAGCCCCGGAGGTAGACCTTGCAGAGCAGGCTCCCCTGGACCGGGCCTATGAATGTTGTTCTGGTCGTAATCTGGAATATCTTCTTGAGGGTAATGGATTTCAGGAGGAATTGTGGGCAAGAAAGACTGGTGAGGAGGTCCGTCCGATGATTGACCTGGAAAATACATAAACTTGGTGAATATTAATACAGTATTTTTGGTACAGTGACGTGTAAAGGCGTTTGAGGAAGGGTTCGAATTGTCTGATGTAACTGACACAATACATTTTGTTTACAAAGAGTATGAGTTAGTACAATGAGGTGATGTAATGATGGATAATAGTTTGAGTTATGATGACAAAAGTAAATGTTACAAGCATAATGCAATAGTAGATACTCAAATGCTAAAATAGATCGTATTTTTTAACAATACACAATGGTTAAAAGAATAATTGTGTTACCTATTCTTTTCATGTATGCTTAAGTCAAATACTATTGAATGTTTTCGCAGTTCCAAACTATAAATAAGAATACAGTGTAAGTACAAAAGACCAATAAATGTCAGTCGAAAAGTAGAAAGTCAGTCATGAATACATACAAGGAGACACAAGCTAACTAACACCAAGGCGAGGTAACAAACCTGCCGCGGCGTCGGGGCCCTTGTCTGCTGACCGTCCCAGGTTCTTATTCACTACAGACTCCACTTCCATCTGATTTAACAAATGCTCTAGATCCAATGCTGTGTATGTTTTGCCACCAACGTGGGTAGACTTTTGACTGTATGCTGAATCGGGTTTAGAGTTAGATACAGGTCTTAGTAGCACAGTCTCATAAGGATTAGGTTCTTTAATCAATACATGCGTTTTCGAGTCCTCGTCCCACAGTACGTCATGGTACATTTCTGTCGGCTTCGGACCTTTCATGTCCTTAGTTTTAAGTATTGTTACGTGTTTCCTAATAGAAGTTTGGTCACGGTTGGTACTTTGTGGAAGGATAACTCTAGGGACGTGATAGTCAGCTGATTTGTTGTGTAGTACAGGTTCGAATAGGTTGTGCATATGTTTCGGCAGGTCAGTAATAGTATTAGCTTTATTTTCAGCGTGATTTTTTGTGTATGCTAATTCAGATACCGGCCGTCTTTCAAGTGAAGGCAAGAAGAAATTCAAATTTTCAATTTTTGAAATTGGAATTTTTCGTACATGTTCATACACAGGTTTTAATGGGACTTTTTGAGAATCCTTTGACTGTTGTGGAGGTGCTTGCTTATTTTCACTCGGCGCCGATGGTCTTTGAAAGAACTCATGCATTTTTTTATCTGTGTTTATTAAATTAATGTGTTTTTCAGGGTGTGAGTGCGTAGCTTGATTGAAAGACGTGTGAGACTTTCGGAATGGATCTACTAACTTTGGTGGTTCTGGTTTACGGTGTTGAACTTCCCAATTATCATGGGAACCAATTAAAGGTGGTTCTGGATGAATAGTTTTGAAAGGAGCGTCGATATCATCAAGTGTGAAAACGGTAATATTGTCCCCTGGACTATGAGGAGGACTTGAAGGTACTTCCGGTACAAATTGTGCTACAGTGACTGGAGAGGGGAAAACAGTTTTTAGATATTTAGGAAGTGATTTCACTGGACTTAGATGTCTATAAAAGTCTATGGGATTCGTAATCGGGGGTGGGGTAGGTAGTACAGGTGCTATAGTCGGTAAGTCAGGTGCCACTGGCGTCACGTAATTCATGACTTCACCAAGAACTGGCATGTTGTAAGTCTGAAAAGTCGTTCCATTTCCAGCTGCAAGCAATAACGTGTAAATGAGTGACATGCGTGAAATTGTGAAAAAAGCATATATTAATTTTGTAGTAATGATATTTTATGAATAATGATGAATGGTGTTTTAAATGGCATGATTATGAGTTCATAGTTATTCGGTGCTTGTTTTCGATTTTTGTTTTCGTTTTGCCAATATTTTTTTCAAACTGCATGTCTACATAAACCCTACCATCTTAATTCTTAAACTCTACGGAAGCAGTATCACTTACCATTGGGCACACATCCCCATTGTTTGCAGCAATCTTCATCAGATATGTTAACAGCGCCTGGTCGATGGTTGGGAGGGCACCGTAACGTCTGTGGTGGTATAGGAGGCAGTGGCGAGCACACCTCCTGGCAATCAAGGTCACCGTTTTCGCAAAAACAGCGTTGTTCACAACCGGTTAAGGCTATTGGTACTTCGCTCCAGTTAGGTACTCTAGAAAGTTTTATAAATAGGTAAGTTTATAAGTTCCCAGGAGGATGTAAAGAGTTTTGTATAGTAGAATGTTACTTACGCGATTCCTTTGTAGTGGCAGGTACCATCACTAAGGCATCTGGCAGATCGAGGGCAACAATTTGGCGGACTAGCTGGAGGGGAAGGCGCCCATCTCACGCAGCCTTTGGACACCAATTCCAGCCCTACGTGAGACGGACACACTAACGCTGCACATTCTCTTGTATCTTGACCGGTGCACTCACAGAGCTCTGTGCATCCGATATGGAACTCTTCACCTGAAAAACAAAATCAGAAGTGTATTTGACATTATATAGGCACTGTACTCATCATATCATATAGGCAAAGTAAATTATCTTATGTCTTAAATATAAAATACTTGGTAGATGAAATGAGCAATTTCATTTTTATTAATTAAAATAAATTACTTATTTAAGCAAAAACTACTTACCAACAGCATAAAATTGTCCTTCATGGAAGCATCCCACTTTCGACACATTATGTATATCTTCATTTGGTACTTCATTCACTCCATTATCAGACGTTGTTATCGTAAAGTTGAACTTAGTACCAGTCTCCTTTGTCTTGAGGATATAATCCCTACCACCTTCCAAATTCAGGATTAGATTTGAGTACTTTAGCTCAACGTCACTGAAAGACTTTCCTCCGTCGTTGCTTAATAGAAGATGGATGGGGTCTTCGCTTTGGTTCAGATGCATTAAGTTGACTTGGACTGAGTTGTTCTGAAGAACCTTCACTGACCCAATAGGCTCAGTTAACACAAGAGGTCTGGTGCGAACCAGTTCAGATTGTTCTTCATAGTCTTCGAAGCCTTTGATTAACTGTTGGAAAAAATAATATTCTAGTTCATTAACAAAAATGTAGATACTTATGGACAGAGGTATCGGTAACGGTAACAATGTCAAAACAAAAAAAAATACCACCAACGCATCTAAAGAAGTTTTTCACTTCAAACATCGTTTGAAAATTAAAAGTGCCTTTTCTTGGAAATGATTATGGAACTCTCAGTACTACACATTGGTTAGTACATTGCCGTTAAGTGTATTACGATTCAGGAACATACCTCAGTGGTGGTAGAAGTGGAGGAAGTAGCATTTTCAGGTTCCTCGTGTGCGTCATGGCTAACGTCACAGACCTGCACCTCGCAACAGGCATCGTTTGGATCCTGCACGTTGATGCATTTGTCGGAAATCGGCAGAGGACTACATCTGTAAGAAAGTAAAATCTTGTAAATTATGTACTAGTTTTAGCCTGCGACGCTTCCCGCGTGGATTTCAGTTATTGGTGCAAAAAGAATCTTATGCCATTGCTTGCAGCTAAAACTATCTTCAGACCAAAATTTATTAAAATCGGTTGTGTGGTTTAGTCTTGCAAGCATAACAAACAGACAGCGTTACTTTCATATTCATAATATTAGGAAATAAAGATAACAAAAGTGATAGAAAAATGTGTGAAACGTGCAGGAAGACCTAAATGTTATTTTTTTTATTTTGTTAAAGAGGTAAACAGTTAAGACAGAACCTTTGTTGTAACTTACCTAGGTTTGCAGGTTACTATGGAGTTAATCTCACAGGAACAAGTCTGCTCACAGCCGATGTGCCACTTGGAGCCGACGGCGTGCGTCTCGTTTCCATATCGACATACTTCCAGTTTCTTCTTTAAATTATCTAAAAGTACAGATATTACCATATGGAACTGTTTATTTTAATTGAAAAGATGTACAAGAGTTTCACTCATAACACAGTAGATTTGTTTGTCATAACATTTCATTGATCATTTTCCGTAATTTATATTCTATCTAATAATAGTAAATACTCGCGAACTAAGACCTTTATCTCATAAGCCATTAAGATAATAAAGCCTACTTGATATCTCAAAGTTTATACATCAATGAACACCTGTGAGTGAAAAATAAAAATCTAGCGTGAGAAGATTACTTGTTATTATTTGAACAGATTTTATGTCTAGACCGCAGACACAATAGTTAAACAATCGATAGTCCCATGTGATTCAAGGCAGGCAAAGGTAAATAATAGTTCTGGTACATACCAAACAAATGATTCCTACCTATATATCACTGTGGCCACTACCTACACAGGATGATTCCGACCGGTTATATTTAACCAAAACGGGTCAAGAGTACCTGCATTTGGTATAGAGTCGGTTTACAAAATTATAGTTTAAAATGAATTAATTAAATACTTGAAATCAATTTTTCCGCATCAATTATTGGATGCCAAAAGTCATTTAGGGAAAGACACAAGCGTTGCACACCCTAAATGTTAAGATACATTGATCCGGCGGTCTGGTTATGATTTTTGTTGTCTAAAAATTTGATATCAATTATTTAACTTACTAACTTTGAGCTGAAATTTAGTTAACTTACTCTATACCAGTTGTGACTACTCATCGCCCCTTTTGGATAGTTATAACCTTTCGGTAACGCCCTTTATAAATAAAGTGGATATTTTGGTGTACATTTGATGCATTTTATCCAACTATTTAATCTAACAGAATCTAAAATCGCAAACTCGCAACCGTTCCTTCTCTATATGAGAAGAGGCCTGAGCCCAGAAGTAGGACACTTACATGCTGGTGTTATTATTATAGTAACTTGAATATTTATTAATCTAGTACTTAAATTGCTTACTCACACTCACAACAAGCTTTAGATTTTTTTCGTCGTCCAAATTATTTAAATTTCCCTTACCTCCGTTGCCCGTGGCACAGGCTATGATAGAACAGCACTCGTCTACCGGGGACTCGAAGCACAGAGGATCGTTCAGTCTTCTACCGCGGCGGATGTAAGGATGCTTGCACCGCGGAGAACAATCAAATATCCCGCCCGTTAAGCACTCGCAGGTCTCTTCGCATCCTCGGTCCATACGCTCACCGATCTACAGAATTGGAGCAATAGTTAAAACGAAATACTTAAATGTACTCTTTGAATGCATATTAGTTAATTAAATAAGTAGCTACTGTTTTTTTACTAAATGTGTGCCCAACAATTATAGAACACGCTAGAGCAGAATTTGGTACGAAAAGAAGAATTTGGGATTTTAAGAATTTTGGAAATTATTTAAAAGTCTGAAAATACATAGTTTCAAGGTCTTTCTTTAGGAAAAGCTTTACAATGAGGTTGATAAGGTTTTTTTTAATAAATACAGTTGACAGTAACTTCTTCTTGTTTACAAAACCTTGAATTAAGTAGGTATTTATAAATATTTTAAATTTATTTTCTTGGACTTACTTTATAAGTGACTTCATTTTCTTTACAAGTATCCATCTCCTCAGACCCTCTTTCCGCTGTCATCAATGGATGGAAAGGAGCCTGAAGGTTAGCGTAGAACTTCTCCGGAATATCCTTATGCTTAGAATCCACCGGCAGCATTCGTGGCTCTTCGTCATCATCAACATCCAAATTAACATCACTTAAATCCGACAGATGTTTCTTCTGATTTTTCGCATTTGTCTCATTATGGAGAGCAATCGCAAAATTCTGCAGTTCATCAACGTTCAAGTTCAGAAGCCTTCCTCTTGGTTTTATTTCTGGAGTTGTAGCCACCTCTTGTACTTCTGGTGCTTGTGTTATTTCTACTTCTATTTCAGTTCGGTTCTCCGTTGTTACCTCTAGTTTGGGAGTGGTCATCGCTGGTAAGGTTGTCCTCTGTGAGGCGTCTGTTTTAGCCTCACGTTGTGCTGATCGATGAGCAATTGCGTCATCTTCTTCTCCTGTTATTTTGCCTGGAAATAAAACATTCATTATTTTATGTTGTTTTATTACCTATATAGATTATCATATTCTATGTACATATTATTTAGATTTTTTATATACCAAAACTTATCATCTAAAATACTAGGCTACTATAAATCGAGGTAGATAATTTGAGATTAATTAAATGAGATTACCTTAATACTTTAAAATAATATGAGTGTAATTATAAGTTAGTGCCGTAAAACCTAATAGCATAACGAATATACATAGTAATAGGTGTAAGATAATTTCAATCAGGAAACATTGAGCTGTATCAACAAAAACAAGAGCGTAACTGGTCTGCAAACTGGGGCAGGGTCAGTAGGCGATTTACTGGTCATACCATTAGACTCATGGTACACATTACTCGTTACACAAAAATCAATCTTACTGCACCGTAATAAGATCTCTAACTAATTGACCTAGAACGGAAATCGGAACCACTTGTAAACTACCTGTCGATCGAATCGATGTAGGTAACTGTCAACGAACATCGGTTACGATAAAACAATTTATAGAGCTTAAAACTGATTGAGGTAATTTAGACTTTATTTCAATGACCGCAAGAGTTTTATTTCTTGTTTGTTTTATCTAAGTTGTGGGATGGAATTAAGACGGTTTAGTTTTGAGACAATGATTGTTGAACGTGAGAAAGTGTTGTGATTGTTATAAATAAATGATGATTGCTGAGCTCGTTCCTTCAAATAATCGAGTATGAAACGTGTGACCTATTAGCGGTGTGAAAGATGAAGCTTCGCACGTTTCTCATAATTCCTATCTTCCAATGACCGTTACAATGAAATCGATGAGAAATTGCCATAATCAACCTTGTAAGTTGGTCGCTTTAATTCTCCTTATATTCTGTCTGCTATCTATACATATTAGAAAAGAAAGTCCCTCGCTGCGTCTGTCTGTCTGAAAGCGATAAACTCAAAAAATACCAAACGATTTTTATTAGGTTTTTGCTTTTGTTTGTGTGTATAATTTAGCTATGTTTGGCTACCCGTGCGAAGCTAAGGCAGGTCGCTAGTTAGTAATAAAATAAGGCAAAAAAATAGGTAAGAAAAAAAATCAAAACTTAGACTAAAATTTATTTAGTATACATACATTTGTAAAATAATGTTTTAAGTAATTTCTTTTAATCGACTTAATAAAAAATATCGGCTAAAATAAATCACCTATTTATTTTCATATAGCTTTCTTCATTATAACTTAATGATTTGCATAAGTTAAAAATGACATACTCAACCTTAGGTTAAGGTTTTCATATAACTTAGTTCATAAAGCCTAGATACCATATTAGTGTCGACCCACGCTAACAAACTTAAAATCTGTATGCAACTGTAACAAATAACGTAAGTCCAACATACATTATAAATGTCAAACATTAGATAAACGACGTGTAATGCGAGGGAATGGCTCAAGCCTTGTACACCTGCAGGCCACATTAGCATACTACACGCTACGTCCCAGCGATATGTCAGCCAAAGCTTCGTAAAGGTGTACAGTCAACTGCATATAGTTTGACATTGACAACGCCTCTCTTGCCAAATATTAAGTTTTGTAATAGACATATAAAAGGTAGGTTATACTACTGACAGAATATATGTGATAAATATTATGGTAACTGTATAATTAATAACAACATTAATGGACTTCTAACCAAATATACCAAAATAAAAAATATGTATTCTTTGCTGAAGTTATTCTACATTTTTTGTAGTTCTGGAACTCAGTATATTTATTAGCGCATTTCTCCAAAATATTTATAGTTATCTCCTGCACATAATCCCATAAAACATCTGTAATTATCATCATAGCCACAGAAATACTCGAGATTTTGTCATTAATACCAAAACATTTGTTCCACAATGAACAGTTTTTGTAACCTAAGCGAGCATAAAATTAATATAAAAGCTTCTGAGTAAAAGTAAACGTATTTAGTAGTTTAATTTTTAAATTTGCCTCTAAGAGAGTGAAATAGGGGAAGTATTATATAAAGGTTTTGGAAACAAGCAATTACGAGAAGTGAATGTTAATATTCCTACTCTACTTACGAATTATAGTATTGTCATTTCTGATACCAGTGCGTCAACTGTACATGATGTAGGTACTTATTAAATGTGAACTAATGGCACAGAGGTGGTATGTTAGAAAGTATTGCGGTTTTATTTCCGAGGAATGTTGGCTAGTTTTCAGCTGGTATGTAGGTTTACTAAGCACTTATTATTCTAGCGCACTGCCGCAATCACTATTGGAAATATTTTGACGCATATTCTACTGTAATATCCAATACCTATGCAAATACTATTTAGATAATATTTAAATATATAAGTATTACTAATACTTTTATTAATCAATAAAATTGCTAATTATTAATGTTTTATCAATACTATAATATTATAAAGCTGAAGAGTTTGTTTGTTTGTTTGTTTGAACGCGCTAATCTCAGAAACTACTGGTTCGAATTGAAAAATTCTTTTTGTATTGGATAGTCCGTTTATTGAGGAAGGCTATAGGCTATATAACATCACGCTACGACCAATAGGAGCGGAGCATAAATGAAAAATGTTGCAAAAATAAAAAACCGTTGAAACTAAAACACGCAAACAAAGTCGCGGGGGACAGCTAGTCAGTTATATACCTAATTTATGTATTGTCGAAATAGACAAAAAATATTTGTGATTACGAACTAAACAGTTAATTATACCTTACAGAACTAATTCAAATCCCGCATTACAACTTAGGGAGTAGGAATGGCTGAAAATCAGCGCTGTGACCCGGTACAGCGTTAAGCGAGCCATTTTCTTTTGCTACTGTCTTCTTCAGACTGATATTTAATAATATGTACCGTGTTTTTTTTTATTTTAGAATCAAGATTTTTTTTTTGTAAATAAATCAATATAGGTAAATCAGTTTTCACACTTTCCGTTTATTACTAAGTTGCTTACAGGAAACAAAATGCGATATTACATAAAGCATAACCGATGAAGTATAAAATCGATCGATTACGCGCGGATATCCTGGCAGTGAGTGATGGTCGCGAGTCGACCTTACTTCGATGTAGGTTAGTCAAAGGACGCTGCGCGACCGGTTGTGCGCGTGCGCATGCGACGCGAAGCTGTCTGCCGATTGATTTTTACTTTGCATTAGTAAAATCATACGTATAGAGTTTGAGATTATCGTATTATTAATTAATTGTGCATAATAATAATCTGGTTGTAGGTTTTAGGGGCGGTTAGCTAAGGACTGAGTCGATGGAGGTAGGATCTGTGCTACACCTAATTCTCTACCTGGGTGATGAAAGAAATATACATAATTTAATTATTATATAACACATATGATATACCTAATAAGCTTTTCATTATTTAGTATTCAATTCTAGAAAAAAAAATGTGTTTAAAAAAAATATCCGGCAAATACACAACTCTAAGTAAAGAATCTTTGTAAAAGTTTGTAATAATAGATACTTGTATGAGATAGATTATTAAAAAAATGATGACCGCTATTCCTATTTTTCAAGAAAAGCATCAACTAAACGTTTTTTAAAGGCACATTGGCGCATAATATAATCTCTTCCTTGTCTATAATAGAAGAGGCCTATGCCCAACAGTGGGACATTTATTATAGGCTGATATTGTAGTGTTTTGTTCTTACAGCTAAATACCATTGATTTATGAGTTTTTACAAAGTCTTGACTTTCCAAGTATGGTATATAATAAGTAGGTACTTAAACAAAAACATTTTCTGAAATCGATCCATAATTATCGGTGATATGTCGTAACAAACATACAAAAAATATACCATCGAA
The DNA here is from genome assembly GCA_932294365.1 of Diachrysia chrysitis. Lineage (NCBI taxonomy): Eukaryota > Metazoa > Arthropoda > Insecta > Lepidoptera > Noctuidae > Diachrysia > Diachrysia chrysitis. Next base: position 3,835,758 of record OW028661.1, read on the forward strand.
TAGAAACCCTTTCCTCGGTTAAAAATAAAAATATGGATCTGTGAGATCTCAAGGGAAATTGAGTCAGTAACAAATAACTTTGTCAATAAAATACTTAGTTAGACCAATAGAAATATCGTATAGATTGAGGTATTACAAAATGAGGGCTTTATATAGGTAGAGGCTGTAAAATATACTTCAAGTAACTTTCATTACACGAGCTCATAATTACTTATTTCTAAAACGGTTTACTGCCATTCAAACTCAAAATCATTTTGTTTTTAATCCAGTAGGCCTTTTCAATCACTTTTAAAGCGTTAAATGACTCTAGTTGCGCGGTTACAAAATGTCAATTCTATGAAGAAGAACCGGTGGAACTGCATAGGTTCCTCTTTAAAAAAAAAAGGTAATACTAATACATACTTACATTTAGAGTCCGAAACATCAGGCTTTCGGAAACAGACTCCACAAGCCAATACGAAGGTAATATCATTATTGAAAAGCTAAACCCACAGAATAATTAATACTTACAAAGACAACACTAATTACTTATTAGCGTCGTCGATCATCTTAGAATATATCTTGTTTCTCAGTATTTTCTCTAAAATGTACTGTTATTAGTTCCCATAGTGGTGCTTTCTTTGTAGTCAAGAGTTAATTATTGGATTATTAGCTAGTCATTGTTAAAATATTAATTACTTAATACACGTTATTCTGATTGAAGCTAAATAATTTTATCGTTACAGTAATTTCTCTAATATTATTTGATGTCAAACTACTTTTGATCTGAACTGTAGATGATTTTTAGGTATATATTTAACTAGCTGTCCCCCGCGACTTTGTTCGCGTGTTTTAGTTTCAACGGTTTTTCATTTTTGCAACATTTTTCATTTATGCTCCGCTCCTATTGGTCGTAGCGTGATGTTATATAGCCTATAGCCTTCCTCAATAAACGGACTATCCAATACAAAAAGAATTTTTCAATTCGAACCAGTAGTTCCTGAGATTAGCGCGTTCAAACAAACAAACAAACTCTTCAGCTTTGTAATATTAAGTATAGATACAACCCATTATTTTATTCGATTAATTCATCACAATGCTTAAACAATATCAATTAGTCATGTGTGACTAAACTAAAAAGTCCACATATTACAAAATGATTTGCGAAACAAAATGTCCTCTGGGTTTCGAACCCGCAACCTTGTGCATACAAATCCGGACGAATATATCCGGGTCAGCCGCAATACATATTCAAAATACATTCTTCACTCATTGTGAATGTTAGAGGATTGCATAATATTAAATAGGTATGTGTCTGGAATGTTGTATTTATATTTAAAATTTACACACAAGTTTAAAGTTATTCATGATAACTGTACTCTGTGGTTTTATGACTACAAGACATCGACTCTCATAGTATGGTCGTAAGCTCGAAGCCGGTGACGAGGAATTTCGAAGCCTTAGGAGTTAGTAATTAAGGCGCTTTTAGTAGCAAAGTCAACAAAGTGTTACCAATTAAGAAATAAAATAATGTATACTGTAACTAGGATAATATCATCTCTTTTACATGTATGTTTATTCGTAGAATAAAATTGTCATTGGAAAGATTTTGTATGGAAGAACTGTCACAAATTCAAAATTATTTTTCGTATAAAATTATCTGGCGTTGGAAAAATCAGCGCTAAGTAAGTATTTACAAAAATTTTTTATTTTTTTATGCTATGGTATCCCACAGCTAGGCATAGACCTCCTCTAAGTATGGCCATGGACTGTTATACCGCAAATGCATTTATTTATAACTAGCTGTCCCCCGCGACTTTGTCCGCGTGTTTTAGTTTCAACGGTTTTTCATTTTTGCGACATTTTTCATTTATGCTCCGCTCCTATTGGCCGTAGCGTAATGTTATATAGCCTATAGCCTTCCTCAATAAATGAGCTATCCAACACTGAAAGAATTTTTCAAATCGGACCAGTAGTTTCTGAGATTAGCGCGTTCAAATAAACAAACAAACAAACAAACAAACTCTTCAGCTTTATAATATTAGTATAGATTAGATACTGACTTACAAACTCTGTGCCGGAAATAACATTGATGCAAATTAGTATCAGCTTAAAGTAATACAATGTTTACAAACTTATAACATAAATAGTTTTATGTTAATTAATTACTTAAAATCAATTCAAGGTTTATTTGTAATAAATGTTTATTGCTGTCAAATTGATTTGCATATTTATTTCCTTAACCGATAACATTCATACTCCGGTTTCTGAAAGGCTGTGATCAATTTAATCTGTTGTCAAATCAACTGATCACGACTGTGATTGGTTGACCAAAAGACTAACAAGCAATCACAGCGCTTAACATGAGATTTGACACGTGATTAACGACTTAATTTTTGTGTTGATCAGCCTATTAGACACCGGGGATAAGGTAACAAACAAGATATTACCTACCGGTATATTCCTATACTAGCTGTCCCCCGCGACTTTGTTCGCGTATTTTAGTTTCAACGGTTTTTCATTTTTGCAATATTTTTCATTTATGCTCCGCTCCTATTGGTCGTAGCGTGATGTTATATAGCCTTCCTCAATAAACGGACTATCCAATACAAAAAGATTTTTTCAATTCGAACCAGTAGTTCCTGAGATTAGCGCGTTCAAACAAACAAACAAACAAACAAACAAACAAACAAACTCTTCAGCTTTATAATATTAGTATAGATTCGATATATAGTAAAGGCTAACGCAAACCACTTTGACGATGATAGCACTTTTCTAGAGTTATTAAGGTTAACTTTCATAATTCATTGTTGTCATTGATGTGCGATTTAAAATAATTTAATAGGTACCCCGTCACACATCTGACGGCACTTTACGATAGTTCGCAAACGGGGGGATTATTCCTCAATGAATTTAAATTCTAATACAATGCCAATGCAAAATTGTTATTCATGTAGCAGGCACACAAACAAAACACAGTACAAAAATACTGTCAATGTTTTGATTCCAGTAAGTTACTTACAAAACAACTCAATCATATTGTGTTTGCTAAAGTAACATCAATTTTGCATTGGCATTGTATTGTAATAAATATTAATTGAAGAATAAGGGCACTGAGCTTAAGCGACCTCTTGTAAAAACACGAATGCCGCCAAAACATCGCATATTCAGTTGCAAAAACTGTATATCTATACCAATATTATAAAGCTGAAGAGATTGTTTGTTTGTTTGTTTGTTTGTTTGTTTGTTTGAACGTGCTAATCTCAGGAACTACTGATTCGAATTGAAAAATTCTTTTTGTATTGGATAGTCCGTTTATTGAGGAAAGCTATAGGCTATATAACATCACGCTACGACCAATAGGAGCGGAGCATAAATGAAAAATGTTGCAAAAATGAAAAACCGTTGAAACTAAAACACGCGAACAAAGTCGCGGGGGACAGCTAGTAGTAAATAAATGACTGGTATATGTATAACAGTTACCAAGAAAGTATGCCACGCTACTCGACGCATACCGAAAATAAACCTCACAAAATTCCAATGACTAAGTAGTCGCATGTATTACCCGCAGCGGTATTACGTATGTTGCAAAACCAAGCGACGGCAAAATGTGCACAATTATGACTGGTTTTTTTAATATCAATTATACAAAATTCGCTATCATGTTTCCTAATATTTTTTTTAATGTCCGCCTGGTAGATTAATTAATTTTATTGGACACGTATTTTTTCTTTTTTCCTGCAAACAAAAAATGATCAAGATACAGAGAACGGAAATTTCGCGTGACGTCACTCCTCGCTACAATTTTTATCAAGGTGAGGTGTCATAAGCCCTCACTCCGAAACTTTAAAGCGCTGTATCTTTGTAATTATGTATTGTTTTGATAAAAGAAAAAATACGAGTCTAATGTTTTTATTATCTAACTGACGGACTTAATAGATTTTAACTTTTCATACCCAGTCAACATCCCTATTGCTATCGCTTTTTCAAGATACTTAATAAGGCCGCGGATAATGTTGCGTAAATCACGGAGCATCCGCTTCGGTGAGGGTGACGACACATTGAAGCGGCAAGATGACGCGGCTATGTGCGGCAATGTCAAGTCGCCGCGACAAGCCTGCTAATGAATTGGCGCGTCGGATTTAGAATTTAAGATTGAATTAAATATGCATTTGGCAGTATTCGTTTGGGTTCAATATACTTCGTCGTTTAAGTTTAGTATTTATTTACCTATCTGTAGTTTGTCGAAGGTATTGTTAATGCTACCGTAGAACAGTACTGTTCCAATCCAGTTTCTTGCCGGTTCTTCTCCATAGGAATGACATTTTGGAACAGCGCAACTAGGGTCATTTAACGATTTGAAAGTGCCTGAAAAGGCCTACTCGAAATTAAAATATTTTGATTTTTAATTTTGATTTTGATTAACGTAAAAACGTCTTTTATACACAGGGACTAGCAAACGTGTAGATCAATACTAATTGTTATTTTGGACAACGATTTCACTAAGTTAACAGATATTTAATAAAATATCTTGGATGTAATGTTTCACGATTTCCCTAAAGGTCTGACGCGTATGATAGATGTGCTCACGACTATTCGTCGCTGCATGTTCATTACCTGTCCGAAGGGCAGCATCAATCACGACTGTAATGGCGTCTTCATAAACTGCGTTAAGTATGTTTAGTTTAAGTTCATATTATGGCAATTATGTTAAATAGATCATAGTATTTAAAAATAAATTAAAAATTAATTCAATACATTTTTAAAATTACGGTAAAATCAGGTCAATAATAATATTTTAGACAGTAGGACCTCCACCGAAGGTAGTAGAGTTTATTTTCTGTACCTAAATCATTGCGTTTGATAAATATATTTTTCTTTGCATTAAACAATGAGGTAGTTAGAGATTTGGAGCATAATCCTGCGCTTAATCTTGTCTATAGATTTTTTGGTACAGTTCTGCGTCAATGTGTTTGAAGCCTAAACACGCACGTCCTTCCGGATATTTGTTTATCCGTTCAATGAATCGATTCTCCAGGAAGTCCGACATCTTACGCTTGAATGGGATCACCTGTGCTCACGACCGGTCAGGTGTCTCAATGTTTTTAAACACCGTTCAACTTGATTAAACATCGCTTTACTTAGTTCCTTCACACGTGTAGTTAACTTAATACAAAGAAGATGATTTTTGTTGATTTATTTTTTAAATAAATGTTTTTTTTATGATTTATTGTTTTAGTTTACGTTCCCGATGTTTCGAAGCCTTTTAAGGTGTCATGGACACGGCTTAGCGTCACGATTAGAATGCACTTTCTTTTCAAGACGATCGTATAATGTTAATTGTTTATGACAATAAATGAAGATGTGCCGAACACCGGTAAGAAGGTATACTTTAACAAAACACAATCACCAAAATTATTTGATTCCATAACTTTACATCAAGCCCCAATCGACCTTTATAACAATTTCATATATGATGTAACAAATAAGCAATAAAAAACTTCATTTCACAAATAATATTTTGATAAACAAACAATTCAGTAATTAACAAAATACCTACTTTACTTTAAGGTAGGTAGAACAACCTCAGATGAAGGGAAGAGAAGGGAGGTCCTACAGTAATTGAAATCAAAGGTGAACTAGATGCGCCAATACTATGTACCTCTACCAATCACGATAACAGAAGGTCATAGTTAAATAACAACCCAAAAGTAGTTCGCTAAGGTCAACTCTTATTTGGACATTTGTTTCCACTCTTAACTGTCGAACGCAAGAGAAGTGGAAAAAATAAAATGTCAATAATATGCCCATATAAATTTGGCATATCAACTGATTTGCACAATTAAAAAAACACTTGGAATAAGGTACCAAAATGTGAAATTCAAAGAAGCAAAACAATCAAAGAAAATCATGTCAACACCTATATTTTTTTAATTCATTGCATCGCCATCAACTATAAGGATGAATTATTTAACACTAGCTGTTTCCCGCGGCTACGTCCGCGTTAATATCAATTTTCGCGGGAAAAAGTAGCAAAATCTAAATCAAAATCAAAATATTTTTTTCCTTTTCAGGCACTTTCAAAACGTTAAATGACTCTAGTTGCGCGGTTCCAAAATGTCACTCCCATGGAGAAGAACCGGCAAGAAACTCCACAGGTTACTCTTTTAAAAAAAAGGACATTATTGATACATACAATGTTAAAAAAGAAATACAATATCTTAAAATATGCGACAACAACGTAAATAGCAAAATGTAGTAAATATGACAACAAAAATGGAATAAAAATAAATAATTAAGAAATCGTACATTTTACTTCAAATTACATTGCCTATGTCCTTATTCAGGCTCTAGACTATCTGTGTATCAAATTTCATTAAAATCGGTTCTGTAGTTTTAGACAGACAGAGTTACTTTCGCATTTATAATATTAGTAAGGATTTAAGTAACATCATATATCTAGTAGGATAAGTAACTTCCGTGCCAAATTCAACAGCTGGCGATGACGTCATTTCCTCATTATATAGCAATTTCTCTACGCACACCAGCTGATCTAAAAACACATCCTTGTTCCAACTAACACTACGCTTATACAGAAAAATGATGTGTCATATACAAGGTCACTTTCACTCCATCTCCCGGATGACGTCACTATCTGGAAGCCCGACAAAAACTACTTTTCTTTAAATAAGTTGTCAATAAAATAAAAAATTAAACAATTCATTATATACTTACAACCAGACTACGACTTGACTACGTCTCAAGACTGTTTTAATAAAAAAAAAAAAACTTTAAAATAGTTTTGGTAACTCTTCCACGTATTCTCAAATTTTTATTTCATCTTACAGAAACTAGTCCAACTAAACCAATGAATCAGCTTAAAAAGCTTGCGACCAACAAGAATAGGGCCACATATTTTTGCAAATCAAACTATCGCACTACCTATTATTAATGCCCAAACTAAAAACTAAGAATGCCTAGACATTTCTTATAGGTCTTAGAAACCACTAAATGAAACTATTTTTTATAAATCTGACACCAATATTGCATCATGAATAATTACAACACAATGCTGTCTGCGTCCACCATTACTGCCTATATATTAAGGTTGAGTTTCGCGTGTTTGTTTTGCAGACTTTCCCGCGGAACGCTGCGCAGGCTCACGGCATCGTCGCGCATGATGGAAGCCTGTTATGTCAACGTTACGTGTCTTCCTATGCACTACCGAGTTCGTTATTAATTTGTGTGTTATTTTAATCGGTAATTAGTTGCATGTGTTTACTGTCTTCGGCAGTTTGGTTATAGTTGCCTAAGCAATACTTTGTAATCTACAACTTCTTTAGCTGACCTGTTGGTCTAGTGGTTAGTGACACTGACTGCTAAACCGGAGGTTATGTGATGATGTATCGCGATATGATATATCGCGACTGTAGTTTTTAAGCCTTAACTATCGTAAAAAACGAATTCTATACCAGATGTGCTCTTCAACCCTTTTGGGTAGATATAACGTGCATATCATTTATTTATATACACCCTTACGAGCATTACCTACACAGTTTACGCAATAAACATTCACTACAGTCTAAACCTGTCAATTACTGCACTGAACTATCATGGAAGGAAATTGCCATAATACTCCTTTGTCTAGCTCACGCCGCAAATTGCACACGCTTCGCAGTGGCAAAATTATCTTGTCAACGGGATTTTGATGCACTACTTACATTGAAATAAAGCAGAAAATTTAAGCTAGATGTAACACGAAAAACAACTTGAAAATAGCAGGATAATCCTTACTAATATTATTAATGCGAAAGTAACTCAGTCTGTCTGTCTGTCACGTATTCACGCTAAAACTACTGAACTGATTTAAATGAAATTTGGTACATAATATGATGTGTAGAGCCTGAAAAAGGCAAATATGTGAGGTTCAGTAGTGTAACGTGCTCTTATTTTATAAAAACCTAATATACATATAATAATAATAAATAAATATGTATAGATATGTCAAGTCAACTCTGCCTTCTTCAGGCTTCAATTAATAATGTATTAATTGATTACACATACATGTAAACAGGAACCGATTTCAATGAAATTTATATGGGACCTCTGAGGACAACATAAATATTTTTTTTAAATAGATCCACGATTAAGGGAAATATCTCGTAACAAACCTCCTCCTCCTTTTAAAGTCGGTTAAAAATGCTTTTTTAATTGATATTGCCGTTCATAAGTATAGAAGGTATAATTATACTTCTGACAACAATAAAAAAACAAAGCCACCCGCCGCGTCAGTCTGTCTGAACGCGATAACCTCAAAAACTACCGAACGGATTTTAATACGGTTTTACCAATGGATAGAGTCATTTAAGAGAAATGTTTGTGTGTATAATTTGTTAATGTTTTGTCTAACCGTCCAAAGCCGGTGCGCGCGGGTCGCTAGTATAATTATAAATAAAACAAAAACCTTTTATGCCATTTAATTAGTTATTTCGAAACCAACTTCAAACAATTAGCGTATCTTTACGACGCTATTATCGTAGGTGTTAAAATCTTTTACCTTTTATGGGAGGAGAGGCTGTGTTTGTGCATCTGTGGACCAAGACGTGTTCGAGGTGTGAATCAGACCTGCAAAAGTGTAGCCCAGAGACAATTGCTAGTTTGGACCGTATACATATATAGTACTTACTTTCTGAAGCCTATTTACATATATTATGATTAATGAATTTCATTTTTGGTACATATATTGCTAATATAAAATAGTAACTTGTCTTACTGTTCTGCTTATACAAATATTATAAAGAGGAAATATTTGTATTTTAGTATGTTTGTAACGAATAAACTCAAAAACTGCTAATTAATCAATGGCAAATCAATAGGATTCCCTAATCATTCGACTCGCGACACCACCGCCGCCGCGTCAGCTCATGATTAGGGACTCCTATTGAGTCTGAAACTAGTCGGGCGATCCCGAGAATATACGTGAGTAAACCGTTTTGTTTTAAATAATTATGAATACTACTCACGAAAGTTATTATTCAAAAACTGCTGGACCGATTTCCACATTCTTTCACTATTAGAATGCTACATTATTCCTGAGTATCATAAGCTATATTAATTACTATTTAAACAGTAAAGGCACCGAACCCGGGAAAGGCCGCTAGTTAGTTATAATTTATTTTGTCCAATATTAATTGCATCAATGTTTATTTAGCCGATGGTGACTTATCAACAAGAATAGTGATTGCCTAGCCCACAGCATTATTACAGCAGATATTAAATAATCACTTCTAATAGACAAATTGTTAAATTCTATTACTAATTATTATTGTGTTCTGGTTTACAAAAATAAAGAGTTCAAAATATATAAAACCGTCTAACCGAGAGACTAGTTTTAAGATTTGGTAGCGATATGATTCAAACTTAGATTTAGGATAAAACAATTGTCGAAATACTCTGAGATGACTGATGAAACAATAATATTGTACAACATAACTGGATCTTAACAATAGATAACTGGTTTTGTAAGATTTTGGCTTTTATTTGGTCATTATCGGTCGTTCCGTAACGGTATTGTTTTTTGGTTAAAGTTTTGCCTACATTTGCTTTTCTGTTTCTCCTGTTTTTTTTATTAATCGTCATTTTATCATACTACATAGATGAGTTATTACGATGATTATTTTTGTCATTTTAGTATAAAAATATTACAGGTAAGTTCTAAAAACCAGTTTAATCTGTCTCTGGCATCTAATTAATAAAGTAATGTTTTTGTTAAAGAATTAATTAATATATATGGTACTAACGCAGGTTATTTTATGCGTTGTAATACAATCTACACGACAAACTTGAAGTTATAATTTCGAACGATTTATTTGACATTTAATATGTAATTTTCATATGTGCAGAATAATTAAAAATACTTTAATCACTACCGATTAGTTTTATTAATACAACTATAGATAAGCCCCTAACGAATCAAAAGATTACTAAACCTAAGTTTGTCAACATTAAGGCCGTTTATACACTAGGCATCGTAAATCTCCGATACCCATACGATACCCTTACACCCAATACCCTTTTAGTATCCAAGCATACAATACAAACCATAGAGATTCGTTCGTTAAAGTCATCGGGTATTAGAGACATGTGTCACCTCGTGTACGAAGGGCGTAAGTTTAAGTTCAAGGTTTCAAGCTTTAAACGAATATCTTTGTTCTACGGAAATGTTAAGTACGAACACAAAGTTTTAAGTAACTTTAACGCTTAATATTCAAGCATGAAGAGTTTTACAAGTCGTCTCATTTCTTGAATAATTTATCTTCAAGGTTACCAATGTTTTAAAAAACATCACATAATATATCTAAGTAGCTTACGTTAAGTATGCTATTATCTTTGTAGTTCTAACAAAACAAACAAACCACTTTAGTAACATACAAAGAAATTTGAACGCAAAAAGCTTTTTACATAAAAACATTGACAATAAAAAGCTAAGCAAATCTGTAGCAATTATTGTCTAAATAAACATAGTTGATACTTTATATTTAAATGGAAATAATGTAGATAATATTGTATTATTACAGTTACAGTAGGCATGTTTCCTATTTTTTTTTAATGTCCGTCTTGTAGATTAATGAATTTTATTGGACACGATTTTTTCTTTTTTCCTGCAAACAAAAAATGATCAAAATACAGAGAACGGAAATTACGCGTGACGTCACTCCTCGCTACGATTTTTAGCGAAGCGTGGCGTCATAAGCCCCCACTCCGAAACTTTAAAGCGGTGTATCTTTGTATTTCTTTATTGTTTTGATAAAAGAAAAAATACGTGCCTAATATTTTTTTATTACTAACTGACGGACTAAATAGATTTTAACTTTTCATACCCAGGAAACATCCCTGTTGCATAGGTAAGTACCTGATATCGTTTAAATAAGAGAAAAACTTTGTACTAAGTTCTGTAACAAAAATATATTTCACCTGATATAGAAGTCCGTTGACATCAAGTCTCAATCATTCCACCAAAGAGGCAGATTAGAAAAAGAGCAAGACCAAGGAATGTCGGTCTCCTAAAAAGGCGTTCGGAGTCACGACTATCCGCGGCCGCCATATTTAAGAGCCCGTTACCAATTGGGAGGACATGCCTTAATAGACACCTGACTCATTGTCTGTTTATAAATAAACTCTTAGAAAGATTACGTATTTTTGTAGAATATTTTGAATGGGATATGTTAAATAAAATACAACCTTGTTGAAGTTATGTCGTGATGTCAATAAAAACGCCTTTACGATCGGTTTTAAAAAGTTACAAATTACCACTACATTAATTATGTCATTTGTCTGTATGTTTAAAATAGAATTGTGGGGATTAAAAATTTATAGGTCTCGCCGTCTCGGTATTATCACAACCGATAACTAATCCACGCAAAACCTGATCGGTCTATGATAAAGTAAATTGTTTACTTATTACTTACTTAACATACCTAAATAACTAATTTAAAGTCTAGTTATTTTTCAGGTTTTGTTAGTTTTTACGATTTTTTACTTAGTAAGTAAAAAATCTGCTGGGGAATAACACTGTGTCAAAATAAATACATTTTGCAATAATTTATAGGTTTCCTTGGAACGTCGCGTAACCGAGCAAAACCGGTCATTATTAATAGTTTTATACCCGTAAAGGCTGTGGGACATAAAACGATACTTCTAAGCGTTAACGGTGTTTATTTAAACCGTGAAATAACATTAACGCAAATAAATTTGTTAAACAAATTCTATTATGTTTGATTGCGTTCGTAATAAACTTTATGTTCAAAGGTGGGGTTTTGTTGTGGCGTAAAGTTAGTAAGTAAATAGTCAACGGTTTAGCGCTAAATATAAGCAGTAGTAAGGAAAAATAAGCAAGCATCTATTTAATACTTACAGCACAGATCAACTGCCTTGTTGCCCTAGATGACCAGTTAGCGCCACAGCAGAAAGCTTAAAAGAAGGTTATCACTAACGAGCTTAGAGTATCCCTTGTGCAGAGCGTAAGCAAATTTTTAGATGTAAATAGCTACCACGCTCGTTTACTGATTTAAGTGATTTTCTGTGCGACAACAGACGATTATGCGAAAATATCGATGGTTCCGAAATTATTAGGGTACATAAGTATTAGGTTTTAAAACAGTTTTAATATACGGGGCGCTCTGATTTGGCACTTTTTTACGATTGTACTTGTTCATACTAGTGACTACAGTTCATACTTGTTAGGCCCACTCTATAGTTAACAAAATCAAAATCAAAACTCATTTATTTAAATTAGGCTACAAAGTAGCACTTTTTAAACGTCAAAATAATAAAATAGACAGCACCCGATTTGCCCACCCTACACCGCTTCCTAAGTGCTCTAGCTGTGGAGAAGAAACGGCGCAACAAACTCTACAGCAGCACGCTGTCTTACTGTAATTACAATAATACAAAATATAATTTTGGGACCGCGCCAAATAAACAACTTTTTTTTTACTCTTGAGTGTCCAATAATAAGTATATATCAGTCGCTAACGGATCTCACAAACCATTACCAATCGTTGTAACATTTATAAGCCGACTAATTAAGCTACCTACAAGTTATCGTAATTAAATTATTCGCAAATTAAATAAGTTCGTAAGTCGTAACTATCTTATCTTACGTTTGTAATTTTATAATACGTTCCGCGTCAATATTTTATCAAAACATTACTTATTTAATTAGAGACTACTTAATAACTTTTTTTGGTGATATTTTCTGTTTTTTTTTAAAGATCACGCAAACTGACGAACACCGGTTTCGGTCTGTGATTTTAACATAGAATAATACTTTATGTCTATAAACTACGTTTTGCGATTTTCAGAAATAAAGTAACAATTTTGATTATGAATCTAACGATACCTTAACGGTCGAAATCTATCCAGCCATTTAGAAAATACGAGGTAACAAAGAAATTTACAAACAGAATCCAAGATACGCGCCGAAAACATAACCCTTCCTTTGCAGTCGGGTAATGAAGAGGCAACGCTTCAATCGTTTCATTTTTAAAAGATTATCAGCCAGTATTTTTTTTTTCAAATAAGAATATAAACCAGTTTTGTGTTATGATATGTTAATTACATATTTATGACTCTGTAATACCTAATTAGCATTCGGTAAAATAAAATGAGTTTTTTTAATCATTAGTAATAAGACATATTTACTATTTACTGCTGACACAAGATCTAAGCACATAAAAATACATATTTTAACAAATATATAACCTTAAAACATAAAAAATAATGCCGCTGCAAGGACACTTGGGCAAAATGGGAGTTTATATATACAATTCAGATACCCAGTGCGAGTGCGACTTTCTTAACCAGTGCCCTTACTCTTCAATTTATTTTTAAATTCTAATACAATGCCAATGCAAAATTGATATTAGTTTCGCTGGCAGGCGAATCAGTTTTCTTAAAAAAAAATAAAAAAAAGGAACTGACTGAAATCTAAACATTGGGAGTATTTTTTTGTACTGAGTCTTATTGTATGTGCCTGCTAAATAAATAACAATTTTGCATTGGTATTTTGTTAAAATTAATATTAAATTGGAGAGTAAGGGTTTAGACAATACCGAACTTGTTGGAGTGCCCCTAATTTTTTTTTTCGTTACGCCATATACTGTTCCGTTCATATACTGTCTTCAACCCACGCCGAGGGCACGACGTGGGGATATGTCGGACTTGCAACACCCCAGTCCCGTCCTTGCCCTTGCCGGAGTCCTGGATTTGCTAAAGCATGCTCGGCGGGGCTCCAGTGTCCACTCACCTGCACTTTGGAGGACTTAAACCGAATAAACTATTATAAAGATCGGTTATCTCGAGACATTCTTTGATTTGATAATCCTAACTACCATTAGCTGCCTGGTTCCGTTACAATTAATAGCTTAATGCTAACTACATGACATAAGAACCCGTTTCTTTTAATCTAATTAATAAATGTATTTATGTATGGCATGTATGTTATGTATGTATTTAAAATGATGTATCTTTCAATCAAACGGCAAACAGTTTCTTGCGTTAAGTTTTTATTGCGCGGTTGAGTAGATCATGACTAGTTAAATTTTGTGCTATAAGAGTTACACAGACCCGTAAAGTCTCTCGCTATGTCGTTTGAGTTTAAACCACAAAAAGAGACTTCTAGTGGTGTGTGGTTTAAACTTATATAGTAAATATATAGATGCATTTATATGTATGAAACATGTGTTCAATTTTTTTAAATGTGGTGTTATAATCAATTTTGTTGTATCAACATGTCCTTCCATATCAGGCATAGGTAAATAGGTAAAAATGACTTATGATAAATCTTAAATGTATTACAATTTATAAAATATAAAGGCAATAATAACATATCGCCTTTACATTTTAAAGGTCTAACTTAAAGGCTTACTCTTGAGTTAATATATAAGTATTCCAATACAAAATTAATATTATTGAACACATGATTCAAAATTCTTAAATAAATTGTTGTCAACTTTTTGATTCCAGTTAGATCTAGCAACAATTTGGATCTAGTGTTAAGTTTAAGAGAACAAAAAGTCACAATTTCGATGTCAATGGGTCTGAATTAAATTTAAGAGTAACTCCCCTTAATAGAGTTTTACCGTTATTCACAGAAATGGTGCCTGTATCAAGTACCTACTAAGGTCATTAAAATAAATTACATTAATTTCTTCAAGATATATTACTGAGAAGTACTTTGATGCCATTGTTCGTTCAGTGGTCTTTGTCGTACAGTGCGACAGTCATTTTTATAGCCTCGGTCAAATTGGAAAGCAATAGATCATTTCCTGGCCCTTCGGTCTCTATAAAGACTTGTTGATGCGCAAATGTAAAATAGGTACAATGATTTTATTACGCTCCATTTTGTTGAATTGCACAAAGAACCCGAAAGTTTTTAGGTGCTATGGTGGATTGTTATGCGTTCCCCTCTCCTAGGCCTATTCGCTATTTAGGCACGCATATTGGATAAGCATACAAACATTTATTTTGATACAAGTACTAGCGACCCCCAGCTTCCCGGGTGAATCACTCTATCGGCTATCTATTGGTGTAAACCGTATGAAAATCGGTTTGGTAGTTTTTGAGCTTATTGTGTTCAGACAGGCTTACAATCAGACGCGGTAGGGGAGTTTTTTATTATATGTATAGATTAGTCTCTACATAATAAAAGAAGATTGATGGTATATCTCAAATTAATTTACAAAAGTATTTAAATACCGTTGTAGATAGAATCAACTGATAATTTCGTCTGTAGTAATTAGTTTGGGGATTAATATCAGATGGTCGTATTTGGTTCAGTTCAATGACTCGTGTTATTTCTGCCATCGTTTAGTCGCTATAGAAGAATGACAGGTAAAATAATTTTGTATATTGTCTACTAGCTGCTACAATACAGTAAACATATGGATCATAAACATTTTAGCTTTTTTCAGGAGTAGGTAATTTTAGAGCGCAAATCAACATAAATTCCTACAAAATTGCGCCTATAACAACAATATGGGAGAGCATGTGTGGTCCTGTGTTTAGGTAGTCTATCGCAACTTGTTTAGTATTCCGGAACCGGTTGTAACCGGTTATGGCGTCATAACACTGACCTTAGGTCACGATGTAGATGTTCGGAGAATCTTTTGTGAGTCAACTTTGTAGGTTTTATGTTTTTACCATATGTTTAGGTACTGTCTAGATTGTGATGACGATGAAGTATTAAGTAATAGGAATAACTGTAGATGGTTTGGTTTTTCATAAAGCTAGTTTGGCATGTGTTCGATTTGATGTAACTAAGGTGTTTTTAGTAAGAAAACTTATCTGCAGATACGTTCACACGGCAAAGTAGATAGGTTTTCAGTCCACACTAACATTTTTTATTATATTACATTATATAGGTATTTTACTAACTAACATTTTTATTACATATTATATACCTCATAAATCAGCTTAATATAATATGTTAGTTTATAATATTATACAATAAAACATAATATAAAATGTTAGTGTGGCCTGCAAAGCTATCTAGTTTGCCGTTAGTGTACGTTATTATAAACTGGCGTTAGTATGTACGTACTCAGTTCGGTGTCACAGTCGGTATACTCGTGGTTGCAGTCGACGGTGTAAGCGGCGGCGCGGGCGCTCACCGCGACCACCAGCGCGCACCACAGCGCCACGGCGCGTGCGCACATCTTCGGTCACCGTAGCGCCATCTATAAATAAAACATTGATGTTACTACAATAAAGTGACAAAGATTACCTAAAAAATGGAGAACACATATAGCTTTAATATGCCTATTTTATGTTAAGAAATGAGGAAGTTGGTTAGATATCTCTAAAATACTGTTAAGTATAATCTATTTCATTTAAATTGTACATTAAAAGTCCAGGGATGACTAAATTAAAAAAATACTTTTTTGTACCATAACATGATCGTGTTCTAATGTTTTACAAACATTAATTAATTTATGACATGTGTACACTGCGCGATATGTAAAAACATAAGTGATTCATTTTTAAAATTCATGAGATCTAGCCTAATTGTTCTAAGTTACAGCAGATTGGAAAAGCTGACAAACTTGATATTCAGACACGCTTATGAAGATCGTAAAATTATACGGTATTATTATTACATGACTCAGCTCATGAATAGTTTTACAGCTGTAACATAAATACTATTAATCCGTACTAGATATCGAAATATGTTTATACATTTAGTACCTAAAATCTTGTACAATACAATACAAGCTTTCCCAAAAATATGATGGTGTCGGCTACCAGGCACACCAGATTCAGCTGAACACCATTATTTTATGTATCATATATATATCAAAAGATATATACGCAGTCTGTTCAAAAAGTACCCGGAATTCTCATTCTTCTAAAAAAATATTTATTTATTCGTCTACATCTATATGGTCCCCTTCAAAGTAATCCCTCCTAGATATAATACACTTATGCCAGCGTTTTTTCCAGTCTTCGAAACACCCTTGATAGTCACTTTTTGTAATGCTCTGTAGCACTCTCAGCGATTCTGCCTTTATCTCTTCAATCGATGAAAAACGCTGTCCTTTCATGGGTCTCTTCAACTTTGGGAACAGGAAAAAATCACACGGAGCAATATCTGGTGAATAAGGAGGTTGGGGCATGATTACAGTCTTGTTTTTAGCCAAAAAATCACGAATAAGCAACGATGAATGAGCAGGTGCGTTATCGTGGTGCAAAACCCATGAATTGTTTTTCCATAAATCGGGGCGTTTTTTTCGAATTGCTTCACGCAAACGTCGCATTACTTCAAGGTAATACTCCTTATTGACGGTTTGACCTTTTGGCAAGAATTCTTTATGCACTATGCCATTATAATCGAAGAAAACAGTAAGCAAAACCTTGACATTTGATCGAACTTGACGTGCTTTTTTCACTCTTGGTGACGTTGAGTGCTTCCACGTGGACGATTGTGCTTTTGTTTCGACATCATAACCGTACACCCATGTTTCATCACCAGTTATGACCCTTTCAAGTAAATTTGGATCGTCGTTGACGTCGTTTAACAGCTCCTGAGCGATGGTAATGCGTTTGTTTTTTTGATCAAAATTCAGCAGTTTTGGAACGAATTTTGCTGCCACTCGTTTCATGCCCAAAACATTTGAAAAAATATGATGGCATGAGCCAACTGATATGCCAACTTCATTAGCAACTTCTCTAATTGTGTTTAGGCGATCATCCATAATCATTTTTTCCACTTTTCTCACATTTTCATCGATTATTGACGTGCTGGGTCGACCGGAGCGTTCGTCGTCTTCAACGTCTTCGCGGCCATCTTGGAAACGCTTATACCACTCGTAAACACTTGTTTTTTTCATAGCAGACTCACCGTAGGCTCTCTGTAACATTTCGCACACTTGGTTACACTTTATTTCATTTTTCACGCAAAATTTAATACAAATTCTTTGACTCTTCAATTGTTCCATTGTTTAAACTAACAAAAATCGCCGAGCTCAAAAAAAACACGTCTACACTAGCCGCTACAAGACAGAATGTAAACAATGAATACAGCTGAAAATTTCACCATACATTAGGGACATGTGTACCAACACAATAAAAAAAAAATTTTGACCACCGGACTCTCCAGACGCGCGCAATTCAAAAATTCCGGGAACTTTTTGAACAGACCTCGTATGTACAAATTCCTCTAATAAGCAAATTCATTCTTAAGAACAGAAGAAACAAAAGACAGCTACTTTTCGTTATTCAATTATAACATTACAATACAAATATTCAATTAATTTCAATAGAAATGGTTAGCTTCGTTGAAATCACGATTAAATAGAATTAGAATTAATTGCATTATTCAGTTCCATTGTCTTCTGCAATCGGATCTTACGTTTGGTATTTTATTTGTGGCGTTATTTACCGTTGTTTAACACAATCGGCACTTGTATTGAATGTTGACCAACTGTGGTTTGTCTTGTGGTTTAAATTAGGTGAAACATTATACAGAATGCTACAGAAGTGACCGGTCATATTTGAAACACTGCTTCTATTAATAACATACTGTAAATTCAATTTTGGACCTCCCGTTACATTTCGATCACTTGCAGATATTTTTTTACGGTAGAGCCATTTTTTTGTTGTTGGGAATTTGCTGCTGTTTCCTTGAAAAAAGTTCTTCATTTCTATGGGATGAAGCAGTATCTCAAATATGACCGGGCATTTCTTTAGCACCCTGTATTCGTTCATGGTCTAATTCTTGAAGAAATTTGATAGCAGATAAAGTTTATTATATTTTGTCATTAGATGTAGGTCCAATGACCGAATATTCAAACGTCACCTTATGTGTCTCAGTGATTGAACAGTGTAAAGGTGCGCCTACACGGGCAACTAAAATTCTTGGCAATTTCTACACAATTTTTGTAATGCCATACATAGCTAGGTGTTGTCGGGACATCATTTCTAATTGCCAATAATCTCGCAAAAGAGCTCTGTAATGCAGCAAAAAGATGTTAAATATTGTTATGTTTCGGTCTGCCTGAAAAGTATGTTAATCAAATACAAACTAAGCACATAAAAAGAGAGTTGCAATAAATGTTATCCAGCAAATCTAAAAAAGATTAGATTCAATATTTTCTTACACATCTTTTTTATTAGAACAA
This sequence comes from Diachrysia chrysitis, assembly GCA_932294365.1. Classification (NCBI taxonomy): domain Eukaryota; kingdom Metazoa; phylum Arthropoda; class Insecta; order Lepidoptera; family Noctuidae; genus Diachrysia; species Diachrysia chrysitis. The sequence goes on from OW028661.1 coordinate 3,854,915, forward strand.
TGTATACACATTGCCTTATATCTACTGACTATTACTAGAATAAGAATAAAATTTATTGTCTTTACGATGTTTTCTTCCGAGTGAGCGGGTGTCCTTGAGGATTCCCCCGCCCAAACAAAAAAAAAAAAAAAAAAAAAGGACTAGATTAACAAATTACAAGTAATTATAAGATTTACATTTTTGTTACCAGTGGTCCCCAAACTAAGCCAAAGCTTGTATCTTGGGGGCCGGAAAAATACTGCCAAACATTATTGAAAGACCCGTGTAATTACTTGTTTGTTCCTCTCGTGAGATTAGAAGCATCTAGGTAAACATCGTTTATCAAGTAAAATATAATATCCTAATGAGTTAGATAACAATTTTTAATTATTTTCGTCATATAGATTATTAATAAATATTAGAGACGCATATTATTCTTTTGTATGTAACTAAAATCTCACGGCGATACATTAATTTCAAATGTCGCATGACGTCACATATTTTATGCATTTCGTCTAATCGTTATCTCCTGAACTTTGATTTACTTTATCCACTTACTGTTTACTTATTTAAAAAAAAGTAAACACTAAGTTTTATTTTTTATTTTTTAATAGACGGACTAATTATATTTTGACTTTTCATGCCCATCCCTTTTATTTCGGGTTATTGTTAGATATTTAGTAGGAGAAACCGCATCTGAAATACATAAGGAACACAAGCTTTAGCTGGTAAGAAGAGTGTTGATCAACGCTTAAGTTAACACCTTTCACAACAAGGCTTCATTAACCAGTAACCAAATTGAAGTCTTTAAAAAAGAACAAGGTAATATAGTTATTTAAAACCAAACGGAACTGACCAGTTCGACTCGCGACACCAACGCCGCCGCGTCAGCTCATGATTACGGACTCCTATTGAGTCTGAAACTAGTCGGGTGATCCCGAAAATATACGTGAGTAAACCGTTTTGTTTTAAATAATTATGAATACTCACGAAATTTTTATACAAGGCACTATAGATTGGCATGCGAATAACAAACGAAATAATCTAGATACATCCTTCCCAATATGAACCTAACCTAACCTTACCAATTGACCTTAATACCAATACGACAACTAAAACAAGATCGCATTGAACTGATTCATAAAAAAAACAATTTGAATGTAAATTTATTCTGCCACCAGCTGGTAAACTAATCTTCATGAGCGTCGCAGTAGTGTTAAGGTCAAGGTACATGGGCCAAATACAGCCTTTTTTTGAAGAGCTCTGCTTTAGTAAGATTTTGTTTCACCGGATTATGACGATGCAGCCACAAAACGCCACTATGTTTTTTGTGTGCAGTGTGGCAATTTCTGAGTTTGTAATAATAATATCTCGGGACTACTTATACACTGCCATCTGATCCCAAATTCGGCAGTTCGGCAGAGTCTTTATTATAGAAACCAGACAATAGATGAAAATACTTACATATTTCTAAATACATACATTAATTATAATAAAATTACACCCATACACGGAAAAAATGACATGCTCATTAGACAAAGATTTATCCTGGGTAGGAATTGAACTCACAACCTCCGGTTTAGCGTCAAGGTTACTATCCACAAGATCAAAAGGCCGGACACAGTTATTTTTATATAATATAATATTAATATAATATATCTTGGGACATCTTACACACGGTCATCTGATCCCAAACTAGGCAGAGCCTGTATGATGGCAACCAGACAACTGATAAACATACTTATATATTTCTAAATACATACATATTATAGATAAATTACACCCAGACGCAGAACAAATGATCGTGCTCATCACACAAACATTCGTCATCAACACAATTATTTTTATACATAAAATATGAACCAGGCTCATTGGAAAAATCCAATAGATTCACACTGTCTCTATCTCGGCACTTGCGCTATCTTGTAGCTCTTTTTAGAAGTGCTAAGTTACGCCGTAATATGTGAAAATTGGAGTCCACACGTCGCGTCGCTAGTATTTCGGAGCTCTAGTGCGCAGCCCATACGTACCGGCCTTAAGACTTATTTGTATTATTGTATTATGACATCACAGTGATTCACTTACGCCCACTTAGTAAATGTATTGTTCACGTGTTGGTTTCAATTATTGTATTAAAATTAGTTTTCACTTTCGTACAAGGTTGTAAGTAACAAAAAATAATTAGGACATCGACTCTTGTTCTACGAAAATCGAAAGGATAAATATGAAACTACAATATTAAATAGGTTTTTCTATAATATGAACTTTACACTGTACCTACTGGCAGTCAAGTTTTTTTTTATTAATAATTTTATTTTATCTAGACCTTCCATTATTTTAATTATTTCACATTCGTAAATGGCACATTACGTCGCAATATTATTTTCTTTTTTTGAAATTGTATAAATTTTCGGACTCGATTTTTAAAGCCCTTTATTTTGATAATCTTTATATGAGTGCAATTAAAAGCATAACTAATTAATTTTGTTTTTTTTAAGAATTGTATTTAACCCAGTGACACTCGCGGTAACTAGACGAACCTAATGACGCATTATTTATAAAAATCGGTTCAGTCGATAAGTAGTCCCGTTTTTATCTTCGCCGAAGTCGGGTAAAACTTTTACATGTAGTAAAAGTTTAAGAAACATAATTCCATAACTATGAAATTACTGTATGATGATAAAAAATGTTTAATTATTGTAGTGATAACACTCTTAAGAGAGCACCCACAATTGCTCTCACATTATTAACATATTTATACAAATTAATAACATACTTAACCATGTATAGTACATTATTCTCCATTCATAAGCAAACAGTTTTCAAGCCGTTTCACGTTTCTCACCGATCGTATTAAGGTCGCTTTCTTCCAACAACAACAGCTGTGAGCAAGTGCAAGAGATGGCTCTCAAAATAACGGTGTTTTATGTAGACTTGTAGCGAATGTGCGAGTAATGCCGCTAAATTATGATTAAAATGTCTATGGAAAATATGAGGTAAAATACAAATAAACACCTATATATAATCTAAGAGTTAGAGGAATACCTTATAGAGATTGGTCTGACTCTTTTGATAAAATAATACATTTTTAAATAAATAATTCAATTTTTTTATATTCCGCAACATAGGTAGTTAACAACGACATCCAATACCCTAATTATAGGTTTAGAAACAAATAAAAAATCAATTGAAAAAAATAATCGTATACCACAAAATTGTGTCTAAAGTACCTCTATCCCAATATACTAACAGAAAACAGAAACGTCGATGTACAATGACAATAAAAGTACTACTCGACCACAATCGATAAAAAAAAACTCTTAAATAGTAAAGTCGTTTGGTAAAATCAACAGTCGTTATATTGCTTTTTTGTCTTGCTACATCCTTAAGTTATTTGCCATATACAAGACATCTTTAGCAGGCAACCTCAGCAATGTACCTTATAAAACTACGATAATGTAAAAATTCTAAAGCTGTATTGTTAAAGGCGAACAAAAGATAAAACTATTTCTTTTTGTATGTAAAAACTGCAAAGGTTTACAAAAAGGTAAAAATGACTACCTTTGTACAGTTCCGCGCGCATTAGTTCGTGTCGCATTAAAACAAGTGTTGGCCATAAATATCTTATTAAGGCAAAAGAAAGTTGGTGAAGTCATTGACTTTGTGGAATGAAGGATTGCAGGTGACCCCGCGGGTTTTTGTTAAAGTAATCATCTCGCTCTCCAAGCTGTCCGAGTCGTATGAGGTTGAGGTAAGTGTGAAATTTTGAGCTTATTTCTTAGTTCGATTTAGAAGGTAATTTTGTACAGTCAAGTTTATTAATACATTGGCCCTTTCAGGCTGCAAAAATATATGAATGTCAAAAAAACTTGTATTGTATTGTAATATTGTGAGAATTATAAGCATAATTAAATTAAAGGTCTAAATCTTTTAGATTCATTTATATGTGACTTTTTTTTTCTCAATAACATGTACACAGCCAAATGCACATTATTATATTAACAACTTTAAAAAAGCAAATGCGAGGAAAACTAGAAACTACTGTCATTTCTGTAACAATGTAAACTAGACCTTATTTGTTCGCACAAATAATTGACTTTCCCATGCATGTAGAGATAATTAAGAAGCTTAGCCAGCTCAGATAATTTGAAAGACAGTGCATTATCATGCATTAGGTATATATTATTAAATCATCTACATAAGGACATATTTTTGATCTATAAGTTCTATAGAATTTATTGAGCTTTCCAACAGTGCCAATATATTAATGAACTTGACTGTACTTGTTTGAGTTAAAGTTCGTTAAATATTTTTATTCCTAAAACTTTCCAATAAGAAAAATGTTAGCTATATTTTGATATGATCAGATATTATGATTATTCTATTTTACTCGTTTCCGTTTTACCTTCATTTGATATTAAAGCGTTGTTAAATTAATAAGCAATCAATTGTTTTCTTTTTTTATTATATTATTATAAATAATATATATTATATAAAAAATGAGGCAGATATATTATTAGCGCTTGCATTTTGAGGACTCAAAAACGTCCTAATTAGGTCGTTTTCCTATCCTATTTTTGTATTATTTATTAATTTATTATACTTAGTGCATCTTGACAACATTTTGACCAGCGCGCTCAGATTTCAAACATCAGTAACTATGTAGGTATCATTGATAATAGGTATAAATATTGTCCTACTTCTAGGTAAAGTTCTTCGTAGCTGACTCCAGACTTTTCAGGCTTGAGCCACTTTACACTATTCCTGCAAGTTGCGATTGGTGTCGTCAGGCACTCTGGCCACCTTCCACTTAATTACGTTGATACGATTACATGATTAGTCGTTTATCAATTGTTTAAACCTGGTACAAAGTGTACGGGTTACGAGAGGCGTTCACGTCATCGCTTTTATTTCCAACACAAAAGTCGTTACCTCATTCTGTAAAAAGATTAAAAAATATCCTTAATTTTCCTTTTAAGAGGATTTGTGAGAATTTATCTTTTCCCATTGACCATCGTTGGGACTTATCTTTTTAAATTTGAATGTCATAAACAAGGATTTTTGAATTCCTTCTAATTCAAAAGTGATGTCACCAGAGGTAATCACTGAAAAACAGTTCTGTATTACAACTAGTTGTTGCTTAGTGAGTACCTGTTTATCACACTCACTTTTTATGTTGTTTAGTTAATATTGTCATTGTGCACGGTTTTTGATGTGTCAATAAATTTCTTAAATTATTATTTTCTGCCTTTTAATAATTTTAACTTTTTCGTGACACCTCTAATCTTATTCATTTAAAAATGGTAATCAACCTCTATAAATATGTAAAAGGGCTTGTGATTATATAATACCTACTTATATTACCTATTACTAGAAATCATGATATTCAATACTTGTTCAATCATATTTTTAATCTCTAAGTAAAGTCGCAACATGTGTCGATACCTATACTATTCCTACTGAACCATCGGCTAATATAAAGATTGGCCTAAAAGATTAGCTCACGTTGCAATACGTACAATCGTACACATTGGCATTGCATCCACATCCACATAGCTAGCACCGTGGGTAGATCAGATGATGGTGGTTGCATCATCCGGGGCACATCGGCCTGCAATTGCTTCGCGCACTTCGATTTACTTGTGAATTTACGTATTGCTGAGTTCATCCAAACCTATATTATAAGTATTTATTATTAGCCTATCTAGGTACTAATAATACTTATCAACTCTCTCTCGTTCCAAACAATTGTGGGTCACACAAATGTTTTTACATGCGGGGATAGAACCCGCCGCACGCTGCGCACAGTGGTAGTTATCGTGTTGACCTATACCACTTGGCTATCCATGTAGTCAAAACAATAAAAAAAAAAAGGTGTTTATATCTGATTACAGGTACTTGTTCCTTTTTGTACACTTCATATGTTATCCTTAAAATGACATCTAGCCAGTCTTAATTTTTTGTCTTTTCTTTTTTTTAAAACTACTCCCGCACTAAGGAATTTAATCCTTGTGTCGCGGGGGGTTTTACAAACATTCAAATCACATGCACAAAGAACACCCAGACTTGGAACAAGCATTTGTGGATCACGCAAATGTTTGTTCCATGGGGATCGAACCCGCAGCACTTCGCGCGCAGAGGTAATTGGCGTGGTGACCTATACCACTCGGCTATTCGTGCAGTCAAATTAAACATATCTAAACATTGAAATATAACAAAAGGGAATAAATTAATGTTCTAACATTGTTCTCTAAAAGAAAAACTGAGTGTGCTTTATCTATTATTGTATTGTGCTACAGATTACATTTCACGCGTGATCTCGTAAACCGACGCCGGCGCATCGGACCGAGCCGATTTCTTCACATCTTCCCATGGAGAACAGAGTATTGACACACGAACTGTGCCATTGTCTTCTTTAGACACTTATAAAGTGCCACGAAGGTACCACAGACATTAACTTACAAGATTTATAGAGCCTATCCATACACTAAATTGCTTGACACATTTACGTATATCGTATAGTAGCTGTCCCCCGCGACTTTGTTCGCGTGTTTTAGTTTCAACAGTTTTTCATTTTTGCAACATTTTTCATTTATGCTCCGCTCCTATTGGTCGTAGCGTAATGTTATATAGCCTATAGCCTTCCTCAATAAACGGACTTTCCAATACCAAAATAATTTTTCAATTCGAACCAGTAGTTCCTGAGATTAGCGCGTTCAAACAAACAAACAAACAAACTCTTCAGCTTTATAATATTAGTATAGATAATTGGTTATTTAGGAACGGATTTCCTTCATAACTAATTAATGTTTAAAAAGTAAGATAAATTATTACCTACACATCGTCAGGCTTTCAAATATCTATAAGAAACTTAATATTATAATCTTACGGGAAATACATTTCACTTCACTATCCCACAGTGTTGTTCAATTAATAATAAGTATTCTATTAATAAAAAAACTTTAAAGTTTAAGCAAATCGAATCGCAGTTAATTACGTAATCCTATTGCAAGATAAAACAACAAACATACGCTTAAATCGTGTGAAAATAAATTAAATACTTCAGTAAGTGTTTAAACAAATAGTTTTACAGAGACATACTGAAGCTATGTATGTAACATTAAAGTTAACCGCAAATAACGACGCAAATAGTAATTAACAAGCAAGTATTCGTTAGCTCACAGTAATCATGTAATTCGCTAACTTTAGGGCGCAGACACACGTCGAAACACAATTAGGCATTGTAAAACACATTATTTCCCACTTGTTAGGTCAAATCAGTTTTAATTCGACATTAAATCTCATTGCTGCTTTAACGTGTAAAGTAGAGACAGATAGATATTTAAGTTCGTCTTTAAGATAAGTTGCGTTTCAGTGTTTGGGGGTAAAACTTTTTGATCCGGGGAAATCCTTATTGGATTTCTCTGCCATTGGCAAATGAAGAATACAGAGTGCAACGGCAATAAATGGTGATATTTGAAATACTGCTTCTACCCATAGAAAAGAACAACTGTCTTCTAAGAAACAGACAATAAAAAAAAAATACCTTTGATGCAGTCAAAGCCTGCGCTCAGGCTAATTGAAAAGATCTCTCCCAAAAATTGTCAACTTTCCGTTTAGGTACGCATTGCAATCTCCCGCGATCCCCGAAAATTAATCCAAAACTAGGTTTTAACAATGTACCTACACGTCTCATATTATTACACACATATTTTATGACCTTTCATGGTTCGAATAAATAATTATTAATATCTTGAAACAATCACACACGGTCATCTTATCCCAAACTAGGTAGTGCCTGTATTATGGCAACTAGACAATTGATAAACATATTTATATTTCTAAATACTTACATATTATTAATAAATTACACTCAGACACTGAACAAATGTTCATGCTCAACACACAAACATTTGTCCTGGGTGGGAATGGAACACATGGCCTACGGTTAAGCAGTCAGGGTCACTAACTACTAGACTAACAGGCCAGCCAGAAATGTGCCTAGAATATTTTCTTTCATCAAGTACAAGATTTAAGATGGATCTCTTTTAAGACGTTTCTACCGTAATACTAAAGATTTTCGCCTTCTAATCATACATTTCTAAACAAGCCAATTATAAGATTAATCCTAGATTGATGATAATTGCGTTACTTGCTGATTGAAGATTTGTAATCATTGTTTCTTAGTTTCTAATAAACATCAGTAAATGAACTGGGTACACTTCCAGTCGACAGCGACGTGGATGAAATTTTTGACGCTATTTTTTAGAGTATTTTAAGTGTACATATAGTTAAGTTTGTATATATTTAAAATTGTAAATAATAGTTCATAAATACTTAACTCACTATTGAACCCTATATACATCTGTAATTGGATTTGAATTACAAATTAGCTTATTGACAGTTTAATTTAGTTTCATTTTGAACTGGGCTTGTCATTTTAAAAACCGTAGCAGTAACACAAAATTAATAATAAAATAATAAGTAAATTATATTTATTTGTTTTATTTTAAGAAGGCTCACAGAAGAATAAAAATTTAAAGGTGTATTTTTTATGTATAGAGAAACCAACAAGAACCTAATAAAATTGAGTTAGTTAACGATAAATGGCGCTATCTCGACTTTTTAAGATATTTCTAGTTTAGAATACAACTCTCTCCTTGGTCTTAAGTATAGGTTGACATTACCATACCGGCTTAGTTAGTTTTGACGGATGTATATGGAATAGCTAGTCTTGTTGCAATCACCTATGCAATCAGTCAAACACCCCATGATTATAATATTTCTACAGTGATGACTATTATTAATCTTTCTCCAGTAGATTGACAGCTCTCTTTTTCCGAAGGGTTTTCTAACCAGCCCCCCTAGACAAGAAATCGCTCAAATGACATTAAATGTATGGAAATTACATCGTTTCGATAAGTCTCGACTTGGACTTGTCACTTCCATACATTTGAACGATTCCATCAGCGATATCGCTTGTCGAAATGTCACTTGTCTAAGGGCTCAGTAGAACGTACTATTAAAATAAAAGAATGAATAGTAGCCGCTATCAGTAGGAAAATAAAATACTTACTAGCAGTTTAAGGAACAGATTTGTAGGTATGCAGGTTTAAAACCACTATGGGCAAGTACCAATCTGAGTTTTCCAAAGTTATATGTACTTTCTTAATTATTCTAAGAGATCATTGACAATCGGTGAAGGAACACATCGTGAGAAAACGGAGATTCCAAACATTTGAAATCGCCAACCCGTAATGAGCAAGCGTGGTGATCAATTCTCGTGCCTTCTCTACATGAGAAGAGGCCTGTGAGACATTTATAGGCTGGTATTATTATTTGTATCTCTCTTTTTTCACGGGCTATCCTCAGTATTGAGAATACTCGGTCCTTTGAAAGGCTTACGTGGGGACACAGGTCCAACACGCAGTGGCCTGTGAGACATTTATAGGCTGGTATTATTATTATTTTTGTAAAAACTTTAAGTTACTAATTTTTGTGTAAGATAGACAAATATTCTGGCGCAGCTTCTGGTATTTTAAGTCACATCAATAAAGGATTGAGTTTGTTATAAAAACTAAGAATGTTTGTACGGTTATACTATATTTTAGAGTCTTACTTTAAGTGCTTAGTAAGTTTTCTGATACTCTTGGCTCATGATCTCCCCATTCACCTTTGACACCCCCAACAGGTTTGAGTACTCGTTACAAGGTTCGACCCAGCACAAAACATAACTAAACTTATAAGTACCAGTATAAGGTACTAAGGTACTGGTACCTTAGAGAAAAAACCTTAAAAAGGTTTGTACGAAAATATATTATAATATAAATCGTATTTTGATTTTCTACCCTAGTAGGTAAATGGATTCTCCATTTAAAACTGGCAAATACTGGTATTCAGTTGAGTGTGGTAAAGTCCTAGTAAGTAAATAAATTTTAAACACGTATGTATTTTTGCCTTTTTCTAAATAGATATACTGAATTAAAGTTCAGGAGTGGACCATATGACGTCATGTTTGTACAAAACGCACGAAATTGTAAAGTCATGCGATATTCCAAATTAATGTATCATTTAGAATCTTCGGTTACGTAAAATAAGAAAAAAAATGTGTGTCTAATATTTTTAATAATCTATCCGACAGACATTAAAAAAAAGTCATTACCCAACATGATTTAAGAAAAGGCTTCGCATAAGAAAGCTGTAAGCCTATATTACAAAATTTTATAATTTACAATATCTGCGTAAATAAGATCAAATTAAATGTGTTCTCAATATGTCTGCATCTTTACAGGCATTGCCTAACGTTGCGTATTCCCACGTACAGTAAAACAATAGTTTTACTACACACGCGGTTTTTCTCTCCTAATCGGTCACTCGTTTCGTAACATATTGTATGCACAAGTAGGTATTCGTGTAAGAAAAGTGCATTGTTTAATCATAAACATCGAGATGTATGGTTTAGCAGCTAATTAGTAATAGTAGCCGAAATGTGTTCATTGCATTGTATAGCAACGTTTGTTGATGCTGACGTACCTAGCTGTTATAATGCATTATACTAATCATATCATTGTTAAGTCATACGATGTTAACTAGAGGAGTCTGGCAAGCATGGTTAATTTACGCACTAGACTTTTACGTTTAAATCTGAGCTGTTAGTTATTATTTGATGCACGATCGAGTGGTAGGTCGCAACGCCAATTACCATAGTGCGCGTCGTGCTGCGGGTTCGATCCCCGCATGGGACATGCATTTGTGCGATACCCATGCTGTATAATAATTTTTGTGAGGAATATTCATATTTATTTAGAAAATGCAACTCAATAGGAGTCCCTGATCATGTGCTGACGCGGCGGCGGTGGTGTTGCGTGTCGAACAGTAAATCCGTGAGTAAACCGTTGTATTTTCTAAATAATAAGTACTTATGCTTGCTTACTCTTAGTCTGGAGGTTCTTTGTGCATGTGATTTTAATGTTTGTGAAATCGCCTGCGACATAAAGATTTATTTTCTTTTTGCAGGAGCAGTTTTCAAAAAAAAAAAAAAAAACTCGATTTTAGCAGTATAGGTAAGTACTGGAACATTACTAGATATTTAGGTATCATGTTTTTTATTGGAAATAAGAATCATGTCAAATTCTTCAATGTTAATGATAATAAAGTTTAAAAATATCTTTAAAAGTAAAATGTGTGCAAAACGATGCTTAGTTAAGTAAATATCGTTATTTTTACAGAAATAAAAGAATACCTTTCAGAGTTATATAAATAAACTATTGTGGAAAAGCAATTTACGAGATGTTTATCATCAAGAATGTATAGAAACCTCATTATTCCTGTGATTGGCTGCGGCTTCGAGCTTGCAGTCCAGGGTTTGATTCACATGTCGGTCTCAACGTTAATATGTATGTTACTGAGAATTTATAACATTTCCTGATAGACATTCTAAATATGCTAAAAGACAATTCTACTCAAAATCAGCAAACCTGTATAATAAAATAAACAAAATACTAAATATCTATCCGCTACCTAACAGGGATTGCAAAAAAGCAGTTACTGAATGGTTAAAACCAAAGACGTATGAAGATACAGAATTGTTTTTACATTTAAATGAGTAGTAAAGGTTAATATTATACACACAAGCACACACATTCACTAACACGCACACACCCGCAAACACAAACTCACGCACAACACACACATACACACAAAACACACACATACACATACTAATTACAATTATTATTATGTTCTTAATATTTTTAGAAGTTTGTTTTTAAGTTTTATTGTGATTTACATTTTCTAGATTGTTTTAAGTTTTTATGTTAATTTTACTCCTTATTTTATAATTTTATTCCTTGTATACAACTTTTACCATATTTACCGATGTAATTGAAGAGCGGGTCCTCCTAGCACAAGTATATTATTACTTAAAAGGAGGTCCCTGCGTAAGGTTAACTGTAAAAGTTTGATGGTTGAAGAATAAACAATTTTTATTTTTATTTTTTTTATTTTTATTCTCAGTAGCGAGGTCGGAATAGTGGCCTCTATTACATGGTATGTAGTAAATATACCGCTATCTATATTATAAATAGACTAGCAAAACAACATTTAGATAAGCTAAAACTAAATTATAAATACTTTTCTTTAAATCTAAGTTTAGGACAAACTTGAATACCCAGAAAAATAATAAGCAAGATTTATTTATTTACAAATAAAATTATCTTTATCTTTTATGCCGTCACAATCGAATATCTGAATAACACGTGTTGTATGATACCCATTTAATTTTTAAATATAATAATTATATTTTATTATTATTTTAGCGAATCTAGCAATACAAACTCTGTAAGAATTTCAGGCCATTTTTAATTTATTAAGATCGAGCAAAAGATACGTGAAGAAGAACTTAAGAAGAAAGACTACAGTAGGTAATTACAACACTGCCTAATTTAAAAGAGGGTTTCATCAGAATACCAATAACTTACACTTATTTGAGTCATGGAGTACACTATCATAACCACGCATGACGTCAGAGAAAGTGTTAGTGGCAATTTATTGCGACATTACGACATGATGGAGGACTGAACCTCATATGGAAGGCTATTTGATACTCAGAAATTGGCGATGGCAGTCCATAATGGAGAGAGGAAAATTTTACTTTGAAAGTCAAGTGAAATTAGTTGAGTTGTAGTGCAGGTAAATAATGCCGATTAAATTACAATAATAAATTATGAGTAAGAAATTGGTTTTAATCTCACTAATCGTCTTTATAGAACTATGGCCTTATTTATAAAAATCTCGACTCTCTAAACACCTTCCAGATTTTTTAAGACCGTTAATAGATAGGAAGGCACCTATTTTTATAATAATAATAATCGAAATATTTTAATAAACACTTATATTTTATTTTAAAACATGCTTAGAGTTAGGATTAGTGAACTTTGGCTTGAATATATTAATAAGTAAAATTGGCTATGACTTTAAACTCAAATATCACGATAAAAGATTAAAATAATTTATCAAAACTAATAAAAATACCTAAGAACGTTGGGTAATCAAGGAATAATCATAAATGTAATTTGTTTCTTTCTTCTCTTTCGGATAATAAGTAAAAAAAACTTTTCTGATTCGCGCCAAAACACTGTCTTTTTTATACTAGAATCGTAGACAAAGAGGCAAAGGCTAGCACATAATGCCAGACCTGTCAAAAACGTCAAGATCTCCTATCTTCGAGAACGAGGGAGGATAAACGGAGCGCAACCAGTTCTCAGCTATTTGCAAAATCATGTTATCGTAAGTATTTTTACTTTTTATTATGTTCTCGACACTTGCATTTAAACGCTGAATTATTGTACAACAACAAAACAGTATGAGCAAAACGTTTATACGATAAAACAGGTACTTTAGTCAATATGTTGTTATACTGGTAGGTTAAAGGCCTCTGAAATAAATTTCAATCCTAATACAATGCCAATGCAAAATTGCTATTCATTTAGTAGGCACACAAATGACCCACAGTACAAAAATATACTGTCAATGAATAGATTCTAGTTAGTTCAGAACATTGGAATTGTATTGAAATTAAAATTGAAGAGTAAGGACACTGATTTAGACGATGCGAGAATGTCATGCGAGTTACGGTACATTGCGGGACTGCGCGACGACTATGGTGTCATAAGTGATCGATCATAGACAGCTCTATCAGCAGTCTATATAAGTTTTAAAGTAAGGGTAACTTGGCCTAAGTAAACAAACCAAAAAACACGCAAATCCTTTATATGAAATATCAAATCAGGTCGCTAAAGCCCTATATTCGGGTTTCCGTTGCTGCATAAACCAATGACCCTTATATTATTTAATAATGTGAATATTAAATCAACGAATTTATTTAAGAACCGCGTCAAAGGTTAAACTTTTAAGCAAAGTAATTGCATGGGAAACTCAGTTAGGTTCATAACAACGTTATCGAAATAAAATTCCGAAAATATTTATTAATGCATAATTGTTCTTTGAATTGTAATTGAATGGTCGATTATACAAATGTTCCCATGTAGCTTGCGCAAGTTGACCTTGTGTTTGAGTCGCACGAAGGGGTCATGTTCACAGCCCGGGAGCTTTTGGCGGGTCATTTTGTAAATACTTGAGGCTTAAACGTGTTTTATCGTTGATTTTACACGTATTATAATTTACCTGTATATTTGTATAAGCACTGTATATAACCTACAGTAAAATTGATACGATGAATAGGTTAGTTATTCTTTGACGCAGGTCTTTATGACCTGATTTCTGTTATAGCTAAAAACAAGAGAACTACAAATTTCTGAGCAGAATTTAAAACGTAAATCCGAGCTAATACTTCTTCTGCCTACCCTTTTCTCAAGCTATATTGGAGTCGGCTTCCAATATTATTAGGGTAACATTACTTTTTGAGACAGTCTTAATAAAACGATGCGCTCCGTTTTGACACTAATTTTACGATTTCACATGTTCATACTAGTGCCAACAGATCATACTCGATATGCGCACTATAGTTCACTTATTTATTCCTCTAAGAACAACGCTAATGTTGCAATGATGATAGTTGTGCACGAGGATTTATGATCTGAATTTCTTTTTTACAACTTGTATCTGTAATTAATCAGTAATTTCGGAATAAATTGTCGATTTCGACGTTTTCCTCATAACGAAATGTTGTTAACATGCAAAGTGAAAGCATTTCTCCGATCTTACACTTAAAATATTATTCGGAACAGTTATAGCGTATAAAAGTTAAAAGCAATTGACTTAACTTCAGCGCATTATTTTTTTTATATTTAAATGCCTTTTTTGGCTTGTAAATGATTTTAGGCCATAATTAAAAAAAAATATATTATAATATCATAAAAATTCCATGCTTGAAAACTATGAAAAAAAAATGAGTCTACCACATTTTTTTCGAAATATCTTTCAAAAGCGCTCGTGTTTTGTTTTTAGACAGAAATAATAAACTTAAGCTTAGAATTGCTAAAACTATAACTTTAAGCTTTGATATTATTTAAAGCATAATTATAAATAAATGAGTAAATAATCATACATTAAACTAAATTAAAAAAAAATACAGTTACAAATGAAGGTTCTCGCCATTTAAAAATCCGCTATATGCGTTAGTATCGCATGCGGTCCATCTCAATTTCTACCAATTACGAGGGGAGCTACTGGAGCTGGTCTCTCATTGATAGAAAGTGACAGATGGACAACATGACTATCAAACATAGCATATTTAGAAATCCCGGTAACCGTTATTAGTAGAGCGCATTCTCGGGAGACCAAACCTGTTTTTTGATAAAACACATCTTCAAAGTTTTTAACCATAAACAAAAGAACTTAACATGACTTTATGCACATAGCAGTTTTTACCGATGTGTATTCTTGGATAACATAGATTAGACGTAATAATTACCTACCGATTTCATTAACTTAGTTAATTACTACGTAGATCTGTGCCAGTTAAGAGCAAGATTACCGTTTCGGAGAAACTACAAAACTAGAACGTCGCAGACTGTTGCGATAATTTCTTGTTATTTCAGCTAAACAAACATTCAGAAGACATTTGAAGAATTGGTTCTGTTATTGATAGCTGTGGCGTGTGTGTCTAATTATGCAATGCTTGTTATGTTATGCGTGACTTAACAGATTGAGGAAAATATTCAGGTATGTTTGGGACTGTCTCATTGCAGAACAAATAGGATTTCAGTTACGTAAGTATGTGCTAAACTTACCTACTTTATGAGGCTTAGAAAGCGATTGGTCTTAGATTTTTAGAACCTATTTTATTATTGACAGATATAACTAAACTAAAATGTATGCATCGTCTGTTAAGATTTACAAGGTGTTACATAATTGTGTTAAATAATTGATATACAACTTTTCGCATCAATTATTTGACACCAAAAATCATAAGAAGCGTTTTATTTTATCTTAACATTTTGCTAGTGGTGTAATAAGATATTGACCTTTGTAGTGCGCGGACACGCTTTTTATAATTGTTGGTGTCGAATTATTGATGCAAAAAAGTTACCTATACTATATCTATTTAATGGACTTATTTTGAGCAGATATTCTGTAAACTGCCTCTATACCAAATGTACTATCCCTTTTGGATAGATATACCCTTTAAGTAGCGCCCTGTATAGGATTTACTAAGTTAATGTGCCTACATGTCATAATATATTATGTATTGTATTCGGATTGATTGTGATATGCCATTAAAATATTTTCTAAAAGTTTAAACATTTTAGGGGTGCGGATAAAAGGAACAACATTATACAATGGAGGTTTTAGCAATTCCAAACATGAAAATCATTCCATTTTGTAGCATATCTATTACAGAATCATCTAAAGCCTTCTTGTTGGGTGATAAAATACACATAACTAACAGATGTCGTGTAGAATCGTGGTATTATGTCATACAAGCAAGCTCGTGTGAGAACTAGGCCGAATACAAGGAATTCCTGTGACAGCCGGCCCGTAACAACTGTCAGAAAATACTTGTAATAGTCGGAATTGCTATGTTATATCAACTTATATACCCCGAGATTTAATTATACTAAATAATAAATAATATCTTGGGATAACTCACACACGGCCATCTGATCCCAAACAAAGCAGAGCCTGTATTATGGCAACCAGACAACTCATAAACATACTCATACATTTTTAAATAAAATTACACCCAGACACAGAACATGATCATGCTCATCACACAAAGATTTGTCCTGGGTAGGACTCGACCCTACGACCTCCGGTTTGCAGGTCAGCAGTATTTCCCTGCATATAAGTAGGCTTTTATCGTAGTATTATTGTACACATATAAGGATAGTTTTCTATTCTTAATAAACCAGATAAGTGTGAATGGCAATTTCCAACACGTTTTTTGTATTGTTTTTATGATATTCAAGATACTTTTAGTCAAGCCAACTAGAAAAATATTGTAAAGCCTATAAAAAACTAATAAAACTCATGTAGGTAAGCGACTTCAAAGAACTAATCAAGTTGCATCATAAGTATAAACTCGTAGGTTGAACTATGTCACCCCAATCACCTATTATAGCCGGGCCTACGTTCGGTGACCGGTTTCGAAAAAATCTTAAACGATTCAAATACCTTTCGAATCGATTATAGAAAATACTTCATTCGGGCGTTAACATAACCTAAAATGATTTGGCGTTTCGAGTTATTCACAAATGCACAAAAAAGTCGGCTTTTAAAACAAAGAACTGTGAATAAAAAATCTAAGGTACCTACCTGAGTTAGTTATTTCACGGCCTTCCGACCCCTAGGGGCATAGTATAACCTCACAACCTTGACAGGGCAGATGTATAGTTGACCTTCGCAAGTGATTGTATCGCACACACATTTGAACGAATAAATTGAACTTATCCGTGTGAATAAGTTAAATTAGATTTGTCATTCTCATTAGAACATTAATTTACGGAAACAACGAACAAACGAGTTTTTATTTAGGCTGTCCAAAAATCAGTAAATGACATTTATTTAAGGATTAATAAATACAATAATAACAGTACTAGGGACCTGCCCCGGGTAGACAAAACACTAATGAATTTATACACACAAATCTTCCTCTTCAATCACTTTATCCATTAGTGAAAACCATATTAAAATCCGTATTAAAAGCTAGAAGTTGTAATTTTTGTACTATGTGTGGTCATTTGTAGTTTATCGCGTTAAGCATCGTTCTGTTACCCATTATCTCGACAACATAATGACCTACATGACCCTCAAATGGAATACCTATTATTCTTGATTTTTTTTTATGTTTTTGATAACAACTAATAAAGTAATATAGTGTGTTATAGGTACTACCGACTGTAACTGGAATAGGTCTCTATTATCACTGGGCTAGGTCGAACCGTATTGGAAAACTAAAGCTATCCCCTTGGGACACCTCCCTAGACCTATTATTCTTAATCCGAAAGCAACTACAGAATTTTGAGCAGTCTTTAATGGCAATACTGTAAAGCCTTATTTAAAAGATTTCAATCTAGGTAAGTACCCGTTGTCTCTACGCATTTTGGTCTGACTAAACTGTGTCGCAAAGTCTGCATTAGGAAACTAAAATGTGATTGCTTGTACTTTTTAAGCGATTCAAAGTATAGAACTGCAATTAGGCTGACCTCGATGTTCTTGCTCTTTCAAAGAATTCTTAAATTCCTTCATCAGCAAAGTGCAAAATAAAGATAAATATTTTAGAGAAACCCGACGAGAATTGCGGTTTTAATTTATCTCTTATTATTATTAATCTAGATATCTTTTTCCATATTTTTTATAGATCAGAACCTCAGAAACATTAACAAAACTCTTCAGACTCGCTATAAATTCAAAATGCTAAAAACAACCTACACAAAATTCCTTGATCAAAACTATCGCAACAAACGTGCTTTTCTTGAAAGCCTAGTAATTACGTGGTTGACATTGGTCCTTATAACATCAGCCCGTTCGACAGGACCACGGTCCTTTAAGTCGAGCGCATTAGACGCAATTTCGCACCCAACACATTTACATGTAAATTTACTGCGCGTCGCAAGGAACGGTCGCGTCGCCGCCGTATGCTAGTAGAATATTGATGTTATGGATTTAGGGCTGGTCCTGTTAGAAATTATAACTGGTTTTGTAGTTGTCTTTATCTTGTCTCTTTCTGGATATTTTTAGTTATAATCCATTAATCGTCTAATAGGGTTTTTTTCTACTCGATAAGATACATGAAGATTACAAACGAGACTCATACTTAATTACCTACTTAACATACCTACTATCACAGTGAAACATTAACTTGGTCATTGTCAGTTAAAGTTTAACTTTGAGTAGAGTAGGTAAAGTTAAAGTCTTCTTAAGTTAAGTTAAGTATTCTTGAGCTCATTTTAAAATGTCCTATGTGTGTGTGTCCTATGTCCGGTTTTTAAATGTTACTCAAGTGTTCCATGAAAGAGCGAAACTGAGTCTAGACAATTTGATCCGAAGAAAGGGGTTCAAATAAAATATCAATGTGTTATCGCAGATGTTAAATCGTCTTAACGTAATAATTTAGGAACAAAATCTTAAGTTTAATGATGTACGAGTATGTATTGTCTTTCAAGGAATTGATTTAAAAGATTGTTAGACGAACTACTAATTTTGTTGTGCTGACAACACAAATTAGTTGACACATAAATTAGTTAATGTAAAGTACCACAAGACTACGGCTTGACAGTTATGGTACTTAACGTGACTATGACCATAAATTTATTGTTATTTTTCTTTTTTATTCAAAAGAAACAATTAAAAGCTACAATATACAGCAGAAAAAAAAAGTACACATAATATTCTAGCAATATTGTAGCCCACAACGCTGTTTACAGATTAACTGTAGAATATAGTGTAACAAAATTGGTATTTCCCCAAACAATCTTTTTCACCAGTTCCTGACAGACTGTGTCAGCATAATCCTGTAACAGAGCCCCGTGATAACCCTACCGTGGCAATCGACCGGTACATTTAACACGATAGCATTTCTCCCACGTTATACAAGCGCCCGCTATACCTTGTAAAACAATCACACTTAAACGATGCCCATTTTTAACCGACTCCAAAAAAGGAGGGTGTCAGTTTCTTTCGAATGTAATATTTTTGGGATTTTACATTATTCGTATAAGTTAGTCTAAGTAGCCTTCTAAATACCTAGATGTGCTAATTTGTCGTGTATGAGTATGTTTCCACGTATTTCTCAGGAACTAGAAATCAAATTGGAATCATTCTTTTATTATTTGATTAAGTATCTTTTAAGTTGGTTAAGAATGAAGTTTTATTAAAATCGATTTAGTAGTTTCCAAGATATGATCTGATAAGTGTGTACTAAACACCAAAATGAAGTTCGTGTAATGTTTGTTGTTCCAATATAAACTCGAGTTTTTATAAAATGGCGCGTGTTAGTAAGTAATATGTTCGCGGTAGGTTAACGTACTAGGAAATGGGAAAAAGTAATGCATGCGCATGAGTTAACTGCTGTTATTGTTCTTTACAATTTGTGTTGATAGACCTGCTTTCGCTTTTTTTCTAGTAATCATGTAGGTTAATCGTATGTAATGTATACTTTTGTTCTGATACTTTTGTCAGTGACTGTACCATTCTAAATGTTAGTAAAATATTTCTTTTTTCTTTTTAAAGTCGTTGAACTCTATTATATGAAGCGACATAAAAATTTCATAATCAGAACAGAATTTTAATAGTTTTGTTAGAGATGATTAATAAATGACCAAAATATTTGTAACATCGAGTGTACCTATTTCAATGTTTCTGGTTCAAAAAATGCTTGCTGTTAACAACAGTACACGAACCAACAAATCATCGTGTTTAAAAGCTCAGCATCCGCATTATGACTGACCGATGCGACTCAAAAGGCTCTTTGAGAATGGAAAGTTCCTCGTATTTGTGATAATACGAGCTCAAAGATGCGGCATAAGAGCGTTTAAAGATATCCATTGGATTTGAAGCATGCGTCCCTAAATAATACCGCTATTATACGCTTAAAACTTCAAACAACATACCGGTGGACTATAGAAAAACACTCCAAGCAGGTAGGCACACTTTCTAACAAAAAAAATACAATTCGTTCACATTCACTATTTACACAACACTGGGATAAAAAACTGTAGGAATTCTTTAAAGAAATTGTAAAGGGTTCGTTGAGAAATGTTTGATGTCACGAGAAGTGTTTCATGCGCGGGCGCCGGTTCGCGCATGCGTGTTGGACTGTTGACGCGGTGCGCGGGACTGACGCGATGCGCGGGCGCCGCCGACCGGTCGAGATTTCTCCCCGTAAACAACGAAAGCGAGCCTCCAAGCCTTTCTTCGAGTCGTGGCGAAACGTGATAGAGCTCCTACTATTTATTATCTCGAATAACAGATGAGAATCGAAGTTTGTGTGTTTTGTTTAAGTGCTCTCTACATTAGAATTGGTTAGGAATAACATTTTGGGATATCGCATAACTCAATAGTACTATCATATCGCACCCCCAGTGGAAAAAAGGCATAAGTGATTTTACGTTGAATTGTCGATTTTAACATATTTGAAAAGTACGTTTGAAGATACATATGCTGAATTTTTTTCATATTTTTCTTGATAAATTTGACGAATTTAGGCAAGAAATCTTGTTTTATGAATTTTGAATACAGTATCTTTTTTCTTAGGGATAAATAGAATAAACGTTTTAACGCAAAAAAATTGTTGAATAATAAGGGGTATTACATCTTATGTCGTTTTTCGTTAAATTTTAATGATCAAAATTAACAGTAACAAATATTATGATTCAAATCCGTTTCTTTTTTTTACATCGCTAGTCTTGTATTCACGAATACGTCTTTTTTTGTTTTATTAATCTTGTAACATTATATTATAAATGCACATACTTACTAAAAAAAATATTTTGATTAAAATAAAGCAGCGATATGAGTGTTTAAGAGGTCATAATCTTGTAACTACTGTGTTAAATTGGTAAAAAATCGTGAGTTAACGTGTTCAGTGATGTAATTTGGTTTTGTGACAGTCGGGTAAGTCCCATTAAGTATAATTTTAGTATAATATAATCATAATCATACTCCAAAAAGAAATTTATGTTCAATTTCTTCAAAACTTTCTTGCGGCCGGCATACGCGCCTTCGTATTACCTACATAGCGAAATTGAACTTTATTTGCTAGGCCACAACAATATAATATGTGACTTAATTCTACAATTTCCTAGCAAATGGTTGCCGTCGTGCCGATGATGATAATTTGATTAATAGTACCAAATATTTTGTATTTGGATTTAGCATTTACCTATTTTATGGTAACTGCGTAAAACTTTTAATTAATAAAGTAATCTAATTAAAATAAACGAATATTGTTTCAGATAAACCATGTCAAAAAGAAATAGGAAAATGATGATGCTATTTGCACAAATAAATAAGGTGTTGAGAGAAAGGTTTAAGAAATCGAAACATTTACAACGTAATATTCAAACTATCGATCCCGACTTTTTCCCTAGTAGTGATTCAGATGATGATTTTCCATTTTCAAGATACGACAGTGCAAATAAATCACTGGCTTCGTTTAATCATGCGTCAAATTATTTCGACTCTGTAGATTTAAACTTTTGATCGGGCCCATTTACATCAAAAGTTGACTATTTCAATCAGCATCAACACGATCAGAACACAGAAACCGGGAACAACAACATTTCCATGAACTCTTTGATTAACAACTGTGCCGATTATTGAACATAATAATTTAACTGATCGACAGTATTTTGTTCTGATAAAAACAATGGTTTTAATTTAGATAGCGCTAGTACAGGGACTCTGATTACACAGACTGCAAATGATCAACAAAGATCCTGTATTTCTCATGTTGATATAGAACAAATAATGATAACTGTTTCCGAAAATAAGAAAATACTTCTGACACTCTAACAAATAATTTAAGTGTGTGACGTGCTGAACATGAAAAATCTGTTGAGATTTAATCCCGAGAAAACGAAGTTATAAGTAATGCTAATCTAAGGGACACCGAAAATCTGGCACAAAATGAGATAACTTACGATAATACACATGATCTTACAACTTATACTAAAGCAGGTACCTACAATTAGAAAAAGAAAAAAATACAACCAACCACTCAATGTGAGAAAAGAAGCGAAAAAAAAAGAGATAAGAGAGAAACATAGCTTGCACCCACCCTGTCCAGCTTCCTGCAAAAAGATATGTATCCAGAATATATCAGATGATCAGCGAAAAATTATAAATGAAAGCTTCTGGAATTTAAGTGACAAAGAGAGGAAGGCATTTATGCTTCATCATACTTCAGCAAAATCTGTGAAACAAAGAACAGTAACAAGACCTGAATCTGAGTATGCAAAACTTTCTTTTTGACAACTTTGGGCTACCAACCATCTAATGATAAACCT
Organism: Diachrysia chrysitis; assembly: GCA_932294365.1. NCBI lineage: Eukaryota > Metazoa > Arthropoda > Insecta > Lepidoptera > Noctuidae > Diachrysia > Diachrysia chrysitis. The sequence goes on from OW028661.1 coordinate 3,877,864, forward strand.
TTACAGACTGCATTGGCCAATTCCAAGGAGACAGTTGCATCGCCAGTAGACAGGAGACAGTGAGCTACTCCTCACAATAAAATTGACTCAAATCCTATTAAGGAACATATAATGGGCTTTGAGCCTAGCATATCTCATTATAGGCGTGAACAGGCTCCCAATCGCTTATACTTACCCAGTGATTTGACAATCAATGCGATGCATAAAGACTTTTTAGAAAAAAAAACCCTCTCACAACGTATCTTACGACAAATACCGAGAAGTGATTGCGGCATTAAATATTTCTTTTGTTAAACTTGGCCACGAAGAGTGTGAACCAAACAACCAAAAAAACACACTTTAAAGAAAATCTTCAAGAAGACTGTTTAGGTTTCACAAAGTAGTATATGAACCTGATTATTGTTTAGACATATTTGATTTATATTTAATTATAAGTTTTTTATCATTACTTTAAAACAAAAGATACAGGGCATGTGTGAAAGGCCCTATTTTGTTAACATATCGATAGTCAACAAAAAATAAATACAACTAAATACCTTTTAATAAAAACTAGCCTAACAGTATTTTGATTCAAAGAGATAGAAAAAGTGATTAATTTTTTGTTAACTGGTGAATGTTTCTTGCATTAAATTTTATTAGAGTTTAATATTTTGTTGTAAATAGAGTTGTGAAAATTGCTCATTTTGTTATTTTAATAATTTTTACAAGTTAAAGCTGAATATTTAGAAATTTATCAAAAAAATATTAGTAACGGTAATCTTCACAGAAAATACATACTATCTTGGCAGTTATTGTTTAATACTGTTATCTATGTTACAAACTTTAATTGTATCCAAAGCTATGCTGATTATTTTGGATATAATAAAAATTATTTGATACAAAATATGAATTTGTTTTTTTTCCATTAGTCGTAATTATTTAGCCTCAGGTAATATTAGTCAATATGCATGTAAAATTTCTATAACAGATAATGGAATAAATCATTATTATTGTTTACTTAAGGTCTCTCAACAAGTCTTTAAATGGAAAAAAGGCGTAAGTGTCGGATACTTAATACAAACAACAAATTCAATAAAAGAAAAAATGCAGTAATCTTACTTATACTAGCAATAATTCACAGTGTTACAAGTTCATAATTGCTTTAACTGAACATACTTTTTAAAATATATTTAATTTCACGGGAAAGTTTGGCTTAAGTGTTGATGCTTAAAAAACCATATTTTTTTAAATTACGAAAAGTAGCATAATAATTTATTTCTATGATTCCTAATAAACTAGAAACATTAGCACTAATTTAAAAACAACACGCAGTGTAATATTTTTTTCCCTTTTGTTTGATATAAGAATCTTTCCTCTACGATCAAAGACGAAGTAAATATTTCCATAAAACCAGTTTTTTGGCCGTACTGAAAAATTGACATTTCTGGCTTATGCCTTTTTTCCACTGAGGGTGCGATATATATGTAGAGTTCTGCTTTTCGTAGAGCGAATTTTAATTATATTTTGACCACCAAATCGAATATAATCGGGTAGAACTTTATACAAATTAGGTAAAACGATCGAAAGGCATCTACTGTATTGTAAAGAACCAGCGTAAGTCTTGTTTTGATATTTCTCTATCTCCATTGTCCATATTATAAGAATAGGTAAAGCTATTTAGCACAAATAGCAAATAAACGATGATTTAAAGGCGGAATTCAAATTATTATATTATTCTGGAATTCTCACTTCAGGAACCGGTTAAAATAGAGAGTGGCATAGAGCAGACACCTACGTAGATACTTCATAAAAAACATAAACACTGCATTGTAAGAACAAAACGTAACTAAGTCTAAATTATATCCGAGATAATTTCAACATGTTCTCACTTTCGTATTTTCAAAAGTGAGAAATCAAAAACAAACAAATGATAGGGGTCGCCCGGCTTTCATTTGAGTCACAACATTCAATGACGCGATGCAGTCAGGATCAACAGATTCGGTCAAGGTGCAGTCGACATAACTACAGCCTCCTTTTTTAAAGTCGGTTTAAAACCCGCTGCCATCTTCGCACTTTAATTTACATGTTGCACCACCTACGTTTATCGACATTTATTCTTTACGATAATTTTTCAGATACGGGGTATTAAATTGGTGTTTTTATTGAATCATCCGTGGCATTTTGATATTTTTGTGTTCCGTAATCATTTTATTAGTGTCAGAATCCTACATAATGTTATTTATAAGGCGCTACAGGTAAAATTAGGCGATAGTAGGCGTCTAATTTGAGGTCACTATATCTATTGGGTCTTGGCAACTAAGAATTTAGATTCTTTTCTATGTTTGGCAATGAGTGTTTCCTGAACCTATCCTGATATATTGCTAACATAGTCTTAAACTTAAGTCAACGTAGAAGACTAACATTCTACCTAATTACTTCGACTGCAGGAAAAATTTGTTAGTATCAATTTTCACTCATTGCAATATCCGATAGAACCTCCCAACAAGTTTAATGATTAACTAATAAAATAACTAACCATAATTATTTTTGTTATTTGAATAAACATAAGTGAAAAGATAGTTGGTAGTAGGGTTAATAGAAGCGAGCGACAGGGCGGGTTTAGATAAGGTTCTTGGCTCGACGTAAAGGAACTCGACATAAAGGAAACCACTCAGTAATTAAATAGTAATGTCGGTAAGCCTGAAAGACGCCAAGCTAATACCGGACACGTGCTTCACCTTGGTAAAGCACTATGACTATACAATATTATAGAGTCCAGCCCCCCTAGACAAGTGACATATCGACAAGCGATAACGCTAATCGAATCGTTCCAATATATGAAAGTGACAAGTCCAAGTCACGTGACTTATCGAAACGAAATGTCATTTCCATACATTTAATGTCATATAAGCGATTTTTATCTTCGTTAACGCTTGTCGAAATACCACTTGTCTAGGGGGGCAGAGCTCTAACTGATTAAAAAGTCTGACCGTGTTTACCTAATCACGATCCTCAATTAGAATCTAGGTACGTTAAAATAATTATTATAGACCAGTCTAAGCGTATAGATAGGTTTAATAAGTTAGTCGCCTATTCACTTAGCGCGTCACTTTCTAACTTTCGCGCTAAAAGTTGAGTAGATAGGTGTTTTGATAGATTACTGACGTCGTAAGTTCATCGACCGTATTCAGATAGCTTTGTTGCATGAGTAAAGATTATTTTCCCATTTGTCCTCAGTGGTGACAAACAGGATTATTACTTATCGATAACACTCTGTCGTCAACACTAGTCAAAACAAGAAGCATTTTTTATTAAGTTGTAAATAAAAGATTTTGAAAACCGTGTATGCTTTAATTAGGTATTGCATATTAGCTCCTAGGCATTGGGCATCGGTAGATACAATCGGAAAAAAAACAACGGTCTCCGTTCGTCAACACTGAACGAACGAAACTTTTTTAATCGACAGTGTTACAGATCGGGAAAGATTCAGAGAAAGTACCTAAGATCATCTTAGCCTAGTGTTTAAATTACGTAACATTTCCTTTTTTTATAAGACTCGCACTAGGCAATAATCTATGTTTACCGCGGTGGTTTTTAATATCTTTTTACCAGGTCCCCAGTAAAAGGGGAAAGCCCTGGTGGTTTTAATCGAGTTCATCTTTCCAAGGGGTGAGACAGTCCATAAGGAATTCTCAGGGGAAAAAAAAGGAGAGGTATTTTATACCAACCTTTAACTAACGGTCATCATCATCAGCCCGTATCAGTCCACAGCTGGGCATAGGTCTCTCCCATGGCACTCCACTGAGCTCGATCGTCAGGTCTCTTTTTCCAGTTACTGTCCGCCATCCTACGAATGTCGTGGCTCCACCTGCTCGCAGCGCGCCCTACACTTTGCTTTCAGATTCGCGGACTCCCCTCAAGAATCGTCAGCTCGTGCTTGTTGGAATCAAACCCGCAGCTCGTCGCTATTAGCAGTTAACATGTTAACCTATTTCAATAATTCGCCAACTGTGCAGACATGCTTAATGTCAGTAGACGGGGTTATAGTAACTATATTTTTGCACCACTGATATAAATCTTAAATATGAAATTTTAATTTAATTATTTTATTTTAACCTTGAAAAATTAAGAGCGGGCATCCTACGCACACATTGATAGTTTGGATACACGAGGTTACTCACACATTACGCGGAATAGGAGCCGCATTTCACGAGTTTTTTGTATGGATTCCTCTATCTAGCCATGTTTATAATCAAAGCGCGGGATTTATGAATTATCAAAACGCAACGCCGTTTGTCGGACCTAATATGACGTCACGGTATGTGCTGCGTAGGTGTTTTTGTTCCCGTTGACATGGACTCTGACATCAAAATCAAGATGGTGCCTGTTTCAGTGCATCAAAATAAATGCTAAAATATATAACTAATGGTTATTTTGACATGGTATATCACATTTTTTTACATTGATGTTATATTTTTTAGTGTTAAGACGGTGTAAACTTTTAAGTAAAAAAAATGGTGCTTATTCCCTATCGCTAGTACTATTAATTATTGTGCTAATACCTAGTTAGTCAATAGTCCTTCTTTACAAAAGTATAAGTGTTTGTTATGTCATTCATAACACGGCTATTGTCAATAAAGTTTTATATACAACGAAATTCCTTATTAGCACAATAGACGGAAATAATCAAAATCTCTTCATTCCAAGAAAATCAATAAAATTGCTTACAAACAAAGCATGTAAACGATCGTTGATTAATGAAGTGTTACATAAAGCGAAAAGCCAACGGCACGCGGTGTTCCCAAGTCACCCATCTATGTACTGACCGCGTCTGACGTTGCTTAACTTCGGTGATCAGACGAGAGCCGTTGTTTTCAACGTGGTATAATAGGTACCTTGCTTGCGTAGGTACCGTTTTTACCCGACTGTGCCAGGAGGGTTAGTTTTTTTAAATGTAGGTTTGTTTATTTCTTTGACGCGTTTTACAGCCTATGGTACCGCGCAAACGTTAACACAGTTTGTGCCGACACGGGACAGTGTTGCGACGATCAGACAGCACCCCGAATCGCCCACCCTTCACCGAACACCTAATAGACCAGGAGAGTTCATCCAATTGGTTAATTTTCTAAAGGTTATGGATATAAAAACCCAATGTTTACTATAAATATTTATTCGGAGCTCTACTCCATCAATTTATAAAACAAAAGTGGCATTATCAGACTGGATTTCACGCACACAAGAAGGCATGGCGCGGAAATACCAGCCAAAAGTAAAATAAAATTTTTAATTACATGTCAATACATTGTACACTTAATTTAGATTACAATAAAGTTAGACGAGAGATATTATATTTAAAATATGGAGGCACTTTAATTTCGAATTAATGTATAAGTGTTAAAGTTATGCATTAATTAGTTAGTCGCTATGTTTTCTAGTTCCAATTCAGTCTGAAAAGAAAAAAGAAATCATGAATTAATAGAACTGTTAAACATTATACAGAGTGTTACAAAAAAGTTAAACTTATCTAAAAGTCAGTTTACAAAAAAGATTTAGTAGAAAATTTGTTAGAAACTTAGGAAGAATGTTTATTAATTAATTAAAATCTTAAAAAAAAATGAGATGTAACTTTTTCTTACCAAAATACAACTATTTTAATGCTGGTTGAAAATGGCATTTACCTTTATTGCATTAGGGTCGTTATTTCCCTGATCATGGGGGAAAAAGTAACTCTTCTTCTTCTTAACATATGTTGCATCAAGGTGACCTCTGTAAATAAACAATACGTTACAACTGGCCGTCATCTAATGAGCAGTTATATATCCAATAAGTGACGTTTGTAATTCCTTATATACTGGTCATTTAAAATTGTAATGTCACTGATTACTGCAGTATGGTGAGCCACATGTAATGTTATAGAGAATCACAAAATTCAACCTTATCCACGTTAAGATAAGGTTTGAATAAGCTGTACTGACAACCATTCTATAGTAACATGTATAAAATTTAAATTAGAAATCATTGAAAACTATTTATTTCAATGCAGTGTCGACCATAGTGTGTATAGCGACAATACTGATTTATTCTGGGTTTGGGGAGACCAGATAACCTAATCCAATTTAAAAAGGAGTACCGTTTGACGTTTCATATTTCTCAAGGTAACAACTCACACAATTTCAATAACATTTTCCGTAAAACCATGGATATAAATCCATGGTTTTACGAAAAATGTTATTCAAAAGGAAGCAATTTTATTTTATCACAAGATAATGCTTTATCACTTAATTTAAAATCCGACAAAGCAACAGAATAATATAATAAGCAAAATAACCAACTGTCAAACAATACTTCTTAGATTGGGACTGAAAATCCTAGGATATAAGTCTACAATTTTGATTAACCACAAGAATAACTAGATAATAGTACATAGTTCTGCACGTAAAGGAAAAAAAATCGTTGTCCCTATTACATGACTACTAATTTTATGATACTCAAAGCTTTCTACATAAGTAGGTAAGTAATTAAACTTCTACATTGTATATTTCTAAAACAATTCTAGAACAATCTACGCATTGCAGAACTATGCACTTACGTAGAAACTGTAGTGGGTATTACAGCGTGTCCCTCCTCTTAAAAATGTGCCAAATTCCGGAAATATTTTTATAAAACGAATACTTCTTAGTGTGCCTTTGAACAAGAAAATAGTTCGTTAGAATATGCAAGGGATTCTGGCGTAAGAGCATAGTTCGCAAACTTGTCACGAGAGCTTTGGCCTGACGTATATTATGTTTCAAATTCTGCTTATAAAAAACGTGATTGGAAATTTTGAATTCCCTAAAAATTGTAATAGTTAATTAGTAAATGTTAATCTTTACTAATATATAAAGCTGAAGAGTTTGTTTGTTTGTTAGTTTGAACGCGCTAATCTCAGGAACTACTGGTCCGATTTGAAAAATTATTTCAGTGTTGGATAGCCCATTTATTACGTACATAACATAACGTTGCGACCAAAAGGAGCGGAGCATAAATGAAAAATGTAGAAAAAAATAAAAACCGTTTAAACTAAAACACGCGGACAAAGTCGCGGGGAACAGCTAGTATTAATATATAGGTAGACAAGTGTGAGACCGACTCGCGCACCGAGGGTTCCGAACCAATTTAGCTTATCGTCATGGTTAATTCCCCAAAAGTAAAGTAACTTTGCGGATGAATTATTTTTTCTACTACGTCAATGTATGACTGTCTAATTCCAAATGTAAATATAAGTTTGTATTCGCAAAAAGGTATCTCTTATGTTACAAAATTAATAATATAACAATTTTGTATTTTTCAAACCCAGTAATTTTTTTTACGTGAGTCACTAACTCGCTACTCACGTACTGACTTCTAACGCTGAGTAAGAATTCGTCGTATAGTGCATTCAATTCTACGAATTTAAATCCTCAGAAATTTATCAACATCATTGAATTGATATTTACGTTGATCAACCTAACGCCAGCCAAAGACATAACCAGTTGATTAACTACTGGAAAACCGTTAACAGTTGAAATAAACATATAAAAACACTATTCAAACTGTACCTAAAAGGTCAACAGAGAAAATATACGTCAGCTCATTGAATGGTACAGGCAGTAACCTCTCGCATCAGGTACTTGAAGATGTTAGATATAACATTGTACTTCGCGACGTCCATGCCATATTGCAGGATATTATTCGCACAATACGAAGACATCGGGGCCACGCAAGTGTTATATACAAGAAGCGCAAACATCCATTTCTGTGTCGAGTTCGTCACTACAGGGCGCAATGGACGCGGCGTGCGACGTACTGGTGTAACCGTCGCACTACCTGGCAGTATGTTTTCTGTATTGTATGCCTCGTCTAATTCTTCTGTGGTTTCAAATCTGAAGACACGGGATGGTTAGAACAGGGCGGGAGGGTTGGAGTTGGGTTTTAAACGGGACCTTACCGTTTGTCAAAATATGATGGCGGTGTTCTGTCTAAGGTTGAGAGTTCTGTGGATGATGGCTGCAACAAAACAACAGATTATTAATTTAATTATGTCTCAGACGTCCATGAAACTTGAAGTCTGTATCCTAATTAAGATCGGAACTCGGAACTCTTTGCAGAGAGGTAAACAGATTTCTAGCAGCTTTCCCGCTGTTTAAGTGTCATCAAATAAGGTGATATTTTTCTATAAAATGTTTATTCACAACTGTCTTTAAATTTTCAATTTCAAAGGAAAATTCTTTCTTTTTCATGTAGTTGTGGCACCAGCCCTTTGACTTGGCCTATGTTGCTTTGTAAGGTGCAATGGATCGAAAGATATGACTTTAAAGGACATCTTAAACTTATCATACAAGTTCAGTATAGAGGGACTAGTATATTTAGTCAGGACGATGAGAATCGTACATTGTTCTCCTTGTCCTCGCTGTCGGACGAGAGCCTGCGGTTCTTGCAGAGCTCGGGCTGGCAGCGGCACGAGCCGCCGCAGCCCTTGTCGGACTTGACGCAGCCGCACATCTTGGTGGAGCAGCTGCCGCGGCACGTGCAGTGCGCGGCGCCGTCGCTGGCGCGCTTGGGCGCGCGCGCCGACGTGTCCGCCGCCGACACGTCCGCCTGCGTGAAGTTCATGGTGAGCCGGGACCGCTGCGCCTGAGGTGCGACCGGTTATCATTAATGCTTAGTCGACATTGACATTGTTTCTTTATATTCAATAGTAAAGACAGTAACTCGCATATTCGACAGGTTTTAGTTTCAGTATATTCTGCTGGTGGGAATGAACACATGTTAAAGATGTTTGACAAATTAGGATTACGTTATAAAAGTATCGAAAATTTTAACTCCGATCTGTCCCCCCTCTGTCATCTGTCTATGCTTTCGGATAGGAATCGAATGAGGAAGGAAAAACTCTCGAACTTTTTATTCCTGTTTGTCCCTATTTAATTTATTATAATAATTTTTAACAGTACACATTATAAGCATTACTTTTAAGAATTATTGCAAATAAATAGTGAAGCGTGACAATCGAGCAAACTAGAGCAGCCGTAATTTAAGTTTGCTGCCTAATCTAGCACCAGTCCAGGATTCAAAACTTGCGCAGTTTAAATTTTTAGCCGATATCCATTAACAATTATCTCTATTATTTAATGAATCGCCGATTACGTACTTGTATGCGCTTAAAGAGTGGTGTAGCCCTCCAGTCAGGGTCCTTATCCCGATCCTCAAACTCGTCATCTTCCTCATCGGTGAGCATCACATATTCCACCTTCTTCGGAACCTCTGCCTCTTGTTCCTTCTTTGGTCGCTTCTTGGCTTTTTTGCCTGCTGAACGCAGTTGTTCCAACTCATCTACTAGCTTTTTCTGTGGAAAATGGAAATAGATATAGATATTTGAAGATATTTAGAGTTAAATTATGTAAATTTTTACATACATTTTAACCTTTGAGACTGTAACATGCATGCAATTAGTTATACAAGATTATTTTTAGTATGTACAAAACCTGAAAATAGTATAGAATAAGTAACAGAATCGATTGCAATATTCTTACACCATGTTTTATTTTGTCGACATGCGTTCGCGTTGTGAACAAGCTTGTAACTTGCAATATTGAAATACTTTTTAAATGATTCTTTACATATAATATTTGACAGATGATCCGGCTTCAATGTACTAAAAATAATGTTGTATAAGTTTGATAAATTTCATCCAAGTATCCGTATAACAAATCTATCTACGACATAAAACGCGCGTCTCATCTAAACTGAACTTTAATAGCATAGGTATAGGGTTGACAGTCAGGTGGGCCATACATTTTCCTCCTCGACTTGCTCCAGCCGCTCCTGCTGGTACTGTATCACGTTCTGCAGATGCTTGCAGGCCTCGCTCTTGTCGCCTTTGCCAACGACACCGCGTTGGAGCGCCACTAGTGCTGATAACTGAAATTAACGAAAATAAACCGAGTTACACAACCTGTTTTACAGAAATTCCTTATGTTAGTTTGACTTATATCTGTTTGAGCCATAATTTCAAAGCCGTAAAGTAGATTATTGCAAAAACTGATGATTGTCTGTCACATAAAATGTTTACATTTATCATATTAGATCAATAAAACCTTTCTGCAACCTTTATACAGTTATCAGTAAAATATAAGTTTATTATCAATGTAATCAGGTAGCAAGTAACAGATTTACATTTAAGAGAAAAGGCGGTCGGAGAGACTTTTGAAAATTATGTATTTGAAGAACTATCGTCCGGCCTATATATACAAGGCAATCCAAGAAAAAAAAAATGTGTCAAGGACAAGTGCATATGGACCTGGACTGCTTAGGACCGTTAAAAAGTTATAATTCGAGGTTTGGAATTTGGAAGGTTCTAAGTACTTTTAAATAATCGTATCATCAAAAAGGTAAATATAGAACTAGTTTGTATTTATAGTAGGTACAGCAAAAAATCATTGCTTTATGTTCAAGTTATTAAAACAGCGAGAAAACAGGCGTGAAAAATTGTAATTACCTTTTGTTCACTCTGTAACTTGACTAACGCCAACTGCCTTTCGAACTCGGCCTTACTATTCTCGAACTCCATAGCCAGCCTATCGTGGGCCTCTTTGATCTCCTCATACCGGGATTGGAAGCCTTTTTCGCTTTGGTTCTGAAGTTCCCGTTTTGCATCCACAAGTAGCTCGAATAGACATTTGAGAGCTACTTTAGCTTCTAACATTGATTGTATGTTGTCCCATTGTGTGCGTGATTTGTTTTCTGTAATTAATAATTAATAATAAGTTGTCTAATTAATAATAGGTGGGTCGACACTGTTTACAGTGACAGGATGTCATACAAACAAAAAATAGTCCGGTAAAGCAGTGAAAGCCTCCCTCGAGGCTAACTGTGGTAGACCTCTTCCAAAAAAAAAAACAAAAAAAATGAGTGACTCCAAGTTAAGACATTAAAATATTTTCAATATATCAACAAACATTTTCTACTCTGCAGCAGCTTATGGTGTTACTTCCGTCTTTTTTTTAACCCACATGTAACATACAGAAACATTTTAATTACTGGTCATCACAAATTTAATCATGATGAATGGTAATTCATATTATTTTAATTATTTGTTACACATTAACGCATGCGGAGCGAATATTTGTAACTAATTACAAATAATAAAAGGAAAGCTTGACCAGTCGCTTTACCAGCTAAGCTACCGAGGTCACCGCCTGGAAGTTATGGTGGTATTTCCATAGATGGTAATTCATCATTATTAAAGTTACCTTGGTCGGCCGTCAATATCTTCTGCTGCAGGTCTGATATCTGCGCCTTACGCAGAGCAAGGTCGTCCTCCAGCTCCGCGATCTTCTTTCTGCTGGCTTCGTCATCAGTGCTGTTGCGGAGATTTTCTATCTGTTCTGTTATCCAGGCTCTGAAACAAAACATTTGATTTGTTTATTTTTTGTTTTTGTTGATCACCGGGCAGCACAAATTTTCTTTCCGTAGTTTTGTCATTACATATTAGAAACTGATCATAATTAACGATATTTCTACGTCTTTTAAAAGCAAAATTAACTCAATTATGTGATACACATGGGACTTCAATATCTATACTAATATTATAAAGCTGAAGAGTTTGTTTGTTTGTTTGTTTGAACGCGCTAATCTCAGGAACTACTGGTTCGAATTGAAAAATTCTTTTTGTATTGGATAGTCCGTTTATTGAGGAAGGCTATGGGCTATATAACATCACGCTACGACCAATAGGAGCGGAGCATAAGTGAAAAATGTTGCAAAAATGAAAAACCGTTGAAACTAAAACACGCGAACAAAGTCGCGGGGGACAGCTAGTGTATTTATATAACAGTCATCTAAACTGACGAATTGCAAATCAATGTGAGTAATAGTGGCCATTTATTCACGAACGCGAGACTGCAAGGATAGCTGAGTGGTATAAGTCACCACTCCTACCACTGTGCGCGACATGCTGCGGGTTCGATTCCCGCATGAGACAAACATTTGTGTGATACACAAATGCTTGTTCTAAGTCTGTGTTCTTTGTTCATGTGACACAATGATTAAATTCTTTAGTGAGGAGGTTGTTTATTAAAAAGAAAAATAAAATACAAATTTTAGTCGTTTTTATGCTAACCACCCACCTGTATTCCATAAGTTCTTCCAGTGACTTCTCTGCCTCCACAATACTGAGATGCACCTCCAACTCCTGCTCAATATACTGTTGGACAGCACCGGCCTTTACACTGCCTTTAGCATTGCGCTTCATTTGTGATTGCTTCTGTCTTTCTAACGCTTCCTGTGTCACGGGAAAAAACAGTTGTTTGAGTAAAGGATTAAATATAAAAAGTCGTCTTATCGTTTCTTTAAGATCATCAATCTATTTCTATCTTTGGAAGCATCAAAACCTTATCTATAAATTTATTCGACGAAAACAAGGCTATATGTGATTTAGGCGACAACATAACCAGCCGTCTATTATTTAAAATCAGAAGAATTGGAGATCACTATTCATTATAAAGAAAGCGATACTTATGTCTATATGAAATAGGTCCTTGCTGGCCAGTCTGCAAGCAGACAGAACAAACACAGGTCAGATATATTATATTAAAAAACTTTGTTCTTCTAGTTTATGTTATATTTCAAACAATTTGACTCACCTTGAGCCTCTTATTAACAGCGACGGCCTCCTCCATCTTCCGTTTGAGCACGTTCTGCTGCTTGGCGTGCAGCGACTCCATCTTGGCCATGGCGGTGGCGCGCTTGCGGTCCTCGTTGCGCAGACGCAGCATGGCGCGCTCGTTGTCCGCCTTCCACTTGCGGAACTTCTCGCTTTCTTCGCGCATTTGTTTTATTATTTTTACCTGGATAATGTATTACATAGCAAAATTTATTGATTGAATTTTTGAACGAAAAATATAGTTTTTTTTACTAGTTTTTGCCCGCAGCTCCGCTGGTTTACGGTACACAAAATAGTGTTTTATAGTAGGATGGGGGAATAGCAAACAAGATATTGTATGAACAAGAGGCAAGTTGCTGCTTAGCAACAAAATCAAACGTCACAACATGTCAAAATCAAAATATTTTATTTCAAGTAGGCCTTTTTGGGTACTTTTCAAACGTTAAATAACTCTTTGCGCGGTTCTAAAAGTCACTCCTATGGAGAAGAATTGGCAAGAAACTCAACTGGTTTCTCTTATAAAAAGGTAATAAATAAAATGTTAAAAAATTAATTAATTTTAACGATGACGATGCGACAACAACGTAAATAGCAAAATGTTTAGATAATTGTCCTTCTATAATGGAAGAAAAAACCTGCTGCCGGCACGTCAAAGCCGTCTTAAAACTTCATTCGTACTTACCTTATTCTATGTTTATTTTTATTTCCGTTCAGATTTACTTGTTTTAAAAGACTGGTATATAATGCCACATACCTTAGTAACTTTCATGGCCTGTAGCTCAGCATTAAGAGACGCGATCTTGGCTTCATTCTTCTCCTTCGTCTTGATGATGTGAGCTTGTTGCTGGCAAGTCTTCTTAAGGTCCGAGATCTCGTGTTCGAGACTGGAAACTTTAGTGCGACGCTCCTCGTGTGATGGGTCTTTGCTCTGTTAGTGGTATTATAGGTTAATGTGAATATCATGTACCTATATAATTTTTCAGGAAGGTGTTATAAACAGTAGGAAATAACAACCTTACTGTTCAAACCTTGAAGTTGTTACTAGTGGAGTGGAATTAACAAGAAACTTGTATTATTATCTGTAAATAGATAAATTTAAATAAATGTGGTCAATATCACATACATTGCTCTGAACCCAAAGTAGCTAAAGCATGCTTTGTTAGCTTGTGTTATGGAATCAGAGACAACGAAGGTACCACAAACACCCAGTCCCGAGATGGTATAGAAAAGTGGTTTTCTACATTAGCCCGTCTGGGGATCGAACCCGGGACCTGAGAGTTCGTGACACCTTTAAACCGGTGTGTAAGCCACTCGACCCAGGAGGTGTTATTCATGAATGCTACAGGATTTTACAACAATTATTACTTTACTCAACACAAGTTCCAGAATTCATCGAGCGTTTTCCCCTACAAATTCTGCTCACTTCACATCTATAACAATAGCTAACATCCTGACCTTAGTCTGTTTCAACTGCTGCAACAGCTCATCCCTCTCCTTCTCCAAGTGGGCGATCTTCTCCTCATTTTCCCTGAGGTTCTTGTGACCTTCCAGCATGTCCTTGTTGCTGGCCAGTATAGCTTGGACCACGGACGCCTTGATCGCCATCGCGCGGTTCAGCTCTTGAAGCTCTTGATTTAGAGCCACCTGGTGACAAATGTCAGAATGATTATTGAAATATGGATGAAGACATATTTGGGAGTAGGGAAAGTAGGGTGAGGTTGGGTCTGAAAATGCAATGATGGGAAATAAAATTTATTTTTGTACTTGATCTGTTTACTAAGGATTAATGGCTAATTGAGAGAGTTAATATGCTGATAGATGATTATATTAACTCCCGCATGTCCTTGAATTATCAAAGAAGATATTATAAGGTATGTTTTTAGTACTGAAAACAGCAACAATAAATGTTGGCTGAGGTAGTCCACACGATTCTTGTTTTTTTTTTTTTAAATGCTACTCCCACGCTAAGAATTTAATTCTTGCACCTTCCAAATCACATGCAGAGATCACCCAGACTTGGAACAAGCATTTGTGGATCACACAAATGCTTGTCCCATGCAGGGATGGAAGCCACGGCACGTCGCGCTCAGATGTAATTGCATGGGCGTGGTGAAGCCAATTACATCTGAGCACCACATACCACATACCACTCAGCTATCCGTACAGTCAAAGATTTGTTCATCAGTTGCATTCATTCACCTACCATTGTTCAATTTGCCTAGTACGAGACGTACGCGAGAATAATAGAAGGCTCTCAATAAGAACGTAATAATTAGAAATCTCAGTAATAGAAGAAGAAGTTAAGAATATGTGTATATTGGAAACATTGCTTCGGCATATTTTTCCAACATAAAGTGAATATAAGTACCTTAACTAAATTAATACATTATAGTTGACCATACCTGTCCCATGGCCCTCTTCTCTTCTTCCAAGACAGCCTGATCCTCATTCAACATCACCTCATCATCCCCCTTCTCATGGTCATTCTCATTAACAAACGACAACTTAATCTCATGGTCTATTAATTCCTCATTACTCTTCAGGTTGACAGACTGTAGGTCTTCTAACTTGGTCTTAATCTCCTTCAAATAGTCCACGACAGTCGTCTTTTGGTGATCGTCATCTTTTTCAGTAGTGTTCAGATTATCTATAGTTTGGTTACACTGTTCTGTTAACTCATTTAGTTTTCTTTCTATTTTGTCTTTCGCGGCTTCAGCTAGCAATGCCTTCTCACAAAGATTTGTGTTTTCAATTAACATGTTGCTGAGGTGTTCAGTGACTTGTTTGTGTTTTTTTAATAGTTCTGCGTATCTTCCTTTCTCTCTTTCGAGCTCTTCTTGTAGTTGTTCATTGTTCTGCTCGCTGATCGTCGGCATTTTGCCAAGTAGTTGCAGGCGTAGTTCATTTACTAAGTTATTTAACCTAAACAAAATAATTACGTTACTTCTAATAATTTCGTTTTAAGACTGCCACAATTTTTATTATTATCAAATGGCAACAAAGGAATAAGTGAGAAAAACCGGGAATACACAGTGGTAACACAAGGGAAAATAGTTACAAAAACATGTAGCTGCTCTTTTGGCACCCAAATCAAACTAATAATCAACTCTGTATCAATAAGGTTAAGGTTGAGTATTACCTAACGATCTCCGCAGCCTTTGCGTCTTGGTTAATGATGGGCTTGTTCCGAATACGGCGGGCGCGGTCGGCGTACCGTAACGTGGACACCGTCTCGTCCAAGTTGTAGTCGGCCGGGCTCACACACGCCACCATTAGAGTTAGCGAGTTGCCTCCCAAACTGTCTGCAATAGATAAAAACGAAAACAATCAGCAATATATTCTAATTAACCACTGATTGATACTCGTCTTTTTATAAACCTAATTCCTCACATACATATAGGTTTAATTAAGTAAAAAAATGCGTGTAAGAATAAATATAAATTTATTTTTCAGACTGACTATATATTAATCTGATATTTGTATGAAAAGTGTCTATTAAGAATGTTTCATGATAGTTGTGCAATATAAACAATATCATAGTATGTTTGTCAGTATAACAGAAAGTATAATAATATATTTTCATAATATTTCCTCACCTTGCAGCAGTCTAGTAAGTTTGCTGTCCCTATAACTGATGAAGCTCCTATTAGTTCCGTCTCCCAGTGCAGATATCACGTTCCCGAGTGCCAATAAGCCCTGGTTGATCTTCACACCTTCTTTCAGACGTTCGCCACTGGCCTTCGTCTTCTTAATGCGCTCAGATCCCGCGAGATCTACGAGGTGGAACTTGGATGTTGTTGCTAAATTCCTATGGAAATTTGGATTCATGAAATTCCTATTGAAGGATGATTGAGAATTTATATTAAATAAGCTGTTTCCGGCGTGGATGTCGGTTATCGCGGAAAAACGTAGCCTATGTCCTTTCTCGGGCTCTAGACTATCTGTGTACCAAATTTCATTAATCTGTTTAGCAGTTTTGGCGTGAAAGCGCGACAGACAGACAGAGTTACTTTCGCATTTATAATATAGTAAGGATCATTCTTGTGGCAGAAAAAACATAAGTTGAACTCAAAGATATGGTTATTTGCTGGTACACAAAACCGAACACGGGAAGCGAATTAACAAATCGCGTGAACTGTGCAGTGGAAATTCTCTTTCAATTTTTAAGAGACCAGAAAACTAAAAATCTACTTCTGACTAGTAAAATGAATAAACTTACTGATAACTAGTAAAATGTATGTGTGACTAAACCATGTATGTATCAACTATAAACATGTGATTTATGGAATAGTAATCTAGCTGGTAGTCCCATAAGTGTTTGCAAACGAACTCTTTACCTCTATAATTAGAGGATGGAAAGAGATGGAATTTACATTTCCATATTGATATTATAAATGCGAAAGTAACTCTGTCTGTATGTAACACTTTTACAGTTAAACCGTTGAACCCATTTAAATGAAACTTTGTATGGGGTAAGCTATCACCCTAAGAAAGGACATTTGGCTACATTTTGCGGCGATAACCAGTGCCAACGTGGGCGGAGCCGCGGGACGCAGCATATAGGATTATATTATAGAAAAATAGCAATCTTACTTATCAGTCCGACTCTCTTTGCATATAATAATGGTGAAGACAGCATGACTTCTACTTGAAGCCTGATTCATGGCTGTGGAGCCAGTCACTCGACCTGATGACCCTCGTTCCAACACCATCATAGTCTCCATTGTTGAAGTTACTGGCAACTCCGTTATCCCTAAAATTAAGAACAGATTACTGGTTTCAAGATATATGAATTAAAGATTTTTATTTTTTATTCAAATGTTCATCCTATAATTTTTTATTTCAGCCATTTTATGTAGGTAGGTAGATTTGGTAGGCAACCAGAGAGTTGAGGAAAATTAAGTGACTTATTAAGGTTTTCATTAGTATTTAGGCATATCCAACATTCAATTAGATTCTGGTTACAAACAATTTTAATTGGCTTAATATGATGGAGTTACCTTTATGAAATCATCAAGCATTGAACAGTTTTGAAATAAAAAAGGACAGCGGAGACTTAGTAATAGGTTCCACCTAGCCACCCTTTGGGTTTGTAACCCTAAAAATTATGTAGACACACCTTCCTAAACCTTCTAACATGTAACAACTTAAAAAAAAAATGCTGCAAACAAAAGTTAAATGATTTAGAAACTATACTTTACCTGGTAAAATAACACCCTTATTAATATCCTCCCTAATCTCTATAATACTGTGTCCTCTCTCCTTGCCTGAGAGGAGGTCATAACACTGCTCTTGGTACAGTTCCATGAATGAGACATTCACCTTGAATATAAACTTATCCTCGTGTGTTTCTATAAAGTCAAATATGTCTGCCACTGCTTGGGGAATTACACCTGTAATAGAAATGTTCAGATAGAATGAGTTTTTTATTTAAATTTTGTTGTTATTTGTGTTACCTTACGAGGCTGACTAGGCACACTAGCGCAAAGCCTCATTAAATAAAGGATATAAAAAAAAAGATAGAATGAGTTCAATGACCTGCTACATTATTCTATATGTGGACTAAACTCTGTGATTTTTCCTAATACAGTGTAAACTATTTACAACATTAATCTTTATAACGATAAACTAACTATATCATAGAAGTGAGCACAATTTTCTTGGAGAACTTTTAAATGTGTAATACAGAAATTATTATAATAAATAATATATTTTTCAAATTGATTTCTATAAAATTCTTGCTATATAGAAAGCAAATAAAAGTTGTAAAAAAATTAACTAAAATTTTTATACATACCAAGTTTTGTTGAGTCACCATCAGAGCCAGAATAGTTCGTTCCCATTGTGTAAGTCTTGCCAGACCCAGTCTGACCATATGCCAATATTGTTACATTGTAGCCTGTAAAAGCAATTCATGTTAACATGTACGATCAGGTACAAAAACGTATAAATGTAAAGATATACCAAAAAGTTTTTTTTATATGTTGCACTTGGTTGACCACCATTATTTACTACTTCTACCGTGGGTCCGGTGGCAGAGATTTCTTTTGAAATAAACAGTACCTTTGTACACTTGTTCTATTATGATGATTATATATATATTCTGTATGAATGTGTGTAGGTACATGCGCAAGGATTTGTGAATCACACAGATACTTGTGCAAAGTTGACAACTGGCATCAGGACCATCATAATATACACCACTTGGCTATCCATCCAAAACAAAACTTATAGATTACCTAGTTTTTAAATGGATCCTCAAAATTCAGTATTTATCTATCAGAAGGATAAAACTATAAAAATCTTTCTTTTGTAAATAATACTTATTAAATTAAATATTACTAACTTAAATTTAAATATTACTCTAAATAAAAATATTTACAAACCTTGAAAGAGTTTTCCTATAAGACCCTTAACTGCAGTATCGTAAAATTCTTGCTGTGTTATGTGTTGAGGGAAAACATAATTGTATGTGAAAGCCAAGTCTTTGATTTGCACTTGAGGCTGACCAACCACCACGTCAATGCACTCGTCGCATCCCCGATCTGTCTCCAGTTGCATCAATGGCCTGATACGGAGTGCTACTTGCACTGTGTCTATTGTACCTTTGCTATCTCCTTCCACCATTTTGGTAAATCAATATATTATATATTTAACAATAAAAAAAAACTCCTCTTCTCTCCTAGTCCCCCAGTGAAGCTCTCATGTCCTAAAATTTCAGGTTTTCTGGATGATCAGGGAATGTCAGTTGTCAGGACTTTTTTTCAATATGTGGCTATGTTTGTCAGGCCTGACATTGGTGTCAATTTCTGTAAGGTTTTATGCAATTGAATTACAAACGCTTTTGAAATATACTATAAGCACTAGAGAGCGTTGGTATGAGATTTTTTAACACAAGATAGCTAGCTATACTCCGACACGAATGTTTGAATAAAACTTTAGTTTAAATTTTTGCAACTGAGATCATCAACAACTGCATTAAACACATGGTCTCGCTTCTTGATAACTTACCGATCACTTAACATTAAAGTATCGATTATAAATACGACGAATAGAGTTTAAAAAGCAATTCAAATAAACTTTTTGTCGTCAGCCACCACAAATCACGACAGTAAACGTTTAAAAATACAACGGCCTCATCGTACCAACGACATATTCAAATTTAGGGTTGCTAGCTATCAATATTTTAATGTTTTATAACTGTTTGGGTTGCTACTAACAATAATTGAAATGGACGCAACAAAAACCATAAACACAAAGGGTTGAGTAATGTTAAAAACTATAATTACATATATTTAATAAAAAGAAGTTAAACGTAGATTGAGAATATATTAATTCTCATACCCCTTTAATTAACAATATTCATCAAACAGGTAGTATAAGGTAGTACGTTCTAATGTGTGCACTGCACCAAAACAGATTCGTCAGTTGTCAAAAGAGCTGATTTTTCCAACGCCAGATAATTTTTATTCGTTGAATAAAATTGACGTCTGACAGATTTTGTATGGAAGAACCATAGAGTTTATATAACTACAGAGCAAGCGTATCGCTTATGGCCCCTAGTGCAGAATGAAAGCACATATTTAGCTGTCAGTACACGTTCGACTAGTGATGTTCCGTGCAACGACAGATGTTCATCCGAAAATATCGATGGTTTCGAGAATATCAGGGTAATGAAATGGATATTAATAATATAAAAATAAATTACAATGTAACTTTATTTAATAAATAATAAAAAAAAATGTTATTGCCCCTTAAAAAGTATTAGTTTATTAAATAACTGCCTTTTTGTCTCTTTAATATAACTTTTACGTATGAGGTATTTTATTCGTATGTCTACGGACGTGTCTACGTTGTTTACGGAGCCCTTGCTTGGTTTCCGATTTATTCGAGCGTTTAAAATGAACGGAGCAAACAAAACTGAATATTTGGTTCCCAGTTGGGCCTTCTTATAGCATTCACCCAAGCATTCTTTACTTCACCGCATTTGGGAAATCTAAAAAAATAATGACTGTAACGTTAAACAAGTTTTCTTAAGCTACAAACAAATCTATAAGTATGCGGAATAAAATATGATAATATATTTACGCAAAATATTAAAAATATATTTACAAATATCACGCCGCTACCATTATGATTTTATCTATATAAGTATATACTTATAAATATATAATAACAAACTAAATGTAAACGATAAACTTAATTTTAAATAATATGCTTACGATAAAAAAAAATCTATCGTAACATTAAACGGAACCTACACAACACTAGCTTATTGCGTGGAGTGCGGGGTGAGGGGGGTGTGCAGCGGATGCCCGCCGCGCGTCCCCCCCGCACCCCCTCTTTCGCCCTACTGAATTTAGATAAATTATAAAAATTTAAATGAAAATACTATTCACCGATGAAAAGAAATGTCACTATTCTTTTTGTTTTGCTTCCGTGAATCACTTTTACAATTCAGCATTACGCATTTTACCATTATGAAGCAAATATAAGTAATTACTGTTCTGAGATACAACTATGGCGCGCTCTGTTTTGACACTAGTTGGACGTGACCTTGAAATCGACGCTTGATCATACATGTGCTTTCAGATCATACTTTGATACGCTCACTCTAGACTTATTGTAACCTCTATGGGAAGAACTGTTAAAATTCTAAATTTTTCTTCTGATAATATTGACTGGCGTTGGAAAAATCAGCCTGAAAAGAAATAAAATAAGTTCAACAATAATATATATACGACGACGTATGCAGACTTTGCCTACATTTTTGTCGTTTTTGTCGCATCGTGCTATAGTGCGGATCTGTGGCGGATCTCCGTATGTAAGCGGCCTTAGTTAGATTTATGGTTGTTGAGTTTGGCGATAGTTGTAGGGTTGCGATCTCAATGAATAAAAGTATTTATTTATTCACACTAAAAGGTTTCCATTAATACAATAGTTATAATAGAATAATACGAAAAAAATAGTTTTCAAAATAAATACTGTAAAGAAAAGAGTAACATTTCAACCTCAAAATAGAAAAACAAAATTTCAAAGAAAACATACTATCTTCATTTGTCTCGTCTATAGCTAGTTGTCAAATCAAAGTTGTCAAAAAAACGAGCGAAAACTAAAGGAAAGTTTTAGCATCGCAGCAAGTTATTAAGTGCTTTTTTTCATTTTTATGTGACAAATTTTAATTGAAACAGTGCTAAACTTGCATCAATCAGACATATAAGTTGATCAAATGTTTAAATGTGATGAAGATCAAAGTTTAATATTTGTTATTGCTAAGCGTCATAATGCCACCTCGAATTAGATCTAGAGCTTGCAAAGCTCTGAAGGAAAACATTGATGACAATGAAAACAAGTTGAAACCTGTTAAAAGTACCACGAAGCTTCCGAGAAGGGCTTTAGCTGATAAAACCAATTCCGCGTCAGATGACACCTCTGTAGAAATTACAAAGCCCAAGAAAACAATCACAAAAAGTTCAAAAGCAGCAATAAAACAAAATGCAGAAAACAAACAAAACAAAAACTCCAAACAGAATACTCAAGTGAAAGCAGCAGCTAAATCGAAAAATGTTGGGCTAACAGAAAATTCGGTACCAGTAAATGAGGCACCAGTAAATGAGGCACGACCACGCCGCGATAGACGCATACCCACTCGGTTTGTGGAAAATCCTGTTTTAAATAATTTATCAAACAGTAGAGACAGTGATAACATATCTCAAAATAGCTCTATACCTAACATTAAAGCTAAGATTACTTCAGTTTCAACTGAAATTTCACCCAAAAATGGTAAACCTGAACCATCTCCCTTCAAAACACCGTCTAAACCTGACAGCAGTATACTAGCTTGCCGGCCAAGAAGAATCTGCCGCTTACCATCTCGATTTGAAGACCATTCTATTAGTCCTAATAAGTATATACCTATACAACCTGCTAATGCAAGTACACCTATTCAACAGAACAAAAATAAGCCTCTTAAATCTTTAAAAGATAAAGTAAATGTTAACAGTAAAGGAAATACTACAAAAGTAAGTAACAAAATAGACAATAATTTAGTGTCAAAAGTTATACTAACAAGATTGGAGAATATTGATGCAAAACTTGTAAAATCAAGTGATCATTCATCTAATAAAAGTAGTCCGGACAGCAATAACAATGCTAAAGGCAGATCAACAAGGGCAAAGAAAAATACTCAAGTAAAGTCTAAAGTAAATCCAAAAAAGGCTTCAACAAAGAGGGTTCTGTCACCAACAAAGCAGGTTTTGTCACCATTCAAGAAGGTTTTGTCACCAAGAAAGAGAGTTCTGTCACCAACAAAAAGAGTTCTGTCACCAACAAAAAGAGTTCTGTCACCAACAAAAAGAGTTCTGTCACCAACAAAAAGAGTTCTGTCACCAACTAAAAAAGCTGAACCATCAATAATTGTAGTTGACTCTCCAGTAAAGAAAATAAGTCCAAAAAAGACTTCAAATAGTAAAGCTAACAAGAATCTATCATTCAAATTGTTAGGCAACAAGAAATCTTCTCAGAAAAGTGATAAAAATGACCTAGATGTTTATGAGTTCACTTTCGATCCAAATGAAGAACCAGAACCGCAGAAAAAGAAACGTAAAAGGGTTGCGACAAAGAAGCCTAGCAAGCCTAAGACTGTGACATACAAGAGAAATTATGATCAAAATATATCGAAAGCTTTATCAGCCCTTAAAAAAGCTGTAAAACCCGGTAAAACTGTGGATGTTCCTAAGTTGGATCAAATAGTAGAAACTGCTAATGAAGTAGCAGAAAGTTTTCAGCAAATTGAAACTAATAACAAAGTACAATTGTCTGTTACCAATCAAAATAATGTAGGTTTAAATGATACTGGTAAGAATTCAGTACATGAATGCAACTATCCCTCAATAAGGGTAGAAGACATAGCAGCTGATATTGAACCAAGTATTGATCATCATGATGACATCAATTACTCACCTGTAACTACACCAAGACCTCATGGTTCAACAACTCCAAATGCATCAGTTAACTTTCGGACAAGTCCACATAGACCTGTACCCAATAATGATCCTCTTAATTTACAAGAGGAACTCAGCTTCTTTGATGACCAACCTGTTGCTAGCAGCAGCATGAACATGTCTGTTCGACATCCCTTGGCCAGTCCTTGGAGAGTGGAATTTGGCAGTCTACCAATAAAATGGCCAGTGAATACCTATGTGAAGCCTAACATGACACCAGCAGTTGAGAGTTCATTTATCAGTGCTGAAGATTCAATAAAAAAGAAACATGTTTATACAAATCTGTTTCTACCTGCAAATGATGTACCAGAACCTGTTAATACTACTCCAAACCTTAAACAAACCAGTATAATATCATTTATAAAAGAAATGGCTGAGAAGAGTGCTAGAAAGAAAAGTGGTAGGTCTATGTCACCAGCAAAAGCTGTATATGTGGAAGTATTTGACAAAAATGCTCACAAAAATAAAAACAAGAAATCCACAAAGACTAATAACAATAAGGAAGCTATTCCAGCCGAAAATACATCTGAGGAACATTCTAGTAACAGTATTGAAACATCAAGTGAGAAGGAAAATTCAAAAGAAGAGAAACAAACTAGAAAGCGTAAGAATGATGGTAATACTTGTGATTTACCAACAAAATCACCTCGGAAGAAAAATGATAAGGATTTAACATATTTTGGCTTTGATGATAATGAAAACCCTGACCTAGAGAATATATCACCAATCAAAATTAGAAATAATAAAGGTAGATCTATGAGAACACGATCTAGGGCAGTGCTTCAGGAAATCAATGGTCCAACTAGAGCTGCTCTGCCTGTTGCTGCAAAAACTAAGATAGCAACCAGTTCAGAAGCTGTTAACAAGGTTTATGAGGAATTGAAATCAGCTGCTGATGCACCAGTGTTTCCAGAAAAGGATATTAATATCAATGATAATGCAACAAATATTGTGGAACCTGAATTTAATGAGGATTCACAGTCTGTCCATTTGTTTGAAGATATTGAAGTTGTGCATCACTGGAAGGTAATTATGGTTATCTCTCATTATCTTCATCCACAGTGAGGCTTCAGTCTCAAAAATTTACAATGGTATCATCTAACCATGACCTTATTAGTTGAAAAGATACATAGAGAAAAGAAGACAACAGCTTACTTTTTACATCACATACATTTATTTCCAAATTTTTTGTAGTACATACTTGTTTTTTCGGCCTCTAAGCAAGCCATTGCATTGCCAGAAAATTTACACTACGTAATGTTTTAGACTATTTCACTCAAAACGTAAGAACTACTGTGACAAATTATTTTTTAATGATTAAACTTTATTTCTAATCATTTGTTTTCTAAAATTTCAGCCGTCACGTAAAAGTTATGGTAAAGCTAAGAAGGTCACATTTCGCCAACAGTCTTCCTCTGACAGTGAATCAAACATCAGAGTTCCAGACAATCTAAATGATTCAAGTGATTATGACGATCTTGGCGACTTATCATTCGAAATTCCCGATGTTAAAGAGAAGAAAACCATCAAAAAGAAAAGGCCTAAGAAAATGATGTCTAAGAAAGAGGTAAATATAAAAACATTCCAAAAATTTAACATAGAAAACATTCTTTACTTTGAAAATAATATTATTATACCCAAATAACAAATCAAAGCAGTAGATACATTATTTTGTTTTCGACTTTATTTATTGAAACAGTATTTGAATCTTCTTTGATTCTTGTTGGGCCTTTCAAATAAATTAGAGATTTTTTATTTTAGCTTATATTTTATTGGTCAGTATTTTTACTAATAATATTATTGTTATTTACAGGAAAAGGAAGCTGAAGCCTGGGCAGCCAATTTTAATTCTATGTGTGAAGACATTGAAGATTTCCCCTTACTTGTAGAGTAATCATGACAATTTTAATACTAAAATAAATTATTAGTAAGTTGAACATAGAAAATACTCAAATTATGACAACTATTTTAACAAAACAAAATATTCTCAAGAAATCTTAATTTACAAATATTTTTTATAATTAATGTAATCTAAAATTCGTGGCATTTTGTATATAAATAATGATAATTTAATTTATATTAATAGTTTGTAATAATTATGATATTATAATGTGCCTCAGTTCAGCACAATTTTCTAATCATGAATGTTTTTGTGGCCATGCATTTGCCATTTTATTTTAACTGGTTTTAAGTAGAATAAGATTAAATAGAGTATAACCACATAAAACTCGCGGTCGATATCGACTTCGGTTTACAAATCTCTTAGGACGGTTAGTTGACGAGTATATTCTTGGCGGCATTGTAATCGCGAGCGAAGACGCCGTGATGCAGCCGATTTGATTGTTGACAGAAGATTGATTTGAGACCGCGTTTCACGAAGTATATTTCGTTGTGGTCATCGTCATCCAAACACCGTTTACTAACAAGCGATAGAAGATTCGAGCACAATTTTGAGCGCCGATTCTGATGGTCTTATATTTCCACTAAAAGGACAAGAAGATTGTTCATGAATTATATACTATACTAAGTTGCTCTATAACTCCTCAGTTTTGCAGATATTTACCTAGTATACACATTTGTGTTTTTTTGTTCTGTCTCAACTTGTATTAAAATCATCAACTAAAATTGTCTATTATGATTAAGAATTAATGCGTGTTATTAAGGGGCCATAATTGAGTAAATGCTTTTAAGTAATTAAGAACAAGTTTTACCTCGAATTATTTTGAATCTAACTTAATTTTATAATAACGAAACTAGATCTTAATTATAATCTAATAAGTTTTCTCCTTTGCGTTTAAGATTGAAAAGATATGTAATAAGTTAAGATTTTTATTTCAAGGGGGCCAATAGTCTAATGTTGACCTCGAATTATCTTTTTCTGTTGTTCAGATTTTTTTATTTTTGCGGGACTCAAGTTTAATTTAAATAAATAGGATTTTTAACATTTTTAATTGTTTCTTTATTTAAGTTCAACCCTATTTTGTTTCTGTTGATAACTTATCAGTAGTTCTCGTTATCATCGCGTGTTCTTGTAACTCAGTTTCGATGTATTGTAACTAGATGGCGCTGTTAAACATTTAACGTGGCAAGTAGACGACACAGTGAAACCGCTACTGAATCATAGGTGGCAGCAGTTACATTACTAAGACTTGCTGGATAGAACCACTGATATTTCATTATTGCCATATAATTATTCTATTTACAAACATTTTGTGGATAACATTGAGAAATTGATTTTTCGTATTATTGAATGTCTTATTAAGCCATCTGGTATTTTAATTTTTTCGGGGTTATCTTATCTTACAGGTTTACAATCTAATTAATCTTATAAGACAAAATGATAAAATACCTATGTGTTTCAAACTGTGAGTTTGTTTTCATATTTCTTATATGGTAGTCAGATAAATAAATTCAATGCTCAATAACTTAGAAAAATGTCATATAAAAGTGACGGTCCTTTGTCACTCCTATCAGGCACTAAACTTATATCCATCCTTTTCCTCGATTTTATTTTCATTTTGTTCATATGTAGGTGTGTAATATAGTAGGGTCGTATATATTTTCTATACATAGCGGTATTTGCAATAATAAAATGAGCAAGATAATTATTACTTTGCAGTATTTTCGTATTCTATACTTGGTAGGTACTTATAGTAAGGTAGGTAGGTCATTTACGTAGTAAGTTAACTTACTAGTCTGCTGTTAATTGTCTACTACAATAACCTTATTATTCAAACAGTGTCATCCTACATTTATTCGATTAAACTCTATAAAACATTAGCAGTGCATAAGTCCTTGCATCAAAAAGTATAGCAGCGTCAGGAACCATTATTAAATATTTTAAATTAATTCATCCAACAAAGTAAGTATCCACTCAACCCGATATTAAAATGATTGCTCTTTGGCAAATATGGCGGCCGGCTGAATTATACAGCGGAAGCAAATATTACCCTTGCAAACATACGTCCCGAGAGAGCGAGCTAGTTCGCGCACTCAAAATTAAAAGCACACAATGAAAATAGCCCCTACTCGGATACCTATGTCGCGAAAAGTAAGTGCCTACTCCAAGCATCGCTCTTAACACTATGCGTGGAGTGGCCCACGCATTGTTGTCAATGAAAACAGTCGCCGCCAGAGTGTTTTTTTGTTTATAGACTCTTCGATGTTGCCACTCGAAAATAAATAGCCGCGCCGTAACGAGCAATATGGGCCTAACAAGCTGTAACGATGTTTTGTCTTTACAATCGATTCGCGATTGTTTGTTATTGTTTCATCTCGCCACTCTCGCCGCGATAACAACTGAGTTTGGCGTTCGTTCGCAAGCAAATTGAAAAATAACGAGTTTATTGGAACATTAATGATTGCTGGAGCTGAGACAGCGATAGATATAGATAAGTGGATAGATATTGTATTAAAAATAAATATATATTGTACCTAACCTACGCAATTGCTTAGATATTTTAAACAAGTTTACTAGACCTACTTTTATTTAAAGTGATATGTAGGTACCTAACCAATTATGTAGGTTACACTTGGTACTTACTAGAATACAATGTAACAATGGTTTCCGATCTCGTAGTAAGTATTAATAATTAAATGCCTCATAGGTAATAATAATACTTCTTATAAATTAACAGTTACATTATTTCAGTCATTTAATTAAAGGGTGGCTGAGCACAGCTAGGTTGTTCGGATCGGGAATATTAACCGCAATTCTCGGTCAACATTCACAAAATTGACACGTCAAATATTTGTAACTTCGTCCTGGGACCACGTTAGACTGCAAACAGAATCGTGTCTGGTCCTCCCTTAATTTCCGATGTTTCTACACCATCGGCGTTTTGTCCCAATGTGATTCTAAGCAGACTGGTTTTACGGTTAAATTTGGTGTGCCCCGCGTTTGTCGAGATAGCCGCTTGTCAAAACAAAATGGCGCTGACTGTGTTTGAATTGGGCCGTATCAGTCGCAAGCGGAGATTCATTTTGTCACGTTGCTTAAGATCGTGGTAGAGTCTCCTACATATTGTCTCTGTACACAAGGTGAGTGTGTGCCCGCGTGTTAGGCTTGCATTTAAAGCTAGCTACAAATTTGTTGTTTCAGTACAAATACTACGATGATATTGTTTGCAGTTTGACTTTGCGTTCGATCGAGGAGTTTGTTTGGCAGCCTAGTGCCGACGTCGTAATAAGTCAACACTTGTTTATTGAATATTATGATCATTGGGCTACTGTCTATTTTTTGAGTAGCCGCTGGAAGCTATATAAAAACATTCCGGTGTAAAACAACTTAATGTGTTAGAAAGGTTAAAGTTAAATGGAAATGCCATCTTATTTGATTAGTCT
This sequence comes from Diachrysia chrysitis, assembly GCA_932294365.1. NCBI lineage: Eukaryota > Metazoa > Arthropoda > Insecta > Lepidoptera > Noctuidae > Diachrysia > Diachrysia chrysitis. The sequence goes on from OW028661.1 coordinate 3,906,868, forward strand.
TACTAGTTTATGATTCTTAAATATTTGAAAACCTTTTTAAATATTGATTGTTAAAAGATTTACTAACTGTAATTGTACCAAATATTAAAAAGGCAAATACAAAGTTTGCCACCTGCAAAGAACCCAGTAGGTAAGTATTAAATCAAATCAACAATTCAATCTCGCCTATTTATGTTTAGTCTTCAAATTTACCTATGATTAAAAACCACATGTTTGGAGTAAACACTAACTTTCAAAAGAGGAGCATACTTAACAAATATTATATTGTAAACTTTACATTGGCATGGTAAATATTAAATAATATGTGTACAGGTAAATAATATTGTCGCTAGTCCGCGAGTGGAGTCTACCTGCCGCTCTCAGTGTTGCCATTATCATAAACCAAACACGTCAATATTTACCCACACAAACAAGGGCGTAATTTTTAAATAAATTGTGGCATTTCGCGAAATTGCTTCCGCAAATAGAATTGTGGACAAGAGCCGGCGCGAATGTGTGCGCAACTTTTTTCGGGTCGTTATTCGACCATGAGCTTTGTCGCTTTAATGGGATGCTCAACGTGATTTTGAAAGCAGTAAAACCTAATTATATTTTGTAAGCTTAACATTATATGTATGCACATACAATATAGAGTTATTCTAATTTCTAATACATTTGTGTACACGACGATACGAACCTATTTTGTTTACTCGATAATAGATGGCGCTGACTTACTTTAATTGTGTAAATTACGCAAGTTAGGTAACCAGGGTATACCTAAGCAGGGCAATATACTTTTACTGATAAATTTAGTATCTTGTGGACTAACTGTACTACAGTAATATTATTAAGAAGACTAGTTGTCTAAATTAATTTTAAAATATAATAGAAAATTTTTCAATGTAGAAATTGACAATAAATTAAAGGTAATTAAAACACCCAAGTATGTCCTAATGTACCTTATCCACATTATCGCTATACTTAAAACTTATGAGCTGTTAGTTATGTTACTATCTACCGCTTGTTGCTCGCCGGTCGTTTTAAGATAATTAAAGACTATTAAAGCCGGGCTAAGTGTATTAATGAAAGCAATATCACAAGCGCGGGGCCGGCCGCCATCTTGTCTTGGATTTCCCGCCATTACTTTGGGGCCACCGTACCGTACAAGAAAGATAATCCTTGGATTGGTCAGACTAAATGCGAAGTAACTTGGGGTGGAGTAGAGGGTATCCAATTTCGTGTAGCTACTTATATACGTCCAGGAATTATGGACGAGAATTATTCAAAGCTGTTTAAATTCTGTAATGGTATAGGTAAGAAAATTATGTTGTAGGCATGTAAGTATTTATCGAGGCAGAAAATGTATAGCGTTTACTTTGATATGAATTACCCCAAAGGCGCTTATACAAAATTATTTAAACTTAATAATTAAGACTCTTTAAAAGTTAGAAACTAATTTAAGGCCCGACACGACGGAAAATAAGTAGTCTAAAACGCCTAGGTATTTCTTATAAATACCTATGTACCTACCTACCTACTGAAGTAAATATAGGTAGGACTGAGTTTTTATGTCACTGTTATAGTTTTGTAGGTACCCACTTAGGTACTTTTGACACCTACTTTGACTTGACTTTTGACACAAAAGTACCAATTTAGTCACCTAGTTACTAAATACTTACACAAAAGTATTCCAGCATAACAGCCACGATTAGTATCGTCGTTAGGAACCTTTAGACCATTATTTTTAGGTACTAATACCTACAGTAATCAAGTTCAACTCTACTTAAGTAAGTATATTCTTTTTATTTTTCCTTTCTTAGAAAACTAAAATTAAATAAAACATCACCGTCATTGCAACACGAAAAATGTTTACAGCGCACTGCTTGCACGGTAGGTAGCTATCAAGAAACACCGTAATAACAGCAACTTGGTTCGATAGATTACGATAGGGGCGGCATAGAGCAGATGCGTTCAAGTTACTATATTTACTTAGGCTGCTCGGCCCATTTTATCAGAACGGTGCATGTCTGGGGGCCGTTTGATCGCACGCATCACGGAATAATTGAAAGCTTGACGCACATAAATATATTGATGATTCGTCGTAAATAACAGATTTGGGGATTACAGTTTTGTCAAGCCAACAAACCAAGAAGTTAAGTTTTTTACTTAGTAGTTTAAATAGGAAGATACACGTCTACAAGATACTATTAGGTATAAAATAACATCATCTGAAGTTAAAATTAAAATACTCATGTTATGTTACAAAATATACCTATCTTTTTATTCGTATTTACGCAAGTTTACAATTTAAATAAAGTAGATCTATCTAGGAACCAAAAAGTAGTTTTTTTTTAAGTTAATTGAAGGAACATTGTTTAGTTAGGCCTAATAGAAACTGCATGATAAAGCGATTAAAGTAAAATTAGCCGATTTGAGATAAAATAAGTATTCATTTAAAAATAAATAATATAATAAGGCTCTACATTTGTAGAGTTGTGATCTGGCACAGTATTCCACAATAAGACATTAATTTTTCATGATACAACTACTTGTAACTATCGTTTAGCTTTTATCTGTCAAATTATTGAAAAAAAAAAAAACTAATCCTTAGTAATATTATAAATGCGTAATTATTGTGTCTGTCTGTCGCGCTTTTACGCCAAAACTACTGAACCAATTTAAATGAAATTTGGTACACAGGTAGTCTAGAGCCTGAGAAAGGACATAGGCTACTTTTGCTGCGATAGCCGATATCCATGCGGGCGAAGCCGCGGGAAACCGCTAGTTAGGTATAAGTTACCTAATAGTTATCTTTTAATCATTGAGAAGGTACTTATTACTAAGGCAAGGCTTACCTAATACTTAAGCTTTTCATCTAATCAATATAAGAAACAAAATTCACCGAACAATTCAAATTTATAACTATAAGTTCCATCTGCGCCTTCGTGCACGATTTCATTAATTTACGAAACTTAAGCAAGTCGGGGAGGCCTTAAGCGCCGAATCTACAATTTATGTAAAACGGGCCCGCCGATGTTCAAACACACTAGTTCGTAATACTCCGTAACTACGCTGTACACTAAGCAGATTAAGCATGTAACTACTTACTTTGCCTGCCTTTATGGGAACACCTATTCATTTTGTAGCTTTCGATCAAGAAAATCTATAATCTTATATATAAAAATGAATTGCTGTTCGTTAGGCTCGCTAAAATTCGAGAACGACTGCGCCGATTTTCATAATTATTATTTTGTTTTGTTCCCTAGAATACAGGAAAAGTTTAAAAACAAAAAAAAATAGGTAGGGTAGGGTAGGAAGAGTAGGTTAGGATAGGTAGTCAGTTGACGGGAGCGAAGCCACGGGCACAGCTAGTAAATAATAAATGTGAACGACATCACATACATTGCTCTGAACCCAAAATAAGTAGTTAAAGCACTTGTGTTATGGAGTTCAGAGACAACGGAGGTACCACAAACAACCAGACCCGAGACAACGTAGAAAACTGGTTTTCTACATTGACCCGTCCGGGGATCGAACACGGGACCTCAGAGCTGGGGACACCTTAAAAACCAGTGTTTACGCCACTCGACCACGGAGGTCTGTAAAGATGTGGCCCATGTGGGCACGTAATTTGCCTGTAACTTTTAGTCATCATCATAGACTTTGCTTCTACTAGGTGTTCCAATAATTTAAACTAAAACAGAACAGTATCTATCTAAATATAGTTTGATAGCATAGATAGGTATAAAGAACAAGAAAAGTATTTTAAAACAAAAGAAAAAGAGCAGTTTATTCTACAAATAATCCCCATAATTTCTATTCAACATTGTCTATACTAATATTATAAAGCTGAAGAGTTTGTTTGTTTGAACGCGCTAATCTCAGGAACTACTGGTTCGAATTGAAAAATTATTTTTGTATTGGATAGTCCGTTTATTGAGGAAGGCTGTAGGCTATATAACATCACGCTACGAGCAATAGGAGCGGAGCATAAATGAAAAATGTTGCAAAAATGAAAAACCATTGAAACTAAAACACACGAACAAAGTCGCGGGGGACAGCTAGTATAGCATAAAATCAGAAAAAAAACCCAGCTAATACCTTTGTACCCGTATTACACAGCGAATTAATTTCCTAGCGTTCCCACCGGCCATAAATAAAGGCCTCGCTTGTGCAAACACACGGAAAGTGCGCAAACAACATAAAACACGGAATGATTGCAATTAAAAACGCATTGCGAGGTCACGTGACCCCGTGCGGCCATCTTGCCGATGCTTCCACCGTTGATTATGAATTAGGTATGGGTACGAAGTGTGTATTGAATTTGTTATTTACTTAATAGTTTTAAGGGCTGAATTTGTGGTTGGTCGAAAGACGGTGGTAAATTAAGCTTTAATTAGAAGTAAAAAGGAGAAAAAAAAACAGCTTATTTTATTACTTAATAATATAGTGCCTGTAGGTTTTATTGGAAGTCAATTAGACAGTCATCTAAAAACAAGATTTTCCTACCTTAATTAGGTATGATTTATTTATGAAGTAAAGATAGAATAAGGATTTAACCTCTATGAAAGTTGATGTTGAATAGTCATAGCCGAAGATCACAATTTATTTCTCGAATGTTATTATAAAAAAAAACAATATAAGTACAAAATAAACACGAAATCACAAACAAACAAAAAAATATATTTATCACTCACAAATTGCAAACTGAAGTCGTGCCTAAAAACGCGACCGGAAATCTGGGATTTGCTAGCAGTGTTTGCGAATGAACTAGCGATTAAAGTAAATAAAGATGGAGTGCAGTATGCAGCCGGCCTGTCGACGATTGAAGCCAATAGATTTCGTATAGATACTCGATTTGAGTAGGTCAAGCTAAAACTTTTCGACCTATTTTCGGTACTATTTGTTTTTTTTACTGTCGAAATCTTTGGTAAAGGTTTTTTGAATCAGTTGGTTTTAAAACCTTTTTCTGTCGTTTTATGCAAGGAGAAGTCTAGTATACTTTGTAAGTACAGAGCTACTACATGTAGGAAAATCAAGGTGCTTTTTCTAGTTTACGATGTAAATATTGTGTCCTCTATAACTACCTAAATGTATATAAAAAAATAAATACCACAATATTCAATGACTCACATAAAATTTAAAATCTTGATTGCGACTTTCATTATTATTCTTTTACTCACTACGGTACTTCTCTATGTACAAAAGACCTTTAAACATCCCTTCAAATTACAAAAAAAAAACATGTATTATGCCGGAACCCGCCCTAGAGATTGTAATAAGTATTTTTTTATTTATAGGCCCTTATAGCCCGCGGTGCTAATATCGGGCAAGATCGCGGATCATCTCCTAACTCCTCTAAGGTTGGGGAGCGGCGCCGGGGGGCTGTGTTAGCTATTTTATGCACCACGACGTTTATGCGACTTTTATTGAGTAACGCTCTATTTAAGACAAATTGTTATCGTTTGAACGTTGTATGTTAAGCATTTCAATGACTACGTATTTCGTAATCATTATTTTGAAAATGTTTATTGGTAGTCTTAAGTTGGGAAAATCTGTTAATACAATGTCAGAAGTAAAGAAATTCTTAGCAGTAGTTCATATATTTGATACCAAAAGTTTACCTGAGTATTAAAAAATATGAAATAATCCAGATTCGATGCATTATAATTAGTCTATTAAAAGATTTGAGGTAGAGTAGATAGTTTTTAAATATGTAGTCTTCCAGTCTTACTGAGTTCCGCTGAATACCTTATTTAACATGAAGTGGCTGCCTGATCTGACCTCCACAATTAATTTTTTAAATATGGAGATCTAACGAAGAGCGCTGAAAATCCACTTCTGAAATTGCTACATTCAGAATAAGGACATAATTACCTTACAGCTCATAAAATACTAATTTGTTACTGCTCTCCTGCAAAATCTTAAGTATCTTCTATATTAATAAAAATACATTGCCACATGTATAACGGAGTATCAATTAAGAACTGCTCAACCTATTTGGCTGTTTTGACAAGAATTGTATGAACGTAAATTTGTGAAAAATTCGCGTGTCAAGAAAATGAATAATTGTGACATTGCATTTTTGTTTAGATTGACAGGACAACGAGTGTCGGTCAGCTAGTTTAATATAACATACAGCAGAAAGGTTATTCGCTGTGACAGTTGTCAAGGAGGGCGATTATTGCTCTATAAAAAAACACTGTGAAAACACAAATTTCGTAGTCTATCTTCGATGGCCAACTACGACGTAGTTTTGGTCACCGATGTTAGCCGGTACTGAATTGGCGTTTTACCATTATTTTTATCCCGCAAACATGTTTTTTTGAGTTGGCAACTGGAGATAGCAAATAAGCCTACAGGTAATTTTGAGCAACATTTTTCAAAGTCATAATGATTGTATCATAAAAGTTCGTGTGGCAACACCATAAATCATGGCGTGGGTAAGGTGCCCTAACATTTTTAGACTTATCTGTAGTTCTTAGAATTTCTTACGATAGTCAGTATATGGAAATATTTTAAGATACAGCGAGCAGTTTGTTTAGTGAGATAAGCGATGTAGCGGATGCCGTCTTGTTTGCTTTTATACAATGTACAGTAATACATACAGGCACGGCTGTTGCGTGGAATATGCTGCTTCAGTATATAATACAGTAATAATATACTTAGAGAAATTTTAACTTGCAATATAAGCAAGTTAAAATTTCTTCCAGTACTTGTATTTAAGATATAAAATGTTATCTAGAAAATGTATTTAAAAAACAAGACTTTATACATTTATTATAATTTTGGTATTTTTACGAATTTTATGAACACCGATGCCTCTGCCTTTGCCGTATGCCAGACCTAATGAGACATCCAGCAGTTGTACAGTCGCAGGATGGGGACAATTATTTAATCTATTATTGTATTCATATACAATTATACATAAGTGAGTCGAGTCGTTGTTCAAAATCTTTGAGATCATAATTATTAATGATTCTACAATTTATGGGAGAGTAATCGTTTCATCGGTGTTGTAGATTTTGGTTACATAATATCATCTACTATTAAGTAAAAACCTAAAATCACGTGTCTTAATTCGAATTTTACTAGACGAAGTTGTAGAATTTAGTATATCAGTTCCCCAGCGAAGGAACCTAGAAGATTGATTTAATTCTCTGTAAAACCAGATTTAGATGATTTAGAAAAACCCTGATTATCTAACGCATACCGCGACATGTAATATGAATTATGTATGCCGATGTGTTCGTAAGCATACACTAACTGCTACTGATGGCTTACCTTGTTTTTTGTTCCCATATTTGAAGGCGTGGTATACCTACGTGAATTTAAATGCTATTTACTATTACTAATATCTTTAGCTTTAGCTTATTCGAGGCTAAGATACAACAGGTTAAGCCGCACTCGCCGCGGTTGGTCCGTAGATGGGTGACCATTTGCAAACATACCGAGATCCCTCCGTGCCTCGGAAAGCACGGTAAGTCGTTGGTCCCGACTGCCATACGTTGATCTTTGACATTCGTTAAGTAATTACAATTCGGACAACCAGTCTTACTTTGGGATACTGTGTTACCCAGTGAAATGGGTTGTGTAGGTCGGATAGGCAGTCGCTCCATGTAAAATACAGTATTCAGCTGAATGCCTGAATCCGCTAAGACTGAAAGCCGACCTCAACATAACTTGGGAAAAGGCTAAGCAGAAAGATAATATCTTTAGTTTGTGAGCGTTTGTTAATATATTTAATGCATTAAAACGTGCACTTAACGTGGGATTTCAAAATTACACTATTTGATAGTTCTTTAATAGTTCAGTTTGTGACTGATATCGTGATATCGTGTCGTCTAGCTAGCAAGAGAAAGGTCTAAGTTAATGTTTTTCTGAAACCTAAAAGTCCCTAACAGAATTTTGTCTAACCAGTGCCCTTACTTTTCAATTTAATTTTAATTCTAACACAATACCAATGTAAAATTGATATTAGTTTAGCAGACAGGAGATTAAATTTTCTTAAAAAATATGATGGACAGCATTTTTTTTAAGAAAATTTAAATTAAAAAATTTAAAATGAAAATTTTTGGAAGGAACTAACTGGAATCTTAACATTGAGAATATTTTTTTGTACTATGTTCTTTGTGTGCTTGCTAAATGAATAAAAATTTTGCATTGGCATTGTATTAGAATTAAAATTTAATAACTTATTCTTTGGTATAGTTTTGAAATGAAGCTTTTACCCTATATGATAGGTCTAGATTTGTATTTAAGAAAATGAGGCACGTTGATTCAATTTATCTTGATGTTATAGTTTTAGTATTAGTAGTTATTTTTCTATTTATACATATTTGTATTACTCTAGTCCTTTATTTGTTCGCTACTAACGAGATGAGATGGAAATACCTTCGGGTTAAACTCAAATATATTTAGTTGTAGCTAGAAAGATTAAATAAGGTTGATCAGTCACATAAACTAGTAAAATAAATATATATAAGAAAATATTCTTCTATAAATATTCTCTCGACTTTTATACAATACCTACCTATCAAAGATTGGTAGTAGAATAATTGTTTATTTCGGGATTCTTAATTAGACTATAGCTGCGTATTTGGTCGGCCATTGTAAGCCTCACGTCGCCATTTCTAGACACTACACAGTTTTTTTTATAGCCTGTCCTTCAACTCTCAATCAAAATGCTTTCCAAGTTGCGTAAAAGACGTTTTGAGTTGATCGGCCGCTCGAACGACCAGACATGCCTGTGTCAACATACAGGGAATTAGTCCAAATTATGTGCGCCTCCACTACCCCTCCTGAAGCCTCTGGGTACTCCCACCCTCCTCCGAATCAATATTTGTTGTCCGTACTCTTCTACTTTAATACACGCACAATGCTCACTCAATCCTCCAATCGAAAACGAACCATAAATCGTAATCGTAAAGTTTCTTTTTGGTTTTCCTGCGCTTGTGAAGTTAAGTCGTTACGTATTTGGAAGGTGTGGACTCATCCCCAGTTGTTGCTTTCTCTTCAAACCCAATGCGGTCTCTTTCTAACGCTGTTTTCCATGAGATGCGTGGAGCATCGGTGTGTGGATTTGGTTGTACAAATCATATATTTAATCATATACCATTTTCTTATCGGAAAAATGGATTATGTTAACGAGTTCGGTTTTGTCTGAGATAACTGGAACAGTGGTTAGAAAAAGTTATTAGTTAGATTTGAGTTGGTATTATTATTTATTTATTTAATAACTATGGATGATTTACCTTAATATAAACAGAATAAAAATAGTACATGAAATGAGTTTAGTATCTAAACTAGCAAAGCTACAGTTTTAGTTTTAAATAAGGCTCGACTGTATTTGTTTTGTGAACGAGAATCAACAAACACCTAAGGACTGGACTCAGTTCTACGTACAGATAACATGTTTAAAAGCGTCTACGAGTCAGCTATAATATTTGAATTCACAATAAAATGTGGTTTACGTCGAATGTTAACAGTAAACACACAAAAGTGGCCCACAAAAGCCATTTTCGTGTAAGTTACACATCAATTAATATAAAAACTCGCATCTCGACTCTTGTTGAATATTCATAAAGAGCTGTTAATTGCACAAGTCGGCAAATACGAGGAGAGAGCGACTCCACGGTTCCTAGTAAGGCAAGTCCCCCCTTGCCCCCCCTCTCCCGCTCTTTCCCCTCTTCGCAAAAGGCCAACCCTACACACACATACACAAAACTCGCACACAGACGCGAGTTGCGCGCGCAACCGGGAAAACTACGGCCTTTTACGTACGTATTGTGTACAAGAACGCGATTACAGTATATTTTAGAAAAAATATGATTATTATACAACATATATACCTACTATTAATCTGTACTTTGATATATAGGTTAATCCTTCTAAAATTTTTCTTGATACCTAATCGTTTAGGTAATATTAGTGCTTGAATTTAATGAATTCAAAATTATTCTTGTCTTTCTAAATCTTAACATTGTTAGGGAGAGCTAATTACTTACTAAAAACTCTCTGAAAAAACATACTTAAAATATTTTCTATATAAAATGAACCATATAACTTGTTTCTGACAAATAAGGCCACAACTTTCATTTCCCAATATTCATCTGTTTGTTTCTCATATACTGCGCAGAAAACGCGTGTTGGGTGTGTGCGCATCTATTTACGCGACGAGTAAATATGTACCCTCGCCGTTTGTGGAGGCTGCATTAATAATTCAATTGGTTGGCCCGCTCAGGTAGCATTTAAACGATTTTTAACTTCCTGCCAAACAGATTAATCGAAGTCAGAAGCACCCGGAAGAACGAACGAAGAATTCGGAAGTGTTCGATGTTTGAATTTTATATTTAATCGACTCCGAATACTTTTTAATTATCGTAATTTGATTGTTTTTTTTTCTTTTCTTTATCTTTCCGATCATTATGAGCTTTTAGCGGATTAACGGTATTTAAGGGCAGGAGATGAATAATTTGTACGTTTTCTTGAATATTTTTAAGACTTATTTTTATTGCTTTAAGTAAATTAAGGAAAATCTGCTTCTTACCTTTATGCTTAAGAAAAGAGATATAACTTTAATATGGTCGTGTCATGGATCGTGCAAATAGATAGATACATATTTTGTTTTTACACTGTACTCTTGAGTACAATTCGCAGAAACAAATGCTTATATAATTTCCTTGCGGGCTCTGTTCCTAAGTCTGCTAAACAACATAGCTTTCACCTAATAAAACGAAACGTTAGTTTCTGTTTGTTTAGTGGCTAAATCATCAAGGTATACAAAATTAAAATTGGCTCTTTACAAGTTCTTTTCAACCAAGTATCATTAATCTCATTCCTCTCCAAGCTTTGCATACTATAACTCCATTAAAAGGCCCAGGATAATATAGTCTACGCTAACAGCTAGTGGATTGGGGTCGTGTCAAACAAACGAACGGACAAACGCCGGCCGGCCGCGGCTTGATTTCTTTGCCAAATACTAATATTTGAAAACCAAGCTCGACACGATTACAGTGTGATCTTGGTGGAGTTCTGCGCATGTGCAGAGGGGTGCATGAATGCCGACAGTACCCGCATCGATGGTGGACTATTTTTAATCTTTACTTGTTGAATAAAGGATGAGATTGGGACATTTGTATTGCTATTTTTGAAGGATAACTATCTTAAAGCAAAATACTTAATACTCTAGGGTACGCTTGCACAAGCCCGGGTTTCTTTTAACTCAGATTTAAAGGCACTACTGTGTTATATATAATTTAACCTCGTGTTAGCAACTAACTTTGGGTTAAGTTTTTCGTGTTAAAGTAGTGGTCCTAAAGCACACAAACTAGGTTATTGAAGATACCCGACAAGTTTTAAGTCCTGCCAGAGCTCTTAACTGTTAAGCTCATGCTCGTATTGTCCTAAGAAAAATACATAAATAATAGTTAACATTTTCTAGAGCTACATATTTTGTATTTTAATATCGTCATAGATAATATCAGTCTGCATATAAAGTATGAAAAATAAAGCATGGTTTTCATGAAAGGCATTAAATATGATCTCGATTTAAATAAACTTTATATAGAAATGAGAAGTTAAAACAAAAAATTCCTTCTCGAACTTTCTCAATAATTTAATTATGTATACATTTTGCGCATATAGGTACATTAATATACAATATTTCATCCGTATATACTGAGCATATGTGCAAACATTACCAGTTCGTCTACAGCAAATTGAATCTATTGTGTGCGGGATGAAATTATTTATTGTTCACTTGTTTAATTATTAAACGTAAAATGATGTACCGATAAAGAATGACAATAATAATTATGTTCTTGTACTTATTTATTCATTTAGAAATGGGAACAGTTTTGTTTTATTGGTTTTTATGGCCTCATTGATGATGTCAAGGCTGATGAAATTAAAGTCCGGTGAAGCAGTCAAAGCCTGCGCTCAGGCTAACTGCGTAAACCTCTTAAAAAAAAAAAGCTGATGAAATTTTGAGCCTTTGTAGTTAGTTGAAATCGCTATACGTAAAATATAAATGTAAAAGCTTTTGACTGATGTGTTTTGAGTGAGTATAGCCACGTAGCGTCTATCTAGGATCTAGATTTAAACCTTGTGTCAATATTTCAGATTCAGTAGCCAGTCTTACTGGACATATATATTTTTTTATAGAACTACAATAATGGTTTTTTTAATTTAATCTGTTTACCTACATCTAACTATGCAGGAAAGATTGTCCAAATTAGATCTTCTCATATCTATATAGAGCAAATTGGGAGAAACCTTTGCCCAGCAGTGGAAGATATAAAAGGTCATAAAAAAACCTAGACGTATAGTGCTCAAATACCTGTATATTATTATTTTCGAATCCTGTTGGTCCATTACTGAACTTTTACGGCTGGCTTAAATTGAACCAAATTAAATTGTCATGCCAAAACATAGATTTTCCAACCAGAAATGACTAAAGCCTATTTCCAATCCGTGCAAAGTTTAACCACGTAACGATGTTGCCAAACCATTTGAGTCATAATCGCAATTAAAACAGTCACATATTATTATGACGCGAAGTCCTAAGCCTTGTGTGTAGTGGGATAGTTAAAGTTGGAGTTGAGCGCCCCCTGCTGTATCTTTGTTGAAATATTTGCTGTGTAAGCGGTGACTGCGAGCTAGGGCGCGTCTACATGCGGCGGGTGAAGTGGTATGTGGTTCTTTGTACGACTTTTTTTGATATTTTATATTTTTGAAATCGTAGCACCTCAGACAGGATTTTGACAAATACGACGGTGATAATTAATTTGCTTATGTGATCTGTCTGTATCTTGGTAATGGTAAAACCTGTATCCCCAGGAAATAAATAAAATAATAAATAAAATAAATAAATAAATGTGGACAACATCACATACATTGCTCTGAACCCAAAGTAAGTAGCTAAAGCACTTGTGTTATAGAATTCAGAGACAACGAAGGTACCACAAACACCCAGACCCGAGACAATGTAGAAAAGCGGTTTTTCTACATTGACCCGGCCGTGGATCGAACCCGGGACCTCAGAGCTGGCGACACCTTGAAAACCGGTGTGTACGCCACTCGACCACGGAGGTCGTCTAAAAATATGTAGGTAATTGAGCATTCACATATCTCATTGCTGTATACTTTCACGTAAGAGACAGGAATATACTATAATCTATGGCAATATTTAGTCAAAGCACTATCAAATTTATGACAATGTATTTACTAAGATTTAAATTCCTATAAAATCCAGAAAACCTAATACCTGGTAAATGGTTAGGTTTTCAAACCCTAACTCAAATCCGAATACTGAAACGCCAATCAGTTTTAAGTCGCTGTTAATTCTCATGCTGTCTCTGTCATTTTAAGATATAACGTAGCGACAACTAGACATTAGGAACGTCTTAAAGTTAATTTGTGTTACAGTATTCAATGATTACTCACTTAAATTCGTTAGAAACGTTGCCAAAATATGTCTGCGCCCTTATGCATATACCGATGTTAGGTTCCGGTTGATTGTTAGCACAGTAAATTTGTTCTCTCCCCACCCCGCGCCGGGATTAGCCTGTTTTTCTACTAAACACAACAGTTTTATCTCATTGTAGTTAATTGTGCATGTTTGCGCTGACAAACTGACGCACGCAGTACATTTGAAGCGTTTTCTTAAGACTGTTTATTTGATTTGCTAATTATAATTGTAGCTAGCTTGCTTATTTAGTTATTTTGTGTTGTAGAACAAAGTATAGAATACGTTATACAAGCTAAGGTTTTTATCGTTGTACAAATGAAAACTATGATCTTTTTATAGGTTATAAAAACGATTGATATTAAAAATTCGTCAAATTAACGTTACAAACAAACATTAAATTTCAGAACTATTACCGTAAAATTCTTACGGTTTGATATTAAAAAAAAACCTATTGATGAACTTACTACAAAATTTATTCTTTACTCTGGATTTACGTAGTCTTCTTCGTGTAGCCTTTTATCAGCCAAAAAATATTTCTTACTCTATATACTATTTCTGCACATTTCTTATTGATTGAGTAACATTGGTCTTAACTAATCTTGATGTTCTGTAGGCGCTCTCCCTGAAAAGATCTACAAAACCCAAGTCATTAAAAAAAAATCCTTAGAGGATACCATGAAAAGCCAGTATATAGTAATTCTGTCAACAACATTAAGATGCCTACTGTATTTTTTTGCGAAGCATCTAAAGCTGAAGGTTACAAAAGACAAACGCAAATGAAAATGATTTAATGTACTACGAGACAAAAACGGTAGTAATAAAATAATAATTTTAAATTTCCAGTATGCATAACCTCGATAAAAGCAAGATGGCGTCGCGTTATCGCCGCCATATTGTTTGCAGAGCGACCGGCAAGCTGCGCAAGAGTTTGTTTTCTGGAGACCTGTTTTACAAAGACGTTTATAATTCGAGAATTTTAATGAGTAGGATTGGAGTTTATTTTTCTTGCATATTTTTTTATATTATTGGTTTATGTTCAGTTTGTATAGGGTTATAAGTATGGTGACAGATTTGAAGGCGTTACGTTTAAAAACAAATATATCGGGTGGGTGGCACCTTGAATTTTGATTAGTTGCTTATAGTTTTATTTTTCTTATTGCAAAATTATATCGATGAGAACATATTTATTTAAATAAATGCTAATTAAATTCATATAATTGGGTAATGCTTATTTACTTAAGTAAGTAGGTGTCGTGTCGTTTTACGGTCGTTTTGTTACCACGCTTAAAAAAAGTCATCTTTAGGTTGAAAAAACCGCTTCATATATTTAATTTGTCAAACTCGGAGCCCTATACTTACAAATAAATGTAAAGTGCATTATGAGAAATTTAACTAATTAACCGACTAGAATTCTACCCGATTACCACAAACTCTTTTACATAATTTGAAAATGACACAATCAATTATAAGTAATTAAAAAAATTGCTCAAAAGTTACAAAGCAAATTTAGTTTTCTGTAAGGCTAAGGGGCCTTGTATTGGGCCCAGTTAAATATGTGCTCCACACACAACACACAAACACACACAATATGTACTCAGCAAGCTTGCATGGAAAATATTTGGTAACACCCAATGTAATCCAAAGAGTTTGTCGTGATAAATTAAAGATAGAGATAATTTTGATGGTTGGAAAATACTGGCATTTAGAAAGTGAGAGATATTGATTTTATTACAAGAATCTTCTATACCTATAAATAAAAATAAGTCGGGTTTGTTACACCATTTATAATTAAAGAACGGGTGAACCCATTTTCATGTTTATTACATATTTGATTTGTTAGATTCGCCTCCACCCTGAATAGAAGAATAAGTATAAAAACATAGGAAAAAATTGAAAAAATAGGTTACTGATGGAAACGGGGTCTCGTTTCCATCAGTAACCTATTTTTTCACTTAAGCGGATGAAACCACGGGGCACCGCTAGTTTAATAATTTCCAAAGATAATGAATTGTATTTTATTTATGACAGAGGTTTTATAAAACTGTGTTCCTAACTAACTTTATCTTTTTAAATTCTCGTGTTGGTGTCCTATTACAAACATTTTATTAGTACAGGAGTAAATGTATTTTAAGTCATCAGTATGATTTTTGAGATTGAGGCTATTTGCATACTTAAACTTTAATCAATTGGGCAGATGTGCTGACCATACTTTACTTAATAGAAGGGTTTCTTTTTTACCGTGTTTCGTTTTTAGTTTAAAATTGAATCGATGCATCCTGAAGACGAATATCATAAAATAAGGCTTAAGATCCCAAACCACCCAGGATCTTTTGAAGTCAAGACTGAAGACTAAATCACCCAAAACTCTTCAGAAAACTCCAAGATATGTGTCCCAATTCACACACTAAAAAATTACTTCAAAGGAGTCAACATAGAAAACACATCAAAATATTGACAGTGTAAATGTAAACCGTTTGACCTTGACCGTGACCTTGGCAGGCGGGTTCAGCCGCGGACGATAACTAGAGTTAATATTGGCACCGTACACTGAACTGTTTGACAAACGCTCAACTCTATCAATATATAAACACAATATTTATATATGAAGCTCTTTCGGTTCGCTTACAACCAGCAGTTGTGTAATTTGCCTCTGAAACTGATAATCTGTGTGTTATGTACATTTGTGTGACGTAAATTTGTTCTTTGGTTTAAGGTTTTATTGAGGGCGTATTGACTTCTTGCTCTATAATAAATTAATACTTCTCTAAAATGCTTTGTGCTTTGTGAGGTACGTTGGCTTGTTTAAAAACTGGTAAACCAAAGACTACTTTCAAATAAATCAAACTCGTGTAAGTTTTATTCATTTTACTAACAACTAAATTATATCTATTGAGTCTTTCCATCCCCTAAATTATTTTCCTTTGCCAGCGTACCTTTAAAAACACTATATATCTAGATTTATGTTACAGTTATACTAGGAGAAGACTAATTGTTATTCTTTTTGTCAGCAAGTTTGGGTTTACTGCTACACATACGCCAATGGGGATGTTAACAATTTTTTTTCTAAGATTAAAAAAGAAATAGCAGTCAGTAGACATATTTTTTTTTCTTATGTAATCAAAAACATAAGACAATGAATTAATGTGATGAATGTGTCACGATGTCATACGTTTTGTGTAACATCGTGACGTAATTAGCCCTACTTCTCGGCGGCGAGACCCGTCGCGTATAAATAATTGTAACGTAAATGTTAACCCCTGTCCTTAGATCAAACGGCGCGAGCCGGCCAAACTAGCAATAAAAATATGTCCTTAAATAGTGAAAGTTGCTGACGTAATTAGTTTTTCTATTGCTCTGGCTGGAGGCGCTTAAGGTTCGCGCCAAAAGTTTGGTCAAAGCAAGTCAAAGCCTGCGCTCAGACTAACTGCGTAAATCTATTCCAAAAAAAAAGCCCTAATCCTGAAATTTGATTCATTAGTTATTTAAAAAAATACATGTCATAAATTTTTTTAAATTATTTTTTAATTATTTAATTTACGGACTAAATAGGTTTTTTACTTTTCATACCCAGTCAACATCTCTATAGCAAGGCTCTTAAAGATGTTCTTGATTTCTTGAGAATAGACTGTTTCACTGTAATTTTATCTTGTAGTTTAGTTCCATTATCACAAAGGAAGACAATTTAATTAACAGTCACATTGAAAAATTTGTACGTACGCTGACGTTTCATGACATTGTCGAATAAAGTTCATTGAACGTTTTCGTCTGTCCTTTTGTCCGGGTTTTAACTAAAGTATAGGTCCTTGTATATTGATTTAACACCGTATTTAGACAGTATATTAACCCTGCAATTTTTTAGAGCTACGGAATAAGTTTAAAATAAAATTAATTAATGAAGTAAGATTAGGCCAACAACTTTGTGCAAATATTCATCATCATCATCATCATACTAGTCTATGAATGTCCCACTGCTGGGCAAAGGCCTCTTCTCATATAGAAAAGCTCATTAGCTCATAGCTCATAGCTCATTGCGGGTTGGCGATGTGTAATTTTACTGAACATTAATTTTCAAATAAAACAAACTGTGTTTCGCATTGATTGAAATCAAATGAACTCTACAAGATGGTAATAAATGAATAGGTCCTTGCTATGTTTGCGTCTACTCAGTCCAGTGCTGAAGCGGACACTGTTGGTTTTATCTTCGTAGAGTAACGCTCTTCACAACAGGAGATAATGCAATCGTCAATTGTTTTGAGCTGAAACAAAGAGTTATTAACATTATTTATAAGCTTAACAGTGAAGCCAAGTCTTTAGAAATATCTTTATAAAGACTGAATTTATTATTTAAGCGTTTAGTTTTGTTTTAAGTATACCTATGTACATAGTTAAGTTTGTATATATTTAAAATTGTAATTTTTTTTTTAGAAACTATGTCTGTCCCCCTACAGGGCAAAGGTCTCTCTATCCTCCCTCCATCTCTCTCTGCTTAGGGCTGTGCTGTACGAATTGCTATCAAAGGAGTCTAGCTCGTCCCGCCATCTACGTCTCGGCCTACCGCGATGTCTCTTGCCATTTAATCGGACCCATTGGGTCGTTAGTTTGGCCCACTGGTCGTCTGACATGCGGCAGATATGTCTTGTCCAGTTCCATTTTAGCTTGGCAGCTTTCTGAGTGACGTCAGAGATTTTTTTGGGGGAACGGATTATTGTATTCCTAACCCGGTCTGCAACTTTGATACCCCAACTTCCCCCAATATTGGGAGCTGCAAGTACATCAGTTAGGTAACATAGGTGCGCGGGCGTCGTTTCACACACGTTATGGCATTCCATACTCATCTCGAGTGCTAATGAGATGAGCGGCGGGTCCGGACTGCACAAATTATCGACTATACTGTAATGTGAGTAATGTGACCCGAACGCACCCTTTTACGTGCTGTGCCTCGTTTAGGACGGTATAAGGTATCATAATAAGGATGTTTCCTGGGTATGAAAAGTTAAAATCTATTTAATCCGTCAGTTAGATAATAAAAAAATATTAGACACGTAATTTTTTCTTTTATCAAAACAATAAAAACTTACAAAGATACAGCGCTTTAAAGTTTCGGAGTGGGGGCTTATGAGGCCACGCCTTGGTAAAAATTGTAGCGAGGAGTGACGTCACGCGTAATTTGCGTTCTCTGTATTTTGATCATTTTTTGTTTGTAGGAAAAAAGAAAAAAATACGTGTCCAATAAAATTCAATAATCTACGAGGCAGACATAAAAAAAAATTAGGAAACATGCCTATTATGTCATGAATAATTCGTTGTTTTAGTGCAAAGGAAAAGATTTATCGTTTAAGCTTCATTTACTAAAATTTTTAATACTTTTTCTTTCTAAGTAGTTTTGAAGCCTGGACCTTATAGGTCATGATTCAAATATAAAGTACTTTTTCAATCCTTACTAATATTATAAATGCGAAAGTAACTCTGTCTGTCGTGCTTTCACGCCACAGATACACAGATAGTCTAGAGCCTGAGAAAGGACATAGGCTACTTTTGCTGCGATAACCGACATCCACGCGGGCGGAGCCACGGGAAACAGCTAGTTATCTATAAGTTTTAAAATACTTTACATGTTTATATCAAATTTAATATACAAACAACAAAATAGCTACTACAATATTTTGTCATATAAAAATTACCTTTAAAGGTATTGTAGCTCAGCTGCTCGTACCAGTAACTGGCCTGTAAAGTCCACTCAAACGAGGCTCGGTCTCCAAAAGCGCAAGTCTCAGTGTTTACGCTAACAATTCTGGCGCGCAGATTCGTATACTTCTAGCTAACGCGTATTTATTTAGCGATATATATGTAATTGATAGCTGCGACCGAATGTTGTACATCCATGTTAATTTACAACCTGAATGTGGAAGTTTCTTTAAAAAAAGGCTTGGACCACGTGCCACCCAGTACTCTGCACAACTATAAAAATAAAACTATTTATGAACGGATTCTTTATGGATTAACGATCTATCTTAAACTTTTATAACATCATTTTATTAACTTAAATCTACCGAAAAAAAGATGTCTACCATTGACTTTTAATCAATTGTGGTCACCTAGCTTTTATATTTAAAAGGGTTTGCTGACCTAGGTTAGTCTGGTATCTCTCCTAAAACCAAAGCCTATTTATTAATGAACACCCTAGCGTGCTCCACTATCTGCATACGTTAGGACCTGAACACGCCTATTGGTCTGGATAAAATATTTGCAATAGATCGTCACGCTAAGAATAAGAAGATTTGGAAGGGCGGCAAAACATGATATTTAAAAGTTTCGCAGTAAAGCCATTTATTTTGTGTTTTCCAGTATAGTAAACTGTAAGCATATCGTTTGACATTTGACAATAAAATATATATTCAATACTATAACATGACTATCCATTACTATGCAATACTTATAAATTAAACTACTACTTGCTCAATAATATTATACACAAGATATGCTAACTTCTTACTTACCGACGTTTGAAATCTGAGCGCGCTGGTATATGTATAAAGGTGTCATGTTGTATTAATGAGTAGTACCAAAGATAGGATAAGCTCGTAAGTAAAAGAGATATAGAGCTATAATTAAAACCGTCTAAATAAGAAGATTTTGAGTACTTGCGATATATCTGCCTCATTTTTATCTATACTAATATTATAAAGCTGAAGAGTTTGTTTGTTTGTTTGTTTGAACGCGCTAATCTCAGGAACTATTGGTTCGAATTGAAAAATTATTTTTGTATTAGATAGTCCGTTTATTGGGGAAGGCTATAGGCTATATAACATCACGCTACGACCAATAGGAGCGGAGCATAAATGGAAAATGTTGCAAAAATGAAAAACCGTTGAAACTAAAACACGCGAACAAAGTCGCGGGGGACAGCTAGTGTATTATAATATCATTGTTCTTGCTACAATATTTTTGTTCTCTAATGCGGACAGTACCTAGAATTTTCTAAGCAAAACGATTCTACCGTCCGTAAGCAAAACGAATCGTTTCTTGGATATACGAACCGGGTTTTTTGAATATAGGAAAGGCAAGGCAGGATATTCTCAATACTACATTGTTATCACCAACTCAATGACACGTTGTTAAGCAGGTCGGATGTATAAAATGTGTCGTGTGTAGACATTTACGTGAAGGTTGGGCAATAACGCGCAGGCGCATACGATGACATCATGCGTTCAGTTGATTTTCAGCTACAGTATAATATGTAGCTTTGTCTATATTTAAAGTAAATTGTTTATCAAACTTAAAAAATTAAACACAAATAGTAGAAAGAAAAACTTAAACCTCAGGCAGGACTCGAACCTGCGACTACTGGCTTAACGCGACAGTTGTTGATAAACATATGTAAAGTTTTTAAGCATATGCTTTAAAAATATTAATCTTGACATTTAAATACCTCCTCAGATTTTCTCTTTGACTACCAATATTTAATTATTTTGTTACACTCCAGCAAATTAGTTTGTACGACAATATTCTTCTAACATTTACTTTATAACAGTAAGTATATAATAACAGTAAATATGTCAAGATAATTATAGCTACACTACGCCTTTATATAGACAGTTTAAACGAAATAAATCCATATCTGACAATTGTTACATCTATAAATGGAATATTACGTCATGTGACGAGATGTTTACTAGAAAAATAAGAGATAAATACTTATTTAAATATAAACACGTATGTATGTAAGTACTAAGCGTTGAAAAACATTGAAAATCAATTCATTTTGTACTAAATAGCTGTGACAATATGAGAATTGTAACCGAGTCGTGTATGCCAATAAGCAAAATCAAATAGTAGTGTGGACGTGTGACTTCCAATAATTATGTTTGCAGAAATCGTTAGGAACGACGAAGCCCGCCATCTTGTACGTTTCACGGACAAAGCGCTATGGAAAATCACGGACAACTCAAATATTACGTATACAATAGTAATATAATTGTCACTAAAAGGTAGAAAGAAGTAATATTGTGTTTAAGTTTAGTTTAAAATTGATTTAAGATGGGTTCGGTAGGAGGTTAAGTTTGTTTGTTGGTGTTTGCGTGTCTGTCACCATTTACTTCAAAAATAAGTAAGCCAATTTGGATTTTTAAATAACATACTAAGGGAAAAGGCTTAAGCTTTTGACAAAAAAATAACAATAAACCTTTGTACCTTCACTAAGGCTTATATACAAAGGCTATGCAAATAGTGCCCAGTACTAAGGGTAGTCTTATCGCTTAGTGTGATCTCTTCTAGACAAACTACTTATAACCAAAATTATATTTTTAGCCACATACGTAATACAATGTCTTACAGTTAGATTACCCTTTAATTATATTTATGTTTATAGCTTCCCATAGCTAATATACCAATCTGAACATTTAACACTAGGGTATACTTAGACAGGCATAGAGTACGTGCATCACTAGTAGCCTGTTGTGCCGAGAGTACCTAAGCATTTTTTTAGCTGTAAGTACTACGCTTGTTTACTGATTAAGGTGATTTTCCGTGCGAGGACAGACGTTCATGAGAAAATATTGATGGTACCGATATTATTAGGGTAATATTAGGTTTAGAGATAATTTTAATTAAACATGAAAATTAGGGTTGATTGGTGGCGGGTGGCGGGCTCTGTTTTGACACAAATTTTACGATTTTGCTTATTTATATTGATGCTCACAGTTCATACTGTAAGATTTAACTACCGAAATAAAAGAGATTCAATTGTCAATAACGTTGCAAGATTCTTAATATAATTAGGTATTAGATATATAATTATAGAGCAATAGATTATTTGAGGGTTGAATTCCATTACAAGGACCATAATTAAACCTATTTGAGGTTTAATTTCTAAAACCATTTAGGTATACACAGAACATTAAAAAAACACATTCTGTTATCTGTGCAGAATGTATTGCGCAATAATAAAGTGACATCTACCTAAAACAATATGCTAATATAATTCTCAGTAGTTACGTAAACTCCGAGCGTTGCATGACAAACAGTCAATATTAGTATCAACTAATATTATCATATTCTAGTTCAATTGACTTTCATTATCAGGACTCAATTCTAGCAACATTATAAATTAATTTGTTTAAAGACTAAGGAATTATTTTGCCAGTAAACACAATTCTCGTTTATTGATGTAAATATTTAATATTTGATTCGTGTAAATGTCTTTTATTGTGGTTAGGTGTTATACTTTTTTAGAATTTGACCGATAATGTACGGTAAATATTTGTGGCGTTTTGACTGCGTTTCACTGTTTTCGTTTGGGGTTGAATGGTTGATAAGGCTGTCGGATATGTTGCATTTTGTTGCAGTTAACTTACTACGTTTTAAATAACAAAACTTTTTAAGCGTTGATATTTATTTTTATTATTATAGACACGAAATGAACCTTCTTGAAGTCTTTACAGAAATAAACATATATGTCATTGTGTAAAACAAAATTTTTTAAGGATTAAATTTTTTGTTTGGCTTACATTTCAGTATCATAACTTATGTTATGCCTGTAAAGTTCGAACTCTACAATGTTTTCATGTGTGGCTTCGTTTTATTCTTAACTAGCTTTATCCCGCGGAATCTCCCGCGTGAGTGTCGATCGTCGCGGCAAAAAGTAGCCTATGTTCTGTCTAGGGATTCAATCTTGCCCCATAACAAGTTTCATCAAAATTGTTTCGGTGGTTAAACCGTGAAAGCGTAACAGACAGATAGACTTACTTTCGCATTTATAATATTAGTTTGGAAGTAAGAAATAAATATTTGGATATACTTAAAAATATACCAACTTAGGTAACGACACAATGACGACATAATCAAAACTATTTGTTTGAAGATCTTGTGACTTATCTCGACAGACGAGAGACGTTAATGAGTAATTAAAAGAAAATTTTCCACGGCCATAATTACCACTGATAAAATTACCACTGATAACGGTGGCCTGTCATTTATGAGATTGACGGTAACATACCTTGTTTCGCACGTTTATACGAACATAAATTAATGCTTGATAAGATTTCCTGTGTTTGAGAAGAAAGAGCGGTAGATGATTAAATAAGTGACACTGCATACTTAAAAACAATACTTACAAATAATTAAGTAGAGATATAATAAGGGAAAAACTTCCGTCAAAAATCCAGTTTGAAATTTTATTGCAAATTCTCGAAAAAGTTTATCTACGTACATAAACTTTTTAGTCGTAATTCAATCACTTTTTCGGCCTGTATTATGATAATTAGTGGAGTCAATGAATACATAAAACAGGCAATCTTCGGAAGTCCTCAAGAACAGCTCCGATTTTGATGTTTTTTTTTTTTTAATTTTGTTTTTTTATATTATTTGAAATCAGAAACCTCTTAGAGCGGGGACGGAACTATTTATATTGTTTAAACAATATCAACGATATTTATGCACAAAAAAAATTCTACTATACAATATCCATTAAAAACTTGTAAATATATTAATGAATGTTATAAACAATTACCTATAAGTTTGTTCTGTGTAGTAATGACATGGAATTAATTTGTGGACCAAAAAATATTTTTTTTATTGACCATAGAAAATTCATTATTTTATATACAAAAAAAGTACATTTAATGTTCATTCTCATTTTGCGTTTCGGAGACTTCTTCATCTTCTTCAAGTGGTGGGTGGTTACTGCAGTCATTTCCACTGCAAACTATGCAGGCTGGTGAGCAATGAAGACCACTTTTTCTGCAGCCACACGCTGAACCGCATCCTGTTTTGCAAGAGCAAAATATCAATTTTAAAACGTTGACAGGTGCTGCTGGTTGTGTCATTTTGATTGGTTTTAAATAATTCTCTTTTCGCCAACCCCATTCTTCAGGTGGTATCGATGAATTATTTTTCCATTGCTGAACTTGTAAGTAGACTCTTTTAATATGTTGTTTTGCTGCATCTTCTGTCGGAGGTAAGGAATTAAGTTGTACGCTTTTATTTTTTGAAGCTAATGCTATGAAACGTTTATATCGCAGTTCATTCAAGCATTTGGCAGTTTTAGCACCATACATTGTTAGAATACAATCAATACCATCATTAAAAAGCACTTCTTCATTTTGCTCTTCAACCATAAAATTTTCAGCAGCTGCATGTAATTTTTGATTATCATTAAAAACTTTAATAAAACTATTTTTTCCTTTGTTATAGAAAGCGGATGTGGTATCACATCCAGTGAATGCATGAATAAAAAACAGATTTTTTAATATTTGGATTTTTTTTATTTTAATATTAAATTATTGTTAAAAACTTTTTTGTAACAACTATTTGTTACAATAAGATTATTATATGGTGATTTTTTTACAAAAAAAATAGAAACAAAACTGAATTTTTTATATAAATATCGTTGATATTGTTTAAACAATATAAATAGTTCCGTCCCCGCTCTCAGAGGTTTCTGATTTTAAATAATATAAAAAAACAAAATTAACAAAAAAAAAAATCATCGAAATCGGAGCTGTTCTTGAGGACTTCCGAGGCAAAGGCTTCATTGACTCCACTAAATGTACTAATAGATTATTTTTGATAGGTTATTGAGTTATAATATGGAATGATTGCAATGATACTTACGGTTTTTGGATAATAAGGGATATCTGCCCCTCTGGCCAAGTAACATTTCTACAAGCGTCAATGCTGATCGAATCGCTCTTTGTATGGAAGTGACAAATAAAATGCCATTTTCATACATTTACCAACATTGTCATTTAAGCGATTTCTATCATCATTAACGCTTAAAAACATGACACTTAGGTACAGGGAGTTATTTAGTCATTTTCCATAGATTTAATTTGTTTAATTATCTAACGACACATAAAGTGTAGTTTACATTGACTCACACTGTAATTAAAAATAGAATGATATAGCGTCAACTTTTTCAGTGCATCTACTACGTTCGTTTCTGCATTACCCAAAGGTCGTCTGGTAGAAAATGCCTTCTGGCTATTAGTCAACCTATCTATGTACACCGTGCATAAAGTATTAAATAAATAAATAAAATTAAAATGATAGCATTAATATGATATTGTGGGTTGTGTTTAGTTTTTATGTTTTTTCAGGAAGTTTATATTAGTAGAAATGTGATATTTTACTTGTACAAATGTTTAAATTATAACTGTTAAATGTACACACAATGCCTATTTCGACGGGTAAATAAACTACGTGTTCCGTGACTTGGACGTATTTTTCAGGAAAACTATTTATGATTTTCTGTCTTTTTTACCGCCTACTGAGAGACACAAATGCCACATTAGTAAAGCACATACAAAACGCTAGTTTAAAGCCACGGAGGACATTATTTGATTAACACTAATTAGTGTGAACCGGCTTTGCCTCATCCGGCGTCAATGCAAAGAAAGCGCGGCGTTCTCATACAAAGTTATTAAAAATCTAGCATTAGTAACAAACACTCTTATTGTTCTAACAATAGAGATTAATATGCATTTTCAAAAACGTAAAATAAACGTGTTTTAAACCCAATTTGGGTGATGGAGAAAGTAACTTTCTACACATCCATATTTTGTCATAATTTAATATTAATTTTGCAGAACTGGCTGCTTTCGATTTAGTTTAAGATACTTAATTGTTCTAAACCTACATTGCACAACAAATAAATAAATTTTTTATACCCCCTTAATTATCAGCAAAGAGTTTTTTTGAAAAAAGTTTTATTTTTTTCGGATATTAAGTACCTACTTCGTCTTGTTTAACTACACCAAGTCTAGTATGTATAAAATATAAATCATAATTCAATTACAAATTCCCATTCAATATAATATCATTATCGTTACGCCAAAACACATTGTATTGTACCTATACCTTACTACAATTGAATCGAATACCCCAACCCAAGTAATTAGTAAAATCATCAAACATTTAGCGAGACAGGATTCCCACCGTACAATAAATCCATACATCTCGACCGATTTCACGGACAATTCCACACAAAAGGTACAAGTCAAACGGTGTGACAAAGGCCATTCATTTAAAACGGGACCCCTAACAACATTATACCGATGTAATACATATTTCATTATTAATTTCCACCTTTTATGGTCCTTAATTTTATTACTGTAGCAACCCCGGACGTTATTTTTTTATAAGGCCACGGAACGATGCTACAATGCCAGCCCGTTTAACAATAGGGGGCGTTGTATTGTTATACAATATTTTTTCTGTTGATAGATAGTTTTATAATCATGTACGGTTAGACAAATAATTAAAATTTTAAATTTAGTAGTTGGTATTAAAAAAGAAATAGATAAATTGGTATGCACTACATAACACACATCGACACTATTTGATTACTGCATATTTTTATAGAAAAAAAAACTCAATTTTCTTACTTTACCTATTCTATTTTCACAAGGCATAAGACATAGACTGCAGTGATGTATTTTTTATTTTCCTATAAAACAGCATGGAATCTAACATTCAAACTTGTCCCCAATAGAACGCCGTTTCAATTCAGTTGATTTTAAAACTGAGCTCTACCTCCCATTCTTTTGCTG
Source organism: Diachrysia chrysitis (assembly GCA_932294365.1). NCBI lineage: Eukaryota > Metazoa > Arthropoda > Insecta > Lepidoptera > Noctuidae > Diachrysia > Diachrysia chrysitis. The sequence continues at coordinate 3,933,865 of OW028661.1, forward strand.
ACTGTAAGTGTTCCGATGTATCCACACAGGCCCACAGTTCCTGAACGCGATCAGGCTCGTCCTATTCACAAGGAGACACCGTTCGCTTCCGGTTGCCCTTTCATTGTACAAGTCGGCGAACGGATCGCGCGCCGCCGGCCATGCGCAACAATGAAACGATTTAAAAATCGAATTCGCGATTCAAAAGCGCATCGTTGAGGTTTATTGGCTTATCGCTTGATTGATTGTGCGAACGCCGACGCAACTTTTTTTTTCTTTCAATTTTGTCAGTTTTTATTATCGAATAACTCGATAATATATTTTGATTTGGGCGTGTCGAATTTGTCGATCCCCTTTGTCGGTTACAGGAAGTTTTAAGCTATGTTTTCTATGTCCTGTAACAGGTACATTTGTATGGAATGTATGATGTTTAGTACACTTGTGTTTGCGTTACGCCTATTAGGGCTTCCATTTAAAGTAAAGAGGCACGCATTGTACCCGTTTACTCTGCTGAAATGGTTTATATTTGTTAATAAATTATGTTCAATGCCGATTCGCTTCGATGTAGTCTGTTTCTTTGCATATTCTATAACATTTCAATGGTTATATGTATTCAAAAGCAATTATTATGATATTACTTGTTCCTTAGAGCTAATATTTCTTTATGGAGAAATATTTTATCTGGTAGATTTTTGTAGAGTTTTATAAGTAGCGTTTTCAGCGGTTATCGGTATTTAAACTGAGATACTTAGATGGTCTGTGGGTATTTTAAACATACCCCATTAAAATATCACATAACATATTGAATGAATCTACCAACTACTTTTCTAGTATACAAGGTAATTTTTCATCGTTGTAAAACCGAAAACTATGATCTCCACATCGATATTAAAAATTCTTAAACTAAACATAAAAAAAAAATTGCTCGAAATTCGATTTTTTTTTCATTTGTTTTTTTTATGTAATACCAATTGTTTTTTATAACCGATATAGAGGTCATAGTTTTCGTTTGTACAAAGATAAAAAAATCACCTTGTATACTTGTAATGATGATATTTATAATGGGCTACTGCGATATCGTCTGCACAATCTATCAAGTCTATACCCACCTTAAATCAGTAAGACCATTATGACCATAAATAAAACCATCCGTATTTTCTACCATCTGAAAAACAGCCGTATTTCTGTGTACTTATGTTTAGTATGTTATTATAATAAACATAAATATTTGCCCACAAGTAGCCTCAAAACAAATCTATTATCCACTTATTTCGGTGCAAATGTATTACACACGTACGATTAGTCATGGTCATCTTAAAACGGATTCTACCCACCTTGAAAATGGCCTGAAATACATGAATCAATGATCACGTCACTGGGAATTCCATTAAAAATATAATATTTTATTATAACAAAGTATATTAGCATAACCGTCAGAAAGACAATACATTTGGTTTCAACTCACGCGCAAAGATCCTATTGGGCAACGAAGCCTTATCCGTGTACGAAGGACAAGTATTAAATGCACTTTTTTCAACCACGATAAGGTGCATTTTCCTTTGTATTTGTTATTTGAATACTAAACTAGTATTGTCGTTCAAAGGACCGTGACGTATTTGTGCTACCGTGGATAAACGGACAGACAGACACTGCGATGAATATGCACAGCGATAAATACACAATCAGATGAAGCCTATTTTTTAAACCTTTTTCTGTTGGTCTACAATGTTGATTGTGTATTGTCCACGTGATGAATAATAATTAATTAATAGAATTTATGTGTTCTTCACAAAAAAACTAATATTGTTTTGTATTAGACATAGTCGGTAACTACTATGTAGCTATGTGGAATATTTGTTAAAATATATTTCACCTTGTAGTTTTATACATGATATATATACAGTAGGTATTTCGTTATCTGATACCAATAGGGTAAATTAAAAACCAATCAAATACCTATATTACGGCAAAAGAACACGCGAACAGCAAGAGTATTTTGTCCGACAGTCCGGCTATTCATCAAAAAGGCCATTAGATAACCATTATGAATGTTATTTTACGTATGACAACACTCAACAATAGTAGGTATTTACATTCGATGTCAGTTTGTTTTACATCCGAAATACACATTGAATAAACGCGTAACATATTTCTCCCAACATTCTCAGTTCTTTTATGCTTTGAACATAATGTCACGCATTACAAGAGGGCCATAGTTCCGTGGACCGGCCTTTGTCCGCACAAAGAAAGGTGAATGAAGAACAGAATAATAATAACACATGTTGCCCGGTAGGAATCGAGAAAGAAAAAAGTTTTAAGATATGACAACACCGCCACGTGTTTAGAACACAATAGGATTTCAAATTTGAAAAAGTATTCTCTGACTTTTTTTCTGTTGTCATTAATACTTGCCTGATGTAAAAAGGAGTTTAACATAAAACCTATAATATTACAACCTGTATGGATATCAGCTTCGCGCGTAATTCGTGTTATCATAGACGATATATCAAAAGGGCGTTGTGTTTTTAAGCGCGTGTGACATGTGATAATTTACGTATTATATGTATGTGCGTATGTGCTCAGTGGGCTCATAAATTTGCAAGCCCGTGATTTATATGAGGATTAGAGCGCGTTATCTACACATAACTGTGTGATGGTTTAAAGATACATATCACAGGTACATTAGAGTAATATTTCACTATTATATGATCGTTTGTAGCAGATATTAAATGAACATTAAACATAAATAGGTATATTAACGTACATAGATACAGTTTTAAAATATTATTTTAACACATTCTTAATGTATTGTAATTATATTCTTCTATTCATGAATCACCCAACATAAAAAAAACAATCCTATAAAAATAAAGACATGAAAGCATGCATTTGATATTCTCAGGCACAATCACTCGATGTCTTTGCCATGTCATGTGTTGCCAGCATCAAGAGCCCTTCAAAATGGCGCGCAAACTGACGGCTCTCCTAGCAAAATTAACAAACAAAATGGTTGAAGATTATACCTTAACCGCTTTTATTAAATGTTCCCGTCTGAATTTGAAGTACCTATGAAGAGATTTTTGTTTGCTAGCTATTCATGGGACAATATCACATTTAGCAAATAATATGGATTAAGGATATGTGGTTTGATTTGAGAACCCAACCTTTCATATTATTACTAGTTGTCACCCGCGACGTTGTCCGCGTGTTTTAGTTTCAACGGTTTTTCATTTTTGCTACATGCCATACATTCTCAATAAATGGGCTATCCAACACTGAAAGAATTTTTCAAATCGGACTAGTAGTTCCTGAGATTAGCGCGTTCAAATAACCAAACAAACAAACAAACTCTTCAGCTTTATATATTATTAAAGTATAGATATTCACAAATATCCACTCATTTCTATTATTTAACAATAATTACGTTGAAAAATAACCGTTGTAAAGTTCTTCGTTTTTTTTTAGGAGAATACTGAAGCCATGAAGCTCTTAAATGAATTTGCGTCGTTCCATCAAAAACATGTGTTTGAGAAAGACAGAATTCCAAGAAATATTGGAAGTCTTTAAAAAAATCACGATGAAATATACCTAGACAAGTGTATTAAAACAAAATTACGTAGCTACATTACGTTCAAACTTCCCTCCTTCCATGAACTCTCTAAAATTGTTAGGAATATTCTGCGAAGCAATTTAATTAATTAACGAACAAGAAAGTTCCTTCGGCCTTCGGAAAACGTTAATCTTGCTGCCAGTGTAAAATTCACAAAAACTTTAAGCCCCGCATAGCGGCAGTAGTTTGAGTAGCGAACTTGTAATAGGTTTAAACTTTGAATATTTAAATTGTCTACAGCGTAATTTTGAAATCACAATCGGTCCAGCAGTTATTAATGTTTGTGTTTCTTTTGTTTTAATTGAACGGCTACAGACGTTTACATTAGCTGAATGTGGGAGTACCTAATGGGAATATTTATTTTCTTGAGTCCAGTATCAGATTTATAGACGGAGACTTTAACACATGGAGATGATCAATTTCTAAAATAACATTTTGTTTTAATACCCTTACATAAGATAGATAGACTGGATACTATAAATGAGGGATACCATGAGCCAATAATCCGCAAGAGTTGCTAGTGTAGCATTAGGTATCAAGTGTATCTGTCATTCTCCACTAATGAAAGAGAGAGAGACAAGCTACTGGCATGTGAATGTTGGAAATTGACATATATACCATATACACGGCTAACGATCCTAGTAGATTTTTGATTAGCTCCCATTATAAGAAATCACTCTTGGAATTTAACGGCTGTCAAAATTTTACACTGATGTGTAATAATTAAAAACATTTATAGGTATAGTAAAACTGGATTCCAGATATTGAAATCTGAAATCGCTAATCCGCAAGTGAGTAAGCGTTGTGATCGTGCCTTCTCTACATGAGAAGAGGCCTGTGCCCAGCAGTGGGACATTTATAGGCTTGTATTATAGACCAACTGTGCTTATTGTGTAAGAGATACTTAAAAGTACCTACTATAAATCTAAATAACTTATATACTTATTTTATTGTTTATAAAGCACTAGCTGTCCCCCGCGACTTTGTTCGCGTGTTTTAGTTTCAACGGTATTTAATTTTTGCGACATTTTTCATTAAGCTCCGCTCCTAATGGTCGTAGCGTGATGTTATATAGCCTATAGCCTTCCTCAATAAACGGACTATCCAATACAAAAAGAATTTTTCAATTCGAACCAGTAGTTCCTGAGATTAGCGCGTTCAAACAAACAAACTCTTCAGCTTTATAATATTAGTATTGATTAAATAAATAAATAGTCACCTACATACCTATTCAGTTTTAAGCTAAACGGTAATTCTATAGTAACCTATTTCTTATCACTTTGTTGTCCTAAACATTCTTCTGAAGTAGGTAGTAAGACAGCTTGGGGTGGGGAGATAAATATTTACAGTATTTTCCGTGTGGCAACACCGGGGCGGCTGTAAACAATATTTTTAATCGACTCCGCAAACTGTGTCGCTTACACTTAGCGAAACTCGACGCGAAATAAAAACAAACCAAATAAATTTCTTTAGACGTGTTGCGAATAAGTCGATACTGTGTTTAAAATACTATATAAAATATAACTACTGCTATTTATGTAGTAAGCATATTTCTTATTAAAGGCCATTATAATTATGAAGTCGTTTTTAAAGAAAGTATATAAAACCTTATCACAAAGCAGCAAAAGTAACAAATCCAACAAATATCTTTCATTTAATAATTCTGAAAAGCAACGCCCGTACTTAGACGTTTGCACAGTGTTTTAATTAAAATAATTTAAAATATAATCGCTTTAAAGCTGGAGTTGGTAACAAGGGAAGTTGAGAATTTTCGAAACGGGAATAACAAGACAAAATAATAAAATATTAATAAACGCCCGTAGACGGTGGAAAAGTTTCATCGAGGCCAAATATTTGTGTTTCAAATAAAGCGAGCTTGCGATACGATGGGGTTACCGGCGCGGACTCGAACCCGCTACCCTCATAGTCGGCACATTCAGTTTTGCTTACAGCACTTTTATGTTGTATTTTATGTGTATGGACCTTTCGTAATTTTGTTTCTTGTATGAGCAGCAGGAAATGAAATAATGTTGGGTTTAGTTAGCTATCTTAAAACGTACTTAATGGCTTAAATACTTGTACCTTCTGCTGTTTCAGAGTGCTATATTTGTATAATTGGGTATTTGACTACTATCGAACTATTTATTAATTACAAATATTTTAATAATAGTATTAAATTGAAGCAGAACTGCACCCGAAATAGCAGTAAACAGTGTCTAATGTGTGACTAGTTGAATTTTCAGGTTAAATTATAAAACGAGTAAGTAAAACACATGTAAAAGTCAACTGAATAAGAAACAAATAAAATAGAAACGATAAAAAACAAATGATATACAGTACCAGATAGCAAATATTCAGAATATTCGCATTCAATACAATACGAATTCTAAAACAAAAGCATTTAGCAAAATTGAATGGTCTCTGCTCACAAAAGTCAAATTGTAAGCTAACTACAATAAAAACGGTACATTCAAAGCTATTAGAACGAGTGCCTAGTTGTAATGTAATATTAAAATAGTTGGGTGGTTGGCCCCGGGCTTCACTGAAAATAAATCAAATAGAGCTATGACTAACTTGTTAAAACACTGTCCGTGTTCCGTCGATTGTTGAACAGCATTTGATATGCATTTGTGCTGTGGAATTTTTAGGTTATTTGAGTAATTGTTCTGAAAAAAATTTATAAAATGTACGATGATAACGAACTTTATTATATCTATGTAGACAGTCCTAATATATATTGTTATGCTTTCAAGACCTTAAAAAGTCTAAAATATGAAGCATTTTTTTATATTTTTACAATGATTTTTAAACATTTACTATGTAATAACAAGCCTTGCCCAACTCGGTGCCAAGCCAAATAGGTATACAACACCGACTTTAATTCGGCACCAAGTCATTCACATTTAAGTTGTTGCCAAGCCCATAGGTATTCATTGCGGCACCTACTTCAAAGAGATCAATAGATAACAATTTAGTAAATAAGCTAAGTATATAATCCACTCACTAGATGTCGCATACGTCGCCCTAAAGAGTTTTTACCTTTGTTCTCGTTTGCTTTTGCTTTCTATCTCTGCACTATCTATGAATATCTGTGTCATGTCTGATTTAAGGCAGATTTCAGACAGCATTATTTATACTTTTAACACTTAACGTCTTCCTAATTATGTAAATAAACTTAACTTTAAGAAAAGTTAAAATAAGAAAGCGTGAAGTATGGTTCCTTTAAGTAAGTACCTTAAGTTTTACCCTTCACTAACGTCACCAACCTTAAAATCCGGAGTTCTTTAACCCCCAGTTTTTGAAAGGCTGATCAATTTAATCTGTTGTCAAATCAACTGTTACGACTGTGATTGGTTGACCAAAATACTAACAACCAATCACAGCGCTTAACATGAGGTTTGACAGGTGATTATCTAATTTTCCACGTTTTAAAAACTGAGGGTAATAATTCCACAAATCTTGAAAGAAGAAGATATAATCCTATGTATAAAATGAAAAATAATGGAAATTACGCTGCTGAATATTCAGGTATGGATATAAAGGACATGTAAGTAGATATCCGACAATCAGTGAACTGAGTGATTGGCGGGACGGTACTGTGTGGCTTATCACGGATGTAGCAAATGTTACAGATATGACAACTTTTGGGTTGAATGCAATATCCGCAACGGATATGAACTATTAACCTTGTGTTTCAGATACGGTAATATGAGTTATTAGACTAAATCCTCCGTGGTCGAGTGGCAGACACACCGGTTTTCAAGGTGTCGCCAGCTCTGAGATCCCGGGTCCGATCCCCAGCCGGGTCAATGTAGAAAACCACTTTTCTAGATTGTCTCGGGTCTGGGTGTTTGTGGTAACTTCGTTGTCTCTGAATTCCATAACACAAGTGCTTTAGCTACTTACTTTGGGTTTAGAGCAATGTATGTGATGTTGTCCACATTTATTTATTACTTATTATTATTTATTTAAATTCGTTAAAAACAGCTTTTCGGAGATCTGTTGTGAAATTGAGGCTCTTTAAAAATATGCTTCGTTACACAACTAAGTGTCAGGACTCTTGGAAATATATCTTTTTATTTGTTGATTCCTTTTTGTCTTCGTTTATGTTTACTATTAATAATATGCCACGTTCAATATAAATAAAGTAAAGCTGTCTAAAATAGCCAACCAACAGACCCCATACACTACCCACACTACCCACTTAAAATTGTCCATGATCACAGATATATCAGAGAAATCACGTATATTTTGTTACGTGATTTATTTAAAGTCTCTATATCTGTGAGGCCGATGTATTGGATGGCCGACGAGGCGGGGTGTGTAATTGAAAGCAAACAGGCATTGTTGCTGCCCGTATCAATCAGGAATGAACGGCCCAATAGTTTTCCGCGGATCAAACATTAGGGGACCGTTACTATAGTACCATAGAGAAAATGTAACATATTCGGTTTAGCGACATTGTATTTAATTTTTAAGTGCATTTGTATTTCGGTATTTAAAAGTCTGTTAACATAAAGGTTTATATTAGTAATAATTTTCATAATTATATATTTCACTAGCTGTCCCCCGCGACTTTGTCCGCGTGTTTTAGTTTCAACGGTTTTTCATTTATGCTCCGCTCCTTTTGGTCGCAGCGTAATGGTATATAGCTTATAGCCTTCCTCAATAAATGGGCTATCCAACACTGAAAGAATTTTCAAATCGGAACAGAAGTTCCTGTGATTAGCGCATTTAAACAAACAAAGTGATCAGCTTTGAATATTAGTAAGTAAGTAAGTATAGATAAGTAAGGGACATGTGATGATTTTTTTTAGATAAGTTCAACCACTTTTGGACTTAACGAATTTAAGGAGACTCTTTGAATTTGAGCGGACAGCGGTGGTGAGTGATCTCCAATCAGAACAATACCAATTTTAAAAGATTTGATATATGTATTCAATACTGGTGACTATACTTTTATTCCAAAATAATATTGATAACTCTGAAGTTCATTATAGAAGAGATTAATGGCCGTATATTAAAACTGCAATCAGTTTTAAGTCGCCGTTAAGTATCATGCTGTCTCAGTCACTGTAAGGTATAAAGTAGCGACAAATAGACATTTAGGAACGTTTTAAACTTAAGTTGCGTTCAGTATTTTAATTTATCTATAATATGTATGTATTTAGAAATATATAAGTATGTTTATCAGTTGTCTGGTTGCCATAATACAGGCTCTGCCTAGTGTGGGATCAGATGGCCGTGTGTGAGCTGTCCCCAAGATATTATAGATATTATTATTCGGGGGTTAGTAAAACTAATTTCTACACACGATAAAATTAAACACAATCCCAATCCCAAATCACTAATACCTTGTTCTAATAAACTCGTAACACCAAAGCGAAATGAGCAAACGATTTCTATAATACAATAGTGTGACATCCACCCTCATTATGGGGGTTGGAAATGTTGAAATTGTTGGTCGTAGCCCTCCACGCAGCGCGTGCAGTGCGCGTGCCGCAAACAACGGCGCGTGCGCACGCAACGCGCACCGATATTAAAAGGAATATGTTAATAAGTGATCGAGTAAAGCGTGTTCTGAAAATTAGAAATATAAAAAAAAAAGTTATTGAAAATGAAAAAAATTCTAGAATTCTATCTTCATACAAAATTTCTCCAATGCGTCAATTAATCACATAGGAAGGAGGAAATAGTAAATTTCGCTTTATACATCTTTTGCAATGTGTCAAAAAGGAAGGGAAATATGTTTTCTAATATATTTAAATGTGAACATTTGACGTTATCATGTAAACAAAGATACGAATGAAGGCGATGAAATTATGTAAACATTGATTCGCTTTTTTTTATTTAATGTTCTTATTTTTTATACTATTAAAAATATAATTTTCATTTACAAAAAGTAACAATACCACAGAAATTAACTATTTTCAAAATAGATCACCATGTATTACTCTCGCTGGTTCTTCAAACCCGCGGCTGCCTCCTCCAGATATGCTCCACATTGTTATTCGTGTAACATTCGAACACTTAATGTCATCCTGCACGCTGACAGACCACCCTTCATGGTGTGAAACTGTCGCCTCAAAATCACCGTTCAAGTGATAATCACTGGATCAACGCCTAAAACACATTCGGTAGATTTTTCTTTGTGTAACAACCTTTTTGGTTTTGTTTTTGGGGTGCAAGTGATAAAGACTGCGTGCACTGATAATTTTTAATTAAAATGTTTTTTGTAATTGTGATTTAAGGTGAATTTATTGCAAACTTTTTGGAGGACAATATTACCTACGTAGACTGCATCTATAGTTGCCCGACTCAAACTGCTTCTTAGTTGTTTATAAGGGAAGAAACTTTATACATGGCCTTTATTTATTATTCAATGAGCATTATCTTTCTATCTAAATATATATAAAAAATAATGTTTGCACGTTTTTTATGCATTCTTAAACCAATGATTCAATGAGATTGTGATAAATGTTGAAACTTTGGTAGGATGTTCCGAATAAATTCAAGAAGGTTCATAGCTCAAAAAAAAAAGAAAAAGAACCAGTTTTACTTAATGAGGCATTGATGTAGCTAGTATAGGTTTTTATAAAACTTCTTAATAAATAAAACTTTTCTGCATGTCGACTGAATTGGATAATTTTAGAACTGTATCGTAAATATAATCATTTTCTCGCCAAAAATTCTAAGTAGGTACAAAGGTATAGTATACAATACATACATACAGCTATTATAAATTAAAGATGGGCAATCTTCGTCATGGTCTTATGAAGTTGGGGTCTTGGTTACCAGCCTAATCCGGCGGCAGCGCGGTCGGGCACGGCGCCGCTATCGCTACACCGCAGCCGCATCTTGCTAGATATAAGCCTACTTATATGACAATGTGTAGCGTTTTAAAGGGAATTGGGAAGTTCCAAGGGTTTTCTCGTCTTAAAACCAGTCGAGAAAAGTCAGTTTTAATTTTATGGTAGCATATTTTATGGTAGTATTAGCATTAATATAGGTATATTTTATATTTATTTTTATTATAACAAACTGTGCGTAAATAAAACAATAATAAAATTTTGTTTCAGTTGTTAGCAGAGTATTGGCCCATCCTAGCTCAGGACAGAAGTGCGTGGAAAAGGGAGAGGGAGGCCTTTGCCCTGCAGTGGGACAAGACGGGCTTATTAGATTAGTTTAGATTAGCAGAGTATTGCTATATGCTCCATTATATGCTCACAAGTAAACAAACACATTTATTTTACAGATTTTTTCTAATAGTTCTGCTATATCTCTATAACGGTCTACCGGGTAGATGAATTTTTTAATGCCATATTTTAGGTTTTACGTTTTAATTATATTAGCTTTTTTGTGTATATTTAGTTAAGTATCATGTTACAATAATTTCCTTAATATAACCTGTGTGCAATATATACCTACAATTGTGTAACAGCTTGAATCATTGAGTACTTTTAACTGGGCTGACAATAAGATAACAGTGGGAAATAATCAACAAATTTTAAAATAATTTTCAGGCTCCCAAAACTCGATGATTGTAACCATGTTTTTTTCGTTTAAATATTTGTTCAAAAATACAATAATAAATTACTTACAGTCGATCCTGACATCTGTATCAATAGGAAATTGTATGTAGGACAAATATGCAATTTAATTGTTAAAATTTTATGTTTCCGGGCGGTGCATGTTACAATAAAAATATTTTCAGAATGTTTGAAGAGGCGAGAGAATTTTCAGCTGAATTTGCAGATGGATTAAATAAAGGAACACGTGTAAGCTGTATTTGGAAAAATACAAGTTACTCAATGATTTTTGTATTCTACTATGAGAGTTTATCTTTCCTATTGGGCATTGTATTTTACTCAAAGAGATAAAAAATTTATGATTTTGAACTATAAACGATTATCAGAAGATCTTTAATTATCTTCTACCTAGTTTTTTTTCAAACGGGATCGGGGTTACCTTGAAGTACTTGGGGCTGGTCCTCGAAAGCCGGTGGGGGCTTCAAGCCCCACAGAGAATGCCGTTGCAATCCCGCGACTCCGGCCAAGTAGGTGAAAGTCTGACCTATCCCCACGCCGTGCCTTCGACGTGGGTTAAAGGCTTTAGCTCTTTGTCCAGAAAAAAAGGGGTTAGTTTCAGTTTCACCGTACTGAACTGGATATCAGTATTTTAAAGCGCCTTCTCGACCACAACATTGTTAACTAACGAAGACAAAAAATAACAGTCACAAATTACACAATTATCGCGCTATTTAATTACAACAGCAGTTTTTCTCAACAAATTTACATTTCCGCTGATAATTTATTTGTTTTCCTACCCCCGAAAGAAGGAGGCAATAAAAAATATTAATTAGCCTTCAAGTATTTGCTGAGAGAGAGTCACAATTATAAAGAGGGCTCACTGAGAGACATTATAGCATAGATAACATTCAATTTTGCTTCCCGTTGTTTTATAAGAGAAATTAACCCGTTTTTAGTGACGGCGGTACATTAATAATGAGGGGATCGGCCTGACTCGATGTCTATGTAACATAAAGATTAGTATGTAAATGAATATTATTATAAACGTCATAAATATGAGTATGTCGCTGTTTAAGCGGATAAAGATTTAGGAAGGGAGGCGAAATATGGTAGTTTACACATTAAGCAAGCGTAAACTGTTCTCTTTGTTAATTATATTAATACTTAATAACGATATTCCTTGAAGTATTTTATGTACCTACAATTCTCACCTAGTATATCAAACAATCTACTTATAATATAAATAACTCGAAACTATCCTTGTTGATTAGTAGGTAAGGTAAGGTCGAGCGTGGCGCAGTCTAAAGTCAAAACCATGTCTAATATCATATTATAATTTATTACATTTCGACATAAAATTCGTACATTCAGCGCTGTGTTTGTTAATTACTATTTAGAGAATAGCATGGAGTAGAAAATAATAATTGACCGACTGCCAAAAAAATAAGTTTAATTAATGATTTTCTAAATGCTAGACCACATGTAGACATTTTTAATTCGCTGTTTGATTTTGGTAGCAGTTAGGTAAGAGTGAGGTTATTTTTATATCATAGATATTAAGTCCTATGTTACAGTTTTGATATTATTTCATTGTTTACATTTTAGTATGGTTTGTGATTATTAATTTTTTCTCATAAAATATATAAGCAATTTGAAGTAAAACTGTAAGCGCATATTGTTGTTTTTAAATTAATTAAATGGCTTGTGTTTCAAAATGATAATTATTATTATATTGATGGTGATAATTTTTGCACTAAATATTGATAATCTTTTACATTTGTGCATAAACTTGTATCCGTATGTCTTGTAAAATCTTATCTTTATAGTAACTTCAGAATACACAGTAATAAAAAGAGACCAAAAAAGGTAATACATACTTTTCTGAAATTGGCTAACATTTAATCGTCAACATTATATGAATTTGCTAGTATCTATCTGCGTAAATAAGACGATCCTATCGACGGATATTTGACAGACTCTTTACTGAGTTTACTGTGTACCAATTGTTTTGTAAATATTTATGAAGCTAAGGACACAATAATAGTGTTTTCTTTGAAGAGAATAAATAAAAGTGAAATGTGTAGGTAATTCGGGAAATAATAGGAAAGATAGATATAATACCTAAGATACGACCTTGTTACTATTCCCAAAAGAAATCTTCTGTCTAGCCTTTACCCAAGCTATGTTGGGATCGGCTTCCAGCCTTACCGGATTCAGCTAAATACCGTATTTTAAATAATGACATTCTAAAAAATATTATCTTGGTATTGTGTTTAGTAAAATTCGTAATTAAAAACTTTTTTTTTAACTAAATGTAAATAGTAACTTCTCTAATTTCTCTTATTTTGTGCCAGTGTTACAACGACTTCTAAGGACAGGCGATTTTTCTAATGATGATATTAAATTAATGATAAGTTTAATGTTTTATTATTAAAGTACAAAATATAATTATATTGAAAACATAATCATAATTTCTACACTAATTAACAAATACAGTACCAAAACAATGGTTATAATTAGAAGGCTGTGTGTACGAGCGGTTTCCGGCAGAGTCATTAATTGCAGCCGCATCAAGCTGGTGCAACCGCACGCACACACCCTGTATGTACTACATGCCGTAATGAAAACACATTATTTAAGACCAGTATTTCAAACAAAACCGAAACTAAAAAGTAATTGATAAAACATAAGATGACTGATAATAAAAAAATCCTAGGATTTACTTTATCATCAGGTAAACGCACTAAAGTTTGATCTAAATGACGCCATAATGATTCACAGCTGATTCACACGTGTAATGCAATAAACTGTAATGACCCGGTGATTAACACCCCAACTATTTGTTATTTTAAATCGTCACATTTGTATCAAAGAGCTCGTCAATGACGTAATAGTTTTGTTCGAGTTATTACAATTAATGTTGTAAATTTTAGTGTTAAACATTTGTGAACGAAGGGTGGTTATGTACCTACTTATGATCAATTAGAATTGTACGGATAGCTGTCAAAGTCTATGTAGTAGGGTGACCATTTTGTCTTTCATAGTAGGTACCTTAGGAGTATACATAAGTAAGCATAGAGTGCACGCATAGTAGCCCATTGCGCCGATCGTAAGCAAATTATATCTGTAAGTACTACGCTTGTTTACTGATTTAAGTGGTTTTTCGTGTGGCGACAGACGTTTATACGAAAATATAGATGGCTCCGCGAAAATATCAAAACGTTTACGCTAATAATATTATTTATTTAAAAACAAACGGTTTACTCACGTATATTTTCGGGATCGCCTGACTAGTTTCAGACTCAATAGGAGTCCCTAATCATGAGCTGACGCGGCGGCGGTGGTGTCGCGAGTCGAACATATACGTGAGTAAACCGTTTGTTTTTAAATAAATATGAATACTCCTCACGAAAGTTATTATACAATAATATTATTGCGCGCTCTGTTTTGGCACTAATTTTACGACGACGCTTGTTTATACTGGTGCTTCCAGTTCATACTCTGTTAGGAGCACTCTATAGTTTGTTTATTTATACTCTGGATAGTACATAGTACTCAATGTAAAACCTTAAATAGGTTGGTAGGATGTTAGTCTCAATTTTGTATTGGAACGTATTTTTCTCTTTGTGTAAAAAAAAAATTGTTCTGTAATACAGTAAATAGGCACAGTTTAACCAGGCACAAACAAAAGAACCACATATTATCGCCGTCTCTATCTCACTTACTGGTCATGTGTTCTTGTATCTCGATCAAGCCATCTTGAACCTCTTTTAAAACACACTGCTTTATTACTTAAAGCTGACCCCAAAATTATTAAGAAAGATAGGCGGACATTTGCTTTACTGAACTGCATGGATAGCCGAGTGGTATAGGTCAACACGTCAATTACCACTGTGCGGGATGTGCTGCGGGTTCGATCCCGCATAAGACAAGCGTTAGTGCTATCCACAAATGCTTGTTCTAAATTTGGGTGTTGTTTGTGCATGTGAATTTAATGCTTGTTAAACCCCGTAAGACACAATGATTAAAGTCTTTAAGCGGTAGTCGTTTGAAAAAATAGGTATTAAAATAATTCAGCCATCAGTATTGCACTTTAAATTGTTGTCCTCCAAAATCCTAAAGCCATAGTCACCCTTCTCTCACCCCAGCTGTTAATCTTTATTAAAGGGCATTATATGTGCATTCGTCGATCTCGGCGATTCGGCTCGCGGGATTTGTACCAGATTTATGCGCCAGACGATCCAGCTCCATGGTAACAATTTATAACGCCGATAACAGTTTTTGTGAAATGGTCAGTAATGATTAATACTGTTAATCTGTGTGTTGCAGGTCAGTTTAAAGTAATTGCTTCATTAATAAAATTGTGACATTTCGATCAGGCTTTAAAGGTAGTTCTGCATGTTCGCGTTAGTCCCCATCTATTAATTTTATTATAAACATGCGGTGCAATAGTTTAAGGGTTAGCATTGTTTGATTATTTTGATTCTTTGGATTACAACAACTTTGCAATTTTTTCATACTTTCCTTTGCAACAAGCTAGGTATGCCCAAGAGAAGCGATTGATGGTCTTGGAACCCGCAACGAAGTAGGTAAAACATATCTTGCGACTTGCTCAAAATTATTCTAAGTAAGTATATATTTTATAAAAATAGAAACTTTTTTAATCAATACTACTTATTAAGTTTAGAATTTGACTATAATAAGACGAATAAGTATATAAGCGCACCAAGTAAATTCTCTCAACATATTTCCTCTTCAACCGGACAAAATAGCCTAAATCGCTGACGTCATCAAAATCACAATTCACCAATATTTTCTTATACTATTGTATTTTGATTTAGCTACGCTACCTACCAAATTACTCCAACCAAAACTGTTTCCTATGACGTTCAACTTATATATCAAAGTCCTTTGTACAGATTTTCCCATGCGTTGCAATGTGGAAATCGTAACAATCAAACGCATAGTTAGGGGCTATAGAGGGTTTATTTATTTTTTATGGTCGAACAAATTCGCGGGGTTTAGTGTGCGGGGGTGAAATGGGGATGTCTTAATGAGATGCGGCGTAAACATCATACTATTCCTTGGGGTAAACTCACCCTCTATACTTATAGATATCGACTGTTATTTACACACTATATTTTAATTGTTATTTGTTTATATGGTTCCTAAAAATCTAAAACTACTCTCGTAGAGAAAACTTTGTGACCATGTAAGTATTTACTCTATCTATTATTCACACAATGACTAAATTAATAGATACCTAAGATCTTAATATCTGTCCCATGTACTAAGTTAAATGTTACAATAATGGCCCCGATTCTATTAAACCCAAACTAAACTAATATTAGGCCATCGGTATCTTTTTCAATTGTACACAATTAGAAAAGGACAGACAAAAAATAGAGCTGTCAAATTTAGTTTCGACTAAAATTCTCATACAAATCTACGGACACGCAGAAACGTGTGCAATAAAACACAGTGATGTTCAGAGCGAAAACTGGTTTGATATTTCTAAGTCAGTTGTTATCTGTTGCCGACCTTTTCTCACGCTGTATGTTAGTAAAAGATAGCAATAAATTATATTAAATTTAATTTTTATTTAGCGTACAAGGGAATCGGCGCCAATGTTCAACTTTAATAATCATTGTTATCGAGTAATAATGGATTACAACCTCATATGGGTTAAGGTTATGGAGGTCACATAGGCTGTTGCTCTATGTCAAATACGGGTATTCAGCTGAATCCGTTTAGACTGAAGGCTGACTGCAACAAAGTTTGGGAAAGGCTAGGTTTATCTAAACTTAAACCACAAAAACAGCACACAAGAAAAAAAAAAATCTTTAAATTTCCTTATTTCTTCCTTCATCTGTCTTCGGCACTTAGAACCATAAAACTCTACCACATTTTATACCCATTAACTTAACAATTAATACGAGTTTTTACTGTGAATAATTTGGTGATAACGAGCACACTATCAGAAAACATGTCTGTCGTGTCTTGGGCGCACGCGACGGCAATACTTTTAATTATTCATTGAGTGTTTGAGCAGGTGCCCGTCGCCCTACATACTGAACACCTAAGTTGGAGCCAGTTTTTATTATTTTATATTTTTGGATTAATGTTTTATATAAATTTTGTTTAGTCTTTTCAACTCGAAAGGGCTGTGTCGTTGAAGCAACATCTAGTTTGTTTTGTCTATAGTTAAAATTTGAATTTGTCTACTATGACATGAAATATTTACCAGGCCGATACTTACATAGAGAAATCCCGAAAAGAGGGTATTCGTGCAACAGTAACTTAGATGAAAATGCAGGGGGAAATTCATAGTGGAAAAGGAATTTTAACGAAATCTGAAAGCTTAAGTAGAAATGTATGAGACCAAATTTAACAGAAAATATGCATCAAAATACAGTGTATATCAATGATTAAGTATATGTTAAGCCTTCCAGTGCTTAAGACATTAAAGGCAGTACTTATGGACGGGACTGCTTGCTAAAGGTACTGCTTATTAAAGAAGTAAATAATTATCATTGTTGCTTTCGCCAGTTACTATCCCTAAGTCGATGAAATAGGTGCTACATGCAATGTCTTTATTATTCAGCTCATGTCGACATGAAGACGAAGTCTCTACATTTATAATATCAGTGTGAAGTTCGCTTATTAAAATTACTTCACGAGAACTTACAAGTAAATACTAAGCACGCAGCCTAAGAATGGAATCTCTCCACCTGAATTTTGAACTGTATTTATTCGCGAGGTCGCACGTTACTCGCTAGCTAGCTAACTCGCGCCCGTGTTTGCTCGCAACACTCGCATCTATTCGTTATCACTCGGCAAACATCGGCAAACATTGCCCGTTCCATTAGTCCAGTTCTTTATTCAAATTCTGTTTGCTCATTGGTCGGTCCGCAGATAAAATCAACAGATAGGTACGTGGCAGTGTTTGCTTATAAATTTTAATTGTGACCTAATGACATAGTTGTGGGGATGGTCAATTGTTTTATAATTGTTGGGTAGTTTTTCATAGAAATCTGTATTTGTTTGCTTACCTAGATATATGCAGTTTTAATGTATAGGTATGTGGTTAATAAATTTAGGCATAAAACGCACGCAATTCATGACTACTTAATATTATAAAGAGGAAAGATTTGTATTTTTGAATGTTTGTAACGAATAAACTCAAAACTACAGGATCAATTACAATAACTTTTTCACCGTTAGAATGCTACATTATCCCTGAGTAAAACAGTCTTTATTTTTATCCCAATATGTTTAAAGACAAATGTCATCCCGTGTGAAGCCAAGACCTGGCGCTAGTGTACAACAATTACAATTTACGCATCAAGTACGAATTTAGATTCAAGCAATTTCTGGCTAGAGTGGCTGTATCAAATTGATATCTTAAAAGAATAGGCCTAAAAGATCCTAAACTCCTAAACAATTTTCAAATCGTTACAGAAACCAACTCAAAACCATGAAATAAACTATACCCCATCCCTATTTTCTCATCTTAAAGAAGCTTATGTACCTAGTACAGGTACATAAGCTAGAGTTGAGCTGCAACTTTTTATTACACGTCTTGTTCGCCTTAAGAAGGAAGTCTCATCTCGCGAAATTAAGTTTCAAATATTAAATTCGCGCTTATGAAAAAGATACACCCTTCCCTCTTGAGACTTAGCCAACGCTTAAAAAATGTACTGAACTTTATTATGTAATGTTGGGTATATGTGTCGGAAAGGAGTAAATATTTTTTTTGATAAAAAGTTTAGCATAACTGATGATTCCTGTTATAAACTTATATTGCAACAAGGAATTAATAGTTAATCCTTACTAATATTCTAAATGCGAAAGTAACTCTGTCTGTCTGTCGCGCTTTCACGCCAAAACTACTGAACCGATTAAAATTTTTAATTAATATTTTTAACTTAGCCATGAGCCGCTCTTCTCTATAAGCAGAGATAGTAATAATAAAAAAAAAATAGTGACACCAAAGATTTTCTTAAAATGACAAAATTTCTATGAGAAATAAATAAATAAATGAGTCTCTAATATACTTTGCAGCTTTTTGAATTTTTTGAATCTTTTCCGTAACATAGTAATCGCTAAGGCGACGGCTATGCAAAAATAAAGAATAAGTGTCTGCTTAACTTGAGACGAGACGAGTAATTATTATGTTTCAGCCACCTTTAGCCGTTTACCGAAAGACACCTTGTACAATTTGATAAAGATATTCAGAGACTTTAACACGTTTTTGAAAGTCTTATTCTTCTTCTTCTTCTTCCTGCCCTTTTTCCAATTAATTTTTCGTCAGCACGCAATGTTTTCGATATATAATAACATAAAAATTAATCCTGATTTCCCTTGGTCCCGTCATAACTTCCGGACTGAGCCAAATCGATCAATTCTTTTTTTGTAATTTTCCTTATCCTAAATACAAGGTTTTCAAAGGTTCCTTATTGTAAACACAAAAATAAAAAATACTGCCTGGTCGGGTAGCTCGTAAGTCAATAAAACCTCCTTACTTTGGACATATAAACTCATTTTTAACTGCAATGTATCTTTATGGAACACAGTGTTGTGCTTACAAAACTCTAATTAAAACTGAAACCCACCCCCTAAATTCATTTAATTGTAACACCACGTTTATGCAATAAAAATACAATGTTCGTTTACAACCCTCGTCTCATTGTTGGAATCAGTGCAATAGAAATCACGCCGCGACCAGCGGAGAACCGGGGAGAAACTGGTCATAGAAGAATGTAACAGAAGGTTTAGTGGCACTATGAATACTGAAGTAACGTACGTTCGGTACCTACCGAATGCTATATCTTTTTTTCTTTTCACTACGAGTGAAGAGAGCTTATATATATAGGGACTCCTTGTTATTATGAATTTTTATTTATAATAATTGTTACAAGCAATTTACAAAAAGAAATGATATCCCACCAAAAAGATTTTCATGTAAAATGTTGCCAAGACGAGACCATATGACTCACACTGTCAAAAAGTTATCAGATCTCATATATAGCCAAGCTTCTAACTCTACGCGCCCTAACTCTGCTAGGCCTAACTTCACAAACTCTACACGTTAGTCAAAATATAGATCTATTCTTCAATATCTATTTAGTTCTTTTTGTTACCCATTTTTTTTTCAATTTCAGCAAAAATATGTTTGTTGTTTATTTCTAAAAGTAAGTAAAGTTAACTTACTGCACACATTTATGTATAGTGAGGAGGGGTACAGTCCCGGGATTATCTCTCATTAGCACGAGGAGCGCGCGTTCGTGCGTGACGAACCCGGAGTGACGATCTGAGGGTGTCGACTGTACCTCATCGTGACGTCACAGGGTATAGTCGGCAATATAACACTGTAAAAAGTTTGAGAATTTCAAGGATTTTGAGTTAAAGTTGACACCAGAAAACCTAGCTTAGCAAAGCTTTAAATTAAAATAGTGTTTTCAATTTATAATATTCACATACTAATATTAGCTCCTTTGAAATGATTTAGACATCGACATTGATTACTGGACACAGGATATGGCCACAAATATGGCGGCTCCTCTCCATTCGCACTACAGTAGGTACATGTATTTGTTTTTCTATCTCCCCTACCTACCTTTTTCTATCTATTTTCAACATCATACATTCCGGAGAAAATGCTAACATAAAACAATAATAATCAAATCGATAGCATCAACGTTAAACACCGATTTCAATCAAACAATAAAACAATTACAATCATCACCCGCGCTAAAGAATCGCCGAAAACATTTAACCCCAGTATAAGCCAGCTAAGTACCCTCCAACATTTGTGCGTTTTGTCGCGACAATACGCTACTAATCGCACGACAAAGGCTCGGTTTAGATATAAATACAAATCGTGTTGTTTTCGGTCGCACCCCTGCAGGGCCGGGATCTGCGCGACACTTAGGTTAGGGTTGTGATGTTCGTGTTATTTTGCACTGTAAAATTTGTGCTGAAATCACTGATCTCTACTTTTGTGTGAATGTATAATTATGCGAAATATTAATGTTATTTTTTGAGCTTGTTCTTACATTTACAATATAGGTTGGTGTTAACCTTTTAAGCGCTTGACTAAACATCAATTGCCTGGTCCCTAGCGCACGGCTACGAATCGATAAAATACAATTATTATTATTGTTTAAGCTCGACACGAGCGTTCAAAAGGCTAACTTATATTTTTAGTAAAAATTAATAAGGAGAGATCCCTGTCTCTGTCCTACAGGTGAGGCCTCAGAGATGTCTGTTTGGATAATAAAATAAACGGGTTATATGCACACGACCAATAAACTTTGTTTTACTTAAAAAAAATTAAATAAAAAGTTGTATTATCTTGTAAAAATGTACACATCTAATTATATCAAGAAAAGTAATTTTCAGCATAAATTAGAACTTCGTTTATGTACATTATTAGTTTTCTTTATTACAGTTTTAAATTTCAATTACTCCATATTCTAAAGAGTTCAGGGTGAGGGTGCTACCGAGATTTTTATTGTTCACATGCTCAAAGGGATTAACCACGATATAGCCGAATATATTAACGTTGTTTTATTCACAGATCAGCAAAAAAAGACGGACGGACGCAAACAAAAGCCACGAATGACGTGAAGCTGATAGATATAGAACAAAAAAAGAAACAATAATGTTTTTTTTAACTAGAATCCTCTTCTGCCTAGCCTGTTCCCAAGATATGTTGGGGTCGGCTTGCAGTCTCACTGGGTTCAACTAAATCCCGTACTTTACAAAGACTTTTTAAAATTGAATATTTAAGAATATATTATAACGCGACAGAAACTATTAATATTTTTTCTCTGGAGTCGTTCTAGGTTAATTACAACTTGGAATGAATGTCTGTGTGTATGTAGCTTCGTTTTGGTCAAATCTTGAAAACTATAGCGGAACCACTATTGGGGCCACCTTTAGATCTATATTTACGAAATACTTACTTAGCTATATTTAAAAAAAAACTTGACCTTGGTTTGCAGCTGTTTATTATATTCTAAATTCGAATACGCCATATAAAACTTTTATTTGTGTAATATAACTGTATCTCTGTCACCCCCTTCCCTTCTTTCCTTTGATCTTTCCCTTTATTATATTCTTTCTGTAATTGTTATGACGTACGAGATGTCCAAGAGCTGGCAAATGACAGAAGAAAATGGACAGAGCTGCACCGACAAGACTTTAAATTGATGATGATGATATAAAATTTGAATTAAGCAGTTGCTAAACACGTTCAATATTTTCATAAATAAGGCCAGGTTTAAAACTTGTTTCTTTTTTTTAATTTTTATGATATTTTTTATAATGCTTTTAAGTAGTTTTTACTAAACAAACACATTGTAGTACTTATAACTTAATATATTTTTTATTTAGGGCTGTAACTGTTGATGTGTTGTAGGGGTGGTTTCCTCGGGGTATTTTAGGCGCCATATGTGACAGATACTGTTTATTTTTAATTTAATTGAGTTTTACTGTTTGATTGTTAATCTTATTACGTGATATATCAATTTAGAGTCAGCGAATCAGTTGGTTTTTGCGAATTCAAGAGTTTAAATGTTATAATATAAAATGATAAACAATTTATTTAATTCAAGTATTTAAGATGGGTTGTGTGTAGATATGTACCTTTTGATATAAACATTACACATTAACATTCATTCATGAATAACAGCTCAATTATGATTGATATCAAATCCAAAACTCAAAATAGCTTTATAATAATTAACCGAAGCGAATAAAATCAAAACAAACCGCGTACTATGGAATTTCACGCGCAACTAAATCAATTATTCTTGGGTACAACATTAGGGTATGAATCGACTCCCGCGCATGGGGCGGTACACAATGCATGACAGCTAAACGCCTGCGGTATTCGGCTTATTGATGCTAATACAGGGGGTTGAAAAACGTCAGAATTAATTAAATGTGATTTCTTTATTTAACGACGCCGAGTAATATTATTATATTTATACAACAGTTATTCAAAATTTATGTTTTTTTTATGTCTAAGACACATGAAATAGGCATATTTTTTTGGTTGTACAGCAGTTGCCTTTTTTGCTATAGATATTATTAAATTCGATTTAAATCCTGTTGAAAAGCTTGTTCTATTATATAAACTATTAAGTCTTCCGCTCTCTTCAAAAAATTTCTGCATCATTCATATATATTTATTTTCATATAATGTTTAAATTTTGTGAGTATCTTTCTAAAATCACACCATACCTAAAATCTTGTCGTTCCAAACGCTTATACGATCACCATCGTATATAAAATGCTACCAACTCCCATCAACTACCATCCAAAATCCCTTACTTCCTTTAGCTCTCGAATGCCAAGTGCTATAATTTTCCTAACGAAGTGTTATCGACCCACAATTAGCGGTCATACGGGCCTGTTAGCGGGATTAGCAGGAATTAGTTGAAACAGTCGATGTAGTTCAAAGGAAGATTGTGTGCGAAATGATTTCTAACAGATTTCATCCGTAATTTCCATGTTTTGTCCTTATTTTTTATTGTATTGTGATGTAGATTGCTTTCTCAAAGAAAAAAAAAAATCCAAACTAATATTATAAATACGCAAGTTACTCGGTCTGTCTTTCAGTCTGTCGGTCTTTCTGTTACGCTATAACCGACACCCACACAGACAGAGCCGCGGACAAGAGCTAGTTCAATATATATTACAAATAGCTAGCTTTGTTAAGGTACTCAATTAAAGGAACTTATACCGTATATGTAGGTTTAAAATCATACTTATCATACTTTACTTAATATATAAAGCTGAAGAGTTTGTTTGTTTGTTTGAACGCGCTAATCTCAGGAACTACTGGTCCGATTTGAAAAATTCTTTCAGTGTTGGATATCCCATTTATTGAGGAAGGCTATAAGCGTTATAACATTACGCTGCGACCAAAAGGAGCGGAGCATAAATGAAAAATGTTGCAAAAATGAAAAACCGTTGAAACTAAAACACGCGGACAAAGTCGCGGGGGACAGCTATGTTATATAATATATTTTTATTGCAATTACGCAAAGAGATGTCATATTAACAATCATGAGGTAACGAACAATTTGCCATTGCCATTTCATTCATCCAACTATCCAACTATTGCCATGTCAACTCGGAATTGGCCAGTGATAGGCATAGGTCTAGATAGGTTTTCTTTATACCTACCTCCCTCCAAGAAGAATATAATCGTAAGTATTCTCACTTAATTTCACATCCTAAACATACAGTTTTACCGATATTTAATAGCTATCGAAAATTCAATTTCAAATCTCTTCTCAACTAACAACAGCCTGTATATATTTAAGCCGGCCCGAGGCGCGTCTACACTGCTAATACTCAAAATTGAGTGACAGCCAGAGTTAATAAAAGCTGGCCATAATGTTGGCCATATGTCTGCACCCTTACGATACAAATGTTTAGCGCTGATTTCTGATCGACGTTAATGATATTATAAAAAAATCTGGATTAATTGCATTTAAAAATAACGTTGTATAATGGTGCACTGGCCAATGTATGAATATAGGCAAACTGTGTAAAAGGTTTAGTGGACATTGTTTTAATACATAATTTTTATTATGAAATACTTACTTAATAAATAATAAAATACAATTGTCTCGGTGTTGTTTCATTCACATCATATTTAATTAATTTTATGTTAGCGGGCTTTAATTCACTACTACAAAAATACAAAGTAAATGTTATTAAGCAAATTTATTTTTCAATAACTTCAAATCAGTAAAATTCCATGTATCTTCAACTAAAAGCTTGTCAAGTTCAACAAATTTACTTCGACGAACCAATTAAAAAAAAACAGACAATTTTTGAGGCAAGCACAATTTAATAAAATATTCAATTTGTGTGTCAAAGCCGCGGGGTCCAACATACCCCAGCTATCCTCTAGGGTGCGCTACGGGGTACACGCGACCCCACTGGGACCACTTGAGCTAGTATTAACCAGTGGTGGGTTAACATCGTTATGATTATTTTGGTGATAAAAGCAGTTTATGAGGTTATTATCATAAAAATATAAGTTTGGATTGCACGCGAGAAAATAACATTTGAACAATATGTTTCTTTAATAAGTGCCTACATTATAAACAAAGTCATTGTAAGCTGCTAAAGAAAAATAAATGATTTTTCTTTGATTGAGGTATAGCCTAGTAAAATCTCATCAAGTCTAAAATATAGGTAACCAGAAAATTTGTAAGTAAACAGTTTTAAATTCCAGAAGATCTAATATTTAACTAGCGTGTGTGTGTGTGCTAGATATTTTAGTATCGTGATCTGTTTCCCCCACAAATATAGACTCTCAGCACTCATGAAAATCCTGTATTAAAAGCAAACTCTGATCAAACGCAAACTAAATTGCTTTAAAAAAAAATAACCTTCAAATTTAGTACCTATATAAGATTGACTTACTGCAAATATTATGCACACTACATAGCGCCAATAACACACTACAAAACAACCTAATTTAACATCTATTTACGGCAGTCTAGAAAATACTATCGTTTGCAAAACAAAGCTAATACAAGATGCACGCTATACAATACGTACCTCGGCCAAGTGGTGTGACAGCTATAAAAATTCGCCATGTTTTTGCACCAGCCACTCCTTGAAGCTGTCAATTACTTCTCCCTATCAAGACAAGTTGCACGCACTCCATGGTATAACATGACCACTTTAATTAAAGCGCTTTGGAGTTCCTACTGTTTGTTGTAGGTGTGCGTTTTTAATGAATACATGTCGATTGATAGTTTTGCTTCAAACTTGTATGTTCAAAATTAATCAGAAGGTTATTTCAGACAATATAAAAACCCTGAAAATAAATAAGCTTTTTTTACCACAGCTTATATCAATTCTTAAGGCTTTTTTGTTACATGTACCTATAAAGTTATTCGGAGATTATAATAAAAAAAATGTTAGTAGTAAGTACTTACACTACGAGACCAAAACTGCCCATAACATGATATAGCTTTTTTTTGTATTTACAAATTATTATTTTTAACAAATATTTTTAAACTCCCTGCGTACTTCAATGCATAGCAATTGGTGTAGTCAGTTAACAGTAGGGCGACAAGACCTCGCGTATTGGGCAAAGCCCGCCAGATGGCGTAGTGTTTACCCTGCCTGTTTGAGTACAACTTTGAATTTTGAACTATTAGCCGTACCCACACCTGTCGATGTTTGCGACTACCCTCAATAACTTACAGATAAACTTCTACGTGAAACAAGTTGACTATGTTCCAATTTGTTTGGTATACACTTCCGGGAGGGATTCGTTCATGTGGAATACTGATAAGCTTATTAACATAATTTTAAGTATACAGTAATAGGCTATGTCACAAGTATTTATGAAGCAGTATATAGTAGTTACCAAGAAACTTTTCTTAGGTATTAGTTTTTTTTGGGAAGGAAGAGCTTGGCGTAATTCACATTTGTAAATAATATCTAAAATTTTTTTTTTGTTTTCAATCATTTATTTAATGAGGCCTTTTGCGCTAGCACCCCAGTCAGCCCCGTAAGGCAACACAAAAACCACCAAAAAATTTTATGACTAAATATTTATGACTTAATGCATGTCAGTAACTTACCCTGGGATACTGTGTTACCCAGTAAAATGGGTTGTGCGATGTTTTCTTGAATCCGGTAAGATAGGAAAAGGCTAGGCAGAAGGAGCATCTCAGTAACTGCATCAAAACATCCATGCTTATAAAGCTCATAATAAAGGTAATTAACATTTTATAGAAATTATAATTATTATTTATTTGTAGATACATTACAAGGTCACAAATATGATAGTAGATACATCGGTTGGTATTTGAGGTGACACAATTTGAGTCAAGATAGACATACTATGAAGGCATGCACGAAGAAGTAAAAGTCATAGATCTTAGACTCGAATACAATATAATATTATACAAGTTTATGATTAATATCTTCATGTAAATAGAATTAAATCTGTTTCCTACACGTTTAAGCCTTGCCTACGAGGTCGAACACGCGATGGCCTAGCGCTACCGACAGCAATCGGTCGGCCTGATAATTGTGCATATATAGCATGTTTATCTGTAGGTAATCTATACTATAACTGTAGGATCACTGCAGTCTTTATCCTGAATTAAACTAACAACACTTTAAGCGGTAATGTATTACTTTATCTACTTTTAATTTGCATTAATCCTATTTTTTTATTTTAGGTGTTGACAAAAATTACTTGACTTTTATAGTATGTACTAGCTGTCCCCCGCGATTTTGTTCGCGTGTTTTAGTTTCAACGGTTTTTTTTTTGCAACATTTTTTATTTATGCTCCGCTCCTATTGGTCGTAGCGTGATGTTATATAGCCTTCCTCAATAAACGGACTATCCAATACAAAAAGAATTTTTCAATTCGAACCAGTAGTTCCTGAGATTAGCGTGTTCAAACAAACAAACAAACAAACTCTTCAGCTTTATAATATTAGTATAGATTTATCGATTTGCAGACATTGTGTACCCAAAGGGTAACAACAGGACCCTATCACTAAGCATCCTCTGTCTGTCCGTCCGTCCGTACGTCTGTCAGCCTGTCTGTCAGCGGGCTATACCTCAAGAACGGTAATACCTAGAGGCTGCAATGTTTTACGGCATGTGTAAAAATAAAAATTTAATGGAGTTTCCATACTAAGCACGTGTTTTTATGAGTGTCTTTTTTCTTGTTTTTGAAACAATTTTTTTAGACTCAACTCTGAAACAGTTGTCTATTTGCCTAACTAGAATAATTCTACACATAAGACAAGTAGTTCCACCAACCAGTTTACATATAAAACAAAGTCGAAAATTACATAAACAGTTATTGCAAGAGTACATATTCTAGAGTAGATATGATGAAGAGTCCGCCGTCTGAATCTCAATAATAGCAGTGGAGGACCCTCCACCAGCCTCCCTGGAAAGCGATGGCACAGGGTAGTAATATACAGAGGATACAGTATTTATTTATTGTTTTAGATTGTTGCCTGTTATAGTAGAAGTTTTTTTTCAAGTGATAAAGCATTTAGGTTTTTTTTTTAACTAGCTTCACCCGCTATACTCTCCAATGCCGCGTCAAGTAAGAAAGTGTTTAGTTGCATATCAAGAAACTATATCGGGCGTCTTTAGCAGACCTTACCAAAGTTATCGCAATATTATTATTGGTTAGGCACCAATAGAGGACAAACATACAAACATAATTTTTTCTATATTTTTTAATGTGGGACGTATTTTTTTTTAATTTCGTTTAGTATAATACATATACGGTATGCGCCCATCAATGAAGAAGGGTATTTCTTCATTGTTGGGCTTAGGGATCGCTAATACGTTATTAAATTTGGATACTTCACATTTACTTTATTTTAAATTATAATCGTCAAATAATGTTTCAAATTAAATGTTTAAAATATGCTACGAAAACTCGTAGCAACTACTACGCCTAAACTACCATGTTTTTTTTTGTTACTAATAGATATGGTCATAACAAGTGAAATAATGTTAGATTGCAAATAAAAACGAATAACGATAGATATAACATACATGAATATTATAAAAAAAACAATTAGGTAAATTAAAAATATTATACCTCGATGATAATGTTTTTGTGTAATTGAACTCTCTGTACTCTTACATTACTCTGCGCCTTGAAGCAGTAGCCGGGGGGTTTAATATTAAAAATAAAATGGAAAAGAGCGATCTCTGTGTAGTGGCTCGGTATTGTGTGCTTTTTAATAAATGCCCAAATCACCACGAGAGGGCGTTGTTTGCCTTTATTGCACCCACGCCAGTTCCCTTACTTCTGAGGGTAGATTACGTAATGCGTAGGTATTCGATCTATTTACAGATCCGCTTATTTATTCATAGTTTTCTATAAGAATGTAAGCTGAAACTAATGGGTGCTAAAGCCTATGCTAGTGTTGTTCCAATGAGAAGGTTTACCGTATGGAGTTTCTTGCCGATTCTTCTCCATAGGAGTGACATTTCGAAACCATGCAACTAGAGTCATTTAACGTTTTGAAAGTGCCTGAAAAGGCCTACCTGAAATAAATAAAATTTACTTTTTGTTTTTGGGTACTTGTTGCACTTTATATTTACTTTCAGAATTATATGTAACTATTCGGTAAAATTGGCAAACATGAAAAATAATTTGAATCACTGTATGTACGCACTTTATTTTGAGTAGGATTTTAAATAGATAGCACTATCCAGTGATAACTCATACTGCCCAATAACCAAATAAAGTATTTTTCTCTTTCCCAAAATGTCTTCTTTTTGTTCAGTTTGTCACACATTTAAAACGAATAAACCTATAAAAAAAAAACATTTACCAAAAAATAAAACTGAATTTCGTGTCACATGTACTTTCCTACATGCCAGGTACACGTTTAACTTGCATATGGTACACGTTGAGCTTCTATTTTATAAGTCAGGTAGGTCCTTGTATATTTTATAGCCACATTACAATCACAAAGGCACCCACAACAGAGATCGCTGGAGTGGCGTATCAAAAACTGCAGTACTGTAGACAATTCCCATCAAAGCATCATACGTAGCACTTTGTCTGAGGCCGTAAGACAAGCGAAAGTGACACTAGTGTCAGAAGTCTTACTTAGTTACAAATAATTTCAAAATACTATTTATTTATTTAATAAAAAATTAAATTGTTGATGAATTTTGTGGAAAATTAAAAAAAATACCTACAGAAGTAGGTTATATTTAAATTATATTAATGGTAAAGTTCCTAATTTTCTTTGAATCTAAGAATGAGTATATCATGTTGATACATAATGTACCCAGTCATCTACCCCATTTAAATCAATGAAAATACAAAATGTAATAAGTCCGCCAGTTAGATAACAAAAAAATATTAGACAAGTATTTTTTTGCTTTTTCAAAAAAAGAAAACACTAAGTAGATAAAGCGTTGCAAAGTTCAGGAGTGGGGGGTCATGACGTCACGCTTGCGTACAAAACACACCAAATTCTGACGTCATGCGATATTTCAAATCAATGTATCGTCGTAAATTTTTGGTTAAATAAAATAAAAAAAAATACGTGTCTAAAAATTAGACATCTATCCCATTGTAAAGTTAGTACTAACAACAGCATGACATTGTATACTTGTTGGTAAACTATTGCATGTCATTGACTAGAAGATATTTTTACCACATTAGTTACACCTGACAAACTAGATATATTAGCAGGCCACACTAACATTTTATATTATATTACATTATATAATATTATACACTAACACACGCCTATATATATAAACTGAATATTATCTATACTAATATTATAAAGCTGAAGAGTTTGTTTGTTTATTTGTTTGTTTAAACGCGCTAATAACAGGAACTACTGGTTCGATTTAAAAAAAAAATTGTATTCGATAGTCCGTTTATTGAGGAAGGCCATAGGCTGTATAACATCACGCTACGACCAATAGGAGCGGAGCATAAATGAAAAATGTTGCAAAAATGGAAAACCGTTGAAACTAAAACACGCGAACAAAGTCGCGGGGGACAGCTAGTATGTAATAAAATTAAAATAAATAGAATAAAAGTAATATAAAATGTACGTGTGGCGTGCAAACCTATATAATTTGCCGTGTGTACATCGAGGAGGTCATTCAAAATAATGTTGATATCTTGAAAAAGACGGTAATTCAATTAATTAAAACCTAACCTTCTGTCTCTTCCCCGCAGTTCCTTAACAAGTGGCGCACGGACGGCGGGTCGTGATCAAAGGGCGACTCGGTACGACCACGTTGTTTGTGTGCTGTCGGCGTCCTCTGAAGGCATCATCAATATAGCTTGCATCTCGCTATACGATACATTGAAATGGAATTAGGTTAATTAAGGAGATTGAAGCAGGATCTTCTTGCTATATATCATGGCCATGGGGAAGATTTAAGAGACGAATTTGAAAGAGGACGGACATAATGGTGGTACACACAATGTATTAAGGACATTGATTCCTTCAATATTAACGATTTTTAATAAATACCTAAAATTTTAAATCATAAATAAATAATTAATAGTATAGAAGTACACTAACCACTAAATTTATGATCAACGACTAACCTTAAACTAATTTTCAGTTTCTCATTTAAGCGAACCCTGTAACTTATTTTGAGAAATAAATGTTTTTAACCTCATCTATTTGGCTCTAGGTTCGGTTAGGGGTGTAGTTGGATGTCATGTATCTTCCTACAGATATGTTATTTTACCTATAGTAGTAGACCAATGGCATATGACCTGACTTTTTGTCAGAGTCAAGAAAGCAACCAACATAAAACTACAAGTAAATAAAAACCTAAGAAAAAGTTATTGTCCAAAACTTTCAGTGCGTTCCAAAACCATTCACCATTTTTTAAATATATGCTTGACAGCCTCATTAACTCTTAACTTCAAGCAAAGCCTCGGAACATCAAGGCTACATACTAATAAGCAATATCGGATGCAAAGTGTCTCTGTGGCAGAGTGGGCCACTCACGCGCACTCGCTTTGTGGACGATTAGCGTCGTCTCATTAGTGGACCGCTTAGCACCTCGTTGCATTCACTCGTTCACTTGGGATCGTGAACGAAAAAGTTAAAAATCCATGTTTAAGAGACGACCGTGGTCCGTGGTCGAGAGGCGTACACACCGGTTTTCAAGGTGTCGTTAGCCATGAGTCCCGGGTTCGATGTTGAAAACACTTTTTTCATTGTCTCGATTCTCTCTGATTCCATAACACAAGCTATTTACTTTGGGTTAAGAGCAATGTACATGGTGTTTTCCACAATTATTTAATATTATTTATAATCGAAGATAATTATAATTAATTGCAATACATTAGATTATCTTTAAGTATACAAAATAACATACACATAATTTACCTATGTTAAGTTTAACTTTAAATATAGGTGCAGTGAGTGAGAGAGTAATGATTCTGTTTGTAACTATTAACATTAATAACTTATACACACACACAAAATCGTAAGAAACAACATAATAGATGTTATATTTTGGTTTGTGTGTGTATTGCTAATGAATCTAGCCCTAGCTTCGTTTTTACACAGATTATGATCCTGTAGTATTTGTCGTTGTTTTGTCAAAATTCAATTTTCTCAAAAACCATTTTATTTCCCCAAAATCTCAAAGATCGACGAATCGAGAAAAACAAGAATGTTACAACGAATAGTGAGGGGGGCAATACCAATAGTGTTGTATTACACGGAGCGGGCCAGGTCGCGCATCGTCCGAGCAAATAGCGAGATTACACGGGAACGTCCGCCCGGACAAACACACAAACACAACACGGTCGGACCTTCATTGGAAATTCTCAAAAACCACGCCGTTGTCTCGCTTCCATCAATATTGACACTGGCCAGTTATTGGCGGGTACATTCAAGTGCAGCTTGTAATTAGAAAAGAAACGGTTGTTTGGCGGTAACGTTAGACAAGAAAAAACGAACTCTTACTTTGTTATTTGTGCTTTTCTGAAATTCTATAATTTCAATTTAATTTACCTACATTGCAACCTAGTAAATGGTAGGTACCTATATTACCTACTCGTAAATATAAATGTCACAAAGGATATATTAACATGTAGTTTAAAACTCTTATTTTTATACTAACCTTATTTAAAATCGCAATTGTCATTTAGGGTAGATTTTTCAAAAGCCAGATAATATTATCCAAATTTCTTCCATACAAAATCTGAAAAAAGTAAATTATATTCCCAAATAAAATTTATCTGGCGTTGAAAAATTCAGCTCTTTGTCGTCTAACAATGTAAAACATTATGATGTATACGTCAAATGTCTAGGCTTTATCAGTAATCACAGCGATAACTTAAAATACATTAGATACAAAGATTTATTGATTTTCCACAAGTATAGAAGAATTTTCGATTTACATAAGTTTACCACTTGTGTGGACGAGTGTACGTCGTTCTTTTTCGCTACGTGAGACTCCGCGGACGGTCAAGTGATATCCGTCCTACCTACAAACTTTACCTGCCTCCAAAGTTCAGTATCTATTACATACTTGTCTCTATATCATTATATCACAATCCACAATAAGAAGTGAGCTTTTAATAATATGCTTCTTGCAAAAAAGTCAGAATGAGATAACGACTTATCAAGTTGAACTGTTATTATAGTATTGTAGGATCCAAAAATGAAAAAGACGTTGCCATAGCAACTGAATGATAGCCATGCATAGCATACTTGCTGTCAAAGTAAAGTTGAAGGGTTACTCTTAAATGAATTTCAATTCGAATACAATGCCAATGCAAAATTATTGTTTATTTAATAGGCGTCCGAACAAAACAATCTGCAAATAAAACTGACAATGTGATTTCAGTCAGTTCTTTCCATTGACAGTATTTTTTTTTAAAGAAAGGTGTTCTCTTGTCCGCTCAACTAATATAAATTTTGCCTTTGATTTATAATCTGGACGGATTGAACGAAACTATTATGTTTTATTTCACAATCTTCTACATAATATTATAATGAGACTTATTATACGTAATGTATTTACATTATGTAGTTGATGTTAAAACAATTCGTCAAAGATTTCTTCATACTGTTAATCGAAGTGTTAAAAGCAGTAAAGCTCAAAACTCCAAAAAAACTTTAAACTTAACACCACCTACCAAAATCATATCCATGTGAGAAATTCCTTGGTTTAAGCTAAAGTAAAACCTTGGAGTCTTGATTCTCAGTATATGGGGTATGTAAATAGAAGTACCTATGTCTCGTAATGTCCAAACAAGACGATCACGTAGCAGGTTTCCTCGAAGCGTCGTTAGCGACTGCATGTGAGCGAACCTCGTTTGGAAGTCGACAGTTTTACTTAAAAATATAACATGCTTAGATGTTAGATGTTGAGAGTCAAGTATGGGTTGAAAACTGAAGATTAGATGTATTTTTTGTGGTTGAACGAATGTTTAGGTTCAAAATTTATATTGTATTGTGTTTAGCGCATAAGAAAAACCATCTGCAAATCACTAAGAAAATGTTGTAAGCTTATGTTTTACTGTATAAGTCGCTTGTATTGTGCCTACCGAATTTTCTCTCATGTGTTTAAATAAGTGATTGAGCATACCTACCTACATTTTTTAAATAACAATTTAATGCAAAACAACTTTTACTTTTATGTTTCTTCTAATAGATTTTAAACAAATTTTTACAAACTTCCCGGTGAATGACATCTATAGAAGTCTTACCTCCGAATACGCGGAAGCAAGTTCTTTAAGGGTGTTACCATACCAATCAAGCGATCGTCGATCGATGCCATCAATCGATTGTAGAATGGATTGGTCGACGTCGATCGATAGTTTCTACTAGACCAATCCATCGATCGATCGTCGATCGAGAATCGATCGATGGTAGAATGGATAAGTCGACGTCAATCTTAAAGCTGCTTGAGCTCCCCATGTCACCCAGTTAATCGATCTACGTCGACCGATGCCGTCGACCGATGCCATCGACCGGCAATCGATCGATTGGTTAGTCGACCGGTATCCGTCGATCAATAAAAGCTACCACACCAATCGATCAACGTCGACCGATGTCGATCGATGGCATCGATCGACTATCGATCGATTGGTGTGGTAACACCCTAAGACTTTGTTAAATGTCTATCTGTCGCTTCTTAACACCTAAGGCTCGGCGCAAACGGGCCCCCGACCACAGCAAACGGTGTCCAGCGACCATATATTTGTCGACTGTTGCGAGTGGCCGCCACCAGCTGCACGTGTGCGTTGAGCCTATACAAAATGATTGAAGCTTTAAAGTGATGGAAACAGCATGAGACTTAACAGCAACTTATATTGAGTTGCGTTTGAGTTTTCTATTTCAAAACGAGTAAACAAGTATGTCCCTTGAATAATGAAATTTAGTTCTAGCCCTTTCTTGCTGTTTGCCATATTAAGATTGTTAGCGACGCACTAAGTCGAGGTTCGAACCCCGCAGCGCAAGCCCATAGTAAACGATGCTAGCGCAGTTTTTTCTATTGCTCTGGCTGGAGGCCCCTAAGGTTCTCGTCAAAGATTGAAGATTACGGTAGACCACTTAAAAAAATATTTCGTCTACTACACATCGCAACTAAAAGGCAGGTCAACATAAAAATCATCTGTCAAGTCCTGTAATATTTGCCCCCGGTTTTTGAAAGGCTGAACAATGTAAAAAAGTCGATCATCCGTCAAACCTCACGTTAAGCACTGTGATTGGTTCTCAGTGTTTTGGCCAACCAATCACAGTGTGATCAGTTGGTTTATTCAACAGATTAAGTTATTAGCCTTTCAGAAATAGGGGTTTAGTCTTTTGGTCAACTTAGCACAAAAGTTCACATAAGATTAAATCGAACAGTGTCTTCCCAACAACACAGTTTGGAAGGTATTTAAATATGCCTTACTCCGTCCACTTTAACATTAAGTATTCCAAAACTAGTCGACATCAAAGCTCTGGTGAGGGGAGTAATCTCGGCCGCAACTCGCTCTTGGCTTTGAATTGAGCCATCTAATATTCCCTATGTCTCTGCCCCGATGTCTTGGGGGACTATTCTCAGAACCTGATGGTAGAGTGTTTTGAAAGTGATAAAATGTAGAGTGTCACTTTGGATATCAAGTAAGAGGTATTTTAAGCATACTAGGCCAAACAAGCAAACGTTTTACTATATTATATATAGCTGTCCCCCGCGACTTTGTTCGCGTGTTTTAGTTTCAACGGTTTTTCATTTTTGCAACATTTTTCATTTATCCTCCGCTCCTTATGGTCGTAGCGTGATGTTATATAGCCTATAGCCTTCCTCAATAAACGGACTATCCAATACAAAAAGAATTTTTCAATTCGAACCAGTAGTTCCTGAGATTACCGCGTTCAAACAAACAAACAAACAAACTCTTCAGCTTTATAATATTAGTATAGATGACCAACTCTGGTCAGGTCTTGGAATACGTTTTCGGCTTCTAAAAAGCTATAATTATCGAGGTTTCCGATTGGGAATATTTCAGTAAGTTGTGAAAAGGTAAAAGTAATAATTTTAACATCATTTCGTCTAGCTAACTTATGCTTTACCCAAGGAAAATTTCCACCAGCTCTGAAGCAAGCCATAATTACCCCGGTGTACAAGGGTGGAGACAGAGATGACATTAATAACTACAGACCTATATCTGTATTGCCTGCAATATCTAAAATCATTGAAAGGCTAATTAACATCAGACTAACCAGTTACACTAATAAGTATAACATCATTTCAGAAGCTCAATACGGTTTTAGGCAAAAAATATCAACGGAAGACGCAGTGTTAGCGTTAACCACTGACATTGTTAAACTAGTGGATTCGGGAAAAAGATGTCTAACCGTTTTTCTTGATTTAAAAAAAGCCTTCGATACCGTCTCTGTCCCCATTCTTGTACGTAGTCTTGAGGGTATAGGCGTTAGAGGAGACCCGTTAGCATTACTAACTGATTATCTGCGGGATCGTAGGCAGAAAGTTAAGGTAGGAGACTATGTTAGTAGGGAGGCATATGTGACCTACGGTGTTCCGCAAGGCAGCGTATTAGGCCCGACTCTATTTTTAATATATATAAACCATCTCTGCAAAATGATGCCTGAAAATGGTCGCGTTTTTTCATATGCCGATGATACAGCGGTTGCCTTTACTGGTGATACATGGGAATCTGTATATCAATCTGCTGAAAAAGGCCTACTCAAAATTGCAAACTGGTTGAACTCACATCTTCTTACATTAAATATAAATAAAACAAAATATATTACTTTTACAAATTATAACAATGCTCAACCAGGACCTAATCTAAGTCTTAAAATCCATACTTGTCTTAATATTCCTAATAAAAACTGCTCCTGTAAAAAAATTGAAAAAGTTACTCACATAAAATACCTAGGTATAATTGTAGATCAGCGATTATCTTGGCATACTCATACAGATATGGTCATGGCCCGTATGAGGAAACTAATCTGGATATTTAAGAACCTAAGACATGTAACAACTAACAAAATGTTAACAGAAATATATATCTCCTTGGCTCAATCAATTTTATCCTACTGCATACCAGTATGGGGCGGTGCAACTAAAATGAAATTTCTTGAGCTAGAGAGAGCACAGAGATCTCTTATTAAGGTCATGTACTGTAAGCCTTACAGATTCCCAACAAATGAGTTATACTCCCTAAGCGGTATTCTTACCGTTAGAAAATTGTACATACTCCATGCTGTCCTTAAATTACATAGAGTCCTCCCTTATGACCCACATCTTCAGAATAAGAGAAGAAAGCACGATGTGGCACCGGTGCAATTTGTAAAAACCACTTATGCCAAAAGACAATATCATGCAAATGCCGCTGCCCTATATAATAAAATTAATAAAATAATTAACATCTATTCCATGACTACTAAGGACTGCAGAAAGGCAATAGTGCATTGGCTAAAACCGCAGTCCTATGAAGAGATCGAATTATTGCTACAAGCATCGACAAATTGAGTTGCACAGACACACGCATACACACACACCCTGCACACACACACATATGAGTTGCACAGACACACGCATACACACACCCTGCACACACACACACACATACATACACACACACACCCTGCACACACACACACACATACATACACACACAAACACACACACACACACTACACACACACACACTCTCTCTCACACACGCACATAAACAATGTTAGGATATATTTTAATTTTGTTGTTGAATTTTTAATTTTTATTTCTTATAATTTTATTTTATCTGTAACTTTTATAAACTTTTTTTTTTTTTCACTTTGTACACCACTTTTACTATTTTATAATTTGTTATTGAAGAGCGGGGCCTCCTAGCACAGGTATAACTTTTACTTAAAAGGAGGTCCCTATGTAAGATTTACTGTAAAAGTTGTACATGTTTCTGAAATAAACCTTTTATTTATTTATTTATTATTTATTAGCCAAATACCGTATAGCCTATTTATTAAATGTCCATCAAGTGTTTTTAATTTTAAAAAAGAGTAAGTTACTATTACTATTTAATTGTTTATTTTTTATTCGTTTATCACAGAATTACTTTTATTTCAGCAGGTTTTATTCCGTACAACGTAAACCTGAAACATTAAAGAGCACAAAATGCACGATAAAGTCAGTTTAAATAACGCTTCGATAATATGTTCCCGTCGGTCGGTCAGTCGGTTCCTTTGATCCGGCACACTAGGCGCGCCGCACGGGCCCGCCCGCATCCACTTAACGGAAATTAAAATAACATGAGCAATGCCGCCGACTATTAGCAGTTTTTCCCATATGTAAACACCATTACAGTGTTTTAAAGTTGCGTGTCTTTAAAGGTTTACCAAATAAAGTACTATGAATGGTTGGGTTTAAGTACAGAGTTTAAATGAATCTGGAACAAACCTTGTTCTTTATTAAGGTAGGTTATTGTATTTGCATAGATCGATATACAAACATAAATAGTAATTTATAATTTAAAAAACTCGATATTTTTTACGAGTTTCTAATTCCCAAAGGCGTCTGTACACTTAGATCTATTAAACTACGCAACGGATTTTAGTGCAGTTTTCAGCAACAGATAGAGTGATTCAAGAAGAAGTTTTTTGTGTATAATTAATTAATGTTTTCACTACCCGTGCAAAGCCGAGTAGGGACGCTAGTAGTTAATATATTAGCGCTCAACTAGCCAAAAAATAGTTTAATGTATTACGAAATAATCTGCTTTATAACTATAAATAAACCTAAGATTGGACTTCAATACTGCTAATAATGAAAAACAATCACTTTAAACGGTTTATCAATTCGGGGAATAAAATCCATCGTGCAAGTGGTCTGTCAGGACTTGGCGCCAAAATATAAATATTTATTTTATATACTGCCCAAAGTATATACATACAGATACGATGCAGTAATAGGCAGTAAAAATAAATAATAATAGACAATCCCAGGCTGACATTATTCAAAGGTACTGTAAAAGTTTTTCATACATAGATGAAGATTAATCACTACGCTAGCTTAAGATATATTTATAGCTTTTAGATTTATTTAATCATCCTTTCCTTACGCTCATTCCAATAATTCCGTTAAATAATCTGATAGTAGATTTAATTATAACCGTAGTCAGTGTCACCACTATCAATTGTGCAATTGGTATCGGGCATCGAACCCGCGTATCGTCGAAGTTTACTACCAAGGTGCCCACTGCACTTAAAATTATCTTACGCTGGTTTATCTGTCTGGCCCTGTTTACTCTGCACTCTATGGTTCAAATATGGCGAATTGTTAAGCTTTTGATATTTTATAGGTGGCTGGAGATTGATGGACAGTTGTTTAATCCGAAAACAGAAGGTATTTATTATTTGCAAAGGTTAATAATGCAAAATTCATAAGTTTTGACTGTCAAACTGACTATCGGTAAGAAAATAAAAAAAAATACAAAACACTTTTTATTTTTTTATAAACGACTATTTTTAAAAAAGTATTTATTACTTAACAAACTATCGAAATGAAAAAATGTTTGTACGTGAGCAAACACGCGTTTTTTTTTACAATTAATGTTAGCTACTATTACAACGGAATAAGTCTAGATTAAAATAGAATTTAATTAGATTTTTTATGTCCCACATTCAATCAGACCATAGCGCAGTTTACAAATATCAACAAGAAAAGCTATGTATTTTCTGATGACACGTATATT
Organism: Diachrysia chrysitis; assembly: GCA_932294365.1. Lineage (NCBI taxonomy): Eukaryota > Metazoa > Arthropoda > Insecta > Lepidoptera > Noctuidae > Diachrysia > Diachrysia chrysitis. The sequence goes on from OW028661.1 coordinate 3,973,737, forward strand.
TTACGTTATAATTTAAATTCATTATGAAGTATGATAGCTTGTATGTTGAGCTAAATGAGTCAACCCACAAATAATTTCGCAATTTTAAAATACCATTTAAATGATCCATACATTTTCCGTTTCGAAATTAACTGATGCCGAACCTTGTATTAAGGCTAGCTTAACCTTAAAAAACGCAAGCGATTTTCTACTTTACGACAAGTAAGTTAATGATTATTTTAATTTAATGGGTTGTGTAGGCAAGTTGGTATTGCCGTGTACACAAAAAGGCCATTTTGTGATTCGGTGTGTTGCTTGAAGCGCACACTTGGTTTGTTTGTTCAACTGAGATGGCGAACAGAGAAAAAAACGCTGAAACCGGCTCGAAAGACGATTTCGAAAATATTTCTTATGATATAGGTACCTTGTACTGGTTGCAGAAGAAATATAATTGTGGTTTTAATGTGTGGCCTGACGTCAGTTCGAGGAATGCCGTCGCCCTTGGATTTTCTTCTAGAGGTGGGCGTTACTAGCAAATAGCTAATAAACGCGTTCTCAGTAATGTAGTTTTTCGTGCAAAATGATAATATACCCATATTATCCAATAACATTATTAATAAAACAACAAAATTTAACAAGAATTTAAAAACTTTTTTTTTTGGGAGGGTAGTTGAAGTGACAACACAAACTTAAGGAGCTCCTATGAATTTTAATTTTTTAAAATAGTTAATTCACGTTATATCTATCTGTTATGTTATAAGAGCCCTTATAAACCTTCGGTGCACTTACTCTTACTTTTTCTCTCTTGAACTTTCACTGATCCAGTACTTTCCTTTAACTTTCTTCAACTTCATAATGGACCTGTATGCAAAGCTCTCAAGTAGCATGGAGGAACTCACTGCAACATTTACTGCAAGAATGAACCACTATGAAGAGGAGTTGAAGTCTGCAGGTGGCAGTGAAGTGACCCACAAGACAGTTGCCAGTCTCTCACGTGAGTTCTCGGACTTCAAATCCCTTATCTGGAAGACTGTGAGTACTCTCAAGACTCAGATGGAGCTGTTGATTGTCGGTTTAGACCGTCATGAGATGGCTTCACGCAAGCAGATCCTGCTCCTCCACGGCCTTCCAGAAGATAAAGATGAGGATCACATGGCACAAGCTGTCAACACAATTTCTGAGAAAGTGAAGATAGCTGTCTCTTCTTCTGACATTGTAAAATGTCATCGGCTTGGGAGCACTACAGGCAAGCCACGACCACTCCTTATTAGGTTTCAGGGGCACAACTTGCGTGGTGATGTGTGGCGCAATAAGACAGCTCTGAAGGGTTCCGGCCTTATACTGTCTGAGTTCCTAACCAAACCCAGACATGACACTTTTATGAACGCCCGCAAGCACTTCGGAGTCAAGCAATGTTGGACTTCAGATGGGAGAATTGTTGTTTTGCTGCCGAACAAGTCGCGACGTAAGATTGAGACGGCAACAGAACTGCAAGAACTTGTGGCGCAGTTTCCCACGGCCGTGTCGGAGTCTTCTGGTGATGCGTCAGCTGGGGGCTCCAAGGTGACGACAGTTCAAACCAGCAAGTCGGTTCTTGATAAAAGATCACGCAAGCCCGCCAAGTAGGTAGTTAGTAACACCCGCAATTTGATATACTTTTTCATAGTTTTTACTCAAAGTTATGTAGGTAATGATTAAAATTGTGTTCATTATTTGCGGGCATAATAACTTATTTTGGTTAAGTTTAATTACTTTTTATATGTCACTGTCAGCTGTCATGTCGTGGTTTTCTTTTGTGACATTTCCAAATAACGTTCGGAAACATTGTCCATTACTTGACTATTTTATTTTTTTAATATGTGTTGTCTTTGGTTTTTGTATATATGCATAATTTGTATTGTACCGGAATACGTGTTCTTTATCAAACTGGTGAGTGCATCGGAGAATTAAAATAGGTGTGGTTAAAATACACCTCATTTTAATTAGTATATTTAGGTTGTATAATAGAAAAATATTTATTTTTTATATTATTTATTATGTGTGATAACTCTGATGATAGTTTTGTCTCCTGTTCTTCTTCCTGTTTGTCAGACGTGAGCTATACCAGCGCGTTTAATGATGATTGTATACACCTGCGCGACCAACTTTCTTCTTCTTTTTCATCTTTACACAAATTTTTCAACATCGTACACATAAATGCTCAGAGTATTCCTGCTCATCACTCTGATTTGATCTCTTCCTTTGACTCTGATGTTGTTCAAGCGGTCCTTGTCTCAGAATCCTTTTTAAAACCTCCTCTTCCATCTACTCACTACTCTCTGCCCGGCTACAAGCTATTGCGTAATGACAGGATAGGCAAGGGAGGTGGGGGTGTGGCTATTTACCTTAGAGGCGACATTCCTTATGCGGTGATTGATAAGTCTCCGAGTGTTTATTCAAAATCTGCTGAGCACCTTTTTATTGAAATCACGGTTAACAGCAAAAAACTTCTTTTAGGTGTTTATTATAGTCCATCGTGTCATATAGATTACTTCTCATCTTTTGAGTGTCAACTGGAAACTTTTTCACCACTATATGACGAAACAATAATACTCGGGGATTTCAATACTTGCCTGCTTAGGGATGATATGCGCAGCCGTAAACTCCGTTCCCTTGTCTCTTCTGTCAATATGGAAATCCTTCAGCTTAATGCAACTCATCAAGCGCCTCATTGCACTCCTTCTCTTCTTGATCTTATTCTTGTCTCTGACCTTCGAAAGGTAGCCACTCATGGGCAATTATCTGCTTCTTTCTCTTATCATGACCTGATCTTTCTCTCGTATAAAATACGCCCTCCTAAACGTAAGTCTAAATTCCTTTTCCTTCGCAGTTTTAAGAACATTGATTTGGATCGTTTGGGGCTGGATGCGAGCAAAATCGACTGGTCACCTGTGGTTGACTGCGTTGACGTAGATCTAAAGGTGTCTCACTTTAATCAAATAATATTAAAATTGTACGATGATCACGCTCCTCTTAAGAAAGTAAGGGTAAAACATCTCCCTGCGCCTTGGCTATCTGGCAGCATAAAAAAAGTGATGGCCAAACGGGATCAGGCTAAAAGATTGCACAAAAAAATACCCACAGATGAGAACTGGACCAAGTACAAAGGGCTGCGTAATCGCTGCAGTCGCCTGTGTAGGGATGCAAAAAGGCGCCATATACATAACTCGGTGAAAAATATGAACACAACTCAGGTATGGCAATTTCTTAAGTCCCTCGGTATCGGCAAAGCTACTTGTGAAGAGGCCCTTGTAATGGACCTTAACGCTCTTAATAGCCATTTTTCAAAACCACCCGTTACCGTGGATGACTCTACTAAATCTTCTACTCTTAACAGTATTTCTAATCTTTCCCTGCCAACATGTACCTCATTCTCATTTCAGGTCGTTGAAGAACGAGACATTGAGAAATCAATCCTATCCATATCTACCAAAGCGGTGGGAGATGATGGCCTACAACTCCAGATGATCCATCCCATCCTTCATTACCTGGTTCCTATTATCACCCATATCATCAACTTTTCCCTTACTACCAGTTCATTCCCTTCTGCTTGGAAAAAGGCCCTTGTCTTACCGCTCCCTAAAGTCGCTAATCCTACAACATTATCCCAGTTCCGTCCAATCTCTATACTGCCAGTCCTATCCAAAGTCCTTGAGAGTATTGTTCATAATCAACTGTCTCTTTACCTTTCCTCTCACAGCCTGCTGAGTCCGTACCAGTCTGGTTTTCGTCCTGGCCACAGCACAGTAACGGCTTTAGTTAAAATAACTGATGATATCCGACTGGCCATGGAGAAGAAGATGCTTACAGTTTTGGTACTTCTTGACTTTAGCAGTGCTTTTAATTCAGTTGATTTTGACATACTCTTGGGAACCTTATCCTCTCTTAATGTCTCTCCTTCTGCAACGGCCTGGTTTAACTCTTATCTTCGGGGTCGTTCGCAGTTGGTTCGTTCCGATGAGGTCTCCTCTGAGTGGTGCGATCTTGCTGCGGGTGTTCCCCAGGGTGGCGTCCTTTCTCCTCTTCTTTTCTCCGTCTTCATTAACTCTATTACTGAAGTTCTTTCTTCGCATTATCACCTTTACGCAGACGACTTGCAGCTGTACCGGCACTTTCGTGCTGAGGATCTCTTTGACAATGTTGCGGCCATTAATAGTGATCTACGTAAAATTGGTCAATGGGCGAAATCTTTTGGGCTTGCAGTTAACCCACTGAAATCTCAAGCCATCATTATTGGTGGTAGGTACTTTTATAATCAATTGGATATTGAATCTCTTCCACCAGTAGTGTTTGATTCCGTTCCCATAGCTTATGTAGAGTCGGTTAAGAATTTAGGTGTCCTCATGGACTGCAATTTATCGTGGCAAAAACACGTCGCTGGGGTAAGCAAGAAAGTTTATTGCTCGTTCCAGTCTCTCAAACGACTTCAAAAGTTCCTGCCTTTTCAAACAAAAATTACTCTAGCCCAATCCCTTCTTCTACCTCTTTTCGACTACGCTGATGTGTGCTACCTTGATGCAACGGAGGAACTTCTCAACAAACTCGAACGTCTGCAGAATTTAGGCATCCGCTTCATTTTTGGCCTCCGGAAATATGACCATGTGTCGGATTGCCGGGCTAAGTTGAGGTGGTTGCCTGTTCGGCGACGACGAGACTCACATGTTCTTTCTCTTTTATACTCCGTTCTTCATAATCCCAACACTCCAAACTATTTGCGGGAGCGCTTTGAATTCCTGGTGCCTAGGGGAAATCCTTGCCGCACTTCTTCCTCTCTTCTTCTTCGCACTCCTCTTCACTCCACCAGTCGTTATGGTGAATCATTCACAATCCGTGGCGTGCGGCTGTGGAACTCGCTTCCACATGCCTTGCGGGATAGCCCCTCGTTAGACGTCTTCAGAAAAAGAATCAGGGAACATTTCCTTTCGGCATGAGTTAGTGTATAGTGTATGTATGTTTATATAATTATAGTATATATGACATTATGATGTGTATTTTAAGTATTATTTTGATGTATGTGTATTTTTTAATTGTGATTGTACACTTCTTTCTATCCTCATTACATATTTTGAATCACTCTACCACTCAAAGGTTTGCTGTTAGAGAACTCAATTTTGAGTTAAGCTCGCCTATGTACATAAAATTTATTATTTAATTACTGTTTTTATGTGTTATGTGTACAATAAAGAATTAAGAATTTTAAAATTAAAAAGTCATAATATAGTCTATGTCACCCGGGAATAGTGTAGTGTAGTGTTTCCAACAATGAAATAATGTTTCAAATCGGTTTAGTAGATTCGGAGCCTATTTAATGCAAACAAACAAACAATCAACTCTTTCCTCTTTAATATACGCGCATAAACGTCTGTCGTCGCAAGGAAAATCACATAAATCAATAAACGAGAGTAGTACATTTAGATAAAAATATCCTAACACTTGGCATAAGGAGCTACTAGCGATGCGCACGCTCTATGCTTGTCTATGATTACTCTAAGAATTTCATGTAAATTAAAATAATCTTGCTCAGCATATTTCTGCTGCTGTCTGTACCTACTTGTGCAAGATGGCGGCGATGCATTGGTGCGGAACCTCGCTGGCGACTGGTTACAGACATTCCCATTTGTTATATACCTAATAAACATATATAGTTAGGTACCACTATTTAATTTTAAGATTTAAGTATGCTATTTTAATTTTAAGACACTGAAATTCTTCTGCGTAGGTTTACAATGTAAACGAAGTTGATACAACGAATGTTTTTAAAGTTAAATGTTAGTTTATAGTTGTGGTAGATTGCAATTGCGTTTCGCTTGGTGCACAATAAGGAGTTCGGCGTTGCCTTCTGTCTTACCCAGGGTGGTGGAACGATCCGGGAGGATGTCTCCAGGGCAAAAAAGTTTATGATGATCAAAATCTATATAGCCAAAATCATTGTACTTTGATGGATGTTGATGTGAAATTTAAACGAATTAGGACCTCTGGTATAAACAAATACGGAATACAAGCCATCTGCTTCTGATAGCTCGTGCAATATATAGCAAAAATTTAGGTATCATCAAGTAATATTTTAACTTTTAGACTTAATAATACTATTCTGAAAATATTCCTTTTATATTTCTTGTCAGAACCCAGTAATCCCCCTTCTAGAATCGGCTGCGCGTGCGTCCCTTACCCCGAGATAAGCGTGTTTGCTCTTCGGTTCCGGGATGTCGCCGGCCTTATCTAATGAGAACTGATAACATGGGTCTACCTCTAATGTGGAAACGCGGGTTTTCTTGAACGACTAAATTGTGGGATGAGGGTTTTTACCAAAAACTTAAGTGTGAAATTGATTTTCGGTGAGGCACAGCACGTCACGTGTCCAAGGTTATTTAGAACTAGCGAACCGCTCTGGCTTCGCATGAATAGCACAGCAACATAGCTTATTATAGTTACTCAGGGATAATGTACCATTCTATAGTTAAAAAAAAATTGAAATTGGTCTAGTATTTTGAGTTTCTTCATTACAAACATACAAAACTCTCTTTATAATATTACTAGCCTGTTTTTTCTTAGGATCCAAGCTTACTTCTTATACCAAGTTTCATCTGGGTATATATTATACTCGATATCGGTTCAGTGGTTTAGCCGTAAAAGTGTAACAGAAAGACAGAGTTACTTTCGTATTTATAGTATTAATATCTATGATTATATTAATATTAGTATAGAAGTTTAGATTTTTCACTGTTTCTGTTTCTAATCACATACTATAAACTGGTGCGTTGAACCAATAGTCGCAGGTTCGTGTCTTGCCTGAGGTTCAAATTTTTCCTTTTCTTTTACTATTTGTTTTTACCCACTAAGTACAGAATTGATTAAAAACAACATTGACAATAAAAATAGATTTAATTTTAACTATTATTATTTGTTCACTCCGTTGTATTTAAATTGTCATTTATTTCATCATCATTCATCAGCGTAGGTGCGTAACAAAGCGTAAAGTTTCACACCCTTAAAACTCTTCTAAAAATATTTAAACCTTTAACAGCAGTGACTAACTTATCCATCCTATCAATAAATCAATGTAATCTAAAGGTTTTTTAATAAAGTCAACAGATTTTTTCACCATTTCGGAAAGTAATTAAGAAAACAAAATTAAAGCATAATCTAATAATGTAACTTTAACAATTCGATTGAAGCCCAAAGTTAAAATAAACATAAAGCTCCATAGTACTCCATTAAACTGACATCGGGGTTAAAATTTAGAGAAAAAATTTCAACAAAATTACCGTTCTTCGGAACTCTCTTAAATAAAGGAGAATTTTTTAAATTCAACCTTAATTGTTACGCGGAGGACTTTCAACGAAAGGGAACCAAGAATTATAATAACTAACTTTTTAAATATTTTTGTGACTATGACCTAAGATTAAGATATTAAGTGAAATCTATACTAATATATAAAGCTGAAGAATTTGTTTGTTTGTTTGAACGCGGTAATCTCAGGAACTACGGTCCGATTTGAAAAGTTATTTCAGAGTTAAATAGCCCATTTATTGAGAAAGGCTATAAGCTATATAAAATTACGCTGCGACCAAAACAGCGGAGCATAAATGAAAAACATTGCAAAAATGAAAAACCGTTGAAACTAAAACACGCGAACAAAGTCGCGGGGGACAGCTAGTAGTATATAAAACACTCTTAGTAACTGTAATATTAAAAAAAATATGTAGCGAAATGCTATCTGATGACTGATGTTTTTATCATGTCTGGAGAGACAGGACTTAAGATTTGTTTAATTAAGATAGTAAGTAGGAACAAAGAAAACCTGCAAGACATTATTAGATGGAGAATGTATAGTATAGTATACATTTTATTCTTTTCATTCGACATCAACATTTTTTACAGCAACGGTGAGATCATTTATCTTCACCTAACCTATACGCCACAAGATATAAAATACGTGCTGACGCATTTAGAATAAGCTCTGCAAATAAGGATAACAAGATTTTTATTCTGAGAAAACTCTACATTGAATCCAGTTTTCTAACGAAAACATGGCTGAACAAAGGAAGAACGATGACGTCATTTTACATAAAGTTGTACAATACGTAAATTGTTGCTGTATTAAATTGGAATTGTGTATACAATAACAAAAATGTAATAAACCATAACACAGTATAGTAATGTCGCTAAATGAAAATATTTTCTAGAGTAGATTCAACGACTGCCATGGTCGAGTAGCGTACACACCGGTTTTCAAGGTGTGCTAGCTGAGGTCCCGGGTTCGATCCCCGGACGGGTCAATCTAGAAAACCATTTTTCTAATTGTCTCGAGTCTGTGTTTGTAGTACCTTCGTTGTCTCTGATTCCATAACAAGTGCTTTTGCTTCTTACTTTGGGCTCAGAGCAATGTATGTGATTTTTTCCGCAATTATTAAAAAAAAGAAAAAGCTTTAATTTAAATTAAGTATATATTAAACAACAAAGTATTTCATCCAATTGAAACATTTTCTCAATTTATTAAGGATTTTAAGACTGTTTCACTCTAACATAACGCCATCAAAGTACCGTAGTGATTAGTCTCCAGCGATTTTTTCCGTTCAATTGAACTTATGAAGTGTCGAGCGGCACCGGATAGTACCGGGCGCCGGCCGTCTACTAATCATTGTTTGATCTCATTACTGCGAAAAAAATCGTTTTTCAGTACTCTCTACTCTTAATCTAGAGGACGTTGTATTGAGAGTGTTTTTTTGACTTTATAATCTTTTTATTTGTAAGAAAGAATCAGCCAAGTTACATTTCTATAAGCGTTAAAACTGATCGAATCGCTCAAATGTATAGAAGTAACAAAAATAAGTCACATACATTTAATGTAATTTAAGCGACTTCTAATATCGTTAACGCTTGTCACTTGGCCACAGGGGCTGGACTTACTAGGCAGTCATAATCATTAGTAATTGTCGTCTATAGGTCACAATAATATTTAAGGAAAATGAAAACCTAAATAAAGGTTACAAAATATACTACTTAATTTATTTTAGTAGAACGATAATTAATACCTGCAATGGTGTTTTTTTTTAAATCTATTATCTTGTGATAGGCAACTTGGGCGTTTATTTCTTACAAGTACTAGATTGATACTAGCAGACGTTTCACGATTACCTCATAACTCTAAAGTAGCTTACACTGTCAAAAAAAAACATAAAACGGTTTAAATATAAAATGAAAAACGAATTAGAAAAGAAAAAAACAGGATACTCTGCAAAAAATCAGCTAATATTAAATCCGAGTTAAGCTCGGACGGTCTTAAACAATAATGAGCCAACAAACCCTGTTAGCTTTGCGACGTCTACGAGCGAGGAAGGCTTACATGTTGATAAAAATGTACACAAAAAGTTGGTGTTTAAAATCCATATATTACATGGTGTTTTTCGAAGATTGATGATATAGAGTCCTTAAAGTCCTGAATGTTATTTCTTATTAGAATGTTACGCACCTAAAAAGTCTTACTAGATTATTTGAAAATATGCAATACTAGCGGTGTCTCGCGGTTTCACCCTCGTAAGTAGGCCCCGTTCCCAAATTTTTCCAAAGTTTTTTTCTGTTACTCCTCGAAGCGGAGACGAATAAGACAAATCAAACATTATAAAAATCGGTCCACTCGTTCTTGAGTTATAAATGGACAGTAACTAACACAAATTTGTTTATATATATATATATATACAATCTGTCTACGGTTTTCAAAATGTAACTACGAAAATTTAAACCAAATTTCTTTCAGTCTTTGTGTCAAAAGCTAATATTAATTGTTTCAACAAAATAACTCGTTTAGAGTTTGGCCATATAATAATAATTATGTAGTGTATTGAGATTGGAAGCTATGGCTTGCCCGCCTAATGCATCTGAGAAAAAGCGTCCATGTAAACTCCGCTTAATTCTGTACCTATCTGTGTGAGTAATTTAAGTGACCAAATTGTATAGAGCATACGTTTCCATCGGTGTATCATGTTACAGGTTTATCCTAATATCGGAACGTGAACGATGGATTTTATTTACTTATTCCATTTTGCACTAATAAAGCCCGCTTGCACAAGCCCGGGTTATCTTTTTAACTCAAAGTTAAATGCTGACATGAGGTTAAATTGACAGTTTTTCATACAATATTGACAATTCAACCTCGTGTTAGCAACTAACTCTGGGTTAGGTTTTTTGTGCAAGTGGATGAATGGTACTAAGGCGGACTTACCCCCAAAACTGAACGCAACTTAATTATATATAATATATATAATTGTTACTTTATCTTCAACATATATCTACTTATTCTTAAAAGTATATTGATCGAAACTATACTTACATATTTACCAGATAAGATTTAGTTTCCCCAGACTTCTTCGTATTAAAATGACTTATTTTCAGTTTATTTTGCATTTCCATATCATAGACCAGTCTTAACAAAAGGTTGCAAGCTTTGTAGAAAGTAATGTAATTTTCTTTTAAATATACCTAAAGCTTTTACTTCAATTACAGATAATACAACAATTTATTTTAAACATATTACTATATAAGTATGTTTAAAAAAATATTTATAAACCAATATAAATAATAATACAGCAGAGTAATGAACGATATACAGCGGACATCATCCTACGGATCATGAGAGCAAATAAACAGAACGTATTGCACCGCGCCGGCAGATGGCGACACCGTCACGTTTCACGATAAAAACAAATAAACCGACACTTATACGTGACGCTAATACGGCAACATACACTCTCATATGTAGGGATATATTGTTCAGAATACAATGAAAATATAACTATACAATTTGCAAAAACAACAACCACGTGACATGGATATTTTTTAACTTATTATGTTAGTATGTTAGTCGATTGTAGGACCTACTGGAGGCTTATTATATGATTGACCCAAATATTTAAAACATGAGAAAAAATGAAAGAAGAAATGGAGGTCTTTGTACTGCTTCTAATAGTTTCATCATTTTAACAGACAATTATATTGGAATATTAATCCGTGCTATAATAAACTATGTATTAATTTAGCGGATGCCAGTGTGGGCCATCTTGTAAGTTTATTTATTTTAAGTGGAAATTGTTAACCCGTGTTGTGGCTGGAGGCCTTTTAGGTATCGGGTATCGTCAAATAGTCAAGTCAAAAGTAATAAAAGCTTGCGCTTAAGATTACTGTGCAAAATTGTACAACCCACTTGAGCAGGGGATGATCAACACTCGTTAATTCCTTTTACACAAATCATTTTGACTAAATCACAGGCCTTAGAAGTTGTTAGCGATACCAAATACACAATATCCCTTTCATCAACCGTTAGTTTTCAGCCGCTAAACTCCCAAAGGTGTTTCATTATTCCACGTGCAGAACCGAACACATAGCCGACATTGCACGGGGCCTCCGAGGCTCGAGGCAGGAACACGCACCCTGTAGTATTGACTGTGCCGATTGCGCATGCCTACACTCAACGGGTTTAGAAAGGGGATACAGATTACTAGATGCGGTTAAGACGTAGCTAAAAGATAGTATAAAGCAAAGCGAAAACAAATGACTATTGTTTTATTTTCAGGATATTTTATGTAGAGAAATGGTAGTTTATTTTTATTCATACTCCTTTTTTGATATTATAAATACGAAATTAACTCTGCGTGTATGTTACGATTTCACGGCTAAAATGCTGATCCGATTTTTATAAAACTTGGTATGGAGTACGCTTAGATCCCAAGAAAGGACATGGGCTACTTTTGCCGCGATAACCAGAACCTACGCGGGTGGAGCCGCGGCTTTGAGCTGGTTTACAATAAATTAAAGGGTGTGATCTACATCATGGTACCTAAGCATATATACTGTACAAGTCACTTTGTTTAAGCTATGTAAATCTTGTGAATGTCTTATGTTTGAATGTCTTGGATACGTATTAAAGGAACTAGACAAATATTGACAAGAACAAGCATTTGGAGATATTGGAAGTCCATGGATAGGTACACACCACACCAATAAAATAGTAGATAACATTATAACAAATTTGCCGTTAATAAATAAATGTGGACAACATCACACACACATTGCTTTAAACCCAAAGTAAGTAGCTAAAGCACTAGTTTTATGGAATAAGAGGCAACGAAGGTACCACAAACACCCAGACCCGAGACAGTGTAGAAAAGTGGTTTCCTACATTGACCCGTCCGGGGATCGAACCCGGAACCTCAAAGCTAGCGACACCTTTAAAACCGGTGTCTACGCCACTCGACCACGGAGGTCGTTAATATTACTTACTTGCTTATTAATCAAGTTACTGTCCAGGTAGATTTTATGAGTCACTTCTAGATACTTTATTTCTTTGTCTAATCTCTACAGTCGACAGTATTACACGAAACAAGAGTTAACTGGTATAAAAATACAGGTTAACCTAAAATATATGATATAAAATAAGTACGTAATCGTTGCATAGTCTGGATGTGCTTAAGTTCGATTACACTATCTAGATAAAGTAACCCCATCAAGTTGTAAATGTACCTACCTATACCTAATAATATAGGTCATTGTAGACATCTGTAACTAATATAGCTTATTATTATATTTTCAGTGCTAACAGCGGTAACATAATTAAATAATCATTTTTAGCGGTCGGGTTTTTTTGACAAAGTAAATGTTTTTATTTCCTACTTTTTTTTAATCGTCTGCTCATGCTCTTTATTTTGATACCTACCCCACTTGATAGGTATGAGCAACAAAACATTTTTGAACACATATTATGGCGCCAAAAATCGGTCCTTTTATTTTTAATATACACAGTGTCGCTCTCACAATAGGCATGTTTCCTAATTTTTTTTAATGTCCGCCTTGTAGATTAATGAATTTTATTGGACACGTATTTTTTCTTTTTTCCTGCAAACAAAAAATGATCAAAATACAGAGAACGGAAATTACGCGTGACGTCACTCCTCGCCACGATTTTTACCGAGGCGTGGCGTCATAAGCCCCCACTCCGAAACTTTAAAGCGCTGTATCTTTGTAATTTTTATTGTTTTGATAAAAGAAAAAATACGTGTCTAATATTTTTTTATTATCTAACTGACGGACTAAATAGATTTTAACTTTTCATACCCAGTCAACATCCCTATTATGACGAATCTAACGACACCTCTCAAGCTAAAATCCATCAAGCCACTTACGCTACAGAGCGTGCCACAGAAATGTACATATAGTACATACTTAAATACATACATATATAAATACGCTCGAAAAACCTAACCCTCCTTCTGGCGCAGTCAGGTAAAAAGGCCTAGAGCTGAGACTCCGAACTTATTAGGTAAACCTTATGCCTATATTTAGTGATAGTAAAAAGGAGTAAGATGTTACAGACTTGAAGTATCATAAACGTACATCAAATATTTACAAAGAACAAATATTTCTCTGTTTGGTACATATTACTAGGTAATCACTTAATTCACGCAGTAGTTTAAAATAGATATTTTTTTTCCAGCTTAGTTATAGAAAGTAGAAAGGTTACTTTAGATACCTTAGGGTTTAAAAAGCATTCAACTAAAATCAGAAGAAATTCTGGCAAGACGAACTACTAGTGATCTAACAGCCGTACTCAGAGACATTAATGGTTACTTAAGGGATTTCTTACTATCGATTTAAGTAAGTCAACTCTCAGAAGTCCGAGTGCGGCAGACTTAGCTTGGTTGCTTGCGATGCCCTTACTCGTAACTTCAATCCTATTAAGTTGTCGACGCAGTGACCCAGAGCAGCACTACATAGCACAGTTTGAAATTAAAACAAAGCTAAACCATTACACAATTGTCTATGGACAAAGAAAACTATGCAACGTTTATTGATCACACCGATAATCTATGGCATTACAGAATAAACACAAAACTGTAACAACGGCAGTTAAAAACAACGCGGCGCCAAAAAAAGAAACAATACATAAATCAAAATGAAGAACAATCCATTAACTCGATCTACAATAAAAAAAGAAAACAGCTCGAGTTGTGATTGGCCGCCCGGTTGGCGGGAGAATGTGATTGGCTGCGCGCAGACGCGGTGCGTTCCGAAACTCGATACTTTTTAATAATGGCTCCTTTGGATAATGCGATCGGCTTTTATATTACATGGAGGTATTTTATTACCAAAATGCGGTCTTGAGTGGCCGCTTCGTGGGAAAGGGGCTGGCCGGCAGTTCTTGCGGCGCGATTACCCTGCCTCATGTGGAGATTTGGGCCTCGTTTTATTGTTTGATTTGTTTTGAGCTTACAATAATTTACTAACTAAATAATTTTGTTAACGTATAAGTTTGAAATAATGCTTACCTTTTGACTATTGTTATCCGGTTAGTTGGCTGCAGTTTTCAGGTTCCCTAATCTATAAAACAAATAAATAAATTAACGTATGTAAGTTGACGTTATAAACGTAACAGAAGGTAATGTAAAATAATATTAATTCATCATTGACAATGTAAAAGTAAACATTACAAATCGCGGTAATCAAGTTCTAATAGATAGAACAAAAAACTCATGAACGCAATCTAGAGGGCCGAGACTAATCACAGTGCAAGCACTGTAAAGCGTTATCAAACAAGTTATTGCTCAAATACGCAAGATACACTCGAGCCTCTCTCATTGATGGGCCTGTGCAAACAAATATATCGACTATTCGATAACGGGGAACGACGCGCGAATCGATACTGACCCGATACCGCGACGATCAGCAAATAAACTACGGTCTACCACACATTACAAGTAACAACAAATTACAAACCTTACTACTTTGAAATAAAGGTGCTATCAATATATTAGTGTCAATGTGCGGTGCACTGTACATGATAAAATCTGAACGCACCTTGTGCCCGTGACGAAGACGCTTGAATGTTCTTATTTTGAAATTTCAATAACATTTGGGTCGTTGAGGACGTTGTATATGGAATCTGTAATAATAATAAATGCCGTCTACATTAAATGTAAAAGGTTTTTTTTTTCTTTTAGATATTTACCTACTGTACTATTGCAAATCAGAATAATACTCGGTTAGTAACATAATGATATTGAGAACTCTGTTAAGTAAAAGACTAGTTTGAAAAAAACAAAATGATGCGATGTAGATCCAATTTGATCGTGTTTAAAGATTTAAACTTTTGTTCATTTAAGAAGCCAATGTAAAGACATAAATATCATGGAATTATATAGCATAGTGTTTATTAAATACAAATAAGTTTTCATTGTATTCATCTGAGCACTATAATTATTCAGCTGGAAGAAATTTTTTATAAGGTTATTTTTTGACAGTTACCACATGGCAACACAGCCCCCTCATAATGGGAAATACTGACAATTATGGCTTAAAGATCCTCATTTAAATAATTATTTACCACGACACTAAAACTTAATCGTACCATAATGTACTTTGCCGCCATTTTTTTTTATAAAAGGCGCGAAACGTATTGAATGAATGTCAAGTAGATACGCACTTACATAACTTTATCGACTTTGTTTGTTTATGTTATCGATTCAAATTCTTGTATTTAACCTTCGCTGCTGACATTAGTTCGATGATTCTAAGTTTTGTATGTCTGTCTAATTGATTCTAATCAGCAGCACAAATATCTGTTACAGCATAACTTGTTCTCTTAAAAGCGACGTTCATGACCGTTTTTTTTTTTAATTCTTAATATTGATTCGCAACTTAAAATTTAGTTTTTAGTTACACAACAAAAAGTTAATTTTAATATTTAGCTCATTCCAAACGGCCAGTGATAATTTCCAAATTTAAATGAAAAATATAGTCATTTATGACTGGCCTCATTTTGTTTTTAATTATTGAAAATATTGCTGTTAACTTACCTTCTTTCTGTATCAAAGATAGGTGAGTACATAAACAATAGATAAATGAGTATGCAACGCAGTCGTAAAAGTTCTTTTAAAATGAACACCCTTGAAATATCTGTGTAATCTAATCTAAAACCAACAAACAGACAACTTTAACTTCGGTATTTTTAGCCTTCAACAGACTCGTATCACTCTGTATCACACCTTGTAACTTGAAAAATATTTTTTTAATCTATGATGATGACACTTTTTTCTTTTCTCGAATAAATAGGCCCAGCACACGTTATACTCATCCTGATATTAGTGTTTAAAGTTATAAACAATGTAAATACTACTAGAATCATAATAAGTTAAAATTCTGTATGTACCTTTATCAGTATCTCATCAAAAACGTAGAACCAATTGTTTAAGCAACGGCGACGATACTGTGTCAGGTAAATTCAAGAAAAAACAAAATCTGTTAAATGTATAATCCCGTTAAAAAACGTAACACTTTGATTTTATTTTCTATACAGGTCTATGTTTAACCTTACCTCTGCGTTACATTACATTTATTCATAAAGCTGAGGAATTATTCGATTTCTGATTTACCACATAATAATTTAAGGAAAATAAACACATTGATTTATTTCCATTCCCATAGGCCAAAACTGATTTCAAATCAATCTGCCTCGCGTACTATTGAGCGAAACGTATTGAATATGAATGGTAGGTAATAATGAGTGTTTATTAGAAGGCATCCATTAAAACGTTTGAGCGAAGCTGAGCGCCATGATGCAATAATTAGAGACATCAC
Source organism: Diachrysia chrysitis (assembly GCA_932294365.1). Classification (NCBI taxonomy): domain Eukaryota; kingdom Metazoa; phylum Arthropoda; class Insecta; order Lepidoptera; family Noctuidae; genus Diachrysia; species Diachrysia chrysitis. The sequence continues at coordinate 3,990,381 of OW028661.1, forward strand.
AAAATGGCTGCGTAGGTCAGTGCACCCGCGCCATTTACAATTAACCATAAACTGCTCCTTAGAACAATACAATTGACTTACGACTGTTTTTATTTCGACTCTTGGATACTTTTTAGGTATCTTAACATACATATTTACCTACTATAATCTATTCAAGCAGTCGAACCTGAAATACGAAAATCGCCCTAAATATAGGAAATAAAAATATATTGAAAATCCACAGATCGTATAGGTTTCGTCGAACCCGCGAAGCGAATCGCAGAAACTTATTCCATTAATAGTAGATACCTATATGTATCACATATATATTATTTTGCAGGATGGCGGTGAGACAACGAAATCCAAGTAACAATTAATATGTTATTAAGATACGACATCAGAATCTGACGGGCACTGTGCTATGGGTGTAGTAGTGTGCATGACTAAATACGTTGGTAGATTTTTTTATCAAGCTATATAATTCACAGTGATTCTATCAATAAGCCAAAAAAATATGTAATGTTCCTCAAAGTAAATCAGATTTCATCAGCTTTTGGTTTTTTTTTACTGCTTACTTTTAACTATTCATGTTTGGAATCTTTAAAATAGATAGAAGCAGGATTCATTTCAAATGCATGTAAGGGAATTTAGTTGTATTAGAGATACAGTGGACAACGAGACAAATCAGTGCTAGTATTACTTTCACAGCGTCCTTATATTAAGTATTTAGTTTCGTTTCTCATACTACACTCATGTAGTCCACCTTACCTGAAATATAAGAAAATCAATCTACAACTCCTAACCTTATAAGTTCGAAAACAAAAAGGATTTCACCCCATTACAGATCCAAAGTTTGTGAGCAATTCATCTTACGTGGAGACAGATTGTCGCCGAGATCTGGATTCCTCATAAATCATGAATGGCCACGACTCGCCATGATTGGAACATGCTGCTTCATGGATTTTATCTGAGAAAATTTGATTTATAAACTATTGAATTTTAAAGAAACTTTTAGGTTTGAGATACGTGTTGTTATATTTGACCATATAAATTATTAAAACAATTATCATACATTATAAGGTGAAAACTTCGAGTAGGTAATTAGAATTTTACATCTTACTTTTAAAGAAGAATATGAAAACAGCATGATCAAATTATTCTATCAAAACAACAATATAATCTATATATACGCAACGACAACATAATAGGGATGTTGAATTATTTTTAATGTCCGTCTTTTTGATATTAAAAAAATATTACACGTTTTATTATTTTGTCTCGCAAACAAAAAAATACGAAGATACAGTGAATGGAAACTTCGCGTGACATCTCTGTTATACTACAATTTAAGCCATAATATTGAGTCTTGAATTTTAAAGTGATTTATAGTTGTAAATTTTTACTGTTTTGGTATGGGAAAATATGTGTCTAATATCTTTAATTATCTAAATGAGAGACATGTAAAAAAATGTATTATATCCTAATTCTTTTTTTAAACGCTTCCAACTAATTCGGTTGACAAATTCACTATGCCTTAAAACTGCATCCACTTTAAACTTATTGTATAAACAATAAAATCTATAACATGTTTGAAAAGATAGAGGACACACCCTAACATAAATAAATAACATACCTTAATAATTCCATTACCAAAATGAGTGAAACTTATGAAGCTGGGCACTTTCTTAGCCCCAGCCGCTATTCCGGCAATGCGTATGACATCACATGATGGATGGCGTTTGTTCGACAAATAGTTTTCAATTTTACGTGGTCGTGCCGCGCCCGTACCGCTCCCGAACTGTTGGAGATTCGCTTATGTTGCTTTGAAGTATTCGAATTACTTAAATTATTGGCTGAGTTACTCAGCCTGAGTATTGCAGTATCAACGGGCTAAAGAAAAAAAAAATTGATGACCTCAATTTTTATTTTTAACCAGTGATAGTCTAAAATACTGGCCTGTTTTTTCTTTCTTGAAAATAAAAAAAAAAAAACGTTTGGAATTGGAAATGGAACTGCTATATTATGAAAGTTGTGTAGTTAGATATCTTCTAAATATACATACTTACTTTCGTTTTCGTACCTCAGATGGAAAAAGGAACCCTTATAGGATCACTTTGTTGTCCGTCTGTCTGCCAAGATTTTTTTCTCATGAATGCGTAGTGGTGTCATGTTGAAATTAATATGAAATACTCGAGTCTAGCGACACTTTATGCAAGAAAAAATTCAAGGTTCTATGCCAACGCAGTTTAAAAATATGCAATTAAATAATTTATGTCGTTTTCCTCATACATTAGACACTTACATAGAGAAACTCAAAACCTATAGGGTCCTTCCCGTCTACCTAGAATTACGAAACTTAACATGATGTTTAATGTCACAAGTCGTTCGACGAACTCCGTGGTCGAGCGGGGTACACACCGGTTTTCAAGGTGTCGCCAGCTCTGAGGTCCCGGGTTCGATCCCCGGCCGGGTCAATGTAGAAAACCATTTTTCTATGTTGTCTCGAGTCTGGGTGTTTTTGGTACCTTCGTTGTCTCTGAATTCCATAACACAAGTGCTTTAGCTACTTACTTTGCGTTCAGAGCAATGTATGTGATGTAGGTAAACATCTGAAATTGGTAATTTGTAATTTTGTAACATAAAAATATTTTTTTTGCTTTTATTTATAGTTGGTTTGATAGTGTCATACATCGATGTATGAGAGAACAGTTTCCAACCGCACAATTACCATTTGTGTTTGGAGAATTAACCGTGACGACCAGCATTTTGTATGGATTCCTGGGTGCGCGAGTCTGACTCGCACTTGTCCGTTTTTTATTTTATTACATACTAGCGTCCCGCCCCGGCGTCCCACGGGTGTAATATGCATGTATTAAACATGTAAGCCTTCCTCTTCAATCACTCTATCTATTCCTAAAAACTGCATTAAAATCCGTTGCGTAATTTAAAAGATCTAAGCGTAAAGACAGCGGGTACGACTTTGTTTTGTACTGTGTAATAAAATATTCGTAGTAGGTACGTATTTGAGGGTTGAAATATAAAGCAATAAGGTGTAATAAGTCTGTCTATTGCTATAGAAAATACAACCTTTATTGATAGATACGTTCATTCACACAGAATCAGCTGATCACAACTAAGCAAACTGTAAATTGTCATTACAAAACTTTCTAATGCCGTAAAGGACTGCGACAGTATTTACACAAGTGCAGAAATCTATTCTAATACATCCAACTGTTATATTGATATCGATAAATAATATTATTATGTCATATTATGTAATAAATTTACATAAATACTTACCAGTATGGTGGTCAATGCTCGGTCCTTCTCTATATAAGGGGTCTTTGCCCCGTTGTATCATTACTAGCTAGAGATGTAACTCAACAGGTATGAAAAGTTAAAATATATTTTTTCCGGAGGTAAACAATCAAAAAATAATAACCACGTATTTTTTGCTTTTACAAAATTAGTAAAAACTAAGGAGATATAGCAAATCAAAGTTCAGGAGTAGGGGCTAATGACGTCACGATCGTACAAAACATACGACATTGTGACGTCATGTGACATGAATTAAAATATTTTTATTTTTTTATTAATCTACCAGTAGGGCATTACAACATTTTTTTGTCAAGATCCTAATTAGAACGTAGATAAGTATTTTAATCAAAGTTGTTCTTAAACCAAGATAAGAGTTAGGATTATCATCTATGATCCGTTTTAATTCTTTAAGTTTCGGTGGTATTAAAGCATGCTATAAATAAAAAGGCACGTTTATCAAATAATCTTAGGATTAATTCACATTAAATCACTACAAGAAAGATCATATTGGCTGATTTAACTATATCTATCACTACCTTTTGCCCGTGGCTCCGCCCGTGTCTGTGTCGGTTATCGCGGCAAAAACTAGTCTATGTCCTTTCTTGGGAACCTAGCGTAGCCTATACCAAGTTACACCAGAATCGGTTTAACGGTTTAGCCGCAAAAATTACACAGGCAGACAGACAGAGTTTCTTTCGTATTAGTATGAAAGTATAAATTTCTGACCTCAAGTATTGGTATATGAGTTCAGTACGTGAAATACCTACCTACTAGTTGCTTCCTAGCTAAATGGAAGTTTTAAACGCATGTAAATTACTGAAATAGTCTTTTAAATTGATATAGCAACCACTTCTCGACAATTTCTATTGGTCCATACCTCGTCTGTAGTGGACTAGACATACCTATTAATATAAAAGTAAGTACCAATACTCTGTCTTTTATTTGTTGATAAAAGTATTTTACCGTACAGTTATGTTTATACAGGCTGGGATTTTTAATCTGTGTAATTATGTTCTAGGACTTGTAAATAAATTCTGCTTATGTAATTTAAATAAAACTCGATTTGTAAATCTCTTACTTTGATGAATTATTACACAAAAAAAAATCGTTTTATACCTAATACCTACTCGTTTGAATTAACAAGATGTCGATGTATCGTGATAGTTTGAAATCACAGGTTTCATTGTGAAACATCACGAATACGTCAAAAGTGGCAGAGTAGTTACGTAATACATTTTAGATGTTACTAGACAGACTGACCGCATCGGTTCAAGATGTTAGTTGAATTACTGTCACTTGGATATAAATATATTATACAACATTATATAGAGAAATAATTAATAAACACAACAAAAACATTATTGAATCTAAATTAAAACAATATTTAATAAACTCCCTAAAATTAGAAGCACTCTTTAAAATAAGTCATGTAATAAATTCAAATACCATTATTTTATATGTATGTAATATTAGTAAATAATATATATATTATGTATGTAATATAATATTGATCTCACAGTCAAACAGTCTGTACTGTTTTGTGAGACACTGTTTAGTTCATAAATTTATTATGTATTTTTTAAAACATAAATAAATAAATAATAAAATTATATTTGGATTATTTTATTTTAGGATTTACTTAAAGTGACAACTAAAAAGATTGTTGATTTATTCCTTAGATGGCTAAATTTTATTTTTTCAAAAGGATTGAATATAGTTACCTATCTTACGCATTAAAACAAATGAACACTAGATTAAATCCAATGTTCTTCTGCCTATCTTTGACCCAAGCTATGTTGGGGTCGGCTTCCAGTCTTACCGAATTCAAGAGAATATCGTATTTTACATGGAGCAACTGCCTATCTGGTCTCCACAAACCATTTTACTAGGTATCACCATCCCATGTTAAGACTTGACAGAATTGTTATGACTTAACGACCGCCAAAGATCAATGTATAACAGTCGGGATTAACAGCTTAACATGCTTTCCGAGACACGGAAGGTCTTGGTATGTTTAAAATTGGTCAACCATCCACTGACCGCGGCAAGCGCGGCTTAACCTTCATTATCGGCCAACCCCTCCCTCCACCCTCATTTATAACTTCAAGTGACGTAATTAAACATTGAAATAAGTAAAAGGGAAACTACTTTGAGAAATCCAAAACCAGTCATGCGACTTTTCCACGGAAATAAAGAGAAGCTTTTTATCAGACACAAATAATGTGTGACGTCACTCCGCGTGATAACAAAACCTCCACGGAATAGAGGTAATGAGGCAATGGTTTTCAAAATGTACCTTATGTAAATAATTTTATGGTTAATAATCGTTTGGCTGTTATTATGACCTTACGAATAATGTGATCAAAAATTGAATAGCATCATGCATCATGTCTATGATGTATGGTACTTAAAATAATCGATTATTATACGATTCTTTGAGTGTAGAAGAGATTTCATCGAATTCGTTTCAAAAATCGTTTTTATCTATCCGAGTACAGTCGTAATTGTAATGACTGCACAGGTAGCCGAGTGGTATAGGTCACCACGCCAATTACCTCTGTGCGCGAAGTGCCGCGGGTTCGATCCCCGCATGGGACAAGTATTTGTGTGACCCACAAATGCTTGTTTCAAGTCTGGGTGTTCTTTGTGCATGTGATTTGAATGTTTGTGAAACCCCCCGCGACACAAGGATTAAATTCCTTAGTGCGGGAGTTGTTTTTTAAAAAAGGAAAGGAAAGGAAAGGAAAGGAATTACAAAAACACTAGTACAGTCGATCGCAAGTTAATAGTAAAATCTCAATCTGGTTTGAACTCAATATTACTCATAAAAAAACCTACATTAAGGTTAATAATTGCCATTAATTTGTAGTTAAGTATGCCTATAGTAACTGCATGTCTGAATCGTTGCCACAGTCAAACTACTGAACTGCCTCAAATTTGCATACAACAGAGGCCACTTTTGACACCAAGCATCCGCATCCGGGATGCAGTTCGGAGCTTGAACCCGGGACTTCAGAGTTGGTGACACCTTGAAAACCAGTGTGTAAAACCTATTTTGGACTAAATATTTGCTTAGAGAATTGTTTGAATTTTGTAGATTAGGTAATCAAAGTGGCTGTTACCTCAAGCCAAAATGAAGAATCTGCTTTGAAAACAAAACCACATATTAATAATTTATATATTTTATAGTTAGATAGTTAACGTTAATTAATGAAAAGTAATAATTCTTAAACTATTCAAAAGATAAAGAATTATTTAGCATCGCCACTTTATAATTCTTGGAAGAGGTGAATGGCACATTCGTCCTACTTGACTTACTAATTTGTTAGCGATTAATAGATATAAAATACTAGCGATCCGCCCCGCTTCGCATGGGTATATAAAACATTAATGAATTATACTCAAACCTTCCTCTTAAATCACACTATCTATTGGTGAAAACCATACGAGATCCTTTCGGTAGTTTTTGAGTTTATCGCGTTCTGACACACAGACGCGGCGGAGGACTTTATTTAATATATTGGGTTTTGGCTCTTCATAAGATTTGATAACTTTTTAACAGGGATAACATAATGAGCTTAGGAGACTTATCAAAGTAATATAATACATGAGTTTTGGTGCGATTTACTCCCATCAAAATGTTTTAGAGATCTCATCAAGTACAAGACATTTACCTACATTCAATCAAACACAAAATTAAACCTTAAGTACTTATAAATACTGTTTAAAATTAGTTTTTGATCTTATATGACATAAAACATGAAATTAAAACCATCTCCAAAACAAACACCGTTAGTCAGACAAAGAAAGTATTTGTTAACACAAACGGACCCACTGACATAATACCAAACGTATTCAAATCAAAATGTTACAATAAAACCAAAACATTCACGTCCAAGCAAAAAAACCTGGACCTCAAGTGATTCACTATAAAACTCTCAAACATACCAACACCAATATAACGACATCCAAAACAAATCAATAAAAAATAGAGCTTATTACTTGTAACATAAAGTTGTGATTCCTAATTAAGTTAAAGTTGGGTTTATAAATATATTTTGTGCTGTCGTGATGACTTGTAAGGCTGTTGAATGGTTATCAAAGCATTGGAGGTGGGTAGCGCAGTAGCCTGCAAGTAACAAGATGAATGGAATGACAATTAGAATCAAAAGATGAATAAATAAAAAAAGCGCCCACACAATATGAAAAGCATGTCCATTCTGGATATTGTCAGGATTATATCACCTTTGTTATTAGGATTATGAATTAAGTTATACTCTATTTAATTGTAATTTTAGTACGAATTAATACATTTTCCCCGAATAAATAACGGACACTTAACTTTTTTATTTAAGTTTCATCGCTATTTACAACCATAAAGTGACAGAGCAGCGGAAGCGGCGTCTTAGAATTGAGTATTTGGCCATTTATATATAAGTTAAATCTAAAATAAAAATAGACCCATAGATAGTATGATTAAAGTAGGGTAGTTTTGTCGCGTAGCAACAGTACATAAAAAACCTAGTGCGCAAAATAGTTAAAAAAAACTTTAGAAAATATACCCACAAAATCTTAATCGTATCTTTCGACATCATAGTTGTGACCATCTTAATAAAAACTGCAAAAAATTCACATAACCACATTATAAAACAGCTACCAATCAAAACGTTATTTTAATAAAAATAAACATATAGCAATAAGTGTAGTAGTCGATCTTACAACATATAAAAAGGTCGCCAAATATAAGTACCACTTATGTTATAATGTAACACAAATATTGTACAATCATATTTTAATTTAAGAAAACATATAATATGTAATTTGTTAGTTCGTGTAATGTTTGAATGATTATAATAATATATACGTATCGTTGGCTGAGACCTACGTTACCCGCATTTTTGTGTCTGTAAATATACTGATCATATTATTAGACAGTGCTGAAAAAAAACTAATAAATAACTTTTTTCTCATGTACCAAAGAAAACTAGTATTCAGTGATAAAAGTGTTTCTAAACTCTTGTTTGAGTATTTGCTATTTATCGAACTCGCAAGAAAACGTTCACAACTATAGCAATTTATTATGTGCAAATTTGTTAATAAATCTGCTACCTTTGGGTGAAAAATGGATTTTATGCTACAAAAATCACTGGAAGAAAAAGCTCTTGCCATACAGAGAATATTATTGTTTAATCCTCAATTATATTTTAACCAATACGATTTTAAAATTTAATTCAATTTCGTGGGTAAGCGACGATTCTGCCAATATCAAAGTAAGTTAGGGCAACTAGTGTTTAAGCAAGAGAAAAAACAAATTTAGTTAAGTTTCTAGATTCAGTAAACTACAAAGTCCAGTTCTAAATAATTAACTGCCATTTTAATTATAGAACGACTTTATTTTTGTTTAAATTTGACACTTCCTTTCTCTTTTATCTAACTAAGAAAATAATATAAAAACTCCTTTTATGTAAAATGAGACAAAACAGTCGTACCGTACAACAGTGGATACCATTCAAGCCTTTGTCCCCATCAGTGGGTCAGCAGTGCTGTGGTTAGTTTTATGGCGGCAATATACCACCCGCAGCGTCCCGCCTTTGAGTCTCGGGCGCTAAATAATTGTAATGTAAGAAACGATTCACCAATTATTAAGTATTAAATGATTGTTCTTAGTTTTATGAATATTTGTGGTGGAGAAAGTAAATGTTAACATAAGGTTGCTTATGACCGTATTGAATTCTTTTTAATATTTGGGTATTTTGTATACAATGCCAAAAGAAAGTATTTTGTTATTAATAACAAAAGAACGAATTACTTATATGCAATGACTTTATATTTTTAAATGAGGCACATATGTTATTAGCGATAGAAAACTTAATTAGGATGTTTTCAATGATAGCTGTCTTTTTTACTTACGTGCTACCATTTATTACATTACTGCAACTTGACCACATTTTGACATATACCAGCGCGATCAGATCTTAAACGTCGACGTTACTAAGAAGGTAGCATATCTTGTCTATAGCATCAGGTTTGGTTATGTGTAAAAACAAAATATTGGATAAAAAAAACCTTGCAATAAGTCACTCCAAAATATCTTCATAAGCTTAGTTATTCTTGAACACACTTAATATTACACTGTCTTCCACAAAACTGTATAAAAAAAGCAAAATATTAGTAACTCCACTGTACATTGCAAATGCAAACTTTGTACTCAAATTGTGAAACTTTGTCTCATTGACAATTTCATTCAACAATTTTTCTCGATTCATTTTTGCCGATTTCTCAAACAAATTAACACCGGCATCCACGTGTTAACCCTTTTGTGTACTTTTATGGCTTTATTGTGGGTCTTTGTCGTGAGAGATAACCCGTTGGCTGCAGAGCCAAACGCTTGCGCAAGCCGACAAAAGTGAAAATATCCGGCAGTAAAAGTTGTGATAAGTACACGTTTTTTAACACTTTTATTGCAAGGTTCTTTGTTTGCAAAGAAAGGGTTAAGGTTTTAGTGGAGTGTATCAGATAGTGTTGTTTCAATAAGTAAGAAACTATGATAATTTAATTTTTTTGAACAGGACTGATGTAGTTTTAACTGCCTTAACATTAAGGTGTTGATATTTTTCGCTTTTTAAGACACTTGGTCGAACTTGAACACCAACCTACATATTCAATTTTCTGTTTAGAAAACAATGATATTTGATAATCCCTCCACATTTCAAGGACAAGGTAATAGAAGTGTCTTGAATACCTGTAGGTTTATAAATGATGGGTTCGACAACACTTTGCAATCACATATTTAGATTATTGGATCGCAAATGCATGATGCAAATAAAAAAAACAAATGAGAATTGTAAATACTTAATTTTATTAATTCTGAATCTAACAGATGATATATAAGTATCCTATCTAGATTCGAGTAATACGAAACAATATTTATTTATAAAAACAAGAATTAATTTAGCAAAAGTTTACTATGAAATATGTTATAAATCGAAGTATTGGAAAGCGTGTGAGTTGACACTCAAAGTATACAACCCTAAAAAACTAATAAACCTAATGATATAAACTTATTGAGCAATGCATAATTTTAAAGTAATATAATTCAAAATATTTAAAAATAAAATATATTTTTATACATTAGATAAAGATTATAAATAAATATTCTGTGCAATTTATTTTTTTACAAAATATTAAATATATTTAGGTAATCCATTCGAGTGAAAAATGTATACAGACCTAATAGTTATATAGGTTTAGGTTCAAATTTGAACGAACATATTTCCAATTTCCATATATTTTACTACTTTTGTGAGGTAAAAATCTTTTCATTTATAATTTTTTGTGCGTATGTCATATATTTAAATGCAATCCTCAAATATGCCTTTCTCGCGTATTAAGTGCGTATAAACTACGCACTTACTGCGTACTACGTATGACAAACTAAACTAAGGTTATGTTCAAGGCTTTCGATCTAAATCGGAGCGGCCAAGGCAAACATGATTATGTCAATTTTAACAGCCTCCGATCACTATGTCATATTATTGAGAAAATCCTTGTCAAGTGTCAAAAGAGGCTGCATTTTGTTATAGGAAACAATTAGAACGTTAGTATTTGTTACCTATTGCGATCTGTATAAGTTTGTATTGAGTTTTTTTAATGCAATATATATTTTTTAATTGCAAGTTGTCGAATTATTAATCAGTTTAATTTAGCTCTTAAGTTTTGAGTCAAAACATTGTATGATTTCAAAAAGGCTAACATGGATGCTTAAGTAGCAAGAAATTAAACAAAAACTATGACCTTTTTGTACAATATTTTAATGATTTAAATACATTTGCGTAATATATATACTTATAATATAAGTACTCTTTGAATTTGAGTCGGTGTAATATCAAATATTATTTTAAATGAGTCAGCATTTTGAAATAATAAAAAATAAACACGGAAAAATCTACTTAACCCTGTATCCGCAAAGGAAAAGAAATATTTCATAAAATCGCGTTTGATAAAGAAAATATATTTTTCTATAATAAAAATAAATCAGATATTTTAGTGTTAAATAATAAAAAAAACGAGATAAAACTCACCCACACGCTTGCCAATAGTTCCCGTTGACATAAATGCTAAATTGACGCTTGTATATAAATATATATTCGAATGGAATGTGCAGAAGCCGAGATAGGTACCTATCTTATACCAAACACCGTTATTTAGTTACAATTAACTTATGAGTATATATACAAAACTTATCTACACTCCTATGATCGTTAAAACTGATTCCTTTTCTCCTAGCTAATTTCTTTTCATTTTATTATATATATTGTATGATAATTTTATACACAATTTGTTACACAGACATTGCACAGTTCAACCGTCCACGATATGACGTCACTTCTCGTTCCGTCGCATACCAACTCTTAAATTGTTTTTATTGTAAAGGCAATTATTAGATTTTTATGTGAAATTTGAAATACATGCGTTTTGTGTTACATTTCTCACTGGGCTTCATCTTTTTTAATATTGAAGCATGATTTATTTTGAGTTAGAAGTAATAGTTTTAGAATTAACGTTTTTTCTATCAATTTCATTATAATCATATTAAAACTTAATCCACGACAAGCAAAAGACATCAACGCGTTACACAAACAATATTATTTATCTAAACAAGTATAGATAAAAAAAGCGATAACACCGTATTGATCGCGCATTTTCACGTTTTTTATCTAACTAGAGTGCGCTGACTTGGGCGGGTTAAGCTTTCGCCTAATAAACTTTTAATGTGATAAAGAATATTTGCATCAGGAGTTGGTATACAAGGGGGAGACGATTATAATGACTATAAAGGACACTTTCTCAGAAGTTCCACAAAAAACAATTTTAGGCCTAACTTCGCGCAGCCGCCGCCCGCCCCGACACATCCCACATCGTCCACAGTGCACTAAACATCTATACCCTACTAATAAAACGCACACAAAATGGACTCGTTTAAAATAATCGCAAATATTTACACAAATTTACAACCGTAACGTGGGGGCGGGCGCAGCAGGCGCGGTAATATCACCAGAACACGAAACGCTCACTCGGAGTCCAATATCAAGGTTGAGAGATGCCGATACAGGTCGTACCGGCGGCGTGAGGCGGCGTGAGGCAGCGCGAGGCGCTAGGGCGCGGCGGGGTCCTGCGGCACGCACCAGGCGGGCGCGCGCCGGGCTGCCTACGCCAGCGGGTATTGTCACAAGGGCGGCTGCGCGTGCGCGTGGTGGTGGTGGTACAGCGGCGACTGGTAGTAATTGTCCGCGGGCGAGTGCCCGTAGCCGTAGTTCACGTCGTACATCTTCAGATCGGCCTTGGTATCAGCGCCCGGCAACAGCCGCGTGATGCTGAAGGGGTGCTGCGCCGGCGCGTAGCCGGTGGGCTCTTGCTTCAGCTGTGCGTAGTGCTCTAGCGCTAGCGGCGTGTGCTCGGGCAGGCACAGCTCGGGCGCTGCATGCAGCTGCGCCAGCAGCTCGTCGCGCATTTCCTTGTCTTCGCCGGGCGCTGCACCCGCCACGCCGCCTTTCTCATGCGAGTGCTCGCTGCGCTTCTCGTGCGACCCACCGTGGTGACCATGACCAGTGTGCGCCTTCTGTGCTTGTCGTATCGATTCTTTCTTTTCGTCTTTAAACCTCTTCTGCCGGCGCAGGAAGCAGCCGTTCTCAAACATGTTCCCGCTGTCCGGGTGCAGCGTCCAGAACGAGCCCTTGCCCGGCTTGTCGGGCGTCCGAGGTACTTTCACGAAGCAGTCGTTGAACGACAGCGAGTGTCGGATGGAGTTCTGCCAGCGCTGCTGGTTCTGTCTGTAGAACGGGAACAGGTCCATGATGAACTGGTAGATCTCGGAGAGCGTAAGCATCCGCGAGGGGTTGTTCTGGATCGCCATGGTGATGAGTGAGATGTAGGAGTAGGGCGGCTTGGCGTGCGTGTAGGAGCGGCGGTAGGTCTTGTCGTTGCGCGCGCGCTGCAGCGCGGAGGTGGGCGAGGCGGCCTCCTGCTCGCGCGGCAGCGAGCCGTACGGCACGGCGCCGCCGCCGCCCATGCAGGACGCCATGGTGCTGGGCGGCGAGTAGCCCACGCCCGGGGAGCCCATGCACGAGCTGCCCGCCACCATATTGTTGGAGTACAGGTTCGGGTACGGCTGGGCAGGCATGCAGCCCATGCCGTTCACGTATGGGGGCGCGAGGCCCGGCGACAGCGAGGACAGCGACGCGGACGTCGGCACGTCGCCGTACGACAGCTTCTGCGAGATCATGGCTAGCGCATCACCCGCGCGTGCACGCCGGCCAGGGGCAAACACTCGCACTGATTGAAAGAGTAAATAGAGGCCGGGGGCCCGCGCTCCCCTCCACTGGGCCGCGGATTGGCGCGCCGCGGGGCGGGGTCAGGCCGGCCCGCCCCTGCGCCCCACGCCGCGCGCCCCCGCTAGCCCCGCGCCCGCACCTCCGCGCCCCGCGCCCCGCCCGGCCGTGCTCTCCGCATTGCGCCGCCGCCGTGCGCGACCCGCCGCTAATAATACCGCAGCTCCAAACGATAAAACCATGGAATTATCATAAGTGTTTGGGCAGGAATGTGTGCTTGTGACGACCGTTGTAACACACCATATAAGGCTCTACAAGTATTCGCACACGGTTTGGTGATATCTGCTTTCTTAGAAAATGATTTCAGAGATAAGTACGTAGCGGCCGTGAATTACAACGTAAATTGTCTTAACGCGTAGGTAGAGCACATGAGTGACTTTTATTGTTGTAATATTAAAGACTGAATTTTATTCCGACGTGCGCCATTTAAACCTAATTAAAATATATTGTTCTTATCTATTCTCATTGTAACCGAATATACCTACACTTATTTTTACTTTACCCAACGATAGCCGTTTTAGCATTATTATTGTGTTGGTTTAAAAATAAGTGTAAAATAACCGACAAAAGATATATTTTCAAAGTAGAATCATAGATAGTAAAAAACCTAGATAACTTTTTAGATAACCTAATATATTCTACAATGCAACGTAGAGCTACGCGGCTACGCGACGCTACGAGCTGATAAAACAATGTAGGTATAATAATTTCATTTAAACAAATTACAAGCCATTAATTATAATAAAATAAAATTATTACATTAATATAAGCACGATAAATTATATTCTTTAGGTATATTATTCAGATAATTATAATAGATACAGACAAGCATGTGAAGTTTTGTTTAATTATTATTTAAATTATTTTGTAAGTTAAGAAACACGTTGGTGCCTTAATTTAGTTTTCCAAAATACCTATGGAGTTCCTTGCCGGTTCTTCTCCATAGGAAGGACATTTTGGAACCCCGCACCTAGAGTCGTTCAGTTTTGTAACTTAAACGTTTCATAAGGGCCTTTTTGAGGTTCATGAGAAAAAAAATCTTTTAATTTGATTTGATTTGTTCAAACTTAGTTTTATTTACTTTAGTTACCATATACTTTAGTTAAATTCATAACTACTCACTTGCAATAAATAAGGTACCTATAAATAATCATAATACATTTAAAATTCTCCTTTTTATAACAATCTTGGTATAAGTCTTTGCTAGATTCGGTAGCCTAACAGATAGTGGGCCTCGTGGTTAAGTCGCGCCTGCCGCTGTTAGTTCGTGGATGGGTGACCATTTGTAAACATACCAAGACCACTCCGTGTCTGCTTTGGAAAGCACGTTAAGCCATTGTTCCCGACTGTCATGCGTTGATCTTTGGCAGTCGTTAAGTCATTACAATTCTGACAACCAGTCTTACTATGAGATACTGTGGTCAGATAGGGAGTCGCTCCACGTAAAATACCATATACCTCCAATTCGTTGGTAATGTTACATGATTACAGCGTACTTTAAGAGACGCTTTTTTAGGATTATTTCTTTCTCTTTTTAATATCAGAAAGGTGGTCTTGTAAAAACTATAAACATCTATATCCATGAAAAATTGTACTAAAATACTACATTTTATGAACATTCAAGTGATTAATTTTATTTTAAGGAGTGTTATTTTCTAATTATGATGAGATACATATTAAATAGCATTATAATATGTATTTTGCTAAGGCTTTAGATGCAATAGCAGAACTACGACGGAGATGCGACGCGCCGGCGGCAACTATTCAAACAAATGGTTGCCGGGGTTGTTTCGGTAGGGGAAAAAACTGAAAATACTGGAATCAATAGTTATTTCTATTAGAGGTTAGAATTTTTGTGGAAGTATTATCACAATTAATAAGTAATTAAAGGACAAGAATTTTATCATCTTTACCTACTAAGCATTTCACTATACAGGCTTTGTAAAGTCGTTACTTAAGTTAATTTATAAAAAAACACATCTTAGTGCTTCAACTATATACTTACCTAATATTATATGAAACTTTTATATAGGTAGATACGCTCCATAAAACTGAAAAATATCCGGGACAAGATAAATAATATACCTACATAATCTAATATAGTAGTCTAATTTGACCGTTGAAACAATAGAATATCTGCGTAATTACACATAATGGTGGGTCCACACGATATAGACTTTTGGTGGCACACACTTTAAACTAAGTAAAAAAACACGCAGAAATCTTTACAAAATGTTAGTGCAGACTTTACACTAGTTAAGACGTACCCCCGAATACTGTTACGCAACTTAACTTTAAGACGTTCTTAAATATCTATCTGTCGTTACTTTGCACCTTCAAGTGATAGAGTCAGCATGAGACTTAACGGCGTCATAAAACTGATTGGATTTTCAGTATTCGGCCATTAAATTATTAAAAATAAATTGTAGTTTAAATTAATTCATTTAATAATGATCTACTTACTTGAATTCGACAAATACGCAGACAAGCAGACTTTCGACTTTATGGTACATCGACATATTGTGTGTACCGATCTGTTGCACACACATAATTCTAAAGAAGTTGATGAAAGCCTCTTGTGGACCCGCCATTACTTAGTCTAAGTTCCCCACTGTAATACACATATCATAATCTTACATACCATACAAAAACCGACAAACAAACACAATAATTAATGTATGATCCCAAGACCACATGTTTATCTGAACGCGACGCACAAACAAACAAACAAACATATTAGCAAACGATACGTTATTAGCTAAGTGCGCTTGATGAGCCGTTGTTGTTTATTTCTTAATTAACAGACTTAACTATGTCTGTAATTATGTTGAGACGACGAAGCTGTCGAAGCTTAGAAAATATTTCAATACTTAATAGCGCTTTGAAAACACTTTGGTTAGAGTTTCTTTAGTTTCCAATGTTCAGGAGATAGTTTTTGAACTGATATTGTACTTTTCTACCACATAATTGTAAAGATCTGAATGAGGCATTTATTTAAATACTAGCTGTTGCCCGCGTCTTCACCCGCGTGGCTTTTAAACCTTACTCTTGAATCACTCTATCTATTGCAGTTAAAAAAATTAAGTCCGTTGCGCAGCAGGGGCGACTTTGTTTTATACTATCTAAAGATGTATATTTTAAACCACGAAATATCAAATCCAAATATACAAATGTCTGGAAAAGTCTTGGAGTTTTAGTAAAAGGCGAAATATCAAAATAATATGCGTACCTTTATTGCTGCTATTTCTTTAAAAAAAATATAATTATCATGAGTATAACATAATGATTGGTTAAATATTTTTGTTGTTAAAGATATGGTATCACAATAAAATTATTTTTTCTTAACTCAGCTGAAGTCCGAGGTCCAGTGTAAGACTTTACAACATACCTAAATCCATGAAGACTGCTTATATGTATTATTTAGTTAGTTATGTATTAGTGTGAAGTTTATTGCACACTGTTAGCCAGTCGTAAAACTAGGAAATAGCAGAGTTATTAAACGCGAGTTTTTTGTTTAATGGCCGCCATTACGTCATGGTGTCGACAGTTTACATAACTTTATAGTTCCTGTATGTATTATGGAGAATCAGGAAGGTAAGTTATTATTTATTAACCGACTTCAAAGAAGAAGGATGTTCCCAATTCGTCGGTCATGTGTGTTCCCGATTAATCGAAGACGCCTGGAACGATTTGTTAGGGTATACTTCCCAGGTGGTCCCATGGTTATTAGGTCAGGATCTGATGATGGGATACCAAGGAAATCGAAGGCAACGCTCAATTTTTATTGGCATATATTAAGTGTTAGAAGTTTTTCATTGATTTTCTTCTGTTTAAAGTACGGTTTTTACACTTATGTATAATCAATTATTTAAAAGATTATGTTTTGTAAAATCAAAATTAGTCTTATTCTAAGTCAAGTCTAATTCCTCTCACTTAGGTAGCCTACCTATACATACGCCTTGTCGATTTGATCAGTTTTATCAACGAATTTGTACATTAATTTTGTATTAAAGATTAATGAAACAAAAATAGAGATAAGAATGAACATTACAAATATTACTCTACTTTAAAAGAGTAATATTGTTGTATCTATGTTACAACTGGATGATTTATACCTTTTATTATGTAAAAGGATTCTCACCCTCTTTTCTTCCCATTTATACATGAATATAGTTAGTAACACATTGGAGTCATTGGAGAGATCATGTTACAGACAGCTGATGGCCAGTCAGCCAATAGTATGGGGTAGAGGACTTTTAATGTCTGTCAAATAGATAAAAATATAATATTAGACACGTATTTTTCCTTTATTACGAAACCAAAAACTAACAACGATACATTGATTAGTAATGTCGCATGACATCACGATTGTATCGATCATATATATAGAAAGAAAGAAAGAAAGAAGATTGAAAAGAACAGTGATAACAAATCAAAAATATAATAATATTACAATATTACAATACGTTATATTTCTACACGATTTCGGTTTAATTGATTATAATAATAATTGTACATATTTTCATTGTAGCCGTGAAAGGCGACAATTGAGTTCTCTGTCCTTCTGTGAGACAGCTTAGGCTTAAAATAAATAAATAAATAAGGTAGCATGATTCTTAATAAAGAGATGTAGTGTAAATATATTTTCCAAAAAGTGAGAGTATAAAAGTAAGCCATAGAGTGCGCCTAACAGAGTACAAACTGCACCAGTGTGAACAAGCGTTGTCGAAAAATTGGTGTTAAAAAAGCGCGCCGTTTTGTTAATATTATATCAAAACCTAATATTACCCTTATAATATCGAAACCATCGATGTTTTCGTATCAACGTCTGTGATCATACGAAAAATCAGTTAACCCTTAAATGCATCCTGTTGCCAATTGTCTACAAACCACGTTTCACCTTATAGTATTAGACCTATCCAGTGTGTGTTTCCGAACGCAGTTTGACGATCATAAAATAAAAATAAAAATCTATGCATTTAAGGGTTAAATCAGTAAAAGAGTGTCGTACTTACAGCAAAAATTTTACTTACGATAGCCACAACGTGCTACTAGCTCTATGCTGGCTTATGTTTAATCTAAGTACTGTATACTGTAGTATAGTCATGATATATTCACTGTTAGATATAAGGGAGAGCCTGTATCGTATGTGAGCAATAATGTAAAGTAAATGGAATGGAAAAGAGATAGTGTTACGTCGACCGCGCGGGCGGCCCATGGAGGCAATATGTAGGTTTGTTCCACCAAGCTCTTGTGAGTAATGAACGTATTAATTCGTATCTCTTTACAATTATTTATCATGCTTCAAAATTCAACTTATGCGCAATTCAATCCGTGCTCTAAGTCAATATTAATTTAAATCAATTGATAAATAAATTATTTATATTATTCTTCGGAATATTTTTAGTGTTTAATTTTAGCCATGTATTGTTGATGATTTTATTTAATATTCTTGATGATGTTGTTTTTTTATTATTTTACGTTTGATTAATAAGTCGTTTTGCGCGCTCTTTGGTGTGACAATAAATGTATTTTCGTTTCTTTCTTCTATATATGTACAATTGAAAATGTTTTGGCCTTTTAATGATCTAATTGGATTCCAGTTTTATCAAACCACAACTCACTCGCTGAGTATTTGACCTAAGGTAACGTAAAGCTGGTCCTCAGAATTGTAATAAATTTTCATGTAACATTTTGTTTAGCTTTCTCTTTCAAACGAGCATTGTACGTACTGGCGGTTACAAGGGGAACGCGCCTGATGTGTGCAACTCGATACCGGATCCCGCTTAATGGTGGATGCGTGTCGCCCTCCGCGGGTCGCCCTCCGCGGGTCTTACGCGTATAACATACCACCGATATTTATAGAGGTTTATATAAAATAATGTTGTATTGTTTTTGTAGGCGTCGACTTGTTTATCTATTTACAGTCATTTTATAACAATAATAATAATAATAACAACTTACACACGGCCATTTGATGACAAACTAGGCAGAGCCTGTATTATGAAAACCAGATAACTAATAAGCATACTTGTATATATTTATAAATTCGTACATATTATAGACTAGCTGTCCCCCGCGACTTTGTTCGCGTGTTTAAGGGTTTTTCATTTTTACAACATTTTTCATTTATGCTCCGCTTCTATTGGTTGTAGCGTGATGTTATATAGCCTATAGCCTTCCTCAATAAACGGACTATCCAATACAAAAAGAATTTTTCAATTCGAACCAGTAGTTCCTGAGATTAGCGCGTTTAAACAAACAAATAAACAAACAAACAAACAAACTCTTCAGCTTTATAATATTATTATAGATAAATTAGGGCGTGTAGAGTTAGAAGATATATATACAACTACATGAGATCTGATACCTTTTTGACAGTGCGAGACATATGGTCTCGTCTTGGCAACATTTTACACAGAAATGTTTTTGGTATGATTTTTGATTACCTTTTTAAAAAAGGTTGACATAGTTTTAATGTAGGTTAAGTGTACAGATGCTTGATATTTTTATTAAATAAATTGTTTTTTAATTATAAGTAGGTACCAAATTTAATCGGCACGAGTAGGTACTGTACCAACGATGACTGTTTTCTTTTAGTAAGAGCAAAGACACAGTATTTGACAATGCGGTATAACCCTATGTATAATTACGTTAAGCTGTAGTTTCACGATAAACATGTCGCGCTAATTGGACACTACCGTTCGCTTCTTGAGGCGAAACACACTGTGAGACATGTTTTTATTAGATTTTATTTTTTCTTTTAAGAAGTACCAACTAGCGGTCAATATTAATAACTTATCCCTAGATCGATTTTCCTGCCAGAGATAGAATTTAGACATAAGTGTTATAGAAATTATGTCAAATTCTTATCTCTAGTAGGAAAAATAATCTACGGATATGTTATTAACATTGGCCATTAGGGGCCAAATCTACATCTATAATATATAATAATAAAACACACACAAACATTATCTATATATCTTCTAATATAAAAATGAATCGCCAAAATGTATGTACGCGCATAACTTTCGAAAGACTGTACGAAATTAGATATTTTTTTTGTGTTCTTTATTGTTAGGACAAGGTTTGTATATCTAAATAAATATATATTATATTTATTTAAATATCAGGTACTTCAAAAAAAGATATCGATAAAAGGCTTACTGATTTTATACTATAAATAGTACAGTGACTAGTGAGTTACATACAACCGACAAATAAAACTAAATTAATTATATTTTATACAAAATTATTTATAGTACGTGAGATAAAAACGGCGAGCAGTCTATCTAGATATCAGTAATTAAAGCTTGGTCTGAACTTTGCTGTTTGTTCACGATTATAGCGAGCTAATTAGTAGGTATTGTTTGTTCCTTAATGCCGACGCCTGTTTACTCAATTAATGTTTTGTTTATCATTATTATAATGTATCACGACTGTATGTATATTAGTGGGTACGTTCTGACTTTGATGACACCTTTATTTATGAAGCAGTAAGGTTTATATTATATATCATTAGTACCAGTACCATGCGGTCTTCAGTTCTTAATGAGTCGATAAAGGACGTGAAAATAGGTAACTAATTTCAATATTAACCAAGTTTTTGTTTTTGTTTGAAAGAAAAACTGACTTCCGTGCAAAGATTTCTATGTCGTATTGCCTATGTATATCGAAGTATGTACTGTACCTATAATAATTAATGTTTTAAAAACATAAATGTTCTTATATATTGTAAGAATCAATCACTTTATTCGGAAATCCACCTGTAATTAGTCAAAATCTAAAAACGCATCTCCAAGTTCACTCTCTACTCTGGCTGTTAAGATTTCATTCACAAATTCACAATCAAATATACGCAATTACATGAAGCGTTCTACGCATTGTTATACATAACACAAAGCTGACCAAAGTCAAACCTTATGTCAAAAAAGGATAGATAATCGCACAAAGGAATAGACTTTAGACAATTCGTTGTGATTGCATTACCTCAGATAACGTCAAACGTCAGGTAAAGTAAGCCAGACCTTCACAATACTATCACGTACTACTACAAAATCCTTTTCTTTTGCTAATGTGTCATAAATGACACTAAACTTGGCTCTTTTGTGGTATGATCGAGTTGAAATTGACGTGAGAATTTTGTGTTAAAGTTGCATTTTAGAGACATCCTTTTTCTTGATAAGAATGTATAGTAGACCTCCTGTGGAGTTAGTAGTCATTAAATTATTACGTCTGATATTCAAAATGTAACCTTTAATTAATAGAAAAATAAACAAGCAAATTTTAAATAATAGTGGTATCTTTAATATTTTTGTTTGTATATTAGTACTCGCAGCGCCATCTCTTGGTCAATGTTTGAACAATAATACTGATAGAGCAAGATGTTGTACGACGATGTGAAATTAAGGTTTGTTTAATTAAAATACTGTTTAAATATTACCATTTTTATTTTATTATGTATATTATAATACTAATTATTGCCAGCACATCGTTGGTGCGATCGATTTTGACGGGACTTTCACTGGCAGATAGCGAATGTAATAAGGAGTAACTTAGGCTACTTCTATTTTAGAAAAATTCTAAAAATAGTAATAAGAAAGTAATGTTGCTTTTTTGTTAAATTAATTAAATTTCAAGCGGTCGAAGTCGCGGGCACAGCTAGTTTAACATATATTTGTTACCAAAAAAACATTCTCAAATGTTTATTTAAATTATTTTGTGATAATTCCCTCAATATTTCCGTTTAACTTATCGTACACCCGTGACACGGGGTCCTAATGGTCGCCCGGTTTTGGTGTTAATATAGTTCGCTACCCATGGAACTTTTGGGAAATTTCACCATAAATGTAACCACTTAATGTGGGGTCGGTAGAGGTGGGTTCGTACTGATTTATTTTAGCATGTTTTAATATTTGTGTATTTAAGATATTAAAATATTGATAAATTATTTTTTTACTTACTTTTTTAACGAGAAATCACTCGTTAAAAAAGTAAGTAAACTCGTGGCAAAGACTTGTTTCTATAGTTGGCATTTTATTTAATGTACAAAAAAAAGTGTTGGATATTTAGTTCACAAAATAAAAAAGATAATATTTAAAAAGCTAGATATTTATCATACATACTTACGTAAATTGCGACATCCTACTTACTTTTGGCTTGATGGCGTGAAAGGCATAATTTTGGATAATTATAAATACTTGCTACTTTTTTGGGATATCAATTTGACCTATTCTGGTCGGATCAACTACATTTCTGTGCCTGCATGCTTCGAAGTACAAGAAAAACATGCTTTTTCCTAAAAAAATCTGCTTAGTTATGTTAAAAATTACTTATTATATGCATTTTGACATGATTTTGACATTGGACAGCGCTGCGTCCAATTGAATGTTAAAATACTATCACTAAATATATAAATAATAATAATATCTTGGGACTACTCACACACGGCCATCTGATCCCAAACTAGGCAGAGCCTGTATTATGGCAACTGACAACTGATAATCCTATTTATATATTTCTAAATATATACATATTATAGATAAAATACACCCAGACACGAAACAAATGATCATGCTCATCACTCAAAGATTTGTCCTGGGTGGGAATCGAACCCATGACCTCTGGTTTAGCAGTCAGGGTCATTAACCACTAGACCAACAGGCCAGTCTAAAATATAAAATATTTAACATAATAAGAAACAAATGACGGCCTTAGACCCGCTCAAGCCTTGCCCAGCCCAGTAGCCATCTCAACATTTACATACTGGTCTACGCCAGTGGGCCACTCAAACTCTGTACATACTTCATAGAAGGACCACTCGCACCAGAATAATAAAAATCATACATACAACACACATCGTTGCGATATCAATGAGGTAATGCACAAAAAATATGTTTGACATTCAAATATTAAACATGTTTTGGACATAGAGTAAATAGTTTGTTGTAATTGAGTTTTGCACTGGTTCGACTTGTGCTTTGTTAGTGACTCGGTTTTGGTCAATCACAGCCCATATATGCCAACCCCTATTATTAATAAAATCGACTTTAAATAAAGTTTAAATAGTTCCTGCGGTTTCTCCAAGGTCGCAAAATCATATCCTGACTTGGTGACCATAGGACCACCTAAGAAGTATCCTTTCAAACCAAAAAATCTCAATCTGTCCAGGTATAATCGGGGAACGTACATCTATACTTCTATACCAATATTATAAAGAAGTAAAGTTTGTGTGTTTGTTAAATTGTAAGGGGTAATATCGGGATCAGCGTTCAACTCCTTGAATAATCGGGAAACATACATAAAAAAATAAAAAAGATTCCTGACAAATTGAGAATCTTCTCCGTAAAAGTCGGTTAAAAATCATATAAAATTTGGTCACTCGATTTAAAATGTAGGTATTGTTTAGTAAAGTCATATTTTGTGTAATACTTTGTTTTACACTAGTTGGTAGGTGACTAGGTACTTATTTGTAACTTGACTTAACTTTGTAAATGTATGAAGAACAAAAGAAGAATATAAAAAAATAAAATAATATACAAAAAGTATTTTAAATTTAAATTACGTACACTTCCTCAAAAGACTCAAGAATTTTGAAGAGGTCTTAGAATTTGTAAATTGATTAGACAAAAAATTACTACTGCGCAAATAAACGTAAAAAAACTACTTATCTATCTACATGGACACCGCCTCAGGCGTAGTTAGGTCATCACACAATCAATTGAATTTCAATATTTAGCTGTAAAAACACTATGTTTATTTAAATTAGTAAAGTACTGATTAAACCTTATAACAGTTTTTGAATACTTACTGAATGGTCTAGACACTATTCATGTTCTTTTTTGCAAATGCGCGAGCATATATTATTTTTATTTTTACAAAAACTTTTTACGATATGTTTTTGTTTGTGATTACAATAATCACGCCTATACAAATGTTTTATGTAATATCGTTTAGATTGTTTTGATACTAAATAACAAACGTGGTTAACATTAAGTTTATTTGTTCGAGATTATAAAATAAATAATAAATAAATGTGGACAACATCACATACAATGCTCTGAACCCAAAGTAAGTAGCTAAAGCAATTGTGTTATGGAATTCAGAGACAACGAAGGTACCACAAACAATCAGACCCGGGACAATGTAGAAAAGTGGTTAGTTTCTACATTGACCTGGCCGGGGATCGAACCCGGGACCTCAGAGCTGTCGACACCTTGAAAACCGGTGTGTATGCCACTCGACCACGGAGGTCGTCAAAATAAGCGTTGGTGTCGTCGCTATTAGATCCTTTTCAACATGAACCATTGAACATAATATGTTATTACAATATTATTGTAGAACATATCTTTTTAACGATAGTTGTACTGTCGACCACTTTTTTAACAAACTGCACTTTACTCTTTTTTAATTGGAGGTACCTACATACATATTATTATGCAAGTAGGTATATAGAATCGTTCTATGTGTTTACAAGAACTTTCGTTTATTAAACAAAGTTGAAACACAATACATATTGAAAAGAATAAAAATCTGTGGACCCGTAATTATTTTAACTAGAAAATGAGCTCGCACCCTTTAACTTGGCCATATCGCCAACAGGGTTCTATTTTATGCAGTAAAAACAAAAAGCTACTAATCTTTTTATGTCGCTGAAGTGAAGGTTTCTCGTCCTGATCACGGTGGGTGGTCTGTATCACGCCACTTAGCGCATCACTCAAAAAATCACAACGAAAAAATATGAAAATATCACACTCAAAACAGGTATGGAATAGAAGGGATATGCCGTATC
This sequence comes from Diachrysia chrysitis, assembly GCA_932294365.1. Taxonomy (NCBI): domain Eukaryota; kingdom Metazoa; phylum Arthropoda; class Insecta; order Lepidoptera; family Noctuidae; genus Diachrysia; species Diachrysia chrysitis. The sequence goes on from OW028661.1 coordinate 4,015,857, forward strand.
TACTTAACTGGCAATAGGCTCGCCACAAGGAAAGTTGAATGACGACATGTGGGTGTATAATAGAAACTTGACTTAGACTGGCCTGTTGGTCTAGTGGTTAGAGGCTCTGACTGCTAAACTGGAGGTCGTGGGTTCGATTCACACCCAGGACAAATCTTTGTGTGATGAACATGATCACTTGTTCTGTTGCGTTTTGGGTGTAATTTATCTATTAATATGTATGTATTTAGAATAAATTACATAAGTATGTTTATCAGATGTCTGGTTGCCATAATACAGATTTCATCATAGATTTGTACTCGGAATATCCACATTAATTCCCGTCGCCGCCATGTTTGTTTTCCTAGGTCAGGTAGGATGCGCGGGCGCACAGGTATGGCCCGTCCGCTCAAGAGCTTGTTTCCTCTCCCTTTTCACACGATAATGAAACAACAACTATTCCATAACTTGGCTAAAACGTGCCTAAAGACTTAAACTCGAAGATCAAGGCAACAGACAACTACGTGTTGTGATTAAATACGGGATTCTTAAATAAATAAATACTTCAGGTGTGTGCTAAACTGATTTGTAAAAGCCCAGTTTGCAAAAGATTGTTTATCTATGAACAGACGTTTTTTATATGGTAAAAGCCATTTTAAACTTAAAATCTGATTTACATTGGATCAGTAACAGGCGTCGGTGGACAGGGGACAAACTAACTCCCAAAAATTAAATCGGGAACAATAATATTATTGTATATAGAAATGAGACAGATATGTTAATGGCGCTTGCATTTTGCGGACTCGAAAACCTCATAATTAGGACATTTTAATGATGGTATCAGCTTTTACTTACGCGCTTATCCTATCTTTTGTACTAATATTCATTAGTGCAACTTGACAATATCGTTGGTCGGAAGCTATGATGGTAACACATTTTGTGTATAATATCATTGATCGAGAATATTTGAGTCAGCAGCACTGAGGCTGATGTACTGACTTCCAGTCAAGTTAGTTAGCTGACCTAACACTTGTATAGTTTAATTGGGTCGCAACGGAACTGACTTAAATATTCCTAAATAGCGACTCAGTTTGTTGCCTTCGCCACTGACGCCTTTTACTTAGTTGAGGTTACTAGAAAACGATAAGTACCTACTATTAACTAATCTTTAAAAAAAAGACTCCTGCTCTAAGCAATTTAATGCTGATAAATTAAGGGGCCTGAGGTTCCGGTTTGATCCCCGGACAGAACAATGTAGAAAACCACTTTTCTACATTGTCTCGGGTCTGGGTCTTTGTGGTAACTTCGTAGTCTTTGATTTCAAAGCAATGTATGTGATGTTGTCCACTCTTTTTTGTTTTAAACCATTATAAGTTTATAAAGCTTTCCTCTAATTATAACTTCTTTATTTGATGCCTAATAGAAAATACTCAGTTTTATATATTTATAGGAACTCAATAGCATCTCAGGACAGACTTACAATCAATTAGGGAAGACCTTGGCCTAATATTAAAACAGATATTTTTTATAGGCCACCCATTCACGATCCCAGTTTGTATCGAAGATGAGAGAGACCAGACTCTGAATATATGTACTAAACTATTAGGTAGGTATCTACTAGTTCCTCTTAGGGGTACATTAATAACATTCCTTCGACACTATACTTTCAACCACAATAACCAATGTTCCCATCGCAGAGAGCTTGAAGTTTTCACTTGATATTCACAACATGTGAAGCACTCTTAAACGCCGTTTATCAGAGGACCATAGAGTCTTAGGTTCTCATGCCCACGCTCCCCTAGTCGCGCTTAAAAAACAATTAATGTTATGCCACAAACTATACGCGCGAAGGGGCTTACATGCTGCTAAAAAGGGGCTTATTTTGAATAATATTATATAGCACTATAATGTATTATACACACACAGTATGTTTAATAATATCAGCGAAAAATATAATGGGTCGTATGGGACCTATCTAGAAAATTCAGTTGCAATTTTTCGATTGAGTATTTTTGAAGCACACACAGTCGACACAAAATATGAGAGAATTTCTTAATAAATACTCGTTTTAGAGGTTTCCGAATTAATGTATCGTACTGTAGCTTTATTTTTACACATACTAATATAACTCAACTACCTTCTTTCGTTTACTGCAGTAGTAGAAGATAAATAAGTAAAAACATCCCGCTTTGGTTACATTAAACAATTGAATCCTAATAAAGATTTTTTTTTTAAATGACATGCTTCTCCATAATATTCTATGCTAATATACATTGGTCCTCCAGTCACAGCAACTATTATACTTCTTCGCATAACACTTAAACAAAAAACTACATGTAAACCTACCGCCTCCCGATAGGCCTCGATATCGCGAATCCCGGGCATCGCTCGCGGCCTGTAATCTCAGGCGTAATCCCGGACAAGTGGCCGCCTCAGGGGACCGCCGGGAAATTTATTACGGCCCTGATTACGCGTGTACCCGTGGTTTAGCCTCGCGAGGGGCACTCGATTATTTAACAGTCGTAATAAGGAATTAATTTGACCTCCCCCGAAGTCTTACTGCATATTAAACTTCTGGTAGGATACGAAAAACGACCCTTTTATTGTTTTGGGTTTGTCGTGAATGTGGGAATTTGTGAGAGTATTTAGCCAATGAATTTTATTTAATGAACTCTAACAAGGACCAGATTTGGGTTCGTAAATATAAGCCTATTTTAATAATTCGTATAATAATAATGAAATTAAATTTAATTGTTTATTTTGCAAGTAGGATATACAATCACTTTTACACGTTACTTTTTTTTTGAGCTCGCTGGAGTCGACATTTCCTGACTACCCTGAGAAGGAATGTCGAAACAAACTTAGGGGTCACAGTCTCTTTTAAAGTCCAGACAATATTGATTCAAGAGTAATATTTTGTACCCAGACCTGAGACAATGTAGAAAATGTTATTTTCTACATTGGGGATTGAACCCGGAACCTCAGAGCTGGAGACACCTTGAAAACCGGTATGTATGCTAGACCACGGAGGTCATCGTATACTAGAATTGGAAGATTAGAGAATGAAAATATCTTGGAATGGTTCACTATCTCTTGTAAATAAAAGCATTCTTTTTTAACTAATAGAAACGGGAATTATTACGACTAAATTATATTTGTGGAAGCATTGTAGGTAGGTACGTTGTGGTAAACCGCAAATTGATAATGATATTGTAAGTAAATGATGGTAACAAGCTGAGAACAAAGCTCAGTAGAACACCTGTCAATTAATCAATGATAGGTATGGTGTGCTTTTGCACAGCTAAATTAGTCAAACTCAACATTAAACTAGATAGAGGTTAGACATACAAAATAAATGTGTAAAAGAGAACTTAATTTTCAAGTAGATTAGACAATGAAATGGATGATATGAGACATGTGTCCTCAGTTTTTAGACAAGATCTCGCGGTAGGTATGTACTCTATAAATTACAAAAATATTTTTTTTAAAACAATCCGCAATTACTTGAGCTATCGTGTAAAAACATACAAAAAAATTAGAATATACAGTCGAATTGTGAACTTCCTCTTTTTTTTAAGTCGGTTAAAAAGGACAAACACCGTCTTATGCATTTAATATGTAGTCTGAAAGTAAAAATAAACTGTATAGGTACTTTTGACCTACCTACGACAATCCTCGTACTTTTGATAAGGCCTCATTACTTTTATTTATCAGACTAGCTGTCCCCCGCGACTTTGTTCGCGTGTTATAGTTTGAACGGTTTTTCATTTTTGCAACATTTTTCATTTATGCTCCGCTCCTATTGGTCGTAGCGTGATGTTATATAGCCTATAGCCTTCCTCATTAAACGGACTATCCAATACAAAAAGAATTTTTCAATTCGAAACAGTAGTTACTGAGATTAGCGCGTTCAAACAAACAAACTCTTCAGCTTTATAATATTAGTATAGATTAATCAAACTATGATAAAAAAATCTCCATCATAACCATCCCATAACAATTAGTTAAACGCCTATCACACTATCCCACGCGCCTTGAACACCTCGTTAGCGCGCACTGAAATAAAAACATCGTCTAGGTGGTGCATCTAATTAAAGGGAGGGGGTGAGAGGTAGGGGGTAGCCGCGGGAGGGGGGCATACGGTAGCTATGGCGGGCGTTAAGTGGCTCTCGCAGTAAAACCATCATAAACTTGTGTCTTCGCCATAACTGGTACAGGGGAACGACATATTGGAGATATTCATTCGTTTGTAAATAGCTCACCAAAATATGAAATTTTAGGAAAATATAAAAGTATGCACAGAAACATATTTGAGATTAAATAAGTTATTAAGTAATTGATTAATGTCGTGGTGGCCTAGTGGTTCAATGAACGGATTTGCGTGCACAAGGTTGCAGGTTCGAACCCACTACAGGCAAGTACCAATGTGACTTCTTCAAAGTTACATGTACTTTCTTAATTATTCTAAGACATCATTGACTATCGGTGAAGGAAAACATCGTGAGGAAACCTGGATTTCAACAATTGGAATCTGAAATCGCCAATCCGCAATGAGCAAGCGTGGTGATCAATGCTCGTTCCTTCTCTATATGAGAAGACGCCTGTGCGCAGCAGTGGGACATTTATAGGCTGGTATTATTATTATTTATATTATAAGTTATTTTATGTTACACATTTGATTGCTATGTAAAATGTTTAGCGAATCCAGTTGAGTAAGTGACCTTTTCAAAATAAGATAATATTTACTTAAAAGGAGTCCGCGGAACATGACCTGAAACTGGACCTGAATTACAATTCCTTTTATTAAATATACTAGCTGCCTGCCCCAGCTTCGCATGTGTGGTCTGATATTTTAAAAACATTTCCATAACATTTATTTATTTTCTTTTATCAACAAACCTTGTCTTTACAATAAGGAACATAAAAAAATAATTATTATCCGATTTGGTGCTGTCATTCGGAAGTTATAACGTGACCAAGAGAAATCGGGATTTATTTTTATATATATATAGATATAGATATAGATCAGTTGTTTCACTTAAGTTAGAAGTTAAGTACTAGATGGCGACATAACAACACAAACAAACACTACTAAATAATCTACTACTCCGAAAAATCTTGCAAATGCATCCAATGACCAATTTGCCGTGCGTGTGTACAGGACCACCCGTGTTCAAGCACTCTTGAGTGACTAGTTGTGTCCTGTGGATCCGTCCGTGCTGAGAGGCGACTCCACAGACATAGGACCTCTCGCCATCATATTGACAGACTTCATAGCGTCTTGTCTGATGGCATTCTGACATATATATTTGATAGAGTTTCGTAGATCGAAATATTGGTTAGGATTCACGTGAAATCTTGAGGTGTTAATATTGGATCCGATTATTAAAAGCAGTAAATAACGCAAAGTAGGCCTGTTCGCTTTCTCCAGTTGACAACCCAAGCGATGTTTATTCATGTTTACTAGATAAAAATAATGGTAAAAACGCAAATTTAATATCGGTTAAAGTCGGTAACCAACTACGTTGTAGTCTATTATAATCTAGTTGGTCATCGACGTTAGACGGTGCGAAATTTGTGTTTTCATAGTGTTTTTTATAAAGCAATTGTCGCTTTAGTTGGCAACCGGCATAGCGAATAACCTGCCAGGTAGGTGGTCAAGATGGAGTTTGAAACCTTAGCGCAGAAGTAAAAGTATGTCTATAAGAATTATTAGATGTTGTACCTATTTATAGCTCTATGATTCAATATTTATTAAATAACGCGCCTACAAAATTCCTTACTACAGGATGCCCGAGATCTCAAGAAAATCCTTTTTCTAAGTCTAGAAGATCAAATTGTAGTCTGCAAGTAAAATATGAGAGGTGAACAGGGGATCTTAATAAATGTTTGTCTATACAATTAAACGGGGGCTTAGACAAACAAAACGTGGGTGGCCTCGGACGCTCAAATCAAATGACTTCGCGTTTTCTTATAAGCGTGTTATATTTTTTTCTAGTTGTTAAAAATTGTGAGGTATGTCAATACAAGTTTGTTAAAAAGTTTAAGGTTTTTATAAGATATTTTGCTATGTTTTTATTTACTTGCAGTATTAGATGGTCTACGTTTGAAGTTAGCACTATCAAATAACATTTCTAGATAGATATCACTCGGATCGTATAATACTTCTTCACTAGGTATTTTTTTAGCGTATCTATAAACAAATAACGTAGATACATGTTAAAAAAATAGAAGATTGAATCAAAATATCAGACGAATTCACAACCCTAATCATTCCCATAAACAATCTAAATTAAGAACCGCACTTCAGTCAAAATAAATCCATGCAAAGAACAATATTTTCTCATATCAATATCCCCAAAGATTCGTCACAAGTATAATCAAATTAATTAAATATAAATAATAAAAAAAATATAACGCGTGTCCGACAGTGTGCGCCCACTTTAACCGACGCGGATGACCGATTTCTAAACGAATGGCGCGCGTAAAGTTCCCGCGCACTAAATATTTTTTTACCGACACTATTTTTAAAATTACCACCAACCGATTTGATGTCTTATGTCTCAAATGTAAGGTTCGTATTCGTGTTTTGTCATCTATTCACACGCATAAAGTAATTGCGGTCAGAATGAACGATGCATTAAAAAAATAACCTCAAAAGGGTTACACACTTTGCGTAATTGAAGAACAATTTTGTTAATTTTAGGGTGTGTTATAGATAACGATCCCTAGGACAAAGAGGTATGCTCTGTGGCCGAGATTAAATAAAACAGTTTTAAAAACAAGTGGTATAGTCAATGGATATTAATGCATAACTTAAGTAATTATGATAATGCGGAATCGAGGAACGATATAAAATAGGCAAAGGTAGGTAAATAGGGATGTTGACTGGATATAAAAAGTAAAAATCTTTAGTCCATAAATTAGAGAATTAAAAAATATTAGACACGTATTTTTTACTTTTTAAAATAACTAAAAACCAAGGAGACAACCCGAACCAAAGTTTAGATCTGGGGGCTCATTGCGTCACTATTTTACACAAAACTTACGACACCTTAACTAACGTCATGCGGCATTTCAAATTAATGTATCGTCGTACATTTTTGGTTACGTCAAAAAAAAATATAATAAAATATTACATGTCCAATCTTTTTTACTAATCTACCTGACGAACATTAAAAACATTAAGTCAACACACAACAGGCATTCATGTCTATTTGGATACCATTCTTGTGGACCGACAAACTCTACAGTAAGGTATGAGACATCTATATAAATGGACAAAAGTGGTTGGACAAATGTACACAAGTAGTTTTCTACATTAAACCGTCCTGGGATCGAACCCGGGACCTCAGTGCTGGCGACACGTTGAAAACCGGTGTGTACGCCACTCGACCACGGAGGTGGTCAAATGTAAGTGTGACAGCCACATAGTCACATTCCATCTTATTATGGTAACAAGAACGAAAAAATTTATAAAAAAAACTTTTACTGTTTTACTTTAGCAGGTATATCTTACCTTCATAACGCCATAATGATCAATAATGCAATGCAATCAATGCTCCATCAAAGAACACTAAACTCGCATCTCAAATCATAATCACTCACTTTCTAACCTCAAAATCAGTACGTCACATGCCGTTGGTTCCGTTTGGCGTGTGCATCCCTCACATCAATAGACACCTGGTTTTCACGCATCAAACTAACACTAAGCACATTAAACTCATCCCTTTAAACACCCTATACCTGGGACCCTCTTCACTCCGGTCCCACGGAGTATGGAACCCTCCCTATACAATAAAACTTGTGAAAACATAATTGTAATATGATTATAATCATATGCATGCCATGTCAGAGCTTCCGCTTTGAGATTGGGACGTCAATCGATTTTAGAGTTAGGCAAGTTTTGGGTTCATTGCGATTTTATTTGTAATTATATTGGCCGTTTAGATTATTAAACTCATAGGTATGTATGTCATAAATAACAATAGACACACAGACATTTCCGCGGTGTTTTTTTTATCTTACGTGCGAAAGCTTTTTCTTATACACATAAAACCACAAAAATTTTGCTATTTTATGGTAAATAAATATAAGGTGATTATTGATACCTAATCAATAAATTTCTTTATCTCGCAGTCGGTACCTACGGAACGGAAACGGAACTGAATCAATAACTTAATTAATAAAAAATATTTATTGATCAGAAACAATGTAGATCGGTGGGTGACTGTCAGTTTGACAGCGCGCGCTTTTTTAGTATTGCCATTGCATGTTGCATACTTAATATGTAATTTGTAGGGATGGGACGCGCGATAAGCATTAGGGGTGCCTGATTGATTAAATACGCGTGCGCCGGTCTGATAACTGCCAGTTAAACGTGTTCAAATGATACAGAGGGAAATTATGCGTGTAGGCGAATAAGATGATATCAGGGTACAATAAAATAGAGCAAGTAAGTGTGTGTATTAGTACAGATACAGTGATGTCTAAAAATTAAGATAAAGCACGATTATGTAGACGAAAAGAGACGTACGAAGACTAATAAGTTTAGAAATAATTTCCATACCTGCTATTGCTATATTAATTCAGTTCAAAATGCAGAATTTGAACAACCGCAAATTAAGTAAGTACCTACCACCATTTCCAATGGTAGGTATGGTATAGTATGGTAGGTATATGGTATCTAATGGTATCGGCAGATGTGCCTCATTCACGAGCCATGGTGCAGAAAATGCACTCTCACGTCCTACACACCGGTAATTTAATTATACACGAATCAAATTACTATTGCACAGCTATGAAAGGTACGCATTAATTTTTGATCCCTTCAATAATTCGACTAAAATTGACTAATAGGTGTTGTAGCATTAGGAGCCGTATATTATATTATATTATATTATTCTAACTTGACTGGAAGTTTTTACTAGGTATAATTATGATACAATGATGGCTACCGTTACTATGCTTACCAGGTGGCGCCACTGGCGGATCAGGTGACAAAGCTAACCGACTAACTATGGAATGACCTAGCGTGCGACTAGCGCCCCTGGCCACGAACTTAATAACTGTCCTGCCCTCATTGAACCTCAATTTATTACCAAAAAATTAAATACGCTTCTGTCTAACTGAAGATTTGGTGTTTTGCTATTCAAGACAACTTTTCATGTGATTATGTTATCATTGAATTTTCTGAGAGGATATTTGGCCATTTTGACACTAAAAAAAACATACGTTATAATGGGTGTAAAATTGACCGACATTTTGTTTTCTCATAAATTGTAAGCGACGACAATTGTCTTAATAAAACCTCTTATTTTTATTGAAATCCAAGCTAAAATAGAAAATTAAAAGTAGAGATACAAAAATAAATTCACAGTTAAGTTAAATAACGTTTAAAATATAGCTTTAGCTAGCGGGGAATGGTAGAAACGTTGAAGCTCCCCAGCACGACAGGTGGGGCTTAATCAAATTATACAAATTGCAACATACAATATTCATTGCGATAGGGACGCGACGAGCTCTCACAATTTGAGTTTCTGTTAAATGCTGGGGTAGTTTGAATAACTACGTGGATAAATGTATATGACAAAAGAAATTAAATATAAAATTCTGAAATATTTGCATACAATATATATATACATCTTTTATAAAACAATATTTTTGAAAAAAGTTACATTATTGAAATGCGATATTGAGATAGTTTCAGTTTAGATTCAAAGTGTTCATTTGTTTTTCAGGTTTTCACACAAACAGTCATGCGACTCGTGTAAATTAAAGCTTTCAGATGATGAACTTACAGTAAATAAAAACTTAGGTAGGTACATAACGTCCAACAAAAACCTATCGATATAAATAGTTACCATCCCTTAAAACAATCGACAAGTGTGATTAATTCATGTTCAATAATGATGTGGAGGTTTCGTCGTCGGTGCGGTTCGGTGGTAGGCGAGCGATTGATTTGTGCCCAATTTGTCGATGCGGAGCTATTTGACCGCCGCGTCTGGCCACACCGCAACTCAAATATTCATTGTCATAATAGCGGGCAATCATGCGTAAATGTATTAAATAATCATTATAATATTACATGAAAAACCGAGCGTAGTTAGTTGTTATTTATTCAGTGGGTAACGGTTAATATGTAACGTTTTTACCTTTAAATATCTGATCAGTTTGGTTTGACAAACTGTTTTATTTTCAAAATGACTTTTTATAGCATCAACCAAATAATACCTACTTACACTTTATTAAAACTACAGTGTAACAGTAAGGAACATAATTAATAATAGCAAGGTTTTTTATTCCGTGAAGCACTTCACGTTTTAAGTACCTATTAAATACAGACTTTCCCACAGGTCTTAACGTATGACAACCAAACAATTCGATCAAAATTATAGATACAGACGAGCACTTCAGTACGAGTATATCTACCTTCAACCATATAATTACTTGTAACGAGCATCGCACCTTCAATAACGTTTCCCACAATGGTAAAACATTGATGACGTATTCTCCGGAAGTTCCCACCCATCGCGCAAAATGGCGCTGGCACGTGGCAGCCACGCGCGCTGCGTGTGCGCCGCGCCCCGCACGCTCCAATATTTTCATTGGAAACGATCAAAAATAATAGAAACAATACTGTGTTAGTTCGCTCTCGAATAAATTAGTTCCGGAAGGGTGAGGTCAAAACGCAATTGAACTCATTATTAACGCATAAGGACATGAATGAGATTGATTGCTGGCTGGACACTGTGATAGAAAAGTCGAGTTTTTTGCTACGCTAATATAATTTACCATTAACTTATCATTATTTTATCTTAGGTATAAAGAGCTTGTTACACTTGGCTGAATTTAGTCTTAATTCAGTAGTTACTAAATTTTGTTGAATTAAAATCGCATCCAGTCTCGCGAGTGATGCGATATTTTATTATATCTAAATTAAGTTGTCTAATTTCAGCCAACTAATTACTTGACTTAGTAATACCAGCTGACGGTATAAAAAATAGCCTACAACCTCAGACCTACCAAATAATCACTTACAAATCATAAAAATCGTTCGACACGAGATTTTTATATATTAGATTATACTGAATGGAATTGCTAGAAACTAACTATCACTGGCCAGTTAAAGGATATTAAGTATACGTGGGAAATCTGGATACAAATGGATGGGACTATTTAAAAAAGGCCATTGCCCTTAAGTCAGAAAGAGTCAAATTAAAACACTAACATTCGGTAATATTATATAATTTATTGAAACCCCATACAATCAATAACTATTACAAATGTAGGCAATATTTGTGTATAAGAGAATGAGTTTACTAGCACTGAAACGAGTATTACGGTATATCACAACTGGGCAGTAGGAATACAATAGCAGAATATATTAGCAATAAAATGGTGTAGATGATAGATTACTAAAAAATATTAGACACGTATTTTTTTCTTATTTTATATAACCAAAAACACACGACGATACATTGATTTTAAATGTCGCATGACGTCACAATCTTGTGCGCAAAGATGTCGTAATTTTCCTGAACTTTGATTGGCTCTATCTACTTAGGGGTTTTTTTATTTTTTGGAAAAAGCAAAACATGCGTGTCTAATATTTTTTAATATCTAACTTGCGAAATAATATTTGACCTTGCGTACCCAGTTATCTACCCCATTTCCTAAAGAAATAAACTTTTTTCCATTATCATGTATTTTTTTTATTATTGGTCATACAAATTATTGGGCATATAGTGTAGGCATATTATTCTCATTGTATATTTACTTTAGATACCTACTTGATATTATTTTATACATACATAAAGACAATACAAGTCTCATATTTTTTAATAGCACGATATATCTTAATACAACCCCTTATTCATAAACTTTACTAAAATGATTAAATGTTAGCGTATGCAATGTGCCTTTAATGACGACCTCCGTGGTTGAGTGGCGTACACACCGGTTTCAAGGTGTCGCCAGCTCTGAGGTCCCGGGTTCGATCCCCGGCCGGGTCAATGTAGAAAACAACTTTTCTACATTGTCTCGGGTCTGGGTGTTTGTGGTACCTTCGTTGTCTCTGAATTCCATAACACAAGTGCTTTAGCTACTTACTTTGGGTTCAGAGCAATGTATGTGATGTTGTCCACATTTTTTTTTTAAACTGATATATTTGACATGTTTTCTTTTTTCAATCTAATAACTGTCAGTTTTTCTGTATTCAACTAAATCTGGTGGGACTGGAAGCTGACTCTAACATAACTTGAGAAAAAGGCTATTTCCAAGACGAATTGACTGACCAGAATTTTAACCTAAAGCTAATTATTATTTTCTTTAAGTAAAGTTTATAATTTGGGGTGATACAGTTAACAGATATTAGCAGAACGAACAGTAAAAATAGCGCAATATAAAATACTCTGAATATTCACAACACTAAAGGGATATGAGAAGCAGTGTTGCCAGTATGATGGCACAGTACAACAGTAATACAACTATGGGCGGATAATGTTACATATAAGGCACCTTTTCATTATTTATTATGGCCCGTTTTGAAGTTGACCAAGTATTAATATATAAATTAACTAGCTGTACCCCGCGACTTTGTCCGCGTGTTTTAGTTTCAACGGTTTTTCATTTTTGCAACATTTTTCATTTATGCTCCGCTCCTATTGGTCGTAGCGTGATGTTATATAGCCTATAGCCTTTCTCAATAATCGGGCTATCCATTACAAAAAGAATTTTTCAATTCGATCCAGTAGTTCCTGAGATTAGCGCGTTCAAACAAACAAATAAACAAACAAACAAACAAACAAACAAACTCTTCAGCTTTATAATATTAGTATAGATTGAAAAATAAAACATCTGAATATTTTTTTTATTGTGTCTTAAATAAATTATAAAACCTTGCAACTCATTTATTTGGGCTTGTAACATAAACTGGATTAATGTTTTTTTTTAATGTTGCCAAATAAAAGTTTCATTTAAATATTTGCAGACGTGCTAAATAGGTGAATTGTCTTTCCACATATTACGAATAATTTAAAGAGATTTACTTCAAAACGAGCCATTTTTATCCTAGTGTTTATTGCATAATATGAATAATTGCTATAATATTACAATTTAGCAAACATTGAAATGTACAAGGCCTTTAAAGTCTGAACTACAATTTGATACATTTTTATACGATTATACTCAATATTTTTGCCCGAAACACTGTTTATTTAAAATTCTATATTTTATTGTTCGCATAAATATTGGTACCTAAAGGCGATGTATGCATCTAACATAATATTATTTACGGCTAAACATAAAACACTATGTTTCAAAAACAAACCGAAATTAGGATATTTTTTTTTTAATTTCCAAAAATTTTCTCGTTGGCAACATGTTATCAACTCCATTAATTATATTCCACTTAAGCTTCTTTTCTTTCTTTTTATTTGGTCTGCAACGTCAATTGATAACTGTACCTTTTATATAAATTAATATCTAGATGCATACAAAGCCTTGTAAGATAAAGCTAAGTTTAAATATATTAACAGCTACAATATTACCGATCCTAATTAATCTCGAATTTGGTATGTGTCTTATTAGTTAATAAAATAATAAATTAGTAATATCAGTCTAATGGGATGAAATCGGTGGTTAGTAGGATTGACAAGAGAGTATCAACTATTAACAAACAAATAATGAATTGAATGAACATATTTTAAAATATAGTAAGACATTGATTTACTTTACAAACCTTTTCTGTACTGTTAATCCGGGTTACTTTGACCCGAGGGGTAAATTTGTCCCAAACTGGGAAATAGTTTAAACTTCCCGCCCTTCGCAATCATAAGAATGAGCGTCTTAATTCATATTAAATTAATTATATATTGATAATATTTAAAGTATGATTTTAACATAAAGTACTAGCTGTTTCCCGCGGCTCCGCCCACGTTGATGTCGTTTATCGCGGCAAAAAGTAGCTTATGTCCTTTTTAAGGCTGTAGACTATCTTTGTACCAAATATTATTTAAATCAGATCAGTAGTTTTAGTGTGAAAGCGCTACAGACAGCCTGAGCATTTATTATATTATTAAATATAATCATACTTAAAATAAGTTAAAATCATATTCTAAACTTTAAATATTTATGGTCGAATACTGAAAGGTCAATCAGTTTTAAGTCGCCGTTAAGTCTCATGCTATCTCTGTCACTGTAAGGTGTAAAGTAGGGAAATTTAAAAACGTCTTAAATTTAATTTGCGATTCAGGTAATTAAAGTATGATTTAGGACGTTTACTATTACGGTTGTGACAGAACTAGAAGTTTAACCTTTTTCCCAATCACGGACAAAGTTACCCCTCAGAGTCAAAGTAACCCGATTTTACGGTACTTACCTAAATTGTAGCATAATTTATTTCTATCATATCCGAGTACAATGAATTTGAATTATTTTTATGTTATGTGTGACATGATTGTATTAATTTCTACTTTTACAATGTAAGTAGATTTCTAAAACTATTATAAAACTACAATATAGTACAATACAATACAATATTTGTTGGCAGACTCAAATATATAAATTAGTTACTAATTAATGTATTAATTAAAAATTCTCTCGTGATACATTACAACACGAAACATGATTTTTAGAGAGCAAAGTACAATCACACACAAAAATCTTAGCTAAAGAATTAAATTCGTTAAATAAAAATAATAACACAATTGTTACAATCACACACTTAACTTGTAAATCAAAATTCTTTTTTAATAAAAATATTAATTGAATAATCTTGGTTTCTTTTTATTTTTGCCTCATCTGAGTATTATATTGTAATTAGTCTTCTGTCACTTAATAATCAATTGGTATTGAAAAATGAGCATAAATATAATACGCAGTTATCATCATTGAGCAAAGCTATCGATTATTTAAACTTTTTATTATTTAACTTTATTTGACAATGACTTAGCTTGTTTATTTTGACGTTTACCAAACTTAAATCGCAAACTATTTGTTGTCTTAAAAACGCAAAATATTCACACAGGGTTCTAATCCATAAATTAATTATCACATCAAATACAAACAAAATAACGTGTGTTACCAAACACTTAGATTTTCGACTACGCTGTAACGCAAGCAAGTACTATGACAAATATAATAACACAGTATCATATAGGTAGGTATATGTTAAAATTCCATTTGAACGTGACGAAGCTTAGATAATATATTATGGTTCCTACCTACACAGGGATATTTGTAAACCCGATGAATTTGTTAAAAAAAAACTTACATTTTTGTCTGACACTTCAGATCTGTATTTTGTAGTAATATGTGCTGTATCTATTGCTTTTTTTCTTATTTGGTTATAAGCTGGTTGATTTTAGTTAAACAAGATGAAGTATACATAAAATGGTATCCACTTACACAAACAGCGTAAAGCTGAGAAAAACATTAGCACAAACATTAATGCTGACTTACAGTAAACATTAAAACACTTTAATGTAATGGTGTGAAAAGCCAATTGGTGGAAAACATCAAACACATAGAACCGTGCATCACGTTAGTCAATAGCTGTGTAAATGATATGTAATAATGTTATGGTATGTAATATCGTAAACAATAAATGATTGCGACAAATGTTCGGTAATCTGTTGAACAAATTGACTAAATTGTATTGGTTTGTTTAGTAAATAGATTTACACGATTAAGCGTAGAATACAAATCATTTACATGACATTATTATAAAAATATTTCTAAATTAAAACACAACACTTTTAATGACATTGGGCTCCGATTCCCTTGTACGCTTACTAAATCAAAATTAAACCATTGCTATCTTTTACTAACATACAGTGTGAGAAAAGGAAGGCAACAGATAACAACTTACGTAGAAATGTCAAATCAGTTGAGCCTTGAACATCACTGTGTTTTAGTGCACACGTTTCTGCGTGTCAGTAGATTTGTATGAGAATTTTAATTAAACTAAATTTGACAGCTCTAATTTTCGTCTGTCCTTTTCTAATTGTATACAAGTGAAAAAGACACTGATGGCCTTAATAAATTTAGTGTGGGGGTTTAACAGAATTGAGGCCAATATTTTTTTAAACTAACTCATTTCTTTTCGACTGTACTTTTTTCGTAAATTTGTTCAACGGCTATCACAAAAATAATACTAAGATGAAAGTAGAACCACGAAATATCCTAAAATAATGTAAATTTTGAGTCAAAACAATCACAATAGTTACAGAAATGAGCAAACATTTATAATTTTTAAGTACAAGTTAGTCACAGTTTTAATGAAATAATAACATGTGATGTACAAAAATAATTACATAATTATAATTATAATGTGATAATAAGCACCAATATTTTTTTATTATTGTTCTTGAGTTTGACCTATATACTATTGTCTGTTCGGGCAAACTCGTATATTTCCGTCTACATTCGGGTTCATGTCAAACTTTATATTGGACGATCGGGAGCGCGTTAAGATACCACTAAACACAAAATAGGTTTGACAAAAAAGATTGAACTGGATTAGTTAATAAAATTATAAATAGGAAATGTATGTGTCTGAATTTACGTATTATAAAATATATTTTATTTGTTTGTATTGTGAATAAAAAAGCCACTCTCGCCTAATAAAATGATTATTAATCAAACATCATATATGCGAAATACAAACGATATCAACAATATTCTCGGCTTTTGAAGGACTCAAGGTATAAAATGTAACTTAATTTATCAATTCCATTGATTGAGATTCAAGGACAAAAACGAACGTGCACCAAGGAGACACTTATTCTTAGGTAAACCGAACACTACAATGACTAATTCAATTTTATATCGAGATGAAATCACAAACTACATCAAAGTCTGTTCAAGAAAACTTATACAATATAGACCAGAATAGATCTGCGGCGAGAACAATAGCCGCATTAGCGATTTCCATTCGCTACAAATCAGTAACAGGGCCGAACACCACAGTGGAATTGTTCGCCGAATTGATGCTCGTTCGGCGCGCTCGAACGCTCGTGTCGTGTTCGGCATCGCTCGGCAACGAGTCGGGCCCGTTCGTCAGTTGGAGCCCGTTGAATTTTGAACGTAGCTGTGTTACAAGACGTTCGAGTCTGCAACACGATTTCACTTTACACAATGTGAAGGTGCTGAGTCAATTTACTAATACCCGTAGTGCTGTAACGCCTACTAAAATATAATACATAATAAAAAAGTTAATAAGCATTAAAATAAATATATAAAACATAAACCGGCAACCAAAATATTAATAAAACGTGTAATATGTACAGAGTATACCAACACCCAAAATTTACAAAGCTCTAAAAAGCGAGTCATAAAAATATTTTCTTAAAATGGTGACAATTTTAAAAACAAGAAATCTTCCGTTTGCTTTACTAAGAGATTGTGCACTAAAAGTAAAATCGACTATAAATAAATCTGATTTACAACGCAAATACTACGTACATCACTATGTCAAACTACTCCTTAACTATTATAGTGCTGTCTCAAACTGGTGTCTAATAACTGTTACTGTCACCTTTCTGCAATTATATTTTATATTATAAAGCATAATTCGTATGTACAAGGTAACAAACAAAACGTTGATTTGAAATGTCGCATGACGTAACAATGGGCATGTTTCCTAATTTTTTTGAAGTAAAACTTCTTTAGGCGCGACTAGGGAGTAACTCAGATTTTTTTTCTGACGGAAGTAACGCTTCCGCCATTTAAAAATAATAATTCTGATTGGTTGTAAGTATATGTCATATACTACACGCTTCTTGACTTATACGCCAGCTAGTGGCAAATATCATAATCAATTAGGATTATTTATTTTCAAATTGTCAAACGGATCAATTGTGAATAGCAAAGTGAATGAAAAATTCAACAGTTTTAAAAACATTATTTTAAATTGCAAAATTTTTTGAAAATCTCTAAATATACTTGTTTATTTATTACTTTTAAAATAAGTAAATTAAAAATAAATTTTCTGACAATTGCGACATTTTATAATATTCAATAACAAGGTTATAAAGTTTTACTTCAATCGCGCGTAAAGGTTACACGCACACACTTTTTTTTTTAATGTCCGCCTGGTAGATTAATGAATTTTATTGGACACGTATTTTTTCCTTTTTTTCCTGCAAATAAAAATGAGCAAAATACAGTGAATGGAAATTTCGCGTGACGTCACTACGTGCGACAATTAATACGACGGCGCGGCGTGGCGCCATAAGCCCCCACTACTGAACTTTAAATCGCTGTATCTTTATAATTTCGTATTGTTTTGATAAAAGAAAAAATACGTGTCTAATATTTTTTTATTATCTAACTGACGGACTAAATAGATTTTAACTTTTCATACCCAGTCAACATTCCTATTTCACTCCTGAACTTTGATTAGTTTTCGAAAGCATGACGTCATCAGCCATCACTCCCGAACTTTGATTCGCTGTATCTACTTAGTGTTTACTTATTTTGAAAAAGCAAAAAATACGTGTCCAATATATTTTTAATTAGATCTTAAATTTTAAATCTCAGTTATCTACCACATTGGTAAAAGAGTGACAGCAACAAATAAAAAGACATAAAACTCTAGATTTGTAAAAACTACATTACATTCTACTCTCTCATTTACATTTCAAACTTACTTAAGAGAATGATCCTCGGCGTTTTGTTTCGCCTTGCGCATGTCGGCAAGCTCCTTGCGCAGGCGCATACGCTCGGCGTCGGCGTCTTCCACGTTGCCGTTCGATATTTTATGTTCGTTGGACTCCATACTGTTTTGAAAGGGTTATTTTTAAACTATGTATAAACAAGGGAATGATATCACTAGGTCAGAGAATAGACTACCTTGTTCGAGAAAAAAAAACTCTTTTTTAAATCATCCGATTTAAAAAAGTTTTTTTTTTGTTTTTTATCCATAACTCCGTGGTTTGACGTTTTGAAATGTGAAAATCGAGCATAAATTAACTTTATTCAAATGAACAAGTGTTTTTTACCAGAATATTATTTTGCTTCATAGAATTAGCCATCTGTCTTTAATGGTAATGCTTACTTAGACCTAATATAATTCCCACGTCAATCTTGCATCTATAGTTTGTTAGTTGTATGACACTATCAGACAAAGAACGTACTTTTAAAGTACAAATTAGCTTCTTAGTTCAAACATCAAAAGGTTAACTAACAGCAGAAAACATCTTTATATAAAAAACATCCATAGTAAAAAAAAAAAAAACAAATTATTAGGTACCTACTTTCAATTTAAACAAACAAAAATTTAAACAATGAAAATATGTGCATGATACATTCAAAGGTCAGTGAGGCAAAAAAATTGTTAATAAATATACTCTAAATTTTCAGTAATATAATTATCCCCAATGTCTTAATTAAATATACACATCGACTAACCCATTGGTCAGTCTTAGTATTCGCAATTCGTCTTCCAGTTTAACGATACGATCCATCATACGACGCTTGTCAGCTTCCGAAGCTCGCAGAGAACTCTGCAACAAGACAATAATGTGTCAGTGATAAATCCATCTTAGGATCAAATGTCTGGTAATGTTGAAATAGACTTTATTTCAATGAGGTAACGCTAATTTTTAGTCGGAATACAGAAGTAATCCCTTCTACTGGCGCAAACAAAATTGTTGTAGATTAAATTAACGTTATTATCGTTTTGATACCACAAACGTTTTTAAACAACGTTTCAGTAGATGTAAGACAATCAAAAGAAACCCCTTAAATATAACTATAGTTACGCAATATACGACATGATTATCAGTTAACAGGAGCTACAAAAATTAATCTGTTAACCACAATTTGTAACCAGGGCAAAAACTTTAGCCTCTGATATTTAGAAGATTAATGAGAAAAATCTTTAAACACGAATCATGTAAAGCTCCCGAAAACAGACATGGCCACACAGCACAGCCTTGTATCCAGGGGTATATTTCACGTACGAGTGCAGTGCCGCGTTTGGCTCGGGGTAATGTATTCCCGGACACGACGCGCTGACCACGCGGCTTTGAGGGCAGCGGTAAAATGCTGCAGTTGGTTTCAGGACATTGGGGTGTAAGTTTTTATTTATTTAATAATTATAATCATTTTATGTCCAGTAAGTAAAATTATAACTGTCGTGGTGGCTGGCAGTGGTTCAATGAACGGATATGTGTGCACAAGGTTGCAGGTTCGAACCTTTTCAAAGTTATAAGTACTTTCTTAATTATTCTAAGACACCGCTGGCAATCGGTGAAGGAAAACATCGTGATGAAACCTGGATTCCAATAATTAGAGTACCAAATCGAAACAATGCCGATCAATGCTCGTGCCTTCTCTATATGAGAAGAGGCCTGTGCCCAGCAGTAGGACATTATTTATAGGCTGGTATTATTTAGTAAATATATAGTTTATAAATAGTGCGTAGTATAATATGTTTAATCTTATGATTACGATTGCTGGTGTCAATAATAGTTTATTTTATAACTTTTATTTTTTTGTAGTTAGTCGGAAAGAAACTCTTTCGTCAGAAATTTCATATCGCTTTAGTGTTGTGCGCATAGCATTAGCTATAAAATCTATCAATGACTCTCCAAGTAAAAAGGTAGAAAATAATATGGTTTCAATCACGATAAGAGAAAAGCAGATGGCGTGAAAATTGTGATTTCATCACTAAAACAAGCTGTCTTTTTTCTACGCTCGACATAAACCATCTTATATGTGCCAAACTTATCTATATTTGACTCGAAATCATTGCTAAATCAACCACCCAATCATAACTTACACTAAATAAATTACAAAAATTCTAACAACACAAGTAAAATCTGAAAAGTGTCTGTTACATTTTAGCGCCGCAACTTTCTAGCCCCATGCCGTGTTCCGTGGGAGCCGTTAGCGCCGAAATTGCCTCTATCTCTTACACCGAAACCAGCCATCTACTAAGTGTGTAGTGATATTATGTAAGAGGCTAACGTGGAAATAATATCCCTACAGTTTTTTACACAAATTCTTTTCCAAACACATTCATTTTTCCCTAGACGACAAATGTGCTCTAGAATCTGTTCACCTGATGGTTAGTGAAACTGCTAACTATTTTCAATACCAGAAGGTTGATTTTTATTCGGTGTTTTAAAGTTCCCAATGATTAAAATTTAAGAGAGTAAGTAAGAACCAGTCTTAAACAGTCTTTTCGCTGCTATTTAACAGTACATAAAGTAATTTAACAGTACATAAAGTACTGTTAAATAGCAGCGAAAAATACTTTGAACTTAAAGAAGGCTTTTTTGAGTTTCTTTGCTTAATAACTCAGTTTAAAGTCAAATTTGGTTGATTAGTTGTCATCAAGTACATTAAAAAAATACGAACAGATTATGAATGCCTCCAGCGAGTACAACCCCAAAAACCACAGATCCTGATAATCCTAAATTCCATGTAGCAGCACTAGTTTTTTAATCTTGCCATAATCTCGCTCATTGCTTTGCTCGCCCGACGGCGATGGTGGCGCTAAGTAAGAGTACACTGCTCAGTCTATATGCCCGGACAAACATACAGACAGCCGGCGGACCAGCTAATTTTGTTTGTTCCGTCCGTTCCACGAAGCTGATACATTGACATGAGATACGTTGACAGCTGGGACTGGGCTGTCGCCTGTCCGACACTCCACAATTGTTATTTAATATCTAGGTGTATGAAGCTCCAATATTTAGGTCCGTACCGAGTATATTTGGACTTCAGCGTATTGCGATAACACATAAATGTAAAAAAAAAAAAAAAAAAAAAAAAAAAACCGACTTCAAGGTCAGTTATAATCCTTTCAAATTAGAAGAGATTCACTGAAAACTTGAAACATCTGTCCATTATAGCATCACTATGGGACCACCTGGGAAGTATACACTTTCAAACAAAAAAAAAAAGAGAATTTTCTTAATCGGTTCAGGCGTTTTCAAATAATAGGGGAAAATATATAAAAATTAAAAAACTAAGTAATCGACGAATTGAGAACTTTGTGTTTTTAAGTCAGTTAAAAATTTAACGAAAACATCAATGAGCAAGATTTAGGGGATGATATACTTAGTACTGAGAGCTTTAACAAAAAGGTTTTTGCGAGTAAAATACAAATGATAACCTTCCTCATGATCAAAATGATAAAACAACTTTACAACCGAAGGGCGCAACTGATTATAAAACGGGCAGAATATACATTCATTTCTCACAATTGCAGCTTCAGGATTTACGAAACAGGTCATGTATCATGTGAGCTTGCATAATCTTACGAGCACTTCTGAGAATTTATGAAGGAGCTTAGAACAAATATCCGTTTCCATTAATTATACATGCTATTAAAAGGAAACTATTTATTCTTTACTCTAAACAATATATTATCATTGCTTTACATACAACATTACATTGGAAATATTTTTAAAGGCCCGCAATGCCATAAAGTTTATTTTAAAATGATACAAATTATGGAAATGAATTATAAAAAAAAAAATTAAAATGAATACGCTTCCTCGCATAGTGTTGTTCGTTCTTCCGGTAGTAGTGCAGTGACGTGATGTAATAGGCGATTTTGTTTTCAGTTATCAATACTTATGGAGAATTCAGAATTAGGTACACACTATGGCCGAAATCGGCTAGGATAATACGTATATATTTTACGTAAAACTCCTGGCATACGAGCTAAAACAGAGGTCCAATAATTAATATACTGATTTTTTATTAAACTTTAGCAGTATTGTTTTTTTAATTATTTATTTAATGCTTTATATGTATACTGGCGGACTTAATGTCTGAGGCATTCTCTACCAGTCAACCATGAGGTATATCTTTATCAAACTGTTAGCAAAAGCTATGATTAAATACTTTATTTATTAATATAGAAAAAGAAGCACATTCTGTGAAACCGTTGCAAGCTTATATTTTCATTTTCATCCCTATTCATACCCACTTAGCATAAAACAGTCATAACAACAATGAACCTACGAGTATAATATTTTAACTCAGTGGTTATTTAGCAGACATCGGTGACGCATTAACCCATCCATGTTAATCGCGAGTTGCCGTACGTTTTTGCACTTCAATTAACTTATTACGAGGCGAGTGCCGCTAATTAGACGGGCAAACGCGTCGAAACCCGTACGAACAACCTACGTACATATTTATGTAGGCACGTTGAGATACACGTAGGTACTTATTGTAGGTGTCGATGGACAATGCAGATAACTGGTTAAAATATGAGTGGAGAATATTTGACTGTAAGCTATTGTTATGCCAGCATTAAATCATGAAATTATCAAATTTAGATTTTATTTCAATAATTATTTAATTATTCATGTTTGGATGTAGAAAAGGACGGACGTCAGTTAATACCATTTTCCGTTTAACAGTATAAAAAATATTACTTAACCATTAAATATTATATGTCAAATGTATAACATATTCAACAAAAATTCAATATATAATTTAAATTCCCAATAACCCAACAATTATACTCCATAAAAAAACAACGAGCCAATAACAGCATAATTATGATTGCTATTAAATATGTACGGCGGTCGTGTACAGTGACGTCACGCGCTGTCACGTGACGCAGCGCAAGGGCGGCGGCGCCTCGCTGCACCGCCATCCACTTACATCTGCCAATATTTGCTCACGCCCCCCTCCCCCCTTCTACACACCCCGCGCAACCCCTCGCACGCACCACCCGTTCATATTTCAAATGCTATGATGTGGGGTGACACTAAACACTACAAAATACAAAGTTACTGGGGTTGGTTTTACACCGTTGTGTAATTTTATATAGTTTTTTTTTAAATTTTAATTAAGACATGTAGATATTGTATTCTTGCGACTGACCCTCGGCCGTCCGATATAATAATAAAACGTCCGATATAGTAATAAACACGTCGTGAGTATAACTCACGACGTGTTTATTTCACAAATGCGAATTCCTAATAGTATTCAACAAAATAGGTGCTGGCGATAGGGAGCTGATGGGATCGTCTAGATGTCTAATTTGTGGTGGCGCCGGGAACTCTTGTAGAACTTGAAGGTAGTATTTGTATAATAACTTTTGTAACGAGTATTCATAATTATTTAGTTTTCAGTTTAATAATATTAACGGTTTACTCACGCACATTCTCGGGATCGCCCGACTAGTTTAAGACTCAATCGGAGTTCCTAATCTTGAGCTAACGCGGCAGCGACGAGTCGTGCAATCCCGAGTATGTGCGTGAGTAAACCGTTAATATCTATACTAATATATAAAGCTGAAGAGTTTGTTTGTTTGTTTGTTTGAACGCGCTAATCTCAGGAACTACTGCTCCGATTTGAAAAATTCTTTTAGTGTTGGATAGCCCATTTATTGAGGAAAGCTATAAGCTATATAACATTACGCTGCGACCAAAAGGAGCGGAGCATAAATGGAAAATGTTGCAAATATTAAAAACCATTGAAACTAAAACACGCGGACAAAGTCGCGGGGGACAGCTATTCCTAAATAAATTTAAAGGTAGCAAAATTACAGAAGCCACTGAAAAAACGACTTTTAATAAGGTATCTACAATATTATTTTATCTTGTTGGGTAAGAGTGTCTTGTACATTCATCATCATCATCATTTAGCCTTTCGTAGTCCACTGCTGGACATAGGCCTCTCCCAATTTGCGCCACAACACCCGGTCTTGTACATTGCATGTGGTTTATACCCCGTTTTCGCAAGCCGCTCGCAAACCATTTTTCAGAATATTTAACGGCGTGTGTTACATGTCGGTGTGACACGCAGTCGCATTAAACCGTTGAATGTGCGAAGTCGCCGCGTTCAGTTAAATCGATGCGTTCCGTTTTATTCGCCGGCGCTGATTTTATAATCCCCACGTGTGCATATGGGTATGAAATTCAAACGGTCCTGGATACTCTCCCTTTTTCGTTTGCAAGTCGGTCTTACATTCCTGTTACATATTATATTACCATTTTGAACTTTCAAATCTGAAGTGATGGATAACATGACGATTTTCTTCTTTCTATATTAATATATATATATATATATATATATATATAGCACAGCCCAAAATATGGCCAAATCAATAAAATAAATAAGACATTAAAATTTACCTAATTAGAATATTTATATGGAGTTTTATGTCGTTAATAAAACAAAAAGTCCTTATTCGTTATCAGTTTAGGTCAAAGGACAATTTTAATGACAGTTGAGTACAATTAAAAGATCAGAACTGTATTACTTTGAAAATTTATGTAATCCATGTGTATGTAGTAGGAATTCCTAATTAACGCTTAATCAAAATCAGAGCTGACTATATAATGTTATTCAAAACATGCATAGAATTCTAAAATAGTTATGTAAAGCCAAAATAGAGTTATTTGCGAAGTCACCTTGCAACTGCCGTAGGCGTTTCGCATCAACAATAACGATTGAAGAGACAAGTGTTAGACAGTAATAGTATCGCCATTATACAGAAATATCAGAAGTTCAACTCCACAAAACATTTGAAGATCGAAAAGAATTGGAATAGTACTGAATGTCAAGTGAAGTTGTACTAGTTTTGTTGTTACCATCCAACGGAAAAAGGGGTTATACTATAACATATAAGTTTGCCCTGTATTTCTGTGTATCTAATTATTTAAAACAAAACGGTTTACTCACGTATATTCTCGGGATCGCTCGACTAGTTTCAGACTCAATAGGAGTCCCTAATCATGAGCTGACCCGGCGGCGGTGGTGTCGCGAGTCGAACTGTTGAGTTCGACTTTACGTGAATTACGTTGAATATACGTGAGTAAACCATTTTGTTTTAAATAATTATGAACACTCCTCACGATAGTTATTATACAAATTCTGTGTATCTGTCTGTAGTATCATAGCTCTCAAAATTATGGACAGATTTTGATACGGTGTGTTTTGGTTTTTAAAAGTTGACATGATCTAGATGGGTAACGCTTTTATTTATGAAAATTATAATAAAATTATATAATTTACTTTAATATTTAAGCATATATAAGTAAATTATAAAAAAAACCTGATTTTAACCTACTGTAGGTTATAGACACAGTAGGTTAAAATCAGTTTTTTTTTATAATTTACTTTTTTTAACACACATACTTACATAGGTTTACATTGGGAAAACTGTCGTTCAAATATGTAATAATGTAGTTTGCTAATTTAATTTATACAATGATAAAGTGCAATATTTGTTGTGACTTTAACTACATATTTTGCATGTAATACTTTTGTGTTTACCTGTTTGGTGGCACTGCCTTAGTGCTCCGTGAAGGCGTGAAGAGCACTCCACGGGACCACCCAACTCGCACAGCAAACAACGCTTAATAGCACCGAATTGAGGTGAAAACGAAAAAAACACAAACTCAAGGAAAAAATCTTGTGAAATATGAAAAAATGTATGTTGGTTTAATAATTCCTTGAGGTTTTATGCAAAGGAGTTCGAGTGAGTAAATAATGTTAGGTTTATACTAACATCATGCAGCCATGTATTTTTATTTGGCTTTATTAAGATAGGTCTACGCATTCTACAACTATATCGATCAATGTATTATATAATTGAAAATCAATTTATATTAATGATATCTTAAAAATATTTTCTTACTTCAACTAAATTAAATATCTTTCGACTGTATATTGTTCAGTTGAAATAGGAGATTAACACCTGTAGACTTAACACTTCTTTTAAAATATTAACATGATAAAGAAGTTAATGGCGCGCACTAAATAAAATCTTTAGTCAAATATGAATTTACATAAACGTAATTTTGCATAATTTATATACAAAATACTCTAAAAAAGTACCATTAATATTTGTTAGGCACAGCGCCATCTTTACGCCACCCTGTGAACTACAACAACTCAGACCAACTATTCATCCACGCGCCATCTAGTCCTCTTACCACTCTATTGATTAACTATACAAAACATAGATGGCGTTGACTACTCATAAAAAATCTACCATCGTACTTAATAATAATAACTAAAAATAGATAAAAAGAGGCATACCTTGATCTCATCAAGAGCTTTCTCCGTAAACTTATTTTCCGAAGACGTCAACCCGTTCTGTAATGAAATAAAAAACGAATGTTAAAACTATAGGAATTAGTATCGTTCTCATTGTTCTAAATTCCTTGTAAGCACTGAGGCCGTCACTATCGACCTAGATTCATAGATCGATTCAGTGCTGGTACATTGATAATAAGTGTAAATCAGTGCATCTGCGTCAATAGGTCCACACCACATGTCCTAGATTTTAATAAAAGCGTCACGCTCTCTATAATGACGTGATAGGCTGTTTGTGTGGTTCCGTTGACCAAGTCCCGTATTTAGTAGAAATGGGCCGTGACGTGCCTTATGTGAATAGTACGTTAAGAACCTGAGTCATAAAAAAAAACAATTATTTTGAGCAACTGCGCCAAGACATTTATGAATAGATATTTACACGATATTTTTGTTCCTGTGCTTAAGCTGTGTTTTAAGACGTTTTCTAACCATGAATGACGAATAATATATCAATGAAGAATGATGCTACATAGACAATTCTTTTATGTTTCCACAATAATAATATTAGCTTTTACAATTTTATAGGTAATAAACGATAAAAAATATTATTTATCAAGAACATCTAAGTAATTAACTCTCAAAATATATAGGTAGGCTTTATGTAAGCGGAATATAATATGTAATAAAAATATTAGTACCTATGGCCTGCAAACCTATCTAGTTTGCCGTGTGTACTTAATAATTTTGTGACAATTGGGATTTATAATCCGCAAATATGTCATGCATTAGCTGGATAAATGACATACCCGGCATAACAATATCATTTTTTATCTCAAGTTTATAGATACTAGATAAAAATAAAATAGTAAAGGAAGTAATAAATACTTTATTACCGTTGATTAGTTATCGGGCGCTACAAAAATATCGTTCGTTCGTTATCACAAACTAAACAACTTCAAACGTGTAAATACCTGTCTATTACCTTTGCCTTATTCGGTTATCAAAGATAATAAATCATACAATACTCTATGGCCTTATAAGTTTATCTTTCGAACTTCAAAAACGTTTTAAATATTAAGGCAAAAAAATAATAATAGCAGACCGCCCCGGCTTCCAGGGGTATCTAACAAAAAAATAAAAATACATGCCTATGTCAACCGGGGACAGAGTAGCTACCCAACAGTGAAAGATTTTTTAAATCGGTTCAGTAGTTTCGGAGCCTATTCAATGCAACCAAACAAACAAACAAATCTTTCCTCTTTATAATATTAGTATAGAAGAACAGATCAGTATGTATTTTCATTCTAGCTAGGATTTAAATCAAAAATATAACATTAACTAAGTACATTAAAATTTGTTTTTTTATTTATTTTTTCTTTGGTAACTACAGAACGTTGTAGCAGGGCGACAATACCTGGATGACTCCATGACTGCTGAGGAGGTTGCTACGACAGTGGCTCGCATCGGTGGGTGCCCAGTTGAGAATGTAAAAGCTGGAGATATCCGTGAGCATGGTATGAGTGGTGGATCAGTGGTCGTGAGATGTCCTGTTACTGCTGCCAAAAAATTGGCGGGAACAGTGCTACAAGTCGGACTGGTGTCAGTGCGGGCCCGGCTTCTCAAGCCTCGGCCAGCCCGCTGTTTCCGCTGCCTGCGGAACGGACACATTGCGGCTCTCTGCGTAGACGAGGTCGACCGCTCTGGTTCGTGTTTCAGGTGTGGGCAAACGGGACACATTTCTAGAGAATGCAGTGCATTACCACACTGCCTTATATGCGCCGCGGATGGCAAAACAGCTGCGCATAAAGTAGGTGCTAAAGATTGCGAGCAGCCTGCCTCTAATAAAAATAGGAAGAAGGGCAAGGGGGCTAAAGCAAATTTGCTCTTACCTGTGTCGCTGGCTGTCACAGCAGCGGATGAGGTTGTATCTATGTCAACGTAAATATGTCTCATCGTTTCCTTCAAGCAAATTTAAACCACTGCGCTAGAGCACAGGACCTGCTAGTCCAGAGCATGGCGCAGTGGTCTATAGATGTGGCGGTGATCTCCGAGCCCTACTTTGTCCCGCCCAATGACAACTGGCTCGCGGACACAAAGGGCTTGGTAACCGTCGTGGCAAGGGCACCCCTGAGGGTCGTCGCGCAGCGACCTTGCTGCGTTGCAGCCTTGGTGGAAGGCGTGTTGATTCTGGGGGTGTATTTCTCACCAAACAGGGTTCTTGCTGAGTTTGAGGCTTTTCTTAGCGATGTCGGTGCCCTGCTTCAGCAAAATTGCCCCTATCCAGTGCTCATCCTTGGAGACTTCAATGCCAAGTCTATGGCTTGGGGTTCTCCCACTACAGATGCTCGCGGCGCCCTAATAGAAGAATGGCTTTTGGAAACTGGCCTGTGCCTTCTCAATAGAGGCTCAGTGCAAACGTGTGTGCGGCAACAGGGGGGGTCTATTGTAGATCTCTCTCTAGCCAGTCCGACTATAGCACACATGGTGCATAACTGGAGAGTACTTGAAGGGGTAGAAACACTGTCAGATCACAGATATATACGGTTTGAGTTTTCTGATCCATCGGCACCGGCTCTGACGGCCAGCAGGCACTCATCAGCGTTTCCGCGTTGGGTGCTTAGCAAGCTAGACATCGAAATTGTCGAAGAAGCGGCAATTGTCCAGTCCTGGATTGCTCCGCCGAACGTGTCCACAACGGTTAGAGAGGAGGCGGCTTGGTTTCGGCAGGCGATGTTGGGAATTTGCGATGCGGCAATGCCTCGGTCCAGACAGTTGCCTCCGAGACGTCAGGTCTATTGGTGGTCTCAGGAGTTGTCGGAATTGCGCGTTGCGTGTATAGCCGCGAGGCGGGAGTACACGCGACAGCGAAGAAGAAGGACCATTGACCGCGCCCGCGAAGCCCGGCTATATGAGGCCTACAGAGGGTCAAAGGCGAGCCTTCAGGTAGCTATCGGTCGGGCTAAGAATGTGGCTAGGGAGGAATTGCTGGCGTCTTTAGATAGGGATCCGTGGGGGCGACCATACCGGATGGTAAGAGGCAAGCTTCGCCCATGGACTCCCCCACTTACGCAAACACTGGAGCCACAGTTCTTGGAGTGTGTCACTGGTACTCTTTTTCCATCTAGGGTCCACACTCCTCCTCAGATGCGGTCTAGCACTGAGAGTGCCGATGGCATGAGCACGGAGGTGCCCGAGGTCACCGATGCTGAAATGGGTGCAGCTGAGCTACGACTTAAAAGAAAATGCACCGCTCCTGGCCCCGATGGAGTGCCTGGTCGTGTTTTAACCTTGGTACTCGGGGTCATGGGGCCTCGACTTAGGAGTATGCTAGATGCTTGCCTACAACGGGGCGAATTTCCACAATTGTGGAAAGAGGGCAGGCTCGTGTTGCTCCGCAAAGAAGGACGGCCTGTGGATGCTCCATCCGCGTATCGGCCTATTGTGTTGCTTGACGATGTTGGAAAATTCTTTGAGCGCATCATTACTGCTCGCCTCGTCAAGCATCTATCGAGTGTAGGGCCTAATCTGTCCGATAACCAATTTGGATTCCGAGAGGGTCGCTCCACCATAGACGCGATTAAGCGTGTCAAGTCCCTCTCGGACCAGGCAATATCGGGTGGTGGGGTGTTGCTGGGAGTATCGTTGGATATAGCCAACGCTTTCAACACTCTGCCATGGAGTGTCATCATAGAGGCTCTCCGTTACCATGGAGCACCAGCGTACCTCCAAAATGTAATCGGGGACTACTTAACACACAGAGCAGTGCTCTACGAGAGTCGTAGCGGACTTGCGTCACGGCAAATGTCCTGTGGAGTTCCACAGGGGTCGGTGCTAGGTCCGCTTCTGTGGAATATTGGCTATGATTGGGTCCTTCGGGGCGCTACTCTCCCGGGCGTCAGTGTGGTGTGTTATGCTGACGACACACTGATTTTATCCCGGGGGTGTTCGTTCCGTGAAGCGGCCCGTCTGGCCACAGCGAGCGTGGCGCAGGTCGTCGGACGAATAAAAATGCTGGGCCTGGACGTTGCGCTAGAGAAATCCGAGGCCCTCCTCTTTCACGGGCCCCGGAAAGCGCCTCCAGCGGGGTCCCACATAATTGTTAGTGGCTTTCGAATCGAAGTAGGGTCCACCATGCGTCATCTCGGGCTAGTGCTTGATAGCAGGTGGACCTTTGACGCCCATTTCGATAAATTAGGACCCAGAGTGTTGAAGGCGGCGGCTGCTCTCAGTCGCTTACTGCCTAATTTGGGAGGACCGGGGACGAGCTGCCGTCGACTCTTCTTGGGGGTGGTTCGCTCCATGATGCTCTACGGGGCTCCCGTATGGGCGGAGAGCCTGACTCGGCGCGGTTTGGCTCTATTGAGCCGTCCGCAGAGGGCTATGGCAGTCCGGGTAATACGCGGCTACCGCACGATATCCTGTGTGGCCGCGTGCCTCCTGGCAGGTACACTTCCCTGGGACCTGGACGCCAGAGTCCTCGCGAGTGCTTACGAGTGGCGAAAGGAGCTGCTCGGCCGCGGTGAAAGGCCTCCACCTCGAGCGGAGGAGGAAATGTTGAGGGAACTCCGTTTTGCCTTCTTGGAGGTATGGGCGGAGCGGCTAACTATTCCTGGAGCAGGTCTCAGGACTGTAGAAGCTGTCCGTCCCGTCCTACAGCAATGGGTCAGCAGACGCCACGGAGTGCTGACCTTTCGGACAGCGCAGGTGCTGTCGGGGCACGGCTGTTTCGGCAGTTACCTGTTCCGTATAGCCCGGAGAGAACCTACCCCCCAGTGTCACCACTGCACTAATAGCGAGGACACGGCGCAGCATACACTCGAGCACTGCCCTGCTTGGGCGGTGCAGCGCCAGTCCCTCGCTTTGATATTAGGCGAGGATCTCTCGCTCCCGGCCGTAGTAGCCTCCATGGTCGAGAGCGAGGCAGCTTGGGGCGCCGTTACCGTCTTTTGCGAAGAGGTAATGGCGCTCAAAGAGAGCGCGGAAAGGGAGCGAGAGTGTATAACCGACCTCCCGATTCGCGCCCGGCGCACAAGGGCTAGGAGGAGGGCTGACAATGCCCTCCTTCAGCCACCATAAACGGCTCTAGGGCGGCAGACTTGGGGAAGTCTGCTGCTCCATTACATGGCCAAAGTTGGCGCGTGCGGTGCTTCCGCGCGCCTCTTCATCAGCGAAAGGGGAGGCAGTAAGCCATCCCCACCCTCAACGGTGCGGCTCCGTAAAGGAGCGTCCCTACTGGAGATCGCGGTAGTTTGCACCGCTTTCCCGTAGTCTCCAGTATAAGGGAAGGGAGAAGCACTCCGGTGGTTTTAGCCGGTAAAAGTCCGGCACACCCCTCCGCCTTCCCCAGGGCGGAGGAAGTCCATGAGGATTTCCCCGGAAAAAAAAAAAAAAAAAAAAAAAAAAAAAAAAAAGGGCGACAATACCGTTTTTAACAATACATTTGTTAAAAACAATATATCCACCAAACCAATAACTACAACTTTACTTTACTTTAGCTTCTCCAAAGAAAGAAGAAACTAAAATACTGTTCACACTCACTCCTAAATAATAGAATAAACTCTGATTGGCAGCTTAAATAATAACGTGCCAACTAAGACAATATTCAGTGTAAGTCAAGGCCTCACGTATATTTAAATAACAACAATGGACGATGAATAAACGTGTCCCAGAAAAATTAAATACTTATAATTCCTAGTAAAAGTAAAATGTATTCACAGCTTAATTAACTGAGATATTACGTTTGTTCCCACGAGAAGATATAAAGGTAAGCAAGGTATTATTAGACGCTTTTACTCTTTTATAAAATAATAAACTGCTTCATTTCGTGAGAAGAAAATAAACTCACGGTATTTTTGCACCTACAAAATTAATAAGATGAAAGAAAACTATGGTGTTTTGCTTTTTTTTTTGATAAATGTTGACAACATCACATACGTTGCTTTGAACCCAAAGTAAGTAGCTAAAGCACTTGTGTTATGGAATTCAGAGATAACGATAGTACCACAAACACCCAGACCCGAGACAATGTAGAAAAGTGTTTTTTTTTTCTACAATTGACTCGTCCGGGGTTTTTGCACCTACAAAATTAATAAGATGAAAGAAAACTATGGTGTTTTGCTTTTTTTTTTGATAAATGTTGACAACATCACATACGTTGCTTTGAACCCAAAGTAAGTAGCTAAAGCACTTGTGTTATGGAATTCAGAGATAACGATAGTACCACAAACACCCAGACCCGAGACAATGTAGAAAAGTGTTTTTTTTTTCTACAATTGACTCGTCCGGGGTTTGAACCCGGGACCTCAGAGCTAGCAAGACCTTCAAAACCGGTGTGTACGCCACTCGACCACGATGACTTGATTATTTTTTGTGGTTATGATTAGCGCATTGTCTCTAGGAATTGAACAAGGACATTGCAAGCATTAAAAACTAATTAACGAAATCAGGGAATTCAATTAACCTTCGGTACTTAATTACTCATAAGATTAACGGTGAAATCACACGTGTCCGAATCCATTACGGTTTTTTTTCTGGATGCATGAAAACACACACAAGTTAGAATCACCGATTTAGACAAATTTTGTATTAGACATAGATGTCTAGTAAAAAGACACAAAAATTGACTTGAACCAGTTTATTTCTGCACTAGCCGCCCGTCCCAGCTTCGCACGGGTGGACATATATTTTTTAAACATTTTGGGATAAAATATATAGCATATGTTAATAGATAATGTAGCATTCTAAGCGTGTAAGATTTTTTTAAATCAGTCCAGTAGATTTTGAGTTTATTTGTTACAAACATACAAATCTATACTAATATATAAAGCTGAAGAGTTTGTTTGTTTGAAGTTTGAACGCGCTAATATCAGGAACTACTGGTCCGATTTGAAAAAATCTTTGAATGTTGGATAGCCCATTTATTGAGGAAGGCTATAAGCTATATAACATCACGCTGCGACCAAAAGTAGCGGAGCATAAATGAAAAGCGGTTGAAACTAAAACACGCGGTCAAAGTCGCGGGGGACAGCTAGTGTATAATATTAGTGTAGATGTAGATACCTTTACAGATAGACGGAAAACGCAGGAACATTTTTGTGCTCATGACACAAAACATACCAACAAACAAATCATTCTTACATCAAATGCTAAAGAGATACCCTAAGACTTATAATTTTTAAGCTTAAAATTTTTTGCCGACAAACTTTACACTACCGCGTTTAATCTAAGTCCTATATTAGCTTTTTGTCCCTAAGCTATCAATTTAATGGATAGACTACCACAAATGCCATAATGAACACTCTTGCGCTATTATCTAAGGTTATTGAACTGTAAGCCGACACCGCGCTGATTTGAACATATTTGGAGAGGAGCCAAGACGATTCGGAAATGTCAAGTCCAGTCTGGACAAGCCCAACTCTAGACTGAAATATTTATTGAACATGCTGTGAACACCTGTAAGTTTTTCTTTTGCCATATAAAATCATCGAGCATACAATAAACGATGTTTCTCGTATATAAAACATTCTTCATACACACGTTCTTTTCTGCTTAACCCAAAGGTCGACTGGCAGAGAATGCCTTCTGGCATTAAGTCCGCCTATGTAAACTATGCATAAAGCAACAATTTTATTTTTTGTGATATGTAATTAATAAATAAATATTTTATGAGTATATATATACAAATATCCTCCTTCATTTCCTAGCTTCTGTATTTAAGGTTTGACAACCGCAAAGGTCATACAGAATACAAAACTTTTTAAAATTTGTACCTATCAATCAAATTCAACATTTTATTGTAATTTATCAAGCGTGGTGATCAATGCTCGTTCCTTCTCTATACAAGAAGAGACCTGCGCCCAGCAGTGGAACATTTATATGCAATATGGGCATAATACAATATTTTGATGATAATATATTATTATAATACAATATTTTTCCAAATAGATTTTGCCTTATACATGAGCAGATTTTTTTTCCAAAAAATGAATTTATCTTCCTAAGAATAAATCAGGTATTTAAAACTTTAAGCAAAATCTTTGTATGCAATCATGATGCAATGACATTATCCCTTATGCGACTGAGCGTAGGCTTCATAATGTGGCACTGAACTCTTAAATTAATGTTAATAGTGGCCCCGATTCTGTTAAACTTACACTAAAGTTATTTTAGGCCATCGGCATCTTTTTCACTTGTACACAATTAGAAAAGGACAGACGAAAATTAGAGCTGTCAAATTTAGTTTCGACTAAAATTTTCATATATATCTAGCGACACGCAGAAACGTGTGCACTGAAACACAGTGAAAACAAGGCAAAAACTGTTTTGAAATTTTTTTATTAGTTGTTATCTGTTGCCGTCCTTTTCTCACATTGTATGTTAGTAAAAGATAGCGATGGTTTAATTTTGATTTAGTTAGCGTACAAGGGAATCGGCGCCAGTGAATAATTTTCAAATTCGTTAAGTCAATTTCGTAAAGGAGCAATCGAAACTTTATATGACAATAATCTGCAAGATAAACGCCTCTTCTCATACCAAATAAGAATGTGGAACGATCACCACTCTGAGTTGGCGATTTCAGATTCTAATTTGATTTTCAGGTTGCATTGCTAGTCAAAAGAAAAAAACTTTAAAGTAATATAATATAGTACCTACATGTACTACAATAGCCTAATCTTATAGGTATGAATAACTGCTAATCAAGAGTTTAACAATGGAGAACAATAATGAGGACAATGATTAGCAAAGTTCCACGAAGATAAAACTTCAGCAACATATTTTAAATACATTCGTTGACATACGAACGGTATTTGGTTGTTTTAACAAATGTAGTAAAAACACATTTAATTACAAACTAAACGCGTCTAACGTTATTAAAGATAGTTAAAACTAAACTTTAGGCATCATGGATCATCTAATGGCCAGTTCCTATATTAAAGAAACGAACCGTTTTCCCTACGGACGGTAGAAACTTCTTAGTTTCGCTTAGAAAATTCTACCGTCCCTAAACAAAAAAAATTGATTCTTGAATATAGGAATCAGACATAAGAGACGCAATAAGAGAAGTCTGAGTAAGAGAAGTCCCGTCTAAAAGTACATTTATTTCGATTGACGTGATTGAATAGCTAAAAGAAATTGTTGGCAATCTAAACGCTTTTAACAAACTTGCATTTTACGAATAATATTTTTAAACTGGCTGATCTTCTATAACCTTGAATTATTTTGAGTTTCTTTGGTAGTAAGAAAGTATGTTTGTCAATTTCGTTCTAAAGAGAACAGAAAAGTTTGGTTTTCAGTGGAAGAGCCACCGAAACTGATAAAAATCTATGTAATTGGTCATTAAAATTACTAATCAAAATTTTATTTTATTTATTTAGCTGTTGGTGCGTGTAATGAAATATTTTAATCAGGTAATTCTCTTTTTCAAATAAATAAACATTTTATTATTAGAAGACATAATTTGTCTTATTATTCTAGAAAACGAATGCTAATCTTTTGATATCTTACCACAACGATCCGTCATGACCAATGTATTTTTTTTTCTTTCTTTTGAAAATGTTAGATTGTCAATTTCGTCAGCCGTGTTTTAGTTTTAAATTGCAATATATCTCTTTAACTAGGAAGGGTTGCTTGTTTAACGCAGTGTGACATAAATTCCGTTACGCATCGATTACAACTTCGCCGATTCAGCGCATCTAATCCAATATTTCATAGTTGACTCATACTGTTTTTAAGCAATCTAATTTTGTAAATCCGGTAGTCTTAGAACCAAAACGAAAGAACACCGTTATTGAAATCAAAAGCACTTATTTGAAGATCTATATAATCTTAGTAGATTTATAACTTAAGTGCCATAAAATTAATATTAAAATGCGAAAGAAACGCACATTTCTGATGACTGGCCTTTTGGTCTAGTGGTTAGTGACCCTGACTGATAAACCAGAGGTCGTGGATTCGATTCCCACCCAGTACAAATCTTTATGTGATGAGCATAATCATTTGTTCTGTGTCTGGGTATAATAATTAATATAATATAATTTGTCTATTATATATGTATTTAGAAATATATAAGTATGTTTATCAGTTGTCTGGTTGCCAGAATACAGGCTCTGCCTAGTTTGGGATCAGATGGCCGTGTGTCAGTTGTCCCATGATATATTATTATTATATTATATTATTATTTCATATCTCTGAAAGGCCGAAAACAAGAAATGACATTTCTCCACTAGTAACAGGTTTACTTAAGTATATATTAGGTATGTACTTATATATACTTTAAACATTAAATATTCTTTGTATGTACTTTGGCTGCAGATAACTAGTGCTGGAAGATATCAATGGAGAGTATCCTAAGTTAAACAATGGAGGAGTTGATATTATACAGGCTATTATTCTGCATACATGTTGTTCAATTCGACACCTGTTATGTCAACAGTTCAAACACCTTGTTTCCGGAGGTACTGCGTACCGCATAACCTCCGGAAATCATCAAAGACTAGAGGCCATATTATAAAAACAAATTATATAATTATTCCTATACCTACCAAAATAGGTAACTTTAGGATTTGTTAGAAAAACGGCGGCGTTCTAAACAAAATTTCACTTTGACAACCGTTTTCGTGCTAGGGACCCAAGATTACTTACCAACGAATCAATTTTACCTCTCCAATCAATATCCTTACTAATATAAAGTAGCTCTGTCTGTCTGTCGCGCTTTCACGCCAAAACTGAAGAACCGATTAAATGAAATTTGGTACACAGATAGTCAGAAAAAACATAGGATACTTTTTGCCGCGATAACCGACATCCACGCGAGCGGAGCCGCGGCAAACAGCTAGTTGAAGTATATAGGTAGATTACTATAATCAATGACTGCTTTGTTCAAGGTCACCAGGGGTACAGCGCTTAACGTTGACCGCCTCGTGCCATCCAGTGCTGGGTAGTATCGATTATAATGAATAATTCAAACAAAACTGTAATTGTGTAGTCTTAAGAACAATATTGCTTTCGTCGATAAAAACACAAATATGGAAGTGAGAAAGCTGAGGTTAGACGCGTACTTGTTTACTGCATAGGTACCTACTTTCAAGATATAAACGAGTTACCATCCAAGTAAACACACCGAATAGCTACAAATTTTGTCTTATCTAATTCACGACCTCCGTGGTCGAGAGGCGTACACATCGGTTTCCAAGGTGTTAAGATCTAGCTGATGGAGCTCAGTGGCGTGCCACAGGAGAGGCCTATTTCTAGCAGTGGACGAACATAGGGTGATGAAGATGATGATAAGGCCCTAGCGAACCCCGGACGGGTCAATGTAAAACCACTTTTCTACATTGTTTCGAGTCTGGGTTGTGGTACCTTCGTTGTCTCTGATTCCATAACACAAGTACCTACTTTAGCTACCAACTTACTTTAATACCTATTTTTAATACCTATCATTCAGAATGTATTACTCAGCCGTGTGAAAAGAAACTCAGTATGTCCGGTGCCACCACAGTCAACCTCGCTACTATCCTTGTTAACTAATCTCTACACCATGGCACGTGCTGCCACATACATCTGCGATGTAAAACTGGGTTTATGTATAAGGACAATACGAAAATGATGAAGAAGTCATATTTATTACTCACATCGTTTCTCTCGACGACCATAGCGCGAACGCGCGTGTATAGCGCATCCTCGCGCATGCGCGCCGCATCCCGGATCTCGCGTACCAAGTCGGTCAGGAAGCCTGGCGCGTATTGCCCTGTGACGTACACTGCAAATAATAATATATTAACTTAAAGGTTATGTAGTACAAATGACTGCGGTACTTTGCTGTGCACCCCCGTGGTTATAGTGGCCAAGATGCAAATTGTAAATTATTTCCCACTCGATCCTCGAAGGGTAAGGCAGTGTCTTATTATAGGTATAGGTTCAACATTTCAAGACTTTTCCTAGAGAAATATAGATGCCGCAAATCGAAAAGCTGGGTTTAGCTTTGTGGGAATAGTAGCGGTGCACCGCGGTTTCACCCGGCGAAACGAGTCCCCGATCCCGTTAGACACCTTTTTCTTTTAGTGATTTTTTTTCGAAATTTTTAGTTATTTTGATATTCGGAGTGCAGACGAAAGCAATCAATCAAAGATCATGAACATTGGTCCACCCGTTCTTGAGTTATAAATGGTGTAACTAACCCGACTTTGTTCTTCATATATACCTAGATATTGAAGAGAATCAAGTTATTTAAGTAAGAAGTGCTTATAAAACACTATTGCCAGAGGACACGTCAACAGATGTGTTTATTAAAATTTAAATCTAACCAGAGGATGAAAGTTAGCTTTCTTCTGGGATATAAAATAGCCTTTCCTAAGATCAAACCTCTCTTGACTTGACAATCGGATTCACTTTCGCAAAGAATTGATGTTTATTTTTACCCGACTGCCATGGAAGGGTTATGTTTTTTGCGCGTATCTTATAGGTTTATGTATTACTTCGTATCTTCCAAACGGCAAGATGGATTTCGACAGTTAAGGTATCGTTAGATTCGTCTCATAAGCCCAAATATCCTTAGATAAGAGTTGTAAAACAAAAAGCGGCGATAAATTGTGTGAGGTGTAGGTACATATTAAAATAAAGGGTTTT
This sequence comes from Diachrysia chrysitis, assembly GCA_932294365.1. NCBI lineage: Eukaryota > Metazoa > Arthropoda > Insecta > Lepidoptera > Noctuidae > Diachrysia > Diachrysia chrysitis. Next base: position 4,055,484 of record OW028661.1, read on the forward strand.
ATAAATAGTTTAGAAAAATATACGCAACTCGTTTGTTTAAATATAATTTGGAATAAGAAATGCTAAAATAAATAATTATTATAAAACGCCCTGCCTTAGCACTATCTGAATGTTTCTTAGCAGTCGCTTATTTAATGTTTTTAGGTTGCCGTACCTCTGAAGGAAAAAACGGAACCCTTATAGGATCACTTTTTTGTCCGTCCGTCCGTCTGTCTGTCAAGACCCTTTTTCTCAGGAGGTATCAAGCTGGAATTTATATCAAATACTCAGGTCTAAGCCAACGCAATCAAAAGATACAGCCGTTTGTGCCGCAAATTTTCGACACTCGCAAGGGAATCAAAACGTGCAGGGTACTTCCCGTGAACTCAGAATCTAGAAATTGGGTACGAAGCAACATCTTATAGCACAAATAAAGGAAAAACTGCGAAAACTGCAAATTTTTATACAGGTTTGTATGGAACCCTCGGTGCACGAGTCGCACTTGGCCGATATTTTTTTATAAAATGAAACTCTTCAGTGTATTTTTTGTAGCTTCAAACAAAACCGAGCATAGCTAATTTGGTTCGGCAAGTTGGTGCACGAAAACAATCCGTCATTATTATATAAATAACTGACTTTCTATTTAAGGGTATGACTACCGTTCTTTTTAATTAAAACATTTCCTGAAAGTACATAATCGTAGTTTCAAAGGTTTTTGTAACAAAACTGCTTTTTACATTTCGACTTCAAATTACCTAGTCTCCACAAAAAAAATGTCAGAATGACATCTTATTATTTTTTATCTATAAGAAAAAAAAAGGTAAATTAATAAACTAAAAATAAGTGATTGAACGTATAGGCGAGTGGTAAAGTCACCACGCTAACTACCAAATGTGCGCGACGTGCTGCGAGTTTGATCTCAGCATGGCACAAACATTTGTGCGATCCACAAATGCTTGTTCCAAGTCTGGGTGTTTTTTGTGCATGTGATTGGAATTTTTGTAAAAACCCCCCGTGACACGAGGATTAAATTCCTCAACGAGAGAACCGTTTTTTTTATTTTAAATGGCTGCTTAATAATACAATAGTATACAGCTGATATAATTTGAAATAAAAGATAGTAGCATTACAAAATCGCATAATTCAGAGTAAATAATTTTCTTTTATGATTGATCGCTTATTGCTGCTCGTATTACACGCAAACTACGTCTAATAGCCATAATTCAAAATTACATTATGTAAAAAATGACTGGGAGTTGTTAGTATAATCGTGTAATCATGTTATACAATAACTGTTATAGCATTTTAATTCTATGAAAAATAAATACTGATTCAGACTATAAAAAATAACAACTTTTTTTAAGGAAACCATAGTCAATTCCAAAATATAAATGGGCCTTACCATACAAAATTATCATTAGCTGATTAAAATTAAGTACTAAAATTCAGAGGTTCAAAATTTCGTTTCGGAATAGTGTCTTACTTTCCTGGAGAAAGTTGTTCATTTCTGTGGGCTGAAGCAGTATTACAAATATGACCTGGCATTTCTGTAGCACCCGGTATATGTTTTACAACTTCTTTTAGTCTTTCTTATTAATTTTGCATGGATCTTACTTAAAACAGCGTTTTAATCATATTTCCTAATTTAGTGTCTACAAACCAACTATAGAGCCTATCAGATCATCGAAGTAAAACAAATAATTTATTAATTCATTATATTTAAGCTCGCAAAATCTTACTGTTGCTTATCAAATCATTCGAAAAGAGATATCCAGAGCATATACACTTAACTGCACACAAAAAAAAACCATGCACATTCTAAGATTCTTCTCACAGCAGAAGCAAATCCCCTTAAGTATCTACAGTAAAATTCTTTCAGTTTAAAAGCTTATAGAGTTCAGTACGTCTACCGCAAGGACGTTAACAACTGGGTAGAGCTAACTCAGAGACCAAGTTACCTAATGTCAATGTTAGTTTAACACGCGATAAGGTAAAATACTGCTATTAAAATTTCCTATGTCCCTGTATCTAAAACAACAATGTATTTAGAGCATAATACTTTTTTTATAATGCGGAGTACAAAGTTGAAATTGAAAATAAGTCCTTCAATCATCCTTTTCAATCTAACATCAATCAACACCGTACACGATCAATCTGACATCAATCTAATCAAGGTTACAGATTGAACTGGTGCCGGATTGATCGTCTAATGGCCGACCAGAACTCAGCCTGAGTATCAAATTAAAAATTAACCTATTTCCTGAATGAAAAGTAATTATCAATCCCTAAATTAGAAATGTATGAGCTTGTCTTTGAGATTATGATATGATCGTTTGTAAACATACATGAAACACTAGAGTATCGTATTTCAGAAAAACGTCATAAACTTCACTTTGTAATTTAGTAACTTTTCCAATCAGGTAGGTACATCAAATAAGTATCGATCAGGTGATATTACTTATAGCTGAATGAATTCAAGTTATTTCAGTGCGCAAGCAACGCAGTGTTGACCTGCATAATACGATTAGTGGGAGATAAGGCTTAACCAGGTATCGACAATAGTGTAAATGGCTCCGAGCATTTCTAAGTTAGTCGTGGTAAGGCTTTTTATAAACTAACGCTTTTTATTTCAAAAGGAGATATAAAAGAACCCGTCTTAAAATGTGATGGAAATAATATTAAGCTTGATTTGAAAATTTTGATTTAGCTTTTGGGCTAACTTTTAACGAAACGAGAGGAAGAACTTGAATTAATTTTATTGAACCCTTGGATTCGTCTAGTATATCCTACAAATGTAAGAAGTTACCAAACAACCAAGCTGTAGGTCACGTAACTCACGCGATTTCGCCTGCTCTATGCTATAACGCCTGTTTTATTTTCTACTAATGTCTGTGGTCTGATCTACATTCAACACGAAAGGGTATTAGACTACACAATATATCTAACTAAGAGCCAGTTATAGGACAAACAATGACTAGATGACCCCATTTGATGGGTAAGAAACACGTGTGAACAATACCTACATTTACCAGAATGGTAGACCCACAAACCAAAAGAAAAAGACAGAACTAAGAAACATGATTCATAATTGGACTGCACGGATAGCCGAGTGGTATATAGGTCACCACGCCAATTACCTCTGCGCGCGACGTGCCGCGGGTTCGATCCTCGCATGGGACAAGCATTTGTGTGACCCACAAATGCTTGTTTCAAGTCTGGGTGTTCTTTGTGCATGTGATTTGAATGTTTGTGCGACACAAGGATTAAATTGCTTAGTGCGGGAGTCGTTTAAAAAAAAAAAAGAAAAAAAATGAAAAGAAAAAGGGCATTTACCCTCAATAATGGCATGAAGCTCGCCTGTTACACATTCAGCAAAATAAAGACGAAATTTAAGCAAAGGATGCTGATGTATTTATTATTCTGACAAAGGGTTAATTGGTTAACTATGAACGATACAAACAAAATACATTATACTTTTGAATATAATTGCGAAATCAAACAAATAATACATAACTAGATAAAAGGATATTCAAAGAAAATTACATTCCACCTAATACGAAAACTACCTTGGTGCTTATAAAGCGAAAGTGGTATATCAGGAATATCAGGACTGCATAAGGAAGTAAATGGTCTATTATAACTACCGAGAAACTTGTAACGTCAAGAAACAAGACGGTTTAATGACAAACTGTAAGTTGAAAGCTAACTTATTCAGATATCTTCTAACTAGTGGTTAAAGTATTCATTACAGTTAAAAGCCCCGTAGACTATCATTAACATGTACCTACTTCATAGTGCAGCCATAGAATCTATTAGTGTCCGATTTCATTTTAGATGTAAAGCATTAAGTGGCTTCTGTAAAGGACACATGTAAACCATTCAAAATAACGGATTTCTCTTCACTTAGTTTTAAAAGAACGTGTTCAAAATAATAATTGTGAAGTCTACAACGTTTAACATTCCCATTGGCTGGTCCGCGATCGAATTCGGTAATAATTAAGTAATGTTTCTCACTTTCACGATGAAAGTAAATCAGACCTGTTTTTGTGAAGACTTTTTACCAAGTGAATTAAATGACTAAATAATGAGTCTGCAATTTTCAATTTTGGGAGAGATCGGATATTGATTTTGCTTGAAATCATGACTTGATAAGATTTTTTATAGCGACTGTCGAAGTAGCGATGGACACAGAAACTTTGCTCATACACTCTTATATATATCGTGCCCAATGGAACGTACTGGAATTTCTCGGGCACGATTCCAAACTATGGAAAGCATCCATGAATTTCCAACCAGAAAAAAAAACCCAATAATTCCACCTGAGAATTCTATCGCAATACGAACAGAGCATTTAAATCCGGATGAGTAAGTACTGTAAAAATATCGAACAAAAAAGATTTCAAAAGTAAAATTTCATAGTATTTGTGTGTGAGCATAGCCGCGTTTGTTTTGTTCTGCATTGTTCCGACTGGACAAAATACGAAATATTATCACGCGCCGTTTTAACAATCCTGTCCTGGTTTTCATGCGAATATGACATACTAAGTAGTTATTTTGTATTGTGTCTATTGATGTTGATTAGTTTTAGACTTGACATCTATTTTTATATACATTTTTGTGTAATACATGATTAACCTTGGTGAGGTGAATTCATGGTTATTTCTCAAACTGGTTATGCAAATGTACGAACCTCTTCGATCGAAAAGGACATCGGACATTATTATTATTATTTTATTATTATATAACCTTTTAGGTGTCCCACTGCTGGGCAAAGGTCTCCCCCAATTTGCTCCAGGATCTTCTGTCTGAAGCCGCTTCCCACCAATCCGGCAAATAGCGATCGATATCGTCCCGCCAGCGTCTTTTCGGCCTACCCCGTTTTCGAGTTCTGGCGCTAGGTACCCACTCGGTGGCAATTCTCGCCCATCTATCCAGACCCATGCGGCCAATATGACCAGCCCAGCTCCATTTTAACTTGGCTGTCTGGATACCGACATCTGTAATTTGCGTTTTTGCGCGAAGGGTGGTGTTCCGCACGCAATCGGTTCTTTTTACTCCCAAAATACTACGCTCCATTGCTCTTTGGCAAATCTTAAGTTTGGTCTTCTGTTGTTCAGTCAGCGACCAGGTTTGGGAGCCGTAGGTAAGGACGGGCAGGATACACATGTCGACGAGTTTGCGCTTTAAAGAATGCTAAAATGCTCATTAAAAATAAGTAATTAATTATTATTATTTAGTTTAAAAAGTATGTTTAATGGATTAAGTGCGTAACCATTTACAAGACTAATGCTTTTACAGGGCTGATTTTACCAACGAATAATTTGGAATATTTGACAGTTCTTTCATAAGAAATCTGTCGGACATCAATTTTATTTAACGATTAAAATTTATCTGGCGTGGATAAATTAAGTCTTTTTATAACCACAATGTCGAATAAAAATAAAAACTAGTTCATTTATAATTTTACGATTTTGGCCGAGTGACAACGCAAGTCGTTTATTTTGCCAAATAAAGAGAGCTGTATGTAGATAGCTACTAAGTACCAAAAAGTTTAATTTTAAATACAATCAAATAAAAATTATACAAAATAGGTACTTAATTGAATATGAGCACATGACAATTTATAACAAATGTTGACTCTGTTTTCTTTGAAATACGTGGTGTGTCGTGTCACGAACATTTCAAATGACGAGAGCTACTTTGGTAAAGAAACAAGTCTGCTCTAAGCGCATATTTGATAAAACATAAGTTTTTATAACAACAGGGCATAGTTTATCAACCCAGTATCCATAAAAACAACTTATTTATTTTAGATAAAGTATTCATTATTCTTTAATTATTTGGATTAGTATTATTTAATGTAGTTATAAAACAATACAGAATAGACGACTCTGAACTTTGATAAAAGCCTGTTAAAGAAACGGGAAAATGTTTTGTACTTATCTGAATATATTTAATTTAGCAGATATAAAATAATAATATGAGAAACAACATATTTTATGACTATGTTAATAGCTTCTCTGAACCAATAAAAAAATTGTAGCTATACAAATTACTTTTGTAGATAAGATACGATAGAGGAAAGTATTTGACATAGTTTTGTAAGATAAAGCACTTAATGATGCGAAATATTAGATATGTTTAGGTGTAAAAGCAACAAAATTATTCGAGATATTTATTTTTTATATCTCGCATTAATTGGTTGCATTAAGTTACAAATTTAAAACGACGAGATAAGAAAGAAACTATATGTTGTTTACTGTTTTAGGCACTATCATAATATGGCCAGCTAAAATTTAAACGTCAACGTTTGAGAGACTATAATAAATTGAACCTAAAACAACACTTGTACGTAACTTGTTACAATTTATTACACTAACTATTATCTCAACTGGCCTATGCATTATTTATTAACTGAGTTACCCGTCCCCTTGGTCTAACAAGGTCGGCATGACGTACACCGTTTTATCTAACGTAACGTGCATCATATAATACAAACATCGAGATTATGTATGGTATAAGGATAAGTGAAGCGTTCTACACGTTATCAGTAATAAAAAATCTTCTTAATATAGAAATGCAAGGGCATGTGATGAAAAACTGTGCCTAATCTGTAATAATCAATTGTATACTGTGTGTTACTCGTCGCAACGATAATTTCATCTATCTATTTTTGGACATACAAAGATTTTTCACGAGTACTCCCACAGGGGTCTATCTTGAGACAAACAATACCACCGATTTTTAGTTAATAATGAGCGAACTATGGTAAAATTCTATCACATCGTAATATTAATGGAATTTTAATATATGAATATATTTGAATACGAAATAATCAATAACACAAATGTCATCATATTAATCTAATTACATGACCTAAGACCATCACTGCTCTTATTTTATGTAACGCTGTTTGGTTATTCAATCGCTAAACAAAGAAGAACACTTCTAACAGTTTTACTAAATACTGGCAGGCGCAATATGTCTGATTCTAATTTAAGAACAACAGATTTTGTAATGAGCCCATTGTACTATATTTTTTGTCTGTTTCATAGTACAAACAATAGAGGATATTCAATTCAAATATCATCTTATCAACATCAATCTATTTGCTACATGTTTAAGCCCTATATTTGGGATTTTCCATTGAGCAGTGGAAATTCGTGAAGTGATAGAAATGAATTATCATATAAGAAGTCTAAAATTGACTTTTCTTCTAAGAGGTCAATCACTATCAATTTTTATCTGACTTTCCCCTCAATACTAAAATGCATCTCAACTTTAACACTTTCTTAAATGTCCATCTGTTGCTTCTTTAGACCTTAAAATGACAGAGACACCACAAGACATAACGGTGACTTAAAATGAATTTACATTTAAGTATTTGGCCCTTTATCACTTTAAGTGCTTAAAAATTTACTGCTTTTGATTTGAGATGTACTGACAGTGTTATTATGTATTTCAATTTCAATTCTTGTACAGATCTTCAAGTTTATAATACTTTAACTCAGATTTTTCTACTAATTTCCTTGTAATATAGATAAGTAAACAATTTAGGTGACTTACCATTATCATTTAGGGAGTGATTAGGCGTTGGACCAATACTTGAGCTGGAACCCTTCAGTATGGCATTGTGCTGCCGTAAGTTCTCCAATTCCACTGTAAACAAGTCATGAATACTAAAGGAAAATCGTTATGAATAATGAATGCATTGTAATTACTAATTACTGCAAAAACAAGCTAACTGTTCTTGATAAGTGGTTGAAAACATTATGGATTTCAATATTGACTGTGAATTGCTCATATTAATTGTTCTTACTGGAATAATTTTCTCAATTACTCAAGCATTTATTTTTAATGTGACTGATATTTCACAATTATTTATTTTATGTTTGACCAATTTTGTCTTACAAATACTGCTGATAATAAGAACTTTTTATGTAGTAACAAAAACTTATTTAAAACTGATGACTAAATGCTTATAGGTTAGAGGCATAAATTGTGTGTAAATATGGACAACAATGTATAATGTATTTGTGAAATCATGCTTATTATTTATGCAAGATTCATAGCAGATCACAGTGAGTTTCATAATTATTCTATTCATATTTTCAAGTATAGTGTGCTGTTGCTTTTTTGATATGAAATAAGTAAACATATTAAAGACTATCATAATTTACTAATTGTAGCTCCGTACAAATATAATAAATGCATGGTGATCATAAAAAATAACTAGGTACTTTAATTAAGAATTCAAGCTTCAGTATTTATTGAACTTAGGCAAAGCTTCTTTTAAGACTACAATATAGACTCAAGACTTTTACAAAAATATTTATGACTTGAAATTATTCATCTCACTTTAAACATCAATTTATGAGCATATTAAATATGCTCTCAACTTAATCCTTGACACATTAAATATTGTGTGGGTTACTGTCATGTAGGTGTACTTGTTTGAAAGGTTTCACCAAAATCTTTGGAAGGTTGCATACTCCATGCATTGCTCAAGGCCACTTGTTGAAATATGTTATGCAGAACAACATACATACAAAATATCTTGATCTAATTCTAGTACAGTTTAATTAGAAATAAATGGACTAACCTTTACTATCCATTAAGTCTTTAGTCAGTCTTTCATTCGCCATTTTCAGTGATGATATCTGGTCCAGCAGACATGTTAAGAGTCGGCTACCCACTTGGCTGCCAGACATGTCTGAACTGGCCTCTGAGCCTGTCTCCACATCCCCGTTAGCTGGCCTCGCTACATCAGGCAGGCCTCTCACACAGGGGTCACTGTACCTCCTTGCATTACTACCTTCATCCTTGTCATTCCCATTCATGTCACTATTAGAGTTTGTATCAACTACAGAGGTCACTATGGGAGGCAAACTGGCAAAGTCCTGGCTGTCAGATAAGTTCTTTGGTTGTAAGTAGTTGTTTTGGTGGGTGTGCGTCGGCGTCACGTTCCTGGAGGTGTTGGTCGACTCCTCAACCTTGTCGCTGCGGCGCCGCACTCGCGGCCTTTGCACTTGGATGCTTTTGTTTACACTCTGCACGTACCGGTACTCGGGCCCGTAGAGCTGCATCATAGGTGGGTTGCAGTACGTAGGCAGCGTAGGCAGAGACATCGGCTCAGGTGCAATACTATACATGTGTCGGTAAGGATCGAAACCGGGCGCAAACTGAGAACTACCCATCGGATAATTCATATTGGGGTTGACGAAAGTATCATACGTATCCATGCTAGGCGTCGCTTCCTGGATGTGGTGCATTGTCTTGTCTAACCATTTCGACAGGTACGAGCCTCTGCTCCCACGAGATTTCTTCCGCTTTCCCAAGGAGCCGTTACTATTCGACGGTTTGCCGTTCACTTGTTTTGGTGTAGAAGCCATGAATGTCACTATATTGCACTCTAACACAAGTAAGAAAATCACTTCAGCTTCAACTTCCCAATATCAAGACACTATTATTTTCCATTTACGCTGAATTATTAATTACGCGCACAAAAATAACTTAATTCAATTCGACCGACTTGGGCAATGAATTATGAATGACGTTAGGTGTCATTTTGTTTTTGTAATTTCTAATACTACGTTCCATTTCACACAAAATTAAAAAAGCTATAATTATTATTATTTTTAATAACATTTACATTTATACTTTGTAAAAAATATAGTAATAAAAAAATATGTAAGTTTTAATTAACAGTATGTAAAATCTTATTCCACATTAAATTGCATTGAAGTGCGACGCCATCTGTTGGCGCAACACTAAAACTACTACAAAGGTTTAGTTATGTCATTTTATCATGCTATAACTAGATGGCGCTACACGTCAAAGTTGCCAAATTTAATATGTTAAAACTGATTTTATAGTTTAGTTTAATATTATGTATCGCAATCTCTGACATCAGCTGTAGGAAAAATGATTTATCCTGATTTAGCCCATACAACTTATAATCTACGCATTACTAAACTTTTGGGCTGAGTGATAAGAGTTGAAAAATCTACTTCGAAACTAAACCTTTTATGCCGTACTCTTTGAGAAATGAGGGCAACCAGCTATAGTACCTACCTACTTTAGTACTTACATGTCATTTTCAGCATAACGTTTTCTTGGCTCGTTGCCAACCAGGGTCTAACATTGTTTTAATGTTTACGTTATTAGCAATACTTAGGCAATTGTAGTTTTCGGTTTCGGTAGCTAGGTAAAAATAAAGGTATTAAGCAATTTGTTTATTACCTACTTATGTACTGACATATGTAGTACTTACACTTTCTGCAAGACAATTTCGTCACCATTATAAATAAACCCACTTTTTTTAAAAATCCTGTTTAAGTTTATTTATAAAGTTGGTAGGTATATCATATACCTTATGTTATACATATCCATTATTCAATTAAACCAATTTATTAATCTTACCTAGTGTATCGGCAAACAGGAACCTGCTATGTAAGACCTAACTACGTCTGGCATCCAATACTTAGTCCGAAAAAAAAGTAAAATCATTCGTTTTTGTCTTTTTACTCCTATCTATACAAATATTATAAAGATTTGTATTTTTGTATGTTTTTAAAGAAGAAACTCAAAAACTACTGGATCTATTTTAAAAATTCTCTCACACCTTAGAATGCTACATTATCCCTGAGTAACATAGACTCTACATTCTAAGTAAAAACAATGCAAATTGAGTAGTATTGTATCTACCTATAAAAATTATATTTTGAGCTTCAAGCAAGTTTAGAAATGAGATTACAGCTGTAAGTTAAGATACTTAATCGTACCAAGCGGGGATTGAACCCGTCATATAGTGACAGTTGGCGTAATAAGAACTAGTACTTACTTACCTAGCTCTTTAAGATCCAAGCCTTAGAGTAAACATGGACAAGCATAGAGCGTGCATTTTTACCTCAATGTACTACGCTCGTTTACTAATTTATGTGATTTTCCTTGCACGACAGGCGTTTATGCAAAAATATCGACGGTTCCGAAATCATAAGGATAATATTAAGTTTTGAGATAGTTTTAATAAAACGGTGCGCTCTGTTTTGACACAAATTTTACGATTTTACATGTTCACACTAGTGCCAACAGTTCATACTCGATATGCGCACTCTATAGTTTACTTATTTATTTCTCTAGGTTCCAAACGCTCATGTCATGATATTAATCTTCCGCAATGCCAACTCATAAACTTCCTCCGTTGCCCGCCAACCCGGTACCAACTCGTAGATATGAATAATTATCTCTGCGCATTAGGTCGATGCAATTTGCATTAGGTCCTAATAATAATGAAGTCTTTTAGAATCAATTGTAGCTCGCTGGAGACTATTGTAAAGCATTAGATCTTGTCTTTATTACTGTATACCTACGTATTAAAATTTGTTACAATTATAACGGACGACCTCCGTGGTGGAGTGGCATTCACACCGGTTTTCAAGGTGTCACCAGCTCTGAGGTCCCGAGTTCGATCCCCGGCCGAGTCAATGTAGAAAAACACTTTTCTACATTGTCTCGGGTCTGGGTGTTTGTGGTACCTTCGTTGTCTCTGAATTCCATAATACAAGTGCTTTACCTGCTTACTTTGGGTTCAGAGCAATGTATGTGATGTTGTCCACATTTATTTATATATTTATTTATTATAATTATTTATATCTAACTATAAGAAACAAAAATAATCGAACTAGCTACTGACCTATAAAGAAAACAAAATGGCGATATAAGCTAAAAAATTTAATGTAGGTAGGATACCTACAGGTACAGACCAAGTATTTGACATTAGAACAAGTACCTATTACTAATTCCAGCGAGTTATACATGTCATGTTGTTAATTTGTTCGTTTTCCTTTATATTTTCCTAAAATGAATAGTATGATGAAGTATATAACTTTCTCTCTAAATTCGTTTAAGAGGCAAGATGTGAAATCAGTACGCTATTACTTTTTTGCTGGATTACAAGTAAAACAAGAATGAATTCAATGACAGAAATTTATTCTCTAAATATATAAAACAATTTGATTTATATTTACAATTTAAATTTCTTATTACAATATAATTCGTGTGTAATATTCACGAGATGATTCACATTACAGGGTAGGTATTATGTATGTATGAAAGATAGCTAAGAATTCATAAACAATATACAAATTCTATGGCACAATATTTGAAACAAGAAATTATTTTACAGAAACAAACATGAAAATTGGCAGTAAGTTTACTTAAAATCACTTAGACTAAAAACTATTATTACTAATAACCAAAATAGTCGAAATAATTAGTGTTAACAAATTGCATAATCTTTTAATGTTTTGAATTTAAATCATTTTTTCTTTAAATATATTTTTTTAAACCTATGCTTACCTAGCCTCGATCTTTAATAATCCCATCATCTTTAAAACTAAATGTGTAAATAATCTATAGAGATTTAAATTATAAGAAAATAATTGCATTATCGATATAATGATAGAGGGTTTACTGATTGTACTTATAATGTACGGCATGTGATGCAAACATGACGTTTGCTACAAACATATTATAATGCGAGTTTACAAAAAACGAGGTAAATTTATTATATTTCAATTAACTGTCTAAAGGAAATCTAAATTGCTGGCTTTGCTCTATTGGCTGACTGAAATAATTTACTTGTAAGAATAAAGAAATAGTCTATTAATAGTCTATTAGTTTTAAAGAATTTATTGATTCGTAGTCTAGTATTAAGTTAAATAGAAATTATTATACCTGTTTCACCCCAATCAGGACAAATGTATGTTTATAAAAATTGACTAAAAATATAGGTACTAAACCAAGATTATATTTCCAATTTAATTAGTTTTACAGCTAATAATAATTGTACATTTTAAACCTAAACATAATGAAAAAAAGGCATCAATATTATTTATTTTTCTTATTTCTTGATATACCGTACCTATGAAAGAATGGAATAAATAAGCACCAAAATAAGTTTTCTCAGAAAACTACTAGTATTACCATTTACCTACCATCGTTAATGGAAGACATGAAGTCATAAATAGAGCCAAGCCAACGCGTCTCGCTTACTTTAATTGTCATAAAACAAACATATAATTATTGTTATTCGAGTGTGCGTTTACATTTGACATCTATCAAAAAATAACATCAAACTTGCCTTAAATGTGACGCAAAGGCAGTGTTAGCGAATAAATAAATACATTTGTTTAATGATGGACAAAATAATATAATAAAATTATGATCACTTAATCACTAAATGAGTATACGATTTGATCATACAATAGTCAATAAAACTTACATAGTATCTTTATTTACGCCGTAAAGTGACTACTTTGAGAATTGTTTTGAATAGTAATTTTAATGGATAATATGCCGATTAATACAAAATCTAAATGATACTTAATCAAATACCGTAATCCAATTGTATACATAGATAGGAGGGACCTATCCAGCATCTTATACTTACGCAATAAAACAAGGCAGAAATACAGTGACGGAAAAATGAAAATAATCATATATGTTAAAAAAAATCTAACAACATTTTCACTTATTTCCCGTATACCTAAACGTTAAAATAGATAACGACTATCTTCAAAAAAATCCCATAAAATTCTGTCTTGTCCCATTAACGCGTACTATTCATAGAAATAGTTATACAAACTATGATCCAACAACACACACCCAACATACATACTAACAGACATACAAAATACATGGTAGGCATATCAAAATGTCGTACACAATATAAAATATCTGTTGATCTAAGTCACATCGTTGCATTACCTGGGATTCCAAGCTATAACCACACTTCCACAGGAATATTACAAATTCGAATGACTTTTATAAAAAATCTCCTTTACGGCTAAACTGCTTATTTTTATTTTATATTTGGCGAAGAGATAACTTGAAATACAGAATCATAATTGATATCATACTTTTAATATAAAAAATAATATTTAAACGAGCATGAGTCATTTACAATATTTTTTATGTCTGAAAATGTATACTAACTAGTATAAATGAATAAAAAGTTTAACATGAGGCCAACTCGGTCGTATGTCGGGGCACAACGAAAAAATCGCATGGAATCCCTTTGGCTTTTATTGTTTTCCACCCTTTGCGACCCTGCATTCATTCGAGTGATTTCAATGGGATAAAACTTCGACTAAAGCAACAATTTACATTATTTCTTTGTAAGTGAAAGTTTGAATACTCGAGCATATTTCTAACGGTGGTTATAAACAGAAATGCTTCAACATCAGTATTAAAAACTATCAACAGTTTCAAGAAAGAAATCACTCTACAATCACCGCTTCACTCGCGACGATTTTCTTACACACTAAACTAACTTAACGTCATCTAAGGCTGTGAGCAGGTCGCTGGTGCCCTGCAGCATGTCGGACTCGGTCCAGAAGTCCGTGGCGAGGGGCACGCTGGACTCGAGCATGATGTCCGGTGTCTGTAGAGGGAAGCCTGGGCTCGGCTGCATCTTGTTCGTGAGGTAAGGGTCGCAGCCCTTCAGGCCAACCGGTGACATGAGCCTGCTGCCAGGACTGTACTGTTGGAACTTCCCAACTGGCGATAGGGATTGAGCGGAGTAAGGACTCATGACGCGCTCGCGTTGAGCGGGGCTCATCGCTGGACTGAAGCTATTTGGACTTGATGGTATGGAGCACATCGGGCTGACATTGAGACTTAACGGAGACATGGGACTGCTCATGCTACTGCGAATGACGTTCATTGGCGTGTTTGAGCGCAGCATTTGCTTAGGCATGCTTTGTAATAGGTTTATTACAGGTATGGGGATGTTATTCATGTTCGTGTTCTGCATGATTGGTTGTTGGTTCCTAACCACTTGGAAGTTGGGTTGCATTTGGGGATTTGGTTGCGGTAGTTGTTGCTGCAATTCCTGTAAACACACAGAAGAATATATTAGTAACAATAAAATACATACAAAAACAACAGTACAAAAAGTTTTAGCAAAAAGGTGCACGTTGTAACAAATTGTAGCTATTATATTATTAAAGGAGGATAGAGTATCCGCTTTAGCCTTGACTTTGGAACCGTTAGCCGAAACAAATGCCTCACGACATTTACATAATCCGGCCGGTAAATAAGTAAAATTCAGACAAATCCGGCATTATGCATACATTTTGCTTTTATAGAACGCGATGAACCATTTCTGACGACTGAATAATGATTATCTTCTAATATCTATCTAACACAGAATGTCAAAGATCGTGTTACCTCCTTTTATAAAGGAGATGTTTGTCCATTATCTTCGCTAGCGACCGTATGGTGTGCGGTGTGCCAAATACAACGAATCAATCCAAATCAATCATGTTGGCTTTGATTATAGTGAACACAGATACTAAATAAGGATTGCAATTAAAATCAAATAATGAATTATCGAATTTCAAGAACCAAAACTCTTGATCCAATTTTTTTTTTGTTTGTTACTTGTTAGTTAAATTATTTTTTGCAGACTTTGATATTCGATATGAACCTTAATGAGTATACTTAAGGGATAAAATAAAAAATCTACCATTTTAAAAGTGTGCACCAATGGAATCTGTATTCTCTACCAACAAAACTCAATTTAGGTCAAAAACTACACTTCAACAAGAAAAAAAAGCTGTCCGTTTTCATATTTCATGTCAGCGTATAATTTAAAGTGTGCCAGCATAATTTGATGTTTGCTATGGTGCATTGCAGTTTCTATAGCGTGGACTGTTGATCGATAAATATTAATATTAGCCCACAAACATGAGGACTGCAGTGTTATTGACTGTCATGTGATTTTAATATTACGTGTTGAATGAAGCGCTATTCCGTAAACTTTGGCTTTATCATTTTGTAGGGGTGAACGGTGCTATGCTTTGAGACAGTTTTTCAATGAAGATAGTTCAAAAGAAATATATCATATAGTTTATTATAACGCTACTCGTATCTTGTTGACAGTTTTGTATCGCAATAAGAAATTGTATTCATCTATAGCCCCAAACATTGGAATTTTTCGTAATTTTAATCCAAACGTTTTTAGATTTTATCATAGTATCTCATACGTTTTTATTATCATACGATAGTGTAGCTATGTCACGGTCATAGATGACATCATAAATTATTTAAAGTTTTATCTACTTCAATTCTAAACTGCTGTCATAATAAATTTTGCCTAACAATATTTACGATTAAAACTTTTCCATGTGTTTATTTTATTTACCATTTACTAATAATTTTAATTAATATTTTTTTATCGACTGTTATTTTTAACTTAACCAAACTTAAGTGTTTAATAGGGGTTGTTTTGATATATTTTATCAACAACATACAACGTTGATGTACGTAAATTTTAATTAATAAATCGATACCTAATTTCATTACGAAAAACAGTAAATATCTTGGTGTTTATTAGTTTTTATGGCCATATGAGAAAAACGTGACGAGTTTAACTTACATACCGACCGATGTTTACTCCATTATTTATCACTAGCGTCCGGGTAGATACAACACTGATGAATTTATTACACAAAAACCTTCCTCTTGAGTAACTCATATCAATTGCTGAAAACTGCATTAAAATCCGTTGCGTAGTTCTAAGCGTACTGACAGCGGAAGCTACTTTGTTTTATACTATGTAAAGAAGTAACTCGAATCATTTATAACAATCAAGTAGACAAGACGTGGATAAGTAGAGATTAACCCTCACTCACTACTCATAATTGAAGCATCCGTTGCTTTGTCGGGTCTTACGATAGTCTTAACTCTTATCCTATCATTCCTTTGAGTGAGACGCTCTAAGATATCCCATCCGGATATCATGATTAAATAGTTCATATAGGTATTGGGCATATTGTTTTGTAATGTTTTGTTATATTTAGAGTTATAGATCCTATACTTAAAATATTAGAAATTTTGCAAACACCCTTAGTTTTATTGACAATATGGAATAATAGCACATAAATTGTTGTTACTGTTTATTTTTTATATATAAAAACTTGTTGTCAAAATAAAATGGTGAATTTAACCTTTCATAATATGGCCTCGATAATTACTTATAACCTCATTAATCCATAAACTCGATTGCCGTTACCGAATTGCAGTTCGGACAACACGTGATTCATATCTAGTGTTAGATAATTCTCGGTAGGCGCGGGGGTTGGAATTGTGCCCAATAAATAACTATGGCCACACCCCCGATTACGTAGGCCAAACTACAGGCAACCACATATGTGAGGTGACTACAAATTACGAAAATGAACCTAATTCCTTTGAGATACAGACGTTATAGTCTGCGTTAGTGTTAGCGCATGTGTGGTAGTCTGTACCGTCGTTGTAGACGCGTAATACGCAATACGCGTAAAAACCAACACCTTCAGGGAATAAGACTACATTGAAGTAAAAAGTAACAACGATATCGTTATACTATGGCCCTCTAGAGTAAAGACGTCCTTGATTTTAGAAGTTACAATGCGAAGTATGATACAAAAGTAACGAGAGACGAGACCCAAACATTGGACCCGAACACCATTTTTACTGTATGCTATCTACAGACTATAATACCGCTTGGGGCACGGCTTAGAAGGGATCTCTCCTTTTCTTAGAGCCTTAAAGGCGTCCACAAACAATTTCTTTCATCCCATCGTCTTGATACTTATCCAGTAACAATTTAACTTGAGAGCTTGGATTTGCAAAAATTAAATTTGCGGATCTACAGGGAAATGAGGATTTTATTAATAATTCTGCAAGACTGATTTTTGTGTAGCTAGTTTTTGGCACTGATGTATAAGTAGGAATTTTCCCACTTTTTTATGATTACAAACAATACGAAAGAGATGTTAACAAGTATTTTTTATTCAATAACATCAAATCGGAAATGTTTATTTTTAGTGAAGAAAAACATTAATGGCCGAATACTGCAAAGTCGATCAGTTTTAAGACGCCGTTATGTCTTATCCTGTCTCTTTTACATGAAGTTGCAAACTACAACTTAACTTTAAGATATTTAAGAACGTCTTAATGTTAAGTTGCGTTCTAGTATTCGGGGGTAAGTGCCTTATTTATAAGTCTCTACTGTGTTTAGCACCTGATTAGCAGATGGATACATTTTTCTATTGAGAATTTGAATTTAAATCCTGCTAAGCATTTGCTAAACACCGTCGAGATTATTATAAATAAGGTCGTAAGTAGTTAACTCAATACGGGTATATTATATTACTAGCTGTTTCCCGCAGCTCCGCCCGCATGGATGTCAGTTATCGCAAAAAGTAGCCTATGTTCTTTCTCAGGCTCTAGACTATCTGTGTACCAAATTTCATTTAAATTGGTTCATTCATTTTGGCGTGAAAGCGCGACAGACAGACAGAGTTACTTTCGCATTTATAATATTAGTAAGGATTAGATAATTTATGCTTTTGGTTCATTAATGTACGTGTAACTGCTATTTAAATATTTACCACTTTATGATCAATGTTTATTGATTTCCTCTATGAAAAGACGCATTTTCTTGATATTCTAATATTCTTTTTAACTATTATAAAGTTATGAAATATCAGATTCCACAAAGTTCGCGTAACTCCTGTAAGACTTTAAATGTACCTATTCGATTTTTTTTTTAATTTTGTAATTTGATATTGTTCAAAACACAAAAACAAAGATTTAAAATTGTTTGCTACCATGACAGTTCAGAATTATTGATAGCATTGTGGGTGTGTCAGCTCGTACTAATTACGTCAATACTTTTGATATGTCATACTTATTATCTTTAACGTTTCGTCATGCTTACCAAAAAGTTAATTGGATAAATTTTGTGTCGCTAGCGATTGTATATACCTATAAGCTAGGTAGTATTTGCGTACTCATAGTGGGCTGAATTAATTAATTATAGGGATTTAATATCGAACTGAACTATCAAAGGTTTTCTTATCTGTGTAACTGTATAGATATATTTTATTAATCAATATTGTTATAAAAAAATAAAAAGTGTTTTATTAAGTTTATTATTTGATTCGTATCTTTTAGTTTTTCTTTCCTTCTTTTTTATGGAATCTTTACATGCAAGACTGTCTGAAATGGTAGGTGGTAAGGTCTTTAGCTTTCAACAAAACGATATATTTATAACAGGGTTACATACCTACTTGTAACTGTAAGTCGACTGTCATTTGTTCAGAGGTGTACGTGTTTACGAAAAAAAAAATACCTCTTTATATAATATTGTAACTAGGGTGACATAGGTATTAGGTATGTAATAAATAAATACTTGAATCGCAAATTCGCAATCTTAGACACAATTAGATTTTCTCATAATAATTACATAATTAAATGACCATAAGAAACTACCTAGTAATAAAATCCTTTTGGCTTTGGAGGCATAGAATAACTAATGAAAATTTAATAGAGAAATATTCTATTTAATTTTGACCGGTTTTTGGACCGGTTGATAATATCCACAGGGTCTTGAAATGTAGTGGTTTTGGCCTTGAATATGGCCTGCGGTATACCTACGTCTACAATTTTCTTTTTAAATGTTAATTAGGTCTTACTAGAACACACTGGCTCTGTTAATTATTCAAGATGTCTGTATGGACAGAGCTTTGTTTAATGTTTAGCATTTTTCGCTTATTACCTTCATTAGAATTGTCTAGTATTGAAGTTTGTTTATTTTGAGTCTAGTTTAAAAAAAAATGCTGTTATCTGTTTACATAAAAAAACTAATAAAAACATTTTTAAATTAAATAAACCTAGAAGTATATTTTTAGATTTGAACTAAATAATTCTCGTTTTTTTTTCTCGGTATTCTTCTCCCAAGAAATCGTTCAAATTCATAATATACTTAGCCCCGGTTCTGGTTTCTGAAAGGTTAATTAACAAAAAAAATTGTTAATTACCTTTCAAACATCGTTTTGATCGCTGTGATTGGTTGTTAGTATTTTGGTCAACCAATCACGGTCGTGATCAGTTGATATGACAACAGATTAAATTGATCAGCCATTTAGAAACCGGGGTTAAGTGTCTATTTACAGAACTTAAGTAGTATTTACACTCAAGAAGATAATATTGTCAATTAAAGCCGATACTCTGATAGGAAATCAAGGATAGGACAGAGGGCAATAAAATAATCAACGTGCACCATTTTACCAGAACTATTTTTTATCTCTTTTATTATCAGATATTTTCTGTCAACTTCACAATATTTATTTCTCTTCAGAAAAATAAATAATTATAAATATTCTCTAGTTACACATCATCATACACACTATAAATTTATTAAAATAACAACGACGATAATATGATATCTATTTGTTTACGTCTTTTAAATTTTGATTAATATTCATACTGCGATAACAATCGCCAAGCGCTTTATTATCTAGATTTCGAGTTTCTCGTGATTGCTTCGAATATAATTAGTTCATCGTTGTAGACTCGTTACCAAAGGTCACAAATGCATGCTCTCTAAATGTAAAGGCATCCAAATGTCCCGTATAAGAGACGAACGAAAACCATAACAACACAAGTATACTCTGTTAACTTGTACTTTGTATCATTTGGCAGTGGAAACTGTTTGTACAACCGTCGTCCAACAACTGCCCGGGACTACAACGCGCGCTTCAATAAACTCTGAACAACATACATAACGATCTGAACAATACTTCGAAAATATGCTTTGACTATAGTCGAACACTAACTCTATGTTGATGTGAAAAATAACATTAGCCGCTGTCGACTAAACGTAACTTACAGTAACGAATAAATAGCGATAACCTCTGCGTAAAAGGTTGGTATTATAACTATTAATATTGACTCGGTTCCAGCTACGAACATAAGACGCAGTGCGCGGCGGCCCGCACACCGGCGCGTGGCGGGGCTCTCGGTAACTAAGTAACCTAGGAACGATACCGATACATCACATAACCAACACGATATGCACGTTCAACTTAACCACTAACTCAACATAACGATCGATCGCATCCAAATATACACCATTACAACTAAAGAGTAGGTATGTTACAGCTAAACATCTAAAACTAATTCTGTTCGCCTCGCGGCGCGCGGCGCAAGCGAGATGCTGATTGTGGATGATTATCTAAACTAACCAGCCCTAGCACTAAGTCCCCTCGACCGGCCGTCTGACGGTTAAATTGCTTCGCCTTACTAGACTTTAATCTGGCTCGAACCGATGCTTATTGTCTCATAGGACTCCGATTACAATGCGACTTTCAGTCAGATACTGGTTCAGTACAATATGTATACGGTAATATCACAAGTATCGACGGCACTGTATTTAATATTAATTCGTATATTCCGACCAGAGTAAAGTTTGAGATAGCACTGGTTTGCAGGCGATATAGTTTGAACACTGGACGCGCATTATCACAGTTTATTTATAATGGTGGAGGTTTTGGCCTCAGGCTTTTGCTTTTTGTCTTGGCCGGCACTGCACCATGCAGATGTAGCCGGCGTCGACGTCGCAGCCGCTCACCAGGAGGTTCATGAGGACGCTGGAGGAGGGCGCCGGCGTCGCCGCTTGCGCGGGGGACGGGCTGCGCTTCACACGCTTCGCGCACGGCTCCTGCTCTTGCTTCATGACTCTCTTGACGCCCGTGTCCCATGATGCTACACTTCTGCTTGGTATTAGTCCTGTCGGTCAAAGAATCGTGGTGTAATAATTGCGAACATATATCACACATTTAGACATCAATATGAACTGTATATACCTTGGTCGGAGTATATATTGGTTATGAGATCTTGTGGTGGTGGTCCCGTGGTAGTTGTTGTTAACAAACGCTGTAGCGCTGGTGCTGGCGATGTGGTTTGCATCTCTGTGGGATGTGGCCTCGCCATACTGACACTGTCGGGCAAGGCCCCCCACATCACCGCCGGCTCCAGCACCGGCAGTTCGTCACTAGTGGGGATGAACGGCGAGTTTCCGTCATCAATGTCATTATCCGACCTATTGCTGTCGAAGGCGTCTAGTGACAGTTCTGTTAATAATGAGGACTGTTCGCATGACGATTCATTTTCCTGAAAAAATATTTAATTTAGATTGGTGTTTAATTTCAAAGCGAAAAATAATAGCAGTATTTTTCCTGCACATATTTAGTTATTTACCTGAGGTTCCGGCGAAGATAACAATATAGAATCTGGCGTTAAGGAATCGACTGGTGATCCGTTAGCCAAATCATCTCCCAGCAGACTGCAGTAATTATCGTTCAAAATGAATTCGTCGAACATGTCGAAAGGACTATTCTCTAGAGGGATACAAGCATCGCCAGCGGTAGGAGCCAAGTGTGTCAGATCTTCCGGCTCGTCTTTAAGCACTGTAAACAACACCGACATTATAGTAAGGGAATCCTTGCAATGTGATAGTAATTCAATAAAGCAACAACGGATACCTAAGCTGTGGAAGTTCGAGTGCCACTCACTTGTAAGTCCCTCGTCTTGGGAGAACATGAGAAAGCCTTTGTTCATTTCTTTCTTTCGCGGAGCGAATATAAGCTCAGTGACGGGTATAGGGCGTTCCTCTTCGGGCGGTATAATGGCGACGATGGCGCCGTTCGCTGTGGGTTCTGGAGCGACCTTGGCCAGCACGGGCTTCAGATCGGCGTGGTGCACCTGGTGCGCAGCAAACACCTCATCTTTGCACTCGATGCCACTGCGAACACGACAAACATGATAACACAACGCAGCCCCTACAGGGCAGATCGACTTATGCCGTAATGCATTAGGTGCCGTGGTCTACCGCCAACACGTACACATAAATCAGATGTACGTCATACAAGTGCCTCCGTATAATGGACTATAATGTAAACTGCACGCTCATTAGTCAAGAGAGAATCAAACATTCCAGTGTTAATCGGTTTTGTATACGTGTGAAGAAGCGGAGAGTGTGAATAGCGTCTACACACGAACTCTAGTTAGAGCATATTGTCGTCGCAATGTAAGATATACAATAGCAGGTAATCAGTCGACAATCAACAATACTCAAGGCTACAATGTATACAAGTTCGATACTATGCAAGTGCGTTACGGAACAGATGTCACACTCGTAATATGTTTTACGTCTAGTCCGGTCTATGCTAATTATAATTAACACAAACACGTATAATAACGGATTTCTGCATACACAAATTAGACAGAACCGCAAATAAGGAAAGAGTCAGTAGGATAAATAAACAATAATATTTTGCACGTCCCAGACTGACTAAGGTGAGGAAAAATTATCCGCTAATAAGTTACCAAAGAACTTACATTATTAAGAACGACAAGAAACCGTGAAATATTTGAAAAGAAAATATAAGGAAAATTACAAGGTAATTAAAAAATCATAATTAAATGTCAACGTCAAAATAAGTTGATATAATTTGTCCGTACCTTACTTCAAAGTAAATAGGAAACCATTCAAATAATTCGCAGTTCTTAATTAAAATAACAAAGTTTTTGTTAACACAACAATATACACTCAAGTTCTATTAAAATCTAAGCAGACAGATATAAATAAACGCGTGCGCACTGTACCACTGTTGGCTCCCGTTTAACCAAACTAAAGCAATACCTGATAACGATAAAACTAGATATTGCGGCACTCATTACTATATTCAACATATTAGGATTAATTAATGAACATCCCATCATCAGATAACCTAAGGATTGGCCCTGTGGGAGACATTTGCGTCAATAATATCAAAATCAACATTGATAACTGATAAACAAATACTAAAGATAAAATGTTGTTTACAACAGTTACGGTTCAAGTTTTCATTGACACTATGTAAAACGGCTGCGATGGAAAATTACATATAAAACACTAATTAGCGATAGAAGAACGGAACTAAAACATCCAAGTCTATAAATATAACCTGAACGTTTATGAGATGGATAGACGCAAAAAACGCGACTTTTAACAATGTTTGTTTATTTCAGTTACGCTACGTTTGGACGTTTATCATGACGTTCATAACTTATCTGTATCGACGAGTTACGTATAGTTATTATCGTAACAATACAAGAACACTTGAAGCAGACTATTCTTAGCAGGCCAGACATAACGCATACGAAGGGAGTGATTTGGTCGAGGCTGCATTTACGCAATGTTTTTGAAAGTGAAATTTGTTTGAGCGAGACGTGTAGATGGGCAATACGAATAGGAGAAAGAGATATATGGTAGTAGTAAGGGCGGCCTTGCTAACGACCTTGCACGTCGCACCCCTCTGCCATCCCCCTTGTTTTCTCCAGACTGGCCATTCAACAAGAGCGCGAGAAGGGAAAGATGCGCGCGCATTCGAGCCACGAGGTATCCTATCGATTTAGGGTTTTGGATTCTGATCCATTGCCTCATGGCAATGAGTTGTTGCCAAACTGCCCTTAATATAGAGATGCACTGTAATGAAGAAATCTAATGACGTTCCTAAAACCCTACTTTTAGAACAAATAGAGTTTGTTTTTCGGCTACGAAAACATTAAAGTTTGGTTGTAACAAAAAAATAATATCTATTTCAAGATGATTATAAGAATATTACACACTCTAACAATGTTTAATTTTGATTTGCGGTGTATGTCAAGAGTTTGTTGTTAAACATATAAGTATTTTTATTTCTAATTACCCATCTAGTTGTACTTGTTATTATTACTTTTTATATGTATTAATATTTTTAGCAGTGATAAGGAAAAGTATATTTACTCTAATTAGGTCGAATAACAAACATACATATCAGAAAGCGCCTAGGTCAACATTTTCTTAATTGAATTAACACGGACCTGACCAAAACAATCCCAACTAGCAAAAACAAGGCAAAAGTACTTTCCTATATTATGTCATCAGCTGATAGCGTAATAACACCAAGACGCTTTGGCTTGTACAAAAATAAAACCACCATAGATAAACAAGATAGTGATCGCCACTAAGTCAGGCGTAAATGCGCAACTAAAAGAATTTGATACAAAAGAAATAGAGAACAGCTGTGAACCGACCTTGGCCGTGATACCGCTCAATGGGCAACGCAATTCAACAATTACATCTTCCACGGTCGAGGTCATGACGTCACACATCAGCCTCATTGGACATCAATTGTCTTAAATACGGTGTTACTGTATAATATACGTATAGCATGACACAATGGAAAATTCTAAGTAAACAAATAGTATGAAGACGCTAATA
Organism: Diachrysia chrysitis; assembly: GCA_932294365.1. NCBI lineage: Eukaryota > Metazoa > Arthropoda > Insecta > Lepidoptera > Noctuidae > Diachrysia > Diachrysia chrysitis. Next base: position 4,080,604 of record OW028661.1, read on the forward strand.
TTTAACCCATTCACGTAGAAGATGTAATTACATAAGGCCTATGGGTTAACGGGAGTTTTATAATTCACAAGGCTAATTACCCATATCTGAAGTAGACGATAGGCATTATATAAATATGTGGCTATTATTCGAAGGTCGATAGAGATAAGATTAGAAATTTTTAAAATTTTGTTTTTTTGACAATTTTTTAAGTGACATGAACTTGATGGATAAGACGATGGAAACTTTAGCATGAAACACATTATTGATAGGTGCGTAATCACGTAATTTTGTATAGGGCGATAGCGTCGAGGGGGGTCATTAAATAACAGCACCATGCACGCGGCTAACTAAACATGCGAGCTTCGAACAATGAGCACTAAAACTGCAAGTCACCAAGCGGCAGTACACTTTACTGTGTAAACTCCACTTAAGAAACCAAATAGAATTCCAACCAGTCGCAGGTTCAGTTTAAATATATTTTGAATAGCAGAACGTGCTCTATGATATGACAATGAACGGATTGCAGCTAGCGGTTTATGATTTAACAATGCAACTTATCAATTTTGTAATTTATAGATCTCGGTCGTTCAAATCAAGTAGGAGAATCAGCAGAACGCTTTGCCAATCGAGAGGCGAGTGTTGCGCGGGAGTCAAGGCCGGCTCGGTGGCGTGGTTATGTAAGAGCCGCGGGCTGCGGGGGACGGGGTCGCTAATTTTAGCGGGTCTCACACAAACAACACACTGACACGGCGCATCACCCGCAAACGCACTCAAACAGACGCTCCAAGAATGCATCGTATAAAAATACAGAGCGATATGCATTAACAATTGCAGTACTAAGTTTCACTTATCATAAAAAACACAAATAAACACTAGACTACGCCGACCCACATGTGTTTCTCGGAAACAATCGATTGTCACAAAATGAAGGTAGGAAATACTAGGAATCAATATTATGTAAGTAGAGTGTTTAGTGAGCATTGAATACAAGAATATAGACGTCACTGTACTTAATGGAAAAGTTTCGCTTTAAATGCAATCGATTGAAGACTCGAATACTATTTATTTATCGTACTGACACAATTTTATGGCACAATCATGGCGACCGCTTAACATTTCTGCTCTAACAGTCGTTTCAAATTGGTTCACAAACGAGTAAATAGGCACTAGTATGAATGCACATCCACTATTTTATCCACTGTTCACAGACACTAAATATCGCACTGATCCTTACCATGATGCGACACAGGATGTGTTGTCAAACAAGTCTATGTTGGGCTACGGCGATGTGCGTGTTATTCAATATACACCGAACAGCTGATCGGGAGCGCGAGTTTGTCGGGGGCGGTAGGGTGGCCGCGTGGGGTGTACGTTTTCGTCGAAGTCTGTAGCACGAATGATACGCGCGGCGGCGGCGGCGGCGCACTCGTGACGCGGCCCACCTAAACACATACATTACACAGTCGCGCGATACCAACTGATGATAAATTTTTGAGGATAGCCGGTGCGTTCAGTCGACAGCCACGCGACTAGTAATCGAGTTCACGAACCACCGGTGGATCGGACGCGGTGCCGATCACGAACAGGTTTACGTGATATCACTTATTAAAGTGTGATATTCACGTACCGGGATCTTTTGGGCCCTGATAATTATTTATATCCATTCATAAAACAACTGATAAGGAACTCGTAAACACAACTGTTAAGTGCAAGTTGTTACCTACGGGTAGGTAGCAAGTTATTTAGGAGATGTTGTTAGTTGTAATTATTTTGTGTCTAATGCTCACTGAAACCTTAGAAATATGATATCTTATACATGTTGATTAAGCAGTGCATATTAAGTAAGTCCACTGGGAATTATTTTAGGAACAATGGCACCCGTACAGTCCGACGAACCATGATATATTTGGATGACCACAATTTCCTGTTTTGACAGAAAACAAGAATTTTCAATGACCTAATCCTCATCATTACAAGTGATCATTGTGTCAGCTAGTCGTAATAACACATCGTTATCTTTCTTTACTTTATCTTTCCTATCTTTACAATGCAGTTATGACAGTACATAGCTATTGTAGTTGACAAATATATTGAAGACTACTGTTATTTTAACAAGTCATTAATTTAAAAAAAAAACATAATAAATTTATATTTATTTAACAATTTACAAATCGATTATAAATCCTAAAGAATGTGACAAATAAATTACATCTGCATTTATATGAATGGGAAGGTAATTTAAAAATAATTTTAGCAGTGACTTCGCGGCTATCGTATTATAAATTATTAAAACAAGCCAACAAGTCTTTTTAAAATTCTGACAAGTAACGCGTCAAAAATTCGAGGCTGTAAAATGTTTTATTCAATCTTATACGTACATGCGATTGGCCTGAATGGAACTATAATATTCTAGGTAAATCTATTTGTGTGTCTGAATGTTATCAGGTTATTTAATCATAGACAAGCTAAATAGCTGAACAACCTGAATAGAAACGTTTTCCACAAACGACTTACATAAACATGATCAAATAGAAGAAATTGAAAATGTAGCACGCGATACGCTATTTCAATTAGTTTTTGTCAATCAGAGACACAAAAGGTGAACAATAGGATTGATATAAACACGTGGAGCACTTGCCTTAATTAAGATATTCGTTGATAATGAATAGGTTCAGTTTGCCAATCCATCAAGCCGTGTAGACGCGACACTCGATACGTTAGGGCGACGAAGCCGCGTTGTTCCACAATTTAGAGGTGTAACACAACACCGAGCTCTAATGGAGCCTGACGATGCCAACCACTGAGAACCAGTGACACTATCAGCTAGCAAACAATTTATTGCATTATAAAATCTTGTTTTGGTCCCGGGTGGTAGTAAACGTAATTGTTTTTATTGCCAAACTTTAAATGATTTCGTAGACGATCACTATAGATTTAATATTCTATCTAACACAGAATTTTTTAAAAATACCCTAGTACTGCACTCTATCAAGTATTTGTAAGTTATGAGTCTCCTGTTCGAGGGAAGTGAATTTGAATGAACGAGCATGCGCGAACACGATGACTACACCATTTTACAACTATCGAAATCAACTGATGTAATACGCGGAAATTAAGATTAAATAAAGTAAAATCTGACAAAACATATTTTTCTAATAATAAAATGTTTCAGTCCCTTGATGTCCGTAGAATGATTAATTATTATGTGCATTATCATATCCAATGCATATTGAAATAGTATTGCGTTATGTGATTTAAAATTAACTCAGCAATGTATATTTATAAGTTTGATTACTAAAACCTGTTTTTTTCCTGATAGTTAGCACCTCCTATAGAAATAACAGTGCTTCGTTCATCGCATTATATTCGTCATGAGATTTTTCGGAATGCTTGTGCCTACGTGATACGTGAAACGTTTTCACATTAATTCAGTTACTTACTTGAGACTAGTCAACTTTCGAACGCGTGTGATACGTGACAGGAAACAATCGGGGTTCAAGTTAAACTTTGTATTAAAGTTTACTCATATCCGAGAAACTTATGCAATATCCGATGTGATGAAATTTTCAAAATATGGAGACAATTTAACAGAAATTAAGATGGTTAGCATATTCTGTAGGTTTAAGAAATTAAGATGGCGTGGTTAATCTGTCGGTGAGTAATAAGTTAGTTGCATTTCGTGATATTTGCTGTGCGTTTCGCGAGCTGCAAGCTATTGTGTAATTAGGGCCAAAGGAGTACGTTGGCCGTCGACCCCGCCCCGCCCCCCTACTTCGGCAAGTTCTGACGGCCCCGGGCTACGTGACTCGGATGCCGTTGCACACACCTTGTATTACATCTTTCCGAGATATCTGACGTCCAGAATATTACTACGAAAGTGTAAGTAACACAAAACTTGATTCGAAAACTTGAATCGATATTACTCAACTGCTACTCGGACGTTACATAAAATGTTTTTGTTTAATCTATAAAGACCTTTGAGCAAGTGCATGCATGCATGCATAATGATTTCCATTAACATAAGTACTTGTAACTTATGTAATTTGTAATCATCACGGAGCGAATGCAAAACACACTCGATAGCAACAACTTATATTGCGATAGACATGTATAACTACAAAACGGTATTTTATGTTATACATAAGAAAAGAACCATTGATAAATCTATTGCTCAATTATTTTAACATGAAATGGTAGCATAATTTTTGTGCACTAAATATATCGAGTATCGACAATCGACAACTTTTCTAACTGAACAACGGTTCAGCTCCATTTCGAATGTCAAACTCGTATCTACTTTAAAATGACACTCAACGAGAGCAGAGTCAGTTTAACCGAAACACCGAGACGTATTAGGAAGTAGGTACTAAATTGTTTACATCGTAACAGTTCGCTTAGACGGGCAATTAATAGCGCGATTATTGGCAATTTTGGGTTAAAAATTATGTCTCGACAACACCTAGCTTTATATGGCAGTACAAAAATTGAATAGAATTGCCTAATTTTAGTTGCCCGTGTTAGCGTTCTCATAATATTGCTAATAAAAAAAATGTATTATAGTACATCAAGCAAAGTAAATCACCCCATCACTAATGAAAATAAATTACTATCACATTCACAAATCGGACAGGAAGCGACCGATATCAGTTTTCTACGAACTGACAAAAGAGAAAAAAAATAATCTCTCAACCGTAGAGTCATACAGTGTCCACAAATATCTGTCATAAATAAAACAAACGATTCTAACAAATGAACGAAGAATAAATCATCTATTCAAATGATGAGAGATCTATGAAGGTTTTATGATAAATCGATATGGAAAACAAAATAAAACGCTACTGGACGTTGATGGGGAATTTTAGGAGCCAATAAAAAATACGGGTCACGAATAGTTTCTAGAAGATAGTATCACATGTGAGTCATTGTCATAAAAACTGTAACTGTATCGAGAGCCGGTTAAGGTGTGTGCCCTGTTATCACGATAAGAGCTGCTACACACTACACAGTTTTCTTGCGTTGAGGTGTTTGCAAAAAGTTTAATTTTTAAGTACATATAAATCTAAGTCAAATTAGTTCTTTTAGTACATGATTGCGTATAATTAAGACATTTTAAAGGGTCTTCGTTGTTTTTATTTTCCTATTTATCACCCCATTTAGTATTCAGAGCGCTGAAAATCTATACTAATATTATAAAGCTGAAGAGTTTGTTTGTTTGTTTGAACGCGCTAATCTCAGGAACTACTGGTCCGATTTGAAAAATTATTTCAGTGTTGAATAGCTCATTTTTTGAGGAAGGCTATAGGCTATATAACATCACGCTACGACCAAAAGGAGCAGAGCATAAATGAAAAATGACGCAAAAATGAAAAACCGTTGAAACTAAAACACGCGGACAAAGTCGCGGGGGACAGCTAGTAAGTAATAAACCTGCAACCGCTATAACGCACGACAAAGTCAATGACCTGACTTATTAATATTGATACCATTATAGTGGCCAGGTGTTAAAGAGGTTTATTGGAAATCAAAATATAGATTAATATTAAGGTTAAACGACACGTGCATTGTGTACGAATGATCGTGATTAATAAAAGATCTAGCGTCGTGTGCTTTTATGATGAAACCATCTGTGAAGGCCAGTGTTTTTAACCTATCTAAACTTTGATTGTGTGAAAAACAAACGTGTTATCCTGTTTTATTAATGTTACATTGTATCACAAATATGTAACATACGAGCGCGACGCAGATAGGTAGCAAGAAGCGAGAACCGGTTACATAATGTCTGAACGAAGGCATTTATTAAGATTGAAACATAATTTTAAATTACACCGACATGTAAGAGCACATGCTTGTAATAAAATCAATATACAGTATTTTTGAATTAGGCCAAACGACCTGGATACATTGCAAATTGTACGGTGGTTTGTGCTGATTCAAATTTGCTTTTATTACAAGAAGCAGAAGATTGGATTTGCGACGAAGTCACACTTTAAAAGATACCATAAAACGATTAGCTGATTTCGCCGCAGCAAAATATAAAGCAATCAGTATTGAGAATATTTCCCTAAATGTTACGAAATCTCTAAAATATCTTCGTTAACCAAAGTAGGTCTAAAAAGGTTATGATTGACTTTACACGCAGCTTTACCTACAATAGATTCGTCTTGCAATAATTACATGCAAGGGTCGCGAAATTCCAATGTCCCAAGATATTATATTATATTTAAAAAAAGATTGGATCTAGTGATGGTACGGGTGAAATTAAAAAATAAACATTGAAATGTTACAAAAACTGAAAATTCGTGAGAGCGCTAAAAATACAAGACGAAAGAAAATATTTCGAGAAGTTTCAGTCAAAAGCTTGAACAAACGGCGAGAGCGGGACACCCACGCGCCCCATTCAAGCTGAACTGAAACTAAAATTGCAGTAGGTACCTATCTTTGTACGAAGTCGGTAGTAGGAAGGTGGGGTGAACGACCTGGGGTGGGACTGTGGGAGGTGGCGTTGCATTCGCCCGAGTTGCATAAACCGACCGACGACCGCAGAGCTCCGCATTCTATCCCGCCAATATTACGATGTGAATTTTACATGCACAAAGAAAACAACCTTTCCGTACACTTTATTTACTTTTTCTTCGTTGACATAAATCATTCAAATAGAAACTGTACACTAATTTATTTTTGAACTGTCTCAGATGCGAAATATAATCACAATAAAATCTAGAACCCAAAGATAAGATTTAATCGTAAGTGGTTCTGATTACCTAACTACATTTAATATGAACAATGATGTAATATTTGATGACTATTGTGTATCAAATACACGGACTTAAGAGGATACCGTATGTATTAACATGATAAACAACGTGTGCAAAGATCAATGAGAGAAGCAAAAAGTGGTTTTAATTTAACATGATCGAGGAAAACCAAACATTCAAAGCTACATACTTACTGTAAAGTGACAAGACACATTCTAACAGGTTTTATTCTGGTATATAACAAAACTACACAGTTGTTTCTTAATTGTAGCTTCTACCAATACTATAGGTAGAAGCTATAAAGTTCACTAAATATGCTAAAAAATTTAAGTTTTCTATTGGTCCAAGAAAACTTTAATTTTCATAAAAAGACTATATCAAGTTGTTGATGGATGTAATTGAGAATTAAAGTCTCTGTTTTGGTAGGCCAGGCTGAGGTAAACAAAAAGTTTAAATTTTCATTTTATTTGCGATGCTGTACTACAAGTGTAGGTTTATACGCAGGTCCCATAATTCTGTATGCACTAGAAAAAAAAAAAACTAAACGCAATTTTCCTTTTAAGTCTTGGACCCAACAGACGACCAAGACACAATTGTATTCTAATTATAGAAAAAATCTAGGCGTGTCTCGTATGCAACGGATATAGTTACGTTGTCGCATTGACCTACATGTGGTGTGAAAATAAATTGCGGTGCAACACTACACAAAGATATTAAGTCATGTGAATGTCCAGGTGTTGCCATGTACCCGATGTCAACGATAAGGGCCTTAAACGCACTTAACTCGATCGATTTAACATTAAATTGTAAATCTCATTAAACAGACAGGTTTAGTTTTACTACTCTACTGCTTTATGAGATGAAGTTCTGAGAAAAGAAATGGCGACGTCGTCCTGTTTCTGATTCGTAATTTGCTGATTTAATTTAATGATGTAGTCGTAAATTGGAACAACAATATAACCCTTTATAGCTGCAGTTCTTACAGTATGAATATAGCAGTTGAATCTAATGAGACTATAAGCCGCGTTCAACATAGCAAGGGTAAAGGTTAAGCAGAAGAAGAGTACTTAGTTAAAACATGATATGTCAGGCTAACAAACAAACTGACGTAATTTTCAATCCTGTCATACAAGTTCACATTGACAATGATCTAGCACCTAATCCTTTAAGCTCGCAAATGACTTAGCATAACATATACGTCACGTTTCACCAACAGGTGGACCCTTCACTTCACCTCTAAAACCTACTTGACATAATTCTACATATTAAATAATCCCTTTACATGTGTTACAAGATTATAATATCTGACTAAGGTATATTTAGTGATTAGGATAGGGTCTCCAAACAAAAGACGAAATGTAGCTTGGCATAGTTACTTGAATTGAAAAGCTTAAATGGGATGGTATATGAAATGGGATACGGTTGGGTGTTATTGTGAAACTACGATTATATTATCAGTAGTTGATAAGTGAATAGAAAATAGTACATGGATAATAGCATAGCAACCACACTTGTGATAACCCCAAATGCATCTGATGCTGATGCCACTCTTCATATCATCTGCACTCAACAACGATAAGATAAATTTTCCATCGGACTTGTTAAACATACCTAATAATAAGTCAATTTTAATTAGTGTTCTCCAATTTAATTATAAATACAGCCAATTAATAAGAAAATATTAATTAACGCTATGTTTAAGTTTTATATCTTGGTTACATAAATACTTATTATGTAGATAGAGAACAGAATGAAGAAAACATTAGATTGCAATTTCTAATCTACAAGGTAGGTTAAGAATGTTTTTGAAACATTGAATATCTAGCCAGTAATGAAACGCGAATGGTTTAATTACAGTGGTTATTAGAGACACGCACTTTATTACGCAACTAATTGATAGTAGGGAGTGTACTATAACAGTGATCACGCGTAAGTTGATCTGTGATCGCAGAAACATGTGCGTTATGATTATTATATGCGTGACTTACAGAACCTAGCCTTTTAAAAACTTAGTTGTGGGATTCAGTCTCAATAGTTAGATACCTATCTACTAGATAGATAACTTAAAATATGCCACTATTGTTAATCGAAGCACAGAGGTTTTGACTTCCCATATTTTGGGTTATGTCATAAGTTTTGTGGTATTACTTACTAGCGGTGCCTCCTGGTTTTCTCGCGTAAGTAGTCACTGTTCCCGTAAGACTAATTATTTTTCCAGACTTTTTCGATGTTTTTATAGTTATCCTGGCTGAAGAGAAATCCAACAAATCGAAGATCATGAAAATCGGTCAACCCGTTCATGAGTTATAAATGGTGTAACTAACCCCGATTTTGTTTTAAGTATAGTTACAGATTGAGAGATCCATAACTTCAAAAGAAAAAGAACAAATTCTGTATTCTGAACGGCGATAATGTTACGAAGATATATTGTTAATTACATCTTTTAATTGCATTCTTTGGGAGACTTTCTTACATTTAACAGTGTCGAGCAAATTAAAAAATAACTTTCGCAACAGGTTACATTAAGAAAACTTTAACATCGACCTTTTTGTTTTAAGCTTATTCTATATAAGTTACAATTATTTTAATATAATGGTGTTTAAGGTACGTGTTACTGTAAGCTATAAATGCCTACATGTTAGAAAACGATTAACTCAAAAACTACCAAACCGATTTCCATGTGGTTTTTAGTTTTTTACTAATGTATAGAGTGAATCAAGAGGAAGGTTATGTGTATCTCATTAATGTATTGTCTACCCATGCGAAGCCGCGCTAGTTAAATTTAAAAGAACATGTGAAAAAGCCTAAACAATTCTAGAAGTTCTCTATTCGTTTATATATAATGCCTTTAATTAGGTACTTACATTAGTATGAAGCCTTATGTAAACAAACGTAGTACGCAAGGTTCGGAACTGATAATAATATATTATTGTAATTAAATGCACTATTGACTACAAATAACAGATCATGTGACAAATTTATAAATAGAATAAATGCTGGCTGACCTATTCACAATACATCCATATCATGTGTTGAGGAAGGTGAACGGGATTTCTATATTAATAATAGATTTTTATTAAAATAAATAATATTAAAATCCTATAGCAAAGGGCCGAGAATCAATCATGTACAGTCTGGTTGAAAAAGACCATTCACAGGACATAAACTATTTATTTATTGACTATCTCCAGTACCTCCTTGAAGGAGGCCAGTTACTGGATGTTCTAAGTAAAAAAAGTACGAATATAAATAATGGTTGAAATAACAAAAGAAGAAGCGAGATTTGATAGCATTGAGTGCCAAAAGGTATTGATGATTTTAAGACCAATACAATCAAATAATATTTTTGTTTTGTCAAATAAATATTTATCGCGTTTGAATGGAAAGCTAACAAGAATTCTACAAAGACGACGGAAGACAGCTCTACCTTGAACTTTTGCACCTAAAGATAGCCTAGCGATGACATTGCGATATGCTCAGCGTTTTATCTTTTATACTCAAATGCTTTTACCTAACAATCACAATTTCTGATGAAAGATATATGGTATAATAAAATCTCCAAGACAAATTCAAAGAAATTTAAACTTTTATAGATGATCTAAACAGCACATGATATAAAAAAAGCAGTTTTCAAGTTATATGTATAGTTATTGGGTTATGATTTATAAACAACTAGCTGTCCGCCGCTATTTAGTCTGCGTGTTTTAGTTTCAACGCTTTTTTTATTTTTGCAACATTTTTCATTTATGCTTCGCTCCTTTTGGTCGTAGCGTAATGTTATATAGCTTATAGCCTTCCTTAATAAATGGGCTATCAAACCCTGAAGGAATTTTTCAAATCGGACCAGAAGTTCCTGAGATTAGCGCGTTCAAACTAACAAACAAACAAACTCTTCAGCTTTATATATTAGTAATAGATTATGAATATCACTAAAATAAAAACGAACCAAGTAAGATTTCAAGAGGCTGAAATAATGTAGCAAGTCGAGAAATTCATGACCCTCAAACTAAAAACGGTAAGGTTAGCAATATTCGGTCGAGAACCATTAGCAGTGGATGTGACATTTGGTGAGAATATTGTCATGTTTGAAATGGAACTGAGTCGAGAAATAAATTTATAGCACAGAGAGACGAGATCGTAAAACAAAATGTAACTTTCTATCATTTATAGTGGACGTTCAAAAAATAATTGGATTTCAGTGGTGATATTAGTATCTCAGATAAGCGTTTTAATTTAAGAAGATATTTAGGGAAATGTTGACTTAAGACGTCGCGGTTTAATCCCGCAAGTCAAATATCAGTCACCGAAGTAGCTATCGGAAAATTCTTCTTTACGGACAATTGCACATCGCTGACAATCTCTAGATGGGTTTTACAAGATTAAAGATTTAAGATGTGAGAAAATGGCCCGAGAAAATTAGGCACATTTGTAACTTGAAACATGTATTAAATCAATGTTTCGAGAGAAAATAAACTCGATAAAGTAATATAAAACACTTGAGTTTTAGAAACAATGTTGCTTGAAGCGGGGAATTTTAAAGATATAGGAAAAAGAAACTTAGAAAATAACAAATAGACAATTCCATGCTACTGCAGTAGTAAAATCACATAAAAATGGAAATATTGTGTTTTATAATGTTGCTTAATCTCAAGTAAAATTTACGATAGGAGACACGTAACAAGGCAACAAAGTGAAAAACATAACAAGAACGCCATATAATACCGCAGTGTGTTACGTAATTTGGTTCGGTAATGTTAGCACTGAGTGGATTGGGAAAAGCTTGCATAGTCTGTAGTTAGTAGAATGAAAACAAACCCAACTAAGTTATCTCAAGTACAATCAAACTTTGATTTCGGAACAAAACAATTATTAGATTTAACAACAACTTGATGTAAATAGAAATTAAACGTCTATTGACAATATTCACGAGTCACAGATCAAGGAGATGTCACAATGTAAAACGTTGATAAATTATATTATCTATTTGTATAGCAATTAACAATAGAACACTTGGAGAGTAAATACTTGGAAAAGGTCGAAGTAATTTTATCTTTCCGTATTTATTTACAGATGTTGTTCAATTCAGAGTAGTGGAGATGTAATGTTGAGGTGTGCCAAGTATTGTATAGGTGCTATGGATGCCAAACAGTTGTCCCTGACACGCAGCTAATAACACAGGTGTTTACAACAATACAGATGAAAACAATAATACTTTTCCTATTAAACGTAATGTTACATCTACAAAAGCGAAAGACATTATTATTGAGCTATTTCCTTAAACCCCGTTTATAACATAGTATGTATACAATATGGAATTTCCATAAACAATTTTCCTATTCATGTCGATTTACCTCGCCAATTTGTAACGTGGACGAACACAATACCGCATTAATATTGAAACTAAATGCGTGATAATATAGATACAACACTGCCAATTACAATTGATTAGGTCATTAGACTGATCTAATCATTGATTTTTTATACATAAATGAAAAAAAAAAGTCGATTTCAAAGTGATAATCACTTTAAATTAGAAGAGAATTCATAAAAAACTTAAAACACGTAATACGTGTCTTTAAAAATTGAGTGTTGCTCTCGATTTCCCTGAGATCCCGTCATTATATATCCACACCAGATTATGGGATCCCTGAGAAGTATTCGAAAGTATTCGGTATATGGTGTATATTCCAAATCGGTCTACTCGACTCCCACGTAATCGGTGAACTTACATAAATAATAGAAAACAAAGATTCCGACGAAAAGAGAACCTTGATTTATTTTTCTGAAGTCGGTTAAAAATAAATAGTATGGATATTGGTTTTCCAATATCCGATTTCATTCATTTAGTTTTTATACATGTTTGGGAAGTACATTAAATAAATAGGACTACTACAAAAACTATTATAACATAATTATTTGAACACTTGCTATCGTATTACAAACAGTTTCTGATTTCAAAGAAATACTTGATGTTTTATTGAATACGTAAAATGCTTACAAACCAAAATTCCACGCATAAACGCGCGCACCCTAAAAGGATATATTAGTCGTGTTTGTTACAAAAGTAACGCAATAAGAATTGGATCGGCTGGATCTGGTTGATAAGCCAATATTGAAATGTGGGACTCTTCACAATAAAAGAAATAGCTTTCATGTGGGTCAGGGTAATGAAATAGAAAATACTAAGCGTATGATCAAAGGCTTTGTTCCTTATGTCATCGGCTTTCGTTCTTATCGTGAAGATTCCGCTTTATCCGACAAGGATTTTGTTGTGGCGGAAATTGGCGTTATGTATGAGAATGGTAAGACGTAATCTAAAGGTACTGTGTTATTAAAAGTTATCAAATTCAACCTCGTTTTAATTGAACGCGCTCCTGATCAGATGACACAACCAACTTATCCATATTAAAATATGTCAGGAAAAGCTCTTTTAAAGTACAAAAGTGAAAGAGTATGTAAAGAGTATCAAATTACCTGTTTTTTAGGATACTGAGAATTCCTACTGGACCTACCTTTATTTAGTTAATAGATCGAACTAATTTACTTAGAAACACAATCAAATGAAGTGCTTTTTTTATGGCAACAGCCACTAATATGCTTTTACGCAGAATATATTATTGCTCGCCTACACAAATATTACGTCCACTATACGCAGTTTTAACTTTATGGCGGTAGACCGTAGAATATGGCTTATAAAATCATATTATAACAGTAATAATGGAAATCATAACTTACCTTGAATATTTCAAAAAACTTTTCGAGAAAATTCATGATCTTACTTTAACGTTTAAAAACAAGTTATCCTGTGTGAAAAAAAACATCAACAAGATATAAATTAAACCGGGCGCATTTTTCTTACATCTAGACCTACCTGATGACGTAATTGACACAGACGACGCTGATTGGCTTCTGTTGCTTGTCGGTGATGACAGTGGCCTGGGTTTGGACCCAGGCGTAGCCTCCGGTCTTGGCGAGGAAGCGGTAGCGTCCGGTCTCGCATTGCCCCTTCGAGAATACTGGAAAGACATCATTTATGTAGCAAACGAAACATCAACTAGAAACGTGTATGATGGTATGGCTTATAATATGTATTGTACTAGGTTAAAAAAAATATTAGTTGCGACGTTAATCGTCGGACATTGAGTATCGAAAGGGAAAACAATCGGCATAGTTATCGAATTTCCTCAACGCTTTTAGAATGTTATAATAAAACAGTGTTAATTAATTACGCAATATAGCAATTAATCACATAAGGGTTTCAGTTGAATATCGCAGATCTCTTACTCATAAATTAATACATAAATAAAACCGTTTTTAAGAGAAGTTAATAAATTTATTAATTTTATTGGCACTCAATAAATTCTATTGGTAATTTCAAAGCAACAAAAACTTGGCAAGTTGGCATACGTAAAACATATTAATATTATCATCAATAAAATACTTGTTAAATACAATGTAACTATCGCTCTCGGTAATACGATATAATATGTGTAAGTCAGACGGATAAAAACTCTTTGATGGTATTTATTTATCTTGTAAAACAAGACGTTGTAATGGAATATGTTCGTCGCAAGAATAAGGATAAACAGACAATTAAATTGTTAAAATATTACTTCATAATCTTGGTATAACATGTGACTATAAGATGGGTAGAAATTAATCAATTAGGATTAACGGTTCATTAGTGCGCACTGGAGAATATTAATTTATTTAATAATTATAAATGAGTATTATGTTATAAAATACATGTCCTCTTACAACATAAACTTGTTCATAAGCTCTTTATAATGAAAACAGCGTTCCACAGTGTAAATGGCATAAATAATTCTGCACTTAGACTTAAGAGGCGCAGTAAGAATACGCCTCGAGCTATATAATCTGATTGATCCAATTACGTTTTAAATTGAGTAAAATCGGCCTTCACGCAGCAATTGGACATTAATAAATAACCTGTCTATTTATCAAAGTTAGAACCCAATAATAGGAAGCAAAAACATAGTACAATAAATCAGATTTATAAGGTCCCAGATGGGGTAGTCGCGAGGAGAGATTGTTATCGAAAAATACTTTTTCTTTATAGTTAAGATATAAGATCGGATGAAGTGGCAAAAATAAATTGAATGCTTTTTCTCTTACTTGATCAAAATTCTTTACTACGTAAAAATGTTTCACGCCTGAAGCACAACTATATTAATCTCGAGAATATAATTCAATTTGAGCACGCAAATAAATATAAAATAATATTAAACTAGGTAAGTACAGTACGAACATACCATAGCAACATGTCGAAGTGACAAAATTACGATAAGAAGACAACCGTAACATTTATTACGAGTACTATAGCATCCAAATCATACGGCACGAAACTTGCTCAAGAACATTTTATCTGCAATTTATGTCAGCGAAATATATTTCATGGTTATACACCAAATCAATACAAAGACTCCGGACCACGTTTGCCGGAGTAATGAAAATATGTTTCGGTGTGGTTACAGTACACCTGAGCCATGTGAGTGTAACATCTTCTCTCAAACGACGGCCCACTTAATGGGCTGCCCATGCCCTAACACCTGCACTCGCGACGACCTGTACAGGGCCACAGACTGCGTGGCTGAGAACTGGTCTGGGAAAATTTGACTGACAGTGTTCGACCCGCTCAGAAGAAGAATACAAAGAAAGTACCTTTACTGATATTCAATATAGTTGGTTCCCATACACTGTTCATAATAAAGATTAATAGTCTGAACACTCAGCAAGGCTCGTAATAAGATTATTCCGAAAGGACGTTAATTCTCTCTTTGTGATATTAAAGCTAAACATATTTTTTTCGATGTAGCTGTTATAGAGTACAGATTAATAGTTCACTTAATATCCCACTGCGCGCATTAAATATTTAAATTATTGATCGTAAGCTTTCTAAACGCAGGAAATGGTCAATAACTTGACCTCAAAATTAAGTTTTAAATTCCTTAGTTATATCCCGAACCCTATAGACAGGGTCATGGTTTAACTTAATTATATTGCTTTTCTATCTTTGCTTAAGTTAAAATTGTACTAGGCCAGGAAATTAGGTATGGCATCTAGTGGTCGCAAGCGCGACTGCCGTGCAGAAAGTCTCGGGTTCGCATCCCGGGTCAGATCAAAATGTTTACTGGGTTACATTACTGGGTTAGTTAGTTAGTTATAAGAATACATCACAGAGTCAGAAAGTTAAGAGGTGTTTACACCCCCGTGCCTCGGAATGCAAGTAAAGCGGGTCGTCCTGCGCCTGATCTCTCTCCGGGCTAGTCGGCCTACCGTCCCATCGGACTAAGAGAGTAAAGGAATAGAGTACAACTGTGTTCGCGCTCACACGCGAGCGTTGAAATATCTCCTATCATTGAGTGTTGAGAGAAGCCGCGCCGTGAACGAAATTCGGTCGGGGGGACATTATTATTCAACAAATGTTAATCTATCGGCTGTAGCTTAGGGCGCCTTTAGTAGGCCTTGGACTGAGGTTTACTCATAAGAAGATAACTCAGTTTACGAGAACAAGAGTCGTAGTAAAAGATGGCAGTTAAGTAATTTATACAGTTACCTATAAGTACCATAGAACCTTTACAGTTATTTCTAAATTGTTGCAAAATATGATGATATGTCGCTTAAGAACATATTACGCGATTGGATAGTGATCGACTAGATACAATAGATAACCGACTTTGAATTGCGTATTTGATAAAGCAAATTATGCTTAGGTATCTAAAATTGACGTAATACAATTTTTATCGTCACCTGTATCTAGACAAAACAATTTTATTTTTATTTTTGCAACTTTAAGCCCGTTCATACACGAGGCGACGCAAATCTCCGCTTTACGACGATTTAAGACTTCAACGACGCGTGCATATCCTTTATGGGTTTGTATGGGGGTAGTCGCTTGGAGACTAAAATAATAGGGTATCGGAGACTTGCGTCGCACGTCGCCTCGTGTTCGAACGGCCTAAAGGAACAAACGTAGCATATCAGATCATACAGAATAAATCGAATAACTTTACATCAAAATATTTGTTACCGAAATAGTCTTATAGATTCCACACGTTTTTTAGTGACGTGCTTGCGAAATAGGTTTGTTTGTCAGTGGAAACTTTTAGTTTTAGTAAAAAAAAAAACGATGCGATTTTTTGCACAGATGACAAACGAGCAATCGGCTTCCTTGATGGTAGTGAACACTGCCCATTAAAAGCCCAACATCAAACTCTTGGAGATAGATGCATTATTAGTTACTAGGCAGAAAAGTGAAAACTGACATGATGCCAAAATAAATTATAATGTAAAGTGAAATATACAACGATTACGTTATATGATATTTGTTATCAAGTGTTACGCGATTACGTTTTGTTAGTGTTTATCGTCGATCACACTTGAAACTATTGTATTCGATAATGCCGATATTATCGTTCGATATTTGTTGGAATATAAAAGAAAATTCATTGAATATTAAAATAAACCAGTTTTTTTTTATTTTAGATTTATATCAACCTAACAGATTACAACCAAGTTAATGTAGACGCAAAAGTCAAAACGACTTGCTTGGAGTTTTAATTAGACGTTCATTATACCCATATAACGTACCTATAGCTCCCAAAAATGGTGCTGAATAATATTAATATCTATTTATAAACTAGGCAAAAAAATTACAAATTAATAGTTTCCGTTTATAAAACTAAAAATAATAGAAAAATACCTAACAGAAGAAGTACAGAAATGAAACAAACAAAGTATGTTTTCTGTTAAATTTTTATTCGTGATTTATTCAAAAGTATGCTAACAAACAAACTGTACTATTTACCGAACACCAATTAGAATAAAATCATGGAAATAAAATACAATCCAGTAAATGGAAGCCATCGGGCAGAGAATTCCGCAATTTTCAAAATTGAGTGGACTCCATCAGATTGTTAACAAAAACGATTTGGTCAAGAATGTTTTTCCTTGAAATGGATGGCGTGAGCTGCCGACGTAACCCCAAAAGAAGTCACGCGATACACATAGTATTTATACAGACAGACAAGAGATCAACGTCTGATTACCTTATCGAAAAAAATTTGTAATACTTAATCTACTCTACAGTATGAACGTACGTTATACGTTTTTATTGCATTGATAAGATTAATATATCGATATCGATAACATGTGTGACGCACCGCTTATTGAAAGGGTTTATTATATTTGTTTTGCAAATTTTCATAAAATATTGCCGATTGAAAACTGTTTACAAATCTAAAATATGAAAAAAAAACACCTAGTTACAAAAACTTCAAGTTTAAAAAAAAGTTTAAATATAGAAACACTGATCTAGACTCCTCTTTGAAATCTTCTTCGTTCCACAATACTAAAGAACTATTCCTAACGAGAAACCACCGCTGTGAAAGGTAAATGGAATCAGAATCTTGGCTCTCGAAATGCTAAAAGCAATTTAATACAAGTACTTAATTAGGAACTTAAGTCGAAATTCACATGTACGTAAAACTACTTACGAAATAGTTGGAAACGAGCCAGTGCGCCGCTAGCAACAGCTCTTAAAAACAAATGAATAAATTTTATTGCAGTTGATATGTGTAAATGCATTATATAATTAACGATCAAATAGTTGCAAGTGTCCTCTTTTCATAGTAACGCTAAATCCATCGGATGAAAAGCAAAATAAGTTGTTTGAATGTATAATGTTAGGCGATAAGGTCGAATACATTTCTATTACAGAAATGAAACGTTTTCTTCAAAGGAACATGAAAATTTAATGGATGTTACAATCGGCAGAGAGGTTAAGGCTTTGTGATTAACATGGCAGTGCACTCTAGAGTGCAACAACCCTTACTAGCCTAGTTAGTATCAAGAGGTGAACTAGTACCAAATATTAGCGTCACGCGACTAAGTTCAAAGCTAACAAACAATAAAAAGAAATGTACTCAAAACGTGTCCGAATGTATACTAGGGCAACAAGCAGTAATAAACTTAATCACAATCGTGAAAGCCATTCTAAACTTTTGTATTTAAATTTAAAACAAGCTCTTTATTTCGTGTTATATTAACTAGAATAACTTAGCGTGAAACAGTTTCTAGAAACCTTTGCGCTAATAGGCAAGTGGTGTTTTAACTTCACAGTAGGTGAAATACTTAAGGTTGAAGCGTCAGTGTAGCCCGCGAAATTCACGTTTTCTTACGTTTATTGCAATTTAACGGAGAGTTTCAGGCATTTTTTTAACAAAATACGATTCGCGAACGTAGTACGTCTGTACTTACAGAATTATAATTATTAAAATCATCAACCTAACCCTTTAAGTTCATACAATTCGATTGAATGAGTCTGTCATAAAATATTATTTAAACTGAAACTGACCGGTAAATTGCTAAAATGATAAGAAAATTTGAATTTCGCGGGCAACCCTGACGCTTCCACCTCAAACCGAATAAGCTACAAATGACAAAAAAAAACACGACAAATATTAATTGAAAAAATCCTGAAACAATAAATTCTTTTTTTTCTATATCTAAGAACAGAAGGAGAAGCTGTTACAAATGGATAGTGCAAGCGAAGTCCAATGGAGCCATAAATTGCGAATACCAGACCGGGGACATTGAACTCTAGGCTTGTAATGCGAGCTCGGCTGATAGTGACGCCCTTTGACTAGAGGCTTTAACTATAGGGATATAGTATCCCTTGTGTTGATACTAAAGTTTTATGTACAAGTAGCAGTTGCCCGCAGATTCGCTTAAGTGGTATTGTTATTTTACGATGATCTTGATTAAGGGATAAAAGCTCGGTTTAGCGGCATAAAATCACTTTACTGCGTGAGTATTTAATTATTATCAGTATATGTATATTATATTATTTAGCTTAGTAATGAAAACACAAACACGTATGTTTTGTAAATGGAATTTCTTGGTCTCTTTTGAAAACAACGTCCTATTTTCCAAAGCAATCACGGAATTCCATTTTCTACGACGCTTCATTCGCTTTAGCTTTCATTTTGTTTTAATATTAATACACATTCCGATTTATCATTTATGATGTAAAAAGACTTTTGAAAAAAAAGGCTCAATAAAATCAAGGTCTGAATAAAACAAAATCTCCAAATCTAGGTATGTACGTATAATGAATGCCTATTTCCCCTGGTCACACCATAACTTATTAACGATAGCACCAAATCGGAGAATTCTTTCTTTGTTATGTTTCCTATTATAAGGATAAGGTTTTTTAAAAATATACAAATTAATTAATTAAAAATCTCACACCACCCTTCCGAAACCGAGGCGGAATCAGCATAGAACAAATTACGAAACAGACATTCTTTTTTTACCACCTTAATTTGTTTTTAAAAATACTGTTTGTGCCATTTTCAATGTGTCCTGGGTGCAGTTTAATGACACGACTAACCTCAAAAAGATATCAAATAAATAAAATGGTTAATTATTTAATTCTTCAGCAGATAGTACCACCTCAGCCTTGACCAATACCATTAAAACCCCATTTTATTTACTTTTTCCTCTTCACGTCTGCTTAAGTATTGCGTTCCGTGATTGCAATAAATTGAAATTGCACTCTATCAGTGCAGTCTATTATTAAAATAGACTTTAGCTTGTGTGGCTTTTGTTTTGGTTGTATTTTTTTTTCTAGCCAAACATTAAATCATAAATTAACAAAAAAAGAAAGAGAACGACTGAAAATCTTATGATTGGATTGTGTTAAGAACGCTGTGAAATCGAACAATTATCTCAGCACTCATCCCGGCTGCTGAGATGACGGATAAAAGCGAGGAAAAGAAGAAAAATATACATTGATTGGAAAAATTGCAGAAAAAAGAATTCAATGATTAATTTTATACGATGATAAGAAAATAAGTTTGTCGCGTGCTATATGCCTGCATGATTATTTCGTAATAGTAAACTTAAACATGGAGTATTATTAAAACAAGACAGCACTTAGCACGTACATTTGGTAATAAAAATCCTAATATTGCCGAGTAACAAAATTAGCGACTTATTGTCAAAACAATCAAAACAAATATCAAAATGAATGATAATATGCCGATTTTTTAAAAGTATGTAACCGCTGTTCTTGACCTCCAACATCGTTAACCATAAGACTAAGAAACAAATGAATATCGGTTTGCCTAATATACTACGTACCTTCAAAGATGACAACATTACAAGGACGTACTTGAATACTAAATTATTTCTAGACTATGATTTACCTGCTTAAAGCAGACCACTGTGAACACTGACAACTATTCCCTCATCCGATACTAAAGAAACTAATTTAAGACTATTTGTTCACACGTAAGGTGCATGGTGACGCGAACGGATGGCAACTTTGATGGCGTGTTATCATCGTGTCATTATCTCTATGTACTTAACTATGAGAAAACAAAAATATTTATGAATTAATTACAGAAATTTATCGATTGTGCATGACCTGTGCGTGGTAGGATACATCGCTTCCGTGAAAGATAACTCATAACTTGTTAACAAGCGAGTGAGATTGTTTAGACAACCTCTTAGTTTCTCTAAACAAGTTTGTTTTAATGATAAGATAAATCCTATTAAGCTTAAACGACTAACCCATGGAGTTTCTTGCCGGTTCTTCTCCATAGAAGTGACATTTTGGAACCGCGCCACTAGAATCATTTAACGTATTGATATTGACTGAAAAGGCCTACTTAAAAATTTTCTTAGGTAAGGTTAGAATGCCGTATATTATTTTAAAATCTCATCACTATTATCTTCAGCCTTGTAAAGCCTTAGGTATACCAGTCAGTTCTAATTTTTGCCAATCTCATCCATCCTAATTATATATTTAATACTAGGCAGCTACTAAATTACCTGCCTTAAAGTTTAAATACCCAAAAATTTGTTCATGACTACATTTAATAGTTATTTTCATTCCGTATGACGTATTAACATTTTTGTAACATTATTAGCTGGTGCCGAAACAGTCGTGTGAACACTTAAAACGCCCAATTAAGTATAATGACAAATAACCTAAACGACAATACAGTACACGTTAAGTCCATGATTAAGTTCCTCGTTAAAAAGCACTAAAAAGTATATAGAAATGAGGTTCACGCTATAAAAATGTTTTTGCCCCGCAGTGAATTAATATGAGCACATTGAGCACTTTCATTTCATTAAGTGGGACAGGAAAATAAAAGCTGAGACAGGAGTGAACGTACGGGGAATGAGTGAAATAATGAAAATTTCAGCGAGTACCTCTGTTCTATATTATTCATGAAACTCCGCTAGTCCATATCTGATTCGTTTTATTTCGACTTTACTACGACGTACGTAGACTGTTTAGATGATAGCGCACAATTTGCATGAATCATGGAGCGGAATAATATGATGGCATAATAATTGTTATGTGGGTGCTTTATTTGCCGGGTGGTCCAGAGTGGAAAGTGTATTTAATTTTGTGCGGTGTGCCACAATTATTTTAATTCAATACAATTAGTAGTAAGAGAATTTAAACCTCAGGCAAGACTCAATCCCGCGACTACTGTTCAAATAGTTTTAAATAAAAGTTATGTCTAATGATGGTAAAAGCGATAAAGATGAGAATTACGCTCTTGAAACAGAATCAGCAAAAGTGTGTAACAAAGGCGAAAGTAACAATATGTAACATGTAATAAAGTACGTGAATACTTATTGTATTCTTAGCAGTAGAACTCGAGACGAACAAGGCGTGTTTGCGACGAATCTCAGCTTTGAAAACAGGAGTAAATAAACAATGTTTACTGTGCGACGCGGTGCCAAGCTATAACTTCAAGCAACCTTTACGACCTCAGGAGTCTGACGACTATGTAGACACATAAATTTCGCAGCTTAGGCGTTAGGAATTTGTGCGTAAATTCCATTATAATTTAGAATTACTCGGTATTATTTTAGAATATACATACACTCTCACCTTACTCCTGAAATTAACATAGCAATCGCGTTACAGAAAGTTTTATACCAACATTAACTGTTGGAAATTCCCACGACTCTAACCAACAGTGTAATACTTATTCTTGTGGTAATAGTTTTCCAAGAGGAAGAGTAACTTAGTAATGTCGACTAGTATAATAAATAATATTAATATTTCTTCATTTATTTGTCAAGAATGTAGATCCAGTTATTTGAAGATCCGTACATTCTGCCATATTAACATTAGCGTGCAATTGCATCTGTTCAGCACTTGCTTCTAGATATTATGAAGAAATGTTAGTTCTAACATTAATATTTCACGAATTAGGTTACTAAAATTAAAAGCTCTGTCACGTTTTCATATGAACCAATTAAATAACATGTTTATGAGTTAATTTAACGGTCGGTGAGTGCGAAAATGAAAATAAGTGAATTAAGGACAATGTAATAACAGTTATAAGCGGGTATGTAAATAAATTTAGGTACCAAAAGAAAAACAGTACACAATATTTCTTAACAAGATCTAAGCAATATTAGTAATTGAAGTCAGAGCATAAAATGCAAAAGGTTTCAGAACTGTAATTGTCGCCATGTAATGGCCGACCGCAATAATCGTAACTATAAACGGTTTCAGAAACAATACTGGCCGAGATTACAGTTTCTTTAACATCTACCAAAGAGGTTGGAAATAACAATAAGAAAAAAAAGTATTGTTGACTCTGATTAAATCTTGGTTACATTTAAAGCACTAAAATATGGAAGGTTATTGCCCTCTGCAATAAACCGCAAAGGACGTTATTGATCACATAAATAGAAACGTAGATTTTATAAATACGATATCATCTGAACGAGACTATACCAACTAAAACTAGCTGAAATCAGTCGTAAAATTCAACAGAAGCTTTAGAAAAATCCAGTGAGCACCAGCAAAACATAAATATACCCGGGGCGACATACTACAATTCTGGACACTCGTAAAATTTGTTGCCGCTTGTTATCTCGTGCTGAAGTAAAATGAGAAACTGCCAAACAAGCCGCCGACGGCTGGATAGTTGATACACTGGATAACAATAAAATGAAAATATATTCTGCAGATTTAGCTCGGCGTAAATTGGATCTTGATAACATTTCAGAACTAGAGATCGTGAACCCTGTATTGGATACTATACGCCTGAAAAGCGAACGCGTTAGATATTCTGGTATCCGTAGGAAACTTACAGTGCATGTCGAGTAATTGAATACACCCAATTCCATCTAAACCTTTTCAATGTGCCGAGACAATTTCACGGGTCGATGATTCAATTGTGAAGCTTGTAGGACTGCAATTTACATTGTCCTTACCATATCCACTGGCAAGCGATTTTGAGAAACCGACATGACGTTTTTAATCATAGAAATACGCAATGATAACGTTGTTGTGGCAGAAACAAATAAATATGGTTAGTTGGAAATGGAAATTTCTGAAATTTTGCGTTACAAAAACTTGATTTATTTTTACTATATCTTATCACTAATATGATATAAAACTAGTTTATACCAGTTGTGTACTCAAGATTCTAAGCTTTATCTTTTTAATAATATACCTAGAGGCTATATTTGAATTTGAACAAGAAATGTGTATGTAGAAAGGGTCAAACAGGAATACAGTGATTTGAATAACCCTGATGTAACAACAACTAAGATAATGCGGCGTTTGTACGTCGAGGCACGTATCAGTAATATTAAAAACGCCATGTCCAACATAGTAGGGACAAATGGAAATAGAATGGACGTT
This sequence comes from Diachrysia chrysitis, assembly GCA_932294365.1. NCBI lineage: Eukaryota > Metazoa > Arthropoda > Insecta > Lepidoptera > Noctuidae > Diachrysia > Diachrysia chrysitis. The sequence continues at coordinate 4,105,054 of OW028661.1, forward strand.
TACAAATCGATTGAATAATCAAGTTTAATCTGGCTCAATTTTACAAAAAGGGTACGTTTGTAAAAGAAAAATGAAACTGATTTATGCCCAAACAATGGAATAGACGATAGGTTGTAGTTTGTACACTTCAAATATGTATCGTACCTATTGAATTTCCCGCAAAACCGTAGCTCGCGTGTTATTCTATACTTAACAAGAATAAAGGTAAAGTCAAAGACCGATAGCATCCTACCAGAGCCTTATTAGCACAATTCGGACTTGTTAAACCATTAATGCAAATATCTGTTTTAGATATTTTAAGCAATACAAACAAACATTACCTAACTTTAGAAGGTAAGTTAATCTATTCCCGTTTGTTTGCGAATTCTTTCCTTATCACGCTATTGTGTAGTGGCACGTTTTCGTGACGTATACGTTACGTCTAAACGGTATTTTTATCGCCGCCTCGTAGATGCCCGAAGGTCTGGTGGTTTCATTCTGTAGATGTTTTTGACTGTCAAAACACTGAATGCCAACTCGTGTAAGAGAAGAGAACAACAAAAAATTTAAACAAAAAAAAAAGCGGAAAACATTGGATGGATTTCTGGCTTGTTTTCTGGCTTGTTGCTACTGAAAAGTGGACAAAATTGGTTTGGAGAGTCATAATAGTGTGAGAAGCAAGCGCTTTACATAATGTATTTCTATCTAGTATTTATCGTGCCATAATGTTTTATGTACCTGCTTCATGAAACTGCAGTTTTAATAGATTGTTTAACAAACGATTACGTGTTCAACAGTAGGTAATTGAGCCAAGGCGCTATTAATTTTAGTTCGTTACCGATATCAGTCACCTTCGAGCAGTCTCTTGTTTACTACACAAAAAAAATAAGAACTATGCTCTAATTCACAGCTGGGAATAATCACGTGAATATGTGAGAGTTCTATCGTTAGATATGTGTTACATAAAAGTTGAAAGGCGAAAGTTGGCCGGTGCGCCAAAATATATAAAAAAATTTCTTAATTCTCGTGCAAGTTCAAGGTCAGAATCGTTTGAGTCGTGATCAACACGTGATCAAAAACACTATTTATTACATTATTATCTGCATCTTAATTGCTAATTAATCATAATATTGTTTGTTAGTAACTACTCCAGATGAAACTAGAATTAGGCATGATTTACGATGTTTAAAATAATACATGTTTAAAACGTGATGTGATTATTTCGGCTCAGCTTTTTGCATCTTTTAACAAACAAACGTTTTGGCGAGCGATCCAGTTATGCGAATCGTCCGACGGCGTTTATTTCAACTACATCATGTGACTGGGCAGTTAACAGGGGGAGTTATCTAGGCTCATTTTGTTATTGTCCACTTAAAGGATGAAATAAGATTTATAAGTCCTCAATTGGATAAACTTTAGAATTTATTTTTGGCTGTCTTTTTATTGCTACTTTTTTTTTTGTTTTCCGACTAAGTGTTTACTAATCACGTGGTTGTAGGTGGGTATATTATCTATCACGCAGTGTTCACATGTTGGGTACGTGTTTGCCGCGTTTTAATCATCGATATTGATCAGCTGTTACCGTGGTGCGAATACTGACGAACGGCCGTGACCCGTCGGTAGCGTTGAAAACACCGGCTGTGTTAATTGTCTTTTGACTCTTTTGAGACTTAATTTGTTTTGAGTTTCAGTAATCTAGTAACGCAAAAAAAAATTGGTTGTTTGTAAAGTAGGTTTACGATCGAGATGTTTACGTGATAACGTCTTATTGGCGATATAAGTTTTTGGGAAGTAAGGAATTAATGAAGATAACAATTTTTTCAAATTTTCATAGTTTGTTTCACTGTTAAACATTCAACGAAAATCTCCATTCGTTTGTATGCCGCTAGAGTGAGAGAGACGGAAGATCGGTCCACTCACTCGAACGCTATGCCAGCCTCCGCTCGTGAGGATTCCGCGTGACAAGTTTCACGGAATGACTGGCAGCGCTCGAGATGAGACGGGAGATCGGTCCGTCTCTCTCTCGTTATACCTGCGATCGCGCTCGTGAGGTTTTGGTGTGACACAAGTTTCTGAACATGTCACCCGACTAAAACGATTTTAAAGACGTTATCACGTCAAAAAGGTTAGTAGGAGCTTTAAAGAGTTGTGTCAGTACTACCATTAGGTAAGTACTTCTAACCAATAATAATATCTGTAATTAAGTACAAATAATTACGGTATTTCGGGTCGCCTTAATAGAAGGCAAAATTTAAACTTCCAGGCCGTGACCTCGGCAAAGTGAAAAAAGTGTCAAAAAAGTGATCTCGGTTGGTAAAGCGACTGGTGCGTCAAGCCAGTGGTCGCAGGTTCGAGTCCTGCCTGAGGTTTAAGTTTTTCCTTCTATTATTATTGTATTTTATTACAAATATTCGTAAATAAAACAATAATTATATCGACGCTGCACATTCTATTGTTTTCTGGGTCTTTGTCACTTGTTTGTTGTTTGGTACACTTTTATATTAATTTACGTTGTTTCTGTTATACCAAAAGAATAGGTATGTCTAGACAAGTATTTTAGTACTTGTTCCAAATAATAGACCGTAGTCTATAAAATACAGACTTTCAGTGTTATCTTCTTATCTTGATGTAATAAATAAAAGTAGGTAGTTTGGCAAAACCTTATATTGTTTCGCTTGTGTGCTTTCATTTTCAACTATGTATCGAGCTTAGACATCGAATATTCGGACCTTTTGAAATATGTAGGAAGGTAGGTAGTAGGTATATAGTGCAATAACAAATACCTCTTCTACTTAATAGTAATAAAAGGAATACATTTGGAATTGTACCTACCTGGTACAATTAACTAAACATTAGCCATCAATTTGACCTTTATCAGTGTCAACGAGCATGATGAACTAACCTAAATAACTTTTATTTTAGCCGAACAGATGCTAAAAATAACGCATTTTTACGTAAAAAATATGTAGCGTTATTTACGTAACGCATACATTTTACAAGCGCCAGTCTTAAATTATATAATTACTAGATGTTTCCCGCGGCTCCGCCCGCGAGGATGTAGGTTATCGCGGCAAAAGTAGCCTTTCTCAGGCTATAGACTGTGTGCCTTGATTAATAGTGGTGTTATTCATTCTATCATTATAAATACGAATAATCATGGTAGAGTTATCAAAAAACCTGCTTGCCTTGGATTTTTGTAACCCCTTAACTCGTTAGTCCAATGTAATATACAAAAATTATAAGTTTTACAATTGCAACAGAATTCAAAAGTTAAAATAAAATTACTAATTTCTATAAAAATATAAAAATTTATTGATAAGCATTACCAGAATTCGACGTTTACATCAAAACTGAGCTAAGTTTAATTTTAGTAATAGCTTACCTAACTTTTTTTTAAATATAAATTCCTTGTTTGTTTTAATATTGATGTTCTAAATAAAAACTTTGCTAAGTAACTGTAGGTATTTTGTAGACGAGTGTAGCTCTGTATTCCACAACAAAGCATTTACGGACCCTCGGGTGTCATAAACTAATGACGTTTAATTTACCTACCTATTTATTACAAAACAATATCGACTCCAGCGTAGCAACACGAATGCTTAAATATTCATGAACGAGTGTTAAGTCTTCGTGTTAAGGCATTCACACAATAACTTATTTAGGTAGTATTATCACAGAATAATTAATAATAAGTACCTGCTATGTATAAAGCAGGTTTCACTTCGTGGTTATGTGGTTTAGCTGTAAAAGCCAAACAGACGGACAGACTTACTTTCGTCATTAAGAGCAGATTTTCCAACGCCAGATAACTTTTATTCGTGGAATAAAATTGACGTGCTTTAAGTAGACTACAAAATTTATACTTGTTTTCACCTGACTGCACTAGAGGGAAGGTTGTTTTTTTTTAATATTATACTCACGGATTTTCGGAAAAAGAAAATGTCAGGGTTATACCTACCTGAAATTACTAATGAGTAATTTCTTATATAACTCCTACTGGCGCAAAAGGTAAAAAGAAAGAAAAGAAATCTCTCTCTAAAGTCTAAACCGAAAAGATTAAGCATAGTGATCAATGCTCGCTCATTCTTTATATAAGAAGAGAGAAGCCTTTGCCTTGCAGTGAAAAAGTTTCAGCCAAAATTAATGTAGATATTACATAATCCAAAGAAAAATGAAAAGAGGAAAATCTGAAAAATAAAGGTACTTTTATACAATAACACAGCGCAGCGGTATGATTTCATTAAGAGCGTCACGTGTTTACCGCATACAATTGAAACATAAATAGATTATTTTATTTGAAATAACGAAACAGCGAGTATTGTGAATTGTGAAATCTTTCACTGAATACACAGTAAGCAAGAACAAACATTCCAACGATTTTCAACGGAATTTGAATATTAATTACGATTTAATTAAAACGGTTGAAGTTCTTAGAACGCGAATCTATGTTTTGATTTTGGTACTTGATGTGCGAAGTAAATAATAATACTTTATTTATGTAAGTACATATCTGGGGGCACGGTAGTGCCCCCGCTCTGGGGGCACGGTAGTGCCCCCGCCAAGACGAGCCAAGCGAAGCGCACGGGCACTACCTACCTTTTCTCGAAGCGCTTCGTCGTTTTTTTGAACCCTCATAACTTGGGTTTGGATTATGCTAGATCAACAAAATTTTCGGGATATATTGTCAATAGCGGACTTATTGAACATATTAAGTTTTAATTACATTAGCTTTTATACTTCAGATTTTATTTATATCTAAAAAACGCTAATTTCGTCACTGACTCACTGATGATCATCAAAATTCTTAAGGTATTTCCTAATGTCCTAGAAAGCTGAAATTTTGTATGTAAGCTAGTATTAGCACACAAACAACAAAAAAATTATAAAACTTGTAACTTTCATCCCCCAACCCCTTAAACTAGGGGATGAGAGTTTGTATGAGACCTGTAATTTTAAATTAAATTTTGATGACGCTAGAGGTCTAATCTAATAATCTAAAACTTGGTTCCCCTAGATATATATATATGTATAGGCGTACTCCTTGTAAAAAAAAAAAATATACTTCAGATCAGATCATATAAATATGAATGAATAGAAGTGTTGCGAACGTCTCCTGCCTCTTACGTCAGAAATACACCCCAAAAAAAGAAAAAAAAAAATTTTTTGTTACAAACAACTTACAAAAAGAAATGAAATCCCACCAAAAACATTTTCATGTAAAATGTTGCCAAGACGAGCCCATATGACTCGCACTGTCAAAAAGTTATCAGATCTCATGTAGAACCAAGCTTCTAACACTACACGCCCTAACTCTACAAGGCCTAACTTCACAAACTCTACACCTTAGTCAAAATATGTGGCTTGGCCGTTCGTTACTACAAGAACTATTGTATAACACAAAAGTAATGAACAGTGAATTAATTTTTCACCTTACGCCGATGTGAATGTAGCGAAATGGCCAAGCCACATATTTTGACTAAGGTGTAGAGTTTGTGAAGTTAGGCCTTGTAGAGTTAGGGCGTGTAGTGTTAGAAGCTTGGTTCTACATGAGATCTGATAACTTTTTGACAGTGCGAGTCATATGGGCTCGTCTTGGCAACATTTTACATGAAAATGTTTTTGGTGGGATTAAGTACTTTCAGAAAAGCCTATAGGTAGGTATTTTGTGCAATGATACCGGCTTTTATGTAGGTTTACAAAAGAGATGTATATAGTATGTATGTTCACCTAAAAATCGAGAACCGTTATCCCGACTGATATGAAACTTAGCACACATATTTAAAGAGCGAAATGACCACTCCAACGAACATAATAGTTACTTCAGTGTGTCAGTACATTCATAGGTGGCGCTTGTAGCAGTGAATTTTATATTTTAAACGAATTGTAGATTCTAGATTTCTAGGTCAAGCTAAGCGCACCGGCCACCTGCTAGATATATATAAAAAAAAATAGGTACATACATACTTACAAATATATTATTAAAAGGCATCTAAGATTACATAGGTATCATTTAAAGTGAAATCCTTAATGTTCTTTCGGTAACTGTAAATGCATTAATCTATGCTCCAGTATGACATTAAAAAATGACATTCCATTACACGACTGGGCATCTAAATGTACTACCGCATGAATATTTAGTGCGCAGCGGGATAAGGGATAAGGTCTAGTTTACAATAGTTTCAATGCACCATTAGTTCGGAGACTGACGATTATCTATTATTTCATCTTGCCAGTTTGATTTGTATGATAGATTTAGACAAATAACATAATCTCTACCATCCAACAAGTCATTTTCCTCTTTAAGACATTTAATAACACGTGCAATAAAAATCAAAGTAAGTACCTAGGTACCTATTTCCCGCAACGACAGTTCAACATATTTTTTTTTTTTTTTTTTTTTAAACGACTCCCGCAGCACTAAGGAATTTAATCCTTGTGTCGCGGGGGGTTTCACAAACATTCAAATCACATGCACAAAGAACACCCAGACTTGGAACAAGCATTTGTGGGTCACACAAATGCTTGTCCCATGCGGGGATCGAACCCGCGGAACGTCGCACACAGAGGTAAATGGCTTGGTGACCTATACCTGCAGTCAAAGTACATATTGGTATAGGTACTTATACTACATAGGTACCTATCTACGTCACACGATCTGCCTTCAATCTTAAAACTGGTTTAACAGTTATATTACCAAATGTTACTGTAATATAAATCAAAAGGGCAAAATCTCGTCTGACTAGAGGGTCTAAATGAGAGTTCAAAAAAAACATACTTCAGTAATTATTTAAACAATAGCCATAACATATAGCTACGTCTAGGTACATTCAAAGTACCTATCTAGGTACCTACTAAATTGTAACATACAGGTATTATCAGGTACCTAATTAATTACACCTAACTAGGTACTTACATAATTATGCAGCATTTCACATAGGTATGCAATGTAGATAATTATGATGATGACCGTTATTTCTGTTTTGAACTTACATTACTAAAGTACGGCAAAAAGTTTGACGGTTTGTCAACTCATAAATAAACACATGGCAGACGCAGGTAAAATGCCAAATTATTCGAGGTGCAAGAACATAATAGGTACGATACGATACGGATACACTGGTCCAATAGGTAAAAATACCTGTGTGAAATTCTTGCAGCGAAAATTGTAAACGACCGCGTCCAACCGGTTCCCGCTCCAAAATACATTAGGGTGACTCTAACTGGGGTAGGTACATTCCTACTTTAGTATTGTGAACATAAACAACACGTGACTATACTATAAAATGTACCTACCTATTCCTTATTCCTGCCTAATTGTAATAACATACTAGATATGAAAGTCATAATGTCTGTCTGTCAAAAATGAATATAAGTAGGTAGGTATATTAATATGAAGTTCGATATAGTCACTTTACTTAAACAAAATTGTTTTAATTGTAGAATAATGAATGAGAGTCAAACAATAATTTGGGAATAAGTAGGTACCTACCAGGAATTCGGTAACAATAGTTAAGTAGTAATAAATTCTTAAGTAATTCGCAAGTAGGTAGGTACCTACTTAAAACAAAAATGTTATAGGCAATTCTATTACAATACCAACACTACAAACTACCTAGTGCCTAGCCTACAAGTGCTATAAAATATCTTTGTTGACATTATACCTATTTTTATTAAAAAAATATAATGTCATTGTCAACACTGTCAAGTGTCAACTCACAACCAAACCTCGTTCGTAGCTCGTAACAAAGAATGATCATTCGGCAAGAAATTATTTATTAGAAGAGTACGGATACAGATCACAACAGTTGAGTGAACAGGATAGAATCATTGGTAAACTGTGGTAATAAGTTAAAATGGCGCCGTTTCGTTCGGGCGCGCTCGGCACGTCGTCGAACGGCGAGTGACGACTACCGAGCCGCGCGCGACAGTCTGCCGTGTGCCGATCGGCGTCTACGACTTATAACGTACATTATAAAAAAGTATTAAAATGGTTCAGTGTGCAGTTAAAGGTTGCAGCTCACGATCTGACGTTCATACCAGCCTAGACCAGAAGTTTACTTTTCACAGGTAAGTTAAAACAACTTTAAAGATCAGTCACAACTAAAAGAACTCCGCATCGTTTCTCCGCCATATTTGTCAGGGCCGAACTTTAAACACAAAAACAATTTTTCTTTTCAGACTTCAAAATAAGGTTCTTAATTCTTTGGCATTTTTTTGTGTTTGTTACACGACATTTTTGGAAATTGTGGATCTATTTAAAAAAATATTTTTGTCATCGATATATATACCTCGATATCGTTCCATAAAAATAACATTTAAGTCTGTTCTTTTTTACATTTATCTATATTATTCAGAATGTCGAAAGATCTTAAGAATGATGTAAGGTTGAAAGTAACACAATTTTAAAGTGATCGGTTATTGGTTGATGATTGAAAATTTATTAAATAAACTAACTCCGTGTCATTTCCCAGCGATATTTGTAAGAGCCAAATTTTTAAATCTAATACTTATTATTTTTCAGCTTTTCGACAGACCTTATGAATAATGAAGAGTTGAAAGCAATGCTTAAGACTAAAATTACCAAATATACAAGAATATGTTCAAGACACTTTACAGAAGCTAATTTTTACAAAACTAAAACAGGTAAAAAAAGGCTTAAACCTGATGCTGTACCGGATCTTAACATTTATTGCAATAAATCACATTCAGACCGAAGGCTTAAAAGGAAACCTGTGCCTCAAGCAAATCTGGTGAGAAAAACAATTTTCTATGAGGTTTTTAAGTAATTATTTGTTGTTAGGTAATTGAGTTGGCAGTTTGAACAAATAATTTACATGTAGTCTTAGTTTTAGTGATTATCAATTTCAAATTTAAAAATTAATAAGACAGATTAACTTAGAATAATTTTAGTATGGTCTACAAGCAATTTGAAATTTAAATGTATAATTTATTTTCTAGACACATGAAAATATGTTAATAGAATCAAGTAATGGGCAAACGGACGAGTCAACATTCCAAGTATATACGAACATGAAGAAAACGGTTAAAAATGAACCTAAGGATTTATCGCATATTTATGTCGAACCACCAAGCAATGGTAATACAGTGCAGGAGAGGGAATTACAAAAAGAAGTAAAACGACTTAAACTATTGTGTAATAAAAGGCTGCACGTGATTAAGTCATTGCGGCTCCAAAATACAATGTTATTGCAAAAAATTGCTAGTCTTAAACAGGCTCTTGAATAGCTTAAGTAGAATACAACCTATGAAAATAATTATCATTATGTTTTTAATTAATTTTAAGATGTAATTAATTAAATAATTTTAGCATGTTAGAAACCGTTTTAAAGAGCACGTTCTTTTTAAAATCATACATTCGCATACCTACCTACTATTTCATAAGTTAACAAAGGCATGTCGTCAATGATGATTAAAGAAAAAAATAAGTTTGGTTGTTTGATTGTCAATATTAAAATTTAACTCCCTTAATACATCCCTGTATACGGTCTGTAAGTGCTGATAATGCACTCTATAGTGCTGCTGTCTATGGTCAGAAATTGAAACTAATTTGAAACGACAACGACGATCAGTTTCATCAACGCGATAAGAGATGGCGCTGTTTCAAAACTTGTTTTATATAAACGATAGCTATGGCCTATGATTATAATAGTTTCGCTGCGTATAAATGATTACTTACATGATTTGAATTGCTGTACCAAAGAGCCGGTGTCGGCTGCGTGATGATACTCGTACACAGAACGGCCGACTAGCTCGTCTGGCTCGAATCCGAGGGTGTTCATCAATCTGGAAATAATTAATAATTTAATTATGATAATCCCTGTTTAGTTATAATTTAAAGGAAGTAGAAACTGAAAAATAAATTCTATAGAGTTTAAACGTGATTTTATAAGATTGTTTATTCAACAAGTTTTTTAACTTTATTTTATATGTAGCCCGTAACTTGATTAATTTGTTCTGTTTACATTATTTATCCAATAATAAGTTATATAGGCTAAACTTTTAACTTTATTTTATAGTGTAATAAAAGCATAGGAAATTTTAAACATTTAAAGGTCACCTCTAATATGACCTGTAATTCCCATGCTTAGATCATGCTTGCCGGTACACCTACATAGTTAACCTTGAATGACCTACCGCCACTCCCATTGATATACTTTACTAAAACTCATAATCATACGACACAAATAGGATAAAAACATTACATTACAACATTATGCACCTACTTCTAAAACATCGCGTATTTTGTTTTTATTAAAAGCTACTTACAGCTGCGAAATTCAAAAATCCCGCCATCCCAGAAACGATTTTCACTCAATTATTAACTATTTTAAAACACAAACACTGCATACGCTTTCACAAAACACACACATACCACTTTCACATAGAACATCGAAAACTGAACAATTTCCACGTAAGTTTATCGCGAACTGTGTACAAAACCGCGAAATCGCATCATGTTTAACCTACAAAATACATTTGAAGGTGATATTTTTGTTGATATTACACGGCTGAATAAAGTGGAGAGTTGTAAACACTACAATACAATAGGTAGAGCACAACCTAAATTCAGTCAAGTAATGCGGGCGATCAGTTTGGTGACAGCGCCATCTCTTGGGAAAACCGAAAAGGACAACGTCAACATGTCCTGCAGTTTTCTAGATAGATCCTATTATTCCCTGACTAGTACGTGTTTGTTTTAGGACTTAACTAATTTTACTAAATAAAGTTAATGCGATTTTATTATAGTTGACATGTCCCACTAAAAGGCAATACTAACATAGGTTACATTAATGCCGATCAACATACGGATATTCTTACGGCATATTATTTAATTTGTATTCCTGCTCAATTTCTATTGCTTTAAATGATTATATAGTATTTTAGTCAACCCTATTATATTATTTGACATTATATTGAGAATAGATTAAATTACCAGCTTTTTAGATACTATAGGAAGTCGAAAACATATATCCCTGGATAACCCGTATCTATTAGTACTCGACTTTAACCCAAAAAGGGACTTATTTGTCAACCATTCTATTTAAGGAGAAATAAAAGTACTTACGCTTCATCGACGTATGTGAACTTCATATCGAGACTATGTTTTGACAGGAAAGTCTTGCTGTCAAGGGGTATTTCGATGTTGGAGGGGTGTGGGATTGGTCTGCCCACGGCCACAAGGGAACCGTTCTTAGTGGGCACCTTCTTGTCGTCAGAATCTTGTTTCTTCTCATCATTGTTGTTGCGTTCAGTGTTTTCTTCTGATGGCATTAGCATGTGGCCGGTTATGTGAATCACCTGAACATAAAAGAGGTTTTTGTTAATTTAATTTAAGTATATCTGGAATTAAGTCTTACTAATTGACCACCAAACATGCTTATAAGGATAGAAACATTAAGTGGAACAATTAATTACAAGCTGTCATTATTATTATTTATACGTTTAAGACTTAGAACACTTTTAGAGATTTAATCAAACATACTATTAATATTTTTTTAAACAAATAAAAAAAAAACTTTTTTTTTTAACTTGCCACGACAGATTATTTCATTAGTGTTAAATTTATTTCAGTGTAAAATAATAAATAAGTACGTCTCGAGGTTGCTGATAGTAAATAGTAGAGCATGGAAAACATTATCTAGTGTACGTTGGTTCTATCAAGTATAGTCTAGTCGATAACTAAGAGATTTCGTAAACATATTATGGTTTTTCTTTCATTGTGCCGCCTATAGGAAGTTAATCCGTAAATCTTCAGTAATATGGATCCTTCAATTTAAATTTAAGAGAATTTTTAATGTAGGTATATTGGTGTTTAAAATAGTTAGTTCCTAGATCAATTAGGGTGTTGTACTTGTTTATTAATGCTGTCACATAAATTAAGGTTTATGAGGCTTAAACGAACCAATTAATAAGGTACTTTAATCTCACAACAATAGCCAATGAAAATATTAAAATAGCTGCTTACTGTTTTGGCATTCCACAATATAAAACAAAAGCCGAAAACAACACATCATAGACTTAACAAGACAAGCATAGAGCGTGCGTCTGCGCTAGTTATGTCAAGCGTAAGCACATTTTTAGCTAAATGTACTGCACTCGTTTACTGATTTATGTGATTTTCCGTGCGACGACAGACGTTTATACGAAAATATGAACGGTTCCAATATTATAAGGGTAATATTAGGTTTTGAGATAGTTTTAAATAAGCGGTGCGCTCTGTTTTGACACTAATTTTACGATTTTACAGTGCCAGCAGTTTATACTCTATATGCGCACTCGAGATGTTACGATTATGGTAACATTCTATTTGCTTATTACTTTAGTGACAGGGAAAAACTAGACAATAATATTTTTAAGCCGTAGACAAATATTATGTTTAACTAGACATCTCTTAATACTGCTACTACAAATTATCTTAAAATGTGTTTAAACAATAAATAAATTAAATCCTGAGAGTCCTATCGTTTAAAAGTATTTTTTTTTATGTAGGTAAGTATAGACCAGAATACACAATTAAACATGCTAATAAGTAGCACAGAAGCATGCTCTTTTTTCATACAGCGATACGCAAGTTTATTATTTTACATTAAAATGGACGTAGTCTTTTAAATAGCATGTTTTTGTGTTACTACGTAGCATGTGTATTCTGGCATTTAAGGTTATAGGTGATTAATTTAAAAGAGAGATAAACAGTATTTCTTTAATACTAGTTATAAATCCCTGTGATTTGCGTGCTTGCGTCTTAGCTGTCTATTCAAAACTAAATTATTTTGCGTACATTGAACTCTTCCAATGCCGATTCATATTACATGATAATGAATTGTATTAAAAATAATAATATGTCAGATCTATTATTACAAAATATTGCGTATTCGTAAGAATTTTAATAAATGCCTATTAAACAAATATTTTACATGCTTATTAAGTAGTTTTTTTGAAAGATAGGCTTTCGTTTTCAGTGTGTACGTGCGTCGTGCATGTAACATACACGTAGTTGTTTTTGCAACTGAAAGTGATGAAATATATACCTAAAACCCTACAACGTTTTTAGACGACTGCATTGATTATCAAGCGCATGTTTGTAAATTACTTTTTTACTCAAAGGGCTAAATGTATTTCGACTATTAGGGCATCGTTATATTATTCTCAAAAACCCAAGTGCCCTTAGATAGGTGTTTTTTTGTAGGGCACTGGGTTTTTAAATTAAAATGACAGAATTATGGGAATCGTTGATATTTTTCTAACCAATCCATTTGAGTAAGGTAAATTAAACGGTTTACTAATAAGTAGTACATTAATAATAAGTATATGCAACTTGTATGTACTTGTAAAAATAGTTCTTTTTTTTTTATAAAAAACCCTGCCTTTGCAGATTTTGATGTTTCTTAGCAGGGCAGTTAGGTTTTTTTATGTTTTTCACTAATACAACTTAACAGTTATAACTGATTACGGCTATGAAGAGTTTTTCAAATTGTATGCTATGTACATCTAAAACAAAGTCTCAGCTAATGCCTTATGTTAGATTTCGCTTTATGCTAAGTTTATCACCTGTCCTATACTTTTATTCACGTTAGAATCAGGATTAACGATTTAAGAACACTGTTTCACATTATCATCACATCAGGTGATAGATATTACTATCAACACTTTTAGTTGTCACTACTTATCACTCAAGGAAACCAATCAAAAATAGATATAGAGCTTAAGCAAAGGTTAGTTTTGGGAAAGTTTGTTTGCACTTAAAAGTGATTACTAATCCGCCCTTGAGCGTTAATCTTAGTTTACGGAAATGGCAACATAAGTACCAACACTACAAAAAGATTGTATTGCCCGTTAGTGGTTTAAACCTTACTAATATTATAAATGCGAAAGTAACTTTGTCTGTCAGTCTGTCGGGCTTTCACGCCAAAACTACTGAACTGATTAAAGTGAAATTTACATAGATAGTCTAGAGCCTGAGAAAGGTATAGGCTTATTTTTGCTGCGATAACAGACATCCACGGAGCCGCGGGAAATAGCTAATATTTGCGATTCAGTTCTATGACATACTAATAAGAATGAATAAATTTGATATACAGGATGTACACTAAAGAGTGCGTCAAACTGCAGCGGCCGATACCTTGAGTCAAGACCTACCAGAAGAACACAATATCATGTTTGGTAAAATGTTATGGGTTTCGAGTTACAATCGATTTTATTTATTTAATACTTCATGCACAGTGTACATAGGCGGACTTAATGCCAGAAGGCATTCTCTACCAGTCAAATTTTCGATTTTCGATTATTTTTTTTAATAATTTTTTAAGCTTTGATTTTTTTTTGAACGGATTTTATCGCGCTATCCATGTCGAGACTTTCACGCCCAGGAGAATAACTTCTATGCATTTTAGAGTTACCACAAGGGACTCAGTAGGGCCGAAATGTATTCAATACTTTAGAGGACAAGTTTAATACACAATGTTTTTTTTTGTTTCCACAGTGAGTTTACAAACGATAATATATAGTACATATGATTTAGTTACATAAATTATGTTCCTCAGACTTATTGTGAACGATATAATGTTAAAGTAAATATACAGTTCACAGTCCAAGGTTCATTAATGAATATCCCGCATTAATTAGTACAGAGGAATCTATTAAATAAGTAATATTACACAACATTTCGTTATGCATATTAATGATTGTTTTATATCCCATGTGACTTACATTAAAAGTATTTAAATTCTTTAATTATAAGTTGGCAAGTATTTTGAAACTAGAAACGAGAGGTTTTTTATAAATCAATTTACATGTAGGTACTATGATAGATATATAGATGTTAATGTGTATTGTAATGTTGGATTGTGCTTAGTAAGACGAATAGCTAGACTTTTAATTATTATTGGACCTTATAAGCTCTTACACTGTGTAGGAGATTGTGTGGTTCAAGTATTATAGGTCGCAGGCTATTTAAAAAAAACCGGGCAAGTGCGAGTCAGACTCGCGCACCGAGGGTTCCGTACAAACCTGTAGGTATATAAGTAAAAGTTATGGTATTTTTATTGCTAAATGAATATGCGGCTTCAATTGCTGTATCTTTTGATTGCGTTGACGTAGAAGTTTGATTTTGTTACAGCTTAAAGATATTATAGACTTGAGTATTTGTTAAGAATTTCAATATAATACCACTACGCGTTCATGAGTAAAGGGGTAATAAGTTTAAAATTATTAAAAATATTTTTATTATATGATGTAACTAAAAATTTATGCTTTTCGCAATTTTTCCTTTATCTGTGTTATAAGACGTTGCTTCGTACCAAATTTCAAGATTCTGAGTTCACGGGAAGTACCCTGTAGGTTTTGATTCCCTTGCGAGTGTCGAAAATTTGCGGCATAAACGGGAGTATCTTTTGATCGCGTTGACTTAGAAGTTTGATTTTTTCACAGCTCCAAGAGACCATAGACTTGAGTATTTGATATGAATTTCAGCTTGATACCTCCACGCGTTCCTGAGAAAAAAGGTCTTGACAGACAGACAGACAGACAGACAGACAGACGGACAACAAAGTGATCCTATAAGGGTTCCGTTTTTACCTTTTGAGGTACGGAACCCTAATTAGTCCGCACGCCTATTATAAATTTACGGGCTATTTTTTATTTATTTACACTTCACATACTTAGATTATTAAAGAATATTCGACACGTATTTTTTCTTTTTTAAAATTAAACAAGCATTGAAGAAGATACAATAAATGGAAATGACGCATGACGTCACTTGTAGCTGCAATTTTTACCCACACGTGACGTCACAAGCCCCCACTCCTGAACTTTAGGCGCTTTAACTTTGAAATTTTTCATTGATTTGATAAAAGAAAAAATACGAGTTTCTTTTTCTTTTTTCATCTATCGGGTGGACTAAATAGATATTTCCTATTCATACCCAGTCAGCCCCTATTCTAATGAATACACTTGTTTAGTAAAACTCATTCGTCATGTAATCTTTTTGCGGAAGTCCGATTTTTATCGACGTTACACAAACTCCTGTATTACTGTTTACTTAAATATGTTTTTCCAACAGTAATATAAAAAGTATTTTGATAAGTACTATTTTATTTTCCATGTAAGTACCTACTTATAGTACAAATATAAGATAACATTAAAATTCAAAGTCAGCGTGATACATGCAGGATATATCTTTTGCCATATTTGTTGGGTCTAGGTACCTATATGGCGATGATTGAATTGACGTTCATTATTTAGCGAATTGATTCGATGTCGATCGGTGGGCCAAAGTTCAATGACGCTATGATATTGATAATACCTTTATAATATTTGTGTAGTTATTAGACCTGATTGCTAATTCTGATAAGGCATCACATTTAATAGAGGACGATTAATTTTATTGTATTGACCTATCTATTATATTAGACGGGCCTGTTGGTCTAGTGGTTAGTGACCCAGGACGAATCTTTGTGTGATGAGCACGATCATTTGTTCTGTGTCTGGGTGTAATTTATCTATAATATTTATGTATTTAGAAATATAAAAGTATGTTTATCAGTTGTCTGGTTGCCATAGCACAGGCTCTGCCTAGTTTGGGATCAGATGACCGTGTGTGAGATGTCCCAAGATATTATTATTATTTTATTTTTATTGTGGAACTTGTTTTTAGACGTAAACGTGAGAATCAGTGCTCCGAATGGAAATCTCTTAACATAGTTTTGCTTAATTTGTACCAGCAAATTTTATTAACAGTACCTAAACTCTATATTTATTACCAGTAGATTTGATTTACGTCTTTGTTACTCTGGTTATATCCATGTGACAATAATCTTTCTAACCGACGAAAAACACAAGTATATGCAAAGCATAGTTCCATACTAATGTAACACCTCCAATCTCTAACCTTATAGGAGGCAGATTTGAGATGCACGTTCCTGCCCTTACTGGTGAGAGTACACTTAAGGCGCAGCAGCAGATCGCGGCGCCCAGCACTGCTTGAGCGTAGAGCCTCGCGGATCTCATCGTGGTCGCACGGGTGGCTGAACTCGAACACGCTCTGGCCCATTATCTCCATCTGAAATTAAAGTAAAACATGATTAATAAACCAAAAGTGGTAACACAGAAGGTGAGGGCAATAAAGAAACAAAGTAAACTGATAAGACCTTAAACTTCTTGCAATTTAACGACCTAATTAGGATAGTAAACATTCACGTTGATCTTTGCCCTACAGTGGGACAGAAATGGTTAGAAAAAAAAACTGGCGGACTAGTTAGATTTTAAATTTTCATACCCAGTCCTCTCCCTCATTGCCCTCAGTATTATTTTAAGTACCTACTACTACTCTTCTCCCCTCGCTTAAGTAGTACTAGTAGTAGGTACCCACTAAAAACTACTTTCCCGATTGTTCATATACAATTATGTAGGTACAAACATAACAATGACATATTAGGGAATTTACTGTAATTTATCTTAAGCTTAATTAAGGGATTGATTAGGTTAATCCTAGATTAAACAACAGTTTCCTATTTAAGTGTCATTTCACCGTACATCATGCGATAAGTATTTGATGAAACAGCAAAATAAGGCCACATTGTATAAGAAAAGAACATGTGATAATTTCTTTCGCAATGTAGAATTACTATTGAAATACAATACTTAGAAATGGCTTGTTTTTCTAACCTAAAACATCGAACCATCGAAGTACTGATTTCCTTTTAAAAACAGTTCTCAGAATGAATGTACTAAGTAGTCACTATGCGTACAAATCTAGGCGCCTCTGCGTCAACGATTTTTATTGTATGCAAATGTATTATTAGTATTACATTAATTATGTGTGTAGCTACGTAAAATAAATATGTAACTGAAATATTAATAGCTTGTAGTGAATCATTGGTATAGTGGTTGAAAGGGAAAATGTTACGTGTTGTGTAGGGAAGTTAGTAAGTTTTTCAATTCAATTCATATCCCACCAAAAACATTTACATGTAAAATGATGCCAAGACGAGACTATATGACTTGCACTGTCTAAAAGTTATCAGATCTCATCTATGAGCTAAGCTTTTAACTCTACAAGTGCTAACTTCACAAACTCTACACCTTAGTCAAAATATGTGGCTTGACCATTTCGCATTTCGTGCCTCCAGATCATTGTTCGTTTAGATATTTTTTTTAATCCCCTAGTTGCGACGGCGTGAAGTAAAAAAATCTTACTTATTATTTGAGTTTACTGAGGAAAATTGCCGCCAAGGCTAGCCGAGATCTAAAATGGAAGGTATTGCCAGAATTTGACAGAATAAAACGTGTAAAGGTACAAAAAAAATAGTTTTCAAAAAAGATTTTCTACATTATGTTGTGATTTTGTAGGTACGTAGTGTCTAAATGTCCAATATATCCACGAGAACGCTGTCAACAAACTACTCTGTAGTTCGGCAGAAAACAAGTGTTAACAATTTTAAAAGATTGTAAAGTTCATATATCTACCTACTTGCTTACATAACATATATATGAAATTTAAAATAAAATAAATAGGTATGTACTTATGAATAAAACAACTGCCCGCCCCTCGGGTATAGAGGTGTGTAAAAAAGAACGTAAACATTGTTTTTAAAACAACAACTCGTATCTATTTAGCTTCGAACATAGTATCATACAGATACAGGTCGAGGTTAAATGTTACAAAAAATCTTAACATAGAAACATATACCAACTTCAAAAATTTTATAAACAAAGATTAGATTATAAATAAGTAAGACAAATATTTTAAAACAATTGATATTCATGTATAGTATGTAACTAATATAACCCATGTAACTGATATAACCCAAGGTTTGAATATAGGAGTATACAAAATGTTTCCATTCGCGTGACGTTGATCGTGGCGACGACCTATATGCGCCCGCGCGTCTCAACCGACGCGTGTTCCACCATGTGTTATCAAAATACTTCGAAAATAACCTTTATTACTCAGAAATTAAGGACGAGGGTGCTTGAAAACTAGACGCTTACAATTGCATCACAACTGATAACGTTGATATGCCAATCGCTTAATGGCGTAAGTTACATTTATTGATAGCTAATCCGAATAATAATTGAAATAAATATTTTTAATCTTTTACAACATTTATCATTGAAGTAATGGTTTATTACTGAAACATTGTAAAGTGGGAAATTCAGGTGCATCCCAGGTAAGTACAAAATAAGTCAGGCCTTTCTATACGATTCTTATACGCGTTTTTTGTTGTGATGTATTTGTCCACCGGTTGGAACGCAACAAAAACGTCATTCGACTTAGTTATGGTAACAGGCGTCCGGATAAAAATGCTTCTAAGACACGTACAAATGAAGGTTTTATCGACAAACAGGTTATACTAGTTTGAATAACACTATTGTACCATGACATTGGTTGTTGTGCTTTTGTTTTGGTCCTACGAGTTACTACGTTCGATTAAGATTTGTTACTCTTTATTCGTATGATATGGATTTCGACTATTAAAGACGTGTATTGTATTCTGTGGGCATACAGGAGATTTTTTTAACTGTTTCGTGCATATTGCACCATATAGCTAATTACAGAAGATAGAGACGTCACATGAAATGTTATACCACCTAAATAAGGTTTGAAATAGTGAAAGATATCATTTTGATAAAACAGAAGTAATTTTTATTTTTTAAAATTAATGTATCATCGAACGTTACCGCATTACTTATAAAATCCTATCCTAATTTATACAAATTTTTTGCTAGGAGACCCATGGCCATCCGTGTAGTCACGTAAACTGAGTTGAATTATTGTAAATAATGTACTTGATGTTTTAGAACATAATTAAATTATATAACTATTATCAACGAAAATATATGGCCAAAATTATGTTACATTATTCTTATCATTGTTGCACAATTGACAAATTATATAAGCAAGAACGAGACGGCGCATTTGCCAAGTTCATGTACTTATAACATACAAGTACTATCTGAATAAAATCTAAAAACAAAAATTCGAGCGCGATTGTAATCAAACAAAGATATCAATCTAAGTGTCTTTTATTAGTCAAATTATAACTATACTAGCTGTCCCCCGCGACTTTGTTCGCATGTTTTAGTTTCAACGGTTTTTCATTTTTGCAACATTTTTCATTTATCTCCGCTCCTATTGGTCGTAGCGTGATGTTATATAGCCTATATCCTTCCTCAATAAACGGACTATCCAATACAAAAGATTTTTTCAATTCGAACCCGTAGTTCCTGAGATTAGCGCGTTCAAACAAACAAACAAACAAATATTAGTATAGATTATAATTACTTTCCGATATAAAATCATTTCTATTTTAGATAGGACCAAGCACACTTTATTTGATATTTCTGTCAATAAGCTTGACGGCTAAAGGAATGCTTTAATCAGAGGAGTGCTCTTAGTCTAATACCATGGCGCTTTCAATCAAAATGATGACGACTAGTTTATAGTTAAACCGAAGCAATTTAAAAAAGTACATTACTGCTCTGAATAAACACAAGAAATTACCTATAATATTTTATGGTTCTGCGTTAAATGGCATTTAATTATTTAAACGTTGAAATATATTGTTCTATTAATCGCTGTCCAAAGAAAAAAAACATTTAAAACAACTATTAAACACAATATTCTACTAAATGCGTGCTAATGAGTGGTTAAGAAAACCAGTTTATTAAAAAAATCTGTCACAAAAGCTTGCTTGACATGTTGACAAGCAAGCTTGCTGCTCATCTGATGTTCAGGTATGTTTTATGTTTAAATATTTATGTAGAAGTTTGTTTTAATTTATGGGTTAAGCGTTTTTGTTCACGAGTATACCTATCTACTGTTTATTTCATAAATATTAAAGCCATGACGATTTTATGATGAGAAAATTAAAGCACAAATCTTCAGATTCTATTAATTGTTTTAATGTAAAATACTAGTGTTTAACTGCATCTAGTGAGACTGCAAAATTAATTATTGGAACACAGTTGAGAAAAAATCTAGGCTGAAGTTCTAAATACCTAATTCAAAACTACGATATCGCATTACGTCTAAAAATACTGTAGATTATTTATAATTAAGACTTGGAACACAAATATAAACTTATGGACTCATTATTGATACTGATTGGCTACCAATAAGCATCAAAGCTACTAACTAGCAGATATGTATGACACTTGTACAGTCAGTAACAAAAGTTGAATAACACAATTTGTTTTACGAAAAACCTAGAACACTATTTTAAGTCCATAAATTGATATTGAGACTAGGAAACAAAATAGCCTTATCATGAAGAAAGCTATGATATTCTTGTTAGTAAAATCGTGAAATTTTCTAATAAATTTGATTGTGTTGATCAATTTATGTTGCTGACTGTAGATACTACATATGACACAAGTGAGACAACGCCCTCAGCAAAGAATCAGTTTTGATTAAACATACGTAAGACTTAAGTGGTTACTAGGGGGTATCCTACACAAGCCAATAGTAATTATTTGAAGTAATTGAAGTATGTTTTATAATTATTCAATGATAAGATATAAGTATATGTTGATGTAATATGGACGTGGTTTTAGATTAGAAATGGGCTCTTGTTTTGAGCAACAAATACGTGCGATAAAACTTCTAATGTTTAGATATTATATACCTAACGGATATCTTATTATCGGCCACCTATCAGACTCCTGAGAGTAGTCTTACTTAAATCGTTTTAAGGGATTCCTTAGTATCGATTTAAGTAAGTCAACTCACAGAAGTCGAGATCTCCCGAAAGAGGTTGCTTACTTTTATCGATAATAGTTACTCTTTACGTCTCTGAGTGCGGCAGTAACTAAATAGTTAAGATTAAATGGTTATTTAAGTCTTGTCTAGAATTGATTACGCTCAATAAACATACAGGTACTTCGCGTTGTAAAAGCTCAAGCTATTTATGCATATAAAATTATCTGTTTTATCATTATAATATATGTATGTCATTGAATAATTTCATCCTGTTGCCATACACAATTAAATACGGACTGCAACTACAATAAGCGGTCATTGCCCTTTGTTATTTAAAGGCTTAACATTAACTACCATATAATTCATATAACAATAGGTACTAAAGGGAATTTGTAACAAATATTGCTTTAATTATATAATTTTATACGTCTTTTTTTTATTTAGGTTTAGTTCTTTTAAGAAAAGGCAGCCGTAAGATAGCCGAAGATTTATGAAAGAAACGACCCGAAGTTAAATGATATAAAGACAGGACGGACATTGATAATGCCAATTTTTTTTATTATTATTACTATTTCTGATGTTTTCTAAGCTAGATTGAGCTTAATTTCTAAGAAGGAGCAGCAATGACGTTTTTGAACACAAATAACACGATTTACATACGTGAATCGAAAACCTTCATTACTCACAGTAAGTACTCTGTTCATTGCCACTCCCGAATGCACATGCAGAAATAAACAGCATGTTCCATAAAAGGATTACGCCTTTTTGCCCTGACATGGTGTAAATAATGTTTATGGGTGTTGATTTCCTTATAGCTAATACGATGGCTATAAATTTAAATTGTGTCATATATTTCTTACTAAGACGATATTGTTTGTGACACGCCTAGCTACGTTTATGGTTATTCAATTGTTTTTCTGATTACAGCCTTAGATATTAATACTGTTACATTCCTACCAGTTTATTCATAACACTAGAATGCGACTTGCGAAAAATAATATATTTCTCTGATCTACACAGAAATCACATCATGCACAAAATTATCGAGCGGTACCGAAAACTAACGACCGTTTTAATATGTAAAACCCAACAACCCAACAATTTAACAATCTACACATTATCCTGATGTTGGTAGAAATCCGTAAGAGAAGTTCTCTTTGGCGTGCCATCAAATTCGAGATTCATAACTTAAAAAAAATCATAATTTTAAAATAAATTTTCAAAAATAAAAAAATACTGTTTTTGTTTTTAATTTAGGCTACAAAGGTCGCACTTTTCGAACGACAATAATAAAATCGACAGCACCCTGATCCGCCCAAGGAGCGTTGGCTGTGGAGAAGAAACGGCTTAACAAACCCGCCAGCAGCAAGCTGTCATTCCAATAACAATAATAATAAAGATTATCAGTTCCAGTTCGATGGCAAAGGAGAGTAGTATTAGAACCAATATTAACATCCGTTTTTGTTATTTAGGCTTAAAAATCTATCAACTTAATCTTACCTGTGAGACTCCAAGGTGATCAGCAATATTCTCGCTGCAGTAAACGATGTCTCCTTGCTGTGACAGCACCAGGACGAAGCCGTCTAAAGCCTTCATGTACGACAACTCCGTGGACAACTCATCCATGTTCTTAGGGCTCGGGATCTTGGGGTGATCCGACTCCGATTCAGGGACTGAAAAAGGGACAACCGTTATATCTTTTTAAAAGTTTGCAAATAGGCATGTTTCCTATTTTTTTTTAAAGTCCGTCTTGTAGATTAATGAATTTTATTGGACACGTATTTTTTCTTTTTTCCTGCAAACAAAAAATGATCAAAATACAGAGAACGGAAATTACGCGTGACGTCACTCCTCGCTACGATTTTTAGCGAGGCGTGGCGTCATAAGTCCCCACTCCGAAACTTTAAAGCGGTGTATCTTTGTATTTTTTTTATTGTTTTGATAAAAGAAAAATACGTGTCTAATATTTTTTATTATCTAACTGACGGACTAAATAGATTTTAACTTTTCATACCCAGGAAACATCCCTATTGCTTAGTTCTTTGTAGGGGGTTAAGAAAGGCTTATCTACTCAGTCGACATCGAAATTTCAAATCACAATTATTAAAATTAAAATTAGTAACTGCAAGTTTATGCAACATATTATGATTCACATTTAATTTAAGAGGAAAATGTGAAAGCTGACATTTTTGCTTTTTATTTGTTAGTAGTTAAGTTGATGATTTTACAAAACGACCTAATTAGGTAATTCGCAAAAGTTTTCGAGTTTAAATTTCAATTATTAAACGTAAATACAGTAATTTAAATATAAATGACGATATTTAACAGAAAATTACACGTATAATTGTAGCCGCATCATTTTACAGGACAAATTACATGTGCCACAGCACAAAATTACAATGCAAATAAATCACGCGTATGTGACCGAACTACAATTAACTTAAATCTGCCATATTTTCCACATGTTGGATGATGAAGCATTTCGTATTTTTGTGTATTGTATGTTGAATAAACAAAACTGTTTTAATTTCGAGTGGCAGCAGTTAATCCGTCTCGGCTCTGAACTAAAATAGCAACAGAATACAAGCGAGAAGTAATTCTGAATACGTTTCTTTGATAGACAGATTCGAATGAAGAGATCGATAAAAAATTAAATGTTGACATAATCCTTACGAATAAATAAATGCAAAAGTAACTCTGTCTGTCGCGCTTTCACGCCAAAACTACTTAACCGATTTAAATAAATTTTGGTACACAGATAGTCTAGAGCCCGAGAAAGGACATAGGCTACTTTTTGCCGCGATAACCGACACCCACGCTGGCGGAGCGCGGGAAACAGCTAGTAATATATAAAAAAACAATTGGATTTATCCTTCAAAAATTGTCGGGTATACTTGTATCGCGCATGTGAAAGCTGCTTTCGGCTGTTTACAGAATATACTTGACCAGTGGTATTCTAGAAGTGGAAATCTTCCCCGTTACTACTTTTGGAATTAAAAGGTTTATTGGTCTAATCTAACGCGTGTTGTACGTGTCGATGTCCCACTAACTAGAGGCGACAATTAATATCTATAACTAGTTTGTTATACAAATAAACTTTAGGAACATCATAGAGTAAGTAGCTGTATTCTGCTCTAAGGGTTCCGTAAAAATTGTAGGTACTAATCACCTCGGTTAAGCGTCCAAAAACAAATATAAATGTGCAATTGAAAAATGCTCTCTCATTCATCTATGTATCGTCCGCTATCAAATTTCCATCTGTAAATATAACTTTGTAATCGTAAAAATGTTTATACATAAATTTCGGATTATTTCCTTTACTTGTGTCGCTAGCTGGAACTTTTAACTGTATGTAGGGTCCGTCGACCTGAATATTTAATATTAATTTCAACATAATAATTTACGCGCGTTTCTGAAACAAAAATCTTGATAGACAGACCACAAATAAACAAACAAAGTAATACTATACGTGATAAGGGTACCTTTTTTCCTTTTGAGGTACGAAAGCCTAAAAATAACATAGTGCAACCAGGATAATGTCGAAGCTAAAAAAACGAATTAATAAACTGAATTAAATTGGACATTGGGTATAGTGTTAGTGACATCATTGCGGTTTCTAACGCGTGGCATAAAACTAAACTCGCGCGTGTCAAGCTTACTAATAAAGCGGAAACTTGCGTGCCGAAAACTGCTTTGATTTTGTTGGTCTAACAGGAAGAGTAAACATATTTTACATGCATAAATATGTTATTATCTATACTAGACTATATTATTGTTTGTCTATAGATATCTTGTTATTAAAGAAACTGAATACCATTACGCAGTATCTGACATAATGTAGAACAAGTAAGTACTTAATCTTGCTTAGTTAAGTAATCTTCAAATAATCCTATAAAGAACTAGACTAAGAGAGACTTTCGGTGGTCTGTGGTCCATACATAGATGATAATAAGTGGAAGTTAAATAAAAATAGTTTTTATTATGTTAGAATTTTATAAACAGGCAACTCTGGAGCGTTTTAAACATTTTTAGTTTTACATAGTTAAAAATATGTTGAGTGTAGGTAATGACTGTAAAAATGTTCAATAAATTCACTACTTTGTTTTTACAGTATGATTAATTAATATACTTTTGCAACTCTGGCAACCCTGGCGTTAATGATTCAAATATTTTGCATGTTAGCAACATTAAGGCATCATGTCATATACCACTGTTTTTTTTAATATTATGTAATAAATGAAGTGGAAAGTTTTGTTTGTTGATTAAATGTGGTTTAGTGTGATTTAGATATGCATTAATTGCAGACATATTTAGGTAACAGCTCAATCGGCTTATTACGGCGGACTACCAACTGCATAGTGCACCAGATAAAACTGATTATCTATTGGCATATTTCGATATCTTTAGAAGATAAGAATGCATAAAGATTGTGATTCATGCGATTGTTGTAATATCCAAAATAAAGTCCAAAACTAGGTAGCTACTAAATTATAAAAAGAGTTTGACAAAAAAATTATCACTACACCATTGCTCATGTTATGTAACATTAATCATAAATGTAATAGATTCGTTTCAGAGGTCAAGGGATGGAGTTAGACTAATAACACCATTTTATATGCCTAGATATATCTTAAACGCTGTCTCAAATCCCACTTTTAGGGTAATAATGATATCATACTCATAATGTTCTCATAGTTAAAATAATTAAAAGTTATGGTCGATGCGACTTCACGTAGAGAGGATACCCAATAGGTACAGCAAGTGTTGCAACACAGTAAGCATTTCACATCACCAGCATCATTGATGACTGGTCAATCACTACACGGCGCATGCGCTACTGTTTCTGTAACTTTTCAACTACTGGAGGGTGGCCTCAGGTCAGTTAATTTATCTATGCCTTGCGCCAAGCAAACACTTCGACACTGGCGATACTGCGGCGTCTATTCGCGGATGTAAATTAACCAGGATGACATTCTCTCTCCAGCGCGTTTTTTTAACCTACTCAAATATTTGGTAAGTAATACTCACGTAAGGTGACGACGTCTCGAACCTTGAGGTAAGAGATTGCGAGACGCATGACAGAGGCCTTGTCGAGCTGCTCCACATCCTCTTTCCTGGCGGGCAGCGCTGCTGTTAACTCGGCGAATATCTGCATCTCCTTCGTCCGGCGACATCGGGCCGCGACTCGAGACTTCTCCTTGCGTTTTTCATTGTTCCTGACAACAAGATATACAAGTTAAAAAAATGCTTTTAATTTATAATCATTCTTCACCTCGAGTCGATTGTGGAAGTGTTACAGTACTTGAGCCCAAAACGTGGCCAAGTTAACGGCGACCTAATTGGCCTGCTTTAGATCATACAAAGTGCAGGTATCGGATACTAAGGACACGCTAGCAACTGAACCATAGTTTGTTCAGGATTATAATAATAATATAACCTGTAAATATCTGACAGCTGGGCGAAAGCTGGTTTTATTGTAATGAAATAGAATTACTTATTCTGTATCTACGATATACAATCAATTTGCATGTATTTTTTTTTAACTCGCTGCTTTTGCTTTTTGTTTACGACTATCCTTAGAAGAACTTTCGACAAAAATCTTAGTACTTTTGACAGACAGTTAATTATATATACACTAGTAATATTGTGTTAGGAATTGCTAATTGTTTTCTGTCAAATGTGTTTCAAATCTAGAACTAAACAGACACCTTAACAAAACATGTTTTTTAAATTGCGTTTTATTATTTTTTTATTGCTTGTTTAGATTTTTTTTACAATATTAAGGACATTAGGTATATATTTTTGGTATAATTAGTGACTAATAAATAAATTACTTCGATGTTTGAAATTAGTTAGGTTATTTTCCATACTTTAAATGATCTCATTTTTAAAAGCACAGAATATAATTATTAATGTATATACATCATACCATCACTATCGACTGCAGAAAAATAAATAATAATGAGTATGAATTTTTTTTTGCATGGCACAATTTCACAATAAAAATTAATGCAGCTTGAGTAGACATTGTTTCTAATTTAATTGAATGCAAAACCCTTATTCTTATCTAATAATGCCAATTGCAAATGAAATTAGTTTGCATTAAAATTAAACACTTCAATAACACATCGACTTTTCTAGAAAAATAATAAAATGTTAATGACGCTTTACCTCTTTTTTATAGAGCAAAGCTTGTCTCTAATATCTAGGGCATCCGTAGCACCTGGTATACACATTTTGGTACCAAATGGCACTGACCATTAAATTCACTAATTCAACTAAAAAAATATATGAGAAGGACAGAAGACACAATGTTACAAGACTACTACACCAGACTAACTAGTATGTTTAGTAATTTTAACTTTATCCCATTAATTTGTCATTAGACAACGGTCGTCTATTTTATCGCTTGTTCCAAATAAATCATATTTAGGAAATGCGTCACATACGCATTTGAGAACTTGTTTTGACCATTTGCTTAGGTGATTCTTAATGAGCGTTGCGCGTTTACATTTTAAAGTGTTTTTAATTTTAGACCCCCGCCTCTTTCGTTTTAACGTAAGTGGTGGTGGATAAAAATTTATAGGTGGTTAATTATGTAAATTCATGCTTTAAATAGTAATGATTTACTCTAAATAATAAATAAATGTACACCTATGAATTTACATGGCATGATTATTTTTGGAGCGCAATTTCAAATAAAAAAGCTATTTTTGGAGCGCAATTTCATATAAAAAAAGTTATTGAAGTAAAAAAAGAAAATTTAATAAGCAAATAACGAATCTCTTTTAAATTTTTGGACAAAGAACGAAGACGAAGTTAAGATGTGTAAGCACACTTGTTTCAAGGTGTTCTCGAAACCACTATAACTTATTGCAATTAAAGGCAAAATAGAGAAACAATAAACTTAAATAAGCTTGATTTAATATAAATATTTTACTGCACATTGTAACTATCGTTAAGTCATCAACATTATACATAGTTATATGCTACTTATAAAATGACATTGCGCCACGTTAGGGGTGTCACATGAGACATCCATGTTTTTAATTACAAAGTACGTATAGCATCAAATTACTTCAGAACTCTACAATTAATTATTTAATTAACGAGTCAACTGTAACTTATGTGTCATTCAAGAAATACGTAACGATGCGTGAAAACATTCACACACCCAATGCACTTCAATCGCTCAATTTTCGCGATTCCAAAAATAGAATTAGTTAGGAAACTAAAAAAACACTTGCATTGCCAGACTATGTTGAAAAAATAAAGTCTACAACGCAAATTTCGAAGTCGTGCGTTCGATTGTCCCATATATCTTATAAAGAGTAATGAATGGCACAACCCTAGCCCATTAAATTGAATTGACTCCACTAGTGACGTGAGTGAAGTCTTTGTACGTGCTCAGAATTGATGAACGAATCGAGAACATACTAAACACAATTCATTTGTTATACCGGGTTTGTATTTCTTACAGCTTTAGTTTTTAGGTACACAAATTGTACACTTTCTTTCTAACGAAGTTCGTTTGTACATAGACTTACTTTAATTTTATTCCAATGTATTTTAAGGCATGTTTGTTTGTGTAGGTTTGTGTACTCAATAAAAAAATCTTTCACTATCTCCTTCTGCTGCCTATTCCAAATTATGTTTGGCTTTCAGTCTCAACGTAGAATTGAATAGATAATCGACATCATCAGAGTTACAGGGTCTTCATCCATTGGTTGAGATTTAAAAGAGCGACTGCGTTCCTCCTATACCTACCTCCACATCACCCTTCACGAAGAGAACTCGGTATATTTGCACTTAACAATGGTATGACAAAAAAAATTGCCGGAAAATAATGTAGATTAAGCAAAGATTTGACAGTCACTATGATTTTGCTCTATAACGTAATTGTTATTATATCTCGGTAGGTAAACATGTGGAACCTCTTTAATTATTCATAACAATATCAGATGCAACACATCGCCAAGTCAAAGAAGTCGTATGGTAAATACAAGGACTTTGTAGCGAACAAAAAATACAGATGACGTAAACGATTTATACTGCAATTGCTTCTAAGTACTTACATCAAAATTCACGCTGCGTTAGTGTCTGTACAGAATATATATGAATAACGTATTAAGTTAAATAAAATCTTTCCTCGAAGGGAAAATTGATCAAAAATATATTAAGTACGAACGACCGGCCCCCGCTACGCACTGGTAAACAAAACATTTACATACACAAAAACATTCCTCTTGAATCACCAAATCTATTGCTGAAAATCCGTTGCGTAGTATAAAAGTTCTAATCGTACAAACGACGGTAGCGACTTTGTTTTATATACTATGTAAAGAGCCAAGAGAAAGCCAACCTATCTATTTACTATTATGAAATGATGTAGATATTATGGATACAAATTTAGCTTTTAATATTATTATTTTTATTAGTTCATACCACTACATCATAAATAGACCAAAGGTAGCATAAAATATAGAAAATAAAAACAAACAATGTGCTGTACAGTTCAAAATTTACCCAATTTCTTAAATTATGCCTGAAATAACTGGAATACATAGTACTGTTCTACATTTAACATCGGTACTTGTTGATTTCTAAGAACTCAGTATGATTTTCACACCGAAACTTCAATCTTATGAGAAATCGGAAAGATTACCAAGACGCCAGAAGTCTGATCACTAAAATGCTTTATGGCGATTAGGTGTGATAATAAAACTAATAACCATATAACTATAGCACATAAGTAATTATGGCTAAGTATTGGATGACTGTAAAGCCGTCATTAGATAATTTAAATCTAATTTAAGTAAATTGGTATGATGCCAGGTACTTAATTTATTAAAATACTATTAATCATGATTTTAATCAAACAACCTACGTTTTAAATAAGGAAATATGTACGCAGTTATATAGGTGGAACGAAAAAAAAAACAGAATGAAATATTGTATGTATGCGGCTACGATAAATTTCGGTTTCGACCGATAACGTAGACAAACATTGGAGTGCAATGGATTGAGGAAAAATTGTTGAACACTGGAATTTAGAGGCAACGAGCCATAAACAACTGCAAAAGAGTTATTAATAAACATATTTCTAAGTAATACGATTGTGGCATAAATTAAACGCAGCGCGTGGTAGCAAACTTTTTAACCGTATAAAAAACGCGTTTGTTAAAACTGCGCTAAAATGATGAAGTGATTGAGTGATGAATTTCCTCTTTACAAATACTTACTCAAATAAAACGTAGAAATGAAAAGTATAGCAACTTGTAGATATGATAATATTGAGTGATCTTTAAATTGTTGCTAAGGGACGATAATAATAGTGAACGATTGAAAAGTACAAATAGTACCAAATGGAAATTCCCAAACTAGATAAACATTGTACAAGTTTCTTTTACTATTAGGTCTCTAGAAAGTCTGACTTAAAAAACATGGATCTCAAATCGTTGGAGTCTTTATTTTTTATGTATTTTCCCCGAATACTCGAAGATGCCAGGACCGATTTAGGAAATTCTTGTGGTCCCATAGTCATCAGGTCAGGATCTGATGGGAACCTAGGGAAATCGAGGGCACCGCTGAATATTTTATAGGCACGTATTACGTGTTTCAAGTTTTCAATTGATTCACTTCTAATTTGAAATGATTATCACTTATTTGACGTCAGTTTTTTTTACATTGATGTGTAATCAATTATTTAATCTACACTTGTTACCAGTCGAAAATTTCTGTGGATTATTTCAGAGAACCGTTTTACCATCTAATAGAGGTGCAACTACGTAAGCGGCGGACAATTGGCGCTGATTGCGAAAATAATAGCGTGTCCGTCTGCCAATTGAGGGTCTGTGACGTTGGTCCTGCAATCAACGGTCTGACAGACGCCAGGACCGATTTGTCTATAGTCACGCACGCTAGACGAATGTTTTACGTATGCAGCAATAAAGACAGACATAATAAGTTGTTGTTGTATGAGGATTACGGATGTACCAGTAATACTTAATGAGCTCTCAGACGTATATAAGGGCCGAATACAAAAACGTCAATTAGTTTTAAGTGGCCGTTAAGTCTCGTGCTGTCTCTGTTGCTTTAAGGTGTAAAGAAGCGACAGGACATTTAAGAACGTCTTAAAGCTGAATTGCGTTACAGTATTCGGGGTAAAGGTCATATTTTTTTCTCAAACAGTATTAAATAAATGTCTTTGGGAAAATTAAATTTTAACGCACTATCAAAGGGGTGTCCAAACGATTTATTGCTCGATATTTTCAATGATTGGCACTTAATGTAATGGCATAGATCCCGTCAAAGCATTTCAGTACCTTTGATGTCTATTTCACAGGCAATGATTCCCCCCAATTGTTTATATATACCCATCGAGTCGTTAGCGATGTGATTACTTCGAATGAGTTAGAATTTTTAATGTTTATAGATCGTTTATAGAGATAAAGAAGATAGAACATAGAGGCAGTAGGTATAAGTGCTAAGCCAGATATGAACTGTAGTGAGTTTGCGAACACGAGGACAAGTAACTGACGATACTATGAATAAAATTTTCATTTCAGTGACACATAGGTACTTAACCTATGGAATAAAACACATTTTCACTTTGAAAACTAAAAACGATTGAACGATCACAATAATGTATTTTATCTGATATTGCGTAAATGCAAGCTTACAGACTTATCTTCTAAAAATGGATTATGTCAATAGAACATTACAATTTGTAACTGACCTACTCAATAAAATACCAATAGGAGAAAGAAAAACTTAACCCTCAGGCAGGACTTAAACTTGCGACTACTGGCTTGGCGCGTCAAGACAGTAGTCTTTTAGTTATTTCTACTGTTTGTATTTAATTACAAATATTCGCTCCGCATGCGATAATGCGTAACAAATGATTAAAATTCAGGTTTATTGAAAATTAGATAAAGTTAAATAGAGGTACTTATAATTTTATAATAACAACAAAA
This sequence comes from Diachrysia chrysitis, assembly GCA_932294365.1. Classification (NCBI taxonomy): domain Eukaryota; kingdom Metazoa; phylum Arthropoda; class Insecta; order Lepidoptera; family Noctuidae; genus Diachrysia; species Diachrysia chrysitis. Next base: position 4,137,727 of record OW028661.1, read on the forward strand.
TGATAACAAAACACTGCGTTTTATAATTTCTGTGAATAAAAAATAAACAGGTTATTATAATAATAAATAAATAACGATTCGGCAATAAATAATTCGTTATTCGTCTGGATATCAAGGAAGACAATGTTAACAAATAAATACCGTCGGTTTTTGAACCAATTTACGGACAAATAACAAACAAAAGATTGTCTGTTTATTTCGGTTCAGCAGTTTACAAGCTCTTTTCAGATGAAATTTTATTTAAATTTACTCAATTTATCATGTATAATTGATAATGTATAAATAATCACTATTATGTTGGTAATTCGGATCCTCCTCATCATGTTCGTCATCATGAGAGGTCATTGAAACAATGAAAACACTTCATACTTTGGCATCTCCGCAATATACAATACTCTATGTTGGTATATTCAATTAGGACAGAGGCCACAAGAATTTTTAGGTTTATTTAATATAGGTATCTAAATACGGTGGAGTAGTATACAAATATATTTCTATTCTATTCTACAATAGGTACATAAAGCAAGAAAAAAAACGCACGTGTCGCGCTTAACCTTGATTCTTCAAGAAAAACAAGTAAACAAACTATCAATAAAAACCATTCCGCTATAAATCAAAAATAAAATCTAACGACGCTACTAAACTAGATAAAAACAACAATGACGTACAAAAAAAATATTTAAAATAAATAAACAAAAAATAATATTATCAACATTTTCCTCAAATGAGATACGTTGTCTCACGAGCAATTATAATGTGATTAAAAATTAATTAATCTCATTGGAAACGTCAAATGTGTGTGTGCAACGTGTTGGGCGCCATTTATCTAATATGACGTGACTTGTAACTGTCGCAACGATAATAATTATATACATTATAGGTCAGATTTATTAATAAAGATTAAATTGTTTATCGCGTTTAATATCACGACTCTATGTACAAGGAAAGACAGAAAAGGCACCCTTCAATATGATAAAAGTGTTTCTTAACTCAAACTCAGTTTCTCCGTTTTTTAGGTTGCATTTTTAAGGTTTTTTAACTGAATGTACAATGGGTTTTTTTTTAATATAAAATTACTAGTGAAGTACCGGGAGGATTTGTCAAAAGACTACCGCCACCTGATTAACTGATTAAAGAATTTACGTCAAGATTTGTCAAGTGCATTTCGAGTCACCTACGACAGGATAAAAGAATGCAATCATGAAAGTAACACCACCTACAGATTGTGAAGTACGTGATAGTGTTTATCATAGTTATCAAACAGACTGTTGATACCTTAATGCAGGGGTCAGTCGGGGAAAGGTTACCGTTATCTATAGAGTCGGGGCAGAGGCTCGTGGCTACAGGCCACGTTTAGATGTTTGTGTTTCAAATTGCAAGCTTTATACTGCATACCGAGGATAATCTATACTTCTATACTAATATTATAAAGAAGTAAAGTTTGTGTGTTTGTTAAATTGTAAGATGTAATCTCGGGATCTACTGAACCGATTTTAAAAATTCTTTCACCAATAGAAAGCCACATTATTGCTGAGTGTCATAGGTTATATAAAAAACGAAAAATAAAAAGGCTTTTACGTGATAGTCCGTTTTTCAAAGTGAATCGGAGAAAAAACAGTCGAATGAAAGCGTTTCTTACGAACGCTGCCTTAACTATGAAAGATATATTTTTGAGTTCTAGAAAAAAGATGTGGAGCTTGAAAATGCCTACAAAAAAGTCAACGACAGCATATGTCTAACTTTTATATTTATGTTACAAAAAGTAGTTTTTTTAATATTAGTGTAGATAATTTAATTATTAATATTAATAAAATAATTTAAATCGTTAGGTCATATACATATGACACTAAAAAAGGATTATTAACATTATGCCCAACGAAGTGGGCACGGGTCAGCTAGTCCTCTAATAAAGTAAATGATAATATAAAGGCTATAACAATTTCCGTTGTTATGGCAAATTTGGAAGGATTTGCATGAAAATCGACTGCATTTCATAACATATATACCAGCTTATTGGGTTGAAGTCATTATAATTCTTTTGTGAAGAGATGATTATTGGAATTATGGTTCTAAATCGTCATAATGCCTACCTAGAAACTTCTCCATGCAAATGCTAACGAAAAAAGCTAGTAAAAGTATATGTATACTACTTTACTAAAAAGCAAGTAATTTTTTTTTATATTTATAATTTCGTGTTAAGTATATAACTTGTGCTTTAATACATATTTTTAATTAACTTTGAAAGGTGATTAATTGATTTTATTTACTGAACATTGTGACATTTGTAATATTTATTTATTTTCTGTGCCAAATGTCATAAACAATTCTTAATCGCTCAAATATAATGGATACTAAGACACATCGTATAACATCTTCATGTGACTTTGACTGTTTAAAACAGTATTTTTAGTAAGTAAATCACGAGGTTTTAGTATCCAAGAAAGCTGTGTAACAGGAAATTTGTGCGGTAACATATCACGAGGTTAAATCAGGTGATCTTGATCTTTGGCGTTCTTCCACGAATTTCTTCAACAATTAACATTTATTCTCCCTGTACATCACGTAGGGGGTGATCACCATAATGATGAATTATTGTCGAGTAGCGCATACTTTATTTCAATACACTTTCGACCTTATTGCGGACGATATAAAACAAATATTCAGTTAACGATTAGATAAAAATTTAAACATTATAAGTAGGCCATAGAGGATCCGGTAAATACTAGGAAATACATGATTTGCAAAGAAAAAGCGGAATTACCGCTTAGCCAGTTACTAGGCTAGTGGTCACCGTATAGCGCTTCTGAGAATTACTAATTTCAAGTGGGTTTATATTGGTTGTTTATGTACCAATAGTTGTAAATCAAAGGAAAAAAATCATAAAATCAAGAAGTCAAAATATCTAAAACATGTTTTTGACTATAAACAAGTTGAACGAACGCTGTGGCAGACTTCTCAGTAGTCACGTATTTAGTTTTAGCCACTAATTGGGCCTCTTTGAAATACACACGGAACACGTTATTCGAAAAATTTGAGAGCGAAATAAGCAGGAAATTTTAGAAAGCTAATGTACCTAATCAATATAATAATATTTATAATTTACGAAAAACAATCATATAAAATAATTTATGATCTTACAGAAAATATAAAAATAGGAGCAATAAAAGATCACCAGACTGCACAATAACATCTGGAAAACTTACATAAAATCTTCCAAATCGACAACCGTTGTATATTGGCAAGGCTGGCCATCTACGTCAAAGCACATGTTGTTGTAATCCCATGGTTGTTGTTGATGGCAAGGCAAGTTCTGTACGGGAAGCGGCGGAACATAAGTAACTGGTTGTTGGTACACTTCCTGAGCCGGATAATATGGAAACACATTGTCATGGCCGTACGGCACGAAGGGAGCATTCCTATAACACTGCACTGATGGACTTTTGTAGTTCGGATTGTAATTACTATAACTGCACTGGCTTGTGTCTATTTGTCTTGACCACTGACCAGCCATAGGACACTGTAAATTCCATCCCCCGTCTTCGTATCCCCTCACAGGGCACTGCTGCGGGAACTGCTCGTCCAGACCGTTTACGAGCATTTTGGAATCCGAAACCTCGCATTCGTTTTACAGGGAACAACAAAACAGTCCATCGAGGTACAAAAACAGCGAGCTACTGATAGCAGCAAAGATGTTCTTATCTACACTGAGGATAAAAGCCATAGTAGCAAAAACTTGATAGTAATAAAATTATTAGATAACATTGAATTATTCGACCCTGTCAAGTCTAGCATATGTTTGATATCAAACTTCTTATCAAGTATTTCGGTGGATCGTAAAAAAAATATATTTTAAGTAAATTGTTTATTTATCAAATTTTATGAACATCAAAATTATTATTTTTTGCGTTTTTAACATTTATGCTAGCTTAAAGTAACAATTTTAGTTGTCGGAAAGGATGGTGGATTATTTTTTTTTTACAAATCCTCCTTTTATATTAGAAATATGTCCTGTAGTGACATGTAGATATAACATAAAAAAAACTTACGATATTTTCTTAAAAGACGATGTTCCAAATTTCATTTATAATTGTATTGTCTGATTAATATTTGTATTACAACGATGACGACGTCTACTATAAATTTGGTTGTGTGAAGAAGCCTATGCAACCAAATTTTGAGGTCATAGTTTCTAATTAAACATTGATAATGCGTCATTTATTGATTTTGCTCAAAGCTTTCTTTATCTATAATTACTTGTCCAAAGGTCTCTGATCATTCCGTAGACTAATTAACTTATTTACCAACGGTCTGGTACCATGTTTACAAAGTTACAAATATTTGCTACACATATTAAAAATAAATCATATTATGTATCGTAAAAACTATATAGTTAAAGGTCACGAGTTCATGTATCCTCATTCTGGAAACAATCATTATTGGAAGGAGCCACATTATTTTAAAAACTTGAATTAAAATTTTCTTAAACGCTGTAGATATCCCAGAAAACTTCATAAACGACCACTTGATCGGATTACACTTGCATGTAAAATACTGTAAGCGAGGTTTCAACTTGCCAATTACTATCTATGGTATATTTTATCGCTTACGTCGTTTGAAGTATTAAAATAAGCCGGTTAAGTCGCCACCGACAGGATGCGGAGGCCCTTAAGTATAATGAGCCAAGTTACTGGATTCCCTTTAAATATCAATGTATTGCATTTGTTTCTGATGTGAAGATTTTCATGCATGTTATTAGAATTTTATGGCAGCTTACTCTCAAGAGAATCTTCTGAATGGTAGGTTTATTTATGATGTTCCAGTGCAGCTGTAACTATATCTGCGGCACACAGCTTACCTCTAACAAAAAGAAATATATATCTACTCCGATCAGTTTAATGATCGTGATTTGTTAATGATTAGGCGGTTGTTTTCTTTTACCAGCATACATCATGAGCGCTGTAATGTAAGGAAAACGAACGCTGAACGCGGTAGTCGGGACTTCACTAATCTAAGAAATAACGTAGAATAACGAGATTTAATCCTTCTTGAGCTACCTTTATCTTAGGTTTCTGAAAGGGTGATCAACACAAAAATTAGTTAATCATCTGACACACCTCATGTCAAGCGCTTTGATTGGTTGTTAGTCCTTAGGGCAGCCAATCACAGTCGCGTTTAGTTGATTTGACAACAGATTAGGTTGGTCAGCTTTTCAGAAAAATCTACTTTTGCGCAGTGAAGGTTATATTACAAGCTGTTTGCAGATATGTATCATACATTGTTAAGGAAGTTACGCGAAGAAAACCAATTTAGTTATTTATACAGGAAGTCAGTGCTCTATCCAATGCTCCCGTTTAATATCAATTCGGAGGGCACCGGTCATACAGAAGCACAATGCAATCATGTCGTGCGCCTCAGAAACTGACCTAAATGTGAATATCGTTGTTGACCGTAATTGTTGAACATGTTCAACTATGTTATGTAACTCGAAGGATTCAGTAAGATTAAAAATATAACGTGTTTGAGCATTGCATCTTTTGTTAATGTATTATTTCTTTAAATTTCTTTGAGGTTAAATAAAGTTTAAGTTTCAAGTCATCGGTGGCCCTTTTGGATGGCGAAAATTTAAAAAATTTGGTATATTAGTCCTTATTGTTTTACTTTCAATTCAGAAGAGTTGGGCAGATATTGCTAAGGGCAGGGGAGGTTGTAAGACTGTTTGGGAGAGACCTGTGCTAAGTTCAGCAGCAATTCCAGGCTAGAAACAATAGTTTATGTAAAATAGCGGCTTTAATCGAGGTGATTCCAATATGTCCCAGTCGTTGAAAGAAAAGAAAGTTTTTGAATTCCTATCTTGGTTTTCACCATCAATTTTCAATTTACATTTCGTTTGACTTTCTCGACACTTCCAAAAGGGCCGTATAAATAAATAAATTACATTGCGTAGCTTATCGTGTTGGCAGTAGCAACTTATAGATATTCAACACAACACATTTGTTGGACGCACCAGGCGCCCCATTTGAAACAAAGGTTTAATTTAAACATGTTTATCTGTCTGTAGGTACTGTCGAGCCCGCGCTATTGGTAACATATATTTAAGAAAAGTAACTTTATTGCTATGAGACAATGACGCTATCAACGTTAATGTATTACCCATGATGTGAGGATGACTGTACGTCGTTATGTATTTTATAATATGTATATTCTGATAGCGGTCAGAATTAAGTAAACAGCATTAACAGTAACTAACGTATCTAATGTTTAATACAAGCTAATAATGTGTAAATAGCAAATGGTAGCGTATTTAACATCATGGTTACTCAATGTTTACTAAAAATATTACTTTGAGTCTTCAGTTATTTGCATTTTATTATGATTCATGAGAAACACAATTAAGTATTTATATCACGGCAGTATCTTCGGAAAGGTAGACAGGGACACAATTTAAGAGTACTACCATAAATAAGGTTGACATTAAAATAGACACTTCTCATTTTCTTGGGTTCGAACTAAGGTAGGAAGTATGTAATGAAATGAAGGAGGTTCTATCGACACTGGAATGGAACTGGAATTGGAGTTTGCTACTGCAGGTAACCTATCGGGATCCACCAGTGCGGCGACATGGGGAATATGTTCGTTAGATAGCACCTAGATAGCGGCAGCGCAGCTGACAAGCCAAAATTTTTTGAACCAAAATCGGAACCGGAGGTAAATGTAATTTTCGATCTTTCGGAGAAGAAACCAAAGCTCCGTAACATCACTTGTTTGAATCCACAAAACACTGCTTTTTTCTCTAATTGCATCTCGCAGATCAGAGTTTAATCATTCCTTTTCACTGATTGAGAAAGAAAGAAGATTCATTCACACTATCTATCCACATCGTTTTCGGTCTTCTATACCAATCTTGTGCTCGGTTATAAACACATAACATACCGGTACAAACTGGAAAGACCAATCAGGTGACGCATCATTTTCGTTGGAGTTACCTACCAACACCTTTTTGAATTGATTAGTAAAAAAACAAAATATCTTCATTAATCAAAATAATAAATCCGATAACGGATATAAATATTTAAAACACGTAAAGTTGCCGATAGATCAAGATATTCTACGTCAATTAGCAACAGTCCATTTTCAGGCATGTGATTCGCACGCAAACCAATTTAGAAAATATTATAGAACGTAAATAAACGTGTTTATTTACATCTATCCACAAAATAGATTTAAATAAACTATTAATCTATAAGGACAAATAATTAGAAAACAACCAATGACGGTGGCGTTTGTCCACCGCCGCCGTTACCATCTCGTTGACGGAACGTCAACGTGAGTCGAGGTAACGATTAGCGATTTAGTGCACCCCAAGCCGTCATCTTGATCTCGAGAAGAAATAATCCTGATCTCTTTGACGTTCGATCTTTGTCGATCTCGGTGACTGCCGCGGTGGACAAACAGCCTTAGTTTTTATATTATTACAATGATTAAATAACATACAACATGGCACAAGTAATAGTGACATCATACTAAACATTAAGTAGTTTCTTTTTTATCTGTCTTATCATTGACGTCAAATGCACGATAAAATAACAAACGAGTTTTTAACTAAGATATGATGGATAATGAAGCATTCAGTTTAGGATACCGTGGCAATTTTTTTAGAAATTCTGAGTAAATTGTCAATGACGATGCCAGAATTTGTATCAATTTCGCCGCCAGAGGCGTTAGTCGGGATTATAGTTTGTTGATAGCTTTGACAGCTGACGCGCCAGTGGCGCCAACTGGTGAGCGCAATAACGATAGCCCTCATTCTGGTCCCACCCTCCAATAACTTTGTGTGATACGTCATTTGAAAGGTATTGGATTTTAACAAAAGTAACTATAGCGCAAAGTCCAAATATTTTTATCCTTTACAATACTCAGCTGTCAGTTTAACAAGGCAAAAACGATAGTTTTCCCTAATTCAAAGCATTGTTTGGGTGATGACTGGTATAATATATACTTATATTATTTATTATTAGTATTATAATGCGAAACTTTCGCGTTAACTACTAAAAAATAATCAAATCGAGGCACTTCAATTATCCTTATTTCATGCCGAATGTCTGATAGCTTTAAATGTCCAAGAAATATTATGAAAAAAACAATTACTGAGCTCTTGTCAAACTGTCATATATTAAACATTTTATAAATGCAAGAAATGGCTTTTGCCCACCAATGCCAATGGGACGAGTACAGGCCGTTATTATTTTATTAAATACAGAATTCAATTGGATGCGTCTGATGTCTAGTTTTGTAAGCATACAAATGTTAGTTCCAATTTCTTATCATAACCGTTTATGTGAAATATTGTCATGTCACACATCAACACATGATAATTCAAACATACGGAACGCTAGGTGTGGTATGTAAATTCGCAAGACCACAGATTTAACTTCTGATATAAAAACAAATATTAAAATATGGAAGCAGCTTCAGATAAAACGAGATAGTATTCGAGTTGAATTTTAAAATATAGTAGGAGTTAAACTGAGTTGTAAGAAGATCAAAAATGGTTTGTTTAGTCTGTTGCTTGGCTTTAATGTGGTGTGTACAGTGTAATTTATTTTGTAGTGGCTTATGCTCATGACATGTTTAAGGAAAAAAATATATAAAATAAGAAACTTTGTAGGAGTTAAAATTTTATACCAAATACTAATTTAACACAGGAATTCTAGTATAATCATCATCATTTTTTATCAGGGAAATGGAACGATTTCTTAACGGAACATTTTGAGGTTACAAAAAATAATCTTTAATTAGGTACTTCTTTTTTTTCTTTTTAGTAAGAACCTATATTTTTTTTAAAGTGATTTGCGCAATTAGCCTGATTTCAGGCTTTGACTGCTGAACCAGAGTTTTGGCGAAAACCTTTTGGCCTCCACTCCAGCCAGAGCAATAGAAAAACTAACTACGTCAGCAACGTTCACTGTGGGGTTCGGACCTCGACTTAGTGCGTTGCTAAAAATCTTAATAAGGCAAAAACAGTAAGGTAGCTGGCTGGATCTAAGTTTTTACTTAAGGACAATTTTTTATTCCTAGTTTGGCCGGCTCGGGCCAGCTAGCCAGTAGTCGCAGGTTCGAGTCTTGCTTGAGGTGTAAGTTTTTATTTCTACTATTTGTATTTAATTACAAATATTCGCTCCGCATGCGTTAATGCGTAACAAATAATTAAAAATAATACATTATACTATAATTGGTTTGGAAAATACTTTTCGATTAAGTACTTTGTTTATTATCGTATATTATATTATTTATGTATACAATTGTGGCTACTTAATTTAACTCATTTTATGGTTTTTGTTCAATCTTCCTATTAATTATATTTTGAGGTATTAAGTGTCATATTTCAGTATATTCTGAATATTTCTGCATATGATATAATAGGGTCCTAAAATATTTCTCGTATTGAAATGTTACTAGAGTTAACTAAACGCGTGAGTAATTTATTGGACACTAAGGTCTGTTTTTTAAGCCGACCGTCCACCGCCAGCTAAAAAAAGTTACTTTATTTTAGCTTGCGTAGTTTAGCCAGTTTTTCAAATATGCGCGTCAACCGCAAACTATTGCAGCTAAGCTAACATGTATGAAAAACTGGCTCAATTATGCGAGCTAAACTGTCTTAGTTTAGCTGGCAGTGGACGGTCGGCTTTAAACCTAGAGACTAAATTGACGATCGCAAATGTCAAAACTGACTTAAATGCTATTGTAATCAATGTCATTTCGCCATTCGCACTTGTCAATTTGGTCTTTGGGATTACAAAACAGACCATAAATTATGTTCTAAGAACTGACATGTGCAGAAAGGATTTTATTCTGTGCTTATTGCCGCAAATGCATCAAATCATATTTCTAGCCTAAAAAAATATTATTGTAAACAGACTACTTTCAGTTTAGTGTAAAAATAATAGGTATTACCGAATCGGAAATAGGTATATCAACAGAAGCTGTACAAAAACAAGTATTGTTGTGTCTTAGGTTAAAGGCTAGCACGAGTCTACACGAAAGAGATAGACGAAGTAAATAAATACATACTTGTTAAATACGCGATAACTTGCAAATTTTCCATATTACTATTATTATTAAAAATAATTAAGCAAAAGTCTAATGCGTAACGCGATAGGATGTGTTATTATTTTGTTATTTAGAAACATTAGGGACATGGTACCTATTTATTTAAGTACAGTCAGACATCAATGGCAAAATTTTACAATGACGGACTGTACAGATAGCCGAGTGGTATAAGTCACCACGCACACCACAATTACCTCTGTGAGCGACGTACTACTGGTTCGATCCCCGCATGGGACAAGCATATTTTGTGTGACACACAAATGCATCATCTAAGTGTGGGTGTTCTTTGTGCAGGTGCTTTGAATGTTTATGAAATCCCCCGCGATACAAGGATTAAAATCCTTAGGGTGCGAGTAGTATCTTTTTTTAAATAGTAAATAAAATTATATAGTTAATAAACAACTTTACTGCACTTTTTCCGTTTTTTGCTTTCCAGCTGCCCGCCGTATAATATTTAATATTACATTATTGTCATAGCAATTAATAGTAACACGGCAACAGTATAGAAACGTAAACATAAAAAAATAACACATAATGTAAGAATCATTTTAAAGTACTGAAAAAATTCCAAATCAATTCCACCAATACATTTTATTAATGCAGTAGTTTTTCGACAAGAATATTACTAGGAAATGCTTCTGGGACAACGTAAGCGGGGAAAATGTGAGAAAAACTATTTCTGCATTGACCTATTACAACAGTGTTGGCTGGACAGTTATGCAACCGATAACTCGTAAAATTATATTATTTGTTTACTGTTGTGTGACCCACATAGGAGAAGTTAATTTTAATTTGATTGAAACCCAGATCTTATAAAGAAGATTAAGTAAAGAAAATTTACTACATATATTAAAAAAAACAATTAAAGTTCGCTAGCCTACAAAGTTTAATAATGAAAAAAAAAAAAAGATTTTGACGAAGAACCTAGTATTCTTATTTCAAATTGAACCATAGATAAAGAGTATGAATGTGAAGGTGACTAATAGAGATAGCTGAGATGAATAATGACCTCTTTAGGATCAAATAATTGAACACGGCTGCATAGATTATGCCACGATAATGTGTAGTAAGGTATGTATTATATATATTGAGTACTCTATCTAGCAATTAGGGAACCAGTCATTTTAAGGGTTGTTAATAAACGAATAACATCCATAAATATCTACAGGAAAGGAGTAAAAAAATATTTCTGCATGCTATGCAATGATCTTTGGGAATTCAATGATGAACTATCTGCTATCATAACAATCGTGCTAGCCATCAGAACGATCATTATACGACAAAAGGATAACGACCTAATCTCAACAGTACATACGTCATGTTCTGTAAATAAAACGAGATGATAATCTATCGCTGCATCCGTGAAAGTATTGCGTAAAATCACGAACAAAACAGCTTCAATTGATTAACGAAATGTGATTGCGAGAAGTCCGGGATTTACCTGTTCCAAAGCGCAATGACGTTTTACATATTCATTACTTCTAAGGAACTTATATTTACTGAGAATTAATTAAATTGTAATATTAAAATACTTAATAATATTTACATTAGAATTGTAGATAAAAAAAACTGCAGCCACATATACGGCAATTAACCTATTGCTCTGATAACCTTTTTAAAAAGAGTATCGGAGGGGGAATTGAAGGAAAAAAGAAATCGGAGGGAAAAAGAGTATCGGAGGGAGAATGATGCGTTTTAATTCTTGCAGTTTACAAAGAACATTTGGAGAAAACTGAATTAAAGATTAATTTAGGAAATAATGTTAACTGCTCCTGAAATCTTGTATTTTACGCGTGTTGCGTACAATGTCCCCTACATTGTACGCATCCAAGGATTATGATTGACATCATTTTCGATTGATGATTTCTTCATAATTTGAGAGATTGACAGTCGATAAAAGCTCGAGTTTTAAGTTCTAAGACTAGCAGCATAGCAGCTGTTAAATAATGAACTTTAAGACAATATAAGTCTTTTTGTCCCTACATTTCAAGCCAACAGAGTCAGCATGAGACTAAAATACGACATAAAATTAGTGACGTTCGATTCACCAACGGACAAGGCGAGATTTCAAGGCATTACTTATTTTTCAGAGATAAGTCACATGACAAAATTCTCCGTATCTATTACAGCAAATAAATCAATTCGTTCCAATGCTGAGAATAGCACAAAAGGAAGAAAAAGTAAATTGCTTTTTGCATTTACAGTATTACTGTAATAGTGCTGCAAGTTACTAGATAACTTTGAATTATTTTCAACAGAGGTAGTTACCGAATACCCATGATTAAATTAATATACAGTACCTACCTAGATTTAAGAATGACATGCACCTAATTAGGTTTATCAAACGCGTTCCATTGCAGTTTGAGCTATGCATAGCATAGTATAATGTTAGAGTTCCTTTTAAAGATCTTAAGCCCGTAGACGTATTAGTCAGGTAAGCTATTTACAAAATTTATCCTAAGAATGGCAACTATTTTCAAGAACGTCCTAGTACTTAGTAGTATAACATTTTTTGTCCTTCGATTACGTCATCGATTCGGAGTACTATATTTACTATCTAGGTACACAACTTGTTATTAGCATTAAGCTTTGTTATGCAAATGTTTACTTATCAATACCATGTCGGAAGCGGAAGTTCCTTATTAAGTAGTTCCTTCGAGTTAGGCTTTCAAGAACCGGCTTTTGTTTTTGTTGTGCTTGCTTTTGATTTTAAATGTCTTTATAAAGAACACAAATATTTAAATTGAAAGAATATTAATTAGTAGAAACAGGTACAAGACGAAACGCTCTATAACCATGTAATATTGATTGCAGCATTGAGAAAGTATTGAAATACTTACGGATGTGAATTAGAATTTCAATTAATCACTCAACTCGTATTAAGGGGACAAATGAGAGGCGAGAAATGGCCCGCATAGGATATAGTGTTAGGTTTGTGACGCATATTTAACACGATATACCTAATGAAGAATACTTTGATGAATACAGCAATATAAACAAATGCATTTTTTTCGCAGTCAGCTTCTAATTCGACACCTTATCACGCTATTTATAGAATGAAAATAACAAACAAATAAATATCATACAAAAGTAAAGTTGGATGGATTAAATGAGGTTATACTCAAAAAGGCAGTACCTAAACCCTAATGATCATTTGATAGAGATAGTCTGGATTTTTATAAATTGAAACGATCAACAAAATATAAGTATGCAGTTATCAAACATGCAATGAAACCTTTCGAATGTTGGTTCTGTTGGTACTAGCAGTGAATGACACACAATAGGACAATTTTTTTTTATTTGCTTGTAACATAGATTATTAAAAAATATTAGACACGTATTTTTTTCTTTTTTCCTTAAACAAACAATGAGGAAGATATTATAGTGAATAGAAATGTCGCGTGACGTCACTTGTAGCTACAATTTTAAACCCCGTTTTTTTAACTTTAGAAAAAATACGATATTTTTTTTATAGCGGACTAAATGGATATTTCCTTTTCATACCCAATCCGCACCCCTATTTAGGTGTACATAATTTTGCATAATACGACAAGTTAAATTACTTCAGATAAGTTAAAAAATATTTTTCGCACATAATATACCTAGGTACCTAGAAACATCATACTGCGCAGTAAAAACACAAATCTGCCTGAGGTGCATCGGTAATTGAGAAATTATTCCCCCCCACGTCTAGTGGCCATGGAAGCTAAATATATCACAGATATTAGTTTAATATCGAGATGAATAATAAACGAATCGGAATTATGATCGTTTTTCAAAACTACTTGCAATTATTTCAAAGAAAAAATAATTATTTTTAACTGAATAACACATATACTTAATTACTAAGATAAATATTATTTTTATTAATATACTTTCGGATTTTGTCTTTTCATACCCAGTCTGTGTTATTGTAAATGTTATGTTAACTGCAAAAAAATGTTTTTAGGGATCCGTACCGCAAAAGGAAAAACGGAACCCTTATAGGTGTCGTTGTCGGCGTCTGTGACCATTTATCTCGCGAACGCGTGGTGGTATCGGGTTGAAATTAAAACCAAATACTCAGGTCTATAGTCCCTTGAAGCTATGAAACAATCAAACTTCTAAGTTAACGTAAAAAAAAGATATGGTCTTTCTGCCGCAAAAAAACGTGTATTTCGAGAATCTCAAGTAAATCAAAATTTATAGGATACTTCCCGTCGACCTAGAATCACGAAATTTGGGATGGTGCTAGGTCTAACGTCATTGAAGTGTAAGAGATCATTTTTCAACAGCACAGTTGTTTGTTTTTTTAGCAGAATTAACCGTGACGATCAACAAACTTTGTACGGAACCCTCGGTGCGCGGGTCAGACTCACACTTGTCCGTTTTTTTTTACTTTTTATTGCCAAGTGAAGGGGTAGGGTCCATCATTATTTTAACCGTACATTGTGAATCCCTTCGAATGTTATAATACCTACCTACCTCCTACCTGATACATAACCAGTTTTCGAGTTTAGTTGAAGCAAATAAACCGTTTTGATAGGGTAAGCCAGGCAGCTGCTAGTAATTCCGTTAATGTATTGTTTATTTTTATAAAATAAGATAAATAATAAAGTACTTAGGTAGGTATAATATTGAAAGTCAATTAATTATAAGATGATCTAGTTTTCAATTATTGATGAATATTTTGGGAGTTTTGGTTGACTCTGAACATGTAAAAAACAAGAATATTTTAAGTTTTAAATAAAGACGAATAAATAGATATTTTTGAGCTAGGTGTTATAGCAAAAATGTGACTTAACACTTCAGAACTTAATTTACTTAGACCAATTTTAAGAGGGAACTCTAGATCTGACACAAGTTTAACTTTTATTCCTTATCAAACATAAATAAAACATTATAAATAATATTGAGAAAAAAAAAATCAAGTAATCAAAGTTCATATCTATGTATTGAATAAACAAAGGCAATTAATTAATTTATTACTAAGAAATCTTGGCTGCCTTGTTTCTTATTACATTTATTGAGGAAACTTTTAAGTTTATTTACAGTTTAACCTGTAATAACTTTTTAATATGAAAAAGAGTGTAATATAGATTTTGTATTTATTTTTCTATTGACCTCAGAAATTTGGTCAACATTAGGATCTCTCACTTTCGACTTCCATTTGTTTCACCCCAAAACGAAAAATATAGGGGAATTCCACATAAAAATATCCACGAAAAAAATCAACTTGAGGTTTTTTTGTGGTAAAAAAGAATTGACGATAATACCCTAGCAATTCAAGTTTTCACTCTGGCAATACAATTTTTTATTTTTTTTAGCAAAATATTATGATGGCGTTGTGTGTAGGTGAGTAATTTAGAATAAGTATTTTAATGTTTTGCCAAATTTGCAAACAATACACAGTTCGGAAATTATACAAACATTATATAACTACGTCAGCAACATTCACTAAGGGCATCTCCTCTGGGGTTCTCACACAATTCTAGTATTTATTATTATTAATTTAATAATTATGTACCTACCAAAAATATTACTGAAATAAATTTTTAATACTTAATTAAATGTTTTATACCAAAACCTATGCTTTTTCATTCATTGGTTTTTTGGTGGACAAACTAATTTTAATAATGGTTTCAATCAGGTTTGGTGCCAACAGGCCACCAACTACAGCCACAGGTGGCCAGCAATAGTTTCTTAACACAAGTAGCAAGATGTGACCACCACCGGCTACCTATGCGCGTGTCTATACAAAATATATGAAAAAGTGTGCTAAGTCGCTGTCACAGGCCACTGGTAAGAGTGGTTGGTGGCCCGTATCCGCTAAGCACAAGTCTGACATTGTAAACTGAAATAAGTAACTGAAATAATCATTTTAGTAAAGTCAAGACTATTATAGCCCGGCTTGATTTTAATAAAACATTAAAAAAAAATACATGTTTACTTTTATTATATGTGCATTTGTACTTATATTAGCCAACAAATCCTGGACAAAAATAAAACATTTAAATTAACAAATATCCTACATAATGTTATGTAAAATTAATTTATAATAATTACACAATTACACAAAATTTTACTTTGATCATCATGAGAGGTAAAATGATGATGCAATAATAATATAGAAAATAAATGAAAAAAGTTTGGCATTAAACATGAATTTACTTTAAGTTAAGATTTGTTTATTAGAGGTAACCCATCTAGTATGTTCAATCATGTTCGGATTGATCAAATTAATGTAGCATAGATTGATTCAACCCATACTTTTATAGATAACAGATCTTGTTAGGATGTTTAGAAGTCCAAAATAGAGATTTAAAATGTTTGCTTATTTGCCATATATTCAACAAACAAGCAACAGTTGGTACAAAACTTATCAAGAAGCTTTGTTATGGTGTTCTATAAAAACCTTGAATAATAATACAATGAATATATGTTGATATCATTTGCTAACACAATGAACAGAATTTGTTTACAATATAGTCAAATTTTAACCAGTTATCTGTACCTTCGAGTAATCAGGAAATGTAAAACACAATCAAAGAAGGAATAAACTGGTGGTTTCAAAGGTACTGTAGGTCCCGTTATCTTACCTGCGTAGACAACTTGTACAACATCATAATTGCCTCGACAAGGTTTACATACCCTCTGTGATGATATAATCTGTTCAAATACTCAAAAATAATTAAGAGAAAGTTCAATGTTTAAGGTGACACTTGGCAATCAAGTTAACAGGAAAACTAAGATATAGAGAATACGAACGTATTATAACAAACACAGAACACAACTCATAGGTTAGAATGTACAAAACACCAAAATAATTATAGTTACTTACCTCCTTTTCTGATTAGCTGGTTTTGAAGACATTTCGGTTTTTATCATACAGACACTATTATGAAACTTCGCGATACGAACACAATCTTAGAACACTGCCAAGGAGAGTATCATATCGCTTTCCACGATATCCTTTTTGATTTGTTTGATCATACACCACAATTAAGTTTCACTAATCACAATTTAGGTCATTTTACAATGCACTACACATAAAAATGCACTTTGTTATCGTGAACTTGCACAGTAGAAACACGAGATCGAAAACGAACGAAGTTACAGAAGTTGGTTCTATACACAATTACTATATGTCGTTCTTCGAATAACTAAAGAGTATCATTGGCTAAAAGAACGCACTTCGACAATAAACACCAATCGTATTTTGGCTACGGTGACACACAAACAAACTTACGTGTCATAATACAGCATGGTAACAGCATGCATAGATGGCGTTAGTGACGATATTCAACGTCCTCTTAAGAACGTAAGATGTCGCTACTAAAATCACACGTGTTTAATCATTTCCATTTTGTAAAATAATTTAATAATGGATCGATTAATAGTAAATATATGAAAGAAATATTGTTATAGATAAATGTTTGCGAGGAGAAATAACTTTTATTGTTCAAGTGTGTTGACTGTTTCATGTTCATGAAGCTCAAGATACGTTTCGTTTATGTTAACGCAATATCTTTGTGGTTTAAAAGGTGGCAGCACTAGTTACGTCAAAATGAGCCTGAATACGATAGAGTGCAATAAGTAGTTTTGTTTGTCTAGCTCTAAGTATAAGTACTTGCATGCATACGCATGCAGATGCAGGCATAGCTTATTATATCCAAACAAAACCAAAAGCACTTAGTAAAAATAATAATTTCCTTTCGTGATGGAGATTGTGCTTAGCTATAATTAATAAAGATCAGGGGGGTCATAAAAAATATTTATATACAATCCAATCCTAAATTGTTCTTAATTTAGCAGACAAACCAACAAAAAATACCTGTCAATGTTTGGATTCCAGTTAGTTCTTTCCATTGATAGTATTTATTTTTAAGAAAACTCAATCACGTGTCCGCTAAACTAATATAAATTTTGCTTTGGCAGTTTATTAGAATTATTGTTATTTTTTTTTAATTTTTTGGTTTATTTATTAACTATTATTAAAATTAATTTAAGAGTAACCCCCCATGTTCAGCATTTTGAATCTATTCATCGGGGGTTTTCTTAATTTTTAATTTATAGTTTATTATACACTTTTGGTTGAGTAAGAAAAGGTTCAGGTTAACGACGTAGGTACCTAAGCACCTTACCTAATTATTAATATGTATTTAATAACAAATAAATTATTGTAGAGCTACTTAACGGTTCCCGATTTAATTTATTGCTGTTACAGTTTACGGACTTACACATAGGTGCTTAATTTATTGATTATAATTACATAGTCAATTATATAACAATTAGGTATGACAGTCTGTGTACATAAAGCATACCTATAGCCTGGTCGAAATAAACGAATTTTTGAATTAAAAATTTTTTTTGAAGTTAGTTTTTTTTTATTTATTTTAAAGGGCTTTATCGCTAAGCGATCACGTTGCCTGTAACTACTTTTGAAGTTAATAAAAATTGCTGTTTAATAATAATCAAAAGATAGTGTTCTGTTATGAAAAATTTATACCTATTTTTAGGGCAAAGTCAACACTGAACAGTGTGAGTTTCAATAGTCATATAAATATCGAATTATTCAGATTTCTGTAGATGGAATGCCCGAGACCAATAACTCCAATAAGTATAATATTGTTTTGTGGGTCATTACTTAACAGATTGAGATCTTTATGGTGCATTTGCGTCTAGTCTCTCGTTGGGCCATTGTTCAAATTGTCTTCATACTGAACATTGACAAATAGGTCATTATAATAAAGAGTAACCTTATTACATTTCTCTTTATCTGCTTTAGCTAAGTTCAATAGATTTTGATCTAAAAACGAAATAGTTTAGGTAAGTAGTAGATTAATTCAACCTGTCCTTTTTTCAAAATATGGAAACGTAGGTATTATTAGGTTAGTTACCTATGTTTACGAAACCTGCCAAAATTGTTTTTATAGTGCAGAAATAGTTTTTTTTTTATAATGTTAGATCATAAAATGTTAATTGCAAAGATATTTATCAAAGATTTTGCTATACTTATGTATCTAACCAAATAGTAAAATCTCTACATGCACACTTACCATTACGCTACATTGGTAAATTGATAAGCTAATCTAACAAACACTGATAACATTTAAAAAAAGAATTGCCTTTTGTTTGGGACTCAGACATAATTATGGCAACCATTTTTTTTTAATTTAGTGTAGATAAGATTTTTTTAAATAAGTGCCGTTACACTAGTTGTAACGAGTAACTTTTGAACATAGGTACTCTTAAATGGTTTGCAATTGAAAAAGAAAGAATTGAATCAAAATGAGATGGGTGATATCGTCATAGTATGAAAACATGGGAAGCAAACCTTGAACAACTTTTTTAAAATGTAATAAAACACTCTTTGTTGTTCCAAAGATTACCTATACAACGTTAATAAATTATTTATTCAGCTATTCATTATTTTCATTAACAAATTGCACCATTGAGGTAGATAAATCTCGAGATAATTGCATTGGTGCTAGAGCTGCGCGGGTTCTAATGAACGCCATTAATTATTTTATTTGAGGGGCACGTTGGGCCTGTCAAGATGAACTGAATAAAAAATAAACTTTAAAATTAGATTTAAAGATAGATACCTGCCTCTTTTTGTGTACAGCTACTTCATTGTTTATTTGTTATTTTATTATGTTTGTTAGTTTGGTTTCTAATCGTAGCATTGGACAAGCAATAATAATTGGGTGCCTACCTAAGTACTTAATAAGCATTTTTAAACCTAGACAATAAATAGACTTATGAAAGCAAACGAATCTATTACCTTGACCGATACTCTGATGTGATAAGAACGCCTGCATATAAAACGTTAGCAAATTCTCATTTAGTTATGACAGATTGCTAACGTCTTTATAGTTGTGAACACGTCGTAACTTCGTAGTTTGTATTCATTTAGACTTTACAAGCAACAATTGGCGTCTTTGTGTAATCACTTGTGTTTATTACGCAACATACCGGTGCTTTATTTAGGTACAGTGTTAGTCCAGACTTTAGACGGGAATATTTCCATCCGCCACTTTGGCGCCTTCCAATAATACTGTTTCTGCCTATTCCTATTCATGGCCGTTGGAAATTCTAGTGCAATTTTGTTCTTGATTGAGGAATATTTATGCTTATTGCTCTCCTGTTGTCTGTAACTCAGTGACCTAATTGTATAGGGTGTTCGTGTACCTATAGGTATAGCTAGTATATAGCTACGTACCTACCTATGTTTACATTAGGTTGGTAATTACTTAAAAATACCGGATAATCCATTAACGAGTAATGGAGTACATATAACGCAGTTCATTCCAATTTTATGGTTGAAAAGTTGATCATGAATGTCTTAATTTCATTTTATAGCGGTATAACGTCAGTTGGTAATTAAATGCGGGAATTAAAAATAATTACTTTGTAATAAGTTATAAACTATACGTAAAGAAATCATTTTATAGGTACTTGCGTAGAATGAGTAGGTACTTATGTGTTATTTAACTTATTTATTTGGTGGTTTTCCTATTTTATGATAATTTGCTATCTTTTAATGATCCTTCTATAATAATAGTAGGTATAAGTATAAGCTGATGACAGCATTAGGACTTAATTATATCTTTGAAAATGAGACCAAATTATGGCACTAAATTTATTTTTATATTATCAGCAGCAGATAGAATCGATTGCATGCCCAGACCTACAACTTAGACAATAGTTTTAAGCCACAAATAAGTGTGATGTAAGCGGGAATGAGTCTGTTTGCCCGTCTGTTAGTCTTCTATGCTTTCCTAAACCATTGATCAAATTGTGTTGAAACTTTGATAGGGATGCCAGTAAGGTTATTTCACACAAAAAATTTTTTCAACATTTGCAAAGCATGTGCAGCTAGTTACCGATAGGTAAAAAAAATGAATAGCAGATACATAATTATATGCTAGTATACTTGTTTACTTTAAAGAACTTTAAGTAGATACATAATATAATGTGTGCAATGGCAATAAAAAGGTACCGTGGTGCACTATCAACTTATCTCTAATTAAATTACCTGTTTAAACGGTCCATCAGTACAAACTTACCCTAATTACTTGTCCGACATATTTATTGCTCTTTAACTTAATCAGATCTATATCTCTTAAGCTTTATTATTTCCGGTGCCACATTATTCTTTGTAATAATCGCTTTTATGTAATGTGAACTTTTGAAGTAGTTTGGTGGGACCACATACTATTGAATAATGGGATATCTAGTGTTCATCTATCTAGCGTACTAGAGTAGATACTTATCAGAAAATATTACGGGACTAGCTGACCCGTGCCCACTTCGTTGGGCATAATGTTAATAATCCTTTTTTAGTACATATATGACCTAACAATTTAAATTATTTTATTAATATTAAAAATTAAATTATCTATACTAATATTAAAAAAACTACTTTTTGTAAATATAAAAGTTAGACATATGCTGTCGTTGACTTTTTTGTAGGCATTTTCAAGCTCCACATCTTTTCTCTAGAACTCAAAAATATATCTTTCATAGTTAAGGCATCGTTCGTAAGAAACGCTTTCATTCGACCGTTTTTTCTCCGATTCACTTTGAAAAACGGACTACCACGTAAAAGCCTTTTTATTTTTCGGTTTTTTATATAACCTATGACACTCAGCAATAATGTGGCTTTCTATTGGTGAAAGAATTTTTAAAATCGGTTCAGTAGATCCCGAGATTACCCCTTACAATTTAACAAACACACAAACTTTACTTCTTTATAATATTAGTATAGATAAAGGGACTTAACGTAGGTACAATCAACCGATCAGTGGCGACTCTAAGATTTTGGCAATGACTGTATTTCAAACAGCGTAAGATTTATTTTTGTAATAATTATTCAAATTATATCAAATACTTGCGCTCTACTGGAGCGCATACTTTCAATTGAATTTGTAAGCAAAAGTAGTTTGCTTCTTGAGTATTAACAGTTGGGTACCATTAGTATATTGAAATCGATGGTTGGTACTCTATACAGACAAAATTAAACTCAGTCAACAGACAACGTACATCAGCTTATGTTTAAAAAAAATTAACCGTTTTCTTAAAAAAAATGGCCTCTCGCTGTGAATAAATTATTCCCTGTATCACAAATATTAAATTCATATACACAAAAATAACCCAGAATTTAAACAACTATTTGTGGATCTCACAATTGTTTGTCCCGTGCGGGGATCGAACCCGCAGCACATCGCGCACAGTGGTAATTGGCGTGGTGACCGACACCACTCGGCTTTGCATATAAAACTAATTTCCATTAAACAGTAATACGTTCAAAACAGTTTTAATATGTTTGACTTCAAAGAACTATATCTAGGTACTTGTTTGCATTCAAAATATTATCAGTACCATCTTTAGATCTACAGATAGTCTATTGATTTTACATACTTAATTATATTATGCAAATCGATATCTAATCTTAGTAGGAGGTTGAAAATTACTTTGTAACTTGTTTTGCGTAAATATTGCTTACAGATAAACTTTATAAGTAGATAGTACCTTAACCCGTAATTAAAGAAAGAAAAAACAATCGTGTCGGTTTGTTTTTCTGTCTGTGTGTCTCTCTGTTGCATCGTAGTTCCAAAACGAATGGACTGATTACGATGTGTTTTATTTTTGTTTGAAAGCCGACATGAGCGAGACGGTTCTTCAATAATTTATGAAGATCTGTTTTGAGTTTTGATAGCTATCAGCTATTTTCTAAAATGTAACGGGGATATATATATATATTTTTTGTTAGTAACTATGGTTAGTTAACTCCATTTCTTTTAAATAAAATCTTGGTCAATATCAGAGTATAACCATAAACTCACAGTCGATCGTACTTTGCATGCATGCAAAGCCTACGACAACCGTATGAAAATGCTATTGAATTTCAAAACTGGTAACACCAATGCATGTAAGTAATTAAATATTAATAGTACTGCACGGAGATTCCTGGAATCCTGTTCATCCTCGTTTGAATACTACATTCTATGACAAGCAATATGCATTTGAAAGTGCCATAAACTCAAAGGGACTACTCAGAAGTAACGCCACATAATAATGTTTGGCTAACACTAGATGTACAGAAACCCAGGCTTGTATTAATATGGAATGAACAGGAAAAGCATTCTGAGTTATTCTAAGACATAACCAACTATAAAGTATAACGGATACGAATCTATATGCTTACTAATATTATAAATTTGAAAGTAACTCTATCTGTCTGTCGCGCTTTCACGCCAAAACTATTGAAGTGATTTAAATGAAATTTGGTACGCAGATAGTCTAGAGCCTGAGAAAGGACATAGACTTTTTGCCGCGATAACCGACATTCACGCAGGTGGAGCCGCGTTAAACAGCTAGTAGGTATATAAGAAAAAGTCGGGATAGTTATAAAGTTACACCATTTATAACTCAAGAACGGGTGGACCAATTTTCATGACCTTTGATTTGTTGGATTCGTCTCAAACTCGAATAGCAGAATAGCTACATGGTTTCCAGTATTACTGGACTCAGCTGAAGCGAGCTGAGCGACTGCTAATCTGACCTCCACAAGACATTTTACGGGGTAACACAGTAATCCATGGTAAGACTGGTTGTTGGAATTGTAATGACTTAACCACTATCAAAGAATTCAAAGATCAACGTATGACAGCCGGGATCAACGGCTTCAAGTGCTTTCCGAGTCACGGAGGGTTCTGGGTATGATTACAAATGGTCACCCATCCACGGGCCAATGAAGGTTAGCGCGGCTTAACTTGTATTATCGGTCAAACCGTACAAAATTCGACTGCATAATTATTTTTTTAAATTTATTTCAGTTCTGATTTCATGTTTGGTAGCGTTGTGTTTGACGCTAAATATTTTGAGATATCAGAGATTTGTCTGAACTTGAGACTTACTACCTCCTTTAAGTTGTCTATTTTCTCAGTACTTACCTAAAAGTCCTCCAACATCACCCAGATTTATTCTCCGCAGTTGCACCCTGCTGCGAGATGGATTCTGTTGACTGAAATCGCCTGTGTGATGTTCGTACCTCCATATTTATGAGAAAAGAGTTCGTATGTGAAAAGGCCTTTGACTTGAAAATAGTAACAGCTTGGTATTAATATTTACATTAAAATTCTGTGGGAAAACTCTCGGTAAACGTATGTACCTACTTGTATGTTATGATTTATACCTACATCGATTCTTAAAAATAATGTTCATCATTCGTTTTTTTCAATGGTGTACTTAAAAGGCTCGATTAAAATGAATAGTGTCTAATTTGTTTGTCTTGTACTATTTATTTATGGTTTTTTGACACTATTCTACACAACTAGAATATTCTAAGAGTAATTTATTAGAATGCATGTATTAGATATCATTTGACCAACTATTTGGATAGAATGTAAATATTTCCACTTAATCTTTCACCTACGAAGTTTTAAACATGGACTGCACGGATAGCCGAGTGGTATAGGTAAGTCACCATGCTAACTACCACACTGTGCGCGACGTGCTGCGGGTTCAATCCCCGCATGGGATTAGGGGTCAAGGATTTTGTGTGATCCACAAATGCTTGTTCTAAGTCTGGGTGTTCTTTGTGTTTATGATTTGAGAGATTGTGAAACCCCCCGCGACACAAGACCATAGAGGAGGAGTCTTATAAAAAAAAGAACTACTTCGCGAGCTTTTTTCTTTAATAAATAAACAATACTTCACATCTAAAATAATACATTTTATCTGTTATCATTTATCTCGTAACATAGCTCACTAGGCTGCTACTGTACATGCACTCAACACAAAAAAAACATGAAATTTACACTCGGGAACACAATATCAACAAAATGGATGGAGCACTTCACTACAAACGAATCATACTTGATAAGGTAGCGACACACGATCAATATTTAAGAGAAAATTGAACTGTTACAATGAAATATAATAGAAACAATGACAAAGAATGTTTTCGCGTGTGATGGGAGTCACGCGACGAGAGGGGAACATTTACTGAACGTGTTGCCTTGTAAAGGTTAGCTCACACTAACAGCTCCCCTATACAAGTGGCATTTCGACCAGCGTTAACTATGATAGAAATCGCTTAAATGTCATTAAATGTATAGAAATGACATTTCGTTTCGATAAGTCACGTGACTTGGACTTGTCACTTCCATACATTTGAGTGGTTCCATCAGCGTAAACGCTTGTCGAAATGCCACTTGACCCAGTTAAGATAACTTAATATAGCTTTACATATTTATATTTGGATACTGCACCCAGCTCCTCCGCCTCCTACTGGTCTCAAACATTTAATTTTGTGACACGGTGTTCTTTGCGTACATACCCAGAGAAGATTTGAATGTTTGTGTCATCCCCTAAAGTATTGTACAGGGAATAAACTCATCAAACCATTCATATATAAACAAAGTTGTTGTGAAAGTCGATATTTAAGTTTTCGATTACAAAGTTGTTGCTTTTTGTCCCATTAAAAATGTAGTTGTTTACCCATACTTTAGTTCACACTGTGATCTATGCCTTTCTTGTTTCACTTATTACGTGTACTGTGTCCTCTGCTTTAGAGGGGAGTCTTTAGCCAATATATTACTGTCACGAGGACTATCGACGCGTCTAAACAAACTGCGTCGTTTCATGTCATTGCTGATCCGCTTATTTAAACTGAATTCCTGTCAGTATAAAAATTGGACTAATCCATCTCCTAGCCTAGATACACATACATAGATGGATAACGTCTGATGGGAATGTCATTTTATTAAAAATGTATAATTTGATACGGAATTTATTGTACATTACAACATTTTTTTTAAACGACGTAATTAATTTTGTGTCGCGTGGGTTTTACAAACATACAAGTCACATACACAAAGAACACTCAGGCTTAGAAGACAGTATTTGTGGATCACATTAATGCGACCCGCCTCATCGCACACGGTGGTATTTGGCGTGGTGACCTACACATATATACCACTCGGCTCGAAGTTAGAGCTCTGCAAATGCCCCGCGCCCTTACCTGAGGCTTCGGTCGTGAACAAAAACGATACTTTTAGCATAATAATTATAATTATAATAAATTTGTAATTAAGCTATCAAATGAAAAAAAAAAAAAAATAATAAAACTGTTAGACCTAGAGATTTAAGAGTTCATAAATAGTACCGGTCTATAAATGTCCCACTGTAGGGATTCAGGCCTCTTTTTGGAATCTAGGTTGCCATCACTGTTTAGCTATGGTGTCTTAGAATAAATTAAGAAAGTACATATAACTTTGATTAAGACACATTGGTGCAACCTTGTGCAACAAACTGTATTATTTATGTATGGATTAGTATAGTTTTTTGTCTGTAGTGTTCTTTCTACACTCTATAAACATTATGTATGTGTGTAAGATTTGAAACACATCTCAACTATGCTCAGAGTCCGTTTCACATCATTGATATTTATTATTTATATTTGAAGTAGAAATCCATGTTTGTTTCATATGTAGGCAAATGAATGATTAAGCAACTTACAGGTCAAAGTGCTTTAGTGCATTTCTGATACAAAACGGTTGGCTTTAGAAATTCGTACTAAACTTAGTTGGCCTGCTTTGTTTACTTACCTAGACTTGTTTACCTTTGCTACTAGGATTTCTTAGTAAAGTTAGTCACCTGTACGTATATATGCACATTTCGTATCGCGATTAGCCAGCTATCAAAATATTATAATTATGAAATCCATGGCATATTATGTACAGTCAGCAACAAAAGTTGATGAACACCATCAGATTTACTAAACACCAGAACAAACTAAAATACTATAAGCTGTAGCGACTACAAAACAAAATAACTTTTATAATTAATTAGATTTTCTGCAAGTCGTCCTAAATGGGCCGTAGGCATGTAGGACGAGTTGACGAATCACTCATTTTCAGATTTCTTTAATGTTATTAGGATGGAAATAAGAAAATAATATTTATTCAAGCATAACATCTTTAAAGGATATTATCACAAAGATTTTTTTTCTAATATAATGTTCAAACGATCACAAATAATAATAAATAAATATAATTTTCTGAATACATAAGCTGCTTATATTAAATTTAATCTTAATGTTTGATGTGCAGACATAAAATGTGGTTCACATTTTATGTAAATAGACTTTATCGACGTAACATTTGGATGTGTAAAAGGGTGAATGTAAACATTATTTTGGTAACGACGAGCAAAGGTCGTTCAAATAACTGAATAGGTACTTAAAATAGTCGAGTTTGCTTTGTCACACTATTAACTATGCCCTTCCCTTGGGTATTGTTGAATATTACTAGACAGAAATACTAGAACGGGACTATTTTTACTTAAACAGTAATCACTTTTAAATCGTATTTCAGTGAAACAGAAAATTACATAGAACTACTAAAATTGTTTTATTAAAACCTCTATCTTCTGTTTGATTAAGTGATAATTTAATATTTAATAAAGAATTTAGAACTTTGAATGAGTTTGTAAATAGTGATTTTTTTTAATAAATCTGTGGACTTGCTTGTAATATTGTTTCTGTCTCTTCTCTAAGCCTTCAGGCATTAAGTGCCGCCTACGTACTGTTTCGTGCATTATGTATTGAATAAATAAATAAATAATGTTTAGTATCAGAAACATCAAATAAATATCGGAAAAATCTTATAAATAAACCAAAAGGTATGACGAAAATCATGTTCAGATTCTTAAAAAAGTGGACCAGACCACATCGACCATAAAATAATATAAACAATTCAAAGTACTTAAAAGCATTAAGTAAGGAGATTGTTCACTGCGTTCCTTTTGTAGAAACTTCGTCTAAAATCCGAGCCGTAATGTACCGTATAAATTACAAATCTTTTTATCTCCAGATCTGAATTCTGGACCCAACAGCAATCCATCCATCCGACTGGGGTATAACCGAGTCGTTTGTACAATTAATGGATTCCGATTTGGAATGTTAACTTTTACCTTTGATCTATAAATTGACGTTATTTTCTGATAGTTATTTGGTTACTGACAAATTATTTTACCTACCTTTGCTATATTTTTAGTTGTGTTTTAAGCGGCAATAGCCTAATGGTTACGGTGACGGCCTTGTGATCGAGAGGTTGCAGGTTCGAACCCCACCCATTGCACTATTGACGTGAACCCACTCCAGACACTGGACATTATTATTATAGGCATTATTATATTAGACGAAGATTTTTAAAATATTATCAGTTATAGTAACTTTATGATAGTAAATAGTTTAGACCTAAAAGTTACGTTGTAACTATTTTGTAAACTTTGGTCTTTATCGGCGTGTTGGTGATGATGGATAGTTAGTCATTCGCCGAACTAAAGGATTAAGCAAATAAAAATGAACTCAGGTACAGACAGAGATTTCAAAATAGTCTAAATTTAAAAACTTTTATTCTTTAATTAAAATATTCCCGTCTTTTAGTTTAATAAACAGTTTTCTTTTAACGAACGCTTGTTTTAGTGTTTAAAATAGCCAGTCTGCCCTCGCCCACGATGTCTGTCTCAAATAGAAACATCTATCATAATACCTGCATTGTGTTACCGCATTTTGTGTACTTAATTCTGAGATTCTAAACAAAGCATAAAGTTGGTTGAAATGTTAACAGAATAGTGAATTGTGGTACAAACAAAATTGTATCAACACTCGATAGCCGTAGTGAAAGTTTATCATCCTACACAGAGGAATGTGAATTATGGTTTTTTAGTTAAGTATGAATTATTTATAGAGCGCGGCTAGACTAGACTTTAAGCAAAGGTAAATCAGTCAGTGAAACTTAACCTTTTTAATATTAGGCATTGCATTGTATGAGTGAGACATAAAAACACGCTCACGGTGGGGTTGGATAGAGACGTAAAATGTCTGGCTCACGTGAGACAGGTCAACTAAACTTAGTCGTATTTTATAAGTTAGTGAAAGCTCGCTGCAAGGAATTTAATGCGCGGTAATTATACTAGCAGGCTTATTCTTCTCCGTAGCTTTGTCTTGAGTAATATCGTACTTGAATTCCAAGCATTATAAAGGAGAGAATTAAGGCGTATTCTTAAGTGCACTGCAGGAAAATGTATGCCGCAAAGAAATTATTTACAAAACTATGTCGTCTTATAAATTAATCAATTTTAACATTATACCTACTTCTTGATGAAATGTTCAGGAATGATGATGTACTATCAGCGATGGTGACAGTTTTTATAGAAATTAGAAAAAAAAATGTCTTGAATATAATATGACATTTTCGTACATTTATTTTTATTTAGTGATAGCTGTCCCCCGCGATTTTGTTCGCGTGTTTTAGTTTCACGGTTTTTCATTTTTGCAACATTTTTCATTTATGCTCCGTTCCTATTGGTCGTAGCGTGATGTTATATAGCCTATAACCTTCCTCAATAAACGGATTATACAATACAAAAAGAATTTTTCAATTCGAACCAGTAGTTCCTGAGATTAGCGCGTTCAAACAAACAAACAAACTCTTCAGCTTTATAATATTATAAGTATAGATTAATCAGATTAAAAAGCTATATCTGAATAATAATTTTTCAAAGATCTAAGTGAATATCTTTGTCTTATTAATACTCCAAGAGTTCATTTGTTTATACAAACGAGAGTTACGTCTTTATTTTAGGAATGTAGGATATAAATTAAATGTTGAGTTTTATCATTGCACCCCATGATGGACGATGAATGATGACGAACGTGCCATGGATTCGGGTCATCGCATTTGAACACCATAATAAATCACATGCGAAAACAAACAGAACGATGATAAATATATTTTCTTTTTTTCCATTTCCAAAAACATGAATGTGGTATGAAGATCATTATTCTCTCTTTGTGGTTAGTTTATGTTTGCTACTTATAATACACTTTATTCAAATAACAAAAACTGTTATTTATACTAATATTATAAAGCTGAAGAGTTTGTTTGTTTGTTTGTTTGTTTGTTTGAACGCGCTAATCTCAGGAACTACTGGTTCGAATTGAAAAATTATTTTTGTATTGGATAGTCCGTTTATTGAGGAAGGCTATAGGATATAACATCACGCTACGACCAATAGGAGCGGAGCATAAATGAAAAATGTTGCAAAAATGAAAAACCGTTGAAACTAAAACACGCGAACAAAGTCGCGGAGGACAGCTAGTTTGTGATATAAAGTAAATTTGGTTAGCAAGCTAGTAGAATGCACATAAAAATTAAGGATGCGGTAACAGGACTATAGTTTATTCTCACATAAGGACGATTGAAATGTATAATCCATTCATACTAATATTATAAATATATCTGTCTGTTACGCTTTCACGGCTAAACTGCTGAACCGATTTGGATGAAACTTAGTAAGGGTTGAGCTTGGATCCTAAGAAAGAAAATAGGTTACTTTATGCCGCGATAGCCGACATTTACGCAGGCAGAGCCGCAGGCTACCGCTAGTATAATACCATTTCATATTGATTTTATCGTATTACCGGAATAAGTTCAGTTAATGATAAGGTAAATACTTCCAGATGTTAATTACAGTATTTTTTATTGATTTAGCTTTTGAGTGCTAATTGCCTTCTTTATTATTAAAAATATTAGTTTATAAAATTAATCTCAAAACACGAATTCCAACTTTTTTGTAGCGTCAAGGTTCGATATAATACCATACCTACTTATAAACCCTGAGGCATACAGTTCACACGCTACTTTTTGCATCGATGTGTACATGTTATTAAGTTAAAGCAGTCAATTTACCGGTTCTGCCCCTTCCTATATACTTAAATGGCTGTTTACGTAATTAGTTAGAGATTGCTGGCTTAATAAGCCGGTAGTCGCAGGTTCGAGTCCTGTCTGAGGTTTAAGTAAAACTTAAACCTAGCTAGCTAGGAGTCTCAGGGATAATTTAGAATTCTATTGCTGAAAATATTTATGAAATCAGCCAAGTAGTTTTTAAATTTATTCGTTATAAACATAGAAACACAAATCTATACTTAATATTATAAAGCTGAAGAGTTTGTTTGTTTGTTTGTTTGAACGCGCTAATCTCAGGCACTACTGGTTCGAATTGAAAAATTCTTTTTGTATTGGATAGTCCGTTTATTGAGGAAGGCTATAGGCTATATAACATCACGCTACGACCAATAGGAGCGGAGCATAAATGAAAAATGTTGCAAAAATGAAAAACCGTTGAAACTAAAACACGCGAACAAAGTCGCGGGGGACAGCTAGTCTATCATATAATCACTCAAATCATTTATGTATATAATATTAGTAGACGTTAAGTTAACAACCTTTATTTACCTCTTCCACTGTCGATAGTCAACTGGCAGTCTTCTTGTACGTACATTGAATAAATAACTAACACTAGCTGTCCCCCGCGACTTTGTTCGCGTGTTTTAGTTTCAACGGTTTTTCATTTATGCAACATTTTTCATTTATGCTCCGCTCCTATTGGTCGTAGCGTGATGTTATATAGCCTATAGCCTACCTCAATAAACGGACTATCCAATACAAAAAGAATTTTTCAATTCGAACCAGTAGTTCCTGAGATTAGCGCGTTCAAACAAACAAACAAACTCGTCAACTTTATAATATTAGTATAGATTTCAACAATAATTCATTTAACACAATATCTCTAAAAATCACCTTTATAGTACCTACCTGTGCATAATTTTAAAACCTTTGACGTCTTTAATTACCCACACGCAGTTCATTTGTAATATGAATTATTAATTAATTAATTAATCTGATAGTATATCAATGCAGTTTCTACTCTAATCTATAAATTATACGGTCTATATCTGTTAATCAATAAAAAAATGTTAACATTCGTTTGACCAATTTATTTAATAGGTTCATATTATGATGACTTTAACCTTTAAGGTATTTTAAGTAATTTACAACTTAATGCACACATTTATTTTTATGTCTGTTCAATCAGGTGGTCATTTTCATTTTCCGTTCTCATTTCTTTACCGGAATTTTGACAAGACATTACTTCATAGGTAGAACACATAAAAGTTAGATAGGTACGTTTATATTTTTACTTTACAAATAACTACATTCCATTTGTACAATATTAAATTTTTGCTTCAAAGTAATCTTGTTTCAATTCATGAACTTGGGAGATTACTCTTGAATAAATTTTAATTTTAATAACATAATACAATAATAGCAATGCAAACGCAAAATTGTTATTCATTTAGCAGGTACACGAACAACACACAGTACAAAAAACACTGTCAATGTTTAGATTCCAGTTAGTTCCTCCAATAACAGTATTTTTTTTCAAGAAAACTGAACCACGTGTCCGCTAAACTAACATAATTCTTGCATTGGCATTGTATCTATCTATAATATAAAAATGAATCGCTGAATGTGTTGCTAAGCGGAAAATCTCGAAAGCAGCTGAACCAATTTTGACAATTCTTTTTTTAAAATATTCCTTTAAGTACAAGGATGGTTCTTACGGAGAGAAAAAAAAAATTAAGAATCGACTGTTAGGCGGTACGAAGTTCGCCTGGTCAGCTAGTTGGAAATAAAATTAAGGGTACTGTACTGAACAAGATAGCGTCTACCTAATTGTAAATTGAACTACCATGATTAAGGTAATAATAGTAGCTTCAGACCTAGACCAGAAGTGATTATCGGCTCGTGCATCAAAATAACACCCTGTACCTACAATCTTCATTAAACAGATGATTCAAACAATTTTCTTTTCAACACCATGTACTTAAGCCATGTCAAAATATTAACCTTCGTAACACAATCCATAGACCTTATACTTACCCGGTCTTTACGTCCCGGCCTCGTTACGATAAAATATCGTTATAATGAGCCCCAGCCGGCAGGTTAACAAGCTCTTTCATCTGGCATCGCCCGTGAAACGCTGTCTTTTTAATTATATTGACAGGTGATGATGTTTTGTACACTCGCCATCAAAATCCCTTTACAACAACTTTCAACTCTGTGCCTTTAACTTTAGAGTGGAAATTTGTTTTTGTTTTATTTCGGTGCATTACCATACGCTTTTCATTATAGTTCGCTGTTAACGTGTTTTCTCTTTTTATAGAATACCGAATAATAGAGACGTATTATTACATAATTATGTATAAATATTTTGTTATCGGGTTGCTTATAGCAGTTGTAGCACAGGTTTGTAACTATTTGAATTTGACTTTCTAGTTTCGGTTTGGTTTCCGTACAGAACTAAAAACAACAGACGGGCCTGTCAGGTGACTTGATTAGTAGATAGGGGTAAAAAACTGCCGCAATAGGCCCACATTCCTAGAGACAGGCCAACTGATTGAATGATATATTTCTACTGTGGTTTTAGTTGTTCCAAAACGGCCAGCTACTTAGTCAATACTAAGTATTTATTTATTTTTTTGGTTGAGGTTTCTGTTATTCAGCTTGAAGTTTATTTCGGTATCCAACCTATTTTTTATTATCTTAGTTACTTGGGTCGTGCTTATGTGAATCTTAAATAACTAAAAACTTAAATAAATTAAAATTACACTAAAATGTTTTTAATTACAGATATCACAAAAAACATATGCTCGCGACTTCTTTCTCACAAACTTGCTACGAACTATCTATTTGACATTTATTTTATGCTACCAACTTAGTTCTCACAAACTGGCTTTAAACTGTGTATTTGGCGAAATTTCAACAAAAATCGTCGAGTAATTTTCTCTTCGAAAAGGAACTACCATAGACATGACATAAAACCTTTCCTATTTACAATATTAGTAGGACTAGGACCCTTCTCTGTTATAGTTAGAGTTTCATAAAGAGACTAATATTCCATTCTCTGTTCTGTTTTACTGTTATCCTCGACGATACTTTTCGATACAATGTGGTGATAATAAAACAAAACGGCAGTAGTTGGCGCGCCAGAATCGGCAGAGTAATTGAAATAATAACAGTCCCGGTATTATAGGGTTAACGACCTCAAACTAATGGGGGGTCCGGGAGATATTGACGGGTGCAGATAAGCGGACCTTTTTAAAGGATGATCATTAACCAAGTAACGTGTAATGTGAAGGTTTAATCCGAAACTGTTGTTCCTATCTTTCGTGAAAATTAATTTATTCTGAGAAGGAAGCTTGAGTTAACAATAGGTACAATTTAGGCCTCTAAGCTATTACGTGTACACACGGCAAAATAGATAGGTTTGCAGGCTACACTAACATTTTATATTAGTTCGTGTGGCCTGCAAAACTATCTAGTTTGCCATGTGTACGTGTACAATTATGAAACTTACATATAACATAAAATCACGCCAATTTCTTCGAAGCGTAGGTAGGCTTAACCTGAAAATAATAAGGGTTTCTATCTTATATAGAAATGCTAATTATTATATATAGATACTGATTTTTCTCAGAAATTTCACTTCAGTAATTAATCATTTTCTTTGTCAGACAAAATGTCTTCGATTTGTTCTAAAACATCGTATAACAATTCGTTGGAACACTAACTAAGCAGCTTATGTTGGTCTGAAACAAATATCATTTAATTAACTACAGGTAGTATACAGGGGGTGAGTTTTTTTTCGTTGTACAAATGAAAACTATGACCTCTTAAACGGATATAAAAAACGATTGGTACCATCAAAAATCAAACAAACAAAAAAAACTTCGAATATCTGTACTATTACCGTAAAACTCCGATTATCCTATTGAAATTCAAGTTTTTATTTTAATTTGTTTTTTTAGTTTTTTATACCAAGCACATTATAAATAAATAAATAAATGTGGACAAGATCACATACATTGCTCTGAACCCAAAGTAAGTAGCTAAATCACTTGTGTGCAAATTCAGAGACAACGAAGGTACCACAAACACCCAGACCCGAGACAATATAGAAAAGGGGTTTTCTACATTGACCCGGCCGGGGATCGAACCCGGGACCTCAGAGCTGGCGACACCTTGAAAACCGGTGTGTACGCCACTCGACCACGGAGGTTGACAACCGTACATTGGTAACCGATATAGAGTCATAGCCTTCGTTAGTACAACGATAAAAAACTCACCTTGCATTTTTG
Source organism: Diachrysia chrysitis (assembly GCA_932294365.1). Classification (NCBI taxonomy): domain Eukaryota; kingdom Metazoa; phylum Arthropoda; class Insecta; order Lepidoptera; family Noctuidae; genus Diachrysia; species Diachrysia chrysitis. The sequence goes on from OW028661.1 coordinate 4,172,873, forward strand.
TTCGTATTACAATTCGTTGGTACACTAAGTAAGCAGCTTGAAATACACTTATAATTTAAAATGAAAACTTACTTGTTCGGAAATTACGCTTTTGTTCGTAAATCGTTCGTCAAAGTTGAGAACTTTGTTACAAAGCGTAAACTTTAATATTATGTTCCACTTAACAACGAATTCTGATTATAATATCATTATTTTCTGCTTCTTAGAGTTTATCGCCGGCGGTATATATAATCTCCAAGAGTGCTGCAGCTATTGTGATCCAATTTTTGTGCAGAATGTGGTAAGACATTTTTAATTACCTTTGTAACTACCTTATTTAATTTTGTTTATATCTCGCATAGAAAGGATGCTGTTTGTAGGTGAGAGTTGATATTGAAGTTAGTCGACATCAATATAAATATGTAACTTAACTAGATCGGGGAAAAAAACTAATCATATATTATGCTAGCATTTTTGGTACACTTCCAGTCGACAGCGATGTGGATGAATTTTTTGACACAATTTTTTAGAGATTTTATTAGTTAAGAGTTAAGTTTTGTTTTAAGTGTACATATTAAGTTTGTAAATATTAAAAACTATTTTTGCATATAATATAAGGTTTATTACACAACTATGAAAATATCACTTAATCATATATTATGTACCTAACGGGAATTGTGCATGTTTCGCGCTAATTCCCGTTAAAGCGAATAAATGGGGAACTTTCAGCAAGAATTGAAATTGTTGATTTAAATAGAATTCTAATGTAGGTACAATCCAATGTAATAAAAAAACTCAGCGAAGAACACCACAATTGTAAAATCTAGTGTATCTCTAGAGCCAAGGATACATCTCAGGGATGTTATCCCGAGTTTTTATTGTTATCGATACGAGAATTCTTCACAAGAACTAAAAAACCAACGAAATCCATTATCCGTGAACAGCTGCCGTATAATTAATTTAAAGCTGTAATATATATTTATCGTTAGCTCGTAATTGAAGGGTCTACTGATTATTGATTTTAATGTCTGCTTGAACCAAACTTCGGTATTATAGATTAATTATAATGTTCCTTAGACAATCTATTGGTTGTTATTAATATTAATTTAAATCTCCATTAATTCTGTTACTGTTTAGGCTGTTTGTACTTTTGTTTGTAATAGAGTTTTATTTTATTTGACTTTGCTTGATTAAAGTTGTTTTAGCTGGTGTCGCACAGGTGGTGCCTAGAATTTGAAGGGATAGGTACCTACTCGTATCGGATGGGGATCAATCATTTCTATAGCTAACAAATAAGTGTAAAAAGTTATGTTTAAATGTTAAGGAGATAAAACAAAAATAACACTTATTCTTTATGATATCAAACTCAATATTGAACTTGGTAATCCCAAGTTTCATTTCTACGTCTATTTTAAAAACCAAAAGTATTATAAATGTATATAAAAAACTGGTAAAAAACAAGGTAAATAAATAAATACAGATGAATAGGCTTGATTAAAAAATACAGACATTAAAAAACATTACTTAGTTCGCCGTAAATTAGCTAAAAGACACTCTCCTTAGGCGAACGACATGATTTACAATGTTAGAAGCATACAAGATTCTATCTTAAATATTCTCAATACAATAAAGATATACTCCACTTACCTGGCCCCTACAATAACACAAATCGTGGAACGTCCAAATTACATTTTGATGACCTAAGTATTATGTTACGATCAGGTTCCTATGTGGTAATGTATAGTTTTTGTTGCCTCAGTTCTAGAAACAAACAAGACAAGTGTTATTACGCAATTACTACGATATTTAGATTGTATTATAAAATTACTAGCTGAACCAAAAACTTCACCAAGGGGTATAAAAAGCCTACGAACTATTCTCTGCCCTACCAAATAAACACAGTAAATTATCATTATAAAAATTGGTCAAGCCGTTTCGGAGAAGTTTGATAACAAACACTGTGACGCGTTATTTTTATATTATATTAGATGATACACCTATCTACTTAAAGAAATCAGTTTAAGCTAAAAGTTAAATGAATAAACTTATAAAGTTAAAGAGAGCTTAAACGGTTAAGAATCGATTTATTCTTGAACTGAACGACGTAAAAATGTTTAAGCAAAAACAAAAAATTTCAGCAAAATTTTTAATACATTAAATTTTAAACTAAATTCTGCCCATTTTAATACGTGCATTTGTGTTTAACAGAATACCTAGTATCTTCTAGCATGTTCATTGTCAACACAGAATCTATATCTCAGTAAAAAAACTTTTGATATAGAAAAATAATTACAAAGATTTAACTACTCCTAGATCAAAACTTACTAACGAACTCTAAATCTTATAGTAAGAGTGTCTGCATCTATATCTTACTTAAACAATTTCACTATAAATATATTATTTCAGAAACATTTTAAAAAGACTGCACGGTTGAGATGCAATACACTAAGTTCAATACATACGCTGCCATCGCATCTTATAACCTCTCCATGTTTCAATTATCCATTCAATGTATTTGAATGTATCTTGTATCGCAGTTGCACGTCGATAGAAACAGATATTTAATCAAGATGTAAATCCTATCTACACTTACGTAGTGGTTGACATCGACCCCAGAATCCCAATGGACTACTCAATCAGGTCACCGCAGCGGCATCAAATGTACCTCAATTCATCGAGATCGGTTGCAATATTCAATCCGACGTATCAATCTTTAATTGACTGCGCGGATTGCCGAGTGGTATAGGTCGCCACGCCAATTACCACTGTGCGCGACGTGCTGTGGGTTCGATCCTCGCATAGGACAAGCATTTGTGTGATTCACATATGCTTGTTTCAAGTCTGGGTGTTCTTTGTGCATGTGTTTTGAATGTTTGTGAAACCCCCCGCGACACAAGGATTAAATTCATTAGCGCGGGAGTCGCATTATAAAAAAAAAAAAAAAAACTTGGTAGTTTAGTGTAATACCGTTCGTGTATTCAAAGATCATTTATATCAACTGCATTCAATTACAAAATTGTTTCTAAATCATGTTCTGATGGCACGTAACGTATTTGCGCTGTGCAATAATATATATAGTAGAGTAATGAAACATATAGGATGTGTGGTCTTTCATGAGTAGGGCTGTCACGAGATCTAAGTACTTCAATACAGAAAATGAAGTAGTAGACCAACGGCCGAATATTTAAACGTCAATCAGTTTTAAGACGTCGTTAAGTCTAATGCTGTCTCTCTGTCGATGATGTGAATGTAGCGACTCATAGACATTTGAGAACGCCATAAAGTTAAATAGCGTTTGAGTATTCGGGTGTAAGTTTTTCTGAAATCGTTGAAGCCTTACATAAAATTTACGGAAAAGTTTGTTATCACGATCTAAAAACAGGAAAAAAAAAACAAATTGTTTTTAACATCAATCATCCTTAAACGCGAATAATGATGAAGCTTTATTTAATGGTTTCCACGATTTCTCTGTGAAAATATATCTGTAAATAATAAATATTTATTTAAACCTCACATACGTAATCACACGCTACTTGAAAGCGAACACGAGACTTCTTATATTTGTGCTAAATTGGCAAATAGTCTTATTGTTCAAATTACAGACGGTAGTAATGACTACTACAAAGATATGTTATCTAATTTCCAAGGGATTTTCAACTTTAAAGCTATATTTAAAAGGTTTATAATCCAAGTGTTTGTATTTTAGCCTAATCACGTATTGGTATGGTAATCGGTCTCTATTTTATTTGACATTTGATATTGGAGAGTAAATAAAATTACATGCAACTTTTGGTAAGTTGTCGGGGTTGTATCACTGTAATATTGACTGTATGTTTGTTTGCTTTTTAGCAATATGGGGAATAGAAATCTTGTTGTAATACATAACGTGAAAAGAATTCTTAAAAAAAAGAAATAGTCGCTTTCTGGGAGTGCCTACAGAAGTGAAAACTTGAACAATAACAATATTATGTAGATACATACACAGCGGTGTCGGTAACGGTAACGGCAACAGTGTTGAAATGTCGGTAACAGTGTTGAAATCTTCTAATTTTTTTTCCCCCAGCTCAACAATGCGCAAAGCGGGAAGTTTTCACTTCAATAATATGACCACGGGCACAGGTAAGTACAATTGATTTAACTTTTAATAGTAATACTTTAAAACGATGGCAACTTTTTATTTGCATGACCTATAATTGGCAATACATAGAAACACAAAGTTTTTATACTTATGAAGACGAATCATCATCATCATCAGCCGTAAGACGACCACTGTTGAACAAGTCCTCTCCAAAAGAACACCATAATGAACGAGAACCTGCCGAATAGCTTACACTAAATAACCACCAAAACTGACCTAAACTGAACCTTACAGCTTCGACACGTTTCCATTCAAGAATAGATTACCTCACACAACATCTACGTCTATTATTCTCCAGCAATCTTACATAATTAAGTGGTTAGCGGCCATTCTTCATCATCTCCTACAAGCTCATAAACATGTTAAATTGGCTGCATTTTACGAGCCTACTAAATGGTATCAAACGATCTAATTGCTTTATTCTGCCCGACTCCTCTATTACTGCATACAATGCCCGTAAAGTTTATTTTTCCTATTTTGTAATAAACTTTGCTTGCAACTTGGCTTTATGGTTTTTTAGCATCCGGCTTTTACCTATAAGGGCTGTATTTTTTCTTATTATAGCCTTGTTATGGATGCAATTGAAGTCCTGTTTTCAATTATTGTAGTAGTAAATAAAACCTCTCCGGCCGATATTTCTAAACGATTTTCTGTAATGCCTCTTCATTGGACAGCAGACAGAATAAGCCTTATGAAACATGAAATTGCGAAATATAAATTAAGTGATACAAGAATTACTTAAAGAGTGTCCCATTGAAGAAGGTGATTGGAGGACATTTAATTGCTCAATTAAAAGATTTAATCAATTTTCTGTCATTCATTAAAAAATAAAAAATTCCATATTGCACATGTATTAAGAACCATAGATTCTTTCAAGTTGTTTTCTCTTGGGTATCGTAAGCTGAGATTATATTAAGATGGGTTCAACATCAACACAGGACGACCAACAACCCGTTTACCAAGATTCTTGGATGCATCCTTATCTGTTAGTATATAAATGTCAGCGGAATTATTAAATACTAATGCAATATCACTTTGTAACTGTCCAACTGTAAAACGCAGATCTTGTTATAAGTGGTAACAAGTACTTATCAAATCTGGTTTATTTGTTATTGTTGTCGATAAATAGATCAATGTATCGTATTCTCAAACATTTTAAACAAAAACAAACTCAGTGAGTTCCCTCATAAAGTTTAAAATAAAATTTAATTAAAAAAAGGCAATGTTTTTCGCTATAATTGGTTTCAAATAACAAAGTACTTGGTCTTTCCTCTTCCACCGGTTCATAATGATTCTAAAAAATTGCTTTTTTTAATATAGACTTAGTTGATCCATATAATTTCGCGTGGTCCGACCTGGATCAAGTTTTACGACGTAAAACGAAGAGGCAGCCGTAAATATCCCTTTAGCTCTATTTTGAATATGATTTTTCCCTCTTCATAGTTTTTATGATACAAATATTGATGTTGACTTTTATGAGACCGTGAAATAATTTATTGGGGTCGAAATGTTACAAAAATTGTTTCTGTTTTATCCTTTAAACTTTCTTGAAGTCTGATTGGCAGATTTTAGCAGATAGCTTTAAAAGTTAAGGTCAACCAGGTAACTATTGTAATCTGTGATATAAAATGCATTTTCTTCTCTCAGATCTGCGCAATTAACCTTAGCGCAGGATTTGACTGCTTTAGTTTGTAAGGTATTTATCTATGGGCCATAGCGGCCTGAAAATAAATGATTTTATTATTATTATATTATTACTAGCTGTCCCGGCAAACGTTGTTTTGCCCTATAAATTAAAAATACCTAACCTACCCTACATAACCTACCCTACCTACCCTACCCTACCTACCCTACCCTACCTACCCTACCCTACCTACCCTACCCTACCTACCCTACCCTACCTACCCTACCCTACCTACCCTACCCTACCTACCCTACCCTACCTACCCTACCGTACCTACCCTACCCTACCTACCCTACCCTACCTACCTACCCTACCTACCTACCCTACCCTACCTACCCTACCCTACCTACCCTACCCTACCTACCCTACCCTACCTACCCTACCCTACCTACCCTCCCTACCTACCCTACCCTACCTACCCTACCCTACCTACCCTACCCTACCTACCCTACCCTACCTACCTTACCCTATTTTTTATTGTAAGTCATCAAAAAAAAAAAAAATAACAAAAAAAAATTAAAGTTTTTAATTAACAAATAAAATATAAGGGTTGATCGTAGAGGGATGAAAATTTAGGGTTGTATGTATTTTTGTATGCTGTGTCATAAAAAAATAAAAACAAAAAATTTTGCCTAAAAAATAAAAAAAAAAAATTAGGGGTGGACTACCCTTAACATTTAGGGGGATGAAAAATAGATGTTGGTCGATTCTCATAGATACCGGATAAGCACAAAAAATTTCATCAAAATCGGTCAAGCCGTTTCGGAGGAGTTCAAGTTCGAACACCGTGACACGAGAATTTTATATATATAGAGATTTACCGGACTTTTGGCGAGAACCTTTAGGGCCTCAAGCCAGAACAATAGAAAAACTAACTACGTCTGGAACATTCATTAAAGGCACGCACTGTGGGGTTCAGACCTCGACTTAGTGCGTTGCTAACAGTCTATATAAGGCAAAAACAGCAAGGTAGCTGGCTGGATATAAGTTTTTATTATTTAAGGACATATTTTTATTGCTAGTTTTGCCGGTTCGGGTCAGCTTGATCTAGGGACGGGGAGGTAACATTTACGTTACTATCTATACTAATATTATAAAGCTGAAGAGTTTGTTTGTTTGTTTGTTTGTTTGTTTGTTTATTTGTTTGTTTGAACGCGCTAATCTCAGGAACTACTGGTTCGAATTGAAAAATTCTTTTTGTATTGGATAGTCCTTTTATTGAGGAAGGCTATAGGCTATATAACATCAAGCTCCAACCAATAGGAGCGGAGCATAAATGAAAAATGTTGCAAAAATGAAAAACCGTTGAAACTAAAACACGCGAACAAAGTCGCGTAGGACAGCTAGTTATTTATAAAACACGACGGGCCTCTCCGGCGAATAAGTAGCACAATATTTGCATTTTATTTATGTCATAATTTGTACGATTTAATAAAAATAACCCGCATATTAAATCAGTAAAAATGTATTTCAATAAATTGTAAGATTTTCCATATTCGTTATAAGAAACACGTTCTAATAACATGTCTAATTATGTCAAAATGACTGGACAACTGCATTTATGGTGTCTTATTAAATTTAATAGAAACCTGTCTGTAATCAACGTACAAACTGAAAAACGCGAGACGAATCACAATTGACTTGCAAGTATAAGAAAAAGACAATCAGCGATGCATCCAAGATGTCTATTAGTATAATTACTGTTATTATCATCTGAGATATGCCATATCATCTCATTGTCATAAGACTATGAGTTGATATGGCAAACCAACTATTTTAATATTGATATGCTATTCTTGGAACGTAATGTAAAAATTGTGTATTTGACAAGATTTTTTTTATTTCATTTTAAAAATATATATTACAAACTATGTCGAGTTGTAAAAACTGCAGATGTATTACTTTCATATTGTGCTAGTTACAAGCATTTTAATATCGCTAATTAGACAGAGAGAGCTATATCAAAGTGTGACGTCATTATTGTTTTCTCCATACTAATCTGGGGCTGCCCCGTACAAGTCGTCGTTTTGCGAAAAAGAGATAGAACATACATCACCTACTAACTTTAAAAGCCTATATTTTTGTATTCGTGTATTTTTTATGATTTTATTTCGCAGTTCTGCTTCAATTTAATAATATTAATAGAAATATAAATAAATCAATAATTCGATGGTAGTCAAATGTCCAATTATCTGAGGCAGAAAAACCTCCACCATGTTTAAACTAAGTAAGCATACCTAATGTGTTGTGTTATACCTAAATATTATTATGTCTCATAATAAATTATAATCGCTAAGGTTGGAAGTAAACACTTGGGTACTGGCTTATGCATAGGAGTAGGTATATGCATAAGATATCTTTGATATACGTAGAGACGATTCAGTCAGCTGCCATTTGGGTTGTAAGGTCAAATCAAAAACTGAACTGCATCAAAACATGTGAGCAGTAAAAAGAAAGATAGTTAATACAGATGTTTGTTTATTATCACTTGTAAGTAGGCGAAGATTTATGAAATGTTTAAACAATTATCACGTCGTTGTGAAAATAGATGATTCCATATCTATAAAGAGTAAATTAATCTGTAGATATAGGTTATGATAAAAAACAGTGGCACTCCGGGAGTGCGGACAGAAGTGAAAACTTGAACAATAACAATGTATAACTATTTAAAACAAAACGGTTTACTCACGTATATACGACACCACTGCCGCCGCGTCAGCTCATGATTAGGGACTCCTATTGAGTCTGAAACTAGTCGGGTGATCCCGAGAATATGCGTGAGTAAACCGTTTTGTTTTAAATAATTATGAATATTATTCACGAAAGTTATTATACAATAACAATGTATGTAGATACTTATATACAGAACTCCAGAACATACTTATGTCAGTAACGGTAACAGTGTCACGGATTCAATTGTTTTTTCCCATCTCAAAAAATGCCCAACAAACGTATGTATGTGTGTGATGCAACACTGATAAACCACAAAGTTAGATAACGATATTGTGTAATTCGTGAATCATTTTATTACTGAATATTTATGTTCAACACTATGTTCATGTTCAACATTTTGTTATGAATAAATAAATATTGGTGGTAGAAAATGTATGTTCCTGATAGCAAAATATTTGTTGAACACGAGATATTTGGTCTGTATACCGAGTTTATACTTAGATGCGTGGACTATGAAGATAGCAATTTGCTTTGCGGAGAGGATTTCAATGCAATACGAATTACATATGAATGTTATGCTTAAGAGTTTGTTAGGTAACAACGAATATGAGAATATAACTTACAGCTTTGGCATAAAACTCAAAGTTCTAAAACTTATGTCAACCATACATAAATTTAATTGTACTATTACTCGTTAACTCTCTTTAAGCTTCAGGCTTCAGGTATTTTATTCATAATATATATATTCATATATATTTGTAGGGTCAAAAGTGAATTAGCAAGTGCTAGAATTTACCACAGATCATAGTAATTGGTCGGATAGCCGAATAGTTTAGGTCACCACGCCAAATACCAATGTGCGTGATGTGCTGCGGGTTTGATCCCCGACAACAAACACTTGTGTAATCCACAAATGCTTGTTTCAAGTCAGTGTGTTCTTAACACGTGTACATGTGAATAAGTTTGTAAAACCCCCCGCGACATAAGTATTAAATTCTTCAATGAGGGAGACGTTATTTAATTTAAAAAAAACTGCAGATTCATCGGGATCCTTAAGGATATATCAACAAAAAGGAACGAGCGAGTTTTACGCGCATAATTACAATAATACCCACTTAATCCGATTGAGAAAATGTTCGATAGAATAAAATGTGTTCGTCTGTTTTTGCTTTCACCTTTTGTTGGGTGTAAAAAAGGGTGTTTCGTAATGGATATCTCTCAACGGCCATTACGATCGGTGTTTACCTGTATTTCTTGTTTACGAGATAGCAGCAGTTAAACGTAAACGTATACATTGAAAGTGGAACGCATTTTGATCTAAAACAGTTCTTTGATTATTATTAGAATAGTGTGATTTTAAAACAAGTTCTGGAAGCAAATGATGTCTTCTTATAGTTTAGGCTTAGTCACGCTTAATAAACTGATGTGCACAGAATTACGATGGTAGCAGCATTATAATTCTATACCAAACATTTTACTTTTAAAAAGACCCTACCAATTAAAAAAAAAAAAATATAAAAAGAAAGTGACTTAATGAAATTTATATGAGGTATACACTCTATCGATTATAAAAACAATTTGCAATTTGCCGGACATTTTGCGTAACAAACGTACAAAATATACTGTCGAATAGAGAACCTCATTATTTTTATAGTCGGTTAAAAAGATGATTTGTGTTAGATTAACTTAAATCATATGTACCTACCACTATGTAGCGGCAATGAACATTCTTATTCATTCACTTAAAATATATAAATTTAACAAATTTTCACGTGTTATTAATTGCCTCAATTAATATTCTACAATCAAATATTATTTTTAAACTAACAGCTGGTAGCGACTCAGTCGGTAACGCCATAAATTCAACCGGACAAAATACCGGAATATGCACAATGAAGGTATAAAACAAATCATTCGAAAATCGACCTTAAAGCTACGGCGATAAGGTGCTGTGTATTTTAGAATGTTAACTACTGTGTGGTGTACTGTACTGTCAGCAACAAAAGTTGATGAACACAATCACATTTACAAAACACTTCATCATAATAAAATGCCATAACTTAGCTATTATGGATGTCATAGAACGTTAACCTTTTTAGTATAGATATTTTGTTTTATAGAAAAAAAAAACAGTAAAAAAAATATTAGTATTCCATTGTGTTGTGTTCAGTTGTTTATTAAATCGTATGTAGTTGTCTGTACATTACTTATGCATGTAAACGCTATCCACACACATGGGAAATGATTTGTGACCCCATAAAACGCCTTTACTTTCGTTGCGAGATGGGAAGTCGGGGCTATACACGGGACAGCGGATGCTGGTACGCAAAAAAGGATCAACCTACATAATATGTTATGGAGTTTGACAATTTAATTGTTAACAGGTTAAGGCTTTGTATTTTTGTACTTTTATTATAGAGCAGGTAATATTGTTTGACGCATAGATTTAGACATTTTGAAGTGACTGCACCTTTAAAAGATAATAAAAGAAACTTTATAGGATAATATAATTATCAGGTAAATAGTTTTTTACTTGGAAAACCTATAAGAAGTCTGTGTTATAAAAAGTAAAAAGATTTTTATCAATCGTACGGAAACCTCTCCGCGCGAGTTTAACTCGTACTAGTCCCATTTTATAGTGTTATTTGCACATATTAGATTATAAACAAAAGTTACTTATTAAAAGTTAATAATAGATTTTTCATTTTTATATATCAATATTTAATAATGGTTTAAATAGAATTTGATACTTTTTTTACTTTAAGTTTAACTTACTATTACTCTTAAGCGCTTCATATGCAATTGTTTTTACAAGCAATAGCCTAGCTAAATAATAATAATAATATCTTGGGACAACTCACACACGGTCATCTGATCCTAAACAAGGCAGATGGTCGTGTGTGAGTTTATATTAATATATAAAAAAAAACAGCCTATAAAAATCCCACTTCTGGGCCCAGTCCTCTTCACATACAAAGAAAGAACTAGCATTGATCATCACCCTTGCTCATTGCGGGTGTGTTAATTTATATATTACTAGCTGTCCCCCGCGACTTTGTGTGCGTGTTTTAGTTTTAACAATTTTTCATTTTTGCAACATTTTCCATTTATCCTCCGCTCCTATTGGTCGTAGCGTGATGTTATATAGCCTATAGCCTTCCTCAATAAATGGGCTATCCAACAACATAGACATAATTTTTCAAATCGGACCAGTAGTTCCGGAGATTAGCGCGTTCAAACAAACAAACTCTTCAGCTTTATATATTAGTAATATAGATAATTATATTAAAGGTTTAGTTTAGTTCTTTTCTGCATAACTTCATCCATGAGTCTACTAACTTTTTATAGCTACCGTTCTTTGAAAAGCAAGTACAGTAGTGCCCGTAGTTAACTTCAAGATTTTCATAGCCATACAACACGTTATTTAGTAGGATATAGGTACTCAGTTTACGTACGACAAATGGACGTTTTGAGTTATTGCAAACGCCTGCGACTTGCACTCAATAAATTGCAGCTAATTTTGTTCGTACCAAAGCCATATTGACAAGTAAATTGTACTGAAGTCTTAGAGTATAAATATGTAAACTATAGAGTGCGCCTAACATAGTATGAATAGGGATGTTGACTGGGTATGAAAAGTTAAAATCTATTTAGTCCGTCAGTTAGATAATAAAAAAATATTAGGCACGTATTTTTTCTTTTATCAAAACAATAAAAACTTACAAAGATACAGCGCTTTAAAGTTTCGGAGTGGGGGCTTATGACGCCACGCCTTGGTAAAAATTGTAGCGAGGAGTGACGTCACGCGTAATTTGCGTTCTCTGTATTTTGATAATTTTTTGTTTGTAGGAAAAAAATACGTGTCGAATGAAAATCATTAATCTACCAGGCGGATATTAAAAAAAAAATTAGGAAACATGCCTATTCTCAGCACCGCCGGTGTGAACAAGCGTCGTTGTAAAATTAGTGTCTGGACATAGCGTGCCGTTTTATTAAGACCATCTCAAATCCTGTTACTACACATTTTTTTTCTTTTTTACGTACAATATTAATTGAATTCTAAGAAACTTAACTATATATACACAAAAAGAAATAACAAAGTAAACTAATCTACCCTAATAATATCGGAACCGTCGATATTTTCGCATAAACGTCTGTCGTCGCACGGAAATTCACTTAAATCAGTAAACGAGCCCTACTTACAGCAAAAAATTTGCTTGCGATCGGTACAACGGGCTACTAGCGATGCGCGCCCTCTATGCTTATTTATGTATACTCTACTATTGAAGTATTTTAACACGTACTTCCTAAGATATTAGTATTGCGGTTTCAGGTTCTTAGGAATAGCGTAATGATAATGGCTTGGCTCCATTATCGTATAATTTTATGGCTTCGCGAAGGTTTTTCCTTATTAACCAGATACATATTACGTTAATAGGGACGAACAATCATTTTTATAGCAGACTTCTATCTACTTAACTATATCTCGCTAGCAATAAAAATATCAATAAAATAAATACGCAAATTAATGCTTGGAAATAACGACAAGAACAAATATTTGCGAAGCTATGTATTGTATTTGTAATACAAGACTACAAAAATATGTAGGTACATATTGTACACGCATAAATAAATTTTCCTTGGAATAAAATTTAAGTTGTAGTATTATTTGTTTTATCAAATAAACAGTGCTTAGGACATTATTGTTTGGAGTATTGGAAGCTGGTTCGGCGAGTAAGCACGGGTCAAGTTGCTGTTCTTGCCATCTATTTGTCTTCACAGTTAACTGGTCACGGAGAATTTGACGCCTCATACGACTGTTGAAGCGTCATTTTATTTTAAAGATGACAATATATTCATTTGTTTTACATTAATAATTTAATTTAACTTTCCTCATGATTAAGAGAAGTTATAATATAAAAAGGGGCGTCACATAAAAAAGTAGGTGCAGCATTGTGTTGATTTAAAAAATAATTGAGAGTTTCCCGCAAAGAATAGATACTTAAGTGTCTGATGTCTTAATGAAAAACTCAAAAATGTAATATCTATCGATAAATCTGTTAGAACGTCGCTTTAAAATTTTTAATAGTAGTCATTAAATTAAGTAAATTATTAAGGTTTAGTTATATTAACTTATTTAGAAGTTCTCAGTCAGTTTCTATTGTAAAAGAAAATAAAATATAACTTAGATGGGCGGCAAAGATTTCTCTAGAAGTTTTTACGACTTTACTTAGTTGTGTTTATCTCAGACATTTTAAAGCTTAGTTTTAGCTTAAAATCTTTATCTTCGAGTTAAGATTTTGTAGACAGTATTACACCTGTTCTTCCAGAGTTTTGCACGAAGACATTTAAATTATACTTAAAGCTATAAAATCACGTAGATTCCACTTTATGACGATTATTCGATTGTAATAAAGAGGGGTGGAACTATTTAGCTCTACAAAAACCGAGAAAACTATAGATTTACCGTATTGCTGTTAAAACATTTAAACTATCATTAAAGTGCGGTTCCTAAACGAATAAAAAAAATACTGAATGTGTTTGTGTGTGTGTAATTGTAATAAACTTGTGAATAAGTGCATTTTATGTATGATTTAGATACATAGCACTATCCATTTTCATAATTCACTCTTATAACTTTTTTCATGGGATTCTTCTTTAAAAAACGTCTCACGAACTAATGAATGATAATGAATGTGGATCACACAATTGCTTGCCCCATGCGGGGATCGAACCCGCGGCACGTCGCGCACTGTGGTAATTGGTGTGACCACTCAGCAGTCCGTACAATCAGAACTGTCAAAAAGGTTTGTTGTTACATTGCATAAAAAAAACCGGCCAAGTGCGAGTCGGACTCGCGCACCGAGGGTTCCGTACACACCTGTAGGTATATAAGTAAAAGTTCACCCATCACTACGATCGAGTCATAGTTATGGTATGATAATTGCAAAATGAAAAAAAAAAAAAAATCAGAAATATTTTTTTTTATATGATGTAACTAAAAATTTACGGTTTTCGCAATTTTTCCTTTATCTGTACTATAAGACGTTACTTCGTACCAAATTTCAAGATTCTGAGTTCACGGGAAGTACCCTGTAGGTTTTGATTCCCGTGCGAGTTTCGAAAATTTGCGGAATTTTGCGGCATAAACGGGAGTATCTTTTGATCGCGTTGACTTAGAAGTTTGATTTTTTCACAGCTCCAAGAGACCATAGACTTGAGTATTTGATATGAATTTCAGCTTGATACCTCCACGCGTTCCTGAGAAAAAAGGTCTTGACAGACAGACAGACAGACAGACAGACAGACAGACAGACAGACGGACAACAAAGTGATCCTATAAGGGTTCCGTTTTTACCTTTTGAGGTACGGAACCCTAAAAACAATCTTAGAATAAAAATAGACACAAATCTTTTTTTTTTCTATCTAAGCTACCAATATACAGTAAATGAATATAAATACCATCTACAGCCCGACTGAAGCGTACTTAAATAAGAAATATGAAGAAACTAAAAATAAGAAACAAACTTTTTGTAAAACTTGGTGTAACGAATGAACAATGTCGGCTTGTTTAACACTCAACTGTAAATACATTCCTTCGCTGAATATTTATAGTATAGGCTTGAAATAGGGAAGGGTGTGCGCTTGCGCATGAAGTGTTATGGCGGCGCGGCGGCGGCGGCGCCTACTGAACTTTTGACCGGTTATTCGTTTAAGCTTCATTGACTGGCATTGACTTTGTACTTGAAAATACAACTGTAAGTTTAGATACATAAGTAGCTATGTAAGATGTGTTAGTTTTGGGTTAATATTATAATGAAAAATTGGATTTTAAAATAACAAGCTCATTAATTGTAATTCAATAAGAAAAATCATCGACTTAAAAAAAACACTTTTAAATCGTCGGAATCTTTGCTTTGTATTATTGCCTATAGACTAACATTGGCGACGAAACTGTTTGATACACTTGGTAAGTTATATTATTTAACGACCGCCGTGGTCGAGTGGCGTAAACACCAGTTTTAAAATTACTTAAAACAAAACGGTATACTCACGCATATTCTCGGGATCGCCCGACTAGTTTCAGACTCAATACGAGCCCCTAATCATGAGCTAACGCGGCGGCGGTGGTGTCGCGAGTCGAACCAGTTTTCAAGGTATAGCTCTGAGGTCCCGAGTTCGATACCCGGACGGGTCAATGTAGAAAATCACTTTTTTACATTGTCTCGGGCCTAGTTGTTATTTATTACAATTTCATGATGGTATCGAAAGAAAAAAATACATAACAATGTTATAATTAAAATTATCATTTTATTAAATAAAATACGGTACTTTTTGACTTAGAACGCTTACCAACTGTCGTCTTGCCTACATCCAATGCAATGTACATAGTAATAAATGCATAAGAGTCTTCAATAGTCTTCAGGCACTCAAGCCTGTGGTCAATTGCCCTTAAGTACGTAGCAGTGTGTTTTCCTAATTGCTTTTTACGTGCCGTGGGAAAATAAAACACCTGATGCATTCTTTTAATTTTAAATTTTGCTGCAACACTACATTTATATGTAGGCTTTAACAGGCTTTTAAATGCAAAATGTACGTAAAATCTTTAATTGTGTGTATATCTGTAGGTAGGTCTACAGATATAGGTACACACATAAATGTAGTCTTGCAGCAAAATGAAAAATTATAAGAACGCATCAAGTGTTTTATTTTCCCACGGCACGTAAAAAGCACTTAGGAAAACACAATTACGCATATTACGTAGTAGACCTATCTAATTGTATCGTAACACTAGCGAGCGGCTCCGGCTTTGCTCGGGTATACAATACATTAATAAATTATACAAAAACCTCTCGATTGGTGAAAACCATGAAAATACAAAATCGCCCGGTAGTTTTTGATCGTGTTCGGACGGACAGAGCGGTAGACGTGGCGGGGGATTTTGTTTTATAATATAGTATTATAAAATAAATTCCAAAAAAAGTAAAAAAAAGTAAAAGATAGCTTTATTGTAAATCTAGTAACTTTTTTAATTTCTAATTATTGTACATCTTTGTCACTTCATTTCATTAGCTTATTGTCCTGAATGTCAATACAATAACGTTTCTTCCATATAGCCATTCTACATTTTATTCACGCCATTGTAACTATGAATGTGAATATTTTGTGGTGTATTCTACATTATACAGCATTTTGATTCCTAACTTAGTAATTATTCTTATTTTTATGCGCCATCAAAAATATCATAATAGAGTTATACTTTTGAATTTCTTAAACAGGCAGTAACTTTGTGATCTGTTACGATATTATATTGTGTTGTTGTTACATTTTTTTCTATTCTTTGACAGTTTGGACCTCCAGCGAACATTAAGGTCGGCGTTAAATTGTGTCATAAAATACAACAACCGCATTAATGTAGTTGTGCATCATCTTTTTATGGAAAATATAAACCCTCTTCAAAAGGATTATAGTCATTGAGACCCATGAACCGAGAATATTTAGATAAAATAGAGTCCCGAGGTCCCATTAGTTACACTACACACGCATTGGAATATAAACTTATGGGGATTGACTTTATCACCTAGTTAACTCAACTTATCGCTCGAACAGTAATTAGTTTTGACATCATTATCAGTGCCTTATTCTTTGAGCAATACGGTCGAAGTTATGTCGGAAAAATCTATACTAATATTATAAAGCTGAAGAGTTTGTTTGTTTGTTTGTTTATTTGTTTGTTTGAACGCGCTAATCTCAGGAACTACTGGTTCGATTTTAAAAAATCTTTTTGTATTGGATAGTCCGTTTATTGAGGAAGGCTATAGGCTATATAACATCACGCTACGACCAATAGGAGCGGAGCATAAATGAAAAATGTTGCAAAAATGGAAAACTGTTGAAACTAAAACAAGCGAACAAAGTCGCGGGGGACAGCTAGTTAATGATATAGGCGAATACCAAGTGCGTACAGTTGCGTGTTACGATAAATGGTGGACAGTTTGGCTTCTCGTGTTACTGAGATAATTAAATGTGGGAAACCTTAAATAAACGTAATTAAATCACAATCTAGATCGACCGAGACTGTTCTCTTAAATAAAAATACATTCATGTTTTATGGAATTGATTTAATGAATTTTTGTTCTGGATATTTTAAAACCTGTAATTATTGGGTATGCCCATAAATCTTGTCAATCAAATCAATTAATTTCGTAGGCCTTTTAAAACTTATATTAAATAGAATAAAATAATGTTCTTTATAGTACACCATGAGAGTTACAGCAATAAACACAGAACAGTGTTAAGGGTACAATTGTGGTCGGACAACCCTTGGATGGACAGGAAATATAAAAAAAAATAGAGGTATCGAAATCTGTTTATATATTGTATTATTGCATTTTTACAAAAAAATATCTAGATAAACTACATAATTTATGTAGTATATAAAGATCTCGTGTCACAGTGTTTGTTATCGAACTCCTCCGAAACGACTTGAAAGATTTTTATAAAAAAAAATGTGTATGTTTGGTAGGTCTGAGAAACGGTGGTTATTCTTTCAGTGTTGGATAGCCCATTTATTGAGGAAGGCTATAAGCTATATAACATTACGCTGCGACGAAAAGGAGTTGAGCATAAGTGATAAATGTTGCAATAATGAAAAACCGTTGAAACTAAAACACGCGAACAAAGTCGCGGGGGACAGCTAGTTTTATATATTGTTTTTAAAGAAATGCATGATGATAGATAAAGATTTTTTATTTAAATATCTTATTTATGCAATATCATAATATAGCATGCTAATCTAATAAGGTGCAGCGGTATAACCAATTCATTGTAATATCAATAACACTGCATAAATAAATAAATGCTTACGTATATTGTATTGGTATATTATGCAAAAATGTTAATCAAAATGATCATTTTATTAAACCAATTTCCAATAAAAATAAACGATTGGAAAGCACAATCAAATAAATAAGCTTTTACTAACGGAACAAGTAAAATAAGTCTCGAATACAAGTGTTTTTCGGTGGAGATAATTATAAAAACACACACTTAATGTTTCCCACACAAAATCGGTGTCAAATCTACACTTCCCGATTGCTACCACACGTAACTTGCACTGGTCACAATTTTATCAAGCCTAATAAAGCTCCATACACTATCTAATCAGTCAAATGTAACTTATGGCGATTAACATAAAGTTCAAATTCAATAAAACCAGTATAGTATCTGTAATTTTGATATCGTCTTTCGGCAGTTAGCGGTTTCGGAGCCGCGATGAATTGAATTAGTGGTGATATGGATTGAAATGCATGTCGTAGAGTTGTAAAATTTTGTGGAAATTGGCTAGTTAAGTCATTAAATGGTAAGTAACGCTTAAGGGCACGTATTTATGTCGTTTGGTATATTTTAAGATTAGTTACTTTTAATTAAAGTTGGTCGCAGTACTCGTAGCTAATTTGATTTACTGTTTGATATATTTAAAGTACAGATATTCGGTCTGGTCGAGTTTTGAAAACAAAGAGGAGAAGCATACATTGGCTATAGGTACCATTGACATATTATACATATGCCTACAGTATTTATAATAATAATAATATCTTAGGACTACTCACACACGGTCATCTGATCCCAAACTAGGCAGAACCTGTATTATGGCAACCAGACAACTGGACAATATTATAGATAAATTACACCCAAACACGTAACAAATGATCATGCTCATTACACAAAAATTTGTCCTGGGTGGGAATCGAACCCATTGCCTCCGGTTGAGCAGTCAGGGTCACTAACTATTAGACCCACAGACCAGTCAATTTATCCTTTTACAATTTTTTAATGTAGGTTTTATTGTATTTCAGAATAAATTTGAACTGGTCGTTAAAATTTTATCTAGATTCTGCACAAAGATGTTAAATAAGGACTTATTTATGTCAAAAAACTAAGAAAAAATAAAATGTACGTAAGTCACTTTTAAGTGCTATTTTATCCTGTTTCTAGCTATTGTTGTTGTGTTTTCTGCCCTTCCACAAATTTTATTAGAACCTGGGCACACCCACTGACAGTTTCAACCGTGTGTTAATGAAAAATGGCGATAAAGACGATGATGAAAAGTAGCCTATGTGTTAATTCAGGTAAAACACTATCTATTTACCAAATTTCATTCAAATCCGTTCAGACGTTTTATTGTGATTGAGTAATAAACATCCTTGCCTCCAAACTTTCGCATTTATATTAGTAGATAAGTTCCATATAAAATTGTAAACAGACAATATCCCCGCTCGCTTTTAACACATATGTTACATGAAGTTAGGACGCAATGTATAAACTACTCAAGTTACGGTAAACCACTAACAAAATGAGCTTGTAATAAGGATAAACTGGGTAACTAACATTTTACAGGGTATGTCGAGTGCATGAGAATTAAGTGTTATAAAACGAAGTGTTCTTACAATAGACTAGGTTAATATCTATTTAGTCCGTAAGATAGATACTAAAAAAAAAATAGAAGACACGTATTTTTTGCTATTACAAAATAAGAAATAAAGTGAATCAAAGTTCGAGAAATGACCTAATGACGTCATGCTTGGGCACAATATGCACCAATGGGGATGTATTGTCGTGAGTTTTTGGTTAAGTATAATAAGAAACAATAAAATATTTTAAATAATCAATTTAACTTTGAAATTTTAATTATTTACCCTATTAAGTGAGCGATGACTTCACGGATAGCCGAGTGGTATAGGTCACCACGGAAATTACCTCTGTGCGCGACGTGCCGCGGGTTCGATCCCCGCATGGGACAAGCATTTGTGTGATCCACAAATGCTTGTTTTAAGTCTGGATGTTCTCTGTGCATGTGATTTGAATGTTTGTGAAACCCCCCGCGACTCAAGGATTAAATTCCTTAGTGCGGGAGTCGTTTTATTAAAAAAACAAAAAAAAAAAAAACAAAAAAAAGATGATGACCTATTTAAACTTAGCTTACGTGTTCCATGTAAAGCGTTTAGTTTTATGTGCCTCATGTTAGAGAATAATTGATTATTAGGTGCAACAACTAACTGTGTAGACACTTTCAACTTAGATACATAAAATATGACCTTATTATTACATGACTTTTTGTGATGACTCCAGAAAATAACATAAACAAGTACCTATTAAATTATTAAAAAAAAAACAAACGAAATTTCCAGTAGGTATATCCAGTGCCACTGTCACGATTCAGACCAATCTAACGACACCTCTCAAGCTTAAATTCATCGAGTAGATAATTTTACAGAGCGTGCTAAATAATTATACAAACATACACTCGAAAAACAATTTCCACCTTTTGTTTCAAACCCGCAGTCGGGTAGAAAAAAGCAAGAACAAAATTTTACCGCCCAATTTCCTGTATTTCCTAAAACAACTAATAATTATTGCCGCACCTTTCGCCCTAATCCTTGTTGAATTTACAAAGGCAGTACTCATTTCCCTTGATTAAAACTCAATTGTGTCTTAATTAAGATTCATTTTAATATTTTACTCATTTGTATTATAAACATTGAGAAAGAGGGTGTTTGTTTTTGAAGAGTAAATGAATGTAAGGTGCAATAAATACATGACTGTAGGACTGTGCTATATAAATTATAATAAAATAAAAAATAAAAGTAGCGTTGCGTGAAAGACTAACATACATCCATACATACATCCATACATCGTTACAAACTTTCGCGTTTATAATATTAAGTAAGGACTAGCTGCGCCCCGCGGTCTCACCCGGGTGTTGATAAAAAATGGTGAAAATGACGATGATGAAAAGTATTCCAGAACTATTCCAGATAATAAACTATCTATGTACTAAATTTTATTTCCAAAAAAACAGTCACGTTCGCTCACATCTGCCACCATTTAACAAACTCGCGATAAAAGTCGCAAATATTTTAGATAAAGGTACCTATATCCTTATCTAACAAAAATCCTTTATAACAGGCAAACAAAACGAATTGGAATCAATCCTTGATGCGTCAGCGGTATTACAAGTTATTGGAGGCTGGGGGAGGCATGCGGATTTGAACAACCCCAACAAATTCGTTAAATCGTATAAAGTATATTTTTATTAAATCATAAGCTTTATGGGCGTTTCCTATGATTTGATCACAATGTTTCATGATCTTGAGGTTGTAAAATGGGTTGATGATGCAGTAAAAGTTGGACTTCAAAGACTACGGTGAGAATTTTAAACATTTTTTTTTAAATCTTTCCACTGTTTACGTAAAAATCGGTGGATATTACAAAAAAAAAAAAGACGTACAGTCGAACATATAACCACCTCCTTTTTTTAAGTCGGTTTAAATTGAGCCGTACTGTAAAGATAGACCGTCAGCGTCGAACGCAGTCCAATGTAAATTATTGTAAAACCATAGCAAACCAAATATTTTGATATTCGCTGATTCGATGCTGCGTTCAATTGTACCTGGGCATATGATACTGTAGAGCAGCCTTTCCCAAAGTGGGCGATAACGCCCCCTTGTGGGCGCTGCAGGCCTAAAGGGGGGCGCTAAGAGACCCAGAAATAAAATCGAATCTCCGCTAATATAGCTCACAATAATAAATTTAATTTGAAGTTATAGTGGTTTTTAAGTAGGTGAAAAAATAATTTATAATTATAAAAATAAATAAATTATAATTTATTCTCAAAGTGGGCAGTAGACAAAATAAGTTTGGGAACCCCTGCTGTAGAGGTACTTGTTAGGTTTTGCACCTACATACTCTTTACGGTATTTACATGGAGTTACGCTTAATAGGTAGCTAAGGTGCATACCATTTCCGTAACACCCTGTATACTTACGATACACAGATAGGTACCTACTGTTTTTAAAAATTCAAACCATCGTGACGTATATGAGCGACTAGCTGTCCCCCGCGACTTTGTCCGAGTGTTTAAGTTTCAACGGTTTTTCATTTTTGCAACATCTTTCATTTATGCTCCGCCCCTTTTGGTCGCAGCGTAATGTTATATAGCTTATAGCCTTCCTCAATAAATGGGCTATCCAACACTGATAGAATTTTTCAAATCGGACCGATAGTAGTTCCTGAGATTAGCGCGTTCAATCATACAAACAATCTCTTCAGCTTTTTATGTTAGTATATATAGACTTACACGAATCCAAACCTTATTTTTTGCGTAATAAGTTTCTGAGTTTTATAACTCGTATATCCAAAAATGTTTATAGGCCTGATTACCGGATCTCTCAGTAAGATTGAATGATCACCAAATTGCGATGGACGTAACTTTAAATTGATTTACTTCCGTTAACTCGTCTTGCGAATCCTGATAAACTCAGATTAATATATTTTTAGAATGTTATTCAGGAAAATGTAACTCACCAAATAATAAGATTTTCCTCTCAAATTTTGTGTATTATTAGGTACGAGTTTTTGGAGGTTACCAAACGAAAGTAAGTAGCTAATAGGCTTTTTTATTTTTATTTCTCTACTGGCGACCGAGTTAAGACGTAGAAGTATTGATAGCAACGATAAATTAAAAAAAGAACAAGTTTGAATAACTTAAAGCTAACATTTTAGTAGCAACAATACGTTGTTCTTTTCTTTGGAAATTTGATTCATTCGTATTAACGTAAATATAAGATATTAAGCTCCTTTTTCTAGACTTAATCAATTCGAAGGACATTATGCCAGCAAGTCTCTTGTACTTAATGACGAGACCACACAACGCGTCCTAAGTACCCAACTACCCATTAATCATATAAAAATAAACAAATGTCTCGAGTTATTATCCATCTCCCAAGGGAGTAAATGAGTGGTTTTTATTAACTTTAAAATGTGAGACGACGTGCGCCATCTTTCAGTCTTTGTCCAATGATCTAGAGAGCGTAAAACGTAACTAAAGATAAATTACTAGCGGTGTCCCGCGGCTCCGCCCGCGTGGATGTCGGTTATCGTGGCAAAAAGTAGCCTATGTCCTTTTTTAGGCTCTAGACTATTATATGTATTAAATTTCATTTAAATCGGTGCAGTAGTTTTGGCTTGAAAGCGTGACAGACAGATACACAGATAGATTTACTTTTGACATTTATAGTATTAGTAAGGATTAGAATTAAATTGCATTGGTATTGCAGTAAAATTGGCAATGTATTGGAATTAAAATTTATTGAAAAGTAAGGGCACAGAAAGAACAACCATTGATTATCATACCATATATGAAAGAATATTCGCAACGGCCCCAAAATATTTTTTCAGTATGGATAGGTTTGATTATCTGTTTCATATTTATTTGGTCTGTTATTGGTTCAAAGATAAACATCAGACAGTTTCCGGTAGCTGTCATTTCAAATGTCAGATGATAGACGTTGTAGGTGGAATGTCAAATACAAAACGCCGTAATATCCACTTATACAGTTCTATTTTTTATATATAGTTCTTAGGAAAGACTTGTTTATTACGTAAACACATTTTTGGTGAAAAAGGTAGCCTGAGCAAAAGCGAATGAAGAGCTTGTACTATAAACTACTTGTACTATTACTATAACATTTCCAGGAAAAAAAATGAATTTAGGTATATTTTTAAAATAAAATTAATTTGAAAAACACCTACCTGTTGAGAACCTACTTTTTGAATTATGTATTCCGAATGGCGCCATTCCAATCTTAAATATTATAGAGTTAGCTTATAACCAGCCAGCTAACAGTCAACAGATAGAAGAGGATTCCCTAAGTATGTATGTATAAAACACAGTCAGGTTAGTTGTAATGGTGTCCCAATATAACTCAAGAACGGGTAGACCAATTTTGATAATCTTTGATTTTTCTCCAAATAGCAGAAACAATAAGATCAGAAATAATAACGAAAAAAAAATGTATCTTACGGGAACGGGGACTACTTACTCGAGGGACAAAGCGGGGTACCGCCACTAAAATAAAAAAAAATGATTTTACTCCCAAGCACAGTTGTTGGCGCCAAACAAGTACTAGATCAGTAATTAAGGAATTATAAAGTGCAATAAACGTAACAAAGAAAGCGGCGCTTACGCATCATGCAAACGTATTATTAAGCAGATCGCTTTTATTTATGTCGCAGGATTGGTTTGATGTTTATCGTTGATTCTCGGACTCAGATGACCAAGTTAAATATCTTGATAATTATAGAGCCAAGGTTATATAATTTATGTTAAGACATACCAAATAGGTAGCCTAAAATACTGCTATAGCTATGCTAGCTTTTATTACCTAATTAATGAAAAAAAAAAATGTTATTCTCTTGATTACCTTTCCTCTCAACATCAGATTTCTCCTTCATAGTATAGGTAATCTTTAGGAAGATCAGAACTATGATATTTAGATCAGAATATAATCGTTTCACTCGTAGTAAAGATAAAATGTTTGAAAGAATATTATTATATAATATAATATATTTAATATCTTGGGACAACTCACACACGGCCATCTGATCCCAAACTAGGCAGAGCCTGTATTATGGCAACCAGACAACTGTTTTTTTTAATTACATATATAAATTTTGATAAAATAAACCTAAACACAGAACAAAATGATCATGCTAATCACACAAAGATTTGTCCTGGGTGGGAATCGAACGACCTCCGGTTTAGCAGTCAGGGTCACTCACCATTAGACCAAGAGGTGCAATAGTTATAGTATGTACAGGAAATGTGTAAAACATCATGGCATAATGATCCAAATTACTCGATATACTCCTTTGCTTTCTAGGTTTGCGTGTTTCTAACCCTTATCAAAACAGTAGACTATTTGAACACAACAAAAGATGCGAGGGTTAACATTTTAACTTTGAGAAAAATTACCGTTTTATCCTCAGGGCTATAACTTCTAATCAAGTAAATCTGTTTCTCTAATAAAAGATTCTAAGAATGAATTGTTGGTCTCTCTGGGTACCAGGAAATATTGTCTGTTCTATCTTTTGTATTATCCTTATACCTTGAAGTATTTACGGAGTTTGTTCTAGCGTAAAAACAATTTATGAAAGTAGAACTCTTTATATGATTAGTGACAACACAAGAGTGAAAGATTGATTTGAAGTTCTGTAAGTGCTGATATTAAAAGTTATTACTAGATTCAATGTAACTGATGATTGTAAAGAAATCTTATTGAAACCAGGGGGGTTTCACTCCGCAGTTTACGTACGTTCGGCCCGGGCAGCTTAACTATATAAAAGTATTTTATACTCTATGCTACTTAATTTACATTATAATCACTGTCCTGTAATAAAAGTTTGCAATTTTATATTTTGTTAAAATATACTGTGGTTAACTTAAGGAACGATTGCAAACGAACTTCATTTTAAGTATTTATTTAGCGACGTTGCTGGTGAGAGTCTAAATATTTAATATCTAGTTTCAGAGCGAATCTGCAGGTAATTCTCTCTATTAATATAAATCTTCAAGATGTAAGAGCATAATATGTAACTGCTTATTCGCTAACGCAGCCTAGTAGTGGGGGAAGTACAATGTTTAAAATTATCATAAATGTCTGAACTGTGTAAGCGGGCGGTAGTGCGTTTTGTTGAGTTGGTAAAAAAGAGAGAAACTTGGAAGTTGGAATAGTGAAATTTTTGCGCTTAATCTTTATTTTTATCTTAGTTTTTTTTTTTGGAAGAACGACTCAGGCACTACGATATTTAAACCTTATAGCGTGGGAGGTTTCACAAACATTCAATTCGCATGCAAAGAACACCCAGAATTGGAACATGTAATTGTGGATCACTAAAATGCTTGTCCTGGAAAAAATATAGTATTGATCACAACGCTTGCTCATTGCGGGTTGGCGATTTCGGATTCTAATTTTTTGAATCCAGGTATTTCCAGGTAATCCACCTTATATTTTTTTTCATTACATAAAACGGAGGTATGAAAAATGATGTACGGAATCTGTGCGTACCAAATTGTGTGTAGAGGGAACATAATAACGAAATCCTTACTAATATTATAAATGCGAAAGTAACTCTGTGTCTCTATCTGTCGCGCTTTATCGCCAAAACTACTAAACCGATTTAAATGAAATTTCGTACACAGATAGTCTAGAGCCTGAGAAAGGACATAGGCTACTTTTTGCCGCGTAACCGACATCCAAACGGCCGGAGGTGCAGGAAACAGAAAGTTATATAACGTACGTTTAGTAAACAATTTTGGAAACTTTAATACTTACTTACTGTTATAATTTTTCAACCAGTGTATACTTACTTTATTTAAAGATATATTTATAATTCCTAATCTTTTATAGCCTGGTCAGGATAAAAAGTGCCAAAAAATCTTTTTGTTAAAGTCTAAAGAATCTTAGTGATTGAACAATTTTCCTAGACATAACCATGGCGTTATGTGAAACAATATCATAAAGCCGACTTCTTTAATACCACAACCCTTATCTCAATGTAAGGGCCATGACGTAGGCTCCATCCAAAAAGGGTTTATTCTACTCCTTTGGGAATAGAGGCGTAAGTGTTCACTACACCGTGCACAACTAATTCATAACTTCTCTACAATATTATTTTGTAATTTATTGAGGAAGAAATCAAGGGGTAATTTAATATTTCAGAAGTTTTAAGCAAAGGTTGGTTGAGTAAGTTTCGTGTAATTCTTGTTAAGCGGTTTATTTGATTGTAACTTACATTTAATTCGTGGAGCTATTAAATAAAATTGAATACGTGTAAAAACTCTCGTTTATTGGAAAGTTATGTACTATGATTGCTAATCTTCTTATTATTTAATTACCTCAAGAAAGTTATGACTTATGACTTATTGATAAGAAACATTTTGATTATTATTTGTGTGTTCTATGTTTGTTTATACATACTTCTAGAGGGGTAGATTGTACCCAGTCAGGGTATGAAAAGTCAATCTTATAATTCCGTCGTTAGTAAACACATTTTTTGCTTTTCAAAATAAGTAAACACAAACAAGTCGCTTTAGCGAATCAAAGTTCAGAAATGGGGGCTAATGACGTCACGACAAAATGCATGAATTTGTGACGTCATGCGACATTTGAAATCAATGTATAATCGTGAGATTTGGTTACGTACCTAAAACAAGAAAAATATGTGTCGAATATTTTTTAATAATTGAAATTTTAAGGACATTAACTCGATGATAAGTTGTAACTAATGTCCTTATTGAAACAAATAAAAAACTTCAACGCTTAAAACGCTTTAAAAAACAGAATTCTGCACTTTCACATTTCATTTCAATGAGTTTAATAGTTTTCAAATGAAGGAGTAAGGTTTAATTTTTTAAAACATTTATTGTTAAATTTATTTTCTTACTTAAAATTTCAATGAGTAATAAAATTCATTATTCCAGTGCTGAAAGCGTAAATACTAGCGGTGAGTGTAATATCCGCATGAAGTTTATTAACTGCCCAATAAATAGGCAACTTTGTTTCACGTCAATAAATTTATTAAGGCAGTCATTAGCGGGCCTTGTGATTCATAGTAAATGAGCTTTTGTGGTGGTTATGAATAGTTAATGTATAGTTATAAACTTATAACCTACATCGTTATTGAAGTCTGAACATGGTACAATGTAATATCTTTTTGTATATACAGACGATTTGGTTTTGTGTAATATTTGTTGCTTAAGTATTTATTTTGTGTGTCAATGTTCGTAATATTAAGAAGTAAAGGGCTAAGGAAATCGTAATAAAAAACCTATTTATTTTCAATTACAAAATCACATGCACAAAGAACACCCAGACTTGGAACACACATTTGTGGGCCACACAAATGCTTGTCCCATGCGGGGATCGAACCCGCGGCACGTCGCGCACAGAGGTAATTGGCTTGGTGACCTATACCACTCGGCTATCCGTGCAGTCAATAATAAACACAATGTATGTCACAAATAAATAATAAACACAATGAAGTACTAATAATTTGTACCTCAATATTTGCTTTAAGTAAACAAATTATAAACCTTTTAATCGCGCATTCTTAAGATTATTACTATACTTATTCTTCTAGTTTCTGGTTATTTAAATAATTATGTATTAGGGCAAAAGTACTTAAAATTTAATTGCAGCTTTAACGACATAAATAATATTAAATTAACAATTTCAGAAACATCAAAAACAACATACACGGGTAAGTCCTCATTCAGACAAGGAAATTGCACTGATTTAAAATCACATGGAAACAGCGCGAGTCCTATTTATACGATGCAAAAAATTAGATTTCAGTTTTTTTATTAACTCATTTTGAGCTGAAATTTTGTAAACTGACTCTATACCAGATGTACTCTCCACCCCTTCTGGATGGATATAACCTTTCGGTTACACCCTGTATAAGTAAGTACTAGCTGCCCGCAAAACATTTCCATACGTTGTTTTCATCGTATATAATACTATATATGTTTATTTCATCGTATGTATATACGTTGTCTTTTATAAAAAAATATTGTCCTCACCATAAGGAACATAACAAAAACAAAAAATAATCGATTTTGTGCAGTTGTTAGGAACTTGTGGCATGACCAAGGGAAATCGTCATTTACTTTTTATAGATACTACATAAGTACTAGATTGAAGTATTCCTTCAGACATAACCGTGAGTTTAGCCGATAGATATTCCAAGCCGTACGATTTGCACTCGCGCGGTTCCCGCGTGTCTGTACAAGCCCTAAGAGCTCATATAAAACAACGCGATTAATTCTGCGAACGCTATTTATAACCATTAACCAATTATACAAGCCACAATGCTTTTATGTTAAACTAGCTTTTGCTCTCGGCTTCGCCCGCTTAGTATATATACCTATTTAAAAAAGCTACTTTTTGCCACAATGTCCTTCCAAGCTACGTTCATACAAAATTTCATAAAAATCGTTTCAGATGTGTAGCCCTAAAAACGTAATAGACAAATAGAGTTACTTTCGAATTTATAATAATAATAATATCTTGGGACATCTCACACACGTTCATCTAATCCCAAACTAGGCAGAGCCTGTGCTATGGCAACCAGACAACTGATAAGCATACTTATTACTTATATATATTTCTAAATACATACATACATATTAAAGATAAATATCACCCAGACAAAGAACAAATGATCGTGCTCATCACACAAAGATTCGTCCTGGGTGGGAATCGAACCCACGACCTCCGATTTAGCAGTCAGGATCACTAACCACTAGACCAACAGGCCCGACGGCCTGTTACAAACTACGTGTATAATAATACTAGCTCTTGCTCGCGGCTCCACGTGGGTGTCGGTTATTGCGGCAAAAAGCAGCCTATGTTCATTCTTGGGATCCAAGCATACACTAAACAAAGTTTCATCAAAATCGATTACGCGGTTTACTCGTGAAAGCGTTAAAGACACACAGACAAAGTTACTTTTGCACTTATATTAGTATTATTATACATTTATACAAGCCACAATGCTTTTATGTTAAATGCCATTAATTTTACCACCGATGATAATAATCACTTTGTTACGTTCAGGTTAAAATAATCCCATATTGTGACAGTTATAAATAACGTCATCATAGGTTTTAAATTCATTGTTAATTCGTTAACGTATTATTTATGAGCTTGTGATATTTATTATTTGTGAACTCGTAATACCTAGTATTGTTGGTAAAAATGAGATGGTTATTATCATTACTATTGTTGATAATTGTTTTGACAAATGTTAAGAAAAGGTCGTTCTTTAGTTTTGTAATATTTATTAAAAAAAAAGACTTCCGCACTAAACAGTCAAGACATTATTTGCTTTAATTATCGCGTTAAATATAGGAAGGTATAGATAATTAAATCTATGGTAAGTTCAAAACGTTGTTTTCTTTACCTGATAATATACTAAAGACAAATTTATTTTATGTTAAAACCATTTTATTTCGCCATAAAAAACTTTTCTCAGTTAGTTCCACAAACAACAAAACGGCCGTTATTATGTTAATTTAATTCACAAACGATTTGTTACACACATCAATATATTTTAGAAACTATTAAGAATGAAAAGAAAAATAAAGATTTTATTTATTTATTCAGATTTATATCTACTGAAAACGTAAAACCATATATGCGTAGGCGTTATTGCGAGAGATACCAATTTTGGTTTTTATTTTTCTTTAGCATCTGAGTTACTGATCTATTTTTACACTTTATGAGCAGTGTTATAACCATAATATCATTTATAAACAGAATAAAAAAGTGTAAATGTAAATATATATTATAATGCTACTGAACCAAATCAACTATATCTTGGCAAGCATGCTTCTAGGGGACCTAGAATAGGGATGTCGCCTAATTTCTCTTAGATATTGTAAAAATATTAGACAAGTATTTTTCAATCAAATTATCAAAACTATAGAAATTGACAACGATAAATTGTCTAAAATTTATGTGTAACATGTCGTCACGAAAAGTTTCCATTCATTGTATTTTCGTAATTTTTTTTACGAGACAAAAGAAAAAAATATGTGTCCAATATGTTTCCTTAATAAAAAAGAGGGACATTAAAAAAAAATGACAACTTCACTGTTGTAACATTGTATAGATTTCAACAAGCACTAAGATAAAAGCTAGACGTAGCTTTTAACCTCCTTGTAACTCAATCTTAAACTAACTAGAACATGTAAAACCTTTACGACGCCAATTTAGTCTAAAAGCGAAGAAGAAAATAGCTAATTAACATAGTTTTAATTACGAGGATGGATTCTTAAACCGGATTTTTTGTTCAAGAGACGGGTTAATTGATTTTCATGAGAATGAATTAAAATAGACGTCAAAGGGTTCCTGATTACGTGTTTACAAGGACATCGCTCTTCAATTGGTTTCTTGTGTTTAAACGGAAATGGTTCTGTGATTTTAGGGTTCAATTAAGCCACAGCCGAGACCAATTCAACACAGTATTATGTCATTACTTCGCAAAGACTTATAATGTTAAGTCTAGGTAAGTAGTGAAAATGTATAAACATTTTTACATTCATTTAATTTGATATATCTCTTAATTCATGTTTAATTTCTACTTTTCTTTTTTTTTGTTGACGTATGCTCGCACTGATGGAGATATTAATAAGTAAACATGGACAGCATCACATAGATTGCTTTGAACCCAATGTAAGTATCAAAAGCACTTGTAATACGGAATCAAAGACAACGAAGGTATCACAAACACCGAAACCCGAGACAATGTAGAAAAGTGGATTTCTACATTGACCCGTCCGGAGATCGAAACCGAAACTGCAGAGACGGCGGCAACTTGAAAACCGGTGTATACGCCACTCGACCACGGAGGTCAAATAAAGTCGTATTGGTCGGCTATCACTGATCTCTACTTCTTTACATGAGTAAGTACTAAGGTGTTTACATGTGACAATTTGCTTCGAAACGTGATAGATAAAAATATGAATTAACTTATTACTAAATAGGTCAATGTATGTATATGTACAAACCATAATTATTGTTGATATCTTATTGGAACATCTAACTTAGGTGGCGTTGTATTGATTGATAAACATTTATCGCCCTAGAGCTCTCATTTTTTTTTATAAATAATTACGTTATTTCTGTATATATAGATATTTATATATTACGTTTTCTAACATTATATCTAAGATAAGTATTATTATATCTTTAGTTTATTTAAGCAGAGCTGGTACTTTCTTTTAGAAGAGCTTCGATAACTCAGGCCGCACCTACCTTTGATATATGATTGTATGTTAATTTTAATGTCTATAATATGTCATTCGATATTTATAACCATTGAATGCGTTTAGCGTTTCATTTTGATAAATATCTTGTATTGAGAACTCATAAAATATGTTAGGTCCATAATGACAGATAACTGTGACTTACTGGAGCGTATTGTGAAAAAGAGATGATGCTATACGATTGTAGAGCTCTGTCTCTTTCTGGCACGGTTTGCTAATTAAGTGCATACTATCTGACATCTTAAATGTATGCTGAAAGTTAGAGCATTTATGAGATGCTTGCAGTGCCTTTATCAAACTTTGCAGACGACACATTAGGGATAATCTCCAATTAAAGTACCTAAGTAATTTTAATAAATAACAAATTTGTAAGCATTATATCTAACAGTACGTCGAGAGTCTCTAGGTGATCTGCGGGTACATCATTATTATATGTCAAAACTAGCTTGTGCTCGCGACTTTGTGGATGTCGATTTATCGCGGCAAAAATTAGCCGATGTCCTTTTTTGGGGTTCTAGCGTATCCATACCAAATTTGATCGAAATAGTTTGTGTGATTAAGCCGTAAAAAAGAAGCATACAGGCAGGCAGAAGCCAAAAGAGAGGCAGTGAACCAATTTGAATGCGTCCTATTTTTTAAAGAAGTTGAACGCTTTGTTGTCCAAGTTCATATAGATGACTGACATCAACGTCACGGGTACAGCTAGAAGCAGAATTAAAATTGGATCACTGTTTATATTTAGTACTACAGTTTACGCAATTACTGAGACTACTTTACTTATTAAAAACAGGTTCGTAACTAAGCTAATAACAAGGTTAATACTTAAAACAAAACAATAGCTCTAACGAATACCGAGAATGTCTAAAACCAACAATTTCCATATTATTTTTCCGTTTCTACTCCATAGAGAACCAATTCCAATTATAATTGGATAGAAATAAATTAGTAAATTGTATCTCCTAATACACTCACGACCGGAACATAAAATAAATAGTATAGTCAGTGAGTTTCGTTAATTGTTCCCGGTCATAACATTTAAAACACAGAATTTCATTCTGTATAGGTATAGTTAAGAAGCGGTTCTAAAAGTTTAAGTTACTAACTGGCACATTTTTTTTTGTTTTCGGGATAGTTGAAAGCTCTATAGAATAATAACTATCGTGAGGAGTATTCATAATTATTTAAAACAAAACGGTTTACTCACGTATATTCTCGGGATCGCCCGACTAGTTTCAGACTCAATAGGAGTCCCTAATCATGAGCTGACGCGGCGGCGGTGGTGTCGCGAGTCGAACTGACTCGCGACACCACCGCCGCCGCGGTAGTCGGGCGATCCCGAGAATATACGTAGGTAAACCGTTTTGTTTTAAATAATTATAGCTCTATAGAAGACGGATGAAAGAAGATTACATGTATCGGAGATGAGAATATTAACATAGATGTGTGGAGTGACAAAAATGGATAAAGTTAGGAAAGAGAAGCATAGGAGGAAGGATGAAATGCATGTGAATAAAATACTGATGAATTTGGATGTGGATTGTAGAGGAACAGGAAGGCCGAAAAAAGGTAAATTAATTGCATGAGGGATAATATGAAATAAAAATCAGTGACGTCAGTATCACGGCTAATAGAGTAGAATGGAAGGAGAAAACATTGCGCGACGACCCCAAATAAATTTGGAAAGTTCAAGAAGAAAATAAAAAAAACTTTCTTATGACCAATTTAAAATGGAGTTTGAAGTATTGTCAGTACACTAATAGGTGAAGAATAAATATATTGGAGGCTGTTTTAGGTCTATTAGTATAAGTAAAGTTCGAAAGTGCTGGGACCGACTTCATGTGATTTTTAAAAGAGAGCCTGAGTAGAAGTTTGAAAAAAGGTGAATAAAAGTACAGGAGAATAAAATGAAGCGGTGTTGGATTCTGCTTCGTCACGGTCCATAATTTCCATCTAACTTTGGGACGCACTGTTTCAACAAATAATAATATTAATGAATGTATAACGAGCTTTCATTGGAGGATTACATCAGTATAATTACGAGTTATTTATTGTTAAACAAATATTTTGTTGGTAATATTTTGATTCGAAACGTTAGCTATGGAACAACGTGAATATAAGAGGATGGGCGTTGGTTTGATCGATAATAAAGATGTAACTTTCATTTAAATATACATATTTATGGGGAAGTTAAAGGAAAATAAAATGCCTCGAAGGTGAAACAGATAATGGCTTTGCAACCTTAAGTAACACGTATTCAAGATTGTCAAGGAACAGTTAATAAATTTTAGTGTTAAAGGATTTCTAACTTTATCTCTGACTGATAATATAAATAGGGTTTGAAAGGACTTCCTATGTTCTCTATTTTTTTTTAACATTTTTGTCCCACTGCTGGGCACAAGTTTCTCTTCCCTCCTTTCATCTCTCTATTATGTTATCCTTAAGCTTAGAAAGTGTTAAGTATTGTCATACCCTTCAAAGAGTTTTACCTTATTATCTACCAGCAACCCGCCCCGGCTTCGGGTAGTCAAAACAATGAATTATACATACAAAACTTCCTATTGAATCACTATAAACATTGGTGAAAACTATATGAAAATTGGATCGGTATTTTGAATTTAACGCGTTCATACAGACAGACAGACGCGATAGAGGATAAATATAGAAGATTGTAATGTATCGACACCTATAGATACATACTAAAATAATTATTAATTAGTTTATAATTCCTATTTTTCGCTAAGTGAATTGTATCAATAGAGTTTATATTACTATTATTACAAATGAGATACGTACAATAGTAGTCAAATTGTTTTGTTTAAATGTTTCTTCTTTTTGTTAAACTCGAATTTTATTTTAAAGACGTTGAAAATGTATGTTTAAATATGGTTAATAGTTTGCATAAAATCAGTTACTTTTTACGATTCAACCCTTCTAAGGACTTCGGACTTCGCTTGGACGGAGTGTGGTTATTTAGTACCTATATCAATATGTTATCAACGCATAGCGAGACGATGATAGTTTTGTGGTGGTCCAGCAATTCAAAGATCGGAATCGTACACATAAGGTTGCAGGATCAAGTCCGGGTAGGTTTTTAAGGGCTTAGACTAAAAGTGAAGAAGAGCACGATGAACATATTCCCATCAGAAAACTACATTCCAAATTAGAGTCGGTAGTCGCCGAACCAGAAGTGAGCGAATGTAATTAATACTTATAGTTGCTTCTCAATAAAAGACGACGCCTTTACCCTGCATTTAAGCAGATACAGATAGTTTTTTTTTATTTTTTTTTATATTTGTTTTTATTAAAAATGTTAAGCAATGTGGGTGGAATTCATATTACTAGCAATCTTGTTAACCTCTCCACCTAAGCTAAATATGCTTGTGTTTGGAGTGGGTTTACGTCAATGGGTGGGGTTCGAACCTGCGATGTCTCGATCACA
Source organism: Diachrysia chrysitis (assembly GCA_932294365.1). Lineage (NCBI taxonomy): Eukaryota > Metazoa > Arthropoda > Insecta > Lepidoptera > Noctuidae > Diachrysia > Diachrysia chrysitis. Next base: position 4,208,460 of record OW028661.1, read on the forward strand.
AGGCCGTCACCCTAACTATTAAGCTATTGCCGCTTAAAAGAGTTTTTTAGACTTTTGTAATATGAATGTGAAATAATTGCAGTTAGAGCGCACTGAGACTGTTTTAAGCAGTCCGTATCCACTGCTTCAAGCTGCGACTGCATGGGGAACTAGAGACCTCTGTGGACGCCCTCATATGGACTGCTTAAAGTAGTTTTACTGCTTCGAGCGGTGGAGAAAACAAAAGGCAAGCGGGCGGGAGGAAAACATGACGTACGTTGATCACTGACTAACAGCTCAAGCAATTCATGTACAGACAGCGGACAGTATAAAATTAAATTGTATACTACTATTGCTTTCTGAGGTTTACGCGAATATTAGACATTGAAATAAAACTACTTTTAACGGATTTTATCGCGGTTTGTATTTAGATTTTAGTTCCCGACGTTTCGACGCCTTGTTATACTAGTAATACAGTATTACTGTGTGTACTATATAGTTTTACGAGGCTATTAATGTTAACAATGGACCCTGTTTACCTTCTTGAGATTACACAGCGTAAGTTTTAAAAGATCTATAAAAAGATACACTGTACTTTGGTGAACCTACCTGACCTCTTGCATTAATTTTAATGCTAATACAATGCCAATGCAAATTGTTATTCATTATAGCAGACAAACAAACAACACAAAGTACAAAAAAATATTGTTAATGTTTAGATTCCAGTTAGTTCCTTCCATTGGTAGTATTTTTTTTTAAAGAAAACTGAATCATGCGTCCGCTAAACTAATATGAATTATACATTGTATAAGTATTTAAATTCTTTCAATAGTAACCTCCCTGATCAGGAGTTCTACGAAACAAACATTAATATCTACGTACATACAGTAAATACTTGTACGAATAGATAATGAAACGGTAAAGTTTAAATACAAAGGTAACATTTTCCCACAATCCTTCAAAATCTCAACCATACTTTAGTTTTCAATTTAATTAAATTATATCAACGTACTAATGCATTAGATGAAAAGATTCCTCACTGGTACGAGACCCCACTAATTCAATTAACACGTACTTTAAGCTCATTAGTTTGCTTCAGTATTTTATTTCTTGTTCTGTTAATAATGTTTGTTAATTAACAAATGATGAGATTTAGCATGTTGTACTTATTTATTATGTATGTTAATTAACGGCTTCTGTTTTAATATTCAATTAATTTTGTTGTTTTAACTTAAAAAATTAGAAGAATTTATTTAAACTCACTGATCTATAAAACTACAAGTCCGATTTGAGAAATTTTATGTTTCTTAAGAATTCGTTTCATGAATATGCGTTGAGCAAACCGTTATCAGTTTCCTTATGGCGCGAGAAATGCTTTTGAAAGTTTTCATATTCAAAAAGTACTGTAAAAGCTTTATTGCTTAAGGTCGCAAGGTCGTAACTTCCTGACTCCGAGGTCAAAAGCGACAACATTTAGGAGAGGGTAAAAATCTTTAATTTTTTTTCTTCTTATTTTTAGCGTGTTTCGTCTGAGCAGGTATATTGTTTGAAATTAAAACCACAGAAACGTACATTTTTTACCTATACTAATATTATAAAGCTGAAGAGTTTGTTTGTTTGTTTGTTAGAACGCGCTAATCTCAGAAACTACTGGTTCGAATTAAAAAATTCTTTTTGTATTGGATAGTCCGTTTATAGAGGAAGGCTATAGGCTATATAACATCACGCTACGACCAATAGGAGCGGGGCATAGATGAAAAATGTTACAAAAATGAAAAACCGTTGAAAATAAAAGTCGCGGGGGACAGCTAGTAATGAATAAACGTACTATACAAGGTGATATTGTTATGGTAAAACTATGACCTTAATGCCGGTTATAAAAATGATATGTATTAGAAAAATAACAAAAATTATAAAAATCTAATCTCGAATTTAAATACCTTAAAACTTGGTGTTTTAAGTGTGAACTAAAAAAAATACTACATAATCATATTGACGCTTTTGATGTAGATAATGATAAAATAAAATATATGTATGTATTACTACTATAAACCATTTTTTCACATAACCACTACCACATACATCAAAACCTCTACCCTAATGAATCGCCATATTACGCAATAGAAAGATTAGCAGCTAAATGCAGTACACATACAGGAAACCACACATCAATTCACACTTTGCCAATGACAGCGACCTTATTTTCAAAACAATAAGGTCGATATTCCTTAATCGTTGTTACTACTAATTTGCGGATTACTGTACCAGGAACAATTGCCGTCAATTGAGATATCCAGATGCCCTGAATGTCGTTGATTTCTTAGGATGATCAGATAAAACTGCTATTAGTACAAATTGACTGATGGCATAATTTTTCCGCTCTAGCGCGTGTTGAGAAATGCTGAGAAACGAGTTTGATTGTGAAACTGATGAAATAGTATGCATCAGAGATAATAATTTTAACCATCACCCCAATCTATCCGTGTCCATTATGATTGTTATTAAGCAGAAAAGTCGTAAATATAATTATTTGAGTCGCGTTATTTGCTTAGTTTTTTTTTAAAGTTTAAAATAAGTATAGTATTTATCTAATATTTTCTTACTATATTATTTACGGACTAAATAGATTTTTACTTTTCATACCCAGTCAACATTCTTATTCTCGTTGAAACCTTTTATTTAGGGATGTAAAGATTAGGAAAAAAATAGGTACCTATATGATGTCATACTATAAAGATTAGATATTCCCTTCAAGGGACTCAAATATATTCTGTTACCATATTAGAAAGTTTATGTAGATAATATATCAGATAGGCAATTAATTTAAACTGTAATAAATTGTCGCGATAACTTATAACGTATACTTAAGTCACGACTGTTGACCTATAATATATGTGGACAAATAAAACGAATACTGCTTAATTAATTAGCTCACAGGGTTATTTGTAAAATATAAATTACTTTGCAAGACTATAAAATATTACTAGCATTAAAAACAACTTTAGTTTTTTGTGGTGTCAAATATAGTGCTGTAAGATTTTTAATGGTTTACAAGGGAATTTTGTAATACATTTAATATTTAATTCTAGGTATTTAAACACTGGAGTTGTTTAAGGTAGAAGCGTCAAGGTAGGTTTTTTGCATTTTGCCGGTCAGTTTCAGGCGGGTTTTTTTGAACAAAATACAATTTTCGGTTAAGTTTGTATGTACATCAATCTAACCCTCTAAGTTTATGCAATCCTATTAAATTTGTCATGAGATATCATTCAATGGGATTAAATGAATATGAAAAATCGTAAGAAAATTTTAATTTCGCAGGCTGCCTTAAACAACTCTAGCGTTCAAATAACTAGAATTAAATATTAAAGTTATTACAAAATTCCCTTGTATACCAAGTGATCGAAAGCAAGAGAAAACAAATTCTTTATTTTCACGAAAAATGGGGCAGATATATATACCTTTTTAGATCAAATTGTACTACTAGGCTGTACTAGGCTGAATTTCGCAATACACTTTATCGAAAAGATACCACGACAGCAAATCATAAATTCAACTCTCTGTGAGACGCTTGGGGATAGAAAACTGGGCCCTGACCTTAGAGAATACTTTTTTAAATCATTACCCACATAGATATTGCAGCTATCACACCAAAAGGGAATTTATCGTCTAATATTTTAAAAGGAATTGGGTAAATGTTTAAATCCATTTTATTTATTTATTTAGTTACTTAATACTTCATGCACAAAACAGGATAAGGCGGACTTATTGCCTAAAGGCATTTTCTACCATGCAGAAAAAGGGACGTGGTAGATGCACTAAGCTACTATATTAAAACAAAAAAAAACATATTATAAGAAATAATGATATATACATAAACACAATTTTATATTTATATAGACAGCAAAACAAGTTATATACAAAACAAGCTAATCTATGTCCATACTCTATACTAATAATATAAAGAGAAAAGATTTGTATGTTTGTAACGAATTAACTCAAAAACTAGCGATAATGGATGCCCTATATGGTTGTTACATAATCACGCAAAAACTACTTTGGACGATATTTTACACACATTGCCCTTACTCTTCAATTAATTTTAATTGCAATACAATGCCAATGCAATAATAATATTAACTTAGAAGATACATGATACAGTTTTCTTAAAAAAAAACGTCTGTCCTGTCTATGGAAGGAACTAACTGGAATCTAAACATAAGTATATTTTTTGTACTGTGTTGTTTGTGTGCCTGCTTAATGAATAACAATTTTGCATTATTGCATTGTATTTAAATTTAAATTTATTCAAGAGTAAGCCTCTCGATCGTTAATATTTAATAACCTGGATTCATGTACATAAGGGATGAATAAAACTACATGGGAACAGAAAATACGCCGCGTGACACTGCCCTTAGATGAAGATTACAAGAATTAGAATTCTACTTAAATATTGATTAGAATTCAAATATTGACGTAAGAAAGTCGCTAATATATCTCAATTTATTTACAAAGCATTTCAGCATAATATATTGTGTCAAATAATTTATACAGCATTACAATGATACTTATAAGGTCGTTCAAAGCACTTGACGAGGCAGTGGCAACAAACGTGCGCAACAATAACAGAGACTTATCGTACTCTCTAAGTGAAAGTAATACTTACTTAGGTATGTGTGATCGAACCGAAGGGCCTTGCATGAATACCTTGTACAGATAGCAATGAAGACAAATAAAGATACCATGATATCGTAAAGGGAAATTCTTTTCAGAATTATTTTTACTAGTTGTTATAAATAAATAATATATAAATAGCCTATGTCGTTTCTTAGGATCCAAGCTTACCCCATACCACATTTCATCAAAATCGTTTCAGCGGTTTAGCTTTGAAAGTGTAACAGACACGCAGATAGAGAGAGAGCTGGAGTTACTTTTGAATTTATAATATTAGTATATTAGTATGGACTTTGCTTGATTATTGCTCTAATGAGTGAAATAAAATCTTTTTGTTAATCTCTGGATACATCTCGATGAAAACTTAATCTTTCGTATAATGTTGTGATTTTTCACATTTTTTGAGAAAGATTATTGTGAAGAATTAAATTTTATTAGGTACATCACTATTTTAAAAGGAAGAAAGAAAGAGAAGGAGGTATTTCAAAAACGATGTTTATAGCCCAATTTCGACCTTGATGACGCTTGCAGCCTGTTTGAAGCAGTATGACTGCTCCGAGCGGTCAAAACAAAAAGCAAGCGTTTGGGAGGCCCACGTCACGCGCGACAGCGGTAATTCGCGTGGTCCGTGTATGTTAATCACCTACTAATTGCACCAGCAGTTCGTGTAGGGGTGGCCTATCATTAAAAGCAGATTAAACGTATACATGGCAAGTCATACATGACAAAAATACAAGAATATATATATATAAAAGATTATGTTTTTCCAAAACTCTCGTTTTTATTACTAAACTAGCTGTCTCCCGCGACTTTGTCCGCCTGTTTTAGTTTCAACGGTTTTTCATTTACTCCGCTCCTTTTGGTCGCAGCGTAATGTTATATAGCTTATAGCCTTCCTCAATAAATAGGCTATCCAACACTGAAAGAATTTTTCAAATCGGACCAGTAGTTCCTGAGATTAGCGCGTTCCAACAAACAAACTAACTACACAGCTTTATATATTAGTATAGATTTACAATTCAGCAGAAAGATATTTTAAAATTCATGCCTCACTTATTCATTTTTGCTGTCTGTACCTATATGTTACGACTTAGATATTTCATATTTATATTGATGGCTTTATTAATAGTAAAATTGTTGTATTACCGTCGTTAAGGCGCATAGCAGTGCGTTCGTGATAAATATGTTGTACATTGTAGTTAATTACTCAGCAATTAATGCGCTGATGATAATTACACTTAAAACTATGTTTCAAACTGTTTTCATTTTCCCTTTAAGATAGCTATATTGTAGGCATGTATTGATTATTTCTGTATGGAATTTAGATCTCTTTAGAAACAAGTAGTTTTAGAAAAAAAATAATAAATCAACTTCTTTTTAGGGCTAGGTACACACTGGAAACTGCGAGACCGAATTTCACCGAATCGAAATCAAAAACGAAAGTTATCGTTAAGGCGCTACTCGTATAATTATTGCGTTTGCGAGATGGTGGAGTCCAGCGGAGTGGAGCCAATACGGAAATGAAAGACAGTGATAATACTAACTGCTTGCTTACGGGACGGAAAAAGCTAAACGAATACATGTACGTCAAGGTCGCGAAAGATTGTCTTAGAAATAATAACGTAAGCGACAAAATAGAAAATCTCATATTAATTGAAATCTATAGGCTGGAATAAGAAATAAATCGACATTTATTTAGATATTATGATTATGCATCAAATATAATAGTTTCAGTTTTGGTGTATAGAGCAAAATTTGTTTTTAAAGAGCTAATTTCAAAAAATAAAACTGTCAAGGAAGGTTTCTTTAATCGTGTAACTGATCACCTATAATTTTTATCATATCCTCTTTAATCTAGGAATCAAATTCCAATAGCTTTTATTAGTAAAAACGATATTAAAATAGATAAAAATTTTGTGTATCGCCTTAAAAATCATCTGTTGTTTTTGTGTTTATGTCACAGTATCAGTTATTTAAGGGAAAACATTCAAGTAATAAATAGCTTTATATAAAAGATTACTTACAGATTAAATTAAAGTAAACGATCCAATCAATACTTACGTCAGATTTACTTTTGAGATAAACAAAACGTTATCACATAATAATGTTATTTTTCACAACTGTTATGTTCGGAAAATTGATCGGCCCACGAATTAATGTCCATAGTAAGTTATCTCAACGACATCTGTGTTATATAACACGTTCGTTGCGACATGTTTGGACATGGGTGTCGGTTATATCAGAATTAGTGGTCATATATTTGGGAGTGCGGCAGTGTGTCAAGCCAAGTTCGGATGATAAAGGCTTTTGATGTATGTATGTGTGTCTGTTATATAATTAAGAAAGAACTTTAAAATTTAAATTGTTTAAGGTAAGAAATTGGCTGTGATTTGTGCCAAGAAAAATTTACAGTTTTACAAATAGATAGGTACAAGACAAAAACTTTGCCTTTGGTATTAACTTAAGTAAAAAAAATATTATACGTATGTGTACTTACATACGTATTAGTGACCGATTCTTCCTTTATACTCGTGTCAACTAGTGGTTTGAAAAGCCACTTGAGTAACTGGAACATAGAGTAAACTTAGACAAGCATCCAGCGTGCGTATCGCTAGTAGTCCCGTATGTCAAGCGTTAGCACATTTTTAGCTAAATGTACTGCGCTCGTATACTGATTTATGTGATTTTCCGTGCGACGACAGACGTTTATGCGAAAATATCAACGGTTCCGATATTTTTAGGGTAATATTACGTTTTGAGATAGTTTTAATTAAACGGTGGGCTCTGTTTTGACACATAATTTACGGTTTTATATGTTCATACTAGTGTCAACAGTTCATACTCGATGCGCACTCAATATTTAAGTACTTATTTATTCCTCTAAAAACTGGAAACTTTTCTGTATTGTTCTCGCCCACATAATTAGATAGGCGTTGTTGAAAATTAATGTATCATGCATTCCATTTGGAACAATATTTACTTAGCTTTGTTAAATAAACAATGATTAAATTATGATTAAGTTTTGTGTTATTGTGGTAATTTAAATATTGTTATTTCTAACTAAACTCACTTTTGTAACTAAGTCCTATACATACATATTAATAACATTTTGTTTAGACTGATGAGTCTCAACAACTACGCGGAAATTTTATAAATAATACCTACCTATTAGTAAACCTCGTAATTTTTTATTACTTAATTTACAGTAGGCTCTTTTGTTTTAAGATAGAACTTAGCTATGATATTTTACGTAATGTTTGTCGAAAAAAGCATTCTCAGTTTTTTTCTCAATACCTTAACTTTTATACTTAAAGATTATTTCTAAACTAGGTCAAAGTGTAAGTATTCCGAGTCGAAGCGAAGTACACCCCCATTAAAGTATCAAGGGAATCATGAACATGACATTATGTAAACACTTAACGAAATTAAAATGCAATCGCCTACAAGTTTTGTTGTTTTACGTTTATTTTGTATCGTTTCTCGTTAAGAGCTCGCATCGTCGCCTTTCTGGAGTTTTTATGTGATTATTTAATAAATTTTAAATCAGTCTTCTTTTAGCTATTATAAGCACTAATTATTTATATTTTATAATTATTTTAATAGGTATTTATTTTGTAGTAACTAAAAATAAAGTAAAATATTAAAGCATAAGAAAATAATTGACTAAATAAAATACCATTTTTTATGAGTAAATATAAAAATAAATAAAGAAAAATAACACACATACGTTTAAATTCCAACAAACTAGTGCTTGGCTGAAAAGAAATGCAATTTGTTTTAAATTTATTAAAATAATTACGAAAATCCTCTTGAATTGCGACGCTGCCAGCTCGCGCGTGATGAACACTCAGGAATTCTAGTTTTATTGTTTCTATGAGAAAACTTAAAGTAGGCGTAGAATGTAATCTACGCTTCTAATACATTTTATTGTTATAATTTTAATTCGATTTCCTAAAGGTGTTCCTTTTATAGTTCTTCGATAATTTTACTCTCGTAGTGTCTTCGAATTAATAAGAAGAGGTACAAAAGCCCCGCCGATTGACTCAAAGCCTACTCAACCTGTAAATGCTTAGTTAACAGTCTCGAGATTTATTGTTTAATACCTCTTTTGGCACCGACTATCAATTTCCCAATTGCCAAACAACATCATTCCATTTTACTACGATTCTTACGACTTCAGTTACTTTGTCGGTGATTGCAGAGATAGCGGCGAAAGGGTTAAGTGTTTCGACGTAACCAGTACACTAATGTAATCTCAGCAGCTGAGGGTTAACGATTTTAACCGTCGTAATTCGATGACAGTAGCAGGTCTGACGTATTCAAAGGTTAATAGACAATTTAACATTTGGTGTAATGAATAGTTTCTCTAAGTTAATTTAAATACTATTATCGGCTTGAGATGTCTAGAATAAACTTATTTGAAGGTTAGAATTGAGAGTTATTTATGAGAACAGTATTTACTTATATTTAATAGGTAATTTTGATGATGTACCTACGACAGAGATACTTATTAGGCTCAGCGCAAACGGGCCATCTACCACAACATACATACTTTTTGGAGGGAGTGGACGCCACTTTTTTTTGTAAGAGGTCTACGCAGCACCGGAATTTAGGCGAGAACCATAAGGGCCTCCAGCCAGAGCAATAGAAAACTAATTACTTCAGCAACGTTTACTAAGGGCACCCCCTGTGGGGTTTGGACCTCGACTTCGTGCGTTCCTAACAATCTTAATAAGGCAAAAACAGCAATGGAGGGCTGGATCTACGTTTTTATTATTTAAGGACATCTTTTTATTGCTAGTTTGGCCGGCTCGGGCCAGCTTGACCTAGGGATGGGTGTATAATAATAGTAATGAGTGTTACCCTCACTTACGTTACTATTTATACGAGACGGGCCTCGCCAGCGAGAACTTAATATACGGCGGTTGTGTTTTGTATTGCTACTGCTAGCTAACTCGAATGCTTCTTGGACAAGTGTTGTTTTATCTTCGGGGTAAGAGAAAGTACTTATGTCTTTGCCGATTAATCTTAGATGTGACTGAAGGTCGATGTCGCGAGGCCGCTACGATTAACGGGTTAAGGTGGTTTTCGGCGGCGTCGAAAAATCGGATACGGTGTGGCCGCCACTGGCTGCACGTGTGCGGCACGTCTATAATGTCAAGTCGCTGTCGCCGGCCACCATTTCATAGTGTTGACAGTTATTAACACGTAGATAATAAAAAAAAATAGCTAAAGGTAAAGTTACATGCGAGTTAATTAAGTTACAGTATGATTGTTTTTGTTGAACTTCACGAGATAATGAGAATGATTAGCTAAGCTATGTATTTGCTATATTACTGACTCAATCACATACGCTCGACGTGTTTCATTAGGAGCCTATTACTACTAATCAAAACTATAATATGAACACATTTAGGTACTCGATAACTAGAAACTAGTTAGCTATTTATTATAATCAAATTATGGATTATTTGCCATAATCTAAGTAGAAATTGAATTGCGTGTATTGGTTTTTGCAACCATTTCAAAAAGATTATTAGTGAAAAATTAAATACAAACACTCCTTGCACAAACCAGCCAATATCAAATCGCTTCTTAAATAAAATTGCTGTTAACTGTTCTATTTTCGAAATTAATATTCCATCCAGAAAACAAAACTTTTTTAAACTAAATTCAGTATGTGTGCGTTCTATTTACAAATATTTTAGAACTGCAGTATGAGAAATGTACCATTTTTTTTTTATTTATTACCTGTATAGTTACAGCCAGTCGTATGTGTTCTAATTTTGAAGTTTTGTTTTTATTTTTCGAAACTGTAGTACCAAAATGGCGGTTTTAGTGTGTTCACTAATTTGTCATATCAAGGCATGTCAAGTTATTACGGTCGGGTTGCGGATTCTGACAGCACTTTAGACCCTTCGTAAACTTTTGTGTTAACTGTTCAGTCCCGCTTTGCATAATTTTTGGGTTATGATATAATTGAATAGTTTACTTCTGTACCTATTAGTAACTCCGTGGTAACTCCAGAACTCCAACTCCATTCGTTGAAAACTTTTGCTACTGAAATTTAAAAGGTGAGTAAACAAAGTTGTTTTTTTTATATAAACGAAAACCTTTTTCACATTTGATTTGGTTTCTGTTTTTATTTAATCTAATTTAAACGTTACTCTTGGAATTGTTTTTATCTATGTATATTATGTATATTGTAAAAGCGAATTTAAACCAATCAGTGAGTCACACGAATATTGTGTTTATATAGAAGTCAGACTTACACACAGAGTTTAGTTAGAAATACTTATGCTTTGTATTACAAACGGTAACTAGAGTAAGTACTAATAATATTTTGTTTTAAAATTTTCTTTTTAACCTAAAAATAACAATTTGTACTTACAGCTAATTTCTGTTAATGGAAAGCATGATTTCAGTTATCAAGTTTCGTTGTTTTTCTTTGTTTTTCGTGCTTATAAATTAATTATTTACAATTTTGAATGATATACAAACTTAACAATAGCAATGATGCCAGTCTTTTGGGAACACTTCCAGTCGATAGAGATGTAGATGAATTTTTTTGACGTTATTTTGTAGTTTTTTATTAGTTAAAAGTTTAGTTTGTTTTTAGTGCATATATAGTTAAGTTTTTATAAACAACTTAATCCTATTTTTATTTTGTTATTACGCAATAACGCCTGCGGTTACTTGTAACTATATACTATAATAATAGATAATATCATAGGAACAATATTCCGTAGTTCGTGCCGCATTGCAAAAAGTATTTTAAACAAAAATATTTTTATATATTTCAAAACATCAACTAAGCTATACAGCCTAAATAACATTGCCAGTGGCGATAAACGTGTAATGTTCTGTCAATGTAAATATTTAATTTCTTTGTTCCTTTAAGAAATGTCGGTAGGCGTCGATACAGTTGTATGCATATCTGTGGTAATATTGCTTACTTACTTATAAATGTAGATATATACTTATCTATACTTATAATATTATAAAGCTGAAGTTTCTTTGTTTGTTTGTTTGAACGCGGTAATCTTAGGAACTACTGGTTCGAATTGAAAAATTCTTTTTGTATTGGATAGTCCGTTTATTGAGGAAGGCTATAGGCTATATAACATCACGCTACGACCAATAGAAGCGGAGCATAAATGAAAAATGTTGCAAAAATGAAAAACCCGCGAACTAAGTCGCGAGGGACAGCTAGTAATATTATAAATGCAAAAGTTTGGATGGATTGATGTTTGTTTGTTACCTTATCACGATAAAACGGATTTGATAGAAATTTGGTACATAGATAGTTTTTAATACTCGGAATAGCGCAAAGGCATCGTTAACACCATAGGTATTTTACCAACAAGCGGGTGGAACCGCGGATCTCAGATAGAAAATTATAAAAACTTAAGCAGTAACCCCACCCTTACATTTAAATGTAGTAAAGTTGATTTTGGTAATTTATTATTATCTCTGACGTGTTGTCATTTCTACACACGTAAAAGACAATTTTCCTATCACAAAAATACTGACAAATAAATTAGATATAGGTATTTTAACGTTTACAAACTACATACAACGTTTATTTACGTACTACGTTTGGCCATAACACCAATACGAAAGTAATCAAACTAACTTCTATTTGAACAAAATTAGAAATCAATTACAATTTCTATCCGAAACAAGTTAATGATGCTGGGGCCACAGACTAAAAAACAGGAAGACAGAGCGTAGGTATGTACTCAAAGAAAAGAGTTTCATTACGTACCCAAACCGCTAACAGATATGTGCGTTTACACGGGCAACTTAAAATGGGCAATTCTTGGCAATTTCAATACAAAATTTGCATTGGTATCCGTATAAATTACTTGGTGTTGCCGGATCATCATTTTTATAACCAAAATTGCACAAAAATTTGTAAGCGCAATTAGATACATTCAAGTACATTGTTCTATTATTAAAAACAAAATAACATATATAGTACATTAATAGTAAAATGGGGTGAATAGAAATACAGGGTTGAATAGAGAATTGTGTGAGATTATATTATAAGAAAGTTGTTTTTATGTAAAATTATATGCTTGCGATACAATAAAAGGTCCTAATTTTTTTTCAAAGTTGTGTCCATTCACCCCCAATCATATATATTCACCCCATTTAACTAATAAAAATATTGCTCCCCAATTTCTTTCTTTTTGTAAGTGTGCAGTGCTCTGTCTATACTTTATTTTTCTGGCCTCTCGCTGGAGTAATTCTTACCTCCATCATTGAACAAATGGAAAGTGGTGCCCTCTAGCGTGTTAATGCCGATTAAGTTTGTTTAGTCTTAGCCGATTGGAATAGCCGACGGCGTTAAAAAAACTTGAAACAGCGTCCCAGCCATTAAAATGTCATTAGGTACCTACAAAGGCCTCTGAAGTAAAAATGTAATGCTCGAGACATACGGACGGTTTAACTGTAACCTTTTTTTATTTTTTTTTTTGACGGGGTAAGGACTCTTCCGCCTGGCGAGAGGCGGAGGGGCGTGCCGGACTCTTACCGGCCAAAACCCCCCGGTGTCTCCTCGCACGTGCGCGCGGGGCCGCGGGAATCCAAATTCTTCCGCAGCGTTTAACTGTTACCTACTGGTTCATTTATAAGTTTTAGTGTTTTAAGTTGAAGTGTCAGGGTATCCCGCAAAATTAAAATTTTCTTACCATTTTTGCAATTCGCTGGTCAAATTCAGGTTTTTTTTTTTAACAAAATACGATTCGATTCGATTAATTATAATCATTTAAATCATCAACCTAACCCTCTAAGTTCGTGCAATTTGGTTGAATGATATTTCATGACAAACTCATTTCAATTCTGTAAGTACAAAAGTATTACGGTCGAAAATCGTATTTTCTTAAAAAAAAAATCTAAAACTGTCCGGCAAATTTCAAAAAACGTAAGAAAATTTGAATTTCGCGGGCTACCCCTGACGCTTCCATCTTAATATTGTATAACAAGTATTTTACTATTGCTAGATAAATAAATGTAAATAAATAATAACAAAATAAATAAATGTGGACAACATCACATACATTGCTCTGAACCCAAAGTAAGTAGCTAAAGCACTTGTAATGGAATTCAGAGACAACGAAGGTACCAAAAACACCCAGACCCGAGACAATGTAGAAAGGTGGTTTTCTACATTGACCCGGCCGGGGATCGAACGCGGGACCTCAGAGCTGGCGACACCTTGAACACCGGTGTGTACGCCACTCGACCACAGAGGTCGTTTAGATGTTATAACTGCAAGTACACGGCTCTACTGCCATTATAGACCATCTTCCTTCAGTGAGCTTTTTGCATTGCATATTCTTTTTGCTTTTCCCTGTTAATGAGAGCATTATTTTAAGTCTTTTACCTTTATGTTAGAGTAATTATTCTAAAATTAATTTGTAGCGGTAATCAATAATGATTGTCCGTCGAATTGAACTAATATATTGCAGGTAAAACCAGAACATTATGAAAACCAAGTCCTCCACCGCGTCTGTCTGTCTGAACGCAATAAACTCAAAAATTACCAAACAGATTTTCGTATGGTTTCCACCAATGGATATAGTGATTCAAGAGGAAGGCTTGTGTGTATAATTAATTTATGTTTAATCTAACCGTGCAAAGCCGGGGCGGGTTGTTAGTTAATTTATAAATACGTACCTATATTTTGCGATCTAATTTAGGATCAATGCCCAACACCTATATATAACTAAAGTAACTTACTTTAAGTAAGTGATATTAAACATATTATGTGGTTTCAAACTTACGCATAGTACCTATTCTTGAGTAAACCTCAAAAAGGTCTCAATGTGGTTGTCATTGATATTCCGACCACAATCAGATGTAGGGCGCGACCGTACGAGACTACCTAGATATGTACAGGTTGTAAAATAAGTACATACTTAGTAATACTTAAAGGGTTGACTTTAAACATCGGTATAAGTAATATTTATTATGAGACTGATATCCAAAAAGAAATGATTACTTCTCCATACAAACCGTTCGATCGGCTGATCAACTATAAGTTTTTGGTGATTACGATTGTAATCGTATAGTAAATGTTATAATAAATAAATAATAATAAATATGGACAACACCACATACCAACATAACTCTGACCCTAAATTAAGAAGCTAAAGACTTTGTGTTATTGAATCAGAGACAACGAATGTACCACAAATACCCAGAACCGAGACAATGTATAAAAGTGTTTTTTTTTTACTTTTACCCGTCCGGGGGTCGAACACGGAACCTCAAAGCTTAAACCTGTGTGTGCGTCACACGATCACGAAAGTCGCCATATTTGTATGATGAGAAGATCAAATGTGACTCACAACTACTGCTGTGACAACCCCTGAAGTATTAGAGATTTTTGACATATTTTCGACATATAATATACCTATAGAACAAGCAATTTTATATAGATAATACATATTATGTTATAAGTATGTGTGTAATGGAGTAAGTTTCATACCCATAAAGGTTTTATCACGTATATCACAAGTTTTATTAACGATACTCTTAAAGTATGTAATTTGTTTTATGTATGGTCTCTTAATAAGTACCTTTACTGCGTGACGTGATCTCCTAATAGCTGCTAATTGGACGTGTAATATCATGATTTGACGGCACTCTTAGCGAATACATTAGTGAGATCGATATTATGTAATTATCGCTCGGAATGTACCAATTTATCGTTGCCAAATTTTTCACTAATGCAAGAGGTAATCGCCACTTGACCTACTTAATGTTTGGGGTTATAGTCAGATTAAATACGTCACATATATTTTTAATTACACACGGCAAACTAGTTAGGTTTGCAGGCCACACTTACCTGCAACGTGGCCTGCAAACCTATTTAGTTTGCCGTGTACCTACTTAAATGTCCATGAAAACTGATTTTGACGGGTTATATTCACCGACATAACATAACCATTTCGAGTAATATTGTCTAAAGAGAATACTGCAAAAGAATGTCCACTTAAAGAAACATGAAGTCGTTTAAAGAAAAAATCGAGTAAAATGCAAGCCGACAAGAACATTCCAACATAGATAAATAAATAACTCTCATTACACTGGCATCTACAATCCAGCTCAACTTTGTAACATCCGTTGTCTAATTAACCGTTAGCTAATCGTCAACAAAAATCAATTACTAACGAAATATTCACAAAATGTTGTAAACTCAAACTAATTTAAAACCTTTAGTAACCTAAATTCTGAGATTAAATGCAGATAATTAAGCATTCGAGATTCAGAGCACGTTGTTAGAATACCAGTCGTTATTCGAAAGTATAAAAGATATCAAGCTTTCACATCGTATTAAGTAAATGGTTAGGTGTATCGTTGTGTAAGATAAACCATAAAACACTGAAGATAATGACGAAATTCAGATTCACAAAATTTTTGTTTTTGTCGTAAACGGGAGATTTTGGCATTTCGACAAGCGTTAACGACATAAACAAGCATAGAGCGTGCGCATCGCTAGTAGCCCCTTATGTCAAGCGTAAGCACATTTTTAGCTAAATTTACTGCGCTCGTTTACTGATTTTTGTGATTTTCCGTGCGACGACAGACGTTTATGCGTAAATATTAACGGTTCCGATATTATTAGTGTAATATTAGGTTTTGAGATAGTTTTAATAAAAACGTTCGATTGGTTTTGACACTAATTTTACAATTTTACATGTTCATACTAGTGCTAACAGTTCATACTTGATATGCGCACTCTATAGTTTACTTATTTATTCCTCTTAGGTCATATGTATGGAAATGACATATAGTTTCTATAATTCAGGTGACTTGGTCTTGTCACTTCCATACATTTGAGTGATTCGATCAGTGTTAATGCTTGTCGAAATATCACTTGTCTAGGGAGCTGGGCGTAAAAAACTTTATCTTTGAATGGTATGCTTCTTCGTCCAATGCAGACAACGTAAGTGTATTCTTAAATTATATTATTATATGAAATATACTTTGAATATGTTATATTAATGAAGGAATAGAGATATAAGAAGCCATCACAAAAAAAAACGTTGTTTCTTCTTTTATGTGTCCTGTAGGTCTGCTGGCAGAAATTTCGTATGAAATAAGCAATACTTTTGTACCTATTTTTTAGATTTTTTTTGTGTTGTGTATCTGTCTAAATAAATGTTTTTATCATGGGCAAACGTAGATTAGTGTGATACGTATTCATTTTCATCACACTGTTATGTTAGAGTTTGCTGTAGTTATAAACATAAAAAAGTCCTTAAAATAAATTTCCGCATATTTGAAATATAGTATTTCGTAAAACTCTTTATGCACTAAAATAAAACACTAAAATATTTAGCGTCTAATTGCAAACAAAACCACCACACTTAATTGAATGGCAGGGAAATTAAATCCGGGGTATTTAGTGAATTCAGTATTTAGTATTGAGTTTAAGTTTACACTATGCAGGTGTCTAGATCGGCCATTAATAGATTTTCCCCGAAATTATCAAGAGTGACACGTTTTCCGACCCCTATTTCAACTGACATGTTTCAAATCTATTTCGAGCATCATGTCAAAATACTAATAATTAATCCCGAAACTTTACATTGACAATATAGTATATTATTATCAGTATCTCTTTATCTATCTACCGTATTATTATTTACTAGCTGTCCCCCGCGACTTTGTTCGCGTGTTTTAGTTTCAACGGTTTTTCATTTTTGCAACATTTTTCATTTATGCTCCGCTCCTATTGGTCGTAGCGTGATGTTATGTAAAGGTATATATATATAGCCTATAGCCTTCCTCAATAAACGGACTATCCAATACAAAAAGAATTGTTCAATTCGAACCAGTAGTTCCTGAGATTAGCGCGTTCAAACAAACAAACAAACTCTTCAGCTTTATAATATTAAGTATAGATAGTATAGATTTACTGTATTTATTGCATTAGACTAAGTCGAAACATGAATTTCAAGCGTATTTACCTGAATTAAGAGCAACCAAGATTAACCCTTTAAGAGTTTTAAGCAATCTTCATTTCAGTAATATTCAACTTAAATATTTTAGGTTTCCGATGGCTTCTATTAATTTGCAGCCATCTTTTTGGAACAGCATTGAGTAGCTCACAAATATAGATTAACCGTCACCTTTTACCTTAACCGGGTAACTAGTGTCTCTAGTAATGCGGATACTTTGGTGTCTCTTTCCCCATATCCGACTATTTTTTACTAGCTATTGCCCGCGGCTCCGCTTGCACAGGTTTCAGTTATCGCGGCACAAAGTAGTGTAAGTCCTTTCTCGGGAATCAAGCTCACCCCATACAAAAATTCA
This sequence comes from Diachrysia chrysitis, assembly GCA_932294365.1. Lineage (NCBI taxonomy): Eukaryota > Metazoa > Arthropoda > Insecta > Lepidoptera > Noctuidae > Diachrysia > Diachrysia chrysitis. The sequence continues at coordinate 4,226,442 of OW028661.1, forward strand.
TCCAAATCGGTTAAGCAGTTTAGCAGTAATGGCGTAACAAACAGACAAACAAGGTTACTTTCGCATTTGATATTAGTAGTATGGATTTATTTATATTTTTATATCATCATTTATTTACATACATATTTTTTTTTGATAATTATTTTACTTTTTCTTTTATTCAATGAATTTCACAAACTTCATTGGCAATTACATTTAAAGGGCTACTCAAATGAAATGATTGTCTATTATTATGATATATTAAGTTAGTTTCACGTTAACACAATTTTCTTCTCATTGTCGAGCTTCTTGCTTATTATATGGCAACTTGTTAGGGATAGCCGGGGGCAAGATTTTTCAATGAACACCTAAGTGATCATTATCTTCAATAAAATCTCCGAAATTTGATCATAGGTACCAATTATATAGCTATTCACAACTTGGATGAGTTTCGAAGTGCAATCATTGGACTGTGAACGGTTTTAAAAATTTGTTCGAATCTTTAAATAGTATAAAACAGTCGCTCCCGTTGTTTGTGCGCTTAGATCTTTTAAACTACGCAACGGATTTTAATGCAGTTTTCAGCAATAGATAAATTGATTCAAGAGGAAGATTGATATGTATAAATCGTTAATGTTTTGTCTATCCGTGCGAAGCCGGGATCGCTGGGAACTGGGAATGATTAACTTTAGGTTATTTGTATTTTGGTACAGCTCTGAGTTACCGGGTTTGATCCACGGACGGGACAATGTAGGAAACCACTTTTCTACATTGTCTCGGGTCTGGGTGTTTGTGGTACCATCGTTGTCTCTGATTCTATAACACAAGTGCTATAGCTACTTACTTTGAGTTTAGAGCAATGTACCTATGTGATGACCCTGATGCCCTTGAGAGTGGCAAAATAACCACCATAAACAGTACGCCTGAAAACATGCACCATCCCTTTAAAGTTTCATGTGTAGGATAAACAGACTGTCCAATTCCGCTTTTACATTTGAAATCTACAAAGAGTCCGTGACACTCGTCTAAAAGTCTGCTGAAAACCGGGTATCCGGGTATCCCCTTGTGAAGGATTTACCGTGACAACCGGCACATAATAAGTATGCTACGGTGCACGTGATTCAGTACATTTACATAGAAAAGAGTAGTAAAAATATCTTTTCTTCAAATAAAACGTGCAGAGTTACGCTGTTAGTTGCAATACAATAGATAACGACATTTTAGTTATAATAAGTTGTAAATATGCATTATAGATCATATCATTAAAAACCGGAAAAGTCCGAGTCTGAATCGCGCACCGAAGGGTCCGTAATATTTTTGTTGATCGTCACGGTTAATTCCACAAAAAAAAACTTAACCCTGCACTCATACGCCGACGTAATGATACTGTCAAATTAAAAAAATATATATTTATTTAACTTGCAAGTGTATGGAAAATTGACATACCTATTATACTGAAACATAAATTCTGAGGCTATAAAGCACCTTCGTCAATATCAAGGAATTAAAATCATAGTGCTGAAAACTGTGGCAGGCTGGCGAACCGTGTGTCACAACAACTTAAAACTCGTTAATGATGTAACAAAACAACTAGGGAATTAAGTGTCAACTATCACGATTGTCCTGAAGGCAGTTAAGTCGGCAACTTTAATTAGACCCTGTATTCCAACTCAGTACTGTTTTATTTGCCGCCGGTAGCATTTTATCGCTTTCCGATTACGATTGCCGATTAACTAGAAGTTACGTCGATAATTCTTGTAAATTTTAACACACTGACATTTTAGACCTTGTTCGCTTTGAAATATGAATCAAGTTGTATTGTTCGGGAGTCGTTTAAGGGCAGGGTGTATTGGTGTGAGAGGTCGTTTTCAAAAGCGCCAGGTTTCGTGAAGTTCATATATGGCTGTGGTCTCCATAACTGTTCAATAAAGACACAGCGAACTTTAATTGAATCACTTCAGTAACTTACAAGGTTATAGTTATACTAGTTTCATAGGTGACACCAATTAAGTGATTAGAATTTGATAGCACAGTTATATGAACGTTAAACTGTGAAGGATAATTAACACTTTAGTATGCCAGTGCGGATTAAGTTCATAGTAAATTGAAACTTAATGTGTAAGGCTAAAAGGTTAGACTTGATTGTAAATTAATTGTTTTATATCAACGCGTGTTAGGTATTAGATTTAAGCAATTTAAGTAGACAAATTAAAAGTTATTTTCAAACTTACAAAATAAGAGGAAGAGTATATTTATAACTTTGTTAACAAGAATATTTTCACTAAAACATAGTAAAATGGGGCTTGTATTGTATGAGATTTTTACCTAAAATGTATTATTTTTAAGATTTACGTGAATATAAGTAAGTAATACAATCCCTTTAAAAGAAACTGAATTAAAATAAACATTTTATAATCTGATTCTATTACTAATTGCGATTAAATAGTACTCTTTCCATCTTTTTATGTGTCATGCGAATTACATGTGGAGTTCAATTTAACATTTCATGAATAAGACAGGTTCGTTCGGGTAGAGAAAAAATTATCTTAGATGATGCATGGACGCCGGAACAGATTTATCAAAGTGTTCTTGTTTTATAAAAATATATTATGTAAGGAATGTTTCACCTGACTGCGAAAAGCTAGAAATATAACTTCCTACCATGTTATCTTCATAATAAAGTACTAGAATTTTCTTATTCTACATATATAAGTAGGTAAATATTTGACGACCTCCGTGGTCGAGTGGCTAACACACCAGTTTTTAAGGTGTCCAGTGGCCAGCTCTGAGGTCTCGGGTTCGAAAACACAAAGTGCTAATATAGCTACTTACTTTGGGTTTAAAGCAATTAATGTGTTGTTGTCCACATTCTTTATTTTATTTATTATTATTATTCAAATAGCTGTCTCCACACTTTTTGCCAGGGCAACCCTTACCAAATCTAAGACATACACAATTTAATAAAAAAAAATCGAACCGTTTCGGAGGAGTTCGATAACAAACATTGTGACACGATTTTTTTATATTAAGATTTAATTCACCGTGTTGATGCATTTCTTCAGTCATTTTATAATTCTTATACCACTTCTATACTATTGGGAATTAATAAAATATCAATCGATAAATTAGATGGTATCCAAACGTAGTTTTCCCCAAAAGCGTTGTGGAACGTTACGACACGCTTCGATTGCAAAATGTATAATTCAAAAACATGCGATAAGCATCAATTACAGTATACAACATTTCACTTAAAAATACATATAATAAAGTTGGTAATATATTTGTTTGACCCTTCCGCATCCATCAAAGTGGCCGGTCTATTTTACGAGCGGCCGTATATACTGGTTGAGTCTCCGAATAGTTTAGTTTAGAAAGTCGTTCGATACTTCATTGAATGGATGTTTAGGATACCGCCGGGTTGGGGTCGCCACGCTTATTAGTTTAAAGGGATAGATGAGGCTATTTTTGCGCTGTGATTTTGATTTTTATTGTATTGGTGTTTGAAATAAATAATAATAATAATAATACCAGCCTATAAATGTCCCACTGCTGGGCACAGGCCTCTTCTCATATAGAGAAGGAACGAGCATTAATTACCACGCTTGCTCAGTGCGGGTTGGCGATTTCAGACTCCAATTTTTGGAATCCAGGTTTCCTCACGATGTTTTCCTTCACCGATTGTCAATGATGTCTTAGAATAATTAAGAAAGTACATATAATTTTGAAAAAGTCACATTGGTACTTGCCTGCAGTGGGTTCGAACCTGCAACCTTGTGCACACAAATCCGTCCATTGAACCACTAGGCCACCACGACATATTGTTTGAAATAAAGGTTAGAAAAAATAAAATACTAACTTTTACCTTCTATTTTGTATTGATTTAATTTAAATGACATTTATTTTGCGTATTGCCATTTACTTTATTCCATTTTTCAACAACTTTAAGCACACATTGGACTTTATAAGTTATAACAACTTAATAAATTATGAATGATGTAAGCGACTACAAGTGACTCTGTCTGTCTGTCGCCCTTTCACGCCAACACTAATGAACCGATTTAAATGAAATTTGGTACACAGTCTAGAACCTGAGAAAAGACATAGGCTATTTTTTTGCTTATATAACCGATATCCACACGGGCGGAGCCGCGGTAAACAACTAGTATAATATATTTAGTATTGTATTTTTTATTATTAGTAAATCCTTATTTATAGCTTGTAGCTCTAACTAAACAATAAACAAGCTTAAATAATAGACACGCTATAACTCAATAGGTACGTAAAGAAGATTCTGTATTCCAATCACCTGCATAAAAAAAACACCGTTAGCAAAAACACGATAGATACACTGCAGTTAGGATAAATTTACAGCAGTACCAATAACTCTTTACGTGACTCGAGTGCATTGAAGTTATATTGTACTAGCTGTCCCCCGCGACTTTGTCCGCGTGTTTTAGTTTCAACGTTTTTTCATTTTTGCGACATTTTTCATTTATGCTCCGCTCCTATTGGTTGTAGCGTGATGTTATATAGCCTATAGCCTTCCTCAATAAATGAGCTATCCAACACTGAAAGAATTTTTCAAATCGGACCAGTAGTTCCTGAGATTAGCGCGTTCAAACAAACAAACAAACAAACAAACAAACAAACAAACAAACAAACAAACAAACTCTTCAGCTTTATAATATTAGTATAGATATTCTCTTTGAAAGCTTCCAGTAGTTTTAAATCCCCGAATATGCTGTTTCGCACCGTTTGCAACAACAGTAATTTTGAAAATTTGTTTTCTTTCTAGACTCCTGCTTTTTAGGGTTAAGTTCTAAAATACAGTAAGATTTTGCGCGACCTTATTCTTAAGGTCACATATTTTTTTTTTTAATTTCAGTGTAGGTCTTTAGTGACTTGTAGTTTTGTTTTAATTACCTGGTAATTACTGTCTGGATTTTGATATATTGTGATAAGTAACGTTACTAATGGTTTAGGAGTATCTACTTAAGCGGCAATAGCCTAATGGTTAGGGTGATGGCCTTGTGATCGAGAGGTCGCTGGTTCGCGAACCCCCACCCATTACACTATTAACGTGAACCCACTCTAGACAAAAGGATATTTAGCTTAGTTGGAGGGGTTGACAAGATAGCTAGTAATGTAAACTCCACCCACATTGCTAGAAACCTATTTACCTAACCTACAGTTAAAATAAATGATAATTAATATAAAAAATATAATTGAATATTAAAATATTTTAAATAATTTAACAAAATATATCCTTCAGTCGCATAAACACCACTGTCATATTTATATTATTGGTTATCTGTCCAAAGGGTCGCCAAAAACATTGTCTTCCTCGAAAGAAGTCATCTAAACTTAATGGCTTTATCTGATATAACTGTGTGACTGTAGCCGCAATCGTGTTTAACTATATTACCATTATAATGTGTAGTGTTATGTTGGCTATGGGAAATGGGAACACCATAGGTGATGGTGTTATCAGAACATTTCATTCCCGAGCGCAACGGTTACGCAACTCTTGATAACGTTATCTCCAAGAATTTCTATTGAATTAACGCAGCTTCGTTCAACTTTAGATTGATATTTAATTTGGTTTATCAGTGTTCTTGATAAGGCAACTAAATGAGAAGCTTTAATTATAGAACGGGTTTTTGTTGATAAACACTACGACCATTGGCACAACCTTAGAGTAAAAATAAGTGAACTGTAGAGTGCGACTAACGTAGTATGAACTGTAAGCACCAGTATGAATAAGTAAAATTTTAAAATTAGTGTCAAAACAGAGCGCGTCGTTTTAATAAAACTATTTCAAAACCTTATATCTATTACTTAATATTATAAAGCTGAGTTTGAGTTTGTTTGTTTGAACGCGCTAATCTCAGGAACTAAAGGTTCGAATTGAAAAATTCTTTTTGTATTGGATAGTCCGTTTATTGAGGAAGGCTATAGGCTATATAACATTACGCTACGACCAATAGGAGCGGAGCATAAATAAAAAATGTTGCAAAAATGAAAAACCGTTGAAACTAAAACACGCGAACAAAGTCGCGGGGGACAGCTAGTCTCCTAATAATATCGGAACCATCGAAATTTTGTCGTCACACGGAAAATCACTTAAATCAGTAAATGATCGTAGTACTCACAGCAAAAAATTTGCTTACGCTCGGCACAACAGGCTACTAGCGTTGTGCGCACTCTATGTTTGTTTATGTATACTCTAAGGGTACAACTAAATAATGTTTGTTTTAAGTCGGAGTTCCACTGTTTCTGCAGATAATTTATCAGATGCAGTAGAAGTTGTAGCTTTATTTTGTTTGAGTTCTGTGAGATTTATATTTGCATTGAACAAGGTTTGTGTAAATATTTATACAAATATATTCCTATTATTTTCCTCGGTATTTGAAACTAGGATTCCTTTGTTTTACAACATCGATATATCTATATATTATATAATCAGTAATGCCACGACCTTGCATATAACTATTATATGAAGAGAAAAGTGCACAATGAACGTGTTCTTCATCCTAGACGTTACTTGAATATTATTTTAAACTTTGCAGAACCGTTCCTAACCTAGAGTTGATCAGACAGTTGTTACTTTTTACTTTAAAGGACCACGTGACGTAATGTTACTTATAGGTACCTTCTACTGTTTCGCTTATTTAAACAGAGAAAACTTTAAAATTAATTTTATCATGTTATTTCACGAACTAAAACTAACATTTTCCGGCTGTTTAATGCCTGGTACCTCAATTGTATATTTTAGGTTATTTCTATATAGAGTGTAATGCCCTGTTAAATACAATATTATTAAATAGTTATAGCGCAAAAATTATCACACGAATTTTCGCTAGTAGTTGGAAGATATAGGAATTTAAAACAGGACTTTTAAAAAAAACATATTCCACTTAGAGTTAGGAAAAGTTCAAGAGTACCTTATAATTTCCTACCCATTGAATAATTAATTTCTTTGCGTTTATCAAATAATTTAATCACAGATTCCTGCGAAGCTCTGCTCAACTGTTACGCTCGTCAACCGAATACTAACTTAACTATTTTGCTTAATTGACAAAAAATGCAAAATTAAAAATCTCTAATTTTCGCACTAACAGGGATTAATTTTACATTTTTAGGGTTCCGTATTCGAAGGATGCAAACGGGTCCAGTCTGTCAGCGGACTGTACCAATTTTAACAACCGTAATAGGTAGAGAGTGGTCACAGAGTGTTTTTCCATTGCCGCCATAACAGTAAAGAATAAAAAATACTAAGTATTATATGGTACGGAGCCCTTTATGAGTGAGTCCAACTTTTACTTGCCGTTTCCTTAGCTAGATAACGGCAGCTGCCGAAAGCCGAAAATTCTTGCTATAATAACAATACCCTCTTTCCATGCGTCTTGAAATTTTTGAGGAATCATTACCAGGCTTAGCCGCATTACGATTTTTATACTTGACGCTGGGAAAAATATTCTTTTACGATATTACTTTCATTATAATAAATACCGTAGTAAAAATGAAGGTTGTTTTTTTCGGGGTAGTGTTTTGTAAGCGGGAATGCTAAATTATAGGTCTTGAAATCTAAACACCAATGTCTGCTATAATATTTTTTCTTGTCCGAAGTTTTATTAAGGCCGTCAGCCTGAACAAGGCTTTTAATATTTTAAAAACTTATTTATTTATTAGCACGGATTTACCAATTAGGCTTATAACTTCTTATGCCTATCCTTTTTCCAAGCTATGTTGGGATCGGCTTACCAGACTTACCGAATTCAGCTGAATACCGTATTTTATGTACATGGAGCGACTGCTTATTTGTCCTCCACAACCCATTTGAATGGGTAACACAGTATTCCAATATTGGTTGTCAGAATTCAGTTGACATTACTTTTCTCAGTAGGAATATTTTTAGAAATAGAATAATTGCCATTTTAAATGATCAATTTTGAATTGCGCAACTCTACAGTATTAGAAACTATTATTGCAATAAAATGAAAAAACAAAAGCACAAAAATTACAGATTTCTTAATAAAAAAATAAAAAATATACATACGTACATGTATCGTACTTATTTCGTGCAATTTTTATTGTTATTTAATATGCTATGTTTTTCTATTGAAATATGTAGTTATTTACATAAAAAAGATTTTTTTACAAAACGCTTTGTATGACGTCCGCTTATTATGACGTGTTTGTAAATTCCCTTTGATGTCACTATAAACTTATTCCACTGTATATACTGTGTATAATTTTATCCCACAATGATTTGATTTTGTATCATTAGGATTGATATGATGTGAACAGATGTCTGAGCACTATTTATTTATTCCTATATTATCGTTGCGTTATTAGAGCATAAAGAGCTCTAACAGTATCAAAACTAAGATTTTTAAAACATTAACATTTTTTCGATGTTGAAAACCGCACATGACCGCGCATTTATGATAGCCCTAAAAGATCAAGTCTGTTATCAAAAAGTCCATTCAAAGAAATGAATCAGCGAAAGTTATCAGAACTCGCGCCCAAATGAGTGAATTAACATATGAACTATGTAATCATAGATCAACCACTTTGATGCAGATTCTATATAACTGCATTATGCAAATGTAAGGCCAATTAATTTAAATGACGTTTTACGATCAAAATTTAAATACGAATCCATATTTCATATTAATAGCAATTAACTATCGTAAATTATAGTTATCAAACGCAGTTCTTTATGATTTAGTAGGCATTATATATAAATCCATAAAACTATTTAAACTCAATTTTTTTTTTACAATACTCATGAAATAGGCTTACATTTAAAATAATTAATAATTACATTCGTTAGGCGAAGGATCTCGGCAATGCGGTTGGGTTACCAGTAAAAATAAATAAGACCACAAATTGAGATGACTCGTTGCGTCGATGCGCGGTGAGACAGGGTTGGCAGGGTCGCGTAAACAAGAATATATGGCCTATTTTCAAATGGGCTTGTCTAGGGTCTGGAAAAGAAATAATGTCTGACCATAGGGAACTTTATTAATGTGGTTAGTGAGACATTATTGAATAAAAATGGAATTAGGTGTAAGAAGGGGTGTACGACGCCATATCGTATGCCAAATAATCGAACCTTATTTGATGGAACACTACCTATAAATCGAATGCCCAAAAAATCCAACAGTGTCTCCTTAAAAACAAAACCCAAGTTAGTAGGTAGATATAATAGATAGAATATTCTTTATTGTATACCATGAGAGTTACGCAGCATTAAAATTATACAGAACAGTGAGAGGGTACAATGGCGGTCTTATCGCTAATAGGGATATATTCCAGAAAACCTTTGGATAGACAGGAAAGATGTAGTAGATGTATGTGACGTTATCCACATTTATTTATTATTTACTAGCTGTCCCCCGCGACTTTGTTCGCGTGTTTTAGTTTCAACGGTTTTTCATTTCCAACATTTTTCATTTATGCTCCGCTCCTATTGGTCGTAGCGTGATGTTTTATAGCCTATAGCCTTCCTCAATAAACGGACTATCCAATACAAAAAGAATTTTTCAATTCGAATCAGTAGTTCCTGAGATTAGCGCGTTTAAACAAACAAACAAACAAACTCTTCAGCTTTATAATATTACTAGCTGTCCCCCGCGACTTTGTTCGCGTGTTTTAGTTTCAACGGTTTTTCATTTTTGCAACATTTTTCGTTAATGCTCCCCTCCTATTGGTCGTAGCGTGATGTTATATAGCCTATAGCCTTCCTCAATTAACGGACTATCCAAGACAAAAAGAATTTTTCAATTCGACCCAGTAGTTCCTGAGATTAGCGCGTTCAAACAAACAAACAAACAAACAAACAAACAAACAAACTCTTCAGCTTTATAATATTAGTATAGATAAGTATATATTTAACTCCCACTTAAAACAACACATTATAGGTTAAAAAGCATTTGAGATTAATATGTTTTTATTTAACGAAACCGTTCTTCAAAGTATGATGGGGAATTCCACTGCTTACCAATATTATTATTAGTCTTTAACATTGACAGCGTCTTTAAGTCAAAGTAGTAAAGTTCATTTTCGCAATTCGCTGTTACGTGTGCCAACCGTACGCCTACGCTGGGTAAAGTAGGTAATATGATTGAAAAGGCATGTTCATATTATTTTTAGACTTCAATAAATATACGGTCAGTTTGGGAGTATGTGCATAGATAGCCTAGATAAACAGTGCTATAAAAAGTTAATAAAGGCTAGCAAAACTAGTCAATTTTGCGTGACTGATCGGATTTATATAGATACAAATATGGCACAATTGATGAAAAAATCAAAAAAATATCACAAAAAAATATTATATTTTTATGATATTTACCAAATAGTACCACGACCGTTCTGGCAAGATGAGAACTTTGGAATCTAAGTACAAACTGAACATAATTTATACTTAAAAAAAAAATGTGTTTTAATTAAAAGAAAAATATAATAATTTCCCGAAGCAAAAAGTTTGAGTGTCTATCTATGTATTTGTGAGTATGTCTGTGGCATCGTAGTTCTTAAAGTAATGGCCCGATTTTAATGTTTTTTTTTTGTTTGAAAGTTGTCGTGATCGATATGGTTCTTATAAATTTATGAAGATACGTTCACTATTATCAAATTCATCGGCAATTTTGTAAATATGTCGGGATTTTCTTAACTTATTCCAATACCAATATTAATAGTATCTAAAATAAAAAAGGGTCCGACAACCCTATCAGGCATACATAATTACAGCGTACTACTGGGACCTTTATAATTAAATTCCAAAGCATCAACACTTATCATCACTTACAATAATTAAAAATTAATTATGGCTCACTGGAACCATGGACTGTAGGCTTCTTCTTAATTTGTGTGCTTTACCGGCCAGCAATTAACGTTTATATTTCTTTTTTTTTACTTCATAATTACTAGTTTTAGAGTGGTCATGTTGGCCTAGTAGTTCAATGAACGGAAGTGTGCACAGGGTTGCAGGTTCGAAAACATTTCAGGCAAGTACCAAGGTGATTTTTTTAAAGTTATATGTACTTTCTTAATTATTCTAAGACATCATTGACAATCGGTGAGGGAAAACATAGTAAGAAAACTTGGATTCCAAAAATTGGAATCTGAAATCGCCAGCCCGCAATAAGCAAGCGTGGTGATGAAAGCTCGTTCCTTCTCTATATGAGAAGAGGCCTGTGTCCAGCAGTGGGATATTTATAGGCCAGTATTATTATCTTCTGCGAGAAATAAAAACCAAAAAATGTGTTAGTTTAGATGCGTTATTTTCGCGTCTAAATCACCTACCCGATTTTGATGAATGACATGTCAATCGTATCCTTGTTATGGAACAAGAGACAGGACATATTTTATATACGAATGAAATCAATGTGATGGATGTGACTTCAAAAAAAAAGGGGGGGGGCGGGTTAGTGTGGGTCTCTCAAAAAAAATAATCATGCGATAAAAAATACTATCATAGGTATTATATTTCCGTAGTACCGGGTTACAATTTCTAAAACTGTTTCTTTGTAATATTTTATACTAGCTGTCCCCCGCGACTTTGTTCGCGTGTTTTAGTTTCAACGGTTTTTCATTTTTGCAACATTTTTTCATTTATGCTCCGCTCCTATTGGTCGTAGCGTGATGTTATATAGCCTATAGCCTTCCTCAATAAACGGACTATCCAATACAAAAATATTTTTTCAATTCGAACCAGTAGTTCTTGAGATTAGCGCGTTCAAACAAACAAACAAACAAACAACAAACAAACTCTTCAGCTTTATAATATTAGTATAGATTAAAAAAGAGGAAATGAAAATGTGACCTACCGTTTGTATACACCTAAAAGTGACAGATACAGCACGAGACTTAATGGCGACTTAAAACTGATTGCTATTTCAGTAAACCATTATTCAATTAAATCAAAGAGATGCCTGGGGTTGTTGCAGTTGTTGTTGCTTGTTACTTTTGAATGAATTTCAATTCTTATACAATGCCAATGCAAAATTGTTATTAATATACCAGGTACACAAACAAAACACAGTACAAAAAATACTGTCAATGTTTAGTTTCCAGTGTTTTCCTACCATTGACAGTATTTTAAAAAAAACTGAATTACGTGTCCGCTAAACTAATACAAATTTTGCATTGGCATTGTACTGGAATTAAAATTAATTAAAAAGTAAGGGCAATAATACATATCACTGCTTTGTAATAATATAACAAGTATTTCTGTGTTTGCAATTACAAGATTGATGACATTTAATATATTTGATAGATGATAAGTAATTATTACAAACCTACCGTACATCCTTGCCATTTAAAAACGAACTTTTATAATCCGTTTGAAGTGACAATGACTAATATGTTATCATAATGCACACACCTGTACTACCATTAACACTTGTTTTTTTTTAAACATGTCAAGGTCTCGTAATAAAAACTTACGTCTAGTAGCTTATTGGGTTTTATTTAACTTTTGTTTGGGAAATATTATTGGGTATTTTTAGGGGTTTTCTATAATCTAAGGGTATCGAAAGAGCCTGTGTAGTTCTTCAGTTCGTCCGCAATATTCATGGCTATACAGACTTTTGTTTTTAACATCATAAGAGATTGTTAGTCAAAATTATGATGGGAAATAGGATCATGACGGATTGACAAAAGAATTATAAAAAACAAGCTGTTTCCCGCAGCTCCGCCCACATGGATGTCAAAAGTAGCCTATGTCCTTTCTCAGGCTCTACACTATCTGTGTGCCAAATTTCATTTAAAGCAGTTCGGTAGTTTTGGCGTGAAAGCGCGACAGGCAGACAGACAGGGTTACTTTCGCATTTAAAATATTAGTAAGGAGAATAACATAATTGGCAATTGCACACATAAATAAAAAAGGTACATAATTCTACCTTACAGTACAGAGTAGTAATTAAACAATTCTACAAGAAAAACAGTTTCGATGGGATACTAAGTTCAATTCCAATCGTGTACAGACATCGTCCAGGTTCTTATTCAATCTAAGTAATTCAATTGCTACAATTTACTTACAATTTAGATCGCCCGATAACTATCTACCCTGTATCCTCCATCTAGACCGGTAAAATTACATTTAACTTTAAATAACAGTTTGCCAAGTTCAATTCAAAGATATCATTTTGATCATGGTTCTTTCTCACGCATGTTGAATGCAGTTAGCTACTGTTCCCGAAACAGTGCGTCAATCTTGATGTAAAATCTTTTGCCTGACTGTAAGAATCCGGTGTGTAAATTCTATTGCCTTTGTTAATGTTTTTTTAAAGTTCCTTACACGAAAGATGGCAACTTTATCTAACATCAACTATCCACTGTCCCTCCCTCCGTCCATAAGTCTAGTCTGTCAGCGAGCTGTACATGAACCGTAAACAGAAGAGTTTAATTTACACATTATTTTATTAGACTAGATTGTTGATACCTTAGAGAAAAAAATAGGTAAACTGTAGAGCGCGAATATCGAGTATGAACTGTAGGCACTAGTATGAACAAGTAAAATCGTAAAAATAGTGTCAAGACAGAGCGCACCGTTTTATTAAAATTATTTAAAAACCTAATATTACCCTAATAATATCGGAACCGTCGGATATTTTCGCATAAACGTCTGTCGTCGCTCGGAAAATCACTTGAATCAATAAATGAGCGTACCTAGTACATTTAGCTAAAAATTTGTTTACGCTCGATACAAGAGGCTACTAGCAATGCGCGCATTACATGCTTGGCTCTACTTAACTCTTATGATACCTAATGCTGGTCACACACATTTGCAAATGATTTAATTTCCAAGCTGTGCTGGTTTTTTAATAGACATCAAAGCCGAACCTTGTTCGAATGTTCGCGCGCATGTGAGTGACTGGGGTAACAGATTACAAGTCATGCTCTAAAATATCCTCAGGTGACGTTAAAATAATTACAAACCAATTACAAAACTCTTCTAATTTTAGATCAACGTTTATCGATTATAAGTCATTTTCGAAGAGGTTCCGAATATGATTTATACGTCATTTCCTGACGCTTGAGGTTAGCGCGGAAGAAATAACCATTATCATTAATAAAATTTTAAATATATTATAATATTTAAATCGTTTCGTTGTGAACCGCTAATGGACTTTCTCTGAATCTTGTCCGTCAAGACATTTAAAAAACATATATTTAATTTTCGTTTATGTTGCCTCACACATGTTTTTCTAATTTGTGGAAACTGGTATAATTCTCACATGTAGAAACTCCCAGCCTTTGGACAAATACCTGAGATTATTTAAAACAAAACGGTTTACTCACGCATATTCTCGGGATCGCCCGACTAGTTTCAGACCAATAGAAGTCCCTAATCATGAGCTGACGCTGCGGCGGTGGTGTCGCGAGTCGAACTCAGTTCGGGTCTAAAACTAGTCGGGCGATCCCGAGAATATGCGTGAGTAAACCGTTTTGTTTTAAATAATTATGAATACTCCCCACGAAAGTTATTATACAAATACCTGAGACTTAAATGAATAGTTATGTATATGTATATGTATATATACTATGTAGACACTAAACTGGTAGCATTGTAAAATAGATAGAGGACCGATTTTCCAGCATTAGATACGTAGGTAATTTTTATTCGTGAAATAAAATTGAGGTCTGACAGATTTTGTATGGAAGAACTGTAAAAAATTCAAGACGAACGAGAAGGGCGAGGAAGGTTTTAGGCTATTTAAGGCGCTACTCGAACAATTATTTCGTTTGCAAGTAGGCGAAGTAAAGCGGACTGGAGAGCCAATCCGGAAATGCAAGACAGAGATAATACTAACTGCTTGCTTACGGGACGAAAAGAGCTAAAAATATGTCAAGGTCGCGAAAGATTGTCTTAGAAATAATAACGTAAGTGACAAAATGGAAAATCACATATTAATCGAAATCTATCGCATGGAATAAAAAATCAATCGATATTAATCTAGATACTATGATTATGCATAAAATACTGTGATAAAAATAATATTAGGTTGAATAGTTAGGTAGATAAATAAAAAAAAGAGATTTTATCGAGCTGATTTCAAAAAATGAAACTAACGAGAAAAGTTTATTTAATCGTGTAACGGATCGACATTTATTTTTATCATATTCTCTTCTATCTAGGAACCAAATTTCAAGGCAATAACTTTTATAGTTGCTATAAAAAAACTATTTAAATATAGCGAAAAAAATTGTGTATCGCCTTAATATCACGTTGACTGCTTTGGGAGAAAGAGAGCAAGGCGAGTGAAACAGCAGAAGACAGCTAGTACTTAAATATTTTGCAAAATATACAAGAAGTATTCCTTGACTGTTTTGAAGATTTTTCTCTGAACCAAAAAAAAAAATGCAAAAAATCCTCGAGATAATCTTTGAGCGAATCTCGGTATTTTTCTTATACGTAATAAGAATCATGTTTCAATTTCTTTTGTGTAGTCTTTTCTAGAAAATGTTTACATTGTTATTTATGCCGCTATTCTCGGAAACACACCTACTTGCTCAATTCGCAAACCTTGTATACCCGACTATTTTCATTAAATACATTTATCGGGTTGCAATCTGCACTTTAGGTAGGTAAACACGACGTGCTACGAGTCCTTCGTCCATTTCCATCGATTCTCGCATGGGACAAGCATTTGTGTAATATTGTGCAAATTTTAACAGATTAAATTCCTGAGTGCGGGAGTCGTCTTTTTTTAACGACAAGAAAAAGATTAAATATTTCTACTTAATACTGGAATTGTAATCAAGTCCTACTTGGCTCTATCGTCGACCTTGTTGATTTTATAGTCTCGATTTGAATAAACGTTTTCTTCCTGCAATATTCCCAGTAATTCGGGGTCGGCGCACTGCGAATTTCTTCTATTCATCCCTTATATCCGTCATCTCTCCATCTTATCTAAATAAAAGATTTTATCCTTGCTTACACCAGGGAGGGTTTCACTCCGCAGTTTAGATACATCGACCGGCGCGCCTCCCAGGCAGGCGAAGGGTAGTAGGTTGCCGCTAGCCATGTAATTTTTGTAAATAGTTCTTACCGATGGCGTTCGGTAGACCATACATATCGGCTAGTAAAGCCAACAGAAAATAAACCAGTGGGTCATAATTATTTTTAATTACACGATGCGATCATAAGTGTTGATATTTCGGAGCATAATTATGGTCCCCTGTGGGCGGATGAGCAATATAATTATATGGTATATGACCATGAGCGGTGTTTTTAGATACGGCACAGATCCCCCATTGCTTTAAAAAAGTTTATGTTATATGCAGGTGCACAACCCTTTTAAGTTGATTTTATGCTTGGATACGTCATTAAGATTTGTTTTTGTAATAGCTGATGGGTAACGGCTTCCTTAGTAAAAGTATTGTAAAAAGATACAGTCTACTGAATACAGGAATATCTAAGAATCGCAACATTTACGTCCAGCTGAGAAAATCATTTTTTTTTTAATTCTAAGAGGACATAATAAGTTTACAGTTTATACCTATTTGTAGAATGCATAATAGAACCACATTATATATACATACAAACATCTAGACACATACCTACGTATTATTATATGTCAGACTAGCTTTTGCCAGCGACTTCGTCCGCGTTTCCGTCGTTTTTCGTAAAAAAGTAGCATATGTCCTTCCTCACTGTTCAGTCGTTTTGATGTAACAGACAGATTAACTTTCGTATTTTAGTAGGGAAATATAATATGTCACGTTACACAAAAATAATCCTTATAGCATGATTCAGTATTCACGCGCGACGGCGCGGCGCGATGGCTTATTATCGTATTTCATGTATAAGTTTGGTGTTTCTATACCGATTTCTATGATTCTTTTTTAATTGAATAGGTAATAATGTTAGCTTTTTTTTAATTAGGGATGAGTGAGAGTATTATAAACGTAAGAGTAAACAAATATAATCAGAAAGCTCCGAACTGCTAAGCTATCGGGAGTTACACGTGTTATTGTGAGTCAACCATAAAAGATCGACATATGCTGTTGTGGGATATTTTTTAGATAATTTTATGTAGAACATTTCCGTCATACATGATTTTTATGTAGCTTTAACCATTAAGGCTGCATACGCGACGGAAGCTTAAAAAATGGAGTTTTTCAAACATTTCCCTTCACTGCTTTGCTCCTATTGATTGTAGCGTGATGAAAAGTATACTATAACCTGCCCAGGAGTATGAAGAATAATTGTACCAAGTTTCGTTAAAATCCGTCAAGTAGTTTTTGTTTCTATAAGGAACATACAGACAGACAGACAGACAGACAGACGGACAAAAATTTTACTGATTGCATTTTTGGCATCAGTATCGATCACTAATAACCCCCTGATAGTTATTTTGAAAATATATTTGATGTACAGAATTGACCTCTCTACAGATTTATTATAAGTATATAAGTATAGATAATAAGTGGTAAATATATAACAATGGCCAGTTAAAATAATTAATTGATGAATCTTTATTTTGCTCACGCATCATGTAAATGGGTAACAAATAATACATGTTATTTGTTAAAGTAATGCATCTTTTACACCAAGTCAATAATTATGTTCCTAAATATTAAACGAAGAACACACTAAGATGATATTTATGTCTATAAATAAATGTGTACAACATCACATACATTGTTCTGAACCCAAAGTAAGTAGCTAAAGCACTTGTGTTATAGAATTCAGAGACAACGAAGGTACCACCAACACCCAAACCCGAGACAATGTAGAAAAGTGCTTTTTCTACATTGACCCGGCCGGGGATCGAACCCGGGACCTCAGAGCTGGCGACACCTTGAAAACCGGTGTGTACGCCACTCGACCACGGAGGTCGTCATTGTCTTATTTCCTACTGTCGAAAATGTCAATTTTTTCTTAATCAATTTAATCACTAATCAGACCACGTGACAAGTCCAAGTCACGTGACTTACAAAAACGAAATGTAATTTCCATACATTTAATGTTATTACAGCGATTTCTATTATCATAAACGGTTGTCGAAATGTCACTTGCAGATATCAAGAAGTGCGTTCATGTACCTTCAATAAAGTAATCGTGACTTCAACCCACGAAAGTAACGGGCCAGACGTGATCCGTCCAAATATTATTCCAGATTAATTTGTTTCAATAAAATACATTATACAATAATTAAATCGGCCATGATTGATGTCAATGGCGGGATTAACTTAAGCCGACCGAACTAAGCATTTCATTCATTAGTTTTCGACATGTTTATGATATATGTAGATGTATTTATATATTTATATTGACACATAATTTCTGTTGGTTCGGAAATCGATTCTTGCTATCACGTCAATAATAAAATATTGAAATAGGTTGAAATGGCGTTATGAGTTACGTAACGGTGCGTTCACACTACGATAGTACTACCTACACCTTTTTTTTCGGGGTGAAAATCTTATGGCTTTATACGCACGCCGAGGGCACGGCGTGAAGATATGTCAGACTTTCACTGACTAAAAATACCCCGGTCCCGTCTCTGCCCTTGACCGGAGTCGCGGGATCGCGAGCGCAGTCTCTGCGCAACTCCGGCGGAGTACTACCTACACGGCTACACCTAATGTACACTGAGTGTATGTACGTGTGTGAACACGATCTGATTAAATGACATTAATCGCGACTCGCAGACACTACACAGATAATTATATATTATGTAGTTAATAAATCCCATCCTCTTAATTGTATTCTCATCTCATTTCTACGTGTACATATATATTACATTGTTGTACATTATACATTGTACACATTTAGCATGTATAAAATAGTGTGAAACACACTCTCAGATGAGGTAATGTTATTACATATTATATGAAATTATACCGCATCTATGATTTATAATTTTCTATGCTTCGAATAAATTTTTACTTACAATTCGTACAAATAAACAATATTTGCAAGTCGTAACTGGTTAACTAAATTTTTAACATTTAATTGCCATTATGCCAGCAGTGGCACAGGGCTGAAGATGACGATGATGATGAAATGATTATAATGTTTGTGAAATCCCCTGTGACAAAGATATTGTTCCCTAGCGTGGCGGAAGTTGTTTTAAAAAAAGCCTCAATATCCGAAAAGTTAGGTACCTTTAAAGCGATCTTTATAAATCCACGAGCTTATTTTTGCACCTGAGTTTGTTACATTGATTTAATTAAATAAACCAATCAATCTTCCCATAATTAGAAATTACAAAAAATTTTGACTAATTAATAATTTCTGAACGATGTTTTTTAAATACATCCTAACTTTTGTAGAATTTTATATTCTGATAAATGTTTAGCAACAAGTCATTAGACGGCTTTCTTAATAGTTTTTTTTTTAATTATGTCGGGAGGTAGCGGTTGTATACTAATCTGTACATAAATTAATCAAGAAAGATTCAACATAACATTCTAGGGTTATAATAATATAAACATTTTAAAACGATATGAATGTAACTAATTCGTATCATCATCCACAGCCTTTGTCATCCCACTGCTGGGCATAGGCCTCTCTTTTTATGTGCCATTCTCTCCGGTCCTGTGCCAGTCTCATCCAGAATCGACCCGAGACTTTAGTTATGTTATGTAAAAAACTAATTCGTATAAAAACTGATATTGCAATGATATTTCAGTTATACATCCAATAAAATGTAACGTAAATAAGCTTACAGGGAAACTGTAGTGAATTAATTCTGATTAAACTTGGATAATGAATTAGATTCACTGTTACTTGATAATTTAATGTACTATTTGCCAGTCGTGTTCAAATACTATTTAACTTGTGCCAATACGATTAACTATTTAGTTTTAGATTAGTATGTGTCAACCTGATAATTTGGGTACGATGTTTGAGTGTTTTACTAACGAATTCATCTTTGGGGATTTAGTATGAAGAAGATAATCCTTTCATAGCAGGGAAAGCGACTAATACAGATAAAATCTGTACCTGTACCATGAAATCTTATACCGATACTCTTGTCGTTGTGGAAGCGAGACGCCGCACTACAATGCGTGTTGCGGCGTCTCGCTTTAACGACAGCAACAGTCTTGCTTTATGAGTTCATGGTAAACGCTGGTCAGCGGTAAAATATAGATTTTTCTCATCTGTATTTTGTACAGTAGTTTTGATTAGACGTATATAGGCAATTAATGAAACAACATACTTTTACTTGTTTTAGCGGTCGATAAGAAAATAAATAAATTGGTGCAGTGTTTCGATCAAAAGTAACTAACTATTTAAAATGAAAACTCTACTTTTTGCACAAAAAACTGCAACAATTTATATGTCATATCCATACTGTATCTACGTATTGTAGCTTTGCTTGAGCATCAATTACAGCGTTCGTAAGTTGGGTTTATAACTGTAAACCTATTTAAAAAACTGTTGGAGTTTTTTTAAAGAGAGACATGCTGCAATTTATTTTATATTGTTATTAAATTAAATGTCTGACAGTATTTTATTATCTCTCTCTATTGTTACAAGAAAATCAATAAATCCTATTACTTGCACTAAATGTATTCTAATGCCTACTGAATGTATTATTATATTCAAACTAGGTGTGTCTGTCATCTGTGCGCTCGTCATTTGGGTTAGTTAGTGTTGGCCTACTGAATATTAACGTCCACAGTACAGTGAACCAAGTGTCAAGCTTGGATCTGTCGCGTTTGTGCGTCGTATTGTAATTAAAATAGTGGTAAGCAAGCTAATTTTAAAATCAAAGCCTCTTTCTCTCTCTTCACTAAACACATACTTGCATGCATCTTTAAGACTCTAGACAGACGGAAAATTGCAGTTTTTAATGCAAGTAATAACTTCGATGACTGCAAATCAACTGCAAACGACTGTGCAGTCAGATTTTTTGCACGGTTGGAGAAGGCGACTTGCAGTTAACATGCAGTCTGCCTGACTAGAGCGTTAATGATATGAACTGTTAAGCTTATAGAAATCCAGCTCGATGAAATGAGCACTGCTTCTTCCAAGAGTAATTCTTGGATTAGTAATAATAGGGTTGATTATTGATTTCTCATTTCTGAGAAGTATATAGACCATCATGCATACATTTATTTACGAATTGGGACATCTGTTTAGAAGCTCACACGTATTAATGTACTTATGTGAAAATGAAGCAATTTTAACAATATAACACACATATATACCAAGTGGAATTGGTAGCTTTTAATTAGTAACGAAAAATATTTCAAAGCTTCACTTAAGTCTGTTGAAAAATTTTGTGGAGCGTTCTGTAGGAGTGAACTTAGATTAAATACTAGAGATTGCCAAAGGCATTTTGGATCTACCAAAAAGTTTTATGTGCGGTAAACCACCGCAGTCAGTTTGAAAGGAGTTACTTCTGCTTCAATGTGCAATTTAGAGACGAAAGTGAGCTCGGGGCAGTGCAATTAATTAAGTTTTGCAACGGTAGCCAAGGGCGCACCCTGTGGGGATCAGAACTCACGTCCTCTGCTTTACGACCCTGCCGAGGACCGCAGAAAAAATGTATATGAATTAAATTATTTAGGTGTATTGTCTTAGGTGTTATCAGGGGTGTAATTAATAGTTTTAAGGGATATACCCCACTGGGGAAGTGGCTCTTATAGAGCTGTGTCTGCATAGAAATAGATAAAAGATTATCTATCTCGTAAATGCAGTTGGTAAAATTCTTGAAATAAAAATAGACAAACATAGAGTGCGCAGATTGCTAGTACTCCCTTGTGCCGTTTGAGCGTAAGTAAATTTTTAACTAAATGTACTACGCTCGTTTACTGATTTAAGTGATTTTCCGTGTGACGACAGAAGTTTATGCGAAAATATCAACGGTTCCGATATTATTAGGGTAATATTAGGTTTTGTGATAGTTTAAATTAAACAGCGCGCTCTGTTTTGACACTAATTTCTGATCTCTCTGTTTTAACACAATTTTTACGATTTTACTTGTTCATACTGGTACCTACAGTACATACTCGATATGCGCGTTATTCTTTAAAGGTATTTTTGTTTTAGTTGTTTACAATAATGGGAAAATATTATTATTATTGTTGAATATCTTGTTCTGGATAATTAGTTAAAACAAATAAGAGGTGTCATACGTTTACCTAGTTTAAAGTACCGAATTTTATAACTGATCAGAAACATAAAATAAACAATTCAATGCTTAGATATCTTGTATTCTATCCTACTAGGTGTGGCTAAATATACATCGGACACATTACTGAGGCTTTGCCACAAGACATAACGCCAGGCTTTCACGCCGTCTCATTGCGTGGCGACACATGGCAAGGCAATCAGGGCTCAACCAGCTGCAAGGTATAGGTCGTGTCGGTAACATCTCATTTGAATATAGGACCTGTAAAGCTGCTTATGTACACGAGTGTGGCAAGCCTAGTGCCACCGTTACTTAAATTACCATGAGATTTGCTTCTGTTATGTCGATAAAAGGAGTTCAGATGCGCGATTTAGATATTGCTCAATTTTATTAATATTTTTTTGTAAATGGCGAATTCTTTTAACATGTACAAAATAAAAAGGTCTATAAATGGCAATGTCACGTTATTTAGTAGGTAAAAATATTTAAATCAAAATTAAAAATAATTTATAGCAATTTTCTAAAACTTACTACAAATATTCTGAAATATAAAAATCTCGTGTTATAGTGTTTGTTATAGCACTCCTTCAAAACAGATTGACTGATTTTTATGATTTTTTTTCGTGTATTTTTGTAGGTGAGAATAGGTCGTAGGTTATTTTTTGTACCCCTAGGTGATAAGGGACTGGCAAAACAACGTTTACCGGGTCGGCTAGTTTTTACATAAACACATCGTAAGACATACAATTAGCGACATTCCTAGATTAAAACAATAATCTCAAGTCTTCGTGGGATCTTAATGATATATTATCCCCTAAAACAATTACTCATTTTCTCAAACAACAGTACCTAACCTCAAAGAATAACGCCAATCATTTATCCGCGGCATTGTTCATTAATCTACCTTATTAGATATTATTCAATCTGCAGACTCAAAGCCTCCAATGTCCGGGCTATAGGTAATTCCTATGACTTCCTATTGTGGGCTCTCCTTGGTAACGATTGCTATCGGATCCACGTTCATTGTATCAAATTTTGATGTCGTATTTTGCTTTGGTTATTGCCTGGTAGATAAAGTAAAATATTTCGTTTGTACGTGTTTTTATAGTCATTTGTTTTGGAAGCATAGGCTGTGGTTGGTTTTTGTTTTTAAATCTGTTCGTGTATTATTACCATTGTTATTATGTTTCATCCAAAGAAAAGTGTAATGAAATTCTACGCAAAATTGTATGGCAGTCTTAATATTGTACAAAACAATTTCTATTAGTTTATATTATCAGAGTTTTGGGAATAGGTACAAAAGTAGTTCGCAAAACTAGTTACTCCTTAGGCATAAACGAAACCATAAAAATGATGCAAAATAAATAGTTCGTATTATAGTGAACATCTCTTCAAAACCAATAAGTTTCAACTAAAGAAACACTTGTACGCGAAGAGGAAAGTTTAGATATAAAAAATGAAAACTGTCAACTAATATGGAGTGGGCCAGACATTTATGTTACAAGTGGATAATTCTTAAAAAGAAACCTTAACGAAACCGATATAAATTTGAAGAAAATGTAGCTATAATGAAACAAAAAATAAACGTTATTATAAATTGGTAGTTATAGGATACGTTGTTAACATCAAAAGATATTGTCGACATCTTTATTGCGAAATGAGGATATTTACAATTTTTTTATATATACATAATATGAAGATAGAAAAATAGACTTAATTTTTTTTACGTAACGCTAAACTCTTTCTCTCTCTTTTAATTTGATTTGAAAATAGACTTAGATTTATTTACGTAACCCAAAACTCTCTCTCTCTCTCTCTCTCTCTCTCTTCTACGACGTCACACGAATTATGCGAACGTATTATGTGAACTTTGATACGCTTTACTACCAAAGAAGATAAAAAAAGATCCCTTTTATGCTGATCTAGATACGGTGGCGACTAAAAAACCTTTAAATCATCCCAAAATGCACTTGGCATACTAATTGGCTAAAAATATATCTTTGAAACAAAGACTTTTCAAGTAGGGGAGAGCTCGAGTGTCGAAGTCTTTAAAAATATTGACTGGCTTCTGTCAACAAATTAGACGGTGGGCGTAATGTCAACGTCAATTTAATGATGGGAGGATCCATAAATAGTTTATTTAGCTTCACTTAGTCTGCCCCGAATCGTGCGGCCTCGAATAACTAATCAATTAACTCTCCATAATTTATTATAAGATATTATGTTGTATTGTTAGTCACAAAGTTTGGCGTAACTTTGTATAGTTTAAGTTTTTTTTCGTTTTATTTTAGATATTTATTAAGTTCAAACTTATAAGTCTAATACCCTGTATTTAGTAGTTATTTTTTTAATTAACTTATAAAGTTATGAGGTACTTTTTTGATTATAATATTTTGAATAATCATTAAACTACCATTAGATTTATTTATTTAATTTTTAAGATCCCTGTATGTTTGCGTGTCTGTCAAGATTTTTTTTCAGGAACGCGTGGAGTTATTTTATTGAAATAAATATTACGTTTTAAGCCAGGTCTTGTTGCAAAAAAAACAAGGTTCTATGTCAACGTAACCAAAAAAATACTGCCCTTGTTTTGTCCATACAATTCCAAAAAACTAGTCCTGGTCCTCGCTCTTACGTCACAAGTAAAGGAAAAAATCCGAAAAAAAAGTTTTGTAACTAAAAAAAATCATTTGTGATTTTGCAATTACAAACTTATATTTACAGCTAGAAATTTGATAGTGTTATATATCGATGTATGAGAGAGATTTTAATTTTTTTTTACAATAAATTGTAATTTTCAGCGAAATTTGCACGGAACCCACGGTGCGCGAGGTCCGGTTTATTTTAGGTACTTACTACACACACTAAATAATAGAAAAAAATGTCCAAAGAGATAATTATATATTTAGTAATCAGAGCCAGTAGATTCGCGATAGAGATATTCCTTTGAACATCTTACACTTTGAGTAATATGCACTTTTATTACTCTACTTTTCGTATTTAAATTTTTCCTCAATTAAAATATTGTTGCTTTGACATAAAAGCTCATTAACAACACTATATTAATATTTGTGTTATTGATTCTTGAATCAGAATGAATAAACTAATTTCCGTTTTGCATTATTAATTGGAATATCCCTTGCATTATTGCATAGTGAACTAAGTTGTTTCAATAAATACATATTCAGTAGTTTACTTGCACCAGCGCAACTAAAATGCTTGTCTAGCAAGAACTTATTAATGAACTACCTAACGTTACCTAACAGTAATTAATTAATAACGTCGAAGTTTGATACATGTTTATGTTAGATTATATCGCTTGTTTTGGAATAATATTGTGTATATATATTATACAATGGCGGATAGCAACTAGCGTACCAACATGTTTCTAAACGGCAAGTACGCAAAAATAACACATACCCCAAATAGTGGTTAATAACCCTGACTGTTAAACCGGAGGTCGTGGATTCGATTCCCGCCCAGGACAAATCTTTGTCCGTCGTAGAACAATAGTTTATTTTTCCTACTCCTCTTATTTACTACTTCTGATAAATTTCGTTCTTGCAAGACAGTCAATCGTTACCTGGGACACACCGAGCTTAAGTGTTTCGGTAGTATTCATTGGTTAACATTGTAGATCCTGGCTTACAGGAGTTGCAATAATGGGCATGTAGCTGGCAAGTCCCTAACAATTAAATAGTTTCTTTGGTCAATGTTGTTTATTTTCATTCCCACATCCGAAGAATATTAAAACAATAATTTAATATAGTAACCTACTTATCTTATGTATAAGGTCTTTTTTAATGAGGGTGTAATTGGTGGAAATTAACAGATGGACCGCATGCGAGAATAACCTAGGGAATTTTTTGAATTGCGAACATTTATTATGATAAACATGTTATAAAAACTGTAATATAAAACAAATAATTTAAGGGTCTCCTAGCGACCCGCCCCGGATTCACACGGGCAGACAATATATAAATAAATTATACACACAAACCTTCCTCGTAAATCACTTTATCTATTGGTGAAAACCATATGCAAATCCGATAGGTAGTTTTTGTGTTAATCTATACTAATATTATAAAGCTGAAGAGTTTGTTTGTTTGTTTGTTTGTTTGAACGCGCTAATCTCAGGAACTACTGGTTCGAATTGAAAAAATCTTTTTGAATTGGATAGTCTGTTTATTGAGGAAGGCTATAGGCTATATAACATTACGCTACGACCAATAGGAGCGGAGCATAAGTGAAAAATGTTGCAAAAAACAAAAACCGTTGAAACTAAAACATGCGAAAAAATACACAGACAGACGCGGCGCGGGATTTTTTTTTATAATATGTAAAGATATTAGGGGCACAGACTGCTAGAAACACAAAATGAAATCAGAAATCACGAAGCAACCTTGCGACATTTAAGATAGCTAAGTAAATTTCTCTCATTTCTTATAAAAAAATATTAATATCCGGTACTCTCTCATACAGATAGGTTAAGCCCACGCTTTAGCATAACATATTAAAACAGTGTGTCTACTTAGACATTTCATTAAAACAAGAGCAAAAACTTTATATGAAAATGAGTTTCTAAGTAAAACGACTGGTCTGCTTTTGACATTGTTTCTGACAAAAGAAAGATATACTTCATAATGTTTTTGTGAAGTTAAGATGGAAGCTATCTGAAATAGATAAAAGATTAAATTGGATGCTTAGGAAAAGGGTAAACTTGTGCTCCAAAATGTTCTTAAGTAAGAGGTTTATATACGTTGTACAGGTTTGGGTAATTTACATATTACTAGCGATCCGCCCCGGTTTCGCGCGTATAGTAAATTAATCTATATATACTAATATACAAAGCTGAAGAGTTTGTTTGTTTGTTTGTTTGATCGCACTAATCTCAGAACCTAATGGTCGGATTTGAAAAAATATTTCAGTGTTGGATAGCCCATTTATTGAGGAAGGCTATAAGCTATATAACATTACGCTGCGACCAAAAGGAGCTGAGCATAAATGAAAATTGTTGCAAAAATGAAAAACCGTTGAAACTAAAACATGCGGACAAAGTTGCGGGGGTTCAGCTAGTGAATTATATACTTAAACCTTTCTCTTTAATCACTCTATCCATTGGTGAAAACCATGTAAAAAGTCCGTTTGGTTTTTGAGTTTATGGCGTTCAGACAGAGACACCGACAAACAGACGTGGCGGTGGGTTTTGTTTTATAACATGTAAAAATGTAAAGATAGATAGATTACACAAGTGAATTTGACTACTGGAACACTATAAAACACAGTGAGGTCCCGCTAAACTTTACAATTATTCTGTCTTTTTTTTTTTGTTTTTTTAGGGTTCCGTACCTCAAAAGGTAAAAACGGAACCCTTATAGGATCACTTTGTTGTCCGTCTGTCTGTCTGTCTGTCTGTCTGTCTGTCTGTCTGTCAAGACCTTTTTTCTCAGGAACGCGTGGAGGTATCAAGCTGAAATTCATATCAAATACTCAAGTCTATGGTCTCTTGGAGCTGTGAAAAAATCAAACTTCTAAGTCAACGCGATCAAAAGATACTCCCGTTTATGCCGCAAAATTGCGCAAATTTTCGAAACTCGCACGGGAATCAAAACCTACAGGGTACTTCCCGTGAACTCAGAATCTTGAAATTTGGTACGAAGTAACGTCTTATAGTACAGATAAAGGAAAAATTGCGAAAACCGTAAATTTTTAGTTAGTCATATAAAAAAAAATATTTCTGTTTTTTTTTTTTTTTCATTTTGCAATTATCATACCATAACTATGACTCGATCGTAGTGATGGGTGAACTTTTACTTATATACCTACAGGTGTGTACGGAACCCTCGGTGCGCGAGTCCGACTCGCACTTGGCCGGTTTTTTTAATTATGTTTCTGTCTTCGTTACTATATTATATTTATTATTTTGGTTTATAACAATAACATATACCCCTGAATTACTTATTGTACATATAGTGAACGCATTTTAAATTAATCTGTGGAATATTATAGCGTTTTAAGTTAACTTGGTCCCTTTGCGCACCTTTTTATAACTTTTCTGAAGTTGGCTTATAGTTTTGTTGGATAGTGCTTAATATATATTTTACATAGAGTTTTGTTTGAGAGAGTTTTAATACCCATTTTGCATTAAACGAACGATAAAATATCGTAGTGGCATAGCGGTATACTGGATTTTTACGCATAAGGATGCAAGTTCGAATTCAGGTTCATTCTTAATAATGTGACTTACTCAAAGTTATTTATTTTTCTTAGTTATTCTGAGACTGATATATCTACCTAGCCTTTCCCAAGCTATGTTGAGGTCAGCTTCGTCGTATCAGATTTAGCTGAATATCGTATTTTACATGGAACTCAAGTGAAACCTGGACTAGTGATCAAGGATCGTTCCTTCTCTTTATAAGAAAAGGCTTTTGCCCAGCAGCGGGACACCTTTAAATATGATAAGATAAAATGAAAACATGAAATCTTTATCTCAGTAAACTGAACAATACAATAGAGCAATACAAAAACCAGTTGTAAAGAAATTACTCAGCCTGCCAGCAACATTTGTCACTAGTAGTATTCCACATTTACCGCAGTCGGGTACAACACTATACCATCTCGATATCGATTATCGATTGAACGTCGCAGCGTCGATAATATATAGCAGGTCAGCTTCCCAGCATTAACCTATCAGTTTCGAGCCGCGGGTGTAAAGGTTGGTGATCACTGAAAGCTAAGCGAGCTGTATTTGTAATTTTCCTTAATCTAAATAAATAATATGAAGTTATTTTCACAGATCACCTAGAGCGAGTCTCGCGTATACTTATATCCCACCTTCTTACTTTGTTCAATCAGTGAAATATATTATATTATAATATTTTTTATACCTTTATTAATTTATTAGGTACACCGCTTAGTTATTTTCTAATCAAACTTTAAAATTACATAGTTTCATTCGTGGGTTATGCGGAAAAAATAACTTTTTCACAACATAAGATATTGCAAATATATCTTTATAGCACTCTAACTGCTGTACTCAGAGACGTCTCTAAGTATAGCAGTATCATTTAAAATTATTGTGAAAGCTATAATAGCAATTGATTAAAAAACCTCATATATTAGGAGCACATCACCTATAAATCATCAGCCATATTTGGAAACCAAAAACATTTTTCCAAAAGCGATACTCAAAAGGAATCTATAGCTGCGCTTTTAATACGATGTCATCTCAATGGAGTAGTTTATTACAGCTCATACACGCTTCGTAATTTGAATGGGGTTGTGTGAGTTATTTATGGCTTTATTTTATGTCCCATTCAGCTCTATTAGCTTCATCGCCTAGACATGATCCTATAGTATTTTAATCTTTAAGTCTTTAAAATACCTTTATTCCACAGTTCCTGTTAGAAAACCGTTAGTTATTGGTTATTTTCTACCATTTCTTTAGTTTCAATAGATTTAGCATAATTAAGGAAACAATGACTGGGTAATTTGAATCTTATTTGTTTGTATTCAATGCTGCTTTTCATATAATTTACATAGATGTACAGTTGCTCATTGGTTTCCTACCAAAGAGTTTATAGCATTTCTTTGGACACGGTACTTCTATAGGCTTTTCTAAGTATTTATCGTTCTAAGAATCGTTTTAAAAAGTGGGTATACAGTTACAACATATTGGAATACTGAAAATAATTAGTCCCATGGAACAATTACATTGGAACTAGTGAGACGACTCTTTATTAAGATTATTCTCTGTAGTTCCATTACATATCCCAATGGATCTACTGCGACAAAAAAAAACTCATTAGTTACATTGGACTCGTTGACGATGGAGCTAGTGGGAATAATTAATATTTATCACTTATTTCATTAACGTCCAAAGTAATAGGTACTTCCCTTAGAGTAAATAGAGTCAAGCAAAGAGCTTGCGCATCGCTAGTAGCCTTGTGCAAAGTGTAAGCACATTTTAAGCTTAATGTACTGCGCTCGTTTACTGATTTATGTGATTTTCCGTGCGACGACAGACGTTTATGCGAAAATATCGACGGTTCCGATATTCTTAGGGTAATGTTAGGTTTTGAGATAGTTTTAATAAAATGGTGCGGTCTGTTTTGACACAAATTTTACGATTTTATGTGTTCATACTAGTGCCAACAGTTCATATTAGATATTCGTGCTCTATGTTTACATACTTATTCCTCTAAGGTTCTTACATTTATAGTTTCAATCATTTACACCCCCAACCCCTTCTTCTTATTTGGTTTCCGAAATGCCGATCGACATAAAAATTTGTTCATCCTCTTTGAACCCTCTTGTTGTGCTCTGATTGGTGGTTTGTATTTACATCATCCAATCACAGTTAATATTAGATTTATCATCAAATTAAATAGTCTTCAGCAACCAGGGTTAACTTAGTACTAGTTCATTATTATTACCGAGTTGATTGCGTCTCGTTCTTTTATCTTAGTAAGAACGTATGTAGAAGAATTTGCAAGAGACTCTAGTTACAGTTCTAAGGAACTAATTTAAGATTTTCCTAGCTTCTTCATTTTAATTAGTAGCGGGTACAGTTATATTCAAAAGATAAAGTTTCAAACAATAAGTCATAACTTGCACACGCTGAACAAACAAAGCGACTAACTCTTCAAAATGTTGATTAAAAGTATACAATATCTCTCTTCTCACATCATTTTAATTTTGCTGTGAGTTTCTGTACGTGTCTGTACTTAACGTTTTAAAACTATACCTGCAGCATCTCGCGCTTAAGTGCATGGACCACAGCTTTGCTACGTTTTAAGAAATAACTGCTTTTAACCTACTTTGAGAAAGCTTAACTTTTTAAATTTATCTTTTAAGGGTTTCTTGTCTGGAAAAAAAACCATTTCAAAGTAAAGACATCATCAAATCAATCCATACTAATATTATAGGTGCAAAAGTACATCTATGGCCTTTTTCTGTCTGTTGCTCTTTCAAGGCTAAGCCGCTGAACCGATTTTGATCAAACTTGGTATGGGATAAGCTTGGATCCCAAGAAAGGACAATAAGCTACTTTTCGCCGCGATAACCGACAACAACAGAGTCTTTACAACGTAGGCTTCTCCAAAGATCGCCAACCATCCCTGTCTTGGGCAACCCTCTTCCAGTTGCCAGCCACCTTCTTCAAATCGTCGCTCCGTATGTCATCACTGGTAGGAAGCACTGGTGGGAAAATCCTGGGTCTTTCGGGATTATGGGATCGACGATTCGAGAAATTACTGAATTTTCAAGTAATTTTGGTAATTAGGTCGGTTTTTTTTAAGATGTCTACTGCAGTTAGCCTGATCCATAAACTAACTACGTTACCAACGTTCACTAAGGGCACCCCCTGCGGGGTTCGGACCTCGTCTTAGTGCGTTGATAACTATCTTAATAAGGCAAAAACAGCAAGGGATGGCTGGATCTAAGTTTTTATCATTTAGGGACATATTTTTATTGCTGGTTTAGCCGGCTCGGGCCAGCTTGATCTAGGGACGGGGGGTACAGGCTATTTTAGTGTGCTGGGTACATAAGCGGGGTTGATAGACAGTGCAATAGGAACCAAACGCTTGCAGTGGATTGGTCAAACCTCAACAAAGCTAGCTTTGCTTCAAACGGATACTTAATTGTGACGAATACACGGGTAAGGGATAAATTGAAAACTATAGGTAGGTTCTATTTTACAAAGAATTTCAATGTTCAGCAGTATTTAATTTTAAAACTGCATTAATTCCTATATTATACCCACTTATGTGTAGTTATATGAACTAAAAAATGAGTAAATAATACATGTTAGATTTTATGACGGATGATTTTACATTATAGACTAACTGTTGCCCGCGGCTTTGCCCGCGTGGTTGTCGGTTATCGCGGCAAAAAGTACCCTATAAGGATATAGGGTACTTTTTGCCGCGATAACCGACAACCACGCGGGCATGTGTCTTCTTGCGATCCAATTTTAACCCATACTAAGTATCATCAAAATCAATTCAGCAGTACAGCACTGATTTTAAAACTGTCATTGTTATGTATTTTTGAGATTAAAATAAACCAGATCACTGTATATTTGAGTCGCTATTGAACGGATTTATGATAAATCTATAGAGTATCGTAGTCGGGTTTGACACTTGGATGGGATCACCAAATACCTATACAACGTGAAGGCTTACTTTAGTTTTTAAGCATACTAATAGCTTTGGCTGACAATGGCGCCGATTCCCTTGTTCCTAACTAAATCAAAATTAAACCATTGCTATCTTTTACTGACATACAAGGTGAGAAAAGAACGGCAACAGATAACAACTAACTTAGAAATGTCAAACTAGTTTTCGCCCTGAACATCACTTTGTTTTAGAGCACACTATTCTGCGTGTCGGTAGATTTGTATGAGAATTTTAATCGAAACTAAATTTGACAGCTCTAATTTTCGTCTATCCTTTTCTAATTGTGTACAAGTGAAAAAGATACCGATGGTTTAAAATAAGTTTAGGGTGGGTTTAACAGAATCGGGGCCAATGGCTTCAAAACTAAATATATTCAACAGTAGTAATTATTGCGATAGTACCTACGGTTACTCCTGTATTGTTTAAGTAAACATAACACTGTATTACCCGTAGGTGTATGACTGTATGCATTAAAACAGTATTAAAGTACTTAGCATCAATATGCGATCGATACAAAAGTTTAAGTGTTCCATTAACAAGTCACCAAGTTAGGCACTAGGTAGGTACTATGGAATATTGCGTCTCGAATAAGTTTACGACGTAAAGTTAGCTTAAACTTTAACATCTGTGACATTGTTTAGGTTTCCTGTGAATTATTCAATCTTTTATACTTGTTTATTTATGTACCTACACACAATATACATAAGACCTAAATCGTACAAGGATAATTACTTACAAATGTGTGCTTTTTTCTTACGAAATTTCTGACAGCAGATCTGCGAGACATAAAAAAAACACAGACACTTATTGAAGTTAAATATAATCCCATCAAAAACATAAATGTGAAATGAAAGCCAAGTTCAATAACAGGCTGCCTTGCAACTGCCTTGGTTGTTGACTTCAACGACAAAAGAGTCAGTCAGTCCTGAAATTTATTTATAACAACATAAAATATCATTTCTTCTTGTAACTTAGGATAATATATTGTCGCCTAAGGTCTGACTTGGCTAGTTCTTATATACCTCTATAGTACCTACATCCAAGCCTTACCGAAATAAATGTCTCAATATACTCAGACTTAAACGTAATTAAATTAAAGAGAAACCGGTATCAAACTCCATCGCCACTTCATCCGTCAAAACCAGCTACTTCAATCGATGACAATTTGACATCCACACCGCATACATAATTAGGTATCTATTATACAAATTATCAAAATGTATTGTACCTCGTTCGTTAGCCACGTCGAGCCTGTATTTCAAGTCCGACTCGACAGATGGCACTTACTGGGGCCCTTACCAACTCATTACACACGTTTTGAATTAATTACTAAACGTGCTTGTCACAATGTTCCCTTCCCCGCTTTTTTTGTTGCTTTATCATCACGCTGTAGCATTCAAATGTTGGTATTTAGTGACGCTATTTGAATTTGCCTATGTTGTTCATAACTTCTAGTAATAGCGGAATATGTACGATTTTTGTTTATTTGCTTAATTGTACACTTACCACCAGAAAATGTAACATCATAATAAAATAATGTGATATATAGTACCTATATCAAAATAACCATTAGTTCTTACATAAGAATTATAAATAAACTGGCGCCATCTTTTCGGCCTTTCATAACAGCGTTTGATGACGACATATTCGATGTCAACGGAAACAATAACTCTTATGCAGTACGGCATTAGACATCATCTTAGCTCCGACCAATGGCATTGTGTTTTGATAATTCATAAACACCGCGTATATTTCGCGATCTATTTGATTTTTTTTAATTGTAATAAACAATTGAAATAAATAATAATTATTAGATACGTTATGAATTAGGACTTAAATAGCATTAGATGTTAGTTTAATCCGGTGGTTAGTCGAAATCTTTCACCAGGAACCTACCACAACTATGATGATCTCATTATAAAAGTGAACGCTGAAGCAAAATTCGTAAAGCAATTCCAAAAAACAATAAAGTATAAATTGTAAAGTATTTAACAAATAAATGAACTTGTTATTTAAAATACTCCTAAGTAATTAAATAAAAAACTGTAACAATATATAATTATGTCATTTCATTTACAACACACCAAAAAGGTCAGGTCACAACATAAATCTTAAGTCGCACTTGTGTTAAAGTTAATTGATTGTCACTTCTAAGTCATCACTTAACATAAGTCTTCATGTTACAACACCCACATAAGACAAAAGGCTCTACTTGACCATATACGCTGACCAAAAAAAAAAGAAGAAAAATACGGCACTTCAAAAAAGTGCCATAGAAATAGAAAAAGAAAAGGAGGCGAGCGTACAATAAAATAAAAACCGGTTAAGTACTTGTCGGACTTGCGCTCGAAGGGTTCCCTATCATCTTACAAGTAACATCGTACAAAGTATTATGATACTCTAGGTACTTTATAATGTATGTTGTTAAAAGCAACAATAGATACGCACTCTGTAAAATTTGACTCTGTAATCTTTACCTAGTAGGGTTAAGTACGTACAACCGACCGACGATCGGAGACCGACAGCGGAGGCTTACATAGGTCCTGTTAGCATGCATAAATTCAAAATCTTTTAAAAAAATAGGCTCCAAGTAGCGCTTTTGAAGGTCAACAGTTTATATTCAGACAGAACACTGATTCGCGTACCCCTTCGACGCTTCCTAAGTGCTCTAGCTGTGGAGAAGTAATGACGCCACAAATCCCTTAGCAGCACGCTGTCTCTCATTTTACAAAAAATAATATTTAAGTATATTATTCTATAAAAATGAGGGACCGTGCAAAAAGATTAGTTTGAGGCCAAATATTAACAAACGGTTTAAACAACACAAATCTCAGAACAATCAGTCACCTTCGCTTACGGAATCCTAAAAAATCCTCGCTAGGTGGTCATCAAGTAAAAAATTAATGAATGGTGTCCAAGTACATCTGTCGCCGAAACTAATGGGAATAGCTATTATGCTCCAGTTGTTGGATGTGTCGCTTTAATGGTATCTAGAGATGTAGTTCAGTTCCAAATTGGATTGCTTTGGCCTTGCAAGGATTTTTGATGTTGTAGTGTTGGATATAAACCTTGTACGGTCAAGATATGTGTGTATTCCACATTTTTATGGGCAATAAATGTAACATATTTCCTTCGTCTTTGCTGTCGATATTTAATTAATAAAATAACTAAATTGGTGGTACTTACTTTTAAAATATCGCGCTGTGTGTTTGTCAGGTCGCAAGTGCAAAGGTATTTATGCATTGTCGCGCTAATTCTCGTTACATAATATAATTATTGTTATAAATTGGTGGTGTTTTCATTTTAAACAAATTAAACAAATTGAGA
The DNA here is from genome assembly GCA_932294365.1 of Diachrysia chrysitis. Lineage (NCBI taxonomy): Eukaryota > Metazoa > Arthropoda > Insecta > Lepidoptera > Noctuidae > Diachrysia > Diachrysia chrysitis. The sequence continues at coordinate 4,262,032 of OW028661.1, forward strand.
CAGTAATTATTATATTCTTAATTTCAATCTTTGAATATTGAAAAGCGACGTAACTGTCCAGTGCAAAACGACAAGAAAAAATAAAATAAATATTTTTATTTAAATTATTATTTAAGTAATGTTGTAGTCAAAATATTGCAGTTATCATAAACTTTTAACATTTTTTTGCTTTTTGGACTAGACTTTGTGTTTTTTTTATTGGCTATAATGTGTAATACTTACTAATATTCTTTGATAAAAAATAAGTGTTGTTGTTGAAAGTTATTTTCCTCTTTTGTTTAAAAACATGGTAACCAATGATGAAAAAATAATTCAGTAATGATGGAATTTTATATAAATCTATAATGTTTGGACTCAAAGCTTACGCAGTTAATCTTAATTATTTTAATACCTTTTTATTTCTTCAGATTTGAAAAAACAGTGTCGTGTTGCTTCTATTTTTGGTTCTGATTAATTGCGCCCCAGGTTATAAGGGTAATTTATTCTGAACACCAATTTCCTTTATCTCGTTGTATTTGATTAGATTTTGGTATTTTATCTTATAAATAGAATTAGATCAGTATTTACTTTCTCTGGATCTGTTGATCTTTAATGTAGAAAGTAGGTGCTAATGTTGTCATAAAGTCTGTTTACTTACTTTACTCCGTTCCTCTCTATGCCATAATCATCATCATGTCTTTGCCCTGTTCCCAGTTCAATATTTGAGGACGGCGCAATGTGTATTTTGCTTCCATTCATCTCTACTACTCGTAATCTCTGCTTTTACTCCATTCTTTCTCATATCATCTTTCACACAATCCATCCATCTCTTTTTTGGTCTTCCTCTGCATATATATCCATTCACAGTCATACTCAATAAAAAATCTATGAGAAATATTATGATTAAGTAGGTCAAGGTCATCAAATCTAGTGTGAAAAAATATTATTCAGTTGAATACTTAGTTAGGTGTATTGAGCAAAATAAATAAAACTATCGAAAACAGTTTTTTTAACCGCGTAATTGATCGACATTTATTTTCATCAAAACCTCTTGTATATAGGAACCAAATTTCAAGTCAATAACTTTTATAGTTGCTTAGTAAAACCGATATTAAAATAGCTTAAAAAATTGTGTATCGCCGTTACCGACTTTCTCGAAATAATTATTTACCTATAATTAATAATTATATAACTGTATTAGAAAAACAAATCTTTGAAGATATGAACATTGTTTGTATTACTTATGTTTTACTGCGTCATTATTTATTGGAAATAAATATATCTCAACGACAATACATTACGCATCACTGGAGGGTTAACAAGTGTGATAGATTTGATATATCTCAAACAATAGATATATCAAGATTACTTGCTATCAAGAGTAGGTACTTGAGATGTACAATTCTGTAACTTAGCGATCTTTTTTGGCTTGTTATCTACCTCAATATTCTAAGAGATACCTATTAAATTTTAACGACGTCTGTGGTCGAGTGGCGTACATGCCGGATTCGAGGGTGTCGCTAGCTCTGAAGTCCCGGGTTTGATCAACAGACAGGTCAATATAGAAAACGAGTTTTCTACATTGTATCGGGTCTGGATGTTTGAGGTACCTTTGTTGTCTCTGATTCCATGACACTAGTGCTTTAGCTACTTACTTTGGGTTTCGAGCAATGTATATGATGTTGTCTACATTATTGATATTATTATTTATTAAATAAACAAAAAGTTTAACTTTACTGATGCTGTTAGGTATTTGGTGACGACACACAAACACATTTTTTCTACACTATTTAAATACCATATTTTTATTTTAATAACAGCATTAAATTAATACCGACCTATCAGTGTCTCACAGCTGGGCAAAGGCCTCTTCATACAGAGAAAGTAACGAGCATTGATCACTAAATTTGCTCATTGCAGGTGAAAGATTTCAGATTGCAATTTTTTGTTATCCAGTTGTTCTGACGATGCTTTTCTTTACCGATTGTCAACGTTGTAGTCCAGTCATTTAAGCTTAAATTAGGTAAGAATCTCGGAATTCGAGATACCCAGCTGTAAGTCTGTAAATACTTGTATATTGACACCCTGAAAGTTGTCTCAAAACCTACATATGGTAGGGTGTGCGCAACTATTAAATTTCAAGGTCAAAGGTGACAAAAATAAATGTTTTTTTTTAAATATCTCATTTCTTATGGGTTTTTTGCTATTTGTATTTATTATCAATATTGTAGAATTAAAAATTCTCTACAAATTTTGTTTAAAAAGTTTTTTTATACGGTGAGCCGTTTTCGAGATAAAGGGCGGAGAGCAATCAACATTTCAAACGTGTATATTATCAAGTTCAAACTTGGTTAGGGCATGATTTGAAACCCCAGGTATGGGGTTGGGCAATGCGAAACGATTTTCTGGAGCCTATCATGACAATTTTACCACCTGCTCCAGAAGATTTGCTAAATACAATTTTCTGCAACTGCAAGAGTGGATGTGGTTCGCGATGCGGATGCAGGAAAGCGGGCTTGCAATGCTCTTTAGCTTGTCGACAATCGGCAAGCTTGTCCCAATGCTCTACCATCAGAGCGACATTAACGAAGATGGAACCTTTGAGCCCGAAATCATGGAAGAACTTGAGACAAATGTGGTTGAAGACGATATTGAAGACCAGTTTGAAATTTACCAGCAGCGGGAAGACGACGATGAAGAGGAAGAAGATGATTAAAATTATAAATTATAGTTTTTGTACCCTTTATTCCATTTTTTTTACTTTTAGTAAAAATAAATGTATTGAATGATATTTTTTAATAAAAAGATTAATTCATAATTTATTTGTTTTTTTTTCATCATGTCAGAAGTTATTAATATTAATTAGGTTAAAATTCAAATATAATTCCTAAATTTTCATTAACAATTCTGCAATGACATGGGCAGGTAAGTGTTGTTAAATAAATTAATACTGAATAAAAAGTGGATAGGTTAGGAAAAAAATGATAAATATAATATAACAGTTAATAAAAATTGACAAATATTTATAACCATTGATTTATCGATAGTCCATCAACTATATATGGCGCGTTTTCGACCGGAGGCACCGGTTGACCAGGACCTGAAGTGATGCTGTGACCGCGCGCTCTCCGCCCTCTATCTCGAAAACGGTTCACCGTATAAAAAAACTTTTTAAACAAAATTTGTAGAGAATTTTTAATTCTACAATATTGATAATAAATACAAATAGCAAAAAACCCATAAGAAATGAGATATTTACAAAAAACCGTTTTTTTGTGACCTTTGACCTTGAAATTTAATAGTTGCGCACACCCTACCATATGTAGGTTTTGAGACAACTTTTAGGGTGTCAGTATACAAGTATTTACAAACTTACAGCTGGGTATCTCGAATTCCGAGGTAAACTTACTATAATGACTGGACTATTGTCTTAGAATATGTTATAGCATGTTTCCTAATTTTTTTTTAATGTCCCCGTTTTAGATTAATGAATTTTATTGGACACGTATTTTTTTTTTCCTGCAAACAAAAAATGATCAAAATACAGACAACGGAAATTTCGCGTGACGTCACTCCTCGCTACAATTTTTACCAAGGCGAGGTGTCATAAGCCCCCACTCCGAAACTTTAAAGCGCTGTATCTTTTTAATTTTGTATTGTTTTGATAAAAGAAAAAATACGTGTCTAATATTTTTTTATCATCTAACTGACGGACTAAATAGATTTTAACTTTTCATACCCAGTCAACATCCCTATTGAGAAAGTACATAACTTTGCGAGAGTCAGATCGGTACTTGCCTGAAATGGGTTTGAATATGTATATTAAACCGCTAGGCCACTACGACATTTCGCCAAACAGCATTTACTTTGTTATAAAGAGAATTCGATAATAATACGAAGTCAGTTAATGCCATCCATTAAGGTAAGTAGGTACATAACCAAATCTCTCCAAAAATACATCAAACTTCTTATCCGCGACCACACTATGATAAGAATTATTTACAATATATGGATACATTAACATTAATGAAACTTTCTCTTTATGAAAACAGTATTAGGATTATTAAATAAACTATCTTTTGCCAGCGGTTTCACCCGCTCGAACTATAAGAAACATTTAAACATCCCACCTGTGCTTGTAACATAAGCTATTAAAAGCAGGACTGTTGCCAATGTAGAAGCGAGACAGCGCACTATACTGCGCATAGCGGCGTCTCGCTTCCACAACGGCAACAGCCCTGTTTTATGAGATCATAGTAAGCGAGCTAGACATACAAATGGGATGATAAGTATAAATCCAGGATATAAACCATATGAACAGTGCCCTCTTTAATTAATTTTAATTCCAATACAATGCCAATGTAAAATTAATACCTATTAGTTTAGCGAGCGATTAGCGAGAAAATGCTGTCAATTTAAGGAACTAATTGGAATCTAAAATTGACAGTAGGTATCTTTTAATACAGTGTGTAATTGTGTGCCTACTAAATTAATAACAATTTTGCATTGGCATTGTATTAAATAGAAATTCATTCAAGAGCACTCTGCCTGCGTTTAAAATTGAATAAAAATTCGGCAAGTCCTTTTCGTAAATAGGAATCAAGTATATTCCTACATCTATGTAAGTAACAAAGTCTCATATTTTTGACATTTGAATCATAGTAGGATTTACCAAATAGCATTGTTAAAACCACTTAGTAAATAATGTAGTTTGCATTAGGACCTTCTTTATATTCTGTTTCAAATACATATGATAGTATATTATGATATCCATTAGTCTATTCATGTATTTACAGGATAATATTAAAGTTTTTCTCTTATCTACTAATGGGGCAAAAGGTTACAAAGTAGTGAATCTTATAAAAAAAAAATAACAACAAAAACATTTTGCATTGGCATTGTATTAAGTAGAATTGAAATTCATTTAAGGAAAGTTAACGTGGGATTACGTTAACTAAGTAAGTATAACGGTTTTTTTTATTTGCCTTAAACATGCACTTCAGAGCAAGAGATGCCTAATATACAATAGTCTATCGTTCTCATAACCTTTTTTAATAAAAGACCAGCTGTTTCACAATAATATACAATTTATGATTAAATTATGTCTCATAGGTAAGTTTGATTTCGATAAAGTCAAGCAGATGGCTCACAATAATTACTTTTACTCAATAAGTTACTAATCAAAAAGTATATAGTTCATTACACAATTCAGACAAAATATTTTATAGACATCAAAGTCAAGGGCCATTAGTCGCACGATTTGTTTACTTTCTTAATTAGCAATAATATATCCATTCTGACTTATTTTATTTGACTTTTTTATGGCAACAGTGTAATTACGTGTTCTCATTAACGCATACTTTCCATGTTATTAGAGACCAATGTCTATGGGGCGTCGAGTCCGCCATAAAAACGTTTTCTGTAATATAATGTGTGAATACAGTTGTAAAGTTCGTTTCTAACAAACTTTAATTATGTTAAAACTCAGTGGAATTTACCTTATTACGAAAAGACGATAAATTAGGGTACTCATTCTAATAAGGAAACCTCAAGACTTCTCGAGAGGTTGGTACTTCAATTTCTTGATTACAGCGCACTGGGCTATGATTTTTAATTCTCTTTTTTATGATATACCTACTTGAGTATTTTTTTTCTGCATAATTATTTAGTAGGTTCCATTTCTAGGTCAACTAAGAACCTTAATTACAAGTCTGGTTTTAAATTATTACATACTAACTATAGCCTTAGTGTGTGTAAGTAGTTCTGCTATTCGGGACGGTGAAAAAAAACAATATAATTTGTTGGTTTTGTCACCGTCCCGAAGTTCATGAAAATCAGTCCACCCATTCTTGAATAATAAATGCTGTAACTAACCCGATTTAAGATTAAGTGATCTTAAATGTTACTTTGTATTGATACCTATGTATTTAGCAAAGAGATATTTAGAAACATAAAAAAAACAAACAAATGTTTATTAACCTACACAAAAAATCGTAAAAGAAAAACCCCACGTTTAATGATAATATATAATTATGTTATGTAACAAGTAATTAAAAAATATATGTCTGAAACAGAATTCCTTTGCAAAATTGTACATAATATCTCATAATATAATCAATTGCTGATCATCGTTGAGATTTTTATAAATAAGGCCATAACTATCTATCTGATGGACATTAAAACAAAAACAGTTAGTCATTGATAAATACATGATAATACACACGACAGTAGTAACATCGACATGAGCCTTGACAGGGCGTTGTCGTAATGGACCTGATGTGTCGACTGTACAAATGTCAAATATCGCAAAATGAACCATTAACACGATGACTTCCTAAAAATAAATTGAAACCATAATCACACCCTCTTTAGGGAAAACCTAATTTACTTTTTACAGTTATTGCAAGAAATTACATAAAATATAACAAGATTGATTCAGTTCGCGGTAGGTGAACTTAAGTGTAATAAGGCCGTTTGTACACGTGACGACGGAAGTCTCCGATAGTACATAATATCGGTTACTTGAGTCACAGTTCTGATGAGTTACAGTTCAAAGTCACAGTTGGTTTAGTTTGTAAACAAAGCTACTTGAATCGCGAGACGTAAGTTCCGTACTCAGCCAATATAGGCGTACCTAGCCGCTACAAAATACAAGTAATGATAAAACTTTTTGTTTTCCGCCTTTATGTATAAGAAATAAGTCGTCCTAACATAACATAGTTGTATTGGTTTCACCTATATAATAAGAGTATTTAGATATAAATTTTAAGTTAAGATGTTGCTAAATTATTTCCACTCATAATTATACAGACAAATTTAGATATTTCCTCCGAAATAAATTAAATTTTCAATAAAATTCTCCGCCATCTTGAAAATAGCGGTGACATGAGTATTGGCGATCTCAACATTCGAGTAGCGCGCGACTTGAGTCGGCGACACGTGCCCGGGTAGGAACCTCTGTGAGCTTTATTACAGTAGTCGCTTGAAGACTAATAACAAAATCAAAATTCCTTTCTTCAAAATAGGTTATTAAGTAGCTCTTTTTGATGGTCAAACAAACAGACAGCACTCGAGTCACCTTCCCGCTTCCTACGTGCTCTAGCTGTGGAGATGAAACGGCGCAACAAACTGCCCAGCAGTCACTAAAGTCGTAAATCGGAGACTTGCGTTGCCACGTGTACAAAGAGCCAAATTCTTCACCGATTATACTTTTAGACACTCGTATCACGCTGGACGAAATTCTCTAAAGAGATATTTAATTAGAATTTGCTAAGCAGTTGCTAAACACCGTCGAGATTTTTATTAATAAGGTCGTCAACGCATGGTATATACCAAGTCGTAGAGTATCTAAACGTATATTACCTTGATATTAAGTGATGTAGGGATGTTGCTTACATTTCTTGCTTTGTAAGCAAGGATTTAATTGAATGTCAGTCTTCGCCATGTCTTCTCAGAAGAGCGTTATTTTGAATTCACAGTAAATAACTTGTTTAAACAAGAGTGTTTGTTGTTTAATTGTATCTAAATTACCTACGCCATATACATTGTATATCATAAATAGATTGCTTGTATTGTTTTTACAGACGCCAAAATGGCATGATACGCAAAGAAACGTCTAAAAATAGCGACTCACACCTACGTGATGTGCGTTTTTGTAAAATAATTAATAAAACAATATACCTAAATGTCAATAAATAAATATTGTAAAATAATTAAGTGTTTTTTTTAATGCAGTACGGTTGATTTTTGTACCTAATTCTTTGTTTCCGCTGTCATAATAGTTATTTAAAGAAATCAAAATAAAACAAATAAGATAAACAATGGAATATACAATCCATTGTTTGTAAGTCCCCGTTAATGGTTTGTGTCTGTCATATTTGTCAATAATAATTCAGTGCGTACGTCCTTATCAGCTACCCTTATCTCATGAGTCATTGTTTTAGGGCGCGCCCAGTCAATTGCTTCGGTACACCTGTGCCCTTACTCTCCAATTTAATTTTAATTTTAATACAATGTCAATGCAAAATTGTTATTCAATTAGCAGGCACACAAAAAATACTCTCAATGTTTAGATTCCAGTCAGTTCCTTCCATTGACATTTTTTTAAGAAAACTGAATCTCCTGCCTCCTAAACTAATATCAATTTTGCATTGGCATTGTATTAGAATTAAATATAATTGGAAAGATTAAATAAATATTACAGTGCCTTTAGCACTGTAATATTTATACAGGGCTTTATCGATTTTTTCATACATTTCTTATTGTGTAACTTACGTTGCTGTCTCATTATTAATTTAAAACAAGACAACAATTATGTCTCTCTTATCGATATTAATGTTTTTGGATTGCTTTGTCTGTTTGTGTTTATATAATAATGTGACGCAAACAGAACTTACAAGGGCTTAGGAAGAATTATACGAAGTCTACTCTATCTTTTAGATTAAAAAACGGAGACGGTTAAGAAACAGCGAATAACTTGCTAAGGATGAAGCGCAATTAAGACATTATTAAGACATTTTTTTTTAAACGTCAATGTATAGAAGGTGATTCGTTTTGGGTTCAACCATAAAGTAGTGTTTACACAAAATATAACTATCTCATCTGATTAAAGCCGGCTTCCCAAGGTCCGCTATATCGCGGAACACACCGCACCGCTGACCATGCGAAGTGGTTCCGTCCGTCCGTGATAACGTAGACGCGTCTACGCTCGTCCGTCGCAATTTACCGCGAGTCGAAATATACTCTAAGTTGTTTAAAATTGGGTTTGATTTTCAAGGTCTGTGAGTCGTGTGAGCCGTGGGAAGCCGGCTAGAAGTACCTAATGACAACGCTTGACTGATATATAGATTGCAGTGTGTAGACATTTGACTTAACTCATACTCTTAACATAATTTGTCTCATATCTCACAAGTAATCTTAAAATACTCCCATATTAAATCAATTTGGAAAATAATACCTAAATTTTTTTTTACGACTCTTCTTTACCTAGAATAATTATATAATTTATGAGAAAGGAAGTCTAGATATAAATCTTAGGCTCACCAATATGAAGAAGACGAAAATTTAAAAAATATAATTAACTTCAAGTTTGGTATATGTTCACTTGTATTTGTAGACATTTAAATAAGAAGTTATTTGTGCCTTGCGGTTTTACTCCCCTAGTGTTTCTTCCATGATAAGTAACGTGATTTTAATCATCTATAATTTTCTTCGAGATACGGGCTATTTATATGCAAAAAGTGACAGGGCGACGCGACTTAAACGGAGCTGGGCAGGACACTTAGCTAGACGTACAGACGGCCGATGGAGTCGCACTGTTACTGAATGGTGGCCAAGGACAGGTCGAAGGAGTCGGGGACGACCGAGAGCACGTTGGGTTGATGACATAGTTAAGGTAACAGAAACCACCTGGATGAGGGACACGCAAGACAGACAAGAATGGCAGAAAAAAGGGGAGGCCTATACTCAGCAGTGGGTGATTACAGGCTGAAATGATGATATGCAAAAGGATTTTTTTTAAACCCGCCTAGTTGTGTCAGAGATAGCGCGTTTAAACAAACAAACTCTTTAGCTTTATTTTATTATAACTATAGAATAAAGATAAGTGTAGTTTTGTGTCTACAGAAATACATTAAATAATTCATATCACAATAACACATAAGTGGAAGTTACAAATTTCTAATTGGGTACATTAAAGTCCAAAATAGCCCATAATAGACATTATTAGGGACCAGTCCATACATCATTATGTCAAAAACATTATATTGTTATCTATTTTGTATTGTTGTGTGCACGGTGGCCTGCGTGATATGAAAAGTAATACGGTTCACAGATTTAGGATTGACTCTCAAATCGAAATTAATCAAGTGCGCAGATAATGTAGAAAAATAGATGTTTGGGAGATGTCCACCCTTTTTTTTATTATTTTTTTGTTACGGGGTGAAAATCTAATGACTTCTAACCACGCCGAGGGCACGACGTGGGGATATGTCGGACATGCAACGACAGAAAACATCTCGGTCTCGTCCTTTGCCGGAGTCCCGGGTTCGCTAAAGCAATGTCCACGCTTGCCCAAATAATCATGTCGCATTCTCATACGATTTTAATACCTTATAAAATTGTCTCATAGAGAGCTGAAAACTAGGTACGTTCAAAATACATATACATACGTACAAAAACTAAACAAATTCTAAGATGTAGGGTACGGTAAGGTAAGGGGTAAGGTACTAAATTAAAATTTAAACTGTTTTATAATTTATGACATAAGAAACATGTTTTGAATGACTACCATTATTAATCTCGCTGCCAGGGGCGTTAGTCGTGCGCGAGGTTATTCCATAGTTTATTGGTTTGCTATGATAGCTGACGAGCCAGCGCCAACTGGTGAACGCAGTACCGGTAGCTGTCATTTGCTCGGTTTTGTAAAAAGGCTTCTTATTTGAGAAATTCTTGGCTGCTAAAACAACCTAGCCTACCCAAAGTGAAGATGAAGCAGAAAACAGTTCTACCGCGGTTCATAACATAATTATACCTCTAAATATAAAATAGTAGCTGTTTCCCGCGGCTCCTCCTGCGTGGATGTCGTTTATCGTGACAAAAAGTAGCCTATGTTCTTTCTCAGGCTTTAGACTATCTGTGTATCAAATTTCATTTAAATCCGTTAAGTAGTTTTGGCGTGAAAGCGCGACAGACAGATAGAGTTACTTTCGCATTTATAATATTAGTAAAGATAGAGGTTTATTACAGTATTATATAGTTATAAGAAACAGTAATAATAAGCAACCCTTCCACTACTCCAACGCAAACTAACCACAAATACAGCCTGAAAATTCATATTGCAACGTTGAATTTACATTTTCTGCTACGCGTCATTAAAATAAAATCATACACGGTTTCAATTTGAAATCCAATATAATTTCTACACCGTATTTACAATATTAATTGTATTTTGAATGGAATTTTCCTTTTATTCGCTTTTTACATATAATATACAGAAATTTATCAATGAAAACTCAGTGAAACCCAATTCTATTAAATTACACGATGGAATTTTTCAGATTAATGTTATTTAATCACGCGTAAGGAGTAATTTTTTTTTGTATAACATACACAGATTGCCTATCACCCGAAGCTCAGTGTTTCCTGTCCGACGGCGTAAGCATACTATAAAGGCTTTATCAAACAGAACGCGTACTTAGAGAGCGTCAGAGCGTTAGCGCTACGACACGCTCTGACGCGGCAAATGATGGGTTGACAGGGCACTACCGTCAAAATACAATACAATTCGACGCTATAGCGCGGCGATAGGATAGCGCTCTGACGCGCGCTAAGTACGCGTTTTGTTTGGCGAAACTTTAATCCCCGTGTTTGAACCAAACTTACATCATGAACGCTCCTGATATTTCACGACCTACTCGTACCCAATTTAAAACGATTTAATTGACCTGATTAACACATTGTATACTATGATAACTGCACCCCGTTAGTAAAGTTTAATGTACACTTATTTATGTTTACGTGACTTAATTCAGGTGGATGATCTGTTTTTAACGAATTCCGTGTTTAGGTATTTAATCCTTGTGTCACGGGGGATTTTTACAAACATTCACATTACACGCACAAAGAACACCCAGACTTGGCCCATGCGGGGATCGAAACCGCAGCACGTCGCATACAGTTGTAATTGAGATGTTGACTAGGTATGAGAAGTAAAAATACTATGTGTACAGTCATATCTTCATTTCATTCAAGCCTAGAATTAATATGATGTTTAGAGAGCCTACCATAACAATTTGTCGTCATGTTACTCGCTCAGGAGGTCGTAATGGATACGTCGAGTGCCAATGCAGGCAGCGCGGCGTCCGATACTAGATTAACTATCTCGTTTATCTATGTGATGTATTAGAACCTGTTAGCTGTGTAACTACGTCATCAGTATATCAGTATATCGTCAGGCGGAATAAAAGAAATACCTATTTCACTTTTTTAACCCCTGACGCAAAGTGAGAAGTTATAAGTTTGACGTCTCGGTCTATCTGTAGCATCGTAGCTCCTAAACCAATGGCCGATTCTGACGTGTTTTTTTGTTTGAAAGCTGATGAGATAATGCTGGTTCCTAGCTAATTGATGAAGATCGGTTCATCTCTTTGAAAGTCAAGTCAGCAATTTTTCAAATCTTGTCGGGGATTTCTCACTTTTTTATTTTAAGACCGCACCACGGTCGCTTAATGCTAAAGCTTATACTAAATCTATTAACTAGTGTATTAAAGTGATAATTACCTTACAGCAACTAAAACACACACTATTATATTCTTCATAATATTTCAAGATTTTAATTAAAACTTTTGAAGAAAACCCATTTTATTTTCATTTTGCAATCCTCACACGTGACTGTACATCTGATTGCGAAAATTCTGCTGAATTTGTAAATTCTCCTTCGTTTGAAGTTAACTGCTTTCATCAGCGGTATCACTAATTTAATTGGTGATATTAATAATTGAAGGGAAAAAACCGCTCTGTTTGAAATGGGTAAACAGAGGGCCGAACCACAAATTACTACGCACGTGAAATGAGATAAAGCCATTACGTCAATTGAACCTTGTTATAGTAACTACAAAATATTGCACCATTAAGTGTATTATCTTGCCGTGCACTGAGTCATTTATTGACAGTTAATACTTAGTAGGCAGTAAACTAGTGGGAACAATTTCTCGTGTGCCGAGAAAATTACGTTTATAAGTATTAGAAACAAAAGTTGAGGATAAAATATTGGAACGCCAGTATTGCACGTAATGATGGTTTCTCAAGGCGTGTTATATCAGGAGTCGCACCTAGCCACTGCGAGCGAGCAAGCGCCACCTCTCTATGAGAATGAGAAGAGACCTGTGCCCAGTAGTGAACCATTTATTGTAAGAGTATGTATATAATTCATTACAGACTGCAGTGCGATTGAAAACGGAATTTGCGTCTGGTCAGTTTGCAGTTAAACTGGTCTAAAAAGGCAGCATTAGATGTTTTGTATTTCATTCATAATAATATGTTTTCTTTGGATATTCAAGATATACTATTATTACATATTATTATTATTATTAATTCGCTTAATATTAATAGGATACTGAATAGATTAATCATGCCTCTACTTAAATGCGATAGTATAAATTTAGTTTTGTGACCTCCTTCCGTATTTCCGACTTCTATTATATTTTTCAACTATTTTAAAATCCACATATTAGCTGGTTGGCCATCTGCATTGAATATTTAAAACCTTAAAAACCGTTAACGTGTTACGATGTACAGTTTAAGCCTATTTTAATGCGTTAATGTATTTTGCTTAGAATTTAACTGGACTTAAATATACTAAATACAAATGAAAGTATTTTTAGAACAGATTTTTGTATCATTAAATAGGATTTAAAGTTAAGCCTTTAACACCAGGTTTGTTTGATACCTAATATTCTAATTACTTTAACTTAATTTAGCTTTTAAAATTATTTATAAATAGGTACAGACTCTGTACAGAATCTGTATCTATTTATAAATAATTTATTTCTTTATTGTTTTGTATCTTTTCAGCCAGTAATTAAAGTAAATAGTAACAACAACAAATCAGTAGCTGGTAAAAATAAAAATTAAAGAGTTTTTTTACTCGGGGAATCCTCTTGGACTTTTCCTGCCTTGGGGATGGCGTACTGTACTGCTTCTCCTCTGCCTTTACCTCGGACCCCACAAGAACGCATTTACTACAGTCTTTTTTTATCGTCTTCTTCTACTTGCTGCTGTTCTCAATTGCTTTGGGTCGGCGCAATGTGTGCACTTCTTCCATTTAACGAAGCAACTACTCGTCATCTCAGATAGGTATGCAGGCTACACTAACACTTTATATTATATTACATTATATTATATACTAACATTTTTATTACATAATATATATTCCGCTTACTACAGTGATGCAACAAAAACTAAATATCTAAATAGTTTATTTTTTAAAACGAATAACAGCAGCATGTAATACTTCGAAAAAATATTTTGTGTATCTACAAAGAAAGAAAATATTCGTAACGTAATTTTTCCTTCACTTAGTGACAGGGAAAATATGAAATGCTTTCAGGCTTTCAACTTCATTCAAAGACAGGCACGTGTCATTGTAACAACACAGCGTTTAACGTCAAAAAGTAAATACACGTTCCTGTTACTGAACTCAAATGAACCCATGGTAATTTAGAATATTCTAATATTCGTTCATATCGCCAAAGCTATGTTTGGATTTCAACTCAAAGACGAAATATATGACACGATGGGTGGATGGATTCCAGCTTTGCGAGTGTATTTTATATTTTTTTATTATTAAATAAAATAGATTTGAATTGTAATGAAAACGAAACGAGTTTTACTTTGGTAATTAATGTGAGATTTTTTAGATTTTGTATTAAAGCTTTCTTAATAAATAATAATAATAATATCTTGGGACATCTCACACACGGTCATTTGATCCCAAACTAGGCAGAGCCTGTGCTATGGCAACTAGACAACTGATAAACATACTTATATATTTCTAAATACATACATATTATAGATAAATTACACCCAGACACAGAACAAATGATCGTGCTCACCACACAAAGTTTCGTCCTGGGTGGGAATCGAACCCACGACCTCCGGTTTAGCAGTCAGGGTCACTAACCACTAGACCAACAGGCCCGTCAATATAAATAAATGCTGGGTTATGTTACGAAACACGTGTTCGTGGTCATTTCCTGGAAATGGTCAATACTCGTTCCGTCTCTATAGGGATGAGGTTTTTGCCCAGGATAAATACAGGCCGGTCGCAAAACAAAATAATTATTTACTTTGCGAGTTACATTATTGATTACAAAATCTTAATTTATTAATATTGCCCACTGGTACAGAGCAGATCGATTATAACGTATGAGCAGTCAAGACTATTTTAAACAACTCGTGCTTAATTTGAAAAGGTTTTAAACTAAAAATTAAAATTCTTAAGTTATAGGTTTCTTCTGAATTTATTAATAATTTAACTTAAAAATAAGACTGTAGTTGGAAGCTCTACAGATTGAACTAACTAACAAAAAATTGTAGGGTTTAATTACCAACAAAAGTGCCTAATTTAAACTTTATTGTCATAGAAAAAATAGCTTTAGTTCTTCGGCGCTAACGGCACATAATTACAGCAAAATATCGCACCATTCTGCCTTTTTATTACCGAATTGTATTGTTATGCAAAACAGCTAGGCATTTATAGAATGAATGAATTAAAAATTCTGGCTGCAACATAGGCATAAAAAAAAGTTATCTTGGCCGTTGGTTCGCCAATTTTAATATCCGACCACTACATTTGGAATGGGTACTGGGTATAACATGAATTTATGATATGCGCAGTTGCAATTTTATTTTAAAATGCCGATACTCATATATTTATAATTTATATATTTTGCTATAAGGTTTTTTAACCACGATTAGGTATTTACTATTATAAAACAACTCTCTCCTGTCTGCGTTTTGTTTTTTCGTCTTATTATGTTCCTTGGTCGGACGTTTTTTTAAACAACTGACGCAAATAAAGGGATATTATACGTTTGACATGTCTTTCGGTCTCTGTCTGTGGCATCGAAGCTCCTAAACGAATTGACCAATTATTTTGCGGTTTTTTATCATTTGAGAGCTGACATAATCGAGATAGTTCTTAACTATAATTTATGAAGATCTGTTCAGGATCTGGAAAGTTATTAGCAATAATATAAGGTAAACGCAGCTATTACCGACCCTGATAAGACAATTTTAAAATCGATGATAATTATTAAGAGCTGTGATTGCTTTCAAATGCAGTGTTTTATTTTTATATGAAACTGTCATTTGTCTAGTTTATATTTATTACCTTATATGCCCAAGTTTAGAATGTTTTCTTAAAAATATAAAAATATTAAGTGAATAACTCGATTTTTGGTATTACCGACCCATAGGAACGGCTATGAAGCTATTAACGATTTTTATGAAGCTATTACCGAGTGTAACAAAACTAGGTATTTTGTTTAAATAAGAACAAGTAAATGTGGTTTCGTGAAGGTAATTAGCATGGATTAAGAAAGGCATGTAAGCTTGCATTGACTTTCCTCCGCTTTTGTTCATCCATGTTTCTGCAAAAAGAAATTTTATGTATTTCGTTTGCCATATTAATTTTCATAATTATTTTTGTTATTAGTTAATAATATTAGCTAGTATTTTCTGTAACCAGTTAACCAGTGTAATGTAACATTATGGATAATGACCAGTTTTTTTTTTTTTTTTTTGCTTTATTTTACATTATAGGAAAACTTACAGCTAGATAATACAATAGTAAAAATTATAAGTAAAATATGGCCAATTACAAGTTTTCACTACTAAGATAAACAATAGTAAACAGTACAAACCTTATTCAGAAACAAAACATTAAAAAATTTTCAATTTTTGATTTTTCCTTAAAATAAATAAACTAAGTAAACAAATTAACACGTACTATTAAATGCTTGCTAATGGTTATCAAATATTATCAAAAAAGTAATCGCACAGAGTCTTTTTAAGTTTAGCAATACTAATGTTACAGAGATCGATGTAGGAGTATGGAGGATCATTAGGAATATGGAGTATCAGTATGGAGTCGGTAATAGGTTCCCATACTTGCTATCACCGACTCACATGGGTCGGTAATAAGCGATGTATATACAAATATGAAAGCGTTGCACCGACCCACAAAAACTAGATAATATGTATTTAATTGATATTTATAACTTTAACAGAGATTTTAAATAATTGATTAAACAAATAAGGTTAATAAATGCACACATTATTATACGATGAAAGGTTATATAATTATGTTCCTTTAACATAACAATAAATGAATAATTTTACTATACGTGGTGAATATAAAATGGAAAAACAAGTAAACTATACAAAAAAGTATAGGTCGCTAATGGTGTGTAACAATGGCTGATTATTTGAGATTAAAATGTCTTATTAAAATAACTGTTTTATCATCACATATCTACAGAAAATAATTAAAACTAAATATAATGTTCAGGGCAATTACCGAGCCATGGATCGGCAATAGCTGCCACTATTAAAATTATTGAAGCTATTACCGCTCCATTTAAATTTCAAGTTTTATCCTATTAAATTACTTAAACTTTATGAAATACTATACGAAATAAAGAATTTACACTTAAATAAACACATTTAATAATACACAACAAGTACAGGCTTCGTATATTTCTGTAAAAAATCTTAAGCAAAAATTGAATGTGCTTACCTGTAGGAACAAGGACTTGTACCACACGGCCGGCGAACTCGCTGTCGTCACAGAAAATAACGAATTTTGTCTCTTTCCCGGGATACCACGCACACAAACGTTAGTTTTTACGATGCTCAATGAACAAACATTCGTGTTTCGTCAAGTATCTTCAGCATAAATCGTTCCAGTAGCATAAAAATTGCAAATTAATGGAATGGATCGGTAATAGCTGCGGATTTTCGATGGGTCGTTAATAGCTGCATTTACCTTAAAATTTGTCGGGGGTTTCTTAAATTTTTAATTTATTTATAGACTTTATTGATGTTAATTGTATGTACATGTAATTTATTATTAGTAGCTTGATGAATCCATTTCTTATGTATTTTATAACATAATAATGTGTACATAATATTTTAATGAGACGTTGCGTAAAATCTTAAATCTTATTAAACTGAAAATATAGTGAATTATGTACAATTCTTTATGAGAAATAAAGTTGTTCTTAACCGAATATAGAGAATCCTATACAATACATAATACGTACGTACCCACTAACAATACCTACAAAGATCTCTTGTCACAGTATTCGTATTATCTATACTTAATCTATACTTAATATATAAAGCTGAAGAGTTTGTTTGTTTGTTTGAACGCGCTAATCTCAGAAACTGCGGGTCCGATTTGCAAAATTCTTTGAGTGTTGGATAGCCCATTTATTGAGGAAGGCTAAAAGCTATATATCATTACGCTGCTACCAAAGGGAGCTGAGTATAAATGAAAAATGTTGCAAAAATGAAAAACCGTTGAAACTAAAACACGCGGACAAAGTCGCGGGGGACAGCTAGTATATTATAAGTTAGGTATTCGTTGTAAACAGGCTAGCATAATGTGTGTAGTATATATCTATATCAAGATATAATATGCTGTTCTCGTGTAGGGAGCATTAACATTCAACGAACGCTCTCGTTTCGCGTGTTACTTCTTAAGTTAGACATGTATTTTAAAAAACTCTATGAGTTTGTCTGAAAACAAATGTCCGTAAACTTATACCGGTTTAAAGATTTCCAATATAGATTTGTTTGTAAAATAAATTGAGGTAGAAACAACTATATACCTATGAATAGACTACTGAAAATTATACTGGGGTATTGGGGTGAGACTGGATATTAAAAGTAAATAAAAATATCTAATTAGTCCATCAGTTAGATAATATAAAAATATTAAATAAGTATTTATTGTTTTTTTTTTTAAATAGGAAAACACTAAGTAGATTTAAAGTGAATCAAAATTCAGGAATGGAGGCTAACTGCGTCATATTTGCGTACAAAATGCACGAAATTGTGGGGTAATGCGACATTTAAAATCGATGTATCCTCGTGAGTTTTTGATTACTTAAAAGAAGCAAAACTATATTTCTAATATTTTTTAATCATTTACAATAAACAAAAAATGGTCACCTATCGCATTATAATATGAAATATAATGTATAAGTAAGTAGATATTAGGCAGTGGTGTATAACAAAAGGAGTAATAAAAACAGTACACATCTGCACTGACAAAAAAAAATCTCTTGAATAAAAGAAGCAAATTTTAAAGAGGATTTTTTTTATTATTTTTTAGAGTTGTAACAAATAAACCTTAAAACAACTGGACCGATTTCAAAATATTTTTTACCATAAGAGTGCTACATATTATCCTTGTGTAGCATACGCTACGCTAAGGGACGAAGTTGCGATTTTATAAATGCACCATGTGCAATTAATAAATCCACTATGTGCAATATAAATAGTGAATTGAAACTAAAGTTCTGAGAAAAAATAATGTTTCTGATAGCTTGTAACTAGTTTTACCTTGGACAGAGAATAAGCAATGCCATACAACGTGGCAATGCCGCCAGTCTTTTGGGTACACTTCCAGTCGACAGCGATGTGGATGAATTTTTGAATCTTTTAGGTTTTTTATTATTTAAGAGTTTAGTTTTGTTTTAAGTATATATATAGATAAGATAGCTAATATTTAAAATTGTATATTTGAATGAATTCTTATAAACATCGTTTCTGGACAAATTCATAATAGTATTTTGTCAGAGGAATTAGATCGTCAATATATTATGAGAATAGTTCTTATAATCTATTGAAGACTTGAATGACCCTTATCCTTTAAAGTTTCAAAATTAACTACTATTAGTCAACAACATTTGGATACCGAAGATAGAATCTTAAGCCTGCAATATGTTGAGCGTACGCCAATAGCGCCTTTGATGTCATAAATGAGATCGTTTCCAGCCTCCGCGGTCGCACAACCTACTGTGTCCACACTCGAAGGATATATATTGAGATAAGTTGTAGACTACTTTGTAATAAGTTGTCCACATAATAGTGTGAGCTCGCAATACAAACTCCTGGCTAAACCAGGTTTTATTGTAAAACTTTTTTTTCTATTACTCAACTTGAAACATTAAAACGGAAAGTTCTATAATATTCTGGCAATAACTATTTCGCTCGTTCCGCAGCAGGTGACGTTGAATCATTTATTCAGATCTTGGAATCTAATAAAACGAGCTGTCTTTCCGACATTAAGTTACCTTTATAAAAGCATAAATTGGTGGAATAGCTTCGTAAAGCTGTCTGGGCCTCATTTCATCAGTTTATCTTTCCCAGCTGTCCCACATTCCCAATAGGAATTCCCGAAGCGAACGTTTCAGGAGCACTTCATTCATTACCAGCCCACCCTCTTTTGTCTTATTGAGATCGACGACGATCTACAGAATACGGAAGCGACAGGACCTAACCGCAAACTGACCGCAAAATAAATTAAAATTGAATTATACCATATTTTAGTTCATTTTGATTATTACTAAATTTAAAATAGGCAATAGCCTAATGGTTAGGATGACGGCCTTGTGATCGAGAGGTCGCTGGTTCGCACCCCACCTTTTGCACTATTGACGTGAACCCACTCCAGACACAAGCATATTTAACTTAGTTGGAGGGGTTTACAGGATTAAAAGTAATGCGAATACCACCCACATTGCTAGTAATTTAAAAAAATAATCTGATAATGTACCTATTACTGTGAATCATATTCATAGCTAGACTACCTATATGCTGCGGTTATGGTATTTTTTGTAATAAAGATTTAGTTACATTTTTGAAAAAAAATGAAATGTATATTTTAGCTTCGTACCTACGTACGCAGTTCATAAAAATATATTTTTGTGTGCATTTTACAAATTAAAATGTATTTAAACATAACAAATGTGGTAAATTCATGCCATTTTTCCTAAATTTTGTTCAAAAAGAGTTTTCTTTTACGTCAGCCTGATGATATGGTGAAAAACTGGCCAGTTGCTAACGAAACTGAATGCTGAGTGAGTCCCAAAGGTCCTGAGTTACCATTATTGAAAGTTATACTTAAAAAATTGCTCGCTACAAAATCAAAAATGCATATATATTGATAAAGTCCTTTATTTATTTATTTTACTTTAATTAACACGGTAACAAATCAATTACATTAATAAATAGATATGTTTAACACAAACAGACAATATAAAAAATCAAACGTTTTTTAATACAGATATAGAACAGACATATAAGTAAATACTTTCACGACCTCTGTTGTCGAGTGGAGAACAAACCGGTTTTCAAGGTGTCGCCAGCTCTGAGGTCCCGGGTTCGATCCCTGGACAGGTCAAAGTAGAAATCTACTTTTCTAAATTGTCTCGGGTCTGGGTGTTTGTAGTACCTTCATTGTCCCTGATTCCATAACACAAGGGCTTGAGCTACTTACTCTGGGTTCAGAGCAATTTCTGTGATGTTGGCCACATATTATAATAATAATAAAAAATGAACAAAGAAATTAACATCCATCAATTTTAATTCAATTTTTTTTTTTTTTTTTTAATACAGATATTTATGTTTCTAATAATTGATTGCCATGCTAGGTATATAGTGGTGGATAGATAACTGTTCAGTCCATTTAACTGAAGATTGAACTCTAATGGCTTTCGAATGAGTTACAACTTAGCCATTGTTCGTGCTCTATCCTTGAATCTAAACTTTTTATATTGCCTTCCAAGTTCTGCAGACTTCATAGAAATTCTCAAGTTGAAGTATATTCTTCCTTATTTTATACAGCCAGTAAGTAGAAAATAAATATACTATAGCTATTTAAAAGGGTTAGTGTAAATAAGAAGCTTAATTTTGGTTTAAAACAATGCAGCCTTTAGATTTTCTGTAGTATATAACAAATGACTTTCGTGAGGCGGATTCATAATTATTTACCACAAGCGTGTTCGCGGGATCCCCCGCCTACTTTCGGACCAAATAGGAGTCCTCAATCATGAGCTGACGTGATGCAGCGCTGTCGCGAGTCGACCTGAAACTAGTCGATAACGAGAATTTTAGACTTTTTTTGACAACTAACAAAACTTTTCCGTGTGTCAATGAGTTAGTTGTTCCAACACGAAAACAAATATTTTAATAAAGCTTTATTATTATCAAAAGATAATGTGTTTTTATTAATATCGATTTATTATGAGTACCTAGGTACTAAATTTGATAAATTCATTAGTATAAAATGATAACGATTTTTTTTGACGAAAGGAACCTATCTGCCATATTAACTTTATAATTCATATCTTTCTACAACTCATATCTTACTAGCCCTTTAATTTTATACATTATATAATCAAAGGCCTAGCCTTCTCCCTTTGCCTTCTTCTTCGCTTTGTTGGTGTCAGCTTCCAGTCTTACGGATTCAGATAAATAGCTTATTACATCATCTTATCATTACATTATCTTTTGATAATAATAAAGCTTTATTATTATCAAAAGATAATGTGTTATTAGTAATTTTCTGCGAATTTCAAAGTTTTAAATTCAACATTTGCCATAACAATTTGAACAACGACAAAGAGCTGAAACAGCACACATTGTAAAACACTTCGTTAAATTACTTTGAAGGGTCATAAATCGCATAATAACGTCAAAACAGGACGATTTATTTGTGGGTTGGTTTTTGAAGGGGTACAATACAATGGACACACAGTTATTTCCTCACGTTAATTTTAACCCAGTCTCTGCTTCGTCATTTCTTACAATTTGGTCCATTTTTAACCCTACTTTAAAAAGAGGTTCTCAAACTGTAATTTTTTCTTTGTAAAAAAGAACGGAATGTTCAAATCCAAAGTTGGTGGTAAATAATTTATACTATTGCGTTTTGCATGACCTGTATTGTATGTGTGTGTCCGAACCAGAGCCTATCCATGAAAAATACGAGTCCATCAACAAACTACAGGATAGTAAACTTCGATAGTAAAAATCTTTAATTACAAATAATTAAACACCGTATATAAGACTAAAATATGCATGTATATAGTTCATAATAATTATCAAAATTTTATCAGGGATAAACGTTAAAATTCTGACAACCAGTCTTAGTCTATGGGATACTGTGTTACCCATTAAAATGTGCTATGGGGGTCAGACAGGCAGTCGCTCTATGTCAAATAAGCAATTTATCTGAATCCGTAAGACTGGAGGCTGACCCCAACAAAGCGAAGAAGAAGGCAAAGGGAGAAGGCTAGGCCTTTGATTATATAATGTATAAAATTAAAGGGCTAGTAAGATATGAGTTGTAGAAAGATATGAATTATAAAGTTAATATGGTAAATAGGTTCCTTTCGTCAAAAAAAATCCTAAACATTTATACTAATGAATTATCAAATTTAGTACCTAGGTACTCATAATAAATGTTTTTTTTTTTATTTTTTATAATTATATATAAATTCGATTTTAATAAAAACTCAGGTCCTTACAAAAACGTATATTAATAAAGTTTTACCAGGTGCTTTCAAGTTTAAATATCCAATAAAGTATGTCTTATTTTCTCGATTAGATAATTTGCTTTTTAATAACAAGATTTTTAACTAATAGTATATTTTTTTTCCATAATCTACTTTAATAAAAAATATAGGTCAGAAAGATATGCTTAGAAAGAAAAGTAATTGCTAGGTACCAAATACATTTTTTAGGGTTTAGTAAATAAAAAGGTTTAATTTTAAAATAAATTCTTTATTACAACTTTTTACTATTTTATTTAAATTTTTCGAATTACGAACGGAATTAAGTCATAAATTAATTAGGTAATAATCTATGGCATTGTCTCGTGTCACGCATTCACATTATACACCTAGTAGGTATTGTTGTCAGAATAATTAGGCTTCTTGTAAGCTATTCATAATTTTAATGAAGCAATTACTAACTTTAAGTGTTGTTCAATTATGCACTCTAAATCTACATTGTTATACATGTAAATTATTACTCAGCTTTATTTGTTACCGTCACGTTAGAAAACACAGTAAACATCAGTAATTTGAATATTCATTAAAAAAATATGTATTTTTAACTTTTTTAATCAAAATTACATTTAAACATACAAGTTATAGTGTATATTGTATGTGTATAGTGTATGTAAACCATTTAAAAACCCTTTAATTTGATACCTCATTCGATAGGTTTTGACGAAAAGGAGTTTTGAAGGACATTTGAGTGCCACAAATCGTTTTTTTAGTACCACTCTCACTACGGAAAAACTGTAACGACACCGTTCAAAGCTAAAATCCATCAAACCGTTAAGGCTGTAAAGAGTGCCAAAGAAATATACATACATACACTCGAAAAAGTGCTTCAGACATAGGGTTATGTCTTTCGTCTGGCGCAGTGGTGTAAAAGATCAGATTTTAAACGATACAAAACAAAGAAACATAATGAAAATTTAATAATAATTTAACTTTTATTCTTTACATAAACTTTTAATATTATAAATTAATATCCCATCCCTTATAACGAAACTTGATGAATTAACCTTCCGCCTACGTCCAATTCTCGATCAAACGTCGGTACCTACTGACACAGCTAATAATTTTCACATTCAATTATTCAGCATTCTCACTATTCAAAGGTAGTTCGTGACTAGGCAAAGGCAGTTAAGTCGAAACCCGTGAATTTAATGATGCGTAGAACTTTAAAAGTTGTACTGTCATCATTGGAAATGATAATGGAAAAGGATGTAATGCTAGAAGATGAGGATGCAATAGCGCCGATTACCTTGTACGCAAACTAAATCAAAATTAAACCATTGCTACCTTTACTAACATACAGCGTGAGAAAAGGACGGCAATAGATAACAACTAACTTAGAAATGTCAAAAAAGTTTTTGTCATATTTGACAGCTCCATTTTTCGTCTTATAATGTACAAGTGAAAAAGATAGCGATGACCTTCAATAAGTTTAGTGCGTGTTTAACAGAATCGGGGCCATTACTTGTTTTAATTATTCAGTTTTGACCCATCCGCTATTTACTTGAGTGGACACTTTTTGTTTTCTTGATTGGCTGTATTGTCAGTGCCATGCTGTGGCCAACAGATCGTAATACATGCCAAATAGACCTTTATAACCGGGGAAGTATAACTCTCTTACTTAATACCGTCTTGAAGTATTATGCGTTTCTTTCTAGTGAGTGGATTGCAGATCAAAATCCATTTTGATGCCAGGGACGCATTTCGATGGCCAAGACCGCTAGTATTTAAAATGGACATTGATATCACTGACCATTAAGTGTCGTCTAATCAACACAAGGTACATAAAATGACCGTAAGCTACGCTTTGCCCAAAATATACTTCTTCTTAGTGTGTCGATCAACGGCAGCAAAATTTTCCCAGACCAGTACTCAGCCACGCAAACAGCGCTATCCGTGGCCTTGTATAGGTCCTCGCGAGGGCATGCTGGGCAGATGCCACACTCTGGCTCAAGTGTACTGTAACGCCACCGGCACATATTTTCATTAATCCGGCCGACTTGGGCTACATTAAGTGATCGCAAACGATTCCTCATCTATGACTACTTAAACCGAATCGAAATGGATCACTCAAACGCAACTTAAGTTTAGGAAGTTTTTAAATGTCTATCTGTCGCTACTTTACACGTTAAAGTGACAGAGACAGCATGAGACTTAACGGCGACTTAAAACTGATTGACGGTTCAGTATTCGGCCAACAGAGTTTAGTGCGTCACCTCCTTGATTTCGATTATAAACCTCCTTGCTCACGAAATGCTCATTAAACCATCTACAAATCTCACCAGAAATAATTAGGGCCTTTCACATGATACTGTTGAGTTTTTATTTTTACGCCCCGTTGCGCATGACCGCTAATTGATCAAAAGATACAGTTCAGCGAAACGCGTTCGTGAAAATTGACCGATTTTTAATTGGTCGCGCTTATCGCTTTTACTTAGCTCTGTGATTGGTTTCTTTTATTTATGTTCCTTTTTTTAATTTATTTTATACTAGCTGTTGCCCGTGGCTCCGCTCGCGTGGATGTCAGTTACGCGGGAAAAAGTGAGCTAAGTCAAAGTAAGTTTCATTCAAATTGGTTCAGTGGTTTAGCCGTGTAAATGTAACAGATAATTTTCGCATTTATAATATAACTATGGATAAAATTACCAAGATTTAGAACGTATTAGTTACAAACTGGAATTTGCTATTTAACTCGTCAAGAACGACATAGAAATACAAAATACATGTGTACCTACCTAAGTTTGCTATATATTATTTAGAATAAAAACATCAACATTTTAAATTCACCTTAACCTAAGTATTCATAGAAAATAATCCTCCTGAATATTATACAGTTTATTATGCAAAACAACTGAAAGCCAGTGTTTTTTTCAGACTGAAATATTTCTAAGAAATTCGCTACAAAAATACCTAGCAAACTAGAATATTTTAGCATTTATTTATACTCCGAAATTGAATTTAAAACTTATATTTTTCTATATAAATTTACCACTTCTAGTTGAAGAGAATCCGCAACATCTTATTAGGGTGACAATGAGCAACAGTGACAGAAGACAATTCCCGTTTCCGAATGATAAATAAGTGCCGGCATAAATACATCGCCGCACCTAAGTTCACGCGGAGCGGTTAGCGGCAGTTTTTCATCCAACCTTATTGGCTATTTATTTTATTGCCATTAGACCTCATTGTAATGCAATATTCCGTAATAGATTGCAACATAACTGTCACATAACGCAGCTGTTATAAAAGTAAATACCTATTTATATCCCACTGCCAATGAAGGGTTGCTTTAAGTTAGTGTTCCACATCTTAATAAGAATTTTGATCTCTTTATTCGGTCTCCAATTGTCATTTGGTCGGGGACAATTCCAATCTTAATATTTTTTTACGGAATGACCCAATTGTTTCCTCCCCATCTAGGATATAACCTAGGGACACTATAGCTGCTACTTACCGTTACTAAGCAATGAGGCGCGAACCAAATACTAATTGGGACTGTTGTAATATTAAATACCGCCCTCAATATACACTGATTGGTTATTATTTGAATAAGGCTTGCAGGTTGATTACTCGGCAACAACTGAAGCCCTCAGGGCTTTGCGAGAGGATTTACATTTAATATACGTAATTTGGTATTCCCGGCAGCCAATATTAAATAAAAAAATTGAATATCATTCGAATTTGTTTAAAATAGTGAACGCAGCGAGAAAAGCGTTTTATTTTTAATTGAATTATTTTTTTCTATCCGGCCAGCACCGATGGGCTCTTGAACACGTTTCCATTGCTAAAAAAAGTTGTTAAATCTGACGGGTGACCGTTTATGATTTGGCAATCTTAATGAGACCTTTAAAGAACGCTATACTAATTTTTGCATACAGATCTACTTGTAAAAAACAGGTATTATAATAACAGTTAAATTATACGACAACTTTATGATCTAACCAAATACAGTATAAGGTTACGTCAATCAAATTTTTTCGCTACGTAATCCAGTTTCATTGATCTATACTAAGTGATCGGCACGAGGACATACATATTTATACAATAAAGTTATATGACCACCTTGATGATCAAAATTATGAGAAGGTTATTTAAGATGTTTTGCCCTTCGACACACCCTTCACCTTCAGCATTTAGAACAATCTAATTAAACCAACGACCAATTAAACATACATCAAACAGTCTTCATCTATAAAACTATATAATCATTATTTTAAATTAACGTGGCCTCATTTTCTTATAGCCTGGTACAGGAAATATTTTATTTATCAAAAAATACTTACAATTTTATGATAAATATAACATGAATTTAATTTATTCTCGGAATGCAAAACAGAGTATGTAGGTAACGATTTTACCGTGATTTTACC
Source organism: Diachrysia chrysitis (assembly GCA_932294365.1). Taxonomy (NCBI): domain Eukaryota; kingdom Metazoa; phylum Arthropoda; class Insecta; order Lepidoptera; family Noctuidae; genus Diachrysia; species Diachrysia chrysitis. The sequence goes on from OW028661.1 coordinate 4,289,522, forward strand.
GGTCTAGGTACACATAAATATATGTATGAAAACAAGTTGTTTGTGTACTAATAAAATTCTTACACACCTACCTTTCAAAACGCAATATAAACCAAGGTTTATGATTGAGTTTTAAGACAATAAAAATGGACACTAAACCACTTTTCATTATATTTCTTGCTAAAAATCCATGTAACAATAATCTCCTGCCTAAAAATCTGAAACTTAACAAAAAATATTACAGCCTTCTCAAGAAAGTTAAGAAAATAAGAACTTCGCTCTCTAAGATACGAAACGCGAATAAAATTTTGAACATTAACAGAATATTTTCTGTTGCCGAGCTAATTAGCTTGCGGTCTCTCGCCTCCTGGATAACATTCTCGCATTCATTTTGAGAGCTAACTCCTATATGTAAGATATATTATGTAAGAACTCTTTTGAACGCTTCACGACGTGGCTTAGATGTAATAAACATCAGGATTTATATATAAACCTAACCATTTTCAAAGTCTAAGTATTTCTATATTCAATTTCTAAAAATGCCTTTCGAATATCTAAAAACTTTACAACTTTAGCAAGTTTAGTCAATAACATTTCTTTCTTAACATCATAAAAATACTTCGCACATAACCTTTTGTATCCTGACTACAGCCTTATTTATGCTTCATCCACTTTCCGGTATGCAAATAAGTCAAATAATAAAACCGACACGCCTAAGGACAGGTTTCCAACCCGTCAGAAACTCATCTGGACCACAAATCTATTAAAATAATGGCCGTCTCATTCAATTCTATCGCTCTCGTCCTGTAATGAGTGAGTTGAGCAGGCCACACTTGAAGCGGCGGACCGGACAGTCCAAATCCGACTCCGGAGAGAGACGCACGCGTGTGGCGCTGCGTACCCGAGCGCGTGTTTTACAAAATACGAACATCGCGTTCGGAATTTATTAAAATATAAAACAGTAGAAAATATTTTCAGTGAGCCATTGCGTTGTGAAGACGTACAATTAAATTTGGAGTGTGTGTGAAATAACAAAAAATTAGTTTTTCTTGTTCTGGTTGAATGAATTGTGAAGCTGTTTTTTCTGTTTGAATAAACTTTGTGAATTATTGGTGTGGTTCACCTTGGCCGGTGTCAATTTTGCTACTATAAAATTTTGTAAGTGGTTTTGTAATTTTTTCGACCTTTGAATATTGTTGAGCTGTGTAGCAATTATTAATAATTAGGTGTAACGTTTTGATTTCGGCACGTTACGTTGAATAATGTTCTCGGATAATATTTGTTTAGGCATTATTAGGTTTATGTACGGTTTTGCCTTTATTAACAATATTGTTTGACGAAAAATGTAGCTGAAATTCAAAATAGGTAATTGTGCCTTAGTTGCTACGGCAATATTATTCCTCGAAAATTCTATTTAAACGATTCTTCACGGGCATTAAGCTCTTTGACGTGAACGGAAATAAAAGCTCTGTGTTATTGTAAGGATTACAGGTTTGATTTCTGAGCGAAATTAATAAGTTGGTACAAATACGACGATGTATTCAATAATATTTTTAGGTAAAATATGTTATTGAATATGTGTATAACATGTTATTTATAAAAATAATATTAACTGGTTCTTGTATACATATACGAGTTGACGTGGTTCGGTATAAAAAATATGAAAACAAACGATTGCAATTTCCTCTCTCCTACTCGTTTTGATTAGCCAGGGAAAACTCCACGAGATTGAAGATTTTTCATATTTAGATATTTACGTATCTACCTACATTTACGTATTACCATAGATATACCTAATATTTAGATTTTGGTATGTAAATAAATATGTACAATGTAACCAAATATATTTATAAACCTATTTCAGTACACGATACTGGACGGTTTATAAATTGCCCGTGACTTATGATTTCATTTCCAAACTCGTTTGTCAAAGCAGCAGGTCAATAAAGAAAGCTATGACAACTTGAAATAAAGTAATTTCATTTTCTTTCATATCTAACTTAGTTTCGAGTAGTTTCTTTAGTACTACTGTCAACATTACAGACATCCTGACAGTTAGACTATCTCATTGTGTATTCATACGGTTGCTTCGACATTTGAAATTATAACGTGTTTTTTGTCAGCCTTATCTATATTACGAATTCAAAAATGGATCTTATTTTAAAAATGGACTTCTATTATTTAATGCTGTGTTCCAATAATTTTATAAAGATTAAAATAAAACCTTTTTAGGGTTCCGTACCTCAAAAGGTAAAAACGGAACCCTTATAGGATCACTTTGTTGTCCGTCTGTCTGTCTGTCTGTCTGTCTGTCTGTCTGTCTGTCAAGACCTTTTTTCTCAGGAACGCGTGGAGGTATCAAGCTGAAATTCATATCAAATACTCAAGTCTATGGTCTCTTGGAGCTGTGAAAAAAACTTCTAAGTCAACGCGATCAAAAGATACTCCCGTTTATGCCGCAAATTTTCGACACTCGCAAGGGAATCAAAACCTACAGGGTACTTCCCGTGAACTCAGAATCTTGAAATTTGGTACGAAGCAACGTCTTATAACACAGATAAAGGAAAAATTGCGAAAAGCATAAATTTTTAGTTACATCATATAATAAAAATATTTTTAATTATGGATTTCATTTAGCAATAAAAATACCATAACTTTTACTTATATACCTACAGGTTTGTACGGAACCCTCGGTGCGCGAGTCTGACTCGCACTTGGCCGGTTTTTTTTATTATTGTTTGAAAACGTGGCCATGCGTATTAAAATTATCTTTTCTTCGTAATGAGTAAATTGAATAATAATAAACCTTTATTAAGGTAATAAAAAGAAACAGTATTTAAATATTTTATTTAACAAAAGAGAGAGGTAGGTATCTGGATAATCAAGCTTTGTAGCGGAAATTAGGGTTGGCGTGTGTTTCTTGCAGTTTGTATGCTCACCACTTCAAATGCTACGTAAAACTGGTAAAGTTCCAAGTGTTACGGTTTAGCCTCCTTGGCTATCACGCCTTTATTCCCTAAAGAGGGAGGCAGAATAACGTTTTGCTATCGAAACTGACGACGGATTTACTGCAATTTTCCGGACGTAAATCCAAGCTATTGAGAATTGAAGCTTTAGAAATATTAAAATATCTCTTAGAAAATATTCCAAAGAGGTTTTAATGAAAAATATATTTAAAGATTATTTGACCAAATAACCGAGATTAATGACTGATGGTAATATAAAAAAATATTTTAAAACAAAAAATGTCATTTTTTCCGAAATATATACTATTAAGGATGATTCAATGTTAAAACGTGGCTTCAAATAACAGACAAGACCATTTGACGTTTATATACTACACCGGTTGCTATCTGGCTTAAAACCCTGAGTAAACACTGATGTCCACACGAACTTATGGCAGCTGACACCAGGTATCCCTCAAAAAAAAAACATAAAATAACAAAAGAGGTGCGCATTCTATTTTCCTTTCATCCCTTAATTAGCATAGAAACATTTTCCTTGAATACACGGAATTTTGAAACTAAATTCAATGTTGATGAATGTAGTTTGACTAAAGGCGTTCGTTTACATTGTTTTAAGGACTAAATTTGAGATATTGGCCTTGAAAGTCTGGTTTTTTGCAATAGAATGTGAGTGGGAGCAAGCGAATTCTAATTTTTTTAACGCTTTTTATAAACTTTAATTTAATAAAATAAATAAATCTACTTTTTATAAAAATACAGATCTAATTCATGAAAATATTTTAGGCTAATAATTTATTTATTTTTCGCGCATTAATTTAACGTTGAGGTAATGCGAGTGGATTAATAAAATTAACTTAATCCTCACTAATATTATAAAGGCGAAAGTAAATCTGTCTGTCTGTGTCTGTCGCGCTTTCACGCCAAAACTACAAAACAGATTTAAATGAAATTTGTTACGAAGATAGTCTAGAGCCTGAGAAAGGACATAGGCTACTTTTTGCTGCGATAACCAACATCCACGTGGGCGTAGCCTCGGGAAATAGCTAGTAAACAATACATTTTAAAACTATGTCTAATAAAAATGATATTTTATTTATTGACTTTAAATTTATAAATTATTAAAATATACGAGTATTGATAACTTAAATCTAGATAACACCTGCTGCTGTGTGATCTACTCTAATTAATTCAATATATACCGGTCCATAGTTAGACAAAGGCCACTTTTAAGTTGCCTCTACATGTAGAATAGGTTCCTTAAATCAAGAAAATACCAACACCTGAGTCATGAGACACTCAAACTACCTACTCATAAAGAAAATCTTTGAGTAAAATATACCTAGCACTCAGATACTCTTGTCTGCATAATTATGCTTTCAGTGATATTATGATACCTATGTAGGTATAAAGTTGTGTTTAACAAATGGCGCAGATTTTCACCATTTGAAGATAAAGTTTTATCTTTTATTCAGAGGCGTTATCTTTCTCTTTTGCCATCGGCCTCCATTCACTTCGACTGTGACCGGTGGACTGGCGACAACTTTAAATTTTCTACTTTATTATTTTTATCAAACGAAGTCTTTATATTACTTTAAATATTTTCAGAGCGACCCGCGATAAGTTTGGTGGAAAATATTTTCGTTTCGTGATTTTGTGTTTTTTTTTTGTTTTGTGTTATTTAATAAAGTGTGAAGGTTTGTGGTGAGAATTCCTTTGTATATTGTTAGGGTTTATTTTTGAAAACTTTCAATATAGTATTTGTGTTCCGAGGAAAACTAATTTAATTTCGTCATCAAACTTTAAAAACACGTTTTCATATTATACCTCTTAGGAACTTAAATTAACATAGGTACTAGCTGTCTCCCGCGACTTTGTCTGCTTGTTTTAATGTCCTGACTTTTTCACGATTTTTGCGCAACTTCCTTCATTAACCCAGTGCATGCAACGGAAGCTCCCAAAAGGGAATATTTTTCCCGTTTTTGCAACATTTTTCATTGGTGCTCTGCTCCTATTAGTCGTAGCGTGTTGTTATATAGCCTATAGTCTTCCTCAATAAAAGGACTATTCAACACAATTTTTTTTTTCATTTGATCCAGTTGTTCCTGATATTAACGCGTTCAACCACACAAACAGCTCTCGTCAGCTTTATAATATTAGTGTAGAATTAATTCCATACAGGCACTTTAATGATACAATATCGTAACTTAACCTCATATGACAAATACATAGGTGCGGTGATGCGACAGCAACTTCAGACTAAACTTCAAAAAACACTAAACAAATATATAGGACCACCTCTGAGGTATATTTGATGACAAAAATATATTTTTTCATATTGATCTGCAATTGACGGAGATAAAGCGTGATAAACATACAAAAACAAAATCGTTACATTGAGGACCTCCTTTTAAGTCGGTTAACAAGATGTCAAAATAGAACTAAAATGCGTCACTGCAAACCCTAAACTACCCGCTTTAAATTTTAATCTACATCCACACATTACAATATTAAGAGCTGTTAATAAAGTCTCCAATATCTACGGTATTCATACAGATGCGGATATGTTCCATTCTACAGATCCGGATTTTAAACGGCATTTGCTCAAGAATTGGCGCAAAAAGTCGGATGCATCAGCTGTCGTTTGTTGCTACGGAAATTGGGTCAGTGTATCTAAAACCAGTGACCTATTGAGACTGCAGTACTTATTATTGAAATCCTTTATTTTCTTTTACTTATCTATCCTTTTTGTTACCAGATATAGAAATTTAATAGAATTACGCTCTAAATAATTATATAGGTTATTAAACCTATTCCTTCTTCTTTCTTTCCTAAACCTATTACTCCTATATGAGAAGAGGCCTTGTGCCTAGCTTTGGGACATTTATAGGCTGGTTTTATTATTATTATTTATTAAACATTTCCATGCATATTTTTTTCCACAATTTTCTTTTTACTTGTAGGGACAATCTGAATGTCATTAATATTTGCCATTAACATAACACTTATGGGAAATTCAGTCAGTATGTAGGAAAAACCAAGTTCGGTTGGGTTATTTTTTCAGTTCTATATGTATATGTATAAATAAGTATATAGGGTTGAGTTGGTATTTGAGTATAGTTGGGTTTTCCTTAATCTTTCGTACGAATGTTTTGGAGAATACTATGTTGTAGAGTTTCATTTGTTTTTGCAGTTGAAAGTTTGCTACATTGTATGGGCAAGATTGCCAAAAATTCTGACCCAATTTCGTAAAGGGGTAAAAAAAGTCAAAATTTAACTTATGTTGTTTAAAATACATGTTCTGATTAGTAAATAACCATAATAAGTACCTTAAAACTGCAAAAATGAACCTGAAAATCATTTTTTGCTGTAACAAATATACTATCTACGACCGCCGTGGTCAAGTGGCGTACACACCGGTTTTCAAGGTATCACTATATCTGAGCCCCCGGGTTCGATCTCCGGACGGGTCAATATAGAAAACCACTTTTCTACATTGTTTCGGGCCTTGATGTTTGTGGTATCGTTGTCTTTGATCCCATAACACAAGTGTTTTAACTACTTACTTTGGGTTCAGAGCAATGTATGTGATGTTATCCACATTTATTTATTTGTTTATAACATGCATATATAAATATTTTAAAGATTCTTCGATGGCATATTTGCAATTAAGAGATATATAATTAACATCAGTATACGCGGCCCATACCATAAAGTTCGTAATTACAACAAAGTTTAAAAAACAAGTTTTAATTAATTGTAGCAGCACTTAATAAGTACTTGAAACTCCCAGTTTAAACAGCTTACGTTAGTTAACGAGAATATTCCGCTGACAAAAATAAACAAACAGAATTTAATTTTCCATGTAAACACGAATCTCTCAATAATAGACTGATATCATGTATGTTTTTCATTTATTAATCAATTTGTTTGCGTATTGGTGAACATGGTTTATTATAAAAACAAAAAATATTCTAAAGGTTGTATTGACCGAAGAGTAGGTATACATAAGCAAGCATGGAGTGCGCGTATCGCTAGTGATCGTAAGCAAATTTTTACCGGTAATGATTTTTTGTGCGACGAAAGACGTTCATGCAAAAAATTGGATTGTTCCTATATTAATAGAGTATTTAAATTGATATTAGGTTTTGAGATAGTATTAATAAAACTATTGACACTAATTTGACTTGACCTTGAAGACGACGCCTGTTCATACTTGCTTACTGTTAATACTCCGTTACGCGCACACTCAGTTTACTTATTTGTACTTTAGGAAATGACGCTTTAGAACTATTAGTAAGTATAAAAGAGAGGAATAGGTCACCGCACCTACTACCATTTCTTCGGGTTTCTACCCTACATGAAACACACACAAAAATGGCAGTTCCTGTCTAGGTGTTCTTTGGGCATGTTTGATTCGACTCTTTGTAAAACGAAACAGGAATTAAATTCCATTTGTGTGAATCGTTTAAAAAAATATACTTTTGACGTGACAGAGCGGTGTAAAGTTTACGTCAGAAAGCATAATTATCTGTGAAAACGGTTTAAAGATAGTATAACTCTATATTACAGGCACTAACTACCCTGGCCGGTTGTTAAACAGAACAACAAAAATAGAATTCCAATTTAAAAAATGTTTGAATTTGAAAGTGACAGTTGAAAATTGCTCCGTTTCGCCGCCGTTGTACAAAATTTTCTTATTTCCTTTCCAACTCACTTAAAATTAACATGTTCTATGTTCGTTCCGTTCTTTCCTGTTTAGGCAATACATCATTTTAACGTTGCTAAAAATACTTTCCGTGTAAATGCTGATAGTGAAAAGCTCCACTATGTACCTACTTAGTACAAATATAAAACTAGTCCAAAGTTAATGCAAGATTATAAAGTTCAACTAAACAAATATATACACTACCTAGTGTGTAATAGGTTTTTTTATGAGACTATCCTTGAAATAACCGAAACTCTAAACCTAAAAAATAATCATCAAAACCAATTCACAGTATGTGAAGTTGTCGCTAAAATACACGTAATATTAACTCCTCCTTTATGAAGTCGGTAAAGTAATCTCGGTACTTAGCGTACTCTATTATTATAGTATGCGTATAATGGTTCGAATATCGCACGAAACAAAAGCAATGTACCAACGTATACAATATATAGTAATAGTTTGATCAGGTAGACCTCGCCGGCATCATAAATTATTCAAAACAAATGGCTTTGTGCACCTAATTAACTAATTAAGGACCAAAGCTGGAGTACAAATTAACTGAAACTATGTATATAAAACATTAGGCTGAGGCGGTATTCATCTTGACAGTAGATATTGCTCGTTCTACTTTCATGTCGGAATACGAACCATTATTTACAATATAAAGGTATAACATCAGTCTGCCCGTGACCATGACACCTGCAAAGCCGTCGAAACGCCGGGAACTTAAATTTAAATCAACCGCGATAGAATCCGTTTAAAAGGTAAAGTGTTTACTCAGATGACGAGTAGTAGGCATGAATGGAAGAAAATTAGGTAATCAAATTATTGGGAACAGGAAAGATAGAAGTCGAACATGGCAAGATCAAACCTGGGCTAAAAACGGAGCATGACAAAAAGGTCACTTATTTGTTCTTCAAAAGAAGAAGCTCTACTCTATAGTAGCTTGGATGTAAACTTAATTAAGTAAAATTTTACAAAAAACAAAGTAACTAAATGTGGAGTTCACACTTATTTTTTTATGACCGTTCTAAGAGCTTACGTGCTAGTTTTCAATACATGTTTACAGCTTAACGCATGACTAATATCCTATCCTCCAAATTCTTAAAGGCTAATAAACCTAAAATGTTAACAAATCAACTGACCAGGACTCTGATTAGCTGCCAAAGATTTAACAACCAATAACAGCGTTTAACATATGGTTTGATACGTGATTAACTCATCTTTGTCTTGATCAGCTTTCAGAAGTCGGGGGTTACCCCCAAATACTGAAATGCAACTTAACTTTAAGACGTTCTTTGCTACTTTACACCTTAAAGTGACAGACTTAACGGCGACTTAAAACTGATTGACGTTACCGTATTTGGCCATTAGTCTATCTTTGTCTTAGTTATTTTAACCTCCAATAAGTACGTATACGATACATTAAATTATTCAGCGCCGAAGTTTCCGATCAAGATCGCGGTAAGACGTTCGTTCAGAAATTGTATTTAAAACATTTTAAGGCAGCTCTACATTTAATCGGCTTCGATCGAAAGCCGCGGAACCGTATCGCGTATGCTTCGCGGCTTCAAGCATCCTTCGCGAGTTCGAAGATTTTTGCTGGCTTCGCCGACATGGATTACGAAATCGTTTTTAAGAACGAATTTGAGATTGAAGGCTTTTTTGCTTAACCTGACGGATTAGAGTTAGCGTTACGAATTTGCTTACCTCCGGTTTCTGATGTTTGATTTAATCTTAAAATATAATTCTTTGGTTAAATGATCAAAAGACTAACACAGCATAATGATAGCACTTGACTTGAGGTTTGACTGATAATTAACTATTTAAAACAAAACAGTTATTCACGCATATTCTCGGGAGCGCCCGACTTGTTTCAGACTCAATAGGAGTCCCTAATCATGAGCTGATGCGGCGGAGGTGGTGTCGCGAGTTCAGCTCTGATAATTAACTAATTAGCACAGGTATTGCTTTTACTTAAAAGAAGATCCATATTATGTTAGATTTACTGTAAACGTTGAACATGTTTCCGCGATCAACCTTTTTTTTATTATTTATCCCTAAAAAAACTGGGGCTTAGTGTATATTGGCCTTAAGTAATATCGGCCTATTTGTGGTGGTAGGATAACACCGCTTTTGAGGTGCGAAATGTTTCAAATTTAGAAATGTGTAATTTGAGTTCTTCGCAAAATATTAGGTGAGTCAAAGGGAGGAGTGATCCTGATAATATCAAATTCCGCTTTTCAATTTTGTACAAATAATACCCAGAAACAAGTAGGTAGTAGGTATCATGTACCTATGAACGTAGGTGTATGAAAATGAGAGGTGTATTAATCGATGTTTTATAATCACTTAAGTCTGTATGAAATAATGTATGGTTTTTTGAATATAGATCACTATGAATTTAGATAAGTAGGTATTTTTTCTTGGGAAATTAATTGTTTAATTTAAATGTTATTACTGTAAATATCAAACGACTTATTAAGTAGGGATTTCTGACATTGTGGCTGTTTTGCTGTCCATAGATCTCAAATACTTAATTTTGTAGGTTCTATTCAACTTCGATTAAAACTCATTTTTGATCCAACAAAAATTACGTTTACTATATAAACGGAGTTTAATGCTTATTAGATTGTATATAATTAGCATTTCAGTAGGTACGCAAATCACGGCGTTTCCGAGTGACAACGTTTCGTTACGCTAGCAACTCAATTTGGAACTCATTATAAGCATGAATTAACAATGTAATATAATAGTATTATTGCTCGGCGAAATGATTAGCAAGTAGAAGGGATGAGCTGTGACATTCGTGACACTCAGGGTATTAGTCCATTAGGGCCGTGCGGTATTAATGGAGTGTCACGCGACACCGCGACACCGCGACACTGAGACACCGCAGACGCGGTCGTGGTTGCGGTCACCAAGGCTTACTAGACTGCCTCTTACTTAAGAATTCATGATTAGGTAGATCGCTTTTTCTCTTAACGTTGCTCGTAGTTTTTGGGGTTCAATAATTAGTAGGTATACAACTTGCAAGTAGGTGTACCTACAAGAAATCTGGAATTAGCTTATTGCACAGTACCTAACGACAATTGAGACTTGTTTTTAGGATTCCCTACCTGAAAGTTGCCAACGGAAGCGTATTACTAAGTTTCCGCTGTCCATCTGTCCGTCCGTCTGTCTGTTAGGCTGCACCGTAATAGCTAGAGACTTGAAATTTCAAATTTCACAAAGTATGTATTTCTGTCGCCGCTATAACAACTAATAATAAAAATAAATTTAAAGTTAAAAGGGTCCATAAAATTGTACGGAAATATTCGTGTGCGAGTCCAACTCGCACTTGTCTGGTTTTTAATGTTCAGGTACTATGTAACCATGTTTAAATATACTCATAAATCTTTGTCAACACAAGTTTGATAATTATATAGTATACCAAACTTACGTGCATGACCTAAAAGGATGATCGCAATATATTTTGTCGTATTTTACCTAAATAAATAACCCAATGATTGATGAACCTTTCAAATGTACTTCAATTTAGAATTAGAAAGGAACGAGCATTTATAGGTGCCTTAGCATTTGTAGGATACCTTTGAATCTCCTTTACATAGCTTAGAACGGCCATCAAAAATGTATTAAGGAAATGTTCATAGAAAATATAATCTGCACTTGTAAGGTACACCGCACCTGTAGCGAATGGGTTCAACAGTCGATAATACTGAATTAAACTATGATAAGATTGTAACTGCTCTACTGAGGGCTTAGGGTCCCTTCTCAAATAAGGAATGAGCCTTGATAGCTATGAAACTGTGAGCTTAAAGAACAGAAAATAATATTAGGGGAAGGTTACTCCGTCTTCTTTCAATGTATGCCTGCCAGTTTTATTTTTATATAGTAACCTTATGTTGTTAAGTTTCGTTACATGATAAAATATATTTTTATGTAAATACTGTTATTGTAAGAAAATTTCATGGTGTCATGCATCATGCACCAATGTGGCTTTTACAATGTTATTTGAACTTTCTTAATTATTCTACGACAGCATTGACAATCGGTGAAGGAAAATATTGTGAGGACAACTGAATTCCAAAAATTGAAATCTCAAATCGCCAACCCGCAATGAGCAAGCGTGATAAATGCTCGTTCCTTCTTTATATGAGAAGAGGCCTGTGCCCAGCAGTGGGACATCTATAGGCCGGTATTATTTACATTTTTTAAGTAAATTCTTATAGCGGCTAAAAGCTATATTTATGTTTGCATACCCCTTTGCTGATTATTTTGATTAGTGTGTTGTCGAAGTAGAATATACCATTATTTTTTTAAGTTGGTAAATAATAGGTGTCGGTACTTAAGAATAGTTTGTTGGTACTTTTTTAACAATCAAAAGATTAAGTACTGAGTAGCGTGCTAGTGAATTCGGTCATCGGACCCAAAATTTTACAAGTACTACTTATTTTATACCTAACATTATTTAAGGTTGGATATTAGTGCTATGGCTAAGTCTGTATTAAGTCTCGAGCCTAAACTGGACCAATGGTTTGGCATAACTGATATACACGCGGGCGGACCCGCGGGGAACTGCTAGTGGTAAATTAAAGAATACCTCATCTATCATCAAATCTGACTTTGTCTACAAAACAGTACTCATGTCAAACCGCGCTAGGTAAACTTAAACCAGACATCGATCAACACAATTAAACACATTTACCGCATTCTATAAACAGGCAGCCATTTGTCAATATATCCCACAACTGTACGTACTTCTAAATAATTGAAATAACTGCGAATTCATAGCATTTAGAGTAATTTAGTTTGATGGTATGTGTAAATGTATTAAGCTTTATGTAAATAAGCTTTCAAATTAGAATTTAAGTGCGCTATTTTGTCATTTACTAATTAAATTAAGCGTTTTTAGAAGGGATCCCTTTTTTTCGCCTAATTTTGTTTGTCCTATTTTAATTTGGCATAACGAGTTAGGCATATTGGTATTTGGCATAACAATATTTTGACGTAATTGTTGTTTGGCATACTATTTCAGTAAGCATATTTATAGTTTAGGCTATTGTTTTTTGCCCTAATTTCGATTTGCATAAAGTTGTTAGGCATATTGTTTATTCGTCTAATAGTTACATATTAGGCATAAAGATCAAAAGGTGTAATGAATACATACTTTAGTTAATCACACGATTTTGTTCCTGATTTATAAGCAAAACACTTGTTTAGGTTGGTAGGTATTCTTTTTCGTGACCCCTAGAAACGACTTTGCCAACCCCAACACATTTGGTTAGGTTGGTAGGTATTTTTTTTTGTGACCCTTAGAAACGATTTTGCCAACTCCGACACATTTGTTTAGGTTGGTAGGTATTTTTTTTGTGACCCTTACCCTTAGCACGTAGTAAGCGCCTAGTATGATTTCATAGCAAAGTTTTAAAAACTATGTTAGATAAAAGTTATGCTTAAATATCATTATGCGTAAGGATATTTAGGCTTTAGAATATTATGCTTAACATTGTTATGCTTAAAGTAAGTGTGCCTTAAAAATTATGCCTATAAAGTTATGCCAAAGTGATATTGTGCGTAACTATTATTAGGATAAGTCAAATTATGCCATGTTAAATTATGACATAAAATTTTATGCTTAAAAATAGGGAACCTTTTTAGAACGGGAATTTTGTAGTTTTAGGTCCAAATAAATTGCAAGAACCTAGTTTTTTTGGCATGTTGTTAGGATATATTTAAAAAGTATTTGAATACCAATTTTGCTGCTGCGAAAAATCCACCAGATTCTTTTTTTGGTAGGTCGTCCTTAATCGACGCAGGGGTCAATTTATTTAAAAAAATACTATTTTCACGTCTTCAAATAGAATGTTTAACGCATTGACATTTACAATCCCTTCTAATATTGTAAGTGACTGTCTGTCTGTCGCGCTTTCACGCCAAACTACAGCACCGATTCAAAAGAAATTTGGACACAGATAGTCTAGAGCCTGAGAAAGGACATAGGCTACTTTTTGAGACATCAATGCAGGCGCAGCCGCGAGAAACAGCTAGTAAGTAAATATATGAATACCTATATTTTGGTTTTAATCACATAATATGTATTTAAATAGAACTTGTTTATAATAGTGCATTTACAGTAGGTTTTTAAACGTAACGTTTTGCTAAATTAAGTACTTATTTATCATTAAAAATAAAACTGAAGTAATTGCTCTTTCAATTGAATTTATGACACACAATTCCTTTAACACTTCAATGAAATCTTAAGACCTCTTAATTACTGCACGTCCGTCCTACAATCTAATAGTGCTGTCACCTACCGCACGACATAGCAACACGAACTGGCAATCAATCGCACGTGTCTTGTAACCGGTCGCTACTGTGCAACTAAAGGCGCTGTTATGTGCAACTTGAGAAGTGACGTCACTATAGTCTATTTAAATTAATGTGCCAATTGATGTTATTTCTACTTAAACAAATATTAACTTAATGCTGATATAAATAAAGCTCATTTAAAAAAAAAAATGAAGTTGTAACGCATACTGAACCTTAAATGTAAGCACTACTAAAATGGCTGATATCTTGAGCGAAATAAAAGCGATGAACTGCATGAATCTAGAAATTTATAGACGTTAATTATTATACTACTAAACTAGATGAATTTCAATACTTATTTTACAATGTAAACTAGTAAACAACTAGTCAGTATCTTAATTTTTTTTTTACAACTTTTGAATCGAATTGCTGTTTTTGTTTGAACGCGCTAATCTCAGGAACTACTGGTCCGATTTGAAAAATTCTTTCAGTGTTGGTTAGCCCATTTATTGAGGAAGGCTATAAGCATACATACCTTTACATAACATAACACTGCGACAAAAAGGAGCGGAGCATAAATGAAAAATGTTACAAAAATGAAAAACCGTTTAAACTAAAATACGCGGACAAAGTCGCGGGGGACAGCTAGTAGAACATAAAATGAATAGTTACTGGCAACAAGCTTTAAATTTGACAGCGTCCTTATTAAGCACAAAATGAAGCGACGTGTTACGGTATAACACAAAGCATTGTACTAAATAATATACTGAATAATAAGCTGGCTCATTTTAATTAGGGTGACTAATTAGGTATATAATAGCAACAAACGCGAATCGAATTTCGCTGCCAATGCGTTTAAATGATACAGTTGTGCACAAAATGTTTTGAAACTCACAAACTTGGATGAATAAATATACAGTAGCAAGATATAAATGAGTTAACAGTAAACAAATTAAGGAAAATAATCGATGAAACATCGCAACTCATCATTTTAATATGTAAGTAATCTTTAGGAAAAGTTAAACAGAAATTATTCCAATACTTGGTACACTTAACATTCATATCTTGTAAACAACTAAGCCGATTTTGATGAAACTTGTACCTACTCTATGTTTAAGTAATTAAGAGTAACAAGATCCGATTAGTAGTTTCAGATACATACATAATTTTGTATATTTATTTGGAAGGCTTAATATTATTAGGAATGTTTCAGATCCAATATTATCATACATTCGATACGTTTCGAGTTGATAGCCTCCATTTTTTAATTAAAATACAAACCTTAAAATTAATTACCTTAAAACAAAAGAACAATTCTTTTTATTTACTTTTAGATTTGTAAAATTTCATTAACGGTCCTTTTTCGTGAATAACGGGAAATCCATTTGTACGCAGCTCAGTTAATACCAAAGAAAAGTTTGTTATTCAATAATCGCTTACGGGAATAAGCCGGGACTTTTGCTAATGTTATTTCCCAGATTCTCTACGTGTTTCAGGTATTTATTATCGGACAACTTTTGCCTGCGGCTTTACCTTTCCAAGTTGCCATATTAATTTAATATTGCGAGCTAATTTTATGTCACTTTGAAAGCGTGAAGTTAAACACTTTTTTGTTCACCTGTACTATTTACAGTATCTGTGTATTACTGTACTTACTTATTTAATTCATTTATTATTTAATTTTAAACATGAACAGCATTAAATTGTTCATTTTTTTTTTTTTTGTTTCATAAAATTTATTTAAAATTTTCGGGAGATAATTTATAAAAAAGTATTTAAATAATTTTAAGGCGCGAAGAATGGAAAACAAAAGGATTTAAAAAAATACTACCTATTGAGGTCGAAGTTTTTTTATTCTTGTAAACCATTAGCACTGATGAATTCTAAGAAACTAGGTGCAATTAAAGTTCTGCCTTATTTTTTTGTTTGCGTCAATTTTAAACGTATTAGCACTGCCGTTGTAATTTCAAGATTTACTCAGAGCTATCTAGGTTACCTAAGTACCTATTATTATTTATTCAGATCAAGTCATTTAGTTAATATCAAAAACTGTAAAAGACAAATGTGAATTAAGTGCACAGTTATTTGAAAGGCCATGCATACTTATGTACTAAAAAACACATTAAGATATATTACTGACTAGCTGTTTCTCGCGGCTCCGACCGCGTGGATGTCGGTTATCGCGACAAAAAGTAGCCAATGTCCTTTCTCAGGCTCTAGACTATCTGTGTACTAAATTTCATTTAAATCGGTTCAGTAGTTTTGGCGTTAAAGCGCGACAGACAGACAGAGTTACTTTCGTATTTATAACATTAGTAAGGATTATTCATTGCACCATTTTGAAAAAGTATTACAAAAAATACAATTTGAAAAAAGAACTTGGAAAACGTTATTGTTTTGTTCCTTGGAGGTTATAACATAAAGTTATTCATTTAAAAAACGAATCCCGTCATGCGAATGTCAAATACGCGGTAAATATTTAATCAGTGTGCTAATTTTGAGCGTGTCATGTCAGCCAACTGTCAAAGTGATCGCATTCCGAAAATAAATGACCATAACAAGATCGCTAAATGAATCGGACAGTTTATTAACTATTTTAAGTTATATAAAATAAATTACCATATGTATTATTATCATTTATTTATTAAAGATCGTACACTCGGTATACTGATTATTTTTTTAATTAAATGTTATGTTAGTTTTTTTTTATTAGAACAAATCTCTACTTCAGATAAGTAGGTTTTACCTACCTACTACATACTTAGCTAGATAATATTTTCATTTGATAAGTTTCGTGAAAAAGAAAAAGTAAAACCATACGGTAATAAAAATACAGAGCTTTGTAATTTAGTTTTTAAAATTTTAATTAAATAAATTCCGTTCGTAATACATTAATATATTTTTTTAATCTACATTGTATTTACAGGCTTATTCTCTTTCGTACTATATTTGAATGTTCAAAATAACACGGTCAATGGTGGGAAAGTCAGAATAACGTTTCCCGTGCCTACCACTAAAGAAAACTAGTGTTGAGCCATAAAAAAATATCGGTCTAATAATATCTCTGTTACAACCCTACAGGCAACGGTCGTTTTATTATGTATGATCGCATTGGATGTCCACGGATTATCGGAAAAACGGATTATCATGGATATTCTAGAAAACTCGCAAACATTGCATTATTTGTATGCTTTTCTGATAGATTTAAAACGAAACACATTTAATTATTCAGAAACTTGACTTGTTTGTTTGTTTGAACGCGCTAATCTCAGGAACTACTGGTTCGATTTTTTTTTGTATTGGATAGTCCGTTTATTGAGGAAGGCTATAAGCTATATAACATCACGCTACGACCAATAGGAGCGGAGCATAAATGAAAAATGTTGCAAAACTGAATACTAAAACACGCGAACAAAGTCGCGGGGGACAGCTAGTAAAAAATAAAGAGGGCTCTCCATACAAGAGACGTATTTTTAAGTATTTTTGTTCGATTTAAACGGCATTAATCTTATACGATAGTACGGAACCCTTCATGCGTAGTGCGGCTCGCTTATTAATATTCTTACTAAATGCACAAATATCTGTCCTTTGGAATCAAACCCACAAAGGTTTTATTCCTATCACTCAGCCAGTGCGTAAAAATCTTTTATTGAATACGACACATTTTCCTCATTTCCAAATCTTTACACTCTTTTGATTATCTCAATAATCCATTTCTCCTGATTTTCCTGCAACTTATAAGCAAGTACACCACGTCCAAAGTGTAACATTTTCAATGAAAGAATTGAAACCGTCTTTATTCCAATGCAGTAAAGTTGAGTTTTGTATATCATTTTTATCAATTACGCGTAAGGACTGTTATACCACAGGTTTTACTGCGATATTTCCTTATACTACCTAATCAACCGCCATCAGTGGGTTTATCCAAGTAATATATTATGTTTGGAAGAAAACAAACGAAACAATTTATATTTTACACAGAGTAAATGTAGGCAGGAACGTACGCAAACACAAGCGTTGTCGGAATTTTGCTGTTTTTTTTATTAATAACTAGCTGTCCCCCGCGACTTTATTCGCGTGTTTTAGTTTCAACGGTTTTTCATTTTTGCAACATTTTTCATTTCTGCTCCGCTCCTATTGTTCGTAGCGTGATGTTATATAGCCTATAGCCTTCCTCAATAAACGGACTATCCAATACAAAAAGAATTTTTCAATTCGAACCAGTAGTTCCTGAGATTAGCGCGTTCAAACAAACAAACAAACAAACAAACAAACTCTTCAGCTTTATAATATTAGTATAGATTAGTAATTAGTATAGATATAAACTTAAACAGAACTCGATCGGCCCTATATAAGTATTTATTATAGATTTTTAGGTAACTATACTCCTTTTCAGGTATCAATAAAATTTGATAAATTGTTGACAAAAAAGAATAGAAAACTACCAAGGTCAATCGGGTTTTTTAATTTTTAATATTTGTTGTTTTTGTTCTTTCTAAAAGGTTTGTTTGTTGCTCTAAAAGGTTTGTTGGTTGTTTTTTGCTTTCAATATTTTTGCATATATTTTTGTGTATTGTAAACATGAACTAGGTAATTCCAGTTAGGGATAGCTTAGATCTAGAAAACCTTCACATTTATAAACTTCGAGCGGCTACTAGAGTTTTGTACTCAGTTGATTTTAATTTCGTAGTGTTTAAAAAACCTGCAAATCCTTATCCAACACACCTGAATACAAAAAAGACAGTTATAATGCAACACAAAATTAATAAAAACAAAAATAATACAAAATAAAGATATCTAAAGTCTTACTTGACCCAACTTATTTCATAAACCCAACCTCATTAAATTTTATAACTTAATTTGAGCAAAAAATCCGAGGTGAAAAAAGTAAATTGATTTCACGCTTTCATTTTAAAACCGTATCAAATTTCAGGGTTGTCGCTCACCTAGCGGCACTGCGCATAAACAAACAGTTTCGTAACACAGCCCCACTTACCTGTCTGCCCTCCAACCTAGAGGCAACCCTATTTATAGAGTGTGATTAAATTTGTAACACGAAGGCAGAATTTTCTTTTCAGTGAAGTTTATCGTGTTCTAGCTTTTTGCGCCCTGAATGTAGTGTACAATGTACATCCTTAATGTTGTAGGTAGGTTATAAGTTAAAAATAAATAACATAGCAAGCGAAAGAAAGAGGCAATTGTTTTTTGGCATTTTTGTCTCCATTTGTAACAAAGGCTAACTCACATCCTTGTTTGTTGTTGAGTTAATTAACAATTTATAATTAATATATTCCAAAAAATAAATTATCATTTTAAAGTAGAAGTTGAGACTATTTCGCCAAAGCTTACTTTGTCGGTCCACGACTATCATAGGTTTTATGTAGTATGCGTCGCTTGAGCATCATACAAAACCTGTATAAAAATTAGCATACTATAACATTAAAAGTTCATAAATGATGAACAAAAACTAAATATTAATAACCAAAAAATGTCGGTACCATCTTCGAATCCGGTTTGTTTTTTATTAAAACCTACTTGATTAACTATAGTGTCCCGAAGCAATATTTGGAATTTGACAAAAAAACATCTTATAATTTGACGCATCATCATTTTGACAGCTAAGATGCGAGGTATTTACCAACCGGATATGAATCATATACCTACCTAGTAAGTTTCCATAAAGCAAACACGCATGGTAATAGCTGGCAATCGGCAAATCATTATCCTTTGCTTGGAATAGCGATTTCCTCAAAGGAGGTTCTTGTATTTTCGTTTGAACCTGTTAGACTGCATGGCAAAACTACACCTCGATTTGCTTTCCTAGTGTCATTGATAGTACCAGATGGTAATAGAAAGCGTTTGATCGGTATTTGAAACATTGCGTTCGCATCGCGAGCTTCTCAAAAATCCTAATTACGAAATATTAAGACCAATTTCAGGACATTTTACTTCATATTTTAGCCTGAAATTACTCAGTATTAGGATTGTCTTTTAAAACGAGGATTAACTTTAACGGAAGTACATCTATAAATATCATAAATATGAACGTAAGTAAGTAACTACTTATAGCAATTGTGTTTTGAAATCAGAAACAACGAAGGTACCACAAACACCTATAAACTGTCTTGGGTACGCACCGGTTTAAATGTGGAAAAGTGTTTTTCTACATTGACCCGTCCGGGGATCGAACCCGGGACCTCAGAGCTGACGACGCGTCTTAAAAACCAGTGTGTACGATACGGATATATCGCTTAGATTTATGCCATTATTCAACAGCCATAAGTAAATAATAAAAAAAAAACATACTATTCTATTAAGTATTTTGTGGTACAAATGTCTCCATAACTTATCCTAATGCCCTGAAGATCGCGGCTTTGTACGTCGTGTCGTTAAGCTCAATGAAATATGACTCAGTTACTTTAAATACTGATATCTGTTAGCATTTACGTCTTTATATGTTTAAAGTCTAGACTGGATACAGACTTTTTATTATTTGATAGACTTTTATAAACCTTGACTTTTGATCTTGTTTTTTTTGCATAAGGCCTTTCTTTATTTATGTTTTAGAAAACAAATTATCATCATCATCATTGGCCTTTTGATTAACAAGAAATGATTTTATAGTGTCTCTTGTCCGGTACATTTTACTTACATATATATATATGAGCTCGTACCTAAGTAAGTAAATGTGTTTGATGTTACACGTGTATTGATCGCGCACTTCGTATGATTAAGTATAAACTAATAATACATTCTCTTAGGTACTCGTTCTTAAGTATAATAGAATATCTTGGGACAACTCAGACACGGCCATCTGATCCCAAACAAGGCAGTGTATTATGGCCACCAGACAACTGACAAACATACTTATATAGTTCTAAATACATACAGACACAGAACAAATGATCATGCTTATCACACAAATATTTCTCCTGGGTGAGAATCGAACCTACGATCTCCGGTTTAGCAGTCAGGGTAACCCCTAAACTAGACCAACAGGTCAATTCGTGTGGGGAAGAGAAAGTTACAGACAGTTTTTTTTTCCTGTTTAGATGGATTTACTTTTAGAGATTAAATTATAAAGTATGGTTTATAAAAACCCCTAAATAATAATACCAGCCAATTAAGTGTCCTACTGCTGGGCACAGGCCTCTTCTCATATGGAGAAGGAACGAGCATTGATCATCACGCTTGCTTATTGCGGAGATTTTAGATTCCAATTTTTGAAATTCAGGTTTTCCTTGCGATGTTTTCCTTCACCGATTGTCAATGATGTCTTAGAATAATTAAGAAAGTACATGTAACTTAGAAAAAGTCACTTTGGTGCTTGCCTGTCATTAGTTCGAACCTGCAACCTTGTGCACACAAATCCGTTCATTAAAACCACTAGGCAACAATGACAATAATAAATAAAGATTAAAAAACAATGGTGGTAGCGCAGTGGCAAACTTTGGCAGTGTACTTTAATGACGAGGCGACTTTTCAAGCACGAATGTTTTTATTTATCTTACTATTTCAATAAAACGTTACTATTTAACTTACACAACCTTCAGTGAAAAAGTATATTCAAAGTAGTTATACGGTTTGAAAGAAATTATTCCATTCAGAAAATTAGCGAACACACTTATGTTTAGATTAAAGTAGACACGAATAGACTGTGTATCGTTTTTGTTGATTTTTTGCTAACAACTAATCAAAGAGGTCATACTTAATCATAGACAGTAAAAAAGTTTGTATTCTTTTGTTGCAAAAGCTTTGCCGTAACTAGTTTGCCTTTTAATATTGGTATGTTATAATGGCACCTGCTTATGTATGTAATTTGCCAGTAATATAACATAACTATTTTTTTACATAGACTTATTAAGTACTTATTCTGTAAATTTTTGACCTTTAAAAAATCCAATTTCAACATACACATGACCTTATTTATAACTAGCTGTCCCCCGCGACTTTGTCCGCGTATTTCAGTTACAAAGGTTTTTCATTTTTGCAACATTTTTCATTTATGCTCCGCTCCTTTTAGTCGCAGCGTAATGTTATATAGCTTATAGCCTTCCTCAATAAATGGGCTATCCAACACTGAAAGAATTTTTCAAATCGGACTAAGTAGTAGTTCCTGAGATTAGCGCGTTCAAACAAACAAACAAACAAACAATCTCTTCAGCTTTATATATTAGTAATAATACATTTATGTACTTATTTTGTACATTTTTAACCTTTAACAAATGCATATTCAGCACACTTATGACCATATTTAAAATAATATCTGGTTAGCAACTGATTAGCAGAATCTTATATTTTTTTTTCTGTAGAGAATTTAGATTTAGAACTGGCTTAGTCGATGCTAAATACTGTCGAGATTTGTATAAATAAGGTCATTAATTTTTATGTTTATTTATGTAGTGTACAAAAAGATCACGCAAATAAATTATAGCGGGGAAAATCAAACTGCAGGTACCTATATCAGTCAACTAATTGTCACGGCTAAAAAAGAACTGCTAATTTTAATTATAATCTCAAGTTAATAGGGTTAGGCCCTTCAAATATTTATTTCCTCTCTTAAATTAAGTCGTCTTCATTTCGTGCCTTTTCGTAAGTAAAATAATTAACGAGAAGACCCTAAAAAGATATAATTAGGTATTTTGTTTTGACAAGATCCGTCGCAGAAATAATTAATGAGCGTCAAAGTTAATTATACAATCATTAAATATGGCTACAATAGAATAAAAGATGTGGCAGAATGCCTTAAGCCTCTTATTATACAGATAAAGTGGTATATTAAATCCAGTTTCCCGACTCCTAAAGAATTCTTTTACGAACTGCCAACATAATATTTCTACCTATATGAAAAATGTCTCTGCTTATAGATAACGTTTGAGAATGATTTATTGTTTGATATATAAAAAGCTATCATATTACACTGTTTTTCTCGCTTGTGGCATTCTGTTAAATCTCAGATAGTGAAAATCAAAGGTCAACTATATATGACTGTATTAAAATCTATACATCTTTACATAGTATAAAACAAAGTCGCTACCGCTGTTTGTACGCTCAGATCTTTTAAACTATGCAATGGATTTAAATGCAGTTTTCAGCAATAAATAGAGTGATTCAAGAGGAAGGTTTATATGTATAATTCCTTATCCTATTGTTTACCCGTGTAAAGCTGGGGCGGGTCGCTAGTATTATAAAAAAGCTAAAGATTTTTTTTTTGTTTGAACTCGCTAATTTCTGAGACTAGCCGTCGGATTTGAAAAAATCTTTTTGCATTAGATTGTCAAGTTCTCTAGGAAGGTTATAGGCTATTTAACATCAAATATTGGCCTTTGGAGAAAATCAAAGGCGAGTGAAACCGTGGGGCACAGCTATTACTTTATAAATATTTGACAGTGGGAACCATAACTTATTTTACAACGTCCTTTTGGAATTCTCAAAGGAAATCTCCATATCTGTTTGTTTTGTATTTTATTTAAAATATTTATTATTCAGTAAGGTTTGTAGGTCACATGTTTATGCTACTCTGTGGTATTTTTGCTTTGGATTCTTTTAATATCGAATATAGACCCGCTCTGGTGCACTCGTCCAGGAATTCAATATGATGTTGTTATAACTTTATACGTACTTTATTGTATGTATAATTTTATACATATTTTGTACTTTATTGTATACTAGCTGTCCCCCGCGACTTTGTTCGCGTGTTTTAGTTTCAACGGTTTTTCATTTTTGTAACATTTTTCATTTATGCTCCTCTCCTATTGGTCGTAGCGTGATGTTATATAGCCTATAGCCTTCCTCTATAAACGGACTATCCAATACAAAAAGAATTTTTCAATTCGAACCAGTAGTTCCTGAGATTAGCGCGTTCAAACAAACAAACTCTTCAGCTTTATAATATTAGTATAGATTGTTCAATCATGAACAGCCTTATAGTAAATAGGTAAATAAATCTTATTTATTATCAAGAAGAATATAGGAGTGTTAAAAATTAAACATATAAAAATAAATCATTGTTAAATTTTATTTTTCATTATGTACTATTATTAACTATTATGCTATTTACAATTAATTCAATTTATCAAATAGTTGCTATTTATAAACAAAAAATCAAAACTTATAATATAAATAAAAGCGTCTATATATACATATGTAATTAATTAATTATAATTTTAGATTTGTTGATTATCTGTTTACGCTTTACGTTTTAATCTGCCTATGAACAGGCGTGATAATCAATTTACTATACATTAAAATATATTCGTCTCTTATTATTCGTATCTTCTGTTAGCCTGCTTGTTATATTATATATATATATATATATATATGTAGTTAAACGATATGCATGCTACTTTAGAAAAAAAAGCAGATACGTCTACCAAATGACTGAAATTTGATTAATAAATTAGCAAAACAACGCTTTAGACATGACAGGGTAAGGCAATTAAAAACCTCTTTAGTCCGTCAGTAAGATAATAAAAAAAATAGACACGTATTTTTTATTTTATTAATAAATAAAATATGACAACGATAAAGCGCTTTAAAGTTCAGAATTGGGCTTTGTTTATCGGCTCAATGAGAACGCGAGATTAACAGATTTTCAATTTGTATAAAAATACACTGAATCAATGTTTGTTTAATTTTAATTATACTGTGACGTAACAGTTGAATTTTTACGTACCTGTATGTGATGTTATGTAGAACGTATTCTTAATTAGAGTGGCTACATTATTATCTTATTTGCACTGAGGTGTTAGCCTGCAAAGTACAGTATAAAACAATATTTTCGTAGGTACCTTTAATGTCTTTTTAAAAGTGTCATTAAACTTCCAAAACCCATATCCATACTTATATTATAAATACGAAAGTAACTCTGTCAGTCTGTCACACTTTCACGGCTAAACCGCTTAACCGATTTTGATGAAACTTGGTATGGCGTAAGCTTGGATCCCAAAAAAGGACGTGGGCTACTTTTTGCCGCTATAACCGTCACCCACGCGGGCAGAGCCGCAGGCTAGTATAATATAAAACATTGTTAAGTACCGAACCATGAGATCGTGTAGGGTTGTTATTAAATGCATTTCTTTCCTGCTACTAAAGCAAACCTTTCAAATTGCCGATCGGTACATGTCGTAACAGCATCAATAATGTTTAAATAAACCTCGAAGCAGACGAATTAATTATAAATTTGGAAGCTCATCTAACAAAAAGATCTTCGGGCGCTTTGATTTGGGCCAGACTCTTTGATCTTGGACCGAGGCGTCCGCATCAAGATTAATGACGTAACACTTCGTATAAATCACTTAACACGTTTTTTGAGTCAAATAAAATGTCTTAACTAAAATCGTGTTGATATCGATTATCGAGGAACAGCTTTAATACTCGATTAGGAGTTTCGGGCGTGGTGCCCTAGTGGTTCAATTAACGGATTTTCTTTTTTGTTTTTCTTTAAAACTCACCTTTAACCACAGACCACTAAAATTCTGTTTATAGCCTTTGACAATCGGCGAAAGAAAACATTTCGTGCGGAAACCTGGATTCCAAAAATTTGAATTTGAAATCGCCAACCCGATAGTGAGAAAACGTGGTGATCAATACTCGTGCTTTCTTTACATGAGATGTGGTCTGTGCCCAACAGTGGGACAATTGAAGCCGGACCCGTGCTTCATCTATGTTCTCTACCTGGGTTAAGCATAGGGACTATTTACATCCCGTGCTACAACTGCTGACGTTATTGTACAGTGATGCAGTAAATTGTTTTCCCCATATGAGTCAAAAGATCAAAACATTTTGTTAATAGGATTGAATTTATATGTACAATAATATAATTCGTTTTTATTATTTCGTCTTTATTATTTAGGAAATCATGTCTTGATAATTGTCAAATTTCGTAATATTATTTGATTACATGTATTTTGGCTAGCACGATAAAATCGAAACATCACTGTTTAGGCCTTTTTTAATTATTTACATAAACTGAACCATATCGATGTTACCACAAACGTTTTGACTTCATTAATCAAGAGTACAACGATGATAAATTAATAAAAAGATAATGCAAACAATTCATATAAATTACTGTCTTTAGGAATAAGCCCCTCTACCTATACGTTATATACATAAACACACACACACACACAAACACATATACTCACATACACACACATATAATCACACACGCACACATTCAAAACATTTTTATATTATTTTTATTAATAAATAGTTTTATGAAAGTATTTAAGATATAAAAATTATAATTTTAGTAATAAGCTGCATATCTCTCCAACTTCTTTAAGCTGTGCCCTACCGGGTCCATAATGATTCTAGCCCATAAATGTACCACTTGTATTTGACTTATGGAATGCTAATAAAGAATTGAGTATTGAGTATTGAGTATCAAACAACTATAGTTATACACTCTTACATAATATTCTATATTTACGTTATCTATATAAACTTATTTTTATTGTTTGAATATTGGATTATTTTCTCTTGGCTAACACGATAAGATCGAACCATCACTGTGGTTGGGCAATGTTTGTTGTTTGTATGTTAAAAGTGGCATTCCGGCCTTGATTTCGAATTGTGTAACCTAACAACCTCAATCCATGCGATTGTCGTCAGGAAACCTATAGTTACTTGACGTTTTTTCTTACTTTATAAACTGGCTACTATTAGTAATGTTATACGATTTATTTTGGCTCATATTTCCACGCGTCAGATAGTCAATCTTGAAGGAGTTTTAAATACTTATATTTTATTCTAATTTTTATTTTATAGATATTTTTCCCGATCTACTGCATGGATAGCCGAGTGGTATAGGTCACCGCGCCAATTGCCACTGAGCGCGACGTGTCGCGGGGTCGATCCTGCTTGGGACAAGCGTTTGTGGGCCATAACCTACAAATACTTGTTCTAAGTATTTTTATTTTATTTATTTATATTTTAAAAGATATATAAAAACTTATGAACTAAACAGTGTACATACATATAAATCTAGTATAATACATATAAGTCTAGGTGTTCTTTGTGCATGTAATTTAAATGTTTGTAAAACCCCCGCGGCACTATGACTAAGATAATTAGTGAGGGCGTCGTTTTAAAAAAACAATGACAATACCCTGTACATACTTACGTTCGTTGCACCTTTGGTAGTTAACAACACCATCCTTTTGTCTGGCTGTGCTCTACAACATGGCATGAGCTAATTCCGTGCTGTAAAAATGATCTCATTACATTATAAACCTTGTCGAGTTTACTTCAAATACGCCTCACAATAGTTGAACGGAACAAGACAAATTACTTTACATGTAGCGTAATAATTACGTTTGTGTCGTACGGCTAATAGTTGTACATATAATTTCATTGTTGTCGTTGTATAATGTAAGTAAGTATTCGTTTTTAAATCGTTTCCCACATCATTAAGTCCTAAGGAACGAAACAGAATTGTAGTCATTAACTCCGCAACCCTCACCATATAATTTCGTTTCATTGTTAAGGAATCGGTCAAGTACGAACCGTTTTCAATGCCATAATAATTAAAATCTAGAATTATTACTCTATTATCAAGTTGTCAAAGTATCTTGATTATTCTTGATTGACAAATCGAGGGTATAGTGTTAAAACCCAATAAGTGCCAAAAAATCAAAAATCGTTTTATTAAAAAATCTTAATGCATTTTTTACGCTCTTTCCAGTGGTATAATCCATTAAGTGGAATTCGCAGTAGAAAGAAAAGTACTTGAGGTAATAACCCAATAAAGTGACCGCGTTTAGTCAAAATTTAAAATCTCAAACCCTATAAAGTGTGTTATCTTGATAAATAATATTTTTATTTCACGCTCAAACCATATAAAGCTATTTATTGGTATTGAGTGTTCAATGATTTCAACTAAAATTACTCAACGGCATAAAGGCAATAACCACTATTTGTATTTATCGGGTTTTAGCTTTACATACGTAGGTAAGAAAACAAACAAAACCAAAAGCTAAAACAAAACAAATGTGTTTGTCGGGTTTTATTGTACGATTATATTTCAAAAGAAACAATTTATGTTTAGTTATATGGTATTCGCTCACTTGGTCAACTAACTTTCTTCAAACTTTGTTGGGAGAAGAACCCAATAAATTAATTAGACCTATCAACTTTTTGCGCTACCTGTTGTCAGTTTGCGACGCGCATACTGTTTACGCCAATTGTTTTCGAAATTCTTCTGTTTAGTGTTTGTGTTTGCTACGATGGGTGATCGAGGAAGAAAATTAGTGCAACTAGCTTGCATTAATCCGCTGATAAAGTGAGCTAAATCCAAATATTTAATTTGTTTTTCTTTTTCGGCTTTCACGAGGTTCCCGTCATGGGGTATAGTGATATCAACAATCATTGTTTGACGCTCTGATCGGTCTATCACCACTATATCAGGCTTATTGGCTACAATAGTCCTGTCAGTGATGATAGATCGATCCCAGTACAATGTGACACGACCATTTTCGAGAACTGGGTCGGGAACATACCTGTAGTACGGTACCTCTATTTCCACAAGTTGGTATTTCAAAGCTAGCTGCTGGTGGATAATCCTGGCCACTTGGTTATGTCTATGCAAGTGTACACCATTAGCAAGACAAGAACAACCCGAAACTATATGCCTTAAGGATTCACCCGGACAGTGACATGCCCGACAAATGTCAACTGTGCCATCCTTTATGTTATACTTCGGTAGTTGTTTGTCATGATAACTTCATCCATAATTGCACATACAAACCCTTCAGTTTCTCCGAAGAGGTCACCGAAGCGTAGCCAAGCCACGGACGCTAGGAAATCTACGACGGGCCCATGGAGGGTCCGATAATGGCGTCAGTGTAGCTCCTTGCTTTGCCATACATCCTTGCGGTTCTTGACACTTAGTACGACAGGTTTGCGCCAGTTCTCCTTGCCTAAGGAGAGTGGTGTGAGGCTCTTATCCACTACCACCACATCTCGATGCATCCCCACGTCAACTTGGAGGAATTACTCCCTGAGGTTACATACCTCGCGATTATGGAGGGTCTTAGCATTCAAAAAGCCCCGACCCCCACATTTTCGCGGAATAATAACCTCATTACCGATAACCGTGGGTGGTGCATTCGATTTGCGGTTAGTAGTGTGCAGACTCTCCTATCCAAGGCGTCTAACTCAATCTGAGTCCACTTAAGTGTACCAAAGGAGTACATCAACACTGGCATGACCCAACCATTAAAGGCACGCACCTTGTTACCTCCTGACACAAGACTTTTCAGTACTTTGTTCAGGCTGCCAAAGAAACGTGTCTGTAATGATTGTTTCATGTCAGCAACGTTGATGCCTAACGCCTCTGACATACCCAAGTACTTGTCGGTCTCTGTTGCAGAGAGCGACCTTAGGTTTATAGAATCCGAGAGCTGTATGCTCTGCAATTTCATAATCCCGCCTCGTTTTACATGCATGACTGCACATTTGTCAACACCTAATTCCATTCTAATGGAATTACTGAAGCTTTCAGTGATCTTCAGTAACTTCAATAGTTGGAATTTATAAGAAGCAAATGGTTTAAGGTCATCCATGTATAACAAGTGAGAGATGACCCGGCCCCCTTTCCGCAACGAATAGCGTAGCCCTAAATTATTATTATTTTAAATAGACTTTTTCAGACAGATTTCTAAAATTTTTATAACTGATATTTTATTTGGAAACAAGAGAAGGATGAAAAATGTAAAAAAAGCTAAAGTTGCTGATGATAAGAAGTTACCTAAAATTTGACCAAATCATATTAAAATTATATGGATTTAATCTTATATTGCGCTTTGTTTAACCCAAGTCAAATCGCATTAACGAATCAAACACCGTAATTCTCGCATAATACATTGTTGACAAATTAAGTTAGTCTGAATATAGAAAAAATGTATTAACGAATTAAGCGGAAAAAAGGCCGTTATTGCGAAATCTCGTACTGTACCGTAAATTTTTATACCTTCAAACTAAAAATTATATTCATAACATAAAAAATCTACACACAGCGGTGATTTTCATTTTGAAAACTTTGAAGCTAAATATCTTAATTTGACCCAGGTGTCGCTTAATCTGATATTCCATAACTACGTCCAATTATATTCCGGTCAATTACCAATTAGCATTGCTAAAAACAAGGATCTACAAAATATGTGCGAAAAACTAATCATATCAGAGGAACTCCACGCATGGATACGTGGTATAAAGACGTACACTAAGCCAACTGCCTTCGAAAGAATAATTTACCATGTTTTCTTTTCTGTTTCTTAAAATAAACCATTTATTAAAGTAATGTTAAATTATAATATGTTTAATTTCTTTTGACCTAAAACCCAATAAGTCGGTACCCTTCGCCACTTAACACTTTTTTATGATAAAATGGACCACCTTGGAAACTTAATAATACTGTTATACACTAATTCAATGTATACACTTTTACCACAAATACTCATTATAACGATATTATTTGAATAGAATAGGTATTTTTGTCCTTAAAACTTAAATATTGAATATCTCGAAAGTGACAATTTCATACTTATTGGGTTTGAGCACTATACCCTCGAAATGGCAGTTCAAAAGGTTAATGGATGTTTCATCAATCTTAGATTATTTTTAATTAAATTAATTGAAAATCTTATCAGTAAAACCTGTTTCTTTTCATTAAGCCAAACACATCCATTTTAATTTATTTTGTTTTTTTTCTCTTTCGCAAACTAGTTTTGATAACTTGACAAAACAACAAATAAATACCAAGTCACTAGAACGTAACTTAACTCCAGTCAAATTGTTCAAGAGACATTTTTCTTTTACTTACGAGTTGTGGCGTACCTACACCACAAATCAAATCTGAGATTAAGCTAAATCGCTATTGAATTTGACGTAATCAATACTTTTGTGTAGGGCCTTTCCTCTTTCACTTTTATATTGATCGGAGGTGTTTTTAGTTGAGGAAGCCTATTGATATTAAAAAAAATCATCCCTTGAGCAAATTCAAAGATATAACCTTTGAGCTACGTATAAGACTACGAGACAATCATATAATGAAAAATATATTCAATTTAAAATAAAATTACGAGTAGTACAAGTAGAGTTGTAATACCAGCAGATAAATAAATTTTATATTGAACTAGTTACAAGCATTTTAATATTACTAATTAGAGAGAGATATAACATTGGTCACATAATTAAAGATAACTTGATAGATGATGATGACTTGGAACGACAGAGACGAGGTATCGCATGTCGTAGTAATATGTTGGCTAGACGCTTTTATCATTGCTCTGATCAAGTCAAAATTACGCTTTTCAAGGCTTACTGCCAATCGCTCTACACAAGCCAACTATGGTACAAATACACGAAGAGTGCATTCAACACACTTCGTGTGCAATATAATAATGCTTTTAGGGCTATGTTAAGCCTGCCCTGGCGGTGTAGTGCGTCGGGCATGTTCGCTGAGAATAGAGTAACAGATTTTTATGGCCTTCTGCGGAGACTCAGAGCATCTTTTATCACTAGACTAAGTGTCTCTGGTAACAAAATAATATCTGTTATATTCCGCTCAATTTACCTCTTTAGATATATAAATTGTAATAGTTAGTGGTAAATAATAAGAATGCCAAACTTTAATATTTATGTTAATTAATAATTGTTATAGTTAAGTTATGTTTGTTAAAAACACTAATATGGGTTAATTGCCTGAAATAAACGATTATTATTATTATTATTATTATAACATAATATGACGTCACTATCGTTTTTTCCATACTAACCTGGGGCTGCCCCATACAAGTGTTCGTTTTGCGAAAAAGAGATAGAACATGCGTCACCTACTAACTTTAAAAGCTTATAACTTTTGTATTCGTGTATATTTTATAGTTCTGCTTCGATTTAATGCTATTAATAAAAATATTTTTATTAAATTAATAGTTCATATATCCAATTATCCACATACACGTACAAAAACTCTTTTAATTCTTATATAGAAAATCTAACGATTGTTTTATTCTAATCGAGATTAACTAATAGATGGTTATTTGGTTCAAGTTGACCTAAAAACTTAATATAACACTGCTTATAAATTGAAGAGTCGCCTTCTCGAAAAAAGTTGCGTCGTTGAACTTTTGATGTTACGTGAGTTACGTCATTAGATCTCACGGCGAAAAGCATTGACGGAAAGGTTACTTAAACTTACTCCTACGTACTAATATATTACACATTTAATAGACATTATAATCAAATTCTTGCGATCCTTGACATTAAAAGGCTTTTATGAACTGTAATTTGTTTTATATGAATTATTTATATTATTTTGTAAAAGTTGGTACCTGTACATTGTTGAATAGCAAGTTTTCTAGAATTTGTTTTATTTTTAAAATAACAAAGGCTTTTTGTATTTTATCTTTTGAGTTTTTATCTTATTTCTATATTTCTTTTTACAACATTGAAGGTTCAATTTACGAATTTTCGAAAGTTATAGCTGTTTGTGTGGAGGTCTGGAAAAAAACATTGTAACCCTAATAACCTTTAAGTAACGAATTCTTGACAAAATGTGACAAAAATAATTAAATATATTGTTTTTTATTTAATTAGAATTATCGATTTGCTGTAACTACTAAACAGTATGCACCTAAGTGGTATCATACATTAAAACCAAATTAAATTAAATAAGTTCCCATTAATTTAAAATTATTTAATTTCATAAAACAGACTATTTGCAAACGTCTCATATACCTAACTGTATACAAAATAGTTTAGCAATTTTAATTAAAATTTGAAGAGAAAATCTCATTAGAATTTCGCATGACTGTCAGAATATAATGTTCTTGTGTGTCGTAGCTGCAACGTTTTGCATTGTGTACGATATTAATTGTTAAAACACAATTTGTTTGTGGATGTTTACAGAGAAAACCCATTAAATTGCAGATTAAACGAATGAGGGTTTTCGCAAATAAAAAATCCGCTAGCTTGGGTAGTCTCGCATGTGTTATATCTGTCAATTTCCACGAATTACGAGCCAGTAGCTCGTCTCTCATTGGTGGAAATTGACAGATAGATAAACCTCATGACAGACTAGTGAACATAGTAAAAATTTTAAACGCAAAAAACCCTCATTCAAATTGAATCCTATTTGAAATTTATACCTATTATGCCAGATATTTATGGTACAGCAATTTGGCTGAATCAATAATTCCTTTGCTTTGATTTCCTGTTAGGATTGCCAACCATCCTATAATATGTATTGTACTATATTTCCGGTATACGTACCATATACCTACTGTTGAAAATATATAGGTCACATTAATACTATATTTTTGTTTATTGGTGATTTTGATATACGTTGATTTGAAAACGGTGCCATATCATGACAGTTTTACTGTAAAGAAAAAAAAAACGAGAAGTGCAACAAATAGTTTACATAAAAAAATAATATGTTGTAAACAAACATACATTTCCTTTTTTTTTTAATTGTATATATTTTTTTAACAGTATCATATATTTTTGTAGCTTATTCTAAAAATACTACATTTCGTTTAAAAAATATTGGCAACCCTATGTCCTGTATGAGTACACAGCGTGATTGGTCATTATATTCTTAATATTGATCAATGGAAACTTACATAACTTACGTTTGCTATAACTTGATAAACTAAGTTAGGTGTCGAGTATGCGACATACTGACATAGTTCGGCTTTACCCCGAGGTTTAAGTTATTGTGGCTGTATGTTGTGTTTCCAATAGCATGAAAATTATATTAACGAATATTCTGAATTTCAAACGTTTAAGGATTTGTAGACAAATTACACCCAGACATTAGAACAAATGATCAAGTTAGTCACACAAAGGTTTTTCTTGAGTGGGAATCGAGCCCGACGACCTCCGCTTTAACCGTCAGAGTTCCTAACCACTAGACCAACAGGCCTGTCTAAACAGAACACCTAGCTACCTATTAAGATGCGAAAGCAATATCATTCCTGTCGAAACATACGATAATTCCTATCCCTTTATACTCGAGTCCCAGTTTTCTACGCAATATTTTTACTTTTATAAATTTAATTACACTATATTTTGCATACAAATCGATATAGGAAGAATCCCCGCTCATTTTACGAGCGGTACGTCATCGAACCTATTAAAATACACAGTTATATCTAATTAAATAAAAGAAAAATACCGCCTGACTATTTCTGTTACCACTTACATAACTAACAAAAGAATATATTTTATTTATCAAGTGAATTTTGTTAATAAATTATTGAAAGAACAGCTGTTTAGTAAAACTAATATATAGAAAAGAAATTACAAGTCAAATAGAATTATGAATAAAGAGTTAATAAGTAATTGAATTAATAAAACAAATTAGGTATCTAATTGAGGCCAGTTACCTCGATGTTGACATTTGAAAATAAAATATGGTAATAGACCAATATCTATGATATATAGCTGTACGGATAGAGTAATATCGTAAGAAAACATACCGGTTTAAGAGACTAGCTTTAAAGTTTTCCTATATGGATTCATAAAATAAAAATTATATCTTGGGACAAATCACACACGGCCATCTGATCCCGAACTAGGCAGAACTTGTGTGATGGCAACCAGACAACTGATAAACATACTCATATATTTCTAAATAAATAATATTATAGATTCGTTACACCCAAACACAGATAAAATGATCTTGTTCATCACACAAAGATTTGTCCTGGGTGGGAATTGAACCCACGAGATCCGGTTTAGCAGTCAAGGTCACTAACCACTAGACTAATAGTCAACACCAGTATTTCAAATATAACGACGCATTTCCGTAGCATGCTGTATATTTTTTCTTTTCTAATTCTTTCTTTTTACCCGACTGCACAAGAAAGAGGGTTTGCTTTTGAGAAGAGAGAATAAAACTGCAGAGAATAGAGGATTTTGCACCGCAGTAGTTACAGGCTGGTATTATAATTATTTACTTTTGGCAAACTTTTCGTGCGGTATTTTATTGTATCTATCTGAAAAAATAGATAAAATTGATTGTTGTAAAGATACTCTTGAGTATTTCTTTATGTAATTTTCTAATCCAGAAATGGGTTGCAATGTTCATCTTCGGTATCTTATCTTTTAATTTCTTAACCCTAAATAAAATGGTTATTGATGCGGTTGGCTACGCTTCCTAACTTTACATATAAGGACTCCAATACATTCAGTACTAAAACTTAACAAGAAGTATAAAGACTACAAAAGACAAAGACTCATAAAATTGGTCCAGTTTCAGTGAACAAACATAACATCGGAGCATATGGGTCAAACACTGAAACTGCTTTTTAAGTTGTAAAACATGTAAGTTGCAATGCTTGCACAACGACTCTTTGGAATAGGTTAGACGTGAATCTTGAATCTTGTTCCTTAATAATAATAATATCTTTGGACTCACACACGGTCATCCGATCCCAAAGTAGACAGACCCTGGCAACCAGACAACTGATAAACATACTTATATATATCTAAATACATACATATTATTATAGATAAATTACACCCAGACGAGAAAAAATGATCTTGCTGTAATGAGCATAATCATTTTTTTGTGTCTAGATAAATCTTTGTATGATACAAAGATTTGTCCTGGCGGAGAATCGAACCCATGATCAGTGTCACTAACCACTAGACCAACAGCCCAGTCTACCTTTGATAATATAGGTCAGTCAACCTTTGATAAAATCCTTAAAACTATTCCTAAAGGTGGAAAGAAAAGAAAACAATGACGCTGCTTTCCTTGTACGCAAACTAAATCAAAATCAAACCATTGCTATCTTTTACTAACATACTGCGTGAGAAAAGGACGGCAATAAATAACAACTAACTTAACAATGTCTAACTAGTTCTTGCCTTGAACATCACTGTGTTAGTAAAGCACACGTTTCTGCGTGTCGGCCAATTTTTATAAGTTTGTTTATGTACTTTTTTATGTATGTGTATTTTTTTCCATATACCTTTTCAGTATCCCACTGCTGGGCAAAGGTCTCCCCAATTTGCTCCAAACTTATCTGTCTGGAACCAATCAAGCAAATGGCGATCGAGATATTAGTCGAAACTAAATTTGACAGCTCTATTTTTTGTCTGTCCTTTTTTAATTATTTACAAGTGCCTTTTTCCTAACCTACCTATACCTACCTAAGTTACCGAAAATAAGTTTAGTGCGTGTTAAACAGAATCGAGACCAATATCAGTTTTCAAGCTTGTCTTTGACATTCTGATACAAGTTTACTCCCACTCACCAGAAAACAACAGGACCATTTGTTAAAGCAATTTAATACGATTTAAAATAAACCCACATTTCATTAAAACAATTCAGAAAACTTCCAAACATTAACTCAAGCGTCAAGAACTTGTCATATTAAGAGACAGTCGCTCATAACGTTTAGAAGTAACACATGCCAAAGAAATTTGTTGTGAATTACTTTTAGAAGTCGTATGTTGAGTTTGGACTAATTAGGGGCACTTTCTACAGTTCTCTTAAGTAAACAAACTGGGGAAATGTAGCTTCATATTCTCCAAGCCGCCGTTTCCCGCCTCTTATTTTGAATTTTTAATTTGTGAGCGCGCTTCTGCACCTAAGTGTTTCATGTCAACGACATTGCAAGCCCGTTCCGTATAATTAGTTGCCGAGTCATAATCTACAACCATGGTGGAACGTTTCCTAACATTCATAAACTTTAAGGAACTTGTTAAAAGTTTATCGCGCGTACTCATTGTTCAGTTATTTCCTTAATTTTTTTGCGTACTTTCAGGTTTGAGTTTCCCAACTTTCTATTAATTGTTTCGTATTCCTATTTGATTACTCAATTTTAATCCGTGGCAAACAATTAAATGTTTTTTTGAATATAATACTTTATTTGCCTATTTTAAAATGAATTTCGGGATCACAGTAGTTTTTGTCTAACGTGGAGATCAATTTCACAGCTCTTGGTGCAGTGTCAGTTGGATCAGCGACCTCGTATACGAGTGCACCATTCGTGCAGTCAATCAGCTTCTTTATTCTTATGACCAATAAAGCTATAAACATACTGGAACACGAACTTGAACCAATGAATTTTAAACCAGTTCAAACAAACCTCGCTCAGGTACATAACAAAACTTTTTTGATTTTCTTACGACTACCCTAGAGGGTCCTCGAACGGTCTTAAATCTATCTTAAGGTCGGATTTGACTTCTAATTTTGAGTTA
The DNA here is from genome assembly GCA_932294365.1 of Diachrysia chrysitis. Taxonomy (NCBI): domain Eukaryota; kingdom Metazoa; phylum Arthropoda; class Insecta; order Lepidoptera; family Noctuidae; genus Diachrysia; species Diachrysia chrysitis. The sequence goes on from OW028661.1 coordinate 4,326,707, forward strand.
TTCATGTTTGAATGAAGGTTCCAAAGCTTACCCACATGCCCTTTGTGATCAATGAAAAATTCTGAGAATACGGAGTAAAAGAAATTTTGGGGAAACAATTTTCTGCTGCTGTGAAAACAATTTGCTCTTTGTAAAATATTTGTTGGTGAATGGAGTTAAACGGTCGGAGGGTTGGCGGGTTACAGTTGAATTTTAAGTTAGTTGTGGGACATTCAGAATACCTTTACGTCCTGCGTAGGGCCCGGGGTTTATAGGTTTCCAAACGCCACTTGTTTATGAATTTGGATGTTTCTTATCCGGAGATGTTTCGTTATGCTCGCAATAGATCCGGTTACAGTCATAACTCTTTGAAAGTACGAGAAGTCTGTGTAAATAATTTAAGCCACTGGAGAGTGCCTACGGCCTGTTTTCCTGGAGCTGAGATTCAAATAAACGTAATAAAAGTACAGTAGTTCTAAAACATGTTTTGTAACTTCTTCTGCCTAGCCGTTTCACAAGCTATGTGGAGGTCTTCTTTCAGTCTTACCAGATTCAGTTCAATACCGTATTTTACATGAAGCGACTGCCTATTTGACCTCCACAACCCATTTTACTGGGTAACACAGTATCCCAGGGTATTACAACTATCAATGTTATTTAAATCATCCAGAATCATTAACATTATATTAAAAATAGAAAAATAAAATTTAGTGACAAAATATCGCTCTAAAAAAACGGCATTATTATTCTCAACTTGCGAACCAATATCCTTTGTTTTTAGTTCCCAAGGTCGATCTAATAAGATAGTACGCAATTCAATGTCAACCCTTTTTATTTTTCCACAAATCCATCATGGCCACCGCAGCCAGCCGTCAGCCATAATTTTTCAGCGACTATGACACATGACGGTAGATTTATTTTCATACACGAATACTCCTCAATGTACAAAAAACCATTATCTTACATCATATTTTAAGCAAATAGAGATTTATTTTTTGTTTTCCACAAGGGTATTTATGTTGTTTTTAATATTGTAGGTATATCATGTGGAATGATGAGATCAAAGTGTTTGATGGTATGTTAGAACTTCCTTTCATATATTTTTTCTGTTTACATTTTAATGTTATGAAATAATTCATCATACCATCATACCAGCCTATAAATGTCCCACTGCTGGGCACAGGCCTCTTCCCATATAGAGAAGGAACGAGCTGTGATCACCACGCTTGCTCATTGCGGGTTGGCGATTTCAGATTCCAATTGTTGGAATCCAGGTTTCCTCACGATGTTATCCTTCACCGTTTGTCAATGATGTCTTAGAATAATTAAGAAAGTACGTGTATGAAATAATTAATTTTGACAATGTTCTAAGTAGGTGCAACATAACCGCTATTAAAATGGTCCCTTGATCATCAGGATGGCGTCCACTGTTGAACAAAAGCCCATAGAACGCCACAACCAACAACTTGCCGCTCTTATCCACCGGTAACATTTATCTTTGTAATATTGTATTGATAAACATGGTATCAATTCTAAAATTTAGGTATCTTAATCTGATACATGTAAAAACGAATCCCAATTTAAACAAAGCATATTAGGTCCCTTCGAACTAAAATATTTATTTTTTATTTTTTAGCTGTAGATATCATTGCTTATCCTTTCGACCTTCAAAAGAAAAAGTTTATAAGAGTTTCATCAGCAAATATTTCTGAAAAGAAAATTACTTTAGAAAGAACTTTAGCTGGAAAAAAATGCAAGATGCAATAAAATCTCAATACCAACAGCAAATACCTTGAAAAATATTATTAAATCTAAGTTCGAAACAAAGTCACTGGGAAGGTGATTGCATGCAAACAATTTCTTACTCTCAGGTACAGTCGACCACATAACTGCAGTTAACTTTGGCACCGACAGCAACATTTTCTTAAATACAAAACGTTATTTATCTAGCCTAATTGAGTATCAGCCAGCTTATTAAAGTTAGTTTGTTAGCTAAGAAATAGTCATTTTTGATTTTATAATACATATTATTAAGATTTAGTTTAGTTATAATTTTATCATTTATTATTTTACTTTCGTTCGATGCATGCAAAATAATTTTCATTTATAAAATTAATAAAGAAACAGAACTTTTTAATACTCAATACTTTTATCTGCATTTCATAGGTTGATTTAGGACTTAAATATAATATTGCAGAACCATTTGTAGACCCTATCGGGTACAGAAAAAGTTAAAAAGGGCTTACTGCTAACTCACAATTTTTGTTAGTAACTAGGTGCGACTTCGTCCACGTGAAATTTAACAAAAAAGCAACATTTTTTTTTTATTTAGTTTAGATTTTTTATAAAATAGAAGTAGCATAAGTTACTCCTTATTACATCAGCTATCAGCTGCCAGTGAAAATCCCGAAGTGAAAATCGATCGAGCCGTTCCAGAGATTAGTCGGAACAAACAGACAGACCGACAAAAATTTAAAATGATGTTATTTTGGTATATGTACCATATATAAATTCATATGCATGTAGTAAAAAGCGGTTATTTTAATATTAAAAACAGACACTTCAATTTCATTTTTTGAATAGATATAGATAATACGTATTTAAACTTAAGTCTCCTTGTAGGTAATAAAGTATAACTAATGTATGTAATATAATATTAGTTTTATACATATATATAATAATAATAATATCTTGGGACAACTCACACACGGTCATCTGATCCCAAACTAGGCAGAGCCTGTGCTATGGCAACCAGACAACTGATAAACATACTTATGTATTTCTAAATACATACATATTATAGATAAATTACACCCAGACACAGAACAAATGATCGTGCTCATCACACAAAAATTCGTCCTTGGTGGGAATCGAACCCACGACCTCCGGTTTAGCAGTCAGGGTCACTAACCACTAGACCATTTATACATAGTAAACTAAATGTTTCAAATGACATTTGACGTTATTACAGTTTCTTTAATAACTTCCTTATCTACCTAGATAACAAGGTCGTAAGGTTCATTTTCTAACGCGGTAACCATTGGCATAGTACGATGATGCTATAGCAATATGTGAAAGATAGTTGTAAGTTTGTCCAACTGGGGCATGAAATCGATCATCGGGACCGAGGAAACTTTAAAATCCATTTAACTTTGCCGTGTCCACACTGTTCTTGCTGTCACAATATCGAAAATGTTCGCGGTTATGTAAAAGATAACCAGCCTTACTTACCTACCTCATTTTACAACTAAATATATTTGCGTTGTCCGTCTGTATGTCTGTCAAGAATGTTTATTTTGGAAAGATTACCTTAAAGATAGTTGTTCGTTTTTAGGGACAGAAGAAGTGTTTCAAATATGCATTCCCGTAACACCCTGTATAATTTTGTTTTGTCTGGCCTGTTGGCCTAGTGGTTAGTGACCTTGACTGCTAAACCGGAGATCGTGGGTTTGATTACCACCTAGGACAAATCTTTGTGTGATGAGCGTGATTATCAGTTGTCTGGTTGCCATAATACAGGCTCTGTCCAGTTTTGGGTTCAGATGGCCGTCTGTGACTTGTCTTAAGATATTATTTGTAGGTTAGAAAATATACTACAATGTGTATAAAATATCCTTTTTGTGTGTTTATATTTAATCATGTGAAATGACTAGAAAATTTTATAATTGTTTGAAGACTGGGCATCGGATATTTTAGTACTTAAGCGAAAGCCAATAGTTATAATTTTATAAAATCATTTAATTTTTTATTTATTTGAAGCTCTCTTGGTTTTGCTGGGTAATTTTAGCATAACATCATCCAAACGTAAAAGTTCAAATAGCATTTTCTATTGACAGAACCCATTAATCACAGCCAAAGAAGATTGTATTGAAAGCAATTATGTTGGCTTTAGTACATCGAGGACAAGTACAAATTGATGGCCCAACAAAACATTTACCAAATTAAATATAATTTTATTCAGATTATGTTAATGCTGTCAGTTTTCTAAACGTTTATAATCATGAAATATAAATTAGCATTCTTTATTCGGTAGATGAATACATTGTTCCATTTGAATGTACGACTTTACGAGTTATAGAATAACCTCTTTTCATAGTATGCAAATTAAAATGTTCTATGAAAATTCCTACGTAATATTTGGAAAATACCATTGTAGTTGAGCAACTTTTATTAAAAATAGAACGTTTTATGATGGTAGTAAATCAATGCTGTACTTTTTTGTCAAAAGTTTTACAACATATTTTTTGTGGGTAAATGCAATTTACCCTCACAAAAAAAAAAACTCAAAATCAGATTAAAATGCTCAAATGCTTACACCCCTATAATTTGAGAAAGGCCAAGAAAAATCCTAATCAAAGCTTAAATAAGTAATCACAATAAATTAACTCTACTTCGTTTAAAATATTTTTACAACAACTTTCAAGTAGGCTGTTTACGTTAGGTTAGGTCAATGTCAAACAATATAAGTGGCTAGGTGAATGCAAAGCATCTGGGTTAAGTAAACTTTCAGCACTTGATTTGATCATTATGCCTTGCAGTATTTGCAGCGCATATGAAATCGACGAAATGAAAAATATATATGTTACAAAGACGAAAATAATAAAATGAATAAGTGAGTTTGATCGAATTGTAATTTAATTCACAGAGTCTTATTTATTCTAAGGCATATGTCCACATTTATTATTTAGTGAATTAAAAAATAATTGCTGATCGAGGCACATATCACAACTAGTAGGTATCATTTTACCGATAATAACAAGAATATCATATTAGCAGACCAATCGTCTAGCACAAGGTGACATTTAATAAATTGATGTACAAGGTTTATTAATATTACCTACTAGGACACAAGTGTAATGATAATTAATATTTATTACTCTTTGTTGTATATTAAGTTAATATCAGTTGCTACATTTTGCTCTATTGGCAACACTGACATAATAAAAAAGATTTTATGATACTAGCAACTTTTAAAAAGACTGTCAAAGCACATGGTTTCATTGTCAGTTTGAAAATGGAAGAGCGAAAATGTTGTTAGTTTAAAATGGTGACTAATCAAATCTAATTGTTTTCAAAGTACAGCTACATCAAATTTAAACTTACACGACTATATAGTCCTAAATTGCATTAAACATAGACAAGTAGATGAAAAAACTCACTCAAAATTCTCAAATTTCATATTTGTACGTTTAAAAAATCTATTCCAAAAATAAAATTTTATTTTATTCTACTTCAAAGTACCTACAGCTACATTATTTGGGTAGCAAAAAGGTTGTAGGCTAGGTTCGAGGGCCACACAAGCCTCATAAAGTGTAGTTTATGTATTGATATATTCCGCTAAAAAAACATCTACAAGCTTTTTTGTTGAAATCTATGAACGCATACTGTCTCGAAAATATGGACAAAAACATTAGATTTTTTACAACAGTTTAAACGGCCTCGTTATGAGAATGACCGTAAAGTGAACAACTTTTCCTTAAATTAAAATAAAAGTTTTATTCTAAATTCTAGCCATTTTGTTTAAGTAACTTGTTTTTCCCAGGAAACATTTTAATAAAAATAATTATTTTATGAACAAACATTTTTATCAGGTGACTTTAACAGACGATTTTCTTTATTCGAGCCATTTTGTTTAAATTGTTTTTCCCAAGAAACATTTTAATGAAAATCTTTATAAGACGATTTTCCTTATACAAATGATAGATTGTTATAGCATTTTGGAATAGAACCTCATTATTGAAACTTATTTGTTACTAGCTGTTTCCCGCGGCTTCGCCCGTGTGGATGTTGGTTTGCGGCAAAAAGTAGCCTTAGTCCTTTCTTAGGCTCTAGACTATCAGTGTACCAAATTTCATTTAAATCGGTTCAGTAGTTTTAGCGTGAAAGCGCAACAGACAGACAGAATTACTTTCGCATTTATATTAGTAAGGATTAACACAAGAGTTGATTAAGATGCGCAATAATAAGGAAATGACAGATGGTGAACAAAAATATGAGATTTTGGTACTTCCCAATTACCTAATACATGGTATTCAACATTGGCATACTATAACCGTGATAATACCCTCGGGGCTTTTACTCAATATCATAAAATCCCAATATAATCACCTAATCCATCGGAAATACCGGAGTTGTATATAAATATTTAAATTTTGACAACGTGACTAAAATGACGCGCAAAAAATACTCTCAGTTAATTCAAGTACTACTTATCACGGGTCTGACGCCCACCAGTCTGATCATTAATTCTTTAGAAACAGAATATTATTTATTATGTCATGGTTTTACAACTTGAAGATTTTATTTTTTACTAGCTGACCCGACACGCTGTTCTGTCTTAGCTATATTACATTCAAACTACAAATTATACTTTTTTTTAACTATTTTATATTTATGTATGGATAAATTTAAAAAAACACGTTAAATAGTAAAAGCAATATGAGTGAAATAGTTTGCTGAAGTTTTCCAATTTTCTTTTTTATTTTTCCGTAAGAACGTTCTTCAAATGATTAGGAATCTTAAATAAAAAAGATTGTAGTGCCGTATAGAGTGTTATATTATAAGATGGAAACCCGTAAGAAGTCCCCTAAGCTTTAATACGAGAATCACTTGACGCCACAATTACAGACCTGAAAATTGGCTTACTTAAATCTCTACTAAAGACCCCATAAGTAACCTTTAAGGTCTATGAGTACGGCAGTTAGAAAAAAAAAATAGGGTTAAGTTCGTCGAATTTTGTTAATAATTTTTTTTAGACCAGATTTAGTGTGTAGCGGAAAACCAACCTCAATTTAACTAGAAAAGTGCTAGCCAGATGATATATATCAAAATTTAGACTACGTTAATAACTATCAAGAAACATATTAAGGTACAGTAGTAGTACATTGTTATAAAATGACTAAAATGGCAGTATTTCGGGGATTCTAGATTATTTTCGGTCCCAGCCAGGACACTAGAATTTGAGGAAATGCCGGATTAAGTATTTTCGAATCCTGCCAGGGCACTTTATCATAAGCTCATAATGCAGCAGTTTCTCGTTGTATTAAACACTAGCTGACCCCCGCGACTTTGTTCGCGTGTTTTAGTTTCAATGGTTTTTAATTTTTGCAACATTTATCATTTATGCTCCGCTCCTATTGGTCGTAGCGTGATGTTATATAGCCTATAGCCTTCCTCAATAAACGGACTATCCAACACTGAAATAATTTTTCAATTCGAACTAGTAGTTCTTGAGATTTTCAAACAAACAAACTCTTCAGCTTTATAATATTAGTAGAATTAAATAGGGGTGCGGACTAATTTATTTTTCTTTACGCATCACATAGATTATTATGTTGTGTGTGTCTATAAATAATTAAATAAATAAATAGATTATTAAAAAATAAAAGACACTATATAGTATATAGTATATTTTCTTTTTTTAATTAACAAACAATGAGGAAATACAGTAAATGGAAATTTCGCCTGACGTCAGTTGTAGCTACAATTTTTACCCACAAGTCGTCAATTGTGGGTAAAAATCTTGTTGTGTAAAAGGCTTGTGACGTCACACAGACCCCTTCTCCTTTACCTACTTTAAAGCGCTTTAATTTTGACATTCTTTATTGATTTGATAAAAGAAAAAATACGAGTTTATTTTGTTTTTTTTTTTTTATGTATCTGGTGAACTAAATGGATATTTCCTCTTCTTACCCAGTCCGCACCCCTATTCTCAGGAAAATTTCACCACCGCCGCGGCATCAGCTCATGATTCTATCTAAATAACCATCAAGGTTTTTATAAATAATACCATAGATTAAATTTAAATCGGATACTATATTAAATAATATAGGTGGCATTTTCAGACTCCGTCCAAGTCACGGTAAAAAGCTAGTCTCTTTACTGTTACGTTTTAATGTAATTCAGTTTGGCGAGAGTTAGTTCCTTGGGGAACATGGCCACTTTTATCGCGGGAATGAGGCGGAGTTTTCTACCTATAAAAACATAAAGGTAAATACTGACATTTTGAGCAAATATTCGTGTGAGTTCTTATTTTTTTTGGTTAGTGTCACTTTAGCAAGTAAACTTTGAATTGAAGTAGATTAGTGCTATGAAAGTTTACACACCTTTTTCATAATATGTCGCATTATACCGAGTCCTGTATCGAAAGGTCAGGACAAAGCATCCATCGACGACCTTCGTGGTCGAGTGGCGAACACACCGGTTTTCAAGGTGTCGCCAGCTCTGAGGTCCCGGGTTCGATCCCCGGTCGGGTCCAAAAAAACCACTTTTCTACATTGTCTCGGGTCTGGGTGTTTGTGGTACCTTCGTTGTCTCTGAATTCCATGACACAAGTGCTTTAGCTTCTTACTTTGGGTTCTGAGCAATGTATGTGATGTTGTCCACATTTATTTATTAAAAACAAAAAAAAGGTCCCTACATCTACTATTGAAATTTTTATTTAAAATAGCAATATTTCCTAAATCTAAAACAAAACTGTGTATAATCTATTATTGTTTTCTGCCCGTGCGGTTTGACGCGTCACTAGTATATTTGAATAAACTTTAGTATCCCATTTTTAGGATTATCATATTTTTATTTTCTTGTAGGATTAGAGACTTCATTTGTTTTTAAAGCTAAACATATTATTCATTTCTATTAATAATCACTAATTTGTATTTTACTTGAAAATGTTCGCCAAATATTGTATAACATTATGTAATTATGTTATTTTACCCTTTAACCAAATGTAGACGGCACACATGCACAAGTCAAGTAATTAACACAAGTGTTTGTCTAACCAAACGAAATTAAAGTGGACAGCCCTTCCTACTCTTAAACCAGGTGACCGCACCGTTTCATTTATATTACAACCTTTTAGTAGCAGTACTGCAGTGTATAATGTACCTCATTATTAATTTAAAGTTCCGTACTCAAGTAGTATTAGAGTAAGGCTCCCATCACTAAGGGCTCTTAGCCATTTTTATAGATTTAGTCTGCGTTTCCACACATGTTAAGAACTAATAAAATTGCTTCATTTGCCTCGCTCAGCGCTTGGTTCTTTACATGAAACGTGAACTTAAAATTAATGACAGAATGTGTAATTATGACGGATTAACAAATAATAAAACCAAGATGGCGAAATTCAATTCAATTCAATTAACCAAATAAATTAATAAAAAAATATCCAATCAAGCCAATAACTGATACATGAATAAACATAGGTACAACCCGATGAAAATTCAATTTATAAAATGTCGGATTGTAAAGTGATGTGTAATAATACGGAAAAATCGTTGTAAAACTGACTCGTACTCGGCAGGGTACGTTTTACCTAGCCTTTTCCAAAGCTGTGTTGAGGTCAATTTTTAGTCTCTTTTATTCTCAGTTCAGATTCGATTGTTCGCCAGTATTTTACACGGAGCGACTGTCTGTCTACCATCGCTCATTTAGGGTTCGTTACCAATGACGCAGAGCTGGGCGGAGTAGAGCGGAGAAGCGCGGTGTTTCTATTAAAGCGGAACGGGCGGAGTAGAGCTGAGATGAGCTGAGCAGACCAGAGTTGTACCCGCTACAATCCGCTTCGCTTGCTTTCGGCTCGGCACCAAAGCCCTCTCAGTATTGCTTATTGAGGTTTACGCGAATGAGACATCGAAATGTCACTAGTTTTGAAAGGATTTCTTGAGGTCTTGCAGCGCTGCTCTTGGGTTTGGCAAGACACAGTGAGCTCTTATTGCGTAGGTCAGAATACAAATAATTAATTAAAATATGAAAGTAGAACGAGCAACATCTACTGTCAGGACAAATACCACCTCAGTCTGCCCGTGATTATGACACCTGCAAAGGCGTCGAAACGTCGGAAACTAAAATCTATCTATAAAACCGCGATAAAATCCATTCAAAAGTAGTTTTATTTCAAGTCCGTTCAGCTCCCCTCCACATACAAAGTTTCCCCTGAGATTTCGAGGACTGTGAATATCAATTTAAGGTCCACTCCTCTCTACTCCGCCTAGCTCAGCGTCAGTAGAATCGCAACCTTAAGGAGGTTATATATACATATCAGTATACATGGGTATATTAGGACACCATGTGTGTCCTCACAAAAAATTTCAATATGGTGGACATGAATTGGCAATATTGCCTATAAATCATGTGAATTGAGGAAATTGTGTTACCCATCAATCAAATACATTGTATTGAATTGCATTAGAAATAAAACGTCACGGGTTTGTTCCCTAAAGGTATGAGCTGGTGTTGTGGGTAACAAAATTAAATAAAAACATTTAAATAAAATATTAAAAATCTTTACAATTTGAGCCACCTCTTTCTTAAAGCTTTTTAATATTTTATTTAAATGTATTTATTTTATTTTGTTACCCACAACACCATCTCATACCTTTAGGGAATAATTTTGAAACCGATTTGAGGAGACAAATCTATGAACCTAAACACAAGGGTTCAGTACTCAATAATCAATGTTTATTATAATAAAAAAAAAAAAAAAAAAAAAAAAAACTTTATTTCAGGCACTGTGGGCCCATAAAAATAAAATACATAAATGAAAACAAATCTAATAAACTAATACATATTATATTAACTTAAACCTATGTCACACGAGGTTTCGGCGTCGTGTTGCGCTGCGAGGTGTCGCGTATCCTCCCTCGGAAACGTCGATATACGACACCTTTCGGCCAGAACTCTTCCTTGAGAAGGGTCTCCGCGTAAACAGATGGAACTCGCACCATAAACGATCTGAAATTCGTGTTATGGCGCGGTTCCAACCTCTCTACCCTCAAGGTAAGGTTGGTCTTCCACCGAATATATTCCACGACCTGCTCAACCGTCATGGAATGGTGTAATCGGGACACGTACAGCTGCGTAGTTGGTACTGCGGCACGCAGCAGGAAGTCAGAATTAACTGGTCCGCTACCGATCTGGTTCCTACAAGGAGGCTTCCTTCTCTTCTTCTTCTCAACCTTGGTGAAGCCATCCTTGTCGCACGTGTCCTTCTGCGGACCACACAGTGGCTGTGACTCGCCACGGGTTTGTTTTCCCCCTTTCGCTTTGCGACGCGATGTTTGCGCCACAGCGGGCTTGTTGGTGGCTGCAACTGCTGCGTAGGCGCGTTTGGGGGTCGATGTACCTACGCATGGCGTTGCCTCGGCCGCAGGTGTCAACACAGCGGCGGCGGCAGGACGTTCAGCTCCGTCAGCATTATTGGCGACCGGTGACGCACTCGAGCTCGCCGACTCAAAACTGATGACGGACGCATTTTGCGCCCCGCGACGCGTGTTCACGTTGGTAGCGTCCGGTGTTCTATTTACCGAAACAGCATTGCGTAACAACGCTACTTCGGATCGTAGATCATTGATGGTCGAATCTGACGCCTCCAATTTGGACTGCAGTACAGCCAGGTTAGCCTTCAGTGACGTTATGTCCTTCAGCAACCTGGTGACGTCGACGTGGTCGAATGTGACAGGAGGCAGCTTGTGCAGGTCCTTCGCCACAAACAGCAGCAACTTGGCACTGCAAACCTCCTCTTCCTTGTAGGCTGATTTGCAGATCTGCAAGATGCTGACCTCGTCCATGTAATCGATGGCATGGTTGATAAATGCCAAAACCTCGTTGGCTATGAGTTTTTTAGAACTCATCGCGACTAAAACGGGCAGCGGCTATTGCCGCGCAAATCGCGAATTAAACAATTCGTGGTGTACAGCGCAAACGCGTCCGTTCTCAAGCGCGCAACGCACTGCACTGGATATATTGCATTCCACAATGTAGTTAAGGTGATAAAACTAACAAATATTTAGATCATCATGGACCTTGTTGGGCACAGCAATTTAGGAGAGAGGAAACACTATAGGTTAGTCGCGTTATGGTACAGAGTTACAGATTACTTTCCGGTACAAGATCACACCAGTTTTTTGATAGGTTCAAAGTCTGGTGTTCCTATTGTATGCGATTTGAGCTATACAAAAATAAAATAAAATAAGCGTTTTTGTAAACATCAACTAATTTCGTTGAGACTGGAATCTGACTCTGCAACACTTCAGACCACTCATGAGACAGTAGAAAAGTTACATGCCTACCTACAAAATCTATACATATATCATGTTAATATGTATGTCATAACTACATACATATTAACATGATATATGTATAGATATTATACCTCGATATTCCGTCTTAAATCCAAACATAAACAATTTGGATGCAATATCCCGACTATTACTCTCCGCTTATTGATACGTGCACGCTTACACACCTACATTGCATTGATATATCAACTGGAAACTGTTTCCTACCATCTGTATAATCCCTTAAATCGTATTGCAATGTATTCACGCCACAGAGTAGTGAATTGATAGAGGTAGAAGAAGAAATTAATACTTTTAAGTGGTGATATTAAAACCGATATAAAATAATCCGCTTAAAATACCCCAATATACTTTTTTATTTATAAAAATGAATGATAGAGAATAATATCAATTACAAATAGATAGGCCATGACGTCATACAAAGGGCTTGACAGCTGTCAACTTACTGTCATCGAGAACATGGACTTTGTCATTAGAGGACACGGAGTACCTTTTGATATTGTTGGATATCATGCGAGTCGGACATGTAAGTTGTCTGTTACTTATTATTTACGTTATATTGCTATGTACATATTAAACCTGTTTACTATATAGTACAATATACGTATATTTAGTTGGTTCAAGGACGACATGATGCTAAAACTCTTAAAATCGAAGGAAAAGACATGTTAAACCACTGGCGCAGAATAATTAAATAGAACACGCCGCGTGGCACAGCTAGTGATTTTTTTCAAGTATATAATTTTTAGTCTTAATAAAGGCGTTGTTCTTCGAAAACCTAATCTAGAGCTGATATAATCTAAAGCCAGACTCATTTAATCTAGATTGAGATTACATAGCATCTAATACCTAACAAATTCTTATTTACATTTTGTAATGCGTGACTCAGTGAACTTCCTTTTGTTTCCTTTGGACAGTCTCTTGAAACTTAATTAGTGATTAAACGAACTTACCAAGTGAAGTTCTATCACAATTATACGAAGCACCTCGTCCGAAGAGATAAGTATCCTGAAATTAATATATTATTATATACAACATGTAGTAACGCATATTAGTTACCGTTCTTGCACTGTAGTTGAGAGAAAATATTAAAATAAAATAAAAGTTCGTGTAATGATCACTCCTACTTTACCGGTCAGCCATCTTGAGTCGTCATTTAGTTTAGAGTTTCTAGTTGAAGTGATATTCCTGACCTTAGAAAGGGTTGGGATTTGGGGGGGTGATACTTATCTCTTCGGACGAGGTGCTTCGTATAATTGTGATAGAACTTCACTTGGTAAGTTCGTTTAATCACTAATTATACTCGCACCTCGTCCTCGAGATAAGTATCCTGAAATTAATATATTATTATATACAACATGTAGAGGTTGAGAGTATGTATTTCAGGAATTTCACTACAACTGTTTGTTTATTGGAATAATAAAAATTACATTTTATTATAATCAATATGATGTCTTATTTACACAACAATGGACTTTTCTCTTAATTATAACTTGATACAATCAGTAGAAAATCACATTATACTTATGTGTATGTAACAAGACACACTATCTATTAATTAATAAATTAATTTGACGTAGCCAATTATTAACTTTATTGATCCAAATTAAATACTGCTCTGGCGAATGTAGTTTGATCATCAGCGTTTCTTATTATTCTATGATAGAATTTACCGAATGTCGTGGACGTAACACTCCATCCCGCAGTCTTTCGGATGGTGTCAATATTGACTCCCTTTTGGTAAGCTCTAGATGTAGAGGCATGCCGGGTGCTGTGTGCTGTGAACATCGAGACATCAATTCCACAATCTTTTAGAGTGTTTTTAATCCAGCGACTTATAGTTTGAGTGGTGACTGTTTTATAAGGCTTTTTGAAGGCTATAGATAGATTATCTTCCTGGCGAAGTGAAGCAGTTTTTCTAATATAGAGTAGCAAAGTGGTAGCAGGGCAAATATTAGGTTTATCACTAAAGAATGGTATGGAAAGTATAGGTTGATTATTGCCGGCTTTGGAAGTCTTAATGAGATCTGGAATTTTGATGTAAATTTGGGATGTTTGAACTTCTATGTTACTTATGAGGATTTTCTGGAGACTTTGGACTCTCTGCGATGTAGCCAGGGCTAGCAAAGTAACACATTTTTTGGTAAGATTCTGTAAAGACAGGCTGTCGTTAGGATGCCATTCGCTTACAGCATCTAGTACCTTGGACGTGTCCCATGTAACATCGTATTTAGGCGTGGGTGGTCTGAGCCTAAATACTCCTTTAAAGAATCTTTTGATTCTGTCGTCATTGGAGATAGGTAACCCTATTATGAGAGACAGAGCACCCCTATAAGTGTTTAATGTGCCGAATTGAGCACCAGAGTTAAAGAGTTGCGTTAGGAAATATAGGATTGTTGGAATTGAGGACTCAAAAGTATCACACTTGTTTTGAAGGCAAAAGTTATGCCAACGTTTTAGGCACACATCGTACTGCTTGATGGAGTTGTTACTAAGTGATGCCAGCATAATTTCTATTGATGATGGCGGCACTCTCCGTCTTAGCAGAGCCTTCCGCACAAAACTCCGGCAGCCAGTGTAAGGTTCTTGTGAATCTCCCCCTTGCTGGAATGAGAGATGAGCACATTTTCGTTAGGTTCAAATATGACTAATTCGGATATTAAGTGGCTTCTGAAAATTGGGTACCAGGGCTGTGTGGGCCACATGGGAACTACAATGATGCCTTTAGCTCCGTCTGTTATTATTTTGCGGAGTGTTTTTAGAATGATGGAAAATGGAGGAAACGCGTAGAAGAAAAAAGGTGTCCAATTCAAAGTAAAAGCGTCAATAGCTAATGCATCCGGGTCTTTTTTCCATGACACGTATGCGTCGCATTTATGCGACTTGAAAATAAATCAATTTGGGGTATACCAAATTTGTTCGCTAGTGTTAAGAAAGCTGAGTCTTTTAGTTCCCACTCGATATCTGGGTGACACCGGCGGGACTCTCTATCTGCCACGTCATTATCGCTTGATTTAATATAGGAAGCAACTATGAAAATCCTACGTTTTTCACACCACTGCCAGATGCGTCTTGTTATTTCCGTTAAATGGGGAAACTGAATGCCGCCCATGCGATTAATGTAACTAATTGCCGTAGAGTTATCTATTCGCATCAGTATTTGGCAGTCTTTATGTTCTTTAGCAAATATTTTGAAGGCTAAAAACGCAGCTAAAAGTTCTAACTGATTGATGTGATGTTTACGTTCGTCGTTAGACCATGGACCACTGGCAGTTTCTATACCACAGGCAGCCCCCCCCACCCCGTTGTTGAGGCGTCAGAAAAAATTTCTAGAACGTGACTGTCGTCTCTTATATGTTTCACGGAGTAAGGGACGGCGTGTAACCACCATTTTAAATCCTCGTGTAATGAGAGGGGAATTGTCATAATTTTGTCATAATTGTTATCATTCTGCAGATTTATATATTTACATCGTTCTAATTGTTTCGTGTAAAGCCAGCCGTATTCTACAGCGGGACAAGCAGACACTAGCAGGCCAACATATTGTGCGAAGTACCTAATTCTACATTTATGAAGTTTCATGATCTTTTTGGTTTCGTTAATTATTCGGATTCTTTTATCCGAGGGAAGTTGAATATTGAATTCCTTAGTGTCAATAATATAGCCAAGGTATTTACATCTTGTTGAAGGGGACAAGACGCTCTTGTTTAGATTTATTATAAACCCTAAACTTCTAAGAAGGTTTTTAGTTGTTTCTACATTATCCAGGCAGCCTGTATACGAGTTAGATACCAAGCATAAGTCGTCTAAGTATATTGATGATAGGAGACCCGCTGAACGAAGTAATTTCACTATTGGTTTCATTACTTTAGTAAAAATGTACGGTGCCGTATTAAGGCCAAATGGTAAGGCGTTAAATTCATAAAGAGTATTATTGAAGGTAAATCGCAGGAATTTCCTAGAATTTTCATCTATTTTTATTAAAAGGTAAGCATCCTTCAGATCCAAAGTTGCTATAAGCGAATTTTTTGAAATAATTTTAAGTACTGTGCGTATGTCTTCTAACTTAAAATGGCAGGTTTCAATATGTTTGTTTAGGTTTTTTAAGTTTAATATTAAACGAGCCTTGCCATTTGGCTTTGGTCTTAAGAATATGACACGAATTGGCCTTGGCAGGGTTTACATGAGGATATGGCTCCGATATTGCGAAGTACTGAAATAGCTTCGTCAAATTGATTTAATTCTTTGGACGAAAGAACAGGAGGCTTAGGGATAGAACGCTGTTGTACAGTACTACTAAAAGTAATTTTGTAACCGCGTATCCAGGACAAGATGGTCTTATCATTAGTGATACGTGACCATTGATTATAAAATTTGGATAAGCGTCCTGCGTAATTTACCTCCTCTAACGTCGATGATTGGTCGTCTTCTGCGGTTGCAATGACGTCTTGGATGATCCGGCGTGCCGACTCTGGTGAGAGGCACGATGATCGGTCCTCCTCGCTGACGCAGGTGGTCTCCGAGTTTGAGCCACCTGTCCTTTCACGTTTAAATGACCGGCTTTAGATGTCGATGGTTGAGGTCTTTTGTCCTTTCTAATAGGAGCACTTTTTATTTCGGCACTAGATTTCGACACCGCTTTAGCTGTTTTAAGCGTATCTGCTAGATTTTCGCCAAAAAGACATTTGTCGATTTTTGAATTAAGAATCTGGGGTTTAACAGCTTTTTTGAGTACAGACGTGCTAAACATTCTTCTTGTTACTGAGTCCGAGTGTTGAATATCACATAAAAGTTTGTTTGCGTCCATTAGCTGCTTCAACAGCTCTTTGTTTTGATTTTGAGGTTCTAATAAACGTGAAGTGGCTGATGCTATGCAGGAGATAGCAGCAGCTAAAAGTTTTTGTTTTGATTCTATGGCTTTATCCCGGTGAACTAGTGTTTCTGGTAAGGCCGCTTTGATCTCGGGATTCATGGCAGGTGCTCCTAAGAGTATACCATTAGAAGGAAGCAAATATTTTTGTTGTAGGTCTTTCCTTGTTTCTTTTGTTAACCCGTTCGTTGTAATGTGTTGCAGCCGGGTCGCCAGTTCTTTATGGATTTCTTCGCCATATTGAACAGAACTAGAAGGGTCGTCTCCAAGGAGCTCCAGAATATCTTTATCGAGTTGTATATTCTCGTCTGAGATTTGTTCTGAACTGGTTAGTTCATAGTCAGGGATTGTTTCCGAATTAGCCACGATTGGAATCGTGTTAGTAATTTCGGTTAAATTTTGTTCAGATTCTGGGATTTTTTTTTTTTTTTTTTTTTTGTAAATTTTTTCTTTTGGTGTGAGAATGTAGTGGAACAGTCCAAAGAGCAGTCCGGTAACATCCTTTTGTTTGTTTAAAGCTTAAATGCGATGAGACAGTCCATAGATCAGCTCGAATTGCATTACGTTTATTATAAGAGTAAAATTTTAACAAGTGTTTATTGTGGGTAGTTACGACATGTTACATGCGGTGAGACAGTCCGATGATCAGCTCGAATGCATTTAACTTAAGTCGTATTTACATTTTAAACGTTTGAATACGCCAGTAATTAAATTGTTTGAATTATGAGTTTTAGGGTAGGCAGTAAAATATTTTTATGCAGTGAGACGGTCCGGTGATCCGCTCGATTGCATTTGTACCTTGTAGGTTATTATACCAATGTTATTAAAGCACTGATTAAGTGTTTCAAACTCATGATAAATATATAGTAATAATGGGTAGGTATCTACTTACCATCTGAGCTATCACTGTCTGTCGACACGTTTTGTTTACGTGCACGTTTTAGTTTCCTTTTTAACTTTTTTATTTGATCACTAATGTAATCGAAGTCTTCATTATTTTTACGTTTCGGCATTTTAATGAGGTTCGTATAGAAAAATATGAGAAGCGTGTAGAACGGTCGAGCACTAAAATGCGAATGACGACTCAAGATGGCTGACCGGTAAAGTAGGAGTGATCATTACACGAACTTTTATTTTATTTTAATATTTTCTCTCAACTACAGTGCAAGAACGGTAACTAATATGCGTTACTACATGTTGTATATAATAATATATTAATTTCAGGATACTTATCTCGAGGACGAGGTGCGAGTATAATGTATATAAAAACAAGCTTTTTACGTGAAACTGTGTTGCAAAGTTAAGTTGTTAAGGTTTGCTACGACATACACACTATCCAGTTGAGATAAAATGTAACCTAAAGTCAGTTAGTCGAACCATTAGGCCACAGCTCACCAAAACAAATAAAGTTCTATGGGGTAACAGGGATTTAAGTCAAACCGAACAGTATACAAAATATTGTAACAATAAACTAAGGGAATTTGGCTTCCCTCACGAATTCCAACACTGTAGTGATAGCATGTGTAGTGATAGTGGCAAGGATCACTTGGCAGCGATAGATGCGCTTTATAGTGACATTGTAACAGCGTTACAGGAGGCTGCTGTGGACAGCTATGTGGGTCGCGGGGATAGTGGCGGTCGGCACCGCGGTCGTCATATTGTCGGCTGGAACAAGTATGTTCGTGATGCTCACAGGGAGGCTAGACAGAAGTTTTTAACTTGGGTGTGCTATGGTCGACCTAGTAGTGGTAATATTTATAATGAAATGTACAATTCAAGAAAACAATTCAAAAGTACCCTACATTACTGTCAGAATCACCAAGAACAAATCAAAATGAATATTTTAGCTGCCAAACACAACAATAAAGATTTTAAAGGATTTTGGCGGCAAACTAAACATTTAAACCCAAAGCCTGGCCTCCCTGTCAGTATCAACGGCATCAGCGATCCGAAAGACATTGCTGACATGTTTAGATGTCACTTTAAAGTGGAGTCTCCGCTAAAAGGTGACCAGAACAAGGGTGCTGAGGTCGTCGTGTCAGAGGTGCCTGAGCGTGTCACAGCAAAACAAGTTGCTCTAATAATAAAGGGCATGACTAGAGGAAAGTCGCCCGGTCACGACGGCCTTAGTATCGAACATTTTCAGCATGTGGGACCACACCTCCCGAGGCTTTTAGGGATGTTATTTACGCTCTGTATTAGGCATTCCTACCTGCCAGGTGAGCTGATGAAGACGGTGGTAGTGCCTATAATTAAAAACAAGACTGGAGATAATTCCGACAAGTGCAACTACCGCCCGATATCATTAGCTACAACCACAGCTAAGGTGCTTGATGGTCTGCTTGAGAAGCAACTTAAAGAACACCTAAATTTGCATGACGCGCAGTTTGGCTTCAGACCAGGACTTTCGACAGAATGTGCAGTTATGTCTCTCAAGCACACGGTCTTCTGTACAATTGTACAAAAAGTGAGCTTCTGGTATTTCAAGCCAAGGATCGTAAACTGGGGGTTGTGGCACCTGTGCTGCTTAACGCTGTCGCTCTTCGAAGAGTGAGCGAGTTTAAATACCTCGGCCATGTGGTTACCGAGGATTTAAAAGACGATTCTGATATCGAAAGGGAGAGGAGGGCGATGGCGGTCCGCTGTAACATGTTGGCACGCAGATTCTCGAGGTGTAGCTTGGGGGTAAAGATCACTCTGTTTAAAGCATTTTGTCAAACTCTCTACACCTGCAATCTGTGGGTCAATTACACGCAGCGGGCCATCAACGCTCTCCGAGTACAGTACAATAACGCGTTCAGGGTGCTGGTGGGGCTTCCACGCTTCTGTAGTGCGTCTGCAATGTTTGCGCACGCGCACACAGACGGCTTTCACACGGTGCTGCGGCGCCGCATCGCTTCTCTGATGTTTCGTACGCGTGGGAGTCCCAACACCATCCTGAGCGTGCTCAGTCAGAAGATAGACAGTCCCCTTCTGGGGCACTGGGTTCAAGCACAAGTGCGTGTACCTGGAGCTCCAGAAGGCGGTAAATACTTAAATTAATTTTATAACTAACATAGCTTTTAAGTTGTAATTTACTAACAATATTATGGGCCAAGTGTCTGAAATAAAAAGATTTTATTTATTTTTATTTTAAAGTGTACGTAACCTTTCACAGACTGTTTCTGTCGGGATCTGTGTAAAAACCTGTTTACACGGGGTTAGTTGCTGTGCTGGTTTCACGAACTTCTTATTTTCAGTGATAATACTTTTATAAGTTTAACGTCAGCTGGATTTTTGTAGCTTTTGTTTTATCTCATGTTTTAGTGGCATCGGTCTCTTGTGGTATAAAGTGGTTGGTGTATACTGTAAACTTTAAAGAGTGGATAGATATTTCTTTAACGTCAAACGTTTAAGTTTTTCCTCGATTATTTTACGATCTATTGTCAAGGAAAAATATCATCTTAATCCTTGTAATATTCTATATCGCTAATAGGATTTCTGATAATTAGAAAAAAGTTAAATTCTATTTATTTATTTTTGAAGTTATACTTCTTTTGGCGCGTTAGGGAAAAATTATAAGAGTAATTTTTTACGATGCGCGCGCACATCGTCACGGAAAACCTACACCCTGAAGTTAGCCAGTCAACATTTTCTTCTTCTTACGTGCGTACATAAGTTACACACACTTTTTTTCTTTTCAATTTATACATACCTTAATCAGCTTAACATGTCAATTTAAATTATTGGTCATATCTAATAGATTCTCAACTCTATGCACACTATCACTTGATGACTAAACTGTCTTCATAACAGTTGCTATTGCTTCTGCGTACGACAGGCTTTGATAGCTGTGTGATATGCTATCAGCCTTCGCCCTGAGGAATCTATTTACCATAACCGGAGTTCACGCAATTTAGTTTGATTGAAACGGTTAATTAATCCCTTCGTAAGTATAATTGTGGAAATAGTTTGTAGAATTGGAGTGCAAAACATAGTTTTCTTGTATACCTATTAAAAGCTAGTTGCCAAAAAATTAAAACAATTGTAACGATTATCGAGTGGTTTTCTTTTTCCAATCCATATCCATACTAGTGGACTAGTATGGATATGGATTGGAATTCTTACTAATATTATAAATGCGAAAATATCTCTGTCTGTCTGTCGCGCTTTCACGCCAAAACTAATGAACCGGTTTAAATGAAATTTGGTACACAGATAGTTTAGAGCCTGAAAAAGGACATATTTTTATACAACTTTATACTTTTTGCCTTGATAACCGACATCCACGGGGGCGGAGCCGCGGGAAACAGCTACTACTAATATAAATGCGAAAATAACTCTGTCTGTCAGTCTGTCTGTCACTCTTTCGCGGCTAAACTGCTGAACCGGTTTGGATGAAACTTAGTATGGGGTAAGCTTAGATCCTTAGAGAGGACATAGGCTACTTTTTGCCGCGATAACCGAGACGCGGGCGGAGACGCGGGCGACAGCTAATTGTATAGGAAACACAATTTAGATAAAAGTCACCCTCAGTTATTGAGTGTTTAAAACTCACAAAAACTGTTATTTTACTAAATGATAGGTTTAATAGCTCTTAATTTTGTAATGTTAGACTTTATTGAATTTTCCACTTGACCCGAAAATTAAAAGTTGGTTTGTTTAATAGATAGGTACTAACTTACTTCATAATAAAGTGAAGGCTATAGTCTGTTTAAATTCTAGTGCCAATTGATGTTATTTACCACATGAACAAACATCAACTTTATGATAGTATAAATAAAGTTTATTTTATTCTGACTATAACTGTTGAAAAAGTCATTAAAATATAAACTTTCAACGCAAACTGAACCTTATTTGGAAGTATTACAGTTGTTTTTCCTAAAACTAGTGTTTGTTTACATGTTTGGAACAGAAATAAAGAAACTAATCTTAAGCTTAGGCTTTGTAAGAAGAAAACTACAAAATATTATAAACGCGAACGTAACGTAATCTGTCTGTTACGCTTTCACGTCTTAACAGCTGAATCGATTTTGATGAAACTTGGTATGAGTAAGCTTGAATCCTAAAAAAGGACAAAGAAATGTTTTTGTCGCGCTAACCGACACACACGGATAGCAAAAGCTAGGTAACAATAACTTATTAACATTAAAATAAGATGAGAAATCTTCGATCTGCGATCTGATTATATTATTAGAATACAAGCTTTTTCTAACTTCATTCGGCTTAGACTTCATAACAGGGCCCTTAATCTTCAAGTTAATTTTAATTTTAATACAATGCCAATGCAAAATTGACATTAGTTTAGCAGGCAGGAGATACAGTTTTCTTAAAAAAAATGCTGTCAATAGAAGGAACTGACTGGAATCTAAACATTGAGAGTATTTTTTGTGCCTAGTGTGTGTTGTTTGTGTTTGTGTGCCTGCTAAATGAATAATAATTTTGCATTGGCATTATATTAGAACTAAAAATAAAATGGAGAATGAAAAAAGAAATGGGCACTGGCAGTGACATGTTTTCAACAAAATCACCCTTTGTGAGCGTATTTTTATATTTTTAATCAAAATTATTTCTTTCTTTTGTCTTGTGATCCAAAATGGATAGACGAATCAAACCAAAGATGAAAGTAGAAAATATTATTGCTATCCGCTTCTAACAAATATCCAAATTTGATTTTCGAAACATATTGGGTTCTAGGAATGCTAGGGCTTTCGCCGACCCACAATGGAATGCGGTTTTCGCTATTAACATAACCTAACCTAAATCCTTTCTTGATATCAAATAACCGAACCTTTGCAATCGCCGCAGGCTTTCACAATCATATGTTCAGAATGACCTGAATTCTTGATTTTTTCGGCACTTTTTATATTTGCGTACTTTGGAAAATATATAAAAAATATATCACCATAAACATTTTCATGTAAAATGTTGCCAAGACGAGACCATGTGGCTCGCACTGTCAAAAAGTCTTCAGATCTCATGTAGCTTCTAACTCTACAAGCTTGAACTTCACAAGCTCTACACCTTAGTCAAAATATGTGGCTTGGCCATTTCGTTACTACAAGTACTATTGTATAACAGAAAAGTAATGAACAGTGAATAAATTTTGCACTTTACGCCCTTTTGAATGTAGCGAAATTTCGTTTAAACTGGTATAATCCAAACCCAAGTTATAAGGGTTTAAAAAACGGACGAAGCGCTTCGAGAAAAGGTAAGTAGTGCCCTTTCACTTCGCTTGGCTCGTCTTGGCGGGGGCACTACCAGCACTACCGTGCCCCCAGATCAGCCTCCAATTATTTCAGGGGGCTCGTGGCTAAGTGTGAGCTATACGGTTTGATCGATATTAAAGGTTAAACCGCGCTCGCCGCGCTTGGTGATTGGTGGTCATTTGTAAATATACCGAGACCCATTCGCGCTTCAGAAAGTACGTCGTAAAGTCCCGAATGCCACACGTTGATCTTTGGCAGTCGAAAGTCATTACTGACAACCAGTTTTACTATGCGACACTGTGTTACTCAGTAAAATAGGTTGTGGAGATCAGATAGGCAGTCGCTCCACGAAAAATACGGTATTCAGCTGAATCCAGTAAGACTGGAAGCGGACCCCAACATAGCTTAGGAAAAGGCAAGGCAGAATAAGTAAGCTTGACGTTTCTTTGGTGGTTAAACATCGTGATTCACATGCCTTGCTATTCCTCTACTGGACATAGGGCTTTCATTTTAAATTCATCCTTCTTTGACCTGTAATAATCTGAATAATCTTAACCTTGACTTTGTTAGATATATATATCTATACAATACGAAATGGCCTTTTCCCCAAATGAAAATGAGTACTATTAAGAATAATTTGTAAACATAAATATAACCGGGCGTTTTAAACATCAAATATAGTGTTTAACTTGAGTACTAAACACTACGTTAGCACTATTCGCTGTGTATTTCAGACCTAAATTGCGTTAAGAGCACTAAAACGAGGCAACACAAACAACCTACCACTATTTATTTGTTTAGGAACGTAACGTCTAAGTAATAGACGCTCAGTAGTATCTTTATTCCATTGCACACAATTTATTGAAACAACAAAACTATATTATCTTTAATAAACAATGCTTGGTTTAGCAAACATTTTGTCTGGAAATGCTGGAGAAATGTGTTATAGATCTTATTTTAAGCA
This sequence comes from Diachrysia chrysitis, assembly GCA_932294365.1. NCBI lineage: Eukaryota > Metazoa > Arthropoda > Insecta > Lepidoptera > Noctuidae > Diachrysia > Diachrysia chrysitis. The sequence continues at coordinate 4,350,785 of OW028661.1, forward strand.
AGTTTGCTAAGTGTACTTTGCAAAATAACACTTATTGATTTGTGTTTTATTTAATGATTCACTACGTATTAGGTTAAGCTTTTTAAGAACAAAAATCTTGGTCGATTCAGTCATTTATTTCTTTGGAAACAATGATAAAAGTTATAGAGAACTGTCCCAATTACCTTTATATTAATGTACAATAGATGTTATTGTAGTGAATATCAGGCTTATTTGTATTTTATTACAGTTTTTCTACCTTGTCACAAATTTTTTTTTTTTTTCGTAACCAAAGACTTACTTTCGACAATGCATTGATTTGAAATGTCGCATGACGTCACGATCTCGTACGTTTTGTGTAACATCGTGACGTAATTAGCCCCCACTCCTGAACTTTGATGCGCATTATCTCTTTAGTTTATAGTAATTTAAAAAAAAAATACGTTTAATATTTATTTATTTTCTAATTTACGGACTAAATATATTTGCATTCCTAGTCAACATCCCTATTCATTTGGTTTTTTTTTTCTATACCTAAAAAGGTTCAATATTATTAATGTCCAACACACCTATAACAGATTAAACCATTATGAACGCTGACTGGTCATTTTGTTCCACGCTATGTCGTATGATTCATGTCAATTGTCAACATCAACGCCAAATTAAGTAATTACCTAAACAAAAAACAAAAAACAAACTCGCCCTTTAGAAATATGACATATTATTACACCAATTAGGCTAACACTAATTGCTTGAGCCTGCTAAATGTTTTTTTTAGCATATGCCTGAAAGAAAAACAAATGAAATAATTTCCTATTTGCAAAACCGTTTTTGTAAAAATACAATACGGTTCCGGACCTAAACTAATATTACAGACTTAATTTAAAAAGATTGTGAGGCTATAGCTTAAGGCCAATGCCTAAAACATACAAAAACGTTACATAATAACCCAATATTTTGATACGTTGCGTTGGTTTTTTAAGTTTTGCTAATTAACGAGCTTCGAAAAAGTAATCCAAAAATATTCCGAAACGTTAGTATTTGGCCTGGCCTGTTGGTGTAGTGGTCCTGACTGGTAAACCGGAGGCTGTGGGTTCGATTCCCATCCAGGACAAATCTTTGTGTGATGAGCAGGATCATTTTTTCCGTGTCTGAGTGCAATTTATATATAATGTGTATGTATTAAGAAATATATAAGTATGTTTATCAGTTTTATGGTTATCATAATACAGGCTCTGCCTAGTTTGGGATCAGATGTCCTTGTGTTACTTAACCCAAGATTATAATTATAATTAGTTTGAAATCATTTACCGAAACTTTAACTACAAACCTCTTTGCATGACTTTATTACTTAATTTATTGATTTACTAAATAAAGGTAATACCTAAGATGATTAATCAACTTCGATTTTTTTTAAACGACAATCAAACGTACAGCAAGTTTTAAATCAGGCATGATATTGCTGAACTAAAAAACCTACCTCCACCGTCAGTTTCCAATCATTTAACAAAAAAGGTAGCAAAAAGTATATTATTATCAACAATCCATGTAATTGGCGCGGCGAAATATCTGTTTGATTACAATAATGTTGGCCTTCCGAGTATGTCATTAGTTACAGACATGGCTATTAGGTATCCAATGTTGGCAGTATATTATTCTGTCTATCTTTTTCTTAAGCTATGTTGGTGTCGAATTGCCAAATATTGGCCAAATGTAAGGTCACTTAAATACAAATAGGACAGTATAACAAAGATTAGTTTTAGATCTAAAATCAGATAAAGCTAAACCGAAGAATTATATCAACACTCTTGTTATTTGTCCTGTTTTCACACCGTTTACGTGGGAAATTTTTTAAAGGTCACCCGGCCTTATAGGGATTTATAAAACCGGAGAGCGTGGGATTTTTACCTGGTTAAAACCACCCCGTTGGTCACGATCAGCTCTTGAGGTGGCCTTCTGTTACCTCAAAGACCAATCCAGAAGCCCCCTACTTTTCTGTTAGAGTACAAACCTGGGAAGACTGTTAAGAGATCGTTCCTGTGCCTCGCTATGCACGGTAGCAATGACCAGTGTTGACCTACATCTAACATGGGAGTAGCTCATTCAAAATTTGCGTAAACAAGACACCTTGTCCCTAGCGGAAGGTGTGAAATTATATTGGTATCCACAATGTTCCTTAATCTCATTGTTTTAGAGTGTTTTAACCGTAATAAATAGAGTATACGCAGCGAAATTCAATTCCATTCAATATTGGTTTTTCTTAGTGCTTAGTAACGATCCGATTTATCTCGGCTAAGTGCTTGTTTTCTGGTATAAATATATTCCTTCTCATAGTCATTTCTGCGCTCTTGCATAAAAAAACTTTTCTGCAAACACAATGGACTATAAAATTCAAGTACTACATTTAAAGGACAAAGATCACACATTGTATGAATGGCTTGACTGGATTTAAAAAACAACAATATTTATTTTACGAACTCGATTATGTTTAAGAGATGTTTTGTTAACACAGATTGAATGACTAACAGGCGTTCTTAGAACCGAAGTAAAAACAAATTGACAATACTTTTTAAAGAGCAGTCTTTGTATTTTTAACTCGAGTGTTTGTCAATTATGGGGTAAAAAAACAAGATTGCTGAAACAACCGAGTTGATGGGGTCTTTTGTTCGCACAATTTGACTTCACAAACACACGTACATCCGGAGCTTTTTATAAAATAATTTTGTGTAAAATACGTAAGATTCTGACAAAAATACCAATTTCCAATTACTAATATTTATAAATAAAAACACAAATTTAGATATTACCCAATCTCTGGCTAAATTTAAAAAAGGTTTGAAAGATTTATTATAAATAACTGTTTTATACATTTGTTTTTAAAATTTTATCTCTTTTTTAATTTTGTTTACTTTTTATCGTAATTAAGTGTATAAATTTAATTTTGTAATTATCATTTTGTTAGCTTGTTGTTAATATTACTGTGCATGCTGTGGTCTCCTATAATTGAAGGAGTACACATACAAAATACCATTGTTGATCAAATTTATATGTGATGATTTGTGTATATCTTTTGTTGGAGATCCTTAAAATAAATAAATAAAAATAAATAAATAAAACAGTGAGTTTCTCTTAAAATGTGATTAATATACTTTCTGAGCTTGAACTGGCAACCGAATTAAATCAAAATAAATAATAATAAGAACAGTTTGACAATACATGATGCATAATTTGGGCATGTGTCTTAAGTTGATTCAGTTCAGAATTATTTATTACTAACTGTTACCCGCGGCTCCGCCCGCGTGGGTGTCGGTTATCGAGACAAAAAGTAGCTTATATCTTTTCTAAAGATCCAAGCTTGCCCCATACTGAGTTTCATCAAAATCGGTTCAACGGTTTAGCCGTAAAAGCGTAACAGACAGACAGACAGAGTTAGTTTCGCATTTATAATATAGTATGGATGTAATAGAAAGTTGAATTAACACAGACAACATTTACAACAAACATTAAAGTCAGCAAAAACAGCAGAATTCTGTAAACGGTTTTCAAGCTTAATTTCTAAGTTTTGTTTGGTGACAGCATTTTTCTACGTTTAATTCGCTAGGTAAGCTTCGTAACCTGTCGTAAAAACTAGGTAACAGATATCAATAAGTGCCAACGTACGCCAAAAACACGCTTACACATACAATAATACAAGCTAAAACAAATTGATACAATATTCGCAGCCCGCCGTGACTCGCTCAGTTAACTTACAAAACTTGTGTGGAATGATAAAGAGGTAATACCTTCATTATGTTATTCTTTTATCTCCGAATCAGCTGAAAATGTATCTATCTTATTTGTACGAAAAATATATATTGGCGCAAGGTGATATACACATTTGTCTCACAAAACTCCGGGAAAGCGCTAGTCGGACTCGCGCAACAGGGGTTTTGTGCTATTCTATCGAGCCTCTTTCATTTGTTTATTATTTGCTCTTTAGCTGTTAAAATTCATGAGATACAGTCTGTTGACAGACAGATAGATGGACGGACAGACAGCACAGGCTTAGTAATGGAACACTAAAAAGTACTGTCACGTACTCCTTTTAAGAATAATGACGGTAACATCTGCGTTCTACATAATTATTATATTTGATTGACCTCCCAGGCTGCGCGATTAAATTATCACTTATCAGTATCCCCAAAACAACACCAGACAGAGATGTCAGGAGAAACTTGACTTCTTTGATAAAGATTGGTTCAACATAGCCCTAGATAGAGAGAGAGATTCAAGGGTAGTAGACAGTCTTTTGCTCTGCAGTACAGGAATAGCTGATAATAATATTGATGCTATCTAAAACAGTATTTCTAACGAAGCAAAAGTTTTATGTTTGAAAATATCTTTGACATAATCATTTAAACCTTCTTCTTTTGAAAGCACTTGTAACCGTCAAATGTCAATCATCAGTATCCTTCAGCTAGTACATCAGTAGCTAACCCGTGCGTCCTAGTTAACGATGGATGATATTAACCCGAGACATGTCTCAGATTGAAAAAGGACTGGACTTTAGAACACATATCTCAGGATGTTTTACTGCGTCTTAGGGGGCTTGAACACCCCGAGAAATGGCACAGCAAGAATGTTACATCGATCAGGGTAATTTAATACTTATGCTATAAAAATAGAGTGTATATTTCATTGCTAACAACTAGGAAAGCATGACATTGCTAGCCTATATTTATGCCGTATTCAAGAATTAAAATGCACATTGAATTTCAACAAGCCTAGGATTCATTTCTCCTTTTTTAGATGCCTCCACTACTAAAGCTTGGTATTGGTCTATTCCGAGTATTCCAACGGTTTTGCGCTGGATAGAAAATCAAATTATAATTCTGAACCACAATCTAGAAAACAGGACTGCATCTGTATCGGCCACAAAAGTGCGCTAGCCTAAGCTATTTATTCAGCTTTTTAGCTTTAGCAGATTTTATTAGGTCTTTTCGAAAATAGCACATGACTGCTATTGGGCAACAGTTTCTAGCAAATTACTCTACATTTATATAGCAGAAAAACATAATTACCGTATTGACCTCACTTAGTAAATAATTATTAGAAATTATAAAAACCTCTCGACCGCACGACAGTTCGAAAAATGAGTCGAAAAATCAACCTTAATCCTTCGTCATAAGGATGCTATTTTTTGGGTTTTTAGTAGTTTTTACCAAAGAATATTGGACTTATTATCTTTATAAAACATATCATATGTTTTGTTAACATTAGCTGCAAATACTTGACAGAAAATATACGCGTGTAGATAAGCTTTTGGGTTAAATGCAGCATTAGGAAGTAACGTTACATGTTTCCTTTGAATTAACGTCTCCTTTCTTGGAACAATGTACCCTTAGGATATTAAACGTTATGATATGCATTTCTTCTCCCTGTTTTTTTCATCCACTGATAATAAAAAAAAATACTCCTATACATTTTAATCTCAACTTTACAGTCAACAATACAACACCAACAGAAATTTAAACGAGTTACAAATCATGTCATAGTAACATCTAAAATTGTCCATCTCATTTTTCTTGACAACAAACGACATGTTGGGCCAACACTACCAGCTCGCCACATATTGGCCCAGCATGTGGTCGCCAACATTAACATATGCTTACAAAGATTTATTGTTTTCCAGACGCTGTCACAGCGACGCTTTCTTCGGCTGTAGTAATAAGGTAATATTTATAACCATTTTTGTATTTGTTTATTATCTAGTTTCTGACTTATCACTTTGGTCACATTTAGGTAATAATTTAAAGAAGTTTTAGCTCTGAACTTGGCGCGTGGACGTCCATTATCGCGATGTTAACTAGCTTGAAAGAAGGCAAAAAGAAAAACTTCTTTCTGCTTTTCTGCCTAGCCTTTTCCCAAGCTTAGTTGGGGTCGGCTTCTCGTCTCACCTAATTTAACTGAATACCGTATTTTACAAGGAGCGCGTGCCTAACTGACCTCCACAACCCATTCTGGGTACAACAGTATCCCAAAGTAAGAGTGGTTGTCAGAATTGTACTGACTTAACGACTTGCTTAGCAACTAACTTGTATACTTACTAAAATGTCCGCAACTTACTGTCTAAGTTAGAAATAAAATTGTTAGAGACTCTAGTTCCAGTCAAACCGTTCATACGGCTTTTTAGGACATGTATTATCCATGTTACTGTATTTTTTTCCTAATAAAGTCCATACCATACCATAAACAGGTAAACAAGATGTAGGTACCATACTCCGAACAGTAAGTACTGAAAATTTCATTAAAATCTGCCAAGTTCTTACACTGAAACCTGACAATGAAACTGTAATAGACACACAGTCACATTTACTTTCGTATTTAATAATTAAATTAACTTATTATTATATTACTATTATAATATCTAGCCCGTATTGTCCCGCAACTGGGCAAAAACCTCCCTCCTTTCTTTCCAGCGATCCCGATCCCTCGCTTCTTCTTGCCAATTCCCAAGAAATTTATCCTGATCGTTTTGCCATCTCTTTCGTGGTCTGCCGCGGCCCCGTTTAGCAGTCTTAGGGCACCAATACTGAGCTCTACGAGATTTAATAATATTATTAAACTAGCTGTCCCCCGCGACTTTGTTCGCGTTTTTTAGTTTTAACGGTTTTTCATTTTTGCAACATTTTTCATTTATGCTCCGCTCCTATTGGTCGTAGCGTGATGTTATATAGCCTATAGCCTTCCTCAATAAACGGACTATCCAATACAAAAATAATTTTTCAATTCGAACCAGTAGTTCCTGAGATTAGCGCGTTCAAACAAACAAACAAACAAACAAACTCTTCAGCTTTATAATATTAGTATAGTATAGATTGGGCAATCATTTATACACACTTAGCTATCTATGTATACTGTTTAGCCGTACTTTATACATTCTTCAGAAACCTAGTTTTACACTAGAAACATTTTCGCTCTAGATATAGTGTACACCCGCTGTGTCGTCGGAAATAAAACAACTTTAACGGATTATTCCGCAGTTTGTTTCAGTGTTTTATTTACCGCCTTAAACTAGAGGGTGGTTCTAACGTCGCAACAGTAAAATTCTGTTTTATTGTTAAGTTCACTTTAATTCCTACGGCTTTAAAGTACTGCCCACCTGGACAAGTGACATTTCCACAAGCATTAACGCTGACCGAATCGCTCAATGAGGATGACAAAGCGAAGTCACGTAAGAAAAAACACGTGTCTAGTATTTTTTTTCTAACAAATGCAAAACAATAAGTAAACATATATACATAATATCATTTATTCCATTACATGCTCATCTCACATCATCATCAAGGAAAATGTTATATCGAAGTAGCAGTTCTAGACAGACAGAAACAAAAACGAAAAGTACACAAGATTGCTCATATCTTTTAATTAACTAAATCTTACATCAAAGTTAAATTATATTATACACAAATATTTCCAAGATTAAATACTTAATAACTAAAAATGTAAATTAATATTCTAGTGTTAAAGTTGGACTTAATAAAATATACCAATGTGTGCGTAGGGCGTACCGTTTAACCCATAATAGCTAAAAAAATAAAGCATAGCATAAAGCTGTAGCCGCGATCTGTGAATATACCGAGACCCCTCCGCGCCTCGGAAAGCACGTTCAGTTCAGTCCAGTTCAGTTTTTATTATGGCTCCGTCGTCGGGAAGACAACGTTTTTGCCAATGTCAGACATGGAAAAACAAGTGTTTACAGCGTAAAATAAAAATTAACAACAAAACTAAAAATTATAAAGGAAAAACCCCTTTGAACACCTTCCTTTTTATAAATAAACGAATTCTATTAAATATGGCCTAAAATAAAATCTAAACTATATTACAAATTATAAGCAAATATTGTTAACCAAAAGGAATTTTGATAAGACATTGTAATACGGAAAGCACGTTTAGCCGTTGTTCCTTACAGTCGTACGTTGATCTTTGACAGTCGTTCAGTCATTACAATTCTGAAAACAGACTTTCTTTGGGTTGTATTGGCGTTGAAGACGATCAGGCGTGGCTGTTTCCACTCAGCATCGAATGAACCACTAAATTGCCTGTTTAAGAAGAGAACAATAGAAGTAGATCTTATGTTTTTCTTATGATCACTTGTTATACATATTCTCCTCTTTCTAGGGTCTATTTTTCCTACCCCTTTTTCTTTTTAAGTAGGTATTCGTCCTACACTGAAATAACAATCTAAATTTCATACGGATAAAAAAATCGAAGCCAATAAAACCTTAGATACATTGTCTACAAAATAAACAAATTCACTTGTTATTACATTAGATTAAACTTACATCGAGTAAACACAAACAAATTTGAAATATACGAAAATAACTTAGAAAACAAATTGCTTTTAGACAAAATATGCAGACACTCAAAGAAACAATGTAGTAATTTGTTTCTTCTTTCAAGAACAATATTTGAAATGTAATCAAACTGAATAGTATAGCAGAAATTGTACAATACGGTCACTGGCAGCTTTTTATTTCACAATTGTAACGATTTAGTTAAAACCAGATTCGCGAACTAAGGATTTTGGGATAAACTTCCGTTTAGAACATACCTCCGATCGATCTGAAATTTGGTATACTTATGTATTTTGACGTGCTGATCAAGAATATCATAGTCAAAATACCCGCAAATTTGATGTTCAAGGTCAAAAGGGCAAAAAATCGAATTTTTCGACATTTTTCGCATGTATTGCCGTAAATATATATTTCAGAGAAAAATCCAAATCCAACCTAACCAAATGTGTCGGGGTTGGCAAAGTCGGTACTAAGGGTCAGAAAAAAAAAATACCTACCAACCTAACCAAATGTGTCGGGGTTGGCAAAGTCGGTACTAAGGGTCAGAAAAAAAAAATACCTACCAACCTAACCAAATGTGTCGGGGTTGGCAAAGTCAGTTCTAAGGGTTAGAAAAAAAAAATACCTACCAACCTAACCAAATGTGTCAGGGTTGGCAAAGGTCGAGGGTGTACTTCCGTTTAGAACATACCTCCGCGTCCAAATATCTTGTGTCAAAATGGCGGCGCCAAACCGTACTGCTTCCAGCTTTAAACGCTTCGGTAACATTTTTCTCAGAAACTACTGGTCGTATACGAAAAATGTATAGAACAAAAAATGTAGTTATCCTTATGACCTATAACTTTTGTTTAAAACATTTTTCTCTAAAATATATATTTACGGCAATACATGCGAAAAATGTCGAAAAATTCGATTTTTTGCCCTTTTGACCTTGAACATCAAATTTGCGGGTATTTTGACTATGATATTCTTGATCAGCACGTCAAAATACATAAGTATACCAAATTTCAGATCGATCGGAGGTATGTTCTAAACGGAAGTACACCCGGATTTTGTGGAATCATAGACTATACTTTTTTTATAAAGTAAGTTATATTGCACTCTTATCAGGGTTGTAAGTATTAGTTATCTTTCAGTTCACTCGCATATTATGTTTTCTTTAATTTATGTGGCAGACATCTTTAAATCCGCCATCTTGTTTATTTGTTATGAAACTTCTTTATCATCATGACATACATTCTATCAATAATTCAACTGACTTGAAACGGTTTGAAAGATGTGTAAAGGTCGCGAATAAACGTACAGCTTAGCTACCCCTCCGTCCTTTTTGGGTACGGAACTCTTAAAAGATAAGTCACATTCAAAATAGGCTATTAGGCAAATATAGGCAGCACCCAGATTCGTCCGCACTCTGTAACGTCAGGCGTTCCGGTTTACTAACTAAATCCGTATATACAAACATATAGGCCCGAAAACAAGCTGGCAATAGTACGACTTTCTTAATTATATACGTGTTTTAATAAGTTTTTATTAAAACAATATTTTTATCGCAAGCTTTCTTTAATGTCAACTAAGCTCAAAGTAATAGTGAACACGATGGGATTGCGTTGTTTCGTTACAGAGGTCCTATGGCCACCTTTTTGCTCAATCATGAGACCAGCTCGAAAGTACTATAATATTGTATTGTCACCGAACTTATATGGAAGTACGCAAAATTTCATCCCAATCGGATGTCAAGAAGTGGTTCTAATCTAGCTTGCAAGGTTTGACCTCAACAAATATACATACATACAATGCAAGTTAAACAAAATCTTGTTAAAATAAAGTCTGAAGCCCGTAAGTGAGTAATCGTGTAGCTCAATGCCCATTTCTTCTTTGTGTTCCTCTTTTCATACGGAGAAGAAAAGAATATCTATCAAAGTAACACCCGCCTACAGCCCTACATCTAAAGCCGGCTTCCCACGGTGCTCGGTATCGCGGATCACCCCGCCGTCGACCTTGGGAAGGTGCTCGTCCTTGATAACGTAGACGCGTCTACCCCTGTCCGCCGCAATCCATAAGGGCGGATTTTTCTAACTCCAGATGTTTTTATTTTTATTTGTGGAATAAAATTGACGTCTGACAGATTTTGTATGGAAGAACTGTCAAAATTTCTAAATTATTCCTCGGATATAATCTTGTGTTGTAAAAATCAGCCCTTTGTCGGTTAAATTGGGTCTTGATTCTCAACAGTGCGCGGTTCCTGGCCGTCCGTGGTCGTCGGCCATGTGGGGTGATCTGTGATCGTGCACTGTAGAAAACCGGCTTAATAAAGAAGTAAATCTAATATACTTAGGTAATTATAGAGAGTGTCTTTTTATATTCGATTTTTAACATTCTAGAAGTATCCAATTGACAAAATGTTTTATTTTCGTAAACAGATATAGCAAACCAGTTTTTCGAGGCTCTATTTAGAATTATCCAATTTATTATTTATAAAAAACCTTCAGTGGTAATGAGTTTACACAACTTTAACAAGCGTTATAAGTAGATAGGCGTCTGAAGGTATTTTTTTATTCATAGTCCTTATACAACTACAAACTTGCTAGCTTCGTTTATTCATATTATTAATCTAATTTTGAGTAACATAATAGATTGTACCCCCCCCCCCTTTTATTCTCTATGTGAGACATCAATCTATCTATCTATCATCACTTAAGACCGGATCGACCGATTTGTCTGTTTCTTTTGTTGTTTTTGTAATTGGGCATCTGACTCCTATCAAATTATTTATGTATCACAAATTATGAAATTTCTAATAAAAGTATGAAATTTACATTCACATCAAAAAAATATACTTACACGAATACAAAAGTAATAAGCTTTTTAAGTTGTAGATGACGCATGTTCTTTTTCGCAAAACGATGATAAAACAATCTTGTCAAATACCCAATTGTCCGGACAAGGTATGTATGAACAAAAATTAGCGAAACACAACAAGCTGAACAAGTCGGAAATTAATAGGACATGACTATCGGGTCAGCTAGTATAAGATAACTTTGCCTAGCAAAGGCATAGTTACAGGTCGAAATTTATATTATTAATCGCTTTCATAGCTAAACCACTGAACCGATTTGGATGGAAATTGGTATGGGGTAAGCTTGGAGCCATAGAAAAGACATGGACTACCTACTTACTCTTTGCCGCGATAGCCGAAACCCACGCAGGCGGAGCCGCGGGCAACAACTAGTATTACTAGTACATAACAGTTTATATTAAAAAAATATATGTTACAAAAGTTTTTACAAACAAAAAATTTATTCTTTGATATTCGATTTATAAGTAGACCTCTTTTACACACTAGGGACCACGCAGTATGGTTCAAGCAGAACCGCGGCAATAACTCAAACTTTAACATATTCTCACGCTCACGTAACTCCGGCACAAAGTTTGTTCTCGTGTCCGGTTTCAACGCGTTGGCCTTCTATTAGGGATATATGGCCTATCTGGTTACAGTGCAACCACTGGACGCTTCCTTTACAGAAGCCATTAAGTGATAACTTATTGCTGTTTCGTTCACTCCTTATATGGTGGTGTTTATAGATTTCGTGCGTAGAATGAAAGGTATTACAGAGAGACCTATATTAACATCATATATATATATATCAGATACACCGACTACAAGGATAGTCGAGTGCGATAGGTTACCATGACAACTTTCTGCTGGTTTGGTCCTCGCATGGGACAAGCATTTGTGTGATCTTTGTTTGTGTGATATTATTTAAAAAGATATTTATACATACCTATACATGGCGTGGCGAACGGTTATAAAGTCCGGTGAAGCAGTCAAAGCCTTTGCTCAGGTTAACAGTGTAAATCTCTTTAAAAAAAAAAGGAAAACGAACGGTTATATCTATCCAAATTGGGTGAAGACCATATATGGTATAGAGGCAGTTTTAAGCAACACATTTAATAACAGATTTAAAAAAAAAGCTTTATTTATTTATTAGGTATCCAATAAGTATACGCAGTATGCATTATTCAATCACATTTTAAATAGAAACTAGCCTAAGTATAGTATAACAATTTTGGTCTTAAGCCCCACCTAACCATAAAAATAAATCCAATTTCACTTAGTTTCACTACTACAACTTGAATGTCAATCAAAATCTATTCACTAACTCCTCGATGCACTTGCTCGTGTGAAAAGCCGATAGCTTAGTCTAACTAAAGCGTCTAAGCTGTTTCAATCTAGCTATTGTATAATAACTAGAACTCTGAGAACCGCCCAGCTAAAGGGTTAAATACTAAAGTTATGGTACTTAGAACATCACCCTTAAAAAAAGAAATAACCGCTCGTCTTATGTGGCGTTAGAGTATGAATGTGACAAGCAGCAAATCAATAATGTTATGTAAATTATTATGCAGTAATTAACTAAGTGAAAATATAATATATGTCTGCCACAGTCATTTTGACACAAGCGCAAATATTGAGTACCAGACGCTACTTTAAATCACTTTCCATCTAAATAAATAAATGTGGACAACATCACATACATTGCTCTAAACCCAAAGTAAGTAGCTAAAGCACTTGTGTCATGGAATTTAGAGACAACGAAGGTACCACAAACACCCAGAATGCAATGTAGAAAAGTGATTTTTCTACATTGACCCGGCCGGGGATCGAACCCGGGACCTCAGAGCTGGCGACTCCTTGAAAACCGGTTTGTACGCCACTCGACCACGGAGGTCGTCAAGCTGTAGTTACCAGCCATCTATCTATACACATTATAAAATAAAGTCTCCAGCCGCGTTTGACTGTCTGTCTGAAAGAGATAAACTCAAAAACTACTTAACGGATTTTTGTATGGTTTATGCCAATGTATAGAGTGATTCAAGAGAAAAGTTTGTATGTATATATCATACATATTTCTTCTACGCGTGAGAAGCTGAAGTATGTCGCTAGTGTTAAATAGTTATTATTTTTTATGACATCTATACTAATATTATAAAGGTAAAGAGTTTGTTTGTTTGTTTGTTTATTTGTTTGTTTGAACGCGCTAATCTCAGGAACTACTGGTTCGAATTGAAAAATTCTTTTTGTATTGGATAGTCCGTTTATTGAGGATGGCTTTAGGCTATATAACATCACGCTACGACCAATAGGAGCGGAGCATAAATGAAAAATGTTGCAAAAATGAAAAACCGTTGAAACTAAAACACGCGAGCAAAGTCGCGGGGGACAGCTAGTCTATACTAATATTATAAAGCTGAAGAGTTTGTTTGTTTGTTTGTTTGTTTGTTTGTTTGTTTGTTTGAACGCGCTAATCTCAGGAACTACTGGTCCGATTTAAAAAATTCTTTCAGTGTTGGATAGCCCAGTTATTGAGAAAGGCTATAAGCTATAAAACATTACGCTACGACCAAAAGGAGCGGAGCATAAATGAAAAATGTTAAAAAATGAAAAACGTTGAAACTAAAACTCGCGGACAAAGTCGCGGGGGACAGCTAGTGTCCCACATAAACGTTTCATTCCATTTTAAAATGGTACGTTCAGTATCGGGAAATTGTTAAGCATTTAAAGGTGTCTTAAAACATACTTATAGTTACTATGGTCTATCGCACAGAACGGTGAGACTGTCTGTGGTATTTTGTGTTTTATTTTTAGTTAAATACCTTTACCTACACTAAATATTTTTTGTCATAAAGTTATTTTGTTTTTATGGAGTATGTCTATTAATAGTTCTCATAGTAAACAAATAAAATTTATGTTCACGAATCAGCTGCCAGTTACTGCTGTCAATTAAAACACAGCAAGTTAACGTTGTACGTTTGTTACTGTCATAAAAAAGTTATAATATGTCGGCTGTGAACAACAAAACTACAGGTTAAAAGGTACAATAAAACCCTATGTTACTAACAAATATATATTTAAAATATATAATAAGCATTTTTTAAAACGCTGCTTGTAATAAAACTTTTGATATTATTATACTATGACGTGCAGAGTACGATATTTCAAATATAGTTTTTTCGTTTTTAAATTAGCTTGTCGGTGCAGTTTCGTCTATTTTATCCTTTGAGACTTGACCTTATATGCGCTATATATCATTAAATAATATTTTTAAATAGTTTAAGTAATTTTAAAGACCTTTTTAAATCCAAAGTTACAATCACCAGACTATATTGGTATTGTAGATAAAATATTATAAACAATATAATTTAGTTGGGAAAAAAAAATCATTGATTCTATTATCTGAATTCCATGTAGATAGGTATGTAGTAATTATTTAGAACAAAACGGTTTACTCACGCATATTCTCGGGTTCGAGCAACTAGTTTCAGACTCAATAGAAGTCCCTAATCATGAGCCGACGCGGCGGCGATTGTATCACGAATCGAAATAGTTGGGCGATCCCGAGAATATGTGTGAGAAAACTGTTTTGTTTTAAATAATTTTATGAAGACTCTTCACGAAAGTTATTATACAAATATGTAGTAGTTCACATATATTTTTAGACATCGCTCTGTGCACTTAAAACGCTACGCATAATAAGCCCATTTCTATCTGCGCTCTATAACTTATTCATACCTAAAGTTATGAAGTAAAACATGTAGAAAACCGTACTGAGAAGTCCGGCGGTGAAATACAAAGCCGGCCCGTTTACAGTTTACGAGCGAACATTACGTTTGTCTGCCATGACCACTAAACCCAACTTCAATAATTAATTTTATTTTCTTCACTTACGTAATTATAGGTTACTACGCCTTCCCTTTTTACTACGTGAGCAGATAAATAATGGACCTCTATTGTGTATCTATCCGTGTGCTTACATTAAAGCTTAAAAACATACGATACTTCCAACGGGTCAACAGATGATGTACATATTATTCCGGTAAAAACTATCGTCGAAATGAACTTGAAAATCAACTTAACGACTGATACGAGAAATAAAATTAAATCGCCGAAAAAACTAAAAAGCATAAAATAATAAACCTTTTTTATTTAACTTTAATAACTAAGTTGTTAAACTAATGTAAGCAAACTTAAGGAATTTTGAGTCGTAACTTTGGAGGATTTTTTTTCCAAATTAATATGTGACCAACTTCGGCGTATACCCTTTCCATTAAAAAAAGAATTATCAAAATCAGAATAGTATGAAAAAAGTCATGCGTGGGCGAGCAAAAATGAAATAATATCTACGCGTCGACTTGAGAACCTTCTCCGCGTTTTTTTCGTCAGTTGAAAAAAAAATGTCACAATTAATTAATATTTCATTTACATGACCCTGGTCAAGGACCGCAATTAATTTTTTTAATGAAGGAAGCAGAATAGCGATTTACAAGATGATTCTATATCGTTGTACAAACGAAAACCATTACCTCTATCTATATATTACTAATATATAAAGCTGAAGAGTTTGTTTATTTGTTTGTTTCTTTGTTTAAACGCGCTAATCTCAGGAACTACTTGTCTGATTTGAAAAATTCTTTCAGTGTTGGATAGCCCATTTATTGAGGAAGGCTATAGGCTATGTAAAATTACGCTGCGACCAAAAGCAGTGGAGCATAATTGAATAATGTTGCAAAAATGAAAATCTGTTGAAACTAAAACTCGCGGACAAAGTCGCGGGGGACAGCTAGTCGGATATAAAAACGATTGGTATTAAAAATTCGACGTACAAACCAACGGAATCACCTTGTATAAAGTGGTCTCGAATAATAATAACTCTTTATTTGCATTAAACATGGTATAAAATTGTTACAATAATTCGAAAACGAAACAGCTAACGGTAAATGGTGTTACATAACTTTTTATCCTATCGTAACAAAAAAAACATGTCAATTTACTTGTTATAAATTTTGAAAACTACTAGAAACCTGAAGTTTGTAAAAACAAGGCATGAGTGTTGGAAATTGAAGGCCTGTCTCGCGAGAGTTAAAGTTGCGATCTACGCCGACTGACTCCATAATAAGCAAGGCATGTACATTTCTGAGTATACATCTATACAAATACAATAAATATATACAGTGAATATACTTTAGCATATTGATGACAGATATGGGAAAGAACATAATACATTTTTTTTTCATTATTATCAATGTATTATTATCAATCTTTGTCCTTCTGTCCGTTACGCACTAGGCGACATCAAATTAATGAAATTTGGTATGAAGTTAGCTTAAACTCCAAGAAATTACATTAGCTATCTTTTGCCGCGATACCCGAAATCCACGCAGGCGGAGCCGCGTGCGGAAGCTAGTAGACTATATATAACTACTTTTGAATATGATAATGAATAGAATAACTTAAGATAGGGCTGATTTTATTTTATTATCTATCACATGACGTAAAATTTAAATTTATTTGAACGTGTATTTAGTATTTACTGATAACATTTTTATAGTCCGGTGAAGCAGTTAAAGTTTCCATCGAGGTTAACTGAGTTTTATTAAAAAGAATGAAGTTTTAAATCAATATCATTCCGTCTAAAAGTTATTTATTTATTTATTATTGATTGTACACTGTAAACAACAATAAACATGAAAAAATCTATATGTACATACCAGTGATACAAAGAGCGGCCTTATTGCGCACGGCAATTTCTTCCAGGCAACCATTGGACGGAATAAATATAAGAATATAAGTAGAGTGTACAGCTACTGACTAACAGACTTAATATCTAACACGTTATGCTAAATATATTAACAAAGAAAAAACTGAACAATAATGAAAACAATTTAAAACAATAACAATAAATAAGTCGCATTTACCATGTATGGGCCGAATGGAATTTTCATTCGCCACACCTTACATTTTTATTGTAACATAATATTATATTTACTACATTATTTAATAGTACATAACCAATATGTGGGTATAATAAATCAAACCAGACAATATTTAATACTAAATGTCAATGGTATGTCATATACCTAATCAACATTTTTTAAGTCTTGGGAGTAAATTAAAAGTCATTCTAAGTCGACTTTTTACTATTTTGTTTCATTCTAGAAATCTAGGTAGTTGAGAGAATTTAGGCATGATAGTTGCCATTTTTGTTTTTACTAAACTTTTGGTCAATCTTTCTTCGGCTCACAGTCTTACTTGACACAGGCAAATTCGGCGAACACTACAAAGACTTCATAGATTATTTCTCAAATTTAATGCATAGGGTTTTTTTGCTTAATACATACAATAGGGTAATGACTGGGTATCAGAAGTAAAAATGTAATTAGTCCGTTAGTTAAATAAAAAAATATTAGACATGGTATTTATATTAATTTGAAAAAGCAAGAAATACGTCATGTATTTCTTGCTTTTTCAAATTAAGGACACACAAAGAAGATCAACGAATCAAAGTTGAGGAGTAAGCAGGCTAATGATGACATGCTTGCTCACAAAATGCACGAAATTGTGACGTCACGAGACTTTTAAATTAATATATCGTCGTAAATTTTGAATAATATATCGTCGTCAGTTTCTGGTTACGTGAAATAAGAAAAAATACATGTCGATAATTTTTTTAATAATCTACCTATCTACCATCAAAAAAAAATGTCTTCTACTCCATATTAATTGAAAATAGTTTTATTTTTTAAGTATTTCAGGTGATTTTTTTTCAGTTAGTATTCAATTTAAAAATAATTTACCATCATGTGATATGAAGTAAATTCTGAAAGGAATGCCATCCATCTTGGTAACTTGGCACTCAATGTGCACCCACCGTGAGGGATGGTATTACCTTTCGCCTTCCACAATTTATATTCAGAGAGAGATTCTCCGGGACCTTAAAAACATTTGTATGTAAAGACGTGAAATATACTGTAAGGAGATTGCAGCTCCACACCATCTGTCACTTCATTGATGAAACCACAGATATAGATAGATCTAGATAACGCGTGCCAGGCTTAAGCATAATATGCTTAACGTGGCAACTGTCAACCTCAGTCTGCGTCACTGCACCACGCTTGTGGGTTTTATCAACCTGTACCGGGCATTATTGACAAACGAATCATATTTTTAAGTTCATTCTAGTTTAAAATTATCAGTGTCATCAGTGCTACTCAAAAAAAACACGCTTGAATTTTATACAAATCGTGGTATTTGCCTTATCTAGGTCTATGGTGCATATCTACTTATATCTTTAGATGAAACACAATCACGTAAATACTCGTACGGTGCCTGTATTGGTGCAACGAAGTATTTCAAAACAATGGTAATGGTAATGCAGTGCGAATTGTTGTGTTCCGCAGATTGGTCGAACTCTTGATGTTTGTGCATGACTTATTTGCACTAGTACAAAAATAAAAAATAAAACTATTGGAGAATACATTTTTTTAAAGATTATAAGTTGACATGGCCATAAACAAATGAAGTTCTCTCTGTTCGACAAGTTACAAGAAATAAGGAGTTATGTTGCCAACAACAATAAAATTAGGAAGCCGAACCTTCCCCGACCTTTTCACTCAAAGATTCACAAAATTCCGACCTCTAATGTGAGAACTGTTAACATCATAAACTTTATACAAACAACGATTCATAGTTTAATTGTATCTTTCCTTTAATCTTAAGGTGGTAATACACGATCCTTCCAACCGAACAACTTGTGTAGACCCTTCCAAAATTTGTCATTCTGTTCCCCGCGCGTCGTCCATTTGGCCGAATACAGATCCGTTTGGATGTACCGTCAAAGCCGGTCTCAATGGTAACGTGAAACGTGTCCATTTTCCAAGTAAATATTATGTGTTAATATTTACATAATGGAGTTTATATTTAGATAATATATCACGCACATCTGTAGCTACAAACATCTGGATCGATGTTTATAAAATCTATATTCGATTGGAAAATATTTTGAGTAAACATTGTGTACAGTGCCAGGATTGTGGTAAAGGCGTATTGTAAAGGGTCAGTCGAGATTGTGTACCCCTTTGTACGTAGGGAAGTAAGTTGACCTGTTGATAATTATAAATAAGACTTTGACAGACAGTTACATTATTATATTTACGTTTCATCTGGCAATCACTCTTACCTAGGTGTATCGTGTGAATTATCTGATTATGGAGATCTAAAGCCGGTCGCACGGTGCGAGATCTCGCGGATCACCCCACACCGCCGAGTATGGAAAGAAAGTTATCCGTGATAGCGCAGATTCGTCTGCCCCGGTCCGTCGCAATACACCGCGAGTGTGTTTGATTCTCAACACTCACTGCACTGTGCGCGGCTGTCCGTGGATAATAGCCTAGTGATAAACCGATTTGATAGTAGACATTTTATGTCAATTTTTTTTTTATATAATAGTCGGGGGAAAAGCTATACAGAAGATAAAGAATTTGAATACGGATAAACGAAGTCCGAGTTCCATGAAAGAAGGTTAGCTATCGATCTTAAAGTACATTTTTGTGTAGACATTAGTCATTTGTCACCACTCGACCGAACATGAGATTTGGCATCTAATTTGAATTCATTAAACTACTATCAGAATCTCCAAGTGGTATTAATTGATTGGTCATTATGTATTGTTTCTGCACAAACCAAATAATTTGTTTCAAGTCTTTTGAAATAAAGATTTTTATTAGGAAATGATGGTTTCTAATGGATCTCGCGTGAACACTTTGAAAATTTAAAAATACAATTCTGTACATGGCTGAGATGGCGTCCCTGTATTTGATACCTTCCTAGGGAATAGACAGGAAAAAAAAACATAAACCTTTACCCGACAGTGAAAAATAATAATATAATATTCATAATTTATACATACCTACTTAGAATCAGAGTATGTTGGTTTGAGATTGTAAACATCGAAAAACTGTCGACCAAATTAAAATTTTGACACATCGTTCTTTTTAAATAAAAGATTATTATTTGAGTTTTTTTTTTCAGGTATGTTGCCTGATTCAGCTTATTTAAAAATAATTATAATTATATTAGTTCTTGACCCCTTCATAGGTGACCTATGATTATAATAATTTATTACCTTGTTTAATTAAATATTAATAAAATATCCATTTATTACGTCGCAACCAAATTTTTGGTCTGAGACTACAAAAAGAAGATAGATATGCAAAAACAAACGAAAATAAATCACGATCAGGCGATGGCAATCTAGTATTTAAAAACATAAAAAAAAACTCGTATATTTTTTTTTTATTATTTAAAAAACGAACATAGATTTCATAGAATTATGTAATATTCTGGTCCGTCATTGAATTTCGGCACCCTGGGCTTTATTTAAAAAACTCAGTGTTCTATCTATACTGGTATAATGACTTTCGTGAGTATTCATAATTATTTAAAACAAAACTGTTTACTCACGCATATTCTCGGTATCGCCCGACTAGTTCAACACCGACACCGCCGCCGCCGCCGCGTCAGCTCATGATTAGGGACTCCTATTGAGTCTGAAACTAGTCGGGCGATCCCTAGAATATGCGTAAACCGTTTTGTTTTAAATAATTCTGACTATACTTTTTACTGCTCTTATAAGTATTAAAAACATTGCGAATAGGCACTTATGTGGCAAGGACCTTTCGAAACGGCCTTGGCCGAGTGACCTGTGAAGGTCACAAGAAAACATTTAAGTCACCAACTTGGACATTACAGTGTTAAAGCAATGTTAAGTGTTTATGGTAATTATTTCGATTACATTTCCAAATTTTTGCATGCATAAATAAATATGTTACTTAATCACTTTGTTGCGTAAATGTACTAATTACTAGGTGTAGTGTAAGTACTTCAAGTAGTCTACAATTTTGGATATATAGGCTTCTTTTTTACAATAATGGATAGCCATTATTGTACAGATATTTAAAATATAGATTTTAAATATCTGTACCCTATGTATAATCCATAGATATAGATAAATAATAATTTAACACAATAAAAGTCGAAGTCACCAAATTAGCTGGAATAAAACGTTGGAATAAAATAATGATTATATTTTTATAATCATTTCCTAGTTTATGTCATCTACCTTATTCTGTATTGCAAACTACATAAATCATCATCATTCATCTCTGTAAAAAAACTATTATATATTATAACTCATAAAATACAACATTGATTTAAACTTAGGTACCTTTGTCGCATTACATTAATAATGTAATAAGTCTTTTGTCCAATTAAAAATTATCAATCCAAGAATTTGAGCCCCGCTTCTATTGTCCAAAATGAACCTTAAGGCTTTGTAATAACGGCGCTGGAATTTTCAAACTGTTACCCCTGTAAGGCCAGTAACCTGTACAAGCGATTTCAGGAAATGATAATTAAATTATCGAATCATAAGGGTTCATTATTTATTACAAAACGTCCAGTATTCCGTTTATTCGTTTTATCAGGACTCGATACTTGATACAATCAAATTATAAATTATGCCTATTACGTACGTTTAATGTTAATTATTTAATATGAAACATATTATAATATACAGATAATTTATCGCCTCTTTTGTCTGTGTTGTGACATTGTGTTAGAAGTACGAGTTTTCTTTTTATATTTTAACAAGGAGCGCAACGTACTACGCAACGCAAGTGTACAAATGTCATTGATACAATGTTGTACTTCATCATATCTTCATTATCATGCTATTGCCAGCCTTTTGCCGTCCACTGCTGA
The DNA here is from genome assembly GCA_932294365.1 of Diachrysia chrysitis. Classification (NCBI taxonomy): domain Eukaryota; kingdom Metazoa; phylum Arthropoda; class Insecta; order Lepidoptera; family Noctuidae; genus Diachrysia; species Diachrysia chrysitis. The sequence continues at coordinate 4,372,697 of OW028661.1, forward strand.
ACGTAGACCCCTCCCCCACTCCCCCCAAAGAGTGCCAACCATCCCTGTCTGGGGCAGCCCTCATCCATCCGCTGCCAATGTTGTAGTTATCACTTTATGTTTAAAAACATTAAAATAAATTTAAAGAAGAAAAACAATATTAGGTATTATATTGTTTTAATTGACCGCACTAATTTAATCCTTGTGTCGCGGGGGGTTTCACAAATATAATATAATAATAATATAATATAATATCTTGGGACAGTCATCTGATCCCAAACTAGGCAGAGCCTGTACTAAGGCAACCAGACTGATAAACATACTTATATATTTCTAAATACATAAATATTATATAGTAGATAAATTCCACCCAGACACAAAGATTCGTCCTCGGTGGGAATCGAACCCACGACCTCCGGTTTAGCAGTCAGGGTCAATAACCACTATACCAACAGGCCCGTCGAATATTCAAATCATATGCACACAAAAAAAACCCAGACTTGGAACAAGCATTTATGGATCGCACAAATGGGATCGAACCCGTAATTGACGTGGTGACTTATAACCACTCGGTTATCCGTGCGAGTATATTTCGAAAAAAAATATTATCCACTGTTTCTTTTCGTTCAGCAAGCGGATCGGAACAAACTTTTAAGCTTTAACGATTCGTTTAAAAAAACACTTTAGTCAAAAATATATTTCTGACGATATAATAGAGATAGATTGACAGAAGAAAGCTGGCTTTTACAGTATGATCCCAGTATTCTACAAAAACACTCTATTTTCCAAAACCAGTTTCCAGAAAACCCAAACATCTTCACCTTTCCGCCAATATCTCCTCATTATCTTACGCAACACGATAAAAGATTTCCTATACAAATGTAGATGCTTATCGCAGTCAGTTTGAGATCGAATCGCCTGATAAACCGTGAAGCTTTGCATTACGAAGCTTGCCTAATCAAAGTTTTTGTTTGCGAAATAAGTACAAATCGCAACAGCCAAGAAAAAAAAAGTATACTGTAGAGTACGCATATCGAGTATGAACTGTTGACACTAGTATGAACAAATTGTAAAATTTGTGTCAAAACAGCGCGCCGTTTTATTAAAACTATCTCAAAACCTAATATTACCCAAATAATATCGGAACCGTCGATATTTTCGTATAAACGTCTGTCTTCGCACGGAAAATCATATAAATCAGTAAACAAGCGTAGAACATTTAGTTAAAAATTTGCTTACGCTCGGCACTAGGGCTACTAGCGATGCGTGCTCTATGCTTGTCTATGTTTACTCTAAGGTCGAGATAGATTTCTTTTTTTTGCTTTTCTTAAGGTTGATTGGAGAAGCTGTAGTTTCTTATTAAGAATCTTGCAAAAGTCTTACATTGGTCCAACGCTATTGGCCTAAGTTTTTCTGATTTACAGTTTAGGCTTTCTAGCTGAAGCATGATACCTAGGTTTAGAATTAGGCTAAAATTGTAAGTTTGTAGTAGTAACATAAAAACTCGTTTTTAGATTACAAACTTGTATTTACAGTTGGAAATTTGATAGTGTCATACATCGATGTATGAGAGAACATTTTCTCAACTGCACATTGAAGTTTGTTTTTGGAGAATTAACCGTGACGGACAGAAAATTGTGTACTGAACCCTCGGTGCGCGAGTCAGAATCGCACTTGTCCGATATTTTATTTCTTTAAAATTTATTTCCAGTATCGATGATCTAGCAATGTAAATAGAGCGGCAAATGTTTCTCCCAAAGTTTCTTGTCTAAAACTCTATTAAGACAAAAACATTGGCACTCTACACAAGTAAAAGAAACCTTTAAAGTAAATAAGACAAAGCGACTGTTTTTATTTAAGTTCAAGCACTAAGTTATCTGGACTAAGAACTAAGAATTCATTCTGGTACCAAACTGCTAAACTATTAATAGGAAACCTGTCTTTAAAACAACCCGCTGTTATCGACAGCAATTAATTTATCAAAGTTTGTGTCGCTTGATTATTTTAGTAAATATTGCTACCGACAGAACATTGCTAATTTAAAAAAAAAAGTAAAAGTATCACAAAGTAATAACTTCGAACATGAACTTTAAACATACACAAATACACATAAAAAATAATCAATGACTGGATGAAAGACAAAAACTAATTAGTCCGTTCGTTTAGATAATAAATAAATATTGATCACATATTTTATTGCTTATACATAACCAGCTGTCCCCCGCGACTTTGTTCGCGTGTTTTAGTTTCAACGGTTTTTCATTTTTGCAACATTTTACATTTATACTCCGCTCCTATTGGTCGCAGCGTGATGTTATATAGCCTATAGCCTTCCTCAATAAACGGACTATCCAATACAAAAATATTTTTTTTTAATTCGAACCAGTAGTTCCTGAGATTAGCGTGTTCAAACAAACAAACAAATAAACAGTTGATTTGAAAAATTATTTCAGTGTTGGATAGCCCATTTATTGAGGAAGGCTATAAGCCATATAACATTACGCTACGACCAAAAGAAGCGGAGCACAAATGAAAAATGTTGCAAAAATGATAAACCGTTGAAACTAAAACACGCGGACAAAGTCGCGGGGGACAGCTAGTATACTGATAAGACGTGACACGATAAAAGATTTAAAACAAATCCTGCATTAAAAAGATTTTCCCAATAAATATCCGTTTTCAAATAACAACAACACTAATTTATTTGAGAAACTGTGGTCCACAAAATTATTAAGCATACCGGGATAAAAAGGTTACGGTTTGACCAGATTCGGAGGCTCACGTACAATATCGGGCCTTTAGATAAGCGAGATAAATAGACATAATTTATTACACAAATTTTCATTATTTATAAATATAAAAAATATTTGTTTTTGTAACAGTTTTGTTAATCTCTGTAGTTACATGTCGAAGGTTTACTTGTTTGGTACCAACAATTACGAATGGGATATAAATCTTTAGGTAATGCCATCAAAATTGAGACTACTTTATGAACTACTTGTAGATACGTAATTTAGACTAGTCCATACTAATATTTTAAATGTGAAAATAACTCTGTCTCTGTCTGTTACGCTTGCACGGCTGAACCGTTTAACAGATTTTAATGAAAATTGTTATGGGGTAAGCTTGGATCCCGAGAAAGGTCATAGGCTACTTTTTGACGCGATGACCGACACAAACGCGGGCGGAGCCGCGTCCAACAACAAATACTTAATAAGGCGATAATCAGGTGTAAATAATTCGTTTTCCATTAAATAGAACTTTAGTCTACTTTCAAAAGCATATTAATCCTTTGACAATCAATAAATGTACTGACCAGAATTTACTTATTACAAAAATATTTTGTTTGTGTTTAACCTACATTATCTTATCTTACTAATCGTATGTACTGAATATTATAAATGCGAAAGTTTGAATGGTATGATGGATGTTTTTTACTTAATCACGACTAAACATAAGCTACTTTTCATGATCATCATTATCACCATTTTTCATCACGCGCGGGTCAAACCGCGAGGCGCAGACAGTCATCCATAAAACTGAAAAACAAAAATCGATCAACGAAAAATTAAAATAAACTTTGACATTTTACCGGTGTCAGCTGAATGGAGTCCCCGGCAACACAGTTTGAGGACACTGCTAAGCCTTGACATCAAACTAACCAAGTTAATAAGTTTGCCGTTCCATTAACAATATCAACTGTTTCAATGGCGTACGCTGAAATTACACACATTACATTCACATTAAAGTTTGTGGGTTGTTCGCAAGAATGCAAATGGTTCCTTTGCGTAAATGTCGCAGGACCATTACGTACCAACCGATATTGTTTTTGAATGGTAAAGTGCTGATTACACCCCGACCCTTGAAATGGAATAACGATGTTTCGCCTGACAGATCGCACGTTTGCCTATTGTGCTATTGTTTTCGATTGCTTTCTGAATTAAAAGCTTCACTTCTGAAAACAAAAAATACAGAAAAAATATTATTAATATAAGTAGGTACCAAAAGAATTTTTTATTAGGTTCTTTGATAGACTCTTGGCTTTCAATACTACAACTTTTGATTAGTATTTACTGCAAATATGAATTTATTGATTTAAAATACTATGCTTAGAACTACTACCATGTCAGGATGTACCTAATATGGCTTCAAATAGGCACACAATCACGTGACAGTTAACATTACCCCGGCCACTCACATGCGCGCAAACATTCGAACAAGATTCGCGCGCTTTGATGTCTGTTAAAAAACTGAAACAGCTTGGAAATTAAATCATTTGCAAATGTCGTCCTACACTTGTGGGTTTGCGTATTCGTGCGAATGTGAGTGACTGGCATTATAGTAAAAAGTTTTGTATTAATCGGAACGCAGTTTCAAGTTAGCAATCAAATGCTGGAGCAATTATTTCAATAAACCAAAATGAAAAAAAAAATCTAGACGTAATTCTTGTTGTTTCCTGAAAGTAATTACAAATAGTCTAATTTTATGGTTGTTATAACTTTTACGTCACTACATATAACACAATTTATGTACAATTCATAATAGTCTTTGTGGAAAGGAAGTTAACCTTTTTTCATGAATAAAATGAATAATGAATCGCTTACTTCGATATGCTTTATTAAGGACATAATTAGGTAGAATAAAACTTTTGCTTTTTGAGCTGATGACGTATTACTGTTGTAGTGCCTTTTCTAGATCCATGAATTTGTTTATGGTTTTTTTTTACGAGTACGTTTCTTGTTGACTTACGCAAGACACGATCATTATAAATATATTTACATAATTACTCACCATTCGTATTTTTAAGATGTTATCTTCGTTATCTGACAATGTCACATACCTGATATGTGAAGGTTATGTCAAAGATAAAGGTTAATTCAAGTAGTCTGTATTATTTCTTATTTGCATCAAGTCAATTTTAAATGACTATAGCATATTTTTTTATAAAAAAAATATTAAGGTTTTTCCGAATTAAAACCTAAAAACAATAAGAAATAATCATTAATTTTTATTTCGAAAGAAGTAAAGCATATAAATGTGTCACACAGCATATCTATACAAATAAATGTTTGTTTGAACGCGCTTATCTCAGGAACTAATAGTCCGATTTGAAAAATTCTTTCAGTGCTAGATAGCCCATTTATTGAGGAAGGCTATAAGCTATATAACATTACGCTGCGACCAAAAGGAGCGGAGAATAAATGAAAAACCGTTGCAACTAAATACGCGGACAAAGTCGCGGGGGACAGCTAGTTTTAATAATAACCACAGGTACTAAAACTGGTCACAAAAATGACTATGCAAATGACGTACGATTTAAATAACCTTCGTAGGTACAGGTAAGATTATTATGACATTAAGAGGACCCACTGGGGATTAATATAAAAAAATCTAATCATAAAAGATGACTCAATACTTTGCAAGGATCTATTTTGGTAAACAATCAAGCAGGCAGATATTTTTAAATTGTCATAAATTAAGATCGTGTAAAAGAAGCGACTGGTTTAGTGACTCAGAGAGTGTTTAGAGTCGTTGTGATAATATAGACACTTTTTATACTAATTAACTTATTTATATCGATGTAACGGTATATTCGGGTTAATTGTATTGGTTTTTATGTCCTAAAAAATATTTTTTTTTAGTACGGTTTATCATGAAGAAAATATATAAATCCATGTGCATCAATATTTTTTATACTATCACAACACCAAACAAAGATACTCACCTTATTTGACGAGTCATCTTTATGTAATAAAAATAAATGTTTGTATGTTTGTCCGTTTGTCCTCTATGCTTGCCTAAAACAATGATCAGTTTTTAATGAAACTTTGGTTGGGTCATCGAACGACGCCCGAGAAAGTTTATGAACCAAAAAAAAACACAATAACACAACACTTTTTCTTAACGTGGCATTGCAACGCATCCAGGGTGCAACTATAAATTCAGAGATATTTTCGGTGATCTGTGATATAAATTTAATATTTAATGTTACCAAACCGCTGGTTTCATGGCCCCACCATTAATAATACGCCGTAAACCACAAGACGATCCGGAACCGCAATGACCCCTCGCCTCGCCTTGGCATTTCCGTTCAATTACCTGAATCTTGTTCGATGCTAATCTAAACATTAATTCTGTTTATATAAAGATATCTCAATCATTTTTTCATTATCTCTACTAGGTTTAGGGATTTGTATATGACCTGTGCCCTTACCCTCTAATTAAATTTTAATACAATCCCAATGCAACATTGTTATTCACAAACAACACAGTGCAAAAAAATACTCTCAATGTTTAGATTCCAGTCAGTTCCTTCCATTGACAGTATTTTTTAAAGAAACCTGAATCTCCTTCCTGCTAAACTAATATCAATATTGCATTGGCATTGTTTTAGAATTGAAATTAAAGTGGAGAGTAAGGGCACTGTACAGTGTCTGTTCCTAGTGCTGTTAAAGTAAAGCGTTATTTTTTATCTATACTAATATTATAAAGCTGAAGAGTTTGTTTGTTTGTTTGTTTGTTTGAACGCGCTAATCTCAGGAACTACTGGTTCGAATTGAAAAATTCTTTTTGTATTGGATAGTCCGTTTATTGAGGAAGGCTATAGGCTATATAACATCACGCTACGACCAATAGGAGCAGAGCATAAATGAAAAATGTTGCAAAAATGAAAAACCGTTGAAACTAAAACACGCGAACAAAGTCGCGGGGGACAGCTAGTTTTATAATAAAAGGTATATTTACCATTATCTAATGTTAAAACTGGCATTCTGTCAGAAGATCTTGACATAAAATAATTAAAACAAATACAGGAACTAAAATTTAATTACTAACTAAACCTAGGTCATTCAACTCATCAAAAATTTTATTAATAAACTTCTCGAACTGGTATAACAGGAAACATGATTGACAGTCTATAAAGGTCAAATGATAACTTCCTTTTTTTGAGTTAGTAAATCTATACAACGTGCAACAAAAACCCTGTCCAATCCTTATGAGTATTATTCGGCATCGTACTGCGTAAACATATACCAAACTATTGAATGGATTTGAGATTATAATTTTCCCCGGTGAATATAATTAAATAAAAATAAAACTAATCAAAGGGAACACTGATCGCTCGATAAAGTTCACGTGTACTACCTACAGTTTTGTATCAAAGAAGCCGCCTGAGCGAGACATTTTTTTCTAGTATGTATGTTGAAACAGGAATACGCCTTTATTTGATCGAGCGAAGTTTTTATTACATACAGTGTATATAAAACAAAGTCAGCTTAGGTCTAGCTGGCGGCTAGACCGATCTTCATGATTTTTGATTTGTTGGATTCGTCACCACTCCAAATAGCAGAATAAATATAAAAACATCGGAAATAGTCGGGGAAATAACGCCTAACGGACTACTTACACGGGTAAAACCGCAGGATACCGCTAGTTTTACAAACTATGAGGATAACCTTGCGGGCAAAAAGTAGTTGTATTATATTTTTATTTGTGCATTATCGGTATGATTGATTGATTAATTCTTTATTAGTAATAGGGTATAATTACGTTTTTATAATCTTTAATTAATCGCATATTTTATAAAATAACATTGTGTTCATTGATTTATAATTATAACAGTACAAAGCAAAAACCAGACAGATTGTATTAAAATGGTATTTATTATTTTTACAGGCCAATAAATCAAGTTTCGCGCGTCCTATTAGTCAGTGCTTAAATTATAATATATCTTATTTTTTATACCCGTCCCGGCGTCGCAAGGGCAGACAAAACATTAATTAATTATAGACACAGACCTTCCTCTTGAATCACCTCTATCCATTGGTAAGAACCATATGAAAATCCGTTCAGTCAGTTCATAAGACGGAGGGCCGTGACGGAGTCTGATAGGCTAAAATCACTAGTGTGCTTCTCCTGTACTCTATCAGTCCTGGATTGTGCAGGTGGTAGTTCATGAAGGCCAGGACAAAAGAATGTGAAGGTATTCCAAAATCATAAAGGGTATGCAGCAAGACGGACCGACGTTTTTAAGAAGGTGGCTGGCAGCGGATGGATTAGGGCTGCCCAAGACAGGGATAGTTGGAGATCTTTGGGGGAGGCCTACGTTCAGCAGTCTACGACAATGGGCTGATATGATGATGATGATGATAAAGGGGTATGTGATAGATCTTAGACTTCCGGTGGTCTGTGGATAGATCGTCACACCCTATATACCCAAATTGACTTATGCAGTATAGAGCCTAATGTATTTTCCCTTATATCCAACATTTTGATAACATTCAGGAACAGTCGGCCATTTTTATTTATCTTGGAAATCGTAAATGACCTTCGTCAAAACTGTCGCGACGAATCACAAACAAAATCACAACTAATGAAGGTCTTTGTCGAGCTCGCCTCTTTTCTCAATTGTATCTCATTGATTTAAGTAAGCCCCCAAAATGCTATCGAATTTGGTAGAGAGCTTTTCAAATAAATTGGTATACCTGGACTTTTGGAAGCAAATTCTCAGAAAGTTAGATTAGATAGAATTTTCTATTTATAATGAAGTACTAGTAAAATTTCTATTGTATTAGTATTTTATTTTTAATTTTCTATTTATGTAACTATATTTACCCCACGGCTTTATTCGTATTTTTAAGCTTAGTTCATAAAGATCAGTAGATCAGTAACATCTCTTACATAGCTAAAATATTCCTAAAATGGGGAATATGTAAAAATCTCCGATTTCGATCCCATCGAATTTTATTTCAGTTTAATCCATAACGTATTGATTAGTTTTTTATTTTAATAACTCAAATAAAATACAAAAAAATAAAATAGATCGCAAGTTTAACGCGGGATTTATGACATATCAAAACGCTCGCCATTGGTGACGTCACGGTACGCGCTGCATTAGTTATTGTTCCCGTTGACAACGACTCTGACATTATATCTACTGACGTAATTATATTGACGTCAATATGCGCACTGAGAGGCAGAGAAGATGGCGCCTGTTCCAAATGCTATAATTCTTATGTTAGAATTAATGGTTATTTTGGCATTGTAAATCACATTTTTTTAGTGATGTTATATTTTCTAATGTTACACTGTAATTAAACAATTAAGTACATAGAAAAAAAAAAACATGCGTATTGCAAAATTCTTCAAATCCGAATTTCACTGAGAATAAGATTTTAAAAAGCTCTTGATCTACATTTAGGTTGAAATTTGATTGCACCTATTTGCGAACGATTTATATTTTCAAAGACATATATTATGTCATGTCTTCTAAACATAAGTAAGTTATTATCTACATACTTAATCCTCATATAGTTTTTAACTATCTTAACCAACAAATTACTGAGCCAACATGTTATAACTTCATTCAACACAAGAAGCTAATAAACAACCTATATAAGCACAACTTAGCAACTCAACGTTCACGCGAACAAAATTAATATTCTTTGACCGCTCCCTTAAAGACGTTATTAAAAAAGTATCCGCCATTTTCGCAATGTGCATGATAATAAGTGAAAATAACTACTTATGAAGTTTCTTCATTGTAAATTATGACTTACGCAGTCTCGTGAATTTATGATGTAGGTATCTAAAGTTCCCTCAAGACGATGTAATAAAAAGATTTTTGGTGTATTTGCTCTTAAAATTAAGTGGATTTATATGTAGACTCTGGTTGAATAGAAGTTAATGTTCACTTAAAAAAACAAACAATTTGAATCTCATTTTAATACCCTGATTTAAAAGATGTAATCTGAATACTATTCCTGTATCTGTACCATGAACTGATAGACGGCGTTGTGGAAGCGAGACGGCGCACTACACTGCACGTAGCAGCGTCTCTTTTTCACAACACTAACAGTCCTGCTTTAAGATCTCGTGGTACAGGCCCTGTTTTCCAAGTAGTGTTATTATAAGCTCATTAATCATGATCGTTGTTTTTAAATAAATACAATTATCATCACCCTCGTTATTTACGCAGCGCTCACAGCTGACCAAAGACGTCTGCCCAAACACACAGTTTTATACCAATTATAAATTACTGCAGAAACAACTGCTTAACTCAATTGTAATGTACTGGAGTAATGAGCTAAAACACACCTATTGGACTTACCCTTTCATACACGTAACGAAATGAAATGCATGTTGTTTCTGTTTTTTGAGTTATGTTTGGAAATATGAGAACAATGATATTTTAATTTATTACCAAAATAAAATATAAATTTTCTCACTTAGTTTTCGATAGTGGAATTGGAATAGTTTTATAAAAAGCTGCATACATGGCGAACTGTAGAAAAACTATTTTTAAAAACAAAAGACATTACATCTTTGCGGACAATAATTACCTCAATCATTAAGAAACAAAAGCATTAATTTAATGCAGCAGAAACTTACATTATACTTTAGTATAATTGTATTTTAATATCTAAGTAGGTAGCTGCTACATAAAAGGGAACATCTCCCTTATATCAGCATAAGTGCTCAGAAAATTACTTAAAAGGTGTTCGAAGTACTTCAGAAAGTTCATCAAAGTGGTCGCAGCTCCCGGTTTAAGGAGATTTCAATCTAGCCGCCACGAAATTCTTCCTAAGCCTTTGATCTAATAAAAAGTTTGTTACAGGACTCAGCATCAAGTAACTTCCCTTTAAATATGTTGACGCAACATTCTTGGCTTATTTTACATCAATACTTCCACAAAGTGTGAAACCTTAGTTCGTAACAAAGCTTTTCGTGGTTACATCCAGGATTTCCCATCCCCGATAACCAAGTATGCTGTATGTTTGTTTTATTTTATGTTCTACACGATATAAGTTCCATTATACGTGTGTGTTTTACATCAATGTGTTTTGTTTGAATTTTATTTCTTTCATAAAACAAGGGTGGTTTGGGGAAATGTGGTACTATGTGATATCAGGCATTTTGTAGTTTATTGTTTACTGTACATCGCAGCTTTGTTTAGCGACTATAAACATATTCGCTCCAGTTCTCTCGTTAGCAGAAACTACGTGCATACGAACATTATTATCTTCTCTTTGATCAGAAATATCATTAAGTAAATACGCGACGCAACTTGTAAAATGAACCAACATTCTGCTATCTAAAAAATGTAAAGCAAACTGTTAACAAGGTCAGAATATTAAATTAATTGTATTCATTTATAATTATACTATATAAAATTACTAGCCTATATTTTTTTCATGTAAAGAAGGCACAAGCATTGATCATAAGATGTAACAATTTAGAATTGTTTAATTTATAAATGCGAAAGTAACTATGTCTGTCTTTCTGTTACGCTTTGATACCTTAAATTGCATAACCGATTTCAATGAAGTTTGGTATGGAGTAGTAAGCTTGAATCCCAAGAAAGGACTTCAGGCTACTTTTTCGACAACCACGCAGGCAGATAGAAAGACAGACAGAGTTACTTTCTCATTTATATTATCAGTATGCATATGGATTTTGAATGGGTTAATAACATTTTAATGAGATATGCAAGCGACATGATTTGGATCCTTTTGTAACTAGTGTGAACTCTGCAAGAAGGTGCTTAAGCCTACAATTTTTTAAGTGACAGCAGTTATTTTAAGCAGTTCTATATTATACTTTGTCATTTATTTTATTTTTTTTGTCTTTACCAATTTGAGTCGTGTACTGCTGTCTGTGCTTGCGTCTTACTTGTATTTCTAGTGTAATTCTAAGCGCGAGGACTTGTAATTGGCTTACTGGTGAATATTGCTTCCTCATTTATTGTGTTTTTGTTAGCTGTAAGTCTTCCATGAACTAAATAAATAAATAAATAAATAAATAAATAAATAAAATTTATTTAATTCAATTCTTTATTGCATTCCATATTTGTTTAATAGGTGGTACAAACATAAAAGATCAATAAGGACCCTGTCGGGCACAGCAAAAAAAAATAGGAGAGAGGAAAAGGGCTAAATAGTAATTGCATATCAACATTAAGTTTATAATTAAATTAAAATTATATATATTATATAATTATATTATATTATTTGTGTATACACATAAGTTTCATTTTAGTGTGTAATGAGTTTCTTGATGTGTTAATAAATTGGAAGCTTTGATAGTGTAATACCTGTATTAATTCTCAAACGTAGTTGTATCAAACATTTGGCAAATCAAGTAAATCAGCTTAAGATAATATCCGTGTTTCGCGATGTTAAGGAGATTGTATGACACGATTATTCAAACGAATGAATTTGGATTGAAACTTAATTATGCGTGAATTCAACAATAGGTGGTATTTGTTGTAGTTGATTAGTGGTTTGGACCCAACCAGATTAGGTTAAAAAGCTAGAGATAGATTCTAGCAGCTGGTAGCCGACTTTAATTGGAGTGGCACTTATAGTAGAAAAATAAGTATGTTATGACTGGTAACCTTACAGTAAAAATAAGTAAGCTATAGACTGTGCCTAACAGAGTATAAACTGTGAGCGCCAGTATGAACAAGTAAAATCGTAAAATAATGACGAAACAGACACGCTGATTTATTAAAATTATCTCGAAACCTAATTATTACCCTTATAATATCGAAACCATCGCTATATGCGCATAAACGCCTGTCGGTCAAATCAAAATCAGTCAAATAAAAAAACAAGCGTAGTACTTAGAGCTATAAAATTGCTTACGCTCGGCACAACGACATAACTATGCGCGCACTCTTTGCTTGTCTATGTATACTCTAAGATGCTAGCATCCTCCATTTTTAAACTTCAATATTTGTACTACATAATATTGAAATACCTAAGTTAATATTTGTCTCTATTGTAGATATTAAATCGTTACCTCCTTCCAGATAATAGGCTTATAAATTTATTAAATGTAATTTATTATTAATTTAAAATACAATAATTAAATATTAATTATTTATAAAGCGTAGAGCGCTGAGTGTCTTAATATATATTTGAGGCAGACTTTTTAAGTCTAACTTGAAAAGCTTGTTTTAATATTTTAATGAATACATAATTTAACAAGATTTTCAACTAAGGCGTAAAATGGCAGTCGATAATATAATACAACTTTTCTTAATTTGGCATCATATAATTCAAGAATTTTCTCATAGTAATATGTAAACTAATAATCACACGAACAAAGCACTTTTGGAATATAATTTAATAACAATTAGTTTGTAAAAAAACGTTACAGGCTTAAATTAATAGTTCTCTCTGCATTCACAGATTAGAACAAATATTTTTTTGTTTTTTGTTTTTATTTTAAAAAAACGACTCCCGCACTAAGGAATTTAATCCTTGTGTCGCGGGGGTTTCACGAACATTCAAATCACATGCACAAAGAACACCCAGACTTGAAACAAGCATTTGTGGATCACACAAATGCTTGTCCCATGCGGGGATCGAACCCGCGGCACGTCGCGCACAGAGGTAATTGGCGTGGTGACCTATACCACTCGGCTATCCGTGCAGTCGTAAATATTTGCTAACTCTTATCAAAAATATCGCAAATCGTATATTTTTTTGTAAAATCAGATATTTTTATTATCTATAACTAAAACTTTTACATTCGAATAATGTTCCATTTTAGTGTGTATTTCCCTTAGAGCATTTATAGACAGGCATAGAGTGCGCGCATTGCTAGAACTCAGTTGTGCCGAGCGTAAGCAAATCTTTAGCTATACAACGCTTGTTTACTGATTTAAGTGATTTTCCGTGCAACGAAAGACCTTCATGCGAAAATGTCGATAGTCCCGATATTATTGGGCTAATATTAGGTGTTTGAGATGGCGCGCTCTGTTTTGACAATAATTTTACAATTTTACTGTATGTTCATACGAGTGCCTACAGTTCATACTCGATATTCGAACTCTATAGTTTACTTATTTTAAGGTGTTTTAATACTTTATGTCAATGACTCTATTCCATATTTTAATGTTAAACCCAAATGTGTTAAAACGTCAAGAAATTAAAATGTATGATGCAAATTATATCTAATGGGGCAATAAATAAATGTATCTGTTCTTATACATAAAATAAATTGTTTTAAGTTACAATAAATATTTAAATACCGAGATAAACTACATTTTCTTGACTAAAACCGCTACCTTGTATTTAAATTAGGAGTCCAAATTGGGATATAATGGTGTTAATTTTTAACCAACTACAAAAAGATGAGGTTGTTTTATTACATGGCCTTTTTTTTTTGTTTTTTGTTACCTAATTTCTGTGGCAATAGAAATGCTGACCTGGGTATGAAAAATAAAAATCTAATTAGTCCGTAAGTTAAAACATAAAAAAAAAACAATCATTTAGAACTAAACGTTTTACTCACGCATATTCTCGGGATCGCCCGACTAGTTTCAGACTCAATAGGAGTCTCTAATCATGAGCTAATGTGGCGGCGGTGGTGTCGCTTGTCGAACTCAGTTAGTTAAACCATTTTGTTCTGAATAATTATAAATGCTTCTCACTAAAGTTATTATACAAATATGAAACAAAAAACAAGTACAAAATATTTATTAATTTCCATCAAAGAAAAGGTTTGCTTAAAATCATTTAACTAACCGCTTGAAATAAATGTAAGTAATTTTGGAGTTGAAATATCGTCTTCCTACCGTTTACACTTTTCGAGATTTATTACACCCGCTAATCCCAACATTAATCCGATTAGATTCTGAATCAAGTACAGCAATATTTCTCTTTTTTTATTATTTGGCAATCCTATAAATCTTGAGTGCCTAGATTAATGTTTTTTCTTGGGAACGGTGAGTAATTAGCAATCAAATAGGGAGTTAGAACATTGTAAGGGGACTTGCTACATGCGAGCTGAATTTAATTAACTTATCTGTCATGATGGCCTAGTGGTTAATGAACGGATTTGTGTATACAAGGTTGAGGGTCGATAATAGGCAAGTACCAATGTGACTTTTTCAAAGTTATATGTATTTTCTTAATTAGTCTAAGACATAATTGACAATCGGTGAAGGCAAACATCGTGAGGAAACCTGGATTTCAAAAAATGGAATCCCGAATCGTTAACCCGCAATGAGCAAGCGTTATGTATGATCAATGCTCGTTCCTTCTCTATATGATGGGATATTTAGGCTGGTATTATAATATATTTTAATTTTCGATGTTTATATAGTTCTTCTGACATTCGGCGTGGAGACGAACCTCGGTCCACCCGTTCCTAAGTTATAGGTAACTGGTATAACTAACCTGACATAAGACTTACTTGAGCTGACTTAAAACTGATTGACTTTCCAGTATTCGGCCAAATGTGCCCAGGCTATAACAAAAACCAGTATATAACATAACCATAACCATACTTGATCATAATTATCTAGTAGTTATTCTTTAGTTTTTATCCTTTTCTGAGCCTCAAATCCTAAATTTATCAAAACCTAATGAAATATCATGTTTAAATTTGATTTATGGGCGCAGTTGAAGGTCAAAACTACTTAAAATCTTATAAAAAAATGAATATTCAATGTTTATATTCAACCATCATAATTCACAGGTTTTTTTATTGTAATTTAATAATAGCGGTTAATAGCTAATCTACTTTAAAAGTGAGAGTTTGTGTGGATAGATTGTTAGTATTTCACTTAAAACTACAGATCGGATTTTAATGAAATTGGGCATACATTTACTTTATAACCTAGAATAACACATGCAATAGTTTTATCCTAATATTTTCACAGTAACGAAATCCGGGGGTCGCCTCTAGTAGTTCATACAAATTTCACTTAAAGCCAACCAATTGGCGTTAACTTGAGGCAAGAGAAAGTACTTAATAAAAAAAATATAAATTAATGAATGCTATTGAAATAAAACTACTTTTTAAACGGATTCCATCGCGATTTATTTAGATTTTAGTTCCCGATGTTTCGTTTCGTCAGACGGGCAGACCGCCCGTGACCATAACACCTGCAAAGGCGTTGTTACGTCGCGAACTAAAATCTATGCCTATGTCCTTTCTCAGGCTCTAGACTGTCTGTGTACCAAATTTCATTTAAATCGGTTCAATAGTTTTAGCGTGAAAGCGCGACGGACAGACAGACAGAGTTACTTTCGCATTTATAATATTAGTATAGATTATTCGTTCAATGAACCTGAAACATGGCTAGATATTAAATTAGAATAACGGGTTTTAAAAATGTCGGCTTTACCGTAAAAGGATTTTTTTAAATTAATCTACATTTTTACGATTTTTTTATCGATTTATATCGATATACTCTTTTATCGAAATACTCAGATTATATTTTACATTTAACATCCGTAACAAATAGCTAGTCGACGAGCGAAAGAGGCGGATTTTTTCCGAAAATTAACATACGGTTTTCCCTGCCTATTCAAATAAGTACAATAATATAATCTGGTATTACCTGTGACAAATTATTATTACATAACTTTAAGGAAATATTAAAAAATACCTTGGTATATAAAACTTTATTCTTTGGGATACTGTTATAATAGTTTTTAAAATCCAATGAGTATTAGGTACACAGAATGAGTTTTGCATTCAAAAATAAATAAAATAGTTCTTCAAATTCCTTCTAATGTTGTAAATCCTACTTATCGATCGTATTCAATGTAAATATAGGTACCTACCTATTACCACACTTGAAAACACATTAACAAGCATTAATTTAACACTCTTAACATAACAAAAGACGATATTCACAAAAAAATCTTGTGAAAACATATTCGTCATCAAACTGACATAAGCACTTACGACAGAATTGGTTTCGCGGTTTTTATTAATATATAAATCATTATCGGCCGCCCACGCTTAAACCTTGATTTAACTTCGATCAAAGCCTAATGTTATATAACTAAATGGTGCTTTAGTACGGTTTACCAAACATTGGTAGGTAACAAAGATTTGCAAAAAGGAACCTTCGGACTTTGTCGTAAGGGCGCTGTTTGGTAAAGCACTGTAACAACTGTATGGTCAACTGTACCAGAGACCCACCATAAGTTTATAGTAATCGGAAATTAAAACGTGATTTGAAGTTTGTTTACGTACTATTGCTAGCTTTATCCTTTTCTATTAAGAATGTAAGCTTTCTCAGTACGCAATGGTTATGTAAATGTTATAATGCCGACTAAGTACCATTCTACGCGATTAGTGTTGTATTGGTCAATTCTAAACGTAATGATTCAGATTAGTTTGAGTGAAGGCAACATTTATCATGTTGACTGGTAAAATATGCGCTGATGAACGCATAACAAACGATAATGAAGTGTGGCAACACTGTGTTTGACAATTAACGTCATTTGGAGCCGCAATTCGAAGTCAGTGTTGCTACATGCAAATATTTACTTGTTAAATATCATCAGTGATTAGTTATTCTCATCAAGAAATGTTAATTGCCGATTCTTATAGTTTGGAATTTACGACTCAACTCACGTCACTGATAATTGTTTGAATCAAAAAATATATCTATGGAAATAACCATTTTTTAACGCTTCGTAAATGTGTTTACGTCTTAATACAGTTATTATATATTAAACAACTGCAAGCAAATTATGTTTGTAAATGAGCTAAAACTGTCTGACTTATGCCTTATCCTATATTAAAAAAAAAAACGATTCGTTTAGCTAACGGACGGTAGAATTTTCTTACGCCTAGATCCTATATCTTTTGATTCGTTATTCGTTAACGTGACGATCCGTCACTAGGCTGTCTCTCATCCGTTCGTAACCAGACGTCAGTTATTTGGGTAACGAACAGTTACAATTTTTTTTATAGGAACAGCTTTTTTTAACGCCTCGTTGATATTTTACCAGTTCGTTAAGGAAACGATTCGTTTTTTGTTTATTGGTCCCGGCCATAAGCAAAACAAAGAAAATCTACCGTCCGTAAGCAAAACGAATCGTTTTTTTAATATAGGAACTGGCCATTTACTTATTCGATTTGACTGTACGGATAGTCGAGTGGTAGATATCATCACGCCAACTACATGCAACTGGGCGCGGCTTGCTTTGATCGAATGTTTGCCATATATACAAACATTTGTGCAATCCGCAAATGTTTGATTTAAGTGTTCTTTTTGTATGTGAATAGGGGTGAGGACTGGACATGAAAAGGAAATACATATCTATTTAGTCTACCAGATACATAAAACAAAAACAAAACAAGCCGTATTTTGTCTTTTATCAAATCAAAAAAAAATTCACGAAGTTAAAGCACTTTATAGTTCAGGAGAAGGGCCTTGTGACGTCACATGTGGGTGCCTACAAGTGACTATTCACTGTATCTTCCTCATTGTTTGTTGAAGTAAAAAAAGAAAAAATACGTGTCTAATATTTTTTAATAGTCTACGTGACAAGTAAATAAAGAAAAATAGTCCGGTCCCCTATTGAATGATTGTGGAAACCCAAATTGCGGGAGTCGTTGAAAATATCATCACAAGGGTAAATATTCAAAGTATACCAAATTCACAAGTTCCAGTGCGTAATACATTTAAACTTAGGTTTAAAACCCATTTAATATATATATGTCATATATATCTACGATTTATAGTTAATGTTTTATTATTTTTTATATTTTTTTATGTGAAACGTATATATTTTTTATGTAAATTACACCAAAACTCATTACAGGGACCTGTTCCATTGTTAGACTTTATATATTTTTTTGTATTTTAGTGAATTTAGCGCAAATATCGTAAGTTTGGCGAATGTGTCAAATAACTTAATTGTCATTTGTTACTTGATAATAAAGTAAAACGTAGTTTTGCTACTAAATTTAAAACAATATGTTTTTAAAGTTTTGTTACGGTGCAAAACTCATCACCAGGACCATAAAGGGTTCTCGATTTTACGCGACAAAAACGTTTGATCATGCCGCCATGTAGCGAGCGGCAGTTTCCCCGTTCTTCTGTCGACCGGCAAACGTAACAGTGGAAGGACGTACGCAAGATTTCGCGCCATAAATTACGATCGATGTGAGTATTACAGTGTTTAGTCCATTTTGTGTTTCATTACAAGTCCGCTTGCATTTTGATACGTAAATAAACTTGGTATTTTGTTGCTATATCAATTCATGAAGTTCTGTGTCAATTTCATTTTTTTATGTGTAGATGGCATGTACTGTTTATAGAAAATTGTATAATAACCTGAAAGTGCATATTTTTCATGACCGTGTCCTTCATTACCGTCGTTTACCGTAACCTTTTAGAGGTTACGGTAATGATCGAAAAATTACTGTAATGAATTAACTTCTGTTTATTACTTTTAAAAATAAATTATTCCCATGGAGGTTAAGATATGAGCTATTAATATTATTGCTTAATAAATGCTTATTATTTCAGCTAAAAATGGCACTCCCTAAGAAGACGAAAGAGGAAATTTTTGCGAGAAGAAGACTAGCTAAGCGGAAACGCTACGCTGCTTTAAAAAATAATGAAGAATTATATAATATTGAAAAAGAAAAGGAAAAAGCAAGGTACTTAAAAAGAAAATCAGAAAAAAAATAGTTAATATTAAAGATTTAACACCACGTGCTCAAAGAGAAAGACGTAAAAGATGGAGAGTTAACAGCAAGAAATATATAAATAAAAAAAAAAGAAAAAGAAATTTTCAATGTTGAACTTCTGGACAACGAAAAATCACAAGACGAGTCTCTTGATGGAAATGATCCGCTTGAATCAGTTACAACAAATTCTGTAAAAGAAACTGGGACGAACGAAACGGATGAAACTTTCAAGTTGAGAGCAAAAATAAGACATGTACGTTATCAAAGAGATAGGGATATGAAAAGATGAAAAATTAGCTTTGTAACATAAAAAAAGAAAACAAGAAATTGAAGAGACTTTTAAACTTAAATAAAAAAAAGATAATAGACAATACAATGAATATAAGAAATAGTGAACAACTACCAACAAGAAAAATAGGCAAAAAAAAGGTCCAATATCATTTAACGTAAAAAAAGAAAAAGATGTTGTTAATAAAATTAAGTGCTTTTTTTAAAAGGAATATATTACGAGAAAGAACTATGGCTGTTCACCAGGTCATTATTTGGAGGTGTGGCTCTAAAAGAGATCATTTAGAGATGCGTAGCCGAAGCTGTTTCAGGTGTCATGAGGAAGTGTGTCAACATTACCAATAAGACAAGAAAGACTAGCTAGAGATATAATAATATTTCCTGCTATGCCGTCCACATCAAGAGAATTTAAATCACCAGAGAAGGTGCACTCTTTATCTAAAATTAGAAAACTAGGCGATTGGCAGAATTCAACTTTTGTTGGTTCTTAAAGCAATACACATGGTAATAAATTTGAAGAATTTATATCTGGCTTCGGTAAATTTGAGGACTACCTAGACACTGATATAGAAAAAAGAGAAAATAAAGAAAATGTTGTTAAGAATCAACATCAAAATGAAAGAAAATGTAAAGGAAAAGGAGTAGGAAAAAAAACTGGCAAAAATAATGAGTATTTTTAAAAAGACTGGCAAAAATACTCATTATTTTTTGCCAGTCTTTTTTCCTACTCCTTTTCCTTTACATTTTCTTTCATTTTGATGTTGCTAAAAAATAGTCTTGTAAATTCGTAAATATAAAAAAATGAATACAAAAAAGAACAAAAATATATACAAAATAACAAAAAAACAAAAAAATGTGGAAAAATGCTTCATGATCACGTATATTGTATAAAATAATTCATTTTGTTGATTTTTTTATGTATTTTATTTGCATATATTTGTACTCATTAACAAAGTCTGATTCATATTTTCTTACTCTAAAGAAGGCTAAATATTACCAAAACCGTTCAAATATGGAAGAACTATTAATTATTTTGTTATAACGATTTTTAATAACACAATAAATGATAATCTAGAACATTTTTGTTTTTTTTTTAATAATTATTTCATTCATACCATTACCTTGCCTCTATATTTCATCACCGTATACCTAAAAAATCATTACCGAGGGTGGGATTCATTACCGTAGCTTGTCACATATTTCAAGTGGCAATAACTCTTTCAATGTTTGATGTATACGCGTGCCTTTCACTTATATAATAAATAAAATAATGTCAAATATAATAAAGCTATCAAATTTTAAAAAAAGAAAAATTAAGATTTTTGTACCAAAATTGCGCAAATAATGTCAAAACTGAAGAAACACCCACAAGTTTAGCTGCCCCGCTGTACGGTATGGTATTTCAAAACTATCCTCTGTTAATGGGAACTATGTTAAATTAACGCAAATTCTGCGATGTTGTTGTTAATGACTAGTATCTACCTACTGACATAAATGTGTATGTATGTCTGAAATTATTTGCATATTACCTACATTGCCACGTGGAATGCTCTGACTCATTATCATTTATGTGAGTGAGTTCTAGCTGAGTTATAAGTAGGTACCTACCACCTAGATAGTCACAGCAAAAAGTCTAAGGTACATAGTTCATAAAATATGAACCTCTTCCTACAAAAGGCTCATCGAGATAAATATATCTACTCATGCAAATTCTTGTAACAATGTAATTACATAGTTAGAATTTTAGGGCATAATAATCATCCATAACTTTAATATCCTATCATATAATGGGGTAGACACTATACTTTTTAAAAATCCCTTTGATAGAAAATATATTAGACACGTGTGTTTCTTATTTTACGTAGCTAAATGCTCACGACGATACATTGATTTGAAATGTCGCATGACGTCACAATTTAGTGCATTTTTTACGCAAGCATACGTCATTAGCTCCACTATTGAACTTTGATTTGCTTTCTCTACTTAGTGTTATCTTATTTAGAAAAAGTAAAAATACGTGTCTAAATTTGTTTTACTATCTAATCGACGGACTTGAGTGTAGACCGCGACTCGGCAAACGTAGTGTAGGACGACCGGGGGCTAGGTGGAGCGACGACATCCGCAAAGTGGCTGGCAGTGGTTGGAGACGAAGAGCTCAAGATCGCGCTCAGTGGCGTGCCATAGGAGGCCTATGTCTAGCAGTAGACGAAGATAGGCTAATGATGATGATGATGATGATCTAATCGACGGACGAATTATATTTTGACTTTTTATACCCAGTCATCTACCTCTTAACTACTTAGGTACATGTAGGTTCGTTGCCAGTTCTTCACTTCAGATATAACATTTTGGAACCGAACTACTAGAATATGCGGACATTTTAAACTTGCCTGTTTAATACTGCTTACTATTTTGATATTTTAATAAGGTTATATTAATCAAAATGTCCATAAGTATAATGACTTGTTTTAGCATAACCTATTAAATATTATTTCTTAATAAACACACCAGAGCGATTTTACCATAAATTATTCCCATATTAAAACAAAAATGGACTCTGCAACATGCCTGTACGACCACAATGGTATGATAAGTTCCATAATACATTTAACCATACATAATAAATAAGCTTAACTCTCATAAAGCACGTGCTGAGATTGTCATCTAGTTTCCATCTTGATAAAACAGTCCATTGTATGTAGAAATTAAAAATTACCAGCGATATCAAAATGTTATGTGAGTATAATGAGTATAATCGTATCTAAATCCATCGAGACACGCTACGAATTGTTTCACAAACAATATTAAAACGTGACTGTTTATTGTAATCTCATCTTACGGGAATCTATCATTTAATATTCACTAGCTGTTAAACTTTATTTTAACTACAATACGGTCTGATCGATTGTCGTTGTGGCCTACCGGTTCAACCAACGGATTTGTATGCACAAGGTTAGTAATTTGAACCCACTACAGGAAAAGTACTAATGTCTATAAGTATAAGGAAATCTAAAGATTCCAGAAATTTAAATCTGAGCAACGTTGGTGATCAATGCTCGTGCCGTCTCTATATAAGAAGATGTCTGTGAATGATGTCCCAGCAGTAGGAAATTTATAGTATGGTATTTTTAGGTATAAGTATATATATGTTCTGATCAATTTATTTAGTTTGATTTTAATGTTTCTGTATAAACCACGCAATCAAAATATTTACCTTTTATTTCTACCTACTTCTTCATTTAAACCTACCAAATATTTTCCTCCTTTTAATAACAAAGGCACTTCAGAAAAATCTAATTAAGATTTTCAGCGGCTAAAATCTAGGTCTCATTCCGAATTGGAACTCTTCCAGTGAATTGCAGTAGACTCTCTGAACATTGGGGGCTAATAACATGTCGCATTCAAACCAGAAGCATTTTAGAAAATACTAGATCGACATGTTAATTTTGGTAAACCCTACAAAGTTTGTAATATTAAATGTTAATATAGCGAATGACCGAATTCAAAAAGTTTCGTCGTTGGGTTGAGGGTATTCGGACACTAGTGCTGGACCAAAGGGTCAGAAGCTTTTTCGAGAAAGTTTCCGAAGTTGTAAACAGTACATTAGCAAGGCTATAGAATGAAGCAATAATTTTATGGACGAAAGACGAAATTATAAAAACAATTTTAAAGCCAAATCGTGTTGAGTTACACTTTCGTTGTATCGAAGAATTCCCCGTCCCTCTGCTCTTGATAAAGGATATCGTTTGAGTCTGAAACTAACCAAGTATTAAATATCTGCTTAGAAAAATCATTACGTCACCAACAAAATTTTACATTACAGAGTATTCATTCTTTCCACTCATTCACATTGGAAACAACAGACGAACAACTAAAGGTAGTTACGGGTTGAAAATAGTGCAGACTCAATGAGGCCGAAACTTAGAGTAATCATAGACAAGCAAAGAGCGTACGCATCGCTAGTAGTCCCTTATTCCAAGCGTAATCACACTTTTAGCTAAATGTACTACGCTCGTTTACTGATTTATGTGATTTTCCGTGCGACGACAGACGTTTATGCGAAAATATCAACGGTTCCGATATTATTAAGGTAATATTAGGTTTTGAGATAGTTGTAATAAAAAGGCGCGTTCTATTTTGGCACTAATTTTACGATTTTACATGTTCATACTAGTGCCGACAGTTCATACTCGATATGCGCGATCTATAGTTTACTTATTAATTCCTCTAAGGGCCGAACGTTCCGACGAAAGCCGAAAATCACCAACGGTATCGGCTTTAACTGTCAAACTAACTTCTCGGCCGGACAATAGTCGGTGACCTAGCTTAATACTTTAGTCGTACAGGTAACAGTGCCGCCGGCAAGGGACCCTAACTTTCACACGTAAATGTTACATTAAATTTAATGTTCTGCGCCAACGAAGGGATGTTGGGACAAAAATCGTGAATTCGTGAGTAAATCTTACCTTTGTTAGGCTGTGTTAAACAAAGGATATGTATAACAGTATTAGTTCAATATATTTTATTAAAGGTCATATTCAAACAGATCTTAAAAATTATCCTAATACTTGGTTACCCTCAACCAATTACGTTGACTTGTTTGTAAAAAATATTTCAATATAAGTTTATGGGTTACATAAAAAATGTAAGGTTTTCAAGTTCATTTACAAGTCATAAACATTTTTTCAAGATGTTTTATATGTTGTTGAACACAAAAAGTTGTTCAAATAAAAACAATTATTTAATTAATACAGTATTTTGTATTGACTGATCGTAAACTGATTATCGAAATAATCCTGCGGTTGTTTTGCGTCGGAACACGCCAGCAACATAACTTACGCCTAAACGAGTTAATTAACATTGACACGAATTAACACGTCACAATGAGCCCTGTTTTAGCACTTTATAAAGATTTATATCTATACATACAATATGATATCTGACACCATTCACTAATTGACAGCGTAACTTATGTAATTTGAATTTAAAACGGAACAAAAGTTTTCTTGATCAATATTGAATGTTTACGCTAAAATGAAACGTATCAATTTCCTAAGAATTAATTAATCGGCTTGAGTTGCGTTTGTTTAGACTGAGAAGAGTTATAATATGGCGTGGAAGCTGCTACTATGCCGCAGGTATCATGTTAACCTTAAAATAATGAACAATGATTGATGCATTCGAAGACGTGAGATGATTACTATCTTTGATTACTTGTATGGGTTTGTGAAATGGCTCTGAATTAAAATCAAGCAAAAATCAAAGTAATTCACCACAGATCTAGACTTACATAACGCAAGTATCACGATGTGTATAAAAACTATGACGTCATAGACACTATATAGTATTGATATCAAAACAAAATAGAATCAACTTAAAAATATGATGTAGGTACGACTAGATTGTCAAAAATGCTCGATATAGATACGCCGGTGAAACCCACTAGCGCGGCACACCGATGCAGACTGAGCGCGACAGTCGCTACGTTAAGCATATTATGCTTAAGCCAGGCACGCGAAGTGTTATCTAGGTCTATTTATATCTTTATATTTTATTGTTTATTATGTAGAACGCTCTTAAGCATGGTGTAGGTACTACGTATCTAGTTACCTACTCCATACTATTTTTCTTATATGTTTTATTGTCCACACCTACTTAGGTACCTATCTATACTAATATTGTAAAGCTGAAGAGTTTGTTTGTTTGAACGCGCTAATCTCAGGAACTACTGGTTCGAATTGAAAAATTCTTTTTGTATTAGATAGTCCGTTTATTGAGGAAGGCTATAGGCTATATAACATCACGCTACGACCAATAGGAGCGGAGCATAAATGAAAAATGTTGCAAAAATGAAAAACCGTTGAAACTAAAACACGCGAACAAAGTCGCGGGGGACAGCTAGTGTAAGATATATTAAAGATTTCACAAATTTTGCCCTACAGAAGCAACTAGGATGCCGGTTTCGTACTTAGGCAATGGAATTGGGTTTCCGTTTCTCGTCAATCAAAGCGAACCGCAGAGTCGTCACAGTCCATTGCTATTCAGAACAACGTAGTATCTTTGATTAAACCAATTAATATTGGTCTATATTTTGAACCAACTTTAAAAGCAGAAGGTTCTCAATTTGACTGTAAGTTTTTTTGCATGTTTGTTAAGCGATATCTCCGGAAATTATGCATCGATTTCAAAATTTATTTTTGTGATCGATAATATATATACCTGAGAGGTGGGCCCAAATAAATATTAACTAAATCAATTCAGTTGTTTTGTTTTTATGTTTTTGTGTAATCAGTAATCGATTATTACTAATGAAGTCACACCTTATTATAACCTGCATTTATTAACACAATATTACACGTGAAGATTGTCTGGACTTTAAAAGAGACTGTGACCCCTGAGTTTGTTTCGAAAATTCTTCTCAGGGAAGTCAGTTAGGAAATGTTGACTCCAGCGAGCTCAAAAAAAGTGACGTGTAAAAGTGATTGTATATCCTAATTGCGTAATAAACTATTCCATTTCATCTCACAAAGAACTTAAATCGGTTTTAAATATTTTAGATATCTTTTTAATACAGTGCGCCATTTTATGGGTCAATCAACAAACGTCTTTACATCTTTACACTCGTTAAGATTTAGTCTCTACTCTCAATTTATTCTGAAGGACAATATCAAAAACAAAAAATGTAAGTTACTCACTGAAGCAGAAAGAGTTAATTGACGTGACACTCGAACTTTTTTAATAAAAAACTAATCAATTTATTTAGTAATTAGGTAATTACTAACACTGCCCACTTCCCCACAAATATTTCAAAATTATTTAACTGAAAATTTATCACATAAATCAATATGTATATTGCTACTAATGATTATGATTTGCAAGCTTATTTACCTATTAAGCAAAAAAATAATATTAAAACGAAAAATATATTTAATTATACATAATAATCACGAATTTACAAAATTAAGCTGAACTATAAATACGAACATAATTACTCTTAGTTATTGTTATATACAATTCGCGCAATTCCGAATAATCCTGCAGTGTTGCCATCGAACAATGTTGACGAAGAGTTTAATTAATCAATTAAGTTTAATTAACAGCCTAATGTTTACAATTGTCTTGTTAATCTTGGAACGTTGACTGTGCTATTTGTCCCTTGGACGAGTGCTATCTTCCATCGAGAAGGGCGCTTAATTGTTATTTTATGTTAATGTAATTTATTTATTTGTATAGGAAATTATTTTATTGTTATTATTACGCGACTCTTGTTTGAGAGCTTTGTAACAAATCAATAACTCAAGGGTCGGTAATATCTTTAAATGTTGCCATAAAAATGATATGAATATTTAAATAGAATAGCCCACGAATAATGAAAGTCGACATTATATGTATATCTGTCGCTACTTTATACCTTAAAGTGACAGAGACAGCAAGACTTAACGGCGACTTAAAACTGATTGACGTTTAATATTCGGCCATAAGATCCAACATCTAGATTATTCGTTAACTCTTTAGAATTAAACTGTCAACTGGTTAAATTTAAAAAACGAAAAACTGTACAAAAAAATATTTTTAAAGACAAAAATGTCTGTAGGAAGATCACCCTACTACACACCTCGTTTTTAGCAGCTTAACCTTACATATCTATCTATTAGCTATGTGCTTCCCACAATAGACATAGATACATAAAAATCGATCTAAAAACAAAACTAGACTTTATTTACCAGCTTAGTGCTTATACATAGTACTCTAGCATATTTCCATCCTAATTTAATTACTAGCTTCACAGTTTATTCTGTATTAAGCCGTCACGATCCCGACAGTTTTGCCGCGGTACGGCTGGAAGTTATGCAGTGGAGATCCAAATTTTCTATTTAATTTCACAATACAGTGACATGCATCTCTTGCATAATGCTGTCCAACAATAATTCGTGATTTAGAGTCCAGTGTTCCCATTTTATGACACTGACTTGTTTGTCAAACTTTTCCATTTGTTAGTTACGATTGTCCATTGCGACGACCGCATCAGAATGTTCTAAAAGTATACAATAACTAGCTGTCCCCCGCGACTTTGTTCGCGTGTTTTAGATTCATCGGTTTTTCATTTTTGCAACATTTTTCATTTATGCTCCGCTCCTATTGGTCGTAGCGTGATGTTATATAGCCTATAGCCTTCCTCAATAAACGGACTATCCAATACAAAAAGATTTTTTCAATTCGACCCAGTAGTTCCTGAGATTAGCGCGTTCAAACAAACAAACAAACAAACTCTTCAGCTTAATAATATTAGTATAGATATACATTTATTTCAAAACAGAAATTGCTTTTAGTTACGATTGCAACAAAATATACATACTACAAAATGTACATATATTTTTCTGACCGTAGGTATAACATCATTTGAGTGCACGGATAACCGAGTGTTATCAGTCACTACGTCAATTATCACTGTGCGCGACGTGCCGCGGGTTCGATCCCCGCATGGGACCAACGTTTGTGTGATTCACAAATGCTCTTTCTAAGTCTTGGTGATTTGTATGTTCGTAAAATCCCCTACGACACAAGGTTTAAATTCCTTGGTGCGGGAGACGTATAAAAATATATATTTACTAACTTGACATAATTAAATACTGCACTTTTATTTGATTTAAACGAGCATGTTGTCTTTAATCATTCGTTGTTGCGTAACGCAAGTTACACACACAAAAATAATTATGTTTGTTTTGTCCTCTAAATAGAATTTCATGTAAGCTACATTTTCACTTATCTAAGTAAGTACTGTAACTAAAACGATACAGCTTATAGACTAAATGAGATAAACGGATTTTAGTGCTCCGTACATCGGTCCCAATATATTTAATGGGGTATTGAAATGGACAGATAGTGAATTGATGATCGTATTGACCCTCACATAAACATTCCTTTTTGAACAATAGCTCTAGTAATCACGGCTCAAGTGCTTTGAAGTCTATATGACACAAAATGAAAGAAGTGAATTGCAAACACATTCCTAAATCAACATGTAAAATATAAACCTTAATATTTTTATGCAAGGAACTATTTTTGTCAGTTATGCTTTTAGTAAATCGCTAAACTGATAAAAATACATGTGAAAAAAATACTATTTAATATTTAGCTTTTAACAATGTAAAATGAAGCTGTTGGAATCTGTACTGGTTGCGGAACCTTGCATATATTTAAGTTTTTAAAATGATAACGGGTTTTTTTTTATTTAAAACAAAACGGTTTACTCACGTATATTTGCGGAATCGCCCGACTAGTTTCAGACGATCCCGAGAATATACGTAAGTAAACCGTTTTGTTTTTAATAAAAAAAAAAAATGTATACTTCTCACGAAAGTTTTTTTACAAATAACGGTTATTTTCTTTCTATTCCAGATAACTGCAATGACCCAGTCGCACAGATGATGCGGTGCGAGTAGTGACAGATGCGCGACGCCAGCGCTTCCCTCGACCAATGAGAGAGCAGCGCGGTAGCATGGATGGGCCGTAGGATGCGCCTCACTCCGGCGCCGCTATACATATTCCTTCTCATCTGTACCTGTGGCTATGCCTTTATACCCGGCGTCGATGGTAATTATCCCCAAGATAATACCCAAATCAAAGTCCCGAACAGATCCTCGTTTAAAGCAACCCTCCAGAGCAAAGCCCGAAGTTTTACACTCCTATTTGTTTGTTCTCCAAAGCCTTGTAGCTTATTTTTGCATCCAAAAACCTTTGGCTCTCAAAAACTGTAAAATACCGAAATATAAACCAACAATTTGAATTGTAGCGAAACAGATTTATTGCTTAATAATTCTTTCTAGTGTCAACCGAATACAGGATTTTAAATAGGCGTGACTGTTACTTAGATTGATAGGACAGCCTAGAATTTACGGCTGGCTGTGTAAAATAACGCAATCTAAATCCAATATTAGCCTGTAAATGTTAACAGCTGAACAAGGGCGGTTCAATACAGCGCTATCTGTGATGTAAGCCGTAAAGAAATATTGCCATATCATGTGGCTTGGAGAGCAGATAAGGGTGTTTTTATGCTATCAAAGGAAACATGGAGGAAAATTCAAGGGGAATTTGAGCAACCCCTTTAAGAATCCATTGTTACACAAGAGTTGCTCAGAATCGTTCATGTGTTTACAAGTTTAATCGCATATGCGAAAACAAACATAGTTAAACGCATGTTTGTGTTTGTCAAGAGAGAATAAATAACAGTTGACGCATGTGTATTTTGTTACTATTAGTTATTTTGGCATCTACAATCGAAAATTTATTTATTCTGACTGATTCTATCATACTGGCCTGTTGGTCTAGTGGCTAGTGACCCTGACTGCTAAATATTAGGTCATAGGTTTGATTCCCAGCCAGAACAAATCTTTGTGTGATCAGCATGATATTTTTTTCTGTCTGGATGTAATTTATCTAATTTATGTATTTAAAATATATAAGTATGTTAATCAGTTGTCTGGTTGCCATGATACAGGCTCTGCTGGCTCGGCCGTGTGTGAGTTGATCCAAGATATTATATTATATTCTACATTACTTATTGTTTAACAATACAAATTCACAACAATTTAATATTATGTCCACTTCAGACAAGCAGGTTAAGGATTCCTTTGAAATTCTTTATGTCTAGATTTTTTTTAATTTCTTTTAGTGCATACATCAGTGTATAATAAATATTCGAGATGGTAGTCAATCTAAATGCTTATTATTTCTCAGTTTTATATTTTTCTTTATTTCTCAGGTCCCGTATCGAACGTGGAGGCGTTGGAAGGCGGCAACGTCACCCTGTTCTGCGACTCCACCCCTGACTCATCCGATGACGAGTTTATGATATTAGTCTGGTACAAGAGCAATATGCCCATTTACAGGTAAGCAATATAAACCCAAAACATATTATATTAGAAGTTAAAATTGGGAAAATCAGAATGAATATTACGTCCTTTTGATTTAGATCCCCAGTTTTGGTTAGTTTAGTGGCTTATAGGGTGTTTCTCAGAAAAAAATATATATATTTAATAATCGCATGAAGGGAACGTAAAAAGTTATAATAGAATACATTATATAATAATTAAACCAGTATTGACATAATTAATGATAGAAAATCTAATGAATAAGTAAACAATAGACAAGCATAGAGCGTGTGCATCACTAGTAGCCCCTCATGTCAAGCGTAAGCACATTTTTAGCTAAATGTACTGCGCTCGTTTACTGATTTATGTAATTTTTCGTGCGACGACAGACGTTTATGCGAAAATATCAACGGTTCCTATATTATTAGGGTAATATTAGGTTTTGAGATAGTTTTAATAAAACGGTGCGCTCTGTTTTGGAACTAATTTTACGATTTTACATGTTAATAATAGTGCCTACAGATCATACTCGATGTCCGCGCTCTATAGTTTACTTATTTATTCCTCTAAGGCACGCGACATTGTTGACAGCTGACAAGGCATTTCGAAATCGCTCATGGATAAAATATTACATTTTATTTTTGTCATACAAAAACTTGTTCACCAAAAACAAAGTGATTCAAGTTGAAGGCGTAAACTGGTTGGATCTAATAGTTATTTTCTATTCTTTATCTCTTGCTATATTAGTAAACAACTAAACAGTATCTTCTAAATTTCATTTAGTTTGCAAACACCAGAATCTCGGCCTTCGCCTCAGTTTCTTGAAGGCATTGACCTTTTTGGAAATATCTCCTAGTGATTCTGATATTCTGATAATACCTACTATGATATAAAATTCAATCAAGTATTGACTTTACATTAGTCGAGTTTACAAGCGTCGCTGCGACCTGGTCGAGCAAATTGTTAATGGGTTTTTCAATTAGGAAATTCTCATTAGCAGCTTTGAGGTTTGGAATTGTGCCCGGAAAGGCAATAAAGGCTACTACATGGTGCTTAATACCTTCACTAAAACGTGAGTGAACTAGAACACGTACGATCAAATAGAACTAGTCTTTACTAACTCTCTGAATAAAAAAAGAGTTGTTACCTTTGACCAGCACTGGAACTGGTCACAAAAAAAAATAACCGAAACTATACTGCGTTCGTAATGTATATGCGAAACATGTAAACGAAGACGATATTTAGAAAAAACAACTGTAATGCTTATACATAAGGTACAGTTTGCGCTACGACTTTATATTTTCTATGACTTTCTCAATTGTTTTAACTGAACTTTATTTACACTTACATTATGTAGATGTCTGTTAAAGTGGAAATAAAATCAATGGGCTCATGAATTTAAATATACCCTACGATATTTTTTTTTTTATCAACAATTCAAACTATATTAACCTACAAATAAATGTACAGTGAATCACATATTTCATTTTAGGAAACAACTAAATTTGTAGGATATAAACACTTTAATGAAAGTATTTCCCCATTGATTCATTGAAGAAGAAACATTAGAAAATAAACGTGTTAAAACCTCGTTTAGGAACAACGAACCCACACCTATCATTGCATCCCACGCAATTAAATGAAACTGTACAGATCATAGACACGAATTAAATTAGCTGTAGGTAGGAATAAAAAATATAGATAGGTACATAGAACTGATTCATTCTTAAATTAAACATAGCAACACAAACTCTTTGTTGCTTCTTGAATATGATATCACTGGCCACTTGGCAAAAAGTGTTATTAAAAAAAAAAAAATTGGTTGCCTGTAAAGTCGGTATACGGGCGAAAGTTTTACGTGACAACGACTGTCAATGTCAATGTCTGTCTCTCTCGCTCTTAGGCGGGCTAACCATGCCCGAGTGGAAGGGACGCGTGCCTCTCACTCGCTCTCATTGTGAGCGCATAACGTGAGCGGAGCGTTACCCAGTTTCTTGAAGTGTCACCCGGCAAACCAATTTATAAGACGTTGTCACGTCAAAAATACTTTAAGTTATCAAATCATTATTTTTAAATTAGTGGTTTTTATATTTTTTATAGTGTAACTTTATTTTCAAAATAATAAAAAAGTAGGATTTCTAACTCCTTCTGTTATTTTTGTTATTATGCAAAACGTCAAAGTTTGAAATAATCAAAACTTTGTTTTTTTTTTAATTTTTATATCATCTTTTTATCTACCCACCAGTTTCGAGATTCCCAACAAGCAATGGTCGGAGCCATCCTTCAACACGACATCTCGTCTCCAAGCCGACATCCGCGCCCAGCCGACTGCGATCACCATATCCTCGCTGTCAGAAGACGATCAGGCCATGTACCACTGTCGCGTGGACTTCAGACAGTCTCCTACCAGAAATGTCGGCATCAATGTAACTGTTGTTGGTAAGATATATATATTTATATTTTGTTATGTTATGTTAAGCATAATTATGTGTACCTGGCGCTGTAAAGGGCTGTAATTTTAAAGTAAGTATGTGTGTATGTCTGTGGAATCTGAGCTCTTAAATTGATGAACCGAGTGCATAATTAAGTAACTTAATATTAATTTAAGTGACTTAAAATCATATCTGACACGAAGGGTCAACCTAGATCTTTTTTACTGCGCGGATAGCCGAATGGTACAGGTCACCAAGCCAATTACCACTGAGCGCGAAGTGCTGCGGGTTCGATTCCCGCATGGGACAATCATTTGTGTGATCCACAAATGCTTGATCCAAGTCTGGCTGTTCTTTATGCATGTGAATTGAATGTTTCTAAAAGACCACGCGACTCAAGGAATTAATTAATTAAGTGCTGAAATCTTTAAAAAAGTAGTAGATAATAAAAAAGATACGAAAAAAAATAATTCCACCTTTTTCTTTTAATTACGAGTATCAAGTACCTACTGATAATGCTTAACCAAAGCGTACCTCGTTAAAATGTTTTCTATTAAAATAAATTGGAGGTTAATAATTAAAACCTTAACCGCATTTATTAATAAAATATACTATAAAATTCTATATTTAATTAAATCTCATAAATTTTTCGTGCAACACGAAAATTAAAAAAAAACACGTGTATATTTTTCACGTGCTTGTAATCCACAGTAATGACCTCTAAGAATATCAAACGGCGTTCAAGGTCACTTTCAAAGTTCAAACATAATATATAATGTGATAGCTACTAAACTATAGACTGTGTTTGGCCCTTTGAGGATAGGAGCAGGTTTAAGTTTGGCGTCCCCAACAGGCACCACCCATGTATCAGTCATAGCAAAACTTCACTCTGTATAGTAAGGTCAACGACCGACACGAACGAATTTTTGTCCTTGAAACTTAAAAATATCCTTGTTAGAATGTTAGCTTAGGAAAATGTATACTTAATACAACTATAGAACTGGGAAGAATGTAACAGTACCATGTATTAAAAAATGGAATTGTAATTAAATAAAAATTATCACTTATTTCGGCAAATAATTATTTATTGGCCAAAATATGTGATAATTTTATATTTTGCCTCAGAAATTGAAATAAATCTGTTAAAATTGGAATGAATATTTTTATTATTGTTCATTTTACATAATTTAAGCAGAAAAATATTATTTGAATACCTAAAATTACTTCAAAAACCTAAAATAACTCATTTAAAATAAATTCGAAATCACCGTCTATCTACTTGGACTCAATACAAGCAAAATTAACTGACGAGTCTGAGGTCCGAATTTCGATTGTAACCGCAATGGTTTGCGGTTACATCGACTGCATTACAGTTGAATTGATTTTTAGATAATGATGATGTTCTCTGCATTCAAATTGATTAAAGCACTTGATGACTAAAGGAAATGAGAGGTATTAAAAACAAGAAAACGATGTTAGAAACAAGTCATAAAATTAAAGCTGACGAAATGCTTGACAATAAAATAAATATTGTGTGAACGCATACCATAAAACCAAACCTGGTTCTTAAATTTGAATATTATTTTAGTACTTCATATATGCAATATTAGTAATAAACTATTTTATAGTTTAATAATATGTACAAAAACTGCAAATATTTTCAACAATAAAAGTTAATCCGTGTGAGAACATCAAACAGAAACGTCGGTATTTCGTCAAAATTTTAATAAATTAATTCTAAAAACTCCAATAAATGGCTTCCGAATAAATATTATAGATGTATAAAAAATTTATAGTCGTTTTCAAAATTATTGCTGGAAAAACGTTTTTATACTTTACGGCGATAAAAAATTAGTTGGTTGAATTGGATGGAAATCGTTTTAATAGACGGACAGTATGAATAACGACTAATGGCCGACGCTCTGACCACCTGTGCGACACAGTTTGGACTTCCAACAAGTTTCGAGATGGAATGGATGCCATGTTTAACTTTACGCGCTAATGTGACTAGAATTGTAATTTAATGGAACCCTAAGTAATGTCCAAATGGGTTACTGACCTAAAAAGGTGGTTAGATTTTGCAGAAACATTACTACGAGTACCATTTTCATCACTAACACTGAAAATAGCACATTCTTCTTATTTTTCTTTCTCTTGGTCATGTAATACATTCTTCTTTTTCCTTGACACTTTTTTAATGGCGTAGAAGACTAAGTATGCTTGTAATGTCCGCCAGATCTTTTATCAGAAAATATTAGACACGTATTTTTACTTATTTCATGTAACCTGACGCATGTCGTCATTAGACTCCTGAACTTTATTATTATTTTAAAATTCGCTTAATCTACTTAGTGTTTCCTTATTTTTAAAAAGCTTAAAATACGTATCTTGTATTTTTTATTATATAACTCATGGACTACGATTTTGACTTTTCATATCCAGCGATCTACCCCATTCCCTATATTGGATCTCTCTTACAACCGCTTTAAGAAAAGCTGAAACTATACGAAATGAAAGAACATTAGTAAATTAATAGAAGTTAATTAATATAAGACGATTGGAGTAAAAGCAAACTTGATTAAATCTAACAAAAACCTAAAATAAAGTAGTTTGATGCCAACTAAATTGAATATTGCTTGGATCGATTTAGATCAAAAGGATGTTACTGATGGGAAACAAAGGAAAGTGGCCACAATGGGCAGCCTAAACCCAGCTGTGACCTATTCATAGCGGATAGACAATCTATAGGCTAGGTTGGATAACAATTGATATAAAAAGAACCATTTTATAGCCCCTGTACCACTTTACCCTAGTGTATATACACTAGCCGTGCCCCGCGGCTTCTATCGCCGTTTAGGTTAAATAAATCTGATCAATCGCATCACACGCTTGTTCTGTTAATTCGTTTTCGCTTGGCTCTTATAGTTTGTATCGTGATGTGAAATATTACTTTGTTATATGTATCATTTAACCTTCCCCAAGAATTGGGCTATCAAAATCAAAAAGATTTTTTCAAATCGGACTGGTCATTTTAGTAATTATTTTGGTCAAAGAAACTTGCTTCTCTACATAACATAGTATTAAAACAGATTAAGTCGCAAGAATAAATATTAATTTATTCTTAAATATTCCTACCAGGATTCGAACGATTAGCCAAAGTGCCAATCAAGACGGTAAAGTAGGTACCTACTTCTGGAATTAAGTATTTCCTTAATCTTGTTGCTAACATTAACCACTAGTATTAGTATCTTGGAAGGCGCGAAAACTTGTTTCTTGATAATCATAAACTTAACGCCTATCATATACATACATTAGGTTTTTGCCTTCGTAATTTGTAACGACATAGCTATCAACGTGATTGGCTCAATATTCAAATACGATAATTTGCCATCAACATAGTGTATTTGTATAGATTGAAGGATAAAGTCTTGAAAATGTACGATAGCATTTATCCTCAAGAATACTGATAGGATTTTAATGCAGTGGTTAGAATAGTTGACTCGATTGTTATCACAAATTTAAGTACAGAAGTTTTTAATAAATTTGTATTTTTAATTACAAGATTTTAAATCAGCTAGGATCATAGTACGAGTAAAGACAAATCAAACAAGCTTAAACATGATGGGATTGCGTCGTTTCATGACGACGTTCCTATCTTACCTTCGGGTTCCATCATGAGACAAGCTCGAAAGTACCAAAATCTTTTTGTATTGTCACCAGAATTATATAAGTATGTAAAATTTCAGTCGGATACCATCAAAAGGTCGAAAAATAGTTTGCAAGTTTTGACAGACAACTTACGTACGTAATACATCATCATCATCATTGTCATCCACAGCCTTTGTCATCCCACTGCTGGGCGTAGGCCTCTCCTTTTGTTACGTGCCATTCTCTCCGGTCCTGCTCTAGTCTCATCCAGATTCGACGCAAAACTTTAGTTATGTCGACCATGTTGGACGACTGACCCTTCTTTTTCCTAATCTTGGCCACCATAATACATATTTAAATTAATTAAATACGAATAGTGCAAGTTAAATAAAGCTTGCAAGAATAGAATTTGACATTTTCAAAGAACGATTATGTTCTCGAAGTAACGCAAGTACTACAATGTCGGTAATCTGTTCTGATTAGTTTGGCATCACAAACTTCAAATTATGAAGAGAATATGATCGGTAGTGGTAAGAACCTCACGTACCCAATTACACAATGTTGTTGTTACTTGACTTTGCATAGGTATTTGAAAGATAAGTCGCTAAAACTATATTTATGAACTTGAATTTATATTGGTAATTGAAACTAAATCCTTGCGTGTTCATGACACTATAATATGTCATGATAATAAAAAAAAACAGGTTTGCTTTAGAACACGACTGAAGTAAAACTTCTTTATATACGAAACGTAACTGGCTATGCGTAACTGGGAAAGAGAGAAAGAAAATGTGTGCTGTAAAAATGCCGCACTTCTCTCTCTTGCCCCTACAGTAATAAATGAAACGTAACTCTCTCTCTCTTTCCATCTTCACTAACTTATATCTCCCTCTCAACTTTCGTTCTCCTCGTTACGTAACGCTCTCGTCACGCATTCACCAGCTTACACCCCAAGTCTTGATTTGCGTAAAGAAGTTTTACTTTAATAACAGATTATTATTATTTATTTATTTGCTTGAAATATGATACACAAGTTATTAAAATTAGACCAAGACATATTTCACCAGTAATATAGGCATGCAAAATGATATTGGTAATGAGTATTAAAGATCGGACCGTTTATTATATGGACCAGCCTTTACAGAAAATAAAGTATTGTAAAACTATTAAAAACGTTGATATAACAACACAAGTTGAAATAACAAAAAACGCAACGAAATTTCTTATGAAGAACCTACAGTACTTATAGCTTTTGACATCTGAAAAAACTGTCTAAATAAAGTCTAAATGAAGTCTGAATGGTATCCCCGTCCTTTCTAGACGCGTGATCCGTAACGTAGAATCAAAAGAACTCGAGTTTTCACTTAAAGGAAAAAATCTGTACTAAAAAAACTCCCAAGTTCTGACAATGAAAAATCTAGGTCACTTGTCATCCTGAATTACTAGAACTTTTTACACAATCTTACTAATGATATGAACTTGTGATAATGTTACTATAATTACTTGTATTTAATCAGTGAGAAATGGTGTGCCTGTCTGTGTTGTTATTACAAAAAACCTTTAGGTACTTACAGTAGTACACTTCCTTTTTATAATTTTCATGTACATAAGGTGTATGTATGTAACTCCTAGTCACCTAAGCCAAGATTTGAATCTGAAAGTTAGCTACTTTTAATTAAATTATAAATGTGTCACACACTTAAGTTCACTTAAAGGTAAGATCTCAAGGTCTCCACGAGACAAGCCTTGCCTAGTGTGGGGACCAAAAGCAACTGTACTGTTTTATATGTATAAACGTAAATTTATTTTAACTTTAAGAAAATCTATGGAAGACCTTATTCTGACAATAAACGATTATTATTATTTACCTCTAGGTACATAAATTCTGGTTTCAAGTTTAGTGGAAAATATACTTTTTTTGCCAATTCTAAATGAACATCATTCAATCTCGTCTGTACTCACTCCATATACCGTAGGATGATGTCATCAAATCTGTCCAATTACAATTCATTATCTGCGGCTGTATCAACATTAATGGACAAACAGAATAATTTGTGTGATTCTCAGACGTTTGTCCTTCAGTCAGAATTACTCATGAGCATCATTTCATCAATATCATCTACTTATGACTAGTACTTTAATATCTGGACTGCTACTTTGATTTTTTACCAAAATTCTAATATTTTTATTAACTGAACTAAGACGATCAACTCTGCTTTATCAAAGATTTATTGGTCTTAAAGTTTTTTTTTAGTAAGTCATGGCGACACTCTCTTTTGAATTGTGTCTTTTTCAACCAGCTCATCAGCCATACGATTTTAATAAATACTTATTTAAAATATTCTCCTTTATAATTGTGCCGTTTCTACTGCACTTACTTAACATACGATGCAACGTGAGATACATAACGCAACACTGCAAACTTCTATAACTAAGTGCGCCACATCTCTCACAATAATATCTACCACAACAATTTTAAAGCAAACTTTCTGGGGAAATTCTCAGACATAGACTAGATAAAAAGTACTCTTGCTCGCAAGAAATTGTACAACATCCAGATTTACTAATATTGATCACCCGTTAGGGTTTAATAAATCTTTAGGGATGTAATGAAAGCTGCTATCTTGGAGCTACGTACCTACTGTAAAAAATTACTTGTAAAGTAAAACAATCATTTATCTAGTGACGGGTGCTCACACTAAGCGGAGCTGAAAATTGAATACATGAACGCTTTTTGTTTTTGCTATAGTAACCCTACATTGCTTTTTTATTACGAAAAAAGATTTATTTTCATTCGTTTTTGCGAACATTCCCTTGCTATTTGGGAAATACAGTTCAGTAGAGAGCCACGTAGTTCAGTGGCTTGGCGAATGGTCGTTTTGTGAGGGTTCCTTAGGGACCTATCTTAGGACCAATCTGATGATTACCTAAAAGTTTTTTTTTGTAGCTTGAAATAACATAGATATAAACAAGTCATGTCTGTTTATAAGGCGGCAAACCCCATGTGTGATGTATGCACATCTATCAGTCCTGATATGGCATTAGCAGGGCTTTAACTGGTTTTCAACTTTATGTTTGGGCTAGTGGAAGCCACCATTTAACACTTTGTTTTAGCATTCAAATCTATACATGAGGACAGATGGCAGCTATAACTGTTGCCACTAATGCTGCCGTGGTAATATATTAAAAATACATATTATGGCGTACTGTATTATTGTATTTTACATGAAATGAAAGGTTACACTTGATCTAGCTTGACAGTGGCGCAACGGGCATCCTCTCGGCTTACTGTGATAAGGGTCGTGGGTTTGTTTCGCATAATAAAGATAACTTAAGTTTCTAACGTACAGACATTTGTATTTCGCTTTGAGATTGTGCAGTCTGTTGTTGTTTGTATAAAGATTTTATTATACCTACCAAGACTTTTATGGCCTTATTTATTAAAATCTCGACGATGATTAGCAATTAATTAGTAATAACAATAATATCTTATTTTGACGTGACAACGTCTTATAAATTGGTTTGCCGGGTGACACTTCAAGAAACTGGGTAACGCTCCGCTCACGTTATGCGCTCACAATGAGAGCGAGCATGGTTAGCCCGCCTAAGAGCGAGAGAGACAGACATTGACATTGACAGTCGTTGTCACGTAAAACTTTCGCCCGTATACCGACTTTACAGGCAACCAACGATTTTTTTTATTTCAATAATTCGTACAAAAATAAGACTGTTAAAGAGCAAAAAGATATTATTTTGAAAGAAAGAAGAAAAAAAGAAAAAACATTTATTGTCATACCAAAGAGCGCGTACAATGACTTACTAAACGTAACATAACAAAAAAAAACACAAAAACAAAAATTTTAAATCACAAGACAACACAAGACTTCATGCGGTGTGGAGGGGTACTGAAATAAACCTAGACAAATAACAATGCGATTTGTTTATGTGCTTTATACGTTACGATAAGCTGTCAGTAAAAAATACGACATTCCATTTTTTTTAAACAACCTGTGTTGTCCCACTGTAGGGAAAAGGCCTCCTCCATTATTTCCATCTGTCTTGATTCTGCGACACTTTCAAATTTTCAAGGAAAACATCCAACTCGTACCGCCATCTCCTTCGTGGTTTGCCTTATTCTATTAAATAATCATTTGATGGCACGGAGAGCCGAGTCGTATAGGTCACCACGCCAATTGCCACTGTGCGCGACGTGCTACGGGTTCGATCCCCGCATCGGACAAGCATGTGTAATCCACAAATGCTTGTGCTAAGTCTGGGTGTTCTTTGAGCATGAATTTAATGTTAGTAAAACGCCCCGCGACCAACGAAAGAGAGGGCGTCGTTTAAAAAAAAAAAAACATTTTATTACTAACTTTACCTGCATCTTCTTGAGCACAAATTATTTCAAAAGGTTGTGTAAAATATAATACGAGCTAAATCCTATGTAATAGGGAATATTTTGGTACTTTATTCGTGTCTTACATGATGTCGGTGTGTCTCCTAAAAATAATATACGTACTTTATTTCCTCGTACGTCTCAACCCATGTTCTCTCTTGGGAAATAGGTTATTACGACGTGTAATTGATAAAATATCTACGAAAGTTTTGGTTAGTTTTTACTAACAACTAGATTTATGTATTTTATAAACATAAACATATTCAATTCAAAATTCGCAAAACCATGCAATTTATTGGTCATTTATCCCACGGGTTCAATCCAGTTTAATCGACGCTCACATTTTTTCTTTGCATAATATCTTGGGATAGTTTACACATGGCCATCTGATCTCAAACTACGCAGACCCTGTATTATAGCAACCAGACAACTGACTAACATACTTCTCTATTTCTAAATACACACATATTATAGATAAATTACACCCAGACACAAAACAAATGATCATGCTTATCACACGAAAATTTGGGTGATGGGAATCGAACCCACGAACCACGGTTTAGCAGTCAGGGTCACTAACCTCTAATTATAAATATTCAACATCATTAAAACAAAAATCACTGCCATCATGCCATGCTAATAATAGATGACAAAATCCAAAACTATTCTAAGTTTAAATAAAGAAACAAAAGAACGTACCAAACTAAACATCCCATAGACATTGGAAATATCATTTCGACAGCTGTTTATTTTTATAAAAACATACTACAAATACACGTTGAATGAAACTGTCAGCGAACATTAGCATAGGAAAAACCTCTCTTCTCTTAATCGACCGTAAATACAAACACAACTAATTCTCAGGGCTGCCACTTATCAGAATTTAAGCTGAAGATAACCTCCAAAATACGGCGAAATAAAACAACTTTTTGACGTAAAATAAGACAAGGTTCAAACATACATTTATTAAGCAACAACGAATTATAGGTAATTATGAATATTAATATGTTGTTCTGAATAATTATTTAATTTTTTCAACACTTATTAAACCTTCACGTGTCATAACAATTTTGAATTAATTACTGATTTCTTATTTTGTATTCATTTATGCATATTTTATTATCGAATGCTAATTAAGATTTAAACTCTTAAAGATAAGGCACTGACAGTATTGTTTACATTCATAGTAATATTATAAATTAAAAAGAAACTCTGCCTGTTTAGATTGACAGACAGCGTTTCTTAGCGAGAGATTTTCAGAGCTTTTTACGTAACAGGCAGATGTCTATCACGCTTTAACGGCTAAACCGCTGAACCGATTTGGATGAAACTTGGTAGGCTCGGAACCTAAGAAAGTAAATTGGCTACTTTTTCCGCGATAACCGGCAACCAAGCGGGCAGAGCCCCGGGAAACAGCAAGTCTATAATAAACTGTTACCTATTTATGTTTAAAATAAATCAATTTTAGTGCTTTGGCTTATACATCAACATACAAAAATTCCAAAATGTGTCCAAAACTAAGTCCAAAATAAGTTATTAAGAAAAAACTCTATTTCTTTTTTCGAATTAAAATTATTGTGGCCAGCCCTAGCAGACACAATGGGATACATTAGTTCTATTTATAAAAAAAGCTTTCAAAGCTATCTTGAACCTTTGATATGCACAAAGGA
Source organism: Diachrysia chrysitis (assembly GCA_932294365.1). NCBI lineage: Eukaryota > Metazoa > Arthropoda > Insecta > Lepidoptera > Noctuidae > Diachrysia > Diachrysia chrysitis. The sequence continues at coordinate 4,415,436 of OW028661.1, forward strand.
ATAAACCATTCAAGTAACTGAGATGAACCTTTCATCTGGAAACAGCGCCTGCACAGGAAATGACAAGTTGGATTTATACGTGAACGCTAATCTAGGGATTTGAGGAATAACTTTATCCCTATTGAAACGATGAAGGAAAATAAGATGAACCCTGGACTTCGCTTTTATACTTCTTTAAATGTCAAAACTGACTTGACTTATTTCTGAATCGAAGCCACAGAACGAGATAACGAAAATGTGTGCTCGCACCTCTTTCTTGCCTCTACAGTCATATACGAAACGTAACTCTCTCTTTCTATCAACACTAACTTCCGTTCGCGTGGCGCGATCACACTTTTCGTAACGCTCTCGTCACGCATTCACCAGCTTAGTTCCCAAGTTAAGCTTGCGTAAAGAAGTTTAATTAAATAAATATATCTAGGTGTATCTTATCTATAATATGTATATATTTAGAAATATTTAAGTATATTTATCAGTTGTCTGGTTGCCATAATTATAATACAGGCTCAGCCTAGTTTGGGATCAGATGGCCGTATGGGAGTTGTCCAAAGATATTATTATTATTATTAAATAGATTTACTAAAGCCAGACTTAGTTAATTTTAAAACGGTAATTTTAATCTCAGAGTTATCCATCAAATCAAATGAAATCAAAATAGTTTCTTTCAAGTAGGCCTTTTCAGGCACTTTCAAAACGTTAAATGACTCTAGTTGCACGGTTCCATAATGTCACTCCTATGGAGAAGAACCGGCAAGAGACTCCAATAACTCATAGTATAATAGTTACAGGCCGGTAATATAGCGAAAAAGAAACTAACATTAGAACCTCTTTTTTTAAATTATGTAACATAAAAACTCCTTAAACGAATAAACGTACAAGAATCTTTTTTAAAAGGGGTAGATTACAAAGTATGAATTATTTTCATTCGCATTCTAATGAGCCTGGAGCCTGGCCATAAACAAGATCTTCTATGCTAATCTTGGAGTGATAAATACGTTAAGATATGAAAAACCTAATTACCTTAAGTGGATTTTGAAAACCGGTATTCTTCCTCCAGTGCTCTTACTCTTCAATTAATTTTAATCCTATTACAAGCCGATGCAAAATTAATATTAGTTTAGCGGACACGTGATTCAGTTTTCTTGGAAAAAAATACTGTCAATGGAAGGAATTAACTGGAATCTAAACGGACATTATTTTTTGTACTGTGTGCTGTTAGTGTGCCTGCTAAATGAATAACAACTTTGCATCAATATTGTATTAGAATTCAAATTAATACAAGAGTAACCCCTTAGGTCCGATATACTAGGCAAGAGCACATGTTATAATGTGCTTCTATTACACATACTGTTATTAATTTCGTTTAAACAACGTAATAGTAATTTCAGCGCGAAAATTCCTGATAGTAAATACAGATCAATGTAAATTTTGGTATTCAACTCATTTGTAATAAATGATGCCTAGTTAGTTAAATTCTCATCAATATTATCGAATACCGATTGAAATTCTAAATGTACGCCCAATTTATAAACGTATTTACTCGTACACAGTAACAGTATGTACATAATTAAGGTTAAAATTACACCACTCAATTAAAAAGTATTTTCAAAAATTAATATTATTGGCCTTATTTATTAAAATCTCGACGGTGTTTAGGCGACGCTCAAAATAATCTAAGTTCAAATTCTGTATAGAGAACTTGAATTAAGAACCTGCTAAACAGTAATTGTTTAACACCGTCGACATAATAAACAAGGCCATAGGTATAGCCTTAGAGAATACAATAAGTAAACTACTGAACAAGTAAATAATATTAAATAATAATAAAATTAGTGTCAAAACAAAGAACACCGTTTTATTAAAAACTAGCTGTCTCCCGCGACTTTGTTCGCTTGTTTTAGTTTCAACGGTTTTTCATTTTTGCAACATTTTTCATTTATGCTCCGCTCCTATTAGTAGTAGCGTGATGTTATATAGCCTATAGCCTTTCTCAATAAACGGACTATCCAATACAAAAATATTTCTTTAATTCGAACCAGTAGTTCCTGAGATTAGCACGTTCAAACAAACAAACAAACTCTTCAGCTTTATAATATTAGTATATAGATATCTCAATACCGAATATTTTCCTAATAATATCGGAACGAGCGTGGTACATTTAGCATAAAATTTGCTTACGCTTGTCACAACTACTAGCGATGTGCGCGCTCTATGCTTGTCTATGTTTCATCATCATCATCATCATTATATCAGCCGAAAGACATCCATTGCTAAACTCGCCACAACTCACGGTCCTGTGCCGTCTACATTGTCCATGTTTACTCCAATGGCCTTATTAATAAAAATCTCGACTGCGATTAGCGATTGCTTAGCAGATTCTATATTCAATTTTTCTATGGAGAATTTTAAATTAGAATCTGTTAATCCGTTGTTAAGCGACATCGCGACGACGAGGCCATAAGGGTATATCACATAATGTAACTTGACATAACCAGAAGATATTCTCCTTCATTATTTTACTTTATACTTCTCTCTTTCGTTCCTAAGGGTAACAAATTTGAAAGAAAGAAACAAAAACATGAGAACGAAGCACGAAATTATAATTCTGCAGTTGATTTGTCATTGCCGCAGAAAAACGATGGAACAATCTCATACAATTCCCCATGGGTGCCATGACACCTAATGGATATTACTTAGAAACCTTTACCAGTTTTACCCAGTACAATAATCTTAAAACACACAATTTTACGATTTGTTTAACCTACCTTTGTCTACAAATTTTATTCTTGCAAAGTTTTTTGGTCAAATACAGTATTTCTCCTTCAAGCTCGTTATTCTTACTAATATAATTAATGCGAAAGTAACTCTGTCTGTCTGTCTGTCGCGTTTTCACGCCAAAACTACTGAACCAATTTTAACTGAAATTTGGTACACTGATAGTCTAGAGCCTGAGAAAGAACATAGGGTAATTTTTGCCGCGATAACCGACATCCACGCGGGCAGGGCCGAAGGAAACAGCTAGTTAGCAAAAAACACTAGAGAAATTCCAGGAATTAATTTACTCAACATCATTACACGGGTTATGACCAAATTATCTTGCTTACGCGCTGTTATGGTAGATATTCGTTCAGTTCCAAAATACAGCTATATGATGACTGATTCATGCGTGCCATCTGTTGGGATAAATGGACCCAATCCTCGGCCCTTTCCTCTGAAGGGCAATACAAACGTTCATTATATCGCTCCCAAATAATATCGAATCATAAGAAATGTCCGGACAAGTCGACTCAATCCTATTTGGATCTTTTCTCAGAAGACCAATGGCGATGGTTCTATTTATATCACACTAATATTATAGAAATGTATGCGAGGTTCCAATTTTAAAAAGCCATCGGCTTTTTAAAATTGGAACCTCTATTTTCACTTTTTTTTAAATGAATGGACTATCGTTTTAAAAAGTTTTTTAGCGGCCAGTATTCTATTTGATCATTCTAAACGTCATTTCAATAAAGAATGGGAGAGAAAACTCTTTGGTGACTGTTTTGAAATCTCCATATTTTACAATATGTATGAGTGGGTAGCTGTGAAATAAACCACGTTAAAGTTTTCCATCTCCGCAAATCTATTTCTATACAGAGTTTCTGTGGACAAATAAGATTTTATTTATATTTTTTACATAATATGTGAGATGGAAAAATAGCCACTCTTCTATAACTGTTTACTATGTTTGTCACGACCCGTTTTGCACAGACGTGATTAGTGTCCTACAGTAATGGTTACACATTCATTACTTGACAAAAAATTGTGTACTCCGCAGATTTTTTTTTCCTTTGTTGGTGTATAATTCTTTTATAATTGAACTTGATAATCATCATATCCTAATAACTATCGTGACAACCTTTGAACGCCGTATTAGTTACCTGTTTACCCCCAAACAATTGATTTTCTATTGTTTCAAGGGCTCGCCGTTTAAAATGTTAATAATTAATGGATAAGTCCATAGAAGACTTGCCATATAGTTGTAACGATTACATAATTTATGACCATAAATAAGTGTTTTTTTTTTTATTTCAGTGCTTCCGAGTCCTCCGTTCTTCATGGACGAGATGAGCAACAAGGTGATCGGCAGAGTGGGGCCCTACCACGATGGAGACACCTTAGTCCTGCGCTGTCTTGTTATTGGAGGTTAGTACTATATGTACAAATTGTACAACTATGTACAACGTTCAAACTTAAGAATATTAGTTGCTAGTATCCTAACGTCTTCATGTTGGTTGGATAGCTTACAGCGTCAAATGCAAGACAATCGCTTCACACGTTACAAAACCACTAATGCAGGTTTGTTATACCTGTAAACGGTAGCTAAATAGTTGTAAGCACACAACTATACAATTGGTTTGCAAAATATATATATATCTTTGAGGTAATATTTAGTATAAAACCAACTTTTAATTTTGGGTATTTCTCGGTCTGGTCCTTTGTTATTGGTGATGTTACCTAAACGATTATTATGAAACTTGACATATGTTAAGTTTTTTATAATTTGTAGTAACAAATGACGCTTACAGCATATCGAAGCATTTCCTGAGTCATTATAAGCCTTTGAGCGGCCATCGGTGACCGATGAACAATATTTTTTTTATTGTATCTTTTCGGTGACATTCACGAAGCTCTGCAAAGTCAAAGATAAAAGTTAGTATTATAAAAAAACATGCCTAATCTCGCGTCAGGATTAAAATTAACATACTATTTTAAAAGTACGTAAAGCGTGCGTAATTCTGGCCAATTATGTTTATGCGACCCGAGAAAAATGGATTAACTCAACGCTTTAGAGTTTTGCATAACATTCGTACCTTTTTTGTTAAAACCTATATTAAAACATGTAGTACCTATTGAGATTGGAATAAAGCTGGATTAAAAAGTTAATGTTGATATAAAAAAATGTAGATGCGACAGTTATCTTCGTAATCAGAGACCTTATTGTTACGTATAGAACTATCGTTGTTCCATCCTGAAAAAGAACAATCGGATTATTCAGAACCTGACCCGTAATCCTAACCCAGTAGCAGGTTAGGTTAGGAACAAGAAAAAAAATATAATCAGAACTCTATGCTTCGTCATCAATACTTGCGAATATAAGTTTTGATAAAATCAATTTATTAAAAAAAAACGTGTTTATTGTAAACTAGCTCTGCTCGCGTCACTCGCGTGGAATTTAACAAAAAATCAACATTACTTTTTTTATAATAATTTTAGATTTTTTCTAAAATAAAAGTAGCCTAAGTTACTCCTTATTACATCAGCTATCTGCCTGTGAAAGTTCCGTCAAAATCAGTCCAGCCGTTCCAGAGATTAGCCGTTAGCCGAAACAAACAACAGGCAGACAGACAGACAAAAATAGTGAAAAATGTTATTTTGGTATATGGACCGTATATACGTTCATATGCATGTAGTAAAAAGCGGTTATTTATATATTACGAAGTGACACTTCAATTTTATCTATTTCTATAGACTAAAGATGTATAGATAATTAGATTTTTCAGCGGTTTATCTTCGTTTGTCGCACTCTACCTTTTTTATTCTGGACTGTATCCAACAATTAACCTTCCTTTATTATCAACTACATTACCTAAATTAACAAAATAGAGCCACGTACTATTAAATAGCAAATTAGTATGTCTAAAGTTATCTAAAATATTCTACATGAGCCAGTACCCAAATCCGCCCACTCTTCGCCGCATTAGAAGGCTGTAGGATATATGTCTACATATTCCTTTGGGGAACAAGCGTAGGGCTTAAACACGCATTACTCTAGTTCCCAGGATAACACGGAATAATGTATTGTTACCAGAAGTGTAAAAATTTGGAGCGGGTGAACGTACTCTCGCAAATCCGTTTGAGTAATTGCGAGTTGAAATAACTCGCGTATGCTGGATTAAGTGTTTGTGTAAGAATAGTACATAGTCACGCATTTGAGGCATAAACTAATGTTATAGATGAATTCCGAATGAAAGGAAACGAAATAGCGTTAGCTAGTTAGATATTAATTGCGATAAACTATAATTCAATAGTTAGCAACGTCCTCCCTTTTGTATCTATTGAGAATTATGTTACTTGGCATTTTGGTCGAAATAATGTCATAGGTATATAATTTTTTTTAATATATATTTGTGCATCACTTATACATTTATCATTTATATAATACATTGATCTGAACTAAAAGTAAGTAGCTATAGTACTTGTGTTATGGAATCAGAGACAGCAAAAGTACCACAAACACCAAGAACCAAGACAATGTATAATAAGTGGTTTTCTACATTGACCCGTCCTGAGATCGAACCCGAGACCTCAAATCTGGCGACACCATGAAAACCGGTGTGTACGCCTCTCAACCACGGAGGTCATGAAATTGATAAATTAATGGATAAAGTAAACCTACATTATTTCTCATCTGGTTCATTTTAATCATTCAAAAAAATACAAACATTTGCACAAATACGCAACACAAGAACGGAATGATCAGAAACCATAAAAAATATAGCAAAATTTCTTCAATTTTAAAGCATGTTATAAAAACATCTATAAAAAAGAGCGGGTTCTTCAAAACAAGAATATAAAACACCCTGTAAAGTTTATAGGACATAATACAAATGTAAAGGTAACCTTCGGCCCTAAAAAGCCCCAAAAAGCAACGGTTTTAGTCCACTATTAGGGACAAGAGAACTAAGGAAAGGGAGGGACAGACATAGAGATACAGTTATACAAAAGATAGAGAACTATGCATAGATCGACATAGATATATAAGACATGGATCTAAGAGAGATAGAGAACTATATATAGATCTACAGCAATGCTTGAATAGTAACAAAGGGTAACGAAAATTATTAAATATATGCATCATTCATACTTTGAAAACAGACTAGCCACTACGCACTTAAAACGGTCAAGTGCGAGTCAGACTCGCGCATGAAGGGTACTGTACCATCGTACAATATGTATGTCATTAAATTCGAGCAAAAACGTTCCTTATATGAGGAGCCGTCATGATTTTTTATTTCTTTTTCACTTTTATTTATTTATTGTTATAGCGGTTACAAAAATACACTCTCTTTTTAAATTTCAACGACTAACTACTGTTCATTAAATACCTACAGCCCGCTGACATACAGACTGACGGACGGACAGTGGAGGCTTACTAATTATAGGGCTCCGTTGGCACCTTTTGCCTTATATATTGTGTCTACTCAAATTCTTCCAAACCTCTTCAGACTAGGAGACAAACTCTAAGGTTTTTATCCATAAAACCCTACTTAGAACACTTATAGTATATTATGGACTTTATTCCAATAAAGTTCCATAATGTATGTACTATTAGTATTTGAATAGTTAACACTACAGGAACTTAGCAGATAGTTGGTAGATGGTTGTCTAATCTAAACTATCAGTAAACAACGTATTGATATGGGTCCAGTCATATAGGTACCTACAGGGTTATTTGCAAAACAATTCTAAACATAAATAACCTCACAGGACTATATTAAACACTAGCTGTCCCCGCGACTTTGGCCGCGTGTTTTAATTTCAACGGTTTTTCATTTTTGCAACATTCTTATTTATGATTCGCTCCTTTTGGTTGCAGCGTAATGTTATGTAGCTTATAGCCTTTCTCAATAAACGGGCAATCCAACACTGCATGAATTTTTCAAATCGGATCAGTTCTTGAGATTAGCGCGTTCAAACAAACAAACAAACTCTTCAGCTTTATAATATACTAGCTGTCCACCGCGACTTTGTTCGCGTGTTTTAGTTTCAACGGTTTTTAATTTTTGCAACATTTTTCATTTATGCTCCGCTCCTATTAATCGTAGCGTGATTTTATATAGCCTATAGCCTTCCTCAATAAACGGACTATCCAATACAAAAAGATTTTTTCAATTCGAACCAGTAGTTCCTGAGATTAGCGCGTTCAAACAAACAAACAAACAAACTCTTCAGCTTTATAATATTAGTATAGATTAAATGTATTAAACACTAGCTGGCCGCCGTGACTTTGTCCGCGTGTTTTAGTTTCAACGGTTTTTCATTTTTGCAACGTTTTTATTTATGATTCGCTCCTTTTGGTCGCAGCGTAATGTATTTTAGCTTATAGCCTTCCTCAATAAAAGGGCTATCCTACACTGAGAGCATTTTTCAAATCAGACCAGTAGTTCCTATAATACCGGCCTATTTATGTCCCACTGCTGGTGACAGGCCAAGAGCATTGATTACCACGCTTGCTCACTTGCGGGTTGATGATTTAAGATTCCTCACCATGTTTTCCTTCACCTATTGTCAATGGTGTCTTAAAATAAATAAGAAAGTACATATAACTTCAAAATAGTCACATTAAAACTGCAACCTTGTGCACATAAATTCGTTTATTATATAGGCTTCCACGACATTTTATCAAATACTAGCTGTCCCCCGCGACTTTGTTCGCGTGTTTTATTTTCAACGGTTTTTCATTTTTGCAACATTTTTCATTTATGCTCCGCTCCTATTGGTCGTAGCGTGATGTTATATAGCCTATAGCCTTCCTCAATAAACGGACTATCCAATACAAAAATAACTTTTCAATTCGAACAAGTAGTTCCTGAGATTAGCGCGTTCAAACAAACAAACAAACAAACTCTTCAGCTTTATAATATTAGTATAGATATTAGTATAGATATGCGAAAGCAAAAGAAAATATCAATACCCTTCTTTTGCTTTTCCGTAGTCGGGTAAAAACTAGAGCTTAGTTATAGGTACTAAATAATACAGAATTGGAGTGTCAAAAAGCACAATATGAAAGTATGCTTTTTGGTAGAAATATGTCAATTCACGTGACCAGAGATAACTATAATATCTTAATTAAAAGTGATTATTATTAAAAGCTATAGATTAAAAGCTACAATCTTCATGATAATTCGTGACCATAAATTTTGATATTACTGAAATGTGACAAATTACTTAATGGTCCGTAATATCCACAATTATTTAATAACTACAATTATTATTACCTACACTAGCTTGTACACGCGACGTGTATTATCACTTATTTTCCAAATGGAACCTACCCTATGACATACGGCAATAACGTAGCTATCTATCTATATATATAAAATTCTCGTGTCACTGTGTGTTTGTAACCAAACTCCGCCGAAACGGCTTGACCGATTATTATGAAATTTTTGCCCCCATAATTCAAGGATTTTTTTTTAATCAAATGGCAAAACAACGTTAGCCGAGTCAGCAAATATTTTATATTAATATTTTTTAGAATCGGATGTTTGCTAATTAAGTGAAGTATTATTCTGTAATCGTCAGCTGATCATTAAGAGAAGATTTTTAGGATAATTGTGACCCAGAGAGGACAGAGTTACTTGGATTTATTCCACAGTAATTAACCCAATTAAGGCATAACGAAGCCAGGAGCACTAAATGCTTTCTTTAAAAAAAACAACTTTCCAAGCAAGATCGACTAAGTGAATAAAGTTATTTCAATTGCATCCTACGATTTAAATCCATCCGGCTATCTGACTTCGAACTAAACTGCCATATATATATTTTAAAATAAAAATAAATAAAAAACAAATTGAAAATCAATTTAGAATAATATATGATGATAATTGCTCGTTCCATCTTTAAATACAGGAGTGGGTCTATTACAAGCCATGTATTATTTGTTTTATTATTTTTATGTATCAAATAGGTATTATTCAAATATAGAAAAAAATATGTAGTATTTTTTTCAAATCACAACTTGCCTATATTGCCGAATGCCACTTTCTTTTGTTCCTTATTTTCTTAGAAATAGTAAAAGTATATTTTTATGTTCACCGTTCACTTAAGGTTAAATATAAATGTTATTATTTCAGCGAGTAACTAAATCACCTGTGATTTACTCAGGAAGAATAATGTTCTAGAAAAGTGGAGTAATGTTTGAAATCTCCACGCAACAAGCAGTAAACTAACGCGGTAATAAATTATCGTTTCTCTACTAGGAACATTGCCGAGCTCAGTACTGGGACTTGCGGACTGATATTAAAAAACATAAGACAATCACTTGTAATAAATGTGAACATTTTTGTTAACAAAATAGATTATTAAAAAAAAAAATTTTCTTATCTTACTTAACCAAAAACTTACGACTATACATTGATTTGAAATGTCGCATGACGTCACGATCTCGTACGTTTTGTGTAACATGGTGACGTAATTAGCCCCTACTCCAGAATTTTGAGTTAGTTTTTAGTTATTTTAAAAAAGTAAAAAATACTTGTCTATTTCTTTTTTACCCATACCCAGTCAACATCTAATAAATAACTGTAAATAACAAAGCATCACTTTTAACCGTGTATCCGTCCTAGTGTATCCGTGTATAGGATTTTTATGTTATTTATTATAATTATTTGCTGAGCTGATAGCTGATTATCGTGTATATTTTTGACGTGACAACGTCTTATAAATTGGTTTGCCGGGTGACACTTCAAGAAACTGGGTAACGCTCCGCTCACGTTATGCGCTCACAATGAGAGCGAGTGAGAGGCACGCGTTCCTTCCACTCGGGCATGGTTAGCCCGCCTAAGAGCGAGAGAGACAGACATTGACATTGACAGTCGTTGTCACGTAAAACTTTCGCCCGTATACCGACTTTACAGGCAACCAATTTTTTTTATTGTTATTCCAATGTGTATTTTATGTTTGTTATTATAATTTGTGTCTTAGTGCTTTTTAGTACATAAACATGTATTTAGTGCAAGTGGCTTGTGTAAGCCGTTCTAATTAAAATAAATAAACAGCAATAACCTAATTAACCTTTTTTCGGGTTGAATAGCTTATGGCTTCAACCCACGCCGAGGGCACGGCTTGACGATATATCAGACTTTAACTGACTAAAAAAAATCACCCCGGTCCCGTGTCTGCCCTTGGCCGGAGTCACGGGATCGCAAGCGCATTCTCTGCGCAACTCGGCGGCTACTTGATTAACCCAAACTTTGATCTATCAAACGATACAAACATTATTAACATTCCTGCTTTACCATTTGTTTCAAGGGCGGCTTCGTCACAATAACTCACTGGGTAGACCCAACCCTTCACAACTTACTACTCAACATTCACTTTGCCTGTTATCGCTTCATTTTTCCCAACTATCCTTTGTTTCTGTTGTAACCGCGGCCAAACTGATGTTTTATGAGTTTGGGACTAGATACTTTGTTTGTACTCATTTAAACTACTTAATTTACTTTAGAGCCAGGGATACGGTTATCAGCTGTGCCACATTTATGTTGGCTTATAGTTCTTACTCGGGCATCAGCAACGTATTTAGTTTTTTTTTTAAAGCTAGAACCTACAACATGTTTAATATATTTTATATCAATGAAGTCAATTGACAGATTTATGACGAAGCTTCGCTTTAAAACAGTACCAATTACGCATTTTTTTCTCGTTCTGATCGTAATTGTTCATAATTAGATAATACACGAAAAAAAATTTAAAGTGTGATGATTTTTGTGTAAAAATCCCAATTTGTAATTGCTCGGGCAAAGCCGCGTCCAACAGCTAGTTACAAATAATAGTGGAAAACTGAACTAACTATCACTAATAGTATTACTAATAACCCATGTTTTAGCGGCGTTGTTATCTTACACAAATATTTTAGTCTCATTTAGCTATTTCTGGACCTTCGCATTCCACAACTCTCATTTATCCCTGAGATTTCATAATCACCTGTATAAATACATACTTAAACCACCCTTATCTCAATTTAATCTTAAACCATAATATGTCCTAATTATACTCACTAAATGGCATCTTAAGAGCTTAAATACTCAACAAAGAGGACATTAGGCGCAATTTAAATATACAATACAATGAAAGTAAGGCATCTGGCTACATTTAAGTATACAGTCACTATTTCTTTATAGTTATAATTAGACTTTACTGAGTAAGTAGTAATTTCTAAAATGGTTCCAATTCTCTAAGACCAAAAAGTCTTTGTTACAACAGCCAATAGCCTGTTTTATGTCCATTACTTGCTATTACATCACAATATCAAGCGGCAATAGCCTAATGGTTAGGGTGGCCGCCTTGTGATATAGAGGTTGCAGGTTCGAACCCCACTCATTGCACTATTGACGTAAACCCACCCCAGACACAAGCATATTTAGCTTAGTTGGAGGGGTTAACAAGATTGCTAGTAATGTGAATTCCACTCTCATTGCTAACCTAGCAGTAAAGCTTTTTTAAAATAAAAAAATATATATCATCTGCATAATACCAACCTATAAATGTCCCACTGCTGGGCACAGATCGCTTGCTCATTGCGGGTTGGCAATTTCAGATTTCAATTTTTGGAATCCAGGTTTCCTCGCGATGTTTTCTTTCACCGATTGTCAACGATGTCTTTAAATAATCAAGAAAGTACATGTAACTTTTGTACTAAAGTCATATTGGTACTTGCCTGTAATGGGTAAGGCCACCAAGCAATCATAATCATACAGAACCATCACAGAACATAAGAATGACATCAGCATAATCATACAGAATTAGACATTTCGTAATAAGCATTACTATTACTAAGACTTTGAATAGAATATAATTAACCGCTTTACATTCGACTGTCAATGAATACTCAATAAATAGTTACGATATTAAGCACTGATACCCACCGTCCCTAGATTAAGCCGGCCAAACTAGCAATAAAAATATGTCCTTAAATAATAAAAACTTAGATCCAGCCCTCCCTTCATGTTTTTGCCTTATTAAGATTGTTAGCAACGCACTAAGTCGAGGTCCGAACCCAACAGGGGTGCCCTTAGTGAAAGTTGCTGACGTATTTGGTTTTTCTATTGCTCTGGCTAGAGGTCCAAGGTTCTCGCCAAAAATCCGGTGAAGCAGTCAAAGCCTGCGCTCAGGCTAACTGCGTAAATCTCTTAAAAAAAATGATAAATAAACACTGATATTAAACATTATCGTATAGCTGGACATACTTGTCGATACAGAACCCACACCCACAACCTCAAAAAAACATAAACAAAAGAATACGCATTCAAAAAAGCTGCGAACAAATGTATAACAGCTTACATAATTATCCAAATCATAAAAGTTCGTAACGAACTGTTAGTCGCGTAAACAACTCATTCAATTATTTAAAAACCTGTCATTATGTAATTACAAAAATTTAGATCTATATAATCGCGGCTCCGTGTTTAAATATCTCGCCCTAATTTTTGGTTTACGAATATATTATAACTAGCTGACCCGGCGAAATTCGTACCTCCTAAAAGACGATTCTTAATTTTTTTTTTTTTTTTTTCTCCCTAAGAACCATCCTCGTACTTCAAGAAATATTCTAAAAAAAGAATTAGCAAAATCGATTCAGCTGCTCTCGAGATTTGCGCTTAGCAACACATTCAGCGATTCATTTTTATATTACAGAAGATGTCGACAACCTCGATATTTTTTGAGTTCTGTGCACCAAGAGCTTTACATGCACCTATATTGTTTGTTTTATTTTTTTTCCTTAGGCCGTCCACCGCCCCGAATAAGCTGGTATTCCGGCGATACTCTGGTGGACGCATCAGACGGAGACAGCGAGATCCCCGCAGTAAGGGAGAACGAGCTCTACTTGCCTCTGACCAGAGACAACGCCGCGGCACTATCCTGTCGCGCCTCCAATACTCACCTCGCGCCGCCTACAGTCGCTGTATTGGAAATTGAGCTGTTTTGTAAGTAATCAAATTTACTTTTTGTAATTAAAATACTATTTGTGTATAAAGACACGAAGAACAATTATTTTGAATTTTTTCATAAAAAAAAAGAACTTGCAATGGTCAGTAAATATGGAAATGACAATGGGAAGCTCTTTTCTTCAAGCAAACAGTTACCGTGCACATTGCACCGGTATGTCCAAAATTCGTGCAATTTAATCCCCAAACTAAATGCGGTCAGATAAAATATATAGACACATGACCAAATTCGAGCCAGGAATTCGTGTTATAAATGTCAAATATGATAAAACCGTAACTAATTTCTGGAATTCTAACCGTGCGTCGAGTTGTTCCGCGAAAGTTAGGATATGTGTGGTTTTACTCTCGAGCATATTTGGAGTGCACTTGACCGAGCCGAATTTGTGACCTCGATATTTGAAGAGCTGCAATCGTGTCCGGAAATACTCGGAATTTTCCGGAACATGCTTGAATGTGAGCATATTGTACATGAATAGAATTTCATAACCAAAACTAATAATATCTAAAAGATTTTGGAAAGAAATTTAAATCTGTCCTTTTCGGAATTTAGTATTGAGGACGTTTGTAACCCTGAAAAACGTGGTACATTTATAGCCTACGTATATACTTCTAATGTATAAAAATCTCATCTCACAGTGTTTGTTATCGAACTACTCCAAAACGGCTTGACCGATTTTATGTTTTTTTTTGTGTATTTTTGGTAGGTCTGAGAATAGGTCGTAGTATATTTACACCCCTAGGTGATAAGGGTGGCCTTGACCAAACAACATTTGACGGATCATTTTTTTATGTATAAAAAACATATCAGACATTTAAAAAAGCATACAAGAGCTAATATCAACAGTGCACCGCTTTTTGATGTTGAAACGGGCTGGTATAATTTTATGCTCATTCCAGGACACATCACTACTGTGTGTTGATGTAATCTTCTTAAACAAGTCAATAGTACAAAAACACACCAAATAAAGTCTTGAAGTCTATGTATAATAAATAATAGATTCATTATAATGTTCACAGTGCCCGCATATAACGTGTCTATCCACTGGGTGCGAGGCACGGTTGGGGATGCCCTCCGCGCCGGCAGGCCTGCGCTCGCGCACTGTACGGCGCGCGGCTCCTACCCTCAGCCGGAGCTGTCCTGGTGGCTGGACCGCAAGCACCTCACGCATCATAGCAACCAGGTAAGGGTTTTGAAAATGCTTCACATTAAAATACAACGATTATGAAGGGATTTTGACATCGGAAAGGTAAATTAACCATTAAACCGTGAGAAAATCCATGTTATGCTGTTTTAGGAACGTTTTATTTGTCACTGTAGCTATATCTTTCTCTTTTTATTATCTTCCACTTTCTTCACATCGATTCTACGTTTAAACTTTTTAGATTTTATGTTACCTACTCAATTTCTATACCTAGAACTTTTTTCGAATTCTTAGTAGATAATTTATGTATGTGTATACCTTAGAATATACTTAGACAAGCCTACGGTGCGCGCGTCGCTAGTAGCCGTTGTGGAGAGAGTAAGCAAATTGTTAGCTGTAAGCACTACGCTCGTCTACTGATTTAAATGATTTTCCGCGCCACGACAGACGTTTATACAAAAATATCGATGGTTCCGATGTTATTAGGGTAATATGTATTAAGTTTTGAAATAGTTTTAATAAAACGGCGTAGTTTATTGGACACAAATTTTACGATGCTCATTTGCGCATTATATAGTTTACTTATTATTTCTATAAGGTGTATACTTAACGATACATAATTATTTATACACACGTGTTTTGTCCGTAAGCTTTAATAATTAATCTGCACTTCACTGCAATCAATAGTCTGAATCGCCCGTATGTACCATTTACAAGGTCTTTCTTTCACCCTGTCTTCAGCTGTTAATGGTCAGACATTTTTCCTTTGTCAGACACTAATGTTCAAATTAATAGTTCCAAAGGTAGGTTGTCTTAAAGACGTTTGAATCAGCATTTTAATTATCAAAAATCTATTCTAGAAAAACCTTTGAAGCGTAATTATAAAATGAGATAAAGATAATAACTTTTGTGAGGAGTATTCATAATTATTTAGAACATAACGGTTTATTCACGCACATTCTCGGGATCGCCCGACTAGTTTCAGACTCAATAGGAGTCCCTAATCATGAGCTGACGCGGCGGCGGTGGTGTCACGAGTTGAACTAACGAACTGTCGATGAGTTCGACTCGCGACACCACGAACACCATGTTCCAAATAATTAAGATTAACCCGTAATGTTTTCGTTTTTTATTAAAGTTGTAGTAAGAATTTGGATCTTTTCATGACAGATAGTATAAATTAATGGTAGGTCTAGTGATTTATTATAGAAAAACTGTTTCTGGGATAGACCCGTAAGCAAAAACTTTTACTGACTAAAATTGTAGCTAAAAAAGTAACATCTAAAATCTTTATTGAAAGATATTTTTTATCTAAACAATGTTTGGTTTTAAAATCAACTCTTAAAGCAATTTACTAAAAAAACGTGAATTTAATTTGTAACTATTATTTCGAATCAAAAGTTTTACAATAAATTTGTGCGTTCTGAGGTACGAAGGGGTCTTGGTATGTTTTGGTCACGCTTCCACGGACCAACCGCGGCGAGCGCGGCTTATCCTTTAATGTCGGACAAACGTTACGGCTTAAACCTAGCCGCGAGCCCCTCCAACATCGTTGATGATCAAATTTATTAATACTAACTGGAGCCCGCGGCTCCGCCTGCGTGGGTGTGGGTTATCACGGCAAAATTGGATTATGTCCTCTCAAAAGATCCAAACTTACCCCTTACGAAGTTTCATTAAAATCAGTTTAGCAGTTTAGCCGTGAAAGCATAACAGGACAGACAGTTACTCGCATTTATAATATTAGAATTGATAATTCCGTACCAAAATCACATTGCGTGTCCAACACCCGTCAATCTTACCAAAACACACAAAAACAATCCATAACGGAACACAAACTCACCATCCCCTCATTATGACGCACAAAAACCAAGCAAGGGAAGCTAATAGCAAGGAAATCAATTAACGAAGATACAGGTAATTACCAGACGTCAATCATTTTGGTTGCTGCGCTAGCGATTACGCTGCAGCTTCGAGCGTTAATGAACAAGAGCTCCTGTAACCATCTCTAGAATCAAAAAGGTTTAAATGTCTCTTCTGCACTATCGTCCTTTAAGGTTTGAAAAGAAACGGTTTTAGTAATACCTTTTTTCTCGAATGAAGTTCCGACTTGCAAATGAAATTTAACATACTTATTTTATATAATGCTTTGTACGCCTGCAGATATGGACATTACGATTATGTAAGTATATTGCTGTTGCCCACAGCTCCATCCGCGTGGGTGTCGGTTATTCCGGATCCAAGCTTACACCAAACCAAGTTTCATCAAAATCGGTAAACCGGTTTAGCCGTCAAAGCGTAACATACAGGCAGACAGAAGGACTGACAGACAGAGTTACTTTTGCATTTATAATATTAATATAGATAATATTAACATACTTACGCACTTATAAAAGGTGTTACCGAAAGGTTAAATCTATCCAAAGGAAAAAAACACTAATAGAATAGGGATGTTGACTGGGTATGAAAAATTAAAATCTATTTAGTCCGTCAGTTAGACAATAAAAAAATATTAGACACGTATTTTTTACTTTTATCAAAACAATAAAAAATTACAAAGATACAGCGCCTTAAAGTTTCGGAGTGGGGGCTTATGACGCATTGCCTTGGTAAAAATTGTAGCGAGGAGTGACGTCACGCGAAATTTCCGTTCTCTGTATTTTGATCATTTTTTGTTTGCAGGAAAAAAGAAAAAATACGTGTCCAATAAAATTCATTAATCTACCAGGCGGACATTAAAAAAAAATAGGAAACATGCCTATTAGAAGAGAAATTATTTAATGAACTCATTTTAAGCTTAAATATTATAAACTTGACCTTTGATAAAACTCTGTATAAAGTAAGCTTTAAAATAACTTGTTAGTGATATACTAAAACCTTTTTACGTAATATCAAAACAACAACATTGAACCATGTAAACCTGATTTCGGTACAACAATACAAAACTTTAGCTACTCTGAAACTAACCACAGGATAAAGATACTTTGATGGTTAGACGAGGGTCTGTTTGTAGTTATTCATAATTAATCACTTATTTAGTAGCGACCTACTTTGGGTACATTATATAGCCTATGTTTATCTTACATGAGGTAGATCTTGAAGAAAAGTGGATTAATCAATCAGATGTCATGTTTGTTCATTATGTTATTATTCTACTATTCTGTTTTTCTTTTTGTCTGCCTGTTGGTCTAGTGGTAAGTAACCCAGACTGCTAAACCGGAGATCGTTTCGATTCCTACCCAGAACAAATATTTTTGTGATGAACACGATCATTTTGTTCTGTGTGTTTAATGCGTATGTATTAAGAAATATATAAGTATGTTTATCAGTAGTCTGGTTGCCATAATACAGGCTCTGCCTACTTTGGGATCAGATGGCGATGTGTAAGATGTCCTAAGATATATTAGATAGGTATATATTAGAATTTTATTAATGTTTTATGTAAATAAGTCAAAATAACATTACTCAATCGTTTGTAATCTGAAAATGTTGAGAGTTTTCCTTAGTTCAAATTTATTAAAAGATCTGTGCATTTTTCACTCCTAAAAAAAACAATAAAATATACATATATATTATGTTTGAAGTAATATGGTAAAGTTAGGGAGTCATTCAATCAGACTAAAAAACCTTACTAATAATATAATATAAATAAATTATCTCTAAACCCATCGGAAACTAAAAACAAGCGAAACATAAATAGACAATGGAGTGAACTAAGTAACAAATGGTACTAGCGCCGCATGATTAAGTATCTACCTGAGAGAAAATAGCAACGATTTCTAACCTGGCCACCTGATCTGTTCCCATTACTTCTTAAAACACACATACACCTAGTAGTACAATGGAGAAGACGACTAGATATAAAAACTTAAAATAAGTATAGTAAGTCCGTCAGTTAGATAATAAAAAAATGTTAGACACATATTTTTTTATTATCTCAGGTTTTAATCCTAAACCTACATCAGGCACCAGTCTCTCACATAGGTGGAACTTAAGTTATTCCTCGCCTTGTTGAGTTATTGTAATGACCTATTGTGAAGAGATAATAAACGATTATAATTATTTTTTTTTTTGGTTTTTTAAAATAAGAAAACGCAAACTACATAAAACGAATCAAAGGTCAGGAGAGGGGGCAAATGTCGTCATGCTTGCGCTCAAAATACACGAAATGTAACGAAAACGACATTGATGACGGGCCTGTTGGTCTAGTGGTTAGTGACCCTGACTGCTAAACCGAAGGTCGTGGGTTCGATTCCCACCCAGGACAAATCTTTGTTTGATGAACACGATCATTTGTTCTGTGTCTGGGTGTAATTTATCGATAATATGAATGTATTTAGAAATATTTATGTATGTTTATCAGTTGTCTGGTTGCCATGATACAGGCTCTGCCTAGTTTGGGATCAGATGGCCGTTTGTGAGTTGTCCCAAGATATTATATTATTATTATTATAATTGTGACGTCATATAAATAAATTAATTAAAAAAATAATTTAAGCTTTTTCTAAAGGAAATTAAAAATATGTCATTTATCTAAGTTACTAAGGAAAGATAAAATTAAACAAAGCACAAACTGTAAGTTAGCATTAGGCTCATCTCGTGATTATGATGAAGGCTTATTATAATTTTGAATCTTAAAACAAAAATCTTTGAAACTTTTAATAAGAAAAGAAAAAAAATACTTTTATATCTATTTCAACTTGATTTCTTTATTTCAGAGTTGGTTCAACTCGTCTCTCACGGCGATATCGTTCTTGGAACTAAATCCTGCGGTGGGCGACAACGGTGCGACGCTCGCTTGCGTCGCCACCAACCCGGTGATGGCGCCCAACAGGGGCTCCAATGCTGACGTCATTACCTTAAATGTCACATGTAAGTTATTTTTAGTTACAATGTTTGTTGTTTCATTAATATGTATTTATACAGGATGTTACCAAAAGCTATGTGTATCCAAAAGGGTGAAGAATATATCTGGGATAGAATCAGTTTTCAAAGTTTCAGCTCAAAATGAGTTCATTAAATCATTGATAACCTATTTCTCGTATCAATTTATTCGACACTAAAAATCATAAAAAATGTCTCACCGCACTACGAGTGCCAATATCTTATTACGTCACTCGCTAAATGTAAGATACTAAGACTTTACTTCAGCGGTCTGTTTCGGTCTCGTTATGATTTTTGCTGTCGAATAGTTGATGCGAAAAATTGGGAATCCATTAATTAATTCGACACATTTAAAAAAAAAAAAGTCTCGTCTTACTAATAGCTGAATAATCAGTTGGTAGTACATAAAAGTTTTATTCAGTACTTTTCTAACTTAGTTTCAGTTTCAAGTCATAGTTTATGCCACAAGGGAAATTCGTTTAGGAACCGTAATTATTCAATTCACGTTTGTATAACTTAGTTTTGAGTTCAATTTAGGCGAAATAATGGATTATTAATTTAATAAACCAAGTTTTATTAATGGATCAAATACTTTGTTATGAAGTGTAAATACCCTTAAAAATAAAATGTATAATTTAGTGGATTTTTTATTTATTTATTCGACTGATTAACAACTTATTCAAACATATATTTTGTCTAGTGTCTCAGACAAAATAACTAGACAAATTAAATGTGACGCTTTGACAGTCAGACGATATGCTTCAGCTTGTTATAAAAACAATTTTTATTTCCAATTAAAGCCTTAAAAAAGTTATTAAATAAAATCATTCAATCATACGTATTATAACTACTAAAGTTACTGTTTATTTGCCCTATTAAGAATTCTTTTGAATTTTTACTGAGTGATCGTTGGACTGATTTTAATGAGCGGCGTAAAAAAATAACTGATTGTAACTGATTCTCAGATAGAATAAGAGAGAGAAAATAGGTACATTATTTAAAATTTAAGGAGAAAATATATTTTTAGTC
Organism: Diachrysia chrysitis; assembly: GCA_932294365.1. NCBI lineage: Eukaryota > Metazoa > Arthropoda > Insecta > Lepidoptera > Noctuidae > Diachrysia > Diachrysia chrysitis. The sequence goes on from OW028661.1 coordinate 4,436,263, forward strand.
TGGCTTAAAATATAATGCTGCGATTTAATTACCGTGTTATTTTTTTATAATTAAACATTTCGGTTTTTATCCATCGATTCGGCTTGAGTTCAACCCATCTTGCAACACGATGAAATTAGGGACAAATTCTGATTTTATTGGAATTTTATCTTACGGAAACGGGAAGAAAGATATGGCGGGACGAACAGACTCGTTTCATAAATTTTGGTATACTCCAGAGAGAGATGGAGAAAGGGTACAGAGGCCACTGCCCCGCAGTGAGTGAGTGAGTTAGAATATGGTAAAATAACATGTTAAAACAATAAATAATAAATGTAGACAACATCACGTACATTACTCTGAACCCAAAGTAATTAGCTAAAGCACTTGTGTTATGGAATCAGAGACAGCGAAGGTATCACAAACGCCCAGACCCGAGACAATGTAGGAAAATGGTTTTCTACTCCTGTCCAGAGATCGAAACTGGGACCTGAAAACACTTTGAAAACCTATGTACGCCACTTGACCACGAAGTTAGTCAACATGTAATACTAATAAAATGTGTGTTTTATGTTTCTAGATAGTCCAATGGTGGATATAATAAAGCTTGGGGATGGCAAGCTGAACGACGTGGTGGAGCTGGACCCTCTGCAGCTGAAGTGCGACATCAAGGCCAACCCGCCACTCGAGAGGATCCGCTGGTATTTTAATGTGAGTCCAACTATAATCTAGCCAATATATAAAAATCTTGTCTCACAGTGTTTGTTATCGAACTCCTCGGAAACGGCTTGACCGATTTTTATGTATTTTCGTTTTATTTTGTCGGACTGAGAATAGGCGTAGGTCGTAGGCTGTTTCTTCGAAAAAAACTACTAAGAGAAAAAAGGATTATTATTTGCATACACATTCAAACTTGAAATAAATTTTAATAAAATTCCTGACCCATTTCTCAATTTACCCATTTACCTACTGATAGACTAATGACCTCGTTATCTATAACACTATACTCTAACCAATCTTACCGTCTACCACTTCTCTCCATTTTTCAGGATATGGTAATAAGGCCTGGTGGTATCTGGGGAGACGATACTTCGTCAGAGAAACTACTTGTAGAAGAAGCGACGCGTGCGCACGCGGGACGGTACGCCTGCGCAGCGGAGAACGCGATAGGAGAAACTAGATCCGAAACTATTATTATCACTGTATTCTGTGAGTAACCTATTCCTTCTATTTTATTCTACCTCACAAACGACGGACAAAGGACGCCGGTTAAATCATCTGTCTTATGGCCAGCTCTTATATTCAAAAAAAGATTCTTTTTGCTTATGGACGATAGGATTTCCTTCGTTTTGCTTAGAAAATTCTACCGTCCTTTTATATTCCAATATTATATTGATGCCGGCCTCCTTTCAAATAGATTTGGTTTTGTTTTTCAATCAGGTGGAAGCTATAAGCCTTTAATTCAATTCAATATAAATATAATTGTATGTTACTACTAGCTGTTCTCGCGGCTTCGCTCCCGTCAACTGACTACCTACCCTACCTATTTTATTGTTTTTAAACCTTCCCTGTATTCTAGCCAACAAAACAAAAAATTATTATTCAAATCGGCCCAGACGTTCTCGAATTTTAGCGAGACTAACGAACAGCAATTCATTTTTATATATAAGATAATAATACTTTACTTTCCATTCCATTCCAGATCCACCCGAATGTACAGGCCACGGCATCAGACTCGTCAAGGAGTCACTACACTGCTACGTCAAAGCACTACCAATCCCCGACACATTCTTCTGGCATCTACAGCCTTCTGGCTTTGAAGTACAGCACCTAACCACAGGATCTCCAATATTACCTCTGGACCAAATCACAGGGCCTTTGGGAGATACTTTGAGAGCCAGTTGTGAGGCCAATAACGACGTGGCATCGCAAGAAGAGGCCTGTGATAGAACCTTCACCTTTGAGCATCTAAGGCCACAGCAGCCGCAACAGTGCGACATAGCCTACGAGTTTGGAGAGTTCCAGATGAGATGCGTTCCAGGTAATCTTAGATTTTATGCATGTGTTAATAGAGTTTGTTTTCAAAAGCTAGAGTTATGATGACTAAGTTTTGCTGGTGTGCATAGCGGCGATTTCTTGACCTTTTACTCTGAAACTTTCCACGAAAATGGTTTTCAAAATACGTTACAAACGTCAAGAAAATACTCTTTTTAGGTTTTTGTGCATTCGACAAATGCTTGTCTGATTCACAAATACTTTTAATAAGTCTGAGTGTAATTGTGTTAATTGAATATTTCCTACACACAGACACCGGATGGGTTTCATTTTAACAGGAAAAGTCGTTCGTAATTGTTTGGTAATCAAATGTTGTAATTTCAGTGGAAAACGCAACATACTACGAAGTATCAGTGTGGCGGATGTCTGAGAGCAATGCATCTTTAGTACTGGAGCGTCGTGCTAGCATGGGGTTCGGCGGGGCTACGGCGATGGCGGCGGGCGGCGCGCGGGGCGGGGCCCGCGGGCCCTCCCCGCGCGCCGGCCTGGGCCGCGTGCGCCGCGGGGACGAGGCCGGGGCCCGCGCCTGCAACCGCTACGGCTGCTCCCGCCCGCTGCTGCTCAGGCCCTCCGACACTCTGCTGCGAGCTGCGGACCCGCCGTGGTGGCATGGTGAGCAAAAGTTTTAATCTGGTTGGATTTATTATGAGATTTGAACTTTTATTGCCAAATGGGGTTTTTTACCAACGCCAAATAACTTTTATTTGTGAAATAAAACTGTCTACTGACAAATTTTGTATGGAACAACTGTCAAACATTTAAAATAATTCTTTGGACAAAGTTATCCGGCGTTGGAAAAATCAGTCCTTAGACATTAGTGCTTTTTAATTTGATTCTTTATGGACCGCATCCACCTCAAGGACGGAGGAAATCTTTGATCGAGTTGAACCTTCTCGCAAAACATTTCAAGATAGTATTTGTAGAGCACTTTTCGTACCTAACTCTCTATGCATAAATAAAAACTAATTTGAAATCTTGTATGTACAATGTGATTTGACAAACAGTTAAAATTTTCTTTAAGTGTCTGTATGTGTTAGGTTTTTGTCAGGTTCAGGATGATTATTTACTGCTACCAACACGTCTTATTAGCTTAGGTAATAAGTGTTGTCCTCCGGCAAAACAGAAAAACTCCTAAGACTTAGTAACCTAAGATATCTAAAAAATGGTTTATCTTCAGAACTAACATACACATTGCTCCATATGTATCTAGATTAAAATCTTAACGTATTTCTAATATCAACTTTACATACCGAACACATGCGAAAACATCCTAATTTGAATAAGCTACGTGCAACTCTAGTAAATGGCCGTATTTCCACCCTTCAGGGGTAGTTTAAGCCATCTAGCGGGAATCGTAAGAACCACTTCATGATATTAATGTCCCAGTCACGTAATAGATGGCGTTACATGTATCTTTCTTATAAAAAATAACAAATTTAGTCTTTGATAACCTAGAGGACAGATCAAAAAGTTTTTTTAAATAGGTTTCCTTTGTTAGCGTAAAGATCGTTCGTTGGTATTCCAAATATATTTATTCGTGTGTGTGTTAGTGCGTCAATAAATTCTAAATACCTATGCTATGCATGAATAGTCAAATACCTATCTGTAATCTCTAGCTCTATATGCAGTATCTTTTTGTTGTTTATTGCTACAGTTATTATTGTAGGACATCTTTTAGCTAGTAGATATGCCCCAGTTTCGGAAACGAATGTTTCTGGATTTATATGATAGGTAATTATGTCCTGTGTGTGAGATAAAAGAAAAACTAGTAAAAAAAAAGTGTCCAGTATATTTATATTATTTATTTTTCCAGTTTTCCTAGAAAAAGATGTGGGCATATCAATAGGCGCGGTGATACTAGTGGCAGTGTTCGTGATATCGTCGGTGCTGGCGCTGCGGCTGGCGCGCCGGCCGCGCCGCAAGCCGCCCGTCATACAGGTGCTGCAGCTCGATGACGTCGCCAGGAACTACATCGATAATATCGCAGGTACCTACATACAAGATACTTCCACACATGACACGCATACACTTTGACTGGCCTGTTGGTCTAGTGGTTAGTGACCCTGACTGCTAAACCGGAGGTCGTGGGCTCGATTCCCACTCGGGACAAATCTTTGTGTGATGAGCATGATCATTTGTTCTGTGTCTGGGTGTAATTTATCTATAATATGTATGTATTTAGAAATATATAAGTATGTTTATCAGTCGTCTGGTTACCATAATACAGGTCGCAAGATATTATTATTATATTATTACTTTTGTTTTGTTATAACAGGGTGAAAAGCTAATAACTTTTAAACGGGCACGGTATGTGGAGATGTCGTGTCGGGCTCTAACCGACTAAAAACACCTTGGTCCCATTCTGCCTTGCGGAACTCCGAGATCGCTTGTGTATGCTCAGTGTGATTCCGGCAGAGATAAATATTAAAACTGCTTTACTGCTAGATAAGAGCCTTTATACAAAGAAGGGCTATGATTTTAGATAGATACAATCAGAATCACCAGATATACGAAACTTGAACTTGTGTTATATAGAGCGAAATAAGAACACCTAACTTTCATTAGGTTCTAAAATAAACATATACTTAAAATGTGGACTATCTTACTTTAACTGCGAACATCCGTGCCCATTTGGACTAAGCACCTAGGTCAAGAAACTCCACCTAGCTTTTGATCGGATTCTATTAACTAAGTGTACGCCCTAATAAAACCAATTGCTTACTCTGTGAAATAAAGTATTCATTTTATCATCAAAATCTATAATTACAATTTTGAGTTCTCCCACATTCTTCTTTCTTTTTCTTTCCTTTTTTTAAAAACAACACTCTCATTAACGAATTTAATCCTTGTGTCGCCGGGGGTTTTACAGACTTTTTAATCACATTTACTAAGAACACACAGATTTATAACAATCTCTGTATCTCCAGAGCACAAGGTGCGCGCGTCGTGCAGCCTGCGCTCGTGCAGCAGCGGCTACTCGGACGCGTCCGTGGAGTCGGCGCGCCGCAAGCCCTGGGAGCGCTGGGAGCCCCCGCCGCCCGACGTCACGCTCACGCTGCACCGGGAGAGCGCCGTCTGACCGCTCAGCCACCGCAACAACTCGCTGACATATCGAACAATACGGAATAATGAGAGTGTTACGTGAAGCGATGATGATGGACAATTTTTTAAGAAACATGGACCTGCTTTTTAGTGTTTTCTAACAGCGAAGACAACTATTTCATATGAAAGCTCTTGGGCTGTATTAAACACAAACTGTTAAAAGTACAAAAGTTCCCTCAGGCAGGATTTGAACTTGCGACTATTGGTTTTTCTTCGGATGTGTAATTTAGGCTATGGCCGCAATTCTGAATCCAGCGATCCATTTTCTCCACAGATTTGGACTTAGCTACCATGGCATAAAATAAAGCACTCTCCAAGAGCTTCCATTTGACATAGAACTCACCGCTGCTTGTTCAATATTGAAAAAGTAGGTGCAAACTGCTCCAACCCCAGGACATTTCTACAATCGTTACCGCTGATCGAATAGCTCAAATGTTTGGAAGTGATAAGTCCAAGTCACGTGAATTATCGAAAATTAATAACTAGTTTCCATACATTTATGGCCTTATTTATAAAAATCTCGACGGTCTGCAACTGCTTAGCAGATTCTTGATTCAAGTTTTCGGTAGAGAATTTCAATTTATATTTATAGATAAGGCCTGTTATATAAGTGATTTCTATCTATGTCAATTTTTGTTGAAATATCCCTGGGTTACGAGGCAAGAAGTTGAATGAAATCGAATTTGGTTTACTGGCCTAACTGTAAACAATGAAAAATGTGGGTTTGTATAAATACAGGTTTTAGACATTTACTTGTTCTGAATTCAAAGAAAATATAAATGTCGATAGGAGTACTCTGTTGTAAAATAATCGGTAATCTAATTACACTGCCACGTTGTACAGTTCATAAATGTTTTAATAAAAATATCTGATCAATAGTTTCAGTATTCAATCACTTAGAAGTCATAAGTAAAATCAGAATAAATAAAATATGACAAATATAGATTATATTTATGACAACTGATGCGCTCTCAGACTATAAGCTTCGCAAATCCTTGTCATTACCTACTTCACTATACTTCAAGGTTTAAAAAACCAACTATGTATGCTTGAACAGGATCGCATTACCTCAAAACTAACTAAAATATACAGTACAGTAATGTATTCAATACATTTCTTTATAGATGCAAATGTAAAGTTCATTATCGACCTTAAAATACAAGCTAAAAGCAACTATACACCTGGAGATTATAATGCGATCATGTGCTATAAATTTAAAACGTGCAAACAGGATACGTGCACGGAAAACATTCCCTACTTTGCCAATTTTGAAACCATGTGATGCATAGATTTTATTATAAATACCAATGTTGATAAATACTGTCTTCGTCTCACTTTTTATGACGTTTTAAACCTACGCTAGTAGGTACCAGTGAAAGATAGGGATAAATTTATATTGACTGATCTGATCCTCTCCATCTCTCATGCTTAACCGCTGGTGGAAAATGATATTTTATGTAGGTATAATATTATTATTGATGAAGGCATTTGCATTGCTCTGCCTAAACTAAAAGGAATTGTGAAATCTTGTGAAATTGTGAAATCTTTATAATTTTATCCCTATCAGTCAGTTGAACTAGCATTTTTCAAAAACGTCTGAGACTAGGTTTCGGCCATGAGTATAGCAAAACTGTCTTCTTAAATAGTTACATAGACAAATGCATTTATTACTTTACGTATTACGCTACATATTCACATTATTACAACAATCTGTGCCATGAAACCCTTAAAGGCTCCAACGAATAAAAACAGGCTTTAAATTATATGATTGTTTATTACTTAAAGCTTATATTTAGACATGTAATTAAGTAAATCTAATAATAAATATTTAAAATTAATTGGCTACTTATTTATATTATTCATCTGGAATGTCATCTGGAATGTCACCCCTGTTCTTGTATTTACTATCACCTGTGTCACTTCCTTTCCATCTTATTGGTTCACTCCCTGTATTGTTTTGATTATCAGCACTATTACCATTTAGTTTGTCAGCAATCTGAGTTTCTTCATTTGATTTCCACTCATTTTCTTTTAATTTATTATTATTAATTTCTGTTGCAGATTCTCCAGTAGTCTCAGGATTCTCTGTAACTTTGTTAGTATGTAAATTATTGGCATTCATTATTGATTTGAATGCATCAGAATCGAAGATGCTTGGTAATTGCACATATTTATGTTGATGACGCCACCCAATAACATGGTGGTGATGACCTCTACGGTGGTGATGTCGGTGTTGTCTTGACGGATGCCTAGATCTGTGATTAACGTGATTATGCTTTATTCGTTCAGGTGACAAAGCATCTTGATTCCCGGTTTCTCCCTTATCTGTTGACATTGGATTATGTAAGGAGTCATTTTGGACAGCTGTTTCGCTTGGGAAAGTATTACCTTTTACTCCAGGCTCTTTCTTAAAATCCGTATTATCTGATACTGGAGGAATATAATTATCTGGAGCGTTAACATCAGTCTCATTATTTGTTTTTACATTTGTCTTTAATTCGTCTCCAAATCTCTGTAAGGGAACTTTATCTGGCTTATTGTCTTCGGAGGCCATTCCATTCGGAACTTTGCCATTTTCATTCCGTTTATATTCTGGATTTTCATTTAAACCAAAATTTTCCGGTATATGAAAATATAAAGGATAAGGATTTATGGCGTGGTGATGACGATGATGACGGTGGTGATGGTGATGGTGTCTCTCTGGCGGATGTCTTGAACTATGATGATGACCATGAATTTTCCTTGATCGTTCCGGTGTCAATCGATCTTCAATTCTTATCTTTTCAGTCGACGTTAAAGAGTTCTCAATATTTGGGTCTGCTGTTACGTTTGATAAAGTATTCTGTTTAACTCCAGACTCTTGGTCCTTTAAATCGGTAATTGAAGAATCGTCATTATTACTTGGGGCCTTAGTATGATTAGACTTCAAATGGTCCTCGAATGTTACCATTTTAAGGTTATCTTGGTTTCTATAAACAAATTGATTGGAGCCATAGCTGGCACCAACTGGATTAGTGGCGTTATCTTTTTCACTTGTATAATTTGATCGATTTGTATCTTGGACCGTTTGCCCCATGTTCATTCCCTGAAAAGTTTCTGTATTGGTAAGACGAGACACGAATTGAACTCTATAATTGAGTGGGTTTTCCGTCGGCGATACTTCGGATTTTAACGACGATGGTGTTGAGCCCTGGATTTCATCATTGGTAATAGTCCTATTACCTGTAGGTGAAGTTTCGTTTAATTTAGTATGTAAATGGTGATGGGGCCTGGCGTGGTGGTAGTGATGGTGGGGCCGACGGTGATGAGAATGGTGGTGTCTGTAGTGATGATGTCCGGGATACTTGTGGTGATTATGATGATATCTCTCTGTTGTCTTTGGAGGATATAAAGGATTTTGAATATTTTGGTCAGCTGGAATGTTGGGATAGAAGACGTTGACAAATGAAGGTGCAGGATATATTTCTGGTGCAGGTTCAAATTGATATTGGTCGGCTGGAACCAAAACGCCGTCGTCAACCCTTAACTGATCACAATTGGGCAAATCAGAATTTGCTTCAATTGTTTCCGGATTACTTTGATCTGAGTACATCATTGGTAGTTCTGCATTCTGCGGTTGCTTATATGGATTTATTAGCTCAGCTGGTTCTTGAAAATCCTCTTTTTCTTCGAAAGGTTCATTTCCTTCTGTATACACAGGATCACTCATTTGAGTCACTGAGCCATTGTTTATTTCATTTTCATTAGATTCAGTTTCTCCACTACTATTTGGAAACATAGGTCCTAAAGAACCTTTTAAGAATTTATCGTAGTTTTCGTTTAAAATGCCTGATGATACTAAATTATTAACATCTTTCAAAGCATCGAAGGTGTTACCAGAAGTTTTCGCGCCTACAGTAGACCCAAAGGCATTTAAGTCGACTGGTATCTCCTCAGGATTAGATTCCCCATCAACGGGCACTTTAATTAAAACGCCGTCATATCCAGGTAGTTCAAACAGTTTAAACTTGCTTGTTTCTCTTATTTCTTCTTCAGTTGATGGATTAAAATCTAAATTAATTTCATGTTTTCCATAAAGTATGTTTTTCACTAAATTCTTGAGAAATGTAAAGTCTCTTTTGTTTCTTCCATTTGGTAAAGCTACAGCTAAACTTGCTAGTAGCAAACACTGAAAAGGAACACAATTTATGAGTATACGAAATATAAATTTTACAAAAATATAAAATACACATCGAATACTCAAAAGCCACATAACTTTGCATGAATATGACTACAAGCCTAAAAAACAATCTAACAATAGAAATGAAACAGGGTCCGCAAATAAAAAAAAAAAACAAATAAAATACTTACGTTCATAAAAATACAACGCATATTTAATTTTAATTCACAACACAGTTAACATCACTAACTCATGTCCAGGTAAATACTGATATATAATTTGAAATGTCCTGCGTTTTATATAGCCATGGGATAAAGAGCTCATTAAGTAAGTAATATGAGTCACAGCTATTTAGTTAATCACTTGCATAGAATACTACAAATCAATTATCCTGGTAAGAAATTTCTTAAATGATGATAACACAATGAATACATCGATGGCCCCACAGAATAAACGTGCAAGAGCTCTTACACAAATTTTTTTTTGTTGCATTTTTCGTTTCTTTGACCTATGCAGCACATTCTAAATTTTTTTTATAAATTTTTGACTCAAAATACGCCTATTATTTCATTTGATTCCTTTATTCTAGGGAAAAATCATGGAATTTTATCACAAGTATAAAAGTATATGCTATTGTTAAACGCTTTTTAGGTCCTCGAGTTCACACGAATAAACGTGTTAAAACGAGAAAACTTTTGAGAAGACTTGTGCACTTCTTCGACTTTGTATAATAGCAGCTTACACGTTTATTCGTGTAATAAAGCATACATTTTTTATTCTTAATGTGTCATAATATTGTGGAATGAAAGTTTTAAAATATTTTTTATTTATAATTAAAGTATTGCATTGCCTCCTACACGCCCAATCAAATGTATAGTTTGATAGAGAATGCCAAAGTTACTGGGCATAAATACCAAGTAAAACAAATGACACAGAATAATTTTATAGATTTCAAAGAGCTGATAAAAGGGAAGAATTGGTTTAAAGACATTCTTCTTAAAGTGCCTCTCCACTACTGGAGGTTGGCCGTCAGCTCAGCAAACTTCTTCCTGTCCTGCGCCAAGCGAAAAAGTTCTTCTACGCTGGCGATTTCTGTCCATTCGCGGATGTTGCGTAGCTAAGACTTCTTTCTCCGTCCAGCGCGTCTTTTCCCTTAATTTTGCCCATCATTATCAACTGAAGGAGTTGATACCGGTCGTGTCGCAAGACATGGCCCAGATATGCAACTTTCCTTTTTTTTACGGTCTGCAACAATTGCCGGTCTTTCCCGACGCGTTGGAGGACTCTCACATTGGAAACTTTCTGTGTCCAGCTAATACGTAGCATTCTACGATAACACCACATTTCGAAGGCTTCGAGAAATCTTTGAGTGCTAGCTTTTAGAGTCCAAGCTACATAACCATACAAGACCACAGGCCAAACGTAGCAATGTAGCATTCTCACTCTGAGCTTTATGGATAATTTACGGCTACACAAAACATTCTCCATCCGTTTGAGGGTTGCTCGGGCAATTTCAATCTGGGTCCGAATTTCTTGTTCGCAGTTCCATTCTTCATTTACCCAAGCACCCAGATATTTGTATTTAAAGACATAAAACAATAATAAACGTTATAACGGTATAAAATTTACTGGAGTAAAATAAAAGAAGTAAACTTCTCTCACGAGCATCTTGATTCAGTTTATTTCAGGTATAGTTTTGAAGACGAATTACGGGAGATGCGAATCATAGTAAGATCTAATTCAAGAAGGCGGCGAGGAGTACCTACTGAAGATCCTGAAAACTTAAGACTTGTATATACCTCTTCCTTTACATAAGGATTTGATAAGTTTGTGTCATTCAGGAGCCATACTAGACCATTACCAAACTTTTTATAGAAACTTAGTTCCTTTGGACAATTCGATCTCTGTCACCAATGATATTTTTTTATAGGGACTAGCCCACCACACGTACCCTTCATTGCAACTCCTGTAAGCCAGGATCTACAATGATAACCAATGAATACCACAGAAACAGTTAAGCTCGGTGTGTCCCAGGAAAACAATTGACTGTCTTGGAACCCGCAACGAAATTAATCAGAAATAGTAAATACCTCCTATAGTCCTATAGTCGGAAAAAATTGTTTCCACTTCCCTCAATTGCAAGCGGGAGACAAAAAATAAAGATAGGCCATAGGCAAAGAAAAGATAAGACAACTGAGTTAGGCCCAGTTGTCAAGCACCACGGATAAAGTTTTAACATGAATGGATCCTAAAATTCATTTAGGAGCTGTTATTTTGATTCCAATAATAGGTATGGCAAAAACGTATGAAAGCACTGAAATTTGCTCTGGTAGCAACAGGGTCCTCAGACCAATGATAGTGACGAGGAAGATTAAGTATTTTAGATTACGATATGATTCGGTTTTTTTTTTTGTTATCAGTTGAAGCTAATAGGTAGCTATTTCCTAATGATGAAAGAGATTTAAGTTGTTTAAATTGTGATTATTATTTAGTGTTTATACAAGTAGATAGTTACTTGATTATATTCTTATTTTATTAAACCTTTTTCGTTTAATTTCACCCTTTCACATAATTAATGAAGTTTACATTATTACACCATGCAATAACAAAAGTACATTACATAAATGAGAATCGATCTTATGAACAGTGATATAAATGCATTTTATCTTTACAATAATCAAACAATACAGTAAGTTACTGTAAACAACCGTGCTTATGCTTGTAACTAGGTATTAAAGAAACTTGATTATTGTCGAATAATAGTGTAATACAATATTATTCGTTTTTGTTTGTTGACACTTTACACGAATAACCGTGTAATGAAAGTTTACTGTTATCTAGTCATAGAAATTCACAAGAATAAAAATATAATAAGGTTTTTCATAAATTGTCGGAAAACCGTTTAAGTTAAAAAAAATATAAATATCTAATGTAATAATATATTTTTTTATCTTTAATTTGATATAATTTGTTTAAACCTATATACTACCAAACAACAGTTATTCAAGTTTAATCGTTTTTATTTTTTCCTGAAAAGTTGTAGTTTTTGACTTACACGTTTATTCTGTGGGGCCATCGACATACCCTAATTATTCTTAATTAGGATTTGTATTGATTGCGTGCTTTTGAATTGTTCATTAATAAATCTGGTTATTTATGTTAATTATTAAGCAAAACTTACCATTATGCAGTAGGTAGGTACGGTGGACTGTTGCTAGAAGATTCAATACTCGATTGAAACAAAATGTTTGTAAGATTCAAAGATGAATAGTTTCTATCTAGGCTCTGGTAATTGTAAATAGGTATATAAATTTACTTATTTGTCATCATAAACTGCGTCTCTTAAAAACTGGACTCGCGCATGACGGTTACTTACCATTTTATGAAACCCTTATTATAGCGGTAACAGAAAAACACACTGAAAATTTAGCTGTAGGTATTGGAGTACATGAGTCAGAGAGAGACAGACGGATGGACGGACAGCGGAGGCTTAATTAAAGCATCCGTACCCCAAGGGTACCAACCAGGACCCTACAAATGAACGTAATGTTGAAGATATTTTTTTTAATTATTAATTTAAAAAAATATCTGCAAGTCTATTTATTCTTGATGTTTTCAAAAAATAAGACTTAAGTAAATCGAAGAATAAAATAGGATATTGTTAATAATGATATTTCAGAAATTACTTAATTAGGGTTTGTAAATAAAACCAATACCTATTTTGACATTAGAATAATGTTTTATTAAAACTAATGGAAGACAATAGTTACAATTTGTCATATTAATTCATTCCCCTTAACTACCAGAGTTAATTTTAAATAAATAAATTTTACATATATTTAAAAATAATGAGATTCTATTCGATACTTAAGAATAGGCCTACCATACAAATATTTGGCATGACGTACCTACTTTCAATTAAAATAAACATGTTTTATTACATACTGTAAATTACAATTTCATATAGGATTTTACTACTAATAGACTAGAAATAAGAAATACAAAAGGTAAACCCAAAAAAAACCCGTCAAATGTTACCTACCTTGGGGTAAGTGACAATAATACTTCATGCTGTATTAAATCGTAATGTTTTAGGTTTAACTATTTGACTTATAATCTAATTGGAAGATTAAAACACTATTTGCATGTTAACCAACATTTTCTTAAATTAAAATTTAGTTAGCATTAAACGTTTACGTAATTTGTAAGAAAAACACGTCAGTCACGACACGACATCCAGAACAACCTCTTAATAAAATAAAGTCTCATATAAAACAAGCTGTATTAGTTGTTTAAATTAAATAAACCAAATCGTAATTTTTTATTTTACCGTTTTTGATCAAAATTATATTTAAATATACAAGTTATACATATATTTGTAAGCTATTTATAATATAACCCTTTATTTTGAAAAAACAGGAGATGACAAAAAAAAAAATAGTTGGGGTTTCTATATCGCCTGGGCCATTTTAGATACTTTTTTTATATAGTCAGTGTCACTCTCACAATTGAGACGTATCTAACGACACCTCTCAAGCTAAAAGCCATCAAGTCGTCTAGGCTGCAGAACTTGCCAAAAAATTATACATACCTACATACATAGGTACACTCGAAAAAGTGTATGTATGTAGGTAAATTTTACAGTTTTGCAGTCCGCTATAAATAGTTAGGATAAAACCTTAAAGTTCCAACCTCCAGACAACTAATTATAATCTCTTTTTTAAAGGTTGGATAATAGTCTTGAACAAGCGTACATTCACGATATTTGTCCTACTTTAAATTTACAAAGTTCACAATTTTATTTACTGTCAGAAATTAGAAAAAAGTTAAACGAGGAGTACAAAGCGACAAATCATATAAAACAGCCGACAAAATTCGTTTAAAAAAAATCAAACTTTAGATATACAGACACCATTTTCGATAATTTAAACGGATTTATTTGGAGTTCGGTACACTCGTTTTGACATCATTTCTAGAGCTCGGTGCTCCATCCACATATTTATTTATTCTGATTACTATTTCTGATCTTTATCGTAGATGATTGCTCAAGTTAAGCGCACCAGGGTACTTCAGCATCGAATACGTGCCTCGAGGAGTGGATGGCGTGCGGGGCGTGGTGCGGCTGCGGGGAGCCGTGCAGCAGCTCACACATAAAGCTGATGTACGTGATGGCTAGCCGCAGGGTCTCGATGCGGGAGAGGCGCTTCTCGTAAGCAAAAGTCGGTACCTGCATGTTACATTATAATTTAAAGCAAACTTTTATTCGAAATGCCCTAGAAATGACCTAGGACCAGAGTCCTTGTCAAGATAAGTCAAACGAACTCAAACTGGACTGTTGGTGCGTCGTTTTATTAGATTTACAATTACATGGATAATTTGAGCTTAATGAAAACATTAAAATAGTAACAGGTTTTCAGAAACACAGAGGTAAATATGTAGTACAACTCGGAAGATTTTATATAACACCCCACTTCGAATAGGACCCGACCCATCCCAGACTGATACCCTGCTGGTAGTAGCGATAAAATTGCCGTTGCATGTGGCTATACGATTATAAGTTTCCATGTAAATAGTTATGTAGTGTTAACTTGCTAAATCACTACCGATTCAAGGCTTAAATAAATATAGACTTAAATCATAATATAACTAAATCTATTTATAGCTTTTAGACAGATCTTCTCAACAACAAACTATTGCTAAACAACCGACCTGCTTCGCAGGAAAAACAAAGCTAGGGCATGTACTGGTTTGTAAAATCAAGGAGTTCACAGTCACTTCAAAACCTGATACATAGTAATCTAACAAGTAACATATGATTATTAGTCACTTCTTATATCTATTTTTTTTATATTTTTCATCCAAGCCATGCCATGTCAATCCATCCGAGTATTAGTTCCTTCAAGTATAAATAAACAAGCATAGAGTGCACGTATAGCCAGTATGCGTAAGCTAAAATTTTAGCTGTAAGTACTACGCTTGTTTACAGATTCAAGTGATTTCCTGTACGACGACATGACAGACATTTATGCGAAAATATCGACGGCTCACCTAATTTTTACAATAATTTTACACTTGTTCATACTGGTGTTTATTCTAAGATTAGATCTATTACGAACCTTCCTACGCAGCTTGTCGAAGGCTTCGTTGAGGTTGAACATGCGGCGTCTCTCGCGGATGTTGGCGGCGCGGCGCTGCGCCACGGACGCGACCCGGCGACGAGGCTTCTTCCCTCCGGAGGGCACGCGCGAGCCGCCGCGCCCGCCGCATCCCGCCGCCGACCACACTGCACATAAACATCAAATATTATTATTTAATATCAAACTTTGTTCTCGAATAGGTACTGGAAGAGGATAAAATAAGACTGGAAAGTGGTGACAACGGCGGGCCGGTGTAGTCATTCAAAGTATCAAGGGAATCAAAAGTATACATCTAATAATCTTTTTTTTTTTTTTGGAAAAGTTTATGCAGTTAGCCTGAGCGCAGGCTTTAACTGCTTCACCGGACTTTTGGCAAGAACCTTAAGGGCCTCCAGCCAGAGCCATAAAAAAACTAACTACATTAGCAACGTTCACTAAGGGCAGCCCCTGTGGGGTTCGGACCTCGACTTAGTGCGTTGCTAACAATCTTAATAAGGTAAAAACAGCAAGGGAGGGCTGGATCTAAGTTTTTATTATTTAAGGACATATTTTTATTGCTAGTTTGGCTATCTAATAATCCCGTTGTTTCCTAAGATCCCTTGTTTGTTAATTCGTACAAATTTTAATAACAGAATTTCATATTCGTAATATTCATTATGTGGTACTAGCTGTCCCCCGCGACTTTGTTCGCGTGTTTTAGTTTCAACAGTATTTCATTTTTGCAAAATTTTTTATTTATGCTCCGCTCCTATTGGTCGTAGCGTGATGTTATATAGCCTATAGCCGTCCTCAATAAACGGACTATCCAATACAAAAAGAATTTTTCAATTCGAACCAGTAGTTCCTGAGAGTTCAAACAAACAAACAAACAAACTCTTCAGCTTTATAATATTAGTATAGATAATAATAATCTTAAAGATATTTTCTTTCAAGAGGGTGTGAATTATTTTTGTCCCGCGTTGCCTCTTGAAGTAAAAACAAAATATTCTACTCAGCGTTATTGAGTGACCTAAGAATTCATCAAGGAATTTGTGTAATGTTTCGTGGCAGCACATATCTTGTTTGTCTAAAAGAGCGCAAGAAAACAAAAAAAAACGTATGTGTTTCACATTAAACTAATCTTCTAAAATTACTTTGATAAATAAAATACACAATATATTCACCCAGGTCGGCCGGCGGGAACGCCAGGATATCGGGATACGGCACGGGTGCCGGCGGCGCGTCCCACAGCGGCCCGTACGGAGACACCTCGCTGCCCTGCTTGCCACACAGACTTATTAAATTGTAGTCTAAAAACCACAGTAAATAGATAGCTATTAAACTTGCAGCTTTTCATTGCATATTAGTGTTATAGCTTTAAAGAAGAAGAAACTGCGCAATATATGAACCGGAGAAGTACATTTTCTAATTGCGCTTTATTAACTTAACTAGCAAGCCGCACCCGCTTCTCACGGGTAGACAAAATATTAATGAATTATACACAAAAACCTTTCTCTTAAATCACTTATATATATTGCTGAAAACTGCTTTAAATTCAGTTGCGTAGTTTAAAAGATCGAAGCGTACAAACAGCGGTAGCGACTTAATTTTTTATCGATACCTACTATTTAAAGATTCCTCTCCAATAAAATAGTTACCTAAACAAAATCTTCGATATTTGAACTTGGCAGGCAGCCGTTTTTTGATTAGAAAAATGGGGCTTTAAATCATATTAGGTACAATCACTCATAAAATCAGCTAAAAGAGATAATTATGATAAAAAAAATGTATAGAATACTTTTAAATTATTTCACTGATGTAAAAACGAAAACTATGACCTCTTTATCGGTTCTAAAAACGTTTGCTGTAAAAAATAAAAAAAAAATACTACCAGAATTTTACGTTAATCTGGAATTTTTCTTTGTTTGTTTGTCGAATTTTTAACATCATGTATCAATCTTTTTTATAACCCACTAGCTGTCCCCCGCGACTTTGTTCGCGTGTTTTAGTTACAACGGTTTTTCATTTTTGCAACATTTTTCATTTATGCTCCGCTCCTATTGGTCGTAGCTTGATGTTATATAGCCTATAGCCTTCCTCAATAAACGGACTATCCAATACAAAAAGAATTTTTCAATTCGAACCAGTAGTTCCTGAGATTAGCGCGTTCAAACAAACAAACAAACAAACTCTTCAGCTTTATAATATTAAGTATAGATATAATATTGAGGTCATAGTTTTCGCTTATACAACTATAACAAAATCACCTTACATAAACCTAACACCTAAGGTGTGGCTAAGATACAATTTAATCTCTCGATTATAGCAAATATTTTGAAAAGAGCCCTACTGATATTTTCTTTTATCAGATTTGGGCTGCAGTTCAAGGAAGGACTTTATTGCTCTGGACTGTTGGTACCAAAGCAAAGTCGCTTTACTGATTAGACTGCTATCTTGTATACTCTCCGATTCTAATACCAACATTTAACTAACAGCAGACAGTATAGTTAACACTGGATGCTCTTGCCTGCTAAATGGTTGACGGGACTTAGACAGTGTATTTTTATTTTTTTTTGTTTTGTAGATGATACGTACTGCAGAGCTGCTCCAAACGTGCGGCGTCTCGCTGCCGTAGGACATCAGCGGGAAATGAATCTTGATACCTTTGCACACACTTCTGGACGAAACACACCACCACCAACCGACAAGCTACACGGAGCACAGACCACAGCACCGAACAGATGCAAGTATCAAAATGGACTAAATCAAATTATTATATCTTCACGCTATACCCAAATCTGAACATCACAGTTTTGTTAATATCTCCTGCTGATCTATAGTCTACTCAAAGATTGGTTACAATAGAGTCCAATTTTCATTTTAATGGTCTCAATTTCGCCCCGAACCGTGCTACCGTCAGTCTTCACGCTCCTCATTGGCTAGTTGAGGGGTGAAGTAAGGGTGGTCGCCTGTGATAGGACGCAGCAGGTGCAGTAGGCGGGCAGTATCGACTTCTTGTTTCAGAGTTTTACTGCAAAATTGCCCTTTTCGTGTAAACTATCTTCATGTTAGGCTTTGTAAACCGGTTTTTAATAATAATCTACCTATAGATCATGCATCAAACGTGAATAGCTTTAATTTTACCAAAAAGTTTATCATCATTAACCAGAAAACTCTTCAGTGTTAAATGAGGTCGTCATTGTGATGGTAGGGTTAAGCTTTCGTCAAAATAGTATTTTATTAAATTTACTAATTTCTTTAAATTATATTAAACGCTTTGTTTTTTTCCTATTTTATTTCGGCAATTTCATATATTTTCAAGCTCTCACGTCTCACGACTCAGGGATCAGTATCTAAAAACAGTTTTAACTTTTTTTTCAGATTTTTAGAGACTTATTAAACCGACGGTCTTCGTAATATGCTTAAATTCAAGATAAATAACTGCTCTACGTCTTTCTCACACATGACTTCCTAGTGGTATGAATGTTAGGGTCAATATGAAATATATAAGTACATTTTTTTTAAATAGTCCATTTCTTATCTTTGCTTTTGCTTTATTTAAACCTAAAAATACACGGCGACCGGCTTAGTATTTGTCTCATAATTAAAATATCTAAATAAGAAGGCGGCAACATTTTCTGCCTCCCCGGGCGGTTGACACGCTACGCCACTGTCCTCAACACATCTAGGGCCTCCAACGGCAACTTTCAGTGCCCATATTAATAAAACTATGACCACAATCCTATTTAGCGACGCAAGCCCGATAACCAACTCTCAATCCACTCCCATTTTATTCTTACAATCATAATGCACCTGCACCAAATAAAAGTAATTCGAATCGCATTTGCTAATCCGCTATTGATCATATAACGGGCGTGACGCAGACAGATGGCGGATTGGCTATGGCCGCATTGTCCAACGCCGAAATTGAGCATATTCGTCAAATCTGACGCGAAATTGGCGCGGATGGGGTAAATCCGCAGCATCACTTGTCAGCAAAGAGGGGTTTTATTGAAATGTTAATTTTGAGTCGACGAGCGGTGACACGGTTTGTTTTTACTTTACTTCTATGGCCAGTTCCTATATTTATTAAATAATCGATTTGTTTTGCTTACGGACGGTTAAATTTTCTTCGTTTAGCGATTAGCTTAGAAAATTACACTGCCCGTTAGAAAAACGAATTGTTTCTTAAATATAGGAATCATTAGTAAGGCACGTGATATTTATTTTGCAGTTTAGATAGGTACCTACTTCTTGTTGGATAAAAACGTTATCTTTTTTGTATTTCTTTTTTTTAATCGTGGCGATTTAGCGGGAAAAAATGTCGGGCTCGAACTGTAGATTTTTTTTCTGATTACCTTTCAAATCAGGCTGTAAATTTACAAACATCCTAATGATCAAGTTCACAGTTGATTCAGTGGGTTAGTCGTATATTGCATGGTTATTAATTGTACATACAATATAATCAAATCTGGATCTTATTGTTACAGCGCTAGCTACCTAAATAAACTCCGTTAACAAACGATCAGAAAAACAAAACTTAAATCTTAAAAGTCAATTTCTAACAAGGGGATCTTAATCCGTGTCAAATTATGAGATTTAGCAAAACATGTCGACTGATTACACGCTTCAATTACGATCAGTAAGGGGATGATATTAAAACCAGGGGCGGAGGCCGCACGTGGTGACGTAGGGAACAAAATATGTTTTGATATGATAACTAAAATGCTTTATATTGTGATCTAATTGCTGTGGGGTGCCGCCTTGTTACGCAAGTGTACGATATTGTTTTTGTCATTTAAATATCTGTTCTTTTGAACCATGTTTTGTTGTATTCTCATTTGTATTGATGTATTCTCTTCCTTAAATTTTTTGAAGCAGGTGCATAACTTCTTTTGCCTTATAATATTTGCTGAAACCTATTTAGAGATAGATCAATACTTACATTTTAGATACAGAAACCGTTTATAACAACTTCATGTCTAAGTACAAAGATGTAAGAAATGAAAAGATAACATTTATTTAATTTATATCACTCTTATGTGTAAGTCCAGTTGAAAACCAGCGCCGGGCACTGCAATTTTGGCTTTCGACATATTGCTGAACTGGACCTGTATGGTGCCGTCCTGGGCACACCGCACCGACAAGAAGTTTATCATATTATATTAAAGTTTATTATATTACAAATGGAAAAAGAAAAAAATATCTTAGGCCTTTCTCCTCTGCCTTTCTGTAATGGATGGAAAATAGTTAGACGTTACAACTCCAACTACTTGGCTACCAGCCCGCATTAGCTACAATATACATTTGGGAACACTTAGATACATATGCTTATTAAAAAAAATGCTCCAATCATTTTATTTTTAATGTAAAACCAATTTTCACATTAATGGGCACACGAGCGTACAATCGGCTTCTGACGCAAATGCGATGATATGATTTTAATAACTTGGAACCGTAGTTAATACTCGCGTTTGGACACACTTCCACGTGGCGCAAGGATTGCACCATCTATAGGGGGGCTAAATATAGGGAACTAACTATAAATTTAGAATAATACGCAAAGGACTATTTTCAAATAGTCTTATTAAATGTAAATAGGATAATTCTATACAGAAAACAACTTCTTTGGACATTGTAGCAGAGTACAGAGGTAAGTAAGTCAACGGTAAGTAAGTTAATGTAAGAAGCAAGCTGATCCAGTCTGCACAAAAAAAATCGTATACTTATATCTAAATTGGTCTGAACCGCTGTAAGTAACCTGCCCATCTTCGTGCAGGAGTCCTGCAGCAGGAGTGTCAGTAGAGCTAAGACCCCGCCCGCTCAAACTATTGAACCAATTTCTGGATTTAACACAAGAGTGTGACGTGTAGCGAGTAGCAGAGGATTACCTTACCTATGTGGAATTTTAATCTCGTGTGTAATGTTTTTGTTTAAATGGTTTTTCTTTTTTGTTTACTTAATTGTCGATTGAGTAGTAAAATTGGTTTGTACCATTCTATTAAAATATCATAGGTAGGTACTTATTGTAAGAAATTAAATAAATAAATGAAATTAAATAAAGGTAATTTTGTCCTAACGTGCAGTTCGTCCTAAGCGAGCAGCTGTAAAAGTACTATATTTTTTGGTTCACATTAACCTCCAGTAAAGCAGTCAAAGCCTGCGCAAGCTAAATCGCTAAAAAAGCTAAAAAAAAAAAATCTGCATCTCTTCCAAAAAGAATAAATTGTTCATTCTCATTGGTAACTTTCCATTATGACGGCGAGACGGACAAACGTGTTTCCTGTGCCCTTACTCTTCATACTTATTAGTATAGAGGAAAAGTGATTCAGTATTCTTGAAAAAAAATGCATTGTAATAACAATATTAATTCATTCCGGAAATCCCCAGTTTATTAAAAATAAGTATAAACTACTTATTTTTTAACTTACTCTTGCCCCGGAAATAGATGGCGCTAGTGTCGCACCCAGAAAGTTGGCGGGGAGCCGCTGCCATTTTGAATGTCATATCGTAGTGTACTTTCGCCGCGCGCGGTCGCACCCTATGGCGTTAACCGGTGTTGCTTTTAATAGTTAATATCAAAAAGTGAGAGTGAGTGTGTCAGTAAATACATATCGTATTTTCAATATTTAAAAACAAAATATCGGTTATGTCGCGTAATGGATCCCACGTGTTGCCTTTTGTGCGTTGCCTTGCGTGCCCATGTGACGATGAGGCTCCGAAGCCAATCGGTCGAGAGTTTCGTGATCTCTGGTGCCTAAAAGGGATGTAGGAAGTGCATAGGGTTACTTCAAGTTCCGGAAGTAAGTCATGCAGGGAGCAGGACGGCGAGGAACCTTCTCGCAAGAAACGCAGACCCTCAGATAACGGTTGATCCACGGTTCGACTCTTTACATAACCAGGTGAGTTTTCTTACAATTTATATGCTTATAAAAATGCATACCAATTTGCCCAATATAAATGCAAGTCAAAACAAGTTGCCTGTGGAGACAGCAGTCAACGATTTCATAAAGCATCAGATCTAGGCTTTTGTCAGACAGATTTTGTTGAAGAAAGGTCAAATACTGGCCTATAGGATAAAAGAGTGTCAGAAAGTCTGGTCCAATCCGGGACTTTGTAACCTAAAAATTAATGACGACACGTGTTCCTAAACAAAGTCAAGGTCTAAGTTGACCCTACAGAGGACATCAGGCGGCTATTACTAATGCCATCCTTCATCAAAGGGAGCTCTTGCAATCTGGCTTACAAGAAATCATTGATTGGGCTCACAAAGAACCGAATTTGAATTCAACTACCCTCTTTAATAAAATTACGGAGACATTTGGAAAATCATCCTATCGTGTAATAAATGATCAGAATAAACGTTACAAATTGTTTGTGATAAACAGGCAGTATACGTAAAAACAATGCAATAAAACTGCTAAAATATCCAAGTGTCCCTTAGTAACATTCCTTTTTGAGAAGAGAACATTACTTTATCTAAACAAATGTCGATTTATTACTTATTCCATCCAATAGATTTAGATTACAAGATTACCATCTTGTCCCTAACGTTATTAAGTATTTCTAAGACAATCTTTCGCATCCTTGATATTATGTTTATTTAGCTTTTTCTGTCCCGTAAGCAAGCAGTTGGTATTATCACTATATTGCATTTCCGGATTCGCTCTCTACTCCGTTACTCAGAGTACTCGCAAACGATATTTTTTTTGCACAAGCTCCAATGTTTTATACTTAATATAGGTCTAATAAAAAAAAAATGTTCTTTCCCTTATTGTTTCTTTAATAATTTATAATAAACTAGCTGTTTCCAGCGGCTTCGCTCGCGCTTAGGTTTACCAAAGATAAATAGTTGTTTAGAAATATCTGATTTTCGAATCAAAATGCATGTTTTTTTTTATTTCCTTTTTGGATGCTTCTTTATTGTCTTTCGATCTACGATGCGGTAGTGCAATCTCAATGCTACAGTCATCCATCCAAGCCGTTGTCCGTTAAATATATTAATAATTTTATAATACCTAATATTCAACCTCTATTTACTCTTTTAGAGGGTAGATTTAAAAATCGCTGAAATACGTAACTATCAATTTAATTTTAAGCTTCTGACTTTTAAAATCAGACTTTCTATATAAACTTCTAACCCCTATTTAACCCTTATAATCTTATTTATTTCTAACCAGAAGCTTGTTCTAATTTTGAAAATGACGGTTTTCCTTACAAACTTCCCTTTTACTCCTTCCAAAAAATCATTTCGTTTCAGATGCCTAAGTCGTACAAAGAACACACCCTCTAAGTTTCAGGTCTCTACGATCAGCGGTTTAGGCTGTGCGATCTGTCAGTCAGGACAAAGCATTTTATATAAATTTAAATATAATACATATATAAAGCAGTTTGGAAAAGTAATGACCAAATCGTTTAGCCTTGATTTTAGACGCCACTTAACTATTTTACATGTAGGTGGTACTCTAATTATCAACTAAAATAGTACCTATAGTATAACCATATGTATGAACAGCACGGAAGAAGGCAAATGAAAATTCATAAAAGTTTATAATTAAGTTTATTATCTTAAATATAATTTAATCTTTATTATTATATATCTATATCTATGAGAGGGTTCCATTTGTAGTTTGCGAGTCGAAGGACTGCTCGGAGCTGGGCATGGTGTCGCCGTTCTCGCGGCTGGGAGCCGAATGTCAGGAACCGTCTTTGACCTTCCCGTTTTCAGTAGCTTTTGTTGTGATCCGCTCCATGACTTCGTGGTTGTATGTTGAGTGGAGCATTAGGCCAAGGACTCCCGCTCTGAAAGTGAATATAGGTGTTTATTAGATTTTTTTTATTGTTGCTATATTTAAGAAAGGGCGGTCATCTAAAGACGGTTAGTAATCGGTGTATGTGGAAGGTCTTGTATGAAGACCTGGCCGTTGCTGTAGCAGCAATCCCGGTTCGAAAATAGTGACGGTATCGGATAGGCAGTTAAATCTAACGGTTTTAGGTATGAATAATAGTATAATATATAAGTTACATAATAGATATGTTACAGAATTTGCTAGTAAGTCAATCAAATATGTATTAGAAATTTAGAATGACTGAGTTTTGTCAAAAGTGCAATAATTTAAGTTCAATTTTGAATACATACCTAGACGCCATAGCCAATCTGATGCTTCTCTCCTGCTCAACCAGCTCGTCTAACTTGAGCCATTGCCTGACCCTTTCCATGTCAATCTCAGCTCGTCTGAGCTTCTCCCACTGGTAGTGCTTCAAGCAGGACTTCTTGGGGGCTCGGCAGAACTCTCCGGTCGGTTTGAACACCTTGCGGACGAGCGGACACCCGCACACGTCCTGGTCGCCGACCTTAGGGTCTTTGAAGTGCTCTGGACACATTACCTGGCGGGCACGAGTTAAGTTAAAAACTGATTACGTCCAAATCATTGAGAATGATAAATCATTGAAAAATTATTAAATTATAAACAAAAACACTAATAAATCAATATATACTTTTTTTAGTGTTTGTATATTTAAAATACAAAGTTTGTAACAATCCAAGTTTTATAAATTTTTAGCTCGAACGCCACTGGGTGCTCGGAGGCCGAGGAAGCGGTCAACTTTCAAAAACCCCGATATAATCGTCATATATATGACACTGTCTTCTAAAAATCGTTTGGTAAAATTTATTTACGCGTTCTGACACTAATCGTAACTATTATACACATTGAACTTATCTGTAGCACATATAAACATTTATACATACCTTATGTATAAATATAACATGTATACACGTAAGGTACAGTACGATGCAAACTTAAAGGCGGCTGTGAACACGAGTCGAGTCGCTGCGCAGTACCAAACTTATGCGCCAGCGGGGGTGCGGGGCGAGGTACTGCGCAGCGTTTAGCGACTTCACAGCCGCCATTAAGTTTGAATTGAACTATATAATTATATTACACACCCGCAACCTCTTGCAGTAAGTCGCGTTAATAGGATTATAGTAGTCGCAGAACATGCTCTGGCCATCGATACGCGTGCGGTGGCGACTGCCGAACGACGCTTGCGCCTCGTACTTCACGAAGCACTTCTCCATGTGCTTGACGGCGGTTCGCGAGTGGATCTCGTGACCGCACGTGATGCAGTACATTGAGGTTTCGTCGTCGGCATCCTATAGTCCAAAGAAACAATAAATAAAAACATATTTAGATTAAAAAAATATATTTTCGTTGCGGGTGTTTTACAAACATTCAAATCACATGAACAAAGAACACCCAGACTTGGAACAAGGATTTGTGGAGGACACAAATCCTTAACTCATGCGGGGATTGAACCCGCAGCACGTCGCGCACAGTGGTAATAGGCGTGGTGACCTATACCACTCGGCTATCTGTGCAGTCGGCTAGCATTATAGAAATACATGCTATCTAATTTATTTGAGTATTACACTGTAACTGTGTAATTAACTATTTAGGTATTTTTAATAAATTACGTAGGAGGAAATGAAACATAGAGAAGAAATATAGATTTGATAACAGATTTAATTAGACATCTTTTCAACTGGAGGTATAAAAAGGAATAATCAAAATAATACCTTGAAAACTGAAATAGGACCCTTCAAAATCGGTTAGAAAATGACATAAAATATTAGACCTACCTTATCATCAGTATGCACAATCGTAGCATTCTTGGCTCTAGCGACGATCGCATCCAAGTCGGAGTGCTGCGTATCGAGCGCGCGGAGTGCGGCCTGCGCGCGCGCAAGTCCGCCGCGGACCACTTCTAAAGCCTTGCGGTTCTTCTGCTCCGCTACGCACGACGACAGAGACCATTCTTGGATGCGTTGGGGAAGCACCTGGGGTTAGGGAATATTTAGAAAGTCATGGACAGCCATTGAAAAACCTGTATTGTTTAATAGTTTTGTAAGCCTACTGCAGTCTCACTAGTTGTTTATTGATTTACCGTGGCCACTCGAGCTATACCGCAACAACTAGTGGCAATGCATGGTTTTGATAGAAATTACAATAAATCACAGCCTATCTATCCTATCCGTTCCTATACATGAACCTCTCGATTCATGTATAGGAACTTCAAAGAAATTCGACGAAAGCGGTTTACCCAATTAACTACAAATTATACAAGAAAAAACTACAACCTCAGGCAGGAATCGAACCTGCGACCGCTGGCTTGACGCGCCAGTCGCTTTACCAACTAAGCTACCGAGGTCACTGCCTTGAAGTTTAAATTTTATTTGTATTTAATTACAAATATTCGCTCCGCATGCGATAATGCGTAACAAATAAATAAAATAATACGGTGTACCCATTCACATCTGCATGTAGCATGCTATGTCCTAAACTAACATGATTTATGAAGAGACACCAATATTATTGCATGTGGGTTAAAAAAATCTTGCCTGATATATCCTAGCCGTAGCCAGTCTCATGCCGCACTGCGCGGAACAGTACTTGGAGGCGAACTGCGCCGCGCGCGTGCACTGCGGCCCGTAGCACTGGCGCGCTTCGGTGGTCTGTAGGTGAGCTAATGACTCTTCCGGTTCGTGAGGCTCGCGTTCATGATGCTTCTTCTTAACTCTGTTACTGCTGCTGAGAAATTAATACGAATATTGTACATGGAATATAGCATTATGTTTTCAAGTAAGACAGTCTGATTTTGCAATGTTATCTAGCGCCTTATTTATAAAAATTTGCATCTGATTAGCAGGTTCTAATTAAAAAAAAACATTTTTTTTTTTTTAAACTAAGGCCCTTTGACCTCCTGGTCTCCTGGTCCTGCGAGGTAGAGGAGTGGGGAAACGGAGAAATATTAACCAATAGGATAGAGATAGGGGAGGAGATTTTATACAAATCTATTGTTTAATATATCTCAGTTTCTTCGCTCTAGAGCCTCGCTCCTCTTCGATGGAACCACCAATGCATCAAGAGGGACTTGGAGAATCTCCTAATTTACATGCACTTTTTTCCTTTCGTAATATACATATTACTGTCGAACTTTGATACTGTTATTTTCCAGTTGAATAGATTAATAATTAATTAAATACACATTATTTATAAACAAAACCATTTCCTATCTATTGAAATCTTTTTATAAACTACAATTAAAATTTCATCATAAAATTAAATCTCATAAATTATGTAAATTTATTTACCTGGATTGTCTAGAAGTCTTTTTATTCTTGATACAAATCCTCATTTTACACTTCAATTTCAATTTATTGCTGCTCCCAAACTTGTACATGTCCTCGCAAGCTTCGCAGCTGAAAGGAAATAATCTTATTGTTTTACACTTTGACAAAAGAATTCAACTTCATAATATTGAGCGGGGTTACCATAATATTTATGTGCAAAGGGTAAGCAAACTATTACTGTCCCTACATGTTATGATAATCTCTTTTCTATTGAGTGTTTGTATATAGGTTAATAGCATAGTGGCTTTCTTCATGGCATTCAGTGGCTGCGCTGGGGCCACTGACACCGCAGACAAGAATATTGTAGTAACCATTAAGGGAATCAATTTTTTGCTCTCCCTATATAAATGTATAATTATTAAGTATTTCATCTTTCCTTCAGTGTTGAACATAGAAACTAATCATAAACATATGCACTGTGTGGTCAGGATTGTGAGTGAATATGTGTAGCACATCATGTTAAGCATATCCAATTCAATCCTTTATAAATAAATAAATAAAATAAATAAATGTGGACAACATCACATAAATTGCTCTGAACCCAAAGTAAGTACGTAAGTAGTACATTGACCCGGCCGGGGATCTAACCCGACAGCTCAGAGCTGGCGACACCTTGAAAACCGGTGTGTACGCCAATCAACCACGGAGGTCGTCAAATCCTTTAAAATGATATCTTATAGTAAAACAAATTTTAAGTGGAAACAAAATCTGGTGAAACTATAAGCTAATTTGTTGTAGGCAGATGAATCAATTTAAATACACAATACTTACTGTCCACAGTCGTTTAACTGTAAGCATCCCGGACAATCTCCGCAGCCATCTTTAGTGCTTGGTCTTTTGGACGACTTGTTCTCTGAGTGATCTTTCTCCTTACGCTTCTTTTTTCTATCATCTCGACCTAGACATTTAGAATTTTAAGTGAAGGATTAACAACATGGGTGAGTTTATGGTTGCAAGGTTGTAGTCATCAATTTTTTTTTTCGTTTGTTGAGAGAATAAGATTTATTCCAACAAATTTTAAGTTAGAGATGAAATCAATAAAAATCCAAGTTAGTGAGCATACTTATTTTTCTTCGAAGTTTAGAGGTAATGTGTTTTCAAATAAAAGAGTTGTAAAACCTAACATTGCTATGTTCGAAATTCAAAGGTCCAATTTATTTTTTAAGGTTTGGTGTGTAGTGAAATGTTTATAGGCTTTATTCAATTATTCCTTTAATAGAATAATGGAAAAATATGTACTAAATTTGCTTATTATTAGGGTCTCATCTCACTAAATATTTTGATCAATGGAGGTTTTGGGGCTAAAATGGAAGGGCACACAAATATTTTTGAGGTTTGGAGTTTTCAATCGTTCGACTTAAAGAGGTTCTTTCCACTGTATAAAAGAGATGGAAAATAGTTGTTATTATTATTAAACATACCAACGTCTCCATCATTTTCTCTTTTCTGAGGTCTAAATCTGGTCTTAAGGGTAGGATCCTCCTCACGACAGCGATCACAAAAGTAGTTTTTTATGTACTTTGCTTCTCTCTCAGATATGTTTATACAATCACCATGGTACCATTCTTCACATGAGTCACAGGCTCTGAACAAACAAATTTTAACTTTACATGAGCAAACAGGATAGATAACACCAGAATTCAATAACAAACGATCTAAGCTACGCATTCTAAGTAAGAAGTCGTAAAAAAGCAAATTATTTATGGTCTTATATATAAAAATCTGAACGGTGTTAGGCTATTGCTAAAGAAACTCCTAAACTCAAATTCCCTATAGAAAAATTAAAATAAGAACCTGCTAATAAATTGCTAACCATCGTCGAGATTTTTATAAGGCCATTAGTTTTTATCCAGCTAATAAATAACAACAAAACTTACATCATAAAGCGGGAACTATCTGATGATCGACATATGCAGTACGCTTGGCCAGCTTGATTTAATAGCGTCGTGATCTTAGATTGCCGCTCCGGTAGATCGAATTGCTTGGCGATATCGGCTTTCTGAAAAAAATCTTAGCTGAACCACTAGAAAAAAACTTAATTTTAGTACGTAGGTAAATTGTACTTACGCTCTGCTTGTATTTTTTATCGCCCATGATGTGTTTTGTAAAATGATACGGACGTAACTTAATAATTGCTTGAATAGTTCAAATTCGTCACAATATTAAGTTTCTCTGACAGCAATAAAAACAACTTTTAGCAGGTCGTCGTGTGAAGTGTCGTCCATATTACCACAGACAATAAATTTCACAGATTATTTATTTACTGCGTGTAATTTTATTTATTGATTTATTTGATTAACTATGTAAGGATTTAATAATATAATGTGCTAGAAGCTTCTACAGTGAGCTATAGTTCGATTCAAACTTAATGGCGGCTGTGAACACGAGTCGAGTCGCTGCGCAGTACCAAACTTATGCGCCAGCGGGGGTGCGGGGCGAGGTACTGCGCAGCGTTTAGCTAACTTCACAGCCGCCATTAAGTTTGAATCGAACTATACATATAGTCTGTAGGTAGTGTTAAGTTTTAGATACCTCTATTCCTCCATCCCATGTAAATTTAACTTCATGCAGCTGTTCTTTTTAACGAATTCTAGGTGAAAAGTAAAAATAAAACCCATTTCATACGAAAACGTTCACTCCAATGGTTTATTGAGATTTTAGTGTCGAAGCTCCGTGTGCACAATATACAAAAGCTTCTTGCCTACAACAACTTCTTGGAGCTATGATATTTATGACTGGCCTATAATATTGGTCTAGTGCTTAATGACCTTGACCGCTAAACCGAAGGTCGTGGGTTCGATACCCACCCGGGACAAATCTTTGTGTGATGAGCACAATCATTTGTTCTATGTCTGGGTTGATCTATAATATGTATGCACAGAACATGTAAACAAAATATTATGTATGTATTTAGAATTACAAATATATAAGTATGTTTATCAGTTGCCTGGTTGCCATAATACAGGCTCTGCCTAGTTTGGGATCAGATGGCCGTGTGTGAGTTGTCCGAAGGTATCATATTATTATTTATATTATAATCATTAACTTGACAAAGGGTTCCGCAGTAAATCTTATGTCGTATTGCAAACCTAACATTGTGAAGACTTTGAAACTCTAAATATCTGGAACATTATAAAAAAAGGTTGGTAAAGAGCTGTTCTATATTATAAGATCTGTAAGTAATAGATTTCAAGCAAATAATATTTTATTCTGATTAGTTTTAGTTTCTAAACGCAAAATTTTCCTACTTCTTCTTTGACGCAAACTGTCACTCACTATATCATATGCACAGAGTCAATAATAATATATATATATAAAAGTACTCTGTGAATAATATGCACAGAACAAATATACTGATCATATGTTACCATAGCAACTACAATATTGTTTATCTCTATTTCTTGGGGTTAAAAGTTTGATTAACCGCATTAAAATATCTAAATAACTATGGAAGAATTAGACACTCCTCAGATAATAACGCATATTGAGCATAATATTAACCATTCTATTTTCGATTGTAAATGGATTCCGTGTTCGGCAAAGTTTGTTGTTATCGGCTCTTTGCCCAAAGGAAGTGGCACTATAGACGTATTTGAAATTACTTCTGGGGAGATACGCAAAATAAAGGAAATAGAAAGACCCAATTCCTTCAAATGTGGAACATTTGGTGCCAGTAGCGATGTTGAAAGGAGACTAGCAACTGGTGATTTTAAAGGTACTCTCGAAATATGGTAAGTTTTCTGTAGACGGTTCTCTAATTAGATATGGTGTTGTTATAGATATCAAGGGAAATACGCTTTTGTTAGTTTATAGAACGAGTACAAGAACTCTTAATGCAGAAAAATAGCCTGGTTCTTTGCCTATGAGGGCACATACCTTAATAAAACAAAACATTTAGGTACACCATTAATGTGGTCACATATAGAACAGGAAGCATTTTTTCTACTAAATTTGCTTCCACATTTTGAAGTTTAGATATTTAACACTTATTTTTTTTTTACAGGGACTTAGAGAAGAGTTGTCAAGTATACATAACAAAGGAACATACGGATATAATTAATTCCATAGATGGATTGGGAGGTAATATAGTTAACTGTGGAGCTCCAGAAATTGTTACTGGCAGTCGAGATGGTAACTATTATTAAAAAACCCATATCCCAACTAATTACTTAACAATCTACTTTATCAAATAGCATATATTTTAAGTATTGTCACCTATTTGCAAAGGCCAACATAGGGGAAAGGCCGTGCAGACTAACTTACTATTTTTTTGTTAAATAGTAATAATACCAGCCTGTAATATCCCACTACTGGGCATAGGCCTCTTCTTACATATTATAGAAAGTACAAGCATTGATCACCACACTTGCTCAGTTACTGGTTAATGATTTCAGATTTCTATTTCTAGAATCCAGGTTTCCTCACAATGCTGATGATGATGATGATGTTTACCAATGGTGTCTCAAAATGATTAAGAAACTAAATATAATTTAAAAAAAATCACATTGGTACTTGCCTGTAGTGGGTTTAAACCTGCAACCTTGTACATGCAAATCCTTTCATTGAACTACTAGGCTACTGCAACATTTTTGTGTTATTCATTCAAATTTATATGAGTTTTTATTTTCTCAGGCACAGTAAAAGTATGGGATCCACGTCAAAGAGGGAAGCCTGTGGCCAACATGCAGCCAATGAAGGGAGAAACAAAACGAGACTGCTGGGCCGTCTCCTTTGGAAACTCTTTTAATGATGCCGAGAGGATTGTGGTTGCTGGTTATGACAATGGTGACCTAAAAATGTTTGATTTGCGCACCATGTCACTTAGATGGGAATGCAATTTGAAAAATGGGGTAGGTTATTACATTTTTGATTTACACTAAGTACAAAAAAAAGTGGCTGATGTGAGGGGTGAATTCTATATGTTTTGTATTTCCCGTTTTAACTGCATATTTATAATGCTGTTAAAATGGGAAGTACGAAACATACTGAATTTACCCTCCCTCACATCAAAAACTATTTTTTTGTCATTCATTAAATAAGGGTTTTAACATTTTATGATAATTTTGTTCTACCTCCTTCTAACAAAATCAGTTTATTTCTAGTAAATTGTTAATGTTTTTTTACTGTTGTAATTAGTTTATGAACATTATAATTTCAAAACCTTTTTGTTATCCAGGTATGCTGTGCTGAATTCGATCGCAAAGATATTCCAATGAACAAGTTAGTCGCAACCACTTTAGAAGGAAAGTTTCACGTCTTTGATGTGAGAACACAAAATCCTACCAAAGGGTTTGCTCAAGTGAGAAAATTAAATTAAAAATATGTATTTTTGTAGCAAATTGTATCGTCAATATTTATAAATCTTGATTTTTTAGGTACTTGACAACTCTAGCAAAAGCGGGACTATTTGGGTAGCTCGTCATGTTCCTCAGAATAGGGACATATTCTTGACTTGCGCTGGTAATGGTCAAGTCTCTTTATGGAAATAGTAAGTACCTTTTTATTTACTTGCATCGTTTAAACTGGTTGAAAAACGGGGGTAAACTGGGTACTCTCGCGCGCGTCTGAAAATTGAAAGGGGGTACTATGACACAGCTTCTGAACACGCTTTAGATGATTTTAGCCCATAAGTGGTGGGGGAAATGCGAACAGAACTTCTCTGTGACCAAATAACGGTCGCGTTTTTTCAGTTGACCTATAAATTTAGATTCTAGGTCTGTTAAAGTACCAATTGTGAGAGAATTTGCTGTACCTAACAGTTTTGTTTCAATTTTTCAGTGAATATCCAGAGCACCGATATCATGTAGACCACCAGGGCGTGTCTAGCGGTGTCCCCGGCAAGTTGCGGCGACTACAGCGCATGGTGATCAGCACTCAGCCAATCAACGCGCTGGAATGGAACCGCGACCATCTTGGCCTAGCCGTCGCCACAGCCTACGACCAATACGTGAGGATTCTAGTCACTACTAAACTTAATTTGCAATAATTTAGCATTTGTTGTGTAATATTTAATGATGTTAATTGTTTGTGTTAAAAAAGTGCACATTCCATTATTTATTGATCACGCGGTTGTGTCCAAAATAATGATGATCAGATTGGATGATTGGTTATTCCTCACAGGGATAGAACTTTGCACATGTCAGGGTTTGGAAAGTTCAGGCACTTGTTTTATTTCCTGAATGCCTATATTACGTAATAAAATTAAAATGTTTGCAATAGAAATATAACTATTATTAAGTATGTTTTGTTTCAGTTATAAACTAACTTCCCTATTGAGTGTGGTAACTTTATAATAAGTAGGTAAATAAAACAACATATAAATTTTCTAACTAAAAAGAGCGATTTATTGTTAGCCCTAGTACTTAGGTACACATTATAAATAAAATAAACGCTAGCATTCAGTTCTTATGACCACTAATAATTTTCAAGTTGAATGATCGTGCACTCTATCCTAAAGTCGTGTAGGGCTCATTGCACTGCGCAGTTATGAAACTCAATAACTCGCATTGATAAATGAAGAATGTTCTTATCTGTTCGTGTCCCCGACTTTAGAACGTCGCGACGATTAGTCGACAAAGCGTGACTGACTACATTCTTCACATATCATCATTCTAGTTAAAAATAAGTCTAAAATTCAAAATCTTATTAAGGAAACGCAATATTTAACACAGATATTATTACCATTGCTACAAAGATAAACTGTATGGTCCATTATTTCCGTAGCTTTATGGTTCTAAATTATGCAACCATGCTAATGAAATTAATTATAAATCATCCTTCATATCATAGCTGACAACATTCCTACGCTGATTTAAACGACTACATTATATCGACTCTTTAAATAAGCATTCATTTTTTTACCAAAAACTTATGTTTAGTCTAAAACATGTGCAATCCACTTGCATTACATTAGGTTGTTGGTATCATATTTTATTCGGACAACACATCTGTAGTTGTTTCATTTTGTATTTCATCACTCGAACGAAGGCATTAATGTTACGTGTAACCTAACTAGTGAATCAGAATTGTACAAAAACTAAATTTTTATACTCCGTAAGCTATTCACTACTTCTATAAAACTTACATTATTTTTACACTCTCATGTATGGTGGACTTATTTAAATTTCGTTTTGTTTTTATAATGTCAGAATTAGGTTAGGTTACCTGAAAACACATTCGAGAACGTCACTTTAATAATTTGTTACAGCAGTTTTCTCGATGCTCATTACAATAGATTGTTAATTGGACTTTGATAAAATCCAATACTCAATTTATAGGAACTGACATTTGTAGGTAAGACAGATAATACAGAAAAGCTAGGCTGTCACAGTTAAGTCGACCGACAAACTTGGACTAACTTACTGCGTTACCTGCCAGTCGCCACCAAATTGTATCCAATACAAAAGTCCAATCGTCTTATACATTTAATTAGTCATGCATGGTGTTTAGTCATTCAAGCAGAATTTCTCGACACATTTCCTCTATGACTACACCAATTATTCACAGCATGTTGCTATCAAAATCACCAAATATTGACATTATATAATATAACAGCCAGTTAAACATACAACATCTCTCCCAACACGAGTCGCTTCTAAGTATAACAAACCACTGTATACTACTAATAGACGACACTTATTCAACATCAAATTAAAAAAATAACTGCTTATCTCTATTTTAGTTGTATATATATTTCTTGCATAAATGATGAATTGTCAAATAAGAAATGAGACCATATTGAAATGATATTGTATCTTATTAAACATATATCAACTTTCTGATAGAAGCTAACACAGGTTAGCGCTATAATTTTAGCGTTTAAAGGCTGGCTCGTACTTAACTATTAAATAATTCACACGCTACAGAAAAACCAACATAAATTACTTAACTACCATGTTAGAAATGAACATACATTGAATATTTACATTTGATTAACTTATTTTATTAATAGGGCTGGTACTACACTACCAACACATGTTTACAACCACAGAACAATGCTTGTATGTCACATCACGTGGCGACCGCAGTCACTTGGTTGTGTAGTACCTGATAAAAAGCACAGGTGGATCCATAAAAATATCGAAAGGCATGTGCAATCAAAAATTATTATACTCTAGATAAGTTTCAAACGAAACCTCTATTAATTAAATAATTCAGTTCATTCATAATTACAACAACTATAATAATTAATTTATATAATAAAATCAGCACAGCAATGTACAAAGCTTTAAATATTTTTTGCAATTTCTTGAATTTTCTCTTCACCGTATCTTACATGTTGAGTTCAACAAATAATATTAATAGTTTATCGCAAATGTATAATTATTAATCTTAATTTAAACATACAGACACCGTAAACATATATTAATGAAAGTAACACATTTTGCATACACAGGTTCGCAATACATAAATTATCAATTAATATTCGATGAAATGAATTATTTTATTGTAACTTGCGAAATTAGTATAATAAATAATCAAATTCAAAGGGGGATTGGGTATTATTGTTATAAATAAATGTATTGTCTAACTGTTTAGTCGATCACATGATGCAAATGTAACGTTTGGTGAAGCCACAGTGTACATTGAGATTCCGTCCGTACTGTGCTGCCTAGCCAGTAACGCAGTCGGTAAGAGCTACCGACGTAGTCATGTGAACACCCTCACCGCGGTGAGGATCGCCATAACTAAGTTACAGTGGTTACAACGATAACGCAGCGGAAGCTTAGTGTTCGTCGTCACGAGCTCGAAGCATTATGGCATACCGTCTTGTTATACGTCCGTTAATACACTTTGTACGCACACGTCATATAGCCGCCGGCGACCTGCAACAATATATACAGTCATATTACAATACACATTTTTATGTTCTAACACCAGCTAATAACACTATTTTGTAAATAGATTCATATCATAAATGACTGCCTCGTTGGTCTAGTGGAGTGGTCGCAAGCACGACTGCCGTGCAAGAGGTCTATGTTCGCATCCTGGGTAGGGCCAAAAATAGATAGGCTTTTCTGTTAAGATATACTCAGTAGAGCTCGGAGTCAGAAAATGTGGTGGACCCCCGTGCCTCGAAAAGCACGTAAAGCCATTGACAGCGTTACTTCGCAATTGGGTACGTGACAATTGAAATGTACACTTTATAGTGATATTTCTGCTCTAATCTTGATATTATGGTAAAGATTCTTTAAGGAACCAAGCTGCAATATAAAAGAGCCTTGAGCATTGATATATTTCAATCTCTATTATATTTTCAATTTATTATGAATTTGAGACAAAAGGAGAAACTATTTTCAAACGAATTCGCAACTAGAGCGCAACTAGAGTCATTTAACGTTTTGAAAGTGCCTGAAAAGGCCTACTCGAAATAAAAATATTTTGATTTGATTTGATTTGATTAATTATTCCAGTAAGTTATTATATCTACACCATTTGTTGTATTGTTAGAAATTTGCCGTATAGAAGAGACCTAGTTGTACCGCGCGCGAAATTATAAGGAAATGCTAGTACTACGTTTCTATAGCAATATAAACAAAACTATATAAAAACCAGTTAGGTAGGGCTTATTTATCGTGGCTAGTATTTATTTATTCGTTTACCGCGATAACATCTGCTTCCGTTCGAATGTTCAACCTTTATGAATATTTATGTAATTCAATGACGATTTGTTTGTACGTTAGCTTGTATCCTGAAGCCTTTGTGAACAATTAATTATCTACCTGTCATTGTTTTTATACCATTTAGAAGGTAATTTGTATGTTTGTGTCTAATATTGACTTTTATTTCTTAAAATTATTGTAGTTTTATGTTGTAACATAAATATCGTGGGGGCTAAGCGTTTCAATGAACGGATTTGTGTGCACAAGGTTGAAGGTTCGAACCCATTACAGACAAGTAACAACGTGTCTTCTTTAAAGTTATATGTGCTTTCTTAATTATTCTAAGACATCATTGATACTCGGTAAAAGAAAACATTGTGTGGAGACCTGGTTTCCAATAACTGGCATCTGAAATCGCCAACCCGCAATGAGCAAGTGTGGGGGAACAATGCTCGTTCTTTCTCTACATGAGGAGAGACTTGAGAAGAGGTCTGTGTCCAGCAGTGGGACATTTATAGGCCGGTATTATTATTATATTCTGTAACATTAGTCACTACTATGGTTTCTATGTTATATGGTTAATCAATGATTATTATACAGGATGTCCAGAAAGCAGACGATCGAGTGGCCAGAGGTAGAGGACATTTAGAGGTATCCGAATCACCCCCATGAATGTGCCGAGGTTTTAGGTAGTTTTCGAGTTAGTACTTTTTCGTAATTTCCAACCGAATTCCGACTTTCATACTTCTGCTCACACTGTCGTGGTGAGTCGCAATATGTAGATCATATTTTTTCTAAAGCAGCTAAATAGTGTGCCTATCGGTTGTTTGTAAATTTGCTACAATAAGTTTAAGTTGCCGAGTCACTACGGCAGTTCGAGCAGAAGTATGATGAAAAAGTATAGTAACTCAAAAACTACAAAAAATCGCGGTACATAAATGGTGATTCGATAACTCTAAGTGTCCTCTGCCTCTGGCCACTCGATCGTCCCTACTTTCTGGGACATATATTCCTGTATATAAAAAATCGTCGCGTCAAGGCTACAATTGCATTTGTGTTTATGGTATTTTGTTGCTGACTCTACACAAGTCGTGGGGAGTGAGGTATATAGGATTATTGGAGTTTGTACCTGTGCGAGTGTAGCGAGATTCAGTCAAGGTTGTCCTGAAAGATGAGCCGCACGTAGCCGGGCGAGCCTTGCAGCGGCGAGGCGCAGAACGGGCAGATCGCGTGGAACCCGTTCGTGCCGTGCGGGATGTCCACACTCGCCCAGTACCTGCGAGTTATAAAAGTTGGTTATTTAAGTATGAATACATTTAAAAAAACTTGTAAGTAATGATATGGCGCTGAGCGGACGATGGGCAGTTTGTCCACCGAACAGAATGGTGCTTTGATGTTTGTTACCGTGGGCAACCAATAGAGCTATAGCAATTTTTTATTCGATGGAGAAAAAACCGGCGTCATTTCAGCGCCTAAATTTAAAGACGATAAAATTTAGCTTCGATATTATTATGTAATAAATTAGGCATAAAGATTTACATAGTAGGATTTACGACTCTTTGTTATGATAAACCATAAAATTAATTCACACTTCCTAAAATATTTACAAGGAGTGGTCTTTATGGGCCAAAACCCACATAAATAGGTATCAAATATTCATTTTGAGCTATAACTGAGATATTTACATGGTATATTTTTACCACCTTTAAAAACTGAGGAGGTTCTCAATTCGAGTAAATATCCTTCATATTTTGTTTCTCTTTATATGGTAAGTGATGATATCTTTACCAGTACTAGTAAATTTCAAATGAACTTTATTTACACTCACATAAAGTTGATGTTTGTTTAAGTGGAAATAAAATGGTATACTAACTTGACGGTCCTCTCGGAGGCCATGTGGCCGCAGGGGTTGAAGGCGTAGGTGGGCGGGCCGGCGTCGACGTAGAAGGCGGGCTCGATGCCCATGCACACGCGCACCACGGGCCCCGCCGTCAGGCACATCGGGCAGCGCCGCGCGCCCGACTCGCTGCCGTCCGCGCCCCACGAGTGCTCGCCTGACCACACAGTATTATTTAGATTATCTACTCTGGATATCATTGTAAATAAATAAATTTAAATATGATGTCTTTCTTTTGCCTAGCCTTTGGAAGACTGTGATGAAGTAGGCTTTCAGTCCTATTGTCCTTCACAATCTATTCTCTGGGTTATGTAGTGTTATATATGACAGAGTCCTTGTGAGAATGTGGGGACTTATGCTTGTATTTGGGTCTTAAGAACCCGAAATTTGGTATCATCCATAACCATACTAATATTATAAAAGCGAAAATAACTCTGTCAGTCTGTATGTCTGTTACGCTTTCACGGACCGCGGACCCGATTATGATGACATTTGGTATAGGGTAAGATTGGATCCCAAGAGAGGATATAGGCTACTTTTTGCTGCGATAACCGGCACCCACACGGGCGGAGCCGCAGTCAACGGCTAGTCAAATAAAATCTACATAGTAAATAGCTTAACTAGAACTGCATTGATAGTTACTGTAATTCTGTATTTAGGGTAAGCTTTTTCACAGTTCGCACCTAGTATCGATTAGGTTCAGTTTTAGTTCTTACCTTTGTGATTCCCAGAAACTTTTGACATTAAGTACATAAAATTTTATTTCCTATATAATATATAGTACCTATATAATAAGTTACCTTGTACATGTCCGCAATTAAGATACACGTAGGGCTGGTTGAGGTCCTGGTGGGCGGTGGACAGCTTGCGCGGGATGACGAGTGTGTTCAAGCCCACGGGACACTGCGGCCGGCCCGCATTCAGTTCGTCTACTAAAGTCTCAAGATCGCGTTTTGTCTGTAAACATTAATGAAAAATGTTATTAATGAAACATCGTTTTACATTAGATATTTTTTAGGAATAGACCATATTTTTATCTAATGTAGACAAATTAGGATTTTGATAGTGGACTTACCAACTTGACAGCTAAGCTTTTTTTTCTTTTAAAAAAACTACTTCCGCACTAAGGAATTTAATCTTTGTGTCGCGGGGAGTTTCACAAACATTTAAATCACATGCACAAAGAACACACAGACTTGAAACAAGCATTTGTGGGTCACCCAAAATGCTTGTCCCATGCGGGGATCGAACCCGCGGCACGTCGCGCACAGAGGTAATTGGCGTGGTGAGCTTATACCACTCGGCTATCCGTGCAGTCAAATAGGTTTAACAACTATTAATGGTAAAAGTCCAAAATGCTTTGTGATCGTCCTTCTTTTAAGCCGGCCACTCACATTCGCACGAATACGCAAACCCACAAGTGTAGGACGACATTTGCAAAAGATTTCATTCCCAAGCTGTGTCAGTTATTAAACAGACATCAAAGCGCGCGAATCTTGTTCGAATGTTTGCGCGCATGTGAGTGACCGGGGTTAGAGTCAAAACTTGGCCAATCTCGACTTAGAGCACCTAGTTCCCCTAGTGCATTTAGCAAGCAACTTTCGGCCACAGATTTTAAGGTTTCCCTCTCAAACATATTATAGTATTAGGTCATAAGGCTCGGGTAATAATAAGAACTAAGAAGTACTGTTACAACTATTAGGTATTATTAAAATACTTACCGGTGAATTTTTAAGTCCTTCAGCGCTCCTCCAGAGCAGTGTCGCGCCACATAAGTCTATCATCGTGCCGTCTCTGAGGACGTTTGTCTCTGCTTGACAGGGTAGGCCCTATAGACACAAACCATATAAAATGTGTGATTACAAAGTATTATATTACGCCCGAAGCGTATAGAATACATAAATATCGTAGAATTGTCTTCTTTAAACGTTTGAGGAATATATATTTAGGTTCCCACGCGTGCTTTATATTCTAGATGAAATCCAAGAAAACACTGACATGGTTTTTATTCGTAAAATTATTCAACATCGCCGCTAAAGTTAACGTTCTGAAAAGTCAAATGTTTGGGTATATATCATATAGTTAAGTTTATTGATAGTTATAAATAAAATGTTTAATTGCTAATAAAATGTAGTTACAAATATTTGTTATGGATTTATTTTTAAATAGCAAAGGGCCAATTTTATGTCTCATCTTCTCACAAAACTTTGTATGTTGGTATAACGGTTAATTTCCAATTATATTTTATTTAGCATATCGAGTAATCTACATAAACGGAGTTTAAGAAAAACGAGAATTAATCTATAACTAAATACGAATGTATTACAGATGTCCCTTCTGTTACACAACTGGCTTGATCTGACTCCGGCTAGACAACTGACGCTTTAGGTACCATTAAATTTGCAAACAGCTGTTGCTTTTTATTTGACCTACAACAGCACGTGGTTATAAGTTTTCATTCCATATGTTATTGCACGAACAGATTTGAATACTGGTTATTGTAATATAGAATTTAACAAAGACTTAAGCTATATTAAGTCCCTACATCGTAGGCATATAATTATGTTCTGTGAATGTTAAAATAATAAATTGCTGTTAGCTTTTTTAAATTAGGTGGGGTTATTGACTTAACTAAAATCCAATTCTTGACACTACCGCGTCAGGATAACCCGTCAATGCATAAAATCCAACCAGCACACAACAACAACATAACACTTTATTTTACAAATAATGTTTTAGGTTCTTTAAACATAAAAAGTTTTGTACTAGACAGGTGTTTAATCAGATACAAGCCAATTTAATAATGTAGCAGTTCTTAAATGTCACCAAACGAATCTCTTGGCATTTAAACTTTACCACCACATTATTGCCTTTTTTTTCACAGTGATGCTACATCTGCTTTTAAGCTTCGTTTTCAATTTAATTATTACTATTGCGTGCTAGTAAATACTACTGCAAAGGTTTTAACAACTTGACTGAAACACAGGTTTACCCTAGTTCACGCTGGCAGCGATTAAAATTTTAATATACCTACGTGTAAAAAAATATGTAAAAATTTAATATTATTAGTTTAGTTTTACACTAGTGTAACTAAAGAATTAATGGAACTTCTTTATAAGATCTTTTAAAACAAAATGGTCCTACACAGTAACATACCTTTTTGGTCAAATAAATAATTATTATTATTTAAAGATAAGGCAAGTCTCCGTTCTACTAACCTTCTGTTGTGCAGAGCGACTCTCCCTGAGCGAGAACACAGCGCCCCCGACAGATGTCTCGCGCCACGGCCCGCAGGTGGCGCTTCCTCCGCAGAAATCTCCGCGCGGATGCATTATCAACACGCCATTTGTCGTGAGCCCGTCAATTTCGTGGTTCTCTGTCCATTTTGTGGCTTTTTCCTGGAAATCATTAAACAATTTGGGTTATTTTAACCGTATAAAAAACCCGCGACTGCGCAGGTGACTGAATGATGACTAATTTTAATTTATAACAGAATAGTATTTGAATTATTTTGACATAGTTTATTTTCTATTGAAATAAAGTATAAAAACTATACGTTTATATAAAATTATACTATCATAAATAGATAACAATTTTCTACGAATAGAAATTAGTATCTGACATAATGTCACTTCATCAACTAGGGAAATCCTATCGGGATTTCGCGACACAAATTCCCCTTAACCAATACATAGATAGACATATTTAGATTACAAACTATCTGTACCTATATGAAAATATGACAATGACTAGTAGCTTTATAAATAAATTATTGATTGATAATAACAGAATACTGTAGTTAATAGGAAGGAAATTTTACGCTGACTCATGTAATTAATGTTGATTATTGACAATCGATAGAAAACTGTGGGTGTATGAAATGTTATTACTTGTCAGGTCAGGTC
This sequence comes from Diachrysia chrysitis, assembly GCA_932294365.1. Lineage (NCBI taxonomy): Eukaryota > Metazoa > Arthropoda > Insecta > Lepidoptera > Noctuidae > Diachrysia > Diachrysia chrysitis. The sequence goes on from OW028661.1 coordinate 4,479,271, forward strand.
TCCACACTTTTTTTGCTAAAACATATTTGACCTCATTAACAGTGCAGTAAATATATATATGCACGGGTTATATGTTTGAGGGTTGGTTTCTGATTCCAAAAAAATAACTACATATAAAATATGGCCATGGATATTTTTGATGAAAAATATTTTTCAATTTCTTTTTTTCTGATGCCATAACCACTTGATTACAGAACAAATATTGTTTGAACCGAGTTTAAAACCTGAGGTGCATACTCCTTATGTTTCCTATCCGCTTTGGGTCATGGCTATCTGGCAAGCAGGTATAAACAGGCAAGATAACTTTTTGTTATATGACTGCACTGATCTGTTTTACCAATCGAAATATCTATTAAAATAAAGATTATTTGAATACAAGCACGGTGGTATAATATTGCCTGCCATAAACCTAAAAAACTAACCCGGACCATATTTTAATAAACAACTGTTTCTGGATGTATTCGTCTACATTCCAGTTTTAATAAAAAGTACGTTACATCCAGTAAGTCGATCTACGGCTACTTTATTGTGCAGACTAATAAGAAAGTAAAAGCTTTTAATATTGTCATCGGTACTGTTTAAATGTGAATACGTTCTACGAAATCGTGAATGCCTAAAGCTGCGTATAAACTAAGCGCGGCAAACCATCGAACATTGGCGCGCGCGGCGGCCGCGCACTATGTAGACGGGGTTGCCGCGCGCGGCGACTCGAGCATTGCCGCGCTCGAACGTGCCGCGGGGCGAACCGTTCACTGTCGGTTTTTGAGACCGCATCAAAGGAGCTCCAGTCGTTCGCTCGCGCGCAGTGGGGACGGTGTAGTTTTGGTGATTTGGCTCGCACGGCAAATACGTAAAAATGAACAACGAAAAGTGCCGTTTACTAATACAATTGTATAGCGCTAAAGAATTTTTGTGGAACAGCAAATCCTCACACTACCACAATAAATCATTGAGGTATGATGCGTGGGTACAAATTAGTATAAAAATGGATATACCTATTCTTGACTTGAAAAGGAAAATGACTCCACTTTTGGCGTCATATAGAATAGAAAAGTCCGAGAGCTAAAAGTTTACAAGATTTTTTTTTTAGTTTACAAGAATGAACTGGTCTGGCTCTCCGCCGCGGGGTGTTCGAACTGGATCGCCTGCCGCGCGCGGCAGCCGCGGTCTACGAAATTTTATTTCTACTTATTGGCTCGCGCGCCAATGAACGTCAACTCTGATCGAACATTGGCTCGCGCGGCTGCCGCGGTTAATTTGTACGCAGCTTAACAGTATGAGCGCGTAGTTAGCTAACCGACGGCAACACAGTACATTCAGAGTAAATGCCAAGTAAATCGTTGGCATTTGGCATTCATTTATGTGACGAGCTCGACGTCACAGCCGCCTACGTACGACGTTAAAACCCTCGAATTTAATAGAATATGACGGACATGTACCTATACTCTAAACAAGTCGGCCTAGTATCTAAATGACGCAAATGCCCTTAGTTTTTTCTACGATACCTATACTTTGCAATTGCAAACTTTCTACTCTCTCTTCTTTCTTACTCTATAAGCTAAGCTAGTATTGGTTCTTATCTTTGACATGCGTGTAGTCAACAGCCAAGCACACCATGACAAATGCACAATATGCTAAATTCTTCTTGGATCTAAACTAAATTGCCGTGTTTGTTAAATCCAAGTATGTGAAGTATAATAGTAGAATGAGCCACTTACCCCTAAAAATATATTTCTGGAAGAGTCGAAACCAGCAGCGTATATGCGGCAGTTATTAACGTCGGTGCGGTCAGCTATGATGCGGCAGGCGAACCGCGATATTGTGCTCTGCAGCACTTTGGTATCACCAGTCTTGTCGCCAGCCACTGTGTCCATCACCACGAAATCTATCGGCGATTCTGAAGATCTACCGATCTGTTGACAATAATAGTTTCTTAAAATATTGTTCTGCTTCTTATTTGTATAAGAGGATTGGAAAATTAAGATAATAAAGCCCACATTCAAACCATTATTTTATTGTTGAGTGAACAGTAAGTAGGGAAATGTAAATATTTAACAGTATGATTTACTCAAACAATCAATTGTAGTATGCATTTCACTGCCAAGCAAGATCTACCTGCAACCATCGTGTGCCTTTTAAGTGAGAGTTGAATAATATCATTAATTCATCAGTTCGAATTGACATAGGAAATTCAAGTCGATAATAATTAATAATTATAATTTACTGTTTTCTGTACAGATAAGAATTAGACACTCTTCAACAATATTTTTAATAATCGTAATGGGGAATACCAGACACTGGAAAAAATCGATAAAAAGTAATAATATTTTGCTAATGAGGTTGGAAATCCCAATAAACTCAATCGTAGATACTAAGAAATGTACGTTATTTAATATTTTGTGATTGCTGGGTAATTAATATCTAACGTATTCGTATCATTAACCTTGATTTTACAGCCAAATAACAAGGTCCTACAAGTTTAGCAAGAGAAAAATTATCATTTTCTTTTCCTATAAAAACCAGTCTATTCTAAAATGACAAATGGTTTTTACAATTGAATTGTACGTGATTATCGGGTAAATCATCAGCAACAGCGACTATCCATCTCGAAGAGTGTGAAGGCTGCCTTACGTCACCCGTTCCAAAGAGTGACCGCAGCGCTCTGATTGTCAATGGCGAGATTCGCGAGCCTTCTGTCAAGTGCTCCTCCAAATGCATCGCACAGGCCAAAGGAAATCCGTAATATCTTTAATCTTAATATTTTAATGTGAGTTCGGTAATAGTGTTTTATTTTGTCTGTTAAACTACAAAAAGAATTTCGTTTTTATAAACATTCTAAAGAGTCAAAGAGTGCCTTGTTGGCCCATTTGTCGTTTGGCAATCATACGCCTTATTTTGTGAGCCAACTGGGACGTCAGCATCATTTTATTTTTACATCAACACCGGGCATTGTATTAAAACGTTCGAGTTTATAAAGCGTTTGAGGTTACCTTCAAAACTGAAAACGTTCAAGTGATTCGTAATTAACGCTTGTTTACACAGTTCATTCTCGAAGCAACCTTTTAATTCCCAATTACGAGAATCTCGAAATTCAATTTCACTCGATGTTAGGTAAAATAGAGTTCAATTAACTTATAATAACTTGAGGAGTTTATGAGCATAACAATATAAGACGGAAATACGTAGCTATTTGAACCGTGGCACTGATTTAGATTATTACTTGGTTACATACAAATAGGTAAGATAAGCGTTGAAGAGTAATAATTTAAATTATAAAATTATCGGCATGTCCACATGCGTGATCACGCACATCATGTTCAATAAGTTAGCGGTGTGAAGACAAAGGTAAGACAGGCATCGCTAAGTCGTCATCGGAATTTGTTGCGTTAAATGAGTTGTTAGGTGTGTTTGCAATGTAGTGGTTGTAGGGGCAGAAGAATGCAGATTAGCGTGATCGACGCCGCATTGCCGATGTTGGGTAACTTGAGGCAGTCAACGAGGCGTTTGCGTCACGAGGCTGACGCGGCACCGCGACCGACCCGAAGCCGCCCGTCTGCATTACGAGCACACGCTGTATTATATGCACTTGTGTAATTAACTTTATGACAATCGATCGGCCTACCTTTTTTCAAGGTTGAATAGGTAATGTGGAAACTTCTTTGAACTTTAATTTATAGGAAATTTGCCCGCGTCCTTCCGTAAGGGATCAATATTAAATTAGCTTTATTACATAGGTACTCGGCAGTCTACTTTGCTGGGTACAAAATATTTTGCACAATAAAAAATAATTTTATATACGTATATAATAAGAGTATAACCCTAGAGTATACCGATATATTTGTTGAGTTCTATTTCATTCGAGATACTGTTTAAAATAAATTATTATCGCTCCAATTTATCACGTCAAATTTCAATCAGAGTGGCACTAAATCTACTGCGCGATGACAGCTGCGTCTAGGTTTCGATTGAGCAACTCTGAATTGTATTTTTTACCTCGAAACCACAGAATTAGATCAGCAGGCGTGACGAGAGAATGAAGATGGTGGAGATTAAATGTTATCCAGTTACCGTCCCGTTAGAAACCGTCGTTAGCGTTTAGTGTGTTAGAACCTTAACACCAAGACCAATCCAATCTGGCCACGGTCTAATATTAACCAAAACAATCGATTATTACATCTTGTGCAAAGAGATAAGAACCCTGTCACGCACGGGTATCGGGCGTGTTTCGAATGGGTATTGTTCTCCAGTCTTTAATTGCGTAGACTTAAAATTTATGTTCAACAATTAAATTCTAAGTTTTCTAACCCACTGGTATAATGTCAGAAAAGATAACCGTTTAGGTTTCTTTTACGTTTATTTTAGAATCATGCAAGTCGCCGTTGCCCGGAAATTAGCTGTTGCGTTTACGACACACAAACAACACTTTTTTTTAAGGGACTAGCCCACCACACATGCCCATCATTGCAACTCCTGTAAGCCAGGATCTACAATGATAACCAATGAATATCACCGAAACAGTTAAGCTCGGTGTGTCCCAGGGAAACGATTGACTGTCTTGGAACCCGCAACGAAATTAATCAGAAGTAGTAAATAGGAGGAGTAGGAAAAAAATTGTTTCCACTTCCCTCCATTGCAAGCGGGAGACAAAAAGAAAAGATAGGCCAAAGGCAAAGAAAAGATAAGACAACTGAGTTAGGCCCAGCTGCCAAGCACCACGGATAAAATTTAACATGAATGGGTCCTAAAATTCATTTATTTAGGAGCTGTTATTTTGATTCCAATAATAGGTATGGCAAAAACGTCTGAAAGCACGGAAATTTGCTCTGGTAGCAACAAGGTCCTCATAATAAACAACACCGGACGTCGCATGTAAAGTGTCTAACAAAGCGTTACGTTCATTTTGCCAAAGACTACACTCCCACAGTATATGATGCGCAGTTTGCTCAAACTCACTATTTACGGATGAACACTGACACAATGGTGAAACGACAAGCTTAAATGAAAATAACTTGCTTTTAAAATTGCCGTGACCCGTAAGAAACTGGGCTACACAATGATCAACCTCTATCCAAGTCTTCTCCAGCCGCTCACAAACGGACGGAAAAAACTGGTAAAGATGACGGCCCTTAATAGACGTTTCCCACCTAAGTTGCCATTCCACCATCAGTTCCTCATAGACATCGGTCTGTGATTTAAATAATCGATCAATCTTTATACGTTCGCGTTGAGTCAAAAAGTCGTTATTCAAACCATCTCTAGTTGAATAGTACATAGCCGCGCGACGTTGTATCTCTAGATCAACCGGTAGAACGCCTGCTAAAACGGGCAGGGCTTCAGTACTGACAGTCCGATAGGCCTTACACAAGAAGATCAACGCCAACCGTTGACTTTGGAGCAATTTACGTCGCGCCGCGCCTATAGTGGCCCTATCAGCCCAAACAGGTGACCCATAACAAATACATCCCAAGTACGTAGCCCGGTAGATGATTTTTAAAGTGTTAAATGAAAGGCCCCAGGTTGTCGTTGAAATTCTTGTCAAGGCATAAAAGTTCTTTTTCGCTTTCTCTCCGATTGTTTTAATATGTTCGACGAAGGTAAAATTTCTTTCCAATACAAGACCAAGATAACAAACGGTGTCTCGTTTTTTGACTGCAATGTTGTTAAATTTAATGGTCGGTGACGATTTGAGATTTCCTTTTAATAGTAAATGAAATGTTTTGTGTGGGGCAAAAGTTAGGCGGTTTCGTTCGCCCCAATTAAAGATTTCTCGCAAACAAGTATCCGCTATACTCTCAAGGCCTGCTCTAGTGTTAGATTTAATAAGCAGAAGTCCGTCGTCCGCGTAGCCCGTAAGAGAGCAGCCCTGTGGTAGCGGTATCGCGAGGAAATCATCAAAACCTAAATTCCACAGATAAGGGCCTAAGACCGATCCCTGAGGACATCCCAAGGTCAATGTCTTCGACACAGAATGATGACCAAGTTTAAGTTTAGCTGCGCCATGTGAAAAGTAAGAAGAAATCAGGCGATAGATATTATTGTAACAGCCACGTGATTTTAATTTAAGTAGTATCATTGGCCACCATGCATTGTCGAAGGCACCGGAAATATCCAAGAATATACCTAAGACGTACTTCTCGTCTGACGACTGCACTAACTTTCTAACAGAGATGGCCGCGTCTACAGTTGATTTTCCTACCGTAAAGCCGAATTGATTTTTGTGAAACTTCGGACCGTCCGGGAGCAATCGAGGGACGATAAGACGCTCCAGAAGTTTGCCCAATGATGGTAGTAGGGTGATTGGTCGGTAAGACTTAGGATCGTCTGGAGGTTTATCGCCACCCTTAGGTATTATTCTAATAAAACCCTGACGCCAGATGCGAGGGAACACGCCTTCGGCAATGCACTTGTTAAAAACGGCTAAGATGCTTTCTCCCGATAACCTACAAGCCTCCTTTATCATTTTGTTAGAGATTTTGTCTTCCCCTGAGGCTTTATTAAGAGACAGTGATCTAACAACATTGGTAAATTCGTCAGCAGATGGAAGGTCTGACATTGGAGATGCAGGAGGATCAGCAGCGAAAGCTCTAATTTGCTGGTGATAGTCGTCGTCACAGTTCTGTTGATCATCTGGTATAAGCGAGTTGAGAAGTACCTCCGTGGTCTCCTCAATACCAGCGGTGTGCATATTATTAATTCGGATGTTATGAATAAACGCCAGGTTAACTGATCTATTGGCTTTAAACTCGTGGTATAAGGGAGACCACGGACCCTCCCTATCCAATCTTTCTACTACTTTTCGCAACAAGTTTCCCTTAGATTTTTCAATAGCAGCTCTATACCGGGACCGAGCGACTCGAAAGGAAGTTAAAGCTACATTAAACGCGTCTCCGGTAACTTGACAATCAACACTTATGGGTATTATAATATTAACTCTTTTGTATATCCGTTCAACAAACTTTAGTTCTACATAGGTGGTAAAAGTACATTGATATGCTAGCGGACGCCAGAAATTAGACACAAGCATTATTTATTACAATCAGGTGTAATAAGAGACGTCCGAGCCGTGACATGTTAGGCTGGCTATCGTTAAGGTAACGCAGTGGCCAAAGTAACTGATATTAGCTGACCGCAGCTAGATAAGTAAGAAGAACCTACATTACGAAACCGCAGCTATATTACAAAATCGCTTATAATTACAAACGATAGATTGTTACCAATACAATTAAAAAATAATTAAAGAGCGTAAATAAATTTTCCATTATACGCCTCACTGCTAAATTTGTTCGCCTACAAAAGTAGTCAAGTAGAATTTAAATTGTACGTGGTTCAATTGGCGCACTCGTAAGAAAAGATCCTATTGAACCGTTTAGTCCTTTAAGGTCCATTGTGTCTGGCGCGTGCTGCATCTTCAAGATTGTCATTTGGAAAGGAAATTCGATTTGCTTCTTCTCTAGCTATTTCCTCTATTATTTTTGTAGGTGCTGTCGGTTACGTCCGGTTTCAGCTCTCTTGCGAAGTAAAATTTTCTTTAGCTGGGGAAGTGAATTTCAATTTGCTTTCTTTGAATAGACTTTACTGCCATAAATAATTGAATTTATTGTTTTCAATAATGTTGTCGTAAAACGGAGACAATAAATATCCCCGTCTTAGAACAAATTCATAGCTACCGCAGGTGCTGTGTTTCGAACCCCGCCTGGCAACTGAAGCCCCTACTCGAAGGCAATTTCCTTTACATTAACTCGATACTGGCGTTATCACCACGCTCCGCTTGCTTCACAATCTAATTTCACAAGGCAGCGAATGAAATGCACACCATTTGTCTGTCATAAAATGGTAAGTGATACATTACTATTTGTAATATACAATAGAACTCCTGAAATCTACATTTGACTATCAACCTGAAGTTTTGTAAACTGACTCTAAACCAGATGTACCTCCTCTTCACCTCTTTTACAGACAGATATACCCTTTCGGTAACACTCTGTAAATGTAATAACATTAGTTGTTCTTGTTTCGGTACCAAAAAGAGTTTTATATTTATATTTACATTTATAATTCTTTAGAAAGTACCATCAGGCAAACATTGGCGACGCCATTTACCTGGCTGTGCATTCATCTGCTTCCTGTTATTCGGATCAAAACGGCGATAAAAACTCAGGTACTGCAGAATACTACTAAACGCACAATTGATTTCGTGTATTTAAGTCACGTTATTTTTTCAAAGAACCAATTAGGTTTCGTTTTACCTGTCCAGTCATATGAGACGTATGTTCTTTGCGGACGTCCAAGTAATTTGTGAACAGTGTTGTTTGATCACTCAGCCTAATTGAAAGCTGATACCTACTAAGTCAGCCAGGCATAGCAAAGATAATATGTTTAAGTTAACGTGACTACAAGATTGATCAGTTTATGTAGTCTCCGGTTAAATTTGATTCAAATATAACAAGGATAAGATTTCAACGAAATAAATAATCTACAAAATTTTACATTGAAAAATGAATAGAATTTACAGTTAACAAATTGGGTACTTCTTTAACGTCATAATTAAGTTTCAAACAAACTTTTAAAGAATACCGTTATGCTAAGAAGTAGAACAGTAATTAAAAATAGCCCAGAATGAAACAAATACGTTACTGAGACCATAAATACCAAGTGGATCTGTCGTGACAGCGATTGGAGACTGAGCATTCAATTATTGTTTATCGTAGGCGGCATGTAGGCGAAAATACGGGGGCTACACGCGGCTATCTCCAAAACATACGAACAATGAACCTTAAATAATTATGTATGTATATCAAAGCGATCGAATTAGGTTCGTGACGAAAGGTTTTATTAACCGCTTTTTTATGACATCGTCCATCTCTTATCCTATACTTGAGCTGTTAGTATGACAGTGGCAGTAATAGTATTGTTTAGTTTTGGAAGCGGGACTAAAAAACCAATTAGCCTAGCCAAATCACCGTCGCGATGTTCTTACTTTAAAAAGTCATACTGAACCGCTTGGTTAGAAAAATGTATTTGTGCCGGTTTCTTTATTCCCATTTAAATAGAAGGTGGACATGCCAAAAGTCTGCCTTTTTGCGTCTATTTAAACCAAGGTAAATATTATGTCTAAATACAAAATTCAGCAATATCAATAGGCTTGTCACTTGTCACAAATATAGCCAAACATAGCCCAACTTTTGTGGCCCACTTCCTTACATGTCATAAGCATTTTGGGGCACGTGTTCCGACGCATATATGTTAGCGTCAATGTTCGAATGTTACATGAAATTTGGCTACCTGAAATTTCACAATATTTTCGTTATTCGATTTCGGTATCTAAAGGTTTGATTATAAGGTCTATGTTTCAAAACCCGAGGATGACATGAAAACGTGAAAGATGGGAAATTGCCTAGAGGTCCTGTCCTGTTGTTGGCGAGACATCCAGCTGATGGCTGTCAACTGTCAATAGGCGGCCCCCTTTACACCAGAACATATCGGCGGATATTGTAAAATGGGGTGCATAAATATGATTGGGGGGGGCTGAATAGACAAAACTTTGGAAAAGGATTCCTACCTTTTATTGTGTCGAATAATGCATTTAATTTTACATAAACATACATACAACTCTCATAATATTTTTGTAATAGTTATGAATCCTCATAATCAGTACTTTTTATCTGTTAAAGGCAAAAACACACAATTCTCTATTCACTCCCATTTTACCGTACTCAATAACAAGAAAGAAGAGAGTAACAGACGTAACATTCCGTAAAAGAACTAGTAAATGATAAATGGCTAATAAATTACATAACACCGCTCACTCCAACAATGGAAAAAAAATATAAACTGGATGAAATGCACAGCCTAATTAGGAAAGTTCAGACTAATGACATTTTGCTGTTATACATTTGGAGTATTAAAAAAGTACTAAGAAATGTTACGGTATGTCGTTGTGGGGTGTAAAACCCTCGCACTGATTATAATCATTTGCATGACCCGCTAATGATAATGGGTTTGCGTTACACATGATATGTATGTGTGCAACCTTTATGATAAAAGCATGAACTTCTTTTAGGGGTTTGAATTACCCAATAATAAGAAATAGGTAGGCATGCTTCCATATCTTAATTCACTTTTTTTCTTTCTAAATGGTGATTGATATTTTTTTTTGTAGCCAGTTCGCCAATCAATTATTATTAATTAAATATAGTAATTTTATGGGAAACATGCATCCTTGACACAATCTTATATGTGCAGAGGTTCCCACACATTTTAATAAAGTCCCGTACAATTTCGGACCTGTAAGGCTAATGCCAATTGTATGCTACCTACACAGTCATTACGCCGCATTGGAGTGGAACATTCGCCATCCAAACAACCACTAATCATATACAATACATAACTGCAACTGCAAAGTACAGTATAAGTGAATATAGTACAAGAGACTACCTGTTGAGTACTGGATTTCTGGACTATTGATCATAGGTTAAAAACCTTTGGTTAATTAATAAATTGATTATACTTTTGCACTAAAGAAATTTTAGAGTTGATATAAGGTTAAATGGCAGACGAAACTCAAACTGAATCCTTATTCCATATTATTTGAAATAAAAGCTAACGGTAGCGAAAACGGAGAGAAAAACAAACAACAGTTTTAATTAAACTTTTCCCGACTGTGGGTGGCTGTGACAAGTGTAAACATAAGGATTCATGAGTACATAGGAAACCTACACGTACACTTCCAGACTTCAAACACTAAAACGTAATTACAGAAACAGTTCAAACCTATAATTCGCAACAGTAGTAGATGCCTGGGTAACATAATGTTCATCATGGTACGTACTGGGTGTAGTAATGTGTAAATTACGAATAGATTTTTCAGAAACTGTTCTGTATCGTTTAATAAAGAAATATTTTCTTTGACTAAACACGAATATTGGTAGATGGTGTACAATTTTCCAGGAACTAGTTTATGTAGGTATATCAATAAATACAAAATTTACTTCGACTATGCTCAAATATTGGTGATTCTGTCATAGTACAAAACAGTAGCCATTATAGGTATAGATAAATATTGGACGAATTCCGGCGCACAATGAGGCCGTCCCACGCAAAATGGCGCGAAATGGGACATCCTTCGTTCTAGTTGCATGCGTTGCATTGTTCTTTCGCAAGCTAGCGCAGTGTAGAGCATTAATTAATCTAATTTGTTTACACAATCAGCATTATAACTGTAGCATCGCCTTGAATTATTTTCTAATGGAATTAAGATTATCGTGGTGGTTAAAAATTATTATGTACCTACTTATAATACCGGCCTAAAAATGTCCCACTGCTGGGCACAGGCCTCTTTTCATATAGAGAAAGAACGAGCATGGGTCACCACGGTTGCTCATTGAGGGTTGGCGATTTCCGATTCTAATTTTTGGAATCCAGGTTTCCTCACGATGTTTTCGTTCACGAATTGCCAACGATGTCTTAGAATAATTAAAAAAATTACATTGGTACATGCCCGCTATAGGTTCGAACCTGCAACCTTGTGCAGACAAATCTGTTCATTGAACTGCTAGGCCACCACCAAATACCTAGGTATATACTTTCTTATTTACTTAAATCAAACTAAATAGGAATGTAGTCCGGATGTAAATTGAACAATGTGGCGATATTCTAGAGTTCCTATCTAGTGTTTGAAATTATTAGGTTGGTAAATTTTTCATTTTTGTCTATACGATTTTACGTAGTAAATAAGAAATATTAAAGCTAAAAGTTACACGGTACAGTAACACGTGCTATGTGCATGTCACACTAACACTAAAAATATTTTATATACTTAATTATAGCTACTCGTTCATGCACGTTGCACATTATCAAGAAAAATAATAAATTTCACGGCACACTTGACATTTTAATCGTACCTATCGAAAATCGAACCGAAACATATTATGTATAATAAGAACAAGTATTTAATGGAAATATCGTTTATAATATATTTATGATAGCCGAAATTCAGGAAAATTATGATATGATAAACAAGGAAATTTAACTAAAATTATTTAATCAGTTGAAACTACGTATTTAGCTAAAACTTTATACTTCTTCATTAATGTATACAATGACGTGTGGAATTTATTCGCATATTGCCTGCGGGATAACGTCAGGGGAATTCCAACATGCCTGGCTATTCTTAATATTATTACACATCGATTTGATTTAAAAAAAAAACTCCGCAACCCAGATTAAAATTAGGACTTTTCAACATGCAAAGAGAATTATTGTGTGTAATTTCATACGCTTGTTTAGTTCTGAACGTCGATTGTCCGTTTTCTATTAAATAGTCATTAAGGTAAAAGTATCTTAACTGTAAAATCTAAATTCATGGCACACGTTTATTCTACAATCAGTTGTAATTTAAACTTGTTTGCAAGCTAAATTTTCACAGCATTGTTTTCAACAACTTGACCTTAAAATGCTGACGGTCAGTGCGTAAATTACCGAACACTGTCTATTCAGTAGAAAAACATACGGTGTAAATACAATGCAACAAAACAAAATATGTCCTTACACAAACTAAAATTATTACTACAATGATTCGTAATGAGTAGCCGATTGTTTCCCATTGTCCACATATTCGCACATGTTCTCGGCAGGCCATCCCAATTCTCGGCACCATTGTCCTACAAACAAAGGCCATAATCCAAGATGGCCGGCAAGTACAATCTTATCCACGTCCTTACCTTGTGGTCTTTAAAAAATGAAATGGCCTGTCGCACGCCAGCGGTTCTAAAGATGGCCCAATTTGGAGAGTCCCCAAGGCACCAAATTGTTCCTTTTACGAAGCTGGCGTCGCATTTCAAGTCGTGAAAGTATACTGTGATTGCGTTTAAGTTCCGCTACACACTAATATTATGTGTAATGTTATAAATTTAATTAAAAGGAAACTAGGATGTGGCTATCCATTTACTGCGCTGTTCGTATCGTTGGTTTTATGTTACAAAATATAAAAATATTAGTAATACAAATACTTATTTGTTAAATAAGAATCACAATATAAATAATCGGGCCTATTTTAGTGCACGTGCACTCGTAGATAATGTGTTCCTTTTGGTAAAACCTAAGTGTAGCAATCTATTGGGAAGTTGATTCGTGTGTCAAGCGGTTTTACTGCCGCTCCACAAGGAGGTCAAATGCACAAACCTAACGGTTCCGTTATAATAGTCTTCGTGTGGTGAATGAATTATGGACTGCTTCGTTTTTCACGCGACATCGTCCTTAAAAACAATTTCGTTAGAATCAATACCTTGTTTCCAATTTCTTAGCATTCTAAGAAATATTTGTTTAATAAAGAAGCTAATAGAATTTGAATAAAGAACGACAAAAACAGATTTAAATGGTAGGTCGATAAAAATTTAAGAATAGTGATTATATTCGACTTTATCATTATTTTACTAACTATAAGTTCACAACCAAACTCGTTCCGTTGACATTAAAAAACGGATTGATGATTAAAAGAAAAACATGATTACATAACTTTTATAAATATCTTTTGAAAAGGTCTGTTGTATGACAAACTCGGTGGTCCTTGGTTTTTTGTTTTCTAAGTAACTACACTGTGTCCCTGTCTGTCTGTAAGAACAATTACAACTATACCATCGAGATAGCGAGCTTATTTTAAACTTCGACCAGACTATCTGAGTATACCTCCCACGCTGATTAAAGGTTAGGAGACAGCCCTATACATCATTACTAACAATCTCAATTAATGATCTGGACGGACGACCCTGTTATGCCAGATCAACAGCATCTTTCGTCTAGACGCACGAGGGATAATAATGAGCGCTGAGCGTTGACTTCATCTTTTAGGGTCCGATGAACCGTCTCGCCGCATCCCTGCCACCCCAACCTTATATGGGAAGGACTGATCTTCAAAACATTAAGATTTTGGGAGTTCAATGTCTGAAATTCACTAAAAATATGTCACAAGATTTGTATAATTATGCCTCGTTATGTATATCTTGGACGAATTGGATAACTTCATTGGGAATTGGTAAGCGAGGGACCAGAATTGTTGGAAAAAATGGAAGGAGGTTTAGCTCAGCAGTGGGATAGTAAAAGCTAGATATAATATCTATATCTAATAATAATGTATATCTTGAATTATCGTAACAATAAGTACTTTGTACTGAGTTATTGGTTCAATATTACGGGACCGATCTCCAATACAGTGGGATGTCAATGTCTAAAATTGCAATAAAGAAAGATATGACACGAGATTTTTTTTAATTATTATATCCGTCAATCTTGAATTATCCTAACAATTATGTTTTTTGTAAAAAGTTATTGATTCAAAATTGTTCAGATCACAATGAAGATGTTCAAAGCATGTGGAATAATTTACCGTGTTAACGAATACCTGAAAATGAACTTGAATTATTAATTGTTTTAACTGCAGCGTTTGTTTACGCAATCTGAAGACTTTGATCGTAATTTAAAAAGTTTTAGTTAAAAGGCGTATTTAGACCTTTGCTAGGGGTTCGAGAGCGTTTCAGAGTGAAACACTTCATTAAAAGATAAAAGGGAAACTTAAGACTTGGAAGTACTTTGTGTTATAAAGAAAGTTCCGTTCTTAGAACAATATCGAAACAGCCTTCAACTTCCTGTCAGTGAAGTATGGCTTTAATTTTAGCTTATAGGTAAGTTCTGCGGTTTTCCAGATAGTAGAAGGACAGTATAAGGTATTAAAAGTTTCAGAAAACTGATCGATGAATGATGATTTAATAGCAATAATCTAATGCTAGTAAATTAGAGTAGTCAGTTATTTGAATTTCTTTTTAGTTTTAATGCACTTTAAATTACGTTGCACACGAAACGTGAAAATTTCACTATGTAACAACGTTACGTATTTTACACTAATCGCCTGATTTTTTAACGCAGCACTAACACTGATATTATTGTTACTGTAAAAGGTTATCCAAAAGGAACACTTTCTCCAGTAAAAGCATGATATTTCCTGGACACCGGCCAAGGCACTCTCAACAATAAAGCCAGAGATTTCCGCAGAGTGCTATTTCGAACTGTGATTAAGTTTCATTGAATTATTTATCTTTTTATTCATCGAATGTGTGTAAAGAATACACATATTAGGTCATACAAACACATTGGCATTCAGTCGTGGTGGGAAGTAAGTGAAGTATGGTATAGGACTATGATAATTGTCATGTCAAGTTAATTTATGATCAATCCTTTGGTGAAACAAAACTATAATACTAATTGTGAGTGTGACATAATATAGAGTAAATTCATGAGAACAAAAACCAGTTTCTCCGTTCGTGATCTTGAAGGCTGCACGGAGATAAAACACTAGTGAAAGTAAGTTAACCAGGGCGGGGTGAACACGTAGCAAATCTGCTCCATGTAATATACATGAGATGGTGCACGACCGTTAGACAAATAACCCAAGCTCGACATGATTTTGCAGGGAACCGTAATAAAAACTAACATCTACTGACATAATTCAACCCCAAATGTGCGCTAAAGAAAACCTTTCCATCTAATATGCATAGTATTGCAATATAACTTGGATTTACTACGAATATGCAAACGAGTTCATTTGTACCGACCAGTTTAATACCTATTAAATTAAAAACATCTTGTGCAAATATTCCGGTTCCATCTTGGTGGCGCCTGGGTGCTAAGTAATGCTCGTTTAAAAGTGTTAATAATAAACTCAATAAATTGTTGTTGTTAGCAAAGTTGGTCACATTGCAAGGTTAATTTGAATAACGGATCATGAGACACAATCTCTCTTCTATAAAGAAATCGTTTGATAGATGAATGAAAGCATATTGACACGCGTTCAAGACTTCTTAGGATGTTATTTGAGGAGCTAAGTAAATGTTTATCTTGATGTTAGGATAGGCAGTTCATTGCAGATCGCGGTTGTCAAGTCGCGGTATCGATTGCGGCGGGTGTTGCGCGCCGGTCGGCCCGGCGACGTCCTTGGCCCGACAACGCCGTCTCTTACTCCCACCCCTAGGCTGACGTCACGCCCTACCCTCGTTGACATGCAGATCGGGTCATCTGTGACGTCACGTGTCACCCCGTTAACAGTATAACCGTGAATGCATCATTGAATTTTTATGTTTACTGCCGTGATGGCGCTGTGCTCGGATTTACAAAGATTTTTTTCGACTTTGTTGTCCCGTTGAAAGCTATGTTATTTAAGACATGAGCAATATAACAACTATTTATGAGTATAGAGCATAGGCAATTGCGCCAACTCTGAATTACGTACTAGAAGTAGAAAGTAGGAATTTGTATAATGTGTGTAATTGCAATTCTGTACAAAAATGCAGCATATTTTCGCTTTTAAAACGAGTAAATTTATAGACGTAAAGTATTAATGAGACTAAAGTTGTGGGTCATTGGGTCATTAAACCTGTCTCTAAAAGAGGCGTGGCACTATCGCTAAAAGAAGCGTAGCCGTACACCGTTCACCTCGAATACATTATGAAGAAGTCATAAGCATAATTATAAAAACTAGACCTATCTCAAGCCAACGAACTCAAAGAAAATTGCAGTAAATACAGCATTCAGTGGAACACGTCAATGACTGATTAATCATGGCTGCCTACCCCGGTAGAGATGTAAAGTGAGATTACTTAAAGTTTATAATGTGAATACCCTTGTGTGTGATGGTATAATGTAAAGTTTTAGTGATTGTAACCAAACAAAATAATAGATATTATCTCCATGATTTACGGAGCCAGCATGGCCTTGTCCAAATCGGGCAATGCTCACAGCTTGGTAAAACGTAGATAAAAACAAAGGCCTAGACAGCGAAGCGTTACTGTGGAAGGCGCGAATACCGGCTGTAATGCTAACATCGTTCTTTGTCGTAAACATGTTTTGATAGATGGCTTTGAATAAATATGTAGATGTTATCCGTAGCGGGAAAATATGTGAACTAATACTTGGTAATCATAACAAGAATCGAGTGATTTTCAAGCTGGAGTATGAATGAGATATCATTCTTGACTTCGTACCTATCTAGTCGTAAACAATGACGCGATTATATTATGCTAACGTTTGGGGCGCTTCCGGTGCACACTATGCCGCTCCAAGTGGAATAAATATTTATTTGGGCGTTCGTATAGGATTTTACGGCAAGTTTGCGATGTGTTAGCTACAATGGAAGTGGCTTTCAATCAAATGAACAGGATGTGGTAAAGTGCGACGACCGCGACGGCAACGAACTTGACGCTCCATAGAAATTAGTAAGAGTGTCGGTTACCTTAACTGTTCAATTACATTAAAGTTATATACAAATATGATTTTATTTATCTTATATTCCGATGTTGTTATTATAGATACAGTTTTTAAAAGATGTGCGAGCGATTGTGGCTCCGCATGCGGTCAGGTCATCAATGACGCTTGTAGGGACCAACGCATTGTTCTCCCGGGGGGCACTAACCCATATGCGCCGATTAGATATGAGAGACGCCACGACACGCTGCCGCCGGGTAAACACTCCTCACGCACAACGTAAACAAAACGATTTATAACAACAGTCTGACGTGACGGTTCGCATGTAACTTTTTATGAATATAGTATGGAAGTATGGAATATTCTGAAACCCTAATTTCGCAGATCGATTTAAATCATGCTAGAATTTAACAACGTTAAATAAACTGTCGACGGGACCGCAGCGTTTTTTTGGCAGCAAACCAACGTTTTTGTGTTTGTATAATAACCTTTTAATCGTTACATTCCTTGTGGCAAAGTGTCACGCTTCTATTTGCGCATTGCGAATTTTTGAAAGCGTTTCCGTACCGAGGGTTGTATTTGTATCCAAACCGGTGAAATACGTGTCCCCATTTAGCAATCGTGTATCAAGGCTTATTGTTTTTGCTCGTATAGTACATTGTTCTGATGTTTTGTAGAGCAAACAGACAACGTCTGGTGCCCGATAATAGGACACGCTGCAAGGGGATCTTGTGATATCATTTCGAAACCATAAAGCTTATTTGTTCTCCCATGCTGTGGCAATTTTATATTCGTACAATTAACTGTACGTAGGTGCGTCCCCATTCACTGACGTAGTAGAAAGTATTGACGAGAAATAACAAGTTAGGCATTATAATAATAATCTCTTGGGACAAACTCACACACGGCCTTCTGATCCCAAATTAGGCAGAGCATGTTTTATAGTAACCAGACAAGTGGTAAACATACTTATATATCTTTTAATAAATTAATACGTATATTATGATAAAATTACGAAACAAGACCGAACAATAAAAGATTATCTGCGCAGTAGAAACTGTCAGCCTGCTCCGTTGAGTAAGCATGGACTATTTACCTCAAGATTAACTTGGAAAAACCATACTTTGAAACCGGACAAACATAAATCCTGTTAATATTTTTTTACTCACGTGTCTTAAGTATGTCACCACAAAGAGAAACCGTTATCATGTATAGATTAAAAATAATACAAAATAAATTTAACTTGGGCCTCCCATATTATATTAATAAGGGCCAAAGGTCAAAAAGATACGTCCGGCCCTTTCCACTTTAAAAAATTAACATTGGTTGTATCCGGAGGACACGCTAAAACTTTGGGAGGCTTCATAAATTCTTAAGTTATTAAAAACGGCCCACGCATACCTATAGGTATACCTATGTCATTGTTTTACACAAGGGAAACACATTTCTACCGGAAATCAAAGCAACCGCTACCGTCTGCGATATATATAGTGAGGCGTACCTGGAACATATCCGTGTCGGGGTCTTCTGTGTATTCTACGATGACCGCTTGACTGCGGCTGAGTGTGTACGAGATGGAGTGCTGGCTGGCGTCTAGGATAGCCTTGCTGCTGTGCGGCGTCTTGACCACATAGTGCTTGGATCGCCTGACACCATTTGCCTGTGGTCGCCGATATAGCACAAATTTGCTGCGGCGTCGACCCCTCTCTCCCGCTGGCAGGTATCCATTGTATCTGAAATAATTTAATTAATTGAATTCCTGGGTGTATTTTTAATTAACCATAAATCACAACCACTTCCATTAAGGTCAAATATAATAACAGGGAAAAGTTATGCTGTATTATTGAAACTTTGAATCAAAAGACGATTAATGTTTAAGCCTCATCACTCTTCAAATAATGATAGACATTAGAACAGAAAATGCGTACACGTATATGATATAATCCAAGAGATGTTCTTGAGTAAAATCTACATATAATTTTGTATAACATGAATTGAGGCGACTGTCGAGATTACCACAAATCTAAACAATTTGTCATTGAATGCAGTACCTCGAAGACAAATTGTGTATGTGAGAAGCATACTTATGATGAATGGCATATATTTCACATTCTACGACAGTCCTCCAAAATACAAAGATTTTATCAGCTTGGTCCTAGGTCTCGACGGGCACAATTACAACAATAAGTGATTAGTACTTAGTTATAGCCATTATGCATTAATCGCCGATGGGAAAGGTTAAACTTCCGTGAGAATTTAAATCGAACAATCGACTCATACCGACTAGTATCTTTCGGCTCTATTCCCACAGCTAAGCTACTAAATATAAACATGGATATAATCATGGTCATTTTAATATCGTAGTTATAATATAAATTATTACATACTTAATTAAGTAATTTGAGTTATGAATAACAAAACTGCTTATTGCGTTAATGAGTTCAGGTTCACAGCTCGACGCAAAATTCAAGTTCACGTCATTTGAACACTAAAATGACGTCAAGCGTCGCGTTAAATCATCATACATTTCATAACTTACACACGTCGGTAATTCAATTTGAGTAGTTCACACCGGTAAAGTATTTTTATTAAAATGCAAGAAATCAGACAATGTTGACGGCTCGACGCATGGGAAGCTGCACAAGTGCAAACCTTTTGTGTGATGTTATATAAGTCGACGTAACACACTGTCTGATATAAGATGTTTTTGTTGAAAAGTTTAGTTTTGCGGATTCCCATCAGATGAATGTTTCCGCACGGCCAGTAATTTTCACCGTAGCTATTAAAAGCTCTTATATTATACTTGACGAATCTACTAAAATACTACAAAATATTGTTTGTTAGCCGTTAAATAAGCAAGATCAATATAAAAATAGCACGAACTCTCAGAAACATATAAAAAATATCATGAATAAGGACTTTGTGATTAACAAATAATAGAGTTCGTTAGGAAACATTGTATATTTAACCAATTGGTAAAATGTCTAAGACCAATCGACGTATACCTACTTTCTTTGATCAACAGTCAGTCACCTTTTATGATCCAAATAGAGGCAATCAAAACTTCTCCGACCTACGCATCACCCCAGGCAGCTATTGTAAAGGAAAATCGTTTCAACTCATATTCAATATAATTAACCGCATTAAGTCCAATAAAGGTCGGGAGCCCACAATTTGTGGTTGCCTGGTCACCGAATACAGAATAGGTAGACGGCGTACACGAGCACAATATTATAGCTATAGCCTATATTATATTAATGTGTAAGAAAAACAACTTGGAAATAGCCGAAGAGAAAGCAATGAATTACGTCCAAGCAATAAAACGGTTAAATTAAGTAAAAGCACTATTGTTTCCGTTAACAGCATAGGCCGACCATAAATCTGTACGCTTACATATTAGTTAATACACTCCATAAGTTTGTATTATCCTTATTGTATGTTTAAATCGATAGTTTACTGAAACAATAATGAAAACACTTTACGTGTTTAAAATAGAATGAATGGTATTTACATCGGTAGGGCCTCGTACGACGTTGGAAAATCCTATTAGAAATAAATCGATCATTGCCGACACACGAGTCCCGGACTCCCCCCGTAGGCAAACGATTATACTAAGCGGTAGGTAAAAAAATAGGGATAATGTTTCAGTATAATGGAATTAGTGCGGTTGCACACCAGTTATGCATACTAACCTGAGACGTTCTAACCCTCCTGGTACGGACGTAGTGAATAATACATCATAATGATATATACACATAGTTTGCTGTAGCTCAAAATAGACTTCATATAAACATAATACCAGCACTGCAGCACGTTAGCAGAAACAGTTTAGTTTGTACAAACGCATCGCCGTTCAGTATGCTTGGCGTTTGGTTTGATATGTTATAAAAAAGCTTGACATAATTGAACTAAGTATTTGTTAATTAAGGCTTGAAGTGAACTAGCATTGCATGAAAATACCTTCATTTCACGCACTATACTGCACGATACGACCAACCAGCTTAGTATATTACATAAGACATACTATATGTAAACAGTCGCAGATTTTAGATCAACAAAGAGTAAATCCCTATTGATTCCCGCAAGTTACGAGTTGCTTGACGGATTACGGATCATGATGTATCGTTTTCGAAGTCCTCATACCCTTCCCTGCATATCAACCCGAGTTATGAAATTTTATTACAAGAATCTGGCGGGGTATTACGAGCCCACAAGGGGAATGATATATTGAAGCGTGTGCTCATTTTATTTACCAAAATATAGCTTTGACAGCTATATTTTGGTTTAACAAAAAGAATTGGAGATGTTATCATTTTTACAAACTAAAAACTCCGTGTGCTTAAGAAAATCAAAGTTTCCTGCACTCAAGTGTGGCGATGTTACGCATTCAAGTTAAATAAACCAATTACAAATCCTATAAAAATAATCTACTACTATATTTCAACTTTGTTTTCAGCTTTATATACATTTCAACATTATATTCTTTATGCGTTTCTGAATTCATTCTAACATTCAATCGGTATTATTCAATTAATATTAGAGAAGGTAAGTGATTAACCGGGTGGTAATCACTACTGGAGATGGAGGACTCTTCATAATTTCAATTAATTACACATGCCCTTCAGATACGAAAATGAAGTTTTTTTTATATAAACTCTTTGAAATGGCTCGGGTAATTGGACAATTGAACCGTATTGATTTCACAAATATTTCGTTTTATAAATTCGTTGCAGATTACAAAGTATTTCATTGCCATCACGTGAAAGTAAATTCATGCTCGTGTTATTACATTAAAATAATTTAAAAGGTTAGTAGACACTTTCAATTGGACCCACAGACCTAGGAAATTTTCAGTGGTCTACCCAGAGACCACCGAATGTCTCTCACAGTCCACCGAAAGTCTCTCTTACAGGTCTACCACAGTTAAAGTGAGTTGGAAATCGCAAGGTATTTAACAGACCTTTATTTCATTACGCATTTTATACATGGGGTTGTTAATAAAATCAAGACATTTTTAACAACACAAGCAATAAAAACGTTCATAGAATTATTCATTTAATTTTTGTCTAAAAGCCTTTGACCCTACATATTTATATGTAAATATTCTATGCATGCCATCTACACCTACTGATAAAAATATAATACCTACATTCTACGATATAAATATCGAGGGTATAGTGTTAAAACCCAATAAGTGCCAAAAAATCAAAAATCGTTTTATTAAAAAATCTTAATGCATTTTTTACGCTCTTTCCAGTGGTATAATCCAATAAGTGGAATTCGCAGTAGAAAGAAAAGTACTTAAGGTAATAACCCAATAAAGTTACCGTGTTTAGTCAAAATTTAAAATCTCAAACCCTATAAAGTGTGTTATCTTGATAAACAATATTTTTATTTCACGCTCAAACCATATAAAGCTATTTATTGGTATTGAGTGTTCAATAATTTCAACTAAAATTACTCAACGGCATAAAGGCAATAACCACTATTTGTATTTATCGGGTTTTAGCTTTACATACTAGGTAAGAAAACAAACAAAACCAAAAGCTAAATCAAAACAAATGTGTTTGGCGGGTTTTATTGTACGATTATATTTCAAAAGAAACAATTTATGTTTAGTTATATGGTATTCGCTCACTTCGTCAACTAACTTTCTTCAAACTTTTTTGGGAGAAGAACCCAATAAATTTGACTGAATGAATTTGACCTATCAACTTTTTGCGCTACCTGTTGTCAGTTTGCACGCGCATACTGTTTACGCCAATTGTTTTCGAAATTCTTCTGTTTAGTCTTTGTGTTTGCTACGATCGGTGATCGAGGAAGAAAATTAGTGCAACTAGCTTGCATTAATCCGCTGATACCAGGTAAAGTGAGCTAAATACAAATATTTAATTTGTTTTTCTTTTTCGGCTTTTACGAGGTTCTCGTCATGGGGTATAGTGATATCAACAATCATTGTTTGATGCTCTGATCGGTCTATCACCACTATATCAGGCTTATTGGCTACAATAGTCCTGTCAGTGATGATAGATCGATCCCAGTACTATGTGTCACGACCATTTTCGAGAACTGGGTCGGGAACATACCTGTAGTACGGTACCTCAAATTCCACAAGTTGGTATTTCAAAGCAAGCTGCTGGTGGATAACCCTGGCCACTTGGTTATGTCTATGCAAGTATTCACCGTTAGCAAGACGAGAACCACCCGAAACTATATGCCTTAAGGATTCACCCGGACAGTGACATGCCCGACAAATGTCAACTGTGCCATCCTTTATGATATACTTCGGTTGTTGTTTGTCATGATAACTTCATCTATAATTGCACATACAAACCCTTCAGTTTCTCCGAAGAGGTCACCGAAGCTTAGCCAAGCCACGGACGCTAGGAAATCTACTTCGGGCCCATGGAGGGTCCGATAATAGCGTCAGTGTAGCTTAGTAGTCCTTGCTTTGCCATAAATCCTTGCGGTTTTTGACACTTGAGAGCGGTGTGAGGCTCTTATCCACTACCACCATATCTTGATGCATCCCTACGTCAACTTGGAGGAATTACTCCCTGAGGTTACATACCTCGCGATTATGGAGGGTCTTAGCATTCAAAAAGCCTCGACCCCCACATTTTCGCGGAATAATAACCTCATTACCGATGACCGTGGGTGGTGCATTCGATTTGCGGTTAGTAGTGTGCGGACTCTCCTATCCAAGGCGTCTAACTCAATCTTATTTTATTAGAATCAAATTAAAATTATATGAATTTAATCTCATATTGCGCTTTGTTTAACCCAAGTCAAATCGCATTAACGAATCAAACACCGTAATTGTCGCATAATACGTTGTTGACAAATTAAGTTAGTCTGAATATAGAAAAAAATTATTAACGAATTAAGCGGAAAAAAGGCCGTTATTGCGAAATCTCGTACTGTACCGTAAAAAACTCTTTAGTTAAACTATACACATTTTTATACCTTCAAACTAAAAATTATATTCATAACATAAAAAATCTACACACAGCGGTGATTTTCATTTTGAAAACTTTGAAGCTAAATATCTCAAATTGACCCAGGTGTCGCTTAATCTGATATTCCATAAGTACGTCCAATTACATTCCGGTCAATTACCAATTAGCATTGCTAAAAAGTAGGATCTACAAAATATGTGCGAAAAACTAATCATATCAGAGGAACTCCACGCATGGATACGTGGTATGAAGACGTACACCAAGCCAACAGCCTTCGAAAGAATAATTTACCATGTTTTCTTTACTGTTTCTTAAAATAAACCATTTATTAAAGTAATGTTAAATTATAATATGTTTAATTTCTTTTGACCTAAAACCCAATAAGTCGGTACCCTTCGCCACTTTACACTTATTTATGATAAAATGGACCACCTTGGAAACTTAATAATACTGTTATTCACTAATTCAATGTATACACTTTTACCACAAATACTCATTATAACGATATTATTTGAATAGAATAGGTATTTTTGTCCTTAAAACTTAAATATTGAATATCTCGAAAGTGACAATTTCATACTTATTGGGTTTGAGCACTATACCCTCGATATGTTCATTATTTCACAAGTAGCAGGCCAAATAGTTTGCACGTTTTACGTATCGTGAAAAAACTTGCGCTCCACGCACGTGACCGAATGTTAACTGTGTCCAAATAACTGAAAACAAAGGCCACATTAGCACAAACCATGTGAATTTGTTCGACCTTAGCTCTCAATCAAAACAAGTCGAACACCCACACTTTCTAGAAAGTTACTCGTACTTTGTATTTCAAAACTTCAAACGATACTTGAAGTACAATTAATAGAAATCAAGAAGTCTTTGAAATTAATGATTTCGTCAAAGTGAAGCAATTAGGTTTCCGTTAGCCAAAATTGAATTAGAAAACGTATTTTTTTGCGCAAGTATTGTATGTATTTACGTGCCAACGGAATATTAATAGGCTAGACAGTAAACGGCTATCCTAACTAGCGCAAGCATACAGATAAATAACTTATTCGGTACCATATGCATGACAGCCGGCTAAATGGGGATGTCGATCACTCTTCAATTAATTTTAATTTAAACACAATGCCAATGCGAAATTGATATTTACTTTGGAGGACAGGTGTTTCGGGTTTCTTTAAAAAAAAATGATGGAAGGAAGTAACTGGATTCTAAACACAAATAGTGGAAAGAAAAACGTATAACCTGCGACTACTGGCTTGACGCGCCAGTTAGTCGCAGGTTCGAGTCCTGCCTGAGGTTTGTTTTTCTTTCCACTACTTGTATTTAATTACAAATATTCGCTCCGCATGCGATAATGCGTAACAAATAATTAAAATAATGGATTCTAAACTTTGACAGTATTTTTTTTGTACTGTGTGTTGTTTGTGTGCCTGCTAAATGGCAACACAACAATTTTGCATCGGCATTGTATTAGAATAAAAATTAATCTCCCAGACATCTAATTTACCGACGAGAATATTTTTGGCAGAAATCTTTAATATGCATGTTCGTTACGTATTTTATTGCAACAATGCCATCTGGAGGGCAAGCATGTGATTTGACACGACTAGATAACTGGTACTAGTCAGTAATTTCCATGTCATTTGAAGAAAAAAAAAATAGTGTAGCAAAGCGCTTATAAGCCAGCAAGTACGTAATGTATATGTAAACCATTGTTGGTTAACCTAAAATTAATAAAAACATTAAAAGCGTTAATTGAAATTGAGGTAAGAGTTACGATAATTTTATTTGTTTATTAGGCTAAAGCTTTCCCATGACGACCGTCAGCGATGACGTACGCCTTGCGAATGAGTTACCGTGCGATATTCAGCGCGGTGTAATAGCGAGCTCGTTATAGTAAGTCAGTAAGCAAGTCGTCGAGAATGAATATCGCATAGAGTAATAAACGCTATTCTTCTGCAGAAGATTGTATCTTTGTTTGAGTTCCTGACACCAAGAAATATCAAAACGCATTAAAATAACGTTACACTAGTTCCAGCATAAGAAGCATCTAGTTGCGCTGTTTTTACAGATACATTAGAAACATTAAACCCCGACATACTGACCTATAATTAATCTGATAATATTGTTGGACGGGAAAGCTGGTATTCTAAAGGCGTTGTCCGATGATGTAACGGTATCATTGAAATTATGAACAAACAAATTTTTACAATCAAAGAGTAATAATGTCAATTTTTACCCGACGCCAAGAAAGGGCGATGTTTCTTGTGTTTGTAATTTTCTTTATTACCTCGTTTCTTCCAAACGGCTAGATGGATTTCGGCAGTTATCTCAAAAACCCAAGTTTCCTTAATATTAGTATTAAAAATGGCGGAATTTTGGCGATAAATTATGAGTCGTTAATATACCTATTCTTCATTTACCAAACCTATCGAGTAGGGTATCGGGTCGAGGGGAATCTTGGATCGGGACTAAGGGCCCAGATTCCCCTTTTGAATTTAATATTTATTTGTGAGTGGTAAGTTGGGACCGCAAAAAAAAACAAAGGAAATTACTGTATTGAGTAAGTACGGTCTCAAAATAAAGAGTTTTATAAATAGTCCATTGAAAAGTTACATTGAACCTTGCGTTTTTTAGAGGACGCAATTTTATTGTTGGTATGTGTGGGGGGGGGTCAGTAGGAGCTTAACTCCAAGTTTGTGGGGTTGCCACCCTTGTCCCGCGGCCGCCATATTAGAAAAAGGGGTGCAAACGCTTTTTTCGCTATATCTCCCGAATTATGCATCCCACATAAATTTTGTAAACACATAATTTGTAGCAAATCGCTTTGCCTACAATTTTGTCTAAGTAACTTTTTCAATAAAATGACAAATAACAAAGTTATTAACAAAAATATGAGAAAATTTCCCAACAAATTTTCTTTTTTGTTACATAACTTCTTTATTTTTCATTTTACGACCAAATGACCTTAGACCAATCTTGTAGAGCATTTTCCAACCAAAATTTTGACCTATATTTTTTTTGGATTGAGGAATTTATGGGCATTCTAGAGCGCTTCAAAGTCGACCAGGTTCATACTACACGAAATAATCCGGTAACTATGAAACGTCTGCCTTTAGTTTTTTATTTTCATAAATCGTTTATAATATTTTTCTTCACATTACTACATTATTAATTGTCTAAAAATGCCCTTTTTCCTTACTATACAACTTGAAATATTCTTGTTTTTTTACAATATATAGGTACCTACCATGTTTTTTACCATATAACGCGACTGTACATTTACAAAAATCCTAAGCAGGTATTGAGCGATTTGCTACAAATTATGTGTTTACAAATTTTTTGTGGGATGCATAATTCGGGAGATATAGCGAAAAAGGCGTTTGCACCCCTTTTTCTAATATGGCGGCCGCGGGACAAGGGTGGCAACCCCACAAACTTGGAGTTAAGCTCCTACTGACCCCCCCCACACATCCCAACAATAAAATTGCGTCCTCTAAAAAACGCAAGGTTAGCCCAAAAAAATGTAACATTTCAATGGACTAAAATGGTTTACAAAAATATAATGCAACTTGTATGATTTATTATAAGTAGAGTATTTATGTTTTTAACTGATACAACTTGTTATAGGTATATATATATGATTATTTATGCATATGATGTTACAATCAGGCAAAGATATAGTTCTAAGATTTTTTACTACCCTTGCCCAATCGTCCCACCGTCTAATGTAGCCCAAAATTAAAAAGGTACAAACAGTGAGTAAAAATTCGAGATAAAATATACAAATACGCAACACGAGAAATCCAGTTTGCGGTCAGCTGGTCTTGAACTCGATTTACTTCTAACAATTATTATGAATTCATGTCATGACCGTGATTATGAGAATCCACATGCGTGCTATATGTAGATTACAGAAACTAAGTACTATTTGTTTTGATCACGATGCGACGATTTATTTGCTTTTTTGACAGAGCACATGATGTTCATAACTTTGTGAGGTTACCGAATAGTTGTCATATAGTTGGCCATAAGGAATGTCATACCAAACGGGACGATCAAGGACCTCATTTTTAACTGCGAACTGGTTTCTAATACCCGTTAGAAGCATAATATACCTGATGTAAATAATATACTCAAGAAAAGTAGCTGTCTAGAATAGGAGGTATTCTGATCAAAGCGAAAGCTCCTAAACACAGTTAAGAGGAAATTGAAAGTGATACCCTAGTGCTGTTAGCGATAAAGTAAACATGCCTCTTAAGGCAGTCTTGCTCGACTAGCAAAGTCCATAAAGAAATAAGACAACACTGAACACTGCCAGTGATGTCATCTAACCATCCTGCGCCTTGCTCAGTACTTACGACTGATTGCTTTCATAACCAGATTAAACTTGTATTTAACTTAATGGTGTGTGAAAGAGCATGTCTCTACTGTCGAAAATGTTTCACACCGTTTAAAAAAGTAATAAATAAAGAGGGAAAATAAACAAATCATACTCTCTTTTACTACAGAACAACATACTATAATTTTATCGCTCAACGACCTACTTACCAATAACAATGTCAAACCTAAGAGCAAGATAAAGAAAAAAAAACAGATTACTTCGTCTACAGACTACTAAAACAAAGGTAAATACGTAGTATTGGAATGATAACATAAATCATTCTGCTTAAAACAACACGGAAGAAAATATCATGTAGCATGTCTACATGTACACCAATTCTATTATTGTTTTTTTGTATTTGTCACTCTTTGGAGTTTAATATGCGCAGAATTAATTAAAGAACATGACTTAATGGAGTAACAAAGACATCTATCTACAACTACGCAGCTGTTTAGTAATTGTAACTGTAAGTTCAAAAATATTATCTAGTTACCTACCTAGTTTTTCATAAATTACTTATTGAAATTAGTCGTCGCTATCTTTAAAAGTTAATTGTTTATACTAAAATAATAAAGAGGTAAATAAATAAATAAACAAAGGATTTTTATCAACATAAATATTATTTGCCTTTATCTTTTAAAGTCAAGAGACTTCTTTACGACTAAATTCCAATTCTAATTACGCGCTTACATTATTTATCTAAGGCCCTCAATTTGTCTTTAAATTGGCAACCTTTTAATGGGCCAATTTGCGCAGTGCCATAAAATTCATGTTTATTTGCATTGTCTTGTTTTATAGGTACATATTTCTTCACTTTCTCTAGTACGGATTGAGAAAAGTATCAAATATTTTACAGAACAAATATATTGGTAATAACAGTAAATATTCTTATCGTTTCGTGTTTTTTTATTACGTTACGTGTATACTATATTCTTACACAGCAGGACACAGTTTAGAATAGAATTACAATCTATCTAGTTCAGGCGTGGCTTATAAAATTATATTTCCGCCTTGTTATAATTACAAAACGGATATCATAACAAATTGGAAGTAAAAACGTAGTTGGTCGGCCATAAAATTCGTTCAGCTGATGTAATGAAACGAACATGGTCCATTATTGTTATTGATCACGATGTATTTGGGATTAATACTATCTGTCATCTAGCAAGAGACATTTAGAAGGTGACATACAAAGGCGTCTTTAGCTTTTAAAATTCCATATCTTCAGTAATGTTTTCTACCGTTTGCACCATAGGGTTAGTTTTTAACATCTGTCGACTCTATTATCTTCAGTACTACGACTGCGCCAGAAGGAGGGTTATTGTTATTGATTATAAGTAATTTAAAAATAAATTCGACTGAACTCTAAGATGCCACATGGTTTGCAAAAAAATAGTCTCATTTTATCTTTTGTATAACATGTATTTTAATATCCGTTCTATTATATTTCTCAAGATTCAACCTATAATAAGTAAGGGGCCATATCATTTAGTTCCGAGTTTCTGGAACGATACTATTCAATCACATAATACAATGGGTCAGGGAATAAATGGCTTCCGTAGCAGATCGATTGATTTGCGGACTTTAGGTCTGGTATGTCTGAATGAACATTTTTTCATCGGTCGATACACCACAATGCCTATATCGAGGTAGGCCTTCTAGCCGTTATACACAACTGTAGTACACCCAGACTCAGTATTATAGAAATATTTTTTACTATGCGTAATCACGCATTAGACATGGTCTTTGACTTCTCAGCAGAGGTCTACACTCGCAGTTTGTCAAAGAGGAATGGAACGGAGTCTTCTTAATATTAAACTGATAGACAAAGTAAGAAACACAACTATCCGTTCTAAAACGAAAATTATCGACGTCACTCAAAAGGCTGCCACGTTGAAATGGAAATGGGCTGGACACGTCTGTCGCATGCCAATAAACAAATGGGCTAAAATTACCACCGAATGGTCCCCCACAAATAGTAAGCGTCAGAGAGGTAGACCCAGGCGGAGATGGCGGGATGACTTCGATTCGTTTTTATCGAACTGGTCAACCGCAGCTCTTGAGAGAGATAAGTGGAAGAAGAGTGGGGAGGCCTTTGCCCAGCAGTGGGACATTTTAGGCTAATAATAATGATTCCTCTCTCTGGGACCCTAACCACCGGCAGCTTGAACTGTTTCCGATGCCGGTTGGAGACTGTATTTTATATTTTTAAATGTGTTTTTTTTTTAATGTATATTTAAAAATGTATTCTATATGTTTATAAATTGAATAAAGGAAATAATAATAATAATCACGCATTAATGGATGAGGAATTGCGGGGCTAATATTTGTAATTAAAAACAAAAAGTAGAAAGGAAAAATTTAAAACTCGGGCAGGAATGGAACCCTCAACTACTGGTGCGTTGAACCAGTAGTCGCAGGTTCGAGTACTGCCTGAGGTTTAAATTTATTCTAGTATTATGAGTAGCAGTAGTTTAGTCATTCTAGTAAATATGGGTGTTTAGTCGTGTGTGTTAGATTCATGTCTGTGGGACGTGAGTGCGTTCGCACGGCTCAAAAGTAAAACTGCGGACAGTTTGTTAAATAAATAATAAGTTATTACCAGTAGGATCATTAAACCACGAAAAAATGGAACTGGGCTGGACATATCTGCCGCTGGACTCCTTCGATAGAAATTGGTTCAGCAAAGCCTTAACCAGAAAAAGATGGAAGGAGGGTAGACAGACTTTGCTTTGCAGTGGGACAGAAATGGTTAGAAAAAAAAAGAGTTGGATCTCCAGATTATGGTAAGATTATAAGATTTAGTCAGGTAGAATCATAAGATAATTGAAGCTTTACTACTAGTTTTAATATTGTTAGATATGACCACCAAATAGATGATGGAAAACTAATGCAGGAACATTAGCTTTAACACTAGTTGAAAAAAGTTTGGACCAGTAATAAATAATAATGTATCAATAAATTGCATTTCAGTAAAACAATGTTAATTATAAATGGAGTGCTCTGAACGAACAAATACATAGGTGTACTTCAAAGCATTTTTTACACGAGTATCTAGATCAAATATGCAATGCTTGCGAACGAGCTCTAAAAGTGTAAAAACTATTGTGCAGAAAAAATATCTCGTTAAATATTGCATTGTGATCTCCCATTGTTTACTAGGGGAACCTAGCAAATAGAACTGAGCTGTGTTTTTATTTGAAGCATGTAAAACAATCTTCATGTATTATTATACAATGGGGATAGGCTGTAGGCAATATAGGGCACAGAGTACAACACACACCCACATTTCGCCAGACAATTCCATGTGACCATCAACGAAGGTGTGTGTGTTAAATGAAACAAATGAAAGTTTTAGAAAACGAGCCTTTTGCTTTATATCGAGGATATTGGTATAAGCACAGATTAATTGACAGTACAAGAAAGAATGTAAAACTAGTTTAAAACTCTTTTTTTTTAATCGACTTCCGCACTAAAGAATTTAATCCTTGTTTCGCGGGGCGTTTAAAAAACATTCCTATCACACGCACAAAGAACACCCAGACTTGGAACAAGTACCTATTTGTGAATAACACAATTACTTGTGCCATGCGGGGATCGAACCCGCAGCATTTAGCGCAGAGGTAATTGGCGTGGTGACCTGTACCACTCGGCGTGCAGGAACCACTTTTGAATGCACGGATGCAGTCAAAAGTGGTTCTTGCACGCAAAACTAATAAGAAGCAAACCATTAAGGCACTACCGAAAATCTATCATACAGGAGGAAATCTAGATGGAAAAGATGAACATGGTGAAATATTTTGTATAACTGATACATAGTTACTAGGTGCAACAACAGTCTGGTCGATGCTTTGCACTCGAACGCTAACCTTGCTGTTCCACGCGTAGATTACCGGACAAAGAATAATAAGCCGCATGTACTGATATCACGGAGGAAAAAGACATCTTTGATATTATTCGACCATATCACTTATATTTATTTTATTTAATAAAAGAATAACTCTTATTAGTGTAAAATGTAGGTCTTCGCATTTTTCAAGTAGACTTCTAATTTAGTTTGTGAAATACTCAAATGCTAACTACATAGATATATATTCTTTCAACACGCAAGGAGCAAGGAGGCTTGACGATCGCAACTGCATCTAAAATGGGTTTAATTGGAGTTCGATTAAAATAGCCTTCTTCCTGATATTGTATTCCGATTTCTGAGATGTGATTAGTTCTCCTTATTGGGTAGCTAGTTGAATGTTACGACACGATATTTATCTTTTCCTTATCAAGCCGCCTTTTACGAGACGGAACTTCTCAAAGAGCCTACTATACTGAGTACAAGAGTTCGTTGCCTTTTACGATCTGATTGGCATCTTTCAATATATTCTGTTACGGTTGTGTAAAAAAGACATTTATTTTGTTTACTTTTAAGGTTACACAGAAACACAAATGTTAGCAAAATAAACGTAGTCTTCGTCCGACTTATAACAGAGAAGATTGCATGTAAGTAATACGAAACAGGTAAGTTTTTACAACAAAGCCTAACAGGTTGTTTGTCAACAGGAGACAATGCTTACCCGAGTATAACGAGTTCTCCATATTTGACGAGTGGCTTTGGCTTCTGTTCCGAGCCGCTCTCGCCGGCTTCCTCCAGAATTGGTGAGTCCGCACTGTCCGCAGCACTACAACAATAAATAAAACATGTTTAAATAACAAATCTCCCAAGTAGTTAAAAGTAATTAAATAGTTACTTTCTTATTATTACTCAGATATGGCCTGTGTGTATGCAAAAACGTAAACAATCAGACCACAAGGTACATTATCATGTTCAAGTAAGAAGCGCTTTGTCAGGATCATTATCGACATAGTTATACCACCCACAAATTTTATTCAGTACCCTTGTACTTCCGCCCAAGTGAGATTTTATTGATATGACGGGTCAAGCCTTTCGATCAGGCCGAGAAACTGGTCCAAGACAACTGTGGGTCAAGATTAGTAGTAAATTATAACCACGCCCGCCGGAACCGGTTGCGGCCGATGCACCGACGCTTACGCAAGCAACATAAACCTAACCTTTATTAAGTGCTTCAGTTATTAAACAATAACTCGTTCATAACCCTCTACATCTATCCATGGAGTAATTAAGCGACGAGTAACGTTTCTAAAACATTAGATTTACTTTGTTCTCCGGCCTACAGGCAACTTAGTCTAGTGCTTTGAGTGCTTTATCGATCGCAACGACGATAACTTATCGGTGCCCGTCTGCGAACTAGGCCACTCTATCTCTAAACATACTTTAAGCGTCAAAGTACCTGAGGATGACACAATTTAATAATCGCTTTTATTGTGACCGATTAGATATTTATTGATCACATTTTGTAATAAAAGGCAGACAAAGAAAATTATTAAATGACGTCAATAAAAAAGCTAATAATTGAAAGAGACAGAGGAAAGCAAGGACAACGCCGGCCATAGCGGCCCTGATTACGGGCACGGGGTCAAAGCCCTCCGCCACCCCTTCTCTCCCGACTCGACGATAGGACACTCTGCTAAAGCCAACCCACAATAATTTACTGACGGCTAACATTAAAATATGTAATACTCTTTGGAGGGTCCACTGTCGATATGATATATTAAATAATTAACTTGAAATGCCGAAAGATCACGATTATTGGTATGTATATAAAACTATATACGATACGTACCTATGATATGAAAAAGTAATCTTTTATCTTTAATTACTCAGTTAGACTATCTTGTCTAGTTGGCATGTGTTCCTTGTTTCAGGTATTACATAAAAACGTGGTAATAGTTGCCGTGACACCAACAATTAACATCATTTGCATGTCTGACTGTAATATTTTCCGCACGAATCTTCCGCTTGTCTCACCTTTGTCTGGTTCTACTATTTTTGATCTGATAATAACTAGGATTTAGTGACTGCAGGAAATCATATAGCCGCAGACACGTCACTTTAATTGCGAAATGCGTAAACGTAGTGATAATTCCGAGAATTACTACAGAAGTGAATCAGCTCGTCATAAAGGGTGACGCCGGCCTGGCGAACTGAGTGTTCGGCACACCAAGCACGTGGCGATAAAAGGCTACGCTGCATCCGGTTTCGTCGCAACACACCAAATGCGGCGAATGTGGGAACGCCGGAAGTTTACGAAGAATTACTCCTACACGACGAGAATTCCTTTAGCTCATTTCTTAAAAGACAAACGATGATGTAGCTGGCAATGTGATACAGTACATACACCTACGCAGTGGTTTCTATCACGAGCCTCAAACCAGTTCCGTCTACAGATAAATTCATTGAAGTAAGACTCCAGACAACGAAAATAAATTGTTATAAAATGTACTATTGAATCCCTTGCGCCTGTACTTTCACCGCTCGCACAGTCACGATCTCAAGCCTAAGCTCTCATGAAGTCAGACTAAAAACACTTTCTATCTCGACCGCCCGCTAGGCTTTGCTATTACTTAGTTTTAATAAGTAATTTAGGTTTTATTAAAGAAAATCTATCTGGTATTATCTTAGTGTAAAAATATGTATTATATTTCAAAAAATATATATTTTTTCTTTTATTGGATATTCAGTATCAATTCAGTTAAAATTGTTTCTGAGTGTAAAAATATATATTTCGATATTTTTTTATGTTTGCTTTTATTGCATTTCAATTCAGTTAAAATTCTTCGTAGTGCCATTAAAGGAAACAGAATGGAAGTCATAAAAGTACAATAAAAACCTTTTGTGCATCGTTTTGCGGAGCAGATTGTGATATAAAAGACATTAAATTGACAAGTGTCCTCTCTATATGAATGCTAATCTCAATACAAGACTATAAATGATAAAAAATGTAGGCAAACGTATTAAAGGTGTAGTATAATCAACTGCCAATCGGCAACGGACGGCGATCCAACGGTCATTTTTTACAAGATGCGGAAATTACTTTGATTCAACGCTCTATCCCGACACCAAGCGATTTAGATCTACTTCGGATATGGCGACACAATTTTACTATAGACATCTTCCAAAATATTCAGAAACATTTAAAATATTTCTTGTCGTAATCCAATTGTTTCTTAAAAGGTTCTAAATTAACACCACTTAAATTATTACCACTGTTAACAGCTTTCTTGAAGACCTGAGAACTGACTCATTATAATATGTTTACTCGACAAAGCTTTTAGGACTTGGGTTTAGAAATTCCCACACTTTAAAAACAATTTAATACTTTTGATAAGTTCTAAACAGTTTCAGATAAATTCGTAATTACTGCTTTACGATAAATTTTTATTATTTCATTTATAAGTGGATATCTTAACGGTTATAGTGCAGGCGCTAGTAGTATTAAAAATATAAAACAAAGTCGGGTTAGCTCTACCATTTATAACTCAAGAACGAGTGGACCGATTTTCATAATCTTTCATTTGTTGGATTCGTATTCACCCCGAACAGCAGAATATCTATAAAAACATCGGATAAAGTGAAGAAGTCCCAGTTCTCGAGTTCTTACTAATATTATCTGTCCTGTCTTGTCTGTCTGCCTGTATGGTACACAGATAGTCTAGAGCCTGGGAAAGGACATCCATGCGGGTGGAGCCGCGGGAAACAGCTAGTTACAAATAAATTAAACCGTGTTCTTATCTTATCAATCAAAATCAAACCTTATCAACATTAAAATTCACATTCAATATAAAATATCGTTCCATTGTCATTCTAATGCCTTATCCCATTTAAATTGATCAGCTTCCTAGTGTTTTTTGACTATTCATCTTTATTATCCTCAGTGTGGAGGCTTACATTATATCCGCCATAATCAAATTAAGCATTAAGCCCGTATAACTCAATATTCTGTTGAAACTTAATCATAAAACAATTTTTCAATAACAGGATTTGTATATGGAAACCTATAAACTGATAAGGATTACGATGACATCACAAATCCTTTGAAACATGATATTAGATTAGTTTTATAAGAAAGCTAGTTGGTTTGTTGTGGTGTACCACCCATATTTTTAAGTGGGTGTCGTAAGACGCGACCAAGGGATTACTTTGACATGTACAATTTGTGGTTGTTTGTTTTTATACATTGTCCTACGTGTTCTTTTAGAAGTATGTAGGTATTTGAATAATATTATATGCCGTTAGCATGATTTCTATATTGACATATTTATTTTTACTTAATAAATGCTAAAAAGTATATAAAAAAGGAAAGTATGTATATAATCTAGTTTGGTTCAGCTTTCAATATTGACTTTTAATCTTGGTTTTCAATTGTTTTTTTTTTATTTGGAAGAAATTCATTTGCAAAACATTTGTTAGCGTCTCCCCAATATATTTCATTAATAATATATTCAGTGTAAACGATGGATCAATTATTCAGTCAAACACACAGACATACTGTGATAACTGCTGTCTTGCGATATTATAATAAAGAAATTAAAGTTACATAGGCTTTAGCGCAATATACCTAGGTGCTTAAGATAATATTATATCTGATATAGCAACGTAAATTTTAAATTCTATCTATTTAATATGCTTTGTCCTGAATGACTGACTGACGGATCAACGCACAGCGCAAACCGCTTATCGTAGATACTTGAAACTTGGAGGTGTGCTCTTTGTATGACGTAGGCATCCGATAAGAAAGGATTTTCAGAATGGATGGAGAATTTTCAACCCCGAAGGTTGATTGAAAATGAAAAAAAACGGGGGCAAAGAAGTTTGTATGGGACAACGTGATTCCTTGGTCCAATCTACTTCAAAATTTATTCAAAATAAAAAATTCTGTTAGAACCAATTTCGACTTCGACGCGGACAAAGTAGCGGGCAAAAGCAAGTCCACTAATCCATAAAATATTTGACTAGACAAATAATTATTATTGGGAGCCTGGTTTTTCGTAAACTTTCTAAGTACAAATTGAATTCGATTCCACCAATCAAGTTTGTAATAAGATAGGTATTTTCGAAATTGAATATTTATGATTTGACAAATTCACTTACTTACGGTCGAGACTTGATAAAAAATGGCAAGTCTGTGCATCGAACTGCCTAAGGAGGCCAAGTGATGCCATGCGGTCAGCGAACCGTAACATGTCGGCACTCGCATGCGTCCATGCGCACTCGCCGCATTCGGAGGGGTGACCTTCCGAACAACCAACCAATTTAAATCGACAGACCACATAAAATTGACTTTTAAATTTAATAGGATTAGGAACACGGCACGTGCTCATCTTGAACATTGTAATAGAGAGGGGGCATTGAATCCTTCGAAGTATTAAATTCTTGGAGCAGATACCTTTAGTAGACTTTAGTTTAGAAACTCGGAAATAGCACTTTCCTGATCGGAATTACTTAACGGAGGGTCTTTCCATGACAAGATAAACACATCTGTCGCGCAGGTGTGAGCCAACACCCGCGTTCCTTTTAGAGGCAGGTGTCGAACTGCCGGCGGCCTATAATTGTTTAGGCGACCCATTAGAAAAATGTGGGGTTTTTTTTATATATTAAAATTCAAAAGGATATGGATTTAGCATAACGTCTCTACATTCTTTTACGCCACAGGGATGGTTTATGACCTGTAAAAACCCTGACCAGTACTGTGTTTTTGGAATTGAATGTTCAAGTAATTTACACAATAACCGCTTTCTAGTTTTACATTGACCAGTTCTTCAAAGTGACCTTATTTTTATAAGATTTACAGTTTTCCTTTTCTTATTGAATAACTTGTAACCGTTATCTGAGTGACAGGCGAACCGAGGGGTTTTACGCGTAAACGACTGTGACTAAGCATTAAACCACAATACTATTTTAGAGGATTTCCATAAATCTATGTCTTTACCGCCGTTTCGCTCCCGCAGTTTGTACGCTTGGATCTTTTAAACTACGCAACGGATTTGAATGCTGTTTTCAGCAATAAATAGAGTGATTCAAGAGGAAGGTTTGTGTTTGTAATTTATTAATGTTTTTTCTGCGCGAGCGAAGACTGGGTAGGTCACTAGTTATTAAAACTAAAGTTTGAAAGCGCTAATCTGTGATACTACGGTCGGATTTGACAAAACCCAATTCTCGAGGAAGGTTATAAGTTAAAAAGCAAGGCGAGTAAAACCGCGGGGGAACAGCTAGTGTTTAATATTTCCGATTTGGGTTCGATGTAAATACTTCAACAATATTGTAACAAGTAATATTATTGTTAAAACACGATTTCTATAGATAGCAATTGTTATCATACAAATATCAATATGAAAAGGAAGCGTAATAAGTACCTATAGGTTAATGAGTTTTATCGCTATAAATACCTACCTGATGATGACTTTTTGTTTCATTACTCATCTTATTTTAATTATAGGTTCTCTATGGATGCATAATTTACTAATATAGGTATAAAAGGAAAAACCTGTTAATTCATAAGAGTCAATGGAAACTCAGTGATGTGTCGTAAATGTTTGGGTGTCTAGTATGATAACTACTGATATTGTCAGACTTCTCAGAATAATTTTCAATATATCAAATAATTCTCATAATGTTTTATTACGTTGTATTATTCTGCGACAGTTTTACGCAATCTACGAAGCAAGGACCGACTGAGACGCGCAGCACTGGCAGCACAGCCCTACAAAGATGAAACTTTAATGAGCGAGGGTTCGAAGAGGGCTTCACGCAAACGTCACAGCTTTGTTCATTGTACAGATTCCGTTAAAAATAAAACTCGAGTGTTTTAAACGTCATACTACAAGTACCTGGACGTTAAATGTGTTTGAGGCGAATAAACGTAAACAAACAAATTCACTGACGATTGAACGAAGTAAATTTTGAGCCGTCTGGATGTACATTCCTTTGTTTGAATATGGACCATAAAAGTGGACGCGAGCACTCAGTGAGCCTGAGGTCGTCGACAGGCTGAGATAACAACGTAAGAATAACATTAATGGCGGTCTGTACTCTGTACATGAATGCTCGCGCGAAGTGCGATGCAATAAAGGCATGCAAGGTCGCAAGTTAGATTACAAGGATCGACGCGTAATTTAATAAGTTCCTAAATACGTATTGTTATTGAGGAAGTCTTACAATAAGAATATTATAATCACATACTTATGTTTATGTATACAAACAATTATTTTGTTTGTAATGTATCAGTATAATTCGTATAGTAATATGCAAAGTAAACATGGAAGATTATTAGTTTAATCTCCTTTATGGTTCAAAAAAATAAAATTAAGTACATATTGCTACTTTATTGCTTTGACTTAATGTACTATTTACAATAGCTAGGATACGTTACGCGTACTTAATCGAATGCTCATAAATAATACAAAACAAATCACGCATATTTCATCTTGAAACCATCTAAGGCATTAATACGCAGTTTTCATTATCAATCAAAACTGCTAAGGAATGATTGACATAGATTATCATACTGTCTGGCCTCGACCCTGGCATGACGAAATAAGTATTCACAAAACGGTATCTTTAGATGAAGTCTACTACCTACGTACTAAGATTTAAGATTCGATAAACAGATTTTATGAAACCTGACATTTTGGTATAAAATAATTGACAAGAGAAAGTAGAATCCAGTCTGTAATTAAGGCGATAAGCAGTATTTGATTGATTCAAAATTTAATTTATTTATTTAACAGGCTTCAAAAATAGGAGGTTCTCAATTTCATATGTTTATTACCTACGCGATATCTGTCATAAAATTTCGATGGGTACCTATGCCGCCGAGGCGGTCCTATTATTAATTTCATCAAAATTGATTTATTAGTTCGGTTTTTAAATAAAAATAATTGGAAAATTTTACCAACAATGTCATTTCGGTAAACGAAATCGCATATTATATTTCCAAATTTTAATCTATACTAATATTATAAAGCTGAAGAGTTTGTTTGTTTGTTTGAACGCGCTAATCTCTGGAACTACTGGTTCGAATTGTAAAATTATTTTTGTATTGGATAGTCCGTTTATTGAGGAAGGCTATAGGCTATATAACATCACGCTACGACCAATAGGAGCGGAGCATAAATTAAAAATATTGCAAAAATGAAAAACCGTTGAAACTAAAACACGCGAACAAAGTCGCGGGGAACAGCTAGTTAGTTATACCTATTTAGATTAACTTTGATGTTATTTTTTTCACATTTAAATAAGTACTGGTACTTTATTCTTTTATCGTAATAAAAAATGAAAGTTTTTACAGCACATCAGGGTATTTATGTCGCGGAGTATTTACGTCGAGCTTTTAATTTTAGGTGGGCTGTTTAATAATAGGTTACATCTCAGCCTACGGCAAATGCGCGCGCTTTTATAAACCGCAATATTTTATCCGAGATTACTCACGTCTTCTAATAATTATTACGCACTAAATAAAACCTTTTATAAACGGAAGATTATAATTATTTAAATACCTATATTATAGAGGTAAGAGCAGGAAAAGATATTCTAAACATTTACAATTTGAAGTGTGTACAATTATTATTGTTTTTTTTTGTTACCTTGATCTAATTAGTTTTTTGTTAAACATAAATGTATCCTGTTTTGAGGTCATTCTACAAGGTTTTCCTTTTAATCTGAGTCTATAAAATTTGATGTTACTGTACCAAATCTTTGATTACTTACAAGCATTAAAATTCTAATAATTATCTCAAATTTAATTATTACCAATCTTATGAATAATGATGTGTTAGTAAATATCAATTAAGTGATCTTGACTTTTAACACTTAGTAAATGATTATACGTAGGTATGGATAGGAACCTATTGTGTGTTAGACAAAGAAATTATTTTTGCAAAATAAAGTGGCTCTGTGAACTTGGCACCCGACTTTGGAAAATCGTTTTTTTTATATTTTATTCTTATAGATAAAGGTATGTAGTTGATTGTAGTAACATTTTTTTCGTTTGTAGTAGCTCTAAAAAAAAATTAGGGCACTTCGAAAAAAAATCAGCACCCGGTTTTTTCCAAACTTAAATTTAGTAATTTATTCTTGAATGTTATCGTTAGTAGTTGAATGTAGTGGGAAAATTTTCGTTTGTAGTAGATTTTTTTTTTTTTTTTTTTTCGTGAAATATAAATTCGTTTGTAGTAGCGTCTATTTCGTTTGTAGTACCTTCAAATCGTTTGTAGTACCGTCTATTTCATTTGTAGTAACCTTATTTCGTTTGTAGTAGCACCTATTTCGTTTTTAGTAACTTCAAATCGTTTGTAGTAACTTCAAATCGTTTGTAGTAGCGTTTATTTCGTTTGTAGTAACTTCAATTCGTGTGTAGTAGCGTCTATTTCGTTTGTAGTAACTTCAAATCGTGTGTAGTAGCGTCTATTTCGTTTGTAGTAACTTCAATTCGTTTGTAGTAGCGTCAAATTCGTGTGTAGTAACTTCAATTCGTTTGTAGTAGCGTCTAATTCGTTTGTAGTAACTTCAAATCGTTTGTAGTAGCGTCTATTTCGTTTGTAGTAACTTCAAATCGTTTGTAGTAGCGTCTATTTCGTTTGTAGTAACTTTAAATCGTTTGTAGTAGCGTCTATTTCGTTTGTAGTAACTTCAATTCGTTTGTAGTAGCGTCTAATTCGTGTGTAGTAACTTCAAATCGTTTGTAGTAGCGTCTATTTCGTTTGTAGTAACTTTAAATCGTTTGTAGTAGCGTCTAATTCGTTTGTAGTAACTTTAAATCGTTTGTAGTAGCGTTTATTTCGTTTGTAGTAACTACAATTCGTTTGTAGTAGCGTCTAATTCGTTTGTAGTAACTTCAAATCGTTTGTAGTAGCGTCTAATTCGTTTGTAGTAACTTCAAATCGTTTGTAGTACCGTCTAATTCGTTTGTAGTAACTTCAAATCGTTTGTAGTAGTGTCTAATTCGTTTGTAGTAACTTTAATTCGTTTGTAGTAGCGTCTATTTCGTTTGTAGTAACTTCAAATCGTTTGTAGTAGCGTCTAATTCGTTTGTAGTAACTTCATATCGTTTGTAGTAGCGTCTATTTCGTTTGTAGTAACTTCAAATCGTTTGTAGTAGCGTTTATTTCGTTTGTAGTAACTTTGAATCGTTTGTAGTAAGAATTATTTCGTTTGTAGTAACTTCAAATCGTTTGTAGTAGCGTCTATTTCGTTTGTAGTAACTTCAAATCGTTTGTAGTAGCGTTTATTTCGTTTGTAGTAACTACAATTCGTTTGTAGTAGCAAACGATTTGAAGTTACTACAAACGAATTAGACGCTACTACAAACGATTTAAAGTTACTACAAACGAATTAGACCCTACTACAAACGATTTGAAGTTACTACAAACGA
This sequence comes from Diachrysia chrysitis, assembly GCA_932294365.1. NCBI lineage: Eukaryota > Metazoa > Arthropoda > Insecta > Lepidoptera > Noctuidae > Diachrysia > Diachrysia chrysitis. Next base: position 4,522,149 of record OW028661.1, read on the forward strand.
ATTAGACGCTACTACAAACGAATTGAAGCTACTACAAACGAAATAGACGCTACTACAAACGATTTGAAGTTACTACAAACGAATTAGACGGTACTACAAACGATTTGAAGTTACTACAAACGAATTAGACGCTACTACAAACGATTTGAAGTTACTACAAACGAATTAGACGCTACTACAAACGATTTGAAGTTACTACAAACGAATTAGACGCTACTACAAACGATTTGAAGTTACTACAAACGAAATAGACGCTACTACAAACGATTTGAAGTTACTACAAACGAATTAGACGCTACTACAAACGATTTGAAGTTACTACAAACGAATTAGACGCTACTACAAACGATTTGAAGTTACTACAAACGAATTAGACGCTACTACAAACGATTTGAAGTTACTACAAACGAATTAGACGCTACTACAAACGATTTGAAGTTACTACAAACGAAATAGACGCTACTACAAACGATTTGAAGTTACTACAAACGAATTAGACGCTACTACAAACGAATTAGACGCTACTACAAACGATTTGAAGTTACTAAAAACGAATTAGACGCTACTACAAACGAATTGAAGTTACTACAAACGAAATAGATGCTACTACAAACGAATTGTAGTTACTACAAACGAAATAAACGCTACTACAAACGATTTGAAATTACTACAAACGAATTAGACGCTACTACAAACGAAATAAAGTTACTACAAACGAATTAGACGGTACTACAAACGATATGAAGTTACTACAAACGAAATAAACGCTACTACAAACGATTTGAAGTTACTACAAACGAATTAGACGCTACTACAAACGATTTGAAGTTACTACAAACGAATTAGACGCTACTACAAACGATTTGAAGTTACTACAAATGAAATAAACGCTACTACAAACGATTTGAAGTTACTACAAACGAAATAGACGCTACTACAAACGAAGTAAAGTTACTGCAAACGAATTAGACCCTACTACAAACGATTTGAAGTTACTACAAACGAATTAGACGCTACTACAAACGATTTGAAGTTACTAAAAACGAATTAGACGCTACTACAAACGAATTGAAGTTACTACAAACGAAATAGATGCTACTACAAACGAATTGTAGTTACTACAAACGAAATAAACGCTACTACAAACGATTTGAAATTACTACAAACGAATTAGACGCTACTACAAACGAAATAAAGTTACTACAAACGAATTAGACGGTACTACAAACGATATGAAGTTACTACAAACGAAATAAACGCTACTACAAACGATTTGAAGTTACTACAAACGAATTAGACGCTACTACAAACGATTTGAAGTTACTACAAACGAATTAGACGCTACTACAAATGATTTGAAGTTACTACAAATGAAATAAACGCTACTACAAACGATTTGAAGTTACTACAAACGAAATAGACGCTACTACAAACGAAGTAAAGTTACTGCAAACGAATTAGACCCTACTACAAACGATTTGAAGTTACTACAAACGAATTAGACGCTACTACAAACGATTTGAAGTTACTAAAAACGAATTAGACGCTACTACAAACGAATTGAAGTTACTACATACGAAATAGATGCTACTACAAACGAATTGTAGTTACTACAAACGAAATAAACGCTACTACAAACGATTTGAAGTTACTACAAACAAAATAGACGCTACTACAAACGAATTGAAGCTACTACAAACGAAATAGACGCTACTACAAACGATTTGAAGTTACTACAAACGAATTAGACGGTACTACAAACGATTTGAAGTTACTACAAACGAATTAGACGCTACTACAAACGATTTGAAGTTACTAAAAACGAATTAGACGCTACTACAAACGATTTGAAGTTACTACAAACGAAATAGACGCTACTACAAACGAATTTATATTTCACGAAAAAAAAAAAAAAAAAAAATCTACTACAAACGAAAATTTTCCCACTACATTCAACTACTAACGATAACATTCAAGAATAAATTACTAAATTTAAGTTTGGAAAAAACCGGGTGCTGACTTTTTTTTGAAGTGCTCTAATTTTTTTTTAGAGCTACTACAAACGAAAAAAATGTTACTACAATCAACTACATACCTTTATCTATAAGAATAAAATATAAAAAAAACGATTTTCCAAAGTCGGGTGCCAAGTTCACAGAGCCAAATAAAGTTATTGAGTATTGAGTATTGAGTATTGAGGATTTTTCTCTAAAGGCTGGAAGGTAGTATTTTGTGCGCTAATTAATATGTAACACACAAACATTCATTCTATATGACATTGTTTCTTATTATGGAAACTTTTTTTATATGCGAACATAAACAGTGTTTGAACATTTAATTCACTCATTCTCAAAGACCAAAGTAAGTAAAAATATGCCAATATACCTGGCTTCTATATCATAATAATGCAGTAGCCTACCTGCCATCTAGTTTATAAACAAAAAAAATTGAGTCCATTCCTGGAAGTTGGAACTAGTTTTTTTGCACTTATAACATTACACCACATTTTAACATATTTCTTTAAATATAACAATATACAAATCCATTCATTTATTTTTAAAGTAATTTATTAAATTAGGTACTTAAAATCAGTATTTTTATGTTTAAAAGTTTAGATTCACTCTGATGTAAATATTTCTTCTGTACTCTATCAGAATTAGGCTGTAGCTACTAATATAATAATGTTTATGACAATGATTACATGAAAAGAAAAAAGAATGTAAACAAAGACTGTACTGGTTTTTTTGTTGTTTTTGTGTAGGTTAGAAAATATAGGAGTTATTGTCTGATCCAATTGGTAATTGTAACAGAAACCTGAATACTGATATATTGTTCAGTGACTGGTCAGATACAGTTATTCATGTTAATTTCCTGTTGTATACTTTTTCCATAATTGAAAAACATGACAGTGTCAATGTCTTGATAAATTGTTTTAACGCATACAGAAGAACAGAAGCTATTTGTAAAGGAAAATATAATGTAGTTTGTTTGGTATGTAAATTAAAATAAAAACGTAGGTAGGTTATACACAATGTAACTGTTGCTTGGTATGCCAACATAAGAAATTCACACTAATGTAAAATAAACAGCTGTCGACTGAAATTAAAACTACAGTATAAAAATTCAAAATTAGAACAAAATAAATTAATGTTTCGAGTAACCTGTCCTATGTTTTTTGTAATCGATAACTCAGACAAAAACGCATCGTTAGCGTGTTTAACATGTGAGTACGTGCAATAAAGCGCATGGCCACCTGTACTTTACGAAATACGTAGCATCTATTCAATAATGCACAGAAATTCGTTTACCTTGTTATTCTACGGATTGGTATCAAACATAAACAAACAAAAATATAGGTATATCTATGCGACTACTATTGCCTATAACACACTTTGGGACTACTCTACTATGTAGAACGTTACATCCATCCATGAAACAAAGCGTTATTACATTAGCCTTTATGTGGCCGGATTCTACCCTCTGTTATGAAAATATTCTAAGTAAATCACGATAAAAACTAAGCCTTACCGTTTTACGACCATGATAGAATCCGTCTCCTCGTTTGTGGACCCTATGATTCGAACTATACTTTACAAACTGCACTAACAATATCGGCAACACCATGAATTTTGTTATATCACTATCAATTCAATTTATCAAAATCACACATCGCTAAAAAGCGACCAACACACTTTTCTTCATATTTTCACAAACTTTGAATAATTCGCACTCCACTTTGGTGAACATTGAATCTCATAAACACAAACTAAAACTAAAATGTGTTTTTAGATTACATACACACAACAGCACGAACTTCACGACAGTATGCGTTCCGAACAGAGCGAAGTGCGAAGAAAACATTACAATATGGCCAACATACCGGAATCCAACAAAGTCGTAGAACAAAGTTAAGTTCTACTAAACTATATACAACGTTTTTAAAAATTAATTATTATCCTGTAATTAAAAATATCAGATTAAAATAAACTATTATAATACTTTAATAATGGCTTTTCTTATATTGTTTTTCATTTTAGCCTTTAGAATTTTAAAATGCGTGCCGTCAATGCTGCCAATACACAGAATTAACATGGGTTGCCTGTACTCGGTTGATATTCTCAGCGCAATAAAAGGTATTGGTTTAACAGTTTTGCATATTTTTAAGTATATTGAACTCGATTATAAAAAACAGTGCTTATTACTTTTTTTTCGTATTTCATAATTTTGTACTGGGATCAAATTATTAAAATATAGAAGGCTATTTTTGGTTTGTGAAGAATCGATAATGTCACTTAGTTTCAATTTTTAATAACGTTTGAAGGCGCATGCAGATCCACCCGATCTACGCATTTACTTTACTAATAAGAAGCGCGCGTAATTTAATTAAAACTGTGTGTGTTTTGTTTCTTTTATGTAGGCAACGTTGAATATGTCCCACGTTCTATTAAATATATCTCTGGAAAAAATTAAAAACTATCAAGGTCCATAAATATTGTTTTCACCGGAATCACAGTTTATGTATTTTATCATTATTTTATATTTTTTCAGTTTTCGATACTACGTTATATTAGAAAACCATTATAAATTATCCTACATGTTATAATATGCAGTACGCACACTATAATAATCCTTACAAATATTATAAATGCATAAGTTACTCTGTCTGTCATTCTGTCTGTCGCGCTTTCAAGCCAAAACTGATGAACCGATTAAAATAAAATTAGCTAAAGCCTAAGAAAGGACACCCACGCGGGTGGAGCCGCGGGAAAATGCTAGTAAATGATAAATAAATGTGGACAACATCACATATAATAATATTTCCGACAAATCAAATCTATTTATCTTTCAAAGTTCTCAAGTCAAGTTTCTGTTAAAAACGGTTTTTGTAATGGCACCAAACATATTATGACACGTAAACAAGTACTTAATGCAATAAAGTATAAAGATAAATTTGCAAAAAATATACCTACATAAAGCGACAATAAAGTAAATTATGCTTTTTCACCCTGTTATCCATAGGATGACTATACCTAATTTGGAGTTTATTTTATAATATTTTCAATTATGTCAAATAGTCTGTTAGGTAGCTTTAGTGAGGTAAACAACAGTGGAAAATTGTAATAATTATGCAGGTACCTAATTTTGTTCTTACAGACGGCTAGGTTTTCTCTTTGTTAAAGGAAACCGAGACAGATAAAATTAAATAAACAGATAATATTTATTATTCTGTATGTACCTATTGCATTATATTTTAGTGCATAAATATTAGTTCTTTAATTGGATAATTAAACTAAACAAACAAATAAATAAACTAGTAACGATGTTCTAAAATAATTTAAACAAAATATATATATATAAATATCTATTAACCCTTGTTAATAGAAGAAAAGAAAGAGCACAAAACAATATTATAGGCAGGTATAAAAAAAATCGAAATCAAAAGACTTACCGTTTCAATCGAATCCGCAAACTTTGATCCATCAAATAACGTAAATAAATAGAATTTATAATAATACTGCCGTGTCTTATATTCAAACAAACATATTTTGCAGTCTCGTTTCTCTTGATGAGTTCTTTTTTATAATATTTTTTAATTCTTCGTTCTTGAAATTGGCAATATAAACCCATAATAAAATAATTTGAAATATATTAATTTGATTTAAATTATGACTAGAAGTTATTTAATACCTTATGTTCACTACACCCCGTTTCGGTGCGGAATAAATATTCGTCTGAAAGCTTGTCGCGTTGAATCCGCGTTGATCAACAGGGAGGTACGGTCGTGTAGCGACTTGTCGCTGGGTGTAGTGTAGTGCTGTTCATTCTCCAACGACCTATTACAATATTATGTAGATACCTACTTAAGTATTTAGGTATGTTGCGAATCAGCGGATAACAATTTATTTACTTATTATTATTTTTATATTTTTTTATATTAAAAGGATTATAAATATGTTATTAGATAAATTTTTAATCTAATTTAAAAAGGATGCAAATTAAATGTTACATAGATTTAATACATTTAAATAATTTAAAGTAAGTAGGTACATATGTATGTCCTTAAATTATCACAAAGCAGTCACTTATTTTACTTCTAAACTACCAAAAAATAATGCGGCTAGGAATCGAACCCTTATCCTTAACCTTTGTTAGCATTTCAATCATTAGTACAGAGTACTTTTTATATACATACATACCTATCATTTATTAGCCTGTAGGGCAAAGGTGATCATCTTACCCATTGATTTATTTTCTACAATTATTTAAAATTATTAGATAAACTAATAAACTATGTCATTTATATTCTTACAACTACAGATACTGTACCTATCTTGGTTAGGTTTAGCGATAAAGGCTTTGGTTTCGATAAAATTTTAATGATGCCATCGTTTTGTAAGTTTACATCATTGATAAGTTTAATTATTCACTGACGTAGTTTACCTACATTTATGAATTTATCCAAAGTTGAAACAATAAATCTAATGTCAAGGTTAGATGTGGCTGAACTGGCTCACAATAAACAAACTCCAAAACATTTATCTATTTTACACTCTTCATGATTGCACCAGAGAACCCAGTTGTTTTTTTTTTAATCCTGCTTTATATTAAATGAATCAATCTCAAGAAAGTTCATGCAAATACAAATTACGAAAATTATGTTAAGTACTTAACAATAATCAAATATCGGTATTTTGAGATGAGGGGTACGGCACAAAAATCTGGTCGGCCACCTAGGAAAGACCTTGTCCCGGCAGTTTGGCAGTAAGTAAAAAAAAACTTACTACATTCAATTTAACTCTATGCTAATCGAAACAATTAAAAAAAAACTATACGCATATAGCAATACATATTTACTTGTAAGCATCTTTATAAAACGACCAAAGAAGTCCCAAAACATTAAGAACAGCACTAATGTTTGCGTTGCCCTATGCACTTCGGCGCTACTTGAGAGTGTTTCAAAGCTAGACACACAGCTGCACTGTGTACATAGCGTCACTAGGCACTATGACGCACCGCGCTTACTCATTCAAAAGCAGTCGACACAAAAGAGGCACGGCAGCGCAGTGGGAAAACAGTATTCTATTCTATGCAGGTTTCGACAAGTCGATGTTTGTTTATATCATTGCGGTAGCGAAGTTGTGATGTAATCAGAGATTAAATTGCCAATGACCGCACGCACCGCATTCCGATAAATTTTGTGTAGATAAATGACATGTTCTCGTGAAATTTGATCTCTGTCTGTAGGAAGTCTGATATATTATGAGTAATAAATAAATAAACATATAAATAAATACCTATAGGTAATGAAATAAAAAAAAAAATACAATAAAGATAGGCGTAAAACAACTCACCTCAATATATCATAATATCAATTGTCTGCTTCTCCGGACTTTTAAGTGTATGTAACAACTTAAAAGTCCGGAGAAGCAGACAAAGCCTGCATTCAAGCTAACTGCGGTAGAACTCTTCCAAAAAATATAAATATTCCTACAAAAAAATCTCGTCCATTATTTAGCTCGATTTTCACTTTTAGTCCACTTTTTCATTTCATTATTCGTATATCTTTAGTATAGCCTTTTAAATAAATAAAAAGAATTTATTTAAAACAAGTCCTTTATTGCTTCATTTAAATATACACTGTTATATCTCATAACTTAACAATATTGTTTGTTTTCAGGCTTATCAACTGGTGTCTAAGGCTGGTATAATAAGGCTATTATTGGTGTACAACTTCAATTAAACTATAACAAGGAAACATTTAAAGTATGTTATGCATTCGAGTAATACAAAATCTGATGAAATAACGATCATTCATCTCTGCTCAAGACAAAATACTATTGAATTCATTCAAATTACATTACACTGTATTTCATTGTAAATAAAACGTACCTGACAAACTACAAATAAAACTCACTTCTACTATTGTTAGATGTAGAGGTGGCTTCACGTCTTTGAAAGCATTTATGTCCTGTTTTTTTTTGTTTTTTGGTAGCATTATGTATAGTTTTAAAGCTTTACATATAAAGCCGTTACTATAGCGCCAGTTTTTCACAAATCATTGTTAGAAAACTATAAATTAGGGATAGTGGCCTAGCATGTTCGACTGTTTTTTATTCGGCAAGACAATGCCACACCCCAGTTTATGTTTTCTGATAATGTTATGTTCAAAAACTCGTACAACAGACCCGGATTAATACAGCCTCAGGATTTCATTCATTATGGATCTTGAATAGAGCAACTTTGATTTTTTTGACAGACAGCGAATCACTTTTTTTACGGCACAGTATTTATTAACGGATTTATAAAGTAGCTATTGATATTACTCTTACACAATGTTGTAAAAACCCTATCTTATCTTTTTCTGTGTTGTATCACAATTTTTTCGGGAATTTCTTGTATTTAATCTCAAGCACAATATATGCAGCTTTATAATTTAAATGAAATATAAAAATAGTACTATGTTCTGAGCAGGTTCTACTATCCTCTTTACCAATACTGTTAAGATTTTTTCAAACTTACTAATCAGACACGCGACAACACCTAAAGTCGGATTTTAATTCTTGTGCCAAACACGAGTTTTATGAAAAATAACTATGATGCTCATATATAAGGTTCAGTTTGCGTTACAACTTCATATTTTTTTATTACTTTTTCAACAGAACTCTATAAATCGAAAATGTACTTTATTTACACTAGTATTAAGTTGACGTTTGTTTAAGTGGAAATAACATCGATTGGTACAAGATTTTAAATCCGACCTTACACTACACATCTAAACTCGTTACTTTTCTATACTTCATTTCTTTCTTTCTAAGCTACAAAGCCTAATACATGATTTTCCTAAGTCTAAATTAGGCTAAAGAAAATATATGCATTTTAAAACTATATTAACTATAGTTATTTAGTTTTAATTCAACATTAAACGTTACACATGACTAAGCGCAGGATGTATTCGGAGATGCCTAACAACTTTCAAATCATGCAATTAGGGATGAAACGATACTAGTAAATACGAGTACAATGTATTCGATACTTATATTCGATACCAAGTACTTTTTGGTATCTACTAGGTACTACTCATATCGGTACTTATGTTACCTAGCTTGTTATTTAACTCGGCTGATTTGACTAATCTAGTCTGCGCATTAAAATTTATTCCTTTAGTTTGTACTAATTTAAAATGTTATTATAGTAATACTATCAATAATGTAATATTTGATTCATCTTACGCTGTAGTGTATAGATACTTTTTCACCGATACCGATTAGGTATCGATACTTTTATCCACTTCAGTACCCAAAACCAAGTAAAAGTATCGATATCATGTAGGTATCGTTACATCCTTACTCATGCAATGACATAGGTGAGTACATCCCACAAGAAAAGTCATAAGTGATTATTTATTTTAAACTAATCACAAAAAGATACATATATATTAAAACTTAATATACAAACTAGCGAACTACATCGCAATAAATTCAATAAATTAATTAAAATCAGTCCAACAACAAGTAAACACGTCTATTTTCTACAATTTCACACATTTAGCTAAAATTCCTCGATATTGGCAACATGGTTTAACAATTGCAGTACTTTTACATGTTTATAAATAGGTACAATTTGAACCCTATCTTCAATGCAATAGAGGTCACTGATATGACGTAAGGAACTTATTTTTCGGTTCTATAAATGTTTATATTCGGTTTCATTAATACGATGTCATCATGAAATACAACAACTACTCTTTATCACAATAAGTATTTTACTTAAAAATATTTTAAAAACATTATCGGCGATACCATAAAGCGGTGTTTAACTTTAATGTCTTTACCTTTTAATGTTACGAAAAGTTTGTATGGGCTAAAAAGCTTAAATTTTCATTTAAAAAAGTTATCAATAAATAAATAAATGTGGACAACATCACATACATTGCTCTGAACCCAAAGTAAGTAGCTAAAGCACTTGTGTTATGGAATTCAGAGACAACGAAGGTACCACAAACACCCAGACCCGGGACAATGTAGAAAAGTGGTTTTCTACATTGACCCGGCCGGGGATCGAACCCGGTACTTCAGAGCTGGCGTCACCTTGAAAACCGGTGTGTACGCCACTCGACCACGGAGGTCGTCAAAATCACGTCAATGCAGGCGAAATCTGTAGATCAAAGCTAGTTACCTCAAACGCTTGTTTATTTGGCGCGGTCCCTAAATTATATTTTGTATTATTGTTATTACAGTAAGACAGCGTGCTGCTGTGGAGTTTGTTGCGCCGTTTCTTCTCCACAGCTAGAGCACTTAGGAAGCCGTGTAGGGTGGGCAAATCGGGTGCTGTGTATTTTATTTGAAAAGTGCTACTTTGTAGTCTATTATAAATAAATGAGTTTTGATTTTGATTTTGTTAAAAATCTAAAAGATGTTTTTGTGAAACAGATGTTATTACTCTTAAATAAATCACCGGTCTATGGTAAAGCCGTGTACAATTAGAGCTATATATCTAACTAAAATGAAGGAGTAATGAGATCTAAAATATACATTTCTAATTTTGATTCAGACCTAAAATAATAAAATAGGTGATTAACGTTTGTTTTAAATAATTGCTTATTACATGTTAACTTAAAGTAAATTTTAGCTTCTTCATACATAAAGACGATGGTTAGAAGAATTCCCTTTTAAGAATCTTTACAGACGGTAGAATTTTCTTGGCAATACGAAGAAAATTCTACCCTCTGTAAGCAAAACTAATCTTTTTTGAATATAGGACCGGGCAGTAATCGAGCTGTCAAAAGTTTATTAAATGGTGGGAACCATTATAGTAAGTTATAATTCCAATCGTCATAGGATATTAAATACATATATAAAAGTTTGTATTGTATATCGTTTTTGTGTAATAGATTAGAATCTACAAGCATGATTTTAGTTAACAGTGACGTTTCTGTCACCACTTTTTAAAATAGCTTCTATAATGCTAAATATTCCGTTTTATTAATCCTAAGCCTTAGCAATTTTTTCATAAATTATCTTATTTTTTTCTTTTAAAAATTTTATTAGTATATTTTTATCATAATGACCCAATTTGTACTAATAATCTCGGTTTGCAAGCATTAAATAGGGACGGGATACAATGGAACATAATACATGGTATTCTATCCGTAGAATAAAAGCTGAGTTTCAAAGCCAGAAGTAGAAATACAAATGAGTATTTTACCTTCCTGACTTATATACTACGGCTCAATTATGTTACAGACTTAAGCTGTTCGCACACTGGGCAATGCAAGGCTCCGATACCCGACGACTCCAACGCCTGCCTATGTACTGTTAGAGGGAAAATGAGCATATACTAAATAACCCAACACTATCGGGCTAGAGGCGATGGTCTATGGTCGAAAAAGGAATCATGGCGGCGCGCGCGACTATCATTGTACCGAGTCTAGAATTGTATAATTGTAAATAATCTTTATGGTTTCGCTGGCCTTTAAAAGTAGTGCAAATGTTACGTCGAGTATAATCTAATGATAATATACTGTTCAGTTTATAGAATCAATCGTTTCCTTTTAACAGTACGAACCTCTTTAAAGTTTGTATGGCGAGTCATTTGGATATTAATCTTAAAGCCCAATACAAATTTCGTCAGGTATTGGTCACTTGCTTTACCTCGTCAATGAGTTGTGAACTAAGAAATCGATGGCAGGCCGAGTGCGAAGGACCATATCCGGCCACTCACTTTCGCATGTGAGCCCATGTTCAACAGTGGCCGTGTTTCGGCTGATATGACGATGATGATGATGTGAGCCCACAACTTGCGAGGTTTTTGCTGCATTTCCTATAGCGATATCTGTCCCAACAGCTAAGTTTGCTAATTAATGTCTCTCACATGCAAACATTCGCAAATATGTACGAAAGTTCGTGCGCATGTGAGTGACCGGGACTATCGCTACCGTCCTATAGTTCTAAGTATGTATCAATATTCCTCGTAGTCGTAATAATCGTCGTCTTGTCCGTTCTGCAGCATTGCGGCCAGGGACAGTTCTCCGGTCATATCTGTTGGTTCCGCTTCAATTTCATCTTCGTAGTCATCTACATTATCTGTTGGTTAAAATATTATTTTAAAATTGCGATCAAATGCAGTCAGGCCGAATATAAATCTTTTTCGGATATACTAAACTAAAGTATATAAACGTATATAAACTAAACGTAAGTAAAACTAACTATATTAAAGTGAAGGAGACTGTGTGTCTGAATCTGCCTTTTAAGGGCTTTATAAAACTAGGTGACATTTAAGTACAAATTAATGGCTTACTTTCATGCTCGAGACGTTAATGGTTATTAATTATCGATTTAAGTAAGTCTACTCATAAAAGTCAGACAGTTAGCACGATTTAAGGGATCCCTTAGTATCTATTTTAGCAAGCCAACTCTCGGAAGTCTATGAGTGTGTTTACTTAAATCGGTAATAAGAAATCTCTTAATCAATCATTAACGTCTCTGGGTACGATAGTTACTTAGTTTTATTTTATTTGTAAGAAAGCAACAGATGTTAGCATTTATCACAGAATAAGTGAAGATCATAATACTAACCAGCGACAGCGGGCGTGGTGGGGGGCTGCGGCGTGCGCGGCGCGGGCGAGTGCGGGGCGGGGGAGGCGGCGGGCGCGGGGTTCTTCTTCTTGCGCTTGCGCGGCACCGGCGACGCAGCCACCGGCGACGCTGGCACGGCTGGCCTTGGGGTTGCGGGCTTCTTCCTGCAACACAACAATGGTAAATGACTGGGTATGAAAACTCACAATCTAATTCGTCCGACAGTTACATATAAATAAAATTATAAACACGTATGTTTTGCCTTTTTAAAATAAGAAAGCACTAATTAAATGAAGCGAATAAAAGTTCAGGCTAGTGACGAAACGTATTTCTGCGTACAAAATGCACGAAATTGTGACGTCCTGTGACATTTCAAATCAATGTATTGTCGTTATTTTTTGATTCCGCTTCTGCGGAAACCTTTTGGCTAGTCAAAATTTATTACAATATAAAAAAAAATGAACGCACAACAAGACCTCAAATTGACTCGAAAGTCGAAAAGAAAAAGAAGCGCACGATTTAAACTCTAAACATTATTAGTTACTTACTCGGCGACAACTGTTTCCTTTGGAGCTGGTGGTAACGGCGTGCCCGGAAGGTCTAAGCTCTTCAGAATATCATAGTTAATCTTGGAGCTGATCTTCTTTTCTGCTATCATCTTCTCGATAGCTTCTCCAGCAGTAGCAGCGTTACACGGAGTCCTCTTCTTGTAAGAACCTCTTAATTTCTTTTTCTTGTCTTTATTTTCTTCCCGTTCTTTAGTACGTAGCTCTTCTTTTACTTAAACATTTAAACTACAAATAAGTTGTTTTTACATAATTAAAAGTTTTTTATTTTATGACGACTAGTATTTTGAATTCTGAAAAGTATTTGACAGTACTAATTTAAAAAAAAACAACATAACATAAAAGTAAGACGTATAAATGCTTTTTACACACGCGAGAAATAAATATGACTCAAGGTGTAATTCTTATTCCGTTCATATAACGGTCGATTTGATTTAAAACAAGTTTGCAGACGTGTCGTAAATAATGTTAATCTCTACATAAAATAAATTCAGGTTTGTTACAACACTTAACTTGAAAACGGGTGGACCCATTTTCATGATCTTTAATTTGTTAGGTTCGTCTCCACCCTGAATAGCAGAATAGCTATAAAAATATCGAAAACAAACGACTCACGATAATTTACGGGTGAAACCACGGGGTACTGCTAGCATTTAATAAAAAATAACCACCATACATAATACCATGACATGTAGAGTGTAGTTTTCTGATTAAGGACAAATAATACTTACTCTTCTGTTCTCTCAAGTACCCCGCATTAATCTTGTTCCACAGCATAGCTTTATGCCTGACCTCTTCTTCGGACATGATCAGGGAGTTGATGTAAGCCTCGTCCTTCTCCTCGAGAACCAGCTCCTCATCGGTGTGCAGGTCTTTGCTGAACTGCTTCGGTTCCGGTCTCACGAACTTGTCGCTGTCGTCTTGCCGGCTGTTCTCTCCGAGACCTATTACTGCTAAGTCGGGGCCTAGAATGGTAACGAAGGAAAAATTTTCAAAATCTATACTAATATTATAAAGCTGAAGAGTTTGTTTGTTTGTTTGTTTGTTTGTTTGAACGCGCTAATCTCAGGAACTACTGGTTCGAATTGAAAAATTCTTTTTGTATTGGATAGTCCGTTTATTGAGGAAGGCTATAGGCTATATAACATCACGCTACGACCAATAGGAGCGGAGCATATATGAAAAATGTTGCAAAAATGAAAAACCGTTGAAACTAAAACACGCGAACAAAGTCGCGGGGGACAGCTAGTTATAAATATGCACATTTATTTACCAGTATTTATTTATTTTTAAACTTGTGTTTTATATAAATTAAATATGTAGGAACTCTTTTCTATAACAATGCAACGCCATCTAGAGATTAAACACATAATTGTTGAATCTATAGATGACGTTGTATTTTGAGTATGATTTTTGGTAACAGAAGGTACATGCAACGGTTACGGTTCACTTCACTAGTAAGTATAATAATACCGGCCTGTAAATGATTCATTGCCTCTTCTCATGAGGAGAAGGCAGGACCATTGATCACCACGCTTGCTCACTTGCGACTTGGCAATTTCAATTTCTGAAAACCAGGTTTCCTCACGAAATTTCCTTCACCGTTTGCCAATGGTGTCTTAATAATTAAGAAAGTATGTACGTATATAACTTTGTAAAAGTTACATTGGTACTTGCCTATAGCGAGTTCGAACCTGCAACCTTGGTATATAATTCCGTTCGTTGAACCGCTACGCCACCACGACAATTAAACAAAGTACACACGCGTGTAAGTACCCGGATTTAGTTGTTTACAAAATACTGACCAAGTCCTTTTTCCATCTTCATCTTGTCGCTTTTAACACCCTCTTCTTTAGAAGGTATGTCTTCTACATCTTCAGCTATTTCTCCGATGCGATCCAATGTGTCTTCTACCGCGAACCTTGAAGCCTCCGCATCTTCTGAACAAGTTTCATCTGGAAGTTAAATTAAGAGTTGTACCTTAGATACGTTTTTATAAGACTACTTGATGATGAAATATAAATTATTATTTTTATTAAAAACTTATTGATTGAGTTTATTTTTCTGTGACACTTGATATAAATAAATTGATCTAAGTTTTGACCTATAAATACTATATGTTTGGGGAAGAAACCTGCGCCAAGGGCTACTTCTAAAAGAAGTTCAGTATCTATGGGCATAATTATATATATATATATTTTTTTGGGAAATGCAATTTTCCTTATATAATTATTAATTGAGTATAAATTTTGCTTATGCTTTGTTGTTTAAAAAAGCTACACGAATTAAATAAAAAAAACGAAGTAACTTTTAAAGTCCAAATATTGCCAATAAGATTGTGTAAATCATAACTTATAGCTGATGCTGTTGTTAATGTTTGTAATTACAAATTAATTAAAGTAGATAATATTAGTGTGTACATTACAAATCAGACCAGTTTGAAACATAGTCAGTGAACGAGCTCAAAACATGGCTTTATCCAAAAAATAAAGAAAACCACCCAATCAAAGAAATACGTCTATTTACTAAGTGAGCGTTTTCGAGTACCTTGCTTGAACTAACAATACAAATAAATTTCACCGTACTTATTGATGGGCGGAAAATCTTAACACCGCCATTCAGGATAGCGGTGTCAATGCACAACTCCATCTATCCATTATAACAGTAATAAATACTACTTGTTTTGTGTTCTACCTTTGATAGCAAAAAATGACAATTGTTTTGTGTTCTATATTTGACATACCGCCCACCAAGAACATCAATTTATGTTCTTAACTAACTAAACACAGTCTTACACTATAAGATCAGATAATACAGTATACAAATATAGCACAAACATCTTAAATGACCTTAACACGAAAGAAAACAACAAACTTTTTCTAACTACTAAAACTTAATTAACATCATCACCTTCAATAAATGTGGACTGTAAACATACTACTTAAACTTATACAATTGCTTAAAGATAATTAACTAATTTGCAATGGGCAAAATACATAATTTTGATGTAGGACGCCTAATCAATGTACCATTGCACTTGAGAGTTACTACTCGTATGACTTTGTCCAACCCTGGATGCGTTTCAACGATTTTTCCTAAAAGCCAACGAGCAGGGGGTAAATTATCTTCTTTTACTAAAACAACATCACCAATATTTGGTTCTGGAATGTGCTTAGTCCATTTGTAACGTTGTAACAAATAAACCAAATACTCATTCGACCATCGTCGCCAAAATCCCTGTAACATGCGTTGAATTAATTGCCAACGCCTTAAACTACTAATATTTATGTTTTCATAATTACGTTCAGGCACTGTAATCAGAGGTTCACCGATTAAAAAGTATCCTGGTGTTAATGGAGCAGGATCATCAGCATCATTAGGCATGACCGATAGCGGACGAGAGTTGAGGCATGCTTCTACTTGCGTTAAAAGTGTGGACATTTCCTCATAACAGAGAGTTGAGTCACCTATAACTCGCCGTAAATGGAACTTTGTAGACTTCACGCCTGCTTCCCATAGACCCCCAAAGTTTGGTGCGTGAGGCGGAATAAAGTGCCACGTAGTACCATTTGTACTCAACCACTCTTTGATATCTACCGCCACAGAAGACTCTTCTGCTGCAACTAGACATCGAAGTTCCTTGGCCGCACCAACAAAATTAGTCCCATTATCACTCCAAATATTACTAACTAAACCTCGTCGAGCTACAAATCTTTTAAAACCTGCTAAAAAACCATGAGCTGTCAAATCGCTAATTAATTCTAAATGTACAGCCTTAGTTACCATGCATACAAATAAACATATATAACCCTTATAAGAGTGATGTCCCCGACCTTTAGAAGTCCTTATATTGATGGGTCCAGCAAAATCCACACCGCTATTACTAAACGGTCTTGCTGGAATGACTCTCGTGGACGGTAACTGACCCATGAACTGAGTTTGAATATTAGCTGAATACCGTCTACACCTAACGCATTTACGCACGTAAGCCTTAACCTTTGTTTTGGCTGAAATTATCCAATACTTTGTACGTAAATGACTTAACATTAATGTTGGACCTCCATGAAGAGTTTTATGGTGAGCTTCATCAATCACTAAATTAGTGAAATGACTATTCTGGGGTAAGATAATAGGGTGTTTAATATTGTCTTCTAAACCCGAATTTTGAAGGCGGCCACTAACGCGAAGAATGCCTTCGTTATCAATTAAGGGACAAAGAGGTTTTAATTTGCTCTTTGCCTTTACCTTTCCTGTCTGTTTTAAATCGGTAATCTCCTCAAAATATTCACGTTGTTGAACATGTTTAATACATGTCTTTGTTGCTTCTTCAATCTCCTCATTCGTTAAATATTCTTCATACCTTGGATTGCAAACTACTCTTTTCCTCCAACTCAAAACTCTTCTGCAATAAGCAATAACCCGTACTAATTTATTAAATTTAGAAAACTTTGTCCAAATAAGATCATCTTGATTCGCTTCAGTGACAACGTGGACCTTGATTGTTCTTTGCTCAATAGTCGTTGCTATGGATTTCGGTCTTGTGTACTTTATAGTTTCATCACTAAGCCATGAAGGTCCTTGAATCCACAATACATTGCAGACAAGTTCTTGTGGGGTTAAACCTCTGGACGCAATATCTGCCGGGTTATGTGATGATTGGACATGAGCCCAATGTGAGTTGTCAAAATGAGAAGGAATTGTAGAAACTCGATTTCCTACAAACGTAATCCAGCGACTAGCATGACTACTTATTTTCAAGATGTCATCTTCCTTAATATCCTTCCTTCCTTGATTTGGACCTTCTTCCTTATCTTCATTCTCTGGTTTCCTTTCAGCAATAATGTTGTTTTCGAGAAGGTCAAACCTTTTTATTGCAAGGTCTTTTGAACTGCCGTATTGACATTTCGAGTCTTTATCTCGAAAAGGAAGTTTAACTACATACCGACCTTCATTGTTACGGTATGTAGTATGAGCAAATATATCCTTACAACGTTGCTCATCATTGGATAATATTGGTTTGTCAGGTATAACCGATTCTATTTCCCAGAACCTTCGCAATAATGCGTTGTCATCCGCCTGATTTGAGTCACTGCTTATGACGTGATGACAATGTATAGAATTGTCTGTTGAAGGAATCTTTCCAGATAGGATCCAACCCAGTGCCGTGTTCTGAGCTATAGGTAAGTCTGGTGGACCTTGAATTAAACCTTCCCTGAGAACTTGACTATACACGTCCGCACCAAGCAAAATGTCAATTTTGTTGGGCGTATGATAATCTGGATCAGCTAGCGTTACTTCGTATAACTGAGGCCAATTTATCTGATTTAGTTTCTCAGTAGGTAATAGTGAAGTTATTGTGCTAAGTACATAGGCTTTGACTTGCACACTAAAATTAGGATCTAGGCGGGAGTGAATAGTAACTGTTACAGAATGATTTGAGGCCAAAGCACTCTTCTCGCCACCTATTCCTGATATAACCGACTTGACCGGTATCTTCTTAAGGCCAAGAAGCTGCACTGCTGATTCCGCTATGAATGAAGCCTGAGATCCCTGATCCAATAGCACCCTCAGCAGTTGTGTTGAGCCATTCCTTGCCTGTGCTTCGACAAGAGCAGTAGCTAACAAAACTTGAATAGACTTCGACTTGGCTGCAAAATGTGAAGCTACTTTCGACGTAACTTCTGGTTTATGATCTGAAAACGATGTCTGAACGCTATCTATTATTGACTTAACTTCAACCGTTGAATTAGGCATCTCGTTAGGTACGGTTGAGTTTGAGGCCGATTTCGGATGTAATAAAGAGTGGTGCCTACGTTTGCATATACGACACGAGGAAGTTTGACGACAGAATTTGATAGAGTGATTGGAATTGAGACAATTATAACATAACCGCTTGGATTGTGCAAAATCATGACGAGATTCATAACTCTCCTTTGCAAACTGCTTACAATTTGCAATTTTATGGTTATCTCCACAAAAAATACAAGAAACATTTACATTAGTATTGTTATCAGAATTAATGCTATGGTGAACGCTTGGTTTATTGCAAACAACAGTATTAAATCTAGGTCTTAGGGGTCTAGAGTCCAAAAATTCTAAAGCGCGAAATCTAGCTTCTAAGAAATCTTTGAATTCTGAAAATTTGGGTAATTCATCCTTTGTACTGACTTGAGTTTCCCACAATTTTCTAGATTCAGAATCTAATTTAGAACTAGTGATATATATAATTATGATGTCCCACGAGGTAACATCGACTCCTAGGTTTTTCAAACTATTTAGACATTCCGTGGTTGTATCTAATAAACTCTTAATACCATTAGAATTTTCAGAAACACTAGATTGACCCATAAGACGTTTTAACAAACAATTAGACAAAAATCGCTTATTATTGAATCTGCTGTTTAACAAATTCCAACATTCTTCATAATTGTCAGAAGTGACAGGAATATGTCTAACAAGCTGTTCTGCTTCACCCGATAACAAACCCTTTAAATAATGCATTTTTTCTACGTTATCTAAGCTACTATTATTATGTACGAGGGATGAAAAAAGATCTTTAAAGGTAGTCCACTCTACATAATTGCCTGAAAATTTGGGAATGCTTATTTTTGGTAGTTTAACATTATTGCTAGAACGTGCATCCTTCACAGATTCGTTTACTGATGTACCGGAATTATTATTAAACCGACAAAGAACTTCCTTCAATTTAGTTTTATAAGAAATGTAATTTTCTTCAGTGGTTTCGTAAATTTCATCCGTAAAATACGCATCACTCTGTTGTTGACTATCCGACACAGATTGTATAATATTGCTATGCGTATTAAAGAACTCTTTCCACAAAACCTCTAAAGACTCAAGTCTAGTTTCAACATACGACCTCGTTATTCTTTCTTTAGGCGACTTTTTAAAATTTATTTCTGCCTTTTCAAGAAGGAGTTTTTTATTAATTTGTAATTTGTAAAACGAATTCATGTTGACGTCTGAAAAAACTGAAGGTAACTTAGAATAAAAAGGTCCAATGATGAAAATTTAAAATTATTCTAAGTTCCTAATAAATACAATTTATATAAGTTCCCAAATCTAAAATAGCTTCTGTCTTCCAATTTGCACAAATAAACACGTCAAAAGTACTCACAATAATCCTCTTCAACAAACTACATACATTGTTGATGATGTCGTCAAATGCTCCCCTTCTACGACTCTGTCTTGAATGTCTGCTAGGCGTATTCCAATAGCGCCTTGGCTCCGACTCCTGAAGGCTGGGCACCTCTACAGCTGCACTGGCACACTTGCTGCACCGCGCTCTACTGCGGCATGCACTGCTCTATGCACACCTTTTCAGGTATGCAAGCACTTCAGTTCTTGCTTTTCTGGATGACCACTATTTCCGGTAGCGATCCAAAAATAGACAGAGTAGCACTCACGGGAATACTATCCGGCTCGAAGGACCATGAACGAGCTCAAAACATGGCTTTATCCAAAAAATAAAGAAAACCACCCAATCAAAGAAATACGTCTATTTACTAAGTGAGCGTTTTCGAGTACCTTGCTTGAACTAACAATACAAATAAATTTCACCGTACTTATTGATGGGCGGAAAATCTTAACACCGCCATTCAGGATAGCGGTGTCAATGCACAACTCCATCTATCCATTATAACAGTAATAAATACTACTTGTTTTGTGTTCTACCTTTGATAGCAAAAAATGACAATTGTTTTGTGTTCTATATTTGACAGTCAGGTATATAATTTCACCATTTTTTATGGTACCTACCTATATTATGCTATTCATTGCTAACCTGATAATTAAATATCTCAATGTTACCTATAAAAATTATACATTAATCGTTATTTATTTGATACAAATAAATAATATGACGTACAAAATTATTAGACAATATTTTTATATTCTCAACATCGCGGTCCGGTTCTAAACTGGTCATAGTTTTTGGCAAACTTAACATAACGGGTTTGATTGCATCTACTCTAGAACATGCGATTGACTTTTTTATGGGATTAGCTATAGAAATCGACGCCATTTTGATTCTGCATTAAGCTCGACAGTGTGTACTACCTTTTAGTCCGGTAAAACAGTGAAAGCCTCCCTCGAGGCTTACTGCGACAGGTTTCTTTAAAAAAAAATGTGTACTTCCTCGGGTATACTTAACCTACCACTAACCTAGCGACCTTATAAAGAAAATATGTCACTGATACTACAAAATTTGAGTGTACGTATTATTTTATCAAAGTTGTAGAAAAGAACCGTTCTAGTGCGGGTCTAACTCGCGCACAAAGGGTTTAGAACAAAGTTTGCTGATCGTCTCGATTAATTCTGCAAACAAACTTGACTATGCGGATGAAAAAATGTTCTCTCATACAGCGCAACTGTACATATAAGTTTGTAATTAATACAATAGGACTGTAGTTCATTAGTATAGGTATATGTTACCGATGACATTAAAATAACATATTACTATACTAACATAATAACATCTTAATATATTTAAAATTTTAACAAAATAAATGATGGGTACAAATAAAGTTAATACCTATTCGAATTTTCACCGATATTTATAGAATCAAAACTTTTTATTCCATAAAAATAAATGAGTTTTCTACCCACTTATTAAAGTGGGTTTAAAGTTGCCAAGAAGTAGGTATGTGTATTGATTTATTGTAAATTTCAAATTGAACTCTAACTGCCTGAAATAAAGCATAGTTTCAATAAACTTTTTTGACGACATTCGTTTTGTTTAGTTAATATTGTACGTATGTTACGATCCTATATAACAAAAAGCTCGCTCGATTTTTCATGCAAGAAACTAAAAACTAACCGATTCCCAGGACAGCTGTGGACGTGCCAATAACTGCGGCGACCTTTCTTCTTTTGTTGCCATCTCTTTCCAGCTGAGCTTCTATCTCCTTCTGAAGATCTGTCAGCTCTTTTTCACCATCTTCTTCTTCCATTAACTAGAAATGAAATTATAAACAGAATTATATTTTATGTAAAATTTATCCAGAATATTAAACAATAATCCAATTAATTTAAGTGCAGTTATAAATTGGCATGTTTTAATTTATTAGAAAGTTTTTATCGGAAAAATATTACAGATCAATATTGAT
This sequence comes from Diachrysia chrysitis, assembly GCA_932294365.1. Lineage (NCBI taxonomy): Eukaryota > Metazoa > Arthropoda > Insecta > Lepidoptera > Noctuidae > Diachrysia > Diachrysia chrysitis. The sequence continues at coordinate 4,544,415 of OW028661.1, forward strand.
ATAAATTATCATTAATCAAAATTACGCCACGCAATAAACCAAGCTTAACATTAATCCCAAAAATCTATTTGTAAAAATAATATTACAAAGGTTAATAGCTATGAGTCTGCACTTGTGAAATTAAGACTGCCATAGACATGCACACAAACATATTGCATAAATATTAATCGAAATATTTATGTATAATATTTATGCAACTACGGAAATGCGAGGTAATAATTGAAAACCTACTGCTTCTGCCCGTAGGAATAATAAACTTTCTTAAGGGAAAACATAGTAGATTCCCAAAAAAAATCGCCTTGCCATACAAAATTATCGTCAGTTGCTCAAAATCAGTGCGGGAGTTCCAAAATTATTTTTCGGAACAGTCTTATCTTATCTTACTAGGTGATTTCTTTCTTGTCAAAAAGTTAATTCTTTTACAAAACATTTAAACTATGGATAGAATAACCCACACTCGTTCCCCTCTTTACTGACTTGTTAACATGCAGATAATCCAAGTTATCCGTTTCCGTATTACGTTTTAAACATTTGCATGGAATGCTAAATGACTTTGCCGACGTAAACACGACGTACGGCCGTGACCCTACAAATATATTATTTCGCAGTAGTTAATATCAAAGTAAAATCACGTTGAAAAAATACTAGTTTAGTTCCATAGCATATTGCTTAATCTGGTCCCAAACTACATAAAAAATATTCATAACATTGAACTAACACCTATCTATAGGTATTTTTTTTTAAATCGAATTCTTTAGTCGTGTGCTGTGGCAGTTTATCAATATAATATTGTTAAAAAACATAAAGGGGTATGGCCCAAATGTTTTGCTGAATAACTTGCTAGACCACACCCTTAATTTATGTTTTCTAAAAAATTTGGCGCTGCAGACACTGCTTTAGAATGTCGCTCAAGGACTTGTTCTTAAGCAAACACAAACAATATTTTAATTTACTTTTCTGTTTTAATAATATCGGTATTAATTTTAGTGTTACATTTCAAACGTTCGCGTATTTCCTCTGTTTGAAGTACAGTTCGTAGTACTGATATTCTGTATTTTAGTTTACCCAGCGCTGATTAATATCAAGGAAGTATCTATCAACCGGTTACTGACTGCAAATCTATTTGTATGAAGGAAAGCAATGTTTTGATGATCAATACTGAAATACATGTAGGAAATATTCGAAGCTTCCAGTGTCCGATGTTACTGTTAATTTATCCTGACGTGTATACAATCATAATACACGACGTATTAATTGCGAATTAGAATAATTTCTTTACCGTTTCGGCGGATTAAGTAAAAGATTCATAATTAATTTGAATAAGTTTACAATTGAGTACCTATAGAATAAAAAGTCTCGATAATTTCTTGTAAACTAAAATACATCATGAATAATAATCATTAAATAATATCACTATAATCAGTAACTTCCTATTTCTTTAAAAAGTTTTCCGTTGCAATTAGCCTTGGAATATAAATCAACCTAAATTCAAGTTGAATAATCAGAGTATCGCAATACCTTTTGTAGCCTCTCTTTATCCCTCTTCCTTGCTGCTCTGAAAGCCGGTGGATCCTGTTCCTCCTCCAAGTCTACCGTCATGAACTCCTCAAGAGTGAGGGCACTGGATGGCGTGTCTCCAAACTCTAGAAGCCGTTTACGCAGCGTCGACTCGTGGACTTTGACTATTCGTACCACATCGGATGGAGTTCGGTTAAATTCGTGGAGACGAGCTGCTATCAACAAAGCTGTTGAGAAAAATAAGACGTTTTAATGATTTGTCTTTGTTTTTTACTTTTATGTTTCAGGAGAAAGTTACAGGTACCAAAATTAAGAAACTATTATTCTTTTGTGCCAATTCATTAAGATAGCTACATTTGGTACTTTTGGACGGATATTATGAGGATTTTGCCCTTATGTGGGACGGTAAAATAAATGTTTTATAATAACCAGTTTCATTATAATAAATGGAAGGACCCTTGTTAAAATTACAATCACAAAAAGTTTTTTTTTTGTATTATCATTGTATATATATAGACGGGCCTGTTGGTCTAGAGGTTAGTAACCCTGACTGCTAAACCGGAGGTCGTGGGTTCGATTCCCACCCAGGACGAATCTTTGTGTGATGAGCACGATCATTTGTTCTGTGTCTGGGTGTAATTTATCTATAATATGTATGTATTTAGAAATATATAAGTATGTTTATCAGTTGTCTGGTTGCCATAGCACAGGCTCTGCCTAGTTTGGTATCAGATGACCGTGTGTGAGATGTCCCAAGATATTATATTATATATATTATATATTGTCTTTATGTCTTGTAATACGTATCTACTCTATTATTCTCAGGTGTCGATGCGGAAATACGAATGTCTACCAAATATTCATACACGTCAGGCAAAGGAAATCAAATTTGCCAAGATCACGGCCACTCGTCCGGTTAGTTCACTTCCGTACAATTTATTACTCATTGGAATTTCAGCGAACAAAGAAGTTTTTATTTGAAGATTATGTAACTATCTGTCCTACTGATGCAACCACACGCAATAGTAGAATACATTATAAAACTAGCTAAGTGCAGGGTTTTGTTATAAGTAGTAAATTAGGTATTACAAAACCAGTTCTAAAAGGATTTAAAAAAATAATTGTATAATATCGTCTTAAGATAACATCTTGAGAAATGTATATAAAATATTAAATTATATTTATATTAGCAGGTATAAAGGAGGATCGGACCAAAATAACTTTTTTCCCCACAGCAATGTGATACTTGCTACCAAAGAGGTAGTTGTAGAGCTCAAAAAATCCTTTCCATATTTTATATATGATTTTTATTTCCATATTTTTATTTTCACATTTTTTGCCGGTCCTTCTTTAAAATTAAATAACAAGTCTTGTTCTTTTGTCTTAAAAACCAGTTTTAAATAATACCGTAAAGGAGTTTTAAATAAACAACCTTTGAGGTCATATTGTGTATTGTTGGTCAAAAGAGAAACTTTCTGGAAACAGGTTATAGCGGTGAATAATAATATAAGATCAACACGTTTTGCAATTATTATTTTTTGTTGTATTTGATTATTTATTATATGCGAATATTGATTTGAAGATGCAAAATTATTGTTTATATCATTTGTAAGGCGAATCACTTTTGTTTGTGGTACAAAAGATGCCAAAATATTATTGAATGCACCTATGTAGCCTTGAAATTAAAGACAGTTATAAGTGTATTTAATTTAGAAGGAAACTATATTGTAGTCATTATGTTCAGAACATGGATTGACAGGCAGGCTGACCCCCAATTTCTGAAAGGCTGATCAACACACAAATTAGTTAAACAACTGTCAAATCTCATAGCTGTGTTTGGCTGTTAGTCTTTTCTTTGGTCAACCAATCACAGTCCTGATCAGTTGATTTGACAATAGATTAAATTGATCAGACATTCAGAAACTGGGGGTGAGAGTTCTTTAACCAAAGGATTTATATGGCAACGATACGTATTAATACGATTATATAGATATGACAAAAACATAATGTTTGCACGTATTCTTTTGCAAAGCAAAGCCCTACATTATTAAATGCTATGTAACAAAGGTCAACTAACCAGCTCCACAGATGCCAGAAGGTCTCCGGCCAGAGTGTATGGAGTCCCTCTTCATCCTCTGCACAAGACGCAGGGCTGTCATGCTGACCTCGTGCGACTTCTCCCCGAACTGCAGCTGGGAGGAAAACCGAAGGATGTACAGACATGGATCTGTAAAGATAACGGTTTGGTGAGGTCTTGAAAGCCTGATAATCACAAATAGCTTATTCGTATCATAGAAATTCCTCATATCATTGCCCAATTAAGTAGGTTGGTAGGTAGCACTTTAGTTTGCAGTGTGCGACCTATTTGCTACTTAGATATAAATTTAGGAGGCTGTGTAGGTACCTTCTATATTCTCTACCTAATTTCCATATTGTTTGTAATACAATTAAATCAAAGGTCTTTAATTACAAAAAAAAACCGGCCAAGTGCGAGTCAGACTCGCGCACCGAGGGTTCCGTACAAACCTGTAGGTATATAAGTAAAAGTTATGGTATTTTTATTGCTAAATGAATATGCGGCTTTAATTGCTGTATCTTTTGATTGCGTTGACGTAGAAGTTTGATTTTGTTACAGCTTAAAGATATTATAGACTTGAGTATTTGTTAAGAATTTCAATATAATACCACTACGCGTTCATGAGTAAAGGGGTAATAAGTTTAAAATTATTAAAAATATTTTTATTATATGATGTAACTAAAAATTTATGCTTTTCGCAATTTTTCCTTTATCTGTGTTATAAGACGTTGCTTCGTACCAAATTTCAAGATTCTGAGTTCACGGGAAGTACCCTGTAGGTTTTGATTCCCTTGCGAGTGTCGAAAATTTGCGGCATAAACGGGAGTATCTTTTGATCGCGTTGACTTAGAAGTTTGATTTTTTCACAGCTCCAAGAGACCATAGACTTGAGTATTTGATATGAATTTCAGCATGATACCTCCACGCGTTCCTGAGAAAAAAGGTCTTGACAGACAGACAGACAGACAGACAGACAGACAGACAGACGGACAACAAAGTGATCCTATAAGGGTTCCGTTTTTACCTTTTGAGGTACGGAACCCTAAAAAAAGCATAATATAATACAAAGTCGCTCCCGCTGTCTGTTTTTAAATTATAAACGGATTTTAATGCAGATTTCAGCAATTAAGCAACTATATTTTGTGTATAATTCATTACGATTTACGGTGTGCTGTGTGTTACATTTATTGAATAACATGGTGCACATAATTTTCATATCGTTTAAGTTTTTAAGACTCCTTGAAATCCAAAACCTCGATTAACTGTAAAATTAACATATTTAGGTAATGTACAGGTGTTGTTTGATATGTTTGTTCATAAACAGTTTACACTATTGTGAGGTAAGGAATCTTGCGTTATAATTGTCTTAATGGTATAAAATCGTGAGATTTCAACAATCATTTCTGCAACAGCATATAGTGCAGATTGTTATAGAAAGCAACGGTATAATAATACCGGCCTGTAATAATAATGTCACACAGCTGGACAAAGGCCTCTTGATATGAACAGAAGGAAGGAGCACAGCAGGGTTATTCGCTATGAGTTGTCAACTAAAGCAATAATTAATTGCTATATAAAAAAACACTGTGAAAACCCAAATTTCGTATCGACTAACTTCGATGACCAACTAGATCTACTACGACGTAGTCGGTCACTAACGTTAGCCGATAGAGAATTGGAGTTTTTACTGACATTTTTATCCAGAAATATCGCTTGGGTTGGTAACCGGAGATAGCAAGCCTACTGATCACTAAGGTTGCTCATTGCGGGTTGGTGTTTTCAGATCCCAGTTTTGGGAATTCAGGTTTTCTCACGATGTTTTTTCACCAATCGTCAAATTGACATTGGTGTTTTAGAATAATAAAGAAAATAGTTATATTATAACTATGAAAATGTCACATTGGTACCTGTAATGACTTCGAACATTTCAAAACTGCAACCTTGTGCACACAAATCCGTTCATTGAACCGCTATGCAACCACGACATTTTCCGACGGTACAAGGAAAAAAAAAACCCTTTTTTATTTAGTATTATATTTAGAACCTAATTAGGTATTCGTTAATTTATGCTCGTTCGCTGTCATTGGTAACGTGAGGGACCGCGACAAGGATTTTGGGTTTAAAGAAATTCGAAATAAACTCATAGGTTTTTCACTTTATTATCAGACAATCACACGACCCGATTTTACAATTATGTTGCCATTAACAATATTATTATTTTACGTAATCGTGTGTATTTAATACACAAAACAGCTGAATCCTGTAGCGTAGGTAGTAGTGGTAGCCCAGTACAATCTTAGTGGGTGTTGACTTACAGTAAAGCCTAACAAGGATATCCGTATCCGATAATGAATGGCTTCCTTAAAGATTAAGGCGATAACTTGTAACACACGCATAGTAACTAAGCTTACTACGAACCGAAGAAAAAAATCACGCGTAACTGAAAAAACATTACACAGACATTTTTGCACGGAAGACTGTGTTTCCTAATATTAATTCCCACTTACATTAATTGATTGAATCTAACTTAAGCATTAACTAAACCAACAAGATTTAAGACGTTTTAATTATTTTAAAAACTATGTCAATAATCCATGCTGACTTACTAAAGAATTCATTTAAAAAAAACCGGTCAAGTGCGATTCGTACTCGTGCAAGAAGGATTCCGTACCATTATTTAAGAAACGGTAAAAAAATCACGTTTGTTGTATAGGAGCCCTCCTTAAATATCTATTTTAATGTATTTGTTGTTTTAGGGGCAATAAAACTATATCATCTGTGAAAATTTCAGATAAAGCCTGGTGACACACGACAGACGGACGGACAGCGCAGTCTTAGTAATAGGGTCCCATTTTATCCCTTGGATACGGAACCCTAAAAAATAAGAGTAAATTAACATTTAAAAATGCTTAGAATCTATACTAATATTATAAAGCTGAAGAGTTTGTTTGTTTGAACGCGCTAATCTCAGGAACTACTGGTTCGAATTGAAAAATTATTTTTGTATTGGATAGTCCGTTTATTGAGGAAGGCTATAGGCTATATAACATCACGCTACGACCAATAGGAGCGGAGCATAAACGAAAAATGTTGCAAAAATGAAAAACCGTTGAAACTAAAACAAGCGATCAAAGTCGCGGGGGACAGCTAGTTTTTCATAAACTACAATGCTGGTTTCCTTATTTCATGCACATTAAACGTTGACTAACATCATTAGAGTGATGTAAATAAGCCAGTAATGTTCGATTAACTGGCGTACCTATATGGACCAATATGTCTATATAAATATTAGAGATCATACCTAGACGGTAAATATAGACTAATGCTTGTATAATAACTATCGTGAGGAGTGTTCATAATTATTTAAAACAAAACGGTTTACTCGCGTATATTCTCGGGATCGCCCGACTAGTTTCAGACTCATTCTGGTCATACTTGACGAGGTCAGAAAAGACGGCTTAACAAAAAAAAGGTACATAACATTACCTACTTCAATTTAATTCAAGAAAAAATATATTATTCCAATATTGCATCGAATAATCACTAAATAATTCAATTTAATAATAAACTAAAAGTAAATTAAAGAAAAATATAAGAAATAAAATATTTTCAAAGTTCGCTTATAAATTATTTTATTTATTTATTTTTGTTATACATATTTTAAAGTAATTAATATTTATGAATGTACACATTACTTATATTAATAACTTTGTCAATGTATTAAAACTTGTAAATTTTTCATCATGATTTTGCAAATGACTTACCTACATACAATGATATATATTTTATTTAAATTTTTATTCATACTGCACGTCTTAATTTTGTATATAAATATTTAGCTACCTATATAACACCTAAATCTACGAATTAAAATAAACATACACTTATAAAATTACTAAAATCAATGTGAAATAAATAAATATTGACTTAACCTTTAAAAACTTGACTGAAGTGAATTACGTGAATCGCTGCCGGAGGATCCAAAAAAAACCAAAATTACTTAAAGACAAACTTTAATTAACTGAGAAATTATTTCCTAAGTACAATTGGTTCCGTTCGATGCTAGAAACAGAATGATCATTTATTACAATATATTTAGTTACAAATTAATACGTATATTTAATTATGAAATCGCTTTCCGGTAAACAAGGGTGTCAGATATCGAACAATTCCACGAGGCGTCGTAATTTGCTTGCACGTGTGAAACCGTCGCTATGCACTAATATCGAGGTCGGTGCCTACTTGCAGTTTACATATTGCTAAATACTATAACACCTCCACCCGCAGATCAGCAATTATTTTCGAGACATGAATTGAGAAAATGTTGCTGGATTTGGTTTTTGCATTTCCGAAGTCCCAGGTTCTGCATATATCGTATCCTGAGGAGATGTCGTTTGAGGTCCTCTTCTTTGCGATGTCTTAAGGCGCCGAACCATGACTAATATAATGAGTGCAAGTGCACTTAACATCAGTATAGTATAAAATGGAATCGTTGTGTGGTATAGCGATTCGCCTGAGATTTGGTTGGTTCTTACATCGGGCTGCGCCATTATTTTATACTGAACATCACGTACTCTTGAAAGATTGATTGAGTTAAGTTCCACATGAGTCATCTTGTCAACTTCTCTTCTTGTGTTGTAGGAGATATTCATAATCTTCAAAGGTCGTCCTTCCACATGATCATTGGTATTGGTTATAGTAAATTCGGAAGTGTACAGGAGACAGTTTACAGGAATTGTGACCAAATAACTGCCGTCCAGTGTTAAATAGTCCTCTTTTTCACACACAGTATGTATCCTTGTTGAATTCGGGAAGGATATAACGTAGTGTCTTTGATCTAGCTCCTCCATAGACACCTTTGCTAGGGTTAGTTTTACGACGTCACATTTTTCATCGATGACTTGATTTGTTATAAGATCCTGCATGCAATCGGGTGGTTGCCGAAGTTGATGGTTCATCTTGTCGTCGCAGAGATACCAGTTATTATACTTCGGGCATTCTGCCTCTATGTACACGTAACCTTTCCTGTTGGTTGCTATTAATGGAAAAGGAGGGATAAGGGCCTGCTTAAATTTATTAGGGGCTACTGACAACTTATAGAGATCGAAATTATCTTTTGCAAATATAGGCAACTTGAAAACTATTACTATCTGGCTTCCTGAATAGTAATAACCGGGTCTTATTAAATCATAGTATTCCCTAATATCTAAATCTACTATTTGATTCCTACTGTAAATCCTAATTAATCTCTGAATCATATGACTCAATACGTCTATGCTTAACATTGAATGATGTGGACTGGATGCATGTATAAAGGCTAGAATATTTTCTATTCTAACTAATTCTCTTAACACTTCGTCAACGTTTTCGGTTAAAATAGTTAAATATTGAGCAAATTTAGCATATTTGATAAGGTTAGAATCTCTGTAGGCATTACTATCTAAAATTAATTTTAAAGTTTCATTTATCTTAATCTGATTTTCTACTAATTTTTCAATTATATTAGAGTGTTGAACCATCCACTGTTTACTGAGGCTAATATGACTATTAAATTCTTCACTTAGTTCGTTATTATTACTCTGAAGAGTTTTAATAGCTCTATCGTATCTAATGGCGTCTGATATATCTAGGTTACCGGTTACACTTTTGATAATCGATCCAAGACCATCTATGAGACCTCTCTCTACGCGACCTGGTTTTAGTGATTTTAAATGATTTGTGATTCTTAGCAGTTTATTTGCAAGATAATCTATCTGTAATTCGTATAGCATGTAAGTGTCATTACTTAAACTAATTTTGTATTCATATAATTGATTTTGTAGCAAGTTAATTTTTTCATCAATATCTTTTAATTGTATATATTGTAGGAATGAATGATAATGAGTTACGAGCTTGGTGGCTCCCAAACGGAAAGGTAGTAATCCCGGGCCATCTCCCAGGCTCTCAAATGTTATCCCCTGGTGTATCTCTTGTGTCGTTACTAAAGGAGCAATCAGGACCAGTAGCACCCTGCAACAATTGGGCACTTTTAGGTATTCTTTTAAGACGACTTTTGGCTACAGGGCCACGTTTCTTAGACGTATAAATGTGTATGGGTAGATCTGCTAGAACAGTATCATGGGTGTATCTCGCAGCTAATTTCTGACGGTCAGCTAACGGATTTTTTACGAATACGCGTTGTTGGGGTTGATATTCAACTTCCGGTTCGCGAGTTTTATTACGATTTTCTATCATGTTAGTGCGTGACGCGAGAGTAGAATCATTAACTAATTCGTACACCGTCTTCATCTGGTCCCTATGATTTTGCGTATATTGTTGCAATAAATGTTTAGTCAAATCTACATCGAAAGGGTCGCGAGGGTCAAAATGCCCCGTTATAATATCGTGCGGTCTACATTTTGTGAAACTATGCACTGAACTGTTATATGCCAAGAGTGCATAGGGAATAAGATTAGTAACGTCAGTATCCTTATGAGTTAATTTAAGTAGACGCAAGTGCTCTAATAAAGTGGAATGAAATCTTTCTACGATGCCGTTATCGTTAGGAGTATGAGGTAAAGTTTTGTGGTGATTAATTTTGTGTAGGTTAATAAATTCATTAAACAATTGGTTTGTAAACTCCGTTCCGTTATCTGAGACTATAGTTAAAGGTAAACCGTGATGTGTACCGTATTTTAACAGCGCTTGTAATACACTAATGGCTGTGCCATCACGAATATGGTATGCTTGAGCATATTTAGAAAAGACGTCCACAATAGTTAAATACTTCTCGTTCTGAATGGTTAATAAATCTATATGTACGGTCTCGAAGGGCTTTGTAGCAGGGGGAACTATATGAAACTGTTGCTTGATAGGATTGCGATCGTACTTTCCTTGACCACAGATAATACAATCATTAACGAATTTTGTTATATGATCCCTCATTTTAGGCCAATAATAACGTCGGGATAAGGCTAAATAACACTCGCTTATGCCGCGGTGGTTGGTTTTTCCTTCGTGGTAAAGCTTAATTATTTCCTGTTGTCTCAGATACTCCTTTATGTTCTCGACTTCGCTTTTAGCCAGTACTAAATTCATAGCAGAGCTCTTAAATTTTTCCTGAATAATAGGGATTATGTCATACATTGCTAAGGGAGGATTTATGAGTAATGCTGTCTTGACTTTAGGGTTAACATATTCTTTAATAATGTTAACTATATCATTCTCTAGATTGGACTTAGAAACCTGTACCGCCGTTCTAGTGTGCGTATCAAATGGTTTGGAAGCTGTAGGACGTTTCTTAATGTCGCCTACTACAGTTATACAAATTTGTCGGTGAAATTTATTTACGGGATCGTCGACTATCGGGACCTCAAGAATTGGGTTTTCCCTGCTGGTATGAGCGGATGCTGTGGATGAGTTGCCCACTGACGGTGGACGCTCTGACGCGTTGGCAATCATTGAATTTGTCTCCTCGTTATGTATGGTTATGCGAGACAAGGCGTCCGCATTAGTATTAGATGAACCTTTTTTGTAAATTACTGTATAATCATACTCGGATAATTTTAGTTTCCACCTAGTTAGTCGTGAGTTTGGTTCCTTCAAATTCATAACCCACTGGAGTGGTTTATGGTCCGTCACAATTTTAAATTTTCTACCAAATAAGTAGGGCCTAAAATATTTGGTCGCCCAGACGATGGCCAAAAGTTCCTTTTCGATGGTGCTATAATTTATTTCACTTTCGTTTAGGGTTCTGGATGCGTAGCAAACCGGTTTATCTGACCCTATGGTGCCCTGGGATAGTACAGCACCTAATGCAACGTTTGAGGCGTCGGTTGTCAATATAAAATCTTTTGAGAAGTCGGGGTATTGCAGTACCGGATCATTAGTTAAAAGATTTTTACAATGTTCGAAACAATTCTGATATTCTGAGTTAATGATAATTTTTCTGCCCTTTTTTAAGCACTGGGTAAGTGGCTTCGTGATTCTCGCAAATTCGGGAATAAACTTCCTGTAATAACCTACAAGGCCAAGGAACTGTTTAATTTCTTTTGGGCTAGTTGGTATAGGGTAATTTTGTATGGCCGAAATTTTATCCGGGTTAGGTTTTATGCCGTCTCGAGTGATAATGTGCCCTAAATATGCGGTTTCTAGTTTGAGAAATTCTGACTTGTCCATTTGTATTTTGAAGTTTGACTCGCGCAATTTGTTAAATTCTTTCTCTAAATTAATGATATGTTCCTGAAGGGATGTACTGAATACTACGATATCGTCCAAATAAACTAAACAGACTACGTTCTGAAGGTCTTTTAATACGTTGTCCATTACGCGCTGGAAGGTGGACGGTGAATTTTTCAACCCCATGGGCATGCGCAAAAACTCATAATGCCCATTTTCAACATTAAATGCAGTCTTGGGAATATCATCAGGGTCCATTTCGACCTGATAAAAACCACTAGCTAAATCCAATGTTGAAAAGTACTGACAATTGCCTAGTTTATCTAGCACGTCATTTATATTAGGGATAGGGTATTTGTCGTCATAAGTTTTCTCGTTTAATTTGCGAAAATCGATAACCAAACGCCATTTAGTTTTACCTGAGGCGTCAGATTTCTTGGGCACAACCCATATGGGTGAACTCCAAGCAGATTCGGATGGCCTGATAATACCTTGGCTTAACATTTTACCTATTTGCTCTCTAACCTCCTCCCTATGAACATACGGATAGCGATAACTTTTGGTGTGCACAGGCACTTCATCGGTGGTACGAATGCGGTGCTTAATTTTATTAGTAAAAGTTAAAGCCTCCCCTTCTATATAAAACACGTCCGCATATTTCGCGCATAAAGTTTCTAAATTAATCCGCTCTTCTTTATTTAAATGATCTGTCCGCAAGCGCGATAAGACTTCCTTAGCGCGGTTGCTCGTTTGTTCGGCACGCTCGCACTGGATATTATAAACTTCCGCTCGTATGGCGCGGTCCATAGAGAAAACTAAGTCGTGAGATGTAGGGTTCGTGACCTCCAAAAATCCACGATTATCCTTTACAGTAGTGAGACATTCTCTAATTACACAGTTCGAAATTACTTGTTCATCAATAAGGGCTTCTCCGTCATGTAAATTAATAGGTACTTTAACTATTTTTGATGAATTAGCGGGGATTACGTCTTCGTACAGATTTAAGTTTCGCGAATTATACATGCTAATAGGGTTAATAGAGTTACGAGTTATTAATACCTTATCTTTAAGATCTATTTTAGCTTCCCATTTCTCTAAAAGGTCGAGTCCTATAAGCCCATCAAAATAATCGTGAAATCTATAGATGTATAATTGTATATCGCCCGGGTCTTGCAGTTCTGCAAAACAGGGAACATTTACTGAATAATGATTGCGAGAAGTAGCATGTACGTTGGTTACCTCAAAAGGGGTATAATTTAAAGGCAAGTTATAAAAAAATTTGCTCACGGCGTCTGGACTTATAAACGATTGGTTTGCCCCGGTGTCAATTAAAAACCTTAAGGGTGGTTCTGAGATTTGTAAGTACGGAAGCTGGCGTTGCGTTTGCAAATTTAACTCTATTTTGATTTGTTTGACTTTATACCCGTCCGAAAATCCTGATCTCCAGCAGAGCTGGTAGACGGCTGTGGTTCTTCTGACGGAAGTGAAGGATACTCAATAGCCGAATCATAATAAGGTTCATAGTGAGTTTCGTAATAATGTTGATAGGGTTCGATATTATAAAATTCAACGTTACTAGCACCATAGTACGCATCATGTTCGTTATAGCTATAGTCCGGGTAACAATAATATTCGCCGTAATCCGCACAGTCGTTTACGTTTGCCTCTTTAGTTTTAAAGTAGTTTGAAGGCGGCGGGTTACCTTGCTTACGCCACTCATGACCAGCTAATTGACCCGGTAGCGGTCTATCTTTAGCTACGTAGTGGCTTACTCCACTCATGGGCTTTGGGCCCAAATTCTGATTATAATTTTTATTAGGCATATTGAAATTCCGTTGAGGTACCTGAAAGTAATTTCCAGCGTTATTATAGCTAGGCGGTGGCGCGCGGAACATTTGTTGCGTACGTGTCGGCATGCCTGCTGGCAGTCTGAACTGTACACCTTGATTAATATTAGGTTTCCAAGCAGGTTGCGGTAACTGAAAATTATTCATAGGCGCAGGTCGAGCGGGGAAATTGAATGGTTTTAACATTGAAGAAGCTACTGGGGTTATAGGCAAAGGCTTAGGTAACTGAGCTTGATTTGATTGATGTGTTTTCTTTTCATTAACTGGATCATGACGGTTCTGGAGGTACATAACGTTCAATTCCTCCTGCACGAACTCGAGCGCCTTCTCAACACTATCAGGACGCATGCATCGGATGCGAGATCCTAGAGGTTCTTTTAATCCGCGAACGAATGCCTGCACAGTTAATTTTTTGTAAAGCGCCCTTTTGGCTTCAACTGTAGTTTCGATAGTTTCATGCAGCGTTACATAGGTCATGATAGTGCTGAATAGATTAACACAACGATCATAAAATCCCTGTGGAGTGTCATTATTCTGTGTAGCTAGCATTAGGTCATTGTAAAGAGTGGTTTCATCTCTCTGATCCGCAAAGTTATTTATTAACGCAGCTTTAATATCCTTCCAATTCTCGGATATACCATTTGAGTTGATTATCAGTGCGGCCGGTCCTTTAATTTTATTTAGTATGCCATTTATCAAGCAGAGTTTAACTAATGAATTTCCTGGATTAGCATCTATATATTCTACAACTAACTTATCACAAAGATGAATAAAACGCGTTAACACATTCGCGTTACCATCGAACTCGGGTAATAGGCGTAATGCTTTATAGATATTATCTGCGTCGACCATTGTGAAGGATGAACTAAAATAATTTCCTAACCTAACACTTGAATCTACACTAATATCTCTAGTATGATCTAAATCTAACCTACGTGCTTCCCTAGCGCGCGAAGGCCCACTAGGGGTGACTTTCCTGGGATGGAAAATGATTGCGACAAAAATAACTAAAGGAAGGTTAATAGCAACACACAGAAACGATTCTAGTGTACTTACATAAACATCATTCTGGTTTCTCTGGAATCGATGTCTGGATGTCCCCTCCGATCAGGATCACAGATTCTTTCAGGATACTCGGACGCCCGGATCGCTCGCGACGACGTTAGCGATAATAGCGATACGGTTCTTCGATATGAGAATAACCCTAGCTAATACTATTATCTCGAGACGCCTCGAGTATCCTACCGACTGCGCCAATTACGTGAATCGCTGCCGGAGGATCCAAAAAAAACCAAAATTACTTAAAGACAAACTTTAATTAACTGAGAAATTATTTCCTAAGTACAATTGGTTCCGTTCGATGCTAGAAACAGAATGATCATTTATTACAATATATTTAGTTACAAATTAATACGTATATTTAATTATGAAATCGCTTTCCGGTAAACAAGGGTGTCAGATATCGAACAATTCCACGAGGCGTCGTAATTTGCTTGCACGTGTGAAACCGTCGCTATGCACTAATATCGAGGTCGGTGCCTACTTGCAGTTTACATATTGCTAAATACTATAACAAGTGTTCATGCCTAACAAGAAACCAACAATAGCTGTGGACATTAATTAAATAACAACAAAAAAGCTTAGACACAGTTAGTACGATTAAACAAAGACTACAAAGAAAGATAAACAAAACTATAAATAATTACTTTATGAAGGTTTTACTTGAGAGACTTGTCGACGGGTTAAATAAATGGTTCATGATTTTACTTAGGACTGACCTTAAAAGGTCTTTTCAAAGTGTTAATGAACCGAGTTCAAAAGGTTTTTTTTATCTTCGACTTAGAACCGCATTGAAAGTCGTTTCCTACTACACATGCCATACAGAAAAAATATTCAAAGCAGTTTTTGTTTTAGGAATTAACTTCTACATATTCTATCCTCCAGACTATCAAGTCTCTTTTAATCCCAACAAACATGGGAGATGAGTAAAAGTGCCAGGAAACTACTTAAAATGGTTAGCTGCAGTCCTATTCTTCTAACGACGTCCAACTATGATCAACGTCATATCCATATCAAAACTCGTGTAATTAAACATTTTGTCGTATAGTCTATTTAAAATCATGTGGCAATAGATGTTAATTTCCACTTAAACAAACATCAACCTTATACATATATGTAAATAAAATTCAATTTCGACTAACTAGTACTGTTATATGTAACGAAAATATAGAAAACTAGCAGCCCGCCCCAGCTTCGCACGGGTATCTAACAAAAAATAAAAAATTAGGAAATATAATATAGCCTATATCACCTGGGGATAGTGTAGCTTCCCAAAAGTGCAACAATTTTTCAAATCGCAATAGTGATTTCGGATCCTATTCAATGCAAACAAACAAACTATCAAATCTTTCCTTTTTATAATATTAGTAAAGATATATGGGAGATGGGTAATAGTGCCAGCCACTACGTTTGCTGGTTAGCTGCAGTCCTATTCTTCTAACGACGTCCAACTATGGCCAACGACATATCCATGTCAAAACTCGTTTAATTAAGCATTTTGACGCATAGTCTATTTAAATTCATGTGGCAATAGATGTTAATTTCCACTTAAACAAATATCAACTTCGTAAAAGTGTAAATAAAGTTGAATTCAGAATAACTAGCACAGTCAGTCAAATTGAAATTTATTTACGAATGTTATATGTTATATATAACGAAAATATAGAAAATGTCATTAAAATATGATGTCGTAACGCAAACTGAACTTTGTGCGTAAGCATTTTAGTTGTTTTTCCTAAAACTCGTGTTTGTTTACATTTGTTTGGCACAAAATTTTGAACGCAGTATAAAGGAATATCTAAAACTCAAGGAGATAGAGACTTTGATGGTCTGTGATCTGAACCAGTTGTGTGTGAAAGAGAGAAAGAGAGAGACTTGTGTGATCTGTGGTCTAAACACAATATTGCTAAATATAGTTTCACGAACAAGTGCTTACCTAGGCAAGTGAATGCAACCAGCAAAGGTGACACTAAAACCCATCTTAATCGTCAATATAAACACAACACACGTAATTATGCGTGGCTAACACATTATTTAAATAGCAATTGTTTTATTCATATTACGAAACTAACAATTGGCGCCAAATAAGGCAAATTTTAATGCGTTTTTAATTGCAATTGCATCTGAAGGCTGAATTTTTATTCGATACCTAAAGGTCATTGCGTGCGGGCCTTTACGAAGACAATACTCGTTACTTAAAACATCATGAGTAACTCGACGTGCTATAAAAAATTTCTCCATCTTATCTTATAGTTCAAGAACCAAAGACCGAGGTTAACAACAATATGTAGGTAATACACACATACACATTCAAAGCAATTAAAGAAACACGAAAAAATATATCATCGAACCTTAAAAAATATGTTAGCAAGGATAAATATTTAAATCCATAAAATCTATATCTAACAGCCTCTATAGCCAAGTGACATTTCTACTAGCGATAATTATGATAGAAATCATACAAATGACATTAAGTGTGTGGAAATGACATTTCATTTCGATAAGTCACGTGACTTGGACATGTCTCTTTCACACACTTGATTTACGATTCGATCAGCGTTAACGCTTAAAAAGTAGTTGGCTAGAGGGGATGATATTATACCGTAAAAATATACATGTTCTATAATTGTGTACTTTCTAATACCAATAAAAAACATTAAACATGTAGCAAGCATTTGCATATTCCGTTGTCCTTGGCATAGAAACTAGATAATGTCTATGTTCATGTTAGTTCTATATCGTAAGAGGAAATACTGTTCTACATATATGCTAGGTATGTAAAGCAGAAAAGCCTAGAAAGTACAGAAGTACAACCTTCACCCTACGCGATGTTTCCGACACGAACCAAGGACCACCTGATGCATAGCTGATTAACGCCGACACGGAAGTTTACACTCTAGTGAGGCGTAGACTATGCACTGTTTGTGTAAGTATAGTTATAAAACCACGGAGAAATTACTCAGACCTTGATGTATGTGAATATATAAAAAAAAAATGTTTGTATGTTTGTCCTCTATATGTGCCTAAACCAGTAGGCCTATTCGCTAGTCCAGTTGACAACCCAAGCGATGTTTACTAGATAAAAATAACGGTAAAAACGCAAATTTAGTATCAGCCAAAGTCGGTGACGAACTACGTTGTAGTAGATTTAGTTAGTCATCGAAGTAAGAGGATACGAAATTTCTGTTTTCACAGTGTTTATTATTAAGAAATTATTGCTTTAGTTGACAATCGCCATAGCGAATACACCTGCTGATTGTAATGAAATTTTGATACGGTATTTTAACAACATCCGAGATAGTTGCTGAACTAAAAAAATACAAAATATACCACGCAAAGCATGCTGGTTGCAGGTAATATAATATACATTTCGGTATTTGAATCAGATCAAAATCAAAACTCATTTATTCTAACAGGTTACAACAAGATAAATTAGTACTGAATAAAAGGAGACTGGGCATGAAATAACTGAGTTTGATTTTTTAAATCGAAGAACGCATTCAAATTCTAAATGACTATGTGTACCGAATGTTCTTAACCCACGATAAAGCTACCCGATTTGATTGAATGATATGAATATACAGGGTGTAACCGAAAAGTTATATCTATCCAAAAGGGGTGAAGACAACATCGGGTATAGAGTCTGTTTACAAAATTTCAGCTCAAAGTGAGTTATTTAATTAATGGATATCCAATTTGTTTGATGTTACCAAGTTTCAACTCCTAATGAATTAATGAAATAATTTATATCCAATTTTTCGCATCAATTATTCGACAGCAAAAATCATAACTAGACCTGTAAAGCGATGTATTTTAACATTTAGTGAGTGACATAAAAATATATTGACCATCGTATTGCGTTGACACGTTTGTTATGATTTTTGGTGTCGCATAATTAATGCGAAAATCGGATATAAATTATTTCATTAATTCATTTTGAGCTGAACCTTTGTAAAATGACTATGCCAGATGTACTCTTCACATCTTTTGTATACATATACACTTTCGGTAACAACGTGTAGAGTAGATTGACAAAGTACTTTATAATTATAGTTCTTTTAACGACAAGTTTCAAACTAGAACAGTTATGTAGTTTAATTGCAGCACAACTAAACTTGAAACGTCATCTACAGGTGTTACCTAGACCACTGAAAACTATCATTAGCCCATAATTACAGCATCACGATGACCTTATCATTATATACAGAACTGTTAAGCAAATTATCATCTTGTCTGGAATTTACATAATTTTCTACGTCTGCATTTCGCCATTTTAATCAAATGCTGTTATTTTAAAGGTCAGGTATATTTCCATAATACTGACGATACAAATATTAACAATTTTTGTCAGTTAAAGATTGTTGACATAAATATGGTCATAGGATAGCTTCAGCACGAAAATGTATTATTTTTTAATAGCCTATAATGGTGTGATCATTCGCGAAATCTGGCAATGTATACTTTTTAATAAACAAATACACTTTTGTTATGGAATCAGAGACAAGGCAGGTACCAGAAACAGTAAGACCCGAGACATTGTAGAAAGGTGGTTTTCTACATTGACCCGTCCCGGGATCAAACCCGGGATTACAGAGCTAACGACACCTTTAAAACCGGCTTATACGCCACTCGATCACAGAGATCTTCAAATATAAAAACAATCTTGCACAGTTAGTTATCGACAAAACTATTTGCCACTCAAATGCTCACGTAGGTACTTGATATTACAATGATTGTTAATAAATTGTACCTACATACATTACCTTTCGACCTTAACTGAACACAAAAACACCGAATACATGGATATTCACGTCATTTGCGTAACAATTGTACACAACTCCAAGGTAGATACGTAAAATTCGTGGCAAATTAATTAGCATCGGCAGAAATTGCGTCACAGCCTTTCACAAGATCCATTGGTTTAGACCCCCCATACTCTATTACAAGGAAAAACGTTATCAAGGATAGAGCCCAGACCGCTAACCGTTGATAGCATGACGATATCAATACATGTAGATAATATATTCAAACTATTTCCTGATTCGATTTCCTTAGTCTTTCGTAGCTGTAATACGAGATTTAGTTAATCGAACACAAGAATAAACAAGTCTCCACTGTCTATATAGGACGGACAGTACAAAAGTTAAAAATAATTATTTTTCTTTCTTCAGAGATAAATATATCCATTTCTTTTCAACAAAATAGTAGAACAACTATAATAAACAGGGAGAAAAAGTAGAAACAAAAATAAAAAAACCAAACGAGAAAAAAAAACAATTATAAAGTTGAGAATAACCCATTGTATTGCACCATCGCCATCGTAAATTCTTATCCTCAATTAAAGACAATTTAAGGAAAAATAAACGCATCTATTCTTGTGACGGTGACACACCGACCTCTGTTTGGAATACTTTTTAGTTTTCCTATAGCCTTTACTGATCGTCATGGCACTTTATGAATAGAACTTAAGATAATAGAAAGCATCTTCCAAAACCGTAGAATGGGCCGGACACTGCTTGATGAAAATAATAGCATAGGTAAACCAGCTTAAATATAAAAAAAAAAAAACAAGAGAAGAACATCAAAATAATTGAGTTTAGATACAGATAGGCGATTAATAAAAAGGATTTTATCCGAATATGTCTAAAACACGTCAGCTTCCTAAAGCAATTTGGCAAGAAAACTGACTATATTTGATAGAAAGGTACCCGATAATATAGGTCCTAGAAATTAAGAAAACAGCCTGATTAATCGACGAAGCAATTCGTACAAATTTTCATTGTATTAAAACCTGATCTCCATTTAACCTAACGGCACTCACGTCTACGCCAGCAAACGTGTTTCGTTCGAAAACAAAGGCAATCTTGCTCAGCAATAGCATGTATATGGTCTGCTTACAGAGTGCGCATGCGCGTCTTGAATGCCGATGGCACTATATGCCACCCGCGCTAACCTCATTCGTCGTATGAATATGAACAGTGAATTAAATAAACATAAAATTCACATACTTAAGCAACAAAGGGACCTCGAATCGCTTTCAAAATTTAAAGATTTTGGATGTTAATCACTTCGCGAACAAAAGGTCAAGTTTAAAGATATTTAGTAAGTAGTATTAATATAATTAAAGAAATTTGCGAGCAGGGATAATAAATGATTTTACATCGTGTTCATAAACCAATAAAATATTATACTATTTTACATAGCATTAGGTTACACGCTTTGAATTTAGTATCTATGTCTTAAGTTTAAGATCTGCTTCAAGAACCTAATAAGAAGCTTCTGATCACACTGTTCTAATTCCGTCACTAAATCAGTTACCAGCCAAAGCGCGACGACGTCAGACGATTTTGTTTGTTTTTTTTTTACAGTTGCCGACTCGTCTAAATTTTGATAAACAAATACTTAAAATGACTTTATACTTATCCCTCATTTTAAACACCTTATTTTTTTTTATCCTTAGAATGGGCTTTTTTATATCGGTCTATATTATTTTTAAAGTTCCTTTTAATTGTGATTACACTTTTCTAAATTCGACCCTATATGGTTCAGTCAATCATGAACCGTTGTCGCTTCTGAATTTACGATAGAAACTTGCTATATCTATCTTTCAAATACAATCTTTTGGCGAGTTCAGTGGCGAGCTTTTCTCCCAGCAAACTTTTGAGTGATAGGGAAATTTGTTTATATGTTGAGGAAGAAATAAGAGACTTATAACACATCATTTCATATCACTTATCTTTAAGGCGGATCAGAAGAGCGCCGTACCAACACATCACAAAAAAAAGTAGCTTTATTTTTATGGTACTGCTCAACTACTTGCGTAGCATCCATCCGATCCTAAACCTTGAGTAGTTCCAGTCATTAATTCAAAAGAGCCATGACCCAAGGTCAAATAAATATTACACCAATACTATAGGTTATAATCAGCTGATATTAACACTATTAAGGGGTCAAATAATTGCTGAATAATGCCTGAGACTGCAATAAGACAAACACGTCGTAGTGTTGCGAAAAATATTTTTTCGTAGTCAGAGTTGACGATCAACTGAACTTTTGTTTTGTGAATGTCGCAACATATTCACACGATACGGATACTTAACGATTTGTTTAAACAAGATCGTGTGAGACATTATCTACTTTTTAACATTGTACGGCGGATATTTCTATACAAACTATGTGATAAAAGTTTGTGTCAGCAGTACTACCTTGTGCGACTGCAGCAAAGTCTCAAAAAAACATGCCTTCAAAATAAAATTGAATATCTTCGTCTATTTTGATTTAACAGTATTTTTTGCCAACGACCGTACTTCTGAGATATGTGGTATGTGAGATACGTGAGGATTTAATATCTGTAACGACATGAACATAATCAATCTAACAATTCTTACACAAGATCAATATAACTGGAAAACTGTCTTATCTACATTTGGCAATCAGATTAAATAATTGCAAGTCGTTAGCTTAAACTGCATTTATACGAATTGCATTGACATATAGTATAACATCATCTACTTTCTCGGTCCATGTCTGCACTGGAAGCAGGTGTCCCTAGTGGCCTTGCGCAAGAGTGGGCCAGAGTCGCACCGCGCGGTGATCGTGAGCCGCGCCGCGATACCGAGCGCAGTCGTTCCAGCGCATTGGCGTGCGCGCATTCATCCACGAGAATATACGAAAACGAATGTAACTATTAATTTAATCGATCGTAAATAAAAATATTTATTAGGTTCATAGTTCGTCAACCCGTGTTCTGATAGTGAGCTAACATAGTGTTGTGTCAATTGTTTTGTCTTAAATGGTTACGCCCGTGGTCATGTTGCTTGGACACGTTGGGTGTCCCGAAGGAATGAAATGAAGGGGAGGAGTGACAGGGCGCCCAGTAAGCTTCCAGTCGTGGTGGGGAAAGTACTCCTGCGCTGGCTCTTCACCAAAGCCGACCTCGTGTTCTTTGTTTACCGGTTTGTTATCAATACTTATAACGTATAACATAGTGTTTGTTAACACCGTCATTTTATACATAATTAATGTTTTATTTAAATTAATAGGTAGTTTCCTAGATTTATAACTGTGTGATGTTTTGTTTAGAAACTTCTGTTTTACCTACTGATTTATTATAATAGCTTTTGTCGGCGTTGATGTCGGTTTCCGCAGTAAAGTCCTTCTTTAAGATCATATTAATCAAAATAGGTTGTGTTGTTTAGCCGTGAAAGCGTAACAGACAGACAGACACGAGTTAATTTCGCATTTATAATATTATTATGGATAAAATACATCTCTATGACAATGTGCCTATTATCATAACATTCAGGTATTTATAACACATCAAAACACCAATGACCAACTCATTTAAATTACTCGTTTTGTGTGTATGATGTTGGTTTCCCACTTTTCGTTTGAAGTTTTGATAAACACGGAATGATTCAAATATTTGTATGGCATTCTTATAACAAACAAACATCGCAAATAATTTTATTTTTATTGCACCTAAATGAAAAACTGGTACTTTAAACCAGTAGTTCGAGTTCTGACTAAGGTTAAAAAAAATCCTTTCTACTATTTGTTACTACGAATATTCGCTCAGCAATCGTTAATGCGTATTATAAAAATAAAAAATATTATGTTAATCTCAGTTATGGTGAGAATACGAAAACTGTATAATATTTATTATATTTCATCACAATTTTTTGAAATAGTAAAAACAACGAACAGACAAATTTAATGAAATCTTAATTTAATTTATTTGTAGGATTTAAAATATTAGGAGACAATCTGGAACTTAGTTAGTTTATGGCAAGTGGCCACAACATTCGAACATAAGCGTGTTTCCCCATCTGGTCATAAAAATAAATATGTATAGTAGACGTGATTACACGTGTAGGAGTTTTTTTTGACTCGGAATCCATTATGAGAAGACAAAATTACAGTTCTCTTTAAAATCTCGATTTCTGAGAGTGGTCGTTGAATATTAAACAGCTAAGAAATATATGAAGCTCAAAATAATCTATACTAATATTATAAAACTGAAGAGTTTGTTTGTTTGTTTGAACGCGCTAATCTCAGGAACTACTGGTTCGAATCGAAAAATTCTTTTTGTATTGGATAGTCCGTTTATTGAAGAAGGCTATAGGCTATATAAGATCATGCTTAGACCAAAAGGAGCGGAGCATAAATGAAAAATGTTGCAAAAATGAAAAACCGTTGAAACTAAAACACGCGAACAAAGTCGCGGGGGACAGCTAGTCTTCTATAAGAATGAAAGTTTATAGCCATATTTTTGTTTCCCATGCAAGTATTTAAAAAGAAAATAAATCATACCAATCAATTAGTCTTAACATTTTACGCTAAGGGTCACGCATGACTTTGTATTTCACGGCCGAAAGAGCATTCATTGTACATTGTACAATCAGTCAAACCTTGATGTACCTATTTCTTACACGTCATAAGTTATAAAAAAAAACATATATCAAAAAATCAATAGGTACCAGTCTAATTTACCGGAAGAAAAATGGCAGTGTTATAAAATAAACACTGAAACTAAAACGTTGCTTAATGAATTTTGTTAATTTTTTCGCTCGGTTGGTTTGGTTGCAATAAACCACAAGTTGCATATACGGAAACTCGCATATTTCTTACAGTCAAAGTTCGTTGTTTAATAATAATCTGTAAAAATCAGTGGGCGAAGCGGTTTTATTTGATTTTTTATTGTTTAATAACAGTCCAGTGAGCGCAAGTGCTGCTGTGTCACGGTTTGATACCGAAGACAGTGTTATTAAAGTATTTTGTTAGATATTAGAAGCACATGATAGCCTATGATTTGTATTTATGTCTAGTAAACTGCTTTACGCTCGCCTATAGTTGTAGGATTGTCTTGCGAAGTGCTATTGACCCAGTTCCGATCTCTAAGAAACGGAAAGGGAAATTCTAGTGTTAAACACATACCGCCGGTTTCTAAAAATGCTGTACAATGCAATCGGTTGTCAAATCTTAAACCTATAATTGTGTATCATAAATTTTAAAAGGAACCGACTACAATAAAATCTGTATAGGACCTCTGAGGTATTCGCACCGATTACAAAAATAATTTTTAAATCAATCTACAATTGCCGAAGATATCACGTAACAAACATAAAGAAAAACATACAGTCGAATTGAGAAACTCCTCCGTTTTGAAGTCGGTTAAAAATAAGATGAATGATTAATCAAAATTCTAACAACCAATCTTAACACTTGACTTGAGGTTTGACTTTGACAGATGATTAACCATTTTTTATGTCGATTGACCTTTCAAGAACTGGTGAGATATTATACGGTACAATAATATCTACCTTTGGCTGTAAAGCGAAGGATGCACTTATTAAAAAATAGTTGTCTAGTTATCATCGATTAAAATTGACAACATCAGACTGTAAACTCACTGTAATTATTTCAAGACATTATGCCAGGTTTTGAGTCAGCAACCTTGTGATAAGAACCGGTATAGAAACCTTCAATTACCAACAATGTAGTAAAAAATGCAGTTAAAAATATAATGAGGTTAAACGTTTCATACTTACAGTGAGTTCATTGATTCGTAAATGTCGAATCTAATTAAAGAAAATCAAGTTAGGTACCTACTAATTAGTATAATCATCAAAGCAATCAAAAATGCAGGTTAATACAACGTTATAAACAAACAAAGATAAAATGCTATAGAATAGGATAGTGCCCTGACTCTTCAATTAATGTCAAAAAAAATGCCAATACAATATTGACATCAGATTAGCAGACAAGTGAATAAATTTTCTTCAAAAATAAGTAAATATTGTCAATGGAATCTTAACAATGACAGTATTATTTTTTTGTACTCTATGATGTTTGTGTTCCTGCTATATGAATAACAATTTTGTATTAGAGTTGAAATTCATTCAAGAGACATTTTTACCTTATCAGACGTAGCCATCGTATTTTTTTCATGACTAGGACTTTATTTAAAGTGGGGTAAAGAACCGTTTCTTAATATGAACAAAAACAAGAAGAACCAAATTATGACTTACTTTTAAATTACATTACTATGAAAAGCACAAGTAATTAAAAAATATTTACAATAGACACATTTATTATGTTAATGGACAATCGTCGCACATTAAACACAGTTCTTTTATTACATTATTCTTTTCTTTTTTGTGTAATAAAGTGGAATTAAAGTAATGAGTCGTGGTACCTACTTTAAATTTTTTATTATTATTATTTTATTTTTAATTAATGTTTATTTTTTGCTTAAATGTTAATTAAAGTAATTAATATGAAAGATGTGTCGTGTATTGCCATTGGATCCACTACTTTTAGAAAGAAAGAAAAAAAAATTGGCCGCAGGGTCACGCGACATTAATGACAGGGCCAAAAAGAAAAGGAGTAACTGTTATTAAAGAATGATAATGAAAACAGCTAAACAATAGTATTCTGTTTATTTTTGTATATTTTTGTATAGTTAAGATTTATTGACGTTGTCTTTCATCAGACAAAAATTATGACATCCTTTTTTCTAAAGATTTATTTTTAGAACAGGCTTTCGTTTTTAATAAATTTAAAATTATCTCTTCATGTACTCTTTGGCCACCATAAACCTTCCAAGCTGACGCCATTAAATCGTGACTATTTCTTAATCGTTGAATTGCTTCATCGCGAGCGATATTTCAGGCAATTTGTATTCAATGCCCGATGTCCTCTTCACAATATGGAAGGTAACACGAAGGTTCGATTTAATAGTGATCGAAGTAAACCTAATGTCTTTAAAAACAATAGGTACATATTCATTTGTTATATTTATTTTTTCTAATTTAGTTCGTTAATGTACCTACACATTATAACATTACACGAAGGACAACTTAAACGTAGGACAACTTAAAAAATTGAGTTCCATTACAGCTGCTCTATTCAGTTCAGTTAAGATTTTTACAGTGACCTAACTATGGAAAAAATGGAATTAGTATAAAAAAAAAACATGCACATTCTAAAATTGGCATGATCTTAATATTCTTAAAGATTTCGAACATTGATCTCTGGACTCTGGACTCTGGACTCTGGACAACTGGACATTGATGTATGAACATTGATATCTGATTTAGCGTTTCTTTGATGAGGTAATCATAAATTAAGTGATATCAAGCGGTAGACCTGAGTTATTATTAGCAAAAGTTTAAACGAAGATGCTTATAATATGTTAGTATTTATTATCAAAACCTGATCTATATCAAAGACAACCTGAAGAATCGAAAACGCCTTCTTTTCTTCAGTAGACGTTTTATTTTTATAATGAGAAGAAAAAAGATTTTTTATTCCGCTAATTTCTGGTTGATAAGTAGCAATCAAATCGAAATAAAAAATTATCATTTGATCCTCAAATTCAAGGTTATAACTTCACGCTACTAGCCTTAAAAACAAAAAGACCCACAGGGCGTCACTAGTTTCACTATAAATCCTATGAGCAATAGCATGCCTAACCTTGCAGGATCGGGATCCCCAGTTGCGAGGGTCAGGTCGCCATTTAAACTCATCCGCTATGAGTAACTTCATATTAACTGGTCAGTTCATGGTCAATATCCTTACAAGCAATAAACTAAATATTACCGAGTATCATTCATGAAAAAAGAAGCCTGGATGATCTTAAGTCTATAATTAAAAAAAAAAAAAAAACAGACTGTAAACCAAGCGACCGACGTATTCTAGAATTCGGGTAGGTAGGGTAGGTAGGGCAGGTACCGCGGGAAATAATTAATTACGAAAATAAACTTTATAGCTTTGAAGTAAAAGTAAGTATTTAAATCAATGTTTTTATTTACTACTAAAATATGGTTGCCTGTCTTCTTCCATCACGACATAATTTTTTTGATATTTTATGTAACACATGCTTTTTAACATGCATAAATACGATCTTAAGAAAATATTACGACAAAATCTCATAATTTCTACGGTTTTCCCATAGCGGTACTCTAATTGAAAGCTCAGGTCAAGCTCGTAAATGCAAATCATATTACTATCATAATATTGAATACAAAATTGTTAAACGGTAAACTGCAGCGCTCTTCAAAAAGTAAAAAGTTGTTCACTAATGAATGGCCTTTACTTTGGTAAGAGAATGCTGACAATTCCTTGAAAACAATTGCGTGATTTCTCGGTTCCATCATTATTACGGGGCGACCTTAATAGTTTTCACTTCAATGTTTCGAGAAAGGACAAAAACTGCAGCCTCCACACATGTAAATATATTTTGATGTATGATAAATTAATGACTTGAGAGTTGAGTGAGTCGCGAGTGTGTTGAGTTTTGTCGTTAGGCATCGACAGGTTAAATACTCAAAATCTGTTTTAGATACAATCAGAAGTCCAGAAAATAAAACAGTTGTTAATAAATCAGCTGTAAAACTGGCATTAATAGCGAAGTTATTTAAAAGCCATATGGCTAGGTAATAAAGGAAATAATCTCAATTCAAAAAGACGACATCATGCATTGAATGTTCATGTTTCTAAGGTCATCAGAATAATCCGTCATACTTGTGAACACTAATATGAAAGCCCATCTTTCACTATAAGCCCTAGAACTTTCACCTAATAACACAAGAACACGTTAGAATCGACGCATACTTTCTGTATGTATACATAACATACAATAGAGTATGACAATTGACTCAATAAAGTATAAATATCTGTGATTCAAATAATTTGCAGTCTAGACAAATGTCAGACTATTGTGAATAAATACAAGTTTATTATTTATAGGTATTATTTATTCAAAATGTTGCTCTTGTTTATTTTGTATTTTTTACATCCGCGTTCTTCAAACGATAACATAATTTGGAAACAAATTGGCCCATTGTAATGCTGGTTGTTGTTGTATCTAACCTTCGATAAACGATTGAAGGTATTTTTGCAGTAATTAGTAAACACACAAAGAATCTTCACGACAAAGACAACAATCTTCCCATGTTCTCAATATTCATTTTCCCACATCAAAGTCGTAAAAATCATTTTCCCATATCAAAGTTCGCCTTACAACTTACACAATATAGCTGTCTAGTTACAGCATCCGCGGATTGATATAGTATTGAATATTATTTTATGTAAAAACTGACATGATAAAATCAAAAGGTCTGCGCCGACTGAATTATAATAAATAATAAACATAAATATTGTGATGCACCTTGTGGGTAAAGCCGGGAGACCGACATGGCCCTTTATTTTCTTCAGAGCGCTCGGGCAGAAGAAACCGGCTAGGATATTTCCAGATCAAAAATACATGCCGCTGTATGACGACTATTTTTTATAGAAACTTTGTAATTATGCATAAAATACTCATGGTCATTGAATGAATGTTTCTTTTTTATTTTCAGTTTTATTTGGTATGCGTGTCATTTACACGTGCGATCCTCGATGAATAGCAGCGTGGATTTCTTTGAAAGTCTTATCGACGAGGATGGGCGCTTCGCCGAATTAAATAATTGCCAAGAGCCGCGAGAGCGAGGGTTCAGGCCACGTCCAAGACAACTAGCTCAAGGTACATAACATTTTCGGACATATCATTTCATAGTAAGGTATCTGAACGGACCAATTGTCATTTCAATAGGAGAAGTGCGCAGCGCGTTATTTACCAGCATGCGCCGTGACCTCGGCTTTGAATCAGTGTTGCCTTATTAAAAAGTCAGTTTACATGGGATTATTTATAAACTAAGCACACTGTGGTTTAAACTTATGGAACTTTATAAAAACAATTATCTATTTTTAATTGAAAATTAATAAGAGCAAGTCATATAATTATTATAAATTTGTTTATTTTTTGAATTTTGTACCAAAAATAGAGTGAAACGAATTTACTTTACCAATGAGTACCAATAATTTCATTTTTAGATGTCTAAATTTAATGCCGAGATGAATATTTTTTTTTTTTACAATAAGTACTATGTAATAATTTATTGAAATTATTTTGTTTAACTTCCGACTAGTAAAGATCAATTATCACCTAGATCAAAATCAGAAAACACGTTTTATCGTAAATCATGTGGATTAGATAGAACAACAAAACTAAAAAATTAAATGACTTTGTGTCACGAGGTGACAACATTATTGAACATTGACTTTTCCGCCCGGTCGCTAGCAAAAACAAAATGGCTGACGTTTCTGCTTGAAGCTCGCGGCCTAAATGTTTGCGATAGTATTTTAAAAATATTGTGAGGTCATATATTCAGTATGTCGAATTTGTGTTCTAGAATCGTTTCAAAACCTCCGAAAAGGTTACAGGATAGTATGTCTGTTGCTCAAACGAACGCTTGGATGAATGGTGAGCTTGTGAAGCATTGTAAATATTGATTTATTTATGTGTCAATGGAAATAAGTGTTTAAAGACGTTGAAAAGGTCAACAAATGGGTTAATTACGGTTGTTTGGCTTAATGAATGCAATTCTGTGTCATGGTTCGGGACATTTAATTTAGCCCGCGACCTGAATACTGTTACATTGGTTGTATTTTTATATCGATAATGTCATTTAAGAATAATAAGGTATATTTGTATTGGTCGTTTACAGCTGAAAATATCAACAATGGTGGTGGTTTATCGTTGTCACCACCGCACACGGTGTCGCAGCGTGAGACTGGTACGCAGGTGTCTCAGTGCTACAGCGGGCCGCCGTCCCCCTGCGGGTCAACGAGCGCAACTCCTTCCCCAACGACCTCTCCGGCCCCGCCGCCCGGCACTGCCACTTTAGACCCTAATTGGCAAGCTACTAAGCCCACTGTACGGGAGAGAAATGCAGCTATGTTCAATAACCAACTTATGTCAGACATCACCTTCATAGTTGGAGGAACCGGTATGTATTATTTCCTTAATCTTTTATCAGTATGATTGTGTTTATTCATAAACAAGGTTTTGTTTATCCTTTCCATTACATAGTACTGCATGTTTGTTATTTATTTTCTGATGTGTATAAAGTAGTATCTGATACTTAGTTTTAACTTATCTATAATATATGTTTCAGGACACACACAAGTAATTCCTGCCCACAAATATGTATTAGCAACTGCCAGTTCCGTGTTCTATGCCATGTTTTATGGTGGATTAGCAGAATGCAAGCTCGAGATTGAAGTTCCAGATGTTGAACCATCTGCTTTTCTTACACTTCTAAAGTGAGTTGTTGTTTATTTACTCTATCAATATAAATATTGCCGTGGCAAATTTTTTATCAATTAACTTAATAATTTATTTGTTTTAGGTACATTTACTGTGATGAAATACAGCTAGAAGCAGACACAGTACTGTCAACACTGTATGTCGCCAAAAAATACATTGTCCCGCATTTGGCCAAAGCTTGTGTCAATTATTTGGAAACTAGTCTTACAGCTAAGAATGCATGTCTACTTCTCAGCCAGTCCCGTTTATTTGAGGAACCAGAACTGATGCAAAGGTGCTGGGAAGTGATAGATGCGCAGGTATGTGAATCAACAGAGAATCTCGCTACTATGTGTCTTGAACAATCATCATCATACAGCAGTCTAATGTTGGAATTATCTGATTCATCCAGTCGAATATTCTCTAGTCCAGAAAGCATGGAGAATGTCCATAGTATTTGTAATTAACAAAAGAACAATTTTGAAGATAATATATTTAAGTTACTGACTGATCTTGTATCAAACAAATTACGACACAAAACTATTATATTGAAATTGAAACAAAGACTATCTTCGACGGTAGATGTTTTATCTATTAGACTGTAAAGATTAAGATGTATTCATAGTTATTTCAGTGTTGTCATATCAAAGTTTACTTACTATAACCAATCATTTATGTGCCACAAAAGTAAAGCATTTGGATACTCAATTTTAGGTTGTGATATAGGTTTAAGATGATATGCTAGACATAACATTCCAATAAGCTCTCATTATGTATCTAGTCGTAATCATAATTGTGATTTTAGATTAACTGCAATACAGTTTGCTTGAATAAAATATATGCAATGGTGTGTTAGTCATACATTATGAATGTTGTGTAATGCATGTAATTGTTTAAATTACAATTTTGTAATTTTATGTAATGAATATAGATCTTAATAAACTATTGAACAAATTGTATTGCAGTTTCAATATTCCTTCACCTACAATAACTAAATTATTTTCTTTTAGGCAGAGATGGCCCTGACTTCAGATGGCTTTGTTGACATAGATGTATCGACATTAGAATCAGTATTAGCAAGGGAAACACTTAATTGCAAGGAAATAAACTTATTTGAGGCAGCTTTAGCTTGGGCACATGCTGAATGTGTGCGAAGGGAAATTGATCCCACTCCTACAAACAAAAGGGCCATGCTTGGTGGTGCCATATACTTGATAAGATTTCCTACTATGTCATTAGAAGAATTTGCTAACAGTGCAGCTCAGATTGGCATCTTAACTCCTCAAGAGACTATAGATATATTTTTACATTTTACTGCATCAAGCAAACCACAATTATCTTATCCTATAAAATCAAGAGCAGGACTTAAAGCTCAGGTAATTATTTTTATATAATAAATCTGCTTCACATTAATTTCTTTAAATATTCAATGTTTAATTAATTTTCATTGTTTTACAGATTTGCCACAGGTTCCAGTCCTGTGCCTACAGAAGCAATCAATGGCGGTATCGTGGAAGATGTGATTCCATTCAGTTTTGTGTGGATAAGAGAATATTTGTAGTTGGATTTGGTCTTTATGGATCATCTAATGGAGCAGCTGATTATAATGTTAAGATTGAATTGAAACGCTTAGGCAGAGTATTGGCAGAGAACAACACAAAGTTCTTCTCAGACGGATCAAGTAACACATTCCATGTGTACTTTGAAAATCCCATACAAATTGAACCAGAGTGTTTCTATACTGCTTCAGCTATATTGGATGGGAGTGAACTAAGTTATTTTGGTCAAGAAGGTCTGAGTGAGGTGTATATGGGAACTGTGACTTTCCAGTTCCATTGTTCATCGGAGAGTACTAATGGCACTGGTGTACAAGGAGGGCAGATCCCAGAACTTATTTATTATGGACCTACAGTCAACACTTCAATGGCCAACACAACTACTAATGAGGACTGACAATTGACTAGATCTCGACCCTTCAATTATTATTCCGTATAATGAAAATGGAATGCTTGGTACTCAATATTTGGACAAGTCTCAATTAAAAATTTATTATAGGTACTTAACCATTCCCAAATGTTAAATTGTTAAGTTGGAAAACTTTAAAGTTCTTGTGTATAGTGTTGAACTTTGATAGAAATAAGATACGTACCTTAAGAATGTGATATGGGTGTCGTAAAAGCTCTCTATAAATCCATAGGTTCTAGACCTATTATGATACAAATTCATTGCAATATATTATAGATAAAATTATTAATTTGAAAGTTGTTTCTATTTTCCTTTTAGGATCCTAATAATTTGTATTTCATAATCTTCGTAAATAAGACATACATTAGATAAAGAAGTTCTTAATGCTGGAAGTTGGAGCCAAATTACATGCTAAGCTCTTGTGCTTTGAGTCATAACTACAGCTCAATCGAGATAATCATACTTCCAGTACTTGTAAAATGAGAATGAGGTGCTTTTGGAAAGTCCGGTGAAGCAGTCAAAGCCTGCGTTCACGCTAACTGCGTAAATCTCATCAAAAAAAAAGAAAAGAAAAAGAGCTGCTTTTGGCGTGTTACCTAATAAGACTTAAATACAAAATGTAAAGATCCTCTATGCAAGACATGGACAGGAAGCAGGGGGTATGGAATGCTTGTGGCACAGGCGTGCATTGTGGACAAACATAAACAAGCCTCGTCTTTTCCATATTTCGCGAATGTCCTTCATATACACCTCTTTTGTCTCGCGCCCAAGAGAATCAAATCTCATGCAAATATAGAATTTGTAGATATTAAATTGACTCACCAGTAGGAGGAATGTTGATGCACAATGCTCTTGATAGCTTGAAATATGTCCGGCCAAGTTGATAACAGCAGATTGGGACAGCATCACTCACATCAATCAGTAAATCTAAGACATTGTTCAGGAAATAAAGTGGAATAGTAAATATACAATGTAACAAATAAAAAAAGAATTATCTTTCTTTCATCTAGAACAAAAATCAGGCAAAAAACAAAAATTAATAAGTTTGCTTTAATAAAAATTATTCAGCTGCAACTTCTTAAACCCACATGTACCTACCCAAGCGGCGACCGGTCACCGCGCATGACGTCACAGCCAAATCTCAGTCAAACCCCGAGCGGCGACCGGTCGCCGCACTACGTCCTCTTGATTTGAACCCTTTTTTTTGTGTTTAGAGTCAACTTTTGTTATTACTAGTTACTAGTTGGATGATATACGATCTTAAACCTTTAGTTCAACGAGGTACAACTCACAATCAATGGGTTAAACAGCATAGAGTTAGGCAAGTTTATAATCAACTATTAAAACTGTATATCAAAGTTACTAAATATGTAACTATTCTTTTCACTGAAAGAGTATGACTGGGTTAGGATTATTCAGTATGTTACATTCTGTAAATCAATAAAACTTTTTAATTCCTTTTTTTTTAGGTAAATGAAGTTTATAATTTTCATTTCTCACATTCAGTAATTTTGTTTGGGAGATTCCACTCTGCCGCCGCGTAGCGGGTAATTCTATTAGTCGTAAGTGACATAGTTATGCATTAGAGAAGAGCGGCAATGTTTAGTTAAATATTGTTAGACATAAAGTGCTTATGACACCTGGATGTATTTTGTTGCGTCTCAACTAGAATCGCTATTTATATACCCCTTTTGTACTATTAATTATTCTGTGTTTTTGGAGAAAAGTAGTATTTTTTGTTGAATAAAATAGACTTTAAAAAGGATACGAGCTGTGCCTTCTGTCCTGCATGTCATATAAACACAAGCTGCCTGTGTGTGACTTGAAGGTCGCCCAATAGTAAGGTGACGCGACAGTGCCATCTTGTAAAAGTTACAGGCAATATCTATGCACTGCTGATTCAGGCGTAATTGTTGACAGAGGCCTGTGATGCCTTCTCTAGCCTTTCTTAATGTCACCTCCCTTGATTCCTGGCCAATACCAGCATTGAATGCTGTAATATAAATAAATAATAAGAATTAATATGATCACAGGAAGTATACCCACACAAATTGAATTTAAGTATTAACTGAAAATACTTTAGTTATTGGTAAACTAGAAAAACCTAATGATGTAATGTTTTATTTTAACCAACTCATAAGCTATCTATACCTGTGCTCTAACTCTTCAATTAATTTAAATTCTTATTACATATCCAATTTAAGTTTAGCAGACATATAATTAAAATGTATGATGGAGGGAACTAACTGGAATCTTAACATTGACAGTATTTTTTTTATATTGTGTGTTGTTTCTGTGCCTGGTAAATGAATTACAATTTTGCGTTGGTATTGTATTAGAATTGATTTTCATTAAAGAGTTAAGAGAGCACAAGAAATTGAGTGCAATATTAGGATAAATTTCAATAGCACCATGTTATAGACCATTAATATTGCTAATTCTATAGATTACCTCGCCCAAAACCTGTAGCACCTCCTTTAGATTCTGCTGACACAAACTGTCCTATAGTAGAAGCACCACCATGAGCATTTTCTTGAAACTCAATTTCTGCTACAATTATATTATCTTCTAGCACAGACCCGCAGTTCGTACATACTGCATCACCGCGGGCAGGGTCCACCTCAATGTCCGAGGACCCGCAGTGCTTACATTTCTTCCCAGACATGTTTCTGTAGGAAAAAATCTGAATGTAAACATTGAACTAGGTTATGTGGCCAACATTAAGTGTTCCAGAGTTATATTGACCTTGTTTTGAAGAATAAAGGTCTATCTATGTTTTACTCTACATGTTTCACTTACATATACACCAAATTGTGCGGAAATATGAATCAAAAGCTAAAATAGATGCTGCACAGATGGATGGCTGACCGACACCAAATATTAAATAACTTTAATTTGGCAGAATTTCAGTACGAATTGACGTTATACGTTTACCTTATGTGTACAATTGCGTATCCAATATAAATAAATATATTATGTCCATGGAAATTTCACAGGATTCAAGACCGATACCTTTTCAGGCGGTGCTAAAATACAAAAATCCAAGTTTTCATCCCGTTTGACAAGAACACAATGTTGACAGTAAAACATGAATGACATTAGAAGGGATGCAACTTCAAAATATTACTATGTTACTAACAACCAGGCCAGCCTCCTACACTAAATGTACAAAAAATAATGTTATTTAGATCGGAATAATTTAATCATATAATGGTTGGAGTGACTTAGCACGTTTTGTTCACTTTTTTGTTGTAACTATGTTATATAATTTATGATTTAATTATTAAAAGATTTCTGTTTGTTTATGTAAGTATAATCTCCGTCGAATAGTGGAATCTGAACGATTTATAAGTAAGAGCTTTCAGTTACAATCATTGTCTTAATAAATAGATCATTAACGTTGTCCGAAATATTTATACTTGAGAACTCACACAAGCTACGTAGGTACTCGAGATAATGATTATCTAGTAGGTAGAGGTTTTTTAACATTATTCAACTCATCAATTATTTAAAATGTTACGAAGAGGAGCAGATGTTATTGCGCAAAAATAAATTTAAATGAATAGAAACATCATTCTCATGTATATAATATCAAAATATTATTCTAAATCTTCTGTTCTTTTCTTTATCATTTTTTTTTCTTATATGCAGAAAAACATTTTCGTTAACTCATTTGTGGAATTGATAAACAATTTAATAATTATTTATTTCTGTGTTTCTGTGATATGTAAGCAAATGAGTTTAGTACTTTGGTAAATAATGTCCGTAGTCTGTGGTGAATACAAACGTCTTTGTCATATCGTATTTTTTTTTGTGACGTCATTGGAATAACACTCTACTATTGGCTGAATATCACGCTATTTCCTATTTTTAGACTGTGAGATCACCCTTCAATTTCGTTCAGACTGAAGTATGATAATAATTCCAAAAAGTAACTTTGTATATGATAAAAGGAGGCGCTTACGTCGTTTCGTTTTGGAACGCCACAAATTCTTAGGAGAGAAGGGCATCCCCAAAGCGACGGACTACGTCATCGTTTATTCGTTTGTGTGTGCAAACTGCAATGATGAGTCATCATTGTTGTGTTCTCGTTGGATAATCTTTTTCAATAATCAAGGCGCCTTATTTTGATTCGGCTGCTGTCATTAGTGAACTGTCACAAGAAACTTCGCAGTATTTGATAGTTCGCATGTTCGCGGAACTAAACTTTGTTTAAAGTTCTAGATCGCATTGATAATACGCGTTGTTTGTCGAAAAAATTACGTAAATCGTATCTTGTGTTGTATCTTGGACTAAGTGAATCTGAACTGATGACGATGAAGCTAGAAATCAGTGATAGTCAATCGAACCAGTCTGACATTTCCTGCGACAGTCAATCATCCCAAGGATCCTCCACAAATGACTTCGTTTCTTCAGTACCCACCTCTCGATCCTTGCTTACGGTAAGTTTTGAACGTCATTGCATTGTTTATGTTTTGATCTGTGCCTAATGGATGGAAAATTTAATAACAAGAATTTAAAAATCTGACCATTATTCTAAAAAAAGTGTATGATCATCAAAACTTTTCAATCACAGACATTTAAGACTTCCTGCTTTAGCCTCATGAATAAAGATGTGTGGTCAACAATACATTCTAAATTCTGAGAAAAGCTATATTGTATTTTATACTTTTAAAGTTATTCCAAAGGATTTTCATATGTAGATATTAGGTTTTATGTATGGATAAGGTCTTAAAAGCTTATATAAATAAAACTTCAGATAAACATTCTCAGAAGGACAACAAAACAAGCAAATATGGAAATTAATTATAATATTGTACTTTAGGAAATAATAAGGAAAACGAAACATTATGTTCTCAATTTGAAATTATAATAGTTATAAAAGTATTGCTACTGGCTGTTGTGTAACAATGAAGTTATTGTTTGTTTCAAAGAAACTATAAATATATAATTATTTTTAATTGCATTTGCAGTTAACATATAAATTGTATAAATAACCAGTAACATCTTGTATTCTTTCAAAACAAAAATTACTTAATACCATATAATAAAAGAAATACAAAATGGTTGTTTTATTATTATATGCAATATATTAGCAAGATGATAAGAAAATATGCGTTCACATCATAACTTGACAATATTAAAAATAACAGTGATCTTGTACTTATTAGCACTTGAATGCCCTAATGATACCTATTAATATTTTATTAATGACCTATTAATGAGTTGATTTTTTAACAGTTGTTAAGACAATACAATTCTGACAACATGTCTTACTTTATTACCCTCAAACATAGATTATATTGTCATACATTCAACAAAACTGTACATAACATAACTATAACATACTGATATAATTCTTGTGTGGATTGATAAC
This sequence comes from Diachrysia chrysitis, assembly GCA_932294365.1. Lineage (NCBI taxonomy): Eukaryota > Metazoa > Arthropoda > Insecta > Lepidoptera > Noctuidae > Diachrysia > Diachrysia chrysitis. The sequence goes on from OW028661.1 coordinate 4,582,547, forward strand.
AAAGCTTATCGGTTATCTTCAGATATAATGAATTACTCACATTTCTTTATTTTTAGCTACTATGTCATAGTAAACAAATAACATGTTTAATCTGATAAAGTTCTTGGAATTTTGTGCAAAGGTTTTGCTGTACAACAATAGTTTTTGAACTTGTTCAGCATTTACCTCAAAAACTATCTATCTTCTTTTACTTAGGCCCATCTCCAGAGTAATTTAATTGAAACTTTGTAGGATACAACAACAAAGATTATCAAAAATGTAGGGCCTCCTAACACAAGTATTTCTTATACGCAAAAGGAGGTCCCTATGTAAGATTAACTATCAAAGTTGTACAAGTTACTAAATAAATCTTTTTATTCGCAATGTGCTCTATTTTTTATTCTACTGCAGATACAGGTTATCATTATCTAAATTATTAAAATAGCTGATACCATTTCAACACAAATAAGTCTACATTGTAACGACAGACGGATAGCATAGACACAAACACAGTATGAGACAGGAAGGTGATGGTAATAAATTTCATATAATTGTTATATTGAAACAAAGGGCTTGCATTTTACTTACATGACCAGCCCTGAGAAGTAATCTCAATGTTTCTAGGTCAACAAATAATTTATATCTGTGAATATGTAAAAAATATAACTATTAAAATGATCCTGTGCTAGATCACATACTAAACTAAGTAATTTAGGTAAACCTACAGAAGTAATTTGAATTAAGTTGCAGCAAAGCATTTGATTCAATAAATGTATACAAGTAATTCACATTTGTTTTTTTTTTATTAAAAAGCACAGATTTCACTAAGCTAAAGGTTCAACCTAAAAGAATACTACAATAATATTATGAAATGATCTTAAAAAAGTGTCTTGTTTTATAATGATTATATGGTGTACCACAAGGTCCTATCGTAGGCCAATTACTCATAAAATACATGTACACATATAGATTAACAAGTGTTTGTTTTTGTCAGCACAAATTAGCATCACATAAAAAAGGCTATACCTAATTGGGAAATCCGTTCTGAGAAAGTTCATGGATTTGTAATTAGAAGGCAACGACGAGCTATTACGAATATACAAATTATTAACTCCTAAAACTAACAAATAAATAAATTTGTGTATCAATAAACATTAAACACATTAAAATACAAAGCCGTGTACGAGACGCGATAAAAATAGTGCGTAATTATAATTACATATTGTGATTGTTAGTTCTTTTGCAGTGTTTTTGTAAAGGTAACACGTGTAGGTAAGTGTACCATATACCAACTTAAACAAAAGAGTTATGATAACAATTTTGTTTTGAACAATGGTGTTTCCTTAATTGCGTAACAACGGATTTAATTTTCCAATATGTAAATCTCTGCGTTTCCTTAATTATAATTTTATATAACTATGGGAAAAAGGATATTTAATGCTAAACTTTTTGTTTTTCAACAGCAATCGGATACCGTTAAAGGTATATTAGGTATGTTACTTTGCTTGTTAAATCATATCCTCCTATTTGGTCCAAATTAACTTTCGCCAACTAAAATCGTGGCAACAAGTAAAACTGAAACGGCACTTATTTTTGTTTTAGGGATTAGTTCTAAAAGAACTACTTCACTAGAAAACTCAAAATATTCCTAATTAATATCGCATTAAGCCTTTGATACAAATTCTCGTCATTAAAAAATACAGAATAGGTACACCTTGGCTTTATCCGCTCTATTGTTTTGTTAGTCTTATTGTGGTTCCGTCTTTTTCCATTGTGGAACTATAGTAAATATAACATTAATTTAATTAATATTTAATTTATTAGGCTTTGTGTACCGACAGTAAACCGGGAATTAATAATCGAAGTAGGTATTTACAGGCACTGCCCAATAACATGACATTTTATAGCTGAATTCACAACGGGTTCTTACCTTTAGAAAACAACTAGATTTATTGTCACTTTCTACCAGAATAAATATTAAGCAAATCAGAATAATTGTAATAATGCAAAACCAAACCAAACATTGGGAGCAAATGTTTGGTTCGGTTTTGCATCCCAATAAATGCTTAACATGAAATACCTTCCAGAAACTATATACACATTAGGGTAAATAATTAATTATACACACATAACTAATAAAATAACTGCTTCATAAACCTTATTCGCCGTTAGGTGCTTGAACAAGGTTATAGCAGGAAAATATCGAAGAGTGGCGATGACCGCGCGCCGCTGACGTCACTATTTCGAGGAAAACTCGGGTCTCGGGCCCACGCGCCTCGAGCGTTTGTCTGCGAACCAATAATATATACCTAACAAGCGAACACACATGTTGAACATTATATATGTAACACACATCACGCTACTATTTACTCTAGTGGGTACTTTGAAACCAAATAAAACACGTCAGTAGATTTCGTATCTACGATTTTGCTCAAAGACCTTGAATAGTGACATGTGGAACGGCTCAAGGCAATTTAGTAATAAACTAGCAGCGAAACGAAACACACTAGGTACCAATGTAAGCAGCTTACTTGTTTTGATCTGGAAAACTACATAATAAAAATATGTAGACACTGAATGTCCACTAGTCATAATATGAAAACTGATAACAGCGACGGAAAACTGTACAGTTCCATACATTATATCGTCAAAATAATTGATAGTATTTTACGATAGGTTGTCTGATCTTTAATAAATGTTGATTCTATATTTGTTTTGATTTAAATATCTCTTTTGCCGCCAATTAACAACTGCAGCATTCTTGTGTTCTATATCATATTTACATAATTTAATAAAATATCGTATTGTAATACATATGTATTTATGTACACGATACAGTTTTAATTACGTTCGAGCTAAATGACCCACTTATCTATTGGTCTCGTAAGATTAATTTGCTTAGTATTAGTGACGTGATTTTAAAATTTAGTTACCTAATCCATACATTATTTTATGTTATTTTCTCACCGAAGAACAACGTAACCTAAATGCGGTGTCTAGGAAATGTTTGCAAAAGACTTAAAAATCGACTCCTGTGCATTGAAATCCCATCCATCAATCAATAAATTTGTCGATACTAAAACCTCAAAAGTAGAACTTCTTATTTAATTATTTTCTATTTTCAGTAATTCTATTACATTATATTATATTCTAATAGTATACAATCGCAAATAGTTATTGACTGTGTTTATCTTGTCCTTTATTTTGCCCGTTACTAGTTTTGATTAGTCGGAAGTGGGTTGTTTTTCTGTTAAATAGGAATTCAGTATCGAATTGTATCGCACTAGTGGTCAGTGCGCAAACATTAATTAGCAAGTCAATTAACGCGGGTTCAGGTTGGGCAAGAACCTCACACCTCCAGTCTCAGATTTATTGTTACTGTAAAGTGATTCTAAGATAGTTTAAATAGATAGCAAAATTTACTTACTTTTGGTCTTGTTTGTAGCGATATTATCGCCATTTGATATCATAGTTTGCTAGCACAAGTAGTTGTTAACGATTGAAAAAAAATCAAGTCAATTTAAAGTTACTTCGTCATGACGTTTTTATCTTTTTTTTCATCACCTGCCATTTAATGATTCTAGTAATGATTATACCACTTTGAGCTATTTCCATGATATCTTACAACTCATGCTGAGCATGAATAGCTAAGAACAAGATTATGTTACGTCATAATGAGAAAACATTACAACACTAGTACTTGATAATATATGTAGATAGACAAAGGTTGCACGCCCACATATCGCCAAAGACGGTATTAATTAAGTGCTTCGTGAAGGGCGGGAAACACATTAATCGGGTACAATGCCGACCCTGACAGAATTAACAGAAAACCCCAATAACTCTTGGTCCTTCCGGATTAAATAAAGTCCAATTGACAGTAACAGCAGCGCGCACGATATAATGAGGCAGTTATCTTTGAGAATTGAATAATAAGTGTGGTAAAAACAATTTGGAGGTTCTAACTTTTACAAACAAAGATTGATGTCAGTTATCCTAGAATCTTCTTCTCGTGTCAATGACCCTCAAACACTTTCCGACCAAAAAGTTGTGGTGGCCCGGTCGTTGGCCTCCATCACGTCTTGAAGTGTAGAGGTGGTAGTACAGGACGAGCTGGACAAAATTCGCCACATCACCTTGGATATGGGAAGGATCGATGATGCCCCGTTTGCTCAGGTTTACTTTGCAGCGACCCATTTTAGTCCGTAATCGGTAGAGATATTTCCAAATGAGCCACTGCAGCTCTTCCTGAAGGCAGTTGTTGTGTTGGAACAACAAACTGTAGAGGGGTGGGGTGTTTATTTCTCAACAAATCTGGAATCGTATGACCAAGAAAACACGTCCGGCACTTTAAGCATCAAAATGTAGAAAATCATTTAGAAAACAACACTTAAAATAAAAGATATAAATAAATTAAAACTGCTAAAAAAACAACCCAAAATAAGTTACGTAAAAACAAATTTCGTAAAATAATGCATTTTGAGTCTTCTAAAAGTTAAGATTGTACACAAATTAAAGTAAAATCGATAATAATTATTAGTTTGTATTGAATTTTTTTCCAGGGGTATATTTTTTATGTAAGTAATTAAATTATTATAATAGGCATGTTTCCTATTTTTTTTTAATGTCCGCCTGGTAGATTTATGAATTTTATTGGACACGTATTTTTTCTTTTTTCCTGCAAACAAAAAATGATCAAAATACAGAGAACGCAAATTACGCGTGACGTCACTGCTCGCTACAATTTTTACCAAGGCGTGGCGTCATAAGCCCCCACTCCGAAACTTTAAAGCGCTGTATCTTTGTAATTTTTTATTGTTTTGATAAAAGAAAAAATACGTGTCTAATATTTTTTTATTATCTAACTGACGGACTAAATAGATTTTAACTTTTCATACCCAGTCAACATCCCTATTGTAGAGAATAAACAAAGGAAGACGTATGCCCAGCGGTGTGTAATATAAAATGCTGAAGATGCTCATGCTGATAGAAATTGGCATTCGTATCTTGGACAAAGTGTCAATGCTACATAACATTAACTTTGTTAATCAAATGCCACCTCAGCGTACTATGCAAATTATGTACTTATAAAGCACTAGCTGTCCCCCGCGACTTTGTCCGCGTATTTTAGTTTAAACGGTTTTTGATTTTTTCAACATTTTTCATTTATGCTCCGCTCCTTTTAGTCGAAGCGTTGAATGTTATAGCCTTCCTCAATAAATGGGCTATCCAACACTGAAATAATTTTTCAAATCGGACCAGTAGTTCCTGAGATTAGCGCGTTCAAACAAACAAATTAACGAACTCTTCAGCTTTATATATTAGTATAGATTATCAGTTAAATATAATAATTATGTTGAGGCGGACCTTATCGTCTGATCTCACTGTTTTAATTTACCAAAACATGCTTTAGTTAGTTGTTAAATGTGTCATAGTGACCTCAATTATTCGTTCTTTTTTTTCAACAATATTACCTGGTAATCTTAACTTATCAAATAAAATACAAATGATTTTAGATTACACGAATTTCACTATAATACATTAGTGAAATAGTCGGTATTGATACAATCAAATGAGACCATTATTTATTCCCAACTATGACAACATCGGCCGTTTTCGTGGAAAACTGTGTTGAACTCTTGGAAGCATTCGTTCGCGTGACTGATAGTCAAGGGCCCGTCCTTGAACTGTGACGTGAAGTGAAGTTGAACTCGCGTTCTTTGTTAACGATCTTTCAGTAAATTGTCCTGTCAATCGAGATATTTGATTGATAGCTCTTTAAATTACGCCATCGTCAATTTAAACAACCTGTTCAGTCTATCTCGTTCACTGCTGGACATGTCTTGGTAAAGTCGCGCCAAAACACTCGAAGTTCTGTATTCTGCATCCTAGTCGATTCAGCTACACTTTTCAAGTATTATAGTCGAGCTCTTCTAACAAATATTTTTGGTTTAACGTTAATATAAACCAAAAATATTACCTTTACCTGGATTATTCCATAACATTTAAAATTGGTTCGCATTAGCTAGTTCCACTGCATCAGTACTCCCACGTGTAGTGAGAAACTTTTACACAAAGAGACCTTGACCATCGCGTTTGTTTTCAAGTTTATTCTCCGAGGCAGCCAGTCCGGAAATGCCTTAGTTATCAACATTTCATAGTAATGTGTATGTTTGACAAATTATATTTACTGAAAATAAAGTCATTTAACAACGCACATACCTGCTTTAGAATCTCTTTATGTAAATTGCTAATACTTGGCCAAGAAATCAACGCGTAGATTTTTGTATGACTTATTCTCGATTTTTTTTGCGTAATTAGTAACTTTTGTTTGTGCCTTTTAACCAGTGAGGGTTGGAAAGCAGGTCAGCGAGGCGGCCTTGGTGTGAAATGTATTAAATAATTTGCTATGTTATTAGTCACTCTCTGGCTTTCGTAAAACAATAGTATCATATAATAAATGTGTGGTAGGTACCTACGAATCTTCACATCTTATCTCTGCACGTGCTTTGAATGACTTGTCGAAATCAGAAATACAAATAATACATAAGTCTTTTTCCTTATTTACGCCCCAATATTGAGTAAAATTATGTTTGACACCTTAGTTGTGCCTTTTCAGCTTTGCTTAATCTAAACCTAAATCCAAACATCCGTTACACCAAATGATTGTAAATTATAAAAGCTTTTCGTTGAATTTATAGTTGTTCCAGTTATAAAGGAAAATGAGGCATGTTATCAAGTGTTTCATATTTCTTGATTTGTGACCGCCACGATTTACCGTGAAAATGATAAGCGGTGCGCGTGTTTGTGTTAGAGACTGACGTAATGTTTATATCGGTTCCATCTTATGCAATGACCAATCGTGTGGTTATCAGACGGCGTGGTTCCTTCCGTACGGTAGTCGGTACACTAACAATGTCATTACATAAATTATTATATCGTGAGCATTCATTTGTTTTAGTCTATTGTGACACGTGCAATTTCCCTGCTATGGTGCGCTATTATCATAAAAGGTTATCAGCGTGTAATAATCAGATATCTAACACCATTTGATGTAAATATTGTTATTATATCCAAAAAACCTTTTGATGTTAGACTTAGCATCGAATTTCCTGATTTTGGGTCGACTGGAAGTACCCTATAGGTTTTTAAGTTTCTCGTGAAGGAAAAAGCAACATAAATGGCTGTATTTTTTAAGTGCGTTGACATAGATCCTTGAATTATTTATTGTATGAAGGGTTCGTAGACCTGAGTATTTTATATTAATTTCAACATGATGACACTACGCGTTCAAAAAAAATCGTTACAGACAGTCGGAAAACAAAGTGATTTGCTCGAGTGAGTTCCTTTTTTTATTATGAGGTAACGGATTCCTATAAAAGAAAGTGTTAGATGACGGCAGTGACGAAAGACAAAGAAGAGTTCAATTGTAGGTGCCCTGCGCAATTTGAGGCATGGTTAGATGGAGGCCTGTTGGCACATGCTTGCTCAGGTCAATCTGGTTCTTTCTTTAAAAGGCCAGTCCAGAAAAGTCCCTGCTTTTTTACATTATTAAATTACAATATTTGTCTGGACTTTAAAGAGGTTGTGACTCCTGAGTTTGTTTCGACATATCTTCTCAGGGTAGTCAGTTAAGAAATGTCGACTCCAGGAGCTCAAATAATGATTTATATGACATGTAAAAGTATTGATATTATGGTAGAAGTAGAAATAAATTATTAAATTTCAATTTCACCTACATTTACAAAAATTATATAGTCTACTTCAAATCAGAGTTCACGCTTTAATTTCTGATTAAAAGTCTAAAGGTCTAAAGTTCAAACAATCGTATCGTGATGATTTATAATTGTAAAGTATATATATATATATATAGTATACGTGACAAAATCCTCGTTGGCAGATTCCAAATTGACCCCAGTCCCCAACAAATTTAAAAAGAAAGTTGGCATGGAAATCAAACCGTCGTCGTCGCCCATTTTTATTGAAAGTTTACTAAACCAGTATTTACTTATTTGATTTGTTTGGTCAACGGTAGTCTATTTCAAATACTGGTTTTTCATGATACTCAGTATTTCTATTAACAAATCCCGTTCTAAATATCTAGCAGCGAATCGATTCAAACCTCGGATAAGTTATTTATTGCTTCAGACAGCTGCAGTTTGCCGCATACACCAACCTCATTATTTCTGATAGACATTATTGAATTAAGGGGATTTACTAACTGAACATCTATTCTTACTCCAGACTAGTTACTCTATATGTTCTCAGAAATACAACTAACAACTATTCTTAAATAATAATTGTAATAGTTATAAAATATAGTTGCAAATGTTTTGTTCGATGATTCATTATTGTAATTATTGTCAATTGTAGCATTAAACCATTTGGTGCCTACACTTTGTTTGCTATTATAGTATATTCATATTACCTACTTACTATCTAGGGATAGTAAATGACCTAGTTATCCATGTTCGTTCTGTGTCAACTATCAACTTTTGTTTATGTTTGAGTAACAGCGCCAAAAGTTTCATCGAATTGTTTAGCATTTATTTCAGTTTCTTACTAAAGATAACGATAAAAAAATGGAAATTCCAAATGATTTTGTCACCTTACTCGATGTTTGGTATCTCGTGCCAAATGATACACTTTAATTGCATAAAAATATTTACTTCTACTGTCATGGAAGAGCTATTCATTGAATCATTGGAACCAAACTAACTTCATTCAAAGAACCGCAAAAAAATGTATTTGGCTCGGTTAGCGAATTGTTGAAATGCTTGGTTTGACATAGGTCGTTTCGTTTCCGAGGCGTTGTTTGCGCGTGCGCCGTGCGGTCGCTTGGTATCATACAAAACCGGCCACAAGCGCGCGAACTGACTCAGTCTGATATAAAACATTCTAGCTACGCGTACGTCTACAGTTTGTAGAAGCCTTCACATGAGTCATACTCTTATCATATTGTGAATTGACACGCTGTGAATTTCGCGAACTTTTTTTAATTGTGAATTTGATATTTTGAGCCCTTAGTGGATAGTTAGTTTGGACTATTTTTGTGGAAAGTTGCCTTCATGTCTCAGCAGGTGCCTTATCACCTCCACAGCAGCGAGCAAGACGACAGTCTAATGTTCGCTACGATGTTTGATTACCAGACAGACCAATATAAGAAGCCAATGGTGAGTTTTGAACTAGCAATATTTTAATTTCTGGTTGAAGTACAAAGTTTTGTGCGTCACTACACTTCGTGAATTGACTTCGTAAACAACTTTCTCAAGTTAGGGGACAGTTAGTGTTAAGCGAGTGTGGTGCAATCCTTTACTTGTTATCTTTAATATTTTTTCTAAATATATTTTTCTTTGATATTGTCACATTCTAATTTATTATTGACCTTGGGATACAATTTGACATCATGAGTCCTATTATTAAAATTGTTTGTCTATTAGCATTTTTTTGTATGATTTAACAAATAATTACGTTTTACGCGTTAATGTGTTAGACAATAATGGTACTGTTGTGACACCAATAATAGGGTCTCCTGTCTGTCACTCTGAACCCGCTCAATCGCGATTGGTTTGTTGATTGTGCGAATAGGACAAACTGACAAAGACAAAACAAGAATCTAGTTTTACATTATTTTCACTTCTTGTTCTAAATAACTTTAAAAGATTTTTTTTTGTTGCGTAGTCATTATTTTTATTTATATCGTCGATGAAATACTAACAAATTCTAGAACAAATTATAAAAATAGTGTTTTATAATTTGTTCTAGAATTTGTTAGTATTTAGACAAAATTCTGCTATACAATAGCTTCATTTAACAATAATTTAGCTAAACGTCATTAGCATTTCCAGGAGTTGTTTGTCTGTTATTTGTATGTGTTACAATAATTTACTCCTTATAATAGACCATGACGTAAGCTACCGCACTACTCGGCAATAATTAATATTGCTGTAATTTTTATTTTACATCCTATAAAAGTTCCGTTAACCGATAACAGATGGCGCTACTAGCAGCAAACTTCGTAACTCTTTATCTTTGTTAAGAAAACACAAGTTGCGATAATGTAGATAAAGCTGACAATATTATGTTGACTCGAGTGCGATATATTAATCCAATGACCAAGAAAATAAGACTATCAAAAATATGTTAAACTCTCGCTTCTCTATTTTCACTGTCGTGACTGGATTTTCTTCTTATCACTGCGTGCCTGACGTCACTTATGGTCCGACGGGTGACGTCATCGGATGACGTCATTCTTGCCCCACTGCGCAGCGCGCGCCGTCTTAAGAAGTTCCACGAACTGGTAACGCTACCTGAACCATTATTATTATAATGTAACAACTGTACAGTTTTTATATTATTTTATTGATCACTTACTGTGATTATTATGGCGATAAAATATACCTACGGAGGAGCCTCGTTTAGTTTATGAAATATGACCTCAGTATTGAGGATATGTACTGAAGATTTCGTTTTGGAATTTACCTCGTTCGATATCTTCCTTGATGAGACTGGTCACGTATACCCGCGGTAAACGCGTGTTTTTTAACCTCAATTAAATTTCTTTTCCAATAGTGACGCATAATTCAATGGCACGTACTTAACTGGGTAAAGGTATTTCTTTATCTTGCGTAAGAAAATCTTGTTTAACAAATCTTTTTAGTATTCCGTGCACTATTTATTCATGCGTTTTGATGAATTAAATTTCCCACTGCAAAAACAGGACAATAAATTAAAAACATACTAGTTCAATGACGTCATCCTCATCACACGAGACTTGTTTACTTTCAACTTGAATGAAAACCTTGGATTTCCCCAATAACTTACTTTACCACAATGTGCATTACCACAAATCGTAGGTACCTACTAACGGTTTACCACTTGCCTATTAAGTAACGCCAATTAATAATGCTATATTGTAATCTATGCAATGTCTTGCGTGAGATTATCGATAAAGGCGTGCTGCAACAAAGGTGGATATGAGTCGATAACCCCTCCTTTTTTTACCAAACCTCTAATTTTGACGTCTGAAGAATTTTTAAATGCTTCTCCAAAAAGAACAACAGATTTTTTAGAATTCGATAAACGAGACTATCGGTTGCGCAATCGCAACCGGATTTGCCGGGCGCAGGCGCAGTGGTGATGGTAACCTTTGCGAAGCGAAAACGTCAAGTCCGGCTGACTTGACCTACTTCGGCTTACTTGTGAAATTTCTCCTGCGCCTGACTGCTTCCAAGAACACGCCCGTGGTTGGGGAATCCCCACACGCTAGAACGCAATACGCTACCACTTACCTGCCTTACCTTAAACAAGTTAATGTAATTACAGCATTTTCCGTTACCGGTTACACTATGATTTAAAAGAACGATCGACCTTTAATTGGTGACCTATTTCTTTGACGTAATTGTATCGTTACACGGATCGATTATACCAAACGTAACAGATGCATTGTCTATTGTAATATAAACAGATTTCAACTAACTGGTGACCTTGTTTTGTTGAGCAGATGTATTTTATTAACGGACACCTATTAAACCGTTGTAGTCAATACGGGCCGGACGTGGACAATTTGTTTTAATTGTAATGAACTCGAAATCAACCTTAGTTGAATATTGTCAAGGAAAACCACTGTCTGGGCCTTTTCAACTGTCTTATCTACTTACATGAGTCCAGTCCCTTTTATTTTACTGTTTAATTTATTATACAGGGTGTTACCGAAAGGTTATATCTATCCAAAAGGGGTTAAGAGTACATCTGGTATAAAGTCTGTGTACCTGTGTGTCTGGTATAATCTCAGTGCTATAGTATATGCACATTTCACATCCAATTTTTCGCATCAATTATTCGACAACAATAATTATAACCAGACCGCTGAAGCGATGTATGTTAACATTTATGGAAATTGGATGAGAATTATTTAATTAACTCATATTGATCTGAAATTTTGTAAACTGACTCTATAATAGACGTACTCTTCACCCCTTCAGGATTATATAACCTTCCGGTAGTATCCTATCGGTATAGCTGGAGCTAATTATTAAATAATTATTATCATATTCAATTCCTATAGCAGTTGCAAAAAAAGGCGTATTTGACATTAATTCTATGCCAATGTCCAGAGTGTAAAACCTGTTTGACATATTCGTTTATTTTTATGCAAAGGTATGCGTAAAACAGCCTATTAGCTAGTTCGTCGTAATATATTAGCCTGTTATAGATATCGTAGTGTATCTAAGGATTAGATAATCTTCGTTATACACGTTGAGTATTCCTAGAATTGTGTGAATCATCGGAAGTAGTTAAACCATATTTTTTAATAGGGACATGATAAATACTTGTCCCATTAATACAAGACTTGGCAATAACTGTGATATATTTTAAAGCTTTTAACGCTTGAGAAAAATAAAATAATATTTAATATTATTTTTTATAAAGACTGGATGACCGAACGTGTTAGTCTCGCTGTACCAACATAATTAGTTTTTAATGTGAAGCACAGATACTAAACTTGTATCTTATGAATATTTAATTCTCCGCATAATGTTAATAGCGTCATCTATTTCAGCGAAATGACTTACATAACGACATTATAACTGCTTTTACGAATCTATCTGTATTGGCACTTATCGAAAATTAATTGACCCATCAGCGTCTGCGTATCCGATGGATTTAATATAGTTTTTGTCACTTTTTTGTGAGTCTGGGTATCTATTTTATAGTCCTTTGTTATATAATGTGTTGTTATGTTCTTTACTGTAATGTTCTGTTGCAATTCTTCATGTAAGTAAAAAATTCGCAGCCTGCACACCTGCGGCTAGCAAGTGACGTCATCTGTAAAGCACGCGGTGGTACCGTACCGCGTCTTTGAAACTTATTGTCTATGTGCAACATTTTTAATAGTAAATTACCTTATTAAGACACATATATTTTCCCTTTTATTGACTTTAACTTCGTAGGTATTTCAGTTAACATTCCTGACATATTTCGTCTTGGTTCTCAGCATAAAAAATATGCTTTAGCTTTTCATACCAGCTCTTGTTTATTCTCACATTGCATGAAAACAATAAGGTATAACCAAGTATTAGCTGGTTGCTGTACTACTACAAAACTAGCTTTTACGCAGTTGCACAAGTAGCCTCAATAAACTTTAAAGCTGACTTCTTTATTACCTTTAAAAGATAACATGGCCAGCGTTATCCATTTTGACCCATTACACAAAGTGTTTTCCATTGTCTCCTGGCTTTCATTGCTTTTGAAATGTACTGTTTACCTTTACAAATCTTACGGAGGGAACAATGTACAGATAGTAAAAACCATGCACTGGATAGCGGTCTCTACAAATTGGTTTGCTTTTTAACATCGGACTCTTAGATAAGTTACGTGTTTTGAGATTTTCTCGTTTCTTTTACTCGGCCAAGATTTCTACTTGGCCCTTTCTCCCTTCCATACGTCTTAGCTTCGCGTAATCTCGAACCAGCTCTCCCTATACCTGAAGATTTTTGACAAATTCCAAGTTATCTTTGTAAAACTATCAATAAATATTACTTATCGATAAAAAGTCTAGACTATTGCTGATATTATAATGACTTTCAAATAAAGCCGTAAGGTACAACCATGAATTTTTAACCCAAGGTGACTTTACAGTAAATGAATGTCGATTTTATCGTGATAGCTTTTGAAATTATGTTGTTTACACTTAATACAAAGTTAAACTGCTTTATTATTTAATAAGTTTCATTGTACAATATTTATTTTATTGATTTTAATTCGGGTTCAAGTAACATTATATTTCATGATGGAATGATTGTAGCATTTGAACATGCATACAGTTTACTTTAATGATTTGTATTGCCGACATATAATTAATAAAATATGTTTATTGTCATATTAAACCTAATTATGTATCTCTTTTGTAACCTACAATTTTGGACGATAAAAAAAACCCTGACAATTTAAACTGAGTATAAAGGCATTCTTTGTGTATCGGGATTAAGGAGCTTATTTTACTTCTAAAAGTTTCTAATCTTAAAACTTTACACCATATATCCCACAAAATGGTTCTCTTCTAATCGATTAAGTATCTCGGACACATTAAGTTGTTGGAGCATGGTAGCTGTCACCGCGGCTCTCGGCCCTGGGTTCTGTCGCGCCATAACCCACCACCCACGTCGTACGATGTCATGTTGACGTTTATCCATATCAAAAGCCTCGTAAACTCTAATATTTGTCTCCAATACAATTGTACGATATTTTTCCTGTGAAATATTGCTTGTAACTGTAGTAAAATGAGTTTAGACTTAGTGACAATTTTCTGCTTGAAATGATAAAAGCTGTACTCAGAATACATATGTATTTGTAACATATCAAATTTTATTTAGTGTTTACCTTGTAATAATATAGTTTATGTTGTACCTATAAAAATATCTCTCAAGTTGCAAGTAACCAGCTATACTTAATGGGATTCTCTGAACTTTTGACACAAGTCCCTTTGAAAGCCCAAAAAATGTGCGATAAATATTATTCCGAGAATTGACAGAAAACGGTACTTAATAAACCTAATGAGAAAGTATATGCAAGGTCGCAAATATTATTTATTCAGCCGTCGGAACTCCACTTTACTTTTTTCTACTAATTAGCATAGATTAAGATTGCATTGTTAAATACTTCGTGATAATCGGGAACACTGTTATTATAACTTAGTAACGAAATGGTGCTTGTTCATCCAAAGAGATTGCTGATAAGACAACCTAAGACTATTGTTTTTACAACAGTTCTATATGCTCGATTACGAGTCGAATAACTTACTAATAATACTAACGTAATTAAGTTTTTTTTTATAAAAAACCACAAGTTTAGTTTTATGTTTACTTATTTTACTTTTTGTGCAAAAAAAAAGAAAGGTTACACTCTCTCGTCTATGTCGCACACGTCCCTCATCCAACTTCTACCACTCTGAATTCAAATCAAATAACATTTCGAATAGCTTAATAAACACACAAACCAGTTATTTACTAAAATATTCTATTTATAAATAAAACAATCGAACTCAAATGTCCAAAGCTTAACAGGAAAACGTTTTTGTCTTTAATAGTAATTGCAAATAAGTAGATATAAATAAATTTATTTTAGTTACACACAGACATTATTATTATCCGTTTGATATTGAAATTTCCTGTTTATTTGCTCATCGTTATTATAGAAAATGTGATATCGAAAGAGCCTTCATATTATTGTGTTAGTTGACATCCTTTATGGTCCAATAAAACCTCTTTGGATAATGTCAGAACCTTTTCTATTTTTGAATTATAAATTCGTCGTTACCTGTTTTATTTTGATTTACATTTTGACATGAATTTATTGTTAACGTAAATTATGCTCCAAATAAATGACGCTTATTAATGTCTAACACATTCCTAATGTAAATGAATTTTGAGTCGCGGTTGATTAATGCTCCCCATCGCGCCTTTGGTTACGGCTACTTATGGTTGAAAGACCCAAGCACACAACCTTTACACAATAAAAGAAAGAAGACCATAGACTCCCGTAGCTTTGTTCTACTCTCCACTTCCAATGTATTGTTTACGGTAACAGGCGGGTTTGTCCTGCCATAAACCTTTTATCAAACACAATCGCATGACAATGAAGTGCTCTAAAAATTTAGGATGGCTATTTACAAATAATGCCGCAAAGACCTACCACTTGAACTGTTCCTTAGAACTGTTTTAGGGTAATTTTGTAACGGTGCGGTGCAACAATATAATTGCATCGAATTCGGTTTTAACCGGGATCCGTTAGCGGTAGGTAAGGATCCCGGCTGTTGACCACGGGGACCAGTGAGTCACCCGTTCGGCCCGCACGGCATTCCGCTGGACATTCTGGCCATACCGTTTATTTATCTTGATGGCGGGATTATGAAGCTAGGTTGCCTCTACAATTAAAAATTTACTTTAAATTTAAGTGCAATAAGGTTAGTTTTTTAAATTCTAAACAAAGCAATCCCTGTATAAATTAGCGAGCTTAATTTTCTTTGTTTCACGAAGCAATAATAATTACGTCACAATAATAAGCATGGAGCTGATATTTACAACAGCTGTGGAGTCCTTGTTCCGATTATGGGCAAGAATCGTGCTTACCGCCTCGTAGATTACTGACATTTTCCACGTTTCCGCCTCGAGTGCCTTATTAAAAGATGTCATACTTATCGCAGGAGAACTAATTGCATTAGATCATTGTCATAAATATTTACACAAACCATTTATAGGCCAGAAATTATTTATGATGTATGGAATTTTGACGTATGTGAGCACCGTGAGACAAATGACTAGCGGAAATGTACGAGACCTGCGGCTACATGCGTGCATAAGTTCCGATGAATGCCGGCAGTTTGTTATTACAAAGAGGCATTAATTTAATATAATTATATCGCCAGGTTAATGTTTTTACTTGAAACTAAAACAATAGACTTCCAGGTAGAGCTATTTTGCTAAGCACCATATCAAAATGCGAAACATCGCGAGGCAGTTGCATACCATTTATGATTATGAACTTATCTATATTTGCGATTAAAGATAACTTCATCTGAGAGGAGAATATCTATTTCAACCCTCGAAGTCTCGTCGAATAATAGGGCTATGAATTGTAAGCAGTCTGCTCACGCCCACAACGAAATTCGTGATAGACGGCACAATAGGTGCACAACCAATACGGACGCCATTATTTAATGAACCCTCGTCAGATGAAAAGGTCAAATTATTTGAAAAGATTAATCTCGTAATTTATGTTGGCCTAACGCGTCCTGACAGATTCCTCGAGACGGACAAAGTTATATAACATTGATTTTATATTTATCGTAACGCACAATGAAATATGGGACTCGAATTTTAGGGATTCATGGATGCCTGATAACCCTTATAACATCACCTTGATTTGAAAATATGCAACGAGTGGATCTCTTTGCATATTTCATCTACTTCTATTTAGAGTATTGGAAATTTTAAAATGCTGAGATTTTTGGTAAGTAATATTTTTTGCTATGATATCCTAGATACAGAACTACACTGAAAATATTTTTATAACACTTAGCATGTGTTTTTTCTAAGCTTGTCCCACGATCGTGTTTGTTACGGAATAGCTTTTTGTGCTCTCAATATTTTGATCTCTATTGTTTGGCTTTCTCGACGTACCGTGCTCAACTGCTTGGGTTAATATTAATCAAAGAACGTAATTCTCCAATGTTGTATAAATTGTTGGTCGGATAATTTGCACGGGCATGCCAGTTTACCGAGAGTAATGTACTCGTAAATGTTTACGACTGTGGCTGCGTTTTCAATGTTATTTAAATCATTTTTTTGAGATTCCACCGCCGCTGTTGTATAGGTTTGCCATTACGGATTATCGATGATAAATATTTTACTTTTATGGCATTCTTGTGAGCGTGTTAATTTTGCACACTTTATGAAAGTGGACGGATCTTAAAATGTATTTTTATGATTAGTTAAAAAGATGAAGATATTTTTTCCGAAATTGTCGTATTTCAATTGTTATTATTTCAGTTACTCAATTCGCTGAATTCGTTAAGCATTCTTACAATATATAAAATTGTTTTCAAAATATGGGGTGTCAGTAAATAACTAAATTAATGGGTTTCGAATGGCTGTCTGCTCGCCGTAATTCTTCGAATCCAATTTTGTATTTTACTACACCTACGTTCTGCATTTACTGAAGTTGTTACTGGATTCAGCTTCTTTGTTTTTTTTTTGTCATTGCGCATGGTGGTGTTTTGTTGCGCTGTTGAATGTTTATTGCTAAATTTGCTGTGGTAAACGATCATATTATTTTGTTTAGAACGTTTTTCTCTTTGTTATGAATACTAACGACGTAGGTAGTACACGTATCTACGTCGTACTGTATACTATACATGTAGAGATAGATACTATGTAAAAATTGAGATCGTTGACCTCATTGTTGTTGAATTGAGATAGGTGATCAAATTGAATACTTTTTTTATCCTCAAGATCAAATAATCTATTTTATTTAAACAATTTTTGTTTTGAATACAGTGACAAGACAGAAAGACAGAAATTTTTCCTCAATCTTTGTCTCGTCTTTCAAAATTGTTTAACAAAGGTTTGTAAAAAGTTATGAAACTGTTCCTGTAACTGATTTCAGCACGATATCGAAGGTCAGTATTGTGATTACGGAGACAACTACATACCATATATTAGAAAAATGCATTAGTGAACTCCCTTTTAAATTCGATTTTGGGAGTTACCCACTTGTTGTCTTTGTTCCTGTTACGATATTATTGTTGCAGTTGATCCTTTCAGCATTGCTTCCAAAATCTCATCATTGTTGCGGTCTAAATTAGCCCAGCTCTAAATCCTTATCTAATAAAATTGTAACTGTAAACAGGGTGTTGAATTGCTGATATTATTAGAAACCCAAGGAACAGTAGTAGCAGAGCGGCGACTGGTCGGCTGCTCGTGCTCAACATGTTTGCACTAATTCAATTATTCCGTTTATGTAGCGCGCCGATCGCGTTGCATATTGAATTTCTGGCCGACGGACCTCCAGCCCAATTAGGAGGACACTAAAAAGGTTCTGCGTTTGTTTGTGCCTCATTGTTCTCATCGGTATCTGGGCTGCCGCCATAGTTTCGCAACTGACAAGTCTCTGTTTCCTCGTCTTTTTAAGGAAACGAAAGTTGTTGATTTTCTGCAACGCGCCTTGGTACCTTGCAGTTGTGAAATTGTGCGTAGGTGCGGTGCATAATGCGCGGGGGCCCGTCTGGCCGGTGGCGGGCTGGCGGCGGTGGCTGCGTCGCCGGTGCCGGGTGTCGAGGGGCGGCCGGTGGTGTTTACGATGCACTGGTGCGGCGGCGCCGAGTGGGGCGTAGGCGTCGCCGGGGGGCGTCGCGCCAGGCTTATCAGACGGTGGCGGGGCCGGCGCGCGAGCCTCACTCCACGTTCTGCCGCTGACCGCGCGTGTCGTGCACGCTCGCTGACACCGGTTTTAGATAACAAAAACCTTTGTCCAGTCGAGGCAATAATATTTACACACTGCGTGCTTTGCGCCGCGTAGTTTCTGAGGGGTTTTCCGACGCCGGCCGACAACTGTCAGCCGATTGTTTTCGTTGCGCGCACGCGGGAATCGCGCTTGCTTATATCAAGTTACGACAAGTTTTTTGAAGTTTTTAATGAAGTTTCCTGTTGCATTGTGAAGTGCGTTATTTGGATTGCAGTTAAAGGAAATTCGTAAGTTATAATCTGTTTTTATCACAATTATCGATGCAGGGAAATTCCTTAAATTATGCATTTACCACAAACATGATTGTTGTTTGGTTTCTTATCAACGTTTTAATGATCGGTTTTGCATTATCATCAAACACCACTAATCGACGAGGTATGTTATGAACACTGGCCAGTGGTCGGCTTATTATGAACTCCTCGTGCTCTCGCGTACAATTTGTTATCTCGAGGTAGGATCGATGTCGAGATGGTTGTCGCAACATGCTGGCGGTGGACGGCCGGGGCGCGAGCGCGCATGTGACGCCGCGACGCTGCGCGCGCGCACCGTGTCATCGCTCGCGGTCAGTTGAACGAACCCTCCGCCGACCGTCGTCAACCTTGCCATAATCGCGATTATTTGCATTGCCATTGTACCCACTGTGGGTTGTAAGTGAGCCTCTAATTGTCTCACCGCGTGCGCGGATGAACCCTGAGGCATCAGATCAATAAGGAATACATTACCTTCGCCGCACGGTTGTTGACATTGCAATATTTTTGACGTTTGACGTTTGACTAGCGTAAATAAGGTCGTAGTACGATCATGATAAGAATACTGTGGAACATTGTTTGCTTTCTATTTTATCAGCTCGTCGGCTGATATTTTTATATTAATGCATATCGTCTCTTTTTACGTCGCCGTTTTCAGAAAACTGTATTAATAAAATCCGCTTCATAATATCTACTTTCAGGGCCTTATTTCAAACTGTTGAAATGTCGCGTTTAATAAATTTTTGCATATTTTATGATATTATGTAATAATAAATTTCATGTTATTGGATTATTTTTCATGATTAAACGCTTAACATTCTATTGTATTACTACTTAAACGACGTACCGTACGATATCAAATCTAATAATAGTATCGATAGCCACCTCTCTATACATGGTTAAGGGCTTTGTTATAATATTTTTATAAAAAAAGGTTGTCCTTAACAGATAAATACATATAACAGAAAATCACAAACTCAATATGAAAATAACTAAGGTTTTATGTGTTAAGGAAACCTTGATTGAGAATAATCTATTAACATAAAATACATATTTATTAAAGTAATTTGAGACAAATGTACGTATATACCGCAGAGCATCCTGTTGCGCTATTCAAATTAGTCTTATACAGGAGGCATTATTCTCACTGCTGCCATAAAAATGTATAAAAATCTATTTTATGCGGGCTTATTATTCGTCGTGTGTCGTTTAAATGCGCCTTGCCTTGATGAAGACTGTAAAGAATATCTACAGTAACATGTTGGCCAAGTTTTTATTTTTCTTTGCTGAGAAGTAAAATTGTGCTTTGAAGCACAATTTTTATGTTACTTGTCAGATGAGGGTAGTTTGAAGTTCCAAACAGTATGTAGCAAAAGTTTCACAAAGTACTTACTTTAGGACAAATAATTCTGGCACATTTTACAGCGTTAATTAATTTATTGGTTAAAGAATATCCATGAAAACTGATACAGTTGACAAGTAGGCGGTCTTAAATTCAGTTGTCTTGGCAATTCTCATCACACCTAGTAATGACATGTTACCTAATGGTGACTTTCAAGAACTAAGGCAGAAAATTAGATTAAAGTTTAAGCATATTTTTCTGACAAGCACGAAACGTTGAGCAGAAATTATGACATACTAATGGTTAACTGTCCGCATTGATACACGGATATGAAGTACGTTTGACAAAACCTTGGGCTCCTGCCAAGCTGATGTCAGTTTGTACACGATTGTACTTGAACATGTATTGTAAGCGGTAACTGGTAGCGACGTAGTATCTACACTACATCTGTAATTACATCTTTCTTCTTTATGTACTAAACAAAACTGATGGGGAATGTTGTTGTAGACGTATTTTCCTAATTGTGTATTTTATTGCTTTTGCGTCAAGATCGTATTAATTTAGTTGCCGTTTTATTGCAAGCTATTGATATAAGTGACTTGGATTTCAAAGACTTCAAAATTGTAGTCTCATTTTTTAAATTAACTCTTATCCCGGTATTATCTTCCTTCATTTACGATCTTTTTCAAGTAACGTAGGTATCTTAGTTCTAAATATTTGCTTAATTATATTTTGTGATGATTGCAAACTTCATGGTTGGCTAAGTTTAATTTACAATAGGTACCCAATGACAGGAATATATTACATGTAACAAGAAAAATGTCCATGTAACATATGCCATACGGTGGCCTGTGAACCGATGCAAAAATGCGACAGACGGTAACCCTATTTGTGTGGAACAGCAATTGTGAAATATTTAGCGATAAGTGCAAGTGTTTGTGCAGCTAAGTGTTCGTGGAAGGGCGATAAGCATAGTGGCCGGTGTAGGCAAGCGATTGGGATGCCGCTATCTGCGCTGATAAAGCCCCGAGCTGGGAATTGAGACACAACCAAACGCTGTCCAGTGCTTAGACATTGTAACCAATACCTACCATAAAGGAGTAATTTGTATGTCAGTTATTAAAATTAATAGGTTTTTCCTTACACTAGTGGCTAATTTATGCGTAGCCATTACTGATGTAGTTATAAAGTATCAAACAAATTGTTTCAGAATTTTCGCCGTAGAAGGAAGTAAGAAAATTTTCAGTGTTCACACACCTTTGTATGTCGAAACACAAAAAGTATAAAAACGTGTTTTTCCTTGAACGCCACAAAATACGCTGTGACGTCATATGATGGGCGTACAATTATCTCGTCGGCTCTCGGGTGGTGCTAGGCGGTGCCAGGGCCACAGCGAAGTGGCGGCCTTTCCGCACCCAACTGATAAACCGAAATGCTTTCAACTGCGCACGCGCAGCTGAGGCCATTTTGTAACAGATTAACGGGATCTCCCGATGCCTGTTTTAATGCAGAGATTTCAGTTGCATCATTGTTTCATTATGTTGAGTTATTAAGTAGGTACTTGGTGTAATTTTTATTGTATTGTGAAACTAACTACTGTAAATGAAGATAACTGAACAGCGCTTGCTCTAAATGCTACTGCCAGTATTTATGTATGTACTTAAGGCATTTAATCTTTATTGCCATCCGTTGTTTGGCGATGCAATGTCTTTGTTAACATATTGCAGGTAATAAAGCATTTTGTTAGTCCGCAATGGAAGGCCAGAGTACCTCAAAAGAAATTAGCATAAGTGCCGCCAAACACAGCAAGCGCCAAGACAATGGCTTTGTCTGTCTATCCGTCCGTACGTCGCCTACTATAACTGTTTCGTTATGTTTTACAATGTTATTTTAAATGTGCACCGACAAAGTGAATTAGTCGCTTAACATTCGTATTGCGATTCCAAAAACGCTCACTATGTCGTTAAACGTTGAGAATGGTGTAAACTTTACTCTCAACGGCTGCCAGAGCTGCAGCACGATCATTACTGACCGCTTACCAGTTGAAAGTTAATGCCTTTAAGTTCATACTCTTTATCTGCTTCACCTAACCTTTAAATATACATTTTATTTTAAATGCCATACCCACGTAAGGAGTTACTTTATTATCGCGTTCCGAATCTTTAATTTTGCGTTTGTATCATGTTGTTTCCATGATACACGTAATAATGAGAATTTCTGCTACATCGACACTTCAGTGTGCCGAATATGCCAACTTTTATTATACCGGAGAATAAATGTTATTGAACCTTTGAATTACTTAAGTAATTCAACGAAGATCTCTTTGATGGCAATGTAGGCGACGCAATTAAAAAATGAATAAAACAAGGATTCCGCGCGCGTAGGCGTCGTCGGTCCAAGTCCGCAGTCGAGAGTGTCGCGACGAGCAGCGGCTGACGGGTTACCAACGATCCTGCACTAATAATACCACGCACGCATTTAATTAACCACTATATTAACACCACCAACAAACAATCTTCCATTAACTGTATTTATTGTTTTTTAAATCCTGTTATCTATACAAACTTATTGTAAATACACAAATATGCTGATAACAACAATATAAAACACTAATGACACGCTAAAGCGATTTACCTATCAGGATGTTTATCTATCTCACCAACCAAAATTATAATAAGCCTGACTAACGTTTGATTTAGTCGGCCATTTTCATTTATTTAGTTATTGCGTCATTACTTCCAGCTAATTAATTCGAGATAATGCACATAAGTGCGGGTTATGTTACCGCGCGAAGAGTCACTGTTAACATTAGCGCTGCGATATAATTTGCATTGCCATTTAACGCGTTAGGATTATACCTCTTTGTTCTACCGCGTTCGTGCAGCTGCCTGTTCCTTATCGGCGTAGAATAAATACCGATTTAAAACAGTTCTCACTGTAGATAACCCGTTATGCCCTTCTGCAAAATTCAATCATTATTAGGAAGTCTTTGTCCAAATTACTAAGAAACAAAGGATGACCTGAACATCTGAGAAGTTACCGAATATTATATAGTAATGGGAACACAGTAATTTAGTGCCGTGTATTTATAATAAAAAAGCGTAAGTAAGTTTTTTCGACAAGTGTGCGGTTAGCGGCCGACGCGCCGCGCGGAATGCTTGCCATTTCCGGACGATATCCGGTCCTTGGTTCGGCGCCATACGTAGGCGCTTTAGATAAAACTTATCTTATGTATAAACAATTATGTGACGAATTTATAATTACACTGCTACAAGTAATTCTATAAATAGAGTTTATGATAAAGGTCATAGTTTGGAATAGTTTGTAATAGTTTGTAATTTGTCATTTTCGTCAGTAGGTAGTCTGCAGTTTTGCGACGCATTTATCCCTGCATTAGCTAGTGAGTTTACAATTTTACATAAGTAATATCCATAACACGATTCTTGAAATCCATATTTTGTAACTTTTTTTTATTCAATGTCGCGCGATGATTCATAGTTCAGAATGAATCATTCTACGTAATCGAGTTTTTGAATTGAGCCGACGACGTCGAATGTAAATACGCGATCGTAGTGACCCGCGATAGAGAGCGAGTGACGGTGAGTCACGCGGGTTTTCCGAGAAACACAGAATGGAACAGTTTTCGTGAAAACGAAGGTCGACTCCGGTCGAGCAGTCGCTTTAATGACCACCTCTTTTGTGCCAACTAACAATTTTCTTTGTACGTACAACTTTGGTAAAGTATTGGATACAAGTCCCTGTTAATGTTATTTTTAACCCTTTGTCCTTTAAAGTCTGTAGGGTATATGTGAAGGGTGCACATGAAAAGCGACAGTGCATCGATCGCGCCGTAACAAACGCTATTTTTTTTAATGCAAACTAGTGTTCTGTACATTGCTGCCGAAGTAAAGCCAACCCTAGGCTTTACTTTCCTTGGCTGGATCGTCGGCGGCAATGGATCTCGCTTTAGCGTTAGTTTCGCGCAATAAAGGTAAAGTGAAGGGACGCTGGCGCGGTGCCAGGGCGTCGATTTATTTTATTATTCGCTCGGTGGCGGTCAATGTCGCGACAGCCCGTCGTCGGCGGCGCCATACATCGGTTGCATGTGTTGCTCTTATTATTTTTACAGTTTAAACTTTGTTACTGGTTTATTACATGTCTATAATGTTTGTATTAATCTGGTGTTGTCAAAGATTTTTATTGTTGATGTGAATCGATTTAGCAGCTTCACTTTTGATGCTAGATTATTGTGAAATATTTAAGCCACGTGCAGAAACGCTTAGTCGATCTGGTAGTTTAAGCCATAATAAGCTTGTTATTAACTCCAATAATGATCTAATGGAACCTTGACTCGTACCTTTCCTTTCCGTACAAACAATTAATTAAAGAATTGATTTTTATTTGCCAGTTTCCACTTTTCAGCGGAATATAAAATTTAAGGTCATTTTGTAATTAAATTTCCAAGATAAGTACTACGTTCATGTAACTTCTGACGTTTATTAATTTATTAAAGGTCCATGCATTTAATTTTATTATGCACTTAAAATTATGACCATTATACAGTAACGTAACACAGGCAGTTCTTTATTTTATTTAGAATCAGTTCAAGGAATTTTCTAACTCGCCGAGCGTCGCTATTAGTATGAGCAATTAGCGTTCCGTTAATGAGTTCCCCGACAACCGACCAGATTGGAGTAGACGGCTGCAGCTACAGATCCTGACGGCTGGCCGAACACTTCACTTTATGGGGTAATAGGCTTGTTGTAATTCATGACCCGTAGTATCTACTTGTCAATACGGTCAGTATCTCCATAGAATTGAGGTTACTTTTCGAACAGCACCAAATAACGTACCAGCAATTTCACAAGCGGTACTCCTGTGCACTATGTACCGGTAAAGATAGGATAGAGCGCAGACGTTGTCTATTGTTTGCGTCGCTATTTACTTTTATCTAGCAGTTTCGACTTTACGTCATAAAGTTGTGCGCCTGCAAACAAAGTGATCTTTGTTTTTTTTTTATTTGTATTGAAAGTTTAGCGTAAAGTCTCTTTCAAATATAGAAATTACAGTGGATTGCTATATGTGTCAAAGAAATTATTTCCATGAACTTCGATTTTCCGAAAAGACGATTTAGGAACAGCTGTAGCCTCGATAACATTGATGACCAAATATTGTGCGCGGTGGGCGTGCCTCACCTGTCGTATCACGCGGTCGCCACGTGCGCGCGCGCATGTTCTTTGTACGCGACGCGCATGCCGATTCCTAGCCTCGTAGTGGCGGATTTACGTTATACAGGCCAAGATTTTCCAGCCCCACACGATGCAATAGTTAGATCAACTATTATTTACATTGATCTTGTACCGAAATTCCTGTATCTATTAAACCTTGATCTAAATATTCGAGAAGCAAAATACGCAGTACTATCTTCAACTAAACTTTGCCCGTCTAGAAAATTCATATCAGTAAACTAATCACGTTATCAAACAATATTATCTATGGGGAAATCTAACTCGTAAGGACACCATCACACTAAAACAACAATACCCACCTTTATGAAGGCGGTGTCGTTTAAGTTGGACCCGAGTGGTTTCCGAATACTAATTTCGTACTTCTCTAGCAGGTCATACACCTCAGCTTTATTATTGTCAAAAATATTATTTATATGGATATATGCGTCTTATTTGTGAAACGTGTGCCATTCGTGGATGTTTTCTAAATATATCTATTTTTAAATTGCTTACTTTGTAAGTATCTTGTTTGTCTGATTTTTATACTGTTTCCGTTCCACTTTGTTTAGGTGTCAGTTTTTAAACTTAATTTCGTTAGACTTCTCTTATTTTTGGTTCATTTTAAACACATGGCTAACGTTACATCTTTTTTAATCGTTTTTGCTGTCTTAACAGAAGCGAACTGTTTCCAGTCGATTACTTTATACGATTACCAAATCATGTTTTTATTTGTTTTGCACAATAAAATGTGAAACAGTGTGCAGATGTAGTATCGGGCAACGTTCCCGGAAAGCTGGGACTCGACTCGACTCTGATACGAAGCTAAATAAAACTGTGACGACACGGTTCGGGAAACATCGCGACACTACACTTTCAATTGAGGAAAATATAAACAAATATTTTAATAACCTTTCGTCGAAATGTGCGAATGATAGCAGCGATAACTATGATACAGATAATCACTATATATAAGGAAAATGATAATGATAGGTCGAGCCTCGATGATTTTGCTAATTTAACAGAGTTGTAAAAAGTTAATTCTCTCAATTCAATTACTTTTTATATTATGAAACTTAATTTAACAAGCCTGAACACAGTTGCGAAAACAGTAAAAGAAATTAGCTTGATAAGTATCGTAAAACCAGACGTCTGCAGATAATTAGATTGGTAAGAAATAATGTATATTGTATTGAGGTCATTGTGCTGGACAGTTTTCCGTAGAACACTGAACGTTACACATACGATTAGATATATTGCATTACGTGGGCGAGCACACGTGCGGATAACGGGTTGTCTTATCAGCTTGCGAACCTCGCCCAGATGTTAAACAAAAGAAAATCCGTGTGTCGCAACATTTGCAACCAATAGTGTCGACATACATGTCAACCATTAGATAGTATTGAACTTGATGACTTCAGAAGATTTGTTCGAACTATAATAAGTTCGAACGAAAATTCGTGCCATTGAAATAATAGTTGAAGTGTAACAAAACAAAACATTGGAGAAGCGTTGTACGTGGAAACGTCACAACTAGATATAGTGGTGATCTCATAGCGTGGTAGCACTAGTAGCACGCCTGATACCGTGTGCTACGCGCGCGCTGCGAGCCCTCAAGGGCTACGCGCCCGCAACGATGCTTCCAAGAAAATTTGACTGAGCCCCAGTTTACTGTACGCGCAGCTATGACGCACTCTTCTCTATGGGTCAAGGTAAATTTCTTTATGTGACTCCAATACATAATCGGAGGTCTCAGAGTCTTTGTTGGAGAAATCTTGGGGTTTCCCAACGTAGGCATAGGCAGGTACTAAGTGCTGAAATTTTGGGGTCTCAATTTTGGCACGTATATGAAAAGACTTAACGTCCGAAACCAAAAGTTAATATTATTATAATAAACACTAAATTTAAATAACGTTAGTGGAAAATTTTCGTACGAAAAACAATAGTGAATAGAGACAAAGACTGAAATCCTATATTCTAGAAAAAGTAATGCTAACAAGGATCTCACTCCCAAATAACACATTACTAAGACTAACAAGCAAGAATGTGATAATAAAGCGTTGGTTAATTGTTAGGTAAAGCACCGTGACCAATTAACGTACATGTTACCAGCAGCTATACAATGCGCGCGCGCATTTGAGACGAATTTCATTTAAGCAATTGTAGTAATTGACCGGGCAGAGCGCCTTCCGGAGCACTGTGCCGCCTGCTTTGTCTCCTCACTACTTGCACTGATGCACGAGGTCGGGATCCTGCTATACGTTGATTTATGTATTCATATTGGTTAATCAAAGCGCGTAGTGGATCTTGCGACGCGAATTTTAATAATCTAGTGACTATATTTGGTTACTAATAACTGGACACGTTTAAAATGATTTCTGCACTTTTACAAGTACACCATATAAGGTAGTATTGAGGTGCGTCTATGGCTGTAATGAGCGTCGCCCACGGGTCCGCCGCGTCCTTGCGACAAGGTCCGACAAGCCTCCCGCCCACCGGCGCAGGCGGCGTCATCGGGCTCGCGTTATAAATCTACCAGTTAATCGATACTATATTAAGGCCTGAATACCGTTCTCGTAACTATCGGTCAAGATGAGATTCTGTTATTTAAAATTAGAACTTTAACAAGGTCCCTCAGATAATTCCAATGCTTTGTTCTAGAGCTGTTCCAACGCCTCTGAGGGCTTTGTTTTGTGTATAAAACGTTACCTCAGATAAGTAACCATCACCGCGTGCGATGCGAAATGATGCGAAATATTTCCGGAGTTAGAGGAGTATTCTATTAATAAATGATTCGACGTCGCTCGTGGGCGAAGATTTCGGGCGAGCGTGCGCGGGCGCGTCGTTCAGTAGCGCGCGATCCGCCGCGGCCGGCCGCCGTACGCGCGCGCAACGAACGAACGACCCGCGCTTCCCGCGCACACGATACTCCACGCGATACTTCGCGACATACGACCTACGATCCGCCCCTAGTCATACGTCAGCGCCAACCCTTGCACGAAAATCCTGTAATATCGAATCTCAGTGGTGCATCGACGGATCGACCTCACGTAGTTAATACCTACTGCACTTTTGCGAGGGCGGATTATAACGAACAAATCGACTAACAAACTCGAACCGCACGAAGGTGTCGCGTCGCAAAAAGCGCAACACAATAGAGTAAGCGTCTAATTATAACCGTGGTTGAGTTAGCACCGCAAGATGCAGAACATTGATCCTCTGGAGATCGCCAACATCCTCGCCACGGAGCTGTGGTGTCAGCAGGTATACCGCCCACCATGACTGTGTCTTTAATGTAACAAGTACTAGCGAAATGTGCTCCATATCTGAAAATCTTTTGGTTCGAAAACCCATTTGGCTTATGCTCCATTTTAAGGTGACAAGTGTTGACAAGTGTGTACTAAAAGGTGTTAGTCTGCATTGAAACCCACACTATGATATATTACGATACAATTAAGTACAACTAGAACGACGGTAATTTATGTTCATAAATCCTTATCACAAGTAATTTGCAACGCGAGTAACGAGACCAGTAGGTACGCTCCTCACTAAAGCATCAGCTTTTAGGTGACAGATTTATAGGTTCGCTTTCAACGCATATGCCATTAGCGTACACATTTTACCAACTCCCACTAACTCTTAAGATAAACAAAGCCAAGGATTAAAAAGGAGCATTAATTTATTTTTAATTGCGGAAGAATGTTAAAAAATAATATGTAAACAAAATTGTTATTTTGTTATGTTGTGCGAGACATGTTGTGAAAATATTTTGCTGATAAAATACGATCGGAATGTGGAAGCAACTGCCGATCGATCATAACAATAAATATTGCATAACAAATATAATAATTTCACAATGAAATATTACAAACTTGCAAATACTATCAGTCGATATATGAGTAAATAGTAAATTGACATACTGTAATTGGGTTGTCGGGTTCATATTTTTGATGACGGTGCTGTGTCTAATACCCGATCTGTAGCTATACCAAATCTGACCAGTTATAACAGATTGATAGTTTTTTTTTTCAATTCCCTTGGACGCTAACGCTAATAATGCTAAATCCTCGACTTTTTCCCTCACAACCTTCTAAGGATGATTACTCAGGAGTAATCATCCTTGGCCTTGGCCGTTTAGGTGCTGAGATTCTTATAATTCATTCGAAATCTGATCTCAGATCTTTTGAGAACACTTAAAATTTTTAGAGCTTTCATTTTCTACTTTAGATGGGAAAGTTTTTATTTAACTAATACTTTTTCATGGCAAAAGTCCCTTAGCCATAAAAAATGGGGTTTAAAAAATATTTTACGACTTATATCTCGACTATATATCCTCAGACCTACTGAATGTACGCGAAAAATTTCATAAAAGTCGGTCAAGCCGTTTCGGAGGAGTCTGGCTACAAACACTATGACACGATAATTTTATATATATAGATTTAGACAAAGTACTTATAGTTGTATTGTATTGTTTCAGTTGGCAAACCTCGAGGGCCTCCAGTCGGGGGTCCCGACCCGCACCACGGCGACCATCACGCCCACCCAGCTGCGGAACTTCGAGCAGACCTACATCGAGCTGACGAACTGCCGCAGCGAGCCAACCACTCACGCCGGCTTCGTACCACCTTCAGTCACGCACGCCAACAACTACGGTAAATAAAAATAATGTTTTTGAATTGATATTAGTACTTAACATGTAGTGTAGTATGGGGGAAAACAAATCATTTTAAATCTCAAATCTTTATTTTTAACCCTGTGATTAACAAACTCTTCCACAATCTTTTTCCAATTTTCTCGTCAGGGTATCACCAACTTTACAAAACCAATGTAAGCACAAAATAACAATGTATTGTTTCCTATTCCAGGCATCCTGAATCAGGTAGGGTACTGCGACTCGGGCCCGACGACGGCGCTGCACGTGTCGCCGGGCCCGCTCTCCGCCAGCGGCGATAGCAGCAGCAGTCCCGGCCTGCCCACGCCCAAGCGGCGCAACATGGGTGGCAGGAGACCCACTAAAACCCCCACTGATATATCCCCAGAAGAGGAAGAACGCAGAAAGATCAGGAGAGAACGGAACAAAATGGCCGCCGCTCGCTGCCGTAAACGCAGACTCGACCACACGAACGAGCTGCAAGAGGAGACGGATGTGCTTGAGCAGAAGAAACAGTCACTCCAGGAGGAGATCCGCAAGTTGAACCACGATCGGGAACAGTTGGAAGCCATTCTTCAGAGTCACATGCTGTCGTGTCCGCTGGGCAAGCGCTCCACGAGCCCGCCTGATGTGAAGCCGTTCCAGGAGTACTCGTACCCCGAGCTGCCTGAGGACGGCGTCAGGGTAAAGGTGGAGGTCGTGGAGCCCATCGTCGACCCCGTGATAGGGTTGGACAATATTTTTACTTCGCCGGCGAACGATAAAAAGTGAGTAACAACTCTTTCGTTTTTCAAAAAACTTGATAACTTTTTGGAACTCGCCTTGAATCGACTGCTTTTCTTAAAATTAAATTATAGAGTAGATTTTTTGTACTATAAAAATACTTAGTTACCGAATTATTTAATTTAAAATATTTCAATATTTTTTATGTAATTTAAAATTATTAAAAACATAAAACTAACAATGTGTTATGTTCTTTTTTAGAATAATGCTGTCGGCGGCCAACCCAGCCGTGGTGACTAGCTCTGCGCACGCGACGCTGGACACGCCCCCCGTGCTCTCCCGCCCCAACAGACCCAACTCCCTCCAAGTCCCACTTAGCCTCACACCAGCACAGGTAATTAGAGCCTATATTACATAGCATATTTCAATTAGCCTTCATTTAATACTACTGCTCATGTTTCGAGAGAGGCTTCCCTTATCTACATTCAAGCGTTTCTCTTATGTGGTTTTAAGCTAAATTTTTACTTTTTTTTTATTTAATTCTTAAAACTGCTTAAATGTTTTGTTAGTTTTTATTTTTCCGTCATTTCGGAAGACAGAACCGTTTTCGCGTTCATTCCGTTCTTCTGTATATTTAATATTTTTAAGCAGTATTGGTAGATTAAAATTTTAATAATAAACATAAATTCCTTCCAGATGCACAATAACAAAGCGCTGGGCAACAACAACAAAATAGCGGGCATAGAGATAACCACGCCGAGCAACGGCATCCCGTTCAACTTCGACAGCCTGATGGAGGGCGGCACGGGGCTGACGCCGGTGCACCCGCACCCGCACCCCTGCAGCCAGCAGACGCGCGCCGCGCCCGACGCCGCGTCGCCCGACACGCACGCCTCGCTCGTCAGCCTGTAGCCGCGTGAGTGACGTCACGCGCCAATACTTCCTACCCCGAAGACTACGCCACTATTTATTCATGTCTCTCGGCCGCGCCGAACCCTGTCTTCACGCCTATCTCTACTCTATCGTTCGGTCAACTCTAAGGCGATCGAATCTTTCTGATTCTCCTTATTTATTGAGAGCTATATTTAAGTAACATACTTGCTCATTTGTGCTTTGTATTTATATCGTAGTCTTGTAATATTAGTGACGGCCTAGCGTCGCCGGCCTACTGAAGTCAATTTACGAGCTGTTTTATAAACATTCTAAAGAAATGAATATTTTTTATAAATAGATGTGTATTTCCGCAGAAATAATAATTGTGATCGAAAAAATAAAACAGAGTTTTATTTGAAGCATTTCAGGGATTTATTTCGTGTTGTGCTTTATGTCTAGCGAGGCTAGAATACTCGGTGCGTTTTGTATTGTAAGGTTATTTGTAAAAGATGTCTTTTACACTGTTCTCTTGGTAATATTTCGGCACAAATTGTATTTATTGAACGATCCTCAAAGTATCTTGTCATAATAAACCTCGTGCCATTAACTACGTCTACTCTCAGGAATACAATAATTACGAGTACGAAATATTTAGTTAACCATAAACTAACAGCAATATTACTTAAAGAATAATTAATATATTGAATGTAAGTTAGCTCAATGTTGATGTAACGTCTTACCGTTCCATTGGATTAGGTACTGGTAGTGTAAAATTATTGTTAAGCCTTTTGTGATACGTCCAGTGATTGTAGCCTCATGTTTGAGAGTTGTATTGTAGACTCATGCCATTACCAGATATCGTTGAACGTACATACATGTTGCACTGACTGCATTTTTATACTCACATTGTCTAATGTTAACTACATTTAAAATGATATTTCCTAATTACAGTAATTATAATTGTTACAGCAATCATTGAAGTCAATTGAATTAATGTAATGTTTATGCTAAGATAATAATAATTGATCTGTGGCATGAGTTATAGGATGTTTTTTTATTGGTATGGTTATACCACTGGAATAAAAAATAAATTAGTTTAAGGCAATAATTAGTGTAAGGGCACTTAACGATTTAATTATATATTATATGCATAACTTAGACCAAATTATTACTTCATGTGCTTTATCGTAGTTGTAATTAAAATCTAAGCCAAATATTGAGTTTATTTCGTTACTGTAGGTTTAGTTATTCCCGTTAAAGTATTATTGTACGCGCCGATAGCGGAGAGTATTTATTTAGTACGTACAACTTATTGTATGAACCATCACGGATTACATAAGTGCAATAGTGCGATACGTTGCCTAAGGTTTTATAAGCGACATTTTTGCTATAAACTTATTACTCATTCGAAATATTATTACGCATAATATGAACATCCTAGGATTAATAAGAGATGTAATTTTTTCTAGAAGATTTTTCTTAACGCAATTGTAGAATACTTTTGTATTTTTTCATGGAATTAGCAAAGCAATATATTTGATAAAATTATTGGATTTTATAAGCAGATGTAGTAAAATATATATGTAAATCAGAAAATATAAATTTGTTTACATACACCAGAATTTTGTTTTTTATTGTTTTATACTGACACCTTCCCAAATGCAGCTCTACAACCTTATATTTACGTAATAGTGGTGATATCTAAATATATAAATCAAAGTCGGTTTACTTACACCATTTATATATTAACAGGCCTGCCTATTGGTCTAGTACTCTAGTTCTCTAGTAGTTAGTGACCCTGACTGCTAAACCGGAGGTCGTAGGTTCGATTCCCGCCCAGGACAGATCTTTGTGTCATGAGCACGATTATTTGTTCTGTGTCTGGGTGTAATGTATTTAGAAATGTATAAGTATGTTTATCAATTGTCTGGTTGTCATAATACAGGCTCAGCCTAGTTTGGGATAGATGACCGTGTGTGATTTGTCCCATGGATATTATTATTACCGATTTTTATGAACTTTGTTTTGTTGGATTTATCATAATCTCGAATAGCAGAATGACCATCAAAACATGTCTCACGGGAACGGGGAACTAACTACGCGGATTTATTTTAAGACTAAAAAAAATCGTTGGTTGCCTGTAAAGTCGGTATACGGGCGAAAGTTTTACGTGACAACGACTGTCAATGTCAATGTCTGTCTCTCTCGCTCTTAGGCGGGCTAACCATGCCCGAGTGGAAGGGACGCGTGCCTCTCACTCGCTCTCATTGTGAGCGCATAACGTGAGCGGAGCGTTACCCAGTTTCTTGAAGTGTCACCCGGCAAACCAATTTATAAGACGTTGTCACGTCAAAATAAATTGTCTGAGTTGCAATAAATCATGCTCTCGGTCTTTATTTAGTTTCAACTCATCAGCTACCCACTCTATTGATATAATTATTTAGTCATCACACAAGAAAAACAATCTATAAGACTCATAATTATTTATTCACTAACTATAAGGTTGTAATTAAAATTAGCGAATGCATAAAGCTAAATTAATATTTTATTACTAAATATTTATCGATTTTATAATGTGTAATGTAATATTAGTGTTTTAATGCTAATTAATGCTTTCATAGAGGTACTAAATTATTTTTTTTATTATACCTATTTAAATACAAATAATAAAGCTGAACTCCTAGCACAGTTATGTCTTATTGATGTTGATTTTTCAGCCATCACTCCTCCAATCATTGTCGCAGACGGTTCTTTATCGCCAGGTAGATGTAGAATAATACCTCCAGCACGCTCATGCAACTGCTTCCCATGAAGAGACCAAACACACCGCCCAGGTTTGCTAAAATAATAATTTTTGATAAAGGACATTAGAATAATGTCTAATAATATTTTTTTAAGCGAGTAAACAAATAAGCAATAATCAATATAATTAAATAATAAATGAGTAGATAGACATGCATATATGATATTAATGGAATAAGTAAATGCGTGGAAATACACAAAAAAAAAATAAAGCGCTATTCCTCTCTCTACTTATTTTATATTTTATATTTATCTACCACCTGTAAGTGTACATTATGGATTGCAATAAATGTTTTTGATTTGATTTGATTAGAATCTTGTTACCTGTCCGGTGACGACCACATACAGAATAAACCATTGTGGTTTGTGGAATAAACGAAATACACAAACCAAGGAATATTGTGCTTCTGTATTGGGTGTGCAAAATAAGCGATGACACGGTAGTAATTTGTTAATTTAGTTTAACCCGGCGTGAATGAGGTGAGAAATTGTTACACCAGCTATGAGGTGGGTACGATATACCCAAAATTTTGATGTTACATTTTTGATACTATGATTGTGTAATTAGCATTTATGCTTAAGATATATTAATAATAGTAACTATTCAACAAGATGAATAAATAAAATACCAACATTAAGTTAAAAAGCATTATTTTTTATTGAAATAACAAAGCATCTAAATTTTCTTTGAAAAATACAAATTTAGGCAATTAGGTAACTTCTTTTGGCATAAAAATGTAACAAAATTCCAACTTTGGTAAATCAACATAATAACAATAGTGTCTTCTAATTATTATAAATAAAAAAGGAACTGAAAAGTCTTGTGAGATCATGTAATAGAGCACCAAAATTACACCTACAAATCAACACAATCTCCACACATATCGGAGTCACAGGAGCTAGCGCTTGAGCAATTTTCTAATAGTTCTTGCAGTCGATGTTCATTTACTTGATAAGACATCTTGAAAAATCTTAAAAGAAATAATAAAATACTATAAATAACTATAAATCAAAGACTTACTGTCAACACAAAAATGTAACACCGACTACGAGGTCGGGTATAACGTACCCCAGCCACGTGTACGCACGTGTATCTACCGTCGCCGCCGGCGCAACACTAAACTCTACACTGTACCTCACCCCTTGGACCTTTACCTTCAGCTACTGAAATGACAGGACTTGCATGGCAACAGTAACATTAAAATATCTGCGTTTAGAAACTTTTCGGGTATGACGTACCCAACCTCACTCACGCCGGGTTAATTAGGTACATGAACTTAGGTAATAAATTATACATTATCGAAGTTGTACCAATCTTCTGCAACAACCTATTTTGAAAGAGCGATGTTAGTTAAGAACCACTCTACCTGAAAATAATAGGCGTCCTGACTGGTTATGAAAAGGAACTATCTATATAGTCCGTCAGTTAGATAATTAATTTTTAGCTATTATCAAAGCAATATGAAAAAAGTTAAAGCGCTTTAAATTTCAGGATTGGGAGCTTGTGACGTCACGTGATGGTAAAATCTGTAGCTAAGTGACGTCATGCGGCATTTCCATTCGCCGTATTTTCATCATTGATTAATTACGTAAAAAAAGAAAAAATACGTGTAAAATATTTTTTTATCAATTTCTACCAAAGAAATTGGTTCAGCACAGCCCTAGAGAGAGTTGGAAGGAGGAAAGCCAGACTTTTTCCCTGCAGTGGGACAGAAATGATTAAATAAAACTATATTATTAACAAAAAAGGACGGACAATAAAATTTAAAAAAAAGGTCCTCATTCCTATTTAATGTAATTTAAGCACTTACATGCGAAAGGCGGTGGACCGGGTGTTGTGGCGCAAATTGGGAGAGGCCTATGTCCAGCAGTGGACTACGAAAGGTTAAATGATGATGATGATGATGAAGCACTTACATACTAAACTGATGATAGACATAACAGTCTCCTGCTTCAGCTTGGTATACACGGGGGAAGAGAAGAAGAAATGCATCACACTTGTACTCGTGTTGAAAACCAAACCGGCGCTGTAATAAGAAACAACTATTACACCTGACTCTTCAAGTATTCTTAAAATGTCTGTACAATATATTTTTTTTGTAATTTTCTTAGAATACCAATTTGTTTGTTTAATAGATCTGATTGACTAAGTACTTGGAAAAAATATGGGAAATATTTTTCACGTGAAGGATGGAATCCCTTAAAAAAATATTTTTTATTTAGACAGCCCATTTTTATCCTAAGCGTTGAACTCTAATCCACTCTTCAATGTAGAAAATAAATTCTGAGTTAGGAAAAAAATTAAGTAAAATTTCAGTCATGGATCAATTTTTTTCTATCTTAAAAAACATCCGTATTCTTTGATTATGAAGGTTGTTACGTTTAATATCTTATTTTGATAAGGAAATGTTTATGTTTAGTACTAACTAAGGGTTCCTGATCATGTACGGCATGGCCTTAAAGTTTCCCATGATGACCTCCGCCCGGTACCGCCGGGACACGCAGTCTCGTGGACATTCGCAATTCTGAGCTGATAACCAGTTGGACATTTCCCCTGAAACGTCAACAAACATGCCATAGAGGTTAACAGACTATTTTTATTGACTGCACAGATAGCCGAGTGTTAGAAACCACACCAATAACCACTGTGCGCGACGTGATGCGGGTTCGATCTCCGCATGGGACAAGCATATTTTGTGTGATCCACAAATTCTTGTTCTTAAGTCTGGGTGTTCTGTGTGCATGTGATTTGAATGTTTGTAAAACCCTCCGCGATACAAGGATTAAATTCTCTAAGACGGGAGTCGATTTAAAAAAAATCGATATACGGGTTTTTTTTTTAACAGACTTGGATGAATTTCGTGACATCATAACCTATACATATCTTGCTTGTGATTTGAATGATTGTTGAGGTCGAGGACCATGAAGATCATTCTCCTGTCGGTCAACGACATAAAACACCATGACTCGACGTTTCATAATATTGGGCAACACACAATGACGTAGAGTAGACGATAAATCGTTCAAGGTCTAACAGATATTACTTTAGCAACTAATATATCCAGATAAACATGGTGATTATGATAACCGAAGTCATCCTCATATCTCAATTTAAAAAATAACTATAACCTAATTATTTATCAAACAGACATCCGAAGTAGACTATAATACATAACTACTAATACACTTACATATATTATGTAAATTTATATGCGCTTTTGTATTGGTCTTGTTTCAATTTTTTTTTTGATAAGGGTCGCGCAAAAGTGTGCTCTTTTTGTTACTGATACGTGTGGCGGCAACCGGACACAGTTGCTAGTTGCCTGTTACCGACACAACCGAAATTCAAATCAATGAAAATGACAACGTTAAAGCGCTTTCAGTTATGGAGTGGGGGTTGTGACGTCACTTATGTGTAAAAATTGTAGCCACAAGTGACGTCACGCAACATTTCCATTCACTGTTAGATTAATTAGAAAAAGAAAAAATACGTTTCCAATATTTTTTTAATATCTATGTGTCGTAAAAAAAAAATAGTCCGATCACTATTCGCCAAAGATTTAAAATAGACAAAGTACCTCCGTGAAGAAATATTGCACTTACTTCTTACATTAATAATACATGGTATACTGGTGATCCTGCAGGCTGCATCAGACCTGACGTTGGGCACGAAGGAGAGGTAGCAGCCGCAAGCCTTGCGGACAGCTTGCAGGTAGCAGGTGTGGTCGCAGTCAGAATTGCGGTAATTCCTGAAGAACGGGAGGTGGTGCTCGTCTTCGAAGTAGCAATTGCGGCTAAAATTGAATATGCGTACTATAGCTGATTAAAGTAGGTACTTGGAGGTATTAAAAAGTTGATTGTAGATGTCTCCACAGTTTCTGTATCTCACGGCCACGTTCCGGTATAGAGAATTAAGAAGGAAAGTAGAAGAGAGTTAGCACGTTAGAGTACACATAAGCAAGCATAGAGTTCACGCACCGCTAGTAGACAGTTGTGCCAATCGTAACAAAAATTGTAGCTGTAAGTACCTACTACGCTAGTTTATTGTAATATGAATAATTCCGATATTATTGGGTTTTAAGGCAATATTAATAAAATGGCGAGCTCTGTTTTGACACTTATGTTACGAAGATTATACTAGTGGCTTTTTTTATACTGGTGCTCACAGTTCATACTCTGTTAGGCGCACTCTATAGTTTACTTATTTATACTCTAAAGGTAGCACAGAATTAGATTTAAAAAAATGAGATAGGTAGAAAGAAGGTTTAAATATAGGTATCAAAAACTACTTTACTATATAATTGCCTGATTTAGATAATATAGGTAGTTTTCGTTTATGAAATTAGGCAGTAAGGTAGTTTGGGTGTAGGTACAAACCTCCACACAGGCAGTGATTGCACTTCATCTGAGCAGTATGTGTACGTCGTGTGCAGTATATGGTATGATTCGCCGTTGGGGTCCACGATGCTGGTCTCGTCATCCGCCGGAAACTCTGTCCAGTCAGTATACATCACCTGAAAGCGTTAGGAAGGCCTTAATTTTTTCTATTCAGTGAAGACAAAGTTAAAGAAATAAATTAAAAGCTAAAAAAACAGTTTTTGTTTTGACCTAAATTTCGGTAAAATGTATTTAAAAAACTCGAATGATCCTCTTATGAAATATAGTGTTTATTTTGTTACATTAAAGCACAATTTTAAGAAAATAAGAACATTCTAAGTATATTTTTCAACTCTCAAAAAATACGCCAAATTTCTAATAGTATCTAACTACCTACCGTACTTTTTCAAGTGGTCTGCCCATAGAGAAAAAAATAGTAAACTATAGAGGGCGCATATCGAGTATGAACTGTTGGTATTAGTATGAAGAAGTAAAATCGTAAAATTAGTATCAAAAGAGAGAGCACCGTTTTATTAAAATTATCTCATAACCTAATATTACTTACCCTAATAATATCGAAACCAACGATATTTTCGCATAAACGTCGGTTGTCGCACGGAAAATCACTCAAATCGGCAAATTAGCGTAGTACTTACAGCTAAAAATTTGCTTACGCTTGGCACAAGGGGTGACACTATTAGCGATGCGCCCACTTTATGCGTATGCCTATTTTTACTCTAGAGGCCTGCCACAATTTTATTTATTAGTTGTTTCACCGGACTACATTTTCATTGCCATTCTTATATTATTATCCTTAACTTACCCGGACGGCTCCTCCGTTAAGAAGAGTACCCGGTATAGCATCTGCTGGGTCAAAATCCGTCACCACTGTCAGCGCGTTAAACACGCCGACGGCATTTATAGTGTGGTTAGAGAACTTCGGGTTAATCATGTTTCTGCAATTATTATTAAGGTACATAGTAATGAATATTTTGTTTTAGATTAATGTTTTGATTGACGACTAGTGTTCCCCGCGGCTCGGCCCGCGTGGATGTCGGTTATGGCGGCAAAAAGTAGCTTATGTCCTTTCTCAGACTCTAGACTACATGTGTACCAAATTACATTTAAATCGGTTCAGTAGTTTTGGCGTGAAATTACGACAGACAGACAGACAGAGTTACTTTCACATTTATATTATTAGTAAGGATTCTGCTGCCTTCTGAACTATACAGAAGGCTAGTCTGTGTTCATAACCTTCACAGCTAATATCATAATTTTTAAGAGATCCACGCAGTTAGAAAATTTGTCGGCTTTGACTGCTTCACCGAACTTTTGGCTAAACTAACTACGTCAGCAACGTTCACTAAGGGCCCCCTGTGGGCTTCGGACTTCGACTTACTGATTTGCTAACAATCTTAATAAGGCAAAAACAGCAAGGGAGTTCTGGATCTCAGTTTTTAATATTTAGGGACATATTTTTATTGGTACTTTGGCCGGCTTGGGCCCTCTTGATCTAGGTATGGGAGAGAATGATTAAAGGACAGTTCCTACCTCAACATCCTATTCTGGCCATTACGGCACAATAACTGTTATACAATATGTTATATTCATTTAAATCCACAATTAAAAATAAGCTATGTGAAAAGGCTTATTATACAATTAATGATTATTTAAATGATAAATATAGTTGGTCGCCGTGACAGACACAAGACGGTTCTGTGTGGATTTTAACATTAACACTACGACGTTGTTTAGTTATCTTGATCGGCATACACTTTGTATGTAACAACATTTGTTACCAATTTTATTTTATTTTTAATACGATTATGCG
This sequence comes from Diachrysia chrysitis, assembly GCA_932294365.1. Lineage (NCBI taxonomy): Eukaryota > Metazoa > Arthropoda > Insecta > Lepidoptera > Noctuidae > Diachrysia > Diachrysia chrysitis. The sequence continues at coordinate 4,623,621 of OW028661.1, forward strand.
TATGTATAATGTATATTATGTAAATTATTACTTCTTTTTTATTTACATTTATTAAAATGTATTATTATATTAATGATAAAATTTATTATGTAGCTATTTTTAATTCCATATTGTTAAGGGACAGTGCAGTAAATCAGTGTCTGAGGTTTTTATTATTATTATTTTTTTTTTTTTGTATGCCTGCAGCAGATTCGTCATGCTCCCTTAGTTGTCATTGCCTGCGGTGGCGTCTTGGGTCGGGTCACCTCCTTCCCTCTAATATGGCGAGGGAGGTGATGGCTGACCCTTGCGTCATACTCGTGAACGGGTGCTGCTTGCGGTGAATGGTCGATCTGCTGACTTTGGGTCTGTGTAGATTATACCTACTTATAATTTCATAATGGACCTCAAACGCTTGTTTATTTGGCGCGGTCCCAAAATAATACCTTGTATTATTGTAATTACAGTAAGACAGCGTGCTGCTGTGGAGTTTGTTGCGCCGTTTCTTCTCCACAGCTAGAGCACTTAGGAAGCGGTATAGGGTGGGCAAATCGGGTGCTGTCTATTTTATTATTTTGACGTTTAAAAAGTGCTACTTTGTAGCCTAATTTAAATAAATGAGTTTTGATTTTGATTTTGATTTTATACAATAACTCAAACATAAATTCTAACTAACATAATACCTTTCAATAAAATAAAAGTATACCTACTTAGAAATATACCTACCTTTTGCCATTAAAGTAATACACATTATTGAATGCGCAGCAGAACCCATGCGTTGTGAGGATAGGTATGAAGAGATCGGAACACCTTGGGTAGAGTTTATTCTCTAGGTAACAACGCTTCAGGAAATCATCGCAACTTTGCGGCAAGTTGGCTAGCACTTCAGGTACCTGACAAACAAAAAAAAGGTCCATTCATATTATATTGCGTTAGATTGTTAATGCGTTTCCGTCTTGTCGTCATTAAAGTTAGGAGAAGCACTCCAGTGGTAAGCCAGTAGGAGTCCAGTATAACCCTCCACCTTTCCCAGTAGATTAAGGCTTTCAACGGGTCAAAAATGTCAATTTCACACAAGACAATGCCTAACGACAATGATTTATAAGCATTTAAAATAATTTTGCAAAAATACGTGGTAAACGATGCAATTAACCCTCTCCATTTTAAACCCTCTCAATAATGTAGACCGCCTTTAAGTACTTACCATGGGTATGCACGTATTTTATCAACTGCAAGAAATGCTGTCCAAATTTTTTTTTTTTTTTTTTTAAAAAGGTTACTAGCAATGTGGGTGGAATTCACATTACTAGCAATCTTGTTAACCCCTCCGACTAAGCTAAAATGCTTGTATCTGGAGTGGGTTCACGTCAATAGTGCAATGGGTGGGGATCGAACCTGCGACCTCTCGATCATAAGGCCGTTACCCTAGCAATTAGGCTATTGCCGCTTCAATGGATCCAAGTTGACCCTAAACTGATTTTCGTCGAGTCATTGTTCTCTCGGATGACCCGAAACTTTTTGCTTAGTCATGTTGCCTACCTTCGTCAACGATATACCGTATAACAAAGAATGCTACTTAAACATGATTGATAGACAAAAGGCTTAAAAGCTGTCTGAAGATTCTCGAGATTTATTTTTTTATAACATTGCTGTAATTATTGTGTTAGTGTTTATAACTTACGGAATAACGGTTTATTTGAAGCAGCTCCTGTAAGTGCTTAAGGCGGTCGGCATTCAAGTCGTTCATTATTTCGTAGAAGCCTAATACCATTGGCAGTGTTCCTTCCAAGTCAATTGTCGCGTTGCCGTCGCTGAAATACATACAAACTTGGTAATTCATTTTTGAACAACCACGTTACATTTCAGCTTGCAATAGGCATGTTTCCTATTTTTTTTTAATGTCCGTCTTGTAGATTAATGAATTTTATTGGACACGTATTTTTTCTTTTTTCCCGCAAACAAAAAAGATCAAAATACAGAGAACGGAAATTACGCGTGACGTCACTCCTCGCTACGATTTTTAGCGAGGCGTGGCGTCATAAGCCCCCACTCCGAAACTTTAAAGCGCTGTATCTTTGTAAGTTTTTATTGTTTTGATAAAAGAAAAAATACGTGTCTAATATTTTTTTATTATCTAACTGACGGACTAAATAGATTTTAACTTTTCATACCCAGGAAACATCCCTATTGTCATTGTATACTTACTTACATAAAAAAATACACAGTCAAACAGAGAACCTTTTTGAAATCGGTTATATTTGCATGAACTTTTTGTGTACTGTACCTACATTTACTTGAATACTTCTTTGTTTTGTTGCAGTCCCAACTTACCACTCAAAACTAAACATTAAATACAAAAACGAGAAGCGGGGACCGCGGCGCTATCCAAGATTCCCCTCGACCTTGTTAAAGTATATATATCGCTTAGAAAAGTATATTTCAGCATAAAACTCTTCATTCCCTATTAAAAGTCATGAGTTGTTTTTGTACCGAATGTCCCAAAATAGTTATAAAGATTTTAACAAGCGCTGTCTTAGGCCCGGACGCCACCAAACCGAAGACATGACGAGCGGAGCAGAGATGTATTTAAAAAAAAACCAGTAGAATTTCGTTACGCATACATCGTCTCCACTCAGGTTAAGTGGCTACCACTAAGACAAGATGTGAGCTGTTCCTCGCTGAGATTGAGCTGGACCGCAGTATAAGGTAGTGAGCGGTGCGAACATCTCCGCTTTGCTGGAGTCCGGGCTATAGGCTATCAAATAACAGTTTGTAATCATGGACTTACACGAAACTTCTATTAAAATGCTTCATGGCTGTTATGGTCATCTGGTTGGGCGAGCACAGGGTGATGGAGGGGTATGGAAGGTGCTTCAACGGCTCGAACTGACTCTCTATCGTCACCCTCGTCGGCATCTCCGCGAACCGGTTGTATAGCAGCAGTGTTAGTATGAAAGACATCGCTAGGACTGTTATCAAGTTTATCGCCCAGAAGCATCTGTTTTAACATGTGTAAGAAACATATGACAAATGTAAAAACTATATTTTTATGTACATTAAAAAAATATTTAAAACTCTTCACCGACATAATACAAAAATCAAACCAGTTGCTAGCGTACAAATACATTTTTTAGGTTCGAAAACAGATGGACTCGACTCCTGATTGAAATTGTAGCAGAAAATAGAAATGAAAATCTTTAGAAGACAGAAAAATACCTTGAAATAATGTCCGGATATAAATAGAAATATTTCAATCCCACTATTGTGCTCTCCAGACAATAAGTTTTTAAGAGTCGCTTGCAGTTTTCCATAGCTGTAATGTAACAATTAAAAACTAAAACCAAATAAAAATTACCTTTTTAAACTGATAATATGTTTTTAATATACCTTGCTTTTATATTTAATATGCAGTAATTAAAGTATAATATATTAATTTGTAAAACAATGTAGGATATTTTGAAATCACGTCGACTGTCACGATATGCTAATTAAACATTTTAATCTAATAAATCTACAGTGAACCAACAGCTGCATTCAATGTTTTGTGCAATTTCGATTCACGTTGTCAGACTATCAAGGCTATAGCGATTCCTGCTAAGTTATAAATAATATAGGTAGCAAAAATAAAAGAATTTGTAGGAAAAATGTATAAAGTGATTTTATTGAGAAATTCTCATTACATATATATAGTAATAAGTAACAATTTTCTAAGGTTTTGTGACATTTTCAAACAAAATATATATTATACATATAGATCAATTATTATTATAGCAAATATTATGTAAGTATTTCAGCATTAATGGGTCAAAACATGTTTAAACAATATATTGTTTTAATTTTTTTTTAACATGTTTTTATAGATGCTTACATGCTTTTTTAAGTGAATACTGTTGTACAATAGAAGAATGATTAACATTTCAAAATATAACTGGCGAGAAATCGGCGACGGCCGCGGTAGACAAACGATCTTTAACGAAATATAAAAAATATAACCTCAACTTAAGTGTGTTTCAAATACTATTCTCGTGTAAATACATATTCATATAGAACGACATAATAAGTTGTCGAAATCTAAATATCTATACATTTAATAATGTTTTAAATGAAGTATAACTTTATATGTTATAAATCTCACAAATCGTGGTGTGCGACATTTACAAATACACACTTAAAACACTTGGATTTTCTTCACACATGATTATTGGATATTATAAATATTACAATGCTTTAAAAACCGCTTCATTTCTTAAGAATATAAATAAATACATAATAAATAACAATGTGGACAATATTATATACATTGCTCTGAACCCAAAGTAAGTAGCTAAAGCACTTGTGTTATGGATTTCAGAGACGAATAAGGTACTACAAACACCCAGACCCGAGACAATGTAGAGCTGGCGACACCATGAAAGCCGGTGTGTAAGCCACTCGACCACGGAGGTCGTCTAGGTAAAAATATGTAGGTACATATTGTAAAAAATGTTAAATTTTTTAAATAAATTAATTTATGATTGCCGGTCATTAATTTTGCAATACCTACATCTAAATTTTTAATTCAATAAATAAATTTCTATTAGTCTTTTAGCAAAGTACTCTGTAGCTTGCCAGGTATGCAAATAGTCGCGTACCACAATACTACAGCCACTTTAGACATAGTGGCATTTCCACAAGCGTTAACTATGATAGAAGTAGCTTAAATGACATTAAATAATGGAAATGACATTTCATTTCGATAAGTCACGTGACTTGGACTTGTCACTTCCATACATTTGAATGAATTGATCAGCGTTATCGCTTGTCGAAATGTCACTTGTCTAGGGGGCCAGGTTTTCTACATTAAGCGACACTCTAGATAGGTCCACATATTTTGGGAACACACTATCTATTATTAATTTTTCCACATTTTTGGACCAAACGTTATAATTAAGCGTTTATAAATTAAAATGATAAACACCCCTGAACAATTGGGAATTTGTGATAACTGGACACTAGAAAATGTTTCACTGGAACAAAGCGCACGCAAACTTAGCGCCAGTACAATGTATTTATTATAATCAGTAAACACACTAATCGCAACGACATTGACATTTTGTCAAAAAACTCAGTATATTATATATATTGTTAACAGTTATATGGCGCTTATCGCATAATATATATCTATCTAAATAATAATATGTTGTGTAAATACATGATTATTTTTTATACTTATAGAAAACTATTTTTTTTTTATAAAAAGGAGCAGGTACTAGTTTGGCTTTTCATGAAGAAATAACTATTATCTGAAAACTATGATATTATTTATAGCGAAGGAGTGAGATCGATTATTAAAAAAAATATTAGCCACATATTTTCTTATATTACCTAACCAAAAACTCGCAACGATACATTGATTTGTAATGTATCGTGACGTCACGATTTCGTGCATTGTGTTCCCAAGCATGACGTCAATAGTAATCCTGAACTTTGATTCGCTTTATCTACTTAGTGTTTTATTATAAATAAATAATAAATGTGGACAACATCACATACATTGCTCTGAACCCAAAGTAAGTAGCTAAAGCACAAGTGTTATGGAATTCAGAGACAACGAAGGTACCACAAACACCCAGACCCGAGATAATGTAGAAAAATGGTTTTTCTACATTGACCCGGCCGGGGATCGAACCCGGGACCTCAGAGCTGGCGACACCTTGAAAGCCGGTGTGTACGCCACTCGACCACGAAGGTCGTCAAAAGTTTATTGTTTTAAAAAAGCAAAAAATATGCGTCTTATATTTACTACCGGGCTAATTAGATTTTGACTTTTCATACCCTGACTGAGTACTCTGTCTACCCCATTCAAGTAATATTCTTTCCACATAGCTCAAAACATCGGCAGACCAGATAATGCTACATAATTTTAGCTAAATGTTTCTTATTTTGTTTGTTCTTTTTTTTTAACAAATTAAAATGACACAGATTATTCTATGAATAATTTACAAAGTTCTGATTATGAATAATTTAAAAGCTGGAAATTGTAATGTCTATAAATTGGTCATCTTAATGCCTATATTGATAAAGCCCAATAATATAACAAACAGGTAGATTTTTTTACGAATTTGAGCTGCTCAAACTGAACATCTCGTACATATTCGGGCACATATTAAATTAATTTAGTTTCTTAGAATTAATATAGTGTAGTATGAAGTGTATTTTTTTAGACTTTTGATATCCATTTCATTTTTTTAGGGTGAATTCTTACTAGCGCATTATAAAAGCGCGTTGAAGCGTCAATTTAAAAGTGAATATGGCAAATTCAGCCTTAACTCAACAACGTAACGTTCATATTTCTTCTAAAATAATAATTTGTTACAGAGAAAAGTAAAAAGGAACGGAGTTCAATACATGGAATCGCCTCTAAGGTATACCCTATCGGTTCCAAGAATTATGACGGAGATATCCCGAAACAAACAAACAAAAAAAACCGAATTAAATCGAGTTCCTCCTTCTTCTGATGTCGGTTATGCCAACAGCACCTTCTCCTGAACTTTAAAATGCTTTAAATTTGTAATTTTTAATTGATTTTAAAAAAGAAAAAATACGTTTTTTTTTGTATCTGGCGGTCTAAACGGATATTTCCTTTTCATACCCAGTTCGCACCCCTATAAACTTGAATGAAAATAAAAATTTTAGTTTACATAACCAAATAAAATATAACTAATCTATGTCTGCCTCTACAACAACGATTTTAATTTAGTTAAATCCTTACAATCCAGTGTCTTACATAGGTTACACATTTTTTTAATAGAACATCCCATTCAGAATAATTATTTTAATGTAAACGTCATGATCGGCCGCTCAACAGATTCGTCGTGTATCAGCGACATAGATTAGTTATATTATCCACGGTTTTTGAAAGATTTATCAATTTAAAAATAAGTTAATCACCTGTCAAAACTGTCAAACTTCATGTTAAGCGCTGTGATTGGTTGTTGCTCTTTTGGTCAACCAATCACGGTCGGGATCAGTTAATTTGACAACATATTAAATTGCGAATTTGCATTGAATCAGCCTTTCAATGCAATAAAGAAGCAAAGAAAATATATAAAAATAAGTTACTTAAAGGTGTCGAATGATAATAAAGTCTAAAATCCGAATACAGTCCGCGATCGCTGTAGAACACGTCCATTTACAAAATTCTCGAAGCACAACATTTTGCATTATCGTTCATATTACGATGAAATAGAGTCTACAATAGCATTATTTATAATGTCACACAGACAACGATTCGAATTATGTAGTCACATGTTTTTTTTTTAGTAAAGTCCTAAACTTTACAAATTAACAGCCTGTCTTCGAAATACACGGTGACAAACGCCAACATTCATGGAATTAGCCAAATATAATAGTGGGACAATCCGCATAAGCCCAAACGGGACAAAATATCGTAATACATATATCTCTCAGTAAAATTTAACATTATCTTTATAATACAATAAAAGCGAACTACGGATTTTCCCATCCCTAGTAAAAATCCTAAATGGGAAGCATCTCCTTTATCGAAGTCTTACAAATATCCTCCAATGGACTATACATGAACTTTTATAATCTTTCTTCGAAGGGACCACCCCTTATAGCCAAGTGACATGCAATGGCCTAATTAAGTGGCCAAGTGCGGAAAAAACCCAGTTAAACCAACCAACCATAGCCAAGTAACATATCTACAAGCATTAACCCACATGTACCCAAGCGGCGACCGGTCACCGCCCATGACGTCACAGCTAAATCTCAGTCAAACCCCGAGAGCGATCGGTCGCCGCACTACCTCTACTTAATTTGAACCCTTTTTTTGTGTTTAGAGTCTACTTTTGCATGAAGAAGTCTGATGATATACGATCTTTAACCTCTCGTTCAACGAGGTACAACTCACAATCAATGGGTTAAAGCCGTTTCTGCAGCACCAGTTTTTTTCGCAAAACATTGTTAGAAAACATAAATTAGGTATGTGTCTTAGTACGTTCGACAGTTCACACTCCTAACTTATGCATTCTAACAATGTTATGTTCAAAAACTGCAACAGAAGACCCGACTCACGATGATAGGGATCGCTTAAATGACATTAAATGTGACATAAACATATTATCATTTCGATAAGTGACATTAGACTTGTTACTTCCCTCATTATCATCATCATCATCATTAGCCTATCTTCGTCCACTGCTGGACATAGGCCTATCCTATGGCACGCCACTGAGCTCGATCTTCAGCTCTTCGTCTCCAACATTTGAGCATTTCGATCAGCGTTAATGCTTGTAGAAATGGCACTTGGCTAGAGGCGCAGGTATAGAAACATTTTTCATCTAACTACACAGCTGAATCTCTTTTCAAGACAGGATTCATTAACCTAGAGGCAAATGGAATACTTTCCAATTATTATAAACAGTGTATAGAGTTCGTTTCTTACTTTCAATAGGGACGTTGACTAAATTTTTTTTAATGTCAGCTTTGATTAATAAAACAATTATAAACACGTTTTTTTTTTCTTTTTTTAACGTAACCATAAACTTACTTGTTTTGAAATGTCGCATGACGTCACGGTGTAATACGTTTTGTGTAACATCGTGACGTAACAAGCCCCCACTCCTGAACTTTGATTCGCTTAAACTCCTTAGATTTTGGTTATTTTAAAAAAGTTAAAATACGTGTCTATATATTTTTTTATTATCTACGAACTAAATAGATTTTACTCTTTTTTACCCAGTCCACATCCCTATTACATCAAAGTTATAATTTGTTATATCTTAATTTACTTATAATCGTATAAAAAGACTTTACTAGAACATACCAAATTGGTGTTTTCTATCCCAATATAATTTATAAATATGTACATCTATAATTGTTCCGCATTTAAGCAAATATATAATCTATTTGCCTACGACTATAATTTATTAACCGTAATTTACTACAAACTTTATATATAAACAGATATAAACAATAAACATGCATACATTTAATCTCATTTTATATTTTATAAAATAAATACAATATATATATTTTTTATATATTTGTGTATCTGCTTAACGTAATAAAAAAATGTTTAAGTATTTTAAAATTAGCAATCATTTAACATAACATAGTGCTTTATATACAAAAAATCGACGGTGTTCAAATAATTAGTAGATTCTTATTTGAAAAAATCTATAGAGAATTTAAATTTAACATCTACTAAGCAATTGCTAAACACCGTCGAGATTTTTATAAATGAGGCCACTAATGTTAAGTTTGAATTGACAATTTCAATTTGAATAAAGTTAAAACTTAATAATACCATTCCAGCAAGAAAATAAATCGAATAGACATTTCAATATAAATTCAAATTGGATAAAGTATATATTATAGTATCTGAAAAATTGTAATTGTAATACTCCAAAATACCTAGTCTATGAGAAATATTAGCTGTTATTATGAAAAATTTTTGTTGAAATTTTGAAGTATTAATTTAAATATAAATAATTTCTTTGTTTTTTAACTTGCACAAAGCTATTTTAATAAGTTATTTTTGTAATTCCGAGTAACTATGTAATGAGTATTATTGAGTTTGGTATAAAATTCATATTATTTTAAATCGATGAGCGAACTATGGCTTCATATCAATTACGTTACAAAATTGTTAGTTTTCTTACAAATATATAAAGAGTATATTCAAGACCTAGAATAAATGTCTATATATATATTGTAAGGGTATAATATATCAATATTCAATAAATATCCTTTCTGCTATCATTATTCTATCTCACATGTATTGTGCGCTCCAAGTCTTCAACATCATTATAAATACTACAAAAACGACAACATTCAAACTTTTTAAAACCATAAATAAATACCTAAAGTACCATAAAAAACTAGCATAAATAAATAAGTAAAGAAGACAGAGTTGCCAATTAAAAAAAATGTATCCAAACGTTACAATTCCCGTTCAACATACATAATATGAGTAATATAAATATAAGCTTCGTAATATAGTAATGGAGAATTAAGTACATTTGAATTTGAGATTCGATCTCCCGGTTCCCTCGCTGTGTCATCTCAGTCGGAAGTGCGGGCCGTGTGGCCCCGGTCGGGCAAGGCGAACCGCGTGCTAGCAACGCAAGCACGCACCGGACATGAAGTGGGAGAGGAGGCGTACGCGGCCGGCGTACTGACAGGCGGGCTCAGGGCGCGTCTCCCGCGCACTACGTCGCCGACCGTCAGGAGTCCAGCAGCACGTGCCACTGCTGCACCTATAGGGTTACAGAGATAGCGTATAAGGTATCCTTCATAAAGTGTACATTTATTAAGACATTGTATAGTTATATGTTATTCTCTTTAATGGTTTTCTAACTCAATAGGATTAATCATCATCACAGCAGCCTATCGCCGTCTAGTGCTGAGCGTTCAGCAGTAATAGGGATGTACATTATTTTTTACTCTAGTTCCGCAAAAAAAATAAAATCAAGATACAGTGAATGGAAATTTCGCGTGACGTCACTGTGCGCTACAATTTTTGCCACGGCGTGACGTCACAAGCCCCCACTCTTGAACTTATATTTTTTTATTATTTAACTGACGGACTTGATTTATAATTATCAAACCCGCCACATTCCCTATTGCTCCACCCCCTATTTCCCCTCTCACAGTTCATAGTTATAGCTTGTCAATCCCTGCAAAACTGAGTAACAAATAACATGTCCCGTAAATAATCGTATATGATACAACCATCTCTTGCTTTTTGCCATGATTGATAATAAGTTGAAGTCAGCTTAGTGCAGTTACCCTATAGCTTTGCTCTAGACCGAGGCCCCGTCGGTCTTTTGAAATATTTCAGTAAAGCAGTAAAAGCATTTGGAATTTTTAGTTACAAACCAAATACTAAAGTTTGTACCTGTTCGCCTTGCCGCTCGCAGAGCTCCTGCCAGTGGCGCTCCTCCTCGCGGCCGGACGGGCTGTGGCCGAGCGAGAACCACCCCACCATCTCGTTGCGTTTAACGCTGCGCCGCCACCACACCGACACCATCAGCGTCACCTCCGTCAGTTGGAACAGAGCTACCTGCATATATCACAATCTAAATTAGAATTGGGTTATTTTAAGATACCAACGACAATCACTGAAGAAAAACATCACGCGATAAACTGGATTCCAATATAAATATACTGAAATCCCGCAAGAGAGCAAGCCCGGTGATCATGCTCGTTATATCTCTTTCCAGTAGAGTTAATTGAATAATGGTTGGGTTAAATTTGGAGATAAACTGAAAAATGGCCGAATACTGAAACGTCACTCAGTTATAAGTCACCGTTACGTTTTATGTCATCTCTGTCACTTTTTGGTATGAAGTAGCGGCAGACAGGAATTTAAAAACCTCATAAAGTTAAGTTAACTTTAAAGTCGTTAACGCTGATCGAATCTCTCAAATATAATGAAAGTGACAAGTCTATGTCACGTGAGTTATCAAAAAGAAATGTTATTTAAATACATTTGCTTACGATTACAGAAATACCTCCTGTTTACGGGGCCTGGTATACAGAGTTAAAGTGTACCTGAAATATGAAGAGCTCCTTGTAAAGCGGGTTGGACTGCGCGCGACGCGTGGTGGACTTGCAGCGGCCCATCTCCATGCCGAGCGAGCTGATGAGGCACAGCTTCACGTAAGTATCCGGCGCTTTGTTCGGTGACAGCTTGCGGAAGTGGGTGCCTTTGATTACCTGGGGATTCAGAAGTAATGAATAAGATTAAGGGTAACAGTTTGAACTTGGAAGTGCCGTAGTTTTAAGTTTTGGAACCGTAGGTACATACTAGTTGGCATTTTATTAAAAAATATATTTACTTAATAAAGTGCAAATTTAATGCGGTATCTTAAACTATGTTTTTCTTTCTATAAACGTATAAATTCGGAAAAAAAATAAGTATCCTGGTGGCTATCACAGAAAAGATTTATTTGGATAAAAAAAAAGGTTTTTTAGACTTTACTGTAATATATTTTTAGGTCACCAGTTTTTGTGGTTGTAGAAAGGAGATTGCGTCTCGTGTAATATATCATATATCTAGATAGACTTTCAGTTCCATCATTACATTTCCACCATGTAGATAAGGTGGCGAATAAAACGTTGAACCTTTTTTAATGTTATTCTTCTAACTGTTCCAACATACCTCCACAGACAGATGTCCGGTAGTGGAGTTATACTGCAGGCCGAGCAGAAGTTCCGGCGCGGACCTGGCACTACAGCACGAGGACGCGGAATCCGAGCGCGCGAGGCTGCACGCCTCCCCCGGCGCGCCCGCTCCCGGCGTCGTCACTGTTGCTATGGACGACGGACTCGCCAGCACGCCCGTTATCGTATGGTTCAGGTCTAACTTCGGAAGCTGGGTAATTTTCCACTTAGTTAAAAATAGAAGAACTGATACATGATTTTTAAGGACACCTGCACCTGCCCCTCGGTTTACATATATTTTTATCATATTAAATGACTTGAATTGAATGCTTGTGTAATTCCCAGCGTGCAAGAAAATGTATTTTTGAAATCTTGGTCTTTTCAATAATATTAACGCCTAAGCACTACATCAGTAACGTCCTGTGTAGGAAAATGTACCGATTAACTTTATATACCATATTTTATTCAATTTCCCAGAAATGAGAGGAATTTTAAAGGCAAAAACAATTTAATACAAAGTATACCTTATTGACCTGCAAACTAGGTTGATGGTGCTGTCTCGGCATCAGCTGCAGCCACAGGCTGTTCTCAAGCTCGAGGTTGAGCGTGGCGAAGCTGACCGACGCCTCGCCCAGCAGCCGCTGTCGACGCATGCGCTCGCACCCGTAAATACGTATACGTAGACCGAGACCGTACACGTCCTCTGGTGGTGGAATTAAGTATGTATTTATAAATGAATAATGAGCAAAGGAAGGTCTGCTCGGGTTCAACCATTTTTCGAATACATCTGTTTCATTTCTCTCTAATTGTATAAACCAACTATCTCATCTAGTTTACAAACAGATCGCAAGAGGGGGCGCGCGGGCCTCTATCCTACCTACCGACTGGCTTACGGCGAAGCCAGGCCTAAGGGGGGCCCGCGCACGCTGAGGCCCGGTTGGCAAACGCCCCCTCGACTATATGGCCAGACCGACGCTGAACCCCAACATAACTTGGGCAAAGGCTAGTAAGAAGCAACGAATAAATAAATAATAGACTCATAAATAAAACTGTGTAAGATGCATTTGCTATCGACCCATTTTTAAATGAAGAATATTTCGAACCGTCTATCAAGACTATCTATTAAAATTTATTTTATTTTTTGTGTCTAAATTGTCACCATGAAAAAATCGTCTAAAATGTATCCTGTTCTGATCATTTATCTACTAATTTATTGATTGTTTTAAATAAATTAGGTAGTATGACTATTGTGTAGATGTTAAACATCGTTCCCAAAATAGAAGGTTAACAGAGCGTTAATATTAGAATCTATTTACAAGTTCATGGAAATGTACTTAATTCTCGATATAGAAGTATAATTTTCTAACAGTGTTTATTAATCCTAACAATGTGACGTCTTTACCTGGATTTATCTTGTGGAACACAAAGCTTTCCATGTACTGAGGATTTTCGCCATTCCTTATTTTCGACTTGTATTTTTGCTTTTTCATCGGCAATAAAACTACTCGAACCTGTAATTAAGAAATTACATACAAGGCTGACGCTGTAAAAAGTAGTTATTGCCCTAATTTTTACTCTTGGTCAAAGGTATCTCCTATACCGGGCCACTCTTTCTATGGACTGTATTTGGCCTCCCTTAGCAAAGATGCCTATCTTCTGATCTCCTATAGTACATTTTGGCAAGCTTAAAAGTTTTATAGTCGATGGCACATCAGTAATTATTTGTTAGAAGTCTATATGTTGGTGTAATAAGGTTGATTTTTGTTATTACTACAGACGTATGACGTATCTACCGTACTGTTATGTGTACCTGGCTCTGAAGTATTTGCCCCTGACTCCTCAGCGGCAGGGTCCTGGCCTGCAGAATGTGCACGGTCATGCTCCTCACCGGCGCGTCGTAAAGCAGCGTCAGTTCCAAGGAGCCACGCTCCTGAGAACTGCTGCTCTCCCCACATAAGAGCGAAGTATCCTAAAGCCAAAAAGACGTTAAGAATTTAAGAGTACAAACAGAAAGAACTATGTTTCTTTGTATGATATTCCTACGGTATGAGTAATGGCATAAGAATTTAAAAATAAAAATAACTATAGATTTTTTTTTATATGAATACTTGTGTCGTGGACTTTCTAAACAAAAACTTAACATGCACGCACTTCAAACGCGTCATTCCGAACAGTTATTAACAGAATGTTCATTCTCATCGTTAAAAATGTATATCGCGTGTCGCCAGTAAACTGACACGCTTAATATTAAAAGAGGCAAATATACACGTCAAGTGTTCGTTATAATAACACGTGGTCATCGCACTAATTGTCTAAAATATTTTTAAACAGGGCTTTGCATAGTGAAAAACGGTGAATTATATGTAAGAGTTTTAACGTAATTTGCTACGAGTACCTCTTTCAGCCTTCACTAAAATGATCAATAGCAGTGACCTTCAGTGTCGTCATTTAATATTTCACTAAACTTATAATTCCATTCATAGTACCTAAAGCTATGTAAATAAGCTTTCTGTTTATAAGAGAAAGTTTAATTATTGGAATTTATGAACACTTGGAAGTCAAGACATTAGTCTAGAAAAAATATGTATCAATGCTGTACAATTCTATCAATTTGTTGGTAGAACCGTGGTTTTTTGTTCCATGATGGATCCAAAACAGCTTAGGTTTTTTAATAGCTAGGTCGTCAGTAGGATTGTTGACGAATGGGAAAGCGGTTTACTAGATAGTCAGCGACCTCATTAGTTTTTTGGCTGCGAACTGCCCTCCACCATCTGGCGCTATGATAATATAAGTTAAATATTTTAAAGAACTCACATTGTGCGCAATAACATCGCTATCGACGCTGCTCTGGGCTTCCAACGTGTGTATATACTCGGCCCGCTGCGGCACCACCTCGTCGATCCTGGTCTCCCTGAGGGTCGTCTCCCGCAGCTTCGACTCTACCAGCTCCACGTCCAGCTTCGGTACTGACGCGTTCTCGTTCTTCTCCTCGTAGTGGCATTCCACCTCCTCCTTATCCTGAGGATTTTGGGGTTTTACAGAGCCGTCGGAAACATGGCAATTTTGATAGATTGTGACGGCTTTCGATGGGAATAATGAAGGTAATTTTCATAGGAAACTTACTTGTTGGACCAACGTTGCCAGTTTTGCTACAAAATTAATGCACTGCATAATGGGTAATGAAAGGATCTCTCAGTCCAAAATTTTGTTCAGATGCGATGGAAACTCATAATTTGTGACCAGTCCATTGATCCATTCATCTGGTTGTTCATTCGTCGATTCTGCTCAAATTGATGTACCACTTACGAGGATTTTTATAAAAATGAGGTAACTAATAAATGAAGAAGATACGATCGTAAAAATGAGAAATAATTTCACATGCTAAAATAAAACTAGAATGCTAACTAGTAAATATAAAGATTAGATTAGACTAGTCTCTACGGCGCTTATCAAGATGGTAATCAACAAATGAATATCTTATTTGCAATTCATGAATACCGCGCAAGTGGTTAGGGAACTTTCCTCATCTCGAGTATTCCACCTGGGACCACCGTTCCGATACGAGCTTTAGTTAATACTGAGAAAATGGTAATGCAATCTTATTCAAGTAAACGTCGCCGTTATATCGTCCGACTGTTTTTGCTCAAATACCAAAAATGTGTGCTGTATTTATAGTCCAGACATTGAAATTTCACACATTCGGTGCCGATGCACTAAGGATATCAGGATTTGCGCAGTTGGATGTAAAATTATTGTAATCTGTTAACATTTCCCGTAGGTACGGTGTGGATTTCAAATATTTTGAGTTCCTCGGAACATAATTATATATATATTTTTATCGGAATAAAATAAATTGTTATTATTTTTATAATTCGAGTTATAAAGATAGGCACGCGATAATTATTTTTAAATCCTTAAAATATTTATGACAAACAATTAAGCATGAAACTAGCCATTTTAGCGAAAGATAATAAATGTGGAACGGTCTACTGTCTTACCTGTTGTATGCGCAAACGCAGCTCTTCATCCGAGTCGGACGCCTCGAACGTGAATATTCGTTCAGGGTAATGGTTCGGTTTCGACAAAGCATCTATAACAACACAGACGCACGGACAACGTCAATCGATATATAGTATTGCCCTAACCTACTCATCTACCAACTAACTGTTTTGCTACTAGCGTAAGTCGTCCTCTACATTTCTATGTGTGTAAACAAACACCTAGATAAAACAAATAATAAAGAAAGTTTAATACGAGACCTTCATGACGCACTCGACGCCCTTGACGGTACATTAAACACTAAAATGAATGTAACTTAACTTCTATTCTATAGGTACAATGACGCTTCCACAAATGACTTCGCTCTATAACGAAATCGAAATGTTAATAATTAATTACAAAATCAATAGGCTGTTTATTTATAAAGGTGAAGGATATCATGTCTATACATACAACTCATAAAGTAGGTATTAAATATTGTGATCGTTTTAACATCTATTGTGTTAGCAACAAAGAATACTGTAGTAAGTACCATATCTACTAATGAAATGTGACTCGGACATACAGTAGGTTATCAACTAACACATAAGCAAAACAAAGAGGTTGTGCTTACCAAACTGAGCATTGTCGAGCGGCAAGCAGGGAACTGCGATGCGAGGGTTCACAGCGTGGATGTCGTCGCAACACTTGCGGCTGAACACCGCCGAGTAGCACCAGCGGCGGCCCAGGAACAGCAGCAGCACCAGCACCACGGCCGCGAACGCCGCTACTGCGCTTATGTACGCAGTCGCCTCCACTGTATCATATAAAAACACTCAAACTCCAGTTCATAATCTAAACACAACCTAGTGACAAAGATGTTTACCATTAGAAGGGTTGATGACGCCGATGTTGGCCACCATCCTCGCTCACTGCGAGCCCGACGGGCATCGCTGCTCGCCTTTATATCTCACTTTTAACTCCCACCAACACCCCACAAACATATAACGTTTATCTTCGTTGAATATGCGACAATAAAGCGAACTGAAGAAAATAATTGGGACGTGTTGGCACGGTCGGGCTGTCAAAGCTGTGCACATGCGCGGTGCGCGAGGGGCACGACGGGGCGTGAGGAATATTCTGCGCGGCTATAGGACGAACTACGAAGGACCTCGCTTACAGGTGTAGCTACGGAGCTACATAAATACTTTCGTATAGCAGAACCCTGTCGTCAAGGCCGAGGGCGGCACGTGCCCACACCGACCCTTCCATTACATTTATAGAACTAAGTATACCTTCACATAGGCACTGAAAGAATTATACCGATGTCTTTATGGGCAGTTAACATTGCGTGAGTGATCTTGATAGGGATTAATTAATTACAGCGAACATCACAACGAAAAAAAAACGTGTTAGGTACTTAGTGGTAATTTTCCAGAAATACCAACATCGTTGAAGCGCATAAAGGAAATAAAATTAAATAATATTCTCGTTACACACACGTGCAGTTAGTTGCATTACAGCAATATTGCAATTAGGACATTGGAGATGTGCCAAACCCTATAGAGACTGCGGAGCAATACGTCAACCCCACTTAAATTAAGGATTTGGAAATATAAATAAACTGGGCTCATATTGTATTCAGGCTTTTAGTAAATTAAACATTATTCGAGGTTTATTTTATTCCTTGAATTTATCGGAAATACGTCTTACGTCCGTACGGTGTAGAAATAATAAATATGTATGAAGGGAAGATTAATGAGAGATGTTCCGACACATTTAGCTGTATATTTATTTTATTTTATCACCCAGAACATATCTTGTGGCATCAAACGGAAGACATATTTCAGAAACAAGTTGAGACAGATATAAGGTGGATGTCTATCGTTTTATTAGACAATCTGAGTTTTTGGTTAGCATTTTTAATAATCTAAGTACATAGATACCGATTATATTACTTAATTCAGTTTTATTATTGTACTCTAAGTGGAAATCAAGACAAATTACTAACTTATTAATAAAAGTTTGAGGAATATGGATTTCTGGATTTGTCTAAAGTAGGAACCTACTTTATCTAAGGTTTATAGTATCATTTGACTTTGATTCCAAAAGACTTAATCAAAAAACTATCTACTTGATCTTCTGTCATGTCTTATTTTATTCATCTTAATTTTGATTGGTAGGTATATCAGTTTAAATTATTGTGTTAAGACGAAATATTAACAAATATTTTATTATTGATATCTATTGTTTTTCTTTCATGTTAAATAAGGAATTATATGACATAATGATGAATTATGTGTTATTATATAATATTTGCGTTACAAGTTGCCATAACTACCTTTCTATAGGGCAGAGGCCACTGAGAACAGATTATATGCTAGGAGTTTTTATTGACCATTATAAGATACCACAATCTTATATTTGTTGATCTCAATACTAATTAAAAGGTGTTTAGGTAGGTAAGTGTTTTTTCTAATGGTTTTTAAATTGACATAGTCTGTGGCCGGTGTATTGCCACAATAAAAAATGTAGGGCAAAATAAAAATAAAAAATAAACAATGAAACAACACATTAATATTTTGAAAATGTTTTTTTTATTAACACTTACATTTTTACAGCGCTCCTAGCCAACAGAGTAATACTATAAAATGAATTGGTGTAAAGAACTGTCGAACGCAAAACAATGTTAGTTCTACAGTGTACGATAAACAAACCGCTTACAAAGATCAGATCATTACAATAATATCATCAACGACTATTGTCAGTGAGATGTACATCGTTCTCATCAAACAAGCACAGAAGGTCACCCTAAAGAAACGAACTTCATTTAAATCTATAAACATTTCATATAATTTAGATTTTATTAGTCGCTATAATGTTATATTTTACGTTTGTAACCATTATTATAATGTTATATGTATTCGTTACGAAAAATTGAAATGATCGCTTCACTTGGTCCTTGGCGGGTGCGGAGTCCGTCCCCTCGCGCTGGTCGCCCCGCCGCGGTCGGCGCCCGGCGGGGCTCCTGCCGACCTAGCCGCTCCGCGCAAGGGCCAAGTGGCGACTAAAACAAGATGACTCTATCATAACTGTATAATTTTAAAAATTTCTAATTACGCATCCCTACGTTTTGTTATTATCTTTTAATTAAGAAATAAAATCTTACGTAATTACCATGAGCAGCCTATTTTAATAAATTTGACGAAATTCGCTAATAATCTGATTATTTTAGAAAAGAAAAGCGTCGGTTGAGGGCCGGGCGGCCGGCCGACTGACGAGAGACGAACGAACAATAGTCGACGGCAGTGCTGTATGAAGGTGTCGGCGGTGCTGCGCGCGCACCGCCCCCCGCGCCTCGAAGCGATCGCGACTGTGTATGCTTTATTTATCTACTTTTACAATTGAAAATACGGCATCAAAATTTCAACTACCTACCTAACAGTAAGCAGTAGTACACTAAAACTCAGGCACTCCACATCGACCTCTCATACACCATGCACCCGATCGAATCGACAACTAAACTTTTTTCACTCGAAAAATTCAACTTAAATCTAATTCACTTAAAATATAATAATCATAATGGCTTCTTATCTGTTAATTTTATAACAAATGCGTTTCGTTGGCCGCCGAGCAAGGAGCGCGGCGGGCGTCATACTTTCTGCCCACTCGATTCACGAACGATGAACTACCGCTAAACGATAATTTATTACTTATTACATAAGTATGTGAAAAACAATTTATTAGTATTACGTTTAATCTATCTTATAATGTCATCAGTGTCACTGAGGGCGTACTACTGTAACATGAAATCCGAGTCGGCGGCCGCTTGCGCGTGACGTCGAGAGCGCGCCCGCGGCCGGCCCGAGCCGACCGCGGCCCGGCCGGGGCGCGCTGGCTTGCAGACAGAGATTCAACTAATATTCGAAGAGATTCATCAGATTGTCGCATGACACTCGAGATATTCGAACGTTTTAAACGATCTCGATACAAAAATAACATGATTCACGATTTAAATAATATGGGTATAATCTTTTTTATATAATCACAAATATCAAACTCTCCACAGTGCATATATACATACATAGTTCATTAGAAACAATTACAGTGAATGTGCGGTGGCGAGGGGCGGGCGCGGGCCCGACCGGCGCCAGCGCAGCCGCTTCCTCTCGGTCACGTTACGCAATGAAACGAACATCATAATATATATAACACTCGACAGGTACATACACAGGTGCCCCTGTGCGGAGCGATGCGGTAACAAGCGGTGAGAAGCGTACACGACAGCGATTACACATATACCGGAACGGCACCGCAAACCTCTGTCAGTCTGATATAAGAACACAAATGAACTTTATGTACGCAGTAACTAACTGATGCACGACGGTGTGGACAGTGGTCGGTGCTGTTTAGTAGTAAGTCTCTTGTTCGAGCCAGCCGCCGGGGTTGCGGCGCAGGTAGAAGCGTCGGATCTCGTCGTAGATGAAGATCGACAGCATGAACGGAATGGCAGGCAGCCACCACACGAACCTAAACACAAGTGCTCCAATCAACACACAGCGAACATGTATTATGTCAAGGCATTTGACACGATATAGATAATTTTACTGCTAAAAAAGTTATAAGGATTAGGGATAAGGGGAAATGCACTTATATAGTTTCAGAGCCATCTCGTAAAACGCAAACAACAAATTAAAGTAGGTGACCACATAAGCGGACTGCTCCCAATTAACTTTGGAATACCGCATGGCAGTATATTAGGTCTAACCCTTTATTTTTGATATGAATCCAGTCCTAAGAAAACCATGTAAAGACACAAAATTTATTTTTAAACTAATATCTGATAATTCGATCATTGCACATATAATTTTAACCACTCTTTTATACTTACTTGAGAGGGTACATCCTCAATCCCTTGTCCATTCCGGGAGTGTAGGATAGGAATGCAGCGAGGGCAGTTTCGAAGATGAGTCCGAAGTTAAGAGCCCAGTTGCGCATGCCCTGGTGGATGATGGAGTTACGGCGCGTCTTGCAAATGATCAGATCAGCCCATTGCACCACCACGATGGAAACGAAGAAAGCGGTGTGGCAAGTAAACTCGAGAGCCTTGCGGTCGCGGTAGGTCTGAAAAATGGCCAAGTATGATTGAGGAACGGATTGGAGAAATATAATTGGTATTTAAAAGGAAAGGCAGGGGTGTAACGACAATATCTCAAGTAGATTTCTACAGCTTTGATATAGAAATCAACTTTAGAGTAAGGGAAGAAAAATTTGAAAGGAGATTCTTCGTCATCAGCATCTATTATAATTTCACTTTCATATAATGTATTAAGAAGAGATACAGTGGATACAAAAATTTGGATATCTTCAACTAGTTTCCTTTCAAAATTGAATAAACCTAAAGCGTAATAAAATAATGCAATATAATTGTAAGTTAACGCACCCATTCCTGTCCATAGGAGTCGGTCAAATCGTTGATGGCCTTAGAATCCCACTGCTTCCTGATGCCGAAGAGATGCATTGGCAGGAAGCCGTTCTCAGCCATGATCACGAAGTACACGAAGAAGCCGGCGGCGGCTTGGATCATGCCGATCTGGCCGTACGCCATCGAGATAAGCCTGGATACACCCGGGTATATGTCACTATATGACCTCAAGAAAGCTGGTAATTGAGTCTATTTTCAAATGTAAGCAAACTAAATAATATTATTATCAAGTCAGTTTGGGTAAGAGTAACATACTTTATTTTGTTTAGGTTGTGCTAAAGTTCCTTTTATCCCTAATCTGGGGCAAGAGGAACACTCATCGTACTATCTCCAAAGAACGAAATGTTTATTTAGATATACCTGTGGCTACTTTTTAAGTGACACTAATTCAATCGAATTTTATTTTAATGTAATTGTTATAAGGTAAAGTTTTAAAGAAAAAATAAAAAATATGGAACCACCTCGTGTTCTTAGATTTTACAACTGTCATACTGTTTTTTTTTTCGGCTGTAGAACATTGTAACGACATCTGTTAGCAACAGTTTGCTTTATTTTTTACGTTACTGTTTTGTAGACTGATATTTTTGATTTTGTATACAGTTAAACTCTATAGTACAGTGTGTTCCTCTTACACAAACGGACGATATTCTTCTTTTTTTTAATTGATCTGTTTTTTTTTTAATAAAATTGGGCATATGTTTTATAAGGCATTCTATAAACAGTTATGCCTATTTCGACGAGCTTAAGCATGACAAATAAGACTTTGATAATATTATTTTTATATATTTTTTAAACTTTTGTGAATGGTGTGCGTTTTCTGTTACTTATGAAAGATTGACAATTTATGTTAAGTCTTATTTGTCAACAGTTAGTCATTAATCAATCACTCCCTCAAAATCCAGAATATCTAGCACATTATAATGTAATGCTTTTAATGTAAAATTTTCATGCTCTGTATTCTGTTTTTTTTAAGGGTTTATGGTTAAGGGGTTAGGGGTAGCACAAAAAACCATCGAACCACCACGACCATGCAAATTGTTAAAACTTATTGGCGAAGAAAGCTTAGCAAATCCTAATTTTAATGTGTTAAAAAAATGATGTAGAAAAATAAGCAAGAATATTTGAAAATAAATAAAATAAATGTATAGATAGCAGAACAAAACTGCCTAACCATGGTGTTTTATGTTGTGGAGCTCGGAAGCGCTATTAGCAGTGTGATCTTTGCAGAGCAACGTGCTTCAACTATGTAGAATATATTACATAAACATAAAAATACGACAGGAAAATATAATAAAAAAATATGTTACAATATAACGCTCCATGTCGCCTACGACATTCCTTCAAAAAAATAAAATAATATTTTTTTAATATTAGTCATGAATCATTCGGCCACCACTATGATCTACTATGGCTACACGTAAACTCACACAATAACTAGTGTGCTCTATGACAGAGACTAATACATTTCTCTAATTTGGTTACTAAACGTGCATCTTTTCGACACAGCATTGCATCGCTAACTTGAATAATTGAATTTCTAATATTGAAATATGGAAGAGTGAAGATTATAGAGATATAGAAAGTACTATTTCGTCTAGTTCTAGAGACTTCTAAGCATATTGTATAGATCTATTTAATTTAAAAAACAGGATTTTTTAATTTTTCTAGTTAATATTTCGGTATATTTATTTTGTATACTGTACTCAAAAGCGTGGTATCTATGTTTCCTAATGGTACCCGGGAACTAATTTTGATAACTTCGGGTCGACAGCCAATTACTTTACGATGGACAAGGGACAGAGTGTGGGGGGGGATCAGGTATTCATAATCACTCTTCCACATCCAGTTACAAATGGTACTGTTGAACCACAAGTAGCCGCACCACTCTAATATTTTAATCTCACCAATCGTGTAGTTGGTTTGCACAAGTTATATCGGTGGGCTAGTCGTTGTGTTAACACCCAAATGAGAATCTAGTAAGCGTCGGCGACCGCGGTGTGGCGGCGGCCGGTGGCGGGGAGGGTGCGGGGCCAACCTTCTGTTGACGAGGTTGTCGCGGTAAGGGTCCCGGGGCTGCCGCTTCATGATATCGGACTCGGGCGCCTCGTACGCCAATGATATAGCAGGCACCTTCGGTAACACAAGCAATCAGGACAAACCAACACTCGCGCGACGAGCACGCATTCACTTATACATAATAAATATACGTACACACACCCCTCGGCTACGCCGCAACCTAAATCTACAGCTAGCATTAATAGAAATATAATTATCAAAAAATTACATAAAACTATTTATTTTATACTTAAAATATTACGCATAAATTAGCTAGTAAATATAAAAGTGGAAAAATTGGCGTGATTAGAATTCAAAAAGTTCTGTAGTCGGTACTATCCTTGAGGAGACAAAATATAATTTGAAATACTACGCTAGTGAGAGAAGTTACAAATATAAGCCCTAGCAGCATATTTATATCATGTAAGTATAATACAAGTGTTGCACTACCTGAGGGTATATAGATACGTAGACGTTTGTGTGAGTTATGCAGTGTGATGAAGCCTGTTGCGTACGTGTGAGAAGAATACCGAATGAAACGATGTCACTTGTGATATAGATACCGTGTCATGAGATCATGAGAGGTAACAAATGAGAAAGTCAAAATACAATAAAATATATAGAATAAATAGATAGTCAGTATATTGTAAAGACGTCAAGGTGTGTTCAACATGCACGATAGACAAATGACAGAGACAGGGAGACACCAAACTTACCTTAGCACGTGACAACATTAATATAGCAGAAAATATTAATAAAACGACAACTCAACAATGGAACAATGCGTTTGGCTCGTGAGCACGACGCGATGTGTCGAAACACGTTGTTCCATCACCACATCAAGCTACATAGTTAAAGAAAGTAGGAGATACGTTAGTAGAGAAAAATATATAAAAAGACATCGCAAGGCATACATTAGGAGCGGTGCGACTGTCGCCTTCAATATCCACACACAGAGAGTTCTAGAATCGTGTACCTACAGGACACCGTCCACACACTGCAGGCAACAACCAAACCTCAATATTGAAGACTATCGTACACGTGGTAGCAAGCAAGTAGCGGATAGAATAATATCTTTGAACGAGTCACGTCACTCGTCATATTTTACCTCTCGTTAACGAGTTTATCAGTGAAAGGGTTACGCGGCTGTCGCTTCATAATGTCAGATTCGGCCTCCTCGTAAGCCAGGGAAATGGCGGGCACCTACACAAACACTAGCGATGTGAGCGACGGCGAGCCGAGCGCGAGCCGAGCGGAGCCGACCGCGGCCGCACGACCGCGCTCGAGCCGCGCTCACGCACTCGCAAGAAAGCGTGGTGCATCATTGTCACATGTGTACAACATCGAACATATAGCAACAACATTACAATCAGACGCCACTGCTGCACCTGCCTCGTCACATCGTGCCGACACGAAGCTCGTAGCGTATGCTTGCAACTACTTGTCACGCTTATAACTAACACAAAAAATAAATTAACACAAAAAATGTAGATCATGAGATGACTTCAGTCGTGACAGACGGGGACTTTTGTAAATTAAAATGTCATAAATAAACCGAAATGGTATATGGAATGGTATATGATCGTGAGTTTTATATCACAATGTCGGATGATGTTTACTGTATGGGGACTACCGTGTAAAATCGCTGGTAGTGGCGGCGCTAGTCGCGCGAGATTTCGCCTAAATGTCAAATGCTGAATAGTTTGTTGGTGTCAAATGCTAAATTATTTAATAATAATTTAAACGTTGTGAATATTTTGCAATATTGGATTAATTATAGAAGATACGGGCTATTAAAAATCATAGCTTAGAAAGAGAGCTGTGTTTAAAAAAAAAATTACTCTTTTTTTCTAATAAAACGGAACAACACTGCGTGCATGATTTATATTTTATTTAATTGCACTTTAACGATATTAGAAATAACATAAATCTACATGCTGTCTCTATCGTTATATCAAATTTTGAAAGCTTTACTCTGGAACCTTACGCCGCTCCGTCGCGAACTGGTGGGCATAAAAACGGTAATCCCCATTGATTTGATGGAGATGGTGTGAAATGACAATGGCTGTGGTAACATCAGTGTGTTGTGTTTGTCTTAGCTGTAGACCATATACACGGAGATCAATACTTTCCGTCGTAGGCTTTTCACAACGACTAGTATTTGGAGAACATCACTTTTGGTTTAGTGACTGTATTTAGTATTCAACACAAAACAGAACACATCTACATTATCATCCCCTCATTCCTAATGAGACTCCCGGCATTCCTAACAGCAACATGACATACAACATTTATTAGTACATAGCTTTACTGGGTTCATAGCCTATTAGTCCGTCTTAATATTAGTAGAATCATGCATGACTCTACATTTTTATAGCACCATATTGTAATTTACGTAACCATAACGTACTGATTGAGAAATAATAATTACAAAATGTACAGTTACTTAAATTTATTTGTATCGTTATGATTGCGTGAATAATATACACATTAGAAAAAAACACCCACTCGTCACGATATCGAGACAACAGCGACGTTATTAGCTGAAAACCAGTTAGGAGTTATATGGCAACACAAGTATAACTTAATAAAGACCTCTCATTGACTAGTTTGTCGCAAAATGGGTTCCTAGGTGGACGTTTCATAATGTCTGCTTCAGCCGCCTCGTAAGCCAGCGCGATCGCTGGAACCTATGTCAATCACTTATTTAAAATAACAGTTACATAAATACCAGCTCCTCGTCTTCTGCTGAAATATCTAAGTAAAATACATCTATGTATTTTTTAACAGCCCTTGCTCAATAATTCCAATACTAATTTAAAAAAAATGTGTATTCTTTTGAAGAAGGGCTGTTAATATATTTTATAAATAACAGTTACACAATAAAATATATAAAAATAGTAATAGTCATTCTTTGCTACATTGTATGAGCGTTATTTATTTATAAATCAGACTCCCAGTAACATTGTAACCAACTTCTTAGTGAAAATACAAACAAAACAAGATCAATCGTCATACAATGTAACACCTATTACAAATTAGATTGTAATACTCTAGAAATAAGGTCGAACTTACCATGTCAGTTCCAAGATCGATGCAAAGGATGGTGACAGTGCCAAGTGGCAGCGGGATGTCGCACAGGATAAAGGCAAGGAAGGGAGAGATCTCGGGAATGTTCGAGGTCAAGGTGTACGCAATAGATTTCTTCAAGTTATCGAAGATCAGACGGCCTTCCTCGACACCGGTGACGATTGAAGCGAAGTTGTCGTCAAGAAGGATCATGTCGGCAGCCTAGAAATTACCATTATTTCAAATATCTATTTTTAATCCGACGCAAAAAGAGGAATGACAATAGTTTAACGCCTGCGCGGCATCGGATCTCCAAAATGGGTGAATCGATTTAGTTTTTTTATAACTAATATTCCTGTCTATATATATCGAAAAAACCTATAATATTTTTTTATCTTTTTAATGTATTATTGTATCTTGAAAAAAAAAATGCCTTGAACCGTAAGGTTATCTGCTATTTTAATACAAAATTCTATCCTTTTGTGCCTAAGTTTTTAATTTACGATATTCTTCATCTCCAATGTTAGTTTTCTAACTTACTTGCTTAGAGACGTCAGAACCGGCGATACCCATGGCAACACCGATGTCAGCCTTTTTGAGAGCAGGCGAATCGTTCACACCATCACCAGTCACGGCCACAATGGCTCCGAGACGTTGGCAACCTTCGACGATGATCAGCTTTTGCTGCGGTGAGGTACGAGCGAACACAATTTCCGTGTGGAATCTAGCAGAAAAAAAGGGTGGTGAGCACTGAGTACGTTTGAAACCACCAGAAACAATATATACCCAGCATAGAGTTCAAAAATGGATGCCGAACGTATTATATTTGTCGTTGATATGTTACTGTTTTTAATTATTGTTAATTATATGAGTATAATATATTCAGTAGCTTCACGTTTTTCATTCCTTTAATTTGAGCTCCATCTAACTTTTTCTGGCCCTGGTTTGAATTTTAAATTTGTATAATCATAATATATGTAATAATATGTAATGTTTTTTTTAAACAGTACTTACTTCAAAATTTCGTCAAGTTGATCAGAGTTAAGTTCCCTAAGTTCAGTTCCGTGGACAACGGCAGCCTTAGCCTCGCGAGGGTTCACTTCAGACACGGGAATGTTAAGACGAGCAGCAATGTCCTCGACGGTTTCGTTGCCTTCAGAGATGATTCCTACTGATTTGGCGATAGCCTTGGCAGTGATGGGGTGGTCACCAGTTACCATGATAACCTAGAAAGAGGCTTAAGTTTAAAGGCTGTTCTGAAAGACACTTCAATTAATATAATGTGAGGATCGGATAAGTTTTACGTACCTTGATACCAGCAGATCGGCACTTAGCAACAGCGTCAGGTACAGCAGCACGGGGAGGATCAATCATACTCATTAGTCCAACGAAGCGGAGGTTTTCCAATGGGAAGTTAGGGTCGTCGCAGTTGAACTTGTAACCAATGGGGTACTTGTCAGATGGCAGCTGAAGATCGCAGAAACCGAGTACACGTTCGCCAAGACCACCGAGTTCCAGGTAAGCGTTGTTGAAAGCCTCCTTCATTTCCTCGTCCAAAACCTAATAAGATTAAAATATATCATGTACTAGCTGACCCGTGCCCACTTCGTTGGGCATAATGTTAATAATCCTTTTTTAGTACATAATTATGACCTAACGATTTAAATTTTTTTATTAATATTAAAAAATAAATTATCTATACTAATATTAAAAAAATACTACTTTTTGTAACATAAATATAAAAGTTAGACATATGCTGTCATTGACTTTTTTGTAGGCATTTTCAAACACCACATCTTTTCTCTAGAACTCAAAAATAATATATATCTTTCATAGTTAAGGCAGCGTTCGTAAGAAACGCTTTCATTCGACCGTTTTTTCTCCGATTCTCTTTGAAAAACAGACTACCACGTAAGAGCCTTTTTATTTTTCGGTTTTTTATATAACCTATGACACTCAGCAATAATGTGGCTTTCTATTGGTGAAAGAATTTTTAAAATCGGTTCAGTAGATCCCGAGATTACCCCTTACAATTTAACAAACACACAAACTTTACTTCTTTATAATATTAGTATAGATTAATAACGGCTTATGGAGACGTTACTTTATGTAAGAAATTCCTAGGGCAGATATTTTACCTTTTCCTTTCCGCCGATGAAGATAGTGCTGCAACGTTCCAGAATCCTTTCGGGGGCACCCTTCATGACAAGCAGATGGCGAGGGTCACTGGGATCGTCGCTCTCATGAATCGAAACCTGATACTTGTTGGTTGAGTTGAAGGGAATCTCGCACGCCTTCTTGTTGCGCTTCCTAATCGACAATACATCTCCAAGAGCCAGTTCCATACACTTGAGCAGAGCTGCTTCCGAAGCATCACCAGCTACTTCCTTCTTCAGAATTGGGACACCATCTTGACCACCCTTGAATTCAGCTCGGTTGCAAAGAGTAGCGATTTTAGCGAGAGCCTTGAATCCGGGGCTGGTGCGGTCTGAGCAAGAAAAATAAATATTTGAAATACAAGTTCATTAGTAATGTAAATATATTTTGTATATTTAAAGTACATACCATATTGAACTCCAGACTGATCTTCGGTGGTGTCAGCTTCAATGATCTGGTTGTCAAACCACATGTGGGCTACCGTCATCCTGTTCTGTGTCAAAGTTCCGGTCTTATCCGAGCAGATGGTAGAAGTAGATCCGAGGGTCTCGACAGCCTCAAGATTCTTTACCAGGCAGTTCTTGGAAGCCATTCGCTTGGCAGTTAAGGTCAGACATACAGTTACAGTGGCGAGCAGACCTTCGGGCACGTTGGCTACAATAATACCTAAAAAAAGAACATGGTTTAGATTCTAGTACTCAAAATAAAACAAGTAAATATTAAGCATATTTTTTTTATAATTACCAATAAGGAAGATTACAGCATCCAGCCAGTGGTAGCCAAGGATGAAGGCAATTACGAAGAAGGTGACGCCAAGGAACACAGCTACGCCGGTAATCAAGTGGATGAAGTGGTGGATTTCCTTTGCAATTGGGGTCTCACCGGTGTCCAATCCCGAAGCCAGACCAGCGATACGACCCATCACCTTCAAACACAAGTCAATTTAGAAACATATCCCTTACTAAAATACTGTTTTGAATTAGCAGTTGTGGTTGAGGTAAAATAACAATGAAGCGCCAGAATTTTGTACATCTTATTCATCATCATCAATATAACTCACAGTATTATCTCCACAGCAGATGACAACGCCCTTTGCCGTTCCCTCGACCGCATTAGTAGAGAAGAAAGCCAAGTTCTTGGTTTCCAATGGGTTTTCATGAGTAAACTCGGATCCACGCGACTGGGGTTCAGATTCACCGGTTAAGCTTGAGTTGTCGACTTTGAAGCCTCGGGCCTCGATGATACGAACATCAGCAGGAATTCGGTCGCCGAATTTAACCTACGGATTTAATTGACGTTACTTATCTTGTAAGGTTTTGTGATGGAAATATGTATAGTTCTCAGGATGAAACGAACCTCAACGATATCGCCAAGCACCAAGTCTTCAGCACGGAGTGTCAACTTCTCGCCTTCACGAATGACGGTAGCGAACTGAGGTACCATGTTCTTAAACGATTCCATGATTTTAGATGACTTGCTTTCCTGGTAGTATGAGAAAATACCCGTAACGATCACGACAGCCGCCAATACAATGCCGAGGTACAAGTTGTCATCTGCTGGTTCTTCAACAGTACTAGCCTGGGGAATTAAATTAGCCAGTGTTAAAGAGATATCTCCACTAAACATTTGTGTGTAGTGTTTCTATGATTCTAACTGACCTGAATTCCGTAGGCAATAAAGCAAAGAATAGCACCAATCCACAATAATAACGCGAAACCGCCGAACAGATTTTTACAAAACTTCACCCATTCAGGTGTCTGTTTTGGCGGCGTGAGTGCGTTTGGACCGTCTCTTTCAAGGTTTTCTTTCGCTTTCGCATGACTAAGGCCCTGGAAGTAGAAAA
Source organism: Diachrysia chrysitis (assembly GCA_932294365.1). Taxonomy (NCBI): domain Eukaryota; kingdom Metazoa; phylum Arthropoda; class Insecta; order Lepidoptera; family Noctuidae; genus Diachrysia; species Diachrysia chrysitis. The sequence continues at coordinate 4,654,358 of OW028661.1, forward strand.
TAAAGGTAATAGTGTTCAATACATAACAAGTTAAAACATAGGTAGCCAACGGTGATCTTTGAACGAAATCCTTACATTTTCTGGGTGTGTCTGAAATCTTTGGTAGAGCTCTTCCGGTGTTACTTTGTGAAAATCGATATCCAACTCCTGTTTGAGATCATCTAGATCTCCTGCTTTCCGTTTCTTCGCGGGTGGTTTCCGGCGTGTCTGAAATATTCGCGAATAAAAGTATGTTATTAAGTGGTATTAGCAGTCGACGAAACTATAATAAAACACTGTCTTTAATGAAATGAACATTGTTTCACTTTTAAATTACAAACGAAACGATAAAATATCAAAATGCAATGCTATTTATAGATGCATTGAAAACCATGCAATACATTAGTGTTGACAGCTGCTTGTCTTGCGACTGCTGGCGTCAATGGTCACTTAGAAATATTAAATGAAAGATGGTAATGTAAATATAAACCTTGTACTGTCCGTCAGCAGTTCTATTATCGTCCTTAATGGGTCCAATGGTGGCGACGCGGTACGAGTCGGTACGGCCATGCTGCAAACACAACTAGGGGCTAGACACATTCTACAAGGCGGCCCTATGGGCCATGCACTCATGGATGAAAGGTGGCAGTGACAAGTAACGATATCGAATGTAACCGTCAAACATGTACAGTTGACATAATTTGAAATGGTACTAGAAATACATGTAGACTGATACATGCAATACCGTCACAAGAACAAAACATGTATAAAATTTTGATAAAATGAGTGGATTTGAGATTAAAATAAACCCAATCCAGACACTTTAAATACAAAACAAATCATAATGGAAATATGCAAGTTGATGTTAAAGGACAAAGGTAGCACTAACAAATTGCATCTAAAGATGATTGTGCTGAGTATGATGTCACAAACTACAAACTGTAAGGGTGTGTTGATAATAATTCAATAGAAGTACGTCTCCGTTTGAAAAGCGTTGAATAGCAAAGCATTATAGAGCTATATATTAGCATAACCTTGCCGAACGTGTACTCTATAGAGTTAGGGACCAACGGCTCAATGGCAATCAATTGGTCAGAACTAGTTGCGCGTGCGAACCTGAGCGCAAATGTAAGGACATCGCACAAGCGTACGCCTCTATGCATGGATGACTCCACACAACATCTCAACAAAAGTGTTATACAACTCGATTATATGTAGCTACAGCTGATACTCACATCGGCCATGGTCTCCAAGTTTAGTTAATACTTCAGGAAATAGTCTTTTTGCAACTATTATTTCTTGCGAACTGTTTAAAATAGAATAGTGGTTATCCACTTGATAATAGACGACCTCAAAGTTTATAAATTGCCTGGATATGGGCTCTTACGTAAGCAACATGTGTGCTATATGCGCTAAAGGGGAGTAATGTCACAGAGTCTAAATGCGTCCGCGGTGCCGTAAACAAGCCAGCCGTCGCCGTCGATAATTGATGAACGTTTTCATAGCAAGCCTCATTAAACCGCGCCCTGAATTCCCATGAAGGTTATCGAGAATAACTAGCACAACAGGCTGTGAAATGCACTCGTGCCATGAAATTCTGGGAGTAATAGCTTATTAAATTAAGGAAATTTAAGTAAACCGAGACATATTACTTCTGATCAGAATAGGCAATAACTGATGAAGTATGTTAAGGGACCACTTGATGTTAACAAAAGGCAATCTTAATGTAACCGATGCTGGGACAAAGTATTAAAAAAAAACCCGAATTTTTCATTAAAGTTTTTTTAGTTTGCTCTTGCCTCTCACTGCATGGTGCAAGGCAGGAGCCACACTGGGACTGACATGCGGCAACGCGACGACGACGGTGCGGCGGCGTGTCCCGAGTTACATAAGCGCCGCGCACATCGGGCATGCGCACTGCGGACCAACCCCTCTCGCTACCCTCGACATAAATAGCTAAAATACAAGGTTGCCACCCCGGGGCCCCGTCGACCGCATTTATAATCTCTATAAAGGTTAAACCGGAATATCTGATGAAAAATCGAAACTGGTTCTAACAAGAATAACGGCAACTGTCTGCAAAATGCAAGGAAAGAATAACCTACTTATAAAATTCAACTTAGGAGAGTGGGTTCGAGTAGGTACATTTTTTCTTGCAAGGGACTAAAAAATGTACGCGGCGCGAAACAGATAAAATAGATCTGTTAAAACGCAATGCTTTATTATTATTTAAGTTTATTAACACTTGCACTTTGACTGCCGAGATAAAATAAATAATGTATCAAAACAAACACGAAATTAAGGCGATAGAGAATCTGAACGAATGCCACACGAATGTCATGTCATGTGTCAGCCGCGGGGAGATTCATTGCCACGGCCGCAAAACTGCTTTACACCGAAAATTTGTGGTTACTACCGTAGTAGATGCGTGACTGGTGAATGAGACAATTATTTTTAACATTAATGAAGCGAAGCTATGTGACGCGCCTCCGGATCTCCGTGACGCCGCGCGTGTGCCAGACGTTGCCAAAACACTATTATTATCTAAATCCCACTTTCGAGCGGATGATCTAGAGATCTATCTAACATAAGGAACAATAACTAGGAGCGTGGGCGCGTCCAACCAACGTTGAATTCCAAAGAACTCAAAATAATATAGATTCTTATTTATTTCATCGTTGTGCATTAGTGCTTGATTGATTGTAGGTAATGCCGGAATCAATATTTCTTAAAATTTTTGTGGAAATTTACGGAAAAATACATTACATTTGAAATAAATTTGATTCATAACAACTAAAATAGCCTGAACTTTTATTAATTCTAGTTTGTAGTTTTTGACAAACTAATTGAGATCTATGTATCCATAGTTTTTTTGTTACAACTGTTTAAATTACTTGATTATGTATGACAATTGATACTTAATCTTCATTTGCAAAAAAGTACAATGATTTACTGTTATTGAAACTTGTTAAAACAAATACTATTAAATTTTAACGAGAATTGTTGTTTAAAAAATTGTTTCAGTGATAATGTTAAAAGTTAAATCTAATAACCTATGTATACTGAACTGACAAAACGAGTTAAATAAAACGTATTTAGAAGTGGAATCAGTATCAAGCCTAGTAAAAAGGCTGCTAATGCAATGGAGAGACGATGAAGACTAAACACTTGAAAGTGTAGTAGTAGGAACTGCAGTGCTTAAGTCCGGTTACGTAATACCTAGGTCCTAACGCGACGAAGGATCAAGTCGGTCTGCTAAGAGCTGAAGTAGAGCTGAAGTGGAACTGAACAATTTGAGTGACCACCAAGAATGGTGGTTCCGTAATTGCGTAATGCTGTACTACGACTGTGACCGTGGCAACGAGAAATAGACCGTTATCATGGCGACGATCTGATGCAGTGTGCATGCGTACGCTAGTCACGTTTTTGTTATACTTAATTATTGTATTAAGTACAGCCAGTTTAAATCAACTAATTTCTCTCAATATGATTTTTCTTACTATTAACTCTGAGCCAATGAAAAATATCGACTCAATTTTAAAATTGTAAAATATAATCCAATTAAAACTATTTCATTGGCCTTTTGTACCCGCTAATTAGTGAAATATTTTATCAAAGTGTCAGCCGGGATTATGACAACGCGAACTCGATAGCTACGAAGCCATTGTTCATTTGGAATTCAATTTACGCAAGAGCTTCAGCCGGGCTCTAATGAAATTTCGATAAGAACATTCGAGATGGCTTAAGACATAAGTTTAAAGCATTAGGAAACACCTTCAGGGACTACGTCTAGCATCCTAATTGATGCATGCTGTCGTCATAAAGGATAAAGGAAATACTCCAATAGAGCGACGGTACTCTATGCGATTTAAATGACATAATGACGAGGCAATTTTCTAATAAACCTTCGTACTCTTATAGTTGTCGTGTCCGAAGCACGCTTGGCTCCCGCGACAACCTGTTAGCCACTTCCTTCAGAACACCTAGAGAGGAATGGTCTTTTTGCCTTGGCAATATTAGATCACGCGATCTAGGCATGATGTTTCCTTGGGACTAAGAGCGCTTTCAGTAATGTGACATAATAATTTGATTGAGATAAATTTGAATACAAATATTTTTTGTTCCATTAAGTATAAGAAATAATATTAAGATATTTCTTGTATTTCATGTCGTGAATGAAACGCGGATACTTAATGCATTAATGCTAACCTAATGATTGATACATTTTGTTTCATGGTATAATTCCGAAACGCTTTCGGCGTCCGTCATTTTGTTTTAGACTTCTAATAAAAGACGGAATTTAAAAATCAATATTCATGTAACAAAGAAACCGGTGGAATATTGAGCAAATACGTATTATAACTGCAAGAAACCGTTTGAATATTTTTTAAATATCTATTATAAAAGTGAATACGAGATGGCACAGCTAACTTCTTAATTTCGAGTTTACCGAAGGACTATCCGATACAAAAAAATCATTAATGTATATACACTACCAAGTCAAGTTGCAGATGTACCGTGGAAAAGAATCGAAAATAAAATGTTGAAAATAAATCAGGATGTATCAAGGAAATGGTTCGGTACTGGCATATGAGGGACTGAGCGGAGTGTCCCGCTCTTCGCACAGATCGATACGGCCAGTTACGCAACCCGACCGGCGCCGTCTCCGATACATTGCTCTCCTTCGGTCGTCCGAACTTTGTAATTAATTACTTCCCTAAATAAACGATTAAGAAAAATACAATAACTACATAGCAAAATAACCAGTATATACTTCTACTTAAAAATTAATGAACAAAGGATTCTAAGGACTTTCTTTGAAAATATAAAAAAAATTACGGCTACGTGCACAGGATAATGAGCCGGTTGATATTTTCTAGAGGAACAAAGGCGATGAAACGTGCAAATGATTTTCTGTAGTGAGACTGTACAGGGACTTAATACGAGGACCGCAAGCATTGTCCTCAAGCGGGCGGGCGCCGCGCTAACTGCCGAGTGCGCCTTCGTTACCTTTCCGCACTCACTGTCTTTGACATGCACTTACACCTTCACGAAAGCACTGTCTCGCTGACTCGGCACGCTACTGGAAAGGCTAAGGCAAGCACTACTGCAAGCACCGCACTCACCTCGCCCATTTTCGCTAGTCTTTATGAAAGGCGGAAAAAAGGTACAAGCCGCCTCTTGGTCTCGCCTCTGTCCCTCAACGGAATGGGGTGGGTCGTCGCTAGTTCTGCAACAACGGGGACCGTTACGGTTTCCGCGTTCCAACGAAAAAACTTAAAAACTGTGCGCTTCAATAGTCTCGTCGCACGGCACTGGCTATGTCATATTTGTACGAAACTAAAACCCGGTATGAAAGAGGTGCGCGGATGGCGGAGGCGCGTAGGGCGCGACGTTCGACGGCCTGCTTCGGGCGGCGACTGACGGTGGGGCCGGCGCGTATCGAGCCGACGGCGCACTGACGTCACACTGCGTCACGACGCCAGCGCCGCCGCTGCCCAGCGTCGCGCGCAACCCGCTGTGCGCGGCGCCCTCTTCCGCCGCCACCGCCCCTCTCGTAACCTTCCACAACCGGTACGTTGACAGCCCTACAGATCGACAAGCTTTCCGTACAAGTACCATTTTATCTACCAAATATTTGTCCGTTTCCTAATCTGCTAATATTACTTACTTAGTCAAAATTCCACGTTACCATGTACCTTTTACGTAAACTGGCCCGTATAATGGCCACTACATGAAAGTTCTTATGCACGCTGTAATAAATTTTTATGAGTATTTGTTGGTAGGGCGGCGAGCGGAGGCGGATGGAAGGCCGTCTCGGCGGGCGGCGCGCCCTGCCCTAATACTATATAGAGTACTTATTGACAAACGGTCTTATCTCGAGAACGATTTCTTAACGGGATAATATCTATGAGTATCATCTAAAAAAATATAGTTTAAATTACAACTCGTAACACGAGGATATGTTACATTTGATCAAGACTTTTACAGTTTTCAATACAAATACATCCGAATATATATTTTGGTAGCCAATAAAATTTATAGCGAGTGAATACATTTGCGTCCAGTTTATTGCATTCGTATTATGATAATGTCATAACCTCCGTACATAAATAAATGGTAGATGTAAATGTTTTATAGTCAGAGGCACGTTCTACTGTCCCTATTGAACTAAATCCGATTATAGCATATATTATTCAAATGAAAGACGTTTTGTACGAAAATCGACGCCTTCAAAATTGGTTATTTCGACCATTAAACGAAAAGTAATCCCAACCTTCAATAATGTCGTGCTTATAGGTATAGTTTTTTACTAATATTTCTTAACGTTTACTAGAACAAAAGAACCGACGTATTGCATTTGTGATAATAACTGCGGCGACAAACGTAAACGTGAAAACTTTATTGGAAGCGAACAACTACGATGCATTCACGAAGCTAATTTTAGATAATCGATAAAGTAAATTGCCCTCTTTGCCGCATATTCGTTATATCGTATGCAAGTACTGATCGATTCCATGCGACTTGGAAACCAGGACGACTCATGAATATCGTAGTTTCAACGAACTAGCTTTGAAGCTTCTATAAATAAATATAGATATTGTATATAAATCAACTGAAGCTGATGTATGGAAGATCAAAAATTTATATCGCAGTTTATAAAAGTAGATAGCCAAAAGAACTTACTTATTTTAGGATACTATAAACATAAGATTTGTCCACGTGTCTGTGATTTTAAGAATTAATTTTTCAATTGATTTAATTTGTTTATCTTTGACTTAATACCATTGCATAAAAAAAAACTAGCGAATGCATCAGTATCTGTTCAACATGGTTCTAAATCAGATCATCAATTTATCCTACCGGATTATGATTATAAAAGTTGAGAATAACATTTTGGTTAACACACGTTACGTCACACAGGATACGTCCTACGTTATCAATTACTATATAACCGCTTATGTAATGGGAACCATCCTATATTGTTTTTTTTTGTGCTACTCACTCCAGATCAATCATTCGTCTGTCATGGCAATACCATTATACGACAAAAGTCAATATTATGATTTTTTGAAGTGGCAACCTATGTTGCTACGTGGATGCTACACTGGTTTATTTTACTTGGAGTATAAAATCTTCACGTTCCGAAGTAGTAATTAGGTACTGGATACTTTTTCGAAACCCTAGATACCGTTTTCTCACAATAGATCTCACAAAATATTTCAGCAATCTATTAAAATTTACAGGATTATAGCGGACATAAAAATAATAAGCCCAAATATAGTTAAACGGTAACAGAAGTTTCTATTTCAGCGTAACCAAGCCTACTCTACTTAAAATTAGATAATGAACATAGTTCAGTAACTTTGCTAAAGTATACTTTTAAATATAAAATATGGGTTTAGAACAGACATGTTTCTCTTTGAACGAAAAGTTTTATTTAGGTACTTACTTTTCGATAGCTAAACAACCTCGAAACGAATTTTACTACGGACAGGAATTTAAATTACGTGGCAGTTGTAGTGTTTTTCAGTTACTGATAACATTAAAACTTGATTCTTTTATTTAAAATGTCTTAATCTACATAGGTACGATCTGTTGCAAATGTCAAACCGAATTACGCATCGTTACATCACATATCTGATATCTACGAGTACGCGATTGCCGTCATTAACGATTCATTCATTTGTTATGCTACGACTCATTTTATAAGGGTTCCCGAGTTAGACACGCCAATATAATTACGCTCTTACGTGCGTTACTACGCTAGCGCCATAACATAAAAAATATTATTCTAGTTTCGCTTCCCACACCAGCAATATACCTACTACATTTTTAATGTGCTGTCTGTAAAATAGACTTTTCTAATAAGCGCCATACGCACGTACGTTTCTAGGTGGAAACCGCAAACATTTTATGGTGAAGTCGAGTGGCTACCGCGGAATACGTTTCCTCTAGTCCGAGGGCGCCACCTGTCAGATATTAATTTCCGCCACTTGACGCTGCCTGCCCTGGCGTAATTTCACGTCAGCAAATATAGACACATTGCCGTTGCTACATAGCCAGCGACCATCGCCTCCACCCCCACTTGAGCACGCTAAAGCCCTCAAACGTGATTAGCTTTTTATTATAACGAAGCGAAATTTAAACTTCGTAATAAGTATAGCTTGACCTACGACACTTTTTTAGTGGTAAGACTAACTTTCTATCAAGATCCGAGGGCATTGTGAAAGGATAGTTTTTCTTTTATATCGAACGACCGCAGTAAAATGGATTTTTATGTTGCAGTTCTCGAGAAACTTTGATCGCAAAAAAGACATTTATCTGAAGCAATCGTAGATAGGTACAATTTATTCGCAATCTCCTGCAGTCTATGCGTTTTATTGTAACAGGCCTCCTTGCTACAATAAAACGCAAAGTTGCACACTTTTCAATTTCAGCGTCCGTCGTGCCCCGCCTGTGCGCGTATTTTTCATTTTACTAGCTCTGGACTGGGATGTGAAACAAAAGGAGTTTTCTGCTCATTGTTTCAGTTGATCTAGAAATGTAAGGATTTCAACAGTTTTTATGCGTAATTGCCGAGAATTAATTAAAGCCAGTGGAGTTCAAGCATAATACAAAAAACTATCTTTTATAAACTAAAGATAGAACATTGTATGCTTTATGCAACACTCTTTGATTTAGAACACTTAAAATTATGTAATACGTTAGGTTGCGCTACATTGTGGACGTTAGCAACATATCCAGGTAAAATGTAGAGCCGATCAATATAATTGCAATATGTCAGCTGAATAATACAGTACGCATGCACCGCCCGGGCGGGAGGCACCCAGGCATAGGTCAGTTACCCACTCCGTGCCTTTCCGTCACGCCACGCCACGACAAGGGGTCGTATTAATTTATAATGCACTTTCAACCATTTTCTTTGTTACTTACATAACAAAGTTCATTTCTATTTTCATCACGGATTTTTTTTTCAAAGCAAGAAAAGGTTATGTTCGTTTTATGATTTCAGCTTTAGGCAATAATGTCCTATGTTATATTCATAAAGTAACTATTAATTTAAAGTTTTTAATAGAACTCTGCATTTCAAATTTGGAAATTCCAGGGCAAAAAGATTAAAGTGGAGTCAAAAGCCTTGTGGTCAGCGCGACCTACATTTAGTTAGATATTCATTTTGAGCCTTCATTTTGATGAAAATAAATTAAAAAAAAAGGTGCCAGTCTGACTGGCGCACTGAGAATTTCTTCAAATTTTCGTGCTTAATTTCGTAATACTGAACTACATTTACGGGAATTTATTCTGTAAGTTTTAAGTTTTGAGTTTTAGTTTTTGGTAAAAATAACATAAAAGGCTGTATGTTTCAAATGCGCTGACATAGAAGCTTGCAATTTTTTTTTGCATTAAGATTCCGTAGGCCTGAGTATTTGATATTAATTTCAACATGACACCAACAAACGTTCTTGAGGAAAAGATCCTGTCGGACAGACAGATGGAAAACAAAGTTATTCTATAAGAGTTCCTTTTTTTCTTTTGAGGTACCCGGTACACAGTAAATCTCTATTTAGAATCTATTCTCTTAATGTTAAAACCGACAGAAATTCTGAGGCGTAGATATAATTCAAGGGCGTTGAAAATGTATATATAGCATTAGTATTTAAGTAGGGCTGGCAGGCCATTCCTTGGTCGTGAAGGACCGGCTGATATGAAAATTCGCCGTGAAGCGGTCGGCGGGCGGTGTGCGGGGGTCGGTAAGGGGTGCTCGGCGCAGGGCGGGGGTGCACGGAGGCTCTATTTGGGTCACCCCGGGCGTCATTCTCCACGATCAATAGTGGAGTCGGCGCGCGCCGTCTCCCCTCTCGCTCGCACGCCGCCGGTTACCTAACGCGTCTCGCACACTGCCCCACCAACATTAATTATTTTCCAAATCGCCTATATATGGGAACTATTCAGATAATCCTAAAGACCACCAATATTACAATGACACAATGCTCGATTACTATCAGAAATGTACATAAGCACTTATTATGTACACACTCACAACACGGTAATCTACTAACATCTCATGTCTAGTACTTTCCAGCAGTTTCAGCTCGCCTGCTTACGTAACTCAGGATACAATGTATAAAATGTTGTATCAGCAGGATACAGGACTATTGTAAAGATTTTATCAGGTGATGGCGGTTATAAAACGGGTAATTTCAAGATTCAGTGGCCATCTTGAAGAAGGCAAGATGATGCAATAAATTGCTATCACAAATGGCTCATAATTTTAAAACTACTCTGAAAGCTTATAATAAGGCGTTCCCTAGTCATGGAGGGAGCTGAAGTGGGCACATAAATAATACTGACGAGTTCACCCGATGAAGCGGTGAATGCTAACTAGTATTAAGGTGTTCATCTCCGGTGAGAAAATTGAACCCTCTGCAAGAATATCGGGTTTTGTATGTCGACTTACGTAATTCTATACGGGAGCTTAATGTATTGATAGGTACAAAAAAACATTTCTATATTTAGTAAGTAGGTGTCTAGTTCCTCTCTAATATAATGGACAAACAATCTTATGTAGGGCCATAAACGTACGCCGCAGAGTGATAAGCATTTGCATTTTGAATGGATTATTGGAAAAACTTTTTCAGGTAAAATTTTCCATTGGTGGATCAGTACTAACAATTATACTCTCTTGCGTTCTATTCTAAGGGTTTCAAAATCAATCATAAAGCTGAAATGACTTATAATATTTTCATATCTTGAGGCAACATATCCTTCACGAACATAGTAAATCATCTATTGTTAGGCAAAATACCTAGACCGCAATCCGCGTTTCAGAAATAGCTCGGCTGAGAGTAGGTACGTCGGGATATAAGGTAAACTTTCGTCTTTAGGTAACAAGGTGACGTATGCCGTCAAATATATTCTACGGCCATAATATAATGCGTTCATAAAACCCTAAATTTGAAGAGATTTTGGTAAACCGGACTTCAAGGAGAAACTTTGAACTACAAACATACGAAATGTAAATTGTGCGCAATGATATGTTATGCAACGTTTAATATGACAGCTCGTAATGTAAACTAGAACATTTTGCTGTACAGTACGAATATTCTGTATCTATATGGATGCATTTACATGAATCCCACATGTACAACCACCCAGTTACAAGGTATTGAACTTCTGTTACATAAACACAATACATTGATTTCACTTACTGAACTGTGTCGTAGTTAAGGTTTATAAAGTTTAAGTGTGAAACAAAATAACATCAATATAAAGTAATTTAGCTAAACATCATTCGAATAAAGAAGTCCATTTAATTTGCTCTTCACCTCGTTCAGTCTATTACAAACATAAGTAAAAACAAACATCTCACTAAAAGATCTGTTTCTTACTAAATGCATGAAGTGTTTATTTTGCCACTCAACTGAAGCTATGATTGTTAACACAAATGAGATCTTACAAAAAAGTATTTACTTCCTAAATTACTCGAACATTAAACAGTATGCACTATTTCCCATCGTATTGATTAGCTAAGTTATATTTTGTTAGGAAATGTGGCAATTCTATTTGAAGTAGTTTAAATAACAAATCAGTGAATATTACGAAGAGAAAAAAAAACACATCGAAATGTTTGAATATTAATTCAGTTTTTTTTGTTTGTTACTTTATCTGTAATAAATCAATAAAATGCAAGTAGGTTTAAAAAAAATATATTATATTTATTTATTAAAAAGCTTTTGTTTTTCAAATCCGCGTTTTTACTAAATGAACGTCCTAAAAATAAACTTGTCCTTAGAACCTTTAGGGCAAGTACCTAAACCCTGAAACTCAAAATGTTTGAGATATATACGAAACATCTATTTCTACGAATAAATTGAAAATTCAATTTTGATTCTACTAGAAATATCCGCACAGTAGCTGTCTTACTTTCCTCACTGTCAAGCTGGCAAACTCACCACAAACACGTTATTTCTGATGTTATTTCACTAAAAAATAAGACCAACAACTAAGAGCGATTAGCATTACGTTGATCAGTAAGAAGTACCTAGGTACTAGATTCCTGTAAGAATCAATAATAGATAGGAAGTAAATAGAGCTAGAACCACTCCAATCGATAACTGTCAGAACCTTGCCGTTGCAAACTCTACATTTCAATATTTAATTTCTATACAAAATCTATGTGCAGAATAAAGTAACGCGTTTATTACGACAGCGTGACTCTTTCCAATTCACACATTATAAAGTCGTTAGCGGTATCACGAGATGTAAACTTAAAAAAACAACATAAATTTAAAACACGTATTATTCGCATTAATTTTGTTACAGAAAACATAATAGTTTCATAATCATTTTGAACGGCAAAATATTTAAGAAACTGTATTAAAACGTAGAATTGAGGTGAGAAGATCTTAATTTGTTATCGCGACGATGTGGGCTAATAGTTTTACCTTGCCTCTAACAGAGTCAGGACGATCAAAATGAATAAACCGTGGAGTCAAGTTAATTTCCGATATTAGATTTGCCTACAGGCAGCAGTAGAGCGACGGTATTCCAAGTCTGCTTTATTTTAGCAAGAGCATTCGTTGAATGGCGTTTTCAATCAAGTTGGCATCCTGATCGATACGACCAACATTGATTCAATAAACTCGAAAATGTACTTTTATCTTAAAGAACAGTTTTAGTGCATTTGATAGAATCTGAAAATGTTTTTATTCAGAAATAGGATCAGGACGATTATGACAAAAAAAACAGGCGTTTAATAGCTATTCTGCAATCTTGATACTATTGATTTAGTATCAAGATTGCAGAATAGCTATTAAACGCCTGTTTTTTTGTCATAATCGTCCTGTTTACTGTATGTATGTATTGTACTAGGAAAAAAATACTGGACTCTTAAAATATCAAAAGTAAAATCCTATATATATGCAAAGCCCTATTTAAATATTTTCCTATAAATAACGATATAAAGCACATAGCCTCTACGAAATCATAATCCTTTGTCAACTACCAAGAAAGGTACAAATAAATAAAATCCTGGATCACGTGATATCTCCCATGAAGGTTTCGTAAAAATATCCAAAATTGAAAGCAAACGACATTGGCTCGGAGCAAGGGAAAATTATAATATGATTAAATATTTTATTTATTTTTTTATTTATTTTATTAGGGACATAAAACAGTTACATGCTAGAGAAAATACAAGAAAATCCCTAAAACTAAATGCACAAACATGTAACCCACTCCAATGTCTACATATTAACATAAAAATAAGAGAAGTGAATAGTGTATTTATTCCATAATCTAATATAATGTAAGTTAAATCAATTATTTTAATTCCATTTAATAAAAGTCAATATTTTTATTTCAATTAATTTTGTACAATTTATTATATTCTGATTCAATTTAATTCAAAACAATTAGATATTAAAAAAGAATAAGATTATTGAAGGGTGATTTCGGCTTACTTTTGTTCCAGATTCATAGGAATATGTGAGACTACGTCAAAGGACGTGACTCTGATTAGTAAAATATGTATTCCAAGAAATTCAGTCAATGAAATTATTGTAAATATTATATGAGCTAGTATAAACAGCGAACGTCACAGTCGTTGCTACGGCAGTGCTGTTGATTCACGCAGCTCAGCGTACGGGCTGAAGGTGAAGACGAAGGAAGTTTATTGCAATATGTACTAGATAATATTTATAGTTCTCTGTAACTATTCTAAAAATTGCACACGTCTCAACTCCACTCACCATTGGTTTGCTTTGAAGAGCAACATTTTAACAAGGTTCATTGCTGGTATTTTAGTAGCATGATAAACGGAATATTTACAGAAACAGCAGATTTATTTAGATCATAAATTAAAAGTTACCACTGATATTTGAAATATTGGTTACATGGACAAGTTTTAGTTTTTACATTTCGTAATTTTGTATGACCTTACAACTATTTACTAAATATGTTGGTGAACAATAAGTAAGGCAATGGATTATCTAACCACGAAGCCGGTAAACTGTTGAAATTGAATTGTTTTATGTTACAATACATTGGGTGACATTTGAGAACTGCGGCAGGAGGGCTGGGCTGCATTAACATTCAGTGGATTAGTAAACGGGGGACTCGCAGACAAAACCTTTTTAGAACCAGAACAGCCAAGGAGTATTGCGTAATGTCTTACTGGAGACTGTAATCTGCAAATTTTATGCTGAAGAAACATTTAGAAGCGTAATGTTTGCTGAACGCTAATCTGTCGTGATAATATCTAAAGAGAATTCTTTTCCTTTATTTGGAACCTAAGGTTGTTTTGTATAAGAAGCTTACGACTTAGATACTCAACCATTTGAGAAGAATGTCAAAGTGATATTCTAAAAAACAACAAACTCATGAATTCACATCATGAATATACCACAAATATTACACATGCGAAATTTGGCATGTAACGTTACAAACAACAAACAGATCATGTACTTTTATTGAGCTCAGTTCCCTAACCAGATATCAAACGTAGAAAACTCTTCTAGACCATTAACTTTAATGAACAGTACGTACCAACAGTTTTATCGTGTTTGTAGTAACTGTATGGTTTCCTCAAAGTACATGTAATAAATACAGTTCGTCCTTTCAGCAGAATGAAAAGCCCGTTTAAATTGAAAATCAGTTTTTCATATTATGTAACTACTGGTTTTCGTAGCATTGCAGCCGTCTTGATAATCTTTCGTGCATCAGATATCTAATCTGAACCAGATGACATAACAGTTTCACATTCCCATGTTACCAGCATTGACATCGCTCTAATTAGCTAATCCTGGCATTGGCGACAGGGTCGGGAGTGTGCTAAACTACCTCCATGGTATTTCACGAATCACTCGGTGTTAAGTGCACGTGAGAATTGCCGCGCTCCATATAACTCAATTATTAGCTTGACGGCACCTTATAGGCACATTAGCTTTATATTGGAGTAACATCATTACTTTATATTGCATGGTATAATCGTTTGGACCAAAAATTTATGGTTATAAAGGCGGTAAAAAGTAAGTGTTACGATAGTAATGTTAATTACATTAAAGTCAGGTTTAAGGAGTTCATAGACAAGATTTAAATTAAAACAAAACATATGCAAATATCCGCCGCTCTTCAAAGGATGTTATAGTTTAGACTGTGACCCGTAAATCCGTCATAAATCCCTTTTCTACTATTTAATTCATTGCTCTGAACTTTAAATGGATCTGAAAAGGACTCTAGGGGATAGCTGTGTGCATATGAGAGTATTAGCCGAATCTAAGCGATTATCCTTTGACCGTTACTGGCTAATGCCGGTGAGATCCGAGATCTCGAGGCGGTCCGCACCGGTGGGTCTGGTCAGTCCCCGCGCGACTTCCGTTCACTACTCCACTTACATCAGTTCAATGCACCACGTTTTAGAAACACGATCAATACTGTTACTACATATAATATTATGTTGTGATAAGTAAACCCGTCCTAAGATACATTACATACATATGAAATTTTATATTTATCTAAAAGGTAGTCTCTAATCCAAAAATTACGAAGTGATTAGATTTATCTCTAGTTTGTACTTAAGCCTCTCATCCATAGAACGTGAGTACAGCATACTAATGTCGACAGTGAAGGATCTTGTACAAGGCCGAGTAGGAGACAAAAGTAGCTACGCTCACAGCGGGGATTTTTTCAACAATCTAGGTGTCACAAAAGTAACTAGTAATAGGAAATACTAAAAACAGTCCAATGTATATAAATAAATAAACGTACTGAATGGCATTGCATTACTTTACTGAAGGCTGAAATACTCTGAAATAGTATGTACCTACCTTCTGCGGAATCGTTCAAAATTCGAAGTCTGTATTAAAATTAAACTATTCCCTATGGCAAACGAATAGTTTCATACAAATTAACGCTTTTATGCTGATTAAACATATAGAATAGAATATTTCACTAGAATTCAACAAGGAACAAATAAAACTATAAAATAAGTTAAAATTAAATCGCAAGTTGCCAAATCAAAAGACATAATATATTTTGAAACGAACGAGGAATAGAACATAAAAGTTTCAGGTAAGTTCGTTACCAATTATTGTATAATCTGCTAGTGCTGGAACAATTGGGCGTGGGTAGAGCGTGTGAATGAATTTCACGCGGCACTCAGACCTAACGTGATCACTAGTGCACTGGATTTTATTAGCAATTCAGTTAAAACCTGCTGGACCGAATCATTTTGAAACGTCTGCCGGCTAATTATCTTAATGCAAAGTGGAAGTTCTCCTTTTATAAAAGTTTTTATACTGACTCAGAGCTGTAAGACTGTTCCATTTAAATACAAGTTTTCGAGCTGTTTGTATAAGTTTCTAGTAATTACTTTCTTTACAGTGACGTGGCATTAATTAGAAAAACATTCAAGTCAGTAGTGCAACGGATGGAATTTGTATTGCTTTTGTGGATGGAAGTGGAGTGCCTCATGGGTTTTTCTGACAATTTTGAAATAAAAACAAGCTTAAATACATCAATTAATTAGCAAAACGTTCATCAAAGCGAAAACCAGTACGCGTAGATGAGATTTATGAAAAGCTCCTGAATTGCAGATTTAATTTTCGTTGAGCTTTTCTGCATTCCCAGCGGATTTTAAATGAGTGAAATAGTTGTAAATCGTCACTAGATAAATGTGAACTGAGCAGGAAAAATAAATTACTAACGCTGAGTAACTCTGTGATTACGTTTGTTACTACATTATCAATTAAATATAGCCTGTTACTAATTTTTTGATTAATTATAATTGTGAAGTTAGAAGACTACTTTTTTATTAAAATTTATTTTAAAAAACATCTATATACATGATCTCCGTACTACCCTCTTCGTAGGAGTAATAAAGCTGTCATATGATGGTATGAATAGATAAAAGTGGCAGGTGTTTATTTTCAAGTCATTTTTAAAATAGCACAGTCGGTTTTTAACACCCTCAGAGTCACGCAAACTCGTAATCAGTTAATCCATTTATTGTACTACATTGTAGTACACTTTTTCAGTTATGTACTCAGTGAGTATTTTACGTAAGGCTTATTTTTTTATATTAATTTTAAATGAAGGTTTCAACAGTTTATATTTTATCAATTTGCTTATATTACAGCAATTATCTATACTAATATTATAAAGCTGAAGAGTTTGTTTGTTTGTTTGTTTGTTTGTTTGTTTGTTTGTTTGAACGCGCTAATCTCAGGAACTACTGGTCCGATTTGAAAAATTCTTTCAGTGTTGGATAGCTCATTTATTGAGGAAGGCTATAGGCTATATAACATCACGCTACGACCAATAGGAGCGGAGCATAAATGAAAAATGTCGCAAAAATGAAAAACCGTTGAAACTAAAACACGCGGACAAAGTCGCGGGGGACAGCTAGTCTTATAATATGAACCATTGGGCTTTACAAGATCCTATTTTTGGCTACGTGTTTAGCAATTTTCGGAAGTAATCCTGCAATTTACCCACCGGATATCCAGCTGAACATTTGGACCGCATTCACATTTTACCACCGGACATTTTAGGTGCATATCCGGACAAACATTGTAAGTATAGTGTCACTTCTTACAAAGTGAATTTACTAGTTCCATTCTTTGTAAGGAATCTACAATGCAATAGGCGATAGCGCTAGAATTTCAAACTCTGTCTGTGCTTTCCGTCAAGTAAAGTTGCTGTCAAAAGGTCACAGGTCTTTCTGTGATAAAAATAAAAACACATGTATGAGCGCTGTTGTATTTGTGGATACCACAACCTAATTCTTTTTATCTATTATTTTTTTATCTACATACTATGAATCTTGTCTCTACATAATTCTAAATAAGGGAGGATGGTCCATTTTCTATTGTTTTGTTACACAATATGCACGTTTGTTAGTGCTTTTATGTTAACCTGAAAATACTTTTTCAATTTATTGTAAACGTCATTCTTACTTAAAAGGAGGTAGTCTGGTAAAAGAAGAAATGAGCAGACCCGTATAAAAACTTACTGTCACGCTAAATGATTATCATTATGAGCCGCACCACCGGGATAGCAACGTTTGCGAGAAATTGGATGTGGGCGTCGTAAAGCGCTAGTTGTAAGGCCCGTTATCTCTCTGCTTTTAAATTAATTAATCCGTGTAACAATGAACTTCCACTAATAAATTTAAAGGACGGAAAATTCCCACATTCTATGTCATGAGTGTGCAGTAATTTCAAGCGTAGCCAATGATGAATTACCGAAACTCTCAGTTTCAGAAACTTTCATTTTCTATATGTTTACGTTGTAACGAAATAATGTAAACATAAACATTACATAACAACAATAAATCTTGAAACACAATACGAGTTTGCATTGAAGCATCACAATAAAGCGGCTTTACATTCGTTGTCAGACACACGCATTAGTCATACAACCACAAGACTGGATGGCGAGCACACTGCAGTTAAAGCTGGATTTAATTTTGGCCTTTGAACCTATTCAATGGGGTAATCTGCGTACCTAGACTGAGTCAGAGGAAAAGAACTGTTTAGGTTTGTTAATTTAAATTAGCCGAATTATCTAGTGAGGATGGGAAGCAGACGACCTTTGAAACTTGTCACGAACGGTGAATTAACCTGAATAGGCCAGAAAAATAAACGCGATAGTTATCCTTAGAACTAGCTTATGTAACTTATTGCCTCAACAAAGCATAAAGTTACATTAAGTTGACTTATCCCTGTTACACTAGAAATGAGATTTAATATTAATAAATTAATATTACTAACTGCAAAATATCCGATGTGATATTCTAGGAAACTCCTGAAAACTCTGCTCTATTTCTAGCCTGAACCCGTTTAAATATTTATTACCAATCAAAAGCACGAGAGCCAAGCTTGTGTTTAAAGGGTCAGTTAAAGACGACACATTATATAATATATGTAGAACGTGCATGAGAATATAATGATAGAACTTAAAAGAAATTCCACAATATTAACTAAGAACGTAAAAGAAAACTTCTATAGGTCATGAAGACAAAATTCAAGGGAAGTTAATAAGTTAAGGAAGGGAGAAGTTATCCCAAAGAAGGTAAAGTCAATGCATATTTTGTGGATCATCTGTCGTATGTTTAATAACTCCATAATGTATTTGCAATGGCAAGCGCAAATACGTTTCTATATTTAACTAATGAGTTCCAGTGTTAGTTTAACGTTTGAACGTACATAAAACTGACGACTTTCAATACACACAACATATATTATAGAAACGCCTGGATAAACGACCGTCACAAGGACATTTTAGAATAAGCTGGCGATTGCAATAGACTGCAAAGCTAGAAATTAAATATTTATAAGGAAATCCAAAAATAACTGTTATATTCGTACCGTACTATTTAGAAAGAAAAGTAGTAAAGTTTGACATAAACTTAACGGATAAGTTGGCACTGCCTACTCTTTTTCAAGCTGAAAAGACGGCTGCAGCGCACATAAAAATATGAAAGACCATTATCCACGAAATGAATCAAAATTTCAAGACATGGGCGCTATTAAATGACATACAGATGCATAATTGTATGAGTACGAGTCTCAACACACTATTGCAGTTCAGAATGCAGGCAGCAATAACCGGAGCGAATAAATAAGATGGCTATTCAAACGAGATTGAATTCATTTTCTTGCGCGATGCAGTTAAATCTAGACGAAACTGATGTATCATCAGTAAGGACCATTTCACTTTGTTATTTTTTATCAAAGTGCTCTATAATGACTTACAGGCGTTAAGAAATCTTTAATCTAGTGTAACATGGGTTCTAAGTAAAATATGTACGGTATGTAAAATTTAAAATTCTACTGAAAGTCGGCATCAGTATCGCCTTGCAATAAATGAAAACTTAACTAGGTACCTAGGTATATCGTCCTCGCCTGAATTTCACTACTAGCTGCTGCTTAGTGCATATAAATAAATGTTTCAATGAATATGTAGTATATTAACCAATGTATCTAGCTAATTTCGTCCAAAAGCTCACTGAAATGAACCATAGAAACCCATTAATATAAACTTCCTAACTAATTTATATGCCTAGTTCTCAGAAGTTCTTTGAACGCGTAGTTCGTTTACTTGCATGTCAATCAATAATGTGGATAAACTCAAAATAGAATATCTGTTTTTCATATCCTATAAGCAACTAAGGTAGGAGCATGGGCCAGCTTTCTTTTTCCATTTACATCTTGGAAAGTAGTTCGTGGTTTTTTTATGATATTTCATTTTACATCCTTACTTATAAATGCGAAAGTAACTGTCTGTCTGTTACGCTTTCACGGCAAAACCTCTGAACCGATTTGTATGAAACTTTGTATGGGTTAGCATTAACCTTTAATCCTAAGAGTACCTTCGCAACTTAAACTCGTCTAGTCTCGTAAATTTTATTCATAGGTACCCAAAGCTTAATATCAATTTTGAAGGACTCATGATTCTCTGTAGTAAAATGAAGTGGCATTTACGCAAATTTCGTGTGAAAAGACGAGACAGAAGGTTTGTGCCTAGCTGAACGTGCATACATAATGCCGTCTCCTACACGACCCAAGGCAAACATAATTACGTTCATTGTTGACTTTTGACGCTTACTTCGTAAATAACTTAAACTGCGAAAGGTAATGCATGTATTCTTTGGCTTTGACTCAACTACGTTACGAAGTCTTTCAAACTAAAATTGACTTATTAAATTTGTTCGGAAAAATTGAAATGTGACAAGGCAATTTACTTTCTATTAATTTCAATTTTTCGTTAGAATACTTTATTTTCTTTAGCTTCTATTTTAAACCAGATTTGACAAATATTACATCTGATAGTCCGTGAAGGGCAAGCAGCTTTCAAAAATATAAAATTAAACTAAGAAAAGGTTTTTCAACTTCCACAATACAAACGCAAAATGCTTTCAGATCGAAGAAATAAAATGAACCGTTGTGAACGTTTCTAGTTTCAATATCTTGTTAATAAAAATGGCGATATTGCGACATCTCAATTGTATTCTGAACCTGCACAATAAAATGAGAGTAGGGATACCGTTACACTACTATGCAAAATAGTATAGTAGAATTCATCTTGTTATATATATATGAATAGCTATTGTCGTATACCTCATACACGTATATACATGCACGTATGTGCATTGATGAAAAATATTGTGTTGTCGAGTTCAAGATTTTCAGCCGTTTTCAACTTTCCTATTTAACAAATTGAATTACTATTGCCATCTTCTACCATTTCTATTTCTCGAGTACATTTTCAGCATATATTCCATTTACCGTTATTGCAATTGTGCGGAACACGACGCGTGGGCGTCATGTCAGGGTATCACGTCACTCAATTCCGTAATGGATGTACTGAGTAGCTCTTTATAATAAATTTTCTATTTAAAATTAAAGCATGGTACCACACTAGGTCCGTTGTGGCAATGGAAGTATTAATTTAAGTGGTAGATATTGATATTAATAGCAATTATAGTCATTTAAATCGAGTTATCTTTAATTTTGACGAAGACAAAATAATTTGGTTTTTTATGCTCTGACATGTCCTTTATCTGTAGCGGCCATTTCCAACCCATGTATATAATTCATACTAACCTTAAGTTACATCCATAACATCATTTATTAAAAGAATACGAGTTGAGTATTTGTTTCAATTCGAGGAATAAGCCACGTACTACATAATTTAAGCAGACGATCAGTGGAATTGTGAGGACGTTCTATAAAATTACATACCAACCCTCATTCTACCCTGTTATAATAGGGGCAGACTTAGTGGCGCGTAACTAATATAGAAATAAGTACGATATTTGTGTCTTGAAACTTAAAAATGATTATTAACAAACTTAATTGTTTTTTATTGATGTTAGATTATGTAAAAAACTTCGAAATACACATTTTTAAGTGTATCTAAGAACATTATCAGTTAAGGTATATTTTTTTAACATCCATCCAAAAACCTTCAAAGAACAATTACAATCACGAAGAAAGTCTAGGTGTGGCGAAATTTACTTTAATAACGTTAAAAGCTTATCAGGAACGATACGTAGGTACCTACTAGTGATGGTGTTGGTAATTAGTAGTTAGTCATGCTTCAGCTAAAAGTACCATTAAGTAGAACTATTTCCTTTCAAAGATTCAAACATGATAACCTTAATGGCATGCTCATTCATCATGTTCGACAACAAATAAAAAATAAGGAATAATGTGGCTAGGATATTCATATCGACTTGCGTTCTGGTTTGCTTTTAAGTACGAGTGATTGGATTTTACGACCATTGTGATATTGATATCTTACTTATAATCTACAAAAGATTTACACCATAACGAAATAATAAAAAAGTTTTTTTTTAATTTATGTATTTGAATAATATCGAGATTGCTTCACAGTATTCAGTAAATAGCGAAATCCAAAAGGAAATCAAAGTTAGGTAACACCTAAGTATGTCGTGTCGCAGTACGCAGCAATTTTTGTACCCTCTTTAGAGCAGGTCGATAAAGTTTTCGAAACCAATATAGAAGTATAATCAATGTAGTCTTGCAGTCTACGAGTCTGCGGGCGCGTCGCGTAGTTATATAACATTCAGCAGTCCTGTCTAATCAATACGGCGCGAGCACTTGATGCTAGGGCCAATGTACGGGGTAACTCGAGGCGCTCCACTCTACGATATCTTGGCTACCATCTTGGCACAGGCTCTGCCTGACGTTTGCGTTTCCCTTTTGACGTTTTAACTCTTTTATGACACGTGTAAACGTGTTTAGATTTGTAATTTCGGTATCTGAAATTGATTTCGGTAGCGGCGATAAACGCTGATTTATGAACATTTTGGCAATGTTGCTAAGTATCTACGTTTCTTATATACATAACCGTTACAACAAAATATCTGAAGACTGCAATTGTTTTTTCCTTGTGAAGTACAAAATTTAAAATTACCTATCACTCCCAAATATTTTTGCATATTTGGGAGTGATAGGTAATTTTATATTTTTTAAATTTTCTGTCATCAAGTCATATCTCGAGAATAGCAAAAAATTAAAACTATACTAAATATATATATCCAGCAAGAAAAAAGAAGTAGGGCCACGCCCTCAAGTTTTAGAATACAAGTACAATACCTACTATTGCCTCTTAAACCCTATGGTGGGTACGGTATGGTACTAAAGGAGATAGAATTGTTCTCGAACTGCCAGTTCAGCGCGTTACGATTGAAATAAAAACCTTTTTTCTGACTGAATGAATACTTCGTTAAAATATGTCTCAGTAACCATGAAATTAATCTTTTTAAGCTAATATAATCATTGCTAAGCCAATATAAGAACATGCGTACTAGGAAATGGGGATCCTCGTAATATGGAGCAACGTTCGGATGAAATATGTCGTAGTATCTACATTTTATTACTTGGCATTACTTCCTTGGGACAAATAGGCAACAAATTACATTCATATTCTCTGTGACAGATGAAAATTTAAAAAGGACATTGAATTTGTTAATGCGTTAAGCTAGACGCCATAAAAAATTTAATAATCCAAGTATGTGTATTGTGTAATGTAGCAGTGATTTTAAATTATGATGGCCCTCTAAATCAATTTTATAAAGCCAACAGTTATTTACTTAGTAGCAACACTCAGCATCACAGGAATCTCTTTAAAATAAGAGCCAGTGCAATGAACTGAGAGATAGCCACACCCAGTTATGTAAGTGTGAGTATGAAATTATTGTAAGGACCTAAACTACCTATTATTTAGTAGCTTATAATTTCAGGTCTAACCAGAGAATCACATCAATTTCAATAACAAGGTCGATTATAATTATGTTTGTCTGCCATATTCGATCCGAATTAATCGTTTCTTCAGATTTGAATAAGTCGAAAACACTATTTGAAATGTGTTAATCGTCACTTTTCAGTATACCTTACCTTTCTACTTTCAATATCAATAACTCAAAAGACAACTTGCGATAATGTAAAAAGCCAGAATCTTGTACAAACATACATAACTTGCTGATAAGCTCACATAGTTTCTGCAAGTAAGGCGGACTCTGGCATTCGGCCAGCAAAAAGGTAGGACGAAAAATAAAAACCTACCTTTACATATATTGCTTTTCTACGTATGTTAACATGATAAAACCAACAGAGTCTGGCAAATTGCACTACAAATAAGTGTGTCAATGACTGGCACGCACGTGAGCCGAAAAGTCCATTGCTAAGGATACCCTGAATTTCGTTTCAAGGACTTTCTTGCTACCCCAGTCATAAACACGAGTTCATTAGAATGCCGTCACGCAACTACCCTTATGACCTTTCTTGGGACTTATAAAAATATTACATAAGAAAAACAAGGTGTCAGGGCTGCTTATTTAAATCGAATTATTTGTACCTCCGTTTGTTTGTCACGGCGACGAGTTTATGAATATAGGAAGATCATTACCGAATTGAAAATCAATATCTGTAGTAAGCTTATATAAGGTAAGTGATACAAATAAGGCCTACCTAATTTGAAACACTCATATCATGATAAATTATTCAAAAAAGGTAATAAATAAAAGCAAGGCATTATTCTTTGGTCTATATATTTTTAGTAATTAAGAAAACATATTGTAATATTTTATCAAAAATCACTTAAAAAGAGGTTTTTCCGTTTCCTTAGGCCTTTTTAAAACATAGTGATCGAACAAAGCCTATATCCTAAGATGTTACGAATATTGTTGTTAGAGTATTAATTGTGTAATATTTATATTTCTGAGCCTTTTATCAAATGTTTCCATGAGATCCTTGAACAACTTTTTAAGTTATTTTACTAAATATTATGCTTAAATTGCTAGTCAGACTTAAAGTCGCATATTAACAAGAAATAAAGAATAATATAAAAAAAAACTTATCCAATCAAACAAAAATTTGAAAATGAACATATCTTTTCAAAAATATTATTAAATATTGAAAACTAAATTTATTTTGACAGGCCTTAATAAAACAAGGTATCTAAATAAGGCCTTGGAACTTAATAAATATCATAATTTGCTTAGAAATCACTGTTTGTTGGTGATGTAATGTAAGCCGGCAGCCCTTCTCAACCAGCCTTTTCCTGCAAGTCCAAGAAACATCTTTGTTGAAATTATTGGCAATGATATATTTGTCACAAAAAGTAAATGCTTGTATCCGAATCATTTTGGCTTTAGAGGTATTTTTTTTTTCAAAAAGTTTTATTATTCGCCTGACGAAATATTTTCATGCTAAGCTCTTATGTAAAATACCATTTTTGGATGATTTCTAATGGTTTTTCGGAACGCCATTATTGCGCCGAAGCTTTGTAAGTCGATAATCGCCCACAACAAACATCATTAACGACAGCTCTTAAGCTTTCTTCGGACCACGTAGCCCATTTTCGTCTTGGAGGAGACATACTGAGATAATCAATCTGTAAATAAACCTAATAAAGTTAAAATTTAACAGAATTCCTATTAAGGCCTCGGGTCATAAATGAGGCCTATTTTAAAATTAGGCTTTATTTAGTATTTTATACTTCATAAATGTTATAAGCAGTATTTAATTCGCAAATTCATAAAATTACAATTTAAAGTCATAGTTACCTTTTTGATGAGTTATATTGAGATCCGTATAAATTACATGAAACAAAACTTCAAAGAATAACGTATTAAAATTCGATAGAAATTACGACAAATTAATAACGCGCAATGAAAACGCACGTCCGTCACAAACGACCGGCCACTGCTGTCGCTGTGAGCGCGAGAGGACCTCTCGCGCACTGTTTACCGAGTCGTGGGGCTGTCATCTATGCGTGTGTGAAGTTATTTTTGATGTAAATATATTTTAACCGACTTTTCCGCACTTCAGGCCTTATTTGAGCATAGGCCTTATTTGTATCAAGTACCTTAGAAAATGGTCGATCACCAGAACGCGTAACACTGCTAAGTGTTCATTTACATATAAATTGTCTATTTGGCCACTTTAAAACAGTTACTTAGAGGGACCCATGTTAATCCTTATCAAGTGTTAAAATATAATTACAATACATTATAGATATTTAAGTATAAGTAGATCTAGCTAGATGAAAAGACTTAATTGCGACGAGATTTTTTTACATTGTAACTATAAACCTTAGAATATACCAATATAGACAAGCATAGAGTGCGAGCAGCCGATGTGCCGACCGTAAGCAAATTCTAGCTGTAAGTACTATGCTCGTTCACTGATTTTAGTGATTTTCCGTGCGACAGACGTTTATGTGAAAATATCGATGGCTCCGATATTGTTAGGGTAATATTAGGTTTTGAAATAGTTTTAATTTAACGCGCGTGCTCTTATTTGACACTAATTTTACGATTTTACTTGTTTATACTAATGACTTAAGGTCATATTCGGTACGCGCACTCTATAGTTTACTTATTTTTCTCTAAAGTGGAAAGATAATGTAACGCAAAAAAAATGCGCATGACAATTTGTACTATTTGCTTCGTCTTTTAAATGTAAGCCAACTACGTCGTGCAGTCTCTCATATAAAAGGGTTTGTGTGTCTGAGGAACAAACAGACAGAGCTGAGGTCATTGTGTAAGAGTTCCGTTTTACCAACATTGGTACGGAATACAAAAAATACTGTCCATTTCACGCTACGAGTATCCTCGAACCCGTATAATCTGATAATAAAAATGTTTGCTGAAATAGAAAGACGGAATGGTCCCAGTGGTATGTCGGATACGTAATCCCATCTGATTTATACATACATACCGTAATATATTTTACACTAAATTTCAATCGGAAAGAGAAACATAAAAGCTTTGGCAAAATATCGTTTCATTACAATCAATTTCTAGGGCTGTATGCCAAGGCATGGCAAAAATGGCCCTTAAATTTGGAATTTTGGCCTAGACAATCTAAAAATACAGTAATATGATTCAAGCGATATGAATTTTGTAAGCCTGAATAATTGGGCGTATATCCAAAGTAAAGCAAAGGCATTGTAGGCCATAGAGTTGCGCCCTTTTTACCTTACCGAGTTTATGGACAAAATAAATGAGGTACATTGTACGAATAAACGCAATGCGACTTATTCGGTACCCAAAAGGAATTTCTTCTCATAAAAACCTGTAATAAGTACCTACACAAATTTTATAAAATACACAGTCCACGTAGACTATGTGTATCTTAGAATTTGCAGTACCTACAGACTAATGTCAAACACGTTTTGATAACTATTATTCATTCTTTAGCTACTAAAAACACAAACATCCATTCAGTCTCTTATTGAAATAATGATATTCATGTAAGTAAAAAAACACAAGACGATAACGGAATTGTCATTCACAGAGAAAACTACTGAATGTTTCATATGGAACTTGTACAGTTTATCCATAGGGGTTATTTCTACGCGCAAGCATGACACCGTACGCGAGAGCTACTTGTATAATGAAATCGTAACATTTGAATAACATCGTCGAGACTCTCAGCCCAACCAGGGGAACTGAGAAACTCTATAGAGAAGAACATTCTAGAACAAACATAATTTTGAATACTGCACGGCTTAGGCGTTACAAATAAGATTATACAACTTCATATGAGCTTTTCATGATCTAACTTTAAATGTCTTGGTTTAAGTATTATAACTTAGATATTTCAGACACTTGTCGGAAAATGTTTGGCAATTAGTGTCCCCTCATTCGCCTCTAACAAGACGCTGCTCGAAAAGTTTCCAATTAAATGTTTTCTCGACGAAAATGTTGTGCAACACTTGACTCCAGAAGAGTCTTTGTTAACAATAGAAGAGGATAGCGTAGTTCTAAAGCCCCACTAACACTATTGTGCTCCAAGAAATTCTATGACGATAATACATACTCACGTGTTTGTACCTTGCTATCTAATCTATTAGGTACCTAGATAAAATATATATTTGTTTGTCTAAAAAGACCTTAATACACTTGCATGAAAATTACTCTTCAAAAATCCAATGATTAAAAAGTTCAAGATGGAAGTTATTAAAATTAATTAGCATTAATGCAAGCTTATCGGGATTAGCTAATAATTTGAGATGATACCTATTAATAGCCTACTTTATGTCGGCACTCCCTGAGAAAAATTAATCGCGAAAGTAAACTGACCTTCAGGCGCTTAATTGGTTCCGCTTTTCCACCATGATGAGCTATTTAATCTTCGTAAACAGAACCTCAATTGAAGCCAGTTTTACGATATGGGATTTCATGTAATGTTGTCGGGGTAGACGTACCTACTTCCAGGTCTATATATAGAAAGAATAGATATAAGACAGTCCGACTTTATGGAACGATGCCTAGAATTTATCCAAGTATTGCCTTCCTTTCTAAAGCCTAGCCTGGTCTAAGAGATTACGGTAATGCCTGGGTTTATTTATTGTGATATGTTTTTTACACGTCTTCAATCTAGGCATCGCGCGTGTTTCAAATAAATGTTCCACTAGACTCTTCAATTAAAATGTGAGAAGATTAACATAGAGTAGCGCTACTACCAATTCTAGTCCAAATTAAACAATAAAATGTTATTACCTAGTATAAAGTCAGCGAGTAGAAGCCACTATAGAATGAACCACGTCATAATATAGATAACTCTTTATTCGAGACTATTAAGTGCACCTCTAGCCTTTAAAACCCTAAAACCCAAATCATATTGCTACTATTGTAAGGTATACGTGGAATGTCAACTGGACCATCATGTTGGTCAGTCCGATCCATCTTATTCGACTTATTGATCCGGAGACAGGGTGGCTAGTTTTGTTTGAGAAAAAGGTGACCTATTTTAAAGTTTCAACAGAACTAGACAGACGCTTTAAAGTGGCGAGGAAATTGGATTGAGGTCTTAGGTTACACGTACTAGTAGAGGAACTGCGACTTAAGTGTCGTACGTACGAAGAATACGAGATTATGTAATATTTCTCCCCTTGTAAAATGAGCCGTGGTTGTTAGATACTTGAACTCAGAACAAGGTTTTTCTTGAGACAGCATAAAGTTTCAAAAATGATTCAATCAGGTACCCATATTTTTTAAACTGGTTCACGTCTTGACGAAAACCGATAATTTTCTTAAACTACACCACGATACCTACGTTAAGTGCATAATGTCGCGTGTCTGACACTGAACACAGTCAATTTGCAGTAAATCACCCAAGAGGTCAGGAGTGACGTGCATCGCGCTACACAACAATGCTCTAGAATCTAAGGTCTCATGTTATGGCTTTAATATACCAACGTAAAGCTATCACAGCATGTAGGCTTATTTTTTATCCAACGATCCGTGTAAGCGACGTATGAGGCTTAAAAATCCGACTGACACAAATTAAAATCACGAGCGGCTAACGAACTGAAAGAATCGATCCATGCGCGCTCAGCTCTGTAACCGGCTAATTGATTTAGCTTTTCAGACTGCCCCAAATATTGAACAGCCTCACACAACACCCTGTTACATAATACCATAATTACAAAGTGTAATCTCTTGTTAAAAAGTATGTCTGATAAATGATTCGCCACTACGGTAATTCAATATTAACTTATACTAATGCATTATTTACACTGACATTTCTCTGGCTTTTTGCCAGAATCTGCGTCACGTAACTGAACTGATCGTGCACTTATTGGATAACGCATGTCGATACGCCACTCAAGTCCTCAACAAAATCAGCAACTAATAATAATACCAAGGTCCATTTTACAGAAAGTATTTTAGTTCATAGTGCAACATGTCGACTATCTTTATTTCTGTATAACATTAAATGAGTCTTTATTAATTTTAAAAAAGAACCACATAAACCGCTTTTATACTGTCCTAAGTAGGTTAACAATTGGATAAATAAATAATTTTCGCTACCCCAAAAAACATAGATAAGGGTTCTCGACGCCACAACACAATTCCGTCATAATAATTAATGACAGTCATAAAAGTTGGAAGCAGTTCCAACGTAGTTATTTGTACGGCTCAGTTTTTGAATCGCATAACAGAAATCGGTAACAATTTGGCGCCAGTGCATCTAAGTTATGAAACTTGCAGCGCGACCTGACCCGATCGATGGCGACCTCTTTAGCGACCAATGCACCAAGTTAACTGCCCGGGAAAACCGTAGCGTGTGCTTTGTTACATTACAAAAATAAGTTGCCTCGATTTAAATCGTAGTGTATATGCATCGTTGATCTAGTTTTAAAACTACTTTTAACTGCCTACAGAATTGCATGAGAATACACAGTTGTGTCATTTGAAATGAGCGAATTATTTCAGGCGTTCTGGGAAAATATGGCCAGATACGAGCCACGCCCAGTTTTTAGATATTTTCTGAGTATGGTGATATTCTATGAAAGCAATCGCACGCTCTTTTTTTGTTACTCTTACATACGTATGTATGAAGAATTTAAATGAATTTTAAGGACAATAAACATATTCATGATCTATTTTCTCCCTTATATTTATTTGAGTAAGTAAGAGTTCCAATTACACGAAACGTCAAAAGAATCTATATAATTGCTCTGAAATGTTAAACGAGCGTCGTTTAAATAAATACGAGCATTTTCCTTTAGCTCAGCCGTATGAAATAAAAAACCCTTGAGAAATTTCCGGACGAGACTTATCGTTGTAATCCTATACAAAGTCAAGCTAGATGGATGAAGACTTCGTCATTTCGCAAAGTAGAGGAAGAATATCACAAGATAGAAAAATAAATAAAATACGTAGAATGTTTGGCACTTTCAGTAAAAGCATTTGTTCTGTTTAAAGATGGGATAGCATTACTTGCAAATATTATCAGATCAATAAATAGTGAGTTGGCCATGGATGAGAATATTTATTATAACATCAGTTATATCGGTAATTTTCGATTTGCCAAATGTAAGCTCAAGAAAGAAGCTGTTTATTTTTTAGTGAATTACCGCTTAAGTGGAAATGTATGATTATTTCCAAAGCTGTAAAATATTGTTTAAGACACTATATTTAAACTGAAAAGTTCGGTTTTAATTCCAGCCCCCCTAGACAAGTGGCATTTCGACAAGCGTAAACGGTGATAGAAATCGCTCAAATGACATTAAATGTATGGAAATGACATTTCGTTTCGATAAGTCACGTGACTTAGGTTTGTCACTTCCACACATTTGAACGATTCGATCAGCGTTATCGCTTGTCGAAATGTCACTTGTCTAGGGGGGCAGGCGAGTAAAAAGGTAATTTAAAACTATTGCCATATCACGGAGGCTTTTATGACTTCGCATTAAATATGCTAAATCCACAATATAATAATCTGATGCTTGAATACTGACGATGTAATGCTTTCATATCCTTATGTACCTATATGTGAAACATATGTGTAGATCAGGACCTTCTAGAACGATTTGTACGACACCATTACTGGCAAAAGACGGTTGCTTCCGTAGTCCATATCTCAACGGCAACAAAAGATGTAATTCCAGACTTTATGAGGTACTCTCACAATACATTTTATCTCAGTACGCACATTTTCTGGGAAATATATCGACCAGAAGAACATAAATTGTTTGTTATTAACTTATATCTTATAGTGAATTCCACGCACTATGTAGGAATATAGTAAAACGGCCTATAATATCTTGTTAATAATTTTGGAGTTAAAAAGTTCAGCAATTAATTTCAAATTAAGTTTTAGCATTAGCTTTAGTACTTTTACGTCAATAGAAAGCACTAATGACTGCACATCACGAACATTCGCACCGTCAACATAGCCTACATCACGTACGTGCTCAGGCCTTGAAGATATCGAACAAGCAATAAACATTGGATATTGATACCTTAACGGAGTCGAACAGAAGAAAATATTAGATCAAAAGACAACACGAATTCTAAGTAATAAAAGTACTTTTTACGACACAAGTTGTGGCGTATATTTTTCCGTAGACATGGTAACTGAGGTACCTAATATAAATACATATATGGAAGACGAGCATTAACTACATATAGGTGGTAAAATGAATGTTGACCTATCTATAAAATAATACGAGGTATGTTTAGTTTAAAATAAGCAGGAGTGGAGCTTTACGTGCAATTCATTACTTTGCTCGCATTCACTATTGTTTCCGGAAGTACCTACATAGAATAGTTGACTCTCGGATAGCTTTAATTAACAAGAGTACCTGTTAGAAATAATCGACAAGGTGATAATATATTTCCAAATACAATGCTACAGAATATTTTCAAGCACGAAGCCTTGTTGCTACGCAAACGATAGCTATAGGCTTTTCTAGATCCCTATCTGTCATAACGAGGTACTAGTACCTGCTGTGTATTCCATTCCATTACGTGCTTAGGTATATCTCAAGTAGTGGCCTCAGTTCATTTTGCAAAATATTCTTTGTTGTCGAGAACGTTATCTTGGCAAAGTTAACGCACGCAATGTTTTCAACCCCCTTTCTAATTCTACATAACTGCAAAATGTATAAGTTTTGATACATAGGTACCTACAAAGGTTACTTACCTTAGGTACATAATAAGTTCAAGCTTGTTACCTTACATGTAAGTATTTACTTAATTCTAAGCTTTAACAGCTACCCTGAAAAAAGCTTCGCAAAATATTTCTAACCAGCCTACCAGACTTTCCTAAAAATATACGTATTAACTTCAAATTACGAAAATCTCTTATGATATATTTAACATCTTTTAGAAGGTGACCTTCAGCATTAAAAAGTTCCGCGCCGTATAAAATTCCCTCCCTAAGAGATTTCACCCTAAAGTGGCTATCATTATGTAGCCAGTAACAATGTTCGACGGGTCTCGAGCCGAGATAAATATTCACGCCTCGCTTGCGATATTCTGAAGTCGACAACGCTCAGGGTAGTCCTCAGGCAATGTACAAATGAAAAATAATAAGCAGCGAATGTTTTTGTGAATATCGCAATTTACTGAACAATAGCTTTCCTGCTCCATTTCTTAGTAAGCTATGTGGAGCAGCAATTTCATATCGAGCAGTTAAGTTGACTAACGGAATTTAACTTCGATGAAAAAAAATAAACAATGCAAAAAAAATTTTTTTATTAAAGACTGGCTTTTTTTTACTATTAATTACTGATTAATTACTCGAATCTTCTAAGATGATAATTATAGCTCAAAATCCGTATAAACTGTACAAAGCTTTTTAATATAAGCGTATTTAACACCAACAGATGATTTAATTAATGGCACAATCTGTCTGTTGTTTCGTCGGGCACTAACGAGGTAGCCGCCGACAGCGGTGTAATTAAAACGCTTCAAAAGGCGCCCGACGTTACTCAGCTAACATTTAGATACTTCTGAATAATATCCTCATTAGAACAAGGAGTTACACAACGTCTGCGACAATCGCCACCCACGACAGCGCAAGAGTTATGAGGACACGCTCTCATTCCCGACATCCTGTGGGAAGTGCGGCTACTTGCGTCAGCATCGTGCAGGACCTTAGCCTAACTCTTGTAGTTAGCCTGTTCTAGACGATCTCTCAGACGATCACAAGTGTGATATATGACATAGTCTTAAGCTAACCACGATTGCCCATCAAACACTTAAAATCCCATGGACTTACCCTTTGTTTTATTCTTAAATCTATATTACTCACGTAAAATGCAATGCACACAGAGTTTAAGTGGGTTTGCATAGATCTAATGAATTTACCCCAGAGATGTCTGTGAATTGAATCGAGTTATCTCTAAAAGGGTTTCCGTTTTGACGTGCCCCATATTCGCAAGGCTGTTTTCTAATTTCACAGCCGACTGCCTATTACGGGCGCAAAAAGATAGGTACGAGTTTTGTGTTATATGTGAGGCAAGAAAAGTTTCCGAAATTAGCAGAAACTTATTCGCTAACAGGAATGGAGTACATACAATGGATTACATAAACTAAGTTCGCGGATAAAGTTACTGGAATGGAAACGTATTTTCAGTACCACTGAGCATTACGTTATGTGTGGAAAAATCTTTTGAATAGGCGTATACGTCCACTAATGATGTTAAAAATGAGACGCACGGACTATTGAGGCGTACTCATTCAGGCTATAATGCGAATGGCACAATGTTGAAATGGGTGCGGAAGGTCAACTATTCATGTGTTATCCGGCAATCCCAACCGGTTGGCATCCATCAATTCATTCACATAAGGAAGATGTTACTTTACAATTTGCTAATTTCGTAGTAGTGAATGATTATGCTCATCACTTGTTACCACGTTAG
This sequence comes from Diachrysia chrysitis, assembly GCA_932294365.1. Taxonomy (NCBI): domain Eukaryota; kingdom Metazoa; phylum Arthropoda; class Insecta; order Lepidoptera; family Noctuidae; genus Diachrysia; species Diachrysia chrysitis. The sequence continues at coordinate 4,688,534 of OW028661.1, forward strand.
AGCACAGCCGCCGCGTTCTAGGTTATACGAAAAATATAGGAAGATCGCTTTATTTCTTATCACTTAAGTGTACCAGAGGCTATCCTTCTCCGTAAATAATCGATTGGGATTTATGAGTACAATATTTAGGCGACACAAAGATTTGGTCTGTAATTTTCCGCTATAAAAGCTAGCGTACGTGGGTCTCCATTGGAGTATTCTGCCTACGGATGTGTTGGTAACCTTGGTCGAAGATGAGCTCGTCTTGGAGCGCGTGCTGTGTCCTTTGACACAAATGCGGATGCGCTCAATTGGCGAGGCGACCGCTATCGAACCGCGTTAAACACCACGCAAGGCTGCACTCCCTCACTTTTGCGATGTTTCATTAAATCGATGGTGGGAATACCAGAACAAACAGAGGGGTGGCTTGCTCAATCATAAAATTTTATTGTTTAGGTACTTACCAGTTATTGATTAATAAAAAAGGGTTTTTAATATCACTTTGTGTGGAAATCTGACTATTTTTTTGTCCACATCTAAGCATGTTCAAGCAGATACGCATAAATACCCCTTTTTATAGTCTTAATTTTCCTATGGCAACATTTGATTCAAAAAATTTAACAGTAGAAATTTGTCTAAAAGATTTTTTCATAAGTTTATTTACACTAAGTTTCTATTAAATTAAGAAAATCTTTTTCTATTTGTTAAATATATATAATTTAGAAAATGTTGATGTTCTTAAAACCTTACAATCAGTGGTACAACTATATATACATTATATGCTTTAAATTGTACCTTGGATTCAATATTGACGATTTACCCAGTATTAGGACAAGCTTAAACTGGAACTTCCTAATTATAACTATAATCCATGTTAATCCAATTGGTGCAAGAACTACTGAAACTACACTTGGCTTATGGCCCAGTGATCCCCGGTAACAAAATGTTCTTACTATTTGTGAGACTGAGTTTGCACACAGAATTTCACTACCCAGATCCAGAAAATAATATATGCATCAGATAAAAAATGTGCAAGTCCAAACAAAAATAATTCTTTGTTTAAATTTTTCTGAATAATCATGATTAACCTAAGGAGGACTTAAGGCCATGAAACATAGTCAGATGTTAAAAAAAAAATATGTATAAAGCCAATCAGGTGGTGCAAAGATGTCGACCACACCCATATAGACTTTGTTAGGTAAGTTTTACTGTAACAGTTTGTAATGTATTTTATCTGTTACACCAACATCACCAGTATAATAATGCATTGTATGTTGATTCATCTTTAACCCTTATTAACATATTTTGATACTAGTTTGTTAATGACTTTTAAATTTCTAATTTCAATATTTTACCTAATATTTTAGGATAATTAAAAGATTTTAGCAATAAGTATACCAGAAAGTAAAAAGATAATTAATTTATGTGTAATAAAACCATATTAACTGAAAATCATAGTCAGTTATATGGGCACTGCATAATTACGAAATGATGCCACATCATCAGGTATTTAGATTAGGGAGTCCTGACATATACAATACTTCAGTGTCTTTTGAATAATCATATACTTTTGAATTATCATATTATTATACTTTTTGAATAGGTTTCCAATCAGTATAATTGATGAAGATATGGTGAGATGATATAGTAGCTCTTGTATTTTATAAACCCCATTAAATAGTATCAAGACGGATGTTACCTTGATGATTAAGAGGAGTACTTATAATTTATTTTTCGTCATATGAAGTGAAAATAGTAATTTTATAACATCTAAATTTCCAAAGTTGGTCAAATTGTTTTGAGATGTAATGCTATCCATTACCATTTTAAGGTTTGTAATTTTCTTCTTATTAGAAAGTAAAATTATACTGTCATGTCATCGCTTATAAGTATTCGAATTTCATTTAATTATAAACCTTAGCAAAAAGTACAGTTTTCTTTCATTAATTATGCCGGTAGGTATAGCTCCCGGTTCGTATAATAACTGATTATTTCATGAATTAAAATGTCCTTACATATATTATAAAAACTCTACATGAATCGAAGAACAAACAAACCCTACAATCAAATGTATTTAATTGAGTTTTAATTCAAAACATATTAAGAAACTTCGTAATTTTGATTGAATAAAAACCAACGGCTGGGCGTGGTCTTCTCCGGTAATTTGTAACGTGTAAAACAAAAATTATGACCCAACAGTGAGTAGAAAACATACTTCAGTGTCTAAAATGTCCAAACAATGAAAAAAGATGCAAAAAAGAGGCCTATATCTAGAGAAATAACAAAATACTTACGTCCAGGGACTCCTTTGACGCCATCTTTCACACACAAACAAATTAATTTGACGTTTCACCAAAAATCGATAACAAGACTCCTAGTTTCGTTCGGATACGCAAACATGAAAAAAATCGTGAATACAAACTGTTTAAAATTGTTTTTTTTTTTTGTCATTACGATCATGGAAAAAAAGTTAAGTACCTAAGTAAAAATTATATTAATATTACATTTTTTATTTACATTGAAGATCATCCTAATTGAAATATCCTGTGTTTTCATGAATATAGTTATTATTACATGCTAATGCTAGATTTCTTCTTTTTAAATGATATTGCCGCTTTAAGATTTAATCGGTGCGGCAGCGGTGCGGAATCGATATTATGCTCTTTAGTATACATAAGCGGTACTGAAACCGAAAGCATACCGAGCGGCTATGGTTCAATGAATCAAAAACAGTAATGAGAATCAGAATTATCAAATCAGAAAGTGGCCTCAGAGCACCTCAGAGTTACAGTCCAACATAATTTCTATTAAGTAGTTGTAAATAAAGAAACATTTTTTAACCCGTTTAATTTTGTCGTAACACCGAGTTGCGCAATTATTTTACGAAACTGTTTAAGGGTTACAACTAAAAACATATAATAAGTATGTATCACCAGTTTCGGTTATAGTACTTATTTAACTACCACTATAATAGCGTATTCTTATCAAAACTCATATTCGTCTCATCAGTTTCTCTTTACTTATTTATTGAAAATATTATAATCAGTGATACATAGGTATTGATCTCTTTTGTAGAGTGCAGCTATCACATACTTAAAACAATCAACATAACTTAATTATTTATAGAATCAGTCGGACTTGACTTTTAAAGGCTATTTAACTAGGTTAAGATATATCTATAAAATTAAGTTTTAATTAGCAATTTAAACCTATTTTAAAGAAAAATTTCCGCGAAGATAGGCGTTGGTAACATACAAATCAATAAAGGGTCATGCACCTTTCGTTCCGAGGGGAGAAAATTCACGCTGCTTTAGGAAAGTATCATGTTGGAGATATTGTATGGTTGATGGTTGTATGTAACTACGGGTTTTTAAAGTAAACTTGTTTCCTTATAATTTCCATTATATAAGCCTATACAATTCAATATCAATGTGTGCTGCCGTGTCATAAATTGTTATTTACCTACTTATTAGTGCTAGGAAACCTTGTATGAAATTTAATATTTGTAAGATTTAGTGTAAAAATTGAACGTTTCTGTAATAAAACTTTTTATTATTTATTATTATTTTATTAATATTTTTATTGCTATTTTAAAGCGCTTATTGTATTTTTTTTAGTAAAACTCTTTGAAACTATTGCGTGTTACACAATATGATACATTTGCATATTTAAAAACTGTTTTAATATTAGATAGGTCAACACTGGCTACCGCTATCAACAAAATGAGCAAACGTCAATCGTCAAATGTCAGAGTCAGACAACATAACAAATAGGTACCAGGTATACCTATACTTATTGTAAGTGGTAAATAATTATGTATTCGTGTCATAAAAACATCTAAACTAAACTGTGATAAAGTGGTATATATGTTTTATTTATTGAAGTTATTAATATTACACTATTACCAATTATTTACCGGCATTTGTGCCTTGAAAGTATCGGTGACGCTTTCATGTTCTTTCCTTACCAGTAAAAAACTATAAAGCACTCGTCATTATTGTTTTTACTTGTTATTTTCTCGCAATATTTTACTATTGGAAATGTAGATCCATTTGTGTAAATAATTAAACACGCTTACTGTAGATTAGATACGTTTCTGATACAAAAAAAAAAAACATCCAAAAAATACTGTTCGCTATCAATTTATTTGTTTTCTATAACAGGTTTCAATATGAGGATCAGGCGGCTGTCGGCTGTGTTTTGGACAACGTGCATAATAGCATTCGTATTCATACTGTATGTTGTGACTGATTTAAGTTTTAAACTGCCTAGTATAAAACCAGCAGTACAAGAGTTTGATGATGTAAGTAATTATTTGTTTGATCAAATTCATAAATGCATGAAACCATAGTTTTACATTAATTTGTGTTTTTCACATTTATGTTAAAGCACCTTTATCTTGCTTTTCAAATAGATGACCGGCAAAAGAGTGAGTTTATGATTTAAATTCTGGCTTATTGATGTTTTGTAGATTGCTAGACTAATTCATACCAAATCATACATCATTTCCAACATCAAAAATTTGCAGAATAAAATTAAAATGATTTAAAAAAAAAAACCAACCAGTGATACAGCCATAATGTTTATCACCATTTATGCACAGGGTGGAGTTTTACAATGCCACCTGGAAGGGAAATACTCTAAATACTGGAGATAGAAAATTATCCTCAAAAGAAAAAATATTTTATTTTAAAACAGTAACAAAACTACATTCACCCATTTTTTTAACACCTGAAAAACAAACTGGCGCAAATCTGAAAAAATAAGTAATATGATAGCCAATCAGTGGCGTAGCTATCGGAGGGCTAGACGGGGCTGCGCCCCGGGGCCCCCAAGCTCGGGGGGCCCTCGGACTCTGACTTACATCGTTTGTAAGTCAGAGTCCGAGGGCCCCCCTTTTGTTTTTTTAATTTGTACATAATTAACAAATCACAATTACCTATTTATCGTCACCGGGAATCATATATTATCGATACTTAACTATTTTAAGACGATTGTAAGTATATCTCTCATTCCATTACTACGTTCATAGACAAACATAACACAAAGTTTTTTATCCAAGTTGTAGAAGATTTTGATTTTAAGGAAAACCATTTTAATATATATGTATTTGAATGAGTATTTTGTTGTTTTTCATATTGTGTGTTTCTTTTATAAGACAATAAGGTTAAAAATGGGTTTTACAGTCTGATGAAGACGCTAAGACGTGATTTGTATCGGAGCCGGGTACATGATAAGACAAGTTAGGAAAAATCCACATAATTCATAAAAATCCTAATACACTTGGATAGTATTCGTACGAATGTTTGACGGAAACGGAAGCTTTTGTCTCGTTTTTACTTTCTAGTGAGCAAATAGGCAAAGCTTCGAGAGAGCCGCATACATGTGTAGTCGGAGCATTATAGGTAGTATAGGTTTGCCACGGTAATATTTTATCTATCAGTATTGTAAATCGACCCTATTTTTGAAATACAGTCGCGTGGTACATATAGGCGTGTGGACTGGGTATGAAAAGGACATATCCATTAAGACCACCAAATACTTAAAAAAGAAAATAAAACTCGTATTTTTTCTTTTATGAATTCAATAAAAAATGACAAAGTTAAAACGCTTTAAAGTTCAGGAGTGGGGGCTTGTGACGTCACGTCTTGGTAAAAATTGTAGCTAGAAGTGACGTCACGCGACATTTCCTTTTACTGTATCTTCCTCATAATTTGTTCAAGTAAAAAGGAAAAAATACGTGTTTAATATTTTTTATAGTATATGTGACGTGTAAATTAAAAAAAAATGTCCACATATTTCGAGTACGGTTAGTGCTAGTTTAGTGAATTTATTTTGTGATTGTATTTTTTTATTTAAACATCAAAATACGTTGTGAATTAAATAGAAAGTGTTCAATAAAAATGCATGTTCTTTTTTTATCAGAAGAATTAATTTAAAAACCATGCTTATAATATGTTTAATTTAGGACTAAATAACAAATCATTTTGATAAATTTGCGACCGAAAAATATTTGCGCTTCGACTGAGACGTACGATGTACGAAAATCCACATTAAAATATAAAGCTTAATTCAAAACTTTTTTGTACAGCACAAAATATTCTACAATTGCAATTTTAATAATCCTTGCAATATTAATAAGATTTTTTTAGATTAAAATAAGTACTTGTATTTATTTTGCCGCTAACATCAGTTCGACTCGCGACACCACCGCCGCCGCGTCAGCTCATGATTAGGGACTCTTATTGAGTCTGAAACTAGTCGGGCGATCCCGAAAATATACGTGAGTAAACCGTTTGTTTTAAATAAATATGTATTTATTTTGTTTAAAAAACAAACACCGTCTGTTCATCACGGGGCTCGGCATATTCGCGACTGGTTGCATGCCAAGCGCATCTTGAGATACGAGGCCCATAGGTAGCTCGCGCTTCGTCCGTTTATATATCTAAGATTAGGCCCAAACATACTCTCTCCTGCCATCTGCTTTTCCAAGAAGCATTCGAGTTAGCTACCAGTAGCAATACAAAACACAACCGCCGTAAATAATTGCAACGTAAATGTTACCCCAAGTCCCTAGATCAAGCTGGCCCGAGCCAGCCAAACTAGCAATAAAAATATGTCCTTAAATAATAAAAACTTAGATCTAGCCCTCCCTTGCTATTTTTACCTTATTAAGATTGTTAGCAACGCACTAAGTCGAGGTCCGATCCCCACAGGGGGTGCCCTTAGTGAAGGTTGCTAACGTAGTTAGTTTTTCTATTGCTCTAGCTGGAGGCCCTTAAGGTTCTCCCGAAAAGTCCAGTGAAGCAGTCAAAGCCTGCGCTTAGGCTAACTGCGTAAATCTCTTCCAGAAAAAAATGTTTATGTGAAGTTACAATACTGATAAATAATATTACCGTGCTAATGCCCTCTGTCAATCGATATACATTGCATTCGGTACACGACGAATACGGAACCAACGAATTTAAATAGTTTACTTGGGGCCCTAGTTTTATTTTTGCCCCAGGGCCTTTGGTTACCTAGCTACGCCACTGTAGCCAATCATAAGAAAAAACTCTTTCTAACAAACATAGTAAATTGAATTAAAGAAAAACCATGAAATCTAACTAAATCTAAATCTAATAAAACTTATTACTTAAATGGGTCTAAGATACAGCACTTTTTACTGTGAATTCTATTGATATTCATTTTTTTTGCGTAGCTGAGTTTTTAATTTTAACCCTTTTACAGTTGCAAAGAAATTTTGGTTTAGTTTATTTTAATATAAAATATTTTTCTTATCACTACAAAATAAAAAAGTTTAATGTCTTAACACTGCATATTAAAAGTAACAGCATGACTTTTCAGCTTTTATTACTACTTGCTTCTATCTGTTTACTATATTTTTAATTAGTTTTTATTTTTAATGCCATAAATTATGATTTTCCTTAACATTAAGTCAACATATACTATTCAAATGTAAGTATAAGTTTAATTTATAATATTTTATATTTTTATTTTTCATAACACAGAAAGTATAATTTTCTAAATATTACAGACTAAATGGTCATCTTTTGAATCCAAGTTGCGGCACATAGAAAACGAGTTGAATCAGCATCATGCAGTGGTTGGTGAAATCAAATCTGCGATGGATCAGATTGTGGAGCAGTCACAGGAGTACCATCCTCCACAAAAGAGTCCAAAGGAGGTTTACCCTGAACCGAGGGTGAAGGAAGTGAAAGCTGTTGGAGATGAGCCTCCTAAGATGCGGATTCCATTCAATCAGTCAAGTTGTCCGATACAGAAACAGACGGTTCCTAAAACTGATATACAGGTAAGTTCTCATGTATATATATACAGTATACTATTTAATATTAGTAGGTAATTAACAATTTCTCTAGTGTATTTTAAGGCATTAAATTGACTTGTAGCGTATATTTATGTTATTCTCTATTTTTACCCTTTTTAAATAGTTATATGTAGGTATGCTCCTTTTTAAAACAGTCACAAAAGTAAAAATCTGTTTAGTTTCTTATAGGATAATTATATTTACTTTACCCACTATCACACTTAACTAGTTAAGTGACAGTATAACTGACTGCTGTACTTAGAGCAGCCAAAGTCCGGTGAAGCAGTCAAAGCCTGCGCTCAGGCTAACTGCAGTAGACCTCTTCAAAAAAAAAACTTAGAGCAGTCGGCTTTAAACATTGACTACCAATTTCCTTTTCTGTATGAGAAGCAGCTTCAGCCAGCCACCTAGAAGAATATTATAAAACCAATCATCTGTACTGCAAAATGTATATTATTTGATATGATAGTTATAATAATATTGAGTAAATTACTTTTATTGTAGATGCTCTCAATGTATGAACGGATCATGTTTGAAGACATTGATGGCGGAGTCTGGAAGCAAGGCTGGGAAATTGAATACAAGGAGAACCAATGGAGTCAGAAGAATAAACTCAAAGTTTTTATAGTGCCTCACTCTCACAATGACCCTGGTAAGATTTCATTTTATCATGGACAGTGTTTATAAAACAGTGGAATGTACAGGGTATCCCAAAAAAGCATTGCCAAGTGGGAATTAAAAGGTAGAGGACACTTGTAAATGCCTGAATCGTCAGCATGGGAAATGGCTAGTTTAGATGTTTTAACCATATTTATTTAGCCAAAAAACCCCCCCAAATACTTTAAATTTTTTCCTTATACAAAAAACATGTATGTTATTTCCTCTCATCTGGCTAAACTTATTTCCTAAAGATCAAGGAAAAAACACCTCAATTTTGTACATATTGTTCTATTCAAAATAGCATAATAATTTATATATTTCACTATATTGTTAATCGTTTAACATCGAAGGACACTGCTTATCGCGCTACCGGTTACTATGTAAAGATTACGACTTTACAATCAATTCATACTTTTGATATGTAACTGACGCTTTTATTATTTACTCGCTAATCAACGGTGGATGGAGGCGAATCAGAACGTCAACTGTCTCTCGTAAAGTTCATATATTCCCTTTTAAGTGGTCCACATATATTTATATATATCAAGATAAATAGCTCTTATTTTAAAACAAGCAATTTTTCAACACAACTTCAAACTCCGTTCTGTTCAAAGTGTACTTAAAGGGGATTTACTATATCTCTCGTCTTCCTTGTATCATCATGACTGAGGGTCGCTACTACATGAGATTGTTGCATCGTCTATCTCGCGCTCTACATGCTGGACGATATTTGGCCATCCGGATAGATGTTTATGGTTTTTCCCGCCTCAGACCTCCTTAACCACATCTGTCCATGGGGTTTACTGTCAAAAAAACTTGTTAAACAACAAATTAGAATGCAGCAAATCACACTTGTTTACTCCATTATTTTATTGGTGGTTTATTACATAGATAATTGTATACAAGGTGTCAGTAACACTAAATTGTATACAGGTCGAGACCTGAGGTTCAAATCGGTCGACCTAGGGCTCAAATCGGCAAGTCCAGTGCCCTTACTCTCCAATTAAATTTTAATTCTAATACAATGGCAATGCAAAATTGTTATTCATTTAGCGGGCACACAAGCAACGCACAGTACAAAAGAATACTCTCAATGTTTAGATTTCAGTCAGTTCCTTCCATTGACAGCATTTTTTTTTAAGAAAACTGAATCTCCTGCTTGGTAAACCAATATCAGATTTGCATTGGAATTGTATTAGAAATTAAATTAAATTGGAGAGTAAGGGCACAGTTCGCGTGTAATTCAACAAGGCAACGTAAATAATATTAATCAAAAATAGTTATGATCAGCTCAATGTTTTTCTTGTTTGTTATGTTTGTATTATACCTATGCTGATAGGAATGGATTATTGATATATTAATCATTTCTCGTTTCATAAATATTTGTGTAAGGACATTCATTACGTACTGTCTTGCCTATTTTGGGCCTGATAATCAGATTATCTTTTTACATAATCTAGATAGTAAATCACAATTTAATCAAATGACGTTGGCAGTTTAATTTAGGATTAGGATTAGGGGATCCCTTTCACATTTATCGAAACGGAAAAGTTTTACTATCCAATTTAAGCCGTTTCCGCGATGAAAAACTACACTAACATAACACGTGGAATACACCACGTTATGCAATGATATTGATATTCATACACATCATCGGAAGAAATAAAATCGGTCATCTTTAAAAGTAATGTATGAAAGGAAATGAAAAAGTTTATTATGCAATTTGGATATACAATCACTTTTTTGAGGTCGCTGGATTTAACATTTTCTAACTGACTACCTAGAGAAAAAAAATTCAAACAAACTCAGGGGTCATAGTCTCTTTTAAAGTCCCGACAATATTAATTCACGAGTATTTTGTAAACAAATGCGGGGTAATTACTGGACTGGTCTTTTAGAGAAAGAACGAGATCGATCTGAGCAAGCCTGTGCTGAGCAAGCTTGCCAGGCGGCAAGAATGCCCCGAATAATCTCGTTGTCACTATATTTCTATAACTTCAGGCCGGCGAAACCTTCGGCTGGCAACAATAAATATATTTGAATTATTTACAGTGTGGTCTTGCTTTGTCATAACTCTTTTGAAACCTTTCTCTTGTATACCTATATAACAATCTTTACACGTCACCTTACTTATTGGGTAAAAGTAAACACCTATACAATGTATGTTTATATAAAACATAAGGAAAGTTAGTAGGGAAAGTTAATAGTTCCATTAAAAGAAGGTTACCTATAAAAAATGTAGAAACTCACAATTTAAAAACATGTTATCATTGTAAGAATGATATTATACCTATTATTCCAAACAACTCGTCTTGTAATTTTTTTTAAAACGCATTCCACGCCTACATTTGTGTGTATTTACGAATTTAAATCCCGCGAATCTGAGTTCATCTCAAGTATTGTTGTCATAACATTGCAGGATGGATAAAGACGTTTGAGAATTACTACATGACTCAAACACGTGCGATATTTAGCAATATGGTGGAGAAATTGTCTGAAGGCATCGGGGATAGGAAGTTTATTTGGGCAGAAATCAGTTACCTGTCAATGTGGTGGAACACTGATTCCACTGATAAGGAGAAGGCGGCTTTCCAGAAGTAAGTATGTGACTAGAATCGTTGGCTGGTTATTATAAACATTATTAAAACATAGGAGATATTTTAGTGCAGGTATTTTATATTTTCCGGGACTCCAGCAAAGGCAAGGACGGGACCGGGGTGTTTTTAGTCGGTGCAAGTCCGACATATCCCCACGTCGTGCCCTCGACGTGGTTTGAATTCATTAGATTTTTACACCGTAACAAAAAAAAAATAAAGCTGGCTTATATTTGTTCAGTAACAGTTATAATTGGCGGGGGCAGTAGAATAACTGCAAAGTTTTCAATAGGTAGTAAAAGACAGAATTAACGTAACCAATTAAATTTTGTTAGTATTGGGTCAGCTCGACCTGTGACTCGCCTCGAATTTGTAGTCAGTAACTTGCTCGATGTAAAACAGCTATACATTGTAATAAGACTAGGACACCCTCCAGCTCGATTGACTGACGACCTACAAAGGAGAATTAAGTATTATGGGGCAACTTGTGAGAGGACTAAGCCAGCAGTAGTCAAGTTTAGGTTAAATCGAAGTCATGGAGGACTGGACCTTTGAAATTGAAAGTACCTAACAGGATTCATTATTCAACTTTTTTTTTGCGAAAACTGAAATGTCTTGCTTATATACCTTTCACATTTTTTTACGAAGTATTCGTTGCGCCTGTAAATATGTCACCTAGACAGGCATCATTATATTATGTACAATAATTTATGAGCTAACATTTTACGTTTGTCAACTTGATTGATTTGATGCAAATTTGCACGGTCTCGTTCTTTGCAGTCTTGCATTTTAATCAAGTGTAAGTAATCCTTACGGGTAGAGTAAAAATACCAGAAAAATTATATGGTAGAGTAAAATTACAAGAATAAACCTTTAAGATTACACTACGATACTACTGACTCGAAGTGTATCGAAGCATCAAATTCTTTACAAACAATGAATGTGAATGCGTGCAAATTCACGTGTCTCTTTCTATTACATAAGTATTATGATCATTACTTTGTTGAAATAAGGGTGTATTTGCTATACTATCTTTTAGATTAACGCTTTCATGTGCTTCGTCTCTGCCCTAGTACGAATTGACCCTTAAATTTAGGTTTAAAATAAATAAGGTCAATTTCACAATACACACGATTAAACCTACTCCATATTAAAAATAATCAGTGTTTTATCAATTTTGTCTTCAAGACTCGTAATCGAAATATAGAAAACAGACGATGCTTGTAACTATTTCAATTCAGGGCAAAAGTTGAGTCTTACAAATAAGTGAAATTGATTAAGAAAACAAAATGGTTAATGTATTCATCAAACTTGAATTTACAGCCTCCTTAAAAAGGGCAAGATAGAAATAGTAACGGGCGGTTGGGTTATGAATGACGAAGCGAACTCCCATTGGCTGGCGACCATTCAGCAACTGACAACTGGGCACCAGTGGCTGATTGAAAACCTTGGTTACATACCAAAGAACTCGTGGGCAATAGACCCCTTCGGACATTCCAGTTCACAACCCTATCTTTTAAAGCTCGCTGGCTTTGAAAACTCAGTCATACAAAGGGTACATTACAGAGTAAAAAAAGAACTAGCTTCTAACAAACAGCTGGAGTTCAAATGGCGACAACTATGGGGTAATGTACTTTTAAACAATCATTATGTAATATTTGCATTCTTTTCATGCACGAAAATTAATTATTTCTGCGGAAGAACACAGTCAATTGTCTTATTTTCCGAATATTCAAGCGTGAACAACAAACAATGAAGAACAGTTTTGAATCCTAAGAAACCGTATCCTTTTTATTTTTAAACATTTTTGGTAGATGTATTTTGTTTCACATTAACTGTATTTAGAATTCATAACATTTTTTTACAGTATTTTTTTTTTGACAAAGTAAGGTTAAAGAAATATTAATGCTTTGTTGTTTTGTTTTGCAGATGGTGTCGGTAAAACAGATATGTTTACTCATATGATGCCGTTTTATTCATATGATGTTCCTCACTCCTGTGGGCCAGATCCTAAGGTGAATATGTAATGTTTCGTGTGGTTTTCAGGAAATAGAAGTTGATGCAAGCTACATACAAATTATGTTAAAAGGAAGACAAGTTACACGGATAGCCGAGTGGAGGTCACCACGCCAATAACCACTGTGCGCGACAGGCTGCGGGTTCGATCCCCGCATGAGACAAACTTTTGTATTAAAAAAATGTATGTTCCAAGTCTGGGCGTTATTTGTGTATGAGAATTGAAAGTTTTTTAAAGTGTCAGTTACCTAATGCGTTTCTAGATAATTCAAATGGCCAAAATAATAACTAAAGTATTTTTTTTTAGATATGCTGTCAATTTGACTTCAAGAGATTACCAGGCAATGGAGTGACTTGCCCATGGGGTATCGCACCGCGAAAGATCATAGAGAAAAACGTTAGAGAGAGGTTAGTTTTAGTAGTATTAATTCTGCTGTATGTAGCCAATTATAATCTTGGACTACTCCATGAATAATATTCGTTTAAACTGAATCCATTGTGACAGGATGCCGATCTTACTATAGTTTGGGAAAACGCTAGGAAGAAGAAGCAGCGAGATTTAATAATTGCAAGTAGTTGTTCAGATCCAGATGGGAAATAATAGTGTTTTAAAACAATGAAATTTAATTGTATTTGATATAAGGTACTCTTTATATAGGTGTATGATCTGAAAAACTTTATTTTTGTCTCATTTCCAAATATTAATTTCTAGTGAATCCTCCTTGTCTACTATCGCAGAAAAATAATAAACGTTTTTTTCAAGATACCAATGTTTTGTATTCTAGGGCATTACTGATCCTCGACCAATGGCGTAAGAAGGCGCAGCTCTACCGCAGTAACGTGGTGATGTTCCCTCTCGGTGACGACTTCCGGTACGATAGCGCCAACGAGTGGCACAACCAGTATCGGAACTACGAGATAATTATCGATTACATTAATAATAACGACGCGTGGAATGCTGAGGTGAGGAAATACTTGTATTGACACCACTGCCCAAAAAAGGAGTACTTAATGTTTTCAGAGTTCATGTATGTTTGTAAGTTTCTATTACCATTACTTTTAAATGTTAAAATCCTTATTTAAATTTAACTAGCGGCCTGCCCCGGCTCTGCACGGGTGGATATTTATTTTCAAAATATTTTATAGCCTATGGTAATCTGGAATAATGTAGCATTTAAAATGGTTAAAGAATTTTTGAAATCGGCCCAGTAGTTTTGAGTTTATTCGTTACATACATACACACATGCATACAAATCTTTCCTCTTTATAATATTACTATAGATTACTATGGCTATAGTTGTATGGAAAAAATGAGAGACTAGTTCTGGTTTTTGTCTTCTCGTTATCTCAAGTAAACATTTTACAGGCGGTCAAAAAGACTACGAAAAATAAGAAAATAGTTCAGCGAAAATAAAAACACTAGCGTCGAAACAATAAAGAATACTTCACAATAATTAAAAAGAAACTATTTAGTAGTCAAAAAAGTTTTTATTAATAAAAGTTTCTAAGCAACCTTTGAAATTAATTAGGCTTAAAGAACTAGTGAAGACTAATCAAACAAGCCCAAACACGAGGTGTTTGTGTCGTTTCGTTAGTGATTTCCTATGGCCACATTCTGGCTCCATTATCAGACGAGCTCCAAAGTCTTGTCTCCGAATTGATTTAAGTAAAATTTCATTTCAATCGGATGTCAAGAAGTGGTACTAATTTAGCTTTCAAGATTTGACCTAAACAAACATACATACACACTTACTTAAATACAATACAAGTTAATGAATAGCTTGTAAAATATAAAGAGATTCGTAGCCTGACGGCCAGTTCTGTTTGTATAACAGGCGCTTAAAACACAATCAAATAATGTTGATGTCCATTAAAGAATGTTTACTAACAAATGACGTCATCATAAATTACTACATACGTCATCTATTTACTATATCACTTATCGTATTGACGATAATCTGTTTGGTATTTACGTAATTTAGTTATATTTGCTTATTCGACCGTTAAAATCAACATGTCTTACTGCGCTTAGTATTAGATTGATGTTACACTAACAAGAAATTAGTCTTTAATTAACTTGTATGGCCTCCTTAGTAGTAGGAGTAAAACCGGCCAAGTGTAAGTCGGAACCAAGCACGAACGGTTCCGTACCGTAGTACAAGATTTATGCCGTTAAAATCAAACAAAAGAATACTTAAAAAGAAAAACACGTCTTTTGTATAGGACCCCCTTTAATTTTTATACACACTCTGTGTCAACATTCTACCTTTTTTTTTTTTTTAAGAGATTTACACAGTTAGCCTGAGCGCAGGTTTTGACTGCTTCACCGGACTTTAAACATTCTAGCTATTACGATTTATGAGATACAGTCCGTTGTCAGACAGACGTACGAACAGCGGAGGCTTAGCAACAGGGTCCCGTTCGCACACTTTGCGTACGGAACCCTAAAAACCAATGTTGTTGGATTCACTTGGCTAGATATATTCGACATTAAATTCCTCAGCCTACGAGGAAATTAATGTCGACTTTATCTAGCTCAAAAAATACATGTAAAAGTGATGATAAAATCTACTTACAGAATAAATGATTTAATGTTATATATCAAATTGTAATGATTGCAGGTCAGTTGTTATGAGTAGGGTTTAATTTTTTCTTACTTTATTTTTTATCTTTTTGTTAGTTAGTGCTAGAGTTTCTACTATGGCCCTCTGCAAGGATGCAATGGATGATGATGACAAGCTGTTGTTGTTTTAATAAACCCAGTTTAAGGCCTCGGAATTAGAAAGTTGCCGACATTTATGACAAACAAAAAGTCTATATATAGGTGGCAAAATTAGGTCTTTATACTATAGATAAGATCATTTACACTCATGTTGTCATTTAGGTACAATTCGGCACCCTCCAAGATTACTTCAAAGCGGTTCACGCAGAGGTCAAGATGTCTGACTTCCCGGTGTTGTCGGGCGACTTCTTCACGTACGCCGACAGGAACCAACACTACTGGAGCGGGTACTACACGTCGCGGCCGTTCTACAAGAACATGGATCGAGTGCTGCTGGCTTACGTTAGGTAAAGAAAAAAAAAACAAAATGAATAAAACCTTATCCTCATTATTTTTCTTTAAATTATTTGTGCTATTGCTGCTGCTGAAAGGTCAATCGTAAGCACTTAGATTTCTTAGGTTAAAGTTTCTTCCAAAATTTCGTATATATTATGTCTTAATACTCAGAATTTTGAAAGACAAAAGCTTAGCGTTATTAATTTTATTATTTAATGAGTCCAATAATGAGGGTGTTCGCGATTTAAAAAACCGTTAGGTTTCTTAGTTTCACATACGGTCCATCTGTCAATTTCCACCAATTGCAAGCTAGTCGCATCTCTCTTATTGGTGGAGATCGCGAAAAAAATTACGAACACCTTCATTATTGGACTCATTAAATAATGAAATTAATAACCTTAAAACATATTTTTCAGTTATAAAGAAGGTTTCGTGTTTCAATTTTCGTTGTATTTACTTGTTTACTGATAAAACGGAATGCTTTTGTCTTTTTAATTTCTGAGTATTGAGGCATTAAATACTGCAATGAATAATTTTAAACTTTTGTCTTTTCAATTTCTGGGTGTTAAAAGATAACATACTTGGATATCCAAAACACGTAACTCAACGTAACACAATCATAATGATATAGTTTCCATTTTTTCCGTTTTTTTTTACTCCATTAGGGCCGCAGAAATAATAACAGGTCAGGCCGCGTCTTCGCGCTCCGTCACGAACATTATGTCGCTGCAGCTGCGCGACCGCGTGGAGCAGGCGCGCCGCACGCTGGCCCTGTTCCAGCATCACGACGGCATCACCGGCACGTCCAGAGACAAAGTCAGGGAGGATTATGCTAGAAAGTAAGTAAGAAGAAACCAAGGAGACGACTAAAATATTATAGTATTTTGTTACGTTTATGGGTTGACATAATATGGTTCATAAGAGATAATCTATACTAATATATAAAGCTGAAGTGTTGGTTTGTTTGTTTGACCGCGCTAATCTCAGGAACTACTGGTCCGATTTGAAAAAATCTTTTAGTGTTGGATAGCCTATTTATTGAGGAAGGCTATAATAAATAATAAATACCCTACCTACCCTACCACTTTTTTTGTTTTTAAAGCTCCCTGTATTCTAGCGAACAAAACAAAAAAAGAATTATTCCAATCGGCCCAGCCGTTCTCGAATTTTAGCGAGACTAACAGCAATTCATTTTTATATATAAGAAGATTATGTTATGTTCATTTCGCTTGGACAATCCATCGCATAAATATTCTTGAATTATTCTAATTTTAAAAGTTCGTAAATTCCAATATTTTTTAAATGCTGTTTCCTGTCGTTCATACCGTACTTAAACCATGTATATATATGGAACGTGTGTATATGAATTCTAGGCTAACCCAGCAAGCAAATAACTATATCCCAATTATTCACAGGATGTTAACAGCTATCAAACACAGTCAATCAGCAATCCAGCAAGCAGCCTACTATCTCCTCAAGCAGCCAGCCATCTTGGACCAAATACAAGAAGACATATACTTTGACGTCGACGACATCTGGCGGACGCACGACGAAATACCGACGCGGATCACGATAGCCTTAGATGCGGTGTCGCCTTCGAGGAAGATCGTCCTGTATAACGCGCTCGTGTTTAGAAGACACGAGATATTGACTGTGTTGGTGTCATCCCCACATGTTGAGGTGAGGAAAGAGTGTAGGATGTTATGAAATACTGTCGCGGATCACGATTGCCTAAGACGCGGTGTTGCACTCGAAAAAGTCCTGTATAACGCGCTAATTTTTAGGAGACATGAGGTGTTGACCTTTTTTGTGTTTTGTATGTAGTACAATACATATAAAAAAGGAAGAAAAAACAATTGTAAACAAACTTACTCAATGACAGGAAACCGCTAACAGATTATAAACAATATTAGTTAATTTTTCATACATATAAAGTATAGAACCCGATCGAAATTTTGTACTCTATTTTAAATTTTTTCTGCAAGCGCGAGCTCATTAATTAATAAGATGTTGGGATACATAGATGTCACTCATAGAACTGCTAGTCGTTACTTGCCTACTGCAGCTTAAAGCGCGTTCAACCCACCTTTATCCTTCTATAGAACAATCAATCAACTCAGCCTATTGCGGTCCACTGCTAAAATCAAATCAAATCATTTATTTATGTAACTAGGATAAAAACATACATCACTGTTACAAGTCGCATAAAATATTATTTTTTTGAGCTCGCTGGTTCGACATTTCCTAACTGGACATAGGCCTATCCCAAATAGCGCCACAACACTTGGTCCGTCGCCTTCCGGGTCCATTCCGACCCATCAACCTTTTTCAGGTCAATCAATAGAACAAGGTAAAATTAATTTAATATTTTGCAGGTGTTTGACCCCGAAGGCAATCCCATGATGGCTCAGATCTCGCCCGTAGTGGCTGGAGAAAAGCGCCTCGCGTTCGCGGCCAACAAGTACCAGCTGTCGTTCCCAGTCGCTGTCGACCCTCTCGCTCTTACAGTATACACTGTGTCGCTAAGGGACAACATGAGTATTAACAAGTAAGTATAATAAAAAAAGATCATAGTTTTGTTATTGACTATATGACATTGTCTATTTTAGTAACCCAATTAGTTATGCTTAAGACACGATTTTCCAATCTCTTTGTTTTACTTAATTAAAAAGAAGAAGAAGAAACTTATTATAAGTTTAAAATAAAAGTCGAAGGCAAAACTAAAAAAAGAAAATCAAAATACAACATATATTGTACACTAAATATGTATTAAATCCACATGTATGAAAACTAAGTTAATAGAAAGACATTGACTACAAACACCTAAAATCTCAAACAAAAACGCCATGGTTAAGTTTAAAAACCCACTTCTATTCTTTGGTAAACCAATCTTCCCCCACCAGGTACACCTCCTACTCTCGTATACGCATCTACAACGCTGACTACTGGACGGTAGACCTACCCAAAATGTTCCCAGTAGAACAGCCGTCAGCCCGCCTTATGGAGGACATCAGCATTCAAGCCGGCAACAGTACCCGCGTCGTCACTAACCTTAACGGACACATCAAGGCTATAGTCTCGCCAGATGGCGCCACTGTACCTGTTCATATGGATTTTGCGCAGTAAGTGATAATATAGAAGTCATCAAAACTAAATTGCAGCTACAAGGGTGCGTAGATTGATTAGTTATACGTCGTTGATCATGGTTATGTTAAGTTATTTTACTGTTCGCGTTGTGACGTCAGAGCCGGGCCGCTCAGCTTAGATGTCGGGCACAGCAAAAAATTTGGAGAGAGGTAGAGAGCTAAGTAGTAGTTGTATATAATAATAATATACATCTTGGTGTACACCAAGATTTCGGTGTCCGCCAATGGGGTGAAAACATTGCATACGGTTTTACGTTTTTTATACCGGGGACTAGGCGGGAACACGTTCATAATCATCCTGAGTACAGACTTCTTTTCAGGCTTAATGATTGGTCCACACGATGGAGACTCGTATCAAATAATATAGAATTTTGTCTGGGCAACAAAGAAGTACAGATCTGCAAATTTATCGGAGTAATTATTAAATGAATTAATTAAACCTATAATTTTTTCGAACATCCAAGTCTACCAGTGAAAATTCTGCGCAAACATTTTGTGACGATGTTTGCGTGCATTTTTTTATTTAGACTTCAAAGTCTGCACACATAAATATCTGTACAGACTTTTGTTCGCATAGATGTGCGATCATATCGTGTGGACCCACCATAACTCTCCTGTGATATTTACCGGATCAAATTTTCTTAGTTTTCATGATGCGCCTAATATAACCATATCACGTCAGGTACGACAGCCAGCGCGGCAAGGACAACAACAGCGGCGCGTACCTGTTCATCCCGTCGGGGCCGGCCACCGACTACCGGCCCGAGCCCTTCCCGGAGCTCGTGGTCACGGAGGGCATGTACAAGGCCACGCTCTACACCGCGCTCAACTCGCCCAAGGCCGCCGATCTTGTCGTGGCGGTAAGTACCGCATAGTATAGCAACAGCAGACTTAATACAGCCTCTGATGGTAAAAAAGAATTGACAAAAAAATATTGTAGATAGAGTTTACGCCACACACCAATGCAAGGAATAAATAAGAATTATTATTTTAATTAAGGTAAAAGTAAGTACAGTCATGTGCGTAACATATGCGTCCCCATCCGAATTTCTTAGTTTACTTAACTTTTAAACTGATAGTGATACTATAACATTTTGTTTTTTCGTCTGTCGCTAAACGGCTATCAACTCTTTTCATAAATTCGCGGCCAGGAAACTTACGCTGGTTAACGTTACCAAGACGCGGGTCAAAAATTGTATATGATAAAAAAAAAACATGACCCGAAAAGTAAAAAAAGTGTAAACGTGATTATATCATAGTAACAGAACAAATTATTCATGAATTTTCTTGATATTTTCAGATAACCGTCCACAACAACCCCACTCTACCTCACAGTGAGGTAGAAATAAGCAACACTCTGTTGATCGACCCTCAGGTGGACGACATGGAACTGGCACTGAGGTTCCGCACCGCCGTCAAGAACGGGGACGTCTTCTACACTGACATTAATGGCATGCAGGTGACGTACACGACTGGAAACAGCATACTACATGTCGGAAGTAACCTTTTTTTTTTTTTAAGTGGACAATATCACATACTTTGCTCTGAACCCAAAGAAAGTAGCTAAAGCACTTGTGTTATGGAATTCAGAGACAACGAAGGTACCACAAACACCCAGTCCCGATACAATGTAGAAAAGTGGTTTTCTATATTGACCCGGCCGGGGATCGAACCCAGGACCTCAGAACTGGCGACACCTTGAAAACCGGTGTGTACGGCACTCGTCAACGGAGGTCATCATATATCATTAAAAGTGGTGATCCTATCCTCAAATTATGTGAGAATGGAATTTTAAATAGATGTCTAACTTGATCCTCCGAACCCTGCGTGGAAGTTGGTATTATTAAATCTTTTACATAATGAACGGTAAAACGCCTTGCAGTATCTGTAACTAACTATAAGTCCCTTTATATTTTCGTCATGAGCATATTGTCACTATAAAACTTCTAGTGTCATGGAAATAGTCGACAAGAATTATAGAGAACTCGATATTTGCGTATCAATGTAAATTAATTGTTATATATCTGACGACAGATGATAAAACGCCGCTACTTCGACAAGATCCCTCTGCAAGCGAACTTCTATCCGTTACCGGCGGCGACGTACATCGAGGATGATAACATTCGCCTCACAGTGCTGACGTCCACGCCGCTCGGCATGGCCGCCCTGCAACCGGGACAAATTGAGGTACGCTATAAAGAGGGTCTTTATTCATGCGGCTTAGATTAGGACTTATTAAGGTATTTGATGGAGGACTTTATTCTTGTGATTTGAGGTTGCTAGGAATCTTAATGTATATGCTAAGTATGTCATCACTAGACTCAGACAGGCGTTCGGGTCAAATTAAAATGGTATTTTTTGGTATTTCTACTATCTTATATCGTTAGTCGAGTCTGTAGTCGCCTTAAATTACTATTTCAATAGACTTGCAAAAAGTTCAAGAGTATGCGAATATCCTTTTTCATAATTATGTCGATGTTGTTAAGCGACTGCTTTGCATGTTCTAAATTCAATTTTTTATAGAAAAAAATAACTTAGAATCTGCTAAACAGTTGCAAACCACAGTAAAAAGCTTTTTTTTTAATAAAGCCCTAATGGTCTTATTAATAAAAATGTCGACGGCGATTAGCAACTGCTTAACAGATTCTTAGTTAAATGTTCAAGAATCTATTAATCCATTGGTAATAAATACTGTCCTATTTTTAGTAATAAGGCCCTAAACGTTAAGATATTTGGCTAGGCCATTTGTGTCTAATTGTAATGTCTTAATGTCATCATATTTTGTTTTTTTTTGAAAGGAGGTTTTACAACAATTAACGATTTTCATACATAATTATTATTATATTATAGGTAATGCAAGACAGGAGACTGAGCCGGGATGACAACAGAGGGCTCGTGCAAGGTGTACTAGATAACATACGCACACGACACACGTTCAAGATCATTATAGAGAAAGCCAAGAAAGGGTGTACTGTAAGTAGTATTTAATTTGTTTTACAAATATTGGAAGCATTCATGAAGTGTTAAGAATATGATATTCAATAACATAAGCTGTTACCGAGCACTGATTTCGGAGCATTAATTTTAATAACCTGGTTATTAAAATGAATGCTCCGAAATTAATTATAAAAAAAAAATATTGTCCTTCATGTATTTTTCAATTTACGTACCCAAAATCACATGGATGATAATTAGATTGACTTGAAATGTCGCATTACTTCACAATTTCGTGCTTTTTGTACGCAAGCATGGCGTGTCATTAGCTCGAACTCCTGAAAATGTTATATTCTTTGTGATTTCAAATTTTCAAAAAGCAAAACGTACGTGTGTTATATTTTTTTTGTTAACTAATTGACGGACTTATTAGATTTTGACTTTTCATATCCAGTCTATCCAATTGCCATTGTTCGATACAATTTAATCTTTACAGAAACCTCCGGCAGAGCACCCATCGGGTCAGCTGACCCTAGGAGCGCACGTGTCGCAGCAACTGTTGCTGCAGCCGCTCATCGCTATGCACTACACCTCGCGAGAAGACACCACCCACACCGGCTACTCCAGGGTCAACGTCAACCATGCGGACTTGGTGCTGGCTTCGTACCACTCGCATATAGCCGCTAAGGTAAGATTTTTTTTAACCAAATATAATTTCATAGCAGAACAAAAGCTGGCAACAAAACGGTATTAAGGACGTATTTTCAAAATTGACAGGCATAGAATCGCACTACTACATTGACATGAGTCATACTCACAAGTGTAGGCACGGTTTGCTGCGGTTTTTATAATCAAGTGAACTAATTTTGATACTTTGTTTTTTTTATTATTTATTTTTAATACGTACATAGGTATAGACATTTTTTTATTTTTTTTCCTATTGCTGTCTATATTTTCTCTAAATATTACTATAAAAATACCTACTTCAGTGACTGAAAGCCTTCTATTAGTAGAAAGATTGCAGTGTGGAATTTGGGCTGGTTTTGTTATTTATAATGAAACTGAAGATGAGGGTGTACTTCGGTGTCTGCTACTGGAACTCCTCGGTGAGTCCATATGTACCGAGTTCGGGCTCGTTTTCCTAGTTATGAAAAGACCTTACTTCCGTATTTGATGGAGTGACCTGAAGAAAGAGGTACTTTGATGATTGTTAGAATAATAAATTAGACGTAATCAATTCTTTATTTTTAGAATATGTGTTTGGATATGTGAAGAATGTGTTTTCCCAAATGTCCAATATCTCGGCATCTACAATACCAATTGAGATATGAAAGGTACACAATGCCGCCAATTCCCTTGTACGCTAACTAAATCAAAATTAAACCATTGCTATTTTTTACTAACTCGAGTGACAAAAGGACGGCAACAGGTAACAACTAACTTAGTAGTGTCAAATCAGTTTTCGCCTTGAAAAATACTGTTTTAATGTAGTATTTGTATGAGAATTGTAATAATAATATATGTAGTCGGGGTGGGTAAGTAATTGAGTAGCGCTTTTGAAGGCTTTAACTTTTATTAACACTGATTACTATTTTGTACAATTTAAATACGTACGACACTCTGAACTGCCTACCGGATACTGGTAGCGGCCTATTGTAACACTCGCACATGCGCAGCCGCCGCGCTGTGATTGCTTGAAAGCGCCTGCGCGGAGTATGTTCATATCATCGTTAATTCGCGTAACGAGCAGGCGCTTTACCTCGGCCCATACGTTTAGGGAGAAAGCGCCGTTGAAAGTTGAAAGTTCATTATGATGAATTTTTTTACAATATATCTCTTAATTCAGCATGCCTTTTGGCATAGGCCTGCTCCAACGATTTCCATTGTTGTCTATCCTGAGCAACCCTCCTCCACATTGGTCTTGCTGTTAGCTTAATCTCTCTGCGTCCATCCCTCGGGTACCATTCAAATACTGCTTTACTTCATTTTCCTTTTGTGTCCCACATCATATGACCTCCCCATCTCCATTTTTGTTGATCGAGTCAGTATGTCAGTAAGTTTAGTTCTTAGGCGCAAAACTATTTTCTGACTCTATCTTGCCGTTTACATCCACATACTTCTTTCCATTACCCTTTGTGCTATAACTAGTTTTTCTCTCAATACCTTTGTGAGGGCCTACGTTTCGCAGCCGTACGTCAGGCATGGGTTGATAGTCTTCATTTTCAGTGACATGGCTAGGTCTTTTGATTTCATTATTTCTTTAAGTGACCAATATTTCTTCCCCCCGGAAGCAATTCTGAGGTTGATTTCCTTCTAGTAGTTCGTTGTTGCTCTTGATGTCTCTTTTTTGGAAGTTTGTCATTAATTTTGTTTTGGAAGTTTTCATTTTAAAGCCAACTTTTCTACTTTCTTTGCTTATATCTTGTATCATACACTCAAGCTTTTTTGGACTTTCTTCAAGCAGCACCAAGTCGTCAGGGAATCTCAGATGGTACATTTTTGAACCGTTTATATTTATGTCATAATCGTCCCAATTAAGTTTTCGAAATACATTTTCTAGTACTGCGGAAAACAATTTTGGGGAGAGTTGGTCCCCCTGTCTCACGCCCCTTTGTACATGAAACTCCTTGCCTAATATCTCTAGTTGAATCCTAGCCTTGATATTTGAGTATATGCACTTTATAATTTTGATATACATGCTTGGTATTCCTTGGTGTTCTAGGCTTTTCCAGATGTACTTATGGCTCAGGCTATCAAAAGTCTTGGCGTAGTCTATAAATATAGTATAGTATAACCTTGGAAAATATTTTGTATATATTAGATGTAAGACATATAAGTCTGTAGTTTTCTATGTTTTCTTTATCTCCTTTTTATGCAATAAAACAAAATGAGATTCAGTCCATTGTCTGGGAATGCTACCAGTTGTAAGTATATCATTGAAAATGTTTGTAAGCATGGGTGTCAAATAGCACCTCTCAACACCTCATTTGTGATTTTTTCTTTCTCTTATCTTTTTGCTAACATCTACAATAAAGTTAATATTGACTTTTTTTGTTCCTTTTTTAATTAGTTCTTTTCGTTCACTGATTAGTTGCATGGTATGTTCGCTCATTTGATATTTGCTTTTGTTTCTTGAAGAAAAGCTGCAGTATAATTTATTTTCAAGGAAGTCATATTTCTCAATTGCATCTATATCATTATTTGTCTATTTTTCAAATTTATTGGTTTTTATGTGACTATGAGGATGTTTTGTTTGAAATTTTCTGGTGGAACATCGGTGGTTTGAATTAAAATTTAGTTAACGAATAACAGTAGTATCTAAAAATTAATGCTTTAGGGTTGCTGCTTATTATGTAGTCAATTTCATTTTTATACGTACCATCCGGGGATATCCAAGTCCATTTGTTTAAATGATATTTTTTTAAAATTGAGTTGATGATGAATAGGTTGTGTTCCATCCAAATTCAACAACCTTTGTCCGTTTCGACTTCTCTTGCCATATACTAACTTTCCAAGAACATGTTCATTCCAGTTTTTTCTTTCTCCAACCTGAGCATTAAAATCGCCCAATAGAACTATGTGTTTTTCTAAATTATTTTTCACAGCCAATACTAATTCATCGTAGAATGCTTCGAGTACTGTTGTCTCTGCTTGCTCAGTTGGTGCATACACTTGTATGATGGACCAAGATTTTTTATAACCTGAAATTTTATATTCAAAATTGCTATTCTATCCGAAATGCCCACGAGTTCTAGTATGCTCTTTTTAGTGTATTTTTTATTGTGGTATAATATTTAGTTACAGTGGTCTTAAATTTTTTCGCCCAATCTGCGCAATTTACTTATACCAAGAATGTCATATTTAATGCGTTCTAAGGATTCTTCTAGTTCTAATAAACTTTCTTGTGTTCTGTGGGTTCTCGTATTTAGGGTTGCAATGCGATAAACTTATCTCTTTGTTCGAGGGTGGTGATGATGATGAGAATTATAGTCGACGAAACTCAATTTGACAGCTCTAATTTTCATCCGGAAATATATTAATTGGGACCACTTCTGAGGTATACCAAATCTTTATCTTTATCTGATTTTACGGAAAACGTGTCCAAACTCAGCTCACCTAGTTCTAATTGTCGAGGAGTTTCAGTATCAGTCTCGGAAGTACACCCTCAGGTTACTCCATCAAGTCCGAGACTAATAAGCATTTATGAATTCTACTTACTTTTAGTGAAATAAAATATCATAATAAAAATATGTAAATATAAAATAACCTTATCAAGTATCAAATTTGGTTTATCGAATATTTTGTATTTATACAGCGATCTTTTCGAAACAAAAATCTGCAAAAAGGCGATACAGTGTCCGCTCACGAAGGCGGCCGGCCGCCGACTGAGATCTCATTCAAAATGTTTCTGACAAGTCAAGACGGCAACCAAAAATAAAATAACCCCTAATACAATTGATTAAGATTCATTCGTAATGTCAAAATAAGCGAAAATATAGGTCACGGGTTTTTAATTTTTTCTGCGTCTATTTGTGATATTTTGATATATTTGTTCCCAAGAAATTAAAGTTTAATATGTCTGCATACGTACACTATTTTTAGAAATCTTAAAATATGTAGATAATAGGACAAAAAAGGTACTAAAACTTAACCCTAAAACGTACATTTTGTGAAAGATGGCAACGGAAGATCGTTTTTGCACTATAAAAATCTATATTTTTCAACATAAATGCCCCAACAATTTACAGATAAAGAGTCAATTTATGCGTGCTTGTTATTATTTATATTTGATTTGGTCTAGTTTAGTCACAAAACGTACTCAAAAATAGCATAAATTTGCCTAAATTGCAAACGCACCCTTAAATTCCTTGAATTTGAAACTCCTTGCAGTAAGACAATAAAAAGAGGAAATAACCTCTATGTTGTGTTAACTTTTAAACTAATTTGTTAGATTTAGTGAGCGGGACACATTTATTTTAAGTAGGTAGGTACTAGCGACCCGCCTATGCAACGAGTAACACAGCAATATAGACTATATTACCTCAGGAATAATGTAGCATTTAAATCGTGAACGAATTTTTGAAATCGGTCTAGTAGTATTTGAGTTTATTCATTACAAACATACAAAAAAATACCTCTTTATAATATATTAATAGATATACATTATTATTTTCTTTCTGCGTAATTTCTAAACATTCCATTCGTTTTATAATTGCCCATAATTTTAACAGAATAAAGACGGTGTTTTAATGCGTGGCATGGGTATGACGCTGCAGCGAGTGTACCTGGACACGTGTTACGGGAACAACCTAATTAGGAACTGGTACCATCTGGGAGACGGGCAGGTGAGTTAACACAGCGGTTGAAAAGAATAAAATTATTGGGCCGAGATTTTATACGAAACCAAGCTACCTACAAAACTTATTGTAACAACATATCATAAAATACTATTAATTAAAACGTCAGACCAAATTTAACAAATTAAAAAAATTATCTTGTTTCTTAAACCGCTGCTAGCTTTTTAAATTTTAGCTAACCATCTCGATCATCAGCTTTGAAACAAAAACACGCATCAAAATCAGTCCATTTGTTTAGGAGCTATGATGCCACAGACAGACACGTCAAACTTATAATATACCTCTTTTTGTGTCAGGGATTAATTATTATCAGTCGTGTGTTAAAAATAGTAATATTTTACGTACGAGTTAATCCTTTGGCCTTTGTCTATGTCGATATTAGGTTCTAGCTTAGACGATTCTACAAGCAACTCGGCTACCATAATTTAACCGACCTTAATTTTAACACATAATTTCATTACAGATCTCAATATCCGACCTAGTGGACGCCTCAGCTGACAAAGTATACGACAGCTCGCTGACATTTGTGACCGTACGGAACCCACTGCCCAGCGGAGTGCTCACTCTTTGCCCCATGGAAGTGAGATCGGTGTTCATTAACGATACTCTTAAGAAATTTAGGTATTAATTTTTTACGGCCATAGATCAGAAAACAGTACTACGCTGAATAAATTTCTGTTTTTACTACAATATGCGAAGTTCTATGGTCTGCTATCATGATTGCTCTAGTTTGACTAGTAAAGGACCATTAAATGAATTATGGCGAAGTGCATATGATTTTTAAGAGATTATACGGGAAGGCATGAATGACTTGAATTAGAATCATGTTTATTTATTTATTCTTTATTGTAAAAACGATAAAATTTTCAAAATACAGCAGTTACACATTTGATGTAAGCAGGCGAGCTTACCTATGTACTAAATTGGTTTTAAATATTTTTGTCATACATGTATTTAGGGCTAAAAAGTATTTCTTTTTTACACTAATGGCTAAAGACGCACCGCAACTCAATAATATATCGCAAATCGCTTCATTTACCTAGCCTCGCGTTCTGATTTTTTTTCGGAAAAATATACTTATTAATTTATTGAAAACATCTGTAATTTGTTAATCTATTTTGATATTTAACTATTGCACATTTGGTTAGTGGTAAAATATTTAGTACCGAGTAATATGTTTTGAGTTTATAAATTTGCATATGTACTGGCCAAATACGGGATAACAAATGTAATTCAGTATGACACACTCATGTAATTACTCATATTTGCGAATAAATATCTTTTGTCTCGCTCACAGCTAGGTAAATGAAGTGATTCTATTGGTTCTTAACAAACATCGCTCGCTACTTATCCTTGCACATCTCTGGTGGAAAAGTAGCCTAAGTCTCACTTTAGACACGACGTTCAAGAACGTCTTAAAGCTAACATTCGTTTGGGTATATGAGCTCAAAAGAAACGTAACTATGAGATGTTAGCCATTAAGTGTAATTTCGCTCCAATCAATTAGAAATATATTTATTATTTGGCAACTTCGTCGTATATGCACAAAACTTGGCCAATTATGTTTAATTGTTCGGCATCTGTTTATATCTATATAATAACGCTATGTGTGGCCATTCGTTTAAGCCACGGACTGAGTAAGCACTAGTTAGATGTGTTGCTTTTGTGGGAAAATAAAAAATAGATTAATAATAATTATACATTATACAATAGAAATATCAATGATCATTAAGTTTATTTATTTACGTTACATGAAATTGTTTTAAAATTATGTTTGTTATTTATCAATTGAGTGATGATTTTTTATTGTAATCGTATTTTAAATATTTAAAATTAATATATATTTATGTAGTGATCACAATTATACTGCCATGTTAAAAGTTTTTCAATGATCAGCGTTTTACTAATCAGTTACTATTAGCAAAGTTATTAGGATAAGTCTTGTATATATTTGCACATGAAATACTTAAATGTTTCCAATTAATATACATTTAATAATCATGTATATCTGAATAATATAAATAGGGGTAGTGAGTAAATCAGTCCCTCTAGACAAGAGACATTTTTACAAGCGTTAAGGCTAATCAAATTGCTCAAATGTATGGAAGTGACAAGTCTAACCCCCGAATACCCAACTTAAGTTTAAGAGTTCCTTAAATGTCCATCTGTCTCTATTGTATACCGTAAAGTGACAGAGACAGCACGAGACTTAACGGCGACTTAAAACTGATTGACATTTCAGTATTCGGCCATAAGTCACGTGACTTATCGCAATGAAATGTCAATACCATACATTAAATGTCATTTTAGCGATTTCTATCATCGTTAACGCTGGCTTCAGGGACAGAATTGTTTCGATGACGGTCAATACTAATTGTAATTTTGTTTGTTTCTAGAGTAAACATAGACAAGCATAGAGCGTGCGCATCGCTAGTAGCCTCTTATGCAGAGCTATTTTTAACTAAGTGTACTACACTCGTTTACTGATAAATTGATTTTCCATGCGACGACCGAAGTTTATGCGAAAATATCGACAGTTTCGTTTTAAGAAAACGGTGCGTTCTGTTTTGACACAAAAAATTTACGATTTTACATGTTCATACCAGTGCCAACAGTTCTTACTCGATATGCGCGCTCTATAGTTTACTTAGTTATTCTTCTGAGGTTTGTTTATTTCTAGAGTATTATTTGTAATTGTGTTTCCGAGATACTTATCTTGTTACTAAAATAATGGAGGTAATTTGCAATATTAAAATATGTATGATATTATTAATGTATAGTGAGGATTCCTCCTTAGTATATCGTTTATCTTATGTATCATAGCTTTTTATCATAGCATATTATAATAAAATTATCGTAAAATAAAGCATAATCGTTAAACGCGGTTGTTACAAGGTTGAGTATCTCTAATAATATACATTTCTGCTAATAATGTATTCCGTCTAATAATTTAAAACGATTATATTAATAATAACGCCGTCACCATTGCATCGAGATCTCAATATTTAAATTCAGCAGTTTAAGTATTTAAGAGTTAAGATGTCACAGTTCTTTGTGTTAAATGTATACCATGTGTATTTAAAATTCCTTTGTAAATTACTAGTGAGATTTGTATTATAATGTTTGATTATACATGTACATTTATTTCATGATGTTGTAAATATAGGAGATTGTGTTAAAATGTAGCTCTTGTTTTATTCCGAAATATGATACAGAAAGAAACGTCATTAAGCTTTCTACTCCCAATTTTTTTAGTCGAGTGGTGTACACACCGGTTTTCAAGTTATCGCTAGCTTTGAGATCTAGGTTTTGATCCCCGGAAGGGTCAATGTTTTCTAAATTGTCTCGGGTCTAGATGTTTGTGGAAACATCGTTGTCAAACTCAGGTTTTTGATATAAATATCAACTGACACCACCACGCATACCTTAGAATACATCTTGACAGACGGACAACAAATTGATCCTATCAGGGTTCCGTTTTTTCTTTAAGGAACCTTAAAAAGACATGGAACGATATATCTCACTTACCGAATAAAGGATTTTACTTCTTTTCACCATTAGTTGCTCAAGTTTGTAAGTGGTAACACAATAAAAATTAACCAAATATTTAATTACGAGTTTATTTATTCAAAACTTAACACTTTACTATCACAAACATAAAATTAACAACTTAATTACTGTTACAATATAAATAAAATAGGCTTGTATACAAATAATAATTAAATAAAAGCAAAAGTTCCTTTATTTGTTTTCTTCAGAGATAGAGGTAATTGCGAGTTACAGTCTGAATGCAAGTTAATACTGAAAAACGTATTATACATTTTAATACAGGCGAACCTTCAGATGACCAGAATTCTAAAACTACTTAATTTCAGATTTTGCTATGTGATACACAGTAAAGCACAAAATACGGATGGATTTTGTGTCATAATGTTCAGAAATAAGTTTTCAATAAAAATAATAAAACAACAGATTTCTTCGTATTGAAATATCGTGCATAATTAATAAAATTAACATATAATTTTGTTACCATTACTAATATTATGTTTATATGAAAATGGCATACTTAATGAATTTTTTATGATGGCAACACTCACAATTTTCTATGGCAACACAATTAACTTTTACTCAAATTGTCTTTTTAATCAGACATCTAATTTCATTCATTGTGATATTGATATTTACAAGTAGAAAATGTGCAAGGAATTGGCAATTTTATATCACAATTTACGTATAAAATACTAACTTAATATAATCCTTAACTAGTACCTACTATTCAATAAAGACCACAGCAAATGTAAAGTAACTTTAATAAACACACGGATATTTTTGATAACTTAAATCATGAGTTCCTAGTGTATTAAATCGTCATCTTTTCAAAACGGGCCCATAACAAATGCTATCGACAAAGTATTCCTATCGTTAACGTTTTAATTTGCATAATTATATTAAATGGGTAGATGTATTTTTTTTTAATTTTCGTCATTCGTTAATCAAAAATAGTAGGCACGTTTTTTTTTAAAACAAAAAAATTACGACGATACTTTGATTTGAAATGTCGCATGTCGTTTTAAGGCGATTTTCACACTGCCCCGCATCATGCTGCATATTGCGTGTCGACGCACCTACGCGCGTTCCTGCGGGAGTGCAGATCTGCATCATCGTGCGGGTTTTTTGCGCACTCACGCGCGTAGGTGCGTTTTGTAGATTCACGCACGGCGGCTCTCATTTATTCGCCGTTCTCTGTGGTGGTCGTGCAGTACTGAGCATCACGATAGTTTTGATAAAAATGGTTAATAGTGTGGAACTCATTCAGGACGCTGCCGTTATACTAACTGTTTGGTTTTTGTACGGTCAAATTAAAAGAAATCGTGCCTATAGAAGATACTGGGTACAACCTTATTTACAAACAACGCCCATTCAAAATCACGCGCGGCACTGCGGGATTCGGTGTGCCATACCTTGCGTCTCGCCCCGCACCTACGCGCGGGGGTGCATGTTTCTCCGCGTGTATGCGCGTGATCCGCATGAACGCGCGTGGATGCATTTTCTGTGTGTTAGACTGTGCGTGTTTTCCATACAAACGGAGATACTTACAAGCAACGGAAGAACACGCATCCACGCGCTACGCTGCATCATGCGGGGCAGTGTGAGAATCGCCTTACTGGCAGAATACATAGATTCTGGATTTTTATACCTAGTCATAGATGCCTACCCTATTGTCACGTTTACGATAATAATACTTTGTCGATAGTATTCGTGCTAGGGCTTGCACGGCACTTTCATCGATACTCTAGAACCAATGACTAAACTAAGTTAATTCTAAATGTAAAACTACTTCTACAAACAGTCACACGATTGGTCATGGGTCTCCTAACATTTTATATTACTTATTTACCTTTCAAATATTATGAAAAAATGATAATTTCATGTCTTTTAATATTATGCTTTAGCTTGCCACATTCGGGATACCAATAAGTACATACCAAAGTGTTTCCTTACTGTCCTAAAAAATACTTCTATTGGTAACAAGGTAGGTAAATGGTAAGGTAAGGTAAGTGGTAAGGTAAGGTAAGTGGTAAGGTAAGGTAAGTGGTAAGGTAAGGTAAGTAAAGTAAATTTTAGTATTTCGTTACTGTACTTCATATTATTATGTCGTTATTCATACAACGGATAGCATTGCGCGATTAAGAAATACATATCGTGCCTATATACTAAATGTAAATACATAGAATTCAAATCATCACTCTAATAAGGCCCTTTTTCTACTAAAGTGGAGACGAAACGACAGGAAACGAGTTGTTCTATAAGCAACTAATAGAATTTCGTTATTGATACATCTCGTCTCCATTCTTTGCTCCATTTTCTTGCTTTAGTGGAGACGGTTGAGTAGAACGGAGAAGATATGTGCGGTGTCCATACAAAATCGACATCCGACGACCTCCGCGGTCGAGTGGCGTACACACCGGTTTTCAAGGCGTCGCCATCTCTGAGGTCCTGGGTCCGATCCCCGGCCGGGTCAATGTAGAAAACCACTTTTATACATTGTCTCGGGTCTGGGTGTTTGTGGTACTTTCGTTGTCTCTGAATGCTAAACACAATTGCTTTAGCTACTTACTTTGGGTTCAGAGCAATGTATGTGATGTTGTCCACTGTATCATTATTATTAACCCATTTGGACCCAAATACAAAGTGCCTGTATTTCATTTGAAATTTCTTTATTTATAGCTAGATACTCATCTAATAATTAAAAAAACACAATGAAAAAGTGAAATTATTTTTTAGAAGTTTGAAAAAAAGGGCGTCCTCAAATGGGGCCAATGGGCACATGCAATGTCAAAATTTCGAATTATTATTTTCTAACGAATATCATTTTCAAGCATTTTTTGTATTGCCAACGTGTTTTTTTTTTTGTGGAATTATATAGCGATATTATATACGATTTATAGAATAGCAAACAAAACCAGTACTATAGGTACGGCACCATCGAAGCGACTAGGGTGTAGGATGAAATATCTGAAAGTTACTTAGTCACAACTAGTGGCAAACTATAAATCGACGAAATTGATGTTGCTATAACTTTGTTTCATTAGTTAGTACATGCAATATCTAGCACCTAAATGCTGAGGAATCCAACATTTAGGTGAACCTCTTCTTCCTTCGCATTACGGTTCAATACAATGAAAACGACTGGTTGGCTTGGGTTTCTTTACATATTCCTTTTGATTTCGAAAGAGTCTGGGGACACTGACCACCTTCCTGTTTATTTACAGTACCTTCACAATCTCTTCCTCATCATCGTAGGCATTTCGTGCAACAATAGACTTTATGATATGTTCATAAACAGGGGCGCATTTATCCCGGTTTGGGCTTCTCAGGATCTCTTCGGTTTCGTTGCTCAATTTCGATTTCTTAGCCACAGCAGCAGTCAATGGCTTGTCAACACCACTATCCCTGGTGTCTTCGTAAGTTCTGGATACGTTATTTACTCTTTATTGAGTACCGGGCGGTACGTTATGTATCTGTATACGGTTGCTATCACGTTTTTTTTCTTCAATTATCGTGCTTGGTTTTGGAGGAAATGCCAATAAATCGTACAACTGAGTCATAATTATCCTATCATAGTATCTACAGCTATTTTGAGCCCTTGAAGTTAATTGTAGCCTCAAAAATCAACCCCTGCTATTTTGATAGCTTATGGAAAAAATGACTCCTAATGGCCCATTGGCCCCAAATGGGGACACCTCTATAAACATACTTCTCAGATTGTGTAAAACCAGATTTTACTGTAAAATTAAATTGTATTGCTTACCTTACAGTTTATTCAAAACGTTAAGTATAGAAATACATATAATTTTAAACAAATACTAAGTAAAATTTGATCCTAACTTTTGAGGAATGCCATACTCTCCAATGACTAAAATAAATCAAACAATAAAATCACTTTTAGCTACTTTTACATATATTTTTTGGGTTCCTTACAAGGAATAACAATTGAACTTTATATAAACACTGTTTAAAATAAGTAAAATTAAAAATTTCACGATTTAGAAGGTATTTGTTAGGTGTCCTCGTTTGGGCACAGCGGGCTTAAATGGGTTAAAATACGTCGCACTAGCAGACGGAACGGAGCGCGGACGAGACGGAGACGTCTCCTTTAATCTTCGCTTTGCACGTGTCTTCGCACATCCCCGCTGTGCTTCGCTTTGGTGGAAATAACCTGCCCGCTATGCCGCACGTCTCCGCTTTAGTGAAACGGCCCTTACAAGTTGACAAAATACTGACACGAGAAATACGTTTATCGTATCTCTAACAACTAAGGAAAACGAAATATATATTAATGTTCATAAGATTTGTTTGTTATTCACTCATCCAGTGTTTATACATATATTT
This sequence comes from Diachrysia chrysitis, assembly GCA_932294365.1. NCBI lineage: Eukaryota > Metazoa > Arthropoda > Insecta > Lepidoptera > Noctuidae > Diachrysia > Diachrysia chrysitis. The sequence goes on from OW028661.1 coordinate 4,723,999, forward strand.
ATGTACTGTGTACATGTTTGCGTCAAATATGAAACATATTCACAAGACATTTTTGAGCTAAAATATTAGACAAATATAACTTCACCCGAATCTTCGGTGTTACGTTAGAAGTGCATTCTTATAATCTAATGAATAAATGACTTATGCGAATTATTATGAATGCTATCACATAAATTGGAAATACTTACAAAATTTCACTAACAATTTGTAAAAACTCTAATTACCTAATAAACCTACGTTTTTAAGTAAATATTCGCGACTTACCACTTAAAGTCTAGATATCGCTTTATCGTCTACAACGACAAAGTTGTTTGCGAAATCGACGCTCAATGAGGGTAGAATTGAATTGACTAGAATATGACACTCCTGAATTACGTTCGGTACCAATTCGTACGTTATGTCTGCCTCCCTGAAACCAAATACAAAAGTATTATTAAATATAGGATATATCAAATTTCAGGGTTTAGCACTTTTTAGCCTGTCTTCAAAGATGGCGGATTTTTTAATACTTATTTTCCTTACGCTGTATTTCCAGTGCTAAATAGGCTATAAACCTTCCTCGAGAATTGGGCTATCAAATACAAATACTTTTTTTTCTAATCCAGGCAGGTCGTTTCAGAGATAAGCGCGTTCAAACAAACACTCTTTAGCTTAGTATTATCGTACAGAATAATATCTCTTTATAGAATTTTGACTTAAGAACCAGACAAATTATGTAAAATTTAGTGATGACGACTACAGTTATCAATTTCGCCTCCAGAGGCGATAGTCGCACGCGATTTCAGAAATGTCAAATTCCATAGTTTATTGGTGGGGTTGACAGCTAACACGCCAGTGGCGCCACCTGGTGAGCGCAATAACGGTCGCCCTCATTAGATTAAATTAGTAACCGGCCAAGGATAACCAACTCGTTAAGGAGCTGGCCACAAATTACAACTTCAGGGTGTTGTCAACCCGTAAGACACTAAAACAAATATATACCGAAAAAGTATTCGTACCCTTTAAGTTTACGCAGTGCTCCGGCGGCGGCCAGTCCTTGCAAGCAGTTGGCGATGGCTTCCAGACTGAGGCAGTAGGGGTGCACGCGCTCGGACTCCACGCGCTGTTGCACAAGCTTCAGGGCTTGCTTGTGGCCGCAGCTCGATTTCTGAGTGAACGGAAATAGGTTTATAATGAGCTAGGTGTGTAAAAAAAATAGGTTCTTAAAAAACTTGCAGTTTTATTTATATAAGGTACAGGAATCAGATATCAATGTTAGAGCTAGTATATGCTTTTTACTCGGTAATTACGGAAATATATCGCCATACCCTCAAAAATCGACATCTGAGGACGGATACACACTGTGAGGCGCGTGAGCTAAGCACCGCGCGAGGTGCACAAAGCAGGTAATCCATGACTATAAAAGTAACGCAATTTGCTCTACCTTCATATTTAATGAGGAAACACTATCATTTTTTATGTGGCTAAGTATAAGCCGTACGGTTTGACCAATAATACAGGTTAAGCCGTGCTCGCAGCCATGTATAGCAATATATATACCTCTGCCATTGCTTCTGCGCACTTGAGCAACGTCGTCAGCGCGGGCCAAACCGCCCACCGCAGTAGGTACTGCAGCTTCGCACCTTCGCCCAGCGCATATAATTTACCGTTATACGATATAACGCAGTTTTCTATGCAATAATCCAGCGCCTTGTTGAATGTCTGAAATAAACAAGAGTATTTATTTATTTTTAGGATAGAAGTTAGAACATTAGACAGATTGTTTCATCTAAATTTGTGGTTAGCGCTGCGCGATGGAGCGCCATTTTTTAATAATTAAGTACGTGTACGGTGGGTCGTACAAAAAAAGTATTAAATAAAAAAAAATAACTGTCATACTCACATTGTCCTCATCTTTTTCTAAATGAAAGAATTCGTGGCTTAACAGTTTTCGTACACGATGATAATCGGCTTGCAGTTTATCTGAAAAACAGTAGCATGTACCATCTTTGTTAACTATTTATGTAAAGAAGTTATAGCAAAATTAAAAGTAAAAGCATCACACATGTGTATATCTAAATCTGCTAAATCAACTTAAAATGTGTTCCGGTATTTTAATACACAGTATTTGCAGCGACTTACTTAGTATCTTGTACACTTTCGGATCCAGGGGGGGAGGGGGTTACGGGACTCAGCCCTCCCCCTACTCCCTCTCAAAATCATCAGATTTTTTTCCGTAAAACTCTTAAAGTGAACTGTATACATTCTCCTTAACTTGACAAGTATTATTTTTTCAAATTTTAAACTGCAGAATATTTCTTTTTTAGTGTATATTATGCCAAGCGCCGCCCAAATGTCTGATGAATGAATGATCCTGGATCCACCACTGGGCTTACATATAAAGTACCTATTTCTTCTTCTTCTTCCTGCCCTTCTCCCAATTTATGTGGGGTCGGCGCGCAATGTTTTCTCCTTCCATTCTACTCTATTAGCCGTCATACTGTCGTTCACTGATTTTTCATTTTTATAAAGTACCTATTTGATAAGTAAATATCCCCTTACCTCTAGGCACGGCCTCTCTCTGCACTATGAGGTATAAGACAGCGGGCGGCACGATGTAATGGAGGACGGGATTCAAGTACAGTTGCAACTGAACTATAGGCACTGCAACCACCATCGTCTCCGCTTGCAAGATATGACCTGGGAGGCAAATAATAATCATGATATTTCAGGAAAAATTGGTATAATACAACTATAAGAGCAACAGCCATAAAATCTCCAAATATGCTAAAAGTATTTTTAAAAATACGTAGGCAATGATGATAATTATTTGTTTTTTTTTTTAACTTAGATTACAAATTAGATTTTATGAAGTTATCTTGCGACTGGTGTAGCCAGCTCGTCCTGCAACTCCCGGTTTACAACTCTGGGAGTAGGAATGGCTGAAAATCAGCGCTGTGACGGGTCGAGCTCGTCCCGGTACAGCATTAGATAAGCCATCTCCTTTTGCTACTGTCTTCTTCAGACTAATATTTAATAATATTATGATTTAGCGTGCTTTTTTTTATTTTAGTAACAATAAATGTCATTTTTTGTTTTGTTTATACCTGCAGATTCGAACATTTAATTAGGACGAAAGAAAATAGGTATCGGAAAACAGGGTCGTGTTAACTGTTAATGCCGTTCTGGTTCACGTGACAGTTCAAGTTATATGGACAGAAACCACCGTCTCCCCTAACCCATCGGTAAAACTATGGTGGCCAAAAGATACGTTGGTTCCTTTTTGTTGACATAGATACTATTTATTATAAGCAAGTGCAATGAAATGCAATTAACATTCTGATTTTATATCCATAATAATGCATGATTATGAATGTTGATAACTAAATACTTATATCACCGTGATTGATTGATTATGAGATTTATTTATTAATTTCGATACATTTTTAAAATTATTTATTTTTATTATCTACCTACCCGCCCCAGTTTTGCACAGGTAGTGTAAGATTTTCGACCTTTTCAATACTTTTTTTTGCGTGAAAACCTTCTTTATTATATTAACTACCTACTATCTCTACTTTCTGTATCTACTATAGCCAGGTTAGTAACTATCCTACAAATATAATAGTTATAAGCCCCGCAAATTGGTAATGCGCCCGGCCGCCATTTTGGTGACGTAACCGAACACCGGTACCCTTAGTATCACTGGCTGGCAAGTACGGATTTGAGTTGCGGATGACGTCACGTGGCTGTTAATTAGACACGTTTTCAGCGTATTAGCAATTCGCGGTGCTTATACTAACCTAACTATCCTATTTGCCGCAATTAGAAAGTTATGGCATACCTATAAATAGATGACAACGGGGCTAATAGAGACTAACAGTGTAACATGAGCACATGTTAATAGCTTTCTTATAATTTCTTAAACAAGTGAGAATTCCCATAGTCAATACTTTTAATCTTTTTAACCTTTCGTACAAAACATTACTTCTATTTACGCCCTATCTCTTGCCTAATGAGGTCTACCGTTATTGCGCTCACCAGTTGGAGCCACTGCTGCGGCAGCTGTCAAAGCCCACAAAAAAACTACGGATTTTTTAATTTTCGGACATCACCTGCGCCTAGAGCCTCTAACAACAACATTGATAAAGGTAGCTCTCATTTGCATTTGCATAAACAGGTAATGACATATGAAAACTGAATAAAATTACATAACGTTATTATTTAAGGCCACGGGCCAAGTGCCACGGTTACGAATACCTAATTAGTTACATTTTAGCAAAAGTAATGTAACTAATTATATTATAATTATAAATCGTTTAACCGTCTTTCAATGGTAAGTCATAAATTGTATAGATACTTATTATGTAAGGGTAGGCTATTATAATTAGAAGGTGTAATAAATCAATACTAACTTTGAACTCTTAAGAATGTATATAGTTGCATTGCTGCTTCGTATCATATTTGCTTGTTTTTCCTATTTTCTAGGCAAATTAAACCGGCAGCGGTATTACCTAACTTGCAAAAGTTAAGCAATAGGATTTGAAAGCGAAAGTTTAAGAACAAGTGCTGTCTTTGTAATTAGGACGTTATGGCAATAGATACGAATTATCATTTTGATATTAATAATTGTAAAAAAAATTATGTCTAATCCTAACGCTTTGTAAGTTTGCAAGTTTGGTATAACCGCTGGGTTTTTGTTGGATTTTGATCGACTTAATTTGTGTTGTAATAGGCATGGTATCGTTTATATGGGATCCTACAGATAAATATTTTAAACGGATAGAGTCTCGAACGGGACTATTTTAATATTCTAGATTTCTATTTGCCGTATAAAATATTGAAATCAGCATTTACCTTTCATTTTCTTTTTATCTTCATTGGACAGATCCGTCAGTACACCTGATATAAGCCTCAGTCTTTTGTCCTTGTCTAGTCTCATCATTTTGCTGTGCACCACAAGGATTCTATCCACACTACTCCTCACATCATTCTCGAATACCGTAGCTCCTAAATTCCTCAGCTCCTGTACCATCCAACCAACTTCTTGAATAACTTCCTCATAATCCAGAAGTTGGTTCTTCATCAGACTTTGCATTAGAACTAATGAGAGAAGATTCGAGATTGTTGCTACTGTGTTCTTCTGCTGTAAGGTGATGACGTAATCCGCAATGTTCTGGACTTTTTTGAACTGGTCGGGGGTAAGTTGTTGAAGGTCGAGTGGTTTCAGCGTCTCCTTGGAGTGTGAGGTATCGTTCTGTAAGTATTCTTTTACTGACAATGGAGCACCGAGGTTGATGTAAATGTTGCCGAAGTGGTCGTTTAAGCTGTGTAACGCTTTTAGGAAACCCTGAAAAAAAAAAGAAGATTAATATTATAACGCAATAGTGGATTAAGAATAGAGAGGTTTTCGCTCTGCAGTGGAACAGAATAAGGTATTTGACAGTATGTAAAATAAAGAATCTATTGATGGCATCCGTTAAGAAAACTAAGAGATATTTTAACAGAAAACCGATATTTTTTTTGTACACGTTAATCACGTGATCGTGAACGGCTGTGATTAGCCGAATGGTTGATGTCGTTAACTACTTGTAAACAGTTGCGTCTCAACTACTGCTGACAGTCAACAACCAAAGTTTACAAGCAAAGTAGATGACGTCACGATGACATATGAGGCGCCATATTGTTAAGAAAAGCGGTTTTCGCGGAATATTTAAATATATTTTTCTTTAAATTTCTCAAATACACTATTGTATCGAGTATGATTAGCGAGCATCAACTACTCTACGTAGAGCATTTCCAAATATTCCTTTATAACAGGAACTGCATACTTAAGATCACAAGCATTTGAGGATTTCTGAGAGGTAGATAACATATTAAACTGGGTAGGTATGATTTGAGAAATAGTTTGAAAACTTGACTAAGATGTTTGTAAGAGCCTACAAAGATTAACAACATGGTGTTTGTAAGATAGTGGCGTCCTTCACATTAACATGTTAAGTGACTAAGGTATTTTTAAATTCAATAATCTGCTAAATTCTTTAACAAAAATCTTTTTCTAGTTCGTTTCTTATTGTACGATTCACAACATACGATATTATAAGTAACTTCTTGAATATCCAACAAATATATAACTATAGGTGAATATTTTGTGTAGGTACCTAAAGTACATTTATGTAAATACTAGCTGTCCCCCGCGACTTTGTTCGCGTGTTTTAGTTTCAATGGTTTTTCATTTTTGCAACATTTTTCATTTATGCTCCGCTCCTATTGCTCGTAGTGTGATGTTATATAGCCTATAGCCTTCCTCAATAAACGGACTATCCAATACAAAAAGAATTTTTCAATTCGAACCTGTAGTTCCTGAGATTAGCGCGTTCAAACAAACAAACAAACAAACAAATAAACAAACAAACTCTTTAGCTTTATAATATTAGTTAGGTGAATATTTTGTGTAGGTACCTAAAGTACATTTATGTAAATATTTGTTACGGGCTATCACAATTATTGTTTACAAACAAGAGGTTTCGATTAGTACCCACCTATTTACAATACAATTAAACTATTTAAAATTTAAATAAAAAAACCCGAATAAGTGCGAGTCTGACTCGCACACGAGGGTTCCGTACAAAGATTGCTGATCGTCACGGTTAATTCTCCAAAAACAAACTTCAACATAATTAAAAATTTGGACAACATCACATAGGTACATTGCTCTGAACCTAAAGTAAGTAGCTAAAACTCTTGTATTATGGAATCAGAGCCAACGAGAATACCACAAACACCCAGACCAAAGACAATGTAGAAAAGTAGTTTTCTACATTGACCCGTCCGGGGATCGAATCCGGGACCCTTAGAACTAGCGACACCTTGAAAACGTGGTCGTCAAAATGCAACAAGTCACCACGTGTTCCTGAGAAAAAAAATCTTTACTAACGGACGGACAAAGAAGTGATTCTATAAGGGTTGTTTTTGTTCCTTTTGAGGTACCTACGACAAGAACAGTACCTAAAAAAGATTAAGTAGGTGTATAGTTAGGTATGTGCCCGCACTGAGTTAATGCTTGCTTTATCACGTAATCTCCCACAATCTTGTCGGTAGGCTCATTTTATATTCATATATATGATAATTGCTATGAATACAATGTAACTACGCAGGTTGTAGGTATTTAAGGCGCAGATACCTATATCTCTTCTGACGATTTTAAGGTGAAGACCACATCTGAACAACAAGTTTTAATGATTTGTCAAATATACTTATTAAACTAAAACATTTTGTCAATAATTTCGTATATGAAAATTTCGCTTATCGTATTAGAGTAGTTAATTTGAGAAGCTATGTCTAATGCGGATCAAAAACGATAATCGGTCAAAAACTATAGGCCATATTTTAATGATACCTTTACTGCTGAGATACTTTAATTATCTATTGTTTAGTATAGTAGTAGTATAAGTATAGTATAATTATGTCCGAAATTTGCCAATTTAACTAATTCCAGGTGCTACTTGTAGACTGACAAAATTGGAGCTAAACTTAGTAATACAAATGAGGAAGTTTGTGACTATGGATACATGAATTATTACTCTTTTACGCCAAAACTACTCAATAGATTAATTAGGATAAAAGTTGGCACAAAGATAGTTTCACATGAGACACTTTTTATCCTTAGGATTGAAATTACATATCCAATTGAAGGAAACGGGAACTACCCGGAAGCGACTAGTATACCTACTTAGATTTAAATATACTTGATATGAAATAAAATCTATTGCACCAAAAAAGTTTATATAAATTATATTTGTTCAGATGCGAGGAAATTAGATTATGGAAGGAGGTCGACAATTAGAAATGTGTGTCATAGACGCGTCAATGTAGAATTCCGTGTCTATTGCATAAGCTACAGGTTTATGTTTGTTAACCGTTCAACTTTTGCTTGGCAGCTTGGGATCTTATTGATCGTTATTCAAGTTACATTGTATTAAATATCCAATGATAATATAATAAAAAGACAACGGATGAACATTCAAGAAGGTCATACGTTGTAATTTCAAAGATTTTTCTTAAAATTATCTGCATACCTACTATTATTACTGCATGCGAGAAACCTAATTATAACTACTATTTAATAAATACCAGAACAAAAAAGACAGATGAAGAATACCTATGCAAATGAATGCGATGAAGAACGGCCGTAAATATTGTCCACTTACATTGACATATTAAAGACACAAATAAAAATGAAATATCAATACATTATTTAAATGTTTTATTTACATGTTAATTTAGTACCTTGACTTTGATCTCATAAATATTCACACGGGTTTTCAGCAACGAAATTGAATGGCCTAATTCTGAATAGACGTAACGAGCCCCACCGACAAACTCCCGAAGCACAGTTAAAAACATTATCGATTCCCTTGTTAGACAATCTCCTATAGGGATGTGGATTTGAATAGTAAAAAACTATTTAGTAAGTAAGTTCGACAACAAAAATATTTCACATGTAATTTTTGCTTTGTTTCGATTAAGTAAGTTAGCAACGGACTAAGTCGAGGTTCGAACCCCGCAGGGCTGCTTTGCTCCTGGCTGGAGGCGTATGTTACAGTCTCGCTAACTCAGTCAGGCAAAGCAGTGAAAGCCTCCTTCGAAGCCAATTGCGGCTGAAAGCTTCTAAAAAAAATGTATATTTTGTTTTTTAAAATTAAATTAAAACTAAGGAAATAAAACGAATCAAAGTTCAGGGGTGTGGGCAAATGACCTCACAAGTTCGCTCAAAACGTGGGAACGTGCGACATCATGCGACATCAAATCAATGTAGGTACTGTTAATTAAATTTTTGATTACGTAAAAAAAGAATAAACAAGAGTCTATTTTTTTTATTATACATGAAGGCCATTAAAACATTAAGTATATGAAATTAAGATTAATATAAAATAAAACATCTTTGCTGTACAAAAGAAGCAAATCCTTCTCCTCACTTCGTTTTTTTTTTCATTTCCGAAGATGGTCTGATATTTTATATAATTAAGTTGGAACAAAAATATAATATAAATACTGTTTAATTCGAAAATTTCGGATTACCTAATCATATAATTAGGTACAAATCTGCATATCGGATAAATTATACGATACAAGTAATTAATGTGCAATTATGAATATTCAAAATGCTTAAATGCCGGCAATCTATATTTGGCAAGGCGCGTCTACACTTCGGAATGCGTTCCTGTTGGACCCAGGACGGGGTCATCGTCATTAAAGCTTCGGATGGTAGTAGGCATAAGGTCGTTGCGGCTAACGAGCTAGCTTCCCTGATGGAGAAGTACCCTAAGGTGGCCAGCGTGTCCTCGTCTGCGGGTAGGAGCGCCCCTGGATCTACGACAGAAAGAAATCGTAAACATTAATTTCTTTAAATTCTAATGATGTCTGAATTAATTTCCTTTCTTGTTGTTTGCATTTTCATAATATCTCAATTAATATCCTTTCTTGTTATTTAACTTACCTAAATTTTTCTATCTCGATGTCGCGATACGCAGAACGTTTTGTCCACCCTCATTATTTGTTAAGTCTGTTACATTGGTTTACCCTCAAATTTTCAGTTTTACACTCATGACTTAACATTAAATATTTTGTGGTTATTTTTCATATAATATATTTTACTTGACAGATAAACTTAAAATGTCACCACGACTTTGACAACTTGTGACATTTGGTTGTCATTGGTTCGTTCAGAAACCTAATTTTACGTTTCGTTATGCGTAACATATTTAAACCGGGTCGTTTTGTTGATGTTAAAGATTTTGTTTTGTTTTTTTTACGTTTCTGTTTTGATTCTGTGACTAGGATTGTACTATATTTTCTTCCTCGTAATTTTGTGTTTTGTAACTGCTATATTGTCTGTGAATAGTTGTTTTAGCTGGCGGGTGGTGCAGAGTTACAAACGTTTGTACCTACTTGCTCGCACCTTGTTTTAATTTTATTTTTTATCTATCTATATATTAATATTTATTTCTATTTTTAAATATGTCATCTGACGATGACAATTGTTTTTTGTCTGCCAATGAAGCCAGTAGCACTTCTGACGACGATAGTTTTTCTTCTTTCACTGACACCCTTGGTGATGCGTTGCGCAATAAATTTCACCAACCACACAATAAGCTCCTAAATGTGTGCCACCTTAATGCGCAAAGTATCCCAAGTCACTATAATGACCTCTATGACGCCTTCTATAATAGCAACATTCATGCCATTCTGATTTCAGAGAGTTGGCTCAAACCGCACCTTCCTTCGACTACCTACCCTCTTCCTGGTTTTGTGCTCATTCGTAATGATCGTGAAACCAGGCGTGGGGGTGGCGTAGCCATCTACTTACGCAGTGATCTGCCGTTCAAAATTATAGCCTCGTCTTCTTCCTCCCATAGTGCTGCAGCTGAGTTCCTTTTTCTTGAGGTTTGTGTCAGGGGAGCGAAGATCGCACTTGGTGTGGTTTATTGCCCTCCTGCAGCAGACTATTTCACTGAATTAGAATCGGTTTTAGAATCTTTAGGGTCAGAGTATGCACATAATATCATCATGGGTGACTTCAATACCAACCTCCTTGCCCAAGATTCCTTCCGGTCCCGTAAATTGACAAACCTTGTCAAGTCAGCCAGCCTACATGTCTTGCCCTTGCAAGCTACTCATCGCAACTTAGCTGGCGATGATACATGGCTCGACTTAATTCTCGTCTCCAAGCTACCCCTTGTCTCAACCCACGGTCAACTTGACGCCCCAGGGTTTTCCCATCACGACCTAATTTTCCTTGCATACGTCCTTAAGCCCCCTAAGCCTAAACCTAAAGTCCTTTCCCTGCGTTGCTTTTCGCGCATGGATATAGATAAGCTGCATAAAGATGCCGCTGATATTAGTTGGGACCCTTTGTTTGGGGCTTCAACGATTGACGATAAGGTAAGCTTTTTTAATCAGGTTGTCCTTAAGCTTTACGATGTTCATGCCCCATACAAGAAGGTCAAGATAAAACGTTTGCCAGCACCTTGGTTATGTAAAGGTATTTCAATGGCGATGAGACGCAGAAATCGTGCTTTTCGAAAATTTAAAAGGGACCGGACCGTTGAGAATTGGTCATTATTTAAAATTGCTAGAAATCGATGTAACCAGATGATACGTAACGCTAAACGCCGCTACATTCTAAATAATATTTCTTCTTCCTCCACAGCTAATATCTGGCAGTTCCTCGGGACTCTCGGTATTGGCAGAGCGCGACATTTAGACCTACCGAATTCTATTGGGTTGGATGATCTCAACAAACATTTCACCACTTCCTCGTCTTTAGATCATTCAACCCTTTGTGATACTCTTAATTACGTCGCTGGTCTAACGCGTAGTGACATAGTTCCCTTCTCCTTTTCTCCAATCGCTGGTGAAGAGATCAAAAAGATTATCCTGTCCATTAAGTCCAAGGCTGTTGGCAGCGATGGCATTAGCCGTAGGATGGTTGTAGATATTTTAGACTACCTCCTCCCGGCGATTGCACACATTATAAATTTCTCTCTCGATTCCGGTAAATTTCCTGCCTTATGGCGTAAAGCCTTCGTTCGCCCTTTACCAAAAATCCTCAATCCTTCTCTCCCTTCTCACTTCCGACCTATTTCCATCCTTCCTTTTCTGTCCAAAGTCCTGGAGGCCTGTGTTCAAAAGCAATTCTGTTCTTTTATCTACAGTAATGAGTTTTTGAATAAGTATCAATCAGGATTTAGACCTGGACACAGCACGGTTTCCGCTCTCCTTAAAGTGATAGGGGATATGAGGGCGGGTATGGAGGATTCTAAACTCACTGTTCTTGTACTAATTGATTTCTCCAACGCCTTTAATACCGTCAATCACACTATCCTTGAATTCATCCTTGCCTATCTAATGGTCTCTCAGCCAGCATTGGATTGGTTTTCCTCTTATCTTCGGGAGCGTCAGCAGTCCGTCCGTGTTGGTGACTTGTTCTCAACCTGGAACAAACTGGAAACTGGCGTTCCACAAGGCGGTATTCTTTCCCCTATATTATTTTCCATCTTTATTAATCTTATAACTTACAAGCTTCAGTGTTCGTATCATCTCTACGCTGACGATTTGCAATTGTACTCGCAGGTGGGTGTAGACAGTCTACCTGACGCAATACGCAAAGTTAACCGCGATCTTGACACTATCAAGAACTGGTCAGATAAGTTTGGTGTGGCAGTAAATCCTGGCAAGTGTCAAGCCATCATCGTCGGCAGCAATCGATTGATATGCAAAGTAGGCAGTGTTGCTGTCCCGCCACTAGTTTTTAGTGGAGCAATCATCCCCTTAAGCACTAGTGTCAAGGATCTAGGTTTACTTGTGGATAATACACTGTGTTGGCAAGCGCAGGTTGGTAATGTGAGCCAAAAAGTTACGGGGATTCTGCGGTCTCTTTATCGTCTGAAAAACCTTCTTCCATCCAGCACGAAGGCAATGCTCGTCAAATCCTTAATTTTCCCCATAGTTGACTACGGTGATGTGTGCTACTATGACCTGAATGCAGATCTTCTCAATAAACTCGACCGCCTTCTAAATAACTGCATTCGATTCGTCTTCAACACCAGAAAATACGACCATGTTACTGCACACCGATTGCTCTTGAAATGGTTACCAATACGAGAGCGACGTTGTGTGCGTGCGTTGACTACTCTATTTTCCCTACTTGACTGTCCCAACTCCCCTTCCTACTTAACTTCCCATTTCAAGTACTTATGCTCGAATCATACAAAAGATCTTCGCTCTTCCAATAATCGACTACTGTTATGTCCTTCTCACCGCTCTGATTTTCTTCACTCTACTTTCTTTGTTCAATCCATTCTGCTGTGGAATGAGCTCCCTCTTGAATTCAGGATGGCAAAAAATCGTAATTGGTTCAAATCAAAAGTCCATGATCACTTTTATCGGCAAACTTTGGCTAAATCTACACAACGTTAGAAGCTTCGTAACGGGCAGTTTTCCTCTAGTATTTATATATATTTATATATATAATAATGTAAGTATTGTATTATGTAGTATTTAAAAATGTATATATTGTATTATTGTATATATTATATTATGCTTAATATATATTGTAGTGTATTTATTCTTCCTATAAAAAAAAATGATTTTCATCATAATTTTCAGTGCATCTACCACGTTTGTTTCTGCATCACCTAAAGGTTGACTGGTAGAGAATGCCTTCTGGCATTAAGTCCGCCTATGTACACTGTGCATGAAGTATTAAATAAATAAATAAATAAATAAATAAATAATTATTGCGTACTAGTTACCGCTCGCGACATTTTCGACGCAAAAGTTTTCAATTAGGTCAGCGATTTTTTCATAGAAAGATTGTAATATGCAGCTCAATTCGCATAAATAAATAAGAGCATAGATCAATACCTATACATAATTTAATATAATTTCATCATGAAATTGCCTGAAATTGTGGAAATTCGGAAGCTAATCGCAATGAAATCCGTTTCCAACTAAATTGTAGCGTATTTGTGGTATTCTCATGCATCTTATATTAAAAAAGAACAGCTGCTCACTAAGTAAAAACCTGTTTCCTTGTTTTGTCGTTGTTTTGTGCTGCTATGCTATCGAAATAGATATCACTGTCAAGAGATAGTGGATAGTAACAAAAGGCCAACTATTAATAGTAATCTGTGTCTATGCCTAGCAGCGGGCTATAAAAGGATAATAAAGATAAACTATCTTTACATACAATCCCAATTGAATTAAGTATACATTCAAAGATTCTATAAATTATTTTATTACAATTATCGTTACATTGTTTTATCATGTATGCCAAAATACAGACCGCTGAAAGTGTCTCTGTGCTAAAATATCTGCAAGGTACTTACTGTTAGTGTGTTTATTTGTGACAAGATGCAATAGAATGTGTGAACTTTGTACAAAATCATCGAGACAGGTGGTAATCTACAGATAAACGTATATCGAGTGTTAGATAACACCCTCATATTCCAAGCATGAGGAAATACACACCTACTTACCATTTTGTTATCGTTAACAACGGGTCAAGGTAATGACGTTGAAAATTATTTTAAATAGGTTTCTGGCCCTATTTTAGTCTTTTAGAATTATTTTTTTTTTATTCGATTTGTTAGTGACAGTGCTGTTGGTGTGCTTATTATTATAAATAAATAAATAGATATATCTATCTATATACATATAAAAAAGAATGTATGTACGTTCATCTAAAACTTGAGAAGAGTTAGCCCAATTGACTTTGCACACATTTAAAGAGCTAGATGACTACTCCGACGAACATAGTTACGTTAGTGCCGGATAGACTTCCTACTACTTTTGCAAATTCTTGTAGGCTTATTTCTTATCTCCAGTTAACACCCAAGCAATGTTCACTAGATAAAACTTACGGTAAAAACGCAGTATCGGCTAACGTCGGTGACCAACTAGTAGATCTAGTTGGTAATCGACGTTAGACGATACAACATTATGTTTTCAGTGTTTTTTTAATAGCTATTATCACTCTAGTTAACAACCGCTATAGCAAATACGCCTCCAGGATACCTGACAACTTCTGCTTTTTATAAAATTCTGCGCTTTCGGTGTAGCTGGACACAAAACGTCAGCAGCACTTTTCAAACAGAAAGAGGGAATCTTTTTTTTTCCGCATGCATCTCTTGCAGCGCGGACAAATGTGCAAACAACTTTAGTCACTATTACTTTAACCCCGTGTCCCAGTTAGACATTAGTAAGAATTTATTTAAGTGGGTCCATAACGGCACTACACCGGAACTATTTATTATATAACTTGTATCACATACAGAATAGCTAAGCGAAACACTTTGGTGTGGCTTTTCGGAGATGCGCAGAACATGCATTTGCTAGAAATTACATGGCTCCCGCAAAAATGTCCGGTGTGTTTATAGTAGGCGAAAAGGCAATGTATCTCCACGCCGCCGTACCCTTGGGGTGCATTGAAGTCATTAGCTATACAACCCGATAAAAAAATTGACAAGTCGAGTCTGACTCGCGCACCGAGGGTTCCGTACACATTTTGCTGATCGACACGATCTCTAAAAACAAACTTCAATTGCATTTTTTTTCTAGAGAACCCTTTAGGTTTCAAGTTTCTCTAAAACGCATGAGAAAAACAGCATATTTAGCTATCTGAAAATAATCTCGACAGTAAGACAGATGGACAACAAAGTGATCCTATAGGAGAAACAGACTCACCCCTGTGGATTCCTTGGGTTTGGGCACACCGAGATGCTCGTAGGCGAATAGGGAATGTTCCATGAGCCGATCGTAGCTGATGTTCACTGGCACTATGGTGATGTCGTTGACCTCATGCGCGAAGAAAGGCATCAGAGTCATGGACAACATACCTGGTGATCAAAAGACGATTTAGAAGAAGAATTTGCAACATTATTCTTTTTTTAAAAATTCGTTTGGGGTAATAGAAAAATCAACGTTTTTTTGGACGGTATCAGGTTTTTATTATTCTTTAAGGTTGCTAACAAATTATAAAACATATTAACAACATGAAATTAAACGAAAAACTAACGCGTCATGCATATTCAATTACAAGTAACAGCAAACGCACCATAAAAAACAAGTAGGTACCTAGCATAATTGGGCATTTGACTATCGAAATATTTATTAAATATTATCTAATAACACTATTAAATTTAAGCAGAACTGCAATACATCTAAAAAAAATATAAGTACACGATTATAAAAATAATAAAGTTAGTATTTTCTATCTCTTTCTCGTGAAACGACGAGTTGTACCTACTGGGCAGCCCCAGATTAGTATGGAAAGAGTAATAGTGACGTCACATCAGGTTATAGCACTCTGTCTAATTAGCACTACTTATTGATATTCTAGGAAGTATTCATTATTTATTTTATTTTTTTATGATTTATTTATTTCAATAATTCGATAAAATAAATAGGTACAAAAAATTATAAATAGATCGCAAATTTAACGCGGGATTTATGACATAACAAAACGCACGACATTAGTCGGTGCAAATATGACGTCACGGTACGCGCTGCATTAGTGGTATTGTTCCCGTTGACAACGACTCCGACATCATTTTAACGTTAATATGCGCACTGAGAGGCAAGTAAATAGGCGCCCGTTTCAAATGCTATAATTCTTTTGTAAGAATTAATAGTTATTTTGACATTGTAAATTACATTTTTTTATTATGATGTTATATTTTCTAGTACGCTGTAATTGAACAATTAATTACGCTCATCAAAATATATCGTGCATATTCCTTATTATAATAAGTGGGAATAATTTGTAATAAAGACTTTTGATGATGCAATTTTTATTTTATCTTTATTACAAAAAAGAAAAGTAAGATAATTAATTATGATTCTTGACCGACCTTGCTTGTGTTAAATTAAAATTTAATTAACTCATTTGATTACAATAATAATTTAAATAATAATATTATTATGACTATGTTTAACAAAATAAATAACGATATTATTAATTAACGAAACCGAGTTTTTATGCTTGTTTATTTAATTTAATTGCAAGCTTATAGTTTATAAGTAGTTGTATAAATAATCAAGTCAGTGAATTCACGTTGATTTAGTCTAAACAAAACAATATTACATAGACAAACATTACCCACATTAGCTCAACTTGTGACAATAATAGTGCAAACACTCTATTATGCAGCTATTTAGCTTAAATAAACAGCGGTTGTAGATATGATTCTAAATATTGTATGCGAACAAATAGTAAATGCATTAAAGTTCTTGAAAGGTAGAGGAATAAGTTTGCCTTGATTAAAGTGTTGCAAATAAGATGTGAGACATCAAGAGTCGCGTGGTACTCTATCTTGCAATAGTTCCCTGCCCAGGCTTCGATCAGCTTGTCAAAACATTTCCATATTTTTTTTTCCAATGTCTATTAATTTATACTTCTATTATTAGTAATTTAAAACTGTCTATTAATTTATACTTCTTGTGACCTCAAAACAAATGATGTTTTGAAATATTTACCTACGTAACCGTGATTAACTAACTGTTACGGATCAAGATTTCCAAACAACGCGCACAATAATATCCTCTAGACCGAATTTCGGTCACGGCGGTCTCTCACAACAGAGATAAGCCAGAACGAGAGATATTTCAGTGCACGAGAGATATTTCAGTGCACGAGTGTATTTGCGAACACAGTTGCACTCACTGATCCTTCACACTCGGCATCCCGACACGCCCGGGGAGAGATCAAGCGCAGGACAAAGTGCTTTTCGAGGCACGGGGTTGTAAACACCACCTAACTTCCTGACTCCAAGCTGTACTGAGTATTTCTATACAGAAAAACCAAGTTCTTAACGTTCGCACTACCGAACCCGAGACATGCACGACAGTCGCACTTATTACCACTAGTGGAGTAGAATTACTAAGGCATAATAATAAAATAATAATTAGTAAATTTCGTTGTTCACCATAACTTCTGAATGCCTAACCACATTTAGATATACCCATATGTGTTACAATGGCAATGATTTATTTGTAAAATTAAAAAACTATAGCAGCTGTATGAAGCCATTGTTTTAAATCGTTATTTAAAAAATTATATTAGTTATATAAAAAAAAATGTCGCACTGCTGGGCACAGGCCTCTTTTTATATAGAGAAGGAACAAGCATTGATTACCACGCTTGCTCTATCCAGGTTTCCTCACGATGTTTTCCTTCACCGATTGTCAATGATGTCTTCGAATAATTAAGAAAGTACATATAACTTCGAAAAAGTCATATTGGTGCCTGTAATGGGTTCGAACCTGCAACCTTGTTCTGTTCATTGAACCACTTGGCCACCACGACACTGCTTAATTATCTGCATGCTACTTATTATTCTTTCTGGTCTCTATTGATATCTTCATATTATGCACTTACCATATTTGGGCGGCATGCTCTTATTGCTCCTACTTCGTGTTCCCTCAAGGAAGAACTCAATAGGCGCGCTGTGCCTGCCAACCACAGTCCGCACGTACTGCTTGAGAGTGGCCGCGTACAGGGGGTCGCCGGCCAGCGTGCGTCGGATATAGAATGCACATGTTTCTCGCATCCGCCGACCAATCACCGCCATTGAGTAGAAATCTGAAATTAGAGTTATGATAAAACGAATACAATCTCTAGGATTTTTTCTATATCTCTAGAGTTTAGTTGTTACCTAAGGCAATTAATTAACACATAGTTTTTTTTGGCAATCCGACTTCGTGTGAATGAGATAAAATAAAAGATTTAAAATATGACTCTATTGGTCAATTCATTCTAGCACAGAGTCAAAGCGCATCAAAGCATTAATCTATTTAATGCATTGACATAAAAGTTGGATGTTTTTATTGCATCAAGAGAAAAAAACTTGACAGACAGATGGACAACAAAGTTATCCTATAAGGGTTCCCTTTGAGATATAAGGATAAAAATAAAATAACAGAATATAATAAAAACATACCCATGCCAGCAGCTACCGCAGGGAAGTCTATATCAAAGTGATAGCACAGATAAGTCATGAGGCAGAAGTCCGCATAACTTCTGTGTGTAGGCAGGAATAATACTGGATTCTTCCCCATTTTCGATTTAAGCTAAAATCATACACAACATTTACTCCCAGTTTCTGAAAGGCTGGTCAATTCAATCTGGTGTCAAATTTACTGACCACGACTGTGATCAGCTCGCCAAAACACTAACAATCAATCACAGAAATTAGCATAAGGTTTGACAGTTGACTAATATTTGAATTGATCAATGTTTCGGAAACCTGAGGTTAGTTTAGATAAATACCTTTATTCTTATTATACTGTTAAACAATCTTAAAAGGTCTTATTGTGTCGCTGTAGGGCTTCACTTTCTATTCCATGATCCTATTCAATGTAAATGTATTCTAAATAAACCTTTTATTTAATGTAATTATTATGGTATAAATGAAATAAGAATGTTTTTTTTAAGTAGTTATCTGTTATTATTGATATACATTATAATTTTATTAAAAAAAAGTGTTCCATACTTGATTTTAATCGGACATTATAAAACAATTTCTTACATTCAATACAGCAGTCTCATTGACAAACATCTTTATCTTCATCATGAAAGAAATCTTTAGGAAGACAACTCCCATCCATCGGATGACATGGACCTTCTTATCTAAGCCCATCTCTTCGAGATAACTTCGTACATCCTGATGTAACTTCTCTTTGCTTAACCCTGTTCTAGAACATTCCTAAAAGGCAAAAAAAGGTTTTATTTATATTTTTAAGTGTAGAGTAACTTGACATACCAACTTTTTTTATTTCTGCATTTACCAAAAAATAAGATGTTGAATTTGTATTTGGTCAGTGCATACACATAAACATTTATGTATTTGGAATGTTTCATTCATGACAGTAACTTATTAAATTTTAAGTACATTAATAAGAATTTTATTGCCATGGGAATTTAATTCTTAATAAAAATTTCCTGATCTCTTTTACTTGTCAACCTAAGTTACTAACAGCTGATAACTTTATTGAATATTGTAAGAGACTGTTTAGATTGTGGTTATACTAGAATAATATCAGGATAACGGTAACACAGTGAAATAACGCCAGTTATGCGGAAATTGGAGGTTTATATTCAGATAAGATAGTTATAATACAATTCTAGTTTAGAAAATATGTTCTTGTATTTTTTGGAATGACTGTCTATTAAAGTATTATGCTTGGAATTATTAATGTTATTAAATATACTTACCGCTTCTATAATAGAATCCAAATAAACGGAACTTGCAACTATATCTTTCAAGTCTTGTGGTGTGCAATATTTGTTCATTACCATGGTTCGTTGCGGGTGCCAGTTACGGGACATAAAGCTAAAAATACCCGACTGAGTCCTTCTCGGCTCCAAGATATCAACAAAGTTTACTTGTTCACACATTTTTACAAATATTTTTCAAATATTAGCTAAAGTTCAACACATTCTCCGGCTATAAATTTAACTAAATATTGTTTACTAACAGTAGCGTAATAATTCTTAAACAACTACCAATATTATTTCTTTACTATAGTGTTAATCTTTTAAATACATTTAAATGAAAATATTTAATATTAAAACGCTCCGATCACACACAACCCTCTATTGCAATAATGACATAATCACTGAGACAGACACTGACTGACACTTGACAGTGGCACTGAGACAGAAAAGCAAAGACAGATCAGATGGACTGGCCATACCTTTAGATACGGTGCGTATACCTACAAAACCTGGCATGAAAAATGACCGCCTCTAATATGGATGTGATACTGTGAGCTTCATGCGCTTTATATCGATATCGACAGTTAACCAACAAGTGCTTATTATTATTTATAAATTATTTGAACTATAAAAGCCCTAAAGCAAGTATACACACACTTATTATAGCTTCGTTATAGTTAAGTTAAAAATAAATTTAATTAAACGTCGCAGCTTATATAGCAAACGAACTGACTTACCATATACACTAAATTCAATATGACCTTCGTTTTCGTTTAGAACTATCAAATTGTAAAATATATTGGCATAGGTATTATTTATTAAAACACAATAAATAAATTACAATAAAAACAATATTAAGAGTTAATACATAGCCCTACGAAACCGTAAATCGGTTTGACTATGGGTTCAAATTTGTGTAGGTATAATAACAAATCAATTGATATTATTTGTTTATATCTATAGGCTTATAGTTATAAGACATCACTATTTCGGAGAAGTTTGAAACTCGCGGCACGGCAAATTTTGGAAAATCGGCTGCCGAAGTACATGATGTGCCTAACCATGTTAATGTTTCTTGGCAGAGAATTAGTAAATAGTATGTCATCTGTTTCATCGAACGACATTACACATAGAGACAAGGTATATATTTATATTTCTATATCGATTTCATAGATATTTTTATAATCAAGGTATATCAACGTAGAATACCTCTCGTTTCTAACTCAAAGCAGAAAAGTGACAGTCAGTGACATTAGCAATTAATGTATATGCTTGCGCAGACCATAAATCAGACCAGCCATACCATGGTGCTTAGTGCAAATATCTTTACGACCGCAGGCCCTAAAAATGGCCACTTTTGCGTTCTTAAAAGTTATAATTTGTTGTGTCGTAATGTGAAAATATTGCTTGGCAGAGAATATAAATATACCATGCAGTAATCTCTTTCACCAATCGACATTGCGCATCAGTTAACAAGAGACCAAGCTTATGATTTATGTTTTTATTATTTTGTATAATCAAAATCAAAGTATGTCAGTGAAGAATAGGGCACCTCCTCTTGTTTCCATATTCCAGAGTCCCAGTGCTTTTGCAACGTTTTGTTTGTCAAATCATTTTTGGTAACTAACGTTTAATTTATTAGAATGGTTTTGCCTGATTTTCAGTTGTATTTGTGTAAATTGTATATTTTTTAAAGTCTTAAAATTCATATGTAGGTATTATATAGGTGGCTAAATACGGGACAAGGTAGCACACTATTGCAATACGAAAATGTATCTTGATCCTAACATACACACACTGATCTAATTCCGACACACAAACAAAAAATACTTACACTATTATAGGTAAATGAAATTATACACGTCTAGCGACCCGCCCCGGCTTTGCACTGGTACAATGCTGATACCCGGCTGGTACCGCCGCAACCGCTATGTCCCTGCATTTTAAATGTGTAATATCTTCGAAAATATTCATTTAAATTACATACTGTAAAGGGCCATATTAGACATATACCATCGCGGACTTTTTGTAGACCGTTTTAAGGGGTATAATACTGTAGGTAGTACATTATTTTGATCTATCTCGTAGGGTTCAGCCAGCGTTTGCAATGTAAGCGCAAAAAAATTGTGTTTATTTAAGACATACATCTAAAAAATTATAAAAACCTCTAAAATTATCAGTGTTTCTCTACTATATTATGCATGTATCTATACTAATATTATAAAGCTGAAGAGTTTGTTTGTTTGTTTGTTTGAACGCGCTAATCTCAGGAACTACTGGTCCGATTTGAAAATTCTTTCAGTGTTGGATAGCTCATTTATTGAGGAAGGCTATAGGCTATATAACATCACGCTACGACCAATAGGAGCGGAGCATAAATGAAAAATGTTACAAAAATGAAAAACCGTTGAAACTAAAACACGCGGACAAAATCGCGGGGTACAGCTAGTTATACATATAAACCTTCCTCTTGAATCACTCTATCTATATCTAGTGATACGTCACTTTTTACAAAAGGCTTAAAAGGGTACGGTCTACAGTAGATTCTACCGTACGGCCGGTATGTACTTTGGCCGAGGGGAACGACAGCGTATGGCATCTTCTGTTGTTAATGCTCATAGGATGCACATGCACATAGTAGAAAGATTTTTGTCTTCTATCAGGCTTACACTGCATTCTACGCCTTCCCGAGTTATAGGTAGTCCAAAACGATTTCCAGTACGTTAATTGGCAAAGTGGCTGGCAGTGGTTGGAGAAGAAGAGCTGAAGATCGAGCTCAGTGGCGTGCCATAGGAGAGGCCTATGTCCAGCAGTGGACGAAGATAGGCTAATGATGATGATGATGATGATGATGATGATGATGATGAAATGGCAGGATGTAAGTATAAGAAAAGATGATAAATCAAATACATTTTTATACTGTTTTTATTTCGTGTAGAAACTTATTCAAAATCTTATACTTAGTTATACATTTAGCACCAAGATTTTCAATAATTGATCTCCATAATTGATCCAAAAAATATTGTACTTAGTAAAATATAATCTGTTTTCTTTCTAAATAAAATATTCCGAAACATGATTATGGCACTCAAAAGAATAGATTTATAAAATAATATTTAATACTAATTTAGAAAAACTTAAAAACATTGCCAATTATTAAAATATGCATATAAAAAAATTTCAGTTTCTCAGGAGAATATATCTAAAAATCTTGGCTTACGTGTTTTATCCCTGTAAAAACACCAGGCAAAACAAATATGTATTCATCAATACTTTCCATCTGCCCGTAACCATGTTACAATCGATAACATTTTCTCAAATTCTTTCTTAACCTAGTGCAAAAATTATTTATTTCATCTTAATAAGAACATTTATATAAATCTGCAAATTAATATCACAATTGTCAGCAACATAAAATATTGCGAGAATTGGCACAACATCTGTTGCCAGTGTCATCTACGAAAACCATCTATTGAAATAGAACAAACACTTATTATTTCTTAAAACCTACCATCGTCATCATGTCTTTAAAACTAATAGAAGATCTTTGGTTACAAAGAATCGTTATTCTTAATAGCTACGACTACATAAACATTTGATTGGCCAATATTTTGGCTCTTGCCTGCTTATTAACTAGCCAGAAACGAGTCATAAATTAAAATTTAATTCTTTAGAGCATATAAACTGGAGATATAACATTAATTGTGTGTGACTTTTACAAAGATGGACTTTTAAAATAACGCTCAAAAACGAGAATAATAGTGCCCGTAATATAAAGGCTTACCATAAAAATATAACTGTGTTACTTAGATCTTATAACAAAAAATAACTATAGGTTGTTATTATTTTCGAAAAATATTTTATTTCTATTCATTTATAAATGAGATCTAGAAAAATATACCTAAAATACAACTGTTTGTGCTGTGTACTTATCGAATTTTGATGGGCACTTCTTTTATTAGACATATAAAAATTTTATAGTTTTTAATTGACGCCAAAATGTACTGATCTATACGACCGGCACAAATTACTTTTAAATGTAAACTCCTGTTTAATTGCTCTATGGTCCAAGAGTGAAATAACAAGTACTATAAAAATATCACATTCATCAGACGTCACGAGGACAAAAATATGGAGTTAACACGTTTTCTGCCGAATTAAAAATACTTTGAGACCACGCTCGCTTAATATTATAACATCAATTCTACTACAAAATGACAGAAAACACGAAATTCACATTTATCTCCTCAATCATTCAATCGCGGCACGGATAGGTGCGAAATTCAACGAAAGAGTATTTAAACTCTCCGTTGTACCGTCCGTTACGCTAGTTTTGCCGAATACGGCATAATACATATTTAGGCGGAACCGAATGTGTTAGCGGGATAAAAACAACACAGATGTTTGGACACATGCAATGCGGGCTACCGTCATTAATTTCACTGCCAGGGGCGCTAGTCGCACGCGCGATCATTTCATAGTCAGACGACCTCCGCAGTCGAGTGGCGTCAACACCGGTTTTCAAGGTCTGATGCCTTGCTCTGAGGCCCCAGGTTCGATTTCTGGACGGGTCAATGTAGATAACCACTTTTCTAAATTGTCTCGGGTCTGGGTTTTGGTGGTGTCTTCGTTGTCTCTGATTCCACAACACAAGTGCTTTAAATTTGGATTCACAGCAATGTATGTGATTTCCACATTTATTTATTTATTATTATTTTTCGGTGGGCTTTGATAGCTGAAGCGCCAGTGGCGCCAACTAGTGAGCTCCATAACGGTAGCCCATATTACGAAGTGGAATGATTCAACCGTATCGATTTTATCGACACTAGTAAACTACAAATAAAATTAATATTAAACATGTCATTAGCAACTGCTGGCCTTCCCCACCGACTGCAATATTAAACAATATCGGGAGAGCCATTAACACCTTGCTACATAGGCGGGTTGGTGATCGCAGTTGCCGAAATTTAAAATGCTTAGTAAATGCTGTTTGGTTACCTTATCCCCAAGGGTAAAAGTTATTACCTATACGTAAAAGTTTATTGTTCTTCAATATTGTTGTTGTTTTAATTATTTTCAAAAATATATTCCTTAGATATTTGCTGGAAGGATAGGTCGGTTAGTTGGCGTGTTCCGTGCTTGAGCCAGATTTCTTTTTCTGTTTTTTAGAAGTCTTGGTCGTAGTTTTTAGCTTCGACAACATTGGTGTGATGCTGTCCACTATTTCCCTGCACCTGTCGTCGTTAACATCTCGCGAGTCGAACCCGTGGTAAGTGCCAAGTTCGCGGCACTTTTGTATGTACATTTGCCATTTGCTATCCCTTTCGAGGCATAATGGGTTGCCTATGATTATCACTTTTGCTTTGGCTCTGGTTATGGCGACGTTGAAGCGCTAAAATAGAAAAAAAGGTGAATATTCAATTTGTATGTTTCTAGTACTATAGTAATATACAATAGGTTTTTTTAATTATCACTAGCTGACCCAGACAGTATCAATCTATACAATTTCGTATAAAAATAGCTATTTAAATTTTCAACATTTCCCGCGGACTTTTAACCAATTTTCCTTCTTACAAAAGATTTGTCGTTTTTAAGCGATGCTCCGTCATACATATAGTCACTGACTTTTATTTATATGAATAAATATATTAAGTGAAGTAAGTATAAAAAGTGCATATGACAAGAAAAAAGGTTATACATAACTAAACAAAAAGTTTAATATATAAAGTTATTCACGTACTTTGTGGTCTACAAGAAAGCCGAGCTGAAACTTAGCGTCATGATCAAGCAGGTTGCAGTTAGCGCGGACAGTGGATATTATGATGATTCTCTTCTCCTTCCCCTGGTAAGCCTCCACTGTGCCCACCTCGATTTTATCGTAGCCGATGTCTTTAAGAGACTTCTTAATTTGGTACACCTGGTAAAAAAATGCTCATGAAGAAACTTAAAAGAAAAATCAACTAATTGACATAATTTTAAACAACATTTTTTGTGGTACTAGTCTTAATGAGCCATGGTTACGGGAACGATACCACACTCACAAGGCTCGTGTGTGCTATAACCCCACCAGTATATATTTTCTTTACGGTAGTTAGTAGTTTTCTTTAGGTCCGGAGTCTATTTATAGACCACTAGCTGTCTCCCGCGACTTTGTCCGCTTTGACGATTTTTCATTTAGGCTTTGCTCCTTTTGGTCGCAGCGTAATGTTATATAGCTGTGTGTAATGTGTAAATCACATACACTGATAGAATGTTTTCAAATCGGACCAGTAGTTTATGAGATTAGCGCGTTCTAACAAACAAACAAACTCTTCAGCTTTATATATTAGTATAGATGTATTGAACCTTCATTTGTTTATTTTTGCTCACCTGTCTGATATAAGGTGTAACTATGCCGATGTCCTGCATCAGCACGTTGTGCACCATCACCAAACGCTTTACATACAGCTGCACTATTTCACACTCCATCATATTGAAGAAACTAAAAGAAATAAAAAAGAAAATAGACGTGGTTCTATTAATATTTGAATGTAAAAATAAATTAATCTTGCAGTTATCATTTATTGGTGTATTATGATATTATTCAATATATAGTTTTAGATATCAGAGATTAATGGATTTAGGTATTTATAATGAAAAAATCAGTTTCAATTATCTTAAATGGTCCCACAGAACCTCCGAGTTTAAAAAGCCATTGCTTTGCACCAGGAAAGACTTACTTAAGGTCAATATCCACAAAAGAATAGTTAAACTTAATATTTTCATGATTTAATTGCTTTAGATGTCGTTCTTACCTTGGTGATTTACCAATCTTCTGTTCTTTGGAGAGGACGCCATGGAACACCACAGCGCGGCTGTGTTGTTGTTCTCCTAATATGTCGACGTTACTAATAGTGTCTTCTTTAGCTAAAGCCTGTAATAATAAAATTACATGATCTTTTGATATATTATAATATAGCTTTAAATAAATGTAACAGACATCTAAAACCAATAGCGAGTCGGACTAGCGCAAGATTTTTGCCTTTTTATTTACTTATTTATTTTTATTTTTTGTTGTGATAGCGGCATTAGAAATACACACTGTGTCAAAATGTTAACTTTCTAGCTATTTCAGTTCATGAGATACAGCCGCCTACAGATAGACGGACGCTCGATTGCGGAGGCTTAGTAATTGGGTCGGAACCCTAAAAAGTATTTTATGTTTATGTTCTAAGTCAGTGGCGATTAATATTCCTGAAACTATTTTTTACAAAATGTGTATATAGGTGCATTGAATTTGAATAATTTACTGACTTCTTTGGCCTAATAATGTGTACGTTTGTTGCTTATTATTAAAAAGTTGAAATGTTATGCTAACCCTGAGCTGGCCCTTATAGAACAGCTTATCAGGTATGTCTATGATATCGGGGTTGGAGCGGAAGTTGTTCCGCAGCATCACCACGTAGTTGGGGTCGTTGCGGATGTCGCTGTACAGAGGCGACGATGATTTCTTTAAACGCTCCATCAGTGATGTACCTGGAAAATATTTAATAAAAAACATTATTCTAATCTGCATGGTACATAACACTTTTGTTTTTGCCAGGTCTCAGTTATAGTGAAAAGTGAAGCACTGCAGTGATTTTTGTCGATAACAATGTGGCACGCCCATCATTACTTAACTAGACTTATTACAAACTATTGTTGCAGCTAGCTTATAATAAATAAATAATAATAATTATGTCGGGACAACTAGATCAACAGGCCCGTCAATGCTTATGAGAACGATACCGCAGGAAAAAACTCAAATCCCGCAAAACATATCATGTTTGTGGGTACATATTCGTTCGAATGTTGAATTATTAAAAAGTTCGGTTTTATTACCTAGTCCTTGCTTGGCGGTTAGGCTGGAGATGACAACAGGCCCGAGCTGCTGCGGGTCACCGGCCAGCACCAGCGTGCCGGTGGGTTTGAGCATGCCGCAGACGGGGATGAGGCAGGACGGCTCACTCGCCTGTGCCGCTTCGTCAATGAACAGGTGCGTGATGTGGTTCGCCAGATTCTTTATCGACATCACCCTGTACATGGAACCAGTCAAGTCTATTGTATAGGCAAGTAACTTAAAAGAAATATATTGTACAAAGTCTGTTGTAGGGGCAAGTTAGTTAGCGCATGTACAAATAAATAACAACTCGCTGTGTTGAGATCAGGTTTTCAACCAAATGCCGTAAAATACATTTTTTTTTGAGTTCTTCGACTTGTTTACTGGCAAGATTCTTGTTTGACAGACGACTTAATGGCAGTCACATATAATACTTCGAAGATAGCTCCATCAACTACATAGTTTTTGTATTTTATTACAGTAAAAAAAAACGGAAGAAAATCTAGTTCAGCACAAAACTTACTTAGCAAACTTGGCAGCATGCGACAGTGTGGTGACGACGATATTGTACGACATAAAGTCTTCAATTTCAACATTCTCAAAGTTTTGGCGACAGGTACCGTTTGAGAACCGGGCCAGGGATTCAGGCAATGTATCCCTAAAACATAACAAGACATTTCACACAACTGTTATATAAATGTATATAAATAATTATAAAACAAATAAGATAATAAATACAAATAAGAAAATAGCTGTCTGTTACAATGTTGCCACCAGTAGGATAGGTACAAAATAAGCTACACATCAAATGTCTTGCGTGGCGTAGCGGTTCAACGAACGGATTTGTATGAAGAAGGTTGCAGGTTCGAACCCACTACAGGCAAGTACCAATGTGACTTTTTCAAAGTTGTCATTATGTACTTTCTTATTTATTTCAAGACACAAAAAATTTACCTTTCAAAAATTTTAATTTGAAATTGTGCACCTGAATGTGAATGAAATGGAATTTGAAACCTGCAATGAGCAAGAATCCATGTTCGTTCCTTTCCACATGAGAACAGGTCTGGACATTTATAGGCCGGTATTATAATGATCATTATACGCAAAAAATTAAAAAGATCAAATATATTTTTTTACTGCTTCAATCTTCACTACTAGTTAAAAATCGTTAACTGCTAAAACCAAATATTTAAAAACAGATATTTGTAATAAAATGCCATTTAACCGATCACACATTAGAAGTAATACAATGTTATATTGACAGCAATTATTAAAAAGTGTAAGATAATCTATCTTACTCTTTTTCCGCCGCGAAGTATACATACCAATTTCTGAACTTGGAGCTGGCGCGTAGAATAAGTCTTTTGGCAAACATGTGAGAGTATCTGATGATCATGGTAGCCACGTGGTCCGCCGCCATATTGGAATCCGTGCACACCATGATGCGGTTTCTTCTATTTTTATGTACCAACTGTAATATACAGATTTAATTAAGAATTATTTGTCACTCGATAGCCGCTTCGATCACCAGTGGCTGACGGAATAATCAATTTCATACTGTGTATGCTCACTCAGCGTTTAACGTGTTTATAGTAATTAATGTAATTTTTTTTATCATTATAAATTTATTTAGACTATTTTCTATTTGTCACACAAAATCACTATTCGTAAAACAGTCATATGAAATTACACCGCCGCAATTTCATCGGGACGTGGGTTAGATAAACAGAGTCGATTAATCCTGTTAACAAATCTTTATAACTGCTACAGCGCTTCTGGTGAAAGATAATTCAACGAATGTAGAAATACGTGACCTATATCTAATACTGACTGACGGGCCTGTTGGTCTAGTGGTTAGTGACCCTGACCGCAAAACCGGAGGTCGTGGGTTCGATTCCCACCCAGGACGAATCTTTGTGTGATGAGCACGATCATTTGTTCTGTGTCTGGGTGTTATTTATTTATAATATGTATGTATTTAGAAATATATAAGTATGTTTATCAGTTATCTGGTTGCCATAGCACAGGCTCTGCCTAGTTTGGGATCAGATGACCGTGTGTGAGATGTCCCAAGATATTATTATTATTATTGTTATTTTACTTTATTGATTGTTAGTCTCCCTTTTTTAAGGGGTATATAAAAACCTACACACGGGCCTCAACCAAGTGTGTAGGCTTGGAAAAACACCATTATTATGACGATGACGGTGAAGCAAGGAATTTACGAGTGAGACAACATGTATTTAGTAATGTAGCTTTCTGCAAAAGTGTAAGAGTAGATTTGGGCATTTGTAGTGTATTTAGATTAGGCTGAAGACTCTTAGGGACCACACCTGTACTGGACATAACAATGGGTACGATTTTCACAGTATCCACTTGCCATTGTCTTTTTATTTCTGTAGCCAGGTCTATGTATTTTGACA
Source organism: Diachrysia chrysitis (assembly GCA_932294365.1). Classification (NCBI taxonomy): domain Eukaryota; kingdom Metazoa; phylum Arthropoda; class Insecta; order Lepidoptera; family Noctuidae; genus Diachrysia; species Diachrysia chrysitis. The sequence continues at coordinate 4,754,039 of OW028661.1, forward strand.
TTTTTTCTGTGTAAGTAGTGAGAAGGTTATGAGTGTTACAAACTGCTATATCTATAACAAATACGGAATTATTTATTTTATCTAGAATTGTAATGTCGGGTCTATTATAATGAACTGTTTTATCTGTAATTATTGTACGGTCCCAATAAATTTTAATTAAATTATTTTCTAAAACTGAGTTTGGCTTATATTTATAATAAGCTATTTTATGTGGAATAAAAGCATGTCTGTGAGCTAAATTTTGATGAATAATTGCTGCAACCTGGTCATGTCTATGTTTATAATCAGTTTGTACTATGGATTTACACGCGCCTGTGATATGCTGGATCGTTTCAGAACTACTATGGCATCTTCTACATAAATCTGAGACTAAATTTGGGATACGACTAATGTGCTTTTGATAATTACGGGTATCTATTACTTGGTCCTGAATAGCGATAACAAAAGCCTCCGTTTCTGGAAAAAGTTCACCTCGCCGCAGCCAGTCGTTCGACGCTTCCTTGTCGACGTGTTCTTGGCTGAGATCGGCAAGATGCCGCCCGTGCAGAGATTTTTGTGACCACGTATTCAGTTTTTGTTGCTTACTCACTATATTTGGCTGAAGATCTATGTTACTTAAGTTTAAGGGTGTCAAATTCTTATCTATTTCAGTTACGTATTTGTGGAGAAGCGATCCATCAGCTTTAGCATAAAAATACTTACGCATTTTGTCTATAATATTGCTGTGTAAATTGTGTATGTCGATAAGGCCTCTTCCTCCATATTGGCGCGGCAGCGTTAGACGTTGTGTGCAAGACCTTTATTATTATTATTATTACTAGCTGTCCCCCGCGACTTTGTTCGCGTGTTTTAGTTTCAACGGTTTTTCATTTTTGCAACATTTTTCATTTATGCTCCGCTCCTATTGGTCGTAGCGTGATGTTTTATAGCCTGTAGCCTTCCTCAATAAACGGACTATCCAATACAAAAAGTTTTTTTCAATTCGAACCAGTAGTTCCTGAGATTAGCGCGTTCAAACAAACAAACAAACTCTTTAAGCTTTGCTTTATAATATTAGTATAGATATATAGACACTCAGCTAGACGTACAGACGGCCGATGGAGTCGTACTGTGACTGAATGGTGGCCAAGGACAGGTCGAAGGATTCAGGGGCGACCGAGAGCTTGAGACAGATAAAAATGGCGACAGATAAGTGGGTGATTCCGGGCTGTAATGATGATGATGATATCTAATACCTTATGAACCTTAATTTGAAGTAACTGCAATATAGGGTTGACGATAGTTGCCGACGTGTCCGACACGATGCGCTTCAGGTTTTTCCTTCCACCAGCGGAGCAAACACACTAGCGCATTATACGGCTAGATCTGATGTACGTGTGATACGGGTGACTGACCTGCAGTATAGCCTCGACGATGGTGACGGTCTTGCCGGTGCCGGGCGGGCCGTGCAGCAGGTAGGGCGCTGTGCCCGACGTGCCCGACACGATGCGCTCCACCGCGCAGCGCTGTTCCAGGTTCCCTTCCACCAGCGCGTTGAAGAAACTAACGAAAAAGGTCTTTTGTAAGTTTTTGCATATAAAATAAGGCATAGCTTGGCAAGACTCAGAGAAAAGTCATAACAATACTTTGTTATAAAAATATTTTTTTCATATTTAACTGTTGAAATAATAATATGTACTCGAAACGTATAGTAAAGAAAATTTTGACATCTTATTCAAAAGGAGAATTAACCGACAAAGGAATTAAATACTCTAGTGCAGGAATGGTTTTATTAAAATAATATTATTTTTATTACAAATTAAAATATAAAAATTAATATTAAATTAATATTTTATTACAAGTTAAAATAACTTGCATATTCATGAAGGCATTGTGAGGCATGCGCAGCGCTCAGCGCATATCGCTTGCTTTGCAATGTGTGGACGTTCATATTTGTGGCGAGGCAAGGGCCAATTTATATCAAGAAAAACGTGGCAAGACGTGTGCCGCGCATGCCTCGCAGTGTATGAACCCTTGAGAAATTATTCAACGTTTTAAATCGTGTAACCAATATGCATATCAAACTTGAGTATATCATGAGTAAGTAGCAAACATTTAAAAACAAACTGAAGATATTGTATAATTACATACTAGCAAAATGATAAGTAACTTTATAAAATAATCGACCAAGAAGAAAAAAGTTTACACAAAAGAAGTTTATATATTATTATTTAAGTCTATTTTAAACACTAACGGCCTTATTAATAAAAATCTCGACTGCGATTAGCAGATTCTATATTCAATTTATCTATGGAGAATTTAAAATTAGAATCTGTTAATCCGTTGTTAAGCTCCATCGCGATTTTTTATTAATAAGGCCATAGCTGTGCCTCGCGGTTTCACTCGACTTGTTTTTGTCACACAGCAAGTAGGTGACGTTTTGTTAAATACTAAAACTACTCGAGAAATGAGTTATGAAATGATTTTTTTTTAACCCATTTGGGAGCTTTTTAGCTTTATTATATAAGTAAGTATATGAAAGGATTACGCTTTAGTATTATGAATAAGGATAGTTTTAGGATATTTGTCAATATTTTTATAATCGAAAAGCTGTCAAGTGTCAGGCTTCAAATTCTAGTATTATTTTTCTTCATAGTCAATCCACGTGATTATGTATTATCGAGTAAATAGTATTTAAATCATTAGCGTAATTTGAAATTATCAGTTACATCGTCAAATATCCAGTATATTAGCCGTATTAGACAGTACATAGCCACACTTGAACACAGTATTCTTAGCAATTTACAGCACAAGTATTGTTCCTTAACTAACCCAGTTTCGAGAATGCACTGCAAGCGAATCTCACTCCAAGCAATCTGGTCGAAAATTCCCGCAAATATATCAGTTAATTTCACTTTATATATATTCAATATTTATATAAGTATATTGTATATAAAGATTGTTTAACAAGTTTTTATATTGACGAATAGAGATTCCGAATTATAGATCATTCACGGACCATGCTCAGCGTGGATCAAACTTCATTTAATTACTTTCACAACATTATATAGGATATCCTTATTAGGTTTACACCGGTTTTCAAGGTATCGCCAGCTCTGAGGTCCCGGATTCGATCCTCGGCCGGGTCAATGTAGAAAAACACTTTGTGGTACCTTCGTTGTCTCTGAATTCCATAACACAAGTGCTTTTGCTTACTTTGGGTTCAGAGCAATGTATGTGATGTTTACTTTTTGTGTACACATTTATTTATTTATTTAGGTAGTGGTATAATAACCAAGACTAAATACAATAACACATACTTTGTGTGTGCGTAAATAATCTGTATGGCTTTATACTTAACCACAAGTTCATTCCACAAACTGTATCCATTTAATCTAAATTAAAAACCACCATAATTTACAGAGGACACTTACTTGACGATTGGCTGCACAGCACTCATTTTCTTGTTCTCCTGAGGGAAGATCCTGGACTCTTGCCCCACCATTTTAATATTGTGGACGGCGTGGTGCATTCGCTCTAGCGGGATGCGAGACATGAAGAAACGAATGTCGAACAACTTTTCCGGACCGTAGTGTTCTAAGAACCTACAATTATAAACATCATGGTCATCTTAAAGCATCTTCATGATCATAAGAATCATTGTTTTATATTTGGTATATTTTGTTAAATATCTTCTTACACATTAATATTTTCCATGAGTACTAAAACCACAGATCTTAACCTGATATGATGTAAATCTTGCTTTTGTCACCGCTTTAATGCTGCCTTAATAGAACTTCTTCCTACTTGTCACCCAATCTTTTATAATTCAAGTATAACAGCAAAAGATATTTTCTTTGTTGGTGAGAGAACTTTTGTGGCAACAGTTGATTTTAGAATTTAACCCTACTCCATTCGTTCTCGCTATCGTGAATTCCATGTTTAAAGTGAGTAAAACTTACACATGGTTTAATCCCCCGATAAGTGCCACGTTTTCATTAATCTCCCTGACAACAGCTTCAAACATAAATTCGTTATGGTGATGTGGCTTTACGTACAGTATGTCCCCTGCAAGAAACCGTAATATATATTTTAAAAAATAAAAGAAACTAAAAGTTAGCTAGTAATAAGAATGTTGACTGGGTATGAAAAGTAAAAATCTATTTAGTCCGTAAATTTGTTAATAAAAAATATCACATACACATTTTTTTCTTTTTTGTAAATAACTTAAAATCAAGGAGATAAAGCGTATCAGGAGTGGAGGCTAATTACGTCACAATGTTAAACAAAACGTACGCCATCGTGACGTCATTTCAAATCAATGTATCGTCACTAGTTTTTAGTTACTTAAAAGAAGAAAAAATACGTGTCTAATATTTTTTATTAATCTACCTAAAGGGCATTAAAAACAGTAGTAAAATAATACCTAAATTGTATGTCAATAAAGTTCATATTCGTATGACAGAAATAGGAGACACAATTGAAATACGTAAATGTTTTTAAATGCAGTGTGAGAACAAGCTGGTCACATTGATACGTACCGATCAATAAAGAAGGTCTCTTTTCCCCAAGTCCTGGCACCACCAGCACGTAACACATCCCATAGTTCAAATGACGTTGCTGCTTGATTGTTACACCGGACATGTTGTAATTCTATGGAAATATCGATGTTGGATTATTAGATGCTGAGAAATATCTTAATGCATTTCTAAAGTTGGAAGTTTTGTATGTTAAGTTTACAAGCATACAGGCTTTAAAAGTAAACATAACTAATCGGCCAGCAACTTGTATCAAGTTACTTGTGTAACAAAAGAAAGTTTGGTCACTCAAAATAATAAAGTTAGAGAAATATAAAGTTAATTAAGTTAGAGACAAATATTATTGGTATTAGATAATACTAACCTTCAGATTCGCTCGGATCATAGTTTCCTCGAACCACAGCAAATTGTGGAAGAATTTTATGTAATTCTCTTTGGTAACACCCGTTGCGAATATTTGTCTGAAAGCAGTTTATATTTATTTATTACAAACAACAAATCTACATGATTATGTATCACGAACACGTAATAATTTACAAACATTCACTTGACAACCTACCCAGACCTAAAATAAATAGGTATGGTTATATTAAATAAATAGGTATATATCAAAAAGTTTGCAAATCAGATAACGTGAAATGCTGGTCGGAGTACACCTCTTATATAATTACATCCGGGCATTACTTTTTAAATGAGTCACGTTCAGTGAACCCTTAAAGTCCCTTATCCTGACAGGTCTTAGAGTTAAAACTTGTTCTGGCAATCTCGCAACTCCGGCAAGGTAAAGGAAGAGCAAGTGTTTTAGATGGTGACGTGCAAATGCCTACGACGTCCTTAAGCGTACCTTAGCTTTTCACCAAGGAAAAAAAAAAGGTTTTAAACTTGTTACTTACTTGATGTCAGTCAGTAGATCCTTATCCAATTGGTCGTGATTTTCTGGCAGTTTTAACTGGTGGATAAAGAGATCCTTGCTTTTCTTTGGCACACGGAACTCGTCTGTGCCTCGCCTGCAACAAAATAAAATTACATTGGTTAAAATGTAAATGAAAATGTGAGATTCTTTGTAATTGGAAAATTAACTGTGCTCAATATTTATGTAATAAGTGATAATGTTTTACTAGTATTCTAATAAATGTTAGTACTATCTCTAAACCCAAAAAAGAAAAAAGCTGTTTAATTTTAAAGTTCCTGTCTATGCATGTAGAAGACTGTTGAACCCACCATATAATGCACTGCATTTTATTTGCATTATGCACTTTATTTTAAGTCGTTCACATTACATAAAACATTGAGATATATTTGAAACTTACTCAACCATGCCGGATTGGTAAATCTGTTTAGCCCAAACTTGCTTCTTTGCATAAGGACTTGTTACTGGGTTGTGCTGTATTTGGGTTCCCTCGACGAATACCACCTGAAAATAAGGATGTATTAAGAGATGCCATCTAATAAAAAAAAAATAGTACCAAACACATTCTTTTGTTCTTAAAAAAAAACTAATCAAACAACCCCCACTAAGGAATTTAATCCTTGTGTCGCGGGGGGTTTTTACAAACATTCAAATCACAAGAAAAAAGAACACCCAGACTTGGAACCAGCATTTGTGGCTAACACAAATGCTTGTCCCATGCGGGGATCGAACCCGCGGCACGTCGCGCACAGAGGTAATTGGCGTGGTGACCTATACCACTCGGCTATCTGTGCAGTCTTGACGTTGTAATGAGAATAATAGCTACGGCGAAATGCGGTGTGAAATAGCATCCATTTATGTAGGTAAATATTTTCAGATTAATTAATTGAAGTGAAAAGGTTTTGGCGCGTTGGGCATTTTTTGAGATGGGTAAAAACCATTAAATTCGCGACACTGTTAACGTTACCTCTGTATACTATAAGTATGTATAGTAATTGTTTAAGTTTTCACTTCTGTCGGCATCCCAGAATGCCACTGTTTGTCCAATTCAAATCAAATGTAGTCGTGTCGAGTCAAGTCATATATCATAATAAATTGTTTTTTTGTTGTTTGAGATGGAAATAAACAATTGAATTCGCGACACTGATACCGTTGCCGACACCTCTGTATGTAATTATGTACATATGTATATGAAAGCACTCTCGGAGTGCAACTGTTTATTTTTTGGTACGGGTTTGATGATATAACTACCTAAGTACAATTACTTGAATTGTTCTAACGTAAGATTATGATATTGTCTTAGGCCTTGGCCCGTGTCTATATACCTAACGGTTTTAAGAAAAATTTACAGTAGTGAATAAAAATATTATTGAATAATAAAAAAAAAACCTATACATAAAAAAAAAAAACAACAAATACAACCTACAAGTAAACAAAATGGTTTAGTATTATGTCATGATACAATCTTGCAAGTCATCGGAAACTAAGATCAATACTTATTAGTTACTAGCTGTCCCCCGCGACTTTGTTCGCGTGTTTTAGTTTCAACGGTTTTTCATTTTTGCAACATTTTTCATTTATGCTCCGCTCCTATTGGTCGTAGCGTGATGTTATATAGCCTATAGCCTTCCTCAATAAACGGACTATCCAATACAAAAAGAATTTTTTAATTCAAAGCAGTAGTTCCTGAGATTAGCGCGTTCAAACAAACAAACAAACAAACAAACAAACTCTTCAGCTTTATAATATTTAATATCTCGATGCATTGTAGGCATATGTAATATTGATTAAATGAAAAGCTATAGAAAAAGATACATACTTAAATTTGTTACATTTCATTTTTTTTAGGTTTTTAAAATCGATTTACTCTATGTGCTATATCTATACTAATATTATAAAGAGGTAAGATTTGTATTTTTGTATGTATGTAACGAATTAAAAACTACTGAACCAAAAATATTTTATCCTTAGAATGCTACATCATACCTGAGTACATAGGTTATATTATTATACAAGGGTATGTTATTAGTTTAAAAATAAAAGTCCACCCGTGCAAAGCCGGGACGGGGCGCTAGTAATATAATAAAGCTAAAGAGCTTTTTCTTTAAACGCGCTAATCTCTGCAACTACTGGTCGGATTTGAAAAAATCTTCTGTATTTAGAAGCTCGATTCTCGAGGAATGTTATGGGCTTATTAACACCACGTCACCTTTGTTGGGAGAAAAGCAAGGCGAGAGAGCCCGCGGGGCACAGTTAGTAACCTTATATAAGAAATATAGATAAGGATTTTTATTCAGTGTTTAGACCTTATAATAGCATCTTCATCTATGAGTTAAAATAAAAAAAAAAACCCGACCATTTGTTAAGTTTTAAATCATGAAGGTTAACTGTTTCATAAATAAGCAATGTAACATCAGTTACTTGCAAACCTTCATGTTATTGATCGGGTACTTATATACCTACATATATATATGTATAGCCTTAAGTTATTATAGTACCCAGAATCAATAACTATTACTTATTCAACTCCTGGTGCATACGACATTGAGACAATATTGTGCCTACAATGTTCTTCGAAAAATACGCCAGCTATGTCGGGCTCCGTCAGACCAATTACATTTGCGTACGACAACGTCTATATAACACGATATTGTTATTCATTATAACTTATCAAGTGCTGACTGCGAGGGATCGTGTTCCAAAGTATTTTTTGTTCATGTTCGATAGTGTCGCCAATCGTGATCTGACTGTTTTACTTCTTACTTAACCCTATAAATGTATGTAGTATAAGTACTTTTAGCTTTGTGCAAAAAATTAATAATAATAATTTTGTTACGGCATTAAATTTCACTAAAATGTAACGCATCATTAAGAGCAATTGAAAAGTTTTTTTTTGTGAATATGGTTTTAAATAGGTACCAGTACAATACAGCAAAAAACTTAAAATTGAAGCACTAAATCCTTTGTGCGATTTAACCCCTATGTAACTCAATGAATGAAATAATACGCTTTATTATGACCTTAACAATGGACCACCGTTATTTAAACTCAAGTTCGAAAGTGGCATATGCATTTTGCACGCATTCTGCTAAAGCACAGTTTATTGTGTAAAAAAGGTCTCGTTTGCTGGACAAACCAGTCCAACAAGATTATCTGCAAAATTGCAGGAACATTGTGCCTATTATTATGAATATTGAAAGGGTGACCCCGACATAAGTGAAGCGTAATCCATTGACCAGTTAGGGTTGGCTCCAAATGCAGCATCGACGCACAGCAGCTTTTCGCTGCAAAATATCACAGACAAAAAAAAACTACATTTAAAACCGGGGTTTACACGAGCAGACGCGAGACCGTACACAATGAAAGAAAATATATTTTTTTGTTTTAATTCTTAATAACGCAAAAAAAATTGTTTAACGTATGAATAAGTCAGTCACATCAAAGATTCCAAATGTGTAAACCGATTTAGATTATTATTATTTCATCGAGTTTTTATAGACAGAACACCGAAAGTCTCTTACAACGTTTATAGCTATAATTCAAGAAACCCTATTAATCCTTTGAAGATTATTACCTCATTCGATATTAAATATTGTGTCGGCTAATTTTTTTCTTTAGTACAAAATATTTAAAGTCCTCTCGTGATATTTTGCATGCAAAATCCACTGTGAGCATTGATTTTTCCATGGGTGTCGACCCTTATACTTCGGTCTGGACGCCGGAACTTAGCAAATACAATCTGCAATTATTGAACATCTCACTCGGTCGGCGAGCCATATTGGAATATGTGACTTTGTATAGGTTAACGGCCAATTCTTGAGTAAATCAAGCGATAACGTACTGAATTGACACTGTCTTGTTTATTTAATATATTTTATATGCCTGCTAAACTTGACCGAAATTGTTAGTAACGTCTTTATTTCCCAAGTCATAAAGCTGATTTTTGTAAATCTTAGTAATTATATTAGACGTGCTAACTTCTGCTATAGAATGAATGCCATTTCTTTAGATTTTTACGGTTTTTGGTCTATGCAGCATAGAACTGATGGCAAGTTTGTTACGCCGTTTCTTCTCCACAGCCAGAGCACTTAGGAAGGTGAAGGGTGGGTGAATCAGGGTGCTGCCCATTGTATTGACGTTCTTAAAGTGCTACTTTGTTGCATAGTTAGAATAAATGAGGTTTTGATTTTGATTTTAGACCCCGAATAAATAAAATTGATCATAGATTATGCTCAAAGAAATTGTTGTTACTTTACTACCTAAAAATAGGAAGTTTACGAGGTTCTCTATATTATTGTAGACAATTATACTAGCACGATATTAAACCGTCACTTGTTAAAATCGAATTCGAATTCATGAATTAGTTATAAGTTTTTTGCGAAATATCGAAACTTAGATAAAACTGAGAAAATAGGAATGAGACATCGGCCTTGCACAAACCGTTCGTAAATTTGGAATAATAATCGGACGAATAAATATATGAATGTATGATTTAAACTCGTAAAATGAGCTACTAGCGGTTGGAAACAGTTAATCTAAACTCAAGTGTCCAAATTTAATAATAAATTGGGGGTGTTTTTGAGCTGCAGGGTACCTAATAATACCGTTAAATCTTGTATAATACCTACTATTTGAGTTAATATTTTAATATTCTAGCATACTGTTATTCTGAAATTAACACACATTATTCGTTCGGCTCTTACAAATTTCGGGGGCGGAGTGACGAAGCGGCAATGCTATGCAGTTTAACTACTTTTGACTTGTCAAAAGTAGTTTTTAATGACGCTTCTGGTCAAAACCATTTAAAACGTCTTAATAAAACTGATTATACATAGGGCACCACGGCTGAGAATTAACTTCAGAAGGTTCCCAGGCTTATAATATGTTAGTTTTAGGCTTTATTGAGAGTTTTTTTGTTCATTGATCAACATGATTATGATAACTCCGAATTTTGAAATACGATATAGGTAGGTACCTTGGTATGCCAGACGTGTGACCTGCAAAATTATTACTCAAATAGAAATTTGTTCGCTTAAGAGAGTAGGTAGGTACCTACTGATCGTCCTTGAATATCTCGTAGGTTCCTACCTTAAATTCTTATTTTTAAGTCTTATTAAACAATACTTTCGCCCACTTACGTACATTTCGGTACACAATATTCAATATTTTCAAACACTTAGTTTGAATTTATATTAAATCGTTTAAATACTACCTACAACCTACCCCTCGTAAATAATATGAGTGGTTTTAGTGCCTAGTGCCCAATATTAGTATCGTTATTTACCTCCTTCGCATCCTCGTCACCCTGTCTCAGCATCTTATGATTCACATGTGCCACTTTTCACAAGTCAAAATGTCATACGTAACTTGAACTTAGCGTTTACATTAACTTGTAGATAATTCCCGTGAAAGGATGCAACACAACTAAGTAGGTAGGTACCACGGTCCGTTCTTGTGTTACCTGCTACCAAACCCTTACCGAAGCTTTTTTTTTTCTCCTACGATAGGTTTATAAAGTATCTAACACGTGGTACTTTGAGAAAGATATTATAGGTAATATGTTTTTGTTTCCATAAGACTGGTCTGTTTAAAATAATACTTGTGTGAAGGATGGCATAAGACAATAAGTAAATAATATAGTAGTAGTAAGTAGATAATATTACCTACCTTGTTTACTAAACACCATTTATTCACTCTGTTAATGATTAGTTCGATAAGGATTTAGTTAGAATCGTTAATTATCTTTACATAATTAACGATAAGTAGGTACCTATGTTTAACTTTCCCAAATCATGTAATAGGTGTATAAACCAAATTCGAGGTAAGATCCTCACTTCCTATGTTCATTATAGCACGTATTCGTAATCTAAGCTTAGTATCTATAGTATCGTCAGTACCTATTCCTTAAAATTATTGCTATATTAAGCCCTGAATCTATACTAATATATAAAGTTGTTTGTTTGTTTGTTTGTTCGTTTAAACGCGCTAATCACAGGAACTACTGGTCCGATTTGAAAAATTCTTTCTATGTTGGATAGCCTATTTATTGAGGATATTTATATAACACTAGCTGTCCCCCGCGACTTTATCGGTGTTATCTAAGATTCCATAATACAAGTGCTTTTGCTACTTACTTTAAGTTTAGAGCAATGTACTTGATATAGTCCACATGATTTGTTTAAAAAAATAAAAACTATTTATCCCGTTAGTTCTGATAAGTTATGCGACCCATTATCACATTATAATATGTCGATTGTTAGTAATTCTACAAAACTACGGACCGTACATTGTTCTTTGTTTAACACAGAGATACCTACTTACTAGGCAAATCCGGTACAACCATACGGACACAGAAACAAACACTTGTTTAATACATGAAGTAAAAAAAAAGAGCTTCCTCAAAAATTGTCACGTGAACTTTGGCCGAATACTAACTGAACCTTCCATCAGTTTAAAGTCGCCGTTAAGTCTCATGCTGTCTCTGTCACTTTAAGGTGTGAACTAGTGACAGATAGATACATCTTTAAGAATGTATTAAACACATCGGGCTACTAGCGATGCGCGTAGGTACTTTATGCTTGTCTGTTTACTCTACGATATCTCTTGTTACCAATTATTAATCTATACATCTATACTAATATTATAAAGCTGAAGAGTTTGTTTGTTTGTTTGTTTGTTTGTTTGTTTGTTTGTTTGAACGCGCTAATCTCAGGAACTACTGGTCCGATTTGAAAAATTCTTTCAGTGTTAGATAGCTCATTTATTGAGGAAGGCTATAGGCTATATAACATCACGCTACGACCAATAGGAGCGGAGCATAAATGAAAAATGTCGCAAAAATGAAAAAACGTTGAAACTAAAACACGCGGACAAAGTCGCGGGGGACAGCTAGTATATTATAAAGCTGAAGAGTTTGTTTGTTTGTTTGTTTGAACGCGCTAATCTCAGGAACTACTGGTTCGAATTGAATAATTATTTTTGTATTGGATAGTCCGTTTATTGAAGAGGGCTATAGGCTATATAACATCACGCTACGACCAATAGGAGCGAAGCATAAGTGAAAAATGTTGCAAAAATGAAAAACCGTTGAAACTAAAACACGCGAACAAAGTCGCGGGAGACAGCTAGTTATTAATAAACAGGTTTTTACCCAATACGACTAACTCTCATGGAAAGATTTTGATATGTTCCATTATATAATCTAAAGTACTGAGCCTATTTTAAGCTGCTATTAATAAATTTGCAATTATGTAGGTATTTTTTATAAACAAAACTAAATTAAGGTTGACTGGCAAAAAAATCCTTTGGGAATTAAGTCCGCCTTTGTGCTTTATAAATAAACCAATTTTAATTAAGTGTCTACTGACTGTGATATTAAATTAAAGATAAGTAAACTCTAATAATTTTCATATAATTCTTCAAAGGAAGTGGCAAAGCACCAATTTTCAATAACTATTTATTTCTTATTTGAGGAACAAAGTCCGTTGAACGGAATTTAAACTACAACCTTAGAAAAAAAAAAAAAACTATAGAGTTCACATATCAAGTCTGAACTGTAGGCACCAGTATGAACAAGTAAAATCGTAAAATTTGTGTCAAAACAAAGCGCGCAATTTTATTAAAACTATTTCAAAAGCTAATATTACCGTAACCCTCGATATTCTCGCATTAACGTAGCACGGCATTGAGCTTAAAAGTTTGCTTACGGTCAGCACAACGGGCTACTAGCGGTGCGCACAGTCTATGTTTACTCTAAGACTAGAACTTACCATTTCCCTCATTATCACGATGTGTTCATTAGTATCTTTATTAAGAAAGAAGAATATTACTGGTGTCTCATATTGACCAATTTCTGGAGAACTGAATGTTACAGTTATTTCTTCTGTGAGCTTATTCCCTGCAAGACAAATAAGTGAAAGATTTCAGCATTTAATGAGCTTATAGATTGATTCCAGGCAAATCTGTTAGATACATTTTAAAACTAAAAAAACTCAAGGTGGCTATACTTTACACAGTTAAAACCAAATAAGTAGAAATCTACTTATGTAGTTTTAAAACATAATTATTATCAAAGGATATAATACTCAAGAAATAATACCTCTTATATGTTCTTTAAGACTGATATTAAATTTTGTAATGTGCTTGTGAAAAAAAAAACATAAATTGACTGGCTGGTTGGCCTAGTGGCCTGACTGCTACTGAGGTTGTGGGTTCAATTTCCATCCTGGACAAACCCTTGCATGATGAGTATGACCATTTGCTTTGTGTCTAGGTGTAATTTATCTACTAATTTTTTAACTAAATTCTATTAATATCTACCTACATATTTAGACATATAAGTAGGTATGTTTAACAGTTCTCTGTCTGGTCGCCATAATACAGGCTCTGCCTAATTTGGTATCAGATGGTCTGTGGGTTATTATTATTATATTATAAACTAAACCAACACAAATACTTCATTTTCTTTTATATATTTATTAAAATTTTGTTTAATATTTTTCAATAAAATTATTAATATATTTTTTAACTACAAGGACACAGGAACAAATTTTACAATAGTTTGACAGAGACAGAGGTCCTATGATCTTGACAGTGATTAGCAACTGTATAATATTCTAAATTCGATTTTTCTGGAGAATTTGAATTAAATCATGCTAAACACTAGTATAAGTTAACCAGTATTTTAAATACAATTAAATAAGAGTATTATTTAGTAACTTACGTGGTGGTAGTGACCTTGCAATACATCCCGTCTCAAAACTATGGCGGTTCATAACAAAATTGAACTGCGTGTGGACCAATTTGATGAAAGCTATACTTATATAGCTCTTATGACTGTCATTACTAATACTGAATTTGAAAATGACTTCTTCGTTGGGTTTTGCCTGTTAAAATATTTTACTTTTAAGGATAAATCTACTATCCAATAATTATTTGAGATAAATCCTTACTAATATTATAAATGTGAAAGTAACTTTGTCTGTCTGTCGCGTTTTCACGCCAAAACTACTAAACCAATTTAAATAAAATTTGGTACACAGATAGTCTAGAGCCTGAGAAAGGACATAGGGCACTTTTTGCCGCAATAACCGACATCCACGCGGGCGGAGCCGCGGGAAGCAGCTAGTAATGAAATATATTTTACTAACATTTGGGCGACTGGTTTAAAAACAAAAGAATATCTTAAATAATTATTGGATTGTATTACTAATTAAATTAATCTATTAAATGGAAAAGATCATGACATAAGTTATTGAATTCACTTACTGATATATTAATTTTGCCTTCTTTGTGATCCTTGACATATGAGAAACTTGATTTTACTTCGCATGATACTGATGCTAATCCTTTTTTGATATTTATGAATCGTACCCTAATAAAAAATTAAATTAATTAATTAAATTATTTGGATATTCAGAATGTGAGTCGTAATAACAAAATTAGGCAACTCCATAACAAAGAAAATAGTTCGACCGGCAACATAGCCGATCGACCAATATATATATATTACCATATTTACAATCAATACAAAACATTCACAAAAACATTTTAGCAAAACAAAACAAACTACTTACTTGTTATCTGCAAATTGTCTTAGATATTTATTTTTTATGTGCTTTTCAGAGTTGTAATGCTCCGGCTGAATATCCTTCATACTACACACAGCGCATTCCATTTTGATATAACTTTTATATAAATATTTTGTAAGTTAAATTAGTATCTATCACTTTTCGGCACTTTTTTAAATCGTTATGTATTAAAACATAAGCTAGATATTGTTAATTTATTCCACTGTACAAAACTGACTAAGGATCACAAAATTTATAAAAAGTACACGGTACAGCCGATTGATATTAGTGCGCTCATAGTAAAATAAAGGTGTAAACAAAATAATGGAGAAACGAACTCAAGCAAAGCTTGGCTTGTAAGTGATACAAAACAATTTTGTTTGGTATGACAGCGATAGCGAAAGAAAGAGTGAAACTGAAAGTGATCTGTGAATTCTGTGATGTGATAGGCAGATACTGAGTCTTAGTGTTGCCAACGTGTAAAGTGTTAGCGGCTACCACTTACCAGCTACCAGCAGTGATTGTCATATTTATCAGGCTGTCGTGATAAAATCCGTCAGTTATATTTTAAAATAAAAATTTTAAAGCATAGGTACGTGCATGGTTCTTGTTTTGTTAAATACTGCACTGTATATTAAGCTTAAGCCAAAGCTGCTAAAGAGCTGCTTAAGTGTTACGGAAAAACATAAAGAATAATACCGTTTTATAAATGTAAGAAAAAAGGAGGAAAATCAACATTTTGCGTTCTAAAATCCCCATATAATAGATCTGATACGTCTGAAATTATGATAAAACAACTAAGTTTTTTTTATAAATGACTTTTAGCCAGGATTTTCAAACTACATTTGGTAGAAATTATTTTTTAGTCTGGTATATTTATATATTTCAACTCTAGACTATAAGCATGGTTTAAGGCTGGTTTTATAGCTACGCGTTTCGACAGCGCGTCTGAAGCGCGCGCGTTCGGATTTGTTCTGGGTTCTAGTTTCGTTTTATAGCCACGCGCTTGAGCAGCGCTGTTGAGTAAACGCGCGCTGTTCGCCGGCGCTGCCGGAGCGCGCGCCGCTAGTTACGATACGATCAGCATGCGTTTTAGAGTGACGCTGTTGAGACGCGCCGTTAAGTACAGTACAACATGAATTATAATATCGATTTTATTTCATTTACCTTAGAGTGATCGCCAATATTTCCTCTGGAGTTATGGGGATGCGAAATAAGCTGGATCGTCGTAAAGAGGACTGTAACTTGCAGAGTAATTCGTCAAAACTAGTTATTGATAGGCGAAAATATTTATAAAATTTATGACTATTTTCTCGTAAATCGCAAAAAGATCTTACGTGTTCACCTCTCACTAACCTTGTACCATTATAAGGATCAACAGCTAGTCTTCTTTGCCTTCTTTTCCATAAGAGGTAAATAGCCACTACTCTAACCGCATTAATGTTCATTTTGTAGACGACTGTACACAGCAGCGAAACGCGCGGTACTAATCTCGTTTTACAGCGGACCGTTGTTCAAACGCGCGCTGCTAACAGCGGCGCTGCTCAACGGCGCGTCTAACAGCGTAGCTATAAAACCAGCCTAAGTATTATCAAAAGCAATCAGAAGTTAAATTAGGGCTACCGTTGTCAATTTCGCCGCTAGGAGAGGTAGTCTCACTAGATGTCCGTAAATAAATGTCTTTCACCATAGTTTGTTGGTAGGATTTGACAGCTGACGCGCTATTGGCGCCGACAGGTGCGGGTAGCCCTCATTGTCTTTGGACGGGAATTTCCAAATTAACGATGTAATTATTGGTTCAAACTTAATATATTGATTATGCTAGACTACATATTTTTAGCAGACAGGAATAGATAAATAAATCTTTTAATAATTACAATTATGTAAAAACTTGAGATAAAATACAGTCATTTAGGTAAAATAAAAATCAATTGCCACACGCCACACGTATGAATTAGCATTACAAAGTGGCTTGACCTTTGAGATAGAAGCAAAAGACAAAAAACAAAAAAATACAATTAAAGGGCTTGACCGATTTGGTGTTATTGTACTTAGTAGTCAGGACAAGATTTATATGGACGTAAATTTGCCAAAAATCCGCAGGAAATGTCAAAACAATTTCAGATAGTATAAAATAATAATAATGTAGATGGTTGTATGTGTAGATAATCCCTATTCCAATGTGAGATCCTTCTAAAAACATCGCCCTCAGCGCTTTTCTAGCGCTTATCAAAACGTAAAGCGCAAATAGAGGTGGCAATTGCTTTACGTACTACCACAGAGTAATTAACAGTACCTATTACGAATACTTTTATTATTCTGTGTTCTAATATTAAGCCGCGGGCAAATATTTACGTAGTAAGGGAGGTCGGAGGGTCCAAATGGTGTTGAAAAGATATGAGATGAACAGATGTTAATCACCATGTCTTTAAAGTCGCGTATAAATAATAATAAGTAAAAAAGCAACAAAAATATGTCCTAAAATAATTAAAATTTAGATTCAGCCCTCCCTTGCCGTTTTTGCCTTATTAACATTGTTAGCACTAAGCCAAGGTCCGAACCTCAAAGGGGGGCTGAACTTTGCTGACGTAGTTAGTTTATTTATTGCTGGAGGCCCTTAAGTTTCTTGCATAAAGTCCGGAGCGGAAATCTCTTAAAAAAAATGTCTTTAAATTCTAGGTTCCTAGATGCTTCGTATCCACACTTCGGCAGAAATTTGCCTTCTGAATATACAAGTGTTACTCTCTCAGGCCTAAAGGTTTGTTTGTTGTGGTTTTGGAAAATAATCCAGCACCACTATTACACCATGCACTCAGTGTACCTCACCGAGTATAGGTTTAGGTACTACTATGTGAATGCGAGTTTGCGAGTTTCCAAGTGAGGGAAATATATTGGAACACATTATAAATAATAGGTTTCCAGACTTTACTGCATGGATAGTTGAGTGGTGGTCACCACGCTAATTATAGGGATCTTATCTTTCTAAAATTTAAATGTCCGTGTTATAGATAGTGAAAAAATATTGTACACGTATTTTTATTTAAAGTGGACAAAGAGCCACAGCACTTCAGATTTCAAGTCTTGGGGGCTTTCGTCATAATTTAGCTAAATTCAAGTGTAACAAAGACATTACGCAAAGTGTTCATTCACTGTCTCTTAATTTTTTGTTTATGAGACAAATAAAAAGTCACAATATCCCTATTAACACTGTGGCCGACTTGCTGCGGGTTCGATCCCCGCATGGGACAAGCATTTGTGTGATCCATGCTTGTTCAAAGTCTGGGTTTTGTTTATGCATGTGATTTGAATGTTTGTTAAACCCCCCACGACACAAGGATTAAATTACATAGTGCGGGAGTCGTTCTTTTTAGAACAGAACAGAACAGAGACAAAGAAAGTGTTAAAAGAAAGAATCCTGAATTTTCTTTTGCAATAAGTGTAGCTTAAACGTAGCTTTAGATAGGTACAAAAATCCTACTTACCTTCGCCATCTTGTAATTAGAATTGAGTTCCTATATCTAATAATTTTAATAAATTATAATTGTCTCTTTAACTGAAGTTTAGTCCCTATCGGATTTGATTGCATCGGTGCAACCGCGCGCGCACTGACTGAATGAAAATTAGATAAACGCAACTTATATATCACTAGCTGTCCCCCGCGACTTTGTCCGCGTGTTTTAGTTTCAACGGTTTTCATTTTTGCAACATTTTTCATTTATGCTCCGCTCCTATTGGTCGTAGCGTGATGTTATATAGCCTATAGCCTTCCTCAATAAACGGACTATCCAATACAAAAAGAATTTTTCAATTCGAACCAGTAGTTCCTGAGATTAGCGCGTTCAAACAAACAAATAAACAAACAAACAAACAAACAAACAAACAAACTCTTCAGCTTTATAATATTAGTATAGATTTGAATGTTAATTACAATGTAGAAAAATGCGTTTGGTGGAAGATCAAGCAAACGTTAGGGTTTTATTCTAAACTAAGTATCTACGGAAGTGCTAGACTGAAAAAAAAAATCTCTACTTTAACAGCTAGCTATTAGAGTTGATATAAGAAGCGGGTTTTCCCTAAAGCTGTTGTTTCACACTCTCACACTATAAACCCTCACAAACACATACACACACACACTCGCTATACTTTCAATTAGTTTGTTAAAACTGACTAATTACTAATAATTAGATTTATTTGTTTTTATAACGGTATCCCTTTTATTTTATAACAAAAGTAATAAATTTATTTGTTAGATCATTTTAATATTTAAAGAGATTGTTAATATTATAAGTTAAATATTTAGTAGCTATCTATTATATAAATTCGAGGGTTGCCCTGGGGATCTGTAAAACACGTGGAAATAATGTTTTTTCTGACGATCAGAATCTTTTATTACTTATGTTATTTTTTATTGCTTTTTTTTTTTTGTAAAAGAAAACTTTATATTTCACCGTACTTAAAAACACTTTAGCTAAGTATGTAAATAACATACTTATAAAGATAAATTTATCATTAGATAACTATTATTATGAATTTATGATAGACTAGCTTTTGCCAGCGACTTCGTCCGCGTTTCCGTCGTTTTTCGTAAAAAAGTAGCATATGTCCTTCCTCACTGTTCAGTGGTTTTGATGTAACAGACAGATTAACTTTCGTATTTTAGTAGGGAAATATAATATGTCACGTTACACAAAAATAATCCTTATAGCATGATTCAGTACTCACGCGCGACGGCGCGGCGCGATGGCTTATTATCGTATTTCATGTATAAGTTTGGTGTTTCTATACCGATTTCTATGATTCTTTTTTTATTGAATAGGTAATAATGTTAGCTTTTTTTTAATTAGGGATGAGTGAGAGTATTATAAACGTAAGAGTAAACAAATATAATCAGAAAGCTCCGAACTGCTAAGCTATCGGGAGTTACACGTGTTATTGTGAGTCAACCATAAAAGATAGACATATGCTGTAATGGGATATTTTTTAGATAATTTTATGTAGAACATTTCCGTCATACATGATTTCTATGTAGCTTTACCCATTAAGGCTGCATACGCGACGGAAGCTTAAAAAATGGAGTAACTTCTCCTGTTTTCCCAACATTTCCCTTCACTGCTCTGCTCCTATTGATTGTAGCGTGATGAAAAGTATACTATAACCTGCCCAGGAGTATGAAGAATAATTGTACCAAGTTTCGTTAAAATCCGTCAAGTAGTTTTTGTTTCTATAAGGAACATACAGACAGACAGAGAGACAGACAGACAGACTGACAAAAATTTTACTGATTGCATTTTTGGCATCAGTATCGATCACTAATCACCCCCTGATAGTTATTTTGAAAATATATTTGATGTACAGAATTGACCTCTCTACAGATTTATTATAAGTATAGATATAGATTTACCTTTACATATTGACTAGATGTCCATTTGAATAGATGACACAATAAAACTCCAGAGTGCTGTTTTATTAAACTATATTATATTGCATTTTCGTACAAAATTATTATAAACTGAGATTAGTATAGGAATGTCGATCAATAATAAATGCTTAGTAAAATTATGACTAGAAATGAGATCATAAAGAGGTTAAAGGTGGAGTATTTAGGGATTAGTTTCGGACTCCTTCGAAGGTGAATTTGGTGTCATCGGGCTGTACTTTGAGTTCGCTTCGGTGGCCGGTGAAGGGGATGAGCTGCCACTGCCAGTTGCTGTTTAGTCGGAACTCGGGGCCAGTGCAAACGCCAGCCCACTTGTGGCAGTAGTAGCCAGGAGCGCACTTCTTGCCGTACATGTCGAATTCGCGCTTTTCGGTGCATTGCTCACGAGGACCCTGGAGGTAGAGGTGTATCTTAATAATAATAAATATCTTCCTACTACCTACTGGCCTGAAAATTTCTTACTGACGGGCTTAGGTATTTCATCGAGACTTTTACTAATTTCAATATAGTCAGGATATTGAAATGTTCAGGGAGTGCGCGAGCGATCCCACGTTCCGGTAAAGGCAGGCAAGGGACCGGGGTGTTTTTAGTCGGTGAAAGTCCGACATATCCCCACGCCGTGCCCTCGGCGTGGGTTGAAGACATTAGCTTTTCACCCCGTAAAAAAAAAAAAAAAAAAAGGATATTGAAATGTTAAATTGGGAGGAATCGACTGATATCTAACGTTAAAGTAGTTTATACAATTTGACAATACTACGGAGGTGTCATTCCTATAAACAAGCATGAATGTAATAGGGAAGTTTTATGACATTGTTTGTGTATTTAAAATATGAAAGAATGTTAACCCACCCTGTAGCAGTCGGGTCGCTTGCCGCAGACTTCGTTGGTGTAAGTGCCGAACTTGCAAATTTTGTAGCTCTTGTTACCCTTCCTTACAGGACATTCTTCGTTGCTCGCCATCCAGTGGTCAGAGTCCTCGCAGACAGGACACTCGACAAGGACTCTAAGAGAGCAAATGTAATTTGTATTAGGTAGGTACATGGTGATAGGTTATTTTTACAGGGTTATAACTTTCTTAATGATTAAGAGAGTGCTAAAAAAATCTGTCGCTATTCCAAAATCTTCTTTGTTGAGACTGTGTTTATTTACCTGTAGAAGTTTGTACAAAGGAGTTAGAAGCTGGTAATAAAACATTTTGTACCCTTCAACGGCAGAAGGTTCCTCTCTCACAACGAAGTTCCTGCTGTCTGAAGTACCTCTGTAATGCGCCAAGCACGACGTGAGCGCAATCAACAAGAAGTACACCAACGAATTCATTGTGCAGGAGAGTTCTGTAAATAATTAAATGATGAGATATTTGGGACAGTCGTATTATAGCTTGTTTAAAATCCAGGCCCTATCAAGGTAAAGCCTATAGCCAGACAAGTACCTAAAAATCAAAAAAATATCAATTTGAATACATTTAATAAAACTTGGATAAAATTGAAAGCAAAGTATGTCTGTACAGTACACTTAAAATCCCAAAACAGATATTGGTACAATGGTATTGATATTGGTTACAATATTAGTAACGTCCTGGTGAAACTTTCCGAAGTGTCTATCATTTTTAGTTACGACTATTTTAAAAGTATTTTAATCCCAGATAATTACACAATTAATTATCAATTAGTGTTACTAAAATAATGACACTTATTAAATGTATTGTACCTAATCACCTGAGAAACACCAATTACGTAATTTTAGGAGTATCTACAGTGTCAAGCAACCACAGTTGAAAACATTTTTAATTACAAATGTGATTCAGACCAATAATCTCCGTAAAATATTCTTATTCCTTCGGAACTCACATCCATTATGAGAAATTTTCCAAAAATACGAAATGAATTATTGTTGTTCCTTGAGCGCCGCATGACTCGTAAACATTTATATTATACACAGAAATTAATCACAGGCTATTAGTGTAGCCATTAGTTATTTTTATAAATCTCGTGCTTGTATGAATGGATAATGACGCAGTCGTCTTCTAGTAGCAATAGAGTATTGAGAATACACGTAGACACGTCGTGGGCGATGCTGTCTGGCCAGGAAGGTGCAAAATTATATGAATGATTAAACTTCAAATGCATGTCGGTAATGAGTAAGTTATGAAGCTGCTTTCATACCATATAGTTGTAAATGTGGCACAAATTTTACGCCAACATTTATACTAGCTGCATAAAAAGAAGTTTCTTACAAAACTTTTCGAATATTCTCTGAAATCCTTAGTAAGTATAAGCTAAGAGAGTATTATGCTAGATATTTAATTATGTCGTTTTAGAACCGTGTTTTTTTCCACTGAAACCGTGATGTAGCTAGCTAGTTTTAATCAACATACAAGACTGCTTTTTCCTATTTTAAAGACTCGTTATTTTGGTTCTGTTAAGTTAATCCTTCTTCCCCTCAGTCGTTCACTCTTGTCAGAGTGGTCATGGTATTATGACGGACTAAGTCGAGCTACAAACCCCACAAGGGGCGCCCTAAGTCAATAGTTCCTGGAGACCCTTATGATATTGCCAAATGTCTGGTAAAGCAGTCAAAGCCTGCGCTCATGCCAACTGCGGTAAAACTCTTCTAAAAAAAAGTCGATGCTACAAGTATCTAAAACATATAGAAAAGAACTGTAATAGTTGTAAATATATTCCTTTTAGTTTTACAAGAAACCTCGATCGACTTGTTTTAAATGTAATGAATAATGCTAGCTATATGTTCAACTGGTAACAAATTCACACCCTAAGTATATCCGCCATCTCACCGCGAAGTTATTTGTCATATATTTTGAGCCGAATTTGTAGGAATGCACCTTCCTACGTGCTTCCCACTTATTTCAGGATTAAAATTATGTGATGGTCACGTGTTTCCGTTAAATGCGATTTCGTGACCATCCTCACGTATGCTATGTTTTAAGGTTTAAATAATTTAGTACTGACAAAGTTATCCAGTAATTTTAATATCGTCTGCGTGCCGATGGTGAAAAAACCTTCTGGTACGAAACAGGGAAATACGTGTTTTTTCCAACAGGCATCCTGTTAAGGGTGTTCTGATATAAGTACTTAACTATCATTTCTGAATAATGTGGACATGTACTTAGATATATATTGACCGAGATTAGATATGTATTGTGCCTAACTGCGTAAAAGCTTCCAATTTTCTTTATATTTTTTTTTGAAATCTTGCTTATACTTTTTTACATCTATGTAGAAATCAAAACATCTATAATTTCCAATTCACGAGTCAGTGACATAGAACTATATTTAAATATTTTTAAGCGTCATTGCAGTATGACGTAGATGCAATTTAATTCGTGAATTCGGAGCAAATATTTTTTGTTCTTATACATTACCGGTTAATTTGGTTAATGTATGACTGAGCGCTGCTCTTCTATTGATATAAAGAGCAATGTATGTTGCACTATATTTTGGTGTTGTAAAGTCGTTTAGTGTCTTGGTGGATTTACGTGTGCGCGTGCGCCGCCCGCCCTAGCGGCCGCCGTTCGCTTGCTAAATGCGCATTCATGTGACACACATCGAAGAATACAGAAGCTACTTGGCTCATCAAAATAATTTTACGCTGAAAATAATTGACGACGGGACTTTGATTTCTCATAAAACTGTGGTGATATAAAAAACTTTGTGCTTGTTCGGACATTTTGTTAAATATTACAGTTTAAAATGGGCATGATTTCGCGTGTGCGAGGTCGCATTCGTAGTGATTCTTTCTCGAAGATTCACACGATCAAATCTGAGGATAAACTTGCCAATATCGGTGAGTAGAAAACTTTGTTGTGTCTTCTTACTTTTCAATATCTACAACTAAAACTATTCTTATGTATATTCGGACAGCTTTACTTAATTTTAATGTGATTACAAAATTTTTTGTTGACGTTAACTTTTTTAATACATTAAGATTTTAAAATGTTCGTTAAGAGATTGAAATTACTATCCAAACGTACCTATTTCTTGGGAATCTAGGGAATATCTCGAATAAAACAGGACATGACTAGGGCATGAAGGCGTGTTTTAACCAGCTACAGAAATTAGATTTTATATAATTTTAGGCAAGACTTAAATTTTGAGGTAGCACTCCCAAACCGGGAGCACAAAACCTCAACATGAACGTATTATAAGTATGTACGTATTTATATGTTGCAAAATAAATAATATTTATTTTCGTTTATTTCGTGAGTCATTTGTTTATATTGTCGAAGACACGAACGAGTATTTAACATACACAGCAAATGTGCGAGGGTTGAGCTGGCTCATCTTGAACTGTCACATAACACACATTTAAATCATGTTTTTCCTCGTACTATCCCGAAGTTAGATCCAAAAGCTTGTGCACAGAAATAATACATGTTTATGATGTGTGAATAAATAATACGTACTTATTATAATTTTTAAAGTCGAACAAAGGACTGTCTCATCTGCTCGAAATAATGACAACATATAACTTTGACAATAATTTGTTGTAGATGTATATTAACTATTAAGCTTAATGTTTAGTAATATACATTTTGATAAACATCGGCCTATACCTAGTAAATTTTAATATATTTTTTTATGATACCTTGTTTTTCATCTTATCACAAGAAACAGTCACGTCCCTGATTTGTAACTCTATGTTGGCAAGTAAGTAGGTGGTATTTCTTATAAAGCTTTAATCATTTTAGGCCCATGTTCCAATTAGGGCAATGTGGTGCCTATTCATGCATGGCTTCTGATATTTCAATTAAACTTTTTTAAATTAGCTGATCCGACCCGTCAGTTGTAGTCCTGTCAATCAAAAGTACAAAAATTCGATGACATATTTATTCATTTTCTCCGGAGATTTTCTTGTCTTGATAATATTACAAACAACAAAGAATGTGATGCCCTATCATAGATTGTGGCAATTGATTTTTATTATTATACATTATATTGATAGAAAATCTGAAATACTTAGATACTTAATAAACAATCATCATATGTAACTTTTTTACCTTAGCTAAGTACGAATATAATGTATAGGCACATGTTTAATCTGAATCATTATCAAATCTAACCATATGTGCCATCAGACAGATATTTTCGTTGTATCAATGATGCAGTAGCGTTACAGAATTAGATCCTAAACAAAAACATTGACCTACTAATAGTGAACTGCTTTCATGTGCTGTTAAAGATGTAGAGTGGGCAATTCTCGGGAAATGTATTGAATCGACTGACTGTTACTTCGTACTAGTTAGGTAATAATTTATATTTTAGGTTGATTGGTACATATTTATATATCGAGAATTTGGGTACATGAGATAATAATCTTGGTAGAGGTAAAAAAACCGAAGATAGATAAATTTTGATGATTGCTTAGATTGTACCTACCTGTCTTGAAATAAATATGGGCAATTCAGTCGATCGAAACCTACGCAATTTCATCGTAATTGCCAATTATTCGGTATCTCAATGTGTTCGTCTCGTTCGTCACCCCTAATCTCTTTATATGAATAACAAACATCACCCAAATCAAAGCAAATGACATCGGTATTTTCATCTAATTGTAACGACTTCCAAAAACTGAGTGTATTTGGGAGTCATCATACCAAAATTATTAGACTACCTACATACTTATAACAATTACCTATTCATTTCTAACATTCACATTATTTATACTAGACAGTAGGTAGTAGTTAAATACCACTATTAACGATTTCCCGATCGTTTGAGTAAAATAAGAAATGGAACAAGGTGACGCAAATGGCGCCGCTGTGCGTAATAATATTTTAGGATAACTCGTTTTTCAGATTTAAAGAAAGATCCCGTGACTTTAAAGCTTTAAATTTGATCATTAAATGTCTCAATAAATTAATGTATAATATATTATATTATACGTTAAATATCGTGCAATGACCGAGTGTTGTGGCTTATGACCGCTCGTTCGGTGACCGCAAGGGGTGTGCGCCTGAACGCAATTGAACGCATGCGTCACACTGATACTTGATATATCTCATTATACTTGTTATTTTTCTTCTGAAAGTGAGCTGCAGTATTTCAGTATCTTTATAATTTATTATTATACTTAGGTATATAATAAACACTTAGGTATTATGGCCTCCTCGTTTGAAATCCTATAGTCTTAACCTGGCTAAACTCTCTACAGAAACAAAAATGACAATTTATAGTGTGAGACCGACACTCAGATCAAAATTATTATTCGAATTTGTCAAAATGTCCTAACTCTACTTAGTTGCGTTGTATAACGACAGAAATTTAATTAAAAACAAGTACAAAGTAGGTAAGTTTAATTTGTTAAGATTTTTTACGAGAATTTCACTTTCTCTTACACAATTTGAATGGTTTCTACATCAAAGTCGACATTCAGCTATTTCTGAAGTAATTCTTACACATACCCTTCTTTAGAGGGAGCTTTAACGAAGTCGAACAAAGTGTTCTGACGCAAAACGTTATGAACGCCTAAGTTTGAAAGTTGTTCACGAAAAATGTTTCGAAACGCCTTTTTCGCAGTGGCGTCAATACATTTATATATTTTTAGAACGGGAATAATAATATTGTTTACTGGGTACCTACTTACTGGCTTGTAACATTTTGATTTCATAACGTGTTTTTCTACGATGTTTGTTTTCGGCTTAATCTCAATAATTTCAAGTAGGTATACATTTTTGCCTTGAAATCTAAATATAAGATACTGATTTCGTCGATTTATCAGGGTCTTTAATCTGCTTACATCCATACCTATTTAATTATTTACCCTTTTATAATTAAAACATCTGGAAAAATAACACGCCTAAGGAGTTTAGTATTCTTCAAATATTTTTCACTGTGTGCTCGTTTAGGTATATGGAATCTTCTGTTTTTATTTGAAGTTCAATAAGTACTAAGATCTTTTTTGTTGCTTAAAACATACCCATACTTTACATAAATTAAACTATTGTTTTGTGATGTTTATAACTATAGATTAGTATTTCCGGTCAAAAGAACACAATGTTATATTTTTTTAATCTTTCATGGAAATGTTAGAATGCAACCAGCCAGCCAACTCAATTAAAATACTTAGTTTCATGTAACTTTATGCTGGTGTACAATAAAGAATATTTTATTCTATTATATTCTAACTTTAAGTAAGTTTTGTTTTATCAGTTTTTTGGAAGATATTGGAAATAATTACATGGGTTATTGGATGATTCTCACAAATCTGTTGGTCAAATTCTCACAAATGTTTCCTAATTTTTTTTTAATGTCCGCCTGGTAGATTAATGAATTTTATTGGACACGTATTTTTTCTTTTTTACTGCAAACAAAAAATGTTCAAAATACAGAGAACGGAAATTTCGCGTGACGTCACTCCTCGCTACAATTTTTACCAAGGCGAGGTGTCATAAGCCCCCGAAACTTTAAAGCGTATCTTTGTATTTTTTTATTGATTTGATAAAAGAAAATATACGTGTCTAATATTTTTTTATTATAACAGACGGACTAAATAAATTTTAACTTTTCATACCCAGTCAACATCCCTATTGTACTCGCACCAAATGAACGAATTTACATTTTTTACATATGAAGAAGAATGACAGAAAATAAAGAAGGCATTTACTGAACACTGGGTGATCTTAGATGTCATTTTAATACTCGCAATTTTATATTAATATTTTTATTAATGTATTGAAATTTGGTTCCAGTTTGGCTGTTATCTCTGGTATTGCTTCTACCGTATTGGGCGCCCCGAGGCCTTCTGGTGGCCCTCGGCGGAGCATGGCTTATGGCCGCGTACACCTGCCTGGTGGTGCCAGTCCTCATCTCAGCCAACTACAAGTACCCTGCGAGCTGGTACCCTGCCGTGGTCAAACTCGCTCAAGGTACGAATACCAGAGTTTTTATCTAAGTATTACAAAAGTCATAATTTGTCAAAATAGAGAAGAGAACGCGAAGAAATGCCCGGATTGCTTGTAAATGTAAGACAAAGGGAGTTCGTTGAACATATCTCTCGAACCATCTCATCCCAATGTTATTTATGCAGTTTTATTGGTAGTATGGTTTAAAAATGCATTACACGTGAGTGTCCGCCCAAAAATAAACAAGACGCAGATAAAACAAAACAAAGCAGTACATAAAGGTTGCAATAACACTACACACAAATCATTATAGTACCGATTGATGCTTTGAATACTAGCTGTCTATTAGTGTAGGCCTAGAGTGGAGTAAAAGTAAACAGAGATCTGTAGCGCATTTATTTTGGCATAAACATCGGGGTGTGCCAATCTCCCGACCTATGCTCCGCCTACGCTCTATCCCAAGTTCTTAACACTCGTCAATGACAGTAGAGACAAATCCAAATACCGAAACTAAATGACGTTTGAAATGTATAATATGATGCAACACTCGCTCGATAGTTCCAAACAAGTAGTTGGCTGTTAAACTTTAAGAGCGAAGAATTTTGAGAATATGTCTATTTTAATTAAAGCGGCGTGTGATAATTTATCCTTTAGATTTGAATTTTATTGGGTGGATATCGGTCCATCCAGCCTGATGACCTAAAAAAGATAATTGGGTCGGACTGGATGCGGAAGGCGGAGGACCGAGTGTTGTAGCGCAACTTGGGAGAGGCCTGTGTCCAGCAGTGGACCACGAAAGGCAGAGTTGATTGATTGATTTGATGAACAGACCTAATTTCCTTGCATGCTTGCCTAAAAAGGGACTTTTAGGCAAGCATGCAAGGAAATTAGGTTCTTCTGAAAAGCTCTTCTCAACTTTTTAATTAGGTTATCAAGTAAGAAGGTTCGAAAAAAATGTTCTTTCACTTTTTGGTGCAATTTCGGAAAAAATACAGCTAAAAGTATTTATCAGAGCGTAGAGCGAAATAATAGTGCAAAGATATGCAGACCTATTTTTTAGATCTGTTTACTCAGATTTTAGAGAGTTACAATGACGTTAGCCGATCAGTAATTTAAATCCAGATAAAAGAGTCATAATTTATCTCAATGATAATATTGTTGGTGGAGCAGACTTTGTAGTGTTATTGTTGTAGTCTTGAGTTTATATTTATGTAGGAAAGTCAGGTCATTGTCGAGAAGAAACTGAATGGGTCGACGGAAGCTGGCCGCCATCCAAGGCGCGTGCGTCATCATCGTTTACTTGTATTTTCTGCGTCTAAACAAGAACACATGTCTTGTGTACAGACGCTCCACAATGATATTAAACAAACCAAAGAAAGTCAGCTTGTTTCGGCCTTCTGTCTGAGATATTGTTGCTATCATTCGTCTACATCACACGTGGCAAAGTTTGCGTGCTCTTTGTATTCAGTGAAACTTATGACTGCAATTAGCAGCAACCTTTTTAGATAATTATATCTAGCTGTCATTTCAATATTTCCTTTGTCTCTAAATCCTTACAAGGTAGATAGATGTATCATAACAAAAGTAGTGTTAAGAAAACTTTGAGATCAGGAAGGATCTGAAATTAAACGTTACTAAAAACTGCCGAATTCACCGCACCTTTCAAAATTTGCGTCGCATAAAGAAACAAATATCAACATGTTTATTATTTACGAAATTTGTTTTGAAAGAAACATGCGTTGCGCATAAGAAGAACCGATTTGTGTACAAATAAATTATTTATAATTTAGTTAGATTCTAAACGCATTTACTGAATAACAAAGATGACTTGCCAAATGTAATTTTTATAATGGCATCCAAAACACGCCTTTGTAGCTCGCGTTAAATTCCCATAAAGATTCATTACATTATTTATTAGTCGGTCTCATTGCAATTTAGCTGTAAAAATTAACAATTTAAAAGAACTTTGAAGCAACACAGTTATTTAAAACTATTGAACGATAGACAAGATATATTTAGGCAGATGTTTACAAACAATAGAGAAAGCATAATATATTTTTCTGCACTGTACCTGTTGATTGATATTAATGTAAAATATCTATGACGCTTAATTTCTTATTTATTTATAGCGTTTGTATATAAATCATTAAATTATTACGACTTTCTCATTGGATATCGTGGAATACGAGTCAGTGGATGAATATAATTTACTTAAGTACTTTTATAAGTACCTAATAGAAATTTCAATTTTATTTAATGTTTTTGAAACCTGTTTAAAGCGATATAGATACAACCTACAAAATATATTTTTTACAGAATTTAGTCAGTTTATAATATACCTAATAATGTTTTACACATCTTTGTAAAGAACAAAGTAAAATAATGGTTTATTCCATACCTCTATTAGATAATCGAATAAAGTTAAGTAGGAGCTTTTTTTAATATATTTTAGGCGATTTCTTGCTGGTTACATCAATTCGAAGTAAGCATGTTTCCGATTTCTAGGTATGTACACTGATGAAACAGAAGTTCCATATGCATAAGACGAAGTCTAGCTATGTCATACGGAAAATTCACAAGTAGGTAGAAAAGTAAGAATGTTCCAACACTGGATGACTCCAGGCTAAAACAATGATGATAATAATACAAGCAACTCTACTTTCTAGAATTTTAGAAGTTTTAGAATCCAAAAAGATAGAAAGTTTGGTAAAATGGTAATTTAGTTAAATGAAGCTTTACTCACCAGATTCCCTTAGGTAAGAAGGTGGATGTACTAGATGAAGCGATGTTCTGAACTGACCACCATTGTTTCATGGGGGTCCTTTTATACTGCTCATCTTTCTATCCACTGAATCTGAGGATAGTTTCATACTAAAACAGCCAAGAAATGTAATAATTTAACCAACCTAAGTTTGACTAAAAGTAATTCACAGATCATTTTTCAGTTTTGTTAAAAGAAAAGTCAAAATCAAAGCAGGATACGAGAAGTCTTGCAAACATAAAAAGACATCCTGTTTAGTGCAGGAAATAAAATATTTTATATTATTAATTAAACATTTCTTGGCAACGTCTCCTATCTTTGGTCCATATTTTATAAATTTCTCTTGAAATTAGTATTAAATAAAGAATACTTAAAGAAAAAATATGCAAATGAGGGAAATATTCCCGGTACAGTCAAGCGTAAGTTGAAGTCGAAAATAAGATGTGACAGGCATCGGACAATGGACACCCTCCCACGCAAGCTTAACAAAATATTTGTTGCTAGGATAATTCTTTTAAGAATAATAGGTATACTTACGTAAAAATATTTAATGAAATCAAGTTCAGCAAAAGGGTTTTTATTTCACATATAAATACGTACATCAGTATAATCATTTAGCTGGTTTAAGAATTCCATGTGCCACCTAACTTAAATAAGATTTGGGATTCAAAACTAAACACATCGTAATTTGTGTTTAAATTCTTGGTTCAGAATTGCCCGTTACCATAAAATAAAATTGAGACGGTTTTCTATTGTTTAAATTTTCATTAAATGTATTTTTTTTTGGTTCCAGAATTGGTGAAGAAACTGCGGGCGCCTGTGTCGCGAGTTATGGGCGTAGTGAAAGCTGCGTACGCGCCCGTTGAACGCGCTGAGAAACTCTTCTTGCAGATGAACAATCTATCAACTATGATTGGTCAGGTAGGCAATGTTATAACTAACTTTATAATATATCCAACAGGACCATCCTGTCCCGAGGAGTTTCATTTAAAATTTTAATTACCTACTATACATTTTTTAAAGAAAACCTCAGAAACTATTTTGACGCGACTCGGGATTTGAACCCGAGACCTCTTGCTTGAAATTCCCATTTGCAAGAGACGGAAGAGGGCAGGACTGCCTCGTTTGTCTCTTGCAAACCTACTTTACTGCACTATAAGTACCTACTTAGGTCGATGTCGATATAGTCGACGGAACTTAACTCATACCTACGTCTCACAGTACAACCTACAGCATTTGTCATATCGAACATAATAAAGAATAAAACTTACTTAAACCGGCATTCCTAAGCTTAACTGTAACGTGTCAAGATACAAGACATCATGAAACACCTTTTTTATTTTCCAGTTGCTGATGTTCACGGCATGTGATCGGCTACTAGTCTCTCAAGGCCGGCTGACCTGCCTCTACTCCTTGATGTTCTACAACGTGGTCACCTACTCCGTCAGCTACGTGCGCGAGATTTGCACCAAAGAAGACTGGTCGCCCTACGTCAACGTCACCCGCCATTCCCGCGTCAAGCACCTCGCTATGTCCGCCACCAAAATAGTGCTAGAGTGGACGAAAGCAGTCACTTTCATTGTTACCATAACATTTGTACTTCTCGCACTGGGATTAGAACAAGGATTGGAACATTACAAACCTACAGCTTTATACACAGCTATAACTGGCACATACTACCTTTTAACGGAAAGGACTTTCGTAGAACTATGGCCTATTGGACTAGCTGCCTTGAAATTAGAAAGATTAGAAGGTATGGAGGCACTGTATTTCGGGGCCTGTGCGAGAGGCATAGTCACAGCCTTAGCCCTGCCCTTAGTGCCAGCTCTGGTGTGTTATGAGCGGTGGCGACTAGCTGCTCTACTCATGTACGTATGCGTCTTCATTCATGGAAGACATAGGCTAATGGAAGCCTTTAACAAACTGCAGGAGGCTCGGGGTTCCCTTGCCAGGTTTAGGCGAGCCACGCCAGAGGAGCTCGCGACCCTCGAGGATGTGTGTGCTGTGTGTCTAGGGACCATGAAGTCTGCTCGAGTCACACCGTGCGCACACTTCTTCCACGCAGACTGTTTAAGGAAATGCCTCGCTGCTTCGGACAGGTGTCCAATATGTGTCAGAACATACGTTTTCTGTTGACCATGGACTTGCGACATTCGGATAAGACTGCTAGAAACGAAATTATATACATCACCATTTCTTTTTCGAGGATCTGGGAATGTTTCGATTAGGTATGGTGATATTTAAGAAAAATAATAATTAAGCAAACAATTTAGTAAATAGGTAGTCGGTCTACAATGAAACCTCTGTTGTCGTGGAATTTATATTATTGTATTGTAATATTTACAAAAAGCGTAACTTTAGGCATACTATCGTTATTATACCCCATCTGCTCCATTTGCATTATATAAGAAAATTAAGAAAATAAATATTTTAAAGGTAGTCTGAGTATTTCTCATTTTATCTTAAAAATGATTTTTAATTTTTATTTCAACTGTATAGTATTGTAAGACTCTTTAGTACTAAGCCAAAGTTGATTGACATTCTGAAGTACGCTACTGACTTCTTAGTTCTACATTTTACTATCACTAAATTGGTTAATGCGCAGCGATTGGTCACGTGTTCAGAGCGTCCATAAATTTTGGCTATTGCCTGGTTCATATATTTAAAAAAAGATTAGTTTTGCTAACGGATAGTAGGAATTTCTAGGCAAAACGAAAAAAAAACTACTGACTGTAAGGAAAACGAATAGCACGTCGATTCTGTAAAGTTCAAACAACAACTTGCTTTTCACATCGCTATTCACTCTCACTTCGCATAAGGTTCAAAATGATCTTGATTTCGATCGGATTCGAGTGCGAAGTGAGCGTCGAAGTGACAAGAAAATTACCTTACTCTGAATCCCACTTCTTATGATTGTCATCTCATACTTTATCAGTCAAAATCTCACGTCAAATTAGTTCAACTCGCTGACACGCTCGCAAGTGTAGCGCTAGTGTACCTACATTCGAATTATCAACCGAGTTTTTGGAATGCCAATCAGGTACTCACAGCGGTTGCAGATTCGAAGTTTAGAATGAGGTCTTACAGAATCACACCGTAGCTTTTAAATTACAGAAACTGGCCGTATATCCGTTATGTTCTAATTTTTAATTGTTGTCGCTTATTGCTATACGGGTTCGAACTGTTCCAAGAGTTAGCTACGCTAGCATGGAGACTAAATAGGTATAAAGGATAGAAGATGCTGAAGCGTTAATGTTAATTTAATGTTGATAAATGTTCAGGCTCACGGAACGCGCCTCGAGTAGCTAGTAGTGGTTTAGATAGCTACCCACGCATTCTTTGGGTCCAAGTTTGTATTAATGTTTTTACAATAAACTGAAGTTCGATGTGTTTGCTGTTTTTATTTCACACCTGTAATTCAAGTAATCACCATTATATTCGATCACATGCCGTGAACATCAGCAACTGGAAAATAAAAAATGTATTTCATAATGTCTTGTATCTTGACACATTACAAGCTTGCGAATGCCTGTTAAGTGTTAAGGTGTGTCCAAACATTGAGCAGCAAGAGCGCGGCAGCAACACGCGGCATTTGTAGGACACATTTCTGCCGCGCTCTAGTTTGGACAAAGCCAACTAATGTTTGCGCGGCAGTACTGCGCGGCACAACCAAGAAATGCCGCTCGCTTCAGTTGGCATCAGAACTAAAATGAAAGCGGTCGCATGTGTCGTAGCTCTGCTTATTATTAAAAAAATGCGTATAAGAGCTAAGAAAAAACATATTTTAACGAGGAAATGCTGGATGAAACCACTTTTTCAACGAAGGTTACAGAATATTGAGTCAATAAATTATGAAATAATTTACCGGACACCACAGTTTTTAATACTAACCTGGGAAAAGTTTGAACATTTACATTGCCTTGTATCGCCAAATTTCGTGCCAAAAACATTCAAATTGCCTTCTATTTTATCTATTTGTGTCTGTTGTCTCCTTCCCTCTTGTGATTGCCGAATATGTCTATCACATTAAGTGCAATGCAAATGACATACCTACATAGCATGTTATTTTGACGTGTAAAGTATGACTATACTCCATCTATACTTTTTGAATATCATTGTTATGAGTATAGTAAAGTAGGTCTAGATTTACAGCAATATTGGTATACATTATATTAATTATTAAAAGATTATAATTAACCCGATCCAGTTGTATTGCTTGTTTTTTCCCTATTCCTTTCTCGTCTATAGGAACTTAAAAGACTTTTCATTTTAGCCTTTAATTCCTTCTTGGGAAGATCAAAATTGTTGGCTATTGCATTCCACAAGTCTTCGCGTTTATTTTTATTATGGTATTCCTTTTCTCGAGGATCCCATAACTCTTTAAAAGATCCATACATTTCAATTAAACGAATCGATGTTTCGTTGTCCATGTTTGTGCGCAGAAATACGTCCAAACACAATTACTGCCGAATGTTAACCAAGAATGTTCGCGCGCGGCAGGTAGCCAGATTCTGGCTACCTGCCGCGCGCGAAATAGTTCCAAGGGTTTTCTGTTACATTATTTTCTGCATAATAATAAGACAGATGAAAACCTAGAAGTGAAGGTAAATATTTACAATATCAGAATACCTAAACAGTTTTCTACAAAGCCGTAGGTATTACAAACGGTTTGACTATTTAGATCTTTTTTTTAAAAAAATAGGTTATTAGCAATGTGGGTGGAATTTCCACATTACTAGCAATCTTGTTAACCCCTTCAACTAAGCTAAATATTATGCTTGTGTCTGAAGTGGGTTCACGTCAATAGTGCAATGGGTGGGGTTCGAACCTGCGACCTCTCGATCACGAGGCCGTCACCCTAACCATTAGGCTATTGCCGTTTGAACTGAAGAATCACTAACAAACGTGATAAATTAAAATGTAAAATGCGGATCCGCATTTTATAACTAACTTGTATATAGACACTTAACAGTAATAGGTACTTATGCATGTACAAAGTAAAATATAACAACTACCTACAACTTACGTAGAACAACCCCATAAATGTAAGGAGAAAAATAATTATGCAAGTTTACTTGTCTAAATTGTTGATGATAACTCTTTATTTATTTAGGAATATATATACACATACGAACATGCTTGTATTAGTATCAAACCATTTAATCCCCAAGCAAATAATAATAAATCTAACTAAAGGTATACCTTGGTACCTAACCAAGGTAAAATTTACAATTATTATAAGCCTGAACAGTCCACCAATAGCAGGGCCTCCATTTCCTTTTTCCAGAATATAAATTTATTGATTTGAAAAATTGGATATCAATTATTATTAATTAACTTATTTTGAGTTAAAATCACCCTTTTGAATAGACATAATATTTCGGAAACACCCTGTTCCTATCCTATATTACGCCCGTAAGGTTAAGTAGTTCACTTTGGTATCCTAGCAACCGACAGTGCAATGTACCAGCATCCGTTTGGCGCAATGCGACTATCC
Source organism: Diachrysia chrysitis (assembly GCA_932294365.1). Taxonomy (NCBI): domain Eukaryota; kingdom Metazoa; phylum Arthropoda; class Insecta; order Lepidoptera; family Noctuidae; genus Diachrysia; species Diachrysia chrysitis. The sequence goes on from OW028661.1 coordinate 4,790,588, forward strand.
TTTTGAGCTGTAATGAAAGAGACAACGAGCACAAACATACTCAGAAAAAACTCTTCCAAAGCATCGCCTCTCTCTCTTTCCCCAATAAACTTTTCTTTTGTTTCGCATTTGAACTTGTATGTACCAAGGAGTTCATACTATCAAAAGCACCTGTGCTTTTGCAGTGCCTAACCCAAAGTATAATGGAAACCCCCGAAATAAAAATCAATCTTCTGCAATTATAAGTATTTTTAATGTATTTAATACGCCCATAAAGGTATTATGTAAATTAGGTGCACATTAGACAGATCTTAAGATCCAAAATCAATGAAGTTTAAAAGTATTTTTATAAAGAGTAGTTTTTTTTTATTGAAATGGATTCTCCGTACACGAGCATCGAGTCTGTAACACCAAATCATTGAAAATATTTCGCAAGTGTTTTCCATTTGATTAAAGGAAGCAGTAGGGACAAAAATTTTCCCCAAAACAATTTTCCTTCCAAAGATAAGGGATTATGTAACTCTTGGACGGAAACCCGGCTACTGAAAGTTAAAGCTCCGGGCAACGAATACCTTCAAAAGAAATAGGATTCATTATTTTTAAGTAAAGGAAAATATTTAAAACAATCAATTGAAAGACGAAGCTTAATTCCTTACAAACTACTACTCATATACCTTTTATTTTCTTCCTGAGAATTTCTAAATTAATTCAAATTATATAATAAAAAAAAAAAGAAATTGTTCCTATAAGCTGCGAACCTACGTTTTGACCAAGGCGTTAACGGGCTGATATTTAACGACCATTTAACGCGTGCATTAAAATCTGATCCGTAAACTCTGCGCTATTTCAGTAGCCGTGTGTATAAAACAAAACACCCGCTAATACCGAGATCAAGTACCAAATGGATGGCGGACCGCGGCGGCACCGTTGCCATGACATCATACGCTTACGTCACGTAAACAAGACTGTCAAACGCTCGGAGGCTACACAGTACACAGTCAGAGTCCATCACATACATTCGTCTCTTTTACTTATAGGTGTATTCGTGTATGTTTTCCTGTTGTCTCTTTTCAGGCTGCGCACCGAAAGTTTCAAATCCAAAATGGCTTATCTCATAGAATTCTATTATAGCCGGAGTCAGTCAGCGCGGCATGCGTGGTAGATTACCTTGTTATTGTGTTCGCTCCTACGAAGTTTCATGTATCTATTTTGTACAATAAAAATATTTTTATCAATGTAAATGTGAATGGTTCGGTACAGACCAACTCGAAACTCTTCCAACGGATTTTGTTGCGGATAAGGTAGGCTCGCTTTTGCAAATAATATATTTATAAGTGGGTACCTATTATAAGAACCGAATCTTTATGTGATGTGTACAATTTTAAGAGCAATAGAAAATAATAGGATTAAAATACTTGATTCTAAAAATTATGTTTTTAAAGGCTTAGAGGAAATTATAAAATTAAAAAACATATTTAATTTTAGAATAAGCGTGTGCTTTGTTTATTACTTTTCTGATCAATAAAATAATATTATTACTTAATACAAGAAATAAAATTCTAATTTGAAAAAGGAAAATTTTATTTTACATCGGCGCGACCGACGCCTAAAACGTGCTTTTTATCAAAACATTTATTACTCGTGTTTTCTCCATAATTTTTCCTACTACTTACCTAATTCTAACTAAGAAGTCCAAAATGTCGATTGGTCCTTGTGTTATCCTTGACCTCGGAGCTCCGGCGTCGACGAGTCGCACCGAGAGCCTGAGGCTCATCTTGTAGCGTTGGTATTGATTAACGAAAAAGAATTAATTTTTCAGCCAGTAATCATATCAATGTGACGATCGCATGATATTTACAGCTATTACAGAACCGCATTTGTTTATGGGTACTTGGTAAAAAAATCATTATGGTAATTGTGACCTCTTGTATTAAGCCTCTATAGGTACATTAATTATTTATTTGCTAATATATTTATAACTTTCCCATCTAAACAATAACAGAAAAATAGTTAATAAAAGGTAGCCCTAAATTAAACAGCATCTTGAATTTTTGTAGAAAATTGAACCTTGGTGAAATAATAATAAGTATTATGAATATATTTTAATTATTAGGTATTATATTTAAATTATTATCATACAGACCTATTGTTTATCTACATTACTCCAAAATGTTTTTCAACATAATATAACACGTTATGTAAATGCTAAAATATGCATTTAATTTTAAATTAGAAATGACGCATAATTATTCTTAAACATATCTAGGTATTTACTGTACCTAGCTCTAATTCAGACTTAAGCAGGAAAATAAATAATTGTTTGGCACACTTGCTGTATTACTTTTAAATAGGCTTTGACATAGTGTGTAATGAAATAATAAAAATCAATAGAATAATAAAAATACCTCGTTAGGATTTCCGTCGCAATGTGATTAAGTATTTTATTAACATCCAAATAAGTGTTAAATAAGTCCACTTTAAATATTAACTAGGTCAGCAAATGATTGCAAGAAGAATATTCACGAATTTTGCGGTTATCCTTAACCCTCAAAGAAACCAAACCGGGCATTCATTTCGGCTTTGTTTCTTATCAGTTTGCCCTCAAAAAACAAACTACAGTATCATTGCAACTTCATTTGGTAGTTTTATATTTTTTTAAGTTTTAAACAGGGCTATCAAACACATTTTATCTTATCGTTTGTTGTAGCAACTACGGTAAAGTAGGTACTTGATAAACCGTGCCCATAGTAGGTATATTTATATATCATTGATATTATACAGTTAAATTATAAATAGCGCATAAAAAATACTCCTGCGCCGTAACCTGAGGTGGGTATAAAAAACCGAATAAGTAACAATATATGGGACCATTACGTCATGCCCATAACAAGATTACAATGTTCTCGTTTTTTTTTTTTTCGTTTGATACAAATGTCATTCGTTTATTTCCCACCATTAAACAAAAGTAAGGCACAAAACCTCTTAATTATACTTAGTACAAAAACCATGATTCACAATTTGATTTTAGAACTCGCCCAAATGTCTTAGAACACCTAAGTACCTCTTTGTACGTTTTTTTTTACATTGCAAAAAGCTACACGAGACGAGAAGCTTTTTCCCATTGGTATTCTAGTTTCAATCTAGCCAGGCTAAGTGCATGGACTGCGAATTGCAATTTATGTCTGCTGTCAGTTACGGCATCATATTCGAAACGCTAATGGAATGTATTTCTGAACGCAACGTATGAGAATGACTATAACTACTTTGTAGATCGTGAATCGTTCTGGTTGACTGGCGTCATCAATCCAAATGAGTATATTTTTGTGCACCTTTGCTGTCAGGTATAGTTACGACTATTCTTACGAGAGAATTATTTAAATCCACCTAAGTATCTACATAATTACATAATATTAAATAGTGTTTTGATCTCTGATAATTTTATGCAGAATTATCGTTCTTCAAACACAACAGACAAAATTTTACCCTATCTTGAAACCCGGTGTTTTCTTAAACTATAGTTTCAGTTGTTAAACCACATCCAGCTTATTCCTTTACACTATTCCCAAGTCTATCGTTCTATGGGACAATAGTATCAATAAGTACTATGTACTTATATATTTTTTTTATGATTTTTATCTATAATGATTTAAATTTAATTTGTATTCTTCTTTAGTTCTTAAATTAAATTTAATTAACCAGTAAGCCGATAATGTCTTCATGTCCTATTTCCATACTGTTTGGTTAATTAATATAATTCATCTGATGATGTCATATTTCACACATCGAGGTAGTCGAAAATATATACGTAGCTATGAATAAGATCATAAATATTCAAGCTTAATACATTATGTGGACGATTCTATTGATCTACGGTGATCGAGCTCGTCGTCGATTGCATAGCGATTCCGAAAATCTATACTTACGAATATTATAATGATGAAGAGTTTGTTTGTTTGAACGCGCTAATCTCAGAAACTACTGGTTCGAATTGAAAATTTCTTTCTGTATTAGATAGTCCGTTTATTGAGGAAGGCTATAGGCTATATAAAATCACGCTACGACCAATAGGAGCGGAGCATAAATGAAAAATGTTGCAAAAATGAAAAACCGTTGAAACTAAAACACGCGAACAAAGTCGCGGGGGACAGCTAGTGTATTATAAAAACTCACAGCGAATTCGTAGGTGAAAAGTTTTCACCTACGTTTTCACTGAAAACTCGATTTTGTATTCCGAAAAGCAGTCAAACTAAAAGTGAAAACTTTTCACAAGTACTATCAGTGACATTATCAATCGAAAACATGACCTTTAAAGGGTTTGATTAAAAATCACTTTGCAGTTTTTACGTTCGAATTTACCTGTCATATCAAAAGTGAAATCTTTTCAATGCCTTCTGCAAAGTTACGTTGTTTCTTGACCAGTTTAGAAATGTTAGTATTGATATAATAGGATTTAAATATAATTAAAATTAATACGCTTTAAAATTAACAAAAACACGAATTGTAAATTTATTGTTTCATATTCACAATAACGCCAGCTTATCCCAACAGTGGGTACCAATCTGCAGGGTTAACGTCTATTCTTAGGCACGAAAGACATAAAATTTTTGAATTGTGAACCACCTACAGACCAGCTGCGTCAACCATGGCTTACCTTTATATCCATCGGTCTATTTAGGGATTATATTTAGCCAAGAACCCCTTAATATATCACTATGTTATAATATACTTATATGTATTATAGCATAGACACTAGCACTACTCATTATTTACTCACCTTTTTTTACGATTTCTGTGAAGATTTAAAACACACGACACGTTAGCATCCTCAGAGGAATTTTGAATATGCGTATTGTAAGAAACCACTCTGCAAACCACAATTGAAGCACTGAATATCGACGCACAAAGGTTTTTTTATGAATTAGTTATAAACACAAACTTATAAATGTATACAAATCATTTCTTTACATTATTACAAGTTCTCGTACCGAGTGCAGCCATAGCAAAGGTAATCACACATACAGCCATAATTAAATAATAACCTTATAAAATCTTCAAAATATATTTAAACCATCAGGTATGGTTTAATCAGGCTTACGGACATTATTTTACGGACTCTGTCTAATTAAATATCCTTAATTTGGTCATGTTACTAAAGCAAGCTCCGCTTAACTCCACCTCTAAACTTTTTACCTTAGATTTCGATCGTCCAATTACATCCCTTGGCCTTGAATGTGTCAAAGTAATGTTTCAGGATACGGTGAGAAATACAAGTGAGGTAAGCGTTGAGGTAAGTTTGGTCGTTTTCAGAATCGCTCTGGTCTGTATTGAATGAAATATAGAAGTAGAAATGAAATAGAGGTTGAATTAGTATAAAACAGTCTTATTTTTGAAAGAGTAACTTAGTTTCTTGCCGGTTCTTCTTCATAGAAAGGATATTTTGGATCCGCGCTCCTAGACGCATTTAGTTTTGTAACTTTAACGTTTCTTAAGCGCCTAATTATGGCAGTGGTTTATGAGAAATCAAAACATTTGATTTGATACGAGTGTAAAACTGGTTGGTGATAGGTCACACGTCAAAGATATATAAAGTAACATCTAGGAACTGTGTTATTTTCACCGCTAATAGACATTATTGAGCAAAAACCAATTGCTAAAAATTCTAAGGATAATTAATTCTTTTATGAAGAAAATTATTTAATTTATTCCAAAGAAATCTTTTATGATTATTTTAGAAATATTTCTATGTTTTCTAGGCTTTAAGAACCTTATAGAAAAATGTATTAATACGTGCTACTCTAATACAAGTCAACAACCCCGATTTTTCCCTGTAGATATCTATTTGTGATGACAAGATGAACCTACCTAGTTATACTTAAGTACTGTCGGTGACAAATTTCTCTCATTAGGTAAATTATAAACAGTTAATCTTTATCTACATTATTAATTCACATTATTCTCCCTTAGCAGGATTTTTTACGACACGAAATAATGCGACAATATGTCGAGCGCCATATATTTTAATGATCCGGAAATAAGTAAATACGCTGTAAAGAAATAAAAAAAAATATGTAATGCGCTATGAAAACTTTATAATTTAAGGTGATTTTATGCACCACGATAAGCAAAGAGTTGAGATTCAACCTCTACCTACTACTAAAGGTTGACCCAGTCTCAATCGAGAACACATTTCTAGCTAAACATATAAGTTCGTTCAGCAATAAAACTAATAATAACAAATGTAATAATCCGGCCTTGAATTACATAATGCATGTTTATTCTCACCTACATTTCAGTTTAGTTACCTCGTGGGAAATCATTCAATAATAATATTGCGTTTGAATTATAGTATAGTTGATCATGATGTTTCTACTTGTCACGCATTTTATTCCCAGAAGGGATAGGCAGGGTTTGTTAGTCATGACGGGAACCGCGGTAGTTTGCAATGAGTTTGCAAGGTCCCCGGTAAAAGAGGAAGGAGAAGCAACCCGATGGTTTTAGCAGGAAAGACGAAATTTGGTCAAAAAAGGTTCTATACTTAGTTCTTAATAAGGCAGGTACATAGGTACGTATACTTTTGTTCCAAAACTCTTCATCCATTATATTTTTTGTTGCGACTGTTCACACCTGCCATTTTAACTTAAAACCAAGCTTAAAACAAAACCAATAGGTCTACGTAAATCTTAAATATAGAATTATGTTCACTGCGTCAAGAGTACCATAGTAACGAAGTCCACTACATCCGAAGTAGGTGACCTCGCGAGTATTGAACCAAGTCGGCGAATCACAACAAAATACAAACAGCTGCCTTAAAGTTTATTTAGCTTTTATAAGAGTTCACAACTCACTTATCAATAGCTTCTTAGGTAGTTACGTAATTTAAGTTGTTTTATAAGAATTTTTCTCGTTTTGCTAAAAAACTTTTACTGTCCGTAAGCACAATGAATCGTTTATTTAATATAAGTAATTAAGTACCGGCCGTAAGTCGGCTCTCATGTAGTAAAAAAATGTGTTTATTTACAGTTATTTCTGTTTCCATCTATTGTTTGAATTTCATGAAAGGCTGATTTTTTTTCTGTTTTAAGATGAAAAGATACGTAGTTTAAATTATTGTAAATATAAGGATATGGGTGAACCAATAAGTTCCAACAGTGAGTCATTTCATGTTTAAATCAACAACGGACATTGAGAATCATAACAAAACATAATATGATAAATATCTTAGTATGTTAGATGCTAATAATAATATTATAGCTAATTAGAATATTTGCGAAATTACCACAAAATAACAAATATCCATTTGCATAACGTTTTAAGCCATAATATCAATGTGTTATAGAATTATATTTATTATATACTTTTGTTTATCAAGCTGTTTTCCGCGACTCCGCCCGCGTGGATGTCGGTTATCTCGGCAAAAAGTAGCCTATGTCCTTTCTCAGGCTCTAGACTATCTGTGTACCAAATTTCATTTAAATCAGTTCAGTAGTTTTGGCGTGAAAGCGCGACAGACAGACAGACCGACAAACAGACAGAGTTACTTTCGCATTTATAATATTAGAATGGATAATTATAAAATATATTTACGCATATACAAATTATGCAAAAAGAAGGGAGCCCACTATTTCTCAATTTAAAATGAATATAAGTTAAATAGTTACCGATTTAAAAATTCAGTCATTATTCAATTTATATGTTCTTATTTATGTAGCTTGCCCAACAGTCCCATTTCTTATATTATTTCCTTGATTATACCAATAATATGTTGTCGGCCTGTTATTTAGTTATTTCCTGTAGCTATTTCTGGTATTATATTGCCCTGTGACGACACAAATGTGTCCTACTGCGCCCTTGGATCTACGCTATAAAAATATTTCTGTCAGCTTACGATTGGTCATTTGAATTAGTTTCAATTCATATAACTACTACTTTATATGCTTAGAAAAATAATAATAAAGGTACTTATATAATATTATTCAACTTCATTAAAAGATCATTATCATTTATCAGACTAGGCCCCTAGCTGGGCTTTCTATGCTTTTCTTTAGGGTATGCAAAGTACTTGTCTAAAAGTTGTGTCATATTCTTAAAGCACTTTAATAAAAACATAACCGATACCTACTTGCAATCAACAAGGTAAATAAATGAGTTCGTCCTTGTTCCAGTAGGTAAGTTAATTCAGTGGTTTGTTACCTTATGAAACACATAAATTTATTGTGCTAATAAATTATACAGTTCAGGGACTCCCGAATCCAATATACTAATTGACCTGTATCGGTTCTGAAAAATGGCGGATCTACATGAACATAATTATAAATTGATCGAAATGACGACCTCCGTGGTCGAGTGGCGTACACACTGGTTTTCAAGATTTCTCCGGGTCTGAGGTCCAGGGTTCATTCCCCGGACGGGTCAATATAGAAAACCACTTTTCTACATTATCTCGGGTGTGGGTGTTTGTGGTACCTTCGGTCTCTGAATTCCATAACACAAGTGCTTTAGCTACTTACTTTGGGTTCAGAGAAATCTATACTTATTATATTATAAAGCTGAAGAGTTTGTTTGTTTGTTTGTTTGAACGCGCCAATCTCAGGAACTACTGGTTAAATTGAAAAAATATTTTTGTATTGGATAGTCCGTTTATTGAGGAAGGCTATAGGCTATATAACATCACGCTACGACCAATAGGAGCGGAGCATAAATGAAAAATGTTGCAAAAATGAAAATCCGTTGAAACTAAAACACGCGAACAAAGTCGCGGGGGACAGCTAGTGTATAATATATGTGATGTTACCCTATTCTATTGTGCTATAACGTCCTTCAGAACTATTTTCAGTTTTGGGACTGCAATCCAAAATAATGATGAATGAATAATAAGAAAATTTGGATTCATAGAGTATGTATAGTATTATATAGATAAGCATAGAGCGCGCGCATTGCTGGTAGCACCTTTTGTCGAGCATAAGGAAATTTTTAGCTAAATGTACTACTCTCGTTTAATGATTTAAGTGATATTCCATGTGACGTCAGATGTTAATTTGATAATAATTGTAAATGTATTTGTTTTCTTTAACCAATTGTTCCGATATTATTAGATTTTTAAAAATAATAAATATAATAAAACGGTTTGCTCTGTTTTGACAATAATTTTACAATTTTACTTTTTCATAGGCACTAGCTACATTTCATACTCATATGCGCGCTCTATATTTTACTTTTTTTTTTCTTTTTTTTTAAGAGATTTACGCAGTTAGCCTGAGCGCAGGCTTTGACTGCTTCACCAGACTTTTGGCGAGAACCTTAAAGGCCTCCAGCCAGAGCAATAGAAAAACTAACTACGTCAGCAACGTTCACTAAGGGCACCCCCTGTGGGGTTCGGACCTCGACTTATATTTTACTTATTTTTTTGTCTAAGTTTAGATCATTCCCTTGATATAATTTCTAAGAAACTTAAGTGTTAGATACAGCTACGTGTCAGAAAAATGCAATAACATTTCTTCATGGGTTTTTTACAGATCTAATTTGACTATGGAGTGAAGCAAACATGACGATCCTTTTGTACGATTACTTTGACTTGGAGGAGACATCTTCCAAGAGCCTTAGTGTGTGGAAAGGTATGATGTAATTGCTTCACGTAATTGAAAAAAAAAACGACTTCAAAGTAAATTATAAATAGGAATTAAAGTACCTATAACAATTTATAATTCACTTTGAAGTCGTTTTATTTAACGTTTTTCTTAACCTATTTACATATGTACGCAGTTTCGTTAACTAAATAACATTCTTGGTAGAATCGATTTTGATGAAAGTTTTTACATCGATACACCGTTATTTATTTATTTAATAATTTATGTACACACACAAAGTCATACGAAACAACATATTATACCAGATGTACAAAGGTACTGCTTATTTCTAAAGAAATCTCTACCAGCAGACCCGCGAAAGGAGAAGTGGTAGATAATGATAGCCAACAGTGTGCAACTTATTTAAAAGAAAGGCAAAAACATTATGTAAAATTAAATTTTTTTTGTTTATCTTAGGAATTTTTTTATTTATTTTTTTTTATATTTTCGCGTAAGTCACATCCAAAAAACCAAACAGACGAACTGAGAACGTTCTTCTTTTGTTCTTTTGACAATAATTAAACTTTTAAAACGAATGTTTCAAAAGTTTAATTATTGTCGATACGAATATACAAAAACTACATCACCATAAAGTGACTTTGTTAACGGACGAAAAAAAAGGGAGGAGGTTTTCAAATCGACGTGTACCTACTTCCAATGCCTAATAAACCAGCATTGGCCTAATAAACCAGTATTTTGTTGCGTGACTATCCTAGAATAGGACTATTGGGACTTTAATTTAAAATCTAATTGTGAATCGATTCTCGATTTATCCAATTATTGAAGATCGAAACTCGATTAACTAATTTCGAATGACGAAATATGTACAAAGCCACTATGGGATCGTATTATTGCGCTCAAATTCAGACTATTAATCGAAAAGTCAACGAACCGGCAAACAAGTGCTTCAAGTATGTACTCATCATTTATCGTTTGGTCTGTCACTATGACCTCACACCATACAGCCACACCTTTTGAATTTTAAACACTACAAAACTGTGTTATCTTTTGTTAACCTTGAATTTATAGTTACATGTAGGTATATCTCTTGCATCTCTCGTGCTCTTGTTAAGCAAGTAAATCGGATTGTAGGTTCTGAATATACTTTTTGAAGAGATGAAAAATAGTAGCATATCAAACCACAGTTATTGTAACATAAGCTTGACTGGCCTGTTGGTCTAGTGGTTAGTGACCCTAACTGCAAAACCGGAAGTTGCGGGTTCGATTACCACCCAGGACAAGTCTTAGTGTGTTGAGCAGTCATTTTTTATGTATCTGGGTGTAATTTATCTGTAATCTCTATGTTTACAAATATATGAGTAAGTATGTCTATCAGTTTTCTGGTTGCCATAATACAAGCAATGCCTAGTTTGGGATCAGATAGCTGTGTGTGGGTTGTCCCAATATATTCTTATTATTATAGTAGGTACTTAGTTAACCCCAAAACTAACCTTTACTAAAATCAGTAATTGAGATATCAATTAAACGGTAATACCTATTTCTAATTATTGCAACTTTATTTTTCCTTTTCAGCTTTCCATTTAATATTGTACGTATTCGCAGCCGTTTTTGGCATCGCGAATTATGTGTTCATGCAACAGACAATGGAATTGGTTAACCACAACTGTGTGTTATTTCCTCGAGAACTCGAGTTCCATACGGTGGAACTAACAGAGGCACCTGAAATGCAAAATGAGATACAAGAGTTCACTAAGAACGTGACTGATGATGCTCAATCTAATGTTAATGGGACTGAGAGCGACCAAGAGAGTGTTAAAGAGAAGAGGGAAACAAACGATAATGTAACGTTTGAGTATAATGAGACTTCGACAGATGGAAATGCGACTTTTTTCGGTAAGTTTGGTAAAGAATTAAGAGATTAAGACCAACAAGTTTTTTACTGTATAAATCACAATGGGGAAGATGAGTTTGTACGAAAGTCAAACCTAATTAGTCCGCCAATTAGATACTTAAAGCAATACACAAGCTAGCTTTAGTAGTAGCTTTTTTAGCTACTTTCGTATCGTTTTTGCTTAGCAACTATGAAAGTTATTGACTTAAAATTTGGTTCCTAGATATGATCAAAATAAATCGATCAGTTACACGATGAACTTTCCTCGATAGTTTTATTTTTTGAAATCAGCTCTATAAACACATTTTTTTTGGTTAATGCACCTAATTATTCAACTTAATAATATTATTTCTGCACTATTTGATGCATAATCATATTTTTTTATTCCATCCGATAGATTTCGATTAACCTGCGTAATATTATCTACTATCCAAATCTGTAAATTACACCATTTATTTACTCTACTTCATTCAGGAATACCTTGAGACATATAGCATTGCTAAATGTAGGTAATCATTGTTGTATCGAACTCAGAAATGGTAATATTAATCTGAAATTGAGACATGATTAATTGCGATGCACCGTTTAGCTAATAGACTTAGTAATTGAATGGCAAATTAACATTATGTCTGCAACATAAATACACTAGTTTTATGTTGTTCTAGTCCATATCTCAGCAGTAAAAATCTAGTAAACACATCTTGAAACAATAGAATTAAATCCGAGGCAGTTGTATTGCAAATGTATTTGCTATTATGCCACACGAGTTCTTATTATTTCTTTCTTCTGAAACGATACTTTGAAACCTATTTATTTAGTTGAAAAAAAAAACTAAATCCGGTAGGTAATATAATATAAATAGATACCTATGTTTTATTTAGGTAGGTATATCTAATATCTAAATTAAGTAGGTTTACCTTTTCACATTTTGTTCAGGCCCTACAAAACATCTACCCGGCGAACCCTGGATAACTTTCTTCTCAATAACCATATATTCGAGAAAGATACCAAAACGTAATGAGTTGAGCTATTGTGTGTGAAATTGTTGATTGACCGTAAGGCAAAATGTACTAACGTGTTATCAGCATTGCTAAAAACCTTATAATTTCGGTATTTTGTACTACCTTACCTTACCTACTTGTGCATGGATTTAACTAAACAATTGGAGTGTTGCTATTAACCCAACCCCTCTTCGTTTCAGTTATTTCTCTCTATCTCTAAATTCCGAAAATGTGTTTTCAGGTAATAAAACCCATCGCTTGGCATTGGACACCTTCAGGACCTTGTTCGAATCGAACAGTGACTGTCAGTTCGCGGAATACATGCCCCTGATGTCAACTGTGTTTTCAGCAGTATGGCTGACTATGTTCACCATGTGTCCTCGAGGAGGACGCGCCAGGGCCGGGTACGGAGCTACAAAACTTAATACATTGCCTAAAAAATATTAAGAACAGAAGATACTAAGTAGGTTTCTTAGTTAGGTAGCTACGACTGTCACATACGAAGCACAATCAGCTGAAATAACAATGGCCTCGCTCAAATATTGGTCTGTTGCGTTTTTTAAAGTTTTAATTACTTAGCAAATCCCTTTGCAAAATGTAGATTCATACCTAGAAAGAGCAACTTATGACTAAAGTAAATAAAATGCTAAAGATTATTTCATACATCCTGTCAGCAATTATCTAAATCATTTTAACCGATTGATAAATTACTCCATAAAAATAAGAGGATATGATTTAAACAAGTCGTCATAAAATCCTTGAGACGAAATCTAATTACATAATTACTTAACAAAACAAATGCGTGTTGGTAACTGCACTAGTTGGCAAGACTCCAACGAGGTTACAATGTGAAATATTTAAAACTTCTTGTAAACGACGGCATTTATTAATCAGGATGCTTATTAAAGTTAAGTTTGGAACTGCATTTAATAGATCTAACCCTCGAATACTGAATTGCAAATTAAATTTAAGAGGTTCCTAAATGATCTTAAAGTATCTGTCCATCTTTAAACCTTAAAGTGACAGAGACAACAGGACACTTAACGGCGACTTAAAACTGATCGACGTGTCAGTATTCGGCCATAAGACAGCAGTCAACTATCTTTGAATGACTACGATCAACATAATATTGATATTTCTACCAGTCTTCTTCAACCATGGCGCATCCTGGCTCCGGCGCTAGTCTTCGCTCTGGTGATGGTGGGCCTCACCGGTCACAGCTTCACGCTCACCAACGGAGGTCTGCACGAATTTTGTGCTGCCTTCTCTGACGTCACAAATTCTACTACGTAAGTTTTGTGTAATTAATGATCTCCATGATAATGACAGATGCTTTCGTAGTTACAATTAATTGTTATGATTTTTATATATAACTACGTAATTTTACCTTAAAAATACCTTTTATTGTGAGTTTGATTCCTCCATGGGATTTAAAAACATCGTACAAAAAGAAATTCGACGACCTCCGTGGTGGAGTGGCGTACAAACCGGTTTTCAAGGTGTCGCCAGCTCTGAGGTCCCGGGTTCGATCGCCGGCCGGGTCAATATAGTAAACCACTTTTTATACATTGTCTCGGGTCTGGGTGTTTGTCTCTGAATTCCGTAACACAAGTGCTTTAGCTACTTATTTTGGGTTCTGAGCAATGTATGTGATGTTGTCCACATGTATTTGTATATTTATTTATTTAAATTCATGCGGTTCAAATTTCAAACTGATTTCTGAGATGGCTTTTAAATTGAAAATAATATAATAATATGTACAAAATATTTTTTGTATAAAAGTACATTTGCAGCTGTTCCTCTGTGAACCCTTTACTTGAGCTCGGGTGGAACTCCACGTGGACATTCGGAGGGCGCGTGGCGGCGACTCGCGCGACATGCGCAGGAGTGCTGGCCAGCTGGGCCTGCGCCGCCGCTCTGCTGATCGCACGGTGCCTGACTGCTCCCGACTTTGTGGTCAAACGCATTGATGTTTGCCTCGCCAGGGATCCTCAACAGGTACCTAATAATGTTCTCCTCTAATTAGTTAATTAGGTATTGCCCTTTTATATTGGTGTAGGCCCTTTACGACCTTATTTTTTATCTCTTCTACTTCTAGAAAGTCATCCCTCACCTGTTAAAGTCGCCGAAATATCATCAGCGGTCGAACCAAAGCTCACCAAGTAAACGTGACAACGCGTCGCTGAGGTCAGAGCCAACGGTAACCACAGAACTGGTGACAGCATCCGTGGAGCAAGGACAAGACTCCGTACCTACCTCTCTTCTGGTCACACCAGTCAAGTCGCCGCGCAACACCGAAGACATTGAAATGACGTATACGTCACAAGAACGTATAGCTATCCAATAAAATAAAAATATCTATCTACTTAATAATTATAATCAATAAATGATATCTATACTACTTCAAGAAATGATAATCTATACTTCTATAATAGAATCCTAATAAAGGTAGTTTGTGAGTTTGTTGGGAGTAACTTCTGGAACTACTGAAGCTATTTTAAATAATCGTTTACTTCTAGGTTTTTTATTAATATTTTTTTTTATGTGATAACTTGCTGCTGCCTTTTTGTACTTGATAATGGTAAGTTATTTTATATAATGGCGTTTTAATTATCACTGCTATTGCTGTGTAATCGATAGCACTTATTTCAAATTAAAGTAAGTAAAATACCTATTTGAAAACTTTGCACAGTAAGTTGCGAAAATCAGTGCGTTTATATCCACCTAAAGTTTAAAAAAATACGGGCTAAAGTAACTTTTTTTATTAGTTCTGCCTGACTTAATGACGGATGATGAAGCACTTTCTATTGCATAATATTTAAAGAAAGAGAAAAAACCCTACTGTTTCTCATTACCTATACTTAATTAAGTATTTTTGAATATCTATATTAAGTGGAAGAAGAGGATTTTATGATTGACAACTCGTTATCTTCATTCGATGTTGTTCATGTTGTATGTTTTTTAACTGCACAAAAAGCCGTGTTTTCAGCGTCAGTTTATCACAATATAAATAGGGGTTTAGCCTAAATGTTATGTCTACCAAAAACTGTACAACCGTGTTTGCCGAAGTTCGTGAAAACCATCCCTTGAGTTCATCTGTGGGGGAAGCGTTCATTTGTTCATTCCACAATCTTTGGTTCCAAGCTCATTCTTGTTAGGATTGAATTATATTTTTCTCTCGTTAAAAGTGTTTATACGAGACTGTGGAGTGCAGTTGGGACTGGAATGTAGAGACTAGGTACCTACTTAATTATTCATTGCATTAATAAGCGAAAGCTAAGAGATTCGGGACAATAAATCGAATGAAAAATTTGTTTGTTAAAATATTATTTCAGTGAACATTGTCTTTATTCGCGTTAAAATGTTTAATCTAACAATGTTATGTTAAAATTTTGGGCAGAATACACGGCTTTCCACGAATTTCGGAAAGTGTCCACATTTTACATTGTATGGTGTAATGTTCAATAAATGTTTTTGTCACCGTTGGCAACACTGGGTACTGGGTATCGGGTAATGGCAACGGTGTACGAGCAGAAACCTAGTTTATATTGTTTTACTATTACCCAAACGATACAAATAAGAAGTATACGTTACATAATACATATGGCAATCAAATAAATGGACAAGTTTTATTAATTATTATTGTATAATAACTTTCGTGAAGAGTATTCATAATAATTATTCAGAACAAAACGGTTTACTCACGCACATTCTCGGGATCGCCCGACTAGTTCCAGACTCAATAGGAGTCTCTAAAAAGAGACTCAAAGAGACTCTCGATCCCGAGAATGTGCATGAGTAAACCGTTTTGTTCTGAATACGCTTATTATTCTACGTGCCAACGTAATTGCAATCATTTACACGCTTATAAACAGATGTAACGATATACTCGCGCAAGTATGTCGTAATACATAAATTGACGGTATATTGCAAAAGCATTGCAATTTGCAATATATAAAATTACTCTGTTTGCAATTATCATATTATCAAAAAAATCTTTACCAAACAAAAAGGCAATTTGAAAGTCATACTTATTTGTACAATTTTTTTATTGCTAGGCAGTAACATTCGATCTGTATACGTATAATACTGACCGGCCGGTATTATATGCTGATCGAATGTTTAAATTTTTACATATTTCTTGGTACCGTACCGACTCCTTGTACCACAGAACACATTATAATATACTCTCCTTTTAAAGTTGTCAAGCAACTGATAAAAAGATTATTTGAGCATGTAGCGCGAGATGCAGGAGACTCCAGTAGGCTTCTTTGCTGTCTCCGGTTGACAACATAAGCGATGTTCAAATTTTTAAATATTTCTTGGTACCGTACCGATTCCTTGTACCACAGAACACATTATAATATACTCTCCTTTTAAAGTTGTCAAGCAACTGATAAAAATATTGTTTGAGCATGTAGCGCAAGATGCAGGAGACTCCAGTAGGCTTCTTTGCTGTCTCCGGTTGACAACCTAAGCGATGTTCACTGGATAAAAATAACGGTAAAATGCTAATGTAGCATCGGCTAACGTCGGTGACCAACTAAGTCGTAGTAGATCTAGTTGGTCATCGTAGTTAGACGATATGAAATTTGTGTCTTCTCTGTGTGTTTTTTTTACAACCGCCATAGCATACATCACCCTGCTGATAGAGACCTGCAGGGTTATTCGCTATGGCGGTTATCAACAAAAGCGATTGTTGCTTTATATATTTAAAAAGACAGTTAAAACACAAGTTTCTTATCGTGTAACTTCGATGACAAACTAGATCTACTACTACTTAGTTGATTACCAACGTTAACCGATACTGAATAAGCATTTTTATATTTATTTTTATCCGGTAAACATCAGTTGGGTTGGCAACTGGAGATAGCGAATAGGTCTACTGGATTCTTTTCTCCCCTAACGCTGGGAATAACGCCATGAACTTGTTTGCATAAAACTAAAACGTGGGTTTTTTAAGTGAAAACTTCTCTAGCGGCGTTGTACACTTTTTTTTGTAATGGGTAAAATGTAATGTTAAACTAATGTTAAACTCGCGTCAGGACACGTGATCCTGATCGAAAATTCGTAAGACGGATGGAAAGTAGACAGCCGGCGCGGCGTAGGAAAGGAAGTACCCCCTTTCTTTCTACGGCGCGGCGAAAATGTATGCCTGCACCTGCTGTTTCGTTTAGGCGCAGGGCGATTGCGCGAAAAATAAACAAAATAAATGATATAGACATGAATCAAAACTGTTCGTTTCTTACTTCAGCTATCATAAACCGATCGTATCAGTTTTAGAGATTGGCGATGATGGTTCTGGTAATAAAGTTGGTGAAAAAGTCGTCGAAATTATGGATGGAAGTTGATTTTTCTGAGAGATTAAATTTTTAATGTATTGTAAATTTTCATGTTTGTGTACGATAGCGCAATAAATAAATATTGTATTCTACCACATAAATGATAGTACTTTTATAGGTACTGATAATTTAAGCAATTCGTGCAAAATTATTCCCTAACCATTCGAAAATATCAAAAATGCACAACGTTAATATTGAATATTCAAGTTTTCACTTCTGCCGGCACTCCCCGAGTGCAACCCGTCGTTTTTTTTTTAATTTATATTGCAGCACCAGTTTAGCTTGGCTGGAAATAAATTAAATATGGAACTGTCAAGACTAAACAATAGCATGACATTTAGGAGTTCTATGACATTATCCAACCAATAGACTGTCAAATGCCACAAACATTTGAATGAAAAAAAAAACAAAAATTAGGAAGTGAAAAAAAATCATAAATGTGAATTATTTGGAGTACATAAAGATTGAATTGAAATACTAGGAAAATGCTTATGTGTAAGGTAAAAGGACTTTTGTGCAAATCATTTTTTATTAAGCCTGTAGTAAGGTATGCTCACGATGATTATGCGAAGGTGTTATATCCTTTACATAGTAGAAAGCTATTAAAAATTGGCGGTGTAGATTCTGCAGACTTCCTTCAGGGCCTCGTTACTAACGACATGAACCACTTCGCTGACGGAGCCCGGTCTATGTACGCCATGTTCCTGAACAACAAGGGTAGAATCCTATATGACACGCTTATTCACAAATGGATAGACGAAAACGTTTTCATGATTGAATGTGATCAAAGCGTCATTAACTTATTAAAGAAACATTTGCAAACGTATAAGTTAAAAAGAAGGGTTGAAATAGGAGACATAAGTTCTCTTTTCCAAGTATGGGCATTGGCCGTACCCACAAACACAGAGCTAGAAGATACATCTGATATTCATAATAATATAAATATTTTCAAAGACCCCCGGCTCGAGGATCTGGGTTATAGAATCATTACTACCACTCATGTAGATCACTTTGACCTTAAAGAAGTACTCGGAAAGGACACTGTTATGGAAAATAATGATACAGGGTACAGATATTTGAGGTACAAGTTAGGCGTAAGTGAAGGATCTGATGACCTTTTCCCTGGGGCTAGTTTACCACTAGAAGCTAACTGTGATTACCTTCATGGAGTGAGTTTTCATAAAGGATGTTATATTGGCCAAGAATTACTTGCTCGTGTACATCACACAGGTGTTGTACGAAAAAGGATAATGCCAATAAAATTTAAGGATGTAGACAATGTGGATAACCTTGTGAAGGATGCTGAGATTATATCTGTTGATGATGGAACCTTTTATGTTGGAAAATTGAAAAGTCATGCATATGATTGTGGGTTAGGTTTAGTGAGAATAAGAGAGGCTCTGAGTGCTCAATCACTTTGTGTTGGTCCTTACTCTGTTGAAATAATAAAGCCTGCATGGTGGCCTGCTGAAGCTCCTAGAGAAAAGGTCAGACTAATCCCACAACATCAGGAAGAAGCCTATAATGAAAATGTGTATGTATAAGAATATATTGGTAAAGAAATTAGTATTGAATTATAATCAATATATCAAATTTAAATGAATCCAATATTGCAAAGTACAATCACTTTAACTAAATATGAGAGTACATTAAATTTTGTAACAGGAATGAAAATAATTCTTCTGGTAATGTACTATAAATATGTCATTGTGTCTTAACATTTTTTTTCTTATTTGATTATTTACCAATAAAATCTTGTTTTAGATGACGGAAGATACGAAAACAAAAGAAGAGGTGGTGCAGTTGGTTTATGATTTCAAATGTTCTACTTGTGGAATGGAGGAGGAAGCGCACTACAAAGGCAAAAATCCCCCTTTTTCCCGCAATTTATCACTAAAGTACCCCAGCTATGTAATGAAGGACCCCTTTAGTCCACCTGGTAAAGGAGAAATATTGGTCCTTGGATCTGATTGTGCAGTATGTGGAATTTTAGTTTGTATTAATAAAGAGTGTAGTTTCTTTTATTTAAAAATGTATTGTATTCCATGTGCTGTTAAATTAAATGAAAAATTTCCGGTTGAAGTAAAAAATAAGTTAATGCAAATAAAGAAATAATTTAATTTGTGAATTTCATTTTTGTTCTGTGTTTGGCCAGCCTGGCCACCTGCCACTGTTTACTAAGTGCAAATTATAGATGATTTTAAGACTTGTAAAATAATATAAATAGACGTCTTCATCACAAAACAATAATACTATAGCGAGGTTATTATACTATGGTCGCATCAGCCGCGCGCGGCTGCGATCGGCCCGCAATGCACTGAATTGTTCCTTTAGCGTGGCTACCTCTACCACTGTTATCCTTGCAGTCAAATAAATATTAGGAAACTTACTAGTCAGTCGAATTGCTTGACGGATTTGAATCTGCACTCTATGTGTGATGCTCTAACCCGTATAACGATTAACATCACAAATGCACTAATGTACTATGAACCTCAAATTGAATAAAATTATTTCTATGTATGTTTGAAGTTCTAAACTAATACGGTTTTTAGAGGTACTATAGATGTGTATGTAATAAAAGACGTACATATAAAATACTGTTTACTTTGGCTTTCCAGTCCGATTTACAGTATTTTTATTAATTTTCACAAATTGTATTCAATAACACAGTTATATTCGACCGAAACTCTAGTTTCAGTAACACATTTTATTATAATACACAAATTCAAAGCCATAAACGAAATGGGGTACAATGTGACCACAGTAAGTACCACAAAACGCTTGCGATCATCTCACGCTACACCACGTTACAAACAAATTATAGTCTTAAAATTAATAAAGATAATTACAGCATAGTTATATTAAGTTGTATATATTAATAAGCTCTAAAAACAGGACCAACTTAAATACACGTTTTGTCTTATGTGCCAGTCACTTCAATCAGATAGATAGCACCACATTACTTTCATACCCCCTTATATACTGTCCAGTGACTGTCCATCTCATGTTTCCCCTGCTCGTTATCGTAAACACAATACGTCAGATATCAAATCTATAACAATTATTATAGGTATACCAATAAAATAAAATTATTATGAAAAAATGAGACATACTCTATTGAATAATTATTATTTAGTCGAATATTATTGCTTTCTTTCGTTAGCGAAACCACGTGCGAGTGGCACGCGTTGGGAATATGAAATTCGAGAGATTACATGGGTGAGTTACATACAACATTTATTTTCACGTAAATATTCTAGACAACTAATTTTGTGATGGACTATATAGCGAAATATATTATAATGTGTACTATATAAAGATATAAAATGGACAGGTTTCTTCGTAACGTCTGCAAGTAAACTGTTCTTATATACATCTATATGAACCATAATTTCTACGTATTGTGAGATTATCTGATTTCATTTATTTATTACTTAAAATCTTATCGAACTGGTATATGATTCTGTGTTGCCACCTACCAGAATACATAAGTATATAAAATGACATGTTAGCAGTTAAAATTGAATATTTTTAGAATTTAAACTTTACAGAAATATATATTTGAGATAAAACCTTTTTTACAGACATTAGAGTAGAAGGGTTTGTAGATCCGACTATCAAATTATACTGGCCTAATTTCAAAGATCTGCCAAACAAAATATAAAGTACGCGCCTTGGACGGGTAATTTTGATAACTATGTCGTTAGCATTTTCATACTTAGACACTATAAGCGGGGTGGAGTATTCCTTTTTACTTATTAGATTACAATATTTAAGATAAATTAACGCAATGTTCACAGCCTAAATGTACATACTTATAATTTTGACATACAATTGCAATTTTGCGACAGTCATACACATAGATACAATAATATAGTTACAGACACTAAGTTCGAAATGCGCGTCAGTTGAAGCTACAAGTCTACGAGTTTCAAGACAGATGACTTGATGTACCAAAGTGCAAGAACATAATTCACACAGTAATAAGCGCAGTCGTATAAAAATTAAATACATATTGGAACTGGAGGATGTAGGACATAATATAGCTCATTGAAGAAACTCCTAAATTTTGAAAGTCATAGATAGTTTAAAGGAAGGTCTTCAATGACCTATCCACCAGAAACAAATCCTTAAACAATATTGGATAGACAAAACATATTCATTTGAAGGTTTAAAATAAGAGACGGCGCCGCAATACTAGTAGAAATTTGACCGTAAGATTCCTAATTTTGTTATCAAAAACCTTTTGTATTTTGGATAAGTATTAAAATAGGAATACTACAATCTTTAAACTAATTGCCGCTAAGGAGCGGGTAGGAGCTTACGAATTAAATAAATAAAAGCACAGGCGCCATATTAGTAATTCATCAAAACACATTCTTGCTTCGACGAAATACTATTGAGCTACAACAGAGCCGATGCAGTCATTTTAAATTGCGTAAAAAAAACATTACAAAAAGTTCATGCACACCATTCAAACTACTTTTTCATACTTGAAAGACTATAAACCGAGCGATTATAATAATGATTTATCGTCTATAAGCATTGTCTATGGTCGCACCTTTTTAGACATAAGATACTCTAATGCCAGCGCGATTACGCAAAAGAAAGATCGGTGACAATAATGTTCAGACCGTATGATGAGCAATCAAAATGAAATCAGGTATACAGTTTACTCTTTAGATCAACAAATGTTGGAAATCTGAACATTAAGTAACGATATTTCTTTTGCAAGTGCATTTATTGTAGTCTAGTCTACATCAGCCTGTATGTGGCACTTATAGAAAAAACTAGAGGCTGACAGAGAGCAGACGCGTCAAGTACTCCCTCATACACTGATAACACGAGTCCTAGTTTGTGATGATACGTTTGGAATGTACTAAACATCGATGTTTGATACCAACAAACTCTATACCTACATGTAACGCAACCGCAAGACAGAAGACAATCAAGTCACTGTATTCTTTCCAATTCCTAACAAAATTAAATTATATAATATACTTACTGAAACGCAACGATCAAAAAACTATGTATATACATTAAACTTACACATAATATTAGAAACAACCAAAATATTTAAAAAAATCTCAATCATTTGCATGTTCAAATCGAATGAGATGTAAATTTTAAATTATTAAAATTATACATATATTTATAAGACAGTCTATGCAACGTATTCAAGGAAATACATATGTATACACGTTATAAATGTGTAAAGTAATTATATTATGTGATATCATTCCAGTGGGGATGCTTAGGTAAAGATTTATCAAATTAGTTATTACTTTAAACTGATGTCGTATGATTGCATTGTCCCGCGACGGATAAAGCAAAGTGAAGCACAAACAATGTTGCCCTCTACAGTTAAAAATGATAATAAAAAGTAAAAAACCCAAGACAGACATAAGCTATAGAAATTGAGGGTAGCTTATGACAGTCAATAATATTGAACTATAGAAAGCAACACTGTTAAATACAAAATAAAAGTTTTGCTTAAAATAAAGGGCGCGTGTTCCTAGGTTACATTATTAACACGAATTTTCGCACACTTTGTTTTACCAACCAAAACATCGCCTTAAATAAATTAACATGTCCCCAAGATCACCAAGATTTAAAAAAATTTGAACGCGATCGTTTGACTTTGCGCGACAAGTTTATAACATAGGCCCGGACCCCGGAAACATTTCGTGGAGTGATGCTGATGGTAGTTTATGTTCAGCGTGTGTTCCGTGTCGGTTAAGTCTCGGCGGGCGGGTGAGGCGGGTGCGTGGGCGCCGGGTGAGCGGTGGTCGCTGCGGCGGCGGTGGCCAGCGCTTCGAGTGCATCTAACGCTTGCGCTAGATGTGTTAACGCCGGTGCGCGTGGCGGGGCCGCTTCATCGGGCTCGGAGTCTGGCTCGGCCGGCTCGGAAGCGGCGTCGTCGCCGGAGCTGCCGGAGCCGGATGCGCCGCGCGTGCTCGTACTTGCTCCGCCCGCACACCCACTCTCGGGTTCGGAGCTTTCTTCTTCTGTAGGTGGAAATTACTTTAGTAAATTGCTGATACTTAAGTCAAAATTGGAATTTAGTAAGATAAATATTTTTTACTACATATATTGCTTGGTGATTATTAAGTCGTAACAATGTAGCTTTATAAATAGAGTAGATACAGCTGACACAACAAGATCGAAACAGGAATTAAAAATTAAAATAAAGATGATAATTTTAGTTTTCTAAACATTTTAAAAGTGTGTTATATATAACAAAATTAAAATATATGTACTACTTGAATAAAGGCTTTTGTTGGTCGGTAGGTAGACTTGGTGTTTGTAATTTCGTTCAGCATAGTGTAACCCCCCGTTCACACTAGTCGTAAGTCGCATACGACTAAAAGTCGAATGCTCTGCTCACCATACACTTTATATGGAGCTGTTCACATTGGATGAGACGCGATTTTTAGTCTAATACGACTCAAAAAACCATCCGACGGGCCAGCGCCCGTCGTAAGACTAAAGTCGCGTCGAATCGTGCTCGCATAGGTGCCTGCTTGTTGCTGTTCACACTAGTCGTGCATCTAATCGACTCGAGCGCGTTGTTACCTCTCTCCCCACCCTGCTTCCTAGTTCGCTACACATAAACTACGACCTATACCGTATACGACTCGCGACGCAGTGTGAACAGGTACATCAGACTTTCGACTTTTAGTCGTATGCGACTTACGACTAGTGTGAACGGGGGGTAAGTGTGAAGCATACCGGTGGCGTGCTGCAGGCGCTGGCGGATGTTGCGCGCGGCGCGCAGCAGGTCGCGCGCCAGCGGCGGCGGCAGCGGCGCGCGGCCCGCCAGCAGCAGTAGCGCGCGCGCCGGCGCCAGCAGCGCGCGCAGCGCCGCGCGCCCGCCGCACAGCGCGCCCGCCAGCGCCTCCGCCGCGCCCGCGCCGCCCGTGCCGCCCAGCTGCACACCACACATTACGTTACACTACCTCACTATATATATACCTGACATACATACTGATGTTCCTTTTAACTGTAAACAGTTCATAATTATGGCCAAAAAATTTCAATAATAATTATTAATTCTGTATATATTTAAAAATAACACATTTTTTTAATAATTAGACACTTCAAAACCCTAATTATAACGCTGATATATTATACAATACCTACATCAAATAAACTTTAAATTAATATTTTTACTTACAAGAAACGGATAATTTAAATAGTACACACCTTAGGATAATAATGCTGCATGAACTGGTAAATGACGGGGTCCTCCAGCGACTCGCGCTCGTCCAGCAGCACGGCGTCCACGTACTCCGTCGCCACGCTGCATTCTAACAGCATCTCCTCCAACTTGGAATCAGCCTGCGACAACGTTATTACGAAAATACTTTATGATTTCGAATAAGCAATGTAACATCTAAATTATCACCTTAACAGCTGACATCAGACTTGAGAAAAGTTAACAACTATATTAATGGCCTTTAATTTTTTTGTTGGGGTGAAAAGTTATTTAATTCTTCAGTCTTGAACATATTTTGAAAAAATGTCATAAAAAAACAGTAATATAGTAAGCATTTTATGTTAACTAAATTATAATTTGGAACTCTTATTTTTCACGGGCTATCTTCACAAGCGAAAAATCCCGGTCCTTTGAAAGGTTTACATGGGGACACAGGTCCAACACGCAGTGGCCTTGTTGAGAACTTTACTCTAAACTGATATGGGGCATCTACCAGGGCCATAATTTGGATTATTATTAGGGCTTTGGGCCAACACACCTGTCATTGTTGCCATCACAGTAATGTTTGGGCAGTCTCAAAGTGCGCCGTGTGAGTAGTACTTAGATAGCCCAAAAAATAAATTAAACTCAGGATTTTTTTATACATCTACTGACCGGCGAGTTAGCCACGTCTCTCCAGAAGGCGGCGAAGTAGTTGAACCGCAGCGGCACGGCCTCCAGCGCGCACAGAGCTGACAGCAGTACGAGCTGCTCCGACATGCACCGCTGACTGCGCGCCACGCGACAACACGTGTCTGCAAGTTATTTATTTGTTTAGATGTTGATAAGTACAGTTTGGATGTTTTAAGGATTCACACGAGTCATGATCTGAGCTGGTCCCTTTTATTTAACTTGCAATGTATATTTGTTTGTTTAGTTGGCTTACGATAAAATAGAAATTATATAAGACTATAGACCCAAAAGATCATGTAAACTGAAGTTACCACATACTGAACTTAATATATAAAATAAGAAGATGGTTACATCAATTTTGATTTGATACCTATGAACTTGTGGTAGGGGCGGTAGGCCGCGGCCATCCGCAGTGCAGCGGCGCGAGCCCCGCACGCGTGCGCGGGCCGAGCGCGCGCGCCGCACTGCGCGCCCGCCGCCAGCGGCACCAGCGCGCCCAGCGCCGCGGCGCCGCCGATCGTCAGGATCTCGCGTAGTACGCCTGTACACAGAGTGCGTTAAGTCAAGTAAAGGGAGTAGCACAGGTGATTTCGGGCGGTATCGACCTAGAGTACAGAGTCCAGTTGAAGCAGCGTGCGGCGAGCGCGTGTGTCTGGCTAGGGGGCGGTACTGACCTAGCGCGGCGTCCCGCAGATGGTTGTGCCGGTGGTGCAGGTTGAGCATGGTGAGCAGGCGGCGCGCGCACTCGGGCCAGTCCTTGCAGGCCAGCAGCAGCGCGCGCGCCTCCTTGGCGTCGCGGCGCGTGCGCAGCGTGCGGCGAGCGCGAGTGTCTGGCTAGGGGGCGGTACTGACCTAGCGCGGCGTCCCGCAGATGGTTGTGCCGGTGGTGCAGGTTGAGCATGGTGAGCAGGCGGCGCGCGCACTCGGGCCAGTCCTTGCAGGCCAGCAGCAGCGCGCGCGCCTCCTTGGCGTCGCGGCGCGTGCGCAGCGTGCGGCGAGCGCGAGTGTCTGGCTAGGGGGCGGTACTGACCTAGCGCGGCGTCCCGCAGATGGTTGTGCCGGTGGTGCAGGTTGAGCATGGTGAGCAGGCGGCGCGCGCACTCGGGCCAGTCCTTGCAGGCCAGCAGCAGCGCGCGCGCCTCCTTGGCGTCGCGGCGCGTGCGCAGCGTGCGGCGAGCGCGAGTGTCTGGCTAGGGGGCGGTACTGACCTAGCGCGGCGTCCCGCAGATGGTTGTGCCGGTGGTGCAGGTTGAGCATGGTGAGCAGGCGGCGCGCGCACTCGGGCCAGTCCTTGCAGGCCAGCAGCAGCGCGCGCGCCTCCTTGGCGTCGCGGCGCGTGCGCAGCGTGCGGCGAGCGCGAGTGTCTGGCTAGGGGGCGGTACTGACCTAGCGCGGCGTCCCGCAGATGGTTGTGCCGGTGGTGCAGGTTGAGCATGGTGAGCAGGCGGCGCGCGCACTCGGGCCAGTCCTTGCAGGCCAGCAGCAGCGCGCGCGCCTCCTTGGCGTCGCGGCGCGTGCGCAGCGTGCGGCGAGCGCGAGTGTCTGGCTAGGGGGCGGTACTGACCTAGCGCGGCGTCCCGCAGATGGTTGTGCCGGTGGTGCAGGTTGAGCATGGTGAGCAGGCGGCGCGCGCACTCGGGCCAGTCCTTGCAGGCCAGCAGCAGCGCGCGCGCCTCCTTGGCGTCGCGGCGCGTGCGCAGCGTGCGGCAGAGCGCGCGCGCCCAGCGCAGCGCGGCCGTGAGCTCGGCGCGCACGGCGCCGCCCGCGCCGCCCGCCGCGCCCGCGCCGCCGCCCTCCACGTACACCGCGTGCAGGCTGTGCAGCGCCTGCGCACACAGCCCGGACCAAACGTTATGGAACTCTATTCAAATAGTGACGCAACAGAAGCCCGTATGCTCACTCGTACCACTAATTCAATAAAACCGGAGCAAAAGGCTGTCTCCAGGTAAGGTACGGCGAGCCTTATAGCCCTTGCTAATGAGTAAAATAGTTTTCCTGCGAGTTTTTATAAGACCAGTCACCACATAATTTATACTACTCCCTTGTGTCTGTTACAAATTGTACTTACTTCAAAAGTCATCTGCAGTCCTCCATTATATACGACGTACAACCTATCATCTTCGTTCTCGACGAGCGTGCAGAACGCCGATATTAACGTCGTCCAACACGTCCTGCCGTTAAGACCTGCGAGCGCGTAATAAACGTGAAAGAATAAATACTTTTGAAATAAATAAACAACAAATAAAAACAAAAATAAAGAAACAAATAAAATATTTCAAAGCAGGTTTATGTTTTTTCTGAATTTTTACCAATAGCCATCATTCAATCCACATAAAAAAAAAAAAAAAAAAAAAAAAAAAAAAAAACAAAACAAACAAAGTATTATTTAATATAGAACACCCTCTTACATAAACATAATCTATGGCTCTAGAATCTTCTTCTTAAATATAAAGTAGATTTGTCAACAGTTCGACTTTTTTTAAAGCCGTAAGGTAAGTTTTTTATTTAATCTTTGGTTTGGTATTGTGTTCAAAAGTACAAACAATTATCTTGCTAACAATAAAAATCTAGCCCAATAGGTTGTGTGCATATAAGAAAGGTGTAAGTGTAGTCAAACTGTCAAGATACCTATGTGCTCACCCTGTAAATAAGCGGAGAGCGTGCTCCGCCTGAAGGCAGCTGCCTCGCGCCCGTCGGCGGACTCGCTGCCGCTGCTGGCGCCGTTGCCACTGCCATTGCCGCTGCTCGTGCTGCCGTTGTTGCCGTTGCCGCCGCGAGCCGCAAGGATGCGAGCAAGCCTGCGACATAAACTTGATGTTTGTATAATTGTGGAATACAGTATCTAGTAATTATCATGTTAGTTTCTTTGTGTAATAAAATTACTTTTTCAATAATCGAAAAATTGGCTCCTTGTTAATCAATTCCTTTTTAATATTATATTTTGCTTACGAGTTTTATTTTGTTTTTATGTTCACAAACATTATTACCATAATTTTATTTAAACTGTGTCCGCAGTATATTAAAAACGCTCAAACCCTTAATTTTTGAATTAACGTTAATTTTAACAAAATTCACCTTTCTGTAAACTGTGTTAGCACTGTTGGCTATCAGTAATATCCTTTCATGTCGCAGGTCTTTTATCTGGTCGCAGTTGCGCCACTAGCTCGGCGTGTTGTTATCAGCACTGTAGTAAGAGCACACCAACCTGAGCAGCTCGTCAGCAGCGCCGGGGTAGAGGTGCGCGTGCGGCGCGATGTTCCGGAAGGCCCAGTGGATGTTCTGGTGCTGCGCCAGCGAGCGCGCGAAGGCGCTGGAGCGGCGGCAGCACAGCCGCAGCAGCGCGTAGTACGGCGGCAGCATGGCGCGGTTGTACGCCACTACCTCGCCGTCTTCGTGGTCAGCGCTGTCATAGCAAAACCAGTTTTAGCAAGAAGAGAGATAAATTTCTTTGGTAGTTACATATTGTAAGTGTTTATTAATGTTAATTCCACATAATTCACGACATATTGTGTTATTTTTAGAGCGGCTTTTCATCCTTCTATATTATGTCTCATCTCTAAAGTATAAGACTAGTATAAATATTGAGCACTTAAATTGAGATTTTGAACCTATAATATTAATGTAATCCATTAAATAACTACATTTTTTAAATACTATTTATACATTTATTGCTTGTATGAACTAAAATATTACACTAACAACAATTTGTTTACTTTTCATTGTCATCTTTTTTTTTCAAAAAAGAAATACAAAATTTTATGTATATTAAAGATATTTATTTGCTTGATAATAAGTATAAAAAATTAGCTTCATAATCAGAATTCCACAAATGGGCAAAATAAAACACAAAAAAAGATACTCAGGGGACACCCGGGTTTGAACCGGGGACCTCTCGATCTGCAGTCGAATGCTCTACCACTGAGCTATATCCCCGATGACTAACAAAGCGAAATTACTAATCTTTTCATTTAGTAAGATAATTAGCCAAATGCATAGCTATCATTTTCATGTTTATAAGAAAGTTACTTGATTGTAATCGCCAAATCAATCAATTATTAATTAATCAGTAATATGTCATGACGTATCTTTTTTTTTTTTTTATTATAACACTATGTATACAACTGATTAATTAATAATTATTGATTTGGCGATTAAAATCAAGTAACTTTCCTATTTTATAAGCATAAAAGCCATATTTTACATTCTGTTTTTTTATTCCTGTGTTAAAAAAATATTTTAAATAAAATTTTAACATCAAATCAGTGGACCAACGACGTGAACAAGATAGCTGGGTCTAGATCCGAAAGGTTAAGGACGGACCAAAGTTATAACGAAAATTGGACCAAACATTTATTTAGTGGACCAGTGTAGGCTGCGTAGACTGACTGAAATCACTATTATGTGTGTACTCACAGTATATAATTAAAGGCGATATGTTTGATCAGGCGCTGGTTGGCGACAGCCAGCTGCACGTTCTCCGGACAGTCGACAGACACGGCGTGCCAGAACGTCAGTAGCGCTTGCTTGTTGGGGTGCACCGCTACCGAAGGCTCCGAGATGGCCGGGTGGTATAGGTCCCAGAGGTCGTTGAAGTATTGGCCAAACTAGGTGGAGATAAAATTTATTATAGCTTCAAATGTTTTAAAAAAATTCACGAGGTATAAAAATAATAGGGAATATGCACGAAATAACCATTCGTTCTTACTTCTTATAAGCATTTGAAACAGGCGCCATTTTCTAGGTTTTTCATTATGGATTTTGACGTCAAAATGACGTCAGAATCGATGTCAATGGAAACAATCACACACATATGCAGCACATTGGATGTCATATTAGGTCCGACCAATGGCGTTACGCATATTCCCTTTTTTTTAATGAAATGTCGTGATAGTTGGCTTTGAAAAATAATAATTGAATTGACTGTATGTACAACACGTCCAGTCCAGTCTTGGACCTATCCCAATAAAAATATCCAAATTTATTTTTAACAAATACTATTAATTATAAAGAGTATTATAAATGTTATTATTTATTTGTGATAATTTCATATTATTATGAACTTACCATAAGCTTCTCGACCCTGCTGACAACGCAATACGACATGACTCCGAAGTACGCAGTCAACTTCATAGTGCCGTGTACCGCGATGTCCGTGTACTTGCGCGCCGCTTTCAATTTACCCAGCAGCATCGTATACACCTGTCCCAAAAGAAAAGTATAAGTGTATTGAGTAAAAATAAAGTCGTAGCAACGTTTAGAACATTTCAAAGATCCATTTGAATCTGATAAGCACGACATGGAGCACAAGTTTTGGTGGGTTTATGGTGAGTTGGGGAGGCACCTGATGCAGGGTGTGGTGCGCGGTGTCGGGCAGCTTGGCGTGCGGCGCGTGCGGCGCGTGCGCGTGCGGCGGCGGCGGCGCGGCGGGGCGCGCGCGCGCGTAGCCGGCGCGGAAGTGCTGCGACGGCACCAGCGCCACCAGCAGCAGCGCCGCCGCCGCGCGCACGCGCGCCGCGCCCGCGCCCAGCAGCTGCGCCTCCAGCCAGCGCTCCGCCGTGCGCAGCGCCCACGCGTGCGCCGCCTTGTTGCGCGGCACCTGCCACACGCATACACTCAATGCAAGGAAATATGTTATACAATCAAATGGCAACATAAAGAACCCTGAACAATTTGTAGCTTAAGATATCCATCAACAACTCTCTGCTGCCTGTAGTTTATCAATTCAAGCGCCACAATTCACAATAGTTCTGTAGCTACCTAGGGCCATTCATGTCTGTTCTCCCATAGAGTAGGGGTGAATGACCCCTGATAGATGCCCCATCCCATTCTCAACAAGACCGCTGCGTGTTGGACCGGTGTCCCCACGTAAGCCTTTCAAAGGACCGGATATTATTATTACAGAGGATAGCCCGTGAAAATTAAGAGATACAAAATATCCACCAGCAGGGTCAGTAGTCTGGTAACATTACCTGCAGTGCCAGCCACTCCAGCGCGGCGTGCGGGCACACGTCGGCCACGTCCCACAGGCGCGCCAGCACCAGCTGCGTGAAGCACGGCAGGCCGCCCGCCGCGCCCGCGCCGCCGCCGCTGCCCTCCACCAGCAGGGTCAGTAGTTTAAAAAATGGACCACAACTCTGGAAAAGAAACATACATGTAAATATTTAAATTGATTTTTATTATACAAGTTTTTTACTATGTTTAATTAAATACAGATCTAATACCTAAAATGAAACGCAAATAAACTTTAACATGTTCTTAAATATCTATCTGTCGCTATCTTACACATTAAATTGACAGAGACAGCATGAGAATAAACGGTGACTTAAAACTGACGTTTCAGTATCAGGCCATAAATCTGCTTAAAGGTGCAGATTAATACATCTGCAGACGCTTGCATCCGCAGACTACAGTGCCTAGCAACACCACGCGCGTCCGTTCGATTAGTGTTCATAAATACTGCGCGGATAAGCACACATGGCACGCACTAGGCAGCGCTATATATGCAAGTATGGCACCATTTAAAAGTACCCTATAAAGTATATATTTTGATCATCTAATCTTTAACAAGCAATAAGGGCAAAAAATACATGAGCAACAAAATGTTGGAGTGTCATAAATGAAAATAGTCTTAGGTAAAATTAAGATTTTTTTAGTTTTGCCATATGGTCAACCATACAAACTTAATGTCAACATATGGTGCAAACTTTGCACTTACCTCAGAATGCTTAGCTATGGCCTGAAAGATCATGTTAACGATCTTCTGCGCGAGCGGCTCGTTCCACCGACACAGCGCGAATATTAGAGAGCGCGTCTGTTGCAGGTTCAGGCAATCCCGCGTCTGCTGGTAGATGAACGGGAACCCCTGTTCAGAACGATAGGAATTTAGAAGTTTTGTATATTATTTACTTCATGATGTTAAATCGAAGAATTTGTCATACAAATTCGGTCATTATTTTAAGAATGATAGAAACACGATGACATAACAAGATGCTGGCGCTGGTGGCATACCAGCGCCAGCATCTTGTCGCGGTATGCACAGCAGTGCTGGTACCGTACCTTAGCATGCAGCAGCGCCCGTGCGTCGGGCTCCAGCAGCGCGAGATGTCCGGCCGCATCCCGCGAGCGCTCCACCAGGCCAGCCACCAGCGCCAGCATCTTGTCGCGGTATGCACAGCAGTGCCAGTACCGTACCTTAGCATGCAGCAGCGCCCGTGCGTCGGGCTCCAGCAGCGCGAGATGTCCGGCCGCATCCCGCGAGCGCTCCACCAGGCCAGCCACCAGCGCCAGCATCTTGTCGCGGTATGCACAGCAGTGCCAGTACCGTACCTTAGCATGCAGCAGCGCCCGTGCGTCGGGCTCCAGCAGCGCGAGATGTCCGGCCGCATCCCGCGAGCGCTCCACCAGGCCAGCCACCAGCGCCACCATCTTGTCGAGCGCGCCGGGCCGCAGCTTGTCACCAGCGCTTTCTGCGGGCCCGCTGCCGCTGCCGCTTCCACCAGCCTCCTCCGTCGGAGACTCCGTCTGTCACAAAATCTGCCATTAGTTTGCTATACACCGGACTGGCGGCCGCTACGCCTGCGTGAACTGCCCGATCCCGTGGACATATAGGGATATTTATTTATTTATCGATAAAAAACATGTTAGAACTTCCAGCAGCGCCCTTAGCCTTCTTCGTCCTTTGAAAGGTTATGGCGAGCAAACGAGGCGCGATAAGGGAGCGAGCGTGTACAGCCCACCACCCGATCCACGTTGGGCGTACTAGGGCTAACTATAAATGGTCTAGGGCGGTAGACTTGGTGAATTCTGCTGCCTTACCACAAAGGCTACGCGCGTGGTGTTTTCACAGACCTCTGCTCTGAACAACCGAAAGATGGGCAAAAATCCCCCCAACGATTTCTTAGATTTACAAAAAATATAAATCAATAAAATAAAACTATTTTCATTAGCCAGCACTCAAACCCGAACAAATCACGTCTACGTCACATTGTAACAGATACTTACCGTAGTAGAATTCTGTCCTAAATAAAAGTTGACCATGCTGGATATGGCGTTGACGCGCAGCATGAACTTGCCCTCCTCCTCGCCCATCTTGCTGAACTCGTACAGCAGGCTGAAGTACTCCGTCAGGTGGCGCAGGTGCGAGCGCGCGCCGTTCTCCATCTGAAACGGTGTTACTTTTAAATAACCGCTACATTGATAGTAGATGACATCAAAAAATAATTAACGATATCGGCGCTTCATTGCTAAAGATTTAGTTAAAATCACATTAGAACATTTTATAAAATACGTTAAATAAATAAATGTGGACAACATCACATACATTGCTCTGAACCCAAAGTAAGTAGCTAAAGCACTTGTGATATGGAGTTCAGAGACAACGAAGGAACCACAAACACCCACACTCGAGACAATGTAGAAACTGGTTTTCTAACATTTACCCGTCTGGGGAACGAACCCGGGACCTTAGAGCTGGCGACACCTTGAAAACCGGTGTTCACGCCACTCGACCACGGAGGTCGTTATTCAGTTAAATCCGTTAAGACTGGAAGAGGACCCCAACATAGCTTGGGAAAAGACTAAGTAGAGGACATATACTTACCAATGATAACAACATTCTTATAAACCTAGTAACACAACTTGCTTCGCCCAATTTGCTATTATCCTCGCCTTCCTCCATACCTTGCAGGTATAAGGCACAATGACTAGATCTAAAACAAAAAAACATATTATTTTACCTATCCTAATAAGAACTTACTTTAAAACATACATTAAAGTTAAAGTAACATACCTGAGTCTCTGTATAACGTGCATACAAAGTCTTTGAAACATTTGCCGGACCATCTGATTCGGGCATTTTATTAATACCTAGAACGAAAACAATGTATTTATTATCATAATTCGAATACCTAATAGTTCGAGGAAACATAAATTTAAAATAACAGAATACCGTCATTTACATAAACAATTACCGACAGAGCTATTTATTTCAGTTATGTCTGTAAAACAGATCAAGCTTATATCAACACTCACTTGCATCGGCCACCACGTATCATCGGCCATATGGCCTAGGAACCATTCCGAAGCTGCCGCAGATGCATTGAACTGCTTTGTCACTAACTCCACCCATGATACCATTGTTGGCTGTTAATAACATAATCAAAATAAGTATACAGTAATCAAATAACTTGGTGCTTGGACAGACAAGTGGTGAAAAATTAAGTCTGATAATTATTAACACATAATTCTCAACTTAAAAAAAAACTTAAATTATATTTTGCCTGCTAAAGGTAAAAATGATGATATACCTTTTCTTTTGCGTGGATGAAAGTTTCAATAAAGAATGACGTTGAAAGCCGTGCAGCAACCTCAGTTACCTCCGGCCTTAGAGTCATGAGTGACTGCGGTACTGAGCTGCACATCTGACCCATGAATCTGTATAAAAATAAAAATTAATTGGTAAAATTAAATGACACGAAAATATCTATTTTAATTAATTAATAATATTTATAAAGCATTTATTTTTACTTCAAAATGTTATTATATAACTTAAGCATCTAACTTAAGCACTTAAAATAATCTCGATATATAAGTTAATATATGCGTGTATCTTTTGAATTTAAGAGTTATATTATGGCCGAATACTGAAAAGTTAATAGTTTTAAGTGGCCGTTCAGTCTCATGCTATCTCTGTCATATCTATATCGGTATCTTGTGGTGTAACGTAGCGACAGATAGACAACTTCGAACATCGTAAAGTAAAGATGCGGTTTAATATTCGAGGAATAATATGCAAGTCTTGTGCAAAATGGCCATTAGCCTCGTGCTTTCTTTAGGAAATCAACTTGTGTGAAATCTAGGAAATATTTCAAGTAATTCGTTGTTGACTAGACTTAATCCATACTTAATATAAAGTAACTCTGTTTATCTGTTAAGCTTTCACGGCTAAGCCGCTGCACCGATTTTGATGAAAGTTGGTATGGGATAAGCTTGGATTCTGAGAATAGACATGGGGTACTTTTTGCCGCGATAACAGAGACCCACGCGGGCGGAACTGCGGGCAACAGCTAGTTTACTATAATATACATACGTGAAATAGGCGTGCTGGAATATATTCTTATCGTGCAGGAACTGCATGTTATCGTCCCATATCCACTTGAGGAGGTCGGGCGGCAGTCGCACGGCCGGCGACGCGTCGCTGCTGCGGCGCTCCACGGAGGAGCTGGGGCTAGCCTCCTCGGCTGTTGATGACTGTGGTAAAGGGATTTATTAGTGTGATTTTATGAAAATAGATTTTATATATTACACATATAACAGAGATATTTTGATATTATTCAGCATAGCCTGCTTATGATGCTTATCAAAATGGTGAAGTAATTATGGGCTATTAATATTGCAAAAATACTTTTTGCAACCGATTCCAAGCGGATCTTTGACTGGTGATAACTTTATATTGATAAATTCAATCTCTTGACAAATCTAGCGCGCAATTAGATGACCAAACAAAAAACCATCTAATTTGCTCTTGGCATGAGTTTCGACATGTTAGTAATATTTGCGTTGATCGCTCATTACAATGAGGGGTGTTTGCGATTTAAAAATCCGCTAGGTTTGCTAATCTGGCATGTGGTCCATCTGTCAATTTCCATCAATGTGAGATGATTGATGGAAATTGACATGCGAGACTTGCGAACCAAGCAAATTAATGACATAAATATATATTTTTATGTCATTAATTTGCTAGCACTAAAACTAGCAAATTTTTGAATTGCAAACACCGTCATAAAACATTTGGTCTGTGTAGAATTGAAGACCAACATAATAATTACCCTCATTTACATAGAAATCATCAGTTGGTTGCCGACTTATTGACAAAAATAATAAAAAAATAAAACGTCACGAATTTCACAAACACGGCCTTTTTCTAAACCCTATTTTCCATTACATGGTTAATATTCAATCTTCTTTATAACATACCTGTGCCTCTTCCTGCTGGCCGCAGTCCGATCCCCGCTGGCTTCGCGGCGGGCTCCACTCGTAGAACAACATGTAAGCGCTGTTCGTCTTCTCGAACGAGAAGTCCATGAATTTGTCCGTAACCGAGTCGTATGTTTTACTCTAGATGGAACCAATGGCATTTACATTAGACAAAAATTGTTGGTAATTGTTCTAAATTTTACATTATCACAATGCTCAATCATAAAAAACAATACAATACGATGAAAAAAAAAACTTAAAAAACGCAATAAAAACTCAGGAAAAAAGTATCGCTATACGTTTGGTCGACTCTACCCGTGACCAGAAGGCAGGCATTTACTTTGCCCAAAGAATATGCAAAGCAATTCAACATGGCAACGTTGCCTGCCTTCTGAGCACGGTTCCCGTCATTGACAAAGATGAATGAATTTTTGATGCTTGTTAATTATTTAGTTACTTAATTTTATAAACTATATACGTTTTAATTTTAATATAGCTTAAGTTATTGTGTTTGTATAAATATCATTAAAGAAAAATTATATTATAAAAAAAACTATGTAGAAAGGTGATAAGTATGTGTACAAACCGTCATCTCCCCGCCGAAGCACTCGGCCGCGATGTGCGCGGGGTCGAAGGGCTTGACCTCGGCGTCGTTGAACAGCAGCCAGCGGTCGTGGTGCTCGTGCTCGCGGTCGCGGATGAACGAGTAGTAGTGCCCGCCGTCCGCCGTGCCCGTGTGCACCGTCACTCCTATTAACTCGTACCTAGGAAATACATAGTTGGAAATTTTACATTTGCAGGCGAATAATTATTTTGCTTGCGAGTAGGCGGAGTCAAGCGGACTGAAGAGCCAATCCGGCAATGCAAGACAGATATAGTACTAACTTCTTGCTTACGAGACAAAAAGAGCTAAACATATGTCAAGGTCGCGAATGATTGTCTTTGAAAAAATAACGTAAGCGTCAAAATGGAAAATCTCATGTTAATCGAAATCTTTTGGATGGATTACAAATCAACCGACATTAATCTAGATATTATGATTATGCATCAAATAGTGTGAAAAAATATATTAATAAGAGCTGATTTTTTCAACTCTAGATAATATTATCCGACGAATAATTTTGAATTTTTGACAGTTTTTCCATACAAAATCTGTCAGATGTCAATTTTATTCAACGAATAAAAATTATCTGACGTTGGAAAAATCATCCCTAAGTTGAATAGTTTGGTGGATAAATAAAAAAAGTGTTTTTATAGAGCTGATTTAAAAAAATCAAACTATCGAGGAAGGTTTCTTTAATCGTGTAACTGATCGACATTTATTTTCATCATATTCTATTCTATCTAGAAACCAAATTTAATTTCAAGTCAAATACTTTTATAGTTTCTAAGTAAAAACGATATGAAAATAGCCAAAAAATTTGTGTATCGCTTTAACATTAGTTAAAGGGTTGGTGGCAGTATTCGAAATATTTAGGCCTGAGAGGGAGCGGGTGTCCATGAGGATTCTCCCGCCAAAACAAAAAAAAAAAAAAAAAACGGGAAATTATGACGAGGAATAAGTAAATGTATAGTGACCGATATTGTTGTGCTTTGAACTATATGCAGACTATGCTATAATATAATAGCGTAGTCTGAAATAGCAAGGAACTTCCAAGGAAGTTACACTGGAAGATTTTGGTTCTAATATTCATAATATCTTACTCATAATGCTCCTCAAATTCCGAGTTGTCTTCAACTTCCGCCGTGGGACTAGCGTCGCCCTCCTTCTTTTCAGCAACTTTCTTCTTCTCTTCTGTAAGACGAAATTAAACTTTGAAATATCTACGATACTGCTCTATAAGTATTACAAGCATCAAACAAAATAATGATGAATAAGTTTTCTGTAAAAATAAACCACATGCTGTTGTTTGAATAGAGAGAGAGAGAGCTATACATTTCTTATTATTTTAATTATTGGTTACGCATTAACGCATGCTGAGCGAATATTTGTAATTAAATACATTTATGGGTTACAGAAATGTATTTAATTACAAATATTCGCTGCAAATATCACACAAATCTCTAAAATTCATTTAGCTCTTTTCCACTCACCATTCATTCGTTTTCAATAAACGGCCAAATTTTCAGAGATGTTTCAGAATCGGTAACATATTTGTCATAATGAAAAAGAAATGACATTTTGGTTAGCCATTAAAATCGAACCCTGTATAGTTACAATACCTTGATACTGCGCCGGCATGAGATGCTTCTCGACGTAGCCAGACATGTCCAGCCTCATGGGAAACGAGAAGTGCGTGTTGACCTTCTCTTTGAGCATCGTCAGCATGTTGAATGTATACCGCATTGTGTTGAAGCATAAAATGCGAGGTAGTTTTTTAAAACACGCTCTGAAACAAACATATTTATAAACTGATTTTTTAAAAGACAGAGTTGACAGTGGCATATAATTATTCTGGTGTTAACACCAGAGGTTTTGAAGGCGAGTATCTATTCTTTAAAATTGATGGGGGGGGGCCTCCAAATTTCCTACTAATTTGGACGAAACGAAATAAACCCGATTTTGTCGATAATAAGTGCCAAGATGACACTTCACTGGGGAAACCGGCAAGATACTACTACAGATTATCTGCTCATAAATTTAAGTTTATAAAGAAACTTGTCAACAAATTGAGCTAGTATAAGTCTTACCGTTTCTCAGCCCGCACTTTGTTGGAGCAGTGCGAGCAGGTGTAGCAGTTGTCGCCCTCCAGCGTGTCCTTGACGGTGACCTCGTCCAGGCTCTGGTGCAGGTTACGCATGTCGGCTACTTGGCAGCGCACCGTGTAGAACTCTTCTAGAGTTCGGGACACGTGGGGACAGTCCTGTAAGAAGAAGATACATCTTTAAGAAAATGTGGTACAAAGTAAAATCTGAATTTAATGAACTGCCGACTAAGTTTCTGTTGTAAAAAAACTGTTTATCTGACACAAACGGCTATTTAGTTTCTGCTTTAATAGTATTATAACACGTATAAAAAAAACAAATTTAAGAGATACGATGCCTCATATAGCTGCACATTTATATAATTCATGAGCCAGGATTAAAACTAAAGGCAATTTTTCTCACCAGCGACACAACATTGTTGCTAAGCACTCCGCAGAACAGCGTCTTCACGAGCTTCTTGAGCTCAGGCGTCATCTCCTCGAGCTTGGACACCAGGTCTATGAAGAACTCCGCCATGTCCTTTTGTTCACCAGTGTTTAACGGCTGGTGGTCCATTTGGTAGACCTTGCAGAAGCTACGGGGGTTGTAGGCTTTGCGTTCGCTTTCCTGCAGATTAGAATTATGTTGTAACGATATGTGGATGTTTTCATAATTTGTTGAAGTTTTCTTTAGGTACTTGTCAAGACGCAGTCACCGTCTTTTGCGAAAAACGTGCTTAAATAAGGGACGCAAATGGAGCGTCAGTTTACAGCCATGTATACCCGACTCACGAGGGCTAATGGGAGCTAAAAATGCCTTCCTACAATAACGGCCACGGGCGGGTGACTTGATAAGCCACATACCGTAAATCCCACTGGTATCAAGTAGCAAATTGTATTATGCATGGAACCGACAAGCGATGACCCTATATTTAGATTAAATATCTAAATATAGGGTCATCGCTTGTCGGTTCCGTCTCAGTATCAGCTGTAGAGCTAGGCAGCGTGGTACCATGAGGTAGGCGAACATCCGCTGCATCTCGTGCAGCGTGGGCGCGTGGCGGCTGGCGGCGGGGTCGGCGCGCAGCAGCGCGGCGCGCGCCTGCGGCATCATGTACAGGTGCTGCATGCACGACGCCATGTAGCACGTGGCGCCCAGGTTCGTCAGCCCCACGTAGCCGCACTCCGAGCGCGACTCCTCCGCCGGCCAGTAGTCCCACGGGTACGACGATTGTGGACCTAACAAACATATACAAAAAATATGAAAAAGCATTCACCAGTTATTATCATTATTATTTATATATTTAATTCTTAAAATCATACAAGGAATAATATTATTTCAGGTCTCTGTACCCTGCGTGCGTCACGTGTATAGCGTGTGCCGGGAACTGCGTGGGTCACTCCATGCATGCGTTCGGGACGTCATCCGAGTATTACATAGTCGTGGGTGGCTACGAATTTCATTAGTGTA
Organism: Diachrysia chrysitis; assembly: GCA_932294365.1. Classification (NCBI taxonomy): domain Eukaryota; kingdom Metazoa; phylum Arthropoda; class Insecta; order Lepidoptera; family Noctuidae; genus Diachrysia; species Diachrysia chrysitis. Next base: position 4,831,405 of record OW028661.1, read on the forward strand.
GTCATGTAGTGGAAACGTCGATCCACGTGGGTTAACAAGCAGACACATGCAGCTAACGTGAGCGTCGACATGTAGTCAGTAAAGCAAAGGTTAATTTATTTTTCTCTGAGACAGTGTGTCTTTTTAGTTTTTTTTTAAATGGTATATGATGTGGACATTTTTTTTTTTATTTCCTTTCTAAACAAACAATGAGGAAGATACAGGAAATATCGTGTGACGACACTTCTAGCTACAATTTTTACTAAGACATGACGTCACAAGCCCCCACTCCTGAACTTTAAAGCGCTTTAACTTAAAAATACGAGTTTTGTTTTCTTATTTTATGTATCTGGAGGACTCAATGGATATGTCTTTTTCATACCCAGTCCACACGCCTATTGATTGTCACAAAGAATGAAACGTACCCGGTTTGTGGTGTTCCATCAGCTTATTATGCAGCACCATGTAGTTGTCCGGCGCGCCCCGCACCAGCTCGACGAGCAGGTCGTAGGCCGCCGCGCGAGACTTCTGCGACTTGCACTTGGGAAGGTTGCGGTTATCCGGGTTTGGGACGTCGAATAGGAAACCGAATACCTAAATAAGACAATTTTTAATTAACATTAAAATGGCCTCTATCTTTATTACAGGTTCGTTCAAGGCTAAATTTTCGCATCCCACTTGCACTTAAAGGTGACTCAAGGAATATACCAATAATATAATATTAAAAAACTATATAAACTGCGTTCGCAATTTATATGCCAAACACAAGTTTAAGAAAAAACACAATGCTTACATAAAAGGTTCAGTTAGCGCTATAACTTCATATTTATTATGACCTATTCAACAGTACTAGTCAGTCTTAATTAAACTATATTTACACTGACATAAAGTTGATATTTGTTTGAATGGAAATAACACAATTTTCACAAGAATTTTAATAGACAAGTGAATATTTATATATTATACATATAAATATTTATTTAAGTATTTATTTTATTTACCACATCATCCAACTCACCATTTCCAAAGTCCTAGTCCCTTGCTCCGACATCTTGAACTGTAAGGGATGTTTAACTAAATGTGTCAGCAAGCTGAGTTGGCCGTAGAGCCCGTCGTCAGGTGAACACGGTTCAGTCCTCTTCTCTATAATCTCCCGCTTTTCTAAAGACGTGTGGATTTGTTCGCAGAGCTCGTTCAAGTCGGGGGCGCCACTGTCTTCTGATGTTGCGCCCTCTAAAAACAAAGATAAAAGTAACCGTTGTAATATTGCACATGAATATAAAAATACCCTTCAATGTTAAAAAAAAAAATCTAATTTGAGTATTTATGCTGTATTTTGTGACCTTTAGGGCTCGAATAGACACAAGTGCGATAAGTTTACCTTTAAAGAAGTCCTCTGGTAAGCCGTCTATAAGCCGACAAACAAGCCAGAAGTAATCTCGACACGCTGGCCCGTATGGTTCCTTGCCTTCTTCTGCGTGATGGTGGACAACCTGCAAAATATACATATTTTTACTCTTATTTCATGTAACAATGCTAGAGCTAGGTATTGTTTTGCGAACATGGCTACGTCTTCGCAAATCATCCTTAGTTGTGTGAAACTGTGAATCTATTGTATAGTACTGTGATACATACTTCTTGATGGTGGTGATGGTGCTGGTGGTGGTGCGGGCGCATGTCGGCCGCGCGCGGCAGGTGCTCCAGCAGCAGCTGCAGCAGCGGCGCCAGCACCGCCACCTCGCCGCCCGCGCACAGCCGGTACAGCGCGCTGCCCGCCTCGCGCCGCACCTGCGCAGCCGCTCCAATACTTAACACACGGTTACAGGCGGAAATCCGTGTATACGGTATTCCTAAAATATTGATATTAACCGACAATTCCGTCACAATGATATATCTATAACTTTTTAACGCATAGATAAAACAAAGTTAGGACGCAAAAAGAAATTGCATCAGGAAGTAAAAAAAATATTCTTATTCTTTACTGTACACATATACAATTTACAAGATACAATAATTTATCATTTGATGTACAGAGACGAGCTTAACTAATAATTGAGATTTCTACCAGCAAACCTTTGAGTGATAGAGAGATTTGATGAAGTTGAGGAAGAAAGAAGTGCACAACTTAGTATTTATTTATAAAAATTACGAGTTCACTTCGAGCAATTTTAGATATTTCTTATAGCTTCGGATCCAGTCCACCACGCTCTCTGTTGTGTAATCACCAATATTATAACACAAACTGTGGTATCCTGTGATATTGCCGCTGTCCTCGGCCGGTAATATTGCAAAGGGCTCACCGCCGGGTCGGCATCGTCGAGCAGCAGGCGCGGCGCGGCGCGGCGCAGCGACCAGGCCAGCGCCACCGCGTCGCCGCCGCCGCGCGCCCACCACACGCACATGCGCATGGCGTGCTGGACCACCTGCACATAATCGAGCTTGAAGGTCGCTTTTACGGAACTAGGCATATTACTTACTAGCTGTCCCCCGCGGATTGTCCGCGAATTTTAGTTTCAATGGTTTTTAATTTTTGCAACCTTTTTTTATTTATGCTCCGCTCCTTTTGGTCGCAGCGTAATGTTATATAGCTTACAGCCTACCTAAATAAATGGGCTATCCAACACTGAAAGAATTTTTCAAATCGGACCAGTAGTTCCTGGGATTAGCGCGTTCAAACAATCAAACAAACAAAATCTTCAGCTTTATATATTAGGATAGATATGTAGATCTCATTTTTCTTTCTTCTCGTGTCAAATGACCGATGATCCAAACTATAATTGTAGATCATGCCATATGATAGGCACATGTGACAGCTCAGGATATTTGTGGCTTAATGGCAACATCTTATAAGGAAGTTAGGAGAAAATTGTCACAAAGTCATCGGCATTATCACTTGCTTTCAATAATCAAAGAAGAGTAGCAGGCGTTGCAGCTTTTGAAAATCTTTCACAGCATTTGATCATATAGGAATAGCAAGAATCATTTAGACAGGAAATAAAAAAGAGTAAACATAATAAAAATAAATAAATTGAAGTAACTTGTAGGTTTTTTACAGGGCCTTTCAAGGTCTTAGAGGATCAATTTCATATTACATGAGTTTTACATAGCTATATAAGAACAGAAGGACAGTCAGCATACCTGAGCTCTTCCCCAGAATCCAGTTTTGTAAGTGGTGGGTTCCTTCAACGTGGCGGCCTCACAGAGGATCGATATCAATCGCTCGGTAGTCTCTTCCACGCTCATCAAGGATAACAATGACTGGAAACATATTGGCTTATGGAACTTTTTGTTCAACTAATATACATGGTTTTTTTGCTATTGTTATTTATGATATTACTTATACTTAAAATTTCATCACTCACTAATGAAACACAAATACGTAAAAGTATTAAGCAAAAACAAACCTAACGCACGTTGCGTTAGGTTTGTTTTGACTTGGCTCCAAAAATTTACTCAAAAAAAAACAAATGTCTTAAACTGACTGAAAGGGTAATGAGTAGTAGGACTAGTAATAGGGATGTTAACAAATATTTTTTTTAATGTACGTCTAGGTAGGTAGAATAGTAAAAAATATTAGACAAGTATTTTTTCTTTTTTTTTATATATATTACCTTACGAAGGTACATTGATTTGAAATGTCGCATGACGTCACGACGTCGCGCGTTTTGTTTAACATCGTGACTTAATTAGCTCCCACTCCTTAGTTTTAAATTATTTTGAAAAAAAGTCTCTAATATTTTTTTTATTATCATATTTACGGACTAAATTGATTTTTTCCAGCCAACATCTCTATTGTTTACAAACTCTTTATCATCTTACCGGGTGCAACTTGGGCGTTAACGCGGGGTCAGTGGATGGCAGCGTGCCTATCCTGCATAGCAGCTGCAGTAGCAACGCGAGGCAGTCCTGTCGCCATTCGCTATCGTCATTCCTTTGTAATACACCTGCAATATAACGGTGTCATATAGCTTACAGCCAGTGGTTAAGGACATTTTGTACTTAATCGAAATTCAATATTATTCAAATACATTTAAATATTAGTAAGTACTACGAGAAAAGGTTTACGATCTCTGACAGTTTCATACTTGTACTATAATACATGTCACAGACATACATTATGTTTACCGTAAAAACGAATGTTTCATCTGTTTCATCATAGTAACATTTTAGTGCCAAAACCATAGGGAATAATAGGATATTTTACTCTATATGAGAAACTATCTAAAAGTAAACAATTGAGAAAGCTTAGGCAATAAGCGGTCGAAAAATGTTAGTTTTAGTTTTTCATATAACCAAATAAATTTATCATTAATTTCCAACTTTTTTAATCTGTTTTTAAATAAGCAAAACAATAGCTGCCATGGGGTCATGCAAACTAAAAAGTAACAACTGACAAATAATCAACGTCCCAAAGGTAACGTATTTGTTAACATAAAATTTAAATGCATCTTTATGGCACTTATCGATTAGCTAAAACACTTGATTTTTTGTTGAGGATCCAATTGAGACAATTCAATAATTTCCATCCACAAGTTCAATATTCATTTACTTCTGTATTATGAGAATCAGAATGCATAGAATAAAGATATATTGGTATAACTCACCTGACATCATGATATCATATAACAGTCTTAGACCTCCTTTCTTTATAAACAATTCATTCCAATTCTCCACCGCAGCTTTCTCTTCCTCACTCTTTTCATTAGTAACCAATGGGCTTAACGTGCTGACCGTATTCTCCTTAACATTTGGAGGGCCAGAGTTACTCGAGCTCAGTTTATCAATAATATGTAAGGAATACATGAGTTTCTGTGGACTGGTAGGATCTAACAATTCCGGTAGTTTGCTTTCCGTTGGATTTTGGAAGGCTTCTAATAGAGTTGGGTTTAATGGCACGGCTTGGAGAATATCCCATACGCGACGGGATAAGAGTTGAGCTTTTGTGTGAGCTACCGGTTCCTGTGAAGTAAGTTATAGTTTAGTTACCCCATATTGTTTTTATTAAATTTTATATAATGCAGAGTGTTGACCAGACTACGACTTTAAGGCATTTTGAAGACGATGGACAATATTTCTAACCATAATGGCTATTTCTGACTGCGGACAAATATTCTACGTCTGCTCAGGGCCTAAATAGAAACCCTACTAAAACTATTTGTTTATTAAATGATTTAAATTTTCCAAATTCAAAACAAAAGCATTTTCTTTTTGTCGACATACGAAGTTTAATGACGTGTACACAGTATAGTACACATAAAAGTTTAGCATATCTCACCCTATTGGCCCCGGGTTCCTTCATCTGTCCTAAGGCCTGCATCAAGGTGAAGAGCTGGTGGAAGTAGGTGGGGTCCAGCAGCAGCAGCGTGGGCAGGCGCGCGCGGGCGGGGGCCGGCTGCGCGGACGGCCACTCCGCCCACGCGCCCCGCCCGCCCACACCCACCGATACGAATACTAACTGTAACAACACATTATAATTAATATCAACACGTTCCAACATACCTATGAAATATATCGGATAACACTATTAACGATGTAAAGTAGACTTAATTATGTTAAGCTGTAGTCTTTGGTTAAAATATATCGGCGAATAGAGAAAAAGTGGCCGAAACCATTGACTAATGGCCAATACTAATCTCTTAAATTGATAAAGACGGCGTCAAAGCAAATTTTCAGTCCTCGGGTATTTAGTTTTTGAGTCTAGATCTTATTAGTGCTGATAAGAACCAAACAGCTTATAATGAATTTTCACTATACCTGATTGTCCTTGAAGCCCATGTCATACAATGTCCTCTCGTCATAGTCTATGGTCAGTTCTTGTCCTTGCGTGATCATGCGCAACGGTCCATCCGTCGACAGCGAGGTGACACCTTCTTCACCTTGTATCTGCGGAAGAATAAAACTTTTAATATAGAAACAAGTATTCTAGATTAGCAAGATAATGGGCCTGTTTCCTATTTTTTTTTTAATGTCCGTCTTGTAGATTAATGAATTTTATTGGACACGTATTTTTTCTTTTTTCCTGCAAACAAAAAATTATCAACATACAGAGAACTGAAGTTACGCGTGACGTCACTCCTCGCTACGATTTTTAGCGAGGCGTAGCGTCATAAGCCCCCACTCCGAAACTTTAAAGCGGTGTATCTTTGTATTTTTTTATTGTTTTGATAAAAGAAAAAATACGTGTCTAATATTTTTTTATTATCTAACTGACGGACTAAATAGATTTTAACTTTTCATACCCAGGAAACATCCCTATTGTAAGACATTCCTTTTGGTAATTTAAATTTAATAATTGTTAAAGTTACAGCCGGAGATGATTAAAACAATGAAGTACTGATGACGGACAATTTGTCTATTATACAGAAATGACTGTTATTATTCATTGGTTGCAATCAATAGAGCTCTGACGTCGCGGTCCACGTTATCGTGGCCACGGTTATTTCTGTTCGGCGTATGAAGGGCTATCTCTGCGGAGGGTGTCGGCGTAGCTCGTTACCTGCTTCTCCCACCAGACGTGCACGTGCGCGCGCAGGTGCGCCACCAGGTCGGACTGGTGCAGGGCCAGCGTGGCGCGCGGGCCGGCGCCGGCGGGCTGCAGCGTCACGCGCACCGAGCCGCCGCCGCCGCAGCCCTCCCACGCGCCCGACTCCGCCAGCGCCCAGCGCCGCAGGTGGTACGCGTACCTGCACCACAGGGCACGCTGGTAAGCCACGACCAACAGTAGGCAATGTCCCGCAGAACAGATGGGTAATGTCACGGTGTTAAATGGCGAGCTATGTCACGGTATCAAATGGTGAACATTGACACGCTGTTAAACAGTGAACGATAACTCGGTATTGCACTTGTTCAAAAATACTGACCTCCTTTTAAAAGTATCAAGATGAGTTTTCAATAGCAGCAACGCCCTCTGTATGCACTGCAGCGCTGCCTCATCAGTCATATGCTCATAAATATTCTGTTTATCAACAGTCTTCTCCTCTTTAACGTCTTGTTCACACGTCATTTGTGACGACGAGGTGCCCTCGCCATCTTTCTTCTTAGTGATTAGCCTTTCAGCAGCGGACGAGAGGTGGAACATGCACTTAGCTACGAAATCGTCTTCTTGCTGTAGTTGCTGCCCCATGTAGTAGCTGTTTAGATATTGTATGGCACCCATTGACACATCTGCGAACACGTTATTTATCATTGGCAAGGAGAAGAGGAAAAAAGGATTATCTTTAAGAAATACGCCCCTCGTTTACGTTTTTTATATTGTACTACGTAGAAATACTGGATACAGCAAATATTTTTATGTAGACGATAGAACTGCCTGCAGTATAATTGGTCCTCTGCCTACCTAACCTACCCCTGTTTATGAAAAATCCATTGTCAAGAAAAATCCTCAACATCTCACACGCCCCGATTTTTTTTTTATTTCTTTGTGGATCATTGTATTAAGGAGCGTATAAAAGCTGACAAGGCTTATTGTCGATAACGTTGTAGTTTTGATGCCGATGGGTCTCACTTCTAGACTCCACTGCTCCTTATATCAGGCGGGGTGGAATCATATTGTATGGGCAATATACAGTAGAAAAAAATGTTCTCATACCAGTACTGTTAGCCCGTAGCGCGATCTTCCACAGATGATCCATAGCCAGCGTGTGCGGGTGCGCGGCGTCGCGCGAGTCGCCGGTGCCGAGCGCCATGCGCGCTAGGTTGCACAGCTGCTGGTACAGGCTGAGACCCATTATGCTGATGGTCTGGGAAAGATATGATGATAATGTCAATTATAATGTATTCATTCGTAAGAATGACCTGCATAGACAAATTAAATATCACATTGTTAAAAAGTATAACCACAGGACTACTTTGAATTTTAAAATAATTCTTTCGTATATAATATTATAACAAGATTTTTAGTTTTTTCCCTATATATGAGAAGCGGCCTTTGACAAACAGTGGGCTATTTTTAGGCTAGTTTTTAGGTTTTATGAACTGAGGTAAAGTCTCGCCGTTCAACCAATACATCAATTAATTACAATTTAGTTACATAGCTTAATATACAGATTAAATACAAAGGTAAGAACATTAATTCGGTCCAAGAATAAAATCAGGATTTATCAAATTTTATGTAGCGTACCTCAGGGTCAAGAGTGGGCATTTTCTCGACGTACAGAAACCGCAGCGCATCAAGTCCTAACGCGTGTTGATCTGGCGATTTAGTGTGTGACAGCAGCCAGGAGTACAGGCAGTCGGCGCACTCGCTGCTGCCGCGCACCACGAGACATTGCCACAGCTCTTCCACTTGCTCCACAGTTAATCTGGAGGAGAGATAGAAAGTTAGAAATATATATAGAACAACTTTTACTACGAGACCAAACCTGAAACCTGAAATAAATGTAGGGATCACACCCTGTATAACAACAGTAGAGGTAGCTTTTATAAAAGAACCGGCGATCTTTTGTCTTGACAAAGATCCCAGTAATTTTAGTCCAATATGAATTTATCAACAGTACCAATTTCGAGCGCAGACCATTATGTAGCAGCAGTGGCGTGCATACCATGTAGGCAATTAGGCAGTGCCTACCTCCTAAGATCCAACTAACTATCCTTAATTATTACGATATAAATATAATAAATCAGTCAACACCCATCATAATCATTAATTAAATTACAAATAATAAAACTTATAACCAAACATTTCATTACAAAACAAATAAAAAATGACGTCACATTCAACACAATTTCACAAAACGTCGCGAAGTAGGCACTCGCGCCAGTGCCTACTTTACACTCACACACTCAAATCATTTTGGCGTATTCATATACGCACGCACACTTCATAATAAGCTACTTTTTTCTCAAATTTATAATACAGTGAAAGCAAAAAATATCTGTTTGACATGCACAGCACCCTGACATTTGACCTTCGCAATTTCCCAGAACTATAGTAGGCATGCCTACTCTGTAGCAAAGGCATTGACCATACAGCTCAACAAATAAAAAATATATAAATTCTAGTTATTATTATATTTTGTATATATCTAACTAATATTATAAAATACTAATAACTTGTAAATTGAATATAGATTTTTTTTAAAGTTAACAACTACATAATTAATAATGTAAATATGTTTTAGTTGCAATAAATGATTTTTATTTTCTTTTATCTGTTGCAACTTGCTCGTCTTTTTGTTATTTTTAATCTGTTGTAGTTTGTTTACTTGTTGTAGTTTGCATTATTTTCGTAATTATTTGTTTTGTGTGTTATTGATTTATTGTGGTTTTGTAAAGTTACTGTATACTGTGTTATAAACAGAAATTGTTGTGTCTGTATAAATATGGAAAAGTTACAGTGCGTAGTTTGTTTGTGTTTCGAAAATACAATCTGTATGGATAAATTACGTGCAAACCCCTTCAAGAAGTTTAATAAAGTTTTCATTTGTTGACAAAACAAATTAATGAAGTAGTAGATTTGTTGGATAACATCCGAACCACAGAATAAGAAATACGAAACTTTAAAAAAGTGAGTAGAAAATAGTTTTTTACATTTGTTTCGTTATTTATAGTAAGTAGGTATTTTATTTTGCTCAATTTGCCTAATTTCTGCCTACCTGGTCGGAAAACCAATGCACGCCACTGTGTAGCAGCAACTAAAAGTTTTGGAATTTTATACTGATTATAACTTATACATTAACAATTAAAAATAATACATGTAAGAGTATCGCCGCCGTGTAGTGGCGCAGGTCCTCCAGGAACAGCCGCGTCGTGCTGCACGGGTACCCTACCTGAAGTGCTGCGGCGAGCCGACGGGGGAGAAGATGGCGGTGAGGAAGTGCAGGCGCACGGTGAGCTCGGTGATGTGCGCGTAGTGCGGCGCGTCGCCCGCCGGCCGCGCCGCCGCCGTGTAGTGGCGCAGGTCCTCCGGGAACAGCCGCGTCGTGCTGCACGGGTACCCTACCTGAAGTGCTGCGGCGAGCCGACGGGGGAGAAGATGGCGGTGAGGAAGTGCAGGCGCACGGTGAGCTCGGTGATGTGCGCGTAGTGCGGCGCGTCGCCCGCCGGCCGCGCCGCCGCCGTGTAGTGGCGCAGGTCCTCCAGGAACAGCCGCGTCGTGCTGCACGGGTACCCTACCTGAAGTGCTGCGGCGAGCCGACGGGGGAGAAGATGGCGGTGAGGAAGTGCAGGCGCACGGTGAGCTCGGTGATGTGCGCGTAGTGCGGCGCGTCGCCCGCCGGCCGCGCCGCCGCCGTGTAGTGGCGCAGGTCCTCCAGGAACAGCCGCGTCGTGCTGCACGGGTACCCTACCTGAAGTGCTGCGGCGAGCCGACGGGGGAGAAGATGGCGGTGAGGAAGTGCAGGCGCACGGTGAGCTCGGTGATGTGCGCGTAGTGCGGCGCGTCGCCCGCCGGCCGCGCCGCCGCCGTGTAGTGGCGCAGGTCCTCCGGGAACAGCCGCGTCGTGCTGCACGGGTACCCTACCTGAAGTGCTGCGGCGAGCCGACGGGGGAGAAGATGGCGGTGAGGAAGTGCAGGCGCACGGTGAGCTCGGTGATGTGCGCGTAGTGCGGCGCGTCGCCCGCCGGCCGCGCCGCCGCCGTGTAGTGGCGCAGGTCCTCCAGGAACAGCCGCGTCGTGCTGCACGGGTACCCTACCTGAAGTGCTGCGGCGAGCCGACGGGGGAGAAGATGGCGGTGAGGAAGTGCAGGCGCACGGTGAGCTCGGTGATGTGCGCGTAGTGCGGCGCGTCGCCCGCCGGCCGCGCCGCCGCCGTGTAGTGGCGCAGGTCCTCCAGGAACAGCCGCGTCGTGCTGCACGGGTACCCTACCTGAAGTGCTGCGGCGAGCCGACGGGGGAGAAGATGGCGGTGAGGAAGTGCAGGCGCACGGTGAGCTCGGTGATGTGCGCGTAGTGCGGCGCGTCGCCCGCCGGCCGCGCCGCCGCCGTGTAGTGGCGCAGGTCCTCCAGGAACAGCCGCGTCGTGCTGCACGGGTACCCTACCTGAAGTGCTGCGGCGAGCCGACGGGGGAGAAGATGGCGGTGAGGAAGTGCAGGCGCACGGTGAGCTCGGTGATGTGCGCGTAGTGCGGCGCGTCGCCCGCCGGCCGCGCCGCCGCCGTGTAGTGGCGCAGGTCCTCCAGGAACAGCCGCGTCGTGCTGCACGGGTACCCTACCTGAAGTGCTGCGGCGAGCCGACGGGGGAGAAGATGGCGGTGAGGAAGTGCAGGCGCACGGTGAGCTCGGTGATGTGCGCGTAGTGCGGCGCGTCGCCCGCCGGCCGCGCCGCCGCCGTGTAGTGGCGCAGGTCCTCCGGGAACAGCCGCGTCGTGCTGCACGGGTACCCTACCTGAAGTGCTGCGGCGAGCCGACGGGGGAGAAGATGGCGGTGAGGAAGTGCAGGCGCACGGTGAGCTCGGTGATGTGCGCGTAGTGCGGCGCGTCGCCCGCCGGCCGCGCCGCCGCCGTGTAGTGGCGCAGGTCCTCCAGGAACAGCCGCATCATGCCGCGCTCGCGCTCCGCCCACATCACCACCTACATCATACATGTGCTTGATACGGTATAGTAAGGCCAAAAAAGAAGCAGCATACTTCAAGTCCTTTGCCAAGCTATTCAACAAAGCTTTGCTTCTAATCTCTCCGGATTTAGCAGAATGCCTGACCTCCACCATGTTACTGGGTAACAATGTATCCTATAGAAAGACTGGTTGAAAAAATTGTAATAACTTAACGACTGCCAAAAATCAGTCTTTTTACAGTCGGGATCAACGGCTTCATATGCTTTCCAAAACCAGCGACCTGCGCGTTATTCAGGAGTTTCTTGAATCTTAATGACATCGTTAACTCAACGTGCCCTCGATCATCCCTGAATATCAGTATCAATATTCAGTTACTGTTTGTTACCATTGGACAGGATATATTAGTGGTAGCTACTTAAGACAATAGGATATATACACTATTTTTTATGTGCATAAGGGCACGGACTCACTCGTATTCGATACGTGAAAAACAGGGACGAGAAATTGACGTCCTAGCGTTTACCCACGTGTACTTCACGTCATCCGTGAAACCGAATACGAATCGAATACGAACCGAAGGTAGTGTGCAAGCGTACGTACACTTTATATGGTGGCCACTTCGATTCGGTTTCGTTCCGTCAAAAAACGACTTGAAGTGAGAACTCTTGAATTCTCGAACCGTATACGAAATTAATACGTATGAGTGCGCAAAAGTTATAAAGTACGACTAGCATCGACACGAATATCGACTGACGAAACAATCGCGTCCATCCTCGGCGCCCCCCACTTTCTTCATTCCGCCAAAGAGAACGACAAATATACTACTGCGCAGGTGAAGTTTGTGCTCACGACTGGCCGGTACTTATTATACCATCTTTAGTTAAATTTCGAATTAAAAAATATTAAATTAGAATACTATATCAAGATTACCTGATGCATGTCCATACCGCGTAGCTGTTGAAACGACGAGAATAATTTCGGTAATAACCGAAGAGAGACCGCTACAGATCTAAAGAAAAAATAAAAACAATTTAATGTTAAACAAACTTCACATTTCTCACAAAGTATTCTATAATATGTATCAAAGTACACTTTGTTACCTGTGATTGGCAAGATTGTCAAGACATCCTTCAATGAACTTTATCCTTATGAACTTGTCAGTGCTGAAACACAGCAACGCGCAAAGCGCCTTTTCTGCCTCAAGCGCTAAGCCCTCGCCCAATTGTTCCTATGTAATATAATAATTTTATCAAAAATTGTGTTAAATACATTTAAATAAGGACTATTTCAAATTAATAAGATAACTAGTGGAATACGTCTAAAGGCATTAGATTTGGCATGTACGCATAATAGGAGTTTTACCAATCACTTATCGATGGTAGAAAGTATTAGTCGATGTCGATCGATAGTGTCTACCACATCGATTGACTGTCGTCGATCAAGGCATCGATCACTGGTAAAATCGATTGATTAGTCGACGTCGATCGACCTGCTTGATAATTCCCCCGTCCCCTTTTGTCACTGTCGTTTACTTCAATTGTTTCTATGGCTTCGGAGTTGCCCAAGCCAACCGCGCTGGCTGCACACATGTTTCTGTGGCTATATATGTGTCCCTACATCATACAACTCACAATAGCGCCGTCCTGCAGCAGGTCCCACAGCAGCGTGTTGCCGGGCCGGCACACGTCGTCCACGTCGCAGGCCAGCGCGGGCGAGGCGCGCGCCCGCTTGCCGCTGGCCACAGCCGCAACAGCCGCACCCTGGTACTCCGTCAAGCACTGCGCCTTAACACGCGGTTACAATCAATATTGTTCACTTGTAAGTATGTATTTTCAACCGGCGACGCCAAAAGAGGGGTGTTATAAGATTGACGTGTCTGTCTGTGTATCTATGTGCGACATCGTAGCTCCTAAACAAATTGACTGATTTTGATGCCGTTTTTTTTGTTTGAAAGCTGATGTAATCGAGATGGTTCTTAGGTATAATTTATAAAGCTTTGTTCAGCTGTACGAACAAAATAAGCGACTAAATTTTATTTTTATGTATTATTACAGATAGGCCAGGACCGAAAACTCTGAACAGCTCAAATATGCGTTGTTTTTTTATCATATTTTACACGTCGAAGGGATTCGAAGCTTCATCGAACGCAAAGATTTTATTACAATTTAATAAAGGCGTGACTACAAATCATAATTGTCACGACACCCGTTTAGGGTGCCTTCTTTGACGCAAAGTGCCGCGTATGCTTTTTATATTCACACTAGCTGTCCCCCGCGACTTTGTTCGCGAGTTTTAGTATCAACGGTTTTTCATTTTTGCTATATTTTTGATTTATGTTCCGCTCCTATTGGTCGTAGCGTGATGTTATATAGCCTATAGCCTTCCTCAATAAATGGACTATCCAATACAAAAATAATTTTTCAATTCGAACCAGTAGTTCCTGAGATTAGCGCGTTCAAACAAACAAACAAACAAACAAACAAACAAACAAACAAACTCTTCAGCTTTATAATATTATAGTATAGATTAATAAATCAAAAACTGCGTTGCGTTTGTAAGGTGGCTTTTGTGCTGATATATTAGTATTCTTTAATTTGTTAAGAAGACATAAGCATCAAATAAATAAAAGTAAATGAATAAAGAAATTCAAACCAAGTATTGGATCTGCCTAGTTACCACACTGCGTCGAATAGTCCGATTAAATTACATAAATACATAGGCATATAGGTCAAACACATAACCCTCCTGTTTTGGCTTCGCCGCAGCCGGGTAAAAACATATAAATTTCCTAAAAATACACCTTTATAAACAAATTGTGTGGAGTTTGGATATATTACCTGCGCAGCAAGTCTGGCCAGCTCCTCCTCGCAGGCGGAGTCGTCTTCATCCAGGTCAGCCAAATGCGGGTGAGAGTGCGGCGACAGCGCTGATGATGCACTACCTTCTTCTTCCTCACCGGCACCGCCGCGACGCTTGTAGCTCTCCATTAGACGCAGTTCCATTAGGCGCCTGATAATCGAGAAAAAAATCTTGTATGGTTTACCGATTGAGGTAAAGCTTAAAGCTAAAGCAGTTTATTGCTAGATGTGGACATAGTTATGTCACTATTTTATCTTCGCAGATAAAGTACAAATTCGGAAGTGTTCAGTGTTCTCTTCTTTATAAAAAAGGACGGCATGATGTTGAGAAGTTTCTCGCGCCTTTTCTACGACACAGCCTTAGCAAAACTAACGTAGCCATGATTGATGGGCGTTGCTGGTTTAAATCTGGTATCTTGACGTTCAAAAAGTACTACTACATATTAATTTGAAAGCCTAATTTGAAATAAATGAATCAAGAGTTTTTGATTTTGCCAAATATTAGTTGCGACCAACAAATAGAGTTAATAGAAGGGTTTTCTGAAGTCTACCAACCGTGATGGACCAGTTTTAGTTTACATAATCTTTTTTTAATAACCTTTACATTATCTACAGCTTTCTGTGAAGTATTCAACTATGTATGGATTTTTTTGGTAAAAAGACATGGAAAAAATAGGCTTTAGGAATAGTTATTATACTTAAGAAACTTACCTAGCATCAACAGTGTCACAAATAAGCTGGCAATGAGCAGTATCACTGCCGGACGACTCTTCCTCCACTTCGGACACCGACTCCGCCAGGTCTGCGGTCTTCAGCTGCGTCGCTGCTAAGCAATACAAACAAAATTGCACTTTATTTTATGTACATAGAGTTGGTTGTACCAAACGGATTGTATTTTACATATTTGTTTTTTATTTTCATCATATACAAGTTTTTATGCCAACTTTGATTTTAAAATCAAGGGTAAGATAAGTTCCTTTTCTTGTGACGATAGCTAGATAAGATTGTTCAACATAACAAGATGACGATGAGTTTTTGGCTGCTTGTTGCACCATTTTGCATTATTAAAAATCTTTTTTTATTTAGTTACATAGTTTTATTAATATTACATGTTTTAATTTTAGTATAGCTTAGTTTTTTTTATAAATATTAGTATTTATTTGTTAACTTTGTAATCTTGTAGGCTGTTCAATATTTTTTTTTTAATTCATGATACATAATGTATATTATCCCTAACCTTAAGCTTACCATCTATGTAAAAACATTGTGGAAATGAAATAAAGTATATGAAAGAATATCTGTCATTATAAGTAACTGTTCGAGCTATTTCTACATGTTATTTAAAGTTTACCTGGTAACAAAGAGAAATTCAGACTTAACTAAAAAGACTTCAAACATTTGAAACTTCATATTATTATGATAAGTTTAATAATAATGTTTGTTTGTATGGACCATCCACTCACGGAAATGCTTGGGTTTGCCTGGCTTGTGTCGTTTCTTGTAAAACTTCTTCTTGCGCGGGCGCAGCAGTTCCTCCGCACCGCTACTGGCACTGCCACTGCTGCCCGCGCGTTTGTTGCGTCTGACGTCATAAGAAACTCATCATAAAGAAATAAAGTTTACAAGTAGCAGAATGCTCATGATCAGCATAATTATGTAGGTAAAGAACATGAATTAAGACCTTGTTATCTACCATATTTTATACCTGGCTAGGTAAAGTAATAGAAACCACTAAAATAAATTTTAACACATTGCACCATCTCTTTTATTATAGAAGAAATATAGTAATAAGACTTAATATAGCTATATAATATAGCCCCTGTTCCTTTTTAGAGTTAACTTCAATATTTCTGCAAAAAAAAAGTATTTTTTAAACATCGTGTACCGAATACTGAAACGCAATTTAACTTAAAGACGTTCTTAAATGTCCATATGTCGCTACTTTATACCTTAAAGTGGCAGAGACAGCACGAGACTTAACGGCGACTTAAAACTAATGGACTTTTCAGTATTCGGCCATATGTTGTTTGCGTGTATGTGCATGCTTAACAATAAAAATAGTATACTTACTTCCTTTCATAATTATAATTATAAGAAAATGACACTTACTTTTGGCAAGACTTGAGAGTCGGACATTCCTTCTTAGTGAGCTCTTCTCCCTCGCGCAGCCACTCTTGTTCGGCTGCAAGAGAGCAGTAACATTGTATACAGCAGTTGGTTAAGCCACGTCATAATATTAGAGGTATATGTTTACCAGTCAGGTCACGCTGATGTTTACTTTGTTTGCGCGGCGTCGGTCCTGCCTCCTCGCCCGACGTGCTCAGCTCCTCGCACTGAGGACAAATATTTTTTTAGAGAAATAAGTATAACATTGTTTTTAGTTGTGGTTTAAATAGTTTTATCATATGAATATTTATATAGTCTTGTAAACTTGGGTCAGGTTTCTATAATTTCATGGAAATGAAGCGCAAAGCATTTTTTTTAATAAGATCGACAAATTTGATTTTGATTTTGAAATATATTTTTTTAGATAAAACTTATATTGATTCGGGAAGTTAACTCGCTATTCATATAACCTAGTCACAAGTGTAACAAGCTAGTTTTTATGTAAAATTTCGCAAAACGCGCACAGCAAAGCGTGTTATAAGTTTATGCGAAGAAATTAAAAGATTCACTACTATCTAAGCCATTTTCCTGTTCTGTGACTCAAATATTAACATTTAAATTGATTAACTATTGCATCTACTGGCGGGACAGGGAAGTTGTTAAGTCACTATATTATCATTAGTTATGCACAAGTTTGCACAGCGAACTTTAAGCCTAATTTATAACAACAACCAAGATTATTGCCATTTTAGGTATGGTATCTGTCTGTTCTGGCGTTCCTGTTAAATAAATAATCAGCCTCTTTTCAAGCGCGATACATGTCTTTTAAATAGAATATCACACACACATTATTATAAAATAGGTTGAGTGGTGGCTACAGTTGTCTGTATAATAACTCACAGGGTCGTCATCGGAGTTGGTCTGGTCCATGCTGACGCTGGCCTCGGAGGAGGAGTTGTGGTGCGGCTTGCAGGAGGGCTGCGGCGGGCGCAGCGGCGCGTCGTCCGCCGGCGCCGGCGTGCCCGCGCCCGCGCCCGCGCCCGCGCCGCGCGACCACAGCGCGCGCATCAGCGCCGACGCCAGGTACAGGCTCTGCGCACCACACGTGTGTTACGCAATTAGATAATACATTGCACACAGACATTCATTGATATCTGTGTATAACTAATAATCTAAAAATTACACTAGTTAAAAGAATTCACAAAAGATTAATTTATTCAATATTTTTTATACACACCACAATATCGTAACTTACAATAAGAGATTTTAGGTTAAAAAGTACCTAGAAATTACAAAACGAATTTCATGAATATATATTAAATGTAGCAACACAAACCAGCTAGGATATTAGTCTTACCTGCTCAGTGTGTTCCTTAGGCGGGAGCGCGCACAGCAAGCTATACAGATGGGCGCAAGGTTTAGGCGCCAGGGCCCGGATAAAGCCGGGCAGCAGGTCGTACACCTGGCGGCCGCAGTGCTTCAGCTGCGCTGCCGCCCACACCAGCTCCACGTGCTCGGGCGTCACGCGCCCCTCTACCGCCAGGAACTTCAGGATCATATGAGATTGCTTTATCACCTGCACAATAAAAATAAATATTATAAGCCGATATCCCATATAAGTTTTAAATGAACCATAATATAGAATTGGTATTCAAAGATGTTACAAGAATTATAATCTCGTAATACCAAACATAAAACAATATTAATTAATTCATATTCTAATCTTAAAAACAGTCTGATCGTAACAACTTAAAAAGTTTGGGATGCAATATGGTAACTGTTCAATCATTTACCTCTCTCTGAATGAATAAAGTTAACCTATCACTTAAACCATTTAGAAAACAAAGAAAGTTGGAGACACCATACTAACCTCCACATGTAAATTAGGCCCAAATAGGTGTTCAATAATATTGTTGAAGGTCAGCCAGGTCGCCAGCCGTTGTCCCGCCAACTCAGCGTCAGCCGCTGGCTCGCCCGCGCACAGCTCGTTGTGCGCCGCGATGTGCGCGTTGATCTGCGCCACGCCCGCCAGCCGCATCGTTAGGGTACTGCTGTTGAAGTACTTGAAGGCTAGAGCTAGCCCATCCGCGTCAAACGCCAATGGCGCATCTAGTGGCTCTTTCGCTGCTCCCCACATGAAATCTGTTAAGTGTAACAATGAAAATTAATAAGGGTGATAACAGTAATAAATAACTATCTTATACAGTTATTCCAATCCATACTTATATTATAAATGCAAAAGTCACTCTGTCTGTCTGTTACCCTTTTACAGCTTAACTCCTGAATCCCAACTGTTAAATCTTGGGGTCAGCTTGGATCCTAACAAAAGACATAGGCTACTTTTTACGCACCATAACTAGATAATAAAACAAAAGTTACTGACCTGCCATTGACTTCACTGCTGGCACTCTAAGATCCTTATCCTCTAAGCTGCACATGTACTTTAGTATCTTGCTTCTCAATGGCATGAAGAGTTGTGCCACTGCCCTGAAGTTCAACCACAGTTTTAAGTTGCCCACTGCAGCCACAATAGCATGAGCCATTGACAATGGCAGGCTTCCCGGTGTAGCATTTTCAAACACAGATGTCATGGCACAAACTCCCCCCAACTTGCAGAATAAGCTCACATTGCGAAGTAAGTAAGCAGGTATCTCAGTGTCGTGCAGGTCACAATATGAACTCAGATTTGAGATCTCTTGAGCAGAAAGGTCATCTAACCGACTCAATGCAGAGTGTTTACATGCTAAGTATAGGGGGAAGTTAAGAAGGAATACTTTAGACACAATGTGCATGAGCTTCTCTTTTTGCTGCATGGACCATACTTCAGTGTCTTCAGTTGGAGGAGAACGTGTCTCAGCATGTTTGGTCTCCTCTGCAGTATCAGGTACAGGGGAAAGATCATCTGGTTCAGCTGGAGATTCCTTCTCTTCATTTTTCTTTTCTTCAGGAGTGGTAGGTGTTTCAGCCTCAGGTTTTTGTTTTTCTTGTGCATTTTCAGGTGCCGGTGCGGTTTTAGCTGCCTCTATTAGTTCATCTTTGAGCTGTTTCAGTTGACACACAGATAAGCACAGTATACTCTGCACTACAAGATAGAACCTTTCAAAATTCTTGACATCCCGATAACAACACATACATTGCCTAAAAAAAATATAAAATACTGTATATTATATACACCTACTAACACAAAGAGAACATGCTCTATACTTTTCCATATATTTTAGGCATTATTTAAGTTAAATACACATTTATATAAGTAATCCTTAATCGTGTGAGTATAGAAAAGCCAATGTTACTAGTAAATCTTACAATCATTGAAAGTTACTGTAAGGGACCTAACAAAGCACAGTAGTTTACCCACTTTGATTGTCAAATCCCTAACAGCTGTAGGAGATAAAATCTATGCACATAAATAAATATAACATATAATTTACCTTTGTGGCCATGAAAGAATATAGTTAAGCACTGTCTCCAGCTCAGATTGACTTATTGTTGGATACTGGGATACATCGTCGGTCAGTCTGGATTCACCTAAAATCACAGTCGGACGATATCATAGCTGCTCACCATAAATAAGATTAAATTTATATACACAATGCAACAGCGTAAGTACTATATTTTCAAAGAAAAAGCTAATATGGAACACAGAAATGGACTGCTCAATTTCGAAACAATGTAACTTACAATTTACTAAAAGCTGTGAAAACTCCGAACAAACATCACACATTCTTAATGTTTTATGTCAAGATTGAGCGAAATATTATTGCAATATAATCGCAAAGGTTATTTCAAGTGAATTATTGATCATTATTGATATTTTTCGTATCAGAAAACGAATACTGCCATAAAATGTCACGGTATCCGTTCCACCATTGTTGACGATTGTTGTCAAAACTACGTTTTGTTGTATTTGCAATTACAAATTTAAATCATGATTTATAGTTAATTTATTTAATACAATTAAATAGACTTTTTTAACTCTTAGGATGTTCCGTACATTAATCTGATAAATTAAACATTTTATTATTTTTGAGTTGAAGATGTTTACCAATTGATAATCGACTAAGTAAATAAATAAACGTGTGTTGTTATCGGCCTTGCCATAACAGATTTTGTTGAATGACATTCATCCAAGTTGAGTGCTTTACTAATGACATTAGTTAGACAGACGTCATAAAGTCATCTGATTATTGTTTGAGTTCCAGATCGAGCAATGGGTTGATGCGGTGTTGTTGTTTAATATTAAAGAAATGGTTCAGTTACTGTACATTGTTGCTAGCTTACACGTGTTGCTATGTCCGTTCACAAAAGTAGAAGAAAGTTTCAACATTCAAGCTACACACGATATTTTATATCATCGCCATAACCTCTCACAGGTGTCTAGTAGTTCTAATTTTGGATTCATAAGTCGCTTCCTATAGCGTACATTAACTATAATTTTTATTTCCAGTACGATCACAATGAGTTCCCGGGAGTTGTGCCGCGCACATTTGTTGGACCACTAGTAATTTCAGCTCTTTCAGCACCTTTAGTGTCAATATTACATCTGACTGGAATAAACAAATTTTGGATGCAATATGTAGGTTAGTGCGCAAGTAATTTTAGATCTTATACGAATTATTTTCTGTTTGCAAAGGCGAAATAGTCTAAAGATTAATTGACTTTTAATTGGCTTTACTTATGCCAATATTATTACATAAATAATGGCTAGCCTGCTCAAGACTAACCTTATCCCTGTCAGCTACTTCTGTAAAAGCTATCAACTTATTATTAGCATTAAAAAAAAATAATCATATTCAGCCATTAAAATGCTATGAATTAATTTAGTACATTGTAATATTTTTCAGTGCGTCTAACACTAGCTGTATCAGTGATTGGAGCATGGAGCCGCGTAAGGAATGCCCTGCAGAAGCAGTTTGGCAGCACTTATGCATGGTGGTACACCCTCATCACCGTCACTCAGTACCACTTTATGTTCTACATGAGCCGGCCGCTGCCTAATATTATGGTGCTTCCTCTTGGTAAGGTATTTCTAAAAGGTTACTGTTTTCATTTAAGGGCACATAATATTATCATTGTTTATAGTTTCCTATGAATACTGAATTATTTGATTGAGTAGTTTTTTTTTTTTGGTAGTATTTACTGGTAGTTCTAAGTTTAATAATCCTTATAGTTCTAATTATTTTTTTTAAGATGGCAACAGATTAACTGGCCTGTTGATCTAGTGGTTAGTGACCCTAACTGCTAAACCATAGGTTGTAGGTTCAATTCCCACTCAGGACAAATCATGGTGTAATTTATCTATAATATATTATGTATATATTTAGAAATAGATAAATATGTTTAGTTGCCATAATACAGGCTCAGCCTAGTTTGGGATCAGATTGAGACATTATTATTATATTAATTTTGAATAATTTAAACAATAAATAAACAAAGTAGACTTTTTATTTCTAATTGCTTATGTTTCAGTACTCCTAGCATTTGAGGGCTGGTTATCAGGCAAACATAAGCAGTTCTTGTGGACAGCGGGTGCTTCAATAGTCATCTTCAGAATAGAACTGGCCATGCTATTCGGATTGTTTCTTATCATAGACTTATATTTTAAGAAGATTGATTTTAAAACGTAAGTAGTTTTGAGATGAATAATTAGACTGATCTATACTAATAAATGATAAAATTTAAAAGTCAATTATTTATTTTTATGAACTAAAGAGCCTGTAAGTAAAAGCTGTGTAATTTCAGAAAAATTAGGTATTTTACATTTTTATTAATAAAATATTTTGTTTAATATTGTTTTATTAAATTGTTTATTGTTTTATGCAAAGTGTTCCTACCGTTCAAATTATGTTAATATAAGTATTTTGTATTATTTTTTCAGGTTATTCAAAATAGTAATACCTGCTGGTGTGGGGTTAGTAGCCCTCACTGTGACAGTGGACTCGATATTCTGGCGCCGGCTGCTGTGGCCGGAGTTAGAAGTCTTTTGGTTTAACACTGTTATGAACAAAAGCTCCGACTGGGGTGTATCCTTTTAATACTAATAATCTAATATTAAACCTCTTTACATGCAGACTTCGGTAAAAAAAACTTAGAAATATTCTATAATAAAAAAAAGAAACTTAATCAGTGTTAAATAATGTTATTATGTAGGTATTAGTACTATTAGTAGCTGTACAAGACTAAAGATGATGATCATTGTCAATTAATCAATCATGATTATCATTACATTTGAGTCACACATTAGAGACACTAAACAACATATATATATTATGGGCCACCGTCCATTCTGCATAGATGCAAAATGTCAAGTTTCCTACCCACCTAACAATACCATACATTTAAACAATATCCTTAACTCTAGCACAGACATCACCATTCCTCTGGTACTTTTACTCTGCTCTCCCACGAGGGTTGGGCCCCAGTTTAGTTCTCATCCCTGTAGGCCTGTACCTGGACAGACGGCTTCTGCAGTACGCCGCGCCCGCCTTCGTGTACATAATGCTGTACTCCTTCCTGCCACACAAGGAGCTGCGGTTCATTATCTATGTCTTCCCCTTGCTCAATATGGCGTCTGCTGCCGCCTGTTCCTATGTGTAAGTAAAAGATTTTTTCTACCAAGTTGTCTTACAAATCTCAAGATATTCAACTTAACATGTCTTGTGAAAGATAGTTATAAATTAAGACAACATAAGCTTTTTAACAATTTAAAAAAAAGGTCTCTGTCGGCAGTTAATATTATTGATTGAATGTTTTTTGTTTATTATTACGTTACTTAAGAATACTTCATCAATGGTCTTCATAGTAAATTATTTAGTTTAATTTTTTTCTTTCAGATATGTAAGACGAACGAAAGCACCTATTTACGAGTTGCTGTTTTGGGGATCAATTATTGTGATCCTCGGTAATATTGTCATATCATTAGCTTTTGTTTTGGTGGCCATGACCAACTACCCGGGCGGAGTGGCGATCACTAGGTACTTTCATGAATATTGTTTTATTTATTATCCTGATTATCAAAATAAGCTTTTCAACTATTTTTATAACATTCATGTTTCATATTTCAGGTTCCACAAACTGTTGAGCAATGAACCCTTCGTCCATGTTCATATCTGTAATTTGGCTGCTCAAACTGGAGTCACTCGGTACACACAAATCAACGAACGTTGGATGTACAGCAAAAATGAATCCTTGCCACCAGATCTATTACAAGACTACACCCATCTTCTTGTTGAAGCCAAAAGCAAATACTCATCAAACCTGAAATCTTTTGCACAGACTCACGTAATCTTAGATAGTATAGAATCGTTCTCCCAAATAGCCATGAATTATAGACTTATGCCTCCAGTCAAAATTAAAACAAAGCCAGCTCTGTTCATACTAGAAAGAAAAGACTTCCGTGAGTTCCCACACGGACATAATCTAGGCGTTTCTGAGAGTTCTGCCTTAGCAGCCGAAGAAGCAATATTGAGTGATGAAACTCTTATCGACGTTATAAATTATGAAAACTTCGAAGAAAATGGATCGAAAGAGTCTGAAGCCTCTCCTATAAGTATTGAGAGAGAAGAAAAAGTAGTCGAATTGAATGCACCAGAAAATGAAAACACAATCTTAGACAATACTGAGGCGATTAAGGAAGAAGTTGAGTTACCTGCTGATGAAATAGTCGTTGAAGTAAAAGAGCCAATCGTTCAAGAAGAAATTAAGATCGAGGACAAGACCCCAAAATTACAAAAAGCGAAAAAGGCATTCGACGAATTAAAATCACTTCGACTTGAAAGAAAAAAGAAAGCCATAGAGAAAATTAAATCAGAAACTAGAAAAGAAGTAGTGGAGTCCGCAAAAGAAAAACTTAAAGAAATAATGAAACGCCATAAAAATATCGCTGAAGAGCTGTCGGAAAGTATCATGTCTGATATAACAGATGAATTAGAACAAAAAGACGGAAGAGGGGATATCCCGGACAGTGAGTTTGTACCTGAAGTGAATCAAGTTGAAGAAGTTATAAATGAAACTAAAAAAGAACACGCAAGTGTAGAGAATATTGGGGACACAATAAACGTCGATGTAACAAGTCGTAGTAACGAAACAATCGATTCTATCGTTGACGAAGTAATCTTAAGGCTTATAGATAGAAAAATATATGACGATAAAACGAAACCTGAGGATATTAAGCCTGAAGACAGGCTGATGATACAAAAAATTGTCGAAGAGGTTGTGTCTGAGAAGATGAATTACTCAAACACTGAAAACAAGTGAGTGTGGTTTATAATTTTATCATGTGTTTTGTTTGTACTTGATCTCGTGTTTTTGTGGGATACCAACAGTGGCAGGAGTTGAATATCGGAACTTATTATTAATTCTTGTTGGATGTCAGTGGATACTTGCATTTTGTTGTTTTGTCTTTTTTAAGTGATTATATGCTGCATTTCTTTTGTATTGTTGATCAAGATTGTTTCCCCATTTTTTCTAGTCAGATTAGGTAACATTGAAAAATAATGCATAGTACTTTTACATAACAGAAATATTTATGTGAAAATTGTTAACAATAATATATTTATAGGTATATGAATATCATATCAAAAATCCAAATGACTTAGTTTATTTGTTGGAAATCAGAGTGTTTGTGGTAAATAAATTAAAAAAACAATAATTGTATTTTGTTATTTCATACTAAAATTACTATCATAACTAAAGATAGTTTTAAAAATTCTCAGAAAGTATGATACGTTTTTCAAAACTACACTTCTAAATCATAATAGGCTGGTTTAAATCGTATCTGTCGGAATTATCGGATTACTGTATTAACTTGTGATTGTTTAGTTGTTAGGAATGTAGTGCTGAAAACTACACAAAATGCTTTGCACTATACTATACTGTTCAAGGTGATCTACTGCCAAAGGATAGCCGGTGATGGGAAAGTGTGAAAAATCATACAAAGGAGATAATTATTATTTAATTGCTGTGTTTACTATGACTATCCCTTCAGGAGGAGTTATTCTAACAGATTACAAGAAAACGCTATGATTTTACTTTAATCAAGACATTTTATTTACCTAGATTCACATAGGTACAAATATAATCAACATTAATACGAGTGTGTTGAACATATATCTAGTCAGTCTAATAAGGCATACAAAGTAAATACAGTCCACTAAAATACACAGGTACCGACGAAGTACATGGAATACAAAACATATGTACAATAGTAGCGAAGGTAACTGCAATAAGTGTTTGTTTGTAATCTTAAATTACTCTTGATATGCAGTTGATTAGATGCAGGTCCATTGTGGTCAGTCACGGACATTAGCAATTGTTTATGTCTGTCTTGACAACCACAACCTACCCTACTATAAATTTTCCAAACCAAAATTAATTTATTACACGCTTCATTTATACAAGAAAAATTGCAGGAACTATTATTTTTGAAACATATTTTGTAGTCACAAGGCGATTTATTCCCATATCTAGGACATTTTAACTGCTATGAAAAGTAAATATGCGACCTGTATGCCTATTCTGTAAATATAGTACTAACTCCGCTTTAAATCTAACAAACATTCCACCGGTGTCGATGCATATAAATTAATATAGAATATATATTTATCTTGGAATCTAAAGAGGAATCATGATCACTTAGGTTTATTACCTTAAAATTAGACGATTATTTAATACATGTATATTCTGATATCACTCAGGAATGTTATATAGTTACCTGTAGGATCGAACTTTATACTTGTTCTGTGCCTTTAGACATTTTTTTGTCTATGATTTTAACCAATTACGTACTTAACATACAAAGCATTCTTACACCTATAGGACATTTATTAAAAAAATAGAAGAAAATTTAAAATAAAGAATATGTCATAAAAAATAACTGTTTTGTATATTTGCATTTGGTCGCAGATGAAGAGTAAATTACTAGTAGGAACAATGATAAAGTACATGTGGTACTGCCATAAGGCAGTTACGGCAGTTGTATATTGTAGAATTGGTAAGTTAAAAATGCGTGCAGTTCAGTAGTAAAAACTGAGCAGTAAACTAAATAGAATTGATTCGTATGAAATGGGCAATTAAATAACGACGACCGCCGTGGTCGAGTGGCGTACACACCGGTTTTCAAGGTGTCGCCAGCTCTGAGGCCCCGGGTTCGTTCCACTGCCGGGTCAATGTAGAAAAACTACTTTTCTACATTGTCTCGGGTCTGGGTGTTTGTGGTACCCTCGTTGTCTCTGAATTCCATGACACAAGTGCTTTAGCTACTTACTTTGGGTTCAGAGCAGTGTATGTGATGTTGTCCACATTTATTTATTAATTTAAATTAATATTGAACAAAAATACGACTGAATGGTTATTAGTGGTCAGTTAACAAATCAGAACTAGTCTGTAAGAAATCTTATTCTAAATAGTTCTTAAAAAAAACGTGAACTCTAGGTCAGTGACCTAACCCCAGGATCAGTGACTTACGCCTCAGGAGCAGTAGCCGTGATCGCCAGGTCGCTAACCTTGTCAGTTTTGTGAATATAAAAGTAACGGTTAAATGGCAAAGCTTGATACGTTGTCTACGGAACCCCGCTTCGCAGAGATCCTTTTTTAGAGGTTAAAGTAACCACACATTATATCTTATATCCAATGAACTTAACCTATCTGTGAAAAGAGTGCCCAAGCTTAGATTTGGTGATGGAAACGTCGGTTCGTGGGGCTCGTGTTTTGTATAGTGACCTTGGCATTTTGTTGAATATAAAAGTAAAGGTAAAACGTCAAGGCTTGGTTGGTCGTTTTCTAATCAAAGTGATGTTCGAATTACCGCCCACCGTGAACTGCTGAACTTTTTTATCTAACTGTCCATTCCATTATTTTACTGACCATTGACTAACTAAATAGCTTGAATAATTTTTGAACCTAATTATTGTAGAATAAAACCGCAATATTTTATTTTTAAAACAGTTCATTTTTTACTGCTATAGTTATTTAGCAAGCACTAGAAAATAAAACAACTGCCCATGATTTTTACCTCATCCCTAATGATGTTTAAATAAAAGCTGTAAAAATTATTACTCCTACTTAGGATGATTGACAAGCTTACAGACAGTAATTACAATAGAAATGACACATGAGCCTATGACCTGTGGATCAGTAAAGTCGTGATTTATAAAAAGGTGATACTTAGGTCACATTAATTGTTTGCAATTAGCACGCGTGCTAGAAAACAATGATACATTTCATCCTACTATAGACTAGTCAAACCACATGTCATGAGTCTTGATATAAAACCTACGAAACGTAGCTATATAAATAAGCACCGTCATTGTGACTGTTACGTTATTTTATTCAAATCAATTTTCCTCATATCTCTTAACAATGTAATAAAACCTCACGATGACATTGCGTTACAATATATGTATTACTATGTGTCACACGCATATCAAATCTGGTCGAACGAAAAACAATAAGTATTTTCTAAAATAGTTCGTTGATTACTGAACACCCGAATATTCAAACACTTAAGTTTAAGACGTTCTTAAATGTTTATCTGTCGCTACTTTACATCTTGAAGTGACAGAGAAAGAATGATATTTAAGGGGTGGCTTAAAATTCATTCGCGTTTAAGTATTCGGTGATTTGAGTGTTAGTGGAGACCAAATGCAATACCTAAACATAATATTGATTATAATAGATATCACATATATAATGATGATGTTTATGCTACTCGTCTTATGCGTCGAGCAGCATCCTCCAGTCGAAGCGTCCGGAGCTGGAGTTGATGGAGGGCGGGCAGGGCGGGCACACCACCTCCCAGGGCTGGTCGCGCACCGCTCCGAGCGCGCAGTACGGCACGCGCAACAGGTTGCTGTGGATGTTGTAGGGCGGGTACTCCGACTTGTTCTCGTTCAGGCGCTTGAGGGCGATGGCCATCACGTCCAGCGTGGCGGCGTGGCCCACGAATATTACGTTGCCGCCTGTGAATAATACATACATGCTGAGTAAAATAATACGAAAATAATTCTCTCTGTTGCGCTTTAACTGCGAAACACATTAGGTATAGACTTTTACGAAATATGATATTGGAGTAGCTTGAACCCTAAGTAAGGAAATAGACTACTTTTTGTCGCAATAACCGACACCTACGCAGGTAGAGCAACGCGACCCCACAAGTAACTAAAGTTATAATCAAACATTCAACTATAAAATTAACTCTATGTAAAGTGTTCACAAGCCTATTTGCTTTTATGAACTAAGCTTTTCAAACTCAACAACAAAACAATCTAGGCAACCTCTTGAAATGCACGCGAGTTAAAACTCATGCACATGTCACGAGGACCAATAATAAATGTTGACAAGTTTTATCAACTACCAACGTGAATTGCACTAGACTCATAATCTATGTAGCATATATACTATCTATCCTAATGCAGTGTAATCTAATCTGCCCACCTTCATTCTCCGTGTCCTTGACAGCAGACTGCACGACGAGCTCTCCGCGCTTGTAGTACTCGTCCAATGTCTCGTTACAAGTGATATCCAAGTCCACGTAGGGCTGGTACCTGTATATTAATAATTTTAAAATACTACTACTTTGACAATTGTAAAAAGGAAATTATTACACATAAACACATGAATTCATAATTTGATTCAAACGCTTGAAATATTATATTGTAGAGGTATTTTAAATTAAGTAAAATCTATAAAAATGTAACGACTCTGATACACAAGAATAATAAACAAAGTAACATATTCAACATGGTCAATTCATCGTAAAGTAGTATGTGTAGTATTTTTTTTTATTTCTATTAACTCCTTCTTTTGCAATAGATCTTGTTAGTGAACTTACTGAAGGTCAACGTTTAATCCAGCTTTGTAGAGCTCAATAGGGGTCATGAACGGCGCCATGCCCTTCGCCATGTGCCACATCTTATACTCGAACAGTCCCGGCTCCACCTTCACTTTTACCGATGGGTCCGCTTGTAGGCCTGAAATTTTTTAACTACTTGAATGATATGCACTTTCGAGTTTCCCTGATGTCAAACAAGTGTAATTTTTAAGTAGAAAGGCTTGATGCTATTTCTCAAAAATAGAAAATATATCTAGAACTGTCCTTAAAAGCATGATACAGAAATTTACCTATGATAGTTCCAAGAAATACTTATTGAACATGTATTGACTGGGATATCCAACATCTTAAATGTAAACAGTCCACCATGTAAACAATGACATTTAATTTCGAAACATTGAAATTAGAATCGATCGTCATCAATTTTATAAGTAGACAGAAGTCTTGAGTAAGTTATTGATGTGGATACCTTCAAGGAACGCGTGCGCCGTCTCGACGCACCGCAGCGCGGCGGACGCGTACACGTGCGTCACGGGCACGCCCGCCAGCCGCAGCCCCTCGCCCACGAGCTGAGCTTGCAGCCTACCCACACGCGTCAGCGGCGTATCCTTCAGGTAAGAGTCTTTGCCTCCAACCCTGTAAAAAATACTAATTTAATACGCTGTTTTTCTTGACAT
This sequence comes from Diachrysia chrysitis, assembly GCA_932294365.1. Taxonomy (NCBI): domain Eukaryota; kingdom Metazoa; phylum Arthropoda; class Insecta; order Lepidoptera; family Noctuidae; genus Diachrysia; species Diachrysia chrysitis. Next base: position 4,861,346 of record OW028661.1, read on the forward strand.
AGTACCTATCGTAGAAAAGTCGATTCACGATCAAGGTTATTGGTCCGAAATAGAAAAACCCTTATCTGCTTTTGAGAGATCGACAATTCCGTGCATTTTTTTCGCAAGCATGACGTCATTAGCTGCCACATTGATTCGCTTTATTAACTTTGTGTTTACATTTTTTTTTATAATCTAATTAACGGAACGATTAGATTTTAAGTTTGCTACACCATTCAACCAACAGACACAGACTTTACAAAGGGATACCGTTTCACTTACTCAGTAAATTGGTTGAATAGTTCGAATAGGCCTTCACTTCATATAAGAGAAGTTTATTCTGTTCCTGCCTTAACTTCAAGCGTAGAATTAATGTATTCATAACTTCACAAGTTCAAATTTAATTAAATGGTACAGTTAAACAAACTTTTATTTATCTAAGTGTCACGTGATACGATTTATGTAAACTATGTAGGTCCTTTCATTTCGCAGACATTCAACTGTCAATCAATATTTAATAGTTTTATTTGTTCCTAATAAATAATACAATGAAAATTTAAATTATTAGAAAACAATAAACGTTATCAAGTCGTTTATTTAATTGGACACGTATCTTGGTATAGATTTGTATGTATGCTTGGTAAAAATATTCCAAGAAACAAAATTATTATTTAAATAAAATTTGTAAATACAGTATTTAATTTACTACACAATTGTATATATCTTTAGGCAAACATTTTTTGTTTTGCTACTCTATCCTTCTGCAATATAAATAAAAAAGTGACAGTGAGAAAATTATTATATTTTCATTCACAGATTGTCAATGATTAAGAAAGTACATATAACTTTAAAAAAGTCACATTGTTACTTGCCTGTAATGACACAAATCCGTTCATTGAACCACTATTGCATTACGTTAGCAGTCAGGGTCACTAACCACTAGACCAACAGGCCCGTCAATTATTGTTCAACGTAGGTCTAAAATTTTAAGACATTATAGTAAAGGCATTAAATACTTTCATTATATCGGTTCATATTGTTAGTTACACAGACAAACAATACTTTCGTCATATAAGTTATTACATAATTTACAGCGCGTTGTCTGTTTTCATAATTTTTTTATTTTTTTGCATGTGCTTCTGAATTATTCCAATTTGCATTGAATGACATATATAGGTATTAATTAAGGACAATATACAAATTTTGGCTATTACTATTTATAGGTTACATTAACATACCATTTACAACTATTGTTAGTTTATCGGGTAAATGGAGTATTACAGGTCAAGTGGGTGTGATGCAGCCCTATTCAAAACAGCTTTTTAGAATTCCCTAAAGTCCGAGTTTAAAACACGTACGAATAAATGTTGATCACTTAAGTAGTTCATCGTATTGTTAATTTGTAAACATGAAACATTTACGAAACTAATTATCAAATTACAGATAATACAGACAATAATATCATATCAAATATCAACAGCTGGTCATTTCCAAGGCCACGACAATTCAAAAACTCAACATAAACTTAAATTTATTTAGTCTTAAATTATTATGAGTAATTCCATCGTCTAGGCTAAATTTTCTATCTTTTCATAAAACTTAAAATAACCATGAAAATTCAATTAATTAAGAAAACATTTGGCTTCTTAAGACTAATGTCTGGTTCCTATATTATAAACGATTAGTTTTATTAACGGATGGTAGAATTGTCTAAACAAAACGAAGAAAATTCTACCGTAATAACTAGCAAACATGCCTCACAAGAAAGGGAACTACTTACGCGGGTGAAACCGCGGGGCACAGTTAATTAAAAATAATAATATAATACTTTACCTTTCACCTAACTTGAGGGGCAGATTCAAGTCCTTGCGGACATAGGTACCGTTGTCATCGAAACAGAAGGGCACCCACTGTCCATAGGTGAGGTCCACCCTCTCCCCGTGACGCATTGCGAACACCCAGCGACGACCCTTCTCCTTCGATAATTTACCCTGAAATTGTTTTAAAATTTACTAAACTGCATTAAAAGGATGCCCTGTTATCTCTAACGTTAAGGACTTATACCTACCACCATACTGGTGACTGGCTTTAAAGATTATAACTCAAAACCATCTTATCTATCTTATTCTTCGGGTTAGTTACACCATTTATAATTCAAGATCAAGTGGACCTTTTTTTATAATCTTTGATTTGTTAAATTTGCCTTCGTCCCCAATAGCGGAATAACTATTAAAACATTAGAAAAATTCACAAAAAGTCTTGCGGGAACAGAAACTTATTACGCGGTGAAAACACGGGGCGCAGCAAGTTAAAAATAATAAAGAAGATTACTTATCAATATTTCAGAAGAAATATTTTTTTTTTATAATTTTTTTGACAACTGTCTCGTTGATAAGTATTTATATCTATGTGCTTCGTCATGAGAGCTTCATTATCTCTCCTTTATGTACTTGATGGACTTTAAATTATTTATCAAAGTTCTTAAAATTCACAAGTCCGTAATTATATATTTTCAGATTATTTTACGAGATACAGCTCAAAAAAAATAAACTTCTGAATCAATGAACATGGGCCTAACTTAACGATTCGAAACTAAAACGTCCGGAGAACCTACGTTTGTTATCGCTTGTCTACGAAACATTATGTAGTAAAGAATTATCAGCAGACTGGTAACATTGTTAACTAATAATACCCAGTTAATCGTAAATGGCCCACTGGTCGCAAACCTTATCCAAACAGGAAATAGGGCTGCCGCTACAGTGAACTTATACTTCTTCAAGGACGGATAACAAAAAATAATAATTTCGTCAAATCTTTGTTGTTTTGTTTGTTGTCATATCTCTAAACGAGTTATGCATAGTGATTGGAAAAGAAGATAGTGTTTGACATATCAATGAGAAAGGAGTGAATGCTGAGATGATCAGCAGATGAATAGGAATGGAAGATAAAAACACATTGAGCCCGCTCCAAAAGTTTTAAACAAAAAAATAATCAACTTATCTACTCAACAAAAGTTGTTTAGTACCAACCCTATTTGGGACTTTGTAGAGATACAAACTTTGTCCTTGACTTAACTTAGGCAGGGACGACATGCAGTGGGTCATTTGGTCGAGTTATGGCCTACCCTAGCCTTGAAAACGAAGAGTGACCTGACGTGTATAAAAGCTCTGTCTAATTCAAACTTTAATTCAATAGTCAGAAGCTAAAAGTATACAGATAAATTATCTTACATTGTTTATAACATATTTTAGCATACCATTGCCACAATTTTTACTTTCCGTCTTGGTAGGCAGTAATTCGTGTGAGTTTTATATACATAGTAATATTGATTATTATTTTCGTATAATAATTATGTCAGTCTTACCTCAGGCATATTCTCCAATTGATTAGCATTAGCTTTCCAGTCAATGGCGTGTCCTAAAACAGAATAAATAATTTTAAAACAATAAACAACAAATACCTATTTAAATCTATTCAAACAAACGAATACATGAATTTCAAATTTAAACTCATTTATTCTAACTAGGCTACAAAGTAGCATTTTTCGAACGTCAATACAATGGGTAGCACCCTCATCCGCCCACCCTTCATCGCTTCCTCAGTGCTCTGGCTGTGGAGAAGAAGCGGCGCAACAAACAAGCTACAGTCCACCCTTTAGCATTGCACCCCACCAGCTCGCTGTCTTTCCGTTTACAATAATAATATACATTACTAAAGGACTGCTCCAAACAAACAATATACTGGCAATAGCTAAATGTATTTGCAAGTTATAAAACGATGTAATTATAAAACATTTTGATATATATGTACATTCCGTTGTGGGGTTACAAATTCGTAATAAATTATGCATTTTAATCAAACAACATTTGCTGATGGAGTGTGTCAAGAATCGAGTGGAACGGAAATCATTGAGGGCAGAGTTTTGCATAAATATATTAGATGTCGGGCTTATACAGTCAATTCTGTCAAACCCAAAGGCGGAACTAGCTAAACGGTTGAGTAAGTTGGTGTTAGCTCGTCAATGATTTATGGCTTTACAAGAAAAACTCGAAGGTGATGTTCCTCTGTAGATTATATTAGTTTAAGGTACGATGAGGCTGGCGTGTCCTTGTGGACAAAAGCCTCTTTTAAAAATAAAGATTATAAAAATAAAGATTATAAAAAAAATATATAAAAAAAATCAAAAACTTTGTTATTTTATCCGTTGTTATCTAATCTATTTTAATCTATACAAATTAGTCGATAATGATGACTTTAAATAATGAGGCATCGCACATCTGATGACACAAACGATGAAACCAATCAATATTGGAAATTCTTAACGATATAAATAATTATTTGAAAGAATGTATTGAATTAAATAACCACTAGATTTGGATTAAGTAAAACCCACAAAGATTTTACTTAATCCAAATTCAGAGGAAGTATTATTAAGTCTTAATAGCATATTAGTTTGACGACCAAAATACCGGACACCTATATCGCGCTCTGTATTTTCTTATACCTGTTGAGTGTACTAAATTAAGGCTTTTGTAGCCTTATGAAATACAAAAAAAATAGACAAAAACGATACAAAAGTGATACACAAAAAAATTTGTAGATCGATTTCAGGTGTCCTGCGGTTATAGATGATAAATATAAAATTTTAATTATCATAATAAGGTCACTCACCTTGTGTTACATTTAAGATGCTGTCAGTCTTGTCAGTCTGAACCGTCGTCCAGTACTTGCTCCACTCCTTGTACGTCTCCTCCGACTTCTCAAGTCCCAGCTGCGTGGCGTCCTCATGCGGGTAGTTCGTCGCCATTTCACCGTCCGTATTCGAATCCGATTCTGACTTACTATCCGTACCTACGACACATAGAAATAGCAAGAAAAATATGAAGTATGAACATCTCAAGGAGTCTACAGACATCGTCTCCCGACGCCACATCCGTACGGTCCGCTATTAAATTCAAAACAAACTCTCCGTTTGACTCTCATTTTATAAATAGACGCCATGTTTATAAAAGCTTTTACGGTATTATCAGAAATTGGATAGCAATAGAAACAATATTTGATAAAGATGTCAAAGGTACAGTCGTCGCCGCAATGTATTAGTGTTTAGAGTGGCAGCGAGAGCATACATACTAAGTACCAAGCGGTGGTCAGCAATACAAAAACGGACAAAGTATGTTTTGAACACTTTCTAATGAAAATAAATTTATAAATATTTTAAATCTCGTTTTAATTGATAATTTCTAACTAAAAAAGAAATAATAATACGGTTGACTAAGTTCACTTGAAACACAAACGCTGCATTCTTTGTTCTTGCAAGTTACGTAATTATCTAGTCTCCTTCCTGGCATAAGAACGTAGTTTATAAACAATAATAAGGTTTATAGACATTTTTTTACTTTTAAGTGCGGAGCAATAACCCCGTCTGTAATCAAAATGTTCTTCATTCTGTATGTATAATGGCTATGTATGAATAATAATTGTAGACAAAAAATATTTTATGGGCCAGCTAAACACCTTGTTATTAACTTTAAAATATGCGAAATCATTAGTCGTTCCAAGTTAGAACACTCACCTGACGAAACTCGCTGGTAAAATTGTCGAAAACAATATATGCGACACTTTTGCGAACGATATTACATGAAGGGACTAACAAATACTTTTACCAAAACTCGTGTAGACGCATACAACTTTAATAAACCAAACCTTTATGACTGTCGGGAGGCTGCGGCGCGCGGCGCATCCAATTGGGGTTGGGATAGAACAGTCCACAAAAAGTCCTAGATGCAAAAAAACCCTGACCGTCGACGCGCAACGAACTATAGTTGAGGTAATTTCAACCCTATGTTATTCAGTAAATTTTAAAATTACGAGACAATATTGGTTTATTGCGATTATTTATCATTTCTAAGATTGAAGATATTATTCTACTCTAATAGTGTTGAAGATTTAACTATGTACTTACATTAATTTATGACAACAAACTGCATAATAATAAACAAAACAAAAACAACATGTGCGTTACACACGCGGATAGTTACTTCCTTTGTTTAGACACAGTAGTAAATAGTAATAATTGAACTCACTGCTGTTGCCAAGTGAAATGGCGCGGTGTAGAGTCCAAGCGTCGGACTCGGCGGTACGTCGCGTAAACACGGCCGGCAAGTAACCACTGACTCCTAAAACAAATCACAAACGCGAATAGCGTCACAGTTTAGCACAGCTCATGACTGTATAAAAGACACGAGCAGTTAGGGTACGCATTCGTAGAAACAGCGGAGCCGTCACTCGACGCAGACGTTAATTGTTGTAATGGTATAAATACGTGTAACACTGAGCTTTATAGACTCGTTGCAGGTACCTGCTGCTGTTTGTAGAGAATAGGGTTTTACAAGCTTTTATTAAATATTTTCCTTAAGTAACGTATAAAAATAATACCTACAATGTGATGACAAAGAAACTAAGTTCTCGTACATTTTTAAACGTTACTTTCGTTTCGACGACCCTATTATGTTTACACAAGCAATATCGATTTAGTTCCAATCCCCACTTTATTTGAGTTTGATTTCTCTGTGTGGACTTTATTGTGGACTCTAATAACATTCACAATTGATAAATATAATGTAAACTCTTATACATTTACTTGTGTGTGCATAACAACAAGAGTTTACCGATTATATCAACATCTTGCATTACATTACATTGCCACTATTCCTTATTCTAATAACCGAGGCTAAATTATCAACTGTTTACATTTCGTGAAACAAAACGTGGGATCAATGATCTTGCCTCTTATTCATTTTACACTAAAATAAATGTAATTCTAGTGAGATAAAAACTATATTCATATTTGTTCATAGCATTACATATTATTATTTTTACAATATAAACAGTATCACAAGAGAAGCATTGACAGTGACCTCTTACATACTATAGCACAGTACAACACTTACCTCCAAGTTTCAAGTTCAATAATCGCACACTCTTGATTATATTATTCATCGTGACGTGACAAGGCAACCGATAACACTAATCAGAGATTGTGTGGCGAGGCTAACTTTACCCAAGCTAAACTCACGCAACCTCAAATTGTATTTGTGGCACAGTAGGGCCACAAAACCACCCCACACTGTTTTCCCAAACAGCTGACAGCGCTTGCACACTATTGGCCGACCAACCGCTATCGAGGATGCTCTATTTTAGCATATTTTAGGGCGCGAACACAACGAACTTGTTAAAGGTGTGTTAGAAACGCAACAATTTTAATTAGATTTAATATCGTGTGTGCTATTAGGTGCGAGCGTTGCCAATTCGTAAACGATGATGTAATACGTCTACTATTGATAAACGAATCGTTACTTTTCCTACATGTCGTAACAGCCTCAGTGACACAGTTAGCTACTTACATACAAACATTGATTAGAATTTGCAGAGGAAACAGATAAGTAGATAGTTGTATCAAGACTTGGCATCTATTTTAAATATTCATCGAGTAATGTTCTCTTAAAAATTGAATAAGGTCAGTAGGTATTGTATGTGTGTGAGTAACAACGGGAAATCTGAACTTGCCACCGACCTGTGAGCCACGACGTTCCAAGCACCCAGCCATCGGATGAGCTGTCAAATTCTTTCTCCTCTATATAAATATAGTCGCCAAGCACCAGCTCCAGCTCATCGCTAGCTTTCGGCGCGTAATCTTGCGTCACTTTATGAACCTAAGGACAACAATTCACGTGTTAATTACAAATAATAGCACGATTTTATAACAACAGTTTTATCGGTTCCTATGTGTATTTGTTAACTTAAGACAGCTTCTAATATTAAGTTAACACTTAAAGAATGTTTAATAGACACACTGATATTTATTGTAAAAATATGATAAATTTTATTGACCCACATACTCGAATCATTGAGTACTAATAAGTATATAACATATACCTACTTGATATTTATGTATAACAACATAAATTATATTATAATATGAAAACTTTCAAAATACATAAATATGTTATGAATTATTCGTAAAATAAATTAATGTTAATAGAATTATTATAATTTAGACATGACTAGTCCATTAAAAGGCAGCATGATCGTAGCTTTTTATCATACCATCATTATGATGTATTTTTTTAAGGAACATATTTAATAGGTAGGTAAAGCACATTCACAGAAAAAGCGATACCAACAAGTTAATAATGCAGAAAGGATATTTTGTACACCCCTCAAAAAGGTGGCCTTGCAATAAGGACCTCATCTATATCTTCTTATTAATAAAGATCATTTAACATGTACCTGGTGGTTAGCAAACCGTGGATCCCTCGAATACAGTCTTAGTTCCCAGCTGGGGTGGTCTGAGGGCTGCATGTCGTCGACTAGGCTCTTCAGCTCCTCATACGCCGCCACGTCGAAGTGGTACGCCAGGGTTATGTGCAGCGACTTCACGTGCGCCTCCAGGTTTATCGCTGTTTGGACCAATAAACGTGTAAGTTAGGGCCCTAGGTAAGAAGCAACTGAATAAAAGTCATGTATAAAGTTATATACCTGTTTTTATATTGAAACTAATGTGAAAAATAATAATACATTAGGCTAGAAAATAAGCGCCTATCATAGAAGATCAGAAAATAGAAGAAATATACTTCAGGCTTAGCCAAAATAAATGGTGGCTTATATATCGTAATATTTTAAAAAAGGGACCTACTTCAATTAAATTTATATGGAACCACCTCTAAAGTACCCACCCTATCGATGGCAAAAATAATTTACGAAATTGATCTACAATTGCCGGCGACATCGCGTAATAAACATAAAAATCCCGTGAAATTGAGTACCTCCTCCGTTTTAAGTAGGTTAAAAATAGGCTAAGTATAATAAGCGTTTACACATACCTACACATTTTAATAAATTAATACAAAATAACCATACTTCAGCTGTACTGCAGCACTGTATGGGCTAAACCTAAAATATTTATAGATTGAAAGCTTAATTTTGAAGGAAAATCTGGTATCAAAAGACCGTCGATGGCTTCGTCGATCTGAATGAAATATCGTCTTAGGATAAAGCAGCGCTATATTTTGCTTATGCTAAACCAATTAGGCCAAAGAAGAAACAATGTGGGCTCAGAATGTGGCAAAATAAAGAAACAGCTTAACATTTTGAGCAGATCGAATCCACTAAAAACTATTACCTATATACCTACGTATTGAATCAAAAGACTTCGTTTTTTTAAAGTTCCTTAATTAATGAAAATAATTCAAATTATCGTGTTCAAAACATTAAATTAAATATAGTAAAAGCGTCTTTGTTGACTTTATCAGATTATATTTCTCAGATTTGGTTTATAACCTTTGAGGTTGTTCCAGAATCGTTTCTTATCTTTATTACTTTATGCTTGACTCAATCGCATGTATCAACAATAAATATAAATTACTATTACAGTTAAACGGTAGACATTGAATTGCTTTATCGAAATTGATTTATTTGACCTTGTTATAAAATGTCTTAAAAATCGCGTGCTTCCGTTGCACTCAGTCGCATAGCAATCTTTTTTAATGTTCTTAAAATAAAAATTGCAATTTTATTTGAGGTTGAGCAAGACAAGTATATATTTCACCGAAACATAAAAAGGACACCAGTTTCATTGAACATGCAGTTCTCAAATATCATGTACAATGCAGATATTGTAGGTAGGTATGTTATATTGATATAAATATGATATGGGTGGTTTAAAATATACAAAACATTAAATAGATTTAGAACACTCACAAGATTAACATATACCCGGGTAGCCATATGAAAAATAAATTTATAATACGGTCTATATTAGGTTTTATACACGTGGTATATACGTAGGCCACGTGTATAAACCATTTTCCGGTTACTCAAATTCCGAATCGTGCGTACAGATTAAGCTAGGTACTTTCGTATTATGGTCGGGAGCGTGCACTGCAGAAGTATTTTATACAACATTGAAAAAATAACTTTAATGTTAGAGTCCTAGAATGCAAAATCGTTTTAACAGTAATGTCGTGTCTCTGGCATGCGTGATTCAACCTCGTTCTCTCCCGAAATACATGCATTACGATTAGAATTTTGAATGCATCGGAGACTTTGAACGGATCATTGTTCTTTATTAAACAAAGGATGAGTCTCTCTGCTATCATATTTAAAAACTAGTAGTAAATAACCAGGAACATTAAAGTCTTTAGACAGACGCACTGCATTTCAACTGCAAACCTGCACTTCGACCGCGCAGTCAGCGTGCAGTCGTTGGAACTGCCCGTCTGGCTTTATCTAGAGTATTCTATCCTATTACCAATAAGTAATTAAAAAAATAAGTAAGTATTAACCTATTTTATTTTACGAAAAATATTGTTTAATAACGACTTCGTACGTACTTTCGAGTATCTGGATCTACGTACCGTGTACCTAAGTGTATATCTTATCCGCTTATTTTCGGGCATCTAAAATATGTACGAAATGTTAGAATCATCAGAACTGGGCTAAGACTCGTAAACTTTTTTTTTAAACCTCGTAACTTAAGGACTAGTACTTGACTAGACTAGTTTTCTTGAATAATTTTGGCCATCCAATAATGTTGGAAATATTTTTAGGGTCTAATGTCCTGTGTCCACTACCGATTTGTGCTTTAGCTCAACAATAGTTCTCTAAATCTGTCTGCATATTATAGTCCAGGCAAATTGACTCATTTACAGAGATAAAAAAAGAAAAATGTTATCCAGAAACTTACGTTTTTAAATGGTTAAGAGGGTTAAAGTCAACATGAGGAAAATGAGTTATGTACCCAAGAAAGTCAGGGGATGATTTTAGGGGTTGAAAAGGGGTGAAAATGGATACATCTCGTGTTTTTTGCAATTTCACGCGAAATTTGATGTCCTACTGAAAAATGTTAAATACAAAAGTTGTAGATCTTGGAAAAATCTACAACTTTTGTATAGGTCATTTTTTAATATAACCTCAAAATTTCAGAAAAAAATGCAAAAAATCAAAAAAATATATATTTTTTGTTTTTTACTTGTAAATTTCTCAAAAATAAATAGTTTTTAACCAAACTTGCTGAAAGTACTCCTTTTTGTGTCCCAAATAACAAAAAGAAATTTTAGATTGAAATATTAAAAACTGATTGAAAGATTCATTTTTTTCGGTCCGAAACACGTTGTTTTCAAAGTTACTTTTTACTACAGACAATCATCGTAGAGAGGTCATACAGGGCTCATTTTTTTCGTTTTGACGTCTACTTTTCAATGAAATAATAAAACAATACAGCTTCCATTTAAAAACATGTCTAAAAATTGAAAAATATAAAAAAAATATTTTGCAAAAACGAATTTTTTGGTTATTGTTAAGAATTTGTTATAAATAAAAAAAATATCAAAAACTAATAAGACCATTGAATTGTACGGGAAAAAGCACGAAGAAACAAATGTTTTACTATTTAAATACATTTTTTATTTTTGTACAATACTGCTATAAACATTGTAATAGCATATTCCGTGTAGTTGAAAGATGTCAGGTAAGTACATACAATGCGATCGACTTTTACTTTAATAAAAAAAGTTTCTCATTTCTCGCGATGAAATTAATTAATTCAATTATTTTCTACATATTTTGATAAATAAATCGTCTTATAATTATTTATTTTTTTACAAAATTTAAATTTGTACAAAATTATTTAAAACATGCTTTTAAATAATTGAATGTTTTTTTTTAAATGAAATTAACATGATTTATTATTTATGTTTTTTTTATAATGAAATTAACAAATTAATTATAATTCAATTATTTTCTACATATTTTGATAAATAAATCGTCTTATAATTAATTCTTTTTTTTTATAATGAATCTTTCAATCAGTTTTTAATATTTCAATCTAAAATTTCTTTTTGTTATTTGGGACACAAAAAGGAGTATTTTCAGCAAGTTTGGTTAAAAAATATTTATTTTTGAGAAATTTACAAGTAAAAAACAAAAAATATATATTTTTTTGATTTTTTGCATTTTTTTCTGAAATTTTGAGGTTATATTAAAAAATGACCTATACAAAAGTTGTAGATTTTTCCAAGATCTACAACTTTTGTATTTAACATTTTTCAGTAGGACATCAAATTTCGCGTGAAATTGCAAAAAACACGAGATGTATCCATTTTCACCCCTTTTCAACCCCTAAAATCATCCCCTGACTTTCTTGGGTACATAACTCATTTTCCTCATGTTGACTTTAACCCTCTTAACCATTTAAAAACGTAAGTTTCTGGATAACATTTTTTTGTTCTCCATATTCAACGTGCCTGGACTATTACTCATGGTCGCGTTCCGAACCTTGTATACTGTAAGGCTATGTTGTAAATTTAATTATGTTACTTGGTGCGCGTGAAAGAAGCCCCTCTGAGCGAATTACTGTAGTCTGTATTTATAACCCAGGTGCGTCCCTGAGCAATCAGTACTATTGCAGTCTTTTCCAAGCTGATTAGCTAATCCATTAGTGTTAGTGCAATGGCAGATCATAGGTGCAACTATTTATGTGGCCTGATAAATTTCTATAAGAACCAATACCAACAGAAAAAAATAGTACTAAATGATGATATTATTAGGATTCTACATATACAGCAACCTCTTATTTACCCTAAAGAATGTTAAAGCTTAATATAAAAGTTGCATAAAATAAATAATTACCTTTAAAAAGCGCGTGGGGCATGCTTAAGGGTGTCTTCTACTTCTCTAGCCTACAAATAGGTGATAAATAAAATATTAAAATAAAAATATAGTATAAAAAGAACAATAGAATGAAATTGTCTAAAACCAAGGAAGCATGTGTGATTAGCATTAAAAGAAAAAAGAATAAATAAATCACCTAAATAGTAAAAAAAAGTATCCTGTATATTGCTTATAAAAAATCTTAATCAATATATAAAATTTTCGAAAGAAGAATTACCACACTGACATGACAAAAAATAGGCTTTATAAAAAGTAAGCACAACTTTTGGGTTTTAGATATTATAGACATTAAATTTTGCAAATTAAAAGCATACTACAACACCATTGAATATGCTACATATTGTTTAGCCCCTAAGGACTCTCTTACATTTGATAGGTTTCTCTTGAGGCATGGTACACCATGGGAAACATGTTCCCAATGCATCCAGATGTTCATAAGTATCCACCATTACACCCACTATAAAACAATGTTAGGATGTTACGCTACACTTACGGGTCTACAAGGGATTACAAGGAAGTGCTTGGTGATGAATACTAAATCTGTTGCATGTAAAAATATGTATAGGGCAAAATAATTGAGTAATTTTAATGAACAGTTTTTGCTAGTACAAATGTTCACAATATGTACAACAACAGTTGAATATTGTTTTTGCAATGACAGAAAGATCACAAGGTAATTTTTATTTTTTACATGTAACCATATTCCATGGGTCTCAAAGCCATTTATTTCTGAAAAAATAATTATTGATGAAAAGTGTATATTATTTATGTTAAATACTTACGCACTGAAGACACTTGTTTAACATACTGCACTGCAATTCTTTTTAAGTAGTCTGCATGTTCATCTGAGACAAACAATGCCATGAAATTATGTGATACATAGGGCTCTAATTTTAAAGGGCAGTTTGGAGGGTCTCCTACATTCTCCACAACATGCTTCACTACTTTACCCAGCTGCAGTGAAGTTTCATCTGGAGCCTGAAATCATTTTATTTTTTACTTTTTATGAAAACGAATAGCACATGCTAAAAGTATTATGCTGTGTGCACACATGCAAATTAATCAATGTCTTGTAAGGGGTAATACTTAGAACAAGCATTTGTGGATCACACAAATGTTTGTTCCATGCAGGTATCAAACCTGCAACATATTGCACACAGTGGTAGTTAGAGTGATGACAATCTATACCACTTAGCTATCCATACAGTCTGTTTAAAAATAAATAGGTTCTTTTTCAAAATCCTATTCTTAATGCACATTTGACTCATAATTATTATTTTTAAATAAATTTTTAAGTACCTTAAAAAATGAAACTAATGTTATGTGAGGAGGAAAGTTATGGGCTCCATTCCAGCCAGAGATGACTTTTGATTTATCCCAAAACTCAAGTAGTTGGCTAAGTAATGGTCCAGTAGGACTAGCATAGAAGATATACTCTCTAGGCTCATCTGCATCAATGTGGGCATCATTCACATGAGTGAGAAGCCAATCCGATGCTAATTGGACACTCCGGTTACCAGTAGCTGCTAGAGCCTTGAGTCTGTAAATAAAGACCAAAAAAAATTAAAAGCTTGGAATATTATAAAAATTAACACAACACGCATTGAAAAAAAACTAATAATTATTAATAACTAACTAAATAACTATTACGTTTTCCAAGAACGATGTTTTTCAAAATCTTATTCATCAAATTTGAATTTAAGTTTATAGTAAGCGCGTACCTACAGGTAACTATTTTAATTCGTGAATAACAGAATATTCATAATATACTTTTATGATAATAAATAACACGCAGGAAAATTAACTTACGCCCGGTGTCTCGGAAATCCCATTTGCAAGAGTATTTGTAGTGGAGAGGCATCTTGCTTTACTCTACTAGAGGAAGATACTTTTCGTGGAGGAATATTTGCCATTTTTACAAAATAACTTTGTAAACTACACCAAACTCGCCGCATAAAAACAACCCATACGAAAACAGAAATAATTTGTGAAATGGCCCAAAAAATAACCAGTCGCAATTCAAGAAAAAAACAGGCAGGATCAAAACATTGACTTGAGAAAATTCAGGGAGACCAGTAATAAAAATATATTTTTGGGACAGACTGTTCAAAAACTAAGCTAAATTACGAAAAGTTAGCAAAATGCTAAAAGCAAGGCCCAAAGTTTAGCTCAAAGGCGAGACTAATATACTACCATCGTAATGTTTTAGTTTTGCTAAAGCGTTTAAAATGGGCAAATGTCTAAGCGCAAAATATATAAATTTTAGGGCACTCAGATGGTCTTTTGCTGTCTTTGTTTCTGAGTGAAGAGCCTTTAAATTTCATCTACTAAATTCACAAAGACTAAAATATTGTTTTAATTTTTGGAACATGGCCTGAACATGGTAAGTATGGTAACACATAGAGGAAGAAATGTCAAAAAACGAATTAAATTGACGTGACGGCACAACGCGTGTGTTTGATTTTGTCCGGCGTTACGTATTTCAATAATATTCAGCTATAACAATTGAGTGTATTTACTTAATATTAACTACAGTTTGAAAGTGTTACTACAATGTATCTGAGATACTACTTAAACGAAAATGGGGATAGGCAGTATACATTAGCGGTACGGCAAATATTAAGTTAACATTAAAATAACCTATATCTCACGTGTTTGTTTACCAATATGTATTTTAGTTCATAGAATGTAAGAAGTATTTTGAAATGAATTAAATATTCATATGTATATGAATTAAGTACCTAATTATATGGTTACAATTACTTTATTGATAAACTTTCTTATTTAAAAAACACTGTGTGTGTAACTTTAAACTGTTTGTTATACATATTTTAGCCTATAAACTACTTACAGGTCTACAGATTTTTTATTATATTAAGGATATAGGTACTGATTAGTAATCTTAGTCAATTTATTAACTGCATTGTTTCTTATTTACAGACCATTGATCCTTATGGAAAACCTACTATATCAGCACATCCAGGTAAATTCTCTAAAAACTGAATTATCTAACTGCCGTAACTGCGACATATACAGTATACTATACATACTTAGTCCAGGATACCCAGATTTCCATATTAATTAAAAAAAAACTAACCATTGTACCGCAATAATAGGATCTATAAAAAATATTTTTGCATCACAATGAAAACAAGATGTTAACAAAATCTTTAACTTTATAGATTCCTGAAGTAAGTCTTAAATATTTTCTTTATTTTCAGCTCGGTTCTCTCCTGAAGACAAGTATTCCAGACACAGGATTATTATCAAGAAACGATTTGGACTTCTCCTCACACAGCAACCGGAACCCATACTATGAGAATAATGTTTTTGACTAAGTTTAATTATAAGATTACTGTAATATAAAATTGTTGTTTCATTTGTTACGTATTATCTTCTCTTCATCTTCTCATATCACTTGCCTTTGCCCAGTAGTGGGACAATGTTCTTGTGCATAGGCTATTCCCTAACTCTGTTTTAATTTATTACTCCTAGTTGATACAGCTTTATGTCGTGTGAGCAATACAATTGTGCCTGTGCTGTTGCAGTTTGGACAATAATTATAGTATAGGTCATAAAATTTTACTGTGTAATGAAACGTCGTCTTACTGCTACTCAGAGTACATTTGTTCTGTGCTGCTACTATAGCAGTAAGACGACGTAACTCACGAGTTTAGTGTAAACTAAAAATACAAATAAAATAACAGGAACTTTTAGATATCAGTTCCTGCTAATAATTTGCATATTACAAAATAATTTTTAATTACCGTCATCTAGGAATAAGATAAATAATTAATAATCTACAAAACGCGTTTTAACCACTAGACATAAATAAGAGGAAGGTTTTAACACTGAATTAAACGCAATCAACTGTTCGGTAAACAAATAGTTTTATTAAACTCAACGAAACATGCGCTGTAGACAAATAGCAATGTGTATCTTCCTATCCTAGGAAATCTCTATAATCAATTATTTATATTTAATATACTCACAGATATACATACTAGAAATTAAATTATTGAGTTTGACGATTCAACATTTATGTTTTCGACATACGTTTCGATAATAGATTTTGAACTTTATACTCAACTCAACTCTTACAGTAATAAATAAAATAATTATCTTTTTACGGAAGAAGAATACCTACGATAGATAGAGTAGGTGGTACGGTCGAAAGACTTTAGCCCACAGAACAAATGTACTCTACGATGTACTGCTTTAGCCTGCATAATAGGCAAGAATTACAGAAAAAACAATAAGATATAAACTCTATGGGAAGAATAAACAACTGTGACAACCACAGAGTACTTTTGGTGACAACTGTCAAGTCAATGTCATCTGAAACTAGTGTCAAGATATCTGATTGTTATTGTTTTTGGATGTAATATAATTTTTGAAATATAATTGCTAGTACAGTATGTCGTATAAAAAAGAGGATTTAAAGGTTTACTGGAGTAAAATAAACTATGCATTCCCGATCCTTAATGATACGATCTTCAGTGACTGCAGCAACACGGAGTACGATGATATCCAACAAATTATCGTCGGCCTCGGTATTCAGATCAAAATACGGGACCTTGTTCTGGTCCACGTTGAGAAAAATCTTCGGCAGCATGTAGCTCCTTCGTTTTGGTCAAAATTTGTTAAAGTGGAAGAGGATGTCAAAGGTTTTCAACTGTTCAAGTCTGCAGTTAACGACCTTTACGACTCTGTTACAAATTTCTCAGGGATGCTACAGAGATTGACCATACTGAATAACAGCTGTAGTGATAACAAACCTGTATATGGAGAGAAAGACATTGTTTCCGGGTTTAAACAATTAGTGAGGGCAACACTTCTATCTCAGTTACCATTAGATTTCCAAGTGATAATTCACAGCTTCTACAAAGTATCTTTTAATGTTTTTGATAATGAATATGAAAGCTCTGATATGGGCGAAGATGTCATGTGTTCTGGATGCTTGAATGAGTGTTCAGACTGCAATTGTATGTATATTGTGAAGGTGTTTCATGATACTAACAGAAAGCTGATGGAGTTACAACTACTTGAAAGACTGACTGGGCAAGTTTTAACAAACTTCATACAAATGAGAATAGAATCTCACATACAGAAGCTTTGCACTGGAACATTTGATGTATCACATATAGGGTTCTTAGAAAACTGGCTTGAAACTACTGTCATGTCATGGTTAACTAGAATATACTGTGGAGGGTCATCAAAGCCATCTCCAGATGATAAAAACACTTTGAATGCTATATCTAAGTTCAAACAAAAATTAAGTTACTTCCTTTATCACAGCTATACTAAACTAAGAATAGACCAGTTATTTAACATTATAATAGAATATCCAGACTCACAGCCTGCTGTTGATGATATAAAGCTGTGTTTAGAGAAAACTGATCTTAGATCCACTTTATGTAAGAATTTGCAAAGTGCTCTTGAAACAAGATTGTTACATCCTGGTGTAAACACGCCTGATATATTAACTGCATATGTGACTACTATAAGGGCACTGAGACATCTTGACCCATCTGGAGTTATACTTGAAACAGTAACTAAACCTGTAAGAAATTATTTGAGGAATAGAGATGATACAGTGCGCAGTGTAGTCAGTAGTTTGACTGAAGAGGGTGCAGGCAGCGAGCTGGCAGAGGAGCTGGTCAAATTTGCAGCAGAAGCCGAAGGTGATAGTGAAAAGGATGAGGCATGGGATGATTGGAACCCTGACCCTGTTGATGCAGATCCCACTGTTGACTCAAGTGACAGACGAGCTAATGATATTATATCAATGCTGGTCAATGTTTATGGTAGCAAGGAACTGTTTGTGAATGAATATAGGACTCTTTTGGCCGACAGGCTCTTGGCACAAAATGCCATCAACACAGAAAAAGAAATAAGATACCTAGAGTTATTGAAGTTGAGATTTGGAGAGTCACAACTGCATTTCTGTGAAGTAATGCTTAAAGATATATCAGATTCAAAAAGAATTAATGCTCTTATTCAACAAGACAAGGAGATTGAAATCTTAAACAAAAAGTTTACTTCAAATGCTATGATCTTATCTGCCCAGTTTTGGCCCCCATTTAAAGATGAGAGTTTGGAATTGCCAGAGGAAATTAAACACCATTTAGAAGCATACACTAAATCATTTGAGGCTTTGAAAGGTAACAGGACTTTAAGTTGGAAACCACATCTTGGCAATGTGAATATTGAAATAGAAATAGGAGAGAAAAAATTGGATTTAACAGTTTCACCATTCAATGCTACACTTATAATGCACTTTCAGAATAAGCCAGAATGGACCATAGAAGAACTACATCAGGTCATGAAGGTACCTGTGACTATATTGAGAAGAAAGATAACATACTGGCACTCTATGGGCCTTATAACTGAGAAAAGTCCAGATCTGTTTGTTTTGGTAGATGGTGCTGATGGAAACAAAGCTAATGTAGCAACAAATCAGGTTCAGGAGATGATATGTGAGGATGATGAAACAGAGAGTGTGATGGCGTCTGCACATGACCAGAGAGAAGGGGAACTGCAAGTGTTCTGGTCATACATTTTTGGGATGCTCACCAACTTGGACAGTCTTCCGTTGGACAGAATTCATCAAATGTTAAAGATGTTCGCGTCTCAGGCTCCCGGCACAGAGTGCAGTCTTCAAGAACTCAGACAGTTTTTAGATACCAAAGTAAGAACACATCAGCTTGTCTTACAAGGTGGTATGTATAAATTACCTAAGACATAATTACTTTAAGAAAATAAATCTTGTAATCGAATTTATGCTTTTATTTCTCTGTTTGATGTTAATTTTAATCAACAAAAATAAACAATGAAAGTTTAACAAAACTTTATTTTTACATAAATTTAAATATAAAAATTTGGTTACATTATATAATGTCTGTGGGTTAATATCGGGATTACTTATCATATGTGACAATTCTTGAAGCTATTTCAATCAACAAATACTAGCAATAATAAATTAGCTGAAATAAGTTATAAGTAATACCACCACATTGTAAATATAACATTTTAATACTTAGTGTTTGCAATATATAAATTAATCTTGTGTCAGTCTTAACAACTACAAAAATACTGTTTATAATTAAAAAGTGGAATTAATCATTCAGATTAATAAATAATAACTATTACAATGAAATTAAACTAAGAGATACTGAGACACAATACAGATTCTTCAAAAAATATTTTGAATGGAATGCATCAGATTATTTGATGTGTGAGTACCACAGGTAAACCATAAATGCATGTCGATTGTTACACAATATTATCACCACATTATCTCAATTAACTTGATTAATATTATTACAAAGGTCAATTTTATTTTCAAATAATAAAAGAATGGAATGTAGGCACGTTTACATTTTATCAATTAACAATCTCCGAAGGTGTAAATAGAACAAAATAAAAACATAACAATCAAGACCAATATATACAAGGGTAGGGAAATAATTTATTATGTTGTTTTTCTTAAGATTTATTGCCCCAAACTATACATTAGACTCTAATGATTAGAGCATCGCCGAGCGTTAAGTATGATATATTGTGGAATAATGACGTAAGACTATGCCTGGAACATTTTACTTGGTACGTTTATGTACATTTTGGTCTGATATACGTCCTCTCCACATAGAAAATAAATAATAACAACGAATGGGACTCGATTTAAATATCAATTATGCAAATAAATAAAATTGTATAAACAAACCTACAACAGTTAAAGCTCTACGTCTAGTTTACATATGTACAGAAACATCAATGTAATGTCGAATGGTTGCTGATTACTGTTTTTATTTATATTATATTATGAAACATTTACATAAAGATATGCGTTAAAACGTTTTAAACATTCCAACTTTACAGTCTGCACAATACTTCAAGCTAACAGCAAGCATGTACATTACATTTTAAATGCAAGACTACAGATATTAAAAGCTTATAAAATATTAAGTACATGAAAATTCCTTTAAGTCCGTTAAGTAGTGCTATAATCTCTCGATGGACGAATTAACTTAAGATACAGAGCGGAGACGTTCACAGAACATTTCACTGCGGCCGGCAGAGGTCGGTCCGCTGCTCTCAGCGCATCACACAGCCGGCACCGACCGATATCACGATTATTGACAAAAATAAATACTTGCAACATATATTACACCCAAATGTTCCCCATGTCGGAATGAAGGTTAAAATTCAATTTGATTCGATCTAGAAGAATAAGTCAGGTAAAGAAACAGATCAAGTCGAACATCTTACTGTATTCGTAATACTAGATTTAATTGTTACGCACCATATTAACTTTTAGCGACCGGATACAAAATATTAACGGCGCTCGCGCATTAACTTCTCGCGGTAGGGCACTTACTACATATAAGGCGTCGTAGCGAGCTTTACACTGTTACGTGTGAAGCAATGGCCACACTTAGCGGGGTCTACGAAGGAACGTCATAGCGCGATCTGTACGATAAAAATATGCGCGATGACTGACGAAAACGTTGGCGGTAGCATGGATATTCGCAGGAGTCCGGTTAGTTGCTGATATACTGCACCATTGCAGCTTACGCTGTCGTGTAGTGTAGCTCACCGGTGTCGGCGAGGTGCTGGAGCCAGCGCGGGCAGCGGCGCGGGAATAGCAGCAGGCCCCGGGCCGCGTCTCGCCAGCACGCGCTTGCCGGGCCGCGGGGACGCGCTGTGCGGCCCGCCCGCGCCCGTCCACGCGCCGTGCGACCCGCTTGCTCCAGCCCAAGAGTTCGCGCCGTGGTCCAGCAGTGCCGCCGCCAAACGCCCCGTGCCTTGATCTGTAATAACGGTTTCTTAGTAAACTTGTTATTTGCTTAAATAAAAAATATGTAAAAGAAGGAAGTCCGGTTATTACAAAATATATACAAAAAATTACTAGTAAGAAAAACTGGTAGACTTGTCAACCAGTAAAAAAAAAAAACCAAAAAGAAGCACCTAGACTATGTATCCGGGGAATGTTTAGTGCGCGCGCGGCGGGTGGGCCGGGCGGGCGGCGGGGCGCTAGGGTTACCGTGGGCGAGGGCGGCGGGCGCGGGCTCGCGCAGGCGCTCCACGAAGGCCTCGAAGGTGGTGGGCAGCGTGTGCTGCAGCACGAGCGCGTCCAGGCTGCGCGCGCGCTCGGCGTAGGCGTGCTGGTACAGCGGCATGGTGGCCCGCACGGCGCGCCCGCCCGCCACCGCCGCCGCGCGCACCAGCGCCGCGCAGCCGCGCAGCCCCACCACGCACTCCTCCCACAGCGGCCCGAACACGCACACCTGGGGCACATTTGTTCTTAAACATTGTAACGAACACAGATAATTATTTAATTAATATATTATGATAACTCTGGTTACATTATATTTATTTTTTCTTTAATTATTCATGGTATTATCAGCACAGCCATTTATATTGACTTACATCAGGCTTCCTAGACACTGTACACCTCAGCAGGCCGCCAGGCAGCGGGTACAGCACGATGAGAACGTCACAGAACTGCGTCGGCAACGTGTCGCGCTTGTACGGCCGCCAATGCTCGCTCCACACCACGTGCACCTCGTCGTTACCCAAATGCCGCGTCTGAAATATTAAATGATGAAATAAATATGTTAAGCTTTTTAGTTCAAATATTGATTTATCTATCGATTATCGTATCGATATAATCGATTATGGTCGGTTCCAAACCACTGTATTAACAACTTGCTTTCTGTTCGTATTATTCAACACAACAATAAACAGCTTAATATGTAAAATAAAAAAAGAACTTACGTTCCTGTGTTTTTGCCTTATTAAGATAGTCAGCAACGCACTAAGTTGAGGTCCAAACCCCGCAGGGAGAGCCCTTATAGAACGTTGCTGTCGTACTTAGTTTATTTTACTTTGCTCCGGTTAGAAGCCCTTAAGGTTCTCGCCAAAACTCCGGTGAAGCAGTCAAAGCCTGCGCTCAGGCTAACTGCAGTAGACCTCTTCCAAATTGAATACCCCTCTTAATTTGGTGAGATTGAGTCGATACCTTGTTGAGTATGGCGTCGGGCGAGTCGGCCGGCATGCGCGTGGCGACGTGGAAGAGCGCCTCGAGCGTGAGCGCGGCGAGGTAGGGCGCCGACACGCCGCCGCCGCCGCCGCCGCGCAGCCCGCCCGTGAAGCCCACGTGGCTCTCCAGCTCCACCTAGACACACCACAATATACCGATACTAATGTTCTTTAATAGTTCCACAGTAAAGTCGAGTCGTTGTGGTGGCCAAACGGTTTAATAATGATGACCCGAATTGTGAACAAGGTTGCAGGTTTGAAACCGGTCACTTTTTCAAAGTTATATGCAGTAAGTTATTTATTATTTTATAGCGGTTCTGCTGGCAGAGATTCATAACATATAAGCAGATTTACGTTTGTACATTTATTTTATAATATTGTTTTCGTATTTCTGTATTATTTTGTGTGTGTATGTAGATAATGAACTAACTATAAAATTGCTAGTAATAATAATATCTTTATTGTCAGGAAAATATGTTAAAAAGTAGCACTACCTATAAATAAAAAATCTAGTAAGTGAACCTAGTAAGTAAGTAAATCGGAATATGAATCCGGAATCCGCATATGAGAAGTGCAGTAATCAATGCCCGTTTCTTCTTTGTCATCTTTATAACTTTCCTGCCCGACCATGGGAATACGTTGCTAAACTTGAGTTTAACTAGTTAAGTCGGAATATAAAATCTAATAAACGATCATACCTCCCAGGCTAGAGCTGCTAAGAACGCCTCGTACGCAGGGCTGCCACAGCGATTTGAGAGGATTTCATTACGCGTCTCCTGTCCCTTGCCTACGTATATCACCGCCACTTTATGCGTTTCTCGACACCTGTTGAAGATAAAAGTTATACTTTAATTAAAATTATATGTGAGTTGTTGTTTGATCTGCTGTCTTTGTTCTGTGTAGATAATACTTTCAATTTCATAATGGTACCTCAAACACTTGTTTATTTGGCGCGGTCCCTAAATGATCTTAATTATTGTTATTATCAGAAAGACAGCGTGCTACTGTGGAGTTTGGTGCGCGGTTTCTTCTCCACAGCTAGAGTACTTAGGAAGCGTTGAATGGCAGGCGAATCAAGGTGCTGTCCATTTTAATTATGACGTTTGAAAAGTGCTTGTTTAGAACCTAGGCCAGAGAGTCCAACCTAAACCATTTTAGCAAATAGCTAGGGTTTAACGGAAGGCTGCTTCGTGCTAATTGGTCGAGTCAAGTTTCTGTGTACATGTGAAGACAAGAAATAGATTCATTTAATATATATTTAGAGTGTCGAGTGGCGTACACACCGGTTTCAAGGTGTCGCCAGCAATGAGGTCCCGGGTTCGATCCCCGACCCGGCCTGGCATAGAACCGGGCCGGGACCCCACATTTGGGTTTTCTGCATTGGTAGAAAACCACTTTTCTACATTGTCTCGGGTCAGGGTGTTTGTGGTACCTTCGATGTCTCTGAATTTCATACTTTGGGTTCAGAGCAATGTATGTGATGTTGTCTACATTTATTGATTTATTATATTTTCACAAGATTATCACCTCTGCGCGTCCAAGTTCCGCAGCTCTCGCAGCAGTCTGTCCGTGCGGCGCAACAAGTGCGCGTGCGTGCGTCGCGCGGGAGCCAGCGTCCCCAGCTGCGCGGCCAGCGCCCGGCACACGCCGAAAGGGGGCGCCGGGGGCTTCGCACTGCATATCGGGATCTCTTCCTCTTCGGTACTGAAAAATATATTGTTATGTTAATATTTTTCTTTGATTCAAATAGTAGCCTAATTTGGAATAAATTAAGAATAAGAATCGTTACAACCAGTTAATTAAAAATAAAATTTAACGAAACTTAAACTAATGATAAATTTAATTGTAACAAGCATTAACGATAATGTACAGTGATCTCAAAACTAAGCATTGCTTGTATCTTGGAGACCAGAGTTGCGTGTTGAGAATGTAATTTGGTATAAAAAAAAAACATTGTAAGTAGGTCTGTATATTAGCAAAATAAACCTAATATAAATGAATTCCAAAGAATTTTAGGTAATAACCGTAATCAGAGATGGATGGAAGATAAATGAGAGTAGTTGCGTAGTGTATAGCATAGCGTGTACCTGTCCCTGGTGGCGAGGTAGTGGCGCTCGTGGTTGCGGTGCGCGACGAGCGTGGCCACCAGCTCGTCCTCGGCGCCGGGCGCCAGCGGCGACGCGCCCGCCGCGTCCAGCCGCCGCCCGCACACCACCTCCGGCGACGTGTGCCCGATGTACGCCAACACCTGCACATAATACCGTTAAGTCATTTAAAAAAAAACTCATCTAATTTCCACAATGCAAAATTTAATGCTTAGAACAGATACACACATTTTGACTGTACGTCAAAACGTACCAGTAGGTCACCACGCCAATTACTACTGTGAGCATGCTGCGGGTTCGATACCAGCATGAATCAGAACAATGTTTGTTTAGTCTGTTTTTTTTTTCGTGAAACCCACAAACGAGTGCCGCATTATGGTATTTAATCCTACAAAGATTAAATTCCGTTTAAGGGTGCGTTTGCAATTTAGGCAAATTTATGCTATTTTTGAGTACGTTTTGTGACTAAACTAGAGCAAATCAAATATAAATAATAACTAGCACGCATAAATTGACTCTTTATCTGTAAATTGTTGGGGCATTTATGTTGAAAAATATAGAATTTTATAGTGCAAAAACGATCTTCCGTTGCCATCTTTCACAAAATGTACGTTTTAGGGTTAAGTTTTAGTACCTTTTTTGTCCTATTATCTATATATTTTAAGATTTCTAAAAATAGTGTACGTATGCAGACATATTAAACTTTAATTTCTTGAGAACAAATATATCAAAATATCACAAATAGACGCAGAAAAAATTAAAAACCTGTGACCTATATTTTCGCTTATTTTGACATTACGAATGAATCTTAATCGATTGTATTAGGGGTTATTTTATTTTTGGTTGCCGTCTTGACTTGTCAGAAACATTTTGAATGAGATCTCAGTCGGCGGCCGGCCGCCTTCGTGAGCGGACACTGTATCGCCTTTTTGCAGATTTTTGTGTTGAAAAGATCGCTGTATAAATACAAAATATTCGATAAACCAAATTTGATACTTGATAAGGTTATTTTATAATCACATATTTTTATTATGATATTTTATTTCACTACTAGCTGTCCCCCGCGACTTTGTCCGCGTGTTTTAGTTTCAACGTTTTTTCATTTTTGCGACATTTTTCATTTGTGCTCCGCTCCTATTGGTCGTAGCGTGATGTTATATAGCCTATAGCCTTCCTCAATAAATGAGCTATCCAACACTGAAAGAATTTTTCAAATCGGAAAGGTAGTTCCTGAGATTAGCGCGTTCAAACAAACAAACAAACAAACAAACAAACAAACAAACAAACTCTCTAGCTTTATAATATTAATATAGTATAGAAAAGTAAGTAGAATTCATAAATGCCTATTAGTCTCGAACTTGATGGAGTAACCTGAGGGTATACTTCCGAGACTGATACTGAAACTCCTAGGTGAGCTGAGTTTGGACACGTTTTCCGTAAAATCAGATAAAGATAAAGATTTGGTATACCTCAAAAGTGGTCCCAATTAATATATTTCCGGATGAAAATTAGAGCTGTCAAATTGAGTTTCGTCGACTATAATTCTCATCATCATCACCACCCTCGAACAAAGAGATAAGTTTATCGCATTGCAACCCTAAATACGAGAACCCTCGGAACACAAGAAAGTTTATTAGAACTAGAAGAATCCTTAGAACGCATTAAATATGACATTCTTGGTATAAGTAAATTGCGCAGATTGGGCGAAAAAATCGTGGGCGTTTCGGATAGAATAGCAATTTTGAATATAAAATTCCCAGGTTATAAAAAATCTTGGTCCATCATACAAGTGTATGCACTAACTGAGCAAGCAGAGACAACAGTACTCGAAGAATTAGTATTGGCTGTGAAAAATAATTCAGAAAAACACATAGTTCTTTTGGGCGATTTGCTCAAGTTGGAGAAAGAAAAAACTGGAATGAACATGTTCTTGGAAAGTTTGTATATGGCAAGAGAAGTCGAAAAGGACAAAGGTTGTTGAATTTGGATGGAACACAACCTATTCATCATCAACTCAATTTAAAAAAAATATCATTAAAACAAATGGACATGGATATCCCCGGATGGTACGTATAAAAATGAAATTGACTACATAATAAGCAGCAACCCTAAAGCATTAATTTTTAGATACTACTGTTATTCGTAAACTAAATTTTAATTCAAACCACCGATGTTCCATTAGAAAATTTCAAACAAAAAATCCGCATAGTCACTCACATAAAAAACCCATAAATTTGAAAACTAAACACAACTCAACTTACAAAACACAAAGCAATTCCAAATAAATGAACAAATCGCAAATAATGATATAGATGCAATTGAGAAATAAGACATCCTTGAAAATAAATTATACTGCAGCTTTTCTTCCAGAAACAAAAGCAAATATCAAATGAGCGAACATACCATGCAACTAATCAGTGAACGAAAAGAACTAATTAAAAAAGGAACAAAAAAGTCAATATTACCTTTATTGTAGATGTTAGCAAAAAGATAAGAGAAAGAAAAAAATCACAAATGAGCTGTTGAGAGGTGCTATTGAAGATTTGACACCCATGCTTACAAACATTTTCAATGATATACTTACAACTGGTAGCATTCCCAGACAATGGACTGAATCTCATTTTGTTTTATTGCATAAAAAAGGAGATAAAGAAAACATAGAAAACTACAGACTTATATGTCTTACATCTAATGTATACAAAATATTTTCCAAGGTTATACTATACTATATTTATAGACTACGCCAAGACTTTTGATAGCCTGAGCCATAAGTACATCTGGGAAAGCCTAGAACACCAAGGAATACCAAGCATGTATATCAAAATTATAAAGTGCATATACTCAAATATCAAGGCTAGGATTCAACTAGAGATATTAGGCAAGGAGTTTCATGTACAAAGGGGCGTGAGACAGGGGGACCAACTCTCCCCAAAATTGTTTTCCGCAGTACTAGAAAATGTATTCCGAAAACTTAATTGGGACGATTATGCCATAAATATAATCGGTTCAAAAATGTACCATCTGAGATTCGCTGACTACTTGGTGCTGCTTGAAGAAAGTCCAAAAAAGGTTGAGTGTATGATACAAGATATAAGCAAAGAAAGTAGAAAAGTTGGCTTTAAAATGAACACTTCCAAAACAAAATTAATGTCAAACTTCCAAAAAAGAGACATCAAGAGCAACAACGAACTACTAGAAGGAAATCAACCTCAGAATTGCTTCCGGGTGAAAGAAATATTGGTCACTTAAAGAAATAATGAAATCAAAAGACCTAGCCATGTCACTGAAAATGAAGACTATCAACCCATGCCTGACGTACGGCTGCGAAACTTAGGCCCTCACAAAGGTATTGAGAGAAAAATAGAAATATAGTTTTGCGCTTAAGAACTAAACTTACTGACATACTGACTCGAGTCGATCAACAAAAATGGAGATCATATGATGTGGGACACAAAAGGAAAATGAAGCAAAGCAGTATCTGAATGGTACCCATCTGAATGGACGCAGAGAGATTAAGCTAACAGCAAGACCAATGTGGAGAAGGGTTGCTCAGGATAGACAACAATGGAAATCGTTGGAGCAGGCCTATGCCAAAAGGCATGCTGAATTAAGAGATATATTGTAAAAAAATTCATCATAATGAACTTTCAACTTTCAACGGCGCTTTCTCCCTAAACGTATGGGCCGAGGTAAAGCGCCTGCTCGTTACGCGAAGTAACGATGATACGAACATACTCCGCGCATGCGCTTTCAAGCAATCACAGCGTGGCGGCTGCGCATATGCGAGTGTTACAATAGGCCGCTACCAGTATCCGGTAGGCAGTTCAGTGTGTCGTACGTATTTAAATTGTACAAAATAGTAATCAGTGTTAATAAAAGTTTAAGCCTTCAAAAGCTCTACTCAATTACTTACCCACCCCGACTACATATCATATTATTATTACAATTCTCATACAAATACTACATTAAAACAGTCTTTTTCAAGGCGAAAACTGATTTGACACTTCTAAGTTAGTTGTTACCTGTTGCCGTCCTTTTCTCACGCTGTAAGTTAGTAAAAAATAGCAATGGTTTAATTTTGATTTAGTTAGCGTACAAGGGAATTGGCGGCATTGTGTACCTTTCATATCTCAATTGGTATTGTAGATGCCGAGATATTGGACATTTGGGAAAACACATTCTTCACATATCCAAACAAATATTCTAAAAATAAAGAATTGATTACGTCTAATTTATTATTCTAACAATCATCAAAGTACCTCTTTCTTCAGGTCACTCCATCAAATACGGAAGTAAGATCTTTTCATAACTAGGAAAACGAGCCCGAACTCGGTACATATGGACTCACCGAGGAGTTCCAGTAGCAGACACCGAAGTACACTCTCATCTTCAGTTTCATTATAAATAACAAAACCAGCCCAAATTCCACACTGCAATCTTTCTACTAATAGAAGGCTTTCAGTCACTGAAGTAGGTATTTTTATAGTAATATTTAGAGAAAATATAGACAGCAATAGGAAAAAAAAATAAAAAAATGTCTATACCTATGTACGTATTAAAAATAAATAATAAAAAAACAAAGTATCAAAATTAGTTAACTTGATTATAAAAACCGCAGCAAACCGTGCCTATACTTGTGAGTATGACTCATGTCAATGTAGTAGTGCGATTCTATGCCTGTCAATTTTGAAAATACGTCCTTAAATAAAAATAAAATAAAACACGATTTGTTGCATTACCGTATCGTAAACTATTGGCATTGGCGGACACACGGGCTGTACTTGTTACAACGCGGCGGTGCAACTGCAGTAAGGAGAAAAGTGTAAGCATGCCAGCGCCGGAGAGGTGCTGCTCCGACACCGTAACGCGACACGAAAATGACTAATCCGTCGTATCTACGCCGAAACGCACCTTGTGTAGGCGTGCAAATATATTATGTACAATACATGGAACTTTTAGCCACCTTCGCTGGTCAGAGGCACTTGAATTATAAGAATTAACCTTAACGTTTAAATAATACTTATTCATAACAATAGGTTTCTATCTTACATGATCTAGTTGATGTTTATCCGGAGGGCAGTTCTTGTAATCCGGTAGCAGGTCTGGCGGTAACGGCGGCGGGAGCGACGATAACGTGTTGTCTCTCGGACATTCCGCACTAATAACAAACAACAATTATATATAATTTATCATTATTGGATGATAAGATACAAAATGGTAATTTTGAATAAAATGGCTTATGGCACCTCGTTCATTGACACAAAATAATACAACAGAGGTCAATTATTTAGAACTTCTATTTTTTTATGATACTTAAGTTAACAATAAATTACTTCCATTATATTCTCCATGAAAATACAGACGTAACGACAACTTAACTCGATAATTTACAACTGCTTTTGAATACATACCTGTCTGGTAATTGTAGAGGTTCGACAGTCTCGGAGGAAGCGATGGAGGGGTCGTAGTAGAGGGCGGAAGCGTCCCAGCACGCCTTGCCGGCGATGTCACGCAGTAACACTCGCACTTGACGGTCTGACGTCATCAGACCTGTGGATTGACACGACTATGATAAAGACTAAGTTTCCTGGTGGTAATGTCTTCTAAATGACTTGAGATTTCTATACATTATGAACTAATTCTGTAAATTTTGGTTTAAAATATAGATTTAGGCATCTGTCTAAATTATAATAAATATAACACCGGCCTATAAATGTCCCACTGCTGGGCACAGGTCTCTTCTCAAGTAGAGAAGGAACGAGTATTCTCAATTTTGTAGATCAAATACTGCCTAAAACCAAATTCAGCGTAGTCTATTCAACAGTCCCGATTATCAAATACGTGAACTAAACTTGAGTTCTTTACAAGTTTATCGTATTACGAAGAAGAATAAATTAAAACTCTTACCAGTTCCTTTAGAGAATCGTAGATTTGAATTGCTACTAGTATTGTTGTTCTTTATTGTCTACATAGAAGACTTAAAATAAAGGTACATGTTTAAAATTTTATATACAAAGGCGAGCTTAACTTTGAGTAGCCACTAGTTATAAAAGTATATATTGTGGTGTGTCACCTGGCGTGGTAGCAGCTGGCATATCAAGCGCCGGCAGCTCGATGAACGAAGCTAGCGTAGAGTCGCTTAACCGAAGCATTTGCACGTGCGGCGCCGACAGTACTGCGGGACCCAACTCGCCGCCCAACGCGGGGCTGTCGTGTTGTTCGCACACCGATGACGAAACTTGCCAACCGTTCCATAGCGGCCAGTGGCCCAGGAATAGTACTAGTTGAGTGCATATCTACGGAATAATGTTCAATTTTATGTTCGGAAAAAAGTAACCATTTTAAAGGCAACTAATGAAAATAACCAATTACCACTGTGCGCAACGAGTCGCTAGTTCGATCCCCGCATGCGATAAACATTTGTGTGATCCACAAATGTCTGTTCTAAGTCGGGGTGTTATTTGTGCATGTGAATTGAACATTTGTGAAACCCCACGCGATACAGGGATATGTTAAAAAAAAGATACTATAGAAAAGGCTAGGCATTAGAAGATTTATTTACTAGCTGTGAACCGTAGATTTGCCTCGAAGTTCACGTTTCCGAAGAGTTTTGCAAAAAAGTATCCGTACATATTGTCCCCATGTGTAACTTACCGTCTGTGCCCAAAGTTTCACATCTATGGTAGAAACCGGCGATGTCTTTGGTCCCAAATTGTCCAGTTGTATATTGGGGTCAAAGTCTTCATCGACGGGCAGTGATAGGCCTTCAATGTCCGCTCCGTTAGTGCCTTTCATTACAGCATATAACACCTGAAAATTGATCGGTGTTAAAAAGTGACTTAATTTAATGATGATTTTTTATGATATAATAATAAATAAATGTGGGCAACATCACATACATTGCTCTGAACCGTAAGTAAGTAGCTGAAGCACTTGTGTTATGGAATTAGGGACAACGAAAGTACTACAACACCCATACCCGAGACAATGTAGAAAAGTGGTTTTATTCATTGACCCGTCCGGGGATCGAAACCGGGGCCTCAGAGCTCGACCACGGAGGTCGTCAATGTTAAAATGGTCCATGTTGTAGTGAACTTCATCATAAATTAGGTAATCATGAATAGGGTTAGGCGACCTATTATTGTCCTTTGTGTATGAGGGAAGAAATCAGCACACATTGGGGCAGTTGCAGACCATAATGTTCATTTTATGGTTATAACTTAATGTGCAGCAAAATGTAAAGTGTGCCATCCAACCTCCTAAAATAGGTCAGATATTAACTGGTATAAATTCGTAACAAGATAATCAGGACAAATTTTGTAAGATCTAACACGCGTTGTGTAACATCACCGCCAGACTTCAGTTTTCTAGGACGCCGCATTTATTTAATTAACACCATATTTCATGTGAACGTGTGAGATAGTGTTGTCATCGGTAAAAGTTTTCATTTAAAACGGCGATGAAAACTGGAATCTACACAGTTACCAGCTGGTTTCAGTAGTATCCATTTACTTCAGAACAACCTACACTTCTTCAAAATGAATAAAATCGTGAGTATAAGCTTTGATCTTGATTTTTTTATTTTTTTTATTCGAAAAATCTTGTTAAAAATACTAATATTCAGAAAAGACTACCAAAGCAGACTACAAAATGCAAAAAGTACATAATTTTTGTCAAAGTCCGTTATAAAAATTATGCATTTTCCCATTGCAGTTTGCCTCTAAAGTGTAAGATATGTTCTATGTTTTATATTGTATGTGAATTTCAGATGATCGTCGCCCTTGCCCTGTTCGCAATGACCGCCGCCGCCCCTCAACAGGCGCCTGTTGATAATCCTGTATACATCTTGAAACATGACTCAGAAATCACGCCTGAAGGCTACTCTTTCGAGTAAGTTTCTAAAGTTCTCTTGTAATAAATATGGAGTCATCAAATATAAGAGCAGAAAATGTCTTGTATAGACAAATCAAAATATACTTTTAAAATTTAAATATATTCTTGCAACTGACTTCCCGAGACAGTTCAAATAAAAAGCTAACTTCTAAAGTCTCTAAATAACAACAATATTTCGTTGCTGCTTTATGGTAAAAATGGGTCAATGTCATATCAAAGAAGTTTAGTCCATTAGGTTCACATAATATTTTGCTGCACTCTTTGGAACATTAGACTTTGCTAATACAACTACAGTATTTGAATCTAGAATGTCAAAATTTTTGTTTTGTTTTATATATTTTGGGTACCTTTCTGTTTTTAGTTATATTATTAACCTATAAGTAACTTGTATTCGTAGTATAATGCCGTAGTATAAGGTGGTTAATGAATAAATAGATTTGTTCTATAAATCTTATCTAAATTTTCGTTACAGTTTTGAGACAAGCGACGGCACATCTCGTCAGGAGAAGGGTACTCTGAAGCAGTTGAGCCCAGAACACCAAGCTCTCGAAGTGACTGGAAGCTACAAGTACGTGGGCTCAGACGGCCTGACTTATGCAGTGACATTCGTTGCTGACGAGCATGGCTTCCAACCCCAAGAGCACGTCGAGCACCAGCAGTAATTACCAGCATTTAAAAGCCAAATAACATGTGAACAAATGTTTGAGCAAACTTTTTTATAGCTTGGAAATATTTGGTATTTTCGAGTCTGAGCAAATGTTGGATCAAATGAGATACTCATTAAAATGAGGGATATGTTTGTTCAAATATTCAAGATATCCAAATTACAGTATATGTAGGTTTTACTACATTATACTGTCTATTCACAATTTCGTATCTTTATGTCTTGTATGTTTTTTCTATACTTTTCTTATGAATATTTTGTAATAAAAATATTATTTTTATAACATACTATTTTATTCGTCGATGTGACAAAAAGATTTTTGAAAAATATGATTCATTAACATATTAAAAATCTTGATAATTTGAAATCTTTTTGAAGGTTTTCCATGCCTAATATGGATCTAGAGATATTTGTTCATTAAATCATTTATATAAAACTGACCTTAAATATCATAAGCAGTAGCGTCTGGTCGCCATCCTTCTCCTGCATGAGGTAGTAAGGGCCGCACCTAACAGCGAACTCCGCGAGACACAGTAGTAGCGAGCCCGCTAGAGGCTTGACGGTGTCGCGCGAACTACTGGGCGATATCTGAGCCAGGCACGCGCATATCCATTTGATTATTTTACCTGTTAAAAAGTATTTAAATGTAGTAATTAGATATCCATGGTCTACTTTACCTTTTAAATAGTAAGAGTTAACTTTGTATGTTTTCAAATGTTGAATGTACTTTGGGAATTGGCAAGAAGAAGAGAGACGGTCACGTACGGGTCGCAAGAAAGAATGGAGGAAGGCCTTTGCCCAGCAGTGAGACAGTACAGGCTAGATATAATAATAATAATGTATTTTACCAGATAATTAGCTTTGTGTGGCATGGCAATGGCAAAAATAATGTTACGTCAATTTTCCTAACTGCACCATACTTTGTCCAAACATAAGAAACTATTACAGAAGTGCAAAACTGATTTGGGATCTTACCGGCAAGTCCAGGATATAATTCGACAATACGGTCGGTGTAGTCAGCTAGCACCAAGACGCAGTCGCTCACCACTTTCGCTATATTCTTGTTCTTCATCTGCAATGAAGGTATTACATAAGACATTGCTGCGGTTTTAGTATTAGCATTTATCAGCTATGTTGTTCAATTTTATTCGTCAGCCTACACAATTTATTTGGTCCATGGTCACACGGCGCTGTGATGCTACACTACGCTACTTGAGGCTGGTCACATCGGCTGGCGGTAATTTTCCCCATAACCCCGACAGTATCCCATGCTGACCGTGCCGCGTCTTGCTCAATACAAAGTATTTGTGACGCTGCGTAGCGCAAGTGAGTTTACTCCATTGGACTTTAGTATAACGGGCCTATAATCCCCATCGTTTCAGACTGTGAAAATTGCTGGGCGTGGAGACAGGCCTGCTAGGTTTTTTTCATTCGGAGCAGAACAAAGGCTTATTTAGCAGCGGTAGGTTGTAGGTGGGTACATACCATGAGCATCTGCAGCAGGCACGTGACGTAGGCGGGCAGGCGCTCGCAGCTGGCGCGCGTCGCCAGCAGGTGCGTCACGTGCGCGGTGAGCGCGCACGCGCCCGCGCACCGAGCAGCGGCTGCACCTTCGCGCCGACACACCCGCACCACTATGTTCAGCACATGCTCCTGCATTATCAAAACATGCCATTGAAAAATACACAAACGAACACAGCTTTTGGATATCTCCAATACCAGCATTCTTGAAGATTTCCAGTTCGAGTGCTCGGAGAATCGCTTGTGACTTGCAGCCAATGCATACGTAGCGTTCCAAGGATTCAGCGCGGCGATGCCGTGCTAGCTTTGTATCAAAATCTATGCGTTGTCTTGACGCAGCGTCGAAGCAACGCACCCTGTACATTAGCTGTTAAGTCTTGTTGAAATGTATGACATTTACCTACCCCTGGTTATAGCATTAATAAGTAAATGTTAAGCTAAGCTGAAGGTATATTATGTATTGAAGGGTGGTCGACACGGGGTGCTGTCAGTTTATTTGTTTGACTTTCGAAAAGTGCTACTTAGTAGCCTATTTTGAATAAATGAAATTTCATTTTAATTCTTTTAGATTGCATACCTTAAGGTCAGGACAGGACACAGTGTTGTACTGGTGCGGGTAGGGCTGCAGCATAGGAGCGTTCATAAGACCATCGGGAAGGGCTAGCAATGACCCCAGAAACGTCACGGCTGCTGTGCGAGGACACTGGAACAAACGAAGAATAGTATAACAAGCAGCCAATATGAAATCTATATCTCTCATCAATGTAATATTTGTTAGTCAAAGCACAAAATTCAGTACTAAATCAGTATCGTAATGGCCTTAGACGTCACAATGGTTTTGTTACATGGAAAACTATAAGTTTTGTCACAGCTATTTAATAATGTCTCGCTCTGAGGTATGGCAGTTTAATTGCATATACCGCTGTTGTACTAAAGTCGTCGTGTTTAGATTACCGGTGACTTTTGAGTTTTTTAAAGACAATAACATCATTTTATTAGTAATATAGTTAATTTCCTGACTCATTTTGTTCTTCTGACTAATAATAAATCACGCTGAGTAAAGACTTTTGACTCAAAACCATTGTTTCGTTGAAAGAAGAGATGGCGCTATCTGTAAGTTTATTTTTTTCATTACACGAGCATAATAGGGATGTTTCCTGGGTATGAAAAGTTAAAATCTATTTAGTCCGTCAGTTAGATAATAAAAAAATATTAGACACGTATTTTTTCTTTTATCAAAACAATAAAAAAATACAAAGATACACCGCTTTAAAGTTTCGGAGTGGGGGCTTATGACGCTACGCCTCGCTAAAAATCGTAGCGAGGAGTGACGTCACGCGTAACTTCAGTTCTCTGTATTTTGATCATTTTTTGTTTGCAGGAAAAAAGAAAAAATACGTGTCCAATAAAATTCATTAATCTACAAGACGGACATTAAAAAAAAAAATAGGAAACAGGCCCATTCTAAAACGTAAAAATATGGCCTCATAATATTATTTACACTGACTAATGAAATGAATTCTTATTTGTATCCACAGGTAACTCACCGAAGGTCCCATATCTGAGGAGTTGAGTACCACAGTGGAGGCGTGCACGAAGTCCAGCAGCAGCAGCGAGTAGCCATCGAGAGCTAGCGACAAGTACCGCGGCGCCGCGTGCTCCACCAACACGTCTACCACTGAGCGATCCTCTCCCGTCAGACCTGGTGGATGAAATACAGTATTATGGAATTCACGCGAGTTTATACGTTGTTCAGTGACATTAAAATGTATAATCGTTAATTCTGGAGATCAACTAAAGACTCTTTAGAAAGAAAAAAGGCTTTAAAATACATATAATGGAATGAATAGACACATAGTCAATAATTTTATTACATTTTACATGTAGGTTTTGTTAGGTGGTAAAACTTATAATTAAATCATATGGACCCTGTCGTGTCACAGTAAAATAAGTGATAAATATAAACCGCGATAGAATCTGTTTAAAGTAGTTTTATTTCAATAAAATAAGTGAATTTGGAGAGAGGAAGCATTTGTTACTTATATAACATTACTTACTATATTTATAATTATGATGTAGGTATTTTCTGAGGTAAACTAATAACTTTAAAAAAAAAAAAAAACTGGTATCTATTGGGAAAAATAATAATATTAAATTAATAAATCTAATTAAATTTAAAGTATCGAGTGTTAGGACTTTGTAAGTCTATCGCTTATTATACGTTTCTCGAACGGAAAAAGGAGAAATATGCAGTGCCAGCTGGCAACTTTAGCCAATCTGAAACGCACTAGAAAAATAGTTTAGATAAAAGAGACATACCATGGTGTAGTGCTCGTTGGTACAGATGCAGATGCGCGAGATGCAGGCGATTGTTGCACGAGGACGGTGCCCCAGGACCCTGCGCCTGCGTCGACTCGCACAGCAGGCGCAGCGCGAGCAGCTTGCCCGCCCTACATAACACAGTCATCAAATTATAATATGTCAAGTTAACACATGGAAACGACGAGGATTTCTATAAAAAGAAGACGTTAATCGTAAGAACAGTTTGACCCAATCCCCTCATCAAAGTATACACGCTACCCAGGTTAATACAAACGGAGTTAAGCGATCCTCTTTTTTGTGTCCCCATTCCATCTTGCAAGTCACTCCTCACACAGATCAAATCACCGAGAGTAACTGGTTACTGAACGAAAACTAATCCTTTGTTGATTTCATCAATTTCGTAACTTCGAAAAGATAGTGTAATACCGCTTGTCACCGGTCCATTGAACGCTTGCTTCATTAGATTTCACAATGTTATTTAGGCTAATCGAATGTTTGAAATTAGATTGAGTCATAATACTAACAAATATAATAAACAATAATCACGTAAGACGCAATACAATAACAAACCTGTGTGAGGGCGGCAGCGCCTCCGCCTCGAGGCACCAGCCCGCCACCAGGTTGAACGGCACATGTATCTCCGTATTCCCATTTAGCGTCTGATTCGAACTTATCTGCAATAAAAACAACATGTCACCACAAAACTTCAAAAACACCTGTTATTTTAACATCTTCATTTTAAATAAACGAATCAGTGCCTCTATACTGTCGTCTTCGAAAGACTTCTGGTGTGGATCGTTGTTGTTATAAGGAATACTATCTTCATTTTTAAACTCCATATAAAAATATTATTGTATTACACCTTT
Source organism: Diachrysia chrysitis (assembly GCA_932294365.1). Taxonomy (NCBI): domain Eukaryota; kingdom Metazoa; phylum Arthropoda; class Insecta; order Lepidoptera; family Noctuidae; genus Diachrysia; species Diachrysia chrysitis. Next base: position 4,899,469 of record OW028661.1, read on the forward strand.
ATTTCACAAACATCAAGTTGACGTTTCGTGAGAATCAAAACATACGTTAAAGTTGAGCATTTTATATAAAAATACCCTCATCGTTAGTAATAAAAAATATTTTAATTTTGTTAACAATAACCTCTTTTTTCCTGAGCCTCCTCAGGAGTCTCCTTTTTCCTGCTCTTCTTTCGCATTGGCAATCCTTAAAAACTTTCGACTTGGACAACAGTTCGCACAAACTAAATAAAACCATTCACGGAACACGGCACAAAGCGTCCGCTTAGACATGCAGATGGCACAATAAATTCTATTTATGAAAACAATAACAAATCATACAATAGCAGAGATGAATGTGAATGATTTTTCTATTGCACCATCTGCCAAACATTGACAGATATCGACTGATAACTTACTCCAGCATGCCTGTATTTGTGATAAATATTAGCAGATGGCTAGTTGGCTTTGGACTAACATGATTTCATTACATAAGTGTTTATTTAAGGTACCGGTTCAATTTGAGCATATTAAATGTGTTCAATTCCAGGTAAATATTGTTTGTTGGCGACGTGGGTGGGTGTTAGGTAAACAAACTCGAATTAGCAGATTTTTATACAGTTGATGACATTGAAATATGAGAATGGAAAGAAAAATTTAAAACAGATGTGTGTGATAGAATTACATTTTTATCACATTTGCTTTATTTAATATTTATTTATTATAGTAGATGCGTTAATATATACTTATGTATTATTAATACGTTGTTAATTGCTGTGATAATTTAGGGCATGGGTTATCTATAAAAGTAGCGATTAACAGTAGGTTTGCCAACAAATAGTTAATAATAATAGTTTTTTTTTTTATGTTATAGGGAAGAATGAAGGAAACCCTATGTATTGATTTGAAATACATAATACAAAAAAACATCGCCTTAATTCCAAACAATGTCCATGACTGTCATTGATTTTAAATTAACTTGGATAATCTAGAGGATATAATGAGCATCTCAACATCAAACGTGTGTCATTTAGAAGGACATATTTTTTTTCCGGAAAGATTAATTGTAAAAATAAAACTAAATAATAATTGCCATTTTTTTAGAATGAATAATGATTTTACCTTTGGGTAGATCATTCTACCTTAATATTTATTTATATATCAGGGCTATCTTTTATAATAGGCTTTTAACTTAATTGTTACGTTTGAAATAATTACGACTACATTTATGTGCAATATTTTCTAATACTGTTATATTGATATTCGAAATAAAAAAAAATAGTTTACTTTTAACATGTACAAGTTAACATTTTAAAATAGTTAGAACGAATAGAATTTTAATCATCACAACGTCACTGATACGTCAAGGAAATCGAATCCGATCACTAATACGTTATTTAGGCAAAGATACACAAACACTATTTAATCCAGCGACTAACGACACTGAATTTTATTATGACCGTTTCTCTCCCTAAAGCGATTCGTCAAGGTCGTTCTCAAACTGTAATCAGGAAAATAACAAAGAAAAACAGCGAAAGCAATGTGACGTAACAAGTGGTAATTTATAATCAACAGACCATGTTAAAGAAAATGTTCAATCAAAGGGTCTATTCTAAAATTTTATTACATGTTGTTATCTATACTAATATTATAAAGCTGAAGAGTTTGTTTGTTTGTTTAAACGCGCTAATCTCAGGAACTACTGGTTCGAATTGAAAAATTCTTTTTGTATTGAATAGTCCGTTTATTGAGGAAGGCTATAGGCTATATAACATCACGCTACGACCAACAGGAGCGGAGCATAAATGAAAAATGTTGCAAAAATGAAAAACCGTTGAAACTAAAACACGCGAACAAAGTCGCGGGGGACAGCTAGTCGTGGCAAAAAGTAGCCTATGCCCTTTATTGATATACGAACACAGACATCAGAGGCTTAGTAATAGGGTCTCGTTGGCAGCCTTTGGGTACGGAACCCTACAAAGTCGTATGTATAACTAGGTGTTCCCCGTGACTTTGCCCCCGTGGTTTAGTTTCCACGGTTTATCATTTTTGCATCATTTTTCATTTGTACTCCGCTCCTCTTGGTCGCAGCGTAATTTTATATAGCTTTAGCCTTCCTCAATAAATAGGCTATCTAACACTGAAATAATTTTTCAAATCGGACCAGTAGTTCCTGAGATTAGCGCGTTCAAACAAACAAACAAACTCTTCAGCTTTATATATTAAGTATAGATTATTTTGTTGCCACATATTAGTTTTCTAATCATATAGACTTTTGAAGGTAAAGTAGAGTGAGGATAGCACCAGAATCAGTGATAAATATTATGTCGTGTGCATGACTCATTTGTTTAAGAAATTTCTTTAGATAATAGAGAAGCATAAACACTGATAAACATGTCTGAGAAACCGATTATTCATTGTTTTTAGGCATTCGGCTAGGTAGTGTTATAGATGTTGGCTTAGAGCTTTATTGTTTTTTTAACAAGTGGAAATCAACATATACTCTCCCCAAAAAAAGACAGAAAGTGAGGGCCGTGCCAGATTTCTATAACTACTGGTGTGTTTCTCGGTTCTCTTTGTACGTATGTATGGTCTTTATCTAGGACCGAGCGGGAATGCATTCTCATTATACAGCAGTCATAAACTTTATTAAAACAACTTATGCCGATGCGAGGAAGAGGACATGTTGCAGTAAAATAATACTGTTAGACGAGCTGCATTGTCAATGCGTTCCGGACACATATATAATTGACTAGCTGCCCCCCACGACTTTGTCCGCGTGTTTTAGTTTCAACGGTTTTTCATTTTTGCAATATTTTTCATTTATGCTCAGCTTTTTTTGGTCGCAGCGTAATGTTATGTAGCTTATAGCCTTCCTCAAAAAATGGGCTATCCAACACTGAAATAATTTTTCAAATCGGTCCAGTAGTTCCTGAGATTAGCGCGTTCAAACAAACAAACTCTTCAGCGTTATATATATTAGTATAGTATAGATTTATGGGAAAGAATTACCTTGAGCAGCGTGGTGTTGAGGTGTATGAGATAGTTGTAGAGGTTGGCGTGCGCGTGCGGGTCGCGCAGCAGGTTGGGGTCGCCCAGCGCGGCCAGCATCCGGCGCCACAGCACGGCGGCCACGTCGGGCAGCCAGCCGCGCGCGCGCCCGCCCATCACCACGCCCACGCCCTCCCCGCCCGCGCCCGCCGTCTCGCACGACTCGTTCTCCGTCCATTCTGGTATACCGATATCCAATGAACCTACTACCCCTTTTTTTATTAATCTAGGACATATATGCAGTGTATTACATGTTTCATTTGCCGCCACTGCGTCAATAAGGATGCTTTTGTATGAGATGATGTCAATATTCTAATGAGTGTTAAACAGCTTCTCTTTTTTTATATATTGTTTTTTATTAAACTGATTACAATAGTCTCATTCGAAAGCAGCCTATTGCAGATAGCTCCCAACTCTTGCAAAAGTTCTGGATGTGAGCATGATCTTATTTGTGTCAAAACTTTGATAACTAGCCTAGTCAGGCTATAACTTGACAAGAGTGGAGAGCCATCAGAAGACGATCACAAAAATTGAATAAATGTGTACATACCAACGTTTCCACCATCAGAAGCCAGATCGATCTGTAAAGGGGAATCCTTTATGGAGCTGCTTTCTACACCGCTAGATGGAGCCGGCGACGGTGACCGAGAACCTGAAATGGTGACTATATTTATAACAGATCTTCATATAATACCAATTTATGTAATTATTTGTTAATGAAGATCAAAAACATACCACTAGCGGAATCTCGCTCTTCGTGTTGCGGTGAATTCCTTAACGAATCTAAAGAATACCATCTCCTAGGCTTGTCATTGACCGGTTCTTTGGTATCTGTACATGGAAAAAAATTGTAAAAACCCACAATATTGATATAGAAATATACTATAGTGAAATCAACAAATAGTGGTATAAATAGCTATGGCACGTTTGACATACCCGTATGCGCTTGCGCATGTTTCGTCAAATGTGGGTCACTGCGACATCTAGTGAGTTGTCGCCGTGTACTGCCGGTTTCTTTGCGTGGATGAGGTTCATGACCAGATTTAGGTGATTTGCCTGAAAATAAATCATCAGTAAGTATCTGTGCTCTAACGTTCGTTAACGGCCGGATAGGAAATTTAATGAAAGTGATCGTCGACATGGAAGGGTAATTAATTGGTCGTAGCATGTGACCAGTCGCCCTGGAGGCACAACAGCCACCCAGGTACAGGTCCAGCTAGTACACGCGGTGCATACGTACCGGGCGTCCTGGTGGCGTGGTGTGCTAGCGCGGCGGCGGCGTGGTGCGGCAGCGCGGGGCGTGGTAGCGGCGCCGGCGCAGCAGCCACCCGCCGCCCTCCCCGCCCCCGTTCCCCGCTCACGCTCTCTGACAGGTCCAGCGAGTATACGTGTCGAGCGAGCACACGGGTCAAGGTTTCCATTGTTTTCTGAAACGAAAATACGATAGAACCACAGACTTAACAGCTCATACATATAATCAGCCAACGGACACGTCAAGGCCGGCCATAAACGGACTACTCGAGCAGTCAACGTCAACTTCTTGAAGCTGCCACCTGTTGATACCGATAGCTTGAGCAGTCAACTTCTCGTCAATACAAGCAAGTGGGCGGGACGCGATCGTGACGTGGAATAAAGAGCGCGGATGAAAGTGTAAGGCGCGAAAGCGGTTGACAGTTCGAGCAGTCCATGTATGCCTGCGGCTAAACCATAGCCACCGACCGCTCGAAGCAGTCGAACAGCTCGAGCGGTTTCGTGTATGTCTATCATATAGAAGACTGTAGTTTACCATGCAGCCATAGCTTGAAGCAGTCGACACTGTCGCGTCATAACCTCACGACTAATGCTTAAAAATTTTAATTGGGCGTCGGTGACAGATGCCTAGGCATCTCCGACAAAATTTCGTGAGTAAAGCCGTTTTCATACTATTTAGTACTAATATTTTGAATGCGAAAGTAACTCTGTCTGTCGGTGTATTACGCTTTTACGGCCAAATCGATTCAACGTAACCTGTTTTATCCAAATTATTTGTATGAAACTTGGTACGGGGTAATCTTGGATCCTAAGAAAGAACATAGGCTACTTTTTGTCACCGACATCCACGCGGGCAACAACTAATGTTTAATATAAGGGTTGTCGTATTTGATGAAAAAGACCTGGAGATCGAAATAATCCATAAAATACATAGGAGACCATATTGAAAAAAAAAAACAATAAAAAATACTAGAAAGTACATCGCCTTACAAAACTCAACCTCTAATAAAACGCGCCCAGAATAATATTAATACAGAACTTACGGCCCATTCCTTAATAAGATCCTCCCAGTGCGTGAGTCTCGACAGAAGTTCCATGAAGTTCTGCCAGAGCTCCGGCTTGACCGCCACGTTGAGGTTCGCCTTGATCCACGTTACTATCAGGGTTTGAAACAGCGCAGGCGCTAGAAAACCCCCTACAAATAATACGTCATAGTTACAATGTTGTCACAGATATATTCATTCAATTGGCTATTTGACAGGTGTAACAATAAAACATGGAATATGTTGTTATACATGCTAGTAAATAGACAAAAAATAATTTTACAATGTTTTTTGCATTAAAACAATTTACGAAAATTATTCTTAGTTGCGGATGTCATGAACTGAGATGCAGCGATGATTAAGCATCGTATTCATGACGTCACAGCTATCCATGTCACGTGACCGTCTGTTTTAACGCGTGTTTAAAATCAATGGATTAAATTAATACATATCTTTATAAAAAAAAAATAACAAAAGAAATGTAAGAGGTATAAAATAAACAAACTTAAGTAATTTTTAAAATATTTTCCCGAAAACTGTCAAGTAGCCAATTGCGGTAGATTACAAAAATCGAAAAAAAAAGCGTTCCCATGTAGTCCCCGATAAAGCAATGGGAAAATCATCATCACTGCAGTGGATTTAATTTTTCTAGAGCGGAAGAAGTCTATGAGAAGTTACGTCGGTACGAAAAACGAAGGTATATATTTAGAGTAGAATTTCTTACCTAAAGATTCTTGTTTCCGTTTCGGCGGTACTTTGGTCAGCACCAATGACGTGATTTGTAGTAACACTAGCAACAGCTGTTCCCTGTTAAAACGATATCAGTTAGTAAAATGCTCTTGATGTTATTCTTAGCGGAGAAGCCGCTGTGAATAAAATTAGGCCAAGTTGAGCCTAGTTCTAATATGCGGTATCCACCCAGAAGCGCAAAATATAATCTAAGTTGATTGGACAGATATTATAAAGTATATACTCACACGTATATACTTTCAAACAAATATATTTATCATCAAAATGTTCAAAACTTATAAAAAAAAACAATCCTTATTCCTATTCAAGAACTGTACGAGTTCAATGAGTTCACCAATTACAATCCAGTAGCTTTTCTCTCATTGGTGGAAATTGACCGATGGACCACTAGCGAACCTGGCGGATTTTTAATCTTTACAATACTTACCAAGTATTAGCATCCATAGCGACGTGCATGACCATATATCTGTAGATATTGAGCACGCGCTTGCACGTGTCCGTCTGTTCCTCCAACAACTGCTGCTGGCTGAGCGCGCCGGGCGGCGCCACCGGCGACGCTGACGCCAGGAACACGTTCGCCGCTTGCGTCATGAAGATTTGAAGCACGTTCTATAACAATAGTGAGTATTAAACCGTTTATTCTGTTTAATTTGAACCTGAGATAGATAATTTTGGAATAAATTCTTTATAGAAGTTTGTTTTTGGGATATAACTTCAGTCCGTTTTTTTTTTATCTATGTAATTTTCCTGAGCTTTGACTTTGACCGGAAAACTTAGTTCATAGTAAAATTATAAGTCGAAATAAACCACCTCAAGCCCTTTACGGAACTTAGAGCTCGGCAGTCTTCTACATCTTTTTGTTTTGCCAGTCTAGATTTTAAATGTAAATAGATCAGTACAGAGAAGGTTGTAATATATAGGTACCTGCAATCCAGCTCGCACCATAACGTTGTCCCGTCCCACAGCGCCGAGGTAGGAGTCATTGCGCAGTCGCCGCGGAGGCGCCGCGGGCTCGCCACCTCCTTGCTGCTCGAACGTATTCTCCACGAGGAATGGAGGGATTTCTGCCACCTAAGCAAAGAAGAATATATATAAAGCTATATATAAACCTGCACGATTATTGTCGGGTTTTTTAGGATAAACACTTTGGTAGTATGTACATATAAAATAAAGATTACATCCAAATTAAAATGTACATATAAAATAAAGATTACATCCAAATTAAATTATGTTTGACTGAGTACATATATGTTTATGTCAATTTATTAAACATGAAAACTTTATCTCTTACTAAATGTACTTTAACAGTAGGTATACGATGTTTTGTATAGATCAGAAGACTAAATTGTGTCAAATGAGAAAATTCATCGTAATTTTGATTATTTGATAATAAATTATTAATAATAGTTACTTATAGATTTAAGTTAAATTAAAATTAACCTACATCTATATTAAATTATTAACTAACGGTAACTCAAGCATTCTAGTACAAATGTTATATTTGAAACAATTTTTCGTTATTTTAATTTGCTACTAGACATATCATAAACGGATGCAGTAAGCTATAACGTTATCACAGCATATTATTATCAAACGTTTATAACTCCAGCCGGGTGTCATTAGCGAGGTCCGTTTACGAGAAATCGAGTCAGCCAAGCATGTGACTACGGTAATGTGCCATGAGATCGTCCGCAAACTTTTTCTTACTGTTAACTATCACATAAACCTTATACTATAACTGAATTTAATAAACGCAACAGTAATGTAATAAATAGAAAAAAAAAACATAGGTAATGAACAATTTTTTTTTTAATCTTTATATCATTTACATATTTTTTTAATAATTTATGTACACACAAAATAGTAAGATAATACATAAAAGAAGAAATATACAAAGGCACTGCTTAATTCCTAAGAAATTTCTGCCAGCAGGCCCCCGATAGGAGAAGTGGCAAATAAGCAGCCAACAGTTTGCAACTAAATAAAAAGTTAAAATAACAATAACATATGTAGTTCTTATAATCAAAAGCTGACCTAAGTTAAGAAAAAATACTAACCATCTCATTTGGTTTTATATTGTTATATATATCTATTTTATTAATTCTAAGAATAAAATAAGCAATGCAATGGGAATGTAAAACTTACATTCATTTGTATCCAGTCCTTGTACAAGGCAATGACGCGTCTCACAGCGGCGGCGTGAGAGAAAGGCAGTAGGAAGGCCTGCCGAAGCACTTCTATCGTAAAATCAACATGTTCCCGGGATGAACAGCACAGCACGTCACGCACCACCATCTCAGAGCTTAACTCTTCGTATACTCCAGATCCTGAACAAAACAATATTTAATAATTATTGTATTATGAAGAACTGGACTATAGTTGCTAAGTCACGAAGAATGCATGAGGCAAGAGACCAGCAGTGATGTAGGGTTGATGCAACAAAATAATATAATTGCTCGATCTACCCATCGCAGTTTTCATTGATTAAAGAAAATAGCAACTGATATATTTTATTATGTTCACCGAAAAAACTAGAACATCACTTTGACAATAAGAAATGTAGTCTCCCTAAAGTAGGACTAGCAGAATTCGGCTAATTTTTAACTTTTGTAATAGTTTAAAATTCTGAGGATTTCTAACATTTCTTCAAACCAAGTATAAAAGTTCTGTACTGAGAAGGAGGGAAACATTGAAATATCAAAAATATCTTTGAGCAGAAATTTCTTACAAACCTGATTCTAAGCTCGGATGCGGGGTATTGGACGCGGAATCATGTGACGAAGCTCTACTGGAATCCGACGGGTGTCCCACAGTGAAGGAGGTCTCTTCCTCATGATGCAGTGATGCAGCCGGCGTGGGAGTGTTGGAGTGCGGCAAGTGGGAGCCCGTACTCGTCATAGACGACGGCTGGCCTCCGTCACTGCCCTGCTTCTTCATAAAGTGAGCGTAACTCGCCACCCACTTGATTAACGTCACGCGGCATAGTACGTAGTCGTCTTCCAGAATATTGTGCTGGACTGGTAATTCTGTGAAGTTTAAGGTAGTATGTCGGTGTAAAGGGTAGGCGCCAGAACTTAATCATTTACTGTTGCATATGCAAACATATTTCTATTATATATTTCTATTCTATATTTATCTATTATATATTTGTTGTAAAATGTTAACATTAAAAGTTATCAATCATTATTAATAAAAATAATAAAAAAATATTTATATAAATGAATCTGCGACATTGTTATAAAGATAATCGAATAAGTCTTGTTATATTTTTGTAAATTGGATTTGATGGACAGATTAGATAATACGAGATATAGACATCTGTACAAATAAATCTAAATACGTACCTAGATTAGGTTTATACAATGAGTTCTTAACATTGTACTGAGGACAGATAACAGGCAAATAATAAATCTTGAATTTCTCCAGTAGAAATGCGAAACATCTCATTGCCTTCGTATGAGACCTGTCTCTCCATTGTATCTTCGTAACTGACGTGGCCATTCCGTCGAGAAGTATTTCAAAGAAATATTTAGTCTCATTGTCAACAGCCTTTTCGTTAGCAGTTGGTGGCAGCAGTGGTTGGATCTCCACACTCTGTACTGGGTTCAAAGCATTTGTGTCGTGAAATATGGATGCAGACACATTGGCTATTTTCCCCATAATACCAGTCGGTGTTTGTTCGACTACAACTTTCTTTGCGTTATCAACAGCTGAATTGAAATTTGGATGGTGCATAATATCCTCTATACTAAAATCGCCAGAGCCCTTATTTTCATTAGCTGCTATTTCATAAGGTTTTGGTTTAAGTGGAGACCCACTGGGCTGTATCGTCGGCTCTGGCATGCCGGGCACCAGCGTCGCAAACATTCTGTGAACTTCACTTGGAGCATTGTCACCCAATGCTTGATACCACAGCAAAAAGTATCTAAAAGATTAAAGATTACATAAATATAATGTTATTATTTAAGTTTAAAATGTTAATTATAGCCCTGATAATACTGGTACCTTATAGCCTCTGCTCTTAGTTTTTGTGAATTACCACTATGGAGGAGTTTTGAAAATATTCTTGTCAATGAGTGTAACTGCCATCTTTTCCCAATCAGCTCTGGCAGAAGGCATAATACTTTGTCTAGAAGGGACAAAGCCCCTTCTAATTCTTCTCTGCCTGCTTTGTGGACTAGAACACATAAGACATATTAATAAATGTATGTAAATGAGGTTGTGTAAGGTTAACATGAGTGTTAAATGAAGCTGGAAACAATGCTGTTTAATATGGTCATTAAGAAACTATTACATTCCACTATTGTTCAACCCATTAGCAACATATGTGGTTAGAGTGACTCAGACCTTTGTTATAGAGAGTTTAACTTTTCCTTGTATAAATATAATCTGGTTTAAAATACTTTTCTGGTTAGTAAATATGTTATTTTTATCAGGCATTACAGCATTGTTTACTACAACAAGTTTAAAAAGATGGTGGTCACTCCTATGTTTACTATTCTTATCATCCCAAGGTCAGGAGTTTGAATGCTCAATGATAAGCAGATGGTAATCTAGTGAGATAAGATAATGACATCTACCAGGAACAATGTAAAGCTCCAAATTCAAGGCACATGACATGATGATTTAAATAGTTTAGTTAAATAATGTTTTAGTAAATATAGAATTATATATATTCGTGTTTAAAGGTAAACTGTTAAATGTATTAGAATATATATATCTATTTTTGCTATCTTGTGTTATTCAGGTTTAACAAGTTTATGTTAAAATAACTTCAAAAAAATTTAAACATTATTTAACTAGTGTAAAGATTGCTAAAAGACTGATATGTGGCACATGACTGATTGTCTGATGAAACAAAACACCCAAAACTCACCGAGATGAAATGGAAGTTCTGTACCGCAAAAACAGAAAAATAATATATAAATATGTGTATCTACACACTATAAATAAAAAACAGCTATATATGTTCACTATTGTTTATATTATGTTTTCTTTTTAATTTTATTCAAATCTTTATACTAAAGATATCTTCAATTCCAATTCATAATGTCAAATCAAAATTCTTGATATATGGGAGTACAGACCAAATAATTTAATATTATTATCCTATATAACTTCACAACACAAAAGCAATTTTTCAAGTAATTCAGTGTATTATTTACAACATTTATTTAATAAAAATGTATATGTAGTTACCTCTTTGTCGAAGATTGTTCTCGGCTTGTATGAAGTTGTCATACAATATGAAGTAGACATGGCTAAAGTTACCGTCAAAGTAGTTCTTGGCTTCATCAGTGTCAAAGTGTTCTAAAACAAAGTATTTCTGAGGTTTATACATTGAAATGAAACTATTCTTAAAAGATTAAATCACAGTTTTAAGGTTGAAGCTGTTCAAGTAGATCAAGCAATTTAAACTTGTCAATAAACACCACCTCAGGCTATCTTATGATTATAAATTCAGTAAATCAAAATATTAACTATTAACACAATGTGAAAAAACAATAAATATGAGACTGAATATTAATATGAAAGTTATTAAATAAATCATATAAAATGTTATTGACCTACATTCTTCACACATGGATATAACATTGTATAAACATTGTTAGGTTTCTTGATGGAATAGATTAATGTTTTATGGTATAATATTGGTATACAAGTTACTTTATATACATCAAGTTATTAATATAGGAAGCCATAAGTTGCAATGCAAATCATCCTGAGCTATGAAGTGTAATAATTTGTTTAACACTGATGTGTGATTCCATAAACGTAAATATATTCTTATTCAAGCCATAATAAATCATAAATAATAGTCATTAACCTAAAATCAAGACTGTAATACTTGTAAATTATAACTGTAATTATACATCAGTATTTTTAAGACAAAACAATTTAAGTACAGTTATTAAAGGATATAGTAAGATTGTTCAGTTGTTTATAATCAAAATATGATTAATGTGTAACTCTCATACTACTTTCTCGATACAATAAACAGTTGTAAGTTGAGGAGCATCAAATACAGTTATTCTCAGCTAATTAGCATGTATGGAATGCGATAGGTGTCGATATTACTAAAGCTTTATGACGCATCCTATAATCTTCAAAACATTACTAGCAGCCCTAAGAACACGAATTCACACATTATTTGCTTACCTAAAACGATTTTTAAGTGTTTTAGTCGGGTTGCTGAATCCTTTTTGGAGTCTTGTATTTTAACAGTCGATTTCTTAACATCCTGATGAGATTTCTTAGTAAACATTTCGGACGTGGTTTTAAAGGGTCATTACGTAGATTCTTTTCATACTCAGAATAAAAAATACAGTAATTTCACATTGTTTTCTTTACGTTTTCACTCCCATTTTGACATTTACTTACATAAAAATCTCGGTTGACGTAAACACTACGAGTGTGTTCGTTTTACGGTAAGTCATAAAGTACCGTTGTTTTGACATTTATTTTAGTAAGAAATTTTTCTTGTTTAATTAAATTTTTATACTGATTACTTAGCAAACAAAAAATAGTAGGTGAAAATTTTGCAAAAATAATAAATCTATGTAAATGTTTTATAAAATTATACTTACCCTTACTGTGCTTAAATTCAAATGAAGTGAACAAGCTTCCTATTGTTTTAACCAGTGTCAAAAGAATTAATTATCAAGCTTTAAATTAATTTAAGTTATTAAAGTAGAACTCGATATTAAATTAAGGATACAATATAAAGATATTGTTTTTATTTTATGTTTTACATAATATGGGTTTATTTTTGTAGTTCGTGTAGAAAAATAGATGAGCCATGTTAGACTATCACACACTTAATGGGCCTGTTTCCTATTTTTTTTTTTAATGTCCGTCTTGTAGATTAATGAATTTTATTGGACACGTATTTTTTCTTTTTTCCTGCAAACAAAAAATGATCAAAATACAGAGAGCTGAAGTTACGCGTGACGTCACTCCTCGCTACGATTTTTAGCGAGGCGTAGCGTCATAAGCCCCCACTCCGAAACTTTAAAGCGGTGTATCTTTGTATTTTTTTATTGTTTTGATAAAAGAAAAAATACGTGTCTAATATTTTTTTATTATCTAACTGACGGACTAAATAGATTTTAACTTTTCATACCCAGGAAACATCCCTATTGTGTGGAACAACGATCGTTGTTATCTGACGCAACTCAATTAGGTAATTTGTCTTTTGAAACTTGAAATGATATCAACATACATTCAGTAGCTAGCTAGTCGTTAGCTTTTCTATGTGCCTGGTATTGAATGCAACCCCACAAGTGTAGGACGAAATTTGCAAATGATTTCATTTCCAAGCTGCGTCGTTTTTATAACAGACATCAAAGCGCGCGAACCTTGTCCGAATATTTGCGCGCATGTGAGTGACCGGGGTAAAACAAAGGTTTGTCTTTGGAATACCAAACCAGTCAACAAGGAACTGGGTAGGTTCTTACTTAGATTAGAAGGCTAGTCGTCCTCACATAAGTAGGTATGTGTAATAAACAGTCATTGTTGCTTGAACAGCCAAACTGATTAATCTAAAACAAACCGAACAAGTGCGAGTCTGACTCGTACACCGACGGTTCGTACAAATTTCGCTAATTATCACGGTTAATTCTACAAAAAAAAAAGAGCGGTTGAAAAAATTCCCAATCATACATCAATGTATTATACTTTCAAATTTCAAACTGTAATTATAAGTATTTAATCGCAATAACGTAGTTTTTATACCTACTTATTACAAAACTACATAATTATTTTTAATATTCTGATTTATTTGCTTTACTTCGCCTGACTATGCTAAGTCTAACGTCACTAACGTTACCTAGCTTAAATAAATAAATAAATGTGGACAACATCACATACTGCTCTGAACCCCCAAAGTAAGTAGCTAAAGCACTTGTGTTATGGAATTCAGAGACAACGAAGGTACCACAAACACCCAGACCCGAGACAATGTAGAAAAGTAATTTTCTACATTGACCCGGCCGTGGATCGAACCCGGAACCTTAGAGCTGGCGACACCTTGAAAGCTGGTGTGTACGCCACTCGACCACGGATGTCGTCAAAGCTTCATGCCGAATTTAGTACAATTCTGGTTCGAAAGCCAGTAACGTATAGGTTTTGAGTTTCTCGGAAATGTATTGGAAAACATAAAAAAAACACAATCTTCTATGTCAACGCAATTAAAAATATAGCCAGGCTTTAATTTTTAATTGTGTTGACAATGGTTTGTATTAACAAGAAATCGTGTTCCTATGACAAAGCAACAGACAGAAGGACACCAAAACGATCTTTTTAGGGGTCCTTTTTTCTTTATGAGGTACGCCTGCGGATGAAACCTTACCACTATAAATATCTACACAAAGCAATAGATAATTAAGTATTGTAAATGCCAACGCACGTCAGTTAAATATGATTTCTTGGTTTGTCTACTGAACCGATATACCTAAGTATTATAGGCTAAATCCAAAGCTCATACTGACTTTTTTCGTGATAACTGACATTCACGCGGGCAAAGCCACGAATGAGAACTAATTCTTATTCTACAATATTTGACCACATCTTAGAAAAACCCCTACTCCTAACGAGTTCTATAAAAACAGATGTTACCTATAAATAACCTTTTACTGTAGATATTAATTAAGTATCCTTGGTTTGAAAAATGCCGACCGACTGATTGCAGATTGCGTCATTAATATTAATAATATTGTGATGGGACTGGGTATACCCCAAAGATAACATTGTTTTAGTAAGGTACCTAAATGAGTAGGTACCAACATGAACCCTTATAATGTCGACTTTTGATGTGTGTTTGCATGTGTTTTTAAAAATTATTATTTTTAAGCCATCATTTTATTTACTATCGCTTTTTTAAAGAAGTTTGACAATACGATTGATTAATGAAAAACATCGTGACGAGATAATAAATTTAAAACGCAGTCTGATATCACCAACCCGCAAATGAGCAAGCGTGGCGATCATCAATGCTCGTTCCTGGGCCTGGCCTTTGCCCAGGCGGCGGGACATTTACTGGCGTATTATATTATTGTTTTTTATTAAAAAAAGTCAACTTATTAGGAACTTTTATCTTTGTATCGCTGGGGCTTTCACAAACATTCAAATCAGATGTGGAAACCCCCACTTGAATCACACAAATGTTTGTTCTATGCGGGGATCAAACGCGTTGCACGTTGCGCAGTTAATCATCACGCTTGCACACTAGCGAGTTGGTCAGGTGCTTATTTAAAAGATATTAAAATCCAGGAAACCTCTAGATATTAAAAAAAGTAGTACATAGCATATTTAATAAATACAAACCTTCCGGAACGTGGTTTGAAGCATGTTTTTGTTGGTGTTTTGGGCTGTTTAGGGTCTTGTTTATTTTCGGTTCCTACAGGCCGGTTATGCATTGTGTTTCCGATAATGGTTAATAAATAAACTAAAGATGACCTTTAGTTTATCTATTCCAGAACGGGTCAAATAACGGGTTTTACCAGTGTCTACACGAAAGAAGATTTTTGTGTTATAAAACAAATTAAAAAAGAAATTTAAAAGATTTCTGATGAACTATAAGTATACCTTCTTGAATCCTCTTCCAACTTAATAATTCTGGATCCCGGGTTATTAGCATGGTGGCGTTGCAGACTGCTGGTTTTAGCTGGTAGGTAAGAGTCACCCACAATTAAAGGCTATGGCTTCTTCGTCTTCTTTTCGACTCGGTGCTATATCTTGATTTAAGTTTGTTGGATGTCTACCGCAGTTAGCCTGAGCGCAGCTTCTGATTGCTTCACCAGTCTTTCAGGTTGGAAACCGAACTAGTATCTACCAATGTGACTTTTTAGGTTACAGGCATATAAGTAGATAAAGTTAGTTATTCTATACTAGCTGTCCCCCGTGACTTTGCCCGCGTATTTTAGTTTAAACGGTTTTTCATTTTTGAAACATTTTTCATTTATGCTCCGCTCCTTTTGGTCGCAGCGTAATGTTATATAGCCTTCCTCAATAAATGGGCTATCCAACAATGAAAGCATTTTTCAAATCGGCCCAGAAGTTCCTGAGATTATAGATTAGTATAGAGGAATGATCGTGAGGCGAATAACATCTGCCTCCACTGAAGTCACGACCTGATGACCACGACCGCTCTGCCAAGAGTGTCACGAAGAAGAAGAAGATAGATTATTCAAAAACTGGCGACCCGCTTATATGCACGTGCACGCGCAAGCAAAACATTAATAAATTCTACACACAAACATTCATCTTAAATCACTGTATTCATTGCTGAAAACAGGTAAAAACCGTATGTTATGTGTTCGGTAATTTATTAATTTATCGCTTTCAGACAGACAGAAAGATGCGGCGGAGGACTATGTTTTATAATATATATAGATATACATAGTCTATGAATAGGTACGAATATGAACAAACAAATATATGCGAAACAAATCGACAAATTAGTGGTATTTACAAATTACGTCACTCACAAACCGGTTTAGTAAAAATTGTAAGCTACACACGCTTATGATTGTGTTGGGTGTAATAACGGCCGTAAACTTCGATGTACCTATACCTTAATAAAACAAAATATTATCTATACTAATATTATAAAGCTGAAGAGTTTGTTTGTTTGTTTGTTTGTTTGTTTGTTTGTTTAAACGCGCTAATCTCAGGAACTACTGGTTCGAATTGAAAAAATCTTTTTGTATTGGATAGTCCGTTTATTGAGGAAGGCTATAGGCTATATAACATCAAGCTAACCAATAGGAGCGGAGCATAAATGAAAAATGTTGCAAAAATGAAAAACCGTTGAAAGTAAAACACGCGAACAAAGTCGCAGGGGACAGCTAGTAAGTAATAAATAAATGTGGACATCACATAAGTACATTGCTCTGAACCCAAAGTAAGTAGCTAAATCACTTGTGTTATGGAATTCATAGACAACGAAGGTACCACAAACACCCAGATCCGAGACAATGTAGAAAAGTGGGTTTTTACATTGACACGGCCGGGGATAGAACCCGGGACCTCAGAGCTGGCGACACCTTGAAAACCGGCGTGTACGCCACTCGACCACGAATATCGTAAATCGTCAAATGAAGTGATGAGTTTGAAGCATTCCCTGTATCTACTTCATGATTGTAGATTTCTAATTAAAAAAGTTATCTAAATTGACAGGATTTCAGGCTACAATATCATAATCTAATAGCTAGGTATAGTATCTCAATGTGCTTACAAGGTACAAAAATCTTAGGAAATATGTTTCTTAATAGAATTAGTATATCTATTTGGTTTATGTATCTTAATAAATTCTTCTGTTAACTAAATCAATGTAGGACAAGTAATTTCTGAAAAAAAAGGAGCCAGCGAATTCTAAAAAATCCCTGTCCAAAACTAATTCGCGGATTTGGTGGAGTTTACGTTGATACGTTATATTTTTTTATCGTAGTAAACCCGTTTTGATTTGTACGCATGACGTTCGATTATTTGTATATAGCTCCGAACAGTATCTCAGTGCGACCTAGTCGCTCTCCGGCTGTGTATTTAAGAGCATCGCATTTAATTTATATGAAATTTGTGTTGATAGTGAACTACTCTAGTCACTCGGATCTGTGTAACTCCATGTATTGATTCAATAGCGTCAGTGATTTAAATAAGAGGTTAAAATGTGTTCGTTTAATGTTTTTATGCTCACGTGTTTAATATTTAGTGCAGCGATAGCAGATAATATGCCAAAAGGTTCCATTGGCTTTCCTGAACCCGAAGAAGATCCGAATTTAGTTAATAAAGATGTAAGTACGAGTATTTGGTTGGACACCTACAATGATCTACATGGTTAACATGTTTTTTAATTTTATATAATCACTTGAAGTAGGTAAATTTTGATTTTCCTTGTTCGAAACAAGTTTTTTTGCTCCACAATGTTTTTTGTTAGTTTGTTACGAGTTACATCGTTTATTTGAATAGATGGAAACTGTGTGTAGCAGATGATTGTTTTTATCTATCTGAATGTGTCGGTGCTGGTCGTTTGGGTGAATACGAGCGACCTCCCAGCCGTGACCACCGCTAAGGTCATGGGTCTAGCTGATTTTAATAATAATGCCCGTTGTTTCGTAACACTGTGAAGCACATGAACACAGATTTCAACGTACGATTACTATTGCATGTTTCTTATTAATAAATAATGTGGAGGTACCTAATTTGACCTTTCATATTTGTAGGGTTAATTTTTGGTGTTATTTTAGTTTAATTCTACTCATGTATTTTTTTTTTTCACGAAGGTAATTACGTTCAGAATCGATTATTAAGTCGGGTTCAAAAATCTATGTTCTAAGCCATTCCATGTTATCAAAACAAGTTTCTCAGAATCTTTATCGAACCCATTAGGGACAATAAACTTTTGAATTAACCTTTGAATCTCTTTTTTTTTATATATAAAATTTTTCTCTATTGCTTTCTTGGTAATACCAAGTTTTTATAACTTGGTATTAACCTACCTATAATTAAAAATCGCACTAGGCAGTAGGTAAGTACATATAACGTTAATCATTATATAAAGTTAGGTAGGTACATACTTAGTGCCTGACCTTATTGTTATTAAAAAAAGTATACTAATGAACAACTCGACATTTAAAAAAATCCTTTTTATTTCCAAATCCAATTTAGGTTTATTGTTCTTATTATTTTTATATTCCTAGATCATTTTTAAGAACATGAGAAAGAGGCTAACAATACAAATATTCTATTATTTATTTGGTCAGGTTATGGTACCTATGACAATAAAATAATTAAACAAATATTAACAAAAAAGAACCGGACAAGTGCGAGTCTGACTTGCGCACTGAGGGTTCCTTACAAAGTTTGCTGATTGTCACGATTAATTCGATGTTGACTATTAAATTTCCAATTGTAAATATAAGTTTGTTATTGCAAAAATATTTTTTTATTTAAAAATAACTACAAATTCCAAATTTTCCTTTACCTTTGACGTATACCTAGCACCATGCCAAATTTGGTGATTAAGTTAAGTTTTAAGTTAAGTGATGGGAAGTATAAATAAATTTTGTTTCCCTTGAATAAAAACTTGAATATACGGTTTTAATTTCAACTCGACACGGCCATGTTCCCAACATAAATGTTTGACAAACGGACGGACGGAGAACGGAGATTTATAAGGGTTTCCGTATTTGCTTTTGAGGCACGGAACCTTAAGAACATTTCTCAAAAAAAAGTTTTTTGATTTTAAATTAACTGATGTTTATACTGGGCACAGACTACAGAGAGTATATTAGTATATCGCAAGAACAATACCTTTTTAGTAGTAGTTAAGTATTTGTGTAATAATGTAGGCATTGTAAACGCCAGGGCACTACTAGCTTAGTGAATATACTTTATCCTGCTTCTACTAATATTGTGTACGGATTTTGGCTAAAAATATTTATATTACACACTGCATGGATAGCCGAGTAGTATAGATCACCACGTCGACTACCACTGCAAAACGAGCTGCGGGTTCGATCCCCGCATGGGACAAGCATATATCGTTTAATTTCCATGTTCTTTGTGCTTGTGATTTGAATGATTATGAAATCTCCGCGATACAAGGATTAAACTCCCTATTGCGGGAGTTGTTTTTCATAAAAGAAAGAAACAGAAAGAAAGACATTTCAAAAATTATCCATAGCCATCTAGGGCCTGTTATAACTAAATTTTGTGGTTAGTTAATTAAGTTATTATCACAATCCATGCATGCAAACATATTTAGTTTATTATTTCTATTTCAGAACCGACAACCAGTATTCATTCCTGCTATGTGCCCAGAAAACGAACTGTACTATCCAGGGGACCAGAAAGATGACTGGATATGCGACTGCAGACCAGGTAAGCTATGCAAAAGTTTGTAAACTAGATTGTCCCCATCCCATTCTTATGTAGATAATCTAAATAACTATGATATATCTAGGTAGGTAGATACTAAAACGTAAAATTTACTGCAGGACGTTTTAGCTCATTTGTACAATAAACTCTCCTAAACTCTCCCTGTTTTTGTGCCATTCTTATTTAAGTATTTTAAAAACAAAATTAAATTATTGATTCCATTTATAATTTTCAGCATATCTATTTCACCCAAAATCGGACGCGTGTTGGCCAGCGTATCGAAAGGGACCCTGTGAAGACGGACATTACCTGGTCCTGAAGCCAGATTCAGCGATACCGGTCTGCGAGAAGAACCCTTGCTCTATCGACTCATACGTGATGTATAACGGGAGGTGCGAGCAGCTGGCCGGGGCCACGCCGTGCCGGCACCTGTGGCCCGTCCCTGCCACGCTGGTGGTCAACGCCACCAGCCTCACCGTCGCCTGCCAGTCGCATCTAAACTTCCCGTCCAGGTTCGGCAATGCCCATCTAGTCGCACCGACAGTATGCCCACTAGGTTGCAAACGAAGTATCAACGGCAAATGTCTACCTATTGCTGCATAAATTATAATTTAATGTAACATTAGCATAAATAACTTTACAGAATTATGTATTTATTTTACTTCAAATTAACAATTAGACACAATAATTAACTATGGCTGAATTCAAAGCTACTTAATAGTGTTTCCATGAGCGTATTGAATCAGTGTAAAACATGCGAGTGAGTTTAGTGAAGCGATATAAGTAAAACGTAGTTTTATTTTCGGTTCGATAATTAAGTAACAAATCCCCTAAACTTGTAGACTTGGTAATAATAGCGGGTTAACCTTGCACAGTATGGCACGACGCATGCCGTCGGCTATGGCAACGGTCGCGTCCCCTGTGTCGTCATGGAGACTCCGCCGACTCCATGCCACACCATGCCCCTGTCATCAGCGTTTATTTACCAATTACCACAATGGACATCGACGTGGTTGTCTGCACGCACGATTATCGACGAACCCCACGATAAAATCAGTCCCGAAATATTGTTCAAGTTCATTATGGCGTAGTGCTTAGTTGCTGCAGCATTCTCTAGGTGGCATGGTGTTTTGGAAGTTTTAAGTTTGAGTGGCAGCTTGGTGGAAAGTTTAAAGCATTTTCCAAGTGAAAAGTGCACGTTTCTAGAAAAGCAATCTTCGAAGACATGCTGATGAAATGTAGTAAGTATAAGAAAAGTATAAGTATTATAGGCTAGTCACAAACATTTTACAGTTAATGTTAAACTAAGTGTGTGTTAGATAGCTTAACTAAGACCCTTAAGTGTTAACCCAGTAAGACGTCTAGCTTCAGTGGGGTGCACGGCGACTGATCGTTTAATTTCCATATAATCGCAAATGGAGTCGAGCTTGCTCCTATCTCGATTGATCGCTGACCCATATTCCCCGCCGGCTGACCACTGACCACCACAACATACCCCTTACTTCCATTAGCCGACGCGCGACCTTCGACGATTTTTGTTATGGCAGCTAACCGGAATGTTATTTCCTCTAACTTTATACTTTTGTTGGTTACCTAGATTATTAAGGAATAGGCAATAGAAAAAATAATAAATATGTGATTAATGTAAGGTAATGGTGAGGTCATTTCATTAAATGTTGTGTTAGGTTTACTACTTACTGAATATTTTTATTTTAGCCCTATTTTGTGCTTTTGGTGGGCACGCACAAACCAGGTCCCGGCTGTTATCAAATAAGTAGCAGTAATTAAGCTAAATCAAAGGCTTTTTGGTGACCTAAACCACTATGATTCTGATCGCGTCGAAGACTTACCAGCTTCTCAAGTCTCGTGATTAAATAATCAGTAAAGATCATGATTTCAAATAATATTTAGATCGACGCAATGCGCATTTTTTATTTCCTTTAACTACTTATTTGCTTTAGAAATTAAAGAACACGTGAAATGGTTTATTTAGCCCAAAAAATAAACCATTTCACGTGTTCTTTAATTTCTTTTTCCGTAATACTAATAAAGTGCTTTTTTGAAAGTTCTAAACCATTTTTCTATATTTTTTAGCACCTTGTTATATCGTATGTTTGGTAAGTTTATGATTCAGATACTTACCTAGTTAGCTGCCCCGGTAGCACGCTCAGTATGTGTTACTTTCGTGACTTACATGGCAAGCATACCGCCACAATCGTTGCAAATTCATACTTTAAGACCATGTTTTTTTAATTTACATAATTAATCGATTAAGACTTAGCTTTTAAATGTATAATTATACGTTCTCATGAAATACGTGTGCCTTATATTATTAGTGTTAGCGAAATAATATGAGTTACAATGGTTCTAATTCTACCAGGCTACCTCTAATTTCATGTTTTAAGTTAATATAGTTTTTTATTAAATTTCTTTATGATAACGGGAAAATACACGTACAGAAATTTAATATAGCTGTGACTTACCTGCGACAGGTCAACGTTTACAGTGATTACCGATCAGTTATACATAATTATTCAAGATTTATATAACATAGCGACATCTAATTGCGCGATAGCATGTTATTTTAAAGCGTAGGCGTACTTTGTACATGATAAATTACTCGTTCACTGCAGCTGTAAGTTGTAGGTAAGTACCCGCACTTTCTACTGGACGCGTCAAATACTTGACACTTAGTACACGAAGGGAAAAGTAAATATCGTGAGGATAAAACCAGGTCGACACACGGCCTACTTTGCAATAAGTATATATTCCCCTATGTACTTAATGCAAACTTAATCATTATTGGATATGCAGGACGAGATGGATGAATTGGGTGAAACCTGTTATGAGAAAGTACGAATAGTAGCGATGAATGGAAGAAAAGCACACATTGCGCCCAGCCCAAATTAGGAACAGGGCAGGGAGAAGACGAATAATCATTGTTGGAAATAGATACTCTGATGACGTAAAGAAACGGCATTTAATGTTTTGTAGTAGATACCTAAACATACCTATAGTTTAATAATTATTTATGCATAATGTAAACTTGCCATAAGACATTATGTTCGTATTTTCCTCAGCAGCAGAATTGATATGACGAAAAAAACTCGAAAATTTTAATGATTGCACATCATATGTTGTTCTTATGGTCTTCTCACGTGGATTTCCCAAACGACCAATGGGTAGCACGGACAAAACGTGACAACTGATAATTTTCTGACTCATACACTATTAGAAATATTTATTTTCCTGTAGCCAAATGAAAAACACTAGTTTCCTTAAGGTACCTGTGACAATTTTAGTCTAAATAAGGATAACAATAGGTATTTATAATAAAGGCCTGGTAATTCCTTTTGCAATACTTAGGTATTAGATTTTATTGCTATAGAGCAGGTAGGCACTGGCACGTAAATAGGTTTACGGTGTAGTCTGGCTCGTTATAAATAAAATTGTAGCCTTTGCTTCATTATGAGCCAGAAGCTCAGAACTGAAATTTTTACAACATCGTTGGCCCTTTTCTTTGTTATTGGGGGCAGTGGGTCAACTCTACTTCAGATCCACACGAAACTATGGAAAAGCATGAGAATGATTTTATTTTCAAATAAGTCCTTGAAGGTTGCGTGAGACTGTAAGGTACTGGCATAACTTACGTTTTGCGTGTAATTTAGGCGTCAAGAATGTTATTATTCGATCAAGTATTTGTACACATGTCAAGTGTTAATAACAGCATTAGTACCGAAGCAATTAGTTCCAATTGAACGTGTGATGATAACACCTTGCGGTCGTATTCATTTCCTGTTTGTTTCTCATCTATTAGTTGAGAAGACAAAAACAATTTTAATATTAAATAGGTAATAACGTCATCAAAATACGTATATAACAAAGTTATTAGTAGTTCTCGAACATGTTCTGTAGGGTTGTGTTACTAAACTGTGATTTAACTAGAAAAAGAACAGCCTTTGACTATTTTTAGGAGTCTGTACCCGAAGGGTGCAATCTGCATCTGTGCGGGCTGTATCTTATGTACCGTAATAGGCAGACAGTTTATTTTTTTGCAGTGTGTGCCGATAAAACAACAAATAATATGAAAGTACATGTTTATTTCTGTTATCTTGTAACAAGCTAGTACTGTAACTTAACATAATGTGTATTTTATGTATTATTCTTATGTAGATATGTGTATTTTTATTTATTTATACTTTATGCAAGTTGTGCACAGGCGGACTCTTCTTATCTTTAAATTATATATTAATTTAGCTATCACTCAAATGTTCGCTGTAAGAAAACTCGATTATGAGTTAAGCTCGCCTATATTACATACATTACATTTCTAATTGCACTTATGGCACACAGACCTGATATGATAGTCTCCGATATTTAATCAGTTAACTTAAATTTTGGTTCTAATTTGATCTCAAACAAAAAAATATCGAGTACAACAATAAAAACAAATCTAAATGAAAAACTGATCTGATCTCTGTTGTATAGAAATCTTCTCTCTTTTGGTCTCTAGTGTCTCTGATAGGGTAATTATTTTTTCCACCAAATCATCTACAGAACTGTTTGGGGTTTGATTCAAGACATGAAAAATTTGATAAATAATAAGGTGTTTAATGACTCAGGCCAATTGATGCTTAAAAGCAAGCGGAAAATAATCAATTTGTCTTGAAAAGTATTTTACTAACCTCGAATATTTGAGTAAGTATCCTTGAAAAAAGGTACTTTGGTTGGTACTGAGAGGGTTCAGGGCCCAAACACTTCTGCTAATGACACCTACCGAAAACTTTTAGCAAAACTGATAAAATACCTAATTTATTGATTAAGTACGGAAGTTCCTTGAAAGTTTTATCACGGACCAAATCATCAGTAACTCGTACTGTAAATTATGTTAGTGTGATTAGATCAGCTTGCGGCTGCCACAGCGGCGTGCGGCGGTGCTGGGCGGTAGCGTGCCGGCGGTACGTCACGCATCCCGGCTCAAGCTACTTACTGACTTACTATATTCCACAAACCCTTTTAGTCATACGTAACCAGTTTATCTAATCGAACTATGTACAACAAATCCAATGTCCTAAGGCACCTTTAAACTCGCAGAAACACATTTGTCTTCACAATAAAAAATATTCAGCATAAATCTCGCTACACTGGTTTCGGACTATCGTTGGACGTGGTGATTATCTAAATTCTTGACAATTATATGCCCATAATGCCTAATGTTATAAATGTGGTTACTAATGACTTACAAGCCACACGCAATATTTGTATTTTGCGCCCAGTTCACGGTCAGAATGATTCAGATCTTGAAGAGCATAACGCATATTATTACAAGGTTGTTTTACAGGTACTATCCTTACCTTTTTTTTTTTGGGGATATTCTCTTGGACTCCCTCCTCCCTGGGGTTACTATTCTTACCTATACCAACCTATACTTATTAGCCTTTAATTACAATTCTTCCTTACTTTACTTCTGAAGAAAACGTATTTATGCTTTCTTCGAACATTCCAGCATCTCTCGCTTATTTGTGCTCTTGTCCAGGAAATTGCCCTTTTGCCCGTTTTTATACCTTTCATATTATGGTTTTTTATACCTTAATAGACATTTATGCGTTTCTGTAAACCGTTGCTTATTAATTTGATAGTCGTCACATCTTTACAATTCTGACAACCACCGTCTTACCTTTAAAATGAGTTGTGAAGGTCAGATAGGTAAACGCTCCATGTTAAATACAGTATTCAGGTAAATCAGTTGAAACTGTTAGCCGACCCCAACATAGCTTGGGAAAAGGCTAGGCCGAAGAAGATTTTAATTTATTAATAAATAGTAGTAAGTAGCACAAGACAAATGATGTCAATAACATCTTTACGTTGACCGCTATACATCGATTAAAGATATCGTGTGTACATACGTAAACCTCGTCTAAGACTACACAGTTGGTAAGCGGTGACCTGCTTTAAGCAAGTTAATAGATTAGGTGTTGGGCGGGTGGCGTGGCGGCGGGCGGGCATTGCGTGGCGCCCACCGCCCAGCCACCTCTGTCCGAGCAGCGGGCAGCGCGCGCGGCCAGTCTGAGGCTCGCGCCCTCCGCGCCCGCCCGCGACCACTCGCCGCCACACGCCCGGCACACATGGCGCGGAGCGTTCTCTAACCCTTCTGTTATGGACAAGCGTGCGACCAGCGGCCGGGGTGAGCCCATCCCAAGCATCCTTAAGAAACCTAAGAGCCGGCACAAGGGTGATCTCCTGGACAAGAGCACAAAGATCAAGCGAGAAAAGGTGGAAGGTTCGAAGAAGGCAGGGGACGTGAGCGCGCCGCTGCAGCAGGGGTGCTCCCCGCTCATGTATGCCTGCCAGCAGGCTGACTACAAGGCGGTCGTCGATATACTCAATAAAGACGTGAGTTTATCGACAACGTTTCATTTAGAAGACAGCATTGCACAATGAAGACCACACCATTACCACCAAGAATCAAATCATACTTTCAACGTCGTAACGAACTAGAAACGTCCGTCACTTGAACGCTTCATCCTCTCCATCGATCGTAAAACTCATAAATTTTTGGTCAGTAAATTAAGAGTTGATTGACATGAAACGGGAAAGCGCTATAAGTTGTACACGCGATGTAAGTTGTGCGTCGATCGCTTCACTCCCTGTCTGTAAACAACCCTTGCCGCTCGACGCTGGCTTTTACGGCACTACATTGTTATTCACAATTTCTTTCACGTTTTAACACTTTTGCCAAGACGCTGTATCATTATAAGTCCATTACGGAAATTATAGCTAGTTATTTATAGCATCACGTGATGTTAACTATTTTATTTGGGTATTCATTTGTAATTCATATCTTCATAATTATTTATTTAAAACTTCATGTATAATTCAAAATGGTACATAAAATGGACTTAATGCCCCTAGGCATTTTTCGCTAGTCAACCTTTGGGTAAAAAAGAAAACCCACATTGAAGGAGTACAAAACTAAAACCTATAGATAAATCTACTTATAAATATATAAATACATATTAAAACTAACTAAATGTAAATGAACTTCGTTGCAGGCTTAGGTAAACTAACGTTTTTATTAAACAAGCTTTTTAAAATAAAATAAATTTAAATAAAATTTCACGAATTTCCTTGATTGCTTCTGGATCATGGATGGACCTTCTGACCTGATAGAACCACCTGAAAAGTATACCCTTTCGGTCCAGGCGACTACGAATAATCGGGGAACATACTTAAAAAATAAAAAAGATTCCGATGAATTGAGAACTTCCTCCTTTTTTGAAGTCGGTTAATGTTGTCTGCGTTATCAAACTGAAAAGCTTCGAAGGAAATGCACTAGCACGCGGTGAGACAGGGGTGAGGGGCAGTAGTCAATCAATAGGTTTAGAATTGGCTGGCACAATAGAAGGGAAAGTTCTCACATGCACGGCATTGGCGTGACGATTACAAACACGGTTGTCAAGAGCCGAGACACGTGGCGTAACCTGTTCCCCTCGAAACTGCCAGTATAAAACGCCCTTTATCCGCTAGTACATTTTCACCCCAAAATTGCCTGTTAATCCAGAGGCATACAAAACTATCTTTTAATGTATTATTATTTGACTCCAATTCGATTTCCATTCGTTGTTTCCCATTACTTAATGTTTGTAATGTATATATATATGTATGTAATGTAATTGCATTGCCATAACACGAATCAAGACTGTTTGTAACTACTGATTAAGTACTGTTTTCAATTTTGAATTTGTTTACATTAATGATTCTCAAAATACATTGTGTCATAAGCTGTAGTCATTTCATAATTTGCACGCTTGGTAGAAAACAAGGGTACTATTTTGTCAAACTTGCGTTTAAATCTTTACATCTGACATCTAAGTAATTAAGGTAGCAAGCAATATACATGTACTGAGTAAACCATGAATATACACACCTTTTCATATTTATTATACTTAGTCAACCTTCGTGGTCGAATGTCGCTAGCTCAGAGGTCCAGGGTTCGATCCCCAGACGGGTCAATGTAGAAAAGCACTTTTCTAGATTGTCTCGGGTTGGGTGTTTGTGGTACCTTCTTTGTCTCTGATTCTTTAACACAAGTGCTTTTGCTACTTCCTTTGGGTTCACAGCAATGTATTTGATGTTTTTATTTAAGTACCTTACTGGTTACATAAGTCAGATACAGGTGTTTCAGCATCGCCAACCCCGGTACTGAGTTGTCGCCCATGGCCGAAAACGGCTAAGATGTTTTTATCATCATCATCCATTTACGACAATACGGGAAGCGTTCAAAGTCTGCGCAATGGCAAACTGCGGCAGACCTTTTCATAAACAAAAACATCATTTCACATAGATCCTCTCACAATGACTTTATAGGGTAAAAAAGCAAATGCTGGGTTCTATCCAGACGCAAAGCATTTTATGACTGAGATGTCTATTTTCTTCACTTGATCTTCTTCTTTTCTGAAGATAATCTGTCCATGGTGCAGCCAGAATCAGTTCGCGTCCGTGACCGCGGCTTGCGCTGCGCGCTGCACTACTGCGCGTCGAGCGGGGCGGGTGCAAGCCAGGCGGCGCGCGCGGCCTGCGCTGACCGCGTGCTGATGGCTGCGCCGGCGCTGGCCAATGCGAGGGATGCTGACGGACTGACGCCGCTTCACCTTGCCGTCGTGCACGGCAACGTGCCGCTGGTGCAGACCCTGCTCGCTGCCGGCGCTGACGTCAACGCCAGAGACGATGAGCATCATACTGTTGTCCATTGGGCCACTGGTGAGTTTTTAAGGGAACAGTAAAGTAAAGCAGTGTTTTTTTTCATTTTCATTTTATTTTATACTTATTATAAAACATTATCTGTTTCATAGAGAGATAGGCCCATGGGCAAATGTCCCCTTTTTTATAAAAAAAAGTAATATAATAATTTTGTCAAATGAAAGTTTCAACTATTTGAGGCGTAAATTACGTCAAAAGAGTGCGGTTTAAAGTTTCCACAGCCATTAGTTCGTTGGTTGGCGACTATCAAACTTAGAATCATTTAGTTCGTCGGGGCGGTTCTAGGGCAACACCTAGGCGCTGGATGTGTGACGGTAACAGATGGGTCGGAGTGAGTCGTTATCTAACCGGTGTCACTCGCGGTGCGGCGCAGCGCTGCCTCCGCGGTTATCACCAGGCAGAGCTGACGGCGCGGTGCACGCGAACCAATTAGATATTCACCGCAACGTCAATCATTTATGCCTTTTATGAACTTATTTGAAGGTGCTCCACTTAAATGACTGTACATGATTTATTCGTTGATTTTTTTTTATATATATTCACTTTTGTATGAAGAGGATAAGTTTGAAGAGGATATGGTAATCCATGGAATATCGATGATGTAATCGAACGACATAAGTAGGTTAAAGATAAGAAGCTATTTATGAAAGTTATTGCAATTTTCAGTAGGTACTGCTAAAACTTGGTTGTGTCCTTAGTCTGATAACTAAAACAAGAAGTCTTAACGTGATATAGGTATGACGGATATGTTCAGTTACTTCATGCAAGTAATCGTCGAGTGACAAACAAGTTCCACAAGTACTCCGATTGGATCGAAGACGGGTGGATTATATACCTAGTAGGATATAGTTGCTTAACCCTCGAAGCTCGTGATTTATTGCTATGGAGTGGTCAACATAAATCTCATCTACATCGGCCCCTTGCCAGTAACTTGTTAAGTGGAGTGATGACCTTCCGCGTATTGTGGGCCGGTTGTAATCGTCTCAAGATTATTGACTTAGGGAAAGTGCTTAGTTACCTTCCTTTTATGTACTTTTATAATTTGTTCATTTTGGCATCCACAGTGGGTCTCCTGAAAATTTGTGATGTAATTGTTAGTAATTACATCAGGAGAGAAAATCATTTTGTTAGAATATAACAATATTTTTTTAATTAATACAATACTTATGTATTTTGTTCCTTATCTGTATATAGTACTGACAATTTGGAAGGAAATCGTAACAAACCAAGATATGCTAATGTAATGTACACAGGAATTTAATGTTCCCCGCCAAGGTGAAACAATAAGCGAAGAACACAGGCCTGTTATAAATAGTGTTACGGCACAAGGCTGCATAAGATGGCTGGCATAATGCAATACGTTAGATCATAGCGACATGCAACGTGGTTGGAGGTCACACTAGGTTCCGTTTTGAGTAAGTTGTGTGACGAGCTCAAACGGACTTCCGACAGAGCACTTAGCTGTTACTCATAAATATCTTCAAGAACTAAAAAGATATAGATAGAAAAAGTTTATGAATACTGTTTATTATTGCAAAGCCTTATTATTGCAAGAATTTTACTGACATGTTTTATTTTATTTTATTTTATTTTTATTTTATTTTACCTATTTGGAAAAAAAAACGATATTACATTACATATAACACATATTAGAAGTAAGGTACAGGAAACAAAATCAATGTAATAACCACAACATTTTCCACATATTAACAAATGGGTTTGCTATGATGAGGACTTATCGGTAAGCTAATTATTATTCCCATTAAAGGAAGCATTTCCTATTATTCCAAACTAGTCAGACACTACATGATATATCTAAGTTGTTCAGTACATCAATAACTTCACTTCGGAAAGCATTTTTATTTAACAAAAATATATCATGTTGAATGATAAATGCTCATTGAATTTGTAATGCTGACATTAAGGATACGCAAACTCCATTGCCAGACCGTTTAGCAGCATACGTATCGTGTGGGAATGCCGCAACGTTATAAGTCATCGTTATAAATGTGTTGCGGTGCTGGTGGTGGCTAGTCTGTATTTTAGGGGGATGTGGGGTTGTCCGGTGCGATGTTATTGAGCGGCTAGCAAGGTCGGGCCCTTGAACTCTTACGTACCGCAATCTAGGACTAGGTTTTTCAAAGAATTCGTAATCTGAAAGGTCGAGTTTGACTGACAAGGAAAGTTTTTATACGGGTCGCTTGATGTGTAAGGTCGATGTTAGGTGTTTGTTATCAGCATATAGATAGATATAGAATAATTTAAAGGTGTTTACTGTTAACACAATTTCTTAAATTTAGGTAATTTACTTCGTTTTTATTTTATTTTTTCAAACTTATTTCACCGCTAAAACAGTAACGTTATGATTGAAAATATTGTATGTAGGTAGCAAATTAACGATTTTTTTTATACAATTATCCTCGTATACAATTTCAAGTCAAATTGAATACGACAAAAAAAAAGTAGTTCAATAGGTAGATAGACAATGACTTTTTTTTTTAAACTGAAATAGTGTGTGGTGAAGTCGGTTCACTAAGAGCTGTACTAGCAGCCGGCGCTGACGCAGCCACCTCAGACCAGCACGGCGGGTATCCCCTGCACTACGCGGCGCAAATGTGCGGAGCACCCGCCGCCACAGATCACCAGGTAGGTGCCTTATCATATTAAATACCATTAGTCCAGTCATTATAGTAAGTTCACCTCGGAATTCGAGATACCCAGCTGTAAGTTTGTAAATACTTGTATATTGACACCCTAAAAGTTGTCTCAAAACCTACATATGGTAGGGTCCATCATGCGCATCCACATGCGCCATATAAATAGTCCATCAACTATTTATATGGCGCATTTTCGACCGGAGGCACCGGTTGACCTGAAGTAAGGGTGTGACCGCGCGCTCTCCGCCCTCTATCTCGAAAACGGTTCACCGTATAAAAAAACTTTCTAAACAAAATTTGTAGAGAATTTTGTATTCTACAATATTGATAATAAATACAAATAGCAAAAAACCCATAAGAAATGAAATATTTACAAAAAACCGATTTTTGTGACCTTTGACCTTGAAATTCAATAGTTGCGCACACCCTGCCATATGTAGGTTTTGAGACAACTTTTAGGGTGTCAATATACAAGTATTTACAAACTTACAGCTGGGTATCTCGACCTCCGAGATTCTTACCTAATTTAAGCTTAAATGACTGGACTACATTTACTAAATAAACCAATCATTAGCGATCACAACATAATCCACTTGATGCTTCGTCAATCGTGATCAAGGTTCAAGCCTATTTTAAAATATTCCTATATCTAAAATACCAAAAAAAAAAACAGATTGCGTGAAACTAATCTTACTAAGTTAAATTAGCGATAACTAAATTATATATTTTATGCTGCAGAGTAGAGGAGCAGCTTTAGAAGTGTTGCGTGCACTAGTTAAGGAGGGAGGAGCCAGCGTAGACGTTAGGGATGCTGATGGTCGGACGCCACTGCTCTGGGCAGCTTCTGCTGGCTCAGCAGCGGCTGTGTTAGCGCTACACCAAGCCGGG
Source organism: Diachrysia chrysitis (assembly GCA_932294365.1). NCBI lineage: Eukaryota > Metazoa > Arthropoda > Insecta > Lepidoptera > Noctuidae > Diachrysia > Diachrysia chrysitis. Next base: position 4,931,723 of record OW028661.1, read on the forward strand.
TCAAAAGTCGACGATGCTGACAGGTACGATACGTGAATTTAATCTAACATAAGCATCACGATAATTTGCTTTAATGTTTATTGTTTTCCAGAGATGGGTTGACAGCTTTACACTGTGCTGCTGCTAGAGGCCACACCGAAGCTCTTGAAACGTTAGTTGGTTTATGTGGCGCTCGAGTCGATGTAGCGGACTCTCATGGCTGTACTCCCTTGCATTACGCCGCTGCATTAGGTCACGCAGATTCAACGTCTGCATTATTACAACATGGAGCTGATTCTCATCGTCAAGATAGAAGGGGACGCAGCCCTGCGCACACAGCAGCAGCTAAGGGACAGATTGAAACTGTGCGAATACTCGGTTAGTATCTATAATATTTTAAATATTATAAAAAGATTTTGCAGAAATTATTATCTTATTTGCGTTTTCAGGTGCTAGAGGAGCTAATCTGTGGTTACGCAATTCTAAGGGTGATTTGCCGTTACATGAAGCTGTCGCTTCAGGAAGGCGAGAGTTAGTTAAGTGGCTTTTAGACGGTAGGCCTTCCCAGGTCAATGCTACTAACCATGAAGGTCGAACACCATTGCATATAGCAGCAGCTACAGATAACGCAGATTTATGCCGTTTATTATTTGACAGAGGTGCTGAAGTCAATCCAGTTGCAAGGTCATCAAAAAATGAACCACTCACCCCGTTAGATTGCGCAACAACCAGAGGGCATCGATCTACTGCTAAATATTTGCAAATGCATGGTGGTTTGCCTGCCTCAAAGCTAGCTAACACAGATATTGTAATAGACGGTGCTCCAATAACTGCATTACCAACTCGGAAAGTAACAAGTACGAAAATTGATGTACACGATAGAATAAGAATAGAAAAAAGAGAGGTAGTTGAATTATCTAGTCCAGTTCCAGAAAGACGACGAATTAAAAATAGGAACGACAGTGATTCATCAAATGAATCATATACTAATAATAGAAATCGTAAAAAAACTGACTCGCATAGATATAGAGGTAATAATCATAAAGAGAGAAGAAAAAGACTAATGCATACTCAAAAAAGCTTTAGTGATGGGTACGATAGCGAATTTGAAGGCTATGAACGCGATGATTCTCGTGACAATAAACATAAGTCTTCTAAAAAGAATAGATCTAAAAGTGAACCTTCACGACGACAAAAACGTAGTGCTAAGCCACGCCAACGTTATAGATCTCGTTCTGATAGTTCTTCAGATTCGGATAGCTATTCAGAGAAAAGGAAAAGTAGACGACATCATAGACGTAGCAAGCGAAAATCAAGCTCTCCTTCAGAAAGTAGTAGCTCGGAATCTAGCGAACGACGAAGCACAAAACGTAAAGGAAAAAAAACTTCGATTCATATTGAAAATGACGATCGAAAACAAAGTGTTAATATAGTTAAGTACAATACCACCGAAAATGTTAAGAGTAATGAAAATAATGAAAATCCTGTAATTGGTACTGAAACTAAAATTGATGGTACAAAATCGGAAGCAGAAAAAGAAGAAAATATACTCATTAAGAATGTAGCACACAGTGAGACCGAAACGGATACTTTATCAGTTAAAACAAACATGATTATAACTGAAGCTCAAATCCATATGGAAAGACAGTCAAGCCAGCATGGAAATTCTGAACTAAATGTTATTGTGGATTCCTGTAATAATGTATCTATTGAGACATCAAACTTATCCGTGTCTCACAAAGATTTAACAGAAGAAACGAAACAAGATGCTGAACCTCTTGAAATTCTAAGTAATGAAAAAGAAGCCATCCAGGAACCAGCTGATGAAATTCCAAGCAATCAAACACCAATAACCCCATCAGGTTCAACAAATGATTCTAGTACAACGGATAAACAAAAAACGTTGAGTGAAACAAATAAATCGCAAAATTCAAATATAACTGAAAACGATATAAGACAAGACAAAACGACTGATAACCAGGTGAAAACTCCAACCGAAGAAGAAAAAACTGCCGACGATAATATCAATCAAACAGAAGGTTCCGAAAATTTATTACCAGTTGAACAAACTAGCAAAGAACATAGTCAAATATCTAAGGATAACATAACAACAACAAGTCCGGAACTAACGCGAAGAAAATCTTTTCAGGTGTTATCAGGGCCGGACGAAAAGTTAACGCTAAGTAAGGACTTATCCGGAGAGCTAAAAACAAGTTGTGATATACCTAGTATTGAGCAAACAGAAACTCAGGAGAAAAGTAATTCTCCAGTGGTTTCATTTTCAAATAAAGATGAAATTATCGAAAGTAAAGAATCTAATAACAAGGCTGAACATTTGATGGGAGAATCAGTCGATCATAGTTTAGACCCTGAAACTGACAAACAAATTCAAGATAGTATTTTACAGAAAGATAGCAGTGAAAGTAACGTAATGAGTTCAGAAGAACGGCGAAAGGAATTTACTTCTACTACTGGAAGTAGTACTGAGAATCAAAACTATGAGAAAGGGCTTGTATCTGTGCTTGATGATAATCTGTCAAGTAATCGTGCAGTCCAACAAGTTATCCTAGAAAATTTATCTGAAGATTTTGACGTTAATTTATCATTGCCGCAGACTTCGCCAAAGAGAATAAGAAAGACATCGAAAGAAAGTCAAGGTAGCAGTCGGAAAAGTAGCATTTATGAAACAGAGAGTTATAAAGTGCTCTCAGATATTGCTAGTGCACCTGATGTTACAACTGGGATTCTGAAAAAAACCTCTATTAAATTAGATGAAGTTTCTATGGAGGGTGATGGAGAATTATTTGATGTCGATAAATCCACCAAAGATGGGTATATAGGTCGAGTCCCAAGTGTTAGCGACAATGAACTATATAGTCATAGCGAAGCTAATGGCCGGAGAAAACGTTTTCGCAAGAAAGGCAGGACAAAAAGTAGAACTAGCATTCGGTCAAAAAGTGAAAACTCTGAACGAGGTTACGAATCAAGTGGGCTAATGGATTCGGGTTTTGAACCCAGTCCGAGAGCTATTCAGCGACAAATAACAAGCCCTCGTCTAGCAGCATATTACAAACAAAGAAATGCTAGTGGTAGATATTCTGGAAAATCAGATAGTAGAATCCCTGTGCGAAAACCAGGAGATAAAAATGCGGTAGATATGAAGTCCGTCACTCAGAGAATCCAAACCAACATGAGAAGGTATGGTATTCAACTAATTAATAAGTATTTTATTTATTCCTAGTAAGTACAAAATAACATTTAAATGCAATTTTCAATGTTTACAGATATTACTGCGAAAGAAAGATCTTTCAACACTTATTAGAGCTAAAACGTCTGCAAATAAGAACTAGCAAAACAAATGAGGCGGTCCTAGTGAAAAGAGCTATCGAGGAATATAATAAATCTAGTTTAGCTAACGTGGGTTTAGGCCCATATAATACTCCTGATTATTCATTCAGCAGTTTTGAAAAGTTTCTGTATGAAAGTTTGAGGAAGTTACAAAAAAGTGGGAAGAAACATTTGGACAAGTTGCCAGAGAGTCCTATCGAATTTGACTACGGAGAGAGTGAGTTGTACAAAATGAGTGCTATTCCTGATAATCCTTGCCTCTGTACCAGCAAAACCCACCGATGTTTCCATGCTGTGCATGCATACACTGGCATACCGTGCTCTGCGTACAGTAAGTAGATCTTTATGTGGGAACGTAATTATTTAAAATTATTAAAGCTATAACTTTTCCTTATTACCTATGCGGCACATTCAATGGATTTATATTTGCCGCAGCAACTGACCTCATACCTATTTTTGTAAATATGTAACTAAATGTATTTAACTTTACAGTACCTTACCGGTGGAACCATCACACAATGCCAAAGCCAGCTACAGCAGGCGGCGCAAAGTCAAAGGGATTTCTGCCGAAGATTAATTCCAAGCCACCGCCTGGTACAGCTAAGGCACATGTCACGTTGGAGGTGTCCCACGGCACTGAGAAGCAATTGATAGCGCTGCCAGCAGAAAAACTGGATAAAAATAAACGATATTACGTCACATTTACAGTGAAGGGCTCTGAACCAACATCAGATAACGACAACTCTTCTCCAAGCGCCACTTTGAACACGAAGAGTGTGCGAACAGGTTAACCGTGATAATAATTTACGGAAACCTCGTGCTAATCACTGCCAGTGTCGAGATATTAAAACAAGTTGAAGTTATGAGAGCTGAGCACTATATTAATTTATTCATGTGATTAGACTGATTGAAAGCGTCCGTTTAAAAGAAAAAAGGGTATATTTATTTTCATAATTTTAAGAGATAAGATTATATTATGTGTATGTAACAGAGTCCCTATTGTATGTAAGTAAATGTTGTGTAGTCTTCCTGTTAACACGTTGTGATGCACAGAATAAAAATATAAAATTGTATGTAATAAGTTCGACGATTGTTGTCTGCACTAAATATTTTTGTCGAGATACTCAAAACGTAATAAATAAATATAGTAAGAGATATAGAGACTTTTAGTATTACTCTGTAATGATTCTTTAAATCGCTGGCCGGCTATGGAATATATTGTGCCTGGCTCTACCGAGAATAGTCTGTTAAAAATAAAAGACAATAATTATTTTGTAATAAAATAACATTTAATAACCTACTAAAATTATTCAAAAGCACAAATAACATTTACAGATATATTATATTAAGAAAAAAATATAGTGCACAAGACTAGAAAGGTGTGAGCTTCAGCTCCTAAGTACCGGCAAGGCTAGACGCCGAGCAGCAAAGCCACGCCGGCGAGAGTCCAGCGAGTTGGCTTGTCCCTGGTCTTCAGGTTGAAAGTCCATACGAAAGTAGGTCCACGCATACTATAGAGAACATAAATATCGATCAATAATACCTTACGCTTCAATGGATGGAAGCTTTGCAAATAAACGCTAACTTGTGATTCAAGTAGATAATATTTACTCTAGACTGCCAAGCAATCTTTATCAAACCAAATCATCATTGCTTTAAGACATTCAGCATAGCATGATTGTCATCTGTTTAACTCACCGGATCTTATAGACGGGGCATTCGTATACGTTGCGGGTCTCCTGCTTATCCTGCGTCACGGCCTTAATGAAGATGACCGGCATCATGGGGAACAGGTCCATCATGCGCGACTCTACGATGCCGCCGGTCAAGGTGTCCCAGCGCGCGCCCTCCATGTACAGTCCGTGGATGTTGGCACCTTCACGTGGCGGTGCGCTGATACAAAAAGTCTCCATGGAGTTAGGGGTAAAGATGAAAGGAAGCCTTTCTCCAATAAACTTTTTTTTTTTAATTTATTGGTGAGAGTACATTTGAAGGTTTTTAAATAAAATAACTATGCCAAAATTATATATAGCTGGCAAGTTGGTGTGCTTAGATCACGACACGGGAGTTATCGTGTTACGTGGCTTACGTAGATGATGGATAAGTAAATTAGTACTCATAATAGACAGTTTTAAATATATAATGGCATACTTGAAATCCTGTCTGCTCTTTTTGGTGACGTCGCAGTTGAGGCACATCTTGTCGAGAGGCCACTCGTTCTTTCGGGCCGTCTGCTGCATGATGGCTGTCAGGAACGACTGAGGGTTAAAGAACCCTGCAAGCCATACAGCTGGCGGCAACTGGAATGAATTTGAAAGCATTAAAATAATAAGGAAGGCTGCTAATAAGAAAACTGGAGATGCACATTCCTTTAATACCGTTTTCAATGGACTATAAATGGAACACAGTCATCACTTTTCTCCTATTGTATTAATGGAATAATTTATGCATAAAATTGGTATCAGTTAATTATTTAACTCGATTAAAGTTGAAGTTTTGTAAAATTACTCTAACAGATGCGCTCTTTACCCCTATTGTTGAAGCCCAGGTAATCTTTTTAACTCAGAGTTAATTGCTAACACGAGGTTAAATAGACAGGTTGTCATACAATATTGTCAATTTAATCTCGTGTTAGCAGCTAACTCTGAGCTAGGTTTCCTCGCGATGTTCTTCTTCACCAGTGGGTATATAATGTCTTAGAATAATTAAGAACGTACATATAACTTTGAGGAAGTCTGCACATGCCTGTAGTGGGTTCGATCCTGCAAAAATCCGTTATTTTTTTCGGAAAATCCGTTCATTGAACCTACTAGGCTACCGGTAACTGCTAGGCTACCGCGATACTATAGACTTATCAGACCGACCATATCTAGACTTAATAAATAAAACGAGGGTAAGTAAACGTACGCTAAAGTCACCAGTCCAGTTTTCGAGTTCAGTTAATCGCATACAGAGGTCTGAGAACCAAGCAGCCAGACCCAGCAGACTGGGGTATGCGAGATTGCTCCACTGGTCCGGCACTTTGTCCATAAATAGTGACTCCATGAGGTTTTCCATGTCACTGCTGATCGTCAGCTCACCCTGGATTAAGTAACTGAGAATTATTAAAGAATAATAGACTATGACTCGTGTGTCCTGGTTGCCGCCGTGCCTTTTCTTTATAACTACACTATAAATGACTTATAACTATTGATGATGCTACTGAGTCCGCTGTATAACTGGGATCCTCTTGGGCCCCTAGTATAAATTTATACATATTAAATCGACAAAAAAAAAACCAGTGTAGTCATGTTGTACATATACGATAATGTGTCTTTTTTTTGTCTTTATAGTTTCGCAGGTACACGTACCTTGAGACCCAACTCCAGTTCTTTCAAAGACCTTCGAATTTCTCCCATAAGGCGATTCATTCGCTCGCACTCCTGTAAGGCTACAATAATGAATGGAGTCAACTCCTCCAATTTCCCCATAAGTTCTGCCAGGTTAAATGCTTCAGGCACTCGATCTAAGATATCGTCTAGCATCATTCGTACCTGTTTATGAAAAAAAATGCAATTTAAATAAACTATTTAATCAATACAAAGATTAAATTGTCAAGTTAAGTTTCTGAATTCGTGTTTTGTTGTATAGATATATTACAGATTTATATAAAATATTTAAGGAACAAGAGAAAGCGTGTTACCAATTCATCTTTGCTAGTTCCACCACCTGCTTGTGCACCCGTGTCTCTCGGTTGCATTTCGAACACCACCTATACAAGATTCATTATTCTTTTATTGATAACAGCAGGGCTTTTGTGATCCTACACATCTTAATTTTAACAATTAAATTCGATGGGAGTAATTGATTGCCGTAACAAGATGCTATGAACTACTTACCCTGAATAATCTTTCAGAGACAGTGGTCAAATATCCGATCTCAGCATTAGGATGCAGTCCATACAAGTAAGGTGTTTCGTCTGGCAAGAAGTCGTCGATATAAGCGTGATAACCAACGTAGTCTGAATTAGGTGGTGATATGAAACCGGGAGCGAGCTGAAGTTCACCGTCCACCTAACAAAAAACGAAGAGGGGTTATAGCGGCAACTACGCAAAAGTTACTATAATGCTGATCTAGCGATCATTAATAATAATAATATAATAATAATATCTTGGGACAACTTACACACGGCCATCTGATCCCGCACTAGGCAGAGCCTGTATTATGGTAACCAGATAACTAATAAACACACTTATATATTTCTAAGTATATACATATTATAGATAAATTACACCCAGACACAGAACAAATGATCGTGCCCATCACACAAAGATTTGTCCTGCGTGGGAATCGAACCCACGACCTCTAGTTTAGCAGTCAGGGTCACTAACCACTAGACCAACAGGCCCGTCAGGCCCGCCATTATTACGCAGTGGTAAATAAAATATCAATCACGGGATGAAAGCCATTATATTCTAAAAGAGTAATTGCATAATGTTTGTTTACGCCTTACGAAAAGTTAAATATGTAACATCTAAACAAACTTCTATTATGGTATAAGTACCATGCATACATAATTATGTTCTATTATTCGTTATGGAATAGTCGTCTGGGGTAACTCTTCAGATTTAACGAAGGTTTTCATAGCGCAGAAAAATGTGTGCGTGCAATATATGGTATTAAATGGTTTGAATCATGTAAACCTATATTTAAATCTCAAAAGCTTTTAACTGTTCCCTGCCTTTATATACATGAAGTTGCCAAGTTTGTAAAATATCATCCATTTCTCTTTGAACACAACGACAATAAAAATAAAAGACAATTAACGCAACTGTACCTAAAAATAACCGCCGGTACCTACATTAGAGATGTTTAGACGTAACTGTGTTTATATGGCACCATTAATTTATAATTCCTTGCCAAAGTCCATTGTAGAACTACCTTCTAAAAATTTAGCACTTTGCAGAATTGGTTGATAGAGGAAAGCTTTTATTCAATAAATGATTTCTTAAAGAAAAGTTCCTGTCGTTATTGTCATTTTAAATAACATTATGGTAGTCATGCCTCTTTATTCAAATAGTTAATGTATTTTTATATTAGCATTTTAGTTTTCCTTTTGTCAATGATGATCTCCTTTTAGCTCTAGTCGGTATGGTTTACAAAATAGCTATAAGCATATAGATAGTAAGTAAAAATAAACATGTTAACTAGAGTAAAACTTTATAGTAAATTTGCACACCTTCAATAGGTGAAATATGTTGTGAACAAATTTTACTTTGTAACACCTTATGTATCATATTTTAAGCAAATAAAGTATATTATTATTATGAATGTAATTGTACTCATTGTCCAAATAATGTGTGTTGTACTAAAAGCAATTATGTCACATACCAATTCTGCTTGCATGTATTCAAGCAGGAAAGTCCGGCAGAGTCGTCTGTCCCAGTCATCTGTAATGTGCCCTCCGTACATGATCTCGCCGAAGAGATATCGCAAATCCTCCCACGGGACTCGAGGATTTGCTTCTAAGTAGTTATACAGTACGTACACGCAAATCGTTAGATCGCCAAAATTGAATGGATATACTCTGCAAGAGAATACGAGTTTGAAATAGTTGTCTTCAAAATAATGATATAAGTTCGTCTTAAAACATTTTAGCAGTTCCGAACGCATTTTAAAGTCATCAGTATGTATAATGTTATAAAATGTACCTGTTCCAGCCTTGTGGACCGAATTTACGTCTTTCAGCCACGACGGCGTGGAAGTAGCACAAGGCAAACAAAACCGCTTTAAATTCCGCCTCCTTGCTGCACATCTCCAGGGTCTCCTGACTGAAGTTATCGAGAGACTGTGTGCCAAAGATATATGTATTTAGTATGGTTTCTCTTTTAGACTTAATAACCTAAAGTAAATGTGCTGACTGGCGTCGTAAGGAGAATGTATATATAGTAATTTTTAAAGAAGCGTTTGTTGCAAAATCCATTACCAAAAGCAACTAATCCTTACGTATTCGTTCTTGTACACTACATACCTTGTGTAAGTTGGCCCACATTCCAATAGGAGGCTCATTTGTTATTTTAATGGACGACTCCAAAATTCCTTGTGGAATGATGTGGTAACGAGGGTCTCCGGCAGGCTCAGCGCTCAAGTACAGTCTAAAACAAATACATAATATAGCTACACCCAAAAATCATAGGCCAAGAGGTTTTAATAAAATTAAGAACTATTTTCAAAAACCTTTCTCGGTAACTACTTAGGTTTTTCTAGCAATCGTTTTACTAGCGAATCGTTTAATACGTCTGAAGCACACAGGTTATCGATAAGCCCTAGTCCAAAATGCAGTCAGTTTCATACCTATAATCGTCAAGTGGGCTTTCAAAGCACTCCTCCATCTTTTTTTCAAGCGCGGGGAGCCACTTGGCCACCAAGTGTACGTTTTGTAAAATGACCCAATGTCCGTGAGTAGAAGCAATACCCATGGCTTCTTCTGCTACTACCTCTTGACCTTGACCTAACGAAACGATATGGAAATTCTTCTTGTCGGGAGAAAAGCCCATTTTGCGTCCCAACTTTTCTAGATCCTAAAAATAAAATTAGGTTATAAAACGGTTCTATAATAAATAAGGACGGAGGTATTACATGATAGGAAAATAGCAATAGTTCCTTGCAACACATGATGTCATTGATTTAAACTATGTACAGACTATTATTAAGAAGATCTTACCTACAACAACATACGAAATAAAAGTAAAACCAAAGTATGTACAGGTAGGTACCATTGCTAAGCTCTACTGAAGTTACCTTCAATGGATCGACACCAGGAGACAGAATAAAGAACATGGCAGTACTAGAATTGCTTTCTTGGAATGACTTATCCAACGGAGGAGTCCGCGCTTCCACATATTTTGTACCAAGATTTTCTTCGCAAAATGCTCTAAAGTGGAAAAAATAAATAAGGTGCTGAAATGTACGTTTACAAGTCTTTAACTATTAACGTTTACCTATATCGTATACATTTATTGTTCGCCTAGTACTTAATTATTGTTTCAATATTAAAATTGTTGAACATAAATCATTTTATTAAAATTTGATCGAAACAAGCCAACAAACGAAAATTACCCTGATGCGTAGGACATTCTGTCGGGACGGAGTGCTCTCATAATGCACAGCCTCTGCAGTGAGGACTTGTTCTTCCATTCACCTGGTAACTTGTCTCTTTCGGGAGCCTCGCCTTCAGTGTATTTTTGCCATCTTGAAAGAATATTTATGATTAAATAAATATACTCTCTGGATTTATTGCTTTAGTTTGGGAAAAAAGATATAACATAATTTTAAGCGCTAAAGCTAACTTGTTATAACACGATACCTTTTGGCTGCACCTTCAATATCCTTGTCGAGGTTTTCAAAGGCATCCATCTTGGAAAGAGCAATGATGCCTCCCCAGCAAATATTTGACAACCAGCTGTACGGTGAATGCTCCGGAGCCACTGCGTACTTTAGCAGGAAGTCTAACTCCTTGGCATCCACTTTACCTTCAACTTGCAAAACCTAATCAAATATTTTTTTTGTGATTAGAGCAGTAACATACTGTGATTTGATAATAAAAAATATGTATGGTATGGTATAGTATGGTGCTAAGTTGCAACTAATTAACAAATAAGGTGTAAAGACTAATTTACATTGTGTTAGTAAATGGCGCCAGTAGCGAGCGAAGCAGATTAACTCCAAAATATTATATCTGGAAGGAGGCCCTTTGAAGCGAATAAGTTACACGGAGGCAGTCTTGGGTCAGTCAATTTGCTTCCAATCACCCAAAATCAGGTTTATAAGGCTTGGAATTTAAAGAAATATCAACACTGGACTGTTATTTCTGAGTCATTGGAAACGATTTTATTCTGTAGTTTTAAAACAGCAATGAACAAACCTGTAATGTGATAAGAAACAGGAACACAAGCTTGTCTCTCTCAAACAATCCTCGGCTGGTGTACACGAAGACAGCAAAGGTGATGCTGTCTAGTAAGTTGTGGACGCGTCCTTCTAGATCGTCGGCAGGGTCGGCCTTGTTCAGCGCGTCCTTGAATACGACGCTGTACGCCTTCAGCGAGAACTGGTACATCGGGTTGATCTTGTACAAGTCGTTGAGGATGAAGTACAGCAGCGAAGCCCGAGTTGCTGCACGTCTGGTGGGATAGATATTTTAATCAGTACAAGTTCTAAACGGCCTGATGGTAATATAATAGATGGTATAAGTAAGTCGTATTTTAGCAAGTCGTTAACGTTCTTATACTATGTACATTGTTATTTTATTGTAACTTTCAGACCGAGTTTACTGCCAAAATTTACTTTAGTATCACCACTAATCTAACTATAATCAGACAGATTATATATGATCTCAACAAGACTCAATATATATAGCGATGAATTAATAAGTGTCAAATTTGAATATACAACAATAAAACTGCTTTACTTACCTATACCTCTCCCTAGCTTCGTCAATCTTGACGGCAGTAATTTTACCTTCCTCGACTTTTATTTCAATATCTGCAGCCGTCTTCTTCGTGGTTTCCAAATTAATGACAAGTGCAGAGTCACTTAAAATATCAGGTCCGGCCGAAGACAAACGTTTTAGTAAGTCATCTTCTAGAGTTTTCAATGTGATCTTGAAGTCATTCTGTTGTTTCGTAAGACCAGAACGCAAGGCTTCTAAATCTGGGCGTTCTTCTTTTACTACTTCACCTAGCAACTGCTCTTCTAAGCTGTATATAAAAAATATTTTTGAATTTATTAAACTTTTTATTTGTCATTACCTACACATTCACTATTAAAAATCTTTGTAACAAAGTTTTTTAGAACTTAGCGAACCGGCCTGATTATTCTTTCCAAACCTCATATGTAATTATATGTTTTCCAATTATTCACTACTTTGTGCTAACTTGATAGAATTAATGATTGTTAAATGTTAGAAAAACCAATATAAATAACACGGCTATTTATTTAACTTACCCATCCCTTGTTACGGTGAAGTTAATAAGAGTACATTGCGCTTGCATCTCAGGCTGGTAGTGAGGGTTGGCTAGTTTAGTTTGAAGAATGAAACGGAAGTTCGGGTGATAATCGATCTCTCTGTCTCCAATCTGAAATAAATAGCTCAGACAAAGTTAGGAATAAATTAATTCTGGTTTTCATTTCTTCATTTGTCAGATTCAAGTTGTTTTCAAGTTGTTTTTGGTAGTAAATAAACGGGAGTTCAATACAAAAAGTCAATGGCCATGGCGAAAAAAGCCATCTTTCCTATCTTGCACTTGTAGTTTGTCGGAAGTCGAAACTTTGTCATTTGTAGTTCTGAAATTCTGAGCCTTCGAAAATGTACCGAATGTATAAAATACCTTAAGTACTTTCCCCTTGCGTATAAGTACTCTGCCAAGCAAAGGCTCTAGTACAGCGTCAACTGTCTCGCCAATATTCTCGAGGATTACCACTTCTCCGTTGCTTACTCCTCGTTCTATGCGGTCTAAGTAGTTACGCTGTGTTAAACGTACCACGACGAGCGCATCTCCGTACTTTGATTTAATCCATTTTATTCCTTGCCTGTAAAATTACATCAAACCTTGTAATAATTACAAAGATAGATAATTTAATTGTTCTACTGTTTGGCCATGCTAAATTTCAGCTTCTCTTTCTTGCATTTAAATACTTAATTTGGTATCTGGCAAACAAAAATTTTTCACATGAATTAATCATCATAAATTCATCTAGCTAACTCACAGTTGTGGGTCAATCATGAGCGGCCAGCGCGCCGAGTTGGTGAGTATGGTTGCGTTCTCCGTGCTCATCGTGTCGGTGGGCAGCCCCTCGTTGTTCCAGGAAGCGACTTGTGCGTCATCCGTCAACATAGATAGGGGGTCCAGGCCCTCCGTCGTCTCGATTTTAGGCTATTATTTTGAATAGTTCATTATTAATAACATCACTTATGAACTATATTTACGTGAGTTTCCTAATAGAATTTTATCACTTAGCTGCAAGTGTAAAATCGGCACGGTCATTGGACGTTGACTTGTTATTTCAGATTTAAGATTACATAAAACAGTCCCGGGCCGTCCTTTTACCCCTTTACAATTTATTATTACTTTTTCATTACTCATGAAAATTGTTTTTTTTTGCTCACAAATAATATAGTAAAAAGGATTTTGGACTAGCTGTCTTTAAGATTGTACGTATTTGTTTATGGCATTCAGAACTCTTTCTAATGATTGACATAAAATTATTAATTACATTGGATTTTGCGAGCGTTGGCACCCAGTCCTCGTTGATGAGTTGCTGGCGGTACTGGCGCATGAAGCACCCCACGTAGGATATGAAGGCCGTGATGAGAAGCACATCGCCCGGCAACATCACCCCTGATTCCTTCAAGTTGACTACCGTAGCTGACCATCTGGATGCAAATAAATAAACGATAAAATATATATTTTATCGAATAATATATGTACAGGTATTATATATTAAATAAGTTTAGATATTATCTATAGTATTATAAGTTGCCTACTGTATAAATCTTCCAACAAACTAGAGGTAATGTTATTAATGTTTTTTATTTACTTGAATATCATTGTAAGTGAACTTATGCTATGTTCTAAGAAATATTTTTTTTAAACCCAAACCCATAAATACCTTACGCAACTTTTTTGTTGAGGCTATGTTGCCCTACTGCTTGGCAAAGGCGTCACCCAAATCCTTCCATAAAACTATCACACCTACCTACTTTTAATTAAAAGGTTTATTTTTAAGCTACGACCACTATTGATATTAATATACTCGTGCATCTACCACATTTAAATTAATTACCCTAAGCTTGACTGGCAAATAATGCCTTCAGGCTTTTCCATCCATAATTTACAATAGCTTTGTATCTACTTTGGACCGTTCATATCTGTGTTTCCATAGAGCAGAGGTGGATGGGCCCTGGTATATGCCTCATCCCAGTTTAGAGTAAAGTTCTCAAAAAGGCCACTGCATGTTGGACCTGTGTTCCTACGTAAGCCTTTCAAAGGACCGGGTATTCTCGATACTGAGAATAGCCCGGGAAAAATTAGAGATAATAGATAATTTCTAATTATCATCTCTCATTCTTAAAATAGAATCTATTATTTTATTTCTCTTTGGTTAAATTAGAATTAAAACTGTAGCTTATATATAAAACGACGAAAAAGCATCAAAACATACGATTGTATAAAAAATATTTATAAGCATTTGAAGGTAGTAGATAGTAGATGACGCATGTTCTACCTCTTTTTCGCAACACGACTTATACGGGGCAGCAGCTGTATTTTTAATATTAAATATCAATCCGAAATTAAAAGCTTTTAATAACTGTACCTGATCTTCTCGGAAGCAAGTCCGTTGACCAATCTGTTTGCCAGATCAATAGTAGCAGTAGTGGCATCGGCCTCGGCCTGACATTTCATCTTTTCATTCACTGCTTCCTGGAATGCTTTAAGCAAACATTCCAATTTCTCTTCTAGTTCCTGTGATAAAAAGCTCTCACTATTAGTAATTAAGTAATGTATCTAGAGTACAAATTTGATCAGTAGAATTTTATGGAATAAGTACTGTTCTGTGTTAGGAGGTGCTACACACGTGTCGGGTTCTCGGTAGAAAAGTAAGATTTCTTCATACAAAACATTCATTTATCACCAGTTCTTTTGTTTCTATAAGTTATAGTAGTGTATACTTAAGTTATAGTAGTGATTATTTATTAATATGTTATAGGCTATTAAATAAACACTCTCTTTAAAATAACAAATCACCGTGGAGCCCTTGACTGGTATGGAGGAAAATGTTATGTAACTTACAAATAGATAGGTGGTATGAAATACAAAAGTATGTTACAGTAATCTGATCCGTCAGGAAGGCAAGCTTGTCTCTGGCAGCCTGCAGCTCAGCGTTAGCAGCGTTGAGCGCGCGCCTCTTGGGCTCCACCACTACGTACACGTCATAGAACTTCACGATGTTGATCACCCACGAGCACAAGCCTGCCGCGGCCGCTGACTTCGACATTATAAACTCTGCATTGAACTCAGGATTCTTAATGTAAGGTTGTACCGCCTGGGAATAAAGATGATCTAATGATGACTCCAGAAATCAGCAGTCAGAACAAGGTTTAAGCGGACTAAAATAGTTACGTACCTTAAAGACGTCGGGATGAATGTTTTCCTTGTCGTAGTACACTAAATCGTTTAAAAATTGATCCACTTTAGCCATCATTAACTGGAAAACAATAATCGAACATTTAAATAACAGTTCATCAGCATTGCTAGACGAATTTATTGTAAATGCTTTGGCTGAAACTACTTATAATCTACTATATATCCAAGGCCATAAGACTACACTCCAACAAGATCTTTTTGTTTATAGGTACAATGGTTTGCTAGTTAATGAGCTAAAAGTAGTTTACAAAACCTACTTTGCATCCCTTCCACGACCTATCCTTCGGCAACTTGCCCTTCTTCGAAAACAGCACAAGCACAGCTGCACATACGTTAACGACGGCATCGGGAGGCGAACCAAAGGACTTGAGCTCAGTCAAGTTGTTTTTGTTTAGAGTGTTGAGCGCCTCTTGAGCCGCAATCAGCGCAGGCTCGGCTTTAGCCAAGTCATCAGCGCAAATCTTAGCCTTTATTGTGACGTCTTCTTCAATGACCTTTACTTTCTTTTCCTCTTCGGCAGCTGTTTGTGGTTTAGGAAAACTAATGAGTATTAACGTGTTGAAATAATGTGGATAGAGATCAATGTATAGGTATGATCAATATATGGGCTTCCTATATATTTGTTTTTCTTTTTTATATAATCAAAATCAAAATCAAAATCTCATTTATTCCAACTAGGCTACAACGTAGCACTTTAAGAACGTCAATACAATGGACAGCACCCTGATTCGCCCAACCTTCACCGCTTCGTAAGTGCTCTGGCTGTGGAGAAGAAACGGCGCAACAAACTCCCCAGCAGCACGCTGTCATTTCGAATACAATAATAATAGTAAAATAATTTAGGGACTGCGCAAATAAACAAGTTTTTGAGGTCGATAGGTACTACAATAGGTACTATTTAATTAAAAGTATAATCTACAGAGCCCAAATTCAGCAGAAAGACCAGTCACCGCAATCAGCACCCGTATAGTAAACCCCCGTATAGTAACCCGTATAGTTAATTTGGTCACGACAGATATATGACACTTTTAAGTACACTTTGATGCAACGGGAGATTGAGATTTAATACGATCACGGACTATTATATAGTAGTCAAAGATATTGGCTCAATATAAGGGACTCCTTTAGAACCATCACAGGTACCCCAACCTATACAAAACGTGACGAAATTGTTTATGTAAATCAGTAGTTATTATTTATATCTCCAAAAACACATTACCAAATGCCTTTTCTTTAGAGACTTTTTCACTCTCAGCACCCACAACTTCAATGAGCGCTTCCGCAGCTTTGTTTTTCTCTTTTAATATTATCTCTTGTTCTGCTAGAGTAACCTGCACAAAGCACCAATAAGTAATAATTACAGAAACGGATAAAATATGTTATAAAAAACTTAGGATTATTTCTTGTTTTATTACCTTTAACACCGCTACGTCACCAGCACATGAAGCCAACTTCTCCAAACCATTCTCGAGTCTTATAATCATCATTTTCAGATTCTTTGTCTTCTCATTGAGGAGTTTGCTGTAGAGTGCGATTTGTTCGAGGAAAGTCTTTGGCGTCGTGTAGTTGTAACGCCTTTCGTTATGAAAGTACACTTCTGACATATGGTTTACACTTTGGTGCACATGAGACATAAACATGGACACCGGATCTACAAGGAACTCCTACAAACGATACAAGGAAAGTGTAAAATAATTAAGGCCATTGTTATTGCAAAAGCAAATAAATTTGTAACTTTGTACGGTATTTTTATTATTGACAAATGTCATTAGGTCGCGTACAAAGTTCAAGTTCCTTAAAAATTTAGGTTCCTCTGTGAAATAAAAACGTTTTATCTAACCAACAAACAATGTGTCATACAAATTGATTATATATATTTACCGGTAAGGACTCGACTTCTGCGATGAATCGCTTGGAGACGGAGCGCAAGGCCTCATGTGGCCACGCATGGAACCAATCAATAGACGTGCAGTTGACTAAGGAGGGGAACTTGCGCGCTCGCACACGCAGAGTTGCGCCCACCGGAGAAAAGCACAATACCACCTGAAAACCAATTTCTTGTGTGCATCATCCTTTTAATTTAATAAAAATTACACGTATTTTCTATTTAGAGAAGTAGTTACTAACCTTCAGCATTGTTCGGACACGATTAATGAAGAACCTCCAGCAATTCTCTCGCGTATCAGGTATTCCAGTTGCTTTAGTCTACGAAATTATTCACATTAATTAAACAGGGTGTTTGGCAAGACACCGAAAAAAAAATGGTAATTGCCTTTTTGCTTATCCACCATTTAAAAGGAATAAAAAAAAATGGCTAATTACAGAAAAACCTATAAATACTCATATCTCAGAAACCACATCACTTAGGACATTGAATCAAAGTATGAAAGCAAGCAATGAAAAGAGAAGATGAAAGCAAATAGGTCCGCCATTAGCCTATATTTTTAACCTCCCCACCCAAACACCATGTATAAAGTCTAATTCATTAGATTTAAGAGACTACATGAATATAATTTATACCTCTCCTCTGACACCGTTTATAATATTTTCAAGTTCATCGTCTGCGAACAGCTCCGGAATTTCCCCAGAAGCAAGTAAATCATTGATGAGCACCAGGAATCTTTCATCAGCCACCTGCGCGTCCGTCATCAGAAACATGCACCCTATGTTCTTCAATCCTGCCTTCATGTTTAGACCAGCTAGGGATGTCACATATCAAATGTCTGATATACAGTTTATACATAAAACAAATAATTCGTATGGTATAAATAGCAAAAATGTTGCATGGATAGTTATCATACAGTGGGAATGAATGAAGGATCCTGAACTGCTAATATTTATGTAAAATACTTACCCAAGTCCACTTTGAGATCATTAATACTGTATCCTTTCCTAAGCTGTATCTGAAACACTTCCAGCGACGAGATGAAAGAAGATAGACGCGATAAGGACTGCTTGCCAGACCCTCCTACGCCAACTAGCAAAGCATTTCCTCGAGGAGCCTCCAGGATCCGATTAATCCTTAAGAAATATTAATTTATTTTACTAGGCATGGGCTTTAAACTGAGCTGCAGGAATATCACCAGTATGAAAGAAGAAGAAGTAGCAAATAAATTTATAAAATAATAAAACTAATTTTGAGAATTTAAAAGTGTGCTGATTACCTGCAAATATGATACATGGCATCCTCAAACAGCACTAGGTTCATGGAGGCCACTAGGTCGTTATACGCTGACAGTGACTCATCCAAAAGTCTCTTGATCTGGTTCCAGTCCCTGATGGGAAAATATTTCGGATCGCCGACGCCTTCCGCGAAGTGACAATAGATAAGCGGTTTTTCTAGCACTACATTCTCGTCATAATCCTGCACAAAAATTGGTTATGTGTTCTAGTTAGTCTTCCATCAATCTACTATAACTCAGTCGAGTGAGAAACATTCCCCCTTCTTCTGGGTAATCAGTCAGTTCAGTCGGGCAAAAAATTTGTAGAGTCTACTTAGAGTAAGACTATGCAATGGGCATAAACAAAAAATCATGACACCATTCTAGGAGGTCAGTTAGCATTTTTTTTTAAATACGCAAAAGAAAATTGAGACACCTCATTAAACTTACCTCGCAATGTTTCTTAATCATTTCAATTATAAGCTTCGCGAACACGTCATTATCGGAGGAGTCCACTAATTTGTCAGAGTACACTCGTGTCGCCTCATGCATCCACAACCTAATGAGTTCAGACGGCGTCTTGATTGCGTCACCCGTTGTAAATAACATCCCCTAAATGATCAAAAAGATAAAATAAGGCATTAATCGACGTTGCACTTTACTTACGATACCGAATAAATTTTACATTGGTCGGTTAATATCTCGGTTATAATTATCGGTTATAAATCTTTATTTTAACTAACACTACGGTGTTAGTTAAAACCTCATGTCATGTCATGTCATGATCTATTATTTTCTTAGAGAAATATATATATAATATAAAAATGAGTCGCTAAATGTGTTGCTAAGCGCAAATCTCGAGAGCAGCTAAACCGATTTTGCTAATTCTTTCAATTTTTTTCTGTCAAAAATATTTTCGCTTTCTACGCGGACAAAGTCGCACGCAAAAGCTAGTTAAATAACAAATTATTATTATTATAAATTGACATACCTGGAATATATTAGAGAGATCCCTCAAGTTGAATATGTAGTGGAACTTAATAGCCGTGGGCAAGAATGTGCTAGATAACTTGCTATGTAGCGCCAGGGCTACGCCCACAAGACTCTCGGCGTACCGTTGAACTGGGGGTAAGAACTTGTTTGCTGTATGCCCCATGTGCTGTGATAGGATCTGCTTGTAAATGTGATGACACGCGTCGTGCCCTGGAAAACTATATGATATTTGTTTATTAATAAATCTTGATTAACTTTGCCAGCATTATCTACCTTCTTATATCTACCTATCTTTTTATGCACTTTCTCTAACTACGTATTATAAAAATAGGTCGAAATATTCTTTTAGACAGCTAGATAGAAAGAAGAAAGCTAGCCAGCTGGTTCAAATTGCTTTTTTAGTACTTAAAATAAATATAAAATATTTATTACCTGACAGCAAATGTGCAGAAATGTCGCTGTAATCGAGAGTCAATCGTAAATGAACCGGCCGTTGGATTCATGCAAGCCACAAACATGCAGTTCGAAATATCCTTCAGTGACAATTTTTGTCTATCGTACCTGAAATTAATTTCATCAGTGTTGAAATACTTCAACATCAATCAACCGTTGACGTTTGAACGACGTGATCAGTTTTAAGCTGGCGGTTTCATGGTGTATAAAACAATTTTCGTAAAATAGGGAAGTGATCCATTCTACGACTTGACCTCGACATATAGGTACATAATGATCTGAATTATATACTTAGTTTAAATATATTGTTTCGGTATATTATAAATATTTACCAATGCTTATAGTCCATAAATTGTCTGATCAAGGTGTGTGGTTGCACAGTGCCATATGTGTCTACTTCTGGCATATTCATGTCGTCCACAAAGTATATCATGAACTTGCTGCCAGGTGGCCCGAAGTTGCGGCCCGATTTCTTCTCCAGAGGTTTCTCTAATACTTTTTGTAACATTTCTGCGATAAAATTTAAGAATATAGACAATGCATTTAATAAAATAATAATGTAGAATGCTTTGATTACCTTTTAAATTTCGTATTTTGTTGCTATTAATGAGTGTAATTATTATATCACTTGAAAAATAAAGCACTTAGCACATATTTTGAACGTATACCACAAGGTAAATAGTGAATGAATAAGCTACGTGGTGAATGTACCTATACCTACGACATTCGTAGCATGAGAATTGGGCAGCAAAGTGTTGTCCCAACAAACTAAATTATATGACACATAAAAGCCTTTACATACCCGATGTAGTGTAGAAGTTAAGTGGCACATTGGTAATAGCATAAGAGTCTGGCAGTGCGTTTAGTTTGGCCGACACACTAACTGTCTTGCCACTACCAGCACTCCCCACTAACATCACAGGTTTAACCTTCGCTATCAATAGATCCATGAAGAACCTGGTACGGGTTGTTTCCGATGTCGATACTAAGCAAGACTAGAAACAATAAACAGACGACTTAAATATCATATTAAATACCAGCATAAGAAACAAGTCGGTTTAGAATATTTACCTGTAAAGGTAAGTCAGGATCCAGTTCAAAATTTTCTACTTTCTCGGACCATGGTAAGAACTTTTTAGTTTCTGGGTCTATAAAGAAACTGAACACATTGCCCGTGGAAGGGAATTTTATTGATTTAAACTCATTACAGAACCATTTGCTGAACTCATTACGCCAGTCAACCAGTTGATCTTGAAATAGAGCAGAACCAAAACCCCACACCACCGAAAAGACAAAGTATGTTTCGTACCTGAAAGGTAAAACTACAAATAAAACTCATAGTTTACCAGCATTAAAAATATGTTTATTTAAAACAAGAAATATGCACAAACTTTTTGTTCCTGTTGACGTCGACTCTGAAGTATGCGCAATATACGCAACGAAAGGCCTAAAAAGCTATAATTTTTATGTGAGAATGAATGGTTATCTTGAAAACACTCTTGAACTTGACTTGAAACACATAAACAAGTGCATAATAGTCCTTATTAGAAAAATGTTGTCATTAATGCACTTACCATTCCTTAGGACAGTCACTAGGCAATAAGCTCTTATTTAAGAAACACTCGAGAAGATAGCAACTCAGCTGTATTTGCTGCAGTTCTGTGAGTGGTGTAATCCGTTTATACTTCTTACAAGATTCCAACAACGACGGTATATACTTATCAAACATTACCGTCAACATAGCCTTCTCTGATTCATCGTCCCGAGTCGTGTCTATCCATGATGCTACAAACCTGTTTAAAATATTAACTATTGAATCACTCATTTAGGGCGGTTTGGGAAATGTCGACATTGAGATTACTTACGGATTCCAGCCCAAATCCTGAGGATTGATGTATAAAATACCAGCCCGAGATACCGTCGCTGGCGTGGCTGTCCTTAAGTTAGAAATCTCCATGAGCAGTCGCATTGACTTGGTCAAGGCGATACGTTCGTTACTCGCCAACGTCAATACCTTAAAATCGTATTTTTTATAAATATTTAAGTTGCTATAACAAATGGTGTATACATATAGTATATAGTATTGCTATTTACTTTATTGTCATCCATCAAAGTGTTTAAGCTTTCGATCCACATAGGATCAATATCCCCATCGAGTACAATCCACTTTGGTCCATCTCCCGGCATATTAGCCATGTCACGCATAATGGTTGAGAACAATCCGTCCTTCCACTCTCGCGTTGCAGGATTAATGATACCGAATAATTCATCATTCGTCACAGCTTTAGGATCGAGGTCATTGTAAAACGGTTTCTGCTTTAACATGTAGTAAGTCCTATTGAGACACTGCCAGACCATAGATTTGCCAGTGCCCGCGAATCCAACGATGAAGACTGAATGTCTCACGGCAAATAATTCCACTAGTTGCACCATCTTAAATTAAATATGATTTGTAGAAAACAATTAAATAAACTCTATATTATTTCGGTCAGTAAATAACAATCAACCTTTAATATAAAACCAGGTTCAGGCTGCAGTTTCATTGAAAGTGCACCATCTATCAAATGTTTCTCAAAGTCCATGTCCCGTTTTCTGGGTACATCTAGGGCAGGAAATAAGTCACCGATCAGTCCCATAAACACAGGGGTATCATCTGTCACGATTTTAGGAATATTAAAATCTCTCAGCGCTCTCATCAACACTTGATCTTCTGGTCTCTGCCGATCACCTCGCTGAAATATTATTAAAGAAAGTGTAATTATTATGTTTAGTTTTTATCAAGTTCTATAATGAAGCAAAGTCTATAAAGAGCTTGCTTACCTTGAGGGAACCAGCAACGACCAAGACAGATTTAATGGCCCTGAGACCCCAATCGTAGTGGTCTTGTTTGGACAGCAGCTCGCGACATAACATGTACAAGGTAATGAACTTGCGCGCCAATAGACGAGCATCTTGGAATCCTTCCGCCACTAACATGATTTCGCAAATCAACTCGAAATCGGGCACCACCATAGCGCAAGGCCTGTTTTACATTAAGCTCAAAATTAAAAATATCAAAGCTATGAAAACACAGAATTGTAGTTATAAAATCTTTTCTGACTTTCGCAAGTGGCTCCCAATCCCAATGTTTATAAATATTTTGTAACCGAAGCTGAGAGATTTAGAAATAATAATATTGATAATGAAAGTAATTATTTTAAGATGGTTCAAGGGCGAGTTGCAAATGCCACTGGAATTTCAAGAAGAACTTTAAACAATATAAAAGACGTAATTATTTAAATATATCAGTTTACTACGAATATTCTCGTTATCTGTTGTGGGTGAGTAAACCGTGATATTTTTAAATAATTATGAATTCAAAAGTCAGTATACAAATCATAGACGTAGCCAGTCCTGAAACACCTTTCACAGAAATGAAAAAAAATTGAGTTTTTTTTTCAAGTATACAGGAAATCAATTGTTTTAACCGCTCCTAATAAATAGCTATACACTGTTAGTGTTAATGCGACTGTGTGCGGGTACTGTAAATATGTACACATTTATTTATTACTACTTGTGTATGTATCCAAGATAAGATATCACATCAAATATTCAAAGTAGAAACTCACCTAAAAAGAGCTTTCAAGTTCTCGGGTAGCTCGGTTCTCCCCGCATATCCGGGGTTCATGGTAATAAACATGCCGATCGTTGGGATGAGGATAATGTACTCTCCCATGAAATCGAACTTCTTTTTCTTAGCTTTAATAGCATCTAAAACACTTTTGACCTGCACCGATACGACGGACAACACCTCCACCGAGATTCTGTTGAACTCGTCGAAGCAGCCCCAGGCTCCAGTTTGACATAGACCTGTGTTAAATTAAATGAGTATATTATTGATGTAATAAATGATGATATTAGTATCACTTTTATATGCAATTATATTACAGTTTTACATTTTCGTGGAAGTTCTAATACCTTTGTAAATGTTGCCGCAAGACTTGTAATCCATCTGTTCAGAGCAATTGAACACGTAGACCATGATGCCCAGTGCTCTGCCCAAGTCTTTCGTAGTCTCCGTCTTACCAGTACCCGCTGGGCCGGCGGGAGCACCTCCCATAATCAAATGCAAACTCTGGACAGAAGAACCAATATACATTGTAAATACATACTTAAAAACTACGAGGAGAGACATGGTAATCTAACGATAAAGTACCTGTGTTAATGTAATATAACAGCGATCGGTAAGAGGAGTAATCACAAGTCGAGGCGTATTTCCCAAATACTCATAGTCATATAGAAATTGTGCATCACAAATGTTGGCGAAACAGTTACCCAAAGTAGTATCCCATCGATGTCTGAAAAAGTAGAGTGAGATTAAGCAACGTGTGGAAACAAGCTCTATTATACTAATAAGTTTTATTTTCATCTAAGTATTATACAGGCTTTTAAAGGATATTTAGAAGGAGAAACATTACTTGTATTTTTTTGTTCAATTGTATGATCTAAGTAATATAAAGTGGTGACCATTGACTTCATAAATTACCTTAACTGACTCTGCCACTGAAAGGCGTTTGAAGTCTCGACTTTAGCAACGATGAGTTTGGCGACAACGTCTCGCGAGTGGACATCGATGGTACAGATAGTCATAATCTTTTGTCGGTCGCCCACTGTCAGGTCTCCCAGTAGCAACATAATCAGTGCACTTAACTGAGAAATTTGCTTCTTTTGGTAATCTTTCAATGCATTTTCATAACCTGTAATTTTTTTTATATAATTTATTTACGGATTTTATTAAGTTTATTTACGTTTCCGCATAGCTAATCCAAAACATTTAAGTCAGCTAGCTACATACTTTAAGAAGTTAAGTACCTTCTTCAAGCTTTTCGAAGGACTGATTAGTTTCGGTAGTCCACCAGATCTGCGTGCCCACGAGGGCGGGCTGTGCAGGCCAGTCGAACACCCACTCATCACGGGGTTTGTCCTCATACGATTTTACAGAGTGCTCGAAAATATCACGTAATGTGTACCTCATACAGTCCGTAACTCTGTTCAACCACGTTTCAACCTGTAGGTGTTTATAAAACGAAACGTAAACTTAGCAGGCGAATTAGCTAACTATGTTACAATATTTAATATACTGCTGTTTGTTATCCCTATCTAAATAAATAAAAGTACTTTCTTAACCCGCGGGAAGTCTTATACTTAGGCTT
Source organism: Diachrysia chrysitis (assembly GCA_932294365.1). Lineage (NCBI taxonomy): Eukaryota > Metazoa > Arthropoda > Insecta > Lepidoptera > Noctuidae > Diachrysia > Diachrysia chrysitis. Next base: position 4,957,031 of record OW028661.1, read on the forward strand.
TTATATCTTGGGTAAAACGGTCTTTAAAACTGGGGTGGTTTTCCTTTTCCTTTTCATTAACAGCCGAGAACTTTAGCTAATTTGCACCCTACCGCGGTTAATAAAAAGTTCATGAGCAATGTTTCTTTATAATTCACCTTTCCAGAACAATCGCAGCAAGGTGCTTTGAAAGGAACATGTTCTTCATTCTCCTTGGATATCATCTCGAACGCTTGCTTGCTAGTTTCGTTGGGGAATACAAGCTTCGCGAGGTTGTCGTAGAGTTTGGTCAAATGACGGCATACCGCTGGAGGATTGTTTCCGTTTGACAGAATATCTGAGGAGAATGTAGGAAGTTTTGTAATTTTCATCACTTTTATTATTAACCGACTTCAAAAAGCAGGTTATCAATGTAAACCAAAATACGTAGTATATAGGTACTTATATAGTAAATAGTAGGTGTATGTATGCAGTTTGTAATATGATTGAGACAGTTATTTACTCTAAATTAAGCTTAGGAACAGTGCAAGTTTTGACAAAATTAGTTTATTATATCATATTCAAAATAGATAAATGTAAAGAATGAACAATAAATTAATGAGATTTTGAAAAAGTGGGCAAATTATTAGATTGTTGGTTTTTTGCCTAGCTTATCATGCGAAGGAAATATAATTACCGAGCAAATCTGCCGAAGACACGAAATAAAAGCGTGGGTAAGCCAATCTCTTCGTCTCAAGATAGTCGTTGAGCGCCTTTTCACAGAGATTCAGTGCTCCCATTAGCTCTTCGAGACTCTCCATTAAACCTGGCTTGTTTGTGGCTTCAATTACGTTTGGAGTTGTTCCGATATCTTTAAGTAATTCCTGTGACACAATTTACGTAAAATTTGAGATCACACAATAATCGGTGAAACATTTAATAATATGAACTATCATATGTGGTTAGACTGGCCCGGACAAAAGAAATGAACTTACTTTAAATGTTTTATCAACAGTGTCGAATCTTCTCGAATCCTCAGGCAATTGTGAGCGAATATCATCGGATCCTACAAAAATACTCTCCAAGTACTGCCATTTACGCTGCACCTCAAACCAAAGCGATATAACTGCGTCTGCAGTGCCAAGCTTCTTCTGCCAATCTGTTACCTCCATTTCAAAGAACCCAACGTACTTAGATGACATCATGTTTTGTACTTGATTCTGAAATGTAAATAATCAAACATTATTTCCCGGTATCAAATTAATCTGTTGTTAAATTTACTGATCACGCATGAGATTGGTTCACAAAAGACTAACAACCAATCACAGCTCTTGAAATAAAGATTTGATAGGTGACTAACAAATTTTTGTGTTGATCAGCTTTTCAGAAACCAGGGCAAGTAATCCATCAATAATAAAATGGTAACCTATATTTTTAAAAGGTTTAAGGGGTTATCATAACACTAGCGGTTTATTATAAATATTTATTAATTGTAATGTAACCTGATTATCTTCCAGTGTTTCCACGAGTTCTTCACTAGCTTTCGGAAGTTTAATTCCAGTTCTAGCATGCGGCATATAATTGAACTCCATGACAGACCAGGTAGCTTCCAACTCCCTAAAAAGCACGAAATTATGAAACTTGAAATTATAAACAGATTGGGGAAAAATAATTTATAAACATTATAGTCATTCGTGAAACCATAATGAACATTATGGTCATTATGACAATGTAATTAGAAATGTAATTTGCGTCGCAATAAAGTTAGAGTTTAAGATAAGTCGGTTATTTCGTGCCACTACTAAAAACTAAAGCATTAATATTTCATTTACAAAGGAATACAGATAAAGAAAGATATACTTATAAATGAATCTTTTCTCCCTAACCTGTTCCCAAACTATGTTGGGGTCGGCTTCCAGTCTCATCCGATCTCATCTATTCAACCCATTTTACAGGCTAACACAGTATCCCATGGTAAGACTTATAAATGAATCATACTATTATTGATATATCTTACCTGAGAGTTTTCTCCATAGCGGCTTCTTTAACAGATTTGTCAACGATTGTTTTAACTTCTTCTTCATACTTGTGAAGGTTCAGAGCAAGCAAGTCTGCTAGAGTTGTGTCATCGTCGATATGGAATTTAACCTAAAATATACTTATTTTGTAAAATTTATGGGCAAATGCTATTTAATTCATTGTGTGAAGATAATGTTTAAAATTTAACAGATTTAAATGACATTTCGCACTTTTGTTAAATTTAATCTGTAGGTATGTCTTACCTTAATAATTATACTTCTTTTTGTCTAGTAGATATTTACAATGTAGGGTACACTATTTACAATATACTACAATAGATACATGAATCTACAAAATGAATTCCGATAATATGATTGGGTGATGTGGTTTCAGTTGATGCTGATAATTCCCGTCCGACTTTAGGTGAAAACCTATTTGCTTAATCTCTTGCATTGTGTATGACCTATTAAATCTAAAGTTACTCGTTCTATTTCCTTCGTGTAATTTCGGTCTTCGGAAGTCTTCAATTTGGAGGTATTTTTGATAATCAGCTTTCAGTTCTTCATAGATTGGTACTCTATTATTGTCTACGTCTAAATTTACAGGTAATTCATCTACTGATTTGAATTCATTTAGAAATTCATCTATAGTTCTACTGGATACATTTTCTTTATTGCATGGATGTTTGTGATTAGTATTGATGGCCATGATGTGCGAGTAAACTGTTAACTAAATAAAATGGTAACATTAGTTGTATTATTTACATTATTTAAAAAAAAATGAATTAATTTTAGCTTACCTTGGTCGCCATCATGAGCTCTAACCAATGCCTATCTTTAATGGCTGGATTCTGTAGATCTGTTACGGCTCGTAACGATGTCATCAAATTCTTTATCGTTGATTCAATTACACCATATGGCTCCCTAGAAAACACAAGCAAATTTTATTTAATCACTTATACTTGTTTTGTCAACTTTAACGTACAATCTGACGCTTCTTCTGTGGCGAATGCACAGTCAATTTTTTACCCAAATTGACTATTCCTGTAAGGCCAATATTCAAATGTTTTGACTTACCATGCTCTCATATCTTTATCGAGCTGTCGTAGGTCCTTGGTGAATCGCTTGCATTCTTGATCCATTCCATCGGCATCGATCTTCTTCCACGGTGATTTCTTCCAGAACTCGATAGTTCCCATTACCAAATAGTAGTAATCCCATAGTTGCTGATAAATAAAGAGATATAGTTAATAATTTGAAATTCTAAGTAAAATGAACTCAGTCAAATAATCTTAGTAAAAGCTTTTCAGAAAAAATAATTAAATCTTAAATCAAATCAAAATATACCTTAACAAGTTTCAATTCACGGCGACACTGTTTAAGATTTTTCTCATCAGGAGGTTGTATGTCAAACAGACCGCATGACTTTTTCAAGCCATCCAACAGTTCTTCAAAACCTAATAGCTCTTGATGAACTTTGTCGATACTTCTGTACGGCTCTTTACAGGTCTCCAAGAACATCTGGAAATTAGGACGTCCCACTATAACTATTTATATAACTTGACGAAGTATACCATACTAATATTGGGGACTACGCTAACATACAAACGTGTAAAATCTCTAAGAAAAATAACAATAAATATGGATTAAATAAAGCACACAAATTGTCCCTGTCGTAGTCTACAACAGGCTAATGAAGTATGAAATCTAATTACAATTTACCTTGTCAGTTTGGAAATTATTCTAAGATTATAGGGTACATTAGAGATGATTAAGCAAATTTTTGGTAGGACAATTATTTTGGTCGATGACTAAAAATTTAAGGATATTCCAGAAACGTACCTCTTTATTCTTGAACTGTTCCCTGTACATGCTAAGGCGAAGATTAATGAGAGCGACCCGCTTGGCGATGAGTGCTGCTTGTGCAGCCTGTAACGGAGCTACTGTGTTCTTCATGACCGTCGCTTGCTTCACCAGATTACGCCATTTTTCAGGTAACACGTCCAGCTAAATTGAAAGTCATTATTAAAGCTTATTTAAAGATTATTATGTGACTCCCGTTACCGCAATATCAAGAAGTAGGTTTAAGTAGGGAAACATGTTAAAGATCTAAGAATGTGATTTTATTATAATTTAAAGTGTATTATCATTATAAGTGTAGATTGCAAAATTACAAAACCTTGTCAAGTCTAAATAAAGTACTTTCTCACCAATGTGTGAACAGAGTACTGATGTTCCGTCTCGTTCTGATAAAAGGCAGCGTAAAAACGTGAAACAGCAATAAAGATCAATACGTAAATTAATAAATATAAATCATTGAACTAAAAACTAGCCAGAAGGAAACTACAACATGGAAATCTAGTTGTTTCGTTTCAATCAACTCAGCCTATTCCGAATCACAGCTGGAACTATTCAAGTTGTACCACGTTACGTACCTGTTCATAAGTCTCTTCAGGGAAGTCGACGCCATACTCCTTGAGTACATCGATGATATCCCGGAGCGGCTCGAACATCTGGTCGGTGCCGGCGTCCATTTTGGCGCGCACTTCATTCAACACACCCATCACCTTCAACAAGCCGTCGTAATCATCCTCTCCTAGTTCTACTGACAACTCTTTTGTTGCATACGCAATAAACTTCTCGAGATCGTCCAAGCTAAAATTAAAACAAAGTCACATTATAGAAAATAAAAAGGAAAGATATAATATTGGTACCTAAAGTAAAACTAAAAGGTTTTAGTTGAGTTCAAGAAAAAATAACGAACCTTTTTTGCACATGGTCTTTCAAGTTTTCTTTGTAGAGATTGCTCCATTTGCAAATGATATTCATTATCGCTTGGTTCAGACGCTTAAGATCTAGCCGTAACCAGCCGTTGCAAAGATATTCGGAAGGCAGCGCCGCTACCTCATCATACAATGCGTTATATTTGTCGATCTATAAAATGGATTTAATTAAGAACAAGACTGTTTTAATTAATAAATGAGATTAGTATTGGTGTATTGATAAGCTTTCTGAACTTACCTCAGCTTGGTACTGTTCTAGTGTTGGTTTAACTTCGGGAGGATCACAACCATTCTCATACTTGTACTTGTCAAACTCCTCAGGTGGAATAAAACGACCATACTTCAGAAATGCTGTTAAGACCTCCTGCCGGTCTTCATGCCACAAGTGAGTATATTTTTCATATTTCTAAATAATGGAAATATAGAACATAAATTAACTGATGACATGAAAAAGACCACAAGTTAATAAAATTATACAAATAGGTTTTTTTTACTTACTGACGAATACTGTACTATGTCGTTGATGCTGTTTTCGATCCGCTTTAAAATCTCATGATACAGATCAATCATAGAATCTTCGGCCACCAAATCGTCTATAAATTATAATAGGTGTTTATAAATATTTTCCGGCTCAAGAAATGCGATTAAAAGAAAAAGCTCATTTTTTAAGTTATTTTTAAATGGTGTAGTTACATGACTTATAATATTCAATAAAAATAATAAAACAATAATAGAAGATCTTTAGGTATGCATAAATAGTCTTACCTTCGTAAGAAGCAATAGTAACGATTGGATCTATTCTAGAGAACAATGTTGTCTGAAGGAACATGTCTTTCATCATTTCCTTTAAAGTATCATATAATCCATCTTTTTCTTCCACATCCAAAGATGGAGTGAAGAATATGTCTGAAAACGCATTGTTGAATAAAAATTAATAAAAATGTATCCTGTAAACGTATTTACCTCGCTGAGTTTGATTACTAGTTAGTTGGTATAAGATACCTGGATCTTTAAGTTCTGCAATAACTTCCATGAACGCTACTCTTGGACCTTTTTCCAAGTCAGTCTGTTTCTCGAATAAATCTAAACTTGATTGCACAGCTTTCATCACTTGACGTGAAACCTACAATCAAGAAATATTTTTTTACTTTAATCATACTGACACACTTTCCACAATATCTTGCTAGTGTTTCAGCACATGTGTTACACTGTAGTGAATTAATAAGAACTTAATTCATGTTCTTGGAAAATATGCTTTCTATAAAATAAGTTAGTATTACTTACCAGTGAGTCAACGTATTTCACATAAGCGGGCCATCGCTCTGCCCTAAAAGCCTCTATTTCTTGTTCTGCTTTTTCCTCCTCTATGTCCGCAAGTTCCTCCGGATCCGTTATTTCTTCTACTTCCTCCGCTGGAGAATCCACGTCTTCCCCTGTAAGAGTTATATAAATTAGGAATCTAAATATATTAAGACAACTGATTATTCGTAGTATTTTTTTCATTAAGTATGTAACAACGGTGTATCAAGAACAGCGATCTTATCTAATAATATATTTTGGAATAATTTATTGTGGAACCTGCTTCTCGCCGCGCTTGCCGCTCTGCCTTTTCTAGTGCTTTAATTTCTCTCTTCAGCCTCCTTGCTTCCCGCCTTTGCATTTTAATCTCATTTTGTTCTGCCTTTATCTTTTCCCTCTCTTCTCGAGCCAAACGTCTTTCTTCATGACGTTGTGCCATTTCTGCAAGCTTTTGTGCACGTACTGCCTTTTCTTCTTCGTCTAGAGTAGCTTCATCTACTTCTTCTAACTCCTCTTCCTCAGATTGATCCTATAACACAAAATAAGTGGTATTACGTGTACATTTAACTAATTCATGTTAATTATTTTCAGTAAATTTTATAACAACCTCTTCCTCGTCATGTATGTTGAAGAATAGTTTATAATTATCTTCCAAAATCTCCTTAAACTCCTCATGGCTTTTGATGATCTTGTTTCGCCTAAAACATACAAGGCGGTTTAATAATCATTTTAAATCTGTTGTTCAATAAAATAACAATACATCCGTTATAGTACCGTGCCACAAATCTAGGGTGTCGTTCATTAACGGCCAGTAACTCGAGTTTGTCAGGGTTCTCCTTGCGGTTGTGCAGAGGGATGTCACCCCAGGCTGCGATGTTCGCGAGCCCATGCTTTACATTGTTCTGAGCTGTCAGCACGCGCTCCTGCAGCGTGTTGATAGCAGTGTACACCTCCGCCATCCAATCCGTAACTAACAAAATAAATAATCATAGAGAAACCCTACTAGCCCAGCACATAAAATATTATGATACTTACTAATACGTACTGTCCCAGGGAAACATGCATGTCACAGTAAAAAAAGTCAGTCAAAATGCTCATAAGTTAAAAAATATAACAAAAAAAAACAAATCGACTCTAACAGAATATTTATTACAAGCACTTTATAATTTGGACACCATGAGTGATATTAATATAGGCCAAGCAGTTTATATATATGTGGCTCACAAGTTTTTCAAAGCGTTGCTATTTTTGAGATCATTGGTTAAATCTAGGAGACGATGCACAACTAGAGATATACTCTTACAGTCGTCGTTCCATGTAAGTTCTTCAACTCCTCGTCCGAGCAGCTGGTCGATAGCAGAAATTTCTTTCTCAATTAGAGCAACCTCGGTCTCGTGGCTGCCCTCGCGAATTTCATTGTACCATGCGATGGCTCGGTTAAGCCGGTTCATATCGTACTGTATTTAGAATAAGCAATTTTTTTATTTAATTTTATTTATTTAAGTACCTTACTATTGTAACTTAGATCTAATAGTTTAATACTCGCCGAACATAATAGTTCAACGGCGAGATGCACTCTTAATGCGCAAGTAGGGCTAATTACTATTATACAAAACAATTTTAAATTTTAATATTTCCTCAAAAAGTGATCGATGTTTTTCAATTATGGATTAGCCTGTTAGGTTACCTGTAGCTTCTCATTTCTTGCGTACAAATCAAGCCCATCTTGCGGAATACCTTGCTTGTCCAAATATTTCATGTAACGTATTTCGCGTAACAACATTGTTAGCTATAAAAAGAAAAACATATATAAGAGGGTATAAAACAGCTTATCGTTTACGTATATTTCATTTATTTTATTACAAGTTTCTTTAATATGCAATGTATGTATCGAGTTTAAGTCAAAATGTTGCAAGCTAAGTTAGAATTAGAATCACTTCATGACATCCGAGTGTGATAAAATTTTGCATAAGTAGTTATATTTAGTTCGGTGAAAATATAATATTATGGTACTGCTGATCTGATGATAGAGCTCACAGAGAGACAGAAGGACGCAATGTCATCACATCGTGTTTGGGCTTGTTTGATTTGTCTTCACTAGAATTTTAAGCCTAGATGATTTAAAAGCTTTTTTTTTAAATACCTATCTTTCATACAATTTAAAATCATTAACCACATGTATCATGGAGCATCACTTAACAACAGCTCGACTAATTTGGCTGTTGTTTTAAGTGTTTGCACTTGTCAGGACAATGTGTTTGTATGAACGAAAATTTGCAAAAAATCCGAGGAAAATTTCGAAAGTTTAGATTTAAATATTCGTATAGACATAACAAAGACTGTCGGGTCAGCCAGTTTTCACTAAAAACTTATTCTAATTATGTAACAAAATAGGAACACACTGAAAAATAATCAAATACCTATACGAAAATAAGACTAAGATAACTTACCTCAGGGCTGAAATTGTTTCTTACAAAAGGCGGGTCTCTGTATATTAGGTTTTTAGCTAGATGCGTCTTGCAGACAGTGGGAACAGTCGTGCACCATGCCTTGAACTGCTTATCTTCAACCACATTCAGATAGCCCAACATCTCATTGGTCTTTTGTTTCATATACATGGCGTACTCTGATTCTATTATGCTGTAGGACACGCAACAGAATCGAATGAATCACTTGAGTTTAAGCTTCTTCTAAAAAAAATTTTAACTTTTTTAGAAGAACTTTTGCTATATTAAATTGTAACTTACGGATCTTCAAACATGATGAAATCTTCCATAGGAGCTTGAATCCTTCTGCGCAATTTATGGAGCCACCAAATCATGCCGGCAACAGGCGGGAGATACGGATCTACCATTGGTCTCTCGGGCCCTTTAGTAATTTTCTATAAAAGATAAAAATATAGAAAAATGGTTCATACAAAAATGAATTACTTAAAAAAAGAATTTTAATCCTACAAAGTTATACAGCTCGCATTAGATCAGATATCTTACCGCCATCTCTTCGTCAAATATTTCCTTTACGGCATCCAAATTGGCATGCATAAAGTCAAGTAACCTGGGCAGCTTGGGTTTCAATTCAGCTTTTATAATTGGTCGGTGAAAAAGATCTCCTATGATTTGGAAAAACTGCAAAGGAAAACTTTCATTGATTCAAATGGGGCAGAAACATCATATCGGATCACTCGATATCTATCACTGTGAAGCAAAAATTTAGCACCTATCTTTACAGTAGATTTTTAACCAGTGAAGTCCCTATTTGAAATATTTAACTTACCTTAAAGAAGTGTTCCAAATTATGGCACTCATCAAGACCTTGGGCGAAAAGGGAAGCGAGACGACGATCCGTGTCTTCAAGGACAGCCATGTGCTTGTTATAGTCTTCTATAAACGAGTTGTCTTCTGGGTCGGCTGGGTCGTATGAAATGTTGCCTAGGTTGTTGTACTGCATCGTGTAGTCGTCGAGAACCTGACAAATAAGATTGTTTTATTGAAGGTACTCATACCAACATTTTCTAAGGTTTTCGGAACATATTTCTCTATACTCTACATTTTGTACACACCTTCATACATTCAGTGCTCAATATCTTGCCTCTTAAACCACAAAATTCCACTTTCTCCAGCTTCATGATTTCGACAGTCGACTCTAATATGGACTCCAGCATCTTGAGGCGATTCATGTAGATATTGAAGCGCATAAACACGCGATCGAAGTCGAAGGACCAGTGCACCGGCATTACGCCGCTCGGGAAGAATGTATGTACCTTATCACGGTTCATCTCGTAGGTCTCACTGGAATATATTCAAGGTATATAATCGGTATCAAGGCTTTTTTATTATACCATCAACATTTAGTCAAAGCATTCTTAACTAGCCAGCAATATATGCATACAAAGATAAAAACTCACTGACCCTATTTATTGTTATAAAAGGAAAAAATAATGCGAGTCGGAGTCGCGCATGGGGGGTTCCGTACCATCGTACAAGATATATGTCGTTAAAATCAAGCAAAAAAAACTACATAAAACACGACTCTCGTAAAGGGACCTTTTTTATGGTTCATGAAATGCAGCCCGCTGATAGACGGACGGACAGCGGAGGCTTGATAATAGAGTCCCTTTGGCTCCTTTTGGGTACAGAACCCTAAAAAGTGTTTCAGCTTGAACTATTAAAATTGAAAGACTGCATTTTATGAAATAAAACTTACAGGAAATGATTCAATATGTTCAAGGACTTCCTGATTTTCAACAGTTGTTCATCAGGCTCGCCTTGGAATATAGAGGCAGGGTCGATGCAGTTCGTGCTCTGTACAATTACTAAATTGCACACTTCCCGCAACAAAGCTGTAAAATGTAAAATATGATATACATACAAATTAATTCAATACATATTCAATAAAATCATTAATCAACATCTCCATACGGGGTTCTACTCATAGTTGCTTAAACAGAGTGGTAGAGGGTAGCCAGAATTTCATAAATCAAGGAAAGGTAGTTATTTAAATATGAATGTCGAATCCTATCAATGTTCTGAAAACAAGCTTCATACTTACGGATAAGTTTTTCGACGCTACAAAAGTATCTCGAGTTCCCCCAGAGTAAGCCAATGCAATGCAACATAGGTCTGATAAAATTTTTGGCTTCAACAAATTCCGTACCCTCAAACAATTCAAAATGAGGCATCAAAGGTTTCTGGTATACGTAAATATCTCGACATTCAACAATGGCTGAAAAAAAAGAAATACTATATGAAATACATAATTATATTTAAAATAGAAGCAACGTATGCTTTATCGGTTAAGTAATCGTCAATGTTGCTTGTGCAAAAGACAAAAAGAAAATATGTATGTAGTTTAAGCATTTGAAACACATGCATGTAACGTAACGCTTTAAGATGTGTCGTTTTCTTTATCAGCATTACTGATTCTCGGTGACAGATTGATCCGCATTGCATGTTCAGCCAAATTTTACTCGATAGGCAATACAAGACGATTAGATACGTGTTCAAGGAAAAATCCGGTAGGATCGCTAGTGTCGCGTAAAGACTATTTGTCAATTTCCAGGCTTGTCTCTCATTGGTTGATTTTTAAATCGGTAGCCCTCATTCCATTATTTCCATAGTGTCAGACTCTCACCAGCCACAACGTTGGTCAGCATAGTTTTGAAGCAGCTGAGGTAGACGCTGTGTGTGTCCTCCAAGTAGTGCGCCATCCTTTTGACGCGAGGGTCTCGTAGCTGAGAGTAGATACCCTCTAGATTTTTCAACCGCTGTGCATAGAAGTTTATATCCGCACTCGGCAGCGGGAACTGCGTCCTCTTGAATGCTGGAAATTAACACAACATGGAGCCTAGGTAGATGTCAAAATTTTAAGTCTTAGTTTGGATTGTTTTAATATACTACCTTAGTGTTAGGGGGCCACTTGAAAAGGGCCAAGATTATAGTAGATAAGTATCTATTATGACGACCTCCGTGGTCGAGTGGCGTACACACCGGTTTCAAGGTGTCGCCAGCTCTGAGGTCCCGGGTTCGATCCCCGGCCAGGTCAATGTAGAAAACAACTTTTCTACATTGTCTCGGGTCTGGGTGTTTGTGGTACCTTCGTTGTCTTGAATTCCATAACAAAAGTGCTTTAGCTACTTACTTTGGGTTCAGAGCAATGTATGTGATGTTGTCCACATAATAGGTATTTAATTAATCTAATAGGTCAAGTTGATTGCATGTTTGACTGATACTAAAATAGCACCGTATCATAACTCTAAACTCAATTCTATACGTTGAAATCTTATGAAATTATCATATGAAATGTTTCAATTGAGGACCCTCAATTGAAACATTTCATATGATAATTGTCAGATCAGTAGAGGGGTCGAAACCGTAACAGTCACGATTACAGAGGGTCGAGGGATCATAATGATTGTACCAAATGAGTATGAAACTAAAATGCATGTAATTTTTTACCTAAATATGAATCCTCTGCCAATAAATCATGTACTTGCTGAGCCCACTTTATAACCGCTCCTTCTATATTAGTCTTTAGATACAAATCCACGTCTTCCCCATCACTGCAACATTCACGAAACGCGGTTATTAGGGCTGTTGCATACTATATGATTAGAGACTACAAACACCAGATAATACGATTTATCGTACCTTTCCTTGAGCTTGTTTTCTGCATGAAATATATTCTCTACACCGGCTGGCATCGGCAACATGACTTGACTGGCCATTTCGCCTTTTAACTGTTAAACATAATAATTTAATATTATCCAATGTTAGGTATGGAACTACTTAATGAATCTCTCGGTCACTGGTTTCACGCTGTACGTTTTTTTGTATGTTTAAACCGATAAACGAGCAGATGGGATGGATAAAGGACATTTTTTAATCAATAATTAGCTAAGATACTCGTAAATTACAAACCTGATGCATTAAATTCCTCAATTCAAATACGTGTCTCTTCATATCGTTCTGCACTATCTTAGGCCAGCCCTTTTGATTTTCTGGATTGCATAAAAGAGGTCCGATTACCTCTTCTGCCATCACGCTTAGATCCATCAAAATGTTGCCAGATATTTCACCCATAGTAACAATCTAAATAAGAGACATAATTAAAACTAACCTATTTAAATAACACACGCAGGTCTAAGTGGCAAGCCTATGCGTAAACGTGTGTTCAATCACTAATGTAACATACTTATCATATACTAGCTGTCCCCCGCGACTTCGTTCGCGTGTTTTAGTTTCAACGGTTTTTCATTTTTGCAACATTTTTCATTTATGTTCCGCTCCTATTGGTCGTAGCGTGATGTTATATAGCCTATAGCCTTCCTCAATAAACGGACTATCCAATACAAAAAGAATTTTTCAATTCGAACCAGTAGTTACTGAGATTAGCGCGTTCAAACAAACAAACAAACAAACAAACAAACAAACTCTTCAGCTTTATAATATTAGTATAGATCTGAATTATATCAAAGCAAAGAAAATATACTCAATCTACACACCTACATGTTATCAGCCATCCCTGCATAACAAGTCTTTATAGGTACCAATGGTACGATGACAAAGTATCTCCTAAACGTTAATAAGCTAAGTTGATCATTACCTGGCGAAAATTAGCCTGCGTTATTTTCTCATCCACGTTCCTGAGGAAGTACACCACTTTGCCCCTGCTGAGAGGTGGGAACGTGGTGGAACATGTTATCATTCCAGCCGTGTTCATGCGGAACAAAAGGATTTCATACTTCGGCGTGTCAAAAAATCTGATCAAAATGTGCTGTAATAACGATTTTTTTATTAGTAAGTTCTAACATAGTCCAGAAAATAAAATACTTAAAAGAATTCTTCAATGACGTATAACTTATTGAATAATTAAGTAATGCGTAATAAAATATTACGAGCGACGAACCCTATACGGAGGGCAATATGAAACATTCGATTCGAGTGTCTTTTAACCAACTCCAAAAGGAGGAGGTTCTCTATTCGATGATACGTTTTTTTATGTATGTTATGTGTATCTCCGGAAATAGTGAGACAAGTTCAAAAATTATTTTTTTTCTATAGTGAGGGAATATGATACTTTAGAGGTGGTCTCTTATACATTCGATTGAAGTCCTTTTTACATTTGTGTGTAATCAATTTTCTTTTTCATTGTAAGTAATTTTATTTTGTTGTCTTACCCTTTCATCGCCAGTGATAAACTTAGCCCATTTCTCTATTTTCTGTTTGAGTGTCTTTAATAAGTATTCGCTTATAAACTCAAGTCGTGTGTCGACATCTTCTTTTTGCTGAAAAACGACACAAACAGTTTTTTAATCTAACCCCGGTCTCTTACATGCGCGCAAACATTCGTACATTGAATGTTTGCCCGCATGTGAAGGACCCTCAGACATTTATTCGCGACCTTAGCGGATAAGCAAATGAGTTCGTATACTCAATTGCAAACCCGTTCGTTACACAGTACACGTCTTGATGTCAATAACTACACAAAATTCGAAATTTCCGTTACCTAAGCAAACGTGTGCGCAACTGGCTGCACGAATGTGTGGGAAGCTACGCGCAGGAACAAGGTTCGCGCGCTTTGATATTCGTTGAAAACCCGACACGGATTGGAAAACCACGAATGCAGCGAAAACTTTGCATAATCATTTGCAAATGTCGTCCTGTACCGGTGGGTTTGCGTATTCGTGCGAATGTGAGTGACCGGCACTAGAAAGCTGTGGTGGCTTTTGGTGTACCAAAAGTATGTTAGCGTTTATGTTCGAATCCAGGGACGCCGTTTGTAACATAGAGTATGGGTATATTTCAAAATAACCGTTTTTTCTCTGCTCTTACCTAGCGCCATAGTTACCTACAACCTTCGCTACTTGGCTTATACAATTAACACTCTAAGTGGGCCCTTTAAAGAGATCGCAAAGGACATTAGACCATATATGTAGCTTCCTATAGCATCTTATTTTAGACACACACAAAATGAATTGTCTACAAAACATTTAAGTAATATAAAAAACATTTTTATTTGGAAGCTTCATCTAACACAAAATTATGTAGGTACTTACATCACCCATGGTGCTTTTTTCAACTCACAGTATCTTTATATTGTTAGCTTTAAAATCAAACCATGGCGTTTGAATAAAAAAAGTAATAATATTATTGTTAGAAATTGTTAATTCACGAAGTAAAATTGTTTACTATACATAAAACAGTTGTCATAGCAACCGGAGCTTTTGATTATTTGAATTTAGAAAAGTAATATCTTGTTATACATACCGTGGTAGCTCATGACGATGAGAATAATGATTTCTGCCTTTTTCTGAATATGTAATGGAGTAATTCTCTGATAAGGAAAATTAACCTAAATAAAATAAATATGCAAACATGAACCCTTTTCGAAGAATTAACCACGCAGTGTTTAAACAAAACGCAACTGTCATGTGGTTGACGTTAACAAGTTTACCAGATTTCGCGCCAAATTCCGGCGGCACCTCTCTAAGTTCATAATTGTATCTTGTATTGTTATAAAAATTCGTTACAAACAAAAATTATTACTTCCAAAACTATTGTTAATAAAGTATACAAATGGAAGGGTTTGATGATCCTGGTGTGTTCTTTTCCGACAATTTCGGTGTTGAGGAAAATGAATCGCAAGACCAAATTAACCTACAAGCTGTGAAGAAGAAGTTTAAAGAATTCATTCGACAGTTCCACTCAGGAAACTTTAATTACAAATACAGGTAAACATTTTTAATAGGTGATGTAAATTGTATTGTTTTTGCTTCCAATATAACATCAATCAGGCATACTTGCAGTTTGAGTCGATTGATATCAATTGTACATTTTCAGGGATGCTTTAAAGCGTAATTACAACTTGAGTAACTATTGGGTTGAAATAAACATCGAAGATTTATCTAGTTTTGACGAAGTTTTGGCCGAAAAACTATACAAGAAACCTACAGAACACTTGCCTATACTTGAAGAAGCAGCTAAAGAGGTATAGTACTTCAATCTTAAAACATCACATTTTACTTTCTAAGACAGCTAGACAGCTCTAGAGTTTCGTCTCACATTGGTTGAGTCAGTTTTCAAGTATTAAGATTGTAGTTTATTAAAATAAAACACAAATTATGGGTATTACTTGCAGAGCAAAATCCTTTCTGCCGTTATTTTACACTCAGAATTAACAGACTTACAAAAAACTAGTGCTGTTCCCAGTAATAAATTTAGAGATGAGACTCAACCTACAATCTTAATATCAAGTGCTTTTAATAGGCTAACTTATCATTTAATTGGTATTTCTTGTCCTGTGCATAGCTTGCTGATGAGCTGACTGCGCCTAGACCAGAGGGAGAGGAGAAAGTTGAAGACATACAGGTGTTACTGACTTCTGACGCTCATGCTGCCAATTTAAGGGAACTCAAAGTATGTACTTTCTTTATAACTTTATATTGATTATGTAATTCATGTTTGTAATTTGTGTGAAAAACCTATATTCCTTACTGTATAATATACTGTACTAGCTGTGCCCGTGGCTTTGCTCCTGTCAACTGACTTCATACCTTAACTGCCTACCTACCTACCCTACCTAGCTATTTTCGCAGTTAGTAATAACTTTTCGTATTATGAGTTTAATAGAAAAAAATATTTTTTCCCTTTATACAATCCTTGTCTTGACCATAACAAAGACATTAAAACAAAAACAAGTTTAAATTTCCAAAAATTTTTGAACTGAAGCTGAACTTTTTGTCATTTTAGTCTGAAACAGTATCTCGGCTTGTAAAAATTCCTGGCATAGTAATCTCTGCCTCTGGAATCAAGGCAAAAGCCACAAAAATATCTATTCAATGCCGATCATGCCGCAACATTATTCCGAACTTGCCAGTTAAGCCTGGACTGGAAGGATATGTGATGCCCAGGAAATGCAATACGTAAGTATAACTACATATTATTAGAATAATATATCTTTGGATAACTCCTACAGGCTCAGCCTAGTTTAGATCAGATAGCAGATCTGATCTAAACTAGGCAGAGCCTGTATTATGGCAACCAGACAACTGATAAACATACTTATATATTTCTAAATACATACATAATATTTATGTATGTATTTAGAAATATATAAGTACCAACAACATAAAATAAATGCAGAATCAAACCTATACCTCCGGTTTAGCGACCCTGACATCACTAACCACAAGACTAACAGGCCATTCAATATTGTACATTAAACAAAATATTGTGGGTCATACAAATGTTTGCCCATGGAACCCACAGCACATTGTACACATGAGTTAATGTGGTGATATGTACCACTCAGCTATCCTTACAGACATTTGGTTTTGATTCTTGTTTTGAGTATGGTATACATTTGGGTTATAAGAAGGAGCTCCTGCTTAACCAATACAATAACTTTTTACAGAGAACAAGCTGGAAGACCAAAATGTCCCTTAGATCCTTATTTCATCATTCCAGACAAGTGCAAGTGCATTGACTATCAGGTAACCAACAAAGACTTGCTTTATTACAATGTACATTGGTCATTGCTACATAATAATTACAACTAATGTATTGGATGGATTTGCCACCATTGTACCTTTCTACTTTTATAATTTTATCCTAAAATTCTGTAACTTTTGTGGTGTATTCTATCTATGTACTTTTATTAGGTACTTAAACTACAAGAGGCACCTGAGAGTATACCTCAGGGTGAGATGCCGCGCCATTTGACAGTGTACTGTGAACGCGTTCTGTGCGAGCGTGTGGCTCCTGGTGCCAGGGTGACAGTACTTGGCATTTACTCCATAAAGAAAATTGCTAAAATTGGTGTAAGTATGTTCAACCTTTTACTAAACCTAGATATTCTGTAAGGCTTACTATTGCCTAGAACCTAGATCATAGATTGTAATATTATTTTTGTGTGTACATTACAGTGCGATGCGCGGTCAAGTACGGTCGCGCTTGCGCTGCACAGTACGAATATTATATTCGCGAACTGCGCGGCTATAGCCGCTGCCCGTTTTCCGCTATGAGTTCCCAAACTCTCATAGCCAATGAAGTATTGGCATTCATTAAACATGCCATTGACTACATGGACGAAGTCAGCATCATGCAGATCTGCAAGTCCTCGTACAAGGAGGACGAGATTAGCAGTGCGAAGTTGCTGCTGTTCACGACGCTTGGCAAAGTCAGCCAGATGCCGTCTCGTCGAAGGGACGGTACAGAGAAGAGTCTCCAAGACATCATAACGCTGATGAAGGAGACCGACCCTGACGACGTGCCTGAATTCGTGGCGAAGGACCTGCATAAGCTGCCTCCCGTCACTTTCGATCACGTCGACGTCACCAGGCTGCTGAAGGACATTACATTCCTGAAGCAAAGCCAAGCAGAGATGCAGTTAAAGTTGGAGGTGTCCAATAACACCATAAGTGATCTGCGCGCCGAAGTAGTGTTGTTGCGCAATGCAATTTCTGCAAGTAGGTCACCGACCGCCGCCGCTAACGTGAACACGCGTCGCGGCGCAAAAAACGCCTCCATCTGCAGTTTTGAGTCAGCGAGCTCCACTGCGTCACCGACTGCCGAAAATGCATGCGTTGCAACGCATGCCGCCGCCGTCCCTGCCTCGACACCGGTGGAGACAACGCCTTGTGTAGGTTCATCGACCCCCAAACGAGCCTACGCAGCAATAGTAGGCGCTAGCAAGCCTGCTGAGTCGCAAAACTCGCAGGCAAAGCAAGCGCTAACTACAAAAGGGGGTAAACAGAGCCGGTCGAAACCTAACAAGGTTTTGAAAAGGCTGGGTCCAGAGAAGGACACGTGCGACAAGGATGGCTTCATAAAGGTAGAGAAGAAGAAGAAGAAGAAGCCTCCTTGCCGGAACCAGTGCGGTACCGCGCTGGTAGGACCCAACATGCTGCTTCGTCCAGCAATCCCTACGACGCAGCTGTACGTGTCCAGACTACACCACTCCACGAAGGTTGAGGAGATCGTGGAGTACCTGCGTGTGAAGACCAGCTGGATTTTGAGGGTCGAGAAGTTGGAGCCACGTCACAGCACTAACTTCAAGTCGTTCGTGGTGCGTGTTCCGACTCAACATCTCGAAAAGTTCCTCAAAGAAGAGTTTTGGCCGAAGGGTGTTGTATATCGCCGGTTTCGTGGCCGGCTACATGACACCAGTCAGCGAAACACGACGCCGACAATTCGTGTGTAGTATAGTTATATAATTTTATGTGTTTATAGTATTTTTAAGTTATATTAATATAGTATTGTATGTATAGATATGGGCCTTGATGCCTGAAATAAATGGTTATTATTATTATTATTATTATTATTAAGTGAAATCTTAAGAATACATAATTCTAACCAATCTAAAGCCCTAAATTAAAAATTACTTGATAACAATTAAACAAATGTATATTGCCATCTTTAACCCTTATATTACCAATTCAACAACCCAAAAATTATATTATTCCATACTATTGACAGAGAGAAGGTCGCGACAAGGGTTCAGTGGGTGTACGTTCCTCGTACCTCCGCGCCGTCGGACTGACTGCCGAGGAGGGCGTCACGGGCGGTCTGCGGCCCTTCACTGCTGAAGAGGAGGAACAGTTCCGTAGGCTAGCTGCCTCACCAGACATATACGATCGTATAGCCAAGTCTATAGCCCCCAGTGTGTTTGGTGCCATTGACATGAAGAAAGCTATTGCCTGCCTCTTGTTTGGTGGTAAGTACTTTTTGACTTTTTACATTAGTTTATACAACAATAACATTAATGTCCAATTTAAATAAGTATTTGTTTTTTCTAGGTTCTCGTAAGAGATTACCAGATGGTCTGACTCGCCGAGGAGACATCAATATTCTGTTACTGGGTGACCCTGGTACAGCTAAGTCGCAACTGCTGAAGTTCGTGGAAAAGGTCTCCCCAATTGGTGTGTACACCTCAGGCAAGGGTTCCAGTGCAGCTGGTCTCACGGCTTCTGTCATCAGGGATCCCGGCAGTGTAAACAACTTATTAATTCACTATTTTTATACAAAGCATGTTATTTAACTTTGGTCTCGTAAAGTAGTAGTGTAGTAAGAATATTTTGCTTTCGACCCAAAATTCTTTGTTTTTAAGCAATACACTTCTGAAAATCTAATCTCTTATTTACTACTAACAAAATACTGAAGTTATATTTATAAAGTTATGCAATTATACAGCGTAACTTCGTGATGGAAGGCGGCGCAATGGTCTTGGCTGATGGCGGCGTCGTGTGCATCGACGAGTTTGACAAAATGCGTGAAGACGACAGAGTCGCTATCCATGAAGCCATGGAGCAACAAACCATATCTATTGCAAAGGTAAAGTTTAGTTAGTAATTTAAAAATATTACTTTTCAAACCTACAAAATGTTTCGTGTTTTTTTAACTTATACAATGCATATATTTATTTATACTTTTTCAGGCTGGCATAACTACAACTTTGAATTCTCGTTGCTCAGTACTTGCAGCTGCTAATTCCGTGTTCGGGCGATGGGATGACACCAAAGCTGACGATAATATTGACTTTATGCCAACTATTTTGTCAAGATTCGACATGATCTTTATAGTTAAAGATGAGCATGATCAGAACAGGGATATCGTAAGTATTTATCGACGACTAAAGTCCAGCTTTGTCAAATAAGATTTTATGTATTTAGAATGTAATAATATACACTTGTTTTATTATTTAGACTCTAGCTAAGCACATAATATCAGTACACATGGGCGGTGATAGCGTAGAACGTGAGACGGCCGCCGGTGAGCTCCCTCTGGCGTTACTGCGGCGATACTCCGCGTACTGCCGCACACGATGCGGGCCGAGACTGTCCGCGTCCGCGGCAGAGCGGCTCAGGGCTCGTTACGTACTCATGAGAACGGGCACCTCGCAGCATGAGAGACAAGTCGACAAACGTCTCTCTATTCCAATCACAGTGAGGTAACCGACATTCTACTATACATTCCAATAAGAGTTAAATAGCGACTATTTTAACATATTATAGTAATCTATATGAAAAAAAATTGGAACGTTACATTTTGCATTACAGGCAACTAGAAGCTGTTGTTCGTATATCAGAATCTCTAGCTAAGATGCAGTTGCAACCATTTGCAACAGAATCGCACGTTACGGAGTCACTGCGTTTATTCCAAGTCTCGACATTAGATGCTGCCATGACGGGCAGCTTAGCTGGTAAGTTAACACTATACTTGAATCCTTATAATAATGCAAAGTTAAATAGTAGCTAATTTGGATTTGTAACCGATTTATTGCGGCACACTCTCGAAGACATTGAATTTAAACTGATTCAATTCATTATTTTACATTTCAGGTGCAGAAGGCTTCACATCAGAGGAAGACCACGAAATGCTCTCACGCATTGAAAAGCAGCTTAAGCGCAGGTTCGCGGTTGGTTCACAAGTGTCTGAACAAACTATTATTCACGATTTCCTCAAACAAAAATACCCTGAGAGGGCAATTATCAAAGTAATACACACCATGATTAGGCGTGGAGAACTACAACATAGACTGCAAAGAAAAATGCTTTACAGACTATCATAACCCCCTTTTTATTTTCTATAAACTGTAAGAGTTAATTTCAACAGACATAAAAAAAAAGTTTTTAATTTTATTTGTTTTATTACATTACCACTTTGCTTTAAGCAATAATAATATAAAGTAATCAGTTTCACTACATTTCGGTGTTAAAATTGTCTGCTATAGCACTTCAGTGTCCATACATAATTAATTAATAAATAAAACTAAGGCGTAATATTAACTTAAAAACTCAGGAGGTATTGCTTGACTAGAATAATTGATTAATTAAAATTATTTATGACTTTAGTTTTAAATACTGTTTGAAGCAACTTCCGTCAAAAACTTGAATGGATATTCAGGATGATTCTCCACACCTTTCCAAAACAGAAAGTTGAAAATTCTTCCCTTTTCGCCTTTATCTAACCTACTCAAAGTTTCCATGTCCTCTTTCGATATCTCAAAGTCGTAAATATTTATATTTTCCTGAAATCAATTTTTTATATAAGTTTATTTTAAATCATTCTATTATTTTTTTTTAAATCTAAAAGAACTTGTACCTTGATCCTTTCTGCGTTAGTACTCTTAGGTATTACAACAATTTTTTGTTGAACTAGGAAGTGTAGTAACACTTGAGCAGTAGTTTTTCCATACTTTTTTGCCATGTTTTTCACTGCTGGCAAAGATAATAAATCCGGAAATGTGCTAGGGCTGAAAACAAAAACTCAATTCAAGGCTAAGAAATATTTAAGAATTATTTAATTTGATTTTAACTTATAAATACCTATATTTGTACTTGTTCACAAAATGATCCTTTGCTCCTGGACTACCAAGGGGAGCATAAGCAGTTAATGTAATGTCATGTTTAGCGCAATATTTACGTAGTTCAAATTGCTGGAAATAAGCATGGAGTTCAACTTGTAACACTTGTGGCTTTATTGTGGCAGATTTTATAATCATTTCTATTTGGTCCTCATTGAAATTAGATAACCCAATGTTACGAATGAGTCCTGCTTGTTGGCATGCTTCCAGTTTCTAGAAAAAATTACAAGAAAAATAAAACCTATTTATAAAATTCACTACTACAAACAAAATGTATAAACCTAATAAATAATACAAAGAATAAATATGTACCTTCCATATATCAACATGATTTGTTTCCATATCTAGTTCATAATCTCCACTTTGCTTCACAACCGGGGTAAGTGTCTTAAGGTCACATTTAAATGCAAATGGTACATGTATTAGGTAAAGGTCTATATAGCTTAATTGAAGCCTATGAAGTTGTAGATCTAGAAATTTTTTGACATCTGAAGCTCTGTTTCCAACATGTGGCAACTGTAACAATTTATTATAACATAATGGCCTTTTGTTATACAATTAATACTTATTAAAGTAAACATGCTCACCTTGGTTGTAATAAACAAATCAGACCTGGAACCTTTCCCATCTTCAATCCACTTGGCAATTGCTTTGCCAATTGGTTCTTCATTATTGTAATTGAATGCTGTATCAATGTGTCTGTATCCTAGTTCTAAAGCTCTATAAACGGCAAACTCTACAGAGTGTGGTTCAGCCTAAAATGTACAAGTTACCTAATTATATTTTACAATAATTTACTGAGGAACACCTTGCGAATGACACAGAAAATGAACCATACCTGCCATGTTCCTAAACCAATGGTGGGCATTATATCGTCCGTTTGTGATAGTTTAACAAACTGCATGTTTCTGATTGTGTTATGATAGTATTGGCAACTGACTGTAGCTCTGAAAATCGAGCGCACTCGAACCGTACCGATCATATACCTATTGAAACCGAAACTACTTTGACAGGCGAAAAATTGGCAGTAAGCCAGAAAATTCGTGTTAAACTTTTCAGTGCTCCACGTGTGATGTTGGAATTAACCTGACTAAAATAAACCTAATAACACATTCTCTAGTACTATTCTATAATTATAGACTATATTCGTAGTACATTGTAGTGTTATCGGCGTATTGATTTTTCACTCACGTAATGGTTTATTTTCAAATTTGCCGGCCAGGAACATTTCGAATAGTAAGGTTGCCACATAAAAAAAACTATTTACACCGAATGGGAACTACCTTAGTAGTTTTGCTATCAGGGGCGCTAATCGCGCGTGATGTCTCCGATAACATTAATAAAAATGTTAATTTTTCATCATCACATCATATCGTTACAGCAAATAATTAGCTTTAAGATAGAGACTGATGTCGGTGGCTTACCAAGCTACTTTCCGAAGAGACAAAACAAATGTGTAATTCCATAATTTGTTAACAGCGTATCCCACTAACACGTTTTGATTGAATAATACACAGATTAACTTATAAATATTTAAACTTAATTTACCTATAACAGCAGCATAAAATGTGTTAAAAAGAAGAACATTGTGGATTCGACCGCATGAAACTTTAGATTATTTAAGTTAAATTGTAAGCCTTGATAAAATATGTTTATTTTTTATTACTTTGTAGCAATAACGTTCGTCCGGCAACGGCAAAATATAAAGTAAAATATGTGTAGTTAAAAATCGAACAGCAACGTAAGATGATAAAGCAACTTCGGGTCTTCGGCTAAACCCGGCCATGCCAAACATGTTTATCTATTGGGCCGAGACATTAAATAATGCAATATTGCGTTCTGGCTGGTATTGCTCGCAATGTTGTCGGCTACTGGCTACTGTGATGCACAGATTACCCCGTGCCTCGGAAAGCACGTAAAGCCGTTGGTCCTGCGCCTGATCTCTCTCCGGTCGTGTCGGATTGCCGTCCCATCGGACTATGAGAGTGAAGGAATAGAGAGTGCAACTGTGTTCGCGCATACACTCGTGCACTGAAATATCTCCCGCGGAGATGGCTTATCTATATATATAATGGCCGAAATTCGGTCAGGAGGACATTATTATTTATTACTGTGATGCAGCGTTGCAGGCAGAAAAATATTGCCAGTTTAGAAACCCCTTTTTGATTTTATTGCCACCCGACCGGCGAAACCTAGTATAGTTTCTGGCTCTGCGCTGACATCAATTTAGTTTGTGTCTCACTATTCGGAAAAAAATATTCTACGACAGACTGACATACTGACGACAAAGGCGGTATGGTCGAAATACTTTAGCCAACATAAAAAAGAAAACCAAAATAAAATGTTTTGCTGATAAACTAAATGACAATGACATTGGCAACGACAATAAAAAAAAAACTTAGCAATCAAATCCAGCAGGCCTATTTACTAACTTTGTTGACAACGAAAATGATAACTACTTGAGTGATTTAACTGTCAAAAAGCAAATTTCGTATCGGCTAACGTCTGTGTACAACGAAGATGACGTCATGTCTTTGATAGCTACCGTAAATCGTTTTGACAGACTTTTCCGTATCGATAAAACCAATATTGCGATCGCGTAAACATAATTGCTATCTTTTGACATTTAAAATGATGATGACTAGAATTAAAGTTGCTTTCGCGAAAATCACCACAAAAAGGTAACGTTTAATGATTCTCAATATAAGACACTTAAGCAAATTTTTGCTAAAGCTACTAAAAGAAGCATATTTTATTGATTTTCATTATTTTCAGTATTAGTGATATTATACTTAGAAGTATATTTGTTAGGATGTGTTGAAGAAATGCGCAAAATTTGTCATTTCCGAAGTTTTCATAATTTCTTTCACATCGGTGTTACTGTTAGTGGTTTAATGAAAATTATTATTACACATTAATACATTATTCTATGAAAAAATAAGTTTATAACAACAAAACGAAAATTTTCGGACCTTGGAGCGAATTGATGAATACATTATCAGAATTTTGTTCTGATTAATAGAACTTGATCTATATAATATAATATTATATTAATATAATATATTAATAATTTTAGTTTTTATTATTATACAATCTTTCAAATACATTTTTTGAGGGAAATTATTTTATTGTACTATGCATAAAATTACTGGCATATGTTATGGGTCATATCGTTTGGGTACTGCGTCGCCAGAAACAGCAAGGGTCTGGCATGAAGAGCCGGATGGAGTGGTGGTACGTAGGTCTGTAAATTATAAAGGGAAATCAATCATGAATCATGACATTACGAACCACGATATAGGTTTTTGCAAATTCATCATAGAATCAATTGGTATGCATGTACATGTAAATATTATATACAATAATACTTTAGAGGTTTAAGTATGCAAAACAAGGAATTACACAATATAATATTATCTTACCTACATCAACAAGGTCAAAATCATCGCCATCATCTTAAGGCACTGCTGCTGCGTTTTATACTGATTAAAATCCGAATCCTTGCCTTAACATGGCATGGTGAAATGGTTCCGGCCCTCGAGTCCTGCCGAGAATCTTCTCAAAGGGCAGAATAACCAAATTTAGCAACCTTGATACACATTATAATCGCAAGCGTAACATACTTAAATTCCGAGTTTAATTTACTTTTTTAATATTTAATGACAAGGCGTGCTCTGCATGCTTCCACTCCAGTTGCAAAATAACTCTAAGCAATAATTAGAAACAATAATATTTAATTTCTTATGTTATTCAAACGTAACGATTGATTGTTTTGACATGTAGGTTATTATAAATCTGCTAAAATAAAATTGTCTCATAAATCATAGTATTATAAAGCTCAAAAAGTGTCACAAAACTTAGCCGTATAACAGTCGATAAAAAGTAGAGCCGTGCCGAAGGCAGTCGAAAGCGATGTAAAGCTACCGTGAATTGATAAACGTAAAAAGTGTTACAGAATACCAATATTTTGACAGATACCGTTGCCAACAAATTTCGATCGCCAACGGAAGATTGAAAGCAACGATTGTCTATGAAGTTAGTAAATAGCCCTGCAGTCTACTCTGTGATCAACATCAAATCAAATCCAAACAAATGTCAAAATAAAAATAGCTATATAAGTCTTGCCGTTCCCGCCGAAAATTATAAATAAACCTATAATTTATAAAATTTAACTATTTTTTTATCAATTATTTGCAGTCGAGAATGGGAGTGAGTATTTTCATATATATATAATTAAAACAGTTATCCTGTATTAACGTAATTCATATTTCTGTCATACAACTTTACTGTTATTGTTATTGTTTGTAATTTGCAGAAGAAATCGCAAGATAATGCTAACAAGAATAAAGAAAAACGCCAAGCAAGAAAGCTGGAGCAACGTCGAATTGCAGATGGAATGTCACACGTTACAAACGCTAATAAACTTAAAGACGTAACTTCCTTATGCAAAGAACTTTTAGTTTACCGGAACAACGATCTAGAAGTAGAAATGTACATTCAACGCATCACTGACCTCGACAAGAACGTGCTCCAGTGGGCGATAGATTTGACTGAGAGAAACATGAAGAAACTGTTAGTTTTAACATTTATCTGAGGCCCAATACAAATTTTATGCTCTTATAGTTTTGCACTGTGGTAGTAACTAATACAGTTAATTCAAATAAAAAGGAATACATGCATGCTATAAGGGCTAACTTAGCTACATAATAAATGCCTATGCAGCTTCCTAAAATCTTTTAGTGGCTTTCACTAAAATACATTTTTAAAATTATTTACTTAACACAATACACTAAGAAATATTCACTTCTTAAAGTTTACTCTCCTTTATAATTACATATTCTGGTATTCTTTTCTGCACTATTGTCAATGAAATAAGTAAAATGAATACTTAAATCCTTTATTTCAGGTATGAAACCTGTGCATGGGGTTGGAACAAGGACAGAAAGGTAGAAGAGATGACAGATGATGGGGCTTGGTACCTCATTGCCCGAGAAAAAACAGGCAACTTATTAGCTTTCTCACATTTCCGTTTTGACATGGATTTTGGTGACCCAGTACTATATTGGTAAGTTAAAGATTTTAGTATTCTCACTTACACATTATATATTAATGGTGACAATTATTATATATTGTGTATATTAGCATACATTTTTGTGGCTAATATAAGTCAATGAAGCACTGCTGAAACAACTTTTTTTAAGTAGGTATGAAGTCATTTTTTTCTCTGAGATAGCAGTAAAAATATGTAAATATTTATTTATAAGGATGAGTTATTTTATTATATTAGTAAGCATTGTCATAAAATAACATAGAAACTACTTACAATTCTGAGAAATCTTTATTTAGGGTTTGAAGCTACACCTTTGTATATTAAAAATCAGTTTCTCATTTCACATTCTTATATCATGTATGTACTTATGTTCTGCACACATATTCATTTCTTTATTACACAAAGAAGAATACAATATTATGCATAAAAATTAAGAATAACAAATCCTAATATCGCGACCATGCTCTCTTAGTTTACTAGATTATAACAGAAGGGAATAATTCGCCACTTTTGTAGAAAATAACTTCGCATCTTATTTATTTCATCTATCAAAGTAACATTTATTGTTGAACCCTGATAATAATAATTATTACAAGTCTTAAAACTCTTTAAGGTAGTCAATAAACAGTGGTAGAAATTCATTTATAAATATCTTACAAAATAATATTTACACCTACATAATACATTGAGTTCTTTCAAACACTCATAGCCCTCATTAATTAGGTTTCACTTTATACTTCCATAATATACAAAGAAAAAAGGTAATGTACCTCATGAGTAGTCTTTTTTCGAAGACTAGTTTTTCTTTTGGCCACCATTTTATACACCTTGTGCAGAGGTATCGGAATAACTTGTGTAGTATGAAAATTGTGAGCAGCGCTACGACTGTGCTTAATGCGATGACGTCTAGGAGCAGGTACTGCGGTAGACTGAGGTCGAGCGCTGGCGACCGCAAGTGTTGCGCCCCTTTATGTCTCAAAACATACTCTATCCAGTAAACTCCTAAATCCAACGGCTTCATAGGTCGATCCATGAATATGTTTCTTAATTCTATTGCATTGCTTTTGTATCTGAAACAGAATTTATTAAATTAGACCTTGGGTCGTGGCGTGTCCAAGTGGTTTAAAAGCCGCATTTTCAGAAAGTCGTCCATAATCGCAAAATTTTAAGTCTGGTGAAGCAGTCTAAGCCTGCGCTTGGGCTAACTGCAGTAGACCACTTCAAACAAAAAAATGAAAAAAAAAAGTTGGCGCAAAATCATGTTTAAGTACAAATGGTACAATTCTCTATTTTTTTTTTATATTTTATCAAAGAGTTTATTATCATTAGACAAAAAGCCATTATTCTTGCCTTTGCTACGTACGTCTCACATCCTTACTTCCTTATCCTCACCAATATTATAAACGCGAAAGTTTGTATGGATGTTTGTTACTCATTCACGCATAAACTACTGAATGGATTTTAATGAAACTTTACAATAGTATAGCTTATACATCAGAATAACACTGGCTATACTTTATAAAGATATTGTGTGAATTGGCCCAAATATAATGATAAAAGTCAAGTAAGTATGAAAAAAAATCTGCCGTCGGAGAGCTATTCTGGCGTGCGCTGCAAAAACCGTTAGAGTTACATTTACATGTATATAATGGAAATATTTATCTTAAATAGTCCTACAAAAAAGCCCGCGACAGCATATTATATCTATCTTTTAAGATTGACTCACTAACTTTTTTTCTTGGTAATCAAATTTATTCTTAAATAATGGAATAATTGCGGAGGTGTTTTTGTAAACTTACAGAATTTGATTTCAATGAAGATATCGTAGTTTTAAAATAAAACCGCAACAAAATAATGATCAAGTACCACGTATACGCGCTAATCTATGGAACCACTAGACCGATTTTACTGGCAGATAACTATCGATGTTATGGGCTGAGGTATTAGTTATTACTCATACCTACTGTTACTTTAGAATTAGGGTTCCGCGCAAAACACGAAAACACAAAATTAAATTGATTTGCAGAGGACAGCTAGTTCAAGAAATAAAATAATTAAATCCTATGGCTGCTTGAAAAGGCGATGATAGTGGACGTAGTTTGGCCAATTATCTGCATATCATATTATGTCAGCGGAGGTTATCTAGCCACACATGCATCGCCATTGTCTCGCACCGTCAAAACCTCGCATCTATTAGCACTTTGTATTGTTATGATACACGTAAACGACTAATAACGCGCGAAATTAACGCGCCAGTCGCTTTACCAACTAAGCTCACAGGTCACTGCCTGTGCCTGCCAAATTCTGAGAAGATTTACTCGTGTTTAACTTAAACATGGTCTACTTAAAAAATGTGCGTAGTCTAGCAGCACCTTAGACCGATATAATTTTTTGTATCAATAAAAAATTATAATTACGTTATGTATTAATTAGAACTGAATTTTGCATATCCCTATATTATATTGCGTTTCGGACGTCAAGTAACAAACACTGTATGTAAAATGTAGGGCGAAGTTAGTCTAAAAAAAAATGAACCAACTACGTACTGTTGGTTTGTGAGCAAGGCACGGAGATGCGTTCTCCACGTATCCTTGTTCGTTTCTTTGAGAATGATTATTTCTGCAACGCCACGGTCGGCCATCGCCCGTGCATTAAGCGCCTGGTCAGCATACAATGGCACCATGAGCATTGGAACAGCACAAGCCACTGACTCTTGTGTGCCGAGCAGACCACCGTGTGATATAAACAACTTCACGTTAGGGTGACCTGTGACATAATATAAAATTATTATTGATTGATAACACAAGTCACAATGAAAGTTTTCTTAATGATTTGTGTAAATGTTTGTTGACATACCAGACAAAAAACAACCCGAAGGGTCGCATAGTAACATTGATTGTACAGTATCGTAAAAGCGAATGAATAACACAATTTATTGGGGTTGATGAATCAAAAAGTACGATGATTAATTATTACGGGCCTACCTGAAGTGACCTTATTATGAGTTCAAATTTATACACAGATTAGAAGAGTTTCACTTACACAACGTTGCATATTGTGGTATCCAATTCATTGTGTAAACGTTCTCAGGTACGGTGAGGTTCAGGGCGAGCATGCGGCGATCCATCTTGACTAGAACGGTCTGTGGCAGCTCTGATAGCACATCAAATATCTTAGACAGTGTGTGGGTTGGTATAGTTTCGATTCTGGACATTGATCCGAAGCTCCAATAGATAACACCTTCCGTAGCCGCGTCTAGCAATTTCTGCATCTCCTGATGTACAAAAATATAATAAGCTGCTGTGAACTTAAAAATAAAAATAAAAACTCTTAGATTGAATACCTCTTTTAGCAATACAAAAACTTTTGAAAAATACATGTCGTCCAGATCTGCCGATATTTTTTAACTATCGTCGTGTAATTTGACAACAACAATAATATAATAACCGTAGTGTTAATGAATCAAGTTTTTGACACTATCTTGTTGCCTTAAGGGTCTTAGGTCCTAGGTCGAACAGATAGTCAGTTTCCCTATTATGAAATGTAGGTTATGCCATATTGTCCTGACGGAGCTCAGCTTTGAAATGCATTTGATGAATATCATATTTGTAGGCAGGTATTATATACATTTAATTAATGGAGTAATTGGCCTGAACTTTCTCAACAATCATCGATAAGTTATCTAAAATTTTCTGTCACTTGTTTATGCTGTTTTTCTGACATCATTTTTATTATTCCATTGTTAATTACATTGATATGTAGGTACATTATGCCTGATTTATTCTTAATTATGTTTTTAATTAAGTCGCAGAACTCAGTGTCTGGTTGGTGTCTGACTTTCGTTGAGCTTTTAATTCACGCAATTAACCGATTTCAGCTACGCGTATCACGATGAATTCTAATAGCGTGCAACTGGGGCGTGCACGAAATTGTTAGATTACTGTTAACGTAACATTACTTAAAATTTGCATGTTCACAATAGCACAATAGACAATATATTATTTAGTCATTAAAAAAAGACGTGTCGCTCCATGTATTCCTACATTTTTATTGCCTTTTAATGATTCATGAAGTTATGTAATTTTCATAATCTTCCCTTTATGACGTAAGTGCACCAGACATTACAGCTGCAACCATAATTCTCAGAAGTTTGAACGTGTACTAATATTAACTGCACAATTCCGATAATTGTGTGGACACGCGGTCTGAGTGACCCAGTGACTTGGGTATGATACGTTTGCCTACCGCACGCCGACTAATGATATGGACAATGATTAAAGAGCATTAGAGGTGATTTAATAGCCTGGTCAATCGTTAGACTAGATAAACATATTGATTTATTTTCTCATTATAATACAATTTGCAAAGTATAGATAAATACTCACGCGGGGAAGCACGAGGGAGTCGTCCAAGTGCAGTCCCCCGACTTCGATCAGTGCAGGCACTAGAGGACGGACTTCGTTTATACTGAAGTGACTGTTGGACAGCACCAAACTGTAATTCTGAGCTAATGCCTCCAACTTGGGACCAGGACCAAATAGCCGATCCGCTATAACCTAAAAATATAATTAATTGTCAAAATTATGCTATTAATTGGCAAAAATAACATTTATTAGAAATTTAGGTTTACAGACCTGTGATGGGACTTGTGATTTATATTTGTATAAAAGCTTAGCTGCGATTACCGCCATAGTGTTTGCATATCTTTCCCATAGCGTCATTCGTTGGCCGTAACCAACCATATACGATGGTACGTATGCCGTGGCCTCAGGGTTGCCGAGTTGTTCATTAACCCATGGTAATGGTACACTTGATAGGAAACCAACCACAGGAGCTCCATACTTCTTGCCAAGAGGAAGAAAACAATCGCTTCCGAAAACTTCTACAATGATCAGGTCGAAGCCCTTTGTCGAATTGAATAATGCTTTGACAGCAGGCACTCGAGAAACTATTTCACACGCATTTACGCATTCTTTCATTATCTGTTCCAAGTTCGTGATAAAATCCGGTGTCATGGAATTGTGTTGTTTTGTAAGATTGTTAGTGATTTCGGGTATAGTTCCTGCTAAGCTTATTTGTTGCACGTTTGGAAGCGGATTTTTCTGTAAAGAGACATAAAAAAATATTAAAAAAAAATTAAGAAATTATTCTTCGCTATATAATCCCAGAAGACCTACTATTGTCAAGTATTTTTACAATACATGTTATATTATTATACAGTAAATCTGCGTAGAATTATCTTTCGTTTACGTCTGGCAGACACGCGCCGCGCGACCCGCTAGTATACTGATATCACTCGATTATTCATACGACGGACAGGCGAGAAACAAGACCGTACGAACAAAAATTACGTACAAATTAGCTAATTCATTAAAACAATCATGAACAAAGATAATTTTTTTATAGGCCTTATTGTTGATATACAATTTTTTATTCATTATCTGAACGAGATATTTGTCATGCAAGAGTACAATATGTATTTACTAGTGAAAGTCGCTCATTTTTAAAAACATGTAGAGATGTCAAATATTATGAATTAATGACTGCTCAAGATATTGACCTTAATATGTGAAAATATTTCTAGGAACATATTGTAGGTTGTTTCATGTTTGAGCAGCACTTGGTCCAAAGCCAGTCATTCTCTTTTAGAAAATTTTATAATCCCTGCAGCGTTTCGCGCTATGTATGAAGATGAGATAGTGATAGATGATATTTGTTTGCATTTTAGTGATTTCTTGCGCTGCATAGGGCAAAAGTCAGTTCTTTTCATAAACATTTCTATTATCTTTGTCCCCAAACTCACCTACCTCGAAACTGAATCTTTATTCTCACTAATGACCGTGCGCAGTTCATCTTAATTATTTTGAATGCACTCGGTATCTATTTGACCGATTGCTAACTCTTTCATGATGCGCATACTTATCAGTCTGGAGATATCACCCACTGAACATTGACCCGTAGCATCAACAACCCTTGGGAAATTATGCCATTATCATCCTGGTTGGATAAATCGTGGAATATAAGAATAAGAGACTTTCACGAAAGTGACGATTGGAAAATTTTATGAATACATACATAATATTTATCCGGGATATAGGGAGCTTTTCCCCAATATTTTATCTCTAGTAAACTGTGGTTGTCCCTAAACCAATGGTTACCACTGTAAGCGGCCGTAGGACTACAATTTTGGCGTAGACTATAGTGATACATAAGTTATTTTTCTAAAAATTGATGCAGTTATTTCAGTAGATTTAAAAACCTATATATTTTGCTACAGTGAATTATAAAGAAGAACCCTTTGAGTTACAATCTCATGGTAACAAACACTAGTTAAGCGATTACAAGATTGTTAGAAGGAAAATGAGTTACTAAATATCTTTGCAATAAATTTGTTTTTAATTACATAATACCTACACTACAGCATACAGAAGGGATGACGACGTCTGACGGAATATAATATATTGGTAGTTTATTGTTATACTCTTTGATGTTTTTATATGAATACAAATAACAAAACCATTTTGTAAAATTAATAATTTTATTTGATCGGAATTCTAACGATCTGACGCAAAATATACGTGTCTGAATTAGATTATGATAATTATATTTTTTGTAATATACATTTGTTTAATCATGTTTATAATTTGGTGTTTTTTTTTTTAATTTTTGGCGTTTTATATGTTTTTTAATGACGATATAAGTCGCAATTATCTTATTATAATAAATAATTATGACCTCGAATCTGCTTTTTTTCAGCTTTATTTTTGCAGCATTATATTACCAACCATAAACAAAGCAACTATATTTTTTCCTCTAAACTAAAAATTCTTTATCGTTTTTTTTAAATCGACTTATAACCAAATAATAAATCTTTAGGAATACCAAGGGGTTGTAAGAAAATTTAAGTAATAGAAATGATTTTCATCGATAGGCATCTGATCAAACGGCACGTGTTTAATATACCATGGAAGTAGATAGACATAAATAAGTACGTACCATTGGGAAATGCGTGATGACAGTAAGTTGGTGGTCCCTCCTGGCCAGCGCGTCCAGCAGGCGGCCGTACATGGCGTGGTGGCTCTTGGTGTTGGTGGGCAGCACGGCCAGCAGGCGAGCGGCGCGCGCCGACGCCGCCAGCAGGAACACCAGGCAAAGCAGCCGCGCCCTCATCTCTCTACTGCTCGACTCGAATTGCGACCCGTCTAGCCTGAAACCGCCGAACTCCCTACTATACTGACACACGTTACGTCACCTGCTGATAATAGCCTCTCTCGGTATCTCCTATCTGCCAGTCGCGCTCCTAGGCGCTGCCCTCTATCTAAGGATACTTTCTTTCAAAAACATTCTCATTATTGATTTGATTTCCGGCGAATAAGTCATCTACGGTCAGTTAGAAAATACCTTCTTTCAAATGGTTTATGTGTTTTATAGTGAAGAATCCAAAGTGTATATTACTATAAGATAAGGAGTAGTTGTTCTACATGTGTGATATAATTGGCAAAAAGTTAGGTGTAGTGCATTATTTCGTAAATAATTTAACTGTCTGCAGTTAATTGATTAGCGAATGTCCATCGCTACGGACAGGTCACAGGTACATTTACATTATGTTTATTTATTATTATCGTGGTGCATTATATTGTGTCTTATTTGTGTTACTAGTGTATCAATTTTAAGCATTTACCTATATAGAAAATTATTATTTAAATAATAATGATTTTTAATTAAGCATAACCACGGGTCCCGATGCGTTAACCTATTACGAAATCTAATAAAGACATGAATTGTAAAGGTAACCTTGTAATATTTTCTATATTTTATTTATATTACACAACTTTCATTAAACTTGATTAAATTACCAGAAAGTTATAAATAATGGAACATTAAATTAATTATCGTATCTTGAGAATTTTCAACATCGTTTCCAAAACTATCTACCACGGTCATGATTGAGCAGTGAACATTCGTCATAAAAAGTGATGAAAGAAAAAAAAATGGATTAAAAAATGGAGTAATAAATCAGTTTTCTTGGAATATTCCGTCTCTTTGTAATGTTACATAGGTATAAATATTCACATATTCGATCACTGGACATAAAACGAGCGATTACCTGACTGATTGGTCTGCTATATACCGACAAAATTTCCAAAATTCAGGGCTTGAAATATGAGCCATTGTAATGTCAGTTCGTAGCAACTTCGTAGTAATTGCCTACACCGGCTACAACACTGCGAGTTGATATTTTTCAACCATAGTTCAGTTTATAGTTTGTATGTTCTTTGTGCATGTGATTTGAATCTTTGTAAAACCACCGCGAATTAGAGGACATAGATTAAATTCTTTAGTGCGGACTTAAAATATAACTTTATGCTTGAAATAGAAAAGTACCTAGTTCCATCAGTAAAAACATTTTTTTGTTCTTCCAATATCTTTCGTAAAAAGCTGCTGGTCCACTAGCAATATTAATGCGTTAAAGTGCCGATACTTTCTGTTATATTTTTTATGATTTTTGAACCTTATGCCCGAAAATTGATAATTTATAGTTTTGTAAAATGAAAAATACTTTTTTGCCTCTGCAAACTTATATGTAATCGCAAAACGTATAAGATTACATTTTTTCAACCGCACAGTTCATTTGGTTTTTGACGAATTTACCGTGACGGACAGCAAACTTTGTACGGAACCCTCGATACGCGAGTCAGACTCGCACTTGCCCGGTTTTTTTTTTCTAATAATATATTTTCCTATAATTTAGTTCAATAAATAAATAATATTAAATATCGACCTTTATATCCCTCTACTGGGCAGGGAGCTCTTCTCATGTAGGGAAGGAACGAGCATTAATCACTACGCTTGCTCACTTGCGGGTTCGCGATTTCAGATTCTAATTTTTGAAACCATGTGTCGCCACGATGTTTACTTTCACCAATTGTCAATGGTGTCTTAGAATAATTAAAAATGTACATATAACTTTTAAAAAGTCGCTTGGCTACAAGTACTTACACAATATAGTACAATAACCACAGAAAAGACATTAAAATTTTAAAATCATTTAAATTGCCTAAGACTAGAAGTCTTGGCACACTGTACCGGCACCGTAACTGCACAGCTGTAAAACGGCATTGTGTCGAATTTTGGCTATCGCTAGCCGCCATGCCAGCGCGTTGGCCGCTAAGTGCAAGCTCACAGTCCGCGCGCCAGCCGCGACTTGCAAGCTTCTTGTCATCGCAAGTAACACCCGATGGAATTAGCGATGGAGTACGCCTAGGACGTGCACGTTTTTATAATTTATTTATTAAAAAAGGTTTACCAACAGCTTCTGCGTACAATAAATCTTAAGTATACACAGAGCAACACGGGCCACCGGCAGACCCCTGTTGCACTTACACAGTTACCTACTGGTTAACTAAAATTTACAAAAAAATTGTGAAAACATACCTACTAAAAAGTTTTAAAAAATACAATACCTATAAGGCAAATTAGAAACAGTAACATAGTACACTATGTAAGTTAAAAGAAGAAATAATAATAAAAATATTAATATTCAAAACTGCAAAAATAAACGGAATGAAAAGCTGCTTACATAAACTGATATACATTTAAGGAACGTCTTATAAACCCATTGATTGTGAGTTGTACCTCGTTGAACTAGAGGTTGAAGATCGTATATCATCAAACTTCTTCATACAAAAGTAGACTCTAAACACAAAAAAAGGGTTCAAATCAAGTGGAGGTAGTGCGGCGACCGGTCGCTCTCGGGGTTTGACTGAGATTTAGCTGTGACGTCATGCGCGGTGACCGGTCGCCGCTTGAGTACATGTGGGTTAAAGTTAAGTTGTGTTTCAGTTTTCGGAGGTAAGTTTCTCGGTTCAGGTTTTCGCACGCTGGCGGCTCACAGTCTGCGGGCTGTAAGCATACCCTAACCCTAACCTAATCTAACAAATTCGAAATTATGTAGCGGTAGGCGCGCAACTCGCCCTTGGCTTTTTATATTGAGTGAAATTATGCATGCGATATAATTGTCTTATAAAGTCTAATTGAAATTACAATGTAATCGCTGGGTTGAAGCGGTGGCGTTACGGTGCCTGCGTAATGTACCTACCATGACCTTAAGGTCAGCGTCACTATTATTAGAGACTTTTTAAAAAAATCTTTTGTCAAATCTAAGAAAAGAGATGACATAGAGCTTTTGCCTTTGTCTGATACTCATCATAATATATGGTCAACCAATAAAGTAGGAAGGTTACCCGCACTATCCGTCAATTAAATTTCATGATGTAATCAGTTAGATTCAGTAATATGGTAGGTAGGTAATCATTATTTTTCATTTTTTTTTTTTAAATTAATCGGTACCTATATTCAAAAAACGCAATTACTTATCTTTTTATTGAACACGTAGTAGGTACGTTGCATTCGAGCAACTCCCCGTAAGGTTATCCCACAGGGGTGTAATTGCATTGATACGATGAATTCTTGAGTAAATATTAATGCCTAATCATTCATATACATATGTATTAATCCGATCACTCGACGTCGAAGTGATTTATTTATCTTGAGTCTGGATTTCACGTTTCATTGTGTAAAAGTAATTGCCACTTACTATCACGGTACGCCGATCCCGATAGGTAAACATACTCTTTATCAATTTTAGCTGCTAATTTGCCTTAAGTTTCTGCTCAATAGTAAAACATTGTTCAGATAATTTAGTATTCAAGCAATAGTCATATCAGTGTTTAGTTTTAAGTTAGTTTATATAAGACGCCTACTGATTTTTTAAATGGATATGAAATTAATTTCAAGGATACTTTTTAAGTTTACATGTCAATGAGAACAACTAACCTATGGTATTGGAGACTTAATATCTATTTTGTCTCACGTGGATGAAAGTTTCCAGCATCTGTTCAAAGCCTTAATTTTGCGTGTAAGATGATATGAGAAGAAAGGAGCTCTTTTAGGAGGATTTTAATGGTATATTCAACGTTGTTGTGTGATTTTTAGTGTCATCTCAGAAACAATTTACCCTTGCTAAACGAGCAGACAAAACTAGTGTTAATGTATCCACCTTTAAGTGGTTAGGTGAATAAATGCTATATATTTTCTGTTATCCTATTCTGTTTTAACAAAGTGGAATATGCCACTTTGAATAGATACCTACTTACGCACTACCGTGTTATCATCACCAATACAAATTGTTTCAGTTACGAGGTGCAGGTGGAGGCGGACGGGCGGCGGCGCGGGCTGGGCCAGCGCGTGCTGCGCGTGCTGGAGCGGCTCGCGCTCGCCACGCGCATGCGCTGCGTGCGCCTCACCGCGCTCACTCACAACCCCTCCGCCTCTGCGTTTTTCCGAGCCTGCGGGTACGAATACTTTATTGTTTACCAAAACTTTTTAACATAAAAAAATCAATAGCTTTTAAACAAGCTATTTTATCAATGATCTTCGAGCATCATACTACTTTTGAAGACAAGTCCAATGAACCCAAACGCAATGGGATTGCATCTTTCTTTACAGTGTATATCGACCTTCTGGTCGCATCATTAGACCAGTTCGAAAGTATGTATGTACCATAACACTGTATTGTCACCGAACTTACAGAAGTACGCATGTCTAAATCGGATGTCAAGAAATCGGTCCAATTAAACTTGCGAGATTTGACCTAATCAAACATACATCATACATTGCAGTTAAAGAAAAGCTTGTAAGAACAACGTCGATCGGATCGAATTAGAGTAAATCGACCTTAAGTTTTTGCAAATCCTCTTAATAATATACTATATAATCACCAACAGGTACAGTTTAGACGACACCAGCCCATCACAAGAAGAAGCAGCACATTACGAGATTCTCAGCAAATCTACAGGAGGTGACAAAGAAGGAGAACCGTCTCCTGCAGACCAGTGCCCACTGAGTGACGGTATGCGGGCTGTGCAAGTAGTGAACTCACAATGACACCAGTCACATCTCTACAGTAGTCAAATCAATAAAAACACTTTGACATTAATAACGTCTGTATTTTTAATGCTGTAAGGCCAATTTTGTGTAGTGTTGTCAGTTAATCATCAGGAATATTTATACACTGTTATTAAGCAAGTAG
The DNA here is from genome assembly GCA_932294365.1 of Diachrysia chrysitis. Taxonomy (NCBI): domain Eukaryota; kingdom Metazoa; phylum Arthropoda; class Insecta; order Lepidoptera; family Noctuidae; genus Diachrysia; species Diachrysia chrysitis. The sequence continues at coordinate 4,996,091 of OW028661.1, forward strand.
AGTTTCTTATTTATATGAAGTAACCAATGATGTTTGTTTTGTGATACTGAAATACTTACTTAATTATGATCTGCACCAAACACCTTACTAATTAATAATATAATTGGCCTCAAATTGTATATTTACAGTTTAAAAACCCGGGCGGTTTTACAAAACGTGAGAGCCATCATTGTTCTGTTGTGAATGAGATACGTCGATGAGATATAGCTCTGTCCTTGTCTACCACACTAACAATCATGGTTCTAAAACGTTACAATAGTATAAGTAAGCAATAATATAACTTTAAATTATTGTTAAACAAATGGAAAGTAGTATAAAACTTGGTATGTTATTTTGTACCTTAAGCACTCATTAGACCAAGCGCTATTCAGTCTGTTGTACAAAGACCACGCATAGTGTAATAAGAGTCAGACTGAGATAGACTAATAGAGCTGTTCTCTGTAAAATAAAAATGTATTTAGTCCGTAAATTAGATACTAATAAAATATTAGACACGTATTTTTTACTTTTTAAAAATTACAAAAACCTTTTCTATTTAGTCGAGACTGAATATCGCGTAGTCTAATAAGGGCTTTACTAAGATTCTGAACTGGGTATTTAGCTACTATCAAATTAAATATTTTTAATAATAATATAAAATTGAAGAAGAACAGCGAAATAACGTCAAAAAAATATACACAAATACAAATGACGACTTGTACGGGGCAGCCCTAGATTAGTTTGGAGAATTACCAAGGTGACGTCACCTGATGCTCTCGCCAGATGCCAGCTCTCGCTGTCTAATTAGCAATCTTAAAATGCTTGTAACTACATAGTTCAATATGAAACTAATTAATCTGCCGTTTTTACAACTCGACATAGTTTGTAATATGATTTGTTTAAATGAAATAAAAATCTTATGAAATACCCAATTGTTATCAAATTCCTTATTATGTAATGTATATGTGTGAGTTATTATTTGTAGGCTTGATTAGTAATAGGTATCAATTTGTGTGTCGAAAATAATGGTAAATGATCTGGTATTAAATAAAGTCAGATGTATAACATTCTTGCAGGAATAACTAGTAAATAAGAACCACCAAAAATATTTTTTAAATATACCTACATTATATTAAATTTTATATTTTAGGTTCCAAAATTTTGGTTAACCTACAAAACATTTTGATAAAATATTTACCTACTTTTCTTCAGATTCTATTTAATTCACAAAACACTTTATAATGGGTAGCGACGGCCTGCACTGAAACAATACGATAAAAATTTAGCTTTAATAACACGTAATTTAATAATTACAAACAGAGATAGTGTAAAAAAGCTGATCTGACACGCCTGCTGACCTTGGCCGCAGTTTTGAGGATATGGAGCACTTACCAACCTGCTCTAACTTTTGGTATAATCTTTCAGAATAACTTCAATAATTTATCAATTAAGTTGCTACAATATTTAAGTATTTTGTAAAATATTTCTTTTTCATACTTAAGGGTTTGTCTTTTTTTGTTTATTCTCTTGCCTCCACATAACGTACTATCAGTGAGTTAAAGATTAAAAAACCGGCCAAGAGTCGCGCATGTAGGATTCTGTACCATCGTACAAGTTTATCCCGTTAAAATGACCAAACAACTAAAACAAAACACGTTCCTAGTAGAAAAAGAAAATTAAAGGGCAGCCTTTAATTTACTTTTTGTTGTAGCGGAAATATAAATACACACTATGTGAAAATTCAACTCTAGCTATTACAGTTCATTAGAAACAGCCAACTGACAGACAGACGGACGGACAGCGGAGGCTTAGTAATAAGGCCCCGTTGGCGCCCTTCGATACGGAACCCTGAAAACGTTGAGATATTTTTTTTATTAAAGCTATGTGGGTATATGATTATCGGTTATATTGCTTCAACAATATAAATGTACCTATAGTAAAAATGTACTATATAGTAATGTAGTTTTGTTGTAAAACTTAAGACTTGTTAAACATGGAATTATTTAGTACCTACCAATTATGAAATAGAGCGTACTAATTTTTTTCGATATTGTTTTACACAATTTAGAATTAGCTTATAGCTATAATGATAGCTTTACGGATTAATAGATAACGTAAATTAATGAAATAAGTGAACGTGACCTTAAAGGTCATAGTTGTACGTACGTTGGCTACATTATCGCGTAGATATTACTACGACAGCAAAGCTAATTAAGAAATATCAAATAATCAATAAGCAAAAGGTCAAGAGGTTTTTAAACTTGCATCCGTGTGAAGTATGAAGTTTACGTGAAGTGCGAATGCATTTTTACTATTTTTTTTTTACTTTATTTTGGATTACTTTCTATAAAGCATTCAGACTCCACTGTAGCTAAAGGAACCTTCTAGATCTTTTATTTGTATTAACTTATGGATACTTCCACTAATCAAAATAGAGTTTTGGGTATTTTGTGCTGCTTTTAAGAGTATTGACAACGGGAGATGCCATACGCGGACGGTCAACTCGGCCAAAGTACATACCGGCCGTACGGTAGAGTCTACCAGAACCTTTTCTGAAAACTGACGTATCGTGTATATTGTCATTACAAGAAAATCTACTTTACAATTTTAAATGAGCTATAACATTTATTCAAACCTATAGTACCTAAATGGTACCATTAAAACCATATTATCTACTTATATGATCACCAGACCGAACGAAATAAATGCCTTACGTAGTGATGTCTAGAAAACGATTGTCCAGCCAGCCTCAATAACAATAGATGTTCAAGATTAAGATTTTTACAAAGATATTTTTACCTAATAAAACAATTGATGTTGAGCTCGTATTTTATTTAACAAAAGCTCGTAGTTTAATGAAGTCGAGGCGAGAGCCTTCTCGAGCGACAAAAACGATTTTAGTTCAATCTGAAAGATCAAAATCTGGCCTCAATGTCCAAACGCTGTACCTAAGGGGTTTCCTAATTTATCGAAGTTTCTTGTTAACAAGAGATGATGAAGCCCTATGTCCATGAAATTTGTGTTTTACTAGAGTAAATTTGTAGTTTTTTCCTAAAAAAATGCTTGTATACTTATTTTGTATTTCATAGATTTCACACACCTTTCCCATGTGCGTTTGAAAGTATTTAAAAAATATAAACCTAGCCTACATTTAAATTTAAAGTGTAAATTGACTCATCATCAACTCTTGAGATAAGTACACACGGTAAAAGGCATGGTTACATTGTTTTCATTTTCCCACGCAGTTCTTTGAATAACACGAATTCTGACACAGATTCAGCCTAATTGGAAAGACAATATTATTAAAGGATCATAAAAACATTGTTAATTAAAATATTATATAATTTACATTCTCATTAAGTACCTACATAATTTATGTCATATAGTGTTTCTATCACAGTATATCGGGGCTTGATTATTACATTGCTATTAGGTGGGTCACAAAATAATTTAGTCTTCAATAGATTCAATGTCCAAGGGTGAGTCTGCTCTATCTTCGTCAGTTGTTTCACTGGGCGATGAACCTTCACGTACAAAACTTCTATCTCTCGCAAACATTCCACTCCCATTTATGTTTCCTTCACTGTTGTGAACTGACATGTTGAAGGGTCTATGCATGTCGTTAGGAGTCCAGGAGCATTCGGTGGGAAGTAAGGACACATGTGCTGATGTGGTCGCCGGCAACGTCACAGCTACTGGCGGCGTTATGTTCACACATTTCTCTCTCCGTTCTCTAGCACGACGATTTTGGAACCAGATTTTTATCTGAGAACAAGTTGAAGTTTTTATTAATACTTTTTTTAATTCAATTCCATGTAGGTAAAAAGTAGGTGATGTTAAATTTTTTATAAAGTATAGAAATCCGTTAAAGTTACAATAACAAAAAGTAGGTGATGTTAAATTTTGTATAAAGTATAGAAATCCGTTAAAGTTACGCTGTTAGTTAAATCATTTGCATACAATGGCAACGCGTCTTCTTTAAAATTAACCGTTGCACGTTGCACCTAATGAAACTAAAACAAACACATAGATAGATACGTAAAAATACACCTATACTAAAACCTTATTAGAGTCGTAATACATAAATTCTTGCTAATAATTTTGACACCTAGTTATAAAACAAAGTTAAAAGAAAAAAAAAAAAATTGACGAAAGTGCAAAAAAGTACACAATACCAAACAAATTAACTGGATACTGCAATATATAGCTGAATAGGTACCTATAGGTCACAAAGTCAACATCTGGACAGCGACGTGCTGCGGGTTTGATTCCCGCATCAGACATAATTTGCATTCACAAATTCTTGTTCTTTGTGCATGTGATTTGTACATTGTCGTATGTGATACTAAGTCTTACGAGTCGTAAAAAAACAGGAAGATTGATGCTTACTCTATCGTCACGCAGTTGCAAGGCAGCAGCCAGCGCGCGCAAAGCCGGCGGCGCGAGGTATGGCGCCCGCGCATATGCGGCCTCCAGCGCCGCCGCCTGCGCAGCCGTGAACGGCACCCGGGCGTGCCGGCCAGACCGCCGCGCCCGACCTCCGCTCACTGCTCCTGCCGCAAAAAATTACAATCAACCAATCATAAATGATAAAATCGTGACTGATTGCTTAGGTAAAAACCATTAAATTGCGATTACAAAATCTAAGTATTGAAATATAACTATTATCATAGTCTACGTACCCATGACAACTGAAAAGACGTCGAAACGTGGGGAACGTAAAAATATAAATAGTAAACCGCCATGAAACCTGTTAAAAATAGTTTTATTCCTATAAACCAAGATCTAAGTACTTAGCTATTGCATCCGTATGAATTAAATTATATAATAAATACTAATAAATTAAATTACATAATAAAAAACATGTAAGTATAGTAATATACATATCTGGTAAATTAAGTAGAAGTTTAGATTATATACTAGGATATTTAGAGTCTAAATATCAATGTATGTTTAATATTATTGTATCGCTGTGCCTGCAAAGGGCTACTGAGTTGATAAGTGCAACAAAATTGTTAGATATGAAAGACCAAATGTACACTTGGTATGCAATAAAACTTTGACTTTGAATTAATAAACTTTTAAAAAACAACAACAGTCATCCGCTTAACATAATGTTGATTTTTATAACGATACCCCTTTCAAAGTATAAAATAGTCACCTCTCTTGAGCTAGCCAATTTTATATGACCTAGATATCTAAGCGTTATCTGATATTAATATAGTTACGGTACTTAGTTTTTTTATAGTTTCTACAATAAAACTTAATGTATTATTTTTTAGTTCAATTGATACGGAAATTATTTTATTTTAATAACGTTATTTACAATCTTATAGTTGTTACGGAAATTGCAATACTACAATAAGGAAGTCCAACGTTAATTTTAAAAGTACGTAATACTTTATGTAAAATAATGTATCTAATCAATACATTAAGTTCTAGATACTTATTTTATTTATGTCTAGTACCAATGGCTAGTAGGTAGTTGATCTAAAACAATGTTAGATTTAAGTAAAATCGCGTGCAAAACGATCAACCTTTATAATAATTTTAAATACTTACGTGGCAGTCGTGGAGGTCTGTATCGAGTGCAGCACAACCAGTCAGGTACATCAGCGCTATCACTCCTACTTCTGCTGTCACTACTCAATATCCGCTCTATACTGAAATCAGAGCCACACTTTGAACTCGACTGTACCGGAGAGGTATCCATGACGAACGATCACTGAATCTGAATACAAATAAATTATGTTGCTTATCTGCTACCCCTAAATATATTGTACACAATAGGGGGTGCGGTTTGTGATAGCCACGCCTTAATCCCATGGTCCTAAGGGCATGGATGGGTAATATGGGGATAGCTGATGTTATCAGTGACCGCGGTCTACGGAGCTTACGCACCGCTGCCCCCACGAGTGTTGTGACGTACGTTAGCTCATTCATACGTTTCGCAAATTGAATGGTAAAGAGATACTGTTTGCACACAAAAGGATGATATTACTTTAAGGGTTTGTGGGAAAATTAATTTGTATTTCTATTATATTGCCTTTGTAAAGATTAATCGACTTGTAATATGATATTATAACATAATAGCTTATTAATATTTCTTATTTGTTGTGAATGCATCATGTGGTTTTCGACTCTGGTAATGAGTTCTGAAAAACCTATTTCATAACACATGTTAATATGATTACAAATCTTGTTTAGGGTTCTTTGCCTCAAAAGGAAAAAGGAACCCTTATATGATCACTTTGTTGTCCGTCTATCTGTCTGTGTCAACATTTTGTGGAATGGAATCATGTTTATATTAAATTCTCTGGTCTACGGACCCTTGATGCAATAAAAAAATTAAACATCCAAGTCAACGCAAAAAAAATTATAGCCGTTTATGTTGGTTTTCCCATATTATAACTCCGAGAAACTCAAAACCCGTCTTAGTACTTCCCGTCGCCGTCGACCTAGAATTACGAAATTCTACACGAATATTTAGGTCTTCCGGAAATGAAAAATTCCGAAAATTGTATATATGTTTTGTTTTGTAACATACCTACTTATTTAAATAAGTTTTTGCGATTATAAGCTTATTTTTACGGAAAGTCTACAGTTGGAAATTTAATAGTATCAAACATTGATGTATGAGAGAGCATTTTTTTCAACCGCGCAGTTAAGTTTGTTTTTGGAGCATATTTGTACAGAACCCTCAGTATGCGAGGATATCGCGCATGAAACTATCGGACACTAACTTGCCTGTAAAGATGAAATATAATTTAGATACATATATATTTAAATACATATACTTATATCGGGTTCGATCCCCGGCCGGGTCAATGTAGAAAACCACTTTTCTACATTGTCTCGGGTCTGGGTGTATGTGGTACCTTCGTTGTCCTCTGAATTCCATAACACAAGTGCTTTAGCTACTTACTTTGGGTTTAAAACAATGTATGTGATGTTTTCCACAGTTGTTTATTCATTTTTATTCATATAATTAACATATATCATACATAACATATATCTAAATTATATATGTATCTAACATATATAATTTATATACATGTTAATTTTGTTCAGGCAGGTCACCTTTAGGATCCAAAATTTAAACAAACCTACCCACCGAAGCCGGTTTTTTAGAATCCACTTGCCGATTTCATGATAATCGACAAATTAAAATCATTTTATTTCAAGTAAACCTTTACGTGTGAGAAACATTAAATGATTAAGTACTTAAGTACCCACCTAATATTTGTCAAGATTTAGAAAATCTTCACATTTCTATTTTAAACAAAAAGTTGTACCCACAGGATTTTTATATAAATGTAAATGTAAATGTGGACAACATCATTCATCAGCATATAAGTTGCTAGTTAAAGCATAAGTAGGTATAACTGCACAGCATTGTCACAAACGGATAAACCCACAAGTAGATGCTAGTTAAATAACCATTATATTATAGTTATCAATGATATACCAACATTGTGATAAAGTGCGTTGACATCTAAAGCAAATACGCTCAAGTACCACATTGTATTATTGTTAAACAGTTACAGAAACAGAATTGTATAATGCCACCAATTATTGTCTAACCACTTGTAAACGTAACAGAGGGATTTGTCAAAGATCCACCGCAATGATAAAGGACATTGGGCGCAGATGTTTTAAACCAATTCTCTATACGTAGATACAAAAAAAACTAACAAAGATTGTTTTGGCTGCATGGTTGTAGTGTCTGTCCAATGGAGTATTTTTTTTCTAAATTGTAATTTTATAAGTAACTATTAGCTTGATTAATAGAATAACCAGAGGAGATAATCAGTGTGCTTAAGAATAAGTGAGAAATTATGGCATGTATGCCACATTGGTTCATAGGCGTCAAAGCCACATGGGGCTATTCCCGACCACTAACACTCTGTCGTCAACACTGATGATGTTCGTTCACAGTGATGTAGATGCAGTCTTTTGCATGCTAATTAATTAAAACAAATGTGTGGAAATAAAGCTGTCCTACGATTGGGCGAATGCCTCGTCTCATACCTATATGTAACAAAGGAACCAGCATTGATCACCACACTTGCTCACTTGTGAGTTGGCGAATTTAGATTTTGGAAGCCATTTTGAATTAGAATTTTGGAATCCAGGCTGGTTTCCTCACGATGTTTCCTTCTCCGTCGGTGAATGGTGTTATAAAAAGTACGTACATATAAATTTGAAAAAAAAGTCACATTGGTATAGCCTGGGTTCAAACCTGTTAAATTCTGCATACGAATCCGGTCATTGAACTGCCGTTTAAAATGCGACCGTGATAAAGTGCTTCACAGAGGATTAGGCAATGCACTTTGCATGCGTAATCGTGTATAGAGTTTAATAACTGTTTAATGGACGACAGCATAATCTTTGGCAAACCGGTACCCGCGTTTAACTGTACGGAGTAATCAAGGCTGCCCACGGCCATGGCATAAAACGCAGCGCGCGCCTCTCTCTCGCCTCTCGCATTGTGTTTTGATACTCTGCCGTAATAACACACTTACTTACATTCAGAAAATAAATAAACCAACTAGGGAACATTATCTCGAATAATTTGGTGCTGAAATATGTCTATTCCTGAGTATTTTGAATTGGAGGGAGGTGACCGAATGCCGAGAATTGGATTTGGTACATGGCAAGTAAGTTGTGCATTATACTGTTAAATAACGTACCTAAATGATTGTTTTGCAATTGTTTTTGTCGGTTTTCAATTAGTTGTCCGATTATTCCATTACATCACATGCAAGCCGACAAACACCAGCTTAATTTATTTTAGTTATTCCAGAATCGTAACTAGGTATATAGGTACTTTGGTGGGAAATTAGCATCGGTTTTTTTAATGTTTTGTACTAGGGTGCTAAATCCAATAGTTATAAAAATAAACGATAACATAATTTGATGGTACATTATTAGATATATTTCGGAAAAACGAACATAACTCTTAACTTTAATTTATTGACTAAACTAGGTTTAAACTTTTTGTGTAAGTACCTATGCTAGTCAGCCTTACTATCGGTGTTGTCTTTTACGTGTTCGTCTGTCCTGATTTTGACTTTCTTAGCTTTTTTATGTTTCCGTTTTTTTCTGTAGTTGAGGTACTTTTTGAAAAGGTTCCACTTGGTCTTATGTAGTTGTGTGGAGGAGTCGGCGATCAGGCAGGGTATCTCGCAGTACTCCTGGAAGTACATGTTGTGGGAGGCGCACGAGCACTTGCCGCTGCAGAAGGAGATAGTATCGCTGCCGTCGCAGTCGCCGCTGGAGTGCGACAGGCCGCGCGAGGTGGAAGCGCGGCAAGCGTTCGTGTCCTGCGACCACTTCTCTTGCACACCGTGCTCACTGTCGCGACACACATCCGGCCCTTTAGAAGACATCACTCAGTGTTCCTTCGGAAGACACCGTCGTAATGTCCTGACAATTTTGATTACCCATTTGGTGCTATAATTGGTTTACGCATCGTTTTATTTAAGACATGCAATTTTAACACAATTTGTTATGAAACATTGGTAATTTGATGTGTATTATGAACAAGTTTGTCAAAACTTAGAAAGTCAGTATTGACAAACCGCGCATGACAGTGAAGAGAAACCCTTCATAACGTTGTCATGGAAAAGGTTGTTTACAAAAAGAAGTTTTTTAATTTTACCCAAAATAAGAACAAAGTTAGGCAAAACAAATGTAACATATGAAGGAGCACAGTTATATAACAAAATACCCTCTTGTATAAGAAACTTATGTTCATTTAATGCATTTAAGACGAAGTTAGCACAATACTTGATCAAAAATAGTACCTTTCTTCAACATTGAATGCATTGGATGGACGTGGGTAATTTTGATTAAATTGTAATTGGTGTAGTGACAAATTTAATGTAGTTTAAGATAATGTTGTTCTCAAGTAAGTGACTTTTGTGTCTTTTTTGAGAATAAAATTCTTTAAACCTAAGTGGTTCAAATTATTATGTAGAAATATGACCGGGCCTGTCCGGGAGCATTTCTTTTGTTATTTAATGAACTGTCGATGTTGCGTACAGGCTTGTCGTATAACCGGAAAACCTAAACTATACCTAGTTAATGATAATGGACAGGAATAACTTCCTGTCGACTTACATATTTATCATTATAAATATATCAAAAGCTATCGCTGGTCACCGGTGGTTGTGTACTGAAGTCGTTGGCCCGTTTGCGCCGAGTCTTACTGACAGCCAAACCAAGCTAAAAATACTTTTAGTTACTAACCTACACGAAACTCCAAAGTTAGGTACCTATATTAGGGATATTACGAAAATATATGGTGCACATATTCTAATATTTTCTAAAACGTCACGATTTTTAAAGGGTGGCAAATTTAATCCGCGTCTTATATAATGTGATAACTTATACCTACCTACCTAAAACCTAACTGCAAGCAATATTTGTTAGGTATATAGGTACTAGTTAGACTGCACGGATAGCCCAGTGGTATAGGTCACCACGCCTATTACCTCTGTGCGCGACGTGCCGCGGGTTCAATCCCCGCATGGGACAAGCATGCTTGTCCCATGCGGGGATTGAATATACACACACACAAATGCTTGTTTCAAGTCTGGGTGTTCTTTGTGCATGTGTGTCACTTGAATGTATGTGAAACCCCCTGCGACACAAGGATTAAATTGTTTAGTGCGGGAGTCGTTTTAAAAAAAAAAAAAAACTAGTAGTGTATATTCGAAGCAAAGGATCAAAGGCTGTATTTGCACTAGCTATACACCTTACACAACCCCTTTAGTTACTTAAAATTTACGCCCATACGACGCGACGCGAGACACTATATAGACTTAGCCATCAATACCTGTGTGTTGTATTGTTTAGGCTTCAGATGAGGTGCTGGAGAAAGCAGTGGATGCAGCACTAGAGGCGGGGTATCGGCACTTCGACACGGCACGCGCTTATGAGAACGAGCCGGCTCTGGGCCGCGCGCTCAACCGCTGGATAGCAGGCGACGCCGGGAGGAGGAAGCAGTTGTTTGTCACCACCAAACTACCTCCTGGAGGTCAGTGTGTTCATCACAGGTTATTATGTATAGATCCGCTTGCGATTTCCTGTAGGTTGCAGTGGGTAAGTTCAGTGCGACAAGCAATCTAACTTCACGGTTGCGGTGAATAAATTTACCTATGTTTATATTTTATTAAATAAACATTTTTATTATTCACCAACGTCTGCTCAGCGCCAAATGGTGTTTGAGTATAAATTCAGTGCCAGCAAGTATTTTTAAATGAGTTTTAAGATTTATTATCTAATTATGTCGTAACAGGCAACAGACCAGAATTGGTCCAGGAGTACTTTAACGCATCGCTTCGAGATCTCAACTTGGAGTATATTGACCTGTACCTGATACACACTCCCTTCGCGTTTCAACATGTCCCCGGCGACCTGCATCCGAAGAACCCGGATGGCAGCATGAAGGTCGACCACTCAACCAATCTACTCGAACTATGGAAAGTAAGTATCAGACTACATGCTAGCAACCTCAAACGTTACTAAAAATTGCCAACATTTCATGACATGACAATGACAACAGTACATCATGGCTAACTTGAACTTACCGTCAACATAAATTTTATGCGTATAATTAACCCTAAATTATCCTTTTAATTATCTAATATCTCGTTAAATATTCAATAAACAACTTTTAGCATGGGTGTTTCATACACTGAAAATTGTATCAGTTGTCTAGATAAAGAAGTTCAAGACAGGAATATAAGTGAAGTAAACATCAGGGCGATCTACCGCAGTGATGAAATATACAAAGAGTGCAGCTATCAGCTACCCACCATCAATTTTTTTAACACTAGGAAACAGAAAATAGTAACGAATTCTAAGCTACAGTCGCAAGATATGAACAGAGAGGTGCCAAGAACCAATCAGAACCTTTATACGCAGTACTACTGGTCCAAAGTGTATCGCTCCCCCGTCATAGAAAGACAATGCAAAGAGAGACCATTTAAACATAGCAGTCGACACTCATTGGATTCAAAATTTGACACAACTCAGTTTGAAAAGCTCGAAATCACTCCTAATAGATCCCAAGCATATCATATATCTACCGAGAATGTGGGAACATCAGTGGCAACCTTCCTTAGATCTAGGCAGTCTCTATCTACTAAAGTAAAGGCCTGGTACAAAGTCACTTTCCCAAAGCTGATGTGCCCATGTTGCACCGGCGGGAGTGACGGCATGGCACCTTACAACGCCCAAAGCATAGGTGGATCTTACGAAAGCATTGATTTAAGAGCATGTTCCAATAACGCCCTTCACTCCTTAAACTTGGATGCATCTCTGATGAGCATTATTCACTTGCATAGAAGCATGAAAACAAAAAAGACACCTAAGGTATATGCAAAAATATTACGAGGCTTAGTTCGCAATACTTACAAAAATGCAGTGTGCCTCATAAACTCCGTAAAATAATACCACAATAGTACAAAAAGAAAAAAGGCTTCTACACTACCAGAATGCATAAAAAAGTAAGATGACAAGCAAGATTTTATTACGTCAAAATGACATTCTGCTTGCACAATATAATAAAATAATGCGTCGTAAACCAGATTTCGCTCAACAATACTTTGTTATTGATTTTTATCCAAGCCAAAGCCTGCAGTGACAGTTAAGTTACAAGTGAAAATGTGGTTTTTATGAATTCTTCACAATGATCATTATTTTCCATAAATGTCCTTACAACGGACACAATATTCCTATACGTAATAATATGAATTCTTAAGACTTGAAAAATGACGGTGAGCCCGTCCAATCGAAACTCCCTCACAAACAGAGTCGCAAACTCAGCCAATCGTAACTCAGTGATTAACAGACTACCTAACTACAACGGTACTAATCAAGTTGCTAACAATGTTACTAACAGAGTAGCTAACAATGGTACTAATCAAGTAGCTAACAACGTTACTAACCGAGCAGCTAACAACGTTACTAACCGAGTAGCTAACAACGTTACTAACAGAGTAGCTAACAACGTTACTAACCGAGTAGCTAACAACGTTACTAACCGAGTAGCTAACAACAATAGAGTATCTAACGGCAATGTTGCTAACAGGATCAATAACTCTGCCAACCGTAACTCGGTCACGAAAAGATTGGGTAACACACCTAATCGCAGTTCGCTTACTAACAGAATACCTAACTCTCCTACTAAAAGAATTCCTAACACTCCTACTCGAAGATCCGTCACAGATAAAGTAGGGAAAGCCGCCGAACAACACCCCGCAACTAGCAGAGTCGCCAGAACTCACAGCAAAGCTAAGAAAGCATCGCAGTTCAAGGAGAAATGTATAAGCTTATTTCAAAACGTATTTTGTTGTAAATTTTGTATAAACAAATGTAAACGCGGTAAACATAAAGGACATTCAACAGGAAGAAGACGCTCCGCCGAGCATGGAAGACGTAAAGGCAAAAGAAGGCAGTCGTTTAAAGAAACATCAGAAACAATAGATGCAGAACTATCTGAAACTGATTACAATGATTATGAAGCCAAAATATATTACTGTAATGTGACGTCAAATTTCGAACCAAAATATCCCAAACATGCGCCTATAATGAACTCAAGTGAAATTGCAAATCTTATGAAAGTAGGAAAACCACAGCCATCGCTGCAATGTATTTACTTACACGAAGACCGCCAACTATCTATGGATAGCGATTACTACAAAGTGTTCGGCACGGTTAACAACACGACTCGTACATTTGGCCAGTGCTATGTAGCTCCTTTGAATGAAATACCTACGACCTCAACAGGAAATAATACAAAAACTACACTTTTGTCAAAGTTTTTCTGTTGTTTGAAGAAAAAGCAAAATAAAGGTGCTAACCAAATAAAAAGCAATGGACCAAATCAAACATCATGTGCCACTGCAGCCCGGTCAAACGTGTCTACACCAGTAACGCAGCGTAGCGTACACATTATAAATCAATTTAATAGGAATACATTTGACTTCGGCTGTCAATACAGTTTAAAATCAAATCACAGCCTGGAAATAATCTCTCAATTGCTGACCAGATCTGTTTCCCAGATCTCATCTACAGGAACTGTTTACAGTACAAAACTTCGCAATCATTTACAACGGCATAAGAAGCCACCTAGCCCCCTACAAGTTATGATGTACACTATTTCCAGAAAATTTAAAGATAAGCATGCTAAAGTCCCAATAAGAAATAAAAAGAATAATGTGGTGGTACTGCGTTTGCCAAAAAAATTCAGCAATACTTCAACAACGAACACAGGTACCACCGCGCGGAATAGCACGAAGTTTGAAAAGCCTGTAACAATTAGAGATACCTCATCGCTTCATCAACTCAGTATTGTCCGTGTCGTCGGTTCTCAAACTAAAATATGGGGGCCGGGAGAAGTTCTTCTAAAAAAGATTTAAAGCGAAAACATGTAAGAAAACATTTGTTTTTCCTTAATTTTTTTAAGATCAAATGTTTGTAATTTCTTTATCAAGTCGTATCTTCCGAACGGCTGGATAAATTTCGAAAGTTAAGGTGTCGTTACGTTCATTTAAAAAACCCAAGTACTTAGTAGGTGTTTTGAGAGAAAATTAAAACCCCGATCCCTTAAATTAGGATACTTTAACGCGCATAGCATTAATAAAAAACGCGACGAAATTGCTACTTTTCTCCGTGATCATCAACTCGACGTTTTTCTTGTACAGGAGACCTTTCTTAAACCGTCTCATAAAAACCCGCGAATCGCGAATTACAACTTAATCCGTAACGATCGTACCAGAGCCGTAGGCGGCGGCACGCTCATTTACTTTAAAAGGTCACTGTACTGCGTTCCGATGGATCCACCCTCGCTGTCGCACATCGAAGCCTCCATCTGTCGTCTTGGCATGACCGGGCATCGACCTTTGTATTTAGTTTCAATATATATTCCTCCGTCAACAGAGAGGGTCGACTTACGACATGACCTGCGAGCTCTTCTAGCTCTAGGCGACTCCGTCCTTATGGCAGGCGACCTAAACGCGAAACACGAGGCGTGGAATTGCCACACTCGTAACAACCGAGGTAGACATCTTGATCTTCTTAGCTCCGAATTAAACTTCGATATCATCGCTCCGATGAATCCCACTCACTTTCCCGCGAACGTCAACCACCGCCCCGACATACTAGATATAGCTTTACTCAAAAACGTTAACCTAGCGCTTCGGTCCATTGAAGTTATTCATGAATTAGATTCTGACCACCGACCAGTGATCATGTCCTTTAGTCCGCGAGTAGGTCCTCCAGACGCTGGTCAACCCATCCCCACTAAGATAGTTACGAACTGGACGAAGCTTGGGACTCGCCTTAAGTCAGTCCAATCCGCGCACCTAGACTCGATACCGGACAATGTAGAATCCGCGACAGACGCTATAGGCGCGATCGACTCCCTCACTGAGCACGTGCAGTCCCTGGTGAACGAGTGTTCGCGGTCGGTACCGGTGACAGAAGACTCTCGCTGGCTCCTACCGGACGACGCCCGTGCCCTATTGACGGAGAAGAACGCGGCTATACGCGCCTACGACACCTATCCCAACGACTCTAATCGCGCCCGTATGCGTTCTCTACAGCGCGCTGTTAAGAAACGCATAAGGGCTCTGCGTGAGGATCGGTGGGATAGGTTTCTCGACCAATTAGAACCTAACCATCACGCGTTTTGGAACCTTCAACGTAGATTACGTAGTTGCGACGAAGCGGTCATGCCCCCGTTGAATCGTCCGAATCAGAGCCTCGCCTTTGAAGACGACGAGAAAGCGGAATGCCTGGCCGACAGCCTGGAGGCTCAATGTACGCCCAGTAACCTTCCGGTCGACCCGGCCCACCTCGCCAGAGTTGACGCCGAAGTCGAACGTAAGGCCACGATTCCTCCTTCAGAGGACCCGGAACACCCTCTCGCGCCGGTAACAGTAGACGAAGTACGTTCTCTTATCAAGGACCTACACCCTCGTAAAGCGCCCGGTTCAGACGGAGTCACCAATAAGGTGATTAAACTCTTCCCTCCAGCATTAGTTATCCTCTTGACAGGCATCTTCAATGCAGCATTAGGCAACAATCTCTTTCCACAGCAGTGGAAAGAGGCGATAGTCATCGGCATCCACAAACCCGGTAAACCGAAGTCTGAGCCAACTAGTTATCGCCCTATCAGCTTACTCAAAGTCCTTGGGAAGCTATACGAGCGAATCATCTACTCCCGTTTAATGGATTATGCCGAGTCCAGGAGTCTCATACCCGACGAGCAGTTTGGTTTTAGAACCGAACACTCGTGCGTCCAACAAGTCCACCGCATAGTCGAGCATATAAGCGCTGGTTTTCAGCGTGGACGGCTCACCGGTGTGCTCTTCTTCGATATAGCGAAGGCCTTCGACAAGGTCTGGCACAACGGCTTGATCTACAAGCTGTACCAACTCGAAGTGCCAGATCGTCTCGTGCACATCATCCGTGACTTCTTGTCGAATCGCTCCTTTCGCTATCGCGTTGAAGGCACACTCTCCTCCCCTCACCCGATCCTCGCCGGAGTCCCGCAAGGCTCCGTCCTCTCTCCACTTCTCTTCTCGCTGTATTCCAGCGACATTCCACGCGGTGGCAAGCCCCAAGTAGCTCTGTACGCCGACGACACGGCCATTTATTATTCAGGTACCAGCCCCTGTGCGATAGGTCGAACTCTCCAGACCGCGGTCACGGCCCTCGGGAAGTGGTTCACGAAATGGAGAATCGAAGTCAACCCTACCAAAAGCGCAGCCGTACTATTTAGTAGAAAACGGCGGCTTCCCGTTCCCGCTCCACCCATAAGCCTCTTCGGCAAGCCTATCCCTTGGGAGCAGCAAGCCAAATACCTGGGTGTGATCCTTGATCAGAAGCTTAGCTTTGTACCTCATATCAAAGCGGCACGCGCGCGAGCCGCCTTCGCCCTCGGCCGACTTCATTGTATGTTGAACAAGCGCAGTAAACTCTCTCTTGCTTGCAAGAAGAGAATTTACACTGCGTGCGTCAGACCTATCATGACTTACGGCAGCGTCGTATTCTCTCACGTACCCGATTATCGACTCAAACGAATGCAAACTCTCCAAAACCTTTTCATGCGTAGAGCCACGGGCGCTCCAGGTTACGTTCGTAACTTGCAGCTGCACTGTGACTTAAAGCTGCCCACAATCAAGCAGTTCATGAAACGCGCCGCGACCCGTTTCTTCGACACCGCCGATACCCACCGTAACCCGCTTATCGTAGCGGCCGCGCGATACCGACCTTCAGTCATCTCCAAGATAAAACGTCCTAGACACACTCTCTCCTATCCCGACGATAAGACAACGCTTCTACAAGAAGCATTCGACTTAGCTAGCAGTAGCAATACAAAACACAACCGCCGTATACTACGTCCTCGCCGGCGAGGCCCGTCGCGTATTATAAATAATAGTAACGTAAATGTTACCCCCCCGTCCCTAGATCAAGCTGGCCCGAGCCGGCCAAACTAGCAATAAAAATATGTCCCTAAATAATAATAACTCAGATCCAGCCATCCCTTGCTGTTTTTGCCTTATTAAGATAGTCAGCAACGCACTAAGTCGAGGTCCGAACCCCGCAGGGGGTGCCCTTAGTGAACGTTGCTGACGTAGTTAGTTTATTTTACTTGCTCTGGCTGGAGGCCTTACGGTTCTCGCCAAAAGTCCGGTGAAGCAGTCAAAGCCTGCGCTCAGGCTAACTGCAGTAGACCTCATCCAAAAAAAAAAAAAAAAAAAAAAAAAAAAGAGAGAAAATTAAAATGGCGGAATATTGGCGATAAAATTGTTAGTCGTTAGTTTTTTTAACCAGACTCTTCGAGTAGGCTATTAAACTAAAGAAACTAAAGGGTTATAAATGGTTTATTAAAATATATTCAATGTTTAAATGTAATCGTCGGATTTTTTATGTTTTTTACTAATAGGTAGGTACAACTTGTTTACAGACAGTGCTGAAACTGAAGGTGTCCGGTCATGTTCGTCACGTGGGAGTATCGAACCTCAATGCGGAGCAACTGTCCCGCGTGTGCAGCGTGGCAAAGCCTGCGTGTCTGCAAGTTGAGGTGCACGCGCTGTGCCAGCAGCCGGCGCTCGTGGCGGCGGCCGAAAAGCTGGGTGTGCCCATCGTCGCATACTCACCACTCGGATCAAAAGCACTTGCTGATTCTTTATCAGCTAAAACAGGGTATATAATTATATAATATTCAAGTATTGCATAATTATTGATTAATTAACACCACTGCCATAAAGTCAAGATGTCGGGTTACAGATAACAGTCATTCTGTAGTATTCACGGCTACTCCTAAATTAACATTTTTCAGTAACGAATACCTATCCTATTCAAAAATCAAAAGTTAGGTAACCGTTTTTAAGTTATATGAAGTTTAAGTTTTCTGTAGCAGAGTGCCTTTTTGTAAAAAAGTCACTTTTTCATTAGTTTTTGAGGAGTAGGTTTTTTATTTCAAGATCTTATTTTTTGTTGTTTCTTTTTTATTATAATAACGGCTTATGTTCAACATAACCTCCTCCCCATCTGCACTTTTCTGCACTGAACTGGACCGCTGCCTCATCACCAGCCGCAAGGAAAATTCATTGTTTTATTGTTTCTTCATTTGGTATACGATGGCCGTCTTAATACCTACACAATACTCTTCATGAGTCTCGACACGTACTTAATATATGTTACCCAAACGGGTGGTGGACCTTGCAGTAGCAAATGGTGCAAGAAATTCGTATTAAACTTTACGCACATTAAGTGTGTTGCGTATTAAGTCTGCCACCTCATACTTGTAAAACATTAAAACAATGAATATTAGAAAGAGAGATGAAACCTAAAATAATAAAATTTTTAATAACGTCATTGTTTGTATGCAGGCGCGAGTACCCAGACTTACTGCAACTGCCGGCGGTGGTCCGCATCGCACAGGCGCACGGCCGCACTCCTGCGCAGGTCCTACTGCGACACACGCTGCAGCGAGGCTTGGCTGCCATCCCTAAAAGCACGAACCCCGCCCGCATTAAACAAGTAATCTAGTATCTACTATATCATGCACGATTAAAACTTACGCTAAGGATTATCTAGAGATAGCGTATATGGGATTCTAGTCTACGCCCGCGGCTCTGCCCGCGTGTATGTCAGTTATCGCTACAAAAAGTAGCAGATCAAAAATTGCCAACATTAAAAAAAAATCCTTTTAAATTGTTATATATAAATGGCACGGCAAGGAAAAAATACTTGTATACAAAGTCGCACAAAACACTAAACCTTATTTATGGGTCGTCGTCGCAGAATAAATAATAGTAGGTACTTGTCGTCGTCTATAATATAGTGCAATTGGCAGACGACTAAATTCATTGCTTGGCAACTTTCGACTGTATGTTAGATGTTCCCTTCTCATTTAGTTATGATGTGGGAGTAGGTAAAACAAATGCGCTTTAATAACCGATTAATAATTTAAAATATATTTATTTTTATTCTAATTCACAGAATATCTCAGTGTGGGACTTTGTGCTGAGTAAAAATGATATGAGCGATCTGGCCGCGCTGGACCGAGGCGAGAATGGACGCATCTGTGACTTTACCTTCTTCGGCGGCATCGAGGAACACCCCGAATTCCCTTTTAAGAAATAAATTTATACTTTTAATTATATTTAAATCATATCAACATTTTAAGAATAAAAAAAAAGAACAAATACAGTTACGTATTTTTATTTATGCTGGCCATCTTGTATGGAACACTGTACCTAGGTAGGTACTTATCATTTGGTTTCGATTTATTAATAGGTACTAAAATATACCTCGATAAATTAAATGGAAACCAACCCTAAAAAAGGTCCTTGGAAAAAGCCATAATTTTAAAAAAAGGTCAGACCAAAGTGCTTCCGGTATCAATACTACTAATAAACAATCGTACTATGCACTTTGATGTTCTTGAGCAGAACAAAGGAGACATAAATATTTAAGTGTCTGTGTACAATTTCACGATTTATTGTAACTAAAATTGAGCACAATTAAAATATTGTATGTATGCCGCGGCATTTTATGGTCCTAATGCTGGTAAAGGCCTCTTCTCCTTGCTGGTTCGCGATTCTAGATTTTATTGTATGAAATCCAGATAAGGAAGATTTTTTTATGAATAAAATTATCATTTTCATCATGTCTCAATCGCAAAAAAAAGCTTGTAGAAAAATAAGTTATTATTTTTCTTTAAATATCCCCGAAGACTTTTCCCAAAATATTTATCATATCAAATATCCCGTAATATATGGGGTAATTTTTAGATATCCTTAGCTAGGGACCCTAGATATCGGAGACAGGAAGCCAACCCTAAACAGCATGGGAAAACGCTAGGCAGAAGAAGTAATTAAAACTATTACCATAGAACAAATAACCGGCTAAGTGCGAGTCGGACTTGCGCATGATCGCGCAAGATTTATACCATTAAAATCAAGCAAAAAAAACTAAAAAGACCCACGACTCTAGTACGGGGACCCTCTTTAATTCTTAAATACACCTACACTTTTACCTACATTTTTTAATTCCGATTAGCCTCGTTTTCAAGCTTCTTCATTACAAAGTGAATATTATCGTAATTCTTCGGTATACTGAGACCTCGCAGGAATGAACTTTGGAAGCGATCGACATTCATTACCTGAATGGTAACCTATTTGACCCGTTCTTTACAGTATAATATATCTAGGTAATTGTTTTACATTTTATACATTAAAACAGTTGCTAGTTATGTCAGGTTGTTTCATTAAATGTTTATAAAACACATTACTTTTAAATAGTGTTGAATCTATCGCTCTATCTAAATAGGAAATATAAGTATCTTGATTACACACACCACATTTTTTCTAAATACCTAATCACTTTTTTTATTTAATTAGTTTACTTCACCATTTTTACAATAAATGTTATAAATTGAGTCTGTTTTTATTACCTAGCTATACTATGTGGAGCAAATTACTCTACCAGTAGGTCTATTCGCTATCTCCAGTTGCCAACCCAACCGATGTTTACCGGATAAACATAAGTATCAAAATGCTTATTCAGTTTCTCATGGAAGTTTCAAGTAGATCTAGTTAGTCATGGAAGTTACTAACAGACAGTGGAAACTTGTGTTTCCACTGTCTTTTTTATAAAGCAACAATCGCTTTTGTTGACAACCGCTATAGCGAATAACCCTGCAGTTTCCTAATGTTTCTAAGTTCTGTAGATAGGTACCTACAACTATTTATTTTTTCTTTCCAAAGTAGTTTTTAGTACTGATCTGCATTATATATTGACACGCCTTGATTTCCGTCACTGTCCGTCACGTTTTGAAAGATTTACGTGACTTCTATTGACAGACCTTATAAATATTTATTTTTATATAATTCTTTAATTATTTATTTATCATCATTCACAAAACAACATAATAAATCAAATGTATCTACAGTAAAGGTACCTACTGCTTATTTCCAAAGAAATTTCTGTCGGCCGACCGATAGAAGAAGTAGCACCTAGATAATGGCAACAGTGTGCAACTCTTTATTCATTATTATGTTATTATCTCACTGACGAAAATTGTATAGATGAAACCACGTGCCCAAGGCAGTTAATAATATAGGCACAAAACACAAAAGACGTTTTAGAATACATTAATAAAATTACTGTAGGTTCTTCATGAAACATTATTGTTTACACTGCGTCCCAGTAAAGTATCATGTCATGCTATAAAACAATGAGCAGCTTTAACCGCGAGTGACGTGATAATCTTTCAAAGAATTAAATTCGCCTCTTTATTAACCCTAAAATCGTAACAAGTTAAAAGTGAAATTATGTCGGTTATTTTGGGAGGAGCAGTGAAATTATATTACTATTTGAATGAAGATATTGCAGGTATAAACTTACGCTTTTTATACATTGTACCTACGCAGATGGTATTTTTAGTTTTAATTTAACATTTTGTCGTCAAAGATCCAAGGACGCAGGACTGGTTCCTGATCAGGACGCCATGGCCGGGTCTAGGCATCATGTGCCTTTATCTGGCGCTGGTGTACAAATGCTTGCCGGCGTTCATGAGCTCGCGGCCAGCCTACAACCTGCGGATGACTATAGCCACTTATAATGCCGCACAAATTGTGGGATGTGGGTATATTGTTTATAAAGTGAGTACTATAATTACACTATAAATTAATTATGTAAAATGGTTAGTTAATACACTATGGAAGCACGAAACTATTTAATAAATATTATGATACCAACGCGAAACTAAAATAGTTAAAATATAGGTACAACATAAACCGAAATAATGAAGTTATGTAGCTTATTATCTACTCATGGTAGTTACGTGCTTATGTTTCCTATAGCATTTTTTTAACTCAGAAAATAAAGTAAAAATAATTTTCCTTGACTCTTGTCACATAGGTACAAAACAGAACAAAATGTCTATTCCAAAATATCTTTAGCTAATCAGTTTCATAAAACACCGGACATTTGAGAGTATGACTCGCGCACCGAGGGTTGCGTACCTACAAATTTTGCTGATCGTCTCGGTTTATTTTCCAAAAACAAACATTAACTGTACGGTTGGAAAACGCTTTCTTTTTATTTAATGCGGGTGATCGCGAATTAAAAATCCTCTAGGTTTGTTCACTAGTCTCGCTGTCTCGGATCTATCCATCAATTTCCACCAATCACGAGGCAGTAGATGGTCTCTCATTGGTGGAAATTAAGAGATAGATCACATGCCAGACTAGCGAACCTAACGGTTTTTTAAATCGCGAACACCCTTATTACGTGGACATAGAACCTTGATTTTCTTTGCATCGAGAATTCGTAGACCTGAATATAAGCTATTAATTTCAACATGATGCTATCACGCGATCCTGAGAAAAAATCGTGACAAGTAGACAGACAAACAGACGAACAAACAAACAATTGATCCTATAAATAAAGGTTCCTTTTGTCCTTTTGTCCCCCCGTCCCTAGATCAAGCTGGCCCGAGCCGGCCAAACTAGCAATAAAAATATGTCCCTAAATAATAATAACTCAGATCCAGCCATCCCTTGCTGTTTTTGCCTTATTAAGATAGTCAGCAACGCACTAAGTCGAGGTCCGAACCCCGCAGGGGGTGCCCTTAGTGAACGTTGCTGACGTAGTTAGTTTATTTTACTTGCTCTGGCTGGAGGCCTTACGGTTCTCGCCAAAAGTCCGGTGAAGCAGTCAAAGCCTGCGCTCAGGCTAACTGCAGTAGACCTCTTCCAAAAAAAAAAATTGTCCTTTTGAAGTAGACATGCCAGTTTACCATTTAAATATATATATAAATAAAAATACTTGTATTTAAATAATTATTACTTTTTACAGAGTCTATCCCTAGGGTGGCTGAATCATTACACACTGATATGCCAAGGCCCCGACGATGGACCAAATGGGGTCGAATACGCATGGAACGTGTGCTACGGGTATTTTGTTATGAAAATGGTTGATCTTCTAGACACGGTAACACTCCATTACCTACATACTTATTTCTATTCGAATTTACTTATCTAGATATTAAAATTCACATTTATAATAATTAACCGCATTGCAATTTATAATTGACTAGCTGACCCGTGCCCACTTCGTTGGGCATAATGTTAATAATCCTTTTTTAGTTCATATGACCTAACGATTTAAATTATTTTATTAATATTAAAAATTAAATTATCTATACTAATATTAAAAAAAAACTACTTTTTGTAACTTAAATATAAAAGTTAGACATATGCTGTCGTTGACTTTTTTGTAGGCATTTTCAAGCTCCACATCTTTTCTCTAGAACTCAAAAATATATCTTTCATAGTTAAGGCAGCGTTCGTAAGAATCGCTTTCATTCGACCGTTTTTTCTCCGATTCACTTTGCAAAACGGACTACCACGTAAAAGCCTTTTTATTTTTCGGATTTTTATATAGCCTATGACACTCGGCAATAATGTGGCTTTCTATTGGTGAAGGAATTTTTAAAATCGGTTCAGTAGATCCCGAGATTACCCCTTACAATTTAACAAACACACAAACTTTACTTCTTTATAATATTAGTATAGACTAGCAGCCCAAAAGGGCTTTGCACGGATATTAAAAAAAATAAATAAAACGAAATTAAATTATATAGCCTAAGTATCTAATAATGTCACCCGGGGTCATAGTGTAGCTTCCCAACCCAACTGTGAAATAATTTTTCAAATTGTCCAGTAGTTTCAGAGCCTATTTATTGTCTGTTATGCAAACAAACAATCAAATCTTTCCTCTTTATAATATCAGCATAGATGTAGAGGTAGGTAATTAGTTAAGATCTTACTGGTACTTACTTACGTACCTATATATTCCAATTTCTCGTTATATATTTAGCATAATTCCATTCCATACTAACTTTTTTTTTAGGTGTTCTTCGTTTTAAGAAAGAAGCAAAATCAAGTTACATTTTTACATGTTTATCACCACTTCGGGATGGTCGCTGTGGCATGGGGCATGGTCAAATGGGTTCCAGGTAACTAATACTATACCTACATAATTACAGTCATACAATGATTTATATAGCTAGGTGTAAAACAGTTTGCCACTATTTTTTTACCTGGAAAAATATAATTTTAGGTACCTACTTACCTACCTATTTAAAACAATACAAGACAAGTGCGAATCAGACCCGCACACGAAGGGTTCCTACATGTATATACCTAACGGTACATGATATATACCTAACGTTAGCATCTTAGCGACCATTTTAGAATTCTCTATCTTTTTTAAGTGACTCTATGGAGAGTCGTTATATAGGTATTAGTAGGTAAAGTGAAGGGATGTTAATTAATTTTTGTTTCTCCTAGGTGGCCATGGAACAATGGTGGTGACAATAAATTGTACAGTACACATGATAATGTACGGGTATTACTTACTAACGGTATGGGATGACTCCTACAAACAATCTATTTGGTGGAAGAAATACGTCACGCAAGTGCAAATAGTAAGTTGTTACTTACGTATTACAGTTACCTGCATAAAGTTATGTTAATTTGTATTTGGAGCGCCAGTTTGACATCAATTTAACTGTACATGACTCTATGACGTATTGGCTGATTTAGTGACCCCATTTAATTTTATTCACATTGTTGTTTGAATACGACAGTTACTAAAGGCGTATTTAGCTTTAGGTCCAGGACAGCAATCAGAAATACCTTAAGCCGGATTATCAACTGCAAGTTTAAGTTTGTTGTTTTGCTACTTATACATTAAAACGGTGCCTACACATGACATGAAATTAACTAACTATCAGGTATCCCAGTCCGTGAGTCTCAGGTTCGACTCGCTTTTAGCCACTTGTGTTTTATTAGCAAAATATAATGCGTGCGATTATTGTTAAGTATGCCAATAAAACTGAAATAGCAATTAATCGATTTAATGAAATGCTGGGACCACGGTAGTAGCCCAGTTAAATCGAGACAACGGAAGAGCATTACATACCTTTTCTCGAAGCGTTTTCTCGTATTTTTGTATCCTTATAATCCGACTGGACAGTGCTAGAAAGTCCAAATTTTCAGGATATGATGTCAATAGAGTCGGTACTTATTAGACATGCAAAGTTTAATACATTGTAGGAACTTAAAACCAAACCCGAGAGCAGCGCTGTAAGACCTCAAAACGCAGTGAGCTCATATTGCCTAGGTCAGAACAGCGAACAACTTCTACTGTAAAACCACTAGACGAATACCACCTCAGTCTGCCCGTGACCATAAAACCTGCAAAAAGGCATCGAAACGTCGGGAACTAAAATCTAAGTATAACCCTCGAAAAAATCCTTTCAAAAAGTAGTTTTATTTCAATGAACAAGGTTAGTTAGCCTAGTTCAAATTTACACTGGCGTACCTATTCGCAATCGCGTATTTTACGGGATTTTAACGTTACCAACATAATTTATGTCGATAGCACTTACTTAGGATTCCGGGTTCAAGGGGGACAGGTACCCCTAGTTAAGACGGTACGTCCACAGAGCATATGTTCTGTGGGTACGTCCGTAACATTCACAATGTGACTTTTTCAATGTTGTTATTATACTTATACTAGCTGACCCGGCAAACGTTGTATTGCCATATTTTGTCTAAATAATAAAAAAAAAATTAAGGGTGGACTACCCCTAACATTTAGGGGGATGAAAAATAAATGTTGGCCGATTCTCATAGATACCGGATAAGCACAAAAAATTTCATCAAAATCGGTCAAGCCGTTTCGGAGGAGTATGGCAACGAAAACTGTGACACGAGAATTTTATATATTAGATGGACAAAACACTTACATTGTAGAAAGTATCGTAACAATTAAGAATTACCTTCGCAAGTGAAACTATTATATACGTTTTCTCTGTAGGTACAGCCTTGGCACTGCAATTATTAAATTATATAAATAAATCTTCTCCTAAACAAGATAGGCGTATATTATACCTATGTGATAATTCCAGGTGCAGTTCACTCTCCTCTTGATTCACTTCGTGGCGCTGGCAGTGTCCCGCGAGTGCAACTTCCCCCGAGAGCCAGCATACATCCTCATACCACAGAAC
This sequence comes from Diachrysia chrysitis, assembly GCA_932294365.1. NCBI lineage: Eukaryota > Metazoa > Arthropoda > Insecta > Lepidoptera > Noctuidae > Diachrysia > Diachrysia chrysitis. The sequence continues at coordinate 5,022,681 of OW028661.1, forward strand.
CTATTCATGGTCATACTCTTCTCGGACTTCTACTATCGATCCTATATCAAGGCTAAGAAATTATAATTTTAATACCTATGCCTAGACTTTTATTTGTTTTTTTTTTTTTAATAATATTTTTTCCACCACTTGGTATTTAAGTACTTACAGCTCGGAATCGGGATGAACCGAAAAGACATCTTCTTTGTGGTTTTTATGTTTTATGGTTGGTTTGGTAGCGCCTATATTAAAATTATTTTATTAGTTATTAAAATAATCAATTTATTTCTATTTCCATGAAACAGATCAATAAAAATTGTAGTAAATCGCATTCAATACAATAATTAGGTAGTATCACAATACAATGAGTCTTAGGTACTAATTAACTTAACTAATAATTCCAAAAAATGTCATAAAAAATAATGAAATATTTCTAAAAATACATGTTAAAGTCTGTGCAGAAAAGGAACCGTCTAAGAATAGAGGGCGCTGCTGTGTTTAATTATCGTATGTTAAAAATACTGTTGCGTCACCATAGTGCAAGTGTAACATCTAGATATTTATAAAATTATGTTAAAACATAATGTTTTCAGATGCCGTCTTAACAATTGTTTTATAGAATATAGAATGATTATAACATTATCATAAGGTTAATTCCATTTTTCGCCGCGACAGTTCTCCTTCTGCACAGACTATTTTCATGAAATATCTTATAAAATACATTTGACTTTTAAATACTTATTATGAGATATAAGCTGTTTTGTAAAACTACGCAATATGGAAGGGGACTAGAGAATATTGAATTCCTGGCTTAAGAGATTATTGAGTTACATGTTACTACAGCATAACAAATAGTACTTACTTGGTTTTACGTACTAAAGCGTAAGTATACCTATGTACTAAGAGATCAAAACTTTCCTATCCTATATATTTTTTATTTTTCGGTTTGCTTTCACACGTAGGTACATGTCGTGCCTACAGAAAAGAGAATTAGATAACTTAGCATTTACTTATTATGGAAACGTATTAAATTTTGTGACATTGGAGCAATGTAGGTCAATAACATGTAAAAAAAGGTCAAAATCAAATAAATTCAATGTAGCTTCTGCTTCTACTTGAAGTAACCAGTATCGACACTATTAAGTGCTTCAAACTGCCACTACATAGTAAACTATAGACTTCTATGTTAACAGATACATGGACTGCATGAAACAGTTCAACTGCTCCGACTGGTCGAGAAAACAAAAAGTCGCTAGGTCTGGAAAGCGCAATTTACACGCGAGAGCGTCCAGACTTTAACGTTTTGCGTTTTATTATGAGTTTGAGACATGTAAAAAAATACCAGTATCAAAAACCAAAAAATAATATTAGATTAAAATTATTTAAAATTGAATCTATACTAATATATAAAGCTGAAGAGTTTGTTTGTTTGTTTGTTTGTTTGTTTGTTTGTTTGTTTGTTTGTTTGTTTGTTTGAACGCGCTAATCTCAGGAACTACTGGTCCGATTTGAAAAATTCTTTCAGTGTTGGATAGCCCATTTATTGAAGAAGGCTATAAACTACAAAACATTACGCTCCGAACAAAAGGAGCGGAGCATAAATGAAGAATGTTACAAAAATGAAAAACCGAAACTATCACACGCGGACGAAGTCGCGGGGGACAGCTAGTTATTAATATTTTGAATTTATGAAACGTAATAAACGGCGTAATAATATAATGAACTTTATAATAGTGGCGGCTGAGAACTCTGAGGCAACCTCGCCACGACGGTAGGCACTCTCAGTAGTCAATTTGTCATGTGCCAATTAGGTATATAATTTTATAGAACTAATTGCATTATAAGTTTAGTCACGGTATGCAAATACGTATAAAATCCCATCTAAGTATAATTATACTTATTAATAAAATATATACTTATACTTTAAAGCGGAAGAGATTTTTGTTTGTTTAAACGCGTCAAACAACGTTCCGCAAAAATCTTTAATAGATAGGTACATGCTTCAGAAAAAAAGGTCGTGCTACCATATCTCTTATGCACAAGCCACGAAAACGTATTTTGTGTTAAAGAAATGTTTTAAACCTTACAAAGTGATTTATGAGCATTATTATCGGCATAACTATGTTAATCTTTACAAAATAAAATGACTTCATCGTCGTTACTTTTTGATCACATGAACCTCCTTGTGATTATCCTTTTGTAAAAGTTTAAGAAGAGTGTAAATAGGCAACGTCTTACGTTAAATTTCGTTTTGCGGTAGCACCTACAAAGCTTGTATAGACACCAGTCCAGTCAGCACTACCTATTCTTTATAATTATAACATCGTAAAAAAAGTTAGCTCAAACGAGCAAATAAATTCTGCTTAACAAGTTCAATAACATTATTGTCACTGTAAGCATTGATCACAGCTTTAGTCAAACAAAGCGGGCTAGTCGAGCCGTCAATCTCCTCGTCACAAAGAGGCCGGTCTTTGTTCACGAATTCGTCAACATTTTGCTTCACCATCTCGACCAATTCCTCCCCAGTTATGGTCGGTAATTCTTCTAGATTATTCGCTTTATTTTCTAGTAAAGATTTTAAGTCGTATGTTACAGGTGTGTCAGCAGGCTCCTCCTCGCACGTTTTTTGTCTTTTTGCGCGTCGAAGCTTACGCTTTTTGTCAAGATGAGCGTTCGCAACTGTTTCTAATTGCAGAAATAGCACTGACAACGGCGTGTCCGCTATGTCGTCCTGAAAATTATAACTGGTTAGAATGCTATCTACTACAATTAAAATAAACTACTACAAAATAGATTACGACAGAGACCCACATTCTTATTTGAAAGTCAAGGGAAGAGTACCTATTTTGCTTTACACTGACAAAAACCAAATTTAATTTACCTACTTACAAATTTAGTTTTTTTTAACTTTATATTTATAAAATGAAACATAAGTAAAAATTACCAACTGCGTAAAACCATAAAATTTAAATAAGTTTCCTAATTTTCTTTGTAGGTAGGTACAAGTAATCGATGTCGTTCGACGTTTAAGTTTTATTTTTATTTTGATGACCTTTAAATAAGATATCAGTTAAATGACATAGATCTAAAGAACGCTTGCTATGTTCTTAACATATAGGAGAGTTGAGGAATGTGGCACATACATAACTTGGCAAGATCAGCGGATATCCTTCAATGATCGCAAGAAATCCTAAGAATTCTTCAGGTTACGTCATTACGTGATGTCACTGTTCTGACCCTGACTCACTAAGATGAGGATGAAGTTAATAATAAATACCATTGCAGCGCTCAAGAGTACCAATCTATAATTAGGAATTTACAGTGCGCGGAACATAAGTTGACCTACGCACAGAACATAAGCTGTTGACCTACGCACAGAACAGATTTTTATCTGTCAATTGAAGTAGTGCTTATGAGCAAGGCATCATAAAATATTTGAATAAGACAAAATCACTTTTAGATTTTTATTATTTATTTAAACCTGTCTAACACTTCACAATTTTACCTGCGGACACGACCATTTTGGGGTCAACCACGAATTGTAGGTATCTAGGTATAAATATCTAGATTGTAACTTTTGCAAGATCAAAATGTGAGGTAGGTGTAAGTTAGATAATCTTAGTAACTACAACGTCGAAGGGCGGCACATTAAAATTGTATAATCAAACAACCCTTTTACACGACCTGAAAACGGGTTTAAATATAATATAATCGAGCAGATATCGCTAATAGAGAAAAGACCGCCATTTTCCTTTCACTATTCTGTAGATATTTTCACGCTTTATATTATAAGTACCTATACAATAAAGAATGATCATGCCTCTGTATAAAATGCGGTTTCGTACTGAATGCCGAACTCAACATAACTTGGGAAAAGGCTAAGCAGATAGAGAAGACATAAATACTTACTTCATTTGGATTCACAATTAATCTTGCAGTTTCCTGTGGTAGATCCTTACATATTTGAGCAACAAATAATTTGATTAGCGCCTCAGAAACTCTTGCTGAACTATCTTGATCCTGTAAACAAGATTAGATAAGTCTCGCTATAAAAACGATTGAACAAAAACGTAAAAAAGACAAGCAATAATTGGAGGAAAGCTTAAACAATTTTATGCATTTTTAATAAAAAAAAATATACGTAATGGATGGAACACAATCGTAACCAGTTTTTTAGTGTAACTGACATTACAGTTAATGTCTACAATAATCGCATACTACAGAAAAAAAAATCGTGTCTGTAAAGTTGGTTTACGGGCGATAATTTTACGTGATAACGTCACAAGCCAAACACACACACTTGCACTTGATGAATAGCGATTGTTTTAAACATTTCTTACCATTAGCTGTCTACATACTTCAGGTAACCAAACGTTAAGTGAGATATTTAGTGGTTCTACATTCTGTACATAATGCCACCACCTCCACGGCATTATCAGGACGTCACCTGCGCGTAGCTCTACAATACGACCTCCTTTCAACCCTAGAATAGTACAAAAGACATAAGTATGGCCTTATTAATAAAAGTCGCGACAGAGCTTAACAACAGATAAACAGATTCTAATTTTAAATTCTCCATAGAAAAATTTAATATAGAATCTTCTAAGCTATCGCTAATCGCAGTCGAGATTTTTATTAATAAGGCCAATAATATATACTTCTTAATTTGTATTAAAACACATATCACGAAATTTATAACATACTTTAAGCTAATTTAAAAAATAATTTAATTAAATTATTTGCTAGCATATAGTTATCAATAAATAAGGAACATTTCATTGGTTTATTTAATTTTTTTACATATTTTTATTTATTTTAAAAGTTATTCATATAAATATTCCATAGATTAAGTAAGTATTTATTGAAATATAAGATGATGATGTCAAATTTCCTGTTTAGAATATATTTGTTGTAAAATATAAAAATGGGAATGAAAAAAAAATAATAAATTATAACTCACCACTAAAAACATCTAGATTATTAGGACAAAAGAAATTAACTTCACTGTATATACTTGACTCTTCATAGGGCACCCTGGTAGGTTTCAAACCTTCTGTTCCTGGGGGAAATATAATCCAACGCTTTCTACAAAATTTGTTAAAATTTGTTGTAAAGTTTTATGTATACAAACTATTTTAAAGCCTAAAAACTCTTAAGTGTTAAATTATGGTAGGTAATAGATGTGATATCCAATGAAGTCATAAAACACATTTCATTTAACAGAAACTTACGTGCCATACAACTGAGTCACAATGTTGACCCCATATGTGTCTATATGAGCAGGTGTGTGAGCACCTTTACTGCCTACCCACAGAGTCGCATCTGAAGCACCTTTCTCAGGGAATCCAAACTCTTTCCATGAAATTCCCTGTAGGTAACAAGTTCTTACTTTCAGCAACTAAGTACATAGTACATATTGTTATTACACACTTATTAATATAACAAGATTTATAAAGTACCTTGTATAATTCATCATCTCCATTAAACCATTGATAAACGTATTTATAATCAAAATACATCCACTCATCCCCTGTCGCTGAGATATCCACAAACTCCTTGAAAGTCATAGATTTTTTAGAGCACCTTCGCTCCCAACATGGTTCATCACATAAAAAATCTTTTTTCATGCACCGTAATGGTATTTGTTTGTCTCCAAAAACTGAGCTCCACTTTTCCACACTCCATTGGCATATTAACCAATTTTTCACAAAACCCCGAAGTACTAAGGGCACAGAAGCGTTACTTATTACAGAGCGAAGTACTTCTTCGTTTATTGAAGACATTTATTGTTATGCAAAGTCACTTTTGTTTTCAAGATTAACTACACAAATGTACCCTAATTTTGACGAAGAATAAATATTTATCTCAATTCTCAGATGAGTGTAAATAAACAAACAATCTGTGAAACAAACGTTAGCTAAGTAGGTACCTAGTTCATTCGACATGAATGACATAATATGAATGACATATTGACATTGACATGACATAATGAATTTTTACGTTGACCAGTTGACAGCGACATATTGACACTCCACCAATAATATTTCACTGATTTATTATTCTATAAATCGACTAAATGTTTTCAAGTCCAGTCTGTTCATTTACCTTTACCGTTCTTTACCTCATGATATATAATACTACAAAAATGTATCTTTAACGTAAATAGTGCTTTGTTACCATTGAATATGTGTATAACTGTACCGTTTGAAAAGTTTAAATAATATAGCCTGACAAAACCGTAACCAAAAACTTAAATAGGCATAACTCTAAAACATTTTAGGGTCTCATCCATAGAGAAAACAATAAGTAAACTATAGAGTGAGCGTAAGAAAGTATGATCCGAAAGCACATATATTGATCAAGCGTCGATTTCAAGGTCACGTCCAATTAGTGTCAAAACAGAGCTCGCCGTGTTTGTATCACCGAGCAAACATTACTTATATTTATGTAATAATGGTAAAATACGAAGTACTGAGTTGTAAAAACGATTCACGGAAGCAAAACAAAAATAATAGTGTTTCCTTTTCATCCGTGAATAGTATTGTTATAGAAATTTTCTTATTTAATTTTAATTCAGTAGGGCGCAAGAGTCAATGAGACCATGAACATTTTTATATGAAGAAATATTTTTACATGTTTGCATGAACACGTATTTCATCAATCGCCCAGCAGCAATCACTTAGTCCATTTATTACGTAGTGTTATTAAATACGTAGACATCGTAGACATCTTTCATCCATCATGTTATCTCAAAACTTAATATGCATTTTATAACACTAAAAATATCGAAACCATCGATATTTTAGGTTGAACGTATGTCGTCTCACGGAACATCACTAAACAAACGAAAACTGACAGCTAAATAATGTGCTTTCGTTCTGCACAACGGGCCATAAGCGATACGCTTGCTCTATAGTTATTATAAACTCTATGGTCTAATCAGTTATCTCCAGCTGACAACCCAAGCGATATTACTTGAGCAAAATTAGTGATTAAAACATAAAATTTTGTATCGGCCCACGTAGGTGACCAACTACGTAGTAGTAGATCTAGTTGATCATCGACGTTAGACGATAGAAAATTTGATTTTTTTCTGATAAAAACATTCCGTCCATAGATTCCGTCACTTTACTGGCAGCCCTGGAGAGATTACGTCATTAATCATTTACATTACAACACAGAGTACTTTACAACTTGTTAGTTGTTTGATAACAGTGTGTTATCATCACTAACCACAGAGTACTTTTATATTCACTAACGTTTGAAATACTAGTGGTGGAGTGGGTACGCCTACGATTTGATAAGTTTTTAAATTGAATAATTTCTACAAAACTTGGAATAATATTATTTAGCTATATTCATTTCTTATTTATTAGTTGTTATATTGTTCGGTACCTAAGTAGTGTAAAAATTGCGTGTATGATAGCTAAAAAAATAATAGTAAGACGAATAAAGTGAGTTCTTGTAAAAATGTCTGAACAAGTCGTATCATCGTTTTTCTTCAATTCAGGAGATTCTACTAGTGACGAGTGTGATGACTTAAGTGAAGACTTTCTCCATTTATCAGATGAATTAAATTTATCGCTCGAACAGTTTGAAATGCCTAAAAAAGTATTTTGTGTTTATAATCCTACAATTTATGCTAGACATACATTTGAAATGTATATTCGTAAATATTGCAACACAAAAAAGAAAATAGTGTACTTTGGTATGAATCCTGGACCTTGGGGAATGTCTCAGACAGGAGTAAGAACAAAATAATATAAATTCAAAATTAACGACTCGGAAAAATAATAGTGTAGTTTAGTAGTAAAAGATGCAGTATGAAATAACTTGAATCTATAAATCAAATACCTAGAGGATAATTATTGTAATAAATTATTTGTTTTTCCATCAGGTACCTTTTGGTGAAATAACTTCGATAAGAGATTGGTTGGGAATATGTGGGCCTGTAGGGAAACCTCCATGTGAAGTGCCAGCCCGTCCAGTTTTAGGCTTTGAATGCACCAGGACAGAAGTAAGTAAATTATTTCAAAAAATGTTTGGCTATATTTTACTGACCTACTAATGACTAATGATAACTACTGATAAGTGATAACCTTATTGATTTCATTATGTGTTCAAAGATTATAAAAAAGGTATTGTCTGATAACTAATTGAAAATTACTTTTTTAAATCAAAAGTAAATATTCCAGGTTAGCGGTAAAAGATTTTGGGGCTTATTTAAAACTCTATGTGGAACACCTGAAAAATTCTTTGAATCTAGTTTTGTCTATAACTACTTGCCTCAGCAATGGATGACTAATTCAGGGTGCAATGTAACACCACAAGAATTTAAAGTAAGTATGAATTAAAAGTAGAATTTTTGAAATAAACTGACTTCAAATAAAATAACATTTGCAGTAAAGCAATATCATTTTGACATGCCAGGATATTTTTAAATATTTTGATTTAAAAACCAAATTTCTAGATCAATTTTGATAAAATTGTATTACTTCATCATTTGAAGTCAAATAACAACATAAAAATGGACTACTTATGGAGGAATACTCAAATTATAATGTTTTAATTTTCAGAAAAGTGAAGTACAAGATTTATACGCAATCTGTGACCCAATATTTAGTAAAATTCTCGAACTTTACAAAGTGGAAATAATTGTTGCAATAGGAAAATTCTGTGAGTCAAGAGCTAAGGAAATATTAAAACGACACACTTCCCCAAGATCAATCCACGTATGATTTGATAGTTGATGATTTTTTTTTCCTTATCAAAATTATATCTGAAAGGAATTGTATTTTAATATCTTTGTTTCAGATATTATATTTACCCCATCCAAGTCCCAGGGCAGTAAATAACAATAATTGGGATCAGACTGCAACTGAATTTTTAAAAACAAATAATTTGCTTCAATATTACACCAACAATATTTAAGAAACCAACTCCTAATTTAAAATATATAGTTAGGAAAAATGGTTGATTTTATGAAAAGAGCTCTTGAGTTGGCTTCAGAAGCTCTATCAGCTCAGGAAGTACCAGTAGGCTGTGTGTTTACTAATAATTCAGAAATAATTGCTGAATCTAGAAATAGTGTAAATGCTACTCATAATCCTACCAGGCATGCAGAAATTAACTGTATTGATTCTGTCATAAAATACTGCAAAGCTAATCATATTGATTACAAAATGTATTTTAAGAATGTTACTGTCTATGTCACAGTGGAGCCGTGTATAATGTGTGCTGCAGCACTTAATAATTTATGTGTAAAAGAGGTCATCTACGGTTGCGCCAATGATAGATTTGGCGGTAAAACAGTGTTAGATATAAGTAAATTTTATGAATATAACTATAACTTGACGGGAAACTTAATGGCTAATGATGCCATGGCTCTACTAAAACAATTTTATAAAGGCACTAATCCCAATGCTCCTGAACCCAAGTCAAAGAAAGAAAAACTATAGCTTGGAAAGAGCTTGGACTAGAATAAGTGTATAGGTATGGCTTAGACTATCCATAATATACTAGATTTATAAAATTCATTTCATATTCAAATTATTTTAAACAAGTTGCCCAGGACAGTTCAGGCTAATGTCTTATAGTAGGTACTATTCCACCTAAGTATGTAGATCACTCCCAACGGGATGAGAGTAGAGTTAGAATAGGTAGTATAACAACAATAGCTAAGAAATATGACTAAAAAAAACTGTAACAGCCCGTTCACACTAGTCGTAAGTCGCATAATTATGACTAAAAGTCGAAAGTCTGATGTAAATGTAAATCGCGTCTCATCCAATGTGAACAGCTCCATATAAAGTGTATGGTGACCAGAGCATTCGACTTTTAGTCATATGCGACTTACGACTAGTGTGAACCGGCTGTTAGAGATGAATGGTTAAATGATTTGATATTATATATTTCGAAGTCATCTAAAAAGAAAGAAAAATAAATACTTGTCGCAATATAAATACCTTTGTTAAACAGGGTATTGATTTTATAGTATGTGCAATCTTAGTTTTAAATATAATTGAAAAATTATAATGTTCTAGGGATGAGTACTAAATTATTCTAGTAGTAAAATATTGGACTGGACACGTATTTTATCTTTTTTTTTTATGAGCCTATGATCAACAACTTACAATGATAATTACAATTCATATTTTTGATTTTGAATGTCGTGTGGCTTTACAACTCAATAGCTTATTTTTTTATTTTGAATACCTAATCAAATAATACGGTTCTTATATTTTTGATATCTAACTGGACTAAATAGATTATTCCTTTTCATACCCCATCATTACATCATTGTTCAACCATAATTATGCTAGTTATGTTATGTGAAATGCAACATTCATTATTTTCAATTATTTTTAAGTAAGTAACGATAAGAAAGCTTTTTATAAATAGGGTATCACTAAAGTAATTAAGATTAAAAAACATTTTCAACTATAAAGTATACATATATTTTACTGTTTTCTTATTCCATCCAAAAACTATGTTTCTAGGTCCACTATGGTAAATATTATTAGAGTGTATAAGGATTTCACAGGTAAGTGCATGTGGCTGACAAATAACATACATAACATATAAAACTTCCTGACTTGATACACAGTATTTAATGGCGCAGCAGAACATAAAAATTACATCCTTTTTTAACTATAACTAATATACAATATTTCTACAAGTACTTGACACAATTGAGTTTATTACATAAAAAAGAACACCTATTTATAACAAGATCAAAAGGCAACCATAAAATATAAGATTACAATAATAATTCAAAATAAATTATACTCAATACACTACAACATTTTCACTTAAACCTAGCCTACATTATATATCCCACTGTATAAACATAAAAGTGAGATCTGTTTGGAAACAACATTTTTTACATTAATTAATCACTACCAATAAAATATCCACAAGGATATCACAGAAAAATTTCACTAAATCTAAAGTATTATGATCTCACATTTACATTTCCACAATGTTGAGGAAAAGAATGTTCGAGGGAATTTGTACAGTCCGCAACACAAAGATGCAATTAAATAAATGCATGTCATGTAAATTCGCACATTACATCATGAAATATACTTGTCCCGCTATAACATAGGAATAAGCAGAATAAAATACTAAATACTGCTTCACAAATTTGACAGCATGTAACTATTTACCAACAAATGTTAAGAAACTTAGTCATTTGAATCACCATGACAACCATTAACCATAGGGTATGTAGCTTCAGAACCTTCAGTCTCTTCATTTTGGCCATTAACGTGAACATGATTTTCAATGGATAAATTATTACGGTCTTCTGGAAGTGGCTCAGCTGTAGGACTTGCACTGCGGCTACTGTCGCTATCTGAAGTTGAAGAACTATCACTTTCAGAGTCTGCACTTGATGAGTCTTGGGAACGCTGTCGTAAATGTTCATTTTCAAGCCGTAATTTTTCGTTATCCAGCTGTAGCGAATGTATTTGTTCCTCTTGTTCCTTCATACGCTGCATTATCTCACTTAACGACTGTTCATCCACCACGCTGGATCCTATGGATGTTCCTGAAGTATCTCTATCAGTTACCATACTGTCTCTGTCGGTGATTGAAGCATCTTTGTCCGTATTAGTGACGTCTTTGTCCTCATCAGCGTACTTTGCTTTGGAACGCTCTGTCCTTTTGACGAGATTCTCATATTTGGCTTCCAATAGTAAATACTCCTGTATAAGGTCATCTTTCGTCATATTTGACAATCTTTCACTTTGTGCGTCTTCGTAAACACTTGAAAATTCCTTTGTTAAATATTCCTCTTCATCTTCGGGTAGAGAAAAAAAATAATTTTCTTCTGAATCCACGCTAAAACTTGAATCGCGAGTGCGAGCTGATGGTGTCCGTAAGAGATGAAATGAATTTTCTGGTTCTGGTTTATGAATTTCCATTAGAAATTGATTGTTATTAAATGGCGCATGTGTTTTAGCTAACACTATTTTCCGGAATCTATTATTTCTCTTTGTTTTGTCATTTTTTCTTCTGTCTTGCCACGGTATTTTCGAAAACGGTTTCATTATTTTCCTTTTAGATTTCCCGCGCCTCCTTTTCTTTCTCACAATTCCTTCAAATTTTTGTTTTGGTACATCTACGGTAGGTGGCGCTTCTATTTCTGCAGGGCGCGTCTGATCGCCATCTTTAACAGCGATAATGTTATTTCCGTCCATTTGCGATAAACCGACACTTACTACTAAATATATACTGAATATTAATCAAAATAATTCACAATTACACTTCTAGTACAATTTAACACCACTGAAGCTTTACGAAATCTTCGAAATTATACAATGTACCACGAAGCTCTGCATGAAAGACGCAGTCCGCCATCTTTATTTATTTATTGTTATATTTTTTTACTACTTTGTCGTCAGGGTTGCCTATTATGACATCAAAATTATTACGACTGTGTGCATAACAAATGTTGCAATGTTTCAAACACTTGCGTACCCTCTTAAGTCTAAAGTCAGGAGATTGAATTGTGCACAGTTATTGAAATAACACTGATACTGTGCTTGTGAATGGGATGCTTCTTTAAATTATTCTACCCGTAAATAATTAAATCACGTATAACACAACGTGAACCCTTAAGGTAAAGGCAAGAAAAAATGTACGCTAGAACGAAAGAACTGCTAGAAACTTAGAAAGTTGCTAAATACTGTGAGTGTTTTAAAAAGATGCGGAATTTAGGCAATAAATTTCTTGTATGGGCCTCCACGCACGAGTGACTTCAGTACGGACATGCGAGCGGCGAGTGGCCACATCCTACATCAGACAATTATATGAAAAAGTGTGTCGCTGGCCCCCGGTGGCTGTACTTGGGGGCCCGTTTGTGCCAGTGAATGTTTCTTACCAGGCCAGACGGGATTTTTATGTTTTCGACTAAAACCACATGATTAACATAAATAACTAAATTCGTGAGACACTAATTAGGAACCCCTTTGCGATAAATTATTTTTGTTATTGATTTCAGAGATTCGAATGTTCAATATCTAGATGGATTTGTAATAACTCGTTACAACGAAGGCTCTATTGCCCTGTATACTTTGCCTGTATTTAATTACACTAGATCAGATTGCCGTCATCCATGAAATTACAGTTCGGAGCAGAAGGTTGACGGACCAAAGTAGACATAGTTTTGTTTGTTTAATATTATTCGCGGACCACGTCCGATTAATATTCCCTAGTTTTCAAGACCTTTACGTAATTAGAACGTTGTGCTCAGCTTAATGTCTGCACTAAAAGAAGTTCTTTATGATAAGTTGATTTGATTTGATGTTTGATTGCGCACTGCAAGCATATGTACTGAATCAATTATGGAATTATAGCAGATTTCTAGAATTATGTCTATATAAAAACAAAAACTAAAATGAATAATAAAGGATTTGAAAACACAATGAGGGCTACCGTTAATGGCCTCACCAGGTGGCGCCACTGGCGCATTAGGTCGTGAAGTATCTGTCAGCTGTTTGTTACTTGGTCCAAGGTTTAACTTTAATTTTAAACATACTGACTGTACACACACATAAGTGTAATAACCTCTGAATTAGCTGTATTTTTAAACTGCTTTTGCGCCATTTTTCATTAATCTGCTTTTAAAGCAAACTGCTACATGTTGGAGGTATTGCGAAATATGCATTAAGATTTAGAATATTATTTCAATAAACTCGCGTATCCCACATTACATTTCAGCGACCTGACGAGCTTCTAGCACATCTGCCGGTGAATTTATACGTGGTAAACAGTGGCTGTTTATTTTAGTGTAGTTTAACAGAAGATAAACACCAGTGAAAATGTTTTATGACCATTCACGACGTCAGAAAACATCGCTTGTGCCATAGACATTTTTTTTGTTCTCACCAGTCGTCTCATATTAATTATTCTCATTATATAGTATCAGTATAGACAGGATATAGGCACAACACCCGACACAGGGATGAATTAACAAAAAAAAGTCAGCGCTTTTTGTGAAACGGCTTAATAGATTCTTCAATTACTACGTCCCACACAAAAAAAAAAATAAACCATCATACGACTCACAGAGTACTTTTATATATATGGAAATACGACTTGATGAAACTTGGCCACAGAACAAATGTACTCTACGAACTTGGCCCACCAGAGTATTTGGATCAAAGCTTTAAATATGTTTTTTTTTAGATCAAGTACTCATTAGATAATTGAGTAAGTTTAAATTAGCATTGCTTAAATCTAATAAGTTGTTCAACCTTTTATCGATCAGTTTCGAAACGCCATTTCTACAACACGAGTCAATAAAAATAGTCCTTCATTCTGACAATGACAGAACAATAATTTCATTTCAATGTCAAAATTGACAAACTTGTGCATGAAGAATGAAAATATATACCTAATATTCAAAATAAAGTATAATACTTAGTATACTTGCTATAAATTATCAATCAATTTTATTGGTTAACTTTGTTTTTATAGGAAATAATAATAATAAAATAACAATACAAAACAATCGCTTCATTCTAGTATCGTAAAGCGCAACTATGGCTGACGATATAGTGTTTGAATTACTACATTCCGAAATAATAAACTATTCTTTAGAGCAATCAAAAGATAACAACAATGACAAAAAGGTAATAATATCTCTTTTACAAAACTAAAATGAAAATGTATTTGAATAATACTAAGCAATAAAATTAAAATATTGTGTTGCCTTAATTTTAGGAGGTGGACCTTTCTGTAGTTGAGTATATTGGCTTTGCTGCTGGGTATAAAATAATGGAGAGGTTGACAAGAGAGTGGCCCAGGTTTAAAGATGAACTAGATACTATGAAGTTTATATGCACAGACTTCTGGACTTGTATCTATAAAAAACAAATTGATAACTTACGAACAAATCATCAAGGTGTTTATGTTTTGCAAGATAATGCCTTTCGATTCCTGACAAACTTCTCAAATGGCCATCAGTACCTGGAATTTGCTCCCAGAGTATGTATCTTATAATTAATATCTGCATCATTTGGAAAGGTTATTATTAAGTTTACTGCGCCCCCTTTGCTACTTGATTTCTTGAAACTTTAAAATAAAACAATCAAAAAGTTTAATTTAAATAATCATAAGTGAATTTAGGAAACAGAAATTATAAAAATCACTTTATAATTTCTAGAATGAAGTAATATGATATTTCTGAAATATTTCCGGCATTTTTCTTTCTAATGTAAAACAAATATTTGGTAATCTTTTATAAACTATTTATTGTTATATGTAGGTATTTATAATAATTTTGCTTTCTTTTGCAGTATGTTGCTTACACCTGTGGATTGATCAGAGGAGGCTTGGCTAACTTATGCATTAACAGTGTGGTCACAGCAGAAGTTCAAGCTATGCCATCTTGCAAATTCCACATACATGTTCAAAGAGCATAAGTTAAGAAAATGTTTTATTAAAGATATTTAATCTGTATATTTGTACATCAAGAATCTAGTAAATGTTATCACTGTCCTATATTAACTTATATATTAATACATAAATACATGATCCCTAATTTCGTTTTGATTTATCTTTTTTCAACTAAATTGCAAACATTTTTTTTTGCTTTATTTATGAAATGACCATACTGACACAGTTTATATATAATAATAAAAATAAAATATATAACTTACTGACCTGGCAGTATGCAAGAATTAAACAATAGGATTGGTCATTAATAACAGTGCCCTTACACTCCAATTTAATTCTATAAAATGTCAATGTAAAATTGATGTTTGTTTTCCCGAAATAAATAAATATTAGTTCAGCAGGCAGGAGTTTAAAAAAATCTGTCAATGAAAGGAACTGACTGGAATATATACATTAAAAGTATTTTTAGTACTGTGTGTTGCTTGTGTGCCTGCTAAATGAATAGCAATTTTGCATTGGCATTGTATTAGAATTAAAATTAAATTGGAGAGCAAGGGCACAGTAAACAGATACCTATACCTATTTAATATAAGTATCTAAAGATAATATCCTAACCTTGCTATGGAATTTGGTGTTTAATAAATATTCTTATTAATTTTTAGATTTTGTACAATGTTTGTGTCACAAAGTACTTTTATATGTTTGTGTTTACTAATCCACCTGATAGTCTCTGAGGGTTAAAAAAGTAGCTGTAATAATTATATTACAGGTACTCTTGTCTGTTGCAATGCAGGCAGGCTATGTTATCCACTGCTGGTGGCTTCATTAGAACTTCTAAATGTGTTTAGGGGTCAAACCTCACTAGAGTATATGTGTTCTGTGGGTCAAACAGAAGCAAATGATCTTTGGGAACTGATTGCGGGCCGCATTCGCTACAATGATGGAAGACGACGAAGTATTTTTAATTGTTATAGTTTTGTTTTTAGCTGCCCACAATCAAGCAGTTCATGAAACGCGCCGCGACCCGTTTCTTCGACACCGCCGAAACCCACCGTAACCCGCTAATCGTAGCGGCCGCGCGATACCGACCTTCAGTCATCTCCAAGATAAAACGTCCTAGACACACTCTCTCCTATCCCGACGATAAGACAACGCTTCTACAAGAAGCATTCGACTTAGCTAGCAGTAGCAATACAAAACACAACCGCCGTATACTACGTCCTCGCCGGCGAGGCCCGTCGCGTATTATAAATAATAGTAACGTAAATGTTACCCCCCCGTCCCTAGATCAAGCTGGCCCGAGCCGGCCAAACTAGCAATAAAAATATGTCCCTAAATAATAATAACTCAGATCCAGCCATCCCTTGCTGTTTTTGCCTTATTAAGATAGTCAGCAACGCACTAAGTCGAGGTCCGAACCCCGCAGGGGGTGCCCTTAGTGAACGTTGCTGACGTAGTTAGTTTATTTTACTTGCTCTGGCTGGAGGCCTTACGGTTCTCGCCAAAAGTCCGGTGAAGCAGTCAAAGCCTGCGCTCAGGCTAACTGCAGTAGAACTCTTCCAAAAAAAAAAAAAAAGTTAAAAAAAAAATTAATAATATCTTGGGACATCTCACACACGGTCATCTGATCCCAAACTAGGCAGAGCCTGTGCTATGGCAACCAGACAACTGATAAACATACTTATATATTTCTAAATACATACATATTATAGATAAATTACACCCAGACACAGAACAAATGATCGTGCTCATCACACATTTATCTATAATATGTATGTATTTAGAAATATATAAAGTATGTTTATCAGCTGTCTGGTAGCCATAATACAGGCTCTAGTTTGGGATCAGATGGCCGTGTGTGAGTTGTCCCAAGATATTTTTATTATTATATTATTACCTTAAGTTAGATGATACCGACACGGTGCGGTTAGTCGGCACAAGTCAACCGGCGGTCAACAAACGATCATTGGCGTTTGGTCATCCAACTAAACCAACGTCAAATACCATTTGTTGGTGTAAGCCATGTGTTTATTTAAAACGTACGCTTTTGAGATATAGGGATGGCGTTATTATACAAATGCTTAGATAAAGACAAATAACACCATTTTTACTTTATGACATAGATACAAAGATAAAGTCTTCGTCGTATCAAATTGTTTTGCTGCCACCGCCAACGAATGGTATTTGACGTTAGCTATCGCACGTTTATTGGCCTTCGTTGGAAAGTCCAAATACATCTAGTGGTCGAGCAAATGGACGGTCGAGTGCTGCTATTTTTGCTGGCCCCTCCTTCAACGAATGATCATTGGCGCTTGCTAAGCTGTTCAGACAGGACTAGCGTAACGCATTCGTTGGCACTTAGAAGAGGTGCTGACTGATAGCACGGCACGGCAAGTCGTGCTTCGGCACTTCGGCAACTCGAATGACGATGTGGTAAATACCCAAGGACTGACACTACCTGCTGCGGCATGACACGAAAAGCTAAATTAATTAGAACTCTAAAATTATTCAATAAAGTTTAAAATAACTTGATCAGAAATAAAATCCTTGCTGGGCCCTAAAGGCAGTTAACGCCGGCCCATATGTGAAATTTGATCGCAGTTCGAAGCGGAAAATATAATCTTGTTTAATCAACTTGCTGTAAGCAATTTAAAATGCGAACTAAATATAGAAATATCATAAAATATGCAAAATAAAATTTAAAATTCATTGACTAGAGTTCGAAAGACTTAAAAGTCAGGTCTGAATGTAGGTCTTACTTTTTCTTCTCGGCCTATGTAGGTACTAGGTATGTTTAAAAAATATGGTACTCAATTTTGTTAAGTTGCCATAACAGAAAAAATAAATAAAAAAGTTTTAGATAATATTATCTGTGGTAAAAACTTTGACGAAACACACGCAAACTTTTTGATTGGCGTTGGCGCTCTTTTGCTTCCTTTCCTTTCATTCGCTCTTTCATTTCAATTTACAGAAAATGGCTTCCGAAGAATTGGTGACTGAGCAATTTCAATTTTTCGGTATAGATGTGCCTAAAGAAGTCATAAGTAAATGTGAGTACTCATAACATTTGCGATATGTAATAAACTTGTGGATCTATCTCTTCAACAACTTTACTAAAAGTTTTGGGTGTAACTTAGACCGCTTCAAAATGAATGTTCAAGGTTGTTCCATTAAATCACTTATTTTCTAAGGCGTAAGTTTATGCGAAGAATACAACATCGACGCTGAATCTTTTATTGAACAATGGATGGCCTTCAGTCTAAACAACTTAAACGGTTCATCACCGAATTTGGACAACTTGGGAGTATTTGTGAGAAAGGAATTTTCCAAGCGATCGGCGAATCGTTCCAATGCAACCGCTTCAGAAAATGGACAATCGGTTACCGGCAGCGGTTTGACGGTTTACGGGGCAGGGGCTCCCGTTTCAAATCAGTATCCTTTTAATGCGCATGCTCCACGTGTTCAATATTTACTAAAGTAATTGTGAAAAGTTGTTTGAAACTTGTCAGTTACTATTCAGGTGCCGCTTGGGATGATTAACGGTTTATTGGCAATCTTTTTAATGTTAGCCCTACTTTATTAACGATTGTATTCCTTAACGAACATACAGATCAGAAAATGAAGTTTTATCAAATTACATGGCAACAACACCAAAGGTACTTATTAACTTTGTTGGTTACTTACCTTACCTGTTAATATTTAGAGTGTTAGATGTCATCCGAAGGTAAGATTATTTTTTCTTAACTATTTATACTAAAGTATGTAATATTGATTGTTTGTTTTCAGCAGTTTAGATTAGCAAAAGTTGAATGGTATTGTTGTGTACCTTCACTTTAAATAGATGTTCCTGCTCATTTTTCATAGAAGAAAGAAGTTACAAATACCTATTTGTTCTTAATGGGTATATTTCTAGTAACACAGTGCATTATGTCTGTGACTAGATCTACACTCATTGAGTACTTTTAGGAAGATCAGCACCAACTTTGTGCAAGACTAGCGACCCGCTGCGACTTTGCACGGGTAATACAGCAATATAGCTTGTTTTATTCAGGGATAATGTAGCATTCTAATGATAATTTTTTTTTGGTATCACACTGTATTTTTGAGTCATTACAAACATAAAAATACAAATAATTTCTCTTCATAAAATTATAGAAATAACTTTGGATGGAGAACTGAAATTGCATGAAATATTATGGAACGCTGTACCTACAATTTTTTTTTACAACTTGAGATTTTTAAAAATTATCATTAAAATATTTAGTATCTAAGACAATCTTTATTTCTGTAAATAAATATTATGCAGAACTTGGTTTGACTTGAAGGTCATTTTACTAATTACAATCTTAAGCAATAGTCAAGTATAAAATAATGTTTAGTCATGAAATATGCACAGCAATAAATCTTAAGTATAAAAGTTACAACTGTTGTTAACAGGTATTTTTTTAATCAAAGTTTATTAGATAAGTAATTCTTCTTAATTTTCGTCTTGTGTGTGCTTCAAATTGGGAAAATTATTGCCATCTACAATATAACTTGATGATATTTGTGGGCGAGTTTGCTTCTGGTTCATGTTCTTCATAAATCATGACTAGATCCATACTCGTCTGCAGCCATCAACTTAATCTACACATCATTTCGTTTTTTGTAAGAAAATATATGTATTCTTGTTAAAAATTATAAACCTATTTAACAAAAATGTTGTAGTTTAGTTTTGGGAATTGTATTAATGGAACTGTATAAATTTAATTTCACACATTTTCAGAGTGTTAAAATTGAAATAGAATCAACAAATCATCCAAATGACCTGTGCCCAGCAAGTTACTCGCCTACAGTGTAAGTTTAGGAAATTCTTACTAACTAATGTTAGAGATATAAATACTAAAATTTTCAGAAGTCCACTCAAATCATTATTCCATTTGGTCTGGGATTGGATCTGTATGCCATTTTGTTTCATTCTTTTTCATCAGTCCTTCAGACATGATTTTTTTTTTCCAACAATTTTATTGATTTGGCTTCTTCATCTCCTTTTTTTTTAGTTGATGATAGATATATTATTATTTTATTTGGTTGAATCTAACCGATTGTATCAACAATCTGTCTTTTAAAAATAGGCAATACTCAGTGCATTTTCTTTCTTATGCCTATTTTATATATTTACCGTTAACAGAAAAATAAGATGGATTAGTGCAAAGTTACAAGTTATATTTTATAATATTATTATCAGCCTGTGCTGTCCCACTGCTGGGCAAAGGCCTTCCTTCATTCTTTCCATCTGTCCCCAGTTCTGCGCAGGCTACAAGTATTTATTTCTAAATTTTTTAAATAAAATGACAACTATTTGTCTGGATTATCTAAAATAAAGCCTGTAATTATGGTTAATTTCAGTGGGTCAGCCAAATACGCATCGAGAACAAACCCTGGTGCAGTTGTACATTCATATGGTGATGAGCAACTATTACAGAGTATTGCTGAACCATGTGGTACCAGTGACTTTATAAATCTGAGAATAGCACAGGTACCTAATGAGGATGGCGACACATACAATAAAGCAACGTAAGTTTCTAAACTAACCAAAAACAAAAAAATATAAGATATACTTAACTAGAGAGGAGAGCTTAGCTTTTAAATTAAATCAGCACACGGCATTTAAACTAAAATAACTTTTGTCCTTAGAATAATCCTTTAATCTTCGTTGTGGAGGTGTTCACAAACATTCAAGTTTCATAAACAAAGAACAAAACCCAGAATACCTGAAAAGTGTATCACACGAACTTTTGTTTTATGCAGGGTCAAACCCACACAGTAGGAACTCTGTCAACCTTACAGTCATGAGTTATTTCTTATTTTCATTTTAGGTTTGGCTTTGAACTGCTCCATGAGAAAGCTAGTATGTTTGATAACAACATTCGGTACTTATCTCAATGTATAATGAAAAGGAATGGAATATCAGAAGTCACTTCTGTTAGGTGTAAAACACAGGTAACTTACAAGTCATTTAGCATCAACCTTTACTTATCGTTTTACAACGTGTCAGTGGATAAATAGTGATGGTATTGCAGGCGGAAGTGTCGGTAGCAGGTCGCATAGAGTGTGATGCCGATGCCAGGCTCAACCCTAAGAGTGTAGTGCTTCAAGGAACTTGGGAACACTCGCTCAGTCAAACGGTGCCAGTGGACCTAGATAAGTCTGTATATTCAGTACTTTTAAGATGTATATTTGATGCTGGTGGGTTTGTTTTTACGTTCGCCAAATGCAACATGTACAAATATAATATTCTTTATCGAGTTTATGTCGATAAAAACTTACGATTATGAATAAGAATATATTAAAAAGTGTTCAAAAAGTTGACTTAAAACAAACTTGTGAGATTCGAAATATACATCATATTTGACTCTTACATATAATTATTGTCGATATACTTGAAGTCGTTCTGTTTTCTGAATAGTGTAAAGCAGTATTCACTATTTCCTGGCCAGACGGTTGTGATGCGAGGTGTGAACCCTCGCGGCGACAAATTTGTAGCGCACGATGTGTTCTGCGACGCCTCACTGCCCGCAGCAGACCATAAGGCTGATATGATGAACACGTTAAATGGTGGGTATTATACAGATAATTTAGTAATTGTGCGATAGTTATTTAGCCATTCTTAGCTTGCTTTTAAACATGGAATAATAATGGCTTAGTTATTATTCGAAAGTGTTGCTGAATTGAGGAATTATTTTGTGTAAGGCCATCACAGATTTTGGAGCACTTATGTAGTTAATTTATTTTTTATTTTTACGATGTTGTAGGCAAACTGTCAACTGTAATAGCAGCTGGACCATATACGACTTCCGATAACATGGCATATGAACCCTTAAAAGACTTTGTTTCCTACATAGCAACACACAAACCTCACCTAGTTATAATGACGGGACCATTCCTAGACAGTGAACATGCCAAAGTCAAAGACAATACAATGGCTGAAACATTTAAATCATTCTTCGACAAACTAATAGATAATTTAGGCGATTTAAGTAATTCAAGGTATGATGATCTTACCCTAACTGATGTTCAATTTAAAGTAATATTAAATAAAAATAATTGTTTTCTTAATTTTCCATTTCAGTCCAAACACAAAAATATATATAGTTTCTAGCAATAAGGATGCATTTCATGTGAACATTTACCCGACGCCAGCGTATCCCAGCAAACGGAAACATACGAACATCCACTTTGTACCTGATCCTTGCACTCTCAACATTAGTGGAATAGTTATTGGAGTAACCAGTACTGACATTCTCATGCACATCAGCCAAGAAGAAATATCCTCGTAAATATTATTATAGTTATTGCACTATGCAATAACTCATTATTTTAACTATTGTGTAAATTATATATACATGAATTTACAAATTTATCAACATGTATATACAGTATATACATGTTGATAAATTTGTAAATTCATGTCCATAGGTCGATCGATATGGGTTAACGATCGGATTGAATGCTGATAAATCAATATCTACTTTAAATAATGCTGTAGTAAAGTTCTACCACCACCAATCTTGTTTTAAGGAATTTAAATTGGTCTGTTAGTTACATTTTAAAAACCTTAATATTTTAGGGGTAGGGATGGTGATAAGTTTTCGCGGCTAGCGGGCCATGTGATGAAGCAGCAGTCGTACTACCCGCTGTGGCCCGCGGCTTCAGGGCTGGCTGTAGACGCTGCGCTATGGTCGGCGCATGCGCAGCTAGCCGTGACGCCGCACGTACTAGTGCTGCCCTCTAATTTTAGATACTTTGTCAAGGTAAGACAGTTATAAATTACAAAAGGATTAAAACAATACAAATCTAAGTTCTATTTTAAAACTTTAATATAAATAAAATATTTAACTTTATTTTCGTAGCTAAATGGTATGGAGAGCTAGCAAAGTTTTCAAAAGGCTTTTTAACGCAACGGGACCCAGGTGTCAGTCCTATTGTATCATATGCTAAAGTCTGGAAAAACATTAAAACCCAGCCATACTAAAATATAATTTTTTGATTTTGCCATCTCTATAAATTTATTTTATTCTTTCAGGATGTCAAAGGCTGTGTCGTTGTGAATCCAGAACATTTAACAAAAGGAACAGGCGGAGGCACATTCGCGCGGTTACTTGTGTCGAGTGACAACAACGATAAAAAAATCTCCGCCCAAATTGTGCGCATTTAAAATATTAATATAAACTTTTTAATATACTTGAAACTTTTATTTCTATAAAGATAGTTTAACCTTATGCTACGTAAATAGGATCGTTGAGTGACACGATGCCGCCGGGTCCGCTGCGTAACGCCATTTGTATGCCCATGCGTGGGGAAGAGCCTGCAGTCTTGCGTGCAATAGGGTCTTCAATTTGTCTGTAACTGTTTGAAAAGTTATAGTTAACATCAAGAATAATGGGTATTTCTTTTTGGCATCAAACTTATTCATTTATTTATATCAAATTGAAATTTAGCTCATTGGCCGAAGAATCTGAGTTCTTAGAAATACTTTACGGTCTTGCTTAAATTATAATCACAGTAAAAGCGTATGCTAAGACGCAGGCAACGCAACTTGAACTAACGGTAGAGCAGATTTTGTAATGCGTAGGTACGCTGCGTCCTGCTATGCGCCTCGTGTGCATGTCAACACATGATTTTTTCTGCTTATTAATTTTGTTGCAATGACAAAACATTAAATAAATTAGTGTTGTGAACCTTGTTTGTATGATACTAATCATCCCTTACATTAAGCACCTACGTAAGGTATTACGTCAATGAATCATCCAGACTTAAAAAAATATCGAATGTGTTTGAGCTGTATTGTAGCATACGCTTGAGGCCTGTCTGCGTCAAAATCTGTACTGTGCCGTGTTGCGTCTGCTGCGTCTCAGAATACGCTTAGACTAAGAGAGACTCGGTGGTCTAGGATTATAATTATTATACGATTTGTAATGATAAACCTGTCCTTATTTATGTACAAAATAATATTCACCTTTTCAAAGTTTCCAATGGTTCTGTTTTCGAGTTACGCACACCGGTCTCTGGATCGATGGTTGTCAGTATGCACCTGGGATAAGGTTTTTATTATAAGCACTTCGTTAAAATTCAATATTTTCGGTTAAAAATGTATAAATTACCTTGTGCACGGTTTTATTATTTCAAAAATGTTTTCTCCGATCTTAACAAATTTCCAATTGTCTTCTGCGTAAGGTTTAGCTCCAGTTAACACGAAATTGGGTCTGAAGTTTCTCTCTGACACCTGGCTGTCGGTAAGACGAGTGTTCAAATCGTCCACTGATGCTTCGTTAATGAGATTGAAGGGTACTTCATCAGGCAGCGCACCCTGAAAAGAGTAATATTAAAATTTGTAAAACTAAAAACTGATTGATATGCAAGTAGTTCTTGGTTTAGCTACAAAGAACGTTGTAATTTAGCTAAAACAACTTAAATCGTCTATTAGGTCTTATCTTATGCTACTTCTACTGTGTGGTAACCCATCTTTTAGGTACTCATGAAAATAATTTCTTAACATTTTTTTCCTTTTTGTCCATTTAAGTAGGTTCTGTCCGACATTGGAGATCCTGAAAATTCAATAGTTTCTAAAGAAACTGCTAGATCACTTACTGTATCATTCTTTGTGAATTTGTAAAAAGCATTTGCACTTTCTCGTAATGGGCGACTTTTTTGCGTTGCATAATAAACTAAGCGGAACTTGATAGATGACCGATCAATTAGTCTGAAATCAAACTTGCATTAATTTTATCGCAAACATCTAATTATTTCATTGCATCGATTGTTTCAGTAAAACACCTTCAGTAGGTACATTCATCATAATATGTACCTACCTAAGTATTTAATTTTCAATAGATAGGCACATATATTTTGTTTGGTAAAATTAACAAAAATACTGTACCTACTAGTACTAAATCAAATACGTTTGTTTGTGTTGCCAGAAGTAACTCTGACATAATAAAGAACATATTATATTTGCTTTCTAAATGGAAAAACTTACTGATAAACTTCATTATCAGTACAATATATCCAGACATAAATAGGTCTTGCGTGTGATAACGCGAAAACACTATGTATAAAGTACTTAACTGTGAAACGAAAAGATTATTTACCTACCTGGAGAACCATTCGCTTGCCTCCCAGCCGCAATCTAAGACAGGTACTGGAACGCTCCAAACATGGGCTGTCTTAGGTTTTTGCAGAGCAACCACCTAATTGGATATTTTTTAAATTATTATTTGTATAAAATTTTAAGATAAAATCCAAATTATTTAAAAAAGGCGTTTTATTCAAAGTAGCACTTTTTGAATGTCAAAAAAACTAAGACCTGTATCGCCGTACGCTCAAATATATCATAGATAATACACAATATAGGTACTTGAATATATTTTGAAGAACACTATCGGCTGTCATACACTGCAAAGACTAGGTTCGAATTCAACCCGACCGTCATATTCATATCGGTCTGTGTATGTAGGTAACCACTTGTGGAGTTTATTTGGTAGTCAGAGATTTAACGAGACGACCTAAGTAAGAATAACTGTTGATTGTATTAACGTATCCAGACGTTGACCTAAATCCACAGTTGGTACACAGAAGATAGCTACTTTAGATAAATAAAATAACGTGACTTAGTACCTATTCATAATGCACAAGGTCCCGAGTTCAAACCCAGATTATCTACCTACCTTCTGTGGAGTTAGACGTTAAATTTCGAAGAAGGTTTTGTTTACGAAAAAATTTATATTCGTAATAATCTAAGATTAGAAGCTAACCCGAGGATGTATTTTAGGGTTATTTAATTAGGGACTTACCTCAGCTAAATTGACGTGCAGAGGTTCCATGTCAGCATGTTTCAATGTTAGAATGGAGTTTCTAACAGTAGGTGTCACCGTTAGCAGTTCAGGGTAAGCCCTGGCCGTTATGAAGTTGTTCTTGTCGTCAACCACCATCAGTACCCTGTGAAACCAAATAGTTGTTTATTTCAATATCAATATTCAATGGTACGAAATCTATACAAACAAACATTTGGGTAACCAGAAGAAAACAGTCGAGTTTGTAAGTAACATGTCCTTTTCAAATAAGGTATGTTGTTGGATGAACCATTATTAACCTCTATCACGCCAACTTTAAATAAAAAAAAACCGCATCATAATCGGTCCATTTGTTTAGGAGCTAACATGCCACAAATAGACACAAACAGACCGACACCCTTGGGTGTCACTGGCATCACACAGGTTAATGTTAGATAGCTCAAAAAATACCAAAATAAGTACCATAAATCAGCATAATTGAAAAATAAGTGTTTTTGGGTCTAAAGCGAACTTTAGTGGCAAGTTGGCTACAACTGTCAACCTTACTGCATTGACTTAAAGGCGCTGTTAGCGTTAAGGTTTGCATTATGCATAGACTAACGTAGATATACACACCTGTCTCGAAGCCAACCATCTTTAAGACCTAAAATTGAACATTCAGCCGTGTTCAAATTGATACGTCCACATGACTTTATTGGGTAGACGTTAATTGTTTTCAAAACACCGACTTGTTCCCATGTTTCCGGCAGCTTCACACGCTGCTCTCGATAAAGACGGTAGGCGTAATATGCGCCACCGAGAACACCCACGGTTGTTATCGAGGCCGTCACATATGTTTGAACTAAAATAAATAATGTGGAGAAGTAATTTTATGATGTGTACTTCAATTGCTTATTATTCATACTATAAACTCTTAACTTTTGCATTTTAATTAAAAAGCTAACAAGCAGTAACCAGGATAAAGTTATTATTTATCTTCATTAACATCAATAACATTGTTTACATACTTAGGGTGATCTTACTCTTGATAGGTCATTAAGTTAGGTAATTACAGACAATGTGCTTTCACTGATTAGCCATCAAAACGTGATATGAATTTTATAGCAATTGTTTCATCAAATTATTTCATTCACATTTTATGACGTATCAGGAGGGGGTGATTAGCCTTGTTTGTAGGAAAGTTATTGGATGAAGTTACTCAACAAATCGGCAAACAAAATGCCCTCTACTAGATTCACGAAGGGCATTGTGTGATAACGCATTAAAATAAAGACTTGTTGATTGTTCAAGATCAACAGCCAATAAAGAGGTCTTTAACTTGTAGCGTTGATAAATCGTGTTTAAATTTGTGGGAAGGTAGCTATTGTAACTTTACATTTAATGGTAATTTGCATTCTGTAAGACATACTCATCTATTATTATTAGAAATATTCATCTGCCACAATATTTTTCGTATAATTGCCGGCACACAGGTTACTTGGCCTAAATAATTAAAAGTTCTTTCTCCTTTTAACGTTCTTTTAAACAGAAATTTAAAAAAATAATTAAAGCAATACATACCTATTACTTGAGCAAAAAAAAATAATTAATTTAATAACGAGCAATAAAACTATTTTTTTTGTGGCATTTAGAGTAAATGAGCTATAACTACGCACAAGCCTGGCCTAGTTACTTGCCGGCAACCATGTTACATCAATTCGTATACAAATTACGCACTGTAAACATTAGGTGGGTAAGAAAAATACAAAAGCCTGTCTAATATAACCCATTCCAAACAACATAATAAATAATAGGTACCTACACAAAGTACTTATATAGGTACTAATAATCGGCGTCTTATCATATTCATGGAATACGTATCTATACCTACCCAATAATTTAATATTACACTTGATTTGCAAGTCAATTAGAATCAATTAATATACATTGCTCAATGTAGGTATATAACCAAACAAAATATAGAATGAAGTCTGCAACAAGAATTCTTGAAAACACTAAGTAAGATAAAATAATAATAAAAGTAAATAAAATCTTACCCTGATTGTTAAACATGTTCAAAACACAAATTGATCCAATAAATCTATCACACACACACTAGAATGTCGTATGTTTATATAGATTGATATATTTGTAGCGCGTTTCGACTTCCTACTTTCGACTCGTCTGCAATCCCCGAGTCGCGGCGGTTGATTGTGTTATGTCGCTGTGTTATGTTATCGTATGCATTCGAAACTACCTATGCGTTTGGGTCAAGCATCTGATAAAGCAAACAACTGACTACGTATATTGTTTAAAAAAGTACTCTGTTGTGAGGATAGCTTTACGGAGTGTCAACCTCCGGCTGAAATGAACATTTAATGTAGGTGTTATAAAATTATTAGGTAAGTAACAACATATCAATAAAATTATAATATAAGTACCTACTTTAGGTCATTTGAATCTGGGATCTACGTGGGAATCGAACCCACAACTTTTTGCATTTTACGAGTGTGGTACAATTATTAAGTTCACAATATTGTAAAAACTTGAAAATTCATCTCTAGTATTTAGATTTAGAACTTATTCATTCAATAGACTGAATTCACCATAATTATTATCCTTCCAACACTGCCCTTTACCCCTTAAAGGGCAGGCGGAAAAGAGAAAAAATAGGGCGTCATGATTACCTAGGTGCTTGGGTCATTTCCGTGTAGTGATGTTTTAATTAGTCGAATGTATTTTTTTTATATTTAGTAATTTTTAGTTATCTGTGTTTCGCTGTCTTATAGCGAGTAATATATGAGAATGCACTCCTTTTTCATTTGGTCACATTTTTCAAAACGTCAAATCTGTCTTGTCAACGTGTCCCGTCCGTAGTATTCTGCTTCGACTGGTTGTTCAAATAATTTATTCGTAAAATGTTAAACTTGAACCGAAGTTAATAGTTGAAGTTTATTATAAGAATTTGTGTTACAAGATATATAATAAATAAAAACTAAAAACATGGTTTTATTGGGGAACGATGAGGTAAATAATATTTTTACGGCTGCCAAAAATAAGCACATATTTTAGTAAATTCTAATCTAATTTCTTATTCTAGTTTCTTTCAGAGCTAACAAAACTGTTTCAAAAAGCGCGTGTCTCTGGATCAATTACCATGACCATGAAAAGATGTAAGTTTTTAGTAAATCTTAATATTGACAGTTTTGAATGGGTTTCATGTAATCATGCTCACTTTTTCTTTTATAGATGACGGCCGAACCAAACCGGAACCTCGCGATGGAAAGCCAGTTGTTCAGAATCCAGAGTACAAATGCTTGATACGGGCACAATCAAAAAGTAAAAAGATATCAACAGTAATAGAACAAAGAGACGTGGAGAAATTTAGTACAGCCTATTCCAATTTATTAAAAACAAGCGTAAATGGGTTAAAACGGTTGAAAAAACCGAAGAAAAAGGCCATGGCTACTCAGTAATCAGGCCACGAGGCTGAGACAATGTGTCAAGACTGAAAATTAAGTGCGCAATATAGTGTTATGAACAAAATGTGAACTTTGCTATTTAACATACCACCGTGATATCCTAGCTTGTAGGATGAGGTCCATTGAAGTGTGCTTTTCTCTCACTGTGAGGTCTGAAGAGTTGGAGTCTTGCCTGCTGTTGCTAGTGATGCAGGCGCAGCTAAGTCATTGACCATCTGTCCAATGCACCTTATTTTTATAACGTGAATATTTTATGTTACATTCTCCAAATAAAGGTTTATCAGCAGTCTTCATTTGTATTATTTACTCATTTTTAAGGAATTTGAAATAATTACTATTTACTAAAAACATTTATTATTATGTGTAAAATAACAACAATATTAATAAAAGTTGACTTTATTTTTAATATGAATGAAGATTATATGTGTTAAAAATCTGATATCACAATATGAGACCAATACATTTTGTAGTTAATACAATGAAATAATAACTGAATTTAATTTAGCATATAATAATTTTATGGGTAATGTCATATCACTTTGTAGCAAAATATATTTTTAAATATGTATATTCTTATTTTATATATTAACATAGTCCAATGGACACCCAACAGAAATAATACTGATTACTAATTTTATGCTGGCAATCAGTCATAATTAAAAAAAGATCTATTTTTAACATGTCAAATACATACAAATTGTTATATTATCACATTTGAAAATGCATGCATTATTATTGCACCAAATTGTTATGCCCAAGTAAAATATAAAAATCTAAATTGGGCTTCAACATGCACTTCACTAGATTAGATATAAAAATTATAAAATTTACGTCGATTAACATGTCACTTAGATATTTATTGTTTGTTCAATAGAAACTGCAAATGGTTAAAATCATCATACCTAAATTTTTATAAATTTCGCACATATAATAATTATTTTTTCTCTTCACTTTCGAGCACATAGCCCGAACCAACTACTAATAATGCCTTTTTTTTTTACCTTTGCAACAAAATAAACGATTTAAAACTAGAGTCAAAACAAACCTTTTTTGTTTCTAGTAACATGATAGCTCATAATTCCCGTATCACGAAATCAATTTGCACTTTTAACAATAGTAATTCAGTACAAGTGCAAACATAATGGTTAAAGCTTTTAACATTTCCCTACCAATAAAACAGTCAGTGAAAGCGATTGACAGCACTTCAAAGCGTTTTTTCTGTAGCCCTGATAATGGCGTATAGGAATCACAGAACATTTTTGGATGTGAGTCGTTTGAGACAGGCGTTCCTAACTTGATCGCTTCCGAGTCGCTCAGCCTCTTGCAGAACTCTGCGTAGGTCGTTCGTGCGGTCGTTGCGAGCCGCTAGAATGTAAGCGCTGCTCACGTTGTGACATACTAGGTAACATGATATCTAGAAAAAAATATCAGCAGATTTAGAAGGGGCATTTAAGTAGAATAAGTACTCTTATGTATATGCAAAGGCGAGTTAAGCCAGTAGTCGCAGGTTCGAGTCCTGCCAGAGGTTAAAGTTTTTCTTTCTACTATTAGTATTTAATGAGAAAAAGTAAATGATGAGATGTTTATATCTAATACGTGATAACTAATGTCTATCGCAAAGTTTTCGAATCGAATCCATTTCTGACTTTTCCCATTTGATCATATTTTAATTCTGTTAGGCATATTAGATATTAGTACCTTTATAGTAACACTGTGTATATCACTAATGAGGATCTCGGCCTGTTCATCGTATAATAGTCCCCGCGACTCACATCGCGACACCACTGCGCTCACTCCCGACTCCAACACTTGATCACTCATTAAACTGAAATATATAGGAAGAACATTATTATATATTGTGACGAAGTACAGTAAAGTACTATTATAACGCCTTGAATTTAATGAACAATACTAACAAACATATAGCCAAAATTATTCCTTTTTACTATTTGTATTTAATTTAAAAAAATCGCACCGCATGGGTTCATAAAACGTAACAACTAATAAAATATACCCAAATAAATTACTACCATCTTAAAGTTAAGTTGCGTTTGAGAACTTTGTTGCAGGGGTTACTCAATGAATACAAAAGTTACCTTGCGGCAGTTTCTTTGGATGCCCTTATACATTTCGCCAGTGTCTTAACTTCCATAAATCGGTCTGACTGGACTAGAAATCTTGCGACATGGATGTAAATGTTCATAGAGTCCAGCTTATGTTCAGTTATGATCCTACAAATTAAAGCAAATTATTAAAAACATTTATTTCCTAATAGCAACACTCATTCTGTGTTACCTACTAATAACAGAGCCAGTGGTAGTAAAACCTTACTATCTTCAAGTGTTTCCGGATGGTTAATACATATAAAAATAATACTAAAACTTTTATAATAAATTGTATTATAGTTTCAGGTGTCATACATATTACAATGAAGCTAAGCACAGGGCATTTCCCTTGATTTAATGCGTGTCCCGCACTCAATGAAATTAAATAGTCTCTTCTTCTGTCTCCTCATACACTGGATATTTTAACATAAATAACAGACTTGAAAAATAACACAAAATTAACTTACTTAATAGCCAATTCGTACCCTCCTTCGATAGTGGGGCCACTGGCAAGCACGACGGCAACCAGTCTTATTTTATCGGTGTTAGATCCGAATAATGTAAGGGGCCTGTAGTCTGGAGTCTCGGTCTCTCTGCGAGGGTTTTGAATAGGTATAGCCTCATTCAGCACCTTCTCAGTAAGTCGTCCGCTTTCTTCACACGCCGCCAGGAACTTCGCTAACTCAATTTGTCGCGTTATTGTCGTCATCAGATTGTCGATAGTCGCTTTATCCAAGTTAAAATGGAAAGATCTTGAGTCGCTCGTTTCTGGAATAGACATTTTTAGAACATCATATTTATGAGCCTATATTTTTAAAGTTAACCTCGGCTTCGTAAGGTGAGGTTAAATCTTGCCTGTATATCATTACTAGGTACATTGATATTTGTCAGACATCACAAAACAGGATAGGTATAATGACATGGCAATGTGTTAGTGTGTGTGTAGCGCGGTGTAGACGCGTGTCACGTGTACAATTACTGTGTTCAATCTAATACTGATTGCAGCGCGGAGAAGTGTAATAGGTATCGATACTGACTGACAGGCACGGGCACGCAGTGCGCGAGGTGGTGCAGCGCGGCGGAGAGGTGGTGCTGGCGCGCGTGCAGCGCGGAGAAGGCGCGCGCGGCGGGCGCGGGGCGCGCGTACAGCAGCGCGCACGTGGCGGCCGCGCGCGCCGCCTGCCCGCTGCCGCACTGCACCGCGTACAGCGCCTCAAGCCGCCGCGACATCTCCAGCGTGCGGCAGATGTGCATTATGTACTCCTGGAGATATGTCATACAGTAAATCACACTACTATTCTTTCGGTCCCATAGGGCAGGGAACGAAATTGCGGCAAGCCCGAAGACGGCGCGACAAGCTCATCTTTTTTGCAAAACTGACTTCAAATAGCGATAAAGTGTGGGCGGAATGAGCACTAACGGCGTAATCATGGGTTAGTTTCTTAGAGTCGTCAGAAAAGTGCAAAAAGAGCAGCTTTTTTGACGACTCTGAAAACCGATGCAGATGAGGGTCTTACCGTCCCCAAGTCGCGTCTCTGAGCGAGGCAAACGCTCTATCGGTTAGTACACGACTTGCTCGAGGCAAAAGCGCGATGTCTTGGCCCAACCTGACGCGGCCATATAAATATGCATTTTCGGATTTTGAGGATGCTCAAGGGTGCGCGATTTATTTGGAAACAGCCAGACGGGATCCGTCCTATGTGGCTGTGTTACAAGACCCCGGTCTTTCACTCACTCGAGGGTAATGGACACAGAACAGTGTTTAACCCTCATCCAGTTATATGGTGAGTCTGCTTTGCAGTGGCTCGTCTTTGCCACGCGCGGCAGCCTCATGTAAGATATCGATACAGCAGGATGCTTCGGAAGGCAAATGTCGGACCCGAGGACTCCTTGCAAGGCTGCTCGGTCAACAAAAGAAAATAGGCAACAAATGTTTAAGGGAACCAAAGTATAATTGATATTTTTTCAATAGACTTACCGCCCACATATCCAGAGTGCTGTCAATATCACTCATGGCCTTCAGGAGATCATTAACTTTATCTTTTTTCAAGCACTCCATGTACACAGAATCCGTGAACGTCTCCTTATCCACCAGATTGTCATAGCAGTACCTGATGACTTCGCTCAAGTTGCTGTGTTTCATATAGAAGGCTATGTTTGCCGTATGGGAGCCGTAGTTCGTAAGGTAGTATACGCACTCCTTGTAGAAGAAAGGGTCCAGTCTTTTGTGTTGATGGTCTATCTTTGGTTCGGTGTGGTTATTGTTCCTTCTGAGAAGACCTTGAGCTAAGCTTTTCTTTGGTGGTATTACTGCTGTTTGGAAGTCGCTGTAGTCTCCTTGCTTGATCTTCTTGACGCTGGCTAAAGTGTGCATGATGTTGAGAGCTGGTTCACTAAGCTGTATTTTCTTTTTATTCGTGTTCATTGTTGTTAATTTTTCATTTGTGGACTGAAAGTTTGTTAAATAAAGCTTTCAAAAACTTAGTTTTTTATTTTATGTGCAATCTAACTTAGCTATCGCAATATGGATGTAGTTGCTTATTAATTATTATCAGTTAAAACTTTACTTAGCATAATCATTTTACTAACAATTAAACACTGAAGTTTAATAGAACTATTTTAAAATTTTCTGAAATTTTAAATATTGTAGTTGACGCTGTTTTTACTGACCTTAATAGTTTCAGCTTTGTTCAGCAGTTGTTGGTTAACAGGATAGTTCATATCCTCAAGCATGCTAATTATCTCGTTCAGCAGCGGCGGGTTGGACCTCGGTCGACCGTCCGACTGCACACTAGACATCGAGCTCGTCCTCTCCGAATACCTCATACTATGCAGTCTTCTATTGATAAACTGAGATTCAGATGCTTCTTTACCAAATTCACATTCTTCTGTGACCTCCGCACAAACGTTCAAAGCGTTTTTGAAGCAGTGCGCGAATTTATCGCGGGCTTGTTTGAAACAACCAGCTTTTAGACAAGCTTTGCCCCATGCTGCTAAAACGCTATTTCTTGGAAGACCTGATTTTGTTGCTATTTCTAAAGCTAATTCCCACTTTTCGGCTTCTAGGAGTGATCTCACTATTTGACCTGTGAATACAAACAAAACCCTTTAATAGACCAGAATGAACAAGATCTTTGAAAGCTTACTATAGATTTTAGACGTTTGGGATAACGGATTGTTACGAAATATACTTTAAATATAACGTGACAGTGAATGGGTATACATACAGGCAGAAAAAGACCGAAAAAGAAATGGATGGACAGTGTGATAGATGATATGAGAAAGAGAAGCTGCAAATGCTGAGAAAACGAACAGTATGGATAGATGGGTGAATAATACACATTGTAACTCCAAATGATTGGGAACAGGGCATAAAAGACGAGAGGAGCTAATACCTCTTATGTTGAATTCTACAGGTTAAGTAAATGGTGTGGAAGTTTACAGTACAGACAGACATATTGAACGTGTAAACTTTTGAACACCACCGTTCCCTTCTCTATGTTATAAGTGCATGTACTAACTAGGATGCGCTCCATGGTGCGGCACGAGATGCTGCGCCTGGTGCGTGACGAGCGTGGCCATGGCGTCGGCGTGCGCGAGGCAGCGTGCGGCGTGTAGGGCGCCCGTCTCAGCCACTACTATGCGACCACCAGCGCCCCTGGACATAACTCCTTTACTTTATTAAATACCACATAACCTTCAAAACTTTTGTCAGGAGAAAGTAATTTTATAGAAACAAAATATTACTGCAACTTTTAGGTCATTTAATTTTCTTTTGTTGAGGATCATTTGCAGTTAAATTGTTGTTAAATATCATGAAAATTTTATTGAAGCCTGTTTAAGTGTTTTTTGCAGTAATCCAAGTTATGGTTTACAATAACTCCAACAGTCTGCGAGTAAAGTGTTAAACCGGAGGTCGTGGGTACGATTACCACCCTGGTCAAATCTTTGTGATCAGCATGATCCTTAAAATTTGTTCTGTGAATGGGTGTAATTTATCTATCTATGTAACTATTTAGAAATATATAAGTATGTTTATCAGTTGTCTGGTTGCCATAATACAGGCGCTGCCTAGTTTGGGATCAGATGACTGTGTATCTGTTGTCCCAAGATACTATTATAGTAAATGAATATGAAAAATCTTTGTATTGTTGTGTATATTACAATGGATAGGATTAATACACCTGTAAATTGTGAACTTACGCGGATTCGTGTGGAGTCCTGGAGTAGAGTTCTGCGGCGGCAAGCAGTAATGAACGTCTGGCTCTCACTAGCAGCCGAGAATCGCCACCATGTGACAATTCTCTCGCAACCTCATCACTGCGGTCTAACAGGAACCTGCCCAAGATTAATCATATTTTTAGAAAATAAATTAATGACTTGCCTAGAACTATACGAGAACGTATAAAAAGACTCACGAAGATCATTATCGTTTTCAGAACTGCGACTTACCTCGGATAATCTAAGTTGATAGAATGCATCTTCATAACCGACAAGCACAGCGTCACGTTTGGCGTAAATTCATAACTGAACTCCGTCCTGACTGCGTCATTCCTGTTAGCGTTCGTCGACAAACACCAGTCCATACAGGTGACCCCACTGCCCGCTGAATCAGAATTGCTGCTCAGCATCATATCCTGATCAGAATTAGCCTTCTTGTGCATTGTTTGCGTGTAACAATCGTCACATACTCTGAACTTGACCCCGCTTGGGTAAGTCGGAACATGCATCCTGTGTCTAGAACAAGCGTGACACACTAGGCGACCGCATCGCCGGCAGTGGTGCCTGCGTATGATCATGGAGAACATAGAAGCATGGCATAGCATGCATCGGTCCGTCGAGTAGTCCTCCGCCCATTGCTCTTTACTCGGAACTTGTTCTGGCATCACAAAAGGCTTGTTCGCTGCCTCAATGTTAATCGAATCTATTGATTGCAACAACGAATCGTCTGAAGGCTTTGGAGGCGCTGGACACACGTTCCTCGGATTCCTCATGTCCAGTGCCTTTTCGGCATAAAATCTCAGTAACGCATCGACGGCATTACGCGATATGACCAAGCTTTCAATCGACTTTATATTGTAGTAGAGATTGTCTCCACTCGGATCTTTTTTCAGACTTGGAGAGATCTTATTTATGATATTAGCAAGCACATCCAGTTTGGCATTCATAAGGAACTGCTCGATCATTAATAAAGGACTTTCTATGAGGTCCCAGAAAAGATGTCGCCAATTCGGATCTATTTCAAGCATTATTTGGAGCCCTATTTTAATGTTTTCAAACGACTTCCAGTCGAATGAGTTCCCTGAGACGAAATCTACACAAACTTGGAGTATTTCCACATTCCGCACTTTAGACATTTCGTCTTGAATTAGGTCCTTGGCTTGAGATGACGGCAGGCGTTGGAGAAGCTGGCTTACAAGCTCTGGTGTTGCCTGGTTTGTATACTCAAACAATTGTCTCAATAGGTTCATTACAATTAGATTTTTCATGTTTTCAGATACTTCATGAGCATCGGCCCACTCCAAACATAGTTTAAACTAAAACAAGTAAGTCAAGATTAAAACGATGATGATTATGATAGTCTTATGATGTATAAGTTAACAAGGAATATGTATTTACTTGCTGACTATCCATAAGGACTTCAATGACACTTTCAGGGTTCTCTATTGATTTTTCGTATATGTCATACCAATGATTTGAGCCCATTATTGCCGCAATCTGTAAGACAAGCAAAGAAAACTTATTTTAATATACTTATTACTTTTTTTATAAATTACAGTCAAATAATTTATTACCTGGTCATACAAAGGTATTTTGATGATCCAGTCTGAACATTTGTCATAAAGTCCATCATCTAAAATATCTTGGTTTAGTAGAAAACGGAGATAATCCAAAACTTCTGAAGAACCGTCCGCGGACCACGCGCTCAAGTTATTTAATATTAAATCCACTTTCAACTCGGGGCATTTAAGAAACTGGCAATACTTCCAATTGTTAGGAATTGTCGGATTTGTTGCTAGTTTAAAAAGAATCAAATCTCTCAGATTCGACAAGTTCGCACTACAAGCCAACTGACGCTCTGACAGCGAATCTATTATATTTAAACATTTGAGGATTTTTCCAGATTCAATCAATTGCGGCATGAACAAAAATAACTTGTCGAGATCAACAGTTGTATGAAGAGACGCCAAATATTTGTTGTTACCAAACAAATGTTTCGTACAATTGAATCTCTCCAACTCCATGTAATTGTTTAAACATTTGGTACGAGCATCCATACTTTGTTGTAAACTGTTTTCGTTATGGGAAATATGAATTTTCTTTATGATATGCGCTAAGACCCAGTTATGTAGAACAACATACGTGAGGCATTGTGGATCGGGTGAACGAGGCAGAGGAGCGAAGTTTGTAATCGGATCCAAGAACAAGTTTTCTTCTGGATTCTTAAAGTCATATACGACATGAAGTAGATTGTTAAAATTCACTTCACTTGCCTCTTTCTGCGGCCCAGCCAATGTTATAGATGGGCAGAAGTTCAGAATAAGCTTTGGTATCAGATTAACGTTGAGCTTTTTACAAATCGGTTCCAAATTGGTTACTGGAATTTCTTTATTATTAATCATGTTGCCAAATATATCGTGGAGTTGTCGTTCCAGTACCGAGAAGTATGGCGTTTCTGAACCGCTGTCGACAGATCGATTATCTTCTTGTTCTAATTGAGACACAGTTTTGCAGTACATGTAACACATTCTTAGGTACGGTATTCTGGCCTTTCTACTACCTTGGCGGGATACTTCAGAAATATTGCAGATATCTTTATCAGAGGCAGCGACTACGTTCATATAAATTTGGTGGTATTTTTGTAATAAATTAGGATCTAGCTCTATAGACTCATTAGACGTCACAATATCAACTAAGTCTTCACACGACTGTCTTAATTCTTTAGAGAGTTGGTTTAATTTACAAAATTCTTTATGTTTAATAGGTATACGACAATCTGTAATCAATCCACAGATGTTGTCTATAAAGCTAAAAGATTTTTCAGTGTTTCCGAATATTTCAAACGTAACGCTAGCGATGTCTTCGACGAAACGTATGTAGTTAGTTTTTTTTACTGCTGCTATGTCGGTACAGCTTCTTACTTCTGCTAGTTTTCTTTCAACAACGTTTATTAGACCATATGTAATCTCGCGGTTGAGTCCACTGCTCAGTAAAATGTCGACTGCATTTATGAACGGAGCGTTTTGATGGTTGTATAATTGTAAGTGCGGGTGTCGAGCTCCTAGCTCTATAATATCGAATGAATTGGGAGCCCTGTTCGAGGCCAGGAACCCTTCCACGAGCCCCATTACTTCCGTGGACACGACAGATAAAGCTGATAGTTCTTTGGTCGCATAGCGAGTGTCGTCTCTGTAGTAAATAATGTTTTTTATCTTCGCTATCAAGTTCCGAAGGTGTTCCGTAAATGTTACTTCAGTAGCTATTTCGGAATCAGCTAGGTCAAACATCTGAAATCAAGGCAACAAAGGCGAATATTATATAATAAATTATATACATAATATTATATAATTATTATTAAGTTTATTATATTAATGTGTCAGTTTCAGTTTAAATTATAATTGCATTCTATTACGTACAAATGCGTAGAATAAAGAATTAATAATAAGACATTTTATTGAATTGCTTTCTAGAGTAGAATCTTTCATTATTTTTATAATGTAAGCTTCACATTACTTTTGTAGGCTTAGCAGTTACGGTGAAATTATTTTCATCAATAAACCTTTTTACTTGAATTTAAATTTTTCTACTGCAGTCAACTGACATACTAACGTCATTCTATAAAATACCGTGTGACCGCATTTAATTTTGACTGTACCTATTCTAAGTGAAATTATTATTTAGGGAGTAAAAAAATACTAAAATAGACTAAAATAGTGCTTAGAAAGATTAAAATGATTTTATTCGCGTCCATCGGTTTGTGCAATGTACTTTGCACGTATAGTATGGCTCTCCAAGATACGTACAACGTTTTATTGCATGATAAAGAAAATTATAAGGTCGATCTCTATATAACCGATGACGATTACGAAATGATCGGCAAACACGAGTTAAAGGACTTTAAAATAGACAATAAGAATAAGATTCGGTTAGGTGAATTCAAAAAGTAATAATTTTTATTTACTTAAATAATTTGAACCTTAGCCCTGTTATGCGACAATAGGTTCTTGCTAGACAGGTGTATACCCAATCTGACTCTGATGGCCAAACAACAAAGTACTCAATGCGAAATATGTACTACGAACATAGTATGATTTATACTTATCTAACATAGCATAAATTATTTCGCTCAACTCGAAGATAGACGCAAAACATTTTGTATTTATTATTATTACTAATTTAATGAACTGGACGCGTACAAAGAGTGGCAACAGCTAGCTGTGGAAAGAGGAAAGGCAGTGGGACAGTACAGGCTTAAAATTATACTCATA
The DNA here is from genome assembly GCA_932294365.1 of Diachrysia chrysitis. Taxonomy (NCBI): domain Eukaryota; kingdom Metazoa; phylum Arthropoda; class Insecta; order Lepidoptera; family Noctuidae; genus Diachrysia; species Diachrysia chrysitis. The sequence goes on from OW028661.1 coordinate 5,062,952, forward strand.
ATTAATTTCAGGATAGTGCAAGCAGCTAATACTAAAACCACAAAAATGCCTGAGCAGAATATTGACCTTAGAACTTTAAAAGAAAAAGTTACAAGCTCATCTACCGAAGTTACTCAGATCCCACTCGAAGAAAATGCTTATCCGATTTCGCCCCAGAATCCTATGGCGATGTACCCTGAAGAAGCGACAAGATCCACCGAAGATGCAGTTGTACCGATGTACCCCGAAGACTCAATTATACCGATATCGCCAGATGATATAATTTTGCCAAACTCCGACGAAGCTATTACGCCTATGTCCTCTGACGATACATTTACTACGCTTTACCCCGGCGATACATTTACTATGCCCTACCCCGGAGATACATTTACTACGCCCCACCCCGGCGATACATTTACTACGCCCCACCCCAGCGATACATTTACTACGCCCCACCCCGGAGATACATTTACTACGCCCCACCCCGTCGATAAATTTACTACGCCCCACCCCGGCGATACATTTACTACGCCCCACTCCGGAGATACATTTACTACGCCCCACCCCGGCGATACATTTACTACGCCCCACCCCGGCGATACATTTACTACGCCCCACCCCGGCGATACATTTACTATGCCCCAACCCGGCGATACTTTTACTACGCCCCACCCCGGCGATACATTTACTACGACCCACCCCGGCGATAAATTTACTACGCCCCAACCCGGCGATAAATTTACTACGCCCCAACCCGGCGATACATTTACTACGCCCCACCCCGGCGATAAATTTACTACGCCCCACCCCGGCGATACATTTACTACGACCCACCCCGGCGATAAATTTACTACGCCTCAACCCGGCGATAAATTTACTACGCCCCAACCCGGCGATACATTTACGACGCCCCAACCCGGCGATAAATTTACTACGCTCTACCCCGGCGATAAATTTACTACGCTCTACCCTGGCGATTTAATTATGCCTATGATAGTGGTGACGGGTCCCGAAAATTATATTTTTACCACCTACATGGGATCGGTAAGTTGGATAATATAACATTCACAAATGCTTGTTCCAGATTATTGTTTTTTCGTTTATTTATTAAGCTTAACTAATCTCAGGTGAGTCGTATGACTCAAGATTATTATGTGTCTTCGGGTTAAATACTTTTGTAGAAAACAGTTATTAATAATTCTCATGTTCTATAAATTTATAGGCATTCGAATCGACAACGGAACTATCGTCCATGGTGGTTGAACTGTACGACAACGCCCCTACCAAAGTTCAACCCAAGAAAAAGCCGCTAAACCTTTTTAAAAAAACTCATCATCTATTTAAACACAAGCCACATCTTAAAAAGTAATTAATATTTCGTGTTTGACAAACAATAAATTTTATAAATAAATATTAGTAATTTTATTTTCATTGTGCGTAGGTAATTGTATGTCTTGTATCACATGAATGAAATACAGTCATTATGATCACAGCTGTTTCTTTACAAACGAATATTATAAGGCTTAACAATATAGATATCTGTGTAAGATACATTGACCGCATTAAACAAATTGCTTACAAAAACATTCAATTGTACCTAAATTTATTCTTCGTAAACAAATGGATAAATATAGCTACCGTAGCAGTTTTAATTGCATTAAACTAATGGACGAAATTTCTTGGTTATATCAATAACTTTTTGTTTTTAATATCAAGCTATCAAAACATTTTATACTTGGTACTTATAAGGCATCTAAACATATTGATTTCTCATTGCTCTTTATAGCGTTGGTAATATGAGCAGACTATGACGTGTATGTGACATACAAAAATACAATTAAGTGATTGTTTGCAAAACAGCATGCGGGTTTGTTTTGCTATACCGTAACTACATAAGTTGAATAACGCGTAGTGGATAATATTCTACATTTCGTGAGTCACACAAGAAAAATAATAGCAAAATTATGTTTAATGTAAATAAATTCCAGGCCGGCGGCGTGCACGCGATCAAGAAAAGAGATATTAAAACAAAAGAAAACGAAACAGAATATGATTACGATAATTTAGTAGACGAATATTATGATCAAGAGAACAACGAATCTCATTCAAAAGATACGTATCAGATAAGAAAAACAGGTAAAATAATATACTAAAAAGTACACTTGATAGTAGTTTTAAAAAATATGGACTGAAAAAAGTACATGGTAAAATGAGAGAAATATCTGTTCAAGAGAAAAGTCTAGCACTTTGCAGACTCTGCTTGAAAATAGATACTTGGGATTGTATTTGTCAGCACTCCGAAAAACGCATAATGTGTTTTTAGAGTGCACACTATCAATCTACGCATTTCGACCATAGGAAGAAAAAGAAGCAAGTTGTTTAATGCTAAAAATTTAGGATATATTTTTTTATTTGTAATTTACAATTTTAATTACAGTCTTGTCAGACTACGGCGCGTTTAATTTGATGAAAAGAATATTCCTGCTACAAACTGAAACCGAAAACTGCACGCAGAAAGTAAATGGTATCGGGGTTGAAGCAATTAGATGTCTATTGAACGATTATAACAACCAACGCCACTTATACAAAGGTTTGACTGCTCGGATCTGGAAGATTATACAAATATGGTTCCTAGTGTATTTGGGTATCGCCATTCCTCTCTGGTGCACTAGAGGTAATCCATAAAAAAAACAACTACATATATTATAACGCTCTCACTTTTTTTGGAGCTTAGACTATGAATCGAGGCGATTGTAAGAAGCGAGCTCAAAAGTAGTCAAAAGTGCTTTTTTTTACCTTTACCTATTTTATAAATAGGGTCTTTATATTCAAGCTTTCCGTATCTAGATATTTATTAAGCCTGTATCACGTCGCAAGGTATGTAGGACAATAATTGCCTCAGAGAAAAAAAAAAAAAAAAACAGTATTAATGTAGAAGATGTTTTTTTGCGACTGTATACAAGTCATGTAAATATGTATAGCTGTTTTTTTACAAGGAATTAGCTTCAAAAATTACATAAATTACATTGGTAAGAGGTAATAGTCGCTATGGGAATGCCAGCCAGTGTTTATTTAAAAGTAGTTATACCTAGGGTATTCTAGCCATTTGGTAATGTATTATTAACGGTACGGAAACGTCGATACAATGTAACGTTGAAACCAAAACAAGCGATAACCTGTGTGCGAGAGTGCACACGTAATCAATTTACCGCATTTTGTATTTGTTGATTACCTACTTTGTGGACAATATTAGTGTAAATACGTCACTTATCGAGGACAGAACCAGATGTAAGAACTGGTGCTGTTTAGACTTATAATAAGGCCCATACACTCGCATTAATCTTGTTCAATATAGTTATTAGACTATACATTCAATGCTTGATATCCAAAAGATTTTTATAATAATTTAAACATACCTACCAACTTTTTAATACGCAACTATTTAGGTATCAACATAATAATATGCATTTTACCTAATTTAGTTTTCATCAAGGTCAAAATCGAACACAAAGCATGCAATACATTAGTAGTACATTCAGTGTCAGGGTCTTTTAGTTCGTTCAAATAAAGACTAAGGCCATATCATTTTTAAAAAGATTATAATACGACAAAATTTCGTAAACCCTAATTTAAACTTTCAGGTTGGTGTTGCTGTTATTTACGCTGTAAATTTTTTAAGCCCCGACAAACTATCGAAGAAGCCAAGAAATATGTAATATCGTACCCGCCAGGGGTGTTCAAAACGAAAAACGGTCAAATTATTACTTACGAACCTAGTCCACGTGAGAGAGAATGTTATGAGGAGTTTGAACATTTCATTAAAACTTTGTAGTACCAAATACTTAAATATATTATTTTTGTCTGTAAAATTCTGCATTTTAATATAATAATAATATTTCTTGTGAACACTCACACTATATTTCTTAATTCATACATATAGATAAATTACACCCAGACACAGAACAAATGATCGTGGTCATCACGCAAAGATTTGTCCTGGGTGGGAATGGAACCCACGTCCACCGGTTTAGCAGTCAGGGTCACTAACCACTAGACCAATAGGACAGTCAAACAATTACTTTGATTTCGGGAGTTAAAAAGGCACTTACCTCTAAAATCTGATTGGCTTTGGAGAAGTCATTATGATAAAGTGCGAGGGCGACGAGACTAGTAGGTTTCGCCAGCATAATTGATATGAAGTCTATTCCATTGCCTTTTTTAGATGGGTATGCTGAAAACGAAAGATTTTTGTAAGAAATTCGTAAATTTTTAAATAGAAAATAGGCTAGAATACTCACTTTCGTCAGACACGGTAGATGCAAACATAACTTGGTCTACATCATGTTTGGCGTTAGCGTTTCTCCTTCTAGTTTTCGGCTTCTTTCTAAAAGCCTTCAAGTCCATCTCTCGAGCTTCATCCTCGCTACTCTCGTCGACTTCAACATAGTCTAAACAAAGTTTTAACGGCAAAGGGCTAGTGTCAGGAGACAGGGTCGACACTAACTGCAACTTCCAAATAGAATGATTCACTACCTTTACCAACTTTTTGAGCCTCAATGTTATCTCTTGTTCATTGTCCGAAACTTCGGGGTTTTCTTCCAATTTCTCCAAACATAACTTCAAAGTATTCAATACGAGCTGTGTGGTGTACGAGTTGCACATGAAACCCGAATTGTTGTTGCTTCCGCTCTTTGAATTCATGGTTTGCTTTTTTGCGTAAAAATACGAACAATCTGAATGAGCTCCACAGGGAGAGTCCTGGCTGTGCTCGTGACATGAAAAGTATTCATATCTCAAGAAAAGACATGAGAAAATATTTTCTATCACTTCAATACAGCTCTGTGGCGGTTGTATGGATAAGACCAGACGTTTTAGCTCATCCAAAGATGAAACTGTATCTTGGGCATCTTCAACTCCTTTAGATGAGTTCAATATTGTGTCAATTATTTTTGTTATAGCACAATAACTATTGTAAGTCATTACATCCCAGTTGGAGCAGTACTTATCCTGAACTTTAATATTAGATTTGTTTTTCAAAGTTTTTAACTCAGCAATAAAATCGTTGTTTGTATTTAAAAGTCTTGAGACTTTATATCTATCTACTTTAGAAAGTCTACATACTTGAGATATCACTGCCAGAGCACTCTGTGCCAATAGTTGGCTAAAAATAGAAGTAGTCATAATTTTACAATTGTTTTCCAAACAGAATTTGATAATTGTCAGTTCTCTTTTAACTTCAGTTATATAAAACTGTAGCTGGTTATCAGCTGTGGTATATGTATCCAAAATGGAAAATATGTTTGTCAGCTGATGCACTAGAGATGTTAAATCAAACGTTTCAGGGCTATTTGTGAGATCTATGAGCACCATTATGAGAATTTGTTTTGTGAAGTTATTGATTTTAAATGTTACATTTTTCATATCATGGACCTGTTGTTTGTACACCTGAGCGGCTTTTAGTAGCCAGTGTGTCCTGTCCTGGTAACATAGTTCAAGCATATATTCTGGAGTCAGCTTAAACTCTTTCTGTGGCTCATTTTTCTGCATCAATTCTGAAGCGATATGCAAGAGATCTGGTTTCTCTTGAGGTATGAGACTCAGTAGGATTTGCTTTCGATATTGTCTATAATGTTCTTCAGAGATAGGCTGCAGTATTTGGGTGATGAACTGTGGTGAGAGAGTGTCCTTCCATCTCACTAATGATATTAAAGTTATTAGCCTATCCATAGAGTTAGTTTCACTCAACTCATATTTCAAGATGTCCAGATACAGAGCTTGTATTTTGTTGACATTACGTTCGCCATTCTGAGCATGTTGTTGTATGTATGATAGGATAGTAGATATGGTCACAGGGTTATTTTTTAAATTCACTTTTATAAACTCAATTGTTTCATTGCTGAATTCCTTGCATGGCTTAGATTCTTCTATGTCATAGTACAACTGTATGATTTCCTGGTAAACAAAGACATAACATATAAATTACTTACACAAAGGATTTGTACAAATATTTAGCATAGGTCACAAATACACATTGGGCACAGGGCAGGCTTAAATGGGTTAATAGCACAAAAGAATTAAAACAAAGCTAGGATCCTGCTTTAGTTATTATAAATTAGAAAGAATCTAAATAATAATAGTAAAAAAAAATCTTAAAAATAAATTAAAAAAGCTCACATCATATATTTCTCCAGTAAGTTTATCAAGCAGATTTAATATATATGTCAATTCCTCTTCCTTCATTTTGATTTCCAATTATTTCCTGCAACAAATAAACAATTATGTTAACTTTCACAACAAAATAATTAAAAAAGAAAAATCTGAACACAACTGTGTAGGTACAACGGAACACAATATTGTGGGAAGCTGATGATAAAACTACTTATGACTTCAGTAAATAATATTTGTAAACACAACTTCTGCTTATATAATTACAGTTAAGCATCAACTACCTTGTTAAATAAACAAATAATTATGTCGTGTTATCAGTGCCTCAGAACCACGGGTCACAAGTCATTGACATCAACAATTTTACTGTTACTATGAGGTGAAATTTCATTTCCCAATTCCTATTAGTCATACTTAACAAAGTTTATATATAAATAGTAATCATTTATTTTAAACAGAAAAATACGATATAATTTAAATAGGTTAAAGTTAATAAAATAAAATCTGAAATCTGATCAATACAGTAAAGGGTCTTGTTCATACACTGTTTTTGCAATACTTTCAATTAAATAGGTATTTTGTTTATCTACTTACATTACACAAGAAAAATAAGAAGCAAATTATTGGAATAAAATTATTTTCAGCAGTGAAATAATTCATTTAGCTAACTCTAATTGGAAAAGACAGACAATCGAATTGTATGCTAAAAATTGTTATGTAAATAAACATTCTAGGAGTAAATAACAATAACAATTTGACATACCTTCTACGTATGTTTCCACTGTTATCCAGGTAGAAACATTGTAAACTAATTATTTTACTTTTGATATGAGTATTTGGGTTATAATATCTTTAGTTCGGTAGCTATTATCTTTGTTAAAAATAAATAGCACAAAGTATGTACACCAGTCGTCAACACTTTGACAGATTAACTTTTTAAAAAGATGGATTTGGATAGTCCAACCATTCTTTCCATAATCAAAGTTTTTGGCCCTCGTATTAACGATCCTACAGCACTTATTAGTTCAAAACCGTATTGGTCGTATTTCCAAACAAGATTTCGTATTTATATTGTGTGTTTATTAATTTTGTAAGTTAAATTTATAATAAATTAATAAAATGGAAAAATGGTTTTAATAATTGTAGCAACTGTGCACTATCGAATTAACGAAACCGCTTTTGTGTCATTCGTGACATTGACACATGCATGACATTGACATGACACCACATTCACGATTTCACGTTCAGGTTCACAGGATATCACTCAGTTTTGTGAATTTTACCCAAATATTTGCGTTATTCAAGTTATAATAATAGACTATAGGATAAGTTCTGATCCTATTGAATTAGCTTTAAATGGTGTATATGTGCCTCGTCATTAATTAGTTGCTTGCAATACAGCTATTATGAAACTACTGACACGGTGTAATTTTATCAAACATGTCTCACTTTTGTACCGGCCGAATATTGTACGGGATTACGATGTCTCAATCAGAGACTATGTTACTATCCTCTCATATAGGCGGCGAAGGTTAAGATACCCTATACATCTTTCATCGATATCATGTTTGTACTCATCCGACAATAAGAAACAATTCCTAACCTTTGAAAAGAAAGCCGACGCTTTGAAAGATGCATTCGAGCACAAAAAAGTACAACTGAAAGACACAGAACACCGTATTAGACAGAGAAGTGAAGAGATTGTTAGAGATATAAAACATCAAAAGGAAATAACAGGTCAGAAACTGAGAGATAAAAAGGATTATATTATAAAAGATATACTTGAAACTAAAGCAAAAGTAAAAGAAAGGATTGAAGAAGCTGTAGAGGTATATTAAAAGTATTTTATTATATATATATATTTATGTTCTCCTAGCTTTTTCTATGTTCAACCCAGTTTTGCAAACCCAAATTAACTTTTTACTTGCACTGCAAAAATACATTTATATTTACCTGTTTCTTGTTCACTTTAGATAATGATTAATCATTTTATAATATGTCGATAGTATACTAAGTATTAAGAGCATTTTATTTTATCTGTTTGCATAAATAAAGCCATGTATAAAAATATCTCTTCTTAATAAAATTACATTGTTCCATTTTATTTACAGAAAGAAAAAGTCTTCACAATACCCAATATATTGTGCTTTACGAGAATAGCCATGTCTCCTTATTTAGGATACACAATATTTCAAGAAAATTATAATATAGCCCTTGGATTGTTGGTGTTTGCTGGTGTCACAGATCTGGTAAAATATAATAAATTAAATTAATTAAAACTTGTAAGAAAGATGGAAAACAGAGAAAAAGAAGGCTAATAATGATGTTTATTTCATTGAATTACTTTATGCACTGTTATGTAAATGGGTAGACTTAATGTTGAAAGGCATTCTCTAGCAGTCAACCTTAGGATGTTCCACAACTGAAGTAGTTTCTAATAATATTATTTAGTAATCTTAAACTTGAAACTCTCTTAAACTATTAAGTATTATGTTAATTTATAACAGGTGTCACATAGTTAATCTTGAAACTTAATTAGCAAATACTGAATATTATAAAATAAATACATACCTTACACCAATATTTACGATAACTGTCAAAACAATCACATTGACTAAATAATTCAAAATATAATTTAATTATTTAATTTCTTTGTGGTTACAGCTTGATGGCTGGATTGCAAGAAATTGGAAAGGTCAGTCAACAAAAATGGGTTCCTTCTTAGACCCTATGGCGGACAAGGTGCTGATAGCAACTCTCTTCATATCACTCACTTGGCAGAACTTCATACCTTTGTCGCTGACACTGCTCATAGTAGGACGAGATCTGGCATTGGTTGTAGCTGGATTTGTCATCAGATATATGAGCTTACCACCACCAGTAAGGATTTTTTTTCTAATTAGGAACACATTTGATTTTAAATCTTAGACCACAATATAAGCTAAGAAAAAAAAAAAACTATTTCCATTTTGACTGAATGATATTTGGGAGTAATTTCATGCATCCATTTAGCATAACATAATATATAACCTTTGCATAAAAGGAAGATATAACCGATGCGCCGACAGGTTTGTTAGTAGATTTTAGTTCAAAGTTAAAAAATGAAGCTGCATTTATTTTTATGTTATGTAAATTTAAATTACTTTCTTTTTTTACAGCGCACACTAAGCAGATACTTTGATGTGACGCATGCAACGGCTCAGCTGGCACCTACATTCATCAGTAAAGTGAATACTGCCATACAACTTTTGCTGGTAAGCCTCTTATTGTAATAGTACAATAAAATAAATCCTTTGTTTTGTAATCCGAAACTGAGAAAAATGAAGGCATGAAATGGTTTTATAGAAACTGTAAGCTATAACTATAAACATTTTTATTTATAAAACATGTATAGACAATACTCTTTTAGTTGTTTGTTTTAATAGCGTCAAGCATGACTTCACCCAACTATCTTGTTAATGTAGTCACATAACAACTTTTTTGATATTTTTTTATTGATGATTTCCAGGTGGGTACAACTCTTGCATCGCCGGTATTCGGCTATGTCGATCACCCAGCACTACATGCTTTGTGTGGTATTACCGCTGCTTCCACTGTAGTCTCAGCCGTCAGTTATTTAGTTAGTAAGGACACATACAGAATTTTGAAGAAAAAGTCCTGAATATTTTTTGAACAGATATCTGAATATTTTTAGAACAAACATCTGAAATCATTTTTGTATTTGTATAGTCTTCCAAAAATTTTCGTTTTGTAGATAAGTGTTAACTAATTATTATATTTTGAAAACTGTAAATAAATATTATTATATAAAACTTGTTTTGCTTTTCCTTGTATAAAACCATGATTATAAATATGTTATGTTATGAATTTATAGAAATACTAGCTGTTGCCCGCAGCTCCGCCCGCGTGGGAGTCACCTAGGGGGATGAAAAATAGATGTTGGCCGATTCTCATAGATACCGGATAAGCACAAAAAATTTCATCAAAATCGGTCAAGCAGTTTCGGAGGAGTATGGCAACGAAAACTGTGACACGAGAATTTTATTTATAGAAATAAAAAGAAACCATGTACAAAAGGAAATTTATTATTTCATTCTATTCATATGAATAAACTGCAGTTAATTTTATGCGAAATAATCAAAGTTATAAAAAAATATGTAGTAAATATTAACTAAATTATGCTTATTCTAGATGAAACATAATAGTAATATAGATTTCAGGCTTAATGGGATTCTCATGAGATGCGTTGTTGTGAATGTGATCTTAAATAGTGGCATGAATTGCACTATTTTCAAGTGCCTTCAGTTAGGATTAAAGATCTACAAAAATAATATTGTGGAATGTTTGCTGTGACAGGTTTTAGTAGGGTTAATTAATTTTACCTCATCTGCTAAATAATACTTTTAGATCAATACATTGTACAATTAAATGATAATGATTTAAGCACTGCCATAGGCTTACGGTGGCAATAGGGCGAAATATTGTTCTAATTTTAGGTGTCTAGTAGTTATGAATATTAAATCATGGACTGAATGGATATGGATGGTGAAGATTTAATTTCAAAAGGCACATACTAATGTCTAAGTTTCAATTACTCATGTACAAAAAATAAATAAACCTAATTTAAGTCCAATTGTTGCAATAATAATATATTAACAGGTTCTTTTTGGTATTTGCTTTAATGGACCTAGCTTGCTGAAATATTTTATTTTTACTTTCTATTACTGCTTTTGTAAAAAAATTAGCTATAGACATTTGGGACTTAATTATAAAATTATTGCAGTTTTAGTAACTTTTTGATATTGATGCTAGGTACTTGCATACTTTACAAACATAAAAAAAGTAACTGTAACAAGTTTCGAACAATCATAGACTAGAGGAACAAAAACTATTAGTCCTGCAAATTCTGATAAGTTTTATCAGCTAACACTAATTATAAACAATAATATTGAGTTTATTTTTAAACTATTTTTTAAGCACGCTTATAGCTTTAAACTCTACTTATGTTCTTACAGATTGGTGTTTAACAAGGACAGTGTTTTAATCTCTATTCATTACCTTTTCTTTCGTATTTTAAAAGAATTAGAACATCACTTTTAATTGTTTAATGGTGGTAAACACCAATCTGCAACTCATCATACATCTTTATACATAAAGAAAATTTCAAAATTAATTATGGCAGCTAGGGTTTAGTCGGACGAAACTAACAAAGTAGTTACCATAAAACAATATCCTGACCTTAGTCCTCCGTGACCGTAGTCAGAGATACACCAGACTGTAACCATATCTTTGGATAAGTTTACAATAACATTCAAGGATGGAAATAATGAAAACATGTTATAATCAGAAATTCATTACAAATGGTATAAAAGCATGGTCCAATACTAGTAGGCTTACATTACATAGTGGGGTTATTACTGTACCGAATAATCTATACAAGCACATGACATAAAACACAGTCAGGCACCGAAATAAAATAAAAACAAACTTAAAAAAAGAAAACGATTTCACTGTTCATATGTCACAAAGTAGTAAAATATTAGATTCATTATAAAATATAAAAATTATACAAAATAACGAAGTGATTGCACAGTACATTAAAAATTATTATACTACATACTGTTATATAAAAATAATAATTAATTTCTGATATTGGTAACAGTAGCTTCATTAAGTAATTAAACAATGTTTGTGTAATTGGTATTATACTATATAACAATATAGTCAACCGCATATAAATACAAATGCATGTTAGTTTTAGTTATGAAAATGATGAATGAGTATAAGTGTGAAGTTTTAACCAACCTTATTGATCAACTCATCACATATGGCTGTGAGTTCTTCATTATCTTTAATCTTCTGTGCCAACGATTCTTGCAGTGAAGAAGCATGTACCTCACTCTTCTTGAGCATAGCATTCAATTTAAGAATCTCTGCTTGATGCGTCTTCTTGACAGAATCAAGCTCTGCATTCGCTTTGTTGAGTTGCTGCATGGCATGCTGCCGCAGGGTTTCATACCGTGCTTCCAATTTCTGGATGGTATCATTATTATCCTCAACAGTTCTTTTGAGTGTTTCTTCATTGCTTTTATAGCCTTGAATGATGACTTTACACCTTTCATATTTAGTGTGGACATCATTGAAGGCATGCTCCATAGAAGCCAAATGTGCTGCAGCTTCATCTCGTTCTCTCACCAAAGTGGACCTTTCCTCAGTCCACCTCTTACCCTCTGCTTCACGTTCTCCAATAAGAGAAGATATAGTGCGCTCATATTCCTCCATAACCACACTCATTTGTTTATTATTTCTAACTTTTTCAGCAACTCTCTGTGACAGAGATTTTTCCTTTTCTGCATATTCTTCATTTTGATCAGTCAGCTTTTTAATTTTTGTTTCACAATCTTCTATTCTTTCTCGAAGATCATGATTTATGTCTCTTAGGTTTTGTGCTTCTTCTTCCTGAGCTGTGAGCAGTTCCTTGACAGCTCGCAACTGCTCCACTGTGTGTGGGTCCATGTCTGAAGTTCGTGTGATCACTGGAGGTGGAGGTGGAATATTAGCGCCAAGACTGAGCAGCCGGTCTATGGTAGCTATGGCTGGGGATACAGTGTTAGCCTTTACAGGTGCAACCTTTGCTGCTGATGCCTGCTGGCTCCTGTTCACGGCAGGTGTAACAACTTGCGTTGGTTTTTCAGTAGGACCACTAATGTTTGGTTGCACAGATAATTGCTGCATTGAGTTCACTATATTATGCTCTGTACCTGACATGGTACTACACACTGTTTTCACTATTCCCGAATTAGTTTCTCTTATAGAATATTGTTCACATGGTCTCACCTGAAAGTACATAAATAATTTATCAACAGATTGCAATGTCATATCACAAAAGTATTGGTTTATCAAGTCATAAACAGGTTTGCGCCACTGTTCCCATAATTAGATTAAAATCGTAAAACTTTACTACATACATTTAAACGGTTTCAGTGTTTATTCTACTTTTCGTAACAATATCATCAAGAATGTTAAAATATGTGAAATGGTCAACATCCCACGCAAGGTGCAGTGAGTAGGAACATTAAAGAAAGAATTTGCGTTGGTGCATACAATAACTTACCGCAATATCCTTGAGCCTTGGAGCACTAAAGTAATAATAAGAAATAGAAAACTTAATAAAAAATATTACTCTATGCCAGTAACAAAACTCAGTATAATTAAATAAACATTACTTTTATTAGCGTAAAGTACGTAGGAAAATATAACGAACGATGATCACGGCGATGACATCAGTCCTTTGCGTCAGTCATTATGGCCACAGATGCATTATTATACCCTTTTTGTCTATGAAATCACTTCATTCTGCATCGGCCGGATAGCACTATTAGGTGTAGTGTGAGTGCGACCAAGACAACGAAATCTAGGAAATGCTAAAATTAAATATGGAAGCGCGGAATGTCATGGTATTTCCCTTTTGACATATTTGGCTAGGGATGTCCACGTTGTCTCAGAAATCTTTTCTTCTAATATAAATCTTTTCTTATAATTTATTTATTAGTCATTCTAACAGTCTATAGAGTTTAAAGGTTCACGCGTCAGGCTGATTAATTCATAAAGATTGCTATAAGGATATAGAAGGATCCAAGCGAGCCATTGAAACAAAATATCTGCGAGCTTTTTTCACAGTCTACTTGCATATTTTTTGTTGTATTCATGAAAATTATTGTATTTAAGCCTGCAATGTGTAACAATAATGTAGGTAGCGTTGTAGATAAAAATTAAATAATACACACTTGATGCTAATAAATAACAACTTATTTATTTACGCACTAAACTTAATAAAATCATTTACACTCCAACAATGTACTTGTCTGTTTTGTACATTTCATAAGCAAATTCTTCGTCGTGAGTAGGATCAAATTCAAGACCTGAAAAAATATAAATTGTGTTTAGAGTTGATAAAATTATTTTGCGACAGTACAGCAGATAGTTTACACATTTCTGTTATTTTTTTCAATTGATATCCTTCTGTGGTTCTTACCTATCGAGATAGTATTTAAGTAACTAATACATATTATTAAAAATAATACATATTATTTAAGTAATAGCGCTAATCGCTTAACCTTGTTAAGTTTTATTAAATTATGTAATTCCGATACAGTGCACACATAATGGCATAGAAAAACAAAGTCTGATTTGTAACCAAACATGCATACAGCATTATGCTACCTATGAGACTGTAAGGTCAGTAGATATATCTCGAACTAATTCAGAAGCATATAGCCAAATCTAAAGAGTTAAGTTTTATATTTACAAGTAGGTAGGTATTATGATAAAATCACATCCTTACCTACGTATTCGATTTCTAAATCGAAATTGCCAGTAATTTTATCGCCGCAAGATATACCGAAGTGCGTTACTCTATCGAAGCGCATCCGTGTTTGTTTGTCCTGTATTCGGCCTTTTGATCCCATTACGAACTTTGAAAACGGAATCTGAAAATAAAAGGTAATGATAAAAATTAAAAACTTATCATATTATTACCGTGACAGGGTGCCGTCAGAGAAAATCTAAGGAGGAAATACTTGATGAGCTGTATATTATAAAGTCTGTGCGGAAAGAGAATCGTCTTGGGGTTGAGGACGCTGCGGTGTTTTATTACTCTAAGTTAATTACCGTATTTCTTATGTAAGAACACTGTTGCGTCATTAAAGTGCGATGTTAGAACATAATGTATTTAGATGCCGTCTACATAATTGTTTTATTTAATGAATTGAATGTTATCATAATGTTAGTCCCATTTTAGACCACGACAGTTCTTTTCGAACAGACCCTACCAATCATATAACGCTGCGCAAGTCATAAGAAACTTAAGTTTCTTTTTTAATGTTTAGCTTCATACAATAGTAGTAGTAGTAGTAGTTTAAAGCCTAATAATTTACCAAAATCACATGATATAACTTTTCGTAGTTCAAAGAACTGCTAGTATTATCCATGATAAAATTATGAATGCGAAAGTAACTCTGTCTGTATGTTTCGCTTTCACGGCTAATCCGCTAAACTGATTTTGATGAAACTAGGTATGGGGTAAGCTTTTGCCGCGATAACCGACATTGACGCGGGCGGAGCCGCGAGCAATAGCTAATAGTTAATACCTATTATTGAGTGTACGTGTCCCAAAAGCTTATATCTATTCACAAGGGGCGAAGAGTACATCTTACACAGTACAGTTTACAAAATTTCAACTCAAAATGAGTTTAATAAATAATTGATACCCAATTTTGCATCAATTACCAGGTTCTGATTGTTATAACCTTTCAGCAACGCCCTGTATAAAGGATACTAATACGAACCTTAGCAATTTGCCAGTAGGGCCCACCCCTAGTATATAGCACATAATGGTATATATCGTTCCACGTGATATCGTAGTAACCCTCGCAGGATATGTTCAGCAGATACGATCGACCGTCACCTCTAATTTTGAGAACCAGAGTATTGTAGAGGTGCCAGTCGTACGTCGCGGCGCGTTTGAATGATTTCTGTAAAATAATAGTTACGCTTTTTATTGAAAGGTCTATTTTGGACCGTCGACTGATTACTACTCAAGTGAAACTCTGAAAGAATTTAGTTAAAATTCAGTCTTTACTATTCGTTCTTTACTTAGAAATTTATATTAGGGATTAAATGTAATGAGTGTTTATTTTTACCTATGTACTGTATTATAAGGGAACCGCATATTTAGCCGTTCTTGACATGCGGGGATCGAACCCGCAACACGTCACGCAGCTATATTTGCACAATGACCCTCAAAAAATCACTAAGCGAAGTTTAGTTGATAAAAATATAACTTACTCGAATTCGTTTTGATCTCATAGCGCAATAACCTGCCTTCTTGATGCGTCCATCCTTAGGCACCCGCATATCGAGGTAACCATGGAAACGTGCCCTGCCCGCATTGCTCATCTCCAGGCTGCACTTGCTAAACCCCTCATTATGGTCACTGTCGCTTGTCGTCACAAATTTGTCTAAAGTACTCTGCTCATTAAAACACCAAATGAGGTCTGTTTCACCTGAAAACATTTTTTTTTAAACATTAGGTCCTATATTATCATGCTTGTAGAAGGTTCTTTATTTGTGATACCCTCTAGCCTAGAATATGTTACTGAGCACATCTCTACATTTTAATCATTCAATATAAAAAGAGGAATTGGGAAGATAACTCTAAGCAAAAGCAATCTTCGCAATTCCTCAAGTCTCCAACCCGCCAGTTAGCAAGTGTGGTGATCAATGCTTGTGCCTTCTCTCTATGAGAAAAGACCTGTGCCCAGCAGTGAGACATTTATAGGGTGGAATTTATTAATGATTTATAAATTTTATCTTTACTGTAGGTATCGTTTAAAAAGAGGTTTTTGCCGTGTGAAGGACAAAATAATGGCCGGTGTTTTTCATGGTATATTTGCAATGCAGTTATTACCTTTTATATAAATTTTCATTAACACACCTATACATACTTTAAAGTTAAAGATTGAAACCGTTTCGCAAACTGACTATTCCTCGCACAGACTACTTCAGTGTAAATAATTTTACGGTAATATAAAATATTTTACGATATTAAAGTTATTTACACATTTTTTACATTGGATAAAGAAACAAATTTGTATGGGTTGCTTAATGAAAGGCAGAGTATAGACGCAAATTGGCATGAGGTTTATGTCCAGCAGTAGACTGACAAAGAAGGTGGTGATTAAAACAAGGTGTTATATATAAATGTTTTATTAAATATCTAAGTACAAAAGACGTGTGAACAGGCTGAAAACACAAAAATAAAGAGAAGAAAAAATTATAACTTATTCTTGACTGTTACTACACAAGTATTTATAATATTGAAAAGTATTTTACCAACCTTATACATACCCTTCGAGAATTAATGTGTTACAAAGTATGTTAAATACATTGCTTGTTCAGTTGCCTCCTAACTTTCCATGTGGAATAATTATAACATTATAACAACGAAAATGTAACACTAACAAATTTGTAATACTAATTACCCTTCACTCTCCTTCATAAATGTCTAATGCTATACATTTTCACTACAACATTATTTAAATTGTTTTCATACGAAAATTACAGGTGGTATGAAACTATGAAATATTTTACATGGCAAAAGACACCAAGTCTAGTTTATACAGTTCCATTTTAATATATTTGTAAATAACATGATTAATTTATTTTTATTAGGCATAACAATCATGTCACTAGCATTAATTAACACCTACTAGTTTCAATTATGAAAAGCTGCCATGAAACTATCAAATGCAAGAACTATGTTAAAGTTTTAAAAACATAATGTGTTATTAATTAATAATACTTTTATTAAGATACATATTCAAAATAGTTAAAGTTAGGCAGAAGTTATAAAATCTAAATATTATATATCAGGGTCTAATAAATTAAGTAACTGTTAGTTATTTTATGGTCAATAATTTCATAAAATTAATATCTTGGTAATTTTAACAACATGTCAAACAAAAGTCACAGTGTTTGTTGAATTTATGTGTACAAAAGAGTTTGAAACCAAATTGTGTTGTCATAAACAATATATAACAATAGAAACTTAATTACAAATTTTACATAAACAAATGTCATAAAAAGCTAAAGCTCATATTAATAAATATTACTAAAACTAAAATTTAACATATAAAATGAGAATCATCACAGAGAAGTCAGCTAGAAAAAACAGCCCTTGAAAGACAAGCATGGAAAATATTAAAAGCACCAAATGACAAGGATTTGACATTCAACAACACATTAATGCACTTCACTAATGAGCTGATCATATAACCTCATCAACTCCTCATTGTCTCTTGTTTTGTGACTCAAAGACTCCTGTAAAGAAGCTATTGTGACTTCATGCTTCTTCACAGTAGCATTCAGTTTAGTTACTTCAATAGTATAGTTCTTCTTGAGGTTATCTAGTGTTTCATTAGCTTGAGTCAGGGCCTCAGAAGTAACCTGCTTAAGATTATTATACAACTCTTCATACTTCTTCACACCATCCTGATACTCTGTAATTTTTTGTTGATACATTTTCTCTCTATCTTTTGTTTCTAATATCACACTCTTACATTTTTCATACTTGCTAAGCAGATCATTAAAAGAACCCTCCATGCTATTAAGATGGTTTAAAGCTTCGTCTCTTTCAGAAGTAACTTTTTCTATAGTTTCCTGGCTTAGTATTTTATCTCTTTGCTGTTCTTCAATTAATGAAGATATAGTTTTTTCATACTCTTCCATAACAATACTCATTTGTTTGTTTCTTATAGTCTTGTCATTAATTTGTTGAAACAATTTGTTTTCTTTCTGACGAGAGTTGTCCCTTTCATCAGTCAACTTCTTAACTTTAGATTCCAACTCTTCTGTTATTCTTACATATTTATGCTCCACATCCTGAAGATTATTCTTTAGCTCTCTGTTTTGATGTCTGAGCTGAAACACTTCCTGTTCTTGTTTTTGAATAATTCCCCTTAGTGTGTGTAAGTGGTCTACTTCTTGTGCAGAGAAATTATGATATGTGGCTCGAGGGCTCCTGGGAGCTGCAGTAGGCGGAGTGTTACCTGATATGCTGACAAGCCTCTCAGTGGCCACTCGAGTTGGAGTAAGGATAGCAGAGACACTGCGCATCAACCCTGGTGTAGATCTAACATGAGATGCACTGGATTTTGGGTTCCCACTGTTTACAACAGGTGGTACAACTTGCATAGGTTTATCTTTCAAACTCATGGAAGGCATGGAACCAGTGGACATAGAATGTTTTGGCGCAACAACATTATTATCTGTAAAGATTGACACTGCACTGCCTGTTTCATAGCCCACATCACACTCCAATGAATCAACAACTGAATCAGTATTAACAGAGTGAGCATCTTCTAATTTCTGCCGCGCATATAGTGGATCAAATTTTACAAATAAGCTTTCCTTGCCTCGATCTATGTGGCTGTGATTGCGATTTGATTCCGCACATTTGACGAGATAATCTAGACTTGTGGCATCAATAAACATATCCTCTGATGTCGGAATCTCTTTCATAGTTACATCACAGATGCTATCAAAGTCCGACCCGGTAAGCAGATCGCTGGTTTCGTTCTTCTGCTCCAACATGTCATTCATACGTTTAGGTGACATAGCCATTAGATCGCCCACCGATGAAACTGGCGTTATGAAACTATCTTCAGATGTAGCTGCTGTACTTCCCCTCGCAGACAACATATCGTCATTGATTTTAACACCACTGACTTCCGAACCACGGCCCAAAAAATTTTGGAATTTCTTGTAAATGGTTTTTAAGCCTTTATCATGGGAAGCAAACGGAGAATCGCTCAATATAATATTAGAAAACATTCGCCTTCCCTTATATTTGAATCAATATACAGTAATAAAACACACCGCCTGAAAGTTACAGGTTCTTTACAACTATTATTAAAACTTGTTGGTCCACAAAAAACAAAATAGAAAGAAGCAAAATTTATTCTTGGCTCAACGACTACAACGGTTTATTTAAGTTTTGAATGTACCTGCCATAGACTATACTGACCTGTCAAAGAAAAATCGACTAAGACTTAAATTATTTAAGTCATTTTTAATTTGTTAGGAATGCAACAATAAATTGATTTTTGATACAAGAACAGAGCAATCCAGTCAACTAATATATACACTTTACTGTAAGAATTTGTTACTTTGGATCCTAGCGAACCTTACAGCTGTGTCTGCGGCATTAAGGCGGCATCAGTGTTTTCACACACGGAATAGAATTTCTAATCCGAGTTTTCACAGAACATTATTAAAAATTTGGGGTGTGAAGTGTGTTGTATTTTGTCTACAATCGGGTCTGCTGCCCCAGTTTTTTAACAAAACTCAAATTCGGTTGAGGTGCCTTCTTTAGGCTTTTACCATCTTCAGTTTAGTGAAATATTTCTATCCTACTTTAGGTATCTACTCGTAGCCTTCATGAAAATACCAAATACATAATGTACTTTAAAATTAAAAAAAATCGGAATAAATTTAGAAAAATAAAATAGTTTTACAAAATATAATTTATGTTAATTTAATATAGTGTATAGTTAGGATTTATAGATGTATAGTTGTAGGACGACCGGGGGCTAGATGGAGCGACAACATCCGCAAAGTGGCTGGCAGTGGTTGGAGACGAAGAGCTGAAGATCGAGCTCAGTGGCGTGCAATAGAAGAGGCCTATGTCCAGCAGTAGACGAAGATAGGCTGATGATGATGATGATGGCAGTTAGGATTGATTATCAGAGGGGACATAACAACTGTCGAAGATAACTCTAAGGAGGGACCGGTACAGCATGAATGTATAGCATAATCATTATATTTCAGCAATATGACTTTGGGTACAACTTAAACCAGCAATACCAGATAATAATATACAAGTTTTTTTTTGTTGTAATTATTTTCCAATCCATTCATAACACATAAACAAATAAAAAATACACTTTTATTAATGTACCCATTTTAGTACCTACATTAGGCTATCTTTACATAAAACAAAACAAAGTCACTCCTGCTCTTTTTATGCTTAGATCTTTTAATCTACACAACAGATTTTAATGCACTTTTTAGCAATACATAGGTACCTGAAGTGATTCAAGAGAAAGGTTTAAAATAAATACAAATATATAACAAATACAAAATTATATCAATGTGTATGAGAAAACCTGTTTTCATATGTTATTGTAAAACTGATTTAAGCTCTTACCTGGTCTTGCAATAAGAAGAGGATCTGTTTCGATTAAATCTTTAACCTCTTGCTTAAATAGTTGTAACTCTTCCTTCAGTATTTTAAAACCATTTTTTATATGTTCAATATTTGATACCTTCTTTTCCGTGTTGTAACCACCTTTTCTATGACTTTCATGGAACAGCCAGCGTTGCGGACATAAAATTGGAATGAAATATTTATTATTGTATGTTTTAGTTACAATTCTACACACGGTTGAGTATTGACGATTGTTTCTTAGAACATTCATAAACATATTTATTTTGCATAAAGCCATTATGTTCTATTCTCTGAATTACACGTATTTAAAGTGTCCCGCACATTTCTAATTCACAAAACTAATTTAAATTAATTTGTATTGTATAACCTCACTGAATCTGACATTTCAGTCAAAACATCTGTTTATGACATTTGTGTTGAAACAATGGAAATGAACAGTGAAATGTTAACTTATAAATCGACTTATTGTACTAAGCTGCTGTGCTATTTTTCACAAACATTGATAGCAAAACATAAATTCGGGGTGTGGCCTAAATGCCTATCTAACTAATATATCTATCTAAATACCTCTATTATACAAGTGTGCTACTTGTATTATAACGATCAGTGCCTAACTGTATTGCTGTTTCGCAAAATATTTTGTGAAAAATTGGCACGGTAGTCGCGGCTTTAAACTGATAATCGACTGCCGGTGGCCATGCCGTCAATGCCGTGGCTGATGATGACATTGACAACTATGACATGTTGACAGTTGACCAGTGGCTGAAAAAACTTCTTGCCGAGCGGCGAGATTACTTTCACTTTTAAAATTAATTAAAGTTATCAGGGACGTACCTATGTTCAATATACGTTGTGTGGCTGTCGTGGCTTGGTGCTGTTTATTTAATTTCTGACGACATTGAGCAAGCGTGTCGTTAAATAAAAGCCACGTATACAAACAGTGTTTAGTTAAAACAGCATGTTAAAATAGTTAAAAGATAGGAATTTAACTGAATAGTGAAAATGGGGATGGAGAAATATAACAATGTGGTAAGTACCTGCTCTATTTTCTAATACATCGTTACCTACTCTTAGGCACAAGTGTTGCTAAGAAGTCTTTATTTTGAAAATAATTCCTTCTTTATTAAAAAGTTGTCTATTATAATGTAAAATTTGATACGTGATAGCGTTCTCTGTAGAATTTCTACGAAAATTTATTATTATAAAACTTGGTAAACAACTGTTATGAAAATATTAATTAGGTATGTAATTTTAGTTACATTTTAGGCATTTACAGGTAATTTAATATTTAGTGTTTATATTCATCATAGCGATTATTTGTAAAACTAACGGCCACTTTATTTGAAACTAAGTTGAATTGATTTAACAATAATAATTAAAAAATGTGTTTAAAGTTAAAATTTTCATATTTATTTGATTTTGAATAATATAATGCTTTATGCATAGTGTACATAAGCGGACTTAATGCCTTACTATGTATGCCAACTTTGTTAACTTTTAATAAGTAGGTACCTAATAGGTATATTTGAATTTTTTTATTCAATAGTTCTTTTAACATTTTTAAATGTGTTTTATGATAATTTATCATTCAGGGTCTTGGAATGCTTGCAACAATTAGATTTGTAATGGAATCTTAAGATTAGATAATTAAGACATTTTCCATTCCTTAGTTATCTAAAATAAAACATCTTAGTCATTCAATAAATAAATATTTATCTAGATTAGATATCTATCAAATAGATTTGATAAGATTAATTTATTTTATATTTATTTAGATATGATAAGATAATTTTTTTGAAAGCAATAACTTTTTTAACATAATATTGTTGTAATAATAATAATTTGTTTTATTTAAATTTCTTGTGTAATCGAAAGAGATATTTAATAATTATCTATATATTTTAAAAATAATATCTTTGAAACTAGGCAGAGCCTGTGTTATTGCATCCAGACAACTAATTAACATATTTATATAAACAAAGATTTGTCCTGGATGGTCATTGAACCCACAATCGCCAGTTTAGCAGTCTGGGTCACAAACCATTAGACAAACAGG
Source organism: Diachrysia chrysitis (assembly GCA_932294365.1). NCBI lineage: Eukaryota > Metazoa > Arthropoda > Insecta > Lepidoptera > Noctuidae > Diachrysia > Diachrysia chrysitis. The sequence goes on from OW028661.1 coordinate 5,085,940, forward strand.
CCATTCTAAACTTTATATATAAACATTAAACAATATACAGTTATTTTTCTTACTGTAGATTATATTATTGATTATTATTGCATCATGTAATTTATAGATATATCAGATAATCCTTTTTAATATGTAATTAAATTTATACTTGTTATATATTATGTAACAGCTATATACAAAGTGCTAAAATATAAATATAGTACAAGAGATAGAAGACATTCATTTACTTGTTTTTCGTGTCAATTCATACAATATTGTATTGAATAAATTACATGCAATTTATTGTTTACTAGCTATTGAGCTATTACTATGTTTGAAGACCTATTATTAAATGTCACATGTAAGGTTTGGGTATTTATAACCTGGCCATAGTCCAAAATATTTCTATTTAGTCTTAATATTTTTGCTAAAAAAAATCCCCTACCCTTCTTTCATACTTTTCATCACAGAGATTTCCCAGTCCAACAACAATTAAACAATCCATACTAATATTATAAATTCTATAGTAACTCTGTCTGTCTGCCTATTGCGTTTTCATGGCGAGACCACTAAACCGATTTTGATGAAACTTGGTGTGGGGTAAGCTTGGATCCCAAGAAAGTTTTACGCTTTTTACTGCGATAACCGACTTTTATGTGGGTGCAGTCGCGGGCAATAGCTAATTATTCATAAGGCTTTCAGCATTATTTTTAGATTAGGAATATGTATGTTTCCCAAGCTTACAAAATATTTTTTTTTCTTTTAGGATGGTAATCCATCAGAGTATCTATTCCCGCCTGAGATTCTAAAGCGACTGAACTTCGAGAAAAGCCCGGCGACGTTCAAACCTAAGATCAGTGCGGCTAGTCCCGGTGAGGACTGGATGGTGGTCAGGCCGCTGCAGCGCTCAGACTTCGACAAGGGTTTCCTACAGCTGCTCGGTCAGCTGACCAGCGTAGGCAATGTCACGCGGAAGCAGTTTGATGGTGAGTACAATAATAAGTCCATATCATTGTATCTAACGCCTTGGTATTTACATCGCCTTTCCATAAAAGTAGTAGGGTTGATTTTCGTTCCACGCATTTGACGGCTTCGGCAAAAGACCGACATTGACCTGACGCCCGTGTACTCGTCGTTGGTTGAATTAATTAGCTTTTCACCCCGAAAACGCAAAAATATTGATTTTAGTAATTTATTGTTATCACCGACGTTATAATTTATAGGGTTTATCGGGTTTATTTCTGACCTGCACGAAACCTAGCCTTATCGATATCTCTAGCTCTCGATAACTTTCTGTTCTTTCCCTATGTATCTGTTTGGTCATCTAGATCTAGGGTAAAGTCCGGTGAAGCAGTCAAAGCCTGCGCTCAGGCTAACTGCATAAAACTCTTCAAAAAAATAATAATCTAGGTCTAGGGTATGCCAGCAAGTGCTCCAAGTGTTAGTCTGGCACCTGACGCCCTTTCTGAAGGCCTCTCTTTTCCACCTTAGAAAGGGCTTTATTATATAGTTATTAGCGTGACCTTATTCCACGTTGTATTTGTAGCGAACTTCAATTTAACTATCGCCCGAGAAAGAACAAACGTTTATCACCACGCAATCTCAATGCAGGTTGGGCAACTTGCTGCGTTAGCCACTAATTATTAAAAACTATTTCTAGTTTAATACTAGTTGCTCCATTATCAAAATTTGATTGCACGTAATTAGCGAGCATGACCAATGTTACAATGAAATGTGCGCAATCGTTATTTTAACGTAAAAGCCTTAACACGTGTTTGTATCCTTATGTTTGAGGCCATGAAGTACGAAGGCTGTTGTATAAACATTTTCATCATCATCATCATTCATTTTCTAACACTACGTAGTAAGTTCTTAGGTATAAAGATATTCACACTATCACATCGTGTCTTATTATGACAATAAGAGACTGTTTTCATTGTTCTAGTACCCTTCTTTGTCTTACTCATGATTTTTAACCGGCAACCCATAAAATATAGCACAAAACGTCTTGTGAACACCCATACTTATTTACTAATGTTACGCTTTTGCTTTTGAACCCCACAATCGATTTTCATGAAATTTTGTACGGAGTTAGCTTAAACTCCAATATACTTACATTTTGGCGCGATAACCGATATCCGAGCAGGCGGAGCCGCGGGCAAAAGCTAGTAGCATAAAAACAAAAAAAGCCGATATGCTACGTTCTGCGTTGAATTATTTACTAGTGTTTTACAATTTTTAGATGTCCTGCTCACATAAATATTTAACCAAAGATGTTGCGTAAAACTGGTTAATATGGAATGCGAAGCTTGACATTTATCTACTTGACCTTGGCGAAACCGGCGCAATGATAATAGCCTTTCTATAAGCCTTGTTGTGTTCCTGATTTTTGTTTAAACGTGTAGACGATGTGTGCGATTTATTGTATTGACACATGAGTTCACACAACGGATCGATGTTGACCTACAATATACTTAGGTCAACATCGATGCGTGGTTTTAATATACAAATAAGCGCTATTCAATGATGTGATGTGTTTATTTTTATAGAATGTCATTTTATTTAGGGCCGGTACACAATTTTTTATCCTTCCATTCAACCCTATTATCCGTCATACTATCTTTCAATGATTTTCTTTTATGTAATCTCACGCGATCCATTTACCTGTTTTTTTTTTTTTGGCCTTCCTCTCAAATAAATGCTTTGCATCCCTCCTCATCCAATGCCCATACTAAGCAAATTATCTTCAACTTTTCTGTTACAAGTGCCACTTTCAAACTTCCTTTTATATAGGTACTAATTCCTAACTTTATCCACTATCGTAGTTATAAAAAATGTTTTTAGTTACATGCCAGATGTTTGTAAACATTTTCCTAAAAATTATAAATACCTACCTATCTGCTTATAACATAGAGTAAAATCAATTAGCGTCAACTCGATTAATAATTTTGGTTGTTGGAACAGGTGTAAAGAAAATTAATATGAACGAAGTCAATAAATAATTTAATTCAAATGTTACTTTAGAGATTTTTTTTTGTGTCAGGGCTTACTTAAAAAATATTTTAATTTTATTATAACACAATTATTATACTAGACTATTCCTGGAATCCATTACAAAGTCCACACAGACGTAAACTGAGTAATTATCAGGAGCGTTGGAGCAATAGGAATAAACTGGAAATCCTTTAAACCTTCCTTCCTGTTTCAGAGAGGTTCACGAAGATGAAGCAGGCTGGCGGTTACTACGTGACCGTAATCGAGGACACGCGCATTTCCAAACTGATCGGCGCAGCTACCCTCACCATCGAACAGAAGTTCATACACAACTGTTCCGTGGTAAGTATTCTACAACTCCTCTGAAACGCTAATATGAATGGTGACGAAAAAATAAACAGCCATTCTACTTGAATGGCTGTTTATTTTTTCGTAAACGTTTTACAGATGATTAACTAATTAGGTAAGTTATGTTATGGTAGAAGAATGAGTTCGTCATAAAATATAATTCAATGGGATTGGATGAACTTGGGTTGGATTGATAATTTTAACGATAATAATTCTGTAAATACAAACTTTTTAAGGCCGCATCGTATTTTTGTTAAAAAATGACTGCCGTAAACTGACCGGCAAATTAAAAAAAACGTAAGATAATTTGAATTTCGCGGCCTGACGCTTACACCTTAAGGAAGGAGACCGGTTCATATTTTGTTAGGATTACATCAAAATGTGATTGTAGAAGATAAGACTAACCATATGCCCTCAATATTGGAACCGGTTCACGTTATAACGTTTGAGACATAATCGTCACATAATATCATTCGGAAACATGTTTCTTATATCAGTTTCTATTCTTAGATAAGTTTAAGTTGTAGATATATTAAGGCATATTTGAATAATTATGTAACTACTTGATGAGTAGGTACGCAAGTTTTAAAATAAATGTCAAAAAAATAATTGAGATACTGGCCTAAACAAGTAATTACAAGCCTCTATTTCAAGCTTTATTTTCGACGGCTCGTGGAATTGGGGATCAGTCTCCTACATCCTATATGGTTAATATGGTTATAGAAAGAGTTCTAGATGAGTAGCGTAGAATATAATCTATATGTATTTTCTACAGCGAGGACGTCTTGAAGATGTAGTCGTCAATGATACATACAGAGGAAAGCAGCTGGGTAAACTGTGAGTATTGTTATCTTATTCTCTTCAAATTTATTATGCTATTTATTATCTTACTAGCTGACCTTGCAAAAGTTGTTTTGCCATACAAATTTGAAAAAATCTGGTGAGGCTATTTTTTATACAAAATAACCTAAGACCTATTCTCATACCTACTAAATATATATAAAAAAAACTAAAATCGGTCAAGCCGTTTCGGAGGTGTTCGATAACAAACACGAGATATTTATATTTTTTAGAAGATATAAAAATGAATTGCTGTTAGTCTCGCTAAAACTCGAGAACGGCTGTACCGATTTGAATTTCTTTTGTTGGTATGTTCCTTATTGTAAGGACAAGGTTTGTATTTTTCAATTTTGTCTTTACATATTACCTGACTTTCTTAAGTCTTCAAATCACGAAAAACTGAATGTCTATGAATAATTCTATAATGTTCTTAACCAAACACCTACAAAACGTTTATTAAAAAAATCTGTACTTATATTCTTTCAGGATTGTAGTAACAGTATCCCTGTTAGCCCAAGAGCTGGGCTGCTACAAGATGTCCCTGGACTGCAAGGACAAGCTCATCAAGTTCTACGAGACCCTCGGCTACAAGCTCGAGCCCGGAAACTCTAACGCTATGAATATGAGGTGATTATGATTATAACTATAAAAAATCCAATAAAAAAAATATCTATGCTGTTTACATGTATAATCTTTTTAAAGATTCATATCTGGTTTTTATAAAACCATATTGATCTTCCATAATATTTTTTATATTTATTTAACATCCAGAAACATGTACTTTTAATTAAGAAGAGCTTTACAAAGTCATTAGGAACAATGGATTTCTACCACCATACCAAATTGTTAGAGTTGCAAGTTGTAAAAGGTTATTGCAAAGTTATTAAATCATTGTGGACTATCCACTGCCGGATAGGTCTCTCACGTATGCAATGGATTGTTGTGGAATTTGATTGTAATGGATTCTAGATTAGTTGATTAATTAAAAACTATTATAGTATATCAAAAGCAAAATAATGTGATAATGCAATAAAGTTGTCTTTGGTTTTCTAGATTCGAGGAGCCATCTTGACAATTAGCCGCTGGGACGTCCGACCTGCGCTCTAAACTGTAAGTACGCACAAGGGGCCGAGCAGACTTCACGGCACATCCAGGGACAAACATCTTCCATTCACATCTATCGAAACATCACGTCAGCGAGGATCCACCAATCATAGACATTCTGGATTAAACGTCATATTCAACCAATTATGGTTGTCCATTTTACATTGAGTTCTTATGTTACTGATAAATGTTCTTGTACCTGTCTAATATTTTTATTAACTGTAAATCATAAAAAATAAACAATGAAGGATATTTGTTTGTCTCTATTTGATACAACAGTTTTGTACTTATTTGGTCTCTGTACTAGATAGCTCTAGTTAACAGATCACCGAACTAAGTCGTGTCTAAAAAAGGGAGACATGTTAAATTACTATATTTCATATTATGTTGGTTGCTATTGTGTAGTTCTAAAGCACTTTTTTCACGTTTAGCTGCAACACGCTTTCCGTTCACTTTGGATTTTGTTGTGTATTCTGTTTGGTCGTTCGTGTGATTACGGTCGCAGGATCAATTTTTCTATCCATCGAGAGAAGAGATCACAATATATATATACAAATATATTTAGTGATTTCCTTTATCGATGGGGTGATCAATTGGTTATGGATATCCTAGCTCATAATAAGCGTTTATACGTAAACGCAGGTGTAACGAACATTTTTGTTCTGTATTCTGTTGAAAGTTAAACAAGCACTTAATTAAAGATTGATAGTTATTCAATATTCATACTTTATTTTATAACACTAGCTGTCCCGACAGTCGTTGTCCTGTATACAAGAATGCGATGTCACATTTGTATTTGGATTATATCTTTTATCAACTATCTAAGTAAAAAGAAAGGATTTTTGAAAATTCTACCCGTAGAGGGGTGAAAGAGAGATGAAGGGCTTAATGGAAATCCGTCCTAAACACGTTCCGGTTAGCAATAAATAAAACACGGTTTCGAAAATATATTACCTAAGAGGATGAAATAGGGTTTGAAAGTTTATATGGCTATTTAGTCATTTTCATAGTTATATGTACGGAATCTCACATATAAGCTCGTAGTTAGAAATAAATAAACACGTATTTCATCGTTTTCGAAAATGTAACATAGGTAAAATAGGCTTTGGAAGTTTATACGGGGAATTCGTCATTTTCAAAGTTAGATGCATTAAGTTCAGACATCCTTACTAATATTATAAATGCGAAAGTAACTTTGTCCGTCTGTCGCGCTTTCACGACAAAACTACTAAACCGATTTAAATGAAATTTGGTACACAGATAGTCTAGAGCCTGAGAAAGGGCAAAGTCTACTCTTTACCGCGGGAAACAGCTAGTTATAATGAATATTTCATGTTAAATGTGTCTTAAAATAATCTAAAGTCAAGTTTGATCCGACATAAAATATTGCTTTTTTTTTTCAACAGTTTATATAGCTTCCATGCTTACATGAAGATTATATTGTAATGCTTTTTAATTGTTAATTACACTAAAACTAACGTAGTTATGTAAGAATTACGTTGCCAATTAGTTGTAGTGCTTTAATTTTATGTTTGTGAACTTGGTCAGTAGGCCTATTCGCTATCTCCAGTTGACAACCCAAGCGATGTTTACTAGATAAAAATGACGGTTAAAACGCAATTTAAAATTTAAAGTCGGTGACCAACTACGTTGTAGTAGATTTAGTTAGTCATATAAGTTAGACGATACGAAATTGTGTGTTTTCAGTGTTTTTTATAAAGCAATTATCGCTTTTGTTGACAACCGCCATAGCGAATAGCCCTGCAGATGTGCGGTCGTTAACAATGTGATACCAACCCAGAGATTAGAACTGGCTATGTTTCACCACATATGTACTTAATAGTAAAATATACTTATTTTTGTAACTAACATTGTATATTTGCGTTATTAAACCATTGCTGCTTTATGTATTAGTTTTATTTTTTGCTGTGTTAGCTAGCTTGTGTATTACAATAAAACAGTGTTCATTTTTCATTTTTATTTACATAAGTGTAAATGTTAGCTGAAAGAATGAGAATTTTAATTACCACACCAATTCAAAGCCTGCGCAGAGGAAGAATAGTTGGCATAGCTTAACTGATTATTTTACTGCCATATTCATTTGCATAAAGTTTCAATACAAAAGTACCTTTTTTGTTGTTCCATTGCGTGTACCGTCGACACGCGGCCGAAATTGCGGGGGAGCTAGTTTATTACTTTTTAATATGATGCTGAGAGTGGACTATATAAAATTATGATTATTTAGAATAGTAATATAATTGGCATTGAACCTTAAAAATGTTAACGAATATTAAACGGATGATCGTTTTATAATTTAAAAACTTTATTAAAGACTGGACTGTATTACATTTAAATAACATACACAAAATATAGTACAATAAACAATGCAAAGATTTTCATTGACAACACTCAGAGTTGCCAGTTAATTAAATTGTATTATCAATGTCAGTGTTGCCGCACTGTACAAAAATTATAGACCAATTCAGTCTAGTTCTTATTTTAATAATATACGGATGCATAATATACCATACTTATAATATACATGTGATGTAACTTTCCCATTCTTGAATGTACTTGAAATTGCAACTATTTTTGGAAAGATTATTGTGTAAGTGAAATGGCAGTTAAATTTGCCCAGACCTAGTACTCAGCTACGCAAAAATTGTCGGTGACCTTAAACAGGTCCGTAAACAATGTTTGCGTAGCCGAGTACTGGTCTGGGAAAATTTTACTGCCATTGATCGACACGGTAGGAAGAAGAAGTGGAATGGTATATAAATTAAAATAGTTTAAATCACTTTTGAGCCTTAGATCTCAAAACTGCGTATTTTAGAGAATGTATGTATAGTATACAATTTCAAATTAAAATAACGGTTTTACTATTAACGTTAAGACAGTTTTAAGTTCCATGCCAACTTTATTTTAGGTTGTAACAGCAACATATTTGCTGTATTGCCCCAATTTAGTGTTTTGCCTTGACTCTGATAATATTATTGACAATAGTAACAATTTCAAGTACGAATGATATTCTTTCAGTTTGCGGCACGTTCACCATACTCTCACATCAAGCTACACCCTCATTCGCCGATTGCACAAATCCCACATTTACCAGAAAAAAAGCATTTTTATATCTGTACATTTTTTAGAATATCATATTTATAGTTACAAGCTAGTGGAAAAATGGCAATCGATTATGTATTATCAAACATTTTATAGTTATGTGAGTGAGACAACGAAATGCTGTAATAATTTCGTGTCTATAAAAAAATTGTAAAATCGAATAACATATCTCGATATATTTAAAAATCATCAAATCTCGTCAAAAATCATAGTCATGTGGTTAGAACGATTTTAAAATATCATATTATGCCTTACTGGCTTCTAGTCTCACTTGAGCGTTTCTATATTTGGTGCATTTCATTTTACAATACTTGTTCCCTAATATCGGCCGTTAGCCAAACAGGATACTGTCTGATAACGTCACTTGCCATAAATGGAATGGAATTTACTTTAAGGCTACGCCCACACCTAGCGATCTACGGGCAGTTAATGACTGAGTTTATTTAAACTATAATTTGAATTTTCATATTTTTAATATACCAAATAACATTTTATAGGCGTGCAAGTACATACAAATATCGTCATAGTATGAAAGCTAATATTGTGAGGGTTCATTAAAGGTTCACGTATCAAAACGAAATGTATTTTAATTACTCATTCGCTTTTATTCTTAATTTTGCGTCGCAGAGTCTATACATTTCATCTTAATTTCCTTTTACGACAATATAAAAAAGTAGCACAGAGCACTGATTCATTCATTCTTTCACCAAATGTACTGCAATAATCCACGTTATATCTGATATCTGATGCCTATTACTATAGCTTTAATAATATACAATAATTCTTAGATATGTGAATAATACAATTTTAATATGAATCTAAGTAAATCGTAAGCGATATATTTTGAAATAAATAACATAAAACTTAATCTACTTGAATGCATTTTAAATTAAATTTCATAAATATGGTCTGGATGAAATTAATATATTTCGATAAGAGCAAACGATTTTTTAACAGAGTTTAATATTTATTAAATCGAGTTAACGCATTTATCAACACATCCCAGAAATATTCAATGATCCCACTTAATGATCGAATTATAAATATAATTGGACATTTACTAACCAAATATCATTATACTCAATTGTTTCTCGTAGAGAGCGGGCAATTTTGGAACTATTGGCGCCACTAGCGTATTTTAGTATTACCCACGCTTAAGTTTACAAGTTGCCATACTAAAAATAAAGAAGTTACGAACACAGCATGTCCTCACTTATCCGTTTATCTTGTCAAATCTACTCAACACCACAATCGTTCAAACACTACTCAAAAGTAAATGTAATTTTAACATAATGTTTTTGAGTGTAGGTTTGGGGTCGCTAGTGTCTGTGTGGGGTTCAGCAGGGGGCCGGCACTAGAATGGCGAGGGCGCGGTGTTGATCTTAGTCCCCAGTTTCATGGGCCCCTGGCCCCTCGCGGACCGACGCGCCTCCATTTCACGTTGCCTCTGTAGCTTCCTTTCTTCCCGCTTTCTCCGCATCTCATCCATTTTGGATGCGTTGTTTTCTGTAAAAGTTTGATAATTAGTTACAATTATCTATCTACAAAATTAATACATGCAGTAATTTTAATGATTCTAAAGCGCCTGTAAGAATAAAATAAAAATTGAACAAAATGCGGTTCTAAACAAAAATTTCAAAACTTTTGTGCGTTCTAAAATTTAGGATTTCACTTACTGTCTATCTGTTATCGCTACTTTCAATGACATACGTCTGTGGTTTTTCTTACTAGAATTAAAAAGTTAACATAATGTATAAAGTATGTCTAAGTCCTATCTCCAAAGTGTTGCTATTGATCAAAAAACGTCAAAATTCACGACATGCTGACGAAATTTTCAAAAACCATATCTTTTGCCGGCCACAAACGTAACGTAACGATATAAAAGAACGGCATAGATTTATTTATTTTTTATTAAAAAATTTACAATTCAAGACATACCATCCACATTTTCCTCAATTGGCTCGAACTCGCTGTCCTCCCAGCCTCCTAGCGAGTCGTTACTGTTCTGGTGCGCGGTCGGACGGTGTTCCAAGCGGCCGCCGCGCACGTACGTAGCGTTCGCGTTGTTTAGCGCCGGGTCTGTCCATTGAGAGTTGTTCCATGTTTCTGAAGGACTTGCTAGCTCCGCTTCGGCACACTGTTGAAGAAAAACAGACGTCAAAATTATTACCATAGTACTATAGACAAAGTGCGTAAATAACATAACAGTTTGGATATGTAGGTACTGCTGCCTCATGCAGCACAATGTCGACGATAGCCGCAAGTAGTAATACATAACTAGAAATGGTTCCCATATTAGCCGCTGGACCAGCGCCATCGTCGCGCAAGCTGCCTATTCATCATCACAGAATTTATGATCGCAAGGTTATATAACAGGCCTTTAGAAACCCCTCACTGAAAATGGCCATGAAAGTAATTAATTTATTAGTTTCATTTTAGATTTTAACAGCGTTTTTTCGTTACCTTAGTTAACCGAAACTATTAAATTATGCGGAACATTATAAAAATGCATACTTCTCATCAGTAAAAGTACGGATTATATGGCAATCTTAAGTATATAAAAGTTCCTTACCGGCTGTTCCTGCAATGTACCCCACTCCTCGTTATCCCAGTCGTCTTCACACAGCGCGGCCAGCGCCGGCGTGGCCTGCGCGCTGCCGCTGCTGGGCGGGGACTTCGCGCTCGCGCCGGTAGCTGACGACAAAACTGTTCCAACAAACATTTTATCAATTAATTATTTTTATTTCTCTTTCAAGACTGAAACACGTAGTTTTATTCATAATTGGTACAAAACAAACAACAAAATGGGCTCTCCTTAGTTCGGATAGAGGTGATCGTGCGTGAGTGGTCCCATTATAATAAAAAAAAAAACAATCTTTGAGGACTTAAATATTTTAGTTACTCTGATTTCGTGATTAGATCAAAAACATAATAATTTTATGTACAGTAACTATGTGTTTACTATGCAAGATCTTTAATTAGTTGTTAGCGTAGTTTTTGTTTCGTATTTTATCGATAATCACCACTGCGTTTTCATTGCATAAAGTTAATCTTCGAAGTTTATAATTATGTAAAAGTTTTTATTATTTATTGGTTTCAGATTGTCCTCACAAAGCTGTGATAGTGAAGAAGGAAGATCTTTATTAAAAAATGACTAATTAATTCTGAGAAATATTACAAGAAACATAGAAATGTCACTTGTGCTTAGTAAATAGTATTCTAAATATATATAAAAACTTATGAATAATTTTGGTTTTAATTATGTTTTAAATAAGTTATGTTCTTTGCATAAAGAAATTTAGTTTTGTTTATAACCCAAGATGAGGGCAATTGTAACCTTTATAAGCATAACTATTGAACGTTAAACATAAAATCCAGCTAACTCACCTATATAATAAACGAGTTACATATTCAGAAACTACATAACATGGATATAGCGTAGCAAATAGCTAGGCATCTAGTGATGTACACATTCACAGTACATAGAGTCGTAGTCTTGATAAATGTGGACAACATCACATACATTGCTCTGAACCATAGTAGCTAAAGCACTTGTGTTATGGAATTTAGAGACAACAAAGGTACTACAAACACCCAGACCCGAGACAATGTAGTAAAGTGGTTTGTAACATTAACCCGGCCAGGGATCAAACCCAGGGTCTCAGAGCCGGCGATACCTTGAAAAGCGGTGTGTACGCCACTCGACCACGGAGGCCGTCTAAAATACAAAGTTTTGATGATTGAAAATGTTTTGACAGTGTATTATATAAAATGCAAAAAAAAACCATAGGTAAAAAGAAAACAAATATCAAACTTGCGTTTAAAATGACAAGTGACAGATGTCAGCTGACGTCACGCCCACTTCACAGTTAATCGTATTATTTATTATTATATTATACCTGCGCTGGAGTCGATCTCTCCCCATGCTGCCATATCCCAGTGATCCGGATCGTAGTCTGACGCCGACTCGCTGTGCTCCAGTGACGTCATAGAAGTCACTGATGACGTCGTTGTAGACATACTACTTGATGACGGTTGCTCTAAAATAGTTATTTATTTACTTGTATACTCAATTCAACATAAGTTTGACGAGGGAAGATGTCGTTTAGAAATATGAAAATTCGGTTTAATGGCATTACAGGACGAATTGACCCAACATGATAAAAATGACCCAACTGCAAAAGATTATGATCGATGAATGATGATGATAGACATGTATTGCAATTTTAGGTACGTAAGTTATCTATAAGCTGATGATAGAAGGGTAGTTTTAGTTACAGTATTATAAATGCCACAAGAATCTAAGGCCTTTTTAAAATTTCAAATCAACCAAAAATAACCATAGGACATCTTAAGAATTTGATTATTATTGAGGTTATTTTTCTACTACCGTACTTTTTTATAACCGATATCTTAAGGTCAGATACAATAGGAAACATAAGGCGTTGTATAATGTTACATATTTTTGAACTAAATTCAGCGATCACTTACCAAGGGAGCCCGGCTTCGACAGCACAGATTTAGATGAGTGAGCCACTCTTGCTGTATCGGAATGCGAGCGGTAGAACTTAGCAGTCACGGCCGTCACCGCCCAGCCGGCCCACGTGGCCGCCGCGTTGCTTAGGGATGGAGTCGCCGTGTGGACATCCGCCTCTGTACATAAATAATAAAGTTACAGTATATGATGTGATGGTACATGTGATGGGTCACCATGACCGCGATAAAAAAATATGGTAAGATATGTTGGGTCAAAGTGACCCAATAAAAGTTAGACGGAAACATGCGACATGTGTCAAAGTGAATAACATGGATATAGAGTGTTTTTGACCCATGTTATCCACTGTGACCCATAACGGTATTGATTATAAGTAGAAGATATTTTCGTTTTTTCTAACTTACCCATTCCTTCCTTCAGACTTGGATCCTCTGACACTTTTTCTAATTTACCGAGAAAACCTTTTATAGTTCTAAAAGTGGCATCACGAACCTGTGGACAACATAATTACATTTAAATAACTGTAGCTTATTCTCTTATTTATGATAAAATTATCTTGGCCTTCTAGCTACGTAACTTTAACATAACTTTCAAAACATTAACTTAAAAATAGACATATTTCTACTATAAATTACATTCATTTCTTCCAAGATATCTGAGTCTTATCATCACTATGAAACAAACACAAAAAGTTCAAATCATACTTGTTTCTCGGGATCAACAGTCAAGGGGCAGAGCGCCGGCAGTATTCTATTCGCGACTTCAGCCAGCAAGAAGTACTGTTGCGTGGCCGCTAGCGCGAGCACGCCCGCTTGCCGCGCCGGCGGGAACGCGTCGCGAGTCGCTCGGACGAACGCTGACACTAGCACTTTCTGTCGTATCTGAGGGTGCAAGTGCTGCGCGATCTTGCCTAGACATACTGTAGTGTTTGTCCTGTTGAAAGGTAAAGTAAGTCACTAAAAAGTAAATTTGCCTTGGAATAAATATAGAAAGAAAAAAAAATTAAATATGCCTAGTGTCGATTTTAAATAACTGCATTTTTAGATGTTTATAGATAAAAAAATCGATAACGTAGGTTATCGATTGTGGTATTAATAAATTGGTCACAATATTTCACAGAAATTGAGTAGATTAATTGAGGATTATTGTAAAAACATCGATTTACAGTTGGTTTTAGAAACTCACCGTATACCGCCTTGATCGTCTTTGGCCTGCAATCTAGCGAAGTGTCGAAGCACTTCCACATTAATATTGTTGTAGTTAAGCTTGGACGAAAGGTGCACTATCGACTTAACTGTCTGCTCCCTGATAGTAGGGTTCGTGTCCATAAACCCGTGCACCACTTGAGGAAATATTTGGTCATTCACCTGTAAGGAACAAATACGTAGGTACGTTCATATCACGTAAAAATGCACTTAAGCTATTAAGGATTGTGTAATGAGTTTGCTGAAACTGTTATTATTATTTGAGTCTTCAAATAAAGCTGTTTACATTGAGTTGTTTATCTTTATTACATTGTGTACTAAAACAATGTACATTTTATACATTACGGGCTGTTCACAACGATACCGTATATTGTGCTAGATCCTAAATTACCTAAAATTATACAAAGTAATATACATAAAATAAAATGTATAAAATAAAATACATTTACCACAGAAACTTATAAATGAATAACAAAATTGATATTTTTATCAATGAAACAGATCGTGACTGCGATTAATCAGTTCGAAGAAATGCCATTATAATCATCATTAATACAGTATTTTCAATAACATTTTCTATTATATCGGCTATTTAATATGTGGTAACACATATGGCACAACTATATACACTGACGGACTCATAAACTGCATCTAAGTTCAGGATTACGTTTGAATTAATATTTTTGATAAGTATGCAAAGTTTTTAGATTAAATTAAATTAAAATGTCGAGACTGTTTATTAACCATGTAAAAAAATAAAAATTAAAAAATAGAACAGTTAAAGGCAAAATTATAGCCGGGAAATAAAATTAATGCATAGTCTAGTCTAATTCGTGTCTTATTAGAGTAAAGTTTGAAATTATTATTTTGGATTTTTTTTTCATTTGCGATTTAAATAATTGTTTCCAATAGTATTGACTATGAGTCTTTTTATTAAAAAAACGTTTCGTAACCATAAATAAGGATACTTTGTCCGAACAAGCCGTTCAAATTGTGGCATTGGTGCGGGAAGGCTTGGATAAACGAGCGATTGCTAGAATTTTAAGTTTAAACCGGTCTACGATTTCTAGAGTATACCGAAGGTTTGTAGGGACAGGTTCTTACAAAAGGAGACCCGGTACTGGCAGAATTCGAGCAAGCTTTCGTCGTGACGACCGATTTATTGTTTCAACTTCCCTACGAAATCGTTTCCTCACGTCAGTAGACATCAAAACAGAGCTGAATGAAGTGCGTGGAGTAAACGTAAGTGCACTAACAATAAGAAGGAGCCTTAAGGAAGCGGCAATCACCCCTTGTAGACCAGCAAATAGTCCAAAGCTGTCTGCAGCTCACAGACAAACTCGTTTAAGATTTGCGCGTAAACATCTAAATTGGACTAATGAACAATGGGCCTCCGTATTATTCACCGATGACTGTAGGACATGTTTAAATGATGCAGACGGTCGCAGAAGAGTCTTTTGTCGATGTGGGGAGAGATATACTTAATGTTGCATTATGGAGCATGTTCCTTTCGGAGGCGATTCGTGTATGGTGTGGGGTGGCATTTTGATGATCGGGCGAACGGAGCCTTTGTTTATTGACATGGTTCGTCAAAACGGTAGAAGAGGAGGTTTGACAGCACAACGCTATATGACAGAGGTTCTAGAAGCTCACGTGGTACCTCACATGGCATTAATAGGCGAAAATTTTACTCTAATGCAAGATAATGCCCGACCCTACGCTGCTGCTCAAGTTCGCATCGCATCATCGCATGCGATCTTAACCGCGTTGAGCATGTTTAGGACAGTTTAAAAAAACACTGTATATGCGAGAAATCTTGTGCCTACAATAATGGCAGCACTAAGAACAGCAATTTCTAAAGAATGGAACAATATTCCTCAAGACCGTTTAGTAACCCTAATCAGATCTATGCTTAATCGATTAGAGTCTGTTATAAGGGCACGTGGAGGCAATACACCTTATTAAAAGTAAAAAAAACCTGTGCTTTAACTTATTTTTTATTGTAAAAATATTTTTTTCAATAAAACAAATTTTTGTTACATTTATAGTTTTTCTTCAAAAAAATTGAATGATCCTTTCCAGTATACAAACTTACACTTAAGGTTATGATACTACGCTGTTATGAAGCTAACTAACCAAACTATAGGTTTCAATTTAAATTTGTATAAAATTTTTGAATATTTGGTAGAATGTTTATTTCAAAGGCGTTTTGAACATCGATGCAGTTTATGTGTCCGTCAGTGTATATCTATACTAATATTATAAAGCTGAAGAGTTTGTTTGTTTGTTTGTTTGAACACGCTAATCTCAGGAACTACTAATCCGATTTGAAAAATTCTTTCAGTGTTGGATAGCCCATTTATTGAGGAAGGCTATAAGAAAAGGAGCGGAGAATAAATTAAAAATGTTGCAAAAATGAAAAACCGTTGAAACTAAACCACGCGGTCAAAGTCGCGAGGGACAGCTAGTGTTTATATAAATATGGTTTGTTGGTTGCGAAACAAATACCACGGTTTTGCGGCAACGGAATTTCGTATACATCCGAGTTAGATAATGCGAGTCAGTCGTTATTTACTAAACTGAGTCATGTTACAACAGAAAGTACTCATACATACAAATAAAACAATTTCGATACGGCACTAGACATAAAAGACTGAGATAAAGTTTGTCGTAGATAACTGAATGGTATTGGATACGACTCCAGCTACTTAGAAAATAGCCTTTATTGCCAACAACTTGTTGATTACCCATTTACCACAAAGGTTTGGTTTGTTATCTATCTAAATGGCTGTTTCAACTTAAAATAAAGGCTAAACAAACATTTTAAACGATTTTAGGTCGAAAAAAATGTTTTTGGTTAACGGAAAAATAAATTGTCAAATCAGGTGCATAAAAACATCTAGACTTGGAAAAAGTATCTTGGATCGCACAAATGTTTGCCTCATGCGGAGATCGAATCCGCATTTGTGTTGTAATTTGGCGTCTTTAATATCACTTCGCCATCCATACAGATAGATGAGAATATACAATAAGATTAACTTACAGTGGCATTCTGTAAATGCATAATAAATTGGTCTAACTGCTGAAGAAGTCGGGACCGCGTCGTTCTGTCGTTAGAGGCGAACAGTTTCACTACACACGGCACTATTTGTTTCTGGTATTCCGCATCATCTAGGAGTTTACCCAACTGAAACAACAATCACTTGTAAATTACTAAGTCTGACACAGAATGAAGTGTGTGTATAAATAAAATAAGTCATTATGCTTCATTAATATTTGTTTCGTTAAAAGAGATCTGAAAACTTAGTAAATTTAATTTATGGCGAAGGTTGAACGGCGCAATTTAATTAGTGTTTAAGTATGTCACATGTTGTGTCACAGGCTTTGTATGAGGCCCTAAAAATAAAGATAAGGGGTAGACAACTTTGTATTCTCAGACAAAATTATATACATTACCTAGGAAATTAAGTTTTTGGGAAGGACATGTTCCTACACTGTAGTAACTCAGTACTTTTAAAGAAAATATACCTTAAACATAGGCGCCAACACAGCAGAACCAGCATCTCCATAGTGGAAGGCTGTCATCAGCTGCGGCAATATCTTATGAACACATACGGCTTCAGGAAAGTTGTCCAGGTAGGAACTAAGGGTCGAGAAGAACTTCCCTTTTTCAACTTTGTCCTTGATCTGTATCTCTTCAAGAAACAGCATTGTGTCTATCAGATCATTTTTGAAATACCCACCAGGCTTCCGACACCTAAAAAGTTAGATAATAAAATGGCAACCCTGTTATTGCTGGGTCAGAGATATAATCCATTGTAAGTAATTACAGATGTGATTCCTATACAAGGCACATGTACGTTTGTTAAAAATATAAAAAATTTAAAAACAACTATGTATAAGTTTGAGGCAAGTAGGACTTATACCTACGCTTTATACTAAAACAATGCTGTGAAGAGATAAAGTATGTAAGTTTGGATGTAACATCATGCTATGTAACAAAATCTTGCTCTTTCAGCTATGATGTCACTGACTGTAATTGGATAGGTTTTTAATTGAAAATAGTTCTCCCTGAAAAAAAGCACAGGCAGAAAAGCTTGGGGACTAATATTTAAAAATTATAATGTACCTTGTAATAATATCTGCAGGATTTGGTCTGGACACAGGGTTAGCACTGACCAGTTCACAGTACAATGTGCACAGTTGCTTTGGAATGTTGTCTGTTGTTTTCAATGCCGGCTGATTTTTAAGAGGTCCGTTATATGCTTCCCATATTAAACAACCAAGACTCCACATGTCTGATGAGCTGAATAAAATAAACAATTTTAATGTAATGTATATTTAAAACTATTAAAAAATTTCCTTTAAAACTAAAGCTAATAATATAATAATAGGTAAAATTAATACAAAATTAAGACAAATAGTAAATCAAGAATAGTTTAAAAATAGTAAATCAATTATTGGATACATTCAAATAATTATATCCAGTTAGGTAGGATATTGTTGAATTTATACTTAAAAAGCTAAAGGAGTTATGATTTAGACATTCATATTATATCATGATATTAGTTACTAGTTACAAAAAAAAATGTATATTAAATTTCATATTGTCATTCAAACTAACCACTTGGTAATAGTTTTAAGTTTCACAGGATCATTTTTCTCAGGAGGGTCATATATTTCAAGTGCTGGTAATATTTTCATAGGTATAGGGTTGGCTGTATCCTGTCCCTGTGCCGTAAGGAACTCAAACCCTCCGAGTTTCCATTCTCCAGCTAGAGTCACAAACACGGAGTACAGGCAGACATTATTATGCCTCATATTGCCATCATTATTTAAAAATGATAATGCTCTCTGTAACACATCAAGTATATTAGAAAATAGCTTTTGTAGTGAGTTGGTTTTTATGTTTGTTTAATTAACAATCATAGACTAAGATCAGATCACTTAACCTTTTTTTTTCATTTCTGTTTTTATTGATGATGCAATCCAATTATGTATGATCTGTCTTTAGGTAGTAACAAATTTAAAAGGAAACTTACAGTGATTTGAAATATACCCCAAGCAAGAAATAGCTCCTTTTGTGGACCTTCCAATTTTGTATCCTCTATGTGTGTGGCTAAAGGTTCTACATATTCAGTAGCTATATACAAAAATTTCTCAGTTTCACAGCTATCTAAGTAATGTAAAAGGCTAGGATGTCTCATAGTCTTCAGTTTCTTTAGGGAGGCCTTAGCAATATCAAACAGTGTTTCAGAACTCTTCTGAACATCGAATAAAAATATAGATACTTCATCTTGCGTGCCTCTTTTTTTTCCTTTATGTAGAGTCCATACACTTCTGTCTTCTAATCCAGGAACGGGATCTCCTATTTCGTAAGGAAAATCCTTCGTGGGATCCCGAGAGAAAAACGACCACATTATGTCTTTTTATTTATTATTTACGCCATTTAAACATACTTTCTCAAAAAATCCACTTGATAATGCAGACTTAATAGCATAATCTTTGATAATAAATACCTAGTAATGTAAGTTTTGTAATTACGTGTTAATTTATAAAAGAAAAATACGAATTTATTTTCTATTCATGAATTCACCATCCACAAAGAGTTGTGACAAATCTGACAAGTGACAAGACACGACATGATCTACGAAAGCAGAAACAGATTATAATAGTATTACTATTAAAATCACATGAATTTATTAAAAATTAGAAGAAATTCTACTATTGTTGACTGTGTGAAGAAATTACAAGTCTTTGATGTTTCACGACAAACAAAAGTATCATAAACTTGAACAGTTATGATTTAGTAATGTAGTTCTTTAGTAATAGGTAAATGGTCTCCAAGATACAAGCTGAAGCTATGGTTAGTTTGGAAACCACTGTTCATGATCGTCAATGCTTGGTAAGTTTCCTTTTTTTAAAGTCCGGTGAAGCAGTCAAAGCCTGCGCTCAGGCTAATTGCGTAAATCTCGTCCAAAAAAAAAAGTTTCCTTTTTATTTTGAATTAACTGGTTGTAAAGTTTTATGAACAAATAATTAATAAATTGTTATGCTTAGTTAGTTTTGGACAACGCATCCTTATTTCCCTGTAATGGCACTTTCGGCTGCTTTGGGTTTCGGCCAATGACCTTATAACCTCTATGGTTTCGGCATCACAGCCGTCTCAGCTGAGTTGCGTTTCATGTTCGACACAGAGTACTTAAAGGCTGGTTTTATAGCTACGCTGTCAGACGCGCCGTTGAGCAGCGCCGCTGTTAGCAGCGCGCGTTTGAACAACGGTCCGCTGTAAAACGAGATTAGTACCGCGCGTTTCGCTGCTGTGTACAGTCCTCTACAAAATGAACATTAATGCGGTTAGAGTAGTGGCTATTTACCTCTTATGGAAAAGAAGGCAAAGAAGACTAGCTGTTGATCCTTATAATGGTACAAGGTTAGTGAGAGGTGAACACGTAAGATCTTTTTGCGATTTACGAGAAAATAATCATAAATTTTATAAATATTTTCGCCTATCAATAACTAGTTTTGACGAATTACTCTGCAAGTTACAGTCCTCTTTACGACGATCCAGCTTATTTCGCATCCCCATAACTCCAGAGGAAATATTGGCGATCACTCTAAGGTAAATTAAATAAAATCGATATTATAATTCATGTTGTACTGTACTTAACGGCGCGTCTCAACAGCGTCACTCTAAAACGCGTACTGATCGTATCGTAACTAGCGGCGCGCGCTTCGGCAGCGCCGGCGAACAGCGCGCGTTTACTCAACAGCGCTGCTCAAGCGCGTGGCTATAAAACGAAACTAGAACCCAGAACAAATCCGAACGCGCGCGCTTCAGACGCGCTGTCGAAACGCGTAGCTATAAAACCAGCCTAATATATAGATGTTCGATCAGCTGAGATTTGTACATGATAACTGTCACCTTGCTGTCACTCTGCGTAATTCTGTCAATTTTTGTTTGTCAAAAATCTAACATCTTATCTTACCCTTCGTACCAAAATCTCGTTGAGGACTGAGAGAATTTGTTTTGCTTTCTAAATAACATAAAAAGATAATATGCTATACTAGTTTTGAGTAATAATCATTTTATAAACGACAGCATAAATATATAAATCTTAAATAAAAGCGAGCTAATTGCTAAAAAAGCCATGTCGAAGTCGGTGGCACGACTAAAATCTATGAAGAAGGTGGCAGATAAAATTAGCCATAATTCGAATTTACGAACTAATATTCCATCTGGTATGGCTGCCGCAGGGCCTCCGTTGGGGCCTATGCTCGGACAAGTGTGTATTCTGTTACTTTTGTTTATATTTGTAAAATGAACTTATGTTGTAATCATAACCTATACATTTATTTATTTTAGCGAAACATTAACATATCAGCATTTTGCAAAGATTTCAATGAGCGCACCGCTAATATAAAGCCAGGTATACCCTTGCCGACGAGAGTAAAAGTTAATGCGGACCGGTCTTATCAACTCGTCATTCATCAACCCCCAGCTTCATATTTCTTGAAGCAAGCTGCTGGTATCAGCAGAGGTGCCATGGAACCAGGTGAATTTTCTGACATCTAACGCAAAAGAATAACCTAATGAATATCTTATGAATATTTTAATCTTTTTATGCCAGTATGCTAGACAAGAATGTAAAATGCTTAATCTGTGCTGTAGCATACAAAATGTTAATGCAACCAATATGAATTGTTTGCAGTTAAAGAAACTAGTGGTAAAATAACTTACAAACATCTATATGAAATTGCAAAAATAAAGGCAAAGGATCCCCCACTGGAATGGAAATCCCTGAAGGAGATCTGTGTAATGTTGATAGCTACGGCAAGAACTTGTGGAATAGAAATTGTTAAAGATTTGGACCCAAAGGTAACTTTCCATGTCATATATTACTGATTGAACTGAAAAAATAAATATTGTACCAAAACATTTTATGAAAAGTATATACTTAATGCTAAGAAAAGTACAATTTCCTTGCACTGTAAAAAGTTATCAGATTTTATGGAGAGCCAAACTCCTACTCTACAAACCCTAACCTAACACTCTCTTACTCTCATTACAGCATATAGCATGCTGCTTGAATCCTAGTCTTAAGTTTTTAGAAACCCTACACCTTAGTCAAAATATGTATAAATAAAACCTATATGAAATAAATTTTAGCATTTATGGCAAATGTACTATTCGGTCTCAAAATTTCTGTTTACCTGTTTTACCAAGGCATATTGGATATTACCCAGTTTGTGGACATCAGAAAAATAACGATATGAAATGCTGGTAGTCTGCTGCTAATGCAAGGCAGAAGGAAAATTACCTATTCATATCAAGTCTTTTATTTTATTGTATATATAATTGATTCTACTGTTTTCTCAATGTTTGGGGTTATGCAAGGCCATAGAAATGTTCTTGTCCAAATGTTTATTTATAATATTTCAGGAATATGGTGAGTTCCTTCAGGAGAGGAAAAAGGTTGTAGAAGAGCAAAAGAAGCAATTACAAGAAAAACGAGAAGCAAAAATGTTAAGGACAGCATAATTGTACAAAATTTATTGGTAGTAAATTTATTAGGGACTAGTTGGATTAAGAGATGAATATTTTCATTTCAATTTAAATAAAACAATTAAATATTCAAAATCGCTTTATTGAATCTCTGTTGAATATATCTTTGTGTAGTCCTCCTAACATTTAGTAGCTGCTTTTTGTACAGGCATATTGTCAAAGAGTATAAGTAGTCAAGTTTTAGATTTCTACAACATTATGTAATCATTATCATGGCACATTTAGGAATTATTATTAAAAAATAATAAAGCATAGCTGAGTGATTATCAGTGGCAGATTGTCATTACATCTAGAATAACTAATGTTAGAGATTTGCACAAGGAACAACTGAATCATAATTATGTACATCATATACATATCAGTCTACAGACATTTAAAAGCTATATCTAAACGACGATATATATCTATATATTGATATTTATTGACGATACCTACAACCATATCACTTTGTGAGCACCCATGTGACATAATTCCAGTATAATAATTTAATTTTCGATATTTGTAATTAGTAACCTCAAACCGAGCAAGAAATCTTACAAGAACATTTACAACTATCAGTATCACATATAAGACAGTCTCTTAAGAAGTTCCCTTAGAGTACAACCAAAACTTAAAATAAAATTTGAAATCTTTATAAAAATATGCATTCAATATGCTTCTTTAAATCCTTAAAAGTAATCAGGCATTTATATCCTTACCTAAAAGAAGACAGAAAAATAAATATTTATTACACAATACTTTGTATAAGTAGGTAAACACTGATTATGCAAGCTTTGTATGGTAACTGGTGCATAAAATAAATTCGAAGTACCTAACATCTCCAAGCTACATTAATATTGGTGTCAAAACTAAGATCTACACATTTGTACTGTAAATAAAATTTTGTACTTTGGTAGAATACTGTTCACAGATTAAAAGTTGCCAAGTGCATGTGTTCCAAAATATTGCCAAAGGTAGAATAATACAGCCATCGATAAGTAAGTTATCAGCAGGATATGTTAGATGTGTGCTCGGAGCGTTTCAGTTTAGGCGAATTTGGTAATACTTCTGGCAACTCTGTGACTTTGTCAATCGTGAAGTCTGGTAAATCAGAAGACTCCATGTCCTTTTGCAGTGGTATCCACACTGTGCCGCCTAGTTCTGCTTCTTTTCCTCCCTGAAATAAATAAAACGATATGGGTAATGATAATAGACAATTTTTGCGGCATAAATTGTGTTAGATATTGCTGATCAATAACAACAACTAAGCAATTAAAAAGATGCACGGTGTTTTATTTAAAACGAAGCACCGCCTACTAATTTAAATTATGTCAATGTCTTGGCTTTGATACAGAGTCGTTAATCTTATATAGATGCATTTAAGATGCTATCACATGAGAGCTATGTAGTTTATCGCCCATGCAGTCCAAAATTATCACTGCATGTAGGTAGTACTTCGAATATAATTGTGATGACAAAACAATGTAGATAATGACCTTGATATCAGTTTCCAATTTATCGCCAACCATAATGCATACGCGAGGCTCGACCTTGAGCAGCTTGCAAGCTTCCAGGAAGATGTGCTGGTCGGGCTTCTCCCACGGCAGGTCTCCGGAGACCAGCAAGCAGTCGAAGTACTTGCGGAGCCCCAGCAGATCAATCTTCTGCCACTGGGCGCGAGACGGCCCGTTCGTGATCAGACCGAGAAGGTAATCCTCCCTGTCCACATTTATTCACCAGCCTTTTGTTATTTCTAGCTGCCTTTAATGCTGAAACTCAGCACATGATACAACAAAGCAAATGCACTTGCACGCCTACTGCAATTGTCCCAGCAATGAATATGTACGAATTGTTACGGTGTCTACGCTGGTTTACGAGCTTTGTGATTTCAATAAATTAAGATACCTACTTTCAGTTAATTCAACTAAGCCAACTATTGCAGTATGTGCAAGAGAATTTAAGATAACACATGGAAATGAACACAGTATTACACGTGCAATTCATAAGATCAATATAATTTGCACATGAAATAGAACTTAGGAACTAAAGGTATGCTATGTTGAGGTAAGTCAAAACAATTGAAATTATTTAAGAGTTACCATTGTAGTCTCAAAACAGCACACTTTATCAAGGTAAAAGACAATGGAGATATTTTAACCAACTCTGAAACTTTAGTACTGTGTTACATAGTTACAACTTGAGCATTCACGTAGTTATTCAACTTCCAAAACTATCTCCATTGTGTAACTGAATTTTCTGAGGTAATGTATTACCTTCGCCGTGATGTACTCCCTCATATACTTTACAAATACAATTCAAACCTAAGTGTTGCGCACGCGGCGCCCCGAGTTTACTCACTCGTTGAGCAACAACTGAACTGTAGAAAAACAAGTCATTTATTAGCAACATGCGCTCAAAGCCAGCCCAATACAATTGCAAAGGCATAAAAGTGCATTCGATCACTGTGCACTATAGTATTTCTTTTAATCCCTTGATTTTATGTACTTATTTCTGTTTAATACCAACCAGGTATTTGGTACAAAATGTACAAAGTATTATGTGTTATGCCCTCACAATGTTTTGGTCCCGACTTTTCTATGATATTGATAAATCAGTATTGCGCTGATTATTCATAGTCTTATGTGGCATGCACGATCCAATGATAAACGTAAACAATCTAAAAATACACGTAACACTAATAGTGAAATGCGTTGTGGGCTGGACGTGAACGATGGAAACATGAATTACAGTTCTGAAAAATGACGGAAACAATTTAGTACCACATAACACCATGCACAATATTGAAGTGGTAGAGCAGGTGATATTGTTCTGAGATCAAATAAATAAAAAATATAACATTAAGTACTAAGGTTACAAAAAAATATTAACCATTCGTTGAGGAAACTAATTCCAAAAGGATGCTATAGGCAACTATAGGATCAAGGAGTAAGGAGCATTATATAAAAAAACTTTTTCAATCTTAGAACAATGGTTAAGTCCGCTAAATAATAGGTAATAACAGTAATTTCTTTGTTCTATAATGACATTTATGTCGTTGCGATAGAAGTCAGTATAAAACAGCAAAGAAATTGCCAATTAAAATTATTTACAAATAAAGGTAACATAAAATTACATCATGGAGAAATATTTTTGGAACGGCGATCTCAATTCACGTGTAAACTTTAAATATTTCTTCATAACATGTAACATGTGTGAACAAAATGTAACCAACATACCTCAGTGTATCCAAGAGATGTATTACTTCGTGCGTTAAAGCCAAACACTGAAACCTTAATTTTACCCACTGGGTTGATATACTTTCTGAAAAGAAAACGTTTCGTATTAATTTCAGGATGGCAATTAAATATACAACTTGTTTTCAGAAGATGCAAAAGCTTTACAAAGAATTTTTAGAGAGCACGTCTGTCTTTCTCTATCTGGATAACTTTATTTGAATTCTAAATGACGTTCATTACCTTTTAGTTTAGATCTAGAACATTCCTCAAGTAGTAAGATAAAAATAATTGTATGAATCAAACCCAAATCTAAATCTGTGTCTCTATGTGTAATGTTATCGACACAAGAAATCTGTTTCTTTTATTGTAAAGATGTGTCTACAATAACTAATGTTATAAAGAGGAAAGAATTGTATGTTTGTAAAAAATCAACTGAAAAACAATTTGTCTCATCCAAACTCATCGCAAACTAGGCAGAGCTTTTATTATGGCAACCAGTAAACTGATAAACATACTTATATATTTCTATACATAAATATTATTGATAAATTAAAACCAGACACAGAACGAATGATGGAGCTCATTACACTAAAATAGGTGGGAATCGAAACCACAACCTCCAGTTTAGCAGTCAGGTTCACTAACCACTAGAATAACAGGCTAGTCTTATATAACTTTTTTTTGTCCAAATAATAATTAATTTAAGAACTGAATAACAAAATAAATAATTTAAGAGGGAACTCTACTCGCGAAAATTAAGAAAAATAGGAATTTAAAAAAATTGTGATGTCCCACTGCATCCGTTCTTTTCCTGTAAATTGCGTAAGGGACAACCACAGCTCAGGCTGATATCACCTACAAAATCATTGACCAAAAGACGTTTCATATTCCGCTGTTTTCTTGTCCAAAACTGGACTGATCCCAAAAAATTATAATAACAATTTACAAGAAAAGTACCCATATCTACGCTTTTATCGTTTTCTTTTTTTGTTTAAATCCTATCAAATTTGTTGAAAATCTTTCGAACGCGGCGGTTTTTTTTTAGATTTTTCGAAGGTCATATTTTTTTGTATTGTGATTATGTATTGAAAGAAACGAAAAGATAGGGGCAATCATTAAGTAAACCTAGATTTTAAAAATATACTATTGCTCTAGAATTTAGCATTTTCCATGATAAAAACATGCCACTGGTAGCGGAAAGGGCCCAGTAGTGTGCCCTCATAAGTTCCTACATAAAAAGCATTGTATCTTAATTTCGCGCTATGTTCCACAAAACGATCTTAAAATGAACGTGCAAGTTTCTAGGAATGTTTAAAAAAAACGTCTTGGCACGTGCCGGGGCTCAAATTTGAGACTATGATATCGCGTAGCTGTCTGGTGCTCTGTTCTGACATACAAATCCTGTCAAGCACTTTTCATGAGAGTTCATTATCTTGTTACAGTAGGTACCTACATACTAATAATACAAGGCGTTTTGTAGATTTCAACACGTTCTTCCAATGAACGCGTCATTTCCATTCACAACGCGGTGTCTTTTTACAATTATTTATAGCTGTCTACTGGCCGTTTATAAATCTCTTGTGAACGCCCACACTAAGAAATGAAATTGTTACATTTACGTAGATGTTTTAAATAAATTTATCGCTCAACACACGTATTTGGCGTGTTTACATTAATAGGAAGATGACAAGTTTTGCTTAGTCATTGGACGTACCTTAGTACGTACATGTTTAGTTGTAGGTACTTTTGTACAGCAGACGTAGAAGTGCATTCACATTCTAGGCCCGCTGCCAAGTCTAATCGTAAAAGCAATTTCACCGAATTGTATCTACAGACATACTCGTACATGTCTTTAATAATACTCTCTTTGTCACTCGTTTGGCACATTTTTATTATGTAGGTAATGAAGATGTTAAACAGTGTAAAGAAACAGGTGTTTATTACTCTATAGAAAGCTTAGTTTATTTAAACAAATAGATAATAAACCTGAAATTAATATTAGGTCGTTAGGTCGTTACTTAGGACATTGGCGTATTGGTGAACTAGACAATTTAATCTCAAATATCTGGCATTTGGTTGGGAACTTTAAATTCAAATTTATTTCAAATTTAGGCTTGTTTATTTATGTGTTTGCACGCCATTTATTTTTCTTTGACACCGTTCTGTTCACAAAATGGAAAGTAAAATAGCGGGTTATTCAAGAATATGATTTCCACTGTAGCAACAGTGCTTCTATAACAGTTCAAAGAACACATAATAACCTACAGAATCAACCCTGTGGACGGCGGACCGGATAACGGAGGCCAGAGATGAGGGAATTTTGAATCGTATCGTTACTTGCGATAAAAATGGATCCCGTATAACAATCGAATATGCACATCATAGACGAAAGTGCATAGATAATAATGGCAAATACTCTTACTTATTAAATACTAGCTGACCCGTGCCCACTTCGTTGGGCATAATGTTAATAATCCTTTTTTAGTACATATAACCTAACGATTTAAATTATTTTATTAATATTAAAAATTAAATTATCTATACTAATATTAAAAAAACTACTTTTTGTAACTTAAATATAAAAGTTAGACATATGCTGTCGTTGACTTTTTTGTAGGCATTTTCAAGCTCCACATCTTTTCTCTAGAACTCAAAAATATATCTTTCATAGATAAGGCAGCGTTCGTAAGAAACGCTTCATTCGACCGTTTTTTCTCCGATTCTCTTTGCAAAACGGACTACCACGTAAAAGCCTTTTTATTTTTCGGTTTTTTTTTTATAACCTATGACACTCAGCAATAATGTCTATTGCTGAAAGAATTTTTAAAATCGGTTCAGTAGATCCCGAGATTACCCCTTACAATTTAACAAACACACAAACTTTACTTCTTTATAATATTAGTATAGAAATATAGCATTTTATAATATTATTTTCGTACTTTTCCCAAAATAAAACACTAATTTCATATGTAAGGACCTGATACTGGAACGGAGTTCCTTCGTTACGACCTCAAAAATAAGTTTATAACGTAATAATTACGAGTAAACGTTTGCCTTGAGTTACACTAACACTAAAAGGGAGTAGAGCATGACGATGCACATAATTTAGAACGTGCATAAACTTTTCGTATTTAGCCAACACGAACTTCGTTGTTTTGACAAATTTCTGAAATGTAGCTGCTTTTGCCAAAGGATATGATGTGCAATATTGAAGCTCTTACATACGTGGGTTGGTGTAAAATATTAAGTATGAAATTATTTTGGATGTAGAGGCGATAATGTTTTGTATATTCTAATGTATGTCTGTACCTACTGTTTAGTCTGTAAGTATATGAAATTATTATATTTGAATACTAACTGGCAATATGTCTATAGTTCTTGGGCAAGCAGTTGCGCCATAGATGAGCCGGCCATTCGTCCAAAGCGTAAGTGTCATCGTCAGGGCGGGCTCGGAAGGCGCGCAGGAAGTTTGATCCGCTCTCCACGGCAGCTTCTTGAGGCATGCCGAATTCCTGCTGCAGTATCTCTATAATCTGGACAAAGTTTAGGTTCATTAGATTTTATTTACACTCCTTTCTACATACAAACTACTAGAGAACACTATTAGCTTGGTGCGCCGGCGCTAGTTAAGACTATGTTCTTCAATTCCTAATATACGTCTACATTTAAGCAGTCAGTTGGTAAGCAACAAGACATCAAGTAGGTAGGTATATCCATAACTCGCTTGACGGACGTGTGCGACTCGTGCAAGACCGATTCCGCGAACGTGTACAGTACTGTTTATGCGCACCAAGCCTAATATGGATGCACTAATATGTCGTTTTCAAAAACTAGGTATTCTTGGTCATGGATTGTAGAGGCAGAATCACAGATATAATATAAATTAGGACTAGAGGTCTAGGTTTATGCAAAGATGATTGCATAAACAGTAACACCCTGCAAGTGCATACAAATACAATATTATAATAATAATTAATAAAGTTAATACTGACTAACTAAGAATGGATTGTTACCCAGAACTTCTCGTAGATATACGAATTCGTTCATTAAATTAGGTAACTAGGTACCTAGAGGGCCATTACAGAAACCGAAGAATTTATAAGTACTTGCCTATATGCAGTAGTGGGTTATAGAAGGCTGAAGACGATTAATTAATATTTGACAGAAATAGATATCTAAGGCACATTGACTAAAGGAAGTAATAAAAACTCCACTTAAATGTTACTAAGAAAAGCCGTCTACCTTTTAGTGAAACAAAATGTGTTTTAACGTCCTTCGCATCCTATATTATATCTTCCTCTGTATTTTTATTTTAACGTTATTAACGATTTAATACATTGATATTTGAGGTCGTTAGTAAAAAATATTTAAATTCATATAAAGAATTTCTGAAAATATATACGAACATTCGCATTTCAAAGTCTTCTAGTATAAATAAATAATAAGGTCGCGTGTCGCAACATTTTATCTAAATTGTGTAACGTGCCTGATAACTTTAAAAACGTGCGAAGTGTTATGTATTCTTTATCTGCAGCTGTCTTACATAAAACTACTATAAGTTCGGAAGGAAATGATAAAAAAATCTCATTATTTTCATAACTTTGACACTGCAAATTTTGGGTTAATGACCTTACGAACATTTGCACTAATTTGTAGTTTTTCAGTTTTGTCTTCATGTTCTTGTTTGACATTTGTATCTAATGTAAGGAAGTCTGTTACAGGAATAGAGAGGGGTCAACGTTCCCAGTGTAGCGTCGTTCACTCACCTGCTGTTTGGCACACTCAGTGGATGAAAACTGATACCGCGTCGGTAATGAGTTTAAATCATTTTCTGTCATCTCATGGCTACGGTACAAAGACTATGTTCTAACAGAAACAGTTCATTAAAAATAATAAACTATTATTATTTTTAGTGCTGTAAAACATCTGATTTTAGTAAAAGATACTGAAATCAAAATTAACTTTCATTAATAATAATAGTTCTTCATTTTAGATCCATAAAATATAAATACACAACATAACATTAATGAAACGAAATAATTATTATACATTTATTTTTTTGTAAAAGTAATGTGGGTATAATTCCTATTGTATATTTCATAAACATTTAAGCGATAATAATTTTGTAAAATGTTTCATTACAACTTTATTATGTAAGAACAGGGGTGAAATTTGTTTTCATGTTTTTGTTATTAAACTCTGTTATATAACAGCAACCGTTTTGAACAATACTCACCCTTACTACCCACTTATATAACAAATTGTTAAATAAAAACCAAGCGTCTGTTTACATTAAAAACTTTATTGAGTACCAAACAATATTACTGTTATAAAACATAAGAAGCCAGTCAAATTACATTACAGTGATATTAAACCGTTATATTCAGCAAATCCTTTAAGAAAATATTTAGTTAGATATTTAAAAGAATCATTCAGTAATTACAAAACAAAATTTAAGTACATTGTAGTAAAAATGTATTGAGTTTAATTAAAATTTAACATTAAAACAAGTAGGTAATTGTGCCTACCTAATAATTAACATTATAGTTTAATCTCCAAACAATTTTTTACCTAACTCCATTAACCTGTGATTCCTGCACATCTTAAGGGCACCAGCTTTCTTAAGGACTGGTATGACACTCTCGTTAGAATCTACTAGTCTACACAGGAAGTCCTCAAATGCTGACTTGACATTGGGTGGGAGAGTTCCTACTTTGACTTTAGTTAGCATCTCAGCAATGCCCTGAGCCCATCCACTTTCTATGGCAAACTCTGATATCCATGGCACTATTGTAAGAACTCCACTCATGGTCTGCATCCCCAAGAACCACAAGTCGGCTATTTCATTCCAGTGTTCTTTGTAGCTCATTGATACAACTAAGGCACTAGGGTCATTTGATTCATCAATGTTGTAGGCATCCCAAAGGAATCTTATCGTGGATTGAATATATCTGCATATGGAGAAGTCATTCTTCTTTACTTTACTGGCTTGCTGTTTCAGAAGAAGTAATCCCAACACAGCCAAATGCCCATGGAGGACTAAGTTCTCAGGTATGTCCTTTAATTCAGGCAGGTCATTGAAGATGAATTTCAGCAGTGTATTAAATAGCATGCTGGTTTCTACTACTTTAGGGGCCAGTACAGTGAGATTCATGAAAATATTACAAAGGCTAACCATGGCTGCCCTTGAGTCCTTCATATCTTCCAAAACTGAAGGGTCCAACTCAGGAACAGGCGTATTTTTAACTTTCCCCCTTTCAGACTTTGGCACAGGTGGTCTCTTGTAATGTACAATTGACCAATGGAAGCTCATGGCTTCATAAAGAATGTCCTCTTGTTTTAGATTTAATACTATGGTCCTTGCTTTGTCTTCAACTACTAAGTGGCAAAGTGCAGGTAACATTAGTCTCAGGAGGTCAATCTGTCCCATAAGGTTAGTATCTACATCCATGGCTTCACCATCAGATTTATTCTTTTCAGCTAACTTCCTAGCTCTGTAGGCATGGAAGGAATCATTGGCCAATGAGAACATGAATGGTAGTAAGGTGTAAATTTGTTCCCTCATGGCTGTTGTTTCTTGAGCGATCCACGCCACCAAAACTCTGACCATGGCACAAACATAAACCTTCTCAGCATCGGGCAGTTTGTCTTTGTTCTTATCATTGTATACCTTTGTCAACATGGATACTATAGCATTGAAGGCTCCCTTTAATCCAGTGTAAACTGACTGCTTTTCTTTTTGTTCCAAGTCCAGTTGATCAGTGGCCATGTAATTAATAGATAACTCTAGTACAATAAAACAAGAAGTTACTAAGTCAGCATTAGCATAAGCTTGTTTGAAACTTCTGTCATCTAGTTGCATTCTTACTTCAATGGCACAAAGTTGTTGTAGCAATAGGAAGAACTTCTTTGGATTCTCTTCATCATTTAAGGTCCACTCAATGCCAAGTAAATCTACAATGTTAGCGGCAAGTTTGAGAGCAGGATCTCTTTGATTTTTACCAATTTTACTGGTAAGGATATCATGAAGAGCTTTGTATATACTCTGTGGCCAGGTCTCTTCAGATGCCCCTGGTATCACTGTACACTTATTGCAACTGTATAACAGAGCACTCAAGATTGTAGCTAATTCAAATTTCCTTTCCGATTGGTCAGTTGCAAAGTCTAATGCTATTTTATTTACAAGAGCATGGAAAGGTTTAGGATCATCACCCCAAGCAGCGGGGCCATACCTGCTAACTAGCTTCACTAGAATGTTCAGAGCTTCATCTGTTTGGAAACTTTGAAGCGAGTATATTTCTGACATTTTGGTAATGGCACCAACTTCAATGAGCGCCTTTTGACCGGCTTCATATTCAGCAATACATTGAAGGCATGTGTATGCCTCACTGACAATAATAAGGTCATCATCGTAGTCTTCATTTTCTGAAGTTTGTACTATCTCAAGGAACACAGGTATATTAGCTAGCATTTCCGGGTGTGTTGCTAGTTCAGGATCATTACAGAAGTTTGTAAGTATTGACAGAGCAACAGACTTGTACACAGTCGGCGGGCAGTCATCTTGCACAGTGTTACAGGTTAGTAGCTTTTTCAGAAACTTGAATCCGATGGCTTCGAAGAGTGCTTTTTTAGCTTGTGTGTTGCAGTCCTTGCTCTTCACAAGCTTAGTGACCATGAAGAGTGCCGCGAATTTCTCCGTATCGGTTTTCGAGGCTTTTAGTATTAGTATGCATTTCTTTATCGGCTCGGATATATCGCCCATGATTACAAAACACACGACGCGATCACAAAGCGCAGTAGTGAGCGCTCCACTGAACGCTGGGTCCGCCGTTGAATCGTTCCGACAGCGGCTCGATCTACATCACGTTTATAATTAGCATGCGTTCTCTTCCAAAATATCTAAATCTGGACGTCGAGCTCACGTTCTCCAACTATGAAATACTATTTTTAAACACACGCTGGAACGTGAACAGTATACACGCGGGGTGCAACAAGCAGACCAGCGAGTCCAAACCAACGAAAATCAACGACGTAAAAACTTCAAAACTTGCGATTGCGAGATTGCGATATAACCACGATGACAGCGCGCGCACTTCGTTCCGAACTACAATCCATGACCGTGGCAATGTCACAACATTATTTTAAAAATATTACTTACCTTGTTACAGGCTCTAGTGTCCCCCTTTCTTGTTTGTATTAGTGTATTATCTAGATCGAAAAATATAGCTGCCACATCACTATTTTCACCATAATACGAATTATTTGCCATATTTAGCAGATTTGTGTAGTAACGCAAGGAAAAAAACAGCTGCTTTGTAATGACGTCACATTGACAATTTCCAACAACGTCAGAAACGAAACTGCGTCTCGGGTTCAATATTAATATTTTTATTCACTTACTCTTATGACATTAACGAAGATTTCTGATGTTCTTTCTCGCTCTTTATAAAACCTTATGGTGCGGTCTTTACGCCATCTAGGTTTGTAGACTTCAACTAACACAGTCTGATGTTAACTTGTAAATGTTTGTTATCTATTTACATACATAGCGACTAGATGGCATTGTTACTTTCAAATACCTTGTATCTTGTCATACATAATAATTGTCTTTAACTTTTATAGCAGTGTAGCCAGTTAATATGAGTTAAATGATTTCATAGAAGCAAGAAAACATTGTTACTAGGATAAAAATATTAATAAGTTGTAAGAACACTACCGTACCTGCCTACTTACTACTTATACTATACCGATAATTAATTTTAATTTCTTGGTAGGTATATGAAACAACAAGTTTTTATAAATAATTATACCTATAATGCCAAAAATATTATTACAAAAAGCTCCCCAGATCTTTCGCTATTAAAAATAAAATAGCATTTAACATGGGTGAAGAAAAAATCTATATTCTTCCAATATCTTAGATTTACCTATATGGAAAGTTAAGAGAACTTAGGTATAGGTAAGTAAATAGTATTTTTAATAGTTGTCAAGATTATGTTATTATAACCCTACTTTAGGTGCTTATCTACCTACCATACTATTCGTGTGTTATATTAGGAAGTTAGGAATCGCGTATTTGCCTTCAATGAGACAATAAAACGGATCTCAACCGACTTCCAGGTATGTAAATGCCGATAAAATACGCTTGTTCAGTATTTATGGGTATTATATATAAAAACAACATACCCCTTAATGTATTTATATATAATATTATTGATTGTTATGTATTAGAGTTTCGTAAAGCACTCTCGAATGATCTAAAATTAGCATATATTTTTTTAGTAAAACATCCCGTCTGCCTGTCAGAGGTTTCTAACTTTGTAACCTAATTAAATACGGGAGTAAAATTAACTTTTAATTAAATAATCTGTATAAGCCCAAAGTTGATAACCGTATTTTAAATTTGATTCATATTTAATGTGAGAGGGCTTTCATTTTCTAACCTTTAAATATATTTATTAGGTGGTCGAACTAAACGTAGGCATTTATAAATCCGCCGCTTTATTTTTATGCTGCAATTAAATTAATTTTAATTTAACTATGTAGGATTCATATTCAAGATTTCTTTTTACATTCTATTTCCTCCAGGGAAAACTTTATGGGCTATATCCGTAAGCAGGGTAAGCAGAAACGACTGGACTGAACAGATCTAATACTCTTCCAATCTGGTGAAGGTTTTTGTTATCTACATGGCGTACGTTCGAAAATTGCTTAAAACTGCGTAGATTAACTAAGGGCCTGTTTTCTCAGTTACATGAAAAACTGAGTTCCAATGAAATAAGTTTCCTTTGATTAAGTTTAAGTAAATGTTGATGCAATATAAATTGGAACACTTAACTTAGTTAAGCACACAACCTGAGATTCGCTTTCACTGATCGTGTTCATATGCGTTCATAAAATCGGCCTATTATGGCCGAAACTATTTTATATCTTGGGGTCAATGAAACTTTAAAGATTTGTGTTTGTGAAAGCTTGTTATTACTCTAAAATATGCCAAAATATATTTAAGTGTTGTCCAGTATTTTCTCATGTAAGTAATAGAAAAGTTATTTTCTTAAGATGGAAAGTACAATAAAAAATTAGAACAATAATATCAAAAGACGAGGTGTAGAATGGGTGAAACCACATATTGCGGTGAAATGTTGCTTTTAAAGCTTTATTGCATAATAGTCGGCAGGGTGCAAGCACTAATGAAATTAATTTTGCTCAGATGTTACTTGTACAACTAACAGAGGAAGATATATTAAGCTGCAAGGCTTTGTGGTTTGAATTCTTATTTTTGTCTCCTGTTAACAAAATTAGTTACCAATATTTTGTGAAAATATTAATTTTTAGGGTGCCGCGCCTCAAAACAAAAAAAAGGAACTCTAAATAGGATCGCTTTGTTGTCCGTTTGTCAAGATTTTTTTATCTCAGGATCGGGTGTTGGTTAAAAAAAAAAGTTATATTTATTTAACTTAATGTAAATCACATAGGAATTGCAATGGTGACCTTTAATACCACTAGGCCACCCGTGCAGTCTATGGAACCATATAACATGCTTGCTAGATAAGATATTATAGCCTTAAATGCTAGTATTTCACATTTTTCGTACTTAGGAGAACACGCAAAGCTGTCGTTACGGCGGCGATAAACTTAATAGTCTCTAGCCTTTGAGTATTGGCGTTCCTAGTAATATGATTGTATTATATTTCATAAAGAACGTGTAGATAATTAAATAAAAATCACTATTATTGATTTTAAATTATACTCATGCTATATCCAATGTGTCTACTGTTGCTAATATGTTTAAAGGCAGCATGTGTATTGCTTCATCTATTAGCTACAATAAACAAATTATAACTTCTACTGCTCCTACTGCTCAGATAATCTGGTTCTTTCTTCAAAAGACCAGTCCAGTAACCTGCATTTGTTAACACAATATTACTCGTGAATATTGTCTGGACTTTAAAAGAGACTGTGACCCCTGAGTTTGTTTTAAATTTCTTTTCAGGGCAGTCATTTAGGAAATGTCGACTCCAGCGAGTTTAAAAAAAAGTGACGTGTAAAAGTAATTGTATATCCTAATTGCATAATAAACTATTTCATTTCCTAAATATCCAGTTTCCACAGTTTAAGGGCCACGACAAAACTGTAATGTGTCAGTTTCCGAGATGACACATCGTTTATGGTTTTTGTCATGAGAACCATACTGACGACATACAGTAAGTTGCGTATAAACCTTCAAGCCATATATGAAAGTAATATGAGGAGGCCGGGATGAGTTACGATCAAGGGACACGTCATTCCGCGAACATAGAAATTCTTTTATCAACATTGTTTTGTTGGGATAATATGCTCTGGATACGTGGGTTCATGGTTATTTTATAACTGTGCAAGTGTGCAGGTATACTTTTGTATTTTTATTATACATAACCTACTTATGTTATTAGGATATCTTTTCTTTTTCCATCAAGACTTGAAGAATACGGTATCTATTTAGTAAAATATTTTACTACAGTTATTGTAGACCAAACCTACGGTTAACACAAACATAACGGAGGCTTCGACTCGGTCTCAGGCTTCGTGACGTGGACGTATTGACACAAGGTATAGCTAGTATACATGGAGGAACAGCGACGGTGGTCGCCTCCGACTCCCCTCTCATTTGTCTATATACACGCCGCACGTTCCAAAATCCACATACTATACACTATACATCTGTTTAAATTCCAACGTATCTCGAAACTAGCTCTAGCTCTATTTGTACAAACATTCAACTATAAAAACCGAACACATTCTGGGTTTTCCTCGGATTATCTACGTGGCTTCAACTACAAAGCTTTGCCAGCTCCGTAAAATGAGGAACGGTGGGACTAAACAACACCGTCTATTCAAAAAAATACATGTTTTGTGTACATATAGGTTGAGATCGTCAAGGTTGTAGTGATAAAAAGACAAAAGTCTTGTTCCAACAAATGTGGAAAGTGATCCAGCGTTTACCGTAAACCCCCAATGTCTAGGAGGGACCCAGCAATATACATGAGCACGAGACTCTAAAAAGGGACAAGCAAATAGCGATTGTGTAAGAAATTTATACGTGGAACTCGTTCAAGGGTTATTAGATTTCCTGTCACACGCAGGGCCCGCCGGCCGCAGGGCTTATTTGCCAAACATTGCCAAGTCAATGCCAATTTCTTGCGTAAACATTTTGTTCGGTCATTATCGTTTCTTGTTGGGTGTTTTGCACTGGTTTAAACAAATTATAGGCCAGTTTCAAAGTTGGTGCCAATTTTGTTCAATTTGAAGATTGTAATTTGCTTGAAGGGTGGCTGCCAGATCTCATTGACGTCATTTTAAGCTTATTTTCCAGACTCGTAACTCCCGCAAAAGGGGTTTTGTAGTTGTGTAGGTATCTACGTAGGATTGGTGTTATTTAAGTGCTTTTATGCGTAAGCGTGTTACTATTTAAGTAAACCTAAGATATTACCTAGTAGAAATTACAGTTAAGTAGTTTGATCTGAATTACTCTTGTGAAAACATTTACCCACTTACCCTTTTTACCTGCTATAGTAGGTAATAAAAAAACCTCAACTTATTTCTTTATCACGATCAGAAACATTACCTAAAACGAAAAACATTCGTATAAATTCTCGGCTATTAATTTGTCGACACATTCAATCTCGATTTAATTTTATGTATTTAGATTAGGCTATCGCGTAACACCCCCATTTCTACATTTGTAAGTTAGTTTGCGTCCGCTATTGTGCTGTTATCAGCATTCAAGATGCTTAACTGAATAGTGCGCCCCTCGCAGCAATTAACTTGCGATGCTCATTAGCAGCCCGTTTTCATTCGGTGGCCGTAATCCGAGCTCCGGCCAACTTTCTTTGAAACACCTCGATTTACTGTTACTGTGTCACGTGGCCGCTAATGTGCTGACGGCGCTAGAACAGCTGGGACTGTGGTTCTTACCATTAACGGCTATACTGCCTCCCCGGCGCGAGGCTGAAATATTTTGGCTGACATAAAAAATACCTTGCTTCAGGTACATTTTTGTTAATGCGTGTTTGAAAACGTGAAAGTTATGCGCACTGAGATATAAAGCATTTATTTATCTCTACTTTAGGGATTAAAATCGCGTATAATTAAACCAGGTAAAACATCAGCTACCCTAAATTAAACGGGGATAAGTGCAACATTTTTATCGATCAAAATCGCTAGTAATAGAGCTTTAATTTTGCTTCTAAAACTCAATTTTGCGAGGATCCATCCTAAGCCTCACTTCTTAGGCAAGTTAAACACAAACAAGCTAGAATCTGAATTGAACCGTTGCACTAGAGGTATTGATGGCAAACCGGTCCGCGAAGCAGTCCCGTGACTGGGTAACCGGTGATTTATACCAGGCAAACATCGCATGCGTTATCACCGCCTTGCACCTGACTTATCCGGGTGTACCGTACGCTCGCCGTACGCCAGCCGTACCGGTTCGAGTAAGCCGATTTGCGATTTCGATGCATATGGAATTACAGATTTTGGTAAGTTACTTGCCAGTTCCTTGCGTCGAACAGTAATCTGTGATTTCAGTCGTGTCATTTGAGGTGCTCATCGTAGTTGGATCTTTACAAAGCTCAAAAAAAGTACATTATATTTGAGTATTTTTTTTTTTTTTTTTTTGTAATGATGCAAATGTTCTGGTGATCGTACACTTTTATGAAATAAGGTTAAATACAGTAACAAAATATTACAATACCTATTTTCCAGCATTCAGTACCGTAATATTAATTCAGTGATTATAACTTGATAATACTATCCCTATAAAACTACATCGGCGTTTTAATTAAAAGTTTTGAAGTTTGTGTAAAGTTGTTAATTCAATAGGCAGACTGCTTAAGGTCAACGTATTTCTAACGACCTCAATATATTTCTGGCGGCTTTTCGTTGGTGTTAAGTGTGGTGCTCGACTCGGAAGTGCGCCCAGTTGATCCTCCGGTATTCATATTTATTACTTCCCGATCGACCTCGGCTCTTTCCTAATAGCACGTGCCGTTGAGCATATGTAATTTAAATGCTTTTAATCATGGAAGCCTTTGAAATAACATACGTATCGAGAGTAATTATTACGATAGTAGGTAGGCCTCGTATTTTAGCATCGAGACCTCACTTTAATGTCCTGTGGCGCGGTGTTTTCAAACAGATTTCGACGTAGTGGGGTAATAATTTATCTGATGTACGTATTATTGGTAGGCACAACTATTTGTGGGACGATTTGTCGACGCGGCGTGACGTCCTCTGACGTTACGCGTGTTCGTGGCGTTTCATTAACTAACGGATTGTTGCCGCAAGCCGTTGTGCGGCCCTGTCCAATTTGTTCCCAAAGCCGACGCTATTGGCCATCTGACCCCAATGCCTGATGATAATCATAAACGGCCCCTGCCAAATTGGTAATACCCGTTAGTGAATATCTAAGCAAGGGATAGCATCTAATGGCAATTAAGTTTAAGTTATTAGGCTGATAATAGTTATATTCTGCTATCTGTTTATCGTTGTTAATATATATCGCTAAGAAATAAAGCACGTACAATTGTCATGGTCATGTAAACGGCTATACCTACTTTTTGCAATTCGATAAATTGCCTGTAATTGTCCAAACCATCGAACCTATGATTCTATTGTTATCCGACTTCAAAAAGAGGAGGTTCTTAATTCGGCAGATTTTTTTATGTTTGTTACGCAACTTCTCCAGCAAATTGAAAACCACATTTAAAAAAGCTTTTTGTTGTCACCACAAACAGTGGTCACATATAAATGTCATTGAAGTCGGCTCCTTTTTACATTTATGTGTAATTAAGGTTACTCTTTTAGTTTTCTATAATCGTTTATTCGACGACCTCTGTGGTCGAGTGGCGTACACACCGGTTTTCAAGGTTTCGCTAGTTCTGAGATCCCGGGTTCGATCTCCGGACGGGTCAATATAGATACGGACGGATATTTCCTGAAAGGCAATCATTAGGTAAATAAAATAACAAATGTTTCTTTACTCAATATATCGATAACTGTGGACTTTTAAGGGGGTTCTGCGAGCGTCTGGGTCCGGACGGCTTGCCAATTAATCACTGCACGTTGCATGTAAATCTAGTACGTTTGTGTAGTGCCACGGATGCTCTTTGTTTGTAGGCCCCTTTTAGTTATCTTCAGTTTCAGCGATAGGATAGCTAACAGACCATTCTACATTGACGTATGTTATAGACATAAGAGCAGTAGATATATCAGTATTCATCGAATAATAATGAAAGTTTACAAGACTATCAAATCAACTTATTACAATAGTTCAAAATTAGGAATGCAGAAATTACATAAACAATATTCTGTAAGAGAATACAACCACGCAGTTATTAATAAAAAAGTTTATTTTTATGTTTTTGGAGATGGGAAAAAACAATTGAACTCGCGCCACTGTTACTGTGCGACACCGTTACCGTGACCGACACCTCTGTATAAGTTTGTACATAGTAATTGTTTAAGTTTTCACTTCTGTCGGCACTCCCAGAGTGCCACTCTTTTTTTTCTTTCAATGTTTTACCAGTCAATTTAAATATTGAGATAGACATGAAATTTAATCTTATTTATGTATATTTAACACATATGATTTAAAAACAGAAAAACTTAAACATTAGTTGAAAGACTGCGCAT
This sequence comes from Diachrysia chrysitis, assembly GCA_932294365.1. NCBI lineage: Eukaryota > Metazoa > Arthropoda > Insecta > Lepidoptera > Noctuidae > Diachrysia > Diachrysia chrysitis. Next base: position 5,127,469 of record OW028661.1, read on the forward strand.
TTCCAAGTTTCCTAAAAAAAAATGTAACCTCTGATTAAAGCTCGTCATGAATTCGCTGTCATTAAATGACTGCGGCAGTTACAAAGAAGAATGTAGGGAAAATGCGAGGTGCAAATAATGGTAAAAATATGGGAACATTTGGCGATTTTTCCGCCCTGCCGCCGTCAGTGAGTCTTGCATTCTTAATGTCATTCGTTCCATAGTAGGCTGTGAGAATATGGGAGCTTGTATCCCGTTTTCAACGCTTTTGACAATGAATTTTGCTGGTGATACGATTTTATTTGAAACGGCATTTAAATTTTTGTATTTTAAAGTATTTTCCAATACCACCATCATGATTTTTTTGGCAATGAGTGTGCTATCTATAATTTTTTAACCATATCTTCGTTGCGATGGTATGTCGGTCGGTTTAAACTAACTACTCAATGTCCACTAGCACTGTTTTCGTTCGTTTCGTTTGTAGTTCTTCTAATGTATTATCGCTAATGGGTACATCTATTTTTGTAATAATTAATGGTTTATCTGGCTTTCAGTTGGACTTGTGTATTCCCGTAAGCGTTTACAGTATCTAATTAATAAACGAAAATAATTCCTAAACTGACAGCTAGATGTTTATTAGAAATTGTCGCATATTGCCGGGATGGACACTAGTTTCAGATGTAGCAACCCCCTAGAAATTGAGTAACGGGCATTGAATTGGCCTTGGAATAAACATTTTACTGGTTTTAATTAAATTCCAATATGCAAAAAAAAAAAACGAATATCGCGTTGCGAGTGATGCTTATACGCTGCAGTTGTAGCTTTAAAATGAAATCGAAATACTGTATAACAATATTTTTCAGCCTAACAACCTAAGGGTTGGTTTCCAGTCTTCCCGGACTCAGGTGAATACCGCATTTTACGTGGAGCGATTGCATATCTGACCTTAACAAGCCATTTCACGGAGTAACACTGTATCCCATAGTAAGACTAGCTTGTCAGAAGTGTTTTGACTTAACGACCGCCAATTGATAACAATATAGGCTAAATAAATCTTCAGTTATGCACTAGAATGAGCTAACAATAAATAATATTATTAATAGAAACAATTTAACGTAACCCATAAAAATTACAAATGACCTTTACACGCGAGAAATTTAACTATGCAGTTAATAACGTTTTACGAAATGATTGTCAATGCGTAACATTGTCTCGTGTATAATTTAACGAGCAATGTAATTCTCGGTGAAATCAATATTACCTTGATTATATTATCTTATATAGTATATAAGATGTGAAGTTTTAGTGTTATGTATCAGTTCAGTTCCAGACTTGTTTGAAACAAAGACAACCAACTAAATCAACCAAAATGTTCTTCAAGGTAGTAAAGTTATATTGATTTTAAATACGTTTTAGTTTTGTTTTAAAGTTTAAAATGTTTTGGGATCATTTTGTCTAAACAGAAGTTTAGGCAACTTAGTTTCTATAAGAGAACATTTTTTTCTTCGACCTATACGTACAATAAACACCAAGTTTCAAGTGAGGTTTCCTAACCCAGTCAGTGTGACCAGTGACTCTTTTCCCAATTAGGCAAAACCTCAACCAGAAAAACAAGAGAGTTTCATTCTTACATAATTACCTCTGTCTGTTTCCAGGTTGTATGTGTGTTATCTCTTGCCATCGCCGCCGTCTCCGCATACGGCCACTCCTCGCAGTACATCTACCGTCACGACGGACACCATGAGCCCGTGCACCATGGATACGACCATCACGACTACTACGTAAGTATTAAAGAGCCTTCTGACTTCAAAGCTTGATCAAAGATATATAGCGCGCCTTAATCTTAATCTCAATAAATCAGTATAGTTGTATTTGTGTATGTACCTTAACAAATTATTAATAAACCAATCAACATTAGCCCTATTTAAAAGGTAGTTTTTTTATGATCAAAGATCAAAGGGTTTGTCGATTGTTTTCATCTCGCTAATTGGGCAAAAATGCAGAGTTACGTAAAAATGATAGAAAACTGAATTTTGTTTGCTAGCCTATGCTCTCACAGGCAGGCCAAGAATTTCAAAGGCATTAACATTATAATAATATTTAACTTTTCAGACATACCCTAAGTACGAATTCGGGTACGAAGTGGAGGACGCTCACACCGGCGACATCAAGTCCCAGCACGAGCACCGCGACGGAGACGTGGTGAAGGGGAGCTACTCGCTGCACCAGCCCGACGGCTCCGTCAGGCATGTCGACTACCACGGCGATGATCACACCGGGTGAGTACTGGGTGACTACAGCCATTCGAAAGCGCCTGATATTTCAGGTTTCTTTCAAGTAAGAAAGAGTACAGTACTTTAAAGAAAAGAATTTTGATTCTGCTTGACTTAGTATAAGGTCTTAGTTAAGACTGATCACCTGAAAAAGGTTATAACTAAATGATGAGAGTTGGATTTTTTACGGTAGGCGGTGAATCAAGTATTATGGGGCAATTTGGGATAGGCCGTTGTCCAGCAGTGGAACTATGAAGGCTCGTTTGATTCATTCTAGCTACTAGATATTAGCGTTAATTTATATTATAGCCCGTTAGATACAATGTATCAATGATGTGTTTAGAAGATATAGTTGCCTTCCATCTTGCCGTTTGTAACATTCTAACAGAACCACTATTTCTCTTCCAGCTTCCACTCCACCTTGAAACACAGCACCCACCACATTGTGCCCCATCATTACTACTGAAGCCTATTCCGGATAACCTACTGAAAGGACTGATTCTATTATTTATTTACGACAACAAATAAAATAAAATGTTCTTAATACATATATGCTTTGGTCTTCTTTTTTTTATCCGTCGCTATTCTGGTTTTTACCAGAATAAGGGTGCTAGGGTAAAAATCATATTCGTAATTGTGACTAAACAGCATAGCTCTGTATAAAAAAAAATTAGACATCAAACTTTATAAATTTAGCTTATTTTTATTCTTCATGAATATTGACAACAATCAACTTATTTATTAGCTATTTATACCTGTAATATACTTATGAATGGGACGCGACGAAGCTTAAATCAATTAATTATTAACAATTTACATTCTAAATACTGCACGCAAGACACTCTTTTGCGGATTGGTAACAAAAAACACTGATTAAAAAAATCTAAAATTAGGCCAGACATATAAATGGTTTTAGAAAGTACATCACACTGAATCATACATCAGTTCCACGTTACTGTCCAAGCACACTCTTGGAACTAAATTAATCCAGATAGTGAGATGTTTGCGAATGCATAACTACATATTATTGTACAGAATGCCCCGAGCTGAGAGGTGGGCGTATAAATATTGTCTTTAATTATTTTAATAGTCTTGCCCTAATTAAACTGAAAACACAAACATAAAAAGAGACCTCCAATTTTATGAACTAAACTTACGAACGAACATATTAATATAAAAAAAAAAAACTATTTTAATAATGATCATTTCTATGCTTTTATTTATTCTACACTGATTTTTTTAATTTGTATTGCCAAATACCGACTTTAGAGTGTAAATAAAAAGCAGAAAGTAGAATTTTTAATATTAAGCCCATCCCATTCTATAAATAACCGGTATTTGATTCCAGCGAGTCGCATGCTAATGAGTCTATATAATTTTTCCATAAGACTTGCTCAACTTGAAATCTTACTACAATGTTTAATACTAGGAACTGAAGTATAAATTAAAATTATTCAAAGATGAATAAACTGAACAAACTGAGTCTCTAGCGAAGTCTTACATAATCATAATATAAATTGTAATACTTCTTTTAAGACGAATTACTCAGATATTTCTCGCTCTTCGATTATATTTAAAGTTTGTTTAAATAAATGAGTTTTAGCTGTAGTTACTTCGTGATGTCTGGCTAAGAATTGGCCACCAAAACTCTCGGGACGCAGGTTTCGTAAAGTTAATTAAAGTTTGGTGGCCTTTTGCGTGTTAGAACCATTTTGGGTACATCTGCTTCCTCTAATTTCGCAGGGGTTGTGAGACAAGAAAATGCATCGGGGGTCTCAAATCTTTGGCATACACCATAATTATCTTAGGACTTAAGTATTTTAATTCCGTGTTACATAAACAATAACGTAAAACATATAGGAAATATCAGTTCTGTAATTAAATAACAAATAGTATAAAGAAAAACTTAAACCTCAGGCAGGACTTGAACCTACGACTACTGGTTGGCTGGCGTGTTAAGACTATAGTACTATTGAGTACTATTTATATTTAATTACAAATATACGCTCCGCATGTGTAAATGCGTAATAAATAATTAAAATAATAACGTTATATCAGCTCTTTCTATGTCTTTCACAACACAATAAAAACTTCGTGGATCGAAACAAAATTTGGCTACAGGAAATCGTTTCTAGGACACCATTTACCAAGGTCTCTCGGGTTTTAAGCACCAGGTCGAATAAAAGCAATGTTCCGTTACAGCAGTCTTGGAACTGTGCCCGATTGATGTCGACAAACTCGGCTCCTGCGACATTAGGACCTAATAATATCATTGGCGAAATGTGAAATGTTCGCACGAACATTTGTTTTTCTGTATGGCGTAGACGTGGTAATTTCAGTTCGAGTATTCGAGCTGTAATTTCACTGTCCTTAATGTTACCCCTGTCCCTTAAATGTCAGGTCGAGCTATTTTATTATTTACGGTAATACACGTAATGGCTGTAAATCAATTGAATAATACTTGTCATTACTCAATAACAGTTAACTAATTACGTGATTGATCAGGCTAATTATATTAAAATTGTTCGTTATTCATATCTTAATTAACACCATTACAGTAATACAGTCACGGATCTTAATGACTAAATATACGATCAATCGTAGATCGTTAAGCTTATAGAAAATGTTTCCGTTTCTCAGGAAGCACGTCTGTTGGTTCCGGTTGTCATGGCAACACCTTACAATCAGTCGATCGACGAGTGGCGTCAACTCGAGAAATAAAACATCTGACGAACGAATTTTATTATGGTTTATTAAATAAGCAATGATTTTTTTTTGAAGATATTGCGTCATTTATGTACAAATAGTTCGGTTTTTGTGTAAAACTACCTCGAAAGGGAACCCTTATAGGATCATTTGCTAGTAGTCCGTCTGTCTGTCAAGTTTTTTTTTCTCAAGATAGCCTCGTTTCTACGGTCTCTTACTTTATTAAATATTTTACTTTATGTTGTTTTTTTTCTATATATACATTTCCGAATAATTAAAAAAACCTATAGGATAACTACCGTCGACCCAGAATCACGAAATTTGGCATGATGCTAGGTCTTACATCAAAGGTAAAGGAAAAAAACCGAAAATTAATAATTTGCATTTGTGTAACACAAGAAAATACGTTTTGCGTAGTGTAAATGTATATAACAGTGTGCGTAGGAAAAATATCTTTCTAGCTTAGATTCTTCCAATCTTTTAAAAGTCGTTCAACTTATGCCACCTTCAATATCCAACCGTTATAAAATTTTATTACGTAGGTTAAACCTTTCAGGACCTTTAGAAATACTAGTTTTCATTCGTAAAATTGTTTCCCACATAAGCTTAGTTGTAGGCGTGCTGTACAAGGTGAGTTTTTTGTCGTTGTACAAACGAAAACTATGACCTCTATATCTATACTAATATTATAAAGCTGAAGAGTTTGTTTGTTTGTTTGAACGCGCTAATCTCAGGAACTACTGGTTCGAATTGAAAAATTCTTTTTGTATTGGATAGTCCGTTTATTGAGGAAGGCTATAGGCTATATAACATCACGCTACGAGCAATAGGAGCGGAGCATAAATGAAAAATGTTGCAAAAATGAAAAACCGTTGAAACTAAAACACGCGAACATAGTCGCGGAGGACAGCTAGTCGGTTATAAAAACCGATTGGTATCAAAAATGAAACAAATAAACATCTCGAATGTCAATACTATTACTCTAAAACTCTTACGGCTACTGTATTGAAATTCGAGTTATTTTTTTCATTTGTTTTTTGAGTTTCTGTAACCGATATAGAAGTCATAGCTTTCGTTTGTACATCGACAAAAAACTCACTTGTATATAACGTTTTAGTATAAAATATACTGTGTCTTACCTAACGTAATCCTGGGTTTGCGTTTGTAAATTGAAATTAATATTAATGTTATGGATCTCCGTGTGTTCGATAATTGTGTTTACATTGGATGTATTCGATGTTTTAAGCATACGACCTATCTCAATATTCGGGTATTGGAATAAATAGATATCCAATTATAACTATACTGCAGTAATAATGTTGATTAAATGCTTGATTAAAATAATGTTGGTGCTTTCATATATTACAATAAATGTGATTTTAGGTGTTGTGGATTTAATTCATCAGCTGATGATGAACAAAAGACTGATATGTCCATTTACCTAGTCATAATTTATTAATATTCTTCTGCAAAATAGACTTGCGTTTTTTTCATGTTTTGATCTAGGACCAGATAGTATTTAAGCAAAATAGACTTTTTTAAATAAGACCTCCTATCGAGATGTCATATCAAACAATTAATTAAGTGAACTTATATTTTTTTGAGGAACACAAATTAGGCCGTGAAAACATTTAGTATCCTGAAATAATATGAATATATATTATGTAGGAAGGTAATGAATAACATGCAAATGGGGTCTCTAATGAAAACCGTTGCTGGGCCCGCGCTCCGCTTAAAACCCTCACATCTGAGAAACCAAGAATCGCCTTTGCTCAATACTAAATTGATTAAAAAAAAAAAAAATTGTTCTTCTAACAAAATATATTTTTTTTACCGCAGAACATCGTTTCGAATTTCTGAACACACGACTATTCTCGAAGGCTCACAATTTAAAATGCCGTTAAATATTATTTTTTGTAGCCGAATACAAATTCATTATAATTTACACGTATTTTTATAAAAGCGAGGGCGAATATACATGCCTCTGTTATGTCGTAAACTTTTTAGTATCAGGGGACAAGTGAGCTTTCATTACGAGCCCGTGTTAGATATTTTTCTTACCTACAAGTAGCTAGGTAACGATTGAGCGAGCTTTTTAACTTCCTTATCAGTTAAAAGACGTCGAGAATATTTTCTTTATTAGTTTAGATAAAAGAAGTGGCGTGCAGTATTGTTCGAGGAAACCGCTTGAATTTGACAAAAAAAAAAAAACCTAACTATGTCATCTTTACCGACGAATTAGAGACATAACTTGGCAGTCTGTTTGCGAATGCGGTCGCTCTGGCTGAAAATGGCGGAACACTGACAGGCTCGTAAACAAAAGGCTCTCATCGCACTTTTATAATTTACTTAGGTACCTACTTCCTCTCTCCCTTTTGAATTTTGTTTTTAACATTTCCCTTTTTTGAAGAGCCGTTATCTCGGACGCGCCTCTGCTGCCTTCATTTTGCGTTCTATTCAAATCTGTTTTGATGTGGGCCTCGCCTTCATATTTTCGACAGACACAAATTCACCACGTTTCAAGATTTTAAGGAGTCACTTTTTAAGAAGTGTCACGCCGGCTACTTTTGTATCTATCTACAATATTTTAGAAGTAAAAAGTAACATTAAGAACACAAAATATAAATTGATCTAAATTATTGCATTATTTTGAATGTTGACTAGAATATCATGACTTTGGAACACCAACAAAAAAACCCACGCGATGGGTTTTTTTTCAATTTAAGACAAAGATCAAATAAAGTTTGCGAATAGTCTAAAAAGTTAGTTTAAATTAGACTTGAAATTTTAAGTTAAAGCGTAGGTATTAACGTTCGTTTAGAGAGAACAGCTGTCGATGTCGCCGAGAAACTTTTAAAGTGCGAATTCTGCACTAAACGTCTGCCTGTCCGGCAAGTTCATAAAAATGAATTTCTACCTATGTAAACTAGAATTCGAAATCCAGAAATAATAATGAAGCACATTTTCAGAAGATATGATAGGGTATTATTTAATAAAACTAAATTGTGTGGCTATCTATATTATTTTTAATTATTTGTTACGCTTTACCCATGCGGAGCGAATATTTGTAATTAAATACATATAGTAGAAACAAAAACTTAAACCTCAGGCTGGACTCGAAGGCAGGGCCTTAAAGACGGAATAAGTAGAAGCAGGAATTTAAACTTCCAGGCAGTGACCTCGTTAGCTTAGTTTTTTAGCATTTTAGAACATGTTTAATCCTGTTAATTTTATGTGTTTTTGTACCAACATTTTGTATCTCTTCACACAATAACAACTCTTGGATTGTCATGTTTATCATTACAAAATTTAATGTGTATGACACTTAATCCGTACTATACTAATTACTAATATTATGTATGTAAAAATAACTCTGACTGTCTGTTACACTTGGTATGGGGTAAGCCTTGATCTTGAGAAAGGACATAGGCTACTTTTTGCCCTGATAACTGACAGTCACGCGGACGGAGCCGCAGGCAACAGCTAGTATTATATATTTTATCAAAGTTGTATGGCCCGTGGGATCGTTCACTGTTTTGTTTCTATAGTCTGCAGACGAAGTTACTGGCAACCTCAAATATTTTATAAGATTTTTTTACTCTAATTCATTTTATACATGTCTTCATGCTTGAGATCAAAAGGTTTTCAAACCGAATGAATTCAGACAGTTCCTTAACGAATTTATTTAACGTTATAATCAAAGTTCAGTAGAGCGGAGCTGAGTCAAGTAGCGAGACATTTGGTAACGACTTTGCAGGAGACGGCCAGCTTCCAAGAAAAAGATTCTATCTTAGACACTTGACATGTTGAAATTGCCTTTATTTGGAAAACTGAACTAAGTGTAATTTTAAATATTCGATAATTTGTTTATCCAGATATTATTTATGGATAAATTATATTCTAGGAATCAATTTAAAATATCCTTCCATGAGCTCACTTTTTTTTAATGTTAAATAATAGTTAATTTATTAATTAATTACCTGACTTATCGTTTCAGCGGCTGGATTGTACAGTAATTTAGTTCTAATATTAAGCTTTACTCAACTACTTTTTCTTATCCGTATAATTAAGCCGTGGCCTGCTTGAATCGCAATTTTTTTGTTTCCAATCTCCATTCTGTTGTAATTTTTTTGTGAAAAATCAGTTTTTCCAACGGCCGTACATATAACCGTTTACGGGTCCGAAGCGACTGGACAGGCACGTCATTGTCGGGAATAGATGAAACCGGGCTTTTGTTCCCAGCACTAGTGATGCGACTTGACTTATATAAATCACTCGGCACTCAAACAAATGACTCAACAATATTGAGTCTGTTAGTAACAAAGTGTATTGACTTAGTTTTTATTGTAATTGAGTATCGCGGACTTATCAAATTCTTTTCGAGCATTAAATTGTAAGAATATAAAATAACCGTTGCTTGTGTACTGGCGTCTTTTTTAAGATTATGTTTTGTAGAGATTACCAACAAATATTTGAACATTCTTAAATTAGGATAGTTCTATGTACTGTAGGACCGGTATAGGTTGAGATTGAGATGCTCTGATAAACAGGAATGGTTAGTTACAAAGTCAGTATCTTTTGTTACATATCCGTAGACTCATAGAAAAAAATCAGCACTGGGCGTGGCGTTCTCTTGCTTTGGGCAGCGATGCGAGGAGCTCAGATTTAAACGCTACAGACTACTACGTGTGCACACATAAAGAGTGTATCTTAGTTTCCGAAGTGAGTAATTTAAAAAATATGCCTTGGAACATCACTACTTGCTACTGTAACGGAAGCAATTCCTTTTTTTTTTCTATTATTTTTTTAAACACCGCTTTTCTGTGTGGTGTAATTTTTCTCCTCACCAATTACTTTGTTTCTGCACCAGTGAGGTATTGCTGCCGACTTTCCTGGCATGCAGGCTCAACATATTTTTCAATATTTGGTCTACTTTTAAAATATTTCTACAATGGGATGAGGTACTTATTTCTTCCGTCAATGTGTTAGTTGCATTGATTAGATTTATCTATACTACCTAATTATTATATAGATGATAGATTTGTATTTTTTATGTTAGAAATAAATTAAAAACTACCGGACCAGTTTTAAAATTATTTAACCATTAGAATGCTACATTATCCCTGGGTAACATAAGCTATATTGTCGTGCCACCCGAGTGAAGCCGGGGCGAGATGCTAGTTATCTATATAATTGTACAAACTGAGTACGTATGTAAAGATCACACCCGTGACAATTTAATGTTACAGATTTGGCTTGAAGAAAAATCACATATAACTCAGTATTTATAAATATGTACTAGAAATAAAATCTATCTTATAAAATATGTCACATTTAACTAAAGTATTTTTATACCATACACATCTTTTAAAGTACTCATTATATTATTAGAGACGCTTACTAACATGAGAGCATCAAAACAGCCTTACGAAGCTCAATGATAGGTGGTCATCACCCTCGCCGCATTATGTAATAAATTACAATTAATTTATTTGACTTGCATATCCGCAACTCACGCGAAGGGCTAGGAACACGGAAGGGTCCGCAGTATGTGGTGTGAGGTAACTAATCAGTCAATCTTGCGGAGAACGCTATAGGAGAAGTGAATCTGCAAAATGACGGCCGCCCTGTATAATTAATTACCCAAACTTCAATAGCTACGGACAACAAAAGACGATTGTTTGCGTTCTGCGCCGTTGAATCGATGTCGGCTCTAAAATCCGGATAATCTCGTCCTTTGTATCTGTTTTATGAAAGAAATAAAGTTTTTATTTCCTTTAGAATTAGCTGCTCAGCTATAAGATTCTTATCTGGATTTGGTTATTTTGTAATCAATGCTTAATTTTTACTTTTGATCGGCTTATAATATTTTTACAAGCTTTTATTTATAGATAATTTGAAATAATACATTACTCGTGCCTATAGTATTAATCATAATCTATGTATACCTAATTTGTGTCCTAGACAATTGTGGTGAATAAGACAAATTTCGAAGCTTCTAGTTGTTACCAATTGTCAAATTATTAGGCATTCTTATAAAATAAACAGTTACAGAGCAGTGGCGGCAGGGAGCCACTTTGTTGTGCAAAGCTAAAAAGACTGGTCTGCAGATAACGAGCTGAGCACAATGGCCGCCCCATTCCCGCCCACCGCCAAATATGAACTCTCATTGTCTACTTAATTACAACGGGTGTCTTTGAGATATGGCTGGTACACATTCTAGTACAAAGCCTGTCACATACAAATAATATTTTATCGCTAAAGTAATGTTTTCGTCTGAAAAGGCAATTATTGCGTCTAGAGTGCGCGAGTATGCGTCTATCAAAGAGGGGTGTCTATTGAGGTGCGTGAGCTCGTCGCATCGTGTTGACGCCGCGGCGCACGGCGGGGCCCGACTACACCCAGTCTTGACGATTGTGCGCTTCGCTGACGACACGAGGTAAAAGGCTAACAAACTTCTGAATGCCTTTTCAGTCTTTATTTCTTTGGCTTTCCTACTTTATAAAATTATAGAATAACTATTAAGAATTTTAAAAGCTGATCGAGTTTTGAGCCTTGTCGCTCGACACTGTTTGCATATTGGATATTGTCGATTTGAAATTATATATCAGGTTTTTTGTGACCTAAGCATATTCAAACGTTGCTTGGGTTAATTTCATTTTACGACGAAGAAGTAAAGCATCTTTTTGTTAAGTTGTCGATAATATTATTGCTTAATAAACTTAAGACATATATCTTAAGTTTATTAAGCAATAATATGAAATTAAATACTTTCGATCTAGTTTTGATCAGTGTGATTGTAATAAATATATTTTTGAAACCTTTGAAATACTTTATTTAAAGTTACTTTGTTGATTTTCTACTTTATTGAAACCGTATATTATTTCTATTTTAAATTTACCTTATCGTACCGAAAAAAAATAATAAAATGAATAAACATTGCATGAAACCGCTCGTAAATGTATCGCGTTTCCAGATTACATACAAGATTTTTTGAGTGCCCACTGATAAAATATTATGATCCTACCTAATAAAAATAAAAGGTTCACGATAACAATAATTTTAAATTAGATCAATTTAGGACGATAACGGCTCCAGTTATTATTTCCATGGCGACGATAAAGCTTGTAAATGGTTTTCCAAACGTCCCGGGCGCGCGGCGAGGCTTTTTATTAGGGTATTTGTCAAGATATTCCTCGGCTAAAATGGACTATAATCGAAAATTTTACGTTTGGTTACCATACGCCTTGTGTTCTGGCCGGCCGGGTAATTTATGGGAGAACATAACCGCGCTCGGTACACAACTAAGTACTGTCCGCGCTCGCCTCCGCTGTTTATTTCCTCTCCTTTATATTAGAACGTAAAGCGAGTTAGTCTTGGAAATAATATACATAATGTGGGAGCCGCGAAGATTTGTTTTGCATGCGAAATTATTATTTTAACTTTAGTAGGATTTTTTATTATTGCTTTACAATTGTTTAATCATAAATAACAATATAAAAAGAACTAGACTAGACTTGCGTGTTGAAAACTTCACTCGACTTGAAATCGATAAAACGCGGTATAAATGCAAAATCTCTCAGTGCAAGTGATCGAAGATGCACTCTGGATATCGGTACGTAATAGAGGAAATACAAAGGAACAAAGCGAGCAAGTGCATAATAGAAATAAACCCTTGTTTATTAACCAATACAAGCGACGGTTCCCCGATTACGATGCTATACGTGACTATGGACACAAATTTGCATGTTTAATGAAATCATTGTATGTACATGATCGACGCTAATTGGACTACTAAATCTGTGCACTTGTTTATGCATTTGAAACTAATTACGAGCGTCGGATCGAAGATTTGGTGATCATAAAATCAAATAGGTACATAATTAGGCAGAACTGAGAATACTCTGTAGTTATTCATTATGTTAGTCTATTATATTCTCAAATTTTCTCTGGTAACCTTGTGCATGGTCAATCTGTCAATTTGCACCAATTAACGAAAGCAGCGGATTTTAAATCGCGAACACCTTCATTCCAATTTCTTTTTCAATTAGATTGATAATGCCTTTAATTGATCAATAACCCTTAAAATATTATATATAAAATGTAAGACACAAACGCACAAAATGACACACGATGCACAAATTTTGTGCTTTTGTCGTGAAGAAACATCTCCGTCGTTTCTTTCAACGTATATTGCTCGGTGCATGTCGATGTCAGTGACGGTTTGGCAACTCGCGTCTAGTTATACGATATTATAAACTTTAAACTTAATACACTATTCGCTTCAAGCGGCACTGGTGAGCTCGTAAAATTGTTGTCTAAACGACTTGAGGGAACAGCGAGATGGTTCATGGTAGGAGTATGAAAGTGATGGCATTAGAACAGTTTAAACAAAGTCACATTCAAATATGTTTAAGCGTTTGACGATAAACCATTGGAATCAATTACGTCTAGTTTACGGCTTATGGCTAGAATGTTGCCTCGTAATAGTAGGCTATTGACTAGGTAGTAGGTACCTCAAATTTCAATATAAGTATAAGGTACTTAAGGTAGTATGTTAGCATTAGATTTACGCAGAGGTTTATTTTCCTACAATTTTTCCATTGAAATTGCTACCGTAAATATATTTTGAATCAGTTAGATGACCTAGTGACAGCACGGATAGCCAAGTGGTAAAGGTCACCACGCCAGTTAGGACAGTGCCGCAGGTTCGACCCCCGCATGGGACAAGAATTTGTGTAATCCACAATAAAATTGCTTGTTCCAAACCTGGGTGTTCCTTGTGTATGTAAATTAAATGTTTGAAAAACCCCCCGCGATACAGTGATTAAATTTACGAGAGCGACAGTCGTATTTGAAAAAATTAACTAACTACAAAACTAACAAAATAACTAGTTAGACCCAGGAGATTTTTTTTATAATATCTCCTGGATATTATAATATGGAAACAAATTACCAAAATATAATGACTCGTGATGCAAATCATATCACTTAAATAATAATCATTTTAATTAAATAATAACGACTGGATTTAAAGTAAGCATCAGTTAATACTTATCTACCAATAAATAAAAAGATTATTAAAGAAGAAGAAATAATAATTATGTAAACAACACGTAACAAATTAAAAAATCACGATTAGGTAATTTGGAATTGGACATCCATATCTGAAACAATTTCCAAATTAATTCGTTTGATGCAAAATATGGGCAAGAAACAGTAGTTGGGTCGTATGTCGTCCGCCGGATGAGTCGGGCCAGTCAATTTCCGGGCCGCATCGGTAGGAAGTATACTCGCGATTAGACCCGATACGCCGCGCCGGGAAATGCACTTGTGTCACTACCCACCCGCTGATAAACTGTTGAATATGACCTGTTTTGAATACTAGAAAATTGTTTTGATTTGGATTCGTCTTCTAAGCAAGTTCTAGTATTTTTTGAGACTTTTTTAAGGTTTACCAACATTATGTAAAGAGAACAGAGATGTGTGAATACATTTTGGCAAACAAAAGGTTAGTGTCGTTTGCATTCGAACCAAAGTTAGGTCTAACTCAGAAGGAGTTCGAGAAAATAGAAAAATACTAACAATGCTGACGAAGTTATTAGATATTTATATGTTTATTACGGACATAATTTAATCATAAAAAGTGGAAAATCATAAAAGCATTGAAATTTAACACGACACTGACAATAAAGTTGTCCTCTCACACATTTTGAATCTGGAATTCTAACTTGATAAAAGTGCAAACTTTATGAGCAAGTTCTCTCGTTGGCCGGGTTTAATATTGCTTGTAGAATATAGACCAAAGTAAGAGGCAAAATAATTAAACGTATTCAAAAAGCGGGCGTTGGAAGTAATAAGCTTAAACTTTTAATTGGGCAATCTAGATCCTTTCGATGTTAAAAAAAATATTTAGTCTCAAAATTAATTGGAGAAACCAAGAGGGGTTAAAATAACTGAGTTAGCTCGATGTTCATAATAGTGTTATATAAGTAGAAATATTTAAATTCGCTAAATGATACCTACAAACTACTCTGCAAAAATGCAGATAAGTTCAAAACGCTATTTTTTGATAGGATAGGATTTTGAATTTGTTTATCCTAATATAACCCACTACCTAGAAACTTACTTTTAAAAGTGTCTGTTAAGAAATGAAAAAAAAAACAAAAGTAAACGAAAATTTATTCACCTTACTAATACTTTTTGGTCCATCAAAAATCTACGCAGAAACATAGATACTTAAAACAATTAAAAGTATATTAGGCGCACTTCATTGAATTTCTTTTATCCAAATCAGAAAAAAGTCTAACAAAAGACGAATCACTCCAGAAGCAGGCTGGAAAAGAAAGATTATACTGAATAAGTATTCCGAATACATAAAGGAGCTTTTTAAAAATCATCCGTGATACCCGAAATTGTACAATAAAATATATCAATGGAGAGAAGTTTTTCACAGACCTGAATACGAGAAGACGGCGAGCGATTCTTTGAATTAATAAGCAGACGCTAAATTTAAATTTAATGAAACAACTTTCTAGCAGAGTGCCGAGTTATACCTATTTAGTTCATAACGGTGTCCTCGCTTCTTCCTTCGTTACCTCGGATGCTCGGTACATTGTGTTATGTAAATTATTTACAATTTATAACAAAACCTTATTGTACTCCGAAAATGTGGCTAACATGGTTATAGTTCTAGCTTCGAATAGCAACTGTAAAAAACTTGCGAGCTCCTCTTGGGAATAAGCGAAGATGGGTATGTAATTAAATATTGTGTTGCGGTGGTGTTGGTTAGGCTCGCTCGTTTATCCAAATGATAGTTTTAGCGTATAATTGAGACGATTTAATAGGTACGGTAAGGTTATACGTTTGTGCACTAATGATATCAAACCAAGCTAACCCATCTGCTTATTAAGTAAAGCTGTATAACACTAAGTTGTAGTTAACACAGTACGGCCTGTTTGTGAGTTAAACCTACGTTATTTTGAATATATCTTCGTTATATATACTTATTTAATGTTTTCTTAACGACCTCCCGAATGTATTTCTTACCAATTATCGGCAGTTACCGACGTAGGTGAGAGATAACCTCTTTTCACTTACCTGTTTTCGATAAAAAAGCTTTGTTCTTCAATTACATTTACGCAACCCAACTTCTGTTCCTTGGAAATTCGATTTCCTTTTGTTTCGCCAAACCTTGAACTTATTTAGGGGAAGGAAATTTATTTGCGGGTAATTCTTACAATAACTTCCTGGTTGGATAGATAAGTGGTTGTGAAATGAGAAATTAATTCAATAAGTCCGCGTTTACAGCAATATCTGTCAAGTACTGGTGAATGTCTTCATGTTCACTAGATTATCGCCACACGTTGTGATCGTGGTTGCTTTGTTGATAACAATTGATGCATTACGTGTTATCGCGGCTGCCTTTAATTACCTAATGCCGTATTAATATTACGGCAGATGATCTCCTCTAGAACCACATAACTACTCTAAGATAAACTTTTGAAGTTTAGAGGACGAGTGTAGAGTTTCTTTTACGGGTGGAAATCTTTTTTAACTAGTTTTTTGCATCAAGCCTGTTATTATTTATCCCCACCTGTCCCACTGCAGGAAAAAGGCCTTCCTTTTTACTTTCCATTTTTTTTCTATTATTGGCTAACTGAGGCCACTGTTTTAAGGCCTATAGGTGTGAAATTTACACAATTTTGAACAAAGTCATATAAAGGAGAATACATCGTTAATAACTAATTAAGATGCCAAATGCAAATCTGAACAGCATGAAATTGGCGTTATGCTAGGTGTACGCAAACATTTCCAATCTGGGTCAGCGATTCGCGGCTGGCTCGGCGCAGAATGCTCAACGGCACAAAATGATTCATGGAAATTGCACCGTAATTGAAAAAAATACGTTATTGCCGTTTGACGCATTGCCGGGCGTTTCGCCGTCCGCCAGGAATATTCACATCCGATGAAATCGTAATCTATTCGGGGTTCTACACCTGTATATGTTTAGATACGAACGATTTATGACTGTTAAATTACAGTGTTGGACGTTTATTGTTATTTTTGATAAGTATTTTGGTTGCATGCTGATCAATGGAAAAACATTTGTGTGGTCCGCAAAAATACCCAGTATTTATGCGGACTACAGAAATGTATTAAAAGAACAAGACCTCCCGCGACACTGGGATTAAATGCAAGATACAGGATTCTCATTAAAATTATATATAGACAGTATCTATTAAAGGACGTCACAGCCATATTGAAACACTAACGCATGGTTGGCAAAGTTAGTCTGTCAGAACTTTTTTTTTAGCCTCTTGTTCAGTGCAGTTTGAACAAATATTTGTGTGGCGTACCGTTCCCTCAAATGGGTTTCAGTTGTCATAGTTGTTTGTCTATTTTCAACTAGTTTGAAAACAATCCTCGATATACTTATAAAAAGTAGGGCTCGTTTTCTTTTTATACTGTACTTAAATAGCTATAGATATAAGTATCAATTGCCTCATGTATGACGGAGCATCACTTATGAACGGTTCGGTGGTTTGTATAAAAATCTGGGGGAAATGTCGAAAATTTTAATGGTATTTCCATATTGAAATTGTAGACAACGACTGTCGGATCAGCTAGTTTAATATAAGTAAAAAATACTACATTGCTCGCAAGTTTTAGCTTCTAAATTTTTGCATTTAATTTCACTTTAATAATTTATTTACACCATACAACATTTTATGGCTCAAAATATATTATTGTAAATATTTGCAGGGTCGTATTAGTTTTCCGAGTACGGTTGTTTGTGCATAAGAGATTTATGTCTGTAAACATACCCATAACACTAGGGAATGATGACGCACCACACCCTTGCTTGGGGCAGCATTTTTACGAGACCAAAGAAAACAAGTCCATATTATACTTGGAACCAACTCGATTATTTTCACCAAGTTATAAAATGGTGGAGGTTCTGCTGTTGTCTGATTTAGGACAAGTAGGTTAACCTTTAATAATATTTGCTAAAATTATAATCCTTACTAATAATATAAATGCGAAAGTAACTCCGCCTGTCTGTCTATCGCGCTTTATCGCCAAAACTATTGGACCGATTTAAATGAAATTTGGTACACAGATAGTCTAAGCCCTGAGCAAGGACATAGGCTACTCTTTGCTGCGATAACCGACATCCAAGAGGGAAACCGCGGGAAACAGCTAGTATATATTGGTTTTTTATTATTTACAATCATAATCTACTTTTTTAATGCTTCAAAACAAATACTTCTTATTACTACTGTACACTGACTTCATAAGTCCTGATGAAGTATCAATTAAAATATGAGATGATGAATCAGCGATATAATAACCCAATCCTCTTCGATCGATCTGCATCATAAAGTAGTGGAGTGCAACAGGTTTTCTGATGTTTTATGAAACCAAAAAAAGCTTACGCAAACTAATAATTATGTCGAACAATCTTTTCACACAGTTTCAATTTAGTAGTGGGTCCGATTTCATTTATGAACTAAAAACCTATATACTTACGTTGGTAGTAGCAACTGTTAATATCAGAAAACATACGCTTATTACAGTATCTCAATTTTCTTAATTACCTATTTAAATTTCTCTTTAATTCAGTAAAGAAATGAGGAAGAAATGTAAGATGGTGTAATAAGTGAAAGACTACTTAAATATAGTCGACTATACGTAATTTTATTCAGCAGTTAAAACAATAGGTACATGCATACTGAAAATTATTTTCTTGTCGCTGTGACATAGTTGTCCTATTATAAATCAGAACGTAAAAAGTATGTATTACATTTTTTTTACAATTAATTGGCTTACACGGGCCACTTTTACTAACTAAATACTCATGTTTAAGTACTAAAAAGCACTAAGACACAACTTACAATAACAAACATAAATTACACATTATCAAACTTAAGCGCAAATGAGATATGATATTATAATGCTAGATATTATTAATGTATAGAATAATGTTTGTATCTCTGCTCAGTACACCCTGACTACTTTCACAACGACATGAAGAGATCCAAATTCTAATAAATTTTACTGTTGTTTTAACAGACAGCGGTGTGGGTAGTTACTACACTCAAGAGGGTTGATGGAGGATAATGTGTGTATGAATTATTATGTTTGTGTAACTAAACGAGCTATTCAAAAGAACAATTTACGCTCTCGCAGTAACGAGGGTGCCCTTTGAGTTCTCGCTGCTCACCTACAAAGCGTACGACGCAGTTAAACGTAGAAAAATACAATCCACCATCACGTTTATCGTAGAAATGTTGTTTACCGAATCCTTTTTACCTTCACGCATGAATGGTCCTCACTCGACTGATTCACTGAGTTCCCTGCGATAAAGTCCGAAAGTTTCGTTCAAAATAGTCAAAGCAGAACAATCTTTTGTGTTTCAGTCCTACCTATTCGTGAACACCGACTCGTGGATATGAATTTGGAACAGACTCGACACAAACGATATAACGGTGTTCCATTTTTCGATAGATTTATTTTTTATATTTTTTTTTGTAATTAAATTGATCGTTATAATTGGACACACCATTTTGGATACGTAAAAGCGATATATAGCATAAACAAATATATTGTGAACGGAAAGATTCATTTCATATAAATATTGCTAGTTAAAAGCTTGTGAACATACACAATAATTGAATCACTTGTATATAATTCGAAGCAGATATATAAAAAATGTCTCATAAATATCATATTAGGTATAGATCTCGATAACTTACCATTACATGCATTTTTTCCATTCTCACCTGGAAGTAGGTGCACCACGTCAGAAAGAAAGTTCGATACGATTTGGTTAAAAAATACAGTAGAAGAATTGGAACAGTCTTTGACAAGCACTTGGACTGGGCGGGCCCGCGCCACCGTGTTTGCTTAGCGCGAGTTCGCAAATGCTACTGATTGCTTGTTTGTCGTACGAAATTTTTATTTCCTCGAGCAAAGTTCACCGTTAAAGCCTCGCAATTTTGATTTCAAACTATATTCTAAGTATTCGATCAAACACACAGTTTTAGCATCTGTTCTATCTCTCTCTAGAGTTTAGGTAGCTCTATTAAGCTAAATAAACAAAAGTCGGAAAGCCATACAATATGAACACCGACATAACGGCTAGGTGTAACACAAATGGAACAGCAGTCGGTACACTCATCTATTATTCACCACTGTTTTATTTACAAATACTCTGTAGGTATTGTTATCTGGTAGTTTTTTTTCCGACATTATTTTTGTTACCGTGGAATCCAGTCGGAATCGGAAGATATTCCGGAGCGAGCTCGTATCGACAAGCGGCTTAGTTTAAATTGAAACATATTGGCGGGGAAGGGAATCCTTACCTTACGTGTACACTTCCATCTGTTCAAATAAAGTACTTGTAGAGACGATGCCGTTGTGCGATCAGAGCTACCCTGCAACGTCTACATTGCCTATGTTATTTAATTTTATTATTTACACGACGTGCTTCTATGATTCTTATGTTTATTGAATTAGGAATATTCATAACTAGCGATATTCGCGATGTTGTTGTATTTTTCTGTAGTATCGTCGTTCGTCTCTATCGTTTAACTTTGAAAAATAGGACGCTAAATTCATTTCTAATTGTACAACCACTGAACTTTTAATACGACAGCTAGTTTTCTAATAAGTTAGTCATACTTTAATCAACTACTAGAAGCTACTAACAAAAATACCAGTTTAGGTTTGCAGGTGAATTTGAGTTTTTGCAAATTTAAAGCTCAATTGCTTATCACCTGAATATAATAGCGTGTTTAAACATAGCTAAGTGCACACTACGGGTTTTAGAAATTTCTCTTAATATTTTTCAGCAATCTAATAAGTATTTTTTAATGCAACCTTTTACAGACAAACTGATAACAGGAAAAAGAAAGTTGTCGATTACTATTATAATTATCATCAACGTTTCATACTTATATAACGAAATCATGAAATGAGTATCTTTTTAAATCACTTTTCATAACTGGTATACACGTAGATATAAGTTTAGGCATATCTAATTTCAAATAAGTTACCTTTTATTAATATGAAATATTTCAGTTATAGCATTTCAGTCTGAAATATTTTATTACACTTCCTATTTTGCTGAACGGCGCTCACGATTGCACGTGTTATGAATTTCAAATTATGTAGTACCATGAAGTTTCATGTCGCACAATATTTTATATTGCTTTATAGTTACATGCAGAACGCTTCGAATGACAATTTCGAACAATGAAACATTTTATTGGGACCATACGAATTGTAAACGGTTAGGCGAACATCCGATTGCCAGTAATTTCTTATGCACCAGAGCGCCTGCGATGGAGCGGCAAACGCGTGTATAATTCAAGGGCACATGTTACATGTCTGCTCTCGTAAGGTGTTCAATTTTTTCGCTCCGTTACATCTCTAATTTCACACGTTTTCAGGCACGCGATTGGTAAAAGTACACACATTTGCCACCATTTATGTTCGGGAAAGGGCGTGTATTAGTTATGTAGATTCGCTCCAGTCAGACTCTGAGGGCGGACAATAGACGCGAGATTGTCGTTTGTATTGCATGCGACGTGCGACCGGAGGACTCATGAAAATATACGCACTTGGTAGATTTAGCGCGAAATACCAGCAATAAATAACTGACCCGGAAGGGACAAAGGTACAAGAGTATCGTCCAAATGAATTGAAAAGGCCTCATACATAAAACAACGGCTCCTTCCCTTGCTACAACTTACATATCACCTCGGCTCGTGTGAATCACGACAACAAATTTACATAGGTACACAATACGAAGGGTTGTTTGTCACAAAACCCTGCAAAAAACCTATTACAATTGTATGACTCAATATTAAATTAAAGCGGAATTCTATATGTTGACCTGTGTAAATATTCGTTTTTAAGTGTTTTCGTACCGAGCTGGTTTGAATGAGGACGTTCCTGTCGTAGCGGCGTCGCTGTGACCGAGTCCCTCTGTTGTACTCGCTGTGCGGTGAATCCCGCCCGAGATTGGAACAATGTAAGTATTTGCTGAGGTAGTTAGTACACGGTCTGCGTATCACGTTGCGTTAGCGATGGCTTTATTGTTTTCAGTTGCTACTTTGTGAGCAATTGATTCCGGTCGTCCGGTCACGTCGCGACGTTCCGATTAGTTTACTTTGTTTCTCCAGTTAATACTGCAACATATTTATTGTTCACGTGACAGTTTTTTTGTATTTCCGCAAATAAAGAGTATACAGCTGAATATTTCAGAAATAAATTAAAAACTTTCAGTAAAATATTTTGCTTAGTATTACTTACTTATACATAGCTTTGTTAATCTTTTTCATCGTAAAAGAAAAAAAAAACCTTTAATATAAGGAATCTTAACTAATTTATATGTTTAATTAAGTTTGGCCACCTCGATTAGAATAGTTCGTAACAAATTTTAAATAACCAAACTTAAAATATCTTCAACTTCTAAAGTTTGTCATGGATATGGCTGATGTCTTAAAACAATTACAGAAATGGATTGTAACTAAACTATTACGATATAAGTAAGCTGCGGGGTGAGCAGCAATGCTTTTAGCGTGTTGTTATGCAGCGGCGCGCGGCCGGGCGCACGCGGGGCGCGGGCGCTGGCGGGGAGGCACGGGCGCGGCGCGGCGCTCGGCGCCCACATAAATTCCGATTTATCGCCAACCTGCCGAACTTTCTGGACGTCTCACTCACCTCCCCACGGAAACCTTATTTTATTTAACTTCTTTATACTCCGCTCCGTAGTTTCAGTTAGTCCGATAAAAGATAATTAAATGGCTATTTTGGTTGTTTTCGAAATGTTTATGGTCGTTGGTAGTTCGAAGTTTCCAACAGGCTAAATACAAAACAATTTACTTGAAGAAATAAAAGCATAGATGATAATTTAAACATCTTCTGGTTATACTATATTTAAGCATCTTCTATTTACTTTAAACTGTTTTTTCAGAATGTTTAGTTTTTGACTGTTTTTTTCAGATTGCTTATTCAGAAATTACAATTCTCACAAGACTTAAAACTAGAATTTAGTAAGTTATTATCTAGCAAAGAATATGACGTAAACAGAGAAATATTTAAAAGTACAGTAAAAAGTGTAGCAAATTCTTTCACGCCTGAAAAACTAAACACATACAAAGGTGTAGTTTATTTGCATCACATCTGCGTTAAGTCATTTCTAGAAAAAGAAGGGGGCAAAATGGCTGAGAAGAAATGAAAAAAGGCGTCTTTAATAACGGCAGTCGATAATGTAGCAGTCGCTTAACTATGCTCAGGTACGGCGCCAACTTTCCACGCAAACAAACCAATAAACGTCGCGCCGAGACAATTTGGGGAAGAAGACAATTATTTATCTTTCATACTGATATATGTCCTTTCTATGTGTGCGTAACGGTAATCCGCTCACCGGCGTGTTAGTGCCCAACTCACATGATTACTATTGGTGAAATGAATCCCATTCTCATTGGAGCATGATCGTTTTATTATCAATATGCTCAGAGCGTTGCATGTTCGGGTGTCGTCGATTCAGCGTTTTATTTTCCTTAAAGATCACATGTTGATTTACGATGTTATTTTTACTGATTGTGTAGGCGTGGCGTATACAAAATACACGTGTATTTTTACTCATATGTAATTTTAAACCGAGTCTCCATTTGCTTTTTATTTTTATTGTTATTTTTGTGCGTCATATCACTACTTCTATGTAGTATATTTTTTGTTTGTACACAAATAATAACTATTACATTATTTTATTAACACAACAGTTCGTTCATTCATTTTCGTCTAGACGATGCAAAGGCATATGATTTCCTTTTCTCCAAGCATGAAGCCAGTCAATATTCTTTGTAATATTAATTGTTAGCAACCATTAAAGCGTTCTTTGAGAATATTTTAAACCTTTGACCATTGTTCTTATAAAACCTAAATGAAAAGAACAATGGGGATAGTAAAGACAATAAAAGCTTCTTTAGAGAATATAAACAGTAAAGGAAGAAGCAAATACGCCTGAAGAATATGGACGAAGTATGAAGCAACAAATATGTCGTTAAAGAATTGCGACATAAATTTCTACATTGATGCTATGTATTAAAACAAAGAGATTCTTTAAAGTCCTCGGGTACTGGCATTAAAAGACGCGCTTGACATAAAAAAAGCAATAATAATGGAACTTTGGCAGTTCGCAGGGAATGTAGGGTTATTTTACGATTATTTAAATGAAAAGTTGCTCCCCATTAGAATTTCTCCCAAATCGTCCAAATGTTTGTGGAGCACACGACCTTTTTTTGTCTGTTTGGAATCAAATCGCGATTCTGTTCGTGCAATATATGCACAAAACCTAAGTGCTTCTTTGCTCTATTAAACAATGTACGTATGGGCGTAAGAGAAAACGTCGTTAGTTGCAATATTACCAAGAAGTCTCGTCTAGGCCATACTATTAAGATGGTACGTCAAACAATGATATTGCATTATTGTTACACGTGGGCTCATAAGTGCTTTTACTTAGGAAAATAGTTTTGTTTAGCATGTGTGGGACTAAATTATAGACGGGTGCCTCCATTAAATATTATTATGACTGAAGGGCAATTTCTAATAGTTCCAGTAAAATGTTGTTCTTTTTCCATTGAATAATTAAATAAATGTGGACAACATCACATACATTGCTCTGAACCCAAAGTAAAGTAAGTTAAAGCATTTGTGTTATGGAATCAGAGACAACGAACGTACCATAAACACCCTGAACCGAGATAATCTAGAAAAGTGGCTTTCTACATTGATCTGTCCGGGGATCGAACCCGGGCGAGAGAGAGCTGACGAAACCTTTAATACCACTGTGTAGGCCACTCGACCACGGAGGTCGTCTGATTCATTACAGAGTCCGTTATCAATTTATCAGTCTTGCACACGTAGTCAATTTTCTTTTTCTAAAAGCTGACGTGTACTTAGTGGCCGCTGTGGCCTGTACTAAACTCAAAGCTTGTTAAGTTTGAAGTTGAAGTCAGACTCTTTGAAAGAACCTTTTTACATAACATGGACTCAGATTTAGTTATTATCGAAAAACGCAAGAACTGCGTAAATAACGAACAAGATCATTAAGATTTAAGAAAATATGTATGGTGTACAATAGTAAACAGGATAAATTACGATGTTTTGAAAACCAAATTATGGTGTTTGGAACTTTTTTATTCACATAGGTACAATACCTGTGAAAGACTTGGAATCTTCGGTTAATTTGCTTGTACAGGGTAAAGGGGTAGAAAATAATATTTTTAATGTCCGTAATAAAAATAAATAAAAAATAATAGACACGTATTTTTTATGTAACGAAAATCAAATGATGAATCAAAAAAGTTATGCGATTTGGAAAGTCCCATGACATCACGGTTTTGTATCCATCATGGTTGTGTGACGTCATTGGCTCCCACTCCTAAACTTTGCCTACTCAGTTTTTCTTGTTTTAAAAAAGCAAAAAATATTATTTTAAACAGATTTTGTCTTCTCTCCTGAAGAAAATCCAGAAAAGTAGCAAGACTTGTAAATAATTCCTACATATTTGGAGATCCAGCTTTGAGGTAGACCTTTACCTGTATCTTTACAATAAATTAATATTTAGTGGTTATGTAGTCAGTGCCTATTGTTTTCATATTGTGAATCCTAATTGGCTTCTAGCCTTGTACAGAAGGTACTTATAGACGCGTGGGTTGTCATAAGTTCGAATTAAAATAAGTATCTGAGTACTTGAATAAGATCAAGTAGTTCATTGTTGTTGGTGACTAACTACTAATAATAATATTGTTTAATAAAGATGTGTTATTTTAATGTTATTATTGTACTGTGTTACCCAGTAATAAGGTTAGAGAGGCAGTCGCTCGATGTAAAATACGGTATTCAGCTAAATCCGGTAAGACTGGAAGCCGTGGACATAGCTTGGGAATAGGCTAAGCAGAAGCAGAAGCTATTGTCTAGACCATAAGAGTGATTTTCGGTGGTCTGTGGTTCTAGGCTAAGTAGTTCCGAACTCTTACCTCACCTCTATTTAGTTGTTTAGTATACTATGACGACCTCCGTGGTCCAGTGGCGTACACCCCGGTTTGCAAGGTGTCGTCAGCTCTGAGGTCCCGGGTTCGATCCCCGGCCGGGTCATAGTTGAAAACCCCTTTTCTACATTGTCTCGGGGCTGGGTGTTTGTGGTACCTTCGTTGTCTCTGAATTCCATAACACAAGTGCTTTAGCTACTGAATTTTTGTTCAGAGTAATGTATGTGATGTTGAACACATTTATTTATTTATTTATGCAATATTTTTTTCAATTGTGTTCATATTTTTTGTCTTTAAATATTTCCTCGTGTTTTAAACTAACACCGCAGTTTCCAGTGCGTTTAGTAGTAGCTAATTGGGTCGCGCTAATTGAAGCTTGAACCCTGGGGAAGGACAGAGGCAGAGGCTACTTTTTATCGGCTGCTCGGAAAAACCGCTAGAAAATATTCCACGCCAACAAAGTTGCAAAAACTACGATTAGATATTATGTTCAAATTTTGACGAATTTTAAAATGAAAAGGAAAGAATTTGTTAAAAAAAAAAAATATAATAAGTACAACAAAAACAAACAATGATACTCCGGGAGTGTCGACAGAAGTGAAAATTTGAACCATTACAATATATGTAGATTGTATTGAATATATCGCGACAATGTTACCATTACGTCTTATATACAGACGTAACGGTAACATTGTCGCGAATTCAATTGTTTTCCTATCTCAAAAATGCCGATAAAGAAGTTTTCATTTGAAAAAGTTTCAGTGAAATTCACCCAAGATATAAAAAAGACACAATAGAGCGGAACAGGATTATGCCTAAAGAGAGAAAATCTACATTATCTATACCTACTGTTTATATCTACTGCCAAAAGTGGTAAGACGTTACTGCAACGCGGTATAAATAAATAATATTTGAAATGCGAATTCTACTGGCAAATCTTCTTTTGTGACAGTAATCTTCGCTGTGTAGCCTCACAATTGACAGGTTTTATCTTTGATTCCCCATTCCGCTGCAAGATTGCGAGACGGTGAGGTGAAACTCAAGAATATGGAAACCTTTTTAAATAATATTTAAGACAAATTTTTTGACAGTGTCTTAGAAGTATTTAAAATGTATTAAATTTCTTTGATTTAATTTATGTTAGTAGTCTGATCTATCTACATACCGGCCGTAGGTACGGACTAAGATTGGTTTCAAGATTTTTTAATGTTCCTGAGTTTATTGAACTCACATTAAACAAGATAAAGTTGTGATTTCATCAGCATACGTACCTATATAGCATATACATACATACATCCGTCAGGCAATCCTGAAATACAAAACTATTAAATATCTTGTTCAAAGGAACGGCAAACAACCATCTCTAGCAAATGTACCTGCTCTCACTGATTCACGTTTTTATTTCTGGATGGGCGGAATGGGCGGCAGCTTAAGAGCTTTTCAAAAGTTTATGTTTCAAACTTCCACATTTACAAATGTTGACATGAAAGCAATATTTCGAGACTTACATCTAATGAGTTCGAATATCTAAATAGCGACCCGTCCGTTCAATTATGTACAAAAACAAACTGCGGAACCTTTAAATTTACTGTCAAAGGAAAAATGGAATGTGGACTGGCCTCGAAATCGCTAATCTTCCTTCATTTGTATGCGGGGCGACTTTAAAATAGTCACCTAATTAAAAAGAGTCGCCTTTGTCATGCAGATACGTTGGCAGACGCAATCAAAGCTTTGCTCATTTCACCAGAACCCTTCAAATAAATATCTGATCCTCTAAGCCTATCAAGGGTCTCCCGGGTTTCTTTTTGTAGTGATTTTAATTAAGAATAGCTTCTAATACGCCCGAAGACTTAAAAGTCAAAAAAGGGAAGGCTTCCGTTTACGAAAAGTTTTAGGTAATCAGCAAATACTCCCAAATGGTACTGGCGATAACAGTGAAATTGTCCCAAAAATAGTATTTTTGCAGACAATTTTCTTTTTAATCTACATACCACATCTTCCTACTTTCTTTATTTTTTGAAATCTTGTAATGAAGGTTTCTGACTTCGTCTAAAGACCATTTCCGGTTTTTAGCTGACTTCTAATAATTAACTTAGCACTCATTATTTTTACCATACTTTAGTTTGCACTATTATTATTATGGTAAAAGCGATTTGGTTTTGTGTTCTTTTTCAATTAAGTTGGGTTGCCTGCGGTTTTACCTTCGTAAGCAATTTCCCATTTTTATATAATATAGGTTCAAATTTAAGGTTTTTTTATCCAGGATGTTTTGCTTCGGCACGCCTATCATGTTGAAATTAATATCAAATAGGTACTCTGGTCTAGTATCAGATCTCTTAAACCTGTAAAAATCAATCTTGTATGCAATAATAAAATACAGTCATTTATGATGATTTCCCCATATAAGTATTTGGAGCTAACTGTAACTGGGTGTGTTACTCAAAACCTATGGTCGACGGCAAGTTTATGCAGTTCAGAATCATGAAATTTGGAATGATGTTAGGTCTAATTTTATGAGTACGTAATGTACTGTTATGAGTGTTATGAGTTTTGGGACATAAAATATGGGTTTTGCGATTACAAACTTATATTTGCAGTTGGTAATTTGACAGTGTCATCGATGTACGAGAGAACATTTTGTAATTAGCAAAGCTAAGTTTGTTTTTGAAAAATTATCCTGGACGTTCAGCAAAATTTGTACGGAATCCTCGATGCGCGAGTCAGACTCGCACTAGTCCGGCTTTTTTACTAAAGAATTTAGTTTTACGGTGAAGTATTTCCTGTCTATATTCAAAAAAATATATTTTTTTTTGGTTTAAATAAAATATTTATTATTATAGAATGCTATGCAAAAATCTTTACCGAGCAGTATATACACATTATTTAAATGGCAGCTTCCTAAACAGTAGATATTAACGCTATATAATAATAATTAAGCAATATACGGTTCTATACAAAGCCGGTGTTCTATAATTAAATTTACAGAACGAATAAAACACTATGATTACATTCTATCCAGCCATTTCCACTTGGTCAAACAAAACGTTGTACTTTTCCGAACAGTTTCAAAGTGTAGAGGGCGTGCATTGGCCGGCGCTCGCACCGCCCTCTGCCGGCTAATGAATAACATGCAAATGATGGTGTCTAATGAAAACAACACTCGCCTCTTTGCTCTCTAAACTTTTCATAAACTTCTGGGTCACTGGCTCGAAATTTAAATGACAGAAATGAAGATGCAGAACTATGATATGAATTTAGTTGTTTTTTAACAAAAAAATATTGACTCGTTGTTATGCACAGAGTACTTTTATATATATGGTTGTTATGTGTAGTTACTTGAGTAAACATTTGTATAATCAAAGCTTAAGCAACAGACTCACATACTATCCAGGTTATTATATCTAGGTATATTTTATATCAATTACGCATTTTTAGTCTGTATTTGGATAAGATAGACTTTTAATACATATGCATATCTAGTGATCAGGTTTTTTTGTTTACGGTATAGTTAATCGTATTATCGGGATGTATGAATACATTACAGTGTCCAGGTAAAACGTTGCTATCTTAAAATGTCATAGTTTGCAGTGTAACTACTTTGTACATTATTCTGAGTTATCACTAATGAGTTTGCATATAATATTTCTCCTTTGGCTTATTATTCAGTTAAATGGTCATAAATATTTTGTAAGTACCTTACCTTATTGAGATACATGTACCAATTCTGTGTCCAAAAACACATTAATGATTCTTCGAAAACTTTGTAAAAGTTAAAATAACTTGAAAAGCAATTTCAGACCGAAATGGACGTGTATTTTTAAATTATTTTGATATGAGAGGAAATGAAATATTTTATTCTGTAACTAGGATAATATTACTTAAAATAATACTTTTACATGTCACATAATATATTTTTTTGAGCTCGCTGGAGTCGACATTTCCTAAATGGCTACCCTGGCAAAAAATGTCGAATCAAGTTGTTGCATTTATGCTATCTATTTGTATTTAATTACAAATTGAGGTAATTTAATATTGTGTAAATAAATGCAGGGTATTTATTGTTCATTAAATGTATTTCGGCTTCCTTGTTATAATTGCTTTAATTTGATTAATATTAACTTTAATGTGTAATATGATTTTACTCATTACGAATCCAGTTTGTCATAACACCTTTTGGGCATTTTGATTTTAATGTTCAGATGATCATTATTAATTACAATAACAACATTGCGACTTCATTAAAAAAAAACACAGATTTTTACAATAAAGATTTATGAAGTGATAGTCAACAGTGGGTTTCACCAATATACCATAATAAATAGCTTAGGTGGTTATAGACAATGACTATCAGTGTTTCTCAGAACATCTCAAGTGGCACTCAGTTTCTGAGTACGCAGTTATGCTAAGTTTCCATTTAAATCCATATAGTCAAGTGTGGGATAGCTCAGAAAGCTTGCTAACAATCAATACGGCCAGTAGCAAGCGGGTTTGCTTGTAATCGGCTCTCTACATACACGATTTGCATATCCATTGCCGATATGTAAGCGAGGCAACACGGGCTATCCCGGTCAATTGGATACAATATTCATTATTGATTCTAGTTACACTCACAGCTGTTTAGAATAAATACTACATATTGACTTCGAGATTATATGTGCAATGTGTGTCTCTCTGTACGTTGCTCTTTTAGTTAAAGGCAGTTTAAGGTGTTATGTATAGGGTAGAGCTCTTTTGCATGGCTGCATAAAGTACAATAATATTTTTATAAAATTGCAGGAACCAATAACAGACTGCCAAATGTTACCAACGTATTACAGTCGACAGCACTTTGCAATAACACTTTGCAAATTACAGCGCCTTTATTTTAAAATACTTATTAATTTATGCCTCTATTTATTATAAAATGATTAATTCTTTTCCTGTCTAGCCATTTATGTCCTACTGCAGGGCGAGACTCCTTCCGTCTCTCTTGTTAGGTCGGTGCCATCTCCTTTTTGGCCTACCGCGATATCTCTTGCCATTTAAAAGGGACACATTGGGTCGTTAGTGATTTTAGTTAGTAAAAGGATTATTTAAAATATTATTCAAAATAAAAGCACAGACTGAAAATATCTGTTCGAGACTTGTACATTTTCTATATTGCAAATATAATACACTTGAAATATCCAAAGAAGTTCATATGTTTTTCACATACATAGCAAATATCAAATAAATAGCAGTTGCATACCTGCACCATACCTGCATATTCGTATGTGTAGGTAAATAGACACTGAGAATATTGGTTTCGTGCTACATACGTATAAAAATAGCAGATTTACGTGACACAACTATGTACCTCTGTTTTATATCGCAGATAAAGTCCTTTGGATCCGATTGAAGGCGAGACGTCGGGTCCCCGATTCAATTGTTGTTGGGAACTTCACAATATAGGAAATTGACAATATGCTCTTCCAGGGACCTGTTGCGACTCAACTTTGTCAAACGCTTTTATTCATCGCAGAATAACTGTGTTTGTTGAGCTACTTTATTAAAGTTAACGCCACATGTATGTTAAGCTTACAGTTATACCTCTATGAAACACTTAGGCGGCAATTTGCATAGTGTTGTCTTTGTTGGTTCGTGAGTTTGGAATACATTTACAAAAAACTGAATATGTTTTAAAGTTTTACGTACGAGCAAATTGAGACCTAATTAAATATGAAATCACAAATCATATCTATGGGTATGTATACTATTTATCTCTTCTTCTATGCTTATATTGCATTTTTGATGTTTGTAACGAATAAACTAGTAAACTACTGAATCGTTTTTAAAAATTCTTTCACCGATAGAATGATACATTATTCCTAAATAAATAAGGCTATATTGCTATGCTACCCGTGAGAACCCGGAGCGGGCCGTAGTATTAAATAAAGATAAATAGCATTAGGGAAACATAGATTCCATCAAAAACATAAATTTAAAATAAGAGCCAAGTTCAAAATTATGTGCCTTGGTTGTTGACTTAAACGACAAAAGAAGTGAGATCTAAATGGGTGCCAAGTTCAATGGTCAGTTCTGAAAGTTATTTATAACAAAATAAAATATAATTTCTTCTTATAACTTCGGATAATATATTGTAGCCTAAGGTCTGACTTGGCTAGTTCTCATATACGAATTATTATGTTCGATGGCTAGTTTTCGGAATAATAAAATAAGAACCGACAAGTAACAGGTTTAGAACTTGCGAAGACTATAATTTAATTCGTATATAATATTACACACGGTGCCAGTTCTGTTACTTGAACTTGGCTTGACACGCTCCCGCGTTTCTAGATAGGTAAACATTTTTTCGATAATAAAGGAAAGATGTCGTAGACTTTATTTTTACTGACGTAATCTTTTAAATAAAAAACTTAAGCTTAAATTTTGAGATGTAGGTATATTGATTATTTTAAATCTTCCTTACAATATGGTGCATCGGCACCATCCGTCTTCCGCACAGCTACTACATTAGTCAAATGCTTCACTTAGTTAATAGTCAAGCTATTTAACTCATGTCGTTCAATGATTTATATATAAAATAAATCGAATTTTAAATTTGTAGTTTTTTAAATGGGTGCTATACTATAAATATAATAATAACTATAAATATTAATAGGCATTTTTCCTAAAATGTTATTTAGCCTTTATTATTATTAATAAAATAAAATATAAAATATAGCAATGGTTTAATTTTTATTTTATTTGCGTAGAAGGGAATCGGCGCCAATGTAACTTTTCAGGATCATTATTGTTTTATCAATTCTTTGACAAAATGTAACAATGATGGCATTAACATTTCATATTCATTTATTGAATTTTTTGCGTATTTTATCTCAAATGCAGATGCAGATGAAGAGTACGTTGAAGGGAAGATTTTAAGCAGACGTTTAGTAAACAAAGGATTGCGGTGCGATGTCGGCGAACCCTAACAATATATTTGTGTTGGGAAACAACATGAGGTTTAATTCGTAGAGAAGACATACATTTTAATTGTAACGTTACTAAGTTGACATGTAAATACTGGAAATGAAATGGAGAAAAGGCAAAATTTGAGCCTAAGACAGGACTTGAACCCGCGACTACTGGTTAGGCGCTCCAGTCGCTTTATCAACTAAGCTAGAGAAGTCAATGGATGAATGATTAAATACTAAATAAAAAAATTAAAATTTAATTACATGTTTTCATAAAAAGAGTAATATAAATTATTTGGTTTAACGTACTGTGTAACAAAAAAATAAATGTTTACGATTTTAAGAAAATTGTACTTAATTTGAAGAACAGCCATGGCTTGCCCAGCAATTGGCAGAAGGTTAAACCTTCTTGTTATGTTGGTAGTAAGAGTAGTACGCATGTACCGTTGATTCGACTAACGATCTTCCTTTATTAGAGTATCGATGTTCGTTTGATGTATTCTTGTGGTACGACCACTCGGTCTCAACTAGTATGTTCGAGTTGAATTGTAGCAAGGGAATCTAAGACAAAATTCTACCATTCAAATATTATTATAGATTCGTTTTATGTAACTCTTGCCATTTTATAATTTGTTATTGATGAGCGGGTCCTCCGAGCACAGGTGTTGCTTTTACTAAAAACATGTTTCTGCAATAAACCTTTTTGTTTTTATTTATTTTATTTCAACTCTGTTGCAAAGACTAGCATACTATAAGAGGGTATAGGTATTTTTTTATATGGATCTCCAACAAAGAATACACCTTCTTTCTTGTGGTTTCTATATGACAAGAGATAGCTTGCAAAATGAGAGCATATGGAGGATTTTTTTTTAAACAGATTCTATCGGGGTTTATTTGGATTATAGTTTCGACGGCTTTGCAGTGGTTTCTTGGTCATGGTTAAGACACAGTGAGCTCATATTGTAAAGCTCGGAATTCAAATAACTAATTAAAATATGAAGGTAGAACGAGCAACATATTCTACAGTCAAGACGAATACCACCTCAGTTTGCCTCACAGAGTACTTTTATATATGTCTGCCGTAATCATGACCCATGCAAAGACGTTGAAACGTCGGTAACTAAAATATAAAAAAACGGCGATAGAATCCGTTTAAGAAGTAGTTTAATTTGAACGTCTAACATCCGCGTAAACCTCAGAAAGCCTTAATATAATATCGAAATTAAAAGTGGTATGATTTAGAATTTCTTTCATAGCATATCAATGTTTCTTTTACGTTGCGGATATTGTTTTTGTGGTTGACATATTTCGTTACAAATTCTGTAATTAAACATAAAAGCCTCGCTTCCGAAAACCGTGTGCGATGGACATATTTTAAATCGATAAAATACTTTAAAACTGCCCCATTTCGCTTGATCTACGTAATTATTGGAAAACAGGTGTAAATAATAGATGTTATATTACCAAAATGAGGTAACATACGTCTGACTGATATTATCTTTTTAAATTTGTGATATGGTAATTAATGTGTAGGTCGAAATCGATACATACGTGGGTGTGTTAGTTAATTTACTTACGGATAATAACTATAACACTTATCCGATTATAATTGATTTTAATCAAAATATTTAAAACAAGATTGATTTAATAAACAAATGAAAATCGCACTGTATATTTTGTATTGTATTCATTGTATCTATTTATTTATTTATGTTTCACATCTATCTATATCATATTAAGAACATTAACCGCGATATACTAATCTGGTGATTATGATATCCCTCGTTACTCCAGTACCACCCTTAAGTAAAATAGGATGACGACATGTTTATAAAAGTCTCAAGTAAACATGTTACCCTACAGCCGCTACCTCTAATCATCTTCACTAAAATTAGAGGAGTGACATACCTAGGTTTGGATGGCTGAATGTTTCCTTCGCCTCACTCACCAGCAATCTCGCTAATTAATTCATAATTAAATTCCACATGTACGCGTGTCGCTTTAAACTACCACGCAATAATGAAATGTGGAAATAAGGAATAACCACCACCTAAAGCGCAGACTATACTGTATATTATTAACCTAAAGACGAAATTGCGGCCCTAAACAAAAATGAAATATATTACGACCGAATACGGTCCGTTTATCATACAGTGAAAAATTGACATGTAAATAAGAATTAGACTTTATGCGGTTAATATATGGTTTGTTTTACATTGTGTAGATATTTTGAGGTGAGTGACACCATTGCGTATGGTAATAGAGGGTTGTGTGATTTGCGCTCATGAGATTCAATTTCACGCACCTGTATGATTGACGGGCACATTATGCAGCCCTCCACATCATTTACTATTTTATCATTTCTCGAGATGTCGTTTGTTTCAAGAGAATTATGTAATATTTCAATATAACTGTGGAGGCAATGTTATAGTTTTCTTGTTACTTTATAACTGCTTGTAAATGCCTTAGTGCGTAAAGATAAAATCGTTTGTTACTGTAATGTAGAATATTATAGAGATATATTAGTTTGTATGTATGTATTTACATGCCTGTGCTTTATTCTATACACTTTACTTCAGGGGGAATAATTACCATTTATCTATCAGCTCAACTTATACCGGTCCACTCCTAAATCAAGGCCACCTAAAAGGTTAAATATATAAATATATATGTGGACAACATCAAATAAATTGCTCTGAACCCAAAGTAAGTAGCTAAAGCACTTGTGTTATGGAATTCAGAGACAACGAAGGTACCACAAACACCCACAACACTCAGCAACTTTCCATCTCCTATTAATAAGTAACTATAACTATTTAATTACAAGTATGCACATTACTTTTAATGTTCGTTTCAACGAACGTTTTACGCAATTATTAGCAGTCATACATCAAGTTAAGTGTAAGGAAAACAGCAAAGATTGTGCAGCTTATCAGACCACGCAAATTGCAGGCGACAACTGAAGAAAGTGGAATGTCGTTGTGACTTTATCACGTCCAACATTATTTAGCTAAATCGAGGAGTTTCTGGCGGTAGGAAACTCAAGGAAAACTCTAAAATAAACCATTTTGGAGCATTCCTTATGTTTTCCTTGTAGGACCGCTAAATACAACATTGATAATTCTTTTATAAATCTATTTGCATTATTTTTCCTTTCGTACTTTATTTTATGGTTTTGAGATTTTTTAATCGTAAGTACCTACAGATTAAAATTTGATATGATTAAAAATATAATACATCTAGATGTATCATCCAAAACACGAATACTATACGTGTATTTAAAAAAAAATATTAATTATTTCAGTGTCTTAAAAGTGAAAACCCTTAGCAACTGCACCAAAATGTCATTATTCAACTGATAGCATCCATGCTAGTTATTAATAATGTAAATGAATTAACATACTGTACTTCAACAACCATTTTTCAAAGGATAAGAATAATTTATGATCTGGTGTTTAAATGTGAGTACATTCGAGTACATAGTGATCTTCATATTCGACATTGTTGCCTATTTATCACGCACGCTAGTTTGCGTAACCTACTGCGAATTAAAATTTAATTCTGTGTACATTTTATGGACAGTATGAATTAAAATAATTAATTATTATTGTACTGTCAGAGTGTATGGTGTTCATTATTAAGTGAAATAAGTACCTAACTGTTTTTATTTAATTCATTTTCTCTTTGCCTGTCTATTGCCTTTATTTAAATGTGAGGTAGTTTGCACGTTTTTCCTGTATCGTAATTAAAATGGATGTTAAATTATGTTTGTTTTAATTGAGTTCTGGTATATATTCGACTGTGAACGATTTTATATTTGAGACTAAATACCTCAAAAGCACATACTTACTTTATACAAAGTAAATACCAGAAGAAGGTAAACGGGGCGTGTTAGTAAAAGCATTTAAAAAAGACGCAAATAAATAGTGAAAAATGTAATGTTATACTGTAATGTACAAAATGAACATCGATTAAAAATATCGAAGGTAATACCTTATTCTAATTTTAGCAAAAGGGATTATTAGTAGGTAGTTTTATTTATAACCGACTTCTTTTTTTATTTTTGTATATTTATTACGACGTGATCAATGCTCGTTCCTTCTCTATATGAGAATGGCCTAAGCCCAGCAATAGGACATTTATAGGCTGGTATTATCAATATGTTACGCGAGGTATCTGGCAACTGTAGATCGATTACAAAAATTATTTTTTCATTGATTGTATAACCTCAGAGGTGGTACCATATAAATATCAACGGTTCCATTTTTTAATTTATGTGTAAACATATTTATCTTTATAGTAAAGTAGCTAAATTTTAGTAAAGTACCAAAATTTAGCACAATTTTGCTAGCACTTTTAATTATCATAAAACAAAAATATATTTGTTAATCTAGCTATCTTATTCAAGATGTAATTATCCGCTTAATCCACGCCTGAGAGCTCCAAATAAAGATAAGTCTGGTTAATAAGTGAGCAGATAATACTGCGAACATTTTAAAATTCGTACGGTTTGCAGACATCACGGCAATTAACACTAAACGCTCATATTTCATCAAGGCTTTACTAAATCGTCTGCACGAGTATAAACAACAGTTTTACTTAATACCTCATTAGTTGGTTTGCAAAGACATCAGTTTTGTTTACATTTATAGATGTCACTTGTTTATTTTTAATCTACTTCCACAAAGAAGGAGGTTCTATGTTCAACTGTTTGGATCGTTCTTTTTTTAAATGTGCTTTTACCGATTTTCATTTATTTATTTATTTTTTAATTATAATATTATAATTATAATAGAAAACTTAATAATAACTTAATCTATAATAATATACTATATGTATCGCAGTTGCTTTCATTTGTTTTTCAAATTTTCATTAGTAATTCTTGCTCATCCGATAGGTTTAAATTGATTTTTAGTTTTAAAGGTATAGTATTCCTTTTTAAAATAACCTATGCAACCAACTGTGGCGATTGCTTTTGAATAGTTTAACGTTAATTAATAGATACTGGCGTTTAGATATTTAGAATAACAGATTTAGGTAGGCTTATACTAAGTACTACGTGGAAGACCCAGGCGGAGATGGAGGGATGAACTGTGTTGTGTGTGTGTGTGACGGACGTGTACAAGAAGGAGTGGCACCTAGCGGTCAACAGAAACGTGTGGAAAGAGGAAAGGGAGACCTTTGCCCTGCAGTGGGACAGTCCAGGCTCAAAATAAAATAAATAATAATATAGTAAGTACTATATAATTATGTATAAATAATAATATGTCGTGATGGCCTAGCGGTTCAATGAACGGATTTGTGTGCACAAAGTTGTAGGTTCGAACCCATTACAGGCAAGTACCAATGTAACTTTCTTAAAGTTATATGTACTTTCTTAATTATTCTAAGACACCATTGACAATCGGTGAAGGAAAACATAGTCAGGAAACCTGGATTCCAAAAATTGGGACCTAAAATCGCCAACCCGTACTTAGCAAGCGTGGTGATTAATACTCGTTCCTTTTCTATATAAAAGGCCTGTGCTTAGCAGTGGGACATTTATAGGCTGGTATTATCTTTATAGTAAGTACGGAGAGCCTAGTCCTATACACTGTGGATAAACTTGTAAGCGTATTTCCGTAACGAATTGTGAATAGCAAGCAATTGTTGGCGCGGCCATCTCCTCGCAACAAAAGTGTATGAGAAAATAATGTTTGAATGAAGTGCTATTGTTATGGCGGAGACTCACAAAGAAATACCCCGACAAAGTGCGGAACGTTTGTTGTAGTAGAAATTACTTTTAGTTTGAAGTTGATTCATCAGCTTGCCTAGCGGTGACCGCGGCCTCCGTGCTTGTAACATTGTAATGTTGAAGTCTGTCTTCCTGTCGGTTTAAACTGGCAAACTTTGAAGTTATGCTTAATACTATAAGAGGAAGGAACTTACAACCGTTTCAACTCTCTCTATTCCTGTATACAGTATAGAAAAAAAAAATGCAATGAATGTAATTTAACGAAAATATGCTGGTCTAATATTGAATACTTAATATAGGCCACTATAACAAAGACGTATTACAGTCGTGCATAAAGGAGCACTAAGCGTCTCTTGAGCTGAACTTTATTTTATCGTACACAAGTTTTGGGCGCTTTAATTGTACGCGTGTGGGTGACATTCGTCGAGGTAACGCGCATTAATGTGAGTGGGAAAGTTATCTTAATTAAACAAAGCTCTGTCGGGGACGTTTGTTTGTCGGAATGGCTCGTAAACAGACTGCCACTTGGCAAATATCGACGATGTTACTACGACACAAGTTACTCGAGAACAAGCACGTACAACCCTCATCAAATGTACTCTCAAATCATAATCTCCGTAACCATTTCGGGGAGCATACCATTTTTTACATTTAGCGTAAAACGATCGAGTCGGGCCAGTTTTCCGCCAAGAATCCGCCACGGGTCTCTACTGATTTTCCGCATTTTTTCTAAACAATGGGGTTGTCCTCAGGGTACTGCGTTGGATTATGTGAAAATTTCACGAGGAATTTCCGTGAGATTCCCTTGAATGGCTGAATGTGAGTGAAATTCTCTCGAGTTCAATACATTCGAATATCCTTTTGAGATTGGAGTGACACAAAGCGTATTGTTACAGACGAGGGGTTTCTATCTCGTGCCGTTTTGTCACGACGACTCCAGTTATTGTCTTCATCTGCTCGCTGCACCAAGTGATAAGCTTTATCCTATAGCATCGCAAGCGATTCATAAATTCTCTACTTTTGATGTTTGTAACTAGTTTACAATTCAGTTGAATTTCATTGTTTGACTAGTAAAACCTAAAAAGGTAGAAACCAACATTTTCTCATGTACAAGGTAATTCTGTTATTGTTCTACAAACAAAAACTTTTTAAAATTGGTATTAAAAATTCGACGAATAAACAAAAAAAAATCTCGAATTTCAGTACTATTACCGTAAAACTATTACGTTTATAGTACTAAAGTTCGAGTGCTTTTTTCATTTATTTTTTGTGTTTTTAATACCAATCATTTTTGTACATACGTCATAGAGGTCATAATTTTCGTTTGTGCAACGATAGTAGATCACCTTGTATAAGCGTAACAAAATATGCACCTATTGTATAATAATATACAACGTGTCGTTTTGCATTCTGGTCAAATTTCAGGAGGTTCTTATGAAAGATTCATATATCATATATTATCAATCAAATAGTATTACGATATCTGCTCAATAATTAAAACATACTTGTTTTTTTAGTTATTTAAGTTTGTCAGTAATCCAGAAGACACCACTTTTAAAGAATAGAAACACCGTGGTGTGTTTGTAAAAGAGCAGTTACAGTGCGATCACACGGGCAGCGTTTGCCCAAACATGCCGATTTCCGAAAAAAAAAAAACCTTATTCTATTCTTGATTCGTGTCGAGCATCATTAGCATAGTTACCTCCTTGAATTTGACGAGAATGCAAAACGACACATTATACATAATGTAACTTAAAACTGACAATTGCTTATATATTCAAATACGAAGGTTCTATTCTAAATATAGATACCAGCAACTTGTGAGTTTGTGAGTAACTATAATACAACTTGAAACTGAGGAGAACACTTTAAATGATAATTGTTTGTTATAGTTGTTAGGTTGTTAGTGTTCATTATGTAGGCACGTGAGGCTTGGCTAAACGCGCTGACTCAACTTTGTTCGGTTTACAATATTCACTAGAATTATTATTATATTTATGCCTAAATTTTAAAAAAAAAGCGAATATTCAGAATGCAGTTCTAACCTGTGAGTCGAAAAAGGCACATATTGATTTTAGTTTTAGAACGTTAGAAAGTTGCAGTGGAAATACCTCGGTAGAGTAAATATTGTTTTAATTACTGTTCAAATATGCTGATTATACTGTAGTTATTTTTTTTTTAAGAAAATTCTGTGCTGAAAGCCGTTTTATATGCATATAGGCTTTTGGCTTAACTTTTCTATTTTTTTTTGGCGTACACACCGGTTTTAAAGTTGTCGCTAGCTCTGAGGTCCCGGGTTCGATCTCCGGACGGGTCAATGTAGAAAAACACTATTCTACGTTGTCTCGGGTCTGGGTGTTTTTGGTACCTTTGTTGTCTCTGATTTCATAGCACAAGTGCTATAGCTACTTATTTTAAGTTCAGACTAATGTATGTGATGTTGTCCTCATTTATTTATTTATTATTATTTATTTATTTATAATTAGTTCAATATCATTTGAATACCTTAATCTACAAAATAAATAATTAATTATACATTGCAAAATAATTATCACTAAGAAAAAAATCCCAGAGCTCATTATTTGAATACAAAGCGGAGTCGTAAAGCATGAACATTGTAGCAGGGGTAGTGAAAATTGTTTAATGGCTCACTAGCGATTGTCGTAAAACTATATTTCGTTGGAGGAGGGTTGGACGGAGGACACGGGCCTCGTTAAAACTCGGACCGTTCACTAAATCTTACGGGTTTACGATTCTACAAAAATTGGGGCGGCTCACCGTCGACACTGGTTTAACTACCTTGCTTACCACTTGAACTGTTGTACGAAACTGTTCTTAGTTCACCCTTGTGTCATTACTCTGATTGAAGAAGTTTATTTTAATAGATAAGGTGTGTCTTCATTTGTTTTGAGGTAAAATTAAAAATAGTATGTCGCCATTTTGGTTTTGTAGTAGATACTACGACTATTAACCATATCTACTATAAACTGCTGGTTTCGATGCCTAATTGCGGCTAGTTATTATTTATTACAAGTTTTGAATATTACCCGATACATATCCACTTGCCTTTGTCCTTGAACTTTGTTGATGAACAACATGTGGGTCCTACTCGCCAACTTGTCCTTATATAATGAAGGCAAATTCTGAAAACATTCTTCTTTTGCCTCATCTTTTTCCCTTTCTATGTTGGGGTCGGTTTCCAGTCTCACCGAATTCAACTGAATACCGTATTTTATATGGAGTGACTTAGTCAGAATTGGAAAACTTAACGACTGTCAAAGATCAAAGTATGACAGTAGGGATTGGTCCCGACTGTCATACGTGCTTGCCGAAGCACGGAGGGGTCTCGGTATGTCTGGGCCGTTTAATTTTAGCTGTGACTGAAGGTCGGTAACGCGAGGCTACGATTAGCGGGTTAAGGTGGTTTTCTGCGGTGTCGAAGAATTGGATCGCGGCGCGTTTCATGAACTGCTTGATTGTGGGCAGCTTTAAGTCACAGGAGGGGTCTCGGTATGTTTACAAACGTTCACCCATCCGGAGACCTACCGCGGCGAGCGCGGCTTAACCTTTATTATCGTTCAAACTATAGGGGTTACACTTAGCCATGAGCACCTCTGAAAAACATTAATAAAGTAAATCCAAAGAATGTTGTTTAAACTATTTGTATATAAGTAAATTGCTTTATTTTGAACATAACCACAAAATCAATAAAGCTTAATAATATAATCAGAACTAACTCTGCCGTATTATAGTGATTAATTATTTCAAGCGTCAATACAACGTGTTGATCTTGTACTGCATAAATACTAATGAATACGTACGAGCACACTGGTCTATTTCTGTTCTAAAGCATTAATATTGCTTCAATGTTGAATACATTATGCGGGGACAAAACGTCGTTTACCACGGGAAAGCTGTTCGAATGAAATGAAACGCTAACTAATGAATGCTGAACTGAATGTCGTATATATTAATATATGGAACGTATTTAGTATTCAGCTGAGGCGTGCACCTGTCGGCAATCAGCCTCCACTCACATTATTTCGCCATTACTTTAGACAATACCGCATGATTTAAGGTAAATACGTGGAGTTCTCTGATTACATCTTTTGCGTCATAAATTTCGTCTACGTAATCCTTGTGGCGGTCTAGTGACGTCACATCGCATCTGTCATTATCACAAACATCTTCATAAGTTGGTGGTAAAGTGAAACTAGCAATAAAGACACGTAGGTATCTGATAATATAATTACTCGTAGGAATAATAAGCGAGTGAGGGTAACAGTGTGGTATATCACTCGAGATAAGGGCAGACGTTACGAGTGATGCTGAGATATGTCGCTCGGCCGCTGGCGCCGCGTCTTGCTATCTCCACGGTCCCCGCCATGGATGTTACCAAGGCGTATGTATCTGATAGAGCGCATATGATAAGTAAGGGATTCAGGTGATTAAAAAGGCTACATAGATTTCACTTATTATAAATATATGGTCCGTACACTTTACGTCAGAGCCATTTAATCTTTTTGACAAAAACTTTGCTATAACTCAATCATTGGTGTTTATGGGAAATAACACAATACTTATATAAAAAAAGACATTTGTACACAATATATTATAAATCACGGTACACATTATTAAATATCAGTCTGAAGAAGACTGATAGAGAAAATAGTGAAAATAGAAGAAGAAAATAGTGGCTCAGCTAATGCTGTACCGGGACAAGCACGACCCGTCACAGCGCTGATTTTCAGCCATTCCTACTCCTTTATTTGTAACCTAACTTATAATGCATAACCTAACCTAACTTTACAACAAAATAATAGCTAAGGTGTATTTTAGAGAGCAGTAGAAGAGTATTTTAGACATTATGATATTTATTTTATAAATCGTTTAAAACTCTAACAACAAATTCTGTAACAACTTTGCTACAGAATTTTACGACACTACTTACAAGGTTACGTTCTGTCAACAGATAAAATTTGAACATAAAATCGCAATGCATTCTGTTAAATTCGTTGACAAATCGTTTGCCGTTCAAGCAAGTCGCCGGCGAAATGCATTTCCACTTAATGTGATACGTGAGCAATCGTAGCCAGTTCCCAAGCAACAT
Source organism: Diachrysia chrysitis (assembly GCA_932294365.1). Lineage (NCBI taxonomy): Eukaryota > Metazoa > Arthropoda > Insecta > Lepidoptera > Noctuidae > Diachrysia > Diachrysia chrysitis. The sequence goes on from OW028661.1 coordinate 5,171,274, forward strand.
AGGTACCTACATCAAAACGAATACAACTCGTCACTTTAATTTACATTTTTTCTTTCCATTTACATAAATATTTTAACATCGTCGTACTTCTCAAATATTTGCCCGATGAAGTTTATTTATTTTATATTTATGCCTTATCAAAACAGTAAGGAATACGTGGCTATTTATTTGGTATCCTACGTTTTATTTGCATTCGTATGTACATACACGGTAAATCTCTTGTGACATGTGACGTTTGGAATATTGTTTAATTTTATGACGTATGGATATGGAATAATAAATAATAACGGTACTTAATAATTCTGTTTTATATCACGTTTGTACAAAAAAAAATATTGTAGTTTACTTTAAGTTTAGCACACTTCCCGTCGACAGCGATGTGGATAATTTTTGAGGTAATTTTTTTAGATATTATTATTAGTAGGTAAGTTAAGTTTTGTTTTCAGTGTTAAGTATATATATTTAAGTTAATAATTAATAATATAATTCGAAAATTTCTAAGAGAAAGGAATTTAATTGTGGGTTATTTATTGTTTCACATAATTCATGCGCTCTACAGCAGCTTGTTCTCTTCATACTCTTAGTACTACCACATTATTGTTGAGGTCGTACACTCGGCTAGTTCACGTGCTGGCCTATCGTCCCACTGATCTTTGTTAAGTAATTATAAACTTTTAGGACCGGCATTCCTTCAAGAGTTACGCTTCAAAAGCCTTGACAGTACCTAGATCTACGTACAGTTGGTCACCCTTCATCTACATTGTTTAAAAACAATATCAGATATTTTAATTAAAGTCTGTCTTTGCTATGTACAAGATTCTTAGTGTTGAGACAACACAACAAGATACAAAGTATTCGCGTGAACTTTAGAAATCTTTGTCTGTGAGTTGTAGAGAAAATATTTTGATTTTGTTGGATATCTTTATGTTAAAGTATTAATTATATCCATAGGGAGATGAAATGGTTTCCGCATAATACGTATTTTCAAGGATCCTTCACACAACCCTTGTACTAGTAGATTATTACGAAAAGCTGCCTACAATTAGTGGGGAAAGCTGGGTACGTAAACCTGTCATCCTCCTTTGTCAGGTAAGTTATTAGGTACCTAACAAAATAATGGCTTGTTTGGATTAATGCTTAATCTATGTTTATGACGCACATAAGCCGGCATAGTTGCGATGTAACGGATATTACGATGATTGGAACCAAAGTAATTTAATGCTGTGACGTTGTCATGTTTAGTGGATGGACGTGTTAGCTTTTTGGTGTTAAAGTAAAAACGGTTTTGATGTATTGTTTTCGTCATCGACAAAGTACACAATCAATATTTTAAAGGACAAATCATTTACGTTTATATACCCGAGTGATATTATATCTAACTACTTAAATAATGTCCTGCACAGCGTGCTGAATAATAAATAAGAGCAATTGAATATAATAAATCTTTTATTTTAAGATTATTATTATCGAACTTGCAAAGATACTTGAACATAAACAAAATTGAATTAAAAGAAATCCTCTTTTAGGAACTGTCGTTAGTTCTCGCTCAAGTTTTAAAGTTTTTCGCTGGCTCGTGAATTCAGACTTCCGAGGCAGACAATGTCTTCACCATATTTCAGGGGATATTTATCTAACAAGTTTTATTATGTAGGATGAATAGGGAATGTTTACGTCATGCCGTTTATATAATGGTTAATGAAACACCCTCGCTACATATTTTATCTTCGGTCGACGACGCTAGGCTCGGAGTGAGTAAGCATGAATGTTAATGCATTTCGGATCGTATATCGCATTTCGTCAAATGTAATCGAAGTCTCGATGACAAGGCCATCCATCACAAGAATGTTTTCCTACCATTTCTTTTAAATGGAGATTCTATTCATCAATGCAAATTTACAGTGGAGTTTTATCGTTATTAGGGTCGAAACGGCTCTTGTAATCGATTAGGTATATTTGGTGACATCCGATTTGGCAACTTTATGCTATCGAGTCAGCCAGTAAACCGCCTTTTTTTTTTTTTTGGATGAGGTCTACTGCAGTTAGCCTGAGCGCAGGCTTTGACTGCTTCACCGGACTTTTGGCGAGAACCGTAAGGCCTCCAGCCAGAGCAAGTAAAATAAACTAACTACGTCAGCAACGTTCACTAAGGGCACCCCCTGCGGGGTTCGGACCTCGACTTAGTGCGTTGCTGACTATCTTAATAAGGCAAAAACAGCAAGGGATGGCTGGATCTGAGTTATTATTATTTAGGGACATATTTTTATTGCTAGTTTGGCCGGCTCGGGCCAGCTTGATCTAGGGACGGGGGGGTAACATTTACGTTACTATTATTTATAATACGCGACGGGCCTCGCCGGCGAGGACGTAGTATACGGCGGTTGTGTTTTGTATTGCTACTGCTAGCTAAGTCGAATGCTTCTTGTAGAAGCGTTGTCTTATCGTCGGGATAGGAGAGAGTGTGTCTAGGACGTTTTATCTTGGAGATGACTGAAGGTCGGTATCGCGCGGCCGCTACGATAAGCGGGTTACGGTGGGTTTCGGCGGTGTCGAAGAAACGGGTCGCGGCGCGTTTCATGAACTGCTTGATTGTGGGCAGCTTTAAGTCACAGTGCAGCTGCAAGTTACGAACGTAACCTGGAGCGCCCGTGGCTCTACGCATGAAAAGGTTTTGTAGAGTTTGCATTCGTTTGAGTCGATAATCGGGTACGTGAGAGAATACGACGCTGCCGTAAGTCATGATAGGTCTGACGCACGCAGTGTAAATTCTCTTCTTGCAAGCAAGAGAGAGTTTACTGCGCTTGTTCAACATACAATGAAGTCGGCCGAGGGCAAAGGCGGCTCGCGCGCGTGCCGCTTTGATATGAGGTACGAAGCTAAGCTTCTGATCAAGGATCACACCCAGGTATTTGGCTTGCTGCTCCCAAGGGATAGGCTTGCCGAAGAGGCTTATGGGTGGAGCGGGAACGGGAAGCCGCCGTTTTCTACTAAATAGTACGGCTGCGCTTTTGGTAGGGTTGACTTCGATTCTCCATTTCGTGAACCACTTCCCGAGGGCCGTGACCGCGGTCTGGAGAGTTCGACCTATCGCTAAGGGACTGGTACCTGAATAATAAATGGCCGTGTCGTCGGCGTACAGAGCTACTTGGGGCTTGCCACCGCGTGGAATGTCGCTGGAATACAGCGAGAAGAGGAGTGGAGAGAGGACGGAGCCTTGCGGGACTCCGGCGAGGATCGGGTGAGGGGAAGAGAGTGTGCCTTCAACGCGATAGCGAAAGGAGCGATTCGACAAGAAGTCACGGATGATGTGCACGAGACGATCTGGCACTTCGAGTTGGTACAGCTTGTAGATCAAGCCGTTGTGCCAGACCTTGTCGAAGGCCTTCGCTATATCGAAGAAGAGCACACCGGTGAGCCGTCCACGCTGAAAACCAGCGCTTATATGCTCGACTATACGGTGGACTTGTTGGACGCACGAGTGTTCGGTTCTAAAACCAAACTGCTCGTCGGGTATGAGACTCCTGGACTCGGCATAATCCATTAAACGGGAGTAGATGATTCGCTCGTATAGCTTCCCAAGGACTTTGAGTAAGCTGATAGGGCGATAACTAGTTGGCTCAGACTTCGGTTTACCGGGTTTGTGGATGCCGATGACTATCGCCTCTTTCCACTGCTGTGGAAAGAGATTGTTGCCTAATGCTGCATTGAAGATGCCTGTCAAGAGGATAACTAATGCTGGAGGGAAGAGTTTAATCACCTTATTGGTGACTCCGTCTGAACCGGGCGCTTTACGAGGGTGTAGGTCCTTGATAAGAGAACGTACTTCGTCTACTGTTACCGGCGCGAGAGGGTGTTCCGGGTCCTCTGAAGGAGGAATCGTGGCCTTACGTTCGACTTCGGCGTCAACTCTGGCGAGGTGGGCCGGGTCGACCGGAAGGTTACTGGGCGTACATTGAGCCTCCAGGCTGTCGGCCAGGCATTCCGCTTTCTCGTCGTCTTCAAAGGCGAGGCTCTGATTCGGACGATTCAACGGGGGCATGACCGCTTCGTCGCAACTACGTAATCTACGTTGAAGGTTCCAAAACGCGTGATGGTTAGGTTCTAATTGGTCGAGAAACCTATCCCACCGATCCTCACGCAGAGCCCTTATGCGTTTCTTAACAGCGCGCTGTAGAGAACGCATACGGGCGCGATTAGAGTCGTTGGGATAGGTGTCGTAGGCGCGTATAGCCGCGTTCTTCTCCGTCAATAGGGCACGGGCGTCGTCCGGTAGGAGCCAGCGAGAGTCTTCTGTCACCGGTACCGACCGCGAACACTCGTTCACCAGGGACTGCACGTGCTCAGTGAGGGAGTCGATCGCGCCTATAGCGTCTGTCGCGGATTCTACATTGTCCGGTATCGAGTCTAGGTGCGCGGATTGGACTGACTTAAGGCGAGTCCCAAGCTTCGTCCAGTTCGTAACTATCTTAGTGGGGATGGGTTGACCAGCGTCTGGAGGACCTACTCGCGGACTAAAGGACATGATCACTGGTCGGTGGTCAGAATCTAATTCATGAATAACTTCAATGGACCGAAGCGCTAGGTTGACGTTTTTGAGTAAAGCTATATCTAGTATGTCGGGGCGGTGGTTGACGTTCACGGGAAAGTGAGTGGGATTCATCGGAGCGATGATATCGAAGTTTAATTCGGAGCTAAGAAGATCAAGATGTCTACCTCGGTTGTTACGAGTGTGGCAATTCCACGCCTCGTGTTTCGCGTTTAGGTCGCCTGCCATAAGGACGGAGTCGCCTAGAGCTAGAAGAGCTCGCAGGTCATGTCGTAAGTCGACCCTCTCTGTTGACGGAGGAATATATATTGAAACTAAATACAAAGGTCGATGCCCGGTCATGCCAAGACGACAGATGGAGGCTTCGATGTGCGACAGCGAGGGTGGATCCATCGGAACGCAGTACAGTGACCTTTTAAAGTAAATGAGCGTGCCGCCGCCTACGGCTCTGGTACGATCGTTACGGATTAAGTTGTAATTCGCGATTCGCGGGTTTTTATGAGACGGTTTAAGAAAGGTCTCCTGTACAAGAAAAACGTCGAGTTGATGATCACGGAGAAAAGTAGCAATTTCGTCGCGTTTTTTATTAATGCTATGCGCGTTAAAGTATCCTAATTTAAGGGATCGGGGTTTGAGTTTACCGGTGTTAGTAGCCATTAGAACGCGGCGGCTTTGTATGCGGCGAACACATCGCTGAACTGCTCCCTAATGAAAGGGGCGTGCAGAGGGTTGGGGTTGGCTCTAATCGCCTCCGCCATAAGACGGATGCGATTAAAGTCAAACGACTCATACACCTCTATGTAATTCTTGACCGACGCTGTGATGTCGGCCGGAAGCGTCGGGGCCAGAGAGGCCGCGGCCGACGGTGACGCGAGCGCGGGTCTTGGTAGAAGCGCGGGTTTAAAAGCGGTAAGTGGGATGCGAGGGACGGCGGGTCCCTGTAAAGCGGGGAGAGACGCGACCCCTTTAGGAGGAGAAGCGAGAGTAGGGAACGCACGCGCGTGCGTTTCCATGTTCCAGCAGGCCCCGGTTGGGCGTTGCGGGCTGAGACGCGGCGGAGCGGACGCGGGGTTTTGCACGGGGGCCGGCGCACGGGCGACGGGCCGTTTCGCGACGGTTCTCGTTTTGGGTGCCTTCGGACAGCCGCGGTAGTTGGCTGGGTGACCCTGTTCGCCGCAGAGAACGCAGCTAGGGGGCTCAGCGCACTGAGTGCGGTCCTTGGGCCGTGGGCAATCGGGCGTTCCGTGCTCGCCGAGGCACTTCACGCAGCGAGGGCGCGCGAAACAATTCCGTTGCGAGTGGCCGTACAATTGACACCGGTGGCATTGGCCAACGTTGGCGCGCTTGTACGGCGCCTCGACTTTTATGCCAGAGAGTTGGCAAACAGTTTTAATATTAAATATGGACTTGCCGTCCGCTGATCTCTCAGCAACGACGAGTACCATTTCGTAGGGTGACTTACCCCGCCCGCGGTACATACGGTGTACCTCTAGAGCAGGGATACCCTGCGCTTTTAGGTCGTCTAGGATCTCCCTAGAGCCTATGTCCGCAGGGACAGACTTGATGACGACCCGGAGGACCCGCTCCTCCGGGAGGGTAAACGTATGATAAGGCAGGGCTCTCTCCTGCAGCATACGGGTGAGCGACCGAAAGTCGGCCACTGTGGGTACAGCTATTTTAATGCCGTCCTTGACAGAGCGGGCTTGGGTGTAATTAACTTGGTGCTGCGTGCACCACTTGGAGACCTCAGTCCACTTTCCTTTCTCCTGAAGGAAGATTGGAGGAGGGACCGAGCCGCCCTTCTTAGGGGCTGACGGAACTTGGGGCATGGTGTTGGACACCTGTGGGGTGGTAGTGGGCGCGGGCGAGGCCGCGGGCTCAGCAGCGGGCTGGGACGCCGAAGCGTCGACGGAAGGAGGCGAAGCGCCAGTCTTGGCGGCTTTAGAAGGCACCTGTTGGGATTTGGTCCTACGGGTGCGCTTCTTGCCCTTGCCAACAACTTCAGTAAAGCCGTCGGTGGAGCAAGACGAGTCCGATGCTGTTAAAGCATCACCGGAATCGTTAGAAACAATTTCCATTTCGATGTCTACCGGGGACGGTGAGACAGAGCGAGGGCGGGGGGAAGGGGCCGGAGATGCGTCACGCGCAGGTGTGAGGCTCGGCGAAGCGGATTTGGCGTTGGAATTCGGCTTAGAGGCCGGAACAATAGCCGGGGAAACAATGACTTTCGACGAAGCCGTCGAAACAATGGGGCGCGGGCGCGAGATAACGCCTCTGTCGGCGCTGATCGGCGATAGCGAGCTATCGAATTCCGCTAAGTCGGAAGGGTCTAATTTGCGGGCCCAAGCCTTGAAGAGGTCTTGGAAGACCCGAGAGTCCTTCATCTCCTCGATAAAGCGGGGCCAGAGGGCGTCCATTCTTCTCGAGAAGACGAGAGACACTTTTTAATTAAAAAAGAGAAGCTAAAAGCCTAACATGGGTAGAGGGAGGGCGCGCCTACAACAAATACCCTAACTAATAACTAACTCCCCGGGTGGGTACGCCCGGGGATGTGTGACCCTCCCTGCTGGGTGTAAGCAGGGAGGTGAGTACCTAAGGTGTGCCTTAAGCTGTGGTGTACCCGTCGCCAGTCTTATTGTGCGAGCGGGGCCCTGACCAGTCTAGTGCGAAGGGTGTAGACACACCCGACCGACACTAGGTGTGTAGCTGAAAGGGAAGCCAGAGACTAGAGCCGACTAGGAGACCCCCCAAGGCCGGTAATCTAGTTCCCGTCCAATTGACTGCTTTACCCTAAAGGGGCTCAGCGGGTGTGATTGGGTCAACACCCCCTCGGTTTCGTTGGCACCGAATGGTTTCCACCGAGGACCGCGAAACTGCGGTTTTATCCTGAAGGGACCAAGTGAATTTAATTCGCGAGCAAAAGAAACAGAGATTGATCTGCCGCCGCCTTGAAAAAGGCAGCTTTAGATCGATCGGTTAGCGTAGGCGGGGCTACGCAGAGTGTTACGCGAGCGTAACAGGTAGCGAGACGGATGACGTCAGCGGGCGAGTCGCAGAGCGGCACGTCCGTTCACGGCGAGTGTCGGGCGCAGAGTCCCAGTAAACCGCCTTCTCTAGAATTATTCATGTCAAAAACATTCGGTTTAAATGGAAACTGATTTATCGAGGAGGCTTCGGCGGCCGCGCGGCCTTAAGTGTGCTTTCAAGGTACCTACTTTTTCTTTCACTTGTTTTTCTTACTAACTTTAAATGTGAAGAGTAAATAGAAAGTATGTAGTTTGTTCTTTATGTTACTGTAGTTTTGCTTAGCTATTGACTATTTATGAAAAGATTGTTGGTATTCAAAAAGTTAACTACGGTTAAAATTTCGACTGTTTAAGGTTAAGCAATTGCTAAGAAACTTCTAAATTCAAATTCTCTACGGAAAAATTTAAATAAGAATCTGGTAATCAATTGCTAATCGTCGGAAAAATCGCATCGTCGAGATTTTTATAAATAAGGCCAACTTAGTTTTTTTTTTATTATTTAAAGTTAAATTTCATGTAGGGACATATAAGTATCTCCTTTGTCTTGTCACCTTTAATGAAGACTTGATTAAAATATTTTGCCGTTTTATCTATTAAATTTTAAAGCCGACTTTCCACGGTGCGCGATATGGCTGATCACCCCGCACCGCCGACCCTAGGAAGGTACTCGTCTGTGATAGCGCAGATGCGTCTGCCCCGGTCTGTCGCAAGCCACTGCGAGTTGAAGTAAGTCGGTTAAAATTGGCTTTGATTCTCAACACTCACAGCGCGGTGCGTGGGTGTTCTTGGTCGTCGGCCGTGCTGGTTAATCCGTGATATCGCGCACCGAGGGAAGCTGGCTTAAGAGTTTATTGTAGCTCCCATGTTCGAGTAAAACATACTGCATATACTATCCTATTTTAAATACAATTTTACAAAGTCTGGTAAAGTATTAAAAAGGAAATCTTTAGTTTATAGGGGCATACATGTCGGCAATAATCCGGCTCCGTTTGATGAGCCCTGTTTACGATCTACGAGAGCGTATCGTTTAAGCGACAAATAAATCGCTGACGATGCCAAATTTATAGGAGTTAATATATTTTTATGAGTAACGGAACGCGGGCGTTGTGTAAAATGTTCCAATTTGATTATTTGTTTCGATGTTTATATTGATTTTAAAGTTTGTGATATATTTCCGTGATTTGCTGTTTTATCTTACGTCTGAATACATAAAAGTTTATTGTATAAAGCCAGTCTTCTGAAGTAGCGTACTTTTTTTATGCTTTGATACAACGTCATAAACTAAAGATCCTTTTACTATTAGTGTGTAATCGGAGATGACCGATTAGTTTAAGATAGTAAATGCTAAATCTTAAGTAACAATACTATACTCGAAAATGTAGTTTCTCAATAATGATCCCATCAATGAGAAAACCATATGACCAAACGTAGGTTAGCGATACCCCTCCGCCCACCCCTTTACAGAAATAGTCCGTAACAATATACACATAATAAATTAGTAATTCAATCACCAGAGAATTAATGCAGTATTACCTGCTAACTTATTAGGTTGCTTACCATTAATCCGCGTATCTGAGTTACGGCGCAATAATGATATACAAGTAGTATCGTGATTAGCCTAGATAGGTTATACAATGGGGACAAGGCCGGGACATATTGCAGGTTTGAGTACTCTTCATCAGCTATTCTACCTTCAGTGCGGCTTTCATTTACATCGACAAGAGGAGACAGATCTAGAGGTATGTACGTTGGTAAATGAACTGTTTTGTTTCCTTAAATTCTAAATGTCAATAGGTAATGAATTCTTGTAAGAAAGAGAAAGCCTATTAAAAAAATATAAAAAATACGATTGTTTTTTGTAGTTGTTAATTTTGTTTCTACAATAGGTATGTACTGTTTTTTGCTAATCTGCTTGCTTTTTATAATTGGTTTTAAGTTTACTCACTTTACTTATCGTTATTTCTTTAAAAAATAAACAATGAGTTCACTGCAAAAACAAAAATAAAATACCATCCTAACCAATAGTTTTACACTTTTTTTTACAGTCATTGTTAGAAACACCTCGCTACGAGTAAAATGGGTCGCACAAACATTTTACCGTCTAATATGACACAGGGAGAGTCGGAGGAATATGCTATATTTATGCTCCCAAGACAAGGACGTGTGGAAGCGGAGCTCGCCGGGGGAGCTCATTATGTAGCGTTAATCCGGATCATTGCATGCCCACTTAACAGTTAGCTGGCTTGTAACAGTGCAGTCTGGGATCCCGAGGTGCACACTGAAATGTGAGTGTTATGGGCTCTTAACCGTTGTTAGTTAGTTTACTGGGAAAAAGCTGTTTATATAATATTTCTATTGATGGTAAAAGAAAGATTTTTGCTATGGGTGTGTATTCAGGGATGGCAGTTGCAAAGAAACAAAAATTATTATTTAATTTGTTTTCATTATACTGAATTATATGCTACAGAGGACATATAATCATCATCATATCTGCCGAAAGAAGTCCACTGCTGAACATAGGCCTTTCCCAAGGATCGCCACAACTCAGCGGTTTCTAGCGACCTTCACCAGGTCGTCGGTCCATCTCGTCGTGGCCTACCCGCGTAGCGTCTTTCGGTTCTTAGTCACAGAGAACTTAAACCTACACTGTAAAGAATACTTTTATTCAAGTACGTTGTGATGATTCAGTGTTTTGTTTAGTTGACGCAGACAAAGTCTATGGCAAATTTTAGTTACTAAGGGCTGATTTTCCAACGCCGGATTATATTATGCGAGGAAAAATTTATAATTTTTACAGATCCATTTTATTTCAAGAATAAAATTTACTGGCGTTGGAAAAATGAGACCTAAGTCAAAGAAACTGATCCGTTTGTACTCTTGAAGAACACGAGAAGTATGTGAAAAGCGATCAGTTCCCAAAACAATTATGCCAAACACTTGGTGACGTTGACCCAAGTGCCGGGGCACGCTGGTAGGATCCGAGTGACAAAACACGCGTGACGCGAGTGACACATGCAAAATTACATTACCCCTACTGCAGACTGTCATGGCGCTAAGTTAAAATTGTTCTATGCCCCACATTTATACGAATAACTCGATTACATTTGTGTAAACGGCGGGTTTAATTGAATAGGGGTGTTTTTAACAAGTTTCAATCGGATTCTCGAATTGTCGAGTTTGGAGAAGTTTGCTGTATGGATGTGGTGTGAAGATTGCTCGTTTGATCGGAAATTATATACGCTTAAATGTGTTTTAAAATGTCGATTTCAGTTTATTCGTGATTTATTATACTTTCGTACTCAAAAAGAATCCACATCTTTATAAAAAAAAAACCGGTGCTAAAAAATGCATAATTTGAAAGCTTATATCTTGATCTTTGGAATCAGTTGAAGGCCAATAGACTATCTTCAAAAATACATATCCTTACTAATATTATAAATGCGAAAGTAACTCTGTCTGTCTGTCTGTCTGTCGCGCTTTAACGCCCAAACTACTTAACCGATAAATGAAATTTGGTACACAGATAGTCTAAAGCCCGAAAAAGGGCATATTCTTTATTTGTTGATATTTAACAACAGTAAATAACATACTATACTAATAATTATAAGCACATTAATCTTAAATCTAACATTTACACATGTAGGCACCGAAAAAAAGGCATGTTATAAAATTAATACTCTGGTACAAATTATACCTGAAAGCAAAGGCAACCAGAACGTGACTGTGAGTCGTAAGTCACAAGGTTTAACGCAAACCTATGATTTTTATAGACCCATATTAATTTACCAAATTAAAAAAGGTTTTTATGTACAAGAATTATATATTGTTACAAGGTTGTTCTTTATGTTGTACTGTTATTTTAAGTAGAGTATTACACAACTGCATTTCTTTATAAACTTTTAAGAATCTTATGGTATGTTTTTCTTATAAAAGTTACAGAATCTAAACATGAATGTAAGATTGCGGTTTTAAGTGTGTTTTTACATGTCAAGATTAAGAGAAAAAGAAAGAAATGACATATTGTCACACCAAAAAAGCGCGCACAACGACTTAACTAAACGTAACATAAAAAAAACAATAAAAAAACAAAGAACTTACTTTTTTAGTTATTCAAAGACTTCTGACTAGTGAGGAACCAAGGTACGTTTTTTTCACTTTCGCATCCCTATAGAAACCGTTTGTTTCCATTTTACCTGTATTCAAATTTAGGCTAATTACCTTATTCAATATTAATATAGTTACAGGAAGGTACTATTTTTGTTGAGTAAAATATTAACTATCACACACGTTACAAACAAAACACATTTTATCATTATGAAAGAAGTTATGGCCGTAAGCGAAAATTCTTTGCCTTTTTGATCAGTAGGTAGAACTAAGTCGTAAATATGTAGCTAACTATTCACTCTACACCTTAGCGTGTAACATAACTAAGCTGGCTTTTAATTACTCTTTAAGGCAGTGACATTTAATCAAGAAGATCTTGTTACGTGGACGGCGTGTAAAATATTTAAATTATTAGTGAGATATGAGCTTATGGAAAATTCTGGAACAATAAAGAAGTAATTTCACCGCGCAGATGGCTGGGTGTCAGGCGATGACCCGACTGCTTTCATTTGATTGCCCACTTCCAGGCAATTGGTATGCCTTTGTGTAAAGTGATATTAATTTGCGTGAATACAAAATGTATTTTTTATCAAAGTTAGTTTTCGTAGGTGCAGTCAAAGTAAGATTTGAAAATGTATTTTATGTTAAATGTTTGACACGCTTAAGTTAAACATGCCAGGCTATACCGTGTTACAGTTAACCATAGATAGTCCTTAGAGGTGGTCCCATATTAATTTCATCTAGATCGGTTTAGTAGTTTCGTTTTATCATCTTTAAAACGTGAAACGCTTAGCCATAAGGTGCCTGGTGCATTACTGATTGCTTTTTTCATTTCTTGAAAAACAACTAATTGTTTATATTAAATTAAAAAATAACAACTCTGTCTGTCATTCTATTATGCTTTCACAACTAAACCCCTGGACCGATTTTGATGATACTTAGGAAGGAGTGCGATGACCGACATCCACGCGCACGAAAGTTAGTTTACTCCATACATCTTAAAATGTTTTGAACGGTCTAAATTTCACGCGTCGATACAGAAGAGAGGTTCGAGGGGAGGAAGGGATTGTCTATGCGAGTTTTACTTGCACATGAAACATTAATGAAACCATCAATTAAGCTGTTTTTAAAAGCTTTTTGTAAAAAATTTGACAGCTGGTAGCGACCTCTAAATCTTAACAAAAATAAAAAACAAAACAGACTTATTTCATATTTAGAGGTATATAATCAAATGAGAAAGTGCCCCGGGGATAATTTAAAAGTCGAAAAATAAGGACCACCCTAATGTTTATGTTATAAACCCAACAGAGCAGGTTAAATAAGCGACATCAGTGGGTTACGGTCGCTCTACATACACCAGTATATGTGTGTATAGTATGTATACACTGATAGCACATAATGTTTGTTTGCTACCATAAGTGGATCTATCCTTCCTCTCGACAACCGACGATTGAAGTAGTTTTGAACCCTTCCATATTTAGATCAAGTGGCTCCCTCTATGACGTCGAAAGCTCTAATATTAATTGTGTAGGAAGCACAATTTTCGCATAGTTATAGGAAAATATTAGTAAATCTTAGCTTTAATATCTATATCTAATATACAATGGCCCCGATTCTGTTAAACACTCACTAAATTTATTTTAGGCCATCAGTAACATTTTCATCAGTATTTTTTAAATTTTCCTTTCAAGAAATGTTCATAAGAAAAGGACAGACAAAAATTAGGGCTGTAAAATTTAGTTCACACTAAAATTCTCAGACAAATTGGCTGACACGCAGAAACGTCTGCACTAAAAACACATTAATGTTAAAGGCGAATACTAGTTTGACATTGCTAAGTTAATTGTTATTTTTTGCCGTCCTTTTCTCACGCTGTATGTTAGTAAAAGATGCCAATGGTTTAATTTGGATTTAGTTTGTGTACAAGGGAATCAGAGCCAATGTTTGTACTTTAGTACTTTATTTTCCTTTGCGGTCGAACGATCCCTACTTGTGAATATGAAAATGTTTTGTATATTACATCTGTGATCACTATGCCAGCTTAACTTACTCGCTGGCTTCTTGTTGTTTTCTTTTATTTTTCTTTACTTCGTTGCAACTTTATAAGAAATTCTTGTATATTTGGTTTCAGAGTGTGTTCAAAAGATGGTGTAGTATTTAATATATTTTTGCAGGTGACATTTATGTTGTGTAAAAATCTAGTGGTTATATATAAGAAAACATTTTCAAAGTCTAAAAATATAAAGTTTCTAAAAATGGCAAGTTATTCTATATTTTTTTTTTATTGAATTCCTTTGGTTTGTGTTGAACACCTTTATAATATAATCTACGATCTTTTACCTAAGTGTTCGTTCCGTAAGTATGCCATACGATAAAATTTAAAGAGGATCACTTAAGGGAACCTGAAAGTCGACAACGTAAATAGTTTTATTTCTACTTATAGGTAACTAAGTACATACATAGGTACATTTATTTTAGTTGACATAATGCTATTAAAATTCCGTGCAAGTAACAGACAATGGAAACCTAATATCAATGTCATTAGTGTCGCAATTTCAATAACTCCCACTCAATGTTATGTCCTATTGACTCTCTAACGCTAAACATTCACTTTGGCGACTGAAACACACTTCATTCAATTATGAAAACCTATTTGCAACACGTCAATAAATACAAAGTACGAAGCGAGTGATGTACATTTCTGTATTAATACGGTACATACACTGGCCCGCAATTGTCATTTTACATTGTTGTTACATACATTCATTTACTCTCACAGAGAATGCAAAGCTACAGTCAAATAATACGATTGATTACCAGCTATTTGTTTGTCCGGAACATCCACAAAACGGATTGCGCTGACATATTCAATCATCGATTTCACGTGCAATTTACCAAAACTTCGGTAATGGAATATTATTTGAATGTAAACGCACCTGTATTGCTTGTTTTGCGGGCCATTCTAGGGTCTGCGCATAACGGCTTAACATTTGGACAAGGGTAATTAATTGAAGTCGCGTTGTACGCCCAATAACAAGAACATAAGCTGTGCACAATGTTCAATTATATAAGCACGTGCAAATTATGTAATGCTCAGGTATTATGTAATTTAGTTAACAACGAAATTATGGTGTTCGATATATATTAATAGAAATTAGTGGCGTGTACTCCCAAAGAGGTTGTTTACCGGATAATGATATGTGCTGGAACTACACCAGTTATGATGTAATTACCTGCGATTTGCTTGAGCTAGATACTGTATTAATTGAATATTTAATATACCTACCTAAGTGCGCTTTAGAGGGCGTAAATGTTAAAGTTATACGTACGAATTAGTTAGAATTTCAACTATTTATTCTGTAAATATTTCATGTTTTCTGAGAAAACACGAAATAAAATACTTTTTAAACGGATTCTATCGCGGTTTATTTAAATTTTCGTTCCCGACGTTTCAACGCCTTTGCAAATTAGTCCATTGAAATGTTACATTTTTTTGGGCTAACCTTGCGTTTTGTAGAGGACGCAATTTTATTGTTGGGATGTGTGAAGGGGGTCAGTAGGAGCTTAACTCCAAGTTTGTGGGGTTGCCACCCTTGTCCCGCGGCCGCCATATTAGAAAAAGGGGTGCAAACGCCTTTTTCGCTATATCTCCCGAATTATGCATCCCACAAAAATTTTGTCAAGACATAATTTGTAGCAAATCGCTTTGCCTTCAATTTTGTTTATGTAACTTTTTCAATAAAATGACAAATAACAAAGTTATTAACAAAAATATGAGAAAATTTCCCAACAAATTTTCTTTTTTGTTACATAACTTCTTTATTTTTCATTTCACGACCAAATGACCTCAGACCAATCTTGTAGAGCATTTTCCAACCAACATTTTGACTCATATTTTTTTTGGATTTGAGGAATTTATGGGCATTCTAGAGCGCTTTAAAGTCGACCAGGTGCATACTACTCGCAATAATCCGGTAAGTATGAAACGTCTGCCTTTAATTTTTTATTTTCATAAATCGTTTATAATATTTTTCTTCACATTACTACATTATTAAATATCTAAAAATGCCCTTTTTCCTTTCTATAAAACTTAAAATATTATTGTTTTTTACAATATATACCATGTTTTTTACAATATATACCATGTTTTTTACCATATAACGCGACTGTACATTTACAAAAATACTAAGCAGGTAGAAAAGGTCCAAGTTACCGTAAAACACTGTAATCCTGAAGATTGGGGCTGGAAAAAGCATGAAAACATTTGGATACCAATTCAAACTTTGAAGCCTCCAGCAACCCCCGATCTAATGAAATTCATTTTCTGCAGATGCAAAGGGAATTGTGGAAGCATTGTGGTTGCAGAAAAGTAGGTCTGAAATGCTCTGCAGTGTGCCTCAATTGTTCTGGAGAAACCTGTACCAACATCATGGAGTTATCGAAATTAATGGAGGAAAATGAATTCGAATATGAATTACCAACAATGACTCCGATTTTAACTCCTGTCATTCCCCAAACCTTCACTTTCGACACTGAATTAGATCCTGAACAGCAGCCTGGACCATCCAAAAAGAGTAGAAAAGCATAGCTGTAAATAATAGTTAAAATATATAATCATCTCCAAGATTATCTCTCCTGAAATTGATCCGTGGATTAGGCCTACTGGGGATACCACATAAAAAAAACACGCCTACAGAATCTACCTCATAGGTGGTGGGGAAAAGTCATTTTTAGATAATTAATAAGGTAGTCATGTGAAGAAAAATATTATAAATGATTTATGAAAATAAAAAATTAAAGGCAGACGTTTCATACTTACCGGATTATTGCGAGTAGTATGCACCTGGTCGACTTTAAAGCGCTCTAGAATGCCCATAAATTCCTCAAATCCAAAAAAAATATGAGTCAAAATGTTGGTTGGAAAATGCTCTACAAGATTGGTCTGAGGTCATTTGGTCGTGAAATGAAAAATAAAGAAGTTATGTAACAAAAAAGAAAATTTGTTGGGAAATTTTCTCATATTTTTGTTAATAACTTTGTTATTTGTCATTTTATTGAAAAAGTTACATAAACAAAATTGAAGGCAAAGCGATTTGCTACAAATTATGTCTTGACAAAATTTTTGTGGGATGCATAATTCGGGAGATATAGCGAAAAAGGCGTTTGCACCCCTTTTTCTAATATGGCGGCCGCGGGACAAGGGTGGCAACCCCACAAACTTGGAGTTAAGCTCCTACTGACCTCCCCCACACATTCCAACAATAAAATTGCGTCCTCTAAAAAACGCAAGGTTCAATGTAACTTTTCAATGGACTAAATGTCATGATGACTGCCAGACTCGTCACCATGACACTTGTAAATATTTCTCTAATATTTTTTTACTCTTTTGGTACTAATTATAATAATTGTAACTAGTAAATACCTCACCGAAAAAGCACACCACTAGCTAGTATTTTTGTTCTTAGGGATACTATTGCAATGTAATTTAATATAATTTCCATACAAAACACTAAAATACGCACAAATTCATCGCGGAACTATTTTTGTAGACCGAATAAATATTTATACCTTAGGGGAATGAAACGAGACATGTACGGGTTCAGTACAATCCCTTCCTTAGGTAAAGGTGTCTTCCGAAATGTCGGAACTAAGAGATTAAGTCAAGAGTATGGAAAACAAGGTTCCGGGCGCCAATCCATTAGTATAGTGTAATTAGAGTTTCTCATAGATGTTTATTGTGGTTGCCTATCAGGCCCTGTAGCACAGTGATATTTCTACAGGCTTTATCGATGAGAGAAATCGCTTTAAATATATAAAAAAGACTTTTCATTTCGATTAGTCACGTGAGATAGACTTATTACTTCCATACATTTACTTTTTTTTTAGAGGGGCAGGTTTACTTCCGATAGTGCATGCTTAAGACCGAATATCGTTACTATTCATTCAGTTGATTAACCCCCGATTTCTGAAAGGCTGATCAACACAAAAAGTAGTTAATAACCTGTCAAACCTCATGTTAAGCGCTGTGATTGGTTGTTAGTCTTTTGGTCGACCAATCACAGTCGTGATCAGTTGATTTGACAACAGATTAAGTTGATCAGCCTTCCAGAAACCGGGGGTATATTTGCTATTCAGTTCTGATAGATATATTGATTTGAAAATTGTTGAAAAAATTAATCAAATCCTTAAGTAATCCTTAACCCCCAAATATTGAAAAGCCAATTAACTTTAAAAGTTGTTTAATGTTTATCTATCTCTACTTAACACCTTAAAGTGTCACAAACAGCATGTTACTTAACGGCGGTTTGAACTGATTAACGTTTTAGTATTCGGCTAAAACCTACTCAAATTTAAGTTTTGTTGAGTAGTCAGCCGTAATTATTCCAGTTTTTCTTGCTAAAAGATAGTAGGCAAGTATAAGAATCATGTGATAAAACATTAAGCGCGCCATTTCTATGCATAAAGACATTCTATCGCTTTCTATTATCTTAAAGTTGAGAACAGTTGACATCTACTTACGCCATACCATTAACGAAACGGGAATGTAACATAACACTAGAGTTTCCTAAAATAGAAGACCTTCAAGGGTTTAAGTTAGAAATAATAGTAAAGACATCGCGATTTTATTTTACGATAAGGGTTTAAAAAATCCTGATGGGCCGTTTAGCGCAGTGACCGGTTGTTTGTCTAAAGGATCGCAGTGTTATAGTTCACCAAATTGTAGGTTAAAATTCTGTAATTCTTTTGCCTAGCCTTTTTCCAAGCTTTGTCATGGAAGCTGACCCCAGTCAGCTTCCGTTCCTACCGGATTCAGCTGAATACTGTATTTTACATGGATCGACTCTCTATCTGACCTCCACTACCCATTTTACTGGGTAACACAGTATCCCATGGTCCCTAAGATTGGTTGTCAGAATTGTTATTACTTAACGACTGTCAAAGATCAACGAATGACAGCAGAACCAACGGTTTAAGGTGCTTTCCAAGGCACGGACGTTCTCGGTATGTTTACAAATTGGTCACCCATCCACGGACCGACCCCGACGAGCGCGGCTTAACCTTTATTATCGGTCAAACCAAGCCACGAGTCCTTCTCTATTAGGTACACATTACATTCTCTACTTACATTTTTGATTGTGTGAATCAAAATTAAATACTCGAATTTTCTGTTTAAAAATGGTTTAATCAACAAGATTAAATAATTTCTTTCGTTTTCAGAAATTACATATTGTATATTCGAGTTTCGTGAGCTTTTGTCATTACTTTTTTTAGACAACCCATTATGTGTTATGAATGGATAGATAGCTAGATATGATCTAGACGAAATCAAACACTTATGGATCTCTTAACAGTACTAGAACATATTAAACATTTGCTTAGACGTCTGACGGTCTTCTCACAAAGCTGGTATCGATTGCGATCTCAGCTATTGATACCGAGCATGACTATTTTATACGCTATCGGCGTCTTATGGTTAATAGATATGCAACCACATACAAGTTAGTGGATGTAGGTGTGTATGTGTGTGTGTACACTGAATATTAATAGCGTGCCTGTTAGAACCTTGTCCGAAGCTAACGAGATCGATCAATGAGTTACTAATACAGGATTTCAGATAAATGAGACGTTTTTGTTATTTGGACATAATGAGTAGTCGCTTAGTTACAAAAATATTTATCTAACTATAATAAGTTTTACACATCGTTTTTCGTAGTTAGACCATTATAATAATAGCGGCCTATAAATGTCCCACTGCTAGGCACGGGGCTCTTCTCATGTTGAGAATGAGGATTGAATATCACGCTTGCATGCGGGTTTGCCCACGCTTGCTCACTTGCGAATTGGCGATAACAGATTAAAATTTTTGAAATCCAGGTTTCCTCATAATGTTTTCTTTTGAAGTAAGACTATAAATAATCGAATTAAAAAGTTTCATTATTACATTCATATTATTATTGCATTTTTGTACACTTAACAGGCCTCATCTCATATAGAGAAAGCACGAGCATTGATCACCACACTTGCGCACTTGTGGGTTAGCAAATAAATATTCCAATTTTTGGAATCCAGGTTTTCTCACGATATTTTACTTTAAAGTAAGACTATAAATAAACGAATAAAAAGTTTCAGTATAACAAATAAACAGTTTTCGGCTTTTTTTATATACTTAAATTATCCGATTTTTATTGAAACTCATTTTATATTGAAATATAGTTAGCAACAACATTAGTAAGAACACGAACAAAGCACACACAACTGAAAAATGAAGACATCTTTAGACTCAGACACGTTCATATACACGTGTTTAACGCTTCATATAGGCTCCATGCATGCAATGTATCGTTAAGTTGCGTACAATTCAATCAAACTCTATTCCCACTCAAACTTCTCTCTTACTGCCAACTTTCTTTGACTGCTTCCTTAATCGAGTTGCCGTTAACTTTATAAAATGCGCCCGTGTGCCTGGTTTATGTTTTCCACGCTGGTTAAGAGCTTCTCAAGAGTTTTCGTATTCGTTAGCTAACTTCCTTAGTTGATGACGTGATTGAAAGTTCTTTTTTAGGTTTAACGTGATAATGTGTTCGTTGTTTAATATGTATAGCGTTGCTTTATATGCGCGAGTACTTGTTGTTCTTTTGACTTCCATAATTGCTTGAATTTGTTGTAGTTTTTTGTGAGTGTTTTTTGTATTAGGCATGAGTATTAGATCCATCACATGTCTGTAAGATCTTGGGTCAATTCACACACGGCCATCTGATTCCAAACTAGGCAGTACCTGTATTATGGCAACCAGGCAACTGATAAACATACTTATATATTTCTAAATACATACATATTATAGATCAATTACACATCACATAAAGATTTTTCCTGGGTGGAATCGAACCCAAAACCTACGGTTTAGCTATCAGAGTCACTAACTACTAGACCAACCTGGCCAGTCAAACATAATATATGTGTTGTGTGTTACATTACATTTGTGGGTGTTAAATTTAATTTACTTTTGTACTGTTTGATTTGTTTTGTGAATACTATGTTGAGATAGATAACTAATGGTTAGTTAATAATTATTTTTGTTTTCTATTTACTATTAGTAAAACATATAAGCGTTTTGGGAAAGTTTAACTGTAAGCTTATCATCTACTTATATTAAAAGGAGGAAAGATTTGTATTTTTAATTTGTAACGAATATACTCATTAATTACTGGACCGATTACAAAAAAATTTAAACCATTTAAAATGACATTATTCATGAGTACCATAGGCTATATTGCTTTGATACCCGAACGAAGTCGGGTCGGGTGGCTAGTGTTTTTATAAAAATAAATAAAAAATAATCATTACAGTCATAAAAAATATAACGTCAAAGGTATAACCCTTTATATTTATGCTCCATTTATTTAGACCCACTATAGTTACCGAAATACTGTCTCAATATAACAATCTACGCGAAATTGCTTTTATCTCGAACGTAGCTACGTAAAGCGTCGCACTTTTTTATTTTCTGTTACAAATGTGTTTTTATTACAAACAGGTAATAGTATATTAACGGGATAATTATTAAATGATAAACCCAACACTCTCATCTTCTATCTACAGTTTCTTCTTACTAAACTACTACTCACTACTAAATCACGTGTTTTTTTCCATTGTTTTAATCGTTAACTTAACTTTAAGTTAACACAAAACAAATAACTGGGTGTACCTATATGTTGCTTTTTCCAAACAACATTTTATACATTACCTTTCTAAATGTGTGTGCCCCAAGTGGTCAGCACAGCACGGGTAGACTTTAGCATTACCACTTATGTAGCACTGTAAATCCATTTTGTTAATCGCCTCCCATCCATTCCTATACGGCCAGCCATCGAAAATATTCAACTTGAACTCCATTGATGTTTCAAATTGAGGCTTACTTTGCGGACGCAGACTATGCATACATTTGAATAAAGGTTCTGTGAACTCTCAATATCCAGGCACCACTTTTTAATTATTTTTGTCCTTTCGATAGATACACCAGACCACCTTGACAAGTGGCATTTTGAAAAGCGTTAAAGATTTTAGAAATCGCTTTAATGACATTAAATGTATGGAAATGACATTGTGTTTCGATAAGTCACGTGACTTGGACACCGGATTTCAAGTTTCTACATTGACCTGTCCGGGGATCGAACCTGTGACTTCAGAACTACGATAGTTCTGAAGTCACTTTTCTTCATTGTTTCAGAGCAATACATGTGATGCATATTTATTTTTACTGTCTTCCTCTTTCAGGGAGTTGAAAGTAAAACTAAGAAATAATTCGTATAAAGTAGTAATGAAAAACACAGTTCTTCACTTACATTTTACTAAAGCAAGCAATATCCACAAAGAAATGCAATTAACATAAAGTATTTTTAGTAATAAACCATTACAATTTAAATTAACCTACATCGTAAATTACAAACATTGAAAAATACTAACTAAATTGTGGTACTATTTAAATGTAGGTGAATAAAGTGGGCTACGATAATATTAAACACTATTAGCGTCACGAACAACATTGGAATAACCGCTCGCTCTCATTACAAGAACGAAACGAACTGCAATTTGGTTGCAAATGGATTGAATGCGGCTACACAGCCTATAATGTACAGCAATTTCTTCATTTTACATTTCAATAAATAAAATGCACAACATCTGTTTTGGTAGAAAATATTCTTACTTAAACTTACGGCCTAAAATAAAAGACGAAAATCATCCTTAATGCATTGAAATAAGGCGTTTATGTTGATCATGAATATGGGGTTCACTGTACATACATAAGTAAGTCTGGGTGTTCTTTATGTATTTGACTAGCGGTGCCCCGCGGTTTCCCCCGTGTGAGCAATCCGCCCCATTCACGTAAGACATCTGCCCCCCTAGACAAGTGGCATTTCGACAAGCGTAAACGATGATAGAAATCGCGCAAATGACGTTAAATGTATGGAAATGACATTTCGTTTCGATAAGTCACGTGACTTGGACTTGTCACTTCCATACATTTAAACGATTCCATCAGCGATATCGCTTGTAGAAATGTCACTTGTCTAGGGGCTCCTGTTTTGTCTGACTTTTTACGATAATATTATAGTTATTCTGCTATTCGGGATGGAGACGAATCAAACAAATCTAAGATCATGAAAATCGGTCCACCCGTTTTTTTGTTACAAATGGTGTAACTATGACTTTGTTTTATATAGATAGACTTTAATATTTTTAAAACCACCGTGTTACAGTGATAATTACGACGTCCGGTATTGCCTAGTATAAGTATAAAAACACACACAAGAATGGTATTAAAACAACTTATAGCTACAGTTTTTCCTATCTCTATAATCTTTATCTAGCATTGTTTGTTCTATAAAATGGGAACAGAAAATAACGTACAATATAAAGCTGCAATTTGGCTTAGGAGTGGCTATCCGCCGGTCGTGAGATAAATACCCTTGATATTTTAGTACATAAATAAATGAAATCGAACGAGAACGGAGCTTGACTACAATGGAAACATTATTTTAAATTATCCAAGATTGATATTTATTTTTGTCGCTGATTGTAAGTTATATACTGTGTGGATAAGTTAAAAGAACCCGAATGTGTCTCGTATTGAACTTTCTGCAATTTAAAAAGATTTGTGGAGACGAATTTCTACAAAATGGGTAAATAATAGATGGTAAATTCGATTTGAATACGTTTATATTGCAATACACCTTTTACAATTTTGTGTGGCTGACTCTTGAGTGAGTTATTACTACTTAACCTGACTCACTCAAGAATATTTCTAGAAAAAACCTGACTTAGATAAATAATAAATGCTGATGTCTAACTTACAATGATTGATGATTTTATTTTTCGTGACCTTGAACCGATATCCAATCTTTCGTTTTAATATTTTTAATTAAAGTTAACTATGCTAAATGATAATTTAATTAGTGCAAACTGCATGCATTTAAACGTTGGAAGAATTTTGCTTAAAATAGTAGACATAATAGGTCTTAATTTTTTTTGAATATCTGTTAGGTAGTTTAATTAATTTTTTTCTTATTTCCTGTAAACTAAAAATGATTAAAATACAGTGAATAGAAATTTCGCGTGACGCCACTCCGTGCTACAATTTTTACCTCGGCGTGACGTCATAAGCCAACACTACTGAACTTCAAAGCGTTGTATCTATGTATTTTTTATTGTTTTGATAAAATAAAAAATATGTTTTATATTTTTTTATTATGTAACTGACAAACTGAATAGACTTTTACTTTTTATACCCTGTAAACATCCCTATTATGATCCACCAGACATATTGTCTTGAGTATATAGTTTATTATGTGACTTCTACTTAATGAATACAAACAAGAACTACACGGTAATGTAGCTGACCTTGCACATTATCTATATAAAATTAAAGTATCTACCATAACCTATAAAATTTCAGGAATAATGACCGAATTTAGCCTATTTAGGATTCAATATCGTTACATCAAAATTGTTTTTCTGTCAGTACCCTTTGTCTTCGAGTAATGAGTCTCCTTTACAAATGTGTGCCTAAAAGCCTTTTAAAAAGCCATCGGAAGTAATGGTCTATTCACACACGCATTACTAGCAGCGTAGTATACAATTCGTAGGTATGAGAGTCGAATTGATTGTTAACTTTAATGTTGGTAATAGTTTTTACGACGTACCTTCGATTCCCTATTTCAGTTTTTATGTGTAAGAACTTTTTTATTGGCCAGTAACGTTTAGCGAAGTAATATGAAAAAGTTTTATGTATATTCGTAAACTTCTTCTCAATTTTTAGTTTTTTTTTGCGTAATCTGCGATTCTATGTGTTATTATATCTTACTATTATTTTTATTATCAATATCAACATTCTGGTCACAAATCATCCAATGCAGAGCATAAACCTCCTTTTTTCGCGTTCCATTTAATTTTATAATGAAAATATATAGAAAATTTATATTTATGTTTATCATACGATGAAAATCTTTAGCTTCAACGGAAATGAGGGATACTCGATATATGCATATAAGTGAAGCTGAACACTCACGGAAGTACATAAAACGAAAACGCCGCCACAGATTCTTCTTTATGCCTTTATGGGGAAGTAAGCGAATGAAACGAGGAATCTATTTAAGTGTGACGCTACTCGTACGAAACCACGAAACTGTTTTCGGGTACAATCGTATCTCGGTGGCTTCCGAGACAAAAACAAATGGAAGTATTACCGGAGACAATCTACATTGAAATGGATCTTTTTCCTCAATTCGTGCCGAGTTCTGTGATAGGTATCGCAGTCGCCGATTTATTTCGCCGAATTTACATTTGAGCGGTCGTCACCGCTGTCGCCGCTGACATAAAACCCTGGCTGTATGCGTTAGTGGGACTTGCATCACCGCTGATAATTTATGGCGTGACCTGTACAGGTTAAAGGCGAGTTACACGCCAGCTCTCGTGCTTTTGTTTTATTGAAAGGTATTTTTCAACTACCCGTTTTCATTAATTTAATGTCAATGCCGTCTTTCCTTATGTCACATCGTTTCTTTCCGTGTATACACCATTCCATGTATGAAGTTCGCATTTTTAATGAAAATAGTCTCGTCTCCGGGCCCTGATTGATACTGATACTGATGATACAGTAGAGGATGTGCAAGACACCTTTATAGAATGTATCCGAAACGAGGCGTTTGGGCAGCTATATCTAAAAATGATTGCTGAATAATGGATTCTGTAAACAGTATTTTAGATTCTCCTTTCTCCAGAGAAGCTAACGTACTGTACAAGTTCGCAGTTAATGGTTTGATGGATACTTAATTTAGTTTTTAATGGTGTTTAAGTTTTGTTTGTTGTATGTATAAATTTGCTGTATTTTATAGAACTGTACTTCGCCAAGCGACAAAGTTCGGTTATTATTAAATAATAAAAATACAAAGTAAACTCACTACAAGCGCATTAAAAACGTCTTTATGATTATAGTTCCAAATTATTATTCGTATGGAGAAGAGCCACAATATACTTTGTGTTGAAATGTAATATTTTTACATTGTCCAAACCCTTTTTATCATTTATTGTATAACCCCCAAATAGTATAAATTCAAGAAACTCAACTACGTCGATTGTTGTGCGTCGAGTGATCACAAAATTAAATCTGAAATATTAAAAAATATATAATAGCCCGCTCATTTTCCAATTCAGAAGCAAAATTACAAAATTAAACGCGTCAGTAAATACGGTAATATTTCCTCCAATAACCGCAACCCTACAATGAAGACGCAAACAATAGAATTAAAGAAACGTTTAAGAAATCAACATTAAGTTAATCTAGAGGCTTGGGCCGCGGGGTGTTGGGGCACAATCGCACGCCGTTATTAATTATTCCGATGTGAATGGAGCCCCGACAAAAGGCATTAACTGTGCAGATAATGGCATGGCGTCGCTTCTCGAACCGGCTTCCGTTTCCTTGTGGCGATCAGTCATCGCTCGCTCGCCACCAGACATTGCAAATGAACCGCATATTATACAACACCATTGACGTGTTACCCCG
The DNA here is from genome assembly GCA_932294365.1 of Diachrysia chrysitis. Lineage (NCBI taxonomy): Eukaryota > Metazoa > Arthropoda > Insecta > Lepidoptera > Noctuidae > Diachrysia > Diachrysia chrysitis. Next base: position 5,197,507 of record OW028661.1, read on the forward strand.
GTCACTCACGTTCGCGCAAACATTCGTATATATTTGACATAAGTTTTCACTCATATGATGGGTTTTTTTTGGGTTTGGACACTGACACAGCTTGGGATAAACACCACAAATTCTAAGATGATTAAAGATGGGTTTACACAACACTATTGATAAATAGCCTGGTGATAACTGGTCCGGAAACAAATAACTTCAACGTCATTAGAGACGAAGAAGATTCCTATGATTATTCGCAATATTCTGTATCGGGGGTTTGCATATTCTTGCTAATGTAAGTGACCAGCATTACATAACACCGCCCGACGTGTTACCCTGGTATTATGATTCACACGAAAATTCTTTTTCTTATGATCTATTTACTTGTGAGAGGCTTCTCGTGTGTTCTTATTTCGTATGTATGGCAGTCATTTCTCTACTTGATACCCTCGCTTATGTGCTGCCTGTTATCTTAACATCGATATAAGTGTATTCTGTATTCTACGACCTATTTACAACTCATCTCTTAAGGTACTACAGTTGGAGTAAGAAAAAGGAAAAGAAATGTAGACTTAAGTAATTTAGAATTAGATTATCTTACCATGGTAAACATTGATTGCTTTGACAGTGAAAAGACGATAAAATATAAAGGCTGGTTGGCAGAGTTGTTTTTATCTCACTATAATTGATGCTTTTGTTTATCCTGGATCCGGATTCTAGGAAGATTGGGGTCCGAGAAAACAGTTCTTAAAGTCTTAGAAATAGTTAATAGAAACCATGTATAAAGAGGGATTCGTTAGCTGTTTGGTCATTTTATCGTCCTGGCAACTAGATCGGGGAGACGAATCGCGGCGGATCGCCGTTTATTTTGTCGACATATTACGCGCTCAGTTAAGTGGATAAGGAGGATAGGATGTCGAGTAAAAAGACTAAAGTAAGTAATTAGTTAGTTTATGTTTTACTAAAACTAATCTGTACTAACGTCACAGGATTTGCACTAAAACTCGATTATTCAGCGCCCTATGCACCCGTTTACTTGACGAAAGGAAACTTTGTAAAGCTGGCTTTCGAGTTCTTTTGTTTATTTTTCAATTAAAATGCAAATATAACGTCTCCTTACAAATGTTTTTCCGTACCTGACTGAGGAATCGTGTATTATGCAAACGTTTAAGTTAACTAAGACATGAATATTGTAGCATAATTGCCATAGTTAGTGAACTCGGTTGTGTATTCAAAATTAATATTGTACGTCTTTTCATACAATCGTCATGCAGCAACAGTGAGAGCTTTATTGATTTATACGCGGTTAAGAAGCCGCCCGTAAAGTGCATTTAAAAGCGAGGACATTCATTGTCTTCATAGCTGGGCGCATAACCATTATGTGTGACTTACTTTATAGTCGGGACCAACTCGACTGTGATTTGTGAATCGTTTGTCGGCGTCGCACTCTGTCTGCGCTGCATCTTACATTGTGCTACTCTGTAATTACAATATTCACTTAATAAACTTCCACTTTTTATGCCCTCAGATAAAATACAGCTTTTTAAAAACGGAACAAACAGCATTTATCTTTACAAATGGGATGTTTTCACGTCTAACGAGAGACCGCCCAAGCAAATGAAGACCCGTGATAGTAAACAACTTTCGCTGAATTTGTTGAATAAAAAGAAATTCGCACGAATAAGATTATGAGAGATGTAATTTTATTCGCGAAACGTCCAAATAAAATTACGACTCTCAAATAGAATAAAGTAATTTAACAAATCTTTACACTGGACAGTATAAATACGAAATACAAAATTGTGTGTCGACGAATGTTTTCGAATCTCTACTGTAAATACTGTCCCCCATAATGATTATTTGAACGAACAATTAACATTCGAACCCAGTCAGTCCGTTCGTAGTGATAATTCGATTTGCACGCGCGTCGGGGGCGGTAAACACGCGGCCGCTTATGTACGCCTCTATCCGTATCTACAACTCATTAGCCCTATAGAAATTAAGGAATCGATACAAAAATATTTCGTGTTAAATTGATGAGTTAAACAAATTCAAGCAAAATAACTGAATAAAAACCCAGCTTCTTCCTACTTGCGAACATACGGTACCATACAAAAAACATGTCGCCCTACGGATTTTCTTTGTTCGTTAACAGACTTAAATCTCCACAAGCGTGGAGGCCTGAAACAAATAACTGTCGGGCACATAAATAACGCAACCGCGACAGGCCGCGACCTCCGCGCTGTTGCCAAGGGTTTTATAAACTTCTTTTAGTTGACCAGTCCCCTTCTACGCCTACTTTTATCTACGCACCTACGTACTTCCTAAAGTATACGATGTTGTGTTTATTTTTTTAGTACGAAGCGTTGTTCTTCATACTTAGAGGATAAGCTGACGCTCCGTTTGAAGACTGATGTTTTGCTGTATCTGGTGAATCAGAAAGACGACCATAACACCAGTGTCCTTACTCTCTAATGTAATTACAATTCTAATACAAAACCAATGCAAAATTGTTATTCATTTAGCAGGCACACAAATCACACAGTACAAAAAATACTCTTAATGTTTAGATTCCAGTTAGTTAATTGAGACAGCACTTTTTTTTAAGAATACTGAATCACCTGCCTGGTAAACTAATATCAATTTTGCATTTTCATTATATTAGAATTAAAATTAAAATTAAAATAGAAGTTTGGGAAATGGCTAGACAGATAACAATCCATCTATTTCAATATCAATAAAGTGACTAAGATAGAGGGACTGCTTACAGTGATTGCTGTTGTTCATTACAATTTCATAAAACAAGAAGTTACAGAAAACAAAAGAATTAATATAAAATATTTAGAGAACACCCAAAGGAATAAAATTAAAGATACAAATAAAAAAAGCTGAAAGACTGATATTGTCTGTCTGTAGTCTCGTCGGCAGCGTTCTATACTGCGTTTTGATCAGAGGCAGCGTTCCGCGCCGCGACGCGCCGTCAAAGCATCCCTTTGTTCGCACTTTCTTTACGCCTTGCTCACACGGTTAATGACTTAATTGATGCTCGAAATAACGAGAGAAAAATAGGCTTCTTGTTCGGCGTCTCGACATTTTGACTGAACAGAGTCTGTTCTTTTTGTGATACTTTTGTAATCTCATTGAGATGGCGACGGCGGGTCTTTAGTAACTTTTTAGTTTTTAGTTAAGTAAGCAATAAAAACTGGTTGGTATTCCACGACGCTGGCATAAATTTTTCACATTACTATCATCAAGTCCAGCAGTGGACGAACATAAGCTGATGTTGACGATGATGATGATGATGATGAATCAATGTTAAGTAAAACATGATAATTTAACCATTATATATTACCATAGCTACATTCGTGGCAACGTCCGTCTAGATACATTTTTGTAAATAGTGTAAAAAGATAGAATTTACTCTTTAATACATTATTTTTTAGCGCATTTATATTTAACCTTATCTTTTAGTAAATAATTGAATTAATTACGAATTTAGCAGATCAAATTCTTCTTAATTTAGGAGCTGTAGGTATCTACTTTCGTCAACTTAATTAATATAACTTTAATCGTGTCGTAATTTAAATTTCATTAATTATAGCTAAGTACGTCTGCATTAAACAGGTTAGAGCAAAACAAAATTAGTTTTCTTCGAAGTTATTTAAGTTTTAATGATTAAGCCAGAGTTCCAACCTTTTAGTTCTGCTAAGCCAAGAAATTATTTTGTGGTGCAGTGATTAGTATTTGCAATCAAAGAAATCGATTTCTGGAACGTTGCGGTTCATATCGTGCTAAAACCTTTTTATAGGAACCATTAAAAGTTCATAAGTATTCATATATTTGTCAAATTTAGAATATTCTCTCTCCATCAAACTTTATATTCTACGACGTATATTTTATATAGCTGTTTTCCGCGGCTCCGCCCGCGTGGATGTCGGATATTGCGGCAAAAAGCTTATTTCCATTCTCAGGCTCTAGACTATCTGTGTACCAAATTTCATTTAAATCGGTTCAGTAGTTGTGATGTAAAAGCGCGACAGACAGACAGAGTTACTTTCGCATTTATAATATTAGTAAGGATATGTTATAAACAAGATGTTGTTTCATAAACACAGTATTTTATACAACAACCTACTTATCTTGGTTTATATTTTTATTCAGTTTAGGTAAGTTAAGAATATTACGTCAATGTTAGAAAAAACACCCAAGACCCAGAATAAATAGTGAAGTAACGTTTCAAAGAAATAAATTGGATGAAAACAAATTGATTTTCAAGAATGAACGACTGTCTTCACAAAAAATACAGTCGCTCTATTCATTGTCCATTGTATCGTTTAATCTAGTGCAAATGATTGAGCAACTGAAGTTTTCACGGACTAGTGATTTACCATGAGTCAATCTTGACTCGCTTCCTACATAAAAGGCTTGATGAGATGATTACAAAATGGGGTAACAATGGAAGAATAAGAGAAATGGAGTTATAAAACGCGGAAGATTTGAACTTATCAAAACGTACTTACAACAGGGCATTACCGTTATAACGAATGTTTTAAACACACATTTAACTTCACGTGTGTCGAGTTATCGCCGCTTCTCCCCTTCACACATTACTTCGTGTATACATAAGTATCTTTATAATTTTTTGTGTACCATACGTGTTCGCAATGAACAGTAAGTGTTTACTACACAGCTATAGTACTTTATGACATAGTCCACGTTATAATAAACTGTCAGAGCGTGGTGTTTTCCTGTTGTTTTCATTTCTAAAAGAATTCGTTGCTTCATAACGATATTTTATTTTCTGCTGAAGAAGAATAGTGTAACGTTTCCATTGTTTTCACATCGAATAAATGAGTGCAGTTTGGTTTTATTTCGGAGTTATTGCGAATATTTTACATTACAACAAGACATCGATATTTTTTGTTGTACAAAGACATTGTGTTAGCGCATAGATAATTTTTTATACACACATTAACTGTTAGTTGTGGAATATACAAGCAAACGAGAATAAACCGTTTATTTAACAGATAAATCGAAATGCATTTGCTGGCATTGTGATTTATCGAGTTTATTCGGTGTTAAGAAAAAGTGCCGCATTAGTATTGTTCAGGAGACTGTGATTATTGTGTGCATTATACTAATGATCTAGATATTTAGTTTCGGGTCAGTATGACAAGATGGCGTTACCTGTCTCTGCAGTGTTATTCGCTATGGCGGTTGTCAACAAAAGCGATTGTTGCTTTATAAAAAAGACACTGAAAACACAAGTTTCTTATCGTGTAATTTCGATGACAAACTAGATCTACTACTACTTAGTTGGTTACCGACGTTAGCCGATACTGAATAAGCATTTTTGTACTTATTTTTATCCGGTAAATCGGTTGAGTTGGCAACTGCAGATAGCAAATAGGCCTACAGGGCCGAACACTGAAACGTCAATCAGTTTTAAAGCGCCGTTAAGTCTCATGCTGTCTCTGTCACTTTAAGGTGTAAAGTAGCGACAGATATACATTTAAGAACGTCTTAGAGTTAAGTTGAGTATCAGTATTCGATTGTCAGATCAACATTTAAATAGTTGAGTATCAGTATTCGATTGTCAGATCAACATTTAAATAGAACATCACTTGAGAATGTTATGAAAGTGAGGGTGGCAAAAAATAAAAAAGATGGCGGTGCATTTATGAGTGAACAAAGCACAGTCGGCTATTTGTGCTCCGAAATTATTGACGATCTTGTGATATTATCGACTGTTACATATAATATTGTTATTTGGTAATTAATACTACGTGCAAATGATTATCAGTGCTTGTTGTTAAAGTGAATATTGTGTGCGAGTATGGCGGGTCAAGGGGTAAGTGTTTGCTTAGTTTTACTTTAAATGATCAGGGAGGTTTTCGCAAGCATAGATTGATACTTGTATTTTGTTCTCAGCTTGCGAAAACGCCCTTAAATTGCTGTAGATTGATGGGACTCAATAGCTCGCTGTTGAAGTCCTCAACTCCTCTTATTCTGTCATTCGCCATAGCCTTATAAGCTACTATTATACTGGAGCTTAGATCTCAACCACCACCATAAAGGTCCTAAACACCTTAATTATTTATCAGCAACCTACTTAATTGTTATATGTTACGTATATGTGTATGTTATATTTGAACCCTTCACGCCAATTATTGGGAAATATTGTGCTGAAGCGTTGAGTTCCTGATATTATAATCCCTAATAAACTAAGTTTAGATTAGTATTAAGTATTAGGGATTTTATAATACCTACAAAACTAAACAAAGTTGTTATTTTTTGGTTAGTGGTAAGCCTAATGCCAGATATGTTGATCACGGAATCTAAACCTTGAGATCTTGATTACAGAAAAAGACACGGTCTAATAATACTCGATAGAACTTTAATGTAAACCCCTAAGCATTGTAAGGTCTTTTTATATATCTATACTATAATATTATAAAGCTGAAGAGTATGTTTGTTTGTTTGTTTGAACGCGCTAATCTCAGGAACTACTGGTTCGAATTGAAAAATTCTTTTTGTATTGGATAGTCCGTTTATTGAGGAAGGCTATAGGCTATATAACATCACGCTACGACCAATAGGAGCGGAGCATAAATGAAAAATGTTGCAAAAATGAAAAACCGTTGAAACTAAAACACGAGAACAAAGTCGCGGGGGACAGCTAGTGTCAGATATGTGGAAGCAGGCTAAGGGAATCTCATCCTTGTTATCTTTATTACAACAATGAGACGCAGTCAAATGAGACTCGATAGATCTTCAATTTAAACCCCTCAGCACTGTAAGCTCTTTTTTATTAATAAGTCCAGACTGTTGTATATTTACATTTCGAAAGGTATGTGTATTGTTCTTTAGTTTTATAAAATTATGTAATTACTTCATACGCCGCAATTTAAGAATATTTAACCGAGAAACGTGTTTTGCACTTATTAGTCACGTCACGAGTCACGAATGATTGCTTTTTCCAACTAAATTAATACAACGATTACGTTTATTTATGGCTACTTATATATGCATGTTTTCAAAACTCATAATGACTTAGTTGTGTTTTTATACAAAGCTTTTTCCTAGCGGTTTAAGTTTTACGGCTAAATATATAAATCTAATATCTTGGAACAACTCACACACAGCCCTCTGAGCCTAAACTAGGCAGAGCCTGTATTATAACAACCAGACAACTGATAAACGTAATTATATATTTCTAAATACATACCCACATATTATATATAAATTACACCCAGACACGTACCAAATTATCATGCTATTCACATAGATTTGTACCGGGTGGGAATTGAACCCACGACCTCCGGTTTAGCAGTCAGGGTCACTAACCACTAGACCAACAGGCCAGTTAGATACTAAATACTATATTTACCATCTTTTACATGAAGCGCTGCTTATCCAACTTCCAGTTCTACTAAGACAATTTGACGGAATTAAATGGGTTTAAACCTTTAAGTAACCTGATAATTAAATAAGAGGCCACCCATCCAATGGACCAGGACCAACCTCGGCAAGTAAAGTTAAAGTTTTATTATTGAACGATTCGTACGATTTTTACTTAAGAAAACCCTCATGAGAAATAAACAACAATGACATAGCAGATTGTTGTACAAAAGGTATAATAGTTCTTACTATTTTGTTGTAGCCTGTAGGTACGATGAGTAAGGCACTTGTCTTCTCCGAGAGGAAACGACCGATAATTAACAACGTTTTCATCCAACAAACGTAAGTTTAATGTTGGAAGTACATATTGGACAGTTCATATTTCAGAAGATAGATCTTTCTCTGTTCAACTCTCTTATTCTTTTTTTATACTAAACAATGAACGGAAAATGTTTGGTCGACAATATATAATTATGAAAACCAGCGGCGCCGTGCGGTTTCACCCGCGTGTTGATGAAAAATGGTAATAATGATGATCATAAAAAGTAGCCTATGCGCGATTGTAGGTACTAAATGATCTACGTGCCAAATTTTATTCAAATCCGTTCAGCCGTTTTATCGTGATTGAGTAACAAATATGATCCTTGCATCCATCCAAACTTTTGCATTTATAATATCAGTATCTGTAGTCTTGTCTAAGTAGTGGTCCTTTGAAGTAGGCGAAATTAAGACTTTAGTAATTTTAAGGAATAGTATTGTCAAAGTATTTTTAAACACATTTAAAAGTAAACAAAACACCCTATAGTAACCCTTCGACATCAAGAAGATAATTTTGCTCTCCAGTCAAGAGAAGTATTGACGTTTTAGTCCAAATTGGAGCATGTAAAGGAGGCTCTCGTGCAGAAACTGTGATATTTAACGCCTTGCGTGAGCGTGTACCGGCGAACCCCTGACCTTTACGCCTGTGACCCTATTTCTGCCGTGATCTTGACCCCGCATTCCGAAATATTGTTACGAAGAGTAATAATAATTTGTGTTTATGTGTGTTACATACATACCACTCGTTATTATAATGTCGGTATTTTTTTATGTGTTAGTAATGTCCAATAATTCCTCATTTTTATTTTAGTTTTCACATTTTTGGATATTGGTATAAGGTAGGAAAAAAATATATTAAGATTTTATGACATTATCTTTACCATAAATTTTAACCAAATAAAACTGTTAATTAAATCACCTTTCATAATAAACTCGTGGAAAATATGAAGCTAAAGCTAAGATTACATAGTTACATGATAAAATGTTTTATGTAATCAAGATTCGTTCATTTAAACGTGAATAAAACAGATTCATGAAGATTTCTGCTTGTAAAGTGATTTGAATTTCCAAGTTACAGCCGCTGCATTTAAATTAAGTTTAATAAACTTGTTGCTTCTACACCTCCCTTTAAGTGATTAAACAACAGCCCCGATTGTTTATGTATTTACGTTTTAGTAAAGCGTGCTTAGTAGGCTCTAGCTTCGTTCGTCAAATCGTGTGTTTTGTAAACGCTTAGCAATACAAGGAGGCTACCTCTGAATAGGTATGATCCCATTTCATCCAGGATTTATTTCCAATAAGCAGAATTCCGATGGAAAATTCCGCGTTTCGGGGATAGAATTTGGGCCAACGGTAAAACGATGTCAACTACACGTAATAACGAAAGTTTGTAGCCATTTTGTTACAAATAATAAATTGGTTATGATGTCGTGGACAAAATATTATTACGTCGTAAAATAAAGTGTTACGAGCCCTCACACTTAGAGAGCGCTAAAGCTTATGAATATTAACGATTTGTTGTTCAACAGCTTTTGAAATAAGTGAGCATTCGGCCGTTATAACTCGCATGAACTTGAAAAAAAAACCCGTAAAGTTTTTTGATAGAAAAGTGCAGGTTCATTTTTTTGCCTTGCACAAACATGACTGGAGGGCATGTGGCCTGGCGATATGACCTACATGCGAAGGGCGTAGAACCGCGAAAGTGCTATCAGAGAGAGCTTGTTTTTATTTTGAGTAGATTTAGGCGTGTAAACATTCCGAAATTGAGACAGTTTTTTTCACGAAATGGAAGCTTATTTTTTCATATCTACTGGTACACATCCGTGAGATTATGTCAAGTTGTTATGTTGGCATTATGTTCTATTAGATTAAGTTTTAGGGAAGTGACAAGCGTCTGATAATGCGACAATTACGAACTGATAACTACAAAGTTCATGATGACGGCAATAACATATATCGAGCATTACGGTACATCGTAAATGTGGCTTAATCTGATGGCTATTATCGAAAAATCCCTTTCTTAGATACCTCTCAATCTAACCTATAGAACGCAAGACATGTAGATAAATAGATAATAAACATTTTTTTATGAAAGAGGTGAATTGAGGCGCAACTTATAATTTATTGTAAGTTATTGCTTTATCTTCAGATTCGTCTGACAAGTTAATTTAACTAACTTCGGATGAGAATCAAAGTCAGACATTTTTCCGGCTGCGAAAAGAAAATTAATAGTTTCAGTTGCTAGGCAAAGTATTATGAAGTTAGTAGAACTCTATTAAAGATTACATCCAGGTGAAGTTGTGGAAAGAAACTAACTTAGTCCCGACCAATCGGAAGACGGTTAAGTTTTATGTCTTCGCTTGAGCACTGCACAGTTCCTATTTATGTTAATTAGAGTCAGTTGTTGTATTGAGGAAGACGACGGTTTTCAAGTGTAGCGTTCTAAGAGTAAAAATAAGTAAACTATAGAGTGCGCAAACTGAGTGTGAACTGTAGGCACTATTATGAACAAGTAAAATTGACAAATTAGTGTCAAAACAGAGCATGCCGTTTTATTAAAACTATCTCAAACCTAATAATATCGGAATCATTGATATTTTTGCATATACGTCTGCCATCGCACGAAAAATCACAAATCAGTAAACGAGCGTAGTATTTAAAGCTAAAAATGTGTACTCTCGGCACAACTGGCTACTAGCAGTGCATGTACTCTATGCTCGTCTATGTATACTCTAAGGTGGCTTTTATCTAGAAACATCCATATAAAAGTCGAGTACTACCTACTTCTAGAACTACAAAAACTTTACAGGCTATTTGGACTGTAAGTTACATAAAGATAAAAGTGCGCAGCCATTCTACAACATCGATAGTGTTTTGTTTTCGTATTTTGTGAAAGTATTGAAAATTTTTGTTAATTATTTATGTTAAGGAGCGATAACCCGGGCAACTAAAATTGGGCAATTCTTGGCAATTTCTAAACATCAGTATTGCCATACATTGCTAGGTGTTGCTTGTACATAATTTATAACAAAAATAAATACTCACACAATTAATTTTCCGTGTTAGCGCACTGTTATGTATTGATTTAATGTTTGGTAAGAGGAAATGATGGAGAATAACTATCGTCTATAATATTTTGAAACAATAAATAGTATCACCAATCAAAAAAGAGGATCTCATCTTTTTTTCTTTTTTTTTTTATAATGACTACCGCACTAAGGAATTTAATCCTTGTCTTGTTTTACAGACATTTAAATCACATGCACAAAGAACACCCAAACTTGGGACAAGCATTTGTGGATCACACAAATGCATCCCATGCGGGGATCGAACCCGCGGCACGTCGCGCACAGAGGTAATTGGCGTGGTAACCTATACTACTCGGCTATCCCTGCAGTCAAATCACCTCACAAGTCTGTCAATATGTTTATTGTGCTGATTGTACTTAAAGTATTAATAATTATAAAACCAGCCTATAAATGTCCCACAGCTGGGCACATGCCTCTCCTCATATATAGAAGAAAAGAGCATTGAACACTACTCTTGCTCATTGAGGGTTGGCGATTTCAGATTCCAATTTTTGGAATCCAAGTTTCCTTACGATGTTTTCCTTCACCGATTGTCAAAGATGTCTTATAATAATGAAGAAAGTACATATAACTTTGAAAAAGTCACATTGTTACTTGCCTTAACGGGTTCCAAACGGTTACGGTACATAATGGGTTCGAACTGGCAACCTTATGCACTTATTGAAATCCGTTCATTGAATCACTAGGCCACAACGAACTTAAAGTATTAAAAAATTAAAATAATCGTTTTCATGTAAGCTGGGTATTAAGTTTACTTACTTGTCGAATGTATAATATTGTAAACTCTAGTGACTGATTTAAATTCACGATCGTCATTTTAACAGAGCGCTGTTGTTGTCATAATTGGGTCATTAGTCAAAAACTGTTGTTTTGACGTGAGCCCAGAATAGTGGTGATTATACCTCCACACACTACGTTTGTATTGAGTTGATCTAAAAGTAAGTTAATTAGCTGGACGAGAAATAGATTTAAACAATTCAAAAGATTTTAAAATTTATGTCATGATTACAATAATTTATTTTTATCTATCAAATAAATAATACTTATTATCAATCTCAACTGTAATGGAATAGGCATGTGTTCCATTTTTTTTAATGTGTGCCTAATAGATTAATGAATTTTATTGCAAACGTCTCTTTTTATTTTTTCCTGCAAATAAAAAATGAAAAAAATACAATGAATGGAAATTTCGCGTGACGTCACTACGTGCAACAATTTTTACGACGGGCGTGGCGTCATAAGCCCCCAACTACTGAACTTTAAATGGTTGTATCTTTATAATTTTGTATTGTTATGATAAAATAAAAAATACGTGTCTAATATTTTTTGTTATCTAACTGACGGACTAAATAGATTTCAACTTCTCATACTCAGTCAATATCCTATTAACAAAAAAAGGTCAAAAGTTTTGTATATTAAAATATTTAAAGTCCGCTTAAAACAATTTACGATACAAGCTCTAATTCCCGAGTATTGTACCGCAAAATTTACTAAACTAGTTTAATCGGTAAGTAAGCGTAAACAACAAAGTCAAAATAAACTATTGTTTTAATTTTAAACACCTGTTTATTTAACGGAAATTGTACCTCGATGTTCTTCGTTTCGACCAAATAAAACTTTAGCCATCTGATTGACTACAATTTAGGGTACGTAAAATTTACAAAGGTTATAAACATCTGACCTATTTATTCCAATGGTTAGTCCTAACTCTAATACAACGCCCGGTAATCTCAGTTTATCGCACTTTACTGCAGAATAATTAGTTCATCTAAAATTTTACTCGCAAATTATTTAGACCCCGATTAATAAACATCGCAAAGAGAAAACTGGCGACCGTCAGAATTTACCTTTAATAAAATAAATAATACTGTTGGCAATAAAATCTCCTGTGGCTTTTAATTTGAATATTGGCGTAATAACGTTAAGTTTCATTTAGATGACTTTCTTTTAGTCTCAGATAGATCCGACACGACTGTAATGTTAAAGAAGATATAATTTCTATCTCCTCAAGATCGGAAGTTAATTTATTTATCAATATTACATTTTCGTCGTGGTTTGCGTTATTGTTTTAAGATACATCCCAGACTACTACTGACATAAAGAAGTAATTACCGCTGTCTATACTAATATTATAAATACGAAAGTAAATCTGTCTGTCTGTATGTCTGTGACACTTTCACGGCTAAACCACTGAACCAAATTTGATGAAACTTTGGGTAAGCTTGGCTCCTAAGAAACGACGTTTTTGCTGCAAAAACCGCAACACACTCGGACGGAACCGCGGGCAACAGTAATTAAAATAAAAATTCTACGATCATAGACGTGAACGGTTTTCGGTGAAATTGAGGTGGTCTCAAAAATTAAGTCATACATTTAATTATTTTACATTACGTTTTTAAATACATACAAGATTCTGGTGAATATAAAACGTATGCTTTATAGGTCGACAAATAATCCCGGAATGTATTTATTAAACTCAAAGCGATGACCTCCTTTCGACATCTCCATCGCCACCTACAACAAAGTGAGGATAAGTAAACGTTCGTATAAAAATAAACCGTATTAACCACGTAATACTTTCATTAAAATGTATATCTAGAAACGCAAACGTAATCCTTTCAAAGAATTTCGGAATTCTGAAGGGATTTATACGGTCGCTTACAATGTAATGAGAGTCTGCGGGAAATCGATCCCTTGACCCGACATTTTATTTTTCTTTCGCTACCTTAGCTCACGTGTTAAAATAGGTGATCTATTTAAGATAAAACCATTCATTATACTGAGCACGAAATACGTTCTCGCGTCCGAAGATATACCTATTTCAGTAAAACGAATGATAAAACTGGGGTTAAACGGAGAAGAGAAGCCGGGCGCTGTAACGTGTATGGCAGGGGTTTTATATCCATCTGTATGGGCGTTCTGTGCCGGCAATGAGCAGGCGATTTGTGGCTGCACTAAACTTAACAGCACTCTTACGCTGCCTCGACTATGAAGAGCCAATCAAAGTTTAATGTACCCTCTTTAGTTCATGTTTCTGTATAGTGTATACATATAAATTGCTACGTTGCTTACTTTCTGTTAGTCACTTGTTTATATGGCATGGTCTCTTGATTTTTATGTAAATGTATGTGTAACTGTGGTTTTGTTTTGTAAACTAAGAGACAGCGTGCTGTTAGGGAGTTTGTTGGGTTCTTTCTATATGTAATTTATTGACCTTCAAAAAGAGCTACTTGGTGGCCTATTTTAAATAAAAGAATTTTTATGTCGACCTATTAAGTTTTATTTGCTATTAATTTGTTTGTGGGCTAGTAATGTGGGCTAGTCCATCACAAAAAAAAAGTTTTGTTTGCAAATAGCAGTTTATTTGTGAATTCTTTTACTTTTGAAGTTTCTTTTTTTAGTGCTAAACCTTAAGTGTTATTTTATATATTTCTCATGTTGAAACCTAAAACAAAATCACTATTTTATTAAAACAAATTTCAAAACCAATTTAAACCCTGTTATGTCAACCAGTAGGTACAAATTAATTGAATCTATCGGAATTTATACTGCGCTTCGATACTTCGTAATGAAATCTCAGACGACACTTATAAAGTGGCGAGGTTGGTTCGGTCGCCATAAAGTGTCTTGATTGATTAATTTAATTTAATAGTGGTAGTTTGTGATTAGTTCGTTAGCGTACGGCTAACGCCTGCAGGTGTGCGGAGCTATATCCGAAATAAGGATTGAAGTCCCGTTTTTGTGTATGTGTGTATATTAAACAAGAGAGAGAGAGACTTTGGTCGTCTGTGGTATAAGCTTTGTTATTAGGGAGGTATTGGTATATTCTATTAGAATATTTTTTATTATTGCAATTCGTTTTTGATAGTCGAGTCGTGTTTTTTTGGGTAAAGTCTGATGATTGTAAACCATGTACCGATATAAGATTTATTTCATTAATTAGGTACAATAATAATAACATTTGAGGACAATTCACACACGTCCATCTGATCCCGAACTAGGTAGAGTCTAGATTATGGCAACCAGACTACTGATAAACATACTTATAAATTTATAAACATTCATACATATTAGAGATAATTTACATCCAGATACAGAACAAATGATCATGCTCATCACACAAAGATTTGTCCTGGGTGGGTATCGAACCCACGACTTCAAGTTTATCAGTCAGGGTCACTAACCGCTAGACCAATAGGCCACTCATGAAATTGGTTGTTGAAGAAATAATTTTAGACTTTGTTTCAGGACGAAATTGTACAGTACATGTTTGCCCAAAGGCTTGAATAGTTGTTAGTTTGTTCCGTGAGTGGAATAATTAACTTTGTAAACTGCAACTAGCAAACTTGAATTATAAGCGATGAATGTTCTAAGAATTATGTTTTTATGCGTTTTAAATTGATTTCATATGAAAATCTGGATGAACAAGACAGGTATCTAGACAGGTGGTATTTTTTTTGCAGTCATATACGAACCTAATTTGCATTACCGTAATCATTTTAATTCACACTTGTCCGGATCCTGGGCCTGCAAACTCACCGGATATCCGGACGACCACGGACCAGCTCGTCATGACTTTCGTCCTGGTTTTTCAGAAAACAGGTTAGTTCGTGGAAAGCGCCCTTATTTCCACTGTATAAAGTTCATTTTCGTTTTTATCACTAACCATATATATGTACTTCTTAAGGGAAGTTCTCATTGTTTTTATGGAGTGACTGGTAAATAAGCGTATATAATACTAGCTGTCCCCCGCGACTTTGTTCGCGTGTTTTAGTTTTAACGGTTTTTCATTTTTGCAACATATTTCATTTATGCTCCGCTCCTATTGGTCGTAGCGTGATGTTATATAGCCTATAG
Source organism: Diachrysia chrysitis (assembly GCA_932294365.1). Taxonomy (NCBI): domain Eukaryota; kingdom Metazoa; phylum Arthropoda; class Insecta; order Lepidoptera; family Noctuidae; genus Diachrysia; species Diachrysia chrysitis. Next base: position 5,213,145 of record OW028661.1, read on the forward strand.
CCTTCCTCAATAAACGGACTATCCAATACAAAAAGAATTTTTCAATTCGAACCAGTAGTTCCTGAGATTAGCGCGTTCAAACAAACAAACAAACAAACAAACAAACAAACTCTTCAGCTTTATAATATTAGTATAGATACATGTGTATATAGTATGTAGAGTAAACAATTTGGGTTTTATGCATGTCAAGAAAACAGGTTCTCTATATTACATCAAGCTTAAAATGTAATTTTTTAAACTAGCCACCCGCCCCGTATTCGCACGGGTAGACAAAACATTAATAAATTTTACAAACAAACCTTCCTCTTGCATCAGTCTTACCATTGGTAAAAATATATAAAAAAGTTCAAACTGACAGCCAAACAGACGACGCAGCGGAAGACTTTGTTTTATAATATGTATAGATACATGTATAAATATAGATAGATGTAGTTATCAACGTATTTCGTTTGTTACACTTTTTTCTTTCACTTCAATCTAAAATTATAAATAAAATTTATTTACTCCGTTGCCACATCCTTGATTATTACAGAACGTCGTCTTTCATTTGTCTTTTGTTAACATGATAACGAGTTTGTCTAGGCAAATAGAGGCCATGCATCGCACGGTATCGTCCCATAGACTGTACACATCGGACAATCTTAATTGCATGCAAATAGTACAAATATCTTTACTACAATGTTTCACAGCCTCCGAAAATGCGAAGCTATTTAACTGCCTACCCTTTTACTATGTTGAGGTCGGCTTCTAGTCGTATCAAACAGCTAAATAGTAAATACCAATATTTTACATACAACAGCCTATACGTGAGTACCACAGCTCCTTCATTATTAGGTATCAGTTAATTACACTGGTTGCTAGAATTTCAGAGACTTAGCAACTGTCAAAGATCCTTGCCCAGCAGCCGGACAAATAAGCCTAAGATGCTTTTCGAGCCAAAAGAGGATATTTGTTATAAAAATGCGTTCACACATCTAAAGACTATTCTCGGCAAGACGTTGTTTTGTTTTTGTATGTGTGTTGTTTTTCTACGGGCCATTGAGTTAAAGTCAATATTTCAATCAATCAATAAGTTTTTTTATGATAAATAAAATTCCTCTGTCATGTAATTATAATCTAATTTCACTTTTGTTTTGTTTTTACATTTTTTCGGTAAGGATGCTACCGTTTTTGATTTCGAATTAAAAATACAGTTACCAGTAGAACGTTGCAGTACGCAAAGGTTGTTCCGGTGAACTGGATACGGTAAACGTAAAATTCAATATTTGACAAAAATAAACAAATACAAACGATATTTCGTTTAGTTTTTTTACCATTTTCAACATTCAAATGCAATATTTGTTTAATATTTTATGTGATGTTTTGGAACGTGTATAAATAAATAAACGTTTGCTTATTAAAATAAGTAATACCTATATTGTTTACAAATGCTTTGAGGCGGTTTAGTACATAATAAAAGGCGTATGACCAAATTATGTCAAACCTACGCAGCTGCTACGTCGTAGCTTCTTTAAGCGCTACGAAAGTGACGCCTACGGAATTGAACGTAGCATGGTATTAGCTATGTCTGAAATGTATATATTAAATTATACTGAGAGAATAGGTAACAATTACAATTAATTTTATTAATATTATCTAAAATATTATACTAATATCAAAATAACGTTCGCTAGCTTGCTAGCTCGCTACTTGATTAACTAACTTCCACTACCAAACTTAGTTATGAATTCATGCTCCGATATACCATATAGCACTTATGTACAAGAATACATGTGCAAAGTTATCTACTCGGGCCGTAACGCTTGCCATTACGCGTGAGATTGTTCATAACCCATAACATAATATTCACTAGGTCGTTTGTGTGATCGCAAAGATGATCGTTCCGAGTCGGCGCGTTCTCACGCCTCGGCTTTTGTCGGCAAATAATTAATAGCTGCACCCATTGTGGGCAGATGAGCAGAGGCCCCTTTGTCCCGGGATTATGTCAAGAGCGCATTTAAACTTAAAGCAGAACAAACAAACCGGTGCACGCAGAGTTACTGCGACACTTCGGCTTTATTTAACGCGCATTGCGTCGTTGTCACCTAAAATATTTTAAATAGTTTTCACTTTAACACGCCTTTTGGTCGTGTTGTGTTCGCTAATTTGGTTTTATAAGGCACGTGTATTTTAGGAGTTGAGTTCACACGATTTGTTTATGTAAACGTGAACTAACTTTTGTCTGTGAGTCTTTATTTTTACTGAAAGGTTTTTGAGACCATTATTAGTTCTTCGATCATAGTTATACACGGTTGACTCTGCGCTGCGAAATGCAACGCTCTTGCCAGTCAATAAACGCTTTTTACTTTTTAATCACTTCTTAATTTGCATATAGTCTCAAATAACTAATTACAAATAAATGTAAAAAGAAACTGACTTCAATGAAATTTACATGGGACCAACACAGGTATAACTTTATTGACTACAAAAATATATTTTTATAAAGCAATCTGCAATTGCCGGTGATATAAAACATACAAAAAAAGGAAAACATAGTCGAATTGAGAACCTCCTCCTTAATAAAGTAACAGTGTCGCGCTTTCAATTTATGTACAGAATGTTTTGACAGCTGCTGCCAAAGGTAGCAACTACAGGAGGTTAAAATTTTGTAAAACCTCGGTTCTTTACGGACAAAAGACTGAAACCTGACGTCGGTCGATGTGTTTATCTCTTAAAAAGCTATATAAATGTCTGCAGAAGTAAAGGAATTTAGAATTTTAACTCCTAATAAGAAGAAGATTATTGCACGTTTCATGTATCTCTCTTTAGTATCGTGGCTCCTAAAGGTATATCGAATTTAATAGTTTCTTTTTTTGAAAGCGAATCTAACAAGTAATATTAATTAAAAGATATTCTAAGCTACACTTTATTGAGATCTGTTTAGTTGTTTGTCTTTTTGTATAATCAGCTGTTCTTAAAAATATGTCGGAGTATTTTTAATTATTATTTCACAAGAAATTAACATGCTGGCTATTGTTTTAAGGACTTCTACAAATTATTTAAAGCGTAGAATTTTTAAATAAACACTGGCTTCAAAAAATTTATATGTTAGTTGTAATACATGCGCTATGCTAGCAGCCTTAGGTGTAATTCTGACCGACAAATTACACATAATATTCGTTTACAAATTAATGTGTAGAGTTTTAAAGTGGGAGAGCTTTTAAAATAATCGTTGATGAGGAGCCGGGGTAGTTTCACCCTCATTTTACACGGTGAACAAGTTTAATGCATGCAATATTCAGAGGGTAGGCAACACTATCGGCGTCGTGTGAAGTGCGCCGTCAGGTAGACCCGAGTGTTATGAAATACATTATGGGTTATACCACGTTTATCTTTTTTTTTTATTCTAAAGTATTTATATTTTGTCTTATTTGTATAATAACTTTTGCGAGGAGTATTCATAATTATTTAAAACAAAACGGTTTACTCATGCATATTCTCGGGATCGCCCGACTAGTTTCAGACTCAATAAGAGTCCCTAATCATGAGCAATATGCGTAGGTAAATACGTTATTAAATTAAAAACGTTTTGTTTTAAATAATTTTGTCTTATGTGTATTAAAAGTAGACAAAGATATTTCAAAATAGAGGCCTTTAAAATACGTGGCGTAATTAAGTAAATTTATATTTGGTAGTAAAATGGAGTAATTGCATGTATCTATATGGAATCTTGCAAAAATAACTATAAATTTTACTCTACATTTTAAGTCAGTTTACTTATGTTCACTTGCTTACACTAGTCTGGCTTTTAAATGAAATTGGACTTCAATAAAATTAAGTGCATGTTTTAGATAAAGTTCGAATTCTAATAAATCTACCGTTTAGTGCACGTTTTTTCAATCGAATCTTTAAATTTTCATGAAAATGGTCGCAGTCAGACTTTTTAGTAATAAACTGTGGCAATATAATTTACATTGCCTATTCCTAAATGTTGTAAAAAGTCTGCATCTATAATAGAAAAACGTCAAACAATTTTAATGTTACTTAAAAAAACAGTAAAACCTATTCGTGCAGACTTTGCAGTAAATGGAACTATTTAATATGCGTGGATATGTAACGCAAATTAAATATTAGCAATATATCTGTAACTTGCAGTTTTTCTCTTTGAAAACAGCACAGATGGTGGTCTGTGCTGTTTTCAAACAAGATAAAAGCCGAAGATATCAGTGAGCATGATTTTCTTTCCAATAAGTCGCGTCGAGGTGGTGGGGCGGACTAACGACCTTCACAGTGACAAACGCTTACTCGCTGGCTCGAGTGGCATGTGTAAACGCGGCACGGCGCGGCGCGGCGCGGCAAATGACGTGGAACTGATGTGAGCACCTAACGATTGCTGCGCCCTTTTACCGTGACACCGAAAGGAATTATTTATACCCCGCTCTGCACTATGCGATGAAATTATTTTCAGCATGAGTTGAGTCGCGCGGATTAGATTCTGCGGGCGAATGTGTTTACATTTATTTTGATGTGCCACTTTGCATGAGTCGAAAATGCCGGTGATTTATTTATCTTGATTATATTGCTTACTTTAAGATGTTCGTATAATATTCTAGTATTTTAAAGAGTGCATTTTATTTAACAGTAACTTTATCTTAAGTTTTTATAAAAACGTGCTTTTCTTTAAGAAAATACGATTTGGAAGCCACAGAATAAAACTTAATAAAAAAAACTGTGTTGGTGTGTTCAAATGATATTTGAACTACAGCCGTAACGTGTACCCGCTATTAGATAAAGTTTACGATTGCATGCGAGATTTGCTGAATATGCGTAATTAACCCAGTTCAGTTTTATGTTGGCGTGCTGATAAAAATATGAAAGGTTAACTTAATACACTGTGAAAATGCTGAATTAGGTAATAACACGTCGATAAGAAAAAGCGTCGCCGGCATAAATTGGTGCTGAGTCTCCAGTGAGGCGAGAACGCATTAACGGTCCGCCACTGACATATATTAGGAGCGTTTTCTTATCCACGAGTGTGAGGCGAACGGAGCGGCGCGGTGCGGCGCGGGAGCGGGGCGCGTGCGGCGCGGCGGCGGGCGACTTGCGCAAATGACGCGTAAAAGATGCGGGGAATGACGCCCTCTTGATCACAGAATAGCACGCCTGTCATATACTGCTATGTACCGCGTCGCGAAGAATATCAACTTTATTGCTTATTTTTTAAGAAATTCACGTTGTGTTCAAGTCTTATTACTTTGCAGATGCTTCGGGATTTACGTTAGTGAAGACGCGGCCTGCATGTTATATCCATTAAACTATGCAGATACGTCTTTTATGTAGTCTATCAAATAAATTTATTTTATGTAAACTTTTAACAACAGTAACTTCAAAATGCAAGAAGTTAAATAAAATCTTCGCTTTACTACCAAAAAGTTATTCTCAAAACTCAAAATATAAATTCTAATAAACAATTTATCAAATAAACACATCATTTACTCTTCGTTTGTATAACAAATTCACAATTAATGCGATTATCTTAAAGGAATGAATACAAGATTCATTGTGAAGCATATTTTCTCCCCTCACGTAAACGATATCGTATTAAATTAATAAGTCGTTAGGCGACCCCGAATGGGAAGAAAGTGGTGATATCTGTGAAAGAACAGTCTTCCCCTAGCCGCTTCGCAAACGTCCCCATCGCCGCCCGTTACACAACTCTAATGCCCTATTATAACACTCCTTGGTCCTCATTGCCTCAATAGGGCAAAACACTTCTAGAAATAACCAATACAAAATTGATTATACTCAAATTATATATTTTAATTCAAGAATATTTCCTTTAATGTATAAAAGGATGTATAAATAAATTCAACATTAATTGAAGTTTTAGAATAGTGAACATATTTTCAATGCAAAGGAATTACTTTGATGCTCGAGCTTTTATCAAAACCTTTGTTTCATTTCAAAGTACAGTATTCCTGGATTTATTTTTATTCAAATAACAAGTATAAAGTGGACTCGTATCAAGTATTTGCATTGCAGTTATTAATTATTTAATATTATCTACTTATTAAAAAGTCGTGGTAGTCTAGCGGTTCAACGAAAGGATTTGTATGCACAAGGTTGCAGGTTCGAACTTACCAAGGGCAAGTACCAATGTGACTTTTTCAAAGTTATATGTGTTTTCCTAATTATTATAAGATACCATTGGCTAGTTAGCCAATGGTGTCTTCATAATTGTGAAGGAACACACCGTGAGGAAACCTGAATCCCAAAAAAATTGAATCTGAAATCGCCAACCCGCAATGAGCAAGCGTGGTGATCCTTGCTTGTGCCTTCTACATGAGAAGAGGCCTGTGCCCAGCAGTGGAACATTCATAGGCTGGTATTATTATGTATTATTACTTATTTCTGAGAATTACAATATTAGGATTAAAAAGAGATATTAAGTATATCTTATTAGTTGTTAATCTAATATTGTGATCAATTCCATAATTAATTAACTTCATATTCATAAATATACTAATATACCTGCTATACTATATCTTTAGTAACATTACAACAGAACAGAATTATAACAGAATTAACTTGTCGTCAAAATGACAAGTATTTAGTCACTGCATGTCATGAAACCAGTTTATTATACAAACAAATGATACAATATTTAAAGCAGTACAAATTCTACGAACCCTTAAATGACCAAGCGATATTATTTACTGTGGGTGTTGAAATATAAAATTGAATTTCATATTTATTTACCCATTAATAAATATCAGAGATCCCCTTCCTATTGTCTCGCCTCTTCCCTCGACGTGTTGCAATCACGCTGACGTATCATTTTTTCTCTCGTGTCACGTAAAAGAATAATGAAGCAAGTTCAGCAAGCTGTATTTAGGTGGTGATAGGTGGAAGATAATAGAGGTTAATGTCATTGACACTTAGTTGGAGGAGTTTTGAGACAAGGGTGTTGTTTTTATTTGCCGGTACTCATCGATATTGGTTAGGGTTTGTAGTTACTGGAATGCTAAAATATGTATTATTAGCCTCAAGTCTCTGTGAAATTAGTTTATGATTCCAGATATTTAGTAGGTTGACAACCATACTTAATGTAGAACCACGCAGAAAACGTAGGCCTTATTATTCAGATAATAGATTAAATGGATTCGTTATCATTTGTTAATCACAACAAAGTTATCGCGTTAAGCTTGTCGTAACGACATCGCGTCCCCGACACAAACAAATAGCTCTCACGCAAATTGAATACAAGATATAAATCTAGCGTTCTCCTAATAACATGCGGTGGATTTCTCCGCGGGCCGTTTTATTTCAGCCCCACAAAGCCTTCGACCCAGTAAATCCGGCGATATCTTGCGGAATGCGACAGAGTGCCACTGGCGTACGTTTCGCGGGACGCACTTTAAATTTTCCGACTGCGAAAGGACGATCGCAGTAGAATTTAAAACGCCGACGCGGGCTCCCTGTGGAGACAAAAGTGTTCCAATGCCCGTCGCTGTAGAAGTGTCGTGCCCGCGGCGCGCCCGCTCCGCACTCGCACCACCGCCGCGCTGCGTTGCCGCGCCGTGGTCGCGCCGCGCGGGCGGGGACTCCGCGCGCAGCTTTGCATAATGTAGCCACTTAGCGTATTCTCCTCTCGGCTGCGGCAATAAAGCTATATGTGGAATTCATTATCAGCAGATTTTCAAAATTAAACTGTACGAAACTTTTTGTAACAAACTTGATTGTCTTTCCTATGTTCATTTTACATGTTACCGTTGCAATTTTACCTAAACGTGCTCGTTAAGAGCTTCATTTATTATTAAACCTACAAGAAATATGCTGAAAGCGTTTAGTTGTCATAGTTGGTCTTTTTTGCAATAAGGCATTTTAATTAAATTTTCTTACCGTTAGCGTTGCCGCGTCGGTGTGTACGAGCTCACCTAGGCACTATTATTAATTACGTCACTTCGCACCTTACTGCGCGCCGCCCCCGTGCACTTCCACTAACTGACTCATGCAGTTCCATGTAGGTACACGTTAATTTCTTGATTGTTTTCAAGACTTGGCTTGTTATAATAATGTCAGGTATAATCTCAAATTTAATAGATCAGATCAGTATTATGAATGGACGGATTCCAAGAGCCTTTGAAACCTTCCATGTATTAAATTTAACATAGCTTGCTAACGACACTTATAATAACGATAAAATTTCTTTTTCGAAGCAAAATTGATTAAAATATTTGTGACCTTCTTCGTTATTTAATACATCATTAGAATTTGTATTGTGTTCACCAAGGAATATAAATAAATTTATAACGATACAAAACGGAACTAATAAAAACCAACCAATAAAAAGGCACTGCAAAATATTTAAACAATATAATTACAGAACACATGGAATTGAATTTAAATGAAGTTTAAATACAGTAATTAGCTTATCGTCGACCATGTCAACTGTTTATTGTTGAGCGTAATGGGCACGTGTATTATACTCTGGTCCGTGTAACACGTTATTACAGAACACTCATGTTTCTGTGTCGCTGTTGCAAGTTCGCTTGTTCTCAGACGTAGAAATATGTTTTGCAGAGAGCGGAGGGCGAGGTGCGGGCAGCCGGAGCGCCACCGATGATTTATGAGCGGTCGCTGCACCCCTCCACAAACCCGACTCACATCTTGCGACAACCCTAGACACTACAGTTTTTCGTAAAGGCTACAGCTGTTTAATTATTCACAGCTTCAGTATCAAAGGCACAGATTTCATTATTTAGAACTTCATTTATTTTCTCTTTCCTGTTCACACATTAATTTTCGTCCAATATGTCGCTTGCAACTGTTCTAGCCAGTAAATAAGATTTTACATCGTGTTCGGTTCTAGCCTCGCGTCGCTCTATGCGAGGACGTGGAACTAAGCGTTACTTATTGTTCTGTCCGCGCTAAAGGAATTGCGAACGGATGTTCACTTCCATGTTGGATTTAAAGCAGTCACTGACGAATTGCTACATTATAGTTAACAGCGTTCGATTTAATTCCTTCCGTGAAACTTAGATACGAGGATAAAGAATGAAAAATACACGTTTCTTTTTAATTATGCGAATGGGAATGAATATTCGCGAACTGATTTCTAAAACGTTTCGTGAGACAGCGCAGCGGGTAAGTTCGCAAACAGACGAGTGAAACGTTCTCTGACCAGAGCGGTATAATTCTTTGCGAACGTTAATTAACTTTTTATTTTTCCGTTCATAGCGTATACTGTCCGACACACTGGATACCTACGGGCGAGAAAAAATACAAAACAATTACACCGCAGCAACAATCCTTAACGACCAGACATTCAAGCAGCGGAATTACGAATGGCGCAAAATTATGAGGAGCTTCAAATAATCATTAAACATAAACGCGTAATGGTTTCCCATTCAAATGATAGCTCGTAGCAGTTAACTGCCTCTGTAATGTCTCAACACAATCTCTTCCAGAGAAAATTGTTACGTTTTAGCGGGGTATTAATGAATTATTACCTATTAAATATAACAAGAACACATTTCTTTATTGAGCGGGCGTTAAAGTTGAGCCCACGGCTTAGTCTTTCTATTCTTACGAGTGTGTGCCCCAGTATTTGACGGAGACGGCCGTTTTGATTAATTACACTTATCTTTATGGCTGCCATTTTGACAGCTTTAAGGATAGGTAGCAGGAGAATAGCATTCCTTTTATTGTAATTAATTTCTTCTTTCTGAAGCGAGTGTTTAGTATACAATATGCTTCTATGACGTATAATTGAAATACTTTTTGAGCTGCCATTTGGAAAACGAAAATGAACCAAAAAACTGTAATGAGACATAACAATTTAAATTCAGTGATTTCAGAACGAGATAAATATCTCATTATGTTCGATTCAATGGATTCGCCCAATAAAAGATTTCCTGTAACAAAATGTCGAAATTGTAAAGATAGTTATTACTTTCTCACTGACTAAGTACAAATAACGAAGTTCTTTATTCTGAGTTTTTGCTAAGTCGATAGTGGCTGAGTGCGAAGGAACGTCAAGCCATTAGAACATTTCTGTGACACGTTTCATTTTTTTTGCAAAGAAAGTGTCTTTTTCTTGGATAGAAATGCAGTTTTGTAAGTGAAGGGAAAGATAGCTCATTTAAGACTTGCTAGAGCACTTTTGTTGGTGATTATTTCGATTGCTGTAAAATGTAAAATTTTGGTAGGTAATTTATTATTTCAATATTTATACCTATACTTTTATTAAATTTTCAAAGGATCTAAAGTATTTTTTGTCATTGTACATTGTGTATTGTGTGTGTGTCATACTTCTTTTTTTCCGACTGCGGTGAAGCCTTATGGCTTATGTGTTTGACCTGTATATTTGTATGTCCATTCATATGTCCGCTTATAACTTTTCAACAACTCAAACGATTTTAGTACAATAGGTTTATGCGACAAAAAAATTAGAAGATCCGTATGTTAAAAAAAAATGGTTTCCCCAACTCCAATGACAATTAACGAGTACGACTTCTTAATTTATAGTTCATTTTTCAGCAGATGTTTTTATTTAATAATAAAAAATAATAAGTATCATAAAATATTTTATTCAAAAACATATTAATATAATTTATTTAATTTAGGTATTCGAATAGACGTTTATTTAGTCGTGTTTTATTATTTGCCATGTTGTCTATGATTAAATATAGAGTAACGAGTGGTTTCAAGTAAAACTAGATAGAAACTTAATTGATAACTCACGTGTCAGCTGGCAGTTATTTACAAAGAAAATTAAATTAGATTTTTTGCCCACTTTTTGATCAAAAGTTGCCTGTTTGATTTGTTCTGTTTCATAGAAAACTTTTTTATGATTGAAATCAATTGATTAATTAAGTGGTGGTGGTGGTCAACTGGTTTAGTCACGGAATAGCCTATACCTACCTACGTTTTACGCTCTTTTAATGATTTTCCGTTTCTCCGTTAAGTTTCCGACATTTATGCACAAATATCGATGGTTAAATAATATCGATTATTAGTGTAATATTGGGTTTTGAGATAGTTTTAATCAAACGGCGCGCGCTGTTTTGTCACTAATTTTAAGATTTTACTTATTCATGCTGGTACTCACAGTTCATTCTCTGTTAGGCGCACTCCATAGTTTACTTATTTTTTTACTGTTATGTGTACCGCTCCTTCTTACAATTTAAATGTTAAAAACAAACACTTTAATATTTTGATATTACAAGATAAATTCTATAACAAATAATATTAAGTGGAATACAAATGGTTTATTCGAAGCACGCGAATCGAACATTTGCAGTTAATATGTTTATGTCTAATAATAAATTACTTTCTAAAGTAGTTTGAGTACTTACCTATAAGAAATGGTTTAAAACTTCAATATATTAGTTATTGGATTGTTGCTTATGTACCGAAAATTTTTTTTGAATAAAGTAGATACTATAATATAAAATATTTTTTCATTTTTATTTTGTTGTATAAAAAACGACTCCCGCTCTAAATCCTTGTGTCAAGCATTTAAATCACATGCACAAGAACTACCATCCTTGGAACAAGCATTTGTGAATCACTCAAATGTTATACTGGTCCTATACCATTTGGCTATGCTATCAGGGATGGTATCTTTAGGAATAATTGGCAATTGAAAAAGACCCAACTGTTTATCTAAATATTAAAATATCTCATGTGTAAGCTTTGTTGTTTGAAATCCGTGAATTTAAATGCTTTATCACAAACATATTTAACCCTTGCGTGACAATAGACAGCCATTGTGTGTCAAAACCTTTATTAACCCACTATGTTCACATACATAATTGATTGTAGAACCTAATGTAATGAGATCTTTTTAAAGAATATCCCACAAATATATAAATACCTAAAATATGTTATACAAAAGTATACGATATACTTGAGAATCATGTATTTTATGTCGTATTGACATGTACATGATACAATGTAATGTAATAAGCTATTTATTCTGAGGTCTCACAAAACCGGCCTCCAATACAACTAATACTATTACAGTATGATTTCAAGGAAAATAGGGAAAACTCTTACTGAGATGAGAAATAATATTTTTCGGGTAACGAACTACGAATATATCCTGAGTATTATTCATATGTTCACAGTACACATGACCGGTAGACGAAGAAATAGCCAGACATTTATCAAAGAGAGGGTAACCGCTCAAATGGGAGTGTATGAAATAAACCGAAGATCAAATGGTGATAGTCTTCAATATGCATTTGTAGTAAGACAGTAGGAAGAATGGCGATAGAATCTATTATATATTGTGTGTTTATCATTTATGTAATCAGACTTTTTGCGCTGGTGCGCCAAGTCAGCCTCGTAAGGTAACACAAATTACAACAACAACCTTATCAATAATTATCTATCTACGACCACACCACGTCGACATGCAGCGCCTCCAACGACTAACTGACTCTGTCATCACCATCGAATCACAGAACAGTAGTAGTACGTAATAGTCAGTAGCAACCTGCACAATGGTAGAATCCCTGCCCTGCTCGGTCTATTATATATTATAAATAACCTTATTTTTGGTTGGATAGATATTACGTTGACCTTCCATATTAAAGTTACATTTGGAAAAAGGCTCACAAGGTACAATCATTATCAGATAATAGGCATGTTACCTAATTTTTTTTTAATGTCCGCCTGGTAGATTATTAAATTTTATTGGACACGTATTTTTTCTTTTTTCCTGCAAACAAAAAATGGTCAAAATACAGAGAAGGGAAATTACGCGTGACGTCACTCCTCTCTACAATTTTTATTAAGGCGTGGCGTCATAAGCCCCTACTCCGAAACTTTAAAGCGCTGTATCTTTGTAATTTTTTATAGTTTTGGTAAAAGAAAAAAATACGTGTCTAATATTATTTTATTATCTAACTGACGGACTAAATAGATTTTAACTTTTCATACCCAGGAAACATCCCTATAGTAATATCATACTATTTATTTGTTTTTAATTTGCTCCTAATCTTGTTTCAAACTAGTTAGATTTCAATAATAAATTTTCAAACTATTTGATTAGATTATCTTACTTTTGACATTAAATCTGTTGCAGCTACTTTTTTCACTAAAAGAGAATATATACCTAAACGATAAATATGTAGGATGGACTTCACTATAATACCTACAAACAAATACTGTAACTATCTAAAGAAAAAAAAACACTCTTTCCGTACCACGTCTATCTTATTCGCAATTAATTTACCAACGTGATGGGTTAATACGCGTAATACAACAGCCTCTTAAGTACTCTTAATTGATATATACAGTTATACGATCCCAACAAAGATTTGGCCAGCTTCCATCTTGTGAAATGGTAAAACAATTAAAAGTTTCGCGGCGCCCAGATTATGACCAAGTTTTAAAGACTTTAAAAACATGTTTATGTGTGCCCACAGTCAACTTTTCCTTTGTAGTAACTAATTAACGCTAGATAACGTTTGTAAAGGCTGATAAACAAGGCCCTATTAAACAGATTCAAAAGTTAACCCTTATTCAGAGAATAATTGTACATTCATGTATTGTTATAACTAGTAAAAAGAGGTTATATACATATCGGAAATTTATACTATATGCTTTAACTAAGGTTTTATGTAAACGTCTACTTTTAGCTTTAAGTAATTTTGTCTACCGATTTTCAAAGGCCTGAAGCTAAACTCGCAATGTTAATTCCTAAGGTATTTAAAGGGGAATAGTTGGTGAAAACGGAGAGTGGCCAGCCGGACTTTGTGATCGGAGAGCGAGTACTCGAGTGTTTTAGCCACACTCCGCAGTGAAGAGCACTCGCACCCTCCCACAACGTTCAACGACACTTGACTGCTGTTACTCGATTAACCCAAGTTATTATCAGCCTCCATTGTACAGTGTAAAGATTATCTTGTATCAATTAGCGAGAATTACGCTGGATTATAATGCTGCTGTAGAGACTGTTTATGCGGTGCGATAATTAATCCGTATATATAATAAGACGCGTTGATTGGCAATGTCGTGTGTTTATTAAAGGTCACGGAGTGGTTCAGATTTGTAATTTACGTCATATAGAGCAATATAAATACGTTATATCAACTGTAGTGTTTTATTATGCTACTAGCTTTTTCCTTTTTTTGATGACGGTTATGGCAGCAAATAGTAGTAGTAGCCTATGTCCTTTACCACGCCCTTAACTATCCTGTGTATCAAATTTAATTTAAATCGGTTCAGTAGTTTTGGCGTGAAAGCGCTACACACAGATAGACAGACAAAGTTACTTTTGCATTTATAATATTATTAAGGATGTATAGTTTCGTCCAGTCTAATTAAACCGGCCTATGTATCTATTAAACCGCTCATTTCCAATGATTTGACAAAAGTATCTACGTATTATTGATTCATAATGCTGATGTCTGACCGTGACTAATAAGTTGGAAACCGCTAGTTTCTCACGTCGATTTGTCGCTCAACTTCGCCCCTTCAAAGTCACCCATTTGGCAAATTATTCATCCGATGACCTGCGACGGGAGTGACCCGTCCTTTCAGATCATTAGTCTCAAACTAATTGATTTCATGGGTAGGGGCGAACAGTATGATCTCCGCTAATACGTAGCAAGCGCTTCACGGCTCACAAAACTCGCGGTTTTGTCGTGTTTAAAGTGTGGCCGGTGACGTGATTTGGGTCGTTTTGACTTTATCACGATCAACATCGTTTAGTACGGAGTTTCAGTCGGTGTGGAGTTTTCTTCGAGTTTTCCTTGTAGAGTTGAGCCGTGTCGGTTACCGTCAGCACTTTTAGATAGTGAACGTCCTAATTAATTGAGAGTGGACTGAACGTTTACACTTGTGAGTAAAGTGGTTTTTCGCATTACTGAAGCATTTGTCATGTCACCTGTTTCCATAGCTAGGCAGATATATATTACTAGATTCAAACTCATGTTTGGCAAAAGAAATAATTATGCCTAACCCTTTAAAACTCTCATTTAATGACGTAAAAACTGAGGCTTAAAAAAAAACCTTTTAACTTCATGGTGTTGTAAATATTTCCTAGTAACAAGTGTTACGGCCCAGTATTGTAAGGTAATGTAGATACATTTGGTATTGTTAGCTATTAAATAATAGCTTCGTGTATATCGATATCTACGAACATCGTTTTCCATTGATACGTGCATTAAATAATTTTCATAACACAGATACAGAAAGAGTCAGCAATCAAATACTCGTTACTGTTCAAAGAGCGTTGTATAACATTAACAGTGCATATAACATGTAATGTTTGTATCCCATGAAGGATTTATTTGTTTTTTTCTTTAACATTCTTTTATCATACTATAATTTGTCCTTTGTCGCGGCGTTCATGCGTTCAAGTATTTGTGCGATATAAATATTTGTTCGATGTGTCTTTTTCTTCTCACAGATTCCAAAGTATGGATAAGCGTATTTAATATAGAGCAGAGATCAGAATTGGTATAGTTATTGGCCTGTTTGTCTAGTGGTAAATGACCTTGACTGACTGAACCGGAGGTCGTGGGTTCGATCCTTACCCAGGACAAATCTTTGTGTACCTATAATATATATGAATTTAGACAGATGTAAGTATGTTTATCAGTTTTTCTGGTTGTCATAATACAGGCTCTGGCTAGTGTGGGACCAGATGGCCGTGTGTGATTTGTCCCATGAGTAAAAATAGAGGTTAAGTGCACATCTATATTTTTTATATGGTGTAGTTTACCTAGCAAAGTTCAGATGGGATATAATCTGAAAATATTTTATTTTATATCTATCTATATTATTAAAATCAATTGCAATATGTATGATGAAGCATTACTTTAGAACGGCTCGACTGGTTTCATTTTTTGGTGTGTTTATTAACCGTCTGAATAAGGTTTGAATAAACTAAAATTTGTGAAAAATTCGCAGGAAATGTCGTCAATGTCAATTACTTAATAATAATAATAAAGTTAGATGTACTCTAATGTGGTACTATAAAGAATATTCTATTTATTTACACGTATACGTATTCATATACTCTCTTGAGTAAACTAGCCTTATTCTAAACACCGAATATTTGCAGGTTGTATAAAAGGCAATGATTTATTATTAGCTCATGATTCACGTCTGCAAGGTTGCAGTTCGTGCAGGCCTTGAACTCAATCGAACACGGCACTGCGACAGAAGCCATCTTGTTTCTATAAGTTTTATAATAATGTTCGGAATAAGAACAATGTAACGAAGAGTAACAAATGTCAGGATTGCGTGTCGAGGCGCCACCGAGCGATCTATCAGTCGCTTATCGAGCCAAATCTATCAAACTCTCAGCTTTCACGAACTTCACTCGATTACGAAGCCCTAATGTTCATACTTAAGTCACTCAGTTCTCACTCCATTCACTCATCATAATGAGGTTATGAACAGAGAATTTACAGCTAAAAACAACCAAGATTATATTTATGGTTCTTTAAATTTGACGCTAAGGTACCGTTGGTAAGCTTTAAGATTTCATAAAATTTGTGATTGTAGACAACAGGTGAGCAATATGACCCGTCTCTTTCAAAGTCAATGTAATTTGAAGAGTTTTGCAAAGTTCTGTGTAGTTAAGTTTGATTAAAAACAATTATGTTTAAATAAACTCAAATAAAACTACAGTTACATACTACATAATAATATAAGTTACATAAACTTTGGAAATCATTGTTAATAGGTATATTTAGATTAAAATCTTTACAATGTTTTACATAATAAAGTAAATAAAAATTTGTTACAATTTTTTTATAAAAATAGTAAACTTTATTGTACTCGTTACAGAAGAAATGAAATATATTTTTTAATCACACAGTTAAACAAATAAAATTAAGTTATAAATCTAGGATTCTAGGGCTTATAATAATTGTTTGTTTGTCGATAGGACACGTCATATTATGTTTGTTAATTTCGGATTTCGGCCGATACTCTACTCGAGCTTTATTATCAGGTCCTAGATAAATGAGTGTGCTGAGTGGCATAACATTTGGGCGTTAAGAATTAGCCATTGATTTCCTTAGGAAGTATAAAACGGGAGGTCGGCGTAGAACATTTCCCGGCGTTCGTCCCGGCCCGGACGCTCTCAGCGTTTAAGGTCTCTAACGAGCGATAAAATTCCCCCGAATTCCTTTTTAACTGCAAGCGAAGTTTACCTGCGGGTGGGTAAATACGAGCCCACATTTGGTCGCTGAATTGTGATTCACAATCTGTAAATAAGAAGAAAATTCAGTTTATTCAAAGGTTGCTCACTGTTACGTGTAATTGGAGGCGGCGGGGGAGCGCGGGTGCGGGGGCGGGTGACGTTCTTATTAGAATCAGCCATAATTGAATACACATACAGCGGCACTCTCAAACAGGAATGTTCATTTTTCACATGTAAGCGTTTTGCTAGCTTTGTTTGAATATGAGAATTAATTAAGCCCTGTGATCGTACGGTAACGATGTAGCCGAATCGGTAGCACCAATGTATTGGAATTAATTATTTATTTATTGATAGAATTGTACCGAAGAACATAAGTTAAAAAAAAGAAATAGTTACTTATGAGTTTTGAACAAATTATCTAGGTATTGCGGAAGTGCAATGCAATGTACAGGAAAATAAAGTATGTGAAAGAAAGTAGTGGGACAAGTGTAGCGTCACGGTCGAACAAATTGATGTTCCTAATGGCAGCCATTACAGACATTGTGTGCGCTCGATCGAACATAAAGGTCGAGGAGAGCCCGGGATCAGCTCCTAAAGAAAAAACCTATGAAAGGCGATATTCATAAATTTGTGAAAGGCTATGCTATTTGAAAAACCCATTTCGCAAACCCATGTTGTGTATTTATTCGATTTCATCTCTAACCACTGGATAAAACTTTTCAGTTTTGCGAGTATTGGCCGTAGTTAAGCTAAAAAAGATAATCTCTTTACCAAGGGTCTGATTAAAATTTTCTTTATTCGGTATTTTAGCCCATTAATTTCGAGTTATAATAATTTACAGTGAAATTTATGAACATATTCAACTTTTCAGCTGACTTTTGTGTTAAAAATGAGACGTTGCCACACAATGCTTCGCCGACGTACACTTATGTAATAAACGTCAGAGTGTATTATATACGCAAACGTAAGCTGGGTTAGCGACGCTGGCGGTGACGGCTAGTGTCAATGATACTTAATACAACTAATTTAAGTTTAGTAAACTTTTGTGACAACATTGAACAGTGCACCGCGCAGTAAAACGAAAGCCTTGTTTAGCGACGACCCACCAGATAAAAGTTACCTATCTTGAAAAGTCGCCAGCCGCAACAAACTTAGCAACTGTCTTCAGGTAGGATAAAGGAAACTCGATTAAGGAACGAGAAAAAGTAATTCGAGGCCGTAGAAGTAGAGTTTGCGGCACAAGTTTAATTAAGCATCGCTGGCGACGACGAACCTGGTATATATTAACATACCCTTCAAACATTTTACTGGACTGTTGGTCTAGTGGTTAGTGACCCTGACTGCTAAACCACAGGTCGTGGGTTCGATTCCCACCCAGGATAAATCTTTGTGTGATGAGCATGATAATTTTTTCTGTGTCTAGGGTGTAATTTATCTATAATATGTATGTATTTAGAAATATATAAGTATGTTTATCAGTTATCTGGTGGCCATAATACAGTCTCTGACTAGTTTTGGATAGCCGTGTGTGAGTTCTACCAAGATATATTATATTATTATTTTGACATCGTAAGAGCTACAACTGGCTAGCTAACAAAATCGTTTATATATCAATATTACAGTATCACTATGAACCATCGTTTAGATAATAGGATAAAACAAACCTCTCTATCCGATATACCCACTTTATAACCTCAAATATTCAATGCATAACATTCAACAGTTTTAATACAACAACTTATACAGACCATTGGGCAGGTCCTCAGAGAAATAGCCGGTAATATTGAGAGAACCCAACGCAGAACAATGTAGTAGTAAGCTCATAAAAATCATAGCTTTCCTTCCAATGAAAGGAGTTTGAAACAAGAAAAGCGAGTGCATCTCGTAAACCTTTTTTTTCCCGACGGCGCTTTTCGGAAGTTATTTAAAGTGAATAAGAAACAACCGGGCTTGAGACCTCTCGGCCTTCGTAGTAGTTGGACATCATTGTATTTGCAAGCTTGTTAAGTAGCCCTCCACAATTTGGCTCGTTTGAAGCATACGTATGTATTTTCGTAGGAGTGGTCGTTAGTATTGTTCTTTGTATTTTGTTAACAACTAAACTCTATTTTTGAGTAGGTTTTATATATATATCCTTGTTATATAAGTAGGTACATGATAATTTGTGTAATTTTATTCCTGTTTGGTTTTTATGGTACTTTTAATGTGATGCTATATCACCTTGAAATGCAATGTTTATGACTGGTGGTGTCAATAAAGAAACTTAATTTTACCTGTATGCATTTTTATGAGTCTCACTTTATTTGCATATAATATGGCCCGATATTTGTGAATAAAATGACGGAATAAAATTTAACCACGTAGATATTTCGCATCAAAAGTACGCGATAAAACAAATAATAATAAAATGGTATTACGGGGGTCGTATATTTCCATTGTTATATTTTGTGACGTCAATGCAAAAGGGCTTATCAATTTGTATCTTATGTATTTTTTATGTTTGTTTGGTGATATTGTGAGCTGCATATTATTCCAGAATTTTATTTTGGATATATTTTTTTATGTTATATTTACGATGAGACAGTAATATCATAAATATGTTATGTCGTATTCTGTGTCATTTTGTGTTTACTGATACGTGCACATGCAAACGACAAGACTATATAACAGCTGTCTTTTGGTCATTTCCAACGTTGTATCGAGTTCTAACTATTGTCTTCTATTGTTCATTAGTACAGACACAGTACGATAAGTTTCAAGCCCTATGCACGGTAAGTGGACAGCTTTAGGTGGTCGCGGTACACTTCGACCTTATTTGTGAGTTCGGCTGACTTGTCCTAACTTGCTCCATTCGGGCCAGGAAGCTTGTTAGTACGACTTCTGCGGTTTTCGACTAGATAACATTGTGTTAAAGATTTAAACTATCTGCTGTTGCAACCCGGATCCGCTTTTGTTAACTTGTGCTCTGCATAAGTATTCATTGTTGTCTTTCATTAGGTTGAAATTTTGAACGTAGTATGTACAACCTGTGTTTACAATTAGTGAACTAAAACAAACTTTTTGAAGATTGTTTTCATAATAAGCATAGTAGCTATATAGTTAGCAAGTAATGGTTTCAGGATAAGTGGCAGGATTTACCTGCATGAAATTTATACTTTTTTATCATTTATATCATTACGCTTGTTTCTCCGGGCGGTAGGCAGTGACAACACAACTCTTTATTTTTTAAGAGATTTACGCAGTTAGCCAGTGCGCAGTCTTTGACTGCTTCATCGGACTTTTAAGACCACACAACTCATAACGATACTAATGGTCAAATAATTGAGTTTTATTTGTGTCTTATCAGATTAGACGTAAGGAGATAAGACAAAAGGCATTATAATAAAACATTTCCGTTTCTAATTTTAAAATTTACTCGTCTTACGTTCAAAATATAAAATAGTCATATATGTTTTGAAAACAAATGTCATTTTCGAGTAGCAAAAGAAATAATCCGCCTAACTTTTTATAAGAATAATATATTTTAAATCTAAACACACAGAAATACTCGTAGCTTGCAGCCCTATTAATGCTTTTATTTTATTTTTGCCATTTATTTATATTTGGCTTTTCTTAATGCGTAATCATTGAGATCTATAAATACAAATCGATTCTCGTTTTGCAATTTGTATTTCATTTTGTCTTAATTTAAAGAAATTAAGTAAATAATTTATTTCTCGAATTATGGATATACAATATACAATGGATAGCCATTGTAGAGTATTAGGACTTTTTGATTTTGCTTTTTAATCTAGTATCGAGTAATACCTAAAAATCTGTTTTATTGAGAATATAACCAGACAGAAGATGGTAGGTAATACGGCACGTACGAAATAATATATACACACTTGCACAGAAACTACCTACACGAAGAATGTAAACAAAGTCGAACCTATTTACATCCAAACCCGCTGCATCAAAAAACGCTCTTCAAGATGTCATCATAAAACTGTAATTGAGATTTGAGTTTGTGATTTGACGACGTACTAAACCAAGTAATGTCAACTGAAACAGACCCATTAACGGTAGCTAGATGACACTGTTAATATAAAGTGCGAGATTTGAAAATTTTATGGGTACACACGCCAGTGGTACGTGAATTTGGAACTCTCTTTACGACTACAGAACTCGTTTCGAATACATTTTAGAACTGAAATAAAAAATGTTGACGGTTTTTCTGGACTGTTGTTTACTGTTTATCTTACAATGTTGAGTTTAGAAATAATTTGTATGTCTTTTTTGAATAAAAAGTTTCGTTAGAAATATTGTCGATTTATTCACGCGCATTCTCGGGATCGCCCGACTAGTTTGAGACGCAATAGGAATCCTTACTCATGAGGTGACGCGGCGGCGGTGGCGGTGTCGCGAGTCGAAAGTTCGACTATATTTATTAATGTTACATGAAATTAAAAAGTAATAATACAAATGCACATTAGTCTTTTTACTTATGACCTTGAGGTCTTAGGGTTGATTATTAGATCTGGCTCAAGTTGTTTATGGGCCACTAACTTATAGAGATTGCCTGGTGGCTATGACTCAAATTCAAGAAGGCCTTGTGTGGAATTTTTTTTTTTGATAATTAAGACTTTATATTTGGCGGCTCTATTTAACACATGATGCTTAGTGATAGATAGATAGAATATCATTTATTGTCTATCATGAAAGTAACAGCATTAAAATAATAATAAATAAATGTGGACAACATCACATACATTGTTCTGAACCCAAAGTAAGTAGCTAAAGCACTTGTGTTATGGAATTCAGAGACAATGAAGGTACCACAAACACCCAAACCCGAGACAATGTAGAAAAGTGCTTTTTCTACATTGACCCGGCCGGGGATCGAACCCGGGACCTCAGAGCTGGCGACACCTTGAAAACCGGTGTGCACACCACTCGACCACGGAGGTCGTCAAATAATGATACTATATCATAATTAACACATATATAAAGCAACACACAACTAACTTTGGTCAGATTTTGTTGGAATTCTCCTTATTTAAGATACCGAACAACTATTCAGTTCGACCGTTTTCATAGAAACACGTAGGCGTTAGTAGTAACGTTCCATTAATTAATATTAAGCCGAACACAGCCCTAATTGTTTCGACTTACAAGTGCTTTATGTTCAATTCTCGAATAGTTCGTGAACTCGTAAAATAAAAGTTGTAGAATATTTCTGCTCCAATTTATCTGAAATATGTATTTTATTTATATTAAAATATAAATTAGGTAAACTATAATCTATACTTAATATTATAAAGCTGAAGAGTTTGTTTGTTTGAACGCGCTAATCTCAGGAACTACTGGTTCGAATTGAAAAACTCTTTTTGTATTGGATAGTCCGTTTATTGAGGAAGGCTATAGGCTATATAACATCACGCTACGACCAATAGGAGCGAAGCATAAATGAAAAATGTTGCAAAAATGTAAAACCGTTGAAACTAAAACACGCGAACAAGTCGCGGGGGACAGCTAGTATATAATAACTGTTAGTTTTTATATAATTAAAAGTTTTTCTGTCTTAAGAACTCAGATTACGTTTGTCAATGTTTTATTTACAGGCTGGCTTTGTCAGAGTTAGTTACAGTTTCCAAAATACATTTGAGAAACAAATCTTTTCTTGTTTCTTTCTTACAAACTATTTTCACTATCAAGCATAATGGATTACAAAGGAGCATGTGCAGATATAACTAGGAAAACAAGCACAAACCTACCAGTATTAAGGACTCTTTGGTCGCAAAAAATAAGTGTCTCAACTTCTGATATTGACAGAGTCAAGTCACTGAGTTTATAAGGTTTTTTTTTGCGAGTTCTCACTTAAGTACTGTTGATAAAGATTATATTTTACGAGATTTAGTAAAATTAAGATCGCTCGAAAGCTCTCTCAAGTGGTTATAAAAATCTGAAAATGTTGACGCTTTATATAAAATAAAGCATTTCTGAAGGTGTAGCTTCAGCGAATCTAATTCTACATTAAAATTTATTACGAATACTGTGTTAAATATTGTATGAACACCAAATTACATAAATTGCCTCATACCTATTATGTTGAATAGTAGTGAATTTGTCTTAGTGTGTCCAATTTTTCTAGATTAGCCAAGATGTGTCCAATTTTTATAAAATGAATTTAATTTTACATTTAACTCATTTATTAATGTAATTAATGATATTGTATTAAAATAACTTAAGAGAAAAGGCTATACAATAAAATATTCATTAACTTATGATTAAAAGCGCAATAAAAACTGAGTTATGGATCTAAAATTTGCTGCAGTTCGTATTTAAATTGGAACTTTACGATAGTTCTCTTTTTTAATTGGTCAGGGCGGGCGAGTTCTTTACCTATATTAATTTGCTAGTGCAAACGTCGGCGATCGAGAAAAATAGACGACTAACCGTGTTCTACAGTGATTGCATTTTTAATACGTACATCTATTATTAATTGAGATCTGATTCAGGTTTTTGAAGGTGTAACAAACCTGGCGTATTTATTTGTTGGTTGGTATTTAAATTGAAAAGTTAAAAAAGCTTTAAGAATCCATTACATATCTATATAAAAACATACATATAATGCATTTAATTTGCTATAATATTTCGTTATTGTTTTTAAATTATTGTTCAGCTTTTTTTTGTTCTTACTTTTAGCATAACGTGTTAGATATTAAGTCTGTTAGTCTGTAGCTGTACACTATACTTATATTCTTATATGTATTCCGTCCAATGGTGACTGGAAGAAACTGCGTGCGCAATAAGGCCGCCCTTTGTACCACTGTGCACTGTTATGTATATATTTTTTTCATGTTTATTTTTGTTTATGGTGTACAATAAAGAATAAATAAATAAATTGATGTAGTAAAAATTATAAGAGTTACAGAAAAAGATACGAACTTACATCAGGTAGGCAAAATTTGTCATGTAAATAACCGTTAGCGAACCTAAAAATACATAAGATTTTCTTCTTATATTTTAGACTTAATGTTGCAGTTTATGATATGTTTTGTTTACATTGTATCAAATCGTGCGAATTAATATAAAATGTTTCTCCTTCAGTAATAAAGGAGAGCATTAGGCCCGCTTGCGGCCCTCCTAAGGTTTTATTTATATGGAGAATGGAGGGTGGCCATCCCATGTTCTATTTACATTATATATTTACTAAGTCATGTTGTTTATATTTATGTATATAGTCCTTGACACATAGTCTTTTCGAGTGTTTCTTTGATGTCGTACTGTGTAACGACATGTCAATCCGAGGCATGTCAAATAATAATAGATAAAAGAACCACTAAAGCGACCGTAAGTCTCTCCTCAAGTGAAATTGTATGGTTCAAGGAGCTGGATTGATGTGAACTTTTACCTTTTTTCCTCTTGGTTTATTGAAATAATCATTTCCGAGCTATTTTTATAGTGCGCACATTTCTTTAGGCTTTCTTTAAAATATTATTTTTTTTAGCTGTGTAGTGTTTTTGTTAGCATTTAGATGAGATTAATACCTACTTAAATATGTACTGTTCTATTAAAGTGAAGGCTTTATAAAAATGAATACTCGAATTCTGAGCCCTGTTGTCATAGACCAGTCACCGACACTTTTTATTATTCAGAGACACTATTCAGGTACACTTAAGTGTCATTCAACCTGAATTACGTATCACTCTAACATAAGATGTGTACACGACTTACTTATGCGCAACAAACGTCTGTTACGACGTGTTTGCTAAGGGGAACGTTTAAGCCAACGAAGATCGCGTTTAACGTTGCAAAGGCCTAATTCGCGACACTGTGTACATAATTACTTATATGAGTTTGCTTAAGTATTTTTAATGGACTTGTGGAAAGTTCATCTGTGTAATTGAATGTTCCTGTCTTGCACGTGGATGAGTTCATTTTGTTGATTGTTTGGAGTACAGAAATGCTTGGTGTATGTTTTGTGTTGATGTCGTTACGTTTGTTATAATACGGTATAAAATGGGTGTTTTTGTTGATTGTGTTGTTGATACATTACATTTAGAATATTAGGACTATTTACGTAAAATGTTATATTATACATATGAAACTACTGTATGTTATGTTATAGTTATGTTTAACTATTTTATTGCCTAAAAGGAAGGCCTGACGGACTTTCTAGAGTTGGTATTAAATTGAAATTTTTTGTCTTTTAAATAAAGCTACTACCGCACTAAAAAACTTTATCATTGTGTCACGGGGGATTTTACAAACATTCAAATCACGTGCACAGAGAATAACCAGACTTTTATGGATAAAACAAATGCAAGCAAATGCAAGCATTTATGGATCAAACATATGCGAGATCGAACCCGCAGCACGTCGCGCACTGTGGTAATTGACGTAGTGACCTATACTACTTGGCTATCCGTGCAGTCAAAATTTATCACTATCCTCTAGAACAAATCTGTAATTATGAGATTGTAAGTGGGATGAGATGTCGTGAATTAAAATTAATTTGGTCCTCATGCTCATACTCATAATATGGCACCCAAAAGTGCTAAATTAAAACTATTTATCGGGTTATTTTAATAGTCCAAACATAAAGTTTAGTATAATATGACCAGCAGCCGTATTCAGAGAGAACAAGTTTAGACCAGGATGGACTAATTTATTCAGAGCCTGTTAGGATAGTTTGTCCTGATTTGAAAATAAACTTGAATGACTAAACCGGATATAGCGAGTTAGGATATGGGACTCTTGTGTGTGGTACGAGTACCTACCTACATTACAACTACCACAGTTAATAAATAAAACAATATTGTGGAATTAAAAATATAGTATTGAATGTGTAGTACTACAGCAGGGTTAAAGCTTCCTATTGGTATTTTTTCCAAGGTATGTCTAAATGAATGTTTGCATTTTTTCTTGAGTTTTTTTTCATCTAATAGATTACGTTTTCTTTTTTATATATTTCTATTTGAGTATGAGGCTACTGTAAGTATCGAATCCGCAGCACATCGCGCAGTAGTAGTTTTCGTAGTCTCCCCAATACCACTCGGCTATCCGTACAGTCCAAAATCGAATGCAGATATCGACTTCGTTCTGTATGGCCATCAGTAATTGCTGCAAACGATATAAAGTTTTATTATAAGATCTAAAATTATCCAAACTCATAATCCTCTTTCTGTAAAATATCCTAAGTTACATTGAAATGTCGTAGTGGCCTAACGGCTCGATAAACGGATTTGTGTGCACATGGTTGCAGGTTCTAGCCCATTACAGGCAGACAAGTCACAATGTAACTTTTTCAAAAGTATACGTACATTCCTAATTATTCAAAGACACCATTAGCTAACGGTGAAGGAATACATCGTGTGGAAACCTGGATTCCAAAAATTAGAATCTGAAGTCGCCGACCGTGGGACTTTTATAGGCCAGTATTATACTTACTTACTATTATATTATTATAGTACTATATTAGTACTATGCAAATACTACTATACTATAATATACTACTAGTAAATATATTGATATTTATTCCATCATCGAATTGTTGACTAAAATATTAAAAAGGTGTTAAAAGTTAGTGTGTCGTTTGCGGTGCACCGCAAGCAACCTATCAACCCTCTTTTGTTTGCTTAGGATTTCTCCTTTATGATATTTTCGTTTGCATTGGTTCAATATTACCTCTCATATCAAGAATAACCTGTAGACTTTAGGAAATACTCACTGCATTCCAAGAATGTAAAATATGTGGAGATTTATGTGGTCGTACATTTTATACAGTTCGGAGTATTAAAGAGTTAGGTACTAAAGAGTCTACAGGACCTTTTTGTTACTTGGACGTATTGTCAATCATATGTAGTTTTTCGTAATCTACCGACTGAAACAGATGATCGGATATACTTCATACCATTTAAAGTAGGGTCAGTCAAAGTGGTATCAAATTTTACCGCTCACATACAATAGGGAACTTAACAAAATTATGTTTTCAACGTCTGTATTTTAGATCATTAAAAAATATAAACATGATATAAATTCACACGTATTTTTCCTCTTATCGAAACAATAAAAATGGACACAGATTTTTAGCTTGTAATATCAAAATTTTCTAAAATTTTAGTGTAACAGTGACGTCACGCGAAATTTTCATTTACGGTATCGTCGTGTTTTTCTGTTTACGAAACAAATGAAAAAATACCTTAACTAAAAGATCTAATCTAATCTAATCTAATAAGCCCGTTTTGTCCCACTGCAGGGCAAAGGCCTCCCTCTCCCTTTTCCACGCACTTCTGTCCCGAGCTAGGATGGGCCAGTCCTTTCGGTAGGAGTCAAGTTGGTTGGAGGTTTGCCAGCGGGCCATGGAGCGCAGCATCTTAGGCGTACGAATTTCGGACGGGATTAGAAACACTTTACTACACACCAAAACCAAAATCACTGACATTACTCAGAAAGCTGCCAAACTTAAATGGGATTGGGCCGGTCATGTTTGTCGCATGTCAGATGAGCTGTGGGCTAAAAAAAAACTAAAAGATTGACATTAAAAAAAATTGTTTGCATCCCTATTCAGATAAGAAAATAGTAACATGTATACATAAATAGGAACTTAACAGCTGTCAATTTTGCAAATTAACCTTGACCAGCTCTTACTAGTAAATATCCACATTTTCCGTAAAAAAAAAATTTTAAACAAATTCAAAGGATAATAATAAGCTAGTATTAACTTATTTCTTTTCGTACGTAAGCTTTGATATCAAACAAAGTTATCATTTACTGCCGCTTTGAACGGGATTAAGACACGAGAACAATTTGAGTATAATCAAGGGTGATGTTCAAATGAAAGTCTTTTGTAGACGGATCATCCGTCAGACATTCCGCATTATATTAAAATACAAAATACGAATAAGTTTAAAGCTTAATTATGTCTTATTTGTACACTGAAATGTTTTATCCTCGTAAGGCCCAAAGACCTAATTTTAGGAATACAAAAAGAAGTCATTGCAGCCCCAGAAAGTTTTAAAATCATTAAATGCCGTCCCTGCTACCTAAAATTAGGACATAATGTTAATTATTTGAGTTAAATATACCCACTAATTAAAATCTGCCATCGAAAGTTATTAAACTCAACGAATTTTTGCCAAGGTTGATTATTATGAATTTGACATTTTAAAACCAATGTATTATATTAGGTTTATAATGTTTAATTAATTAAGATGAAAGCATTTTAACTGGACAATTTTTTACTAATTTAGTCCTGGGCCGCAACCACTAGTGCCTATTTTTAGTACATTGGGCCGTTAATTATAGTGTCCTAGATTTAGATTGGGCCTTACGAGGTTAAGAATCTTGCCTACTAATTAATGTATACAAAATAATCCTTACTAATATTATAATTGCGAAAGAAACTCTGGTTGTCTGTCTGTATGTCGCGCTTTCACGCCAAAGCTTCTGAACCGATTTATATGACGTTTGGACACAGATAGTCTACAGCCTGAAATAGGACATAGGCTACTTTTTGCCGCGATAACCGGCATCCATACTGGTGAAGCCACGGGAAACAGTTATTGAATAAATAAACGTAAGTGGATAACCATCGCATACATTGCTCTGAACCCAAAGTAAGTAGCTTAAGCACTGGTGTTATAGAACAAGAGACAAAGACAAAACAGGATTAAAAGTGTAGTTGAAAATATTTCTATTTACGACAAAATTTTGATGTAAAAGTATGCATTTCACAAAAAAAATGTTACTTTTCAAATAAGCTAACTTTACTTATTCTATATAGGGATCATCACTCTTAAATGGAAAAAAAGTGAGACATTTTGGTGTTACGGTTGGCAAAAAGAAATCTTTGACGAAATACACATACCATTAATTAGTTCTGACACTTTTGTTAAATCATTACACTACGGTGGCGACACAAAACAATTCTGCCAACACAGTACAGCGTAAAGAAAGTGACGACGTCAAAAATAAGGATAAAAAGTCAGTCTTTGGACAGCCTCCCAAACCAAAAAGGTATCAAAGGAATGCCTGTTGGGAACAAATTCTGCCTCTCTCAGATCGGAAGGGATTTTAACTCACACCTGTTTGGCTATTTTACGAAAGATTTTTGTTTGTAATATGCGCAGTACGTATAACTATACTTTAAAAAGTGTTGCCAGATTAAAAAAAAAACTTTAATTAAAAAAATCGTCAGTAACATTTTATAAAAAAAAAAACTTATAACGTTAACAGTGAATGAAATTTTGCAACTCTTTTAAATAGGTTGAAGTAGTTTCAGTTATACTTTAGCAAACAAGCTTTTTTTTAAATGCCTTTTTATTGATTGCTTCATATTTACTTACCGAAAACATAGTACGGCCTATTTAATTAAGAACTAGCGCACTACACTAAACATGTCTTCCTTACATCTTTTGTAAATCAGAATCTATAAATAATCAATCATCATCGAATACTACGGTGACAAGCCTTTTATATATCAGAAACATGATAATTTTGTATTTTATGGAACCTAAAACCATGAAAATAAAAAAGTAATAGCAGGAGTAGTAGAAATGAGTGCCTATTTGCGTACGAAATTAATCTAACAAATATATTAATAACGCTCAATTTTAAACAAAAATCACTTCTATCAGTTATCGTTGTCTTAGCCAGCGCTGACCGTGTGGTCACCAAGCTACATAATACGCCGCAATATTGGTCGTGTCACACTGCGTCCTGCTGCGAGGGCGAGGACCCTCGTAAAAACTATACACCCACTATATCTTACAATTATTGGCCCTTTTATGTATTTACGTGAATTTCCGGCGCAATTTATCCTAAGTATCCTTACATCTTATCAAAAGGATGAATAAAGTACACGGTTTTTGTTATTCGAAGGATAAAATATAAGATTTTTATAACATTATATTTAGGTAATAAGTTACGCTTATTAAAATTAAAGCATATTTTTTTTTGTTCTTGTATCATGCCGCGTCTCACATAAATTATTAATAAAATTTTAAAAATAATTTTTGAGGTAATAAAATATTTTTATTTTTAGGAAAAGTTGTCGAGAACTTCGAAATTTCGTATCGATAGCATCAGTTTTTCCATATAGATTTTACGTTACTCGTCACCCTCACATTTGTGGGGCACTATACTGAATTATTTGCGCGCCACAGCGGGCTGACTTCCACATGGCGGAGCTAATCCGATCAACAGATAAATTATTCCTTCGAAAAAGGAAGATAACAGGCGGTTCACCGCTAACGTCTGCATTGAAAATATGACGAGAATCTACTCTATGTAAACAACCTTGGCAAACTAACTCCACTAAACGCACTAAGTGAACGTATCATAAGGTTCATTTTCAAACGCCGTCAGTATACTTGCTTACCTAAAATTAACAAGGTGGGTTCTACAACAGGTTTTTTAACTTGCGACAATTTTTAAAATAAGTGAATATCGTCATTCGATTATGGACCTTGAACATTGATTATCTGTGTTTGCTACTCTGTGTCTCTTATATAAGTGAGTACCTTGAAAGATTTTTGTACATTGCACATACAATGATTTGTAAC
The DNA here is from genome assembly GCA_932294365.1 of Diachrysia chrysitis. Classification (NCBI taxonomy): domain Eukaryota; kingdom Metazoa; phylum Arthropoda; class Insecta; order Lepidoptera; family Noctuidae; genus Diachrysia; species Diachrysia chrysitis. The sequence continues at coordinate 5,243,847 of OW028661.1, forward strand.
GAATACCTCGCGTGATATATTGTTCGTGTCGATCGAATAACTTTTATGGTATGCTGGCGTTTTACACTACTTATATAGATCGGCATAAGCTTTGTGGCACACCTTGTTATATGATCGTAGTATGTACTTTTATTTTTTACGTAAAAAAATATTAAATAATTCTACAAAATATAATATACTTAAAATATTAACATCTTGAAAGTACTCGTGTAAAATCATATGATATTTTCTAAGCATATTGAAACCATTACACATTGATATGCCATTAAAGTAAGTAGGTACATATAAAATCTATATGTTCAGTCTTTACCATTATTTAAAATGTATGTTTGAAAACGATTCTGCCGGCTATACCAGGGCAATATGGAGTGAAGTAGGTAATGCTCGTGAGGTGTGGTTATTGGCTCCCGCCGACGCAAGTTTCAAGTTTCATTGAACACACGTAATATTGTCTGGAAGTGAGCTCGATACATTTACTACTGAAATTTCTCTCTTAATGGCGAGCAGGTTTTAAATCTTCTTTAATACGTAAATAATCGTCAAGAACACTCCATAACTTTCTAATTGCTTTTTACCTCGGTGGGCGCGTGCTTTTAGCCAGATTGCTTATTTTGTTAATGAACTTGGGTGGCCCAAAACTTTTTGCTTTTCGTTTCTTTAATAGCTTAAAATTATCTCTTAAACATAATAAAATTATTATACACGAATCAGCGACGCACAATGGAAAAGTTTGTATATTGTTTACGGTTTGAACACGTTCATTGGGGAATCTAAAAGCCTTTGTGTTCGACTTTTTATTTTTACGCATCAAATGAAGCTGATGAAAGGAATACAAGTTACGGAGTTCTGTAACTGGATGGATACAGGAAAATGTTCCTTTTTCCTTGTGCCATGAATTATCTAAAGCATTCAGTATCAATTAAGTATGTATTATTTCATGCACGACTGCCAGCAGTACATGCAACGGGAAAAGTATTTGTTTTAGTCCAGATATTTTTCAGATCTCCGGACTGTGCTCCCCATGGCCGTATTTGATAACCCTCACATCGAATTGCTCTGCAAGTGTGTATTCCAAAGTTTGATCGAAAAATGTTGTTGCGCTATGATTCAGAGAGTCAGGTAACATTTCGAACATGTAAAGGCGCGGCGTACAAAAGAATTTCAATTTGGTACCGTATCGCGCAACCCTTTTCAACTTTACAAAGTAATTTCCTGACGCGAAATTGATTTGTTGGCTTCGTGGTTTTTGTTTAGTGTGGCGACTGTGGTTTAATTAAAACGAAAAAATCTTACCGTGTTGTAATCCGGTTATTTATAGATGTCCCCAGGTAACCGGAACCGAAATATTCCAGCCACAACTCTCGGTTAAGTGATATCACCCGATTACCAATTCTCATTGCGTACGCAAACTCGTTTTACATAAACATTGGAAAACTTGGAAGTTTGATGGCAAAAATACAAACATCGATTTGTCAAACAGTATCGATATACAATTACTTCTTCTGAATACCGCCGAGGATAATTTAATATATTAACATCTCGCCGTCGAAACTCAGGCTGAAGTGACATTAATATGACAAATAATTTCCTACGAAGCCTACCTCCGGCGTGCCGAGGAAATGCGTTGAATATGGTAATCATTTCCCATGTGCCTTGCTCGCTCCAGACCTGCCTACCGCCACTTTAAACTTAGAAATACTTTAGCATTTCAATAACTTGAATCTTGGAATGTTGTCATCGTCGACGCTTAGCGGGAGCTGTTGAAAGCTGTGGTCTAGCTCTCGCAAATGTATTTGTTCATTTTCTGATGTTCAATATATTTTTTATTTGAAGTAGAAGCTTTGTACGTCTTCCATTTAACTTTTGTTTTAAGATTGTCTATAAAGCAGCAGTGGTATTGTCTATGGTTTATACCAGACGTGTTCATACAAAAACGCAATACATTCATCTGTACCTGACCTAATAATCTATATGAGATACAGGCACTTTTAGAAAAACCGGTCAAGTGCAAGTCTGACTCGCGCTCCGAGGGTTGTGTACAATTTTTTTCTTATGATTGCTGTTAACAATGGTCTCTTACGGGTACATCGATGGATGATATGGATACATTTCCAACTGCAGTTGGTAGTTGGTAATTGCAAATATCTATAGATCTATAAAATCTATAGGTAAAGTAAGTTCCGTAGTTTTAAAAATAGTAGGCCCTCTAATTTTTAAGATAAGAGGGCGAAAATATCAAAGAAATGGTGAATTTTCGTCTATTTTCTTAAATCACTTTAATCTCTATTTTAAAATAAAAAATAAAAAAAATCTTACATACAACAAGCCCTTTCCTTTAAAGTGTCATGTGTAGTTAGCAGAACTCCCCCCCCCCCCCTCCAAAAGTGGTCCTCATGTTTAAAGTTCATTTATTTACGTTACTCGTCCGTCTTTGGGTCACCGACTTACATAAATTTGTGTACCAAATTTCAACTCAACCGGTCCAGTCGTTTCAGAGCAAATTGGCTTTGAAAGACGGACGGACATACCCACGAGTGACCCTATAAATGATCCGTTTTTACCTTTTGAGGTACGGAACCCTAAAAATGGTCGATGCTACACGGTATGACTAAACCATACCTACTGACGTGACCAAAGTAACTACTTTATTGTTCCAAAAGTTGAGTAGAAGAAAAAAAGGGCTATCCAATTTTTACCACTTGATACTTTTATTTATCGTTTACTGCAGGCCCCGGAGATACCGTTCATGCATCTGAGGGGTGTCAGGTTATTTTGGTACATTCTGTACGATTACGTCGCGGTACGGTTTCGTCTCTCGTTCTCTGGGGAGGTCGCGACTCCGCGATGTTCCTACAATAATTTATTGCTGACATTGTGTTACATTCCCATTATTATGTGTAAACCCTTACACATACAAAAATACATGGATTGGAGAAGAATCAGGTCCGAAAATACTAGTGTCCTTAATGGGGGATAATTTTGTATGAAAAGTAGAAATCTAATTAGTCCGTCAGAAAAAATAAAAAAAATTACCACGTATTTTTCACCTTTTCAAAATCAGTAAACACTGAGTAGATAAAGCGAATGAAAATTCAGGAGTGGGTGGGTGCTAAGAACGTCATGCTTGCATACAAAACGCACGAAATTGTGACGTCATGCAACATTTTAAATCAATGTACCCTCGTGAGTATGTTTTTCCGTAAAAATTTATAAAATACTTTGCTAATATTTTTATAATATATGTGGTATGTTATCTGGAGTATATTACTAATCAAGCGACTTTTGTGGAACTAAGTATGCAGCTAAATGTTTATTTTGGATGTTTTATTATTTTAATTACTATTAAAAAAATACATTTCAAATCCTATGTAAATTGAAGTAGCGACAAATTATTTGGTGTATAAGACTTATTCATTAGGTTCACCAATAATGTAGGAATGAATGAAAAGGTTAAAAAGATATCAACAGCATAATTATAACCTCTCAGCTTACTCCTTTGAGGAATGCTGGCGTAATGCTAGTGATACGATACGACTAGTTCGAGTTACAAAGTTCATTGCAGAGTAAGAGTTCATTGCTGATATCTGTCAAAGTTTCCACACTCACACTATAAATAGCGTCGAAAGCCTTCTTAAAGCTGTCGCCCTCTTGATTGCAAAGTATGAGTAGAACAAAAAATGTAATTGTAATAATTGATACATACGCTCCAAATGATGTAATACGAAGCGAGTTCCTTATTATCTTTTTCCAATTTTATTCTGCACAAGATTGCTGGTTCGAACTCATTACAGGCCAGTACCAATGTGACTTTTTCAAAGTTATATGTATTTTCTTAATTATTCTAAGACATTATTGACAATCGGTGAAGGAAAACATCGTAAAGAAACCTGGATTATAAAAATTGGAATCTGAAATCGCAAACCTGCAATGAGCAAGCGTGGTGATCAAAGCTCGTGACTTATCTTCTCTTTTAAAAAACGACTCTTTTCTCTATATAAGAAGAGGCCTGTGCCCAGCAGTGGAACAATTATAGGCTGGTATTATTATATATTACATTTTGAAAAGTACATTTCTAGCGAATATAGCATACCTACTCAATTCCTGAAAATAAAAGTTCTTGGATTTAAATACGAATGAAAATATCGAATATCTCTTTAGTCGGGCCTGTTTTTGTTTCCCACGAGAGAAATTGAAGGCAAACGTGAAACAGACGCATTTTATTGTATCTCTTTATACAAAGTTAGTGTGACAATACATTTCTATCGATGGGGGAATATCCCTCTTTTTACTCGTACGACCAAGTAAAGTTTACGCTGTCGCGGGTTTCTAGCCTTGTTGAAAAGCGAATTCCTGTGGGGGGCCATAACTAAAGATTAGACCAATTTCGGGTAATATCCGGGTTGTGTGTGACCCATTTAAGGGTGGAACGTGGTAAATGGCTTTCTGAACGTCGCCCCTGTGTCTTGGGAGCTTAAAATGTGTTTTTGGTAATGCGTGTTCTCGTCACCTTGTTCACCGAGGATTATGTTGCGACGCAAATTAATAATTCAAAATGTGTTAACGTGAACAGTTTAACGATACTTTTAAAGAAAATATTCCCAAACTTCTAAGATATTTAAAAAGTCAGTCTTGCAGAAAACCTATAACTCATTTACCTCGCTCCAATCTGCTGGGAATATTAGCGAGTCTACCTCAAAGCTGTATACGTACCAAGTTGTAGCATAACGTCCTCGATATCTAAGTTGCATGAAAAGAAAATGTGCAGTTTTGAGTTCTGAAACATTTTCCAGCTCAATAATATACTCGTTCGCCGCTGATTGCGTTTGTTGCGAGGTAAAGTCAGCTTTATATTTTGGGGGATTGGGTTGGGATTGTATTGCGCGGTGAAGGATATAAGACAAAAGGGTAATGACTGCCGGCAGCGAGACCATCTGTTGGCCTCCATAGACATTACGGCGCGTTCTTGCAAGGCTCTCAGCGGGAGCTACACTGAGAAGTTAAAAATGATCGTCTTTTGAATTTGTTTGATCACATAAATGGAATTGTACTTCTTATATTCATCACTTGATCCTCTAACTTTCAATTTAAGGTCGGTGCATTTGTCTGATTTCTGCCAGCTTCTATATGGACATAGTAAATCAATTAAAATTACTTACATCTCTAATACTTATTTTATGATTTTTAACATTATTGGACAGGTTTATACAGCAACTAAAGACTGCCAGTAAATGTTTATCATTTCAAAAACATTACTTCATAAAATCCTTTTCTTTTGTAATGTAAGAAAAAATTGCTTAATATGTGCTAGGAAAATCAAAATTAAACATTTGTTTTTAATTTCCACCCATCTTACAAAGTCAGCTTTAAACTTTCGTTCAACTTTATCAGCAACTACAAAAAGATGCTGAAGCGTTACGATAAGATTTCCTCATCTCGAGCGACTCATCAAATCCACTAGTTAAAATAAAAGGGGAACGTAGAACGTCCGTTATTGAACAAATTCTCTTGGTGTGCTAAAGCCCTACGGAACCACAATGTCAGTTATTATATCTGTTATCTCCCCTAGTCCATTACGACACGAAGGACGCTACGCATCGCGACGGACTGAAGCCATTGTCGAAGACGTTTTGTGTCAAGCTGAGGAATTTTAATGTTGCGTTCGAATATATTTTTATCTAAAAATTTGTCTCATGTGACTGGCTGCTTGTACTTTATATTGTTAGATAAACGAAGTAAAAAAAAGATTTGAATTGTCTCGACTGAATTCTTAAAATAATTTTCAAAAAAGAATTAAGGTGGGTAGAAAAATAAAAATATGTTTTTAAATTATTTTAGAACTGTATAACAACTTATTTATTATTATTGAGGACTCCTATTAAGTCTGAAACTACTTGGGCGATCCCGAGAATGCGTGTGAGTAAACCGTTCAATTATTAAATAATTATTAAGAAACTGTTTCACAATTTGTGGCCCGTTTGATTTATAAGTTTGCAAAAATTACTGAGCGTATTAACAAGAAACCTTTTTTTAAATGTATTCCACCGCAATCAATGAATTTATCGATTTTTATACAACTGTAAACATACTTATGGGTCTTACTCGACCAGTAAATAATACATTAGCGTTTATTTATTAAAACAAGTCAGTTAATGGTGTTTTGATGACAGCTGTAAGTAGTACATTAATTTATTTTTTATAAATAAATATTTGTTGTGAGTTGATTGGTCATAATTTTATGATTATTATGTTCGTTATGTATTCCAATAAATGATAAGTTTCAAGCTTTACTTATTTGTTTTCTATAAACTAAAATATTTATTAAATTTATGTACGAAAACATTTAAAACTCACATTGATGCTATATAACTCAACGAATAACCTAGTTTTGTACTAAAAAATATATGCAAGCATTTTTCAGTGCATTAACCTCCCCTAAATAACAAACACTTTCGTTTAACGCAGCGGTGTTGAAAACCACCGCAATTTTGAACACAGGAAACACGGCCCCATTTTACGTTGAAGCCGATGCAATATAGATTAAACTATTTAAGGTTGAGCCTTATCTGTATAATTAATCCAAACGAATTACTAATCGATACAAACGATAAATCGCGGGAGCGGTCGCTCGATGTTTAATAACAACAACGATTCGGGCTGTAAGTGATCGGCGGTAAGCTCCCGAGCTGCCGAGCAAAGCCTTCAAATCAAACAAGTGTTCGCTACGCGGCCGAAGCCGTTTATCTGATACCCTGGTACTCGCATCCCAATCCCTTCACAGAACGGGTCGCAAACAATTAGAGATAAGGTCGAATATCCAAGCGATCATGCCGATGACAATTTGTTTATTAACTGCGTTCGCCTCTACCATACCTATTTATTGTACAAATAGTTCGATTATTATCCAATAGTTACAATAGAAACGTGATCAATACAATGCTTGAACATAATGAACAATGTTCTGTCAAATGCATGCCGTTCCAGCTAAATAGATAAATAGGGTTCGGTAAAAAGGCAAATCGCGGTTTAGCAAAGTACTTTTTCACATTTTATTTCGCTCTCTCATTTAATGGACATAATTCCAATTATAAAATCATCGTCTTTTGTTATCGTCCGTCCATATTTCAGCCGTCATTGTAATGAAATGAATAAGTATTTCCACATTAAATGTTCGGAATAATATCAGGAAAAAAATACTAGAATCTTAACAACGTGTTTATTGGTAGGTGAATTTATGTGACTTCCAACGTATTTTTTACGAAGGATAAATATTTATCTATCCGACTAAGCGTGTATTACCACGTTTACATATTTACGTACTGACAAGGTATTGTGTTACATACACAATAGTGTGACTTTGACTGAAGTAGTCAGATATGTTAATACGCTTTCTTATTTAGTTGATACGAGCGTTATATTCCTTGCGTGCGTTGAAAGATGATACCTGTAATAAAAGATAATATTTTTAGCGGAGTGGCTGCGGGAAAATGCTGTGAGTACTACGTGTGAAATGTTGGACAGATGTACGATATTGTGACGTTGTTTTGGGTCTGATTTTTATCGTATGTTTTTTGTTGTGGACTGAATAAAGGGTGCAACGTCCAAATGGTCAATTAATATGCGAGTTTGGTGTTCACACAATAATGGTAGTTTGATACATACCTACGTTATATGTCAAGAAAAAAATGAAAAGTAAACAAAGTTGTTGTTTATTACTTATTTTTAGTAAAATGTTAACTCGAAAATTTACTAGTGAAATTCATCTTACTATTTACTATCCTTTATCCAAATGTGAAATTTTATATGGATGAGGGAATGTTTGTTACTCAATAACGATAGAACGGCTGAACGGATTTTAATGAAATTTGGTGCATAGAAAGTTTATTATCTCGAACAGGGCATAGGCTACTTTTCATACATACATACTTGTCATTAGCACTATTTTCCATCAACATGCGGTTTTTTAAACCGCGGCGTGCAGCTAGTTTGAAACAAAAACAGTTATAAGCTATTTGAAAGATCTGAAACATAAAATTTTTGCTTAAGTCAGACATATTCATGTGTATAAAACGTACTTTCTAGTGCCGTAGGTAACTGCAAGAATCTCGACCTTTTTACTAGGTACAAGTAAATAAAAGAAAGTATCTACAAACAAGGCTTTAAGCTTACCCAAAAAAAGTGTCAACACACTCAAAGGTCCACTTAAAAGCGATTTTATGCGATGTCCGCAGAACGGTGGCACATTAAATGACCCTTGTAATACATCTTGAATATTCACATGGGAGTAGGAAGCAAAGGTCTACCCATATTAATACGGTCCACACCTGCTTCGCCGGCAAATGAATAATGTTATATGAGGTTCTCTACTACTCGATCCTTCAAAATATAATCGAATCGTAACGTTTTTTGATCAATCGTATCGATTTATCGATTGTTTTTGATGTCATTCGATACTTGAATGTGATGTTATTGAAAGAGATACGTTTTAAAGATTTTGTTTTGTGGAAATTGTCTGCAACGATTTTTAGTAGCATGAGATTAATTGTTTTTTATTAAGATATTGAAGGAAAAATGAGTGCAGTGTTTGTAAACACATATTGTTATATTTTGTTATTTATAATGCATTAAAGCATGCGGAAGGAATATTCGTAATTAAATACAAATAGTAAAGCAACTGGTGCGTTTAACCAGTAGTCGCGGGTTCGAGTCTTGCCTAAGGTATTTTTTTATCTTTTCTACTATTTGTATTTAATTACAAATATTTTGTGACTCCTTAATTAAAAAATCTCGAGGGTCCTTTATCGAAATCATATTTTTAACATTAGTACCAATTACCTTTTTTTTAGTAGAGTTAGGCCTATGTTTCTATAGATGTACACATCGATATACATTGTATACAACCCAAATGAACTTTGTTTTGTTGCACATCGAATTCAAAGCGATTATTTACTCAAAATATTACATGAATGACGAACAACCTGTTATAGGTCATGCATATTTAATTCCTAACCAAAAAATATGCTACTGGCAAATTTAGATAGGATTGGAATGTTATGCGTATTAGTTTTGATGAAACAGATTAACATATGCAAAAAGGATAGCTAGTTGCGTAAAAATATCTACTTGCTATTTTATACATTGCAAATGAAATAAACACAAATTTACACAGACAAGAAATTATGTAAATTCCACTAGTACAATTAACAAACATTAAATATATTTATTTTTCAAAATTATGTAAATATTTTAACATATTATAGTCTTATGAAAAGCAGGCATAAACGCAGTAGTAAGGATAGGTCTATCTTTCCAATGTATCTATCTATACTTTCTTCATGTTTGTTTGTTTGTTTGTTTGAACGCGCTAATCTCAGGAACTACTGGTACGAATTGAAAAATTCATTTTGTGTTGCATAGTTCGTTTATTGAGGAAAGCTATAAGCTATATAACATCACGCTACGACTAATAGGAGCGGAGCATAAATAAAAAATGTTGCAAAAATGAAAAACCGTTGAAACTAAAACACGCGAACAAAGTCGCGGGGGACAGCTAGTAATATAATACACACAATAAAACAACCCAAACATTAAATACCATCAGGAAAACGGATGGCGCTAAGCTCTCTATATAAGAAGATCTATAAATAAGTATTAAAATGTCGGTCCTAATGCTCAGTGCACCACATAGGTCGGCTTAGTCTCATGCACGCCGTGTCATAGTTCACCTGGTTGCCGGTTTAAGTGGATGTCACAGTCCCCTTTGTCTGGCGTACTCTTGAAGCAGTTTACTCAACTAAAGCTCTTAAAGCCCGCCCTCAGAAAACAGTCTTGACCTATGTTTCTTGGTACTTGCTAATACTCATTGAGTATCGAGTTTTAGGCGTACGTGTTGTGTTAAGGGTTAAGACGCTTTTTGTTTGAGGTTAAAGGTTTAGAGTGTGTCAATTGGATTGATTTCACTCTATTATTCGCTCGAGAAGTAGAGAACAATTAGGTTTTTTGCTAGAGCAAACAGTTTATGTTTTTAAAATTAATAATTTAAAATTTTCTTGCATATATTTTGCTGGGTTTACGTTTTAATTTTAAATATTTTGAATTAATTTCAAGTGTCGTGGTTTTTTATCATTGTACATACAAAAACATTTGTATAACAATTTGAAAAATTAGTTCAAAATTCTTTAAAAAAAGCAGTAATACAGTTTTAGAAAGGAACTTTATTTCGCTGCTATATCAAGTAAATGGTTACCATTTATATAATAGTGCATTAAAATAACTCCGCGACCACACGTGAACAGCATTCGTTGCAAAATCCCGCCACAATGCGTTATTTTGCAATGTAAAATCCGGACTTCATACTATGTAACGTTAATTAGGAAACTCCGCTCATTTTAAAACAATTCACAATGTATTTTGACTTCTAAATTAAATACTATGTTATTTCATGTTACATGTTTCGACTGTGGCTCTACAAAAAATATTTTGGTTAGAAAATATTTGTGTTTTGAAATTAAAAATATATTTTGACGTGACAACGTCTTATAAATTGGTTTGCCGGGTGACACTTCAAGAAACTGGGTAACGCTCCGCTCACGTTATGCGCTCACAATGAGAGCGAGTGAGAGGCACCGGGCATGGTTAGCCCGCCTAAGAGCGAGAGAGACAGACATTGACATTGACAGTCGTTGTCACGTAAAACTTTCGCCCGTATACCGACTTTACAGGCAACCAATTTTTTATCTTGGTATTATTTTATCATTGCCATTTGATATAATTCATTGTATGGAACAATTAACGATAGTTTAAATTTAATTCAGGTAACGAATTGAACTATTGTTTGTTAAACAGTAATAATATATTGATGATATTCTTTATTTGGCAGTTATATATTTTTTCGTTTTTTTTTTTTAATTAAATGGTTATAATATCTTATATGGATAAATTTGGAACGAATATAGTATTCCTTCACTGTTCATTAACGGAATAAGAATACGGAATATACAGATAATGGTGAAATTTAAAATAAATAATAATGTTGATCGTCAAGGAAAACCTTCTTTTGATAAACCCGTGTTTATAATCAGTGCCTTTACTCTTCAATTATTTTTAATTCAAATACAATGCCAAGGCAAAATTGATATTAGTTAAGCGGTAATTAATAATTAATCATTAAAAGCAACTAGTAATTAATCATTAAAAAAAATACCGTCAATGGAAGGAACTAACTGGAATCAAAAAATTTACAGTATTTTTTTGTGCTGTCTTGTTCATGTGCATGCTAAATAAATAACAATTTTGCAGTGGTATTCTATTAGAATTTAAATTAATTCAAGAGTAATCCCTGGACATGTCATATTACCTATTTCCATTATCAGACGAGGACACGTATTTATGACGTTAAATGTTTTTAAATAAATAGTATAACGTATTCTTCTTTAGTTCGTCTAAAAATTTGCTACAATATAATAATATGTGAATAATATTCACCTTGAACCAAGACGTCAACAGGTAACATCTTAAAACTTTTGATTGGGTCGGTTTTAAGTAAAATTCGTATTTAAAGTTTACTCTTGATCTATTGGAGAAGTGTAAATTGAAGGCCAACTTTGAAACTAATTCTGTGGAGAAACTTCAGAAGAATGTGAAACGGAAAAGAAGTTGTTGTGCTATTTCTGGCGGCCGCTACATTACTCAGGATATTTTTTAGGTTACAAAGTTTGTTGTAGTTTTGTAGGATTTAAATTAGATATTTGTCTATTGTTAAAAAAGTCGTAGTTTTCCATGTAGGTAAGGTTATGTGGATTTATTAGTCTTTATTTATACTAATCATAAAAATATTATTGTAGTGATGTGTGACACGATCGTAGGTATAGATGTAGAAGGTAATCCATGAAATTACTTATTCAATTATTATAACTACAGCTGTATGAAGCAGGACACTTATAGTTATTTTATTTTTTTAAACGACTCCCGCACCAATTAGTTCAATCCCTGTGTTGCGGGGGTTTCACAGACATTCAAAGCACATGCACAAAAATACCCAAACGTAGAACAAGCATTTGGAGGTAACACAAATGCTTGGTCCATGCGGGGATCGAACCCACAGCACAAAGCATGGTGACCTATACCAATCCGCTATCACTGCAGTAAAATATATAGAAAAAGTAAATAAAAACCGCAAGCCACGATCAGAAATAAAAACGCTTTAACCGCTTCCGTAACAAAACGTAATTTAAAAATACTACATTTTTCCATTGGTTTGCACAGCACGTACAGTCAGCTGACTCAATTACTTGATTAAAGCTCATCGCCGAGAGAATAAGACATCTAAAATCATTAATAACGTTACATTCATAGTCACTTCATTTTAATTCCAGTTCTTGAAAGCTGGCGAAGAGGCGTAATCAGGGGGAATAAGCGAAGGGAATAAGCCTATTTCTTACTCTAATTTCATTCATGCCTTTGCAAGTTTACACGTCTGCCGTGAAGCGACACTTTAACTCTGTGTAAATAAATAAACGAAAGTAAGGAATTTATGTATACTTTTTTGTATTTCAGTGCGTGGAAGGTAACTTCATTTTGCCTAGCCTTTTCCCAAGCTATGTTAGGGTCTGCTTCCAGTCTTTCAGGATTCATCTGAATACCGTATTTTACATGGAGCGACTACTTATCTGAACTCTACAAACCATTTTACCGGGTAACGCAAAATTAAATAGTAAGGCTGGTCAGAATTATAATGATATAACGACTGCCAAAGATCGAGGAGGAGGCAGTCGGGACCAATGCGTGGATGGAGCCGATTTGCAAGAAATGTACTGTACTATTCGGAGCGAGCTAGATAAGTATATAATTGCTTATTAACATCAAATTCTTGATTAGTTGCCTAGTTGGTCCCTTCTGTACACGCGAGGACCTGTTCAACGCTACTGGTAATGCTGTCCGTGTGACCGAGCTTCGGAATGATATAAATCTAATACCATCGATCGATCAACGAAGAAGTGATTATTCTATTCTCTAACAATATTAAGCTTGTTGGTACAAACATTTGTACGCCTTCTTGCTATAGTGTACGTTACGTTTCACAAACTCAAGACTGGTTACGGGCACCAGTCGCAACTTTAATGTGCGCTTTCGATAGCAATTCGCTGTTTACTCACATGTGCTATTAAAATGATGGCGTTGAGCTATTTTATAGCTGTTAATGTTTGAAGTGTTTGTGGAATTTATGGCTTCAGGTTTAAATTAAACGTTAATGAAAGTAATTTGTTCATAAAATCCATTTACACTGGCATGTTTTAGTATGTTAATAATAACATGTAGTTAATTGCATAATATTTGAATTAGAAACACTATTTATTTTACTGCTTTATTCTCATAAAATAATAATTGAGCAAATGTTAAAATTAAGGCAATCTGCGCAAAATATTTTGCATCAGACTCTTGCAAAGAACTTCACTTCTTATATTTAAGTTTGCAAAACTGAGATTTTGTTAATGTTATTTAGTAATTAATTATAGGATACCATGGGACTGGCATATACTTTATGTATAAAAGTCCCTAATTTAAAATAAAGAGAAAAAAAAATGTAATATTGAGTATGATTGAATAGCTATAGGTACACGCAAAAGAAGACCTGATATGACAATAAACGTATAATATAGATGTACTATACTAGATTATACTAAAATAATTGTAAATAGCTCAAGTAAATGTATATTTCATATAAAACAGTCCCCGTTATTCCCACAGTACGTCTGTAATTTATAAAAATGAAGTCGTCATTATTCATTTGACTTATTTTTGGCAAGATAATATTATTGTTCGCAACAAAAATGGCTCAGGAGCGGCAGCGAGCCTTATTGTTTGGATTTCTTGAGCATCTGATACGGGAATAACAATACTTTACTTACGGACAATGAACTTAACAGAAGTACTTGTAGTATAATATATTTACGGGCAAAGACTTCTTATGTAGAGACAGTGGCATGCACTTTTCTTGCGGGTTTGCAATTCAGTCTATAATTTTGAAATTTGGGTTTCCTTACGATGTTTGACGAGTCCGTGGTTGAGTGACGTAACACCACTTTTAAAGGTGTCAATGTAGAAAACCACTTTTATTCATAGTCTCGGGTCTCGGTGTTTGTGGTACGTTCTTTGCCTCTGATTTTATAACACAAGTGCTTTAGCTACTTACTTTGGGTTCAGAGCAATATATGTGATGTTGTTCACATTTATTATAATTATATTATTAATTATAGCTTTTGCCAGCGACTTCGTCCGCGTTTCCGTCGTTTTTGGTAAAAAAGTAGCATATGTCCTTCCTCACTGTTCAGTGGTTTTGATGTAACAGACAGATTAATTTTCGTATTTTAGTAGGGAAATATAATATATCACGTTACACAAAAATAATCCTTATAGCATGATTCAGTATTCACACGCGACGGCGCGATGGCTTATTATCGTATTTCATGTATAAGTTTAGTGTTTCTATACCGATTTCTATGATTCTTTTTTTATTGAATAGGTAATAATGTAAACTTTTTTTAATTAGGGATAAGTGAGAGTATAATAAACGTAAGAGTAAACAAATATAATCAGAAATCTCCGAACTGCTAAGCTATCGGGAGTTACACGTGTTATTGTGAGTCAACCATAAAAGATAGACATATGCTGTTGTGGGATATTTTTTAGATAATTTTATGTAGAACATTTCCGTCATACATGATTTCTATGTAGCTTTAACCATTAAGGCTGCATACGCGACGGAAGCTTAAAAAATACCGTTTTCCCAACATTTCCCTTCACTGCTCTGCTCCTATTGATTGTAGCGTGATGAAAAGTATACTATAACCTGCCCAGGAGTATGAAGAATAAATGTACCAAGTTTCGTTAAAATCCGTCCAGTAGTTTTCGTTTCTATAAGGAACATACAGACAGACAGACAGACAGACAGACAGACAGACAGACAAAAATTTTACTGATTGCATTTTTGGCATCAGTATCGATCACTAATCACCTCCTGATAGTTATTTTGAAAATATATTTGATGTACAGAATTGACCTCTCTACAGATTTATTATAAGTATAGATATAGATTATGTTTTCCTTCAATATAAGTCGGTGTTACTAGTGCATGTACCACTACGTGCATGTGCATACGACAACTTTGTCCTTATTCATTAAACTGCTACACCGCTATGAAGTAACGTGTATAGTTATGTCTCAAAATTCAAGGTGCAAAGGCAACTGCAGCAGTTTCCTGTAAATGAAAGCTCCTCATTGCCAACTACATCAAAATATTTATTTTTACTGGGACTTTAGTTCTCAGCTTCGAATTTCCAACCAGCAGTTTAAATAATTTTTTGTTTATTTTGTTTTAAACTACACATTTCATCCTCCGCTTTGGTAATGAGAAATTAAAAATTAGATTCATTTGAATGTGTAAACAGTTTAAGTTTTGTTAAGCTGTGAATTACTTAAATTGTTATATTTACTGTTGAGTTGTGAATAATTTAGATGGTTATAATTAGCCTTTGTTTACTGCAAACAATACTTAGGTCCTCGCAGTCGATTTGTTAGGCTTGTGTCAACATTTGAGGAGCTTGTGGAGGCGGTTACGTTTAAGAGTTTCAGCCGCTCTACGCTCGTCTAACGTAAACGTTGTTTTTGCGACGTTTGTTATTCTGTTGAATTGAGTTCTGTGCCGCAATGAGTTTGTATTAAGTGCCGCTGACTTCATTAAAACATGTACAAATGAGATACAGTTTTGTGTCTTCATTTCTTTTCTGTATTGTGCAATATACTTATATGTATGGTGATGTGGTGCAATGTAGAGACAAATATTTGGAAATCTATCAAGGTGTAAAACAACAATGTTTATTTATTTACAATAATTAGTAACATTTTTGTTTATAAACAATTAAAACAAATAGCTTTAAACTCTTAATGTATGTCACGGAAAATATGCTTCGATACACTTTTAGTTATAACTTATAAATATGATATTTATAAACCGAATAGTTGACGCGAAATAGTGGATACCAATTATTTAATTAACTAATTTTAAGCTGAAATTTTGTAAACTTACTCTATACCATGTACTCTTTATCCCTTATGACCTTTCACTAACAGCCTGTATAATAATATAAATAAATGGAATTTATTATGACTTTCTTAAATCCTTAAACAAGACGATGTTTGCTTGACCCTGATCGATATAAGGTACTCCAGTTTAGTCTGAGATACATTTGTCTGCTCTCTTAACATAATTTTCTTTTAATGGCCTCTTACAGCACCCGAGGGAGGCAAAGTCTACCTTATTTGTAGTTAAAGTCATGTCTATTTTAATGTAAGAAGGTAAATAAAGCTTACACTGACTCATTGTGTCCTTCAGTGACTCTGTAGTTATACAATACACAGTTATAAAGCAAACAGAGCTTGGAGACTATTTTATAAAACAAAAGGCAACCAACAAATCTTTTTAAATTTTTAGTAATGTTTTTCTGTACGTGTACTATACTACCTTTTTTATTGAATAATATCTACAATATGTATCCCTAACAGAGCAGAGTAGTGGGCAATAAAAAACAAAAGGAGATAACACCATTTTTATGTGTGTAGAATTTTTTAAATAGATTTTTATATGGAATTAAGATCCATAATATTTCATTTACCTTTGTTGATAATTAAAAGCTATTTTGTTAATATATATAAGCTCCCATGCAGAAGTAAGTTTAACAAAAATTACGTTATCTCTATAACACGATTGTTTTTATCTAAGTCCTGTCTAGACTTCTAAGTCGGGTCTGGTGGCAGGGAATAAACTGACTAATCCGATACAGACCTAAGTAAGTGAACTTAGCTTGATCTGAGCTTCGTGGGGGGTAGCGCCGTGAAGGCAACGAGTATCGGGGCTTAACAAGATTGTTCAGATAATCTTTAATTGATAATGTTCCCTTAAATAATTGTTTTATTTCGAACTGGAAAGGTTGACTGACTGAGAATTTCTAGTCGTAAGTATTAGTTCAATTTATGTATGGCCGACCTTACATAAAGGCTGATTTGGACGGTGGGGAAGCTCGGCTATAGTATTATAAGTAATCGGCTATCGACGGCAATGTACTGCAACATTTACGGTGGAAGATCGACACACTTTTACAGTATCTTTTGCAATAAAAAAAATATTTAAAGTTATAAGGTTACTTTTATTGTGATTTCTCGGCAACCCTTGTGCCGTCATCAGTGCCTACTCTGAGATTTAATTTATTTTAAATAATGTTTGATTGATTATAAATACTACTTTAATACAACATTTATATCGGGATAGGGTGTCTTAGTGTTATGAGAGGTCTGATTTCATATGATTTTAAATTCATTGTGCTTTTAAGAAACTAAAACCAATATAAACAAAGGTAATAAAATACAAAATTATATAAACCATTATTTATTTATTAAATATAAAATTGCCATATCAGATTGTTAGGACCACATAAAATTATGATTGACATCTACAAACAGTTCGATCGACATAATTTACACATGTTATCCCACAGATTTAATGTTAAACTCTATATAATAGAATCAACACAAAATGGAAACATTTGCTATCGTTATAAAATGGCACTACAGAGTCACTCTACGCTCACGGCATGAGAGATTTGAATACCTATTAAAAATAATCAGTTCTCAACTGTTTATTTTTAAGTTTTGTTCTTATAAATTTTGTTTGTTTGATAGATATGATATATATTATACTTATAAATATACTTAGTTTAAATACATTACACTGTTTTAATATGAACTAAATGAATGAATAATAAAAAAAACAATGTCTGAATACACTTTGATCGTTAAAAAACAAAGATTAAAATCATGCTTTCGAAAGTGCTTTATCGTCAAAAAATATGTTAACATATAATTTATGTACATGAGACAGAGAGAATATGTGTATGTAGATGTAAATATTTAAAGTATCTCATGCCGTACGCGAGAGCAAACTATCTATAATTATATAATCATCACGGTTCTATGCAATATTTACAATTTCACTAAATACTCTCACATAAATAAATTGACAACGAAAGCTCCTTATTACGCTATATATTATATATTTGTCTATACATACATTTCAGGTTTATACAACTATCAATATTTACAAACACACAACCGATTTTATTAAATCAAATAGGAGTACCTATAAGCCTTTTAGTCGTCTTTAACTTACTTACATTCTTTATACCGCAAATGGAGCATCAAATATATAAATGCCATCGAATTTATAAACTTTTAACCTTGACAATAAAAGCCTTAGTTCAATAAGAAATAGACACGAAAGAACATTTTCTTATATTTCTGGAGTCGAAATAAAATACGGATGACTGCGTTTCAAGCTGCCCCGCTACTTAATATAATTACAAGGAACCTTGAAATATAATTTAAAAGTTTGTGCTTCGCACTTCCCAAGTTTTCGATTTTTGAGCAAATTAGTAACATAAAATGTAGGCCGTAATTTATTCAGAGCGTGTTACGTAGCTCAAATTTATGATTCAAGGTTACAACAATGTACAACATATCGAGCCATCCCTGTACAGGACACGTTAGCTAAATATATTTCAACTATTAATTCTACACGTGAAAGTAATATTGTCACGTTGCTTTATTCATCAATTTGATTTGGCAAAACAACGTTAAAATACAGTTGTAAAATTGACTAGCCAGCTTCCACGCGGCAAGGAATGAACAAGCGTTTTAATTCAAGTAAAAAACAAGTCTGTCCGTATATTTTTGATTACACTTAAGTTAATTTGCAATTCATTGGCAAAGTTTTGATCAAATCCATGGAGCACATTATATTCACTTTACACACAACTTTCGGGTCCCGGCAGATTTTCGGCGAGGACGTGTTCCCTTCTCCGCACGTTGCCCTTGCCTTTGGTCCTGTGTAAGGTCGAGGTGGCGAGACTTCCCGAACTGAGCGTAGGGCCACTTAAAGTTAAACTCTGGCTACCGAACGGTGAGCTTAGGTTGCCGTTGGGGCACACAAAGTTGGGGCTGCCCAGAGTAGGACTGTTCGTTACTACGTAGCTAGGCCTAAAGTTATTTCCTACTGGTTGTAAGTTCTGGTTTAGGACGTCTTCTTGTCTGCTGGGGACCAGGTCACTGTTTGGAGTCAGCTGTTGGGTACAAAGTCTGGTTATTATCTGCAAGTATTTGGTGTTTTTGATGTTGCTGTAATTTAAATACACTCACCTGTGTTGGTCGTCCAGTAGAGTCCAGAAGTGCCAGGTCTTCTGCTGAGAAAACTGCACCAGTTTTACTCCAGTCTCCTAAAACAACATACATGTTTATAATCTATACCACAATATGTTTATAATATATTGCTAAGTTCATTTTAAGTGCACTCACCTCTTACTTCCTTTATGCTAGGCCATTCATCCGTTTCATCTATTATTGGCGCTGAAGGTTGATTTTCAGAATCTGAAAGTGAACGTATCCTTATTAAACAGAAAATACACGTGTAGGTATTACCTTTCCCAGTATATTTACAACCCATAAATGTTATTTTATGAGTATAATTGAATACGGAGAAATAGACGTGACGTAATATATTTTATCAAACGCTAACCGAATTCCTTAGATTTATAAGTTCGCTAAACATTCTTAGTTTACTGGCTATATTGGAGATAAGATCTGTTTTATGGCCAGTTGGAATAGGTATCGAACCGAATTTCACGTGTACCTAAGGGACTACAAATTTATGATGTACCTATTTGGGACGTACACAGCTATTAGATTGTGGATTATAGACCTGGACTTTATTGTATGTTCAGCGATTTTAGCTCTAAGTACCGACGTAAATTAGACCTAGTAAGGAATTATGGTTCAGATAAAATGATAATCATAAGTTACCTATATTGTACGGGAGTAGGTACAGATATAAATTCAAAGCTTTGGTGTCCACTCTTCAATATAAAAAAGGTCACAATTTTTTTTAAAGTTATATTTCGTTATATAGTCTTCCTTATTCCTAAAGAAACTTAATTAACAAACATACCTGGAGCATTCAATATATCAGGTTGCGGATCAGGAGTCTTCAGCTCCGGTGAGGGTTTGATGGTATACGCCACCACGTACCGCCTGCCACCATCGCTGAGCTCCAGCATGTCCCCTGGAGGGTGCTTGTGCGGCGGCGCAGCGCGGCGGCGGCGGGCGCACAGCGCTGCTAGTGCGACCCCGCCCGCTGCGAGCGTGGCGCCTAAAGCTGCCGCCACTGCTACGCCGACGCTTACACCACCCATTGCACCCTTGCCATCTGTTATAGGTTGTTGTAGATTATGTAGATCATGATGAGTATTAGAGGGGTCGCTAGCTCTGAGGTCCCGGGTTCGATTCCCGGACGGGTCAATGTAGAAAACCACGTTTCTACATGGTGTCAGATCAGGCTGTTTGTGGTACCTTTGTTGTCTCTGATTCCATAAAACATTAGCTACTTATATATTATAGATGACATATATGCTTTTGTTTTAATAACTAAAAATAGACTGATTAACATGCGAGTTATAAATGACACAATTATTTAGTAAACTAGCTGACCCGGCGAACTTCGTACCGCCTTAGCGTAGCAATGATGCACTACTTTATTTTGATTTATCTATACATAACTATTCCGTGGCGAGTTATTTTCAAAAATTAATTAGAATTTAATTAAGTAACCACGTTTCCGAACAAACAATGCTCTTTCAATATAGTCTATAGATGTGAATGACATTGACATTCGTTACGCGCGTTTTTTTAAATATGCAAAATTAAATGTATGTTTTTCAATATTTCTGAGAGATTTTCTTAATATTTTTTTCCGTAAGAACCTTCTCCTAATAATAACAAATACAACAAAAAAAGAATTAGTGAAATCGGTCCAGCCATTCACGCGTGATGCCGTGACCAAGGAAAACGGGTTTCATTTATATATATATAGATTATTTATCCTAAAAATACAACAGGCCTACGAGTTCCGGATGTTTGATTTACCAGTGTTATGGCGCTAGATGCCATACCTACGTTGGAACTATGCTCCTGTATAACACTTACGCGTGGGGCACCAAAATGTGACTTTTTATATTATTAAATATGTCTATAGAGTTACACCACACACCTACGCACCAAGTTGTTTACCATTATATCACAAAGTAACAAAAAAAAAAGGCTGTCAACATACTCTTAACTTGTTAAACTATCCGTAACAAAAACCAATTGAGGTCAATCTCCTTAAAGAAAGTATTATACAAACAAGGACATTATTACTGGTTCTTGCTCCATTTGAAAGGAGACGAAAAATTTGTAAAGCATTAAGACGAAAATAAATTCAACAAATATAGGCCTCGAATTATTTGTTTAATAATGAGATCAATCAAAAGGAATGTCAATTTGAATAAAAATGGTAAAATGGTTGGGAATGAAAGTCAATAAGTTCGACGTCTGGAGGCGACGTTAATGGAAACAGTATATTTTATGCGCTTATTACGAAACTAGCGGTTTCTCGCGGCTCCGCCCGCGTGGATGTTGGTTATGGCGGCCTGGTAAAAGGTATGCCTATGTCTTTTCTCAGGCTCTAGACTATCAGTGTACTAAATTTCATTTTAATCGGTTCAGTATTTTTGGCGTGAAAGCATGACAGACAGACAGAGTTAATTTCACATTTATAATATTAGTAAGGATTACCAAATTGTTCATTGTGTACAATCGGTCCAGTAGTTTACATACAAATCTTTCCACTGTATTATACAAGTATAGAAATTAAATAGTTTATTGCGTGTTTAAAGTTTTGTTGATACAAATATAGTATAAGTATTCATAAATTAAATTATTATTAGAAGAAAATGTCGTCTCTAAATATAGAGAAGCATTGACCACCACGTTTGCACATTGCCAAACACGTTATAAAGTTGTTTAATTAATATAAAAAAAAAAAAAACGAATTATAAACAATGATTGATCATAGCGCTCTCCTACATGAAACAAACAATCAACCATTAGAATCAGTTAAACAAGTTACTCTAAGATTTGTATTTTGTCAAAACAAGATTTAATATAATAATAAACATCTTTGAATTTCTAACTATAGCAGCACAAATCACATTGAGCGTTTAAATTCAATTTATAACAAGGGTGAAAACTTTCCGAAGAAACTTTTCCATTAAATGACAAACGATGCTTAATAAATTTTATGCATAAATGTAAAACCCATTAACCATTACGATGGGAAGATCTTTTGTCTCATTAAACATGAATAACAGCATGAGAGATCTACTTACATGACTTGTGTTTAATCGTAAAGCTTGACAATCAAATCAATTTGAAGCGATCATCAAGCCAAAAGTTCACAACGACTAAATCTATCCATACTAATATATAAAGCTGAACAGTTTGTTTGTTTGATTGAACGTGCTAATTCAGGAACTACTAGTCCGATTTGAAAAAAAAAATCAGTGTTGGATAGCCCGTTTATTGAGGAAGGTATGTATGTATTAAGTATTAAGCTATATAACATTGCGCTGTGACCAAAAGAAGCG
Organism: Diachrysia chrysitis; assembly: GCA_932294365.1. Lineage (NCBI taxonomy): Eukaryota > Metazoa > Arthropoda > Insecta > Lepidoptera > Noctuidae > Diachrysia > Diachrysia chrysitis. The sequence continues at coordinate 5,266,409 of OW028661.1, forward strand.
GAGCATAAATGAAAAATGTTACAAAAAAGAAAATACCGTTAAAACTAAAACACGCGAACAAAGTCGCGGGGCACAGATAGTAAATAATATAATTATATGGTATATAATAAATATAAATATAGATAAATAAATAATAAATGTGGACAACAACACAAACAGTGCTCTATACCCAAAGTAAGTAGCTAAAGCACTTGTGTTTTGTAATCAGAGACAACGAAGGTACCACAAACACCCAGTCACAACCGGGGTTCGGACCAATGTATATAATTATAATGTATGTGTATATCTCAGAGCTGGCTGAAAATCGGTGTGTACTCCATTCGAACAAAGAGGCCGTTTTATGATAAAAATATTATTATTATCATAAAGCATTAATATTATGAACTAAACTTCTACCAGTTAAGGTACTTATTTATTTATATATTATACCAACAATATACAGTAATAATTAAGTGTGGTGCAGAGAAGTACTACAAAAGACCTTTTTGCTCATAGTAATTTACATGCTAATGTGGTAGCATGGTAGTAGCAGTAGAAAAAAGGCGCTCGTTTAAAACTTCCATACTTCAGAGGCACATTATTATTCAATGTATTCGATGACTCATTAAGTAACTGGACAAAGATACTGGCAACAGTTATGAATCGACCCCATTAGTACAGCAGAGTCGAAGCGCATCGAAGCATCAATCTAAAAGTTGATATAGCAAATTCATCCTTAACTCAACACCATAATGCTCTATTTCTTTTGAGATAAATAAGAGATAATTCCGTAGAATGCTCGCGAATTCGCTCGCATTCCCTTGTGTATATTTTTCACTCTATAGCAATTTCTTCGCTTCGACTCTTCTGTAGTATGTATTGAGTCTTACGGTTAATGAATTAATACTCGAAACGCAATTTAATGCTGTCGCGTCGCTATCACCTTAAAATGTAGAGTAACGGAAGATAGACATTTAAGAACGTCTTAAATTAAAGTTCCGTTTGAAAATTGGGGGTTAATCACCTACTTTGCTTCTTGCGACTTTTGAAATACTTCTATAAATAAATATATAATAATAATAATAAATGTGGACAACATCATAATCTACATTGCTCTGAACCCAAAGTAAGTAGCTAATGCACTTGTGTTATGGAATTCAGAGACCACGAAGTTACCACAAACACTCAGACCCGAGACAATGTATAAAAGAGGTGGCGACACCATGAAAACGTGTATACGCCACTCGAACACGGAGGTCGTCAAAATCTATGTATATGTCTATGTTTTCGAAGTATTGAAATTAATGTTTACCTGTTCTTCTGGCAGCATCATTGAAGGCAATGTTCTCGAGCAAAGTCTTATCCGACTCGCCCTTCAGATTCCTGGCGTAGATGAGTAGGTTGAAGGTGGCTCCCGCGGCCTCGCCAGATGATGTCAGCTGCGATAGGTCCAGCTTGAAGACGGCGAGCCCATCTGTTTGAAAAATGTAGTTATTTCACTTTCCAATCTTCTGCATAAAGTTCTCCTCTCCTCTCTATATATAGTTTTAAATTTTACATACCAGTCTCATTAACACTGCCATTGAACCTAGTCTTGCCCGTCACTGGGTCCAGAGCCTCCAACATAAAGTACTGCGGCAATCCTCCGTCGTAGCCGGCGACGCAGCGCACGCGCAGCCAACTGCTCCCCTCCACGCTAGTGTTGCCCGCTTGTAGGGAGCAGTTGCGAGGCGCTGTTGGGCGAGCTACAGGGAAAATGAATCTTAAGTTAGGTGTGATAAGGTCGGATTTGAATATAATTAATCAAAACGTTTTGGTGAATATTACTACTACAATATTACTATAAATTGAATATAATTATGTACTCGATATTTATTTAAACTTTTTGCACAGAATTGGTATAAAGGCGGACTTAATGCCTTAGGCATTTACGAGTCAACCAAAGGTGGTGTAGAGTTAGGGGTGGTAGGTGCAATAACATTATTAAAGAAGATAGAAATTATCACAATATATTTATGGAAGCTCCATATAATACATAAAATAATTTTGTATAAATACATATTTACTGATAAATAATATATTTAAAGTCGAAAAACTAAAAATTCATCTTTAGTTGACGTTATCACAGTAGTTGGGTAGGTGTATTTGGTAATGAGTGAAACATTATGAGGATTTATTTTGTTGACGATAGTTTGGTACGTTTAATAGAAGTCTTCACAAGCGCTGCCCGCTTGTAGGGAACAGTGCCCTTACTCTCCAATTTAAATTTAATTCTAATACAATGTCAATGTAAAATTGTTAATCATTTAGAAGGCACACAAACAACACAGGGTATAAAAAAATACTCTCAATGTTTTGATTTCAGTCAATTCCTTCCATTGACAGCATTTTTTAGAAAACTGAAGTTCCTGCCTGCTAAACTAATATCAATTTTACATTAGCATTGTATAAGAATTAAAATTAAATTGGCGAGTAAGGGCACAGGGTTGCTGGGCGCTGTTGGACGACCTAGAGGGCAAATTTTTAGTAATATTTTCTACGATAGTAAACTTCGCAGAAATAAATTAAATGTATTTAATATTTATAATATTTCTTTTTGATTTACTATTGTACTACGCCTCTACAAAATAAAAATTCTAAGTAATATAATTAATAGAATTTAATATAAATAAGATCTGCTTTTTTGGATATAATAGTTTTTAGAATGATATCTGCAGAACGTTTTGTTTAGAATTATATTTTGAAAACCTTTTTAATTTTTTTATTTGACCGAATAAAGTACAATTATGTTACCTTCTAATTTCAAATTACGTTATCGGAATGTGATTTGTGTAAAAACAATATTCATACATAAATTCTATACTACCTTGTAGAACTCAAATAGAAAGACATTCAAACCGTTTTAAAATTATTAACTCCGTAACAACTTGTAATAGAAATCAAAGTTTATGCTCCTTACTCTACATTATTATGGTTTGTCAAGTAAGCAAGCCTGGGAACTTGCTAGGAATGCCCGTTGTTTGTATAACTGGCGCGGTGCGTGCGTGGAAATGAAAATTAAGTGCAGGGAGCGCTAAACTCACTAATTTCGCCGTGACTTATGGCAGGCGGGTGACAATTTAACACGTTATATGTTATAACAAACTAGGGAGATATTAAACCGCGTGGGTTGGAGTATTTCGCTGCAGTCCGCAACACCTAACTCATATTTCCCGTTGCAGTCGTGCGCGTCAAAGAATTATAAGAGCACGTTGCAGAGCGTTCTATGAAATAACGAGATTTCAGAATAAAAAGATAATACATGACGTGCTACGTTTCGTATATTCCACTACAATTTCATATATTTCAACTAAGTTTCAATTTAGCTTATTTTTCTTTCATAATTGAAATGTAACATGTGTTTGAAATAACTCTCCTATTGTTTGCTACGATTATATATTTCTTTATATCTACCATACAGCTGTTTGTTTTCGTTAAACAATAAATAAATTAATAAGTTTTATATATCGCGCAAATGATTCAGAAATTAACCTGCCTCAAGTTCGTTGAAAAAGAAATGATATTATTTTATTTGTCTGATTATTCAGTTACGTAGTTTGTGTTTCGGGTTTGTGCCAATGGCAGCTCATGGAAAACTGCGTCATGAGTGAGGAGTTATGAGATTTGGCACTGCTATGGAAAGCCGAATCCTGAAATTATAAATCGCGGAGCAAGTTCGGCCGCTGTTGGTTCAAATTGTGTGCACGAGGTTTTATTAATGCTTTTATTGAAGTGTTCATTTCAGTGCCGATATTTGGTTGTTGTATTTCCGAGTTATTGCCTTATATTTCCCAATATGCAAGCTCGTTAAGATCATTATATAATGGTTATTAAACCTTCGTGGTTCTTCATTTATTTCCATTATGAAAACACGAAACATACCTTTAAAAAATAAACGTATGTGAATTTTATGACTTTTCATTCGTTGCAAAGCATGTATTTATCATATATATTATTATTTAACCTTATGTAAATGCATGAAATTCGTATTTGGGGTATCGTTTGAGATGTGATGACGTCACTTACCGGCAGGCACAATCTGGAACACACAGGGGTCTAGCTGCCGTCCCACAGTGTTGGTCCCTCTACAGCTAAGGGTTCCGTAGTCTCTTTCACTCTGCGGTTTGTAACTGAGTTCACTAGTGCTGCCGTTCGCTGTACCTTGAGGAAATAATAAAATTTATCTATTTAATCTTTCATTTATCGACCGTACATACGTTCATACCGACCGTAGACCGTATATCGGTAGTAAGTATAAATCATAACAGTCAACTTAATTGTTACTTTAAAATAATTGCTTTGACAATTTCGTGGATAAAAAGCCCGGAAGGTGCTCGAAGGTGGACGCTTATATCCAACAGTGGGTATAATAAATGAATGTTAATAACTAAACTTTTAATTTACGTTCATAATTTTAAGTAGCTTACCAAATTTGAGAGGCGACACGTCGAGACTTTCGCCGCTGTTGTTAAATTGCCAGAAGAACGTGACGTCAGGTGGATTGGCTGTTACAGAGCAGCGCACGCGCAGCGACTCGTCCAGCTGAGCTCCTAATACTTGTGGCGACTGGTGCGCACACACCGGCGCATCTAAACACACCATAGTTATGATAGTAATAGAGTTTAAAACAGTTCGTACTGGCACGTTATAATCATGTCAAAAGGTTTTAAAAAGAGAATAATTATTGTAAACCTATTATTACATTAAAGAAGATTACTTAATCCTAACAAGGAAGCAGTAATTTCTCGACCTACTAATTAATACACGAAAGCAATCAGCAGAAACTTTGCTAACATTAGCCGCTTGTTTGTATTAAACCTATTTTGTAATACAGTATTTCCGTAAGAATTTTCTCATTAGCGAAACAGAAATGTTACATGCGAAAATGTTTCTCAAATTCTTTCATATTGTACGCGGCACCAAACGAGCAATCCGGAACGTTATATTTAACAAAGATCGCGTCTCTCAGCTTTCAAGCAAGAATGCAATAATTACAAAGAGCTAAAAGAGACCCGAATACAGTTCGTTAAATCATAACAGAAGTTAGACGATATATAAATTTTATCGCCCAACTGTTCCCCGCCGGAGCAGGCGCAGTCGGCGACTGTGATTCATTTAGATATCTACTTGCAAAACTGCGCTCCCGAGCTGCCTTAGATTTTCATTAAACTCTCAAATATTTGCTCGCGTTAAGCAGCCCTACCTCGGTCGGATTACTGTAGCGGGAATATGAAAATATGTATGTGGATTAATGTAATACCGGCGATGTTGTACCGCGTGCGAATAACAACGTACATTTTCTTCAGCTTAGATTTGTGACGGCAAGGATCAATAAAATTGAAACAAACTGTCGGCGGCAAGCGGTGCAAAAGTAAAACAGTGGCGCGGAAACAAGAAGCACGGGAGGGTGGGAAAACAGCGGGCCCACAAGCGGTACATTTGTCGCAGATCGACCGGCCGCCGCGGTGACAGAGCCCACGTAAATCTTCGAGATGGCTTCCCCGATGATTGATGCACGCTCAGAGACTCTAAATACTTCTCGTCGAGGTACCAGAGTACCGTTGACTAATAGAACTTCCCCTGCCTATTGACGCATTGATCAGCGGTTGGCGGAGCTAAATTAATCCCGCCGGATAATAGTTCGCACTTCGATGTTGATCGATATCTTTCATACTTTCTAAGAGTAAACTAGATTTTCACTTAAAGGATACTTGGTGATAGTTAGAGTAATAGTTGGAATGTTAACTTTCTTTATTCTAGTGTTATCTTGGCTTATTGCCAGCGTTCGTTTTGATAATGGAGCTGATTGCACGCTCATTAGCAGCGCTCTGGCGATTCTTTCATCCATAAAATGTCGTGTTTCCAGTTTTATGCTGAAATGGAAATTTTCGCCACCCCTGCTCGTATATACGTTTAAATTAATAAAAATAACCAACGAGTCGCCTGAATACTGGTAATTTGTGATCGTGTGTGACTGCGAATATAATACGTACGGTTTTATAATGTAATTAGTACCCGTTCATGAATATTACATAATTTTATTGTACTCGGCTGTACAAGTCGTGTTCGCACAAAAATTACCTATCGTGCGAATGTACGGAGAACTCATTATCCTGGCATTACTGTGCCGCGGGAGTATATAACATACATCACACCGCGCAGAAGACAGATGTAGCGCACCTAAGCTCCTTTATTGTAATTTATTACTCATGTTTATCAGTAAATGGAATTATTCTATATTCAATACATCCCGGCGTGCCACTTCGTTGACTGTAACGAATCTTTGTTAAGATCTTTCTGAGAATGATTGATACAGCGTTCAGCAGACGACGGAAAGCCTCTAACGAAATGAAACGTAATTTATTAGCACTCTGTTTATAATAGAGAACAAAAGACTCGTCGTTTTCCAGTGGAAGTTATCTACGAAACAATTTACTTATTGCTGTGCTTTATATTGAGTCCCCTCGATTTTTTGTCGTCTGCCGATCTTATTTAAAGAGTAAACAAATGGAAGGCGATTGTCTGGGTGATAGCAGCCGCTCAGAATAATGTAACGATTTTATTTTATTGTTTGATTTGTTGTATCTTTTGGTCCTTGTGCCTTTGTGAAGTACAGTTTTATAAATAGGGTTATTAAGTATCTCAACACTTAACTTTTATTTATGCAACTCAAAGTTGGTGTCATATTTCGACTGGCCTGTTGGTCTAGAGGTTAGTGAACCTGACTGGTAAACTGGAGGTTGTGGGTTCGATTTCCATCCAGCTTTGTGTGAGGAGCAAGATTATTTTTTCTGTTGTCTGGGTGTGATATCTAAAATATGTATGTAATTAACAGTTGTAATTTTATCAGTTCTCTGGTTGCCATAATATAGGCTCTGCCTAAACTGGTTTGGGATCATATGACCCAAAATACTTAATAAAAATACTTCGTTGTTTACTACGAGTAAATCGCATAATATATATACTTAATACAAAACTTATTTTTATTAACTGAAAATAATAATAATAATTTTTGTCCTAGTTATGAAAGACATAAAAATCTTAGAGGAATAAATAAGTTATATAAAGAGCGAGCACATCAAGAATAAATTATTGGCACTAATGTACATGTAAAATCGTAAAATTTGTGTCAAAACAGAGCGAACTTCTGTCATCGCACGAAAAAACGCATAAATCAGTAAACGAGCGTAGTAAATTAGGCTAAAAATGTGCGCTTGGCATAGTAGTATATATATATATATATATATATACTAGTGATGCGTGCGCTCTATGCTTGTCTATGTTTACTTTAAGCATAAAATATTGTTTATTTTAATATACTGCAACCCCTCGATTTTCAACTATTTGTAATATTCAGAAATTTTAATGTGGCAATGCCGCCAGCCTTTTGGTAACACTCCCATTGCACAGAGATGTAGACGAATTTTTTGATGCCATATTTGAGGTTTATGTTTTATTAGATTAGTTTATTTTATAATTTCTTTTGTGTATGTATATATATGTATAGTTAAGTTTATTTGAAATGAATATCATCTGAATGAAAAAGAAAAATAAATCTGCATGACATTTTGAGGTCTTTAAAAGACATTTATTGGATAGTTCCAGGCTGCTTTGCATACCTAATATAAAATGTTGTTTGACCTAAATACAGTAACTGTGTCAAACAGGCTCGGTGTTCGTATCAAATTGATTTTGACACGTGTTGTAACTAATTATTAATTCCCATAATATTATAATAATCGACCTTCTAAGTGATATCTATTATTATGTATAATCGTGAAGTGATACCCTTAAGCACAGGTTTAACCGGGTTAAACCTAGATCAGGTTAACAAGTTAAACCTAGATCAGGTTAACAGGCTAAACCTAGATCAGGCAGCACTACATTTAATTCTGATCAAATGTAAAAATATATTGCACTTCTTATAGTAATTAAATTGTATAATTTAACTATTAAGCATTTTACTCCTAACGCTATTTTGTCGGGATGTAAATACTTATTTTTGTAAAGTTTATAAATAAAGAAATTATTATATCCTTTATTTAAATAATTAAATTAATAATACATTTTTAAATATTTTATTATGTCAAAACAAAAACAATATACATTGAAAAATGTAAAAAACAGTCTTCAACCGGCATCGGAACCAACCCATTTTCTACTCTATTTGTATTTATTGTTCAAAATGCTGGATTGAAACATCCAATTCCCGCACAAAATATTTGTTAGACGTATAATTTAGGCTGCAATTACCAACAAATACTACCTATTAGTTAGAATTACAATTAATCAACTAATATCAGAATAACAAAATGTGATTCTGTATTTTTCTAATTACAAAACTTTACAATATTGAAATTTTAATACTGTAATACATCGTAGTAAAATCTAAATCCGTTTACTAGTTTTTTGGGAGTTACAAACTTTCACATTTATAAATTATCACGATGTAAAATAATATCGTAGTTATTTTAGCAAATATTTAAAACGCTAGGGGTTTAGTTCAGCTATGGTGAATATACGGAGTAACGATGTTAGACAAAGTAAGGAATGAATAAAGTAGCACTAGTGATAAAAAAGTTGAAAGGTACTCCTCTGTCCGACTGTGGCAGAGGCAGGCAGAGAAAGACCAAACAAGAGATGGATTGTCTGAAAGATGATAGGAGAAAGAAAGGAATTAATAAATAATAATAATCTCAGGAACTACTGGTTCGAATTGAAAAAATCTTTTTGTATTGGATAGTCCGCTTATTGAGGAAGGCTATAGGGCATAGGCTATATAACATCACGCTACGACCAATAGGAGCGGAGCATAAATGAAAAATGTTGCAAAAATGAAAAACCGTTGAAACTAAAACACGCGATCAAAGTCGCGGGGGACAGCTAGTTAATAATAAATGTGGACAACATCACATACATTGCTCTGAACCCAAAGTAAGTAGCTAAAACACTTGTGTTATGGAGTTCAGAGACAACGAAGGTCCCACACCCAGACCCGAGACAATACAGAAAAGTGCTTTTTCTACATTGACCCGACCGGGGATCGAACCCGGGACAGAGCTGGCGACACCTTGAAAACCGGTGTGTACACCACTCGACCAAGGAGGTCGTCAAATTAATTAGAAATTCAAATTAATGCTGCGAAGACGAGTGGAAGGGATGATTGGAAAAACAGCACATAATTATTGCGCTGACCTGAAATATGAAAGGGAGAAGAAGATTAAAAAGCTAGGTTTCTAACACTTACACTGTATACTCAAGTGGGTTGACTGGCTTGCCGTCTCCCCGAGGGCGTTAGTGGCTCTGCAGGAGTACTCTCCTCCGTGGTCGCGCGTCACTTTCTGCAGGACTAGCGACTTGGTGCTCACGATGATGCCTGATACCACGTTGTGGAGCACCGCCTTATCCTGTTTAGAAAAGGGAGAAGAAGATTTTTTTAGTCTATTTAGTATATTAGCAGAGGCTGTTTCAAAAATGTGTTATGGAAGATAGTAGAAAAGTGGTAACTTGTCTTTGCTTTAAGACCTATGCTTTAAAATCTATGACCTTGGTTAAATTGATGTCGGATTGATTATGTAAGGTGTTGATTGATGGTAGATTGAAAAGGATCACGAACTATCCAGATGTTTTGATTTTTGTCATCAATCTCGATCACAGATTGAACTGATGCCAAATTGATCGTCTAATGGCCGCCTTAGATTAAGGATAAAGAAGTGATTGTAGAAGTGTGTTTTATGCAGTTTTCATTTTATTTTAAACTCAAAATGCGAATGCCGCATCAATTTTATTGTAGGTAATCATTAAACAAAAACATGATTGCCGGTCTGACCCCATTTTTATATTGCTTATAATACTTATTTAAAGAGACAATAACTAAAGTAGTTTGTTCTAAATAAACGCTAACATATATATTAGGTACATTTAAGGTAAATACCTGTCTATTCAGACCAATTAATCTATTTGCCGATAGCTTAGTTGATTTGCTAACGGGACTGAGAATTTATAGCAATACCACAAAATAAACCTATATAGGTAACTAGTTATACTGAGGTAGTACCGTATAATTTACCCTATTCAGTGCCTGTACTATGAGCTTTTAAAGTAGGACTGTTGCTGTTGTGGATGCGAGACGCCGCTACGCGCAGTGTATTACGCCGTCTCGCTTACACAACGGCGTAAGCTCGTATTAAGCGCACAGAAATAAAATAAAACAGGTCAACATGCTTTAAAAATGTTGATGGATTAGGTGTATTAGGTAAGGGAAGGCAAATGGCTTGAATCCTAGATTTACACTTACATATAGAATATTTTTACTTGTTAATATTCTAACATCACAATTGCTAGAAAGAATCTAACAGTTTGATCATGGTATTTTTTATAATTATAAGGCACCAGCTTTTACCCGCGGCTCCACCCGCGTTGATATGGTTATCGTGGCTTTAGTTATAGCCTATGTCTTTTCTTGGGATCTAAGCTTACCCCATACCAAGTTTCCTCAAAATCGGTGAAGCGGTTTAGCCATGAAAGCGCAATAGACAGAGTTACTTTCGAATTTAAAATATTAGTACGAAAGTATGAATTATATCTTAAGCCAAATATGTAAGGGAGGCTCTTTTAAATGATAGCTCTAAAATTAAAAATTAAACAATCTTGTTAATTTATCAATAAAGTAGGTAGAGTTAGTTATGTTTTGAGCCCATGTCAGCTTTCAACCAGGATGTTAAAAAACATAACCCTTTTATTGGCGGTCAGGCAAAAATAAAAGTGTTAGTATATTTATATCCTATTGTAATATTGATTGTCGAATACAAGTTTGCGTGGTTTTCAAGTGGTTCTGATAAAGGTCACGAACTCGTGTTATTATTGCTGTTGCTTCGGAATTATTTAAATGTAATTTAGATTGTTCCCTGACGTTACATTTTGTTTTAATACGTACTTAATCTTTGTTTCATGATTATATTTCTGTAATAATATGTAGCCAGCACTTTTGAATTGATTAATGGGTTCTGACACGATTTTTGTATACAGAGGGCGTATTAAGTATGACGTTTTCAAACCCTTCTTATTTTATTGACAGAAAGAAAGGCTTAATAGAAAGTAAACACATAGTAACCGCTAATTTAATAGTTTAATTTAAGGTATCTACAAATGCGATATTTTTTTTCTTTAGTTTAATCACCAAGCTAGACGTTGATACACCAAAACACTCTTCGGTTAAATCCCTTCTAGATTCTCACTTTGATTTTAATCCGAGTATAATAATATTACTAGTACAAGCAAGCTTCATCAAAAATAATTTAACAGCAAAAAGGAAATAACACGGTTACTATCCCACATGACGAGCTCATAAAATATCCTTATTAATCTTTAATCATAACCGGTCTCGGCGGCATTACATCAACATCGAAGGTGGCGACACAATCTATTTAGCGTCCGATAATGAACAGATATCTTCAACTTTGGCCAGTAATTCATCAGCCGTGTCGCCCTCGCCACCCTAATCTAATTCGTCTTGCCTTACAATGTTACCTGGTGTTCTGTTTCAATCAATATAAGGTGTTGTTATTTCTTGTTGGTAGCTGAGACCTTTGAAGTAATAGTTTATTTACAAACTTTTTTTTCATTCTCTATTTATATTTGAGTTATTCAATTCATGCCAGTGACTTCGTTTATAGTTACGAGTGAAACTCAGGCTCGGCACAAACGGGCCACAGACGACAGCCCCCGTTGGCCAGTACAGTTCTTCGTATATTTGTCTGCTTTAGCGAGTGGCCACCACCGATTGCACGTGTGTGGCGCGCCTATACAAAATAATGAAATAGGGTATAAAGTCACTGTCACTAGCCACCGGTAGCGTGTTGCAGGAACAACGAGTATATGGAAGGTATTACTAGACCAATATTTTCGATTTCATGACCTAGTTAGGTTAAAAATGATACACAATTCTATGTACATACATTATGGTACCATGATATCCTATGCTCTCTGGGATTGGCGCGCACCGAGCACTCAAAGTACACGTCGTCGCCTTCCTTTATATCGTGAGGGTTGAGAGTACTGCCAAGTGACAGTGACACCACAGGCGGATCTGAAACAATAAATAAATTTTAATAAAGACAGGTTGGGACAAATCACACACGGCCATCTGATCCTAAACAAGGCAGAGCGTGTATTAAGGCAATCAGACAACTGATAAACATACTTATATATTTCTAAATACAAACGTATTATAAATAAATTACATCCAGACACAGAACTAATGATCGTGCTCATCACACAAAGATTTGTCCTGGGTGAGAATCGAACCCACGACCTCCGGTTTAGCAGTCAGGGTCACTAACCAACAGGCCCGTCAAACAGGTAAACACTGTTTGGTAGTTTTTTCTACTCCTCATATCCTCCAAGACAGTCAAACGTTTCCCTGGGATACACCGACCTTAAGTATCTCGGTGGTATTCATTGTAGATCATGGTTTACAGGAGTTGCAATGATGGGTATGTGTGGCGGGCTTGTCCTTGACTTGGTAATCGAGTTTTCATCAAATTATGTAGACCAGCCCTTTTAGACAAATGATATTTCTACAAGCGTTAACGATGATAGATATCGCTTATACGACTTTAAATGTATGGAAATGACAATGCCAATAATTAACGTAACTTTTCCTACGGCACTTCCATACATTTGAGCGATTCGATCAGCGTTAAGTCTTGTAGAAATGTCACTTGTCTAAAACGGCTGGTCTACATAATTTGATGAAAACTCGAGAGGGGCTGTTATTTTTTTTATTTCTGGCTCATTTTTGCCGGGTTATACTCACACTGGGTCGATTTTAAAATAAATATTACTTAGTTTTATATTAAGTTTTTTTTTTGCATTTTTGAACTTGTCTTCAAAGGCAAATGATTTAAGAACCATTGTAAGCATCAAAGTGCATTTAACCTCGAATCAGTACCAATATTACTCTTAACATGGTTAGGTAATGTTTATTCTAAGATACGTCTAACAAATGTACTTGCACCTTGTTGAAACAATGGTGCTTATCCATTTTTTTAAAACAATGGTGCTTATCCATTTTTTTTAAGACGCTTTCTTTGTGGCTTCTGATTTTAATGCAGTTTTCAGCAATAGATAGAGTGATTCTAGAGAAAGATTTGTATGTATATTTCATAAATTAAAGCTGGGCCGGGTCTCTAGTAGGTAATAACATTTCTACGCAGACAAGGTTATACCAAACACATTACATAAAATCTGATTTATTTTATTACGATAACATACAAATTTGGGCCCGAATTACAAAAAGCTTTTTTATTTCAATCATCATCCAGATTGTGTATGATAAATCAAATCTGTTAGTCAACACGTCCGCAGACTTCAGAATATTACGTGATGGGAATACGGGAATAGAACTGGAATTATCAACCTTTCCTAAATAAAGTCCCTTTTGTATGTCATGTAGTATTTCTCCTATATTGTTAGTGTTAGTTCGTATTATTTTGTCTGCGTATGTTACATAACTAGGTTAAAATATATGGGTATATAATATTTTTATTTTGTCAGACAATTGTGTTGATATTGTATTTACAAATTCAAACTCGAATTGAATTATTTTTTTCTAGGCTACCAATCCTTTAAAGGCAATAGTAGGATGGACTGAGAATAAAAAGTAAAAATCTACTTAGTCTAATTACTTTTAATTTAATATCATTGAGATTTCGCCATCATCATTATCATCTGCTAAGTATAGGCCTCCCCTTTTTTCTGCCATTCTTGTCTATCTTGCGCGTCCCTCATCCAGGTGGTTCCTGTTACCTTAATCCCATCAAAAACATAAATGTAAAATGAGAGCCAAGTTCAAAATTATGATATATGCCCTGGTTGTTGACTTCAACGACAAAAGAAGTGAGATCTATATGGGTGCCAAGTTCAATGGTCAGTCCTGAATGTTATTTATAAAAACATAAACTATTGGACACCTTGATGTGAAATAGTTTTTGAGTTATGAGGGGGTCAAAAGTGGTTCCAAATGGTTCGTGTAATATTACACACGGTGCTGCTCTCGCCAGATCTGTTACTTGAACTTGGCTTGACACGCTCCCGCGTGTCTAGACTATGTCATCAACCCAACGTGCCCTCGCTCGTCCCTGACTCCTTCGACCTGTCCTAGATTTCGCCATAGGTATGATAAATAAGTTAAACCAAATAAATGTTAAACATGGTAAAAGTATGGACAGCCTATAAGGATAATAGCGACTTCGAGCGCCCAATGCTGGTACTCCAACTTTTTGTTCCTTAATGCTAATAAAATTATATGATAAGTAGAAAATTAACTGTAAGGCCACCCGTACACGGACTCCTCGAGCAGTTAGTCAATAATCAAGACTGCGCGAGACGGCAACGGATGTCACGGGCGCTTTCCACCCCTTGCAATAAGCAAGAAAGAGAGAAAAACAGTAGAAACAAAAGCAGTCAAACTGCTTTAAACAGTCCGTACACGCGCAGCCTAACAGATAGAATATAGTACTAAATAATGTTGTGATTATACTAACGATGGTGCGGTTTATTCTATCAAGGCTTAGGTAACAAGCCGGAGTGCACAAACATTCAAAGTTTTACACACACTTACAGTTTCGAGGTTCATTTATTATGCTTAGCTAACTTAGTCTGGCACTCTTTGTTGTTCGTTATAAAGAAATATGTTTACGTCGACGTTAATAAACCAAACTATGACGCACACGACTTAATAAGAGTCTTGTAGTTATTTTAAGTATTTCATTTAGGTACTTAACTACATGTTGTACATACGTCATTTATACGTTATAACGCCAAAAGGGTTGTATTCATAAGAAAAAAATATAAATTCGGCAACTGATTGCTTGTACCTACTTAATTTACATTTTATTGTCTCAGAATATTTAAAATGATCCTTGTATCTAGAAAGTTCTAGATTGTAATGCGGGCCTATTTTCGCTTCTGTCCACAGTTGGGGCGCACTTTTCCTTCAGGTGCACACTTATCTGCGGCAAGGAGCGGGCGTTGACACTTTATTGGCCATTAAAGACCTATAACGACGTCGCCCCGCGGCCGAAGGAAACGCCAGTTCTCCAAATAAACATTTACGATTCCTCCGTTTAAATTGTTGCCAAAACGATTCACGCCGTAAGCGGCGAAATTCTCTCGGCTCTAAATGCGTTACGGTTCGCCGAGCAGAAGTAAATAGAATTTATTTATATTTGGAAATTAATTTCCTTCGTCTTAATAGAGTCAGCACGTTTCCTGCAGCGGATTGACCAGCTCGTTGAACAATTAGCGTCTTGATTGAGCGACAGACGGACGGTGGTACAAGCCGGATCTTAGGGTGTGCGAACAGAGATTTGTAAACACAAATGTAGGCACAATTGTTGTGGTTTAGATAAACAGTTTCCGCATAAATAATTTTGCGCGTTTTGTTACTATTAGATTGTAAGCGCGGTGGCTATGTTAGGCCGGCTTAATCCCTTTAAGCGTTTTGCGATCCGGATCCGGTGCGGGGTTGGATGTCCCCACTAGTCCGAATTAGTTTTTGGCGAGTCCTCAGCGGATGTTAAGTGTTGATGTTGTGTGCTCGCTAGCGCTAACAAGGTTTTAATTACGCTTTACTGAGTTTCTCATGATGGCGCATACAAGCTTTTAATATTGTTAGATAGGTTGTTTGTTCAGAAATGTTGACAGGGCCTGTTACGTGTTAAATGAGTTGACTAAATTACGCACTGGGATCTGTTTAAATGAATATGTTCCGGCTGTTGCTAATTAGTGTTGTTGATTAAATACAATTTATGTCTCAGCCAAAAATTAAGCGATGAGAATCTCTGCATGATATTTTACAGTTGAGTTTAACTTTTAAATTAAAAATAAACGTGGGCGTTAAACAAATTCACAGTACAGTAGATTAATTCAAAACATATTTTTAATTTTACTTACCTATTACATTTCACTGTTGCCTTATGGAACTCACACTCTAAGATAATGAATTATGAGGCTTGCTTTAAGTAAAACTTATGATAGGTACATAGAGAGTTGGCTTCCTTACAACAAATTTCTTGTAGATATATAAAAATGAAACAGATATTTATGTCATTAGCGTTTGCATTTTGAGGACTCGTAACCTTCTAGTTAGGCAGTTATCAATGGTATGGCTATATCTTGGCTTGGCTTGTCTTTTGTACTCAATGATATAGATTTCACAAGTGCAACAGGGACAACATTTTGTTGTCCTTGTTGCACCTTGGTGGTGTACATAATATACCAGCGATATCAGATTTTAAACGTAAGTAACTATGAAGGTTACTTATCTTGTGTATAATATGTTGTAGGTATTTCAATCTTTACATTTATATTGTAATTTTTATACTACAAAAACAATGGTCTTAAGTTCTGTCAACATAGCTAAACATGGCGTGCCAAACAAAGCAGAACCAGAGGACGAAGCCGAATTAATCCTTTAGACAGGAAGGTGTCATGGAGTCGGTAGCATCTACGTAAGCCATGCGTCTGCGAGTCCGCTCGCCACAGACTAAATTAGACAGAATTAGTTCCCAACAAGTTGGCTGCGGATAAACTGTCAGTGAGTAAAGTTCCCAGGGACGCATAGCAAGTCCCCCGTTCGGGCTGTTCAAGCCTTCGCCGCCGGCTTTGTTGTGTCATGGCGGCTTACGGTAACCGACACGTCAGATAAGTACCAAGATAAGCACATTACATTAAGGACGATGTACCGTTACGCAAACACCTACGTTTTATCCTTGCTTATTGTAAATCTTGTTTAAGGTCTTTTCACGTGTTTTTAAGTCTACGTGCGGTGATTTCTTTTCATGGCTTCAATTTATTACTTTATTGAATGAGACTAGAAAAAAAGTCTTTATTAAAGTGACTTTCTTGTGAATAGTTAGTTATTATCTTATTTAGATTTTGATTGTATTTCAGCAAAGAAATTAAATATATACTACCAAATGTAAATATCTTTTTGTATTTCAGACACGTGAGTTACTTTTTAACGATGCATTTACAACATAAATAGCAATGTAGGCACACGCCTGGTCAGCGCGTTCGTTTATTTATGTAGATAACGTTTGTTTGCAACTGCCTTCGCAGCTTTCAAGTTCTTCTGACCTTTAGGAAATTCTCTGTGTATTCTTCTGTATTACAATTAAATATTTCTGATCCAACAAAATAATTCTAATTATTAAAATTGATCCCAATTTCAAAGCGTTCAACTTCAGTGGTAATCTTACAAAGTCAAACAATGGCCAAACGATTCGCTTTGACGTCAAACGTATATATTTCAAGAGCAATTATAAATACTGGGGGCATTTGGAAGCTGTGTTTAATAATCGGTTTCAACCGGTTTAGGGTGCCATGCGTGTGCTCGGTCGGTAAGTATGTACCGCCCGCACCTACTTACCGACGGAGCGCATAAGTACCAATGATAATTAAACTTAACGATGTTGGAGATGTGCAAACTGGTTACAAAGAGCTCCTTTACTGCTCATTTCACACCAATACTCGTTTAGGGGTCTTAAGAAATTAAGATATTGCGCTAATTGTTACATTGTATGAACAGGGAGCTGTTGATTTGTACGAAATAATTATGAGTACTCATTAGATATTCCGCTTTGTAATAACACTTTGTGTGCAAATATTTGTTAAGAATTCTAATTACGTATACTTTGTTACTCAAACCAGCCTTAAGAATAAACGTTGAGATATTTCTTAAGAATTATATTATGAAGCAGGGTTTATAATTTTTTGTCTTCATTCAAAACTTCTATTGCTATCTACAGTTACTATAGAATAGAATAGAATATTTATTTATTAAAGTAACCATGACTCATTTTTGTTAGTAATACTTAATAACTATGTTAGTACTTATACTAGTATAATAAAACTTAACAATATATATAACAAAAAATAAACTATGGAATAGTATTTTTGTTTCGACGCTACTAGATAATAGGTATACCAAATACAAGGCACCAATCTGGAATTAATATTTTTAGATTTACGTACCAAAACTCTCAACACAGTAGGAAAGTATATAGATACCTATACAAATTGTAAAGTTCATATAGCGTTCGCGAACTTTGCGTTATTCAATGTTGAAATAAAAGGCAAATAGAAAGTTGGCTCAACACTCACAAATAACAAGAGGAAGGCACTATCACAAACTAAAAGTTTGCGAAGAATTTTTAGATAGACAAAATAATTTCTTTGAGATCGTCGACTTCAAACTTTTAAGTGGCGATGTAGAATGTCTTGGTCTAGGATTTGATTCTAAAAAATTGTTGTTACTTGGAAATTCGATGCCGTATCTTTATGTTTTAGTATTACAACAGAAATTGTAGAGGAATATTACATTAGTTTTTCTTGTAATACTTACAATCATGATATCTAGTAGCTTATACATTATTACACTATTTCAAAGTATAAGATGTTTCTTGATGAGCTTAAACTTTTGATACGACTGATGTGCGGTCGACTGAAAAACATAGTGGTTTCAAAGCTTTATTCAGAACATAATATTAAGTTGATCAAAAGTAATACGTACTGTATGTGTTAGTTGTTTATAAAAAATTTGAGGTTCTTGACTATTATTAAATGCAGAAAAGCTAGTACTAGGAGAAACTGAGTTTTGTGTAAATCATTCTAGTTTGATAACCCAACTTTCGCTGATACCATATTATATCGACTACTGGAGCAGTCGTATCCCATCTATTTGTTATATGATATGATATAGTAGTTTTCTGCTGACTAGATGCTGGTTTAGATAAATATAATTTCGATAATTTTTGTCTATGCTACGCAAGAATTAATTAAGTTATTTTATTTATTACATGTACTAAGTAGTCATTCACATGTCGCGGTTTCCTTACCATAAGAAAAAATCTAAACAAACTTTGTTTGGATTTTTTCTATGGGTTTAGATTTTCACACACTGACCAATGTGTGAAAAACTCCCACTGCCGGGTAAAGGTCACTTCCCATTCAAAAAAGGAAGGAACGAACTTGTACCTATGTAAAGTCAGTCACTTACAGACAACATCCAGCTTGAAGGAATCTTCTAGACTCTGTCCAGGCAGCGCGTTGTTGTCCGCCTGACACTTGAGCTGCACGCCATCGTCCTCTGGTAAAGGCATGAACTGCACTTGACTGCTCACCCACGTCTCGTTCATAGCTTCTACGATCTGCGAACAATATGTACAGATTTTTATTTGTGAGGATTATTGGTAAAGTGGACAATGGTAAATTATATAACAAGGTAGATATTACATTGGATTAATTACTAAAATATTAGATTTATTATTCGTTAAATAAGTGTTATTTAAGGTTAATATCATAATAGGGAGATATTATTACAGGAGTTAAATTTAATGTAAGTTAAAGCAGTTCCCCTCGTAGTTCAAGTTTGAAACATCGTGACTAGCCTGTGGTTTGACATAGAAATTATCATCATCTTCCTGCCCTGTTCCTAATTATTAGGGGTCGGCGCAATGCGTATTTGATTCCATTCATCTTTAATCACAGCATTCACTTCTTTCTTTCACACAATCCATCCATATAATTTTCGGTCTTCCTATACCCATTTACAGCCATACTTATAAATTGTTTAGTTATGTCACATAGAAATTATGTTGCTGGTTATAGTTTTACAGCAAACATTAAGGTGAATCCTTGGTCATTTCAAAACTCAAAGCAAGCCATGAAATCATCAATTTCTTACCTTCCCTCTCTTGAACTTCCTGTTATCCTTGTACCAGGTGAGTTGCGCCGGCGGCCGACTCCCCTCCGACACGCACGTCAGCGTAATGTAACGCTCCGAGGATAACGTTATGGGCTTGTTCAGTATTTGCACCATTGTAGGCCTCACTGGGAAATAGATTCGCTTTTTCAATAATTTTACGAAATTTTTACTAATATTATAAATGCGAAAGTAACTCTGTCTGTCTGTCTGTCGCGCTTTCACGCGAAAACTACTGAACCGATTTAAATGAAATGTGGTACACAAATAGTCTAAAGCCTGAGAAAGGACATAGTCTACTTTTAGCCGCCATAACCGACATACACGCGGGCGGAATCGAGGGAAACAGGTTGTCTACAATATGTGGTTGACATATTACTGTTAATGTTTGAAAAATAAAACTACTGCCGTACCAAGAAATATAAATAATATATATTTCTTGTGTCACAATAGTGTAAATCTAACTAAAAGTCTCATTATTATTATTATGTATTTATTTTTAAAACATTACATAGTTGTTATATTATACAATGTCCCACAAAACCACTTAGTGTTTGTTATCGAACTCCTCCAAAACAGCTTGACCGATTTTTATGTGTATATTTGACAGGTCCAAGAATCCAAGTAGTCTTTTTTTATACTCCTTGACAATGAGGGTGGACTCGGCAAAATAAAGTTGGCCGGCTCAACTAGTATTACATAATTATTATGGATTAATATTTGCTTTGATCAAAATAATTATTTTCGTTCGTTTTCAAAACAAAGAGACGGGGTACAAATGTTTTTTTATTACATATAATTATTATTACCTACACTTACTGCAATAGTTCGTACCTATAACTGTTGAACACGTTTCTGATAAGATTTTTTTATTATAGCCATTGCAATTTATTGCAAAAAGGTTTTATTGGCTGATATTAAATACTGTTAATGTTTATGGTCCAGGTAGTACCTAAGTAGTAAGTAGTTCTTACGAACTTTGGCATTAAAAATTAATATCAACTAATAATTTGTACACTACATTATGTTGTACAGTCGAGTCCAAACTCGCGTATCTATTATTGACATTCTCGTTTTTGAGCGTAGGTATACGACTTTTAGCTTGGATAAGCTAAGTTTTACACGCAGGTCGCGACCTGAATAAAAACTCATGAAAGGATCCGGATGAGTTCGAAACTAGTGGAGAAACATGCACGGAGTTATGTAAAGGCTATACAAGTATACACGTATAAAAATAGCCTCCAACTGTTTGCAAGAAAAGAGCTTTTTCGTTAGTTTTTGCATTTTATCACGATCAGTGTTTGAACATACTGTCGTCTTTGTGTATGTGGTTTGAATGACAACATGAAAGGTGCGACACAAGGATCAAATTCATAAGAGCGGGAGTCGTTTAAGAAGTAATCTATAAGAAAATAAAGAAATTTCTATCTAGCAATGTTATGTTTTAACACGTGTTATAAAATGCACAACTATAAATTAATCGCATGTAGCCAAAATATACATAATTAATAATACTTCTTTATACGTATGTACTACGATTTAAATCTTTACTTGGTAGACACCTATGTACATGAATGCGTCTTTCTTTCACATGTTACCTAAGTAAAGATTCAAATCGTAACATACATACCTATAATAATCTGAGTATGTTTTGGATACATGCGGTTAACTAATACGTCATCCTAAAAACATTTGTAAGAGATAATTAATAGACTGTAACTTGCAACAGATTTTAGATACTATAAATCAACGGTCACGAAAATCAGTCCACCCTTTCTTGAGTCTTAAGTGGTGTAACTAAGACTTTGTTTTATATTATAAAATAGATACTTACAGTTCATTTCAAGTCTAACAGTCTTCTCTTGAGGACTGACGAGGTTGGTGTTAGAGGCGCGGCACTTGAAGGTGGTGTTCAGGTGGGTCCTCCTCACGTGGGGCAGTTCCAACCGGTTCACCACCACGTGTGTGTCGGTCTTCTCCCCGATGAATTGTGGTGCTGGGGTTCCGTCAATCAGCCACATCACGGTGGGGGCAGGACGACCTGGGAACAAAATGTGTTTATTTTCAATGCTATAAGAATTGATGGAAGGATTCGTGACCATTTTTAATGTTTTTATAGTTATTCTGGTTAAAACAATAAATCAAAGATCATGAAAACCAGTCCACTCGTTCTTGGGTTATAAATAATGTAACTAACCCGACTTTGGTTTGTATTGAAGAAAGATTAGGTATCACACGAATAATAATTATATTGGGCTGTAAATATCCAGGGTTAAAACAGGGTTAAAATATAATTATATAAATTATAATTATATATATAATAATATAATTATATATATTAAGTACTTAGACGAAGAACGAATATTGATCCGAACGATCACTATATTAATACCGTAACTTGTTAGTTCTTAGGAGAATAATTATAGGTAGTTTGAATGACCAACTAGTTTCTAAACTTGCGCAAAATGGCTACGTCTAATCAGGACCAACGATTAACCCATTTGGACCCAAATACAAAGTGCCTGTATTTCATTTGAAATTTCTTTATTTATCTAATACTACTCATCTAATAATTAAAAAAATACAATGAAAAAGTGAAATTATTTTTTAGAAGTTAGAAAAAAAAGGGCGTCCTCAAATGGGGCCAATGGGCACATGCAATGTCAAAATTTCAAATTATTATTTTCTAACGAATATAATTTTCAAGCATTTTTTGTATTGCCAACGTGTTTTTTTTTTTGTGGAATTATATAGCGATATTAGATAAGATTCATAGAATAGTGACCAAAACTAGTACTGCAGGCACGGCACCATCGAAGCGACTAGGGTGTAGGGTGAAATATCTGAAGTCCCAACTAGTGGCAAACTATAAATCGACGAAATTGATGTTGCTATAACTTTGTTTCTTTAGTTAGTACATGCAATATCTAACACCTAAATGCTGAGGAATCCAACATTTAGGTGAAATTCCAGTACCTCTTCTACCTTCGCATTACGGTTCAATACAAAGAAAACGGCTGGTTGGCTTGGGTTTCTTTACATATTCCTTTTGATTTCGAAAGAGTCTGGGGACACTGACCACCTTCCTGTTTATTTACAGTACCTTTACAATCTCTTCGTCATCATCGTAGTCATTTCGTGCAACAATAGACTATATGATATGTTCATAAACAGGGGCACATTTATCCCGGTTTGGGCTTCTCAGGATCTCTTCGGTTTCGTTGCTCAATTTCGATTTCTTAGCCACAGCAGCAGTCAATGGCTCGTCACCACCACTATCCCTGGTGTCTTCGTAATTTCTGGATACGTTATTTACTCTCCATTGAGTACCGTGCCGTAAGTTATGTATCTGTATACAGTCGCTATCACGTTTTTTTTCTTCAATTATCGTTCTTGGTTTTGGAGGAAATGCCAATAAATCGTACAACTGAGTCATAATTATCCTATCATAGTATCTTCTGCTATTTTGAGCCCTTGAAATTAATTGTAGCCTCAAAAATCAAACCCTTCTATTTTGATAGCTTATGGAAAAAATGACTCCTAATGGCCCATTGGCCCCAATTGGGGACACCTCTATAAACATACTTTTCAGATTGTGTAAAACCAGATTTTACTGTAAAATGAAATTGTATTGCTAACCTTACAGTATATTCAAAACGTTAAGTATAGAAATACATATAATTTTAAACAAATACTAAGTAAAATTTGATCCTAACTTTTGAGGAACACCATACTCTCCAATGACTAAAATAAATCAAAAAATAAAATCACTTTTAGCTACTTTAACATATATTTTTTTGCTTCCTTACAAGGAATAACGATTGAACTTCATATAAACACTGTTTAAAATAAGTAAAATGAAAAATTTCACGATTTAGAGGGTATTTGTTAGGTGTCCTCGTTTGGGCACAGCGGGCTTAAATGGGTTAATAATTGATCTTGATCGGGTTTGGTTACAACTAAATTTTGATATTATAATTTATTTATCTATATATGTATATAGAGAAATACCGAAGCACTTTTTTCTATTTGTCTGAAAATAAGTTATCTAAAATACGAAGAAGATATATTCAGTTATCTGCACTTGCTTATCTCTGATGTAAACTGTTCCGCCAGACTCTTAATCATAGATGTAGTAGCGAGTCTCTTGTCGACTAACTTTGGAGTCCTGCCAGTGCGCCTCGGAGGCTTTAGGACATATTTCTTGACCACCCTATTAATTTTCATGGCCAGTTATTTACCGGAGAATGCTTAAAATCGTCAGATTTAAATAAATAATCGTTACTTTCTAGTGTTTAATTGATTTTTTAAAGATTTTTAGATTAGCATAATAAAATCAACTGATCTTATAATCTAAAATTTCTGTAAATATTTGTATTGTTATGTTCAGCTTGCTTGCATCGTTTATTTTTGATCAGCGACCCGCCTCGGCTACTTCCCGGGTAGCACAGCATCAATATAGCCTATGTTAGTTAGAGATAATGTAGCTTTCTAAAAGTGAAAGAATTGAAATCGGTCCAGTAGTTTTTGAGTTTATTCGTTACAAACATACAAAAATACAAATCTTTTCTCTTTATAATATTAGTTTAGACTGTTTAAACAAGTAAAAGTATAGATATAGATTTAAATAAAAAATTCTTGATTTTAGTCATTGAAGAGTTTTTTAGGTAAAACCAAGCTGTGGTCGGGACTGACCAAAATATAGTAAGCGAGCAAGGATAATATTCTTCCTTTTTTTCCTCATAGATAATAAAGGGGAAACCAAAAAGGCTCCGTCTATCAGCTACCCCTAAATTTCAAGCAATAAAGGAAGTAATACATAAAAACCCAATAGATTATGGGTCAGGAACAAAGTAGAGGCGTCTCAGGTTGGGCCGAGACCAGTAATTACGTTATCGTGGCCGGGGCCCCCGCCCTATTGATCATTCCACGTCACTTACTCCCAAACTTACTTCCAACTTCGGTACCTTCGCCCTTTACCAAAGGCACATTGAGACGTACAACACCGACGTACCAACACTATATTGTGGATAATAGGGGTAGCAAAACAAAAGAAAACTACGAATACTTTTCTCGAAATTTTTCTTGTTTTGTTATCGGTACCTATGTCAAAACTTTGTTTATAGAGGACAAAGGCGTCTAGTTTAATGTTTGAAGCATTTTATGGTTCTTTTGTTGTTGGATTTATTTACATATATATGTATATTGTGAATACCTAGAAGTTCGTAAGTAACACCATTATATGAAACCTATTTGAGTTAGTATGCAATTCAATGTAAAAATCTTTTTTTGTACTTTTTATTTTATTCTAGACCATTTTATTTTTATCTAAAATAATACCTTTATTATTTTATGTATATACAGCAAACTAGATAGGTTTGCAGGTCAGCAATATAATCTATACTAATATTATAAAGCTGAAGAGTTTGTTTGTTTGTTTGTTTGTTTGTTTATTTGTTTGTTTGAACGCGCTAATCTCAGGAACTACTGGTTCGAATTGAATAATTCTTTTTGTGTTGGATAGTCCGTTTATTGAGGAAGGCTATAGGCTATATAACATCACGCTACGACCAATAGGAGCGGAGCATAAATGAAAAATGTTGCAAAAATGAAAAACCGTTAAAACTAAAACACGCGAACAAAGTCGCGGGGGACAGCTAGTATAATATAAAATGTTAGTCTGGCCTGCAAACCAATCTAGTTTGCTGTATGAAAGTAGGTTCTCCGTATCGACCTCTCCACACACTCTTGAACTCAATATTTCCTTAGAACAATGTAAACCAAAACACTGTATCTCCAAACCCAAATATTTTTATAAGTAAGAAGGATAATGTACATCCTCACTAAAAGGCGAAGCAATATTAACAAAAGGTCATTAGGATGAGAGCCGTTTTCCGTGGGTATCTATTTGTCCGCACATTCGACCATGAAAATGATCTAACGGAGTCGTTCTGCCGACACGGGATGACAACCCGCTAATCCCTGAGGCTATGCATAACTCCCTCTCGAAACATTAAGCGCTCTGGAGGATTAGCCGCGATTTATTTAAGAAGGTTTTCAACTCCGAGTTAGCTAACCGTCACCGTTGATATGATATAACTATCAACTAAACAACTCGTGTTTGAATCTTGTTTAGAGTTAAATTTGAAACTTGAATAATCAAAGTCGGTAAGTGTTGTGAACTCTGTTAATAACATTATTTGTGTACACAAGAGAGTTCGAATATAAACTATAATTTAAAGTTTATGTAAGATGAGAAACCTTGAAAACCTTTTCAAGTTTGTGTCGCGGTACCTTTTGGAAGAAAAACTAAATATTAAAAGTTAAGATAGGGTTTTTCAAACTCAGAAACAAACACTAGGGTATCACATTACAATAATATACTTATTAAAGTTAAGTAGCATAATATTACTAGCTGCTAGCAGCTTCGCAAGGGTAGTGTAAGATTATAAACCTTTCCATACGTTTTTTATTTATTTTTTTTTGTTTTATAATAACCTTGTCTAATTACAATATGGAACAAAACAAAAAAATAATTATCGGATTGTTGCAGTCGTTTTGAAGTTATGGCGTGACCAAGGAGGATTCATTTTTATATATATAGACTAGCTGACCCCGAAAACGTTGTTTTACCAGGGCTAGGTATAAAAATAGCCTACGACTAATTGTCAGACCTGCCATATAATTTCATAGACTAAATCGATTAAGCTGTTTCGGAGTAGTTCCTTATAAAACACTGTGACACGAGATTTTAATATTTTAGATAATATTTAAGTTTTAAGTTATTTATATAGGGTTGGGTGGGTGGAGGAAGTCCATGAGGATTTCCCCGGGGAAAAAGTTATTATGGTTTGCGTTCATATTGTCATAGAAAACCTCAAAATATTTGTTTTCCCTTTCAGTATTTTATTCAAAAGGGAATATCAGTAATAACGAAATATTATAGGATTTATTTTACACTTTCAAAAATATATTTTTAGTACAAGACGTACTCATATTTATAACCGCATAATCATTATGTTGGGTTGCGAACGACCCTCTTTCAAGCCAACCCTGTATTTCGTATCTTCAATGTCCAGAGCCTTTAGTAAGGCTTTTACTAAAAGCCTAGTTTCCCCGAACGCCGTCAAGATATATTAGCCTAGGTATATAGTATCATACTTTCCGAGAAAAACATCGGGTATCGCACTATTATGTCGGTTCGTTGGAACGAGGACACGTTAAACGAACCTCATGGGCTCATACATAAACATGAACTCGTAATCAATCAGACGAATAAGTGGGGATTGACATGTGTGTCTCTTGGAACCTGAACCTCTATGTACACGATAAAGTCTTTTGACGCGCGTCTAATGCATCAAAATCGTACAGTGAATGTCGTGTAGCCGCCCGAAGCCTTTTATAATTTTTATGCCGCGTTTTCCGTGTTCCGTGTGTTGTTGCCGCGCATAAAAGACGTCGTGTGCATATTCCCTTAGTTTCTAAACACAATAAAGTGACAGAAGACATCTTCCAATTCTCTCAGCTCCCTTTGTTTATATTATACTTTGTTTATTTACTCAAGTACTGCTTTGTCCTTTTCTTTGTCTTTTTATACGAATAATAAAATGAACCTAAGTGTAAGTTAGCGTTAGTCTTTCAGAAAGGAATATTTGTTTGCTTTTGTATTATTTTCTTTTATCTTTTTTTGGGTACGATACAATAGAATGAATATAAAAATAAGATTTCTTTTTTTGTGTATGCATGAGCAACTAGAAATATTAAATTATTCAGAAGCTAGTGATAATTGGAATGTATAAATGTTAAATGTATTTTACGCTTACAAAAACA
This sequence comes from Diachrysia chrysitis, assembly GCA_932294365.1. NCBI lineage: Eukaryota > Metazoa > Arthropoda > Insecta > Lepidoptera > Noctuidae > Diachrysia > Diachrysia chrysitis. The sequence continues at coordinate 5,294,025 of OW028661.1, forward strand.
AAGATAAATTATGCTGTGGAATGCAAAAATAAAAGTATTGAGGTAAATTGCTGTAATTTAAAAAGTTATTATTTATATTTTATGTACAATTGGATCGTTGTTTAGATTCCTAAAACAAATGAAATTTTGTAAACGTTTTATTGGAAAGTTTTTTAGTTTTTTTTTGTTATTTTACTTTTACTTAATGGCCTTTTCAATTAATTTTTTTTTAAAGAATGGAAACGGCATTTAAAAGTGCTTCTATCATGTGTTTCAAGTCTCCTAAAAGCAATCCCTTCAACTTTAGATATTATTAAAATCATTTATAATTATTCAAAATGTTCGTTATATCATAATCAAACAGAATTTAACATTAAATCGATTCGAAAGCTAACTAATCTGTTACAATAAGCTGAATACAATAAAATCGAGTAGATTTCTACAAAGATAATTGATATAAAGTTTGCAAAATGTTTTGGCGCCATTTCCCAGCAGCCTCCCCTACTAGGGTAGGGGAAGGAGGTACTGGCGTATCTTGGGGCGATGGATAACTTTACACAGGGTGCCATTTGGAGCCGATCTCTCAGAGTGACTTATCGGTAAGTTTAAGAGCGATATATCAAAGTAATCGCTTTAATTTCTCATCTCCCACTTGGGGTACAACTTATGCTTATTCCTTGACTGATACCGTCGTGATTTGTGAAGATGTAGTCGCTTCGATAGTTTTATGTTTACAGTGAGTGTGATTTTCTGTCGATCACTTAGCTAGTATTAGAGATTCCTGCTTTCGTTTGTAACACTTTGTCTGAATCCTGAGAAGCTTCTATTGGCTTAATGTTAACCCTTTAAAGCTCACATCAGATAGTGTTTATAGGGGACACTGGAAATGAAATGGTTCCTCCCCGGTCCTTTGTTGCTGCGTCTTATCTTAAGTGTCAAGTCGTTCTAAGATGGACAATACATAAATCTGAGTTCGTTGACCCATCCGACATGGTCTTGCAGTGGTATAGTATGGTTTTAAGAGACAATGGCTCTGTAAGTTCTTTGATAAGAGATTCCATTCGTATTATAATTTATGTTTGCGTGTTTGTTTATTTGCTACCAAAGTTGTGATTTTAATTCGATCATTTAGATACTTGGTACTACCTAACGGATTAAACAAACTTTGTCCATATAAGTTTACGTAAAAACGGAAAACAGGTTCCGTGCAAATATTGACTTTGAATTGTACAAAATACTATAAATAAATATTTAAAATTCATGCTACGGGCGTCTAATTTAATTCAATTATTCTACAAATTCTCCACCGTAATAAGAAAAAATAACGACCCAATTATATGATTTAAGCGCTTGACTTTATGATCAAAGGTACAGTTATGTACCAAACAAATAATTATTTTAATAACATCCAAAATAAATGTGTGTTGGCGAGTTGTCTGCATTCGATATATTTTCGTCAGTAACCATGAGGCTTTAAGGCTCTTATTTGAATTAAAAGACTAATTGCTCTTTAAAATTAATTATCGATAAATGTTATGCTGGCATTTTTTTTTCGTGTTGTGCGTCTATGTAAACATGTAATAACATATAAGCATAGATTATGGTGGTTTTAGTACTTAAGTATAGATTTTAAATAGATTCATGCTTGTGCAAGTTTCAAAAAAAGGAACGGTGATGAAATCATTTTTGAAGTGAACAAACACTTCTTTGGTCGCGTTGGGCATTTTTTTGAGATGGGAATAATCAATTGACCTCGTGACACTGTTACCGTTACCATTACCTCTGTACATAAGTATTAAAAAAAGTATTTCTTCAAGTTTTCACTTCTGTCGGCATTTCCGGAGTGCCACTGTTATTTTTGACGGTTTTAAAATAAAAAAGGATTATTATTTTTAAAGCAGGTACCAATATAATTTGGATAACAAAACTACTATATAATACCATAGGATTATGATACCGTATTTGCTTTTCACAATATCTAAATTCTTTATGAAATAAAAAATATGGCAAACGATATTTTTTACGGACTCCCCGGGGTAACATCAATAACTGATTAATACAATTCAATTTGCATGTTTATTTATTCGTGAAATTCTGTAGGAAATAAATTACTTTGTACGTATTATGTTTCTGGTAGAACAATTCGATGTTTTTTGTACCTAGATCTAAGTAGATAGGTAATATAGGTATACTTTATAATAATATTTGTAGTTTTTAAGCATTTAATAATAATAATGTCATAATTTCAGCTTTCAAATGTCTCACTGGACTGCTGGGCTCAGGCCTCTTCTCATATAGAGAAGGAACGATCATTGAACTCCACGCTTGCTTATTGCGGGCTCAGTTGGCGATTTCAGATTCCAAGTTTTGGAATCTAGGTTTCCGCACAAAGTTTTTCTTTACCGATAATTATCAATGACGTCTTAAAATAATAAAGAAAGTACATATAACTTTGTAAAAGTCACATTGGTACTTTTTGTAATGGGTTCGAATCTGCAACCTTGTGCACACAAATCCGTTCATTGAAATATTGGGCAACCACGACGACTTTTTAAATATTACTAAAATATATAAAAAAATAACGCACTGTACGGAGTAAATTTTACAGCAAATGTTCTAGCTGAGAATTAAACCAGATTAAAATGTAAACTACTTTTTACTGGCTAGAAGTAACCCGCTCCTTTGAGAAACTCTGTAAATTCTAGGGAAATCCTATGTATCGTTATAACTAAAATTCAACTTAGTCTTTGAGTCCGTTTAGTTTAAGAATTAGGTCACTGCGAACTGCAAATTATATGATGTTAAACTTTTATCTAAAAAATGTACAAAATTAAAAGTACTACCGCTTTTAAAACTAATAGCTATAGCACCAATAGTATTATAATGGAATTTATACTTATTACACACAAATATTTCTTAAGATTTTGTTAAATCACTGAACTGATATTGAGGACCATTTTTTGGAGTCGGCTTTTATCCAAGTTATAAAGTTAAAGTCTGAGAGATCAGCCTTGTTTGAAGATAAAGTGACTCTAATTTACTTAGGAAACATAAAAAACATTACGATTACCTACAGTAACTTTAAACAACTCCATTCGGGTCAATGATCCCTTTGTTCTTGTCTATCTTAATTAAAAATATAAAAATTACGTGAGGCAATTAAATTTTTTGTTTTTTTTTTGTTTTTTACGATGGCTTTACAGAAATATAAGATATCTTGCCAGTCGTAAAATTTGAGGTAAAGAAAGAGTTTGATGCTGAAAGGTTAACGACATAGCTATTTTATTGCATGGATGTAAATAAAGATATTATGGTCATATTAACTGACCCGGAAAACTTTGTTTTGCCATTAAAAATCGGTCCAGCCATTTCGGAGGAATTTAATAACAAATACTATGACACGAGATTTTTTTTTATTAGAAGATTATGTGAAATAAACATTTTTCCAAATTATGTATTTACTTTAAATGTTACTAATCAATAGGATTGAACCCTAACAAATGTAATATTATTGTGTTGCAATAAGTATTGTATAATTATAAGCCCTCTTTCTCTCATTTTTAATTTTGTGAGCCCGTTAGGGTCCCCGATGATCTCATAGTTTTAAGTTACCACCTAAGTTTCACATTGTGGAAAGGAAATAAATATTGAAATTAAAATTGAAAGATTTGGAGGAGAGCTATTTCTTTCGTGCAAAGATTTTGTTTATTAAGTTTTAATTGCGAAAACAATCGTCTTGCCTATCGATGTGTAAACAAAACTCACGTATGTATTTGCTGAAAGCTAATATCACAGATATCAGCTTTATATCAATTTGCCCGAGAGCACTCATGAACTCGGAGTTTAATATTTCAAACTTCATAATAAACCTAGACCTTATCACACAACTTTTGTAAGTATTTCGATGTTGCTCAATGCCCTTTATGCCCGCTAGTGTAATACAGCTATTATTAATAGTAGTAATAGTTTGCTATCTCACCTCCTCTGACCTCACACACGAGGACCAGTTCGTTGCCCTCCTCCAGCGGCCCAACCACCCCGGACACGTCCCGCCCAGACTTGTCGTACAGGATTAGTTGGTGAGGTGGTACTAGAACAAACATTAACCTTTAAATTAAAATATTTGGTGAAATAAGACATCATATTTTTAAATAATAATGTGGACAACATTACATACAATGCTTTGAACGTAAAGTAGTTAAAGCACTTGTGCTATGGAGTCAGAGACAACGACAAACACCTAGACCCGAGGCAATGTAGAAAAAATGTTGAAAAGTTTTCTACATTGTACATACATCACACCCGTCCGGGAATCGAACCCGGGACCTCAGAGGTCACTCGACCACGGAGGTCGTCATATTATTGATAAATTATATATTAATGTTTTTGTATAATATTTGCATAAGTTCCATTTATGAAACGAAACTAAAGTTAGTAAACTAATGATAAAGAAAGTTAAGAGACAGTATGAAACAAATTAAACAGTATTCATTTGTGATTTGTTAACAACTAGCAAAGGAATTTGATTAGTAGCTTCTGAGAAATACGAATGCCATACAAAGGAACCTACGCACATTATTGTATTTGAACACACCTATTTAGCAGCCAACATTTTTATATAAACAAGTCATCAAAATAACAAATCATTAAACATGAAAGGTTTCCTTATAAACGTTCCTTAAAAATCAATAAGAAATACGCAACAGGCAAATTGGGCAGGATTTATAAATCTATACAACTCATTAATATTACGAGGGGGTAGGAGTACACTCAAATTAATTTTTCATTATGAACTCCGAACAATATCTTACTTTATAAACAGGGGATAATAAGTGAAGACTTTGAAGTAGGCAAACAGGAAAGTTTCCTGGGAATTCGAACACGTGATTTGATCAACACCAGTTATGTTGACTTCGCATTAATTTCGTGGTCACTGCGACGGGGTTACGGAAAATTGTTAAGTTAAATATTCACTATGTTACAGAGACAGGTGAATGCGAAAATAATCTATTTTCTTTAGAATACAGACATTTGAATGCTTAATTCAATCAACTTTTAATTTAAATAAATATTTTATGACTTATTTTTTTCATTAATTAGATGATAATCTTTATAGTTTTTGCTTTTGTTAAATTTGCTTGATTACCTTATTCATATATTAGTCGAAACAATGGTCATTACGGGTATCACCAATAAAATATGTGTTTTTGACAAGGTTGGTGATACGTAAGAAGTTACTTAGCTATGTACATATATTTTAAGAGAAAACAGAATCATACCAAACGTAACACATAAACATGATTACATAACAATCGCAAGACATCTGGCACAAGAAGACGAGCCATTGAAAATAACGACAGTACACAATAAGACAACTCATTATGTAGATGCCAATAGAACATTGCTTCGTATATAGCGGACTGAGGTTATGAAGTGTCTGACTTACTGAAATGAACAGATGTTTTCTAAACGAATGGGTGTGTTGCTGTGTCGGAGATAAGTGTAGGTACTTTATTAGATAGTGCAATGATGAGATAAGTTCATTAGGATATTTAAGGTATTAGAGTTGAGTTTACTTTGTAATTAGAAGGTTTTTGCAGCTTATAAAAGCTTGATATCTTCAGGTTTGGAAATCATGAATTTCACTTGAGTAAATCAAATTTCCCAGAGACCGTGGTTTAGGCCGCGCGGATGTCCTTCACGCGGGATATTCGAGATATTTTATTATTAAAACAAGAGAAGCATAAAAAACAAAATCGATTGTTAGGAACATGATTGAATTTTTTAGAGTAGAATTCAAATATATGTAATGAGCGGTTATAGACAATTTAGGTTAAAAATCTCCCTTTTTTTTTTAATTGGGTAAGTCTATTAAAATTTTAAATATACACACAGATTGTCTTAAGATGAATTAAATCTCAATTTGGTAAAAAACAAGAGGATTCTTCTAAAATCTTCGATATAAATTAACGGTATTTTTAATATTTGAGCGATGTTTCTCTGAATTTTGTATTTTGGGAGCTCTTGGGATAATCGTAACTTCAATCTTAGCGAAGTTCAATTATAACAAAAAAATATACCACTAACAATACAAAATTCAAATACACAGCATAATAACGAAACACCCAATGTTACCACTTAAAAACAACACATTGCAAGAAACAATTTCAGCTGCAATACCCGTTACGTAAGTCTCGGCCTCACTTAGAGAACAAGAAGCGTTTATATCGAGTTCCTACCCAACCCCTATCACTTGTAAATGCTTTGTATTACATACCACGTCGACAAGCCTCTCCTATACTATCAGGCAATTGAATAATGCTGCGTTACTTGTCAACAATAGGGACCAAGGGACCAACGTCCCTCCCCTGAGCAGGGTACTCAGTATTGTATAAAAAACTTGGGACCAAGAATTTTGGGTCGTGTACGCGATTGATAAACGTGCAAATACTTCTGCGGTGGGATATTGAATGCTAACGATGCTGTTGTTGTCCTGATTTGATGTAGAAGAGAAATTACAGTAAAATGTAAAATAGGACAAGACAAGTGTTTATTTATATACCTATCCACGACGTTACATATAAGTGATGTCTAGAAAACCAAAATAATTTACAAGTTGTGGGAAACGCTACGGTTTTTTTTTTCGGATTTTATATCTTTATACCACTTTATACAATGATATCTATACTAATACACACATACAAAATTTGTTTGTTTGTTTGTTTGTTTGTTTGTTTGAACGCGCTAATCTTAGGAACTACTGGTTCGAATTGAAAAATTATTTTTGTATTGGATAGTCCGTTTATTGAGGAAGGCTATAGGCTAAATAACATTACGATACGACCAATAGGAGCGGAGCATAAATGAAAAATGTTGCAAAAATGTAAAACCGTTAAACCTAAAACACGCGAACAAAGTCGCGGGGGACACCTAGTTATATATAAAAATGACGCAGATATGTTATTAACGCTCGCATTTTGTGTGTTTGGTAACCTCATAATTAAGATTTTTTTATAATAGCTATCTCTTTAAGTAACACCGCTGAATTAGGAAGTTTTCAATGTTAGCTATCTTTTTTACTTATCCTATCTTTTGTACTATTGATTATTAAAACTTGATTTTTCTTTGACATATTTTAATGCCCGCGAGATCAGATTTTAAACGTCGTTAATTATGAAGGTATATCTAACATTTCTTATTAAATAGCTGATTTTCAAATTAATGGTTTACAATTCTTTTGAATTTCAATGTTGGTACATTCTGCACTTCATGCTATATTCTTAGAATTTGTCCGACATATCTATTCAAAAACTATCCATCACAACGTTATCCGACGTTATTCTGTCAAACAATATGAATGAATGGTCAGCGGTGCGTCTGAATAAACACTTCAAAAACCGCTAACGCAACATGACAGAAGGCACTAATTACGGTCGTATAAACAAAACAATAGTTGAGCACGTACTAAGAGGGACCGCCGCAAAACCGAATTACGCTTCGGTCCTTTCAAGTATTGGTAACGAAAGTGTGCCCGCACCCTTACTCCCGAATGCTGGGTCGCTCACTGCCCAGGCTAGTTAGTAGGCATTACAGAGCCAGCCATTCGGCAAGTTGGCCCTCCATGGTACAATCGGTGGTCGACGGAACAACATCCAATTTAAACGGAATTTCATAGTCGACGGCGTCAATTAAACACCACCCTATGTCGATATGACGTTTGTTCTGTACACATAATAGCGCCAATTTGTTTCTGATTCGTTACATCTAATTAATTGGTTTCAGTTTTTCTATGACCCAATTAGTTTTTCTAGCGAACAATAGACAAAACGATTTTCAACTGTATGCAATTAAGAGATTTTTGTTACATTCTAAAACGTTTAACACTGAGCAAATGTTATTTAATTTGTTACGTTTTTGTTTTTTCGAGCATTTACATTTTGATTTAATTTGATTAATAAACGTGTTTAAAATATTTTACAAATAGTTTTAATCATATTTTTGGTACCATATGCTTATGATCATTATAGTAAAAAGACTGGGACAAAATTGTCACCACTTCGGTTTAAGGGGTGGTCTTAACATTCGGCGCTTCTAGTGTTTACACATAGGTACCAAACGATGTTATTTACAGCAAAAATACTTGTGAAACAATAATATACATATCATTGTCTGTGTTATAAAGCAACAGTAGGTATAACATATATAATGAGCGGATAACAAGCCGTTATTGAAGCGAGCTCAGACAATAAATAACAGCTTGGTATAACTACGACCTACAAATATGTTTTACAATCGCACGGTACATCCTGTCCACTCCCTCTCATATATCATAAAGGAACATTGGATACGATCAATTCGCGTGGTCTCCGTTGCGATAACGTGTTTGATGTGACGATAAATCTCATAGCTGAGACTACAGCTGAAATTATAGCTGTTGAATTATGCATTAGCGGCAACACGCTAGCGGTTGTAAAAGTGCCTGACGATGGGTCGAGCCGACCGCCCGAGAACACTATTTGTACACAAGTACCGCTAGGTTTTAGTAGGGTTACCAGCCGCGCCGACACTCCCGATGTCATAGATACTCGTTTGTTTTGCTAAATTCAGAAAAAGTAACATATACTCGTACCTGTACATACCTATTATCTTCTCATATGTACCTAATCGATTACAACAAAGTCGTATTATGAATAGCTCAAACAATTTTAGAAATGCCAACATTATGTTCAAGTTTCGACTTACTACCTACATTTCCTGGTACTCAGTTAAAAGTTATTTGTCAGAATTACTCGTTTCACAAATCCATGGTAAGTCTACCATCCCCGTTTTATAGCTAGCCGCATTATACGACTAGGTATATTACATAGTTTACGAGATTTCGACACTTCTTGATATAAGTGGGGAATTTGTCCATACGGTACGAGCTATAACTTAAAACTGGGACTAGTTTTACGACATAAGATTTTCTAGCATTTTATATAGTCGTTTGAGTCGGCTGTTCGCTTCCGTTCTGAGGCAAATCCTACATTATTTAGACTTAGTAGCGCGATTTAGCTCCGTCATGGTAAGACTGTCGCGTTCATTTCTGTTAATTGCTGTAACTGTTCACATTGGCGATATAATTAAAGGGTACCAGGAAGTTAACCAAGCTTCTTGCAATTTCTTGCAGTTACGTGTTTGATTTTAATGAGTAGTAGTTTTAATCTTCTTAGTATTACACTACTGACGAGTGGTCGCGATTATGGATCGTCTACTAAACTTTGCGTTTTGGTTGTAACTTTTGCGATGCTTCTCCATCTGTCTATTTGTGGGACTGCGTGTACATAAAGCAAACTAGTTAGGTTTGCAGGCCACACTAACATTTATTTTACATAGTATTAATCTGAATATAATAATGTGATAAAAATATTTGTGTATAATCTATACTAATATATAAAGCTGAAGAGTTTGTTTGATTGTTTGTTTGCTTGAACGCGCTAATATCAGGAACTACTGGTCCAATTTGAAAATTATTTCAGTGTTGGATAGCCCATTTATTGAGGAAGGCTATAAGCTATATAACATTCCGCTGCTACCAAAAGGAGCGGAGCCATAAATGGAAAATGTTGCAAAAATGAAAAACCGTTGAAACTAAAACACGAGGACAAAGTCGCGGGGGACAGCTAGTATAATATAAAATGTTAGTATGGCCTGCAAACCTATCTAGTTTGCTGTGTGTACATTGAGTGGAGGAACACCTATTTTTAATACAACTACATTATATTGATTACATGGATACTTGATAACATGATCGTTAATTGTCTTAAATACAAAGTGACGCATCTTGTGTATCAAAACCATAAACTAAGCCAGCCAAGCTTTGCACGTATGGAATATAATAAAACCGATTAGTTTATTCGTCAGTATATTACTTATAAAAATCGATACACGTTCACCAGCTTGCCACTAACTTGTTTCATTAAATTCAAATTTCGCGGAGTACTTATTAATTCAGGCGAGCGTTTTCTCCGCACGTCGAGCCGCTACCAGGCGCCTGCTTTTTATATTCTTGTCGCCTCAACATCCCGATGAAGTTTTCGTGAAATTTGAAGGCTCTCGAAAAGGGTTCCTTCGGCCGTATCGTGATAATTGCCAAGTTCCGTTCTGTTTTACTTTCTTAATCCAAACTTGTCTACAATATGGCTTTAATTGTATTACAATATTGGTATTCGTTAACGTCTATTGTGGATCGTGAATTAAGGGCTCTGTGGCTTGTAATTGAGTTTTCTTTTTTGATGTTTAAGGCTAGACCGTACTTTGTTTTAATAAACTGTAGAAAAGTTCATAATTTTCCCATCGCAATATATTTAAGCTTTAGATAGTTTACTGTATGATTTCAACTGTTGTATTTTAACCACATTTATAGACTGTACTTTTACTATATTTCGGAAAGCAATTATCTTATCTTACTATAGAAACGTACTTTTTAGTAGCTACCTTTGTCGAATTATTTATTTGATTTTTTGTGTTTTAGACTTATACCACAACTTTAAGATGACGATAGATATATTTAAGCAAGTTAATTCTGAGTTACTATAAAACAATCAATTATACAGTTAATAAATTTAATAATTAGATAAATCTATAAGAAACTCATTATGAACTAAACGTAATGGAGCTAGGAGCGAATATCAGGCAATATCACAGTCAGATTGTACGAAGCGAAGACAACGCTAAGCCGTTTATATCAGAACAATTAAGTTTCACAAGTTCATGTAAAACAATGCTCTTAAAGTTCGCTACATAATCACATTTCAAGTTGTGAACTTCTGAGTGTTTCTACAGCCTTAGTACCTACTCTCAAAACATCGTGGATATAGATTTCAGAAAACATATTTTTAGGAGAGTCTCAAGACTGCTTATTAGCGTTGTCGGCAACTCCAAACGAACAATAAAGTGTGTTCCTCACTCGTAATGAGTTCCAGCGACTCTATTTGCTTGATAAATAACAGAAAACAGACGTATTCTATTAGCTTTGAGGGAATAAATGTTAAAGGACATTTACTTTATTTATTATTTTATTTATTTAATAATGCGCAGGAACGCTGCAAAAATCTATGATATCTTTAAGAATGTCTTTTTTACCTTTTTATATGACCTTCAAAAGGCCTTTGTAAAAGTCTGATCTAGAAGCTAAAAGTTTGGAACAATATTAGGCACATTTCGACTTCCATTAGCCAGTATTCTGTGAACGACTTTATTTTCAGCTCGCGTAAGAATTTCACTAACTTTTCTGTTTCTATTCTCTATTGGGATTATAAAACTGTATCTAATGATAACTTTGTTTAATTCTTAGGTAAGGAATATTACTTTCAATATTAAACTTTAATGAGTTGGATACCGAGAAATCGGAAGGATTTTTTCTATTAGATATTGTTCAGACAATACGTCTTTTTTTTTGTAAATAATAAAATGCAAACATGAAAGTTTGTTTGAAATCATTATTGTAATCTTCACATGTAGGTTATTGTAGGTTTACATACATGTGCTCAAGAAGTTATCAAGACTCATAAAGAAACTTTGTTTAAACAGTTTGAAATATTGGTTTGCTGTGCAATACGTTGGCGCACAGCGGTTGTAGAGGCGATGACTTACGATTACAGCGGCGTTGCAACCCCCCACTTAACTGTTACATATTGCTTCACTTAACTCAAAACCCGGCCTGGAAAGAATTACACGCGGAAGTCGATCGCGGGCCGCAGACGTGCGCTACACAGACACATTTCCCTGGCAACCTTATAAATAGCACCGCGCTAAACACCAACTAATGATGCAGCGCTGCCCAACAATAAATTACAACGTGATCGATCGACAACGAATTTAAAATATTCTCCAACAAACGATTTTTATTGCGTTCTTGATCAATCAACGAGTGGAAACTTCGCAAGTGTAATAATCTGCGGTTTTAAACACTTGATGTTTTAATCCCATAATCGAATGAATCATGGCCATTATAATTTGATGCAAAATATACGGTGCGCCAAACAAAATGTAGCGTAAATTCATGCGGAAACTGAACTGGTATTTTCAAGTGGAGCTCGTTTACAATTTAAAATTCAGCGATAAACATATGTAGATAAGGGAGGTATAATAAATTCTCGGGTCGGGCAACGCCGGCCGACGTACTAGACCAGTGGAGTTAATAAAATCACTTTGTTAGTCAATTCCGCATTTTGCGCGCCTATAGCACGATACACACATAGACTGAGTTAATCAAATTACTTTTTGCTCGGATTTTGCAACGTGAAAAATGAAATTCTATTTATTTGATAAAAACTCAACAAATAAACGAAACGATAATTGGCAAAATCAAAATTTTTATAGAAACAAATGATCAAAAAGGAAAGTATTGAATTTACGAATGACAAGGACGCCATGTTGGATTCGTGGAAAAGTATGAAGTTGCTAACAGGATGCCTAACTTGCAGTAGGTAGAAGAGCTAGATTATATATGAACTGGAAAGTTGGGCGCGAGGAGTTGGACAGACTCGGCTGCCGTGTCAACCGAGCGGTGCGGCGCGGCGCCTCTCCAAACGTGATATCGCAGTACATTATTGTAATAACAGCACTCGGAGCGTTCTTTGACGGGGTAGGGGTCGTGTGTAACCTCTCATTTTCCTTACCGAAATTCAAAGGAGCTCTAACAAAGCTTTGTTTTGCATCGCTCGCTCGACGAAAGCCGCTGAAAGGCTGGCTTTTTAGATAAGGTTCTCTTATAAATTTTCAGCATAGAGCAGACATTTTGCGCTAAAGTTTTTCAGTGTGGGAATGCGAACATCTGCTGCGATTCCCATTCTAGTTTCGAGGGTCGACGTTTTGCGGCCGAGTTATTTGCGAAACCGTTTCACTCGTTAGGGGGCAATTATATTCAGACGGTAATTGAAATTGTTAGTTGTACTGGCTTAAGTAGTTTTTAACACGGTAAAGTATTATTTTTGCTTACGGAAGAAGGGTAATATTTCTTTTAAGCGTAGTTATTTAATTCAGTACAGCCTTTATAAGAAAAAATTCACGCGATTATGTAGGAACGTTTGCTGCTGAGAATAGAGGGGATATTATTTTTCTTCTAAATCTTGGAGACTTTGTTTTGATTCTTGACTCGAGTGTTTTGTGAAATGTGTATTGTATGATGGACTATTATAATGTTGCCAAATTTACGCATTATTTTTGTAACGTATTTATGCACTACACATTTAGTTTCAAGTTCTAGAACCAATTTAAAATAAATGTTATCCCACTCACCAATAACAGAAAGTCGTATCTGAAAGTTCCGTGTGGGGGAGTTCTTGAAGTCCACACGGCATCGGTACACCCCCTCATCATCTAGCTGCACTGTGTCGAGCGTGAGAGAAGCTGGCCTGGCGACCGTCGCGAAGTACGCGCGGGGACCGAACGCGTTCGGGTCTGACCATTGCAGCGCCTTGTTGAAGGAGCGGCCGCGGACGTCGAAACTAGAAGAGAAATGGGTGATAATATACTTTAAATATAGAAAACGATTTAGAAGTTTGTTCAGAAACAATAATAATTAAAAATAATTATCACATAATATTAGGCTGTCGTGTTGGTTTAGTGGTTAGTGACTTTGACTGCTAAAACGGAGGTCGTGGGTTTCATTCTCATCCAGGACAAATCTCTACTAATATTGTAAAGAGGAAATATTTGATTGTTTGTTTGTTTGCATTGAATAGGTTCAGAAACTACTTAACCGATTTGAAAAATTCTTTCACTGTTGGGAAGTTACACTATCTCCGGGTGATATAGGCTATATTATATTTATTAATTTTATTTTTTTTGTTAAATACCCGTGAGAAGTCAGGGCGGGCTGCTAGGTTCTTATAAAACACATCAGATCGCACACCGTTACGAGAAAAGAGGGGGCCGAATTGCCATATCCCTAAAACAATGTTTACTATTTATTTTAATTTGTTGATGTTGCCAACCGCGTTTACATACTCCTACTTCTACTCTAAAATACTTTATTCTGCAGAATTTCATAAATCTGGAATCCAACCCAATAAGCTTAAGAAAGTACTAGGTAGAAAAAGCCTCACGTTGGTGGCATGATAAATTAAAGGGACACAGCAGCAGTATGACTAGACAGCTTTTTTATAACACGCATCGTAATAATAAAAACCTATACCTTTTGTTAGTAATATCCGTTCCTAAGACTACAGAAGGTCGAGCAATTCATACATATTGACAGACACATCATTATTAATGACGTTTATTAATTTTGAGTGTCACGTTAACCTTTCGTTATTTTGTAAATAAGTTTGAATGGTAATTTATAAAACATTCGTTTATTTTAGAGTAATAAATGATTTTCGTATTAAATATTTGTGTTACGAGCGTCGAGGCTACTGTATACACTTGGGATATTAAGACTGTCGTTAATGATTAATTGTTATACTTGTGTGTGTACTTAAATATAAGCATTATTCATGGTTTTCTTTAAATAATACAATATTTATACTAATACGGGCTGTTTCCCGCGGCTACGCCCGCGTGGATGTCAGTTATGGCAGCAAAAAGTAGCCTATGTCCTTAATTCTTATTCCTTAATTCCTATGTCCGTATTTCATTTAAATCGGTTCAGTAGTTTTGGCGTGTAAGCGCGACAGACAGATAGACAGACAGACAAAGTTACTTTCGCATTTATAATATGTATTATCTAGTAAGGATATTAGTAAGGGTAATTGTTTACTCCATAGTTTGGTACGTTGCGTTATAGTATCAAATACAGAATTGTGGTCTTAACTGTCTCTATTATTAAAAAATAATAGCATTTAATTTAAAAAGTGTCCCTGATTACTTATTGCGCAACATCTTTAATAGTTAAAAAAAAGAGGCGATCGAAATTGAATATAAAATGGATTTGATGCGGTCAAAATTAAATTAAAAAATTGGTTTTATGAATGAAATAAACTCAACCTATACCGGGTTTATAGCTGGACATAGGACTGTCCCGCGTGGCGATAAACACTTAGCTCGCGGCCTCTTGCGAGAGATAGTCTACAATTTAAGCACCGTCCAAAAAATATGAGATCAACAACAAAAGTCATGTTAACCATTCAAACTAAACGAAACATTTGTAAGTCTAAATTAATTTTATTTTTAATACAGTTCCATTCCCTCGTTTAAGGCTACCACAAACGACGATTTCAAGTAAATAATATTTCAAACAAATTACATGGCGCACCATAATAATATACTCTCTGAAATGGCTTCGCTAGTTGCTATTTTATAGTTCCTCATTAGTAGCAGAAGATGGATTGTACGCGTAATGGTCGCCTTATTAAATGGAACTTGATTTTTATTTCAAATCAGGATATTTTTTATTTTTCGCTTTATGTAGTATGAATATATTATGGTTTTGTTTGATCCGATGTTTTTTTAGCTAACGGCGACCAATATTTAATTTAACTTTGACATGTTAAAGAGCTTATTTTACTTAAAAAACTTCTTGAACATGCGATAAAAAACAAGGTTCTTGATTTTGTAATTTTCGGAGCCACACTAAAACACCGGCTCTGCCAGTGCGTTGCACTTGAGTTTGTGAGAGATATAAAGTCCAGTACTGTATCTAAAGGACTTTGAGGTCTGAAAATGTCCACGGGCAGCAATGTTAGTTACCATCAGGTAAAACAGTGGACTTACCTTGTCTATCAATTAAAAAAACGAACTTTTAGTCGAAAAAAAAAAGTCAATACCAAAAAGAGGCTGATCAAAGAGCAATCGATCTGGCTATGTTTTGTACTGGTTAGATCTTTAGAAAGCCACAACCGACGTGGACATAAAAATAATTGATTAGTGTACTTAAAGTAAGCCTGTTTATGAACAGTTGTTACTTTAAAACTCTAGAAGGCAAACTGATTTATTTTGAAATGTAACACGTTTTATATACTCAAAAACTTCGTGAACTCCTGCTTTGTTTCTGAACTTGTTACATATTACTTAGACGGTAACTTTTGTGCTTCATTGAATTATGATGTCAAAGATCTCGGCGTGCTTGCACTTCGACTCACCAAAATCAGATACTTATTTATAAAAAAAAAACTTTATAATCCGCCATATTATATTTTTCTCAGTGTATAGATACCAATAGAGGTATGTGTAATATAGTATGCAGTATTTACAGGTTTTGCTGAATTCAGCCTTTTCTAAATTTGGGGTCGCTGTAAAGTCTCAAAAAAGTAATTAATGCTATCGGCCTTATTTATAAAAATCTCGACGATGGTTAGCAATTGATTAGCACATTCTTATTTCTTATAGTCTTTTATACCGGCTCCAAATACTACTTAAAGACGTCCACACTTTTATATTTCGTGTCACTTTATATCTAAAATATTTATAAATTATAAATAAGTCAATAAATGGGGTCAAAATCACATACTCTAAACTCAAAGTAAGTAGCTAAAGGACTTGTGTTAAGGCATCAGAGACAAGGAAGGTCCTCAGAGCTAGCGACAACTTGAAAACCAATGTGTACGCCACTCGACCACCGAGGTCGTTAAAAAATCCACCAAAATTACCGCTTCTTTAAAACCATTTCACAAGAACCATTTTCCCTTCACTTGGATAGAGATAGGCTGGTATTACCTGAATGTATTAGTAGTCAACGGATTCGAAAGACTGAACAAAAGTTAATACAACTCAAGTCACGTTACGTGCCTTCTATAAATAGATTTTATTTTCGCCGCGCCTCTATCTAAGTATTTCCTATTCGGTTCCTTTGCCTACTATCTATTTACTAAATATCTAATAAAATGCCTGAACGAAAAAGTTTTATTTGTCTCGTCATTGCACTTTTCAGTAAGTCGAATGTCAACGTATAGTACGTAAGTGTATGTATGGTAAGGTTTTTGTTTAAAACAAAGCATTATTACGTTTTATGTTCTGTTCGAAAATTCTTATTTGCAGTTATGGAAATATTCTAGCTTGCTACCATATGTTACATTAATATGCAATTTTCCATTGTCACGAATGAGGTTGCTTTCTCTTGTAAAAAAGGAAGTTTTTACTAGAACAACAAATTAAATATTAAACAACCGTAGAGTCGTTTTTCCAGATTCCTCATCCACTACTTAATAATATATATATAATATATATATAATATAATATATCTTGGGACATCTCACACACGGTCATCTGATCCTAAACTAGGCAGAGCCTGTGCTATGGCAACCAGACAACTGATAAAGATACTTATATATTTCTAAATACATACATATTTTAGATAAATTACACCCAGACACAGAACAAATGATCGTGCTCATCACACAAAGATTCGTCCTGGGTGGGAATCGAACCCACGACCTCCGGTTTAGCAGTCAGGGTCACTAACCACTAGACCAACAAGCCCGTCTTCAAATATATGAACCCAGTTAAGTCAGTTTAACTTAAAGTTTAAGACTAATTTCTGAAAGTAACAGGTAGCAAGTTAACATTGACTGCAGTAACCCATCTCACTTGTCACAGCGACCAACTTGCAAAAGTCAACCGAGGGAGTTGCATAATTAAACATTTGTAAGTTCAGCCAATGAATAATTAAAACTTATTACTTAGTTAATTATTAGAATTTCCAACAAGGAAAATGTGCTATTAAATAATAATTCTAAAATTAATACCTGTAGGAGTATTTTTGACTTGCATAAACCTTCATATTGGTTGAATTGGTAATATTATGTTGATAAAAATATGCTAATAACTTTAATTGACCATGATTTGTTAATACTTGATACATTTAATTAATATTTAAATAAAATTCAGAATAGATTTAAAATTACAAACAAGAGCAAAAAACAATGAAATCTTAATAAATGTTAGAATTGTAAAATATGTACCTACTATATTTATTTTATATATGTAAATAAAACTGAAAATAACAAAGCGAAATTCCTGCCGGGTGGCTATTGACTGGGTAGTCAATAGCAAACATTCTAACAATATGGTTTTCCATTCGTTAGCAAACATTACACTCAAATACCATCGTAGTGTTAATTTTAAAGAGTATAACTATCCATTTGCGCCATTCACACACAGCCTGCACATACAAAATATCCGGTATTAATAAACGATTTTCCTCGAAATTTAGAGAAGGCCTCAAACATATTAGTTGGAATTCTCACCGAATTCGAGGTAACAGCGTAATGGAGTCAGTGATTATGCCAATCACCTGTCGTTATCCAGATAACTACAGAGCCCTTCACTGAACGGATTCAGGGCGCTACTTACTTCCGCAATACTTGCTTTTAAGCCAAATTCCACTACGGTCATTATATTAAATTATTTGCTGACTAAAAGATAGATAAAATCTTATAAAATAATAGAGAATAAATTTCTCTAGTATTACATAAGATTTTATTTCATCATTTATAGTAAAATTATTTATTTTCTACCAAGTTAAACACTTTGAATTAACAATGAATGCTGTTGCTAATAATAGGATTCGAAAAAACTTATTTCATCATGTAATTATTTATTTCATCATGTAATTATTTATTATTAGATTTAGGTATATAATTAAAACTTTTTCTTTATTATGTAAAATAATTAACTATAATTAACCTAGAATATAATAACCCTTGTTAAGAGTGTCTTGAAGAGAAACATATTCTAAGCAAACAGAGTTTATGAAGTAACTTGACTCGTAGCGAAATGTTATTAGCTACGACCGCGTAGTTCGCGTAGCAAGCTACGACGTAGACATTACAAATTCTTTTGTTATACAGTAAGCTACAAAAATAGCTTTATCTCTTACTAAATACGAGATTATCCATGTAATAATGCTTTTAAGATTTAAGTAACTAAGTGCTTATGATATTATTATTCTAACAAAACTCGAACACAAATCTGTGATAAATTCTGTATTAACTGGTAAGACTTTAGGAATTTATTACAAGTATTTGGTTACCAACCTTTTACATATAAATAAACTTGATATTAACTTACGCTTTGAAGATGTAATACTTATCCGTAATAAATTAGATCGCATTATTACGCAAGATATATCTTAAAGACGTTAAACCTTACATACTGTTTTGCTAATAGGGTAGACTCAGTATAAAAATATGTTTCTAATATTTTGTATTCTAATTATTTTCGAAATATTTTAGCAGTTAGCGAGTGACGTAATAAGATATTGAAACTTTAAGTGCAATGACACGTTTGTTGAGATTTTTGGTGTCGAATAATTAATGCGAAAAATAGGATATATAATTAACTCATTTTGAGCAGAAATTATGTAGACTGACTCTATACTAGATGTACTCTTCACCCCTTTTGAATAGATATAACCTTTCAGTAGAACCTTGTTTAGTAGTAGTTCCACTAAAAATATGAAAAAGTATGTAATCCTAACACTTTGATAGATAATCACACCTTGAATCATTTTATATTCTATTTTACATACTGACTTTACAATTCTAGTTCACATTCCGTCCACAGTGTTCAGTATTCGCGAAGGCAGTAGACCCAGTTAAATGTTACTACAGCAGTAAATACTTGATGCAAATAAACAGTGGGCGATACACGCTAACCTATCTCACTGACATTTAAGTTACGAGTTAACAATGTAGCACAAAGGTTTTCACAAACTCTAGACAAAGTAACAAAGGTGTTAAATATAATTTGCGGTAAAGTTAATTCAAATTGGTTTTTATAAACCGATGTAAATGAGTTAGCCTTTTAATTTGCGGTTTGGTAAATCTGGAATAGATTGATTTATTTTTATAACAGTACTAGCTTTTGTAGCGGTGTCAGCCATTGCTGCAAAAAGTAGCCTATGTATTTTCCTGGAATCCAAGATTATCCCATACTAAGTTTTATCAAAATTGGTTCAGCGATTTAGGCGTTAAAGCGTAAAAGACAGACAGAGTTATTTTTGCACTTATATTATTACTATGGATGAATCAGGGTTGCAGGCCAAATACTGGGTTGATAAAAATTTGATGGACAATATTAGACCCAGATATTCCAACGAGTACGTACCGAAATATAGCCAAGAAAAAATATTTTTAAAACTCTCCAATCTCTAAAACTATTTATTTTTTTAGTACACAGTGTAGCACAAAGGCGAACTTAATGCCAGAAGGCATTCTATGCCAGTAAACCTTAGAAGGTGACGTCAAATGAAAAAAAAAAGTAATTCTTAGATCTATTTTTGAGAAACATTATTAGGTTTTTACCTTCTCGCTATGATTTTCGCAGCTAGGAAAATAAACGAGATAAAACCGTGATGACAAGCTAGTTTGAATAATGTGTTTTAATTTTGTTTAGTCATGATAAGTTTAAGCATAATGCTAGACTACCCAAATACTCGATACATTCAAAATAAATAATACAACCGAGTTACTTATAATACCACGATAATAAATTAAGGCACGATAAAGTGGTTCGTATCTTGTGAAGGCTTAGAAGCTCCTTGACCTGGTGTAAAGCTATCAAGGTCATGAGCCCTTCAGGAAAGAAAGGCTTCTAATATTTACATACAGTGATGAATGGGAGCCTTTAATCAATACATTTTTTGCGTATACTCTGCTGAGTAACGGTAGGGTTCTCTTTGAAAGACTGTATTTTGTTCAAATGATTATTTTTTTAAAAGGGTTTACTAGACAATATAGCCCTTTTAGGCAAAGGTTTAGTTTACTTAGCATTCAGTGGTTAGGTATACTTCGTTTGTGTGATCTCGTAACAAATAAAAATTATTTTATAGAAATCTAATACTACTTACAACAACACTAGCAGTAAACAAAAAAAACTGTATGAGCTATTTATCAAACAAGATTCTAAAGATTCAAGATTCCCAAGTAAAAAAAAGGTGGTAAAAATAAGCTTTCTTAAAGTCAGAGAATATATAAGAACTTATTTAATAATTTTAAATTTAGCCACAGATAAAAAAAAATGTCTAAAAAACAATTAATCCCATCGACGTCAGCAACGAAATTGAAATCGCCCACAGAATTAGCTACTAGTATTTGTTCACACAATTCCAATGGGGAGCGTGGTTCCGGGACGGTTCAATCTGCGACCAGTTATCGCCTTGACACCGATGGTTTATAGTATACGGGGTGGATATTTAAAAGCCGTCGGCAGTTACCCTAATAATAGGGCTAACGACGCCCAGTGATTAATGACCGGGCAGGGC
This sequence comes from Diachrysia chrysitis, assembly GCA_932294365.1. NCBI lineage: Eukaryota > Metazoa > Arthropoda > Insecta > Lepidoptera > Noctuidae > Diachrysia > Diachrysia chrysitis. Next base: position 5,315,188 of record OW028661.1, read on the forward strand.
CGGGCGCGCTGTCTAGTTTTGCGATACTATGAAACTACTCCAGTAATTGCTCTGTGTATGATGAGCTATAGTTTGTGTACGTTAGTGTAATTATTTTGTGCATTGTCTGTGCAAGTTGTCATCCGTTGTTTGCTAACATACTAACAAGATTCGCGTCTCAAGATAGCTTGTTTGTAATTAGTTTCTTAATTTAATTAGTAATAATAATTATGAGCAATTTTACTGAGCATGTCTAAAGAAATACTGTGTAATAATGTAGTTTATTAATTTAATTACCGTCCTTTTTGAATCTATAGTTAGACTCGGTTTCAGTTTCATTAAATAAATATGCACAAAAGCTTTTTCTATTATTATTCAAACTAAATAAAGAAATAATATAGTAATAAAATAATTAATTGTACTAATTATATTAAGAGTTCTTTTGAGTAAATGAAGGTAATAAAGAGAAATAAAGTTAATAGAAGCCAACACAATATCAATTTTACAAATACTATTTGCTATCTCGCATTTGATTATTATTAATTACATTCCGAAACACATTCCAGCTAAAACATTCGCTTTTTTAATGAAAATGGTCTCGTCTCCCAACTACCCTGGCTGCGGTTTAATAAAGGATGTGCAACATATCTTGATGGAATGTGTCCGAAACGAGGCTTTTAGGCGGTTACATTTCAAAATTAATGCTCATATGGGTTTTGTGAACAGTAAGTATCTCCGAACAAGCTGAAATACTGTATAACTTAGCAGCTATGTTTGTGTAATAGATAATATTGTTTATTAAGATTTTTTTTTGTATATTTTTGTTGTATTTCATGAAACGAAATTGTCGACTAGCGAGAACGTTCTGATTGTGTGATGAGTGAACGACGTTGTAGGCTATTATTTGTGTTAGCGAACTGTTTCAAACTCATTATACAAGAATTCGCATTTAATAAAATCGAAAGATAGAAATATATATAGATAGAAGACATACAAAAGAGCAAAGAGAGCATATTAATGATGTAAATTGAATACCCGCTGTTTAGATTTGAAGAAAAAAACATTTATTGCTTTCCTAGGATATTAAATTCTTTGATATCTGTTTTAATAATCTTACGTAGGTATCGGTTTTAACGGTATTAACTTAGAGTAATCATAAACAAGAATAAAGCGTGTGCATCGCTAGGTATCCCCTTATGCTAAGCGAAAGCACATTTTTAGCTAAATGAACTGCTCTCGTTTACTGATTTATTTTATTTATTTAATAATTTATGTACACACACAAAGTCAAATTTATGTGATATATTTCGTGCGACGATAGACATTTACGCGAAAATATTGACGGTTCTGATATTATTAGGGTAATATTATGTAGGTTTTGAGATAGTTTCAATAAAACGGTGTGCTCTGTTTTGACACGATTTTACATGTTGATACTAGTGCCAACAGTTCATACTTGATATGCGCGCTCTATTTATTTATTATTATACTTATTTATTCTTCTAAGGGACCTTCTAACCTTTTAATAAACTGGTATAGCTCTTGCCTTAATCGTTCAAACACTGCCATACAATATAATTAGATGTTCCCAGGTCTTAGTTACCAGAGAATCACGACTTATGTATGTTATCAGATCATGAAACGTGCGTGCAAACGAAGCCACACTGAAACCGGGTTTATCGCTGCGTTCCGTGCGGCACTGTGTATCTGTTGTATGTGATATTAACTTGGCACATCCTGTTAAGGTTGTTGGTATTTTAAACAATCTTAAAGTAATGTATTTTATATGAATTAAAATGTCCATTTTGCATAACTTCTCAAAACACGATCTGTCTTTAAAAATGCTTTTGCAGTACATTTTTGTCAACTTCCCAATAAAAAGAAACATCTGAGAAACTATCATTAATCCTGACTGCACGGATAGGTAAGTGTGTGTGCGTGGTCGCCACGCCAATTAGCACTGTGCGCGACGTGCCGCGGGTTCGATCCTCGCACGGGACAAGCATTTGTGTGATTCTCAATTGCTTGTTCCAAGTCTGGGTGTTATTCGTGTATGTGAATTGAATGTTCGTGAAACCTTCCGCGATACAGGAATCAAATTCCATAAAAGATCGAAGGAGGGAGAAATTACTATATTCATGAAATATATATAGATGCTTGCTATGTTAAAAACGCTTATTCAAACTCTTACTTTAGTCATAATATTGGAAACATCATGCCTGAGTGTAGTTCCATTTACTATGACCTACTAATACCAGTAATAGCGTCCAGCAAAGCGTTTGACGATAAGCCAAGCGCCACGCCAGTCCACCGCGACACGCTCGCTTCACTTGTGACGAACTCCATGCTTAACCTAAACCCTTTCCTGGCTTCCGATAGAGATAATTCCAAATTCTTGTTCGCATTGAAATAATTGTGAAGTTGATAGTATTAAGAGTTTCATTATTTAGACAGTACATACTTTTGTACTGTAACTATGTACTGTACCTGGGTATTGTATCTATGTTATTAACTGCACTGTTAGCCGAGAGGTAAAGATCACCACGCTAAATACCATTGTGCACGACGTGCTGTGGGTTCGAACCCCGCATTGGACAAGCATTTGTGTGATCCCGCGACAAAAGGATTCAATTCTTTAGGGAGGGAGTCGTTTTTATATAATATAAAAATATGTACCATACTTTTACATACCGAATCTATGTATCGTATTCGTAGATACTTTTATATACCTACAAAACCTAATTACTCAGTTGCCTTTTACAAAAAAATAAGGCAATCTATTCACTACATAAACCCTTAGAAAGCCTATAGAAATTTCGCATTCTAAGTACAATTTAATACCTAATGGAAAGGAAACATGAATGAATGTATTTTTCCATTGACATTGAGAACAGACGGAGATATCAAAAGGGTCTTATAAAATAATAATAACGTGGACATGGACTCAGAACGGCATATAGATACATAAAATATGAAAACTACCTGGTCCGTTTTACGTGATCCCGATATTTCAATCCACTTCAACTGTGCACGTAGGATAATGAACTCAAGACCAAATAAAATATGGACGGAATTGGATTGATTCAAATTCCAATCGTATCAGTCGGTCATTCGTGTAAGTTGTAGGGATGCTTCTTTGAAGTTGAGAATATATTTATTTTTGTATATTTTGGAGATCGACTCCAAATTCTTTTGTTGAGTGGAGGGATTCGGTTCAAATATTCAGTTCCTTCAAATCGTAATATTTTCCTTCATTTTTTGTTATATTACTGCTGATTTTTGATCGCTGATTATTCTTTTTTAAAACATTTAAAAAATGAAAAATAAATATAAAGAATAGATATTAAAATCAATAAATAAAAATTACTGCTATAATATTAGGGCTACATTTTGTAATTTTAATATGTTAAGTGTCTGTTCAGTGCTCGAGTCGATGTAAATATCACACATCCGGAAAAAAAACAAATAACAAAGGATGTCACAACCCTATTACAAAAGTTATATCTGTAGCGCGGAAGTCCCTATCTGCCCGAGATCCGGACTAGCGGCCACGGTAAATCAATCCGCCATTTTTGTCTACCATCTCATATTTCATATTTACCTCGACATTAGTGTAAATGTGTATCTGGGAAATTTGTAACAAGATCCAGAGAACAGCAACCCCTTTTGTTTCCCGTGTATGGTATTCTTTATTTATTCAAGTGATTCTTTGTGGGATTGTTCTTTCAATTGATTTTACTGCGGGTTTAATTTATTATGCCATGATTGCTTCTGTTTTCGTATGTTTAATGTACAGAGATGTGGTTTTCTATTTTTCGGATAGATTTTTAGGGTTTCGTACCTTAAAAAGAAAAAGGAATTAATATCATATGCAGGTGTGCAGTCCCTTGCAACTATAAGAAGTCAAGCTTGTATATGAACGCAATAAAAAAACTACCTAATAGTTTTTTTTTTTAATTTTTGAGTAGCACAAATAACTTGTATCACGGAATTTGGCATTATGCTAAGTCCAACGTCACAGTAATGGAAAAAATGTTAATTTTAGTGTTGGAACAAAAAAAGCTTTTCACGATTATAAAGTTATACTTGCAGCTGGAAATTTAACAGTGTCATACATCGATGCAAGAGCAAAAATTTTTTTAACTGCAGATTTAAGTTTGTGTTTAAAGATCTAACCGTGAAAATCAGCAATTTTTTTTCAGACTCGCACTTGTCCGGTTTTTTTCAGATAACTGGACATGTCCAATTGATTTATCATGGACAATATTAGAAAACTAGAAAGCGATGTTTGGCATTAATGTGTCTAAAGTGAATTTATCAATTTTTAAATTTGTCTATGAGCCAATGCACACATATTTGCGGATAATGCGTAGTATCATTAACAGTAATCATAAACCACATGCAACTTTTAATTAAATGGTATTGACACAAATTCGCAATATCTGATCTTGCTCGTACTGGGTCATCCAATACAGGAAATTACGTAATAAGTTTCAGTTTTTTAATTCAAAGTGTAGCCAATGTAATTATGAGTTCGCCAACAAATTTTATTCATCAAAAGTGTTTGCGTATTGCGGTTATATAAATTGAGAATATATAAAATTCGAAATAAACTTATATTTTCCTATTTACGATTTCGTTATGAATCTGGATGATGTTAAGCATTTTCTAAAAAAACTTCTTAATTCAAATTCTCTATAGAAAAATTCAAATAATAATCTGCTAATCAATTGGAGATTTTTATGTTTGGCCATATATTATGTTTTACCGTAATGATGTTACTAGTTTAGAAATATAGCCCATAGGTAAAATGTCATCTTAGGACACCTCACACACGGCCAACTGATTCCAAACTAGGCAGAGCCTGTATTATGGCAATCAGACAACTGATAAACATACTTATAAATACAAACATATTATAGATAAATTATACCCAGATATAGAAAAAATGATCATGCTCATCACACAAAGATTTGTACTGGTTGGGAATTGAACCCACGACCTCCGATTTAGCCTGCAGTCAGGGTCACTAACCACTAGACGAATGTGTGCACATTTTTCAATTGCGTATCATTCGCTTTCCCCGATACTTGACTACAAAAGACTGTCTAAATAGGGTGAAGATAAATGCTTAAAGAACACACATATACTAAACACTTATAACCGTCCAATTCCAAAAACTGGCTACATCTCAGAATACATGTTAAATATAAAGTAGGTCACTATTATAATGAACTCTCGTGCATAAGTAATAAGTATAATAATAGGTTAACTGATTATACAGGAGTTTATATACCTGACGGTGTAATGCATACACTAAGGAGTTATATGTTTTATTTGATTAATTAAGGTTGCTGTTGTGTTTTTTTTTAATCTTAATAAGCTTAGTTGTGCAAGTTTATAGTTAATGCTTTTACTATAGACTGCACGGATAGCCGAGTAGTTTAGTTCACCACACCAATTACTACTGTGAGCGACGTACTGCGGGTTCGATCCCCGCATAGGACAAGGATTTGTGTGATTCACAAATGCGTGCCAAGTCTGGGTGTTCTTTGTGCATGTGATTTGAATGTTTCTAAAGCCCCTTGCGACTCAAGAATTAAACTTTAAACATAATTGCGGAAAATGGTTTTTTTTAATGCATTTACATATTCTTATCCCTTTAGGTTTGTATTTTAAAATAGAGAAGACGAAGTAGTGGAAGTAAATTTTCATACGATATTATTAGAGATTCATAATCAACTAGAAACTCTTATAATTTCTTCATTACCGTCCATCTATCTGTCTGTCCGTAGATTATCTACAGTTATAGATTATAGATATGATAATATAAGTACATTATTATCTTGTCAGCTTAATTTTTAAGGTAAATTTTTGTTGGATACTGTAGAGTGGAAATTCTTATATTTACTAAACAATTTTTTAACAATTTTTTAACAGTTTATAATAGGTATCTCTCAAGTTTACTAACAATAATTACAATAACACCGTCCGTTTATATACATGTAGCTATTACGGATACGGATGTGCAGATCTGTCTGTGTACAAGATCTGGTGTCGGAATCACATAAATTTGTCAAAGGATGATTGATGTCTTGGTCTCGTCGGAGCTTATCCGCTGGCTGCCCGGCACTCGACTGGTCAGCAATTAATCGAACCGCAACTGTCTACACAAAACTATATAAGTATAACTACTGATTGTAGGTATACAGTTTTAATGATTATTTTGATTTTATGTAATCTTGTGTTAGTTAAAGATTTTATGCTTTTGAGTTTATTTTATTTTTAGGTTTTGTAGTACTAAACATTTTTTTTTTGTACAAAGGTCAATTATCCATGATATTGTATTAAAAAAAAATGAAAAAAAATATAAGTCTATTTTGTTGTTACTGTGCCCTGCTGTGGGATATTTATAGACTGGTATTATAATTAAGTTTAATTATAAAAATTACTGAAATGAAATAGTTTATTTTGCAATTAAGATATACAATCAACACCTCACTTTTTTTGAGCTCGCTGAAGTCGACATTTCCTAACTGACTGCTCTGAGAAGAAATGTCGAAACAAACTCTGGGGGCAAAATAGTTACTCATACTCAAAGTAAAAATAGTTTTAATCGTTGATATCACACATTCAGGCATGTTCCGAAATATAATATGATGTCACATTAGAAGAAAGTTATTATTATGATATTATCAGCGCTGATTTTTTTTTTATTAACCTCTCAATTTTATCAATGGTAAGTATATTCATATTAAGCAGAAAAAATAATTAACAAATTTAATTTAAATTTACTGGCAGCCCACAATAGGAATATCCAAAAGCAATATCGTGGAGAACAATAGACATGTTTAAATAGTCTAACATTAAACATGCAATCCTACCACACCGTTATAATTGCAAATACGTAAACTAATAATATTGTGTTTGGTTTCAATAATTAATATGACAATAATCAATTATTACAATCGGGACTACGGCGTAGTAGTGAAGCTACGAATAGATTACGTAGCTAATCGTAGCCAGTGTCGTAGCTCTGTGGTAACGAATATTGTGAGAATCGAGTGCGTTTCTAGTACCTTCTAATATTTTCCAAGAAAAACGAGTACATTCTATGGAATAAATTAAATGTGACATATAGTTATAGTCGGTTCTTCATATTTTTTTTTAATCTGAAGCTACGTAAGTTCTGTTTTTTTTCTTTTCATTTTGTTGAAATGTCACATCACATTCATGGCTGACGCTGGTCATAATTCATCAGCAGTGGCAACGTGCCATGTTTTAAATATTCCAGTTTTCTAACAAAAATAACATTAAGATATTTCTGAAGTAAAGTACTTTTCAACTTAAATTACCTGTAAATAGGCTTGCCGCCGGTAGCCTTCCCAGCGCGGAACCACAGCACCATGTAGACGCGGTCCTCGGCGGCGTCGGGCGTGACGTCACACGGCAGCGACGCCGTGCGCCCCAGCACCGCGTCCACGTCCACCGTCGACACTACAACCAAGAATAAATAAATGAATGTTTGTCTGATGCAACAAACAAAAAAAGAAAAAAAAAAATGGCTTTCGATATCTTTATTTAAGTACCTACATATAAATGTATATTATATTTTAAATTTTATATGAACCTTAATTGACATAATACGTATATACATTTTTTTATTAATAATATTAGGTACATGTACCTTTTAAAACATTTAAATATAAATATCAAACCGTTTAAAAACAGTTTAACAAATTACTTTCAAGATTGTTTGAAATAAAGAAAAGAAAACAATTATTTTCTCAAGGGCTCTTCTAACGACCAATCACAGCTCATTGACTTCCACACCCTAGGTCCTTAGTTAAACTTTAATTAATTTCAAGCGTGCCTATTATAGAGGGTAGGATAACTCTCTTTAGGTTCTACTGCTCATTATTTCTTTCATTATTCCGCCGCCCTCTGTACCTTTGGCCACATCCCGGGCATAGTGTGCACGTTATTACTCGTTATAATACAGTCTTAAGCCTCACCGTACCCCTCACTAGTCGGCCCTTCAACGCCATAATTATACTATAAGCGCCATAAATTACTCCAAGAATTTTCTCATACATACGACCTCTTCCGTTCGGTTAATTTAATACAAGTTACGTACCCTACGCACGAGTAACTCGACGAAAACTTATCACAAAAAATCCTTTTTATGAAAAACATAATTTTCCTCGCATTTTTGTTTCCGACGTCGTTGTTAGGACCGAGAGAGAATACACGTCGTTTGTTGGATAATATCAACGAAATTGTTCTCGTACAAGAGCAGCCATTCAACCATGATACTCGTTAGATTAAAATGCATGCACACTTCTGTACAGCAAGGCAGACGAAAGCTAATTTCGGTTTCCCAAATCGTCGACACAAGACATTCAAGCTCCCTGCGCGTCGGGAACACGCCCCGCCTCTGTATAATTCTAAGGAAAAGAATGTCTAAGTGAATATCACTGTTATTCTGTACTTCCATCGTTACGATTCCTGGCTTCCCTTTCCCGAGGCGTTAAACAGACTATGAATATAAATAAACGCAATATTAAAACGCTCCGTTTCCACACCGCATGAAATAATCTTCTTTTCTTTAAGGAAAAACTGTCACGGTGTTGGGGACAAGTAATGTACACCATCAGTCATACTTAGGAGGAATTTTCAATTTACTCAGTGTGAAGACTGCCCTAATAAAGACGGATTACTTGGTCTCGCGGTGCCAGTCGGGTATCAATTTGCTTGAAGACCCAAGGTACCTATTGTGCGCCCGATATAATATTGCGTAACTTTTTATGTCCTAGACAAATTATGTGCAATAGCCCTTACGAGCGAGGAAACTAACCTTGGAGGCCTTGGAGCCGTGTCGCTATTTATAATCCCGTCTGTGCCAAAACCGTAATGTGGTTTTTATCAAGTAATCTTTAGTACACGACTGCTCCAGTTTAGTTGATCGTTACTTAAGTGAATTTCTTTGTAAATTAGACTATAAAACTAAGCATTTTTTGTAGTTTCCTATTAGTTTTACTGAGCCGAGCTAATTCATAAGCAAGAACTAACGCGTAATAATTAAAATACCAAAATAAATTAATGAGCCATAAATTTTGAATGTCAACTTACTAGAGTGAAATTTGCCTACGAAACAATGAATATTTTACAAAAAAATTGTTTCTTACGTAGTGATTTAAACTTTTTTTATCTAAAAATGAATATGCTAAACAAGCAAGGAAAAAGTTTTGATGTAAACAAAACGAAAGAAAAAGAGCAATCCCAGCTTACAGTAGGACGAGACACGACGCCTCTTCGCATTAAGATAAGAGCGAAGAAATGAAATTCCAAATCGGTCCCGCCCCTTTATTTCGATGTCACCGCCGCGTTTGAGTTAGAATAATTTCACAATAAAGCCTTCTGACAAAGCCTCAACTTTTGACGTTGAATGTCACGCATAATGTATCGGAAATATAAATTATATTAGATTGGGGGTTTGCTGTTGTAATGGGTGGCTATAACGCGGCCGCAAAGATTGTGTCGTGTTGGAGGGCACTAAAGAATTGCGGCACTCATTACTGCGGTGCCGAATGTGGCCAGATGAGTTGTGGCAGTGTGGCACGCTACACCACGTGTGAGTCCGTCAATCGGCGCACGTTTGTAGTGAATGCGATCAGTATAACTCGGTTCAATGTAACTGCTATGACACCAATTTTTTTTTAAACTGCTCTTGCACTAAGGAATTTAAATCTTGTGTCGCAGAGGGTTTCTCAAACATTCAAATCACATGCACAAAGAACACCCAGATTTAGAACAAGCATTTATGGATCACAAAAAATGCTTGTCCCATGCGGGGATCGAACCCACAGCACATCGCGCACAATGGTAACTGGCCTATAACACTCGGCTATCCGTGCAGACAAATTAGTTTTCACTTCACTCAACGGACTGAATATCAATTTGAGATTATTATAGATTTAATGTTACCAACAAGTAACGGATTACTGGTTTTATTAAAAAATGTATCAATGGCCAGCAAAGATACAGGTATATAATCAGTAGGTAATTCTATTAGACCTTGTTGAATAATATAAAAAAAAAAATACAAAATGTGTACCTAAAACACACATTTTACTATTTTATACTCACGAATATTATTGATATCTGAACCAAACCGAGTAACTCTTATAACAAATAAGTAAAAAAGTACAGCGAAATAGAAAACCTATTAATTTTATTTCAAGATACTAACTTCACATCGGAGGTGTAGTAAAACCGTACATCGTACTCGAGTACAGTAAAAAGACGCTAAACTTCGCGAAGGGAAGCTAAGAAAAGCTCTTACGTCTCTCGTTCTCTCAATATATCATATTTTTTCGCAGACTGAAGATATACGAGCGGTTGTTTCGCGCGTGACAGGCTTCCGGGGGTAATATTAATAAAATTATTGTGGAGACACGTCGCAAGCCTCAGGCCTGACCTACTCGTCTCGCGAACTACTGCGCTGCTGACTGTACAGCAAGTGTGCACATTGTTCTGCTAACGGTACAATGCGACAACTTGGAATGTTAGTAGACTTACTCGTATACTACTGAAGGATTATTTACGGTATCATGTTGTTTGCATAGACTATAGAGTAACGATAGCGGGGAATATTGTTTAATACGTTTCAGCAGTTTGATGTAACTTAAGTTGATTTTAATTATAAATAGCAACAAGAGAATTATCGTATTTAAACATATCTTACTTTTTGCGGAGCATTCCTCCCAGGCTTTAGTTATTATCTTGTTTATTTACTACATATGCTGATACGCTTTTACGGTTGTATGGAGTCAGTTTGGATCCTGAAAAGACATAGGCAAATTTTCGTTTCGATAACTGACATCCACGCGGGCAAAGCCGCGGGCAACAGCTAGTAACGTATAAAAGGACAAGCATTTAGCATAACTACCTATGAGTTGATAAAATCATGAAACAGTACGTAAATAAAAACGACCACATAATACAAAGTCGCTAAAGCTTTAAAAAACATCAGCTAGCATGAAATTTTTAAATTTCACGGAAATTCAATCCTGCTTAATATTTAGTCGGGGTATAAATAAAGGTCAGTGCGGACATTACGGGTTCCAGGAATTACTCGTTAGTGACGTTCGAAGTTTACCCATAACAGTGCGGCGCATTTGTTCGCAAAGGCACGGTATGTGGTACCATGACACCGCTGTGCGCGACTGTACCTCACTCTGTAAGCTCGAGCATGACGCTAACAAATAATTTGCACTTTCATTAACGAGCATGTGCTGTGTTTTCTTGTACTTCAACTCGTATAGTAATGATTTATTACCTAATAAGGTTTTGTACTCACACAAATTACCTTAGTTACACAAGTTATGTGCTGTAACTATAACCTAACAAACACGAAATGTAGGTTGTAAAATGAACAAGACGAATGTAATAAACCACCGCGAGGTAATTTATCTAGTGGTGGATTTATTATTGTCGTACATAGCGGTATCGGCCACGCTCGATCATCGCCGATATCCAATTACATTAAAAATTCAATTCATTCATCACGTCTACAATGAGTGGGGGGCGATCAGTTTTTTTCGGCTTTGTGCCCTTTGATTAGATTCGGTGCTGAACGAACCCATCCATTGCGCGACCACAAAAAAGTCGCTGAAGCCACCTCCACCGACTCTCGTTTTCCATTCGTTCCGCTGTCCAGAAATTTTCGCAATAAAATTAATCGTTCCAATAAAATTGGAGCCGAATAGAGCTACCCATGCATGAACACTTTTTAATTGGGTCGCTCTTTTTTGCTTCTTTCGCGGGCATCCAAACGAAAAATCGAACTTGAGCAAGTCCCTCGTTTACATTTAACCGTATCTCGTCGCTGATTAGGTGTACTTACGTGTGTTTTAAATATATACGATGAAAGAGAGGTTTAGTTAGATCTATTTTACCAACAATTTTCGAACGATTCCCAAAACGTTCACATATAAAACTTCACTTGCAAAGTTCACTTTGTTTTTAGATAGCGAACAATAAGAAACATAAAACTATTGAAAAGTTTTCGCTCGAAATATAACAAGCGCTTGAAATACGACACGCTATGTTCAACACTCTCAATCAAAGTGAGCAATTTGTTGCGTGTAAACGCAGCTCCCGACGGATTGCATAAAAATCAGGCAAAAACATGGCACAACGATCCGTCGAACAAACGAAAATATATTTCCCCATTTTCATTTTCGACAAGCAATCGCGTTTAATGGGTTGAACGCGATTCCCACTTGAGTTTGTTCGATTTTGTTTCATTTGATCGCTTCAGCGATTCACCGTGAGGTGTGGCATGAAATGGCGATAAAAGATAAAAATAATCATTTTATTATTTGTTCGTTAATTTGATGTAAGTATTCCGTGATTAAAAGCACGATTTTGGAAATAAATTGTACACGTGTCGCTAGTTTGTAGTGTTGTAATTGTACAAACCTACCTACAAGTTGATACTAATTACAATTTGTTTTAAATCGACTTCCACAACACATGGCATGAAATTGTTCTGATAGTAGTTTGGATTTAGTTGGACTTGTTTAGTGGTCGGTTGTTAAATGGATTGTTAATTGTAATTAATTAGCCTGTGATATTAATTAAATTTTGAAATTTGACTTATAGACTCATTATGTCAAAATAAATAATCAAATTTTGTCTTCCTACTAACTTAAAGGTATTTAAAACTTTGAATAATGTTTTTATTTTTATATTAAACTAGGTCTATACAAGATTTATGAATACAGTCATGTCTAAGCGTCTTGTGAACTGGAAAAGTGGTTGACCTTTGTGCTAAGGAGCTCTGGTAAGATTGAAGCGTAGGATTATTCATAATTACATATTTATTTAAGGCATCTCTGTAGGCAGTGAGTAGTACTTACTTTATAAACGGAACAGATAATTTCTAAAGTGCCACCCCCACAAACTCATATGTCTCCACATTTCAGTTTGTGGAGGTGGTACAATACCGTTAATGGCGCCCAACAGGGGCAATGTGCATGGCTTTATATCCACAATAGACCAAAATTTATACCTATATAAAAAAAAAAAACAATGTAAAAGGAGCCGAGCAGACTGAGCAGGACCATTTTTTATGTGGCAAATTATATGAATCCTATTTATTCTAACATATAAATTATACTATTATTTTTATACACATATAATGATAATATTAACTGGTGTTGCTTACCCAGATCTTCGGCGTCCTCGCTCCACTCGCCCTCCTGCGCCCAGCAAGCTGCAAGCATCACCAGCAGCCGCAGCCACATCACTGAACACATTATAACCAACCTCGTTTACATTGCACCATAAACAATCACAAACACAACCACAGATTATACATTTATTTTTACACTTCATTTACACGGTCGAATCTATTGAGCTTTTTATTATTTTTAATAATGTCATTCTTTTTATCGCCATGTTTTTTGTACCTGAAATAAATAAAAAACAAATTACATATTAAAAATCTCTTTACATAAAAAATATGTATTCTTAAAATAGACATCATTACTACATTAGATACACAAAGGTAACACAAAAAAATCAAATATACTAATATACTTTTATAGTAAATCAACTTAGAATAAGAGGCAAAACTGTAAAAAGTTCTTTAACTCAATTTCGGATATTAATTAACAAGTGGAACAGGACAGTTATTTATATATTGTCACGCAAAGGGCAAACGATAAACGCTAACCATGTGACGCAAATGAAACTTTTATAAATTACCAGGTAAAAACGGGTATTACCGGGTAACGAGGAGGCGGTGAACTATCTTTGAACATTGACATTTGACATTTGACCTCTCTATCCATGTTTCGTATTGGAATTTCTTCGTTCATAAATACTTTTACTCGGTTTTTTTTTAACATTCATCAAATAAAGTAGTCCAAACTTAATATTTTTTGTAAAGTTTTTTGTTATAAAGAAATGATAGATATAAATAAATAAAAAAACTGAGAGCTGACGTATAAAAACTAAGTAGATATCAATGGGCTGGCCACGTCTGCCGAAGGACCGACAGCCGTTGGAGCAAACGAGTCCTGGAATGGAGACCGCGTCTCGGCAACCGTAAGGTGGGACGCCCCCCCGCCAGATGGACTGACGACCTGAAGAAGGTCGCTGGAGGGGACTGGATGCGAAAGGCGGAGGACCGGGTGTTGTGGCGCAAATTGGGAGAGGCCTATGTCCAGCAGTGGACTACGAAAGGCTGAATGATGATGATGATGATATAAATAAGTTATAAAAAAAAATCCCCGAATGCTAATTTAATTTTTTTAAATTTTCATTTATAAATACATTTAAACTATAATAGTATCTATAAGTTGTATATTTATATTTTTGTAAGTTATACGTAAAACCCTTAGGATATACTCCACAGGATACGAAAAAACTAAATTTTGCGAACAATAAAAACAGTTAGTTTCTTTTAGATTTGATATTATCGGTGTCACTCTCACAATCAAGACGAATTAACGACAACTCTCAAGGTAAAATCTGTCAAGTCATTTACGCTACAGAGTTAGCCGAATATATATAATATATATACATGTAACATACACTCGCAAAATATAACCATCCCTCTGTGCAGTCGGGTAAAACCAACATGTAAATTATATGTAAAAGTGATCAACTAAATCTCATTTGGTAAAAAGGTGCATAATCATAATCCTATTCTATGACTACAAATTTTAAACATCTAATTTACTGCATGAAAATACCACGTAAGCACTTTCCACTGCACCTAATAGAGATGAGCATTAAACCCATTATTTTACTAGACACGATTATTTGATACTTAATGCATGTTTAAAAGCATAAAAGGCAACCCTATCTATAAAATCCCATCCACCACAACGAAAAAATGTAGGCAGAAATACTTTTAACTTTACGATATTAAATTAAAATTTTGCTGGCATTATGAAAGCTTCAAACTATACAAAACCACGAGTGGCGCACAGCGCTCCCGATTTTAGCGGACTACCTATTTTAGGAAGTAAATCTTTGCCAAAACCACAGTGCAGGGCTAGCACGTTCGCCGCTGCGAACCGACCGGCTGCCTGTCTCAGCCCAATTCAGCTGTCATCCCTCTCCTAATAATGTACGGAACAAACCGTCGGACATCATTTTCAACAGGAAATCGACTTTCATTGGTTTTTTGGGACTAAAAACGAAGGCTCACCAATATTGTGAATCTTTTGTTTTGAAGCGTGAAAGGCTTTTGTCGGACTAAAATAAACGTTTGGGTTCGCTTTTTAAAGCGCTAACATTATGCCGTTTTGTTCGTTGTATTTCAATCATTCCTGTGCTATCTTTGTGTAAAAATATTTGTGCATTGACGTGAGTAAAATTGTTGTGTCTATTGTTATTAGTTTATAGTATCGGACCTCTTTAGTATTAAGTAATACTAATTGTTTTTTGACTCGCTTTAAAGTACGAGTTCAATGCGTGATTGGAAATATACTTGTAGTAGTAGTAATATATACATATATCTAACACTTATGTTATAAACATGATTAGGTAGTACTTAGTATTTTCTTCTTGCTATACTGTAAATCCTCTCTATGATGCCTTTGAAGCTTGATTTTAGGTTGAAATGTGCAAGTATTAGTTCAAATAATTATAATGAATATTTCAAAGAACACAGCGAAACACAATATCAGCTGCCGCGCAAACTAAAACAATGACCGTTAACGTGACGTAGACAATGCAACTAATACTTACGTTTAGTTTTAGTTCTGAAAATTGCGTTTAGTTGATGAGTGACGCGAGGATGCTGCACGGTAAATAACATAATATTTTAGTGAAAACGAAGCAAAGTATAAATTACACAAACCTTAATGCTCCGGAGATAATTTAACTAAGGCATCAACCGCAATAAAATACATTTTCAAACAGAAACTCATAATGTTCTACCTCTTTAAGTAGTGTTCTGAAAATTATTCAAGTATATTCTAGAATACTAATATTTCCAAGTTTATACAGTTGTCGGAACTCGCTGTATAATTTCAATGGATGATTGGAATAAGAAGAAAATGAAGGGTCTTAATATAGAATGTTGATTCTCTGAAACAACGTTGAATAGAACTGTAATATTCCAGTCAATTGCCTTTCTGTAGTTTGTGCGGACGGTCCATAATCCTCAACCTGCTTTTAACACTTTATATTTAATGGAATTGTTGGCATTTTGACAGCGTGAAGGTTTTATATGACGTGGACTTGTGAAGGAAGTGTAAATGTGTTTCAACTCGTACCGTAAACATTTTGAAGTATAACTTCTTTAGGCAAGCTTGCTGGGGAGTAAGCTGGTGAAAGCGTGACGAGAGCGTTAGGAAAAGTGTGATCGGGCGAGGCGAACGGAAGTTGAGAGGGAGATATAAGTTAGTGAAGATAGAAAGAGAGAGAGAGAGTAACGTGTCGTATTCGTCGTTACGTATGTTTATGTTTCGTATGTAAAAAAGTTTTACTTGAGTCGTCTAAAGCACAATCGTTTTTTTTTATTATTTTTTCTTTATGATTAGATAATGTATACTCCTTAATTTAAGGAGTTATGTTATTGATTCTAATTTTACTTATATTGATTTTTTTTTAAGTCCCTAGTAGGTATATTTTTACTATTCTTTGTAAATGCTGGTTAAACAGTAAATGGCAACTGACCAAGTCCTAGTCGTATAATCCTAAACTTAAGATTTATTTTACGCAGTAGCTGTTGGTGAACCTTTATTAATAAATAAATAAATAAACATTCAATTGTTGCTAGTTCAAAGTAACATAAATAAGTGTAGTTTTATTCAATTCAGCGACCACGTAACATCGAATTCCTGTCGTATGTTCTGTGGTACCTAGATATAAAACATCTTCAAAACCTATTAATTCCAATATCATTTACGCAATGATCGATGCTAAATGTCAAAGGTGTTTAAACGCCAACCTCCTTCTATTAAATCCTACATGTATAAGTGCGTGCCTTAAATTACGACAAGTACATTGACCCCAAAGACGGGCCTGTTGGTCTAGTGGTTAGTGACCCTGACTGCTAAACCGGAGGTCGTGGGTTCGATTCCCACCCAGGACGAATCATTGTGTGATGAGCACGATCATTTGTTTTGTGTCTGGGTGTAATTTATCTATAATATGCATGTATTTAGAAATGTATAAGTATGTTTATAAGTTGTCTGATTGCCATAGTACAGGCTCTGCCTAGTTTGGAATCAGATGGCCGTGTGTGAGATGTCCCAAGATATATTATGTTATTATAAATTATATTATATTATTATATTAAAAGGAAATCGTTTCAGTCATAAACACATTGAAACGCCTAGTTGAACATATGTTTGGAGTCCGGTTTTAGTCCCCTGTCAGAAATATAAAACTTTGACGCTTGGTTACGCTTGTACAGGGTAAATAATGTCTTTTAATCTCTACAGAAGCCTCTGACCCTTGTCCGGGGGAATAAAAACTTTCCAGCAACATTAGCAGAGACGTAAAATTTATTTTTCGATTATGTTTTGTAATACTCCCTTATGTTAGCCGGGCTGGGGTGGGAATGATAAAGCAAAAGGTACTGGTAAAGTTAATTACACGTGTCCTGTATATTTTTGTTCAATGTTTCCAAGGAATATATAATATATAATTTCAATTTTTTTAAATGCAATAATTTTGTTTTTCCTTTATTATAAACAACAAATTGAAAATTCGAATCGATATTTTATTATATTTATTATAGGTTTGTTTATATAAATGAAAAAAAATATGGTTGGGTTCATTTAGCTACTACCCCTTACAAATTACTAACAAAAATTATTAGGTCAGATACGAAGACTTAAAATACAGAAAATATCTATACAAGATAAACATTTGGAAAAAAACGTAAAAGTAATCAATCTTTTTTAGGAAAAGCTTTTTATTATAATCAAATGAAAAGAAACAGAATTCCGACATATTTTTCTTTATTAACCCAGGCGTATTGGGCTATCCTTCAGTCTGGGTTCGTTTGCGTAGCGGTATTTTTATTTTATTCGATTTATGTATTTAGCGAAGTTGCCGCGTAAAGGTCTTTTGATCGATTCCATAAGTAAAACTAGGTTTTAGGTATCTATTAAAATGCTTATTTGGCTTTCAAAAGAGTGATCGCCTTCATTCTAAATCCATATTAACGAAAGCGAAAGTAAAAAAGGTATAAATTTAATTATGTTAAGGATATCTCATGGCTTTACATGATTCAAATAACCTTAGAAGTCTTAGAGTTGGCTCTATAATAAGAGAACCCTTAAGTAATCATGCTGTCTCTGAGTACAGCAGTTAGACTTTGTTTCAATATATTTAATCGTATAATAACTTTCGTGAGAGTATTCATAATTATTTAAAACAAAACGGTTTACTCACGCATATTCTCGGGATCTAACAACACCACATTTCGACTCGCCACACCACTGCCACCGCGGCAGCTCATGATTAGGGACTCCTATTGAGTCTGAAACTAGTCAGGCGATTCCGAGAATATGCGTGAGTGAACCGTTTTGTTTTATATAATATATTTACTTAGTAATGGACAGTAGAAAAAAAAAAACAAAATTAGTTTTTCGGCTTCAGCTCTTAATCGTTATTCTACATTTAACTTGAATTCACAAACAGATTAGTAAACTGCCCCCCTAGACAAGTGGCATTTTGACAAGCGTTTACGATGATAGAAATCGCTTAAATGAAATTAAATGTATAGAAATGACATTTTGTTTCGATAAGTCACGTGACTTGGACTTGTCACTTCCATACATTTGAGCGATTCGATCAGCGTTATCGCTTGTCGCATTGTCACTTGTCTAGAGGCCCTGCGCTCTTTCGTTGCAGGTATCGTTGCCTAGTACTAACGTTTCCATAGTAAACGTGTCTGTCACTTTAAAAGTGCAAACTCAATCACCTAAACGTTAGATAATAAATCGAACGAAAAAAGTACGGCACGCGTTTGAAGAGTTAAAAACAAAATACCCTTTACTTTATACCTTGCGTATGTTAGACTATTTATTAATAGCCAGTTCCTATATTCAAAAAGCGATTCGTTTTGCTTTCAGACGGTAGAATATGTATCGTTTTGCTTAGAAAATTTTACCGTCCGTTAGCAAAACATTTTTCGAATATTGGAAACTGGCATAAGATACAAAAACAAAAGAAAGCATACATAATATTCATCAAAAAGACGGGTTATAATATACAAGAGAATCCCATAGATTCCACAAGTGTTTCACCAACCGCCTACTAAAAGGGACATCCATATACTGATAACTTTTTAATAAACATGAATATTGTTCCGACGCCATAAATCTTGTAACCGACTGTATCGTAAGACAATTTAGTTTATCTCATTTTTTATTGAATATAAAATGGCTGAGTGCGTACCTTCTCTTATCCGATCTGGTTATTTATTGCACAAGTTTGTTTTTGACCGCCTCACGTACTTTATAGGGCGAACCTTTCCTATCCCGAATTGCCAATTGCTATTTGATATATACTTTATGCTGTAACTTTTCGATCTCATATTTCTTGGTATTTTTTCGCTGTGTTTTACATGATTGCATTTTGTTTTACAATAGTTTTGTGATAATGTACTATGAAGTTGAAAGAGTCATTATAATATAAATATAAGAGGTCTAAGTACCTCCACCACTTAGACCCCCAAGATATAAATATTCTATTGGCTTTGTGTGGGGACCATTGTATTTTTATAATCTTAATTATAATAGCTAGTTAAACACTATCTGTAAGAACGACTTATAAACATATAAAACACTTTTATTCTTATTAATCTACGCCTGTATTCCTAAAATAATCTAATAAATATGTTTAAGTGAAGTTTATGATTAAAAGAATTCCCTACGCTAATTTGTATTATGAAAGTAATTATGAAGTTAAGTTATCAAAGTTCATAAAAAATAAATATGACAACACATAATTCCTATCTGTTTTCATATCATAACAGGTAAGAATATACATTGACTGTTTTACAAAACAACTTCGCATTCTATTCACACGTTGCAGATACGGGACAATATACACGGCAATTCTCATTCCCACCCAATATGACAAAAACCGCCAATACAAAAGGGGCAAACGCTCTAAAAAAAAAGAAATAACGCGAGAGATTACAAGCGTGTTCATTGTAAACCATATCCAGTGATAATGACGGGGTAAGGTCCGGTATGAGCTGAGCGCACCGCTCCAAATGGGCGTAAATACTTTGGAAAGACCCTCTTTCCGCCAAACGACAATGCTGAATCTTTTATTAGTTTCGTGAATCGACGGCCAGTTGACATAACCGTCGTCGACATCTGTTGTGATATTACGCCATCTTTTCCAGGGCGTAGTTCCATCGATCCCGGCCGGGAGCCGAATCGACTATTTTTGTGCACGTGGAATATCTGAGAGGCCAGAATTGAATTCGGACGAATACGTGTAGGTGCCGTGTAGGACAGAAAATTGCTGGGATCGCCAGATGTACGTACATACGTTGCGTCAGGTTATTTGTAATTGATAGTTCGTCGGCTGACCACTTTTTGTTTGATTGTTATTTTATTGTTGCGTTCTCCGGAAATTTGGGGTTTTATTCATTTACCGTAACCAAATAATAAAATTGATTGGGAGGAGTCCTTTTAACTTGTAACATGACAATTTTTTTTCATTATTTTTTTAAAATAAATCTAAATAATTAATAATAATGTGAACAACAATACATACATTGCTCTGAACACAAAGTAAGTAGCTAAAGCACTTGTGTAATGGTATTCAAAGACAACGAAGGTACCATAAAACACCCAGACCCGAGACAATGTAGAAAAGGGGTTTTCTACATTGATGCGGCCGGGAATTAAAACTAGGACCTTAGAGCTGGCGACACCTTGAAATCCGGTGTGTACGCCACTCGACCACGGAGGTCATCAATATTTATTAGTTATTTCTTACATACAATTATGTAGGTCAAACCTAAAGATAAAGTTGTTTGAGTGGCCAACTGGTCCGGAAACGCTCAGTCACTAGCGGTTTTCCTTTTAGGCTTTTAGTGTTTACTCAACGATTGACTACAATTCAGCAGCCAAAAACATGGCAAGTCGTGTTTCAAATCGACTGAACAAGTTTAGATGTTTTCGGCCAAACGTTGCGTGTTTATTGTCTATCAGTAAGAGAGTGGAAAAACCAGATAATATAGACAATAACTCTGAGAATTAAACAAGTGTCTCTTGAGGGTACAAAGCTAACATTTCCTATCCCGTGCCTGAAAGCGGGCCCTCTGAGTTTGCCCCCTCAGGACTAATTAGAATAAAAGAGTGTTAAACTTGCCCTAACTGATGGACGCTTTTGGGTTTCGCTTTTGCTTCACTCAGTTCCCTTGAGAGCTCCTTTCCGGTACTCCTGTGACGACGTGAATATTTTATTGTTTGTAATGTGACTTTATTGTACTGGTGTTTAACGCCTAGTTTAACTCTCCTTAAACATGTTGAACTAACATCTAGAGAAGTGCTAAATTAAGTATTGGACGGAATCGAGACATTGGTAGTCTTAATTGAGTTTACTTGTCAGACAAAATGCAATTACCAATTAACAAGTATGTAACAAATAATTAAAATCTCCAATGTATACTACTTAGGCCTACTGGCCCGAAAAATCTAACTCAGAGTTAGTAGCTAAAACGAGGTTAAATTGACAATATTTTATGACAAACTGTCAATGGCTGTCAATTTAACGTCGTGTTAGTATTTACCTCTGAGTTAAAAAGATAACCCGGGCTTCTGCAAGCGGGCCTTAGGGTTATTTCAAAGCCTAAGCAGTCTAATATTCAAACTTAGATAGTACCTACGTTAAAAACTAAAGATGTTAGTCAAACTGTACTATGTAGGTACTTGTGTTTCTCTCGATCGATACTCTTAAAACATTGGGGAAAGAGAAAAGGTAATCTTAAATACCACGCTCAGAAATACAGCACAACAAAAGATAAGATAAAAACAAATTTATGTAACCAAAGATAAGATGCTCGAAGAGACAAAAATGCTCGAACACAACAATAATGCTAGCCAAGCACCTGTATTCCCAACACAATCTGTTATTCATTTGAATATTAAAAAAACTGGAAGCCGCTGTTTCCGAACCTCAATAAAATGTCGCACAATGAGCCAACGGTTCGACACCATATCTCTGAATGGAACATTTTATTTTCTGCTGAAGGGAAATTCGACAGTCGTAAAATAAGCCGCAAAGCAAATCTGTCATGATGTCATTAAACGGCTGGCCACAAGGATTATTTTTATTTCTTACCCAAGATTTATTTTCCTTAGATTAGCATTCCTCTTATTTATGCTAATGTAATTTTAATGGCGCCGCCTTTTTCGGCTAATTTCATTTTACGAAAAACTCCTTGGATTTGTTTTAAACCGTGGCTTATTAAAATGGTTTTGGTGACGATTCTACTTTAATAAAATTTGAATTATCGGTTTAATTAAGCTTGAGACAACTAATTTTCCTTATCTTTCTATATTATATCGTTTGGGGTGAACGGGTCATTAAATTCAGAAATCCTTTATTGTAATGGCTGGATATAATTAAGTGTATTTTTAATTACTTTTAGGTACTTTAAAAGTGTCTTGATGGAAACGTATAGTGTAAGCCTGTATGTAATCGACATTAGAGACGTGCAGAGCCGTAATAAGTCAACAAGGAGTAGTCGAAGTCACGAACGTTTGTATCGGGAAATTCGGATTGAAAGAAATTCTGTGTAGAAGCGTGTAGGGCCCGACACGAACAAACTGTGGCGTGCCGTCGGCAACCCGCGCGTAATAGTCTCCATCTTCTACTACGAGCATTTGTTTACAACTCGAACCGAGTGACGACTCCCATGAAACGACACTAATTCGCAATGGACGCGCGACCGACACGACAGCTGTTTTATGACTTTATTATGTTTTAGAAATTTAAAATTATAACGTTAGATCTGGAGTATAAATAAGTTAACTATAGTGTGCGCCTAACAGAGTATGAACTGTGAGCACCAGTATGAACAAGTGTCGTCGTAAGATTAGTGTCAAAGCGGAGTGTGGCGTTTTATTAATATTGTGTCAAAACCTAATATTATCCTAATAATATCGGAACCATCGATGTTTTTCGCATATACGTCTGTCGACTCACGGAAAATCGCTTAACTAGCGTAGTACTTAAAGGAAAAAATTTCCTTACGCTCGTAATACATTTATATATATACTAGCTGTCCCGGCAAACGTTGTTTTGCCCTATAAATTAAAAATACCTACCCTACCCTACCTACCCTACCCTACCTACCCTACCCTACCTACCCTACCCTACCTACCCTACCCTACCTACCCTACCCTACCTACCCTACCCTACCTACCCTACCCTACCTACCCTACCCTACCTACCCTACCTACCCTACCCTACCTACCCTACCCTACCCTACCTACCCTACCCTACCTACCCTACCCTACCTACCCTACCCTACCCTACCTACCCTACCCTACCTACCCTACCCTACCTACCCTACCCTACCTACCCTACCCTACCTACCCTACCCTACCTACCCTACCCTACCTACCCTACCCTACTTACCCTACCCTACCTACCCTACCCTACCTACCCTACCCTACCTACCCTACCCTACCTACCCTACCCTACCTACCCTACCCTACCTACCCTACCCTACCTACCCTACCCTACCTACCCTACCCTACCCTACCTACCCTACCCTACCTACCCTACCCTACCTACCCTACCCTACCTACCCTACCCTACCTACCCTACCCTACCTACCCTACCCTACCTACCCTACCCTACCTACCCTACCCTACCTACCCTACCCTACCTACCCTACCCTACCTACCCTACCCTACCTACCCTACCCTATTTTTTATTGTAAGTCATCAAAAAAAAAAAAAAAATTTTACCAAAAAAAATTAAAGTTTTTAATTAACAAATAAAATTTAAGGGTTGATCGTAGAGGGATGAAAATTTAGGGTTGTATGTATTTTTGTATGCTGTGTCATAAAAAAATAAAAACAAAAAAATTTGCCTAAAAAATAAAAAAAAAAATTTAGGGGTGGACTACCCTCAACATTTAGGGGGATGAAAAATAGATGTTGGTCGATTCTCATAGATACCGGATAAGCACAAAAAATTTCATCAAAATCGGTCAAGCCGTTTCGGAGGAGTTCAAGTTCGAACACCGTGACACGAGAATTTTATATATATAGAGATTTCGAGCAAAAAAAAAACAAACTAAAGTAACAAGAGTTTGAATCTTAAATTAAGTATTCAAATCATATCTATGCGACTCGATTCTAATTTACTTGCATTATTAATTTCTACTAGTGAATAAAGTCACGTATTCCTATCAATATAAAATATATTTACTAACTACTAAAGTTTTTATCGTTAGCGTGTCTGAGGCGAAAAGTTTTCACGAAGGAATTTCGTTTTCATTCATATCATTTCATACTACGCATGCATACGAATTGCCTCAGTTATGGCACGGTCTTGCATGACAAAAATAATTCTCGACGTTACTTCCGCGACAGTAAAACTAAATCGTTTATCGAGTGAGTTTAACGTGTATTAAGTTCTTGGTAACGCTTATTTTTATTTATTTACCGGTAAAACATTGTTTACGTAACAACGTTACATGTTCTATCAGTAAACACAAGTACAGCCAAGTGTTATAAAGCGGATACTTGTAAATATTGCTAAAATTTAATTTAAATAAATCTATATACAACGGGTTGTTTTGCATTCTCGTCTAAGTTATGAAAGACATCATTAATCAAATAAAATATCTGCTCAATAATTAATACAAACTTGTTTTTTTAGTTATTTAAGTTTGACAGTATTTTAGCATACACCACTTTCAAAGAACAGAAACGCCCCGTTGTGTATGCGGTAGGCAGTGTCTTTATGTATGTGTGTGTGTGTAAAAGAGCAGTTACAGTGCGGTACCACACGGGCCGCGTTTTGAAATACTTGTCCCACATTTTCCGATTTCGAAAATTTGAAAAAAGGAAACCAAATCCTACTTATTTTTTTATTGATTCGTGTCGAGAATCATTAGCATAGTTGCCTCCTCGAATTTGAAAACAATGCAAAATGACACGTTGTATATAAAAGAGAATGTATGTTGACCTAAAACTGTTAGCCCATTTGATATGAAACTTTGCACACATAAAGGTTGAGAAGACCACTCCGACAAACATAATAACGTTAGCGCCAAATAGGTGGCGGCGGTGGCAGTGATTTTTATCTTTTGAACTATAGGTCTACCGGGCACCAGCTAGTACATTCTAAAACAATAACCTTTGACGACCTCCGTGGTCGAGTGGTGTACACACCGGTTTTCAAGGTGTCGCCAGCTCTGAGGTCCCGGGTTCGATCCCCGGCCGGGTCAATGTAGAAAACCCCTTTTCTACATTGTCTCGGGTCTGGGTGTTTGTGGTACCTTCGTTGTCTCTGAATTCCATAACACAAGTGCTTTAGCTACTTACTTTGGGTTCAGAGCAATGTATGTGATGTTGTCAACATTTATTATTATTATTTATTATTATAATAAACAAAAATATTTTTTTTATTTCCTATTTCGAACAGTAGGTATTTAAGGGATCTACTATTAAATACTGTCTTCACAGAAATAAATAGTTACCTAAATAAAACTACGTTACATATTTTTCCATCGAAATGCAGTTTAGCGACATTTTGTTTAATTTTTCACATAAAACGTACTGTTTCGGGGCAAGCTGTGTCGACTAAATTCATTTAGCTAACAAAAATGTTTGAAATTTGCTTACACCCGTAAGAGTAAAGCATTTTTTTTAAATCTCATTAGTGTCCATTAACCTAGTGCCAAAAATTTAAATTCAAATAAATAACAGTATTTATTCAAAAAAGCAGTTACCAATTTAATCTAACATAATTTTTTCACTACGCTGAAAAAACTGCTGCTGTATGGTTTCCTAGATGCTGACACATAAATCGACAAAAGCCAGTCCTTTCCTTACATTATCTAATTGATTCCAGACAGCTCGTGCGTGCTCATGTAGAGAACCCAGAAATGTGACATTCATAGGCCGGTATTATTATATGAAGCAGTTTTTAGTAATCGAGCACATCTCGCAATCTGCTTGCAATATGTGCTCGATTTCTGGAAACTGCTGCTAACTAGTATTACTAGGCTATTTCATAAATGTAAATGTGTGAAATTTTTGGTTTTTGACATACGTTTGTTATCCTGCTGCTCCTCCTAAATCGCCTACTTGCATTCTTTTGAATCAGTCTGTTTAAAAGGTAAGCGATGGATTGCTTTTTACCAGATACCGTGATTGCAAGCAATAATACTCTTTACAACCTATATTCTTTTATACCTCCCCTATAATTTCCCTGACGGGTGCTTAGTATTTTATTCCAATGAATCTGATTATAAGCGGTATAAAGTGATGGGGACGTGAATAAATGTGAGGTTATAGTGTTTTCAAACATTGGCTATATTTCTTGTTACATATATTATTTTTTGTCTCACCCGCGCCAGTTACAGGCGACACTGCAGTCGTATTAGCGATGGTCATGATAATTATGGCGATAAAAACGCACATTTGAATAATTGTAGGATGTCTTTGAATGCTTAACGGTGTGTTTGTAAAACGATTTAAAAGAAAGAACAATGAAAATATTATGAATACTAAAAAGTCTTTATAATTATGCTTGATTATGAAGGTATTCCCAAGGTTGATGATATAACAAAACTAGCGACCCACCCCGGCGTCCATTGTCTTTTTTCTTGTATCTCTCTATCTATTGGTGTCAACCATATGAAAATCCGTTCGGTAATTTTTGAGATAATCACGTTCAGATAAACAGACGCGGCGGGGGACTATGTTTTATAATATGTATAGATTTAGATATAACAACTTAGTTCAGCTATGTAATAAAATCGAAACAGTTTTATATAGACAATACATATTATATTATAGGTTCGAATATCGGCCGGGTTAAAATTTCATATGAAAATTGTTCAGTAAATCATTCGATGATAAAAAACAAAATACGCTTACATATTTGTCTGTGCTCGAGAGATAACGGCGAAATCTTATTATCCTATTTGTATCGCTGTTCGCTGTTATTTGCTTATTCGTGACAGTACGAAAGTAGGTATCAAAGCCACCAAAATGTGAAGAATATTGTATTGAATATTTAATTTATAGCACTTTCATGAAAGTGTAACAAGCGGGCAGGATTTAAGGCATATTCTGCAGTGGTACTAATAATTATATTAAAGTATGTAACGATAGTGTGTGATTTGTAAATACTTTTATTACTAAGTATTACACATACAAATTAATTTTGTTATGAATAAATATATAAATAGTGCTTGCACAATAGTCTTTTAACAGCATAATATATATGAAAGTTTTAATAGATAGGCTGATAGATGTTTGTAACACAAAAACTACTTAGCGGATTGTGACGGAGTGATGCTCGCAGACTGTTTATATTATGGAATAACATTTAAAATACTTAAGTTAACGAGAACAGGAACTACACAGGACGCTGCTCGTATCATATAATTAGGTATATTATATTCATAAACCTTACTTGATTTAATCATGTCTAACTATAGACTCAGCCGTTATCAGGTGTAATGTGTGATGATAATGATTAATATCTAATGCGATGTGACTATATTATATAATGTTAGTGTAAGCTATTCAGTTTGATGACGCCTTTATTAATTACATCAAACCTGCTAATAGGTGATAGTAACTTACTATATAAGTACACATTAATGTAACAGCCCGTGTATTGATAGAGTTTCAGTTAACTAAATGTAAGTATTAGATTACTATGAAATATGTGAACTGTGCCTGTACTATGAGCTTTTAAAGCAGGACTGTTGCCGTGGTGGGAACGAGACGGCGCACTACTCTGCGCGTAGCCGCGTGGCATCGTCTCGCGTCCACAATGGCTAAAGTACTGATTCAAGATCTCATGGTAAGCGGGCTAGAATGACCAATTTATTAGAACCTCATTTTAATACTAATAGCAACAATTAAATGAAGATTACGTTGGTGTTTTTTATACCTTTCTAAATATTTCCAATTTTATAAAACGTCTTCTTGCTAAAGTTTATTTTTTTGCGTGGGCTTTATCTATTTCTAGTTCGATAAGTAGTCTATAAAATAGTTTTTTTCGGAATAAATTCTGCTCTGTTTTTCAGTTGTTTAATTTTTAGTTACGGTTGGGTTAGGGGTGTCACTTATTAGGTATCAAAAATATTTAGTTAAGACTAATAATTACATACTATCTAGCGCAGTGGATAAGCTATTGAATTACTGTTTTTTTTATGTGAGTTCGATCTTTGTCCTAACTTTAATATTGTATAAACATACGTGACAATAAAAGCCAGTTGTGCATTCTCAATGCTAGTCGTTAAAACAAAAGAAGGTCTTACACAGAGACCAAAAGAGATAACATATTTTTTACACAAATGCTTTAACGTTGGCAAAAGAGGTTTCTTACGAGCGAAGAAAAATACTACCATGAAGAGGAGATTGCTCGGTGAACACGGGTTTCTGTGATAGTAAATAACCCGTTAATACTAGCAAAATATTACAACCCTCCTTCGCGACCCTATTTTGTTTCAAACGAAGCGAAAACTTTTGTTTATTATTAACACATATACCCTTAACCCTGTCATAAATGTGTGTATACAGTAAAAGTACTATTACCAATATATTTGGACCTTTCTACACACTAAAAATATTCTTAGTAACAGTTCAATTCCAATTCTTTTTGGCAATCCTGAATAGTGTCATAAATATTGTGACGTAGTGCAAAAAATGCACCCCTTTACGGCATTGCAATATACAAAATTGATACAACGGACGTTCAGACTTGAAACAAATAAAGTACCTGCCGGGGCCATGCATTTGTATAACCAGCATTTAGAATATTTTAAAACATGCCACATTATTTTTGTGTCGTTTATCGCGGGTGCGTTCCGCAGTCATAAATATCAAGAAAACTTAGAATATTTCGTCTCCTTTTTGCATAGAAAGTTAAAAAGTCTGTGCCAAAGCTAAGACACGCGGCAATTGAGTTGTCTTTAAGATTTTTCCGTATATAAGATACTAGAGTTAGGCAAACAACGCTAAATAGTTGTTGAACTAAATTTGAACAAATATAATTTCGTATGTAAAATACTTGAGCTAAGCACACAATGCTAAATGGTTACTTATCTGCTGGTCAAAATTTGAACAATCAACGACTTAAGTTAAAAATTTATTCCAAATAAGAACGTAATTAAACTAAATAAAGAATAAATATATCATAGCTTGGTATCTCACTTTATCCCACAGTCAATAAAATAAGTAAGAAGCCGAATAAATAATTTAATAAATACCTCAAAACAAAAATAACTTGATCGCGTTAAATATATTACGAAAACTTGCCTTTGGTTCGTTTGAAACGTTATACGGCTTTGATAGTTACATTCAAAAGAAAAACTTAGCTATTAACAATGAAACGAAAATGTTCGATATATTCAATAAAGCTGTTGAAATGGCGGGATAAGTCAATAAGTCCTGAATGCGCTTTGTAAGTTTTCAATATTTAGCTCGATTTTAAAATAGGTACTGGTTGGTAGAAAAATCACTAACAGGCCAACTTGTAAAAAGGCTATTATCTCATATGTGCTTAAGGCGACGATAAAAACAAAAGACAAATATGACTGTGTTTCTATTTGTTTAGCGTTTTGCAAATGAACGTAGATACAGATATTAAAGGATTAAAAAGAGTTTTTATATAATTTAAAACTATCTCTATTGTCAGGTAACCTAATACCTACCTAATAATAAAAGAAAAAGTATTGGGTTATTTGTTTAAACCTATTAAAAAAACCACGTCAATCTGAAAAAGTCTACTATATTTATTCAGCAAAAAATACGACACCATTTTTTTTTATATGATAATTCTTTCTTACATAATCCTTCAATATCTTATTAAAGACATAAAAAAAATACGATTAGAAACTTTGTTTAGTCAATACCTACTTTTTAATTAAAAAACTGAAAGAAAAATTCTTTTAAGATATGATTTACTCTACAGTAGTTAATTTCCGTTCAGTGACTTTTAGTTTCTGATAAAAAATGGTTTTTTATTAATATTAAATAGGACTTAATAAAATATTATTTAGTTATTTGCTCAGTGTTTGACGTTTATGTTATATTGCTATTAGGCATTTATTTTTTATGCTCTGCATACCCTAAACGGTGTTTGAATAAATTACTTAAAATACCTATGCTAAATATTGACGACCTCCGTGGCCCAGTAGCGTACACACCGGTTTTCGAAGTATCACCAGCTCTGAGGTCCCCGGGTTTGATTTCCGGACGGGACAATATAATAAAAAAACACTTTTGTACATTGTCTCAGTTTTGAGTATTTGAGGTACCTTCGTTGTCTCTGATTGCATAACACAAGTGCTTTAGCTACTTACTTTGGGTTTAGAGCAATGTATGTGATGTTGTCCACATTTATTTTTATAAAATTGGTACCTACCATGGTAGAATTTTTAAATTATAACTATTTTCTTTTTTATATACTTAAATACATTAATATTCACATATCACAAACAATCAGTTTCAATACATTAGCGTATGTTCTTAAGTTGTTAAGCGTTTGAATCAAAATTAAATAAATAAACAATACTTACGTATAATAAGTAGGTATTGCCAATGAAGCATGAAAATGTAAAATAATTTATTCAGTAATGGATAAGCTTCGTATTATTTTAATCATGTGGGTGGGTACCATGATTAAGCCAATAATAGGCAAATTAAGTAAACTTGGGTAAAGCGGGATGAATCGGCTTTCAAGCTGAGAGAGTCTCAATTATAGGAAAATATATTTTTGAAGTAAATTAAGGTTAAATGTGTACCAAAGAAAAACGTTTATTAATCTACTAGCTGAACCTTGCGATTCCAAATACAATCTTCCCGTTCCCTTACGATAATTTCATCCAAATCGGAATTTATCTCTAATTTTATCTATATTTTTTTGCTCAAAATCCCAAAATTTTCGGCTAGATTGTGCCCAAGCTATTTTTCATATTATCATCTGCCTGCTAGTAAATTTTATCAAAATCAGTCTAGCCGTTTCGAAGATTAACCAAAAAAACAAATAAACTAACGGACTAAATCATAAAAAAAAACTGGTTTTAGGCACACATATATTGCAAATGGCTGTATTAGCTTAAAAAAACTATTATTTTGACATTACAGGCCAATCCATTTTATTTATTGGTATTGATGCGTGATGATAAAGATATTATTTCATGGGCCGACCATCTAATGATCAATATGAATTTCCTCTTAATTTATTTTCTAATTATACCTTGATTATCAATTAATTTGAGTGTTTCACCAAAAATGTCGATAGTTGGACATTATATCTTTAATTTAGACACTTATAAAGCAATTAATAGATAAATTTAAAATATATTTGACTAGTTTTTTATTTTTGTTAATCACACAAAGTAATCTTTTGAAAGTAGTTTTTATCTAAATTATATCAACAGTTATAGCTTTATTCCTGAAACGGAGCTATGCTATTTGTAGGTGTACTGTGTATATCGGATGACTTGGCAGACATATTTGATACCCAATATTAAACTCTCGAACAAATATAAAAGCCATACAAATCTGCAAACGTTGAAAACTATAGTGGAGAGTAAAAATAATACTATACGGGTTTAAACTGAATCTTTATCCGGGTCAAAAGCTTTCGAATTTTGAAATTAAAAGTTCACTTTTCGCTGCCAATTGTTTTACTGTTTCTACTACAAAGGCTTTTTGGGAATTTGTTGTGTATGAAACAGGAATTGTTGAATTTTTGGACGTAAAATCAACTTTTAGTCTTCCTAAATACATCTACATAATATCAGTGTTTGACTGTTTATCTAGTGCCCAAACATTTACTGGCCTATATTGGTCATAATATCATCACTAGCTTCCCGCTTGTAATATAGAACATATTTCTAAGGCAAATAGTCACGTATGACATAATATACACACAAACATAACAACCTTATGTAAGAGTGCCTCACAACCCAACTTAACCCTCCACAGCGACACCCAAGTAACCGCCAGACATTATTTGGTTTATTTATTATATTCATACCAACGGCATCCTTGATAAAGTGCCAGCCATCGTTACGTACAACAAGTAGTTATTACTCTCTATGAATACATTAAACATTTCTCGTTTAAGATGCAAAATACCGGGCTTTTTATTTATGACAATCGTTGCTTTTTTGTCGAGATATTATAGGGTTATAAATAGCTAAGTCATACGGCAGAATATTTTAATACAAATACGCCGTCAATGTTCGGTCCATACTTATTTGTTACTTGTTATTTATTCTAGTGATAAGGTTTACTATAAAGACGATAAATAGCTCATAAGTTTTCTTCAAAGAAATTGCGAATCGATTATATTAAAAACTGTGACTTTGATACTATGATGTCAACTGTATTTACTTTCAACATTTTATTTGAGGTAATCCCCCAAAGTGTTTAGACGATTGAACGGACCAGACACCTATTATTTGAGAAGCAGCTTTTGTTTCTGGAGAAAAAAGAAAACGGTGTCGAAATTAAAACTATTTGTACGATTTGTAATAGGTACTTGCTTCAATTATTGCTGAGTTCTATATTATGTATTAATTATATATCTGTATTATGTATTTTACATCAGTTAAAAGCATCTTGACAGGTATATTTTATTTAAATGTTCTTCATTAGCTGTGTTCTGCGCCTTTACCCAGTCTTTCGTTTTTCACCATTCCGAATAGGCATCGTGGATTGTTAAATAACTTAATTAAAAGACTACTTAAGAGTTGGGCTCATAAATATTAATTTTATTGCTTCAAATCCGTCTGGTAGTTTCAAAAAATTATCGAGTTCTCACAAATTCTGCGGCTTTATCAAACTAGTATTATGTTAGTTAAGTTTAGTTCTGTTGAAAGGTTTACTAAAGCTAGTATATGACTGTTAGATACATATTAATGCTTGCGATGATTTTTGAAAAGTAAATAATAGAAAGAAAATAATTCGGAACATGAGTAGATTGAAGTGAATCTATATAAATATAAATCGCTTTAAAATACTACTGGATTGAAAAGCGTATTTCGAAAGAACATTTTTATAATTGTTTACAAGATCCGTTTGTGTGTTAAAGCTATTAGATTTAATAAATAACTATTAATTTTATAAACTTTAAATTTTTGGTTCGAATGCAAATATTATTTCACTGAACGACATTATATTATTCCTGAGTACCATAGTTTAGTAATTTTAAATAGTACTTAAATTATAGAAAGTACTTAATGTTGATTTTTGATAATATTTAATTAAAAGTTTAACCTCTCATTGACAAGAACTAACGTATACATTTAAAATAATAGGATCAGTTTGTGATGTACGTAGTTTTTATACTAAAGTATGATTAAAAAAAAGTGTGTGCGTGTAACCTTTACGCGCGATTGAAGTAAAACTTTATAACCTTGTTATTGAATATTATAAAATGTCGCAATTGTCAGAAAATTTATTTTTAATTTACTTATTTTAAAAGTAATAAATAAACAAGTATATTTAGAGATTTTCAAAAAATTTTGCAATTTAAAATAATGTTTTTAAAACTGTTGAATTTTTCATTCACTTTGCTATTCACAATTGATCCGTTTGACAATTTATTATTTGCCACTAGCTGGCGTATAAGTCAAGAAGCGTGTAGTATATGACATATACTTACAACCAATCAGAATTATTATTTTTAAATGGCGGAAGCGTTACTTCCGTCAGAAAAAAAAATCTGAGTTACTCCCTAGTCGCGCCTAAAGAAGTTTTACTTCAAAAATATAATACATTAAAAGCTTTGGTATCTAGCGAAAGCGGTAATTCTAGCGATTGCTAACATCCTGTAGGATGTAAAATGAGCCATAAAGACCTAATAAAATATTTTATTTCGCATGCCAAGGTCTACCTGAAGACTTAAAGTATCTGTATTTACTTAAGCTGCAAAATAATATGAAGGTAAATAATAAAAATATTCATGCAAATAAATATCTCCTCCCATTTGTATGAATAACATCTACAACGATAAATCAAAAGGGATTAATATTTGGTGTAACACCCTTATTTATTACGTACCTATTATTTTCTGAATGCGTGTCCCATCACTTCCTGCTTTTTAATAGTTCTCATACAACTTTGCATTGCAATAAAATATATTTATAAATATTTAAGAAATAAATAAAATAATTGTACTACTCAAAATAAATATTTTTATTTAAAGTTTATGTTTACGCAAAGTAATTATTTATTTCTAGATCACACTATAATAACGAAAATAATAATTTAAAAAAAGCAGTCTCTGTTCAACAGGTGTACTATATTTACGTCACAGCACAGATTAAATAGTCGATTATTTTATTGAGTGTCAGAACGCGTGCTGGTACGAGCGGGCTACAGATGGCACAGCCATTCGCGACGAACTGCGAACGAGCACTGATTCGGCATTGGGCGATGTTTTCCAAAGGTGAGGATATCGTGCACCCTCGGAGGGTTTCGGCTGCCTTCGGGTAACACATCTCGATTCGATTGTGTTAAAAGTAATTTCATATTTAGAATTAACATGCTCCGTATTTATTTATTTTTTCTTTTTAGTTTGAAGTTGTCAGATTGAAACACATTTGTTTTTTTTGCCCGATAAACTACTTTTTAGACAGAAAAAATATGGACTATATTAGAATTATCTTTTTTACGGACAACTTTTAATTTAGGCTATAGGTTTAATATGGTTTTAAGAACAATGTGAATTTAAAGTTTCATTGATTTCGGTGGTTATATTTGTTTAAATTGTATCGTGTGCGATTACTAAACTTATAAAACTTAACACATTCTCTGTAGAAATTCGAAGCATACCTGCAAGTGATTAGTCTATAATCAATGTTATCCTAAGAAAGATTATAAATTAAAAATACTTTACAGATTACTTTAAAAATACATTTTATTTAGAGAATTTACAGGATTAACTAAAAATCTACACAAACATTAATGTACTTTTGCTTTGTTTTCACTCACAATTCTGCTAATAATACCCTAGGGCGTTGAATTTGAGCGGATAAGATATTGTTTTCGAGTGGATTACAAATTTATGAAACCCTAAGTATAACCCAGGTATTAAGTGCCTAAGCCTTCAGATATTCAGCGGCAAATCGACTTTTAAATAAACAACAAAATTAATTATCCCAATAAGTTGTTTTTCAAATCAATGTAACGTTGAGTTCAGTTCAATGATTTGCCAAAGCGAATAAAAAGGGGTTGAAAGCTTTTGAACACATAAGCAACGGTTGATTTAAATTGCTCTTCACAACTCAATGTTAAATAATTACTTTAAATGTTTATTTTAATTTAAATAAAACGCGTTATATGTGAATTATGGTGAAATTTTTACCGCCATTTATATTGTTTGTTTAAATTTAATTAAGTTTTAATAGTCGATGGAACTGTTTTTATAAAAAGTCTATCATTATTATCGTTTCATTTATAAATGATTGAGATTGTCCGCGAGATTTTCTATGATATATGAAACTTTTTGCTTCGTGTTATTCTTCTTCTTATTGTTTTAATTTAAAAGAGTTTTTATCAAAGAGTATGATACTTATGATTCAGGAAGTGCTGTTACGCGTTGTCTTCACAAGTAAAGAGTAACTTCTCCCATTTATTACATCTAGTCATGACTATTCGGGAAGTACGCTAATATTTCACGAACGAACTGTGATGTTGTAATTCTTATCCTACCCCCCTCCCCCCTTCTTAAGTTGTCACAGCTCATTCCATATTCCATCTGAACATAGAATTGGCCTACAACCCGTTGGAAATAAGACAGACAGGCGTCGCTAAATAATTAAATGGGCAATTTGTCACGCCATGGATTTTATCAAAAATTCCCTTTCCATTTCAGATTAATAATTGTAACGTACCGATTGGTGTTTAGGGTAAGCCATTGGGCTTTATGTTTGGGTTCGATCTCTAAATAAAACAAATACAAATATCAATTGAATGTAGCTACGGTATTTGAGAGGGGTATTTACAGCTTTGCTTCTAAAAAAATTGACGTAAATATGTGGCGTCAATAATTAAAAAAAAAGTTTTCAATTTAGAGTTAGTTTGTGCTACGTTTCGGATACTTCAAGATGTTTAATATCTACACTGGTTGACTACATATTTGCTAGCAACCTTAATGGTTAAACAAAACAGAGATGATGATAGGACTAATACTTTGGTATATTATATAAATAAATAAACACTGCAGGGCACAGGTCACTTCTCGCAAAGAAATCGCTTGCTCATTGCGGGTTGGCGATTTCAGATTCCAATTTTTAGAATCCAGCTTTCCTCACAATGTTTTCGTTTACCGATTGTCAATGATGTCTTAGAATAATTAAGAAAGTACATATAATTTTAAAAATGTCGCATTGGTGCTTGCCTGTAATGGGTTGGAACGTGCAACCTTGTGCACACATATCCGTTCATTGAACCACTGCGTCACCACGAATTTGTATTACTTATATTAAGTTTTAGTATTTAGATTTAAGTACAACAGGTTTTCCTGTAATTGTTTATTCAGTACATATTAAATACTGCAATAACTGTTCGCAGTGCGAAATAAATAAATAAGTATCAAATATAACACTTTTGGTTGATTTTTTACATTATGATCGGTATTATTACTGCTATAAATTACTCTAAAAAACTGAATACAATTCGTTATCTATTAAAGTCTGTATATTCCTCATAGTTTTTTAGTGTTTGTATAACTAAAAAAGCTGTAAAACACCGCAGCTTTCTATTACAGTACGTCAGGTACCCTTAACGTTTTGCTACGGGTTACGTACGAGTAATTGAAAATTGAAATTTTCAGTTATTACTGTCATGCGGGTCGCAATATTGTTTGATACGAATTTCAATAGAAGGGAGTTACCTCGGCGTGTAATTAAATTTGTTTGTTTGTGTGTACGCGCCGCTGCGGCCGGCTTACGATCGGGATTGTGATTTTTACACGCCCCCTGTATACAGAAAATATTACACGACAAAGTTTGATGAAATTTTAATCAAAATGTGTTCAAACCCGTTCGGTAACATCGAAAAAACCTTTTTGACTTATGTGTATTCTGGGTTTGCTTGTTTTGTATTATGTAAACATGCTCGTTAGATAAAAAAGGGCTAAGTAAATTAAATGAAGTATGTTTTAGGACTTTTTTTAGATAACCAAAGAATATTCTTTGAATTTCTATTGAGTTTCAGATTGCCGGCAACCGAAAGGTATCTAGATGGGATATGGAGAATGTGACGTAAGGTTTTTCTATTAGCTTTTGCAGCTGTGTTAGTGTAGGTGGTAGTTTTCTTTTCGTATCATGAACATTTGCTTAGCTCTTCTATAAAACGCAGAATTAAAGAAAGCCTATTTCAAAAACTTTAATGTAATACATAATAATTTAAATGTTTGTTAGTAACACGATAACGTCACAAAATAAATATATACAGGCTTGGTACTGTTTATAAAAGTTAAAAAAGTTAATCAATACCCTCTATATCAGTATAGTAACAACCCAGTATTTGTTGGCACAATTTTACTCTTGAATTGTGTGGACTACACACTACTCCTGGTTTCTGAAAAGATGATTAACATAAAAATTTGTTTATCACCTGTCAATCCTCATGTTAAGCGCTGTGATTGGTTGTTAGTCTTGTGTGGTCAACAAATGAGTCTTGATCAGTAGACTTGACAACAGATTAAATTGATCAGCCTTTTAAAAACTATATATATATATATATATATATATATATATATATATATAGTTTTTAAAAGGCTGATCAATTTAATCTGTTGTCTGTTGTTGTCGACTATCATACGCATACCCTATATATATATATATATATATATATATATATATATAGGGTATGCGTATGATAGTCGTTAGGAATTGTCGACTCCAACAAGCTCAAAAACAGTGACATGTAAAAGTGATTGTATATCCTAACCTATAGCATAATAAACAATTTAAATTATATTTTCTTAAATATCGTACAAAAAAGCCTAACAAATTCTATTTTACAAAATTTCAATTGAATTTTCCTTTGATCTCTACAGAATTAAACTTTCGCTTGATCTTTTACAAGGGAATATTTAACAAATGTATAATAACTGTAATAAATTACGTGGTAGATATAATAATAGGCAAAATAGCAGCTTTGTGTTGGTCTATAGAGATAAGGCACGAGTCTCTGAGCTTGGCAGATACTTACTATGACCTTCAAATTAAACTCCACTGAGTTAATGACCTTAGTAGACCTTACATATAGAAAAAAACAAAGCTGACATTAAACAAGGCTAACTAACACAAGTTATATGTACTTTCTTAATAATTCTAAGATAATATTGGCAAACGGTAAAGGAAAACATAGTGATGACAGCTGGTTTCCAAAATTTAAATCTGAAATCGCCAATCCGCAATGAGTAAGCGTGGTGATCAATGTTCGCCCCTTCTCTACATAAGAAGAGACCTGTGCCCAACAGTGGGACATTTATAGTCTGGTACCCATATAGATAACATTAAACGGATCTTGATTAGTTCTCCATTTGTCACATCTTGACAGTGTTTTTTCGTTTTCCGCACTCGTAATTTAAATCACTGTATTGCGAAGAGTTTCGCGAACATTCCATTCACATACAAATAACATAAACAACTATCTCTCTCTCTCTCTCTCTCTCATTCTCTCGTGCTTCTTTTCTACACGCAGAATTAGTCGTACATATTAGACAAAATCATCGTAGACGATCGTGTATAATATGTCATGACCTTCTTTGCGTCAGTATGAGAACTCATAGAGGTCGCAATAGCTCGCCCTTTTAATAGATAAACATGATTTTATCGAGCATAATACTAAACAAGGCTACTTACTGTTAAACATCTTAAAAATAATAACAAACTAAGGTGATACTCATGTAGAGACATGTTGTTTATTGATTTATTTAAACATTTATATGTATACATACAAAATCATAAAAAAACAACATGATATAACAAGAGTACAAAGGTCCTGCTTAGTACTAAAGAAATGTCTACCAGCAGAACCACGATAGGAGAATTAGTATATAATGGTAAGTAGTCAACAGTGTATAACTTATCTATACTAATACTAATCTATATAATACTTACTAACATATAAAGCTGAAGAGTTTGTTTGTTTATTTGTTTGTTTGTTTGAACGCGCTAATATCAGGAACTACTGGTCCGATTTGAAAAATTCTTTCAGTATTGGATAGCCAATTTATGGATGAAGGCTATTTAAGGTATATAACATTAGGCTGCGACCAAAAGGAGCAGAGCATAAATGAAAAATGTCGCAAAAATATAAAACCGTATAAACTAAAACACGCTGACAAAGTCACGGGGGACAGCTAGTTTAAAATAAAAGAAAAAACATTATAATGTAAAATTACCTAAATGTAATACAGTTTGCAAATATATTTACTTACACGTAATCTCAAAAA
The DNA here is from genome assembly GCA_932294365.1 of Diachrysia chrysitis. NCBI lineage: Eukaryota > Metazoa > Arthropoda > Insecta > Lepidoptera > Noctuidae > Diachrysia > Diachrysia chrysitis. The sequence continues at coordinate 5,354,863 of OW028661.1, forward strand.
TAAAATATAGAAATATAGTTCAAATGGATTCCAAATTAATATATATAATAAGATGTTTGGAGTATAAAAAATATCTAGATTTAAAATGTAGTTTTAGGTATTGGAAGGCTCTGCCTGCAAACAAAAGGATAAAGTATAATTATGACGCCGTTGACATTCAATGCCTAAATTTACATACACTAATTACTTATGGATACTTCGGTCACAGCTCCTCATAAATAACATTATTGTACCTATAGTTCAGCAATGCACACAGTGGAAGCCAAGTTCACACACACATTGTAATGTCCCCGCGTGGACTCGCAAGTGAAGAATGATCCCTCCACGGCATAGTGACAAGGCCCCCGATTTTTCTCCCGGGATAGGCTAACGTATATCTTGAAAGATAACTCTCATGACGTTGAAACAACTGTCTAGTGTATAGATAAGAATGTTTTTGTACACGTAACTAAAGTATTGTAGTAGTCTTTAAATGTAGCGACCTTGTTTTTGCAGTGGCAGGCATTTAATAAACGCGAGGAATAGAGTACTTAATTGAAACAAAAGATGGAACCATGTCATAGATGTAAACATGAAAAAATAAATACACACAGATTTATAAGTAAAATAAAAAGGTTTTATTAACCTTTTTTGTAGTCATACGTCATAAAACCATATATATAAAGACCATATAGTTAAAAATAAGTTAACTGTAGAGTACGCCTAACAAGTATGAACAAGTAAAAACCTATTTTTTTGTCAAAACAGAGCGCGCCGTTTATATAACACTAATCAAAACCTAATATTACCCTAATAATATCAAAACCATTGATATTTTTGCATAAACGTTTGAAGTCACGCGGAAAATCACTTAAATCAGTAAATGAGCGTAGTACTTTTAGCTATTAATTTGCTAACTCTCGACACAACGGTACTCTGTGCTTACCTATGTATACTCTAAGATAATGACAGTCACTCTTTTGTTACAATATGGGTAGTCCACAGACTACCAAGTTTCACTTCTATTTAATTATTAATATCACTTTCGACACCGTTTTAAAACGAGATAATATCGTGCCTAGTATTTCGTGAGCTTGTCGAATATAACTTTACCAGCAAAATGGTCTAGTTTCAAATTATGTAGAGCACTTGAATAGTTGCCAGTGATAGATGAAAAATAGATAAAAGCACCAATTTAGTTAGCCAACGTTGAATAATAAAAATGCGAAACTTTATTCAATTTTTAGAAGGGACGCCGTAATTCCTTTGTTCGTTGACTGATGTACATTTTATTGGCTTGAATGATTAGATTACAAAATATAAAATGTTGAATTCAATACGAACGGCTTTTATTTTTAGTTTTATAGTTTTAGATGTAACCAGTCTTTTTGATACTTGCGATGGGGTATGGAATGACTTAAATATCTAACATTTTTTTTTATTCAAAAATTTTGTTTAATAACGACTCCCGCACTGTATTCCTTGTGTCGCAGGGGTTTCAAAAACATTCAATCCACTTGCACAAATAACACTCCAACTTTGAACAAGCTTTTTTGGATCACACAAATGTTTGTCCCATGCGGGGCATCGAACCCACAACACGTCGCGCACAGTCGTAATTAGCGAGATGACCTCTACCACTCGGCTATCCGTGCAGGTGAATAAGGTAGTTACATACATTTAAACATACATAGTTACGCACTTGCTAAATATATCTATACCCTCTGCTATATTCAACAAATAAATTAGTAATCATTTAAACACATATTGACCGAGTTTGAGTTAGTTACCTGGTATAAATCTATAAATTTAGGTTAATAAACGCCAAGGTTATAACTTGTAAATGTTACTGAAATCTCAATATTCGATTTCTTTACCGCTTTAATTAATACTTAGAAATTAATATCTTCTTAAACGTAATGAAATGTAAGGCTTGATAGGCACTAAGTACGTAAAAATTTACCAGATTATAATTTTGTATTAATAAAGAAACATAATCATTTATATTAAAGTCTGCGACCTGGTTACTTAATTCGGAATGTCAAAGATAAAGTTATTTATAAAATCTTTCCGCTATCATCTAATAACGTTTATTGGATAAAATTTAATCTAGAAAAAATGTTGCCAACCTACTTGCTTGATTAAACTGGCTGATTATACGAATTTTACATTTGACCTTTTTATGCGCCACAAAGGAGAATCAATGCATTTGTGCTGTTTTTGCGCGTCTGGACACAAAACGAATTTTAAATTTCTCTGTGAACGTTCTAAAAGCGGCGACGATCGGATTTAATTGCTGGACAAATTATCTTTTCAAACGAATGTTAGATTAACTTTTTTTTTACACCTGCCAGTCTGTTATCGGCATTTTGTGGACAGATTCAAATTTGGAATCTTGGAGGCTTATCAAGTAATAGACATCTAAAAGTTAATTATCTTTCGCTGAAGTGTAATCGAAATCGCATTAAAGTTTTTTTTTTCAGTGAGCCGCGTTTTTAATTACGGTATCATTTGTTTTAGTATCTTAGTATATCTCTCAGAATTAAACCATTAAATGTTATATCTTTTTGGAGTCTATAAAATTTCTAATAATCTATAGATCTTAGTTAACATTTCTGTAAAGCAAATTCATTATAAACGACATTATTAATAGATTTTAATAGTAGGATATGTGGTCAGACATAGTGCTATAGCAACATCGTCTGAAAACCCTAGTATTGTAAAAATAAGTAAACCTATTCGCATAAAACAACAAGTTGTAAGTATAATCTGTTGTAGTACATAATACAATATAATTACGTACATATTTCATTTGACTACATTATTAAACTCAGGTTATATTTATGACAAGCAACAAATAGGTTTAAACATTTTAGCTATTTGGCTGACGTGGATTGCAATTTCAAATATTATTAGACAAAATTTAAAACGATTATGTAATTATTCGACACGATTAGGCGAGGCATTCGCGAAACGTCGTCATAAAATTCATAATTGTTAACAGATTTCGGTCGCTAAGATTCAACCATTAAGCGGCGAGGCTTTGTCGCAAGAATAATTTAAATATTAAACTCAAATATTAGGAAAAACATCTGTGAGAACGATAAATATCGTGTGCCGAGTCAACCAAACCCAGTTGCCGAGTAAACCAAACCCAGTTGAGATATAGAGCAATGTTTAACTTATACTGCCAATTTGTTAGGTTGCCAATTAGTAAAAGTTTCTTGAGTCATGCTTGAAAACAGACTAAATTTATTTACAGTACAGGAAATGGGAGGGATTCCTCATTTTGAATTCGAGATGCCGATGTCCTAAGGATAATTGAAGAGCGGGGCAGGTACAGATGAGAAGAACAAAATTACCTCTAAGAACTTGTACCTCACTTTCAGAGGTAATTTGATCAATGTTTGGGATGTTTGTTTACAATGAGAAGTCCATAGTGTAGGTAGGCTTTGTCTAATACGAATTAATTTTCCCTTCACAAATTGGAACCTTCGAACCTTTCCTTGCCTTAACATACTCATATTGATTAATTATTGTCACGGTAATACAAAAGGTAGTTATGTAAACTCTGGCATTAGTTATAAATAGTATTTCAACATTATTTTAATTATTTGTTACGCATTAACGCATGAGGAGCGAGTCCTGCCTGAGGTTTAAGTTTTTCCTTTTTATTACTTGTATTTAATTACAAGTATTGCACACAGCCACATTACACGTATATAAGACACGTATTTAAACAAAACAAAAAATACCTAAAAAATACCTTGCTTTTATCTACATATTTAAAATAACTTTGTATATCATTTTTGGCAACTCTGGTCTCCAAGATACAAGCAATGCTTAGTTTGAAGAATCATTTTCACACATTTATCATTAGTTTAAGTTTATTATTTTTATTTTAAAGTATTAAGTTGTCACGTTTTATGAAACAAATAAATTTATTCTATTATTCTATTCTATACATATACAAAAATATAGTAAGTGCAGCGGTATTAGTGAGTAACATCCATCTTCCTTAACGGAGTGTCATAGTGCAGGCGCGGCCAGAGTCGTGCCGTATCGCTCCGCCATCTGACCCGGTTCGAGTGCCGACCACATCCAGTCTGGACAAGTGACTAAGGGCCGCAACGATTGTGCAGAATCAACTACAATGGGCCGTGTTAACGGTTGTCGTGATGCGACAATATAGGCTTTGTGAATGTCTAAGGAATTGGTTGTAGTTATTGCTAGGGTTAAGTGTAGACCGCGAAGAGGGGAAATGAATACACAACCCTTAACATAAACATTTATTCTAAATATATAGTTTGTTGCTGTGTGTATTGAATTCAGTTAGTGTTCGGTATGTAAATTACGAAATGTCACACGAACCTTCGTCGCTTTAGACCAAAACATGTACAGTATAATCCGTATAAATTCGGCGCATGTCCCGGCATTAATACAATCCAGTTGACTTTCCAACAAATACTTCAGATTTGTCGAAATAACTCTGCAACTTTAGATAAAGGGCGGCTGTAGTTAGCTGTATCAGCCCTGTGAGCTCGTAATTTAATTAGAATTTCTGAAATGGAATCTCACGAATGACTTTTGTTTCTGATGTATTTACTCGTTATATAAAGCAAGCAACAAAATGTTTGAATTCGTCTGCTTTGTGGGAAGTTTGCGTAAAACAATTTATTGAACGGTTTGTTCCCTAAGCTCTACACATATGCGCTGACCCTGTACTTTATTATTTGTTCGACTATTGAGGGGAATTAAATAAACGTCAGCGAAATGCTTGAACTTTTAATTACTTCTCCTTCTATTTCGGGTCGTTTCACTCGGTCTTAATTTTAAAATTTTTGATTAAATTTTGTACCTACCCTATTTTAATTTATAACAATTTTAGTACTAAAAAGGATTTAATGAAACCCATTGATATTAAATGTTTTCTCGTGTACTTATATACTTAATTTTAATTACAGTTACTTACGAAATGAAGCTTTAAATTCGTAAAAGTTACTGGTAGATCTGCATTTATGAGATTATGGATTCTCTTTGTCAATTACGTATATTCTTCAATGATAAAACTATTGCTTTAATCGGTATAAATATAATATTTTGTGGCTTCTTTCTTCGGGGAGAAGTTTGTAGTGGGGCAAAAAGTATTGGATGTCATGTTGTCAACAGCGGATGAAGAGCAGCGAGGAATCATTAGTCTTATCGAAAAGCTGTGCTTAATTTTATCAAAATCCGCAGGCAAACTTCAGTTATAGTTTGAATAGTTTTTGTATGATTCTAAAGGCCATGCGACGTTGAATGCACTCCACCTAAAATGCTAGAATACAATATTAAATATGGTAAACAATTAAAATAGATTACTTAAATACAAAAAAAATGTTAATAATAAATTCCATTAATTTTTTTATATCTAAATCAAATTTCAAATTACCGAATATTTATGATATATAATGTACGTTTCTTACAATAATGAGGATCGTATTTTGTAGAGTCTAAACGAATAATACGGCTCTAGCAGACAAGCACGTAAAGCGAAGTCGTAAAAATAGTGAATAGTCCAAGAGTCTGTGCGTGCTTCAGTGAATTCATACTTTACGTGATTCTGAGCTAAGAGCTCGCTGCTAAAGAAAAATTACTCTTTGCGGCTAGTACACACTGCCGTACATTTGTATTGCGCGAATGCAACATGCAACACAGTGCCTCTTGTAGCATGTGGCGTAACTTAATTTGTACGTTTGGATTTCAAACGCTGCGGTTGAAACTTGTCTTGTTAGATTTGTTAAGACGCTGGCTTTCTAAGCTAGACCAGCAGAAAAGGAAAATGTTCAATCTTGATTATACAAAAACTATTGCCTTGATGGTTGAAGTATTTTATTGCTTGTATATAATATAATTCCCTAACACCTGTACTCTCCAGAACGTGATAGACAAACGACCGGGCCATCCAGGTGGCAATATCTTTGTCGGAAATGGTCATTAGACACAAATGTGTAACACTATTTAATAGATTTTTTTTTACTTTAATTTAATTTTTAAAATACAACAAAAATTTGCAAAAAAATATAAAACAAAATGTACGATTTACAGCAAAATATTTTCATGAAACTTGTAGGTACTTGTACACTCGACTTTACACTCTGTACTACAATTACATTGTCCTGAGTTTGTTAAGTATAAAAAGAGGATGTCACCGAGAGTCGTAGTGTCATAATTTCATTGTTACGTAACGATATTTTGTAGATAATAAGCAAGATTAAAAATTGTGTTTAGAGACAACACTGTAACTGAAAGATCGAAAATATAAACAATTGCTGATCGTGTTTGTTGCTATATAAAGAGGAATAGTGAAACCTTATTGTTTATTTATTGACTAATACCTTTAATTCAAGTTTTAATTTATTTTATAACATGCTGAATATTTAAGTGTAAGTACGAAATAATTGTATTCAGTTAACAAGTAATAATATCGGAATATTCTCTCTACACAATCGCAATGAAAGTCACGTGATTATGTGATTGGTAAGCAGTATAAATTCTTAGTTTATAAATCCTTACTAATATTATAAATGCGAAAGCAATTCTGTCTGTCTGTTTGTCATGCTTTCACGCCAAAACTACTGAACCGATTTAAATGAAATTTGGTACATAGATAGTCTAGAGCCTGAGAAAGGGCTGTATGATATAAGCCTATATCATAATTTACGTATAAGGGTCAACAGAATGTTATTTTTAATTCAATTTGTATTTAATTACAAGTTTTCGCTTTGCAGGCGTTAATTCACAATAAATAAGAAAAGTAACAGAATGTAATTATTATCGGTATTAATACTCTGATCACAATTATTAGCAACTCAGAACTGATTATATAATGTATGATTAATTTTAAAGTAAGCAGTACAATATAAATCTAATTATATCCAAGTAATTAGTGATTAAAACCATTAAGAATTTGGAGATCCAAACAAGACTCCAATTTAGCAAAATATAATTTTACGTAATATAGGTCGGGATTGTTTGAAATTGTATTTTCTTAACATAATTGAGGGATAATTATTACAATGCTGTTTATAAGATTAACGTTAATTCATTATCAGATGAGCGGAATTAAATACATACTAAATTATAAATGTGAAATTAAATCTGTTTGTCTTTCTGTCTGTCTGTTTGTTACGCTTTCACGGCTCAACCACTGAACCGATTTTAATGAAACTTTTAACGTGGTACGCATGAAATGACACATCTCACTTTTTCACAAATGATTATATTATTTTCATGAATTGTTTTTAAGAAACATACCGTCACTACGGTGGTCGGTTTGTTCTTGCCATTTTAGAGTTAGGGCAACACATCTATAGTTTACATTAATATATAATGGTCTACAAGTATCAAGTTAAATACAAACAAAAGTTTTAATAACACTTTGCTAAAAACGTGGGGCAACTAATCTAAAATTTATTACAATAGTAGATGTGCCCCGTGGTTTTACCCGCGTAAGTAGTTCCCACTTCCTCGAGACATGTTAAGATAGTTATTTTGATATTGAGTACGGAGACAAATTCAACAAATCAAAGATCATAAAAAACGGCCCACACGTTCTTGAGTTAGAAATGGTGTAACTATCCCGACTTTGTTTTATATTATATTGATAAATGTATATTGTAAATTATCACACATCTAATAAAACACACTAAAAACAAAAACAGTTAGCTAAGCAACTTTCATCGATTTAAACTAAGTCGATAATTTACAAATTAGATAACCTAATAAAATCATCCGGTAAAAATACTTATTAATATTAGCTCAAGTTTTCAACATCGAACGATAAAAAACTGTCTATGGTCATAATACACCTGAAATAGCTGAAGCCGAATAAAACCAACCGCTGTACCCACTTTCACGAGACACTTTCACCATAAGAAATCCAATTTAACTTTGTCGCTGAACAAATGGTCCAATAGAAATAATTTCGTCAAGGACCTCCAACAGATGTACAATTCAATCAGTGTGGAGTCTTCTGTTTTTTATCTTCCAAGTATTTTTCTTTCTAAACTTAGTTAATGTTGTAAATACCTTTTAACACTTGTGGTATTAAATTTTGGTCCATTACTTTGTTTGTGTATTGTTGACGTGGGTTACTGGTAATTTTCTGTTTCTTGACCTTTTAATCGGTGTGGCCCGAATGGTTTGACTGCTAGATTAAGGCTTAGGTTTGGTATTTTAGTACTTTTTAGGTTTGTGACTTAATGAATTGCTTTGAACTATTATATAGGTACTATAATTACTCGTCGATTAGTAAATAATAACCTAATTCGACGACCTCCGTGGTCGAGTGGCGTACACACCGGTTTTCAAGTCGTCGCCAGCTCTCAGGTCCCGGGTTTGATCCTCGGTCGGGAAAATGTAGATAACCCCTTTTCTACATTGTCTCGGGTCTGGGTGTTGTCTGTGGTACCTTCGTTGTCTCTAAATTCTATAACACAAATGCGTTAGCTACTTACTTTGGGTTTAGAGCAATGAATGTGATGTTGTCCACATTTATTATTATTATAAGGTTTGAAATACCTAGATTATATTGTATTACTAAGATTTTACGTGTTTCATCATTATTCCGATAGAAGTAAAAATACTGCCTACATTAGTACACTTCTTCTGAAAACAAGAAGAAAGGAAAAACAAATCAGGCGGAAATTAAAATTAGAGCTAGATCAAGCAATTTTTTTGTATACATTATATTAAATTGATGTCTATTTAGTCTTAGAATTTCTCTAGAAAACGCAGATATTAGATCGTTGACATATTTTCTAAGTTAAAATAAATCGCTCCAGTATTTTTTCCCTGAATCGTTATCGCTGTGGGATTGTGTGACGTGACTTCGAAGCGCATTTCACTTGCAGGTGTACTGTACTGTTACCAGTGCTACCTGCCGGTGTACCGTACCGGGACACGTTCGACAAAATCATATTTTACGTGATTCTATTTTACTGTTACGAAAGACTTACTATTTATCTTGGATTCTGTTTTTTAAGTTAAATTGACTTCAGTACCTTTTATTAATGTAAGGATTGAGATGTTGTTCTAATTATAATCATGAATTTTTATTAGGTACACATTTCAGGAACTACTTGTACTTATTTTGAACCCGTTTTTTTTGTCGATATTTTTATTTTTTCTTGGAACGTTGAACTAAAAATATATCGTGACTAGACCTGCCAATTTTTTTTAAAAAATCCGATATTTAAAAAAAAATAACAAATCTAGTCACGATATATTTTAAGTTCAACTATGGCTTTAATATTAAACACAGTGAAGTACCATACATAGGTAAACTGATATAAAACTCATGCTTTCCTTATTCAATACTCAATCAAGTTTCGTAATTACAGGGACATTACGGTATTGTACGAGTTTGTTTAATTATAAAACTTTTAGCTTTGACAAGAATAACTTTGGTGTTTCATTGATACACTAGCGACCCGCCCCGGCATCGCATCTAGTAGTTTTTAACCAACTTTCAAAAGGAGAAGGTTATACGTTCGAATTTATGTATTTTTTTTTAACTTTATTTGTTACAAACATGCAAAAATACCAATCTTTCCTCTTTATAATATTATACATATAGATATATTCTCAGTAGTTTCCTATCCTAAATATATAATCATAATATATTTATTTAAATCATCTACAAAATCGACGAAATTAATATCTTGGTTCGTAATAAACAAACTTATTCACGTAACTATGCAACATCAAATGAAATTCTCCACGCATTCAACACTACAACACGTTTTCAAAAAGCATACACGAGTTTAATATAACTCCGAGAGATTCCAACTTTGACATCAATCCAAAATATATTATTATTAAGACACGTGGAGGCTATATAAAGTTAATCACCCTTTTTAGTTGAGCGAAGTATTTGTACACACCAAACGGGTTTCCCGAGGCTCCCAATATCAGGACTTCGAAAACATATATTTTCGCTTAGATATAGTTTGAATTACGGCAAATTTGATTTATTCAAATTAAGCTCACGGTTCGTCGACAGCAAATGTTATCAAAGCATCTCTTTGACTAGGTCAACCGCCTGACTCCGCCCGAGATTTGATGAGAACTTCCTAAACTGTTCCACTCCGTTGACTTTTACAGTGACCTTGCTATTACTAGCCCTTACCATAGGTTCCGCCATGACACAGAACCAGATGGGTTCGAGTTTTCAAGAACAACTCAAGTTTTGGACGAATATAATTTTGAAATTTAATTTAAACGTATAAATTATTTGAAAAAGCCAAATTATTTATGAAATTAATTCAAAATAGGTATAAGTGTTTAAGAAGAAACGCGTTGTGCTTGATATTGAACCTTATTTTGACATTACCGTACAAAACATATTGCTCGATAACTATTGTGTCTATATTTGAAGCACTGTAAGCCCTTCCGTACACGAGTCGACGCCAGTCTCCGATACCCGCCGACTTAAGTATCCAATTCCACCAAAAAACTATAAAGGGGCGTTTATAAGCTTTCGTCGATGGAATCTAAAGTCGTCGGGTTTTGGGACTTGTGTAGCCTTGTGTACGAAGTGCTTTACAGTGTAAATAAACAGCTGTCAAATAAACAAGACGTCAAAATAAAAAAAAATAAAAAAATTCTCGACGTAACCGTAACAGAAAAATATTTTTGTTTCAATTTATCTTATATACTATTATTTACTTTCTCGCACTCTTTTGTTTATGATATATGTTTGTAACCAATATTCATGTACATGTATCTAAAAAAACACTATAGTTAAAGGATCGTGTTGTTATTTTTGAAAACCCATTTTCACTCGATGATATATCTTAAAATAATTACTCCCCAAAGGAAGCGAGATACGAATGAGGGTAATATAACTTTTCTTTACCCATATAACGCGCATTTGTAGTTAGTTTAATTAAGCATTATTGATAGCCATTACTGCTTTATTAAGATTATCTATTGCAGTTATGACTTATACTCATACTACCGACCCGACCCGATTTTGCACGGTTAGAAAAAATATTTAAGGAATTATACACAAAAACCTTCTGCTTGAATCACTCTACCCATTGGTGAAAAGCATTTGAAAATCCGTTAAGTAATTTTTGAGTTTATCGAGTTAAACAGACAGACATACATACGTGGTGGGGGACTTTGTTTTATAATATGTATAGAATTTAGATTTCATTACTCACTAACCATTGACTATACCAAAAGCAAGTATGTACGTAATATTATGCGTTTAGATTCTATATTAATATTTTTAATGTATATTTTTCTAAAATTTAACAAGATTAAATACGTAACTTTAAATGAAATTAATATAAATTTTCTAGAAAAATGCAGAACACAAATTAATTAATACATTAATTATTTCATAATTTAGATATAAAAAAATAATAAGAAATTTTCTTTACAAATTAAACAAACTAGTAACGTGAGTTATTACTGTAAATTAAGTTATCATCGTGGCTTGTTGATTTGGAAATTAATTATTATATTTAGTAAGTCCAGTGGATGGCTAATTAGAGGTTGAGTACAAAGGACTTTTGTTGAGTCTAGGTTTTTGGCCAGAGGCTGTGAGAGCCTTACATCTATGTCTGTCTGTCATTCTGTTAGTACTAAGGTTATTACTCTATGTAAATTTAATATGCTCGTTTTGTTTTATGTTTTTTTTTTTCGTTTATCTACGCAGAGACGCTTTGACTGAGATGTTTAGGGGAGGTAATTAAATAAATTAAATGAAAATGAGTTGACTTTTATCTTTTTGTTGCGTTTCGTTTATGGCTTTGCTGGTGGTCTGAGGGCGATAAAATTTTAAACAATTTTCTTTGTAAAACAAACCTAAATAATTACATTTTTTTATTTATATTAACATTATATAAACTCATTATAAATTGAAGTTAAATTAATAATTAATATCATAAAGAAATTATAATTATGTTACAGTATATTTTTTTATATAATGCATAAAATAAACGTCTTTTGTGTAACACTGCCAAAATAATGATATCACTTGCTTTGTAAATTTTAAATGCTTGTTTATTTTAAAATAGTCATAGCATTTCGTTAAAATTGAAAATCAAGTTCTAAAATTTATCAAATTGATCACATCTCTCGGAAAATGGACACCGAAAATAATCCCCAATTTTGATTCGAGATAAAATCGAGTGTAATTAGTAACTTATAAAATTGTGTTATCAAATTGAATCACCGAAGTTACAGTATTAAATTAGAACGGTTTTCGTTATTTACAGCGTCAAATATATTTAACTTGAAACAATATTGCTTGATGTGGTTGTTTGTAATTGGGACTGTGTCATTACAGAATTATGTAGATTATGAGAATTAAACATTAGATATCATAAATTCTTTTCCAACGTTGCTCGTTTCAAACATTTAATGAACAAGTTAAACATGTATAATTGTAGTTATATTTAGTTTCTTATTTATTCTAATGCCAGTCACTCACATTCGCACGAATACGCAAACCTACAAGTGTTGCAAATGTTTTCATTTCCAAGTTTTGTTGGTTTATTAGCACGCATCAAAGCGCGCGAACCTTTTTCGTATGTTTGCGCGCATGTGAGTGACCGGGGTAAGACATCATTGGTGAAAAAAAAAACATAGTGAGGAAACCTGGATTCCAAAAATTGGAATCTGAAATCTCCAAGCATTTTCACGTACGCAAACGTGATGAGCAATGATCGTTCCTTCTCTATGTGACAAGAGGCCTGTGCCCAGCTGTGGTACATTTAATAGGCCTTTTTAAGTGTGTGTATATTTATGAGAAATATGTTCATGGTATTTATTTTATTAAGTTGTCAGGTATACACTCCCAAATAATGAAATGCAAATTAGATTTAACACATTCCTAAATGTCTGTCTGTCGCTGATTTACACCTTAAAGTGATAGAGACAGCGTGAGATTTAACGGTAATTTTAAACTGATTGACTTTTTAGTATTTGGCCATTAATGTTTCTTGATTCAGTGTATTCTGTTTGAATTTTTTGTGTATTGTATGGATGTTTTATTTTTTATTACAAATAACCTTATGTATACAACGTGTCGTTTTGCATTGTCGTCAAATTTCATATTATGACAGACATAATTATTCAAATAATATTCAGATATCTGCTCAATAATTAATAAACACTTTTTTTTTAGTATTTTAAGTTTGACAGTATTTCAGAATACACCACTTTTAAAGAACAGAATCGCTCTGTTGCGTATGCGGTAAGCAGTGTCTTTATGTGTGTGTGTGTAAAAGAGTAGTTACAGTGCGGTAACACACGGGCTGCGTTTTGACATGCTTGTCCTACACATGTCATGTCATGCCGGATGTCCGAAAATTAGAAAAAATAATAAAAAAAACCTACTTATTTTATTATTGATTCGAGTCTAGAACCAATAGCATATTTACCTCCTTGAAATTGACGAGAATGCAAAACGACACGTTGTATATCAATGTATATTTTGCTTCATACATTTTCTGAGAACAACTCAAATTATATTGAAATTTCTCAGACACATAAACTATCGCAATATATAATAAATATAACTAATTTACTGCTCGTACGTTCCTTATCGTTTTCCTAAATATATACATGAAAACTATTCAGTATTCGTGTATCTTGAACGGAATGAGACCCAATTTAATCGAATGTCCTTATGATGGGTGGCCAGATAGGCCCGGAAAAAATACAGAATTAAAAGGGAAAAACGAGACCTGAATGTATGAGTATTGGAATCACTATAAATAGTAATTGGTTCGTACTCGTGCGCCCAAGTAAATAGTTACACCTTGTACATTTAGATAACAAGATATTGGATCCTCTTAAGTAAATACAGTTTGGTCGTTTTACTTTTTTGTATTTCTTACAAGGTATACCTATAGATTAGTTATATTTGTTTTTAGATTACTGTAGTTTTGTATTTGGAGAGTAGGTAACCATTTTATATTAGTTGTAAAAGGAAATATTTTTATTAATATTTTAGAATCATTAATTATGTGCTTTTATTCACAATATTTTATTTTTATTATATGTATAACAATTATATTATTATATTAATGTAAATAAAAGGATATATGCTAAGGAAAATTGGACAATTTTGACTGCGGATTCGTCACTGCCTTTAATTATATGCTTCTTGCTAATTTCTTTAGGCTGTTAGTATATACATTATTTGTATAAGCCTACATCGGTTTCATAAAAATAATATAAACTCTAGGCTGCAACGTTTTACGTTGTTTATATAATATTGTGCAGGTTGTGCAGGTTGTTTGTTAAAATACTGTTCGTCTTTTAAAGGGTTTGTGTCTGTGTTTCTTTCATTGTAATCATTATTAAGAACTACTTTTATTATGAGACTAAACATAGAATATCGAAAGAAAACATCTTCTGTTTCCTACATTTATGTTCGCACAGAGAACAGTTGTTTTTTTTCATTATGCTATATATTATCTATTTGTATCCTTTTTCAAACAATCACAGGCCACATTTATGCGTCTATCGTTATTATTCATACATTTTAGTACACCAATACAGACTAAACAACTTTAGTCGGGAACTACCGACTATCGATCTAGTCTCAAATAGGTATTACCCAAACACTAACGTAACCCACCAACCAACATTTCAAACTAAGTCAATTAGCATTACCTTTAGATCATACAAAGTATGTTTAATACTTGTCAGAGGTAGAAAGTTTATACAAGTTAATTCGTTCCCTATAACATAGTTTAATTTGAACTAGTCAAGCGCAGTTTCCTCACTTTAGCTCCTAGCGTTTAATTATTGCAGCAAGACTTCGCTAATTTGATACTATGAAGCATCTCCATATTGTGCTCGCCGAACTGTAAATTAATGTTGAAATTCTACTTATGAGAATTGAGATTATTGCTGTTTGACATATAGGTAGTTATGTAAAACGTTCGTTGGTTACTGATGTTCTAGCTAGATAAATTATTTATTAATACTTTCGTGGTTCAACGATTTAAACAAAAACAGTAATTAAGTAGTAATGGCTGAAGATATCAATGAAACTAAGGGAAGTTTTTATATAAGCTGCCCATATTTCATCTAAATAATAGTACTGTATTTATCTATACATATAAAATGAATCACTCGACCCCGAAGTCGTCAGTAGTATTTGTTATGCTGAATATAAAAAAAAAAGCAATTGTATAATATCACAAGTTATAGCTCAGGTTCATTTAATTTATGCATTGTTAAACAGTTCAAATACAACTTAGGTGAGTAATTAATTTATGCATATAACAAGGCAAACAGTAATACTAGCTGTCGCGCCGTAGCCTATAGCTACGAAATTCGTAGCAACCTCGTAGCGGCTACGCGGTAGTAAAATTATCCTTCAATGCTGAATTTTAATATTGTATTTATTGTAACCCCATTGAAAGATATTTAACTGATGTACCTATGTGCCAGTTGAATATTTACTTATTTATATTGCATATAGTAATGAATAGATCTTCCTATACCACTGAGTATGATATTGAAGTTAATATAACCACTTATGTAACTACTCATCGTTGTAATAACAATAACGCTCATAGACTTAATTTATATAAACATGAATTCTGAAGCGTACTACAGGTATGACCTTGACCCAGATCTTGAAAATGAACTAGAAACATTGTTCTGGGATCGATATAATGTTACGAGACGGATATTGTAGAGTTAGCTTAATATAATAATAATATAGCATTTTATTGTGCCACTGTGTACTGTGGACTCAGAGTATACATTGGCAAGCATAAAGTGCGCGCATTGCTAGTAGCCCGTAGTGCTGAGAGTAAGCAATAGCGAAATCGCTCGATAACTGATTTAACTGTTTTTCCGTGCGACGACAAACGTCTATGCAAAAATATCGATGTTTCTGTTATGATTACGGTAATATTAGGTTTTAAAGCGCGCGCTCTGTTTTGACAAAAAAATTACGATTTCACTTGTTTATACTAGTGCCTAGTTCATACTCTCGCACTATATAGTTTGCTTATGTTTTCTCTAAGACTGTAGAGTAAAAGTCTAAACAATGGTTATGTATATCGACAGATCATCTTGGAATTATGACAATAATCAGTAAACAGAAAAAGTTAAACATGCACAAGCCGAGATGTTTTTGCTTACTGTGAGTTTGAATCCCAAATGACACAAAAAAATGTGTGAACCACAAAGGAGATCATTCAGGTTTCATACAAGGTTGGGCCCAAAATCGAAAGTATAGTACCAAATGCTTAAAATTATGTATCAAACAGATTAAAAACCTTTTTTTATGTACTGGCCGGCTTAAAGTCAAATGTACGAGAAATCTGATTTTAAACTTATATAGCCGCTAAAATAATGGTGCCATAGTGTTGGTGCCGTAGTACCGAATGCTTAAAATGATGTCCCGAACAGATTAAAAACATTTTTTTTTATGTGGCCGGCACTTTCGATTTTCGGCCCAATATGAATGGTCTCCTTTTACTATTATTTACAAGTCTGGGTATAAATTGTTGTGAATTAAATGTTTGCGGATCTCTTAAAATCTTGGATCTGACGATGTAACTCTGTGACTATTCTTACAGTCCAACAGCCGTTCTTTAAAAAAACAATAACAGGTTGTAGTCATATAAAATATATATTTAACAATCACGTGCAGGTAGTAGTTACGGTCAATGGCCTAATGGTTAAGAGTCCAACTTGAGAGGCTCTCGTTCTGTTGGGATAAGGGTCTGAGACAGAAGGTACTCCTTGACACGGTACGTATTGTAAGGTTTCTCCTCCTCGAAGCGATTGGAGAAAACCCTTTTTGGATTCAAATATGTATTTCTTAATATTTTATGATGAATTTATAAATTATTTACTAAATGCATATTTGTGCTATAGTCGACATATTTTATAGCTATTTTATGTGTGACTGTTTTATATGTATTAAAATTTCGTTGGCCTAGCGGTTAAATGTACGTAATTTGTGTGCACAAGGTTGCAGGTTTGAATCCATTACAGCCAAGTCCCAATGTAACTTTTTCAAAGTTTTATGTGTAATGATATTGTCATGCATACTGATAATATCATCGATGATATAATTACCTTTATATAAAATGAATAAGGTTTTAAATAAAAAAAAAATCTATACCTTTGTGACGGAAATTGAAAACATACCCAGTCCTTATGCATATAACGAAAAAATAGTATAAATGCTGTTCCTCTCTTTATAGCCTCATATAAAATAATGGAGCGGCCGCTTTAACGACAGCAGATGTGCTCAAGATGGCTAATTGATGTTGGGTGGTTGGTTAATGTCAAGATAGCCCCTCGAAACAAGTGACATCTCTACAGTCGACAACGCTTATCGAAGCACTCCGATGTATGGAAGTGACAAGTCTAAGTCACGTGATTTATCGAAAAGGAATGTTGACTGGGTATGAAAAGTTAAAATCTATTTAGTCCGTCAGTTAGATAATAAAAAAATATGAGACACGTATTTTTTCTTTTATCAAAACAATAAAAAATTTCAAAGATACAGAGCTTTAAAGTTTCGGAGTGGGGGCTTATGACGCCACGCCTTGGCAAAAATTGTAGCGAGAAGTGACGTCACGCGAAATTTCCGTTCTCTGTATTTTGATCATTTTTTGTTTGCAGGAAAAAAGAAAAAATTGGTGTCCAATAAAATTCATTAATCTACCAAGCGGACATTAAAAAAAATTTAGGAAACATGCCTAATAAAATGTCATTTCCATTCATTTAAATTTTAACGTCGTTTAAGAGATTTTTATAATTGTTAACGCTTGTAGAAGTCACTCGGCTACAGAGGCTGTTCAGTTTACTGAAGAGAGCATAAAGTCTCGTATAAAAACCAGTGCAAAAATGTAATTAAACAAAAATATAAATGTTATATAATAATTATATTCTTTTTATAAGACTGATGGCTCAACACCAAAATGTCAATCAGTTATGTCGCTGTTAAATCTCATGCTGTCTCTGTCACTATAAGGTGTTAAATTGCAAAAGATAGACATATAAGACCTCTTAAACTTATGTTGAGTTTGAGTGTTTGGGCGTAGGTTATAAGAAATAAATATAGATTTTTTTAGAGCATTCACAACGCGCGGGCTGGCCACGTCGCGTTTCTTGAGGTTTTTCGTGATTATTTTAATAATTTTAAATCAAAGTACTTGTTTTAGCCGAACTATAGGTTGCTGTTTTTTTTATATATTTTTTTGGTTTACTTTATAGTCTATACTTAACAATAAAAATGTCGTAATAAAGCAAATAAAAAATGTATTCGCAATATGTAATTTTTTTTATTTAATACCAATTAAGTAACTTTAACAAACGGGGGCTAGATGGAGCGACGACATCCGCAAAGTGGCTGGCAGTGGTTGGAGACGAAGAGCTGAAGATCGAGCTCAGTGGCGTGCCATAGGAGAGGCCTATGTCCAGCAGTGGACGAAGATAGACTGATGATGAATGATGATGATGATGAACTTTAACAAAATGGCTTACATTCTCATCACGCACCAACAAATTAGAGCTTGGCTGAAAAAAATAGTACTTTGAATGATATTTATTTAAATGCCTACTTACCAAAAACATTTCAAAATACGATGTTACCAGCCCTTTGAGTATAATTTCACATTGTTTATAATTAAGCTATAGGTACATGGGATACTAATTATACGTAGCCTATTGGTTTTTTTTGTGTGTACCTGCAATTAAAACAGTTTCAACGGCCATAAATAAATATTTATAAAAAGCACTCTGAGTAATTCATAGGTGCATACTTTTGAATTTATTTTATTTTTGAACTAAAAAATATGTTAAATGTCAATAAAATACGTAACCGTATAAAGAAACAATAATAAATAACAAAAATTCATATCCAAAAGACAGTGTATTGAGTATACACGGTAGGGCCACAAAGCCAAATATTGACGTCACAAAACCCTGCTCTTGAACTTTAAAGAGCTTTATATATGTGTTTTTTTTGTTTTGATATGGAAAAATTAATATGTGTGTAATATATTTAATTATATAAAAAGGAAAATAGTCAATATGCTCATGTAGGTAATAGAATATTTGATAAATTAAATTTTAATCAAATAATATATTAAATATATTGATATTCCGATATTGAACTTCTTTTTCTGCCAGTTTTTGAATATTTTCGAAAACAATACACTGACAGTACAAATAATCAATAAATCAGCATGTTTTTGCTTTTTATTAGTTATTCTTTGATTGGCAGCTCTTTTTACTTTATACATACTAACATTTTTATGGAAAACCTTCTATACTTTTCTATTCTAAACGCGTATTTCCCAGCCCCATGTTACGATGATGTTCGGATGGCATTACCTCGCGACAGGCCCAGTGATAGGGCCGGCACTCTCGTCATTTCCTTCGGGCCATATTCATCCGATAGAACAGAGGCCAGAGGGGAGGAGGAGGGGGCAATAACGTCTGAGTGCGTGCTTACTTGAGAGGTATTGCATTTGTTGCTCTCGATACTTCCAGTATAAGATGCTCTGTATCGTTTATAAGATTAAAATAGTATTTGATGGGCGTATATTTTCGCACGATAGTTACATGATATTTGGGTTAGGATAGTTGTTTTTGGTGCGTTATTGTGGTTGTTAACTGTCTATGGAAATTATAAGCAACTTTGCCGTATGTTTAATTTTTTTGGGACAATTTAAAGCAGGCTTTTATACGCTTGTTTGGTAGTGAACCTTCACATTATTTATACAACTCACCTCTCAGTGATCAGAGGGTCCGCTCGCAGTCCCAATGGAAAGTGACCGATTACAGCTCCTCCCTTAGTAAATAATAGTACATTATTAAATGTTACGTAAAATATTTACAGAAAATAAATAATGTCAAACAAGCTATGTAAATTAAACTCGACTCGCTACACCACCGCCACCACGTCTGAAACTAGTCGGGCGATCCCGAGAATGTGCGTGAGTAAACAGTTATATTCTAAATAATTATGAACACTCCTTACGAAAGTTATTATACAAATAAATTTAACTGTGTTGTAAACATACCTACTAAATAGAATTAAGCAAGCCACTAAGTACCTATTAACAAATGTACAATAAATACTTACATCTTTTTTAAAATGGACTAGTTTTCTTTTTTGTCATTTATTTGTACACCTTTTGCAGTGCAAGTCAGGGTTCATAAATGGTTTTATATTGTAAAGTCCACCTGTTATGTAACTTCTGGAATGCAATAAGGTAATAAGTATTTCTAGCCATGTTAGGGCAATTACACCTTAATTTTTGCTTTATTTTGTAACTATGTCTAACACTACTTTAAAAATCTAAATAATAAATACTTACAAATATCGCAATAAATTATAATAAAAAATACATTACTTTCATCAAGATGTACATACAAAAACTTACTATAATTAATGCAAATAACCCAAAAAATATTATGAAACAAAAGAAACATTCATAAATCATACGGGAATTGCAAGAACATGATATCTGGAAACGCATACAGACTCATATTTTACGCAATTAAACAGGCGCTAATAATTTCAATGTCACTACACTTGTAACGGTTAAAATGAAGCCTACAGAAATAAATCAAGCTCGCACCACCAGGGAGAAATAACAAAAAAAAACCCACCGACAGTCGACGTGTCGGAAATATTAACTTGAACATTTGAATACTTTATGATCAGTAAAAAGATTTGAATGGTAAATGTGACCGCATTTTAATCAAACACGCAGCCGAATGGTCGCAGATTTTGTCTTATTATATTCAAATATTTCACAAAATTTTTACGCTCCACTGACTGAAAAGGAAGAAAAAGCATAATCGAAAATTGACGACAGACTTTTGAAATTAATTAATATTGTTGCATGATAATTTTAAAATGATTTACTAACTCATTTACTCAAATAAATTAAAACCGTGTGAGGAAAAGTATGGCGACGTAATTCGAAAACATTCTGAATCGAGTAATAGAAATATTCGAAGTATTTATTTTGTATTAAAGAGATTCACGAGATGACAAGCCGAACAAGGTTCTTGTAAGAAATACAATTTAACTTCCCCGTAAACACAAAATGTTTCATTTGAAACCATTTCCTGAAGGATTCTAACAAATTGAATCTCACGCCGGTAGAACCCTTTATTTCTTTACCTCCCCTTTAATGCGAAGAAAAGATTATTAATCGGAAATTTTCCATCAAAACAGAAGTGTATAGGAGGGGTTTAGATCTGTCAAAACCAGCTGACGTTTATCGATTGTTTTGTTAAGTAATTTGATTCGTGATTGAGGTACAGTTAACTGATACACAAGGTGATGACGTCAACTTTTAAGGCACACTTAAAAGGGTGTGAAAGGGATTCATTTTGGGAATCTTTTTACTCGTCTACTATTATATACTACATATTTATGGGATGTTTTTCTTAAGGAATACTTTATTCCACACTAAAATACATTCTTTAAAACTATAAAATTATGAAAGATTCCCTATATGATTTGGAGAATCATTTTAGATAATAGAAAACAAACTTTAAATACATAATTAACGTTACCAAATAATATTAACTCTGCATAATTGCTATATAATAATAACATGCACTGCTCACAATATAATTGATAAATACATCCGTTCCAATTGTATGATTAATTACAATTTGCCAAGATATCAATCATGAAGTGTACACCGTTAATTAATGATTTAAATATGTTTGTTTATACACAATCAACTAAAATATAAAATAATACATATCTTTAATTTAAAATACACAACAATAATTTATAATTTATTATTTATGTTTGGGTGATCGTAATAAAATGATGGATGTTTATCAGAAACAAGGTTTTATTCAAATGTAATTGTCATTTTATTGGTTTTATTTACATGATTAAAATTTGCACATATTTCAAATAGCTGTAGTGTAGATTTTTCATGAATGGAATGCATTTTCGTTACGGAATTCACAACACGAATTGATACTCAATGTTAATTTCTCATTCTCCTAATAATTACAAACTAAATAGGAGAACTAATTCATGACTTACAATTCGTATTGAAGTAAATTTCAATGTAATATGATGATAGCGTTCTTCAATACATATAAAACCTAACAATAATACTTACAACACCTGTTCGTCGCATATATATGATATGAAACATGGGTACCTTTACAAATATAGGAATCTGGAATCTAGCTCTCTGTAATACTGGATCAAATAATATTCAGGGTTGCTACCTACGACTGATATTTATTAGTAAACAAAACAGACTGCCCTAGGGCCCTATTCAGTTTCGAACACATCAAATCAATCTCGATAATTTAGATTAACTGGCTATTCTGACGCCGGGCTTAATTTTGAAACAGGATTGAACTCTAAATTTTGAGTAAAAGTGAAATTCAGTACCGTTAGTTGTGATACAGCCAATACAAATGAAAGAATAGACATTAATTTGTTGCCTTTACTAAAGAATTGGTTGATTTTTGTGAATGAAACACATTTATGTTGAGAACAATAAATAAAACTGTATAGAATCATTTATGTAACATCACAATTCACAATATCATGTACTTTAATTAGATATTTCATCTCACAAAGTAACAATTAAAACAGATTACTTTCCTCTTAACACGTCAAGCCCACGGCACTCGTTCATGTGATACACAAGAGGCATTCCTCAGCTCAAATAACTGAATACCGGGGGCATGTTATATTTCGCAATACCCCACAACGGCCGAACTACGTAATAATATTGTGCTCGGGCCGCATTCGGGGTAGAATCATCGATAGTCATTATCGGAAAAGCGGGTTTAAGAGCCGTCCCAGCCCCAGCGGGACCTTTACGGAGGTCTCATCCCGGCGCGTTCGATAACTATGCTAATGTTATTTGCGCCAGTGGGTTTGAAAACGACGGCATCCACTAACTTGGCATTCCCAAGAACACAGAGCTCCCTAAAGGTAAGGTTTCAGAATGAAACATCTTACTTTACGACCGGTAATACCATATTGTGAAAAGATTTGCCATTTCAGAAGCGTGGCGAAGCGGCCGGCGGCCATAATATTAGCAATAGTTACCGATCGCTGCGGCTAATCCACAAACGTAAGTTCTGATAGCATCGCTTAGTGTCCCAAGGCGAGTAACGTAATGGCTCATTTACATTATACGCTATCCCGCGTATGTGAGATTTCGTTAACGACTTTCATGAGCAAGAGAATCGTTTGCAATATTCAGAGACCGCTGCAACATTTTAATTTTAAATATTTCAGCGACTCTGTTGCCGATCTATGGATCAGAATTCTGTGTATCTCGTGGGAATAAACAAGGCAAGATGGAAGTGTCTATATCGGCGTAGTCTATTAAGTCGATACCGAGAATGGGGCGAATGCAGAAATCTGTACTTGAATGGTTAAACGAGCGGTCGTTTACATGAGTCATTTGTACGATATTGGAGGTGAAATCGTGAACGGCAGGCGTTTAAGCGCATAATGTAAATGAGCCATTACACCGATGTCCGCATGCAATTGAAGGCCGCATCGACACAAATGAAGCACGCTTAATGACATGCACGTGACGGGGACACCTGACGTTCCACGGACGACGACATCGCTTACGTAATACATTACGCGCATGTCAATGACCTCACACCATGATAGTTAGCCTAATGTGTCTTACATATCGCAAAACCATCACCTTAAGTTATTGAAACACTATACGTAATGTTTAAAAAGATCATAATTATCATCTGGCTGGATAGAAGGTATAAATAAAAAAAAAACAAAAGGTAGTTCAATTAACAAAAAAAAAATCTGTATCGCAACCAAAGTAAATCGAAGCCTGTAATAAAACAGAGCGTCAAGCGTATCAGGAACAATAGTAATCAATTTAAATGTATCAAAGCGAAACAATAAAACAGTTCAGCTTGCCTAAGCATTGTGTGTGGAATAATAAAAGAGAGCCCATCTGTACCGTTTATGTCCCACGTACAGCGCACTATTCAGTAGATCGAAAAAGTTTTCCAATAGCAGACTCTGATGATAGAAAATAGTTGGGTACGGCAACCTGGGATGTTAGTTTTATTGCAGTCACCACTCCTGTGGCTATTGAGTGTGCTGGACTGATATTGCTGCAATTATTTTATCTGTGGATAGTTGTTCCAACTTCTTTTCTTGTAGATATGAAAGTTAATGACAGTTGTAACTTGTGCGGTGCGGACTTGTGACGTTTGATCAATGCGTCTCGCGTGTTTTCGAGTTATTTTTATCACGTTGGAAGTAAATTACTGGACTTCTTCATAAACTGTTTTGATGGTACTGGCACAACTTTATTTGGGAATTGTTTTCGAATTCTTTTTTTGAAAAGTATTGCCTAAATTAAAGAGGCCAGTGTTTACCTGTGGTCTGATCTAAGCTCAATTGTTAACATTTCTAGTTACAAAAAGTTCGTTTATAAATAATATCCTTTTTAGGAAAATGTGATGGAGTAAATAAATATTTTGCTAAATCCCTTTTTATTCATTTTAATAATATATTTTTTTATACATTAGTTTTGTATAATTTTTATCAATATAATAATTTAAAATGCTTAGCTGCCATACAGATTCAACGTAACATAGCTCTAATAAATAATAATATGTATGTTTCTCAAAAAACAGTTTGATAAGCACCGCACGAGTATCGCAGTATCGAGTAACGCAAGAGGATTAAAATTTGACTACAATAGTTATACACAATTTTCTGATAATTGATGTCACAATGCTTCTGCAAGAACTTTTAATTGGCCATATCCATGTTATTTTGTTTATGCATTATCTATAAGTAGCTGTAAGTTTTCCAAAATTGTAAAATAAAAATAAATAAAAATAAAATACGTAATAAGGTCGCTAATTTCCTGAGAAACAACCTTCAATCTTCGTCAGTCTCGCTTAAAAACGACCCAATGTAGATGTTATATTAGTGAACATAAATTTAAAAATAAAAACAATTCGTTGATTTATTACTTCATTTACTTTTACATAACGAAATACAACCTATGGGATAAGTACTTAATATGTATCTGAAGATGTAGGTATATTTTCGACAATAAAGAGCTGAGCGAGGAAAACAAAAAAGGTAAATGACGCATATCTATTGGTTCTTAAAAAACACATCCCTCGCTAAATATCCTCGTACATATTTGGTGGAAACGCGGCCTAATAGTTTGTAATAATAGGTAAAACATCAACCTAACATCTGGTTGTTTTACCGACAAAATATACATTTATCAACCATCTTTATTCAGTAGGTACCATAATTTGGTTTACACATAAATATTCAAACAGATTTTCATAACATTAAGCTCTGTTTCAAATGTATAGTTGGAAGTATTCCAGGTTCTCTAAAGAAAATATTATTATTTTGATTAATTGATAACGAAAACTTGAATACTGAATTTGGTTTATGTTTGAATATTTTATTATTATGTTAGAATAATCACCTGGCTGAATAGAATGAATAAAAGAAAAAAAAAGGACAATGTGAGAAGAATGAATTTGAATTCCAAAATTTAAATACTACAATAATTAATCACATTACCTTCCTCGTGTCCGTCGCACAGTCGGGTATAGTTTACATTAGGGTATAATTTAGTGGAGTTAATTATTTCTAACATTCTCTTTTGTAAAACTTTTGTATTTTAAGTAGTCTTGTAATATCTATAATAATAACTATTTTGGTACTGCGTATTAGTATAAATTAATATATAACGTCAATTAAATTTATGAATTATTTTATTTGATGAATGAGGCAACGACATTATGTTTATATAAATACTTTACCGGGGTCTTGTTACTCATTAAACTAACCTGAAAGCAGCAAGCCGCACGCCACGGTGACAACCCTATTGGATTACGTTTTTAAAACTTATACAGGAATTCGCAGTAACTTTTTAAAGTACACCTTGTTAGGGTTGATACCTTACACTTTAAAGAATTGTTTTACTTAACTTTCAAGCACATTATTATGCTGTAGCAAAATGCATTTTATAAAAGTTTGGTATTAATTATTTAGGACACAATAAAATCTTTTAAAGAGTACCGTCAGTATTTTAATACTTATGCCTGCATTAATTACATTACAAACAAAGAATTAAGCCCAGATCAATATCTCTGAAATCTTTGCTATTTACTTAACGAAGTATAATCTATAAGATGTCATGTTTAGACAATACAAGATGGAAGCTCGTTCGGTCCAATAGCTGTGGAACCTGGGATGCCTTCAACATGACGCGGTTCCGGAGGGAATACACTGCTCCCACCGTCGATATACGTGCCATGTATAAAAGCTGCAGAAAATTTCGAATATCGGCGGTAAAGATTTTATGAGCGAATAGAGCGATATCTTGAACAGAATTGAGATAATTTAGAATGGTGGATAACGTCATTGTTGTTCACCATCTTAGACAATTTGAGTGACAGAAAACTAACAGCTAGCGCCACAGCTGAAGATCTAAAAGAGGCTATTGAGGCTGGTCAGATCTAAAGATAACCATCGGCACGAAAGAAGAAGAACATGAAACTAAGACATGGTTAATCAAAAATGTATTCTTCAGAGTAGGTACAGTTTTTTTAATAACTTACTTAAAAATAATCTTATGTTGTAGTGTAAATAGTACCTACTGTATATTGCATACCACGTTAATGAGAAGTTAATAAGTTTTCGTGATCGTATACAAATACTTTTTTAGGATAGTTGCAGATTAAGTATAATAATTCAGTTTTATTTTATTCCTTTTAAAAGTTGTAGCAAAGATGTAATAAAAATTGAGTAGGTATCCTAAAAAAACCTTAAGATCATTTTTTTTTTTTTATCATGGCTACTCACACTCTGCCATCTGATCAAGACTAGGCAGAGCCTGTATTATGCCAACCAGACAACTGATAAAAATACTTATATATTTCTAAATACTACTACATATTTTAGATATATTACACCCAGGCACAGAACAAATGATTGTGCTCATCACACAAAGATCTATCCTGGGCAGAAGAAATCGAACCCACGACCTCCGGTTTAGCAGTCAGGGTCACTAACCACTAGACCAACAGGCCCGTCATATTATTGTATAGTTACCAATCAAATATAATAACGTAACAAGTTGTTAAATATTAATTAAATTCTAATCAGACAATCGACAATTAAGTGATAGTTTCTCTTAATGAACCCACAAAAATACAAACAAGGGTCGCATTGATTAGCGAAACATGGTTTGGGAAAACATTAGCAGTGTGCACCACGTTACCATTTAGATCGGCTTATCCCAAACCGGCTTGTTCGGCAGTCTGCGCCATGAATACAAAGGTGTTGGAGGTTTTACAAACAGTTCCTTCCAACCTTATGGTTCCGCACTATTGAACAAACCCTCTTTGGTGAGAAAAATCTATAAAGCTGTCATAAACATGAACGGACCTGTATGACAGGAGTGATGTTAAAAGAGATATTGTATTTTAGGCCACTATGTGTACACTTCATAGATAAATAGCAAAAAAAATTGATTAATTTGAAGAAGGGCACAGACGTACGAAACTGATAATTTAAATAAGTTTTTAATATTATAATCTATTTCCAGGGCAGCCATGACAGTTGTTTTTGACATAGCGTTTGACAACTTATTATTTTGCGCAAATAATACCGAACACATCAATCAAAATGTCAGTATGACGTGTCGCATATTTCTGATACACCATATTTTTTTTGTGTTGCTCTCTTTGACCCTATTAATTTTAATGTACATTAAAATGAAGTCAAGTTATAAGTCTCAACTCTATTCTACTCATATTGAGTAAAATATAATTTAAATTATTCACGTGTTATTTTGAAACACCAGCCTTAAATTCAAATTATACGTACTTTATTGCATTCCAGTAGGACTTACAAATGTATAGCTATTGGGCATGCAGTAATAACATTTAGACTGGATCAATTGTAAATATCTGCAATATTGTCTTCAAATACAATGGGTCTAAGGTTTAGTCAGATATGGGTTGCTAGGCAACGGACGCATGTAGCCGGAGCCCCAAGGTATTTCGCACTACAGGTTTGTGTTACGGTATTAAATGGTACAGTCAACAAAAACAGTAAGTCAGCCTTTCATTAAATTAAAAAAAAAATATTTAATATTATATTTTACATTATTAACAATATTTCTTAGATAACATTATTTTACTATAAATATATAAATAGTAAATAATACTCCAAAATAAATCATTTTTATTTGTGTCACCTAAAACTAAATAATAAATTATGTTATTAAATTCGCTTGCAAATAATTAAATTATGTTTAAAATGACCATCGACTATAAATAAATATATTTTTAATATTAAATAACGCAATCCGTTTTTTATTAAGGAACAAGTTAGAATTTGTATAACTTTACACCATTTTGTTTATTAGTATTGTTTTTATCACCTCAGATATTTATAAGCCAGTTGACCACGATTATACCTGTCAACAAAGCTTACACGGCCGAATGAGCTCAGATATTCTACATTACTGTCTACGGATTACTGAGTACAGAAATCTACTTTGTAGCAATACATAGTCTCGATAACATCCCATGCGTCCACAATATTCAAGTAGAAACTGTATTCAAGGCAAATTTCACCAGTAAACGCATTCGTAGAAATAAAGTTACCCGGATCGAGTTTAAAATTTGTCAAATGTCAGAGCAATGAAACAAGAAATTAATTAACTATAAAATAAAGAATGAAATATTCAATGTTTTCGTCACAGAACATTGAACTTCTTGCTAGAAGGGACATGGACAGCGTTAGACGAATAAAAAGCGTTTGTTACTATTATTCTATTTTACTCATGTTCTGTGGTTTTCTTTGTAAACGGTTTTAGTTTATATTGGCGAAATGCAAATTGAAATTGGAGCACTGAACTCAATTAAACGCGAGAATCGACGTTTACTTCAAGTGATCACGTTTATTCGCACCAGTGAAATGCGCCTTAAAGGAGGTTGCAATAGTTATTATTGTTTAGAGTCCGACTTACCTCACCACGTAGCGCCGAGAGGACTATTACAGATACTATTGAAATACTTTGAATATCTTCCTGTTGTTAGTAAAACAGAAATCAGGAATGTCTTTGATAAGCTTTTGTTTATTTGTATGCTTTGTTTGCAACATAACATTTGTATTCAATGGCACGAGAAAGAGCATTTTCTACTAGCTATATTTCGGCAAACTTCATTTGTTACTACCTGACCCGGCAAACATTGTTCTTCCAGGGCCACCCTTATCACCTAGGGGTATACAAAACAGCGTACGACCTATTCTCAGACCTACCAAGTACACACAAAAAATTGGCCAAGTCGTTTCGGAGAAGTTCGATAACGAACACACAAGATTTAATAAATTAGATTAATCTATACTAATATTATAAAGCTGAAGAGTTTGTTTGTTTGTTTGTTTGTTAGTTTGTTTGTTTGAACGCGCTAATCTCTGGAACTACTGGTCCGATTTGAAAAATTCTTTCAGTGTTGGATAGCTCATTTATTGAGGAAGGCTATAGGCTATATAACATCACGCTACGACCAATAGGAGCGGAGCATAAATGAAAAATGTCGCAAAAATGAAAAAACGTTGAAACTAAAACACGCGGACAAAGTCGCGGGGGACAGCTAGTTTATTATACTTTCAATAAAGCAATAAAATAATTCCCATAAAACAAGTTATAGTAATAATTTTATACTTTTAAGTAACTGATTTAGATACATAATAGAACAAATTATGTCATTTTATGTACATTTTATCTAAAGCATCTAGGCATAAAACTTCTTGCTCATTAATGAATTAAGTGGTATTTAATAAAGTGAATTCAAAAACTGCTAACTAAATGAATGACACATCATTATTATGTGTCATATTACAAAAAAAAAAAAGTTTTTATTACCTACTATTTTATTACCTACAAAGATTAATTATTTATTTAGGTCTCTTATTTAAGGATACTTAAAACAGTCTAGAAAAACACAAAAAAAAACTAATTTAACCATGCAGAAATATTCAGCCTTGAACTGGATTTTTTTATGTACAGTCACACACATACTTATCAACAAAAGTTAATGAACAAAATAAGTTTTACAGAACAATTTAAACTCAATTTAAAGTCCATAAAATGATTTTGCGACTAGGTAACAAAATATTCCACGAATACATCACGAAGTGTTAACACGATGATTTCCTTATTTATCAATTTATAATAATAATCTAACTACGGCAGCTTGAACCCTGTTTCCAATCCCAGTAGGCGACTGTATTTTATTTATTTATTTATTTATGTACACACACATTCAAAGAACACAAACATCTAAGAAAAATAGGTACAAAGGTACCTATTTATATTTTTTAATGTATGTTTTTTTAATACATATTCAAAAAATTATTTTATATGTTTATAAATTGAATAAAGGAAATAATAGATAATAATATAATATCTTAGGACAACTCATACACGGCCATCTGATCCCAAACTACACAAAGCCTGTATTATGCAACCAAACAACTGATAAACATACATTAATATTTATAAATACATACTTATTATAGATAAATTACATCCATATTATAGACAAATACATCACACAAAGATTTGTCCTGGGTGGGAATCAAACCCACGACCTCCGGTTTAGCATTCAGGTTCACTAACCACTAGACCAACTACAACTAGTATTTATAAAAATTTATTGCATTTGTTTGTGTTTTATATTTTAAATATTTTGATTGTGTTTACCAACTTTTTTTGCTGACTGTACGTACCTATACGAATATAATGTTAATTGTTTTAAACAATGTTGTTCTTCATAATAATAATGTATGTTTTTTTATCAGTGTTTTATTATTGACTCGTGTTTATCTACCAATTACCGGTAATATTACTGTTCGCTGGCATGTCTGACTCCCCTTTACATGTCCACACTGTCTAATACAGGCTGATACGTTTAATTAAACTTGGTAATGCAGTAATTATCTAATTGTCCTCAAATGACAGTATCTCTGTAGCGCATTTGAATTAAGGTATATAGGCTGTAATTATTTTATAGGTATAGGTTTGCAAGTGATTAACCAAAAGATAATATTATTATTTAACCAAAAAAAAACGTATTTATATTTTATTTTTTATTTTTAATATAGTATAATACGTTAGTTAAAACAACGCATAAGTAACTTGGTTTTATAACCGCGGCCATATTGAAATAAATCACTAACTCGTAATGTGTAAAATCCTTTTTTAGTTATAAATAAAAACATAATAAGCTTACAGTTAAACTTAACCAAATGCTTTGCTATACTAATAGGACATAGGATACTATAATAATTATTAACTACTAATTAACAAATCAAATAATTCAAAATAACAATAAACACTGGCATGACTAAACAAATTGAATAACATTAACATAAATCTCATAAATATAAAATAACTAATAATTTATGTGTCGTTGTAATTGTAATTGTTACATAGCGACTTACATTTCTAGAAACTGAATCCTTAATTTTGACAAATCTTGACACTTTCTATTAACGAAAATATTACTACAGGCTTTTAACTATATTAGGAAATTGTACAAATTGGCGAAATTGTACTTACTCAAATAATGGTACAGGTAAATACTTTACCTAAGTTTATTATTTCACAAATATAAGAAAACAAGAAATAGTGAATGTAAGGAAACTTCTTTGCAAAACAAAATCCTAACATATTACATGATGTTCCCACTCCTAAACATGTAGCATTGGCAACCCTAATAACTTTCTCAACATAAGGAAAAACAAGTAAACTGTAGCAGCCATTGAACGACGGACTTCATCAGAAAACTTCTTAGATAACACTATTCACAATCTGCAGGTACACAAGAGTACGTAAACCAAGTAAAGCCTCCTTGCTACATTACTGGAGGTAACATAACATGTAACGTGACCCTCTGGGGCCGGCGATAAACAGCTCCTTTCTTGCACTTTCCAAACATACAACAGTAAAACTAAACAAAAAAAAACAAACAAAAGCACACAAAGAATTTTATACCCTATCCAGACACTTTAAGGTTCAATTTAGCTTGTTTAACGCAGTAATTACTAGGTATTTGTATTGTTTTATGTTAGTGTGAGTACAGGAGAGTTTAATTAAACCAAATACAGATAGTAATATTTAAAGGTTTTAGAGGCAACGTGATATCTTTTAGAAAATATGTAGTATTTTTAGTTAAAGGGAAAATAATATTTTTATTTGCTTTCATATCAATGTAATTTATTTTGAGTAAGATTATTAGGATTACAGTTTAAATAAAATATTAGGTCTAAAAAAACTGTAATAGCCGTAGGCTAACAAATAATTTATTTATCTTTTTGCTAGTTAATCACATTTTTAAATCCAGTTTGAATATTAACGTACATAAATGATGTTAATTTTTTGCGTAACTTACACACATACTGAGTTATATATGGTGTTACTTTTTAACTTTTTTGCTTTGCCGATACAAGGGTCGGTGAAGGGACTTATCAAGCTACAAGAACCCCGACCTAGAGAGTCATTTGTCTTTCTTTGCTCTAATTATGTGATGAAAATTTATCGTAGTCTGGACCAAACTTGTATAGGTGCCGAGTGTCGCTAAAATTTATGATTTAGATCCTCTTACTCAGCAACTAGATTAAAATTCACCTCAATATGTATTTTAGAACTCAGTTATAACTTTCATGTCAATCTGTAAATTATGTGAGAATTATTTATTGATTAATTAGAAGTGAAAAAATAATAATCGCAGCCCATCAAGAATAAAACATTTTTGAATTTCAAACATATCAAATCTCTGTTCTAGTTTTTAAATCCTGGCATTGATGTTTAAAAATAATATTGTATTTAGAACATTGGACTATTAAGACTAAAGTGTTATCCGTTAGATAACAGGTATCCAATGGATAACATTTATAATTGATTCTTCAAACATACATGTATTGTACATTCACGTGAATAGGGGAATTTAAACCATTTTTATCCAAATATCAAAGCATAAAATGAGTACTCGGAACCGCTCAGTCACACAAAGCTATTATTACTATTTGTTTCAATTCGCTGACAAAACAAATCATAATTGTTCTCACATAGATTTATAGCTTAGAGGCGTTATAGCATTGATCGTAAGGCCTTAAATATTGGAAAATAATATCCACTGTACAGTACTCAGATAGCTGAGTGGTGTAGTGACGTCATATTCTGTACAGGTACGTACTACAGCGACAGTTAAGCGTTCATAAGAGTCATAAAACAAACCAGAACAGTTCCTTTTCAAAATCTGGGCACTAGGGTTCGAGTGGTAATAGGTCACCACGCCAATTACCACTGGGTCCGACGTGCCACGGGTTCGAACCCCGCATAGGACAAGCATTTGTTTAATCCAAAAATGCTTGTTCTAAGTCTGGGTATTCTTTGTCGATTGCTATGATTGTAAAACCACCGCGACACAAGGATTAAATTTCTTAGTACGGGAGTAGATTTTTTTAAAAGAAAGAAGAAAAAAAGTTTAAAAAATAAAAGGAAATAAGAGACCGGCTTTTAAAATGGATAATAGTCTCCATATCGTATGTTGGTTTAAAAGATTATACACAAAGTAATACTGGCCACTTCAGTGATAAAACAAAACAGTGTACACAAAAAGAAGAAAAGCAATTTATTTTACCCGTCAATAGAATAATTTATTTAGGGTATAAATTTTCATTATTCGTCCTATTTCTGTGCAAACTGTCAACTATGGGCTATGTGTTTAAGGATGACTTTGGTTAATAAAAAGTAAACAAAGGCGCTGGTGGCGTTTTGTATCTGTTTGCTGATGCCCTCCTTGTCGCAAACAATTAGCTCTTTTGTGTACATGCCCACTCTTACCACACTCGGCCACCAGAGAAGGTGTTGGTATGGAAATAGAAATACTAGATGAGTTTGTTGAGGTGTACGCAATTGTTAAACTATTTTAACGGGCTGTGAAATACCACCTCGGTCAATTCGTGAACATTTTCACAGGTTTCAACACGTCAGAAACATGAATTTGAATAAAACGCGTTGTAGGAATAAATCTGATTACTATCACTTTTCACTACAGACAGCTAATTAAATGCACTTTTTCGGCATTTGATTTCGGCAAGAGGTCCGTAAGGTCTACCTTTACAAATACCGGCTGAAGTATACCCTGAAGCAAAAAAAATAATCAAAAAGTTTTTTTTTTTTTATTTCGTGTAGGCCTTTTTAGGCACTTACAAAACGTTAAATGACTCTAGTTGCGCGGTTCTAAAATATCACTCCTATGGAAAAGAACCGGTAAGAAACTCCATAGGTTACTCCTTGAAAAAAAAGCCTTCGCAGTATAAGTGTATATTGTCAAGGAAAGATAAATGGGGATGTAGCCAAGTTTTTTGTAACAATATAAGGCCTTATTTATAAAAATCAGATTTTGAACCAATAATTCAAATAAAAATAAATACAAAAACTAAGAATTGATAAAATTTTGTAATTGCAAATTTCAAAATTAAAATTCTCCATAGAAAAATTGAAATATGAATTTACTTTTCAGTTATAAGCATTGTCGAATTTATTATAAATGAGGTTGTATGCTAGCCGTCTTGCAATTTGCCAATCTTTTTACATTTTGTAACCACGTTCATTTTTGAAGTAGATACTATCCAATAATATTTGTATTTTTATTTCACCTCTTTGAAATATGTTATCTCCACCTTTTCTTCCATCCTTGAAACCCTATTATTACCGACGATATTACCAGATATGAGGTACTATAATTCTGAAACCTAACTCTAAACTTTGACTTAGTTTTGGTCTTCTTTGTAACAGACTACCTTTGTAAGGATTTCTTGCTAACCCCGGTAGACCTCAACTTTGAACTTGAAATTGACATAGTTTTCTAACACAAAACTTACCTTGTTTATTAATTCAGGTGAAATTCTAATAAAACGGATTTCGCTGAAGCTCGTACTTATAGTTTCGGTTTCATTTTAGATGATTGTTGACTAATAAACTTTCGTACCCGTTTATTGGCAAGTTTGCTTATGAAGCGGTATCAAATAAATGATTTACGCCTCGATCCTATATCTTTGATTCGTTATTCGTTAGCGTGACGATCCGTCACTAGGCTGTCTCTCATCCGTTCGTAACCAGACTTCAGTTATTTGGGTAACGAACAGTTACAATTTTTTTTTATGGGAACAACTTTTTTTAACGCCTCGTTGATATTTTAACAGTTCGTTAAGGAAACGATTCGTTTTTTGTTTATTGGCCCCCGTCCATAAGATAGCTTATTTGGGTTCCATATTGTCTGGGTTATTATTCTTATGGCCTCCAATCAGTTTTAAGACGCCATTAAGTCTCATGCTGTCTCTGCCACTTTAAGGTGTAAAGTAACGACAGATAGACATTTAAGGACGTCTTAAAGTTAAGTTGTGTTTCATTATTCGGGGGCAATTTTTTAAACAGAATATGATACAGTGCAATATAGAACATAGACAAGTGGCATTTCGACAAGCGTTAACGATGATAGAAATCGCTTAAATGACATTCAATATATGGAAATGTCATTTCGTTTCGATAAGTCACGTGAATAAGACTTGTCACTTCCATACATTTGAACGATTCGATCAGCGTTGTCGCTTGTCGAAATGTCACTTGTCTAGGGGGGCTGCTCCATTTTGGAAGTCGATAAAAATACCAAAAGTTCAAAATCACGTATCTTTATAAGCAGATAATTAATTTGAATTCCAAGTACCCCGCTCCTAATGACAACGTGCCATTAAAACGGCAGCTCTTACAATAGCGATTTATACGGAAGAATTTCGAGTATCAATTTTCACAAGAAATGCGTCAAACATGAACAAATTGCCTGATAAATCCGCCTTCAGTAACATAATCAGACATTTAACAATACTTATATTATATTTGACACTCATTTTTGATACGTTCATAAATGATATACGATTTTGGAAACAGTATTATCTTGATTATTCTATTTGTGAATCACATTGTGGAATTGTACACAATCAGAGGAGAGACGCATGTGCTTTGAGATTATAAAATCCATACTAATATTATAAATGCGAAAGCAACTCTGTCTGTCTTTCTGTCTGTTACGCTTACACGGCTAAACCGCTAAACCGATTTTGATCAAAATTGGTGAGGTATAAGCTTGGATTTCAAGAAAGGATGTAGGTTATATTTTGCCGCGATAACTGAAAGCGAGCCAAGCGGATCCGCGGGTAACAGCTAGTGTTACATGAATAGTTGAAAACACAACTTATAATATTATAAACATGGCTGATTTCTAATGACACGGATGAATGACAGCTAAGATGGCTGACCTAAATGTTTTGAAACTATTTAATGGTACACGTAGCAAATAATATGAATGAGTGAATGAAATAATAAGTAAGACTTTATACCTAACTCAAGACTGTTGGCATCATTAATCATCTGTCTCTATGCGTGTCTCTCTGTGGTTTCGTAGCTCCTAAACGAATGGACCGATTATGATGCGGTTTTATTTGTTTGAAAGCTTACGTGATCGCGATGGTTTTTAGTTATAATTTATGTTGATCTGTTAAGCTTTTTGAAAGTTATTACCAATTTTATATTGCCAAGAGTTTTTTTTATTTAAAATTTAAGATTATGTTCAATAAAAAGTTTGATTCATTTTTCATGAAGCACATCAATGCAGTTCTTTATGTAGGTAGTTAGAGATAGCACTTGAAACACTACCTTCAGATCAAACTCAGTTGACAGTCGAACTGGCAGTTGGTGGTTATCAGTCCAAGCATTGGTTATCTAACCGTCAATCTTGACGATCGCTTAGCACTCAACGTATCCACATTACTGCGGTTAACAGACAATAGAACACGCTATCAAGCTGGTCTTTGAATGGATATTATATGGCCATATGTAATTATAGTATCTCGCGATATTAACGCTATAAGGACTCGTGGCTAAGTGCAGGCCGTACGGTTTGACAAGTTTGGCAGATTCTACATTTTCTATAGAAAACTTGAATTGAGTCAGTTGCTAAGTACGATATTTTTTATAAGTAAGGCCACTAATAACTTTAAAATTCAAAAGGTTATGTATTTTTGGTAGAAATTGTTACATAAAGGCCGCCCTAATGAAATCGTTTTGAAGATTTATGCCATGTTCTTTGAGCGCTTATTCTGAGTTTGTTAAAATATATAACCTTTTCATACTTAAATAACCCCGAGGTAATAAACCCAATAAACAAAGGTTTATGATTAAAGTTCAAGTAAGTTCAATATTAGCGAGAACTTTCCTCAATAACGGAGCTCATCTAGTTATTATGAATCTTTGGGAACAGATAACATACTGTGTTATACGCAATTTTTGTTTATTCAGGTCGCCATAATTTGTTAAACGTACAAGTGAAACCGGGGCGCGCGACATGCCTTAATTGCTAGTTAAAATTGCAATTAACTTTATCATTAAATGAAATAAAATTTTATAATTGTGGGCTAAGAAATTATTAATATTTTAATTGGGTTCAAATTATTATATAAAAATGAGATATTTGTGTAAACACCTACTTAATGTCTTGATGAGTAAAAGAATATGTATTTATAGATAATAAACACTGTTTTATACAGTCGGCACCTAATATTATCCTGCGCAATTAATTCTAAGGTAAAATGAGGAGCTGGATAGACTCTTTTAAAACCTAGGCAATGGTATTGAATGTAAATACCAAATTTTAATATTATTTACATTTTTATAAAATTGTTGAATTTTAAAACCAATTTATTTAATGTTAAGCAAATTTTTGCTTTAATTTATTTGTTTGATTTGAGTTGTTAAATGGTCTAATCTAAACTATGAAATTGCTTTAGACGATGCTAGTAGAGGACCTTGGGGAAACTTTTAAGTAAACTAAGCTAGATTAAATTATATCTCTTTGTTAGTTGTTGAGG
This sequence comes from Diachrysia chrysitis, assembly GCA_932294365.1. Classification (NCBI taxonomy): domain Eukaryota; kingdom Metazoa; phylum Arthropoda; class Insecta; order Lepidoptera; family Noctuidae; genus Diachrysia; species Diachrysia chrysitis. Next base: position 5,392,868 of record OW028661.1, read on the forward strand.
TTACGTACAGAAAAAATATGTACTTTTTTCACTTGTTATTAACTAATGTTTTTTGTATTTTATTTTTGTGTTGTATTTTTATCCTTTTTTTGAATGGAAATTTATATATCAGTTTTTTTTTTGTTTTAATTTGAATGCGTCAACGGCGTAGATTATTATACATAAATAACATACACAATATATTGAATTTCTTCCATTGTCGAAGATGTCATTTTTATTTCATATTGTCATTACCACTGGCTGCATTGCGTTGTTGACGCAATGAATATCTTTATCTAATAATCTACCTGCATAACATTTTGTTTTAATCTTATTGATAAAAGAGTAACCTTTGGAGTTTCTTGCCCGTTCTTCTCCATAGGAAAGACACATTTAATCTTCAACCTTTCTTGAGCGCCTTTTGAGGTTTATGAGAAATAAAAACCTTTGATTTGATGTGTATTGTATCACGTCTTTCAATCAATGGTTTGTCATCTTATTTTTTTTAATCCTCAAAAAATACTAATTTCTTTAAAACCGTCAGCTAGAAACCTATCAAGCGTTAAATAATTTACTTGTTATACATAACTGCAAAGACTATTTAAATTAAATTATTCAAATTTAATAACAACGACTTCCACTGTAGCAATTAGGTACAAAATAGTTATAAAGTAGAAAACAAAGTACGCAATGTACTACAAAACATAGTGTAGTGTCTATTCTGTCAGAGTCAAACGCGAACAGTTTATGTGCTCATGTCATAGCAGAATTAATTAAATTTGTGTGTACACTAAAGATTACATGCGCTACCCGTGTTTGTAACTACGGAGGTTAATCTATTATTAAAATGCAGCTGCATTCACCGCGATCATATTAAACCGTTGTTGTTAAGTTAAATGTTTCACTATTTCCATCGGTTTCGGCCACCATTTTTATTTGCACAAGTAATATGAATTCTGTTTCGTAATACATGTCTCTTTTGCTTGTTTTGTAGACCCGTGGGATTATTGTTGACGGCAATGAAAATATGTGATATTATTGTTGTTTTTTGTTGGACAATTGTTCTTTTTAAAATACTGCGATTTTGGTAAAGAATGAGCTGGTGTTTTTATTATTTTTGCTGTCATGGAACGTGACAGTTTTGTTTTGTTCGCTTAACTGTCGTGTAGAAGGATAATATTTTGTTTCTTTTTGATGATTCTGGGTAAAATTTTATGTACGATTTAAAAGGCAAATAATACAGTGATGTTGTTTCAGATGTTCGAAAGCATGACTTCCTGGCTTTGTATTCAACATGTCAAACAATTTTATCTCCATCAACAAAAACCAAAATAAAACATCAATTTATACCATTTTATAAATATGAATAAAGGTATTGAGCATTAAGTCAGTATTTAAACTTCGTTTTTTATCTATACTTAATTACTTAATAATATTATAAAGCTGAAGAGTTCGTTTGTTTGTTTGTTTGTTTGTTTGAACGCGCTAATCTCAGGAACTACTGGTTCGAATTGAAAAATTCTTTTTGTATTGGATAGTTCGTTTATTGAGGAAGGCTATAGGCTATATAACATCACGCTACGACCAATAAGAGCGAAGCATAAATGAAAAATGTTGCAAAAATGAAAAACCGTTGAAACTAAAACAAGCGAACAAAGTCGCGGGGGACAGCTAGTTTAATATATATTTAAACAAAAGCAGGTAAATAAAATTATTAAACATAATATATTTCCAAAATGTAAAACAGTTTATTGCCGATAATAGCGCTCTTTAAGTAACGTGTTTATGCATTGTGTACACTTATTGCTATATATTTAATTAAATCATGCTCAGGTAGCATACCACTACATTAAATTTATTCTTGTATTATTATACTTTATATTATTAAAATCTATTTATAAATAATATACTCTGCCTAGCCTTTTCCCAGCCTATTGGTCGGCTTATTAAGTATTTAAACAACATTTAAATATGATCTAGTCATTAAAAACTTATTATTTCATGAATCCTTTAGAATATGCACTAATAAAGAGCTAATAATCACTTCCAACACACGAACCTAATACAGTTTAGGAGCTGTAACGTAAAACACAAAGGTTCTCTTAAATTTTTCACCTTTTGATTTATCAAGTGTTCACTTTGGTAACCGACACCGTTCAAATATGACCTTTTGAACTGGCAACACAACACACTTGTGTTTTGTTCGAAACAAGCAACACGTTATAAAACAAAGCAAGTCACGTTTTTGTTGGGAAAGAAGTTAACGCGTGCGTTACCTTTGCCACATACGAACTGGGTGTTCGGAAAGCTATGTAGATAAATTAGAACGGACTTTGTTATTGAGTTAAGATTGCGGAAAGAGAAAAGTTGTCTATTTGATGCGTCTAATAAAGTTTTCGTTAGGTATATTGACTTGGTATTATAAGTTTAAGAAAAACAAGTTATAATTGTCTTAGTTGTAGGTATAAAACTACGCGACTGTCGCTGTCAGTACGGTTTGATCTTTTAAACTACGCTACGCATTTTAATGCAGCTATCAGCCATGTATAGAATAATTCAAGAGAAAGGTTTGTGTTTATAATACTGTGACTTTTGTGGTCGTATACACCGGTTTTCACGGTGTCGCCTTCTCTGAGGTTCCCAGGTTCGATCCCCGGTAGAGTCAATGTAGAAAAAAACACTTTTCTACATTGTCTCGGGTCTGGATGTTTGTGGTACCTTCGTTGTCTCTGAATTCCATAACACAAGTGCTTTAGCTACTTACTCTGGCTTCAGAGCAATGTATGTGATGTTGTCCACAATGTTGTTTTAACATCCACAGTGATGTTTATTTATTATTTATTTTAGAATGTTTTGACGGGTCGCTAGTATTTAATATAATTATTTTGATGATTAATAATAATAATGACCTAATGATCTCTGCCTAGTTTGCCTGCTACCGAGTTCTTAGCCAAATTATTAAAATTTGTTATTTTAATTACAAATCTGGAAATATTTTATCAAAGCCTACCGAAAAGCAAATGTTCCAAATTATTAACGTAATCTATGGATATTTTCCCTTCTACAAATTAGATAACCGACATAATCACCATAACTATCTCTGGTAGAAAAAAAACAAAGATAGGTTTACCAAAAATTTTTGGCGAGTCTAACAGAGACCTAGCTCTACACCTATTCAAATGCGCCTCAGAGTTATAATATCAGTAACATTCAAGCCTTACTGTCTGAGCCGTGCCAAATACACCTATTCACCGACGTATCTGTCATCTTGATGAACGATTGTACGTAGCGCGAACTCCTCACACAACGTGACATTAATAACTATCACAATATTCATAAACTGTCTGTCTGTGTGTCTGTTATCTATTACTTTCAAATAAAACAATATTTCGGATAACTCGAAACAAGTAAACCTACTGATAGTATTAATTAATTACTTAGCACTGCCGAACGCACTTATATTTGTCTAATTAGTCTGTCTACGTGAGGTCTTAATAAAACTGAATATTGACTTGTCTAATAAGAGTCTAAGGAACATCTTAAAGTTAAGTTGAGCTTCAGTATTCGGGGTATGAGTAGGCGTCGTATGGTGCGAACTACCAAAAAAAATTGACGGTTTGTTGTTTACTAATTTAATATCTATATAACTGACGCGGGTTTCACCCGCGTCAGTTATAGTCCCCGTTCCCGTAAGACATCTTTTTTTTTCGTGACTGTTTCATGATGTTTCATAGTTATTCTGATATTCGGGGTGGAGACAATCCCATCAAATTAAATATCATTTAAGTCGGTCCAGCCGTTCTTGAGTTATAAGTGTTGCAACTGGGTGAACTTTGTTTTATAGATTATACAATATTTCAGAGATTATACCGTGACGTCACAATGTTGCTATGATCCCACTATTCACCAGTCATAAAGCTACATAACTACATATCTACATATCTAAGTATATACAGTTGTTAAGCTATTTGCGTGTATATTATTGTTCCCATTAGTACAGTTTGTGAAACTTCTTGATCGTATGTAGTGCAGTGCATCGCGGACCAAGAGCACTGCTCTAACGACCGTTGCTTGACTCCAAGTTTTAATAGCTCCGCCGCACTTTTAGGTTCTAGTTAAAGGCCAGAATGAGGTCAGAAACACGCTGAAGCTATAAATTTAACTTCTAAACCTATAAGCGGAAGTTATGAATTATCCGGATTCAGCCTTTTCAATTTGACGACCTCCGTGGTCGAGTGGCGTACACACCGGTTTTCAAGGAGTCGCTAGCTCTGAGGTCCCGGGTTTAATCCCTGGACGGAATTGAAGCGATAAACTGACGTATATGATAAGCCTCTATAGACGAATGAAAAATAAAAATTTCCTACAAAGGTACTACAACAATAGTATTAAATGGAACAATACTGGACAGCCAATATTTTAATCAAATCAAATCAAATGTGTAATGTGATTTTAAATACCTTCAACTAATAAACAGTAATATTTATTATAAATTAATCAGTAAATAACCCTCCCTTGGCAGTCGGGTCCAAATACAAAATAAATTATATTATTGTTAAGTGCATGTTACTAAATAACACGTTTTAAACTGTTACTTTAATAAATATGATGAAAATGGATTTCATAAAAAATAAAAATCAAAGTTTTTATTGCGAACATCGATTCGCATTGTAGCGAGCGATGCCGAATAATGTTTAATGTATTAGTACGTCATGTTGTTCCAAGCACTTTATGTTAACATTATTTTAAACTGAAGCCACATTTGAAATGCAAATGACTGCCGACTTAAATCCAAAAAAGAATTCTTAAACTTGTGACGTATCAATTACGAATAAAATTTTATTTTACGCGGAAATATGTCCAACAAAAAATTGCTGTCTTTGTCCGTATTATTATTATATAATTAAACATCTATTGTATATACCTTTAATTTTCTCTTAGTAAGCTAAACACTACTTAGTTTTAAGTTGCAGTGTAGTGACAAAAAAGTGACCAATATAAAACTCTGTATAAAATAATACAAAATTATAAAGAATTTTAACGTTTGGTTACAATGCCCGCAGTGATCTTAAAATCTACTTATCCGTTTTTTATAAAAACTTTCAACTACTGAAAAGTTGCCTTATTGCTGGAAAGGTTATTATGTGGTTTATTTTTTTATGTAAAAATAATCACCAATACGGGTGAAAACATGAGCAATAGGTATAATCAACATATATTTCAGTAACGATAGTTTAATTTCCATTTACAGTAAGTAACCTTTAAATTTATGAATAAGCAAATGATTAAAGTCTGACAGAGTTTACCATTAGACTTCGTTTAATAGTCACACCAAAAAAGATCAAACTCTATAATTAGCAGGCTGAGCCATACCGAATAAAAACATAAAACTTAACAAGCGAATCATTTAAACAAGAAGCTTGTTGGCTTGTAACCAAAAACGTGGCAGCATCGAGTGGGCCACGGATGTAACCGCTACATCTGATCCTGGTTTAATTAGAGACAATGTTACTTGTGCCAAATTCTCGAAACACAATGTTATTTTGTACAGTACGGTCGTAATTTGACGCATCTAAAACGAGATATAAGATAGTTGGAGCGAGATGCAAATACGCATGAACGGTGGGTGAGAAGGAGACTGCGATATCTTATAACTCTTTTTTTGATGCGCAAACTTACACCGGCCGTAGTGTAAGTGGCGTACTCACAGACTCTGATGAACTACCGACACATCACAATAATGTGTAGAAACATAAATATTATCACATTTTCGAGTGCGAGGTGATATGGAAAAACTGTAGTAACGACAAATGTACAATTTACTCTTGATTATAAAGATTAATAGGTGTTAAGTGCATAAATTCACACTTACAAAGCGATAAGTATATAGAAATAACGAAAACTACCTCTCTGTGACGTTAATCATTGAAAAATCACTCCGAAAACAATTTATCAGTAGTTAGTACACGTGCATAAATACTAATCTGATCTTTATCGTATGAACATTACACTACACGAATCCCCCACAAACTATGAACTAATTCTAAAAATACAAAAACAAAAGACTGCATATAAAGCACAGCACTTCGTCATGATCTAAACGACGAATTTATAAATTCACAATAAAGCAATAGCTATCAAACTAAATATTATTGGATTAAACCGTCTTAGAAATGCGAGACAATTGTCTTTTCACCGCAAATTGAAGGCGGAGAGCCATGCTTCTGTTCTGAATTACGTTCGTGTCCACAAGTAATGGTACTAGAAAGGGATGTAAACAAATCTATCTGTCAACTTGTTTACAGTTGTTCCGTGGCGTTAGTTCTACATAAATTCTTCCGATCTCTGTTGTTTGTTTGTCGCCGTGAAAACTTCGATATAGCAACGTCGGTGTTGGTATGGTTGGGGATGCAGTTTGTTATTAATGGTAAATTTTTGTGTTTGCAGTATTATTGTTTCTAAAGTTCGCAAAATATACGTCTAAAATGGGTGTAGAAATCTCGGATTTTTAGTTAAATTTCTGCAAACTTAGCTAGATAGTAACGTGTGTCATTTGATAATGTAATAATATACCTGCCGCTTTATCGAAACAAAAAACAACTTGCATTGTATGTAAAATTTGCAAATCAAATAAAATGAGAAAATAGAAAATTAAAATGTCTTTTTATTTATTTATTTAAAAAATATCGATCATCAGCTGTCAATTTCATAGCACATTAAGTCTCATGATCTTAAGTTTTCGCATCCCTAAAATCTTGAGTGGGCTTGATGACACAACGTTAAATCTGTCTCAAAATATTGTTTAATGACAGTTTAAACATACTCGTATGAACTCAGAGTAAACGAAGCACGAGCATTAGGTGTGTTCCACTCAGCTTGCGAAATGTAATCGTGTGTCTAATGACTTTAAGTGGGTAAACCCAACTGACTCTAAAGTGTTACAAACTTCAGTCTTAATGCCAACGGAACTAGTTAGCTAAGCTTCTTTCTTTTACATTTTATTAGTGTTGTGTTGGACGTTAAGATCGATTTTGTTACCTAGAGCGTGTCCACGGGAACAAAGAGTTTGTAGTTTATTTGGAAGTTATTGTCTTTATGCCCGATTATTATGGGAAGATAAAACTTTTCTATTTCATAAATTTTAACAATCAGTAATTATATTAAATAATTATATTTTTATAAATAGACATTCCTTTTTGCAATAGATTTTTACAAACATGTAATACACAGAGTACAGACATAAATTGGTTACAATTTCTTTTTGTCTTGCATAAATCGAATTTTTAGTACTTTGCGGAGTACCTATCAATTAAGCATTGCGAAATCTTTGTCATCCGTGCAGTCAATTACCCATTATTAAATTATTACTCAATGATGTCCTAAGGCCTTCATTTAAATGATAGAACCCTGTCCGTCACAGTGTGCTTATTCAATTTCAATATAATAATATCGCGACTCACGACTATTACTCTCGAAAAGATATTATAGATGTCATTAGCACAGATTGTTTGATCATCTATATTTACCCTTATGAATATAGGGATACATATTGTTATAAAGGTTCAGTCCGTTGTCGCTTTGAAGCACACTTCTCAAGGTGTTGTTATGATAATAATATTTCCATTAGACGATCTCTATGAGATGGAATAACTTCTTTTTATGTTACAGGAAATCACGTAATATTATTGTACCAAACAGACTTTGAAAATTATTTAAGTATTTAGATACTAAGGAAATGTTTTAAATGTGTATTATGTTTTGATCATGTCCCTCGTCAGTCAGTTCAATTTCATTAACGACAAGATAAATTTCGTCTTTTACTCAATCAACTAAGTTTGATGGGAAGTAACTACCGAATTACGTGTCGTATATTGTAGAAGGTTATACGTAGACCGTGATTGATCCTAAACTTAAACACATAAGTCAACATCTCACTTGAACCTTGCCAAACTTGTTGTGCTTCAAACAAACGAACCCAAGTTAATGGCTTAATATTGATGCGTGGTTTTGACATTTCCTTACTCAGTGACCCTACAGAGCCTTCAGAAGGTCCCGACTCTTGCAACACAACCGTCCCTTTAATTCTCAACTTAGAATGGCTAGGTAAGTTAATACATGCGTAAAACTTCTACGTGTGATTAATAATTTGTTTAAGGAATCACTCGTGCATATAAATTGGTAAACATTTTGGTCAGTCACGTAACTGTGAGAAGTCGAGGGTAAGAGCGACCAATTTTGACTTTATGATTCAAATTATCCGACCGTTGAATGTTCTGATTCTATTTGTATGGTGTATAGAAATATTTAAGAACTTAATACTTGTTTTTTTGTGATTGATTGTGATGATGATTGTTTATGTCATAAAAAAGTATTTTTGGAAAGAAATAATACTTTTTTTCTGTTATTGATATACCTATATAAAATAGTATCTAACACTGCTGACCTTTAATTTGTGTATGGCGTTTACCATTATTTACAGTTCAATTATATATTTAATCACATAAATATAATAGGGATGTGTGCTAAAAATATGTAATTGCCGTCAAGTAGATTAGATAGAACTCATATTTGTCTTTTTTTACGTGTCCGAAAATTCACATCAGTACATTGATTTGAAATGTCCATGACGTCACGATGTCAAACGTTTTTTCCTTTATATCATTTTCATTATATCACCATAGTTTTTACTTATTTTGACTTATTTTTAAAAAGACAAAAATACGTGTCTAATTTTTTTATCAAACTTACGGACTTAATAGATTTTTACTTTTTATACCCAGTCAACCCCTAATTTAAATTTAAAATATGTTTAACCCCTATTATAGCTGATTCGTAACAAAAATTTAACTTGTTGTCTTTAACTAAAGTCAACTAATACTTACTACTATTATTTACGAATGCGACGGTCAAAATAAACTGCTTTACATCCAGCAATATCTAACGTTTGAATGAGTGTTTAAATTATTTTCGTTACTAAACTGATAGACTATTATATATTTTACGTCGATTCATCAATAAAACATTTCCAAACTGCGCTCCGAGCTGTCAAATGTTATGATATTTTTATTACGAACCCATAAAACGGCTTGAAAATAGCTTAGCGAATACTGTCATCAACTCGAAATGCTATGGCTTATTTCTTTACTTTTTAATATCGTAAATTTTATATCTTAAAGTCCCGATTAGAGCATTGACCGGGTTAAGATTTAAGAGATAAGCATTTGCCTTTTTGGTATGAACCAGAGGGTTAATAAAAAAAAAACGTTTTGGAACTAAATACATACATCTTCATCAGTGCCGAAATCAAGTAACTTTACTTTAGAAATCTGGAGTAGAACACCTTGACTCGTAACTTAAAATATTATATTTTCTCACAGTCGTTAAAAGCTGCTAAAATAGAACAAATATCGTAGTAGTAGTTCGAGAAGATAGATTTACCTTCTTTTTTTGTTTGCGGGGGGAAAGGGTCCCGGCCTTATGGCGATTTATAAGACCGGGGAGTGTGGGACTTTTACCTTACTAAAACCATCCCGTTTGTCAACATCAGCACATAAAAAGGAGCTTCTGTTACCTCTTAAAGAACAATCCAGAAGTCCTCCGTGCAACGCCTTTTAGAGAACATACTGCCGGAGATTGCTTTCTCGCATGGTCCCCAGTACAAGGGAAGGGATAAGCTCTCCGGTGGTTTAGCTGGCAAGATTCCGGCATACCACTACGCCTTCTCCAGGGCAGAGGAAGCCATGAGGAATTTACTAGTAAAACAAAAGTTTTGACGTACCTAAAAGCGCGGTTGACAGCTTTACGCCTAATGACAGAAAAACATAACTCAAGTACGTACTACCAGTTATTAAAAGCGCTTAATAAAAGTGTAACCAATACTATTATTTAACAGCACGTTTCCACGTCTAAAGTTACACCAGTATAGGGATTTAAATTTATGTCTCCGGAAACTCGATATTCCCGATTGAGGTAATTGAAAGCTTAAAGGAATTTATTTTCAATTTCCTATCGTATGAGGTTTTTCCGTCTATGAAATACACCGCTCGTGTGATATTAAATTTATGACATGTCTGTTTTTAATTCCAATTTTAACTTAATTGGACCTTTAATTTGAGAGCTTAGACAACTGGCAACCATCTTGTTTTATTATTAGAGATTCGAAGTTTAATTTTGATTTGGATTCAGAACGTTGACTGTTAAAAAAACAAATATGTCTCAAAAAGTTTCTTATTCTCATCGATGTTTTTAGAGAGATAGTTCTACACTTATAGAAAGTTAAGTGTATTATTAGGTAGTGAATACAAAATATTTTTTTAATTATAATAATTTAAATAATATTAAGTATATGGGTGAAATTTAAATTAGTTTGTTGAAATATCTAGTAAAAGGAGGTTAACATTCGGATTATTATATTTATTTAAAAAGTTCCACAGGTTGCAATGCAATTTAAGTTATCTTAACTGCCTGTACTAAAATAATATGCTTCCTAATACAAAAACATTGATTTTAAATTTACGTAGCTATCTAAGTATTAGGTGTATGTGCGTAATATTGAAGTCCACATTATTTTGGGCTTATTTTTATGTATGTCATGAACTTTTTCAATACCTAGGGTATGAATAAATTCGCCAGTCATGTACTACTCTGTAGCGGGGTTAACTACCCCAGGGAGTACTGACACAGATGACATTTGACGAGCATATTTTCACGCACATCCCATATAAATGACTATATACTCATGTTGATGCTTGTATCAGATAGTTACGTAATATTTTACATTATTTTATTTTAAATAAATCATGTTATTTGACTATTGTGAAATAATCGGCTTTGTAAGCTTACAAATGTAGATGTAATGAACTTTAGATGTAGTATTTGTGTAGATTTATGTTTTGAGTAAGTTGTGACTTAAGGTAGTTAGGTATTTTACTTATTTAGTTTTCTGAAGTCCTTAATAATTGTTTTTTTTTTACTGTAATTTAAACTGTATATTTCATAGAGCTAGTAGCTTGTTTTGGAGAATGTTGGTTAGCCCATAATTGGTTAGTGCGTAAGGCTTACATACCTAAGTAGGTTTAAGTCTAGAAATTTGTACGCATAAGCTGCGGGAAGAGCTTGATAAATAAATAAATAATTATTCTGAACCGAACAACGCACTGAACACATTTTTACTTCAAATCAAAGATTTACAATACTGTGAATTTGAAACAAATGATCAAAGTATGTATACCATTAACTTAACTACAACAGACAGTTCAAGCCGAGTCCAACATAGCACTTGTCTAATTACCATCCACGAGAATAATAAAACCTACCGTATTCTCTAAATAGAACCTGATACGCACGACCTTATTCTGTACACAAGTACTTAAAGTTAAGTTACCCTAATGTGTCCTAATTTTTTGCCTAAACTACTTTAGGTACACTAGAAAATGCTGGGTCACGTCGAAATCGCTTATAGGTCGTTGAAAGTCGGCGTTTAAGGTCAATCACTCTGACTTGCACTAATCATTTCTTATCTTAAGACAAAGGTATACTGTCCTTATATAGTTCTTTCATCAAGGGTAGGATGTGAAGCTGTATCAGCAATGATTTATAGTGTGTAGATGTAGATAAATGACTTTTATGTAGGTATATTGTATATGTTTAACGATCTCATATTACATGTAGATTAAATCTAAAGTTGCTAAAGCTTTCTATTATTTTATCTAATATAAAGCATATTGTAGATCTTCATATCAATTGTTACTTTAAAAAAAAAAACGATATAATAAGCCATGGTAACAAAAACCAAATCAATTGTTACCAAAGCGGCAATAGCCTAAGGGTTAGGGTGAGGGCTCGAGAGGTCGCAGGTTCGAACCTCACCCATTGCACTATTGACGTAAACCCACTTCAGATACAAGCATATTTAGCTTAGTTGGAGGGATTACCAAGATTGCTAGTAATGTAAATTCTACATAGAAAGAAACCTATTTTAAAAAATAAAACAGTCCGTATTTCCCTCACCTATGAAATTAAAGGTACTTCTGCTGTCTAGGCTTTTTTTAAGCTATGTTGTTGGCTTCCAGCTCTACTGAATTCAGTTGAATACCGTATTTTACATGGAGCGAATACCTATTTGACCTCCACGACCCATTTTACTGGGTAACACAGTATTACCCATGGTAAAACTGGTTGTCAGAATTGTAATGACTGCTAAAGATTAACGTATAGCAGTCGGGACTAGCGGTTGAACGTGCTTCCCGAGACACGGAGGGGTCTCGGTATGTTTACAAATGGTCCCGTATAGCGTCAGAACTAAAAAGGAACTAGGTATATATTAGGATATCCATTAAATAGTTACGTAGTAATCCTGCCTAACTAATGTCTTGTGACTCAGCTGTCAGATCATATTAGTGTTTGTTGAGATAACAAGAAATAATGGTTACAGATATACGAATATTTGTTGTAAAAACATTTTTTTTTGGACGATGGTCTTTAATTTGGGATTAGTTTTATTATATTTAGTGTAGAAACACATTTATTGAGAACATATGCGGCGGCGGGTGGTGTCGCGAGTCGAACTCATACCACCGTCGCCGCGTCAGCCGTGATTAGGGACTCCTATTGAGTCTGAAACTAGTCGGGCGATCCCGAGAATGTGCGTGAGTAACCCGTTATGTTCTAATATATGAATACTCCTCACGAAAGTTATTATACAAATAGAAACACATTTGAATGTCATTGATTTATAATTTTGTTTTTGGGTTTCTGACAATTCTAACATTTAATCATTATTCTTATTTGAATTATGTAATTACTACCGTTTATTTGTGATTAAATTAATTTAGACAGGAACTTTCTGTTATTAAACTATTTACTTCTGATATATTAAACAAACATCACACTTACAATGATATTATATAAAAAAAATGAGGCAGATATGTTCTATTCATTATAATATCTTAATTTAATATATACTTAATTCTACTATTCATTATAATATCTTGGGACAGTTCACACACGGCCATCTGATCCCACACTAGGCAGAGCCTGTATTATGGCAACCACACAACTGATAAACATACCTAATTATATATTTCTAAATACATACATATTATAGATAAATTACACCCAGACACAGAACAAATGATCGTGATCATCACACAAAGATTTGTCCTGCATGGGAATCGAACTCACGACCTCTAGTTTAGCAGTCAGGGTCACTAACCACTAGACCAACAGGCCCGTCATTAGTGCAACTTGACAACATTTTGACCTATACTAGCGCGCTCAAATTTTAAACGTCGGTAACTATGAAGGTAACATAATATCTTGTGTATAATATCATTGCCAACTACATAACTAGACATTTAAGTACCTATGCAAAGTTTCGTCCGAAACTGTACTTCTATCTTTGCCTTCGACTTAGTTTCGAGCGCTTGATTATGCGGGTACCGTTTTAGAATGAAGCACTAGTTACGTATTTCTAGACTGAGAATGTACTATAAAGACAATTTTTATACATGGAATCCTTAACTAAACTGTTAGAATAGGACATTCTTAAATCAGCTAACCCTCGTCATATATCCTTACTAATATTATAAATGCGAAAGTATCTCTGTCTGTCTGTCTATCGCGCTTTCACGCCACAACTACTGCACCGAGTTCAATAAAATTTGGTACACAGATAGTCTAAAGCCTAAAAAAGGACATAGGCTATTTTTTGACGCGATAACCGACACCCACGTGGGCGGAGCCGCGGGAAACAGCTATTTTTTTTTTATAAAATTGTTAATATCTTCGTATTTATTCGAAATATTTAATGCCGAGTCTAGCACTCATAGTAAAATTTAGGGTTCGTTAGACATAAATGTTGTTCGTAATATAAAAGTTTTTGCAAGCGAATCTTTGGCAAATTTGCCTTTTTTAATTGTTTCATAAATATATATAACTAGCGGCCCGTCCCGACTCTGCACGGGTGGACATTTATTTAAACAGACTAAAAATGGCCTACGTTTCTCAGGGATAATGTAGCATTCTAATAGTGACAGAATTTTTGAAATCGGTACAGCAGTTTTTGAGTGCACTCGTTACAAACGTACAAACATACAAATCGTTCCGCTTTATAATTTTTTAGTGTAAATTTAGATTGGCGCTTATTTATATATCTAAAATTATATTTTTCCTTTCCAATTTACGCGAACACCACGCTATACGTATTGTTACTTGTCTTACATAATGTTTGCGGGTCAAAAGGAAGAAAATAAATTACTACGGCGCTCGTAACCAAGGATAACACCGAAACAATTCTCACAGACGTTAACAACATTTGAAACAAAACACATGGCTATAAAAACAGCTTCCTCATTCACAAACAAATCAGAAACTGTGTCTTTTTAGACAGTATAAAATAAGTTTGCTTTCGATAAATACTTATTAATATAACAGTCACTAATAAACAAAAAGGCTACACGTAATCTGACAGCTGTCAACAGAACTTAGAGAAAAAATTAAGTAAACTATAGAGCAATATATATGCGCATTTCGAGTATGAATTGTAGGCACTAGTATGAACAAGTACAATCGTAAAATTTGTGTCAAAACAGACCGCGCCGTTTCGCATAAACGTCTGTCGTCATACGGTAAATCAGTAAACTAGTGTAGTTAAAATCTGCTTACGCTCGACTACTAGCGATACGCGCACTCTATGCTTGTCTATGTTTACTCAAAGAATGTTAGTGAACATAGAATGAATGCGATTACATCTTCCTAAATTTTTAAAGGATTCTAAATGAAGTTTAGTGTGATACGCACCTTTTAGTGATATATTACTATTACTTAATAGTAAATGTCTAATCAAAATTTAAGAATGTTATTATACCTCCCTATTTGTCAAAGTTATTTCTGGACAGGATTAGGTATTATCGTTACGTATTAAAGAAAACAAAATAAAAATGTAGCAAGTTCGAATCCGAGGTGGGTAATGTTAGTAGGTAGGTACCTGTAACTCGGAAAAGTTCCGAAAGCGGAAACGAGTCAACTTGCTACGTTATTGTTGAACCTAAAGTAGCGGTGTTTACTGGCTCCACCGCAACCACTGTACAGCTAATACACAGAAGTTTCAAAACACTTAATAAAAACAAACTTTCGAATGACTTATCAGTATTTGAACAAAAATTTTTAATTCTTCTTTTAATAATTATTAATTTATCAACATTTCGTTTTCGTTTAAAACCTAATAATTTAAAAATTAGGTAAAATGAAGGAGAATTCTTTTTAATAATTTTAAAAATAATTATACATTTATTATAAAATTTTAGTTTTAGTGTATATGCTACTGTTTTTGTTTTTACTAGTTAAACATCTGAAAATAATGTTTTTTTTTTATTAATCGAAAAAAAATGCATTTGTTGTACATAATTTTTATAATAATTATTAATCCATTCTAAAAATCCTTTAGCATAATCCAGCTCCCAATCTTATTCGGCAATCCATTATTTGATTTAAATTTATATGTAGATAAAAATATCACAAACATAAATAATTTCAAAAAATGTTATAGTTTAAAAAACTAAATATGTACAACCTTTAATTTTGTTTATACATTTTGTTACCCTAAATAAAAATTCGTATAAAATAAATAAAAACAAAATAGCATGACTCAAGGTTTGTTACAAATTGTACTACTGAGTTCCCTCTACTAAGTGGCTGAAAGTCGTCACGCCAGTACATTGACCTACTAAAGAACTTATCTGGTTAGATGTATCTCTTTTTGTGGTTTTGTACTTTTCCAGAATATTTCGTTGAAAAGAAATGTCAGAACTCCGTGATACAATCAGCTGACTGTTTGTTGTGCGTTTTGGACCGAAACGTGCATTTGTTTATACATATTTTTGAACAAAGCTTTTATAGTACCTATGAGTGGATACAATTAAGTTTAATATGACATGAGGGATATAAAAATGTACGAAAAGTATTTTTTTTATCGAAACTACTTTGTAGCAAGCTTTTATGACGTTTCTAAACTAGTGCATACCTGAAGTAATTAATAGGACGATAAACGAAAAATACCAAAAAATACAAAAATAAAATAATAAACAATAAAATGTAATTGTTTTCCAAAATGTTTTCCTTATCTTTATCTAAGCAAATGCACTACACTCAAAGCACACACTACAGCAACTCACCCAAATATTAACGGGTGATAGGGAAACATTTATTATTTTAGTAAAAACAGCTAGGTTTAAAGGATATAAACGCTTTAAAGTTGTTTATAAAAAAAAACAATGGTAAAAGTGTTTAAAAAACTTTAATAAAAAAAATATAATATATTGAAAAAAAAAAGGATATTAATAACCAAATGATAAAACTTGATCATAATTTATAAGCCAGTGTAGACTATAAAAGAGTTAACCATTTTTTTCCACAGCCATTACAATATAGAAGGCGAACGGCCATATTGCAGTATTTAAGACTGGCAGGTTACGATTGCAGACCAGCTGTGCGGAATTCACACGTCTCGAAGAAATACAACCGACCTTATTAGTCCATGTATTGTTTGGATTTCGTTTGTTGCCAATATACTCAGCTGTATTTTAGCGCAAGTATTTATTAGCATACCTTGTCTTGAAGTCTTGATAAATGTTTACGTCTAAGAAAATAATAGAAAGTAAATCTTTTTATTCTGTAAAGCGCAGCTACCTTATTTTCACATTATCTGGCAATCCAGTCGTCGTTGTCTGTTACCCTGTCTGTGGTAATTTATAAAATAATGGTAGAGGGGTAATACGGTAATAGATATCATTTCCGTGGTAATGATAAGGAATATGATTGTAAGTAAAAGTGCTATGCTATATGGATCAAGTTAGGTTATGTAATATATCTACTGCTTCATTTGTTCCAGGGATAAAACTACAAGGTTATAATATATCATTGAAAATTATTATTTAAGAAGTCCGCGACACCGCCGCCGCCGCGTCAGCTCATGATTAGGAACTCCTATCGAGTCTGAAACTAGTCGGGCGATCCCGAGAATGTGCGCGAGTAAACCGTTATATTCCTAAATTAGCTGTCCCCCGTGACTTTGTTCGCGTGTTTTAGTTTCAACGGTTTTTCATTTTTGTAACATTTTTCATTTATGCTCCGCTCCTATTGGTCGTAGCGTGATGTTATATAGCCTACAACCTTCCTCAATAAACGGACTATCCAATACAAAAAGATTTTTTCAAATCGGACCAGTAGTTCCTGAGATTAGCGCGTTCAAACAAACAAACAAACTCTTCAGCTTTATAATATTAGTATAGATAATTATGAATACCGAAAGTTATTTTACAATATCATTGGAAAGTCTATAATCAAAAGTGAATTCAAATGAATAATCTATATACATTTCAAACGTAGAGCGTTTCAAATAATTTTTAACTTACTACAGACAAATAGCTTTCGTTATCATGAATTATTGGCCTCCGAATAAAAAGCTTTAGAATTTACTCGCAAAGTATTAGCTTTTCATTGAGATCCATTATCGGTTGATCGGTCTTGGCATATTGTTATCTCTAGCCAATATTATAAAAGTAAAACTATTAAAAAGACTTTAATTTAGAAGTCTTTATCGAAGACTGTGTATTAAATAAAATACCTTTTGAAATATTTTGTCAAAGATTTGTATGTACCAAAATATACTGATTAATATCGGTTGTATGTTTGTGGAGTCGTTACTGAAGCGTTAAGACGACTTAACTGGCTTTAAATATTATAAAAGTATAATACTGACCTTCATGTTTAAAATTAAAGTCATGATAAATAAGTCATCCTTTACTAGCTGTGCCGCGTGGTTACACCCGCGTAATAACCGATGTTTTTATAGTTGTTCTGCTATTCGGGGTGAAGACGAATTCAACAAATCAATACTCATGGAAATTGATCCACGCGTTCTTAAGTTATAAATGGTGTGACTAACTCGTCTTTGTTTAATACATATACTAGCGGTGCCTCGTGTAAATAGTCCCTATTTCAGTTGAACAATATTTTTATTTCGTCACTTTTTCCGTTGTTTTAATAGTCATTCTGTTATTCGGAAAATAGACAAATCCAACAAATAAAAAATCATGAAAATCGATCCACTCGTTCTTGAGTTATGAATGGTGTAACTAACCCGAATTTGTTTTATGTATTTAATAAGATAAAACGCTATCCTAATAGGAGTGATAATGACATACGCAATTAGTCAGTTTTAGATCTAAAGACCATAAAGTGTAATATCAATAGCTAACAATAGACTTAATTTAGCTGAAGCGTCAATGGCCTTCACAATAATTTGTTAGCGACTCCCACACGATTAACCGTTTAGGCACATGACCGCACTGCTCAAAAGATAAATCACACTATAATTCAAAATATTATAGTAATAACCGCCTATCATTTTCTAATACTATTTTAATAAAACGGGAATTAGCGCGAAACATTTATAAATACCTTTATGCTTTACGTTTCGACCAGGTTACACCGGCCGTGGTCGCAAGCAGACTGATTTTTTTTATTAAAATAGTATATATTATAAACATGCAGCGTGATAGTTTAAAAGTTAATATCATTTTCTAATTACTTGGAAATTGCTTCTTTTCATAAATAGCATGAGTATTGATAACTGGGTGACAGCCTTTTGATCGAGGGGTCGCAGGTTCGAATCCCACCCATTGTACTATTGACGTGAACCCACTTCAAACACAAGCATATTTAGCTTGGTTATAGGGGTTAACAAGATTGCTAATAATGTGGATTCCACCCGTATTGCTTGTAACAGTAAAAAAATAAGACTAATTTATTCTCTCAAGCATCGTTACAACCATTTAAACATTACTGTGCAATTAAATCTAAACTATAGTACGAAACAATTGTAACAATCGTTTATAATATTAGCAGTAGTGTCCAAACTAATAAATAATTACATTCATGTGGTCACCCATTGTACTGGCCCCAATCACCTCAACGAAAAAACAAAAAGAAAATAGTTTGAATGAAAAAATATAACCAAATTGGTCGCGCTTGAAAGTGCAAACAATTTCCTTTTCTGATAAAAAAAGTAGTTTTTTTTTTGTGTGTCTGACATGTAGTAATGTTGTTGTCTACATTAATCAGTCCGGGAATCGAACCTGAGACCTAAGAGCTGGCGATACTTTGAAAACCGGTGTATACGCCAGTCTATCACGGAGGTCGTCAAGAGTAGTTACTAATCTGTAGAATTGTGCTACCGTTTGCATACAAATCCGGCCATTGAACCAAGCTATATTTCAGCTCATAACTCGAAAGCCTCAAACCATATTAGCAACAGTGTTCACACAAAGTAGAACTAGGTATATACTCTTGGCGCAGTGTAGCGGTTGGCACTACTACGACCGGGGTATAATTTTTGCACGTCAATTGCAAAACTCAGGGCGTCGTAAAGGCAAGGTGGGAGTTTATTAGCGTTAATAAATGCACTCGTTATTTACTTAGGAATTTATTGCTGTGCCCCACCTGCGACGTCCGTATACTTTGTTATTTCAAGGGTTGTGTGCTAATTGACTTCTCGGTACTGGTACGTGTATGGTACTCTTATTGAATTATATAAATAATGTTTGCAGTTTCTTGTTGAGTTTTTGGAGCGTAGATGAAAGAAATAAATAATTTATTATTTACTTATTAGGTATTTTTGTTATAATTTACTTCTTAAGCCTATTTACGTGAGATCTTACAAACTTTTTTTTCTATGTTCATTTTGTTAAAACTCTAGCTTTTGAAAGCTTTCTAGATAGATAAACACCTCAAAAAATTCTAAACAGTAATACTTTATAAGGTATCAAAGATTTGCAACAATTAAAACCTGTATTTATTTCGATGTGAGTGAACAGTGAATGTGACTATCTCTGATACTATTAAATGACGATATTTTCTCTAACAAATATTATGCATATTTGGCATGGTGTTGTTATGATAAGGTATAAACTAAACTTACGATCGACAGTAGTGTGGGAATAGAAATACATTTTACAACCACTACAGTCAAGTGTCGCATATTCTACGTCACTAAAGCTACTTTTACACAACGATACTATGCACCATTAGTCTGTCTACCACACCAAGTGTACGTGTGTGAAAAAGAGTGTCCGAGAGTGAGACATTTACGACATACAGACAATATTAAGACAATTTTGACGGGCTTGTTGGACTAGTGGTTAGTGACCCTGACTGCTAAACCGGAGGTCGTGGGTTCGATTCCCACCCAGGACGAATCTTTGTGTGATGAGCACGATCATTTATTCTGTGTCTGGGTGTAATTTATCTATAATATGTATGTATATAGAAATATATAAGTATGTTTATCAGTTGTCTGGTTGCCATAGCACATGCTCTGCCTAGTTTGGGATCAGATGACCGTGTGTGAGATGTCCCAAGATATTATTATTATTAATAATCAAATTTAGTTTGAAACCAAAACTTCCAATTTAAAACCACAACGAAGCGAAAAATGAACTGAATTATTAATTTATTTTATTTACTCAATTATTAAGTAACGTGCTGTTTCATTTGAAGTCGGTGCCGAATTGATGTTGGTTTCGAATATCAATACGACTTGGCACCGACTTGAATGTGAATGGCTTAGTACCGAATCAAAGTCGGTATCGAATACCTATTTAGTATACAGTGAAACATAAAACCTCCTCCTTTTTTGAAGTCGGTGTGAACAGTCAAGAAATTTTCCCACATTTGTGTAGCAATAAGGGTCGTAATTATAGGTTAAGTTACGTTTGAGATGTATCGAAAGTGAATTAACACCTGACTTTTATTTGCCATGTTGAGTTCACAAGTTTAAGGCAAATCTAACATTTTAGGCAAATGAGTGGGATCTAGCTTCTTCCAGGAAACTTGTACAATCCCGCCCCAGCCACCGTTACGTGTGGACTTATTCCGAAGCAATTAAAACTTCCACTGGGGCTTAGGTTGTTAGCGAAATTCGGACCTTTTTGTATTGTTCTACTCACAATTGTAAAGTAAACAAAGAGTGCCAAGACAAAGGAACTTTACTTGAAAACAGTATTTAGTGCAGATTTTCATTGGATTCCGTTTCTTCAGAAAGCTGCAAAATACATCCGTTGCGCTGAATAAAAAGTAACTTTAGTCGAAATAGTTTTATTGGAAAGTTTTATTTTATTCGGTTCATGGCTCTGTTCGAATAGTTTGACTCCCCTGAACCTCCCTTGCAGCCTCCTGGCTATCTTTATTCACCAACATTGTAAACAAATTCATTTATACATTTTAGCTTCGTACTTGTTAAAGAGTTGCGCCGCGCGCCGCTCGCCGCGCTCCTAGGAAACACCAGACGCTGACATTTGAATAAATGTTCAACTAAACTTATTCGTTATTTCAGTGCATATAATTTGTACATTATATGCATTTGTTTGTTAAATTGCGAGTAGTTCAGGATTATGTCTCTTCGTTCTTTCATGAAAGTAATTAAATATAAAAACGATACTGTATTTGGTAATACTAATTTTTCAGTATAAATTTATTAAAATAGATATAACTAAACTACTGACTAATTTAATACATAACACAATGTAAAACAATTGACAACGATATGCTAATAACACACGCACAATTAAATAACAACGCGCATAGCGTTCCACATGATGGAATTACCAAATACATTAGATAATGAAACAATGAAATATCATTCCATGCAAAAGCTTTAAATATCTAAAATTATAACGGACGATTGGTGGTGTAATCCGTCTAATTAGCCTCCACTCGGCGTGTCCGCGCGATAATAATTAGCACAATTATTGAATGTATGACCGCCGCATTACATTCGGCTTGTATTCGTTCAATATTCAGTAAGCGACGTGAGATGAACTCTGGCTCGAGAGTTTATCATCGTCCTGTCACTCCACAGTTATTTATGGACCAGTAAACTTGGAAATATATTTTCCTCGGCGGCGGCCGCGCGTCCATTTCAGGTTAAGCCCCTTGGGCCAGGGCACTAGACGAGTCGAGTGTCATAAATTTGAAAACTGTTTCGTGAAAACGAAAAAATGAAACAAATATTTGACGTTCACTCTGGACCGATCTTCGATATGGGCGCCGCTACGGCCTGCGATGAATTTACGACTATTTACAGGCGAATCGAGTTAAACGCGAACATAAAGCCGACGAAATTGCCTATGAATATGAACATCGTACTGCTACAAGACGAAGATATCAAATAACAAACGTGAACTTTCGACAATTTTGTTTTTCATATCACCTTGGGTCTCGCTGTCGCTTAAATCTTCTTTTTTCATACCTATATTAGAACTTAACTAGAATTATTCCACGTAAAACAGAAATAAGTATTTCATGACAATTGTTTTTTTAATCTCTATTAGTGTATTATGCAGTACCTAAAACCTAAACAATAAATTTTATGAGTAGACACCATGATTGATGCCACATATACAAATTATATTCATACACACACAAAGGGTACACCTACAACACTGCCTCATAGCCACACAAAATATTGTTCATGCGTATTAACGACAAGACTGACGCAAACTGGAAATTCATTTGCATTGATGTCGATATACGACGAATACGAAACTAGTCAGTGGATATTTACAAACATTCCAAACGTTGTAAAAAAATATGAAGCATCATTTTAATTTATTTATTTAACTGCTTATACGTTCCTATACTTAAACTTAACAGGTATCTAAGGCTTACGCACTTGCCAATTTTGGGCTAACCAATAATGTCCATTAATAAGAATAGTGGGGACATTACGAGAAATTTTAGAAACTTTAAGATGTGAGCTATTGTTAACCCAAATATTACTAAAAAAAAAAATGAGTTATCCAATGATATTATACACAAGTTAACATATCTTACCTCCATAGTTACCGTCAGTTAAAATATGAGCGCGTTGGAATATGTCAAAATGTTAAAAAGTTGCACTAATGAACAGTACAAAAACTACTGAATATAAAATTCTAATAAAAAATGCAAACCTTGTTCCATACCAATTCAATACAGAAAAATCTATGAGTATATAGTGTTAAAACACAAAAACATGACACAACACATAAATAAAAAAAAATCGTTCGGAACCCTTTGCAGGCGATTTCGACTCACACTTGACCATTTTTTAATGTCCACATAGCCTATGTCACTCGGGATAACTCAAGGCTTCTAATGATACCACAAACATGGAAATCGGTCAAGCCTTTTAGAAGTTATGGTGGAATAAAGAAACTCACATACATACATACATGAACCCAGAAATCATAACACTCCTTTTTTGGGCAGTCGTGTAAAAAATAGGATAAGGCGAATTATTAGGACGTTTTTGAGTTCACAAAACGCGAGCACTAATAATTTATTACCTGTTTCATTTTTATATAAAAAAATTGCTATTATCTAAATATCTTCTGCTAGCCTGAATAACGGCTATAAAACCAAAAATATACTTAATCATTTATTTTAAAGAAGCCGATTGGAACAAACGCTCGTCAAATCAACTGCTACTACAAGTTACACTGCTTATACAGATGTAAATATAAACTTTAATAAAACAAACTTAATTTATGATGCGTATTTGTTTTTGAAGGGCTCGGTAAGCCCATTCATTCGTTTTTTTATTTAAATTTCGAAATCAACGAACCAAAAATCTTTTGTGTCAGTGATATATTCATTAAAAATCTGAAGATTATTATTCTTTTTAATTTTTATTTGAATATATAACATGCGTTAAAACCTTTGAACCGGTTTCAGTAAATACGTGTAACTAACTAGTATTTTAGAGCCAGATAGCCAGCAGAGGTCAAATGAGTACAGGGATTGTTCCAAAATGAAGGGGTACTAAAATAATTTTAACGACAGTTTGATTACTTTTATCGCAAGTTTTCGCTTCAGTTGACGCGTTTTCAAACCATTAGTTTTATGCGAATTATTGCTAAGGAATTGCTTATTTATCAGCGGTGGAAGGGCACAATATTATTTATAGCGTCCTATTTTGGGTAACGGGGGAGAAAATTTGTCTGATATCAGCAATAGCCATCTATGGTCAACGTTATTTGTGTTTTGGAGCTGTCGATTTCATTATTTTCGGCGTTTAAGTTATTGTGGGATATTATCAATGTCCGTTACATTTAGGCAATTGACGACCTCCGTGGTAGAGTGGCTTACACACCGGTTTTCAAGGTGTCGCCAGCTCTGAAGTCCCGGCTTCGATCCCGGACGGTTCAATGTAGTAAACCACTTTTCTACATTGTCTTAGTTCTGGGTAAACACCCAGAACCATTGTAGTCTCTGATTCCGTAACACAAGTGCTATATTGTTACTTACTTTGGGTTAAGAGCAAAACAAATGGTAATCGTCTTAGTTCCAAACTAATATATTTTTGGAAAATAATATTCCTCAGAGCCAGTTATTAAAAACACACAAAAGGATGAAATTTAATACAAAGTTAGGTATTGTAAAAATAATCATTATAACTTTTGTCAGTTACTTAAGTAAATATAACACGGCAACGTTGTAATACATTTAATACAACAAACGCGCAAGTCACTCCTTACTTTACTTATAGCTACTGATCTTAGATTAAATATTCAAAGTAAATATGTTAAATACAAACAATGAGTTGGTAGGTTACGTCAATGAAAGCATAAAAAACAGTAAAGCAAATACACGAATAAATATACCAAGCTCAAACAGTTGGTCACGAACAATATTTATAATAAACATAACTATTTGTCAAAGCCCATCACCTTCTTAGTGTACCAAAGAACAATATTTTAACTAAGTTAATAAATTTTACTGTAGAAGTAAATACTTATTAATTTTTAATGCCTAGTTCGTATATTCAAGAATTAATGTTTAGTTTTGCTTAAGAACGGAAGAATCTTTTAACCTAGACGAAGAAAAATCTACCTTCGGTAAGCAAACGATAAGTTTCTTGAATATAGGAACTGGCCATAAATAATACTTACTACATTATATAATTATATATATATATATATATTTTAATCTATCTGAGGGTACTTTTATTTCAAATAAACTTAACTATATATACATACAAAAGGAATAGTAAAATAAACTAATCTAATTAAACATAAACCTACGAGTTTTAATTCGTTTTATTCATTAATTTTAATTCCCGATGTTTCATTCCTTTATACTGCAATCTATCGCTAAATATTGGCGATGTTGGAACTAGTCTAACAATTTCTCTACACTTTTTATTTATTCTAAAAATATTCGAAATTTAATATTATGTCAAGTTGCCATTGCCTGGCGGATGTTTTTAAATGAATTCTAATTCTAAAACAATATGCCAATGCAAAATTGCACCCAAACAACACACCGTACAAAAAAATACTGTCAACGTTTAGATTCCAGTTAGTTTTTTTCATTGACAGATTTTTTTTTTTCAGGAAATCTAAACTCATTTCCACTAAACTTATACCAATTTTGCATTAGCATTGTATTGCCATTAAAATTAATTCAAGATTAAGGGCAATTGACCATGACATTTGAGAATAACAATTATAATCCGAAAACACGTTCTTAATCCATAAAGATATAACATAACCTTCGAGAAGGTATGATGTACAGGAAATACAAAGCCGAGACGTGATCAGCCTTCCTTCGGTTGCCAACTCGAAACATGTCCGAAAAGAAATGTCCCCTTTCTTGCCGTTTATTAGTTTTTGTCGACGAAATAAACTCATTGTCATTGGGGCGGGCAAATGAGGTTTTTCCTTTTAATCTAGTTTTAGGGATGCTTGTACGGAAATGATTAGTTTTAGGGTTTCGGCTGTTAGATTCGTGCGGCGTTCGCTAATAGATGATTGGGTGTTGGTAATTTATACATAAGATTCTTAATGACAACTAAAAGATCTATTAATAAAGATTAATTGCAATTTGGTTGATACTATCGATATTTTATTTTTTTAAATGTTACTAGCAATGTGGGTGGAATTCACACAACTAGCAATCTTGTTAACATCTCCAACTAAGCTAAATATGCTTGTATCTGGAGTGGGTTTACGTCAATAGTGCAATGGCGGGGATCGAACCTGCGACCTCTCGATCTCAAGGCCGTCACCCTGACCATTACGCTATTGCCGCTTTAAATTTTTGTTACAAATATTTCTATTAATAGTATTAAATTGAAACAAAATTGCGAAATAACATAAAAAAATACTCGAAAACAAAACTTATAAGCTTTTAAAGTTAGTTGATGACGCACGTTCTACCTTTTTTTGCTAAACGACGACTTGTACGGGGCAGCCCCAGATTAGTATCGAGAATTACCGTAGTGACGTCACCTTAGGATATAGCCCTCTCTGTCTAATCAGCAATATTAAAATGCTTGTAACTAGTTTGTAATATATTTTTATTTTAGTAAGAAAACACTAAAGAACCTCTTATTAAAAACCCGTACGGTAAAAGCGTACGTAAACAGGAATATCTGTCGCCTACAGATGTCTTTGATCTTCTTAGGGATTAAACACGATTTATTTATTAGCTGTCCACGCGTGGGCAAAGACATGTGTAGTGAAAATGCATACGTGTTGGCGTGAGTGACATCATAAGTAAAGACGATGTGGGCTGACTTGCCTTTCAATCTAAATGTACGAATGTCAGTTATTTAGGTGCAAATAACACTTAAGGATAAAATTAAGAGCTATTCATTATAAAAACTAGAGTTACTTAACGATTAGAAAGTGCCTGAAATGGACTACTTGAAATAAAAATATTTGGATTTTAATTTTGAATTAGGACGGATGGTTTCTTGGTAAAAGTTAGTTATTAGTTGTTTAGTGTATTAGTTAATTATGAATTATGGCTTTTAAGACGTGACAATATGAAAAATAGCTAACTCTTAATCACGGTTAGCGCGTATTATCTCGGGATAGACCTAATTGCAAATAATAATAAATCCATTATTATATAAATGATACATAACACACATAGAAAATACGTAATAAAATGACTATTTTTGCCTCTTTCTCTCTTTGCGAAAATCTCTTCTCTCTGTCCGCAAAAATTCGGATTAGATGCTTAATATCTCAGACACACGTATTTTTTAAACATTTATAGTTTACATTTTAAAATATAACGCTGTTCATTGCTTTAAAGCAGTGAATAAAGTTTATTTTATACAATATCATGAAAATTCTAAGCTACGCGAATGTGGAAACCCCGAGTACATGGAGTTTTTAGCATGAATTGTATGAGAGGTCCAATGCATTGGCCAGACAATGCGGGTGGGTGAGTGAGATAACTATGATAAATGAGTGTTTTGACACACCCGGCCCCGTCTGTACAGGATCGATTGTTTCGATAAAAATGTATACTTCATAAATCACATTGTAGTTTAGACTCCTTCTAGATATGTTGTGTATTTGATTAATATTGGACGGCGCGACGTTGCCAGATATTGCAATTAAATTTCTATTTAGCTAACTTTGTTAAAGTTTTTTGTCTCCGAAATTGGCAGATTTAGTTTGAGTTTGACTGTTGTTGTGGCAAATTTTGTGAAATGCTTCGTGTTCTTAAATTAGGTGTACTATGGTGTACTACGGCGGCTATGTGTATACAAAAGTCGTAACTTTCCATTCCACTCGCTGCTCGTTGCGGATCTTTTTTACGATTTGACATAAACGTCAATTTCATAATATACATTTGTGAATATTGTGCAGTATTTACACTGTAAAATATGTATATTTACTCGTAGATATATGAATTGTAGATTTTGTGAATGTAAAATAAAGTTGGCGGTAACTTATATGAAAAGTAAATGTTTTGAAGCTTTATATTAGGTAGTTACCTATCTAGTACTTACGACATGAAATAAATACTAACATGGAATTAAAAACTAGATATAAATACCTTTAATAAGCCGCCAGTCCAAGTAGGGACACCATCTACAAAAAAAGAATACTTTTTTTAGCAATATAGAGGCTTAGAATTTTAAATTAAACAAGCGGTGTCCCTCGGTTTTACCCGCGGTTATAACCAGTGGGGATGATTCCAATGATTTTATAGTTATTCTGCTGTTCAGGGTGGAGACGAACCCAACAAATCAAAGATGATGAAAATCGCTCCACCCGTTCTTGAGTTACATAATTATGGTGTAACTTACCTTACTTTGTTTTATATATATATAGATTTATAGCAAGAAAAATACGTGTTCTTAGTACCTACCTACCCGTAAAATAAAATAATGCCATATATTTTTCCAACGTAAAATTGACTTAAAGTCTCATATACCATGTAAATGAATCATAAACCAACATAGGTTTTAAAGCGACCTAAAAAATTCATTCCATGTTTCTAAGATGAAATATTAAGGATAATATGCTCAAGCTTTTAGGCGAGCACATAATAAGGTAATCGGTTAATAGTAGGTATTCCCGAATCAACAGTCGAAGTAAGACGCTGCAGGTCGGCCATAAACGTCGAATCAGCGTGATATAAGACCGACAAACGACTTCCAGTACTCGATTTAGTAAGAACAAAGAAACCATTTTCGCCTACTTTTCTTTTGTGGGGAGTCGACGACAGTTCGCAGTCTATTACGGAGCCATTCATTCGCTCAAATGAGCTGCTTAATTTATCGCTCCTTTATTACAAATTATCTGTTTTAAAGTTGCAAAGCTTTTTTGAATGCAGCGGATATTTGTTACAGGTACTTCAGGATTTGTGTTATTTTTTTTTTTTTTCTGGTTTACAATTTTGATGTTTTATTGAAACATGAATTTATAAATGAATTTTGCTTGGTTCGATTTCTACCCAGGAAAAATCTTTTTGTGATGAACATGAGCATTTGTTCTTTGTCTGGGTGTAATTTATCTATAATATGTATGTATTTAGATTTATAAAATAAGTATGTTTATCAGTGACAACTGAGCTGAGCTTGTATTATGGCAACCATATCTGGTTGCAGTTTGGAATCAGATGGCCGTGAATGAGTTGTCCCAAAATATAAAAAAATATATATTAAGTTTTGTATATGTTAAAATATATTTTATTTACTGTAAGTATTTAGAAAATTTTGCAAAGGCTGCGTTAAAAGCACAGTAATATTTTTTTAATTTCTTTTCATTAAGATATTTATACTAAAGAAGATTTTATTTAAATACCAAGCGTCTTGCTACTACTCTACAACAACTCAAAACATGTCATTTAATTTTCCATCTCTTCACATACCTAACAGTAAAGAGGATTTGCTATGTTTTACATATGAAGCTAATTTCTACATGAATGCCCCTTTGAAACAAGTACTGCGGGTACATAACGAGATAATTGCGAGTACTCGCAACATTCCTATACTCGTCGTGTGTCTTTCACGGTTCGTCTGCCGTTTGCTTTTGTAATCAGATTTGCAGTGTTTAATGTTCCTAACGACTGTGTATTAAAACTTCTCTTCGACGGGATTTAATTTAGAAGACGTGATTCCTTTGTCTTATGTTTGTAAGCCTACGAAAAGGAGTTCGGATTTTATGTATTTTATTTTTGTAATTAAATACGAATAGTAGAAAGGAAAAGAATCGAACCTTAGGCAGGACTCGAACCGAACGCGGGATCGAGTCCTGGTTCCAGACTGTTTAAGATTTAACACACGACTGGCACATTAATAAAAGAATAACAAAATCACTTTTTGACTGCCCTGTTGGTCTAGTGGCTAGTGACCCTGACTGCTGTTACCTACTGGAGGTCGTGGGTTTGATTCTCACTCAAGACAAATCTTTGTGTGACGAGCATGATCATTTTTTCTGTGTCTGTGTGTTATTTATAAATAATATGTATGTATTTAGAAATAAATAAGAATGTTTAACAGTTATCTAGTTGCCATAATATAGGCTCTGCTTAGTTTGGGATCAGACGGCCGTGTGTGAGTTGTCCCAAGGTATTATTTTATGTTTATTTAAATAAAGACCCTGATCGAAAATATACCTTGATTAAAAAAACAACAGAACATTAAAATCATTAAAACGT
This sequence comes from Diachrysia chrysitis, assembly GCA_932294365.1. Taxonomy (NCBI): domain Eukaryota; kingdom Metazoa; phylum Arthropoda; class Insecta; order Lepidoptera; family Noctuidae; genus Diachrysia; species Diachrysia chrysitis. The sequence continues at coordinate 5,422,853 of OW028661.1, forward strand.
TTACAATCTCATAGAGCTTATTCCTAACGCTTGCTTGTATACACGAATATTTCCACATATATTTAAAGCGATTTTGTGCGTGTTTGCATATTTTACATGGGAAATTAATCTCTCTGTAAACGATATAGAAGCAATCCCGGCAAGAGCTGTGTAGTTTATTAATTGCAGGCCCATTTTCTAGCCAGTAAAAATAAAAACGAAACAAAATATTAGACGTTAGTTTGAATATACCAGGATTTTCTATCAGACTGGTGTTTTATTCATTACAACACGGTAGTAAATGTACCATTTATAAAATACTAGCTTTTTCCCGCGGCTCCGCCCGTGTGGATGTCGGTTATCACGGAAAAAGTAGCCTTAATGTCCTTTCTTAGGCTTGAGACTATCTGTGTTCCAAATTGTATTTAAATTAGTTCAGTCGTTTTGGCGTGAAAGCGCGATAGACAGACAGACAAACCGACAGACAGAGTTACTTTTGCATTTATAATATTAGTAAGGATATGTTGACCAGAATTACCAACCCATAATGATCATTGTTGGTGTAAGATCTGGCTAAAAAAAATAATAATTTTGTACTATTTTATTACTTAACAAGTATATATGCAAAAGTGCACTTCTGCCCAGTAAAAGCATGATGACACAAAATGAATAAATAAAACTAGTGTGGACAAACTCTTTTAAAGTCATTAAATTCAAACTTTGTCGGCACGTAAGATACAAACAATAGAAAACTTAGTCATGATTTACCGACTGCCAGTGCCTGTACTATGAGCTCATAAAGCAGGACTGTTGCCGTTGTGGAAGCGAGACGGCGCACTACTCTGCGCATATCGGCGTCTCGTTCCCACGTAGGCAACAGTCCTGCTTTAAGAGGGCATAGTAAGCGCGCCACGGTAAGTATTTCAGTGGTATTGAATCGGACACATTCAACTAATGTTATTTATTACTAAACTTACTTAACTGGTAACTAGACGTATGAGTATGTGTAGAATTTGGTACACTATTGCAAAGCATTGTTCAATATTGTTAATACAGAAATTTAAGGTATGTTGTTCAAACAGAATGTTATTGGCAAAATTGTTATGTTCGAATACTTTACATTTAATTGGAGTATTATGGTCACTGATCATTGTTTTCATTCAATCTATTTTATAGTTTCTAAAAATGCGTGTAATAATAAAACGTATAAACTAGAACCAGGATGAAATATTTCATCAGGTACTTACGTCTTAGTAATATTTTACTAAAAAATTAGCTTTTCTGAGTTTTGTGAAAATACAAATACTTAAAATTTAAGAGTTTATTTAATATTCAGCCTTTTTTTGTGTTCGGCTAATTCTGCTGGTGTGTTTTTTAGTATGGATATATGAAGTTTGTTACTAACCCTTTCCTAAGTTACATACCTATTAAAGCCATGATAATAGTAATATGTAATGATGACACAAAATGAATAAATAAAAATAGTGTGGACAGACTCTTTTGAAGTCATTAAATTAAAACTACCGTTATTGCTCTCACCAGTTGGCGCCACTGTTGCGTCAGCTGCCAAAGCTCACCAAGAAACTATGCATTTGACATTTTCGGACATCATTTGCGACTAGCGCCTCTGGCGGTGAAATTGATAACGGTAGCCCTCATTAGTCCCTATGTAACGAAGGATATCGAGAATAGGTATTAGCGAAGTATTGTCAGTACATAAATAACTTTTTTTTTTCAATTTCAGTCCGAATAAGTGGAACCTATTTTTATTATACTAGGATATTTTTTGTTCGGATTTGGTTTTTAGTTACTCTGCTCTACATTTATTGTATTTGTTTTCGTCCAATGTTATACTTCAAAAATCCAAGCGCATATTCGCTGCGGCTATATAAACAAAAGAAATACAATATTTGTATTTTATTTTTAACTCTACTTCAATCATTTTCATTCCTTTGACCAGTGAAGTTTGTTTTTTTTTGAAAATATGAGGTCTTTGCAACAGATTTAATACATTTCAATAAAATGTTTGTATCATCGTCTCTAGTTTTATTTTCTGCGTAGGTTACAAAAGGCTTTATTAGTAAGCTTATTAAAGTACACAATGGCTAAATGGAAAAACATAAATATATATATATATCTTTTATTCATATGCTGTGACGGGTTTGCTTTCCAAAACAGTATTAGCTGAGCTATTTTCTGTTGCTACTGGTTATGTTTTATTTTGTAAAACGGTTTGGTTCCTTTTTGACGTGATAACGTCTTTAAAATCGTTTTAGTCAGGTGACATGTTCAGAAACTTGTGTCACACCAAAACCTCACGAGCGCGTTCGCAGGTATAACGAGAGAGAGACGGACCGATCTCCCGTCTCATCTCGAGCGCTGCCAGTCATTCCGTGAAACTTGTCACGCGGAATCCTCACGAGCGGAGGCTGGCATAGCGTTCGAGTGAGTGGACCGATCTTCCGTCTCTCTCACTCTAGCGGCATACAAACGAATGGAGATTTTCTCGTGCGGTTAAGTTTTCGTTGAATGTTTAACAGTGAAACAAAATGTGAAGTACAAGTGAAGTGTTACAACAATTGCAACAAAAAAAGGTGAATAAAATAAAATAGCCTACTTACTAACAATTAACATTCTTGATTAAACTTGTAAAAGTAATGAAAGATGGAAAAAAGACACGTGTAAACAAACGAAATTTAGAGGTTATGTTATGATAAAAATGAATTGTGGTAGTGTTAAATAAAAACATAGTTGGACTCATACCCTAAATAATTATAATACGGAAAAAATAGATAAAGGAGCGCGTCGCGTCGTGTGAATGATTAGAATATCGAATTAAAATCTCTCACCTGTCAAAACAATGCATTCTAACCTACGACTCGAGCGACCAATCACAATGCAAGAAACCATTCTCATGTGTCAAGTTGGTTAAGGCGCGTAATACAAATTCAAACATTTAAAATTAGTATTGATTTCAATTCAAATTTTATTTCTAATTGATTGAACATCATTTATTGATAATTTAAACGGAATTATAATACCAAATTAAAATCTCTCACTTGTCAAAACCCTGCATTCTAACCTACGATTCGAGCGACCAATCACAATGCATGAAATCATTCTCATGTGCCAAGTTGGTAAAGGCGCGTATTACAAATTCAAACATTCAAAATTAGTATTGATTTCAATTCAAATTTTATTTCTAATTAATTGAATATCATTTATTGATAAAACGGAATTAGAATATCTTCATTAATTCCTTACTTCCCAAAAACTTATATCACCAATAAGAAGTTATCACGTAAACATCTCGATCGTAAACCTACTTTACAAACAACCAATTTTTTTATTCATTTATTAGCAATAAATGTTATCTATTTTTATTTTTACAGGATGTTACAGAAAGGTTATATTTATCCAAAAGGGGTCAAGTATATCTAAATTAGTCATTTTACAAAATTTCATCTCGATATCAGTTAATTTATTAATTGATCCCCAATTTTACGTCAATCGGTTATCAGGCACAAAAAATCATAATCGATTAATTAATGCGAAAAAATAAAAAATCTATTTATTTAACTTATGTACTAGTTTTGTAAACTGACTACCAGAGATACTAGATTTACTGTTCGCCCCTTTTAGACTGTGATGACCTTTCGGTGGTGACCTTTCGGTAACAACCTATATATAGAAATCCGAGACTGAATAAGCTATTCATTATGGGTATTCAATTTTCTTGTTAATTTGTAGGAACGATCGATTGTTTAATAAAAGACCGTTTATAAAAAATCCTCTTTGTTTCCTTACAGTGCTAAAAATATCCAGAAAAAAAAATCACCTTAATGTTCGTGAAGGTAAATCCATGTTTGTAAAATAATATTTTAGACAGAGGTAAATGTCACAAACATTGGTCCGGGTTCAAAAGCTAAAAAATAACAAAATTTCGTTTATAATATTGTTTGCGGATAAGTATTTGTGACATGACTCTCCCGCATTTATCATTTAAATTAAAAAAAAGAGTCCCAATAGGCCACATAATGCATATATAAATAGGAAGAGAGACGACTGCGTTGTATATATTAAAAACACACACATTTAAATAGTAAACATTTTTTTTAATTGTAATCTTCTTTTCTGTCTAGGTGCTTCGAAAAACCTACGTAGTGCTGCCGTCCTAGACAAGTGCCATTTCAACAAGCGTTAAAGATGATAGAAATCGCTTAAATGACATTAAACGTATGAAAATGACATTTCGTTTCGATCAGTCACGTGACTTTTACTTGTGACTTCCATACATTTGAGCGCTTCGATCAGCGTTAACGCTTGTCGAGACGCCACTTGTCCAGGAGGCCATGTCTTTTTAGAGTTGTGTATTGTGTCGCACTTCCTTAAGTATATAATATAATAATACCCGCCTATAAATGTCCCACTGCTGGGCACAGGCCTCTTCTCATATAGAGAAGGAACGAGCATTAATCACCACGCTTGCTCAGTGCGGCTTGGTGATTTCAGATTCCATTTTTTGGAACCCAGGTTTCCTCACGATGTTTTCCTTCACCGATTGTCAATGATGTCTTAGAATAATTAAGAAAGTACATATAACTTTGAAAAAGTCACATTGGTACTTGCCTGTAGTGCGTTCGAACCGGCAACCTTGTGCACACAAATCCGTTCATTAAGCCACTAGGCCACCACGACTCTATTCCTATATACTTTCTTAAGTAGACCATAAATACTTGTTTTTGGTGCACTATTATAGTGCACCAAAAACATATAAAACTAGATTCAGAGCCTTATCTTATACGGTCGTGTTGGATCGCGGTCTCATCGGACTTTGAGAGTGGAGGAATATAAAATTAGGTACCTACTGTTAGTGTATGCAGTGTACATACAGGTTTAAATTGCAGTTAAAAATATCCCGCGGGCCGGCTGTTCGGTCAGGGCCCGTATCTATATGTATATTAGAGGAAATATTCGTATTTTTTATATGTTTCTAACGAATAAACTTAAAAAATAAAGGATCGATTTAAAAAGAAAACACAATCAGAATTCTACATTATCTCTGAGTAACATCCTTGGTAATATTATAAATGCGAAAGTAATTCTGTCTGTCTGTCCCGCTATCACGCCAAAACTAATAACCCGATTTAAATTAAATTTAGTACACAGACTAGAGCCTGAGAAAGGACATAGACATACTTTTTGCCACGATACCGCGCCGAAGCGTGAGAAACAGCTAGTAGGAGCCGCGGGAAACAGCTAGGCTATATTGATTTGCTGCCCGTGCGAAGCCTGGGCTGGTTATTTATATAGAAAAAGGGACCGTAATATAGAGCTGAATATTTCTGCCTATTTTGCTATAATAACCTTAAATATTTTAATAAACAACTTGTAAACCCTGTTTGATGAGTTAACGCAACATTTGATAAGGTCGAAAAATATTTTTCAAGCGAGAATAAAAAAATAATAATAAATGAAAGCCAGAGTCAAAGATCAAAGTTTCCCTTTGGCAAAGATAAAACGATCAAAATAATTTAGATACGGCTTTGATGTTGACGGTGGGTTTACACAAAATTACGATAAAATGATAAACGCGCGTTTGTTGACGGTTGACTTCCAATGAAGTATCTGCTAGCTAATAAATTAAGTATGATAACATGCTGCTATGGACGTAGTCATTTAATTTCCAGGAAATAGTAATGTAGCAAGCACGTAAGTATTTAAGGTTATTTACTATGTATCTAGATACTGTTTACTATGTATGAATTTATTCGTAAATTGTCTCTATATTTTCTTCTTTCTGGTAACATGAACTCTTTATGTATTTAAAATACACGCTAGTGGAAGGAATGTAATATTTAAATTAAATATCTGTTTATGTAAACCTCTTATCAATTAATATTCTCTTACAATAATTTTAATTACGATAACTTTACTCTACACATTTCCAGAAGTACATTTTTTTCTTTTTCTTATTTAAAAACGACTCCCAATCTACGGATTTTAATACTTGTATCGCGGGGGTTTCACAAACATTCAAATCACATGCACAAAGAACACCCAGCCTTGGACAAATATTTATGGATCACACAAATGTTTGTCTCATGCGAGGAGCGAACCTGCAACATGTCGCGCAGTGTGGGAGTAAGAGTAGTAATAATGCTATAACAATTAAATTCAAATCTTAATTGCATTCCATATGTGTTAAAAAATGGTATAACATAAAAGATCAATCAGGAACCATCGGGCACAGCAAAAAAAAATAGATTTATCATCTAAAAACTCCTTTATTGTGTAGTATTTCTTTGATTCTACCAGTTGGCTATCCCTGCAGTAATTACCTACTTCATTTCGATCGGTATCTGTTTGCATGATGTCATCAGATTACATTTGTCATGTTTATTTTTATTTTTGTTTGCATACACTTTATTCAAACGGCATTATAATTAAATAATAGAATTCAACAGGTAGTTGGTTTATCGAGGAATATGTTACGGTCAAATATGCCTGTCCTCAAATATGTAAATCAATTTAGATGTTAAACAATAGCGGAGAATGCATTTACTGGTATATTTGTCAAACGGATTGGTATATTTGGAAATGCTGGTACCTATGAATTTTAAACAATACTTGCATGATAGTAGTTTTTAATCTAGCGTGTCTATTTTATGTGTTAGAAAAGTTATTTTATGTGTTTTATGTTAGAAATCTAATTATGATAAAAATACTTTGAAACTACATTTGCTGTCAAATGAAATTAGATTCTAACATTCAAAGTTCACTTGTTAACGTATTTTTAATTGCGCACTCCGAATAATGATTATTTTAACTACTAAAACTGCTTTTGCTTTGATTGTTTTGATGACTATTACACCCATAACAATAACACACGATTTTTATAAAACATAAAAAAGACACCAAAACCATAATTATTATGTGTCTTGCCGTGTAGAGATTACCAGACGATTATGAGATCTAATCTACCTAAAACATAAATCAATAATAAAGCATAAAAAATGTTAGATAAGCATTTTAAAGCATATTTACATTTCAGAATAAACAGCCAAACTATAATTATGTTTTAAAAAGTCGAATTCGCAAACCGCAGCGGCGGCCTGCGTTCTGAATTATAAAGCGAAAAAGTTTAAAACTACCAACTTTGATCATCAGGAATCCTGTTAATTACTTCATTGCAAATAAATATACTCGTATTACACAAATAAAATCAGCTGAATTGTATACAATGTGAAATTTAATTATTATAATCAGTCAATGGGGTGATTTTTAAACAATGCGCAAAGAAATTTTGATCTTGTTATGGATAAATCATTTTTATTCGTTCGTTTACTATGAGGCCGCGCATTACAATAACTAAAATTGTTCGATAAAACCAAATTTTAAAAGCAACCTTCAGGGCCAAACCATTCCTTACACGATAAGAATAAACTGGATAACGCCAAACATATTACCTTGCAAATACGATCTGACGTATGTCAACCCCTATTTAATAATAGCAAACGCAAAAATCATGGCGGATTCGACGCCTCACTCGGATTTATCACTCGCTTTACAAGATTACCCAATACGACAGTGACGGATTGACTCTTCGGGTATCTCTGTCCTTTTCTTATCCATTTACATGCATAAGCTGATCTCTTTCCCCCGCGTCGGTAATTAGGCGGCACCTGCATTTGTTCAGGTCACTAGGGATAGTGCTGCTGAGACTATCTAGACACCATGTTAATGCTGTAAGATTGATGAATATCTCGGATAAAAGATCACCTTTATAAATCGTCGGAATGTTGATGAATTTAGCGTTAAGTCGGGTGTCTGTACACGTCACACATTAAATGTCACATATTTTCTGGGATTTTAAGGGATTTGGTTTCAATCACGTTTCCATTCTGGGGTGAGCAGATTGGGAGGCCGCAGAGTTAGGGGATTATGAAAATTAAGCCAACCCGGTTTGCGGTTTTGCACTGTTACTGCTTTGCCCGTTTATGTTCATGTAGATTATACGCGAATATGAGTAGGTACTTTAATGCTAATGGAAATAGGTTAAATAACTAGTTGTCATGAAAATATCATTACGCTGACACGTTTGGGTAAAGTTCTAATGATAACATAATAGCCGTCATGTAAAATACACGTTGTAACATCAATGGGAGAGTTGGTTTGAATGGCATATTAAGTTTAAAATGATGATTTAATATGATGTAAATAATTTTTATGCAATGGTAGAACAGTTTTGGATGTTGGTTCGTACGATATGCTGTTAAACTAAACACGCTGTTTCAAAAAAGGTAAGGTTGGCCCTTAAATCGTATCGTACTTGTTTAAAAGAATTAATATAAATAACTACAAAAGTGAAAATTGGACAGAAAATAAGCTCGTCTTAGCCGGCTTCTCACGGTGCATGACAATGCAGATCACCCCGTACCACCAACCGTAGGAATTTGCTCGTTCGTGATAGCGCAGACGCTTTCGGTCCGGTCCGTCGCAATCCACCGCGAACCGAAGTATACTCTAAGTCGGATAAATTTGGGTTTGATTCTCAACATTCACTGCGCGGTGCGTGGGTGTCCGTGTTCGGCAGCTGTGCGTGGTGATCCGCCATATTGCGCACCTTAGGATGCCGGCTTTAGACTCCGACTAGGAATAGGGTATAAAAGCTCAAATGCGAGAAGAAGACTTGAAGTCTAAAACAATAGAAAGGAAACACTACATTACTGAAAAATCAATACAAACAGTAGGTAGATATTGAAGTAGCGTAAAAATAGTTTCCTAACTCATATTGTAAATGTGAAAGATTGTAAAGCTTTTTACATCGTTAGTTTATTTTACAGTTTTAAATACATAACAGATTTTGATTAAACAGTATGATAGCTTACATATAGGCTGTAATTTATGTGTAACTATCGATCGGCCAAGGCTTCGCACGGGTAGACAAAACAACAATTAATTATACACAAAAATCTTCCTCTTGAATCACTCTATCCATTGGTGAAAACCAGATGAAAACCGTTCGGTAGTTTTCGACTTTATCGCGTTCAGACAGACAGTCGCGGCGGGGAACTTTGTTTTATAATATCTATAGATAGAAGATATTTACGCAAGCTAAATCGCTTGTGGGCCTTAGTATTAAATAAAGTAATAGTTTAACCATTCGTAACCAAATCTTTAGTATTTGAACAAATTAGTTATTCTATATAATTTGGAACTTACTCCCACGATTGCTTCACAAATAGACTACAACAATGTTCTTAGTATTTGCTTATATTTGGTTAGGATTGAAAGGCATTTTCCGTCGAAGTCGACAAAGGGCTATGATCGGTAAGGTCTAAAACACAGTATTTGCTTTCTGCCTCAGCCAATTGACCGTTTCTCAATAATTTGATTACATTCGTAGATACTAAGTGGGTTCGGTTTGTTTTGCTTTGTTAGTTGAATTTAATTTGGAAATTGTTTTAGGAGTTATTCACCGGTCGTCCTATAGATTCGATGAAAGGTATATAGTTTATGTCGGTATAGATTTTAATGTGTTTTCTCGTACTTGCAAATATTTATTATTAGGTCTGATATTAGCTTGGGTCTAATTACTTATTTTGAAATTTCATAAACAATTGAGTACTTGTAATTATGTTATATTTCATATTTCAAAAATGTATTAAAAACTTATTCGTGTTGGGTTTACAATTTTATATTGTAATGATGTTATTTAGTAGTTTTGGACTATTATTAGTAAGGTTTGTTATAAACAAGTATTTCTATAGAAGGCAATACCCAATTAACATACTTGAGATCAAATTTTTAGTAAATAAATTTATTTTGGCAGTTGGGAATATTCCTCTGTTTACAAGCAAAATCTCAGAATAAATTTGATCTATTTTTTGGATATCTAAATACAGTAACACGTCTTTACTAACGTCACGTCTTTAATACATAATGTATATATTTATAATCTAACTTACATAAAAGCTGATAAAAACGTACAAATATCAGAAATCGAATAAATTTTACCGATACTATATTGTACAGCGATTTCCTAGCATTTATCTGTGGTTCGACATAGAAAGAGTGGTTAACGTTATATAGTTTTATCGTACGTAGCTAGAATTTTCAATGAGCAAGTATTGACTTTTTGAACGCCGAATTATGAAGTGTTCGCGGCCAGCTGTTAATCTTATTTAAGACCATCTTTACTAGATTTAGAGATCCTTTACAGTTTACACTGCCAGTATTATCATAATGTTGTTTGGAATTCTGTGTTTGTAATACTTTAAAATACGAAAAAATTGTGTCATGTCACACTTTCAGAATTCTGATAAACAATTGCGAGCTTCATTTATTACAAGTTATATAACCTACTCATATAAGTGAAAAAAACAGCAAATTGATACTGTTATTGTGGTTTTGTTAAATGATTTCAGAAAGAGGGCGACAATCGTTCAAACCCCCGAACAATACAGATAATGGGTACATGATAACTACCCTTTCCACGTTACGACAAATTATTTTCAATACCGCCATACATCATGGACAAACGCCGGAAAAGGGGAAAGAGAAATCCAAAAAAGGCAATCAATGAAAAAAGTAAGTGTCCGAGATAACGGGCGTTGCGAATTGAAGTCACGTCCCCGCTGCGTCCACGGCACGACACACACATAAATAACCCTAATGATATCCGATTGTGTTCAGTTTGCGACAAAAAATCGCACGAAAAAATCGTGCGGAACGTTATTGCTAAATATAATGTTCTTGTTAATAAAATATTATTGTGGTGTACACACGATTGCGTCGGATTTGTAAGCGTCGATGCTTTCTCGTTAATATTTATCGTATGCTCGATACGTTTGCGGATTGAATAAAAAATGTATGCTGTCTCGGATTTTTTATCTTATGTAGCATTAAAAATAAGCTTAAGTATAATAGTAATTAATATAAGTAGTAGGTAAATTAGTAAAGCGACTGGTGCCTTGATCCACTGACTGGTCACAGGTTCGAGTCCTGCTTGAGGTTTAAGTTTTTTCTTTCTACTTTCTACTTGTAGATTTTTTATTTGCGTAATTCAAGCAAAAACATATTTTCATTACTCTGTTAGTGAGCATTTGAAATTCGTGGAATCCAGAAAGCTCGAATACTGTTTGACCTTCAATGGTCTTTGGAGCCTTTGAAATTGTGGCGTATTATATAATAAAGTAGTATTTTTTACATAATATAGTTACAAAATGTAGGTTTTTTTTAAAAGGTTACCAGGAATGTTGGATTAATATTATAAAGGTACCTATTCATTATAATAAGGGTATTAAATATTTGCCGTAATTATAATTATGATATGTTTTTAATAATTTAAAACGTTATTGCTAAAAACAAAGAAGGTACTCTGGTTTTTTAATTTTGTAATTAATAATTTTATTTTATACATTTTAGTGGCCAGTTTTGAATTACGATTAGGCTATATAGTTTTAAAATATGTTTCTCAAGATCTTCAAAGAGTTATTTTTTGCAATATTGATATCATGTTCCTTTTTACCCCACTGCCAAAGAAGGGTTATATATTTCGCGCGTTTATTGTATGTAAATTTCTTTATTACCTCGTATTATGCCAAAGGATTAGTTGATTTAACTCTTAAGATACTATTACTTAATAACGAATATCATTATATTCATCCCAAAAACCCAAGTTTCCTTAGATAGATGTTTTAATAAAAAAAAAAAGGTAAATCAAAAATAAAATTTGGCGATAAATTTTAAGTCGTTTACATATTTTTTTAAACCAAACCTATCGAGTAAGATAATTAGAATAAAGTTTTTTTTATAAATTTAAACGTAATTTTGAATGATACATACTACAACAATAGATTATTATAATATGAAAAGCCTTTCCTTAGCAGATCTCAATGTATCTTAGCAGGGCAGTTGGGTCTACAATACAACTTGTAAAGCATGTTCTCCTCCAAAGAAACACTTCCACTGATGTATAATTGTTGTGATGTAGGGATTCTGATCACGTAACCAGAGGCCCGTTGGATCGACATAAATATTCTAACGTCTGGCCCTTCGTACTACGAGTTGATCATTCATTTCAATACTCTTTATAAGGAAGGTATTTTGATTTGAGATAGCGATGATTTAGAAAGATATCGTCTATTTATGATGTAAATATTTATAGAATTATCAAATATGTATTTGATTGTTAAATTAATGTTTCTATAAATTAATTATTTTAAGTTAATTTATCGCTTAATTTTTAGTCGTAAAATTATATCAAGATTACTTAAGCTACATGGTTTTTTATCGAATTGATTATTAAAAATTATAAATTATAATTATAAATTATTCTGCTTGCAGATAATTCTTTAAAAATAAACTATAGTTTTGTATCTTGATTAGTAATACTGACATTAAAATAAATAAATTAAATTTAAATCATAGATAACAATAATGGCTACAGTAAAGCCCAAAAAACTGTGTATAACTTTTTTTTGTTTTTATGTGGACAACAACATCCCTTAGGTACATCGCTCTAAACCCAAAGTAAGTAGCTAAAGCACTGGGTTATGGAATGAGAGAAAACGAAAGTACCACAAACACCCAGACCCGGGGCAATGTAGAAAAGTGGTTTTTTACATTGACCCGCCCGGGGATCGACCCCGGGACCTCAGAGCTAGCGACACATTGAAAACTGGAGTGTTCGCCACTCTACTACGGAAGTCGTCGAAATAACTTATTGCAACTTTAACCTTAGACCCTAGATATGCATAAACGCAAGCTAACAAGCCAATACAGATTTAAAAATACAAAATAATAAATAAAAAATCAGAAATACAATAGCTTACTTCTCCTCTGAGCACAAAAACAAAAATGGCGAAGACATTTTTAAAAATTTCAGCTTATATTTCTTTTATAAACTGTAAAAATCCGAGGTACAGTTCCTTCCTGAAGTTTCTTGTGGCACTATAAATTCATGGAGAATCCTGGTATTCAGCGGTTTGGCTAGAATTCCTGCTTATTCCACGGCCACTCCGCTACCTAAGACGAAATTCGTAATAAAGTTTTTCTTGACTTAATTTTATTGCTTGTCCGGTAACTTTGTAAAAAACATAACTTTACAATGAGAGTGGAACTGTGTAATTTAGGTGTTGTAAATAAAAAATAAATTCAGTGTAAAACCTACTGTGGTTTAATTTTTATCTTTTGCTGTATGAATGAAGAATGATAAAGTTTTTTTTATAAACTTTGATAAAAGATATTAAAAATAGCGTTTATTTTGTAGTTTAACAATTACTATTACAACTATTATTTGTCTGTAGTGGGTTCGAACCTGTAACCTTGTGTATTCAAATCCATTCGATAAACCGCTAAGCCACCACGACATCTATAAATATTATAACCAGCTGCATATTACAGGTTTATAGGCAAATTATTTCCATCAGAACTGTTCAACCGAATATGGACTGAAGCGGAAAATGCATTCAGTTAAACGCAGCCTAATCTGCAATTAGAACTACTATAGTACATACACATTACATATTTATCATCTATAGTTCTATACTAATATTATAAAGCTGAAGAGTTTGTTTGTTTGTTTGTTTGTTTGAACGCGCTAATCTCAGGAACTAAAGGTTCGAATTGAAAAATTCTTTTTGTATTGGATAGTCCGTTTATTGAGGAAGGCTATAGGCGGAGCGGAGCATAAATGAAAAATGTTGCAAAAATGAAAAACCGTTGAAACTAAAACACGCGAACAAAGTCGCGGGGGACAGCTATACAATAATATACACCTACGTATTCAATGGACATAACGGTAGGCGGTACAATATTTTTAAATAAATAAAATTAAACAGTTTTGTTTTGTATGTAATATCACTATATTACACCACAAAAAACTTACATACAGTTGCAGACCTCAGTGATCGAGTGGCGTTCACACCGGTTTTTAAGACCTGAGGTCTCGGGTTCTATCGCCGGACAGGTCAATGTAGAATAGAAAACTACTTTTCTACATTGTCTCGGGTCTGGGTGTTTGTGGTACCTTCGTTATCTCTGATTCCTTAACACAAGTGGTTTACCTACCTACTTTGGGTTCAGAGCAATGTGTGCGATGTTGTCAAAATTCATTTTTTTTTTAACTTCGACACTTGCCCTTACTACGACGTTACTACCGACTTTACTTAATCCTGAATCAATTCGGTTTTATGTCAGTCATATTCATAATTTTAACCGTTGCCCAGTAACTAAACGTACAAATAGTCAATAGAAATTAATTATTTAAAATTTGAGGCGTTATGAATATTAGAACAAGCAAATTGGTGGCCACTTAGAGGCCCATTTATGTTTAATTGTAGCAGATACAACATTTTAATTAGTGACAAATTGGTTATAGCATAAAGAAAATAAAAAAACAATGTTATTGAAATCACTGTTTCGTTGTCCCGAAAACTTGTTAATCGTTTTTATTTTTATTGTAAAAATTATGTAATTAAATGAATACTAGGTAGTTATTATCGTATGTACATCACGGATATTTAAGTTAGAAAAAAAGTTTTTACTAGATATTTGAGTCAATCATCAACACAATTCCTTCTACTAGTGCCAAAATAATAAAGCCAGACCCACAAACTTAATATATAAATATAAATAAGTCTACATTTTAAACTTAACAATTTTTTTTGAGAACTCTAAAAGGACTGTACTCACGCGAAAATAACGGCAGTTCTACTTAAACAAAAAATACTAAACTTATTAAAATCTTAGTCATCCCAAAACTGTCAATTATTATCAAATTTAGCTGTGGCCCGCGGCTCCGCCCTTGTTGATCGCTTATTGCGGCAAAAAATAACATTATGTCCTTTCTTGGAATCAAAGCTTACCGATACCAAGTTTCATCAAAATCGGATTAGCGGTTTAGGCGTGAAAACGTATCAGACAGACATACAGACAGAGTTACTTTCAAATTAATAATTTTAGTATAGATGTACCTACATCATGTAACCACTAGACAAATAAATTACGTTTACTTGTACGGCTAATTGGAAAGCAATAGCATATCTCATGGTACAATATAGGTGATCAATGATCAAGGATACACGTCACGTTTACCAGCTTCGCACAATTACGTCCGGCAGATAAATCATTTGTATTCGCAATGCTATCACGATCGTCATTACGCTAAATTCCAACATTTCATGATATATTCAATAGAAATTCGTGTAGCATTGATTATTGTTTGTAACGTTAAGTATACAGTTATTTGGTGGAATTAGCATTGAGTTAATTAAAGCTTGATTAGTTGTTGTTTAACTATTAAAAAAGTGGACTAGTTTAGAGTATTTAAAAAAATAGCAAGTAAGTAAAAGTATTCTGTTAAAATATAACACGCTGGTGACGATTTTTTTTTTTTGTATTTTATTGGTAAAAGGTTTTTGTTATTTTTTTATGTTATATTGTTTTATTATTATATGTGTTTATTTACTTTCCTTGTTAACTGCTGTTTTAATGATATTCAGTTTTCTTGCAGGTTGCTTAAACATATTTATACATATTATAAAATAAAGTTTCCTGTCGCGGCAGTCCATCTGTCTGAACGCGATAAACTCAAAAACTACCAAACGGATTTCCATATGGTTTTCACTAATGGATAGAGTAATTCAAGAGGATGATTTGTGTGTATAATTTATTAATATTTTGTTAATCCGAGCAAAGCCGGGTGGGTCGCTAGTATAAGATAAAAATAAATTTAGTTCAATAAGAAAGCATTGTATCGTAGTTAGTTCCTACTTTTGCTTTTTATTTATTTATACATCACGGAATAATGCTATCTACCTAATTAGATAATTTACGTACTTTATTTCAAGACAATAATCGTTTTTGTATAACAATTGACCAAATCACAAAACATTCTTGGATAAGAGTATTTGTTTTTAATTAAATATACCATTGTCTATCTATGCAAATCGAAAAAGAGATAGTGACACGTATATTCAAATATGGAAAGTCAAAGAAAGCGGAAAAGATAATAGAGTAGATACAACGTTTCAAATCCAATCTATTCCATTTAAAAAGTAAAGTAAGAAGTTTAAACAAGAAATAAACTTTACTTTTAAACATACCGTTATAGTACAGAGCAGTTATTGACGGGCCCGTTGGTCTAGTGCATAGTGACCCTGACTGCTAAACCGGAGGTCGTGGGTTCGATTCCCACCCAGGACGAATCTTTGTGTGATGGGCACGATCATTTGTTCTGTGTCTGGGTGTAATTTATCTATAATATGTATGTATTTAGAAATATATAAGTATGTTTATCAGTTGTCTGGTTGCCATAGCACAGGCTCTGCCTAGTTTGGGATCAGATGACCGTGTGTGTGATGTCCCAAGACATTATTATTTTTAGTTATTGAACTCAGAGAGTTCTTTTACAGACTGTTACCGAAACCTATCGAAAAGGGATGAAGAGTACATCTAGTAAAAAGGTCAGTTTACAAAATTTCAGCTCAAAGTGAGTTAATAAAATAATTGATATCCAATTTTCCGCATCTATTATTCGACAGAATTACAATCGGACCGCTGAAGCGATGTATCTTAAAATTTAGCAAGTGGCGTAGTAAGATATTGACCTTCGTAATGCGGAGACACGTTTATGATTATTTTAAGAGTCAAATAATGTATGGAAAAAATTGTATATTGTAGAACGCATAGCGGTTAACCGCCGTTTTAAATTTTCCCTCGCCGCGAAGCGACGCTACTATACAACCAATCACAGCGCTCGCCGCCCTCGCCGCCCGCTATCGCCGGCGACTTGTGCCGCTCGCACGTCAGTACCACTGCCCGCGTCTTACCGTGTGTAACTCATTCTGTTAACTGTATTAATTTTTACTTTATAAGGAATATTATTGTACTTACCGGGTCATAAAGTGTGGAACTGAATAAATATTACGTACAAAGTGTACACTTGTACAAGTGTACACACACACTACAGTATCAATTATTTAATAAAATCATTTTGCGCAAAAATTTTGCAAGCTGACTCTGTACCAGATGTACTCTTCACCCATTACCTTTTGGTAACAGCCTGAATATTCAGGTCTTTGGTACTAGTATCAGTATCTAAATATTTGTATTATAATATAATATTAAATACAATACAAAGTTTAACAGATATAAATACCACATTATATCGTGACGCAATTGATCATTGAAACCATTAGACGACTTACAATAACGCATAAAGATTAACCCTAAAACGTACACCCATTGTGGATAACATTACCAAGGATATCCATGTATAATGGTGCTACTCCATCATCAGCCATCGACCAATACTCCATCATTTAAATAAAAGCCCATGGGTGACAGGAAACGAAACTTAAGCTCTTTATATATATTTTTTTTCTTTAATGGATTAGTAAAAAGTGTGTCAATGACAAAGTATTTTTGGGTGTAACATGGTTAAAATAATCTACTACCTATTGTCCCGCCCGTGATTTCAAACATATTTTCACGTAAAAATAAGCTATACTTGTGTGATATATAAAGCTGAAGAGTTTGTTTGTTTGTTTGAACGCGCTAATCTCAGGAACTACTGGTCCGATTTGAAAAATTCTTTCAGTGTTGGATAGCCTATTTATTTAGGGAGGCTATAAGCTTAATAACATTACAAGGAATATTAAAAGGAGCGGAGCATAAATGAAAAATGTTGCAAAAATGAAAAACCGTTGAAACTAAAACACGCGAACGAAGTCGCGGGAGACAGCTATGTTAAATAAAATGAAAAGCTTTTATTTTCTCATTTTATAAAATGAACAAAAATAAAATTTAAAACAGTTTCTTTCATCATATAACACTAACGATAAATTAGTCAGGTCCCATAAATCAAGCCATGGATTGCAGTTAACCCAATCGCATTCAACACTCCATAACCTTTGCCTCCTTTTCTAACCCAAGCTCTTATCTCCAAAGCTTAGCTTCATCCTTTAAAATGATACTTAAATAATGCTTATAACGATCAGACGATTGTTAATTTAGAGATTAAACAAACAAAATTACATTGCTAATTAACAAAGATCGTGCCAGGCTAATGATAATAAGAATTCTGCACCGACAGCTAAGTTATTCCATCGTCACCACTCATTAAACAGACGTAATCATTCTTATCCAGTTTGTAATCAGCAGCCGGATGTTTGTGAATATGTTCCGTAAGATAACACATGATGAATGTTTATAAGTGTTGAAAAAATATCGTGAGTCGCGACGTCGCCGCTGCGGTAATGAGCGAGTGAAGGCATGAGTATTTTTCAACGCGGTAAAGCTTTGTTTGTAGATCTAACAATTTGTATGTGTTGGCGTTTATTTTGTGTTGCGAAGAAATATAGAAGTCTTTTTTTGCCCCGATATAAAAAGTGAGATGTTATAAGTTTAACGCGTGTATATTTGTTTCTGTTTCTATCTATGGTATCGTAACTCTGAAATCCAAGAACCAATTTTGATGCGTCTTTGTGTTTGAAAACTGAGATTTAGTTTTTGAAAAATTATCAATACTTTTCCTATGTAATATGTGAGTAATTTTGTTAAGAATTTCAGTTTTATCAGTCAGTCTTAGATGTATATTTTTTTGCGTAATTTCTAAGAGTGATTTATACTTTTTTGAAAGTCTTCTTTTTTTAAAGAGACACTTCCTTCATTTCCCATGAAACTAAATCTTCTTTAACAGGTAAACGATTTCTAATTTAAAATTCTGAGCTTGACTGAAGGAGGATGATGGATTGTAGTATAATACTGTCAGTCTAGATATAATTTAAAACCTAGGGATCATTGGGTTTCCAACATTTTTAATATAAAAGTTAATTTCGACCGTTTTATTGGTTTAGCTGTAGACCTAAACCCGTTAGATGATAGAATAAAAAGGTTTTATTGTTTTTAATGAGTGAATCAAATAAATATAACTAGAAAAAGCTTTTTTCTTGCCAACTACCTAATATTAAATGTAAATGACCATGTTCTTTTCTTTATGACGTCATTTTTAAATAGATATACCTACATAAATGGAATGGTTTTACAACGAAAACATTTCTGTTTTATTATTATTTCCACGGTTTCTCAAAATTGTTGATGATCCGACAAATCTCAAGTCAAGTTTAGTACAGGTTTTTAGCACACGTATATATAGACCTAGATAATGCAAGAGGACCACTAATTCACGTGCCAAGTTTCGTGCGCGGCTTAAGCATAATGTGCTTAATGGGACAACTGTCGCTCTCAGTCTTCATCGGTGCACCGTACTAGTGGGTTACACCACTATATACCGAGCATTATTAACAAATGAATCGTACCTACATCATATTTTTAAGTTGATTTTAATTTGAATTTATCCTAAATAGTGCTTGTGACGTGCGAGTAGGAACTCAAAATGGCTTGGTTTTTACATAGATCGTGATACTTGCGCTATCTAGGTATATCTATATCTGTGGCTGTTAGTATATTGGTCAACTTCATTATTATTATTATTAACAAGCGAATGTTCAAAAACCTTTTAGAATTCTGGGAATAATATTATTTAATTGTTTTTTCAAATAGGCCTAAGCATGTCTGTGTTTCATTTTATTTCTTTAATATTGTTTTAAACTGATTTAAAAATACGTTTTCTTATATCTAGTTATAGTGGTGTGAAAGAAGGTATACAAAATGTAGGTATATATCTTTTTCCAGGAATACAGGCTTGATGTTATACCTACGCAAATTTTATGTCAATATTTCATTTAAAATTCATTCACGGACAAATTCGATGCAGCGTCGCTCCGTGCGTGCTTTATATGGAGCCAATTTCAACCCTCGCGTCGGGCTTGCTAACTATTTGTCACAAAATATGAAGCCGCAAAAATTCATGAAATCGAGGTGGTGGCTGACTTTCATGCTATTTATATCTCGGCGAGGAAGGAAGACCAACCGGTGGCAATTTCGCCGTGTGAAAATAAATTCAAGTAGGTACTATCCCTTGGCGATTTTTAATCCGAATTTCCTTTTGAATTATGCGACGTACCTGCAACAGAGTCTGGAGAAGGTGATCGATGGTTCTTAGTTGGTTTTTTTGTTAGGTTGCAGGTCAATCGTGACTGGGGTTTACTTGTTTCTTTTGTAAGATTATTGCTCTTTCCTTTCTGTAGAATATACAGTATTTTTTGAGATCAGTTTTTAGTTTTGACAATCTTTTTATTCACAAAATGTTTGTTGTGCGTTAAATTTATTTTATTGTAACATTAACATAAAAATATTGGGAATTATACAAAATTCGAGCAGAATACAAAGCATTAACTCACTGTGCAATGTGAAAAATAAACTTTAAAATAATGTGTACTAGCGACCCGCATTAATTAATTACACACAAAAATCTTTCTCTTGCATTACTGTATCTCTAGGTGTAAACATTTGAAAATCCATTCGGTAGGTGAAATTATCGCGTTTATACAGACCGACAGACAGACGCAGCGGGGGACTTTGTTTTATAATGTGAATAATAAATAAAGCTTTAAATAAATTAATTTAATAATTTATGTACATATATTCACATTCAAAGGTAAAGTAAACCTCACTCTAGTTGCTCTAAACGGGACTTGACATGCTCAAAAGGATCACACGCTGACAAGACCACGTCTTGCTCGACTAAACCTTGCAGCACTCTCAACCTATTATGTCATTGTTAAATCTGTTCCACCCCATCCACGCAAAATTCACTCTTGTTCGCTTGGTTACAAAGATCACATTTGCGTGTACAAATAGAGCTGTCATAAATATCTTGTTGTACAAAACCGATTTCCCCTTCGACCAGGTAGGGGCAATCGTTGACACATGTCGAACGCCTTATTACCCTACCTTGCTGGATGCGGCTCCGAATAAGAAACGATGACGTTTCTTATGTAAATGTTTAACCTTCTTGAATTATTTTGGTCGGACCTTGAATTTATTGGGCCTGTATTTTAGATTACACAATGTCGCTGCAGATTTTTGTGATTGTGTTCGATTTTGATTTAAAATAAGTAAGTATATCAAGTAGTTTGTGTAAAATAATTTTTGTGAAGCGCATTCATGTTCATTTAGGAATATAGACGGTTTATTCACGCGCATTATCGGGGTCGCCCGTCTAGTTTCAGACTCAATAGGAGTCCTTAATCATGAGTCGAACTAGGCGACACCGCTGTTGGCGCATCAGCTATATAACATAAATATAATATTAAATGAACTGTGAAAGAAATAGTTTTGGCAATATATTATTAAGTAACTAAACATATTACTTTTAGGTATTGCATTTTCAAAAAAACGTCGCCGATGTAAAATCATTCATAAAACTTGACCAGGTTTTCATATTTTCGTAGAAGCTACGATTTACGATAACATGTAGTGACATACCAAGTCGAGGAAAAAGTACGAAGGGTGAGTATTTTAGTACGCCAGGACATCTGACAATTATTACAAACAAATGTATGTTTTATACTCATGAAATAGCTAAAGATTTAAACTGAAATTAAGCTCAGTTGTTCCGTTATTCTTGAAAACTCCTGTTGAAGAACCCTTTATTCTATCAATATAATTTGAGGGTGCTTTATTAGAAACCACTTAGCCTCAATGAAGAATAAATAAAACCTGCCAAGTAACCAGATATTAACTTTTTTATATCACATTATATTTCTTAAATGGATATACAGAGATACCAAAGCATATTGTATTATTGCCTTACGTAGCATTATCTTCACTACGTTCACAAGTTGGCGCCACTGGCGCATCAGCTGTCAAAGCCCACCAACGAACTATGGAATTTGACATTTTCGGATATCACGTCCGAGCAGCGCCCCTGGCGGCAAAATTGATAACCTCATTAATTAGTTTTATGTATAAGATTCTTACCTACAAAGGTGAATTTCTGTAGTTAACGACTCTTCCTTAATTGGATCACATAATCTAGGAGATAAAATGCTTAAAAAGCTGGCTCGTCCTTAGTTTAGCCAATATGCCTGCTAAAAAATATCGACGAAAACATCAAAATCCATGTGTCTTGAAACACAAAGGCGTCGCCTAATTGAATCGGTTCGTCTGTAACGACAAACAGGCAAAGTGTGAGTTGGACTTGCGCATGAAGGGTTCCGTATAAGATTTATGCAGTTAAAACCGAGCTATAAAAACAGGTCCCTTGTATGGGGACCCGAACTGTGAATGGACAACAGAAATACCCATAGTAAAAATTTCAATTCTCTAGCTATTGAGTTCATGAGAAACAGCCCGCTGATAGACAGACGGACAGAAGGACAGACGGACGGATGAACGGACGGACGGACAGCGGAGGCTTAGTAATACAGTCATGTCGCCACCCTATGGGTAGGTACAGAACCCGAAAAATGAGAGACTTGTCAGACCGTGTTTTATGTACTTTTACTGAATAACACTTAAAGACTAGAAATACGAAGGTATTGAGAAACTGTGAACACGTGCCGATAATTGCCGTAGAGAACTACCTACATGGAATCAACTTTTATAACGTTTCATATTTTCAGGTAAATTTACACTTTATGTCCGAGCGATAAGGCTGAGAATAGAATACGTGAATTGTTCAAGTAGTTATAAGCTGAGTATAATAGGTATTGCTGTGTGTACAGAAATAAGGGACGGGTCGCACAGTCAGAGATTTTTTGGAATATCGTCATATTATTTATACAAGCTGATCTCCGCGGTTTCACCCGGGTTCTTCCCGTTCACGCAAGATCGATTTTACTATAAATTTCATGGATTTTTCATTTTAATTTCATGCATGTAAATTTTTATCTAAATAGCTCCAGCCGTATTGAAGATTAGCTGGAACAAACAGAGGAACTGACTGACAGATAGATCAAAAGAAAGACAAAAAATAAAAAACAACTGGTTTTCAAGCATTTTTATCGTGCAATCACTGTACGAGCTCATGAAAATATTATTTTGACATTACAAACAGACACTTAAATTTTATGTATGTGATTAATAAAATATCTAGGATTAGAATATCTATTTTCTTTTATTTATTTTTTTAACTTAAGAATGTTTTTAAAAACCAGTCTTAGGATAATAGACAATACAGTAATTAGTCACAATTTTCCATTCCACTCGAGAAATAAAAAGCTAATGCTACAGATTAATTATAAACAATTTATCAACATTTTGTTACTAAATGATACCTAATTATTAAAACACAGTGAAGTTATTTAGAAACCAAAAACAGTCCTGATTTAGATCTGAAAAGTATATTTTTGACAGAATATAATATTATTGGGGCGATGTATAAAATAATGTTAAGTATACGATTAGCAAGAAATCTATTGCATATTTTGCACGTTTAGTATCGAATTACTCAGTTGGCGTTTATTAACTACTGTAATTTTTTTGAATGAAATTATTACAATTAAAAAAAAACGTGTAATTTCGACCACACGACTGAAGTAAAACTTCTTTATATACGAAACGTAACTGGCTATGAGAGAAAGAGAGAAAGAAAATGTGTGCTTGCACCTCTCTCTCTTGAACGTACTCTCTTTCTATCTTCTCTAACTTATATCTCCATCTCAACTTCCGTTCGCCTCTCCCGATCATACTTTTCGTAATGCTCTCGTTACGCATTTACCAGCTTACTCTCAAAGTCAAACGTGCGTAAAAAAGTTTTACTTTAAAATTAAATACCTTTATGCGTTCTCGCGGCAATATGGGCCGCGCCCTTAAACAAACGCTTAAGTAGTGCTTCTTAGAATTAGCTTCTGTTAAGTCAAATACCAAAAAAATATAATTTTTCTTTTTATTATTTAAGTATTAAAAAACGCAAAATTTGCACTAAAAAAGTGCTATAAATTTGTATCAAGTCTTATATTATAACAACGTAAACAATTGTTTAGTTACGTATTCATTTAATGAAGTTTAAAACTAAAATCATGCTGCTATAAATTGATAAAGCTGTCATTAAATACATTTAAAACATTATCCGTTTGTTATCTCACTACACTCACCTCATCGATTGCTTTTTGCCTCAGAAATTGTTCATGTCGCGAGCAAAACTGGCGACGCAGCGAGTTCGTAACGGCGGCCCCAAAATTTACTTGCTGACTGGCAAACTCTTTTACCAAATGCCTAGGTTGTGCCAGAAAAAGGTATATATCAGTATCATAACTTCAAAAACTTTCGTCCAGTACTTTATACAGTTTTATGAATTTGAAATTACCTATTAAGAAACTCAAAGAAGACAATGAGATACAATGTCTTATATAAAAGGAAAAATACAATTTATTCGAGACATTGAAAGGACAAGCCATTTCCAAAGTAATTTCTCTGAAACAATATTGTAGCCTTGAGAAAATATAAATTTCATTGTATCTGTAAAAAAGGTTGTACAAAGCTGTATAGCCCGTTTCACTATGAAACTGATAGATAAGGGCAAGACGTACAGAGTTTCGGATTAACACCCTTAAGATAAAGTGGTCGCCGATCCCTACAGCCATCACTTCCAGTGAAAGATGTTAGGATTGAATAAAGCTGCCTTTGAAAAAAAAACCTATTGAAGTAACGAACCATTGATCCGTTATTTGAATAGCGATGAACTCGGCTCTTGTAAATCCAAAAAATTATGTTCATATTTATTCATGCAGACTGTATATAAAATCTTATACTCAATAAGCCCCGGGTAGCAGGCAACTTGAACGGTTATTTAAAATACATTTCCACGAGAAGTCCAATTTCAATGTGCTTAATTTGGTGCTTAAACTTCAAGGCTGTTACGTAGCTCCAGTGAGGGTGTAAATTTACATGAGACACTTTCATTAGAGTTGTAATTCTCCGCTTTAATTTACCAGTTGGACGCTTCAATCCACGGTTTTCCCTTTAAAAGTAAAAGCAGACATATTTCTTGACTGCGTTTATAATTCCTTCTCGAGAACACTAGCCTGCTAACGAAGTTAGTTCTAAGGTAAAGTTTTAATTGCTCTCTGGCAAATCTCAGTTTATCTTTTCGCGGTCTCTAGGAAACAGCTTTGTTGACTATAAATTCAATTTGAGCGAGGCGGAAAAGATTACCGGTTTATTTATAGGAGAGAGACCGGTTTGAGATACAATTCCTGAAATAGTTAGTGGGGGAAGTCATTGGCGTGTACGCTATCGCCACGCTTATGTAAAGTGTGTGGAAGTCGGAGGCGGCGAGAGATAGGCGCCTAACTTGTCAAGTGGAAACTGTCGCAAGTGGCCTCACTTTCAATCTCATGAAACGCAGGACGGAAAATTTCGTTTAATAATTTAAGGCCACGACAGGCCCTTAAACGTCGTCTTCCAGTTTTATCACCTGCGAGTCACGTCCTACGGCCGCGCTTACTTTAGCGCCGGCTAATGAATTCTTACCTTGTTTACAATAAACCAAAAAGCTTTTATGTAGCTCATTCATTAAAGGAATCTGTGGATTATGCGTGAAGCCGCTCTGAGAACGTGACTTTTGAGATTTTCAACAAATTGATTCTGGTGAGCTTCGATAAAACCTTAGAAGCTAAGGGTTACACCAGTTTTATGTGTGTTGTAAAATTATAGAGCGATGTTTACCCGCTTTCTTAAGCGCCGACAAATTGCTTGTACAAAACATATTTATGCAAATTGATATTTAATGCTTTCACATTTTCATTTTTTAGAATTTCTCTCTATCGTGCCTGCACCCGTCGCATGCATAATAGGTTCAACGACAACATCTGTAATTAATAAAGAGTAATAAAACAACGCTACTAAATTTAAACAGGATAAGCGGCGTAAATACACAAAACAAATATTTTGGGGAACAAGCGCTGTGTGCCCAAAAAATTATCCATTGTTTTAGGGAGGCGGAACAAAGCATGTTTCATAATAAAATAAGATAAATTTATACTGGCTGGTTCGGTATCAGGACGGGCGGTCGCCCGGGGGTTCCGTCGGCCACTGTCAGGAGGAAACTCATCTAAGCCCGGCCGCGCTTGCCTTGTAGAGCTAGCCCGATGACGTCACTCGCCATGTTACACATGTTTGATTCTGTTGCGGTGACATTGAAAAGGTTTGGTCTGTTAACCATATTGAAATGCTTCTTCACAAATATACCTAAGGAAGAAGTATAGCTGGCAGTCTTTTAAATAACTTATCTGGTGTGATCCAAAATGGTTTACTGATTTTACAGCTAAACTATGTTTAGTGTCATAAGGTAGCTTTAGGTCAAATTAAACTTTGGGCAACGTCATTGGAAAAGTCTTGTATATTATGTCCATTAGTGGGATAAAAATAATAAAATCATAACTACCCTACGGAAGGAAGTAGATAATAAGGAGGTATAATCTTCTCATTATATGCGCAAATAATAATCAAGAAATAGGGAGTTGGATGAGCAATGGATATTTACCACAAAGAAAAAATCAAACGCTATAAGAGATACCTATTATAAACAGATTATAGTTCTATTTTTTCGTTACTCGGTGTCATTCTGTTGACTTGAGACGGCCAAGTAAGAGCTTGGCTAAATAAAATGTTAAGCGCAAATAAATAAAAATAGATTCATTTCATTTTATAAAATAATAAATTAAATTCTTTATGTAGGTAAATATTTATTTTCAATATAATTTACGACCTATCTCCGATATTTTATTAATTTAGTTTTCGAACCGCTTTGATATTCAATTTTTATATGCCAAGGTTCTCTAGACCAAATTTAATTACCGTTTTACCTTTTACTGGCTTTCATCGGAATATATCTACATAGAATGGAAAAGAGGTTTTTTATCACTTTTTATACTTGTTGTAATTTCACTGTGATTGCTCGATTCTCTTTTAAGTGCTCGACCTAACAGAAATTCCTGTGTTCATAAGAAAATGTTAGCATTGGCGAGTAAAATGTATTAAAAGTGAAATGACGTAGGTTTTTTAAAAATTGTTTGAATAAAAAAAGATGGAGCTACATCCTTATTACTTAGAACTAATTAGGTAATTAATCGGAATAAGGTTTTCAGGATTATTAAGTTGGAATCCGTTATGTCTGCCTTCCAAGATTTTTTTTTTGGCTGTCTGTATAAAGCGCATAATAAAATTTTAATTGCTAGCCTTTAACCATACCAAAAAAAGAAAAAGAGTGGTCGTTGGTTTACCCACGTTAAAATTATGCTATAAATAAAATATTTCTCACAATAAATCTCATACCGAGAACAGTAAATCTCAAAAAACTCATCGATTGCCCCAATAAATAGTGATGGGACACCGACCGCACCGCGTGACAGACACCACTTAATTTAGTGACAGTGCACGGTGTAAACATGGCGCATGCCACGTAATTTTGTTTTATTCTCGACCGCTGATAAATTGGGTGCGGAGGAAGAGTGCCCGCGTACAGGCGACCAATATTTTTCATTACTATGGTAATTTCATTGTCCCAATAAACGCGACTCCCCGCACTCACCCGCAAAGAGGTTAGCTGTTTCACGAGCGTTTTTACTGTGTCCACTGAAAAATTTGAATTCGCTTCCGAAAAGGTCGGTCTGGGTTAATTTGAAATGCAACTGGGCATTTTTAGTTTTTCGCCGCGCCGACGCCATTTGCTTTTAAATGGCCAGCAAAAAAATTGTGTATTAGTGCCTTATGTTAAGCTTTTCACGGTTCGATAGTTTGGTTAATAACATTTTAAAATCATATTTCTGTTCGAGAGTTTTACACTCGTTACCTGCTCGTTAGCATAGTTTTTAACATTGGTTTATATTCAAGTGCTATTTAAGTTGGGTTTAGGGTTTGTGATTGGTATTTAATATGCAAGTGTAAACTACAAATTCGCGGAACATTCGATGGACAATCAGTTTAAACGAGGGTCATAACACCAGTATTGGGGCATTATCGGACACAATCGCTTGAAATGATACAATAGTTCAGTGTCGTAGGTGTTACGCATTCCACATTAGGGTCACGTATTGGCCGAGGGGTCCAGACCTCGAGACTCTCAGGATCACGTGTCATATTGCAGGGCCAATATACCACAATACTTAATTCAAGAGCTATTGAAATTACAAACACCGACTGGAATTCTCCTAAAATCGTATCAGTTTATTGGGGTGTATTGTACGTTTTAAAAATACTACTGTTGGGTCTTTTATTAGATTCGACAACAACCAGAGATGACAAGGTGTGGGTTTACATTTGTGACTTTGTGAGTAGGGTTTTCTTTATATTATCCTTCAACTGGTTATACCTATGCAATATTAAGATATAATAATGTTCGAGGTAACAAAATAAAAATAAGCTTTGATTGTATTTTAGCGTGGATTTATTTTAAAACTCGCTATGTAAAGATAGCGTCGCACGGTCCGCTATAGCGCGGATTTCCCCGCACCGCGCACCGTGGGAACTGCCTCGTCCGTGAAAGTGTAGAGTCGTCTGTGCCGGTCCGTCGCAATCCACTGCAAGACGAAGGTCACAGTAGGTTAGTTAAAATTGGGTTTGATTCTCAAGACTCACACTGACGAGGGCGCCGTCGAGAAACTCGGTGCGCGGTCCGTGGTCCCCGGCCGTGCGGCGTTATTCGCGATATCGCGCACGAAGGTAAACTTTACAATATCTTCATAGAGTTAAGCACAGTTGTATAATAAATAAATAATCGGTGTTTAAAAAGGTAGTCGTTTAAAGCGGTCATTAACGTTTGGACTTTTTCCGGCTATTCTAAAACTATAAATGATCAACGAAATACACAAAAAAATCTAGTTCGACTCGCTTTATTGAGAGAAAATATATTTTCAATTCAACCTACAATTGTGTTTGCCAAAAAACAG
This sequence comes from Diachrysia chrysitis, assembly GCA_932294365.1. Taxonomy (NCBI): domain Eukaryota; kingdom Metazoa; phylum Arthropoda; class Insecta; order Lepidoptera; family Noctuidae; genus Diachrysia; species Diachrysia chrysitis. The sequence goes on from OW028661.1 coordinate 5,451,637, forward strand.
TCGTGTTAACGTGGTTGAACGGCGACCAGTGTATTTTGCAGCCATTTTAATTTTTACTGTTCACTGAGCGTTTCTAATTTACTAAAACTGAAAATTCTTTTTGTTTTTTGTGAACTATAGAAATAATTGTCGTGTGTTTTATTACACAAGTGTACTGTGAACTTTATTGTTTTAATTTGCATAAAAAAATTAACATCAACTAACAATATTAAAAAGATTTTTGTTTTGATTTAAATATAATTTATATGAGGTACTTTATTGTATTGTTTACTTTATTGTCTTTGAAATATGTAATCATTCATTTTTTTATATTGTTTTTACAAATTTCTAATTTCGGTACCTAAAGTTCAGTCATGTCGAATATTATATGCCTCCGAAAGCGAAGTGCTTTGAACGTTTTAAGGTCGTTTCTTGAAACATTAATATAAAGATACTTCAATACTCAAAACTATTAATATCCAACACAGACAAAACAATGATCACTCTACAAAATGGCACTCTACAAAGCAAATAAATAAAATGGTATTAAATATCTATAAATGATAGTAAAAAAATACTTCAATTAATGAAATACAAAACTATAGACTCGACTTTAATGAAATATGTATGGGACTACCTCTGACTTACGCCCTATTAAAAACAAAAAAAATTGTAATTGATCCACATTTACCGGAGATATGGTGTAACAAGTAGACAATAGAAAACATGCCTTCGAATTGACAACCTCTTTCTTCTGTAGTCGTTTAAAAAGGTACAACCTGTTTCGTCAAGTCATTTAATGTTCGTGAACTCTCTAATTGAGAAATATAATATCTTAGAGTATGATATTTAAACTTTTGTTGAACTATCTTGAAGTCATCCCAAATCTCCGTCACCTGCAACTGTTATAATATTTAATATCAACTTCGTCTCAGTTTAAATGATATTAAAATAATTCATTATTATATCGCAGTTCTTGTACCTAATGTCTGGAACTAAATATTAATTTCTCTAAAATAGACTTTATTAGATTTTGAACTCTTAATATACTCGTTATCAGACTTAATTTAATACGTGTACTTATTTTAATACGGGACTGTCTGTATTCAATAATATAAACTGATTGGTTAATATATTTTTTTTAATTTTGACTGCTCGGGTAGTCGACTTCTCAAGGTCACCACGCCAATTACCACTGTGCGCGACGTGGTGCGGGTTCGATCCCAGCATGGGACAAGCATTTGTGTAATCCACAAATGGTTGTTCCAAGTCTGGACGCTCTTTGTGTATGTCAAGTGAATGTTTGTAAAACTCCCCGCGACATAAGGATTAAATTTGTTAGTGCGGGAGTCGTATTTTTTTAAACAAAAAAAAAGAAAGAATTTTTGCCCCCATTTGCAGTACCTACCTATACAGTAAAATAATAAAACATAACACAATTTATTAAAAAAACATTATGTGGTCTGAATAGCCAACCGTAATATAAATATAATTTTATATTAGTTATACATTCGTTTTTAAAGTAATTTAAACTAGTTTAGATTGGCTTATATATGCTAGCTATTTTAAATTGCTATAATAATAGCTATTTTAAACTCTAAAATTCGTGCTCCAAATACTGACGCTAAAGACTATTTAGTGACGCAATCAATAAGTTACGTTTGGTTTTTCCAGATAATTTTAAACTATTTTGTATTCAATTTTGATAAATATATTTCGCAGAATCTAATATTATAGAGCAAACACTATAATTGAAAGTTTCCGATTAGTAGTTTAAATTAAAGTGTTAAAAACATAATTTATATTATTATTAATTAAAATTAAAATCTTTTTAATTGATGACACTCACTCTTTCTATTGCTGAAAACTGCATCAAAATCCGTTGCGCAGTTTAAAAGATCTGACGGTGTAAACAGCGGAAGCAACTTTGTTTTATGCTATGTAAAGATTCGGAATCGAAATGTGAACTGGATGACGGAGAACTTAGTTTACTGGATCTTAATTTTTCAGTAACTTGTTATATCGCTCCTTGTTAGTCATATACTTATAGCTAATGAAGAGACACTTAAAGCACTCAAAATGAAATACTTGTACTAGTAATTTCATAAGAACCTTGATTAGATATTGCGTTCATGTAACGTGTTTAAGTTGCTTCTAAGTTCTGGGAGCCTAACTAATTGAATTAGCTTTGACAAATTATAACAGCCTCCCAAATACAGTGTAATAAACAAAATTACATTTCTGTTGAGCAGCTTTCTTTATTTAATTTAATTATGTTATAATGATTTTAAGGAGTTGTCTAGCATGTCAAATTTCGGTAAAGTAGATTTTCGTATTTTCGTGATACTCCATTGACGGTTGGTTTCCTATGGTAATATGTAATATATTTCAAAAATAAAGTGAATTTATAAGTTACCAAGCGAACTACCACTGCGCGCGACGTGCTGTGGATTCGATCCCCTCATAGGACAAACATTAATTGTGTGATCCATAAATGCTTGTTCTAAGCCTGGGTGTTCTTTGTGCATGTGATTTGAATAATTTTGTAACCGTACTTCTTTAAAACTTAAAACTGATATAGCTCTTTCTGAAGGCCAAACAATAAACAATAGACAGGCGCTTAGATTCCTACCTGTTTCCTAACCTTAACCAATTGCATTCTTGTCATATGAACATTTCACATTTTTGACTATCCATAATATGAAAATGTGTATTAATCGTATTAAGGAATAAGAACCTTTTTTGAGTGATCTCATAAACCTTTTTTCTTATTTCTTATAAAATATTGTTTCTCGTTATAATTCAATCAATCATTATTAATTCCATGTCTGGGCTGTAAACGCCCACGCTTTAAGTAGGCTGGTTATTAAAGTTTTGCACTTGCCGATAAAATCGACCGATAACATAAGCAGCTCATCTAATGTTGGTTATTCTGGGTATTGAAGTTAGAAATAAACTTTTGCCCTTTTCGTCAACAACTAGACAAATATTAATTTGTCTAGTAATTAAGTTACCCGTCATCTTTTGAAAAGATTGATAATACATTTATCTCATACTTAATATCATACAATGGCTGTACTCGGATAAGACAATAGATATACATACACAGACAATGGAGGAGTCGTCAGAAATATAATTTAAAATCTTTAAATCCTATAAATATGACATCTGCCATCGCTTCTACTGTAGTTTTTGGTAAATGACAACTTTAGCACTTGGCTTTATACAGTTAAATTCAAGTAGGTACTCACCCATTACGGACCTTTACTCCCGTTGCACCGAGCTCCGGTCCCGGGGTACCGACGCCCTGCCAAGGCAACGTGAAATCTGGCGAAGGCAGGCCCGTCTCGTCACGATGCGGAATTGGGAGCTTCGGCTCGCGAGACCGACGGCGGGAAGGGCAACCATTGAGGCGATCCGCCCACACTTCCAACCGTGGGTGGAGAGGCGGTATGGTGTTTTGACCTACCGCCTCACGCAGATAGTGACCGGGCACGGGGCCTTTGGCCATTACCTGTGTCTGGTCGCTAGGAGGGAAGGGACAACTGCGTGCCACCAGTGTGGTGACGGTGACGACACCGCACTGCACACGTTGGCCGCATGTCCCGCCTTCGCCGCGCCCCGCGTCGTTCTCCAGGCGGCGCTGGGGGGCAAAGACGTCTCCGCGCTGTCGGCTGTTGTCGCTGCTGCGCTCAGCAGTCGCACATCGTGGAATGCGCTGTCCTCCTTCTGCGAGACGGTCATGTCCCAGAAGGAGGCGGCGGAGCGCGCTCGGGAGGACGACCCCGACGCGCCTCAAATACGCCGACGTCGAGTGGGGCGGCGCAGGGCCGCGCATGAGCGCGCTCTCCCGCCCTAACTAGGGTCCTGGGCGACGGGCACGGGGGTGTCCGTCGTCCGACTATAGGACCCACGACGGGAGGCCGCATTCCGTGCTACGGGTGTGGCTCCAGTACGAGGCGGAGAGGCCGACGCTCTTTACACGTCGGTCTCCAATCATGATAGTGTGCTGCTGGCCCCTATTGGCCAGCGGACCCCGCGGTTGGTGCGTAAAGAATTGCTATGCATTACCACGCACCAACACGAAACGCAGATGACGTAGCACGGCGGTTCAGGTTTAGTCAGTAAGAGTCTGACACTACCCGTTTGCTCCCCCGAGTGAGCGGGTGGGTGTCCATGAGGATTCCCCCGCCCAAACAAAAAAAAAAAAAAAAAAGTACTCACCCATTAAATACGTTCTATCAGCATATATTTTATTACTAGCGGTTTCCAGCGGCTCTGCCCGCGTGAATATCGGTAATCGTGGCAAAAAGTACTCAAGTTTGTTAAGCTCTAGAGTATTTGTGTACTAAATTTATTTTATTCGGTTCAGTCGTTTTGGCGTGAAAGCGCGACAGACAGAAAGAGTTATTTTCGCATTTATAATATTTTTAAGGATAAATATTGCATATAATACACAAACAACTAGACAACCTGTTATTTACTATTATTCATATTAAATTCATCTTTGAGAATACTTACTAGAGGACGGTTTTCGCGATGTTTACCACCACCGTTTTAAACGGGTCATATATTTAAATTCAAAAGTATAAATCCAAATAAACTAGTTGAAAAACATTTCTGTTTTACGATGCAGTTGCAAACTAGCGACTACATCGATTCTAGCTGATACAGCGATCTATATTTAAAGCAAAAGTTCTACATAAAGATACTTTAAGTACACTGAAATGAATTTGCATATTTAAAACCGTTGAAACGACTAAAATATTGCGTACTTTTAAATAGGGTAGTTGCAGGGTAGTTATTCCAGGGGTATAGTTGCCTCGATTGGAATTTCGATAAGTTCGCGGATGAAACAAATGTTATTTTCTTTATTGATAGAAAGTCTACAACTACCACTTAAGTTGGCCGTGTTACATGACCCATGACAAAGTAAGGTGCGATCAAAGTTTTTGCGGGATAAATATCCTCTTTCTCAGGACAACTATCCTTTGTATGGGATAATTGTCCCAAAATTTCGAGGCCGGCAAAAATTGTCCATACTCTTTTTCTAAATAGATCCGCGCTAGTCAATTAATGCACTGTGTCAACTTTAAAAACGTTTTAAAATCTATTTTAAAAAGCGTTCACATAAAATTGAAAGCTTCACATATCAAACGCGTGAACAGTGAACACGTTGATCAGCTTTCAAATCCCTTCCAAGTGTTTTCGTCTCAAACCAGAATATTAGAAAAGTTTTTCGATCCCCTGAATAGTGGATACGTGAGACACAAATATTGCAGCTTGCCACGGATAATCTCCTGGCTTTGAGCCAATTCACAATATGTAAGCGTAGTTTTCAATAGAGCCGTTTAGATATCTACCGGTTGAAGCGACAATTAAGTGAGAAGCCATGCACTGATTACCAGCTCCGTATCAGGACCGAATAATAGGGTCCCAGTAACCCGCTTGTTGGCCCATTCATACAAATTCATTCATTCGATGGCCGTTATGACGGGAATTAGTTTTAGAATGTATGGCTTTGCATAATAGGGTGGATTTTAGTTGCAAATCGGTTAGTGAAAGCTGGGTCCTTTAGTGCGTTGCTCGGAGCGGATATTCGATGGCATTACAAAGCCTGTGGTAAATTTTCGCTCTATTTGTAGCATTAATTACGTTAATGTTAGTGTTTTGGTAATGAAGAGCTACACTTGCTTGTTGCCCGATAAATATCAAAATAAATTCGATTTATTAATTAAAATGACATTTTTATTAAAAGTCAGAAAGGTCAATAAGTCGCATGTAAAAAATTAACAAACCTAAATAAACAAAATCTTAAAATCAAAGAAACAACAAAATATAACTTCTTAAGCAGACAACTGGAAAGGAAATCATGAATCATCGGTAAACATCACACAAGGTGCACCCGGATAACCGGATACCCGGCAAAGTGTTCCATCACCCGGGCAGGTCACTTCCGATCCCGGATATGAAGCCTGTATCGTGACGACTGCCCTCGTCACTTTAATGATCTCCTTACGAACGTTTTTACGTTATTGCTACAAGGATGTCGATATAAAATGCTGTTGAAACATTATTTTAGTTTTTGCTGATGTAGTGCGTGACAATGTTTGATAAAGAAGGGTATGTTTATTTAAATCTATACTAATATATAAAGCTGAAGAGTTTGTTTGTTTGTTTGTTTGAAGGCGCTAATCTCAGGAACTACTGGTTCGAATTGAAAAATTATTTTTGTATTGGATAGTCCGTTTATTGAGGAAGGCTATATAACATCACGCTACGACCAATAGGAGTGGAGCATAAATGAAAAATGTCGCAAAAATGAAAAACCGTTGAAACTAAAACACGCGGACAAACTCGCGGAGGACAGCTAGTATAACATAAAAGTGATAATAAAAAATAAAACAAAGTTCTATTTATAGTTTTGATGTACAGTAAATAATTTTCAATTATTGATTTAGACAATAGAGATCTTAACTTACCTATTCATTTTATCAATTGCACGTTCTAAAAGATTGTGTATGTATAACATAATCCACATGACCGAGCGAACATTAAGTGTACAATATATACTGCCTTATACCCCCAAGCCTTTTTAAACATGTGCATTAATTAACACACTAATTCCTTAGTAAATAAAATTATGTTAACACACCGATGATTGTCGCATGTAAATTATGTAGCAAGCAAAATGGCCGCCAACAACGACGTTGTAATGTAAGTAATTAGTCTTCAGGTCTTTTGGTGTGTAAAATATGTTATTACAGGCTTTCGTTTTCCACAAAGCGATTATCTTTAGTATTTAGGTACGAATGCTTCTTTTTCCGGTAAAGCTTTTCCTTAAGAAAAAGAAATAAATGAGATACTTTGTTTTTTTTTTTTTTTGTTAATGTTTCTGGATCGACAAACTTATTTACTTAGGTAATAATCTTGACGTCCTCTATAGTCAAGTACACGCTGGTTTTCAAAGTTTGAGGTCCCGGGTTTGAGCCCCGGACGGGTCAATGTAGAAAACCACTTTTCTTTATTGTCTTGGGTATGGGTGTTTGTGGTACCTTCGTTGTCTCGGATTCCATAACACAATTGCTTTTGCTACTTACTTTGGGTTCAGAGCAATGTATCTGATGTTGTCCACATGTATTTATTTTTTAGATTCTTGTATATTTTAAGACGTCTCAAAGTATCGCACACCGTTTGTTTTGCCGTTTAATTGTACAAGAGTCGTATCTCTTTTGCGACGCAAATCTTAAGGCCTTTTTAGGACGATGCGCGAAATGTCATGCGTGTTGCAGTACATTGCGATGTCTGACTAGTTTCCAATAAAAATAAATATGTTAATATTGTACAAAACAAAACTTAACTGGTTTCTTCTGTATAAAAATAATTATAAAAATAAATGAAAATAGCTTCAAAACTTAGAAGTACGATTACTTCTAAACAAAAACTGGAAGAGCACTACAACACTCTAAAATGAAATAGTGATGGAGGCAATTTCCCCAGAGATGTAATCCGATGAGGCATAAAAAGCGGTAAAGATGCGTTCCGTTGGCGATTCCAGACCACTCTACAGTCATGTTTAGATGCCACTGCCAATATTCCTATCATACGGGAACCAAAACCACCTTTAGCGTGAAAAGCTTTTAGGTTAGGTTAGGTTCGATTGGAGAGTATCAAACTGAAAATGAGTAATCCCACCAAAAACATTTTCATGTAAAATGTTGCCAAGACGAGCCCATATGACTCGCACTGTCAAAAAGTTATCAGATCTCATGTAGAGCCAAGCTTCTAACACTACACGCCCTAACTCTACAAGGCCTAACTTCACAAACTCTACACCTTAGTCAAAATATGTGGCTTGGCCATTTCGCTACATTCACATCGGCGTAAGGTGAAAAATTAATTCACTGTTCATTACTTTTGTGTTATACAATAGTTCTTGTAGTAACGAACGGCCAAGCCACATATTTTGACTAAGGTGTAGAGTTTGTGAAGTTAGGCCTTGTAGAGTTAGGGCGTGTAGTGTTAGAAGCTTGGCTCTACATGAGATCTGATAACTTTTTGACAGTGCGAGTCATATGGGCTCGTCTTGGCAACATTTTACATGAAAATGTTTTTGGTGGGATTTCATTTCTTTTTGTAAGTTGTTTGTAACAAATTTTTTTTTTATCTTTTTCTTCTTTTTTTGGGGTGTATTTCTTGCACATCAGAGACGCCTTTTTTTATAGCCCACTCTCTATCTTTGCCTTTTTTCTTTGTTGATTTACTGTTTATAATAAGTGATAGATCAGGGCGATACTTGGTTCTTAGGCGATTATATTCGACTATAGCTGACTGTTGTGCTTTAATACTAATATTTTTTTTTTTTTTTTTTACAAGGAGTACCTATACATATATCTAGGGGAACCAAGTTTTAGATTATTAGATTAGACCTCTAGCGTCATCAAAATTTAATTTAAAATTACAGGTCTCATACAAACTCCCATCCCCTAGTTTAAGGGGTTGGGGGATGAAAGTTACAAGTTTTATAATATTTTTGTTGTTTGTGTGCTAATACTAGCTTACATACAAAATTTCAGCTTTCTAGGACATTAGGAAATACCTTAAGAATTTTGATGATCATCAGTGAGTCAGTGACGAAATTAGCGTTTTTTAGATATAAATAAAATCTGAAGTATAAAAGCTAATGTAATTAAAACTTAATATGTTCAATAAGTCCGCTATTGACAATATATCCCGAAAATTTTGTTGATTTAGCATAATCCAAACCCAAGTTATGAGGGTTCAAAAAAACGACGAAGCGCTTCGAGAAAAGGTAGGTAGTGCCCGTGCGCTTCGCTTGGCTCGTCTTGGCGGGGGCACTACCGTGCCCCCAGATAAGTGATAATTGATTTTTGACATTACATCAGCCTCTGTGCAACCATGTGCAAAATGTACCTATCTATACTAATATTATAAATCTGAAGAGTTTGTTTGTTTGAACGCGCTAATCTCAGGAACTACTGGTTCGAATTGAATAATTCTTTTTGTGTTGGATAGTCCGTTTGAGGAAGGTTATAGGCTATATAACATCACGCTACGACCAAAAGGAGCGGAGCATAAATGAAAAATGTTGCAAAAATGAAAAACCGTTGAAACTAAAACACGCGAACAAAGTCGCGGGGGACAGCTAGTTAAAAAATAAATAAGATGTTAGTAGAAAAAAATCTTTAAAACGTCTTCGATTTAGAATATCAAATAACCTATTGTTATCCTTACTAATATTATAAATGCGAAAGTAACTCTGTCTGCCTGTCTGTGGCGCTTTCACTCCAAAACTTCTAAACCGATTTGAATTAAATTTGATACACATGTAGTCTAGAGCCTGGAAAAAAGACATAGGCTAATTTTTGCCGCGATAACCGACATCCACGTGGGCAAAGCCGCGGGAAACAGCTAGTATGAATATAATTATTGCATTCCCAATAATAAAGTGTGGGTACATTTAAAATTTTCCTTTTATTTTTGTAGTTGGTGAAAAACATTACTATACCGAATAGTTCAATTATATTCTAAGAGCCGTCTGGAATTTAAAATGAGGGCTTTGAAGTAATTTCTTAGATAAATGTAGCCGTTACTTGCAAGTTGAAGCCAGAATTAACTTTCGGTTGCAGTTCTGTGAGGCAGACTCATGATTTGCTTAATGTTTTTCTTGCCATTTTTTAAAATAACTTTCTTTATTTATTTAAGTATTGACAAAGAAATATTATGATATGTTTATTTGCTGATTGCATAAAAAAACAGTAAAAAGTCCAAGTTGCCTTACTTGGACATACTGCATATCATAATCACTTTTTACAGCTTTTTCTAACCGACTGTATCAACTCTACTATTATCATTTTCATATATTTCTAACATAAAAATAATTCTGTGATACTAAATAATATCCATCAATAAAAGTTTGTTTTTTAAATCGTATCTTTAATTTCTAAAATTACCTGACAAATTAGTTTAAATACAAAATTTATGTCAACTTTGTGTGTTAGTAATCATTGTTAGTTCATTGTGAGTACAAAGTTGGCGCATAGAATGAATGCTATTGCGTTAGTGAGCTCAGTGAGGTTATACGCCCACATAAATTAACATAGCCGGGATAGCACAAGTTAATACATCTAAGTGACTGTTTGTTGTATTCATGACTGTCCTCTCGTGAAGCGAGAACACTATTTACTATAGTGCCTATTGCAATGGTAAATACATTGTAAATAGTACAACAATATAAATACAAAAGCTATCAACATACTTAATAGTTGATGAACTTGTAGGTGGAACTCGGCCAACTCCAAACCGCCTATTTAATTATTTGTTACGCATAAACGCATGCGGAGCGAATATTTGTAATTAAATACAAATAATAGAAGGAAAATCTTAAACCTCAGGTAGGACTCGAACCTGCGACCACTGACTTGGCACTGGCGCATCAAGCCAGTGGTCGCAGGTACGAGTCCTGCCTGAGGTTTAAGTTTTTCCTTCTATTATTTGTATTGAATAACAATATAAATAATTTAACTGCCTGCTAGAAGTTATTATATTCGAACTCTTTGGAGTTGAGACAAAAAAATTAAAAACAGAAAAATTACTATTATATCTTATACTAATAAATAAATAAATAATAAGTGACATTATTTAGTATTTTGGGGTTTGTGCCTCAATACGTGAGGCAGGTTCGATCCCCGCATGGGACAAGGATTCGTGTGATCCACAAATGCTTGTTTCATGTCTGGGTGTTCTTTGTGTTCGTGAATTGAATGTTTCCCCACGGGATACAGGAATTAAATTGCATAGTGCGGGAATAGTTTTTTTTTTTTTATAGAAAAAAAGATCTTAGCATAACCTAGAACACTAGATGTTTTAACTTGATAAGCTATACTGGTAACATAAAAATATCTTCTAGGCCGCTCCATCTTTAAAAAGTCCTTTCAATTTTTATTTTCTGTCTTTGTGATAACAATGTCAACCTATACCTATTAATTAAATGGGCTAATGGTAGGTATTGTTTATAACCCATATATCGACGATTAAATTTTTAAGCTTCGTATTTCGTGCCAATAATGGCATAATTGGGGCAATAAAACAAGCAATCGATGTTCAGAAAATAAAATAATAAATAATTTTAAAAATGATATATCGCAATAACAATTTAAATTAATCTATTTCTGTGATTCTTTACTTCTAATATATAGTGAATATTTATCACTTATTACAGCAAAAATGTATTGAATATTAAAAAGAATACAGCCAAGTGTATTTTTGCAATCTTTAACATTGTTAAAATTATAAAGTCGGGTTTATACTTTTTAGGGTTCCGCGCTTAATAGTGCCAACGGGACCCTATGACATTTACTAAACCTCCACTGCCAGTCCATCCGTCTGTTTGACAACGGGCTGTATCTCATAAACCGTATTAGCTAGAGAGTTTTAATTTTCAAAGAGTGTGTATTTTGGTTGCTGCTATAACAACTATTAATAATTTAAAAAAAGATTCTAATAAAAGAGACTTGCTTTTTTTATTTTTTTGCTCGAATTTAATATATATTGTACGATAGTACGAAACCAATAATGCGCGAAACCGAGTCGCACTTGGCCGGTTTTTTTTTTGACGTCAACTTTCAAAATATTATAAAGATTGTCTGTACCAAAAGTTACGTGACTAATGAGCATTATTTCCATAAATTGATCACAATATTCTATGATTACATGTTCTAACCCAACAAGCTACTAGAAACAACGAATAGCTATATATTTTTCATCGACATGCTCGTAGCTAAATCGGTCAGGGCATAATATCCGGTCGGATGCTGACCGATGAACACCGTCGTCACGTCGTCTCGGTGTCGTGTCGTCACCATCACGTGCCGCCCTCGTATGTCTTGTCCCGACCTTATTCTTCACGAGTTCACACCTGCTTACATCGTGATTAATGGTGTTAGTCATTTATGCGTCAAGATTTAGAATAAATCATTTCTGTAATTGAGTACAGGTTTTCTGATTAACTTGTTATGCACTTACAAATGGATTATAGTCGAGTGTAAGTATGTTTTGAGTCATGTTAGACAGTTCTAAAAAAAAATATCAATTTTAGCTACCTAACCCATATATTCTCGAGAATTTAAATTTTAACTTTACTTATTTGAATTTTAATATTAAATTTAATAAATAAATACTCAACTAGTCATTAATTTAACAATTTGCCATACTAGATAATTAATATAAATATCAAAATTGTTACTAAAAGCAGTAATAACTGTGTATAAGTAAGAACTATTAATAAAATGTAGTCCAAATAATTAAATTGCAATGTAAGTTGAACTAGTTTGTCATAAATTTTATAAATGAATACCTACTAATTGGTTATAAATTTTCATACCGAACTAATTAGGCGAAATATTAAGAACTGTACTAATTTATAAGATCTGTTATTTACTATATTTCAAGCAAATAAATAAATTACTATTCTATTCTGATATATTATTTATCTTAGCTATATTTTCTAAAATGAACTGAAATGGCGTTTACCATTTTTATGCATTTGTTATTTTGCGACTGAACTATAGATCTGCATACAAAGTAGTATGAAAGTAAATCCCTGCAGTTTTCATTCTCAAACATATCCCTGAATAGTTGTAAAAACATATCTTTCCAATTCAAATTTACACAGATATTTGATCATACTAGCTTTTAGACAGGTGCCCACTGTGAAAAGGAAAAAATATTAAAATATTTCATTTTGTTTGTGAAGCGAGAAATTCATCTTTGAAAGTGTTTACCTCGACGTGAAATAAAACTGCGAGCATGTTCAAAACGTGTTTACTCGACGTGACTCTGAATATGTCTTGACAAATATGTTTTTTCTGTCGGCGAATTCGAAAATCACCTACACGAAGATGAAAAATCGAGGCAAGAAGGTACAACCGACTGCAAGAAAAAATGGCGCGTGGTATTATTCGCATTCTACGCCCATACGTGTCTGCTAAGCCGATTTTTATTACTTTTCAAAGCAGATGCTTAGAAAAGTACAGATTAATGTGCTTTCACAAAAGGCCGAAGCAATGACAGATGGAATATTCGATATTTTCTTCGTATACCTTTTGTGTTTCCATATAATTCAATAAAGCTATTATTGAGACGGTTTTGTAAAGAATTTTTCATAATAAGAAGCGCTAATGATCGGCTTATAAATGCTATAATATGAAAACATAAAAGTATTTTTACTGGTTTAAAAATAAGAAAACCAATTAATAACGTGCGTATTAATTTATGTATTAGAAAGAAACACCTGAAATGAAAATGATCAAAGCATCATTGTGCCTACGACGTTCTTTAGTAAGCTACTAAAATAACTTAAAAAACAAAAGCTTAATCAAGTTCTATGTGGTTTTCCACACTTTTGTGCGGTATTGAATACTTGTTTTTATCGCAACTCAGACAGCTTTGTCAAGAAGCGGTCGACGATAGAACGAGCAAATCTATTACATGCCAATTCAATCCAGCTTCCAATGCAGTTGTAAGTGGCCAGATACGAATTCACTTAAAGTAACTCGAATACAATAGTAATGTGCAAGTAAATAAGTAATAGTGTTATTAGTTGTAATAATAATTTGATCTGTTCTGCGTATGGTTTATGTCAGTTTAATGTTTGTAAAAAGCCAGCATAGCGCATTAATTTTAATGGATTCGGGTTCCAAAATTTAAAAAATTTGCTCTTTTGAACGCACTATTGGCAAATAATGGCGCGATTATTGGCAATTCAAATGTATAGCAATACAAAAATTGTGTAGAAATTTCCCGTGTAAATGCACCTTAAGAGGTTAATTAGCAAAACAAGAGCTATAAATAGCTAAATTATTTCTGATCAAATAAGATTTATACAATAATATTTTTTTGTAAACTACTATATTTAAATTAATAATAAAAAGATAAACGTATCAAAAAAAAATCATGTTAATTGATTGCAATTAACATGATTTTGCACAAATTGCGGGAACGGTCCACTAAAGAAAACAATACAGCACTGATAGGAAAAATAAATTCATGAAGTACGTGGACCGGGCCCGAGATCGCCGCCACTCATTGGTCAAATCTCATTAGCATGGAAATGGCAAACATCGCTCATTGGCTATCGTAACCTCTTCACGATTACTTACGTGTATCGCCCGGGGAATGCGCGGGCAGTAAACTGTTCCCTATTTGTGTAAAATCTTAATCTAAGTAAATAAATCTATACTATCTATACTAATATTATAAAGCTGAAGACTTTGTTTGTTTGAACGCGCTAATCTCAGGAACTACTGGTTCGAATTGAAAAAATCTTTTTGTATTGGATAGTCCGTTTATTGAGGAAGGCTATAGGCTATATAACATCACGCTACGACCAATAGGAGCGGAGCATAAATAAAAAAATGTTGCAAAAATAAAAAACCGTTGAAACTAAAACACGCGAACAAAGTCGCAGGGGACAGCTAGTACTAAATAAATGTGGACACCATCACATACATTGCTCTGAACTAACGTAAGTAGCTAAAGCACTTGTGTTATTGAATCAGTGACAACGAAAGTACCACAAACACCCAGACCCGAGACATTGTAGAAAAGTGTTTTTCTACATTGACCCGTCCGGTGATCAAACCCGGGACTTCAGAGGTAGCGACACCTTGAAAACCGGTGACTGCGCCACTCGACCTCGGAGGTCGTAAGTAGAATGAGGCTTTCTAACCACGCATTTTAACTTAGCTTTTAACCGCTTCCATCTTTCTATTGTAGTTTGACAGTGTTAAAACAGTTGTTTCGAAGCGTAACCAAGTACTTCCTTTGTCTTTCTACGTCTTGGACACAGTTAACAGTTAATATTTTATCGTAGTAGTTTATAGACATTTTAGATATTTATTATAATAATTATATAAACATGTTTGTATACCTATTTTTATAACATAATGGTAACTATCGACCTCAAACACTTGTTTATTTGGCGCGGTCCCTGAATGATATTTATTATTATTGTTAACGGAAAGACAGTGTACTGCTGGGGAGTTTGTTTCGTCATATCTTCTCCACAGCCAGTGATTTAGGAAGCGGTGAAGGGTAGGTGAATGAGTATTTTATATATATTGAATATCAGTTCAAATTAGATTACAAAGTAGCACTTCTCTAACGGACGTTGTTAGAGAAGTGCTACTTTGTAATCTAATTTTAATATATTTTTATTAGTTTAATGACTTTTAAATTAAATATTTTTTTTAAATAATAATATCATTTATTAGTTTCATATGACAAGCACAGTATATTTATTGCCAAAATAGTCACAAATATTCGAGGCTACATATTCATTCGTGCATTTTCATTCACAGATTCACACACATTCGATACTCATAAGTGTGCTCCTATTTATCTTGCAGGAAGTATTCTTCAAACATGTTAAGTCATTAGTTGATTACCTTTTATCACAAGTGCTAGCTTACTTAAACTATCCTGTATTTAAACACCCGACTGTACAAATCAAAGGCGAATGGGTTTTTCATTACACCTACATACTTTCATATAACATTTATGTACGTGGTTATTTGTAAGAAAATACAAAAAAAGAACGTACAGTCGAACATAGAACCTCCTCCTTTTTGAAAGTTGGTTACACGACAGTACAGGTTGCTTATCAGGTGCAGAAAATAAAGGTATAAAAAAAACTTAACTCTTATCGTAACTCTCAATATCTTATTACGATGAAAACGTTTCAGTCATCTAAACGAACAAAACATGGACCCTCTTTGTATTATATAATTAGGGTTAAACCTACATTCCAAATTAGAATTTCATCAAGACAACGTTAAATACACATCCAATTTCACATTCTCAAATTACAACACCTAACCCTAAACTTCACACATACAATATTTTGAGTAACCCTCAAATAAAATCGTAATCAGCTTCCGCACAATAATTTTACACAACGGAATATTTCACGCATTTATTAGGTCAATAAACCGTGGTCGAGTCCCACGTCCACAGTAACAGAAAAGGTGACCACGGATATCCGGACGTGTTACCGTGGGCCGGTCAACTAATTGGGAAGGGCGGGTCGGATTTGAGAACAAGGCAAATGAAGATTTATCATCTGGAAAGTCCTTCTGGGTGCTGATTATTAGCTCCAGGTTTTTGACTCGGTATATTCGATAAATGAAAAATTATAGGCTGGTAGGTATAGCGTTCATTTTTGTAAACTCTACAGCATCGATAATTTGCGCATTTCTAATACTAGGTTACTTTAAAAACACCATATGTAGATGCTATGCTAACACGAAGATTATCATAATATCTTAAAATAATTAATCTTTAAGGATTTCTTTCATATAGTATCTTAGTAAACAATGTCAATCCGTAAAATGGACGCTACGTTTCACTTTAGGGTTTAAGCTATGTCCATATTAAACAGAATAAAAATGAGTACATTGATGTATTTGAAATGGCAACTTTGATGATAATACATTTTTTTTTTCTCAGAATCCTTTTTTATGTGTGTTTTATTTTCAGTATTTGAACAAAAAATCTGTTTGTTTTGTGTTTCTTTAAAATACCTATTTTCATTTAGAACGATATCATAGATACGTTTAATATTCGGAAAATATTGCTACACACTCGACACAAGATAGATGTCTTCAGACCGCCGTCATGTCTTCTCTTACGTTTTTTTTTTCTATCTAGTACGTCGAAGGTAATAAATCTTTCTTTCACCTAAATAGAGCTATCGAACGAAACGAAACCTCTTTTGTAGTCTATATTATCAGCTTAATTTCATAGTTTTACAAGTTTAGGGTTCATTAAAACATGTAGGTAGTTAGATTTTTCGTGTACTTTTGAATAAAGGTCATGTAAGGGAATCGGGGATGTAATGCCCGGGGCGATAGGCCAGCTACCCATTACTGTCGTGATCCGTCAACCAGTCACGTTGTGCTCCAGGCTCCAGCGAATCACCTCCTGTCATATACTACAAACGCGACAAAGAAAATAAACACCGAACAAATGACAAACTTAACTCAGTGATCGAAAATGAAATGTTTATGAGCACTGTCCTCATTTAAGTAATACGTCCATTACATAATTTAATGCAGTTAATTATCGGGTTGGAAAACATCGGACCGTAAACAGCACGATGCAGTATAAATAGCAGCTGATTTCATAGCAATTAAAGTGAGGGATTATTAGCTGGTAGCCGATGATCAACGACCGGTTGGGCTTCGGCATCGGCCTCGGCATTCGGCTTCGGCGTTCGGCCCCGCTGTGAATTAACTTAATCACTGTTTACGTCGGGCTCGGGGGCATGTATCTGACGAATTACAGAGAGATCCCTGTTAATGTAACGAGAACACCTTGCTTGTTGATATTTTGGACAATTGGATTATCCGTACGAATCAATTTGTGATCGACCTAGCTATTAACAGATTTTGAAATAAACGACTGTTTGGAAAATTTAAACAATAATTAATTTATTAAGTTGACCTAGTAAGTTAGCTGTCTGGAGAAACTGGGTACCAACATTACCAATCTATAAGCAGTTGGATGATACGTAGTAAAAAAGGGTTGTGGAGTCCTAATCTGGTAATACCAATCCCTTTCTGATTATTTAGTAATATTGACGGTTTACTCATTCGCTTTCTCGGGATTGGCCGACTAGATTCAGACTCAATAGGAGTCCCTAATCTTGAGATGCGGCGGCGGCGGTGTGGCGAGTCGAACTGACTTCGTATTGAGTGAACTAGTTTGGGCAATACCGAGAATGCACGTGAGTAAACCGGCAATTTTCCTAAATAATTATAAATAGCCTAACGAAACTTATTACAAAAATCTCTTTCTAGAAGATGTATAGTAGCAAAAAGCTATCTTTACTTTAAAACAACTTTAATAGGTTTTTTTTACTACTACTACTAAAACAAATTAAGACTTTAAATAAATAGTAATAGTAATAAAACTTCGGAAATAGTTTCTGAAAACTAATATGTTTCAGTATTGCCTTGGAACCTTTACAAAGTTGTGGTACATATAGATACAGATTTCAATTATATCAGTAACCAGCCCCTACTTTGTTTGTTCACTTGTTTAATTTATACGAGAAGTTGTGACGTTTGAAGACTCGTCACTACATCTACACGCTAACTTTAAGTTCAATGTCACAAATCCCACTTTGAAATAACAACATGTCGAAACAAAGTAACTCGGCCCACAAAGTGTACTATTACTTTCCCTAAGAGAAATTTGTTTTACGCGTGGGCAGTTCCTCTGAAAGTGCTATATAAAGGTAAGTGAAGGTGTGAACGATTAATGACATCTAACCGAAGAATGTCAAGTGATTCTCCTGAGAGAAACGTTCAGTAAGAAAATGAGTACGGGAGAACATTTCACGCGCCACAAATTTCCCCGTGAAAACAATCGTAAAACGGTTTTATTACTCAAACATTCGCCATTGATTCACGGGCCGAGACAATAAAAATACTGACTCAATCAACCTACCGAATTTTACGAGCTTTGTAGGTGAGTGGATTTATTTTCAGAACGCCAATAATCTTTCATTTATACCTACACCTAAGAATGGAATTAGCCAAGCCTAACAGTTTTATGACCCCTCTTGTACATGTAAAATGAAGGTAGAAACTCTGACCTGAAACGAAAGTAATTCATTTAGCTTGGTAATATTTTTTTAATTACTTACATTTTAATCATGGTAAGTGTTGGTGTTTATCCGAGATATAACTACACGACTATGTCTGGTAGTCTACTCTTTGTTACTATAGGTGACACCTATACATCTTGATAACTTTTATAACAATGGGTAAATACAATATATGTATGTTTGTTTAAGTTGAAAAAGAATACTTGTTTACACAAGATTTATTTGAACAAAAAGTAAAATAGCCGGTGCAAACGGAAAAAGTTGTCGCAATGAAAATTAATGCGTTTTGACGACGCCATTTGAATGTAAACTACGATATCAAGGTACTTAAAACGCTGCATTTCACCAGAAATATATGGAGAAACAAAAACGCGTTTCTGCGGCCGGAAAAGGTCATTTGCCATCATAGGGCGCCGGCGGCGAGGCGGCGACTGTCCCTTGCCTCTGTTGTTCATTTTTCTTCCCCTTTTTCCGAGGCCAAACGGTAAAGAGAAACTTAATTGGAGGCTTTCCCGCCGACTCTCAGGCTCAATGAAAAATTACGAGCTAAACGAGCACACGCTTGGGAATTTTGCGCTCATTCTCGACGGCACACCAGCGGAAAGAAATGCTGCGTCTTTACGCAAGCGCCTTAAACTTAGATAAATGTAAGCTGACGAACGTAATTTCAATGAAATATACTGCTCATTACGGGAATTAATTTAATTCCGCTCTTTTAGCGAATTGTCTGACGACGTCACGGTCCGTGTAGGTGTCTTTATGAGCCTTTTCACGTGGCTCGGCTTTTTGTTTGCCTTATTTTTGCTTTTGTTTTTTTCTTTACCTTATCTACCTATGTAATACTATTGCTTCTTTATAAATAAAATTATAAAGACGTTACAGTCAGATCTCCTAAAATGTTTCTATAGAAATGTTTATCTAAATGCTGTTTTAATACAAATAAATTCAGCCCTGTATTTAGTTTTTAAAACTAACAATAATTGAGATTTTAGTTTTTACATTTTAAATTATTGTAAAAAAGTGCAACTAGTCAATAGTTTCATTATCATATTCATTTAAAAAGTAACCAGACTCTGACTCAGTATCTGAATATACATACTGCAGTCACAAAGGCGATTACCCATCGGAGAACGTACGGACACAGTGTATGTAAGTTACAAAACATTCCTAATTGGTTAACCAACCAATGGCGGATTATGTTAGATGTTCATTATTGCGCTTTCGGGATTTCCCTTCGAAGCCGCTGCATAATTCACGTTGCCACGATTAACCTAAATGCATTAAATGTATAATGCCTATGTATGTTGCTTTAAATGTCTTGTAGGCATTTTTGAATAATGTAGAATAATGTAAATTTAAAAACATAATTATCTCATTATCATTTAGATGATAAATATTATAATTACATCACATCGTCTTGGAATAAGTTTACTTAATACACCATCAGACCATAAACTCAAATTATCGGATCCTCAAATAAATATCAATAAAAGATTTTAGTTTTTTAAAACTCTTCGGGAGCCGGGATCTATTTACTAAACGTGTGCCTGTCCCAAAACAATTGAATCGCAGTATAAACTACTAAGTAACATTCTATTTTCAAACAAAAAACCGTCAAAAAATGAAACGGCCAAAAATCTGCCATCCATTTCAAATTTAGAATTGAAACAACCGTTTCCATTTTAAATTTAGAGTCGTAGGCAAACCTGTGATGGTTATATCTGCGGTCAAGTTCCGGATGGGTCTGGATGACAAGCCGCAGACATTTTAATTAAAGGCCACGGCAGAGCTCGTCTCAGTGAAAGAGATCGACTTGATTAAAGTAACGTTCACCTCAATGCCGGACGAGATTAATAAAAATATGTGATATGGCATGCGTGCTTGCATTTTGTAGCTTTGCCTGTGAATTTATTTAAGTTGCTTATCCGATCGAAAGGTTAGATGATAAACACGTTTTTTTTTTAATAAAGTTGGGACATTTTCTTAATGGATGTAGGTTTCTTGCATGACAATCAGAAAAGAGGTTGAATTACGAAGATCTTGATTATGTTTTTTTTACTCTTGATTGTAGTATTTTAAAAAAGGACGTCAATGAATATCTTCATCTTGATCATTTTTAATGTTCCGCAAATTACGACAATAATATCGGAAGTTTTTTTTTTATTCATATATACCTTATAAATAAGTCTATATGTATATTGAACGTAAGCTTTTAATTAGTTTTAAAATATATATCAGGAACATTTTATTAATAAAAACAAATTCAAGTGCCAGACAAATCTTTTAAAATAAATGTAGATAATCTGCTTACTCATAGATAATTAATTTATGTTTAACATCCACACATAACAAATTCTAACTTACCTTTTCCTTTGCCTGATTATAAAATAATAAAAAAAAATGAAAAAAATTTTAGCTGAATCATGAAACTGTTTTTAGCATAACTAAACGTACATATCTATTTGACTGTACATTTCCCAAGTGAGTTGAAGATTCAAATAAAAATTCCTGTTCACACAGGTATTTTGCCTCACGCAGCACATTTAGGATTAAAAATAAAATCTGTTTGACAATATTCCGAATTACTGTTTACCTTCGTACATTTGCTCACCTTTTGAAAGCGAGGTTGCCATCGTTCCCAGTTTAAGCGTGGGATTAAATTGGTATTTTCATACATTCTACTTAAAATAAAACAGCTAAACACTTAACAGAGTTTATTTCCTTATATTTTAACTGTTTCAATTTATATTATTTACAAATTATTTATCACAATTTCACAGTCAATACATACATAGTTATTTACAACATTTTATTTTACAAACATTTACATCTAGGTGTGTACACTGCTGGCCAGATTAAGAGAAACACAAAAAGTACAGTCTATTTCCATAAAACTGTCCTACGTTAACAAAATTGCTTAAATCTTTGATAGTCTCCTTTATTTATTATAGTTTCACCCGCGTAAGTTGTCCCTGTTCCCCTAAAATTTCTTATTTTTCATTACATACTTTTTTCGATGATATTATATTTATTCTGCTAATCAGGGTAGAGATGAACATAGCAAATCAATGATTATGAAAATCCGAGTTCTTGAGTTATAAATGTGTAACTAAACCGACTTTGTTTTGTATTATCTCCTATTTAAGAACAATGATGAAAGACAGACGACGGAGTCGATTACTTCTTGGATATTTTGACTGTTTATTTTTATTTTTTTGGGAACTATATTCAACATAACAATTTAATAAAAAATATTGTTTAAAACTACACTGAAGACTGACGATTTTTTGTTCACATTTCTATTGGCTTTGGAGGCAAAACAAACATAGCTCCTTACACAAACACAATATTGTAGCTCGCATAGCGGTAAAATTGAATTTATACCGATGTCTATGTGGTTTCCGATATAGTCAAAGCTAAGTTAAATCGAATAATTAATAGAAAATAAATAAATATCTACAATTTCAGTGTTTGTATGACCTTTGAGTAAAATACTCAGAGCAAATTTACAGCATTAAGTACATATTTTCAAATCAGTGAAGCAATTGATATAAATTGATACACCGAGTTTTACAAATTCTGAATTTCATAAATGATTTCTATTAGTTTAAATGTTCTTAAATTTAAGCCGTTTAGACATAAAATTAGTTTATAAGAAGTAGATCCAGCAAATTAAGATTTATGGGTATTTGAGAACAGAAGTAAAGATCCATTAAAAAACCTCGTACATACTTTTGTGTTCCAGTAATTGTAACCGGCAGTGTACAAAAAAAATCCAATGGTTTGTGAAATTCTATTCACCGTAACTACTGCCCAAAAAGGTCCCGCTAAAAAAGATTTTAACTGTACCTACAGTGGACGTTCCCTAAAAAATTCAATACAGCGTTGACAATTAAAACATTCATGACAGCAGTTACGTATGCAAGTATGGAATACAAGTACGTACTGATACAAAAAAGATAGCTATTTTGCTGGTAACTTTAATAGTAAAGGAAGCCTAAAAAGCGAACAGTGAATAAAATTTTCACAAACCGTATTCGACCCAACTCTACCAGTAGCCAAGGCATTTATCATTGAAACCAAGTTCTGCCTAACTGTGAGCACAATTTGTAAGATGCAGTCAGTTCTAACAAACGAAGGCAGTTTCTCAGGATATACTGGCCAATAATGTGGCCTTACTGTCTTATTTTCACATAAATCATTATACACGGTGTTACCGGCGTTATAGTATATACCCTGTCGTAACACCTTATATAATAAAGTTAATATTAGAATTAGAAATGAGAGAATAAGTTTTATTGTGTCACCCTAGGGGAATCCTGGCCACAGCTTACCATGGCCGACGTGGAAGACTTTGAATAAACTCCGGACCCAAGTTCGCCGGAGTAATAAAAATATGTGTCGCTGGGGATACAGTAAATATAAACCATATAATTGTGGCATCCTCAAATGATGGCCCATTTAATGAGCTGCCCAGAATGCACTACCACCTCCACTCGCGAGGACCTATACAAGGCCATGGACTTCGCTGTTTGCGTGGCTGAGTACTGGTCTAAGAAAATTTGTTTGCCGTTGATCGACACGCTAAGAAGAAGTGTCACTACTTATGCAAGATATAGATATTCCTCCATGTAATAAACAAAAAAGAGTATCGTTTACGTCATTTCAAGAAAGAACATAATTATCTAATATTTGAAAACTGAATTAAATAATATTCCTTCATTAATCGTGTCTAAAATATAATAGGCACATTACTTACATGTCCATTAATTATCTTCGTAATCAATTATTTATCACAAATTAACGTATCGAATGATTTTTTCAATTTTTTTAACTGTGATTAAGGTTACTTCATAAGGAAATTATAAATGATAATTGCTTAGGTGCCGACTAGTTAACCTGTAATTAATATTAGGCCTTTTTAAATTATCACAAAAATGTTTTGTTTTTAGGTTAAAAGGTCAAAATTATTGGGTTTCTTATGTCTTTTATTATTCTATTATTCAGTGGCAATTTTCGAGGCTTGTGGTAGAGTTTATCTATTTTTATATATTAATTAATTATTATTTACATTATTACGTTCTTGTTTACATTTTATACACAACTCTCTGGTCCTGGTATCTCCTCAGCTATGAGATGTTCTCTTCTAGTTAACGTCATATTACCTAATGGTATGGGTTGCTTACTTAATACTGCTTTTGGAGGTGACAGTACCTGAAAGTATAAAATATTAGTTAGTCAGCTACATGATTAACGCTAATTAGGTTCTTAAACCCTGTTCTCGAAGCAAGATACATTGTAATTGATATCTACATGTTTTTAACCTAACCTAACCTGTGTAGACAAATAATTGATTTTATTTTATTTATTTTTCGGGTCTACACTGTGTTCATTATATTTTTCCTGACACACTGCGATGGAATTGATATTATTTTTAAAATAATACAAATTACTAATCTAATTCAATAACACATTTAAATTGGAAAACAAACATTGAATTTTGATAAACCTAATTCACAAAGTAACCTTAATAATTGCAATAAAACTACTTTTTTAACGGATAATATCGCGGTTTATTTAGATTTTAGCTACTGACGTTTCAACGCATTTACAGTGTCATGGTCCATTACTAGTGCTCTTGACCATGACACCTGCGAAGGCGTTGAGACGTTTTGAACTAAAATCAACATAAGCCGCGATAGAATCAGTTAAAAAAGTAGTTGAATTTCAATGTCTATCATTCCCGTAAACATCAGAAAGCAATGTTGATAATTTATCGGATAACTAAAACGATATTCATAACTGTAAGTTATAACAGTAACTTAAATTTACATTCTATGGATAGTATCTACATTTCAAAATACCATAATTAAGTCGGAGTGTCTAGTCTATCACATAATTAAAACTACGTTTTAATGAGTTGGATTTTTCACATCGGGTTGGCGCACGCTTTTAATTTCATAACATGTCTAGGTGTACAACTGAGCGTTATGTGGGTCATGCCCTCACTGTTTAGACAAAAAATACGTTTTTATTTTCACTAGGATTTAATTTTCCATCTGTCTTTATTATTTAACTGTAATTTTATACATTTGTAGACCAAAAAAAAGTAAAGGGTCAAAATAATATCAGAATATTATTTAAATAATAATTTATAGAATTAGTAATGATAAAACAACTGACTATCAAAGGCGTGGATTTTCGTTCTTAATTTGCTTATTTATATATTCATCTTATTATACATAATTTTATTTATTATTATTAAACATTATATTCAAATTTATTAATTACTGATATCATTTATAGTGCAAAAAACGTAAATCAGAAAACGTTAGTTTTTTTACATATTACTTCTATTCGTACAAATGACAAAATACAATTAATATTTTGATTATTAGAAATAAAAAATAATGTTAATAGAAAACAATCTTAATTGACTTTACAAATCCTTTAAACTATTAAGGGTTCAGTATAACTCGCAATATTGAGTAGTTTCACTTATTAAAAAAAAGTGACACTGCAGTGTAACAGCTGTAAACCGAAACCACAAAACCTTCTCATAAAATTATTATTATTTTCTTGTGAGACTATTTTGATTCAGAAATATATTATATCGACTAGTTGCAGTTATTAAATAAAAGTGACATTGCTAAAAACTCAGATTAGCCTTCAATCAAGTACATAATACTCACGGATCGTTGATCGTCTATCGTAGCGTGTACACTCTCGCTCGCCCACTCGTCGCTCGAATGTACGCCGCCATTTTTCGGCGCCTCTGCAACGCACTTTGTGTTCGACTGTACCCCGTCTGTGTGCAAAACGTTTGATCCTGTTTCAATATATTATTCTCCGTTTGGTCCGCAATGGAAATGAAAAGTGATCCTTTTTGAACACGTTTACACTTCCTGCGCAGACTAATAAAAACTTTTTTGGGCTGCAATCCTGTGGACACCTTTTTTGTTTGTTTTATTATACTCTCTTCTATCTAGCTGTAAAAGCAAAGTTCAAAAATAACAGTGCTTTAACTATTTTATATTTGTAACAAAAATAATTATTTGCCTATGTGAATACACAAAACAAAGGATTATTTTAAAAACAATTACTGTCTCTTCAAAACTCAACGCAATTAAAATAAAATATAAAAATATTGTATTACGACATCAGATGAATACTTTGATAAATTATTCTCTATTTTTTTTTTGCTGATAGTTTACTGCACACTGAGACGTTAATAGTTACATAAGGGATTTATTGATTTAAGTACGCCAACTCTTAGACTTCTGAAAGTTGTAACAATAATATTATTATATTTACTTGCATAAAGCATAGTATATAAAAGTATCACTTAAATTACTTTAATCGATAGGTACTCAGGAATTCTTTAAATCGATTTAAGTGAGCTAACCCTCATATTTCTGAGACTTGGCTAATTTAAATCGAAAAATCACTTAAGCACCTATTAACCTATGAGTACACACAGCAAACTAGAGAGGTTTGCAGGCCACACTAACATTTTATATATTACACTAATATTATTACGCTTACATAAGCGGAATATAATTTGTAATAAAAATATTAATTGTTATATTTATAATATGTATAATTTTATAGCAGCTAGATAGTAAAAAAAATTGTGAATAATATAAAATGTTAGTATGGCCTGTAAACCTATCTAGTTTGCCGTGTGTACTCATAGGTTGATAGTTACTTAAGGGATTTTTCGATGTACCTACGGCAGTAAATCGATATTATACTTCTGTCTGTTATATATTATTCTATCTAAAGTCAATAGATGTAGAAAGACAATTTCCTCACAAATTATAATATGATGGTATGATAATGTTAGTTGATGAAAGTTGTAAAACAGAGATTACCTAGTTTTAAACTTCAGGTGTTAAATTCTGTTTTAATCTTCATAAAAATGTGTTTAAACTATATTATAGTCTTAAAACGAGATATTAATTTCGAACTTTCGCCATAAATCTACTTCTACTGTACTATCAAAAGGGAATATAATCTTTACGATGTGAAAAAGATTGTCGCTCTATATATATATTTCTAAGCAGTCTTATCCATACATAGAATGGCTGAATTAAATTTTTGTGAAGGTCATTATATCCTTTTTTAAACGCGGACCCCTGATTTCTGAAAGGCTGCTCCATATCTTTTCAAAACTAACTTGATTGGATGACCAAAAGGCTTCAGCAATTGATTTGATGTTTGACAGAAGATTATAATGCTTATCAGCCCTTTGAATAAAAATGACGCTAGCCACTAAAACTAATTAATTAGGCGGTTACTAAAGAGGACATGGTGTCTCAAAATAATATACAGGGTGCTACCAAAAGTGTATATCTATCCAAAAGGGGAGAAGATCTGGTATAGAGCCATGAAACAAAATTTCAGCTCAAAATGAATTTTGAAAACTGACTCTTTACCAGATGTACTCTTCAGCCCTTTTGGATAGATAGAACCTTTCGGTGACATCCTGTATTTAGATCACAAAATCCTTATCCGAATCGGACTGATACTACACACACACAAATACGAGTCAAATACATAACATTATTTTTTAAAGTCGGTTAAACAGAAATACTATAAATAGAAATACTAACGGTGCTAAATGTACATTAGCACTGTCTCTATTTCAAAACGAAATTATGGCGAACTATATAATACCACTGAATGGGTCTTCAAAGTAGCCTAGTTCAAGAGCATTACATAGATACGTCAAATACGTCGATATAATACTATTACTACCTATTACTAGGAAATAACTATTTCCTAAGGCTAATTAGTCGGTCGACAGAAGCCAATCTATGAAGTTGTAGGACTGTTTGTTGGAAGACTAATTATATAATCTTTAGAAGACTGTATGCAGTAGATAACTATGATAATTAACTGTTATAAAAGTATAAACATGCTGCAATATCCTAATGGTTAGGGTGACTGCCTTGTGATCGAGAGGTCGCAGGTTCGAACACTATTGACCTGAACCCACTCCAGATAGGTACTATAGAGATCCAGTATAGAGAGGTTAACAAGATTGCTATTAATGTGGATTCCACCCACATCGCTAGTACCTAACTTTAAAAAAAAAATATAAACACTGCATAAACGGCTCAAACATTTACACATCAAGATTTAAATATTTAAAATAGCTAGTTAATAACTCACAATTGAGAATACTTAGATATTTTTATTAATAATGCGTTAATTATTGTGTTAAAAGATGAACAAGACCGTAATCTGACTATTTTGTTTCTTTTTTCTATTTTTATCAATTATTTAAACAAAAACTCTTAACCCTTAAACGATTAACTTTATCTTTTACAATGCTGTATCTTTTGTGCTTTACAATAAAGAATATAATAATAATAATAACTATGCTTTCTGTCACAACTGTTTATTTGATCGCAACTGTCAGATGCATAAGCTTTTATCTCGTATCAACATGTACTAGACTTTTATAATGCAGGTATAATCCAACAAAAGACGTTTCACACGCTCACCTGGCGGAGGATTCAATATGTCCGGCTGGGCTTGCTTCGGCGGCTTTAGAGTGTATGCCACGACGTACTGCCCGTCGCCAGCGTTCAGCTGCAACTCCGACGACTGTTGCTTTGTCGGGGGATTACTCCTAGTCACATATAGTAATATTAATAAAATATAAGGAAAAGTAGTGTTTTTGTTTATCTTGGGACAGCTTACACACGGCCATCTGAACCAAAAATAGGCAGAGCCTGTATATGGCAACCAGACAACTGATAAACATACTTAGTTTTTTCTAAATACATACATAATAGAGATAAATTACATCCAGACAGAGAACAAAATGATTACGCTCATCAAACTTAAAATTTGTCCTGGGTGGGAATTGAACCCATGAATTTTAGTTTAGCAGTCAGGGTCACTAACCACTAGACCAATAGGCCAATCATTATTTATTTAAACTGTTTCACAAAATAAATGAACATCCATCCTAAGAGGAAAGGGAGTCCTTTGCTATACAGTGGGCAAATGTACAAAGACTTACATCTTGACTTAGGTAGTATCTACAAGTGTGACGTAATTGGTAGGATCAAAAAGTTAAGAAAAAACAGAAATCTCTAAAAATGTTAATAAATAGGCAGACAAATAGTACATTACATGGCTCTATCTTTATTGATGATATGTATGTATATAATAGATTTCTATCATTAAATAATGCTACAATTAACGTTACATAGATTTATTGCAATCTCCTAAAGTATACGTTGATGACCTGCATGTCGCAAGTCTGCAAAGAAAGTAGCATAGTTTTGTAATTTAAAAATAAATAACTACATACGCGCTTGCTTGAAATTGATTCTAGTTGTAGAAATTAATAATTATAAACGTATACAATTAATAAATTGACAGGTTATCTTACCTTTTTTTACGTAGAAAATATATTGTGAAAACTGCTGCACACCCACAAATTATGACTGTGAAAATGATAGACCAAAACGCAGCTTTTGATACTCCAGCCATCAGACTGGTACCACCATCTAGTGAAGAAATCGTAAATAAATTAATTATTATAATCGTAAATAAACTTAATTAGAAATGGTATTGTTTACTAAAACGAATTAAAATTGTTTAATTTATATGAAATTTTATGCTGCAGTAAATAAAATAATTTTGAACTACTCATGTTAGATAGACTCGTATTATATCGTTTTTACCGTTAAATTTTTATAAAAGATTGCCCCAATTTTTTTACCGTTTTACAAATGATGAGGTTATTAGCGAGGGCTACCGTTATTGCGTTCACCAGTTGGTGCCACTGGCGCTTCAGCTGTCGAAGCCCACCAACAAGCTATGAAATTTGACATTTATGGACCTCGTGTGCGCCTAGCGAAATCGATAACGGTATTTTTTTTGTAATATGTTTGTTACACGATATCTCCAGTAATTGTAGATCGAAATCAAAAATTCTTGCGTCATCTATGAGGTGATAGAGACCTTAGAGGTGGTCCTATATAAAGTTCATTGATTTCAGTTCCTCTTTACATTAATGTGCATTCAATAATTAATTCAGTCATTATGATATCTTTCATTGAACGTTAATAATACTCTCTTACTTCATATTTTTTGAGTTCTCTATAATATCGTCTCTCTATAATAAGCTGCTCAAAATAGTACATGTTACTAAACTGAGTAAATGCATAATCCTTTAAATATCCGTTTCAAAATGTTACTCTGTGAGCCACAAAGGGATTTCGAACCGTGTTCCGCGAAAACAACTGCATGTCGTGCAAAAATACATCTTCTGTGTTCTTTAATATAATAAATACTAAAATGGAGAGTACAAATAAAATTAAGTCATAAAGAAATGTAGTAAGAAATGTTTTCTACATTTTTTTTAAGAAATTTTATTACAAAGCCTATTAAGCTTAACCATAAACGATACTGAAGGATTTTATTTCTAGTCGGATTAAGGGTAACTTAATTTTTTATTTATATTTTATTCTCAACATCAAATTTTATCCAATTGCTATCAGATCAAATAGTTGCTCACAATATAACATCTACTAATACGATTTATTCCAATATTATCTAAAGTTGATTTAATTTTAAAAGCCTGATTGAAATATTTAATTTTATATAATGTCAGCTTTAAAAGGAATATAAATATAAAACACTATTTTAATATTTGTAATAACTCATCATAATTTATATTAATATCTCTGCAACGCTTTTGTTTATGTTTTGCTAAACATCATGACTGGACAATACAATTAAATTAATTGGGCTTACGCAGACTATCCTAAAATAAACATTAATAAAATTAATATTTTAGGGATATCTGAAAATTAACCACAACACACAGCGTTACCTTATAACAACAGAATATTACGATATTGGATGTCAGGCGGTGAATTAGCGTAATTACAACCCCTACTCTCTCACTCTGGCGAACTCCGAAACGGCGAGTGGGAGAGAGACGACAATATTTATGTGACGCTATTAGGCAAGTCTAAATTTAGGTCTAGCTATCTCGCAGATTGCTTGCTTATTGTCATCCTATCAATAGCAAATTACACTGTCATTCCGATTTGCAATCGAAAGGGTCTTTCATGAATTGGCCACAAATACATTAGATAGGTATTTTATCGAAGCAAAATGCTTTTAGTATTGTGTAATATCGTACTTATGTACTTCTTTTGTACATCAGTCGGTATCAGACACTAAACCTACCCACAGTTTCTGTATGGTTCTCTAATTGATATGTCTCGTCATTTGATTGGTGGATCAAAAGACTAACCTACTTATTTCAATGCGATTGGTTGTCACAGCAATGAAATGAGATTTGACAAAAGATTTAAAACGTCATTTTATTTAAATTGGCCTTTTAGAAAACGAGGGTTATAAGTCACACAGCATAATAATTACCTGTTCTTCTTTCGGGGTCTTGGTACGCGAGAGCATGAAGCAGGATGCGGTCAGAAGCGCCTTTGTCATTCCTCGAGTGCACCGTTAATCTGAGAGCATTGCCACTCGACCACAGCACCGCGGCCGGCACCAGGAAAATGGCTACACCGTCTGGGGTTGCAATATAATTGAACGAGTTAATTGCGTGGAAGATTGTTACCGCCGAACGAGGTGGTAGTTAGGCGTACTAAATGCTTGTCTGATTGTCAATGGAATTCGTAGCAGGTTTAATGTGGTGTTTAGAGGTAACGTACTGGAAAGGTTAAAATGTATCCTGTTTCGTAACAGATTTGTTTTTCATAGCTGCTTATAATATTTTTAATAATGGAAATCACTCGTTTTTAACTTCACCTTGCCACCTATTACATAATTGTTTTAATAATCAAAATATTATTATTCTTTACCTGTCTCATTGGCGGTAACATTGAACTTGATCTTTCCGCTGTCGGAGTCCAGGGCTTCTAGAACTACCAGCTGTGGAAGTCCCCCGTCATAACCAGTGACACAGCGCACAATAAGGGGCTCCTCAAAATCTTCTCGACTAGAATCTTCGATCCAGTTAGATCCATTGCCGGCTGACACCGTGCAGTTCCTTGGTGGAGACGGACGGGCTGGTAGAACACAAAAGAGTAGTAATAATAATACCAGCCTATAAATGTCCTACTGCTGGGCACAGGCTTCTTCTCATATAGAGAAGGAACGAGCATTGATCACCACGCTTGCTCATTGCGGGTTGGTGATTTCAGATTCCAATTTTTGGAATCCAGGTTCCTCACGATATTTTCCTTCACCGATAAAAGTGTAGTACCTAAGATAAATTTGTAATGAAATTTTGGACATAAAAACAAAAGAAATGATTGAACTTTTTTTTGAAGACCGAATATACCCCGTGTAAAGTTGACCTAATTAAATATAGAGTTCAAAACTGCACATGCTGTATAATTTTGCACGTTAGTAAAGCAGTGAGCGAGCCCGTATGACATATTTAAGCTGCTCGTTAGTATATCAACTGCTGACAACCAACTGATTAGGGGATTACTCTCTTGCCAGCCTAAATCCGCTGGGCTGGCCGGCGGATGCTGGCAGTAACGGATGTGAGTTTCGCAGCCCATAATGACAATGATGTCTACTATCGTTTGACCAATTCAGGATCGATAATAATGGACATCAAATAGCATCAAATTAAAATATACCGAGAAGAGCTAACAAGCAAACTTCTGATACTTACAGTTGAATAAGTTCCGTCATTTCACTACTTTGACCCAAATTGGGCAGGAATTCTGTGCCGAAATGCCCTTAAATTGGCAAATATTATTTTGCCATCCAACTTCTAGCAATCAATCACAATGTTTTAAGTATAATTCGGGCAAGTTCGTCAATTGGGACAGGTCCAACTTTGGAGTAGTTTGATTCCTAAGCGGATAATTTTGTGTGCAAACAAAAATAGTTTAGTATCTTAGAATCCTCCTTACAGCCATCTAATTTTGGATTCTCTTGTCTTTGAAGTAAGTAATTTTGAAGATTTTTGCTAGGTACCCTTTCATTTGGAGTCACATCCCTGATCAAACGAATGGAGGATCAGGTGTATACCGATGCTATCCGTTTTGATTGCACACTGAAGATCGGTAGCAGTTACTGCATGATGCAGATAGGTCGACTGTACTTTAGACAAAAGGCATTTCCTCAAACAGTGGAGATGTTTTTAAATACCGTTGTTATTTTTTTTAGTTTACATATGGAAATGGTTTACATTTATACCATGTACACCATTTCCATAATAAAAAAAATATTTTTTTTAGATCAATAATTAAGCAATTTTACAGCGTTTTAATTTTATTTTGCCTGTTTTCCGGTTCATCTTTCATTAACCTACTTCATGATTTTTTTTACATGTTTTATCAACATTCGGATTTTTTTTAAGTGATATATATTCCAGCTAACATTTTATAATTACGATCTGGTATTTGATGTACTCACCAGCTGGTACAATTTGGAAGACGCAGGGTTGTGCCTGTCTCCCCACAGTGTTAGTACCCCGGCATGTCAGCGCGCCGTAGTCCCTTTCACTCGCCGGTGTGTATCGAAGCTCACTAATACTGCCATTCACAGTACCTATACAAAAATTAAGGAATAACATAAGCATACAATCGATTCCAAATCGAAAACAAAAGAGATCGGTACTTACTCTAAAATTCTACCATTAATACAATTCTAAAAATTGCGTTTCTAAACGAAATCTACAATTAACCCTTTGTTTTAAAAATTTACTGGATCATCTTTAAAAGGAGAATTACCCTTTCTAAACGAAATAAGCGTAATGACAGTCAAGACGTTTGCAGAATTAAGTAATTAGATCCATTTATACATAATTGAGTTCTCAAACTGTCCCAGTGGTTGAGTGTTTGCTTCTAGTACTTGAGCCAGTTCAATCAGCACCTCATGTTCCCAGACACAGCCTGAATATGTAACGAACGTTACGTA
This sequence comes from Diachrysia chrysitis, assembly GCA_932294365.1. NCBI lineage: Eukaryota > Metazoa > Arthropoda > Insecta > Lepidoptera > Noctuidae > Diachrysia > Diachrysia chrysitis. The sequence continues at coordinate 5,485,244 of OW028661.1, forward strand.
AATAGGATTTTGTTAAAACTCTTTAGCAGAACAATCTTTGTTCTATCATTTAGTTTATATATATGCGATTGGAAAAGATTATCTATAATAAGATCTTTAAGCATTGTTTGTCTGTGTATGTATATCTGGTTCAGGTTTTATTATAATTATAATGTTATTGTGAGGACATTTCTTTAATCATGTTTTATTTTAAATTGAAATTAATCAGCATCGATCTCGTCTGTCTAATGGCCATACTTTTGACGGTTAGATGTAGATGCAATCGCCTGTTTAAGTTAGCATGTTTTGTGTTACGTTATTTTGGTCAAGGTTCGATAAATTTTAATAGAAGCAACATCTTTATTTCATGTATAAAGCAAAAGATAATAATTTAGTTTTGGCTGAAACATCTCATTAAGGTACATACCATATCTAGCAGGAGACACATTAAAACTCTCGCCGCTGTTGTTGAACTGCCACAGGAATGTGACATCAGCGGGGTCGGCGTGAACAGAACAGCGCACGCGCAGCACCTCGTCCAAAGCTGCCCCCACCACTTGTGGTGATGTCTCCCCGCATACAGGAGCATCTGTACATGACATAAATACATTTAGAAGCGTCTATATACAAAATATAAACAATTTTTTTATTGATCATCTTTTCATAATCCTATGGTATATAAACATTGTCAAAGATCTTCTAGTAGCTAGTATAGTTCTGAAACTCTAGATTATTTATTTGCTAACCAAGCATCGTAAAGATTGTTGATTTTGATCTCTGCAATGTCAATCCGAAATCGTTTTATACAACAAAAATTGCGATACACTCATATTTTAGTGTCCATATAATAATATCTCCATATATTGAAGATCATAATAACGATAAACAAAACGTCGGCCGAATATTTCCCAACAAAATATCGTCGAGTGCAAAAGGCACAAGCCGGACGTGATGGGTATACTACAATTTGGAAACATTTGCATACTAGGCAAATAGCCTGTACATCGTTAACTTCGCTTCCCAACACCGGCCTCCTAAATAACAAGCATAAAATATCCATAAATTTAAAAACTCCAACGACCAGTTTTCCTGTCATAAAGCGATAAATATACATCAAGTGTACAATTATTTCGGCAGTTAGGAATTATTTCGTCTTCCCTCTCACGTCGGCAATTAAGTGTCGGCCAGTTGGGCTCGGAAGGAAGCTTCTCGATGCGCCAATATAGAATTGTGTAATAAATCACGCTGCGGACGTTGTTGTTGATTTACGTACCACCCTGTATAATCATCGTGTAGGTACCCTCTCATTATGCTGCGAACTTGTGTTTTCCAAAAGGATTCGATCGCAAACATCTGAAGTAACTACCCACTCGTAGCATGGGCCAAGTTTTAAAACGAAGAACACCGATCGTATAAAACAAAAACTGTCACTCAAATCAAAATTTAATGTAAAAAAATATTCTACCTTCAATTTAAAATAATAATCCAACACAAATAATGCGAAACCGTGGAATTCGCTACAGCGTTTTTGTTATTTAAAATTTGTTTAACTTTAGCAATTAGTAAAATTGATTTGAACCTCCACAAAATGAAATTTTATTAATCGTCCTCGTTGATTCGAGAAACAAGTCAAAATATCCATTAATATTATTTTGTGATTCAAAAGCAAAATCAAATAAGTACTCAAGCATTAAAAGTAATGAACAAAATTGTCCGTTTTGTTTCACAACTGGAATTCACTAGACCTTTTTTTTTACTTACTATTCATATAATACATACCGTAGGCGAAGATATTTCGTTATTCAATATATCGTTTTACAAATCTCGATTTATCGCACAAAAATTAATTCGACGTGAACAACCACATATTACAATATGAGCAAATGTATGCTAAGGATTTCAAATAAAATTTATTCGCGTAAAATTATACGCGAGAACTGAAACAAAGCTGGGAGTTACAGCGAAGCCACGAAATAGCAGATTGAGGAGGTTTGGGGAGAATCGTAGTAATATTAGACAATAATTTTGATGATTTACCGGCGGTGCCTTCCCTCCCTGCCAATTACTATGCGGACGGTCGGCCACGGAAGGAAGTTGGTACGTCGATCCCAACCGCAATCATTTGAATACTATTCGCAGACACATCGGTATTTATAGGCCAGTAATTCATACTGCTCGGCGACATTTTATGGGATGCCTGTGAGTCCGATGTATATTACCGAGGATTAGGGATATGTAAATGAAGTGTCTAGTGTGTACCCGTTATAATTTGGTGTCGCTACCTTCCCGCAGAGCTGTTTGTTCGGGAAAATTAAAATGTAGGTAAATAGCAAAGTGTGTAATGGAAAAATAATGTTGCTGAGTTAGGAGGTAATTAATAGCTTATTAAAAATATTTGTTTGCACGATTTTAGGTCTGTTAATTATGTTAGCAGTTAAGCTCAGAACGGTTATTAAGAATAGGCATAGAATACGACAATGATGTTATAAAAATGAGGCAGATATGTTTTTAGCGCTCGCATAATGAGGACTCGAAAACCTAAGTTTTCTATGATAGCTATCTCTTTTACTAACTTGATTATGCTATATTTTGTATTATTCATTCGTGCAACTTGATAACATTTTGATATAATATACTAACATGATTAGATTTTAATCTTCGGTAACTATGAAGGTAACATGTCTTGTGTATAATATTATGCGGTAAGTTTCGCAATAGTACCTTTAAATTACATCAAAGGATCATATTTAATTTAAGGCTGGTAGGCACAGTAAACCGATAGCAGTCTTTGTAGTCAGTTATTTTATTTTATCCTAATTTTTCCCTACACGGACAGTAATAAAATTTCAAAAGTAAATAAATCCTTTTGTTACTTCCTTCTTCAGTAAAATACATAAAATCGGGAAAAGTGCTGAAAAAGTTTGACATAAAAAGAAAATTAACGGATGTTTCCGAACACCCACTATCCTGAAGGGTGTATAGCCCGAAGCTAAATAAAAAAGTATAAGTGTCTGTGAGATCCAAATTGTATTTTTCGGATGAAGTCACGTTCATAAAATGATGAAATTGATACGCTTTACTGAAGTGAAGAATTAACTACACTTTTTTATATTTATTATTTATAGACATCTGTCGAGTTAGTTTTGTGAAAAATCTACTTTACGTAGAACAAAATAATATAGAATTTATGGGAACAAGTAAGAGTTTATTGCTTAGTTCGGTCTTTAGAATGTATCCTAAGGGTAAACTTATTATAATAGACATGATTTTGTATTGTATTATCCACCATTTTTTGCCCATTGTTGGGCTATGGTCTCTTTATTCCTTTCAAGTTTATTAAGCCTTGTTGCTATACGCAATCACCCTAAAAATGATGCAGATGAGAAAAAGAAAACAAAAGAAGTAACACAGAATTTTAAATTGCAAATCCGTCCCAAATTTAAGGATATTCATGAACTTTCTACTTACATTGCACCCTCAAAGAGACGACTTTACTAGACGTCTCTCCCCTAGCGTTAGCCGCCTTGCAGGAGTAGCTGCCGGCTTCTCTTCTCGTCACCTTCTGCAGCACCAGGGAGCGCGTGCTGACGATGATGCCTGACGTCATGTTCTGACTCACAGGCCTATCCTGGAGGACAGTCATATGTGTTACTTAAATTATTCATATGAAGTGGTGAAAATAAATTGCTACAAGAAACAGTTTCGTTAGTTTTTTTGTGACAGATGCTATTTTTTTTAAGAAGTATTGATGTTCAATTTAAATAATGACATGGTATGAATAAAATAGTATGGTGAGATTACCTAAAACAGTTTTGGTTAAATTAGTGGCACCTGCTCTAAATCAAAGCAGCTATGAGCTGTATGTACTTATGTAAATATAAAACCTTTTTTTTCATATAGACCTCTTTAGGCACCTGTTTGACTCCATCTTCTCGTATTATTTGATAGCTATATCTGTTTCTGAATAGCAAGTGCACTCCTGTAATATTATGACTTTGGCAATGATCTATACACAAAGTGATAACGAAGGGTTAAATCGATCCAAAAGAGGTGAAGAGTACATTTGGTATAAAGTAAGTTTACAAAATTTAAGCTCAAAATGATTTAATCAAGTGATTGATATCCAATTTCTCGAACAAGTTGTTTATAAAAGAAAATAAAAATTAAACGTTTGGTTTTTTTTGCAAATCTCACACCACCAGTTCGAAGCCGGGGCGGTCAGCTAGTGTCTGATGCATTATTAGCCTAAACTACATTGGGTGTAATCTTATACACTTGAAATATATTATTGTAAACCAAGATGTCCTAAAACTAGCCAGCTTTAAAACACTCGTACTGGTCTAAAAACTCCGCAAAAGAGTTTAAATCATAACGAGGCACCGCATTGCGCTTTTTAGGCGCACTTAGATAAAACGCGGCCGTACCCCGTTTTTATCATGTTTAACTTGCGATAATAATACTTCAAATTGCATTATTTTTTAACGTGTGGTCATAAAATATAGAAAATTGTATTTTGGTTTTAATAGGAAAGCGGATCCCGCTTTCTTCGTTTTTTGTCGTTTGTTCGTCTTGTTTTCGGAAACAAAATATTACTTATGAGTACCAGGTAGGCTGTTTTTTTTTTTACTTTTCTTTTACGCATTGAACTTTACATAAACACTGTAATCTTCTTCTTTTTTAAACATAAAACTAAGACGGGTTAGTAAAACCATTTATAACTCAATTACGGAAAGACCCATTTTAATTATCTTCGATTGGTTGGATTTGTCTCCGTTCCAAATAACTGAATAAAAAGCAAAATATTGGAAAATTCTCGAGAACTAGATACGCGCGTGAAACCGCGAGTCACAGCTAGTCTATATTTATACAAATATTATATTTTTGTAACAAATAAACTCAAAAACTACTGGACTATATTACCCTGAGTAACATAGTCTAATTTGCTGAGTTACCCGTGCGATGCCCGGGCGAGTCGCAGGTTATGAATAAAAGTGACCAATAAACTTATTTTGGGTGAAAATACATTAAATGATATAGGAGAGATAACGCTTTAACCATTACTACTACAACTTCAATAATTATTTCGATTACTATTGTATAATAACTAAGAAAAAATATTAATGGCAGGATGAAAGCGGCTGTGTCTGAAACTTATTAAATATTTAAAAAAAGTAAATAAAAACAACACATTTTAAAGAAATTCTGTTAAATTGATTTGTGTTTTAATGGTCGCTATTATAGTAGCGTCAGGTATATCGAGTTTTAACCATTAATTTTACCGTTGACCTACTTCTAGTAGACTGCCTACAGATTTTACTCTTTATAAATAAAGTTCTTTAACGAGTAACGGTACTAACTATTTAAATACGTTATATATAAAGAAGTAAAATATTGACTTCCAGAATTAATCCTTTAATTTGCTTGTACCACATTATCGTGCACGCGTCAAAACACTTTTAAATGAACCTGACGTGTATAACCTCAAAATTTATTTTCGTTTATTGTTTTTAGTAAACACATGTTGATTTTCGTTGTATTTTAAGCTATTATTATTGCTTGCTAAGTCGAGCGAACATTACGATGACGCCTTTAACAAAAGCAATAAACTAGAAAATAGTAAATTATACTGGACTTTTGTTTACGAGTTACGGACAAATTTAACTACCTCTAACGATGTACATAAAAATAGGAATAAGAATTGTTTTTTTCTAAATTGTAATAGGTTTTCGATACTTTAGTGAAATATCTGGTTATTTGTTTATGACTTGTGTACAGCAAAATTTTTATGTTACACTTGAAATACTGCTCTGTTAAAAAAAAAATTGTTTTATTTATTTATTTGACACTTATACCACCAATACAGAAGCTCTAATACGATGTTTTAAAATAAACGTGAAAGATGACTAAATATTTAAACGTGTTAGTTGGTTTTAATAACCATCTCCTTTGTTCGGTGTCTGGGTGTAATTTATCTATAACTAGCTGAGCCCCGCGGTTTCACCTGCGTTCTTTCCGTTCCGGATAGCCTTTGGCTCTCAAGTGTAATATAGTTTTCTACTGGTGTAGGAATGTTTAAAAACAAATCAGTAGTCCCATCATACTTCTTAAAAAAAAACTCATAAACTTAACCTCTGTATAATATTAGTACTTATAAATAATTGATTATTATAATATGTATGTATTTAGAAATGTATAAATATTTTTATCAGCTGCCTGGTTGCCAAAATACAGGCTCTACCTAGTTTGAGACCAGATAGACGTGTGTGTGTTGTCCTAAGATAGTACTATATTATTAAAAAAAATAGTCCCATTGATCCCCTGACTTTTAGTTGCACCTTGCACCAAGAATTTATTACTATACAATTATCATTAAAAAAAATGGTCAACATCCTTAATGACTTTCCTTGCACCTTGCACTAAAATTAATGTGATATTAAATTAATAACTTACGTTATGGTACCAGGAGATGCGATGCTCTCGAGGGTTGGCGCGCACGTTGCATTCAAAGTAGACGTCGTCGCCTTCCTTTATGTCGTGTGGGTTCAGCGTGCTGCCAAGCGTCAGCGACACGAGGGGACTGTCTGAATACAACATATAATATTAGGAGGCGCAATAAGGAACATTTTCAAGGTAATTGACATAATTATTATGGAATACTAGCTGACCGGACAAACGTTTTGTCAGAGCCACCCTTATCACTCAGGATTGTACAGAATAGTCTACGACCTATTCTCAGACCTACCAAATATACACAAAAAAATAAAATCGGTTAAGCCGTTTCAGAGGAGTTTGATTACAAACACTGTGACACGAGATTTTATTTGTGTATTAGATTTAAATTTTAAAAACAAGTTTTTTGATCATCTAAGTTTAATTTGAGTTCCTATTTAAATTGTTTTTACTACTTGAAAATAAGGAAACTGTAAACTATGTTAAGTATTTCTGGACTCTTTAAAAAAGTAATTAATTTAAATTTATTAAAGTAATTGTTAAAATTAGTACGTTAAATAATAGAAAATCATTTACAGAAACTGTTTTCTCGTTGTTACTAAAAAATAATGGTAAACTTTTACAACTTGTTTATTGTACATGATATTACAAAAGATGGTACCTAAAGCACACTTAGAGGTATTTGAAACACTCTAATGGAATTCCACAATTATTTATTTGCCATTTATTCATTTTCATATTTATTTTAAACAAGCTTTGAAAGCCTTTTTTGCCTGCTCTTCTTGCCGTTAAATTGGCAAGAAAAACCAGAGAAATAGTACCAGAGAGTACCTAGCGGTATTTTGTTCTTTTACATCAACACTCTGTAGTCTACATTTATGTTAATAAGTTTTTGCTAATTAATGTAATCATTTTCTCTCTTTCATCTTTTGAGGTAACACGACATAGCAACAATTTGGTTAGCAACTTGGTTTTAAATATTTATCTAAACATTTATTTAATTATGTTTGTAACAAAATAATACTACGCACATTTTAAAGCAATCTATAATTAAAATACCTTTGAAATAATACAAAGGATTAGATATCAGAAACTTAATCAATATCGAACACAGGAACTTTGCTCTTCATTATTGGGTACAGTCATCTGCATTAATAAGGTACGTATTTTGTATTATATTTTCATTGCTATCATAAAATAGGTTATGGATAAACTGTGGAAGTGTTTGTTGTTTTTCATCCTTTGTCTGACAATGGATTGAGAATAAACAATGTTCTGTATCCATTGTTCAATGATGTTCAACCATTGTGGAAATGTTGGACATACATAAATATTGTAATAGAAACAATAGATACCTGATATCAGGTATATTCATTACATACAGTTAACTAGCTGTTTCCCGCGACTCCGCCCGCGTGGGTGTCGGTTATCACGGCAAAAAGTCCTTTCTCAGGCTCTAGACTATCTGTGTACCAAATTTCATTTAAATCGGTTCATAAGACTGGCGTGAAAGCACGACAGACAGACAGAGTTACTTCGGAATTTATAAAAATTAGTAAGGATTTCATAAAAGTAGATTTTCAACTTTTAATTTTCAAGTTACTATGGATACTTATTACCCCAAGTGTTAGGTTATGTCGGTCTTTAAAGCATGTTTTCTTTGTACCCAATCGATGCACGCTCCTGTACCTACAAGCTAAATACATGAGAAACTTTGCTTTGAAAACCTCGATACACAGTCGATATAATTAAATTGTTTCTTATGTAATTAACAAGTGCTGTGTGCCACAAATTAAAGACATACCGTTCCAATTTTATCGATAAATATACCTATCGATTTCTGGTGTTTACGCCAATGGTACTCATTGACATAAACTATTTTAAATAGGTTATCTATCCTCGATTTAATTATCTAATTGATTTGTTTATAAAATGTAATAAATCTACAAATATAACTTGTTTTAGCTCAAAGCACCGCTTATCGTGAATATCGATTAATCCGGACAATAAATAGTGATGTGAAACTTACTCCAAACAAATTTTCATCAAACTCAGTTCACTTGTTTCACTATAAAAGCGTTCTAGACAAACAAAAGACAGACAGAGTTTTTCTTTAAAATATGAGAACAGATACTAACATACAACATTGAGCTGCAGATTGTCATCAATTGACTTTGTGGGGAGGCTGGGGTTGGCTGCTACACACTTCACCATTGCGCCGTTATCTGCTGGGCTTGGGCTGAAAACCAGTGTGCTGACTGACCATGTCTCATTGGTGTGGTCTGTTACCTGAACATAAAAACAAAAGACAACATTTATTATTTCAATTATTTGTTACGCATTAACGCATGCGGAGCGTATATTTGTATTTAATTACAAAAAGACAACATTGTTTACAATTCGGATTCCGAAATGTATTTTGTTTGTTGCAAAGATTCCGTTTGGTCTTACTAACCTAGAATATCCTGACTAGTGTTGGATAAGACTAGACTAGAATTAGCCTAGCGCAAACTTGTTTGTTTTTATTATTTATTACGCATGGATGCCGGCGCAGCAAATACTTGTAATTAAATATAATTAGTAGAAAAAAATATTTAAACCTCAGGCAGGACTCGAAACCGCGACTACTCGTTAAACGAACCAGTAACTTTACCAACTAAGCTACAGAAGTCATTGATTGATGTTCAATTTTTTTTCGTCAGCTAATTTACCATCAAAATATTTACACAACCGTAGCCAGCCCAAGACGTAGTGATGTAGGGTTTAAAAAAATCGCTGAATTTAAGTCGTTAGTTTTTTTATTATCCGACAGTCTAAAACTTAGATTTGTCTATGCCTCCAAATGTGTGATGAAATTATAAAAAAAAAACTTTGTTTGCCGAATTAAAAATTAAAATTTTACACTTTGCATTTTACATATAAAATGTGTAAATTAAAGTGATAGTCGATGACAGTTTACGGAACCCGCCCTTAATATTGATGGTGTATCGTATACGATAGGGGCGAGCCGACACTGATAGCTATTATCGGCCCAAATACCCTGTTGTGGTTTGCTGAAGGTAGATCAAAGTACCCACTGAAGAACTTAATCTATCACACAAAGTGTTTGTACAACCAAACTTGTACATGGGATAACCAAGACAAGCGACAAATATGTATTATACATTATCAAGTAATACCAAAAAGTGTTTGTTCTACAACAAGGCACAGACTCCTACGAATCTAGGTTTAATAGAATCGAATAATTAAAATGTTATTTAGGCTTAATAGAATCTATAAATACATATAATTTTTATATATTCATATTATTATATGAATATATAAAAATAATATGAATAAATAAAATGTTATGTAAATGTTTATAGATTCTATTAACTCTACATAACATTTTATTCATTTATCTAACAATAGGTATCTAGTTTACAAAAAAAATGTGTACAACGAAGATAGTATAGCAATTCTAATAATAATAAAATGCACTGATCCGCATCAACATCTTGGTTAAATAAAGAAACAAATTTGAATATTATTAATCCCGAATTAAACACAACTTAAACAACTGTAACTTACTTAAACATGCCATTAGATAAAGCTTTATTGGATTCTATGTGGACTCGCGATCTCCTAAATAACATTCCTCCTTTAAATCAAAGAGTTGCATAGAAAGTCCTACATATAAAGTAGTAGTAGAATCGATAAAAAAATCACAAACGTAATTTGAAATAGTCGCTATTCTGTAACCTATTGTATAACCTAGAACAGTGGCCGAGCAATTAGTCGAACGCTAAATCAAAGTCCATCAATGACCGAATCCGACTATAAAACGCGACAATCGATTTAAAAGCCCAGTGCGTGCTTAGCTTTAGAATGGAAGTTAATTGAGGGATTACCTACTGCGCTCCGATCAAATAAGAGCATTGGACGTTGAACAAATTACAAGTCACGTAAATTTTGTAGATAGATTTTGTAGATAGTGTTTTTTTTTCGATATTGTTCTAAACAGGTTTAAATTGAATTTTCGAATGAATGGCCACTTTCTTTCAATCATAACTTACAAAATACAGACCACAAATACACCTTTAATTTTTTTTATTATATTAATAAATCTTTCTTTTACTTTTAATGATTTTTATACTGTAATAATTGTGTTTAATATATGAATGTTTGATTACTTCTCACTGTACCCAACAAACAAAATGTAATATTAAGTACATTCTACACTCCGGCCACCAAGATAGGACTACTGTTAAGAACTATTTAAACCTATAATAATGCCGCATCAACTCTGGGATAACGAGTCTTGAGTTTGTCTAGTAAGCAATTCCGAAAAATTGCGCTATATTAAATTGGGTGATAATATAAATAATTATGACTTACCATATTCTTATCAAAGGCCCTGTTGTCTTTGTACCAGGCCATTTGAGCTGGTGGCCGGCTACCTTCAGACACGCAGCGCAGTGTGGCGGCCGCACCAGCCAGGAGTTGTTGCGGACGGTTCAGCAGTGACACTGACAGCGGTACCACTGGACAGAAAGATCAGAGATTTTGTTGAAGCCCAAAATTAATAACTTACAGATAGTTGGCCTTACTAGAGATATATCTATGGAATTTATAGATATGTACTTATATAATATTATATACGGTAATGTGGGTATGGAAGAGACCAGTTAAGCCCAAACCAATTCCTATAGCATGTGTTGACCTTTTAAACATTAAATTATCCATTTTAATTATATGCTAATAATACAGTGGTTCATGTGTATGTCGATATAATTTAAAAAGTAATGTCACTTGTTTTATTAAGTACTAGCTGTTGCCCGCGGCTCCGCCCGCGTGGTTGTCGGTTATCGCGGCAAAAAGTAGCCTATGTCCTCTCTCAGGGTCTAGAATATCTGTATACCAAATTTCATTTAAATCGGTTCAGTAGCTTTGGCGTGAAAGCGCGACAGACAGACAGACATACAGACAGAGTTACTTTCGCATTTATAATATTATAGTAAGGATTGCTTTTGTTTTAAAGATATGTGATTTAATAAAAACCTTACTATTAATAACATATACAGCAAGCTACGAAAAAAACGAACCACAAATATTAAAAGAGAGTTTATCTTAAAATAAAATCAATTAATTAAAAAAAATCTTATTCCTACAGATAGACACGTCATTAAGACTGTATTAATGATTTGCATTTTATTAATGTTTCTTTTTATAACGCTGAAAAGCTTTTACTTCAAAAGGGTTTTGAGAATCATCTATTCAAAACGCCACTTAATTAGTCTACTATCTTTTTAGGCCAAGAGATTTTCAATTACTGCTGTAAAAAGGATTTAGTAAAATATTTCAGATCTGTTCATCTCTGTTTAAAAGGACGTAATAGAAATTAAAATATGGTTTTGAGAATATTGTTATATTTATTTTTTACTCTAAACTATTTATAGAAATTAATTAATCAATCCATATTATTATTATTACAAATGCGAAAGTAACTTTGAATTTTTATTAGGTATCTATTAACATTAAAAATAGATTAGTTGGTTTATCTACCACTTTTGATATTTTATCTATTTGTTGTTTTTTTCTGAATGCCGAAAGATGTTTATTTGATTTGAAACTTCCAAATATGACTAACGGTGGCCTGCTGTTTTACCCTCGTAAGTAGTTCTCTTTCCCGTAATTCCTTTTTTTTTCGATGTTTTCAAACCACAAATCAAAGATCATGAAAATCGGTCTACCCGTTTTTGAGTTTTAAATGGTCACATATTGATATGAATACTGAAGAAAATAAGCTGGTTCTCGTGGACATTTGTTAGACGATATTTCAGTTAGGCTCAAAGACAATGGGCATGTTTCCATTTTTTTTTTTAATGTCCTTCTTGTATATTAATGAATTTTATTGGACACGTATTTTTTCTTTTTTCCTGCAAACAAAAAATGATCAAAATACAGAGAACGGAAGTTACGCGTGACGTCACTCCTCGCTACGATTTTTAGCGAGGCGTAGCGTCATAAGCCCCCACTCCGAAACTTTAAAGCGGTGTATCTTTGTATTTTTTTATTGTTTTGATAAAAGAAAAAATACGTGTCTAATATTTTTTTATTATCTAACTGACGGACTAAATAGATTTTAACTTTTCATACCCAGGAAACATCCCTATTACAACACTAGCAATTACACACATTCAATCGATAATTGAATAAGTACCTACCTTAATTCAGAACTTATTAAAGTTCAATATTTGACCTTTTTGGTTAAGCCCAAGAAAGTTTTCAGGAAAAACGTTTGTTAAATGCTACAAACTTTTACGTTTCGTCTGTCGAACTACTGAGGTTGCGCCCCTAACAAAAAACTCGGTCAAGATTAAGGGCCTTAATTAAGATATCCTTTTTCTTGTTTTAATTACGAATGAGACAACCACCTCGTTTAAGCTAATTTATGTACTAATATAAATTAGATTATAAAACTATTTAATTACACTAAACTCTTTTTTCCGGGGGTTCGATTGAGTGTCTTATGTCTCAATAGTAAGTACGTAATAATATAAATAGCATTTTACACAAACTGTAAATAAAACAGTAAGATATTCGAATAAATAATATATAAAACTCAAACATTACTAAGCACCAATATTTTCCCCAATACAATTTTTATTATAACACATTCAATCCGAAAAGTAATAAAAGCTTAATCTTTATTTTTAAGTATTTTTCATAGAATTCTCTGAAATTGACAAATGATAAAAATAACCCTTGTTTCCTATTTTGGGAAAATATGTATTTATCAAAAATATATATTTCGATAAATACATACATATTTTTTATATTATGAGGTCGTAGTGACCTAGCGGTTCAAGGAAGGGATTTGTATGCACAAGGTTGCAAGTTCGAAACCACTATGGACAAGTACCAATGTGAATTTTCAAAGTTTGTGTACTTTCTTAATTATTGTAAGACACTAATTGGCAAACGGTGAAGGAACACATAGTGAGGAAACCTGGATTCCAAAAATTGGAATCTGTAGTCGCCAACCCGCAATGAGCAAGCGTGGTGATCAATGCTCGTGCCTTCTCTAAATGAGAAGAGGCCTGTGCCCAGCAGTGGGACATTCTGTCATTCAGTCTGTATTATGACCGCATATTATTGTAGCATTCAATAGCTACGATGCCATAGAAAATAATACACGAATACCAAAACAGGTACACTTATAGCACCACCGTTTTCGTCTTTCCTGTCGATAATTCAAAAAATAACGAAGTCGGTGTAGATTTTTGGACAAAAAGTAAAGTTTTAATTTTAAAAAAATTCAAGAAATTGGTCAGGTATTTAATGAATTTGAATCCTTGAACATTGAAAAGCGATGTAGTCACGCACTGCAAACGAAAATCAATCTCGTTTTGTTATTAAATTAAATTATTTTGAGTAAAAATTACTGTTTTTTTATTGCGTTTGTTAACTTAAAAACCTAAATTTTTTGCTATTGTGGACTAGTAGGTACTATTTTATTATCTGGTTTAATTTATGGCCTTATATATCATATCCATACTGAGTACCGTATAATTATAAGTAACTTGAGAAAAAGTCTTACAGTTCAGCTCCAGTCTAACGACCTTTTCCTGGGGTGGTACTAAGTTGGTGTTGGATGCTCTGCACTTGAAGGTGGTGTTGAGGTCTTCTCTCTTCAGATGCTGAAGCTCCAAGCGGTTGACGATGACGTGTGTGTCGGTCTTGACGCCTATGTACTGCGAGGCTGGGGTGCCGTCTATCCACCAGGAAACTGTTGGCTCGGGACGACCTGATAAAGGATATGTGATTGAAATACCATAATATTTTTAAGAGTTTTTCTTTTCGGAACCAGTATTTAAAAAAAACATGGGTACAAAGTAAGAAACAAATAAATACCAAAACATATAACACGTGACTTAACAATGATAATAATAATTTTGTTATAAATAAAGTACTTATATATTTTTCAAATATATAAGTACTTTATTTTTTTTTTTAATTTCTTTGTTGTTAGTTAAACTATTCAAATAAAATAATTCGCTATTATATCATTATATAAATTATTTGCTTGCATCTGTTGATAGGATGAGAAAACACTTCATTAAATAATAATACATTGTCACTAACAATTTAATAAAAAGAAATGTATTTTTTGTTGGGAATAGTTATAAATACATAGAACTAATAAAAAAGCATTTTTATCTATTACTAATAAGAAATATGAGCAACCACAACATAATCCCCAAGCATGGCAATTGCACACACCACATAATTAAGTATGTTCATGATAAGAGGGTCAGAGCCTAAACCCTGTCCAGTCCACTGCATCATCACAATTGCTGGGCACACGGCCGAAGATAATCCGGACACTGGCTTGAAGCCAGGCGGCCATACTGCGGACTTTTCAATGAACCCATTCAAATGGAATATCTCTCTCAATGTTTCCATAAAAGAAATCAAGCAATAGAAAAAAAAAGAACATTGAGCGGTGGCTCAATATTTTTGCGTCGTCCAAGTTCGGACTGATTTAAGTTTGTCCAAAATTGAATTTGAAATTGAGTGACGTTTTTTATTCATTCGTCCGGTTTTAAAATGTTCGTTTTAATGCAAAAAAATAAATGTAAGATTACGTCGAATTAAAAATCCGCGTGGAACTCAAACATAAGAGGAATATTTCCGATAAGAGCAGCTTTAAAAATACGCATTAGGTAATGTCCTCGGGTTAATTAGAATTTTATATCAACTCTTTTACAGATAAAACTAGTACTTTTAAGCTAGATTATTTTAATTTATTTGAAAGTGCAGCTCAAAGATTCTTTAAATTTAAAGTTTAAAATCTGTTTTTTTTAAGTAGTTTATTTTCTGTCGCCAACACAAATTTTATATTGTTGTAATTGCATAACATTCATCGATGGATTTTTCACAAACCTTAGTTACAACTTTGTATTACCAGTCTTAAATAAAAGCACTCCTAATTCACAAAACACATTTGTAACAACATATTTCATCATATACACTTACCGCCTCGTACTTCACACACCAGGACCAATGCTGCTCCTTCCTCCAAAGGTCCCACCACGCCAGAGACATCGGCCCCAGATTTGTCGTAAAGCAGCATTTGATGCGGAGGCACTAAGACAAAACCAGAACAACATTACGGACATGTTATAAAGGATTTTCCTCCACTCTTACGCAGGCCTTAGACATTTAAATCATTTGTCCAACAGTTTTATCAAATGGGGATGAATGTCTGGGAAAATTCAAATAGTATGTAGAAATATAAATTTTCGTATTTCTATTTAACCATTAATAAATGATAAATATAACTTTAGTTTAACAAGAGTTGACCGACTAGTTTATAATTATAATCTATCTATATACTTATAATAAATCTGTAGAGAGGTCAATTCTGTACATCAAATATATTTTCAAAATAACTATCAGGGGGTGATTAGTGATCGATACTGATGCCAAAAATGCAATCAGTAAAATTTTTGTCTGTCTGTCTGTCTGTCTGTCTGTCTGTCTGTATGTTCCTTATAGAAACGAAAACTACTCGACGGATTTTAACGAAACTTGGTACATTTATTCTTCATACTCCTGGGCAGGTTATAGTATACTTTTCATCACGCTACAATCAATAGGAGCAGAGCAGTGAAGTGAAATGTTGGGAAAACGGTATTTTTAAGCTTCCGTCGCGTATGCAGCCTTAATGGTTAAAGCTACATAGAAATTATGTATGACGGAAATGTTCTACATAAAATTATCTAAAAAATATCCCACAACAGCATATGTCGATCTTTTATGGTTGACTCACAATAACACGTGTAACTCCCGATAGCTTAGCAGTTCGGAGCTTTCTGATTATATTTGTTTACTCTTACGTTTATAATACTCTCAATCATCCCTAATTAAAAAAAAGCTAACATTATTACCTATTCAATAAAAAAAGAATCATAGAAATCGGTATAGAAACACCAAACTTATACATGAAATACGATAATAAGCCATCGCGCCGCGCCGTCGCGCGTGAATACTGAATCATGCTATAAGGATTATTTTTGTGTAACGTGACATATTATATTTCCCTACTAAAATACGAAAGTTAATCTGTCTGTTACATCAAAACCACTGAACAGTGAGGAAGGACATATGCTACTTTTTTACGAAAAACGACGGAAACGCGGACGAAGTCGCTGGCAAAAGCTAGTTTATAATAAAATAGTTTTCTGAATAAATTGTACTAAAATAATAAAATATCTTGCAATTGTGAAACGGTATCAGGAAATATATTTAATCAAAATAACCACCAAGTAACGTATATTTATCTTAGCGTCACTCCTTGGCAGATAAGTACATTTTGATTCCAATATTATGTTCGGTATCCTTACCAAGTACAAGATAAGACACATTAATACGTACTTGAATAATACGGTTATAATAAAAACACTCTACTTGACGATATTGATCTTAATCAATATGAAAATCGAGGGCATGATCGTTCACGATATTACGCGAGCGGCGGATTTGATTATTATTTGACGCCATTAATGAACACCCTCCGTCCTCAATGGTAATTGGATATTTTATGATGTTATGAATATGCCTGATTATGTAAGTAAGAGAGTTCTTTGTGTGAACAGTCCCTTTGCTAACAAAAGGCTCCTTGCAAATTACCTCTCGGCGCGAGCAGACTAATGGATTTCAATGGAGTTGCATATATGCGATGTAGGCTTACTTTTAAATGCTTTGTTCTGCGCAAAAGAAATTTACTTCCCTCATCTCCTTTGCTTACGTCTTTCGTCGCCTTGAATAGGGTAATTTCTTTGAAAAGCTCAACGGTAGTTTGCTTGGCATTTTATAGGCTGTGGTTATATTTTTATGCTCTTCCCCGTGTAATATTTCTTAAGGATACTGTACCGCCACCACTGAATAAGCCAATTTGAGTTATTATAGAATAACGGTTGCGGTACTCGACAACGTTATTAATAAAATCAATTTACTGAATATATTAATGTGAAAACCATATGAAATGCCAATAATTCACGTTCGATACGAGTTGTGGAACTGGTAAATAGCGTTGCGAAAACACAGCACTGCGCCATATTAATTATAACATCATTCACCGGAGAATTAATACAATCATCTCATTTCATAAATTACTGAAGCGTTATCGCCTAAAAAGGTTTTAATAAGTAAATAAAGGGATCAGGACGGAGGGCTGATAACGTTCAGACAATTTGATCTATTCAAATCTAATTTCCTTTTAAATTTAACCTGTCTCCTGCAGATTTTATCTGTGTCATCGTCGGCGGGCATCGTTTTTATCAGTGAGGCAGCTGAGCAACCTCGCCGATCCCGAG
The DNA here is from genome assembly GCA_932294365.1 of Diachrysia chrysitis. NCBI lineage: Eukaryota > Metazoa > Arthropoda > Insecta > Lepidoptera > Noctuidae > Diachrysia > Diachrysia chrysitis. The sequence goes on from OW028661.1 coordinate 5,503,036, forward strand.
TCGACAGTTCATAATTAAAATGTCTGCGCGATGTCATCACTTGGCGACCGCGCGCTTCCCGCGATTCGTCCATAATGACTAAATTGATTCACAGTCGTCGACCTATAAAATTTTCATTTAAAACTTACTCGATTTTAATTTTAACAAGGTTTTCTAGACCAGTGGACCAGTGCTACTTAACTTACCGACTACCCATTCGCTACTCGCCAATTTTTATGAAAGGAGCGTTTAAGTAATAATTCCAAGAATGTTTTGCTTGTTATTATATTCTGAATAGCTGAAGCTTTATTCAGAACAACTGCAGGGACGCGAAGTTTAGTGTATACGATAAAAAGAACAAGTTCGTTCTAGACTGAGTTCATTTGACTCTTCAAAGTTTTACCTGATGTTACAGTTACTTTGACTTAGTATTTTTATTTGGTGTTAATTCAATTTGCTTTGGTTCATTAAGCGATCTTTGTTTAACTTTGGCGTCTTCAAACTTACCTATTACAGTGAGTCTGATTTGGAAATTTCTAGTTGGTGAGTTTTTGAAGTCGACTCTACATCTGTAGACGCCTTCGTCATCCAGTTGTACTGAGCTGAGAGTTAGTGCTGCTGGTCTGGCGACGGTGGCGAAGTAGGCCCTTGGACCAAACGCGCCCGGGTCGGACCACTGCAAGGCTTTGTTGAAAGAACGCCCACGTACGTCGAAACTGTAACAAGGATTTTTTTTAATGTTGCTATCAATGTTCAATCTTGTTAACCCCTCCAACTAAGCTAAATATGCTTGTATCTGGAGTAGATCCCGTCATTAGTGCAATGGGTGGGGTTCGAACCTGCGACCTCTCGATCAAAAGGCCGTCACCCTAACCATTAGGCTATTGTCAAACAAAGTTCCTAACTCTCTTAGACCTACTATTTAAATTGCCGAAGAAGGTTCCAGAAACATACTAACTAATACAGCTTTTGTTGCCAAAAAAATCCCATCAAACTCTTGTACAAAAACCAGGTACAAGCAGATCTCTAATGCAATCACGTCCCCGAGCCCAATTTAATAAAAGCGACGTAAATTGCCACATGGTCCGCGTCTAAATTTATTTTCCTTAAAAAAAATCTGTCAAATTCTAGAATAAAAGAACAGCCCCAACACGGTGAAGTTTTTCAATTTCCGGACAGGCTACATTTTCTCAATCTACGGAGCTCCTTCCTAATTTAGAAAGCAAGCTTTGACAGAGATGATTTGATTGTAAACCCTGCTGTTTTCAGGTAAATTTAACAATTTAAGTACGCATTTTATGACGGTATTATCTGGGGTTTTGTTTTGCACAGTTGCTGATATTAAAAAGTAATTATAAACAATTTACAACATATATTATAATGGATATTTTATCTGCGTGCGGTTGGTAGCACACAAAACTTTTTATTTGACTGTATATTGGCATTCAAACTTGGAATACTCTCTTTTGTTCGATTGCTTCGTAGAAAGAGATTCTAAGTATATATTGTATTTCCGAGTAAGGTCTCTCTCTCTCATATAGAAAAAGAACGAGCTAGATGTTAAAATTTAAACTAAAACCTGGAATCCATGTTTTTACGTTTTCTTTCCTATACTTTCAACTTAGTCTTAAGACAAAACCAAAAAACACTCATCAAGTAAAGCCTTGCCTTTGTAGCTTGGTTTTGAACCTGCAAAATTGCAAATGCGGCCGGTATTTGCGAGATTAAGACAACTTTGGTGTCATTAAATACAAATTAAAAGAAAAGAAAAATTTAAAACTCAGACCGAACTTGAACCTACACCTAACTTTTAACCTAGTGGTTAAACTACATGTTATAGCCAGTATTGGCTGCGCAAGCGTTAATGGGTAATAAATAATAAATATAATAAATCTTTGGTGTCTTTATCGTCAAAAATATATATTTATTAAAATCTTTGCTGGAACATCCGATAACCCTATCAAAACTTCTTACAATTAACTCATAGGTATTGTAGGACATTGACGAGCAGCCATCGGACCATCAAGTGTGATTTTCTTAACGAGGCAACATTACATCTTGAGTGTGTTTCGTTGTAGGTGTGTTCTTGCTAATTGGATTGGTTGTGCTTGGCTTCAGCTTATCCGTTTAAGACACTGAACGGTTCGTTAGCCCCGACTTTCTATTAATTAAATATGCATTCTCATTTTTTAGAGGCAGTCTCTCGGTTAAATGCGAACAAAATGGTGGTGCATTTTTGTACGTTTTAAATTATTAGTCTATAATTATTAATAACTTTAATCACTGAATATGCTTGTCAGTATTGAAATTTCAAAACATAATAAATATTATCTTGCAATACAGCAAATTTTTTAAATATTATGTACCTACCACAAAAATAATTGAATCTTTACTTGGTATTTACTTTTAATTAGTAGGGAATCAATTAAAATTTACAACTAAAGTAAAAACAAAATAACAGCGTGTTCGAAAAAAGTATTATCTATTAACTACATTTTGAAATTGGAACGGTTTTATTGACATACGGAGTAATATTTGCTTTTTTTTTAACTGATAAAACTTATTCCATGTAACCTCTTTTAAAATTACCTTTTTGTAAATTAGCAGTATTTTTTTTATTTTTATAACTTTACGAATTTTTCGCGGTACAAGTTATGCAGAGGCTTTTAAGTTAATTTGTTGCTTCATCTACCAAGACGGATAACGTCTAGAAACGACTAGACCACTGGGGATATGCAAGTGAGGCACGTTGTATAAATATTTAAAGCAATTTAGTCTGATTACAAGTTAAATAAATTACTGTATTATTTTAAGGATATGTTCTTAAAAAAAAATTACCTCGAAACTACTGCAAGAACTTTTATTTTGTGTATTTTTATTCCTTTTATTTATTTTGACGTGATTAGGTAAGATTAATATGGTTAAATTAAACAGTATAAACTTAATTATTTAATGATTAGTACGTATTCATTAATTAAATTTAACCATTCCGACGATTTGAAAGAACATTAAAAATACAGATTAATTAGAAACATAACTATAACATATTCCTATCGCGGGTCTGCTGGTAGAGATTTAGAAATAAGGCTTTGTACATCTGTTCTATTATGTTGTTTCTTATGATTTTGTGTATGTTCATAAATTATTATATAAATAAATAACTTTTTTCATAAGAAGATAATATAGATATAGATCACCTGTATATAGGTTTCCCACCGCTCTTCCGGAACCAGAGCACCATGTAGACGCGGTCCTCAGTGGCGTCGGGCGTGACGTCACACGGAAGCGACGCCGTGCGCCCCAGCACCGCGTCCACGTCCACCGTCGACACTACAACAAAGATAATAATGGTGTTAATAGACGTAAATTAATTTATTATTAAGAAATGTTTATTATGTTATACTTAGGGAAACACCTTGGTATATTTAGGTAGGTACGTTTGTTTTATGTTAAACCTTATAATAACAATGCTGCCTAATACATGTCTCACTGCTGGACAAAGCTAAGGGGAGAATCCCAAATAGAGAAAAAATGCGTTTTATATTGGTTTACAATAAATTTAGGAGTTCAATAAATAAATTCTCGATTAAAATAAAGTATGAAGGTTCAGAATAGATGAATAGTTCAGAATTAGTTTATTTTTTATATACCTAATGTTTACTTAAGGGTTTTGAGTTCGTCCGAATAGTTTCTGATTTAATAATCATGAGCTAACGGGGTAAACAGTAAATAACAATGCAACCATGCTATTTTTTTTTTACAACTCACTCACGGCCATCTGACTCCAAACTAGGCAGACTTTATAATGGTAACCAGACCACTGATAAACATGCTTATATATTCCTAAATACATACATATTTTAGATAAATTACACCCAGACACAGAACCAACGATCGTGCTCATGATACAAAGATTTGTCCTGGGTGGGACTCGAACCAACGCCCTCCAGTTTATCAGTCAGGGTCACTAAACACTAGACAGACAGGCCCGTCGAATATATATACTAATACTCCGACAAACCTATTGTTACTGGTTACTACAGCATGTAACAAAAACCCTGTCCGTTCCTTATGAGTATTATTCGGCATCGTACTGCGCACACATATACGTAACTATTGAATGAATTTGAGATTATCACTTTATCCCGGTGAATATAATTAAATTAAAATAAAACTGATCAAAGGCAACACTGATCGCTCGACAAAGTTCACATGTACTACCTACAATTTTGTATCAAAGAGGCCGCTTGAGCGAGACATTTTTTTGTAGTACGTATGTTGAACCAGGATACCTTTATTGGATCGGACAGGGTTTTTATTACATATCGTATACTGGTTGTGTTGGTTGGTTATTGCTATTTTTTTCCCACAATTCCACGAATTCAACCCGTTATTACATGACGTCACAAACATCGAAGGGATCCAAACAACTAAGGCCTTTGGCTACGGACGATGTTTTAAGGCAGTTTAGTAAGCGCTAAAAAAACCTTAATGTTATTCACTTCCCGAAGGCTTTTTTAACGTCCTTCTCAACCCTTAGCGAAAGGTTTTCCAGTTCTCCCTTAATCCCTTACGGCAACAGGGTGAGGGACCGCCGTGGGACCAAGTGATGGCGGTATGTACTTTAATAATAACAACCAACTTCACCCATTTTTCATGATAATGTCTGCCTCGATTGAATTAAGAGTGTTGTTAGAATATTAAACTGTGCAGAGTTTGGATTGAACACTCCAATATACAAAAGGTCAGTGTGTATAGTTGGTGATTCAGTTCACGAATTGAAAACTGTTAACGTACAATAAAAGTGACAAACAATCACATTCAATATTCAGACAGAGTCAGACTTCGAGTAGTTTCTATGAATTACACAATTACCTACTTTATTGCATTCCACAATGCCCTGAGCCCTTTAGCAGTAAACTTCTAGATACAATTGTGAACCCTAGCCGTATTGGTAGATATAATAAAATAATGAATGCAAAATTTATTTCGTCTGTCTGTATGTTACGCTTTCACGGATAAACCGCTGAACCGATTTTGATGAAACTTGGTAGAGGGTAAGCTTGGATCGCAAAAAAAGAAAAAGGCTACTTTTCGCCGCGATAATCGATACCCACGCGGGCGGAGCCGCGGGCAACAGCTAGTTATATATAAACCAAATCACACCTATAATCATTGTCTATGGAATAGGTGCTAATAGCATATTTGAAATTTGGGTTTGTTAGTTCAGTTTTGTATTTTTCAGACGCATCCCGTTCCAGGATCTTAGTACGTATATTTTTATTCTATTGGTTTAAGTGTAGTTACTAATAACATAATATTATATCTAAGCTAATATCAAACCCGTATTATACAGCCAGACCAAATTTAAAAAAAAAAGCTGAAATTTAATTTACTTTACATCACATCGATTTTATAAAAGCAAACAAACATTAAAACAAAATTACTTTTAATTTACCAACTTAAATTCCCGTCAGTTTGATTTCATCTTCATTATACGAATTACAAAAGGATGACAAAGGAACGACGATCCATTTGCATTTAGAAATAATCCGAAAAGGGCATTAAAGTAAAATTTATTACACTCTTGATAAAAAATAACTCCGAGCATAAGACACTTTCAACAGTTTATAATAAAATAAGGGCGCAAAAAACTGAAGAAAGGAATCCCTGGTGTAATACATTTATTCATTACGAAAGTAATTTAATGAAAAGTCAGTAAGGTAGACGGTAACAATTCTGTTGTGTTCCGTACATCTTAAATGAACCCACGGACACTCCATTAAAAAAAATGCACTTTTACAGAATAGAAAGTGTTTAGAATTACATGTGCCATAACCACGGGAGGGTTAGATTAGCCGGGAAACTAGTGAGTAAATTACTGGTCAGCCCACCTCGCAGTTCTAATCTTGCGATCAACGTGTTAAAGTGCTGATATATCATACATCACTGCTCTGAACCCAAAGTAAGTAGCTAAAGCATTTGTGTTATGGAATTCAGAGACAGCGGCGGGTTAGGTACGGGCTATCGGTTTGTTAAAAAATTGTCACTCATCTACGGCCGATAACGGAGGTTATGCCGCGCTCGCCGCGGTTAGTCCATAGGCCTAGGCCTTCGATCATTGACAGTCCTTAAGTCATTACAATTTTGACAAACAGACTTACTATGGGATACTCTGTTACCCAGTAATAATATAAACTTCTCCTAACTGTAGTTGTCCTTTATAGGGATTTAATAATGACTTAAACTTTAAATTAATGGTTTGATATTTTCGTTATTATTTTATAATAAACAAAAACGATAATTTAAATTAAATACAATATAACGATATTTAATCTTTGTGTGATGAGCACGATCATTTGTTCTGTGTCTGGGTGTAATTTATCTATAATATATATGTATTTAGAAATAAATATATACGTATGTTTATCAGTTGTCTGAATACAGGCTCTGCCTAGTTTGGGATCAGATGACCGTGTGTGAGATGTCCCAAGATATTATTAATATTATAATATATTATTAAATTTACTGTTATATTTAAAAACACATTTTATGCTCTTAGCAGTAGTATATCACAGGGACAGAAAACATACTACTGAATGTTTAATTATAGTAGTAATAGCTTCTGCTTCTGCTCAGCCTTTTCGTGGGTCGACTTCCAGTCTTACCGTATTCAGCTGATTACCGTACTTTACATGGAGCGACTGCCTATCTAACCTCCACTACCCATTTTACTGGGCAAAACAGTATCCCATGGTAACGACTAATACTTATAATAATAACTTTAATTAATAGAACTATGTTATACTATATTATGTTCCTCATACAATGAAATTTATTTCATCACTTCTTTCGCTCATTATTGTAATATTGTTAGTGTTGTATGTAATCTCATTACAATGAAAATCATCAAAATTAACAATTTGAAAAAAAAACATTCAAATTGAGAACCTCCTTCTTTTTGAAGTCGGTAAATATCGCAAATCTTTTTCCTGCTGTCCCCAGGCATTTATTATTTATTCGTAGGTACCTCTAATATCATCGCATAAATTTACAAATTCTTCCAACGTGTACTTTTTATATCAACAGAAGTTTTGACTATATAGAAGAAAGATCATAAAAGCACCAATCGTTAAATTTTTGACTGATACGACTTCTAACAGAAACAAAACACGATATTATTAATTAAAAAGTTCTAATAAGTGAATAAATAAATAAATAAATGTGAACATCACATACCTTGCTCTGAACCCAAAGAAGGTAGCTAAAGCACTTGTGTTATGGAATTCAAAGACAACGAAGGTACCACAAACACCCAGACCCGAGCGAGACAATGGAGAAAAGGAGTTTTCTACACGGTTTTCGACCCGGCCGGGGATTGAACCCGGGACCTCAGAGCTGGCGACACCTTGAAAACCGATGTGTACGCCACTCGACCACGGAGGTCGTCAAAGTATTATTCTGTTATCTCATTTATGAACGGGTCACTAAAGGCTAGCACGCATTAGGTTAGTTACACCAAGTATTTTATTCCAAATGCCACAGTACCCCACATTTATCACGAGCAACTAATTGGAGCCTCTGTTTTTCTTCCACATTTATACAACCAAACAACAAAATTTTCTTTCGCCAATTTAGTTACACATAAACATACGTGTCGAGTTTGGGAATCAATCTAATAAAGGAAGACAAAACTCAATTGTCGGTTACAAAGGTTCGCTCTATCGGATCACCGTTTGAGGAAATAGTATTTCGCGTGGATTTTCATTTTGTAAACATCAATTCGTATGTATTGTGTATACAAGTGCCTTCAAGCAACCTATTTGTCACACTAATAATAGCAAGCGAAGTTAATGACCTAGCAAGAGGAAATGCAATTAGCGTCAAGGCTTATATATCGTGATTAGCGCTTTACTTCGATAAATCACAGCACTAGTTATTGCATGAAAAACTGTTATGTTTTAGCAATCTTATGTAGAGTTTAGTTAAAGCTCAGAATGTCATCAGACGCCTATATGCCAATATTAATTACTAGCTGTTACCTGCGGCTCCGCCCGCGTGGGTGTCGGTTATCGCGACAAAAAGCAGACTATGTCCTTTCTCAAGCTCTAGACTCTCTGTTTACCAAATTTCATTTAAATCGGGTCAGTAGATTTGGCTTGTAAGTGCGACAGACAGACAAACAGAGTTACTTTCGCATTTATAATATTAATAAGGATTTTTCTGAGACCCCGTTCAAATTATGAGCTGTACATACCATTTTTTTTTTTTTTGTTTGGGCGGGGGAATCCTCATGGACACCCGCTCACTCGGGGGAGCGAACGGGTAGTGTCAGACTCTTACTGACTAAACCTGAACCGCCGTGCTACGTCATCCGCGTGTTGTGTTGGTGCGTGGCAATGCATTGCAATTCATCACGCACGAGCTGTACATACCATACACCTTTCTCTTCTGTGCCCGCATGCACATGCACGTATTGGATCCAATTCGCCAGTTTTGATTAATTTACTAAAAAAGTTGTGGGAAAAGGCTTAAGCTTGTACAGAGAAAGCATGAACACTGATCACAACATTCACACTGCCGGACGGCATAATTCTTCACGGTTTTTTTTAATCAACAATAATACTTTTGTAACTAAGAAAATTACATCTTGATACCTACTAGTCTGGATTCGTACATATTTCGATCATTTAATAAACAGTCCATTACAGCATCTCAACCTTAAAAAAAATATTATATTATTAATATTATACAAACATTTCGAAGCAATATTTAACGATAACATTAGAGAAAAAATAAGTAAACTATAGAGCTCGCCAATCGAGTATGTACAGTAGGCACTAGTATGAAATAGTAAAATCGTAAAATTAGTATCAAAACAGAGTTCCGTTTTATTAAACCCAACTTTAACCCGTATATTACCCTAATAATATCGAAACTATCGCAATTTTCGCAAAAACGTCTGTAGTCACACGAAAAATCACACAAAACAGTAAACAAGCGAAGTACATTTAGCTAAATATTTGCTTACGCGCGTCTACTAGTGATGCGCGCTCTGTGCTTGTCTTATTTACTCTAAGGCGTTAACAAATGATTATGATCTTTGTTTTTAACTTTAATAATACAAGTTCATGTGTGTTCTTGAACGGAATACTTATAGTTTAGTTCATGATATTAACGTAACAATTTATGTTATTGTTAACTCCTTCAAGTAAGCCTAATGTAATGTTGGTAACAAGTATAATAACTTATGAAGTTAAAGTTGGAGCCGAGTTGTATTGCGGTATCTTCACTTTTAATTGTGATGTAGAATATTATGAGGGAACTTGCTAGTTTGTCTTGTGTATTTATAATAATGAATCCGGTTTTGAATTAAACTCATGTTCTGAAAGTAGGGCAAGTAAATGAAGTATTCAGTCGTTAGTTGAATTTTAATGTAGTATAGAACAATTGGGCTCTCTTTATCATAAATGCTACTTTGTTAATTAAATTATTATCTGAACAGGGAACGTCAAATGCTTAAGACAAGACAGACCTGCATGTTGATATTTTATGCCCAATTAAGTAAATGATTTTTGAAGTGAAAACTTCTTAAGCCGCGTTGGGTACTTTTTGGGAAAATCTTAAGATTTTGTGTCACCGACATGCTCATAACTGTTTAATTGTAGAAGAAAAAAAGAGTACAGTACAATAGTGAGTACTAAATAAGTATAATAATATTTTTAAGATATAAAATAAATAACAGAAAATCCCCGATTTATTTTGGCGTTTGAAAATTTAATATTATTTTAAATTATTTATATCTTCGTATTTTATTTTTAAATTTCAAATTTGATATAAGAACTAACTAAGTTTTAACTTCAATCGGCAGTCCCTAAAACTGCCATTTTTTTTTTTCATTTTGTCCTAACAACAGCCACTGCAAATAGTCATAGAGGTCAGTATTTTTTATCAATCCATTTATCCTCACCATCTTAACACTCTCCCATTTACATAATTCTCAACAATCAACTTCTTTTTCTCCAGCGCCATCTCTTAATTCAATTATATTCCTCTCTACTCATACATATACATCATAAAATTATGACAACGAGTCACGCCCGTCAGTCAATATGTCTTACTCGCAAATCGCGTTCCTCAGGTATCCGTTATTGCGTGAGAGGCAGGAACCGTCGAGACGAAGCATGCATTATGATAATTCACGGCCGACGGAAGAGGCAAGCCGCGCGAAATGCCTTGTAGCACGTGATGAGACGTGCTCAAATAATTTTATAATAAACATGTATTTGGATCTTTATATTCGACGGTTTAATATTTCAGTCGCTTTTCTTATTTGAGAAGTTTTAGTGAAGTGCTCTGTACACAGTTTTATTTAAGAGCGTATTATGTTTGCGGTGAATATGCCTGCTGTATGCGAACCGTGCACTTTTATAAAAGAATGAATAAATACTTAGTTTAGAATATTTTAAAGAATATATTACACATTTGCAAAAATCACAGCTTGTGTTGCCATTGTTGATACTTTCGACACGCTACTATAATTTTAAGGGTAATATCTGCTTTACATAGACAACTAAATATAAACCACATTTGTAGTCAAATAAGACTGCAAGCAGACTGACAGTAATATAACTCTGTATATTCATTAACCTTTCAAAGATATAAATAAAAAATGTGTTAGTTCGTTCATATTTTATGTAAGAATTCTCAACTGACTCTTAAGAGTTCTTACAGTGTCTCACCGCACACCCAACGAACTAGAGTTTCTTTTCACTACACGTTAAAAGATATCTCTATACAATTGTTGATAATGATGACAATTAATAGGAGAGCTACGTCTATTCTGCGTCTATTTAAAATGTTATATAGTTTTTAAAGCGAAACCTGATTTCCTATTTTAAATCACAATTACATAATTTCAATAATTTATAATTACTGTAAACTGGAAGAGCTGGACCTTCCTTCACAAGCAAACTTTGCTTTAAAGGAGGTTCCAAATAATGTTATGTACAAACATTGTAATGAAATATTTTTTTTTTTCTTAGGTTGATTTTTAGATTTAGACAATGTGATCGCCACCCATTTAATATCAATATCATTAGTTTTAAAAGGTACTGATTATACAAGAGAACATTTTTTTTTCTCTTTGTTGACTTAACGTTACAAATTTGCCCGTCAATATTAGAATCTCTTCTAAAAGTTTTATACTTAGTTCAAATTAACATTGAAAAGTAGCGTACACACTGGATTTCAAGGTATCGCTAGCTCTGAGGCCCCGGATTCGATTCCTGGACGGGACAATGTGGAAAATCACTTTTCTACATTTTCTTGGGTTTGGGTGACTGTGGTACCTTCGTTGTATCTGCCACAACACAAGTGCTTAACCTACTAAATTTGGGTAAGGTTAGAGCAGCAATGCATGTGATTGTTGTCCACATAAATTTATTTATGCGTGTAAGAAAACGCTTTTTAATGAGTTCACACATATTTTATGTATACCATTCTAGTCTTATATTTACTTGTATGTTTACTTTCTTCGTTTAGTACCTCAGTTTACTGCTATCCAAGGATAAAACACCAACAAAATCCTTGTATTAGGGCTCTTACATGTTTTATGTGCGCGAAATTAAATTGCTAAATTTCTTTTAAGACGCCTTCTACCATTCGGAATTGAACAAGATATACCTTATGCTGGTCATAAATTATTTTTGTAGTGTACTACAAATATACTGTGGAATAAAATAGGTTTGCGAAACAATTTAAAAATATTACATGGAACTTAATGTGTGTACATATTTTTTTATATATAACCTTTTAGGTGTCCTAGTGCTAGGCAAAGGTCCCAATTGGCATTATTACATGAAAACTAAAATTTAATATGAAAATTCTGAAGATGCTACAGTAGGTAGTTGCTCATGATCTAAAAATAAGTTCTTCTTTTGCCTAGACTTTTTCCAAGCTTTGTCGGGGTCGGCTTCAAGTCTTACCGGATTCAGCTAAATACCGTACTTAACACGGGGCGACTGCATATCTAACCTCCACAACCCATTTTACTGAGTAACATAGTAACCCAAAGTAAGACTGGTTGTCAGAATTGTAATGACTTAACGTCTGTCAAAGATCAACAAAAAAATAAGTTTCTGTAAAATAATCCATATAATTACGTATATTGTAACATTTAATAGCTTCATAAGGAAGAGGTATCTAGTTAAACCAGATCAACACAAATCGAACCTTTTTTATAAATAACTACAGACCCGACAGTCGTTGCTGACAATCTATACAAAAATGGATATAAAATTTTCGACATTGCCGTGTATTTTTCGCAAATTTTGCGGTTATACAAACAACAACAAAAAAAACAGCCAAATCGGACGAGTTCTCAAATGATGTTCTATCATACATGTATTAATTTTGCTTTATATAGTTATAAATTATGTTAAGCAGTATAACAACTATTTACTTTTAAACTATCACGCTGCATGTTTCTAATACTATTTTAATAAAACAGAATGAAAAAAATGAGTCTGCTTGCGACCACGGCCGGTGTTACCTGGTCGAAACGTCAAGCGTAAAGGTATTTATAAATGTTCGCGCTAATTCCCGTTTTATTAAAATAGTATAACAACTGAAAATTCGAATCGTATTTTTCTTTTAAAGGTACGTGAACTATTGTTGAAGTGTTTTTGTTGACTTGTATTTTTAGTAACAACATCATTATAGTCTAGTCAACATCGTTATTTTCGCCACGATATTCAAAACCTCAAGAATTTTAGGACGCCGAACTATTGACCTAACCAAAGCAAAACAAAGTGCTTATTACATAGCGCCTGTATTAAAACTCTTTTACACCTTCCGTTACCGGCTAGCCGATGCCGGAACCCCGGTAGCGCATGTAACGATAGCTAATGCATCCAGAAAGTTTACGACGACGATGACGGATATAACACCGGCCTGTAACTGTCCCACAGCTGGGCAAAGACATCTTACTATATTACGAAGGAACGAGCATTGATCATCGCTAGCTCACTTGCGAACTGGCTATTTCAAATTTGTATTTGTAATTCAGGTTCCTTCTTGATATTCATTCTTCACAAGAGTTTTTTAGAATACCTAAGTAAGAAGGTACATGATTTACAAGTACAAACTCTTTATATCACAAACGTGAACAAACAACCATGTAATACAAATTCGGTCATTGAACCGGTACGTTTTCTACACGATACGAAACGACGTCGGATAGCCGGTGCCAACTCCCGGTCACCGGGCGGTATAAAATAGCTGTTATTCAGGGCGGTGCACGTATCAGGGCGCCGTGTCGAATAGGTTGGCTTAAAAACTGCTTCGATCACGCGAACTTTTTGATTCAACCCAACATAAAAGAATAACTCAATACATGTCAAACTGCACTATTTATTCGGAAATAAAATATCAGATTGCGTCCCACAGTTAATCATTCTTTAACGTCGACATGTAAAATATGACTTAAAAATCCAGTGAGATGGAAAATTAAAAGCATATTTAAAACGCGAAAACTGTTCATAAACATTCGTTTTAAACTTTATTTTACGAGTTTAAACAATAAAGCGTATATTCTCTTTGTAAATTGTGCATTTTATCTATGCGAAATGGGCGTCGTTACTTTAGATTTTAGGTGCGTTGTAAAATATATAAGATGTTTGAATCTTGAACATCTTTGCTTTTGCACTAAATCTCGGTAAGTGGCTTTAAAATAAATAGAAGATTGTCTCACTTACTTTCTTACCTAATTGCGAATTGAATTGTTGTACACTTTGGTTTGAACATTTTAATTATGTTACTGTATTCATTAGGGTTCTGTCTATAAAATCCTTTAAGAGATGTGAATTTAAACTGATATCTTGACCGATGATTTGTCTTGGATGATTCAACACAATGACCTCATGATTTTGTGATCCATTTCAGAGATATTTACGCACCAACACGAAACGCGGATGACGTAGCACGGCGGTTCAGGTTTAGTCAGTAAGAGTCTGACACTACCCGTTCGCTCCCCCGAGTGAGCGGGTGTCCATGAGGATTCCCCCGCCCAAACAAAAAAAAAAAAAAAAAAGGTATCTAATTTCAGATCATAGTCAATAAAATATATTTTACGAAAACCACATAGACAAACCAATTCCAAATATCACGTTTGGTGCGGTGTCTTGAATCGATTATTCAATTCGAGCGAGTCTTGCGTGAGGAGTGGAAAGCGGTCAGCTCGCCGCCTGGGACCAACGCCGCACTCCCGGGGGAGGGACCACGTGACCGGACTTTATTTACACTAGCTTTGTTTTACTTCATAAAAGATTTAAATTTAAAGAGTTTTATTTTTATACTAGCTGTACCCCGCGACTTTGTTCGCGTGTTTTGCGTGTAACTCTAATTCTAATGTAAAAGTAGGTAAAATCGGTTCGGGGGATAAGCGCGTTTACGTGGTACTTGATCATTATTTTGTTGCGGAGTTATTTTAAAACTACGATATTTCCTAAGACATTATTTGAATTTAAATTCAGTAAAGATCAATTTGTTCAGAATTAAATACTTGTTATGAACAACGTATTTATTTGGATAAGGACTATTTAAGATAAACATTTCCAGAATAGCTTGCAGACGGTAGAATATTTTCCTACTTACTTGACAATTATCGTTATATTTTGGACAATTCACACAATTTCTTTATAATTTATAGCCTATGTGTTACACTGATGTATAAGCTATATTATTCTAAAGTTTCATTAAATTCCATTCAGTAGTTTTTGCGTGAAAGAGTAACAAACATGCATACATAAATCCATACATCTATACATCCTTACAAACTTTCTTGTTTATAGTATTAGTAAGGATAAAGTAAGGATGTAGGTGCTTAGCCTAGCGCGCTATATCAATAATGCGCGGTATCAATTAAGTAACGCGTTCACACATAGACAAATCAAATCAAATCATATCAAAAAGTTCATATTGCTATAAACCTCAAAAGGCGCTTAGGAAACGTTTAACGTTCATTACAAATCTAAATGACTCTAGGTACGCGGTTCCAAAATGTCCTTCCTATGGAGAAGAACCGGCAAAAAATCTCCATTAGGTCTTTCAAAAATGATTTATACATATTAAATATAGGTTAAATAGCGGTACTTGTTACTACAGCTTTAAATAAAACGTGTCACAATACTGGTGAGTTTTTTTATGCAATGAAATAGTGTTGTAGATTTCACCTCATTAATGTGTTATTGTAGCATCATTTAGGAACGAGAATCTTTACGATTTCACGAACAGAAAACAATCAATTCGAATCTGTTTATTGACTCCTATTCCGACGAAATATTAGTCCAGTGACCGCTAAACCTCATTCAATAAATATTATATTGATACAGAACAAACGATTACAAATACCAAAGTATTTTCAATGCAAATATACGGAACCAGTCGGTCAATATTAAGGCCAATCCCTATTCGAAAAAGGTTTTGCGTGACTCCATTTTATACAAGCGTAACATTATAGCTTTCGTCCTAATTGCACTAATGATTCAAATTAATAACGTGGAAAGATAATGAGATGTGTTACACGCGGAATGTAATTAATTTTAGTCAGTTTTTTTTTCATGTAATCCGTTTAGAAAGTTCATTTTTGTTAAATTTGATAAAATGAACCTTTTTGCTTTTTATATGCCTACCGTTAATATTGCTGTTGTTTATATTTTACTACATGTTTTAGATTTTAAAAATGTCATAGCAAGTTTTACTATATATAAATAAATAAATTTGGACAACATCGCACACATTGCTCTGAACCCAAAGTAAGTAGCTATTTAGCACTTGTTTTATGGAATCATAGACAACGAAGTTCCCATAAACACCCAGACACGAGACAGAGTAAAAAAATATTTTCTAGATAGACGTCCGACGGTCGAAACCGGGACCTCACAGGGGTCTATAGAAGTCACTAATAATATAATTTTTTGCGGACATTAACTTTAACTTAGCTTTGAGTACCTTGATTAGTTTAATTAAATTTATTAGTCTCTTTAAAAAAAAAACATTTTCAAAACATCAACAAATGCAATCGTTGGTCCATTATGTGCCCTCAATTTTTTCTTTATTATAATATGTATATCCAACCTACATTTAACAAAACAATGACATTATTTTGTTCACAAACTTTATAGTTCATAAACAATTTGTTCAAATTCTTATAATAGGCAACAAGCCGTAACTGTATTAAAACTATGGCGCGCTAACAAACGAGAATTTATCACGCGACGTACCCATAGCACATCGCACATGGGGCTTTGATCATCTAATAGCTGTAGTATATAATGGAACATCAATTAAATTATATGAGTTGCATAAAGCCAAATACGTATAACGCAAAATCAAGACTTAGCATAAATAACCCGTAAAAAATATTATTAAAATAAAAGAAACTTTGTCTGCATGTGTTTATGTTTGTCTGTTACGCTTTCACGGCTAAATTACTGAACTGATTTTGATAAAATTTGGTACAAAGCAAGCTTAATCCTCAAGGAGAGGATAATCTTTGCTATAGGAGATAGTGCTACCAACCATGGAGGCAGAAACGCAAATAAGAGCTAGTTTTGTATAAAAAAAATACTTCAGTAACAAGACAGCAATCTAAAAATTCATTAAATATAATACACTGGTATACCTACACAATTATTTCTAATCCTGTTTTCATATTACTAAAAATTCTTCAATTCATATTATAAAAAAAAAAAACTAATTTTTGAAAGTGTTTGCGGCGCTGTCTTAGTCAGATAGCTTACACAACGACTTTGCGAAACCCTCATTTAACTTGAGACAATACAACGATATAATGACCAATGTTTGTCACATTCAAAGTTTACTTTCATCCAAGTATTTTAATAAAAACTCTGCAAAAGGAACTCGCTAGATAGAACCTTTATACTCTCAGTAAAGGTGGGTATTTGCATGATTTTAATTAAATCCTACTTGGTACAGCAAAAGTTACAAAAAGTCAATTTTACTATGAACTAGATAGAAGTCTCTTGTAGACTCGTGTTAGGTTATAAAACTTATGAGCAATTCGTTCAATTATTTGTTTTTCATTAACTAAGTTAAACTTGTTTGTTAATTATTTAATTTACTTTGCATCGTTTATAGTTTGATAAAAAGCATTTTTATATGATAAAAACCGGACTAGTGCGAGTCTGATCGTGCACTGAGGATTCTGTGTGCAAAGTTTGCTGTTTGTCGTGGTTAATTTCTCTAAAAGCACAAACTTTTAACTGTGTGGTTGAACTTATAATGTTTTCTCATGCATTAATAATACACTATTTAATTATCATAATCATACACTATTTAATTTCCAACTGTAAATATAAATTTGTAATCGCAAAAAAGTATATTTTTATGTTACAAAACTACAAATTATCAGTTTTCGATTTTTTCCCTTTATTTGTGACATTAGACCTCCTTTCTCCATTAAAAAAACATTTAATACTTTGGAAATTACACCTTTAAAAAGTTCTTTATCCATTACTAGCTGTCCCCCGCGACTTTGTCCGCGTGTTTTAGTTTCAACGGTTTTTAATTTTGCAATATTTTCCATTTATGCTTCGCTCCTTTTGGTCGCAGCGTAATGTTATATAGTTTATAGCCTTCCTCAATAAATGAGCTATCCAACACTGAAATAATTTTTCAAATCGGACCAGTAGTTCCTGAGATTAGCGCGTTCAAACAAACAAACTCTTCAACTTTATATATTAGTAAGTATAGATACTAGCCAAATGTAATATAAATGCATCATCAACTAAGTAATGTGTAATATAGATATACAAGTATAGACACAACGGCTTAGCCAGAGGGCGACGACCGCGGGTCATTAACTCAATGCTCATTTAATATAGTAAAAGGGCAGAAGGAAAACAGTGAGATTAACAGAGACCGGAAAAAGCGTTTCAAGTCTATTTATTGATACGCGAAGATTTGGTTCGTAATACTTCTGTTAGATAGACATCAGAAGGTTTCTCAAGAGTTCATAAGTACCTACGATATCGAAATAATACCAATATAATAAAAGAAAGAAAATGGCTGACGTTTTTAGTTGAACAGATATATTAATATATTTTCTCGATATAATTATAGTAAGAGTATAAATTGTAATGTCTACCGGAAAAACAGTAAATCTGTTCGTTAAATAAAATACTGTAAAACCATACTTAGAATTGTAATCACTTTAATAGCAATTACAAAATATTAAATAGCAAATGTAAAAAAAGGTATCAACTCATGCAATAAATTATGATAGATAAGGTCGAGAGACGAAGACGAGTTAGATGAAGAAGGAAAACGTGGCTCTGCAGGATCCGGGAGTGCATTTAAACTGTTTCACCTCTCAGAAGACAGATATAGATTCCAGCAGCTAGCAAACGACATTCATTGTATGTAGTGGCATTTATAAAAGAAAGGTGAAGAAGAATAGAAAATACTGCGGCGCGTAGCACGCGTCGTAGCGCAGCCTTATAACTACGCGCTACGACGCGTGTAATAAGCTACAGTGCTACGAGATCAATTACAAACATTTCAACGACACGCTAACGTTACGCAAAGCGTCTAAAAATAAGTCTACTCATTTATAAACATAAGATTGAACAAAATATTACGGGAACAAGTCAGCAGCGACCAGTCGTCGGTACATAATAGGCTTTAATCCCCTCATGCGTGTTTAACAGTTGGATTACTCGATTAGCCACCCTCAAAATTTTTAACGACAGAATTCAAAATTCAGCGTTCTTTTAATTGACCGAAAAGGCCTGTCACAGAGCGTACCCCAAAGTTTTAAGCTATGTATAATTTTTATTCATATACGTTTTTGCCCTCATCTGGGAATTATAATGTTAAGTAGGCGTTATAGCGTAATGGGTGTATTTTAAACACGCCATGATTTAATTAAAGTGCTTTTATATTGATACTTTTTTCTCAGAATAATATCAGTTATGAAGGACGAAATACGCGTATAAATAACAATACTTAATAAAAAGTATAAAAAGGTGGATTAATATACTTAAAAGATAAAATTGTTTTGTACTTATAACCGTATTAGGTTCTTTCTAAAGCCGGTAAAATCTTATATTATTTCCATCAGTTTACTTATTATTATTTTAGAAAATAATATTACAATAGGTACGCTTTTGGCGACCTAGATTCCAGAAAACAACAATAAGGACAACGCAGCAAAACAATAAATAAAATCATCAAAATAACTACGAAAAACTACTAAACATTATCTATATTTATCACTTAAACGTATTCTGTAAAAAGGCCTGAAAAGTTTCGGAACAAAAAAGCACAAATGCCGGTAGTCTTTATTCAAAACCTTTGTGGAACTTGACGCCGCCGACTCGACAAGTCAAAGTGGGCCCGAACTGGGAGTGTGAAAATGAAAAGCGTTCTTGTTTAGCCTTAAATGCAGACTTGAGACGAAAAGTCAGTATTAACTTTGTAAAACTAATAAACAACAATTTATATTGCGAAATTTTCGATTCAACTTGTCAACGTGCAAGAATTTCTGTGTCTTTTAGCGTGACAAATTTTGTGTTCAAACTTTATATAAAGCCATCAAATAAATTTATCGTAATTATGGGCCTTATCGAACAGAAGTTTTTGTTATTAAATGTAGGTACAATAGACCGAGTAATTTGAAGGTTGAGCTTCGTGTTTTTGAGTTTTTCATTCATTCGGTGACATGAAGTCAAATGGTTATCAACAGCAATTTAAAGGCTTGATTAAGAGGTGATAGCGAGCTACCAACTCGAACACTTATCATCAATAACACTTATAGATCTATTAACAGACATTTTAAATCTTCAAAAGACTTTTTTTTATCTAATAAAATGATATATCTTTCCACTACGACAAAATTCATTCATCATTTGGATTACCGTAAAAAAACATCTTTACAAAAACAAATCAGTTTTGTATCAAAACTTGACTTGTTAATTCTTGCAAGGCACACCTGATTAAAGTGTTTTTAGAGGGGCGACCGCATGCGGTTTTCAAAGTTGGGCTAGGTCGAGCAATTAACTTGCGCTCAGAGGACGGGCTACAGTTTAATTGTAATCAAAACATCACAGAGTAGTTTTACTACCCTACCTCTATGTATCTCCGAATTTAATTACGACGCAGCAAAGAAACGGAATTTAAAAACATTAAATCATTAAACTAAACTATATTTCATACAAGGAAATACTATTATTACTCATAATATTAACTCTAATCTAAATCACTATTTAATTTGTACCAAATACCTATTTAATATTAATTTGATGATGTCATATAGAATATTAACTCAAAATCATTGCCTACTTCAAACGTGTTACATAGCTATTAAATACCAAAACTCAATACAATCACGTTACATAGGTAGCTACTCCAATACTCCATATCCTAAACTAAAACCGCCACAGACATTCTTAGACCAAACTATTCCTAACTTAACTAACAAACTTACTTAACATGGAATCAATTCGAGTTAATGTTACCTAATATCATATTGCAGTATAAAGGTTCAGAAATTGGGGTAAAGCGGACCTACCTGCTTACTAAATTCGGGTTCGTTGGGGTAGGCAAATCCAGAAAACCACATATGGCTTGTGAAGTTTCCCGGCGTGAACCAATTAACCTCTAGAGAGAAACTCTCTCAGGTATTAAACAAAATTGACTTCAATATAATTTTACATTCGCTAGGTCGCCGAAAATGAGATTCAACCTAGGATAGGAGATATTAATGGTAAGCCTACTCGTAAGCATAAATGAAAAATTAAATTAACCCGTTATGAGCTGTTATGTGAAGTGACTTAATACGACTTACCTCTGTTGTTGCCAATAGGGTATTATTTCGTGTTCTTAAACAACTTATAATGCTTAAATATTTATGTTCCTCTACATCTATTACTAGCTGTTTCCCGCGGCTCCGCTCGCGTGGATGTCGGTTATCGCCAAAAGTAGCCTAAATAAAACGGTTTAGTAGTTTTGGCGTGAAAGCGCGAGAGACAAACAGACAGACAGAGTTACTTTTTCATTTATAATATTAGTAAGGATAAAACAAACTCCTCCGCCGCGTCTGTTTGTTTAAACGCGATGAACTCAAAAACCACCAAAAGGATTTTCATAAGGTTTTGTCACCAATGGATAGAGAGATTCACTAGGAAGATTTGTATGTATAATTCGTTGATATATTTTCTACCCGTGCAAAACCGGGATGGGTCGCTAGTAATTTTATATGATTTTGTCAAATTACTTTTTATACACATTGTACTCATCAGAAAAAGTTAATTACTTATATTTAATAAATGTTTGCATTTGGCTGTAGTACTGTTGGTTATTAGGTATCATGAATAATAAAAATTGTATTAATAAAGAAATGTCGAATCAATAAGTGAATAAATATTTTCTTCACGTGCACACAAACATTTATTGGTTATATGTCTAAAATTACTCGAATACAAGGCGCAAGCGTTGTGATCAATAGTAGTAAACTCAATCCTTTTCACTATAATATATATAATAGTACTAAGATTATTTGTAAACGTCGAAAACTCCACAAAGGCATTAATCAAGCGACGAATATTATTTATTCCCAGCAGTATATCGCAATACACGCGACGACACAGCAAAAAGTATTTACAGTTTATCAACTTTTCACTCTGCCCTGGATTAAGTCCGTCAACTGTCACTTAGTCCCGAAACCATCCGAGCCGTTCTGATGCAGGGATGGCACAATAATCATAATCCGTAAACAAAATGACAATTAAATTGGGTCGCGCAAAACTTTTTCGTTCGGACATTTTAAACCATCGACCGAACTATTGTTCGACAAAAATCGATTCTAGCCGTTTCAACTTCAGAGCTTTTACTCTTTATCCGATATATTGGACATCCAAGGAAAAACAAAGGAATCTTAATGAATAATGTCAAACACAACTTTATATAGAGCACGTGGTTTAGAGGCGTATATTGAAGCCTTTAGAAATGATACACAATGTTCGCGACCTAAATATGAAAATATCTATACCGCAAGTTTGGCAGCGAGTCATTGAATCTCCTTCCCTTACTACAGAGTTATTGGAATTGAAATAGTTATAGAAACTATTCTCAAGAAGATAAATAATGTGCTTAGTTAGTGTAAGACAATTGCTATCAATTATTGCTGGTGAAAATTTAGCAACAATACTAGTGAATTCGAAGAGCAATAGTCGTATAGAGAGTTAATGTAGGTATTTACTCTTCGGCTATTGACTTCAACATGATGTTCTAGTAATGTATTATTAAATTGTGGCTAATTTCCGATAAAAATATTTATGAAAAAAAAAATGTTGTCTATATATTACTAATATATAAAGCTGAAGAGTTTGTTGGTTTGAAGGCGCTAATCTCAGAAACTACTGGTCCGATTTGAAAAATTCTTTCAGTGTTGTATAGCCCATTTATTGAGGAAGGCTATAAGCTATATAACATTACGCTGCGACCAAAAGGATCGGAGCATAAATGAAAAATGTTGCAAAAATTAAAAACTGTTGAAACTAAAACACGCGGACAAAGTCGCGGGGGACAGCTAGGTATTATAATTCTAAAATTCAAAACTCATAACATTACCATAAAAAACCTAATCGCGCATCTACAGATTAAAACAAATTCAAATTGTATAGCTTGTAGTTTTTGATAATTATGCATTTCGATATTACTTCAGGAATGTAAAAACATCGCAATAAAAACGGCAAATTCTGCATAGTTCACCTCACCTATAACAAATCATCAAAACTACATTCTATACACGTTATCCTCTGGAATATTCAGTATCAATAACAACACAACAGCATAATGCAAGACGGTGTAACCGATCCTATGTAATTTACTTATATTCGTGAATCGAGTTCAGTCGGTCGTTCAGTCACGCACGACCTGCAATCCACCGGAAATCTATGAATTTGCCCTATTACCTCAGTTCCCCAGCCGTTTCCATACAGTTGTACCGAAATTACAGGCTGCAAAACCATATAGATACCATTCATTGATACTAGATAACACGTTAATGTATCAAAAAATATTTTTGTTATTCCAATTTTTCGTTCGGACGTTTTTAGTGGTATCGTAAATAGTTTGGCGCAGTACCCGCAAATGTATTGTGAACAATGCAATCCAGTATTTATTACAAGCATCAACATGTTTATAACACGTCTATATTAGTGTGTATTACATTCTATTTGAATTGTTAAAATTCAAATGATAGCCGAGTGGTATAGGTCACCACGCCAATTATTTCTTTGAGCGACATGCAGCGGGTTCGATCTCCGTATGGGTCAAGCATTTTTGTGATCCATAAATGCTTGTTCTAAGTCTGGGTGTTATTTGTGCATGTGATTTTAATGTTTGTGAAACTCCCTGCGATATAAGGATTAAAATATTGAGAGCGGGATGGTTTCAAAAAAGAAATATATTGAATTTTATATTTACGTGTCTGTTATGTTGTTTATTTATTTATTTATTCATATACACACAACAGACAAACAGTAAAAGATGTAAAAAGCAAACAGGTACAAAGGTACTGCTTATTTCTTATGAATTTACATACATAAATATATACACATTCAATAATAATATGGACAGCATTTAATTTAGACTAGAAAGAAAATGTTCCCTTACACGTCGTTGTATTAGATGCTAGTTAGTAAATGGATTATGCCATTAAAAATTATTATAAAAAAGTAATGTTGCTTTTTTATTAGGTATATTCCACGCGGACGACGTCACAGGCACAGCTAGTAGATAAATATTATAAAAGCTACACAGACATAAATTACGTAACACGAGTTACAATAAAAACTGATATCGAAACAATAGCCATATTTCAGGGAATCATTTGAATCACGAGCATTTCATTTTGTTTCGGCAATAAAGGAAAGATGGTGAAAAACCCCAATAAAAGTATCATATGTTATACAAGATTCTATGTTCGAGAGACGAGAGGAAATTGATATTATACAGATGTAGCTTTATGTATCAAAATATGAATTTATGATAAGTACTCGTTATTTTAATTATTTGTTACGCATTAACGCATGCGAAGCTAATATTTGTAATTAAATACAAACAGTAGAAGGCAGTAGCCGCAGTTTCGATTCCTGACAGAGGTTTAAGTTTTTCTTCTGGGACGTTTGTAAATTTTTTGAATAAAAAAATTATTTGCCCGGCTATCTTGACTAATATTATTAATGCGAAAGTAACTCTGTCTGTCTGTCTGTCGCGCTTTCACGCCAAAACTATTGAACCGATTTAAATGACATTTGGTACACAGATAGTCTAGAGCCTGAGAAAGGACATAGGCTTCTTTGTGCCGCGATAACCGACATTAACGCGGGCGGAACCACGGTAAACAGCTAGTATATAATATAATTATGTCTATTAAACAAATCATTTCTAAAATAACTGGATCATAATGTTCATATTTTCAAGCACAGAAGAATCAAAACTGTTTTAAGATTAAGTTTTAGATTTCAAATCAAATCATTTATCCTAAACATTTACTTTTAATACTCAAAAGAAAAAAAGTATTAAACCAAGTACGTATTCGATATTAAACGAAAACTTATTAATATATTTCTGAAATATTTAAATAAATGCATATTATATAAAACTTATTACTGAAACTTGAAGATTGTCATACAATTTTTGCTTAACGATGAAGGTGAAAGTTTTAGAAGCAAACTAGGGTCTAAATCCCACAGTTTACGAGAGAATGGGTCGCTCTCAGTAAAATACCACGCCGTGTTAAACCACCTGAGCCTTTGAAATTATGATTGTACTACGTTAGGTATATTGTATTTTCATATTGTGCCTATGTTTGAGTGCTTCTTGAATATGAAACTGAGGTGTGCAATAATTAAACTTTGTGTTGATATATATTTATTATTGTAAAGGTAGGTTGTGTGTATGCTTATTTTAATTATTTAATTTATTATTTCATACCAAAAAGTCTCAATTTTCTACAATATAATTAGATATCATTTATTTACTTAGATTCCAGATTTTTATCAGCTTTAAGTCTTAGTAGATAAAGAATAACTGCATACTTATCTTCTTCTGCGTAGCTTTTTTCCAAGCTAAGTTTGGGGTCGGCTTTCAGTCTTACCGGATTCATCTGAATACCGTATTTCACGTGGAGCGACTGCCTATCACACCTCCACAAACCATTTTACTGGGTAACACAGTATCCCAAGGTATGACTGATTGTCAGAATTGTAATGACTTAAAAACTAACATCGATGAACTGTTACAATTATCATTAGATACAAAATTAATTAAAACCCATAAAAAAAGTTATCTGTGACAAAGACACGAATAAAAACTT
Organism: Diachrysia chrysitis; assembly: GCA_932294365.1. Taxonomy (NCBI): domain Eukaryota; kingdom Metazoa; phylum Arthropoda; class Insecta; order Lepidoptera; family Noctuidae; genus Diachrysia; species Diachrysia chrysitis. The sequence goes on from OW028661.1 coordinate 5,528,420, forward strand.
CAGACAAATAAGAGAATATATGTTGTATAACATTCCTTTAAATGTCAAAACAACCGCAAGATGCTCGTACAATAAAAAAAAATACTCACCCCGAAAATATAAAAGAAATTGTTCAAAAAACGTAATTCAAAAAGTTGTGCGCAAGATTAGCGAAATGTAACTACCGTAAATGCTCGTTTGTGTCGTGATTGATAAAGTTACCGCTATATAAACAAACAAGTACAATGATTTATGTTACTCCTAGTTCGCTCGTTGCGAAATTACAAAGTTTTCCGTGGAAAATTTCTAAAATTCTAAAGTGTCCCCCGCTTCGTTTCTGTCTCCCACTTTGCCTGCCGTTGTCTCTGAACTGAAGAGTTTGCGAGCCGGGTTTAACTTAGTAGCGCCTTAAATATAAATTTCGCAAGTTCGCTTCACGAATGAAGTTATGGTGTTATATCGTAGCTCAACAAGTTAGCAGAAATTTTAACTTTCGTGTACTTAAAGTAATGGCTCCTGTTAAAGGATGTGAGCTTCCTCATCAAATAATAATTAATATACGCTAGCAACTTTTATATCCACCGAGCAACTAAAATTATTATTAAAAATAAAAACATTAAAAGTTCTAAGTTCTTTAAAAATAATTTGTTAAGTCATTTTGACAGTAGTTAAAAAAATATGCAATGTTTTCTACAAACGTTAAATATTCATATAATTAACTTAAACACACAAAGAAAGTAATTAAAATCTCCTAAAGACGTTCTCAACAACTCTGGCTTAAACTCAACCTTGATTATACTAAAACAAAATTGTTATTCAATGTATTTATAGACAAGACAAACAAGCATCTAGTATCGTGTCGAACTTGTATCTTGCCGCAAACAATTAGCAGTGCGGGTGTCGGTCGGGCAGCGGTACCAGTGGTGACAGCTAGAACTGGCTACAACCGCCCCGAACCGCCTCGAACCGGTTCAAACCGACTTGAACCGGCTGCACTCAACTCATGTTCAGCATTAGACGGTACAAGGGAAGCTTTGTTCAAGTTTGGTATTACACCCGGGAAATATACGGGAATGTTTGGATCACATCGAGCTTTCGACAAGAGACCTTTATGGACACCATGCAATGATACATTTCTACTATTATTATTAAACTATTTGTAACGTTAAAATATAATTATTATAACTTTATACATTATAACGTTTATATGTAGTATTCATTCTGATTAGAGCGAATATTTATTTACAGATATTTACAGGATTTTGTTTTCCTTTTACTGAAACTGTATTAATTTTACGTCTTATTTATAAAGTTTGTGCAATTGGGATAACTTTAAAAATCAACCTAAGAAAAATTTACCTACAGGATGCGTATTTGACTTTATTCAGAGTATAAGTAATTAGAGTGTTACCAAAAGGGTATATCTATCCAAAAGAAGCGAAGAGTATTTATAATATAGAGTCAGAATACAAAATTTTAGTTTAAAATGAGTAAGAGCCGCGTCGATGTACATACGTAATAAGATATTAACTCTCGTAGTGCGGTGACACTTTTTATTATGATTTTTGCTTTCGAAAAATTTATGCCAAATATTGGATATCAAGTATTTTATTAACTCATGTTGAGCTAAAATTGTGTAAACTGACTCTATACCAGGCGGACTCTGGATAGAAATAACCTTTCGGTAACACCCTGTGTATGTACATCTTCCGAGCTTTATATGTTTTTCACATAATAAAGACTTTCTTTTACTGAAATACATAAACATTTTAATGGCAGTCATAATCGATTAGCTCTGGAAAGAACAACAGTTTCCGAATCTATGCACCGTCATATTAACAATATATAAGTGTGTTTATTTCATAGATATCGAAGGCTCTTGTAAACTACAACAACGCTAACACAATAGGCATTCCCTAACATCTCATATTTACCGTAGCAGGTACACAGACAATTGCCGCGACTAGTTCACAACACTAATCGGTACCAGTCTATTGTTGCATAGTTCTGTATCTTAAGTTTCTATTGCCCGAGTTATTCTCTCAATGTAAGTCGATACAACGAAATTTCGTAACAGTTCAGTGAAACGATTCCCACCTGCGATATTAAATGCGGTTGAGAGCAGTAATTACTAAGCTCCGTTGTTTTGTTTTAAATTATTTAATCAGTTCTGCAGATAAGGGAATATAATTTAAGTAAGCGCTTTTGGTGATGCTAGTTAAAATATCTATACAGTAATTTTAGGCAGAAATAAACTGAAATAGCTGTGTGTGTGTGTGTGTGGGTGTGTGTGTGGGTGTGGGTGTGTGTGTGAGTGTGTGTGTGTGTGTATTAGGTGTGCGTTGTAATACTAGCAGGCAGTAGTTTATTGTATTTTACAGCCAATTAACTGCCTATTTTTATTTATATTAAAATTAAATAATAACAACATTGTTCTGGACGTAAGCAGAAAATAACCCTGGCTCACTTTAATAGCGTTTATTGTTCAAATCACAGTAATAAACATTAATCGAAATAGCGGTGCCGGAACGATGAATCATCTTCTTTTTAAAATTATTTTCAGAAATCCATTTCATTCCAAAACAAGAATCTCATCATGCGTTGTAAAAGTTAACGAATCGAGTAGCGAGTTGAAACCCAGCACTAGTCTACATTTGTCCATTAGTACGTTCCAATACGACAGACGTGCCGCATTTCTGTTCATGTCGAAGTTAACACCTAATAGCCTGGCGCCGGTGGAACCACACTGAATTGACTCGCCGGACTCGAACCGGCCTCATTCCATTACGCACCTCTGCCTGGAGGCATATGCAGCTGACAGTGTGGTTGGTTAAGTTTAACGTACGTAGAAATGGTGGAGTAACACATTCGAGGAATTTTGTTTGTTACTTAGCCTACAATTTTGACTAACTACAGAGTAAAAGCATCAAAATTATAAAAAAAAAAACTCACTCATATTTGGATTCATATTCGAAAAGTATTTATTTAAATTGCCGGATATATGTTATACTATACATCTATACTAATATTATAAAGCTGAAGAGTTTTTTTGTTTGTTTGAACGCGCTAATCTAAGGAACTACTGGTTTGAATTGAAAAATTATTTTAGTATTGGATAGTTCGTTCATTAAGGTAGGCTATAGGCTATATAACATCACGCTACGACCAATAGGAGCGGAGCATAAATGAAAAATGTTGCAAAAATTAAAAACCGTTGAAACTAAAACACGCGAACAAAGTCGCGGGGGACAGCTAGTGTATTATAAGATAATTATTTTGAACAAAAAACCTAATAAAAATAATATAATACTGAAAAATAGTGTCATTAAAAGATGTAACAATAGCCTAACAACTATAATACCTTCACAAAACTCACAATTACATCCAACAACAGCAAAAAAGCTTATCCTAACCGATGACGTCGGCTAAAAGCGGTCTACACTATTACGGGGCAGTAAGTGTTGTTTCTACCTAAAACTAGGCTTTACTGCAATAACATGGCAAGCTTTAGGGGAAAAGGGAAATCGTTTAAGCTTCCACCCTGGTGTTACGCCACCTGAGACTCAGTATTAGTTAGTCGGCCGGTTATTACGTACCCGAACACACCGTTCACTAATTTCAACCTTTTTACGTAGGAATATTGTGATTGGCTACCTTTTCTGTTTAGTATGTATTATGTGCAGGTTCTATTAGTATTAAAAAGGTATGTTTATTGCGTTTGCGATATATTGCAACAAACGTTTTACAAAATATAACTTTAAAAATCGAAAATACGTTGAATATCGAAGATACTTTTTCGCAAATACACTAAATAAACTTGCAATAATAATAATTTTTTTAATATTCTTTTTAGTCAACTTTTTTAAGTAAATAATCATGTATTTATATGTAATAATAATAACTTCCAAGTATCAATAATCAGTCTAGCTTAGTTTGTAACCGATATTGGTATATTTATACTAATATCAGTTACAAATTCTGATTTAGTTCAAAGCTAAGTATCACTTTGAGAACCTTAACTTCTAGCTAAACTTAAGCTAACTTGATCATTTAAACTATGTGGTTAACAGGCTCTTACTACGAGTAGCTCTAAATGAATATCAATATTATAATATTATATCTACAGAGAATATTCCGTGTCTTTAGAAGCTTCAAAAGCCTTCGGACCCGACTGTCAGTAAATTCTGACAGTTGTCATGGCAAGTCAAGTTTAGGAATAAATTTGTCGAAACTAAAATCCTGTGTACAAATTTGTAATAACGGTTATTGTATGGCAAGCCGGGGTATTTTTATAACTATGTTGTATGTTTTATTTGTGAAAAATAATTGAGGATTCCACAAATCCGATATTTAGAATTTGGTAAAAGCAATGTATTAGTGAAAAGTGATGCCACCAAATAAAAATATGTTAAAACAATTATTTTTAAAGTATATTTCCGTATCTCTACTTCAAAAACAAAAATATATCCGTACAACTTAATTATAACGGTAGTTCAGTAACATGTTAGCGTGTTTTTTGTGTAATAAAACAAAATATTTCCAAGTAAACGCCCGGCACTAATTAAGGTGACGGCGTCACTTTCACGAAATTCCGTGCAACGGGACAAATAGGGGAGCAAAAACTAACTCGAAAGAATAAAAGTATTTACTAATACTTCTATTAAGGTGCGATTGTGTACCGTTCGCGGATGCAAACGTCTGCAGACCGCATTATTTAGGTATACGGCGCACGGATCGCGCGCTCTTTAGTACTGAGGCTTCATCGCGAAACCTTTAGACAAAGTATTCGTATAGTTACTGATAAAATTTGTATAGAAAATTAGTGTTTAGGACGCCATTCTCCATACAAATTGTGTCATTGGCGCCGATTCTATTGTACGCTAACTAAATCAAAATTAAACCATTGCTATCTTTTACTAACATACAGCGTAAAAAATAAAAAACCAGTTTTCACCTAGAATATAACTGTGTTTTAGTGCACACGTTTCTGCGTGTCGATAGATTTGTATGAGAATTTTAGTTGAAACTAAATTTGACAGCTCTAATTATTGTCTATCCTTTTCTAATTGTAGACAAGTGAAAAAGATACCGATGGCCTAAAATAAGTTTAGTGTGGGTTTAATTGAATCGGAGCCATAATCTATAGATACGAATACTTTGTCAATAAGGTTCGTCTTATGGCCTATGTATTGACAGTCCGACATTCGCAAATACAATCGTCTTTCGCCGCCGGTCTATATATAACCGGCGCATTTTAATATGGTCGGCGCGTTCTACTCCGCGCCTTTTAAACGCACCTTTACACGTCTTCGTGATAAACGGCTAAAGACTCTGATGTTTCATGGCGATTACTTATGGACCCTACAAATACCCTAGAGGGTCTAACTAAGGGTAGCGCTAAGTAGTTCAGGTAAAGTGTTGACTCTTTTATAGTACCTTAGTCTCAAAAGCTTTCTAACCTAATTATGGGAGGTTCGAGCTTCAAGATTGATTGGATACGTCTCAATTAATTTGAAAAACATCTTAAAATCTATTATCTTGACATTGCAGGAGTATCGGTAGTTATTTTATGACATAGACTGATGATAACAAATATTTTATTATCAACCATATTTCTACTAGAATAATTATATCAGTAATTAAAATAAATATTAACGATTTAAATAAATACTTAACACTAAAAAAAATGGTATTACTTATTTCACTTATTTATATACATATTACTTATTTCACTGACTTTTTTTATTTAAATAGACAACGTTGATCATGTTATATTTAAATATTAAAACGGACTTACGTGGCAACTGCCTAAATGTTTCATTAATTTATTTCACTTTTGACAGATGTATGCCTATGACAGATGTACTCCATATTTAAACGCCAGATTGGTTTTAATAAGCAATATGAAACCTAATTAAAAAAATGGTAAATAGAATAATAAAATTTTATTAATTTATAATAAAACTTTTTCATTTATAAATAAAGTCAATTGTTAGAAGAAATTAAATCGTTAAATCGTAATTTAACGGACTTTGGCATCACTAAAACAATCTGTCAAAAGTTAAATAAATGGTTGGAACATCTATAATAGCCATTTTAAATTCAATATTTCAAGTATGGAACGCCACGAAAGTTTGCGTAGTGCAAACTGTTGTTCGGATCGTTTTTTGTTTCTAAACAATATATTATAACTATCATTCTTCATTTCTTTGTTAGTTAAACTTGCTAAGAGAGTTGGTAAACGTCCCTAGTTCCAGTAAACACAGTGTCATAAGTGAGCAAACTCGAACATGATAGAAACGCGTAATCTTTGCCGTCCCCACTCCAAAACTGTCGTTAATAAAACTCCCCTGTGAACTTATCTTCCCCTGGGTGCGATAAAGTATTTTCTTGGCAAAAAAACAAATGCTTGTGAGGGAGAAATTCTGCACAATCACGTGGCAGCGATACCGCGGTGTCTTCGACGATGCAACCAGATAAGGAGTTGTTCCACGTCTTTTTTACGCTAGGGGTTTTTTTTTCTTGATTCCTATGATAATAACAATATTTTGGGACAAGTCACACATGGCCATTCGATCACAAACTAGGCAGAACCTGTATTATGGCAGCCAGAAAACTGATAAACATACTTATATATTTCTTAATATATATGTATATTGCATATTATAGATAAATTACACCCACACACAGAACAAATGATCATCCTCATCACACAAAGATTGGCCCTGAGTGGGAGTCGAACCCACGACCTCCGGTTAAACAGTCTGGATCACTAAAAACTAGACCAACAGGCCTGTCAAATAATGATGATTATACTACAGTTATTTTTACATAGGTACAAGTAATTTAAACAACTTAACTATGTAACAGTAGCACATTTATTTGTTTATATGGGGGGTAGGGTTTATAGTTTAAACCCTGATAATCTTAACTTAAATACATGCAGTAAATAAGTTTAAACCTAATGTGGAAGGTTAACAAAACGTGCTTCACAGAATGTTGATATATTTTTTGCTAACCGACATTACGTGCTTGGAACTAGTAAAATAATAAGTTATTTGGCACTCAATAAAAATCTTACTTAAAGTACAAGTATTGCCGATCATGATAACCCTTCTGTGATGCCCTAACTTTAATTTACCGCTCTTAATTGCCGCATAAAAGTAATCTTGCAAATGGCTTAAATATCTTTTCTAAAATGAGTCAGTTAAAAATTATGCAGGACTCATCCAAACGACTGTAATATTATCTCTAATCATCATAGAAATATACGAATATGTGCCTTATTTTATAGGCAGGGGAGAGAAACCTTTCCCTTTCCTTGTCCAATGTTATCGTTACACATTCAAGCTAAAATCGCTAATTAAGTACCATGTCAGTCGTTATTAAAGTGTTATCTCAATTTCATATGCCTCATGAATCAATTAGACGGTCAGGACCAGGCCAGGGTAGCCATTTTAACAAAGACTTGTAATATATTGTAGACCCGAACATTGTCCGTGCTGAGTGGACGGACAAAGGCGGTGATCCGAAAAATCTGCCCAAAGGGATGTGGCGATGTAAAAGTGAAAATAGACGGTAGAACACTTTAAAAGTTGTATTTATTTATTTGTACTTTCATCTTTTGACACTCTTTTTCTTTAACTTGGCTAAAAAATATGTGATGCATGGTATATAATAGGTACTTTAAGAAAGAAAGAAAGAAAGAAACGTTTATTTGCGAGAAATGTGGATAAAATAAGGTGTTACAAATATAATTTCAGCGCAGCACATTTCACCATACCGGTATGCAAATTACAGTAAATGATACAATAAAACTAATTTTATTTTAATGTACACATGCAGTAACTATGCCTAATTTATACATGGCAAAAAGAGAGAAAAAACCAAATACAGCGCGTTCTAAAGGATTACAATTCAAAAAATTCTCTAATACTATAGAATGTGTGTTCTGTTAGCCATAATTTTAGTACTCTTTTCATTCTACATAGTGGTAACTCTCGGATAGATTTAGGCACTTTATTAAATACTTTAATACACATCACATAACAATTATTTTGGAATAGTGATGACTTACAGGTAGGCATGAGTAATCTAGTAGGATCTCTTTTGCCAATAATGGAATTGTCACGAGCATTTATAAACTGATATGAAAACTTTTTTACATGGACACAGATTTCGAAAATGTACAATTCTACGAGTGTGAGTAATCGGTTTTGTTTAAAAAGGGGTCTACATGACTCCAGTGGTCCGACATTGCACAAAGCCCGTACACATTTTTTCTGACTGATAAAAGCCTTACTTACATCAGTCGAATTGCCCCAGAGTAATAACCCATATCTAAGTATAGATTCGACATAACCATAGTAAGCAGTTAGCGCAGCAGACTTACCGGCAATACGTTGTAAGTTACGAAGAGCATACACAAATTTATTTAGTTTAGTGGAGACATTTTTGACATGTACTTTCCAGTTGCAGAATTGATCTACGTGTATCCCCAAAAACTTTATATCTGCTACTTTATTAAAGTGTTCGTTATCATAAATTATGCTTAATTTTTCGTGTATGGTTTTATAATTGGAAAATTGAATGTATTTCGTTAAGATGTAATAAAAATTTTGTGCATAGCAAGCTGATAAGCGGTATTATTTTAATTACCACATTATCGCATGCGTAGCGAATATTTGTAATTAAATACAAATAATAGAAGGAAAAACTTAAACCTCAGGCAGGACTCGAACCTGCGACCACTGGCTGTGGTCATGTGTATAACTGTGTGAGCTGACCGCCTTTTGACCGCATTTGGTAATTTTGGTACTTTTAGGTATTTAATGATAAGCGATATTTAGCAATGATAAATATACAAAAACAAGGTAGTTATTGTACTAGGGCGTCAAAATTGAGGCATTAAAATTCGGGCTGGTGTAACTTCATTTTATTCCATTTCTATTTCTATCACTTTCCGTCTCATACGTTTTATATTCATGATCTATTTCGTGCACTAATTACATTTAAATCAGGACATTTTTTAATAGTCTTGCAGTAATAATACACGTCATCTTTATTAAAACATCATTCGTAATGGTTTTACATTTTATGCATATGACCAAATCATGGTTGGTAAAATATAATAATAATACCTAATTAGTTTTATTGTTTTGTATTTTGTGATTTACTTCATCTTTGATGAAGATACCTGTAATGATGTCATTGGCACTTATTCCCTTGTATGCAAACTAAATCAAAATTAAAACATTCCCATCTTTTACTAACATACAGCGTGAGAAAAGGACGCCATTAGATAACAACTAACTTAGAAATGTCAAACTAGTTTCGCCTTGAACATCACTGTATTTTTAGAGCACACTTCTGCGTGTCGGCCAATTTGAATGAGAATTTTAGTCGGAACTAAATTTGATAGCTCTAATTATTATCTGTCCTTTTCCAATCACGTACAAGTGAAAAAGATACCGATGGCTTAAATTAAGTTTACTGCGTGTTTAACAGAACCTGGACCATTATGTATTTACATAAATAAATGATATATAAAAAACAATTATAATCAACTGTAAACTTTTTAGTATTAATTCTATTAGTGTTAAGTTTCGTTTTATGCGTATTACAAAAAAATATTGTGAAATAAAATTATTGTCAAGTTGGTAACGTTTTTTGTTACACAGTGAATGTCTACGAACCAATTGTTTACTGATTAAGGAAATCAACATTATTTAAATCGTAGTGAATACAGGCAAATGATGAAAAATTAATGTGCTTCGTTAATGTGAAGAGACGGTGAAACGAACTTGATTGTACTTTAAACAGTTTACTTGTAATATTTTCAGTATGGTAGAGTCTTTGTTTGTAGGGATTGTTGGCAATCAGGTAATATATCCACTTTTTGGGTTGTGTTTTAAATTGTATGCAATATTTTACGTATTTACCTATTTTTTTATTCAATTGAGTATTGAACTCTAAAGTATTACAATACTTAAAAAAAAAACAATAATATATATATTTTTTTTGTTGTTATGTACAGAATCTACCGAAACATGTTTTTACAATGACGTGTTACAAAAACTTGAACTCATACCTCCCATTGTCAAAAACTCGACTAATAATTACATATATCTAGGTATATAGTTTAAAGATACGCCTAAAATAACGCTGGTCGCAAATTTTTAATAAGACTCAAAACTGTTTAAAATTTATTGCGTTTATTGAGAGTAAATTTAGAATTTATATTTAATAATGTTTCTTTTTCACCTCCGTGACCATATCTACCATATACCATGATTTATAGTTATATATACTACAATAAAATGGCGGCCTTAAACAAGTGAAACTTAATACATATACTGTCAGCCGTAGCGAGCTTTCACAATTGCTTCCGCATTTGAAACAGAAAAAGGTACACTCCCCGACAAAAGTGATTAACATCACTAAAAGATATCAAAATTCGAATCAAATATACCTTTGTTTTCTTTAATCATTTTCCACATTTTTTTGACATGGATATTATTAAAAATAATGCAATGTCACTTTGGAAGATGAAATATTGGATTGGTGAAGCTTGACTTATCTTACCACTATTGTTTTGAAATGTGTTCGATCATTATGTTTATTCTTAAAGAGTAGACTTGAAATTGTAAGGGTTAATTTTATTGTCGTTAAACCTCTACTAACATACATTAGGTGTGAAACGAACTTAATAAATGATTATTTTGTTAAACTGTACTCAGCATGGCTGTTTTGAAATATGGTATTTATAGTTGACATAAGTACTTTAACAAAGCTAATGTTAACTACGGTACTAAACCTAGTCTTTGTATAACACATTAAAGCTTTAGTTGCCGACTGTACTCGCACGTCACAAAAGCTTGGAAAATATATTGCTTAATGCGTTGTTTGAGCGCTTTTATTTATTTTACACACAATGGAAAATAAATGTTGATGAGTACATGCGAGTAGACTGGTGCTTCGTATAAAATAACTGTTATGAAATAGAAGTCGGTTTGCGAAAATATTTATTTAATTTAAATTGTATTTTTATTTATTAAAGATAGGGAATTATTATTAAAAATACGCAAAAAAATGCTTTTTATATTTCACGGAAATAATATTGTGTTTATTTTACTTAAAATAAAATAAGTAATCAAAATGAATGTAAATAAATACGTACGATTTACATTTATTCGTTTTCGTTTAATCCGATTCGTAGAACCTACTCGCAAATACACCTTTCTAATATTTATTTTCTGTTTTTATTAGAATCTGTTTGTGTTATTAGATATAACCGGTCTCTGGGTATTTTTTCAACCACCGTCCGACCCAAAATTAATTGGGGAAAAAAAGAAAGAAAAAGATATCAATTTGGAGTTTTTTATAAAACCAGCGGTCCGTCTGCAGCATCACAAACATTTTAAAACTCATTCGACCATATTCTCTGTGCGAATATTTTCATGTTACCTTTATTGCTATTTTACTTATGTAGGTACCTATTACTTTTACCTCTCGACGCTAAAAAAGGATTGTTAAAAATTTGACGTCTGTCTGTGGCATCTTAGCTCCTAAATGAATCGAACAATTATGATGCGGTTTTTTGTATTTGATTGCTGATGTGATTAAACTATCAAATAACGAATGAGGAAAAGTAATTCTATATCACTTACTATACACATTCTTATCCAAAATTGCTTAACACGAAACAAATATTTGTGAGCCATTCTGTTCTTTGGACGAATAATATCGTAGCGTTAAGTAGGTACATCATCTGGGTCTGTGATAGATCTTCAGGGAAGTTAAGTAGTAGTGATGTTAAATAAACCTATATGACCCTGCCTGTGCCTACAAGGCTTAAAAAACCTTTTTTTGTCTTTTACTTTCACGAGAAAAAGCCAGCTATCGACTTTGAAAATTACATATCCACTTTTTTCTATTTTTATACTCAACTTATAGTCACAAGTGATAGTACCTAGATAGTATGCTATAAAAAGGGTATTTGAAATTCTATTGATAAACGTCAGAAAGTAAACTAAGAAAGATCGTATCGTAGTATCGTAAAACCTATTCTAAACAGTGTAAGCAGTAGACATGCAACTTTGGACTGCACGGATAGCCGAGTGCTCTAGACGCGGGTTCGATCCCAGCGTGAGACAACCATTTGTGCGATCCACAGTAGCTTGTTCCAATTCTGGGTGGAAGCGCCCCAAGATAAAGTAATGATTACTTATTATATAATTATTAAACTTACTAAAGCGGAAGTTATTTTTTATTTAAAATAAAACAATACATTGTTTTTAATGTTACTGTTATGTGCAAAATTACCGATTACAGATACAAGATAATTTCATGATAATACTGACTAGTTTAAAATTGAGTTCTATAAATTACTAGATTGAGTATATAATTACATGGATCTCGTACATATCGCAACTTTTTTTTTTACTGTGTATTTGGATACCGTAAGTACTTTTTTGCGTTGTAGAGTAACAAAAATCCATCCATCGATCTTCACAAACTTTGTCCTATTATTAGTAGGATATAAAACCTCCTTAACAAATTAATTCATGTCGTACACATTAACACTTTGAGTCGATTACATATGCTATGTATTATGTACTAAAAGTAGAGTCGTTAAGTAGTCGTCACCTGCGACAGACTAAAGCGGGTCGTAAGAGCCCTTATAAAGGGCGGCGATGACAGCCCGACTCAATATAATGCTACACCTGCGTCAATTACGTGTCGCGATGGAAATCATAGCGATAGAGATTGATAAAGGTAACGGATATAGTAATAGAAAGTGACAATGTGTATTTTGTGCTACACTTTTATCTTTACAAAAATAACGAACATTGCGAGTCTGACTCGCGCTCCGAGTGTTCCGTACCAATTTTGCTGATCGTGGTTTCGGATAAAACGTTACTTATTACAAAACAAGAAATTATAGATTTTCGGAACCTTAAAAATGTGAATTGAAAGGATTGGTGGTTATTACATACTTAATAACGGATTTTTTAATATGAACGTAAATAAATTAATTAATTATATTTATTTTTATTAAACTATTGAAAATCAGGTCTTACGGTCAATTAGTGAAGGACGGAACTTATTATTTTATCCTTAGATATTCGAATAGTGTATCAACAAATATCGAAAGTTAAATATATATAATAGGGCCCTACGAGTATATTGTGTGAACAATAATATGGGTAAGCAATGAGTGAGAGCTGGGCTTGAGAATTACAGCCATCAATATTAAAACAATATTACTAGCCTGTAACTATGTATCTCTTCTTATAAAGACAAAGAATTAACATTAAACATTTAAGATTAGGTAATTCATGTTTTTTCTTTCCATGGAAATTAAAATGAGTAAAATAAAACTTCTTTAATAATCGACCTTTTTTTAAGTTATTGACAATTAGGACACCTTTCACATTCTTACTCATTAACACCGCTAGATTGCAGTAGATACATATATATTAGTATCATATTATATTTAGATATTTTTTTAACAATTTACGAATAATCATGTACTACCTAGCTTTGAAGACCTCCGTGGTCGAGTGGCGAACACACCGGTTTTTAAGGCGTCGCTAGCACTGAGTTCCCCGGTTCGATCCTCGGAAAAGTCAATATAGAAAACCACTTTTGTACATTGTCTCGGGTATGTCTGTTTGTGGTACCTTCGTTGTCTCTGATTCCATAACACAAGTGCTTTAGCTACTTACTTTGGGTTTAGAGCATTATACCAACTGTAGCCACATTGCTAGCCATATATTATTATTTACCGCGATTATGAATTACCAGGAATACGTCTTAAGTCAAACGTAATATACAATATTGTGTTCTTACCTTACCGGTAACGCCTAACAGGCTTAACGTTTATTATTACCCCCGACCGTCTTGGTTTAGCCGCGACGTACGATACTTGAGAGGTTTCGCTAAGGAAACAACCTTATTAAGAAAGAAAAGGCATACTTACAGACTATGATCGTAAAACATAATGTAGAAAATTATGAAGAATGACGTAAGTGGTCATAGGAATTACGATTTTCTTTCGTAACTATCAAAAATTGCTTAAAATGAGAGCAAATCTCATAGCTACTACTTTTAGTACAAAAATAAACTTGTCGACTTAGAAACAGACATTATACGATTCATTCATAATATTATAAATGCGAAAGCAACTCTGTCTATCTGTCTGTTAAGCTTTCACGGCTAAACCGCTGAACCGATTTAAATGAAAATTGGTATGGGGTAAGCTTGGATCCTAAGTAAGGACATAGGCTTCTTTTTGCCGCGATAACCGACACCCCTGCGGGCGAAGCCGCAGGCCAAAGCTTCAACATATTATCTGATGGATGCAACGTTCTAGTTTTTAACCTATGTATGGTTTACTATAACCTATTCGTAGGTACTTTAAGATAACAACAACATTAACAGAACACTGCCTATCTTAAGCATATCATTAATCTCAATGTGTGATTAAAACTGTTTAATTATTTTGTAATTAACCAAAATTTAAACGCATTTGTATTATTCATAACTTAACTACCTACAAAATATTTATTTATTAAGGAAAAAAGATACGAACTTAACTATGTACACTTAACTTATTAAAGCCTAATTCCTAAAATATAGCATAAAAAAATTCGTCCACATCGCTGTCGACTGGAAGTGTGCCCAAAAGGCTGGCGGCATTGCCACGTTGTATGGCAATGTTTATCCTCTGTCCAAGGTAAAAGCCAGCCCTTGGGTCACGCGAAGTATCAACAAGGCGTTTGGCCATAAACCTACCTACATACTTAGAATATTTATTTCTGTATAATATAAAAATAAAACCTTAATATGAGTGGATTTAAGACAAAAAACAATATACTGATCTCACTTAGATATTATCTACAATTTTATTACCAATACGCCTGTAAGCCTCGCAGTAACTATTAAGTTAGTCCTTGAAGTTTCTTCATAAACCTATCTAAGTACATAAAATCTGAAATCATAAAATGTATATTCCACCTTACATTTCATGAACATAATGAATAGGGGTCAAAGGCAAGACATCATTTTGAATAAGAAGCTATAAAGCCTATATACGACTAAGATAGACTTAAAGCTATATACAGAAATATTAACGACAAGTAATAACAGTAAGATGGTACTTAAATGCAAGCTCTAGAACACACTTAACAAACCAAACGATATTGACGCACCACCTTAAAGTAAATATAGACAAGCATAGAGCGTGCGCATCGCTAGTGGCCCCTTATGCCAAACGTAAGCACATTTTTAGCTAAATGTACTACGCTCGTTAAATTTATGTGATTTTCCGTGCGACGACCGATGGTTATGCGAAAATATCAACGGTTCCGATATTATTAGGGTAATATTAGGTTTTGAGATTTTAACTGGGTTTTGACACAAATTTTACGATTTTACATGTCCATACTAGCGCCAACAATTCATACTCGATATTCGCGCTCCATAGTTTACTTATTTATTCCTGTAAGCGTACCACAATATTTGTACCAAGTAATATACGAAAGAAAAAATATTATACTTTTTACACAACTCCCTAATCGGGTAAAATGTTCACCGTCCGTAAAAAAGTCCAATAAATTGAAGGAATATCGAAAAATACAGTGAAGGCGACGTCGATCCGCTAGTTAGGCAACCATAAAACCGAGACCGCGCCAGTAGAATAAGTAAATATTTTTCAAAAGCCTCAGAGAAGTCAAGAGAAATAGTTTTATTGATGTCTTCGTGAACGACGGCAGGAATTTACTTTTCATTACGATAGAAGTTGTTCGCAAACAGTTCAACACTCGGAGCCGACGCTAACGCAAAAAATAAGGGAGCTACTTATGTACCACCCTGTGTAGTGCTTCAGGGCAAACATAAAGTAAAGAGCTCGCGTGCCAACAACATGCTCAAGTGTTTGAATACTCGTATAGGAAATAAAGTAACAACTTACTATCTTAATTACTAGAAATAAAACTCCTTTTGCAATTACATAACATTAAATATGTTCTATTTCTCGATACTTGATATAGGTGTTTGCCTGATACCGTAATATTGCAAGGCAAACGACTTTTTTATATATTAAAGAGAGGAACGTGCATCGGTCGATTCGTTTGCTCATTATAAGGTGGCTATTCTAATATTTAAAGGGATTCTCACGATAATAAATTGATGTAGAAAATAATTCTAAATTTTTATTGATTTCTATCTGAACCTTGATAAGACATTAACATAGCTTTATTGCTTTATGTACTTTGTACAAAAAGATACTCACATTAATGAATGCATTTAGATGATTTTCATTATGATGTGATACGCAATTTCATCTCGGAAGTACATTTACATTTACGAAATATCTCCGCGCAAATTGCCTCATGGCTAATGGCGACGGTATATCAGGAGTCCTGAAGGCAAAATAAAATTATACAGGTTTTTACAGCTTTCGAAGGCACAGTAGCCCCTGGGGGTGTTAAATAGACGCTTTACGGCAGTCCCCTTACGCAGACTCAAACACAAAGTCCTTCTCAAAAAATCTTGGTCCACTACACATAAATTGATTTGCGATGCGATCCTGCGATATTTTTGGGTGGTAATAAACTTAAGATCTTGAGGTAAACTACCGCTGGGAGTGTTCGGGATGTAGTTTTAGGGTTACTGATTATTGCAGTAATATAGTATTATTAGGTGACCGAAGCTTTTATTCCTCGCTTGATTATTTGATTAGGTGAGACGGTAAAAATTTTCGTGCTTTCAGACGATTTTGCCATACCTATTATTGGAATCAAAATAACAGCTCCTAAATGAATTTTAGGACCCATTCATGTTAAAATTTTATCCGTGGTGCTTGGCAACTGGGCCTAACTCAGTTGTCTTATCTTTTCTTTGCCTATGGCCTATCTTTTTTTTTGTCTCCCGCTTGCAATGGAGGGAAGTGGAAACAATTCTTTTTTTTTCCTACTCCTCCTATTTACTACTTCTGATTAATTTCGTTGCGGGTTCCAATACAGTCAATCGTTTCCCTTGGACACACGATTTTAATCCTAAATAGATAGGTAGAGACATCCATTTAGGATTAAAATCGTATACAGTTACAATATATTGTTAATAAGTAATTAGTATATCGACAAACAAATTCACAAATTCTTTTTGACTAACGCTTAGCTATAATAAATTGCTGTCAGATAATTATTTTTACTTTGTAGTGATATTAATAGGTACTTTACACAAATTGCCAATCGTAAGTCAATACTTCTATTGTAAAGTAAAGATCAGACAAGTCAAAAATTTATCAAAAATTTTTAGATAATTAAAATAAAATTATCACTATAATTGGCAATTTACTTTTGAATGTTAATAAGGCTATAAAAATAAGATAGGCCAACCAAGTAGTTTAAATAAATGTTTTATTTTACAAAACCATGTATTGTAAACAAGTAAAAAAGGAAATACATAAGTAAATAATAACCTAAAATATACTTATGTATTTCCTATTTTTCCATGATATTATAAAAAAAAATGTAATTAATAAATATTAAACAGACAAATTAATATTTTCATATGGCATTTTTATATTTAAACAAGATACCTTTGTGGTAACATAGAAACATGGAGTTACAAAAAAACAATCTATTAACAAAAAGTTTTTTAGTAAACATTTATTGCACTTCGGTAGCTTAGGACAAAATAAAGGTTCTAGATAGCAAGGTGTACTTTCTAATAGCAAAGGCCTTTCTCATTAAAGCTACTGGTAACTAAGCTAAGGTACAATTAGTTTAACTACCATCCTCATGTATGGAAAAAGCTTTTTTCTTACATATTTAAAGAAAACTGTATATGACTGTAGACTGATATCGAATTAGAAAACAATAGAGGATTGGACTGGGTATGAAAAGGAAATATCTATTTAGTCCACCAGATAGATAAAAAAAGAAAAATAAAACTCTAAAACGTATTTTTCCTTTTATCAAATCAATGAAATTTGACAAAGTTAAAGCGCTTTAACGTTCTGAAGTGGAGACTTGTCATGTGCATCACGTGTGGGTAAAATTTGTACCCACAAGTGACGTCACGCGATTTTCCATTCACTGTATCTTCCTCATCGTCTGCTTAATAAACAAAAAGAAAAATACCTGTCCTATATTTTTTATGTGACGCGTAAATAAAAAGAAAGTAGTCCGATCCCCTATTGAATATAGTTTTTGTTTTTTGAAACAATAAACAATAACATAATGAGAAATATTACTATTTTTGGAGAAAAATAATAGCGAACATTAAAGGACAATAGGACGAAATCACCACAAATTCTATTCGCAAACTGGAGTGGATACAGTGTGGTTATAATAAAAAAAATCCTTTTAGACAATTTTCCATTATCTGGGCGTCCATTGTTAGAAGGCAGTGGTCAGCGTTTTATGGCTGGCCTCAGTGTCGTAACTTCTTATTAAACCGCTAGGGACGCACCGACTTGCCTCTAATTGATTTAGAGACCAAGACCGCGACACTACGGTATTCTTTGTTTACTTTGTACCAAAACGTTCACTTTAACTTTGAAACTTGACGGCACAGACCAGAGAAGAAGTAGACGGGCGGTAACGAATGGCGTGAGCCTAGTAAAAGAATTATTACAAAAATGATTTATAGATATGATGAAAATATTTAAAATTCCTTAATAATGAAAAATACTTAAATAAACTACGAAATAAACGCATACAATTATACATTAACTAGACTGTAATCTAAAAGTATATATTACTAGCTTTTTGCCGCGGCTCCGCTCGCGTAGATGTCAGTTATCGGGGCAAAAAGTTCTCTAGACTCTAAAAGGGCTCTAGACTATCTGTGTATAAATTTAATTTTAATTTAAGTTTAGTAGTTTTGGCGCGAAAGTTCGACAGACAGGGTTACTTTCGCATTTATAATATTAGTAAGGATTATAACGAATTCAGTAGGTACCTTCTATTAAATATCGTCAAAAAATGCTTTGACGTTATTTTTAGATCTCGTTGCCCTGTCTATATATTTATTCTAGTCTATGCTTGACGTAATGTAAATGGACATTAGAGTCGCCTGTCACAAGTTGGCCACACGAGACTTTTAAAATGACTTATGCCTGGCGAAATATGTTAAAGATTTCTTAATTTGAAAACTTTGAGAGTAAAATACCCCTGAGGGTTAGCCTGAATAGATTTACTGTAGCTACTAGCTCATGACCTTACGATTCTCATTGAATGGCAAATGTCATTGCAGGACTAGTAAGAATGATTAAGATTGGTTCACCATAGCCCTAGACAGAGAGATAGAAAGAGAGTAGTAATGCCTTCACCCTGCAGTTAGACAGAAATGGCAAATCACTAAAACTAGTAATTTTATTGTTCTTGTTATATAAAAGATAGACAGTTACTTGGTAGGTAACATTTCTCGCACTGTTAACTACTGAGAATTGGTATTCAGTTCGACTAGCGACACCACCGCCGCCGCGTCAGCTCCTGATTAGGGACTCCTATTGAGTCTGAAAGTAGTCGGGCGATCTCGAGAATATACGTGAGTAAACCGTTTTGTTTTAAATGATTAAGAATTGGTAATAATTGAATTATAGCTATAGCTACTTCATATTAGTAATTAACTCTATCTGAGATGATTATGTACCGCATTGAGTAAATTATACCTACATAGTGTAACAGAGAAGCAATGTGTGTTTATATTATTTTTTTTATTTATTTGAAAATCATTTTAGTGAACATGCTTAGACATGTTTACTACATACATAGCTTTTCGATGTTTTCTTTACTTCTACAATATTTTATTGTCCGTATCATGACTATTAGAAATGATAAATAGTATCTACTTATAAATAATTCCCATTATAATATATCCAAGTTCCCAAAACATATACCTACAATTGATTGTCATATTGTAAAGACATTTCTGTAGTGTTGGCGTATGAGTGTTGGTAAATTAATTGAAACTGCCAACAACTAAAGCATTTATTACAGTTTATAATTGAAATATTCCATTCGGTTTAAAGTCAAAAATAATTCAGCCATGTGACTGTATAATTGTACTAACAGCCAGCATTACAAATACGCACGTACTGAAATAGCTGAACACATGAAAATGAAGCAATTAAAATTTCATGGCGACCGACACGCCATAATACTATAAGTTTTACTATTTCGCAATTACTTTAGCGATATAGCAAAAAAGCAGCTTGTACATTATTTGCTTCAGAAACTAGTTTTATGAAAGCTTTTAAGACGTCCCCAGCTTGCTAATTGATTTAACAGTCACGACGTGAAGAATTTAAGGTCCGTTAAACACGCGACTTTCGTCGTAAAGTCACAAAAATTAGTGACGCGAACACCCGACTGCGTCCATGCATAAACGTTTCGATCAATAAACAAACGCTTGAAAAACTTAAGGTAAGTTAATTTGATAAAAAAAGAGTTTACCGCGGGCCCAACAAAAGGCATTTAAAGGAAAAGG
The DNA here is from genome assembly GCA_932294365.1 of Diachrysia chrysitis. Taxonomy (NCBI): domain Eukaryota; kingdom Metazoa; phylum Arthropoda; class Insecta; order Lepidoptera; family Noctuidae; genus Diachrysia; species Diachrysia chrysitis. The sequence continues at coordinate 5,548,904 of OW028661.1, forward strand.
AAGCAGAAAACGACGGAAGAAAAATGAATGATTACAGCAAAAAGGGCTATCAAAACGAATGATAAACGAGCTTAATCCGAGCCCCATCCTTGTTTTATTACCACTGGACGATTGTAAAAACGTATTAGTGGGCGGAGCCAGCTCTGTGGGCCCCCACGACGATCTATGACACTTTAGTTGACCTTTTTATATCCAATAGACGATGCTGGAGGTAATTTATTAGAACTTTATTACCCTAAAAGACAATCAAAGCATTGAAATAAAATAGTTATCGTATTAAATATGTATAAGATATAGTGGCGATATGAATAATTTCACGTAAATGAATGATAAAGATCAAAAATTTGTGTGGTGAATTATTTTCAATAGGTATTTCGAGAATGGTATTACTACAATTATAGTTTGTATGAGTAAAAAATAAAGATTTATTATTATTATATAACTTTGAACGGTAATCTGTTGGTCCTTATCCAGCCAGTTTTAAAACAAAAACTAAGTTTTATGCATGTTATTGATTTATGCAATACTAGCTGTTTCCCTCGGCTCCGCTCGCTTGGATATCAGTTATCGCGGCAAAAAGTAGCCTATGTCCTTTCTCAGGCTCTAAACTATCTGTGTACCAAATTTCATTAAAATCATTTTATTAGTTTTAGCGTGAAAGCGTGACAAACAGACAAAGAGACATACAGAGTTACTTTCGCATTTATAATATTAGTAAGGATAAAGAACGTTTCTTAATTGATTTATTAAAAAAGAATATGTGTGTACCAAAACAACGGATTTTCTATATCTTTTATGACAAATTCGACCTGGATACATGAAAACCTGATTTCTAGGATCACAAAAGGTCAGATATGTAACGATTTATATCTGTCTTTACAGACAATGGAGCGGTTTGACCTTGACCACGTAATCGCGACGTGTGAATTGATCATGCTCATGTGAGAGTGGCCGTTAATCATGTGGAAACCGAACGCGAAGACTTGAGTTGATTCCCAGGTGAGGCAAAATGTTATTGTTATTTTCTATTACGATATTTTCAGTAGACGTTAATCGTGTTTCCATAAAAATAGATGCAGTAAAAACGTTTTTGAAAGACCCTTCCCTACGGTGCACGATGTCACGGATTACCACGCACGGCGGACGACAACAGACAGCCACACACTGCGCGAGTCTTGAAAATCAAACCCAATTTTAACCGACTTCGGGTAGATGGATAGATACTTTGGCTCGCAGTCGATTACGACAAAATCAAAAACAAAACATTTTTATTTTAAGTTGACCTTTTCAGGCACTTTTAAAACGTTAAAATTACTCTAGTTCCGTGGTTCCAAAATGTCACTCCTATGGAAAAGAACCGGCAAGAAACTATAGGTTACTAATAGGTTACTTTTATACGACGGGCCGGGGCAGACGCGTCTGCGCTATCATGGACAAGGACCTTCCCACGGTCGGCAGTGCGGGGCGCGACATCGCACACCTTGGGAGGCTGACTAAATACGTTTTTGTGTAAAGACCGCTTTAGTTAGTGATTTATTCTAAAGGTGTAAACCACCAACCAAGGTGTAAAATAGTAATAGACCGGAAACAAAAGAGTACCTTCGTCCCTTTATTAGAAGGCACAGGCTTTTTTAATAACTTTTATTTATCAAATACGAGACGTTTTAGTTAAAAAAAGTTTAAATAGTCGGAACAGTAAAAATCAAATAATTTTCACATTTATAATATTAATGAAATTGTCATTCGGCAAAAATCGTTTGACTCTCAAGATTCCCTTTAGACCACAGAACAATGCTATTCATGAATTCGATACAGTATATGACCCAACCCTAGTTAAAACCTGTTTGAAAGCAAAAGGAAAAGCTCATTAAGCCTACGAAGGCTTCCTGTTACAGTTATAGTATGGGGACGGATAAGTGCTGGTTTAGCCCCACTAACCTGGTATAGAAGTAAGTATAATAAACAAAGAAAATTGTATCTAATTATTTTGTCCTTAGAGTAAATTTCAGCTTGTCGTGAATCTTGTAGATACTTACCAAGTATTAAAGAATAAATCTTTAGCAAAGTATTATTTTATAGGTAACACTAGCTGTCCCCCGCGACTTTGTTCGCGTGTTTTAGTTTCAACGGTTTTTCATTTTTGCAACATTTTTCATTTGTGCTCCGCTCCTATTGGTCGTAGCGTGATGTTATATAGCCTATAGCCTTCCTCAATAAACGGACTATCCAATACAAAAAGATTTTTTCAATTCGAACCAGTAGTTCCTGAAATTAGCGCGTTCAAACAAACAAACAAACAAACTCTTCAGCTTTATAATATTAGTATAGATAATTATATATCTGATCGAAACATCTTGGAAACAATGTTTAATTACAAAAAAGGTAAATATTTGTGACACTAAACTATGGGCCTTATTTATTTTATAAAAATCTCTACGGTGTTCAACAACTCCTTAGCAGACGCAAAATTAAAATTCTCTATAGAAAAATTGAACAAAGAATGTGCTAAAGAGTATAAGGCCCAATATGTATAAGCTAATGACAGCAAAACTTTAACATTTATAAATTTAAAATTGTATAAATGCCTACAAAATTTGCGTCCCGTATACGACCTTTTTATCATATATTCAACATTAAAAACTTTAAACATTATATTCACAGATACCAGTTAATACGTCCCATACTATTATTTACAGCTTTTACTATAAAATCGTACAACAAAATTTTAATAACTGTACGAAATTGTGGGCTCCATTTTTTATGATTTTCGTAATAAAACATTTTCATTGTTCAAACTTCAAGTAGCAGTATTCTTATGAATATAAAAATAGTCTTTATGCATTGTGAAAGACCGAATATTTTTATATAAATATTTATTCTTTTGTAAGACCCAACTCTAAAATAACTGGCTGTAAAACCTAAAAAGAATACGGAGACCATTCTTTTTTCTATATAGTTTATTTAATTTTTTCTATTTTTTTTGTTCATTTTTTGAATTCTTTTGACAGATCTCTTTGAATAATATTATAACTAGGTATATTCTGTGAATAATGTTTCTACGTACCTAGCCGTCTATGAACTAAAAATATATTTATTGTGAAATTTAATGAGTTTCTGCTATTTTAACGGGTTAAGTATAGGCGTTAGAGGCATACATACATATTACAATTGACGAACTCCAGGGTCAAGTGGCGTATACATCGGTTTTCAAAGCGTCGTTAACTCTGAGGTACCGGGTTCGATCCCCGGACGGGTATATTGTCTCGTTTCTGGATGTTTGCGGTACCTTTGTTGTATCTGATTCCATAACACAATACTTTGAAATCAGAGTAACAGAAGTGATATCGTCCACATTTATTATTATTATTTGGCATTTATAATGTATCATATAATTTTACTTATCTTTATCTACTATCCAAACAAGCTTAGGTATACAGTTTTTCAGTCTTAATATAAGAAGCTGGAGGTACCGAAAAACGACTCTCGTTTATATATAAAATAGGCGTTACATGACCTATAGTTTTGAGTGTGTTTTATACAATTTTAATAAATTTCTACAAAATTTACAATATAAATTCCTAAAATAAATTTTACTAAGAAACATTACGCATTTCTAAGAAAAAAAAATGTTAGAGCTTCCACCGTAACTGTTGCAATGAATAAGCTTAATGAAATACTCCTAAATGTAGGCAGGACGATAAAATTGTCTGGGTTAAAATATTATTCTCGGAAAGCATAAAGAAAATTTTATTTAATGGAGATTAGATTTCTGGAATTAAGTGAGAGGAGTTGAAATTATAAACAATTTAGGTCAAATTCAAATTATGTACAAATCCTGTTCATTATAAGCTTTGTGGAAACGTAACTAGAAGGATCCTTGAATGAAGAAGCTTTAAAGGAGTCTAGTTGATTAACCTTATTATGCTAACCTAGGTCATTCATTTATAATTATGTCAGTAAATAAATTCTTATAATACTATTTTAATAAAACGGGAATTAGCGCGAACATTTATAAATACCTTTACGCTTGAGGTTTCGACCAGGTTACACCGGCCGTGGTCGCAAACAGACTGATGGCCGGCGTAACCTGGTCGAAACGTCAAGCGTAAAGGTATTTATAAATGTTTCGCGCTAATTCCCGTTTTATTAAAATAGTATTATAAACATGCAGCGTGATAGTTTAAAAGTTAATAAATTCTTAATTTGAACCCCTGCTTATGATCATATGACATAATTTTGAGGTAAGGTGGAATATTCATTTGAATAGGATTAAGCGGCACTGTCATTATCGGTCAGTTTCTTAATAAATATTCTAGACAGTGAAAAACCCTATTTGATGGAAATAGTTTATAATAATAATAATATATCTTGGGACATCTTCACACACGGTCATCTGATCCCAAACTAGGCAGAGCCTGTGCTATGGCAACCAGACAACTGATAAACATACTTATATATTTCTATATACATAGATATACATATTATAGATAAATTACACCCAGACACAGAACAAATGATCGTGCTCATCACACAAAGATTCGTCCTGGGTGGGAATCGAACCCACGACCTCCGGTTTAGCAGTCAGGGTCACTAACCACTAGACCAACAGGCCCGTCAGTTTGCCTTTTAGTGTCTATTTATGAATAGTTCTGTCATGTTCAGACAATTTAATTTAGTGCTTTATTAAAACAAATTAAAATTCTTAATATAATTCCACAATAATATGCAAGCTATTCATACAAGATATAAAAACGTTCACAAACAATGAAATCACGGAGTTAGGGATCCAATATATTACCCCGACAATATTTCGGTCCGGACCGACCGTTGGATTGGTCCAAAATGTTTTATGATCCGACGAACACGCAGTTACGCGTCTGGACGCCTGTGGCATGTGGACTCAACTGTGAGCAATGATTTAAGTCTTTTCATTTCACAACAGTTTATTTTAAAATGCCGTCCGGTACTCAGTGGTGTTTTGTTTGGTATGTGAAACTGGCTAGATAAGAGATGTGTTAAAATATTTAAAACTGCAATAGGTGCACTTACATTAAAACTTTTATTATAATAATTCGAGAAACTATAGATACATTTTGTTATACTGGGCAAGTAATCCTTTCATAGTCCGATAGGACGACGGACCGATACGACCGGAGAGGCATCAGGCGCAGAGTCAATGGCTTTAAGTTCTTTGCGAGGCACGGGGGTGTAACCACAGCCCAACTTCCTGTATTTTATAACAGAAAAACCCAATCATCAGTTAGGATTCGAACCCAAGACCTCTTGCACGGCAGTTGCGCTTGCGACCACTAGACCAACAAGGCAGTCTTGTTGCATTAAAATTGTAAAGTAACTAATATAAGTAATAATATGTAGTTAGATACTTGTAATATCTTAGTAGATATAATTTATGTTTTTTTTCAACGCTTGTTGTTTGTCACAAAATTAGACAAAATTGCTTCCTCAACCATAGATAACAAGAACTACAACCCTATCAAAGCCTCGATGTAACAATAGAGGTTAGCTAAACACAAATCCTGTTGCAATAATTGACTACCTACACATAAATGTGAAAAAACGAATTCAAAGTTAGCAATTTCGTTTACCGAAATTGTACTTCTTGGTATTTTTTTTTAGTGAACTTGATTTAACATCTGAAATACTGAATTGATTATGATGAAATTTATATGAGACAAAGACGGAGGCTTATTCTACTAATGAAATAAAATCGTAGTTATCACGATAGAAACATAAAAAAAAATACGGACGAATTTGACTCCTTTTAAAGTTCATTATAAAAACAATCCAGGGCTTTTAAACTAACACTATTTTAATCCGAGGTGACAACAGTCTAAAATAACACCCCAAAAACAGCATAAAATATGAGTTTTCTTTTCAGCTGTTCACTCATTTCTACACGACCTAGCCTCCACGGATTTACTTCTAACGTACGAATGACGAAAACTGCCAAATTTTAGGTCACTGAGAATTCCTTGATAGAAAAGCCAATACCTATTTTTTCTGACCTATTTTCAGATAAAACAAGCGTGGTGTCAATACTCTTGCCTTATCTGGGAGAACAGGCCTTTGGCCAGCATCGGTAAACTAACAGGCAAGATATTATCTCCTTTATTTAATTAATTACAAATAAAATACATTTTGAAATACATATCAAAACAAAAAAAAAAACAACATACATTCTAAAAGTTCATATTTGTTCCTGTATAAATATTGCGAGACAATAAATAACATGCTATATATTTAACTACTTTAAAACACTACATACAACTGTATACAAAGTATACATTTATGTTCTGCATTTCACACCGCAGAGCAAGCTCATGATTAAAGACCCCGGTTGGGTTTCATGGCAAGTCAAAACTAATCAGAAGTTATTACCATAAAATTTCTTTACGCATGGTCTTATTAAGTAATATTGTGTAGAACACATTCCTCCGTACTGTAACCATGAAAATATTACCTGCCTATTACGCGTAGTTAAAAAATATCGTTCTGCGCTTTCTACTGCGGGAAGAAATACAAAAATGTACTTTTCTTTACCTTAATGAGCTAAGATTTATTGCCAGCGTTTATAAGCTCATAAATATGTTCGCAAAAATAACTGCTTTACCCTAATTTATGTCACCTTTTATTACGAAAATATTATTTTACGAAAGTAAATTTTTGGCGGTCGATTACTTGAATGTACGGTTGGACAATGAACTCTACAATACTCCTGGAACTATTTCGATGTAACTTCATGTGCCTATTTTAGTCATCAATTTATTAATTTGCAGTAATTTTTCTGTAGAATTTTATAAATAAACGCGCTGGTAATTTTTTTATCAAAACAACAATCATGTTCATTATTGTTATGTAGATCTTTAGATGATTATAGAATGTCGTAGTGGCTTAGGGTGTAAATGGTCGAATTATAGGTACATCCAATAACTTAAATAATATATTATGTGATTAACCGCCATTTTAACCTTATGGTAAATAAGAAGAAAGAAAGAAGAAAAACAAACATATATTTGCCACAAATGCAACGCATAAAATTACACACAAAAAGACGAACGAGTGTAAAGGTATGGAAGAATATGCGTCATACCCGCTCAAAACGGCCAATACTCAGCATATGCTAAGGTTCATGCTAGATGCATGGCCTCAGCGCTGACGTGATGAAGTCGACCAGTGTGAAGGAAAAAGAAATTCCATGGTTTGTAGCATTTAGTAGTCTGTGCATTAATAAATTGCAAGGCCTTTACATCTTTATACATGCGCTGAATAAAGCCGCAATTACCTATGACATGTTGTCAAAGTCCACCGACTTTTTGACTCATAGGCCAGCAAAGTCACTAACTAAAAGCCATCGTTGGATCCTTTGTAAGTCAATCGATGGTTGAGATTTTAGCGTGTGCTATTCGTCTGAAATTCCAAAACGGTGCATATGTATAATATAGGTCTATAGTTATATAACTCTCTGCCAGTATATAGTTTTACAATCTGTCAAATTTTGTCATCAAGTTAAAAAGAAGGGCATATAAATAGCTTCATTTAAACAAGTTGTGTCGTGGTGGCCTAGGGGTTCAACGAACGGATTTGTATGCACAAGGTTGCAGGTTCGAAACCACTATGGGCAAGTACTAATATGACTTTCACAGTTAATTATTCTAAGACACCATTGGCAAACGGTGAAGGAAACGCAATGAACAAGCGTGGTGATCAATGCTCGTGCTTTCTCTACATAAGAAGAGGCCAGTGCCCAACAGTGGGACATTTATAGGCTGATATTATTATTATAAGCAAGTACATACCAAATATTGTCATAAAACAAAAACTCATCATCCTTGAAGTTCAGAAGAACAGTGTTGCGATTGTATTTTACAAGATAAAATCAGTACTTAAAATTAATTCACACAGTTTTCTGCATTCAAAATTATAGTAAGGTTAAAAGCAAGCAAAGCCAAATTAGCTTATATAGATTCTGCCTAGCCTTTTCCCAAGCTATGTTGGCTTCAAGTCTTACCGGATTCAGCTGAATATCGCATTTGACGTGCCTATATGACCTCCACAACCAATTTAACTGGGTAACACAGTATCTTATAGTAAGACTGGTTATCATTGTCAATGTATGATCACACAACGGTCATATACGGACCAACCGCGGCAAGCGCAAGTTTAATATCGGTTAAACCTTTACAGCTTACACTTAGCCGCGAGCCCCTCAAAATAGCCCACAAAATTAACTTCTATAAATTAACTCATTGAAATATTTGGAGCATATGTGATATTAATTTAAAACATGCCTTTATTTTAGTTGTAGCGTGAACGACTGGTACAAAACATGGGCGGAGCTAAGCTCGTTTATCAGTCCTTTAAACGTACCCCTGTTCTCTTTGTGAACGATTTTTTACAAAAATCTTGTCACAACAGACAAGATAAATGCTAATAAAAGGTTTTACTATTTAAAACCTCGCTTTAAATATTAAGAGTTTTACAAAGAAGAACTGACCCTAAAAAAAGGTTTCGTTGTGGTTTATAGTTCACCTTTCCTCCTAATGTGTATCTAAATATACCTAACCTGTACCTAAACTATGTTGGGGTTAGATTCTGTAGGAATATGTTATGGCTAAACCCTGAACTAAGAACTAAGATCTACCAAATACCAAGTATGTACTCTTAGCAAACTAGATAGGTTTGCAGGCCACACTAACATTATATATTTTATTATAGTATATTATACACTTATATTTTCATTACATATAAAGCAGAATAATAATACCTATGTAATAAAGATTTTAGTGTATAATATAATATAAAATGTTAGTGTGACCTGCAAACCTGTCTAGTTTGCTGTGTACCAAAGACTAATTGCATAAGCCCAAAAAACAATATTTTTTTTCATAAAACCTAGACACGATGGTAAATCGTAACCTATTAAAACCTAAGGATATTCAAATATATATGGATTCTTTCAGAGTATACACGTTTAAAAAAATATCAGTAGTATAATGGGATTATTCGATTTCCATTTAAATAAAATCAATATTTTTTTTTTACTTACGCCTTTGTTAGTGTCATGGTCACGGGTAGACTGAGGTGGTATATATTGACAGTTAATATTGCTAGTAATTTACCTCATATTTTCATTAATAATTTGTATTCCGACCTACGCAATTGAGCCTTTATTATTTATATAGCTTGTATAATATTACCGTAGGAGTGAAACTGAACCTAATTACATATTAATTTTAATTGAAGTTCCACATGATTATTAGTAGCCAAATTCATATAAATATTTATATTAATTTCGACAGTATGACTCATTACATCCTTGCTCGTAAAATCATATTGTATAAAAAACAGATTTATCATTATAGAATCACGTGCCTACGTGCATTTGAAAAGCTATAGAAAAAAACTTAAAAACAAAAACTTTCCACAGCATTCGTGACCTAAATATAAAACAAAAGAAACACAACATGAAAACAAACGCAAGAAACCGCTAACTGTACCTTAGAAATAAGAAAGCGATTGTAAACATGTTATTTAACGTTATAAATCGGCGTTATCTTCTTTACTTAAATCATCGCCATTGCTATCAGGCAATAAATTACACGAACCGTATTATCTGCGAACATAATCGGTGATGTTTCGGCCGCCTTATTTCCTCCAGCGGTTAAATACACTTCCCTAAAAAAATATTTATTCTCACCGTGCAAACAATTGTGGAATTCTTTTGGCTTGTTGATTTTTCTTGTACTTAGCGAATGGAAGTGAATTGTGACGACTGCTGATCCGTTTAAATGCGATTTTCGATACTGTTATACTTATTATTTTTGTTGACTGATATACTGTATTGATTTTAGTTAGCTTGTATGGTAATGTTTTTAAAATTTAAACGATAGTACCTTTTTCTAACGAGATGTAGACGTATATGATGACTTTCTACTAGGTGGTTTGACAGAATAAAAAACTTTTACTATAATTATTTATTATTTTGTTGCTTAATTTGGAAATTAGTTTATCTTACATTGTTTCATTTACAATAATAAATTTATATTATCGTAATATCTAATACTTTTAATGTCATGTAGTATTGTTCGTGCGTCATAACCTTCAGAATATTTTTTGTTTTTTTGGTTCTTTTGCTGTTATAATAGTTTATTATTTTCTAAGTTGCATGCCAACTGATTCAAAACAAAAATTACTTATTTGTCACTCAAGTTTGGGTAAGTATATAATTATTTTTCAATCCTAAAGTTTTATGTACAATTCACATCGTATACAACGAGGCAGTGCACAAGAAACTCCAGCCCCCCTAGACAAGTGGCATTTCGACAAGCGTAAACGATGATAGAAATCGCTCAAATGACATTAAATGTATGGAAATGACATTTCGTTTCGATAAGTCACGTGACTTGGACTTGTCACTTCCATACATTTGAACGATTCCATCAGCGATATCGCTTGTCGAAATGTCACTTGTCTAGGGGCTCAGGTCAAAACGCCAGGTATTTTTCACTCAATATTTTTCGAAATTCTTATGACAAAAAACAGTAAAATATATGGACATTCGGGCGACGTCGTTCAACGATGCGAAATGGAGATAAGTAACTTATATTTTGTCTAGGCTTTCATGTTATTCAAGAGAACGTAAAAGAATAAAAAGAATTGCATTCATTGTTGGCTTCCCTCGCGCCTTTTTGCCGTGAAACTTGAAATTTTTATACCGTTCAAGTTTGTCGTATAAAAATGTCCGGGTGACCTCATTATGACATGAATATTTCATAGAGAATAAGTTGTTATAAAATAATAAGCATTTTATCATAGACGAGGGGTTATTTAGTCCTAAAGTCAACATGTACGACATCGATCTATTTGACTTTGTCAATTCTGACCTATATATTAAATTATTATACGAACAGCTTATGTTATTAATATCAACCACAATAATATGCGATTCGGCGTTTGTACAAATTATTGTAGTTCTCATTTGTTAGATTTTATGATAAACGGTTTGTAAATCAGTTTGACTTATAGTTTTAATTTATATTCATTTAAATCAATGTCAATACATAGGAATAAACAATATTCCTATGTATTGACATACGAAGTCCGCATATTATTTTGTTCCGATACTAGACGCCAAAACATAAAACGAACCTTTTTATTAATAACTTCGACGACCTTCGCAGTCGAGTGTCTTATAGACCGGTTTTTAAGGTGTCGCCTGCTCTGAGGTAACGGGTTCGATCCCCGGACATTTCAATGTAGAAAACGACTTTTCTACATTGACTCGTCTCGGGTCTGGGTGTTTGTGGTACGTGTGTTGCCTCTAATTCCATAGCAGGTGCAATAGCTACCTATTTTGGGTTTAGGATAATGTATGTGATGTTGTCTACGTTTATTTTAATAATGCAATATTTCATATTTGTGTATAAAACGCAGCTAAAATAAAACAAAAACATTAAAACTCGAAATAAAACAAGTTTAAAAGCTTGCACTTAAATCAATAAAATAATTACAACTCGTTTTAGCTTTAAAAATAGCAGTTCTTTATGTTCTGTTATTATTTCTAACGAAGAGTACTTTCTTGCAATTGTGGCTGCAAGTATAACGAAGCTGAACTAATTTGTAAATGTCCCAGGCAGCCAACAGTGGTACTTCACCTCCTAGAAGTCGTTGAACTTTGAATAAAGAAAATATTAAGCAGATGTCATTCTCTACAGAGAGCTATTTTTTAAAAGCAGTTATTTTGTAACAAAGACAGGACTTACTCCAAACGATCTTTTGTAAGTCGCTTATGAAAAGGTATCTTTACATCTGCAAATCAGTTGAAATGCACTTATTATATAAATGTTTAAAAGAATTAATTTATTTGGTACTAAAGACCTTCTTAGAAGCATGTTGGAAGGGAATTCGTGTTATTAGTTAAAGACTTATGTATGAAAAAACGTTAGTATTCTGAGAAGGGAAAAATAATTTGCACAGCGGCTTATGAAGCAAGAAATATCTTAGAAATTGAAAGCTTTCCAATTTTCCTATAGTCAACAAATAAGACTAATTAGGCAACAGAATTATGAAGTCACCAAGCTACACAAAAATTAAATAAATAATTCCTTGAATTGAATTCAGTTTTTTTAAATTTCATGACATTTGAAAGGTAGGCAACGACACGGAAAGTCAAGTAACATAAGACATTATAAACTCAAAAGAAAACAAAATACATCAGCACACCTCTGCCTGTCAGGTCGGAAAACATCGGCAAACTTCGAGAATTCTCGGTTCCTTATTACAGTTTTCTTAATAATTTACTTTAACTGTTACCCTGTATATTTATTGTATTTATTTATGTATTTATTATTTCAATTGGTTAACAAAAAACTAAGAATTACTTTTTTTATACATGAATTTTTGCGAGCACCTAAATAAGTAGTGGTTTTGATTCGCAGTGCTTTTACAAAAAAAAAAACCTAAATTTTCGAGACATGAAAATGTAATTCTGAAAAGCTTGCAGATTAAATTCTCGTTCATTTAAGTAATAGTTATCAGAGAAATCTATCAGTTCTCGTGATTTAAAAATGATGTCATAAATATTGAAATATAGTATGTTCACCCATAGATCCAAGATATTTTTTAAAAGTTAAAAAAAAAAACGTTTGCACTTAATGCGACTTCAAAATAGACGGTTTTTCGAACGAAACATTACTTAGGTATATTTAAACACTTTCCAAATTCTTTTTATTTTGAAGAGAAACAGTGAGCAAAATTATTTTAAACTGTAAGCTACAGAATCAATACAATTGTCGACTAGACAAAGATTTTCGTTTCGTACTGCTACAGGCTTAGCCGAGTAAAGCCAGACACTAGGGTTTTATTCAGTATCCTAGGTGCGTTCACAAACCTGGATCTAACATGCACAAACGGTGCGGTTTGAACATCTATCCGGCGGACATACAAACATTTGCCTCGGGCAAGGATCAAAGTTGTAATCCTTAGTAGTTTATGTGAAGCAAGATTTTTAGGCCCATCGCTTTTAACCTCAGAGAAAAAAAAACTAACGTGCATAGTACGAACTAAGCACTAGTATGAACAAGTAAAAGCGTAAATTTTGTATCAAAACAGAGCCGTTTTATTAAAATTCAAAACCTATTTAATATAACCTTAATAATATCGGAAACATCGATAATTTCGCATAAATGTCTGTAGTTGAACGGAAAATATCATTAAATCAGTAAAAGACCGTAGTACTTTTAACTATATGCTTATGCTCGGAATAAGAGGATAGTAGTGATGCGCGCACTCTATGCTTGTCTATTTTTACTCTAAGTTTTTAACTAATTGAATAGAAGAATTTGAGCATCGACTTGATTCGCCCAATGCTTGATTCCAATAGACCAAAACTTTAATGGTCAGATTTGCGAGCGTCTTAACGGTGTAAGGATACCTGTAATGACGATAGCCAGCGTAACATTGGGTCGTCAACGTTGCAGCTAATTAATAGATAGCCAATTGATGGGTTAATCCAGTAGACAAGTAGGGATGCATATTACTTTATATAATGCTAACAGAGAGAATAAAGTATGTAATCGGGCCAGTGCTACATCAGATTATAATTAAGGACTCTTCGAATTTTGGATCCAAAACTAGTAGAGTGCTCCAGGAAAAATAGACAGGAGCAAACCGGTACTGAATATAAAGAACTAGCCCTTGTCCTGCGGTTTTACCCACGTAAGTAATTCCCGTTCCAGTAAGATTCTATTTCGTGCCTTTTTTATGGTTATTCTGTTATTCGGGGTGGTGACGAACCCAACAAATCAAGGATCATGAAAATCTGTGCACTAGTTCTTGAGTTATAAATGGTGTAATTAAAAAGACTTTGTTTTATATAGAGGAAGGTTATGGATTCATGCTACGAAACTTAAAAAATACCGTCATATTTTTTAAACCAAATAAAACGTTTCATCTATCAAGTTTCTAATCTACCTTTGCTTTGTAGGTATACAATTATACAATTGCATATGCAGCTGTTTTCATGATAGGAGACAAAACCTTGTGGATATTTTTGTACAAAGGCTAATAGTGGTGACCTACATTAACAACTACGTCACAGACAAACAAATTGTATATGCATGCCATCTGTCAGGTTAGGTAATATCACTACTTCTTCTATATATTATAACCCTTCGTTGGTGTCGGTAATAAGAAAACATAAAATTTGATCTTCCAACATTAAATATAGAATTGTCAAAGTCAACGTAAGAAATTAGTTCCATGAACTTCAAGCAAGTGGTTGCTGGAAAATTTCAGTATACTTAGCCGTAGCTTCTTCGTAATGACAGTAAACGGTAACTTAGTTCTACTTGGTAAGCTAATTAGGTGTAGGCAGATAGTTCTGTTTATTTTTTTTTTTAATAAATTGTGATTGCTCTGAACCCAAAGTAACTAGCTATAGCACCTCAGCAGCTATACCTCAAAACTGAAGTCACTGTTGTATAGTCCACTCGACCACGGTAATCAATGCAACTTGCAAATAAAACTATTTTTATATATTTATTGTCATATAAATTTAAATGAAAAATCTGTCACGAATAGGCTGAAAAGGTATCGAATCGCGAAGGTAGTACATTCCACTGTGTAAAATTTGCGTAAACCTTAGAATTAATCACCTATACCATACTTATTTACTCACTATTTCGGTTGAATACAAAGTACCTAATGTTTGTCTTGGAGCAGTATTTAAAATAATTATATATGATCTTTGTGATTTTAATTTAACCTATTTGTTTCCCCTTTTATTCTCATGGGCTTAGGTCTCCGTAGGTTAGTGAAATGCGAATGAAGGCTACCTTATTGCGCTCACCAGTTGGCGCCACTAGCGCGTCAGCTGTCAAAGCCCACTAACAAACTATGGAATTTGACATTTTCAGACATCAAGTGCGACTAACGCCTTTGGCGGAAATTGATAACGGGTAGCCCTCATTTACTATTAATGGCTCATCGAAAAGTCTTCATTATTTATTAATATTTCTGTTAGATTATTATTTAGTTATTTTATTTAAGATGTTAACTTAAAAGGATTAGAAAAAAAATGGTTTTCAGTACTGCAAAAGAATTTCTCAGAAATAGTAGCCGTTAGTAACAGCCTTATTTAACATAAGAAAAATATATTATATTTAAATACAGAACAAATTCCGTAGAACACCTAAAACGAAAACAAACTGTACTAATTAATTAGAACTGCTGGTTTAATCCCAGCTTATAACTCTTTAACTTTTTTATTTTTACAGAGTTAAAAAGTTGCGAACGCTTTACAAAAGTTTAGTGGCCGACAAGATGGCGGATGCATTATTTCCCAAGGGAGAAATAATCACGGAAAAATACTAGAATTATTTTGTGGGATATAATACAAACTAATTATATATTTACTTTAATTAAAAACAGAACCAGGGTCAGCCAGTGCCGTCCTTATTGACCAATGGCCAATTTAAAAGCCATGTCATAATCTTAACAGAAGAAGATTAAAGTATCTGATACGAGAACATTTAGTTTAATTATATTTTTACCATTTACCTACATAATATATGGTCATTCATACCACAGTGATTTGCAAACGTCAAACGAACTTTTGTTATTCTAAGACATTGTAAACTAATTTAAGTCATTTAAAGGTAATAAAACTACTTTTGAACGGATTTTATCTTGGGTTTTATATTTAGTATTTAGGTCCCGACGTTTCGAATATTGCGTCTATTTGTGCTGCATTTAATGCGTTTATTGACCACTTAAATAGAAAGACCGCTTCCTATTACATGAAACTATCCCTTCAGGGACACAAGCTTGATACACACATACATAATACAACAACTAGATGTCCTAATGTGCCTATTAAATGTGATAAGAGCCAGTAATTAGGGTGTTTAAGTACATAATGTGGTTAATTAAGTCAATTGACGATCAAAAAGGAACTTGAGATGGCTTTCGTGAAAACATTGCTATGGTATGGTGGCTTGTTTAAAATGTGTTCTTCCACTTTTGCAATGTTATGTCCATTTATATTCCATGCATAAAAATATTTTAAAATATGGAATATAAAAAATGTTTATGACATGAACTGAAATTGTTTTTTATTTTATTTTTTTTATTTTAACAAAATAACAGTTTGACGTAATTATCAGCAGTCCCACTAAAATACACCACTTCCCTTTAAAATCTATTTAAAACTGTACCTACTTTAACATTTCAACAAAATTCTTGCAAAAAAAGAAATACAAGTCATTAAACTCAACACTTCTTAATATAAAGCTAAAACCTAAAGCTTTGATACATCACAAAATATTTCCATAACCGCACGACTGTACCAAATCAATCAAATCTGACATTGGACGCGAGTGTACTCTGATGATGTACAGACACCGGCTGTGAGTTCCCAGGATGGATAACTGAGGATAACACTCCAGTCCTGGTCTCATTTGTAACCTTAATGGTCCTTTTTCAGAGCCCTCCACTTTTTCCACGTCAGTTTTTTAGACGCCTTATTTTAATTGTCGTTACTTCGCTGTAAGCATTTTTTTTCTTAAACTGATGCCTTAAACGTTTGTGTAATTGTCGGAGAGTTTACCTATTTATACAAGTCTAAGTGTAAGTTTGACGCGGTCGAATGGCGTACACACCCGTTTTCAAGATGTCGCTAGCTCTGAGGTCCACAGTTCCATCTCTGGACGGGTCAATGTAGAAAACTACTTTTCTACATTATCTCGGGTCGATACCCGCGTTGTGGTTCTTGTGGTACTTTCGTTGTCTCTGATTCCATAACACAAGTGCTTTAGCTACTTACTTTGGGTTCAGAGCAATGTATGTGATGTTGTCCACATTTGTTATTATATAGTGTGCTGATTGGCTTCTGTTTTTTTATTTATTCCAGTGCGTGGCATTCCATCATCAAAATAAGGTGAAAATGTAAAAAATAACGAAATAAACCTTTTCTAAAATAATATTAATATTTTAAATATTTTACTGACGTCTTTTAAATATTTCTAAAAATGAATGTAAAATGAGAATAATTTCAGTGAAATATCAGCATTAATAAACAGAAACAGATTCTATACAAAAAACACTAATTTAGTTTTCTAGAAATAATCTAGTCGCAAGTATACAAACAAATTCTCATCATAAACAAATTCTTAAAATTCTCATCAAGCTGACGGAACGTAGAGTTTGACACAAAAACTGAAACATCAACTTTTTTATATTTCGTACGCAATATAAAGGGTCGTTTGGATTTTTTTATTGTCACTGAATGATGCACGTTCAGAAGCACGTACAAGGCCTATAAAAGCGAATGACTGAATCATAAAAAGGGTTGAATTTATTGATTCGCATTGACGATGACTGTGGGGTGTTCAGAACGGAGTGATAGAAATGTGGGACGAGCCATCGCCTGCGGTGTGTCGGCCGTCAGCCAGCGTGCGCGCCTAAACAATAATTTACATAATACGATATTATCATCTACCATGATATTTGCCTCGCTATTTTCAGTCACTACGAATATCTCCTAAGAAATTTATTGCCACCGAGGGAGGAAACGAGCCAATTTCTTGTATCGTGTGTATTGAATTATTTTTATTTTTCTCTTATGGATATGCTGTATAAATTTGTCATTTTATCGTTTTTGGTGGTCTTTGTATACAACAACACGTATATACGTAACACATATAGAACATAATATTACCTATTGCATTTGATGTCAGTTTGAAATTTACAATTTCTTGCTTTAAACACAAGAGTCTTTAATAACATATTTGTAAGGTATATTGCGGCAAATGATCCATAAACGTTTACTGCTAAACAAGGCAATCCTTGTACACATACTAAGCAATGAGATGGGTAACTTCATAACTCCTACGCTCGAAACGAAGATTACATTTTCTTATAAATGTAAAATGTCCCTAGGGTAACACACTACTTTAAGTATTTAGGTATTAATCGTTAAAACTTTGCTAAGAACACTAACTTGAATTACACGTAAAATTTGTATGGCTTATCGCATTCAGATAAAAGCAATTATTGGCCAAAATAAATATTTTTAGTATCCAAAACTTAAGCGATTTGTCAAACTTAAACACTAAATGTTTTTTTTTAATATGAATTCAAGATAATCCTATAACATAATGTAATTTATTTATAAATATACTTAAGTAAGAGTATTAAAAGCACTGCTTCATATAATAATATAAAAAATACTTCAAAAATTATTTGTATATTTTTTGGCTTCTGCGTAATATCCCGTTGGTAAATATTGTATTTATTGACATGCAAAACGAACCAATTTACGATTTTAAGAACGATATAATTATAAAGCTATGTACTTGCTTTTGATAGCTCTAATTTTCGTCTGATCTTTTCTAATTGCGTAAAAGATACGGATGGCCTAAAATAAATACAGTGTGGGTTTAACAGAATCGAGGCCAATATTGTGTTGAAATAACCTTTTGTTATTTAATATCCTTGTCTCAATTGTTTGTATGTTAGAAAACATTTTCAACTTGTATAATATACGGAAGATGCACTATGGGCTTGGATCATAGGCATAGAATCATAGAATCATAGATAGGATCATAGAATTATAAATTAACTTTATAATAAGCCTGGAATCTGTTTTTTTTTTTTTCATAAACATCGCTTTTTTTGTAGGATCTCCAGGTATGTCTAAATATACAACCTTTGCGTAAAACTTTAACTGTAAACTACTGCCAACCCTTAACGGCATCTAAAGACAATATTGTTTAAACCAAATAATTTCTATTAATACCAAAAAAAACTCAGATCAGTAAAGCAAGTATATGAATTTCACAGCTGATTCCGAAGGGGTCTGTAGTCACGGGCTCACGATCGCGATATCGCGACGCCCACCATTAAAACGGAATAATGAAACACCTGCGGTTTTCGACGTTTCTCGATACTACAGAATACTGCTGGATATGACGTAACTACGTAATGATCATATTTCTTGAACATATCTTGTGAGTTTGGATTAGAAAAAATGAATGGTATAAAATAGGGAAAAAAAGTAATGTAGAAAAGTTCGAGATATTTACGAAAGAACAAAACTAAAATTGCTGTTTTTATTTTATTTATTTTTGCTTTTAGTAGCGGCAAATAAATTGGTAATAAAATGACAAATAAAATAAAATAGTAAATAAAATGTGATTGATAAATTTAATGAATTATTTGTTTTAAATTAAGACATAAAATATCACAATTTGAATCGGTAAAGTAATTCTAAAATAACATGCTTTTCTTATTAACTTTAACAAAAAGTTAATAAAATAAAGCACTTAATCGGTTCATTGGTTTTGTTCTACACTTAATTAACAATAAGTCTAAAGAACTTATGAAGCAATAAAACTCCTTTGTCTTTTCTAGCAGAAGCTGTACGTCCTCGCATCTCACCGCTTTGTTCTCGGGTGTCCGTACAAAGCAGGCGTTGCACAAATAATTATGTGCATACAATTATTTCCTAAACGTTTATTCATAGCCTTTCCGTCTCAACTTTGTAGTTCGTTCGTGCTACGCCGTAGACCTACGAGCGCTACAATGTGCTACAGAGTGCTACGACCTAGTGATGTATGCAAATTTTTATTGATTTAACCAACATTTAGTCGACTAATTTATATTCTGAACAATAAGGCCTTACGAGGTTGGTGTTGCGTCACTATGTAAACCAGCTTAAATGCAGTTCTAATGAGAACGCCATGTTATGTCCATTAGGGCCATTAGCGTTAGCGCACAAGGCCAGCACACACAGTATAGAACGTTGACAGCTGATTGATAACTAATCGCCTTTGGTTATTGGATAAAACGTCACAAATTTATGGCAAATTATATGTTAGGCAGAAAAAAACTTCTGATAGCAACAGACTTTATTCTTCCAAGAATTTTCTAGAATTTGTTAAGTTTAATCTCAAGGAAATGATTAAATAGACGCCAGACTGGCTCTGGAACTTACTGAAAAGTTTAAAAAATCAAAATTTTGGAAATACAAAACTGGATTTTATAAATATAACATTTGTACAAAAAATAGACGCCACATAAAATTTTAATATCAGGCAATTTAAAATATGACATACTATAATTCGAAACCAGAAGTGAAATGACAGCAACACTCACAGTGATCACAGCTTAGTATTTATAGCCATGTTAGGATAAAACTACCTTCATTTTCACTTTATTTGTAATTACTTCCAACAATATAATACATATATGGATTATTAATACGAAGAAGAAAACTTAAAAAATATTATTTAGTAATTAATGTTTTTTAGAATTATATACTGTTCTTCTAACTTTTATGTATGTTATCATGTAAAATCCCAAAGAGACAGAAGATTTTTCTATCAAATTCTGTCAAATCTATAAAATATCAATATATTAAGTTCACTTCGCCTGGTCAAATGCGCAGCCTAACGGTTTTGACATTGACATAGACCACAATTAACTATACCCTCACACTTTGTCTTCTTAGACTGTAAGTGCCGTGGCCGCAGTCACACCGTCGCGTACCATTCGATAACTATTTTTATTATGCTCGTGTACTTTTAGGACCAACAAAAACTAATTAGATATAAAGATATTTATAAAGACCAAACCCAGTTACTAGTAAATGTATGTTACATGTTAACATAATAATTGTCATACGTAATATAAATATATGTTTATTACATAAATTACGATGAACAGATTACTTTAAATTTATTATCGACCAAGGTCAGTAATATAATCTGTACTGTAAATGTAAGCTTCAAATATATTTAAAACCGTTTTACTTTTTTGTACCTGAAACTGAGCAACTAAGATTTAAAAAAAATATTAATCGATTCATATTAATTAAATTTTTAATTTAACAGATTTATAAACTTACATTTGAACTATTTAATTTAATAAAATAGTCCTTCATTATGTATATTTCGTTACAAACAAGCGTTAATTACTTTTTTAGACGTCATTTAGAAGTCGAATAAGGAATAGTTTACGTGATTTTAAGTTCATCTATACGATTTATTTTCCGATTGACCGACTATTATTGTATAGTGTATTTTTTAAAAAAAAGCAATTAAATAAACCAAAGTGGAGTGTTTTTCTATTCATAATTTCGAACAAACATTAAAATACTCGAATATAGTCGTAGGCTTTCGGCTTCAGTGTGACAGGCGGTTTTCTTAAGTCGGGCGTAACTCCAGAGAGCTGTCGGGGGCGCATTGTGCTCGCGTATTAACGACGAACGCACAAAAGACCGCGCTCGTATATCAAACTAACGTCACTCCAATGTCTTCCTTCCTCACTGTTACAGTTCCCGAGCCGCAAGAAATGGCCCTCCTTTTTTTATTGAGCATTTAGTACACAGAAATTATGGCACGTAAATTTATACCGAGTGAAAATCGACTGAACCGAACACTAACTCCAATTTTGTCTTGTGTATAAAAGCTTTTGGTCGAAAGTAATATATTTTTTTGCGATTGTTCTCAAAAGGAATTTGCCAATCGAGCCAAACGCTCCCGTTTTTTCTTCTCATATTTCATGAAATTTAGACGTTTTATTGATGTTATTGACTTGATAATAATCTTTCGTTCGCACGCAAATTCTTGCCGACAGCTAAAAGGATTTTGATGAATGATCAGTAACATGATACGGTACAATAAATCACATTAGTGTCACGGTAGGTGCCTATAAGTTAAACAATTTTGTCAAAAAGACAACAAAAGCGCAATTGTTATCCGTCGAGTCTGGAAATATTTATTTTCCCCCGGGCAAGAAAGTTCGCTTTAACTTCACTAATGACTTCTTTCTGAAGTTCGAACTTTCCTGGTTGCTGCTTGAAAGGTTTTTGCTATCTATTTAAACAATAGTAGGGCCCTTTATTATCTCCAAATTTTCCGGAGACTTTAATTGTTATTATCGCCCTTCTAGGTACTACCATTTAGGGCATCTAATTCAAACCTTATCGGAACAACATCGTCTTTCTTCAAAACAAACGTAATCTTCGTTAGAATTACGTACTTTGTGTTTGAGTTTCCTTAATTAGTTATCCGAGGAATGAGTTGTTCCGTTAATAATATCAATAAGCTTATATTGTAAGAGGTTTTAATTAAACCAGTTCTAAGATTTGCACACACTGTTTGAACGTTAGTAAGTATAGCTGGAATTTAATCAATAATGTTAATGTATTTTCTTTGGAAGTAGAAGGATATATTGTTTTAAGTTTGATAGAGAAAAAGAGGGCCCGCATGGGGCCCCACGTTGGGCGCCATTGTGCGCAGGATTATCGGCGTAACTCACAAAGGCACAAAAGGCAGTTTATCAAGCCACGTCTCACTGGATATCTCAGTGTACACTTGGCAAACTGCTGGCAAACTTGGCCTACTGGCCAGGCCCGTATAACAACTATTGTACCTGTATTTGTTAAAACATAATTAACTTTGGCCTTACTTAAGTTAACTTCCTTAACTTGTAAGTAGGCTTTGTAGATAAGCTAACTTCTAGACTATATAATAATTTAAGGATTCGGCAGTAGATAGTGTCTATTTATTGTTAACTTATAGGAAAGCTAAGGCCTAACCTAACGTATTAAATACATAGAAGTTATTGTTTTAATAAAAATAATAAAACACAGATATAAATTTAAGCACAATGTAAATATTGAAAGTGCAATAAATTTATTTTATTGTAAACAATACAAAAAATTAATAGGTTCACGAATTGAAACAATAAATTACGCTATATTATTTTATTGGAAGATACACATATACACAGTGTAAATCAGTCGTTGTCATATAATTATCTTCTACTTCTTCCTGCCTTTCTCCCAATTGATTTGGGGTCGCCGCGCAATATTTTCTCCTTCCATTCCACTCTATTAGCCGTCAGACTGTCATTCACTGATTTTTCCCTCACATCATCTCTCACGCAATCAATCCACCTTCTTTTTTCCTTCCTCTTCCTCTCCAGCCATCCATTTCCAAATTCACCCCTCTTTTATTCACATGCATTTCAGTCCTCTCCATTACATTTCCATGCCATGCTAAGCGATTTCCTTTCATTATTAGTAGTCATATACAAACTACAATTAAAGGATTTTTTTAACCTCAGACAGTACTCAAACCCGCGACTTAGGCGCAATAGTCGCTTTACCAACTAAACTTTAACTTAAGAGTCCTACCCGAGGTTAAAAATTTTCCTTTCTACTACATATTTGTGTTTAATTAAAAGTAATACCAACTTAATTATAAAGTAATCAACAGCCTTTGTGTTGGACAACTGTTGCTATAAATTAAATTATTTTCACTCAACGTTGGTAACTGTGTATCAAAATAAATAACTGGAAAAATTTTCTAAAACTGTAATTACTTAAAAATAACTATACATTTTTAGGGTTTCTTACCTCAAAAAGAAATAAAGAACCATTATAGAATCACTTTGTTGTCTGCCTGTCAGGAATTTTTAACCGCACATTTAAGTTTCCTTTTGAAGAATTAACCGTGACGATAATCAAACTTTGTCCGGAATCCACGGTACGTGAGTCAGACTCGCACTCGTCAAGTTTTTTTTTTATATTCGACCATATTGGTATTTTCTGTCTAGCCTAAAAGGCTAACTATTTTGGATTTCTGTCTCACCAGATTCAGCTGATTATCTGAAGCGACTACGTATCTGACTTCCGAAACTTATATTCCGAGTGATACAAAATCCCAAACTCCACAAACGAATTTTCTGCTGTTTAAATATTTTTGAAATAATAAAATTTTATTTCAACATTCTTCTGTTTGGTTTTTAATTGGTTTGCAAGTTTGATGTCGAAGTATAATTGTATTGCATAATTGAGATGCAGAGCTGAGTCGCCAAGGCGACGAAATCGCTCTGTGAATACTTCAAAGAGCGCTTAATTAGCGTTTCAAGAAGAAGTTAATGAGCTGAATCGACGAGTCACAACGCAACTGTCCCTATCCCACATTTAAAACAGTATTACTTTTTGAAAATAAACTGAATATTTTGAGATGTAACCAACTGTTTTATTCCAACAGATTATAAAATTAAACGTCATTTTGTCAGTTGACAGAATTTTATTTGACGTTCTGTTTTCAAAAACTTTTTGATTCTTTTTCTTTTTTATTAAATGTCTTTATTGTTTTACAATAATGCCCGGGGTATGTCAAGAAGGTTTTACAGTTGTTGTTTTTATTTTGTAAACATGATCTTTTATTTATTGTTTTGTATGGATCTACCATAGTTCTTATTCCACTATTGACTATTAGGAATATACTTGTTCTCTTTTCCTGTGCGCCGGAGTGTAAGTGAGTGATTGTGGGTTAAGTATAACTTGAAGGCCAGAATACTCGTGACTCGACAGTTTCGACACCCAAATGCACTCTCAATGTTGGGGATAATAATAGATTCTGTTTTCCGCGATGTTTCTTTGATGTTCAAATACGTCCTTAAATTTTGTACAACATAAAATTACTCACGATAATGAGTTATAGTATAATTGGGTCTTGTTAGATCGTCTCAGTCCAGCCTACAGTTATTTAGATTCTTTAGGCGATTATTTTTACCTTCAGAACTTATCGTATACGTCGATAAACATACTTAAGTATTTCTAAATAAATACATATTATAGATAAAATCCACCTAGACACAGAACAAATGATCATGCTCATCACACAAAGATTTGTCCTGGATGGGAATCGAACCTACGACCTCCGGCTTAGCAGTCAGGGTCACTCACCAAGACCAACAGACCCGTTTTAATCTCAATTACTATTCAATCATATTTAGCCTGCGAATAAAGTTACTTATCCTGTTTTGGAATACTACACTACAATATATTGTATATGTAATTATAAACAGTAACGTAATGTTAATCATGAATTACAAACAATAATAAATCATATTACTTTTACCCTCTCAACAATTACTACATTAAACTAATATTCGTTTTTAAAAACACTTAAAATGACTTATTGCCTTATAGCCACTAAACAAAATCGTCCCCCAACATTAAGTTAAAAATCTACATTAATTGACACGTCATTATAAATTCGTCAAATTAACTATCGCCACTAAAATCGTCAGGTTCGTGAGCAGCCGTTAATTCCATAAATCATGGTAAACGTTAATAAGAGTTAATTCACGATATTGGTACTGCGATCCATCATCGCCGATACACTGATTTAAATCACGATCTAGCTCCAATTTGATTTAGCCGAACTGTTAATTACGAGCGAATCTACTGTGGCCCAGTCAAACACGATTCAGACGGAATAAATACTATTTGGAGAAGCTTGTACATATTGCTCATTCAATTAATGTTTGTAATTAATGACGAGCTGATCATTTCAGCCGTATCTACGCTTCGACTAATAAATAATATTTGTTTGAGATTAAAATCTTAAACAAAAATTGCAATGTACTAAACCTAGCTGCAGATTTGAAGCTTGTTATATACAAAAAACCATTGCAACGCTCCATAAATATTGTAAAGAATGAAAAAGTCTATGAAATTTTAGATAGTACGCACACAAAACTAAACTTTAACTGAAGTCTAACAAACGAAAAGTAAAAAAAATCCTATCAAAAAGCACAGTTCACTCCCACACGAGTTTGGATGGAATAACAAAACGCTATAAACGAGTGGTGAATAAAAATTAATTCCCCAAGGGCGGACGCACAAATAGCCCTGATAAAATTTATAACTGTGGACGTGACAGCACTCGACTCCGTGCACAGTATAATTTTGTTTACACGTCCCCGGAATGTGCTCGGCAATGGATAATTATGGTAAATGCTCCATTACTCTTAGGTATGGCCGGCCTGGAAGGTCGTGTAGACACACGACTAGGTATCTAGTGTTTGTAGAGTGCTATCATACTATAGTCTATTTTTTTAATTAAAAATAGTAATTTGACATTCCGACTGAATCGAGTTTGTAGTTTGACATTTGCACTTGTCAAATTACTAACTCGACTTAAAAAATAGACTATATATGTTCTTTTTATTAAGGCCTGAATCCTAAAAAAATGTTACATAAAATACCTCTCCTCAGAACATTATCACATAAAATATCCGCTATGTATTTATATTTTTGTTCTACCGTAGTCAGTCGTTAGTTAAAAATATGAAATATTAAACATAGTTGCATAACGGTACAAAGGATAAACTAAACCCTCTAAATGTTAGATACTGGGTTATTTTGTTGTTTAGTCTCAATGAGCTGTTTCAAAGCAAAGTATTAATATACTTTGCTTGTTGTTTAAAAAGGCATTGTTACATTAAGTAGAACTTAAACCACAAAAGTTATGTAATGGATATTTTGACATAATCATTATTTAAAAAGTGGGTATGTATCCTTTTTACAACTGTTATGTATGATATTTTTCTTTTCATGTTTTCTTTTGTTTACGGTGTACAATGAAGAACAAATAAATAAATATGCTGATATTATTGAAGTGAATGGAAACTCAAATTAACACCTACTTATATATGTCAAGATAAAATTAAAAATTGTACCTACCTATTTACGATAAGGCTTAAATAATATCAAACAAGCAGCTCAATATAACAATATTGGAGTATAATCACACAATAAAAACTTATTTGTTTTCAGCAAACATCACTTGTATTGTATGGAGAAGTTTAATTAATTCATTCCCTGTTGATGTAATCTGTTCAAACACTAAATTAAACATTGTAAATTATTAATTAGCCGATGTCATGATCGTATAATTGTTTTGAGTAGAATGACGGAAACGGGCGTCCTTAATTATTTAACGATATCATTATTAATTCTATGAAACTACATTTAATTTTGATTGGAAGTTTGTTTGTGTACAGTGTGGGTTCCCTGAGCAAAACAAGGTAAATTTATTTACTGTCATTAAAAAAATCAACTACCTCTTATTATATTTTTATTTCATGATTTATTTTAAGTCAAAAGTCAATATAAATCTCTCGATTTGCAAATTTTTCGTGCCCCTGTTAATTTTTCCTGTATATAATTAATCATAATATCTTGGTACAACTCACACACGGCCATCTGATCCTAAACTAGGCAGAGCCTGTATTTATGGCAAACGGACTACTGATAAACATACTTATATATTTCTAAATGCATCATAATATAGATAAATTACACCCAGACACAGAATAAATGATCGTGCTCATCACACAAAGATTTGTCCTGGGTGGGAATTGAACCCACGACCTCTGGTTTAGCGGTCAGGGTCACTAACCACTAGACCAACGGGCCAGTACAAATTGCATTCCATGTTACAGTTAAAACACGTAGTTACTAGAACGCGTTTTCCCTAGCCTTTTATTTCTAGTACTAGTATTACCAGCTATCCAGCGATTCGACTCCTAACGTGTCGAATCAGGTGATGTATCTCGACCAATCAGAATAAAGCACGATGATTTTTAACTTTTTTAGAGCTTTGACTGAATCATTTCGACAAAACGCGTTGTCCCTAGTTAAAGCTAGTTTTCATTGATATACAGTTTTGAACAGCATTCAATACAAGGTCTAACAAAGGCTAGAAAAAAAGAGTTTTTACTTAGAACGGGTATTATCTGAAAGAACATAATATTATAAATGCGAAAGTAACTCCGTCTGTCTGTCTGTCGCGCTTTCACGACAAAATTACGGAACCGATTTAAATGAAATTTGGTACACAGATAGTCTAGAGCCTGAGAAAGGATATGAGCTACTTTTTACCGCGATAACCGATATCCACGCGGGCGGAGCCGTGGGAAACAGCTAATTTATAATATATATCTTGCACAACGAGTTTTTCACAACCATAAGACAGCACTAAGTATACAACCATTATTTCTTTACTGCATGTACTAAAATACAAGAGCTTAAGGCACAAGGTGCTTTTTATATCTTACAGTATATAAAAAGTCATTATTTGGTTATGAATAAATTAGAATACAGTGTTGCATATTAGTTTCAATTTTTTTGTATGAAAAATATAGCAAATCACTCTGAAGGTTACATCAAAGAATACAATGAAATGCTTCACTTAAGGCTTGAGTGATCATTTTGATAGCACCTGAACTATTTGATCTGTGCTCACAAATTAGTATTGGGGGTTATAGATCGG
Organism: Diachrysia chrysitis; assembly: GCA_932294365.1. NCBI lineage: Eukaryota > Metazoa > Arthropoda > Insecta > Lepidoptera > Noctuidae > Diachrysia > Diachrysia chrysitis. Next base: position 5,577,064 of record OW028661.1, read on the forward strand.
GACTGACGGTTGACAAAGCGCGGGTATCTGATGTGAGGCCACAACGTTTTTCATCTGTGGTAAGCCCCCTCTCGGTCCCTTCCCTATGTGACCCAGGTAAATAGAGCATGAGGGTTTTTAAACTCAGTTTGTATTATATCGTATTTAAAACTGTTATATGATGCTTAGTTATCTCTTTATTTAAATGAATAGCATGTATAAAAATGCAAATAAAATTGATAATACACATATGTAAAATCCCGACTTCAAGTAAATTTATATGGGACCAGCTCTGAGGTAATTATAACCCCTATCGATAAAAAAAGTTTTTTTTTTTTAAATGCTAGGTTTTTGGATATTGCCTAGCAAACTTACAAGAAAAAATACATACCGTGGAATAGTAGAAATTAAATTCCCTCTCTAAATTTCGTTCCGAAGTCGGCATTTTGCTCTCGTAGTGCTTTATTTTTGTTTTGTTTTTAATTTTATTTTGATATTAATTATACCGTTGGTTAACAACTGCACCAAACATATTTTCAAGTGTACGTGGGCAACGAGTATTTCGTGTTTTAATTTACACTAAAACTAATTACCAACCACATTATTTATAAGACACTAGGCCCATATAAATATTAATCAATAACATACGCCAATATTGGTAATTATTCAGCACTTAATTAGGTAGGTTCACCGCTGACGGTAAAAAATTGGGTCATATTAAGTTGCATCGGTACGCGAACTACATAATAACGAGCGAAGCAAATATGTAATTAATTCACGCCCTTTAAGTCCAACATACAATACGGTTACGGTCGCACAGTCCTATGGTGGGCAACTTTGCCAAACTAGTACAAACTTTCAATGCAACCATCCAAAATAATTATTTTGGGTACACTGACATTGTTACAAAAAGTTATGAAGGATTAATTGGGGTCCGCGTTAATAAATGTCTGTTGATTTAGTTAAATGAACCTCAGTGGCGGGGTGAATAGGTTTCGTACCTTTTAAGCACATGTAGACGATACTCGGTTGTGTCGAATGTCCCTCGGGAACTTTCTTCTCTCCTCTCAGAAACTCTCTTCTTCGGGATTTTTTTCCTTTGGGAACACTCTGCCTCGGGAAGACTCTTCCTCGAGAACACTCTCCCTCGGCAAGACTTTTCCTCTAGAGCACTCTTCCTCATGAACTCTTTCCCTCGGGAACAATCTCCCTTGGCAAGACTCTCCCTTGGGAACTCTCTACTTTGAGTATGCTCTCCCGAGAACGCTTTAGGTACATGGAGTTATAACCCAAACGATTGTTTACTTCTTAGAATGAACTGGTCGATAGCTATTAGAAATATATTTATTTCTGTATTAACTAAACTAATTTACTGTTGCTTGGCGGTAATAGCATAAAAAATACATATACATAGCATGTACCTATCATTTAAGACAAGTTTATTGGCTAGGTAACTTTATATTGTTTTTTAAGTTACATAACTCTTGTTGTTTTATCAAAATGTGTGTTAATGCAGATTCCAATTCCCTTTATACGAAATACTAGCCACGCGAAAATAATGGCTTGATTATTTTAATTTTAATATGGTTGATAGTTTTGATCCAACTTTGTTTAGATAAACAGAGAGTAGTAAAATAGGTACATAATATCAATCCATAAAGTAAAATAAAAAAAAAAATATATCTTTTTGAGATTAGCATAGATTCTATGCTTTGTTCATCCAAAACTTGTATCGACGAACTTGTCATACTGCTCCAATGCACAACTGTACCACATCAAAACTAAAAATCTTAAAGTCTGCTTAGAATGCGATCAAACTAAAAGCAAGAATTATTTAATTCTCAGCAGATGTCGCTAATGTTACGGCTATATCGCTATTTGTTGAACCGCTAAAGTCTGCAGCACTAATTCTCCAAGTGAGCTGAACGAAAGAGTTTCGTAGTGTCACATTCAGATTTCCATAAGCGGTGTTAAGGCACAGCATGGCAGACGGCAGGCTGGCGGCTCGCCAAACAATTACTTTGTCTCGTCAGGAGCATTTCTTCGGCTGATGGCTCTAAAGTGTCTCCTGCCTTGCACGTATCTTTAGCGTTTAACGTCGGAAAAACTGGGTCAATGCTGTACCTTGGAAAGCTTAAATAATTGCTGTACCTACTTGTTGTTTTATCTTCTGTATATCGTTGTAAAAGTAAGAGAGGTATTGACTTGTAAATACGAATGAACGAATAAATTAATAAACATATTTTATTGATCACAAAAAAAAATAACATTATATTTTGTATAAATTACGATTAAATAGCTCAAATAGAAGAAGCATAACCGATATTTCAGCGTAAACTTTAGAATAAAATTATAGAACAAGCTTTTATTTTAAAAAAAGGCACAAGTCCACGATAAAACGCCAGAGAAATTTGATCAGCAGAGTGCTTTCTAATAGCAAAGTAAATTAAAAAAGTAAAGAACATGTGCCGGCTAGAACATGAGTGGCGACGGTAATTAATGTACCTACACGTTGCTGGTTCGAAATAAAACGACACGATCTAACAAACTGGGACATATTTATAACAGTCACATACAAGAGGAAACTCGTTCTATTTTAATGTACTTACATTAGAACTAGAAACAGTTTAACGATGTGATTTCATTCTGGGAATTGTATAATTGTAGCTATCTAACCTGCTTTATACCTAGTAATTTTATTGGGGTAAATTCCTGAATATCGTCAAAATTTAATTAATCCGTAAGTTAGATAATAAATAAATATTAGACACGTATTTTTTTTATTATTTCAAAATAAGAAAACACTAAGTAATCAAAGCAAATCAAAGTTCAGTAGTAGGGGCTAATAACGTAATGCTTGCATACAAAAATGCATGAAATTGTGACGTCATGCGACATTTAAAAAACAATTTTTGTGAGTTGTTGGTTACGTAAAATGAGGCAAAATAATTGTCTAATATTTTTTAATAATCTACTTAACGGACATTAAAAAGAATTGTCATCTACCTAATAATAAAGCCTACCAAATAAAGTTGTATTGAGTTAATTATTCTGTTAACATTGAGACTGGTATCTGAAAAAAAACGTAAGGAAAAGATAATGTACTAAATGTTTACTTAAAACAGATATGTAGGTACAATGCACATTCGTAAGCAACATGATCATGAACAAGCAAATTGAGGATTAGTGATTTTGAAGGAAATTTGTATTTATGTATTGAATCCAATGCTATGATAATACACAAGATATGTTATCGACGTTTAAACTCTAATTGTGCTAGTATGTTATGTCAAAATTTTGACAAGTTACACTAATACATAGTACAATATTAAGAGAACGTAAGTAAAAGAGACAGCTATTATTTTTTTTGACTTTTTTTCTATCTATCTTACTTTCAGAATGCCAGAATTCATTTATTCATTTAATTCTTGTTACTGGCACTTCAGGACGATAGCTGTCTGTCGTGACCTTTTTAGGGTTAATAAAAAAACTGGGAATACGGTCATACTGTGTCTGTCAGTGTCAAAAAAAATATCTAATTTATACAAGATGGACTCTGTCAGGAAATAAAAAATAAAACAAATCTGTATTTAAACCCGGCATTACAATCATAGTTTTAATAAAGCAATCAAATAAACTTATTTATGTTTCTGAATATTTGACAAAATAAAATGTCCAATTATTGAGAGAGTTTATAGTAAAATCTCTGGGCCAGGTACTTAGTTTATGTATTAACTTTTGAATGCCTTGTTGGTCTAGTTTTCGCGAGCCCGAGTGCCGTGCACGAAGTCTCGGTTTCGAATCCCGGGTCGAGCCAAAAATAGTTACCTACTGAGTTTTTCATTTATAAATAGTACAGCTAAGCTCAGAGTCAGGTAGTAAGGTGGTGTTTACACCCCAGTGCCTCGGAAAACACGTAAAGCCGTTGGTCCTGCGCCTGATCTCTCTCCGGTCGTGTCGGATTGCCGTCCCATCGGACTATGAAAGTGAAGGCATAGAGAGTGCAACTGCGTTCGCGTATAAACTCTAATCTCTGATCTCACAGCAGCCGCCGTGACCGAAATTCAGTCAGGAAAACATCATTATTATTATCAGGTATATGTATAAAAGTGGTGTGACTTAAAATATTAGTTTACAAATATGTTTTAATCAATACATACTTTTATGTTATTAGCCGTCAAGTAATAATTGCGAACGTTGAGCAATTTCGTAGACGCACTTAAACTGGCTAAGTTGTATTGTATTGTACTTTTGCTAAATTACATTAATACCGCCACTGAATACTAATAACTAACTTTTTGAGTGCTAACTTGCTAACAGAGAAGAGAATTTGAATTAAAATGGTTCGAATTCTTGGGTTTTTTGTTGAAGAGTAATATATTCACGCTTTTGTCGACTTGGCGAGTAAGTGAAATGAAGGTATAGCTTGCTGCCTTGAAAACTCATATTACAAATCAGTGGTGAACGCGGATTGTCTACAGTCCTCATTTCAGTCCTTTTTTATACATAACATTTAAGAAACATAAAAAAAAAACCTGTCAATTGCTAGGTCAGACTTGCACTTGAAGGGTTTTGTACCATCGTTTAAGATGTATGCCGTTATGAGGAGCATAAATCCCTTTAACTTTAAATTGATTTCATTTGTTTTTATAGCGGCAACTGTGTGAAAATTCTAACTTTCTAACTATTGCAGTTCATAAGATACACCCCGCTGCCAGACAGACAGACGGATGGACAGCGGAAGTTATCTAATAGGTTTCTGTTGGCACCCTACGAGTATGGAACCCCAAAAAACCGAATGTGATATTAAGTATTAGTTGAATTTTAGCTTTCATAAAAATATAAATGTCTAATGACACGTTTAAAATGTGAAGTTTCTGACATTTGATTATGACCTACAATTAAAGTCCCATTCAATTAACCTTTATGCCAAGTTGACAATTAATTCGTAATACTCAATGTTACCGTAAAAATAACCTAACCTTAATCAATACACTACTTTTAACAGTTTCGACAAACTACAATAAATACATCATTCAAAACTCTCTACATGAAAAACAAAACATTATCAGGAAACACGACATCGTAAAACAAATGAATGTCAGACTTCGGTATACTTATTAACTCGCCTGCTAAGCCCAACAGCTTTATAAATATTCGCTGACATTAATTCTACGCATATACTTAAAAACTCTTAAAAAGTTGTCCAATCCTACAAAACGACGCGAGGCAGACTTTCACTAAGGTACTTAAGTCCCCTCCGTTCCCACCCCTGCAATTAGCGATATTGTTATAATAAAAACGCCAGAAGGCCACTCGAGAGTTATGTCACCTCTGATAATATCTACCATCTCTTTGATCTTGTCTCGTATTTCCTTTTGTCAATCGTTCGCTTGTCTGTACAGCAAACAGCACTTGTTGGTGGAAGCAATTTAGGTTCTATTTCAAAGGTGGAGCACCCCTAGACCAATCAAATGTGGCTCACGTCACCAAAAAACCATTAGTAAATTCCCTTCAGCTCATGAAGTACTCTCGACTCTTTCATATTTCACAATTTTACATCCATTTCAATTGATACTTGTCCTAATTACGATATTGACGTTTAGGCATTATTTACTCTCAGGGTTACGTTTCGTTTTTCAAGCTCAAATGACGAGCACTTTCAGACGGACCTTTCGGGACCCGGCAATATAGTAGGTCACTCTTATACGTTGTTACGAATAGAAGATTGAACCCACAGTCCTAAACAAATAGAACCACGCAGTAAAATATTTTATTTGAAAGACAAATGGTACTCAGTAGCAATGATGAGCTACTTCTAAAAGCAGTAAGATCTTCATATATTCTTAAAACGCTGCACCAATAAAGAGTTAAAATAGCAAAATATAAATATACATCTGTTCTTTTCCGTAGGGTTCGCCGTGAGGTAGGCAAGTAATGTCGCAGGCATATCAGGTATATGGCAATTTATACCACAATTATAAAATTATAATTAATTATGATGTTTGAGTCAGTCATGGTAGCCTAATGTCTCAATAAACGGATTTAAGTTATATGTACTTTCTTAATTATTCTAAGATACCATTGACAATCGGTGAAGTAAAACATCGTGAGGAAACATAAATTCCAAAAATTTGAATATTAAATCACCGCAATAAGCAAGCATGGTAAATAATGCTCGTTCCTTCTCTATATGAGAAGAGCACAGGCCTATTCTCATATAAAGAAGGAACAATCCCAGCAGTGGGACATTTATAGACTGGTATTATTATTTTATTTATTTATCATGTTAAAATTTCTTAGGACTAAGAAATAATATACAACAACAAAAAGAGGAATTTAATTAAAAGAAACAGCGAAAAGAAATGAAAGAACTGCATCACTCGTTCAATAATAGAAATATCTGCATCGATGATACTTGAAGAGGCCTTGACAAAGACAAAGAAATAGTCTGGCGTGACGCCAGTTCCCTAGAGCCTGCAGTCCCAGGTATAGAGATACGAAGCGAGCCGATCAAAGATTGTTCTGTTTTAAAACGAGGAAAATGCAAAGTTTTGTTGTTCGAAACGATAGCAGCTTCCGAAATAAAAATGTAAATTTGTTCAGCTTTCCTGCGGTTTCCTGTTCCGTGGAATTTGTGCTTTTCGAATTCTAGACAAGTATTTGAGCAATCAGACAATTCCAATAGCGCATTCTGGTTGGTCACTGTAATTTGTTGCTTTGCGTTTTTCGTTTTATATCCATTTAACTATTTTAGATAAGTACTATACATTAGTAATCACATTTTTCCCACCGCTTTTAACTTTAAGATGGAAACGACATCACAAACAATTTGACTGCATAGCCGAGTGGTATAGGTCACCACGCGAATTACCACTGTGCGCGATGCACTGCGGTTCGATCCCCGTATGAGCATTTGCGTGATCCATAAATGCTTGCTCCAAGTCTGGGTGTTCTTTGTGCTTGGGAATTGAATGTTTGTAAAACCCCTCGCGACGTAAGGAATTCCTTAGTGCAGGAGTCTTATAAAAAAACAGCACAATAAGAAGCAATTAAGACTTAATATATTACTTATAATTTATTTTTTAAATGTTACTAGCAATTTGGGTGCAATTCACATTACTAGCAATATTTTTAACCCTTCAACTAAGCTTAATAGGCTTGTGTTTGAAGTGGGTTCACGTCAATAGTGCAGTGCAGTTCGAACCTACGATCTCTCGATCACAAGGCCGTCACCCTAACCATTAGGCTATTGCCGCTTAAATCTCGCATGGATACAAAATCTTAATAAATTTGAATACATATTGATACTACGTCTACTTATCAGATATATTTATAAGGAAACAATACGGAATTGTTTTGTAAACTTATTAACTATGAATTCGGTTTTCCTTAAGGGTTGAAAAATCCTCTAGTGACTCTGAGGAGACCGAACAAATAGGGAAAGGAAAATAAGGCAACAAAGAGGATTTAGCCAAAAATAACATAATATTAGTGGTCATTGATATGTTTCGTCTTTCGGCTAGTCGGAATGTAACGACTGCTATTATCAGTCTCGTCTTCTTGAAGCACAATAACAGTGATTCTTTACAAACTACTGTATTCGAAAATAAGAAAATATTAGTCTCTTAGATAGTAACTTTCTACGCGCAAACATAATATTGTATAATAGAGATATTACTAAATTAGAAATTTCCATTTAGTTTATGAACTACATTATATTTACACAAAATTGTAATCCTTATAAAATTTGACAAAACGTCTTTTTCGTATAAACGTCCGCTCACTTATTTTAGTTGAAAAATATAGTCTACATTTTGTTTAATTTGTAGACAACAGAATCGGCACCCACGTCTACTCGAACGATAATATTTTAACTTACCTAGATCCTCTGCGTCCTCGCTCCACTCGCCAGTCCCTCCCACCAGCATCGCCGCACCGACCAGCACAGCGAACACCAACACCGACCTCATGATCCACTCACTTCTACCCCACAACATAAAACACCCCCTAACCTTACTTTGGCAACATTTTAATATATAACAGTTCTATTTCATTATATAACAATCTATTAGTTAAGCTCCGAAACGTTAATTAATTTAATATTACACTATGCATTAACTACGCCATTCTATTCCCACACAGAAACCCTCTATTGTCAACTTCACAATCGATCAAATCTATTGAATCACTAAAGTCGTTTCAGGAATGCTACGTACATTTTCCTAATTAAATATCGCTTTATTTAGAAACATAGCGTTTTCCAAATCGTTGTTCGTTCGTTTTGAGTTCAGCGCTTCCATTGCCCCCACTTGTTAGTGCAGGATGTCGTTATGTAGGAACGATAGTCGTAATCTTTTCGACATTATAAGTGGAGTCGTGTGTAGTGTGCCGTCACGCACGACCGGCTTTCGGGACGCGGTTAAATATCCCGATGAATTATTCAGGACTCTTTTAGCGGCGGCGCGCGCTCGAGGACAGAAAGACCACCTGCAACAAAGTACATAGTCCCTCATTTATGTCCAAACACAACTATATTTAGACAAGTCATTTTGCAAATTGGAAGGGAATTTATAATCAGTGATGACAAGCTGCCTCGCTGCCGACAGAGATGCACAATAATTAACGAATTATATAAAATTTGGAAGCTTTTTCGAATACCGTCAGTGTGTCTCGCTTTTCATTCTATTTTTTAAATAAATACTGCTTGGTATGCAAATTAACAAACTCTGATATCGTACGTGACTTATAAATATGCACTACCTTGTGTTTATTTAAAATGATTGTCACTGCACAACCCCGCGCTACTGAAGACATTCTTCTGTTTATTTTAAAAGAGATTTCTTCGTGAAAAATTTAACAAAGCTTTCAAGAAGCAAAATCCGTCATCAAAGGCGACTAAACGACCCGTAGCGAGTCCTGAAGCGCTAATATAGTTTAGGAAACAACGTGCCCCTATTTCCTAGACGTCAGGGAAACTTGCCGCCTAGAAAGTTACTACTATCTTCCTGATATTATACTGAAACGACAGCTTAAACACTGAGACATACCTATACTTATATATGTGCATAACTTCGCTAAATGATAATAAAACGTGGTTACTCTGAGAAATGTTATTTCATGTTAATAACATCTGCATAAACTAATATTTACGTCTTATTCTTCGGTACCAACAATACACGTAACTCAACTTTATAATACAGCCAACCACAGGTTACGCAAAATGAAGTTAATAAAAATCGCATATTATTATATATATTTGACTAGTAAGTTTCCTAGTTAAAATATAAAATACATTTTAATAATTGTCAATTTTGAATATTTTGACTAGTAAGGTTTTAAGATTAAGGTGAATATAGACTAGAGCATTTTATTAAGCATTTCTGTGTAATGTAACGTTCTTACGAATGGTACAATACGGGTAAAAGCTCACTTTCCAAAACATTTCCATGTAATGGACGGTCCCTGCCAATGCTCGGCGTAATGCTCACAGTGGAGGTCTGCAATTAATGTTAGACTTAAAATCGAAGGAATTAAGTGGTCAATATAAGAATTTTACTGCACTATCTTCAAGTGATTTGAAAGGTTTATTGAATTTAATTGGTGCTAAAATATCAAAGCAAAATACACGATTCAGAGTTCGCCCGCTCTCGTGCAAAGGCTCGACGAAATGTTACACCAATACGCTCGTTGGTTTGTACAATTATTGTTGTAACAAAAGGGCGAGCGTGCTCGACGTCTGGTTCGTGAAGGGTGATACACTAGAACATATTATAGAGCGGCTCGTTGTTCTGTTACAAGTAGATGCTCTAGTCTATACTCACCTTTAGGTAAATGAATGAATTTGTTTAAATTTTGATAATTTATTTTTTAATAAAACCTTGTAAAGTCGGTGTTAATCAGTTTATTACTACTATATAACTGATATTTTATTTACTCTTTATTATTTTATATAAAATCTGTGGCTCTAGTTGTAACGATGAGTACTTATATATATATTTTTTAACCTTTAACTTAACTTTGGGGGTTTTACTAGCATTCAAAAATAATCGTCATCAATAAAGTTCCAAGAAGTTTCAAGATAGGATCCATAAACTTATTTTCACCACTAATGGTTTCTAGCAGCAGAACGTATGACATACTTTTTATAATAAACTTTTAATATGGATCTAGTGCGCGCATCACCGCTATCGTGATATCTAAGTTTTAGTTACATAATAGCTTGAAAGTTTCCTGTTAGGCACTCGAGAAAAATCGTGCTTAGTTGACCCACATTCTGGCTTTCTGTTTAATAAAAATAGGTACCAACAAGTAGCCATATTTTATTGGCTTCTTTCTCGGTAACATTCCTTATATTTTTCTATATTTCCCATTCGTCAGCTTTGATTTCGTACGTTTGGTTCTAAAAGGAAATTGTTTGATCTTTACGAAGGAAATTGCCTAAAAGCCTTGTTTATAACATATTTTCGCCATATGAACGTTTACTGTTGATTCTGACGTACAACATGGGACTCTTTAAGGCCAAGTAGCCTGAGAAAATTAATAAAAGTACCGTGACTTTTTCTTATAATTTCTCCTTTGTAAATGGCGAATTAGGGCCCAATTTATTTTATGCTCGTAGTCGAACACTTCACAGTTTAAGGTAAATTATAATAGAGTCCTTAAATCTTTAAAAGCATTATTAAGTACTAGTTTACATACACAATTCATATTCTTTCATGCTGACGTTACTCATTTTGAAGGAGCACTTGCCTTATTTATAATCAGTCCCGAAGCAAGACGTAGTCAATCGTCTTTCATGCATTCCCCTTAACTATCTTAAATTCCTAACCCTTATCCCTAATATTATAAATGCAAAGTTACTCTGTCTGTGCCGCTGAACCGATTTGAAATAAACTTGGTATAGGATAACATTGGATCCCAAGAAAAGGCGTAGGCTACTTTTTGCAATAATCGTAATAACCAAGCCGCGGGCAATAGTTAGTATATTATAATTACATACCTACATAGAAGCACAGTAGGTTATACCTTTCTAAATATGATAAGAACGTCCTGAATCTTTATCACTAATATTATAAATGCGAATGTATCTGTCTGTCCGTCTTTTTGTCTGTCTGTCTGTTACGCTTTCACCGCTAAACCGCAGAACTGATTTTGATGAAACTTAGGATGGAGCAAGGACATAAGCTACTTTTTACCGCGATAGCAGATATCCACGCGGAGCCTCAGAAAACAGCTAGAAAATAATAATTACTTATGTAAAATTAGTTTCATAATTATTAATAGAGAAAAAAAGCCCTGAGTATAAATAAATCCGTTAAGCTAAAACATTTTTTGTGTACTCGTCTATTAATATTTTATGCAAGGCATTACAAGTAAATTTACTTAGAGTACCTTTTATGCAACACTAACTGTTACCCGCTGGTCCACCCGCGTGAATATCGGTTATCGCGGCAAAAGTAGCCTATGTAATTTTTTAGGATCCAAGCTTACTAAATACCAAATTTTATCGGTTCAGCGGTTTAGCCGAAAAGCATAACAAACAGACATACAGGAAGGCAGGCAGAGTTACTTACACGTTTATAATATAAGTATGGATTGAAATTTTTAGGACATTCACTACATCTTAAAAAAAAATGATTTTTTATGGGATAGCTCGCAACAAATATTGGTCATTAGCGTTTTACTACAGTATTATTTAACGACTGCCAAAAGAGCGATGGAAATAAGATCTAAAAACATCTCAAATAATATATTTTTCCTAGTATTTTATTTAATTCATTGAATCGTCTCTAATACATTAATAAGTACATAATAATACAAGCCTACATACTAAGTCTATTATAAAAAAAAATAAGCATGAAATTTTTAATACAAATATTTTTGGTTGAGAAAAATGGTACAAGTAACAGATATAAATCAAGCAATAAATACTTCTGTCAACATAACGATAAAGAGCTCTTTTCAATATGCAAACTATTTTGTATTAATATTTTCTAAAATGTATATTTCTAAAAACCAGATGAATCGACACTAGATGTATCTTGTTAATTAGAGCATGTTTTAATATAAATAACTAAACTTCAATGGAGGCGGGTTAAATTCAGCTCATTTTATTAATAACTAGGTTATCTTTATCAGAAAAACAGAGCTGGTGATACTGGCGAAAGGTATACCTATATATAGTACATAGGTATGTAGGTAGGAATATCGATTTAGCCTTAACTGGTTTGACCTTAATAACAAACGCTTTTTATGTTAAAAATATCGCATATCATTATGTAAAATTGTAGTGTTTCTATCAGTTCGGGCTAATCTCTAAAACTGCTAAATCAATTTTGGAAAATTTTGCAACTTTTAAAGGTTAAGAGCTGAATTCATTTCTTTTTACTTTTATTATTAATAGATTATACGGATAAAATATAATTTTGAATTATATTTTCCAAGAATTTATAATCTAGTTCAGTTAATAGATTATACGGATAAAATTTAATTTTGAATTATATTTTACAAGAATTTGCTATTTGTACAAAAGTTATAAGTTATGTACGACAAATGTTTCAAGATCACTATTATTACTATAATACTACGCCTAATGTTTTCTGGAAGCGCTGGTATAAATAATTATGCGGCACAAATACGGTTTTAACGTTTACTGCGAATAAAAAAGGTTACACGTGGATACGCGGTTATATGTCAGCCTACATTTTTTTCAGCCAGTGTTGCAACATAAATTTTACAAAGTTGACATATATGATAAAGCAATGATGGTACTAAAAATGCATTTTTTAAAACAATCATATTGCGTCGCTAACAAAGATAAAAATAAAAACATTGTGTCGATAACAATAGGTACCTACATTGGAGCTCTTTCTACTTCGTTTTCAACTGAACTAGATTATAAATATTATTATCCTTTACGATTTATCTTAATACAGAAAAAAACGAACTACCACGCATTTTCCTTGAATTTAACAAAGAGATATTATAGAAAATGAGAATGTTGATATTCTTATGTGATATAATAGAATAAAACATAAAAATAGCTGTAAACAGAGTGCTAAGGAAATGCGCATACAAATAATCAAGTCACCAAGAGAAATCTATTGGATTCCTAAAAAAATTAATGCAATTCAAATCAATTAATCTGTTAATTTCCACCAATAACGAGCCAGAAACTTGTCTCTCATTGGTGGAAGTTGAACAGGTGGACGACCAGCTAGACTGACGTACCTAGCGCATTTTTAAATCGAGAACACCCTCACTGACTACACATTAGGTTCCAAAGAGCAACAAGAGACCTCGCTGCAGACCTATAAGGAGATAGCAGGACGAACTCGACTCGTTTGCGCGGAGGTGGCCCTAGATAGCCATAGACAAGAATCAGTGAAAAGAGAGAAGGGAGGCCTTGGCCCTGCAGTGGGACATTAACTGCCCTAAATAATTATTTTTTAACATAAAACAGAAACATACTTGAACTACAAAAACGCCCTAAAAAATAGGTATATAAATATTAGATATTTGCAAACTACAGAGCTTTTATCATAACTCTAACAAGCCACCCCGACACAGCGGAAGCAAATTTATAACGTCCATCCTTTCTGGAATAATGAGCTTTTGAATTTTAAAGGTCCTATCAAAATAAGTCGCGTCGCTTACAAAGAAAATCTTTAAAACTTTAACCTAATATTTAATAACGTTAAAGTGTGTTCAAGGGTTAGTTTAATTTATATATCCTCGATATTGACGACACTTTGACACATAATCATCTCTCCTACATTCCTTGTGTGTGTTTTCGTTTTTCTTTTTATTTTGATGGTACAAAAGTAATAAATAAATAGCTACAGCTACCTTCTCGTTGCAGGACACGGATAATACAAAGAACTTTTCAAAACAAATGTTTGATAACGAATTTTGATTACGTAAATCCCGGAGTACACACAATGGTTTACTGTACTTTAAAAAGTCACATTGGCATAGCCTGGGTTCGAACTGACAACATTAGAACTACAACTGAACATACAACTAATTACTTACTTAGATATTATAAACTTTAGAGTAAACAAACAGAGACAAGCATAGAATGTGCACATCGCCAGTAGCCTTGTGCCTAACGTAAATAAATTTTTAGCTGTAAGTACTAATTTAGTTCATTGATTTAAGTGGTTTTCCGTGTGACAGACGTTTATGCAAAAATATCGATGTTACCGATATTATTAGGGTAATATTAGATTTTGAGGTAGTTTTAATAAAACGGCAAGCTCAGTTTTGACACAAATTTTACGATTTTACATGATCATACTAGTGCCTACAGTTCATACTTGTTATGCGCACTCTATAGTTTACTTTCTTTTTTCTCTAAGTTATAAATCCATACAATATACCTACAAAACAGGACCTACATAAGAATAAATTTATTTGTTCCATAAAACGTTACAACCAGCTAATTAAAAATAAAAAAATAAACTTAAACTAATGGTAAATTGAATTGTAACAAGCATTAACGATAATGAACAGTTTTCTCAAAACTAAGCATTGCTTGTATCTTGGAGACAAGAGTTGCTCCCTTAAATAAACGTTTAGATACTCAACCTTTACCTATACGCTGTACCTACTTATACTTATATATGAGAATTTAAATTACTTTCAGGAAAATAAATCACAGCTCTAATTCATCCAAAATGATTACTATATTTTTGTTTACATAACGTGTATTTACATAACATGATATTGGTTTAGCTCCCGACAGCGTAGCAACGAAATTTTACATCTAGGGTATATTTTTAGGTTTATTTTGCCTTTAGAAAATTATTGGCCGCAAAAGAAATAAGATTTTTTGTTCCTTATTATCTACACTGATATTATAAAATAATGCGAAAGTAACTCTGTCTGTCTGTCAGTCTGTTACGCTTTTACGGCTAAACTGCTAAAACGGTTTTGATAAAACTTGGTATGGGGTAAGTTTGGATCTTAAGAGACTACCTTTTGCGGCGATATCATACAACCACGCGGGCTGAGACGCGGGCAGCAGCTTGTTGTTGGTAAATACAATTGTCTAAAATCCTCATCCCGTTTATTTATACACAATAATTTAAGCAATCCTTTAACTCCCATATAGCAGCTCTTGTATGATACAAATTTCTTGTGATTTTTTATAAATAAATCCTAAAGGCGATAAAAAAATGAGTAATTAATATTTCTATAATATAAAATATAATTACTATCATTTATCTATCATCAACTTTCCTGTTTCAGACCGTATTGTAATATAAGTTATTTTCGTCAGGCACTTAATGCTAGTAATCAAATAACCGTAGTTTCAATTAATACAAGTTCGGCCTTAGACACCTTATGTAGGTAATTAATTATTTATTTGATTACCGGGCTTTGGTCAAATAGAGCGTAGAACCTTTCGGGCTCAATACAATGTTACTGAATAATATTAATAATTACAACATGATCTTTACAATCTAGTAGAAATCACTAGCTGACCCGGCCAACGTTGTTTTTCCAATTAAATTTGTCCAGAAAATAAAAATGATTTTTTTGAGAGTCTACGATCTATTCTGAGACCTACCAAATATATACAAGAAAAAATCATTCAAGCTGTTTCGTAGGAGTTCTATAACAAACACTGTGATACGGGATTTTATTATAATTAGCAGTCTAGCTGACCTGGCAAACGTTGCTTTGCCATGGTCACCCTTTTCTCTAAGGGGTATAAAATAAAAATAGCCTTCGACCTATTCTCAGATTTACCTAATATACACAAAAAACATAAATATCGGTCAAGGGATTGATAAGTTATTTTTAAATATTACAACAAGGAGAAGATATTATTATAAATTATTTTACCGGCTTTTTGAAATATACTGTTACCGGCAATAAAAACTCTGCCGATCCCTATAAAGAATACAGGTGTGTATACTTATTATAACAACATAATTAATTAAATGGCGTTCCTATCAACATCACATCACAAACATAATTAATAAACTTAATGGCACATGTCTTTACCAATGTCAGTGTCAGCATTTGACATTTAAAACTACAACAACACAGAAAACAGGGTTAAGGGGATACCTACCGGCGATCAGCTGATAACTGTCAACAACATTCATTGTTTATTCTGCGACGATTCAATCAGAATGGGTGACAGTTTCAAATTAGACCCACAAAGTTACGAAACCAACGACCCTTACTTGTCATGTTCATTATACATCGTACTAATAGGTTTGGTCGCAAACTCCTTTTAGGATACAATGTCATACAGTATTTTTTTTTTAACACTTCAGTCAGTCACTAGCACGGTACAAGTTTATTAATTAAGTTTAATAACACTGTTAATAATTGTGGGTTTCGTCAAAGTTTGGCTGTGGATATTACGTGATGGCATGCGTGTGTCACGAGATGGGCACGTGCTTCGGGTCGCGCGTCGCGCGGGCTACTGGCTAGGCTAGGAGTCGCGTCGACGCGGGAGCCCACCTCGGCGGTACTTGCGATCGGGGCGCCTCGGCCACCCCCGCCTTCCTTCGCCAGGTAAGCGAACATGAAACTCTGATTGAATGGATGAGTTTCAAAATGCTTTTTTGTCGGCGCCGAACGACAAATCACGATGTCGGATGGAACGTTTGTGTTAACTTTCCGTGGTTTATTTGAAATACATCAATTTAAATTATGTGTTCTTGAATATATTTTGAGTTGCGGAATTTACATGTAGGTAACCTTCTTTAATACATTAGCTGAATTTCTAGCTAATTTTATTTAGATCTGCTATTGAATTCGAATAAAAAGGAACCGTACTTCTATTCACCTAACGCTAACGACTAGACGCTTTTTGCTTCGGGTTGACAGAAATTGATAAAGCAGTTTTACCTAATATAGTTTTTAATTAGCTCAACTTCATATTATTAAATGGATTCTCAGTAGCATTTTCATTAGTGACAGATCTAACTACGAAAATTCCTTCATTAATTCAAAAGTAGACAAGTACGTTTCCGTCATGAAATGAGAAGGCACCCAATTCCTCCCACACTTCACTGCTTTATGACACTTCGTAGATCAAACGACTTTTATTTCCTAACATAGTTAATTCCGAGTATTTAATATTCATTACTTCGACACACCCAAGTCCTGCTAGGAACCTTATTGACAAAGGACCTCATTTATAAAAAAACTCGACAGGGTTTAGCAAGTGTTTAGTAACTGCTAAATTCTTTATAGAAATATTACAATAAGAATCTTCTTATTTCATTATTTACAGAGAATTTGAATTTAAAACCTGATAAACAGCTGACTATCGTTGACTATCAACATCGAGATTTTTATAAAAAAAAAGTGAAAATTGTATATTTCTGATTACATTATTTCAATTTACCTCAAGATAGTACCTGTCCTTTACACAAAATTTAGGGCATACTAGTTCTTACAATCGTACAATTAATTTAACCAATTGGTACTTTTTAAGTGCTATCTTAAATTTAGGTACATAATTTCTGACACTATAGGTATGTCTGAGTACAAGGAAGAGTATACACAGAGATGAATCATCTCCAAAGGCTGTATGCGAAATAAATGAACAGAAAAATAAGGACAATGAGGTTTACTTAGGTCTAGCGGGAATCAAAGCACTTGTATGCGTGCGATTAGTTATGCTTTTTAGTAGTGGACAGGAATGAAAATATTATTAAAAATTAATGTTTCTTTTTATTTTTTACTAGCTGTTCCCCGCGACTTTGTCCGCGTGTTTTAGTTTCAACGGTTTTTCATTTTTGCAACATTTTTCATTTATACTCCGCTCCTTTTGGTCGCAGCGTAATGTTATATAGCTTATAGCCTTCCTCAATAAATGGGCTATCTAACACTGAAAGAATTTTTCAATAAATCTTTAAGATAAAAATCCTTATACCTACTTTGTTAATTTTCTATAAACGGCCAAATTTTCAGACATGGTTTAGAATCGATAACATTTTCGATATAAATCTATACTAATACTAATTACTAATACTAATACTATTTATAAAATATACTAATAATTAATATTTAAAAGCTGAAGAGTTTGTTTGTTTGTTTATTTGTTTGTTTGAACGCGCTAATCTCAGGAACTACTTGTCCGATTTGAAAAATTCTTTCAGTGTTGGATAGCCCATTTATTGAGGAAGGCTATAAGCTATATAACATTACGCTGCGATAAAAAGGAGCTGAGCATAAATGAAAAATGTTGCAAAAATGAAAAACCGTTGAAACTAAAACACGCGGACAAAGTCGCGGGGGACAGCTAGTATAAATATAATTAAAGACGGTTCCATTTTACATTTATGTGTTATCAATTATAATAGTCCTGGTTTTTAGTTTCAGAAATTTGCAACATTATCTAAAGAGTTTTTTAGCAGATTAGGCTACTACGACATCTTCTGCCTCGCCTTTCCCCAAGCTATGTTGGGGTCGGCTTCCAGTCTGACCAGATTCAGCTGAACACCGTATATACATTTATACGTATTTTACGTAGAGCGACTACCTATCTGAACTCCACTATCTATTTTACTGGGTAACACTAACATCCCAGGGTCACTGATTGTCAGAATTGTAATGACAACGACTACCAAAGATCAACGTATGATAGTTGGAAAGAGAGGCTGAACGTGCTTTCCGAGACACAGAAGGGTCTCGGAATGTTCACAAATGGTCACCTATCCACGGACCAACCGCGGCGAGTGCGGCTTAACCTTTATTATCGGTAAAACCGAACGATTTACACTTAGCCACGAGCACCTCAAGCTACTAAAACATATATTGTAAAAAAATACATTATCAAATCATTCTGACGTTGGAAATAGTTTAGATATAACGCATCCCCTCCACCCTTTTTGTTCAGAGCTGAATGTAGTCCGGATCCAACTGCTCGCTACGTAGGTACATATTAATTACTGGGAGCCAAATTAGCGCATTGACCGTACAAAAGTTCTCGTTAAAACCTTGTCAAAACGCTTTGAGGAGTAAATCGTAATTAAGCGTAACATTTGTGACTTCTCAATTTGTTGTATTTATAGTTTTAAATTTTTTTTTGTCTAATGCCTCGTTCCTATATTAAAAAAACGATTCATTTATTTAACGAATGGTAGAATTCTCTAAGTAAAACGAAGAAAATTCTACATTCCGTAAACAAAACGAATCGATTCTTGAATACTGGTTCTTTACATTGTATAGGTTACATTTATATACTGTGAACAATATAATTGCAATTCCTAAATACTTTTTAACTTATCAAGCATGGTTTGATTTTGATAATTAGGTACAAAGAGGTATAATTTATCGAAGCATATTGGCGCACAAATAAATATGAGTTAAATCATTGGCCTGTCTATTTAAGGTCAAATCCTGGCAACTTCAATTCCCGCAACGATAAAACTAAATAGTTATTTTCCATGTAGGTTTTAATATCTTCATATAAAAGACAAAATAACGTTTGAATACAGAACATAACAGAAAATAAAAGTATGAAAGGAAACCGTTACATTATTAACAAAAATTCTTACATTGTAAGTAGATATAATGCCCTTAGGACAACGATACGCGTTCGTTGTCACGATGAGAATGAATTATCGGCTCAACGTGAAAATACTTGAGTTGAGCGCCGAGCATTCAGCCTGCTTAACTTCTGATTCCTTATCTTTAAGTCGAGAAAACGATGGTTATTTGACAAATCAATACAATAAAGCCGAAAAGGATTTTTGTTTAAACACGCTAATTTCTGGAACTAGTAAACGGATTTGATTGTTTTTAGCAGTCAATAGTATATTTCGTGAGCCAGGTTATAGGCAAATTTATTAAACGCCGGGTGAAACTGAGGGCACACCACGGTATTTGAGTTTTAATAAAAAAAGAAATTTTGCAAGTTCACGATTAGCCCAATCCCCAAATGTTATGGGATAACATAATTTTTTACTAGGTTGGGCATATAGTATAATTATATTGAATAACTGTAACCCGCAGTTGTTTTTATATAAAAAACTATTCCTGCTTTAGTTAATGTAATCACTGTATAGTGGGGGACTTCCCGAACATTGAATTTGTATAGACACAGAATACCCAGACTTGGAAAAAGCATTTGTGGATCACACAAATACTTGTCCCATGCGGGAATCGAACCCGCGGCACGTCGCGCACAGTAATAATTGATAATTGGCATGGTGACCTCTCGGCTATCCGTGCAGTTAAAGTTTAACCGCGTTTTTGACAGATAATGGCTGAATACTAAAACGTCAATCGGTTTTAAGTCGCCGTTAAGCCTCATGATGTCTCTGTCACTTTAAGGTGTAAAGTAGCTACAGATTGATATTTAAAAACGTATTAAAGTTAAGTTGCGTTCAGTATTCAGGGATAAGAGACGTAACGCAATGTTATATAGCTTATAACCTTCCTCAGTTAGGCTATCAAATATCAAAGTTTTTGTCAAATCCGTTTTTCCTTTTAAATTAACTGTTTTTTTTTTATTTCTGGGAGTACAAAATAAAACAATTTCCACAGCTTTATTATATTTTCGTCGATTATTACACTTGAAAATGTACTAAATATTCTCTTTAGTAATAAAACTTGCTATGGCATTGAGTAATTTTAATTTTCTTTTTTCTTCTTCATTATACAGATAGATAGGGTACCCAATAAATAAACTCTTTACATTGGTATATCTTCTAACGGCCCTAATTACTTATTAATTGCGTTACAATTAAGTAACTCAGTAAAAGCAAGCCTATAAATTTTGTTAAGTAACTATTTAGGTTTAAAAACGATATAAAATCGATTACTTTGCGCTAATGTTTTTGATTTTACTTGTAATAAATATAAAGACAGTATATGCAGCCGTGATGCCGTTATTATCTAAATACAAAATAGCGCCATGTATGAAAACTATTACTTCGATATTTTTGAAACGTTAATGACATTCTTATCTTTAAAATTACTCATCAATACTAATTGAAATGAGAGTACTTAAATAAACAAACTAATAAAAACATCAAATACAAAAATATTAACATTGTTCAATTAAAAAATCAAGTTACCAAACACAGTCCCTCAAAAAATTATGAAATTTATTTGTTAGAAGTAACAGCAGAATTGGAATGATTGCGTAGTATTATAAGATTATGGAGCTCGGACGTTTTTTGGAGCAGATAAACTAATTTCAAATGAAAGAACATTTCACGCTCCAAAGACGACCTTTAAAATAAGTTGGAAAATTACGAAATATACAATGACGGACACTTTTATCGCTATGAAGTGGATTTCTCTAATTTTTACAAGCAATTATATCTTGTACTAAATTCTGAAAGAAAACTTAAGGATTAAATGTATTGTTTGTGATTATTCTTTTCGTTTCATTTATAGGTTTTGCTTAATATTTTTTGTAATGTGTGCTTTCTATATAATTAAAAGCTTAGAGGTATCACTGATTTATATTATTCATTTTCACTAGCCTGCCTGCCAGCGAAACGTGAATTTATATAAATTCTCTCAACCTCATCGCACTCCCTCAAACAGTAAGTTAATCTTGCTAATATTATAAATGCGAAAGTAACACTATCTGTCTGTCACGCTTTCACGCCAAAACTACTGAACTGATTTAGAAATTTGGTACACATATAGTCTAGAGCCTCGTCTCGGCAAACGTAGTGTAGGACGACCGGGGGCTAGATGGAGCGACGACATCCGCAAAGTGGCTGGCAGTGGTTGGAGACGAAGAGCTGAAGATCGAGCTCAGTGGCGTGCCATAGGAGAGGCCTATGTCCAGCAGTGGACGAAGATAGGCTGATGATGATGATGATGATGATGATAGTCTAGAGCTTGAGAAAGGACATAGGCCTTTTTGCTGCGATAACCGACATCCACGCGGGTCGAGCCACGGGAAACAGCTAGAAAATATAATTTTTCCACAAGTATCATGTATGCCGAGACTTGTTTTGATGACATCAAGCCAGTAACTTATGGAATTAAACATTCATAAATAAAACCATTTAAATAAAAATTTGTTTAAACATAAATAACCATAATTGTAGAAATTATAATACACTTGTATAAACGATTTTGATATCGTGGCCTGCGACTTTACCCTAACATTTTTCCCAGCGATCGGCTTTAAAAACTGGGCAATAAAACTCCTAGTCTAGAAGTTTTATGATAAAGATTAAAATAATCGACTAAATTTAAGATCTTTGAGTTAACCTCAAATCAATAAGTCGTTTCATATCGAGAATTTGATGGAGTCTTAAAATTCTTACAAAACTCAATCAAACTTTAATAAATTATAAATTTTCAAACAAATATCGAGTTGGAATAGTTAATTAGGTTTTCACTCAAGCAATGGACTGGCTCAATGAGCAATTCGTTTAGTTGTTGATAGAAGTTTATTTAGGGCGGACTTCACGACTGCATATGAACGTGATTAGACGCACGACACTTGAAGCTAATCTCGATTCTCACGTTTTGAATGCAATGCTCCAAACATTCCATTTAACAAACATTAACTGAACACAGAACAAAACACATGAATAAGGCATAATCTTAGAGGAAACTTAGACAAGCATAGAGTACGCGCACCACTAGTAGCCCCTTGTGCCGACCGTGAGCAAATTTTTAGCTAAATGTACTACGCTCGTTAACTGTTTAAGTGATTTTCCGTGCGACGACAGACGTTTATGTGAAAATATCGACGGTAATAAAATATTGGGCTTTAAGATAGTTTAAAAAAAAACTCGCGATCTGTTTTGACACAAATTTTATTAGTTCATACTAGTGCCTACAGTTCATCTATACTTATACTTATCTATACTAATATTATAAAGCTGAAGAGTTTGTTTGTTTATTTATTTGTTTGTTTGTTTGAACGCGCTAATCTCAGGAACTACTGGTCCGATTTGAAAAATTATTTCAGTGTTGGATAGCTCATTTAATGAGGAAGGCTATAAGCTATACAACTTTACGCTACGACCAATAGGAGCGGAGCATAAATTAAAAATGTCGCAAAAATGAAAAACCGTTAAAACTAAAACACGCGGACAAAGTCGCGGGGGACAGCTAGTACTTGATATGCGCGCTCTATAGTTTACTTATTTTTTTCTCTAAGAGTAGAATGGCTATATATAATAAAGGCTTATAAATTTACTACTGCTGGCCACAGGCCTCTTCTCATTTAGAGAAGGAACGAGGATTGTTCACCACGCTTGCTCATTGCGGTGGGCGATTTAGATTAAAATTTTTGGAATTCAGGTCACAATGTTTTCCTTCACGGATTGTCAATGATGAATTTGAATAATAAAGAAAGTACCTACATATAACCTTTGAAAAAGTCGCATTGGTACTTGTCTGTAATGGGTACCTTGGGAGAACCTTGAATATAGAATTCAAACGCTAGGATTTACATTTTATTCAAACAACACAATCCATATCTCTTCTAACCTTAAGAAATTCTATGTTCTGTGGCATAAAAAAGAATAATTTCTTTAGATTTGTCAATTTTAAACTTGATCCCGGTTAACTTTTTTCGTAGAAACGCGTTTACTCGTGAAATTGGCCTTGAAATAAGCAATTCGTTTAACTGTCGATTGAAGTTTAGTTAGTGGTTAAGTCGATGTTACCCAATCATATGGTATTTATCAAAATCAGGATTATATTCGTTAGTACATTATTCCCTGCGGGTTGGATGCCCGGAGCACGTTCCAGCAGCGGCCATGATTAGCCGCTGCCGTGCCAGTAACTACCGCTAATGACGATCTACGATGATGCAATTATCTTTAATAAGCTACTGATGAGCCAGTGAATATTAATTCCCTCCTTCGTTTTCAAGTCAGCATTGTTGTATAAATCTTGCCACATAAGTTCCCATGAATTAATTACATAAATTCATTATAAAAACCTACATAAAGTCCAATAATTAATGCCCTTACTTATAAAAATCTCAGCGATGATTAGCAGATTCTTATTTCAATATTTCTATACATAATTTGAATTTAGATGTTTCTTAGCAATTGCTTAACAAAGTCCAGATTTTTATAAATTAGGCCAACAGAAAAACAAATGAATACGACCTCATTGTTTTTATTTTTACACTTATTATGAGATAATTATTAACTTAAATAATACTCAAGTACTTTGTGTACAAAATCAGAGTACATAAATTGAAAATGACACGAGTAAAATCCTTTGGTACCTAAATATAAATACTCGTTTGACTATTTGGAAATCACTGTATTAAAAATATCTGAAACCCAAATAATAATAGCATTAAAAAGTCTTCAAATATCTTTGTAATTGTGAAATCATTTCTTACGTACGCACCCCACGACGTAATACGCATTAAACATAATAAACTCATTCGATTCCACCTCAGCTCGATAAATTTAATGGCGTAGATATGCTTTGCTTAATGTCATGATTACATTACTTCGACATTATCAAAGGAAATTTTACATAAATATATTTCACGCCAAAATTATAAGTTAAGGGGAGGTACTTAAAACAGATGAATATATTATACCTATATTCGGATATTTGGTTGTGACATATCGGTTTAACCTGCTGTCTGCTATTTTATATTATAATACACGAGAGGGGCTCATGTTTAGATAAAGATTGGATTGACTGGAAAAAATATATTCTTGGCCTGTTGGCATAGTGGTTAGTGACCCTGACTGCTAAACCGGGGGTCATGGGTTCGATTCTCACCCAGGACAAATCTTTGGGTGATGAGCATGATATATTGTTCTGTGTCTGGGTGTAATTTATCTATAATCTGTATGTATTTAGAAATATATAGGAATGTTTATCAGTTCTCTAGTTTCCATAATACAGTCTCTGCCTAGTTTGGGATCATATGGCCATGTGTGAGTTGTCTTAAGGTATTATTATTCCGTTAAACCATGCTTTTTATTATCATTTACCGAATACCGACATGAAATGAAGACCTTTTGATACACCCTATCTTTATCAAAAATGTTCAAGACTAGAGAGTCAAAGTGGAGAGCCAAGAACCTTTAAATAAAATCCCCACTAAAGAATTTAGTCCTTGTGTCGCGGGTTGTTTCCCAAACAATTAAATCACATGTGTACGGAGTAGAGAGGTACATGGGTATGGGCACATACATAGAGGTATACATGGGTACGGAGTCGAGTCCGGGTACCCGGACTCTTGCCGGGTAAAACCACCGAGCTGCTTCTTTTGTCGCTTTAGCAAGGACTGAAGGTAAAGAAGAAGCAAGAAACACATTCCAATCTACCAATATTATTACATTCGACATTTCAAGTCTATGGAAAGCTTCAACCCAAATTTAGCAGCCATAAATTGTTTTAAAATTGAACAACTCAGTTTAGGTACTGTACCATTTTTCGCAACCATTTCGCAATAAAATTGATGAATGCCTCTCAAGAGATTAATGAAATCGGCATAAAACAATCAATTGTTGGTTTTTATTATTCGGACATCAAAAATCCAATAAAATAGGTAGGTAGCTTCCACGGTTTTCCAATCTACATCTACACAAGTATTATAAAGAGAAAAGATTTGTATTTTTTACAAATAAACGCAAAAAGTACTAGACCGATTTCAAAAATTCTTTCACCATTAAAATATTACATTACCCTTGTGTACAATACAATAATTTTAGTTGTTTTTATCGTTAAACTTCGCACGGGTAGCCAAACATTAATGAAATAAAATAATCAAATTCCTTTATTGTTTGGCACAGATGAAAGTAAGTTCTTACAATTAATATTTGCGTATCGCTGTAACATGCACAAACCATACACAAACTGCTTCTTGAATTACTCTTACTATTACTGGTGAAAACCACATGAAAATACGATCGGTAGTTTTAGAGTTTATCGCATTCAGATAGACTTTCGGGAACTTGGTTTTATAATATGTATAAATAAGACGCCAGAAGTAGGGTAAATACTGAAACACCTCTTAACTTTAAGACGTTCTTTAATATCTATCTGTCGCTCCTTTACTCCTTAAAGTGACAGAGACAGCATGGACTTAACGACGACTTAAATCTGATTGACGTTTCAGAATCCCACCATTAGTCTTATCGTTTACCAAAACAACCATTAAAATCGCAAGTATCTAGAAAATTATTTCGAGAATATGAACGGTTTACTCACTCACATTCTCGGGATCGCCCGACTAGTTTCGCTCTGACCAGTTCGACTGGTGACACTGCCGCTGCCGCGTCAGCTGATGATTAGGGACTCCTATTGAGTCTGAAACTAGTCGGGCGATCCCAAAAATGTGCGTGAGTAAACCGTTAATATTCCTAAATAATTATGAATATTCATCACGAAAGTTTTATACATATATAAATATATATATATATTGTAAGAAAGATTAAACGCCTTAAAACTCTTAAAATCTTTATTTATACACGTCTACTAAACTATTACCTAATCTACTCTTAAATTAATATACAGCCTAAAACTCCTTTGTGAGAATCCTTTTGTATAGATCAACAAAACCACATAAAAGTATATTCTACATAGAAAGCTTTTGAAATGTATTGCAGGTGTTGTATTGTGACCTAGTTCTTCTTTAGTATGGCTAGCCTTTACCACAGCTAGCTTAAACACGTTTATTAAAAACAAATAGCTAAGTAAAAGATACCACAGAATAATCAATACTAATATTTTAATCGCGAAGGTCTGTGTTTTTGTCGGTCTGTCTGTTACCCTTTTTACGGCTAAACTGCTAAACAGATTTAGATGTAACTTGGTATGCAGTAAGCTTAGATCCTAAGACAAGACATACTGTAGACTACTTTTTGCCGCGATAACCGACATCCGTGAGGGTGAAGCCGCGGCCAACAGCTAGTATAATAATAAGAATGAAATATTTATTATAGAAATACGTACATCAAAACACTCAAACAAGCAACATTATACGATTTGATTCCATCTAAACACAAAATAAAATAATAGTTTCATAATAAAATATTGTATCAAAATAATAACTTATAATCATTAAACAAATGTTTAAAAACAAAAGAAAACCCAAAGTACATTCTCACCTGACTTCTGATTGCTAGCAGAAATTCTTTGTCTATAATATTTTGTAAATAAAAAAATACAAATTAAATATTATGTATTAAATTACCATCTAACAATCTCATACAAAAATAAGTATCTACCTACTTATTCGACATTTGACAGTAAGTTTACATATATGCGTTTGGCACCACCTGCCAGCAAATTACCACTCTATTTTCTAACAACTGTATGCTGAGGCCGACTCTACCTTATCTTACCCCAAAACGTTTATGAGAAATTCGTGCCGAAGTTAATCTGGTTGCTTCCGTTATCGATAAACTGAAATTTCATGCTGCCAAGTGTTGAATTTGTTGCTAAACGTTGGCAGAATGTTCCTGTTAGTATATATCTTAATGCGTTTTTTAAACGTGGTTTTATTTAGGGGAGAGTGGGGTGGTTTGGATGTCTTGGAAGGGTAGAGGCTTTAATGACTACTGATTTTCTTACATATATTCAAGTTGTATGTTTTTTTTTTGTTATGTATTTTATTGAACCCTCTGAATATAATTGCTGGGAAATGTCAGTCATACACCCCATAAACGCTTAAAACAAGTAAATACCTAAGTATGTCGTTCTGGAGTCAACATGATTCTCACGTCTATAAGGTCCTTCGAAGATTATGTAACAATATTTGCAAATAAATACAAATCTTTGAAAGTACTCTGCTTTTCTGTACTGTAATGTGCATGTATATGATATACTAGCTGTCTCCCGCGACTTTGTTCGCGTGTTTTAGTTTCAACGGTTTTTCATTTTTGCAACATTTTTCATTTATGCTCCGCTCCTATTGGTCGTAGCGTGATGTTATATAGCCTATAGCCTTCCTCAATAAACGGATTATCCAATACAAAAAGATTTTTTCAATTCGAACCAGTAGTTCCTGAGATTAGCGCGTTCAAACAAACAAATAAACAAACAAACAAATAAACAAACAAACAAACTCTTCAGCTTTATAATATTAAGTATAGATAAACCTTGAATCACTCT
The DNA here is from genome assembly GCA_932294365.1 of Diachrysia chrysitis. Classification (NCBI taxonomy): domain Eukaryota; kingdom Metazoa; phylum Arthropoda; class Insecta; order Lepidoptera; family Noctuidae; genus Diachrysia; species Diachrysia chrysitis. The sequence goes on from OW028661.1 coordinate 5,605,102, forward strand.
ATCTAAATCTGAAAACTGCAATAAAGGCTACATTGCGTTGATGACGCATATCTTAATCTAATAATGTACCAACATTGAATGTATAAATCTTATTTTCAAAACAGTAACCAACCTATGGAGTTTCTTGCCAGTTCTTTTCCATAGGAAGGACATATTGAAACCGCGCACCGGGATTCCTTTAGTTCTGTAACTTTAACGTTTCTTAAGCGCCTTTTTGAGGTTTATAAGAAATAAAAACTTTTGATTCGATTTAAATTGATTTTAAAGATCTAAGGGTACAGAATGGGAACGACTTTGTTTTATACTATGTAAAGATTAAAATCTTTCTTATATTTAAACTGATTTAACTCACTGTAATATCGATAGGCATAAAATTCTGCACGTGTGCGTACTTATTAAACAATAATCCTTCACAATATAAGTAGTAGCCATACTTTTAAGTCTTGTAACCAACCTAATATGTTATGCAAAAGGGAATACTCCTCATACATAATCAAAGAAAATTCTTGAAGAAAATTCTTGGAAGAAAAGCTTTTACATTGTGTATTTATTTTTTATATATGGGGCATAATTGCTCGCATAATAAGCCGAGCAAACCTGAGCTAAAAATAGCTATTTACAGTTAAAGCGAGAGTTATCATTATTAACAATTGGGGAGCCAACAAAAAACTAGCTTTTTTCCTGACCTTTGACAACCAGCGCGGGGTGTTCTACACTCAGCATATGCTGATATTATGGCCTTTTTGGTATTGTATATTGGACAGTGCTATTGATATTTTTATCGTTATTTAATTTGTTTTATTCATCTTCTATTTTCATAACTCGGTAAATGTCAAACCTCCTAAAAGTTAAACGGAACCGCTGGATATAATTGCTTGGAAATGTCAACCATACACCCACACAAAACCTTAAAACAAGTAAATAGGTAGTTCTTTTAGTGAACTTCCCACGTATATAAATTTCATTTGTCATTTATAGATTATCTTACAATCTTAGTAATTGGATTCTATTCTTTTATTATGTGTTTATGTAAAAAATATGTTAAGTTAGTAAGTGATAAAGGATGGGCAAATCAGGCTGCTTTGTGATGCAGGCAGGCAAGCTTAGCCATTGATCAACACGCTTGCTCACTTGCGGGTTGACAGTACTTCCTTGTAGTAGATTCGAACCTGCAACCTTGCGCAAACAAATCCGTTAGTTGAACCGCTAGGCCACCACGACGTAATAGTAAATAGAAAATATCGATAGTAATTTGCCCAAAATAAAATACAAAGGTAGCTTATATATTTCTTACATGATTCTGTCAACAAAGTGAATATGCAATCTATTTTATCATCTTAAGATGGTATCATCAAAGATGTTTATTGTAATAATAAATACGATTCTAATCTAAAACGATAATAAATGAATACGAGGCAGTATAATGCGCCGTATGACGGTTTTCTCGATGTCAGCTGAGCGGAAAAATGATCATTTGGCTTACTTATAATACTTCCCGACTTGTTCGCTTGGATTATCAGATTCCTTTTAGGTTCTTATAGCCTATAATAACTCATAGATATATCATTAAATGCTTACAACTGTTATAATAATACACATATATAAACTAGAAAACGTTGTTTTTCCACATAAATAAAAAATCTGGCGAGCAAGCCTTATCACCTTGGGGTACAAAAACTATCTCAGAGTTTTTATACCACAAAAAAAAACATAAAAATCGGTCAAGCCGTTTCGGAGGAGTTCGATAACAAACACGAGATTTTTTTTTATTTATTAAAAGATAATAATAAGATTTACTTCGTTTTATGAAACAATACATTTTATTTAGCCAATATACGATACGATACGTTTTTAGTCCGATCAGTTTAAGGCTTAAACAGTTTTTAAATCATAATTATCTTAGGTTATTATTATTATTGGTTCACAGTTTTTATTTTTAATCCAACCTCAAAACGTAATGTCTGATTTTCACGTGTTCTCTTATTGTGTTTATTAAATACATAGCATTAATTACCATGTAAATTGTAAAGTGAAGGCTGTAGACGAATGTTACACTGCCGCCAAACGCACCAAAAAATCCCATGAATTTAGTATTTCATGTGTATTTTTACCTATCCAGTGTTTATATTTCACTTCAGCAACCTCAATCCTAGTGTCCAACACAAAGGTTTATTAAAAGTTAATAAAAGGTTTTATTACGTTTATTTTTGATACTAGTTTCCGCGAAACAGCTGTGGAAAACAAACAAACAAATTGAGGAACGATCAGTTTATTTTAGTATAACCCTAAAATAAAAGTTTTTAACGATGATTTAGCCATGGAATGTCTCTGTTACATCTTAAATAAATTAGTATTAAATATGCAAATTAAACTACTGCATTAAATATTTTATAATCATAATTTTTGATAACAACTTCTCTCTGTGACAAATTATCTGATTTTTTTAGCCGCGAGATATAAGACCATGCCTATGAAAATCTTATGCTTAAATTCATAATTATACAATACAAATATATTTAAAAAATATATTGTAATCGTAATAAATTCCGCAAACGATTTTTCTACCGATAAAGTTTCAACGTCAACGAAGCAAGAAACAGTACTGAAAACATTTGAAATCTTCTTCTGCATTCTGGTTACAAATTTGCAATAGCAATCAAATATTTCTGATACTGATTCTGTTTAACTAATGCGCTAAAGCGGCCTTCCTCGCGATTCTACGGTACAGTTGACGACTCCCATTTGGGAAAATAATGAGCTTATGATACTGAGCCCACAATATTGTTTTGTTCCTCGTAATTGAATTATTTGATCACTTAGATAGTATGGCTTTCAAATTGCTTTTTTTTAATCTTATTTTCTTTTTACCGATATTTTCATTCTTGGTTTTTTTCATTCAGTTATAAAATTGTTGTTTATGTTCCCGTTCCTGCTACTTTTTTTAAGAATACTGAATTTATTCAATACGGTCGTCCGATTTTTGTCAAGTAATAAATTGAATTTTAATTATCGAGCAAGATTTTTAATTTCAATTTCAATATTTATTTGCATTCCACAATGTTAAACTTAAGTAGTAACTTGAAAATTATGAGATCATCGTGGACCCTGTCGGGCACGCAAAATTTCAAAGTATCTCTTTTTCATTTTGCGTACCCGAGAATATTCGTGAGTATACCGCTTTGTTCTAAATAATTTTGAATACTCCTCACAAAAGTTATTATCTTAGTTAGTTAGATGTTTTTTGTTGAACTTCATTCATATACACTGTCCATTTGTTTAAGCCATGGATCTTCCAATACTGCAATGAAGTACAATTCCGTTGAAAATCTAATGAGAATGATCCTTATAACCTACTAATAAATACTACAGGGTTATCTTAAAAACTTCAAAGTCTAGATAATCCAAACTGCAACTTTCTAAATCTAATCTAATGACATAAAGGTAATCTGAATCATCTTAAACAACCGCAGCTCAATGATAAGTAGCATCTTAACCCTTAAATATTAGCCGGTACGAGACTTGCACTTAACAAGCCGGCGTAATTAGGTTAAGCTCCAAAAAGTCCGAATTAAACTAAGTAAAAAGGTTTTAAGATTTATAATCCGGTTATTAGTCATTCCGTTGTTTGGCAAGGTGATTTCCCCCCAGCTTAAGGTCCGGCCACATTGTTTTGCAACTAAGGGTTAACGGGTTTAACGTCTAGAGACAAATTTAAATATTGGACACAATTTGAATAAATATTGTGGTTGTGGCCAATTTGTAGTGAGGTTTTTATTTATACTACCTTCGGTATTTTTATTTTGTAGTAAAAATAGGGTTGACTTTGCTGTTAATGGAGTATGTAACTTTTACCATATTATGAAAATAATAAATTCTTCTTGCTCCTATCCACTCAAACGACCAATCTTAAAGAACAGAGAAAATAAGATCGAATAGAATCCAAGCAACGTCAAGAAACGTAGAGTAGCGCGGTTTTACGAACCTCTGGCGTTGGCCTCGCTGAAGGCCTGGAGGATCTCATCCACCAGGTCATTGGTGAGCTGCACCATTTGGGGGTGTCGCAATTAGCCTCCTACTTCCATCCATACCTAATACTCCTCATCATAGCATATACTCCAGGCTTTTTCTTTCTTCATACAATTTATATTTCGCATTTTAGGTCATTATCTGATACCCATTCACTATCACATTAATGACTAAATAAAATCCACATACATTGTTAACCCTAAAACGCTTATATCAAATTTAAATAACAAAAATGTTTTGAACAAAATCAGCCGCAAACTTTTTTGGCAAACCATCCGCTTGCATCATAGTGCTGATCGATCAACTCCAAAACCTCCCAAATGTTTTCCTAGTTAGTGAAGCTCCAATAAAAAGTTATGAACGTTTAAATACGCGTTACACAAAAGGTGTATAAGCTAATCGAAGCTGGTAACCGAGGTCTCGCGGACCGACTCGCTTGGAAACGAGATAAACTTTCCGCCCGCATTTGCGGGTTAATTTACTGCCGATCCACTGTGGCTGCGAACGCGATTTTAAATGTGTGAAGTTAACTATGAGTAACATTTTGTTAAAAGTTATGACTGGTTTGCTAATATTTTGTTATAATTTTTATGTTTAACAGTTAAATATTGTTAGTAAATTGTAAGGTTAAAAGAAATTTTATGCCGAACATATTTATTAACAACGTGACGTGTTTAGGAGAGTTCCTGGGATCAGAAATATTTCAATTCAGAATTTCCCACATCCACTTTTACTCATCCATACTCTTACTAATATTAAAAATGCGAAAGTAACTCTGTCTGTTTGTCCGTCTTTTACGCTTTTACGGCTAAACCGCTGAACCTATTTAGATGAAACTTGGTATGGGGTAAACTTAGATCCTAAGAAACGATATAGACTGGTTTTTGCCGCGGGCAACATCTAATCTAAAATAAATTAGGCAAAATTCGATCAACTTTGACCTATTGGTCACATGTTATTTACTGAAACTTAAAAAACTACAGTATTAGGAACAAAATACCAAATATAATAATAATATATAATTTACAAAATGTCAGTAAATACACAGGGAAAGGATGTTTAGTAAATAAACACCAGAAAATTACGCCGCAGCCCAATAATTGTAGTATTTACAATAAAACCAATGTAGGCGGGAACAAAAAAGTAATTCGAGTCTGGAAATGTCGTTATTAAGCCTCTGTTCAGTTCCGAGGCGTTTTTCTACAAAAAGATGTTTGCAACTTGGAAATGTTCGCAACTACCGTCTTCACTTGAATTTGTTAGAAAACTTAATTTTTGTGTGGAGTTTTACCTCTAGAGATATACAGGTAGGTAGGTAAGTTATGAATCGGATAAGTTGGGTGCGGATTTCTCTGTTTAGTTTAATAGATGTGTTTCTTCATTTGTTTATTTATTTATTTGATAATTTAAGTACACACACTATCATAAGAAACAACATAATAGAGTATATGTACAAAAGTACTGCTTATTTCTGAAGAAATCTCTACCAGCAGATTCGCGATAGGAGAAGTAGTAGATAATGATAGGCAACAGTGTGCAATCTATTTAAAAAAAAAAGACAAAACATTATAATGTGAAATTATTAATTAATATTTAATTGATTTAATTATTATTTTTTTGCCTGTCAGGACCACCACAACCACCATTCAGGACTTAATGGAGGCTAATTTAAGGGTCATTGACCCGAAAAGAAGAAAAGTTTATAGATTCGTTTGGATACAATCTGTAAGTGTGAGTGAGGGTCGAATCACGATAGACCTTGCGTCAAGGGGACCTGTGCCCATCAGTGACACAGTGAATAGACGGCTTAAACATATTTTCAATGTGAAAAATACTTATCAACACCCAGTGAAAGGAGGCAAGATGACTTAAACGCACTGTGATTTTTGATTACCTAACGGAAAACACAAAGAAACACAAATGTACGTAAAACAAAAAAAAAAACAAAAGAAAATTTGTATTTATAAAGTTTGTTTACAAATAATACTCAGTGCTTCTACCACATTCCTGTCCCTGCATCACCTTAAGGTCGACTTGTAGAGAACGCCTTCTGGCATTAAGTCCGCCTATGTACCTAACAATGTATTAAGTATTAATTAAAAAATAATAGTAAAGAAATAAAGTACATTTTAAGATAAAAACAAACCTTTATCTGCGACTAAAACTTCTAATACTATCTTGAAAGCCTAAACTAACTACAAACAAAACCTAACCCTAAAAGAAAGAGTATAATCTCACAAAATTGGTGCCTATCGATAAAACGTAATAGAAAATAAGTTTGGCATATCTCGCGTATTTGAAAATATACCATCATACAAGAAGATAATCCGGACCCTCGGTAGTAAAAAATGCCAGTCAGTACCGCGGCCAAGGCGTCTTAGGCCATTCAATTTGTCGCAAGAGACCCTACTCAATACGTAATTGACACAAGCTTATCCCCAAACTTAGAACCACAATTTGTTCACATTTCTGTAAATAGTGAGTCGCTATTTTCACTCACAATGCCTTTGATATCCTTAGAAAACTGTTATTGTAAACAAAATTGTTTTCTAGCTGCGTAATTTTCACTTACCTTCAGGAAATAAAACGCTTGTTTGCCGATAAAGCCTACGGGTCTGAAGCCTTTATATTAATTTGATTTTCATGAAAATTTACTTTAGTGCCTACATTTTCTGCCAGATATAGACTGAGGTAGTCTTGTTAAATTTTAATTTTTAGCACCAAATTACACTAGACTACCTAAATTAGTAGAGTGAATGGGAAATATAATGAGTTTAAGATAAATAATAGATCAGGTGACGAGAAGTAATCTTAAACCTTTGACGGGACGAGAGGGCACAGGGTGCGAATTTCAGAGGACCGTGTGTGCTTTGAGGCCTTTTAACCTACGTATATTAAAATACCTAATACCGACATTATCCTAAAAGTGCAAATATGTAGTAGATAGTATCAACTCAATAACAAAAAAAAAAAATATATATTATGGCTAGCTGTTGCACGCGGCACCACCCGCATGGATTTAAGTTATGGCGGCAAAAAGAATCCTAAGTCCTTTCTTCAGATACAAGCTTACCTTATACCAAATTCATCCAAAATCAGTTCAGCGGCTTTGCCGTGAAAGCGGACAGACAGACAGACAACCAAAATTACATTCGCATTTATAATATCAGTATGAATAAAAACTAAATATGTGAAAACATAAGTTTATAAGCATGTATGATATACCATTATAGACAATAAACCATGTAATAAAACATAAAACACAAATACTTTAATACTAATTAAATACCAACACGAGTAATACAAAAAGGTTCTAACTCGAACTAATCACAAAAAGAAAATTCTAAGATAATAATTCACACCCTTGAAAGCTTTTAAAGTTCCTTGGCGTTCTGTAACTTTGTCTTATAAAGCCATTAGTCATTCTTTTGTTAGCGATTGTGACGGCAAATTTTTCACGATGAGACAAATTTTGAGAATAAATTAACCAATGTTATAATCTTGTGCAATAAAAACCCGAAAAGAAAGTTTGGAAGTTTGTTTGCAAGTGTACCTGCCAGTATCGGGCAGTTTAATTAATTTAATAAGTTTATGAATGGAGCCCCGTTTTGGTTTTATTAAGATTTTTACTTCACTTGTGGATGGAGTTTTACGTTGACCTCTATTGCTTAATATACTTTGAAAATAATAGTAATATGAGTATTATGATTTCATCTCGTTACCTCATTATTAAAAAAGGAATATTTATGATTTTCAAAACTTATGTTTTAATGTTTGTTCTTAAAACAAGGGTCAAGACAGATATGTGATCTTTCTTCCCTGTTTGATACAGGTACTCAGATTAAAAATTAAGTCATGCATGTAAATCAATTATTTTATATAAGAAATTAATGTAATTAAAAGAACAATAGATAACGGTTTTGTATAGTTTAGTTTAGGTACTTAAGTACAGATAGGAACATAATTATGATCATTCGTCTGATATTAAATAAATAAATGTGGATAACATCGTTTACTTTGCCCTGAACCCAAAGTAAGTAGCTAAGGCACTTGTATTATGGAATCAGAGACACCGAAGTTAAATACCACAAGAACCAAGACCCGAGGCAATGTAGAAAAGTGGTTTTCTACAATTACCTGTCCGGAGATCGAACCCAGGACCTCAGAGCTAGAGGCACCTTAAAATACCGGTGTGTACGCCACTCGACCACGAAGGTTGCCAATGTTATTCATTTATTTGTCATTCATATTAAGCATTTATTCTAATAAAATAATATATTCTCTCCTAAAGCACTCAAATACCTAGGTACTAAATATAAAATATAAAATTTTCTTTATAGAAATACATTTTCCCGTAGAATTTTGTTTCATTTTTAAGCTTTGATCTCGTTAGTGGAGCCATCGCCACTGTTTCCTGTCTCCTTCATCCTGGTACAACTTCTTTGATGATAAATAAAGTTTATTTTGAGACCTCCGTTTTATATTGTATTTATAAATCCTTTAATACGCGTGGGAGTTAGTGTATTTTTTTTTAGATAAAATACAATAAATAAAAAATTTATATTGAATCCAAAGGTTTAAAAAAGTATTTTGGACATCTTGATATACATTCTACATAGATCGTATTATATACACTGTCTTTTTTAAAGGCTTTGTGTTTTCAAGAAATTTTCAACTCGCCATGTTATACAGTATAAATTAATATAGAAAAATTACACGAAGACAGAAAACATGATAATGCTCACACAAACTTTTGTTCTGGGCGTGAATCGAAATCACGATCTCTAATTTAGCAGTCAAGGCTAAGAACTAACTAAGAACTAGATCAAGAGTCCAGTCAAATCCCTTCGACATCATTAAAAATAAGTGAAAAAAACCAGCTAATTATTTAGCACTAAGCAACCAGCAATAAGGGAACGGAAAGCAAAAACAACAAATCATAAGATAACAATTCTCCTTGTAGTGTCGCGGAAGTTTCCCCAAAATTTCGACTTTGTTTCATAAAGTAATTATTCATTCTTTTGTTGGTGTCTCGGCTCTACTCTCTCTACTGCAAAATTTTATGACACGAAAAGAAATTACTTAAACAAATTAAAGCGCTTTGTAATCTTGGCTGCCTGATAAAGATTTTAAATAAATCCCGCTTAAACAGGTGCTTGTGGAGGGTTAAAGGATATGATAAGATGTTTAATATTTGCCGCAAATAAATATTCATTTTGTATTCAAATTAATGTTTATTTGGTTTGTTGTTGTATATGTTTATGTCTCGGAATATTAGGAATGAGAATTATTGTATTAAAATACAGAAAAAGTATTATTTTGAATATTATAAATATCTTGCGTTTGTTAAATCGTTATTTATCCTGAGTTTCTTTTCATGATCTTTATGTATAGATCACGGCCATCTGATCCCAAATTATTTAGAGCCTATATTATTGCTACCAGACAACTAATAAACATACTTATGTATTTCTAAATACAAACTTACATATTATGGAAAAATTACAGCCAGCCACAGAATAAATAATCATGCTAATTACACAAAGATTTCTCCTGGGTGTGAGTGGAACTTACCACCTCCGGTTTCATAAATTAGTAGCTTTATATGAAAAAAAATTAATAATAATAAATTTAGTCATAATAATAAACGAATTATGACTTATTTTAAATACACCATGCTTAGCTGGATGGATTAGGATTTTTGTATTTCATTCATTTACAACGTTGTATCTGAACATGATATACAGTGCGACGAACGAAGATCAAATCAACAACCCATGGCGTCATGGCGTCCCAGTTAATCAATTGGCCATTCCTTTAATTTGATCAAAGTAAGGGCCTTGCCCGTGTCAAGTTTCATTCAAATCAAATATCTGTTAGCTATTTAAACATTTGTCGCTTTGGCTTCGCACCACCCTCCCTAAGCACACGAGATGTCTCCCCCGCGATAATTCTGCCGACAAATGCTAGCACCCTCAAACAAATACGCCAGTTAGATAATTAATCCTCTAAAATAACACAGAGTAACCAGATATCTGCAAACCCAGTTCATTATATCAGTACTTTAATTACAAACTTGCGTCCGAAGTGTTGTCGTGACAATCAGCGTTGCATCTCAAATATTTGTATAACGAAGTATAGTTGAAACTCAAAACAAACCCTGTTCGCAGCGCGTAGTTGTGAAGTGTGAACTAGTGTTCAGCGCCGAGTTGTAAAGGTAAATGAGATGCGCTTGCCGGGGACATTGTTTTAAGTCATACCTATTCTCCTCTTCACTGTAAAGTTCACTTTTAATTTCGGTACGAGAGGAGTTTAGGCGCAGTTCATACTACAGATAATGAGAAACGACAATACTTGAGAGTTCAACAATACTCGGCTTTATTAAACCTCTTTGTTTTACGTCTTTTTGAAGTATACTGTCTGTTCTGAAATCTTGAGGTCTATAAAATATAAACACTTAATTTTTTTGTATTTTTTTAATTATTATTTTTTCATCAAAGTAGTGATTTAGCCAGGCAATGTCAACAACAGCTACAGCAGTAGACAGGAGTATTTATATTCAAGTTCCTTTCCCCACGACCACTTCACAATGAGCTCACACTAATTAGACACGCGGACAAATTAATGGCGTGTATTCAAAGCTTTTTGTCGCTGTGTGAACTGGTGCTAGGTTACACAGTGGCTCGGAAATGGCCCCGACATTAGTTTTCAACACAGAGTAATGAATGAATGGAGTGTTTTTTGCCATGATGACAGAAGATAATCATACTTCTTATTTAGATGGATAGTTGTTACTCCTTCATGCAAAAACTGTTTTAAAATAGATTGATAAATTTGTCACAGAGGTTGTTTATAATTTGGATTAACATATAATACTTTTTATCTCGATCACTCAGTAAAAATGGGAACTAAGATATAATTTAAGAAAGAAGAAACAACAATCACTAAACACTTTAAATGCTCAGTTGTATTGTCATATTCGGTATGTATACAGCTTTCTTTCCATTTATAATGTTCCATTTGCTATATATTCTGTGGTGTTCAGTGGATGCATTGTCCACTCACACCTCTGTGGATTGTTTCGCGCGGATATTTCGCGTCTCGCAAAGTGTTTGAATAACACGGTGCTGTATTGTTTTGTGGTTTTATGCTGTCTTATTATAAAATAGGGATGTTGACTAAAAATTTTTACTACTGTTCAAGTGGAATAATAAAAAATATCAGACACGTACTTTTTTTTACGTAACCAAAAAGTGACGACGATACATTGTTACGAAATGTCGCATGACGTCACGATGTCGTACGTTTAGTGTATCATCTCATCAAAAAGTAAAAAATACGTGTTAATTATTTTTTTATTATCTAATTTATGCACCAAATAGAATTTTATTTTTTCATACCCAGTCAACATCCCTAAATATTATGTTAGTTATATTTTAATACAATTTACGAAATATGTAATCGTTTCCGAGAAGCTCTAAAATAAGAGATGCGAAAATCCTTTGTACGTTCAAAAAAAAAGAATTACATTACATCGTTTCATTTTTCTTAATTATCTAACAATGTATTCCAAGCAAAAAGGTACCTACTAGGTACATAACTAAAACATAATTCAATGAGGACTCGGTACTCTCTTTAACATGACTTGTAATAAAGACAATTAAAAGCGCAAAGCATGTACGTTCCCCTTCGAACCAGAGTTGCGTACCGTTTGCAGCGCTTATGTCAACAATCAGTCGACGCGCGCTGTGTTCAGCGTTGCGTGAACAGAAACCTACAGGGTAGAAGCCGGGAGAGGCCGAGAGAGGCCGAGAGAGGCCAATAGAGGCTGACAGAGGCTGATAGGCCGACGCAACGAAGTACAAACTACACGTAGACTAATCAATTACCTAACATTACGTTTACGTATTTACACGAGACATGATTTAAAGAAACGAAGTTGTATAACCTTTTGTGGTAATCAAATAATGTTCTATGATAATGCTTTATTAGTGAAGGTGTTTTCATAAAGTTATTAATTATTAATCCTTATCCAAATAAATAAGTTATTCATCACAATAGGGATGCGGACTGGGAAAAGGAAATATCCATTTAGTCTGCCAGATACATATAAAAAAAGAAAAAAAAGTAATATTTTTTCTTTTATCCAATAAATAAAAAATAACTAAGTTAAAGCACTTCAAAATTCAGGAGAAGGGGCATGTGACGTCACTTCTAGGTAATAATTATTGTAGATACAAGTAACGTCACGCGAAATTTCCATTCACTGTATCTTCCTCATTGTTTGTTTAAGTAAAACAAGAAAAAATACGTGTCTAATTTTTTTAATAGTCTATGTGAAAAGTAAATAAAAAAGAATAGTCCGGTCCTCCATTATATACACAATAATTTAGAACAAAATTGCTTGATATTATTTAATTTCAATTAATATTTTAGGAGATAACAGTTTAAAAATAACCCCGCAATATAATAATGATCAAGTACCACGCGCGCAGGTGTATCTTAAAACTTGCTTCGTAAAATAATGGAATATATTTTAGTAGGCGTTTATCTCAAATGATCGCGGGGCACAGCTATTTAAAATACGAAGACATTTTTTTACGAATGAGTGCTTTATAGCGTTGGGTAATTTATTGATGCGTGGGTTATATATAGGTTTTCTTTTGTTTTACGAAACGATTTATTTTGAATGAATAAAGTTATATTACATCATCGAATTGTGACGTGCGACTTAAAGGAGTCTGCCTAAGTTACACCTTATCATACCATGGACGTGCTATGAACATTATAAGCACGGAAAAAAACACGAACCACTATTTATTTGAATCTTAATTTGATTTATGGGACTACTAATACGTAATACTATTAATTATTCTGTACTAATATGCCCACTAGAATGTTTCAACGGTGTCTCATACCCATGCATAAAGATTTAGCGCAACTTAGCATCCGCCTATCATCCGGGTATCATCCGCATATCAAAACCGTACGGTTCTCGTTCTCTCGGTTGCAGTAGTTCACCTGTCTTTGCGTGATAAATATCCCATTTATAACGTGTTTAGAACGGTCATAATACGCGGTTGTAACCCGTATGGTCCACGTTTAACTGCTGCGCGCAACGTTTTGTTGACAGAACAGTCTAGTGGGCATAATGTTATACTTTTCAATACAAATAATATTTTTTTGCCTGACACATTCCTAGCACGGTCATGATATGATACGGTGTAGTGGGCGAGCGGCTTTATGATGTGCGTTGATCACGATAAAGATCGAAACTTTAAAAATAACATCAAATAAAACAGTTTAGTTACGAACGTCACACGATGAAAAATTTGAATGAAAACTATTAAGGAGCTACTATTCACAATTACGTCAACAGCAACTCAAGTTAACAAACACGTCACAAGCTTTTTACAGGCTGCTCCAAAACAGGCTAAGTTAAATGAAAGGGCAGAAATATTACCTGGCTGGCTGCCCCGGCGTACGTCATGTGGAAGAGTTTTCACAATAGTCGCGCAGTCAAGTGACTTGCCCCGACTTGCCGTGACTTGGCGCGACTTGGCGCTCTGATTAAGATAACACCTCGCGTTCTATGAGCAAAATGTTCCCTCCGTCAAAAGACAAGCTTCAAAGCTATGCGACTGTGTTGACTTTTGAAATAGTACGCGTAGACTTCCACTCCAGTGATCTTCAAGCCAACTTATAGCTAACCGAGAAACGCACCAAAGTAAACAAACCCATGTAGGTTATCTACTTTTCTCCAACAGTTTTCAGAGTTTAATATAATATTAATTCAACTTTATTATCCTTCTAAAAGAGTCTTATGAATTGTTAAGTGGAGCACAAGGTTACGGTGAGCCTAATTATAAAATTAATTTCACTTCCTGACCGTCGGTTTCATAATATATCACTAAAAGCTCTTTAAGGAAAAAAATAACACTCATTAATTTGACGTAATTTGAACATTATTACGTAAAAAAGTAACGGTTACAGGACCGTCGGGGCGTACGTACCGGTTCGATTAAATGGACAGCCTTCATTAAAATCGAGGTCTTTATCTAATTTAATTATAAATGCTGTTTTTTCGAAAGTATTTTTTTATCTTGTAGAGTTTACGACGTTAGAGGATTGTGTTTGTGTTCGTTGTTTGGTCACGGAGCATGCATATAGTAACTACTAGAGAGGAGATAGGGGGCAGTGTGCTAAGCGCCATAACGGTCTTTAACAAGCTCTTGGTGTAGTCAAAGCCGAAGCTCAAAGCTTTGTGATTCGCTAAGGGGTTCCGTTTGCTTATGATATTTTAGACTCAACGGACCAACTTTTGTACGCACGCTGACTTTCGAGGATAGCGCAGAGCAGCGTTGATTGAATTAATATGTAGTCGACTTACAACGAGGCGTTCGCTAATTAGAGCAAGTTTTTGCCACTAGATGCTCAGTTTCTGTACGTAATTTTACACAAACATTATAAACATAACTAACTTACTTTCCATTCCAGCTGTACCGTAGCAACGGTGTTAAATATTTACAAAAATATTGACACTAGACTTGCTAACTTATATAAAAATCTCTCAACGAATTTTAAGAAATAATTTCTTTGAAAAATTTTCGTTGAAGTACCAAAACCAAACCAAAACCAAAAAATAAGGTCAGGCGAGAAGGACAATTTGTTTAACTTTTCAGCTTACATTAGCCTAGATGGGTTTCCTCGGTTCTCTTATGAAAGTCGGCCGGCCACTTAGCAGTACCATAAAAGTTAAATGCCCCATAAATCATAGTGGGTGGGGACAGATGAGAGCCGCCTTACTGCCGCGGTAATGAACTGACTTCTTATTAATAATAACTTGTTGACGGCTGGAGCCCAGGAGCCGGATAATAACGGACCCGAGCGAAACAACTCACCCGCGACGCATAACCTTAATTCAACGAATTTTCATCCTTCAATGAATTTTCAATTGGATATTAGTTTTCTTTTGGGCATTATTTATAAGGATAGAAGCAATCATTATAAAGAATGGAATAAAACGACATTACGTATACCTATGACCATTATTAAATACTGATTATTGTTATATTGATATTTTTAGTTTCATATAATCAATTGAAAATAACTTTTTATTTTACGATGAGTCCGTTTGAAACATTTTTCTATTTTGTGATTTCTACACTGTAGACTATTGTTACACCTAAAACTTATTTAATTCATGTATCTTTAGTAAATTTATTTGTTTATTAAGGTCTTCCCACAGCTTATGCGTACAAATTTCTAGACATAAATTTACTTAGGTATATAAATAAGCCTTACGCACTAACCAATTACGGGCAAATAAACATTCCCTAAAACAAGCTATTCTCTATAAAATATACAGTAAAAAGACAAGTAAATATTACCGAATTAAATATTGCAGAGGTACAATATCAAGCAATACAAGTACATATTTACATAGCGGTGGTTGTGACGACAATGTGTTTTTATAACTTTAGGATCCTGGACTTAAATATGTCCTGTGAGTCATGGAATTTATTTTACGACACATTCTGTAAAGCGGTGAATTTAGTCCTAAGTTGGTTTTACAAAACTGGACATAGTATACATTATAATGCTGTAAATATAATTTAATAAAGCTATGTCAAATTAATTTATTGATCGTACAAATTTATTTTACGCCACATGGATTTAGATACAATGTACCAAACTATGTTTGACACAAAATTATCGACAGTAAGTGAGCAAAATTTCAATTAATACCTATCTACTATCAAGTATTCTACAAACAGAGGATGAAAGCTTCCAATCAGTCAGAAACTGTTTACCGACGAACTCGGCCGTCCAGTTACTGGCCGCAACCCTAAGTACCTAACTTACTCACCATCACTTATACTTGAACCACTGAATAAGGGTTCAATTAGTCTAGAACTTAACTGACCTCTTCCCCTGACCTGTTTTAAAAACGGTATTAAGTTCAAATTGATACTAAGTAGGATTTGTATTTGAGATGTATTTTAATTTATAAAGTTCCGAGATTTTTTCCTAGGTAAGAAGAGTTTATATTAGTGATGAAATGTTTTACATTTTTCGCTGTTATGAAAGATATTTCGATCTTCAACTGTTTGTTAATTAACTACGTATTCAATTAGATTCTTAGTACAGTGAATTATTTCTTATTGTCTTTTTCATACACGAATAAATTTCTCTATTTAAGAATTTATCTAATTGTCAGTTATATAGGGTTGCTATCAAACGGTCATAACAACCCAAAAGGGGTGAAAAGTAAATCTAGTATTGAGTCAGCTTACAAAATGTTAGCTTAAAATAAGTTAATTTAATAATTGATATTAAATTTTTCGCATCAATTATTCGACACCAAAAATCATAACCGATCCTCAGAACCGAAGTATCTTATCATTTAGCAAGTGAAGTAATAAGATATTGACCCTCGTAGTGCGTTGACACGTTTTGTTATGATTTTTAGTGTCTGATAACTTACGCAAAAAATTTAGCATCAAATATTTAATTACTTATTTAGCTTTATTTTAGCTTATATTTTGTAAACTGACTATATACCAGATGTACTCTTCACCCCTTTTGGATAGATATAACCTTTCGGTTACACCCTGTATATAATCAAAAATAAGTAACCAAATATCGAAGATTTGTTTTCCTTGCTTACTTTCTCGCACATTGTAACAATAGGTATGTTCGGTATAAACTACTCTCGCAGTAGACAAAAGAAAGTCGAAGATTTGTAGCAACTAATCTACAGTATCCGTGCAAACTCGCTGAACAGTACACAGTACACAAACCGTGTACATTACTCTCAAGCCCTTTCAAGTAGATAGATGAATTCATAACTCAGAGTTGGCAAGAAGTCGCGCCGTCGCTAAGATATCGCGGAATTCAGCTATGTGAGATAAACAAGGCTTCCAACCATCTGTAAGGACTGATATATACAACAGCAGGGGTGGCCAACTTGATTAAAATATTTACTTTTTACTGACTGCACACATAGAGTAGGCAGTTGGAAGTCGAACTTTGCGCGCAAATTCAATTACATATTTATTTATCTCTTAGAGATGAAAATAAGTAAACTATAGAGAGCCAATATCAAGTAAGCACTAGTATAAACAAGTAAAATCGTAAAGTTACTGTCAAAACAGAGCGCGCCATAAAATTTTATCAATGGTTCATGGACAATCTTAGGTACAAATATACATTTAAAATACATAAATATTTTTCTTTGCATTGCCGATATCGATAGCGATCAACGACTTGGCCACCTCTGCTCTACAGAAGCTAAAAGCATAATAGTTTCATAATGAAAAGAGACGGCACTATCTGTCTATATAGCACCATTCTTGTCACTAGGAGAATTATAGTTCTAAGAGAATATACGACCACAGCTCTGCCAATTGTTTCTATTTCGATTGTATGTGATACAGGATGTGAGGAAAATGGCATTCACCTCCACTAAATAGAGACGTCTGAGTTTATCGTAATAGTAGATACAGATACCGTTATTTGATATAGGTGCATACGATTCAGTCGGGTGATTGGTGCAGTGGATGGAATTCGGCTTGCAATCCAAAGATCAAGTTCAAATTTAGACTATCTGAATATATTCGTCGGATACAGTGTTAGTATGTGTGAGTTTGATACGAAATGACACTACCGTAGAGATTACTTGCATACAGCAACAATCACAAAATACCTACACAATAAATAGTTAGCAGATGGAGCGATGACATCCGCAAAGTGGCTGGCAGTGGTTGGAGACGAAGAGCTGAAGATCGAGCTCAGTGGCGTGCCATAGGAGAGGCCTATGTCCACTAGTGGACGAAGATAGGCTGATGATGATGATGATGATGATATAGTTAGCAGATTGAAATAATATTTTGTGCCGTAGTTGAGAAATTACCATTGTTTTGAACCCTCACTAAATATTTTCAACTTTTTAACAGAGTATACACGGTCTGCATTATACTGCAAGGGTAAATAGTACTTTTTGCACATATTATTATAATTTTAATAAAAACTGAACTGAAATTAATATTCTGCCGTCACAATTTTGTAGAACAATTCAAAGTCGCTAAGTAAGTTAAACATGCAGTAGTTAAGTTTTCAAATGCTAATAAAATCGGCTTCACGTTCAGAAAATAAAATACTTAAACAACGTGACTCGCGTAAGAAACAGGCCTCAGCGCAATACCTAGTCCATTAAACCAATAAAAAGTAAAATAATCACGTACCCTGCTAATGTGCTAACGTCTTAGGTTTAGAGGAAAGGCGGGCTATCAAGCAAGAGCTTTGTAGGGGAAACTCTAAAAACTGCTTAAAACGAGATAACGGCTACTAAAACAAGGTACTGCGACAGCGGTTGTTTTACCCAGTTCTACCCGTTTACAACCCAGTGAGGGGATAATGGGCCCCTTTAAACCTTCATGGTTTACACGAAGTGAATGCGGCCCCACTTAGCTGACATGTGTTAAGGTACACTAAAAAATGTATTAAAAGCACAAGCGTCCTTTTACGTTGAGATTAAAATAATGATGAAAATTGACACCCCTACTGACAAGTAAATTTATAAAAAGGATTAGAAAAATAAATTTACAATTAATTTTATCGTATTTGCCTTTTTTTAAGTATATTTATCAAAGCATTCATGTACCTTTTCAGAATATTATTATGTTTTATTAACACCACACTCAGCTTTAAGTGATACAATAAAATCTATACTAATATTATAAAGCTGAATAGTTTGTTTGTTTGTTTGTTTGTTTGAACGCGCTAATCCCGGGCACTACTGATTTGAATTGAAAAATTCTTTTTGTATTGGATAGTCCGTTTATTGAGGAAAGCTATAGGCTATATAACATCACGCTACGACCAATAGGAGCGGAGCATAAATGAAAAATGTTGCAAAAATGAAAAACCGTTGAAAGTAAAACACGCGGACAAAGTCGCGGGGGACAGCTAGTAGATAATAAAAGGGTATAATGGTATATATGGTAGTCTGATCCAGGTTATAATAGCATATCCGACTCTTATGGTTTCCGACTAAGAAGTGCAACTACTACTTTCGCAGATATCAAACGCAGTTAGGTTTAATAATGATTTTAACCGGTTTTTCGTAGAACAATAGGGTCGCGGACAATTTTTATATAATAACACGTCGCATAGATTGTTAAAAAATATAAGACATGTATTTTTTTTTTTACTTAACCAAACAATGAAGATTGTTCTGTGAATGGAAATGTCACGTGACGACACTTGCAGTTACAGTTTTTACCATCATGTGACGTCACAAGCCCGCACTCCTGAAATAGCGCTTTAACTTTGACATTTTTGATAAAAGAAAATAATGAATGACATTGATTTAATAAAAGAAAAAATATGAGGTATTTATTCCTTTTTTTATCTATCTGGTGCACTAAATAAATATTTCCTATTTATACCCAGCCCGCACGCCTATTAAGTCATCAACACTTGCCAAGTATAACAATAAACTTTTGTAAAATTATTACCATACGATTTAATCTGAATATATATGTACTATATACTTAACTAACTCGCCCGGACTTAAATAAATTGTCAAGAATGTCCCCGGATTACACCAAGTCGAATATTTGAATCTGTTTAACACGCGACACGATACCAAAAACAGTTCTGTTGTTACCATTGTTGTATATATAAATGTTATATACACACATACAATTCTACAATAAATTTTCTACTTTATGTAAACTTTTAAGGTGGAAATTTCAATGTGAAAATGTTTTAAAGAAAACTGTATTTCAGATTATTAAAAGACATTAGTTCCAGAAGTGTTCTTCGTTAACAAGTAATTATAATATTGGGCTGTACATTTTCTACTGTTGTAAGATCTCTTTCGAGCAAAGAACGAAACTTGAAAGATAACGCCAGAACGCCAGATGTCTTGACACATTCCGTCAGTAGTCACGTTAGTAGAATGTCTTTATAGATCACAAATAGCTCATAATATAATGTTTCACTTATAAAAGAAACACAAATCATGTCGACAATGCAGAAGCAACTATTAGGGCATCATCACACCAGCCTATAAACGTCCTACTGCTGGGCACAGGCCTCTTCTCATATAGAGAAGGCACGAGCATTGCTTGCTAATTGCGGGTTGGCGATTTCAGATTCCCATTGTCGGAATCCAGGTTTCCTCACGATGTTATCCTTCACCGTCTGTCAATGATGTCTTAGAATAATTAAGAAAGTACATATAACTTTGAAAAAGTCTCATTGGTACTTGCCTGTAATGGGTTCGAACCTGCAACCTTGTGCACACTAATCCGTTCATAGAACCACTTGGCTACCACGACACTATTAGGGCATCGCTGATGAATATATACCGTCGTTAGGATAAAAGTATATCAATCATTCCAAAACAATACGATATTGGTAAAACAAAAGCCTACCGAAACAATAAAACATAGGACCAGGAGCCATCGGTGGCCAGTGATTTGGAACAGTGTACCAATATAGCATGTTTTTTTTTATTAATTAGTAGGAACATACATTTTTATACCTATGTATAAATACTACATAACTATGTACCTAGAATATTGTTGCCTTTTGTTTAGTGCCTAATAGATAGTAGGTTTATAGATGTAAAATAATAATACATTAACATTTAAAAAAACATGTGTATATACATCTGTAAGTTATAATTAAGTACATATAAGTATAGATTACATACTAGGATGTTTAGACTCTGATTATATCTGTGTGTCTATAATAATTATTGTATTGCTGTGCCGGCAATGGCTACTGAGTTGATAAATGATAGGTGCCACAAAATTGTTTTAAAAGACCAAGTAAGTCAGACATCCTTGACTTTTACTTTGAAAAACTTGTTACTGGCCATCAGTGGCTGTAGTCAGTGGTCCGTTTGCGAGCCTTATGGATACTACTAAAGCTGATTAAAATGCTGTAAATTTTGATGATCGTTTGGCTTGCAGACTAACGTGAGTCTATCTCGGACACAGCACTCTGTTTTATTACTCGCTAGCTTTCACATTCGGCTTTGTCTACACTACATACATTTGTCCACACTAGTGTATTCATCGTGAATTATTCAAATCAATCAATTTTAGCCAGTTTGTCTATTAATCAGTTTAGGAAAAAACTTAGATTGAGATATAAAATTTTGCAAATTATTGCTACTGTTTGTTATCTACACATATATGTACCTATGTAGGTATAAATGCATTTTAAAATACAATCAAAAGAATCAGATCCACATTCAAAACAGTATTTCAAGATATTATCAATGTTATAAAAAAGTAAAAATAAGTAACGAAGTTGAGTATATTTATTACCAAGTAATTAAATACCTAAATTGCCAACAATAGCTCTAAAATGAAGGCTATGAAACGAACCAAATTAAGGCCCCGTTTCGCTCCCACTTCGAGCGGACCACCGTCTAATGAACTAATCATCACCAGCACGAAATATCATTCCCGCTCCCTCAACATAAACAAATCTAATCCGTGACATAAAAACCAGCATCCGTACATCCGGAGATCCGTAGATTCTTGCATCTTTGTTGCAATGCAATGCTTGCATATTTTGTATTGCGACCACATGACGGGTGTACGGATTCACACGAGCGCAGGAATGTAAGTAAGTAGGTTTGCAAACAGGATGGCGACAGATCCGCAAATGGGTGCTCAGCTAAAGTCAACGTCGGTATTTGTTTTGTGAAACTAACAAATGACATGCTAGGCGACGCGGCTACGCTTGTTATATTAAACCTTGTTGAATTAAATTACATGTTTTGAAAAATACTTGGTGTAACTTCAATTTTGGTTGTGTAGTGTCTGTCGCGAGATATTAATAGAACATATTGTTTTACAATGCATGTATGTACTTATTTACATCTATAAACATACAATGACGTACGCAGTTAGATTTATTTAATTTAAAATGAAACTGATATAACTTTTACAAAACTTTATGTTTCAGTAGTAGTGGTTTTAAGCAAGAATCCCGAGCGTAAGCAAAAAAAATTGGGGAATATGACAAAAATAAATTACGTGCATGCAATGCAGCGCGATAGGTAACTTAATAATAACCAATAAACACATTACAACAACTAGTTACGTCAAAAATAAAAAGGTCCAAAAAAGACACATTGTGTTCACATATTCAAAAGAGTAGCAATAATTAATAGCCACAACAACTGCTACCAGAAAATAACTATTCTATTTCTCAGTCAATAAATCCCATCATTGGCAAGTTTTACTCATCTTTATTCCAGTCAAGTTTACACCGTAAAGCACTCAGACCACCACTGTATAATGGTTGCATCCGTCGTTATGGATTGACGTCTTTACTGCATACTTCTATGAGACCAACTACCTTTCAACGGTTTTAACAACAAGGGAATTTAAACCTTAACGACACATTTACAAGATTTCTTTTTCTGTTTTAGAAGTTGGTGTGTTATCTACGCAGTCGCATTCACGTAGTATCTTTCCGATACGGGCTGAAATATGAATATCGTCGCGTTGCTATATGTGTAGTCCAGTCACGATTACCCTATGTTTTAGAGACTGTCTACATTTGAAGCTAAACTTGGTTGTTCGTAATTGGGTAAAAGCGCTTCAAGCTGCTTTTTTGATTCTTGTTAACCATTGCGAAACAATTTTGCTTGGTAATAGTTAATTCTTCTTTTTATTTAGTTACAAAGTTTTATTTATATTAGAAGCTACGGGTTATTTTTTTATAAATCTAATTAATTTGCATTTATTTGTTAAATTGGATAAAATAAATTCAATACTTAGCTTAAAATCAAAATAAAACAATACGCTCAATAACATATTTTTTAATCTTATAAAGAGTTCCATTTTAGTATTGAAAATACTGTGTTAAAACCAAGTTAAAAATTAAAATACTTTATCCAGCTTAACGAGACAAAATTAAATTGTCTAATTTATATATTTATCATTTTAAAGTCCGCAACGTTATTAAAAGATAAATAATAAATAATATAAATATATAAATAAAAATAAAAAATAATTTAATAGCACGTTTAAAAAACTATATAATTAAGAATTAAGTATTTACTTTTCCCAATACGTGGTATCCTGGCAACATTTATTCATTTTAAAAATAGTCCCAGTATATCTGATTACCTCGGTGAACAGAATTGAAATTTAAAGTTAGGTGGGTGGTCAAAGCAAGACGTAAGACTCTTATGTTAGTAGGTACTTAACGCTGGCTAGAAATGCTAGAATTTGAAAAGCTTACTCGCTGAGATGTTCCTAAGTCGATACCTACCTATGTAGTGTGTGGAGATGTGGACTTTTGACTATGTGACCTTAGGATATTATTTCGGGGAATGTTGGGTGTATTGACTGAACTTTGTTTAACTAATAAGAAAGCACAATAATATAAATTATATTATTATTAAAATTTACTGTGTTATTCATAAAAAATCCTTATTGAAGGTATAAAACACTCCAAAGTTTAATAAATAAAATAATCATACTGACACTGATAGCACTGTGAATAAGACCCAAAAAAAAAACTAAAATATTTTTAATATTTATAATATTATTTTCTTTATATCAAACAAAAGAAAAGCTTTAAAATCATATTATATTCAATTCTAAACAAATATAAAAGATTAAAGTGCCGAAGTAATGCCGAGGTAGTTAATATTTAAGGAATGCCTTCAGGCCTTTTAAAAGGACAAAACTGTTGAAAAATTAAACTCTCAGTGCGGCGTTTTAAACTCCTTCTCCCTTTGTTTACACCTCGGCTTTTACCCGTTAAGGTGGACACTGACTAGCCACGTAGGTAGAACGGTCTAACGTTGCTCGAAGTGCACATACGTCCTTTATGAGTACCGTTGTGGTGTTAACTAACATTTTGTTATTGACTTCATGTTAAAACATTGAATAATCTTCAAAAAATCCAAATATCATGTTTTAAATCACAAACTAAATAAGTATAATTATAAGATTGAAGATTAGTAAAAGAAAATGAAGAAAACAATTTAACAAAAAAATATTTAAAATTGTATAGGTACATTTGATATACATAATCATGAATTATTTTAAATAAAAACTTATCATAAAAATTATAAGCCCACTAGACTATTTTACAAAATATAATTTATTTTTATATGACCCCCTCTAGCTAACATTTAATTAATTATTAATAGAACACATAAATAACGATGCATGCAGGAATAAAGAAAGCATAAATTACCCAGGTACACTACTATAAAGTTTTGAAACCCTGTTAGTTATAATAAAAGATTGTGTTGTGTTGTGAAAGAGTGATGGAGTTATACAGAGACAGGTAGCTCCGTCTTTTTTACTTAAACGACAATTATAATTATGATATCAGAATATTACTGCCTTAGTGTCAGTTGCGCGACTAGTATGCATCGACCTTAAACCTCTTTAAAACGTGTACGTTCGAGTAATCCGATTTCCTAGAAAATCCTTCTATAGTTTTCTACATTACTTCTATTGCTTTAAATCTTTATGAAAATAACGTTTTAGTTTATAGTGCCTTTTAGATGTTATTAGTACCTACCTACCCATGAAGTTACATAGACACTGCACGTTTTTATTTATTGAATACTAGCAGCCCGCCCCGGTTTCGCACGGGTATTTACCAAAAAATTCAAAATTAAAAATAAATTATATAGCCTATGTCACCGGGGGGATAGTGGTGCTTCCCAACAGTGAAAGAATTTTTCAAATCGGTTAAGTAGTTTCAGAGCCTATTCAATGCAAACAAAGAAATAAACAAAAAAATATTAGTATAGATTAAAGTGCGATCCGGACGCGGCAGGCCGCAAATGTCAGTGACGGACGGCGCCGGCGACTACTTCGTATGTACCTAATTAATGTACTATTAATACGTAATATTGTTGGAACAATAATCTTAAGGTGCGATTTCGGACGTGGCAGACGACACCAACAGACGGAGACGTCATATACCGTTACTTTGCAGTATAAATTTTTATCAGTCCGATTCCGATATACGACTGCAAATGCCGCGTGACGCATAGCGGTCTGCCGCGTCCGTAGAAATTGCACTTTTTAACTGCTTGCCGAATAGATAGTAAATAAATAACCTTTCGTACATATAGGTTTGTGGACTAGTAAAGGTGACTTTTAGTACGCTGACATTTCAAAATAATTAGATACTCCAGACAGCTTACTAATAAAGAATACATGTAGGCGACGACCAACTACACTAGACAATATACTAGTTTGTTTCTTGGTAAGGTCACCATAAAGTATTTATTCTATATGTGCCAACCATTCACAAAATAAAACCGCCGATGAGTAACTTAACACGATTCTCAACGGAGCATCAATCCAAAAACATTAAAACTTTGCTGATTATAAAATTTGCTGACTATTAATATTCATCATGTCTAAAAAGTGCAGGTGGGGTAGCTAGGGGTGCGGTAGCTGTCACGACACAGAATTGCATTAAGCGCAGTCGTCCCGAGCGCCGGTTAATTTGTTGGTCACCGCTCGTTACCATTTAATTCGAATCCCTCCAGACCAGATCGCGGCTCACTTTACCAGATTATCATCCAATTTAGTCCACCCGCTCGGATAAACGAAGTCACTCGATATGAAAAATGTTGGAATAAAAAATCAGGTCACCCTTGAGGCTCTGCGCCTTTCAATTTATAATAGACTTTTGGATTGCGGCTAACGAAATTTGTTATCAATCATTATCTCATTTACATAGACGGAGAGGATATTATTAAGGTAAGTGGTTTTAGAGAGAAAGGTATTTTTATTCAATGTTTTTATGAAGTCTAGTTACTTTTAATTATGGAAAGTTTGAAGCTACCTTAGAAGAGATTTAGTATGACATAATTCGCGATAATAGTCTGCATGTTGTAGTTTCAAAGTTAGCAAACAAGTAACGATTTGCTGCCACCTGCAACGCCATCATTCAGCCAACATTGAGCCCATTCACCGCGCATCTGCTTACGACCGTCTAGAACTCTAGATAATTCAACAAAGCGTGCGCTCCAATTTTCTTGCAGCTCGGAGTCAAAGTTGTGCGATGTCGCGCACAATGGGGCCATCCCGCTCCTGGGTAATGCGACGCCGTATGAGGGATTTCCCGACTCCTACACACGCGACAAAGCAGCCACTTACGGCGTACCGTTTCGCCGTCTCCGAATGCACCAAGAAAGCGTTGAAGATACCGCTCTCCGACATGCATGTTTGTGTATCCATTTGCTTGCACCGAATACCGCAGTAATGGATTTTTTAAGGTAAACGATATTTAAATTGAATGGATGTTTACTTGAGAATAAAATCATGCGACTTCAGGACAAAGGTTTGGGTCGATACGATTTACATATTTTGTCAGAGAGATTTTGAATCTGAATTTTGTAGAATGGATGTCATACATAAATAATACTTTGTTTTACTGAGGATATACAATAACGAATTATACTGAGAAAGAGTTTTTGTCTTCTTGAACTATTTTCAAATCGTCGGTAACCGTGTTTTCTTACACAGTAGCGTCAAATTGCTTTATAAGAATGAGAAAATAAAAACTACTTCTATATTGATGTAAGAATTGTGCCTTCTTACTGTTTTTGCTAGCTGGCTAATGTTTTTGAGATTGACTACATTAAATACAGAAAATTGTTATTGTATTTTTTCTCAAGGAATGAAATAATAGCAATGTAGTATTATTTTTCGTTCTTCTAAGACTTTTCGGACCTGACCTAACTCCGGGCTAATACTAAGAATTCCTTAATTGAAAAACTTACATGTTACTAAATTCTTTGGCTAACTATAATCAAGCATGGACTGAATCAACAAAAGTAGTTAACATTTTCGTAAATTATTTTCTGATTTTTGTATAGAAACTTGATAAGGCAACTGTTAGAAAAAAAAATACAAATTTACTCAAATGATATTATCTATACTAATATTATAAAGCTGAAGAGTTTGTTTGTTTGTTTGTTTGAACGCGCTAATTCCAGGAACTACTGATTCGAATTGAAAGATTATTTTTGAATTGGATAGTCCGTTTATTGAGGAAGGCTCTGTCCGCGACTTTGTCCGCGTGTTTAAGTTTTAACGGTTTTTCATTTTTGCAACATTTTTCATTTATGCTCCGCTCCTATTGGTCGTAGCGTGATGTTATATAGCCTATAGCCTTCCTCAATAAATGAGCTATCCAACACTGAAAGAATTTTTCAAATCGGACCAGTAGTTCCTGAGATTAGCGCGTTCAAACAAACAAACAAACAAACAAACAAACAAACAAACAAACTCTTCAGCTTTATAATCTACTAGCTGTCCCCCGCGACTTTGTTCGCGTGTTTTAGTTTTAACGGCTTTTCATTTTTTCAACATTTTTCATTTATGCTCCGCTCCTATTGGTCGTAGCGTGATGTTATATAGCCTATAACCTTCCTCAATAAACGGACTATCCAACACAAAAAGAATTATTCAATTCGAACCAGTAATTCCTGAGATTAGCGCGTTCAAACATACAAACAAACAAACAAACAAACAAACTCTTCAGCTTTATAATATTAGTATAGATACTAATATTATAAAGCTGAAGAGTTTGTTTGTTTGTTTGTTTGTTTGTTTATTTGTTTGTTTGAACGCGCTAATCTCAAGAACTACTGGATCGAATTGAAAAATTCTTTTTGTATTGGATAGTCCGTTTATTGAGGAAGGCTATAGGCTATATAACATCACGCTACGACCAATAGGAACGGAGCATAAATGAAAAATGTTGCAAAAATGAAAAACCGTTGAAACTAAAACACGCGAACAAAGTCGCGGGGGCTAGCTAGTATTATATATTAGTATAGATTAGATTAGTTTATTTTATTATTTCTTTTGTGTATGTATATTTAGTTAAGTTTATTTGAAATAAATATACATAGTATTGCATCTGTTGTTCGTTCGCATTTATCTTTTTAAAAAATGTGAAGGACAAAATAAAAATAATATCAATACAAATGGTTAAGCACATCATTACAAAAACTTTTGATGTAGAATTCAAAAAAATCTAATGACACAGAAGACCAGATAGTACATATTTCTCATTCAATTTAAAACAATTCTCACCACAATAAATTACGTGGAAAGGTCCCAGTATATTCTAACGTTTCAGGTGTCTGCAATACAAATCGTTCCGCAAACACATTAAAATGTAAATCCGTTTATACTTAGCTATGCGATGTGCCCAAGTGCACTGTCTATGCTAAATGCAATAACAGAATTATTATACTATGTATTTCTTTGTCTGCATCATCTCAACTAGTCTGATAGATTGGAATAAAGATCGAATAATATTATTTTCTTTATATAAAAAAAAACTTTTTTTATTATTATATTTGCTATACTAAAAATCCAGTTCTACTTATTAATTACCAGCTATTGCCCGCGGCACCAGCGTTGGTGTCAGTCATCGCGGCAAAAAGTAGTCCTTTCTTGGAATCCAAGTTTATCCCATAAAATCCCATATCCCATAACAAAACTTATCACAATGGGATCCGTGGTTTAGCTATAACAGTCAGACAGACAGTCTCTTTCGCATTTATAATATTAGTATGAGTTCTGTGAAAAAACTTGGATATCAATTATTTAAGTAATATTTAAAGTATTATTTGAGCTGAAATTTTGTAAAGTGTCTCCAGACCAGGTGTACTCTTCACCCCTTTTGGATTGTTATGACCTTTCGGTGACACCTTGCTTAAGATATTATATTGGTATATTAAAATACTGAAAACAACATTATGTACCCAGTGTTAGACTTATACATCAATCTAGATAGACTGATTTAAAACGAAAAAATCCTAATTCAAAAATCAGTTTGTTTGCAGTATAAATTAGGTAGACGTCCGTATTTGTCTAATGCAATTTCACTGAGCGATATACGCTTGGAACGAAATAAATTGCCGTAAAATAAAATGCAAGTTGCCTGTACATCCGCCGTTCCTCTGCGTATCCGTGATGGAACTAACCGCATTTTGTTCAATTTAGTTGCATGTTAACCGTGTCGGAGATCATAAATAGTTCTAAACGAGCAAAGCTACTGACTAGGATTAATATATTTAAGTATGACTTTTCACGTTTTAGCATGAATTTATTGAAGTGAAATAAAATTTCATTAAAAATAAAATTAAATGTGAATAAATAATAAAATGAATATTAAAATTTAATTTAAAGTAAAGAAAAAATGCCGGCCAAGTGCTAGTCGACCTCGCGCATGAAGGGTTCTGTACCATCGCGATCGAACAGGATTTATGTTGTTAAAATAAAGCAAAAATCAACGAAAAAAAACACGATTCTAGTATCGGCTACTTAATTTGCTTTTTTTAATAACGTCTTAATTTATTTTAATTGTTTGTTTTTATATAGGCCATAGAAATACACAATCTGAAAGAATTAGAACTGTCTACCCATTATTGTTTATGAGACTGCTGACAGAAGGACGGACGGACGGACAACTTAGGCTTAGTAATAGGTTCCCATTGGCATTCCTTTGGCATGGAACCCTGACTAAACATTTAAAAAGTTCAAATACTTAATTCCAAATTTAAAATTATACGTTGCGCCTTATACTACTGTGTATAGACTTAATTTAAAATTCGAATACACTCCGCCATATTTAAAATTTTACGATGTGCCTCATACAGAACTGTCATTTCATGCGAAAGCAGTTAACTATAAAATTACGATTTTCACGAGACATAGCGACACAATTTCATAACGCCAGCCAATTGCTGTTCATCGCCGGTTTTATTAGAAAACTTTATATAAAAAGAGTTCCCTCCTTAACCCCCCCCCCCCCTGTCCCCTTCACCCCCTACGCTTCGTGGGGTAGCGATGCACTTTATTGTTTCACGTGACTGCAGATACAAATAAACTGGCGGTGGTATTACGTATCTTGCAAAATTTAAACGACAGAAAAATTGCAACAATTTTTAATTTGTAAGTAATTAATGCATATCGCGATAACCTAATACAAATTTAAGAATTTGACTTAAATATTTGTACAGTTTTCTGTCGCTTTACATTTGCTAGATACCTAATAAGCCGGTGGGAGGCAGGATGAAAAGCGATATAAAATTGTACGCGTCTAATTTTGTAGCGCGGCTTGATAAACAAAGGATATAGTAGTATGTGGCGCCTTAATTAACTATAGTGTACGTACCTTAAGCGTTGATTGAAGAATTAATGGATTTTATTATATAAGGTCGACAAGTAGAAAACGCCTCCTGGCATTAAGTCCGGCTATGTGCCTTGCAGTGCATAAAGTATGAATAAATATATGTATACCTGGCTACTACTATACATTTATTTATTTATATATTATGTGAACCTACATAATATATAACATAACATAACATAACATAAATCAATAATATCTTAGGACATCTCACACACGGTCATCTGATCCCAAACTACGCAGAGCCTGTGCTATGGCAACCAGACAACTGATAAACATACTTATATATTTCTAAATACATACATATTATAGATAAATTACACCCAGACACAGAACAAATGATCGTGCTCATCACACAAAGATTCGTCCTGGGTGGGAATCGAACCCACGACCTCCGGTTTAGCAGTCAATATAAATGCTGTCTGTCTGTTACGCTTTCATGTCAACCGCTAAAGTTTTGATGATACTCGGTATGGAATAAGCTAGGGCCGCAAGAAAAAAAGTAAAAGTGCTTATGGATTTTCTCTGCCTTGGTAAAGATGGAGGAGCACGCCGTACTACTGGCAAAAACTACAGGAATAGTTTGCCGGTCCCTGTTATCAGAGACAAGACAGGAATCCTATTATTAACTTCTGCGAACCCCGGCAGATTACATTATTAACCCAAAACTAACAAGTAAAATCAGTAAAAAACAAAGGTTAACCCATAATTCTTATCAATATAGCTTTCCGATAGCTAAAAGAGTTTCTAGTGATGGTCAAGTCGTCTCCAGACTAAAACTGTCTAAGGGTAATATCGTCGGACGAGCGGACCGCATCGCAAACATCTTATGAACTGAGTTTCATAGGTTTTATACTAATCCAGTGTATTGGAAATATGTGATATCTTTCGTTCTTTAACCCTTGTTACTCCGCGGACCCTTCTCAATTTCCGAATGGCGTGATCTTACAAAACGCCATGCAAATATACGTACTATTGAGTTCTTATGTGCACATACAGGGCGCTACGGAAATGGGTGGTCATATTTGAAATACTGCTTCTGTCAAAACAAATGAACAACTTCAAGGTAGGTACCAAACAATAAAAAATTGGCTTTACTGTATTAAATGATCATCAGCTGATCAAAATTTTTACGCGTGGTCTATATTGTTTTTTTTGGAGTAGACTTCTTTCTTGTAGAAAGATGTTCGTTTCTATGTGTAGAAGCAGTATTTTAAATATGACCACGCATTTTCGTACCACCCTGTACAGATAAGCTTACGAAATCCTTTGGATATCGTGAGTTTTCCTGCTTTTTTATATCGTTTTATTTGAATAGATCTCAAGAACTATTGTATCCGTATTCAATCTGAAGTAAAAGATAATACTTTTAATAGTAACTGATATTATTTTCAACCCTTTTCTGTACAGTTGATGTTCTTCCAGACGTAGAAATATTCGAAAATGTGCTAACAAATATAATTACTAAAACAAAAACATAATACGCGATACAAAGACATAATATGCAGTAACTACTATATACTATTGCGGCCTTATTGCACTTGACAATTTCTTCCATGCTACCAATAAGGGTGTTCGCGATCTAAAAATCCTCTAGTCCACCTATTAATTTGCACCAATGAGGGAAAAGCTACTGGCTCTCTGAGGTCCCGGGTTCGATCCCCGGCCAAATCAATATAGTAAACCACTTTTCTGTATTGTCTCGGGTCTGGGTGTTTGTGGTACCTTCGTTGTCTCTGAATTACATAAAACAAGTCTTAGCAAACAAACAAGTGTTGTATTAACAACAAGAATTAGTTGATAGAACTGCTAGTCAAAATTAATCACGTAGGTATTAATTTTGTCAATTAAGTTCAAAATTAACTGAAAATTGCAACAACATTTATATATTTTGATATAGGTATTTTGACCTATTTTCCACAACAAAACTGAGAGTCAATTGGTGCTGAGACCAACAATGTTTCACACTACAATATTGGCGCATGTTTATGTGAAAATGATTGATAATTTCACCCTCATTTCGGGAATTTCATGTCACACACTACGCATGTGACATTACACTTTTGCAATTACCGATGCAAATCACTCACTGAGTACTGCTGTTTACTATGCCTGTTTGTTTTGAAGCAAGTATTTTAACGATTGAATACTTTTATTTTATACTAGCTGTTCATTTTTCATTCATGCTCCGCTCCTTTTGGTCGCAGCGTAATATTATATAGCTTATAGCCTTCCTCAATAAATGGGCTACCCAACACTGAAAAGCTTGATATATTAGTATAGATAAAAACTACCTACTACTGTCACTGGTACAATTTTTTTTTTATAAAACTTTGCATTTACCCTTGAACATACATACACAAAACAAGCAGTGTTGTGTATGTGTATTCACCAAAATCAACCATTTTAGGTCACACGCAGTTATGGAACCCGAACCTCATAAATCAACTGACCAAATTTACAAGAAATTCAAACCACAATTTCAGTAGAGTCATAAAGTTAACAGCTCAAAAGAAAAGTATTCACAAGTATTCGCAGTACACAGTCATACGTTTGTAACATAAATTTAAATCCCCAGACCGCAGGTCCGATCGACTATTCACGACACAATCTTCACGTAAATTCTTAAGAAAATATCAAGTCTAAACTTGGACGAACAGCGATTCAAAGCGAAACTGGCCGAAGGAGCGGGGTTGTGTAGTATAACACGGCTCGTACACACAGGGGGTTGTATATTACAGTGAGGTCGCGACTTTATCTCAGTTTCCGCCCGAGCTGCGTTCACTGGCGATAGAGTGAAAATAGTGGCACAATAAAACAGGGCTCGCCAACTATCGGGCCGGCGAGAGAGCCCACTCCTTATCGGAAAACGGTTACCGTGATTCATTGCGCCTCTATTTACTTACAGATCTCTTAGTCGGTTGCAACTTGCAACGAACTTGAGTTAATCTTTCTTGCTGATCGTACACAAGTATTTATTAAAACCTTTAGAGAATTTCTGTTGCTAAGATACGATTCCCGTATGAATGGTGAATAAGATCGGGACTTATTCAAATGTCTGCGGCATGAAAAACACTTCTTTATATTCGAGCACGTGAGCATCATAACGACCTTGTTATGTGACGTCTCTAAACAATTCTCCAGTTGTGTGCTCATCAAATAATTAATTTATAAAATGTATAGAAGTAAACTGGCATCTTTCATACAATTTGCAAACAAAACCGACGAGGCGGTATGGTAATTTCTAAATGTAAAGTGAGTAATCAATACATCAAGAGCGACAGAAGCCAAATGAAAATGGAAATGGATTCAGGCCAGGAAATGAAAATAGATTTTGAATTGAACGTGCCGAAATCAAACAGTGCTCAATTTCAGTCCGCTTTGAGTTTCGCAAGCCGACCGAGTGGCTAGAAAATACTTGTGAACAAATAAAATGCATCGTAGAACGGTGTAACCAACTGCGGTTATAAACTCTTTCCCATAAAGCGAAAGTTACTCAATTGGGAGATAAGACTACGAAGTTAAGTAGTGAACAACCCGATACATGAGAGCGGGATGAGTGGAGTACCTCGCTCTACTTTATATGCTTTGATATACGAAGCGCCTAGAGCACAATGCAGGGTAATAAAACGTTACTTAGTGACGGGACCAACACCCATCTGTCTCCCTGTGTATTTGACAATTATATTATGATTCCAATTTCTCCGTACATTAGAAATGAGAACTTTCAAACTGGATACTCAACAAACAGTCCAATTAGCCGCTTTCTAATAAACACTTATGCAAACAGCGATTGTCATCACGTCGTCTCCAGAGAACGGAGTACACGTATTAAAACAGGTTATTAGGCAGCTAACTATATAAAATTTGGTCCGAATTCGGTTTAACGGAAACATGATAAAGTCCCAAGTGTCCCCACAATTGTAGCTGGATATTGAGTTCGGGGTCAATGAGGCGAGCTCATCTAGTTTGCTGGACTGAAGTAAACGAACGTAACGAAATATTCAATTTCGCGTCCCGAGCGACGATGCTTTTTTACATTTTATTAAACTACTGTTTAATGCAAAGCACATCTGAGCTAGGTTCATAACGCGGCGGCAACAGTCAGCCGTTGTCTCCTGAACATCAAATGCTGGTATGCTTTTCTTGTTATTATGTTATACAAAAAAAAACTAGTCTAATACTGCTTAGTAACAAACAAAAAGATTGTGTTGACAGACATTTAAGTGGTCCCGTGGTGTACTTCTATGTAAGTTTTGTAAACACTGGCAGAATATACAAAAATATATCAAGATAACATTGTATCATTAATATTGAAAAATATAAAAACAAATGAAAAAAAAACAGGTGTGCTTTAGACCACACTTAGACCTTAGATTTTTTATATATGAATCATCACTGGCTATGAGAGAAAGAGAGAAACAAAATGTGTGCTCGCACTTGTTCCCCTTGCCCCTACAGTAATATACGAAACGTAACTCTCTCTCTTTATATCTTACATCTACATCTCAACTTCCGTTCGCCTCACCGATCACACTTTTCGTAACGCATTCACCAGCTTACTCCCCTAGCCAAGCGTGCGTAAATAAGTTTTTCTTCAAAAAAGGTAAATGAATGAGGTTGTTTCAATTTACAAAGTATTTATGACCATTTTTTTAATTAAGAATTAAATCCAACCTTAGAAACACAGAATTTAACACTCTAAGTTTATAATTTCATTTGTGATTCATTGGTGCAACGAAACCGCATAATAAATCCTATTTTAATCGCCCGTCATAAGCGATGATACAGCATAAAATAATCAATTCAAATTAGATTATTTCGTTTTAGAAGAGCCCGCATGCGTGCATGCGCCCAACCGCAACCGCAGCCCATTAGCAAATAGCTCTCCGATCGCACCAAACACTTGAATTAAATCATTGAGAGCTCGTCAATCATCGATTAGGTATTATGTCATGTATTGCTGTAACAATGGTTTACTAAAAAAACATCAATTAATGACCAAAATGATCAATTTATTAAAATCTATATAGTAAATATATAAAGCTGAAGAGTTTGTTTGTTTGAACGCGCTAATCTCAGGAATCACTGGTCCGATTTAAAAAATTCTTTCACTGTTGAATAGCCTATTTATTGAGGAAGTCTATAAGCTATATAACATTACGCTGCCAAAAGGAGCGGAGGAAAAAATGAAAAATGTTGCAACAATGGAAAACCGTTAAAACTAAAACACGTAGACAAAGTGTTATGTAGAGTAGGCTGCAGATACACTGTTTTTTCCTTTATCAAGTTAATATATTGGATAGTGTTTGTGATGCGGTTTTTGACCTAGTAAGTATCTCCACAGAAAATTATTTTGTCCGAGCCATGAAACTAAGCTTTAATACACACTTTATTAGATTTCTGATGTACGTGTATTTAAACAGAAAACTAGACATGCTAAATAAAATATCTAAATTACGGTACCTACTAGTCATTTAATTTAAACAATAGTAACTTTGTGTCTCATAGCAATCCATCCATACTAATATTATAAAAGCGAAAGTGACTCAGATTGTCTGTCTGTCTCTTACGCTTTCACAGCTAAACCGCTGCATCGATTTGGATCAAACTTGGTATGGGGTAAGATTGGATCTAAAAATTACATAGGCTACTTTTTGCTGCGATAGCCGACAACCACTCGAGCCGCGGGCATCAGCCAGTCAGAAAATAAATTGAAGCGAAGTCGTGACAAAGCAGAAAATACTTTGTAACACACAAAATTATCCGCAGCTACAAATGCCATACAGTCACTAAAACAGAAACACATAAAGCCGGTTTGCACTTGCGAATTACTAAAAATCTGAGTACATTGTTGTGTAAGGTCTCAGTCGGAATTACTTGAAGCCTTTGTTACGCCGTGCAATAAAATATTTCATTACTGTGTGAAACATGCAGCTCCGCACAGTTCCGCTCGACTCCTTATAACTCCTCTTAACTCCGCTCAACTCCTTTTCCACTCCCGGCGACTGTGGCATTCCTTTTTTCACTGTCACGCTTGCATTCCGATGTGAGCAGGATATTAATATAAAAAGTTCAGTAGTTCAACACTGGAGTACGGAATACGGTTAAATGTAGATTTTTGTGGTGTACAACCACAAGGTTTTGTTTTAAGTTAAATAGATACGACGCAGTCATTTTATTTTCAGAGTTCACGAAACCTAATTTTAAAGCCCCGAGTAGTTTTTGTATTTTATTTGGTGTACGCTTTACTTTGAACCGAAATCCAATATAAGCCACATAAGTATATTTAAATTAAAATACCATAGATTTAAAACTAAAATCTTCAGAATTGTATTCATATGTAAATGAGCTTTAAAATTCATCAAGCTACCGGAAAACCATGCGGTCAAAAGTAAACCTTATAAAACAATTAATACGCACAGAACTTATCTCACTAACGTTCCGAGTACGTCTAAAAACAAAGTTAAAATTAATCTGACCGTCACAAAGCACGTAGAAGCCCTAAATTACAGGAGTGCACACTAAACATCCTGTCAGACCCTATTCATACTATGCCACTAAAACGCTTACCTACGTGGTACAAAGGGAATTTCTATACAAGTGTACCTTCAGATGTGTGTACATGTCAGACATTCTGACAGCTGTGTGCGATTGTACGATCGCTATACAATGCTGGTTGTCTTAGAAGTGTACTTGCGAACTCACAAGTGCTTAATTGTGAGTTCGCCGTCTTTGCCCGCGTCTCAGTGCAATGGAAACTTTAACGCCCCGACAAACATGTGTTGCACTAAAATAAAATGCTTTTAGCATGTAACGTGTTTTTGGGTTATGAGAGCTTCTCAAGCTGTTGTGAACACGCCGAGATAGCGAGGATTTTATTTATTTTCCCGTTTCATGTTAACTTTGTTAAGTGTTTGTTAAACGGGCAGTATTTCTAAAATTGAATAACTTTGTAACCTATACAAAATCTTTATTTTTTTTATATTTAAAGCTTTTTTATTTATAATATTTAAGAGAAACCGGACGTCTAAAATTATTTAACGGGTACATAAAACAATCCTGTCTGTTAAAAATATTTTACTTTTAATATTAATATTCTGAAAATTTGGTTTTTTACCTTTTTTTACATATTATTTAATTGGTTTCGTTTCTACTTATTTTTTACCAGTTTGATTAAATTTACTTCATAATTATGTAAGGATCGTTAGAAATAACCGTTTTGTGAGCGACAGTACCGCCTTCTTTCATTCTGCACCAAGCGCGGAATTGCAAATAGCTGATTTGCTCTATATTTTTCATAACATTCTGGCATGAAGATCGAAAATTTATGAATTAATATAAGCAAGCATTTACTTGAAATGTTTGATTTGCAAATGTTGGGTCTTGGCTCGTCAACAGAGTGGACCTCTGTGACTTGACATGGGTTTTTGCTTTAAGCTTTAATGTAACTATAATAACAATACATGTTTACGGCAGTGTGTAGCCATTGATCCTCCTTTTGTGATTTTGAAGTCATTTAGTTAGTCCGACCGTGAAACATAGGAAAGAAGGCTTTCAGTGCCAAACCGAGGATATACAATAAAGATATCACTACTATTTTTGTATTATTTATAAGATATTAAATGTGTATAGTTATATTCTTACTTTTTTAATCATAAATCCTACATATAAAAATGAATTTCTATTTCCCTTTGTCATCGCATCACGCGTGAACATGGATTAATGGAACAATTTCGCTCTTTTTTTATGTTAATTATTGTCAACCTTCTGTTTTTATAAAAGAGAAAAAAAAATGATTTGCAAATCTCACATCACCGGTGCGAAGCCGTGAAGGGCAGCTAGTATACCAAAGAATTCGCTCGATTTCAAATTAAGCGATAATAATGATCGCTACCGTTCTTGCGCTCACCAGTTGGCGCTACTGGCGCGTCAGCTGTCAAAGCCCACCAACAATCTACGGAATGACATCGCGCGCGACTAGCGCGGTGGCGGCGGTGGCGCAGTGGCGGCGAAATTAATAACAGTAGCCCTCATTGGTTAAATAAACTAATATTCTGTTCAATATTAGAGGTCTTTAAAATACAAAAATACTGTTTACCGATTTAAATAATAATAAATAAATGTGGACAACATCACATGCATTGCTCTGAACCCTAAGTAAGTAGCTAAAGCAGTTGTGTTATGGAATCAACGACAACGAAGGTACCACAAACACCCAGACCCGAGACAATGTAGAAAAGTGGTTTTCTACATTGACCCGTCCGGGGATCGAACCAGGGACCTCATAGGTTGCGACACCTTGAAAACCGGTGTCTACGCCTTCCGACCACGGAGGTCGTCAAAAGATTTGGGACTAGGTACCTATAATATTGAAGCTTTTTGAACAATAAACAACAAAATCAATCACATTGAGTAGCGGCGTATCCAAAATATCTTATTTATAAGCAAATTTGAGGGTAGTAAATTACTTAATGTCGAATTTCTTATCAGTTCAGCATGATGGGTGCATCAATCAACAGTATGTGGCAACCTTATAATACAGTATTAAAGCCAATTACTTTTATATTTTGATAATGCTAATACATAAAGAAGAAGAGGAGCGGCTTTTGTACAGCAGTGGGACATTTTAGTTCAGTAATAATAATACATAATAATTTTTATAGTAACTTTCGTGAGTATTCATAATTATTTAAAACAAAACGGTTTACTCACGTATATTCTCGGGATCGCCCGACTAGTTTCAGACTCAATAGGAGTCCCTAATCATGAGCTGACGCGGCGGCGGTGGTGTTGCGAGTCGAACTCAAATTTTAAATAATTATGAATACATAATAAATGCAAGAAATATTTCGTTTCGTAATTTTTTTATCATGGCGTTTTATGCAGTTACTTTCCTAGCTAGGTAGGTACTAATATTTATGGATAACCGAGAGGTATACGACGATAGGCCTACGACGTTAACTCCCCGTATACTTAATAAGCAAATGCTACACGACAAAGTTTTCAGGGTTAAAAGAAAAAGAAAGGACATCAAAAGAAATTTAAAATTGAAATTTTATTTTTAGAAATCATCCTCGTGTACCGTGTTATGGTGATCAATCCACCTTCTTTTCCAGTTTGGAAATATTCCTTCTTCTCTATTAACGATAAGGTTCTTTGATAAGCCCACGGCTTCGCCCACATTGACATCTATTTTCAATATAAACCCTTCGTGGCAACACAAAGCAAGAACGGAGGTATTTGTCAGCGAAACGATTTTTAAATCCGATAATTTGTTTTGAAATTTAGCCTCCTACATCCAAACATTAAACGTTACACTCTATGAAGTATTAGGGTTGAGTAGTGTCTTATAGACTAGTGTATAAAAGAGCCATTCCAGTTTAAGGCCAAATGAATTTCTCTTAAATGAGTTTAAATTTTTATTCATTTAGCAGACACACAAACAACTCACAGAACAAAAAAATACTTTTAATGTTTAGATTCGAGTTACTTCCTTTAATTGACAGTGTTTTTCTTTTTTTTTTAAGAAAATTTTCATGTTTGCGCTCAACTAATAACAATTTTTCATTAGCATAGTATTGAAAGACTAAGGGCACAGGTTTTTATAATAAAATCGACCTCCGCTCGTGGGAATAAAATGCCAATGTCACGGGATGTTTATAATCATTCAAAATAACATGCAAAAAAAAAACAAAAAGTTTGTCCCAAACAGAGTTCGAATCGGCTACACGTCGTGCAGAGAAATGGCGAGGTGACCACACCACCACGTACACATCCGTGCAGTCAAAGCGAGTGCTGTTATAGGTTATTATTATTATAAATATATTCATTAAATAAATTTGAAATTGGGTTTCCCGATGCGATTGGCACATCTACTAAGCACTTGCCTTGATGGTAGTTGCTCGTTGATTTCCCCACGGATTAAGAATCTGTATGAACTGTTTATACTAGATGTTTGTTCATGTGAAAAACAATATAGATAGAAGATAATACTAGAAACAGTTTTCTATTTATATAAGTTATGACGTGACTTTCTTTATAAACCAATTAATATTGCATGTAAGAAATAAAAAACGTATTTTTATTTTTGTGTTAATAAAACATTTTTTTACTTGGAATAAAACATATTACTGTCTCCTATTTGTATGCCTTGCCAGCAAAACATAACGCTGTCATATTATTTTACATTTTATACAGCATGCAACAAAAGCCCTGTCCTATTCTTATGGTTACTATTCGGCATCTTACTGCGTACGCAAATACGTAACTATTGGATGGATTTGAGATTATTATTTTTCCCCGGTAAATCTAATTAATTTAAAATAAAACTGATCAAAGGCAATACTGATCGTTCAATAAAGTTTACGTGTACTACCTACAGTTTTGTATTAAAGAAGCCGCTTCAGCGAGACATTTTTTTCTAGTACGTATGTTGAACCATGAATACGTCTTTATTGGATCGCACAGGGTTTTTGTTACATACTGTATGTATTTTATGCTAATGTTTAACAAATAATAAATTAATTGATTTGTAAACTACTTCACTCATCAGAGTCCAAAAATAGTCTGGTTTTGTAAAAAAAAACGCCAAAACAATTCATTATATCATACGTAAATCCTGTTTTTACACCCAAATCACAATGATACTATAATAGTCTTTTACATACAATTATATTGAATTCTTAAATCGGTTTGGAACCGTGTTTTACTCAAATCATTTGTGAACTAATTATGATAGTCATAGACAAAGGCAGAACATTCTGTAACGTAAGTAGGTGTATAGCTAATTTTGCCGCGCGGCTCCACTCGTAAATGAGGGAGCGGAGTAGATGACAGCCGATGCGACGTAGATAGAGCACGCTCAACGGCTAGTCTTGCATGTTATTTACTTATAATTTTAGAGAGAAGGCGTTTTACGCCTTAGTTTTATGCCTGGTTAATTTAATTTTTATTATGTTTTTTATTATAAAATTTATATAAATAATAATTTGCATCAATATAATTATTATGAATAATGTTCTCGGTAGATATAATGTGATTATACTAATTTTTTATATTTTGTTTCTTCTAAAGATTATACAAGGTGAGTTTTTTGTCATTGTACAAACGAAAGCTATGACTTCTATATCGGTTACCAAAACAATTGGTTTAAAAAACATATGGAATTTCAATACAGTAGCCGTAAGAATCTTACAGTAATAGTACTGACATACTTGATATTTTTTTTAGTTTGTTTGTTTAATTTTTGATACTAATCGTTTTTATAACAGGTATAGATGTCAAAGTTTTCGTTTGTACAACAACAAAAAACGCACCTTGTATTTATAGAAATTATATTAGCGCAGAAAATTAACATACTTTACTTAGTTTACGAATAAACACATTCTTGTATCTACATAATCTTTGATTTCTGTCTACCCCGATAGTGTAAGACGAAATCTTAATTACGATTGTTAATAACTCTTTGATGTAACAGCTGTCTCGAGTATTGATTTTTGGAAGACGAACTGTATAATTAAGGGTTACAACGTCCGCGTCCTAAGATATAAAAGTAACTTTCAATTTAATTAAATAAATTTACTTATAACAAATAATTTTGGTCAAATTTTAACCTTTCAATTAAAATTTTAGAAGAAATATACTTAATAATAATTAAATTTTCTAATCTATTTAAAAAATTAAATTATTATCTATAATTAATTTCAATATTTTATATTAATTTGGTTATAGATATAAAAATGTTTGTAGAATAAGTATAATTATATTTATAATCTTCAATAAATATTATGTTTGAATCTTCACCTTGTTACTCGTTCCAATGATTAATTAATGGCCAGACTGGAGTAATTATTACTTTATTGTTCGAAAAATCTATTTATTTAGAAACGCCAAATATAAATTCTTAGTTTGTAATACATTTTCTGACATAACAAGCCTTTATTTATTTAAATAACAGTATCGTTTAAATTATTCAAATGTTGTTAAGATTTATTACAGAAAATGTTATGAAGATATATTGTTATTTTTGAGTTGCTTTAATAAAAAAGTCTTAGGTTTTTATATAAGATCACTGATAAAACAAATCCTACCATAATTATACATAAGTCTTCACACAAGTTACTATAATTAAAACCATTAAAATTCGCGAAATTTGTCTGC
The DNA here is from genome assembly GCA_932294365.1 of Diachrysia chrysitis. Lineage (NCBI taxonomy): Eukaryota > Metazoa > Arthropoda > Insecta > Lepidoptera > Noctuidae > Diachrysia > Diachrysia chrysitis. The sequence continues at coordinate 5,647,522 of OW028661.1, forward strand.
TTAAGTCAATATTCTAATTGAAGCGAGAACTTCTGCAAATGATATCAGGAACCCTTTCCTGCCATTAGTCGATCGACTTAATAAGAATAATACTGGTGAAGGATCCTATTATTATAAGCCTCTAGAACGGAAATATAAAAGCCTCTAACTTCCCGTGGCTTAATTACTGAGGATTTCAGTTAAATCGCATTGAAAACTAATGTGGATGAGATTCTAACAAATACATAACTTTTCAAAGCGATCAAGAATCATTTTGAATATAATATATACTCGTCACATATTTTTTTAATATCTATATTAAAAAAATATTAGACACGTATTTTTATAAAACAAACAATGAGCAAGTTACAGTGAATGGAAATGTCGTGTAACGTCACTTGTGGGTACAATTTTTACCCACAAGTGACGTTACAAGCCCTCCACTCCAGAATTACTTTAACGCGCTTTAACTTTGTAATTTTTCATGGATTTGATAAAAGAAAAAATACTAGTTTTTTCTCCTTTTTTTAAATTATCTATCTGGTGGACTAAATAGATATTTCCTTTTCATACCCAGTCCGCTCCCCTATTGTTGTCTACTTCTATGTTTTATTTAGATAGAGGTTGTGAAAAATAGATGTCACAACTCAATTCAATTTAATTTTTGATGTTAATTGCTCCGTCGTCGAGGTGACAACGATTCTGCCAATGTCGGAGTTGGGCGAACAAGTGTTTGACGCGGAAAATAAAAATTATCAACAAAACTAAACATTATAATTTCATTATAATGTCTGAATTAATAAATGCTGTAGAAACTTTTTATTAGCACTTTTATTTTGGACGACCTCCGTGGTCGAGTGGCGTACACACCGGTTTCAAGGTGTCGCCAGCTCTGAGGTCCCGGGTTCGATCCCCGGTCGGGTCAATGTAGAAAAAACAACTTTTCAACATTGTCTCGGTTCTGGGTGTTTGTGGTACCTTCGTTGTCTCTGAATTCCATAACACAAGCTTTAGCTACTTACTTTGGGTTCAGAGCAATGTATGTGATGTTGTCCTCATTTATTTATTTTTTTGTTACAAAAAAAGACGACTCCCGCAGTAATTAATTAACTCCTTGTGTTATGGGGGTTTTACAAACATTTAAATCATATGCACACGAACACTCAGACTTGAAACAAGCATTTGTGAATCACACAAATGCTGGTTCCATGCGGGGATCGAACCCGCAGCACGTTACGCACGTGGTAATTGGCGTGGTGATCTACACCACTCGGCTATCCATGCACAGGCTTTAAAGAACACTTATATTTTTTCAAAAAAACAAAACCATTAAAGTAATAAACCAAAAAATAAATAAAGAAACATCTAATAACGCCGTTAGACTCAGGAGGGTCATCTCTACCCTCATAAAACAAGAAAATAGCAACGATGATCCACATCTACATAATTAAATAGTATTTAAGGCGTAAGAAGGAAATTTGACGGCCCCACAGTTGAGCGAGGCGAGGCGAAGATATAAATTATGCACGCGACGAGAATGGGCAAAACTGCGCGATCCTCCAAACTTTTAAACTTAACCTGTTGAAGACTTGCTAACTACTAAATTCCGATTTAAAAATTTAGTGATTTGGTAGGTACGTTAGAGTAAAGCTAGACAAGCATAGAGTGCGCGCATTCTAGTAACACAACCCCCCCCCCCCCCTTCTGTCGAACAATTTTTAGCTGTAAGTACTACGCTCGTTAACTGATTTAAGTCATTTTTCGTGCGACGACAGAGGTTTATGGGAAAATAACAATGGTTCCGATATTATTTGGGTAATAATAGATTTTGAGTTTTAATAAAACGGCGCGCTGACTTTTGACACAAATTTTACGATTTTACTTGTTCATACTAGTGCCTACAGTTCATACTCGATATGAGCAATCTATAGTTTACTAGTCTGAAACAAATTATGCAGGTATTTACGGCTAGAAGAGAATTATAAATTACCATACAATTTTCTATAAATTAATTAATAATAATGTTTAAAAATGTATTTTATATGTAATCAATTAAATAAAGGAAATAATATCTTGGGACATCTCACACACGGTCATCTGATCCCAAACTAGGCAGAGCCTGTGCTATGGCAACCAGATAACTGATAAACATACTTATATATTTCTAAATACATACATATATTATAGATAAATTACACCCAGACACAGAACAAATGATCGTGCTCATCACACAAAGATTCGTCCTGGGTGGGAATCGAACCCACGACCTCCGGTTTCGCAGTCAGAGTCACTAACCACTAGACCAACAGGTCCGTCGAATTATTTTTTCTCAAAACTTAAATTTATTGTTTTTTTGTTTCTCTATATTAGATTTTTGGAATTCTTGATTGAAGAAAGATACAAATTTAAAAAAATAAATTATCATACTATTTTATTCTTTGAGAATTTATGTCGAAAAGCACTGAGTTGCAAATTTCCTGGAGAAGGTTTCGCGACAACACACCGTGAACTCTCGCAAAACTTTTGTTCCAGTTTCAATATAGACGCATGGCTGGGAATTCGGCACGTGGTTCAAAATAGTTTTTAAGAAATTCGTAAGAATTTTAAATTTATTTATTTTGTTAATAATATATTTAACTGTCTCACTTAAGGAAAATAACTTGTTTCCTTCAACAACATAGTTAACATATAAATCATCATGCAATTCAGGAACCAAACATGTTTTAACAAATCCGATAGTCATACAACTCTGAAACTCATAATGTAGGTAGGTACCTAGAGTCCACCAAATCTGAGAAGCTCTGTTAGACAGTTGGTTATTTTGCTTATTGTATATCTTGGTTAGTTTGAAGGTATGATTTTTTTTAAATATCAAACGGTACCTACTTCTGGACTGTAATATGACAAAATAAACAATTTGCTTTCAACATTCATACTTACATTCGTACAAATATGAAGCGTCTTGTATGTCGAATGGTCCACTCGAAGACGCAAATATTTTCGAACAATGTACAAAGTCCGAGCAAAGTCATCTCCCTGGACAAATAGTGAAAAGTAAAAGACGGAATTAAAGAAACTAGATAGACCATCGAACTCGTAGAAGGGACAAATAAAAAACAGATTGCTTATAAAAACAACTTATACCAACAAAAATCGAAGAATTTACAAACATATTATTCGTTTACATAAATTAAGTACTCTTATCTAATGAACCGAAAAAATCTGTGAGATGAATTTGTTTACCGTTTAAAACATAACTGTTAATCGTTACCTTTGCTACTGTTAATCTCATATTTCTGAAAAACACGTTTGATAAATTCACTATTTCTAAATCTTACTTCAAAGCGTAACACATTTACAATGGGTTCCAGACCGCCAGTCCCTTCTGGCTCCTCTGTATTTCTCTAAAGACTCTATTGGCTATCTGGACATCTGTTGGCGTCCTACAGTGTTTACTTTTCATTTCTCGGAGCAACAAACGCTGGTAAGGGGGATGCGCGCGCAGCGATCTCAATCGCGATAGCTTTGAGCAGTCGCTATCGTGATCTGGACTGCGAGCACTTTCCTGTGGAATAGTTGCTTCAAGAGCTGCGTATTCGTCGACTGTACTTTTAGAATTTTTTATTAAAAACACTGCGAGCCGGTCGACCTCTCGATCAACATTGCATAATTTCTTCAAAACTTTGTTAACGTCAATTCATTTAATTAAGGGATTGATCTATAGTAAAAGTCCCGGCTATTGTAGTAAAGTATCGTTTAGTATGTTAGGCGGTTTGCTAACTTCCTCCTCCAATTTATTGCTTAAATCATCTGCTAACAAATCCTCGTAGTAACTAAGTTCAGAGGTTTGGGCAAGCGTATCATTATGTTTTCCCTCTTCTCTTAATGATCTATCTTTGGCGAGGAATGGATCAAGTTGTTTTATGTTCAGTCGTCGACCACATTTACAATCTGGTTTGATAAGTAACCCGTTATTTGTATATTGCTTAGAAGTTTTTAAAACACATTCACGATAACTACAATCCATCCGATTCATATTGTCATGACTGACTATTTGCTCCTCTAAAGTGTCTTTTAAGTACTTGTCCAACAATTTGTCTTCTTCTTGGTTACTTTCATACGTTCTATGAGGATCGTCCTCGTTTACAAAGTCGCCTTCGAAGTTAGCATCCTCAACTCTATGAAGCAATTCTTTATTCTGGAAAATAGGATGGTGAGTGTACGGACGATTAAAGCCAAAATTTTTCCGCATATCAATTGGCCGATCATCAAGAACTTTAACTTTAGTCTTTGGTACATATTGATTTTTAACGTTATACTTTTTATGATAAAAATCTTTGTAAGGAATGTTAGAAGATGAAAGTGCCGAAAATTCATGACGAGACAAACCGTTAAAGTTTGCTTTATTGCCTCCTCTGTGAACTGGTCTTAGTATTGGTGGTTTCAAAAGTTCAAAATAATCCCTTCGTTCATCGTCTTTATGAGCAGTTTGCGGTTTTGTTTTCTCATCTGGTTTCTTTTTTGACTCGTCATTAAAATTGCATCTGAATATACTAGGCGGTACGAAATACGATGCAATTTCTGGCACTTGCTTGTCTGGGAAGTCGTATCCTTGGAAAAAAGGGTTCACTATGTCCATTGGTTTGGAGTCTTGGGGGGCAGTTTTGCGAGGAACTTGTGGTGCATTAGTTACTACAGCTGGTGGTGCACTGGGTACCCGTGGCGGTGCTGGTTCAGGTCTCACTGGCGCTGATATTTTATATATATTATTCCGAACTGGTTTCTTATATCTCTGATTGATGTAAACAAATGCTCGAGCGCTTTGGTTATTTTTTTTCTCAGTAGCGTGTTCGTATAGATCTTTTTCATCAATGTTATTTCTACTCTTTGGCAGTACTGCAAATTTAGATGCAAACGTCGTTGATTTTATATCGAACTCCGTCGTCTCATCAATTGTATTTGTGGAAGGAGTTGTAGTCTGTAAAATGCAACAAGACACGGTAAATATGCTACTGCATTTACGTATACAACAGAGATCTAAGAATCGATTATAAATTTGTACTGTGATAATTTGCGTTCGAAATATGACTCTAATTATTTTTTTTATGATTTGTGTATTTATTTTTTAAGTGTTACTTATATATAGATTTGTATTTCATTTGATATTAATAAAATAACTTAACTATATATTTAATTTAACAAATAATTAAATGAACCTTTTTTTTTAACTTATTTTTTTTTTATTGGAATCTTCTAACATCATCATCATCGTTGACATCATACAATTTACAACCACTTTTACTATATTTTTTTTTAACTACAATTTCTGTTGGACGCATATTGTTAGAGTACCTATGTAATAAATCTTCAAAATGAAATTTCACTATGAAGGTAGAACTATACGAAATTAATTTTAAACACTAAAATTACGTAATTTCATCTAAATATTTCATAACACAACTACGTTCGTTTATTACTCACCTCTGGCTTACTCGAGGGCACAATAAATCCAGAAACAAGGTAAATATATAAGGAAACTAAAACAGCAAATGCATTTCTCATTTTCTACGTTAGAGAAATGATGTATAAAATAATAAAAATACTATTAATTTAGTTAGACGACCGTTCGCTACTGTTCACCATGACGGATTAATAAAATGTTGTTGACAAGTGTGACATCAACATAAACACAGCAAACAAACCAATGTAGAATAGAAGTCAAAACAATTGATTGTCTAGAAATTATTAAACAATATTATTTTATATTGTGTTGAACTATTCTTGCAGATTTAACTATTTATACCGAGTGACTAAAGTCTAGTATGTTATTGATACACGTATACTGCTCAAGCTGTGAACAAATCAACTTATAATAGTGATGTTGACTGTATATGAAAGGTAAAAATCTATTTAGTTAGTCCATAATTTAGTCACGAAAACACTAATATGTTACACAAAACGAACAACAGCGTGACGTCATGCGACATTTCAAATCAATATACCGTCGTAAGTTTTATGTTACGTAAAACAAGAAACAAAAAAGACCTTATTTATAAAATTTTGACGATGGTTAGCGATTGATTAGCAGATTCTTATTTCAATTTTTCTAAAGAGAATTTGACTTTAGAAGTAAGGCCATTAGTGTCTAACATTTTTTACTAATCTACCTGACGGATATTAAAAATATTTAAGTCAATATTTCAATAAAAAACATATCCTTCATCATGTACCTACATATAAGATTAACTAAAGTTATATTGTCTTATCTCTTAATTATGTTATATTTTATCATAATTGAAACGAAAATAAAAATGTTATCATATTATAATACGAATATTATGTCACCTCAGGGCAAATCCTCAATTAGGGTTTTCTGAACGGTTATGATTAGAATGTGTAGACATAAAACAGCCTGCAATAAAAATTGACTAATAAATTGTAGGTACTAGTAATATTCTTTATCTGAGCTGTTTGTATAATAACTTTCGTGAGGCGTATTCATAATTATTTATAGACGGTTACTTACGCGTTTTCGACTCGCGACACCGCCGCCGCGTCATCACGATTAAGGACTCCTATGGAGTCTGAAAGAAGTGCAGCAATCACGAGAACGCGCGTGAGTAAATCGTCCATAATCCTAAATATACTCCATAGAACTTAAATGTACTCCTCGGTAGTCAAACTTGTCTTGATTAATTGATAAATCTAAAATAAACAAATATTGTGAACAGAATAAAATTGTATTTTCTATCTGTAGTTTACACAAAATAAAATACTCGTAATATACAATTAAATTAAAGATTAATAAACAAAGAATTCCTTTTGTATCTATTTGGAATCTATTGTTTTCATAGCATTCTCTGAAATGGAGATGGAAATGCTACACAAAGGATAAAATACCAACACGTTAACACGATATTTGTGCAACAAACTGCATAACTCACTCAAACGCTTCTCCAAGTATTTTCTAGACTAGGTTGGTCCGTAATATGAACGAAATTGAAACGCTGTACTATTAAAACTAGAGAAATAAAAACAGTAACCGCTTTGCTGTTTCTTATAATAATGCAACTATCAAACGATGAATAATTTTCATAGCTTAACTGTCAAATCTCATACCGGCCTGTAAATGTCCCAATTCTAGGCTTGAGCACCTTCCGATATTGAGAAGGCATTGATCACGGTTACTTACTTGCGGGTTGACAATTTCAAATTCCATTTTGAAATCCAGGTTTCCTTACGATGTTTCTCTTTAGCGATTGTCAGTGGTGTCTTAGAGTTATTAAGAAAATACATTTAAGTCACATTGGTACAAATCTGGCGAACCTGCTACCACGTGAATACAAATCATTTAATTAAACAACTTGGTTCGTGACACATATAACTACTTTATTACCCACATATATATACACAACATTGTGTATTAATAATAAATGTTCTTACTTAAATATATTGTTTTTATTTAGTTTTGGCCAAAGATGGCTTTAATTTCGTCCAGAAAAACGGAGATCTCGATGCCATTTTCGGAAAGAGTCTTGACCTCGGCTTGGAAGACTGGGCTGTCCCACAGGGCTCCAAAGACCTGGTCCCATTCGTCACTTTGGAGATTCTCGATGGCAACCCTGAAGGCCTCGTCCTCGGACATCTTCTGGTCAAAGAGTGCTGACAGTTTGTCCTTGGGGAACAGGTCGATTGAATCTCTGATGAAGGATGAGAGGTCCCTGCCGCTGGTGGTGTGGCGAGCCTGCTTCGTTTTCTTGGAAGCTTCTGAAATATTCAAATAGGTTGGTTTGTAAGAGCTTACATCAGTCACACGGAAACTGGAAACCGATTTTAATTATATTATCGATTTGTCTAGCAACGTGGAAAATCGCAAGGTTTCCAACCAACCCTAAAAGTCAAGGATTTTATTGCTTAGTTACTATGTTAGTAGAAATCCTATTATAAAAGGGGAAAACGCTGTAAATAGTTTTAATAATAAAAATATAGATGTAACACTCACCAAGTACTTTGTTGAGCAGATCAAGGAAGTAGTGGATATCAATGTTGTCGTTTTCTAAGAAGTCGATCACCTGGAAAATTATATATAAAGATGTTAATCTAAAACCCATAAATAATTGAACCAAAAGTCAAATACAAAAAGATTTTTAGAGTTAAGAATTATGTAACGTTAGTGAAAAAACGATTTAAGGCTTACTTAGAAGGTGCGAGAAATTTCGTGCGAGTTGCAGTACATTGCCTTCTATGATTGATCATTTATGACACTATAGCCCGCAATGTACTGCAACTCGCACGACATTTCTCGCATCGTCTAAATCAGGCCAAAGTCATTATTATTGCTTAGAAAAAAGGTGGTATCATAAATGGTTCGTACCTAGCGGAGAACGAAATTGTTAATTCAACATCGTGCCTTTTATCAAAAATAATAAACATTCAAACACAATTTGTAACGTTAAGCGGAAATTGATATAAGGTAAACGCAGCTATTACCGACCCTGATAAGACAATTTTAAAATCGATGATAATTATTAAGAGCTGTGATTGCTTTCAAATTCAGTGTTTTATTTTTATATGAAACTGTTATCTGTCTAGTTTATATTTATTACCTTATATGCCCAAGTTTAGAATGTTTTCTTAAAATTAAAAAAATATTAATTGAATAACTCGATTTTTGGTATTACCGACCCATAGGAACGGCTATGAAGCTATTAACGATTTTTATGAAGCTATTACCGAGTGTAACAAAACTAGGTATTTTGTTTAAATAAGAACAAGTAAATGTGGTTTCGTGAAGGTAATATAATTAGCATGGATTAAGAAAGGCATGTAAGCTTGCATTGACTTTCCTCCGCTTTTGTTGATCCATGTTTCTGCAAAAAGAAATTTTATGTATTTCGTTTGCCATATTAATTTTCATAATTATTTTTGTTATTAGTTAATAATATTAGCTAGTATTTTCTGTAACCAGTTAACCAGTGTAATGTAACATTATGGATAATGATTAGTATGGAGTCGGTAATAGGTTCCCATACTTGCTATCACCGACTCACACGGGTCGGTAATAAGCGATGTATATACAAATACGAAAGCGTTGCACCGACCCACAAAAACTAGATAATATGTATTTATTTGATATTTATAACTTGAACAGAGATTTTAAATAATTGATTAAACAAATAAGATTAATTAATGCACACATTATTATACGATGAAAGGTTATATAATTATGTTCCTTTAACATAACAATAAATGAATAATTTTACTATACGTGGTGAATATAAAATGGAAAAACAAGTAAACTATACAAAAAAATAATGGTCGCCAATGGTGTGTAACAATGGCTGATTATTTGAGATTAAAATGTCTTATTAAAATAACTGTTTTATCATCACATATCGACAGAAAATAATTAAAACTAAATATAATGTTCAGGGCAATTACCGAGCCATGGATCGGCAATAGCTGCCACTATTAAAATTATTGAAGCTATTACCGCTCCATTTGAATTTCAAGTTTTATCCTATTAAATTACTTAAACTTTATGAAATACTATGCGAAATAAAGAATTTACACTTAAATAAACACATTTAATAATACACAACAAGTACAGGCTTCGTATATTTCTGTAAAAAATCTTAAGCAAAAATTGAATGTGCTTACCTGTAGGAACAAGGACTTGTACCACACGGCCGGCGAGCTCGCGGTCGTCACAGAAAATAACGAATTTTGTCTCTTTTCCGGGATACCACGCACACAAACGTTAGTTTTTACGATGCTCAATGAACAAACATTCGTGTTTCGTCAAGTACCTTCAGCATAAATCGTTCCAGTAGCATAAAAATTGCAAATTAATGGAATGGATCGGTAATAGCTGCGGATTTTCGATGGGTCGTTAATAGCTGCATTTACCCTAGTAGGATAAACTTTATAGTAGGAAAACTTACAGCAACAAATTCGGGCAAGGATTCCATTTCGTAGACAATGTCCTTGAAGTTGTTAGTCCTCATGAAGTTGACGGCTGCCCAGAACTCGTCGTACTCCTCATAATGTTCCCTAAGATGTTCCAGCTCATCGTCAGCTTCACTTATGATGATATCGAGGAACTCTTCAACGTGCTCATGGAAAACCTTCCTGGGTTGAGGAGCGGAGAAAACACCAGCCACTAAGGCGACAAGTAAGATTACCTTAATCATTTTGGTGTTGTGATTTGAAAACTGTGATGCCGAAAGGTAGTTGGGTAAGGCATTTTATACTAAAAGTAAAAGATTAGATAAGTACTCAGAATTAGTCATGTGAGATAATTTTTTATCAAACACTTGAGATGATTTTTTCCTCTTTGACGACAGTTAAGGAAAATAAATTAATAAATAAATGTGGACAACATCACATACATTGCTCTGAACCCAAAGTAAGTAGCTAAAGCACTTGTGTTATGGAATTCAGATACAACGAAGGTAACACAAACACCCAGACCTGAGACAATGTAGAAAAGGGGTTTTCTACATTGACCCGGCCGGGGATCGAATCCGGGACATCAGAGCTGGCGACACCTTTAAAACCGGTGTGTACGCCACTCGACCACGGAGGTCGTCATAAAATCTACTCGTTTCTGTAAAGCTGCGTATCGACATCCGAGCGCGGCGAACTGTGACGGGCTCAGCTCGCATTTTGGTACCTGTGTGTTCAAGTCGTGCGGCCAGCTCGGCGGCGAACCGCTCGTTGCCGGTTTTTTGGCCGTGCTTAAAGGGCGCTCAGTCCGCATCACGCCGAGACGGCTCACAACGAGCCGCTCGCAGCGCGCCGCTCTCGGATGTCGATATGCAGCTTAAGACCTATTTACAAGCGTAGTCCCATGAACTTACTTAAGAACTTCCGCGCCATTGCGATGCCGTGTGACCTATCAAAAGTTCTTGAAAAAAATGTAAATAAGCCTATAGTTCATTATTTGAATGACTACAACTTAATATCAGGTCGGCAGTTTAGTTTTAGGAGAAAAAGATCAACTGAGGACGAGTTCGAAGATATATGACTCTTGCTAAATTTGTAGCAGCATATAATAAGCAGCTGCAAAAAAGGGAGAGCAATTCAAGCCTTTCTTAATTTAGCAGAGGCCGTCAATACTTTATCGTTTTCTGATAAAGAAGCATAATCAAGTGGTTTTCCAAATTTCCTCTTCTCAATGGTCTGCTAATCATAATAGAACCACTTAATAGAAATTTATTAATACTTAATGTGAAGAAAACCAAATATATAACTTTTTATAAAACAATAGCTCAACACTTTATTTAGCTCTAATTTCCACACATAGACAGCACTTATTCAATCAAATACTTAGGAATTACTCTAGACGAGAACTTAGCTTTTAAATCGCACATTCATTTACGGTTGAATAAGAAAACTTTTTTTTTTTCATTCTAATAAAAATACGCGGCCATACACTAATACGCTACGTGCAGTATATTTAGCCCTTTGTCAATCAGTCCTTCAATATAATATATATGTATGGGGCGTGGAAATTTATAATATTGATAAACATCTAAAACAAATTTCATAGTCCTATAAAAATACAGTTAGCAAACGCTTTAAAAGGATTATTTTGATTGCCATGACTAGCCGTCACGTAATTTAACTATACTTGTAAGAGAGACGTCCAGCGGTTATGATACATGTAATAGACAATTAAAATAAAGATTAATGAAAAACAAAAGACATTTACATGAGTATATGTAATAGTAAACAATTCGGTTCGTATCTATTTGAAGTCTACTGTTTTCATAGAATTATCTCAAATTAAGATGGATATCCTACATGAAGAATAGATTAATGTTAACACCATATTATTGCAACAGACTGCATAACTCACTCAAACGCTTCTCCAAGTATTTTCTAGATTAAGTTCGTCCGTGGTATGAACGAAATTGAAACGCTGTACTAATGAAACTGGATATTTGCTGACTAGACTTTGCTATTACTCATAATGCAACTAGCAACACTGCAAAGTTTAAAGCTTAACTGTCAATTAAACAATTTATTTTTTTGATAAATATAATTACTTTATTACCCACATATATATACACAACAGTCAGTGTTATTTGTAGATCTTGCGTGGTAAAAATATTTAGTTCTGACCGAAGATGGCCTTAATTTCTTCTAGTAAAACGGAGATTTCGATGCCGTTTTCGGAAAGGGTGTTCACCTCGGCTTGGAAGACAGGGCTGTCCCAAAGAGCACCGAAGATCTGGTCCCATTCGTCGCTTTGTAGGTTCTCGATGGCAACCCTGAAGGCCTCGTCCTCAGATATCTTCTGGTCGAAGAGTGCTGACAGTTTGTCCTTGGGGAACTCGCTGATTGAATCCCTGATGAAGGATGAGAGGTCCCTGCCGCTGGTGGTGTGGCGAGCCTGCTTCATTTTCTTGGAAGCCTCTGAAATGTTTAAATAATAAAATGTTAGTGGTTATTCTGCTTGGTTTGACCTTACAGTCACATAGAAGCTCTTTACTTTATGTAGTTATTTATATTAGAGATATTCCACCTTCTTTTCAAAATCAAGCGTTCTATTGCATATGTTGCTGATGTTAAAATAAGTGGAAAGTCGATTACAAATCAAGAAAAATATTTTTTCCTGAAACTTTCTAGTATCACTCACCAAGTAATTCGTTGAGCAGATCAAGGAAGTAGTGGACATCAATGTTGTCGTTTTCTAAGAAGTCGATCACCTGGAAAATTATATATGATTATGTTAATCACAATCCCTAAAACCATTCAGCTAAAAGTAAATTATAAAGTAAAAAGTTTGTTTTTCATTAAGAATTATGTAACGTTATTGACAAAACTATTTAGATACAAACAAAAGTCATTATAACAGCTTAAAAAATGAAGGTGGTATCATAAATATTTTTTTTAAAACATGTTTGTACCAAGCGGGGATTGAACTTGCAGTCGCGCGGTGGTAGGTAGTATCGTAAATGTTAGTTCAAGCTTCTTCTATGCCTTTTAATAAAAATGTTAATTTATTTCGCAGGATGAAGAAATAATTTCTTTGACTGCTTCATCGGAATTTTCGAGAACCTTAAGGGGCCTCCAGCTAGAGCAATAGAAAATCTAACTACGTCAGCAACGTTCACTAAGAGCACCCCCTGTGGGGTTCGGACCTCGACTTAGTGCGTTACTAACAATAACAGTATCTTCACAAGGCACTAACAACAAAGGTGGGCTGGATCTAAGTTTGTATTATGTAGGCAACAAGACAATCACGACTAGGCAGGAAATAGTTCAGTAACTTACAGCAATAAATTCGGGCAACGATTCCATTTCATAAACGATGTCCTTGAAGTTGTTAGTCCTCATGTAGTCGACGGCCGCCCAGAATTCATCATATTCCTCGTAATGTTCTAGAAGATGCTCCAGGTCATGGCCGGCTTCAGTCATGATGATCTCGATGAAGTCTTCAACGTGTTCATGGAAATCCTTCCTCGGTTGAGGAGCGGAGAAAGCGCCGGCCACTAAGGCGAGAAGTAAGATTGCCTTCATCATTTTGGTATCGTGATCCGAAAACTGTGATGCCGACAGATGGTTGAGAACACATTTTATACTAAAATTGAAGATTAGATAAGTGTTAGATGTAGTCATGTGAGATAAATTTTATCGAACACTTGAGATGATTTTCACCGTTGCTCGTAAACGTCGGCTTGTAGTTTATGAAATAATCGTGTCATTATTTTGTTCTTGTAGTTCATACTGCATTGTGTCTCCAGAAAGTTTTATGAAAGCCGAGCCCATCCTTATTTACCTAAAACAATTTCATATTGAGTTTAGAAATAGCTTATAGCTTTCACTTTCAATTAATGCCATTATTGTGTTTGTCACATCTATTCCTTAAGGCACAAGACTGGCATTTACTATTAAAAACAACGAAAAAAATAAAACATGTATTTTACATATGTAAAGATAGTTAAACAGTATTCATATTAAGTATATACCCAAGAACGGTAATTAATGCATACTCTGTGTGCAGACTTTCATGTCAATAATATAAAAAGTCTAAGTAAATTAAAAATGGCCGCACTTGTTACTCAATGACACGGTGCCATTTACTTAAAAATATTAATACATCAATACCCAACGCACGGACGCAGTGACACGAAAATTGTTCACACACATGTTTTTCATCAATATTTCAGAATTTAATTTAAAAGTATTTTTTTCTCGAACCCTCATTCTGACTCGCATTTTGTATCACAAATATTAACATTTATTAATAACGTGGGTGCCTTCCTATTTAATGCACTACTGTTATTAAGGTTACCCTCTTCATATTACATTTTATCAATGATCATTATGATTTTACGAATGTCATTCTAATTATAACATTGGATCTGAGAGGATACCAAATTAGTTAAAATAGTTTTGAGTGTTATTTTCTGTCTTACATTCTTCGATTTCTAAAAACAATGAGTGCGAAGAAAAACAAAGCATTGCAATCGACGTCATTGCAAACGGAGAATGACAGCCCCAGTTCATCAGGCTTCATCGACGATTACTCGCAGCTTCGGCTGTCATATTACCAACACCGAGACACCGAGTTTGACGTATCCTCCACGTCTGAAAGCATGAGTGACGAGACATTCAACACGGTAGAAACAGACTTGAGTGAAACCACCGTCGAAGATCCGAAAGAAGCAGAGCGTCAGAAACTTCGAGATTATTACATTTCTCAAATCCCGGATTTGCCGCATCCGGCGTACACGGTGGCGTCTATAATCTCGTCCGCGTCCCGCAAGATGGGACCCATTCACTTCAGATATAATGATAGAATCGAACAGGGCGACGAAATTCGTGCTTCACGTAACGACTTGGAATTTGCTCCTAAACGCAGGTCGACGCTAAAACCCAATCAGTTTCCGAATAACTAAATGCTAGCACCTGATGTTATTGGATGTTGAACGTCTATTGAAATGTGATTTGTGTTGCATGTTTTAGTTTGCTAGTGTTTTTAATATTAAATGCCAGTGTTGTTTCTTTTAACTTAAGCTATTCATTTTCGTACACCCTCAAATCCATAATAGTAGAAGTTAATCATTTGTTTCTAATTCTAAATACATCTAAAACTGGCCAAGTCTAAGTAGTGATGCGCCATCAAATTATGTGCTGCAGAAAAAGC
Source organism: Diachrysia chrysitis (assembly GCA_932294365.1). Taxonomy (NCBI): domain Eukaryota; kingdom Metazoa; phylum Arthropoda; class Insecta; order Lepidoptera; family Noctuidae; genus Diachrysia; species Diachrysia chrysitis. The sequence continues at coordinate 5,662,661 of OW028661.1, forward strand.
AACATAAAACATATAATTACTATCTGCGGTGATTTCCCGCGGGGCGCCCCGAGCCAGGGCCGATGTAATGGGCTCCCTGCATAACTATTGTCACTTCGATTTTGTATATGTATACTGTAGCAAGAATTTCTTAGCTATTGTTTCTTTTCTAAACAATAAGAATGCCTGAGTAAATAGTTCGCGCCTCTCGGGTAATCGAGTCTTTGATTGCAACTCCGTATTTTCATTATTAGAAATTTAAATAGGCCATGAAACCGTTGTTGTTTACTTGTAATTAGTCGCATAGGTACATTAAATATATGTTTTTATTTAAATTATTTAAAACAAAACAGTTTACACACGTATATTCTCGGGATCGCCGACTACTTTCAGGCTACGCAGCACGTGCGGTGCCGCTAACATCAGTTCGACTCGCGACACCAAAGCCGCGCCGCCGCGTCAGCTCATGATTAGGGACTCCTATTGAGTCTGAAACTAGTCGGGCGATCCCGAGAATATACTTGAGTAAACCGTTTTGTTTTAAATAATTATGAATACTCCTCACGAAAATTATTATACAAATATATGATTTTGGTCGTATCGCATCTCATCGGTAAGTTTTTGAGATCTAGCACATCTGACGGAAGATGCGTGGCGTATCATCGGTCACGTAACGCTAGAACGGACAAGTAGTTAACAAAACATTTAACCTGATTATGTAACAACCCATAATGCAAAAGTATAATAACCGCCATAATGGAATAGTACGTCGAGCTTACTTATTACGTATCGCCCGATGCATCTGCCGTCAAATATGCTAGATCCCTTAAGAACCTATCCTCATATACTCACTATTCTCTGGGCTAGCCATTACTATTTACAAATATTTTAATGACCCAGAGGGTGACTATAATAACACTGTAGGTAAATTTTTCTGTAAATACATAAGTATATTTAAACAACAGCTTCGTCAAACAGTACTTCAGTGGCTATTTTTGAATATTTATTATATATTTTGAATATATATTTCGAAGATTTAAAATCAATAGTATATTTGTAATTGTGAAGAACTATTGTATGATTAAATACCATACGTATGATTAATGTAAAACGAAGTTATCTGTATAACAAGCACACATGACAGCGTGAATGTTCCGATTTTAGACAGTTCAAACTTCTAGCAAGAAATGTAAAAAATAGACCTCCAAACATCTGGCAACTTATCCAAAGATTTAACAAAAATGGACCAGGAAATAGGCCTTCCAAGAAAGCAGTATTTATAAATTAGACAACTCATTCCAACCTGTCCAACGGTAGTCCATTGAGACCATTTACGATCAAAAACTCTGCGCAATAATGGAATCCTAAAATTCCCTCCGCCGGGGACACTATTTATAAGGTTTTAAGTTAAAACAAACTGTCAAACAACAAACCCCCGGGAACAAAGTTTCAAATGGTGTTAAACTTTCCTGGCGCTGTCTTTATTCCTGATTTTTATCCACTATGGAACGGGAAGGTCGCTTCCAGCATTATAGATACACGGACTTACGTGTATTTTGGACATATAGGTAGGGGAGACCAAGGAGAGTTGATACAAAATTTACTTTTTCGAAGATACCTGCTTCATTATAACATCATAAATAAAAGATAATATGCTATGAGCTAGGACCATTCATAATATTATGATAAATACCAAATTTTATACTTTAATTACTAGGCTCAAGTAGTAAAAACTTAAAAAAAATCATTTACCTGCACCATGTCACTCTGTTTCAACCCTACTAGTAAAGAGTTTAGATGAAACAGGAAGCTAGGTAAGTTGACACACATAAAGTGATTAAGTTTTTAAAACATAGAGAAATTTATGAAATACGAAAAACATACTTTTCGAGTATTTTTGGCCACTGACTTACGATTTTACTTACGAAATTATGTTATATATTTTGCAGTTGAGTCAAATAAAAAAATATTATATAATAAATATATTCGTTTTATTACTGCAAATGCCAAGTATATTTTTCTTGATGATTGAGACGTTAAAACTCAGCTATAAATATTTAACCAGTATGAATTATTTCAATATGACTCGTGAATACATTTTGGGGCACTTGTCAACTGCATAAGATGAAGTAGGTAGATACACAAACACTTTATGTGAGACAATAGTGGCTCATGACTCATCTAATCAAAAACATCTGATATTCATAATCTTTATCTTAATCTCATGTAGGCTCAACATATCTGTCACCAAATTACGTGTGTAGCTGTGACAGCACACATATAATTTGACCTTGAACTTTAATACTGAAATTATCAACGTCTTTATTTATAAGCAAGTAAGGTTGATTTTTCTGATTCATTGTTACCACTGCCATATTCACGATTCTACTGAGTCACCGCAAAGTAGCCTTTTTGTAAATTTTCATTCACTTGTCACTTGGCAAGGATTATTTTGCAAAACACCTTAATTATTCTGTTGTGTATTTACTGTGTGTTATTATTTATGTACCTAACTTGTATGTGCGCGTGCGCAGAATAAATGTTTTTCGTTCTTTCTTTCTATTATTCAGATCAAATTAAATTATTACATTACATAACAATTAAGTAACACAAACGATAAGTGTTATTTTTGTAAACCCTAACCTTATTTTAATGATTTTAAATTTACTTTGCTTTAGAACATATCTAGTAAAAGATTTGAGATATGTCTAAAATAGTTTTGCACCCATATTATAAACTAAACACGGAAACTTTAAAGATAAGATTGAAAAATACAATCTTTAGCTACTAAAAATCGAATCCTCAATTTGTAGCACGTCTCCCAAACATGTAATTTGATGGCATTTACATTCTAGGTACTTGATGATGATCAAACGCTAAATCAAGACCGTGTAAAATATCATTTACCTACTTTAATTACACTTATTAACAATCCACAACTTCAAACATACCAAGATCTTAATACTGTTTAGTATTGTAACATGTATAGGTACATCCACAGACGAGATAGAAGATACACAGTGCCCCATCCTCCCGGCTTTTAGGCATCTCACTTCTGCGCAAAAGTCCCTCAACATGCAGCTCTATTATGAGCACTTTTCATCCAAATAACAATATGTATTAAAAAAAACATGCAAAGAACAGGAAATAGGTCGTGGTCTATACCAATGTTTTTAATTAACTTAGATTTCTTTTAAAGTAGAAATATTTTTTTGCTAATTATGTAGCCATTAAACAAAAAGCCAGCTAGCCGTTTCATAGATCTCCTTTGTTTGTGTAAGGTGTCTAGGTAACTACCTTTTTTATCTACTATACGTCCCCTACGTACAAATTGAAGGGGATTCAGAATAAGGGTCGTACGAGGCTACAATCTTCTTAAGTCTTAGGGGAAAAACATGGCGTCGGCATCCCAGCGTCCGATCATGGATTAAGCAAATTGACCGTTGATATTTACATAATGAGAATGCAACGTTTAGGCCTCTACTACGATATTATTTGCATATAGATTGTGTACGTGAAGTGGAACGCAATCAATCAAGCCCCATAGTTTTAGCAATGCTAATCGATATTTTCTTGAAGCCTTTTTTAAGCTGGGTTTAAGTGGCCGAATAAACTGGTTAACTGAGTACTTATTGAACGTTTAGTTTGTCGAATTGATGAGTACCTACTCTTTTTATTTAATTTTGTTACTGCTTTTGACATTTTTTTGTTAAATGAAGGCAGGTTATGAACGATGTTCTGAACTGTATTTTATTGTATCCTCATGTAAAAAAGTTATTCAGGTACAAATGTTGTAGTCCAGATTTCAGGCCTAAAAAGGCCAGCTATCTAAAACAGATGTGCCAATATCTCGAACGCTAGGCTTTTTTGAAGGTTAGATTTTTCTTTAAGATGCTTATACTATAATAGGCTACATTACTTACACAATGTAAGTAGGTACCTACATAGTTACTTATCCATGCATTTAAATGCAATAAGTCAAGGAAACATCCAAACATCTCAGTAAATATTACAGAAATGTCCTCTACATCATTTATTGAAAACGGCAGAGGAAAATATTTAATCGACTGCAACTTGGGATGAAATTTAATATTCTCGGCACAGCCTCATGCATCGAATATCTCGAGTCAGAAGCTAACGCGGCTCAGCTGTAAACAGATTAAAGGAAGGCTCAAAAATACACAGAGTATCAGATATCAAGCAAGAACCACTCAAACTAGGCTTTTGATCATTATTTATGTTAAAAACCTGAAGTGTTTTGTCCCGTATCAAGTTTATCGCAAAGGTAACGTAACTTTTAAATTTGAAGGATTTTTTGTGATTTAATGTCGTTAATAAATTGGTGAATTTTTTAGAACTTAATTAAAAATTCTACAAGAAGAAACTGATGAGCTTATGACAGTAGGTACACCTATGCATTGTATCTAATGACCGCTACGTAATAGCTAACTTAATGAATCTAATAGGAAACCTAAATAGGTTTATTTTTATAAATCGCTACCGAAATATACAAAAGTAATGAATAAAGTACATAATTACAACATAACTAATAAAATCTGTGCATATAATTAACCTTAAGGACCTGAAAGTATTAAATGTCTATTTAAACGGCTCACAAAGAGGGAATTAATCTTCACCGTTCGGCGTTCATTATACCTCGCCTTTCAAGTAAGACAATGGAATTACCATAAGAGCGCGAAAATAGCATCGGTTCATCCAATTAGTTCACAGGTAGACACTGTCTCAGAATCGTCGAACTCCCGCCTAAATCTAATTAGGTAATTGAAATCATTGGGCGATGCGTTAAGAGCGGAGCGGCAACGTCGCCCTGCATCGCCAATTAGTTCACTCCGAGACCGTTAGGTGTGATGCTGTGCCGTTTCCACGTACCTAAGCCTTCATTTCCGTGTGACGGAATGCTCAACCTGAGTTCAGTCGATCACCTAATTAAGCCAAATGTCACCGTGAGAACTATGTCGTTACGAGCATGAGTCACGCAACACACGTCACTGTTTTGGCTTTAATATGCTCGGTTTGGTTGCTGCTTAATTCTAACGGGTGGAGACGGCTGCTCCAAGTATCTGTAATAATTGGTTACTCCATATCTATACTAATATATAAACCTGAAGAGTTTATTTATTTGTTTGTTTGTTTGAAAGCGGTAATCTCAGGAACTACTGGTCCGATTTGAAAAAAAAATTCAGTGTTTGATAGATATAATATTACGCTGCGACCAAAAGGAGCGGGGCATAAATGAAAATGTAGCAAAAATGAAAAACCGTTGAAACTAAAACACGCAGACAAAGTCGCGGGGGACAGCTAGTTATAAAATAAACCGTTCATATTTACGGTCAAGTTTCTTACAAAGTGTGAAATACTTTAGGGGCGTCTACAAATGGTATTTAAATCTTTATTGTTTAAGATTTGCAGAACGCATCAAAATAATTAAAATTTTTAATTATATTTTAATTATTCCAACTGTTAAGACCAGTCCACAAAATAATTAGGTAAGAACCTACTTACCTAATTGTTAATCATAAACAGTAAAGCAAAATGGCCCCGATTCTGTTAAAACGACACTAAACTTATTTTAGGTCATTGGTTTCTTTTCACTTGTACACAATTAGTAAAAGACAGACGAAAATTAGAGCTGTCAAATTTAGTTTCGACTAAAATTCTCATACAAACTTACCGACACGCAGAAACGTGTGCACTAAAACACAGTGATGTTCAAGGCGAAAACGGTTTGACATTTGTAAGTAGTTGTTATCTGTTGCCGTCCTTTTCTTTCGCTGTATGTTAGTAAAAGATAGCAATGGTTTATTTAGTTAGCGTACACGAGAATCGGCGCCAATATATCTAAGAAAAACCATGGTATTTAATTTCAAGTGACACTAAATTCATTGCAATTCGCAAATATGATATATTCTGGAATATTCCACATCTACCGAAATGTTGTAACGTGATAATGTGTTCAGTACGGTTCAGTCTGCTTAAATTTCTAGGAATCGGTTAGGTTACGGTGCGCATCGTCAGTACGTAGTATCACAAATATATAGTTACACAACTTAGTGACTGGGGAACTTATAGAAGACTTACCAATATTCTGTAAAAATTAAATCTTCCCAAAACATCTTGTAAATAATTATGAAAATCGGAGACGTGGGGAATCTTTTCTACTCAACTCAACTCAGCTCACCTTAGTCTAGTGCTGGATATAGACCTTTCCTAAGCGACGATATAATACCCGGTCTGCCACCTTCCCCATCCAGTTAGACCAATCTATCTCTTTCAGGTTTTTTAATCTGACATAGTTCTGATATAATTACTTATATTGCGATATTAATATTAAAAATTGTTTTTTTTACTCAATTATTTCCTTCTGTACTCCAGTTTCTGCGCTTTGTACTTATGCTTTTTTTCTGAACAGTAGCACTGTATTTCTCCACCTTGCAGACATAGGTACATTCTAAACCAAATTTAATAAATGTATGAAGTCATAGATAATAGATCACCAAGACACTTAATATATTCAAGGTAAATGGGCAAATCAAACGTTTATTAGTATAACAAATTAGTTTATGTAATCAAATATGCAAGTTGATGCCGCCTATTATAATTATCTAATATATTAGTAGGGTTGTCACTACGTCTAAACCGAAAGGTTACATATATCCAAAAGGGGTGAAGAGTACATCTGGTATAAATAGGTAATTAATCTATACTATACTATAATATTATAAAGCTGAAGAGTTTGTTTGTTTGTTTGTTTGTTTGAACGCGCTAATTTCAGGAACTACTGGTTCGAATTGAAAAATTCTTTTTGCATTGGATAGTCCGTTTATTGAGGAAGGCTATAGGTAGGCTATATAAAATCACGCTACGACCAATAGGAGCGGAGCATAAATGAAAAATGTTGCAAAAATGAAAAACCGTTGAAACTAAAACACGCGAACAAAGTCGCGGGGGACAGCTAGTATCCTAATAAAATCACAACCAGACCGCTGAAGCAATGTATCTTAACAAAGCGAGTAACGTAATAAGATATTGACCTTCGTAATGCAGTAACACGTATTGTTATCGTATAAAAATGCAAAAAATTGGATATCAATTAATTAATACAGTCAATTTGAACTGTTTTTTTTTATCTGACCCTATACTATACCAGACGTACCTACTCTTCATCCGCTTTGAATAATTATAACGGATAACCTTTCGGTAACACCTTGTATATTTAATTGTTTGTGGTATATCAAGAAACACTATTATTACACATCGTAAGTTTATCAAATTGCCTTCGGGTTGAATGCTTGCTTTAGCTTGAGCAAAATAGGTAGGTACCTACTATTTTATGCCGCTAATAATAAAGATCACCTAATTATACATCTTTCCTTTTAGCGTAATCAAGACACTGAGACCGTTCCCAATTAGGTAATCCTATTCTATCTATGTCTTCATATTGGTGTCATACAATTACCGATCAACGGTCCATTGGGACGATGAAAAGATCTCGCCAACGAGTACCAATATAAAAACGTCTACAGTTCAAAAACTGAACTACAGACAATCCGATTAATCTAATCGACAATTCAACCACGAATGTGAAAGCGTACGTTGAATACAAAATAGAAACGTAAACGACATTGTCCAATTCCGTAATGCAACGACATGAAAACACCAAATCAGAGAACATTCGTATTCGCAGCTAATTAAACTGATTCTAGGCGAATAACGCTTGGCTTGTTCGAACGTTAATGTTTAGAATGCGATAGTGCCGTCTACAATTAAACAGGTGATAACTCTCAGGTGTTGCCGAACTAGGCGTCACAGCACTGACGAACGTGTTAGCTACATTGCGAATGAATTAAACGATTAATTCGTGTATGGGGTACGTGTGTAATTACACAGCTGTAAGCTAGCGAGGTGTTAATTTGTGCAGTCGGGATACACGTGGAGCCGACGGATCGTTCCCGAAAACCAATGGAGCGTTTCAACGTATTGCTCGTGTTTTTGGCGTCGTGGTACGAGTCGAGGTGAACTACAAATTGCAAACAAATTGGGGAATTCGGGCAGATGTTAGTGTATACGTATAAATCGTCTAGTTACAGCTAACAACGGGATTTGCACAACGCGGTTTACGCTCGTTGACGTGCTGCACTTTTACTGCGATGAATTATTATTTTCTATAAAATAAAACTGTTAGTTTAAAATCTGAGCGAACTGTTTGGTAACAATAATTTATCCTTTGTTCATCGTACTGGAACTAAAATAGACATTTCATCAATAAAACCTTCCATGAGACATATGTCTATTTATTTATCTACATTCAGATATGACACTAAAAATATGAAGGTAGATAGATAGGTTTTGGTGCTTACCTTCCTATTTTGATTAAATCTTATATAACAGATAAGTGGTCGTAAAAGTAAATTAGTAGTATGATATGGTGAGTTCAGGATACCGATGACAATCATCTTCATGAAAATCATCTCTCGTACCTTTCCTAACAGGAGAAGATTTAGATTAGAGCCTAAAAATAAAATATTTATACCTAGTAGATATGCCATTATCACGCAATCTGTCAGTGGCACTGCACTACATTTTTTGAAGTGTTATACCTACCTATATATTTATATAGTGTATTATATTTTTTGTAGCTTATCCTAAAAATGCTATATTTCGTTTAAAAAATATTGGCAACCCTTGTTAGATGTGTTGTTACATAATATCTAGAATTATGTTGGAGAAAATTTGGAAAATAAGTACCTAGGTACCTAATAAAGCCAGCCACATAGACTTTGGCGAACAAGCGACTTTGTATAAAATACGTTGCTACGACGCAACGCAAAGTATTTTCGTAAAACGACGCAGCGTCGCGTTACGGCTGCGTCATTGCAACACCGCGTCTTATCAACTTGCCGTGATGTCCTACCATGTATGTAAACATACACGTCGCACAACCAGGTGGGTTTCACTCCGCAGTTTAGGTTGGTACATTCGGCCGCAGCGCCTCCCGGGCAGGCGAATGGCAGTAGCTAGTATTATTAGATAGTAATGTTGTCTACAACCCTAACGCGCCGCACCAGACAGCGTTAAAACAGAGAGGTAGTTTAAGTAAGTATTGCGTCAGGCAATTAGCGAGCTGAATTGCAGTTTCGTCGCAGCTTAATAGTCGCAATAATATTTTTTTTCGAAGTATGAGCCTTATGTAGGTATGTACGTAGTATTATTAATTATTCCGTAGCACAGAGCAGCATGTACATCAAAATTAAGATTCTTTACTTTAGCATTTTTGTTACGTTTGCATTCTTTTCTTTACTATTGTATATACTTACAAATACCTATCTAATTGCTCTTATCGCAGGTTTCTGTAATAAATACCTAAACGCTAAGCCGGACCCACTTTGATGTGCAAACTTTTTCACTGTTCGTACTTAGTTCTTATTAGCCGGTCACTCACATTCGCACGAATACGCAAACCCACAAATGTAGGACAACACTAACAAATGATTTCATTTCCAAGCTATGTCGGGTTTTTAACAGACATCAAAGCGCGCGAACTTTGCTTGAATGTTTGCGCCACGGTTTGCGCGCATGTGAGTGACCGGTGTTAGAAAAATCCTAACCAGGAAACTGAATTGACAGGTAAATCACCTAATCTGACGTTACCTAGAAACTAGAATAATCCGTCGCTATCGTTATTATTATCAATCATACTTGGCCGTTAATCTAACGATCAGATCGTTACCTTCAACTGAGCCGACTTCTAACGGATTCAAGTATTCGTTAGATTACGAGGAAGCACGCAACGATCTGTTGATTTGTTATCTGTAACGCCATAACGCTGAAACAATCTTGTATCTATGGATATAAATAATAAGTATAAAACAAGATAATAACGCCTTTCAAGATTTTGGTACCTGATGTTTCATGCGCTTTTGTACGGTATTTACCGCTAGTAAGATAAGTGTATTTAATTCTGTTTTTTTTATTATTATTTAGAATCGTAGAATTTGGTTTGAACTTTAGATTTATTTGGGATTTTTGCTAGGCAATAATATAATATATTATGTTTGTCTATATGACCTCCGAAGCTGCCGAGAGTTAGGTGTTCAGTTTTCTCAGCTGAAAATACTTTTTTTTTATTGCGACTATCGATACTATCGATGCAACTCCTGTAAGCCAGGATCTACAATGTTATACTTTAATCAGAACTAGTCAATAGGACGAGTAGGAAAAGTAGTTACCACTTCCCTCCATACAGTTTGCTCAAACTCACTATTTACGGATAAACATAACAATTGTGAAACGACCAGCTTAGCTGAAAAGAAGTCAAGAATAAAGTATACCTACATACATAAGTACCTATTTGTATAACTATATATAATACTTCATATTTTTGCACGTACCTACCTTCTTACAGTAAGTAGGTATAACCTGGTGTTATTGATAAAAATCCCCTGTCAATCATGAACGATTCAAGATTTATATTCCTCGTGCATGCTTATCAAAGCGTCAAAAGTTATTCAGGCCGTTCGTAGATTATTGCATGTTGAGTGCAAAAATAAATAATCTGTCTTTTAAACTAGCTTCTTTTATTTTAACGCAAAAATAACGACCATTAACATTACGAATAGAAAAACACCTACGAATTTGTTTTGTACTTTCACTAAAACATTTTTTTACATTACATGTACATTTTTGGTATGTGACATTTAATTAATTTACTTATATTGGTGTTGTATGTTATCCTTTGTCGCCAGAGCCCATGGCGGTTTCTTTTTGTGCATCCACCAGCAATGTTTGAAGCTCAGAATATATTTTTTCCAGCATGACGAGCCTTGGCTTTGTATACTGAAAAAATAAGGAAAGTATTTAGTACTATAAATAAGTTTAATACCTACTAGGTACATATTATTGTATAAATGAAAAATAATTCTTTAAGACACAGTAGTTTGCTAGTCAGTGGTAACAATAAATAGAGATGTTGACTGGGTAAGAAAAGTTTTTTTTTTTTTTATAAAGAGATTTACGCAGTTGATAAGTATGAAAAGTAAAAAATCTAGTTAGTCCGTAAATTAGATGTTAAAAATATATTATACACGTATTTTTTACTTTTTAAAAATAACTAAAAACAGATAAAGCAAATCAAAGATCAGGGGTGGTGGCTAATTACGTCACGATGTTATACATAACGTACGAGATAGTGACATCTTGTGACATTTAAAATCAATGGATCGACGTGGTTTTGGTTACATAAAAAGGAAAAAATACGTGTCTCATATTTATAATAACCGGCTCTTGAATTTCTAAGCTTTAAAGTAATATTTACCTTAAACAGAGGTACCAATTTGACCGTCTCTGAATCTTGACTACTAGGATTGTTTTGTTTGATTAATACTGTGAGGAAGTACAACACTCGATTCTGTAAAAAATAGGAAATAATAAATTAAATCATTAAGTATATGGGGTAAATATCTACTTTACTAGCTGTCCCCCGCGACTTTGTTCGCGTGTTTTAGTTTCAACGGTTTTTCATTTTCGCAACATTTCTCATTTATGCTCCGCTCCTATTGGTCGTGGCGTGATGTTATATAGCCTATAGCCTTCCTCAATAAACGGACTATCCAATACAAAAAGAATTTTTCAATTCGAACCAGTAGTTCCTGAGATTAGCGCGTTCAAACAAACAAACTAACAAACAAACAAACAAACAAACAAACTCTTCAGCTTTATAATATTAGTATAGATTACATCTTTTATGGTGTTTTGAGTAAACAATAAGATTATACATGTTTATTACATAGGTATACATGTTAAGTACTACTTGAATGGCCTGTTGACCTACTGGTTAGTGACCCTACCTGCTAAACCAGATGTTGTGGGTTCTATTCCCACCTTGACCAAATCTTCGTCATAAGCATGATGATTTGTATGTTGATTTGTCCCAAGATAATATTATATTATTATTATTATACAGCAGAGTACTAATTTCACCCATTGAAGGAGCCTATTTTGCCTATTTTTTCTTATATGGTCCTTCATTTAAACCAAATTGATTATAATGTAGTTATTCAAGAGACATTAGTCCATTATAGGAATATCATATTTAATTAGGTCTTTCAATTTACTTTTAATCCTTATCTCTGAATTTTTATTTCCACTTTCCATTATTCTATTCAATTTTATCATTCATTCATAAAAATTATATCATTCTTACCATTTTAATGACTTCATTTATGATAACATCGTCTATACTGGACCAGGCCATAAAGTTGTCTTCTCTGCCATACACATACTTGACTGAACTCTGAATACACACCGTTGGAATGACTAGAAGAGTTTCTGTAACATATAGACAAATAATGAGGAGTATATGAAGACAAATGAACTACGTAGGATGGTTTAATTTGAATGTTAAGGAGTCAGTCACTTAGAAGCTCGAGAACAGGATTTTTGATGTTTCTAGCGGCAAAAAACACTAATTAGGTAGAGTTGTAGTTGGTGTATTTGAAGTACAAACCTGACTGTACACTGTGCGTAACCCAAAAGAAGACCAGGAATGACAATACGATAATAATAACTAATACTGCTGTTAAACTTATACGAATGTAGAGGAAAGATAGAATATTGAATATTATTGCTAATACAAGCGATGCTCTAGGCCATAATTTGGATGTTTTCTCAATATTCTTGTATGTTATTGTAAATAGTCTTGAATTCGGTGAGTTTTGTCTTTTCTCAACTTTCAAAGTTAATTTTACGCCATTTACATTATCGTAATCCAACGTAGTATTTGAGTTAGTCATCTCGGTAGTTTTAAGAGTTTTAGAAATCGGGAAATTGTCACATGTTATATATTTATTTGCTTTGCATCAATATTTACTTTTTCACAAACATTTGAAACATTTCTGTCTGTACCAATATGACGTTTGGAAATGTCAAATTCTAACATATCGATTTCTGTCATCGAAGTTGTTTTCTTCCTTCTTTGTTTTATGTGTTATAAACGAGATAGCACTATTTTCTACGTTCCAATTTGTGTTGTTCCGCTAACCACAAGGAAAGTAATGCGTTCAAACATTAAAAAAAATGACCTTAATAGCAAACCACTTTCTCATACTGCCTAAAAAGTGGTATATTTTCGATATAGTTACAAAGATCTATCTTATGTATTCTTGACTAAATTGAAGCTGTATGTGATATGCGATACAACCTAAAAGGTGTACCTAAACCCATAATTCATTGATCAAATGTTCAAGTGAACACAGATTTATAAACTGTAAATTGTGTTTTATGCACAGTAGTTTTGGTAAAATAAATTAACAATAGCGTGATCATAGCATTTACAGCTGCCAGAAACGAAGAAAACAATACTCATCAGTAACCATAACAACACCTGGTACAAATAGACGTCACAAACAAGTAAAAGCGGATTCAATTAATTAGAATTGTATAATAGTGGCAGAGTAGTATACCTAATTAAATAAACCTAGGATTGGTGCTCAGGGATGGAAAACCTAGACAGTAACGCTTGGGTTTTCGATTCCCTCGTAGGTTTTCTTCATGGCCCTGTGTGGAATGTACCTCTGCAGACCTTTATTGAGGAAAAATCTCTACGTAAGTGAGCCGATAAGGCCATTTGCTAACAAGTTCAAAAGTAGTCTTACACTATACGGCGTAAGTACTTTCGTAGGGCCCATTTATTAGCTGATGTTATGTTTACAGCATTTGAACCGACGGATGACGGAGAGGTGCTCGATCGAGCTGAGTATAAAAAGGTTCATGATGAATACCGTAATTTAGTAAGTATATACTTTATTCTCTTTGATAATGTGGATACCTGCTAGTAATGGGCTAATTTATCGAGGCTTACATCTTTTCAAATTATTACTAAAATGAATGGAGGCCAACCCCAACATAAGTAGCTTGAGAAAAGGCTAGGCAGAAATGTTAATTCAAGATCAATCTTATAAATATATTTTCCTTATACCAGGTTGATGTAATGTTGGGGTCTTTTATGGATGATATTGGTATATCTGCTGATCAGTTCGAAGCGGCTTGCAAATTGTCTGCAAGGGACCTTGCTGGTCTGCCGGCACACTTTCATCGGCGCCTGTTTGAACAAATATGGGCCGCAAACGACTACGAAATGTTCGTTAAAATGATGACACACAAGAATGTGGAACTACAGTTACAGGTTTATTTTGACTATTCACTAGTATTATTGAAGAATATTTTTACATACTGTATACAAAGATACGTTCGTGTTCTTCAAGAATGAGAAATGCGTATTTTTTTATTTCAGGCGTTAGAACTGATCGAACGGAGGTATGGGGCCATGCCTAATTTATTTTCGACAGAACCTGAAGAGCTTGATTCATCACGAAGTGATGAAAGCGAGGAATGGCCTGATAATGACGACGTTATGACAGAAATAAAAAAGTAAGTAAATACCTTGGTAGGAGAACATGTAAATAGAACAATGCATCTTGGCAATCTGTAGGTAAAGAGTATTGAGAAAAGTAGTAAGTAGGTACATAATGTGAGGCCCATGTAACTTGGCACTTCTGGAAAGAGATACAAGATATTTAATACAAAATTTGTATCTGTCTCAAACAACGTGAAAGAATACTGTGTAGTTCTTTTCAGACGACCGGACGAGACGGCCGTACCGTAGTAGTCCTGACTGTATTGAGTAAGGTTTTAATTTTTTCAGACTACAGCTGGAAGATTATGAAGGCATGAAAGATGAAGTTGTAAGTGTTCCGCCTGAAGAAGTAGTGGCTGAAAAACAAACTTTGCTATCAAAACTACACAGCTTTGAAAAGAAAGAAGAGAATATTGAGAAGAAAGATCAGAAAGTGGCAGAAGAAAAGAAGATTCGAGTTATTGAACCTCCAAAACCACCACCCAAGAAAGTAGAGGTTTGCCAATTCCTGACATACATAACTGTACCTACTTCTACCATTTTAGGACTAAGACATCACATGCCAAGTTATATTAAACATGAAACAAATTGTAACTTTCATTTATCAATCAACTCAGCCTTTATGTGGGAGAGGCTTAGTGCTACTTTGGCCGGACCTAAGAGCAGAGAAATGTTTTCTTAGCTTTCTATGCTTTTTTATGCAGCCAGGATTATTTCATAAACAAACTTCTTTTTAAAATATCTTCTACTTCTATTCCTAGGTAAGTGAGGAAGAGATGCGAGCTCGTCAAGAGTATTTAAAGCAACAGCGTGACAAGTTACTGGCGCTGAAGAAGCAAGTTCGGGAGCGGCGACTTGGAGCGGCAGACGGAGCCGAAACTGGAGGTACTGGTTATCAGGCTTTCGTTACATAAAGCTTAACTTAGATGTGAAGAGGATTCAAATGCATACAGTTATAAAAACGCATAACTAACACTGAAGCGAGCAGTTTTTATTAAGGTTTTAATTTTTAGTTGTTAGCCTATTGTTCTGAGCTGATGATTCCACATTCATCTCGTGGGTTTTACTTTGCAAGGTGGTGAAGGGTCTCAGGGCAGTGTGGCCAGGCCGCGGTCCGCCCGCGTGGCTCAGGCTGCACTGGCCGGCGCCGCACCGCCACCTCCGCCAGACGCCATGCAGCTGCGACGGGCACTCGCATCCAAGCTCAAGACTGAAGTCGTCGATATAACCAACTGATATGAATCATATCACTTTTAAGAAATATTGTACTTTCAACTACTCGGATAATAAATTATTAAGAGTCTAAAATTTAACCTTGTTTATTTATAGATTATGGAATGTATGAAAGAAACAACATCAATTCGTAATTATTACCTTATATTTATATTGCTTACTTAACTAGTGACATCATAATAATAGCATTATCGTAAGCTTATTTATTTTACACAACTTGCCCATAGGTAAATCTATTTTAATCTGTGTATAAATTAATTTATGATGGTCATCCACCTAGACAGATAAAAAATAGTCATTATTACAGTCTACTTTCACCTAAAACTTCGTGTTTTAATTAATGGGGAAGTTATTTCAAGGAATATAAGAATCGTATAAATCTAATTGACTGCTCGATGCTATTAGCCTATTATACACGTGGATGTTGGCAGATTTCAAAATAAAATTATTACATAAAACGTTGTATATTTACAATATATTCTGACAAATTCATTCCACGTATGTAATAATTGAATTCGCCTCGTTTTCACTGTAAAAGCCGTAGTCATTTTGCACTGATATAAAAGTGTGACCATCATATTGTTACATTAATGGCGGTAGCGGATTTCTTTGCTAAGATGTATAATCTTATGACAGAGATCAATAATTTCTTTTTCAAATACATATTAAAATTGATATGTATTTTAGAGACGTTACACAAGGTAATAAATGTTAGATATTCAAGCATACGGATTTGAAGCCGAAAATAATTTAGAGAAAATATTATTACGCTGTACTGTGTTCACAGTACATTTGTGCTCAGTCCAGTTTATTTTGCTAAATGTGACGTATATTATAGGCATCGCAAGTAGAGGGTAGGCTGAATGTATTCCACTCAATGATCAGAGTCTACAATCAGCCGCGCTTTATAATCACAGTGTCATGCACAAATTGTTTATCATCCATTTGTCAAATAATCATGCCGCCAGGAGTTCATAATCAAGATACAATACAGCTAATTATATAAATTATATTATGAACAATGTCTATGACAACTGTTGCACACATATTAATATTTTAATTTTTATACTCCACGAGCATTATTCAATTTAACTAAAAAAATATTAAATGTATTATATCAAGCTATGCTTTTAAAATAATATTCAATATGTTTTGATAATATGGCTCCATCGCATCTTGTGTCACACTATATCAGAAACATTACATTTCCGAAATATATCTTACGTTAAACTTGAAACTACAAAAAAACTAGATCTTACGAACGTATCTAAAGATAGAATTTTGATACATTATGGAAGAGCATTCTTTCATTACAAAATGATAACACTAATACAGAAATAATGAAATTATAAAAACCCTTGACCAGATATAAAATTTGAGCACTGCTACATATTAGTTTCATTATCAACAAGTTGGAAGCCAGTAAACGACTTGACTGAGATCAGTACTGATTAATGTTTATTGTGTAATGTTTGGACCACTCTATCTAACTCGTTTCTGGCGACATGTGATTATGCAAAATATTTACTTTACTATAGATAATGTTTTTATAATCACCAGATTAAGTGTATTTTACAAAATCTAATATTATTTACAAAATACGAATGATAAAACTAGAGGTTTATAGTAATAAAATAAAATGGATCTTAATCAGATAATTTTATCACATACACATTACTTTCGCAGTGTAAAAAAGCTACAAACAATCGTATATAAGCAAAAAGATAGGAAACATTTTGTTGAAAGTAAAGAAAATTTTAATACTGATTTTACAATTCATTTACTATGAAGGCAATGAAGACAGTGGAACAGCAGAGGGGATCCATTTCATGACATTACATCAAACATGAAAATGTATTCTCCCTAAAGATTATTGTGTCAGACTAATAAAACTTATTTATTGAAAAAATAATGAATTAATAAATAATAGAACATTAAATTAATTATATTTTTCTTGTCAAAAGTCGTGTGATGAAATGGATCCAGCAATAGCTATGTCAGTACCATCAGGAGCATATAGGATAGTTATTACCTATATTTTAATAATATTGTGAATTCCTATAAGTTAATAATAGTTTACAATTATATCTTAACACGTTTGCTGCAGAGAGTACAACCTAAACACTACGACGGGCGTGTTAATGCATGTTTAATCTTTACATCTCACATGCGAGGGTTAGGAGGTATTGACCGCAATAAACGTATTAAAAACTGGTTTCTTTGAAAACAAAACATGATAAATCTAGATCCCAAGTAATAAAAGAATAGAATTTTGAGGTAAATAGAAAAAAAAAATGCTGAAATTAAACAATTTCCATTGCTATATGTACTGGTTTAAGCGTTTAACGAAAAATATTATTAGAAATAGATTATTTTTATATACAAATCAACTAGGAGAACATTTTAGCTGCCAGTGTACAAAAAGATAATTGGTGTGAAATATAAGGGACTAAGTACACTCAACACTCACGAATACGATGCTTGTACTAAAGTCGTATACTGAATCACTTAGCTTACATTTTATAAAGATAAATAAGACAACAAACTATATTATATATCTCTACTTCACCTTCTTTCATCTTCAGTGAGTGTACACAGTGCCTTATATATATACAAAACATTCATAAATATATATGAATATAGTCGGGATCCAGATAAACATGTTATACAAGTTGACTTTCCAATGTTTTTAGAATGTTCGAAGCCGATTCCGTTAACATTTACTGGGTCATTATAACGGTTCATTCCAGTTTGGATTTTTTAAGCCTGCAATGATGTCATACGCAGGACGGCGGGCTAAGATGTGCGATCCCAGAAATATGGAAACAGTAAAAATAACCAACCACCCTTATAAACGTTCTTTTATGTTGTCTTTGTTATAAAAATTATGTGTGTTTAGTAAGGTTAGCAAAACAGTTAGCATCTTTTACGATAGATATAATGGGCGGTCAACATGACAATAAACACAAGTCTTTACTAAAAATATAATTCTAATTTTGGCTAAACTTTTATAGGCAATATATTAAACAAAAATAGCTAGTCACACTTTGGGAATTCAGTTCAAATAAAATATTTATTACCCTTATTATAATTAACATTTTAACCAATCACAGCATGCCATAAACGTCCGTGTTTTATAAATAGGGCGACTTTACAGCAAGTGGTTATAATGCTAATCTTAATTTAATACATCGATAAGGGCCGTGCTTGTTAACAAAATTAATAGATACAAAACTATTCTCTACTCTCAACAAAGTCGGAGCTATTAGGAGACTTGTTACAATAAAAACAAATAAGATCACTATCTCAAATATACTGCTTAAAACAAGGTTGTAATGATTACTGCAAAAAAATATTGGCAAAGTACAAAATGTATTCTCCACAAAGCTCAACAGAAGGAATGCAAATAAATTGAGAAATAAATAATTCGTATATCTGAAACCACGTAAATTATTTTCACGACCGACTCGTCCCTAATGTTAGCCATTAGACATCATAACCGTTAAAACCGGGCTAAACGATGTAGTTCAGGCAACAGATTATATTTGATGGAAATCTGTTTGTGATACAATAACACACTAGTGAGTAACAATTCCACAGCACAGATTATGATTTTAAATGTCTCTAAAAAAAGATTGGTCTTGTGATCATCCTCCATAAACTAAGATTTTTATAAATACGTACATTTTTACATTTTCATATCGCATTCAGGGTGTTTTTTCTTTTTCTATTATTATTTATTATTAGACATTTAATTCCCACTCATATTTTCTTTGTACTTTTTGTGATTACAATCCATGACAAAAGTAACCTAATCGTTAAAATTAGTTCACATTAAATACACCTTGTAACCAATATTTGTTCTACTTTCTGATGCCATCTGAAGTATATTATTACACTACAAAGTATGAAGAACTTCATACACTAACTAACTAAAGTCGAACACTCGAGTGTCAGCACTTCATATTTACAAATAATGGACATAACCCAGCTGGCTAGAGGTACTTAACTGTCTAGCGGTTCCGACTAACGATAGCAAGTATAAACGACCGATTGTGTCGATTGTAAATGCGTATAGCTGGACAGTGTGTCGCGGGCGAGGTATCCGGGAGACACGAGATGGAAGAGCTATAGATGGCAGTGACGGTGAGTACTTAGAATCTAGGAATCACAATAATGCATCTGTAACGCGAGCGTCTAGGCGGCGCGTAACAGGTCCGCCTCACGGCCGCGCGCCTGCTCCGGGCCCGAGCCTCGCGCCCGACACAACCGTCCAGCCGCGTTAGACCGCAGCGACTCCGTTATTAGATGAGGCGCACGAGCAGTGCGAGCACATCCTGTAGGACAACCGAGTGGAACCGCGGACAGGTGTAAATACCACAGCGTACAGTAATGTTTATCTTACGCCATGTTCCATGGTCTCACTGGGCCGGGCGCGGCGGGCGCGGGGCGCGGGGCGCACTACGCGAGACGCGGCCGCTTGGCGTCGCGCTCGTCGCCCGCCGCCGCGCCCGCCGCGCCCTCCTCCTCTTCGTCCGAGTCGCCGTCGTAGTCCACCAGGCCCTGCCGACACAACACTTATATAGGTATCGCACAATAGGTTTACATAGAAAGTCTAGGCTAAGCAATCCTAGTGCACATGGTATGAGTTGAAAAATCGAATATAAGCGCGATATCACTATTGCGACAATGAAGTGAAAGCGACATAACAAAGTAAACTAATCAGCATCTGACATTGAATTACAAAGATCCAACACAGTTTAAAGCTATATACTATGCTAATAGCTAGCGCTCTCTTACTGAAACGGCTTATACTAGCCAAAAACTATCATTATACATAAAGATGGTGTAGTTGTACAGTGACAATAATAAAATTATCACTTTGATTTACCATAAAAACTGTTTCACCATATTGTTTTAATTATTTGTGTAAACATATAAAGGCTTTAGCCGTTTTACACCCTAGAATCCCATACTGACTGAGTGGAACATAAAATTAATGTATAAAATATTAAAATGATATTTATAAACTTTGATTAAGATGTGGTGACTAAAGGCACTGGGTTCCAATTTAATCTACTACTTAATTGTTTAAAACTAGATATTTACAACTGTATGCATTAGTATGTTCTTGAAAGCTAAGCAACACACCATATGAATGTGATCTTCAAACCAACACCATGCAATTCCTAGCACTTCGACTATGAGAGATATGTACGCATTGCTTAGATTCCCCAGCAAAGCAAGTAGAGACGTGTGAGGGAACTAAAAGTTTACCTTATTGAGTAATCTGGGCGAGGATACCTGAACGTCAGTGTGCGTCGGCTTGCTGGTCGCCGTGGTGCTCAGAAGTACTCTGCTGGGCCCATTCGCTGTCTCTGTATTCGAGCATACCTTCTTTTCGACTATTTTTCCTAAAACAATTACAACTATTGTAGACTTTTTCTATTTCTTTATAAACATAATATATAAAATATAGAACACCAACATAATTATGTACAGTAGAGCACTTCAAAGGTAATTTGACATTAATAGTATCTTTATTTGAAAGCTATAAAGTTGAATTTAATCCAACATTAAAAATATTGTAGACATTGTGTAGGTATACAGCGTTAGACGCTGTACTCGTCTGAACTTCAAAATTTACATATTATTGTGACTCGTTACTACTTTCGAGCGATCCCATAAAATAATGAATATTTAAGATCTAAATTATAATCATTGAAATTTTGAGCTGACTGTTGTGTAATAAAATAAGAAATGAAATGAACCGATAGCGTCGAGCGCGTGATGCGCGTGCGGGTGCTGGTGTGGCTGCTGCGCGTCGAGCGGCGCGTCGTCGTCGAGCTCGTCGTCGTCGTTGAACCACATCTCCTCCTCGTCGTCGGGCGCGCGCGCCTCGCGCCGGTACCGCGTGCGCAGCAGCGACGGCACCACCGCCTCCGCCACGCCCACGCCCACGCTGCTGCTCACTACAACATTCACGTACTTACTCAACATCATTATGTACGTACTATACTAATCCAGCTAGTAATTAACATACTCTTGACATGTCTTAATACAAAATACTTTTTAAAGACACATTCGCAAATTCATAATATACCAAACAAAAGCACATAGCTTACTGATTTTCAAATGTGCGATTAAAATGTTTATAATTTATAAATTATATCTTAAGATTGTTTACGTATAACTAATTGCCTACATAAACAGTATAATATTGTTTTTCCATTTTAACATGTATTATTACTGAATAGTGAATATCAATGTATAATAAAGTACTATGTATATCCATCTAATATTACGATATTATGTACCTAGTAGTAGTATGTAGGTTTGAATTATGTACCTATCACAAAAGAGGATATTTTATGAATAAAATGATCTCTATGAAATATGCTTATTGGAATTTCCATTGACATAAATACAATTCACATTATTTACTTTGATAAGCACAAATCAAATTGTAAAAGTAATCAAAAGTTATATCTCACCTCTGTCCCTCTCTTTCAGCTTGTCCTGGTGTTGATCATACCGTGTTTTTAAAGCTTTGAAAGTCTGTACATATTCAACATCCTCTAAGATCTTTCCATAGTTTTCAACAACATGTGAACAAAGAGACTTGATGTCTTCAAGTTTGATGAACTCAAATAATTCTAATATTGCCGAGTCTAGTAAGTTGTACCTGAAATATTTATGAAACAGAAATTAGACCATATTATTGTGTCAGTCTACAATAAAATTGTTTCGTAAGATGATTGAGCACTTTGCATATCTACTAATTGAAGATAAAACATGAAGAGAAACGAAAACAATAGGTCATTAAAGATGCTAAAGCATATAACTAATATTCATAATTGTAAAACATATTTAAAACTCATAAAAAAATAAAATATGATAAAAATATTATACTAAATAAAAAACCGCAATATTTTATTACATACCTGCCATTATTCCTAAGGAAAGCATCTATAACTGGTGCAAAGAGGTTTCCTTTTATAATGTATCTGTTGTAGTATTCGTCCTTGAGTGCGGTGATCTTCCTCATAAATCTGAGTGCACCAAGCACTAGGAACGTATGTGTCGACCTCATCAGCACCAGTATGCGACGAAGGAGGTCCTGGAAACAGAACAAAATATTAACCTGCTGATACTAAACAATAATAAAAACATTTCAATAAATAGTCTATAATAGCAACTAATCCATAAAACTGGCAAAAATAATGTTATTGTTTTTACATACCATGTGTATATGCATACAAACATAACACAAATACTAACTGAGGTGGGAAAATGAAAAACGAATTTCGTAAATGCAATGTTAGAAAAGGAATCATTAAACAAGAGATGACCTTCAACATAAATCAAGGTGTGAATAAAAACGGTTGATTCGTCGAGCGGCTTTATTTACTGGAACACCCATTGTTCATTCACAGTGAAATTAATTTGTTACAAGCCAACAAAGGTTGTATTTTGTCCTGTTAACCAAGTGCTACTTAGGGAAAAACCCCTAACTGGAAATATAAGGCTTTACTGAGTTAAGTAAACAACTTGTTGCACTAGTAAATATTTGTTTGTACTTAACAGTAATAATTAATAAGTGATTATTATTTTCTAGATTTCTAGACTTCATATTCTACAAACACCTACATTTAAAATATAGTAATTTGGAGTACATAAATAATTATGTTTCGCTTACTATAGGACACATTATAATACCAATTTGCCAACTAAATTAAAGCATATCAATAAATCAACTTTCAACGTAACTTTCCAGTCAGTTAAACTGTAAACATACAACTCATAGTTGTATCAACTTAAGGTGTATTTGTCATATTGATCAATCTCAAACAGGTGGTACGGCCACCTTAAATAAACTCCAAGTATTTATAGACCTTGAAATGCAAGTTCAAAAACCATGCAAGCAGTTTTCAATGTCATAGGTCATGTTATTATTTAGCTATGTTATAGAAACATACATACACACATTTGGAATTTGTCCAATAAATGATGACATTAATTCTCTGTGTCAAAAATTAGCCTAGTGTTAACTATTACCCTGCTATTACATATATACACTATAGGTGCGCTTCTCATAAAGAGAAGAAACAAGCAGTGATAACCATTTTTTTTTGTTGGGTCCAAACGCTATTTACTTCAAGCCCATGCCGAAATCACAGCGTCGGGATAAACAATGCACCAACTAAAAACACCTCAGTCTGCCTTAGCCGGAGCCGCGGGGTCGCTTACGCAAGCTTTGCGCAGCTTCGGCATAGCAGTGATTATCAATGTTGCTTACTTGCTTTATTATCCATGTAACTTGCAACTATATAAAAAAACAACATGTATAATTCCTATAAATAGAGTAAAATGGGGAAAGAGAAGGGATTCTTCTCCTAGATGCACTAATACACCATAGTATAATGGTAATCTTACCTTATTCAATATACAGGTCTTGATGTGGTATGTGTGATGTTCAACACAGAAGGAGAGTATTTCTAGCACAAGTCCGAGTAGCTGCACTGTATGATAATCTTCCTTTAGGGGTTTTTCTCCAGTTGTATTCTCTAAGAGAGGGGCTGAAAAATTCACATACATTTTGAATGACATATGATGGATTTGCAATAATAACGAGAATAGAATTATGCACTAGAGTTGAAATGACTATAATTAATTGCAAATAATTATTAGTGTTAACTAATTTATTGAAACTTTCAAATATTATCACAAAATAATTAAAATGCATTAGATCATTCAATAATATTGTTTATTTGTTGAGCCTAGTTTGCAGATTTTATTGACCTTATCAATATATTTGTATATTTATAATATATGTATTTATTTACATTTACATTGTTGTATTGAGCAACTATGTAAATAAAAGATACTATTAAGTTATAAATATTTTATCTTGAATGTTAAGTAAGGTTTACTGTTGATTTAATAACAAGAATAATTATAAAATACCTGCTCAGGACAAAAATTAACAAACTAACTTACATTCATAACTAGTTATCATTGGCATGTTTATTAGACTAGAAGTAGTCTAGTGCTTATAGTTTTATTCTTAATTACTTATAATTGCTAATAGGCTTTTAAAAGAAAACAAAAATCTACAGATTTTGAAATACATAGAATAGTCGCAGTATCTACATTCTACATACTTCTAGGAAACTGTGTAAATTGTCATTTGCACATATGAGTCATAGTATTAGCTTACCTATTAATGTTTGTATACTGTGTTTGTAGAAGAAGTTTAAGAAATCTGCCTTTTCACTTTTGTTGACTGATGCGAGCATGCTCTCAGGGTCCAGAAGTATACGGAGGACCCCCATAAGCTGCACTGCACCACCCAATTCTGGGTCCCGGTCTCGAAGCATCTGCTCTATTACTATATTCAGTAGCATTTGCTCCTACAAATAAACGAAACATAAATATAATGCTAGTTTTTTTTCTAACTAAAATAATAAATACATAAGTTGTTTTCACACTTACCTCTTCAGTATTGTTTGCTTGCTGTAGTGTGTGATCCCTCACTACAGAAGGTGAAAACTCTACAATGTAAGTTAAAATGTCTATAGATGCAGTCTTAGTCTTCTGATCATCTATACTTAGAGTAATTTCTAAAGCTGGCAGAATCCCGAGAGATACTAAAGTTTTATAAAAAGCATCCTTATCCTGAGGCTGCAAGTTTTGTGAAAAATTACAAAATTCCTTTAAAAACAGAACTAGATCCCGTCTTTTCTGATCAGGAGTCTTATCATCCATAAGAAGTTTAAATAAATCTGTCAAAAATTTCTCATCATCCTCTATCAGTTTCACTATTTCTACTTTGTTGAAAAATATAAAACTAGACAAAGTGCTTAGCAAATTGTCCTCAAAAACTGTAGGTGTAGGCAAAACAATATCTTGAATATACTGTACTCTGTATGTTTGATGTATTTTAGATAGCAAATCTTTGTTCTTAATAGGAATGGCTTCACGAAACTTTGCTAGCTCTCGTAGATACTCTCTGTGTTTTTTGGGCTGTGACAAACTTGGATCATACTCTAGACAGCCCACAACATCAAATATAGTGTCATCAGCAAACATTGTGTCAAACAGAGTGTTCTTGTTGAGAAGGAATATACTCTTAAATATTTCGTAAAGATGATGTAATCCTTCAATGTTTTCTATGTCTTCACACATGTGGAACAGGTTTAGTAGTTTCTTGATGTAATGTTGTGTCTCCAGGGCTGCAGCAAGTTTGTCCTTGCGAGCTGGTGACACCAAGCAACTGTTCACAAGTTCACTTATATCTTCAAGGCGGCCCATTTCACATGCAGGTAATTCCACGGGCTGCACACTATCTGACATCTCATCAAACCTTTCATCTTCTGATTCTTCAACAATATCCTGTGTGATTTCAACTGATGGATCTTTTCCTTGTACCTATAAGCACAGGTACACATTATACATATTACAATAATTAGCCACCTATCAATGTAATACACATATTACAAGCTTTAAGACATGTAAAACAACCAAAAATTAGTTCAAATGTATGTCAAAGATTTGAAAAATATTTCCAGATATTCTTAGAAAATGTTTATTTACAATAAATAGGAGTTTTTCTTATGTTTACCTAACATTTCCTATTGGATTTTTATGTTATGTTTATATACATGAAATTTAACAGTTATGTATACAATTATATAAACATAAGCATTTACCTGACAAATCTTTTCCCATATTTCATCGCAGCCAGCTTTTTCTTGAAAACTTAATGCTAAATCAAAGTTGTCACCTTCAGACCACACTATCAACGTGTCCTGTTGTTTCTGGTACGCTGTGTCGGGCTGTATTTTACTTTCTAGAAGAAGGGAGCCGTCTGATTCAGCGCGCACCAGTAACGAGGTGCCTTTCAATCTCTCCACGTAACATGACGACACATGTCCTGTTCCTCTGTCATCCCACTGCCGGTCTGCGTTCAGAGCGTAAAGCTTAACTCTTCGTCTTGTGTCTGTCATGATAGTCAGCGCTCTAAACACTATGTACTCAAGTAATGAATCAATTATTATGGCGCTAATCTAATGCACCTGAACAGTAAATTACTTAACTCCCATTTGTATAAAAACATGTGCACTTCTGTAACAAAAATAACACATTTTGTAAAGAAATCAGTACGTAATTTTCGCGATTGTAATTAGGTACCGTAATTACATTCCATCTTGTTCTTCAATTTTTGTGAAACACACCTAACTACAACAAAACTTAGCACAAATACTGATTTCATATACGGATTCGACACATAGTTAAAGTATCCACTTAAAAACGCATTTTATAATTTTGTAAAACAATGGAATAATCATTAAAATATCGGAAATCACAAACAAAACAATACAAATTGTAAGCTTTCTCTTACACTGTAAAAACACAAGTGATCAATTAATCGATACGATAACTCTTCTTTAGATGTCGAAAACTCTTTATTAATACGATATTTACCGGAATTAACATTATAGAATCGTCAATTTGACGTACCTTCAAAATAGTACAACATGAAATATCGCCATATTGGATTCACAACAACGCTTCAAAAATGGGGTTCTCAAATCGAAATACAAAACGCGCGGTCTTTGAATTGCAATTTTTTTCACTTACATAATAATCTTATTTATAAACTCAGTATCTTTGAATATTGTAGTATGAAAGTTTGTTATAACATAAAGGTACTATTTTTTACAGATTGTAGAAGTAAAACTTTTTATTTAGCTCTAATTTGTAATAAAAACATAGTTTTTATCTGACGAGAGTTTTTTTTTTTCATAACATTACACTGTGTGGCACAGATATCAAGTTTTTAGCCTACGTAAAAACTTAAACCATAATTTGGTTTAAGTTTTTATGTATGTTTTTATGTTTTTATTAAGTTTAAGTTTTTATGTTTTTATGACCCGGTTAAGGTTTATTTAGTAAACCTTAACCGGGTCTGCCTTGGTAGTTTTAGAAATGTATGTAGTGTCATAAATGTTTAAAAACTGCTATCGCAGTTCCAGCTTTACTTGGCTATGTTGGATATATGAACAAAAAAATTATATAATCAAAGTTATAAACAATGTATGTGTTTCTTAGTACCTTCTATGTCTGCCAAAATATATGTATAATCTTGATTCTCTTTGATTATAATATACGTACTTATTATGAATAGTGATCGAACCATACCGTAACAAATGTTGAGTAAGTGTAATATGTATTTTTTTCCTATTCATCAAAAGATAATTATTAATTGTGAATTTTAAGTACTCTGATATGATTTTTTTACTTTTAGTTGCAGAGTATCTTACCTCATTTTATCTACCAATAATACAATGATATCAGAATATGTTGCAATGTATATATTATTTACTACATTTATTACATTTGCACATATTTTTTTAGAATATTTGAATTTGTTCAAAATTTTCGTTCTACTTAGGCTAGATTATAAGTACCTAATACTTTTCCATCTTTTACCACATTTTTTTTGCAATATAAAGATATTTTGTTGCTAACTTATCAAGTCTATTTAGTATATTAAATGCCCTTCTCAATATATATTAAAACCGAACATAGGTAGTATTCGCACGAATATAACTTTGGAATAATTAATAATCCGCTCATTTCTTTTCATCCAAGGATTGCAATTTAACAATTTAACTGTATTTAGAATAACTTACTATTTAAATAACCTTTTTTAGTATGTTTTTAGGTGCAGCTCTACATTGTTTCTATCTGTGGCTTTTTGGCTGCCATTTGCTGTGTTCTGTCAGTCATTCTTGATGTTATTGAATAAAGATTTGAGTTTTATTTATTTTATGCCACAAACAATTACTTTACTTATCAATAAATTATAGACGTGAATGTTATGTGAATACTTTTTTCTTTTTTATTTGTAGATAAATATGAGCCGGGTATTCAACAAGCTAACGTGTGAGATTTGATTTTCATAATCTTGGTTTATCAACATTTGCTACCTATTCCGTTTTGGATAAGAATGTGTAAATACTTTTGCTTTATTGTTCATCTGAGTAATAATAAATAGAATAAGGAAAAATGCTGTTAAAATTTGGTTAATTACTATCTTGACAGATGTCAGTTTGGTGTCATTTCAAAGATTCTTTACAATAATAGAGATAGTATTTATTTGTGTTTTTGATATGAATAACATGGAATAAACTGCGTATGTGTATGCTTACTTTGTAATGCAAAATTCTCTTCCTTTGCAGGATGAAGCAGAGGGACCAAACTTACTTTTGCACATTTCATAGCAATAAAATTGTTTATATCATTAAGTTGTAAAATGAACCCAGTATGTCTTATTTGAGTGCATCAGAAAATGTGGGGTAAGTTTATTACGCTATTTTCATTTCAACTGACATGAACTCTTGTAATACCTTATCATGACCATTTATTAGAGGTTAATTTTTGATAGCAGAGGAAAAACATGGTGTGTTAGGCTCGGTCATGATTACAGTTTTAATACAGCTGTTAGTGTATATGTGTTTCTTGCATTAGAAACCGATGTTGCCTGTTTTTGTTTGCTAATTTATTTTTATCTTATAATTTTTAACATTGTAATGAATTAGAAATATTATAGAAATCTGAACTGCATAAAAATAACTTAGTGTCAAACATTGTTTGGTATCTAGCTGTTTGAGATATTGCATTATGTAATACACTTAAACTTTATAGGAAAATATATGAAATTTGCTAAAGCAAATAAGAATTGCAACTTATTACATTCTAGCCATTTTTTATTTATATGTAGAATGCAAGATTTAACTGATGAGTATGTTGTAGCTTACAGAATATGCTCTTTTTTATAAAATCTTAATGTCACATTAATCACAGTTTTTTTTTTGTTTTCTTTTCAGCTTTAGTGGTATTCCACAAAATATATCAGAGGCGAGTTGTGCCACACAGTATAAAATGGCAGTTGAGGGAGTGTCGTCAGGGAGCTGTGGTGAAGTGAATATGTTCCTACATGACAACTCAGGGGATGAGCAGGCGTATATACATCTAAATGATAATTTCTACTCCAAATTTAAAATTGATCCCAACGAATTATACACTTTTCATGACTCTGATGTCATTGCTGGCGAAATAACTGTTAGTCACACAGAAGATAATTTTTTGTTTTCTGATAATGTTGATATTAAGGGTAAGCTATTAGAGAGTCCAAGTAAAGAGCTCGATCTCATAGGCGCATTCACAAATGGCGATGTAAAGGAGGAAATAAAAAAGGAGGTGGTCTCTAATGGACACTATCCACCTGCTGCAAAGCCGAGTGCAAACTCTAAAGACAGTAAGACTATTCATACCAAAGTTTTGAAAGTTAAAAGTCAAACTCAGGTTAAGGAGCCTGCAAGATCGGAGTCATTTAGTGAAGCTCGAAGATTAAGTGTTCATAGCCCTAAGGCCCAAAGCACTGCCACCGCCCCCTCCCTGACTGCAAAAACCAGTATTAATAATGTTACTTCCAACAATGCAAAGGCTGCATCAAAACAGGCAGGAGTGGAGACGTTTTTAGATGTATTTAAGAGAGAACAAGGCCTGGTTGAAAACTCGACAGTACTTGTGCCAACTGAAACTCCTGCTCCACCAACTAAAGTTCCAGTGACACCTCCGAAGAAAGCATCAACAGGTAAGTCTGGTTAGTTAACTGCATTTTATTATTTTTATTTTAAACCTTGATTGAATTGTAATTGTGACCTGCTGTTTATTATACATTTACTATTAAACAAAATTTCAAGTTAAAAACTATTTCAATCCTTCATGCTTGCCTATGGTTAGATATGTTACCATTTAAACAATGTTATTTTATTTTTCCTCATAAAAAATTATATCCTGAAGTTGAGTGCCTTTTAAAGTTCTGTAAAGCAATTTTTTTTGTGGGTTTAGCGGAATAAGGGCTACCGTTATTACGGTCACCAGTTGGCGCCACTGGCGAGTCAGCAATATACATTTCACATCACGTACAACTAGCGCCTCTGGCGGCGAAATTGCTAATCCTCATTGTCTAAATGCACTAACAATATACAAACTTACTAGCCTTTTATTGACCTTCAATAAAGTTTGATTTCAATTAATCTTGCTACAAATTGTCTGACCACACGAAAAAATTCGTTGTATAGTACCTGACTTCACACACGTTCCATGGTTTATAGCAAAGAAGTACCGAAACATAAACATTATAACTTTGATATAAGGTGCTTTTTAAATGTCACCACTCAAGTACAGATACATGGTACAGTAAAAGTAAATTATTTTAAAATCATATTTTTTTTTCAAGTTATTTTTTACGCATTATCGCATGCGGTGTGAATATGTGTAATTAAGAAATAGTAGAAAGGAAAAATTTAAACCTCAGGCAGGACACAAACCTACGACTACTCGTTCAACGCAACAGTCGCTATACCAACTAAGCTACAGAGGTCACTGACTGAAGTTTAAATTTTTCCTTCTACTTGTTATTTTAAACAGGCAAAACTCCATCCCAAGCAAAATGTCGGCGTGGCAGAGGGCCTGCGGTGCATGAAGCCTTGCAGCGGATACCCGCGTCGCGGCGAGCTATCCCTCTGTCCAACGACGCGTGGCACGCGCCAGGGGACACCCTGTTCCAATGCGGTCCCCTGGGCGACAGGCCGCTGGCTTTTCGGCAGATTGAGAGCAGCAGCAGTGATGATGATAATATGCCTGACTTTGGTAATACACTTATATATGATCATTTTTTTTTTGGTGCCTATGCCCTGGGTTTAAATTGAAACATAGATTTGCAAAGAGTTGTATATATATAAATAGGTCATAAACTTTGTCAATTTTTCCTGTCAATGTTATTAATAGATTGGCTTTTACATGGGATTTGTTGATCATTATGTGAGTCGTACTTCTCATCTATGTAATAATCTTTTTCGTCTACCCCTTTATAGAACGAATTCAAATAAGATCAGCGTTTGATTGTTTCCATACGTATATGGGCTTATCTATATATATGAAAGTAGAAGGCCTGACTCACTGACTCATATTCGCTAGTCTAAACCCTTGGACATGGAAAGTTGAAGTTTTGGATATTCACAGGTGTTGATTTTAATACCTAGACGAGGAATAAGGAAAGATTTTTGTGCTAGTAATGATATGAATATTACTTTCCTTGTTACTACCTAGTACATTTAACCTAGAACTTCTTTTTAAAAGACTAGCTGTTGCCCGCGGCTCCGTACGCGTGGATGTCGGTTATCGTGGCAAAAAGTAGCCTGTCCTTTCTTGATATCGGTTCAGCGGTTTAGCCGTAAAAGCGTAACAGACAGACAGACAGAGTTTCCTTCGCATTTATAATATTAGTACGGATTGAGACGAGTAAAAATGGATGAGTGTCGAAAACCTGACTTGTCACCTTACAGTGCATTTTAATATCTACAAGCATACAATTGAGGCCTCATATTCAAATAAGGGTGTATTGTAAAATAACAAAAAAAGCGTTCGTATTTTTATCGGCATTTTAAATCTGAATGTTTTGCATACTCTTTTTATTCATTTCAGATCTACATAACAATAATAAATGTAGCATTGTGAGGGTTGACTAAACGTTTCTTTATACATGACTCAACAAAGCCTCAATATAATGTGGCTAACATCTACAATAGTATAATCAAATTATGAGTGAATGAATGTATTACTTATTGTACGTATAATCAAATAAAGATATAACAAATGCCAATTATGTAGCGTAATCATAATTTGAAGGTGTTACATGCTATGTAACAATTTAGTCCCATTACACGAAATGATTACTGGTGTTATGAATTAGTCTAGAAAGTAATAATAATATCTTGAGACAACTCACACAAGGCCATCTGATCAAATGATCATGCTCATCAAACAAAGATGTGTCCTGGATGGGAATCTTACCCACGACCCCCGGCTTAGCAGTCAGGGTCACTAACTACTACACCAACAGTCCAGTCAAGAGTACCAAACTTGTAATAACTTGGATTTGTATATTTGATATTTCTATAGCTAGGGATTTATTTCTAAAATTAAAACACAGATATTAGCCGAATATGCTAGATAAAATTTGACATTGGTTGCACTCTTTTCAAAAAGGCAATAATTCAGTTTTCATCGTAAACTGAGCCGGAAGAGACATGAGGAAGAGACGAAGAGGCCATTTTTCCGTTATGATGGTAAGGCAGGCAAAGACACTAGGTTAGAATCCATAGAATCACCAATTTTTTAAACTCCTATAATACTTACAATAAATAAAATATTTTTTTTGGCACATTTTTTTCATTTTAAGTATATATTCAGCAGAAGCTGGTTACGGCACGGCATGCGTCGAGGAAAGCGCGGCGGAGTCTCGCGGCGCGCGGCTCGCGCTGCGACGCGCTGCGCTACGCAGGCACGTAGCACGGGCACACCACGCGCTCGCGCTCACCTCCCACCACCGCGACCATCGCGCGCTCGCTACGCTACTCAAGGTAGCGTCTCCTTAATGCTACGCATTGGATTACTTCTACTCTTAAGGCTCGGCACAAACGGGCCACCAACTACAGCCACAGTGGGCCAGAGACTTAATACACTTTTTCATATATTTTGTATCGACGCTCCGCACACGTGTAGCTGGTGGCGGGGACTCGATACAGCAGAGAAATATATGAAAAAGTGTGCTAAGTCGGTTTTGCTGGCCACCGGTGCGATTGCGCTGCGTCAAACTTGTGGTACGTGTTTATGTTGTAAATATGTTACCTGTGGGAGCCCAAATATGTGACTGAAGTTTTCTATTCAAGTGAATAATATTTTTTTATGTAGTAATGTGGCACACGCAAGCACGTTTTTTAGCAGTGTCTATATTAACTTTGTCCAAAAATACATGCATTCAAAAATTACATACGTACGTTCTGCAACTGTAGGTGTACGTGCCTTCCTTTTTGAAATCAGATCATGACAGTAGTGAAAGCGGAAATTTTATTTTACTTCAATCGATACGCGATTTGCTCATATAAATGATTTTTTATCCATAAACGTCAATGATACTTGTAATAGCGCTCTCATGCATGTCGGATTTCCGTAGCTGTTGTCGCGGAAACTAATAAAAAAGTGCTGTACTGATTTCGAGCTCACTTATTATGTAGGTTTTTCCATTTGGTATTTCCGTGATTTCTTTTTATGTTGTACACTGTAATCTGCAGCATATTATGTATTTTTTATAGAAACAACTGAACGCATCAGGTTCGGCGGGTCGTCTTCCGACGCAAACGGTTAATCATTTGCTCGCATTACGGGGAATGCCCGCTGTGCTGACGTCACAAGAACGTAGGAAACTCAGGTCAGTGATGGAAATTGATTATTTCTTATTTGTTTAGGTTAAGAGTTCAAGATTTGTCGATAAAGTAGTTGTATAGTACTAAATATATAGATAAAGAGATTTGTTTATTTGGGGTTTACGAATAGAAAGTGACTCTTTAACTGGTATAATAATTACTATCTTTTTGTTAATACATACTTATCTTAGGTATGGAGTAATATGATTAAAGATATAAAAAGTCCTTTGTAATAAAGCATTGATTAAGTGTGTTGTCAAGTACAGTATAACATATCCGTTCTAAGTAGATGACACGGAAATAGGGCAGAGAAGCAGTCTATGTAAGCAGTGTCGTTGATAAAAAACGCTCATAAAAATATTGTTAAATAACATGCTTTCACAGACAAAGTTATCTTCTAAATCTAAAGATTCTTAATTTGCTTATCTGTACAGGGTGAGTGGGTGGTCAGGCGGCGACAGCACGAGCTCCACCGCAGCAGGCCCGGTGAGCACGGCGGCGGCGGTGGCCGGGCCCGGGGTGTGCGCGGTGGAGCGCTGCGGGCGCTGCGCGCTGCCGTGCGCGCGCTACTGCCTGGCGCACGTGACGCGCGCGCCCGAGCAGCGCCTGTACGCGGCGTGCGCCGCCGTGTTCGCGGGCGGCGCACGCTGCAACCAGCCGCTGCTGCCGCTCTCGGACCACACGCCGCTGTGCGCCGAGCACGCGTGGAAGAGGGTATGTAAACCCCCGCTACTGTCTAGCTCACGGGACCAGAGACTCCGCAGCCTGTGCAGTTGAAGTAGAATTACTTATTTGTTTATTTTAATTTTATGGAAGACTTACAGCTAAACCAACACAATATTCACTAAAACAAAAATAGGAAAGCCAATTGTATATCTTCGCGTTTAACAACTTAATAGCTTATGAATATGAACGGTGAACATGCACACCATGATTAAATCAATATTGCTAGTTCACTCCGAATTGAAAAAAGAAAGAAGACAGATGTCTTCTAGCAACACACTAATATTAAATGGATCAATGTCATATTGACTACAAAGTTTATTAAAATTTTTGCATGCTCTTGCTCACAGCATATAACTATTTTGCTTATAATTTGTTGAACCAAAAGGAACATGTAACAATGATTTCGTCCGGATAGATTTAGTTGGGACAACAAGGTATAATTTTCTAAGAGATCAGAACTGTTAATTTCATTATTATGTATCTTTAATAAAAATATAAAATCTGCTATTTTCCGACGGTATTAATGCGAAAACAATTACTCAATATTTGGTACAAAACTTTCACAATGTCGTTATCGCATGATTGAAAGTGCAATTACAATGGAATCCATTATGACATTAAACAGGACAACTACGACAAGCTAGCCCGCGACTGCCGCCCTAAGAAGGGCGCAGGGCGCAAGCGCGCGTGCCCCGCCACGCCGCGCGCGCCGCGCCGCGCCAAGCGCCGCCGCCGCCCGCCCGCGCGCCTGCGCAACCTCGCCGACGCGCACGCGCCCGACCACGCTCTGCCTGGTCAGTATATACACCAGGAAAGATGCCACTACACTCAAATTATAATAAACTAGTTGTCCCCCGCGACTTTGTCCGCGTGTTTTAGTTTCAACGGTTTTTCATTTTAGCAACATTTTTCATTTATGCTCATAGCTTATAGCCTTCCTCAATAAATGGGCTAACCAACACTGAAATAATATTTCAAATCCGACCAGTCGTTCATGAAATTAGCGCGTTCAAACAAACAAACAAACCCTTCAGCTTTATATATTAGTACAGATATAGTTGCTAAATAATTAGGGATTATGTTGAGTGTTACTGTAGGTCCTTTATTTGTGAACCGCAATGAAAAACAACAAAATGCTGATAGTAGTGTGTTTTTGCAGAGTTAAACATGGGGTCGAACTCGTCAACGTATGATAGTTCTGAAGACGCGGGAATGGGTGCTTTAAGCGAGAGCGAGTATGTTACTGTTGCAAGTGATTCACACGAACTGGGTAAGAAATACATACACTATGGTAACCTTTCCAAATGGGCCTATTTTTAAAACATGGTACTAAGTAGCCTTTGGAAAACATAAGGTTATTTGGAATTTAGTCGATTTCTAATACAGACAAGTTGTATTCCTAAATAAAAAGAAATGTGTTTTGTTAAGTTTCGGTTATATTTAAATATATATAGAGTATAAAACGTAGTTTTAAAGATATTAAAAAAGAAAGTAGAAAATAAAGTACGTTTTAAATAACCCCGTGATTTCCAAATACACTCTTTAATATACATAAAAACCCTATTTCCCTTATCTAAACGAAAGATCTGCCTAGCAACCATGAAAAAGATTTTATATAACTTACGTTGGTTTTATTTTCAGAAGTAGAAGTTGGTCAAGTTCCACCTGACGACATATTGGATCCTGCTGTGCTCAGTCAAATACCTGATGAAGCGTTTACGGAGTTCTTCAATCAAGGTACGTCAAGATGTTTGATTTATTCCATTTATATATTGTATACATTTGATCGTCTTCATCACTTTATTTTGTTAAGAAAATTATGTAAACTTAATTTTTGGTCTTATTTTTGGTACTAATACAGCTTTACATGGTTTACCAAATAAAAAATAAAAAGGAATCTTAATGGGTTAACAATGTGTTGTCATACCTTCTTTAGGAATAATATTTTTGTAAGAGTTCCTCTAGGCGCAATTTTAGGTCCAATACTCTTTTTTTATATAGTTCAAAAATGTGTTTTGTAAAGAGAAAATATTGAATATAGAATTAAAAACAATGTTTTTTTTTAATAGCGGAAGGCGATGCATCGTTTGCTGAAAGTTCAGAACTAGCAGCAGCGTTAGAAGCGGTGTTAGACGAGCGCGTGTTGGACGAGCGCGGGCTTGACGAGCGCGAATTGGACGAGCGCGTGTTAGACGAGCGTGCACTCGACTCTATCGCTGACTGCGTGTTCACACATTCGCCGCATGCGCACTATGCTAAGAACAAGGTAATTGGTTATGTGATAGTTATTATAACCTATTTTCAAGAAATTCAAGCTTTTAAGTGATATGAAAATCGGATATCAGATGTTTTATTCATAGTTAATAACTCTTATTTTTAATTACGTTCAGGTAATTCTGGTCAATAACAGGTTGTATGAAGGAATCAAAGATTGTGATAAGAAATCAGTTGCAAATAATTCAGCGTGAAGGAAAATTGTAAAATGGTTGTAGCTATACATACCACTAGCTCTATTTACTCGATTGCGCCGGAAGAAAGGAATATGTTTTTCAAGTTGATGTGTGTATATATATTTCTTAGGTACGCTCGAATTTTTCGCTTCGATTAGTTCCAATTGTGAGAGTGACATTCGGTATATCAAAATTATACAAAATATAAGTTCCCGTTTTTTTGTGCCATATTTAATATTATTTTCATTTGTCTTCAAGATTTTTTTTCTGAAAAGCTGTCCTGTCTCTCTCAGTACTCTCCAATTTAAATTAAATTCTAATACAATGCCAATGTAAAATTGATATTAGTTTAGAAGGCAGGAATTAGGTTTTCCACATTATACCCAACGATTTATTCTTGTAATTATACTTTATCTTACCTTTAATTAAAATCTTTTTCAGATGCAAGTAGCCACTTCAATGCCGCTGGAGATGTCGTCGCGCGTGCCCTCATAACACAGTAACTTTACATTTATTTTAAGCTATAATAAACTCTATGTACTATAAAACTTAGGAACAAATTCGATATTCATAGTCTCAAGAGGTGGAAATATTTTTCTTCATGCTTTAATTTTTGTATGTGTGCATGTTTAGAGATGTGTATGTGCATGTAAGAGAATGTGTTTGTGTGAGTTTTGATTCGGATTGATGTTTAAAGTACTCTGATTGGTTATGTTAAAATTAATTTTACAGCTAATGGTGGGCTACGAGTTCCATCATTCATCATCGTAATTTTCTTACATATGATTGGTCAATTGTTAGCTATGATATTAATTTTAATGTATGTTGGCGTTGTTATGTACGGAGAACAGTTTTGTGTTCAAACAAATGGATAGTTATGGATAAAGTGATTGCGTAACTCGAATATGCTCAGAGGTTTTATTACGATTATATTAATATATGCTTTAAAAGTTTCACGAAATATATAGGATTTCTAGCAAATACAAAAATGTTAATACAGTGGCATTTATGTTGATTTAAGATTTACTCCCGGTTTCTTGCAAGGCTGATCAATATCTGTTGTCAAATTAACTGATCACGGCTGTGATTGTTTGACTAAAAGAATAACCAAGCAATCACTGCGCATAACATGAGGTTTGACAAATGGTGATAAACAAATTTTTGTGTTAATCTATGTATCAGTAAATGGTAGTCAATTTTTCAAAACTAAGTAAAAAAATAGTATTTAACTGAATCCGGTGGGCTAGAAGCCAACCCCCTCCCTCCCCCCCAAAGTTTAGGAAAGGGTAAAATAAGAGAAAAGAAGTTAATTAGTAGAAAATAAATTGTAGGTAGGAGAAAAAACATACCTCTTGCTCTATGAAGATATCTGTAAAACGGTTGGAAAAATTCTATAAGGCCTCTGAGTATTATCATACTGTAGTATTAAAACTTTCCCACAATCCAAATCTTCCAAAATGATATTTTTTACAGACGTTTACCAATCACAAGAGTAATACTCATTGTACTTTTATTCAAAGTTTCATGACGAAGCATGCAACTGGCTGAATAGATTTATTTTTATATAACCGTTTATTGAATTTAAGAGTAAATTCATCCTCCATGTTTAAATAATATTAGAATATTTAACTTTATTACCGAAATCCTTGTAATAGGGAATATGCACAAATCACCGATTTTGTTTAAATTTTTACATCGAATGCTATTTCATTCCTAATTCATATAGTAATTATTAAATTTTTAATTTAATCTATACTAATATTATAAAGCTGAAGAGTTTGTTTGTTTGTTTGTTTGAACGCGCTAATCTCAGGAACTACTGGTTCGAATTGAAAAATTCTTTTTGTATTGGATAGTCCGTTTATTGAGGAAGGCTATAGGCTATATAACATCACGCTACGACCAATAGGAGCGGAGCATAAATGAAAAATGTTGCAAAAATGAAAAACCGTTGAAACGCGAACAAAGTCGCGGGGGACAGCTAGTAATTCAATAAAATACAGAAAATAAAATAGATCGCAAAATATACTTAAATTTATGAATTATCAACGCAACGCCATTGGTCTGACCTATTATGACGTCAAATGCCTTACTGCATAAGTGTTATTGTTTCCGTTGTCATCGATTCTGACGTAATTTTGACCTCATACGCCACAACGAAGATGGCGACTGTTTCATTTGCTATAATTCTTATGTATGAGAACTAATAATTTATTTAGACATTCTGTATCACATTTTTAATTATAAAGTTAAAAATTTCTAATTTTTAGACGGTGTTACAGAAAAAAAGGGCATATAAAATAATCGTGCATATTCCCTATTGGGGAAAATATCAACGTTCATAATATTTATTTATAACAAGTTTTACAACTTCCAGTATTTTACGAAAACTAAATTACTCTTAACTTATTTCGTTTATTACACAAGTAGTTACTAGTGTTTGTCCAGTAGTGATAATCTTCATCGACATCTTATTCAAAAATATTTCACTATAATCACATCTATTTTCCTTTTTTGCACTAACAAAATGTACTCTTGAAAGAAAAGAGGGTGTGTTCCAAAATTTACAACTGCTCTGTGGTTAGCTGTTTGCTCCGCAGTACCCCACCTGTCATTACTGCGCAGTGACTCGCCTCATGTTCAGAGCGGTCATAAATTTTAGCACATACATTGTCATAAAATAACTTTTATTTAATAAATAAGGGGATGATCATATTTATACAAAAAAATTGTTACAATTAATATTGTGTGTCAACACTACATTTGTTTGAAACAAAATCTCGTGGGATCGCCAGAAGCATTTGCTGGCAATATTAAGCCTTCCTTAGTAGTTGTCCTAGACTAGTTTAGGTGAATTGTTATGACGTAGGGTTGTTGTATGCAAGGATTTAGAATGACATACGTACGGTGGACCGTACGACAATCGTACCAATGAATTACTAAAATCTACCTTACTGCTTTGAAATAAAGACGCTTTTAATGTGTTACCAATGATGTGCGGTCTATTGTACGTTGTGGTCGGTTTATGATTCGGTTACTTATGGCTCGTTTACATTATACTCGAATAAGCAACGGAAATATATTGTGTGAAGGCTCATTTTTATTCTATTGAAGTTGTGACTTGAATGTATGGGAGATATGGAGTCGCATTTTATATAGATATGTTATTTATACGTGCAAGGAACCACATATACATACTATACGTATTATAATCTGTCGTAAACGTCTATTTACTCCGTAGTTGGTATTATAAATAACTTTATATTACGTCGAATCAATTACGTTTGCAATATCAAAATTTAGCAATGATAAGAAGGTCGCTAGACGGTTATAAGCATTTAAAATTAGTATATTATAAAGCCGCCTTTATCTGCGCTTAGTACAAATTTAATTACTAGTGATTGTTTAGAAAATGGTTAAGCGTGCCTGTCCTGTCACGGCCCCAGTGTATAATGTAAACTGAGCATTATCCGTAGTGAAGATAAGTGGTCGTGAAACAGAGTGAAGTTAGCTAAATGCTTAGGTGTTGTAACGTACAATTGTACGAACGTCAGGTCCCTCGCATGTCGCAATGTGGGTTACTGCAAATAAAAAATCTGAGAGGGTTGCCAGTGTCGCCTTAGGTCTATCTGTCAATTTCCACAAATTACAGGCTAGTTGGCTCTCATTGGTGGAGAATGACTTATACACCTGATGCGTCACTAGCGACTCTAGCGGATTTTTTACTCGCGGTTACTCCTATTTGCCAGAAAAAACATACGTGATACAAATTAACGAAATTGATGTCATAAATATAAATTATAGTCATAACGCTAGTTAAAATATATCTGCGATATACCGACAAGTGCCCACAATTCAATTAATCAATGTCTGCCGTAAAACTAATTATATGCAACTCAAGTTGTTAATAAAGTGCCGTTCAGTGTTGTAGTGTGTACCGCATGTCCTACAGAAGCCTTGTTATATAATAATGTATATAAAATAAAAGCAATATTGATTGATGCTAGATGTAACTTACTGTGACTTAACAATCGCTACGCCATCATATCATGTTAGGAGATTTAAATGTGTTGTACCGTCAAAAGTAATAATAGCGCTAGAAACAGAACCAAATAAAGAAATATTTTTGTAAAGTTATGTTCCTATACCAATCTTATGTGATTGTATATGGCTGAGAAGCGATTGAGTTAAAAATATTTTGCTAGTATCGAAATCAACTGGAGTAATGTAAGTTTTAATTTTATTTGTCTGATGATTGATTACTATGGTATGTGCGTTTATTTAAAACTACTGCGTTTATTTGTCAGTTCCCAATATAATTTCAGCTTCTTTAAGTGTTAAACATAATAATGTAACAATAAGCCAGATTATTATTATTCCAATCAATTTAATAGACAGTGCCCTTAAGATTGTATATTTTTAATATGTAGATCCAAAATTAATTTACCGTTCGCTAGTGTAGTTAAGTGTGAGCCGCGGCCGGCCTACCGTGCTTTGATGTTGTAGATTTGTTCTCAGAAAGACAACAGATTCGAGGGTACAGACAAAAATGGATTTGTTAGAGTGCCCACCATATTTAAACTTGGTCGAAAATGCACTGCGATATCTATGTGGCATTATATATGATTGGATTTTGTGAAACATAGATGTGATGCCATTTTGTTTTCAATTACTAATTACTTTTCAAAGCTTAACTTTTGCTTTGAAGCTTTAAGTGTAGCCTTGTTAATTATTATTTAATTGCTGTCAAAATTACCACGCAGGTCTTCCACCGTAATCGATAATATTGTAATCGAATCGTAGTGCATTTTTGTCTGAAATTTCGATGATATTTTTAAGACAATAAACATGTAACGTGTTGCGAGACGAGGTGCCAGCGCCGCGGTATTCACGTATAAGTAGTGTAATGTATCGGATACGCTTAACTCTCCATATGCAGTACCTGCACTTTCGTTTTATAACAATATACAAATAACAATAGATATAGAACTTGTAGTAAATGTATCTATGTATTTTTACGTGCTAGTTTTATTTATTGTTTGTACTTTTTGTAGATCAATTCGAATTGACTGCTCTTAGGGAGATTAACGTAATGTAAGTAAATATTTTGCACCTTTAGTTTAAGGGTTATTATGATTGTAGATACTTACGGAACATAATGTCGAAGGTTTTAGCGATACATAAACACATGGCAATCGCCTACCATGTGATATGTAACTAGGTTTTATTAGTATCGTTTATAAGTTTAACATCGTCAGTTCGTCATTGGCAGTTCACATTGGATCCTGGTATGTAACGTGTTGTAGGCGTTCGTTCGTCGTCAAGTAAGTCGGTGTTATTTGCTTCGAGTTCATCGATGTGATTTGGAATTCCTTGGATTTGTGAACGGGCGGTGTCATTAGCAATCCGTGATTTTAAACAGTCGAATAATATAATTTCCCAGATTAAAAAATTAAAGTTCTTATTAATATTTCCGCAGTATACGATTCTAGATAGAATGTTAGACACATGAGTTTAAGATCACGGTTGTGGTGACATAACTCGACAGATATTGCGACTAAGAGTGATTGTATTGATATTTGAGATGGTTCTGACTGTTAGAGTGTAGAGATGGCTAAAAAATATTAGTATCGGTGTTTAGCAGTTCGCGAAATGTGGTTATTAGTAGTGTTCGTTACAAGGCAAAGGTAGATTCGGACATTTGAAGTAAAAGCAACTTGTAGGCACCTGTCTACTAAGCATTTATTAATGATAATGTGTGGTGTTAGATCTGTTGAGGATATTAGTACCTATTTCAAATGTCCGAGTTTACTAATTGTCTGTAACGCAACAATTAAGTTAGATAAACGCTACCTCTTTGAATGCCTGAAATTGTTCACAGTTTATTGTCCAATGTGTGTAACATGATGATGTTTAAAAAAATGAAATAAAGATGAAGAAATTTTGACTCTTAATGTATCTTTATTACCCTTTACCTTCCTTAACTAAATAATTCCACTTAATATCTTATTCATACCTAAATAATAAAGGTTTTAATATTTCACAATACGGCCCTAGATGCCACCCCAGGGGAACTCCCATTCAAACTTCCGCTCATATGTATTTAATCACGAATGTAGTAAGTCAAAATATAGTAAGTAGTCTAAATAACTTCATAGCTCGCTATTATTCGTAAATTTGATTAAAGATTCTATATAAAAAAATGAAAATTCTTTAATATATTTTTTTAATGGACAACAAAGTATGTGAAGGGGTTTTTTATTATAATATATTTAGGGTTCCGTAACAGTAAGACCGTACCGAACCCTTAAGGGATATCACTCGTGTGTCTGTTCGTACGCCTGTCACAGAATTATATACTCTAAAAAGCATAACATATGTAAGTCGGTGACGCAGACGGACTTGCAACGAAATTGCAACCCTATTTCATCCTCTAACTAAAGAATTAAATAAAAAAACTGAGCTGAGCTGAAACACCTGTTTTTTTTTAACTATAAGCCTGTATATGAAATTTCATGCTTCTAATATGGAAAAATACGACCTCGCTATAAAAACTTTCAACCCCTATTTCTCCCCTATATGGGGAATATTTTAAAAAACGCAAATAGATAACTAGCTTGTCTATTTAAAATTTCATGGTTCGAACTTTGAAAATGACGCATTGCCATACAACCTATATAATTATATTGCCAAGGTTGTAAAGTACCATAAAATTGTATTATCACCGAACTCATATATTCTTTATCTCCTCCTATTAGCCTGAGCGCAGGCTTTGACTGCTTCACCGGACTTTGTTAGGTATAGGTTTGTCCGCCGGAGTTGCGCAGAGAATGCGCTTGTGATCCCGCGACTCTGGCCAAGGACAGAGACGGGACCTGGGTGTTTTTAGTCAGTGAAAGTCTGACATATCCTGACGCAGTGCCTTCGGCGTGGGTTGAAGCCATAAACTTTTCCCCCCAGGAAAAAAAGGTAGGTACCAATAGGCTTGTGAGTCTTGATTAGTATCATACTTATACCTTATTTGGAATATCATTATCTTTAACGGCCGTTACGACCAATCTGAAACGATTTACTTGCAATGCAGTGCATGTTACGTAAAATTTTAACGTACTAATGCACTGCAATACTGATCTGATTTAAACTCAAGCCGCCTCTATGTCTACCTACATTGCAACGTGCCATAAATAATTTATGCCCACATGTACAATACAATTGTATTGTTCAGTTGATCGATTGAAAGAATTCTGATGCAATAAAAACGTGGACTCAATGCTAGGTCCTTCACAATGACTTGGGGTAAATGTCCTCTTATGTAATTGTGTTTTGGACAAGTAAATGTACCTAGACAATACAAATATGTAAGTACCTGTTTACTTATGTTTGAAAAAAATCTGCTGGAGGTCCAAGTACAATGGATGCTATTTTTTCCCAAACCCTAGAGAGCTTTTTAAACCAGAAGATAAAATAGAATAAAACTGCGCCTTGATTTCCAGAAATAAATATTACTGTGTTAACAAAATCTTGTGAAAGCTGATATGAGCCCCAACAAAATGTCGAAGCGAACCAACTGTACGTAAATACGCACAAAAAAGGTTTGCTTTCTCCTGTATATAAATTCGCTCACACTACGTAACATTTTTAATACTTACACCATCTCAATAATGTCATTGCTACTTTCGAG
This sequence comes from Diachrysia chrysitis, assembly GCA_932294365.1. NCBI lineage: Eukaryota > Metazoa > Arthropoda > Insecta > Lepidoptera > Noctuidae > Diachrysia > Diachrysia chrysitis. Next base: position 5,707,502 of record OW028661.1, read on the forward strand.
TTTCGCACTTAGGATTGAAGGGTTTTCGTAATGGATCCTGCCTTTTCCCTGCTTTCGTATGACGTTCATGTAGAATGTAGGTCAAAAGGCAGTAACTTAATAATATAACGTGACTGGCGTAGGAGGTATCATGATAGCACAAGACAGTTATTTTACAAAAACTTCAGCAGAAAATATGGTAATTTTCTATCGCGGAGAAGAAACTACATTAAGTAGGTACTTACGTTGCTGAACTGAGCAAAGGTTTGGTTGGTGTGAATGTCTTCTTTCTTGATTTTTCTTTGATTTTTGATTTCACTACTGGCTGTTTTTAGCCTATGTCCTTTCTCAGGCTCTAGCTCTAGACTATCTGTATTCGAAATTTCATTTAAATCGGTTCAGTAGTTTTGTCTTGAAAGCGCGACAGACAGACACAGTTACTTTCGCATTTATAATATTAGTAATGAATATGTACCTACCTACCTACTTACTTCATTATTTTAATTTTCTCATTCTATGAAAGTAGTTGCACAAGACCCTGCCTCGTAGCTTTTAGTCATGACAGGAAAAATGTATGTGTATCTTTGATCTTGGGTTCTTAAAACTGTATGTCGAATTCATGGAATAAACTGCATACACTTTGTAAAATTGCCAGCGAAATTTCAAAAGGATCCATATGAAAGCGGTCAAACGTGAGCACCATAAAAATATGATCACTTTCATCTTCCTTTTACTTACTGTGTGCACCTGTTTCGCATGTATATCACGCAAGTGTACGGACGTACTATCTAAGTACTTGTAATACGTTCGAGTGTTTATTTACCGTTGATAAGTTACGCCATTCTCAGTAGCTACATTCATATTTATTCAGACTGCAATTGCACTCACTATTATGTCGACAACTATGCCAATAGTTAAGTATTCAAGTTAATCATAGACCTTAGGTTAACTGCAGGTTTTTGTTCTTATTTTAATGAGGTAGGTTTAGTGCTGGCATGTGAAGGAACAGATTGTGTCTTGGATCATTATTTTAGCTCTTAGATCTATGTGAAGGTCGGACTCAACAATAACTGGCTGCTGAGAATTAGACATTCCACAAATGTGGTCGATATACGAAAACAAGAGGTATTTAACATTATGAGCTCATGATTCAGGATAGGTTTGATGAAAGTTACGTGTACACTGTACGTGTGGTATCCTGATTCTAAAAGTAGAGATTTCAACTATTACCAGGCAGTAGAATATATCCAATAGGTACCTACCTACTCAAATGAAATACCTAATAATTAGATGTGTACCTAATGTTTGGAGATGTGCTGGCTATGACTGGCCGACTCGCCGATCATGGTTTTGGGGATATATGGAAATTTCCGTTCTATAATTGTTTATTAAAGTTAAAGAGCTCAATTAAAATTTCTCAATGATAATTTCTCGTGGTAGGAAGGAACACGAAATATGTATCTAAAACTGATTAAGCTTTTTATTTAATGTTACTCCACCTCAAGGTTGGGGCCAGAGACACATACTTTATTTTAGAAATAATGTTTTGGGTTTTTGCTATTGTGGTTTTGACAAAAGTCATTACTGAAATACACTTTATACCTTTATCTATGAGTTTTCCATATTTCAACCCCTAACCTAATTTAAACTTCGGATATTCGGCGCTCTTTGCCGAATAACTGCCGACTACGAAAGTGGCTGGATAATCTATCTGCTTTACTGACTAGTCAGAACATCTCTACTGATTTCTATTTACAGCGAACTGAACACTTAGCTGTTATTTATCAAACAAATTTAAATTAAAGTCATTGTTTAAAATAAAATTGTACCAAAGTTTTAATATAGCTATCCGTAGGATCAGCCCCCCTAGACAAGTGTCATTTCGACAAGCGATAACGCTGATCGAATCGTTCAAATGTATGCAAGTGACAAGTCCAAGTCACGTGACTTATCGAAACGAACTGTCATTCCCATACATTTACTGTCATTTAAGCGATTTCTATAAGCGTTAACGCTTGTCGAAATGCCACTTGTCTAGGGGGGCTGATGGATTAAATAATCTACTCGTAGCACGTAGCCGTAGAGCTTTTAGTATTTGCATAAAATTTTTATGACTGTTATCCAATACAGTATAAAGACCTGAAATGTATTCGGTAGGTAGATATACCTACTTATGTCATGTGTCTAGACGAAAAAGTTAACGGAATGATATTAGCACCAATAGTTTTTTTATCGATGACTTTGTAAGACTTTGTGCACCAAGCTAATTACCTAGTAGATATAAATAGGTCAATATCTTTACCCGTTGTCATAGGTGAGCGACGGGACGCGACACTTAGCGACGCGATATAATGCGACCAATACTTGACTTACACACAAGAATTCGTGAGCGACAAACGCGGCAAACACAATTCATTACTGTTTGAACCATGGGCATGTACAAAAAAGAGTAAATGATTACCTAAAAGTTTTTTTTTTTCTTATAAACATGTATTAATATTATAGAAAATTAAACTGCGTTTTTACTCGTAAATTATCATTTTAAATACTTATTCCCACAAAAACTTCGTAAACAAAGAACGCAGACAAATATCATATATTTAATAACAAATATGTTTGGAGAGATGTCACATCACAATGTGTCGCGTCTCGTCGCGCAAAAAACAAGTTCCTACGCACTTCGTCGCGTTACGTCGCACAACGTAGGCCACAACACAAGACACAAGTATATACAACGACTATTTGATGTTTTCGCGTCGCAACGCATAACTGCGTTTGTCGTTCACCTAGGACAACGGGTTAGCTCAGTATTCGCTGAAGTTTTTTATTTATTTGTGAATGTTTTGTCTTTTTATTGTATCAATAACTTATACTAAATATGCGAAATAAATTATGATGTTATCGTTTATTGAATTGCCAACAATTAGGTTTTACGTTGTGGTTGTTTCCAATTGAATATATTATACAAACATAAAGTTGGCATGCATTCACTAATCGTGGAGAGCCAACTACGAACATATTAATCAAGCTGAAAACAAAACACAAAAAAAGTTCTTCGCATTTTTTAAATATTGTAAACACCGTAGTCCGTAAATGTATACTTTATATGCACGTAATCATTCGGTAATCGGAATATATTAATTATATTAGAAGTGTACCATGGAATAGATGACATTTTTGTTAATGTCCCTTATTTAGATACTTAGTAACAAAATATTATATACGTTTTTTTTTTTTATTTTATATAACCATAAACTCACAAAGATACATTGATTTTGAATGTCGTAGATCACAATTTCGTGCATTTTATGCGCAAGTTTGACCTCATTAGCGGAGGATCCACTCCTGAACTTTGATCCGCTTTATGCAGTTAGTGATTTCTTTAAAAAAAAATGCATCATATATTTTTTATTATCTAACTGACGGTCGATCGATCGACGATCCTATTAAATAGATAAGTGGAAGTGTGATTTCTTCTTCCCCCGGCAAGTTCATCCATGGCTTTCCAGCTGGGGCATACGCTTACTACAGACAAATTGAATTCTAAGACAAGCTACCTATAATAAAACTATTCATTGTCACCGTACGGTGAATTAAACACAACATTTTATTTAATAAAAACTACAAAAAAGCAAATATTAAATATAGGTAGTTACCTCTACAATCTACATAGGCAGGTTACCTACATCCATAGGATAACTAATAATATATTTATTATAATTGCATAAACGTCTGTTCTACAGGTTCGCAGGTATAAAAATAAAGTAAACGGGTTGCATTATGTATGCAGTGTGACGCTTCTTACACGTGCAGCTGAGAATTGGCAAGCTTCCCATAAGTACCTGAAGGTGCATATTTATTTCCGTCACGCTTTTAAAGGTGACATAAAATATAACAATAATATAATAATAAACAAGTGCTGTGTTCTGTGGTACGTAAATTAAAATCGTAATTATTTAACATGAGAGATTTCACTGCATTAGTTAGTTACCTATTTAAACACAAGTTCCTATTAAGATAAAGTAAAAATAATTTAACATGTCTTAAAATAATGTGAGAGAAATCGTACAATAAGTATGTTTCCTATTTTTTTTAATGTCCGCTTGGTAGATTAATGAATTTTATTGGACACGTATTTTTCTTTTTTCCTTCAAACAAAAAATGATCAAAATACAGAGAACGGAAATTTCGCGTGATGTCACTCCTCGCTACAATTTTTACCAAGGCGAGGTGTCATAAGCCCCCACTACGAAACTTTAAAGCGCTGTATTTTTGTAATTTTTTATTGTTTTGATAAAAGAAAAAATACGTGTCTAATATTTTTTTATTATCTAACTGACGGACTAAATAGATTTTAACTTTTCATACCCAGTCAATATCCCTATTAGGTTACAAATAGAAAGAAGAAACTAGAGATAAGTTATTTAACAATTGGGATATTGACTAAAAAATTGTTAAATGTCTGTCAAGTAGATTAATAAAAATTATTTGACACGTATTTTTGTGTTTTTTTACGTAACAAAAACTTACAACTATGCATTGATTCGAAATGTCGCATGACGTCACGTTATCGTACGTTTTGTGACACATCGTGACGTAATTAGCCATGTCTCCTGAACTTTGATTCGTATCTCCTTAGTTTATAGTTGTTTTGGAAAAGTAAAAAGATATGTATTAATATCTTTTATTATCTAATTTACGTACTAAATAGATCTTTACATTTCATACCCAGTTAACATCCCAATTCATTTATTACAAGCAACATTATTAAGATGTTTTCTGGAAGAAGGCTGTTTAAAACTTCGTACAATTAGAATATTTTATGGTATCTTATTTACCGTAATAGCAGCAGCTAGTGCATTATCAAACGAGCTCCATTACTCCAGGAAACATTAAATACACAATGCCTTTGCAGTGAGACAAACGGCTTATCATCAAAATTATAAAACAAAGGTATCTTCAGCATCACAATTGTTTCTTCTGGTCTTCTGCCTTCTTCCCGGTGATGTAGATGTGGGATCAGGGTGTACGCAGAGGCAGTGTCGCTAGTGGCTGTTGTTATATAATAAACAACCAGCTAACCACACTGCCAACGCGGTCTAACCCAGTTTCTTCTCTTCTCTTCTATTCTCTTCTTAGAAACTTGATGTCGCTCTTGTCTCTTCTGCTGTGTAGGTAGATATCGTTCCAACTGGTGGTTAGGTACGTCTTAATTGAATTAATATGTCTATTATTTAACATTTCATTTAAATTGATGTATAAGGATGTATACAATGTCTTAAATGTGTTTGGTTGATCACATGATTATGAATCTTATGATAAAATGTAGCCACACTAAATGTTTTTTTTATGGAATAACTGGTGAACGTGTTAGCGAGAGATACAAATCGATATAGGTCATATAGGTAGGGATTCGAACCCTATTTAGAGGTGGAAATGGAGCTGCAAATATTATTGTACAGACTATACGGGCCTATAGTCTTTTAACTATAATTTAGAATTTGTATCGTCAGTAGTTCCTATTGCTTTGGATAGATGTCGTTTCTAGGTGACGTCACGGCGACTGCCGTCCTTTCACAGCACTCTTCTCTGCAACAATCTGTAAACAAAAATATAAGGGTATTTTGTGTTTCTTTGCTCATGTATAAAAGAGGTGACCTAATTTACCAATGTATCTACATATTACTAAGTTGGATTTTTTGACGTGACAACGTCTTATAAATTGGTTTGCCGGGTGACACTTCAAGAAACTGGGTAACGCTCCGCTCACATTATGCGCTCACAATGAGAGCGAGTGAGAGGCACGCGTCCCTTCCACTCGGGCATGGTTAGCCCGCCTAAGAGCGAGAGAGACAGACATTGACATTGACAGTCGTTGTCACGTAAAACTTTCGCCCGTATACCGACTTTACAGGCAACCAATTTTTTTTATTTTTGTTTCGCTCATAACATTATGTAAGGTAATGAAAGTTTTCTCAAGATCTAAACAAATTGTTTTATAAAAGTGCTTCAACGTTCAACATTTGACTTTCTCAAGTGTACCGCATGGAGTTACATAATTTGGGTAGGCGTACACATGTAGCCGAATAATACCAATCTCTGCGACTTATATTCGTTATTTGTGTTGGACAAGCTCACTAAAAAGCACGTGTTAAGAAAGCAACGTGTATGACATGATTTTCCTAAAAAAACAGCTTCCTCACGTTCTAGATGTCAGTATTGTTCATAATTTCTCGGAATTGAACCGGATTTTCCCACTAACGCAATAAAGGTTGGATTTTCCGATTTGTTACTCAATTGATGTCGTTTTACTGATCTGAAATTTGGAGTAGAGTCGATTTCTTCATCGGTTTAAGCTTATTTAGACGGTGTAAGAAATATCAGGGAAACAGGATGCTTTAAAGTTCCAATTTCAATGTTTATGTCCATCAGCATTGTTTCGGCTTTTTGTAATCCACTGTTGGGTATAAATTATAATGTTAATAGCTGTTGCCCGCTCGCGGCTCCGCCCGCTTGAGTGTCGGTTTTCGCGGCAAAAAGTAGCCTATGTCCTTTCTTGAGATCCAAGCTTACGCCATACCGAGTTCAATCAAAATCTGTACAGCAGTTTAGCCGTAAAAGCGTAGCAAACAGAGTTACTTTCGCATTTATAACAAAAGTATGAATTTTTTAGCTAAGAAGTTTTTCTTTTTGTAAATATAGGAATAGTCATTAAGCTAACCAATTTTTTTAGGTTTTAGGTATATAATTAAAAATACTGATAATGTACGTAGAGACTAATGGAAATATATCTACTACATTTAGTTTTGACCAAATAAAGTGGATAATTTTGTAGAATCTTTTAAAGGTATATTACCTTACATACTATCGGCCTTTATGCCTTCATTTAGCATTCATTCTTAACTTGCGAAGCATTATCGCAATGCATCTGACTAATTAAATGACATACAAGGAAAACGGGTTGTGAATGCTACCAGTCATCTTTTAAAATCTCACTAGTTGTGATGATAAATGTCGATTGAATATTCCATGCAGTAAGTTATAGTAAGAACGAATTTTGAGAGTAACCCACGGTTTCTGAAAGACAAACACCAACAAAACCCCCAAATACTGAAACGCCACTTAACTTTAAGACGTTCTTAAATGTCTATCTGTCGCTACTTTACACCTTAAAGTGACAGAGACAGCATGACTTAACGGAGACTTAAAACTGATTGACGTTTCAGTATTCGGACATAACCCCGGAATACTGAACACCCATTTAACTTTAACACATACTTGAATGTCAATCTGTCGCTACTTTACACATGAAAGTGACAGAGATAGCATTAGACTTAACGGCGATTTTAAACTGATTGACTTTTCAGTATTCGGCCATGTGCAACACAAAATTTAGTTAATCACCTGCCAAACCTCATGTCAAGCGCTGTGATTGGTTGTAAGCATTTTGTTCAACCAACCACAGTCGTTGTCAGTTCATTTGACAACAGATGTAATTGATCATCCTTTCAGAAACCGGGAGTAATTGCCACACTCAGAGATGTAAATATACCAACTCTGGGTTGTCTGAGAAATGGGTTACTTTATATCCATTTAAGGGATTGCCTAGTATCGATTTGAATTTTTAGGAATTTGAGCGTTGGCTTTGGTTTCTAAGTGCGGTAGTAAGCTAAGATGGCTTGGTGGGATGTTCCTGCAATGTTCTGAAAACTTTTGACTGCATTCGACTGCTGTCGATAACTGCTTTAGGTAATTGCAAAATATAATGTTTAATTATATGTAAGCTTATAACGCCTATTATTCTTCTTCCTGCCCTGAGTATTGATCATTGCGGATTGGCGATTTCAGATTCCAATTTTAGGCTTCCAGGTTATTATTATCTCGACTTCAAAAGTAGTGAATACGTGTGTTACTAACTGTAAAGAGTGAGAAGCTTTAACTCGAAAGGTGATAATGGCTTTAACTATAAAACATCCTAGAATAACTACTGAAACGGCAAAAATCTGTGTGATAATATTTATACCGCAATATTTATATCTTCCTATTCAATTCCTAACTACATATACTACAATATTTATGTTTATCTAAATGTACACCACTTTAAATGAGTCCACGCGTTGGTTTCAATGACATGAAACATGAGGAGCACTCATTTAGTTTTCTAAATTATTTAATGACTAAACATTGAAGCGAGTCTGTTCTGTATGTACTTGTGCGACTTTATCTATTATTTGATATTAATAACTATTTGCTTATCAGTGGCACAACCTTTTGAATCGCAGCGTGCTAGCATACATCACTTATGTACCTAGATTGCTTTAACTAGAGTTATTCTGCAAGGTCTAATTGTAACAAAGAATGTGAATATATTTTTTAATATTATATTTATTTAAAATATTGATATAGAATAAGTTATGTAGATGCTGAACATACTTATCTAAACGAGTTTAAAAATGTAATCGAAATGATTATATTTACAAAAATACGTAAAATAATAATATCGTATAATAAAAATATTCTTTTTTCAATCTTAATATTTAAAAGTATTAAAAAATCTATCTTCAATTGTTTTCCTTATCTAGTATAATCAAAACCGAAGTATTTTTATTTCAAGTTGGCCTTTTCAGGCTCTTTAAAAACGTTAAATGTGTCTAGCTGCGCGGTTCCAAAATCATTCATCACCATCAGTCATTCTTATGGAGAAGAACATCCTTCATTGTTATAGGTATATCATATCTAGTATATTTGAAATTAATAAGATTCAGGTTCGTGCGGCATCTGTGTTCTCGTGTTGATCAGCTATTCCTCATGACATGTGAAACGCGAAAGCAATCGTGTTCGTCTTGTCATCTCAGCTGAGTTAAATCTCATCGGAGTTATTTATATCAGGCTTAAAATATATCTATTGTTCTCTGGTAAAAAAATGGTACATGATTTAGAAAAGTGATAAACTACAGTATGTTTCACAGCTGACAAGAAAATCAAGGTAGAGTAAGTTTGATAGAGGCTCAAAAATAATGATAATATTTTCAACTTTTTCTTTGTTGATTTCATTGGCCTTGTTTTTTTTTCATATTATTTTAGGAGCTATTCTGTCTGACTGATAGAGCATCTTGCTTTAATGTAAACAATTCTAATATGGTAAAGAAATTACGTAGGTACATAATTTATGCTAAAAAAACATCTGTATTTGTAGCTGTCCTAGTAAGATCAATTTTTGGAGTTTTCGATGGTGACATCTTCGATGTGTAAATAAATAAACAGTAAGATTCAATCGATATGGTAAAAACGTTGACCTACTCGCGAAGGCAGAATTGCAACCTTATCCAATACGTTATTAATCTATGTGTAACCCAGAATGTGAATGTCTTGACATTATGAACTTACGAGTAATTCACACGTACAGAGAACCACACATAAGTAGGCACATCGAAAATCAAAATAAATCGTATGTCTTTGTAATAAGAGCGACTTCAGTTTTAATGATACACTACTCATGTGTTGTAGATTGTGCGTGGCCCTTTAGTTTAGCACGCATGTAATATTTGTGGTTTGAAATTTGTTAGATTACTATTCAGATGATTATTTTTGTTTTAATATCAAGTGAGATTTATTTCTAAAAAATAATAGGTGATACATGAAGACTGTATCCAAATAGTGTGATAATAATAAAGTACAAAGATAGATCTAAATGTAAAATGTAAAATTGCAGTAAGCGTATATTTGTAAAAATAAGCTAAAGAAAAGTAAATAATATTAAGTGACAAAGGGTAATCAAAACATAAAATAAAACAAACACAAAATAAAATAATTTATTTAAACCAAATACAATTAAACCAGTCGTATCAAACAAATCAAATAAAAAATCTTTACTTAATGTTATAAAATAAGGCAAATTAATTACCCATAATCCATTATTATTATTTATATTAATATTATAAATTCGAAAGTAACTCTGCCTTTCTATCTGTCTGTCTGTCTGTCTGTCGTGCTTTCACGGCTAAACCACTGAACCGATTTAGATGAAACTTGGTATGGGGTGAACTAAGATCCTAAGAAAGAACATAGGCTACTTTTTGCCGCTATAATCGACACCTACGCGGGCGGAGCTGCGAGCAAGTCTTTAATAACATCAAACATGTAATGATACCAAATTTAAGAAACAATTATTTCAAAATCTACTAGGTACTTGTATTTGAATAGTCGGTATTTCTAGTGGTGTAGGTGATTGCATTATGTTCTACTAAGGTGTTGACAATAGTGAAATGAGATTACAGACAATGCAAGGCTGTTAGTACGGCTTCCCTAGACAGCGCGTGGTCACCCCCGCGACTCTTGACCCACTGCCTCCATTCGAACCGACCACTCAATACAATTATAACCTCACGTACTGAATTATCATTGTTAAAATAAGTAAAATGATTATACTACCTACTGGTCTATCAGTTACATGTACAATAAATAATTAAATTAAATTTAATTAAACAATTTCTTTTTTGATAAAAAAACCTCGTAGGAGGCGTGTCGGACCCTTAGCGGCTAAAATACATTAGATTTATTTCTTTTAACTATACTATTTGATTTGAATCATCCTGTCATTCTAGTTTAATACAGAATAAGAAGTAAATGTTTATGATCCTGGAATGTTGGCTTTTTTCTTGTGTTGTAAGAGTTGCAACAGTATACGCTTTGGTACTGAAAATAGGCAGAGCCTGTATCATGGCAACCAGACAACTGATAAACATACTTATATGTTTCTAAATACATAAACAGGATACCTAAATTGATTTGCTGTTGCTAGATGCAAAACACATACGTGTTTCCAATTTCATTTGAAACAAATGGTACTATAACCATATGGTTATATTTGTTTCAAATGAAATTGTAAACTTCGAAGGCGGGTCATAAAAACGCCTTTCATATCATTATGCCCTCTCAAACGTGTAAGAGTACTTATTAGTTTAACAAGTAGAAAGTTTTCAGTAAAAGTACTCGAATACTCCTCAATTTTTACACTCCATGTTTGGAGATATTATGCTTTACTTTTTTTGTGATACAACTCTACTGTTTGGAGACTCTTCAGTATGCTGACGTCATCACTTTCTTTACGTCATCATGATTAACGAATATGACAAGAATATTTTCTTTGTTTATGATATAAAAATAAAAGAGTAGGTACTAGAGTACTAGAAGCTATTAAATTTGACTCTACACGAATTTCAAATACAGAATGCAAGCTCGATTCAATAAAACATGCGCACGCGCAGATAATAACGATAATAAAAATACTGTTCGTTCAATCTTATGTCCGTTACGTGTTTAGTTTTCTTTGAAATGCTACTCGATATTTTTTTTTAGCACGTAGTTGTTTACTACATGATTTCTATACAATATTTTTTTAAATTCCTTATTTCATTATGATTTATTAATTAAGAATACCAACTGAAAATATAAGAGAGTGTTTAGACCTTTGCTCTGCAGTATAACAGGCTGACGATAACAATAATTCGATATAAACGCATAATGTTTATCAGAGAACCTGTATACTCATTGTAGAGATAGCCATGAGTAACTGTGCTGGCAATTGTGCTAGCCTCGGTAAGATTACCAAGGCCGAGCGAGAATAGTGCAGATCTATGAATATGAGCGCAACATTGTTTGCTATTTCAACGTGCCTCTAATTATACCGCGTGGCCAATATTTTGTTGTTGCTGTGGGCTAACAGCTGACAGCTCTCAAACCAACTAGACTTTTAACGTAAAACGTTATAATTCCAATGCAGTAAGGTTGAAATTCGTGATGTCAGCTTTATTTTATACCACTCACTCATAACTGTGTCAGTTGGGACTTGATTTATATCGGCCTTCTCTTCTGAATAGTTATGTTTTACTAGATTTGAGGGATTTTAGATCAACTGAATTTTGGAATTGTCGTGTTTTATCTTCGACATGTAAGGCGAGACCTATTTTTGAAAGCTCGTGAAAGGCATGGACTGATTTTATACGTTCAGTAAATATTATTTTCTAGAAAGGAACTACAATGTTTTTAACTCTTTTTGCAATGGAACTACGGGACTTAAAGTTCTTGTTCATTTTATGAAAATGGTGAATTAACCTTAAAAAATAGCACCCCAAATTAGTATCAATAATAAACATTCATTTTCTATTTTGTTTAAGTCCCGTTCTTGGGATTAGCTGTCGTAGTATTTAATAATTACAGTAATTTATCTATTTTTTTTATTTAATGATGCGTTCATAAATATAATATAACAATATGCCTTCCTTGACCCTTGAGATCGATTAAAATATATTTATATATACTTTACTTTATTTCTATAAACTCAGCTGGAACAAACATACATACTTACATAAACCTACTTATGTGAATGTTCTCATTTACATTTAAATAACTCTTTATCAGCAATCGTTATTTTATATCCAGTTTCTGGATTTCTATTATTGCTTATACCTCAAGATTTCTATTATTAGAAACCTACTCCAGTGTAACTCACGAGGTACATAGAATGACGTTAACAACTGAACTATGTGGCGGTAAAAAATAGTAAGTCCCCCGCAAACAAGCGGCTGCAATAGTGCGGCGAGCGACGATAATTACTGCCGAAGGCTGAACGAGGGAACCGCAGTCACAATGGCTTCCTACCATTATATCTTTGTCAATGTACTAAACTATATGTTCCATAGCTTACTCCTACTACCACGTACCATGCAATAGAAATAAAAAACTGGAACATGTATTGTATACTCATAACATTTGTGTATTTCAGACGGGATATGGTAATGCAAAAAATATATAGAAATAAAACAAAAACACTATCGAAGAAAGCTGTAATAAAACCCACAAAAAAATATTTAAAATACAACCAAATTAACAATTTGTAATACTGTTATGGAAATACAAACTAATTTACATAAGTGCTTACATATTATAAATAATAATTTGTATACAAAATACTGAATAAAAGGAAAAGCTAAATAAGACAATGACTACACATAATACATAAAGCGGACAATGAACTTAGTGATTTACTTTGACACAATTTAAGAAATAATTAAAAAGCGTAAAGATAACATAAAAACTAAACAAATTAAAATAGGAAAAAAAAATATAAATAAGGTGCAGCATTTGTAAATAGTAAAAACGTTCACTAGAGTTCATAACAGTTCATAGAACTGGTCGGTGGTAATGTTGACGCGTCAGGACCGTTGCTACACGCTCCGGGGTGTCGTACCAGATAGTGCATTTACAGTGTCAACTTTGCCTTAACGCAAACTTGTAGCGGGCTTTGCAAACGCACTCCTGGCACGAACTCCGGAGCGTAAAACTTGTGAGGGCCGCACTACACAGTCTATGCACTATACGGAACGTCTTTGCCGTTAAACACTTAGTGTCCCAAACTATCTAGGTAGGTACTAGTTGCCACATGACATTATGCAGCTCTCAAAGCAGTTGTTAGTGCAAGCGACGATATAGTTAGTATTGCATACATAAAGAAATACATGCTAATTTCTCATGCTGTCAGTAGTGTCGTGTGTTATCTGTTACCGTAATTATTTTTTAATTTACGTGAAGTGTTATTCAAGTGTTTTTGACTTTCAAAGAAAGCTGTTGGATGATTGATGAGGATGACGTAATGATTCTTGTAATTATTATTCATTAAATTTGCGGTTATGGCATCTGTTGATTCTTATTCTAGTACAGGCGATGTTCCATCATACGATTGACAACGACGGTTATGGATGCGTTGAATGACAAGGCCTTGGATGGATAACACGCAGGGGAAATCGTGGATTACCATTATTCATTAGTTATGTATCGACGCATCATCAATGCAAATAAAACTTTAGTAATGATTACCAACAGCATTAATATTATTGCTGTGAAAGTGACTCTATATCCTGAGTTTATACCAAATGAAGCTAGTTAAAAGTCTTTAAAAGATTAACTCTATTAGGATATACGTTTTATTTCAAAGAAAGAGTTAAGCTACAGGCTTGTCGTGAGAAACGGACATGCGGACATTTTCACTGCCGCAATTTTCGTTTTTACGAGCATATAACTATTCATAAGTGTAAATAAAAATACTAGTCCGCACATAGTCAGATTTATGGCACTAGCTAATTATTATATACGAGGAAAATGACATTTGCCGAGGTTAACATCTCGCGTTATGGCAATGTTATTGCGTTTGTATGACACGGCGAACGCGGCAAGTTCTCCCACATTTCGAAAGCCTTGTGTGTTTTTAAAATATTCAAAAACGAAAGTGTGGAGTGAAAGCGTGACATTTAAATAATGAGTTGTGATAAAGCAGATGCGGTCTCAGTTAGTTGATGCTGAGAAAGAATTTTATATGAATGCATTAATTACTTATCTGCCAGTTACTTAGTGAGTGTAATTATATTAGGCGCGCTATAATTAACACAATTTTGACGGGCAAAGTGAGTGTCGTGGTTAGGTGCTGAACATTTTTCACGTTTTTTAAATAAGTGTGCGATTAATTAGATTTCTAATTTTACGAATTATTTGGACAGCGTTTGTAGTAATATATCTAGGAGCAATTACTCTTAACATCAGTCTGTATCAAGATCTGTTGTTAAAATCCATTCAGAGTTATATGAGCGCGTTTCTAAATGCAATTGCAAAAAATCTAGTAAGGTACATGACTCCGTGCTTTGCACATTTCCTATTACCTTAATTAGACTATCATTCCTTTCATTATCAATATGTATATTATATTGATTATGAATAAAACATAATTTTATGGCAGAAATATATTAAGTGTAACAGTATTGTATGCTGCATGATTTATTTACATTACAAAATTTGCAATGTCCCTACTTTTACATTGATTTAGCTAACAACCGGAACTTGTATTTTAATTTCATTCCGGATGATAAGACCTTTATTTATGAATCCGATAATACGATATCTTGATTTTTTTTATTTTAAATAGTTTAAAAACTTAGGTTTTAGTAAGACTGTGAAAATGTTAATAAATATTTGTTCTATATCTGTGCAAAAAGCTTTTGTTTGAAATTGCGACGGTAACTGGCTGGTATCATTGCTACACTGTCATAATGATATGAAACTATGTAAGGACATGTCATTTAAATGATTCAATGCCTACACTACATGATGAATCTAGAGGTACTTGCATCGCCTCATCAACGCGGTCAGATCAAGGCAATCATTTTGTTGTGCCTTCATTCCCATACAAATTGTTCATTAAGCGTTTCCATTGATAAAGACCTTAATATTGCGTAAATAAAAACATGGCCGACATATTCTTTTTTTATCACCTAATTTTTTTTTCAGGAATTATGGCTGACATGCGCATTCTTTTTTCAAATTGTGTATTATGATTTTAAAATGTTTATGGCTTGATTTTATTTTTGTATTTTTTTTACTGAATTATGTAAACATCTTTACTTCTTTAGTAATAAAGACACTTGCATAGTAGGCGGGGCGATGCAAGATAAGTTTTTCCGCCATGACGTAATGTTGCAATGGAGACGAGACCTTGTGTTACTTGACACGTGTGGCATTTATAATAGCTAAGTTTATTTGTATACGTAGTAATGTGAAGTGAGCTGCACTTGCTTGCATAATGCGCTAATTTATGCATGTGACGATAGCGCTGCGGCGTAGAGAATGACTATGTGTAACTGAAGTTTTACGTTCTAATTTAATACTAACTAGACATATATTATTCTAACTTAACATAAATGGCAGTTATATTTTATTGATTAGATATGAATTTATTGTATTTTTAAATAATAAACTATGTGAAAAATATTAACAACATTTTCAGTTACATTTAAAACCGTCATGTAGGTACAAATTAATGAAAACGATTGTCCAATAGCCATTAAATCTGGAATCTCAGCCAAGTATGTAATTATGTTGAAGTTTTTACGGCGATTCTCTGTATAATGACTGTGATGTCGATAGAGTGCAGTTTTGCTTGGCAACAGTATGAAACAAAGGTGAGTTAGCGCAATCGGGTCATAGAGCCGGCCTTGTGAGTTAAACCGTCCTAGTCCGCCATCCGCAGGAGTGAACAGTCAATTTAATTGTATTACGTACTTTGTCCCCTCTGTTTTATGTTTGTCTATGCAACATATTAAAAGGTATTGTGATGTACGGTAAAGTATTCTAATTGACATTGTTCAGACCGTTTGTTTCATAGATTTTATTATTTAGGTATTTTATTTTATCTCAATGCTTCAATGTTATTCTCAGGTACCTACATTTTATATCTAGAATTAGAATGCCGTACATTCAAAAACTGCAATATTTAACGTTCATGCATTATGCAGTAACATGTAATAAAGTTTTAATGAATGGCACAATGGACTTTAAGCCTAATGGGAGGCTGGTGGGCGTCTAAACGTTAAAACTGAATGCCTCCGCGCCGCCGCACTGCGCATGCGCCGGGCCCAGCACTGCACCACTGACGTAACGTGCAACCGACTGCATACTCGTTACTCACGCCTGATAATACCGTCATTCCTTTATTTATAAACGCTAATTTTACGAGTGCGAAAGAGATGAATGGATGCGAGGCTAAACCGATCGAATTCTACAATTTAATCCGTGTTCTAGGGCTCACTGCAGTCTTGCTATTCGAACTAGGTATTCAATGAATAAAACATTGGTTGAAATCGTTTCTGTAGCGAGTGAATGTAACATGAATACCGATTCGGTTACAGGCGTGCTGGCATTATGTCACGACAATCAATCCGCTTGAAAGTGCTCAGATGTAATCGCGAGATCGGCTGAACATAAACGTTCTAAGAAAGTAGGACAAATAATTGTTAGCTCTCATGCGCTAGATAAGCTGCATTGTGCAATTGTGCCGCGCATGGGATTCGGCATACATGATAAATGTGTCCGCTCATTGGCGGCATTAATATGTCCTTGAACGCATGGCGGCAAGGAACCGCATCATTGGGCATTTGAAACGCGATTATTAATATGTTATGAATCGCAAATGAGTTCCTGAACGTGTGAGAATGTGCCCATAGATAAGTAGTTACTTTTACTGAAGCCAGTGGGTGCGCACGAGGTATGCGTCCGCGGCTGCGCGGAGCCGGCGCTCGAGGAAGCCGCCGCGCTCCACCGAACACTTTCCCTGTCGGACCGACATCGCATCCGACAGTAATTGCAATTACAAACATTTTATAATTAACTGCTATCCATACTTGGGTATTTTCGCAATAAGAAACCTGGCATCATGACGTATCGATGTCCAGCATTTAGTTTCTACACGAAAGTACTTTTCAATCGGTTTGATTGTCATCGGTAAAACCTGTATTTACCAAAGCGCTATAGAGCTGTCTATTGACATGTACAACTATTTACTAATCTTTTGCAAAACGAACCGATATCAGCCAATGTTCTTGTCCGTCTAATCCTTTATTTTATGACATGCAGGCATTGCAATACCTAAGGTATGGTTAAGTTTCATGCACAGTACAAGCTAGCAAAGCGTATAGTTCAGAAATAAGATATGTAAGTGAATAAACATATAAATACATACATTCCAATTATTTATGTATGTAATAAGGTTAGCATGCACAGCGATATGAGTTATTGGATTATGTATGTTGAACACGTGATATGCACCGTGATGATGCACGTGCCGGTGTACATGTGGGCCCAGGACCGAGGGTGCAGCCTCTCCGACCGGCGGATCGAGGTCGTGGCCCCTGTAATTATCTAGTTTAAAATAATCCCGCTGTAGGCGTAGGACTTGCGCAACACAATTCCAACGTTCTAGAAGCGACACTGACACGACACTGGGAGGCACTTCACTGGAGTCCGCGGGGCGTGTAGAGGCGGCGCGCGCGCCCGCACCACTGCGCCGCGTTCCACTTTTCCTTCCGGCGGTACGCGAGCAGCCGCGAGTTGGCAGCGGCACGCCTTGCATAACCGACGGTTTCGCAAAGCGGTCGGTGCAGCGCGCGGCCCGGCTTGAAATACGCGCCCGCTCTGCCAACGGGGCCGCGGGCCTGTTGACGCAACCACCGCCGGCGGGCCCGGCTCCCACCTCGCCACCTCCGGCGTCACCTGCACCCCCACCACGCCTCGCCGTGTGGTTTCACAGACACCACTTTCGCCTGTTTGCGTACTCGCTTTCATCGTCGGCGCATCCACGCTCCACTTTGTCTGCTCCATTGTTGTTGGCGCAGCACGTATCGGGCCGCGGTCGGGATGGAGTCGCGAGCGCGAGGAGCGCGGATCACACGAGCGCTGCAGATAAGAGCGCGCGCGCCAGATGCATCGGTAACTAGGTCACCACGCACTCTGCCATCTGTTTGCATGATTGCACTCTATTCAGATTGTAGAATCGACTATTCAAAATATGAATTAATTCTTCACGAGATTTATAAATAAACCTATCAGTTTAAAATAAAAACTGTAGTATCCTAACGGTAAGTAGCTGTTAACTGTCGCGGGTAAGGCTCGTATGTCGGCTACAATATTGTCGCGAGCGGGCCTCGAGCTCCACAAATAGACGCTCCATTTCGACGGCCAACTCACGGCGACACGCGAAAACATTGCAGACAGGTTTTATTACATTATAGCAATGTTAAAAACAACTCTTTATTTGCCTCTCAAGGCTGAGGAAATTTACAACTTGATAAAGGACAAGTCAGGTCAACGCCTTTGAGACAGTTTGTTTATGTCATGTTTACCGAATTGAAACTCTTTTTCTTTACACATTATTTCACCACGAGGCAGGCTATCGCAACACCACAAAACCAGTAAAAGATAGGTAACGCTCTGTCATCATCACGACCTCGGCTTGCTGTCATTCTCGCTGGTACCGGCGAACCAATAAATAATATTTCAGCGTTTAGCGGGTTTACGCTTATAGTATGTGCGCCAAGGCCGACTGACTCACGCGCCGGTCTAAACCGCGAGCTACGAAACTGACTCACTGACACGTGTGCACAGATCATGAGCACTCTATGCATCTACTGCACACGATCAGCTGTTGACCTCGCGAATATATAGGGAGACGACCGGACTTGATTTACAGCCACAATGCTACTAATAAGTTGTAATACTAAAATAAATTCTGAATATATTTAACGGCGACTATTTTCGTATTGACTATTATCGACCTTTTTGTATCCTCTGTTTAAACATTTATTCTACTTTACTTCTTATGTTGGGCAAGTTTACGTTGCCTACTATTTATAAAACATTTTGAAGAGTTAACAGAGTGACAATTCAGAAATCAACTGTTTTGCTCCAGTCCTTGAAATATGAATCATATCACATTGGCAAGAAGTCAGAAGCAAGCTGTCACATTTTGATGGAACTATTTATTGTACCAATGACAAATGGATGGATCTAATCTTATCCGTTAGATTACTACATCGATGTTAGAACGCCGCGGAATATTTTGATTTAAAAACAAATATATTATAATCGCCAGTCCGTCCAGATATTCCCGCATTACAACTTATGGAGTAGGAATGGCTGAAAACCAGCGCTGTGACGGGTCGTGGTCGTCCCGGTACCAGCATTAGATGACCATCTGATTTTGCTTCATCTTCTTCCGGCTGATATTCAATAATATGTACCGTGAATTTTTTGGTAGCAATAAAAATTACTTTTTGTTTTTATATATTAATACAAAACTGTATAAAAGTATGGGCGCGATTCAATTGTTTTTCTTACATCACATTTGTTACTAAGCCCTGTTTCACCGACGTTTGGCTCTACCTCAGAATAAACGAAGTCATTAATTAGCTTGTAATGCACCGACCTAAAAACCTTAGGTGCTATAATTTAGTTTGGATGGAAGCAGGGCTCGAGCGTGGGGACATGGGTGTATTTTTGGTCTCCTGGCCCAGAGCCGGCAAGAGATTACCGTGTGTCATTTTCATGTCGAGTTTACGATCGGTTTTCTTTAGTAGTCCGAAAACGAGAAACTATTTACAATTCTGAATCAACACATGTTTATCGCACATGTTTTCGTCTATTTATTCGTTGTAAATAAGTATAATATACTTGTTTATTTGATATTGTATTTATTTAAACTGATGATTTGATTTTCAAATCAAAGTTATAAATGTTAAAGTTATTATTAGGCTTCCGAATATTCATCAACAACTGTTTAAACTGCAAGATATTATTATTAATTGCCACCAATTACTAAAACAAAGTAAAGCATGACAGGAAAAGAAATCCACACGCGATGCAAAAGTAAGAGGCAAATTGTGTTTCGATTCTAATCGAGTAGTTCTCGATAATCGAGTATCTATTGGCAATATCGATTGTTTCCTGTTCATGCGCGCACGTCCCGGTCTGAGGGGGCGCGGGAAGAGGGGAGGTGTTCTGGCATACAGCCCAAGGACGTATTCTAGGCTCCCTAGGACAGCTCGGTCAGGGTCAGGTCACATGCAGGGCAAACTAACTCAAGGCTACGCGGAAATGTCAATACTTATTAATGTATAGTTTGCTCAATAATGCCGATATTGACGTTAAAGAGGCAGTTATCGCGTGAGAACTAGAAATGTTGCTAGACAATAAAACTAAGTCTAAAAAATATTTTATTTTATTTATGGTCGGGTTTATTGATTTTGATCGCGAACAAATAAAATATTATTTTATCGTTATTTTAAATTTATAATAAATCTATTAAATTATATAACAAATTAATTAGTGACAGATTTTGGTGTAGCGTGTTGTCATTCAATATCTTTGTCGTGTTTTTGTTACGAACTTGAAAGCTCTACGAGACCTACGGCGTAGCACCAAGGAAATCAAAACATATACAGTTTTACATTTTTTTAATTAGTAGGTACATTATTTTTATTTCATATATTTTATTTTTTATTGAAGAATTGATATATATAAATTAATAATACTGTTAGTTCTTGAAACATTTTAAACGTCACAATGCAGCAATGGTATGATCGATTAATTTGAATGAAATAAAAAACATTGGCACAAATTGCCAAATATTCATAAAACTCCATTGCTTGTTTAATATTACTTCAGATATCTTAGTTTTATTGTGTATTGAAACATATTGAGCCTTATTGATATTTTGATCGCACTTTCTACGGATTTGCAAAAGTAAATAAAAAAAAAACAGTTACTAATGACATTGCGTGTTTCGTCGAGGCGTATCGTGAACAGGCTGGGGCGATCACCGACGTTACGACATGGTTTAGAAAGTCAGACCACGGTCAACGGTCCCGTGAGCGAAAGTTAACGTGTGAGCCTGCCTTAACATGCGTACCGCGTACCCGCCGCGTACCCAAATGTTTCGCAATACGAACGACAACATGATTTCGGAAACCAGTCTACTATTTCACTTCAATTAGGAGTTAAGCGAGTATGAAACTTCCCTTCTATTGCATTAGGCGATGGTAGGCCTGCGCGAAGAAAGTGAGAGTTTTCTTCAATTGTGTTTTTATGACCTTTACTTTTGTTACGTGTAAAATGCGTAATGTTGATTGCAATTATTAGGCGAGTCGAATTAAAAACTAATCGATATTAAATTGCGTAATATGATATTGTATTTTTAACCATTTCACTTTTATAATTTATGAAGAAATAGGTCGAATATTATACAATTTATTTTATTGCTACATTTTTCATATGAATGAATAAATACAATGCGAACATGCTCCATTGTTTTCACGTATATTGTTGGTATGTTTTGTTTATTTGTTTTTTCTTCGCAGTAGGTACCTTAATAAGTCACTCCATAATCGCTTTTTGACACAATAGGCAAACGAAAACAAAGGACTTCCCACTAAGTAATAGTTTAAAAAAAAAAGTTAATCAGAGTACTGTAAGTATATACATGTAATTAATTAACTTGTGTCTTCATAATGAATCAAGATCACCTTGTGGTATCACTGATAACACTAGTGTCACTAGGTCTGTTTCACATAGGTGAAGCCGCGTTAGAGGTTCGGAACAAACTGGGCGAGCCCCAGATTTGATCAGGTACCTAAGTATCGCGAGGTTCCGGATGCACCTGCGCTGTACACTCGTGAATTATTGCATTACCCCCCGCGCCCTTCACGCCGACCTCCCGCTCCCCTCCCCTTGCCCCGCGCGACCTCTCCCGAGCCTCACCCCCTTCCTCCACCCGCTACTTTCCCACCTCGCGTGCGACCTTCGCGGCTGCATCCCTGGCCAAATGCCAGCCGCTGCATATCTAACATGATTGTCATCCCGACGTCCTAGATATGTTAAAAACAATAATACACAGCCACCAGCGCCTTGTCAGCTTATTTGCTGAATTAATTAGTCATGATCTGTGATCTTTCTTGTAATTTAATTATCTGGATTCTAGAACGTATCAAGTATTGATTTTATGTGAACATTGTTCGGCCTTAACTAGTAGTTATTTCATCTTCACATCAAAGAGCTACATACTATTGTATGATATTATATGGTGCCATACTTCTTTATTGGAGCTCTAATAGACATAAAAGTTCAAATATGCTAACACTTAACAGTTTCATTGCAAAAACATATGGCCGTTATAACTAACTGACCTATATCCATAAGTAAAGTTAAAATGTACATTACCATATAGTATTAACAATTACATGTCGGTCTTATCAGTGATCTGATATCGCACACTAGTTAAACCCAATTTTGACACGTGACAAACATCAAAACTTATTACGAAGACTGGTTTAGTGCAATAGCCTGCCGTAGCGACGGAATGTGAACGGTGAAAGTAGACGCGTCCGCTACCGAGAAAAAGAGTTTTCCACGCAGTTTCACCTTGCGAGAGCGCGACCAGTGCAACAGGTGCGATGGCAGAGACGCGGGCAACCAAAACTTCGAAGTAAATACTGAACGCACAACGTTAATGTAGCCGATTTGTTAAATAACGGAGCACAGTGGTGTATGTCGATGCAAGAGGTAACGAGGCGCGCGCGCTAGCGGAGGCGCGGCAAGCGACTGCGGCCCACCAGCTGCACCGAAATAACTGCTCGCTGCAGCCGGGCGGCTCGATGCAAGCCTCCCCTCCCCGCCCCGCCGCAGCACTCCCCCCGTGCCCCGCAAGCGCGCCCCCGCGCCCCACACCCTCCAGGTCACGGCTGCAGGTCGCCATGACAATGCGAGAGCGGAGCTGCAGCCCCCGATCGATCCAGCTGTTGCTTCTAGGCTTCAGATAACCGTAAAACCTTGAAACCGGTTTAGGAAGGGGTGGTAATGACGAAATAATGAGGAAAACAATAAAAAGTGCGAAAAAAAAAAACGCGTTGCTAAAGGAAGTAAAATAGCGACTACAGTACCATAAACATTGATTGACTCGTTACAATTTATTGATCATAGAATCTTTGACATATAAAACAGTACATTGTTAAATTGGCTCAATTGAATTTATTGAAAACTTTTACAATGGCATGATTTCCAGTAACGTAACTAATTAGTTGGGAGGACATAGCAAGTATCCCCAAGGTTCAGCAATACATCTAGCGCATTCCGGTGTCAAGGCTGGGCCAGTCCAGGTCTATGCTGCACTGTTTGGCAAGCTGCCAAGGTCTTTCCTGGTATTTTATTCTCCAGTTGACGTTTCTTAGCAATTTTGCACATAAAAATCATGTGTTGTATTTTCTTGTCCAATTAGGAACAATTTCATGTAACTTTATAATAGAAAAAAAAAGACTCAATGATTCGAAAGAAATAGATAAAGAAAAAGATACATCCAAAATGTATACAAATTACATAACTGAAATAATACTCGAACTTTGTAGGGTACAAACTCCTTGCTTTTTCGTCTCAGCTTTTCTGAGGATGCCTTAAAGTTAGTAAAGGTTCCATCGCCAATTTTCATTGTATGAACTTCGGCTTTGCGTTACACTTCATTGTTTAATAATAATACTTCTGCGTAAGATTACAGAAAGTCATAGATCAATGTGAGCATTATTACGACACTATCAGTCTGCCCTTGCTCATACGCGTGTTTGTGCAATGTAGGGATGTGCCAGGTGCAGTTGGCACGCCTGTTGGCTTTGATCCGCTTCTCGTAAGCCAACGATATTTAGACACGAAGACGCCAAGACTTTATCTTATTAAGGTAATGTGATGTGTGCTACATAATTGTAATTTATAAGATTACTGAACGCAATTTAGTGTTGACAGTTTTATTTATGTATGTTTAATTTGAGGAGCTTCATTCAACGTTATCATACCATAACTACTCCTATCGATAACACTCCCATCCTTATATTTCTATGTCGATATAAAACAACTGAACGTCTCTTAAATCAGTACACGTTAAATATTTCCCCGTTTTCCCGGGCGAGAGCTAGCTCCCGATATAGAGCCACCCACGCTCCAGACCTCCGCAAAGCCTGAAGGCCTAGCCTCCCGTTAGCCTGTATCGATCGCCTGTGATGTCCGCGCATAAATAAGCGAGATAGATGGAACGTACTGTACGCTTGTATGTTGTATTTGTGATAGTTATGATTTGATTTTTCAGTGCCATGTTGAGGTACTGTCATTAAATTATTACTTAGATAAAGTAAATAGTGAGACACGTTAAATTATATTAGGCAGATGGTAAGATACCTTAAAACTGAAGAAGAAGATTTAGATTTTTAAGATATATAAATGGAACTTTGTTAAATAATACAAATTAAATATAGTTTTGTACAACCACTCTTCCATTTATTGTGAGAAAATAAACGCTTCAGACACGAATTAATAAAATAATTGTTAATAAGTAAGATATTCCTTAATCGATTTAATTACTATTTTCAAACTTCAAACAAAGGTTCAGCCTCAATATCAATCAAAGTCTTTTTCAGCCATTAATCTCCTTGACGTAAATCTTTGTCACAGTTTTAGTTGCTACATATAATTTAGTATACATTGAAGCTCTGACTTTAAAACAATAAAGCTTTAAACTTGAACACTACATATATAAAACACAACGTATAACGCAGCTTTATATGACAAACTGCGCATTTTCGTCCAAGGCTAACGGAGGCTCGGGCGGATCCTAGCTCCCACTACACACCCACTTGCTACCCCCTGGTGCATCCCACGCCGAGACCTTCAGATTCTCGGAAGCCTAGCTCTCCCTGATGTAGCTCTATCGATCAGTAGGTACTGTTGTATAAATTTGTATGTATGTTTAACCTAGTTATGTGTTGTGTGCTTTATTGTGTTGATTTTTTCATTTTAACTATTTATTTTTGCGTAAATATGATTTTTATTTAATATCTTTTCGGTTTCAGACACAAAGAGGAGATAGCAAAGATGTTTTTGTCTTTATTGATGTAGGGTTCTTATGTATTACTAATCTAAATGAATGTCGACCACATCTTTATTTAGTACAGAAGACAGATCGACAGATCGTCCAAGATTGATTCAGAGAGAAAACCTTTTTGCGTATCACTGGTTTGGACATTGGAGTCTAGAAAGATATTTTATTGATAATGCCCTACAGTACGTATATTATACACCTTACTAAATTAAACGTTATTAATTGATTTCGTCCGTAATTTGGTAGTGAAAATAAAATTCCGACATTACTAGTACATCAATTTAGTCATGCCGAGCCGTCGTTAGTGTGGGTGAGGGTGACATAACACCCACGCACCGAGCCTCGTATAAACGATTCCTAGCAATCATGGCGCACCCCTTTCGGAATGGATCGATGCAGCCCTAACTAAATACCTGAAGCGAAAATGGTACGCAATTCATGAATCTTTCTATACAAATATATTAAATTAGTTTAAGGGAATAACATCATTAATCAATTGGAAATTGGTTTTAAGCAAAAAAATATTCATTTAAATTATTGCCTGTACCCCAAATGATTATGTAGAGTCAATGATATTATACACAAGATTTGTTACCTTCATAGTTACAGACGTTTAAAATCTGATCCAGCTGGTATTTTACAAAATCTTGTCAATTAATTAATAGTACAAAAGATAGGATTAACACGTAAGTAAAAGAGTTAGCTATTATTGAATCAATCAAAGCTAGAATTTCATCCCAATAAGGAGTTTTTTAAGTCTTCAAAATGCGAGCTCTAATGACATTTCTGCATAATAATTATATATAACTTCATTAGGTAGAGTCTAATTATTAGGCAATTATTTTAAAGGATATAAATTGATTGTCTGTGGCTTCTAGAACATTAATTAGGTAGAACTGTAGCCTTCGCTAGTGCGGGGCAGGGTAATATAACGCCCACACAGCGCAGGCCTCGCTATGTAAAGGGTTCCTGGAAATCCTGGCGCATCCCAGTCGGAACGGATCGATGCAGCCGAGGCACTAAATGCCAAAGGTGAAATTGTTACGCAATTCATATTTCGCTTTGATTCAATATAGTTAGATTTTAAGTTTGACTGTGTATAGCTAACTCTTAGTCCTTATTATATACTTGGGTACATTTTGAGTTAGTTATGTTAGTATTTAATTCATTATTTTAATTATTTGTTACGCATTAACGCATGCGGAGCGAATATTTGTAATTAAATACAAACAATAGAAGGAAAAACTTAAACCTCAGGCAGGACTCGAACTTGCGACCAAGTCCTGCCTGAGGTTTAAGTTTTTCCTTCTATTATTTGTATTTAATTACAAGTATTTAATTCATTTTAAAGAGTGTTATAATAGAGATCTTATAGAGCATTATTAGTTTATAATCATTCCAAATATACTTTATATTGAGTAGTTTATAAGACAAAATTGGTAGTTCAACTGTTTATATTGGAATAAGACAGAAATACGATGTAACACTTTCCGAAGATTCGCCTGCCCTTTAGCGAGTCGTCCCTAATAGTGCTTTAACACAGAAACCCAGATAACGTGTTCTACGAGCTCTATATTTGTATTTTATAGGTTTGTTATTCTCTTTCTTATTATAACCGTAATATACCTGTCATATTACAGTTATAATAATGAACATTTCTTTGTGGTCATATGATAGTTATCTTTTTATATCGCACAATGTAATTGTGATTATTGGCATACAATGTGTCCTTCAATCCCGCTCGATTCAAGCCATTGGTTTTTAGAGCCAATTTCCACGCCTTGTTAATTGTATTGGCTGTCTTTGTGGTACTGATTCAAATACTTCCTTTGATGCCACTTATCTGTCTAGCAGAAAAAATCGAAAACTAAATATATCTACCTACTCATATTGAAAGGAAATGTTCTCTGACTTAGAGTAAACATAGACATGCATAGAGTTCGCGCATCGCTAGTAGCCTTGTGCCAAACGTAAGCTTTTTAGCTAAAAGTACTGCGCTCGTTTACTGATTGAAGTGATTTTCTATGCGACGAAAGACGTTTAGGCAAAAACATTGATGGTTTCGATATTATTAGGGTAATATTAGGTTATGAGATAACTTTAATAAAACGGCGCGCTCCGTTTTGACACAAATTTTACGATTTTACTTGATACTACTACATACTTATACTAATTCACAATATGCGCACTCTATAGTTTACTTATTTTTACTCTAAGTTGTCTGATCTTTCTCCTGAAAACATCCAGGGAAGGGCTTTCCCGCAAAGAATGAGGAAGTACCACTGTCTATCTTCTTTATTATTTTTATTTTGTACTAGCAGCCCGCCCTGGCTTCGCACGGGTGTTTAAAAAAATAAATTAAATCAAGATAATAATATATATAGCATATGTCACCCGGGTATAGTGTAGCTTACCAACAGGGAAATATTTTTTTAAATCGGATTAGTTTTTTCGGAGCCTATTCAATGCAAAAAACAAACAATCAATTCTTTCCTCTTTATAATAGTAGTATAGATATCTAAAATATGATAGAATTGGGTATTTGACAAGATTTCCAATATTGCTAATTAGACAGAGTGCATACACAGACGGAGAGATAACAAAATGTGACGTCACTAATGTTTTCTCCATACTAAACTGGGACTGCCCCGTACAAGTCGTCGTTTTACGAAACAGAGATAGAACATGCTCGGTTCAGTTCAGATTTAATTTAATACTATAAATAGAAATATTTGTAATAAATAAATAATTCGATAATAGTAAAATAACCCCATTACATTACATAGATATTGTATAACGCACGACATAAGGAAGTCTTATGACTAAACAGCACTAACCAGTATTAGAGAATCCTTTGTCTTCAAGACAGAAATGTACATAGATTTTCACACAACAATGTAGTTAATAATGTTATTACGACCGTAAATAATAATCGCGACAGCCATTCTGTTAGCCCACGTAGCAAACAACCGGTTTTAAAACGGCCTACTAAACTGGTATTGAGATTATATCTATTGAATTGTTCAATCATTCGCAAATAAGGGTTCAGATTGAAATCAATTTGACTTGCGAGAGTCTAAAGATTTTGAATAACAACCCGTCTCTAGATCAAGCTGGGCCGAGCCGGCCAAGCTAGCAATAAAAATATGTCCTTAAGTAATAAAAACTTAGATCCCTTGCTGATTTTACCTTATTAAGATTGTTAGTAACGAGCTAAATCCATAGTCAGTTTTTATATTTCTCTGGCTGGAGGCCCTTATGGTTTCACCAAAAAGTCCGGTTATGCAGTCAGAGCTTGCGGTAAAATAAAACACCTTGGCAGTAACGCACTTCAGTACCCGTGAGTAAATAAGAGCTAGCGTGGCGATGCGCACTTGTTCCTTCTTTTATAAAAACATAATTTTACTCTTCTTTGAGACAATATGAATGTTAACTGAGTATACAAGTAAAAATCTATTAAGTCCAATAGGATAATAAAAAATATTAGTCATGTATATTTTCCCTAATCAAAAACAATAAAAATTTAATTGGTTATAGCGGTTTAACTATAGCGCTTTAGGAGTTGGGTCTTCTGACGTCACGCCGTGTCAAAAATTGTAGCACAAAGTAACGTCACGCGAATTTTCAATTAAAGTTATCTTCGTAATTTTTTGTTTATGAGAAAAAGGAAAAATTATGTGTATATTATTATTTTAATTACCTAAAATGATTTTTTTTGACTAATTATTTTTATATGACAAGTAGACTAACTGATTAGGCTTTATATTTTTGGTATAATATTAATAAGTGCCTATAAGATTATTTTCGTCTTCATAACTATATGTAGAAAAAGTTGCCGCCACTTCAAATAGTAAATCACGTTTACACTCACACTTGTGAGGAGTCAAATTCAATGTCAGTTTGCACACTTAATCATATTTACTTATCCACTTCAAGAATTTGACGCAATGAACAGAAAAAAGCTAATCAAATATAGTTTGAAAGCGGGATAAATATTTAAAGGTTACAGGGACATAAATCTAGGTCGGTACGAGTGACCTGACCTGAAATATTCAGGGTTCCATATTTCATGTTAGTGAATTAGGTCATATCAGGCTTTGGATCTGTGCCGTGACGGGCTAGGTCGAAGCTCATCGAAGGTCGTCCGGGATCCGTTAGGTCAGTAGGTAGGACCTACATTTTCCTGGCCTTTCCCAGAAAGCTCGAGGCCAGGATTAATATTTCAATAAAGTTTTCCCTGTGAATCATTATAAAGTAGGTCAGCTTTATTTGCTTAGTAATGGTAATTTCTGAACTTCTCTGGTCTGATAAGGAAATTTAATATTATATTAAAGAATTCTTAATGACTCTTTTTATAGTTTGTTACATGAGAAAAGATGACTTAGATGGTCTAAGATAATTCCAACTAAATTAGTATATTTATACATATATTGTATCCCACCAAAAACATTCAATGTAAAAAGAGCCAAGTCTCTCTACGCAATTCTTCCATCGTAAAAAGTTTTGAGATCGCATAGGAGCCAAGTCCTGTTCAACTTAATTTGTAATAATAAATCAATATTTTGTGAGTATATTAGTTTTGTTTACATTACAATAACAGGGATCATAACAGGGATTTGACTAACAATTAACGCAGGAAATAATAATAGTTTTTAAAGTACAAACATCCGAGTAAAAATATCAAAAATATACTTTATTCAATGACATTATAATATATAAAAACTAGCTTATGCCCGCGACTTCGTCCGCGTAGAAGTCGAAAATGGTTTTTGACATTCCAATTTTAAAGAGTATTGCATTGCACCAAGGTTTTATGTTAGTTCACAGTTTTTTTAATTAAATCGAATTGAGTTTTCAAACATGTGTCAAAATAAAATGTAATTTAAATTCAATCGAATATCTATTCAATCGAATGTAATAATTTGATAAACAGTTATATTAACAGATTTAATACACGTCTCCATTATGTCCACTCAAATTAATCCGCGTAGAATGTACTAAATATGCCAGACACACGAAGACAGGGTTAATTCAAACAAGCTTTTGATATTTATAATTAACTGAAGGCCTATGATCTAAAAATCCAGATGCTATAGCATTACAAAACACTTATTAGATTTAAAACTAGCTACCCGCCCGGTTTCGTACGGATAACAGCAATAATATAGCCTATGTTACTCAGGGATAATGTAACGTTCTAAGGGATTTCTATACGTCCATTTATTTTTGAGTTTATTCGTAATCTCTACACTTTATAATATTAGTATACACTTATATTACTACTACTGGAGTTAAATTTAAGACCACCATTATTAAAAATTAAATCAATTCAATTGAATATTGAAATTTTTATACTTAATGCTTATTTAAATTTCTTCATCAATGTTTTTAATTTTGCATTATAAAATTTATTTTATATTTTAGATAAAAAAGTGTATTATATAGTGCAGTTAATGCGTAAACCTGTGTGAAAAAATCTATTTAACAGTTACTTTTTTGGGCAGTAATCATATAAGTTAACCACTTGATTATAACGAATGCAAGGATAGCCGGGAGTATGTTACCACGCTAACTACCATTGTGCGCGAAGTACACAAGCATTTGTGACACAAGAATTAGATAGCTTAGTGCGGGAGTCGTAAAAAAATATGACTGGGTATGATTATACAAATCTATTAAAAACTTATTTACAAATAACAAATTGATTGACTGATATGATTGATTTACTAGTTACTAAAAGAATAAACTAGATGCTATAAATCTGGCTAAAGTATTCAAACTGCAATAAAACATTCATTAAAAAGAACGAAAACCCATATTTTTTTCTTTTAATTATTTTAGAATGCAAAAATTTCATTGCTCAAAATTCAATCGAATTGTGTTATATTAAAGACGATGTAAAATCGTTACTCATTGCACCCCTAATTACAAGACATATAAAGATAAAATTAAGATCGACATACAAAATCCAATTAGTCTCAAATTGGTAGCCAGTAAAAAGTATTTCATTAAAAGTCAGTGGTTTCCACTTGTGGTTTCGTGCTTAAAACGCGTTTATTATAATGAGAAAGAAATGAATTACTTCCATCATTTCGTGTACGGTTGACCACATTGAGTAATAACGGAGTACGAAAGTCAACCGTAATGCTAAGAAACAAAGCTCAAGTCGATGTCAAAATGGTATTTAGCGAGTGGTTGACTGTACAATAGGGAAAATACACGTGAACAAAATAAAAATCATTTTTTATCATATTTAAATTATCTTATTGACTCTATCTTTCTTTAAATCTTAAATCAATGCACAAAACAATATTAGTGTTTAAATGTCGCCTAGTCAACTGAATAAAAGGTTACATTTGAATTTTTCTTTTAAAAAGCGATACAATTAAAGCATATATTCAGTAAACCTCGCTGACAAATTGAGGAAAAATATTTTTCATTAAAACCTCGTACGTTAATATAATTGTACAATTAAAGATAATTATGAAAGTACCACAATAATAGCGCACTAAAACAACAGTTATATCGAACGTGTTTAATTTCAAGAAAAACATTCTTACGACGGAATCAACAAACATTTTATCACACAACTTTCCCTCACGCTAAATAAGAGTGGCACGCAAGTCGTGACGTCACGCGAGGGACCTGCGCGTACGCACATCTGTTGAACATCATCAGTATAATCGTAGAATCGAATCGTAAATACATGCCAATGGACAAAATTATAAATCTATATCGGTGACCGATGGTGACCGCAAGGGACAAACCACATGTGCTCAGTTTTGACAGGTTAAAAATAACCAGATACCTAAATATTTAGGTTACGCACTCATCTAGGTAGGTGTAATATATTAAAAATACTTGAAATACCTAAGAACTTATGTATAACTAAAATTAAGTAGGAAAAGCTATAAAGGAATTACCGGTATACTACAATATTACCGAGGTATAAATATCAATTAAAAATAGGTAAGTAACTGGGATTTTCCATTGAACATGTCTATGCAACATTTCAAAATCTTTTATATTTTTATATTCATTGGGTTCTTTTGTAAGTTAAAAATACAAACATAATGATCTTAAGGAATAGTGCGAGTGTGGTAATGAGAAATAAACATTCACACGTGATGTTAACTTTCTATGCTCTACATTTCTTCGTATAATCTGCTCTCTCATGCCTTAAAGAAAGTCTTCTGCAGAATTATATTGTTCTTCGCCGCGAATTTTTGCTTCTTCTTCAGTCGATGATGGAAATGTGGAAGAACTAGGGAACAACTGAGATACCACCAGCTGTGTTCACTCCGCACTAATACCCGAGAGAGCACAGCGTGGCACCCGGTCGTTCGATAGCCCGGTGATCTTCAAACTTGTACTCTTCTTATTTTTCATTTTCTTATCACTAGTCACAGAACTTAAATTTCTTCTTGCCAGTAGGTAATCAATCTTTCGTGATCAAAACTCTATATATTGTTTAGTAACAGTGCCATCTGTGGGTGTACGCTCGAAACTCTTAACTTAGTAAACCGGTGTAAACGTAGCAACACTTCGAAAATATCGTTCCAAGTTAGTTTCGCTAACTGATCACAGATGGCTCTGATACAGATTGCACGATATTTTCAAGTGATGTCTAGGTACTTTATGAATAATTAAAATAGCAATAATGCAGGTCCGTAATTATTTTTTTCGTATGTTATATAACATACCATGTACTTATTAAAGATTAAATATTTTTTTGCTGGTGGAGTTTTGTATAAAACGATAGGTACTTAATTTTAAAGCTGTTTGTGGTTTAAGGGGAAAAAATGTAAAAA
Organism: Diachrysia chrysitis; assembly: GCA_932294365.1. NCBI lineage: Eukaryota > Metazoa > Arthropoda > Insecta > Lepidoptera > Noctuidae > Diachrysia > Diachrysia chrysitis. Next base: position 5,740,583 of record OW028661.1, read on the forward strand.
CTCTAGCTTATCGATTATAAATCTCATAACGATACTGGGCGACTCATTCAACAACAAGGAAAGTAATTAACAAATCGCAAATTAAGGACGCCAAAGGCAACATCTATAAAATAGAATTTTAGTTTAATTTAAATTACAGACGAAATCAAATTGAAATCTGTAGACTGTAAATACGATAATTCTAATTACAATCCTGTCACATTTCATTCCAACTGAGTCTCTCGTCAATTCTAAAGCGTTAAAATTTCCGATATTTAATATTGCCAACCTCAATGCCAGCCTTGAAAGGGTGAGTTGAGTATGACTAATATTTCGGTGGGGAAGTCGGTTCGGCATCGGAGGGTCCCTCCGACCCGCACCTCTTCCGGGGAACCGACACGTGTCGCCCTTAACCTTGAGACGCGCACATAATTCAAGTGCACTTGCACACAGTTTTGTTTGATTTTATTTTTGTGACGTGGCCACACGAAAACTTTGAACCTAAGCTTTGTTTTTCGGGGTTTTTTTATTAAGTAGTTTATTTAGTAGTAATTTAAATATTATATCTATTATAAGGAAATTGGGATTTAAAGCTCATATTTCCAAATTGTAGATTTTATTTCTATTATAACGAATGTAGGTTTTTGCTGTGCAATAAGTTTTGTAGGCTGGTATTATTTTCCTAATTAAAGTTTTTACGAGAATACGTACAATTCAAAACGGAATAAATTAATAAAATAGATTAATCATATTACGATACAAATTGAAGTCAATCACCCCATGGAAAGACGTCTGTTACTAAGCTTGTCCAAATTGATGTTTATTTGTTTGGACGTATGATACTGCGAATATAATAAGATTAGGTATTTTTGGCAAAAAAAGATGTATGTTACGATGTTGTATTATTTCAAATATTGTCCTTATTGGCTAATTTAGAAAAAAAAATGTGAAAATAATAAAAGTAAGTCTCCCGGTAATATAATTCCCAGTATTGGTCGAAAATAGCAAAAGGTCGTAAAATATTGCGCAACAAAGTATTTCTGTCTTTATACTCTTATGAAGTATTATGAGTAGACAAGTACCGATACGCTAGGAATATAATATTATTGTTAGACATCGCTTCGACAGCTTCATCGTACTTTATGTATGTTATTTAAATACGAATATGTTTAGTTCTGTGACATTAAGCAAAGATCCACTTTTTACGTTTGTTTTTTGCTGTCATATCCAGTTTGTCATCCGGTTATAATTTATGTACTTGTCAAGTATTTTTAAAGGTAGTGATTCATAAATCGATTCTCTAAAATAAATATTAAACTGGTATAACCAATTCAAGGTTAATTGGGTTTACAATTTAATTAAAGTTGATGCTACCTGTTCTAATAGCGCCGATTTTGTGCGATATGCATCTAATAAATATTCATATAAGTCTAAATCATCCTAATCATATACCTATTTATTGAAATAAAAAAACCGTAATTTCACGGTAATAGGTATTAAAACCAGCAACGTTTTGTTGTATAACAAAGATGGTGTTATACTTTTTATCCGACTGCGAAAAAAAGAGGAGGTTTCTCAATTCCACCGTTTATATATTTTTATATAGTTATATCCCTGTCTTATTACTGAGACAATTAGGAATTAAAAATGACATTCCAACATTATTCAAAACAAAAGAAAGATGATATTAATAATTAATACATACTGTTATTTTTTAAGCCCAAGTTCATATATAATGTGGTCTAACCTATGTACTTCGCGCATGCGCCGTATATACAGCGCATATCTATTATCTGCACGTGTAGGTGTAAATATTATCATTATCGCGCCACGATAACGCAATACTTTAACCCTTGAATGGCTATATTATAATAATGCCTTTTATAGCGAACTCGTTAATTTTTACTTTACTAAGGTATTTTATGGATAGAGGTACTGTATTGCTCGTGCAATGCAACCACAGATTATACAAACATAAATACTTGAATAACTATATAAAATAAATATAATATTATAATTTTATGCTAGACAAGTTATCAAGATAGACTAAGCAAAAGAAATGACGTACGAGTAAGTAGACAGTCAATAAAGGGATTTGTTCTTCTATTCCTGCCCACAGTGGCGCCTATCGAAAACAATAGATTCGTTTTTCAGGATAAAGTAAAAACATAATAATACAAGAAGCAGCTCCGGTTTTACCTGCGTATTTCCCGTTCCCATTTAAGTATCGGAATAAAGAGTACCCTTTGTGGTAATTTATTTTATAAACTCTCCGTGTGCCCAATTTCGTCTGAATCAGTTAAGTAGTTTTTGCGTGATGAAGTAACAAACATCCTACCTCACCAACTTTTTCATTTTTATACTAAATTGTTGGATAACGTTTTGTAATAACGAATTCGTTGCTTACTTTTCGGCAGGTGCCCTAAAAATATAATCGTAGAGTACTAAAAAATAAATAACAGTCTACAAAGCCTCTACGGCGTAGTAGTTGCTACGGTGATGGCGATAGACCCTTTAGTGTGAAGTGACTATTAATCTGTAAATTATTAGCCATTTTTAAGTTCAAAATATTAAGACTTTATCGCTTATCTTGTGGGGTATAATAAGAATATTCTATATAGTATTTTAATAAAACGTATATGTATAGGAAGAATTACTAGTTAGTGATATACGTTTAAATGATTTGCCGAATAAAAAGTCATATATAGGTATTAGGCCACACCCCTAATTTATGTGATTTTGCACGGATAGCCGAGTGGTATAGGTCACCACGCCAATTACCTCTGTGCGCGGCTTGCTGCGGGTTCGATCCCCGCATGGGACAAGCATTTGTGTGATTCACAAATACTTGTTCCAAGTCTGGGTGTTCTTTGTGCATGTGATTTGAATGTTTGTAAAACCCCCCGCGACCGGATTAAATTCGCTTAGAGCAAGAAAAGTCCGGTGAAGTCCGGATAAATCTCGTCAAAAAAAAAAAAAAGCTTAGAGCAAGAGTCGTTTTAAAAAAAAAATGTTTTCTAACAATGTTTTGTTCAATAACTGCCGCAGACCCGGTTTAACTAGTAATTATTTTAATACATATGTGTGTTTAATTATTATATTTAATTATTTCTACTGTCATTGATCGACGCGCAATGAATGCGCCAATTTTATCGTCATTTTTATCAATGTTGTGGCTCACTTTAATCTATTTCATGTTTTGGGGAATGCTCGGCTTGGAATTTTATCACTGTTTGCTGTTAAATAAATAAATATTATTCAATGTTTATGATAACTGCTTGTTCATCAACAAGCTTGTATAAACGATGATAAACAGAATAAAAAAGCAAAATAATACTATGTCGACTCTAAATAGTCGTTTTTAAAGGCATAGACTCCACACACACACACACAGAATACACACTACAGCAGAGTCGTAGCGCATCAAAGCTAGATCTTAGTTAATATAGCAAATTCACCCTTAGCTCAACAATGTAATGCTCATATTTCTTTAAAGATAAATCCGTAACCGCGCGTCTTTTTTTTATGTCAAGAGTTATATGCGTAGGGCGTAATTCTTTTGTTGTTGAGTTAAGGATGAATATGCTATATTGTAGCTTCGATGCGCTTTGACTGCTGTAGTATGCATCAAACCTTCAGTCTGTTTTATTAACAGTCAATATAAGCAATTACAAGATCTTTCGTCAGAATAACTAGATACATATCAAATTTGGAATTGGACTTTTACTTACTTATCATTCATATTCAAACTAATATTACCTATAAAAGCGAAAGTAGCTGTGTCCTTCTGTTTGTTAAGCTTTCACGGCTAAACAGCTGAACCGATTTGGATGAAACTTGTTATGGGGTAAGCTTGAATTTTAAGAAAGGACACAAGCTATACTTCTTTGCCTCGATGTACACCCACTTGGGCGGTGCCGCGGGCAACAGCTAGTTTACCTATAAATGCGATTATAATTAAGATCGTATTGAATGTTTTGTATGTCTATTATATATAGGTACATACGGTATATAATATATGTGAGTGCTAACGCGTGTTACACTGAGTCATTGTCACGTCGCATCTAATCTATACTGTAGGTGAATAATCAACAGGTTTTAATATATCTACATACATCAATATATATGCATCAGTATAAGTGGAGTATTTTTGAAAACTTGTTTACCTATGTAGGATTATCTTTAGACTTCTATTCGTTCTATTTTGTGGAGATAAAAAGGTGTTTTTTAACTGGATTTTATTTATATAACATATAGAACTGTAGACTATGTGTTTTATTGGTTCATGTAACGAAGAAATGCTCAGAAGTTTGTATTTATTATTTATCTGGAATACTTTAGTCCCCGTAGATATTATAACAAGCTTTAACGTAGATAGAAAACGCTTAATTATATGGAAATAACGTGTAACATATCTTTTCAATAAGTCTTGTCATTTCCATTAATTAGAACGATCAGCCCCCCTAGACAAGTGGCAAATCGACAAGCGTAAACGATGATAGAAATCGCTCAAATGACATTAAATGTTTGGAAATGACATTTCGTTCCGATAAGTCACGTGACTTGGACTTGTCACTTCCATACATTTGAACGATTCCATCAGCGATATCGCTTGTCGAAATGTCACTTGTCTAGGGGCTCTGATCAGCGTTAACCATTGTAGTAATGTCCGGCTCGTCCCATGTTATTAACCGCATCGATTAACAACTGTACCGTATTATTGCCATAATCACCAGAAAACCAAATTGATAAAGAAAAAAGAAACTATGTACCTACATACAATTTATGCCATACATTACCTATCTTGATAGTTCTTCCTAATTTCCTTATAATAAATCCCACCAAAAACATTTTCATGTAAAATGTTGCCAAGGCGAGCCCATATGACTCGCACTGTCAAAAAGTTATCAGATCTCATGTAGAGCCAAGCTTCTAACACTACACGCCCTAACTCTACAAGGCCTAACTTCACAAACTCTACACCTTAGTCAAAATATGTGGCTTGGCCATTTCGCTACATTCACATCGGCGTAAGGTGAAAAATTAATTCACTGTTCATTACTTTTGTGTTATACAATAGTTCTTGTAGTAACGAACGGCCAAGCCACATATTTTGACTAAGGTGTAGAGTTTGTGAAGTTAGGCCTTGTAGAGTTAGGGCGTGTAGTGTTAGAAGCTTGGCTCTACATGAGATCTGATAACTTTTTGACAGTGCGAGTCATATGGGCTCGCCTTGGCAACATTTTACATGAAAATGTTTTTGGTGGGATTTCATTTCTTTTTGTAAGTTGTTTGTAACAAAATTTTTTTTTATTTTTTTCTTCTTTTTTTGGGGTGTATTTCTGACGTAAGAGGCAGGAGACGTTCGCAACACTTCTATTCATTCATATTTATATGATCTGATCTGAAGTATATGTCTCAATATATGTCGATTAAATTTTTTTTTTTTTTTTTACAAGGAGTACCTATACATATATATATCTAGGGGAACCAAGTTTTAGATTATTAGATTAGACCTCTAGCGTCATCAAAATTTAATTTAAAATTACAGGTCTCATACAAACTCCCATCCCCTAGTTTAAGGGGTTGGGGGATGAAAGTTACAAGTTTTATAATTTTTTTGTTGTTTGTGTGCTAATACTAGCTTAAATACAAAATTTCAGCTTTCTAGGACATTAGGAAATACCTTAAGAATTTTGATGATCATCAGTGAGTCAGTGACGAAATTAGCGTTTTTTAGATATAAATAAAATCTGAAGTATAAAAGCTAATGTAATTAAAACTTAATATGTTCAATAAGTCCGCTATTGTCAATATATCCCGAAAATTTTGTTGATCTAGCATAATCCAAACCCAAGTTATGAGGGTTCAAAAAAACGACGAAGCGCTTCGAGAAAAGGTAGGTAGTGCCCGTGCGCTTCGCTTCGCTCGTCTTGGCGGGGGCACTACCGTGCCCCCAGATATTGATTAATAGACACAGCTCCAGGTTCAAATATAAAGAAACTGTGACTTTTAGATTCTTTGTCTGACCTATAGTTAGGTTTCGTGAAACAAGGACGATAAAGGATACGTAAATGATGTTTTTATATATTATCTAGAAGTTCTGGTAAAGTTTAAAATTATCATTCATCGTCAATTGTTCATAGTATTTTATACGTTCAATGCACCATTGATAAGTGGCCTTAGCCCATAAATGGGTAAGTTACAGGCTGGTATTATTATTATATATTTTTTTATTGTAATAGTTTCAATTATAGTAGATAGGAGTTATTATTGTTATGTATAATATGTTAATATAGTTCATATATCTGACATTTTATAATACCTACTTCACCATTGTTTTATGTCAATAAACAATAATTCAATCTCAAGCTCTTCGAGTAAACCCCAAGTAACCTTTTAAGATACAGGGAGATAGGTATATTTCTGAATTGAGATAACGTTGTTATTTCTGGTATCACTCTATATATATACAAACGCATTTATGTATGTACATAATATACTTATGCACAAGTCGAAATGAGTTTTAGATTTAACGCACGGAACTCTTTGCTTTCAAGGTCCCATAAAATTTTCTTAATAAACTAGGTACTCGTAATTGTTACCTTTTTAGGGTTCCGTACCTCAAAAGGTAAAAACGGAACCCTTATAGGATCACTTTGTTGTCCGTCTGTCTGTCTGTCTGTCTGTCTGTCTGTCTGTCAAGACCTTTTTTCTCAGGAACGCGTGGAGGTATCAAGCTAAAATTCATATCAAATACTCAAGTCTATGGTCTCTTGGAGCTGTGAAAAAATCAAACTTCTAAGTCAACGCGATCAAAAGATACTCCCGTTTATGCCGCAAAATTCCGCAAATTTTCGAAACTCGCACGGGAATCAAAACCTACAGGGTACTTCCCGTGAACTCAGAATCTTGAAATTTGGTACGAAGTAACGTCTTATAGTACAGATAAAGGAAAAATTGCGAAAACCGTAAATTTTTAGTTACATCATATAAAAAAAAATATTTCTGATTTTTTTTTTTTTCATTTTGCAATTATCATACCATAACTATGACTCGATCGTAGTGATGGGTGAACTTTTACTTATATACCTACAGGTGTGTACGGAACCCTCGGTGCGCGAGTCCGACTCGCACTTGGCCGGTTTTTTTAAATACATAAATGATTTTCTTGCCAGATATCAAACTTCTTCTGCCTAGTCTTTTCAAATGCGGTCCAGTCAAATGTGAAACGTTGTAAGTAAATATTTGCTAAGGTAAAAATTATCTTACCTGCATTTCCTTGGCAAGCTATTCAAGGACATAGTTATTCATCTTGGAGCTTCAGGATCAGATGGGGCCTCCATCTGAAAATAAAATACATGTCTAGTTATAAATATTGCAATAAATATTAGCAGATTTATCAACATCTAGTATATGAAAGAAAAAAACAATAAAGCAAATTTGTTATTGTAGAAGTTATGTTATTTTCCAAGACTTTGTTTTCACTATTAATGGTTTATCCTCATATTTTTAAATGTTTTTCTAGTCTATCGATCACTTGTGTTTATATTAATTTAATAATTTTGAGGGATTTTCTCCCTCAAATAAATTAGTAAAATAATTTTGTAATGCTCTTGTCACATCAAGGATATTATATATATAAATGTTTCTTTTTTATTATTGATATGTAATAATTTATGGTAGTCATAATTGTCAGGTTTTCTCAAGTAATCATTTTCTCGGGTATATAATTCAAAAACCCTTTTTCTAGCTTTAATGATTCAATGAAGAAATGGGAATCCCCAATCAGTACTATTATTAACCTGAATTAAAAAAAAAATGTAATTTACGACTTTTGTCGACTATCAATAAAACACCACAAGTAAATAATTTTGTCATTACGCACCCACGCAAACAAAATTACAAAAATAATATACATCTATAAGACGCACTTGAGATCTTGACTGTACTAATTTGTAGACACAACAAAAATATTGTTCATCATTATCCAAGACACCTAGAAGACGAGATCTAACCTTAACCAGCATCAAGGTACAATTATTTGAATTATAATACTATTGCTAACACAAATTACCTTGTAGGAATCTACGTTTGTCTTTATAACGCATATAGTTAAGACTGCCATACAATTACATATGACCCCGGTACTTCGTAAATACTTGCATAAAACTAGCTAATGAGGTATAATATACTACATGTTTCGTTAGAATACAGTACTATTGGTTGGTCGAGCCTTGAACATGCCGGTCGTTTGGTCAACACGTCAAAATCCTTGAGGCAATCTGTAGCGTGGAAAACTTATCTGACTCATGTATTGTGACGTAGACATAACACCGAGTTATTCTAGTTTTATTTATTGCCAACGAAATAATGTGTGGTGACTGCACGGAGATAATGTTTTATTATGATTTATATACACGTGTCCAGACGCAATGGCACTGATAAGCAAGTCTTCTGCAATTGGTTGTTTAATATTCCATGAAATAATTTGTTTCGCTTGATAGTTGTGGTAGTATCTAAGTGTGAGGCAGTTGATTGACTCAGCACTTATTTACTTAGACATAAACACTTAACAGGACATAAGAAACATAATAAGAATTAACCATGTGCGATTTAGGCCCATTCTTCGTTATATTCTTGGAAGTAAACAGAAGACGTCACGAGGAGTTACAAAAACAAGATTGGTATATGTTTTTATATATAAAGCAAAGTCGGGTTAGTTACATCATTTATAACTCAAGAACGGATTTGTTGGATTCGTATAAAAATATATGGAAAAGAACATCTATCGGGAACGGGTACAATGCGGGTGAAACTAGGCTCAGCTAGTTATATACACATCCTGGACAGCAGTTAAGTTTCTCAGTAATTAATCTTAAAGTTTAAAAATGTCTGCTCAATACTCAAGATGAAAGGGACAGTTCTATAAAAAAAATTTAGATTTAGTGGGGCAAATATCTATCTTTTAACTAGTTAAGGTTTTCGTAATCGCAGGTGGTTTAAAAAGGTTGCCTACTACTTAATTATTATTAAGTAATGATTAATGAATGAAGTAAGCAACACGCGACACAAATTCTTAGCTCAAAATACCGTGAAAATATTAACGTCAAAACAAGTAAACACAACACAGGACCCGGAAGATATATAAGGGCATTCATTATTTCCAACTGTAAGCAAATTCTCACTAAAAATAGATTTTGTGATCGGCACAAGCTTTAAGTTTTGCGTCATCAACCCACGCTGGGGGAGGCTTGCGGTACGCGGAGGGGAGTTGGGGAGACGGGGGACGCTTGTCTTCATCCAGGATGTACGCATGCGCGGCCACAGCGCCTACACTAAATAATGTCAAAGGGCAATCCCGGGCCTGCCTTGATACCTAGGGAGAACCGGCTAAATTGATTATAACACTCAAAGTAGGTCAGTTTTATTCCAAATATTCCCAATTCTTTGTTTATTCATTTTACTTATAGGCAGAAAAGTAAATAAGAAACACGTGTAAGTGGAAAGTAGGACTTTCGGTTGTCCTAGCAACGGCATATTGAATGAATCTGAGGTAAAATTAAGCTGCCTAACAACGGGGGGTAATATGATACAAAGAGGGATTACATTCAGGTAGATTGCTATAATTAGCAATTTGTCTCTTTGTTCGTATAGTAGTTACCTACTGACAGTTTTAATCGAAACAAATCTGTTTCTAATATTATTTTTCATCTCGTCTTATATTATTTTTACGTGATACATTTTACTGTATGGAGTTTATACTAATGTTATAAATGTAAAAGTTACTTTGGCTGTCTTTGACGGCCGACTTAAGAATGGATATACGCTTAACGAGACACGCTTCTTTTTACCGCGATAACCAACACCCACGTCACGGGCGAAACCGCGCAAACAGCTAGTTCTTACATAAAACTTTGTGCATACATTGTACCTTCTCTCTTTTGTTTTTATGATTGTTTTTCAACAGTATTGTTAAGCATTTATGTTTATAGAAATCATTTAGTCTTTGTAAAATCAATCTAAGTATAACACAAATATTAAGGTTATACATAAACAATATTAACTTTAGGATCACAAATAATTTGCTGAATATGTTTAAGCCAATGAAAACAATCTAGTTTTTTTTTTTTGGAACAATTTTAACCTTTTTATTAACCTCTTCAATAGGAGGACGCTCTCAATTTGACAAAGATTTTTTTGTTTAATTTTTTACGATTTTTCTAGTCAAATATGTGAATCGATTTAAAAAAACGGTTTTGTGACCAATATACTCTTTGTACTCTTTACTCACGCCAGAGTTTGTTCCATATATTATTTATAAACATAATTTTATCAAAATCGATTCAGTAGTATTGTTCTTTTTAATCGAAGTCGTTTTTTTTTACATTTTGTGTCATATAGTTATTATTACTTACAAGTACGCAACATAATACCCAGAACTTTAGTGCCACGAAAAAGCTAGTCAGCGTGTTTAATTGTGAAGCGAGTCAATTGCGGTAATTAATAACACAAGACACAGCGACCCTGAATCGAAATCTGATACACTACGAGCTGCGGTCTTTATCTAAGGACGACTTCCATGTTTTTTATTTACTTTACTAGCTGCCCGCCCCGGCTTTTAAAAACATTTTTTTTTTCTTTTATAAAAACCTTCTTCTAATAATAATTAACAAAACAAAAAAATATTAGCAAAATTATTCCAACCCTTCACGGGTGATGACCAAGGGAAATTGAGATTCATTTTTATATATAGTTTGTCAATAGGGACACAAACTGCCTAAATATGTATACATATTATATTATTATCATCCAATCCTGTCCCACTGCAAAGCGAAAGCCTTTCTTCTCTCTTTTTATCTCTTTCTATCTATAATTAGTGTTACATAGCCGTGAGGATGATTATATTGTATAATTATTGGTTTGAATAATAATTTGAGTGCTTTAAAATCTTTAGGACGCACTAAATTACTCGAAGTTTTGACAAAAAAATCGTGTTAAATGGAAAACAATGCTGATTATCTAAGGCTCCTTTTGACGTGACAACGTCTTATAAATTGGTTTGCCGGGTGACACTTCAAGAAACTGGGTAACGCTCCGCTCACGTTATGCGCTTACAATGAGAGCGAGTGAGAGGCACGCGTCCCTTCCACTCGGGCATGGTTAGCCCGCCTAAGAGCGAGAGAGACAGATATTGACATTGACAGTCGTTGTCACGTAAAACTTTCGCCCGTATACCGACTTTACAGGCAACCAACGATTTTTTTTGTCTTGATATTTGCTTTATTAAGATTGTTAGCAACGCACTAAGTCGAGGTGCGAACCCTGAAGGAGTGATCTTAGAACGTTCCTAACATTGTTAGTTTTTCTATTGCTCTGGCTGGAAGCCCTAATAGTTTCGCCAAAAAAGGCCAGTAAATAAAGCAGTCGAAGCCAGCGCTCAGGTTAACTGCGGTACAACTTTAAAAAAAAAAAAATGCTCGTATTATTATTTTTACAAAATTTGTAAAACAAGCTCTACATAATTTGTATTTTTTTTTAATGCTTTTCCTTTACAACTCGTTAGACCTTATCCAAACTTCATAATTAGGTACTCATAAAGGTTCCGACAAGAGTCAGAATACAAAATAAGGATGTAAATAAGCTCCTTCTAGCGCAGTCGAGTAAAAAGATTAAACGACAAAATTTCTTAAATATTAAATACCTACCAGCGCTATTTGTTTTCTTTATCCGTTACTTTTCTGACTTCGTTATTAACTTGAGAATCCGATGGATAAGAATTTTCTATTTCGAACAACAATTAAGTGCATAACTCTACCGTTATAAATATCAACGCGTGCTCGAGTATTTATAACGATCGAATGCTACATAATTCTCGAAAGTATGGGCCAGTCGTACATCTTCCAACTATTTAAATATACTGTTAATAATAATCACATAAGTAGAGTTGTTAGTCGTTGCCCATTAAAGTCCAACAAAACATACAAACACGTAGGAGTACATGTCGGTCTGGCGTGATCATTAAACGATTTTAATCTTAATTGTACAATACATCTTAATCTGATGGTACAACTCCCCTGGATGTACTGCAATGAATTTAAATGTTGCGACCATAATAAAACATACACGCATGCATCATGCAGCCGTCTATATACAGCTCTGTCACTGTATCAAAAACTGCAGTATCTACAAAAATAACACGAAGAAACACTCCTTATACAGGCAAAAATCTCATTCCGTATAGATAAACAAGAATGATAAAACGAATTAGCATTCTCATCCTATGATATGCCCGGCCCCGGTGCCTAGGGGAACATCTGACAAATGCACACAAAGGTCACAATCCCCTCTGTTGCCATTACGACTCCATAAAACGTTCTGTTTTAAATTGCAAGTAAACGTGCAGACGAGTAAAACAGAAATAAATAAGCAAGTCTGCGTTGGCAGCGCTGTTGCTAGGCGCGCTCAAGGTCTGCGCGGCCCTGGCCGTGCCCCCCGCGTACCCTCTGCCCTGCTCCCCGCGCATGTGCATCGCGCAAGCTGCATTCGCCAGCCGCACACACGCCAACAGCCACGCAGACAAGCATGCCGTCACACACACAATCCGTGTCGATACACTGCACGTGTAAGCTTAGGAAGGGTTCGCGTTAGTGAGCGTGTCGTACACACACGATGTCTGATTAATGATGGTGGATATTCTTAGTTTAGTATACAACACACATGTACATGGATTCCATGTGTTTGTGTACATTTGAACTAAATGTGGAAATTGCTTGCTTACGTGACATCCACGGAATGTGTCTTCAGTATTACTAATACATTTTTAACTATTCTTATGTTTTACTAAATACCTGTCCTAAAATGCCAAATGTACCCGAAAATCCTCAGGAAAACATTGCCAAAATTCAGTTTAATATATATTCTTATTTTTCCTCCAAGATCAGTCATCTACCTAATAGTTATACCCACAGAACAGTTATACCTGTCTATTATAATAAAAAAAAACATTGTTTACTGTTTCGAAATAAGTATCACTGAGAAACAAAAGAAGAAAGACTGAATCCATCAAATTAGCGAAATTACGAAGGTTCTTGAAACCGTGTGTAATATATTTTTTATAATATTTATAAAAATATTTTTCTTCTTACATGAATATTATTATTTTAACATACTTTCAAACTATCTAATTCAACAATAAATCCTACAAGGTAATTAATCCGACAAGGTTACACCTTTTTCTCTGCGTAATCTAAACTATTTTTGGAAGTTTCCATTAATGAATTTTTCGCGGAAACAGGGAGGTAATGTTTTAAATATCCTACCTAAATATGCTGACCTACGAACGTTGTACATTAATTAATGGAGCACTGCTAAAAATTAAGTGACGATATAAGTTTTCCCATAGTGTTTCACATCATATACTTTTACTATCTCACTACTTGACCGTCTAACCTATATTTCACAAGAGGATCCTATTTTGTTACATGTGGAAGAAACTGTTTCCGATTTTGTTTTCGAAACCACTATAGGCAATTACCAATGTGACTTTTTCAGAGTTATATGTTATTCTAAGACACCATTGACAATCGGCGAAGGAACACATCGTGAGGAAAGCTGGTTAAAAAAAATGGAATCTGAAATCGGCAAACCGCAATGAGTAAGCGTGGTGATCATTGCTCGTGTCTTCTCTACATGAGAAGTGTGCCTGTGCCCAGCAGTGGGACATTTATATACTGGAATTAGTATTATTATGCTGTATCTAGGTTTAAAATTGTAGCGCATAATACATATTATATATTATAATGCTTCTATGTATCCACCTACTCGATTGTCAAGTGTTCTAAGTTTGGAAGATCTCCAATAATTACAGAATAAACATTAAAATTTAAGTATAATGCAAAAGCAGGAATCCCCTTTATCTTCAAGAATTTAAAATGTTTTGTATAAACTCTTATACAATTTTAGTTTATAATTTATATAGGTAGTCAGATTGTCTAGTAAAATGTCAATAAGCGACCAGCACGTGTTAGCTCATGCATATACACGCTTTGGCAAACTAAATGTTTATTTATTAGATATATATCACACCGTCCCCACGTGTTGGGGACATAATCTATCTTTCAGCATGTAAATACAATGTACCTTTTAAAGATTTATTTCTTATCAACAATTTGCAATGCCATTTCTTTCTACCAACAGTTGCGTTACGTAGTTGTATTCTAAACTGATGTTTACCATTCCTATAATGTATAAAGATTCGATCAAATTAATCTTATTCAGAGAATTCAAATTTATGGAATGGTAATAAGCAGGCATGTCTTAATTTAGTTTTTTAAATTATGCTACATATTGTTCTAAAACCCGTTTCGTAATGTTTGGGACTGAGCATTAAACTACTCTTGTTTTTGTAAATAAACAAAAGGTCGGCCATCTTGGCGGCCATGTTGTTGACTAGACGTCAATGTGACGCGCACGCCCGTCAGCTGATAGTGGTGCTCGACACTGAACACTTGCTAATGCAAGTAAATAACGACCTGAGTATTGTTCAGCTAACTATCTCGACATACGCGTACGTGCAATACATAATGTACATAAAATAATCAATATAAAAACTTCATCATACACTCCATTTGCATGATCGATAGCTATAGCTTGATCCGGTTTTAGATTCACAATACTGAACAATAAAATAGGTTTCGTATTGAATAGCACGTTTGTTTTGGAATTCAAATTCCGAAGGCAACCTGAACGTTTCCTTGAATACCAAGACTGCTGATTAGTCATTCCTCATGTTGCTTACTTTTATTTTAGAAGTCAGAAAATTTTACAACATTTCGTGGGTTCTTACAAAAATCCTTGACTGTGAAATAGCACTGGTTGTAAATAAAAATGACGAATCAGGAGACAGGCAGTATTATTATTTGCTTTGTATCACATTATTGTTATTCAGGCTTAGTGAGCGCGGGTTCAAGGCAAAGCCGCCATCGCCATGTGGGAGGCCCCTGAGTTTCGTATTTTAATGTAGGTAATTCTAATGTATAACTTCAATCATGAACAAAACTCTTTACCCCTCTACTTCCTCTACGAATAGCCGTGTGCCCGTGTCCATAAATTTTGGAAAACCTATATGAAGTATATCGTAATTACCAAATGAAACAGGAAACATTTTAAAGATAGAACCTTTTTTATATGTTATGTTAGGCACCGACATTTTTTAGTCAGCGCAAGATGACGCCACGCGGTTTTTGCTTGCTCCTGTTCGCTAGAATTTTTTGCCATTGTACAACCATACAGCAAGTATCATTAAAGGCTTCCCAACAATTATTGAAATAACAAAATGAGTGTAATTTGATTAAGTGCTTTTAATAAACTTACCAAATTAACTGTGATTAAAAAGAAACTGTAATTATTTGATGATGTTCATGAATTCCTACAGGATAATGCAGATAATCAAAAGCGTCAATACATAAACAATTTCTACACAATCTTCAGATACTTCCGCGTTGAATTTTGTGTAATAAAACTAATCTTAACTGTCTGCTTACTTTGTAACTTGGTATTTATTACGTACAGCATTATGTTTCTATGAGTTCATTGAGGAAAACCGCTTCAATAAATTTAAACAATTGAACATTATCGTTAAACAGATAATTATGACGTTACTAGCTGTGCTCCTACGAATAAAGTCTCGGAATTCACTCAAAGAACACATGTAAATACGGATTTAGAAGATAAAAATATTTGAATTACAAATAGCTATCACTTTTGCAGGTAGGTTCAGCCATGGTATTATTTTTTGACCTTCTGATGTCACCTTTACTTGTCTTATAAATAAATATAAATAGACGAAAATAGACCGACCGTGAGGGGTCATCGATTTCAAATAAGCAAAGAAAATATATTATTAGAAATCCTATAACAAGCATTCTAGGAAATATAGATATTCAATCAACAATACAGCGTATTCTTTATCTATTGATTACATATTCCTAGAATTTAAATCTTAGTAGATAGATATAACACCGTGCATAAGTGATTTACTTAATGGTGTCGTAAATAATTAATTGATGTTTATAAATTAGGTCATCAATTTGTTTATCTCCTACATTCGTACTTAAGTTATCAATTTTATAGAAATTACATATTTATTAAATTTAAGCTAATAGATTCTTATTGGAATTACAAAAATATGATGTCCGCTTTTTAATTCGTACTAAAATTCAACTACAAAAATGAATATAGAAATTTTGTATATTCCATTGTAACATGCTGTAAGAAAATATTCATACATCTATTATTAGCTTTAGGTAGTTTTTATTTATGCTGGCCCATCGAGCCACCGTCGACGCCGGTTGGGATCACCCGATTGCCTTGAACTCATGTTCGACATTTTTTGCGAACTAACGCTACAACAGGATACATGGCGCGGGGCTCTGCTCGGCCCTTTAGTGGTTTAGTGGATGCCCTTGATGGATCTAAGAAATCTTTTGGAGCAGTTTTATAGCCTGGAATTTGGGCAAGCCGGTTTACATTCTTTTTGTTCCCATCAGAGCTCGGTTACATGAAAGCAAGTTTGAAATTTTGTGTCGTATTTCGTTTATATATTGTGTAAGATGCAGAAATAGAGCTGTGGAAAGTGACGTCATGACGTCAACCAAAATGCAATGGATTTCAAGGTAACGTCAACATTGTTTAAGCGACGTGTTTCTCGCGGAAATTTGTTTTTTTCACGAGATACTCATAATAATAACTTCATGATTATGACGCGGTGATAAGACCTCGACTCAAATTGAGTCATGTAGAGGACGCTAGAGTTTGTCGTTCAGGTAATACTGACTGTCAAATGACTAGAGTCAATACTGACGCTCGTACACTACCTCATAACGTGATGTTTGTTGATGAGCTGTTCTGATCAAATTAATAATTAATGACACGATAAGTGTAACAGAAGTCGTGTTCAGATCTTATTACAAACGCAAGGACGCCCGATTACAATAAAGATGCAAACATGAGGTCAATATGAACTTAATAATCTATGTAGGTAAGTATCGTTATACGTAGTAAATTTTATTTGTTGACTCAAAAAATTCCAAACTTTAAATAGATACAGCCGGAACTTAAAGTATGGTTAGTAAACAAAAATGATTTGAGGAAACTTACTGTTGTGAATGTTTCATTTGAAGAAATGTTGCATAATGGTACATGGCGTGGCATCGGAGCGCTGTCAGTGAATAACACATGAGGTGACTACGGCAGGAATTCAGTCACGTAGCGGAACTACATCACCGCCATACAATCTGCACACCGCTGATATGCACTCGGTATCACAACGGTTCACCTGAAAATACCAGCGAGCAATGAACAGAGCGCGGTCGTGTATCGTGCGTCCTGCAGATGCGGCGCGAGACTCGCGGGAGGCCTCAACGTGACAATTTTTACGGAACTGTAATTATTTGTCAGGTGACCCGTTGGGACGCGTCGGTGTGGAAATTGCGATGCGGTGTATAGCGCGGTCGTCGGTGAGGCACTGACGTGAGTGACGGCTCGCCGGCCGCCTGCCGCCGGCCGCTCCTGCATTGCGGCGCGCAGCCGCACTCGCGCGCGCATGACCTTGGCATTGAACTTGGCAATGGGCCGGCGCGGCGAGGAGGGAGCGGGGAGCGGGGTGGGGCAGCTCGGCGGGGGATGGAGATGCACCGGCAGCTGCACCGCCCCTCTCCCTCTCCTTCCGTCATCGCGGATGCCCGAGCCCAGCTTACAGAATACTAAGTACTGATGCCTTCAATTGTATAATGCGAAGATATTCCTTATGCCCATCAATTTAAGAACAGTTACTATTTACATTCGTGGTGTCGTCGCGCTGTTTCCGTTTGTCTTATTTGTTTTTTTACGACATAAAGAAGCGTTTGAAGTGTAATAGGTGGAACATAGGGTTTTATAATTGAAATTTATAAAACCATTTGCAGTAGATTCATATCCGGTGCTTCAGTTATTAAAACAAAAATCGTGTCTAAAAATAATTCTTTGTTTGCAAAAAAATACATATAATTTTTTGGAGTATAAGTAGGTAGGACCTATTTTTAGCATCGTTTAAGTGATTTAAATGGATGGCTGTTTTCATAACTATAGCAACATAAACAGCATTGAAGCATTATAATTTCGGCTTTGTATGTAACACTAACAAGTTGTAATAGAGGAGCGATCATGGTATTTGTTCGTGAACCGCGACTCGCTTGAGGCACATCTGATGTAATATCGGCGGAGCATAAAAACTGGTCGCACTTGAAACTTTAGTTACTAATCGGCGATTTATAAGTCCGCCATCATTTCTTCGATAATTACACGATAATAATGTAGGAAAATCGTCTTTTACATCCAAATTTAATCTAGTATCACCTAGTTATTCAGATGAATCTCATTACAATTGCATTATTATAATATAGGTACATATTGCCAATTGACTTGTTATTTTAGTATTAAAACATAATGAGATGTGGGTGATGAGGCATCTTCCTACATGTATGGGGGAGATGGTCGGGACGAGCGTGGGGGGAGGGGAGGCGCGGGGCGCGGGGTGATGTTTGGGATCGATCTGAGTGCGCGCGCACAGCCGCCGCAACCCTGCGTCGTTTGCTACCCACTCTAAAAGTCCCGGCCACTACCTAGGTACCCTAACTCTATACATTTACGCTATAAACACCAACGATGTACCGAAGTACAAGGTAATTACTGTAGTTATTTTTTTTTTGTTTTGTGTTCCTTAAACACATTACGATTAAGTATCGTTAGGTGGGTCATAACTCATAATCGTAACTTAGCTTCGGTTACAATGTACGTACTAACACTGAAAAATTACATTGCTGACGAAATGACAATTCGCCATAACGTCATACAGATTACGTCATATGAATTTGACAGCAATAACTATTTAATAACAAAATTTTCGCTGTCAAGTCCTATCGCTCTCAATTAGAAGTTCTCAAACTCTAACCAACTTAACTAACATAACCTATGAGTTCCAGTTATGATAGTTTAAAGTTTATTACTTATTTTCACAAAAGTAAGATAAAAATAAATCAGATTATTTTTACATTATTTACGAATCACGGAATAGTTTTTACGACGTCGTTAAGCGATTTAAGCCTATATATGGTGATGTAAGAACAACTCTAATGTACAATAATATTATATAATCACAAAATTAATGTCTAAGACAAAACTTTTTTTTTACAATGCGCCAAGACATATTTCCTAACATACTACCGCCACAAAGGGAAAACAGTATCAAATGCCAACGCAAGGCACTACCTAGGAACTTAGGGTACTCAATTTCATAATGTATCATTGTAACATTACAGTTAAAACGAACTTGTTACACGTCAATTACTTAAATTCAATTACGTATTACGACAATAATGGCCCTAAGATAGTCCCCTGAAGAACTCCTTTTCCTATTTAATCTAGAAATAGCGGATGTTTCAACAGGGATATTTGAACTTGAGAAAATATTTTTTTAGAAACGATAAGGATATTATAGATTTTAACTATCGCTCTCCTTCCTTTTTGTCTGACGTAGTTTCAAGACCCTTTTCTCTAATGCGGTTGCAAAATAACCCCTAGCCTTAATACGTGTGCCGTTGTATTATTCATTAGTCGATAATTAGATAAACACAATTTTTTTTTTCGAATGATAGAGATGCCATTTTAATTACACTACAGTGTAAATAGCTTCTATTTGATGAATTCGTAAAACTACATACAAAATGCGACAAAAGGTACGGTAACGGTTCAGTTTTAAAATAGAAAAGCTAAAGTCTAAATTAATACCTAAATATGTCAACTGGTTGTCATACGCGCATCATCACCCACAGCTGAGGAAAATGGATGACTGTGGTTAACATTCCCCTGCGTCACAGCTTAGAATCCACTTTGATGTTTTTTTAAGTTGCAACATTCAAGAATAATTAGTTCTTAGTAATTATCAAAAAGCATTTTTAAATGTCCACCTAGCTCAACATTTAACTAAGACGACTATCTAATTTGACAGTATTTTTACGCCGAAGCTCTGGCAACTTATCCAGCAATTTTTTTGTTCACTATGAGATCCTTGAAGCACAAACAGAAAACGAAATGGAAGGGAACGTTATGATTCATCTGACATGCAGAAAACAACTCTTGAGAGAGTTCATCGAAGAAAATGTTCTTCTTCCTTCTTTTTTCCCAATGTATTTGGGGTCGCCGCGCAGTGTTTGCTCCTTCCATTCCACTCTATTAGCCGTCATACTGTCATTCACTGATTTTTCTTACATATTATCTCACACGCAATCAATCCACCTATTTTTCGGCCTTCCTTTTCCTGTACAGCCATCCACATCCAAATTCATACCTCTTTTATTCACATGCATTTCATCCCTCCTCTTTACATCCTAAGCAATTTCCTTTCCGAAAGTTCACCCAAGATTATAAGTACATAAATAAATGTCATTCTCCTCTTTGGTGTATAAATACTATTATTTATTGTTGAGTTTGCTAGTCAACTTCAATTGCCTACGCGGTATCAATCACTTTAAAATAGCTCTTGTTTTCAGAAAATGTATTAGTTTAACACCTGACAGGATTACAGTAGGCGGTAACATTTATAACGTGTTACGTATTTAACCAGGCTTCAGAGACATTTTGACCTTTGAAGTGCTCTTTTAAGGTTAAAGTTCGAAGGGACCCAAGTGCGCTAAGTAAGTAATTTGCCCATCAGAGTGGATCATAATCTAATTTTACAAAGTTCTTTAACTTCCTGAATGCTTTGGATTTTTGGATCCATAAAAATCCGACATTCTTTTGTACTCCAACATATACAAGTTTTATTTATGTCTGGCTTATTCTACAATATTTTAGGTTAACTATATTCATTACCCGCAATGGAACGGAGAAGGTATATGAGTTTAGGGTGAGAGGTTGTTTGTTTCGTTCGATGTGCGGGCAATCGACCACTTATCACTAAACCGGTTAGATCGATTTAGATAAGGTTTTTGTATTGGGTTTGTCATTGATGTATGTCTTAGTTTTATGTAATAGTTGTTACATGCCAGGGGGCGCCTAGGCGGCCATGCAATATGGAAATGAATGTTGCCATTTATCTGGAAAACGGTTCGTCCGATTTAAATGCGAATTTCTGCAAATGGCAAATACTTTCTCGACGTTTTTAGATACTTTGTAGATAAGTGTTATAATTGCCAAGTCACTAGGTGGCGCTACAGAAATATCTCTAGGGCTATAGTATTTTTTTTTTTTAATTTCTTTGAATAGGATTTGATGTGTTCCTTACCTACTCAAAGTAAAAAGGATATTTTGAGTCTAAGACTAATAAAATATAAACAAATAATTTAATAGAACTGAAAAATCTCACGGCAGATGTGCAGTGCACTCACTAAATAAAGTTATAATATCTTCCGACTAAAAGAGAAAGTAAACAAAGAAAAACCATTGGGGGCTTTATGTATGTGTTATGACTGAGGTTTCTTTTTCCCTAAAATAAAACGTAACCCATAAAATTGCGGTGTGTTTCTAATATTTGAAATAACATACCTGTGCATATTTTTTGTGGCAGGGCCACCCTTATTTATTCCCTAGGGGTAAAAAAAATAGCCTACGAGCTATTCTCAGACCTACCTAATAAACACAAAAAAAATATAAATCAGTCGAGCCGTTGCGAAGGAGTTCGATACCAAAAACTTTATTTAAGAAGGATTTTTAATTTTTTATATAAGGAAAAGAAGAAAACGAAATAGTCTCGAAAAACAGTAACTAACGATTTAGGAGAACAAGTATTTTTTCATTATTATTATACTGTGGCTAGATCTTCAGGCGGCACATA
Source organism: Diachrysia chrysitis (assembly GCA_932294365.1). Taxonomy (NCBI): domain Eukaryota; kingdom Metazoa; phylum Arthropoda; class Insecta; order Lepidoptera; family Noctuidae; genus Diachrysia; species Diachrysia chrysitis. Next base: position 5,762,433 of record OW028661.1, read on the forward strand.
AATATTCCCCATTTGATCAACGACTAATGAATTATGCATAGTATACCGCATAGGCGGTAATTATGTTTTATAAGAACGTGACAATTAAGGCCTCAGGTGTAATATTTATAAATTTTTCCTTCAACAGTGAGAAATAAATTAAAATCTAGCATGGTGTAGACCAGGGTGTTATTTATTGTGTTGATCATTTTATCAATTTAATATTTGACTTTTTTACTTTAAGAGAGGAAACAAAGGTATAACATTGTATCCCTGAAATGTTTTGTCCATCAGCAAAGTCATGTGATATAAAGTATTAACACGTTTGGTTTTGCATTAAAAAATCTTGCTTACCTGCATTTCAAAATTGAATCACTGCAAAGCCATATTCACACTAGCAGAAACTGAATCCCGGCAGTACTGCGTATAAAGTTACAGCACAGCGTCACAGTGAGCCGGCAAGCCGGGGTGTATGTGGCCTTGCCCTTCACGACGAGCGCGAATCGATAGGCGCGCGCCCAGCTGACCCGCCCCGCCTTGCCGTGTAAACACTACTTTACCATCAATGGAGACTACTTTGTTTTGAAATTGTTTGTGTACTTTTACTGTATACTCTATGGGTAGTTTCATTTTTAAGTTTAGAATGTTTGAGATCAATAATACTTTTTTTTTATATTTAGTAATGTAAGGTTATTTTTTTCTTTTTATTAGGGATTTGTGATATGTGGTTGGTTAGATGTCAGATTATTGTTGTTTGTTTCAGTTTTTAAATTTAGGTTTTGGAATTTCTTTTTTTTTTAGCTATTATAATATCGTGTGATTATAGACACATTAATTTAAAAAAGACGTATCTGTTGTTGGATAACCTGATGCAATACCTGTGTTAATGTGTTACAGACACAAATATAGACCGGTAGGAAAGTCACAATGTAGGTATACCAACGGTACTGTAGGGGGAAATATAACGCATTCGTGAATCACTCACTAAAATGAATAATAGTAATTAATTTAATTTAGAACGTTATCTTTTATTGACTTAGGTGTTGAGTCGAACCAATATTGAAGGAAGGCCAGTTTGTTTACTATGGATTTACATGAAAATGGCTTATCAGTCTGATAAGGATATGTGAAGCATATGACCATTATTGTGCAATAGCAGGTCAGTACCTTTAAATAAATATAGTTATGAGGTTCTATGTCAAAAATAAATTTCAAATACTTGAACTGAATTATGATGTCGTGGTGGCCTGGTGGTTCAACGAACGGATTTGTTTGTACAAGGTTGCAAGCTCCAACCTACTACAGGCAAAAACCAATGTTATTTTTTCAAAGTTATTTATACTTTAATTATTCTAAGACACTATTACTATTACCGGTGAAGAAAAAGATCATGAGGAAACCTGAATTCTTCTTCTTGGAATCTGAAATCGTGAACCCGCAAGTGAGCAAGCGTGGTGCTGCGATGCTCGTGCCTTCTCTATATGAGAAGAGGCCTGTGCCACGCAGTCGTACATTTATAGGCCGTATTTATATCTGTAATTTATATCTACTTGCTTTAGGCTCTTTTAATTTCTGATAATGATTATTTAATACTTTAAAATATATATAACAATAAATTGGCTACCAAATCATCAAGGTTTTTACAACGTAAAGGAGCGAAAAGCAACTTAATTAAACGCGTGTCTATTTAATGAAATAAATAAACATAATACTTTGTTGTCAATAACCAAGTCTCAATTTTTTTTGTTAACAAGAAGATAAAACGACAACATAAATTTCCAATATATAATCCTTGTAATAATATAATATGTATTTACATTTATGGCAACATAAACATTTTTATTAATGTAAGTAGAAATACAAAACCAAGAGAGAACCAATTACATTTGTCCCATCAATAAAAAACAACAATGTCTTCTAACGAACCCACGGCACAGGACACCATTGAATATTTCCTCTAAAGGTACATCAATAAACATTTTTTTTCATGTGGGCGGGTTGGGTTCGGTCGATAGAGGGGTTGAGATGGCCGCCCACTACCCCGTACCACCCCTGCAGCTTCCCCTGACCCAAATAGTGGGGGATGAGTCACGCACGCACACAAACAAACGCGCACACACGCACGCATGCAAACATAACACGCACACAGACAAACATAAACACATGTAAATGGGTGTGTTGTTAGTTGTTACACGATACATGGTGATTGGTAGGGGAGGATTAATTTCTACCCTCCGTAAGTTCGGTCCTTTAGAAAATATCAATAGGGGTTGTCAAGGTTTTTTTTTGTTGCACATTTGCACGTATACTTGCATACTTAGCAGATAATTATTAAGTACGGATAATAAATTTTGGTTAATTGAAGTTATTGATTTTGATTTAGATAATACAATATAATTTAAAAAATAATATTAACTACAAAATTAATGATCCTAATTGGTGTTAATTATTTGTAATTGTTGTAATCAATAAAAGGTTAATAGGTTTTTAGCTACCTAAATCAAATTGTTATTAAAGGTTATGCAAATTTTAGATCTGAGCTGAAAATTATTGTATTGGTTTATGTAGGTACAGAAACTGCAATAAATTATTTGTTCATAATATTATACAAAAACACCGCTACAAACTTTTCATCCATTGCATGATTCATGTCATCAAAACGTAGCAAGTACATAATCTTGCATCCTGCAGACATAGACTAAATAAATGAAGTCTAAATTAATTCGACCTGAAGATTTGGCAGCTCGTACTTGTTTTAATACCTATGGATTACTTTAACACGTTCGAACTACGTTTACATTTAATCGAATAAAGGAATATTAATATGTATGTGTAATTAAACCCCTTTGCAAAAAAAACCGGACAATAGAGATGTTTGCTGTTTAGAAAAAAAATAATAATTAAAGAGTAGTTACTTATTCATTAAATGAAATTTGTTGCTAGCAATAAAATATATCAATAACCAATGATAAACTATATTTAAATTATAACATTCAATTTGTTCAACAATTTTGAAATTGGAAATCTTTCGAGTTTCGACCCCGGTCACATTCCATTATTATAAATTTTTATAAGTACTTTTAATTTTAAGTTTGAAAAGTATTTCTAGACTTTTATTTATGATCCCTATCCTTTAGGAAACCGATTTGTGGCTTACGAGACCGTTAAACGAATCTCGGTTTAAAGTTATACTACCTCCAAATACCTATGTTGTTAAATTCATGCACTCCTCATTCCTACCATATGAAAAAATCTCGATTCCTGTCATCGATATTTTTCACTCTCTACATTTGTAGCATTAAGTAACATCCATATTTTTTTTTATGTTTCCTATTTTAGAATTCCGCGTGTCATTTCTAACTCACTCTATAATAATACTAGGTTTTGTGAGAAGTCTTGAAGAATCTTAAAGACACTGGTATTCACTTTATTCCAACCCAATTGTATGCTCCCAATATTAATTTTACCATCCCATAGCCGCTGATCCTCAAAGAAGCTCAAAATAAAGTCTTTGTTCTACGGTAACTATACTACCTTACAGTCTACAGATCGAAGGAATACAGGTCCTCTCTGTTATTAATATAAAGGTAAATAAACAAGTACAAAAATTAATAATATAAGAACAGGTATTTATCACGGGCATTTGACTTCTAGAAGTATTAGCAATATTTAGTGCGGAGAACAAAAAACTGCACAAAAAGTGGGTATTCAATTAATGATGTGGACACAGGCATACGCGCCGCGTGCTATCCTTGCGGGGTTAAAATAACATCAGCTTGTGTACTTCTAAGTATAGCACTTTGGAATTCTAAATCTTCCAAAATAAAACAAAGAAATTCTAGGGTAATTTTTGCTAGGATGTAGACAAAGCCTAATAAAACATTGATGTTAAAACGAATCTCCTAAAGCTCTAAATCCTGTTTGCTGCTGGGTTATGTAACGAACAATATAACACTAAACAGCCCAACAAGGTAATACATGGCATACAGTATAATTGATGTTGAGTATGAACCTTACTTTCTGGATACAAAGAAACTAAATGTTCGGATTTCCTCCATTTTGCCAAACGTCGGTAGGTACCTACATACTGAAAGGAATTGATTCTAAGAAAGGTATTTATAGAAAATTGCTGGTATACTTCATTAACCACATTGTCGGTAACATTTACATCGATTTTTGTTCCCAAAACAACACCAAAATTGTTTGTTCAGACGATTAGCGTGCAGAACGGGTGACGTGAGACGCCACGCAAGGTGAACTGACCAATTTCGCGCAATGAACAAATCATTTATTCACACTACCTACGACTATGTTACCCAGCTGTCGTTTAGTTCCTGTTATTATGGAACCTCGAACAACAAGCTCATCTAATTAAACCGTATCTTTCCAAAACACGCGAACTGATTGCTGTACTGTATATACATATACGACGCATACATAAGTGGAAAGCGTGATTACAAACATTACACAACTGATCGATTTTTCTCTACGCCGGAATGCGGGGAAATATAGTGAATCAGTAGTATTACCTTTGTCGGTGAGTCCAGGCAGGTGTTGTGAATCAGGATGCAGGACACTCGCGGCGTTTACTGCGCATTAGCCCCTCAGAAGCTGTTTCCAGAAAGAGGGCGCGCAAGAAGAACCTACCGACGCGGCGGTGCGCGGCTGAATCGCTCGGCCTCGACCTTGGCCGTCAAACCCGCGCATGCGTCGCGCGTCTCCCCCCGCGCCGCTGCGCGCCTGCGCTCCCCCCTGCCAATTATGTCATTATGATGTGCCGTCGAGTTCGCCGCTGTGTTGCCAAACACAGTCGCGCTCTGCTGGAGTCGAATCCAGATTTTTAATAAGGTTGAATGATAGATGTATCAAAACCAATTCTTGGAACCAAATTGTAGGCAGCTATTTATCACGATAGGTACACAGCAAACACACCGAGTTATTAAACTGGCTAAGGCATTGTTTAGTATTCTAAACAATTCAGAATTTAGATCCTATATCAATATAATGAAACTGTTGAGGCTAGAGGAATCGCAGATTTAGATGTTTAGTTTTTTGTGTCCCTTAGGGTATGTACCTATGTATGTCTGTTGGTCTCTCTTGCTCTTTAATTTTTCTGCTAGATGCCTATCCTTCGATTTTTTGTACTTGTCGTGAGAATTTTTCAAATAGTTCGTCGATTTGGTCGACTTTTACAAGTTCTTCGAACTAGTTGGGCATTTTTGCAGTGCAGATTTTATCAACGCCAAATCATTCAGTCCTTTACCAGTCGGAGCTAGCTTCTAGTCAGATACAGCTAAATATGCATACGTACTTTACATAGAACGACTGAATATCTGGTTTCCTCAAGGTATTTCTTGGAAAAGAAGTTGGGGGTTATGTGGAAATAAAAAGGAATAACAAACTAACCCGATTGGTTGCTTGACTTTGCTCCTTATTCACTGACTGATTGATCAAAAATTTTAGGATGATGTAAAAAGCGTGATTGACGCTAGTTTATAGATATGAAGTAAGAATAAAATATGCAAATGCAAAGAAGCCTGAATACCAAAGTATTTAATTTGTTCGCATTTGGGGAGACTGAATGCGATTATACCTTTCCAAATTCAGGACCGATTTAATTTAGCGTCCTTAATTTAGGATAGTGTGTTGAGCGCATTTTACTTGTGTCGTAATAATTTAAACATAAATCATTTACTACGATCTTCAAATGTTTCTAATGCTTTGTTGATAGTAATGAAACTTAAGCAGCCAAAATCTTACAAATAAGGGATGACGCTTGAACATGAGTGAGATATCTTATTATCATGATTGACGCATTAGGTCATATACCTACTATATCTGCAAGAACATTGTACTTTGCCTCATACCTACCGCGTTATAGGTACCTGTCTAAGTGAATTACTGATTTTGTATAAATTATATTATTTTACACTGTGTCCTCAATCCTGTATTTTGCTGAAGGGTCTATCCTACAGTCATCGTGTGTTCATAGTGAACTACTGTCTAAAGTCTGGTGAAGCAGTCAAAGCCTGCGCTCAGGCTAACTGCGTAAATCTTTTCATAAAAAAAGTGAATTATTGTAGATTTCTCTTTGCGCAGATGAGGGTAGGTATTGATATTTAGGCGCAAATTAGGAAGAGTAGTATGACTTTCAAACTATAAACTTTCAAATGTTTTAAGCTACCTATGGGATTTTTTTTTGTTGCTGATACCTTAATTATTTTCCTTTTATGCTAAACCCTTGGTGGTCAAAATCATTTTTGAACACTGGTAATATGGCAACACAAATTAGTACCTACTAAACACTCCATAAAATTGTATGTGAACAAATAAATTGTCAAGCGTCGGATGGTAATGAAATCTATTAATAATGATAACATCATGGGCACTGATGTAATCTCATTGTTGATTTACCTGCACTTGTGATTATGTATCGCTGGCTCACTGGCTGCATCGATGTAAAGTTAAGAATACATAGCTTATGCAACTATACTAACAAACTAATAAATATAGTCTGAACTGTAGGAAGTATGCACTTACGATAGTCATGTGCACTTCCAAAGATGAAACTGAAGATTCGATCGCTGGAAAAATATTATTTTTGGACTGTCGAACCTAATTTCGTTTTTTCTTTAGTGCGAGGGGAGATTTAACGAAATAAGTAAGTCCATTATGTAATAAGTAGAAAAAAAAAATCCAAATCTTTTACAATGACTGCTTGACTCCCTTCCCAGTTTTGGTGAAATTTGGAATAGAGAGGGGTCGTATCCCGGAGAAGAACGTAAGTTTCTTTATATCCTGATAAATATTTCTGAAGTTGATCATTAATTTTATTGTCATTTATAAATATGATCCACTGTCTGCAAAGTGTCTTGCTGGACGCAGTGGCTTAAACACTTCTTTAGAAATAGACATTACTTCTTCCTGTTGGGTGTTGATGATCCTGTTGTATAGATATCATGAATCCTGTTGTAATAAACACTTGACTGTTTTTGGATCTTCCAGGACTTCATTTCTAAATGCATCAAAGATTGTATTGATGTTATTGTGTCCTGCTGTCGGATTGTCGGATTGTAGTTTGCATATCAGTCTTTGTGATAGTCAAATATTTTTGAGAAAACCTCTGCAAAAAATTTTCTTATCCAATCCAAACAACTAAAAATCAAAATAAAAATGAATTGGTAGTCCAAATATAAATAAGTCTAAATAGCAAACTGAATTTCTTGATAAAACCAGCCTAGTAGCGACATCTAGGTATATGTTTAGACAATAATGACAAAAGGTACATTGTTGATACCAGCAAAAGTATGAACCAGTTCAATACTTAACATTCAGATGGCAGCACATGTACAAAAAAAACTATTCGGTATTTAACCGATTTAAAAAATGTAGGTTATGCATTCGATCATATTGAACACGCATTATATCGTGACAACATTTATTAAAATATGGTAATTTCAAAATGTGCTAAAGGTAGGTAGGCGTAAAGTTGGTTTAATTTTAATTTTGTTTTATTTTGCAAAGTTAAATTATGTAAGGGAGTGGGGATGTGTTAATGAATTAACATTCAGGCGGATTTAGAAAATCACTAATGCCTTAATGTATAAGAACATAAATAAAAGTACCTACTTACGTAGTTATAAAATCTAAAATACTACCTACCTATCTACCCTGTTGTCACTGGAAAAATATCTTAATTTCTGTGACTACCTACGTGAATACTGAACAGTTCGATATCTTTTGCAAATATCTTAAACTTTCGCATAAAATATTAACTTTATTAATAACTCTGTTAATTAAAATCCTTTAATTACAAACTTAAATTGCAATACATGTTACTTTGTTCAGGTCAAATTGCGCAACTAGAATTAGAAACCACTTCTTGACGTACGATTTAGCTGATGAAAACTTTAATTCCTTAGCTTAATCTAATATAATTACCCTAGCTAGACCGTATAATTAAAGCCTTAGACATAATTTCTTCACTTGAAGAATGAAGTTATAGATCCTTAAAAATGGTAAGTAAGGACTTGAGCTAGCCTGTTTAGATTTTAGACGAGAAATGTATGGTGTCCGGAAGGTTTCCGTGAAGATGTCCACTGCCAGTCGGTATGGAATCAACACTGGTGGTTGCACTGAATGATGTTGGGATTTGCTCCATCGTCGCTGGTATTTTCTTGATCCTGGAATGTACAAAAAAAAAAAGATTTTCATACAAAAATATAAAAGATGGCAGGAATTTTATGAAAATTTCAATCTTATAATATGAGTAGATACGTTATGGATAGGTATAATTCGGCTTCATGTCGAATGTCACGGTAATCGTTCGATTCTCGATTCTTCGATTCTCGATCGCTGAAAATCAGCACAATCGAAATGTCCTCACTCCGGTATCTTTTTAAAACCGGTATTTTGTTTCGCAAAGACTTGATTACTGAGGATGTGTTTTATTAGAACTATGTATGCCAAGGAATAAAAGAGAATTCTACTAAAAATCAAACTTGAAATGATTCTCGAGATACTTACTTTGGTTTCAAACACACAGCCAAGAGTTTATTAGCAGGAGCCTCGGCGAATAGCCAGAGAAGAAGAGCGGCGACGCATCCCCAGAAAATGATACCGACAGATGAGTTAAGCTGGAAATATTGAAACAATGTTTATTTAATACTTTCATGCACTGTAAGGTACACGCGGACTTAATGCTAGAAGGCATTCTCTACTAGTCGACCTTAGGGTGGTCTAGGCAAAAACGTGGTAGAAGCAAAGAACAATGATATTATACACAAAAATGAGGCAGATATGTATATATTAGCGCTCGCATTTTGAAGAATCGAAAATCTCCTATATAGGACCTTTTTAAATGATCGCCATCTCTTTTACTTACGTGGTTATCCTATCTTTTATACTATTCATTAGTAACAACATTTTGACGTATACCAGAAAACCTATATTACATAAGGTTTTAAACGTCTGTAACTGGATTACATCGAAATGTTTATTTTTCGATCGTAGGTGCAACTCCTAATACAAATTTATGTAATTTCATTTCTGTTTTTTACAAGATTATAAAAAGTTCAAAGCTAGCTTGATCTCAGAAATTCCAGGTAGATTCTAGTTTCGTGAAATACTTATTCGATAAAAATATGTTTAAAAGGAGCTTACAATTTCGAAGTAGTCGTTATGCTGTGGGTTCCTGGTAATGAAGACGTTGCGGGTGATGAGGATGGAATGCGTCAGGTACAGCCCGTAGGAGAGCCGGCTGAGAGGCACCCACGGGTACCAGCTCAAGAATGACTTAACGAGAGCTGAAAGAAATTAATTATCAAATTGTATTTAAAGTTCCAGGTGGAATATATTGTATTTAGGTATAAGTAGTCAGGGACCCATTAGTTTTTCTTGATTCTAGTGATATATGTGTGTATATTTAACGCATTTTTAATTACTTAGGGTCGTACTCCGTCCTTGTGTGTTCCATCATAAGGTAGAGGTGCGTACACGCTTGAATTACCAGGCTAAATTAATGATTTATAATTATAATATCATAGGTACTAATTATAATAAGCAATCGAAAGAATTGAACTTTGGATGAATATTCACAAGTAATACTTACGGACATGTCCAAACGAGCAGCACAGTACTAGAAGCGCTACACCACAAGCCCAGGCGGGCCTGTTGAGCGCGGCATACACTGCACCCTCCAAGGGGTGGTAGCTGCGCCAGAGGAACGTGCTGCCCAGCACCATCACCACCAGCATTAACAATAACGCTGCGCAGGTACCCAGGACTGACCATTTCTGGAATTAAGCTTTATAATTATCTAATCTAGTCAGCCAGTATCCTATTAGGCAAAGGCTCTCACGCACTAGACAAAATTCATCCCTGTATCGCGGGAGGTTTCACTAACATTTAATTCACAAAAAACAGACTTAGAACAACCATTAAATGTTTGTCCCATGCGGGTATCGAACCCGTAGCACGTCGCGCAGTGTTAATTGGCGTGGTGACCTTTACCGCTCGGCCATCTGTGCAGTCAGGTTTTATACTTACTTCTGTCCTGTGCTAGCTTATATTACAAAAGCAAATCTATTCTTAGTTGATTTTAGAGCTGTTGATCTACAAGAATCCGAGAGGTACCACACCAAGAAGAAGTTAAAATACTATAGTAACAGAACTAAAAATTAACTTATAATTACATGCGAACAATGCGACAGGTGTACATAGAAATTAAAGAGATTTTTTCTCTCATTCCAAATATTTGAAAACGGTTAAAAAAAAAGAACGGAAAAAAAAATCGGGCGACTAAAGAGTATTAAAAGCAATATTGCCAGTGTTATAAATAGAAGTTTTAAACGTTACCTGCTTAATCCTGTTCAGATTGCCGTTCTTGCTATATGTTACAAACAGGTGTCCACTGTAGAAGCCGACCAGGTAGGCAGCATACCGAGTGTGGCTCTTAATGTACGTCACATGGAATTCCTCACTGCCACGAGGATTTTTAACAAATCTGAGAAAAAAAAAAAGTCAAAAGTGTACATTGAGTTGTGGTTCGGGTCTGCAGACTGTGGTAGGGAATGCAGCATAGGCATTCATAAAAGAATTTGCTTAATATTTAATGTCTCTATATCTTCTTTATCTTTCATACATAGTATAAAACAAAGCATCTCCCGCTGTCCGTACGCTTGGATCTTTTAAACTACTTAATGGATTTTAATTTAAATATTATTATATTTTTTTTAATTTTAATACAATTTTGTGTGATTAACGAGTAAGGTTTATATGTATAATTCATTTATGGTTTATCTAACCGTTTAAAGCCGCAGCGGGTCGCTGTTATATATAAAACATAGCAGGGTTAGTTACTCAAGAACTGGTGGACAGATTTTCATGAATATTAGTCAAATATTGCTAGTAGGTCAAATATTAAAAAACTCGTGTAACCTAACTGGCCTTCACCCTATGGATGTCCAGATAAGAGTAATTATATTGATATTGGCGGGACAGAACAACACGATACAGTTCTATTAACAAGAACAATGGCCCAAGGAAATCCTCCGTGATGAAACTATCGTATCTTCATTGTTGAATGCGTCACACGTTGATGGAAATATACAACTTTTTTTCTATAGGAAATATTTTGCTTTAAGCCTTTTCCTAAGATAAATGACGTATTACTGAAAGCCTATTATGTAACACAGTTTACCTTGATATCTATGAAAAATAATATAGTTAAAATTTTCATACATACTTTAAAAATTAGATTGTTTATTTATTCGTTTTATAGTGAATGTTTAGGCATGTAACATAACCCATCACGAGAATTAAGATAAACAAATTTTGAATACGATCGTTTTAAGAGATTTCTTGTTAATTCAAATGTAATGTGGATTAGAAATACATATAGGTATAATTATTACCCAATGAAATATAAATTATTAATCCTCAATCTATACTATAATATTATAAAGCTGAAGAGTTTGTTTGTTTGTTTGTTTGTTTGTTTGTTTGAACGCGCTAATCTCAGGAACTACTGGTTCGAATTGAAAAATTCTTTTTGTATTGGATAGTCCGTTTGTTGAGGAAGGCTATAGGCTATATAACATCACGCTACGACCAATAGGAGCGGAGCATAAATGAAAAATGTTGCAAAAATGAAAAACCGTTAAAACTAAAACACGCGAACAAAGTCGCGGGGGACAGCTAGTAAGTATATAAATCTCGATCTATATATAAAAATAAATTAATGGAGTTGAAAATCAACTGAAAGCTTTAAATAAAGACAACTTTATAATAATATTTACAACCATCGAAGGAAATATTTAATACGTAGTAAAACAATAAAAACTCATAAATTAACAATCGAATCGCACGCAATAAACATGTAATTGTTATGGTGAATGGACCTCTAATGACCGAACAACATGCAAACCAAATCTTAACACGTTTAAGAGGCAGTCGCTTTGTATTACTAACTTAGATTAAAGATTTAGGGCGGATTTCACGGACATATAAACGCGATCAATTAAACCTCTTCTCGTTCTCTACACATTAAGGTATCTATCAAAACTTAAAATCCAACTCATTGTATAAAATTCGTGAATTAGATCATGTGACATCAGTCGTCATTACAAAAAACATATTTTTGTTTATATTTTAATTTGTTTATTGAAGTGTATGGTTACAGTATGCTACATTTATCATGAAATCGGTAAGATACTCAAGACTCAAATGTTGTTTTACAGATTACACATCTATGTTTGAAGATATAAATAGTATAAATCTTAGTAAGTACTCAGCCCAGTACTTACACGGAACAATCATAAATACTGAATATAACTATGTAATCATTAATTATAATAAGTATATAATCATTAATTATGAAGACTATAATCTAACCCCTTGCCCTCTAACGCCTGGTAACGTATTTCTTAACAAACTCGATCCTAATAACCAAACATAATAAGAGTACAACAGATAAACATGTTTAATTTTTATTACGATGCTCTTAATTACCTGTATAATAAATATAGCTACTACTATTTAATTCATGGGTTATGTTCCAGTTGGTGTAGTTTGCTACAATTATAACTCTTAAGATTTTATAGCCAGAAGATAAGACATGATAGCATTATGCTAATAATGTTAAAAAAACACCATCGTATAATATTTATATATTCGGTACATGAGTTCTGTGATTGCTTTGGGATACTGGGTACAATAAACGAAGTCGTGTATAGTACCGAATCGAATACTATATTCAAATATCCAATAGGCATGTATCCTATTTTTTTTTAATGCCCGCCTTGTAGATTAATGAATTTAATTGGACACGTATTTTTTCTTTTTTCCTGCAAACAAAAAATGATTAAAATACAGAGAACGAAAATTTCGCGTGACGTCACTCCTCGCTACAATTTTAACCAAGGCGAGGTGTCATAAGCCTCCACTCCGAAACTTTAAAGCGCTGTATCTTCTGATAAAAGAAAAAATACATGCCTAATATTTTTTTATTATCTAACTGACGGACTAAATAGATTTTAACTTTTCATACCCAGTCAACATCCCTATTTTACATTTTTTTAAACTAGGTTACTTATATATTGTATCCTATAAACGCAGTTCTTTTTTTAATATGACTTGTGAAATCGACCCAAAAACTTACTCGAAAGTAAACAACTGCACAGCTGACAGTCGGTAGATGTAGTTGATGATGCCGGGCAGCACTACAGCGATGCCAGTGATGATGGTTGCCATGGTGATGCCCAGGGTAGGCATTCGACGGCACACGTAGTACACCAGGACTGTGACCACGAAGAAGTGGAAGTCGCATGGAATGTACCACGATACCACTATACACTACAGAATTTAAACTTTGTTAATGCGAAGGTCATTACTTAATTTAAAATAGAAGAAATTTAAAATAAAATAAATTAGTAGCAGCTCTGATATCTAAAGGGAATAGAAATACAAATTGCAACGTAATGTGCAAGTTAATTGAATGTTTGTAAAACCCCCAATTACAGTGACCAAATTAGAGCGGGAGTCGTTAAAAAAAACGAACTCCTCATATTCTTTCCATCAATAAATTATTATAAGGTGGTAGTTTATATCATTATTAAATATTAGTTAGTCTGATATACCTTCGGATAGTATCACAATTTGCATATAATTGTAAAAAAGACATTGTGAGATCGGTCCCAGTAAGTAATAATAAATAAAGGAGGACAACATCACAATACAGATTGTTCTGAACTCAAAGTAAGTAGCTAAAGCTCTTGTGTCATGGAATCAAAGACAAGGTACCACAAACACCCAGACCCGAGACAATGCAGAAAAGCGGTTTTCGAGGTTTTTCTACAATGACGCGTCCGGGGATCGAAGGCGGGACACCAAAGCTGGCACCAAACCTTAATAGCCGGTGTAGGTATAAGTCACTCGATGGAGGTTGACAAAAATAGACAAATTCTGTTTTACATCACAGTTAAACGGAATCTGCCCTTTTGGCTGTTACCAATATTTTATTTAAGTTTATTCTAAATTCACTTACAATATTCTCAGTGTCGATATAATTGCTGATCATGAGGAGGTTAAGCCACCAGTTCTTGCGGCACTGTTCCGTGTCGTGGGCCACGGCCCTGTTCCACAGTGGGCCAGTGCCGGTGTAGGGGAACACCGCACACACGTAGAATATCACCACTGCGAATGCTACCACTAACCTAAAATAGGAAATGGTTGAAGAAGGTTCTAGAGATAGCAAGTTCAGTTATAAGCAGTGACTTAGCAACAAATTAATACAATTAATATGAAAATGAATCCCGATTTCCCTTGGTCATGGCGTGACTTGAGAACGACTGTATCGATTTCGTATATCCTTTTTTTAAGTTTTCTAATACGCTGTAGAAGGTTCTTACGGAAAGAAAATTAAAAATTTCAACAACTATATTTAGTACGACTATATAAGAATAAAGAATAAATTTATTGTTTCAAGTTTACAATAGTTTCTTACAGGTATGTTGTATATAAATGTGAATTTAGCAGACACCTGTTTTTTTAAAATATCAATATTGAAATGTTGCAAAACAAGAAATAGAAAATATGCAGTTCGAATTGAATGTTCAGAGCTAAGACAGGACAAAGTCTGTCGGGTCGGCTAATCTATACTAATATTATAAAGCTGAAGAGTTTGTTTGTTTGTTTGTTTGTTTATTTGTTTGTTTGAACGCGCTAATCTCAGGAACTACTGGTTCGATTTTAAAAAATCTTTTTGTATTGGATAGTCCGTTTATTGAGGAAGGCTATAGGCTATATAACATCACGCTACGACCAATAGGAGCGGAGCATAAATGAAAAATGTTGCAAAAATGGAAAACCGTTGAAACTAAAACACGCGAACAAAGTCGCGGGGGACAGCTAGTATGTTATAACTTTCTTACCTTATATATCTCTTAAGAATAATGAACAATGGATTTGGCAATCTTTTCATTTTGGCAATATTTGAGACGACGAGAAATCCTGACAGTAAGAAAAATGTGTCCACGAAGAGATCATCGTGAAGGATGAGCAATCCAAGTGGTGACTGTGCCTCCTGTATAAAAAAGATAACCACATTGCATTGTGAAAAACAATCTCTCTATCAAAAGGGTTTTTTATAATAATTATTTATTTGAGTATTTCTCATTCAAAATACATTTAAACATACAAGTTTTATAAAACTGTATGTTACCTTAATAGACAGTAAAAAAAGTATACCTACACAACATTTGTACCGCCAAAAATTTTACCGTCAGTATTTTTTTAAATACTGTCTGAGTATACTTGGGTATTTGAGAGGATTCTAACGATAACTTAACCGTTGAAATCCCTCCAGCCGTTTGGAAAATACGAGGTAATAAAGAAATTTACAAACAGAAATATATAAACATACAAGATACGCGCAAAAAACATAACCCTTCTTTGGCAGTCGGGTAAAAATGCAAACCTGATCTGACGTAAGTCCATCACTGATTGGTCCAGAGTTAGAAATTCCGATCTGATGATCCAATACGATGAGGCATATTGTTAAGAATCGAATACCGTAGAACACTTCTATACCTTCCTTTTTAATTCTAAGAAGGTCAAGAGAATTCTCTTTAATACAGAAGGACTGAATAACACCCGCTTCTGAAAATAGATAGACTCAATTAGATACCAAACTCCATTAGATACCAATAAAACGTTGAGGCATAATAAATATTAGAATGTAGGTGACCTTACTTCTTGTATCTGGATCCAGTTCGTGTCGTCGACAGTTCAAATATGTGCAGGCGAGAGAAATTATAACTAGTGATCCCATGACGATGCTGTAACGATATCACTAAATTAATTTATGGAACAGTGTGAAGAAATTTTGTTTTTCTACTACAAAATATGTGGCCTATAAGTGTCTGAAAAAACAGGCCTCAAAGTGGCATAAAAACTGTTTTTCAGGAATGTGCTAATTTAACAAAAAAAGCAACATCATGATTTGCAGTCCTAATCGCTATACTATCTTCGGCTAAGGGCAGATCCCTCTCTGCCCTGGGTGTTTTTGTTGGTGTAAGTTTGACATATCCCTACATGCCCTCGGCGAGAATTGAAGCCATTAGCTTTTGAACCCAAAAAAAAATTATTCCTACCGTCTTTTTTATCATTACTTTAACAAAGTTAAGCCACACCCATGACGAGCCTTTGTCATCTCGTAGATCCATCAATAAAAGACTAACTTTACGCATATAAGTAACTGGAAGTTTTAATGCTCAAATGTCTAAACTCAACTTACAAGAACGCATAGAACAATGTATCATATTCCCTTTCGTTGTCATTACTCTGGCAGGGCTCGGTGACGCTGATGTTGGCTCTCATGCCAGCAGCGCCAAGATGGCTTCTTGCTAGCATTACTCCTAGGAGACGCTCCACAGTGATTGGTGCACAAGCGGCCGGTACGCAGGCGCCCCATGTTAGCTCGTTTAATGGACGAGTGTGTGGTGGACGATACTAGACGAGGAAATTAATGAATCATGATATACCACATTTTGACTAAACGGGTGATGACAAGGTTTTAAAGGTTAGCGGTCACATTGCCAGTATACTACACGAGTAGGTTCTCAAAAATTCTATACTTCAAAGACAACAGTCTGAACGCAATTCGTAGATCAATTGAATGCGTGTATTTATCTCCATTTAATATTTCTAATTCATTGTTTTATGTCGTGTGTTCAATCTTCTGTCGATCAGACAAACAACACGCGACATTTGCATAATTAGTTGAGTACTAAATACATAATAAAGGCGCAGTGTTAATTGTTAATATTATGTTGTAACCTAACCTTGTGAAACCGCAAAGAATACGCAATCCCCTAAGCCTAACAAATTACTTCCTATTTACATCCATGTCGGAATGAGTACTTCATTTTTTTAATTAAATTAATCATTTAATATGAGGATTAATTCTCTGGCATTGGCATTGTCTTCTTATAGAAATTTGTTTTTACGTCAAAATAATCGGTTTATATAAAAATATGGGTCAAAATAGTGTTAATGACTAATATTGTGCAACAAGCAAACTTTTCTGTATAAATATACAAATAATACAAAAGATGCACCGCCGACAACAATACTCAGAATTTATAGATGTAGGAAAGCCAGTGGCGCTAAACCTTTTTTAAAATCCATTAAAAAATCTCATGCTCAAGTAACAATCTATCTATCTTCTATCTATTTATATCTATACTAGCTGTCCCCCGCGACTTTGTTCGCGTGTTTTAGTTACAACGGTTTTTCATTTCCTCCTATTGGTCGTAGCGTGATGTTATATAGCCTTCCTTAATAAACGGACTATCCAATACAAAAATATTTTTTCAATTCGAACCGGTAGTTCCTGAGATTAGCGCGTTCAAACAAACAAACAAACAAACAAACTCTTCAGCTTTATTATATTAGTATAGATTTGTCTACATATTCTATCTATCTATATATATCTATCTTCTAAATCTATACATGTATTAATATTATAAAACAAAGTCCCCTGCCGCGTCTGTCTGTCTTTCTCAACGGGATAAACTAAAAAGTTTCCAAACGACTAATTACTTACTTACCATTTGAAAATTCAAATGGTAAGTAAGTAATTAGTCAAGAACAAGGTTTGTTTTAATAATTTATTTATGTTTTGTAACGCGGGCTAAGCAGGGGCGGGTCGCTAGTAAGTTATACAATACTCTACGTTAAACTGAATACGTTGAGACTGAAAGCCGACCCCAGCGAAGTTTAGAGGAAAAAATATCAAGTATGGTTTTTATTTCTTAAATATAATAAATAAGCTTACCTCAATGAAATCCAAAGCAGACTGGTAAGGGTAGTAGGGCTTTTCGACCCGTCTTCTCACAGCCTTATCAGTCCTCTCCAAAACGATTTCAGCGAGACAGTATTTGGTTTTTAATTCCGTTTGGGTTTTGGTCCAAGGCGCGTTCATGCACTGGTCGAAGTTCCCGAGCTGGTACCTGTTTCCGAATAGAAGGCCTTGGGGCTCCGAAGCTTGGGCATCCCAGTCTGTATGTTAAATATATAATTTAAAATATAAGATATATTTCTTGCAACTAATCATTCAATTTTGATGTAACTTAATATGTATTGTGTGTGCAAAAGCAAATGGTCAAAATCCGATTATTAGTTTCAGAGAAATGTGGGACAAAAACACACATTTATTTATGTGAGTGCGATAATGCTACATTCGTATTTAATTGACAACCGTCTCCTTCTTATGACGGAGGTCAAAATTAATACCTATTTTTAGTTTTGTGATGTAGATGAAAGTTTATTTTTATTATTATTATTAATTCTAAAATTGTGGCTTCATAATGCATTTCATGCAAGAAAATGTGCATATATAAAATAATTTTTGTTCCTAATTTTAAAATTATTCAAGGAAACAACGTAAATTATAATTACACAATTTTTGTTAATTCTTTTTTGCAAAGAGGTATTGACGTACTGCACTAACGTAGGTCCTATATACTAAAATATTGCAATTGCAACATTTTATTCTATTATTTATTTATAATAACAAATATATATTAGTTGCATCATAGCTACTCTCTTTTTTTTGTAGTTTATATTGTATAGTGACAAGGACCTTGAGAAATAATATTTTATCGTATTATTAGAAAGATGGCTGTAAAAAAAAGTTAACCGAAAAGGTATCGTCTTTCGTTATTATTTATTGCATGCCGTTAGTTTGTTTGCGCTGGAATGACGAATTTTGTGTTTATGTATGATTATTGGCATAACGATATGATAATTAGCATATTATTTTCAACCGACGAAAAATGAGGAGATTCTCCTTAACGTCAATTAATTGCGTTACAGAATGCAATATTAGTCAGAGATCGACTTAAAATTAGCTATTTTTGGTGTTTCAGTTTCTCTTTTCTTCTTTTATTTTTTTTTTAAACTCTTTCTGTTGCATTCTCTGTCTCAATATTTTTTAATACCTACGTAATATCTGAATATATAATTACGAAAATGCAATAGACCGTTCAAAGTGGAAGAATAGGAGGTAGGACTGTGCTACGAGTATGTAGCGGGGCGCTTATTGTTACGCGAGACTGTATTGTTACTGCATTTAAATTTGACTTACCCCAAACAGCCCACAAAGTAAAGTTCTGTAAACTGTACAGCAAAAGTTTGATATGATTAAAGCACGGTTCCTCTTCAGCAGTCCAGTTCTGATTCTTCAAAGTAAACAACACGTCATCCAGGTACACACTACTTTCACTATCAGGTACTTTTTTGGGAGACTCGTATGCTTTTTCACTTATTTCCTTTGACAAAACAACTTGTGTTTTATTGCCAGTAGGTAGCTGTGTTGTCAAAGTCTCACTATTCTCTACATATTTAACACGATCTGTCACATGGCATTTTATTTTATTTATTGCAATAATACCGAACAACGTCAAGTAAATGTACTTCATTGTTTCATAAGTCAGTAGTACACTGAAGCTGGGATGGTTCTGTGTGTAGTTATAAAAGAATAACATTGCATAATTAAGTCAGGCAATGGTTTATCGGCAATTAGTTTCTATTGTGATCAGGCTCGTACCTACATAGGAATGGGGTAAGTGATTGTTGATGGATTGTCGATAAAACATTGTTGTTAAATGTAAACAAATGCAGGGCGTTCTCAGGCAATCTAAGTAACAATTGAGGATAAAATTTTAAATAACCAAAGGGTCGGATAGATGAGATTGGTACAAAATTGTAAAGAATGGAACGTAACAAGAAAGGCTTGGACGAGCAGTGGGATAATTTAAGGGCTGTGGGATAATGAAAGTTAGTATCGACCTTCATTTGCAGGAAAATTAATTCATATAGGTAGACGATCTCCGTGGTCGAGTGGTTTTCATGTGTTCGCTAGCTCTGTGGTCGAGGGTTCGATGCCCAGACGGATCAATTTAGAAAACAACTTTTCTACATTGTCTCGGGTCTGGGTGTTTGCGGTACCTTCGATTTCTCTGATTCCATAAACAAGTGCTCTAGCCACTTACTTTGGATTTAGAGCAATATTATTTAATAATTGTAGGTTTTTATTTTATAATAATTCTTGCTACAAGTAGCACTTACTTCAAACCTAAGTTTCGGACACAAAAAAAAATATTCTTATCAGGACATGTGTTCGCTACCCCTAAACGCGCGTTATCTTGAATCCATCGAAAGTGGGCGGGCAATAGAAGCGATACTCATAATCGTTCGCTATTTTATAACTAGTATTATCCAAAATAGTCCACGATTCAAAAAAACGCCATCTATTGGATACACTACGTATTTTTCACGCTTGCTCTCCTCTACTACTTGATAAGGGCGTTCGTATGGGGTACGTTGAATAGGGGTAGTAAGCAAGCAGGTACTGTGAATGAGTTTTAAGAGAAAATGTAGATGTCGCTATAAACTTGAATACACCAGTCTACAGACAAAAATATATTTATTTTACAATTTATTATATTTAAGTATTTTTTGTACGAACATCAACTTATACATAATGCTATTTTTAGATAGTTATTCATACTAATATTATAAATGCAAAAGTCGCTCTGTCTGTCTGTTACGCTTTGACGAATAAACCGCTGAACCGATTTTGATGAAACTTGATATGAGGTTAGCCTGGACCATAAGGTAAGAAAGGACATAGGTGATAACCGAAATCCAAGTGGGTGGAGCCGCAGGCAACAACTAGTCATGCAACATATATATAGTATATAGACGAACACTGTATTGGATAGATGTCACTTAAGGTTCTTTTAATATAGTCTCTTTTATTAATGAAGCTTTTTTAGCTAATAGATTTTTTTCTGCGAATTTCACATTAAAAACTATGTGAGCGTTACAAGCGTCATAAAACTAACTGTTGCTATTAAAAAGATCGAGCAAAAAGAAATCTTTTCTAGTAAGTTCTAGGAGACGTTTTTATTTTATTTTAGTTATAGCGGCAACTATACTCTGTGTTTTGTCTGTTCATGTTATATGGCCCGCTGACAAAGAGACAGACGAAAGGGCAGCGAAAGCTTAGTAATAGGATCTAAGTAAAACAAAGAAAATTCTACCGCCCGTAAGCAAAACAAATCGTTTCTAGAAAATAGGAACTGGGCATTATAAAGAGTCGTTTGACATTCGAATAAAAAAGGGGTGTTACTTACTTTTTCTACAATAGCGGCTTCAAAAGAGGAAATTTCTTAGAAAACTGTACCTTTGCATATTTATTCTACTCGACAGTGTTCTTAATAATTTTGTGTGTGTATAAATAAAATAAATAAGAGGTTGAATGTTGCGGTAAACTATACGTTGCCTAATTTTTTGTCAGATATTATAATTGTAAGATAACTATTTGTACTAAAAAAATTGAATGTTCTTGTGTTTCTTTCTCTCTCTTTCTTCATCTTTAAGGTAATTTATGTTGTACTACTATTCATTTACGAACACTATTTAATTTTATTTAATTTTCTAGTGTACCTACGACAATAAAAAAATCTATGTACTTATTCATCGGATTTGTTTTCTAAGGTACTTTTAAGGTTGGCGACAAAAAAGTATTTTAATCAAATTAAAAACAATTGACAAATACAGAAGACTCGAGTGAGGATAAATAAAATACAGCGTGCTTTTTCATAATTTATTCATATTTAAATATTAATTAATAAATATCTACGTATTAAACAGCTAAACATTTTTTTTCTACAGTGTCTTAGAGATAGGTCATTAGTTATTTCACAATGCTTCTAAATACTACGTAAAATAGTGCCGACTACGTCTAAAATAAGGTACGTGAGTGCAAACTAATTATGTATAATTTTTACTGATTCATAAAATATTTATAACAATTTTATGGATCGAGTTAAGAATAATTGTTTTTTTTAGCATAAAAAAAAATAGGTTTTTATTATTTTTGTTTGTTCTATTGTTTCATAGCTGCTCTATAATACATATAAACATTTCAGTTGACGCGAGTTTTATAAAAAAAGTGTTTAAATTAATTTTAAATAGTTGTATTATATATTCCTGAAATTTGTATCTAACTCGATCAACTAAACGTTACGTAATACTTATGTTATTCTACAATTATAGACTCAATTATATAAGCTATGACTAAAATTATGATAAATATTTTTTTTTACATTTTTGGTAAACTCCGATCTATTATCTATCTTTTCTATAATATAGAACAAACATTAATTTATTCACCTGGGCAAGATAGATTAGGTATTATTTTTATAATTTTATAATAAAATAAAGATTTGGTATGGATCTACATTCTTGTAAATCCATACAGGATGTTTCTACATCCTATTCGGAATAATGAAGGTATGTACAATATTATAATATTAATGTATTATTAAAGTAAAATGTTTTAAAAAAACATGTTAAAGTAAGCGTATCTAAGCAGTTACACAATAAAAAATCAATAAGCAAGTATGCGAAAAGTAAATTATAAATTAAAAAGTATAAAATAGTATAAAAGAAAAAACACTCACATTAATCAAAATAATTTATAATAATTTACACAAAATATTTTCTATAATAAATAGCAAACTTAAATTAAACAATTTATTATAGAAAATTTGCAAGCATGCATGCTTGCATCTTAAATCATAAATAATTTATATATTATTAGCGTTTTTGTATGTACATCTTTGGAACGCATTGCAAGGACACACTGACTAGATTTTACTCCTCAAAGAACTCTATAAAATAATTTATAACTAACCTACAAGTAGTAACATATTTGTTGTCAAATTCCATTTAATGGAAAGTTAACAAAAAATACGTCATTAATTTATATATATTATATACTTATAAACTAGGTATACTTTGAAATATTTCTATAATTTTAATTAAATCTGTAATATAATGATTTAGTTTATACTTATTTAAGTAAATTTTATATTTAATTGTTTTAAAGATACCTTATAAATTTTGTCACCACGATAATCGATAAATGAGAATATTGTTAGTTCGTCAAAATATAAAAAAATAGATTTGAATTTCTCTGTGGGTTACTTTTTTATTAATTTTAAATATATTTTTATTATTTATTTTTGTTAACTGACTAGAGCGCACTGGACTAGATTAAACACTGAGATCATTAAAATTATGACTTATATATTTGACTAGATAGTTGTAGTTTCTGTTGACTAGACTTGTATACTAATTTCTTAAGCTTACGTAAAGGTATACAACGTGTCGTTTTGCATTCTCATCAAATTCAAGGTGGTAAATATGCTAATGTTTCTCGAAACAAATCAATAACAAAATAAGTTATTTTTTTTTTTTAATTTTACTAATTTTCGGAAATCGGCATCGGAAATCGGAATGTGTGGGACGAGCATTTTAAAACTTTAATAAAATTTTATTTGATTAATTATGTCTTTCATAACAGCCTCCTGAAATTGTCGAGACTACAAAACGACACGTTGTATATGACTGACTTAACTATTAATCGACTAGGAATATTAAGTGACTAGTAAACTTTTTAAATAGTGACTAGAAAATTATAATTATTAAATTAATTATGTTTTTTTTTCTTTTATTATTATTTCTTATATAAAAAAAGACTAGAAAAAGACCGACTAGATAATAATTGATTGATTGGGATCAACTAAATATAAATGAGACTATAGATAACTAAACACAATGACTAGGTATTACTTGACTAGTAAGTTTGCTATGACTGATTTTAGCTTATTTAAGTAAATTATTCTTAACGACTAGATTATTATTTTTGGTATAATGTACAAAAAGACAAGAAATTATTCTTAAGATGTATAAATAAAAGTATTTTTGTTTTTGTATAAATTATAAATGAGATCAATAGAAATATAAATATTTTTCATTGTAGATTGAAATAATGATAATTATGTACCTAAATTGACCTAAATTAATGACTGAAGTATTGATTTTAGTTTTTTTTTTTCTCATATTTAATACATATGTTTTAGATCCCACAAAGTTATGCCGTATCTGTAATTAGAATTAAAACCAGATAATTTGAAAGCGACTGTTGTTAAAGACGATTACGTGGCGAACTCAATTCCGACGAACAGTAGATATTGAAATAGTAATGAGAAATGGCCGGTGCTGCCGACATTGCATCTAAAAATATGCTCATGCACCGATCGATCGTGGTGACCCTTACAACTGATAGGTGTAAATCGAACGGAAGGCCAATGCTGTCTTAAAAAAACACGGTATTTTTTGCGACAATATTGTACGAAAAAATATTTCTTTAAATTTACTGTATAGAATTTACATATAATTTAATTAGAGTAGATTCGAAAAAAAATGTGAAGCACGAAAAAATTATAAATTCTTGGGCTATAAGAAAAGGTAGGGCTAATATAGTATTAAAAAAAAATCTCTTGATGAGGACATCGTTTTTAGGACAGTATTGGCTTACCCTTTGGGGGATATGTCAGACTTGCAACGACTAAAAACACCCCGATGCAGTTCTTGCCTTTGCCGGAGCCGCGAGATCGCCAACGCATGCTCGGCTCGGCTCCGAAAGAATATTGGTACTCCCTAGCGATTGACTTGCAACCGTTGTGCGATCGAAAAGTATGCCAATACTGTCATAAAAAATACGTTTTGTTTTGTTTTCAGAATTCTAAAATTGATTAAGATTTGAGAATAGGATAGAATAGAACTGTAAAGAAAGAAATAAAAAAGAAAAGAATATCTTACAAAATAATTTTATATTAAAATTATCCTTATTTATATTTTAAGGTAGATATAAAAAAAGAAAAGTATTTTTTCAACATTTGATATGTTTTAAATAGAATATTAAAATCTTTTAAATATAGATTGACTTATTTTTTATTTGACTATGATTTTCATCACGCGTATTCATAAACGTTACTTAAAGTTAAACTAGGTAATGCATCAAAAATATTTAGCTGTTACTTGAAGAAAAACATTAAATAGTTTTGGAACATTTGAATTTCTTTATTAACGTAGGTATGTGATTATTACTTTGTTCAGAGATTATTTTCTGCTAAGTTTACGAATACGGGGGTAAATGATTTAATATATTTGTTTATTATGAAAACTATACTTAAATTAGTTAGAAGATACTAAACTACCTTTAATATATCGACTATTTGACTATCTTACGAAGAAAATATATATTTAATTATAATATGTTATAACTAGAAATTGATATGCTACATTTTTTTATTTATATTAATTAATATTTTAATATATTTACTACACTATACAATAATTTATAAATAAAAGTTCACATTAAATGTTTGACATTTTAGTGAGAGATAAATTTGGAATGTGCTGTAGGAGATCGAAGGTATTTACATAATTATCTAATTATAATTAATTATTTAAAAATTAATAATTAAACACACGACATGCCTATTTACATTAGCTAATTACTTAAATATTTTACTTGATATGATAAAGTTTTTAACCAAAAAATATTTTTATAATGCCGCATTTGAGAGATTAAAATTGAAAGGTTTTGAACACCTTTATTCAGTTTTAGACAGGTAGGTACAATCACGAGAAAAGTTATAAAGAATATACCTGAAACGAAATTTTAAAATTAACTGCAATTTTTTGTTATATGTATCGTTAAATGGTGTACGTAACAATAATGTCTTCTGTCATTATTTTAAACTGATTTTTAGATATTTATTTTAATTAGAAATGTTTTACAATACTTAATATACCTGCGTTCGTGACTGTACCGGGTTCAAAAAATGAAAAGGTATCGAAAACCGTTTAAATGTTTTTCAGTATAAATCTGTTAATTATTATGATGAAGTGCGTCATTGATGAACTCTAGAGAATACACGCCTTACCTTCGCTAACATGTACCTATGACTGAATTTATTTACCGCTCTTAATTAAGAGAAGTACATGTGCGCATCAGAATACGGCGCAGAGTACGGGTAAAGAGCAGTCGCGACTGGTGCATAGGCAGGGAGCCTGGGCACCGGCCGCAGCACCCTGCGTCACCCATCTACCCCCCCACTGCCCCCTCCCTCATCCTCCGAGCCCGTGACGTCAAGGCTCCTCGAGTCCTCGGAGGAACAGGAGGAACCACATCGAGGACGCACCCCCTCCCAATTCAACTCTTGCGGCGGCGGCGGGATTTTATTCCAGAATGTGTTGAAGTTGCTGTCCCTTAAGGTTTCCTGTTTAAAAATTGTCTATGATTAATAGAGAATTGCAACACTAATCAAGCTCTAAACCTTGTTTAGTCAAATAAAACTAAATTTTAAGTAATTAGTTACACTACACTTTAAATTCACAGAGACAGCACGACTTAGCACGAGAGAGTATTAAAACCACGGGACAAACGAAAAACGACTGTTCTAGATGCGCTCCTAAATGCAAGAAAAAGGGATGTTTATGTCTTTCTACGCCAAAGCTGCTTCAATACCTTTCAAAAGAGGATTTGCAATAAAGAACATTTTATCCAGATGAGACTTACCGGTGGATAAGCAGGGTACTCCGCATGGACCTGCCGGAATGCTGACGGTTCCTTTTCCGGCTCGTTTTCTGGTTGCTCATGTGCTAGCATATGCTTCCGAAGGTACGCTTGCCTTCGGAACAGCTTGCCGCATCGGTGGCAGGGAAACCTGCCGGCATCTGTAGTCTGAGGCTCACGACGTTTGACAGCACCTGGTACTCGGGGCTTGTGCCAGCGGCGATGAGATGCTAAGTTCGCTGGGCAGTTGAATACCTAAGCCAAAAATAAAAGAAACTGTTTTATGCTGAACAAAAGTTGTGAAGTTTGATGAAAATGATAAACATAAACAATTATTTGGTCTAGGCCTAAGCAAACGTTAAACATAGATAGACCTTGTTAAGTAGATTCTATAAAGACGCCAATATCTAAAATGAATAACAAATGAAACAACAATTATTCTATTACTAGCTGTCCCCCGCAACTTTGTTCGCGTGTTTTAGTTTCAACGGTTTTTCATTTTTGCAACATTTTTCATTTATGCTCCGCTCCTATTGGTCGTAGCGTGATGTTATATAGCCTATAGCCTTCCTCAAAAAACGGATTATCCAATACAAAAAGAATTTTTCAATTCGAACCAGTAGTTCCTGAGATTAGCGCGTTCAAACAAACAAACAAACTCTTCAGCTTAATATATTAGTATTATATAGATAGATAAACAAAAACCTTTTATTTGGTCGAGCCCTGAGCAAACGTTAGGTAAACATAGATAAACCTTGTTAAGTAGATTCTATATAGACGCTGATATCTAAAATAAATAACAAATGAAACAACACTATAAAGACAGAACAGACAGACAGAAACAACAATTATTCTATTATAATAGTTCAAAAAAATATAATGTTTTAATCGGTAAATTTGTACCCATTTTCTAGTACGGAGATAAGTGCTAATTCTCTCGTCACGCATCACTGAACGATTCAATTAGCAGACGCCCTTGTACAAAAATTTCGTGTCACTAGTGGCTTCCCATGGAAATACGCCAAGTGTACGAGTGCGATCCACCCTCGATATAATGTTCTCACGCACAAAAAATAACCACCTCGTATCGAAAACGAGATAACTAGTTTAATCAAATGACAAACGAATTGGGATGTCAAAAAACTGCTGTATTTGTTATCTATTATCTATACTTATAATAAATCTGTAGAGAGGTCAATTCTGTACATCAAATATATTTTCAAAATAACTATCAGGGGGTGATTAGTGATCGATACTGATGCCAAAAATGCAATCAGTAAAATTTTTGTCTGTCTGTCTGTCTGTCTGTCTGTCTGTATGTTCCTTATAGAAACGAAAACTACTCGACGGATTTTAACGAAACTTGGTACATTTATTCTTCATACTCCTGGGCAGGTTATAGTATACTTTTCATCACGCTACAATCAATAGGTGCAGAGCAGTGAAGGGAAATGTTGGGAAAACGGTATTTTTTAAGCTTCCGTCGCGTATGCAGCCTTAATGGTTAAAGCTACATAGAAATCATGTATGACGGAAATGTTCTACATAAAATTATCTAACAAATATCCCACAACAGCATATGTCTATCTTTTATGGTTGACTCACAATAACACGTGTAACTCCCGATAGCTTAGCAGTTCGGAGATTTCTGAATATATTTGTTTACTCTTACGTTTATTATACTCTCACTCATCCCTAATTAAAAAAAGTTTACATTATTACCTATTCAATAAAAAAAGAATCATAGAAATCGGTATCGAAACACCAAACTTATACATGAAATACGATAATAAGCCATCGCACCGTCGCGCGTGAATACTGAATCATGCTATAAGGATTATTTTTGTGTAACGTGATATATTATATTTCCCTACTAAAATACGAAAGTTAATCTGTCTGTTACATCAAAACCACTGAACAGTGAGGAAGGACATATGCTACTTTTTTACGAAAAACGACGGAAACGCGGACGAAGTCGCTGGCAAAAGCTAGTTGTTTAATAGAAATTCACGTGGGAATATTGAAAGGTGATCGAGAGATACAGTTTATCGTAAATTGTTATTAGTAAAGGTACATCGAATTGGTTTCATCGAATAGGAATTCTAAATTAAGTATTTGAGTTTGATACTTTCATGAGTTTCCGATCCATTCTATTGGAAAACTAGCGACGTCCCGGCTTCGAACGGGGAGCACAGCGATTTAGGCATCATCAGGGATGAAGCAGCATTCTAATGGTCAAAAAATTTTTAAAGTCGGACTCTTAGATTTTGAGTTTATTCGTTACAAACATTACATCCAAAAATACAAATCTTTCCTCTTTATATTATTACTAGCTGTTCCCCGCGACTTTGTTCGCGTGTTTTAGCTTCAACGGTTTTTCATTTTTGCAACATTGTTCATTTATGCTCCTATTGGTCGTAGCGTGATGTTATATAGCCTATAGCCTTCCTCAATAAACGGACTATCCAATACAAAAATAATTTTTCAATTCGAACCAGTAGTTCCTGAGATTAGCGCGTTCAAACAAACAAACAAACAAACTCTTCAGCTTTATAATATTACTAGCTGTCCCCCGCGACTTTGTTCGCGTGTTTTAGTTTCAACGGTTTTTCATTTTGGCAACATTTTTCATTTATGCTACGCTCCTATTGGTCGTAGCGTGATGTTATATAGCCTATAGCCATCCTCAATAAACGGACTATCCAATACAAAAAGAATTTTTCAATTCGAACCAGTAGTTCCTGAGATTAGCGCGTTCAAACAAACAAACAAACAAACTCTTCAGCTTTATAATATTAGTATAGATAAGTATAGATAGAGAAGTATGGATGACTAAGGGCTTGCCTTGCAATTGCTATATAGCGGGGGCATGTATATGAGACCGACAATGATAAAATGTTGATTTGTTTGATTAAGTGATATGTAAGCTGTCTTCGTAACTGAGCCTCACCTTATCGCACTCCGGACATCGGTATTCAATGTGTACGATCCTCGAGCACCGATGCTGGGCCAGCGCGAACGCGTCGCTGTACAGACGTCGACACAGCCGGCATATGTACCGGCCCAGTCTGTTTTCTATCGCCGCTATCAAAGCCTTCGCCTCGTCAGTCACTTCCACCACGTTAAACGCCGGATCAATGTCTCCCTACAAAAACCACAATTATAAACATGCAACCCAACATTCG
Source organism: Diachrysia chrysitis (assembly GCA_932294365.1). NCBI lineage: Eukaryota > Metazoa > Arthropoda > Insecta > Lepidoptera > Noctuidae > Diachrysia > Diachrysia chrysitis. Next base: position 5,792,097 of record OW028661.1, read on the forward strand.
CAACTAAAACGCTTTCTTATCACACAAACAATTACACCCATTAAATAATTCCATATAATTAACATTTTTATTACGTCTAAATTGAACGTTACTGTACACTATCTCAATTCATAGGAAATATAGTGGGGTATTGAAACAACGATTTATTTCGTATTTAATGCACACCCCTGTCGTAAGCGTTCTGGCTCGCCCTTAAAGCTGTAATTACCGCAAAACCCAGAACGATACCCGATTTCGTACCTATTTAATTGCCGAAGCGATAAGGAAAGTCACCGTGCTGCCCGCTGTAATGGTATGGTAAGAACGTCTAATTAATAGTTCCTGTGCAACTTTGCCATTTATTTTAGATATGTACGTGATTACACTTTGTTTGCAGTTTGCCGCGAACGTTTTATTATTGTATAATTTAAAATGGTATGAAAAATAATATGGGTAATAATTACCTTGCGGACGACGAGAGTTTCATCTTCTGCTAGGTCGCGTATGATGGTACCGGAGACTGGAGATGTTTTATCTTCATCGAACATTAGCCGTCTCACAGCTTTACTTTTCTTTAATGGTTGTGTAGTAGGTTTCGGGGATTTTTTCGGTCGTTCTTCTAAATCTCTTATTTCCACGACATCTGGTGAGCTTCGGCCACTTTTTGATGGTGTTTCCTCTTCTTGTGGCAAACATGTTTTTAGTTCATCGAAAAACTGTTTTGTGAATTTTAATTTCTTGGCTTCAGGGCTGTCGCTATCGTTAGAGTTTTCGTCATCGAGTTTTCTTTTTTCTGGTTTTTCTTCGTGCTCTTCCTTACTATCATTGTCTTCGAAATGACGAAATATTTTAGGTGATTGGTTTTGTTTGTCTGGTTTGCTATCGTCGGATGTTTTTCGTTTTTGCGAGGGTGGCGGCGTGCACGGAGGGGTTATCGGAGTGGTTGATTTGAGGGATAGGTCGAGGGGTACTAGAGGTTCGTTGTAGTAAGCTAGGTATTGCTGTAGGAGTGTCGGGTGCTGTTGGGGAATCAGGTCGTGGAGGTAGTTGCTGGAGATGCGCACTGGTGGGGCCGCATACTGTTGGTAAAACCGAGACGAAGTCAGACGATGAAAATGGGGCAATGCTGCCTCCATATTAACTCTACAAAATCTTCTTCTTAGTGATTCCGGTATTCATTGTGTAAATTTTCTTTGCTCACTCTTGCCATTTTCATTAAATCTGTAAAGAGCAAACATTTGTTATTTATTTACTAACAAAATGAGCATTAATATAGTAAAGTGCGCGGGAGATGGACAAGAGGCCTGATAAAAGGCACAAAAGGCGAGGCGTTGATTCGATTGTCCTCGAGTGGTCCATTATTTGATTGTAACGACGTGGCAACGTTGTGATCTGAGAAATCGGTAGCCAGTACTTTGGTGATTGAAGCAGTTCCATATATATATATAAATACTCTGTGTGAAGCAGCAAGAAAAACGGTTGTTTAGATTTATATACTGGCTCTAAATAATTGAAAAAAGAACAAAAACAAAACAAAGAAGTGTATTTAAAAAGTTTGCGTTTGTAAAAGGAACTTTTCAAAAATATTTATGTTTAATTTTACAGTCGACCGTTAGAAACTAATCGCAGATATTTTTGTATGTGACTTTGAAGTGCACATTACAGTACAACATGTAAGTTCCGTCAGGTTTCACACGCAGACCGTACAGAATGTTTATTAGTTTTAATTTTTACTACTCACTTTCATGCAATTGTTCTAAAATATTAGACGCAACATAAATTTTACATTATGGTCGTTAGATTGCAACAAGCTTTACCACTTTTAATGAACCTTTAATAAAAAATTAAGTTACATTCGGTTTCTAAATAATTATATCGTTCTTGATTAATGTATTCTCGAAATATAATTTTCATAAGTCAAAACGGAATAAATACTCAACCTATTGTACCTACTGCTATTCTATAAAAGTTTCTTAATAAAAAAATTACATGTTATAGACAAAATGAAACATGATTACAAAGTAAATTTCAAAATGTAATATCGTTATACTTCACAAACTATCAAATCGCGATTAAATTAAATAATAACATCGTGGTTTAGAAGGCAGTTTAAATAGTAACAGCCAATAGCTAAGAAGAGCAAACTTTAAGATATAATATCAAGATTTTAGAGAAAGCACCGAGGCGACCAATTTAGGTACACGATGGCTAAATAAAATAAGCTAACTTACCTTGAATTTTAACTCAGTACCTAACTCAATGTACGATTAATTAACCTTAATACTCATCCCGCAATAAGTCGATACTGTTTGGCACACTACCTAAAAACCTCATTTCCAGTGGCTTTACACGAAACAATCTCATACGTCATACGCCCGTAATCCGCTGTTTCGCAATCAAGGGGTGTCGCAACGTTACCTAATTACTGTCGTCGAGTCTCCCACGCTCCTGCCAACCCTAAAGGACCCTAGTACACCCTCTCTATTTAATACGTTTTATTGTTTGGTTACAGCAAATATACTGAATATGTTGCGGTGAACGGATGTTTACACTGCGTTAACTGTTTTGTGTTCTAATGTCATCGATCGGGTCTATAAAGAGCTATGAAGTGTAAGTTCTTAATTATGAAGATATATTTTTTTACGAGTGTTTCTATACTTTCTTTAATTAAAATAAACCTGGTACAAAAAATGCGTGTATTATAATACCTAATAAGGTTGCAAAGTCCTGTAAAAGACTGTCTAAATACTAGGCAAAATGTTGAGTCTCGAAAATTATTGACGGAAAGTTAATTGAGTGAAAGATTAATTAATAGGTAATAGATTTATAACATAATGGAAAATACTAAATGAAACAGAGCCACCTAAAAACTCTTTGTAACGTTTCAATGTAACGAAAACTTTAATTGAATTATTACCACAGTACCGAAAAATTTATAGTTACTGAAATACAAACAAAAATTCAAATGGTTAATTATATAAATAATTATTCGTAGTCTTCGATATTTTATGGAAATATCATATTGCTTTTATATTCAGTAAAATTTTACGGACAGATTTGGGCGGATTGAATAATTTGGGCGTGCGGCCACTGAGAGGAGGCGGGGCTCAGTCGAATAGCATTTATTTAACGAATATTCAATATAAATTATTACTTAAAATGTAATTCGAATAAATTATACATTATTTAATAGTACTATATTTTAAGGTATAACCAACTATAACAATATGTATAATAACTATATATTGAATCGATAACTTTTTTGAATCATGATGTCCGTTTCTTCATTTCTTGTCAGGGGTAGTAAGTTAGGAAATGCCGACTCCAGCGAGCTCAAAAAAAGTAACGTGTAAAAGTGATTGTAAATCCTAATAGAATAATAAACAATTTTATTTCATTTCTTGCATTTTTTGCTGCCCTAAAAATACTTACATAAATTGTATTGTTTACTATAAAAAATCAAGATAAGTGATAATGTGACCATTTATTTTAAACTAGAAAATACGAGTAAGCTAAAAAACTCAATGGATATAAAATAGCTCAATGATTTTAAGTGCGGATTAACATTTAAGAGGTTTTGTTTAGCTCGTTCACCATTGCATTAAAAAAGTAAACTCATTACTTATATCATTATACCTACACACATCATTGCTTGAGGGGTTACAAGTACCTAACATTAGATTTTAGCAATTTCAACTTAATTTTACACTTATTAGATACACAACGTTATACGAAATATTTTTTTAAGAAAATACTGATTAATTATTAAATATGTTTTTACAGCAAGACTTATAGTTCCTAGCTGTAGTTTAGGTAAACGTGCTGAATCTTCATAATTGTCTTTATTTATTACTACAAAAATAATATCATTTTTTTGGAGAGTACTTTGAAATTCATATAAATAAAAATCAATTGACACATGACGGAGCATCACTTAAGAACGGCTCGACCTATTTGGCATGTTTTTTGTTATTGTATTTGTAATTGTTAAGACAAGGATGAACGAAAATTTGCGAAATATCAACGGGAAATGTTGAAATATCCTGTCAGGACAACGACTGTCAGATCAGCTAGTAATTTAAAATATACGGTATATTTATACTGATATACCACAATTTAGAACGATAAATTAATTACCACTGGCCATAGATAATTAATAATTTAAGTACTTTCAAATCACTCGAACTGCTATCAGCTGTACTTTGATTATCAAGTTATTTTACGGACTATTCGTGTAACTGTTTCTAAACTACTATAATTAATGAGTGTCTTACCGGTAAGGCGTAACATGCGTGGTGACAAGGTGTAAAGGTAATTACGGGTAACGGACACTTTTCGACACCAAATGTGAAATTAACACCGATTTTATTGGTCGTGAATGTAGTTTAGAATTTAAATTATTACTTAATTTAATTATTAAAGTGCCGGTTTATTACTTTTGATTGTTTTTACGATGTGAAATTAATAATATTTAAATTAAATATAATATTATTAAAGTTAACAATATTAAGTCCTTATTTAAAGGTTTTTATTAATAGTTCCAATTATAACTTTATAACCTACACAGGGATTATATTTATATAATTGCTAATATCATTTGTTTTAAGAATAATACAGCAAAGACTACTGCTAACTAGTAACAATTAAGTCATTGAACATTAAACTTCTTGTATATTACGGCATGAGAACGCGTCTGCCTCACTTAATATAGCAAATTATATTATATCTATAACATATCACATTTTCACAATTGTATATTATAAACAATTTAAGTTGTAAATTAAAACAAAACTTTTTAAACATGTCTGTATCGCGAACGTCTACTTGCTACGAGTATTTCGTAGCACGTAATTATCTTGCCGACCAAACTAGTCTAGTGTTCCGGCTTCAGGTAACTTTGACCGTTTCCGCGGCCGACGTTAGCCTGTGCATGATATCTGATACTCTAAGATGAAAGTTTTCTATATAGGGATTCTTGTTTGGCTACAAGATAAGTTCGCGGTACAATTGTGAAGCCTTGCTACTTTCTAGAAAGATATAAGTGCTAATTGGAGATTGATTCGATCACCATTAACTTGAAATTTACTGACTAAAGGTCAACAAAAAACCTATTAAACATTGTGACATGTACTAAATAATGTATCTCTTATTAGAAAGCGGAACAAAGTAATTAATAGGCAATAAATATGTACGTAATTTATTAAGAACCTACATATTATTACTGACACATAAAAACTTTTATTCCTGTTTTAATAATTAGAAATAACTATGAATTTCATTTTTTAGACACACTTTAGGTATATGATTAATAATGTAAAAGAATTTACAAAAAATACACTGCAATTATTACCAATTAAGAAACTTATATAGTAAAAATGGTACAAAAGAACATACAGAAAAGATCCCTCGTCAAAATAAATTGTAAAACATTAAATCACAAATTTTGGTAGTTAGAACACTTAAATCAACGTTAATTGCAAATTGCAGTGAAATCAAAGCGAGATGCCAATCTCCCGCGTGCCGTAACGCAGGTGCGTACGAGGGGCGTTACTATGGCGAAAACTAAAGTAAGTGACTCATACCTTTGCCTGGTCCTCTTCTGAGTCAGCCGACGACACCCCTGCACTGAACTTTTAAAAACCAAACCGACTGCCGAAGGAAACAAAAAAAATAAAAATTAAATTTTGACAGAAACTAGAAATTTAGAATTTAGAAATGAAAATTATTTTTATGGTTTGAAGTTCGTATATAAAGTTTGTTTGTGTCGTTTGGTGGTGTAAGTTAGGGGTGCGCGGTGGTCCGCTCGGGTCGGCGGTCGAGTCAGGACTGGCGATAGGGTGCGCACCCTGGCGCGTGCTAACCCCCGCACGGGGTACTAGTGTAGTGAACACCTTTTTTATTTTATACCTGATTTTGTTACGGAATAATAATACTAATCATGGGTACTGTACCGTGAATGTTGTTGATAGGAGTGATGACAGTTTAGAGACTATAATTTTTTTTATTATATAAATTTGCATTTAGACTTTTGCAATTAGTTTTTAAATAGGTAGTAAAATTTTATTTTTAATAATGTTGTTTCAAAGAAGTAGTAGGTATGATACTTTTAATTAAGTTTCAGCAGTAATTATGCTTTAGCATGAAAAAAATGGCCCGGACAATAGTCGATGATGCTTTTATTAAAGGAGGCTTTCTTTACCCTATATTAAGACGACGACTACTAATGATGATAATTAAAGTTAGATAACAAAATTTAAATTATATAGATCACAATTTAAGTAGCACTACAAGTATTTCTTACCTTAAAGATGCAAAACACATAACAATTGAACCGTGTCCACAGGAACTGGTGAGCCCCCATGCACGCGCCACAAGTGTCTACTTGGGGTTTTTTAAACCTTTACCTTGTAATGTGCAGATGCCAGATAAAGCCCCTATCAGGGCTACTTGTGACAACTCATTTGTTTTTCGATACCACGTAATCGACTATATTGTACTTACTAATATTATTATTCTATCGAGTGGCAGTGCTTTACAAAACTTTGAGAAACTACAAAGGAAAAACCTTTAAATCATGACTACAAAACTTCCTAATTTATGTTTGTTTAAAATTAGAGAAGTAACGAAAACAGTTTTAAGGAAACTTTTTTGGCAAAATCATAAATTATGTTTGCATGTTAATATCTTGTAGTATAATATAAAGTCTACGAATATTTCTAAGTATTTTGAAGTAAAAAGTTCTTTAGGCGCGTTTGGCATTTTTGATGCGAAAAAACAATTGAATTCGCAACTCTGTTACCTTTATCTTCCTGTATATAAGTGCCTACATTGTTCAAGTTTTCACTTCTGTCGGCACTGTTCTTTTTTTTTTTTTTAATTGAATGCAGAGCAATAGTCAAACGTTTAAACTTTCTGTACAAATGTACTTATAAATAAAATAATGTGAGTTTGTATTCCAGTTACAGTAGTAGCCACGTTAATGTTCGTCATGAACTTGACAAAATTCATGATAATTACCACATTTTGTTACATAGCTGTTAGGTAATGAGTTGTATCTGTTGATAAAACACACATTATTATTCAACCGGTTTAGGTATTGCATTCCATAGTAGGTATAGTATGTAGGTATTTCACAAACTTAAAAGAGCTTACTCACATATTAAAGAATATAGGAGTAGTTTACACGACCTTCGTCACTTTTGGCTGTTAGTCAAACACAACTTAATTTTAAGTCGCCGTTAAGCCTAATGCTGTCACTATCACTTTAAGGTGTAAAGTAGAGACAGACATTTAAGAATGTATTAAAGTTAAATGGTGTTTTAATATTTGGGGTAAGGCTACTTTTTTTCGACAAGTAATGAATGTATTTCTAGCCTAAATTAGGTACTACGCATTGCAAAAATGGGTATTTGTATATTTTTTTTTTTTTTTATAAGTATACTTTACAGTTAAGTATTATGTCAATCTAATGTGTTAGTAAATAGTATTTTATTGGTTTCACTTAACTTATCAATACATAATTTTATCACTGTGTAAGTGCAGGTTTTTTAATTTATTAATAGTATAATAGTAAAAAATATAGTTACTTCTGAAACGACGTCAATATATTCGTTCAGATAAGTACCTTTTAGCATAACATAATTCTCTTTGAATACGTATAATTGATATCAAAATAAATTCAATAAACACATCACGAAACAAAGTTTGAGCATAAAGGAGATACAGAGATATGTTTGGTTGGGCGGATCGCGCGCCGCCCGCCCTAAAGAACCGCCCAATCCGGTGACGCTCCGCCCTCCACGCCGCCCAGAGCTGAGAGGAAATAATTGAATGTAATTGAATCACGAGTCTGGATTATTGAATTAATGCAGCACACTGGCTGTGTTGTGTAATTAGCGCAATTGTGAAACATGAACGCGCGACTCGCGAGGATTCGCGAGTTGGTAGAGACCGCAGCCGGAAGCATCTATACTATAATTAATAATGTTAAAATTAAATATGATTTATCAGCATCAGTGCTTTATTTTACTCTGAGCTTTGAAATACATTTGGTACTACACCTTACATAACGATAATTAGTTACGCAGCATTTTCAGTTTAATTTATAATACCGGCCTATAAATGTCCCACTGTTGGACACAGCTTCTCATGTAGAGAAGGCACAAGCATTGATCACCAAGCTTGCACACTTGCGGTTAGCGATTTAAGACACCATTTTTTGGAATCCAGGGTGCCTCCTGATGTTTTCCTTCACCGATTGTGTCTTAACAACCATTTGTGTGGTCCACAAATCCTTGTTCCAAGTTTAAGTATTCTCTGTGCATGAAAATTGAATGTTCGTAAAACCCTCCGCGATACAAGGATTAAATTCCTGAGTACGGGATTCGTTTATAAAAAAAAATAAGAGGAAAGATTTGTATTTATGTTTGTATCAAATACACTTAAAAAAATAAAGACGTATTTAAAAAAAAAACTTTTACCGTTAGAATGCTATGTTATCCCTCTTTAACTAAGATGCATAGATTATATACCTGTGCCATCCGTGTCGGATCGCTAGTATACTATATATTTAAATAAGTTCTGACGAGTATAAAATTTTCAGATTATAACAATAGAGGCTCGTCTGAATTTAAACGGAAGGACGGTTTATAGTTTTTAAATAGCAAGGTACTAGGCGGTATACCCTTGTTCGCTCCACACATGACGTACGAGTTGACAGTACTTAAATCCCCTTAAAGTGTCCGGCTTAGCGCCTGCGCGGCAACGACCTAATTAGACTGTAAAACCAACTTATACATACACTTACTATAACTCTAAAGGTCATGACTTTAAGGGTGACTTTCGTATAATTTGTTGTTAGACTATGAATCAATTTATCTATGCATCTACTGTGACTCTAAATTTCGAGTACATAAGGTTGGTTTTCGTGTAATTTACAGTGGGGTTGGTTGGTGTGATGGCGGAACTATGAAGCCGTACTCACGCACGCGCCGGAAGCCTGCGCGCGCGCATCCTCCGCTACCGGTGTCGCTTACTGCCGGCTGGACTGTAATTGAATAGTACTTGCTGATATCGATAACAATGCAAGTACTTGCTTTTTAAATTGCTTTTGTAGAGTATATAAATTACCGTAAAAAAAATAGATTGTAAAGAAAGTTGATTTAATTTTTTTAAATAATACTCAGTACCTACCTAAAATAAAAAATCAAATTAATCAAACAAGAAACGTATTATTCTCAGTTTACTTAATCCCTAGTCTGTCTTAAACTGTATTTTCTTATTGCGTTGACATAGACTTTTTTTTATCAAGTGCTCATAGACCTGAATTTCAACAAGATGCCACTTCGCGTTCCTTAGAAAAATATCTTGACAGACAGAAAACAAAGGCATCCTGGGTTCCTTTTTTGGGATAGGGATCATCAGATCAAAAAAGAAACTTGAAAACAAACAAAAGCCTAAAGCTTAAAAGCATGAAAACTGGTAGGTTACCCTGCAGACTTACAGTCCACCAAACCTAAGAATTTTTTTTTGGTTATTTTGCTTATCGTATTATTATCTTGATTTGCTTGAAGGTTTTAATTTTAATTTAGTTATAAATCTTTATGAATCTACTGATAAATAAAAATTGCTTCATAATTCTATGCTTTTTTCGAAGTAACCTTGAAAAATATAAAACGTAAATCGGTACTTCTTAGATTTGGTGGCCAGTAACTAACCGATTGGTATCATTTTAAGCTGGACAAAAATGTAATTTTGTTTCGAAATTAATGATACGCCAATACTAGCCCTATCCTACATAATTACAAAGTCATTTAATTATACATTCACAAGCATCAGGAACTTTTAATCCATAATTTCATTAGACATCCATCCAACACCAAAGCGAAATATCATCTCCGATGTATACCTATGGGAAAAATAATCATCTGTTATGGGTATTGATTAATACTCGCCCTCAAAAACATCATGTGTATCCCATGGTGTGTTCACTGTTCATACCATGCATGTTTTCACATAGAAATTGGCGTGGGACTCACCTTGCTATAATTAGGCGCATCCAGATTAATTGTTGCAACGTTACGTTGACAGAAGTGGTTAATAGAGCGAAGTTTGAAATACTTGTTAGTGAGATACGTAGTAGTGTTAGTAAATAGAATGGCAAGAAACAAAACAAAATATATTTTTGTAATTTAAATATTGTGGCCTGCATTCGATTTTTTAGGCCATCATTTTAGAGAATATTAAGTTATATATTTATTCCACAATTTTAAATATTTACCAAATTAACTATATCTTTAAAACAAAACTAAACTCCTTACTAATAAAAACCGTGAAAAAAATATAGCGTCAATAAATTCATCCTCACCGCTTTTTAATTATAAATGTTGAAACAAATTACTAATTTAAAAATAAAACCATAGACCAGCAAACAAATTATATACATCAAGACGAAGTATAAAAAAATATTTCAATTATTTGACGTAGTTTTTAAAAAAGGAATGACAATAAGTTATAATTCGGATACAGATACCATCAACCGTAATAATGTACCTCACATCGCTTAAAACTGTATACGCATATACAATCACACTATAGTTGAACTGAATAGCACGAATTGGTACTATGCCCAAAGAGTTCCCACAAAACAAAACCTCATTACATCCCCATTAAATAAAAAGGGAAACAGTTACAAAAGGTGTGTTGTGACACTCGAGCGGTACACATCCTTCCGACATCAGCGTGTTCCCACGTGCGCTGGCCACACTTGTTTACACGCTGGCCCATAATGGCCATTCAGTTTCAAGCATTTTAGTTCATAGGACATCTTGAGTCTGAAGTGACTATGTAGTACTTGGTGACTATAGTATGAGGTAGAAAACAAAAGGTGAGAGTTTATAAAGTCGTATCGGATATTAATGACGTCGTACAGTTTTGTTTTTACTAGGCTGTTTTATTGAAAAGACAGTATGGGAAATCTATATACTTAATATATAAAAGCTGAAGAGTTTGTTTGTTTGTTTGAACGCGCTAATCTCAGGAACAAACGGTCCGATTTTAAAAAAAAAACAGTGTTGGATAGCCCATTTATTGAGAAAAGCTATGAGCTATATAACATTACGCTGCGACCAAATGGAGCGGAGTATAAATGAAAGTGTTGCAAAAATGAAAAACAGTTGAAACTAAAACACGCGGACAAAGTCGCGGGGGGCAGCTAGTCATTAATAAAAATGTAAGATGTCGTTTAAGAGGAATAGATAAGTAAACTAAAAAGCGCGCATATCGAGTATGAACTGTTGGCACTAGAAATGTAAAATCGTAAAATTAGTGTCAAAAAAAACTCAAAGCCTATAATATTCGCAGTCGTCGCACGAGTTATAAATGTGCTTACGCTCGGCTTAGATACTTGCGATGCGCACGCTCTATGCTTGTCTACGTTTACTCTAAGAATGTCGGCTTCTTAAACGAACAATCAAATCAATGTCTCTAGTGTACTGAGTAACCGCTACTGTTTTCTTTCATACTTTCTCTATCTGAAATGTTGACGGTTCCACATGGGCTTAAAAACTGTAAACAGCGTTGTGATCTAGATCCTTAATGACGGTTGACAAAAGCTACACCATATTATCCAAGCTTTTATCTCAAAACATTGCGATAAAGTCCTACAAATTTGCCGTTATATCGAATTTCGGTATTGATTCGGATAGCAGCGTGGAAATCAGTGCTTGGGGTGCGCACACGCCGCCCTCAACGACCAATCAGGAGGGAGCTTGTGACAGATGCGCAGACGACTATTGTAGTCCCAGCTATTGTGTGACGGACTAAGTTGGGGTGGCGTGTGAAGGCAAACATATGAACTAAACATTACTACACTACAAAATAACGGTGAAATGGACATTTGTTTGCGGACGATTGAAAACTGCTTGATGGTTATGATAGCGTTCAAACTGCTCATGGTTACAAAAGTTGCTATAACCTAAGAAAACTTTACTTATGTATTTGACTGCACGGGTAGCTGAGTGGTACGTCACCACGCCAATTACCACTGCGCGGCGTGCCGCGGATTTGATTCCTGAAAGGGGCAAGCATTTGCGTGATCCACAAATGCTTGTTCTAAGTCTGGATGTTATTGTGCATGTGATTGGTATGTTTGTAAAATCCCCCGCGACACAAGAATTAAATTCTTCAGTGCGGGAGTAGTTTAAAAAAAAACGGTAAAATTTGTGACATGTATTTAATCATTGGCTTTGAAATGAATCTATGTTATTTATAATTTTTTGGAATTAAAAGAAGCTTTAAGTAAGCTTTCATTTTAAAGTTACTTTTAAGTTATAGCTACAAACATAACGCAAAAAGAAAACCATGAAAGTTTTCCCAAAGATATCCTTATAAACACACACACATAATTATGAACTTCAAATATAATATTTTGAATATAAGTAGTAAGTATTTCTTTTGTTTTCTATAGATCTGTATAGAACCAAAATAATAATACTCGGGCAATCGTTAAATTCAAAAAGTTGTTTATCAAAAAGTTGGTTGCCGGGGCAACGCACCCCCGACTGCCCGTGCCGTACTGCAGGTGTGCTTGGATTTAATCAACTGATTGTTACTGACACACACATACCCTCCATACTTACCTATGTGGGGTAAGGGAACTCTTACCTGGGGTAAATAAACAGTAAAACACGATGGTGAAACTATCAATAACGTTGTTTTATTTTATAGTTTTGATACAAAGAATTTTCTCTACATAATGTTTACTAAATAAATTACCTACCGAGCCTTTCTTTGTCCAGTATGGAAAACCAGGTACCTAAATGGTTTTCCATACTGGACAAAGAAAATAGATAGACATTTTTTTATCTGTTTTTATATTTTTTTTATACGTAAATGTTCCAGTATTTTATCCTAAATTCCTTCCGACAGATTACCATAAAAATAAGCCTCATTAAGCAAATCTATAGTGTGGCATGATCATAAAAATATTTCATGTAAACATGAATGGACGCATTCTTCGTCCCCTCGCCAATAATCTGGTATAATAGTAAAGTAATTCACGGAGTTATAGAAAATGGAGAATAAAAAAGCAGTGTTTAATGCATCAGGCATGACAGTGCAGGAGCGCGGACCTGAGCGCTGCGCGCGCGCACGTGCCTGCCACGCGCCGCACGCGCCCGTCCGCACGCACCTTGCAACCGTCAGCAAAACTGTCGTTTACTAAAAAAAAAATATTTTTATTAAATAATTATTATCAAATTTAAGGTGAATATGAAATTTGACGATGATTTTAAATATCATTAATTTTATTTTATTCAATATTTTTATAATAAAACACATTATTGAAATAAAACGAAACTTGTGTGCATGCACACAGACTGCTTAGATTGACTGCTTTCCGCTGCACATATAAAGAAAAGATACATTAAATACATAAAAAGAAATATTTTAGCTATTAATTATATGTCATTTTTGTTTTATTTTTACTTATAATATCGAAATAAAAGATTTTTCTTCTATCCTTACGCAAACTAACAACAAAGCACCGGATTATTTTATTGTATTATTCGGCACAAACGGTCTCTAGTAAAGGGGAGCGCAGGACACCTACCGATCTCACCGTTGTTCGTTGTGAACAAGGATTTTTTTAACAACGGTACGCCATTTTTATAAATTGCTCCATTTATAAAGATTACAAAAATATGTAAGTTTCTTTATTTGTACCGATTTGAACCACCTAGTAAACTAACCTATATCATTCCCGGCAGTGGGCCATTTATAGTCCGGTCTGCCTGCCTATCATGCATTCACGGCTAAACCTGATTAATACTGATTAACATAAAATTATCTGTAGAGTTGAACTTTAAAAAAGAACAATGCCTATTTTTTGCTGTGATAACCGCCATTCAAGCGGGTAGAGCCACGGACAAAGCTCGTATTTGCACAAATGAAGAGACTATATTTGGGGTACAGTTTTTACATAGTTAAATAATGCATATTCACATAAAAGAATAAGCAGCTTTATCTTTCAATACTAACTAAACGAACCCACAAAAAATTCGCATTGTCCAGACATTATTCATCTGACCTATATAATGTACCAATTTAAGCGCTAAAATACTGACCAACAAAAGGATTATTAAGTCCATTCGTAGTACAAAAAGAACTGGTTAGGATCAAATAATAGTGTCATGTAGTACAGTTGAAAGGTCGCAGGCGCACGTTGGCAGCTGCGGGCCCGCGCATGCGCCGTGATACGGGCAGGTGTACACACACCGTGTGGCGACAATACCAGCGTGTATGCTCTGCTTTATTATTTTTATTGTGCTGTGAAAGGTGTAAGAACCGCTTTCAAGTTGACCGTCTTTTGCCCCGGTTTTTTTAGGACCTATTATTATTTACTGACTGTAACTTCTGTGTTATTCGCGAGCACGAAACTTGTAAATGTAAATAAATAATTATATATATTGTAAATGTAAATAAGTAAATAAATAATTTTCATGCGACATGTTAATGTTTGCACACAAAAGTTAACCAACTTTTTTGTTTAAATATTATAATAAGTCGATATGGTAAAATTGAGATTAACAATACATTAAATATATTCTTCATTTTATTTTTTTATTAATTAGCTATTACTATCAAGTGTCTAAAACATTTACGAGTATATCTGGGGAGCATTGCATTTATGTACTATCGATATGTATGTCTATTGCTAATACACACCAAATATCTCATTAATGTCATAAAGCAGAGAAAATAAATGTAGAGCATTTTTCCCGACATAACCCTAAATGTGTTAGCCATACACGAGTGCTATCGCATTGTAAAGCCGGTATACTTATCTGGAGCCAGTGGACCGAACGAAATGCGGGCTCCTCACCATTATTCTGTAGTTTCGCTATTCAAAGACTACGTGAATGAATGAAATTGCAGTACTGCTCATATAATGAGTTGTTCAGTTGTAATCATTCATTTTGAAAGGTACTCGAGCAAATGTCACCACGATGTTTGTAAGCGAGATGAAAGATGATAAAGTTAATTTGAATATGATAAAATAATATTTTTAAAATGTACATATGGACCGAGAGAGAGAATTCTGCATTATCAGACTCGGGCTATTTAAGTCTAGCTAAAAATTCATGTAAAGAAAAGAAAAAAGAAAATATTGAGCAGAATCTTCATATTTTTATTGATTACAATGAAATTTAATAATTTTCAAAACATTTACGTTGATAAGATGGACCCAATCATAGATAGACCGAACTTTAAATCAACGTACAAAAACTTAAATAAACAATAAATAAAGTTTCATTACTTAATCTTCCCTGTCACAACTCCAATACATTTTACAAGTTGTGAACTTGTAAAACTTATCATAAGGTCATAAATCAGGTGTAAGAAGGCACGTGCTCCCCTAATTTCCTTGTTAATGGCCACGTAGGGTGCAACAGGTTGAAACGCCTTGACCTGTTTCTTGAGGGGTGCCGTATCAATGCCACTTGCTTAGGAACACGCATGTACTTCGTACAAGATGGTGCAAGGTTTAAGACATGCGTCTTGTTCGAGTTAGACGATTCTTATAGTGATTGCAGTGGTTTACGCGAATATTATACATTGAATTAAAAATACATGTTTACAATTTCGAAATTTTAATTTTTTTAACGTTCCAGATTTCAGTTCGTTTGTTTATACTTTTTGTCTGAACTTCGATATTTGAGTGATGTTGTGTTTATTCTTTTGTTTGATTTAATTTATCATAAACACTCTTATTCATACTGCAATCAGGTTCTAAATTGAAATACTCTGTAAAAAAATGCAATAAAAATCAGCTAAACAGTTGCTAAACACCGTCGAGATTTTATTAAATAAGGCTCAATGTGATTTTAATACCTATTAGAGGAGAGATTGCTTTGCTACTCGTTGTAAAGAAAAGAAATTGGCTTGACACGCTGCCACATGTGTTGATTGATGAGGTGTAGATTATTTGCGTTTAAAGAACACTAACATATTCGATTATAGGCATATTAATATATTTATAACTTTTTTACTTGAAGGACACCTTTTTATCCTGGTGTTCTCAACTCATTGAACCATATTTTTGTTATCCCTTCCAGCTTGGCTCCGTTATCTTTGTCCAGTGTAAACTTATTCTCAGACTACCTGTGTTATTTTGACATAAGGTGTCAGGGTATCAAGATTAAGTAATCAATCAACTTGTGTTGTGTTAGAAAACAAATAATGTACTAAAATGAGACATTTACATGTTTGTTCGTCAATATTGGTTTTACGAGCTAGTTTGCTTGATGTTTTTTTTAAATTACAAATAAATAATAAAATAATATTAAAATAAAATACATTATTTTAATGTTTTCTATTTTTATTTTTTATTATTATATTTAGGCACTTAATTTGGTTATTCGTTTCCTCGACGTGACAAGTGAACTTTAGACAAACAGAAATGCAAATACATAATGCAAGATCTAAACCCTTTTTAAACACAAAGAAAATCTTTACACCGCTTTAAGTTAAGGGGCTTTTAAGTTAAAGGGAATTTCTTAAATTAAGTTAACATCTATTTAAAGGTCTTATTATCGTCATTCTTAATTACATAATTAATTATCTTTACATTTACATTAATTAATAAAATACCAATGCCCTTACTATTCAATTTATTTTAATTCTAATACAAATCCTATGCAAAATTGTTATTGATATAGCAGGCTCACAAACAACACATTACAAAAAAATACTCTCAACGTTTAGATTCCAGTCAGTTCCTTCCATTGACAGCATTAATTGTTTTTAAGAAAATCTTCTGCCTGCTAAACTAATATTTATTTTGCATTGGTATTGTATTAGAATTAAAATTAAATTGGAGAGTAAGGGCACAGATGTATAAGCATGTTGCTATCATATCAGTACCTAAATATTTACAAAACACGTAAGATCTATTTCCGATACATATTTTTTGAACATGGCCCTACACTGCGGAAGCATTATAAATTAGTCCATTATCATAATTAGTCATGCAGCTGGCCCGTGGCTTGTGCCACACCGCCGAACAAACCACACCGATGCTAATTTCACAATGAATTCACACATTTGTAGGGAAACACTCATATTTTCTGCAGTATTATTTGATTTAATAGACGCATTTTATGATAGCAGATATAATAATCAAAGTAACATTCGTGAGTCAGAGGCAGGAAAGGGTTAAAATTTCTAGAATTGATAGGATGATTTAACAATTTGTATAATAACTTTCGTGAGGAGTATTCATAATTATTTAAAAAGTTCGACAGCTCATGATTGGGACTCCTATTGAGTCTGAAACTAGTCGGGCGATCCCGAGAATATGCGTGAGTAAACCGTTTTGCTTTTTAAATAATTATGATTTAACAATTATTGCATGCTTGTATCTTTAGATATATACCAGACAAGGTATTGATTCCAGTCGCAGTCATTCTTACATATATTTTTAATTGCATACTTAGGACCACATTCAGAAATAAGTTGAAGTTTGAAACGAATATAAATTTGAATATTAACATTGGTCCTATTATATTAACATTGGTCCTATTGAGAAAGGATATAACTCACTAAAGATTAAAGACTTAATTGTTTCATTATCACAAATCTTTAACAAATAAATTATATACTGACATAACACATTTTTATAAAAAATATTTAAAATGAAAAAAATAATTCTCCTGTACAAATTAAATGGTTTTCAATTTGTACGGGAGATATTCCGCAATAATGTTTCGTTTTACCCTTAAAACAATTAGAATATTTTGTTTAAACTTTAATACAATATTGTCTAGGATAGTCGAGTGTCGGATGAACTCTGTCGGCGGATCTTTGAAGAGTTTGAAGGACTTCCCTCTTGGACTAACTCGCCCTACGTAATAAAGTTCGTAGCAACACTGTAATGAAGACCTTTTGAACCGGGGCTATAAAATAATAAAGCTAAGAGTAAACGGGTTATAATAATTATTTATAGTTATATTAGAATTTCTTTTATATAAATATATATCTTTTATAAGAATAACATTTAAAAGTTATCATTAAAATTACAAAAGATTTTTTACGTAGTGTCTGTTTAAATGTGTAATATTTAAAAAACAAGATTTATTTTCAACTAACTACAATTAATATGCGTTGCAATGCCACGTTAAGTAAAAATTGTTTAGTTTCATATTTCGTGTTTTTTTCGCTCAGAATCCCTCTCGGGCGTCATTAGTATAACTCTACCAAAGTTTCATCACAATCTGATCATTAGTTTAGGCACGCATAGAAGACAAACACACTAACATTCATTTTTATATAATAGATTTTGGATGAAGTAGGTATGGATAGTATATTCGTTGCTGACGTACAATCGCCTTTTTTTACATCAAGCATACTACAAAGAGTGAATTTATAGCCAATTCAGATACGGATGAAAAAAGTCAATAAAAATAAATCGACCAGTTGTGTCAAATGTAAATCAATTTTAATGTTGAAACAAAAAATCTAAACATTTTCCGCAAAAAACCGACCACTTCCGACCCTATAGTCACCCCATTGAACATCTGACGAGGTGAATGAATCCTTAGTGTTGGGGTGCTTGGGTGCTCGGGTGCTCGGGTGCTTTCCCGAATGATATAAAATGTACACCGCTTGTAAAGTTACGGACAAACAATTACATTCCAGCACACATCTGTCGGCGTTTAGACAATCACGATACGTCACGCGATTTTAAACCAGATCTAAAAGTTTTGATACTTTATATTTTATGTTTTTGAGTAAATTTTTATCACACAGGTCATAAGCATTGAGAATTTTTGATAAAAGCAAATGAAAAAATTCTATAATTCTGTATACGATTGCGTTGTTTGAAAAGGTATCTTTTTTTTGTGATTTATTACAAAAACCATTCAGTTATTCTTATACGTAACGTCTAATTAAAAATCGTTAAATTAAAAAATACCACCCAGTTAAAGCTTACAAAGTTGAAACTGCTTTCATGTTTTATTTGCAATTATAAAATAATAACGCCCACAAAATATTTTACACCATAACTAGACATGCAAAAAATAAATCACTAGCAGCAATTAAATAGTTCTTATTTATTTAGACCATTTCTTGTTATATTGTGTCTTGACCACACTACACAATACAAACTAGAAATAAATTAATTCATTACAATATTAGGTTACTCAAACCTTAGTCCTTAAAGTATCAAGTCCTATCATTCGCAGTATAATAAAGGCGACAGCTGCGGCTCGCGGCACGCACCCGCCACACACGGTAATGCGCCGCCTTTTAATTACGATACTGATAAATCTGCGCGTGCGCGTGCCGTGTCGCTCGTGTAGACACCGCCTAATAATAATACTAGAATACTACGGACCCTTAAATTTGGCCTGCTTTGGATAACAATGGCATAAAGGCTATAATTTAAATAATAATATGTGACTGTTTAAAATTCAGATAAAATGTATTTAAGCTTTTTTGTAAAAGTAAATCCTCGTCTACAATAATGTTTTTAGCAATATAATGGTGTAGCAGATGTGAGGCTAGTCGACTAAATTACTTGGTTATTTGTGACGCCTTTTTTGCAATTTTTGTTAAACACTAAGAGTCATTTCATTTTAACGTTTTCACTTTAGCCGAGCTTCTGTCGAGCTGGTATATTGTCTAAGGAATCCTGTCAAAATCTATGGAATAATTATCGTAATAAGATGATTTTGATTTTACATTCAGTAAGCAGTTGCTAATCATTTCACTTCTACATTTTTGAAGTAAAACTTCTTTAGGCGCGACTAGGGAGTAACTCAGATTTTTTTTCTGACGGAAGTAACGTTTCCGCCATTTAAAAATAATAATTCTGATTGGTTGTAAGTATATGTCATATACTACACGCTTCTTGACTTATACGCCAGCTAGTGGCAAATATCATAATCAATTAGGATTATTTATTTTCAAATTGTCAAACGGATCAATTGTGAATAGCAAAGTGAATGAAAAATTCAACAGTTTTAAAAACATTATTTTAAATTGCAAAATTTTTTGAAAATCTCTAAATATACTTGTTTATTTATTACTTTTGAAATAAGTAAATTAAAAATAAATTTTCTGACAATTGCGACATTTTATAATATTCAATAATTAGGTTATATTGACATGTGCTGATCTAACCTTCAATTTGCTACTCTCAATTATTTTATTTAACAAATGAAAGTATTTATAAAATATGAAAGTTATATTAATGAATTTTAAATAGAATATAAAATGAAATAGTGAATATTAAATGAAATGGCAGAGTCCCAGGAACATTTTACTCTTTCATCAATAAATAATAATAAAAGAAAAAATCAAGCAAAGAAGTTTTACTTCAATCGCGCGTAAAGGTTACACGCACACACTTTTTTTTTATAGCCTCTACGGTTACATGTTACTAACAAATGATAAAAGATCCATGTATTTGTACTAATCACAGGCACAGCAGTATAAGCAGAAAACTCATAAAATTCGGAGTTTGGTTAAAATAAAGAAAATTTCTTATAACTCAAACACTACAAAAACTCTTGAAACATACATTGCGTTGATTTGTTCGGTAACTCTAAGTGTCTTTGACTTCTGGACGCCCAGTCGTCTAAACTTTCTAAAAGAAAGACGAGATTTTTGCTTAGGGGTCAGAAAATATAGACAAATGACAAAATCTATGTCAAAGTAGCTATTATTAGCATAAAACGTTGTTCTCAACACAAAAATATAACATTTAATAACATATTGCCACTGCGAGGTCTGTATAACAAAGTTATAATTACGTCACACGGTTTTCAACGGAGTGAAATTGTTAGAGATAATTGTTGGCTCGTATATGGCATTTAGGGGGAGTCGCCATTTTCCCCACACACGTGTGCTAATGACCTGTGACATTCCACTCATTATTAGCCGACATTGTCACTGCCACTGGAATATTTGCGTGCAATGTCGAGATTTTATGTCCATTCATTGCAATATCTATTTATTGGGAACTAATTTACAAGTACTACTGAGTCGTATTAATTATGAATGTTTAGATTTTATGTCGGCGTTTTTTCCCTAATTATAATGTTAAGTTACTATTCAAAAAGCTGTGAGAAAAAACCAAAAAAGCTAAGAAAGGTCCTTAAAAAAAAATGTTCTTTAGAAGTTAATTATTTAATACTTCTTGGACGAAACAGTTCATAGATTATATAACACTAGCTGTCCCCCGCGACTTTGTTCGCGTGTTTTAGTTTCAACGGTTTTTCATTTTTGCAACATTTTTCATTTATGCTCCGTTCCTATTGGTCGTAGCGTGATGTTATATATTTTATATATATAAAAATAATTTTTCAATTCGAACCAGTAGTTCCTGGTATTAGCTCGTTCAAACAAACAAACAAACTCTTTAGCTTTATAATATTAGTATAGATTAACAAAAACAGATAAAAATAAGTACCTTTACTTTTGTATCTCAGTTAGGTCACCACACACAATCGTAGGATAATTTAAAGGCTACTTTTAATGTAATTTACGAGGCATGATAAAACCGCTTACCTCTATAACTATCACAGCATCATTTAAAGTACTCCATATGGTCTTAACCCCAGTTCTCCAAACCGAACATAAATTTAATTCTTATAATAATTTCTAATCAAAAGTTTAATCAAATTATTACAAATGTCGATACGTTTTTTGTGGCTTTTAATATCTATTAACACACAAAAAAAATCGTAGATTAATGCGTCGATTAATGGACAACGAACATCTGTTTCTAATGGAACTATCAAAAATATTTGATGGTAGATATCAGAAGGGTGTTTGTATTGAGATCTCGTTTCATTGATCTTTTATGTTTTTAACCGCAAACCTATGAATGTCCCGCATAAACAAAGTCGATTTGAGAATATTATTTTTTATTTATGTTTGGACGAAAATTTCGATAGGGATTGTCTTTGCCCAGCAGTGGGTCCAATATAGGCTATTTACAAAAAAATTACGATCTGTAGATAGCAGACATATAAATATACTGAGTTCTGAGTCAAGCCTAATCCGTTTGGCGATTAACAATACATGAGTTAATTAAAAGCTAATTAATTATCTGAATTGACTAACATTTTGCTGCCCGAGTCTTGACAGCTACTTATTTATAAATTGGTCAAAAAAAACCGAAATGAAAGTATCAAATATAATCGTTCTATTGAAAATCACGTCGGTCAAGTAAATGTCTTTTAATCTTAAAATTAAAGATTTATTTAATAAATTATTCAAAATAAATAATACCTACAAAAAAAAACAAAACGCCGACCGGATATGCGTTTTCTATTTCCTGGAAAAAACTTGATCAAAGAGCCTTGACAAATATTCGTAAAGCTATCAAAGGTAAAACGACATGCCAAAAGCAAATGGACGCTGAAGGGGTCGTCGGGGGTCATCGGTAGACATTTTACTTTCTTAAAACAAAGTTGAGAACGTCTAAACAATGTCTCAATAAATCTGTCCTGGACTGGTCAGAAGCTATTAGCCACCAATCCCCTGCGACTCGACATTAGGGTGCACAGAAAACAATAATATTCGAAGACATTATCGAAAATAAAACATTCTTTTTCGTTGGATCCCTGTTTTAGATCCCATTTTTGAAGTACATAATATTAACAATGGGTCCCATTTTGCTATTTCCATTGAATCCCATGTACCCTTTTGCTATGTAGTTACTAACATAAGCAGTTGAATAATAATAACATAATAATAAATGTGGAAAATATCACATACATTGTTCTAAACCCGAATAAAGTAGCTAAAGCACTCGTGTTATGGAATCAGAGAAAACTAAGATACCACAAACACCCAGACCAGGGACAATGTAGAAAAGTGTTTTTCCAACATTGACCCATCTGGGGATCGAACCAGGGGAAACTCATTAAAAAGCAGTATGTACTCCACTCGTCCATAGCAGGTTATCATGTTTAAGGACAACAATTTGGTAAAAAAATTGAAAAAATGTACACATTTTATGATCATTCCATATCAAATATCGCTAACGCTTCTCAGATTCAGATTAGTAATTAGGTCTTATGATTCGGAAAAATGGCTAACCTTAATTTTTGAATGAACTGCATGCTTGCTTTTAGAAGTTACAACAACTATATCAACCCACAATAAATTTTGTCGAGATTTTGCATTAATGTCATGGACACCGTACAATGTGTATTCTGATAAAAGTAAGATTGTATAGACTAGCGGAAGTAGCGTCCGCAATACCCGCCCGTCGATGTGTACCTTGCTTTATGCACACACTTACACGCATCTTACCGTAACCGTCTATTGTAAGCAGATATAGATTTCATCTTTATTTATTGTATGTCGTATCTTTTGTTTAGTAAAAATAGTAGATAGCAGTCAAAATAATCTTTATTTCATTACTACAACGTATTATAATTATCTTGTTATTAGAATTGAAATAAATTAATATTTCTTACCTAAATTATTTAATCTTAACTATATATTCTACACTATAAACGATTTAGGAAAGATTTGTATGTTTGTAACGAATAAACTTAGAAAACTACTGGAACGATTTAAAAAAATCTTTCACTATTAGAATGCTACATTATCCTTGAATAACATAGGCTATATTTTTGAAGCCGGGGCCAGTCGCTAGTTCTCTTATATTTTGGTGAAAAGAATCTAAATTTAACTATAACGTAGATATCCCTCACATTAAAAACAGTGACAGGTAAACTTACCTTCAAAATAACTATTATATAATTTCAAACACACTTAATTCTTAACAATATTTTTCCCGATTTGAAATGTAATTCAATACTAATATCTACCTTTTTTACTTTTTTTTTCAGTTTTGTACAAAGGCATGTGTTTCAGACATGAATCCAATATGATATGATTACTCCTTATAGCCTCTTTGCTCGTGACATTTACCCTACCCTCCGACTATAACGGAACGACAATCATCGTAGCATTGATTCACGGAACTCGAAAAATTCCGGTTATTTCAACCACAAACCTATTTCTTTAAATGTCTTACTACTCGCTGAAGTTTGAAAATTACGTGCAATTGGAAAATGGTTGTTGAGTGATTGAGTTGTATTACATGTCAGTATTTTTTTATTTATACATGTACATATTTATTCTACATTTATATGTGTATATGTGTAGGACGACGAGACGACGGGGGCTAGATGGAGCGACGCCAACCGCAAGTGGCTGGCAGTGGTTGGAGACGAAGAGCTGAAGATCGAGCTCAGTGGCGTGCCATAGGAGAGGCCTATGTCCAGCAGTGGACGAAGATAGGCTGATGATGATTATGTATATGTTCCAGTATATGTAAGTTTTAACGTTATAAAGTAACACTTTCGTCTACCGTCACGTACTAATTATCTTATCCCGGTCTGCTGGTAGAAATTTGTATTGAAATAAATAAGCAGTACCTTTGTACCTTGCTATCTAATGTTGTTTCCATTTTGTATAATTGTGTGTGCATAAAAAAAGAAATAAATAAAGATTCTTCGATATTATTTAATGAAGATTTGCGCATATTTCAGACAAAAGAGAATTGCTATATATTTTTAGCATGCAGTCTGCACTTGATGTTGAATCTTGATTGTCAATGTGTGCAAGAAGCGGTGAAGTCATTGAAGTGTTTCATAAATTCTGCCCCATTAATAGATTTGATCACGCAGGCAGATGTACAAATAATTGCGTGTAATCGTTAAAAACGTAAAGTCCGTTGATCACCATAGTAACTGAGTAGTGAGTAGCAAGGTGACATTGTTCACACACTCCGGAAACAGCAAGCTGCATGTGCCCTCCGTTACATAGAAAATTCTAACAAAAATACATTTGCATTCAAATTACAACTTTATGATCTTCAAGTTAGAGTTGTTAGTCTATAATTTTGTTGGGTGGTGGTTCTATTTGTGACGTCAGCACGTTGAGTAAAGTTCCGTCGGCGTTCGGTTACAAAATGGTTAGTTTGCATGCATGATTGCTTCCTGAAAACTGTCGGACTGTGATGTTAGACAACCTTTTTGTTTGTCAGTTAAAGGTGATATGTGTTCGTCTATCCTATTGATATAAGTAAAAGCGACCATGTTATGGAAAAAAAAAGATGATAGAAATAATTGACCCAAGTTCCTAACAAAACTTAAGCAAAGATACCTTTTATATAAAGTTACATTAATTAGCATTCCCTTGAGCTTTTACGTCCAGTTTTTATAAAGCACCCTGTTCAGATCATCACTCCAACTGTCCTGACAAAGTTGTACAAGATTTTTCCCGACTCTCTGGCTACCTAGCAGCCTTCACATTCGTAGTCTTAGTCTAGTAAGTAATAGAATTTAGAATAAGTCGACATAATTTTACTGTTAATTACACCTATACCTAATCATAAAAAATGTTTAAAAAAGCATTAGATGAATCAAAAATTCCTTACAGAATTGGGGACTTTCTGCTAGAAAACTAATTATCTGCACTATATTATTATGAAATAAAATAGTTAATCCAAATTTATCCAGAAGCATAGAAACAGGGGCGCGGCGTCGCTCGGGGCGAACATTATAGTGTTATGTTACATTATTAGTTGCACCACGCTCTGGCGCCCGCAGCAACACACTGGTACGCAACCTGATATGCAACACGTTCTAAATGGTATTTGGAAAGGAAGATGAAAGTTTATTGGGGTTATGAAATCAGTCATAACCAAAGAGATTCTTTATTCCGAAATTGTCCCATTGATATAACTTCACTACAAATAACTAGGCCACAATAATAATTATCATACTCCTTGATTTAGTAATATAATATATCTACATAAAATTAAGACATAAAACATACAACTGACATAAAGTAATAGGTACCGGAGCATGTCATTATATGTGGATACACGATATGACACAATTACATTTACCCTCTCAAGAACAAACGACTCTATTTTCTCCAAAATATCTCGTTGCTCAATGTCAAAGATAAAGTATAACAGCCTTTAAAACACACAATATTTTAATAAAGAGAGCGCAAAAGATTTCTAAACAACTAATTGTTATTTAGCCCTCGAAGCACAGTTTATTAAATGGTGAAGATAATTAAATTAAGCGTTCGTCTTTGAAGCCGGCCCGTCTAATATTTTTATTAAGGGTTTCATACTAGTGAATCAGTCAGTAGGGATGTCAATATTATTAAATAAAGTGCTTATCGATTGTTAATTTTTATATGCCTGTATTTTACGTCTTAATTATATTTATATTATTAAATATACTTATTTTTAAACTATAATAAATAGAAAGCACTTATATTACAATTGTCGACAACATCACATACATTGCTCTGAACCCAAAGTAAGTAGCTAAAACACATTTGTGTTATGGGAATTTTATAACGTTAACGATTTTCGATCATGAAAATACAAGGTAATATTGTATTTTCAAGCATCTTCTGAGCGGTAATAAAAACAGCTGTCTTTAAGGCAATAAAAGATATATCAGACGAGAAATGATACTTAATAAATTCACCTGCCTACTTAACTTTGTAGTTTCTTCACAATAAAACGCACATAATAGACACTGAATAACATTTTATGTAGAGTTTATTTAAGTTTTTACAAAAAAAAATATCAATCCATGGATACATGTAAGATGGAGTAGTATAGGTACATAAAAACTCAATGTTCTTCAAATATTTTTATTATGTATAACTTATGTTTTATAAGTTTTCAATATTTATTAGCATTTCACAATGTTGTATCAGTACCAATATTTATTCTGTGGTTGTATTTTGTAACTTAATATTATTAGATCATTGTTTACCCTGTCGGACACGCTAAATTTAAAAGAGAGAACATTATCATATTATTCTAATACTAGCTTTTGCCCGCGACTTCGTCCGCGTTTCCGTCGTTTTTGTAAAAAAAGTAGCATATGTCCTTCCTCACGGTTCAGTGGTTTTGATGTAACAGACAGATTAACTTTTCGTATTTTACTTCACTTAAAAATAAATACCTATAACTACTATAATTAATAAAAGTGCGTACGCTTTTACCTACTTAATACAAAAAAACTGAACATAAATTAGCCAAAACTAACCTATCGCTATCTAAAAATCTATGCTACTACTTCTACTTCTACTACTACTTCGCCTAAAAAGAAATAAAATGGAAACTATTAATAATTTGTAATTTGAACGAATATTTAAACACTACCAAAATAACTAATACCTATTTACACAAAAATAATCCTTATAGATATGATTCAGTATTAACGCGCGACGGCGCGATGGCTTATTATCGTATTTCATGTATAAGTTTGGTGTTTCTATACCGATTTCTATGATTCTTTTTTTATTAAATAGGTAATAATGTTAACTTTTTTTTAATTAGGGATGGGTGAGAGTATTATAAACGTAAGAGTAAACAAATATAATCAGAAAGCTCCGAACTGCTAAGCTATCGGGAGTTACACGTGTTATTGTAAGTCAACCATAAAAGATAGACATATGCTGTTGTGGGATATTTTTTAGATAATTTTATGTAGAACATTTCCGTCATACATGATTTCTATGTAGCTTTAACCATTAAGGCTGCATACGCGACGGAAGCTTAAAAAATGGAGTAACTTCTTCCGTTTTCCCAACATTTCCCTTCACTGCTCTGCTCCTATTGATTGTAGCGTGATGAAAAGTATACTATAACCTGCCCAGGAGTATGAAGAATAATTGTACCAAGTTTCGTTAAAATCCGTCGATTAGTTTTTGTTTCTATAAGGAACATACAGACAGAAAGACAGACAGACAGACAGACAGACAGACAGACAAAAATTTTACTGATTGCATTTTTGGCATCAGTATCGATCACTAATCACCCCCTGATAGTTATTTTGAAAATATATTTGATGTACAGAATTGACCTCTCTACAGATTTATTATAAGTATAGATTACCGTAGGTATTTACTACAGACAAACTGCTAAACCAGTTTCGTCGGATAATTGTAAAAAATAACTAATATCGACATTAGCGTTCCCATCCCTATATATTTTTCCCCAGCAAGGTGATAATGTCGGAGTTTGAAGTCGGCCGTAATTACGGGCACGAGCCTCCTAGGGCCGGTACTCGGCTTATAATCGAGCCAATTATACGGAACCAATAAACAAGACACAATTAATTATGTAACTTTTATATTTATTACAATAAAAATATAATACACTTTCTTTTTTGTTTATCCTGGACCAGAGGTTTCTTATTTGAAAATTGGGCAACAATGTTTAATATAGACTAATTTGTAGCTTTTAATAAATAGGTCGGTAACAAGAATATTATTTGTATAACAAATAATTAAAATAATAAGAATATTATTTTTATCATCACATTAAGCTAGTGCAACCTATACTGCTTGCAAAAGCACGAGTGTCGTAAAAACTTAATAACAATCCCCCTAATCTTGCCAATTTGAGTAACCGGCTAATTATAATTGATAACACAAATATGTAAAAAAAACGACGTTAAAGTTAGTGATAACCATTTCAAATTAAAAGAAAATCAATGAAAAACGTGAAATAATAAGTAATACTTAAATGCTTATAAAAATTAAGCATTGCCCTCGATTTGCTTGGATCTCATCATCAGATCCTGACTTGATGACCATGGGATTTATGGGACCACTAGGGATGTATATCTTCCCAACATAAAAAAATGGATTTTCCAAATCGGTCCAGACGTCTTTGAGACTAATCAATGAAATTACATGAAAAATTAAAAACAAAGTCCGACGAATTGAGAACCTTGTTTTTTTTAAGGTGGCTAAAAAGACTTAAAACACAGCCAAACAAAATCTACGTCCGTATCTCTATTTACACTTAATAAGTCAATTTCAGGCACAACCAAAGCATTTATTCACCTTTAAGACTATATACTTTACACGTGTTAATTACGTACTTTTGCGAACGACCTCACAAGAACAAAGCAAGTGTAAATAATGAGTCCAGTGATCAGAGTTTTCTATTTAGCGACACTCACGCCATCTACCGCTTACTATTGCACTTCTAATTAATAAATGAATATTTATTTTTGCTTATAATAACTTAATTTTACGGCTTTACTTACATGGGATTACGTGTAAATGCAAATCTTGAATCATGTGGTAAATTCTCTCGTACTAAGTAAGATACATAAACTTAAATACACAAATAATATGTTGGATAACACAAATCAGGACTAAAATGTTATTATCAAACCCACAGCTTATCTCCCAAATGTAAATATTAAACGAAATTACCCTCATTAAGTCGCATCTCTTATGTTTCATAGCCATTGTCACCTATAACTCATGTACTGGTAAACTTAACAGAGAATTCTCTACGAAGTTGACAAAAAAAACGAATTTAAACTAACTGTACCTACATAGAGGTTTACCTTTTGAAAAAGTGGTACTTTTCATTGTTTCTTCGGATTTGGTGTTATATTAAGATATAACTTTGCAGTACAAGTAGAATTAATTTAAGTGCAATGAAGTCACGACAGCGTGTAATGAAGGGCCGCGACTTTCCGCACGAATGATTCCGCTCATATTCTATGTTAATCGCTAAATGGTGCTATAATTTTATATTATTAACCCTTGTTGCGTCAATTTATTATCTTAATTGACTAAACAACGAATAAACTGCGCCAGAACCTACTTACTACTTTATTCCTTCGTATTATGCAAATCAATAATTTAATTATCAAGAAGAATTATACTCTATGGAGGTACATTACAGAACACAACATTAGCTACATTCGTTGTAAAGACAAATGTTTAAAGAACCTTATTTAATAAACTGAAAACCAACAATATTTTGTGAAGGTACATGCATTACTGAACTGGACGCAGACAAAAAGGAGTGGAAACAAATAGCGGTCAACAGAAACGTGTGGAAAGTGGAATGGGAGGCCTTTGCCCTGCAGTGGGACAATTCAGGCTCAAAATTAAATAAATAACAATATTAATTTAAAAATCATTTAGGTACTATTTGTTGGTTACAAACTAAAAACACTAGGCGCTCTACATTTTTTAATTAACCAAAAAACAATCATAATTATTACTAAAAAGTGCGACAAAAATGTACATTAGAAAAAACGTATCTAAGTCTTGATTACCAGAGACTTGTTTCATGAAACGGCGTGATTTCTTCCCTTTGCCAAACACTCGAGTCAAATTGGAAGCTAAATGCTGAATAAAGTTATTTGCTATGAATGCCTCCGGGCACAAATTTCAATTATTGTCACATCCGAATAGTTTCGTAGGGGGCCCGTCGTGCATATGGTACAGTCATGCACACTACTTTTTCCTGAAATTTTAAGCTTTTGTAAATATATTTCTGTACTGTATTTTTTTAAATAATATATATCTGAAATATCTAAATATATCTGAGAAATTTAAATACATCTAAATTGACGTAGCTGTAATAAACACACGCCACTGATTTATAAACAACTGAATGTTTCTCATAAATTTCACAATGTACCTTAAATTTCTTGTTCCAGAACAATTGAACTTTCTATTATAGTACACCTTTTTATAATTGTAATTTACTACTCTACTGTGACTGTACTAGAACTGTGTCATTAAAACTTATAAGAAAAATAAACCTGACTCAAAACTCTGCAGCTTTTTTCAAACCGTTGAGTTATCGACTGTACCTTACATTGGGCGTATTCATCTCATAAAGGGGTCAAAATATTTTATTAGCCTTGCGATTTTAACGTCGTAGCGGGGGCGCCAACTAGATTAGAGGCCCGAGGCACTGGAGGCGTCGTGCGACAAATCGGCACTCCGACAAATCGTCACTACCCTTTTATACAAACTAATTGTATTTCCTGACACTCCAAATCTTATAAGTCTTTAAGTATACTGCATAAGGTTCAAAATTGTATGGTAAATGGTTTCTCGAAGGCGAATGAAACGGCTTTTTCAATTTGTCCCACAGTGGTCAAGGATGAATGCGTCACAGATTGGCTGCGTCACTTGCATATACAAGTTGTAATGGCGACAATGACGTTTAGAATATAAGCGTTACCAATTTTGTTGTCAGATTTAATTCAAATTAAAACTTGAGTTAAAATAGAGTAAGTACATATATAACATTATTTCACACAAAATAATAACAAAGCAGGTTTTGCATTGACAACTAAGCAGTTGCTCCGTTTTTTGTAGAGAAAAAACATAAGTATAGATTTAAGAATACGCAAAAATAATATAAATTTAAAAAATAATTTATATTATGATTATTTTAATACAAGCTTACCAGCTAGGCTTACAGTGTGAAGAAATATCAAATAAGTTCCAACATGATGGGGTTGCGTCGTTTCGTTACATAGTTCCTAAAGCCACCTTTTGGCTCCATCATTAAACCAGCTCGAAAGTACCTACAAATTGCATTACAATCGGATGTCATGAAGTGGTTCTAATTGAGTTAAAGAAAAGCTTCTAAATAAACATGGTGTAGGCTGTAAATAAACCAGACCTTAAAGAAGACCATTAAATTCTGGTAATAAGTTTAATCTGTAATACGTAAACGAATGAGCGAATGATAAAATATTCATGAATATCTCCCCTACGTCTAAGATGTGACCCTTCATATTATGGATACTTAAATATATAACCTAGCCCTAACTGTATATTTGATATAATAGCTAGGTAATAGGTACAACTGAACCACACAAACACCAGCTAGACATAATCAAAATGTGTCATTACACTGCGCTTAAGTGCGTAATTAATAGCGCAATTATTGGCAATTTTGGTTAAAAATAATATCCGGGCAACACACAGCAATTTATGGTAATACAAAAATTGTATAGAGTTGAATAATTTTAGTTGCCTATGTAATCAAATTTTTAAGATAGAAATTGCCAAAATATTAATTTGCATTGCCAAAAAGTTTAATATATCTATTAAAAAAAATTCAATTTTAACGCTGAGTTAGGGAGTTTAAATAAACTGTAGGACGGTCTTGCACGCTAATTAAAACCACTTCTAGACATCCAATTGAGATAAATTTATGCATATTTGTAGAAGTTCGGTGACAATACAATATTATGGTACTTTTAAGCTGGTTTGATTGATCCGGAAGGTGGCCACAGAAACTCTGTATTGGCTTAACACGATGTAAACTCATCGTGTTAAGCTTGTTTGGTTTATCTTCACTTTTCTTGCTGATTTAAAAGCTAGTGAATTAAAATGTGTTTTAAGAAAAACTTACTTTTTAATAAACATACGATCTAATTGATAGACCTATAAATACCTACAAGTATTTTAATTTTTTCATGCAATGCGCATCTTATCTTCTGAATAAAATCACGTTTTTCTTATAGTAAACAACATGCGTAATAATGGAAGTCTTTGAATAAATTTACATAATAAACAATAACTGCAGATATAATTATTTAATTAGTCGCGTACCTGAGACCTAGAAGCTCAATTGTTATTTCACATCAATTAAACTTGCGTTTTACAAAGTACAATAGACCTCACATCAATGGTATTTTTTTTACATTTACTTCTATCCTTACTTCTATGCATAAAGGTCGATTTTTGTAGTTAATTGTTTGGAGTGTCATGAAGTTAATTGTGCAAGAATTAGAGAAAATGAACGTTGTATAAAGTTAATTCCCCGCTAAGGGCTCAATCGCGTGGTTGAAGTTATTTGTAAGCATACCACAGGAAAAATTGTACGCAATTCATGAAGAATGCTACTAATGTAAACAGTTTGAAAAACCTCCTTGTGGATCGGGTATAAAAGAAATACAAGCTTAAATTTCAAGCCAATCTTTAAATCAGTTTTGATCACACTCACAGAGAAGAGATGACAGCATCAGATTTTTACACAATCTAAAGCTAGAATTAATAAGAACTCTACTTTTATTTCACTTTTTTACCCGACTGCCAAGTGGTAAGGTATATGTTTTTCGCGCGTAACTATTGTGTATGTTTCTGATTCTACATTTTCTTAATTACCTAGTATCTTCCTAACGGCTGGATGGATTTCGATAGTTAAGGTATTGTCAAATTCTTCTCAAGAACGCAAGTGTCCTTAGGTAAGTGTTCGAAAAACAAATTAAATTGCCGGATTTTTGGTGATAAATTGTAAGTAGTAAATATATATATATTTTAAACAAAAACCCATCGAGTAAGGTTTCAAAATAAAGGGTTTCATAAATATAGCATTAAAGGGCAGTTGAGTTATTTATGTTTTTTTAATAATACAACTTGTTACGTAAATTCTCTTTTTTTTCAGTGCACCATAATTATACAATTTCATTAAATATCTATGAAAAACCTGCAAATACCAATAAAAGCTGTTATTTAAAACCCATAACTCTTCCTTTTTAGCTTTTTAAAACGAAAACCAAAGTCACGTCAATATTTTTACACGAAGCGGAAAAGGGAATATTAAATGTTGAGTCTAGATGTCACTTGCAAGGCGATAATTACAGACAGGGCCACAGACGATCTACAATGAAGGCAAGGTTCTACGTCATCCACAGTCGAGACGCTAATGATTGTACTCGTTATCCGAACAAATTATATTTTATGTTTGACGGATTTCAGATACAGAAATTATTATTTTATAACGTATTGTTAAGTTCGTTTATGTGTAGATAATAAAAGCGTTTAGTTATTATTGCATGAGTCTATAATTTTTAAACTATCTTGTATGTTGTTAGGGGATAATAATTCCGTTTGTTAGACCATTTCGGTGGTAATGATCTTTTTTTGTTTCACCTAATTGCCGTTTTTTTTCTGCCATAAAAGCATCATATACTTATTGCATCATTCCAGCATTAGTTTTATCTATAGAAAATTACAGTTATGGTACCTATATGACAACCTAAGTAGATGGAATCTACGTTATATTATGTATGTATAAGAATACAAGTAAAAAAAATGCAATTTAAATAGTTTATAAACTTAATCGTTCCAATAAAAGTATGAGTAAACTTCGTGTTAGTTGGATAAACATCGCGATCGCTCAGTAGGCCGCAACCCTCGCCATATTAGCATAACAAGCGCGCGTCAAGAACAGCTTTAAAATAAAAAAGCGCCCATAATGGCTTTATAAATAGATTTCGGAAAGTATTTTCTATTAAATAAACTTCCATTTGACGTGGTTCACAACGCCGAACGCCGCGCTCGTATGAATAAATCATATCAAATAACTATCAGGGGAGATCCGACGAGCATTCTTTCCCCGTTTACATCAAAACATTTTGTTTTAGGGTTGAGATGGCCTATTTGTGTGATGCGAGCAGATTTTTTATTCATGATTTTTTAATGGACATCCTCTACATCGGAACATCTGACTGTGATTACATTGATTTATTTGTTGCGACACAGATTTCTCATGTTTAACGACAAGGCTTCCTTCACAGTTCACACACTGTTATGTAAAACAAAACAAGCATTTTTCCGTTTCCCGAACACTGGAATGGGTATAATGAGCTTTTAGGCGGTATTTTATAAGATATTTTCTCTTTATATCAGAGCTTTTCATTTCAACGTGGGGTGTTCGTCGCACATTGAATTTTTCAAGTAAGCGGAACGTAGAGAGAACGATAGGAATCCCAAAGGATGCGTCGGAGCGTCGTGAACACCTACGGAAGCTTAAGCCTCTCAGCGACACGTTCGGTCACACTGATTGAATCGAGCCGACGGAGACGGGGCGAGGCACTGGAGGCAGCGCAATGTTTACTCGCAAACTTTACGTATTTTATTAGAAATTGTACATGTTCTCAAAGTATAGAAACTTACTAAATGTAAGCTTTTCAGTAAGTATTACTGTACAAGAGACCAACGTATTTTTGTCGTAAACATAATTATAATAGACGTACAGAAAGTCCAACCAAGACTCTTAAAGCACCTAAGCACGGCACAGTTTTAGTACCAATGGAAAAATGGAACATATTTTTAAGAGAATTAATCTATTATTAGTTCTTTATATCATCATAATTATATAATATCAGCCCACTCTTTCTCATCAGTTCTTTATCATACAAAAATAAAAACAGTAGTAGGTTTTTACAACAGCAGAGCAAAATTTTCTATAAGTCTAGTGATTTATTATTCTGACTTTTGCACCCACAGAGTAACAACAAAGGACAGATCCCGGCTGATCAAGTATGCATAAAACGCCCACGCCATCTGAGTGGAGGATTGTAGCCAGCCGCCCCGCCCATTACCACAAGCGGCTTACTGTACATACCTACAATACAACACATGTGAACCGAAATTAAAGCCATTAATTATGTATAAAGTTTCCCATAATTCAATCCCACAAATGCCCCGAATTGTTGATTATCCAGGAAAAACTTATGATGAACATAATGTATTCAAATAGCGTAGTGGGAAATTTATTTCATAAAGACTGGTCCTTTTAGACTTTATATTACAAATTACTGTGGCCAATCTTTGACACAAAGAATAGTAATCATAGTGTACTATAGAAGTCTTCGTTCTTTATGCTCTTAACAATAAACTGAAAAGGCTTGAAGTGTTCTTATTGGAAAGTTCAAAGAGAATTCAGACGTCCAATAATGGTTTTCAAAGATAATATTTTTAATAAAATATCGAGCACAGCATATTACAGTATAGACACTACCAATCACAGTACATTTTGTCGCTTGTAAATGAATTATATAGCTGATATGTTACCATACAAAAATTAGTTTTAGTTGAACGCAAAAGACGCTACAAAATTGGTCACAAAATTCTAGAGCAACACGAAATATTTGTTTAATCCCACAAAACGACATCATCCGCTGTTGCCTCACAAATTATAATACTCTTCAGTTCTGGGAGGGTCTGAGAGCTGGTTCCGTGCGTGCGAGAGTGGGCATGCATATTTGATGGGCCTCTAATGCTCGCCGCGCTAAGCGGATTGCGTCTGCCACTAAATGGTGCCACTCCCTTTGTCGCTTGTTTGCCAGACTTGCGGCTCGCCAATGTTACGGACTTTCTATTACATAGTCTATTTACTGACGTCGGATTTCTGTTGGTAGGTACATAGCAAGCGCGGTCGTGACTAAGGATTTTACATGCGAGGATGTAGCCGGATTTTATTTTATCGGGCGGAACAGTAATTTGTTACCTAATAAGTTGTTTTACAGAACTTTAATACATTTTAACCTTATTAGGTACTATATTTACCGCTAACAACATACTGAAATAGTAGGTACCCATTATATGTTTGCATCCAAACCATTTGTAATTTTTTGGACACAACTTGTAATGTTAGTATCCTTGGCTTTCACGGGAACTTGTGAAAGCCAAGAATTTATAGAAATTTTATAAATACTATAGTTATAAGTACTCGTACATACTATAATAACACACACTAGCGGTCGCCCGCGGCTCCGCCCGCGTGGATGTCGGTTACCGCTGCAAAAAGCCTACCCAGGAAAGACACGGTCAGCAAAATGATTCCCAGGTCAATTCACAGACACCGACAGTAACGTTGACGACGCAGTCATTATCCGCAGGCTGCACAGATTGTCTTTCTGTGTATGTTAAGTTGTTAATGATGAAAATATTTAAATGTAATTAATACTAAGTTTTCACTTCTGCCGGCAGTCCCGGAGCGCAACCCGTTGTTTAAGGATAGATAACTAAAGCGATTATTGTAGAGCTTCTCCATAAACAACATTTGACGTTAAATTATTTTCAGGTAACAAAATATACTGATGGTCGGGAGCCCCGACCCGTGATAGGGCAACGTAAAGTTGCCCATGCGTAAAACATTCTTTTCGTAAATCAATTCCTACTAATTTGAATGTTTGGCCCTGGGATTTGTTTATCGTTAGTGCGAAAGAAATTTTTACTGGAAATTGGAGCCTTTTGAAGGGTATAGGCAAATCAGTAGGGATCATGGGTATTCTTGGTATATGAGCTAATTCACCAGCTGCAGGGCCGGTGATAATCTTCGCTACTATTAAATTATCTTTTAGCTCCTTTATAAGAAGTCTCGTGCCATTACACATGTTGGGGGGGCTTAAATTTCTGAGAAGCATTATCGGCGTGCCAACTTTTAACGACAGTTCATGAGGTGGTAGCCCAGCGGGGTTCAGAGAATTTAAAAATTCCTGGGGGTAGTGCACAGCGTCCTCGATGTTAGTGACGGTGTCTATGGATTTATAGCACTTAACTTCACCCGGTACTTTCTGCATAATTAAACTGTTTATTTCGTTGACTGTTTCATTCCTGGGAGAAACTATTGCTCTACAACACAGCCAACGAAAATCATTTTGATGTAAGTTTTCGATGTCAGGATATACAGCATCTATCAGACTATCTAAATTATGGACTATTTGGCCTAGAGACTCATCCAAAGTAACCGCATAATCGGTGCCCAAATTTAAAGATGGCAAAATTCCTTCTCCAAGTTTCAGCAGCTGTTGTGGAAAATTGCTATGCGTATTTCCATGTAGATGAGCTCTCATATTGGTGCGCAAATTCAAATGTTGAACAGATGTCCAAAGGTGAGACGATTTTAAACATGCCTTCATAATATCTGCTCGCGTACCTCTGTTGACGACTGGAAGCGTTTGTCGGAAATCTCCAGCAAATACAAAAGTGATACCACCCATGACATTAGCAGAGCTTCGGAGGTCTTTTAAAGTACGGTCCACGGCCTCCACATGAGCTCTATGACTCATGGTGCATTCATCCCATATTACCAACGACGCGTCTTGCAGCAACTTACCAAGAGGCCCATTTTTCCGAATAGAGCACGTAGACCGTTGATCTAAAGAAACGGATAGCGGGAGTTTAAACGTAGAGTGAGCAGTTTTTCCTTCGTTCAAGAGAGTTGCAGCAATTCCTGACGAAGCAACTGCAATCGCTATCTTCCCTGATTGCCGTATCTTAGCAAGTATCAAATTTGCGAGAAAAGTCTTTCCGGTGCCTCCTGGTGCGTCCAAAAAAAATAATCTCCCCATGTTATTGTTCACGCTGTCCACAATAGTCTCATAAGCATGTCTTTGATCTGGTACTAATTTTGGCACATTGTCATTAACAAACGCTGTTAGATCATTTCTGTTATACTGTTGTACCATTGTGTCAATAGTATTATTCTGGGTACGAACGGGAGAAGGTAATCCAAAATCACTTAAATTTTTGTCGTTTAATTCTAGAAGTTTGTTTTCTATTTCGATTAATCCTTCATTATAAATGACTTCAGTGAAGGGTAAAGTGTTATCCTGATTTTGTTGTCTGATACGATGTCTAATATCTTCACAGAACTGATCTTTGAAAGTATCCCATAACTTCAATGGTTCCGATGGTTGACAAAATAAAAGTATGACTACGAACAACTCCCTTAGTTTTTTTGGACAATGTGATAACGAAGCTTCGCTTAAACTGTTACCCCAATGGTCATCGTTTTCAAGTAAACCTCGGTCACGGCAAGCTGCTTGATACGTCTCTTTGACAATACCGTTTACAGTTTTAAGGTATGCAAATGAGGTCGGACCGCGTACGTGGTGCAGTAGAATCCTAAGATAAAAACACTCTGATTGGGATGGATGTATCCCGTAGACTCTACCTAAAGCGGTATCTTTTTTTATCCCCGGATGTTCAACTACATCTTCACCACGCCTCCTTCTAGTGAATTTATTATTTGCCCATGTATAGTATTGCGGGACTTCATGATACAGAAGAGTTTTCGCGAATTCATCTTCATTACAGAGAGCAAAAAATGCCAGTAATGTTGTATTGCGTGGGTTTTGGACCACTTGATGAGCTGTCCCTGGTGTAAAATACACCCTTTGACCGTTCTCTAGATGAACGGCCAAATGCACTACAGTAGGATGCCGGTCGTGAATGGGAAATTCAAATAAGCGCCAGACAGCTTCAGATGTGCTTATGTACCTGCCATTTAAATAGTTTTCAACCTCATCGTGTGGGTTTCTAAGGCTAAAAGTTGCCTGATCTGAACCTTTATTTATATACTTACATATATATTTAATGGCTTGGACAGAGTGGCAATACTCCACGTTTATATGAGCGTTAAAAGTCTTACATAGTAGCGGGGAGTATGGAACAATCCACCTATTATCTATCGTCACCATGTTGCCCCTGATTTGTAGCGTAGTGCTCCGACCGCCATTTTCTGTATCGCGCCTACGATAAACTGGATACCCATCCTCTCCGGTCTGGGTATCGTTCATGAAACGGCGAGGGTATTTTTTTGTGCAGACACCGTTCTTCATGCATGGTGCAGCTAAATTATGTTCTCCGCAGGGTCCATGTACCATATTTTTAGTTATGATGTCGTGTAGTACCGGATCAATTTGTTGATCGGGTAGCTCCGCAACTATGACACTGTCGATCTCATCTGGTTGTATTTTAGTTTCTAGCCAGAAAAGCAAATGACAATGAGGTAAACCGCGCTTTTGCCACTCCACACTTGCCATATAACATTTTACTTTACCGAATATCTGTTCTTTGACAAATAATTTGATGAATTTCTTCATCTTTAAATGAAATACACGTGAAATTATGTCATGACGGTCGAAAGACCGTTGTCCTGGTAGCAGCTCCGCTTTAATTTCAGGCCATTCGGGGTTACATGTAAAAGTGACAAATAAGTCAGGTCTACCATAATTTCGGACGTACGTCATCGCGTCCTGCGTTTTCTCGTGCATGAAACGCGGAGAACCCGTAAATGACGATGGCAATATGACATGTTGACCGATATTTGTTGGGTCAACATTTGCGTCATGATTTAAGGCATCTCTGAGATGAATGTAGTCATCAGCCCTCAGTCTTTGTTGATTCCGAGAAATATAATTTAATCTTTCCGATATCATTTTCGCCATCATGTCAACACAATATTGACTAAATAAGTCTC
Organism: Diachrysia chrysitis; assembly: GCA_932294365.1. Taxonomy (NCBI): domain Eukaryota; kingdom Metazoa; phylum Arthropoda; class Insecta; order Lepidoptera; family Noctuidae; genus Diachrysia; species Diachrysia chrysitis. Next base: position 5,831,983 of record OW028661.1, read on the forward strand.
TGTAATAATGTAACGGATTAAAAGAGTTAGTTCTAAACATTAATCTAAATGCATAAAATTGCATGCACGAAACAGTTTTATTACGCGCAGAACCCTGCTGAGGGATAGTCAAATAATAACCGTCTTCTCCTGTCGCAAACATTATAGGATACTGTAGTGGATCATAGGACCGATGTAGCTCAGAAACTCTTTTGAGCTGTCCGTCTCTACCGTGTAAGACTATATCCCTGGGACCTTTGTCTTCATCGACCAAGAGAACGGCTACCTCGTTTACAGTAGGAGCATTATATCTGCCTCTGTGTGCTGTCTGTGGAGTGCGATCTGAATGAATAATTAACTTTAAATTATCTGAGGAGTTAAGTTCTAAGTTTTGTTTAAAACTTCGTATATACACGTTATGATTATTCAAAGCGGTCTGTAATTCACGAATTAAATCCATTTTTAAGGTTGGTGCGATGCTTGATCGCAACGATAACTGGTCTGCATCCGAAATAAAATATATTTGCAAGAACTGTGGGTTTTGGCCTGACGGTGGTAAAAGGCTACCAATGAGATGATACACCTGTCCTTCAATTTTAAAAGTGGGCATAAAATTTCCTTCCCTGATTTCTTTTGCGCCAAACGAAGTCATTTGAAAAAGACTATTGTATCTACGTATGTTTGTTAAAAAATGACCAGATAATGGATGGTTATTAGTTAAAAGATTTTTTATTGGTTGTGGTGGCTCCTGAAGGTTAGGAAGACAAATTTTACCTGAAGCACAGCACATACCATTAGGTTCGTCTGTCCATTTCTTGGCAGAGCAGTTAGAGCAGATCTTATTCATGACTCCGATTTGGACGGACGCTTGTTGTGCATAATCAACCTGCGGATCATATCTGAAAGCCAGTCTGTTGCTGTTAGCTAAAATTCGATTGCGAACTGTGTTTGTGGACAACTGCTGTCTCTCTGCTTGAGCTCTAAGTCGCTGCAAACGCTCGACACTCGACTCTCTTTCGCGCAACTGAGAGGTCCTTATATTTTGTTCATGAAGACGTTGGGAACGCTCCAGCCTCGACTCTTGAGCGCGTAGCTCGGAGGTTCTCAGATTTTGTTGTGCAAGGCGTTGCGAACGTTCGACACTCGACTCTCGTGCGCGTACCTGAGAGTTTCTCTGATTTTGTTCAGCAAGGCGTTGTGAACGTTCAGGTGAAGATTCTCCCATACGACGTATTCTTGCTGCCAGTGCTTGAGAACTATGTTTAGAAAGTTGAGACCTGGCTCTCTTAGGCATTTTCAAATGTTTAAGAAAATGTTAATAGCGTGTAATAGTCTAGCTCTGAAAAGAACTGTTGTTTAGCCCTGAAAAGAACTGTTGGTTAGCCCTGAAAAGAACTGTTGGTTAGCCCTGAAAAGAACTTTTGTTTAGCTCTGAGAAGAACTTTTGCGTAGGTGTAGTTTTAAGAACGAAATCTAAAAAAAATCGCACGAAAATTATTAGACTTCGCGCACGACCGCTGCGTAGGGAGCCGACCTCGCGACTGAGCCGCGCGGGTACCTTACTCATAGATCTAAACTCCCCTCCCGCACGCGCACCCCCGCCTTGGTGACGCCCACTTCGCAACGGGCCGTGCAGCAGAAATCGTAATATTTTAATTTCGCCATAACTTCAAAACCAAACGTCCAATTTTAATCATTCAAAGACCAAATATTATCTCCATAAACTGTTCTTAGTGATGAAATCATTTATTTTGATAAGGATTAATAGCATGAGTAAAATAAACGCGTTTAAATGTAGTCCAAAAAAAATTCAAGATTTTTAAATAAAAAAATGGTTGCTGTGCCTCACTCGACATAGATGGGTATAGTGTGTCGCGGACTTTTTTGTAGATATTTATAAGATCTACAATTAATTAGAACATTTTATGGTTCTATCTTTTATAGTTTAGGCAGCGTACGCAAAATAAGTAACTTTTCTGGTTGATTTTTTACACCTTGTGTCCGAAAACACCAAATATCTTACGGATCCCTATTTTTATCCAAAATAAAATATAGCCTATGTTACTCGTGGATAATGTAGCTTTCGAATGGTGAAAGAATTTTTAAAATCGGTCCATTAGTTTTTGAGCCTATTCATTACAAACAAACAAACAAAGTTTTCCTCTTTATAATATTATTATATAAGTATAGATAGATATAGGTACAACAAGTGCTGTTTTTCTTATGGATAGAGGTGCCTTTATCTTTTAGCGGTCAGTATGTCAAATGATGTGGATCAAATTGTATCTATACTCAAATATTACTTTTACTAGAATTTTGACTTACGTAAGTTTAGCGTTTATATGTTCATGTTTCTATCAGTATTCACAGAAACGAAATACGAGTATACGGAATATTCAGTGAGCTCCTTATAAGTAGTAGGTAATGCGAAATTAGTCGAGTCGTGAGCTCGGCGAAGAATTCCACTTTATTAGATTCCATAAGCCCTATTCATCGTTTTTTCGCCCTCTCGCAGGGAACCTTTGAGGCGGCATTGCGTATTAGTGAATAATGCGATCGAATCATTCGATCTCTCGTATTAGACGCGGTCGGGTCGTCTGTAATGTGCCCAATCATAATAGACTGCCAGTATTAGGCGATTACACAAACTTATGATTGTCAAACTTTAGTAGATGTATTAGCTCAATTCAGTTTGCTTTTTTTTCGTCGACTAAAAACCAAATGGACTTTTCGACCTGAAAAAATATTTAAGTTACCTTTACCAGATTTTTACCAGCCGAAATCAGGGTGTTTCTTTTAATCCCAATACACCGACAACAAAAGCAAGAGAAGTATTTACAGCCGTAGTCGACATAAACAGGCAACGAAGCCTGAATTTGTTTCGGCATATTTATTCAGTTAGGAAATAGCAACTACCGCGACCTCATAAAAAGGTAATGGTATACTTATATTCTAATTGCATAATAAACAATTGATTTTCATTTCGATGTATCTGACTACTATAGTATATCTATTCAAATCAAATATTCTATCGAAAGTTCACTTTCAAAGGGACATTTTCCGAGAAGATAGCAAAGTGATAATTAAGAAAATATTCAAAAACAACAACGACAACGTCGTAATGAGAAGCTATGAGAAATAGCTATCATTTTCCAAAGAACTATTCTCGAAAGTTTGTCGATAGTTCAGAACGGTTATTAAAAAGCGCTTTATTTAATATTGCTGGTATTGTCAATATCGCGGATACGCTTACACGTTGTTTATTATATATTTAAACGTTCGTTATTCGTGTGCTAATATACCAAGCATGTTTATATGCAAAAGGGTACAATGATGATGTACCTACATCATATAAATAGCCTAGGCCAGTACTGCCTATATAACTACGCGACTAAATATCTCGCTAGGCCGCACCTACAGTAGGCTACAGTTACGACAATAAATGCGCATGCTCTATTGTTCTCTATATGAGCAGTAATGCGGCAATCTTTATCATGCAATGAAGAAGTAAAGGGCTCAAAATATTATTTTTTATAAAATATAAAAACATTGTTCGGAAATTGAAAAAACAAAATGACGAGCGATACCCCTGATAAAAAACTATTAGCAACGAGTTTCAAATCTGCGTGATACAAAGGTTGAGAATCATTGCCCACATCGGAAAATATCAAAAGTATTTATTGTCGATCACCTGTGTGATTCCATTAAGAATTACAGAGGATTAGTGTAAAGCCGGAGTACAATATACTCACAGAATTCGAGCATTTATTTGAAGTCGGGTTTGCGTTCATTTCCTGTTATGATTATGGTATCTATCTACTTACCTAAGTATCAGTAACAGGGGTAAATTCGCATCGAACGGCAATCATAGTTGTAAAAATTAATCATTATCACGTGTTACGACCTATAGTACTATCAAAACTGATATTAAAGTAAATACAAAAGATTATGCTCAATTGCCTAAACAACACATGGAATTAAGTTTTTATTTGACGCAAAGATTTGCAGTCTTTCAAAGTAGAAACAAAAAAAAAACAAAATTTCCCGTAATTTTGTAAAACAAGTTCAAAAAAAGATTCCCTAAAAACGAGCGTCAAGATTCCTCAATAAACCTGTCTTGTAATCTTTGAATCCGCATTGACAAGACGAAAGTTAGGCCTTAAATATCGTAGTTCTTCGTGAATAAGCTCTCCTTTGTGTGAGGTAATCTCATAAGGCTCGGGCTCATTCTGTCGGTCAACGGCGCGCCCCAGGTATTGCGAAGGCTTTGTATGGGCATCCGTAATTCTCGTATTGTCGTGAAAATACTCGGACAAGGATTTTCTAATCGATACAGAACATTGTTGCAAGTAAAATCGTTCGACGTCACTAAATCTCTATAGGAGGATAAACAAAGAATCTGTTACGTTTTTTTTACATAGGATCGCTTTATTTATTAAAGATTTCGTGTGAATGGGAAAGAACCATAGCAACGTCAAATTATCACGAAAGAAAATAATTTATAATAACATTAATTACTAACTAAACAAAAGAATGCGTTATTGCAAAATTATTTGGTATTTAAAGATATATTTCCTTAAAAATCATGTCTGTCCTGGCTGCCGGGTGTAAGGTGAGGTGAGACAAAATAGCCTGTTCGCCAACCGTTTTCCATGGAATTTTTCCATTACCCAGACAAATTGCTCTCCCGCCTCTATAATATGGTAGTCCCGGCTTGAACGCTTTATTATTTATTACTAAACATGAACTTGTTTTGCAACGACTTAATCAAATAGGTTTTATTAGATAATTGTATTTTTTGTAATTACGACTAATGGATTCATGCAGAGATGAAACGACACTAAAGGAGTATTTATGACTTTTATTATTTTGTTTAAAGCTAAGGATATACAATTTGATAAAAAATAAATAGAATGTGTGTATACCTATAATCTATATATACCTATATAAAAATGGAGATTCATTTTTTTATAGGTATATATATATTATAGGTATACATACATTCTATTTATTTCCCTTGGTCATCGCATCACGCGTGAACGGATGGAATAATTTTGCTCTTTTTTGGTCTGTTAATTATTGCCAGGAGAACGATTTATAAAAGAAAAAAAATAAAAAACCTCAATTAATTTGGTCCTTAGGTACTAACTGTACTAAGATACGTTACAGACCGTTAGCGGATATTCATCTTAGATCATTGTGCTTACCAATACTTGAATATAATACGCGGTACATTCCAATTCGGATCAGCTATCATAATCTACGCTTATCTAAATGCTAATACTTGAAGTACCTATATCAAAATAATACTCATCTGATAGAGAGATAACGGTTATCAGAACACAAAATATGCACTCCTTATATTATTGTACCTACAGAAATTAAAGACCACAATGTAAGCATAAGTAAGTATTAATTATTTGGTTTAATTAAATCCATATTTGCACCCAATATTTATTAGCATCAGATCAGGCAAATTTTATAATTATGTTTTTGATTAATCAACGAGCATTTTATTCCCATAATTTTAGGGATTCCTTAGTTGACCAGGAAGATAGAAGAAATGTTTGATACTTATTCGATATCACTATAATATGATAGATTATTTAAAAGTTTTATGTGTAATAACTAGCGTCTCACCCCGGCATCGTAAGGCTAATGGGAGATTTTCAGAAAATTTCCAGATGGTTATTTTTATTGCCTTTTTATAAAAACCTTGTCCTTACAATAAGGAACATAATAAAAAAGAATTATCTGCTTTTGGACCGTCGTTCGGAAGTTGGCCAAAGTAAATTGGTATTCATTTATATAATATACCCATAGAAGATTGTAATTAGAAACACTACTGGAAAATAGCTTTATTCATTTAAGAATCTGTCTCTAGTCAAATCAAATGTCTACTACGTCATTAGGAACCGTCTTGACGCACGGACGATACCGATACCATTAAACTGTTTTCTGAGGGTGTACCTATACTTATTAAAATAAACGTATCTCCTGCACAATTTCAAACAGAACCTCACCACAATAAACTAATGGTCTCTCAAAGACTTGGGACCATTTTACAAGCGGTTCAGTTGTTTGTAGCGGTCAACTACTCCTTTGTGCCGGACAAACGCCTAACGATGTGGTACACCTTACACGCATCAATGTTATTATTTTAACGATCGCCTTATATTAAAATCATTCTTTTGTTTTATTTGTACTCCTTCAATTGGAAATATAATTATGTTTAACTATGGTATGCTTAATATTATTGTTGGCTCTTATACATAGTATATTTTTACACCAATATAACATGTTTTAGTGACCTGAATATAAAATATAATTACATAAAACTTATCAAAATGACTATTTATTTCGTCAGATATAGCTGACGAAACGCTCACAACGCCACTGATAATACCAATAATATGTAGGTATGGGAAGTTCCAAGCAAACATGAAAATAAAAAAGTTGTTTGAACATGGAAATATAAACTTTTTGTCATTCTTTCAAGATGTATGAAAATATCTTGCCCTAGAAAACTATACGCACTGCAGTTATTTTGAACATGTTATTGACTTTGAAAATACCGTCATCACTCACCCTTGTCTAAATACTTATTTTATTGATCGATTGATTGGATTATATACCTAATAATAACAATGATACCGGCCTATAAATATCCCACTGCTGGGCACAGGTCTCTTCTCATACAGAGAAGAAACGAGCATTGATCACTACGCTTGCTTATTTGCGGATTGGCGAACTCAGATTCCAACTTGTGGAAACCAGGTTTCCTTACGTCTTAAAATAATTAAGATAGTATACACCAAATATTAAATTGAGCTTTAAAGTGGTAAAAGGTAATAAATACGATTGTTTCATTTTAACATCACAACAGAACTTACCTCATCATTCCATGGAGAGCATCTTAGGATAACTAGATATATTATTTATATCTACAATAGTGTGGTGAAGAACCCCACGAATATAGATAACATAGATAGGTTATATAGATTACACGCAACCTTTGCCACCGTCGAGTCTTCTCTATTAAACAAGTCATGCTGAACGGACTTGTCGTAATTAATGCGCAATAATTAGATAATCATAAGTAACTATAGATATCTAAATGCATAGCTTATAAATTGTTATGTAGGTGTGTTAATATCGGTATGGGATATGTATTTTTGTATGCGAAATAAAATTCTTAAAGAACTAAGTATAAATATTTTTTAAGTAGCTGTCCCCCGCGACTTTGTCCGCGTGTTTTAGATTCAACGGTTTTTCATTTTTGCAACATTTTTCATTTATGCTCCGCTCCTTTTGGTTGCAGCGTAAAGTTATATAGCCTATAGCCTTCCCTAATGAACGAACTATCCAATACTAAAATAATTTTTTAATTCAAACCAGTAGTTCCTGAGATTAGCGCATTCAAACAAACAAACTCTTCAGCTTTATATATTAGTATAGATAAAGTACGTCAATTAATAATTTCCTTTGTAATTGTATATTATGTTGTAAGGGCTAAATAAGGTAGTATTATAATGATGATTGAGGTGATTGGTATATTGAGCCAAAGATAATTGTAAGACGCAACTTAACTTTAACACGTTCTTAAAGGTCTAAATGTCGCTACTTTTTACCTAAAAGTGACAGAGACAGCATGAGAGTTAACGGCGACTTAAATCTAATTGACGTTTCAGTATTATGGCATTATATAAAAGAGGCCAAACCAAACATTTTGAGTAATTATTTAATTGTACGCTTAATTAGGTAAATGCCATCAAGGTAAAGTATTAAAAGAAAGATCTGCGTGTGTAGGTATAGTATAGGTATATAAATTACTGCTATATCTCGTCAAAGCAATAAAGCTTTACTATAACATCAAATTATTCGGCATTCTACATTAATATAACAGACGTGATTGTGACCACCTACGGCCTTCAGTACACACGACCAAAATTACATGACAACTGACAACCAACTCACCGCCACTTGAAATTAAGTTCAAATTGCGTAAAACCGTTTGAACGTGTATGAACATTCGATTACACACGCCAGTGGTCAAGTATTTATCAATTAATGGCAAATTTAGTAGAGCAGGCTTCCCTGTAGACGTGTTAAGGACGCATTCCATGTTAATTAGCCACCTGACTGTGTCTGTGCCGATATTAAATGCCTACGTTTCGAGCCTCAGAATGGTTTAATTGAGAACTGTAAAGTAACTCGCGATGTAGACTAAGGGAGGGAATAAATAGGTCAATTACTGAGTAAGAAGTTAATATTTACCGTTGCCAATATATCAATACAAAACCAATAAGTAAGTGTTTAAACAGTTAATAATAATAATAAATCCAATTAAGTGTGTCTGGTTGTGCAAATGTCAATGTTTTATTTTAATCTCATACAGTTTATTTGCAAGATAACTAAAAAGAAATATTTAGGATACGATGGGACTGACATACGCTTTGCGTAAAAGAGAGAAATAAAGAAAAAACAAAACCTAAATAGAGTTTTGAAATTTCTTGTCTGACTTTCGATCTGTCTATGTGTTCGTTCCAGCTTGTCTTAGAAACGGCTGGTAGCTGACTTTATTATAAGGTGTATATCTAGACGAAATTATGTAATCTTATTTGATGTTACATTATTAGGTACTAGCTCTTTCCCGTATGGCTGTCCTTCTCAGGCTCTAGATTATCTGTAAACTAAATTTCATTTAAATTGGTTCTGTAGTTTTGGCGTGAAAGCGCGACAGACAGACATACAGACTGAGTTACTTTCGCATTTATAATAATAGTATGTAATGTAATATATTTACATGCAGTTGCTAATCTTTTGATGGTCGATTGTAAATTCGATAACATGAAAAAAATTGATAACACACAGTGGATATGATAACCTAATGATTAAAATGTGCATTTAATACGAAAAGCTAAAAAAATGCGTTGGTATCAGTTATCTTTTTGCAACAGTTATTAATATGACCAAAGTTATTAAATAATCTTTACACAGTTTAAAACAAAGTCGCTTCCGCTGTTTGTATGCTTAGATCTCGTAAACTACGCAACGGATTTTAATGCAGTTTTCAGCAATAGATAGGAATGATTCAAGATGAAGATTTTTGTATATAATTCATGCATGTTTTGTCTACCCTGGGTAAAGCGCGCGTAAATTATAAAAATACTTTATTGAAAAAATATAATTTATAGCTCCTTGTCTTAAGTTAATCGTTCAGTTTCACAAACATAGTTTAGAGAAAACAACTAACGTCTAAATCAACAAAAACGTGTAGGTACACGGAGTTTATTTCACGTATTAATCTAAAATTTCTGCAGTTACAAGTAAGACACATATGTCCGAATACTGAAGCGTGAATCAGTTTTAAGTCGCCGTTAAGTCTCATGCTGTCTCTGTCACTTTAAGGTGTAAAGTAGTGACAGATAGATATTTAAGAACGTCTTAAAGTTAAGTTTCGTTTCAGAATTCGGGGGAAAACTACAATATTTAAAGTACAGTTTTTTATTATTATTAAGTAATACAAAATTCAAACTACTTCGTACGGTTTTGATATGAATACCAACTAATATTACTCACGTTTGGATTCAACGCACTCAGAGGGCGAGATTTCGACAACCCTCTAAGTTCGACTGGCTAATCTGGCGAAGGGTCCGATCAAATAGTCCGAAAATAACAGACCAAGCTAAATAAACAGATAAATTGACAAATTATTGCAGTCACAAGACTTCATTTTTATTTTTTATTTAATTTTATTAGGACGTTATTGCGCTATATATATATGTATACTAATAAAATGAAAAGTACTGTTGGGTATCTAGATTTATATTGTAAAGAGGAAAAAGTTTATAAGTATGTTTGCAACGAATAAACTCAAAAAATACTAGACCAATTTTTTAAATTATTTCACCATTAGAATGCTACATATCGATGCTACATTTTGTTTAAAAATAAATGTCTACTCGTGCCAAGAGTTCGGAATAATATTCCGTAAAATAAATCGATGGCTAATATTGTCTAGCTAGTAAGAAATTTAACTTCTTGATAACAATTTTATCAAAGTATAGGTACAAATAAATAAAATTGAAGTGTCTGTTTGTAATATTAAAATAACCGTTTTTTACTACATGCATATGAATGTAAATATGGTTCATATACCAAAACAAACATTTTTTACAATTTTTGTGTCTGTCAGCCTGTCGTTTTTTCCTTCTAATCTCTGGAACGGCTGGACCGATTTTGACGGGACTCACTGGTAGATAGCTAATGTAATAAGGAGTAACTTAGGCTACTTCGAAAACGAAAAAAAATGAATAAACTAAATAACTTTTTTGTTAAATTCCACGCTTTTACGCAATTTTTACTAGCTCTGCCCAGCTAGTAAGAAATAAAATAAGAAAGTACGACGGAAGTTAAAATTCAATTGTGATAAATATTGAGATATAGATATGTTGTTCATATCATGATAATTTATATTTAGCTGGATCGTATTGTTGCAATCTTATCATTGTTAGTAATAACGGATTAGTATAGACACTGGAATATTCCCAAAAAGTGGTTTATTTACTCTGTTACATAACTATGTTAGTGCTACGAATTCGTGTAGACAATTATTATACTAAGAATGTAGCGTTAGTTTTTACTCTAATCAAGTTGAGCAATGGGGCTGAAGTGGCCTAGTTAATTGGATATTCAAAAAACGATTCGTTTTGCCTAAAGATTCGTTCCTTCAATTATAAGAAACGGCCATAAGTAACAGGGATGTTGACTGGGTATGAAAAGTTAAAATCTATTTAGTCCGTCAGTTAGATAATAAAAAAATATTAGACAAGTATTTTTTTCTTTTATCAAAACAATAAAAAAATACAAAGATACAGCGCTTCAAAGTTTCGGAGTGGGGGCTTATGACACCTCGCCTTGGTAAAAATTGTAGCGAGGAGTGACGTCACGCAAATTTCCGTTCTCTGTATTTTGATCATTTTTTTTTTGCAGGAAAAAAGAAAAATTACGTGTCCAATAAAATTCATTAATCTACCAGGCGGACATAAAAAAAAATAGGAAACATGCCTATTCTAGTTAAATAAATAACTAAAACAAACAACAAATTTACAATATTATTATGATTTTTTATATTTGCTTCTGCATTTTTTGCGCATACTACAGCAGTGAGCTTCACTCAAATTCTTTTTCATGGTCAATTTAAAATATAATACAGTTGTCGGCATCGAACAGGCCCTTGCAAATCTAATTTGCACCTCTATGGATTCACTTATAGAGGGCACACGTCTCATCTTACCTAACTTAACAATGTAATAAACTTTGACCTTACAAAATTTATTGAAGAATATATTTTTTTTTTTATTTAATATTTGAGATGAATATTTTTATTTAAGTTTGAATATTTGTTAACTGGAGTGGTGCAACATAGACATATGTGTAATCAAGTGGAATGAAAACAAAAATCTGTTTTATGTTTTTACGTTTACATCAATATTGAAATGAAGTTCCTTGTACGTAACCCTAATCCCCCTTATAGACCATTAGAAACTGAAACGCCCAAAATATCTACTTTAATTAAAATGGCGACGGTATCTTCACAATATTTTTTTTATTTTACAGCATTCTATACAAATATCTATACATACTTTAAAACAAAGTCCCCCGCCGCGTCTGTCTGTATTAACGCGATAAACTCAAAAACTATCAAAAGGATTTTCATATGGTTTTCACCGAGAGTGATTTAAGAGGAAGGTTTAAGTATGTATAATTGATCAATGTTTTGTCTGTGCGAAGCCGGGGCGGGTCGTTAGTATCTTATAAGGATGAACACAAGAATAACTATTTTTAGACGTATCTGCATTCTCTTATCACATTTTAACTTTTATATTTTTATTTTTTTTTGCGCCTCTTTGACACTTCGCGCGACCCAAGGGCTGGCTTTTACCTTGGACAGAGGATAAGCATTGCCATACAACGTGGCAATGCCGCCAGCCTTTTGGAAACACTCCCAGTGGACAGCGATTGATGCCATATTTTAGGTTTATGTTTAATTAGATTAGTTTATTTCATCATTCCTTTTGTATGTATATATAGTTTATTTGAAATAAAATTATTATTTCTATTTTACCGTTTTAGGTAGAATTTAAGAACTAACATTTTTCATTTGGATAGGAAAACATGAAGCCAAGAATAGAAATCAGGTTTCCTTTTAATCTTATTGATAGGAATTTATCAGACGTTGCCAGGTTGAAATCCGATCGTCGTAATACTAAAAATTCACGTGACTACATAGTTTTAGTGCGTTTAACGCTTAAAACATGTTTTAGATTGAAAATAAAATCATAAAGAATCTCGACACTAATTACATACGCTCTAAATGAGTCAAGTGTGGTGGTATCTTACTTATTCAATGATTTATGTTTTTAACCCCAAAAGCAAGAGAGGGTTTGTAAATTTGACCTGTCTGTCTATCTGTCTGTGTATCTGTCGGTTGAATACTGAAACACTACTCAAATATTTAACGGCCCTTTAAACGATTGAGCAGCCTTCAAATTCTTTTTTTGTATACTTAAAGCTAAAAGTTATGTAGCTTCACAATTTAAATGGTATCAAAATATATAGGTACCGCTCAAATCTCCACTCAGTGAACGTATACGGAAACGTTGCTTAACGCTTATAATATACTAGCTGTCCCCCGCGACTTTGTTCACGTGTTTTAGTTTTAACGGTTTTTAATTTTTGCAACATTTTTCATTTATGCTCCGCTCCTTTTGGTCGTAGCGTGATGTTATATAGCCTATAGCCTTCCTCAATAAACGGACTATCCAATACAAAAAGAATTTTTCAATTCGAACCAGTAGTTCCTGAGATTAGCGCGTTCAAACAAACAAACAAACAAACAAACAAACAAACAAACAAAAAAAACAAACTCTTCAGCTTTATAATATTAGTATAGATTATTTATGTACATCTTTATTTATCTAAACCCTGGGAATAACACATTTTGTAGGTATATAGTTGTTACTTCCGTTTTGTTCCTAGAAGTTTTACACAAAAAGCACTTGGGACGAGTTGCAGCACAAAACATTATTTATTTTGATTTTCTTATGCCTGGTTTCCACATTTAAAAAATGATTCGTTTTGCTTACAGAATATGAGCCATGAGCAAAACGAACCGTCTCTTAAATATATTAACCGGTCGTTAGAAAGATTCACTAGTAGTACCTACTGTTGAAGCAACAGAGTACAGAGAAAAATAAGTAAGTAGGTAGTAAGTTTATCATATATTATAAATGGATTTTCCAATATAAGCATTATCTTTAAAGTTGAGTCATTCGACAATATTCCAAATAACTTACTCGGCTATCAAATAAATAAGTAACTATGTGTCTATTACTCATTGTTTTAAGTATCATACATCAGCGGTCGGCAACACGCGGCCCGCGGCCCGCGGACGTCTTACTTGCGGCCCTTGAAAGTTTTGTAAATCCATACACTATATAAGCGAATGTTTGTAAGGATGTATGGATGATTGTTACTCTTTTACGCAAAAGCTGTAGTTCTTCTTTATTTTAACTATAGTGTCTTATTCTTTTTGATATCCTTAATGTGAAGACTCAAATGCATTAAGATATTTTAATAAACTTATACGATATACGTGTTTAAAATTTGATGCCACCGAAATGAATCAGTCGGACACCAAAATGAAATAACTGGCCACCGCAATGATAGGACCTATCCACTGATATTAAAATCTACTGAAAATGTATGTACTATATACCTACAGATAGGCTTACTTATACAAATATATAACATTGAATGACTGTTTGTTAAACCAAAAATAAATAAATAAATGGTGGTGCTTGGGCGATGCAGCGCTGGAAACTTGCTTAAGTGCCTCCGCGGGCCTCTTTAATGAACCAAATAGGGAAAAAGTCTATTTTCTTTCTCAGTTTGCAACTAAACTAACCGCCTGGTAAAGTGTAGAGACAAGTATTCCGGTGGTTTTAGCTGGTAAGAACCCTGCATGCCCCCTGCCTTCCCCAGTTTGGAAAGCCCACACACATTTCCAAAAGGTTAAAAATCGCCAGATGGCCTGTATTTATACCGAAATGAAACAATTACCAACCGAAATGTTAAAATTATGCACCGAAATGAGATATTTTGTCACTCCGGTGGACTTTTTATCATTTCGGTGAACCAAACTGTCCACCGAATCAACCGAAATGATAACACGGACATGAAAAATAAGGACATTAATTAGAATTACAAGAAAACCATTTTGACCTAAATATGTTGTCCCATGACACCGAAGTGATTTTACCGAAATTAAAATTGTTGGCGGAAAATAATTAACTCTCACTTTAATGACGAAATATTTAATGCCTCAATAGGTAACTACCTCTTCTACCTAGAAAAAAATATTATATAGCTTGGCTTCTAGGGTTTACATCACAAGTGCAGCCCGCCTTTAGTTTATTTAGCCACCTTGTGGCCCTTGCCTGTCAAAAGGTTGCCGACCGCTGCCATACGTACATGTATAGGTTTATTATGAAGTTGGGAACTCCATGATTTTTATCATATTTACGTCTTGAAAAACTGAATTTGAAAAAGGAATAATTATTGTGAAATAATAATTATATTGAGATGACCTTTTCATTATCGTTCACATGTTACACGTCAGGACGTGTTTTGTTTATATAGATTTTAACACAAGCACAACGTACAATATCATTTGCAACAACATTTACCCGCAACTTTGTCTGTCCAAAATCATCTCTTTTTAGATTAACTGTTTTTTTTTTTCGATTTACAATTGGTCAACCGGAAATCACTGGTCAAACTTGACAATGATATTAAATCCTTTATTTCAAAGTATTTTTTTTTAATTTATCATCCTACCTTTTACTATGTTAACTTTTTTATAAAAGTTTGCGTTAGATTATTATTTTGATTCAATTCAATACTTATAATAAATTATAATTATTATTATCTAAGTCTTATTCCATAAATCTAATTTCGGGAAGTGTGACGAATTACGCAATATTCAATATTTGAATCTTATATAAGCATACCGGGCGATCTTCAATCATTATAACGAATTTATTTACGTATTTTAATCTGTACTAATATTATAAAGCTGAAGAGTTTGTTTGTTTGAACGCGCTAATCTCAGGAACTACTGGTTCGAATTAAAAAAATATTTTTGTATTGGATAGTCCGTTTATTGAGGAAGGCTATAGGCTATATAACATCACGCTACGAGCAAAAGGAGCGGAGCATAAATGAAAAATGTTGCAAAAATGAAAAGCCGTTGAAACTAAAACACGCGAACAAAGTCGCGGGGGACAGCTAGTACTTAATATATAAAGCTGAAGAGTTTGTTTGTTTGAACGCTCTAATCTCAGGAACTACTAGTCCGATATAAAAAATTCTTTCAGGGCTGGATAGCCCATTTATTGAGGAAGGCTATAAGCTATATAACATTACGCTGCGACCAAAATTAGCGGAACATAAATGAAAAATGTTGCAAAAATGAAAAACCGTTAAAACTAAAACACGCGGACAAAGTCGCGGGGACAGCTAGTCATATAGATAAAGTTATTGGTAGGTACTTCAAACACACACACATGTTTGCTCTCATGTACCATTATATAACAGGGTTAACGTCGGATGTTGATAAGTACTTATTGAACTTGCGTGTCTCAGTTCCCGATCAACAGTATTATAAGTTATAATTAAAGAGGACCGTCGCTCGATTGTATTCTTAATTAAAAAATCAAAATGGTTCGGACACATTCTATTGTTTTCGTTTTTCTGTTCCAAATATGTTTTAGTTGTGTGTATAGTAAGACTTGTGTCAAGGTAAGATGTTATTTTTATCTTTATTTCAATGACGTATTGATAATTTGATACATTTATCTTTAGTGTGAAAGAGCAGTTGATTACAAAATATGATCTTATTTCGATGAATACTTTTTATGAATAATTCTTTTTTTTTATTAAATTACCTATATTGGAAATCGGTGAATTTTAACCTCCGTTATTTACTGAATATCGTCCTATGGATGGTCTTTTCGGTCTATTTATTATAAATAACAACAGTTTGTGTAATTTAAATGTTTTCCATCTATTTTAAGTGTAGGTTACTTAGGTATAGTTTTATTAATAGATACTATTGCCTTATACCTCAGTATTTTCCTTGAACGTCTTTTTATTCAGTTTGTTTGTAATATCCTTTAAACTATGTTCAAAGAGTAATATATGTAAGAATATAGTAGTAATATGACTGCAATATTGACTGCACGGATAGCCGCGTGGTATAGGTCACCACGCCAATTACCTCTGTGCGCGACGTGCCGCGGGTTCGATCCCCGCATGGGACAAGCATTTGTGTGATCCACATGTACTTGTTCCAAGTCTGGGTGTTCTTTGTGCATGTGATTTGAATGTGTGTGAAACCCCCCGTGACACAAGGATTAAATTCCTTAGTGAGGGAGACGTTTTAAAATATATATATCTATATATAGTCTAAAAAAATATTTCCTAGTCTAAATAAAAATATTACTTAACGTAAAAAGTATACCTATCTTTGGAAAATATTCTACATAATATATTGAGGTTGCAGATTCTAAAATAGATTATAATATTTATATTATCCTTGATTTTTTTTACATCTTGTAGTTAAGCAAATATTCAGGAATGCATTTTGCTCTAAAATGGTTTTACTTTTCAACGGATAAACAGTGATAATGTCTGCAGATAGTGTCAAAAGTAACGTCTCGTCGACAACGTCAAGTTATGTACCTAGTCATCGCACTCGCGTCGCCCAATAGTCACTCAATTGTTTTGATAAAAACTCGCGCGACGCGACTTTAGATATTACGAATATGTTCAACATAGCTACAAAATATTAAAAACGCTTCAATAAAATGTTAAATTGTTTAGAATTATGTGACTGTGCCCAGTGATCTGTTTAATTTTAATAGATAACAATGGTAAGGTCAATGTTTGTACGAAACGTATTACTCAAATTATCACTAATTCTGATATTGACGCAATTAATTCTTCCCGTAATATAAAATCGATGGAAACATGTATTTATCTAGTAAATATTATTGTATATTATATTTTTTTTTACACATAGTTAACCACAAGACGAATCTGAAATCCGAAACAATATGAGTGACATTAACATGTGCATTTACGAAGTCTGTTATAAATAAAAAAAAATACTAACTACCATCTGAAATGTACAATGCTTGTTACTATTCCTTATTTTGAATTTTGTTTTTCTTTTTATTTCTTAAAAGTTTATTTGGCCATGTACTTAAATTAAAAAAAAAACAGTGCTAGTCGTATTCGAAGAATGAATATAATTTATTAGTATGTTTTAATGTGTCTATTGTTACCATTGTTTTCTTAAGTGTTATTGCATTTTTGATGGGCCTGTTGGTCTAGTGGTTAGTGCCCCTAACTGCTAAACCGGAGGTCGTGGGTTCGATTCCCACCCAGGACGAATCTTTGTGTGATGAGCACGATCATTTTTTCTGTGTCTGGGTCTAATTTATCTATAATATGTATGTATTTAGAAATATATAAGTATGTTTATCAGTTGTCTGGTTGCCATAGCACAGGCTCTGCCTAGTTTGGGATCAGATGACCGTGTGTGAGTGTGTCCCAAGATATTATTATATTATTATTAATATTTTCAGAACATACGTGTTTGTGTAATCGGGGCCGGGATAGCAGGGTTGTCATCGGCGAGATACTTAAAGGAAGAAGGAATTAGCTTTACAGTACTAGAAGCTACTCGATATGTCGGTGGCACCTGGAGGTATGACCCTCGCGTCGGTACCGACGAAAACGGGCTACCTTTGCACACTAGTATGTACAAACATTTGAGGTAAGATAATAAATTAAGTACTTACCCTACCATATTTATTTAAACTAAGGGCTGATTTTTCAATCGACAATGTTTTGTCTGCCAGATTTTATATATGGAAAAATTGACAGAAATTCAAAATTATTGCTCGGATAAAATTATCTGGCGTTGGCTAAATCAGCCGGACAACTCACAGCTAAACCGAAGTTATTTATATTGAAATATATCTTCTAATGCCATCTAGTAAAAGTTCAACATTGCCAGCACGTATGAATATTTATTATGTTTAAGAACAAAACCTTTTATTTTATTATCATTTTTTAAGAATCATTTCAATATTGCTAAGCATTGGAGCGTTTACGAAGAATGTTATAAGTGGGGAAAAATAACTATAGCATTTGGTAGTACTTATAAGAATTATTTCTAAATTTTTAATGCTTAAACGAAATCTTCTTAGTAAATATGTAACTATGTAATGCTATGCTAAACAATTGTTACATAGTTTGTGATAACCTATATCAATTATTTATAAATATATTCATTCATGTTATCAACACATTGTTCTCTTGTTCTAATTCTCAACAAAACAAATAGATGGCGTGATAGGAAGTTTGTGTATTTTTAACATTGTGCTATATATAGGTATATGTTTTTCATAACTTTATTATATCTCATCTTACACAAAACATATATCTAATTAAACAAACATGGTTATCATTATGTTTCTCTACAAACATCTGGAAGCCTTTTTGGTTTGATCGTAATCTGACAAAGAACGCCATATCACAGTTATCACAGATCTACACGAAATAAATGTACTACATAATTTGTAGAAAAAGTAGTGTGAATTTAATTCATAAGGACAAACACAAGGTTTTGGTTCATTTTATTCGTATTCTTTTTATAGAACAAATCTACCAAAACCTACAATGGAGCTCAGAGGTTTCCCGTTACCGGAATACCTGCCTTCATTCCCGAGTTGGGAAGATTATTATCACTACTTACAAGCTTATGCTGAACATTTTGACGTTTTAAAATATATACAGGTAAGATAGAGAGACTTTTGGTGGTCTATGGATGAGATGTGCCTACTGAGTTCTCTTTTAAATTAAATTGAAATTTAATAATTGAATAATCTACATTTAAATTTCAATATATTGCTAAAATCCATATGTTTTGACTCAGGGAATTAGAGGATTAATAATGTATAAATTAATATTTTTAAGCTTGCATTGTGTGGCGAACGATTTGACCTTTTAAAATATGTGCACACTTGCTTAATACATATAAATGAACAATTAAAAATTTAATGAACACAACACACAGCACTAAGGATACACTAAGTATTTCATACATGTTTAATAGGCATTAATATAGAAATGATGACATATTAAAATTCCGTTTTAAATTAATTCTAAGTCAAACTTAACGCAATAAAGTACCTAATAAATTAAAATATTATAGTTTCTTCACAACGTGGTCCGAGTGAGGAGGGTAGGCGACGTGTGGAAAGTGAGACATGTTCATGTTTTAACGAACGAAACCTTCGAGGAAGATTACGATTACGTCATCTTGGGCAACGGACACTTCAGCAAACCCAGCATGCCTAATAATCCAGGCGAAGATCTATTTAAAGGTAAACAGAATTGATTAAATCCTTAGTACTTATTCCCTTACCCCAATATGTTACAACTATCTTTTGCCTGCGGCTCCGCCCGCCTGGATATCGGATATCGCGGCAAAAAGTAGCAAGTATAAAAAATGCGTTTTTGTAGTACTTATGTGTAGTGCACTAACTTTATTGTCCCTGCATCACCCAAATGTTGAGTGGTAGAAAATGCCATAAGGCATTAAGTCCGCCTGTGCACAACTTGCATAAAGTATAAAGAAATAAATACCAAGTTACATACATAGTTACTTTCACATTTATAATATTAGTATTAGTATTAGCTATAATAAAGCGATATAATAAGGTACAATAAAGCGATTAGTGTTTGAGTTCATGGTTCTGTATAACTCTTTAAGTAACGTTGCCCTACAACAAATCTTCTCTTTACAAAACCATACCACGAAACTTCATGTTTTACTGAAAGTGATATAATCTCGAAATCATCTTGCGAACTTCTAGGCACGATAATTCACAGCCACGACTACAGAGAACCAGAACCATTCAGGAACCGCCGCGTGCTGGTAGTCGGGGCTGGACCTTCAGGCATGGACATCGGGCTAGACGTGGCAGAGGTCAGCAGTGCTCTCATCCATAGCCACCACTCCAGAATCAACTTTACGACGCCTTTCCCTTCAAACTACTTCAGGAAGCCAGACATCAAAGAGTTCAATGAAACTGGTGTTATATTTAAAGATGACAGTTATGAGGACATCGATGATGTTATTTACTGTACAGGTTAGCAGTTCCTCCTTCTCTGGTTGTGTACCTTACAAGTTATGATACTTCTCGGTAGGGTAAAGTCCCCTCATCATACCCAGCTTCTACTCAGCAAATATCTCTATTTCGGAATGAAGTAGAATAGTTATATGAGAATATTCCAGTAAAAGAACGGACACAATTTCCAGTGCATCTACCACGTTCGTTTCTGCATCACCCAAAAGTAGACTAGTGGAGTACGCCTTCTGGCATTAAGTCCGCCTATTTACACTGTGCCTTTATGCATATGCATTAAATAGATAAACAAATAAATACTCCGGTAAGGGTTAATAATAGGGATGTTTCCTGGGTATGAAAAGTTAAAATCTATTTAGTCCGTCAGTTAGATAATAAAAAAATATTAGACACGTATTTTTTCAGTAAAACAATAAAAACTTACAAAGATACAGCGCTTTAAAGTTTCGGAGTGGGGGCTTATGACGCCACGCCTTGGTAAAAATTGTAGCGAGGAGTGACGTCACGCGTAAATTGCGTTCTCTGTATTTTGATCATTTTTTGTTTGTAGGAAAAAAGAAAAAATACGTGTCCAATAAAATTCATTAATCTACCAGGCGGACATTAAAAAAAAATTAGGAAACATGTCTATTCATACAAAATTTTAAGACACGGACAAATTGACATTTTCTTCGCCAGGTACTTTAGAGTAAAAAGAAGTAAATTATAGAGTACGCCTCACAGAGTATGAACTGTGAGCTCGTGTATGGTCAAGTCATCGACAAATACACAGAACAAAATTCCACCAGTTTTGTGTACTAACAATTTCTCTTGGTCTTTTTCAGGGTTTCTGTACGACTATCCGTTCCTAGACGAGACGAGTGGCTTGACCCTGAGCCCCAAGAGCGTGGTTCCGCTGTACCGGTACATGGTGAACATCAACGAGCCGACCATGATCGTCATGGGCCTGGTGGTCAGAGCTTGCTTGGTGGTGGCTTTGGACGCCCAGGTAAACTGCTCAGACTATAATTTTATACCTAGTTACTTGTAAATTAATCAAACTGTGATTAAACCATGCTCGGTAATAACCCGTCTCTTCATGTACAAGTAGTACATAATCAGGATATAAATAGTTAGTTCTGGTTCAAAATTGATCAGCAATTTTAGTTATATTTTTTTTTTCATCGTCGTTAATTTTTGTTTTGATAATCGGGTTGTAAAGTTTAGGAAACAAATTTTCCTACTGTCGAAGCTCTTCTTTGAAAATTTGTTTATTATTAATTTCCAGGCTCGGTACGCTACGGCCGTCATAAAAGGCAACTTCACTCTTCCTCCACGTGACCAGATGATGGAGGAGTGGCAGAAGAGAGCCGACGCAATACGCTCCAAGGGACTTCCCATGTCTTACATACACATACTTGCTGAAAAAGAGGTTTGTAAGCCTTTGATTGTATTGTGCTTTGGAGTTAGACGTTATTGTCTTTAATTTCAACCTCAATATATTTGGAATAAATGGATTTCGTAGACCAGTAAACTTATTTGCTATCTCTAGTTGACAAACCAAGCGCCAACTGTTCAATGGATTAAAATAACGGTATAAACGCAAATTTTGTATTGGCTAACGTTTGTGACCAACTACGTTGTAGTAAGTAGATCTATTTGGGTGATTTTTTTTTATAAAGCGATTATCGCTTTAGTTGACAATCGTTATAGCAAATAATCCTGCAGTTCTTTTTTCTTTTGTCGTTAAGGCGCTACACGAATAATTATTTTGTTTGCGAGTAGGCAAGACAAAGATTAGACTAGCTGTTTGATTACGGGACGAAAAGAGCTAAACATATTATGTCAAGGTCGCGAAATATTGTCTTAGAAATAGTAACTTATGCGACAAAATGGAAATACTCATATTAATCGAAATCTATCGAATGGAATAAAAAATCAATCGACATTAATCTTATCATCGTCATTAGTATGCATCAAAAAAAATGTGTAAAAAAAATTATTAAGTTTAATAGTTTGGTGGATAAAGTAAAAAAAGGTTTTTATAGAGGTGATTTATTTAAAACTATCGAGGAAAGTTTCATTAATCGTGTAACTGATCGACATTTATTTTCATCATATCCTCTTCTATCTAGAAACCAAATTTCAAGACAATAACTTTTATAGTTGCTAAATAAACGATATGAAAATAGCTTAAAAATGTATGTATTGCCTTAACCTACTACATTACTTATTGGTACCTCTTTATTAAAAAAATTGAATGTTTCAGGATCAGTATTATGCCGACCTTTCAGAAGAGTCTGGTATAGAGAGAGTCCCACCGGTGATGTTCAAGATCAGAACTCTGGACACAGAAGCCAAGTTAGACAATTTATACACGTACAGAAATTACGAGTACACTGTTATAGACAATTACACTTTTATTAGGAAAGTGGAAGACTCAGCTGTAAGACGAAGCTTAGATCCTTAGCAATACAAATCTTCTTTGTTAAGTTTATATAAGATTTTTTTACTGGATTTAAGTAAATAAGTACTGATCAAATTTTGCTTGATATTTTTCATTGTGGTTTATACAAGATTCATGGAACGAGAAATGGAAGAAAACCACATTATATGTATGTAAATGCAAATATTTCACAGAATTACTCTACTGGCTTTTGATAGACGAGGAGCTTCTAATAATATCATATTTTAATTTTAATTACAACGAAATGTACCTTATAGTAAGTAGCATTTATCATTTTAATCATAATTTATTTTTAAATATTAATTAACGGGAAAATATGTACAAAAAACCAAAATAACTGGTGTAAGTAGTTTATTTGTACTTATTAATAATAATTCTTACATAATTTATTAATTGGTAACAGTCTAGTAAACGAATACAAACAAATACTGTATTAATAACTCATTTTATTTAAATAAATCCCTACCTTATATAACAATGTAGGCAAGAAAAAATATTTGTTTGATCACTAAAATTTTCATACTAATCACTCTCCACTCATACGAATTTACGACTTAATAATCTCATTATATTAAAAACCTTTATTGTGATCTGCAAAATTGCCCTCCATCATGTCACTGAAGGTACATTGTCTTACTTTCCTCAATAATACATTAAATAACAACATTTACAGATCTATAGGACAGGGTTGTTCTTTTTTGGGGCTGTATGTCCTTTCATAATTTTCATCGTCAAGTATATTGTAATCATAGTCCCGGTAGTGAAGCAAGTCTTCCAAACGATTCCTGGCGTTAAAACGAGCTATTTTGGTCAGAACTGACGGGGAAGGTGTGACGTCAGCTTCATCAGTTAAGTTTCCAAAATATTCATCCTGGAAATTAGAAAATTTATGGTTAATTAAAAAATATTTTGTTTGTAAATAACTTAGTACTAAAATTTATTAAAATAGGGTTCGAATGAGATTGATCTTTACTTATTACAGTAAATCAACTATATATTAAAGTATAGTGAAATATAAATAGAAGCCATACGAAAAGCTAATTCATTTATGATGTATTTATTATTATTTGCACCTATTTGATATCAAACGAAAGCCGAATAGTTTGATCTATGTGGGAAATGGCTCTTTCATACCTAAGCACAAAAATTATCAAAGTATTTGTATAGTCAACGTCACAAATTTTATGGACAATGGACTCAGAGAAAAGTAGTATAACTATGCATCTAACTCCAAGTCAGCCAAGAAATACTTACCATGCTATTAATAACATTGACATCTATGATCTTCATTCCTAAATTCTGGAGTTCGTAGACGTGGTCGAGCCATTTCTTCAACATACTCTCTTGGGTTGGCAGCTGGAACTTGCCCGAAGCTAACGCAGCAGCGTACTGGCCCTAGTCAAAGACATTTTAGGATAAAATAGCAGAAAATTGTATAGAGGTCAAATGCAAAAAAATGGTTTACCCTACCGACTAGGCTGGAAAAACAAATACAATGGGTTCTGAAAAGTAAATAAATATCAATTGTAGAGAAAAACCATAAGAAGTTAATCAGATTCTGCCATATAACTTTCTTCTTCTTAGCGAGTCGATCAATAGCAGTCAGATTTCACCACGATCAATGGCAAATCACGATCGAGACAGGCCATATAACTTTAAAGTTAGGTTGGTTGTTAATGTTCAATACTACAGGTAAGTAGTTAACTTACTTGAGCATCCATAACTCTGTTAATAACTTTCTTGGAGACGCCAACAAACATCATGCTGGGATGCTTAATGTTCACCGTTTGTTGGTACAAAGGCAGCACAAACTTCTTTGACGCCGTCACCCCGGCACTTGCGTCGAGGAATGGATGGGCATAGTTGTAACCTACAAGAAATATAAGCAATAAACATAAATCTTAACGTTCTAGCACTAAAAACTCATAGTTAATGGTGATTTCGAACAAATTTAAGAAATTGCAAAGTTAAAAAATAATTTATTACACATTAATGTAAAAGAACACCGATTTCAATCAAAAAAGTCTTTTACAGGAAAGTACAAAATACGCAATTTGGTTTTGACATTCCTGGCAATTTTTTACTTTTATTTTTTATTTTAAAAACAAACTACTTAATCGATTTTAATGAAATTTATATGGGTCCACCTTATATACCTAGATATATACCCTATCGATTACAAACTCCTTAACAATAAAGAGTTAAAACATTGACTACCTAACTAGCATCTTTAAATTCTTTGTCATTGCAATCGAAAGTAATAAGTACCCACTGTTCATTTGACTTCGTAAATGGCACTTCTCAAGTCAATAGGAACTTAATTCAGAAAGCGGAACGTCTTTATATTGACGATTCACTTTCTTTAGTTGTCCAGTTTGTTTGAAAGTGTTTAATGAGTTACCATGGTAGGAAGAACATAGACATACCTAATACATGATGATTAAATTTATCTTACATGTGACCTCTATTTGCTATAGTATAATATATGTATCTACTTAGGGAGTTCTTTATAAATACTTAAATACTTACATATTTTTTAAATGTGGACAACATTGTACATTGTACATTGCTCAGAACCCAAAATAAATAGCTATAGTACTTGTGTTATGGAACCAGTGACAACGAAGGTACAACTAACATCCAGACCTGAGACAATGTAGAAAAGTGGTTTTCTACATTGACCCGTCCAAACATCGAAACCTCAGAGCTTGACGACAACTTGAAAACCGGTGTGTACGCCACTCGACCATGGATGTCTTTATAATTCGATCCCGGATTTTGAAAAGGAACTGTTCCGCTTGGTTATGACTTTTATGAAGGCTTAGCTTTTATCTTAATAAATAAAAAAAGCGTGTTGTCGCTGTAGTACGTACCTGTACAGAATATGACGTCATCAAACTCTTCAGTGCTGCCATCTACAAATATAGCACCGTTGGGAGTAAACGAGTCGATGTCTGGTTTCTTCAAGTAAGTCTTTGAGAACTCTGGTTGGTTGTAATTGAGATGGTGGCTGTGTAGCAGTGTCGCTGTTACGTTGGACAGCTGCATAGCGAGATCCAACCCTGATGCGCCTGCGCCGACGAGGAGTACTCGACGGTTCCTAAAGTCTTCGGGATCTTTGTAATCGTGGCTGTGCATCACTCGTCCTATAAATTGATAATATTACAATTATAAGTATTATTGCCATACGATTTACAGGTTGACATGTAATTTCGTGCTATGATTGTAAGTTTGTGTGGTTGATTGCTTGCATGTTCGTCAGTATTTATAATATTATAAGTGTAGAAGTATGGCTATTTTTACTTTCTCTAAAAGTATAAGATTTTATGTAGGTAAGTATTTCCTGTATCCACGCGATTGGAGTCTCTGGACAGAGTATTTTAATTAATGATTAAAACGTCAAATCATTAAAACAGTTAATAAAAAAATGATTATAATTATAATAATACTGTATAAGTTGCCTTGGAACAACGTCCAAACATGACTGACAAACAACAAAGTTTTTTTTTTTATTTAGTGAAACAAAATTACACATTCAACAAAAGATACGATATGATTATTAAATTATCTTATTATTCATTTGAGGAACGCAATTCTAACATTAACTTTGATTGCTAAAGTAATCACGATTTTTTAAGAATTAATTCTTTAGTTCGTCGAATTAGACTTTGACCATAGAACATTGTGCTGGATATCTTATATTTGACGATACGCGCATATTAAAATTCTTAATTTTCATGTTTCTTAACTAAGGCATACTTAAATAAAATCATTATTTATCTTTGCAATATGTTTTGAAAACATCCTCAATTTATTAAAAACAAAACACTCGTTAATTATTCTAAGACACCAGTGCCAAACGGTGAAGGAAAACATCGTAAGGAGACCTAGATTCCAAAAATCGGAATCTGAAATCGCGAACCCGTAAGTGAGCAAGCGTGGTGATCAATGCTCGTGCCTTCTCTATATGAGAAGAGGCCTGTGACCAGCAATGGGACATCTATAGGTTGATAATATTATTATTACTATAAACACTTGTAAAAATTTAAAATATTTATGAAGGTATAAACTAACTGCGTCATTACGTTACATTAGATTCTAATTATATTTATGTGCAAAGCAAGGCGGAAGTCAGAACCATATTGTCGTTTAAACTGCATAGTTTTCTGTTAAGCCTATATTTCTAAAGTATGCGATGACACACTAGTACCTAGAAGTCTCCAATAAATTAGTTACTTATGGTCATATTAAACCAGATCAGTAAATCATTTACATCTATTAATAATCCATACTTTACTAATATTATAAATGCAAAAGTAACTCAGTCTGTCTGTCTGTTACGCTTTCACAGCTAAACCACTGAACCGATTTGGATAAATTTTTGCAAGTTATAATCTTGGATACTAAGAAAGGACATAGGCTACTTTTTGCCGCGATAACGGACATCAACGCGGACGGAGCCAAGGACAACAGATAGATACATATTTATTAATGTTAAACATTATTTTGTCCCACACATCAGACTTCTAACAACTAAATATAACTTTAACTCAGTGCTTCCCATAACCATAGTTGGAGATAGATACCACTTATAACTATATGACAACAACGGATATGTGCCAGTGTTAACAATCTTAGATAGTATGCATCAAAATGCATTGTATTCAAATCTCACCTTTATACTTGTCTAATGCATCAATGTCAGGAATGACGGGGCTACTGAACTCTCCGCTGGCTACCACCATGAAGTCACAGAACTCTGTCATGTTTTCCTTGGTGTCTGTCTTCATGTAGGACACCTCCCACTGGTCCCCATTAAAAGTGACAAGAGTCACTAAACTTTGAAGCTGAAATGATAAAGAAAGATACATATTTGGATTAAGTTCGATAAAGATAAGTTCGATGTTGTATTTATGGATTTAGTGGTGGAACTAATATTGTTACCATTAAGTGTGTGTGTAAAGTATAATTGCCGGCAGTTGGCCTCTCCGCTGTTATCCAACAATCAAAACTAATATTACAAATGCGAAAGTAACTCTGTCTGTCTGTCTGTTACGCTTTCAAGGCAAAACCGCTGAACCGATTTCGAAGAAACTTGGTATGGGGTAAACTTCGATCCCAAGAAATAACATAGGCTATTTTTGCCGCGATAACCGACGATCACGCGGGCGGACCGCGGACTACAGCTAGTAATGTTATATTGTTGGATAAAAGAAGCTTTTGTTATAAATATATAAGTAGTTGGTTATAACTTTTGGGAGCAATAATATTAGATCTACGGTAAAATATCAGTGTGTTCTTTTACAATTTGATTGAGAGCAGAAAAAGAAGAAGAGAAATCTAAAAATATATTTACAATTCTTTAGAAGGAAATACTCGCAATAAAGAACAAAAATGGCACATAGCTTTTGTGTAATAAAAGTCCCCTTTCTCGTGGGACCAACAAGACTCGCGTTTTAGTATTCGTCTTGTACTCTGACATATCTATGAAAATAATTTAATGAATAATTCATTAACACTTGGTGTTAACTACCAGCGGATGAAACATAAAGGGATACACGTTTCTTGTCACGACGATCAATTGGCAATGAACGAATTGTTTACCGTCTTACATGCTGATTTTATTACATTACTATTATAAGTATTATAGGACATGGTATTAAACCTTTGTCTTCATAGTTATTAGAAACATGCAAATGAGTAATGCTTCGCGATTTTATTGCTGTTCCATAAAACCTTGAGATTTTGCGAGTTATTTGTCACAGTACAATTACCAAGTAGAAGTTAAGTACCCGTACCATAGACCACCGAGAGTGTCCCTTTTAAATGTTTTTAGCAGGTTTTTCTGGGTCATACAGGGGTAATAAATTTAATTTTTTTACTAATGAATTCTTAATGAGACAGTAATTACTTGTAAACATTTTTGCAAAACCATTAATGCAATAAATTATTATTGAATTAACGCATCCGTACTATTGAAATAATTATTAGTGTATCTACAGCATGTAGTTAGTAGCTGTAATATAGCTTCAGATCTAACAGAGTATTTGATGGGTTTTTAAAAATACGTTCATCACTAATGTCTAAGGACTCTATAGAAAATCTATATTTAACGTTCCAAAACATAGGTAGAGCAATAAAAAACGAAAACAAAATAAATTATTTTATATCACGCGAATACGCTTTTCCTGACTATATGGCGCCTTATGTGTGATCGTGACGTCACCTGCTTGTAAACTTTGGTTGTTGACTACTGTTGAGAAGCAACTGTTTACAAGTACTTGACGCCATCACCAATCCGGCCAATCACAGCTGTTTACGATCACGTGACTAAAGTAGCCGAAACAATCATTTTCTCTGTCGATTTTCTCTTAAAATACGGCGTATTTTTCTTAACTGACTAAATAGCTGGTTTTTAAAATTCATATTCAATACGGATGCCATCAATAGATCCTATATTTAACATTTTGTCAAATTTCCTATTGAAGAAAGATCAATGCAGGTGTGTTCTGAGTTTCTGTCTTACACTGATGTAATACATAAAAAAAACTTGTAAAATATTCTCATGGAACCAATCGTTATCTTTTATGAGAAACAAACAATTTTAAATAACCATTAAACTATATTTGCTCAGTAACTAAACTATTAACATGGTTATGTCACAGAAACTAATTACTTTAATCGAATGTAGCCCAGTAAAAATATAAAACGGATCAATTAACTGAACGTTATATAATGGGGGTCTAGTAACCCGTTTATAAAACTAGTAAATGGTCATGTGCCACATTTAAACCATTCATTTGAACCAGATACAAATTTCCGGAAACATTCTTGATGCAAAGAGGAACTTTTAGGTTATATCTTGCTGGTATATAACCAATTACCTAAAATTCAAGGCTTAAAAAATGTCATTTACGAGATTAGAACCTAAAAAATATACTAGCTGAGATAATTTTAGTGTCTGTAGATAATTGCTTGGATAACCGTGTACATACTAATTTTAGCAATGTATAATATTCGCTCGATGATTAAGTGCGTTGAATGAAGACGTAATAAATATTATTTGCTTTTTTTTATTCCTGTGCCAACTGCTGTGTTACTCATGGACTACCTCCGCCTGGGGAGAGGCGGAGGGCCGTGCTGGACTCTTACCGGCTAAAACCACCCCGGTGTCTCCTCGCACGTGCGTGCGGGGCCGCGGGAATCCAAATTCTTCCGCAGCCCCGAACTAGTGCCGGCCCGGTTTGTCCAGGCATCCTATCCTAACTTTAGGAATTGTAATCCTGGTCCTGAATTTACGAAGGTGTAATCGCATTCTGTCTTCCTAAATGCGAACAAGTCAAATGCCTTTGACATTTAGGCTTCCATATTCAGATACTGAATTAGCAAGATTTTTAGGATCTATAGTTAAATAAGCGTCGTCATGTCCCATCCAAAATTTTGATTATGTCATTGACCCATTAGATAAAACATTGTTCTTTCGTCCTATAAACAGGAACTTTAACTTTAACTAGGAACATTAAATTTCTAACAAATGCAACGAACATTGGCTACGTTTACGAATGTCCATTAGTCTAGTAGTGTTTCATAATATCATCTGAATGAGTATGCTAAACCTGTCTCGAGCCACCGTGCTAGTGCGCATGACCCTAATGCCTGCTGAATGGAAATTCAATTTCCAATCTTACAACATTCTCTGACAAATACACAATACAGAGACACACTTTACTCGATTGTGGAATAAAATTAAATCTTTCATTTAAATTACTATCAATTTATATGAATAGTAAAAAAAACTATTTATACAAAACTACATAATAATACTTCTATTTGTACTTATAGAATAAGGAAATATTTTAGATTTGTAAATTTACGTTTTTTATTTATCCGTATTTATAAGAAGTTTCCCCAAAACCCTCCATACAACCATATCCAGCTCTACCTCGAACTAGCACTTGTAGTACGTGCTTATAGATTTAGAAAATAAAAGTTTTATATCCAAAGGCTCGTGAACCTTACGGACACACTTAAGAACCGTCAACTTAATCTATACTAGTATACTTATAATACTTATCTATACTTACTAATATTATAAAGCTGAAGAGTTTGTTTGTTTGTTTGTTTGTTTGAACGCGCTAATCTCAGGAACTACCGGTTCGAATTGAAAAATTCTTTTTGTATTGGATAGTCCTTTTATTGAGGAAGGCTATAGGGTATATAACATCAAGCTACGACCAATAGGAGCGGAGCATAAATGAAAAATGTTGCAAAAATTAAGACCGTTGAAACTAAAACACGCGGACAAAGTCGCGGGGCTAGTTAAAAATAAATGTTTGTCCTAAAATACTTTAATGGAAACACTCGTCCTTTGCGTGATAACATAATGTTTGTTCAAGTCACCTTCAAGTTTTTGCGAACCAATAAAACATATTTTTTAAAACTTACCTGTATGTTATTCATGAGCTCGAAGTGTTTGGCGAAGGATTGCAGGTACTTGTAGAAGCAAGGTCCGGTGGGGTAGGACGGTGTGCCCTCAGGGAACGGGAAGCCTGCGTACTCCATAGTCTGGCGAGGCGTGTTTGTTCTGGAAGATTTAGAGGTCAATATCGCTTTATCATCTACAAATTTACGTATTTGTGGTTTTGAAAGACTCTAGAAGACTCTTTGCCAAATACTCAAACAACACGATTTTATCTCGCCGTTAAGTCTCGTGCTGTCTCTGTCATTATAGCGGTAGATAGACATTTAAGAACGTTTCAAAGTTAAGTTACGTTTAAATATTCGGGGTTTATCTTGTGTTCTTGGATGAGTTGAGAACTCAAAAGGTATATTTTTGATGACTTCCGTGGTCGAGTGGCGTACACACCGGTTTTCAAGGTGTCGTCAGCTCTGAGGTCCCGGGTTCGATCCCTGGACGGGTCAATGTAGAAAAACAAACCACTTTTCTATATTGTCTCGGGTCTGGGTGTTTCTGATACCTTCGTTGTCTCTGAATTCCATAACACAAGTGCTTTAGCTACTTACCTTGGGTTCAGAGCAATGCATGTGATGTTATATTTAGATGTATATATATTTATTACACTTACAACACATAGGTTACTACCTAATAACTTGTAAAGGTATCGCGTCCCTTCTCAGAAATAGGATAGAGTAGCCCAAAAACATTATAGTAGGTTTAGCAATGATTAAGAAAGTCCAGGGAAGCAGTCAAAGCCTGCGATCAGGCTAACAGCGTAAATCTCTTAAAAAAGCCGTAACTACCAGAACGTAACTACCCATAAAAGTTTTATTCCTTTCAAATATATCTATACAACTCACATTAACATTACATTCATGCATTTGTGACAAAAGAGAACCTTGGATTTAAGTAGATATTAAGTTTCTATCGTCTTTAAATTACTACTTAACCATTTGAATGCATGTAATAAATTATGTTTTCCTGTTTTCAACCGTAGTTAAATATCGCAATTATTTCTAATTTGCCCTTACACGAATCTCATGCCGAATATTTCACAAGATTTGAATTATAAGATGCTATATAAGATAGGCTTCGAACGTTAACAGCTGGTAAGGAACGTCAGGTCAATATTTGATTTGAAATGCGGTAAGTCATCTGTAATGAAAGTTAAATACCAATTTAAATAATCTTCAATATCTCTCGGTGATAACCGAACTTTGTAATTCGTTCTTGCAATATATAAAAATCTCGTGTCACAGTGTTTATCATCGAACTCCTCCGAAACGGCTTGACCGTTTTTATGTTTTTTGTGTATATTTGTTAGGTCTGAAAATAGGTCGTATGCTATTTTTTTTTTGATACCTTTATGTGATAAGGGTGACTCTTTCAAGATATCTTTTTGTCAAAAAGTAATTTATTTGACTAAACAACGTTTGCCGGGTCAACTAGTAATATGAATAATGAAAAATAAGTAAATTCAGAGTTCTTTGATTAAATGAACCAAATCATATCTGTGTAAAAACTTCCAACAATTTATTCTAACATAAAAACGACACAACATAACAATGAATGAAACTTTTTTGTTTTGTAAAATGCGATAAATTTAATGTTTTTTGCACATTAACAGTAGGTGCTAAAGGCATATTCCACTAATCAACCTTTTTGCTCTAATATACCTTTAACATTACCGTGCCTTAATTGTGTCCTAGTGGCTTAGTGGTTCAATTAACGGATTCGTTTGTATAAGGTAGTAGGTTCAAACCCACAATCACTGAATTTGACGCTTTCAAAGTTACAGGAACATACTCGTTTATTTTTTGTATAATGAGTGCTAGTAAAAAAAACAAGGGGTAATCTGAATTTCTCTTTAGAATATTCGTTACAGCTTGCATGGTATTAGGTAGGTACTGTATAATAAGTCGTTTAAAAAACACGTTTATATTTGACACACATATGCGTCATATAAATATAGGTTTAAAAGAGAAATCAAACTAAATATAACTGGTCGTCATGTTGGTCATTACTATGTCATAATGAACCGGTTGTGTTCTCAAAAAACAATTATCTAATATCCGCAGTTTCAAAGCACAGCAAAACATAATGCAATCATATATTGTACCTTCTATGTTGTAGGTACAGTCGACCTGAGGGGATACTCTTGAATTAATTTTAATACTAATACAATGCTGTTTAGATGACAAATGATTCAGTTTTCTTTAAAAAAAATACTACCGATGGAAGGAACTAACTGAAATCTAAACATTGACAGTATTTTTTTGTACTTCGTGTTGTTTGTTTTTGCTAAATTAATAACAATATGGCATTGGCATTGTATTAGAATCAAAATTCATTCAAAATTAAATCTGAGGTCTACAGTTATTGCGGTTACCAGTCGGCGCCACTAGCGCGTCAGATGTCGAAGCCCAGAAACTTTGATAGGGAATATATGAATTAGAAATATCGGACTTCACGTGCGACAAGCGCCTCTGTTATTCATTGCTAACTACGAATTACGAACACCAATCTTATTACATTGTAATAAGGGCGATTTCCATGGCAAAGTGTTACCAGCATTGTGTTGTTGGCTGTACCTACATAACGCATTCATTGCTACTCTTCTAGGCTAAAGTGTTAACGATTTGAAACGCTTAACACGTTCACTATCTGCAATGATTGCTTGTTTAGAATTTAAGATTGAGATAGAAATGCATTGATTCCGGGTAGAGAGGTCTCGCAAATTACAATAACACTACTACATATTTAGGACATTGCCTTGCCAGTTACAGTAGTACTGTAAGTGGCAAGTTAGTATTCATAGTAGTATTCATTCATCATTATGACATTTTGTTTCTTAGTCAAAAGATAATTAAAATAAATAAAATTTAATCAAGACCAGCTTAAGTAAACTTTGTTTTGAAATAAGCAGTACCTACCGTTGTACCTTTTTTTTTCATTTTTTTTTATGTAAGTAAATGTGGACAACATCACATAGGTACATTGCACTGAACCCAAAGTAAGTAGCTAAAGCACTTGTGTTATGGAATTCAAATGCAGACAACGAAGGTACCACAAACACCTAGACCCGAGACAATGTAGAAAAGTAGTTTTCTACATTGACCCGGCGGGGGATCGAACCCGGGACCTCAGAGCTGACGACACCTCGAAAACCGGTGTGTACGCCACTCGACCGCGGAGGTCGTCAACCTTGCTAACTATTAATGTTGTTTTACCTAAATTTTTATTCAACTCAATCTAAAATCTTCAAAACAGTTTTCTAGCAGTTCTAGTAACGTCTAGAACGAAATTATTTTTTATTTAAGTAATTTTTATTAATTAACATTGTATCAAGTTGTATGTCCTTACTTAAACAATGAAGGTTAGAAGGCTGATGCATCGTGAGAAAAAGATGACTAAAAATTATTAGTCTTCGCATTTTTGTTTGTTTGTTTTGTTGGCATCCGATTGAGATGAAATTTTATACATAGCAGTATAAGTGACAATACAATAATATTGTACTTTTGGGCTGTCTGATAATGATAGGTAGACTCTGTAACTAAAACGACGCGATCCCATCGTCTTTGGATTGTTCTCCAGCTCTTACCTCAAGTTTTTATACATGCTTGTGAAAAGAGGCAGCCCATCTTCATCAACACCGACGTGAGGGTCGAACCTCCAGGTGCCTCCGATGTGACGGGTAGCTTCGAACACGGTGAAGTTCAGGCCATACTCCTTCATGTAGCGAGCGGTTCCTAGGCCAGAGTAACCAGCGCCGATGATGCAGACGCGAGGTTGTGGTAAAGACTGAAAGAATAATTAACGTTAATTGTGTTTTCGGGTGCATTTAAAGAAATAAACAACTTGATACATTCAGTACTCCTTTTTAAGATGGGTAAAACAGGATCAAAAATTAATTTGTTTCACTTCTTGTTAACTGAGTCATTTCTAACTAAAATACAAAAAGTACAAAGCAAAAATTTAAACCTCAGGTAGGACCCGAACCTGTCGCAGGTTCAAGTCCAAATACAGGTACAAATATTCGCACTGCATGCGTTAATGCGTAACAAATAATGAAAATGAATAAGACTGAGTAATTGTCAAGATTAAAAAAAAAGTCTAATTAAATAGATAATCTAAACTTTATTGAAAAGACGGTTACCGCAATATAAGGCATTAACATGCAGGCTTACAAACGCATAGACAGGTTATCTTTATTGCAAAATGATGACTATTTGACGGGCTTTATTTTGACGGGCCTGTTGGTCTAGTGGTTAGTGACCCTGACTGCTAAACCGGAGGTCGTGGGTTCGATTCCCACCCAGGACGAATCTTTGTGTGAAGAGCACGATCATTTGTTCTGTGTCTGGGTGTAATTTATCTATAATATGTATGTATTTAGAAATGTATAAGTATGTTTATCAGTTGTCTGGTTGCCATAGCACAGGCTCTGCCTAGTTTGGGATCAGATGACTGTGTGTAAGATGTCCCAAGATATTATTATTATTATTATTATTATTCGAAAGCTCAATTACTTATGTTCTTAGAACTATATCAATGTAGCGTGAATATTTACAACTGATACGAAAACTTTGTATAAATATAGACAATGCATGGAAAACCCAACTGATAATTCTAGTGGCCTTATAGCAAAACAACAAAGTAATGACTTCTAGGCACTAAGCATAGCAAAAATTATTCCTTCTAATACCTAAAATTCCATTTTTAATGTTTTATAAATAGGTATAACTTTTACAACTTGATGAATTATCACCGGAATAAATATTTTTATTGGCATATTTAGTTGATAACTAATGTTTTAACCGACTTCCAAAAAGGAGAAGATTCCATTTACGTATGACGATTTGATTTGTATTAGATTATAAAAGAGCACCTAAAAATTCTAGTCGTAGTTTAGCATTTTAAATTAGTTTAATCTAAATAACATGGTAATTTAGAAAAAAAAAACTGATAAATAAATAAATAAATATCTTGGGACATTTCACACACGGTCATCCGATCCCAAACTAGGCAGACCCTGTGCTATGGCAACCAGACAACTGATAAACATACTTATATATTTCTAAATATGTACATACATATTATAGATAATCTACACCCAGACACAGAACAAATGATCGTGCTCATCACACAAAGATTCGTCCTGGGAATCGAACCCACGACCTCCGGTTTAGCAGTCAGGGTCACTAACCACTAGACTAGACCAACAGGCCCGTCATACACTATTAGAATACTGATTAGAATACAAAATACAATATTTATTATATATACTGATTAGAATACACTGAACAATCTATATCTAGAGAACTGCTGAACCGATTTTAATTAAACTTCCCAGACTCTTCCCGTAAACGCAAGGTATTAAAAAAATAAATTATTTCAACTACATCCAGTAATGCGTGACAACCATTATCGAAATTCTTCAGCCTTAACCATTGGAAAGAGGCGCTTCACACACTACACCTTAATGTAAGGTATACTAATTGTTGCCCGTGTCTCCGCCCGCGTAATTATCGGTAATCTCGGCAAAAAATAACCTATGTCCTTTGTTAGGATTCAATCTTACCCCATACCAAGATTCATCGAAATCGGTTCAGTGGTTTAGCTGTTAAGCGTGACAGACAGACAGGAAACATACAACGTTACTTTCGCATTTATAATTTTACTATGGATATTAATAAGAATAATTATGACGCAAAGTGCAATAAAGATTCTATCGGAGAGCCGATGGCAATTATCTTTCGCAAGTAATTAAGTCTTTAGATAATTATTTTATTATCTGATTCACGTCTTGAACGCAAATGAATACCAGTTATTGTTTTATTATTAGACTCAATAGGTATTTTAGTACAACCGGCGTAGTATTATCTCAGAATATACCTATAGGAAATTTTTCTAATTTTTTAGCAGATTTTATTAGTAGTTGTGATTTTGCATAGTAAAGGCTCGGTTAGAGTCCATAGCCTTTCAATTGGGCACCTCCGATATCATCGCATGAGCTTCGTTGTTTTAGTGTTTTCTGGGGCTTATTCTCATATAACAAAAGTAAGTATAAGTGAAAATGATGTCCGAATACTGAAATGTCATCAGTTTTAAGTTGCAATTAAGTCTCATGCTGTCTCTGTCACTTTAAATTGTAAAGTAGCGACAGATATACATTTAATAACGTCTTAAAGTTAAGTTGCATTTCAGTATACGAGATTGAGTCTTTTATAACTTTTGAAAATTCTAACATAAGACTGGCCCAAAGTAGTTTCAGCAACAAGAGTCGAGCTCTTAGGAAAAGATTATTTATATACATATAATATTTGATCTATTAGCCATTGTCGTTGGTGTTTATTACAATAAAACGTTGTTATAGTTTAAAGATCTTAATAAATCAATTGCTTACGTCATAAATAACATATTCTACTTCCTCATCTCCTTGTTTCAGTAAGTTCAGTATCCAAAACACAATCACTGTCACCGACAAATATTTGCACACACGTTTGTACTTGATTCGAATCATATTCGAAACTCCGATGGGCAAAAAAAGTACTCTGTGCGACGGGCTTATCATCGGTTAATATATTGGTCTATACGCCATAAGGTAGCCACCGAAACATGAGACCTTGAATAAATTATTCGAATAAAGTGCTGGTGTTTAGACGATAAAAAAATATCCTGATTATTTTTCAGCAAGAAAACACTCAGCCCTCAAATGTAATAAGGACTCCCACTAATAATTTTACATTTAAATTCACGTGTTATAGTCATTTTGTATTATAAACCCAAACCCAAACATGACTGCTTTGGCAACTGAATGAAATCTAAAAACCTGATAGAATATAAATGCCCAATTCTTGACGTAAAACAAAAAAGGTTGAATTAATCTCGAACGTAGTTCCCAACAAAATAAAAGCGGTTTTTCGGTGATGTATACATAAAAATGTAGTTTTAGTTTTGTATGGTACACAGCTGTTAATACTAACATAATCTATTGTTACCTACGTATGTACTTAGTAAGTAATTACCTGGTAATTTTTTGAAGGACTGAAAAATACTACTTTACAACATTCTTTATGCTTGTTTTATTTATATTTTGTCTATTAGGTATGAATAGTAACTCAGCGTTCAAGTTTCGCTCGGAAAAAATTAGGATCTCTAGGAAACAGGTCAAAACAGATCTATTGCTCAATCTTTTACAACAATGTTGCAACTAACTAACCAGTTTTATAGGAAAGATGATAAAACCAGAATAATTATGTAAATCGTTCAGAACTGCAGAAAGCGAGCATACTCATGACAAGTCATAGACATATAAATCTAGATAATTAGCTATATTCTCAGAATCAGTTATTGAAGCAAGAGTAGAGTTCTAATTTTATTGTAATAAGTTTTAAGCCAAAGATTAAATAAGGCCCACTTGCAAGGAAAACCTATCCCAGAGTTAGTAGCTATAATATTATAGTGTTATATAACACGAGGTTAAATTGACATTATTGTATGACAAACTGTCAATTTAACTGTTAGCATTAAACTCTGAGTTAAAAAGGTAACCCGGACTGGTGCAAGCGGGCCTAAGATGTTTAGAGTACGTAAATAATATTCCTATAATTAATTGATTAGCCAGATCAGTTCGATTTTGCTGATTATATCATCGAGTTATAGATGATTCTGCTAATAACTTTGTTGTAAAGAAATATAAAGTTATAAAAAATATTTTTTTATTAAATAAAATTACATAATACAAAAAATATAAGCTGCAAACAACTGTCAAAGACCAATACGGACCAAAAGAATTAGGCAATGATATGTCAATGGATGCTCCCATCTACGGAATAGCCGCGACAAGTTCGGCTTCATCTTGATAAAGATTTTACTTAGCCACTACTCTACGAGCCCTACATATTGATATTTACCGAAAAAAGTTTATAAAATTCGTCTATGAGGAATATACGATTTTTTTAAACTCAGCGTTCTACAGAAATCCTTACTTAGGTACATTGTGTTATTTTACTTCGTTCGTAAGAAACACTATGGCTAATCTCTCATTCACCGATGTGCTGTGGCCGTTAAACCAGAATTTGTATTGCATAATTCGCCTTTGCCTGACCTGAGCATGCGCAAAAGTACCTGTGAAACATTACTGAACTGACGTAGTAGTCTGTAGGAGGCACAGAGTACTTTATATATAGGTAGGAGGCCGAACCCGCACTACGATTAGTGTGATTTGTTTTAGATATACATTATTATACTTGTATATTACGAAAATACTTAGTACTTAACTATTAAATAATTGAATGATGAGTACTTAGTGAACGTATTTACGCAAGTTTTTCATTCAATAGATTTTCTTGTTATTTTCCATATCTTTTTAGTTAGCTTTCAATATTACCGTTCTTTGTTATTTCTTAAAAAATAACACAATTTTTAAAGTTATATTGCTAACGTATATTTTAATTCAAGCACTCGAATCATCAGAGTGTTATAATAAATTGTTGAAAATATGGTAATATATGGCCTTTATAATAAGCACGTCTGTGAGGCATATAATAAATGTAGAAATAGGGTATTTATGCAAACATATGAATAACTTTATGCTAAAAATACTCACAAAACAAATCTTATAGCGTATCAAAATAAAAAGATAACGGAATTCTGCTTATGTTTTTTAATGGTTATGTTATCGATTTAAGTAAGCAGCCTCTCAGACTTCATAGAGTTCGCTTACTTAAATCTATAGTAAGTAATCCCTTAAGTAATTATTACGTCTCTGAGTAGGATAGTAAGATATATTTAAGTATTTTTATAGTATTCATTTTCAACAATTTGCCTCAAAAACGAATAGAACTTATTTGATAACATTATAACTTTGATAACTTACGACTGCGCATGTTGTATGTTCGATGCTATACTTAGTCAATGTATTTTGTAAACACGAAACGATTTGTTATGGTTAAAATAAACAATCTTAATGTTATTCAACTATCTAATTTAGACAGCTAAGGGCAACACTGTTTAATAGATATTTAGGTTAAAATTGTTTTCAACAATGTAAGTAACATGACCTGAAGTTAGTTTAGTTAATTATGACACAATATTGACGTAAATATTAAGATGAGAACTCAAAACGAGTCTCAAATCAAGTAAAAGAGAAATAAGTTTATTTTAATCACTATAAATTGAGACTTCTTCTAGCTCATCTTTATTATTTTAGCCCATAACTCAAGTGCTTTAGCTAAATAGCTAATTACTTTGGGCTGAGAGTAATGTATGTGATGTTGTCCAAATTTATTAATTTTATATTATTTAATACATAGTTTTATTTAGATCTTGCAAATGTTCAGTAATTACTTATTGTTGAATTAAATCTATACTTATAATAAATCTGTAGAGAGGTCAATTCTGTACATCAAATATATTTTCAAAATAACTATCAGGGGGTGATTAGTGATCGATACTGATGCCAAAAATGCAATCAGTAAAATTTTTGTCTGTCTGTCTGTCTGTCTGTCTGTCTGTCTGTATGTTCCTTATAGAAACGAAAACTACTCGACGGATTTTAACGAAACTTGGTACAATTATTCTTCATACTCCTGGGCAGGTTATAGTATACTTTTCATCACGCTACAATCAATAGGAGCAGAGCAGTGAAGGGAAATGTTGGGAAAACGGTATTTTTTAAGCTTCCGTCGCGTATGCAGCCTTAATGGTTAAAGCTACATAGAAATCATGTATGACGGAAATGTTCTACATAAAATTATCTAAAAAATATCCCACAACAGCATATGTCTATCTTTTATGGTTGACTCACAATAACACGTGTAACTCCCGATAGCTTAGCAGTTCGGAGATTTCTGATTATATTTGTTTACTCTTACGTTTATTATACTCTCACTCATCTAATTAAAAAAAGTTTACATTATTACCTATTCAATAAAAAAAGAATCATAGAAATAGGTATAGAAACACCAAACTTATACATGAAATACGATAATAAGCCATCGCGCCGTCGCGCGTGAATACTGAATCATGCTATAAGGATTATTTTTGTGTAACGTGATATATTATATTTCCCTACTAAAATACGAAAGTTAATCTGTCTGTTACATCAAAACCACTGAACAGTGAGGAAGGACATATGCTACTTTTTTACGAAAAACGACGGAAACGCGGACGAAGTCGCTGGCAAAAGCTAGTATTATAATATATAATATATAATATAAAATAATAATAATAATTTATTGATGCAAAACCCTTTTTACAATTGGAACTTATAAATTAGACCTAATTACAATATTGCATACTAAATTTTATTTTTGAAATTTTTACAACAATAATAATATGAGTAATTATTGTTTGTGTGTGTGTG
The DNA here is from genome assembly GCA_932294365.1 of Diachrysia chrysitis. Taxonomy (NCBI): domain Eukaryota; kingdom Metazoa; phylum Arthropoda; class Insecta; order Lepidoptera; family Noctuidae; genus Diachrysia; species Diachrysia chrysitis. The sequence goes on from OW028661.1 coordinate 5,873,523, forward strand.
TGTGTGTGTTTATAATTATTCGTAAAGACCCGATTAGCAACACTGTTGCAGTTTTAAAGCACAATTCTAATAATGTTGAGTTCTACTTACTGTCTAAAGTAAGTACCAACAAGACAGCCTTTCAAAAAGAAGAAAGAAGAATAACAAGAAGACTTTGTATAATAACTTTCGTAAGTATTCATAATTATTTAAAACAAAACGGTTTGTTTACTCACGCATATTCAGTTCGTCTCGCGACACCACCGCTCCCGCGTCGGCTCATGATTAGGGACTTCTATTGAGTCTATAACTAGTCGGGCGATCCCGAGAATATGCGTGAGTAAATCGTTTTGTTTTAAATAATTAAAAAAGAAGTCTGTTTACAAGTGACGAGAGCTCATAGTTTTGGGTGTTCAATAAGGATATGAATAAATATTTGCAGTTAGCAATCATATTCAGTAATTGCAGAGAGAGGATTAGCCTTGTAAATTGCACTAGCTGTGAATTCTTTGACTTGTTGGTAGAACATAAGTTGTCAAGGACATTACTGGCTTGATTATGTCCTGTACCTAGATCGGTTGCCGGTAATAATTTCATTGCATATAATGTTTCGTGAAGTATCTAAGCTTGGAGTGCTTTTAATTAAAAACAGGTTATCAATAATTGTTCGAGAGAGTATTAGGTTTGCAATACTCGATTGATTGAATCGATATTAACAGGGCTATTCGCGCTATTGTCTAATTAAAGCATAAAAAATGTTAATCAGCTCACTTTTTAATTGAGTAATTTAATTAAAAAAATCGTAGAGAAACAAGTTTACTAGTTGTAGAGCTCTACAGAAGGAAACACAAAAGTAACAGCCTTTTTTTCTTAAAATTAGCAATTGAAATAAGTATCACCTATGTGATTTATTTATGACAATCGTAAAAAGCAGGTTCTTGTTACAACTTTATTGGTTTTCCTTTATTAAAACCTCAGAGCAATAACTAATTAAACTCTACATTTAAAATACATACCAAGACTCACAAAATAGGCGGCATATGAGGATCCCAGTTACTCAAATACACCGAATAAACAAGCAAGCAGGTATGACAAGGTAAAACTTACGCTATCCTTGGCCTGTTTGTATCCTGAACTGTTTTGCGTACTAATCTGATCATTATACCCCAAGGCCAACGCGGTGCCTTTTTTAACACCTCATTAAAAACTGCCGAATACCTACTACAAAAGAAATTACGTAAATCATCGTCTCAGATATCCTGCTTAATATAATAACTTTTTTTTTGTTAGGAAACCACATTATACCTAATTGTATCGGGGAAATACCTATTGCTAATGAATTTGATTTAAAAAATCAATCAACGTTTGATGCTGCTGTTTTGGGGTTAAAGTAATCTTTAACTTTATTTCCGAGGAAAATAGAATCGTTATAATAGGTAGGTACTTAAGTAATCAAAGCATACACAGTCATCTCGGGTCAAAATTCTCACACTCATTGTCAAACAGGAATGACGTTCTAGAAAATTTTAATAATTTAATGTAGGAACTGTCACACATGTAATACCTACGAAAAAATAAAACTAAGTAATTATTGTATTAGTCTCAGCAGCTTAATTAACGATTAATTATCTTTCATTATGTTTAAACACTCTAACCACTGATTTTCTTTTGTCTCTTTTAAGGGGTGATTACTTTTTACGCGGTCCCTTATTTTTTATATTTTTTTTAAATACACGACACTGAACTATCCCCAGCCGAAAACACAGAGACACAAGTTTCATACACAAGACAAAAGGTATCTTTAAGCAATAATTACTAGTAATAATAAAGCTTAATAGGTTTCGTCATTACGACGTAAACGACCAATAGTGAAGTACTAAGAAAATAAAAACAAAAACGAGGTAACTAACTCAAATTTTATGAATGAGTTGCACCCAGAGGTTTCACCCGCGTGTTGTAAAGAGGACGATGATAAATATCCTATTTGTTAATTCAGGTAATAAACTAAATATATACCAAATTTCAATCAAATCCGTTAAGCCGTTTTATCGTGATTAAGAAACAAACATCCATCCAAACTTTCGCATTTAAAGATACACTAAGACTTATAAGATTACACTAATATTACCCATTATGACTGGCCTGTCGGTCTAGTGGTTAGTGAACCTGACTGCTAAACCGGAGGTCGTGGGTTCGATTCCCACTCAGGACAAATCTTAGTGTGATGAGCACGATCATTTGTACTGTGTCCGAGTGTAATTTATCTATAATAATTATGTACTTATGTATTTAAAATATATGAGTATGTTTATCAGTTGTCTGGTTGCCATAAAACAGGCTCTGCTTAATTTGGGATTAGATGACCGGGTGTGAGTTGTCCCAAGATTTTATTGCAGATTTACGATTTAGTATAACAGCAACCATTTATAAAGGAAAAATATAATAGCGTTTTGTTCTAAACTTACAAGTACAGGGTGCGACAAAAAAAAATGCTTCAGCTTCCTGGGTCATGTCATTATTCAGCTTTGTCATTGTTAAACGCTTTAATATTTCATCTCTACCCACACAACTTAAGTTTTTACTTTGAAATACATCACGTCACACATTTCAAAGCCGAAATGTGACCTCTACAGTTTTCCTTGTTACAAACTGTCACAGCATAACAAAGAGACTGCCCACACATAGCAGACGTAATAAATATAGTTTGGAAACTCAGTCAAGGAACACCGGTGTATTCATCACTTCCATATCAGATGGTGACATTTTCCCATAAACATCAGTCTCGCTGTTGCAGTCACAGGTATAATTATTTTCGTCCATGACACGACTGCCCACCGGAGCTTCCGAACGAATCTCCATTGTTCGACGAGAAACGAGCCTGTCTCATAAATCATGCGCAATAATGTTCTGGTTTCGAAAGCGGCTTTTAATAGGTAGGTATATTGCTAAAACAAAAAGTGTAAGCCCAACTTTCGCGCGCCGGTCCAAGATATCACTTTCATTAAAAACGAATATGATATTTAAATATACTTTTTCAAATATTTACGTCATATTTACAGCAATAACAAATAATTTGAAATATTCAATACATGATTTTTAATAACACTATGTAATTTCCGTACTAAATAAAAACTACAACACGATTCAACAATTTAGTTTTAAATTTAAATAAATTATTGAAGCATAAAATAAAATATGATTTCTTATTTTTGCGTTTTACGGTTGAAATCAATGATTGGTCCTGCTTCGAACCCTGAGAATATTTTGGAATTACATAAGACGTTTATCGTGATGTATTGCAGGCGTGAGACATGTTACATGATTGTGTTTGTCGTATTTTGTGCAATAGAGGGCACGCGCTCAGACTGACTGCAAACATGGAGAGACATTATGCTGCTTAGCCGGTTGCAAAATGCTTCCCGTTTTGCCTTCAACAGAGTTTTCCGCACTCGTGTGCACGCACGAAATATGTCAGAACAATCACTCACTACTCTGATGAATACATGAAGTGGGCGATAGAAATTTAATTACAGGAAAAGTTTATAATTAGTGGAATTAAAAAGTTAATCAGATTTTAACTATTGTTGTAACAAAACAAAGCGGACTTCGATTCGTATCAGGCAGTTAACAATAAAGTTGAAGGTTGAACTGTAACTTCATGTATGTTGCAAACTATATAGATATTCATAAGTTGTAAATAAAAGTAAAATGTTATATACCTTCCTAAATAACTTATAAGATTTAAAAGAGTTTAACGACCTGGCCTTCTAGCTTGCAAATTATTGAATGTAAAATTGATTTTGATAAATAAACACAAAAAAAAGATAAAAGTATAAATATACGAGCACTAAACCGCAGAGGAGCAATTTAAAATTTAACAAACTTAATTTAAGTAACTTGATAGGTAGGTATGTGTATGTCTTTGATTTCATCTGGCGTTTCATAATACATAAGAACATGTCATATTCAAAATCACTGAACAAGTAGACAGGCATTCATTACTTCTTCAGACGAAAAAATTAATTATTTTTAGTACATTTATTATATTTAATGATCGCTGTTCATTAAGGTTTTTGCAGAGTTCAAATTCTAACACTACCTAGTGATTTAAGAATCGTATAGGTACACTCTCTGGTTAATTTACATTATAATATTTAAAATCTTTTAATAGGGATGTTTCCTGGGTATGAAAAGTTAAAATCTATTTAGTCCGTCAGTTAGATAATAAAAAAATATTAGACATGTATTTTTTCTTTTATCAAAACAATAAAAAATTACAAAGATACAGCGCTTTAAAGTTTCGGAGTGGGGGCTTATGACGCCACGCCTTGGTAAAAATTGTAGCGAGGAGTGACTTCACGCGTAATTTCCCTTCTCTGTATTTTGATCATTTTTTGTTTGCAGGAAAAAAGAAAAAACACGTGTCCAATAAAATTCATTAATCTACCAGGCGGACATTAAAAAAAAATTAGGAAACATGCCTATTAGCAGTAACCAGACTAAGTTCGTCACGTGAAAATATTTTTTCTTGTTAGTAAAAGGATGTAAAAATTTTGTGAAATAAAATAATCACTTAAATATTATTTTTTCCTATCAATAAGTTCTAACGTCTTACTGAACGCAATGAACTTATTTTTATTTTCTCTTAATATAACCTAAAAATTAACTATTTAATTTATTAAGTACTTCTACAGAAGGAACCTTTTCTGTTTCGTTTTAAAACCTTTTTTTTTGCATCCAGTCTTGTAGTCTACTATCACTTCTCTCTGATTTTCAATTATTATTTTCCATTGAAATACAAAATACTATTAAAACAAAACAATAGGTTGGTAGTTACGATCACAAAACTAATCAGAACAAATAACTATGAACCTATAGTTAAAGTTTTATCAAAATCAATAATTCTCAATGATGTGCCATGTCACTCGCAACTTTTTTTTCTATTTACGAGTATAACATAACAATTATCACAAAAGTGAATTTCGGTCTATGACAATTGTATTTTAAAGTTTAAAATATTAGAAACTTAAGTATCAAAATAGTTTGAGGTTAAATAAATAAAAGAATTACCTACTTAAGTTTTGGTATAAGGTCTTACGTATGTGAAAACGATTTACGATTCTATTGTGTATTTTTGTTTTAATATTTATAAGTATAACATATTTTTTAGTTTCAAACAAACCTGTTTTCTATAATAGGTACGTTAACACAACATTTTTGGATAAAAGATGTTTCTAAAAACGAAATAAAAGAAAATTAAATACTACTTTAGGAAAATTTATAGTACGATATAAATATACCTACCTAATACATTTATAGCTATGTGACCGTTATATTTGAAATAGTTCGGTTGTACGTAAATATTACAACAATATTAGCTTATAATATTAAACTTAAGTAATGTATATTATATACTTTAATTAAATTAATAATAAAAGGAATCAAAGACCTACCAGTGTGAACACATCAGCCACTTCTAAGATCACATTCAACAAACATAGTATAGTCACGCACGATCGATACGCCATTGTGGTCAAAGCAACACAAATCGAACACAATAAAAAATTTACACGGTTAATTTGAAGATATAAATAAATATAATAAATTTAATGTAAATTGTGCGCGCGCAGATCTGTCGCGTTGTGCGAAGAGACAGCACTAGAGTGAGCTCAAGTTGTTGATGCCTGAAGTAGGGGACCACTTGCCAACCTTGACCGTCAAGGCTCACTGACTCACATGCACAAATCCTGTCTTAAACGATGAATCGATGGCAAAAACTTAATGACAATTATGATCGAGTGTGAAGTCATTTTAATGATGTTTAAATGATACAGCGATTGCGCCCCACTGGGCATTGCGAAATTTATTCGCGTGTATTGTTGTTTTATTTTAAAGGGTTCTTTGGTTTATTAAAAGTTTACTTCATACAACGTCAGTTCCTTGAACTCCGATTTAGTGTTCGTAGAGCTTTTTATGCATTCTTCTTTTATACATATTGATACGTTTAAGGTAAATGGTGCTGAACTTACACTTTAAGCTCTTTTATTCACCTTTTGTACCGCAATTTGTACAATAAAGATATTTATTATTTGATTAAGTATTATTACAAATAATTACAAGTATTTTTTTTTCTTTATTTGTTGATCATGATTAAACACACTAGCCAGCTTCGGTCTAACTTGTCAAGCCTCCAGAAGGCTCTTCTTTACATTGGGATCAAATAAGAAAATCCTACGTAGGTACATATATGTGTACATCTTAAAAAACAGACAAACGAACGAATTAATCATATCTACGATAAAACAAACGCCTACGCTAGTACGCATTGCTGACATTCATAGATAAAATAAAAAACGGTCTCCAAATACTTGACACATTAGGCGTATTCGTTAACGCATTAACTTAAAGGTATCGACTGCCCTTATCTATTCAGAGTATAAATGTGTGTCATAGAATATCGTACACCTAAAAACCTCATTACTTCTCAGGTTTTTGGGTGCTTTAAGTGGTAGTTACTCATTCATAATTACGTCAAATTAAGATGGAAATCGTCATCTTAATCAGGTCTATTGGTGGCCTAAAGGTTTACTAATGGTCTCGTAGATAAGAGTTCCAACCAAGGCAAGCACCAATCTCCATCTATAGATAAGACGCGTTACTTAAAGCGAAGTATAGTGATTAGGATTAAGGAAAAAGCATATGTAGATTATGATATTTTAATCAGAAGTAAGTAATTAATGTTAAATCTTACAGAGCTGCACTTATTATAAACAATTATGCCCCGCGGTTTCTCCCTATAAGTAGTTCCCGTGCCTGTGAATTTATACATATAAAGCTTTCTCTTGAATCGCTCTATGTATTTCTGAAAACTGCATTAAAATCCGTTGCGTAGCTTAAAAGATCCAAGCGACTTCAAAGTATGTGATAATTTTTCAAACTAGCTGACCTAGTCTTTATCCTGTCAATCTATACCAACATTTTGAATAAATTTTATAACATTTTGACAATTAAAAAGCCGACAAAAACACAGAATTGATTTTTATTTATAACTAGCTGACCCGGCAAACGTTGTTTTGCCCTATAATTTAAAAAATAGCGGTTGGTCGTAGAAGGGCGAAAATTAAGTAGCTACCTACTTTACCCTACGTTACTACCATACTTACCTACTCTACCTACCCTACCCGACCTAACTACCTTACTTAACTACCCTACCTACCCTACCCTACCTACCCTACCCTACCTACCCTACCCTACCTACCCTACCCTACCATACCCTACCCTACATACCCTACCCTACCTACCCTACCCTACCATACCCTACCCTACATACCCTACCCTACCTATCCACCCTACCTACCTACCTAACTATTTTCTCATTCAGTCAGTCACTTTTCGTATTATGAGATTGATTTTCCAGCCCTTCACCCGTGATATCGTGACCAAGGAAAATAGGGATCTATTTTTATATACATATATAGATATACTTTACATAGTATAAAACAAAGTCGCTCTTGCTGTCTGTAGGTACGCTTAGATCTTTTAAACAACGCAACAGATTTTAATACAGGTTTAGCTATAGATAGAGTGATTCAAGAGGAAATTTACATGTGTAATTCATTAATGTTTTGTCTATCTGTCCGAGGCCGGGGCTGATCATTAGTAGATTATAAGAGAATCAATGAAAAACGTAGAAAAACACGTTATACGTGCCTATAAAACTTAAGCGTTGCTCTCGATTTCCCTGGGATCCCATCATCCGACCCTGACCTGGTGACCATGGGACCACCTGAAACCTGAACCCTTTCAAACAAAATAGGCAAATTTTCCAAATCAGTCAGTGCCTTTGAGTAATCCGAAAACATACATAAAAAAAAAACAAAGATTACGGCGCATTGAGAACCTTGCTTCTTTTAAGTCGAAAGGTTTAGTGCTTTTTTATAAGTTTAAAGGATTTATGCCTAAAATCGGGACAGTACTAAATAGTTTCTTAATTAATATTTTCTTAATAGCATTATTGTTTTAATAATAGTTAGCTGTTTACGAAATATTTAGAAACTAGTTGCCACATTAAACATATTCAGGGTGCACTACCTACATTCTTTAAAATTTCATCGTACGTTATTATTTACTTAATATACATGTAGGCCAATTAAAAATAACGTAATGAGTAGGTAAGTGCATGATACATGTATGTACCTACTTAACTATGTACTTAGGTACATTCGTTTATACATATTTACTAATAAAATTGTTTTGGACTATGCTGTTCTTCTGTAAAGTATTTTTTAGGGTTCCTTTATTGTGAAAAAAAGGAATCCTTATAGGATCACATTGTTGTCTGTCTGTAAGTCAAGATATTTTTTCTCAGGATTGCGTCGTAGTATCATCTTGAATTAATATCAAATACTCTGGGGTACGGACTCTTCACTCTTGATGCAATAAAAAATTCAAGCTTTTATGTCAACGCAATAAAAAATACAGCCGTTTATGTTGTTGCAATAACTGTTCCATACAGATTTGAAGCATATTACTCCGAACATTTTAGTAATTATTATTTATAATATATGAACTCTCTTATGATTATACCGAATCATTACTCACAATCATCGCATAACTTTCCCCAATACTGTTACACGACTATATAAAGGCTATCTTAAGTGTACCTAACATTCTGTTTTTTGATCATCTCCAAGGAGGAACTGGCTCCTGAGATACAAGTATTTATTTTACTTAGTTTAGGAGTCAAATGTTCATTTATTTCTTTGTTCAATGTTTGTACAACTAATGTATCAGCTCATGTAATTCTATACCATTACTGTGTGTGTGTAAATTTACAAAATAAAGATTTATTATTATTATTTATTATTATTATGTATCTCTCTTTTTTCACGGGCTATCCTCAGTATTGAGAATACCCGGTCCTTTGAAAGGCTTACGTGGGGACACAGGTCCAACACGCAGTGGCCTTGTTGAGAACTTTACTCTAAACTGGGATGGGGCATCTACTAGGGCCCATCCACCTCTGCTCTATGGAAGAACAGACATGAATGGTCCAAAGTAGATACAGAGCTATTGTAAATTATGAATGGAAAGTAAAAATTTAGGCTATGTGTAGGTAAATGTTAGTGGATTGGTTATTAGAACTAAATTGGAAAACTATGGCACCTGCCTTCTAACACATAAAAATGCAATCAAATAGGCAGGTGGTGACTCGCCAGCTCACCGGATGGGCCCCCCAACATAACCGCCACGATAGGCAGCAGGAGGCAACACCAGTGCGAGCGGCTAGGGGTGTCGAGCGGTGCGGCCCCGATTTCACCATCGCGGGTCACAGTAGTGGACCCGGAGCGGGTTTCCTCGCTATTACGCCATTAGACACTTCCACCCCCGAGCATGTAGCTCTAGCGACCCCTCTCTAGCCAGCCAGTTAAGGCAAGAAAGAGCTGGGAGCCCTCCTAAGGAGTGACTCCCTGGAGCACTCAGGTCCGTTGTGTCGCTACTCACAAACAGCTCGCCACAAGCTGCCTTGCGGATGTATGCTCCTACATAGACCTTAAGATACATTTTTTATTTATATCTCAAAGTTGAAAAAAGCAAGTTAATATGCCCTCAGGTATTGCGTTATTCTCATGATGAGGTAACGGCTTGCCCCGAGGGGTTTTATTATTATTATTATTATTATTTCTTATAAGTATTTAATGCGTCGTATTCGCGAATAACCTTCATACATTTCCATATTATATTCATTCATAAATTTCTACACATTTCCGAGTAGTTAATTCAAACTTAGTGTACCAAAAACACCGATTATGGCGTACTGAAATAACCTACTAAGCGGGCCAAAGACAGGACGAAAGCAAATATTGAAATCGGCGAATTAAAAGTTGTTAATTAGTTGTTGACTACACATGTTTTCACAAATAAACTTTATCTTTATAAAAAATAAATATCGTTATAAAAAAATACGATTTTCAGATACAAGTTATTCAGAACGATTAGTACCTATAATAATTCTCAAGATTAGATCTACATTTCTATTAGAGTAACAATTATGCAGGTCACATTATATTCAATATCTGGTGTATTTTAAGCTAAGCCCCGGTTTCTGAAAGGCTGATCATTTCAAGTCAATACAAAAATTAGTTAATCACCTGCCAATCTCATATTAAGCGCTGTGATTGGTATATTCTTTTGGTCAACCAATCATTGTCGACTACATTGATGACAAAAGTAACATGAGGCCAAAAGTACTTTTAATGGCAGTCAAGAGTAGTTTTAAGTGCACAGGCTGCGTCTGCTTATAAGTTATAAGTCGCACACGAGTCAATGGGACACTCACCGTGTTAATGCTAATTATTAATTAACAATGCAATTACAGCATTATATTATTATAGATTCACCATAATATTACACGCGACTGGAAATAAATATAAATACAAAATGCCCGAAAAATAAATAATTTAAATTTTTACTCTGTGTAAAAACTTTGACATTGCGGGAAAATAGAAGCTCTCTGACACAAGTCTGACACTGACCGATTGTCTGAAATGTCCACAGAACACATATTTAAACCAAAATGACATTAACATTCGTTCGGAAAATAAAATACTACGCATTTTTAAGTAATCGGATCACTAAAAACATAATCAATGAAACAATACAATATGCAGTTAATTTGTAAGATTGTTATGTAGGTAAACGTTTCTTTTTTGACGTGAAAACGTCTTATAAATTGGTTTGCCGGGTGACACTTCAAGAAACTGGGTAACGCTCCGCTCACGTTATGCGCTCAAAATGAGAGCGAGTGAGAGGCACGCGTCCCTTCCACTCGGGCATGGTTAGCCCGCCTAAGAGCGAGAGAGACAGACATTGACATTGACAGTCGTTGTCACGTAAAACTTTCGCCCGTATACCGACTTTACAGGCAACCAATATTTTTTTTCTATTGCTTCTCTTTTCTACAAACGACGAAGATTTTCACTCAGCTCTGCAAACTTTTTATTTTTCTTTAATAAACTTTACTATTGGTTTTAAATCTTTGGTCTGAGTGAAAATATAAAAAAATGTTTACTCTGCTCTATTCATCGGGGAATAACCTCAGAACAACGATTGTTCTAAGAAAATAACAAAATCGTGTTTTGACATTTGAACCTTGAAGTTTTTGACATTTCTATTGTCATTTTACCGTGCGACGGTGCGACATTTAATTTATCATCTCATATTTCGATGTGAGGAATATTCAAAATAAAATAACCTCACATATTAAATAGAGCTTTTATAAATACATAGATGTCTATCGACACTGAAAATGATTTTTCTGACTTCAAGGTATATATACTTTTCAAGTGGTGATGATAATAAAAAAATATATATTTATGAAGTTTTTGCAATGTTTTAGTTACCACCGATCTTTGAAGATCTAAATGAACGGGTTAAAGAATACTTGCTGAAGCCGGAAAGGCTTTCAATACATCAATGGGAACGGTCACAGACACACTGGCATCGAGAAACAAATGTTGATTCATTATTTATACACGACGACGATGATTTCGGGCCGGACACCACATTAGAGGTAACTTGCTTAACTACTATTGATATATAAGGGCTGATATCAATTTGATTATCTCCTTCCTGCCCTTGTACCAAATTGTTTTTGGGTTGGCGCACAATAAGTTCTCATTCCATCCATCATACTGTGATTCACTCATTTTTCTTTCATATTATCTCCCACGCAATCAATCCACCTTTTTTCGGCCTTAATGTTCTGCTTCAGCCATCACTCTTTTGTTCACATGCTTTTCATCCCTCATGTTTTGTTCATTCCTCCTCAATATATGCACATTGCCCCTACTATCTCAAGTGATTTTCTTTTAGTTTTTTTGTTACTGGTGTTACTTGAAAGTAGCAGAAATTTGAAAACTTCTTCTTATATACTCTTTACTAACTGTATCCATTTGCATCCCTCCACACATTCCTTCTAACATTCTTATCTCTGCTACCTCTAATCTTCTTTCATCTGTCTTCTTTAGGGCCCAACATTCTTATCCATACAATATGATAGTTCTAAATATGGTTTTGTAGCTTTAACCCTTCAAGGGTATCCTTGGGTAAGAAGTTTGATTATATAATCATAAAAGGCTCTATGATTTAGTAAAAGCCTATATTAAAGATAAAGATAAAGATAAAGATCATTTTATTTGTATAACATGCGTATGTACAAAAATAGTATGGGGTGTTAAAAAAATACAATAATATGCACGTTCATGTTTTGCCTATTAGGCGTACAAATATAAAAAGGGTGTTTTTGCAATTACAAACAACAAGCTTAAAGCACTATATCTAATTAAATATTACAATTAAGAGCATTATTATTTTATACTATATTACTTAAATGTATAAACTATTATCTACATACAACTTACAGGTTACTGTCATTTAAATAATCTTTAACATTATAGTAACATTTTTCAATTAATAAATTAGTAAGCATTTTTTAAAATTTTTGGAATGTTTGTTTTTTAATGTTTTCTGGCAGTTTATTATATATCGTCGGTCCCATAGACATAATGCTTTTCATTAACAGAGCGGTGTTATAGCCTCCTGTGTGAAGCAAATTTTTATACTGAGATCTCATGGGGCCTGTACGTTTTCTGATATCTGCTAATGGAGTAAAAAGTTGTATATTTAATTTGACAAAAATAGCTACTTCTAATATATAAACTGACGGGAAGGTTAAAATTCGTAGGGACTTAAACACAGGCTCACAACTATCTGTAGTTTTTAGACCAGTCATGGATCGTATGCAAGCCTTTTGTGCTTTGAATATTGTTTCTCTGTCGCTGCAGTTACCCCAGAATATGATCCCGTATCGTAACACGGAAGCTACTATGCCGTGATAGGCCACAACAACTGTATTTAATTTTACTTTTTGAGTTAATTTGTAAAGAATGTAGGCTGATTTATTTAATTTTTTACAAACTTGTTCAGCATGAGATTTCCAGGAAAGGTGACTATCAATTACGATGCCCAAAAATTTACTATTCGTTGTTGCTTCTATTTGCTGATTATTATACTGTACACTAACATTATTAGGTTGCAATCGTTGAAAAAAATGCATTACTTTAGTTTTATTTAAATTAATTACTAAATTATTTATATTCAGCCAATTTATTAGTGTTTCTAGTGTCTCGTTAATATCGTTTTCGTAGGTTGCTTTGTCTTTACATTTTATTATTGCAGTGCATTATGTTGTTCATATATTAATACAATGTTACTAGCTGTCCCCCGCGACTTTGTTCGTGTGCTTTAGTTTCAACGGTTTTTCATTTTTGCAACATTTTCCATTTATGCTCCGCTCCTATTGGTCGTAGCGTGGTGTTATATAATAATAATAATAATAATTTACGTTTATTTCTCCTCACAAATACATGACCTTAATTATGAAACTAGGTTAATCAAAATTTATGTAAGAAAACAAACATCAAGTGTATGTGAGAAGCTGGTGTCCATTGTAGGTGTTAACCTGTATTACAGATCACCAGGTCCTCACCCTTGGATTTAGGTTTAACATAAAAGAACTTAATGATAATCACGTGTACTTAGGTTCTAGTTGTATGTAGGGTTTTAGTTGTTAAGGAGACAATATGAGTTAGCGTGAGAGAGTGTATATGGGAAGGATGTAGGTACGGTCAAATTTCAGTGTGTGTGTGTTGTCTGAGTGTGTTTGTGTGTGTGTGTGTGTGTGTGTGTGTGTGTGTGTGTGTGTGTGTGTGTGTGTGTGTGTGTGTGCGCGCGAATGAGTGTAAGTTTGTAATGTTACCTATTCATCTATATTGCTGAGTATCAATTAATGAAGTAGGTTTTCAGTAGTAGCGTAGTCCAGAGATTGCAACCAGTCTTTTACTATTTTCTTAACTTGGTTTTTTGGGAGAGAGTAAACCGACAGAATCCTGTTCAGTTTATTGTATAGATTGCAACCCTGGTAACAGAAAAAACGGTGGGCAAAACACGTTTTAAAAGAAGGTTTTGTACATACAATGTCACCTCTGCGTCGTTTCCCAATTAAGTGAGGCTCGTATGATAGTAGTGTATGTTGCTTAGTGACAGTGTACAATATATAAAGCTGACGGATCGTGAGTACTTTACTCTGTTTGTAAACATCCACGGTAGGGTGAAAGAACGGTAAGAAAAGACTCACTTTTAAAACAGCTCTCTGCGCCCTTTCAACTTTTAAGAGGTGTGTTTTCGCTGCTCCGCCCCAGGTAGTGATACCATAAATTAGCTGTGACTGGCCAAGTGCAAGGTATACCGATTTAATTAGATCTTTGTTAGCCACATGCCTCAAATTTTTAAAAATAAATATAAGTTTTCGAGTTCTTGCTGCTATCATATCTACGTGTTCCTTGAAGCTTAGTCTGCTATCAATCACAACACCCAAATACTTTATAGTATTTGTTCTTTCTATTTTAGGACACAGACAATCAACATCGTAACTGGTGCATTTATGAGAAAGTAATTTGTATTGAGTTATGTCAGAATCTGCGTTTCTCAAATAGCATATAGCCTATAGCCTTCCTCTATAAACGGACTATCCAATACAAAAAGAATTTTTCAATTCGAACCAGTAGTTCCTGAGATTAGCGCGTTCAAACAAACAAACAAACAAACAAACTCTTCAGCTTTATAATATTAGTATAGATTTTTTTTTAATAAAATCAAAGAATTTACAGAAAAAAAAATTGAGTTAACCTACCTATGGGTTTTATGAATGTTAATTTAATATTAATATAAGTAAATATTACTAATATGTTATGTTCAATTTACATTCGGTACCAACATATTGTTTTACTTAACAAAGCTAGTCAGTCAAGTAAACTTGTCTTAAAAAAATAATAGTTCATTCAACTATTAATCAATGAACATACTTTGACACTGACAGCTCCTTTATTCAAATGAATTCATTTCTGTAATTTGTATTTTACAAATGTATTTTAAGCTCTGCACAACATTAGCTAAAATTGCTGTAAACAACAGCAAATTTGCCAAAAGAAATAAAATTTGGTCTAAAATATTAATTTCAAGGTGGTGCGGGACCCAATCACTGGAGAGATAATAGGTTTGGAAGAGATAAGCATACCTATAGAAGATGATGAAGACAGTCTCTCCATGGCAAGGGCACCACTGCCCCCCAGCCTTGCCACTAGAGGCACTACAACCCAGAGTCCATTCCTCCCAGCGGGCTTTGAGGAAGAGCTGGAGAAAATGCTTGATGAAGCTGCTAATGGAGAAGTTAATATAGATCTAAATAATTCTGAACCTGGAAAGTTCTTGGGTGAAGGTAATATACCCATTTATTGTCAGACACAAAAGTTGCTAGATAAATAAGCAACAACAAAGACCATACATTTCTATTAATCCTCATAAATATATTAGTATTTATGTATTTAAAACTATCAATCTTTTATTATATTTCTTTTATTAAAAGGAACATTTCAGACAGATTTAGAAAATCATTAAAACCTCATTCTACTTGCTAAGAAAAATAAAAAAAGGTACCATAATACCAATAATTTAATTTGCAGATATCTTGAACATACCACCAGGATCAAAGGAAGCTGTTTTGTTTGCTGAAGATGGTTTTACTCTTCTTAATGATCTTAAAGACACCAGTGAAAAGGTTGATGACAAGGACAATGTTGATATTCATGTCAAAATAAATTTGGAAGAGGTTGTCGATAATAATGCACATTTAGTAGGTAAATGCAATACTAATTTTTGGTGTCTCACAAAATTCTGTTAAGATGTTGGTATCAAATTCACTTTAAAAGCTGATGTTACTAGCCAATTTAACCCTAAACATGATTTTAACTCTATGTATTTTAGTATTTCTCACAGCAATGCAATGCCAAAAGTAGACACTATAGTTAAAGGTAAATGTATATGTGACAGAATGGTGATTCAAAATGTCATAGTATACTCTACTGAACATAAAAAGATGGCCTTTTATTGTATGCCAAGATTACTATAGACAAACATATATATATTTTACAGATCTATGGAAAGATGAAGAGGAACCCCAAAAGAAACCACAATTGCCAGCCCGGAAACTTGAATTGGAAAGTGATATGGACAATGACAATTTCTTAGAAGCTACAATTATCAGACCTCCGATAGAACTACCAGATATACCAGTATTAAACATCACCAGCTCAGCAATGAAGACTGGAGTAACTTCCACTGACTGGGCAGAAATGATAGATGTGTCACAGCCCGTCCCAGAGTTTACGGATAAGATCAAAGATATGGCACAGACATATCCATTTGAATTAGATAATTTCCAGAAGCAGGTATGTTATTTTATAATATAGTAAACAAAACTTGAAGAATTCTTTATCTGGTGATATGTTTATGTGAAAATCTATACTAATATTACAAGAAGATTAAGTTTGTATGTAGGAAGTAATCTCTAGAACTACTGCAATAGAATACTACATTCTTCCTGAGTGCCATAGGCTATGCTGAATAGGTAGACCGCGGGTGAAACTATGGGTCTCAGCAAGTTATTAATAAATAATGACGAAATAAATAATTAATATGTCATTGTCATTTAAAAAAAAACATTTACACTTGATAGCATACCCGTGGTAACTCTATAATTGCTTGCGCCTTTATTTTAAAGTTACCAAATTGGATTTTCAATTCATTTGTAAAACCTTAGTCAACACTATAGACAATGGAGACCTCAAATTTTTATTTATTATACTAATTTCTGTAGGCTATATTAAAACTGGAAGAAGGACACCATGTCTTTGTCGCTGCTCACACTTCAGCTGGTAAGACTGTTGTAGCTGAATATGCTATTGCCATGTCTAGAAGGAATTGCACTAGGTATGTATTGTTTGCTATTTTATATTCACATATATAATTTACATTTTATAAAGATTACTGTACGGAGACCTGATCCCACAGTCAAACGGTGTAAATGGTTTTGTGGGGCAAATATAGTATATCTAAATAACTATGTAAAGGTAATTAAATAAATAAATCCTTTGAGCCTGCAAGAAATTGAGAAACACAACTAAGGAATTTGAGCAATACTTTCCCTAAAATAACAACCTTGCACCGCAGAAGTTTCATTATTCATTTGCTTAAGTATTATGCAATGTCACATGTATAAGTGAAATTTATTGAGAATTATTTATGTGTTAACTTTATTCACGCTCACTCCTTGAGATCGCCCATATAAATCGTCAGACGAAAACAAAAACTAATATTACATTTCTTTTTATTTTAAAATTTTATTGATAATAAATAAAATCATTACAATCCATTTTCTTTCTTTTTTCCCCGATAGAGCAATATACACGTCACCAATTAAAGCGCTGTCAAATCAGAAGTACAATGACTTCAACAAAATGTTCGGTGAGGTGGGCCTTCTGACCGGCGATCTGCAGATCAACGCCACCGCCTCCTGCCTCGTCATGACCACGGAAATCCTGCGCTCCATGTTGTATTGTGGATCTGACGTTACTAGAGATTTAGAGTTTGTTATATTTGACGAAGTCCACTATATCAATAATGCTGAGGTATGTTTTCGTATTTTAAACTATATCATGACGTGCTACGAAATAGAAATTTTTCATGAATAATATATGGGATGATCTTTTAGTGAAAAATTACTACGCCCACTATTAAGCAACTTTGCCAAAAAAAACACTGGCGCCATCTACAACAGATAGAGCTTAAACGTACCTTGAATCTAGAAATTTAGAAATACGTTTATGTAACTTTCTATACTAACAAATGAAGGTTTTTTTTTTTATTATATGGGTAACTACTCAATCCTAAACTTATAATATAAATAAAACTACAGTCTTAAGAACTTAATAGTAAAGTAAAGATTAAGTAAAAATGATGAATGATTAGAGGTTTGTTTTTTTTTAAGTATAAGTAGTATTTAAGGCGGTAATATGTAATCATTTTTAAATAGTACCTCAAGATCTTCGTATCTTTTAAAGGCTTTTATTTACTCTTTACAGCGTGGTTATGTTTGGGAGGAAGTATTAATCCTACTGCCAGCGCATGTCAGTATAGTGATGTTAAGTGCCACAGTACCCAACACGCTACAATTCGCCGATTGGGTAGGCCGGACGAAGAAGCGGAAAGTGTATGTCGTGTCCACACCGAAGCGACCCGTGCCTCTCTGCCACTACCTCTATACAGGTAGGATTATTTATTGTATATCCAGTTAAAAATTATTCAAAAAGTACTTAATGAATTTAGATTTTTTATCTAGGTACAATAAAGATAATTCAGATATGTACTTTGCAAATTATTTTACGGATTTTTAATAGTAAAAAAAACCTTAACCGGCAATACCAGAAAACTTTTTTATTTGCTTTTATTAATCTTGTTCATAGTTTCATACAACAAATGTTTACTTTACAAATGTTTAAAATGCTCATATACCTACTGAGTAATGTCAAAAATAAAGTGGGAAAAAACTTTAACTGGCAATACCAAATATTTTTTTTTGGTTTTATTAATCTTGTTCATAGTTTTATATACCAAATGTTTACTTATCTTAAATTGTAATATACCTACCAACTATGTCAAATAATAAAGTGGGGTTGTTCAAAAACGTACCAACTTTTCCTAAATGTTATTGTCTTGTCATGAAAATGTTTCTAGGTACGGGTGGCAAGTCTAAGAACGAGCGGTTCCTGGTAGTGGACCAAGAAGGGAACTTTCAACTCAGAGGTTATAATGAAGCAGTGGCCGCCAAAAAAGCTAGAGAGAATGAATATAAGAAAAGTTTCGGTCCAAAAGGTGAGACTTCTTTTGTTTTATTTATTAACTTTTGTAAAGTCTTCTCATTCTTACTAATATTATAAATGCGAAAGAAATTTTGTCTGCCTGTTTGTCTGTCGCGCTTTCACGCCAAAACTATTGAACCGATTTGAATGAAATTTGGTACACAGATAGTCTAGAGTCTGAGAAACAACATAGGCTACTTTTTGACGCGATAACCGATATCTACGCGGGCAAAGCCATGGGAAACTGCTAGTTAATTAATAATTTAACAAAAGATTATGTCTTTGTCCTTCGCTTGCTTTATATAGTAGACTTCTATTTCCACAATGTAATTTTAAAAAACATAAGTTATAATTAATAATTTCTTAAATTTTATTGTGTTTGTTTATTAGGTGGTAAAATGTATATGAACCCGAAAGCAGAGCAGACTATGTGGGTAGCCTTTATCGACCACTTAAAACAAAAGGACAAGCTGCCTGTTGTCGCTTTCACACTGTCTCGCAACAGGTAAGAACGTTAAAACATAGAATCGACACTAAAGGAACTCTGTTTGTCTGTCTGTTACGCTTTCACGGCTAAACAACTGAACCGATTTTGATGAAAATTGGTGTGGGATAAGTTTGGATACCAGGAAAAGGCTTAGGCTACTTTTTGCCGCGATAAACCTAAACTTATGCGAAGCCGCGGGCTACCGCTTGTAGTTTAAATAGTACAAGATACAAAGTAAAGACAGTTTACTTTAAGACTAAGTTATTGGCTATACCTACTAAAAACTGTTAAACTAAATCACAGTTATATTATAGATGTGACCAGAATGCCGAAAACCTAATGTCGGTGGACTTAACTACGGCTAAAGAAAAGGGACACATTAGATCCTTCTTTCAGAAATGCCTCCAAAGGCTAAAAGAACCAGACAGAAGGTTACCACAGGTATACAAACACTTTATTCTTTTGTCTATTTTAAAGAGAATCCTCCTTTAAGTGGGTTTAAGAGTATTTATATATTTGTTCTTACTGTATTTGCTTTTTAGGTGATAAGATTGCAGAGGGTGCTTGAAAACGGGATAGGTGTCCATCACAGTGGTATATTGCCATTGCTGAAGGAGATTGTTGAAATGTTGTTCCAGTCAGGTTTCGTAAGTAGGATTTTTGCGCACTTTTTAATTTTAATTTAATCATTTACATACATTGAAGAGGTTGAGGCTGAGAAACAAAAATGCATAATATTATAGTCATAATTTTATAGTAAGTATTTATAGTTATTTTTTTTAAATTATGATATAATTGTATTACTTTAATTTGCCAGGGTCCTTTATTGTATCTCTCGTGACTTAATTCTACAGGAATTGAACCTAATATAATAGGCCTCTTGAGAATTTTTATTTACCTGATACAAAACTTAATTTGTTTAGGTGAAGATCCTGTTCGCGACAGAAACTTTTGCGATGGGCGTGAACATGCCCGCGCGTACTGTTGTGTTCGACGAAATCACGAAGTACGATGGTCTGCAACGACGGACCCTAGCTCCGGCTGAGTACATACAGATGGCGGGCAGAGCCGGCAGGCGAGGTTAGTTCATAAAACTATATTTCTTTGATCATCTTTAACTTTGTACTCTTCGTTTTGGGTTTCTTTACAAACGTACAGGCCTGAATAAATATGATAACAGACATAAATATATGATAATTTTTGTGACATAAATTACTGTGTCTGACACAGTTGCACTTCTTCACTATCATGGCCCGATGGGACAAAAATCCATTTATTTTTTACTTTTTACAAAATACTGTACTTTTAATGTTTAGTCACTCTCTCCCATCTCACTTTTCTCTCTCATACCCCCCTTTTTTTAGGCTGGGTGAAACTCTTATGACTTCAACCTATGCCGAGGGCACAGCGTACTGATATGTCGGACTTGCACCGACTAAAATCACTCTTCTAATTATGATAACGCCTATAAATTATTGTGTTTAGGACTGGATGACACGGGTACTGTAATAATTCTATGCAAGGAGGGCGTGCCAGACCTGGTGACCCTTAAGGGCATGATGCTGGGCATACCACAGAAGTTGTCCTCGCAGTTCAGGCTCACATATGCTATGATACTCAGCCTGTTACGGTAAGTGTTCTTTAAAAATTTTATGTTATATAGTGCTTTGGTGTCAATTACCTCGCGCTCTGCCTGGCTACAGAATCCAACTTGCCTTACATTGTGTGTTATAAATAATCAAGTGTTTTGACGTAATTTAAAAAAAGTCGTAAAGAAATAAATATATATGGACAACATCACATACATTGCTCTAAAACCAAAGTAAGTAGCTGAAGCACTTTTGTTATGGAATCAGAGACAACGAAGGTACCACCAAGATCCGATACAATGTAGAAAAGTGGTATTCTACATTTTCCTGTTCGGGTATCGAAACCGGGACCTCAGAGCTGGCGACACTTTGAAAATTGGTGCATACGCCACTCGACCACGGAAGTCGTCATAATAGTAACGTAATTTTAATTATGACATGGTCGTAAAAATATTAATGATCGAAATTCATCCTTACTGATTCAAATAAAGTCAATAATAAAGTGTTACTGCTGACCTTTACCTGCACAAGTTTAGGTACTAAAGATATTATAAGAATAAATTAATAAGTCTTATTTAATTCGAACTCTTAAACAGCACAGTTTTTATTTTATTTTATAGAGCAGCAACAGTGTCAGTAGAAGGCATGATGCAACGTTCATTCCGGGAGTTCAACCAAATATGTCAAGCGGACAACTATAGAAAACAACTTCAATTAGCTGAAAAGGAATATTCTGAGAAATGTAGTACACCGCTGGTTTCGCACCTGGCGCCTCTAGCCACATTCTATGATACAGCAGCAGCGTACATCGACGTGTTAAATGAAATTATGCCCATATTACTAACTACGGCAAAAGTCGCGAAAGAATTAACGCCGGGAAAAATACTCATTGTGTCCGCTGGGCCGTATGTCAATCAACTTGGGATTTTGCTGAATAATAATGGTAAGCTATACTAATTTCTAGACTATGGCCCTGCATGTTTGTAATAATAGAAACGTTAAGCGTAAAGGTATTTATGCATGTTCGCGCCAATTCCCGGTACATAATATTTTTTTTTTTTTTTGAGATAGTGTAAATCTCTTTAATACTAGAAAAAAAATTGCGTGACGTCTCTTTCCGTTTAAAATTTATTTTGCTTCCATTAGCAGCATCGTGACATTGGAACGTTTGGTTGCGAACACTTCGACAACCATTTTTTATTGAACCCCATTTTATTGCACCTATTTCAACCAGATTTAATTTATATGAAAATTGGGGTTTTGCTGCATCAAATAGAATTGTTTGTTTTGCAGGTCCAAGGCAGACACCATATAAGGTGCTAGTGTTAAATACATCAATTGAAGACAACACTAAGTATAACTTCGAAGTGGATGAAAGCTGGTACAGGATGCTTAGCTTCTCAGCTATGTACGATACTATAGGTAAATATAATTTGTATTTATTGTTTATACAATAATTAATCATTTAAAAAAAGGATGGGGTTAATGACATTTTATTTGATATCCGTCATATAAGTTATTGAAAAATATCAGACACGTATTTTTCTTATTACGTCACAATGCTTATTTAATAAGTCATGCTTACGTAAGCATGGCATAATTAGCACCCACTCCTAGACATTAAATAAGAGAATATTTAGTCCACCAGATAGATAAAAAAAATAAAAAAAATGATGTTTTCTTTTATGAAATCAATGAAAAATTACAAAGTTAAAGCTCTTTAAAGTTTAGGAGTGGAGGTTGTGACGTCACTTTTGGGTAAAAATAGTACCTACAATGACGTCACGCGACATTTCCATTCAATATCTTCCTCATTGTTTGGTTAATAAAAAAAATAAAAAATACATGTCTAATATTTTTTAATAATCTATGTGAAAGATTGGTAAGTATTTAGTTTTATAGTAAGTTTATGTATTTGTGGTATTTCAGGCACCGAGGAGACTACATTAGATCACACGATGCTATGTATCGCACCTAAAAACATTGTAGCTGTCACAAAAATGAACCTGAAAATCGACCCCAAAATCATTATCGACGATTGGGAGAGGAGGCAAATGCCCAGGTGATGTTTATCTTGTTTTATACTAGTTGATATCATCATATATTTATTTAGAAATAGTATATCAGTCCTAAAACAATCATGTCAATGGCATATTCTTATTTATAAAAATGTGTTCGACACGTGAATGAGATGAGTTAAAATCAGAAACTTTTAAAGTTTTTTTTTTAACAATCGGTGTTTGAATTATAAATGTAAATGAAGTCAACTGTTGTAATTGTTTAAAATAAGTAGTACTTTTGGTACTTGTCCAAACATTTTATATATATTACTAGCTGACCCGGCGAACTTCGTACTGCCTAACAGTCGATTCTTTAATTTGTCATTTTTTTTTTTCTCTCCATAAGAACCATCCTCGTACTTCAAGGAATATTCTAAAAAAAGAATTAGCAAAATCGGTTCAGCTGCTCTCAAAATTTGCGCTTAGCAACACATTCAGCGATTCATTTTTATATTATACTAGCTGTCCCCTGCGACTTTGTCCGCGTGGTTTAGTTTCAACGGTTTTAAATTTTTGCAACATTTTCATTTATGCTCCGCTCCTATTGGTCGTAGCGTGATGTTATATAGCCTATAGCCTTCCTCAATAAACGGACTAACCAATACAAAAAGAGTTTTTCAATTCGAACCAGTAGTTCCTGAGATTAGCGCGTTCAAACAAACTCTTCAGCTTTATAATATTAGTATAGATATTCATAGAAATTATTTTTCCTAGATTCAAAGACGCGCCAGTGGGGTCAAGCTGCTCTAGCGCCGTACAAGAGTTATCTCGCATCTCCCACGCCGTTTGCTCCGGCGCTACAGTACTCGAACAAGTCAGCCTCACTCAGTCACTGTCCGTCACCACCGGAGAAATACTGTCCTCGCTCGATAAGATGAACAAATGCATGGTAAGTTATAACTTAATTAATTAAATAAAGATGAAATAAAGTAAACGAAACTTTGCGTTTGCGACCTTCTTTGTAAAGTACTTTATTTTGTCTATTCCCATTTTTTTTAAACTTTTGCTTACCGGTTGCTTTTCCGGTCTAATAGGAAGGAACAAAAAATGATACCGATAGTAAATTAATTTGAAATGTCCTGTTTAACCCCCTACGCAAAAGGAGGGGTGTTATAAGTTTGACGTGTCTGTCTGTGTCATCGTAGCTCCTAAACGAACGGACCGATTATGAAACGGTTGTTATTTTGTTTGAAATCTGACGTGATCGAGATGGTTCTTAGCTATAATTTATGAAGATCTGTTTAGGTGTTTGGTAATCATCCGCTTATTTCCTACTTAACAAAAGGGTCTTACTAACTTTCACAATATTTCCAAATCATAGAAATAGCCTGCGGGATGCTCAATTCCTCAGAAACTTACAGCAGATAAAGAGTGTTTGGGTTTATAAGAATAGTCTCAATGAGAAGTTATTAGACAGATGATGATCTAGGCCAAATGGAAACCTTAAACATGCAAGCAAGCATGCAACATGCAGTAGGCTGTGAGGCTCCAGCTCTCCCCGGAATTATAAATTATACTCTAGTAGGGACAGACATGTGGAGGCCTTTAGCAGCGATTTTTTTCTATCTCTGACTTTTGTAGCACAACATTCATCATCATCATCATTATCAGCCCTTATCAGGCTACTGCAGCTTATAGTTGCCGTTGCCATTTTTTTATCACTGCCTCTCCCATGGGACGCGACTGAGCTCGACAAGTAATTTAAAAAGAATGAAATAAAAATAAAATTTAATATTTTAATTAAGTAACCCCAGACACAAATAAAAAACCTCCAAAATTTTTAAAAATAAAATTTCTGTATAGATGCGCTCAATATTAATAGGTTTTTTTAATGAAGTTAAAAGGTTTTGCTTTTTGTTGGGGGTTACTTAGTTTTTAAGTTTATTTTTATTTTATCAAAGTAATTTTTCATTTTCTTTACATGCACTGACTAGCTAACTTAGGATATAATACTTTAAGGTAATTTTAATTAAGGTTACCGTTAAGGTATTTTTTTCATTATACCAATAACATTGAATAATTAAATGCATATTTATTTATAACCTGCAAATGTACATTGCGATTTAACAAAATATATATAATAATAATAACATTTATGCATACTCCATTCAAAGCACTGCGACTAATAATACAAATAATATGACTGTGTAAATAGTCCTCTTTAATTTAAACTGATAAAAACATTTAATTAAATTAAAAAGTTCGAACACATAACATATTTACTTATAAATAAATAAAAATATTTCCAGAATGAATTGAAAGAGCAAAAGAAATGCACGGACATAGCGAACTTCAAGTCTGAGTTCGCGATAGTATACGAGCGCAAGTTGACTGAGAGGAAGCGTGATAAATACAAGCGGTTGCTGTCGTTCGAGAACCTGGCTTTGTACCCAGATTACCAGAGGCGGCTGATGGTGCTGAGGGAGCTGAGTTATATTGATGAACACGATAGCGTCATACTTAAAGGTAAGTTTGTATTTGCCGGTGTTTTTCTTTAGAGAAGCAGAATCATTGAATTTGAATCACAGCCTTCTGGCTGTGATACCAGCCTATAAATGTCCCACTGCTGGGCACAGGCCTCTTCTCATATAGAGAAGGCATGAGCATTGATCACCTCGCTTGCTCATTGCGGGTTGGCTATTTCAGATTCCCATTGTCGGAATCCAGGTTTCCTCACGATGTTATCCTTCACCGTTTGTCAATGATGTCTTGGTTGGTTGGACAGGAGGCTGGCCTTGGTTTGATTCTTATAGATCCCTATAACAGTAGGAAGATAAAATCAGTAATGGGGATCGAAAAATGGCGTTTGATATGTGATAAGCATCTTCTACTTTTTATTATAAAACCCTAATCCATTCGTAAAGTTGCGCAAGTGACTTGGCAAAAGTCGTGAGATGCGCAGAAGTCGATCTCTAGGTCTCTTTGGTTACGCGGGACCATCTTTCCGAGCTCATGATTCAGTAGAAAAGTCAGCCGACATTTGCATCTCGCGACGAGTCCAGCAACCAATCTCGACCAACAAAAGTGACGTAGATTCGCAAAATATTACTACGCCATAATCTTGCTAACTTACCTGGCAAATATCGTTAACATCATTGTGAGATTAATTTTACGACTTTTAAATTGATGTCACAGTATATTTATTTAGTGTGATATTAATAATCCCACATTACAATTTAAAATTTGTCTTATTTCCATGAATAAATCCCTGTGTCTAATCTGTTTAAACTGTCAATCTTAACAATTTACAATTATATATCCACAGGTCGCGTAGCATGCGGTATGGGTACAAACGAGCTTATAATATCGGAGTTGGTCTTCAGAAACGTGTTCACGGACAAGACGCCAGCAGAAATAGCAGCGCTGCTCAGCTGTTTTGTGTTCCAAGCGCGGACGCAAGTGGAGAACCAACTGACTGACAAACTTGCGGAGGGTGTGAAAGCTATAGAACAAATTGATCAGGACCTGACGGCTATCGAGTCAAAGTATTTGGTAATTACATATATTATCTACAGGCTGATACGAAAGAAGAAAGCCTATCCTTTCTTGGGTTAATACTTATACCGAAATTTTTTAAAACAACATTATATTTATTACTGGCTGTGCCCGCGACTTCATCAGCTTGGAATTTAACAAAAAAGTTGTTTAGTTTATTTAGTTTCTTCTTCGTTTTTTAAGTAGCCTAAGATACTTCTTATTACATCAGTTGTCTGCCAGTGAAAGTCCCGTCAAAATCGGTTAGCCGTTCCAGAGATTAGTCGGAACAAACAGACAGACAGCCAAAAATTAAAAAATAATGGTTTTCGTTTATTTACTGTATATACATTCATATGCATGTCGTAAAAAGCGGTTATTTTAATATTACAAACAGACAATCTTATCTTCAATTTTATGAATTGTATAGATTATATATATATGTATATATATATCCCAATTCATATTTTCCTGTGTATCTTCTTAGGATTATTAGAAGAAGAAAAAGCTATTCGCCCAAGCTGTTCTCGAGTGCAGTTACTAAGGAACAGACTTCAGTATTTATTACCGCCCCTATTTAAAAAAAATGAAATGGCGATGACGTACGCATTTTAATTTGAAAAAGATGTTGCACCAAGTTAAAATAATTAACTTATTATAGGTTGGACAGTTCGAAGGTCAGGCTGAAAGGCTAAACTTTGGACTCGTGAGGGTCGTCTACGAATGGGCGTTAGAAAAGCCATTCGCGGAAATTATGGATCTCACCGACGTGCAAGAAGGAATTATTGTCAGGTGTATTCAACAGCTCCACGAGGTAAATGATTTCATATCAATATACTGGACATACACAACAATAATTTGAAGTTCATTGCTATAATCTGAAATAGCGAAAATTCTCAAGTATCTTAAAAGCGACGCAAAGTATTTTTCGATAATAAGTGAGATCGATGCACTTCTAGAAAACAGATTTAAAAATAATGCCAATAAGTTATGTATCGCAATCTATTTAACGTCTTCTTGGAGTATTTTATGTGATTTCTGAGTTTCGGATATCGCCAACCACACTTGTAAAACTTTCGTTATACTCACCTTAGGATATAAAAGTACACTAACTTTCAAAGTCTCCAATAATAACTTGTTCATCTAAACTTCTGTCTCCAGTTGCTAGTAGACGTGAAAGATGCAGCAGTAGCAGTAGGGGACCCGAAGCTACAAGCAAAGATGATGGAAGCTTCGACCGCGATCAAGAGAGACATCGTCTTCGCCGCCAGCCTCTACACCACGCAGAAAGAGACGGTCACTACCTAATTATATAGACTATGGTATAATAATATAATGCAGCGCATACCCCAAATACTCGAACGCAACTTAACTTTAAGACTTTGTTAACCTGTGTGATGCCAGCGAAGCAAAGGGTGTCAGTCTGTTTGTGTCTATTTGTGGCATGCTAGCTCCTAAACAAATGGACCGATTATGATGCGGTTTTTTTTATTTAAATCTGGCGAGTTAACTGTCTTTCTGTCGCTATTTTACACCTTAAAGTGACAGAGACAGCATGATACTTAACGGCGCCTTAAAATTGCATGACCAGAGATTCAGTACTACCCAGTACAATGGGTTGTTAAGGTAGGTAGTCGCTCCCTGTAAATTATATTCAGCTGAATCTGGTAAAACTTGAAGCCGACCCCAATATAGCTTAGGCAAAAGCTAGGAGAAAGAAGAAAAATGTTGCCAATGACATGAATGGCCCAATTTGTAGCCTAAAAATTAAAAATCGCGTGATATAGGGTAACATGTTAATTGGTCGATGTAGTCGTGACGTCATATATTTATAGTTTTTTTTGAAATTGCGTGGGTCGAGTATTTCCAGGCGCCTTTTTGTTTTTATGTCTTTGGTTATTATAAAGATTTTATCAGTTTAAAACAGTCAATGTGTTCAGTAAATTGCTCTTTGATACCTGTCGTAGTAGCATAATTATTATTATACCATGTTTTACTTGATTCAGTCGTCACAGTGCCTTTAGAAGATACAAATTTATTATTGCGTGCATCAATTGAGAACCCTGTCATATTAAGTTGTTATACTATAAACAGTTGCTATACAAATTATGGAATAGACACAAAAAGAGAAAAAAAAAAATGAAATACACTACTTCAATTTTTTTGCTAATCGGGTCTTTTATTAATTTTCTCCATGTAATTGAAAACTTATGCGTCATGTTTGTGTATTATTTTCTTTTCTTTTTTCGCGTATGCTTCGGCCATTTTGTTTTAAGCCCTGTTGTCATAATTAGTTTTGCTTGAGGTCCCAATTGATGCATGCCACTGTAAATAGTTACTCATTTATAATGTAGATTACAGTTTTTTTTAATGAAATAATGTCTCGTTTTTTTGTAGAATTGTATGCTTAAACAATATTTTTATCAATCAACCTGTTTTTTTTTTTATTGTTTGTGTTTTAATTTTACGCTTAGATCCTTATTATGATGTTTTAAATCGATGATCGTTCTAATGAAAGAGATAGGGCTATACTAACAGATAGTACCATCTCTGTTTAATGGAAGGATTATGGTTTGATACTTCATTCATAATTTATGTTCGCGGGTTTTAATTGAGGCTTAATAAAAAAGTAATTAGGCCTTATTTTTCTTATACAAATAATGTTATTTTTACAAGAACAATTCGATCTCTTATCTCCATGAATTAAATAATTATAGTTTTATCCTTAAACCGATTTCAATTATTTATTCCTAAGATTTTATGATTTTCTCCTCTCTTAAGAATAAAATGTTTTATTTTATTTATTTTATTTGTTTTATTTTATGTTTTAATATGTTGTTCGTTCACGTTTGCTAATGATGTTTTATTTGTTTGCGTAGTTTTTTGCAAATAATTAGTAAAATTAGTAAATAGAAAATGTTTGTTATAAATGCGTCAGTTATAAAAGAGTTTTAATTTAAGGCCCGTACGCGGACTGCGCGAGCTCTCAACAGCTCTTGCGGGTCTCGTGAGCCTCCCATCCATACCTTTTTGACAGTCGAATAAAACCAGTCAGTGTACGGCACAGAGTACTTATATAATTATACTAGCTGTGCCGGCGGCTTCGCTCTCGTTAACTGAACACTTACCCTACCTACCCTACCCTACCTACCCTACCTATGTCCTTCTCCTGGTTCTAAGCTAACTCCCCACCAATTTTCAGCCAAATCAGTTCAGCCGTTCTTGAGTTATAAATAGTGTAACTAACACGAATTTCTTTTATATATATAGATAGATACACTGAAAGTGTACGGGCGGCCTCGCAACTCTTTTGTAACTGAAACATATTTTTATAAAATAGCTAGCAAGTGGTTTTTTTTTTCGGCGATTTCTTTGCACGAACACTGCTTAATTTTGTATAATTATAATCGATATGTAGTCTACGACTCAAAGAATAATCTTGTCCAAGACAAATACTTCTCGCAGGCAATATCTACACTAGTTTCTTAGAAGTACCCACAGAGTACTTTGTATAGAAATACCACGTCATGGTACGCATAGCCTGAATATATGAAATCTATTAAACGTAGCTTACTGTAAAGATTGCAAATTATGATTCGCTTTCTTGTAGGCACAAAAATTAGTCAGAAACGTCAGAAAATTCAAATCGACGTTAGGCATCTTTGCTAAGTGCTTTACGATAGGAACTGTTGACATTTTCGCCTGCAAATTTATATAGGAACACAATACTGAAGGAGCTCTTCCAAAATTATTTTTCTGTAGTACCTTAACATTATGCCGGAAATCAATAACCTACCTATTCATTTTTAATATTTTTGCCTGCCTGATAGCAAGTTGGCAAAGGCCTCCCTCCGTTCGCCCTTGCAATATACGACATCTTTCCAGTTGTTAAAAAACATATCCATTTCGTTTAGCCACCGTTTTCGCGGTCTACCGCATTCTCTGGATATTGTCTGTGCATTTGTGCCTATTCGGGTTTTGAATCAGTCAGTCTTACACATGCCATATACCTAGAATAAACTCCATAGCCCGCTTAAATCTAATTTA
Organism: Diachrysia chrysitis; assembly: GCA_932294365.1. NCBI lineage: Eukaryota > Metazoa > Arthropoda > Insecta > Lepidoptera > Noctuidae > Diachrysia > Diachrysia chrysitis. The sequence goes on from OW028661.1 coordinate 5,903,974, forward strand.
ATAAACTTTTATTGCGCAGAATAAACTTCTGAAATTAAACGATCGTGCATCACGTTCGAAAGCTAATCAGCGGAATCAAGCATCGGTCTACAGAGACATAGTTATTTCGACTAATTGGACGAGCAATCAACCTGTAACATGCAAAAAAGAACAAACAGACCAGAAAGAAAAACAAATATCAGTTGAAGAAACGAAAAAAGTTGAATCAAAATGGAAACCGAAATTAAACGAAAAAAAATATTTTACTGAAAAATCTGAGAGCGAAACAAGTGAAAAGCAATATAACAAAGGGTATTTTAAAACTAACTTGGGACCTAATAATAGAAAGAAATTTAAAACGCCGAGAGCAAAGAACGATACAGACTGCGTAATAGCCGATACCAGTAATAAATTGTTGCCGGAATGCGACGATTGGATGGACCATCTTTAAGAATATTAATCAAATGAAGTCAATATAGGTATAAGATCCTTCCAATGTTTATACTATAGTTTTAAGTGAAAATTATAGATATTAATACAAAAAATAATTACGCTTAGCTACATACATCCCTTTACCAATTACGCTAGTATCCTTATTGCATTATAAATAAACTGACCTACTTGATGTAATTATTATTTTTACCTTGTATCTCTATTTATTGACGGGTTAAAGAAGACTAATATAATGTTTAAAGGGTAAGTTTCCACAGTAAGTACACTTTAGCCTACTTTATGGTTGGTACCTATACATCTGCTGTTATCTATATACCTACCTACCGTTATAAATCTACTACTTAAATTCTGAACTTTCATTTACCAAATACCTAATATTTAAGTAAAATGTTTGTGTTCTTTATTTATTAAGTTTATTATTCCTGTGATTTGTATTCTTATTTATTAACCCCTCACCCATCACCTAATTACGTATGTAAAGAAATAGATAAAATTACGTAACTACATATTATAAAACACGATTACATTATTAGTACCTATACTGGATTAATGCGCGACTTTTTGCTGGTTCGATTCCGGATATGATAATTATGGATTTAAGATTTACGGCTGCGACGCCACCACAGGCGATACTAAATTTTAGCATCAACCAATACAAATTTAAAAAGAAATCAACTATGTATACCTACCTAATTACTTTTTATAGTAAAGAATTACCTATCATAAGTTAGGTACCTACTGCTCTGATAACAAGAACCTGATAACCTGCACTTTTCAATGCAAGTCTTAAACCATTTAACTTAAAGCTTTAGGTAGGTTCCTTCTTACATGCAACTTTTCATACATCGATAAAGATTATAAATATACCTACCTATATGTTGACTACATAACATTTCCTCCTCCTCGTCATTATGAAACAAGTTGTATTTAGTTGGTAAAAGACATAAAAAAATTTAATGTTTCTTTGCAGAGCAGTCGGTGCTCTGCAAAGAAACATTAAATTTTCAATTACTAATATAACTTTTTAAATCCGACACTAGGTATATTACTTTTTTATAATAGGTTTAGTCTACTTAGTACATACATACTACCTACATAGTCCGTACGTTCGATAGCGGTGCGGCACCTAAAAATCAACATGGCGATAGGTTTGCCTTGTACGACATGGGGTAGAAAATTTCTCAACAAGTACCTCGTAGCGATGTCTGTTTAATATTTTAATACATTGTGTAGGGTGTAGGTACTACCTTCCTCTTTGGAAAATAAGGGCGTGGCAGCCATGCTATGAAAAGCTACCATTAGTTTGAATTAGTTTGATTCTCATATTCTCAACTCGATCCATTTGGCTGGTTCAACCTCATGGAATCAAAAGCTGGATAAAACCTCGTTAATTTCTAAAGCCTGGCTTATAGTTTGAAAGTCTTTCTAAATATTACCTAACTTTTAACTTAATCAGCTCTTCGCAAAAATTCAAATATCGATTTAGATACATAACAATTATATTAATTTGTGTTTATCACCCTCGCCATTATTTTAAAGTTTTATTCGAATATTCAATGGCCCTGTGGTACTAAATAAACGAGATAGAAATAGGATGCGTGGAATGAAGTGTACTACTCTAACACCCGCGTGTTGCCGCCCGCTGAGTCGTCATTAACTTGACGCATGTCAAATTTTTGTGAAAAGGAACGTATATCTCTGACTGACTTGGCGATTCGATTCAGATTTTCTTTCAGTGCTATCTTGATGACTTGTGTAAATTCAATGTTAATTTGATTTGTTAATGACGATATTTTATAAGTGATTCGGGATCGTGCGTCGAATAAACTTATAGCCGTGCTCATGTGGCCGCCGGGCATAAAGGATATATCATAGAAATCGCTATATTTTTTTGTAACAATAAATAACGTTTAATAACATTCAATATGATTCAAGACGATGAGTTTGAGTTTTTGGTGACAACCTCGGAGCGCGTAAAGGCTCTGGGGTTCAAGCCTCAGAAGGAGATATTGACGAATCACATCTTGCCATATGCCGCGGAGTTAGATGGAGAGTCCACTCGGTTCCTGGAACAAGTGAAGCTCAACCTGGCCAAGGCGGTGATGCTGCGTGAGATGAAGCCGGCCTGCGGGGTCTGGTCCTCTCGGCTCATGAAGTAATTATTCCTTTTATTATTACAAAGACAAAGAGCCACAATTGATTTTAAAATTTTAGGTGAAATCAAACAATTGGATACTTTCCAATATAACATCATGTGTCTACTATAACTATATTTTCTTAATTATTCAAAAACTTTTAATATAATCTTTATGCATATGTATTTTATTTGTAGATTTATCATAACTTTTTTTTACAATAAAAATATGTAGTATTATTAATCACCTACCACCATGGGGTAATCAAACATAAACAGCAACTCCAAAACCCTATTAAAACAATCTGCTAACTTAGTCTATGTACTTATATATCATATTTTAAAGCTAAAGAAAAATGCACATGGGTACAATTAGCCAAACAGAAAAAACAAGTAGTAGAGTATAAAATGAAGTGAATACTGAATAATTTATAGTCCAGACATGAAATAACAAACCAATTGAAATCTTTTTACATTGACTTTACAATGTCTTTTTTTATAATCTTTATTTTAAACAAGGCTTTATTCACTTTAGGTGACTGCCAGCCTCATGGGGAATCACATAAAATATATGTAGCCCTACTTAACACACACAAACATAGGTACATTCTCTCGATATTCTTTAATTTATTCAAAATTTTATAAAACCCAATATTCTCTTGTATACTTGAGATGTTGGTTTGGCCAAAATAACATTCAAGTTGCCCATTATAAAGATTTTTGTCACACATTAACTGTCCCCTCAACTCGCAATACTGCCTCACTAGACACTTCTACAAACGTCAACACTGATTTAATCACTCAAATGTATGGGAGTGATAAGTTTAATTCATGTGACTTATCAAAATGAAATGTCATTGCCATATATTTAATTTCATATAAGTGATTTCTATGATCGTTAATATTTGTAGAAGATGTCACTCTGCTACAGGAGCAGGTTTTCATTCCATCAATAAATGTACAAGATCTTCTGTTTTCTGACAAGCCTCACATAAATGTCTAACCCCAACTAATTAATATATATTGTTATAACTTAATATCATAATGTTTGTATTATGCACCTACTACTTATTATCTCTGCACCACCTCTTGGTTGACTGGTAGAGAATGCCTCAGGCATTAAGTCCCCCATAATACTTTTATGTATATAAAGCATTAAATAAATAAATAAAATAAATGATAGATCTTATCCAGTGGAAGGACACCAGACTGCAACCTCAATGCTATAACAAGTGACTCCCTTGTTGAGCTAAAACAGTAAAACCAAGGTGCAGCAGGTGGTATATTCTGTATTGAGCAATACCAGATGTCCATACTCATTGATTGGAGATTAAATATAAACTCCTACTTTTCCCTGCCTAAATAGAATCTACCCAAATTCTAAATGTTAGTCCGTTTAGTGTTTACTGTATTATACATATATTGCCGGTATAATAAGAGCCAAATGTATTTAGATATTTTTTTTTGGATTTATTTGTGTGTTTGTAAAATCTAATATAAACTTATTTAAGAAAGCTTGTGGTCATTACACATAATCTCAAGCAAGACATGGGGAGCGGCTTGTGTCAGATTTTGTGCCTAAAACTACTTTGTTCCAAAAAAATTGATTCTATATGTGCATAAAAAATTATAATAAGTAACCAAATGACATCTAAAATCTTCCTCTTCCTAAATCGGATTTTGTGCCTAAAACTAGGTACTTTGTTCCAAAAAACTTGTTTCTGTATGTGCATAAAAAGTTATAATAAGTTACCAAATGAAATCCAGAAACTTCCTTTTTCTAAATTTAAGAAACATCATCATCAACACAGATCTTGCTTTGATCATATAAAAGAGCTTTTAAATAAAATGTTATTGGTTTTATTTATTTGGGTACCCCAAATAAATAAATAGTAACCAATAATGAAATTTATAGATAACATGTAATTATGACATTTTTTACCAAATTATAATAGTATTCCATTTGCTAATTTTTTAATTAATTATTACACTCATTGACACTGCATTATTGATTTAAGAGACGTATTTGACAAATATATATTGTGAATTTGAATGACCGATCAAGATTCATGTGCCTAAAATAGAAGGATAAAGCATAAATAATGTAAAATGTAAACTATCTGCTGTTTACTCCTAAAGAGAATAAATGAATTTGAATTTGTATTTTTGTCTGCTTCAACAGTTTTATTCTTGATAAATTATACCGGATATCAAGTGATCAGACATTCAGCATTAAATACGGATTATTGAAGTGCTTTTCGATTTGATTATTATTAATAGCTACCTACAATGAAAGTTTAACAATATAATACTAATAATAAATAATAAATCTATAACTCAGTTATCATCCTTGCTTTGAATTAGGGGAAATTATTGTTTTTGCCTTGTTAACTGATATGTTTAGTAACGCATAAAGTATCTGCAGCGCCAATATTTACAAAACAGTGTCAGAAAACATAAATTAAGGGTTTGGCCCAGCCTGTTCAACTGTTTTCTTTTTCTACAAAAAATTAAGGCCACACCCCAAATGAATGTTTTTTAACAATGTTATGTTCAAAGTCTGCTGAAGCAGACCTGGCTCTGATCAGACTTATATTTAAACTGCAACCTAAGTTACTTTTGTTCAGTACAAAAATGCCTATCAAGCAATGTATGTCACATACCTATTGGAGGGTGGGTCCAGAATCATAGAAATTCTGGCTCATATATAATAAATATTTAATTAGAAGGAGAGGTAAGCTGCAGTAAACACTATTTAGGTACATTCAACATTCTTTTAATTTTAAACTGGTGAAATAAATCTTTCTGATCAGCTTAAAGACTCGGAGAATTCATTTCACATAATATCAATAAAATTGGCGAGCCTATATTAAATATTATTATTTTATTAGGTACCTAAATTGCTAATAAAGTGTTTGGGCGGTTGAATTTAGTTAATACTAGCTGTTCCCCGCGACTTTGTCCGCGTGTTTTAGTTTCAACGGCTTTTCATTTTTGCAACATTTTTCATTTATGCTCCGCTCCTTTTGGTCGCAGCGTAATGTTATATAGCTTATAGCCTTCCTCAATAAATGGGCTATCCAACACTGAAAGAATTTTTCAAATCGGACCAGTAGTTCCTGAGATTAGCGCGTTCAAACAAACAAACAAAGTCTTCAGCTTTAGATATTAGTATAGATTAAAAATATTGTATAGGTACATATAACTTACTAGAGGTAGTGAGTAAGTTTGCAATTTTGTTATGAAAGAAGTTACTTGTTACAACAAACCTGTCATTATATCGGCAACATAATCGGTCCGTCAAAAAAATGGACCGATAATGATGCTGCTTTTTAGGGTTCCATACCTCAAAAGGTAAAAAAAGGAAGCCGTTTAAGATACCTTTCTTGGCCGTCTGTCGGGGGGGCCTAGCAAGTTGAAATTTATACTAGATACTGCTGATCAACACAAATTAGTTAATCTGTCAAAGCAATTTTTTAAGAAATACCCAAAAGTGTTTCTTATACATAAATTATAAAAAAATAACTTTATAATAAATTCATCATCGTAAAATTCATTCGACAAAATACCCATAGCAAACACTTTATAATATGACATGGCGTTGCAACTCATGCCAGTCAGTTAGGAAATGAATACATAATGGTTGCAGGTCTCGGAAATCACTTCGATCGATTTTTATCAATTAGGTACCTATTGCATTATTTAACTCTTTGAACGCCTTGCCGTGGAAAGGCCGAAAAGGCAAATAGTTTTTTTTTTTTGTTTCGTTATTAATTCAATTATTATCGATTTTTTAAATTACTCGAACTGTACAGACAAAGTTCTAAAAACAATGAATAGTCTCTAGAGACTCAAATAGAATTCATTTTCGTATAAAAATATCTTCAATGCCTACCTCAAATGTCGGTACCTAACTAGAATTAAATATCAGTTCTGCGAAACATGGGCCATACCATAGACCACGGTTGCAAACCATTTTGGGGGAAAATTCACGAAGTTATACGTGCGAGCATTATTCATAGCATCATAACCAACTAAGAATATTATTATTATTATTTACAAGTTTCGGTTTAGTGTTAACCTTTGGCAAGTATTACTGAAGTTTCAAATGTGCTGGCTATCACCCAGGGCTTCCTGTTAACTGCACCTGGCCTTAACACTAACGGATTGTAATATTACTTCATAGATTATTGTTACGTTTCAATCTATTGTATTTTGGTATAAATTGCTAATAAAAGATACATGGTATAGGTATATTATGCCAAGAAATATATAGGATAGAATGAAATACAGAACCTTTTTGTAACTTACAAAAAAAAAATAAAGACGTAGGTAATTAGTTCGTTCGAAGTTTGTCCTATAATTAAATGAACTCTTGCAAGAAACACCCTTCGCCCATTGTGTAGGTAATTGATAGTGTCAGAGGGCGGCTAAGATAAAAGCTTTCGTTAAATGTCGCAGGTTTTATGATGTGGATATGAATAGAACCCTTTGGGGGCGTGACCCTAAGATATTTATGCCTGTATAAACAACCCACATAGAAACTTAATAATAAAGAAAAGGTAATTTTATAGAAACGTGTTTCTTTTTCTGATCGTACTTTTTACAGATAGACACAGACTCATTATAGTTTCGACAGTTTATTATTTCAGTGGCTTTAAAGTTCTAAAAACATTAATTTTCCTGAGGTAGTTTCCATGTTCAGCCTAATTAGTACTTACCTTAAAGGCTCCTTCGAGGCTAATTGGGGACGAATGTAGGTAAGCTAATGGCACCTATCACTATGGCACAAAGAAAAGTTACAAAGTAATTAATCCAGGATTTAACCACAAAGCCGGCCAAGTGCGAGTCGGACTCGCGCATGAAGGGTTCCGTACCATTTTATATAGCCCGCAATAATTTTAAATCAACTTTTATTATTTGTTGTTATAACAGAAATACACACTGTATAAATTTTAACACTAGCTGCCGCAACCCATGACAGGCAGACGGACGAACGAACGGACAGCAGAGGCTTAGTAATAGGGTCCCTATTGAAAGGTAATAGGGTTCAGGGACTCGGGTTGAGGTTCAAAATAAAAGACTCCTTTATTTGTAACCAATCTTGCTTTGAGCTTTTTTTTAACTTTCCTATCCTAAACTTTAATTTGTGACTTCTTACAAATACCAACTCATTTTAAATTATCTCTATTCGTCTCAAAGAACGCGAGACAATTGATATCTATTAAGTCCATTTTACATTTAAACTCACGCGGTTATATTTTTGTCTTTCAGGTACATTCGGATCTACGGATTGAAGTTCGGAAAAGAGGATCATATAACATTGATCAAGCTAGCTTATGAACTTGTGCTGATTCCTGATCTCGAACCATGCAAAGTTCACAAGTTTGCTACTATGTTTCTAATGCTCACTAAGTAAGTACATGTGTAATTGAAGCTTTTAAGTCGGTTTATAGTATAAGTTTTCTACAAATGAGAGCAGTAACTATTCCGTCTGGTTCGTTAAATTTGTAATAGGTATAACGCACGAGAAGTCTATAAGAAAGCTCAATATTCTGTTACCTAAAACTTTAATTGTTCTAAAAAAAGAAAACCTATTTTTGTAAGAAACTAAAAAATATATTTATATTCTTGGCAGTCAATACACCGAATAATTGGCGCAGCCGTTCATGATAATTGGTAATAATTTAATCAATTTCTACAGGAAAAGACAATTGATTTCACCCGATGAACTGACGCTGCCGTGGCGTCCGCTCTACGATATGGGTAGGAAAATTTTCGATAAGAGCTCCACTCACATTGGAATGTACCATTATCTCAAGTAAGTATTATACAAAAATCTTTTAAAAAATATAAAAAATTAATGACCAAATATTCATTCAATATGTAATTACAACTGTATCTACAACAGTATTAAGAGCCAACTTTTGTCTCGACACTTCCGACATGTGATGCAATAACTACGTAAGTTGTGTAAAGCAATCATATTAATATTTTATTTATGAACATAGACCAAAACATGGTTTTAAAATACGTAGGTAACTGAAAATCTACGTATTCATGAGATTATGACGACATTACTGTATCGAATTTATCGATAGATCTTGACGCAAGTATTTGCAATAAATTTATTTTGTACGAAATTCATAGTTATTCTATTTTATCTTATGCTACTGTTTTAATATTGAAAAATACGGACATACTTGCCGGTTGTTTTCTATAAGTATGCCTTTGTGGAACCGTGCGACTAGAACCATTTTAGCGTAATACTTAGTTCATCGTTTTTATAGCACTTTTGCAACGTTTACTACATTTAGAACATCTATAAAAGTAAATCAGAGCGTATTTCACTATAAACCATAATGTGTGTTTAGGGCAAACCGTACTTTCAAACAAGGAGATGATAAGCTTGATTTGATTCGCAAATTCCTGTCAGGCGACGGGCTGGGTGACGCCTTAGAGTTGTTCGGCCTCGCAGGCGCCGACGAGAACGAACTGCCCACGTAATATATGCCCAAACAATATAAGTTTTCGGGACACGCTTCTTGTTCGCACATAGGTGGCTGTGGGTTGGGCTCATGGATCCATCGGCAATACCCATGTCACATACTATCCTTGGTATTATGGACCCCTAAAATAATTTATTAAACAATGTTGAACATTAATAAGTTATTTTCGATCAAACATAAACTTTTTGTATTATCTGTAGTGTCTGTGATGTGGTGGCAGTCTGTGCATGTTTTGGTACGAGTCTTCAATTTAAGTATATTTTTATTACCTTTTTTGTTATTTATTTCAGCTCCATTGAAGGATCCTATATCTCGATGGTCAAATGCGCAAGACCGTGAGTACTTGTTTTATTTTCTAATAGTAAAAAATTTCAAATGAATAACAAATGTATGTCGTTCCTAAATTGCATTATTTTTTACGCAAATGCTCCGGTTTTAGGTACTTTGAATTAAGCGCTACAAAGGAAATCTTGGCGGAGTTCTTGCCTCAAATCAATCCATGGGCGGCGGACACTCACGTAGTATGCCAGATGGCCGTGTTCCTACCGGTAGCGTTACCGCCGCAACACGCCGAACACGGCCACTTGCTGTGGTTTGATGAACTCATGACGCTTTGGGATACCTGCTATAACTCCCAATGCGGGGTTTCGGTAAGTTATGCTACAACAATTGGCCAAAATAAATACAACGATGTATTCTATTATTTCTTTCCATGCAAGAGGCATGTGTTCAGCAGTTGACCCAAACATGCTGAGAAGAAGATTCTTTCTTACACTCATACTAGAGTATAAGATACAAAGTTCTCTTTATTTTAACACTTGCCGTTAACCGGGTAGTTGGTGCCAACTATCCGAAAAAAGCGCCGGTTTGTTAGGAAGCTTATGTTGAGCTCAATCCAGTTGCCAGAACTTGTAAAAATGTTGTTATGTCTACTACAGTTTCAGGGAGATTCATTACAAATTTTCAGTAGACGAACGAATAAATATAGAGTCAAACTTTCAGCTAGATACTTTTTTTTTTTTTGTTAAAATTGTCGAATAAATAATAAATTTTATAAAACTTCCACACAGGATCTTATGATGCTTTTCGCGGGCCTTGCTAAACGCTGCCCAGGTGCCATAGACTGGGCGCCATATGTGCCAAAGATGTTCATGCGATTCTTACACGCTCTGAACCTACCAGTCAGCTACAAAGACATGCAGATTACCAGATGCCATTCTCTTGGTAAGTATACAATTTTTTCCAACCATGTTCCTTGTCGCTCTTAAGAGCAGTATTAAGCAATAGGCTTTATTAAGTAAAATGCACTGATTCATTCACGTACACAGAAATCTGTAGTGGTTTGTTTGGTCTAGATATGAAACACGTGGCTTCATGGATCGTATGGAGTATCTGTCCCGATGGCCTGGTGCTGAAGCAATTGCGCAGCTTTCTGATTGGGGTAGAGAGCTACCTGCACAGTGCCAACGCTGGCCGCTGGTCCTACAAGCTAAGGGACCTCCTAAGGAAACTAGCCAGAGAGTTTTTAAACAGGTGTGTGCAAGAAGACATTAAACAGTTCATTATATTATGATATGTAAAAAAAAAATAGCTTATATATCGATTTTTATTTTTCCCAGAGTACGTCGTGAAAGTGAAAAACGTTTCACTGAAGGTTGGGAGAATCAAACTCCACCGCATTACTGTCTCAGAGAAGACGACATTTGTGAATTCGTGAATATCGTCCTCGAACCAACTCTGCAAGCTGTCTACAGCCGGAGCGGCGCTCTGGACATCTCCATCGCTCTGCAAAACTTAGCGACGTTACGTCCCTCTATAGTAGTGCCGCCTTTGCTGGAAAGACTTAGGAGCTCTCTGACGTCACTCACTGAACCACATAGAGTGACTGCTGCTATGTCGGCTGTCGCTGCAGTCGCCAGACCCATGCTGCGAGGAGGAGATTCCGATTACCTAGAAGGACCTACCCACGTTGTGCCCTTCCTAATTGCAGTTTTGCCCGGCCTTGATCCAAATGATATCAAAAAGACACTAGTTACCTTACATTTCATCCTAATCTTCAGTTGGATGGTGCCATTTATAGATTGTAGTAACGCTCACGAGTTCTACGAGGATCTTTCTGAAGATGAGCTTATGACCTGTGAAGCTACTGCTCAAATGGAAGACTTCGTTCTGGTCTTCTTAGATAGACTGTTTGTTATTATCGAGTCCAGTGTACTCGAGCATGTAAGACTGGATACTAAGGAATCCGATTGGGTTCGCAGCAAGACTGATGCGGTCATGGAAACCTCGATATCTTCCGCAGCAACGGCTGTGCTGATGCAGTGCTCGCCGAAGATATTTAACGAGGCTCTGAGGAAGTTCAAAGCTTTCGCCACAGAATCTACTTTTGAAACGAACGTATCTGGAAGTATGGTCGGTGTGATGCTACGCGTTTTCGCTAGGATTAATTCTGAAGCCACTTTAGCTGCTTTTCTGCCAAAACTTTGTGAGGAACTGAAAGAGTTGCTATCGACGGAAGAGGCGCTACACGAGGAGAATCCACCTCGCGATCTCATGTACAGACTGGTTTTGCTCATGCATGTAGTAGAATGTGACGGCACGGTCCTTCTCAAATACATGGATGACATCATTCCAATATTAGATAGGGCGTTGAAGCTACACGCCAATTATGCGCTGTCAAGAGCGTGTGAGGTTCTGAGTCACATCCTCACATCTCTATGTTATATCGATTTGAAAGAATGGAGGAGCTCACCGAAGGACTACGGGGCTGCACCTGCGGAGTGGTTGCCTATTCGTGAATGGGGATACGGATGTTTGCTTAAAGATGCTAACTTTAAGTGGCATGTGCCAAATGAGGAGGAGGCGCAGTGCGCTCAGATGCTGCTGGACAGATATCTGACGGTGGAGGTGAACAGGCTGCAGCAGTGGCTGCGCGGCGAGCGGCCGATGTGCCGCGAGCGAAGACTGAGGAGCTTCTACATCATCAATGCTGTGCTGGCTTGCAGCACCTTCTTGCCGCCGCCCGATGAACAGCCTGTACTGCTGTAAGTACTATTAACTGCCTAAAATATGATGTTAAGAAATCATTTTCTACCATAAAATTTAATATTTTTTTATACAACCAAGAATGCTTTGTCTTGTGCAGTTTGTCATATTTTTCCTGTGCAGTCCTATACAATCTACATCTATGCTGAGCAAAGTCGAGTAAATTTTCCACCATTACCTAGCTCCTCTGGGAAATCCTCACATCGCAAAAAAGCCAAGTTTCTAATGGCTATTTAATTTCAGCATGGAGTCGCAGGTCCCGGCCACGAGCCTGCCATTCACGTGCGGTGTGAGTCACAAGGTGACCTTCCGAGGCGAGAACGTCCGCGTGGCGTTAACTCGCCTACTTCTTGAGGTTCAGTCCCGACTGCTGGATGACAAGACTGATGATACCCGGGGACTTGAAATGCTGATTCAGGTGATTTTAATGTCTTATAATATTTCCGTGCAATGGTGGTAAAGCATAATTATAGTAATTGGTGCTTGCTTAGAATATTCCTGAAGATAAATGTGGAGAAGAACTAGTCTGTTTGGTATCATTTGTATATAGGTAATAAAAAATAAATAAAACAATAATAAATCTAAAGAAACGACAAGTGTAAAAATTTCTAATTAGAAGAGATCAATGAAACCTATATAATTATAAAAACTAGAAACACGTAATACGTGCCTTTAAAAATAAACCATTGCCCTCGATTTGGCTGGGTTTCCATCATCAGATCCTGACCTGATGACCAAGGGAAATATGTCCATATAAAATCCAAATCGGTCTTCGAATAATAGGGGAACATACATAAAAATTAAAGATTCAGGCGAATTGATAACAAAAATGTAAGAACAAAATTTTAAAGTGACAGCTTATTTATGATGGAAAATAAATGATTCACCAAATAATAAATTAAAATAATAGATTTAGCACAATTGTAATTATGTATGTAAGGTCTACTATAATTCTGTATTGACTTACATTCATTAGGTATGGGAGCGCGTAGTGGTGATGAAAGGCTTACGAGGTGGGCCGGGTCTAGAGGCCCGTCTCCGCTCGTATGGAGCCCTAGAACGGGCGTTAGATGGTCGTGGAGGCCCTCCCGACTTCGACGGCGGCACCCGCGGGGCCGGCGCTGCAAGGCTGCGAATGCTGGCGGCGGACGCGGCGAGGCTGCACGATGACTCCCGCTACGACCTCGTGTGCGAGGCCGGCATCACCCCGTCTGCGCTTAAAGCGCTGCATGCGCTTGCTGATCTCTCCATCAATACCTACAGCTCGGTAAGTAAGAATGTTAACATTGTCTTTATTATATTAAATCTAAGTTTGTATATTAGACTTCCGGATAGAAACTGCTGAGGAGAAAATTTCTTCAATATTCAACTTTGACTTTGAATTCTATATCGAAATTGAAGAAATTTTAATAGAATGTTTGTTTTTTAATATTTTTATGCTTACTCCTAGTTTTTGAGAAGTTGTTCAACTTTATCTAATGCCCAACAATGTAATGTGTCGATCATGTGTCTTTGACAGATGATGAAATTATATTTACATAGATCTGCCTTTCAAAAACGTGGTTAAAACAACGAACAACACATTTCACTGTCCTGAAATCAGTCAGCAATAATTTAAATTTATTTTCTATGACTCAGGTTCGCATCCTAGCTCAAATCCGTTTATATTGGATGTTGAGCCACTACCCTTACTCCTACCGCTCGTTAGTGCCCAAGCTGGCTGGGATATTGGCAGCGGGCGGTGAAGGGGACGAATGGCATGCTCGCCACAAAGGCGTGCTGTTCATGATGCTGGGCCCCCGCACGGGCCCGCTCGTCGCTAAGCAAGACTGGGAAGTGGTCAGGACTCTGTGGCCCGCTATACTCAATGCACCGCTCAGTGAGAAACCCAGCATGGTCCGGTAAGCTCATTATATCAGTGACTAACAATAATTACCTCTCAAGGTCTATAAAAGTTAGCTTTTTAGAAGTTGTCAGCTTTTTGAGTCCCCTTTTAACTAACGACTAGAAAAGGATATTCCCTTCCTCCTTATACTTATGTGTATAAGGAGATAAAGCTAAAGTTTTTCGCATTCAGGACTTTAATGACTATTATATTTAAAGACGTATTTTGTCTATCACTAGCAGAGGACTTTTTAACATTTTACACAACTTAAGTAAACCTAAAACAAAAAAGAACCTGCTATATACAGATGCTAATGCCATTCATTTGTTCCAGACTGGAACAAGCGTTTAGCGATACTCTTCACCGCAACTTCCCTACCGTGAACACTCGGCTAGTGATGTCACAGCGAGCGGTGGACATCGCTTCGTTGCTGCTCACCGAGGGCCAGTTCACTGACCTCAAGTTTACTGAACAGTTTAACAACGCTATAGCCCGCGAGCTAGCCTCTTCTGACAGATCCGAGAGGCTGTATACTGAGCTCATTGCAGAGCTTATCAAAGTTGTGGAGACGCCTAATGTGTAAGTTGAATATAATAATGTTTTTAGCTACGAATATGTTATATTATCATTAAATATGTCAATAGTTACTGTCCCAATATATTAGTTATCAACTAATAAATTATATATATTAGTTATCAACTAATAAATTATATATATTAGTTATCAACTAATAAATTATATATATTAGTTCCAAGTCCCCCCACCTTTACCTAACAATGGGACAGTCCACAAAAGCAATGTCAATTTTCTATCCATACCTCAATAAACCAGGGAAAGCTCTCGGGTACACAACAAAAATAGCCATTTATCGTATAAATTATATTAAAATCATGATTTATTAAAAACACCAACTGCCTGCCAAGATCCTCTATTCCATTAATTTACTAGTAGAGAATTCTCAGGGGCTCAAACATGAGTTCACCTTTGTAAATTTAGTAAGGGCAGAAGTTGAAATCACTAACTTGGTCTACAATTTCAACAGTCAATGGCGTCGTTTAGAACTGGCGATGCAGATGTTGACATTCTGCCCATCGCTTCAAACCCCGTACCCCGGATCAGCCATCCGCGCCATGATACAAGGGCTACTACACGATGATATCGCAGTACGCCGCACTGCGCAGCGACTCACACACTACGCGCTGAAACAACGCAAGCATAAGCTCGTTAAAGTTAAGATGGATCCGTATGAGATTGCCGGCGTTCCGAAGCCAGAGAAACATATTCCCGGTGAGTTTTCATTAATTTATAAATGTACATTCAACGAAATACAAATGCAATACCTTAATAGAAATATTTAAATTATTTTAACTGTTAATTATCCATTACAGTATACCTAATATCGAAAATGTTTTTTTTTCACAAATTTCACTGTGAGCAAGCAAAAATCCTATTTAAATATAATATATTAGCTGTCCCCCGCGACTTTGTCCGCGTGTTTTAGTTTCAACGGTTTTTCAGTTTTGCAACATTTTTCATTTATGCTCCGTTCCTATTGGTCGTAGCGTGATGTTGTATAGCCTATAGCCTTCCTCAATAAACACTATCCAATACAAAAAGAATTTTTCAATTCGAACCAGTAGTTCCTGAGATTAGCGCGTTCAAACAAACAAACAAACAAACTCTTCAGCTTTATAATATTAGTATAGATGTCAATCTTTTATACTTGCGGTCGAAAATAAGTTATTAATATAAATTTAATTATTTAGGGTACAGAAAGGATTTGGAGTGGGCAATATGGTCAGAGCACAGAGTTCCTCAAACTGATGAAGAATGGGAGAAGCCATTCCTCAGAAATCCAACTTATGGATTTTATTGCTGGCCGGAAAAACTAGAGGTAAGATAATTTAAAAACCCATTATGTTTTCAAAAAGTTTTAAACAGACAGACACTAAGGTGATTCTACAAACCTTGCTTTGCTCTTGTAGTACAGAACCTTAAAAACTGAACGAATATTATTTAAATAAACAAAGGCTGTACCTTTTGACAATACAGTGATTTCGAACCTTTAGTCATTTGAATACAGTCCAAAATCGTTAAACAACATTTCCTATAGGTGTCAGCGCCGTCTAACGAGCAGATGACGTCATCGGATTTGCGCCCTGAGGACATGGAAGAAGGGGAACGCCACTTGTACGAGTTCTTCACTAATGACGCGAACGTGGACCGCCTTGTCGCATTCCTTACTGTCGAGGAGAAGAAGGGAAAGGACAAGTTCAATGGGATACGATTCTCCATGTTTAGGGTGAGTTCATATAAAAGTTGATAATAGTATTTTTTTAACACTAGCTGCGCTCAGCGGTTTCGCCGACGTGTTGATGAAAAATTGTGATAATTGAAAGTAGCCTAATGTGGTAATTCACGTGATAAACTATCTATGTACCAAATTTAATTCAAATCCGTTCAGCCGTTTTATCGTGATTGAGAAATGACATGTATCTATAATATTAGTAAATTAGACAACGTAAATATTTTGCTAAACCTATGCCATAAATCTGATTTACCAAGTTAAATATTAACATTTATGTCCTTTTTAAATCTTCAGAACTTCAGTAATTTGCCGTAAAGTAAAACTCGCCGCTTATTGACGACCTCCGTGGTCGAGTGGCGTACACATCGGTTTTCAAGGTGTCGCCGGCTCTGAGGTCCCGGGTTCGATCCCCAGCCGGGTCAATGTAGAAAACCAGTTTTCTACTTTGTCTCGGGTCTGCGTGTTTGTGGTACCTTCGTTGTCTCTGAATTCCATAACACAAGTGCTTTAGCTACTTACTTTGGGTTTAGAGCAATGTAGGTGATGTTGTCCACATTTATTATTTATTTATTTATGGCCTTTAATATGGCAGTCAACAGTATTTTAGTATTAAAAAAAAACACGCTTTAAAATTGCCTAGTAGAGAAAGCCGGCAGTAAAACTGGTCGCCCAGCATCAAACGCGCCGCATTTTATGACAGTCCCGCACAGCACGTGCACGCGCAGAACCCATGTCTTTAGTAGTGAGATTCATTGACCAAATATTGCGATTCTCAGAATGATAAACAAATTGAGAATCTCTATTAATTGAGAATTATAGGGACTTCTCAGGAATCTTATAAATTAAAATCAGGATCGTAGCTTGCAGTGTGCAGGTTTAATTTTTGCCAGCATGACATGACATTGAGAAAACAAAAAGTTCAGGGCCGTATAACGCCTGATGAAATTCTAATAACTAAAATAAAGTTATAAACTAAATTGCTTTAACTAATTTAGTAGGCACCTAAACAATAATGTAAAAAGAGATTGTATCACTACTTTCTGAACAACCCAACTTTATTTTCATTCTAAGTAAAACAACTTTTTTATTAAAAAAAATCTGTTTTAATCTTTTTTATTAAATTATTAAAATAAAGAACTAATCATTACGTTATTAATCAGAACTTAAATAACATAGATAAAAAAGTTTAAACCAAGTCGGTGATTTGTACATAATGTATTTTCAATTGCCGGTGGTATCGCGTAACAAACTTCCCCTTATTGAAGTCGGTAAAAAAAAATTACGCAGAATACAACAAAATAACACAAACTTTTTACTAATTGCTAATTAAACTAATACTCAATTCAACATTTCTTCCTAGATTCTATTCAGTCAGTTCGGCGAGCAAGTGGCGGGCAAGTTCCTAAAGCACGCGCTGCGATGCGCCGGCGACTCACAAGAGGCGCCGCAGAGGTTCGCGGCAGAGGTCGCCGCCGCCGCGCTGCGGGCGCCGCGCTACTGGAGCCGCGGGAGAGCCACCGCCATGTACCAGACCGCGCTGCAGATACTTGAGGCCGGTAAGTGATCGCGGCAGAGGTCGCCGCCGCCGCGCTGCGGGCGCCGCGCTACTGGAGCCGCGGGAGAGCCACCGCCATGTACCAGACCGCGCTGCAGATACTTGAGGCCGGTAAGTGATCGCGGCAGAGGTCGCCGCCGCCGCGCTGCGGGCGCCGCGCTACTGGAGCCGCGGGAGAGCCACCGCCATGTACCAGACCGCGCTGCAGATACTTGAGGCCGGTAAGTGATCGCGGCAGAGGTCGCCGCCGCCGCGCTGCGTTCGCTTTACGTTGACATCGCTCAAAGCCCACTTGCTGGTGTGCCTTAAGTGCCCGTATACCTGCACTTTAGATGGCCTATAGCACGCCAATGATGCCGCCGTTAACTTTGCTACGTTTTGGCACTATAACATTAGTATCATCGGTTCGAAAAGAAGAAATAGTATTTATTTGAAATTTATACTTGTTTCGATATATTAAAGTTTCATACTTGTCTTAGGTCTAACGTCAGTGACGGCTGAGACCCTCGAAGACTGGGGTACGTGTGTGGCCACGGGCGTGGAGAAGTTGGAGCCTACGCGTGGGCATCAGGTGCTGTCCACACTGCTGCAGCTGTGTGCGCCACAGCCGCGTCGTCATGACAACGAGCCTGATAACGACACCTCGTTCAGCGTCTGTGCTAAGCTTTATGCTCTTCAGGTAGAGCCATTTAAATAATAAACTAAAAATAAAACACAAGATACATTTGTGTATATATGTTTCTTTAAGTATATGCTGATCTATGTCATATATATGTACAAAACCTGTACCTATAAGCCATGGTTTGCCTCTTAATTGTTGAGTATTTCTAATTATAATGTTTTTTTGACAAGGGGGCGCTTGGCTCACTACGTTGGCGAGCGGCTCCGCTGGCTTCTCTCCTGCTCAGGCGACTAGAAGAAGCCAACTTCATACAACACCCCTACCAAAATGTACGAGAAACTGTTGGCAGGTATGTAATTTGTAAAAACTTAATTTAGATTTCGAATATACAAATGACTTATAAGTTTAAAAACTTCAAATAAATTCTCTGCTTGGTAATTAATATACATAATATCTATATTACCAAGCTAAATGAGATCAATTACAAATTCTCGCTCACATAAGATTTTATCATTCTTTTTATAGGCTCATTTCGGTTAATTTCTTTAGTGACATTTATTATAAGTTTTTAGTTAGAGATGAAACATAGTAAATTGAAATTCGTTTACTGCAATGATACAAAATAGAGTGTGTGAGCTACTAAGCTAGTGATACATTATCTACGAGTGTGATTGAGTGATACTCCAACATATATCATTATATTATTAGCCAATGTATACAAAAACTTGACAAATTATATACTAAAACCTTTCTCGAGAACCACTCTATCCTTTGGCGAAAATAGCATGAAAATCGGTGCAGTACTTTTTAAGTTTATTACGAATAGACAGACAGACGCGGCGGAGGACTTTGTTTTATAATATCTAGTGATTTACACAGCTCTTATTATGCATTATATGCACAGCTCTAATTATGCATTATATGCTCTTACTACGTACATTTTTTTATCTTGTAATAATAATTATATATTAAGTATAATGCTATCTGCGTAGTGGAGTACTAGTCTGGAAACAAAATAATTGTCATAGATCGACACCAAGAAGAAAATTAGGCAAAAGTATTTAATTCGACATATTTATTGCAGTCTGTTGATGACGATCTTTGACACCGAGCTGGTGTTCCCGGGCGGGGAGACGGGCGGCGCGCCTTGTCTCGCGGACTTTTTGGCGTCCGTCATGCCCCGCCTCGCCGCCTTGTACGATGAGAATGGGGATATAGGTAAGATAATATACCTATTATATCCTCTATTTACCTAGTAGATTGGGAATGTGTGCCTGGTAAGAAGTAAGAAGCGTTCCAGTGAGCCTCCCATTGAACAAAAAGGGTCGTAAACTCAACATTACTTTTATAAAATATAAGGAAGACGTATTTTTCTTTAATTAGACAGGTAGTTAAAAAAATAAAAAAATCTTAGCTAGTGCTTACCCAGTATATTTTTTTTTGTTCAAAAACAATGTACTCTTCCAAAATATTTGCAGCATTCAAATACCTTTTAAAGACATGACACGACCAAAACGAACAGTAATAATATAATGAATATGTCACAGGTACATTCTGACATTCTCTTGAATTGTTTGTTGTTCGTCCAGTGATAAAGACGACGGCGTCGATCGCGGCGCTGCAGTGCGGGCCGCGGGAGGAGGGCGCGGAGTGCGCGGAGGCGCTGGCGGTGGGCGAGGCCGAGGTCGGCGAGGGCGCGCTCGGCGAGGTCCCGCGCCTCTCCTCCGACCACGCGCCGCCCGGCGCTGACGACGCGCCGCAGGTGATACTACTAGTACATGCCAATAAGGCGTATAATATTGCCATCCTTTTTCCTAGCCTTTTCTATTTTATGTTTGGGTTTCAATCTCCCTAAGTTTACAGCTGGAATCTGGAATACCGTCTTTTGTATAGAGCGACTGCCTATCTGAACTCCATAACCCGTATACCGTGGTAATATTGTTCGTCAGAATTTAAATGACTGATATGACGGTCAATGATCACATTGCTGACAGTGGGGACCAACGGCTGAGGCGGCTCAATAGGCTTAAGTTTGGATGTTTTATTGAGTGTATATTTGAACTGGTGTAAGCAGGTGGTGCAAGCGGCGGAGGGCGGCGGCGCGGACGGCGGTGCGGCGCAGCGCGGCGCGCGCGTGGAGCGGCAGCTGGTGGCGCGCCTGGCCGCCGCGCTGCGCCTGGCCGGCGACGCCGCCGCGCCCGCGCCGCGCGACCACGCGCGCGCGCTCAACCTGCTCACCACCGGTACGTGCGCACACTATACGCTACCTCCCTGCTACCTGCAGCTGGTGGCGCGCCTGGCCGCCGCGCTGCGCCTGGCCGGCGACGCCGCCGCGCCCGCGCCGCGCGACCACGCGCGCGCGCTCAACCTGCTCACCACCGGTACGTGCGCACACTATACGCTACCTCCCTGCTACCTGCAGCTGGTGGCGCGCCTGGCCGCCGCGCTGCGCCTGGCCGGCGACGCCGCCGCGCCCGCGCCGCGCGACCACGCGCGCGCGCTCAACCTGCTCACCACCGGTACGTGCGCACACTATACGCTACCTCCCTGCTACCTGCAGCTGGTGGCGCGCCTGGCCGCCGCGCTGCGCCTGGCCGGCGACGCCGCCGCGCCCGCGCCGCGCGACCACGCGCGCGCGCTCAACCTGCTCACCACCGGTACGTGCGCACACTATACGCTACCTCCCTGCTACCTGCAGCTGGTGGCGCGCCTGGCCGCCGCGCTGCGCCTGGCCGGCGACGCCGCCGCGCCCGCGCCGCGCGACCACGCGCGCGCGCTCAACCTGCTCACCACCGGTACGTGCGCACACTATACGCTACCTCCCTGCTACCTGCAGCTGGTGGCGCGCCTGGCCGCCGCGCTGCGCCTGGCCGGCGACGCCGCCGCGCCCGCGCCGCGCGACCACGCGCGCGCGCTCAACCTGCTCACCACCGGTACGTGCGCACACTATACGCTACCTCCCTGCTACCTGCAGCTGGTGGCGCGCCTGGCCGCCGCGCTGCGCCTGGCCGGCGACGCCGCCGCGCCCGCGCCGCGCGACCACGCGCGCGCGCTCAACCTGCTCACCACCGGTACGTGCGCACACTATACGCTACCTCCCTGCTACCTGCAGCTGGTGGCGCGCCTGGCCGCCGCGCTGCGCCTGGCCGGCGACGCCGCCGCGCCCGCGCCGCGCGACCACGCGCGCGCGCTCAACCTGCTCACCACCGGTACGTGCGCACACTATACGCTACCTCCCTGCTACCTGCAGCTGGTGGCGCGCCTGGCCGCCGCGCTGCGCCTGGCCGGCGACGCCGCCGCGCCCGCGCCGCGCGACCACGCGCGCGCGCTCAACCTGCTCACCACCGGTACGTGCGCACACTATACGCTACCTCCCTGCTACCTGCAGCTGGTGGCGCGCCTGGCCGCCGCGCTGCGCCTGGCCGGCGACGCCGCCGCGCCCGCGCCGCGCGACCACGCGCGCGCGCTCAACCTGCTCACCACCGGTACGTGCGCACACTATACGCTACCTCCCTGCTACCTGCAGCTGGTGGCGCGCCTGGCCGCCGCGCTGCGCCTGGCCGGCGACGCCGCCGCGCCCGCGCCGCGCGACCACGCGCGCGCGCTCAACCTGCTCACCACCGGTACGTGCGCACACTATACGCTACCTCCCTGCTACCTGCAGCTGGTGGCGCGCCTGGCCGCCGCGCTGCGCCTGGCCGGCGACGCCGCCGCGCCCGCGCCGCGCGACCACGCGCGCGCGCTCAACCTGCTCACCACCGGTACGTGCGCACACTATACGCTACCTCCCTGCTACCTGCAGCTGGTGGCGCGCCTGGCCGCCGCGCTGCGCCTGGCCGGCGACGCCGCCGCGCCCGCGCCGCGCGACCACGCGCGCGCGCTCAACCTGCTCACCACCGGTACGTGCGCACACTATACGCTACCTCCCTGCTACCTGCAGCTGGTGGCGCGCCTGGCCGCCGCGCTGCGCCTGGCCGGCGACGCCGCCGCGCCCGCGCCGCGCGACCACGCGCGCGCGCTCAACCTGCTCACCACCGGTACGTGCGCACACTATACGCTACCTCCCTGCTACCTGCAGCTGGTGGCGCGCCTGGCCGCCGCGCTGCGCCTGGCCGGCGACGCCGCCGCGCCCGCGCCGCGCGACCACGCGCGCGCGCTCAACCTGCTCACCACCGGTACGTGCGCACACTATACGCTACCTCCCTGCTACCTGCAGCTGGTGGCGCGCCTGGCCGCCGCGCTGCGCCTGGCCGGCGACGCCGCCGCGCCCGCGCCGCGCGACCACGCGCGCGCGCTCAACCTGCTCACCACCGGTACGTGCGCACACTATACGCTACCTCCCTGCTACCTGCAGCTGGTGGCGCGCCTGGCCGCCGCGCTGCGCCTGGCCGGCGACGCCGCCGCGCCCGCGCCGCGCGACCACGCGCGCGCGCTCAACCTGCTCACCACCGGTACGTGCGCACACTATACGCTACCTCCCTGCTACCTGCAGCTGGTGGCGCGCCTGGCCGCCGCGCTGCGCCTGGCCGGCGACGCCGCCGCGCCCGCGCCGCGCGACCACGCGCGCGCGCTCAACCTGCTCACCACCGGTACGTGCGCACACTATACGCTACCTCCCTGCTACCTGCAGCTGGTGGCGCGCCTGGCCGCCGCGCTGCGCCTGGCCGGCGACGCCGCCGCGCCCGCGCCGCGCGACCACGCGCGCGCGCTCAACCTGCTCACCACCGGTACGTGCGCACACTATACGCTACCTACCTGCTACCTGCCTGCCTGGCGCGACCACGCGCGCGCATGAGAAATCCACCTCCTGCCCAGTGAATTGAATCCCTGTGTCTATAGTAATGTCGTACAATGTTCGCAGTGCTGCGCGGCTGCATGGGCGTGATCGTGCGCGGCGTGAACGGCAACACGGAGACGCAGTACTGCCTGGTGAGCACGGCGTGCGCGCTGGCGGCACGCGGGCCGCCGCAGCCGCACGACGAGCTGCCGCGCGCCGCGGCCGGCCTGCTGGCCTCGCTGGCGCTGGCCGCGCACTCCTGTGAGGCCTTCGACACCGCGCTCACGCATCTCGAGACGCTTGCCGAAGGTAACATATCACAATACTCATTATTTAACTACAGAACTGCATAAAAATTTTATTACTGACCGGAACACTTTTGCCATGAATAAGGTTTCAGAACAAAAGTTTGCCAAGTGGGTTGATTAATGTCCGGGCCTGCATTAATACGCGAATATTAATATAATTATCATCTTTACATCAGGTCGCTCCTGGTGGGCTCGCCTCGCCTGCCTGGACTTTGCACAGCCACTGCTGTTTTATGGCTTACCGATGCTATGCGACAAAGTTGACCGCGCCGTCGCAACCGAGAGATTCACAATCAAGCTGATGCGTGATCCTCGTCTCGAGGTAAGACTATTACAATATCATAATTTTACTAGCATGCTTATACTCCAACATATCCTGTACCTTGTCGAATCCTTCCAGGTCCGCAAGTCGGCGTCCAAGCTGCTGACGGGGCTGATGCACTGCCACGCGCTGCCGGACGAGGAGGGCACGCTGCAGCGGCTGATGCGCAGCTGCCGCTCGGACGAGCTGCTGGAGCGCCACTGCGGCGTGCTGGGGCTGTGCGCCTACCTGGCGTCGCGGCCCTACAGCCTGGGCGCGCGCCTGGGCGCCGTGCTGGCCGAGCTGGCGCGCCACACGTCCGCGCCCGACCCCATCCCCGCCACCATCCGCGGCGCGCTGGCCGACTTCCGCCGCACGCACCAGGACGACTGGGCCCGGCACCGCGAGAACCTCACGGAGGAGGAGCTCGACCTGCTCGCCGACCTCACCTCGCCGCCCTCCTACTGCGCGTAGATCGACATCTCTATTCCCTTTTACTTTAAGCGATTTATTTGTGATAATGAACAATAGCTTTACCTTTATGACTCAAATTTTAGTTGCATAATTACTTAGCCAAAAATGGTTTTGTTCGATAAACCTGATCATGAAACAGTAGATGATTATACCGTGGAAGGTATATTATGAGCCACCGGTAAATCAGTGTATTAGAGGCGCCATAAATGTTGTAGTGTTAGTCATGTAAGTTACTACGATGACGCGTGTAAGTCATCGCACCACTTGCGTACATTTGTACTACAATTTCATATTTAGATCGAATCCGTCATGGTGGTACACAACCCACATTCTGTGCCCACATAGTACACACCGGTTATGGATTTAACTTATAAGGTGGATAATTAGTAATATATATTACTGCTGCTATAACTTCTTTGTTTTAATTGGTTTTGTAATTTTATTGGATTATTTTGGTGAGGTGGATTTCAAAGTTTCATTTGGGCATAGTTTTAACCTTGTGTTATGTTCTATTGTGTTGAACTTATACACCACTTATTTGTTCCGTATTATAGATCTGTTTATGGGGTTAGGGATTTGTAAATACATGTATAAATCTTTCTTTTTTAGAATGCTATATTAAATTAATTATTAATTAAGTTTGTTCTACTCTACAAATGTAACGAAAGTAAAAATAAAGACGTAATTACCACTTTATAATTTATTTATGTTACCCAATTTACATCGGAAAAAGTGCATGGAAATGAACAAGCAATTCTCAGCATCTGGTACAATAGATTAAATGTATTTAAATTAAACCTAAAATTTTTGCAGCAAATGGTTATCTTCGATCGTCAACATCTGAAATACAAAAAAAAATATATTAAAAGATATATGGACTAAGCTTAGATTAGACCTAAGAAAGTGACTAACAGCAAATATATTTATCTGAAAACAATATTAACAGTTGCAAGCAAGGAAGCAATCTAGGATGCTCCCCACCACTCTCCCGATATTGCCACTGATATTAGGTATATTAGGTAGACACTACAAAAAGATATTAATAGAATATTAGCTATTACACCTACAGTCGGCAAATTCCAAGTTGGTTTTTATGCTTTTTTTTATATAAATTTAGTGATAAAGCATTATGCATGTTGTGATAAAATAATTCCAAGGTTCATATAATTTACAGAATGATTATTAAAATTTTGGAAGATATGTTGAAAAATTTTAAAACTTCACAGTACTTCTAAGACACTGTAAGTATAATGGTGTCTATGAAACTTTATAATTTTGATAGATAAATAGAATATACTATGACAGTCACAGCATTAAAATAATACAGAACAGTGAGAGAGTACAATGGAGGTCTTATCGCTAATAGAGATATCTTCAAACCTTTGGATGTACAGGAAAGATAGAAAAACTTGTGGAAGATAGGGTAACAGAACTATTACTAATCTAACACAATATAATTATACTTATATAAACTACATCTTTACTAATTTATAAAGCTGAAGAGTTTGTTTGTTTGAATGCGCTAATCTCAGGAACAACTGGTCCGATTTAAAAACTTCTTTCAGTGTTGCATGGCCCATTTATTGAGGAAGGCTCTAAGGTATATAACATTACGCTGGGACCAAAAAGAGCGGAGCATAAATGAGAAATGTTGCAAAAATGAAAAACCGTTAAAACTATAACATGCAGACAAAGTCGTGGGGGACAGCTAGTAATATATATACTTTAAGGTGTAATGTAGCAACAGGTATGCATAGAATGTCTTTAAGTTGCATTTGTGTATTAGGTGGTAGTGTTGAGATTAATCAGATATAGTGACATATAAGTGCGCACTGTAATAGTACACATTAAATAATGTACTAGTACACCTTATTAGTCCCTATAAGTACTCTGACAATTACCTCAATTACTAACACACATAATATCTAGCGGCCAAAACCAAAAGATGTTGAAATGAGATATTAAAATGTGAGATTCGGTCTTATTTTATTGTAAGAAAAAAAATATTTCCTTTATTTATTAGATAATTAGTTTTATATTTGCCATTATGTTTAATGCTGCTTGAGCACTGAATCAACAATGTTTATTGTTGTACACAGAACGCTTTAAAGCACTGCTACACTTTAGTCTATCAAAATTCAGAGAGTGCCAAGTTCCATCACCTATTAGGACATGTAATTAAATACAAATAATAGGAGGAAAAACTTAAACCTCAGGCGGGACTCGAACCTGCAACTACTGGCTTGACTATTAGGACATCGTACATTTAATACACAAGACTATTGGGGAATGAGTATTCCAATAGGTATATACCTTAAAACAAATTCAAAGATCATAAGACTAAAACCATAACGGTGTGGTATGGAAGAATGGATCAAAGTCAGGTTTGTGAATAAAAAAGGAATATACGGTACTCACTTTTGCCATCACAAGCAACAATTTTTACTTTGTCAACTTTTGCAACTTCTTGTACTTCACGAAACTCCACATCATTCAACATAAATGTCCATACATTATCACAAAACCTGTAATATAACACAAATTGAAATCATATAAGTAGGTACACAATTACAACAGATATTTTAAAATAGTAAATATATTATTTTACCCACCTATATGTATTTAATTTTCCTGCTTTGAAGGTTAATCTTGATTTTACCCTGTTGGATAGCGCCTGATTTATAGATTTGTCAAATTGTAATAATACTTTCACAGCCAAAGCCGGTGTTATCTGTCCATACTGCAAAATAATAAACAATGAATGAGCAAGCAAAGCAAGACGTAGAAAAAATAATCAATGTATGTAGGTAAACAATACAAACTTGTATTAATTCATCCAGGCTTTCTTGTAAGGTATTACCGATCGTAGTGTTTCTATATAATTGATATGACATAACTAATGATTATTTATGTATAATTTATAATCAATGAACTATGTAATAAAATTACGAATATTTTTTTAAGAAATTAAACCTATTCTCTCACGTTCACAGGTTTTTTGTTAGTGATGTGCCTGCCTGCTTGTGTCAGAAAATGTACCAGTGATACCAACTTGCCAACTGATAATTAGTTCACGATTTAAATCGTGGATATTCGACTAAATATTAAAAAAAATGTTAAAATATATCTTAATAGTGTAATATTTAACATTATGCCATGCTTTTGCAGCTAAAATAACTGATAGATGGAAACAACGGACTAAAATAGACATATTCAGATGGTTATTCTTATAAATTAATTTACTCCATTATTAGTTTTGATTTAGGTTTCAAAAATATTTAAGTACTTAAAAAGATATTGTTGAGTTGTAAATAAATCACTAACGCGAACTCCTCCGTAGGCGATTCAACACAAACACGATCGCTAAGCGAAGCGGCGCTAATGGAAACCCCTAATACAATAATTTGTAATATTTACATTATTTATATATTTCGTCCTGTCTCTATTAAAGGCGTTAAATAGGTAGCGGCAAAAAGTCATAATAACAAAGGTACGTCTTGCATGTTGTGTGTAGCAGAGACTTCTCGAAGCAAGCATTCCCGGAATATCTGGCCTAATTAGAGACACGAACCTAAAAGGACATCCAATTCAAAATAATTAATGTCTTTAAAATGAATGAATGAATTAAACTAAAACTAGAATCTTCTAGTTTTAGTTTAATTTTAAACTGTATTTTTTTTTATTTCTATTCTATTCAAATAAATGTTTTATAGACAACAATAACATAAGGTGAAAGATAAATTGTGTAAGTATTAAACTTTATATCGTGTTTGTCTCGGAACAGGGTTAGCGTGATTTATGCACTGCCTGTATACCCGAGAGGTATGTAGTCACTCTCGCCTTAGTCACTACACCAGCAACCATTGCGCGACACTATGTAATCGATCAATAGGAAAATAATTTGGGTAGTTCATTGGTAGGTTACACTACCTACCTACTTTGAACCGTCTTCAAAAAGGAGGAAGTTCTATACTGTAATTATGTTAATTTAGATCAAAATAAATCTAGCAAGCTGAATATTAGAAACACTTCTGGACATCTCTAATTGAGATGCAATTTTGCATACTTCCTTACATAAGTTCAAGGGAAATACAATATTATGGTACTTTACGGTTGATCTAAGGATGGTGGCCTTAGGAACGCTACGAAACTACGCAATCTTATCGTGTTGCGCTTGTTTGATTTGTATTCTACCTTAGAGTAAAATAAATAAGTACCTAAAGAATAGAGAGCGCCTAACAGAGTATCTATGAACTGTGAGCACCAGTATGCACAAGTAAAACGGTAAAATGAATTTCAAAACAAAACGCCCCGTTTTATTAACAATACCTTAATAATATCGGAACAATCGATATTTTTGAAAATCACCTAAATCAAATAAATAAATGAGCGTAATACTTACAGCAAAAAAATTGGAACAAACGGGCACAAATTATAATAGCGATGCGCGCACTCTATGCTTGTCTATATGACACATTTTGAGGGTATATGAATAATTTTGTTTTTAATATCCGTCAGATAGAATATTACAAAATATTAGACACGTATTTTGTTTTATTTTTTATTTACGTGACCAAAAACTTACGACGATACATTTATGATACGGTTTGAAACATCGCATGACGTCACAATTTCATGCGTTTTGTACGCAAGCATGATATCATGTGGCAGGAGGGGAGCTCCTGAATTTGGTTTGCTTTATCTACATTTATGGCCATTAATAAAAAATCGCGACGGTGATTAGCTACTGATTAGCAGATTCTTATTTCAAATAGAGAATTATAATTTAGGAATTGCTTAGCCATTGCTAAGCCGACGAGATGATTTTTATAAATCAGGCCAATACGTGTCTATTACCGCGTTTAGATTCAACCCATTGCCGCGGCAACTGCATTTATGGGGAATAAACTGGGAGTTACACAGGTCATGTTCATTGCCTTTGACGTTGCCGTTCACATTTCCCGGCTATCCCCCATATAACAGTTTTTGAAAAACTGTTTAAATTTGCAACGTGTGTTTAAATTTCTAATTTAAATGACGTCTGATTTGGATAAACAATCCCGGGGTTTGAAAGGCTGATCAAGTTAATCAAGAATTGTCAAATCAACTGAGCTGATCCTGATTATGTGATGACTGTTATTGGTTGACCAGAAAACTTATATCCAATCACAGCGCTTTACATGAGATTTGACAGTTGATTAAATAATTTTTATGTTGATCAATGTGTCAGAAAGCGGGGGTAAATGAAGAGAAAAATAACCTATCGTTATTTAATGTACACCTACATTGTTAATATTATGCCACTATATCAGACAAGATTCCAAAGCTATAAATATCTTTAAAATAAATACTTATGTACATTGTTCTATTACGATAAATTGCTGTCCATCATCTCATGTTTTTCACACATTCAAATAATAAAATTGGCAACGGAAATGGCTGATGAAATGACATTCAGCCATTTTCATATTTTATTTATATAATAGATATAACTGCCGGACTAGATTTTAACATTGGTACCAAGTCATCTACCCTAAGATTAAAGCATCTACCCCATTCTGAGATAATTATATTTAAAAACCGTAATTATATTTTTGATTTGGGGCATATTTAACGACCTCCGTGGTCGAGTGGCTTTCGAACCGATTTTTTAAGGTGTTGCAAGGACCCGGGTTCGATGCCCGGAAGGGTTAATGTAGAAAACTGTCTACGGTAGACAACTTTTCCATATTGTCTCGGGTCTGAGTGTTTGTGGTACCTTCGTTGTCTATGATTCCACAACAGATGCTACCTACTTACTTTGGAAGCAGAGCAATGTATATGTTGTCTACATTTGTTTATTATTTATTTATCAATGTAGCCGCCCGAGGCACGCAATCGGGATCGCCCGACTAGTTTCAGATTCAATAGGAGTCCCTAATCATGAGCTGACGCGGCGGCGGTGATGTCGCGAGTCGAACAGTTTGACTCATGACACTACCGCCGCCTTCTATTGAGTCTGAAACTAGTCTAGTTAGTAAACAGTTTTGTTTTAATAATAATAAACTAATTTGCGGGAATCAAACCCGAAATCAGGGTATAAGCGTAGAAACCGGTTCAAAGTCCGGAATTAATTCAAATTGTATTCTTTATTGCATTCCATAATTATGTTTAACAGGTGGTACAAACACAAAAGATCAATATGGAACAATATGTCGGGCACAGCAAAAAATTTAAAATTAGCAGAGGAAGAGGGCTAAATAGTAATTGCATATCTAAATAGAACTTCACCCACCTGATTTGTAATAAATGTACAAACCCAACTGTAGAATCTACTAATGTCCCATGTACTACAATCTCTTTTTATGAATAAAGTTTTATTATTTATTATTTATTATATCAACAAAGTAAATAATTAAATTAAAATTATTGGAACGAATTTCCTTATCGCGCGTTTTAGACGGAAATTAAGACCAAAAGTTGTAAGGACACTTTTTGCTATACAAAGTCCCGCGCATCTATGACGTGTACGAAAGAATAGACAATATATATATATTTATATATGTGTGTGTGTGTATGTATGTACCTATATGTACAATTTTTTTATTTCAATTCGAAAGGGAAGGAACTTCGTTCCATCCGGGTGTCCCTTGACACATCTCAAGTTTTTTTAAATACATTATATTATTTGTGAATACAGATAAGTATATATATGTATTATATTCATCTATAATTGCAGAATAATAATTTTGTAAGTACCTAATTATTTTAAACATATATTTGAGGCTGTCAGCGCAAAAGCGGCTTTACCCTTAAGTTTTCAAAATGTAACATATCTAGGTAGTACAAATTATTTAAAACATGCTAAAATTTAATGCAAAACGGCGTATCTCTAGTTTACCCTATCGTTAACAGATGACGTTGCTAAAGTTCTTTTTGCAATGCACTATTTTTCTCTAATAATAATGCAAAAGTGGCCTAAGCGGTTTAGGCAATTGAGGGTTAGGACGCTTTTGCGCTGACAGCCTCATTTTTAAATTATCATGTAATCCATTTTTTATTTTTAATATTGTTATTATTTAAAATTTGGTACATACTTTTGTTAAATTTAATAAAGGCACAAGAGACGATTAATAAAAAGTTGTTTGTGACAAATAACAATGCTGAAGTTCTTGTGAACATCAAGCACCAAAAAAATAATAAGACGGATTTGAAATATGGAGATTTATTATTTTAATTTACATAATCTTCATAGGCACAATTTCCACGTTATCTTCCTATTCAAAATTCTTTCTTTTAATTTCTTGTTACTGGATCATGTCTTAAGATTAGATTAGACGATTAGAAGAGTTGATATTTTCTCCAAGCAGCAGCTATAAAAAAAGAAATACAACCGATTAGTATCGTAAAACCTTTTGCCAGTCATTAGAAATAAAAAAAACTTTAGAATGTGTAAAAGAAAAAGTCAATAAATAAATAAATTTCAAATTCGATTGCTTTGAAGATCAACTAAAGAACATTCTATGTCAAAAAAATTCTATGAATAGTCAATGATTATCATCAAAACTATTAAAAAAGTTTTTGACTTGCACACACCTGCAGTTTGTGCCAGTTTCCACCTTGTCTGAGCCTTCTTCATGAAGATCTTCACCTCGTCCTTGTCGTCTTCACGATGATCTTCTCTACCTCGTCAGTGTGGTCTTTACGATGACCTTCTCTACCTCGTCCGTGTCGTCTTCAGGATGATCTTCTCCACCTCGTCAGTGTAGTCTTCACGGTGATCTTCACCTCGTCAGTGTAGTCCTCGTTCGAGTTCATTGTTTCGTGTCCGTTGATCGCCTCGTTGGTACTCTACGCCTCGTCTGTTCTAGGTTTCTGCACCAACATCTAAAACAAAATAAAAACAATGTTTGTACTTTCTTCATTTCTGATTAATGTATTATTTATAGGTGCACTGTCAAATTAATTGCATTAAACAATTACCTGTCACCTGTGTACCTGCGTTTTTCAAATATTGAAAAATTTGTTTCGCCTCGTCCGTGTAGTCTTCACGATGATCTTCTCCACCTCGTCCGAGTAGTCTTCATGATGATCTTCTTCACCTCGTCAGTGTAGTCTTCACGATGATCTTCTCCATCTCGTCCGTGTAGTCTTCAGGATGATCTTCTCCACCTCGACGTTGTAGTCTTTACGATGATCTTCAGCGCCTCGTCCGCGTAGTCTTCAGGATGATCTTCTCCACCTCGTCGTTGTAGTCTTTACGATGATCTCCATCGCCTCGTCCGAGTAGTGTTCAGGATGATCTTCTCCACCTCGTCGGTGTAGTCTTTACGATGATCTTCATCGCCTCATCCGTGTAGTCTTCACGATGATCTTCTCCATCTCGTCCGTGTAGTCTTCACGATGATCTTCTCCATCTCGTCCGTGTAGTCTTCACGATGGTCTTCTCCATCTCGTCCGTAGTCTTCACGATAATCTTCATCGCCCCGTCCGTGTAGTCTTCAGGATGATCTTCTCCACCTCGTCAGTAAAGTCTTCAACTCTTCACGCGTCGTCCGTGTAGTTTTCACGATGATCTTCTTCACCTCGTTAGTGTAGTCCTCGTTCGAGTTTATTGTGTTGGTATTCTTCGCCTCGTTTGTTCTTGGTTTCTGTACAAACATCTAAAACAAAATAAAAACATTACGTGTGTACTTACTTCATTTCTGATAAATGTATTATTTATAGGTGCACTGTCAAATTTATTGCATTAATCAATTACCTGTCATGTGATATGAGTTTTTCACATATTTGGAATTCTATTTTGCCCCGTCCGTGTCTTCATGATGATCTTCATCGCCTCGTCTGTGTAGTCTTCGTGATGATCTTCATCGCCTCGTCTGTGTAGTCTTCGTGATGATCTTCTTCGCCTCGTCTGTGTCGTCTTCGTGATGATCTTCTTCGCCTCGTCTGTGTCGTCTTCTTAATGATCTTCTTCGCCTCGTCTGTGTAGTCTTCGTAATGATCTTCTTCGCCTCGTCCGTGTAGTCTTCGTAATAATCTTCTTCGCCTCATCTGTGTACTCTTCGTAATAATCTTCTTCGCCTCGGCTCCGTCTTCGTGATGATCTTCTTCGCCTCGTCTGTGTCGTCTTCGTGATGATCTTCTTCACCTCGTCTGTGTAGTCTTCGTGATGATCTTCTTCGCCTCGTCTGTGTAGTCTTCGTGATGATCTTCTTCGCCTCGTCTGTGTCGTCTTCTTAATGATCTTCTTCGCCTCGTCTGTGTCGTCTTCGTGATGATTTTCTTCGCCTCGTCTGTGTCGTCTTCGTGATGATCTTCTTCGCCTCGTGTGTCTAGTCTTCGTGATGATCTTCTTCGCCTCGTCTGTGTCGTCTTCGTGATGATCTTCTTCGCCTCGTCTGTGTAGTCTTCGTGATGATCTTCTTCGCCTCGTCTGTGTCGTCTTCTTGATGATCTTCTTTGCCTCGTCTGTGTTGTCTTCATGATGATCTTCTTCGCCTCGTCTGTGTAGTCTTCGTGATAATCTTCTTCGCGTCGACTGTGTAGTCTTCGTGATGATCTTCTTCGCCTCGACTGTGTAGTCTTCTGATGTTCTTCTTCGCCTCGTCTGTGTAGTCTTCTTGATGTTCTTCGCCTCATCTGTGTAGTCTTCGTGATGATCTTCTTCGCTTCGTCTGTGTAGTCTCCGTGATGATCTTCTTCGCCTCGTCTGTGTAGTCTCCGTGATGATCTTCTTCGCCTCGTCTGTGTAGTCTCCGTGATGATCTTTTTCGCCTTGTCTGTGTAGTCTCCGTGATGATCTTTTTCGCCTTGTCTGTGTAGTCTCCGTAATGATCTTTTTCGCCTCGTCTGTGTTGTCTTCGTGATGACCTTCTTGGCCTCGTCTGCGTCGTCTTTGTGACGACCTTCTTCGCTTAGTCTGTGTCGTCTTTGTGATAATTTTCTTCGCCTCGTCTGTGTCGTTTTCGTGATGATCTTCTTCGCCTCGTCTGTGTCGTCTTCGTGATGATCTTCTTCGCCTCGTCTGTCATCATCGTGATGATCTTCTTCGCCTCGTCTGTCATCATCGTGATGATCTTCTTCGCCTCGTCTGTGTCATCATCGTGATGATCTTCTTCGCCTTGTCCTGTCTTCATGATTACGATGTTCTTCGCCTCGTCCGTGTCTTATTGACGACCTTTTTTTTCTTCATTATATTTTATTTGTTCTGTCTTGTATTTAGTATGTTTTTTGCTGCCTAGTTCGTTTTGTTTTTACAATGTTCTTCACCACCTCGTCCGTATAGTCTTCATCTTCATGATGATCTTCTCCACCTCGTCCGTGTCTTCATCTTCATAATGACCTTAAGTATCGCCTCGTCTGTGTCGTCTTCATCTTCATAATGACCTTTATCGCCTCGTCTGTGTCGTCATCTTCATAATGATCTACATCGCCTCGTATATATGTTCTGTGACTGCTTGTTGATGTTTAGAACCTTGGCGGTGTCGTATTTAGGATGGTTTTACTTTTTTATCTAGTTAGTAATGTAGGCCTTCTCTACATTTGAGGTGCTGTATCATTATCCAATGGTATATTACCTTTCTTAACATATAATATTCTTAGCCTCGCAATTGATGTTAAGGTAATTTGTGTAATGTGTTTTTTTTTATTATTGTCGCTTTTGTAGTTATTCATTTTGATCTTTGTTGAAATTTATTGAAATTCATAAGTATTTGCATATAATATTGTTTTCCGCTATTTTGTTGTCTTCTATTGTTGGAATAATTTGTAGTTTATTAATGGTCTTATTCTTCTTCGTGTGCGAACTTGAATATTTATTATGTAATTATCATAGGGCTGGTATTTAGTCCTGCTTAATATTTAAGATGCGGCACAACAATTTTTTACCTGTCAACAATACTGATTACCTAGGCACTTAAATCTAAGTTATAGAATAGTTGACAACATACCATATTTCATTGAGACGACATTTCATCCATTAGCATACAAATTTGGGCAATAAATTACATATTTCCTGTTAAAATTTTCGATGCGCTTCTTTCCAAGCAACCTTATAGCAATTGTCTATTTATGTACATAATATTATGTGGCTCAAGACACTTCCAAAGGTTCATGTTCATGTTGTATGTTTAATGTGTTATTATACTGAGTTGCTGCTAATAAATTCTCCTGGGTCAACTGTTAACAATACACATTATGGACCTATCCAAGCAATGGTATTTTCTATAGCAATTGGATACTCAAAATGAAGTAGTGGTAAATACCTTACAGAAAACGTTTACAGAAAAGGCAATGTTATTTTAGAGCTGGATCGAGCAGTTTCCTTTCAAATATATTGTTTCATACATTGATCATCAGCATAATTTCTTAGTATTCGTGCAAGTTTCGCTTATCCTTTACGATGATATACCTAGTTTTTTTTGTATATCTGCCAATAATAGTTATTATGATCCTATTTTAGAGTAAATAAAAAATAATAAATTACCTTAAGCTAATGTTACTGAAATTAATGTTTTGTTCCTTGGCATTAATTATGCACCTACCCGAATTCAAGGGATTTCTAGGTCGTCTTGCAGAAGCGTACCCACATGCAGTTCCATTAGGTTTTTAGGAACCATTAGTCTAGGTCGGGCAACACAGCACGCGTGTTTTTTAGATTTAGCAACATGTACTGTATTTTCATGCTTAACATTTACCATGAGATGAGCATTTCACTTTTGAATATATGTAATTGCTGTTTTCCTTCGGATGCAGACATGAGGTTTGCAATTTGTTTGTCTTACTTTCATTATAAAGCTGTTGCTCACGACCTTTTGCATGTGTACTTACATCGCGCGTCGCTCAAAGCCGATCTGTCAACAACACTTTAGTTATGCTGCTTACCTTTCAATAGGTAGGTACTAGATATATCTCTCTCTCCACGAAAACGCATTTTTCTTGACTACATATTTGTGTCCACTACGCCAACATAATCCAGATCTGTCAAAAATTGCTGTTATGGTACTATTCTATCTATACGACATGTAATTTTGTGGATCCCTCATGACATGGCGCGTAGGATCACAGCGAGAGAGGTGACTTTATCTTTTCCAAGATTCAGTAATATTCCTAATTGTGCAGTTGTGCAGAAAGTACCAGTCACAGTTCCGCTACCAAATTCGCCATTTGATTCTGTCAACAATTTTCGTTACGAACTTATCCTAGGTACGTAGATTTAGGAAACAATTACCATTACTTAGGGCGTGGAGTTCACAATGGACCACATCCGCTTTAACGTTGATAAATCTGTTAACAATGTATCATTATGCACCTGCATATCTATAGCATACAAGTAAATGGTCAATTGCAATAACACTTTTCTAAGATAAAATAATATAGCTCATACCTTCTATTCTAATAGATACCATTTCAAGCTCACGGTGACAGGCTTGCCATTCCACGTTTCAGTGTTCTTATAGTGAAGCTCAGTGCAATCGATTGTTAATTGCTGCTACATATTTAGAATGTTTGTGATATTTAATCCATCTGACAATCCCATTTCTGCATAATGTCTCAAACACAAACAAATATGATGCAACTACACTGATTACCTTGCATGCTGACACAATCTATTTCATAAAATAGTTTTACCTTAAGCTCAAAAGCGTTAGATAGGTACCGACCTTGATTACAAGCGGGATACATATGCATGGCATTACATTATTATTGTGCATGTCGTGCTTGCTCCAGAAATTGATATAACGTTAATTGCGATGGAATTGGGAAATCATCAACACCTGTTAACATTTAAGTTACGGACATACCAAATAGATACAATCATGTGCATAGTTCTGAATTAAGTACTAGTCGGAGTATCGTACCTTGCATTCCTCAGTCGATCCTGTCAACAATACTTTATTACGTGCCTATCTAGTTAGTAAATATATAGAATGCTTTACCTACAATTCGTTCCATGCCCTCAACCCTATTCGATAGCATATAGTGCCATAATCCGGTGTGAGCTGAAGCCGCAAACGAAGCTCTGTAGGTGGGTAAAACCTGTCAACAACTTTATTATGTTCCCACACCTTTCTTTTTCAAAAATGCTAGTTTGTTATAATAATCAGGCCATACCTATGGTTTTGTATTTCCAATTCAAAATTTATTATTGCTTTGTAGCTATCATTCACGGTTTTATTGGCGTATTCATTTTCCTAGAATAATTCAGAAAATTATGTAGGTACATACCTGATACCATTTTGATTGTATTTGTTGCTAAATGAGTAGTCAGATAATGTTATTGGAAGACCCTTGTGCCCAAGTGTAATCTGTCAACAATACTCGTTATGCACGGAAAGATCCAGCTCATTTACAAAAG
This sequence comes from Diachrysia chrysitis, assembly GCA_932294365.1. Classification (NCBI taxonomy): domain Eukaryota; kingdom Metazoa; phylum Arthropoda; class Insecta; order Lepidoptera; family Noctuidae; genus Diachrysia; species Diachrysia chrysitis. The sequence goes on from OW028661.1 coordinate 5,941,663, forward strand.
GCACCATAGGTTAACTACATTAATTACTTTGTAATATAAGTATATGTAGGTATATAGCACTTTACCTCATCTTTCTTCTAAAATAGTTTCTCCATCTGTCAACAATATTTATTATGCAACTTATCCTACCAGCTAATAATAAAGCTTTTGTTACCTTAGGGGTACCGTATCCCAATTATTATTTACATTATGGTTTTGGTGCCTCTTTTTTACACGACACGCCGATGAAATAACGTTACGATCGTGTACCTGTCAACAATAATTATTACGATTCTTCCCTACGAAAGGAATGATGTCGAATAGATTGTTACCTTCCAAATAATACTGCACACTAAAATGTAGCTTCTTAAGTCTTGAATATCGTCCCATGGCCATCATCGTTCTCAACGCCCGATTTGCTTAATTATTGGTCTCGCAATCTCTGTTAACAACATGTATTACCTACCTACGGTTATATTCTAGTTATAGATCCATAGTAAAGTGTAATGTTACCTGCTAATTGTTACTGGATATGTCCGGTTATATCGATAGCTTATTCACCAACCATATTAAATCCAATAATGCAAGCTTTATGTATCACGCTAGAACGCTATTAGACGTCATGCTAGGAAAATTCCACATAAGCACACGAAAATAGTTTAAATACCTTTTAAGTTAATTACGAAAGTATCCTAAGCTACAATTTAGCAATTATAGGTAAAAAAAATACATACAGTGAAACATAGTACCTCCTCCTTTTTCGAAGTCGGTTAAAAAATAAGAATGATACAATTACCACAAACTAACTTGGCGAATGATTGCAAACACGTTATTAGCTCAGTTTTCAGCTTTCAAGCTTAATTGTTTCTCTTTATATGGCGAATGATTGCAAACACGTTATTAGCTCGGTTTTCAGCTTTCAAGCTTAATTGTTTCTCTTTATACATAACCGTGCTCCATAAGTTGTTACTGTGATAGTGATGCAATCCTTCCATTAACATCGAGCATTGCTTTTATCTACAAAGTACTGGTGAATTCTGTCAACAAAATGTGTTATGCACATACCCCAAGCTACTCTCAGTTAACACCAATAAATTAAAATAATAAAAAAAAGGAATTGACATGTTTAGTTACCTGCAGCACATGATGCATGTTACCTTTTCTAATTTTATTTAGCCATGCAGTAGCTAGTACTGTTCTGCAGAAACAAACTAAAAATATAGGTGCAGATAAGGTGTAAGCACCAGTCCACAACTGTTAACAAAACAATATGCACCAATTCCAAGCTACCGTATAAGTACATCCACATTGATTGTTACCAATTTAACACAGAGACAGTGCAAATTTTTTGCATCATAACACTTTCATGCATAATTAGGCATCAAAAATATGATGTATTTTGTACAGAATATTCTATAAGAAAATCTTCGGACCAGCACTTGTAATTTTACAAAATTTCACAACACACACTGAGTATCATACCAAATTCGACTTGTTTCAATTGTCCACAAATTTTGTCTCCTGAGTCGTAGGTCCAACCATTTCAAGGTAACCATAATTTTCGTTGACACTTGTTTTTATTGATACATCTATACAGTTCAGTACATATTTTCAGAACCTAAATAATGAACCTGTCAAAAAAACTGTTTATAACCCTACCCTTATTTCTAGAATTATTTTAGTCTAGATAAAAATATGTGGCTATATTTGTGAAAAAAAATAGCAATAAAATATCTAAAACTTACCTACTTAATTGTTCAGCAATTGAAAGAAATCAGAATTGAAATATTTTGTGGATAGTCAATGTAGTCATCGTATACATATGCAGTTTCATTGCTGTTTGATTAATTATGATATATAAACCTTTTCCATGACATCAAAACGGGTGTTTTTTTTGTTCAGTAAACCTGAAAACTTAGGTTATACCTATAACCTACCTAAATACGTAGACGATAATATTTTTACAGTTTTATGACTAATCTTTGATTGACATTACTTATTTGCGTTTTTTAATATGATTATTGCTTTAGATATGACTCACTCATCAATTCTGTAAGGTAAATTAAGAAAAAACCATGGTGGCTACAAATCCAAAAATCAAAAGCAATATAATTAATTTCATACTTAATATTAGTCAATCTGAAAGCAAGATGTTATTTCCCAAAAAAAAAATCGATCATACCCCTTAATGCGGGCTAGATACTACGCAGTCTGCATACTCGGTAGTCAACCGCCGCACCGGTACAGCTCACCTTTTCTCGCGGTTGGAAGAGATTACCAGCACCGGCTGCCAAGCGCAGAACATTTCGGTCGGTGACCTACGCAGTTAAAACATGCGGCTCGCTAGTGCAGCGCGGCAAGGCTTAGGTTCATACGCGCAGATTGCATTGATAACAAGACGATATTAAATTCAACATTAACACACATAAGCAGTTATTCAAGATACAAGGCGTTGTTTTTGTATTTACGCCAATAGGTTCAATAGTGCCGTTTACTAACTACGTTTCGGACCAAAACAGTGTTAGCTTACCGATACCTGGTCGTAAGAAACGATGCGGGGTCAGTATGTTCGCGCAGTGATGACTGCGCCCGGTATTCAGCGGCAAGCGCATTTGACAATCATCAACGGCGAGCAGGCTGCGAGGCAAAGCGTCAGTATAGTAAGTTCCAGGTCATGTAAGTCAGCTCTTCCATGCCATGTAAATCAGCTCTAGGTGCTGGATGCAAGAAACACGAGCATTACTATGCGGGTACGGGCTTCAACGCGTTGTCCGCACACCGACTGGATCGAACGAGGTGCCGTTAGCACCCGCAGTTGCAGGTGACTCGTTGTACAGAACTGTGTTGGAATCAGAGACTAACTAGCTTGCGAGGTGCTACGGGCCGCTGAGTCCAGGGCATTTGGCCGAAGCTGAAGTGGTGCCATTATTCCAGATGGCGTAGGCGTGTCGATTACTGCCTCGTGGGTAGGTGCACCTGTGTGTAAGCAGGTGCCCGATGCGCTGTCAGCGGCCAGGAAGGCGTGAACGCGAAGATTGATTAAGATGCCACGAGCACCAGCTGTGTGCAGGTGGGGCCGATGCGGTGTCAGCATATCGGATGTCGTTGACGAGGCGGGGCCGACGCGGCGGCAGCAGTGACACGAAGACTACTGGTTCGAGGGGAGATGCTACGAGCACCCGCTGTGCGCAGGCGGGGCTTACGCGGCGTCACCAGTGACACGCAAGACCAATTGCTCGCGAGGAGGTGGTACGAGCACCCGCTGGGTTCAGGTGGGGCCAACGCAGGGTCAGCTTACCGGATGACGTGGACGCGATGACTACGGCTTGCTAGGTGCTTCATACACCTGCTGTGTGCAGGCGGGGCCGACGCGGCGTCACCAGTGACACGAAGACTACTGGCTCGCGGGAAGGTGCTACGAGCACCCGCTGGGTTCAGGTGGGGCCGACGTGGCGTCACCAGTGACACGAAGACCACTGGCTCTTGGGGAGGTGCTACGAGCACCCGCTGTACGCAGGCGGGGCTGAAGCGGCGTCAGCAGTGACATGCAAGACCACTGGCTCGCGGGGAGGTGCTACGAGCACCCGCTGATTTCAGGTGCGGCCGGCGTGGCGTCACCCTTGACACGAAGACTACCGGCTTGCGGGGAGGTGCTACGAGCACCCGCTGTACGCAGGCGGGGCTGACGCGGCGTCAGCGGCGACACGCAAGACCACTGTCTCGCGGGGAGGTGCTACGAGCACCCGCTGATTTCAGGTGAGGCCGGCGTGGCGTCACCCTTGACACGTAACTACCGGCTCGCGGGGAGGTGCTACGAGCACCCGCTGTACGCTGGCGGGGCTGATGCGCCGTCAGCGGTGACACGCAAGACCACTGTCTCGCGAGGAGGTGCTACGAGCACCCGCTGGTTTCAGGGTGGGGCCGGCGTGGCGTCACCCGTGACACGAAGACTACTGGCTCGCGGGGAGGTGCTACGAGCACCCGCTGTACGCAGGCGGGGCTGACGCGGCGTCAGCGGTGACATGCAAGACCACTGTCTCGCGAGGAGGTGCTACGAGCACCCGCTGGTTTCAGGGTGGGGCCGGCTTGGCGTCACCCGTGACACGAAGACTACCGGCTCGCAGGGAGGTGCTACGAGCACCCGCTGATTTTCGGTGGTTTTGGCGTGGCGTCACCCGTGACACGAAGACTACCGGCTCGCGGGGAAGTGCTACGAGCAGCCGCTGTATGCGGGCGGGGCCGAAGCAGCATCATCAGTGACACGAAGACCACTGGGACGCGAGACGGCGCTACGAGCACCTTCTGTGCAAGTGGGGTCCAAGCAGGGTTAGCTTACCGGATGACGTGGACGCGATGACTACAGCTCGTTAGGTGCTTCAAACACCCGCTGTGTGCAGACGGGACCGACGCGGCGTCACCAGTGTCACGAAGACAACTGGCTTGCGAGGAGGTGCTACGAGCACTCGCTGTGTTCAGGTGGGGCCGACGCGGGTCAGCTTACTGGATGACTTGGACGCGAAGACCACAGGCTCTTGGGGAGGTGCTACGAGCACCCGCTGTGTGCAGGCGGGGCCGACGCGAGGTCAGCTTACTGGATGACTTGGACGCGAAGACCACTGGCTCTTGGGGAGGTGCTACGAGCACCCGCTGTGTGCAGGCGGGGCCGACGCGGCGTCACCAGTGACACGTAGACCACTGGCTCGCGAATAGGTGCTACGAGCACCCGCTGTGTTCAAACGGGGCCGACGCGAGGTCAGCTTACTGGATGACGTGGACGCGAAGACCACTGGCTCGCGAATAGGTGCTACGAGCACCCGCTGTGTGCAGGCGGGGCCGACGCGGCGTCACCAGTGACACGAAGACCACTGGCTCGCGAATAGGTGCTACGAGCACCCGCTGTGTTCAGACGGGGCCGACGCGAGGTCAGCTTACTGGATGACTTGGACGCGAAGACCACTGGCTCTTGGGGAGGTGCTACGAGCACCCGCTGTGTGCAGGCGGGGCCGACGCGGCGTCACCAGTGACACGTAGACCACTGGCTCGCGAATAGGTGCTACGAGCACCCGCTGTGTTCAAACGGGGCCGACGCGAGGTCAGCTTACTGGATGACGTGGACGCGAAGACCACTGGCTCGCGAATAGGTGCTACGGGCACCCGCTGTGTTCAGACGGGGCCAACGCGGGGTCAGCTTACTAGATGACGTGGACGCGAAGACCACTGGCTCGCGGGGAGGTGCTACGAGCACCCGCTGTGCGCAGACGGGGCCGACGCGACGTCACCAGTGACACGAAGACCACTGGCATGCGGAAGGGTGCTACGAGCACCAGCTTTGCGCAGGCGGGGCAGACGCGACGTCACCAGTGACACGAAGATCACTGGCATGCGGGAAGGTGCTACGAGCACCCGCTGTGTGCAGACGGGGCCGACGCGTTGTTACCAGTGACACGAAGACCACTGGCTCGCGGGGAGGTGCTACGAGCTCCCGCTGTGCGCAAGCGGGGCCGACGCGACGTCACCAGTGACACGAAGACCACTGGCATGCGGGAAGGTGCTACGAGCACCCGCTGTGTGCAGGCGGGGCTGACGCGGCGTTACCAGTGACACGAAGACTACTGGCTCGCGGGGAGGTGCTACGAGCACCCACTGGACGCAGGTGGGGCCGATGCGGTGTCAGCATACCGGATGACGTGGACGCGAAGCATACTGGCACGGAGGGAGCTGACAAGAGTGCCCGCTGTGTGCAGGCGTATGGCCCAACGAGTAGAGGAAAGTTATGCTTGCACAAGTATCTGTTGAAAGATCACGCAATAGGGCTATGTGGTTTCGATAGAGACAAGTTACATACCGTTGCGGGCGAAGGTTGAATTTTGTACAGTAGTATTTTGTTCAAGTATAGGAACCCACGCCCTTCAGTGATAGATGTTACCGAATAATTTCATTTTGATAAGGATAACTTGACAGAAGCTAGTGTTATCTATACAAGAAAGCAGAGTTAGAACACAAAAAATGAGTCTGACTGCCAACAGGCAAGCACTATGAGCTTTCACATGAACTCGGCAGCTGACTTAAAATGTAAGTGAGGTAGGAAGAGATGACATGGTCGCCAACGGTTGGCAGTCTAGCAGCTTCTAAAAGCCAGTCAGAAATTTGGGGACGTTACGAGCAATGGTGGAGCATTGACATTTTAGTTTACTGTTATCACGTATATACGTAACCTGGGAGGCTGAGCGATCAGTAAGCATGTGAAAGCTTAGTAGATCACGCAGTCATCGAGCATTGACGACGCACGTGGACCGCGAAGTCAGCGAGCATTGACGACGCACGTAGACCACGAAGTCAGCGAGCATTGACGACGCACGTGGACCACGAAGTCAGCGAGCATTGACGACGCACGTAGACCGCGAAGTCAGCGAGCATTGACGACGCACGTGGACCGCGAAGTCAGCGAGCATTGACGACGCACGTGGACCGCGAAGTCAGCGAGCATTGACGACGCACGTGGACCGCGAAGTCAGCGAGCATTGACGACGCACGTGGACCGCGAAGTCAGCGAGCATTGACGACGCACGTGGACCGCGAAGTCAGCGAGCATTGACGACGCACGTAGACCGCGAAGTCAGCGAGCATTGACGACGCACGTAGACCTCGCAGTCAGCGAACATTGACGACGCGCGTAGAACACGTTGTCAGCGAGCATTGACGAATATAGTTAACCACGTAGGTACTGGACGATCATTTATTGCTCGTAGTGGCTAAAAATAATCTGCGGGAATTGACTCTACGCACAGGCTATGAAGTCATCGAGCATTGTTGAAATACGGTGTTACGAATATTGTGAGTTGTGTGTATTGTGTAAGAAGTCTGCGATCATTGAAGACACGCGTAGCTCACGCAGTCAGCGAGCACTGACGATTCACGGAGAACTCGCCGTCAGCGAACACTGACGTTTCATGAAGAACTCGCAGTCAACGATCACTGACGATTAGCAGCGGTCACGTTGTCTACGAACACTGACGATTCTTGTAGTGAGCTAGTAGTGAGATGGCAAGCTTGGCAAAAAATAGCCCATAGGTCACGGTTGAATCTTGTAGAGAATGGCGAGCTGTCAACTAAGGGAACATAGTTAACACGAAAACCGGCGACTAGTTCGCACAGTTAGATGATAAAATAAAAGAGACGTTTATAATATACCTGCCAAGCTTGACTGATGACGCTGTCGCTTACAGCGGTTAAATGCAGTGAGCAGGTCCTGTCATTACTGACATATTGTCTTCCTATAGTATGATTTACGAAGTTAGTTATGATTTAAGAAAATACTTTTACTTGCCAAAAAATTTGTCAGTTCGATGGCAGTCTCAGGAAAATATATATGTAATGACTTTATGCGTCCATAGTGTAGCAACTGTAATACTCTAAACTTAAGTCAGTTTTCAGTCCTGAAGAGTTCATGAATCTTCCAATACACTTCGAGGCAGCGATCGAGCCAAATGAGTATAGGATTATAGAATTTTAAGAAACTTCTTTCTTGGATGCGCATAATTTATAAATATCAATAGTACTTGTACACATCCATAATTTTCATAAGTTTTTCATGAGTCATCAAATTTTAACCTAAATAAGTATGGTGTTAATGCTGAAAATTTGAGAAGTTAAGGTTTTTTAAATAGGTAGGTGGGTACCCTTTGGAAATACCATGATTGGTTTAAGTTATTGTGTTTTACATCTTGTGATTATTCTACTTCGCCATTAAGATTTTCTTAACCCCCATTCTGAATTATTTCAACAGTCACGACGAAGTCAATTTTGACTATTGTGTTTAGTTGTCATATTCTGTTCTATAGCAGGAATTCGCGTGAATTTTAAACATTTTGCTGTCCAAACAAACTCCCATAAAGTTCAGGCATTTCATAAGTGTCCATGGAGTTTGTTCATCAAACATTAGAATAAACTTTTACAGGATTCCGCAGGTCATGCAAGAGATCTGCCTTTAATTATATCCAAAATGCCTGCTCCTAGACAGATAAAAACAGAGGATTACAAAGCTGTCCTTAATGTGTAATTTCGGGTAGTAATAGACTTGTCAAATTGTAAAAATTATGAATAGAATAAAGAAAAACATTTACAAATTATGTAAAGTTATTGTGTAGGCTAGAATAAGAAAATTTCGTACCATGCAGCAATTCAAATAAATACAAGATAGCTATGAACTTCATTTCAGAGTTTTGATCAATCAATAAAGATACTATTAAGGTTTATAAATGAATTTAACACAGAAGCTCACTTTCAAGGCAGAAAAAAATAGGTAAACAATAATTTTACTTCAATTATAATTGAAGCTACCTACAGTACAACACACCAAACAATGGCATAACATACCTTTCTTGAAGATAAGCATTTATGCAAGTTATAAACCTTTGTGCTAAAACTGTAGATTCCGTTTCCTGCTTCACCTTGGAATATAAACCTCTATTGATTGGCCGATATTATTTATACTTTATATTGGTAATTGTACATACTTCAGTGATCAACTTTTGTATATTTTAGGTTCACATTTTGTATTTCGCCTTATGTGATGATAACAAACTCGAGGTTGTGTTTAAAATTAGAAATTTAAATTAATATTGTTCCATTCTCAACATTTCTTTTCGACACTGTTGTCTATATGATGATGCAAGTTTGTGGGAATAAACTTCCTGTCCATAAAAAATCTCACACGGTTTCTTGAACACAATCATTTATGTTCAAACCTACCAGTTTTTACTTGTTAACTAACAAACAAAACCCTTCCAAACAAGTAACTTATTAAAATAAGATTTCTATTAATAAAGCTTTGGTAATTTATAACCTGCTGCTTATCTCGTTAAATTTTGTAGATATTTAGTTGTGTATATTTCCAGCAATAAATGTTGGTTATGATTTTAAAGTTTTCTTTACAGAAAAACAAGTTAAATCGCAGCTATTATTATATTGCTACTCTTTGATCTGAAATCAAAAGTTTTACTTGGTTATTAGACCCTATCTATGCGAAACTTAATAGCAGTGTACATATTTATAAACCTACCTCTACACAGAATATTTCTTACCTTAAATATTTTATCAAATATTTCTGTTATTTTGTGTCTTATGTAAAAAATAGTCATTTATAGTCCTATCTAGTAGCATATAACAGACAGCTCTCGTCGTTTTTAGAGAATAATGCGTAGGTACAGTTCAACTTCAACTACAGTTTATAAGAGTATAGCCAGGACTTATCTGGGGATGGGGTGAGAAGATCCACTCGCTAATATCAACTGGAACCGGGTTAGCCTTCTTCACAAGGAAGGACATCACCATGCTTTTCATATGATGATATGATAGTCATAGAATGCGTGATTCTTGCTCACGTCAGCCTTTCCCCAGTCCAGTCGTTAGCTGTGAAGTTGCACACAATCAGTAAATGATAGAACTCGTAATTAATAAAAGTCAGTATCTAAAATCAGCAGAGATGACTACTAAATTATGATGCAGATCAAAGAAGTCAGTAAAGTTCTGACAACTCACCGTTAAATCTTTCCATTCACGCTTTTGCCCTGTCTCTTTTGTATTCAGCATATTTATTTAGGATTTGTTCAGGTCTCATAAGATTGATTTTGTCCCGTCATCAGCCCACGATTTCTTTCTTGATTTTGATTAATTAAGTCTTACCAAAACAACATTTCATTTTATATAACCTATCTGTATACAATTTCCTTTTAATCACAGCACTTACTTAGCTGGATGTTAATTTCGAATTTAAACACACTTAATAAAACAGCATGCCAGTTATTTTCACTTGTAAATAAATTATTAACCAGTAGTATGTAATCGTTACCTAAAAGTGAAAGTCGCCGCGACGGCTGCAGGGACCGAAGCATATCAAGGCAATTTGTGTGGTTTGAAATATTAGTAGGTACTGTTGGGCCTCTTCTAACCTTAATATTCTTCCATCCGCACTTTTTTGTCTGTTCAGTATTGTAGTAATTCCTGTTTAATGATTACAGCACAGAACATCCTAACTTTGGTTATGTTTAAGTATATAGGTACACAAATTTCTAAAATATTTGATTTAAGGTACCAAAGAAAATAATGACGATCATTGTGTTGAATACAAGCGACTCACCAATGTTCATTACTTCTGTTCTAGTAGGCTATTTCAAAAATCCATACGATTTTGTGTGGCTAGACGATGTGACCAAATGCCGTGTCGTCAGAGGTTTAGGTCGTAGCCTTTCCTCGTTGGTTCGCTGGTGGCAGGTGCTGGCCACTGTTGGCAGGGCTCTGAGAGACTAAACACAATGTTACACGCAATGGGCCGCGTACGGGCCAAACAATAACAGGTACTAGCTAAAATTGTGAAAACCTTTACGCCATCATCCTAACGGTTACCTAGTGGGCTGACAACCGGGACCGATTCGTTTGAGCGCGTCGTATAGCAGGAAGGTTGCACTGCAGTGCGTATGGTAGGCAGATTGCAGCCAAGTGAGCAGCGCCGTGGACAGATGACTCATAAACTCGTTCACAGCGACCCGAACACGCCAACGCTGACGCAACTCTGCCTCGCTCTCCGCGAAGAGACGATGATGACTCATGGAATAATACATTGTATGTGTGGTGAAATTGTAAGAAAAATAAATGAAAACTGATTAATACGACAACTTTTTATAAAAACTGTTTATTTCCATACTTAAACATATGTACAATTTTAATATTCAATATGAATAAAAATCAAATTTCCAATTTAATCGTTAGGCAATAGAATAAATTGAAACACTTAACAATAAACTAAATAAATGCATGATACCGTTACAAACCCATTTTGTAGAACAGCGACCACGCCCCAGCGGCAACCAAGATGGCGGCCGACGGATGCAGGCCCACGCGAAACGCAATGGGACTGTAATTTAGAAAAACATCCTACATAATATCACAGATACAAATACATTTTACTTTACCTAAAATGTTCTATTTTATGGCTGGCTTGACATTGTCTAATTCTCTAAAAAAACTATCTAAGCCGCTGAGATCATTCTTCCAGAAATTATCGATTTTCTTCTGTTGTTGCTTGGCGACCTCTTCTTCTTTATTGCACAATCCAAGATCAGCTTGCATCTGAGCCCACCTCCTGGCACGTTCTCTTTGTTTCGAAATCAGTTCACTCTCCGCACGTGATAGAGAGTTACTCAAAATGGCGATTATTCTTAAATCACGCTTTCTCTTTGTCTTGGCGTTAAGGGATTTGCTTTTAACTTGGCGAACCCAGTTAGATAAGGATTCAGTTTTACTTTCACAGAAATCAACGATGGACTTTTTTTCATTTGAACTGTAGCCCATATTGCAAAGGATGGACCAGAAAGTACTGTTGGTTGAGACAATACTACACACCTGAATCCGACCAGGCACAAATTATCACTTCTTGAAATCTTCAGCACTTCACACAACGGAACGAAACCACGTCTACACTTCACCAGGACGAATAAAGAATGTGGGCGCCATGACGTCATGGCGGACTTATATAGTCGACCTGAGGTGGGGGGCCGCACTGCGCAGTTGGCCGCAAAATAGCGTCACTCAATACATTCCAAAGTCACGTATACACGAAACTTTCCGAGATATACCGAGGACATCCGACAACGGCGGCTTATCGGAAATGTATTAACTAGTGATAGAGAACAAAAAAGTCCAGTATATTATACGTGATTATAATTTCATCATAATTAATATTTTTGTAACTGCATTAATATTACTTATTAAGGAACTTACCTACAAAGAGCAAAATAAATAATAGAATAGCTACTTAATATTCATTTTGAATGCTAAGGCAATGTTTGGCTGAAATGCAGACACACATCACCGCTAACACATTATTATAGCAACTACGATTTCATTTCTTATTGACTTAGTAGGTATATTAATGCATAATTTCATTGATTTCATTTTAGGTACTAGGTAGGTATTAAAATTGACATTGGAATCGTGACATTTGTTCTTTTTAACATAAGGACCAATTTATTTTATGGGAGGAACTAACTGGAAAAACATTGACATTCATTTTTTCTAGAATTATTGTACTCATAATCATTACTTGTACTTTTTAATTTTGTATTGAATTTGAAATTATAAATTTATGAGTAAGCCTGCTTAGGAGTCTAAACTAACGTGCGAACGTCGTGTAACACATTTCCGAACACACCACTGCGCAATAAAAAGAGACGGAACAACATACGATCGAAGAGCTGAGAGGATGAGGATATTGATCCAACCAAAAGCTGGGGCGTTGGGGCCCCATTTAGGGCAAGCAAATTTTATTTTCAAATTTGTTACTAAGGTAGTATAATAATATTTATGTTATAATTATTGAATAAGTACATATACCAAAATGTAAAAAACTGACTTCACAGTAACTTTTCTGATGATGAAAAACACGTTTACGTGCACATTTACGTGCCTACGTAAAAACAAAAATAAAAAAAAAGATTTCGTCGAATTGAGAACCTTGTTTTTGTTTTCGTTGTGAGTCTTTCTTTTCTTTAGTCTTAAGTCTACCTGATATTGAGGATAGAAAGTAGGCAGACAGGAAAGTTTTATTCTTAGGTAGGTATAGAAAGAATTTTTTTAATTGATATGTATTAATAATCTTATTATTTACACTTAAACAATAGGTAGGTATTTAATACTGTTCTTGTAGTCTAGTCATCTAGTGTCTGACGCAGTTGATATCAAACCATTATTCATTATGTTTACCGTTTCGATCATTTCTACTCGTCATTTACAATAGAATCGTGAATCATAATATTATTTGTTCGTTATGTCACGCGAGAAACTGCATTGTCTTCCACTGTTTTCATAATAAACCTTTTGATCATTATTATGAGGTTGATTTTCCATGTGTCTTTAAAAGTAATAATAAATTGGAAGTCCGCCATTTTGTGACGTCACCCCTTCGGTCTCACGGTCTCACGGACATTCTCGAACGCTGCTTAGGGTCGCGGTACAAGATGGAAACAGAAAATCCACGACAAAATGCATAGTTATGTACCTACGGGTACCTACACTGAAATATTTTTTCAGCTTTAACCGTCAAAAATAATTTGTACCTAATTTGTCAAACTTAGTAATAAGCTAGTGTAGTTGAATAAGTTTATAATTTTTCAAGTTGTAGATTTCTTATGTACCTAGATGTTGTAGTAAGTTTGTTGCGTAATAATATAAATAGGTAAGAAAGGTCAGTCCCTACCTAAATGATTTCGAAGATCGTTACGAGCTAGAGTAGGAATATATAAAGAGAAGACGCGACACATACCTACGCATTCCGCTACTTTCTTCGTGGAAAATGCTACTAGAGCAATAATTTTTACCCTAAAGCTCTATGTTTACAGTTTACGTAATGAGTGACCCTATTATTTAGTTTTTTTCAAAACATACTTACCTAATTACTTAAAGAAATATGATCCTCCAAAAATGCCCGATTTTACGCCCGTGTTCTGACGACTCTCAGACTAATTAGATATGATTTTCACAAACAAGAAAAGCATAGATATACGTTTCTTCTAAATGTTGATGCAAACTGCAGAATACGAAACGTCTAGTTGTCCTATACGCACTTTACGGGGGTAGGTCAGAGGCGTGCGACGGCAATATATTCTTTAAACTAGCTATCCCCCGCGACTTTGTCCGCGTGTTTTAGATTCAACGGTTTTTCATTTTTGCAACATTTTTCATTTGTGCTCCGCTCCGTTTGGTAGCAGCGTAATGTTATATAGCTTATAGCCTTTCTCGATAAATGGGCTATTTAACACTAAAAGATTTTTTCAAATCGGACCAGTAGATCTTGAGATTAATGCGTTCAAACAAACAAACAATCAGAGGTCTAGAGTTTGACAGTGCGACTCATTTGGTCCCCTCTTAGCAACATTTTACATAAAAATGTTTTTGGTGGGATAGGTACCTATTACATGTACGACATAGATAAATCAACTGAACCCAAGTTTCTTGCCTTCGAAAAGAGAATCTTTAGAACATGATTTTCTTAAACTTTTAAACTTGTTAAATATAAAATTAAGGGAGATACAGCATACAGCCTACTTACAGCAGCTGAAAAGTAAAGTAATTATTCTGCACTGCTAAGTGAACCTTCTGGAGATGATCTGTCGCGGTCTCGCGGTCGATAAGCGGGGTGACTGGCAGCTGCTTGCAACGGACTTTAGTAACCGACCTTGTTTTTTAGCACTATTATTATTAAAATGCAAAGGAAGTTACATTGTTTTTTTCTTCCCATGAACGAAGCTACCTGGGAACTTGTTCCTTTGCAAGAGGGTCCTTTCTTGGGGTTCTTTAAATAGAATCTTAACGTCGCGTTTTGCAAGGCTGAGGACGACCTAATAAAACAGTAACAATTTTTGGCGAAATCGCCAGGATTGAATTTGTATCTTTAGCTAATAATAACTTTACATTTATTTAGGTACCTAGTAGCAAAGGTAAAAAGTTATATTAGACTAAAAAGTTTTTCTGAACTGCTTACTTATCTATAAAATTAGGAATACCTAAGTCGTGGTACATGAGACTACTTAGGTACCTATATCTATTTATTACTGACTTCCTATCTCTAAATACGGTACCTACTAGCAACCAACTGCATTGCGTCTCCCGCGTTGCTTGCAATGCATGTTTTATTTTTGTGCGATGTACGTACCTACCTAGATAAGTATATTTTTTTACCTACGCATAGCGGGCTGCTCTAAATTTGTTTTTATCGAACTGGAGACAAGTGGAAGAAGACTGGGGAGGCCTTTCCCCAACAGTGATTGTCACGAGAAAGCAAACATCGCCAAAACGCAAATTCTATGTTATCGTTTGTAGCTATTTCTGATAAGATGACTCGTATGCTCATACCTACCTACCTAAACCACTACTGCGTGGCATAATTTAAAAACCTAAATAAATATGTACTACCTACTTACGTTGTTTATTATTTACTCTGGTACACACCTACTTACCAACTTCATATTCTCCGAAGATGAGTCACTTTAAATAGCGGTGAATTTAATGACTATAGGTTAGTACATAGTGGGTACCTTCTTTTTTGTATACCAAATAGTTAACAAGTAACTAGGTATAGAAAACATAGAAATACCTACCGATTTTAATGTAAATATAGTTCACAGTAGTACTGAACCGAAACGGTGTTATTCTACTTACCATTTAGAGATAAATTGTGTACCAATGTAATACCATTTCCATTCACCATTAAAATTTGTAAATACCTATCTAGCTAAGTTAATGAAATAATTAGATAAATAAGTAGGTAATGATCTCTTTAAAGAATTAACTAAGTAGGTCCCAACCTATTTATTCCTAATTGAAAGAAATTTTCTTATAAGTACTTATACCTGTTATATGTAGCTAGTTATAGTACTTACCGCATAGGTAATGCGATGACCTATAAGTACTTATATAATTATTATTTTGTAAGTATAAATGATACCTATTACAAGTATCTACATAGTATGTCTTTACCTACACTCCATATTTATCTACTCATTATAATGAAAAGATAAGTACTTAATTAATCCATATCTAGATCTATTGTTGTCTACTACACCTGCCTACGACGTACATAATATTATACCTACCTATACAACTGCGTAAAAAATCCCCTAAAGATAAGATTAGCAATGTAGGTTATAAACGTGTTTATTGATGCGAGTCCGCTGTAAAATAATAATTGTATTAGCTATTAGTTTTGAATTAAATTTAAAAATAACCACGACTCGAATAACAAAATCAAATAAATCTGAAGAAATAAAAATCATAAATTAAAACTGTAAAAAGTAATATATAATAAGAATAGGTACATATTAACTACCTATAACTCTATTTGGTATAAAATCAAAAATTAATAGTATGATTAATATAAAAATAGATTATATAGAATTAATAATACAAGATAATATAATGAACCTGTATTATAAATTACTATTACTCGTAGTCGTAACGTACTTAGGTAAGTTTATTATATTACCTAGGTACTCGTAGATAATTTTTATTCGCATTAAATTAATAAAACTCTCCCAGTACCTACATAATTAGACCTTTTTAGGAAGGTAAGTAGGTATTTAACTAATTATATTGAACTTGAAGCAGCACAAATACAGCGAAATTCGTTAATCCGCTTATTGGTAGAGCAACTTTTTGATTCAACTTGTTTAGAAAAAGTGGTAAAATTCGAAGAACATTTGCAGATTAACTTTATTATATTACGGCTTTCGAAGAAAGTGACTTTGAAATGGCAATAAGCATTACAAACAAATACATTTTTTATTTAAGCAATTGGTTTTTGTTTAAGCCAATTATCATGTTAAGGAACAATAATCCTCTAGCACTGTTATTCGTGCAAGTTTTTAAATTCGATAGCGGACTAGACGTCTTTTACTAAGAAACGTTTTGTCTCGGACTTATCGCGAACGGCAATTTTATTACTACTGCTCAAATCAGAGCTGAGCAAAACTTTGACGTCGAACAACGATAATTTAAATGATTTAGGGAATGCCTCCATAGACAGATCAATACCATATACTTATTTGTCACTGTAATAGCTAAATACAGTTTAGGGTAGGTGAATAAATGTTTCTATGTAATATTTTCTAATCTGATCTACTGGAAGAAATTTCTTAAGAAATAACCAGTACCTTAGTACCTATATTTTTTGTAGGTATCTTTCCTTTATTTCTCTATAGGTACATAGGTATATGTGACATTAAATAATAAATAAATAAATAACACAAAACAAGTTAAATATAAATTATTCTTTATTAACTAATTATAACACTATTTTTCTTTGTCTTGGCTTAATTGCAGGTAAGCCTACCTTCAAAACTTAAACCTTAAAACCGTCCACATTTCTTTGTAATACTTGAGGAGAGCACTTACGTTGTTGCTTGAGACATTATCATTTTCTGTAACAAATAAGAACATAATTAGGATAAACATATTTTAGTTAATTAATGAGTGTGGGATCCTAATTAACTAATGACATATTTAAGACATAGTAGGATAAATAATTGTTAATATAAACATAGTAGATTTATTGTCATTAAATTATCATAATTAATAAATCGTTAGTACAAGAGATTAAATAGAAACTGCTTCGAAATAATCGTATTACCACACAGTATTTAAAATTATATTAAAACTGAACAAGTTGTGTACTAAAGAAATACCCGTAATATTGTCTTGACATCTATAAATAAATAGTTTTATAATACTCATAACTCAGAAC
This sequence comes from Diachrysia chrysitis, assembly GCA_932294365.1. NCBI lineage: Eukaryota > Metazoa > Arthropoda > Insecta > Lepidoptera > Noctuidae > Diachrysia > Diachrysia chrysitis. The sequence goes on from OW028661.1 coordinate 5,958,935, forward strand.
AGTGTCTTAAAATGGATAAAATTTTTAGCAACATCGACATTACAGTTACCTAACAGAATATTTTTCAAACAAGGTAAATTACGCTATATATTTATGTAGTTTAGAAACGAAAGTAAACGGTCACGTTATTTTAGTGGATCTAGTTTGTAATCAGTATTTTGAAACGAATGGTGTAATAAAGAAATGTTGCATGCTCAACAAGATACTGTTGTATAATACACACATTATTACAAAAACATATTTTTTTTAAAGATTACTGTCAATGTGGGTGGACATTACTAGCAATCTTGTTAGCCCCTCCAACTAAGCTAAATTCCAAATATGCGTGTGTCTGGAGTGGGTTCACGTCAATAGTGCAATGGGTGGGGTTCGAACCTGCGACCTCTCGATCACAAGGCCGTCACCCTAACCATTAGGCTATTGCCGCTTCACATTGAAAAACAATTTATTAAACAGTATATTTTGATTTACTTAGGTTTTGAGGCAAATACCCTACACTAGGTAGGTATATCTTCATGATATAAAAACCAAAAACCAAATTATATGCTCTAACTCCAATTCTTGCTAAAATAACTCGTATTTATTTGGTTTTTATTAGACTTCTGTAATTGAGTTTAAAAAGATTAAGACTATCTATATCTACCTTATATAGCATCTAAAACAAGAGATTAAGAACCTAGTAAATAAAAACATAATGCCATGTTTAATGTGTTAAGGTGGTAAGAAAAAAAAACAACAAAAAACCGGCCAAGTGCGAGTCGGACTCGCGCACCCATCACGGTGATCGAGTCATAGTCGCAGTTATGGTATTTTTATTGCAAAATGAAAAAAAAAATAAATATATATAATAAAAATGTTTTTATTATGTATATGATGTAACTAAAAATTTACGGTTTTCGCAATTTTTCCTTTATCTGTACTATAAGACGTTACTTCGTACCAAATTTCAAGATTCTAAGTCTACGAGAAGTACCCTGTAGGTTTTGATTCCCGTGCGAGTTTCGAAAAATTGCGGAAATTTGCGGCATAAACGGCTGTATCTTTTGATTGCTTTGGCTTAGAAGTTTAATTTTTTCACAGCTCCAAGGGACAGTAGACCTGAGTATTGGATATAAATTTTAGTTTGATACCTCCACGCGTTCCTGAGAAAAACGGTCTTGACAGACAGACGGACGGACGGACGGACGGACAACAAAGTGATCCTATAAGGGTTCCGTTTTGTCCTTTAGAGGTACAGAACCCTAAAAATTGACTACAATACAATATTAGTTAAATAGTTAGTAAATACCACGTCGTGACAATAGTCGTCTATCGTCTATTTATTTCTCAAAACTTAAAACAATAAACATCTATCCATTTACCTAATTACTGTTTCGACGAAATACAGTTCTAATCAATCAAGCAACCCTTCTCCTAACCACGCTTAAAAAGTAGCAGAACTGGTGCAAATGAATTTCCAAGAAATAACATTTCTTGGAAATTCATTTACACCTATATTTATATTTTTCTACTTATACTTTTAAACGAAAATAATAATAACACGGATGGAAACAAGTTTGTGCTTTAGGCAGATATTGGTAATTATAATAAAAAAAACAATTTATCGCTCAAAGTTGAAATCACAAATATGAGGTATGCTGGCCTAACTACTGGAATAGGCATGTTTCCTAATTATTTTTTTAATGTCCGCCTGGTAGATTATTGAATTTTATTGGATACGTATTTTTTCTTTTTTCCTGCAAACAAATAATGATCAAAATACAGACACGGAAATTTCGCGTAACGTCACTCCTCGCTACAATTTTTACCAAGGTGCGGCGTCATAAGCCCCCACTCCGAAACTTTAAAGCGCTGTATCTTTGTAATTTTTTATCGTTTTGATAAAAGAAAAAATACGTGTCTAATATTTTTTTATTATCTAACTGACGGACTAAATAGATTTTAACTTTTCATACCCAGGAAACATCCCTATTATAGATTATGCTTATTAATTGCCAGTCGTTTTTTGAATATAGGATATTCAGTCGTTTTTTGAATATAGGATATTCAAAAAACGACTCGTTTTGCTTCCGGACGCTGGAATTTTCCAAGCCAAACAAAGAAAATTCTACCGTCCTTGAGCAAAACGAGCCGTTCTTTGAATATAGCAACAGGCAACAACAGGCATAAGAAAATAACAATTTAGGTACTCTAAATTGTTATTTCATCGGGCGTAAACTATATAAAGCTGCTGCTTTGCAATGCCTCTAGAATGACACATAATATAAAAACCTCCGATAATAGTGACTAGAGGTCACCGCCATCGGGTATTATGTGTGTAAATTAATTATATCTTTCTCATAAATAAACATTATTATTCTTACCTTCACGGGCTGCAAGGCATTAGCGATTTGCAAGCCAATACTGCGAGCTAAGACGACTGGCATAAAGTCCACAGTGTACAGCCGATGCAACATTTCGATCATAACTTGCGTAGGAACGTTGTGCCTTTGACGTACACTTTCGTATTTTTCCATCCAATTCGGGTGAGCTATAAAGTAAAATTAGACTTATAGAACGTACAACAACAAGACTTAGATTATTTAAAACGATTTTTGTTTTTCAAGTATTAAAATAATGTCCTCCTGACTGAATTTTGGTCACGGCGGCTTCTCTAAACCGAGGTTAGCTATCTGCGCGGGAGATATTTCTGTGCACGAGTGTATGCGCGAAAACAGTTGCACTCTCCATTCCTTCACTCTCATAGTCCAATTAGACGGCATTCTGACTTGACCTGAGAGTGATCAGACGCAGGACCAACGGCTTTACGTGCTTTCCGATGCACGGGGGTGTAAATACCACCTAACTTCTTGACTCCGAGCTGAGCTGTACTTAGTTTTTCTAAACGAAAAATCCAGTAACTATTTTTGCCTTGACCCGGGATTCGAACCCGAGACCTCGTGCACGGCAGTCGCGCTTGCGAACAATATACCAACGAGGCAGTTCATAGTAAAATAGCAAAAGTTAATCTCATCCTCTTGACTCCTAACAAACATTAGATTGCCACAGCCCTAGACTGAGAGAGAGAGAAAGAGTAAGAGAGAAAGAGTAAGAAAGAAAGAGAGAGAGAGATGGAAAAAGGGTATAGAGGCCTTGCAGTAGTACTGAAAATGCAATAGAATAATATATGTCTGGATACACTCTTTTGACAAGGCGTGTATGGTACCTACTGCGTCAGCTGATGATGAAGTATTTTATTCAGTCGTAATGTTGTCCTGGAAAATGCGCGTTAGTATATAATAAGACTTTTATAGATCAAATCTCTTTATCACTCTAAGGATTGCTGGTAGAAAAATAAATTTTATGTTAAACTCGCCTCTATACATCTTAAGTCAAATTTATTATTGTATTTTGTGAATTGTGTGTTTACAATAAAGAATTAGAATAAATAAAGGTTATAATGTGTTCATGATTGTTGTTATTTGAGTAGAAAATTAGTTTACCGCCTCCAAGTAATCCCTTTTTTATGACACGGGCAGGTATGAAGGTAGGTACCTACTTAACTTATTATTTCTTGTTAAATATGTACCTTGTAGACATAAAGAGATCCTTCATCTAACAAGTAAATAAGTCACGTGTTATTTTTTTTTACGTGTGTGTAAATCTATGCTGCCTTTCAATAATAAGGTACTAAGGTATTGTTATAGACCGGGGCGCATATCTAGGGAAAGAGTTACAAGCTTGGAGTAAATATAAGTAAACCATAGAGTGCGCACATCAAGTATGAACTGTAGGCACTAGTATGAACCAGTAATATCGTAAAATTTGTACAAAAAAGAATTTGTACAAAAAAGAGCGCGCCGTTTTGTTAAAATTATCTCAAAACGTAATGTTACCCTAATAATATCAGAACGGAAAAATATCTATTAAGATGTTTTTTTTAAGATAATGTCATACTCACTGATATCTAAGCCACTGTACACTGATTCAGATAGTAAATGTGTTAAATCCTTCACGTCGCCGAATCCTAGATTGACGCCTTGACCAGCCAATGGATGAACTCGGTGAGCAGCGTCTCTGTAAACAATACACGACAAAAAGTATGATTTATAAATTATAAATAACGATATTACATGTTATTATACTATTCAAGGTGGCTAATGGCTCAATTGATTGTCCTAAATTCGTAAGCAAACTTGGGCTTCGAATACCGTCTGTTATGTCAAGAAATCACCAGCTATTGAGTATGCCATCTGTGCACTGCAATTACAGACAAAATGCCTATATTTTTTATCATACATAGATCATATAATTCTATATCTGTTAATATAGATATTGATTTTTTCCACACCAGTGTTCCTGTCTTAAGAAATTTGTATTTCCAACACTCCTTCAACTCTCTGTAAATACTTTTCAATGAGTTTCTATATAACTGTCTGTCTACAGTCTGTTTCTTTTATCATGTTACTGTGCCATCTGCGAAAACTTGTAATTGGCCTTCCTTTACTAATGTATACTCTGTTCTTAAGTTAGCCAAATAAAAAAAAATAGATGTATCTAATAATATTAAGCGATAGTCTTTGTATACAACTAGTTTAACATCAGTAGTATGGTACCGTTTCTGGCTCACTTATTCGGGGGTCGAGAGGCCACTAGCCATTGCTCAATAAAGTTTATTAATTGTCGCGATATAATTGATTTGCGTCTTATTCGGGTAGTGTAGTGGTTCCATGTTTTTAAAAAGTGATGTTGCGCATTCGGTTTATACCGGAAAAAAGTATACAAGTGTCCTTTTTTTGACATATTTATAAACTAGCGACCCGCCCCTGCTTCGCAAGGGTAGACAAAACATTAAAGGATTATACACACAAACTTACTTATTAAATCACATTATCCATTAGTGTAAACCATATAAAAATCCGTTGGGTAGTTTTTGAGTTTATCGCGTACAAACCAACCAAAGAGAGATAGAGGCGGCGCGGCGGGGGACTTTGTTTTATAACATGTATGGATATAAATAGATTATAGAACAAAATTGTTCGCAATTTGCGTTTCCTTAATAAAATACTTCAATTTCGCCACGCTTTCCTTATAAAGTTGATGGTTGAGCATCAGTTCAAATCGCAAATTTAAAAAAAAAAACGGAATAAGGGCAACACACTATGCATCCAAAATCTTTACAACGAATATATAATAAATTAATAATAATAATAATAAATGGATTACACAATAACATCGTTTAACGTTTTTGTTTCGTACGCATGTTACAAAATCGATAGGGCCGATTGTAAATCACATTTATACCATCACGATAAATTATTCGCGTCTTTTTCGGGTAGTATAGTGTGGAATATGCCGTTTCTAGTTCAATCCATTCTAATATTATTAATGCGAAAGTAACTCTGCCTGTCTATCTGTTACACTTTCACGGCTAAACAGCTGAACCGATTTGGATGAAATTTGGTATAGGATAAGCTTGGATTTTCGCCAGCGCAGCCGCGGGCAACAGCTAGTTTTAAATAAAGTTAATTACATGTGTGATTCAATAACTTAAAGATGTAGATAGCTATTTCAGTTTTCCAGCCGTAAAAATTATTTGAGGTTTCTACAAAGGCATTTTTTCATAAAACGTAATTTTCTATAATATTTCTATTGAGCATCAATACATTATTATCTATGATGATATTAATAATTATCATCATATCAGAAGGATCTTGTAATTCAGGTAGTTACGAACTTAACGGGATTTGTCCTAACAAAGAATATTTAACAATACCTTTATGATAACAAAGGCTTTGTTTCTTATTCCTGTCTATTCATGTCAGGTAAAAAAATAATTTTTGAACAAAAGTGATACCCAGAAGACTCGAGCCGCTATTTACAATAAGATTTAGAAATAAATTCTGGTAATTATTTCTATGAAAAGAACAGGAGGGGTAGGGATAACTGGGATCCTATATAAAGTTCAGGTATTTAGTCAACCCCTATCATTGCTTCCTCATTCAATGCCATGGATACATTAAGTTTGGAATTCTGTGACTCAAAACTCGTCGACTTTGCTGAAGACTTTGAATCGTCGGATTTGATGTCAACAACTTTTGATCAAGATCTCTACGAGTTGAGTGGTAAAGTGGAACAAAAACAAGTTGGAACGTGAGTATTATTTGAGTATTATTTAATTAATTGACTTGGCTTCACGTGTTCGTGTAGTTTTATGGTTTTCTATTATTTCCTACTAGCTGTTTCCCGCGGCTCCGCCCGCGGGGATGTAGGTTATCGCAGCAAAAAAAAGCCTATGTCTTTCCTCGGGTTCTAGACTATCTGTGCACCAAATTTCATTTGAATCGTTTCAGTAGTTTTGGCGTGAAAGCGTGACAGAGTTACTGTCGCGTTTATAATATTAGTAAGGATTATATGAATACCTTAAGTAAAAGTCATAAAACCATACATATATACAGAACGCTGTAATTTACGATGTTTTGCCTATTAAATATGAACTATTATTTAATAGGCAAAACATCGTAAATAAGAACTTTAAAATAGTTTTTTTAAATTTAGTATATATTTAATTTAACATGTTAAGATGCATTTTGCGGATTTAAAAAATACAAATTATACTTAATATTATGTTTTTTGTCACACAGATCCATAAAAGTCGAAGAAGGTGTGACGAAAAGGTCAGCGACATCTAAAATTGAAGAGAGACCAGCTAAGAGGAGAGTTCTTGAAGCCCCCTCGTCAGCATCAGCATCTTACATTGATAATTCAGGTAGTTTAGCTAATAATAATGTAGTCGAATGTTCTGTATGCCAGATATCTGTGTTAGGAAAGTATTTTAATGATCATATAAACGGGTTTGCGCATAAAATCAAAATGTTGAAGTCTTATGAACAATTTCCGAATTTTCAAACAATTGAAAGTGCTTTTGATAATAGAATATCTACCTATCGAATTAACTCGGATACAAATTCTACCGCGAATTTTGAAACACCGGAAATATTTTTACAGAAGATCAAAGACGTAGTACATAAAATAATAGAACCATTTATTGAAAAACATAAAGCGGCGAAAATTAATTTCATTCTTTACGCTAACTTCGTACAACAAACAAAACACAAACACGACACTTTTGATTTTCAAACTAATAATTACACAATAAATCAGGGATATCAGTTAGATGATTTTTATTTAACTTTGATAGACACGTTAGTAAGTAAAACAAGTGCTTGCGAAAAAAATCGAAGCGGTTGGAGTCTCCACAACATTAAATGCATTGATATAAATATTAATAAGTTCAACCCTCTCCGCGGTGGTTCATACATAGATCTACCTCGTGATATAAAAACTAAAAAAGCTGTAATTAACGTCAAAAATAAAGATAATTTATGCTTAAAATGGGCCTTACTCTCAGCTTTATATCCAGCTCCTAAAAATGTGGATCGGGTTACTTCATATGTAGTTCATAAAAATAAATTAAATTTTGACGGTATTTCATTTCCTGTAAAAATAACTGACGTTACAAAAGTAGAAAAATTAAATAACATTAGCATAAACATTTTTGGATTAGAATATAATGAAGAAAAACAATGTAATACTGTTGTAGGTCCACTATTTCTAACACAATGTCGTAAACCTAAACATATAAATTTATTATACATATCGGACGGTAGCAATAATCATTACTGTTATATAAGTAATTTATCGCGATTACTCAGCAAACAAATTTCAAAACATTGTCATACATTGTACTTTTGTGATTCCTGCTTACTTCACTTCGCAACACAGGATGCACTAAATTATCATCAGAAGTATGATTGTGTGCACATATGTTGTGAACTACCAACCAGTGAAAAATATCGAAAAAATTGGTTTGGAGTACAAACATCAAACGATAAATTAAAATTTGACAACTATCAGAATAAATTAAAAACGCCTTTTGTGGTATATGCTGACTTTAAGACCTTTTTAGATCAAACCGATAAGAATAACAATGATCCATCCAAGCCAAATAATACCAAAAAACATGAAGTTTATAGTTTTGGGTATTACATTAAATGTTCGTATGATGACAGTCTCTCAAAATATGAAACTTATAGTGGACCAAACTGTACAGATATATTTATGGAACGTTTGTGTATAGATTTAAAACAGATAATAAAGAAAAATATGTTTCCAAAAAGTCCAACTACTCTTACAAGTGAGGAGACAGAGCGAATTTCAAATATTAAAATCTGTCATATATGTGAGACTGATTTGAATGAAGAAGAATTTCACGACTTCGATTGGTACACCGGTACTTTCAGAGGCGTTGCTCATCAATTGTGTAGTTACAAATTTAAAAAACCGCGTCATATTCCAGTAGTTTTACATAATCTTAATCATTACGATGCTCAGTTTATTGTTAACGCTTTGAATATCCATGATGGTGAAATCGAAATTATTCCCCAGAATAAGGATAGTTATATATCCTTTTCTAAGAAGATACAAATAAATAATCAACAAATTCGTTTACGATTTATAGATTCTTATAAGTTTCTATCAAGTAGTTTAGATCAAATAGCTGAAAATCTAAAAGATCAACAGTTTGTAGAATTAAAGAGAAACTTCCCCAGCAAAGCTGACTTTATTCGATTAAGAAAGAAATGTGTTTACCCGTACGAATATATGACAGATTCTAATAGTTTGAAACTCACCTCGCTCCCTAACAAGTCACAATTTTATAGTTTTCTTACAAATTTACATATTTCAAATGATGAATATAATCATGCAAATGACGTCTGGCACCACTTTAAATGTTGTAATATGTTTGATTATTTTAATTTACTTTTAAAAACAAATGTTATACTTTTGACCGACATTTTTGAATATTTTAGAAATCTTTGTCTTATGACATATGATTTAGACCCGGCCCATTATTATACAGCAGCTGGATTCAGTTGGGACGCAATGTTAAAATATACCAAAATTGAATTATGTCTATTAACTGATTATGATAAAATTGCTTTTATTAAAGCGGGCATCAGAGGTGGAGTAGGTCAATGTAGCCATTTTTATGCTAAAGCCAATAATATGTTTATGCAAGAATACGATAAAGAAACACCTAGTTCATTTATTACATATCTTGAAGCTAATAACTTATATGGTTGGGCCATGTCTCAATTTCTGCCAGTAGGCTCTTTTGATTGGGTCGATTCGACTATAGACTTTAATGTATCCGATACTTCTGATATTGGATTTATTTTAGAAGTCGATTTAGAGTATCCAGATTTTCTTCATGATTTGCATTCAGACTTGCCATTGTGTCCAGAGAACATTCGTGTGGGCAATACCAACGAAACCCAACTAGTCCCAAATTTAAACAATAAAATTAAATATATTATACATTATAGAAATCTTAAGCAATGTATAAGCTTGGGTATGAAATTAACAAAAATACACAGGGTATTAAAATTCAAACAAAGTCCATGGTTAAAGAAATATATAGATTTAAATACAAATTTGACAACATTTGCGAATTCAGAGTTTGAAAAAAACTTCTATAACTTAATGATCAATTCAGTATATGGCAAGACACTAGAGAATATTGAAAAAAGAGTAAATGTAAAATTAGTTACAAGATGGGAACATCAGGGTAAATCCTTAGGCGCGCAGGATTTAATATTTAAACCTGAGTTTAAGAGCTCGTCCGTATTCGCAAACAATTTAGTTGCAGTCCAGTCGCGAAAGACCAAATTAATATACAACAAACCGAATTATTTAGGGTTTTGCATTTCGGATATATCCAAAACACTTATGTATGACTTTCATTATAATTATATGATTAAAAAATTTAAAAACAAAATTAAGTTACAGTATACGGATACTGACTGTTTGATTTACCACATTTGTACAAATAACTTTTATAAGGATATTAAACCAGACCTCAATAATTATTTCGACACTTCTGATTACGCAACTGATAATATTTTCGGATATCCAAAAATAAATAAAAACAAATTGGGTTTTTTTAAAGACGAATATAATGGTAAGATAATAAAAGAGTTTGTAGGACTACGTTCTAAAATTTATGCATTAGAATTTTAAAACAAATTAGATTTAAGTTTGTAATTTAAATAAATAATAATAGTTTTGTAATGATTAAAATATTATTTGAAACGGAAACATAATTTCGAAGACGTACACACCGCTTTTCAAGGTAGCCAGCTCTGAGGTCCCGGGTTCGATCCCGGACGAGTCAATGTAGGAAACTACTTTTCTACATTGTCTCGGGTCTGGTCGTTTGTTGTACCTTTGTTCTGTACTTACTTGGGGATCCACAGCAATGTATGTGATTTTGTCCACATTTATTTATTTATAAATATGATCTTAACACAGATATAATATAATAAAAACACACAAATATTTTTTGTTATGTAATTACACCAAACGATGTATAATTTTTATTTAAGGAAATAAATTAATATTTTAGCTTGTACACATTACAAATTAGCAAGTTAACCTGAATTATATTGATATTTTTGTTTCAAGAATATTGTTTATTTTGTACATATGTATTTAAAAAAAACAGTGATGTTGATAATAAGTATTCTGGATATATTTTATTAAAATATATTTTTTTGTATAAACATACTGTATGTTATAATAATTTTAACTTGGTTCAAATCAATTCAATTGTTACTAATGATAGTTTCCCTTATTAGTATTAAATAAAAAAAAAAATGGTATATACCTAACGATTTTTCCTACATAGTTGTAAGGTATAAAATCACAATTATTATTGTTTGCTCAATGTATTACATAATAAAAATGTATATCTCATACACTTACCCCGGTCACTCACATGGGCGCAAACATTCGAACAAGGTTCGCGCGCTTTGTTGTCTGTTAAAAAACCGACACAACTTGGAAATGAAATCATTTGCAAATGTCGTCCTATACCACGGGTTCCCAAACTTATTTTGTCTACTGCCCACTTTAAGAATAAATTATTTTTTTGCGCCCCCATTTTTTCACCCAGTTAAAACCACTATAACTTCAAATTAAATTAATTATTGTGAGCTATATCAGCGGAGATTCGATTGTTTTTCTGGGTCTCTTACCGCCCCCCTTTAGGCCTGCAGCGCCCACAAGGGGGCGTTATCGCCCACTTTGGGAAAGGCTGTCCTATACCCTTGGGTTTGGGTATTCGTGCGAATGTGAGTGACCGGCATTAGATATGAATAATTTTTATTTTAAGCTTACAAACTTGTATCAAATGTTTTATTATGTATATTTTTAATCAGTTTACTACTATTGTTATTAAGTGAATATAGAAAATGAATCGTTAAATCATTATCAAATTGTTTGTAAAATTGATTCTTTATGAGTATTTTTATTTATTTTTTAAATATGTATCATGCATAAATTTGGTTTTATTGTGAATGCGTCAACAGCGTAGATTATTCAACATAACTAAGATATTGCATTGAATTTCTTGCAATGTTGTCGGATATGTCATTTTATTTTATTTCTTCATTTGCATTTATCGCCCGCCGCCTACATTGTGTTGTTGACGTATATCTTTAACTAATAATGGACCTACATTGAGTATTGTATAAATCTTATTTTTAAAAGAGTAACTTATGGAGTTTCTTGCCGGTTCTTCTCCATAGGAAGGACATTTTAGAACCGCGCACCTAGACTCATTTAGATTTGTAAGGTCCACTGTCCACGGAGTGTAGCTTCATAGACGCTTCCTGCAACGCGTATTTTTATAGTTCAGTGCGCTGAACTGCACAAGTGCACGAGGAGTATAGCTGCGTATGTTTTCAATTATTTGTGAAAATGTCGTTGAACCACGAAGATGTTATTCCGCTTATTACTACATCGAAGCCGCCAAAGACAAGAATTATATTGGGCGCATCCATACATAGAGAAAAGAAAACCAACTGTAGTTTGTTTGTAGCAGCAAGATAATTGTTATAAGAAGATTATTGTGGTAACAAAAACGGATATTTTTCCACTAACCGCACAAATTTCCAGCTCCCGCCATTTTTCCAAAAAAAATGATCACATCGTACACTCGATTTACTCCCTTTGTATGACACGCTGAACGGCAAGAGTCATGAAGCCTGCAAGAGCGACGCTACCGTCAACAGACTTTCAAGTTTTGTATATAAGCTGCAAGCAGGCGTAAATGAAGAATACGCGTCTATGCAGTCACTCCTCCGTGGCCTTACTTTAACGTTTCTTAAGCGACTTTTTGAAGTTTATGAGAAATAAAAACTTTTTAATTTGATTTGATTCTTTATTTTTTATTTTAACAACCCACTATGCTCCCGCGGTTAATGTCAACAACAAAATGTATGAAACCTTTATAAACCTATTATATAAAGGAAACGTCAAATATCATCCAGGTATTTCTGACGTTAACATGTTTGATAGAGTTACCCTTGTTTTAGTAGATTGTGTAATGATCAGAAGATGGAATTGTTCATAATTAACTGAAGTAGCTGTAGGTTAAATGTATTTTATTTAACAGAAACCTCATTTTACCTGGGTAAAGGACGAAGGCATTTTGCATTTCAGTTTTTTAATTGAATGATAAAAGTCAAACACACGACTAGTATTATACTTAACTTTCGTTTTGTGCTACATAGGGTATTTGAGTATAGTAAGAATAATAACGTTATAGAATATAATATATAAAATAAAACTAATAGCTAGATTTTTAAACCTTTTGCCAATGAATAGCATTTCACTTTTAATAGGCATGTTTCCTATTTTTTTTTTAATGTCCGCCTAGTAGATTAATGAATTTTATTGGACACGTATTTTTTCTTTTTTCCTGCAAACAAAAAATTATCAAAATACAGAGAAGGGAAATTACGCGTGACGTCAATCCTCGCTACAATTTTTACCAAGGCGTGGCGTCATAAGCCCCCACTCCGAAACTTGAAAGTGCTGTATCTTTGTAATTTTTTATTGTTTTGGTAAAAGAAAAAATACGTGTCTAATATTTTTTTATTATCTAACTGACGGACTAAATAGATTTTAACTTTTCATACCCAGGAAACATCCCTATTGTTGAGATCAGACTAACTAATAATTTAATAGACGGAGCAATATTTAGATAATAAAATTAAGCCAGAACGAGTACCGATCTTTTCCAATATAATATTTTCAATTTATGTTCATTTTCTTTAAATTAGCGTACGAATTTTTGTCTCCCAATACATGTGTGTCTATATGAGTGTCTGGACTGTGTCCTTGTAGTTTCCAAGCGAATGGACGAATTTTCAGAATTTTGTTATTTTATTTCTGTTGTGTTCGAGATGGTTCTTAGCTACATTTATGAGTCTGTTCAGTCTTATTAAAATTATCAAAATCAGCAATTCTCTAAATTGTCGGGGGCTCCTTAAATCCTTACTAATATTATAAATACGAAAGTAACTCTGTCTGTCTGTCTGTCGCGCTTAAAACTAGTAAACCGATTTAAATGAAATTTTTTACACAGATAGCCTAGAGCCTGAGAAAGGACATAGGCTACTTTTTGCCAGGCGGGCGGAGCTGTGGGAAACAGCTAGTTTTAAATTTATAGATGATCTGGTTTTTGGAATAGAGTTGAGTGCCTCACCCGATGAGCACGACGCCGGGCGCGACGTATCTGGTGCTGTGGCCGAAGCCGAGGGGGAAGGCGGCGCGCGAGGCGGGCGCCACGCCGCTCACGGACGGCGGCAGCTGGCGCGCCGTGCCGTCCGGCAGCCCTGCCTGCTTCAGGCACGAGCTCAGCCACGACGTGCACGTCTCCACGCCGCTGCTGCGAGGGTACTGCTTCCACTGCACACGGAAAACTAACTTACTCTAAACTTAATAAATATTTCGTTCGCCCTTTGGTTGCTGGGTTTTGCGTGGCGATTATATGGGAAAACTGAAAAAGGAAGCCAGATAAAGATAACGTTATACACTAAGTGATACTAAGTATAAACTATTACCCCCTTTTTAGATGTTCCGGTTGTTTTTATAAGGGTGATGTTACGGGCAAAATAAAGAAAACGAACCAAAGCGCGTGCACTACTGGCACGGGTTTCCGGAATGCTGAAAAGGGGAATCGTACGAAATTGGGGATATTACGCATGTGCGTTGTGTTATACGGTGCGAATAGGCTTATTATCACATGATGAATAATCACATTAGAACTCGGTAGGTCTATAATCCTAGTAAAGAGGGCGCCAGACTATAAGGGTGGGTTTTTTCAAAAAGTCTGTTATCGTAAGACCGTACGTCAACGTTAGTTTGAAATTCTCATATAAGCGGCAATATTTAACGTTAACAGACATGTATATTGAAGCAACCAGCCCTTAGTAGAGATTAAATATTGATTCCAACCAGTGCATCATTTAAAGCGTCGACGAACTGATCTTCGGGCATCTGCAACAGTTGTTTAGCGTTATCTTGCCACGTGGACCATACCAACGAGCTTCGTTTTGAATCTAGCGGCAGAAGAGCGATAGGCCCAGTGGGCAACCAGCGTTGCCAAGCAGTGGTGTTTATGCATTCCTGTAATGTTAAAACAACAAAAAAAAATTAAAGATCCAAAATATACTATAATGCATGTTTAAGAAAACCTTAAAGTAATTAAGCTTGTTACACACGAAATAATGAGATAGTCATTTTTAAAATTAAAAGGATCGTTTTATGATACATATTCGTACAAATTTCGTAATAAATAATATAATTAGTCTTTTATGAAAGACAAGGAGTTTTGTTTATGTCAAGGCTAAAAACTTTTAGTGGGGTCCTGCTTATAGGCATTGATTATACCTACACAAGTTACCTTCATAGTGACCGACGTTTAAAATCTGATCGCGTTGGTATATGTCAAAATGTTGTAAAATTTCAATAATGAATAGTACAAAATATAAGATAAGCACGTAAGTAAAAGAGATAGCTATTATTTAAAAATGTCCTAAATAGGAGGTTTTCGAGTCCTTAGAATATAAGCGCTAATAACATATCCGTCTTATTTTTATATTATATCTAGCTTCGCCCGCGACTTTGTCCGCGTGGAATTTAACAAAAACTAGCAACATTACTTTTACTATATATTTTTTTTCTAAAATAGAAGTAGCCTAAGTGCCTCCTTCTTACATCAGCTATCTGCCAAAGAAAGTCCCGTCAAATTCGGTCCAGCCGTTCTACAGATTAGCCGGAACAAACAGCCAGACAGACAGACAAAATTGTAAAAAAAAATGTTTTGGTACATGTACCGTATACATATACATTTACATGCATGTAGTAAAAAGCGGTTTTTAATATTACAAACAGACACTTAAATTTTATTTATTTGTATAGATATTATTACTTATAGGTATATAATTAATTACTTACTATAAAATACTTAGGGCAAAGTTACTTAATGTATTAAAGGCAAATTTATTTATTCTTTCCCCTCTATACCAACCGAGTGAAAATGCTCGTGGCATCAAACGCAAGAGTTTTTAAATAGATCTATTATATTTTTTATGTCAGTTGTTAAATAGATTTTACTTAGTTGCACTTTTTACTGTTTTGCGTCGTATCCATTAACCCCTTTCATCGTTATTACAAGTCAGGAATAACATTTTTTTATACTTTTAAACTTCAGGTTTGCGCAAGAGATTTTGCGCAGAGTATTATGGGAAGTTACACACGACCGCTAAAAAATTAACTGCAGTATTGTTTTATAAACTTTCTGAGATATTAAGTTGTCAATATTAAATGGATGGGTCCTAGTCGTTGAACCACTGAATAATCAATAGGATTTTACATAACCACAATTCGGAATCTGGACAATTTTTTAGTTTTTATTAATAAGTGAATAAGTTGTAGAAATCGAATAAATGACATAACTTTTTATTTGATTAGTGTCTACTTGTTACGCGCTGGTGGATATCGAACTGCTTTGTTTAGGAAAAGTGTTTTTGTTTTGGTACATTCTTTATTCCATAAAAAAGGAACCAGTAACAAATTTCCATGAAAAACAAACTGTATTTTTATTAAATAAATGTTACTATCTGTGTCGGATTTTCTAGCTGATAATATTTAGTTGGGTATCAAAATGTTTTGTATGTTGTTGATGAACTGCTTCGGTGTTTGCATGCCAAATTGGCAGAATGTAAAAGAATTCCTTAATTTTATATTCCACCTTATTGTAAATGCCTACATTCTGAGCAAATGAATACTTATTTTACTCTACCTTACTTTAAAATAAAAACGCCGCCAATAAGTTATCCTACTACTTAATTGTAAATTTAAATATATACGTTTTTGCAGGTTAATTAGGAAACAACATCATAATATACAAATTATAAAAAAACCAATTCACACATTAAAATGTTGTTGCAAAAGTTGCAATGGAATTTATTTCGCTAACGCTTCGGTAGACACAGGAACTAAGATAATGTGTTATGATACAAGTACCTAATTGGTATCTGCGGTCCGAGGCGCTATAGCTATTAATAGGTAAACTTCTAGTAACTGGACAGCCTTGGGTGTAAACGTGTATATATTTATGATGTTATTGATAAGCTCGTTAGTTTTTCTAAGTACTCACTTGTTGATCAAAAGAAAAAATAACAGACACGTGAAGGAGCTAGTTTCAACATTTCAATTGCATACAAATCTGATAAGGTTATTTTCCATAGCGGAAAAAAGAAAACTTTTTGTCTTTCGGGGGATAACTCACCGTTTTCAAGGAACCGCTGTGGTACGTTGTGTATTTTGGATGATGTGCCGAAAACCAGTAACGATGATTCATTATGCGTGGAATTGAGGTAGCCTTTGCTAGCAGTATGACTGGCATCAGTTAGTCTATACTTATATACTAATATTATAACAGGGAAAGATTAATTGTATTTCAGATTAAAAAAAAATACCATTGGAATGTTACATTATCCCTGAGTAGCAAAGGCTATATTCTGTAATACCCGTTCGAACTCGCGGCGGGTGCTAGTATAATATATTTTGGTAGTAGAAAGGCGAAGACATCATTCAATTACCTAACTATACTGACATCTTAGATGTACCGAATTACATTTGGAAATAAATTTACCTCGGCTAAGTTTAATGTGGCTACAACACCCATTTGGCCGTAGCTCCATGATAAATACTGTACTCCCATTGCTTTACGCACAGCTGAATTAGCCCCATCGGCACCGACCTGAAATAATAAAAAAATATTCAAAAGCTTATTTAAAAAAAAACGTTTATGAGGGTAATACAATAGGGGTGCGGACTGGGTATGAAAAGGCAATATCTATTTAGTCCACCAGATAGATAAAAAAAGAACTTGTATTTTTTCTTTTATCAATGCAATAAAAAATGACAAAATTAAAGCGCTTTAATATTCAGAAGTGGGGGCTTGTGACGTCACTTTTGGGTAAAAATAGTACCAACAAGTGACGTCACGCGACATTTCCATTCACTTTATCTTCCTTATTGTTTGGTTAATTAAAAAAAAGAAAAAATACGTGTTTAATATTTTTAATCGATGTGAGGTGTAAAAAATAATGGTCCGCACCCCTATTCTAAAGACCAACTATACAATATTACTTGACTTAAAGACAGTCTAAACAGATTAGTTGTTTATGATGTTAGTAATACAGTGCTGCGAGGTTTTTTACAGTAGTTATATTTGTTTTAAATAACTCTGTATAATTCTTTGTATTTTTCCCCAGGGCGGGGTTGTAAACTAAAATGGGATCTTACTTTAGTTTACCAGCAAGCAGCCTATTGTAGTTAAATATTACATTAAGCATTCATTCCTATGCAGAGCACAAAGAGGTAGACATAATTACATACTTTAATAACGCTACAATCAACAACATGTCTAATACACAAGCGAGCAAAAAAAAAGAGCGAAAGCTAAAATTATTTATTATATAGACCCTATTTTTAATAACGGGACCTTAGCTCGTAAATCTTGAGTTTCTCCGGGTTGGAGATAGGGAGCAGGCAGATCAAAGACTTACTTTTTAAAAGTAAATTCATATTGCCACTAAGGACCGGGATTCAAGTAGGAAACATTTGCATTTTTTCGTAATGAACCGCTTGTCTTAAATATCTTTAAGTTGAGCTTAGGTTGGCAAATATTTACCATTCTTTCAAAGTAACTCAAATAAGTTTTGCAAAAAATGAGCTTCTGAAGTATCTAAAATTCGCATAATTGTATATGTTGAAAAGGTTTCAATGACCTTATTCTATGCGTCTTAAAAGTGAAAATATTTTAAGAATAGCATGTTTTCCACAAAAGTTTTAAAGTAAACAGATGTGAGGATTGCGGTGTATTCATTAGTTGTGGTGGTTTATTTGTGTATGGCGTGTAAGCAGCTCGCCAGTCGGTGCAGTGGTATAACAGTGCTCTGCGCAACACACTGAACCAATAATTGCTCCTTGAACGTCCAAGTTTACGTGTTCGCGGAAAGTGCCCACCAGTGAGTGGTTTATAGTGCAGTGATAGTGAACGGTTAAGCATCTGATCCCCAATCCAAAAAATATCGTCAATGTAATCTATGATGTCTGTGCAATTTACAAATTTGATTAGATAACAGTGAGGTTCTAAACTTGATGAAAGTTAAATATTTTTATTGATAATCAGATTATATATATTTTTTTTTTATTATTGGAAGTCGTAACCCCACAAAAATATAGTATGTTAAAAAAATACCATGAACGACGTGCATGGCATATAGTAAAGTCAATGGTATATAGTTAATAAAAACACCACGACATACCCATTTCCTCTATCTTCTAAGCGTACAAGGTATGAGACAGTTTTTCAATAGAATTTCGGTAATTAAGGTAATTGTTTACTCTGAGTGGGTATTATTGGTTTCGTTTATATTTGTATCTGAGAAAGTAAGATGACGCAACCAGCCCAGAATTTAAGGTTATTGTACTAGAAAAACAGGAATTAAATCAGGAGACAGGTACTAAGTGACGATTTTTGCAATTTAAAATCCGTGGTATTTACCTATCCATTGTAAAAAAGCTGCGGTCTTATGTGTGTAAAATTAGATAAAGCAGTTTCGATTTTCTGCCTTCTCTAGTAAAAATAAAAAATAGACACCTACTCTAGTTCTAGTCTGGATATTTAAGACAGCCTAGGTTTTAATTCTCAATAGATACAAGGTTTAATGTCGCTGTTCTTAAAGAACGTTTTGAATGTAAATTATTTATATTTCAAACATAATATAAATGTGTATTGTTAAAATTTCAACAAAAGTAAACATGCTAATTAGATTATTGTTTTTGCAACAGGCGGTTTTCGACTGTTGTTATGTTATTGTTATCCGTAAATCTGGCATAATAAATATCCTGCCCTAAGATGCAAATAAATAAATATAATATTAGGTTCAAAAATGGTCTTATTTGAATAATGAGTTTCGAAAAATGATCAGAGCAATAGAAAGAAATCGCACTAAATCACGTTCAGTAGTTATTTTACAATGTTGTTAGGAACTATATTTTGGATAAACATAGGATAGTGTCAATTTATTTTTATTAACTAACTGTTACCCGCGGCTCTGCCCGCGTGGGTGGGCAAAAAGTGGCCCATGTCCTTTCTAAGGATCCAAGCTTACCCCATACCAAGTTTCATTCAAATCGGTTCATCGGTTTACCGAACCAACTAACGGACAGATAGAAAGAGTTACTTTCGTATTTATAATATTAGTAAGGAAATATGGATGAAAGGTTTTATTATTTGAACTATAATATAAATGGTTCCTTTTGTGAAGCATTTTTTATTTCATCCTTTGATCCATCTAATGTTTATGAAGTCAGCAGGGTAGGGGTTAGCATAGTTATTGTATTTTAAAATATAAATTAGTTTTGATTCACCTATAAATTAATGATTGATTGATTTTTAATGTTCCTTTATTAGGAATATTAGTTTAACCATAAGGGCGTGGAGTAACATTGTGCCTTTGTTTAAAATTTTAAATATTTCATATAACTGGTGTATAATAGTTAGATCAAACAATAGAAAAATAGGCAAGTTTAACAGGAACTAATACTATAAGCCGTTATAGACAATTATTATAGTTACAAGTCGCATTTTCCTCATAGTATTAGTATGCATACAAGATACCTGGATTTCCTTGAGATGTTTTCCGACTATATACTTGCCTCTAGGGTTCTTCCAGTGATTCTTATTCATGGCAAGAAGTCGGTAACATAATTTTATTTATGAAACCGATTACTTTACAAACTTATCTAGCTATAATGCGTTCTTTAGCCAGATAGTAATTATTCGAAGGTTAACCTATCATTAATAATATGACAATGACGCTTTGATTACTTAATCGATAAATAAAAATTAGTAATACCTGCATTAGCTTACAATGCTTAAAATATAAAAAACCGGCCAAGTGCGAGTCGGACTCGCGCATGAAAAGTTACGTATCATTTTATGGAGCCCCATTTAATTTTTAATTTATTTTTATTATTTGTTTTTATTGACGCAACATATATAGACCACGGTATATTATATTACTGTTCAGGATATACAGCCCTGACACACAGACGGACAGACGAACGGACATATAGCGGAGGCTTAGTATCAGGGTCCGTAGTATCCTTTGGGTCCGTACCCAAACCAAACCCTAAAACGCCAAAATTTAACAGTAGTTTATGATTTTATATATTGTACAGGCATCACAGATTGACACAAAAACGTGAGTTTTCAATGAACATTTACAAAGAATACATTCCACGGAAAACATCAAATAAATGTTTATAGTGCCAAAAAAGTCAGTTTTCATTGAGTTTCTCGGAAAAAATACCAAGAAGATCCCAATAATAACACAAACTTTATACAAAGCGGGACGAGGGGAAAAAATAATTGGGTCAGTGAGATCGATTTAGAATTAAAACGGCAATATGTTTTAATACAGAAATAATGTCAAGAACTCTCAATTCTTCATCTGGAGTATTTCGGACTTGACAACAGACAGTGTGACTATGAAAGATAATAATAGCCAGGTAAGTTTTTTTTATAGCTTAAGACTTATATTATCTACCATTGTTTACTGAAAACAACAAAAGAATAACAAACTTGATAACTGGTGATGCTAGACACTTAGGTTTTCATCCTAGCCTTATATCAAATGTGTTGAGCTCAGCTTTCAATCTTACCTTGAATACCAATAATTTACATGGAGTAACGGCCTCTACAACATATATATATATATATACTATCGATGTATATCTTGATCACTTATGTTGGTAGTTTAGAGAAAAAATAAGGAAACTATAGAGTGTACATATAGAGTAGGTATGAACTGTAGGCACTAGTATGAACAAATAAAATCGTAAAATTAGTGTTTAAACAGAGCGCGCCATTTTGTTCAAACTATCTCAAAACCTAATATTAGCCTAATGATATCGGAACCATCGATATATTCGCATAAATGTCTCGTCGACGAAAGATCACTTAAATCAGTAAGAGCGTAGTACTTTTAGTAAAAATTTGCTTATGCTTTGCATAAGGGGCTACTAGTGATGCGCACACTCTATGCTTGTCTATGTTTACTCTAAGGTTAGTTCATAATATAAAGCAAACATTTTAATATAAGGACATGCAAATCGTAGGTACACATGTATTTCATAAATTGATAATAATATTGTAATACAGTGTGTATGGAAGATTATTTATTACGTTGTAAATATAAGCAAGATTCCAGAAACAGCGAGCTACGTGATTGCTTATTTTCCGACATTATAAACAACAAATTAACGTCGAAACTGGCTTAAATAAATAAGACTTCATCAGTCTGGTTAATCAAGCTTACTAAACAAAGATGTTGAAGGGACTAGCATACCGATACGAGATCAAGATAGTTACATTATACTTGCGTCTTAATTTGATGACGAGAATAAAGTTCACTGTATATTAAAAAATATTATGTATTTTAAACTAATAACATTGTATTTTTTATAATTTAATTATTGTATTTTTTATAATTTAATTTTAGGTACTAAGTACAAACGTATAGGGACTGTATTTTTTTATTAAAGAGCAGACTTTTAATGCTATTTCAAGGATTATTACTTAAATACCTAAATATCTAAGTACCTAGCTATCTATTGTTTACAATGGATGCATTCCGAAAATAATGTAAAGTAACCAAAATTTTATGTTGTTTCCAGTTTTCATATGATAGAAACGTACAAAACGCCAGAAGCACGCGGTTATGACGCTCTAATATTGGCTGTTTGATTTCATTGTTTGCATGCTTGACTCGCATAGCAGGTGGTTTCGGTCACTTTATGACACGATGAATATAGAAACGGCTAATCGAAAATTATAGTTTCCTCAGCTATTTGCAGGATCTCCACATTAACAAACTGAAACGTTTAGTTGTTTAAACTGATCTACTGAGAACGACCAATGAAATATCGGGATCGGAACTAATTTTGTCACGATTTCTGTTATATTTTTACCTAGATCTTCAACAGAAAATAACTAAAAGATACACGTGACTTTGAAACTTGTCAGAACGTGTGCTATGAAAACAAAGCATGTGCGTGTGCGTTATAAGTTTACATTATCCACTCTGAATTTGGATCAGCTTATTAGTTTTGGTTAGATTTGTCTAATATGAAGTAAGAGCTGTCATCATTGTTTTATACGGAGAAGTTCCTAAAATAATTGTGTGGGTTGAGCTTGTCACGCATGTGTGACGTTCTTTGATGGCGCTAGCAAAAACTGTGAATAAACATTCTTAGTCTGTCTATAATGTTTTCCTAAATAAGTATATAGTGATATTTTATCACTGGAATCAAACCAATATACCTCACACTAGCAAGATTTTGATCTTGCATGGTTTGAATCAATATTTCACAAATAGGGCAATGACGAAATCTTAGTAGTTATAACTTATATATTTTTGTTGCTCTGATTTGATCCACCGGCGGGACTGTCATGAACGGTATTTGAGTAGCTTTCAGTTTTCAGTAAACCGCCGTCACGGGCGCGCTATGATCCGCAAACACGAGCGGCGCCCGCGAACCGCATCCACTAACGCTAACAGAAATAATAACAAAAAGAGGAAAAAGGTTTATATTCATTAGTGTGTTTTAAAATAAATGCATAGAATACAAAGTAAATCAAGGAATGTGATCTTTGTAACCCATAATAAATTGTAGTGGTCGTGCCACACAATGTGGTTATGTTTTGTAGTTAAATCCTGGAACGAATTAGTTTAACGAGTTGTTTAGTGTCGTTGAGATCAAAGGTTTGGTGGTGATAAATGTAAGGTTGTTAGTGTAATTACAAGGAGCGTGTGTGGTTGTGACAGGTGTACCGCGAGGGCAGCGCGCGATGGTGCGGCGGCATGAGCCAGGTGCCCGAGGACACGGACGACGACCTGGAGGCCGGCTACATATCTAGCGACGAGTCCGCACACGGCGTCGACCTCGCCGAACGGCTAAGGGTTAAGCCATCACCAGATATTTGGGAGCTAGGTACTTAAACTACGCAATAATGTTAAAATGACAGTAGAGTTTATACTTGATTTGTGCAAAGTCCTGAGACAGAGAATTTCTTTCTTTGTTTTTCAATAGTTTAGGGATCATGCAACTGATGCATGTGATGCATCAGTTGCATGATCCCTAAACTATTGAAAAACAAAGAAAGAAATTCTCTGTCTCAGGACTTTGCACAAATCAAGTATAAACTATTTTTTTATGTTATAGATCATGTGATACATAAACTATGTTGTATATTTCAGATGAGATCCGATATAATTTGCGACATCTTCCGCTCGCCGAAGAAATATCAACATCTGTTGAGAATGGGGAGTATGAGGAAGCCATAAGAATTTCTTCACAAACAGAGAATGGAACATTAACAGCAGCTTTATGGGCGTGTTGGCTTGGAAGAAGTTCGTTATTATCTAGATTGTTAAAGTTAGGATTAGATCCTAATAGAACTGACGAAGCAGGAAGGTAAGTAGACTCTATTCATATAAAATTATTGTATACGTTTTAACTTGTTAATAGAAATAACATACTTTCAGGACGTGTCTTCATTTAAGTTGTTTAGTGGGAAGCGAAGAATGTGCCAGACTGTTACTAGAGTATGGGGCACATCCTAACATGTGGGACTCAGCTACTGATAAAAAAGCAACGCCGTTGCACTGTGCTGCAAGCGCGAAGAGTTTAGCGTGCGTAAAGGTAAACAGGATATTTTCAGAGATGAAAGCTGACCTAAAACTTTTTGTTAATGTTTTTTATTTATATCGACAGGTGCTAATTGCCCGTGGAGCTGACGTCAACGCTGGTCTGAGTGAGCGCTCTCCTTTACATTATGCGGTACTCAGCGACGCGCCGGAAGTCGTGAAGGAGTTATTAGAATCGGGAGCTTGTCCTGATACTCCACAGGTGCGACCTGTTTTCGATATATTGGATACAAACCAGACAATTAATCATGATTCAATTATAAACATGGTAGCGGAAATATCCACAGCATAACAATGTTACTGAAACACAAATCTGTTTAGGTGTTCACAGAAACCCCTCTACATGTGGCAGCATCTCTTGGCTCTGCGTCATGCACAAAGCTATTATTGGACGCAGGGGCTGATGTTCGAGCAGCGGTAGGAGTCGGTCGGGCGACGGCATTGCACCTCTCTGCTGAAGATGGCCACGCTGAGTGCGCTCGACTACTTCTCGAGCACGGAGCGCGTATTGATTGGCCTAATAGTAGAGGACAAACTCCACTACATTTAGGTAAAGTACCAAACAATGCTGCTTTGCTTGTTTTCAACAAACATTATCTCATTTTCGGTTACATAATTGCTATGGTTTGGTATTGTTACAGCCACGTTGGCACAATCACTTGAAGTGGTTGAACTGCTAGTGAGTAAGCGAGCGGACGTCCGCGCTCGTGATTGTGACGGACGAACACCTTTGCATGGAGCCATTGTGAGAGGAGCCAGAGCATGTGACGTCGCACGGCTATTGCTGTCGGCCGGAGCGGATCCCAATGCTCCAGATAGCTTCGGATACACGCCACTACACATAGCAGCTCTCAATGAATTTTCTGCCTGTGTATTGTTATTGTTAGGTAAATATAGCCCAATCCAAAAAATATTACAATATCTTGTCGATCGTAATATATTGCTGAATAAAGTGATGCAATTTTGGTCAATGATTCACACGTCATTGAAGTACTTAAGGTTTTGCGATGAATTTATGATGTTTATAAAAATCTAAACTTTGAAAAGCAATCTTCTATTGTAGTGTTAAAGTACTGTTAAAATATTATTTATATATATTAATAGTTTTAACAAATTGCTTGCAGATTATGGCGGTGACGTGACTCTGCGTACGAATGGTGGGGTTTCGGCGCTATCGTTTATAGTGCGTCGAGTGCCAGATGTGGTGCCTCGGTACTTGGGCAAGTTAGACGAAGCTGTTCACATCAGCGAGCATGAGCTGGGCGACGTTGACTGTGAACTTGTCATAGACTTCAGACCCTTAGTGCCCAGTTTGTATAGAGGCGAAGCTGAACTCTTACTAGCTTTCATCGAGGTATTATCTACTACGAACATGCTTCATAATGTTTAACGATGCAATTTTAGTAGCTTGCAATTTTGTATCATTTTCAGGTGGGTCGTAAGGACGTTCTGAAGCACCCAGTCGCAGAAACATTCTTATTCTTAAAATGGCGGAGGATAAGAAAGTTTTTCGTTTTGAGCTTCATTTACCATGCTTTGTTCATCAGTCTTTATAGCCTATACATACTTCGTAAGTACATTTACGACAGTAAAGTTTATTTTGATTATGTTATTGGTTGATAACTTGATTCTTTGTTTTTCAGAGATCTTTTTATGTGAAGCAGTCACTTGTGACGTACCCACATATCTCCGGCCTGTACAATATTTAATACTTTTATTAAATATCTGTTTCTTATCTAAAGAAATATTTCAAGCATGCTTAGACTGGTCTGCCTATATTAGACAATGGGAAAATTGGTTGCAATGGTTAATTATAATCGGAGTATTTTTGTGTACGGTAAGATTTCTAGTACCAATATATGTAATGTGTGAGCTTTTTAACCCCCGACGCATTTATCTGTGTGGTTGTCTATGGCATCTTAGCTCCTATAACGAATAGACAGATTATAATGCGTTTTTTTTTGTTTAAAAGCTGACGTGATCGACATATTTTTTATCCATAATAGGGATGTTTCCTGGGTATGAAAAGTTAAAATCTATTTAGTCCGTCAGTTAGATAATAAAAAAATATTAGACACGTATTTTTTCTTTTATCAAAACAATAAAAAAATACAAAGATACACCGCTTTAAAGTTTCGGAGTGGGGGCTTATGACGCTACGCCTCGCTAAAAATCGTAGCGAGGAGTGACGTCACGCGTAAGTTACGTTCTCTGTATTTTGATCATTTTTTGTTTGCAGGAAAAAAAAAAAAATACGTGTCCAATAAAATTCATTAATCTACAAGACGGACATTAAAAAAAAAATAGGAAACATGCCTATTATTGTATTTGTTCTATTGGCGAAATTTCTAAATGTTTAATTTATTTTCTAACATATTTTCAGATACCAAGTTGGGATAACGGCGAGATTAGACATAACACAACAAATTGGCAGCACGATATCGCAGCTATAACGATATTTTTTTGTTGGTTAGAGCTTATGATGATTATTGGAAGATTTCCAACCTTTGGGCTATATGTACAAATGTTCACTACAGGTACAGCACATAACAATATCTATATCTAGTCATTAAAATTTTATATTATGTCCCGATGTAAGAACAAATATTTAGTTATGATGTTTTTTTAGTGACGGTTAATTTCGCGACGTTCTTACTGGCATACAGTTGCCTGCTCATAGCCTTTGGGCTTGCGTTCACCGTTCTCTTCAGCAACTATGCTGCGTTCAAGTTACCCGCCAGTTTGGTCAAGACAGTAATGATGATGTCTGGAGAACTGGAATACGAGGACATATTCTACAATAACAAGAACAACACGCACTATCCTGTGACAGCTCATGGCATGTTCCTGATATTTGTGTTGCTTGTCACTGTTATATTGACTAATCTTTTGGTTGGTTTAGCTGTTAGCGATATACAGGCGAGTAAGCTTATTCAAAGTACTTAAATTACTGTTAATTTATTTCTATGATTATAAAAAGGTGATATAAATAAAAAGGGATTGTTTTTGCTATTCCTAAGTACAGTTCGCGAGGGCTAAGATGAGCTTTGCATTTGTGTGAGTGCACATAGATAGTGCAGGCGTGACGTCGGCCTAAAGCGCGACACTTCCTTTGCTTGGTTTAAACCGGTTTATACAATTTTTTGGCAATCGGCTAACTTTACTTTTGGTGATCATTCACACAAAAGCAAAGCTCAGCTTTGACCTCGCAGACTGTACCAACTGCATATTTGTTAATTTGGATTACCTTTGAATTAAATCTTATTAATATGTACTCCGTCACGTTTCCAGGCGTTACAAGAGAGCGCTGGGTTGGACAGGCTAGTGCGTCAGACGCAGTTAGTGGCTCATCTAGAGAGCATGCTGTTCAGTTCGCTCCTGACTTGCGCACCAAAGCAACTGCTCTCAGTTTTACGATGGGGCGCGCTCTTAACTGCTTCTCAAATGCGGACCCTGACAATACGACCAAACGACCCCAGGGAGAACAGGGTAAGACTTATTTAGATTTATGTAAACAGGAAATAATCAGCAAAGTTGAGTGCCCCAGTACATTATGTATCAGTCATTATCTAATCTGTTGACTTACATTTATTTTTGGGGTTCCGTACCTCCAAAGTCGGAATCCTTATAGGATCACTTTGTTGTCCGTTCGTCTGTCTGTCAAGACTATTTATCTCGGGAACGCGTAGACGTATCGAGTTGTAATAAAACCATATACCAGGTCTACAGTCCCGTGAAGCTATGAAAAAACCAAACTTCTAAATTAACGTAAATAAAACATACGGCAAAAAAATGTTACATATTTCGACACTCTCAAGGGAATTAAAACTTATACTTCCCGTCCCGTCGACCTAGAATCACGAAATTTGGCATGGTGCTAAGTCTAACGTCACAAGTAAAGAAAAAATTGTGAATTTTAGTTTTTTAAATCAAACATACCTTTTTGCAATAACAAACTTATATTCACAGTTCGAAATTTAAGTCTCATACATCGAAGTATCAGAGATCATTTTTTAACTGCACAGTTTGTTTGTTTTTAAAGCAGAAGTAACCGTGACGATCAACAAACTTTGTACGGAATCCTCGGTGCGCGAGTTAGACTCTCACTTGTCCGGTTTTTTTTATACATATTTATGCTTCTTTTGTTTGATTACAGATACCTAAGGATTTAATAGCATCAGTTTTCAAAATGGTAGCCAGTCGTAAAGACACAAGAAAAACTACAAATACAAACAACAATTACGAGTTTAAAATAAAGAAATGTAAAGGGCAAGAGGATAAACCAAAACCGGACCTTGTAAAAAGAAAGAGTAATCTGTTTGACAGATATTCTGTTGAAAGTCAGCATGTCGAGCGAAGAAAGAGGACAACTTCGGCATCAAATGCTGATAAAACCAGGCCGACATCACTCAACATCAATGCAATACAAGAAATATGTATGGTCGACATAAAAACACAACTGATGGAGTTAACAAAGAGAATAAACAAACTAATAGAAAACACAGAATCTAGATTAAGTCATATTGAAAGCAAGCTGCAGCCACCGTAAACATTTATATCATTCATGAGATATAAATATGTATAATCAGGGATCAATTTCTAAGTTTTTTATTGTTCTGCCTAGTATTTTAATATTAAATAATATTCAATTTGCATGAGACAAAATAATGTATAGTATAGAGAGAGAGAGAGAGAGAGAGAGAGAGAGAGAGAGAGAGAGAGAGAGAGAGAGAGAGAGAGAGAGAGAGAGAGAGAGAATTATGAAGGTGATAATAAAATGTTTGCATGATTTACCATAGTACTGTTTAAAGGGTTACAATTATAAGGTTTACTGTTGTTATATTAATTTGTTGTGTATATATAAAATGAATACCTAAATGTGTTTAATTTGTGTTAACAATCAGAGGACTGGCTGGCATAATATTAATATTAAGGGAAGTTAACAAAAATAACTGTTATCAACACTATCATTTTAGGTCATTATGTAGACATGTAATAAGCTGTTGTGTTATTCTTTCAGTGCTGTCTTCTTTGCCATATAGCCAAGGTGGTATATTCCTCTTTGGTTAGTTGATTTTTAAGTCTCCTCCATCAATCCATTTGCCTTTCTCTCCTCCATTTCTACTCCGACTCAATTCACCCCAGTGATATTATCTTACCCAGGTAAACAAATTCAACTTTTTCATACTGATATTATAAATAGGTAAAGTTTGTGAGTTTGTTTGTAGGAAGTAATCTATGGACTTACTGAACTGATTTCCAAAATTCATTCACCAGTAGAAAGCTGCATTATTTCTGAGGGCCATAGGTTATACAGAAAGGAAAGAACACGGGGAAACCACAAAGTCAACCTACTAATTATTATATATATAAAGTAGTTAAGATCATTAGAAATAAGGTTTTACTTACCAACAGCTGACATGTATATGTGTCTCCGTTGTCCATCTGCACAATACTTTTTGGACTAGATCCTTCTTTTGGTAACTGGTAGCTGTCAATCTTAGCATCATAGACTATGTTTATATTTCCACTATCAGTGGAATGTAGCTCCGTGTTGATGGCATGTAGCATTACATCATTTTCTACAATGTAGGCAACATCATCATCTAACATGTCTGCACTGCTGAAGGCTATCATCACATCTGAACTTGCATCCCATACCTAAAAATAAAATTAAATAAAGTATTTAGTAAATACTTGTGCCCTCTTTTTATGACTAGTACCTTTTACCCTGCAAGGAGTCTAGTATTATAATAAGTTTATTATTTAAGAACATACCTGCATATATCTGACCGGTTGTAACCTCATATTTTCAACATGCCGCCATACATTGAGTGAATTCATTAAAGACTTTGTGTTCTGATTGAGAGCTACAACCCTGTTGCTGTATTCTGTCTTCAGTTGAAAATTCGATTTTGGGCTGGCTTCTAGTAATAATACTTTCAAATTTGATAGCAATGAGTTCTTTGCTGGAAGATTACACAATTACATTAAAGAGTAATCAAATTAATATTTAAAAAGTATTGTTTGGGCCCCTTTTAGCCTTAAACAGCAATTAATGGAAAGAGAGAAGGGAGGCCCTTGCCCTGCAGTAGGACACTAATATATAGCTCATAATAAATAAATTATAAATTATTATATTACTAGTTAAAGATTGAAGCCGTTTTATCAACATTTAGCAGATTATTTACTGTCCAGTTCACATACCAAAATAGAAACAATAGATTCAATATAAATACTAGCTAGGTTTAATGGATTATAAAAAAAGGCTGACCGCTCATAAATCAGACGGGAACACAACTAAATATTATAGATATTAGATAGTCCTTTTTTTTACATAAAATTATTTAAGCACATACCCATAGCACAGGCAAGAGAACATCCGACCATTCCTCCACCAGCAATTATTACATCGTAGTTTCCTTTAAAATTATCCTTGAAGTGCGGCGAGTGGATATCTTCTGAACTTAATAAGCGGACACTGGTAGTTTGAATACAACATTTTAATTGTCTATTCAGAAGACGTTTTACGTTGTTAACTAACATTTTGGCGGCCTCTGTTAGTACTATTCGGGGTTTAATACGATCTTTCGTACTTATTGCCAAATCATAAGGTATTATATTAGTAAGCACTTGTTGTACGTATACGGTATACTATGAGTGAAATAAAAATATGCGGCTCGGCTATAATAAATTAGGTTATTTTGTTTGCCATTAATATTTGACATTGACTGTCAAGTTGAAAACTGACATTTGCTGTCAATGTCAAAAGCAGTCAAAATAAAAAGTGTTCATTTTCGAAAAAAAAAACTTTTCTTGCTCTAAAGTTTTCTACGATAACTCAGTACCAACGCCAATAACTTTAAAAATAATCGTTTATGATTGATTTATTAAAATAAAATATAGTCATCATGCAGACAAGTAAAAAAATACCATATACTACCTGTAAAAAGTATAAAAGCCTCTAGTTATTTATTCCTTGTAAATATCTATAATTGTAGCTGTTCAATTATTCTAAAATATTATTTTAATGCCTGGTGCATTCTGAAAACTAATACAAACAATAAACTGTATAAAGGAGAGAAAAGCTGCCATGGAGACCGCAATGACAACAATACAATAGTAAAGGTATGTAAAGTAAAGAACAAGTTGAGAATTTAATAATAATGTAATACCTACTCAATTTAAATCGGTATGACACATCTGAACAGTGTATTTAAGAACTCTTGTCTTAGAGTTCCAGTAGATCCAGTTAGCAAAATGCCAAAATCTGCATATGAACGCAATGAAAAATATTCCAATCAGCAGTGTTCTATTGATTCGTCTTCTACGTGTTCTGTGGCAGCTGCAGATTTGGATGCAGATAAATTAAAAGAATTTTATCGTAGCATACCGGACTATAATGATATCAATCACTTACCTACTGAAGAATTTTATTCTACATTGAAATCATTAAGAGACAAGAAAAAAGTTATGTTGGGTTTGGCTATTGAGTTTATTGATGATTGTAATGGACGAAGTGATAAAGCCTCCGAAAACACATTAGATAAATCGGATGAAATCAACAGATTACCCACGGTATCAAATAAAAGTAATAAATCCAAACCGCATTGTTCTTCTCATAAAAAACTAAGTACAGGTGCTAAAATTAAAATTAACCAAGAACTTCCGAATTCTGTTACACGTTCAAATTCACAACCTACAAAAAGTTCAGGGACATGCCTCAAGCGATCGATAAGACAGAATGCAGACGATAAGACAAATTGCCACGAAGAGTTAAAAATAGCTCCAATGAAGAGCAATTTAGAGAAATCTAGAATCGAACGTCCAAAGAGGAATCACTCAGCTTGTTCCATATCATGGAATGATACCAAGCTTGAAAGTAAAAATGAGATCGATCAGAAATTTGAAGACTTTTTTGTAGGTAAAAAGTATGACACTCCTATGAGTAAAGTAGGAATTGACGATGGAGATGAATTTAGAACGCGCAGCATGCCGTCTAGTCCTCTCAGAATGAAACGAGCTGGATCACCTACTCGACGTCGGAAAAGCATCACAATCCCGAAGCCGTTTAAAATGACTGAAAGGTAAGCCTAGAACAGTACCGAGGTAAATTCATCTAGATGAGATGGTTAGGTTTAAACTGGGTTTCTTCCAAATGTACCTGTTTTATGTTTTCTGTTAATTAAGCAGAAAGAAAATAAGTTTTGGAAAGATCGCATTATCTGCATTAACTTAGGCATTAGACAGGTTACGGTTAAGTGTGTTTTACAGGGACGAAGATGAACGTATAGTCAGCGAACTACGATGTCTTCGAAAATCGTTCTCAGAAGATATGCTCCATCAAAAACGCGAGCGGAAGAAGTTTAAAGCAAAACCTGTGCCGATGGAATCCCGCATTCCTCTCTACGATAAGATCCTTGAAGACCAAGCAATGAGGTTTTCATCAGACATGACAGTACTACCTGTATGCTTCTTTAGATTGCACTACCTATTTATTTTTAACACTTATTTATATTTTGTCTAACAGCATTTTGACGAAAGAACCTTCATATTTTGGAGACACGCTGTGAATGTGCGTTAGAATCTAGTTATATATTATTTCTTTTATAAAGCATTAAGTTCGAAAAAACAGCATGAAGCAATAATGTTACTCCACCTGTTTTGTTTGCACATTTCGTTAAAAAAACTAATTTATGAGACCATTATTCACATTCTTTTCTTTTGTATATTAGGCTTTATCTTAGTTATAGCTCATATATACTTACTTAATGCGTCACAGCGTCAGTAGTCTTTCATGAAGGAGTTGAGCGGTTTGTACATAAAATATTCATGCTTATTAGTGTCATATTCATTTTACAGACGAGCAATAACAAAAATAAATAGCGAGGCAGAGTTAAGAGCACAAATGAAACCTTTTAGTTTCACAAAAAGAGAAGAAAAGGGGCTAGGAGGAATGTGTGAACGAGCTATTCATGTGTTACCTAAAAGTAAAAAGAAGAAAAGGTTTAGGGCTCGGCCGGTTCCGAAAAACTTGTTTTCGAATTATTTTTACGATAAAATGAAAGAGGATGAATTTTTCAGGTAAAATTAATGTTTAAAATTAATAGGTACTATTAGCTGTATATTATCCATTACTTACTTATTCTAATTAGTATGTTAGGTATTTTTATAGTTAAGTACCTATGCATTTAGTAACGGTATAAACAAGGCAGTTAAATGGTTCCGTTATTTTTAGATCTATGAATAAACGTATTAGGGCGGAGGAAATGTTACGAAGCGCAAATTATCCAGGGAGCATGGCGGCTCGGGACCGCAGTCGTCTGTCTACGCCAGCAGCTCACAGCGACTTGCCGATAGATCCATCGCCATGTGCACCATCTGTGTCGTCGTCCGATAGACAGAGATGCTCAAGCCCAACGAAAGATCGGAAGAAGCGAGATAAATATCCGAAAGAAGATTTCATTACTACAAGTCCACAACCATTCCGATTCAATACTGCCGACAGAGCAGCGAAGAAAGTGAGTAATATGTAATACATACTTGAAACAAATTTTCCAACAAGCTTGTTTAAGATATCCTAGAAACTATATATTTTTTTGGTATTTTACTTTGTTGGATATTTACAGATGCACGATGTGGCAATGAAAATGTATTCAGAAAACAAAAGCACGGAGAGTGGTACTAGTGGCATTGGGAACGGCCCAGGAGCCCGGGCTTACTCTGCATTAGACCTTCGGGCCTCTGCTTCCGGGAGGTCCAACTTAGCGGCTTTACTGAGGGCTGAAGCCGTCAGAAGAAGGTTCGAAATGGAGGCAGCCAGACATTTGGCGGAGCAACGTCGACGGAACGAAATGAGGCAAAGAGATCGCCAGCTACGATCCAAACCTGCTTGGCATCTTGTTAAAAACAAGTTAGTTCACAACATTAAAACGTAGAAATGCAAGCACGATGTCACCTGATGCGAAACTAACTCTAAACCCGTATTATTATTTATTATTTAATTTATTTATTGGTTAACAACTTTTAATTTAAATTTATAATTATTATTTGATAAAAACTACTGTATTAACAATACCTATTAGGATACCAAAGATTGGAATAACATGTAGAAAACATAACATATCGAGAATCGACCACATCCTACGTCTATCTACACAACACACTCATATACATAAGGACTTTACCGTCACGTCTACAACTACAGGTATTTTGTAAATAACTATTACGACCAATATATTATTGACCCAAGTGAAGACCAACCATAATTTAAGAACTAAGCAATGCATAAATTCCTATTGCAATGTTAATGTGCGAACCGAAAGATATAACTTTAGTAAGTAAATCTTTCTGCCGCACTCAGAGACTTTTACGGAAATAACGATTAGAAGATTCCTTAGTAGAGAACCTGAGAGGATACTGAAATGTTTACTTACAATACACTTACAATAATCTCTTAAATACCTAACCATAACGTCTCTGAGTACGGCAGTTATGCTGCAATAAATTTTTACTTTATTTTACGAGTATGTTCTTTCAGTCACGAAGAAGATATTGCGATGAGGCTTCAAACCCGTCGGGATGAGGAAAGAATGAGACGGGAAGAGTTTCTTCACGAGATGGAGCTCATGTATGGAAGAGTCCAACAGCAGCCGATGCTCTTTGAAAGGTATTACGCCCCGCGTTTACTGGCAACGCCGATAGACACTCTTCAATTATCACCTAGGAAGTCAACCAAGAAACGTAGCAGCTCCAGGAATAAGGCCTACCATTATAACAGTCCCACTCGATCCCGTAAAGTATCAATTAATGACACTGCAGAGACATACACCGGTGACGTCACAGAATTCCTGAATAGAATTGACATTGATGACAAATACTCAGACTCGGAAATTGTGACCGACAGAGATACAGGAAATAGATAGAGGACAAGTAGTTATTTCTTTATATTTAATTCTTCTCTTCAGCACTGTAATAATTTTGTTTATTTAGAAACATGTGATCGTTTTAATTAAATGTTTAATTAAATGAATCAAAGTTAGTATAATTAATTTCGTTTATTAAATTAATGTCCAATCAAAAATAAATATACCTACACAAATATATTTTGAATAAATAATGTTATTATTAAAGTATATAATTATTGCTATACTAATGTGGAGAGACCAAAGTTAATTTCAAATATTTGAATTAGAGCAAACGATCTAATATCCATTTGAGGAAGTGTGCAACTGACGTGTAGACTCCGGGTTTTTTAATTCCACAGATGGTTGGACCGAAGGAAACAACACCAATCAAGTAGTTTTTAGGCCCCTCAGGTGTATCAAATACCTGTAAAATTAATAACACTTAATATGTAAATTACATACGTTATTCGTCCGTTTTTATTCTTAGGAACTTAGATATGTATTCGGAAATATTTAGTGGATGATGATTCATGGGTAATTTTGAGGCAGACGCAAATATGGAGCAAGTTGAGCGTCATCAATTTTATTTGACATACGTCATCTCGGAACTCCTTTCTAAATCATGTTATCCTTCACACAATCCATTTTTTATTGAACATTAATACCTAGATAATAATGAAGCTAAGGTAGTCTTGGTGGTGAGATTGCACCACCTACAACGAGGTCTATAGGTATGTGGTAGTATAAAGTTTTAATTATAAGATACATAATAAACTTATGAACTAAACAGTGTCTCGCAAAACATTACAGACTGTTTGACTGTGAGATCAATATTATATTATCGTATATAATGTTGTAATCAATTCAAATACTAGAATTTTCCTTGAAAAATAACCGTTTTGATGTAATAAATCAGTTCCAAATGTACGAGAATTAAAGTACCTTTAAGGTACACGTACATGTGCAGTTTATGATAATCAAAGTTACTACATAATTAATAGTGTCTGCCGTACTCAGGGATGTTAATGGTTTCTTCTTAACGGATTGTCAGACTTCTGAGAGTTGGCTTAACAAGGAATCCCTTAAATAGAATTAAATAATTATGTCAACTCTCGGACTTCTGTGAGGTGGGTTAAGTAGATACTTAAAACGAGACTTAGGTATTCCTTAAGTAACCATTAACGTATCTGAGTGTGGCATTTAATGGTGTAGATTTACTAAGAATTAGAACTGTTTAAAAATGCTCGACTTTGTGAACTTTATGGTGACTAGATAGCCGTTTATATATATATCCTTTACAATCACGGTATTACCGAATGCATATCATATTGCATAGGACAGTTAATGTGGGCTTATTCTAGTTAAAACGTTCTCCATGTTACCTTCATGAGAGGGCCTCCTGAGTCACCGCCGCACGAATCCTTGTTTAGTTCCGTACCAGCGCAAATCTCCGAGTCGGTCACCTTATACCCTTTGCCGAATGAGTCACAAAGCGTGGGATCCACTACTGGAATCTAGAATGTTTTAGTTCAAATAGGTCATTTAGAATTACTTAGTATCTAAAATATATATTTTAAATAGTACTATTTAATATTGCTATAAAGAGCAGATCCCTTTTTCTATTTCTTTAACCTAATTAACTTACTAGGTGCACTTGAAGTTTTTTCGGCTTTGGTAAACAGGAATTTATGTTAATGGTCTTTCTACTAAGTGTAAACGATATACTCACAGATACTACTTGTAGTATTACGCCGCGTTCCTCTGTAGTCATGTTCGTCTTACCCCAGCCAGCTACCGTCAATCTTTCGCCAATACGGACATCAGACATCTGTTCTGTAGTTTTTGGTAAGCAGATGGGCGCCACATAGTCTTGGAACATAATTACAAGTTTTGAGTAAATTACGTACCTACTCGAATTATTCTGAGGGGCTGTTTAGCTCTCTCAACAAGCAAGTATCCACAAGACTTAAAAATAAAATCGAATTAGGTACTTATTCTGATTTGTCAACGATCTGTCGTGCTTCCCTGAGCTTACTTAGTGTGTTATGTTTTTTTTTTCGATAGAAAATATCTCAATGTAAAAATATGGTGCCACGCATAGCGATGTGATTGGAAAAGACTGCACGGTTTCCCGAGTGGTATCTATATAATATATGTATATACCTGTGCGCAACGTGCTGCGGGTTCGATCTCCGCATGGGATAAGCATTTGTGTGATCCACAAATCCTTTTTCAAAGTATGGGTGTTATTTGTGCATGTGATTTGAATAATCCTAAAAACCCCCACGACACAAGGATTCAATTTCTTAGTGCAGGAGTCGTTTATAATACAAAAATAGAAAAAATCATACCATTTAATGTGACGGGCTTTTCCAGTTCAATAATCGCGACGTCGTTGTGGAAGGCTGGCTTGTCGTACGAGGGGTGGCTGGTGATGTTCTTGACGGCGCGGTCCTGTACTGCGGGCGCGCACACCTTCAACTCGCAGTCAGGGTCGGTCCTCACATCGTACTCCCCAACACGAACTGTTGTCCTGATCAACATTATGGGGTTATTTTTAATAAGTCGGCAATCCGCGAAGGAATTAGGTAGGTACCTAATGGTCAATTTGCAACCATATAATCTATTAAGTAAATATTTTTTTTATAATAAAGATGACATGTTTTCTAAGTAAAAATCACATATTACTTCGAATTAAGAAATATTCTGGATATTCGCGTAGGTATTATGGGGATTAATTGGTTTTTAATGACCGCCCCTACATCCCCTAATCGGATTGCCGGTGTATCAGATAATTACCATAACTAACCACCCAGTTTTAATTACACTAAATATTTACTATATGTAGGTATATGTCTTGTATGGACAAGTTTTTAGGAAAGGAAATTGGTTGGTTAAGCTTGTCCCCATCTTTGTTCCAACCTGCCTCAATTTCACCTAGCATTTGAAACGGAAGAAGCAGTTGCTGCCTAGCAGTGCGACAATTGTGAAAATACGGCCTTAGAAGATTGGGCCATATTTTGTGGGTTTTAAAGATCATATAATGATTAACTGTTGCCCGCGACTCCGACCGCGTGAGTGTCGTTCATCGCGGCAAAAAATAGCCTATGTCCATTCTCGGGTTCCAAGCTTACCCCAAATCAAATTTCATCAATCGGTTCAGCCGTTTAATCGTAACAGACAGAAAGACAGACAGAAAGAGTTACTGTTGCATTAGCATGTATGATAATTTAATCGGCAAAATGCGGAAGTTTTGGTAAATGGCGAAGGCTATTGTAAATAATCAGTTTTGTCTGTCTGGGTACTACAGGATGGGTTCCTATTGCACACAAGAAATGTACCTATATTATGTCATGTGTGCGTTCGTTGAAATATCTAGAACCCGCGGACATTTAATATTGTTCAAAATATTGATATAATGCGTTTTAGAAAACAAAAAATCTAAAAGAAATATGTCAGGTAGGTACAGGAAAAGGCGGTTGCCCTTGAAAACGTAACCTTCAATTTTGTATTAATTAGACAACATTTTTGAAACTAGATTTTGATAACTACATATTCTTAAGAATAATACTTACAAATCATATCCATATTCTGACTTTTGCACGCAGTGTCCGGCGGTTATCACATGACGATCGGTCAACAGAGTGCCCCCACACAACCAAACCAACTCATCTTCCTCTACAACATTATAAATAAATAAATAACTAAGAATAAAAGAAAACTATTTATTATGACTAGGATACATAATTTAGACTTAAACCTCGCTGGGATTGGCCTTTTTAAACTTATTGCCCTAAACTCATAAGCCGGTAGTCTAAAGTCCAGACAAAAATTCACGAGTAATGTTAGAGTAAAGCAATGCAGAGTATTTTCTGGACTTGTCTTTTGGAAAATAAATAATAGCTCGATTCCACCATTCTTAAAACTTAATAAATTTACTTACCATGGTAAGTAAATTTATTAAGTTTTAAGATTTTTCCATCGCGAGATAGTTTTATCCGAGGAATAATTTTGATTTGTTGACAGTTGGGGACTGGTACATAGTAGCTCTGAACAGAAGTGCGTAGAAGAGGGAGAGAGAGGCCTTAGCCCTGCAGTTCATCCATACAAAATCTGTCAGACTTTAATTTTATTCCACGAATAAAAGCAATCTGACGCTGGAAAAATCCTAATTTATTATTTTACTGAATTTGGGTAATGTTTGATGTAAAAAAATTGTGTTATTAACATGAGTCACTATTTCATTTTAATGGGTCGAACTAAACGCTTAATGATTTAAGTAGTTTCAAGTAGTTTACTTCTTGGATTTGACCTCTGGCTGCAATAATGATATTCTAATATCTATG
Source organism: Diachrysia chrysitis (assembly GCA_932294365.1). Classification (NCBI taxonomy): domain Eukaryota; kingdom Metazoa; phylum Arthropoda; class Insecta; order Lepidoptera; family Noctuidae; genus Diachrysia; species Diachrysia chrysitis. Next base: position 5,998,370 of record OW028661.1, read on the forward strand.
ATGTAATATTGATAATGATGTCAGGTCTAAAAAAGTAATTTCCACGATATCCTTCATTTTACAATGATGATGAAGTTACAGAAATAGCTAAAGTAAACTACAATTCTTTTACTCTAATATAGTAAAAAATATTATATGTTCATCCCCTTAGTACGCAGCAAGGAAATAAAAAAATTAATAAACTGTAGTGTTTTAATGGTCGGATGGAAATTATGAATGAATAAATATAACTATTTCCTACCAAATAAGTGTTTAACTATTATGTCGTCTTCCTATGCACACTAGCGATTGTACAGAGGTGACGATTAGATCCAGATTACAGCATTACAGTAATAAAATTAAAAATATGATCCTGACCCATATATCCAAGTCGTACAATCCAAGGGAACTCTCCGAGAGCAGCGTTGACTCCTCCAATGATGCGATCGCGCGCATTGTCTCCGCAATCCACTGCATCCAGCTTGCTCCATGCTGGGTGCTTCGCTATCTCTTCAGAAGACAATTTTGTGTCTGTGTTGTGACATAAGAAGCTTTACATTCAACAATATAAATAAATAACTAAATAAATAAATGTGGACAACATCACATACATTGCTCTGAACCCAAAGTAAGTAACTAAAGCACTTGTGTTATAGAATTCAGAGACAATGAAGGTACCGCAAACACCCAGACGGACGACAGAGCCGGCCGGGACCTCAGAGCTGGCCACTCGACCACGGAGGTCGTCTAATGTAAAATATAATTTCTATATTTGCTCAAAATAATTTGTAATATTTAAACATAGGTAAAACTGTTCTCACGTATGAATATTTGCTATTTTTAACTCTTTAAGATTTATGTTTAGTGTCGGAAAAGTGAAGTAAATATTACTCCTACAGTTTTTTATGTTGCTGCTTAATTCTTTCTCGAGAATTTACGTAGGTATCTTGAGGTTGGACTCTAGATTCAACTTAAATAGAGCTGCGAAACAGGTTTGCTATCGCCCATAAAAGATAAATGGTTAAATTGTCATTAAAATGGACTAACAGACCGCTGATATACTGACGATGGAAACTATAATACTTACCCACTGAGATATCTTAACATAAAATTGCAATCAATCAGTCCAGTCTAGTGGTTAACATGTAGTGGCTGAAGCTTTCAAGTCAACATTTTGTAAGTGTAAAAGGCTAAAATAAACTTAAAAAGCTTTGGGCGATTCATCATAAATGTTAATTTACTCTATATACTCTAAACTGGAAATTATTTTAATAAAATGAAAAAAGCAGGATGTCGCGACTTATCGCGACGTCCTGCTTTTTTCCGTGCAAGGTACGTATTTTTCATGTACCTACTTATTTCTAATAATGTACCGTATGTTTCGGAAAACAGAAAAAAAATATAGAAAAGCGGAACGTGATAATAATTTCTGTTTCAGTTTGACTAAGTGATGATTTAGTTGGCGTTTAACGAAATTAGTTACTTTTCTAAACTGGTTTGTCAAGAAACTAGAACGTTTTGTATTTCTGATTTTTCTATCTACACAGAGTGTTACTGAAATGGTATATATATCCAAAAAGGGTGAAGAGTAAATCTCGTTTCGAGTCAGTTCAAAAAATTTCAGCTCAAAGTGAGTTAATAAAATAATTAATACCCAATCATTTTTTCGAATCAATTTTTCGACACCACAAAAACATAAACAGAACAAAACCATACCGCTGAAATGATGTATCTTATCCTATTTCCTTAAAAAGGAGTCCGTTCCGCCTAACCATTTTCCGCACATTACCCTTTCGCAGTGGAAACCGGGCTTTAGCGAGTGACGTAATAAGATATTGACCCTCGTAATGCGGTGAGACGTTTGTATTTTTAGTGTCGAATAATTGATGCAAAAAATTGTTTATCAATTATTTACGTAACTTATTTTTAGCTGAACATTTTGTAAACTGGCGCTTTATGTTTTATGAGGCCTTAGTACTAATTACTTTGGTAGGTAAATGAAGGGGTACCATAGAGCTTCATGTAGCGACTCCAATATTTATATTAATTTAACTCTGAAGCAATGATTGTATGATCATCGTATGTTTGACTCAATCTTTTAAGGATTTCATATTATTATTATTGTTTATTTAAATTCTTTTTCTATTAGGTCTTGCATGTTTTATTGACATTTGAACTATACTATACCCTTTTGTTGTTGTTTTAGAGGATACATGTACCTACCAAAAACCATTTACAGAGTCGCTATGAAGCTCTATCAGGCTGTGTATTAAACCCAAAATTATTAACATACCTACGCAATACTTGTGTATCTTTTTGAATACTTTTGGGTTAAAAAACACATCCTGTTTACCCACCTCTTATTCTAGGACACGCAACTCCAAATAATTGGCATTTAAGATTGAGCCACGGAACCAGCCATGAACCTGCGGATATCATGACTCAGTTGAAAAAAACACCATCGCAACATACGTATCTAGTAAATAAAGGGAATTCCTCATACTGCATTATAGACCAATAAAACAAACAACAAACGACTTACACTTAACTAGTTAATCACGGAAATACATTTTAAAACTATTATCTACTTAGTTATTGTTTTGTCAAAGTGCTGGTGTAATAACCACTTTTTACGGTTACCTTAATTGGCATACAAATTAAAGTATTACGTAGAATAGATAATTATAGTTATGCTAATTAATAAGTTGACGTGACTATTAAAGGGGATATACCTGATTCCAAAGATACTAAAAGTTAAACAAATGTGTCATTAAATGAGTCAGAAAATAAAATGATCTGTTATGCGGTATCAAAAAAAATTACAAGTTTATTATTACAAAACTAAATTTTTGCACACGTAACTTCAATTATTTAAACTTATCGGATAGCTCAACATTTTTATTTTAAAAAGATTTAAATACATTTTTCATTTACCTCTATGTTTTATACGTCTATAATTAGTGCGCCATAAAAGTATAAAGAACAATAAAAGTATATTAATTTCTTTTGTAAACTATGTGCTTACAACATTAATGAATTAGGAATAAATCGATTAACTTACCCGTAACAGCGTAATGTAGCAGAATTGTAAATGCAAAGGTGTACCGCCATTCGATCAAAAACATAATTGGTGTTATCCGTTTATTATTTTCAGACAAATATATTTGTGAAGTTTGTTGTTTGAACAAACGTTCATGACTGGTTGGTTTAACTTTTCAGTTTACGGTGCAAACGTGCAAGGAGAGGCAGCGTACAAACGATATTAGTTACGCGCGTGTTCTACACTGTTCTCACCTAGGCTTAGGGTAGCAACTAATCCTTACGGTGTCGCAGGTATATTTATCAAATTCACCAACATCCCATAAAGAGCACATATTCATCAACATAAAAACAAAATCTAGTCAATCACCTGTCAAAAATCATCACCGTTGAATTCTGTTAAATAGGTCAACAAAGCATTATAAGTTAGGAATGGGCCTGTTTCCTATTTTTTTTTTAATGTCCGTCTTGTAGATTAATGAATTTTATTGGACAAGTATTTTTTCTTTTTTCCTGCAAACAAAAAATGATCAAAATACAGAGAACTGAAGTTACGCGTGACGTCACTCCTCGCTACGATTTTTAGCGAGGCGTAGCGTCATAAGCCCCCACTCCGAAACTTTAAAGCGGTGTATCTTTGTATTTTTTTATTGTTTTGATAAAAGAAAAAATACGTGTCTAATATTTTTTTATTATCTAACTGACGGACTAAATAGATTTTAACTTTTCATACCCAGGAAACATCCCTATTTTAAGTTTTTTCTTAAAATTATGTACAGTATTATATTTGTTATTAATAGCCATAATAAATACATCAAAGTAAAACGTAAATTATTTTGCATTATTCTTTATTTTCCATAAAACCATCATATTATGTGACAGAAAATCTTTACTTTGTGAACCGATATGGTTCATTATAATTATTTTGATAAGAAATGTATTGGCTCACCAAGTTGTTGATCAGTCTTATAAACAATTGTTTTAGTTTGAATCATTCCAACACGAAAAAACCCACGAGTTCCTAATTAAACAAATGCCTATTAATTATAACATAGGTAGCTAACTAATTGATTAAGATAAAAGTATGTTGATATAGGCTTCGGTTACAAGATATAAAATAAACCAAGTAAATCAGAAACTGTAATGACAGTAATTTTTATTACGACAAATAAAATAATACATTTTTTTCTTAACCTACTTTTTCTTAACCTTTACTAAGCCTTCCTTGGTTTAAAAATAATTCGTTTTTTCTTGGCTGCTATTTGGGTGGTGTGATGGTGTAGGGATCGTGAACCTCATCTTTGTCACTCAATTAGCTTGAAATTGGGCCTGTGTGTGTCTTTGTCCAATAGTCTAATTAAAATTAAATAATTTATTTTGATCATGACTTGAACATACAACTTATTTTTCTCTTTCTCCAAGGGGTGAAATAATTTAAGCGCAACGTCATCGAAACTTTATTGATTGCCTTCGGGTTTCAGGAAAATAAACAGTTTTTAGGATACTTAGTCATTGCATTGTTATTGAGTTAAATTATACATGAGAGGATGATTTACTTTTTCTGTAACTAGGGTTACAAATTACTAATAAGTATATAGCTATTTTAAGATACTGTTCACATAATATATTTACAAATCACTTTTACGACAAATCTTATTCTAAAAAATGGTCAAACCTGTCTTCTGATTCCTTCTAATAATCGTATCAACCATCTGTACTCAGTCAACAAACATACTCTATTCAAATTGATGTATATATCATAAATTTGTTTATATTAATAATTTGGAAAATAAATAACAATTAATTTATTATTTTTTATAATTTAATTAACAATAACAATTTTAACTCCTCTTCTCCTCTTTTTCCTTCCTCAAACGTACCGAACTTTATTAAAAACAATTAAAATTGTACTCAAAATGTAGTTTAAATATTGTTGTACTATAAATGTTTGATGTTTAGGTAATGCTGCGTTATTAAGAAAAATATTACTAAATAAAAAACAATGGATAAATAGCTATAACCTACTTAACTAGTACATTCTAACCAGAAAAAAATTGGTAAAACTTACTACAGATTGAATATCAGGATTGGAATCTTAAAGAAAAAAAAAATCTACAAACCTTTTGGAACAGTAGGTATATACCTATAAGTAAAACAAATAGGTAATCTATACCTACTTAGAAATACCAAAAATAAAGGAGGATGATTTAAAAATTGACATTGTCGGGGGAAATAGACACTTCATCTTCCTTCCTGAGATCTTCTTCTGAAACTAATTGATATTGGCCATACAAAATTGTAAAAAGTGACAGAGCTATTTATCAGATAGCTCCATTCTTATCTGTCACCAGAACAGTCATGTTTCTAAATCGGTAATTCGATATTTCTTATCCATAATTAGTAGATTTAATATTTTTGTTATTAGTAAACAAGAATAGTTTCTAGTTAAAAAACAAAATTATTATTTTAATAAATAATAATATATTTTATTTATTATTTTAATAAATAATATTTTTTAATAAATACAGTCGAGCAGTAGCCATATTTGTTTATATCTGTTTATCGTTAAACCTGTGTCTAATTGAATTGGTTAAAGTTGTAGCTTGAAAATTGATTACAAATTCACTATACTAACATACACGATACAAATTACAATATTTATTGCAGTTTATTATTAGGTTAGGACCAAATAACTCTGAAAATTGCAAGCACTTAACTAAATATTGAATAGATGTATAGTTCGATTCAAACTTAATGGCGGCTGTGAAGTTCGCTAAACGCTGCGCAGTACCTCGCCCCGCACCCCCGCTGGCGCATAAGTTTGGTACTGCGCAGCGACTCGACTCGTGTTCACAGCCGCCATTAAGTTTGAATCGAACTATACCTACCTAAAGTATGATCAGTTCCTGTATCGCTGATATTTCCAAGCAATTAGGGGACATAGTACACATAGTAGGTACGTACATACATCCAGATATGGATATTAAGGTACGTTGTCTTATGCGAATACCTAGGTATCGACATCGCCATAGTTTGCAGAGGAAGTCAATGAGGTGATCTCTTAAACCGAGTCGCTATTGTCTTAGATTATATCTACTGAGAACCACTACGGTTAGTCATCGTTGTATTTTAGTATCAACAGCTTTTTTACTTCTACTATAAATGAATGGTTATGTTGAGGGTCAGGAGTAATATGTTTAAAACCTGCACCTAATATGAATCACAGAATTCGTTTAATTTCTCAGAACATGATTGTAATAACTACCTACCATCGATCAAAAGTAATGGTTGTATAAATTCCTGTTAGGTATCTATTAAAAGCAACCTTTAAGGCCATGAACTTACTTGGAACAGTGTAAGGCAAAAACCGGCATCGCCTGAGCATTTTAGTAGTAAAACTATTATCGAGTTTAAATGTCTATGCCGAGAATTCTAAAAGTTTTATCTTGGATTAGTCACAGCAGCCGCAATATGTGATACCGATGAAATGGTTTCACGTCAGCTACAAGGCTTCACGATCCGATCCGATCGGATCACGGCTGTGTTATAAAGAAGTCATCATACAGTACCGTTTTGAATGAAATTGTGTCTAGTAGACCCATATCGTAAACATAGGCACATTCAAGTCAAGCGTAAGCACATTTTCAGCTAAATAAATGTACGCTCGTTTACTGATTTATTTGATTTTCCGTGCGACGACAGACGTTTATGCGAAAATATCAACATTTCCGATATTATTAGGCTAATATTGAGTTTTGAGATAGTTTTAATAAAACGGTGCGGTCTGTTTTGACACTTGACGATTTTACATGTTCACACTAGAGTAATCAGTTCATACTCGAAATGCGCACTCTATAGTTGACGTATTTATTCCTCTAAGGGATTCCTTATTTAAACCATCGTTTGTATATCCGTTCCTCGGTATTGCTGGAAAATTAAAAACGTCATAAAGAGGTTTGTTTTCTTTCGTTCCTGATATTTTCAAAAGAGCAGGCAGAATAACTCATGTTAACAGCGTTCTATGGAAAATCCCAAATAAACAATTTACTAATACTTATATACCTATTTCACAATAAATTATTTATATTATCTTCCTTTTCTGAAATGCGGAAAATTCAGATAAATCAAACGAATCGTGATACAATATTGAACTGTAACGGTTTACATATTTAAATATTATTGGAACGCGATATGGTAAAACGATTTGATGCACCTGTCATTACTTCGTCCATGTTTTTTATAGAAATTCTTATCGATTTGTTAACTTAGTGATAGATGACGTTTTGTAGTAAGTTTGTGAGAAGTTTTTCTTTTTTTTTATTATTTCGTATTCGGGAAAACGTGAAAACGTCTAACAATACCTACTCTTCTTCGAAAATATCTTTAATAACCAGGTTAACGGACGCTGGTTATTAAAGATAAAAATATCTTTAATAACCAGGGCCGTTTTTAGACGTTTTCTTGAAGACCGTTTATAATTATGAGGTAGGTATTATTGAGAATTAAAGTGTTAATTAACTGTCAAGTGTGTTAAGGTTAATATAAATGGAACTAATCTAGCTTTTTTCTGATTAAAGATGAAAATGATAACAAGTAATATTCTTCTTTCTGTAAATCTTTCATTATACCCACATATTTTTTACTTCTTTTTCTAGCTTGGTTGTATTTCTCCTCCATTTTACCGCTTCCATTATGTTCTTGCAGGTTATTTCGTAATAATTCCCTTGAATGCACTTACAGGTACATTATCTACCTAAGTTAGTTAAGTTTAGTTTTTCTGTTTTAAGGTTTAAGGTTTTTTAATTACTTCAAAAAAAACGTATTTCCAAATTTCTTAAGTCTCAGTTACTTAATACTTAATTTTTTACTCATCTAATATTAAAAAATTGCGATGTACATAGGTACTTAGTAGGAATATGAACCCGTAGCTACATTGCAAACTAAAGGACAAGTTAATTTACTTATATACTAACATGTTTACCTATTATTTTAATTATTTGTTACGCATTAACGCATGCGGAGCGAATATTTGTAGTTAAATACAAATAATAGAAGGAAAAACTTAAACCTCAGGCAGGACTCGAACCTGCGACCACTGGCTTGACGCGCCAGTCGCTTTACCAACTAAGCTACCGAGTTTACCTACTCGTTGAAATATTATATGGAAATTATCAAAAAAGGATGTTGACAATTTTTTTTTAATGTTCAGTTTTTACGTGACTATTAAATTAAGACGATACCTACATCGATTATTGATTTAAAGTGTCGCATGACGTCACGATATCTTACGTTTTGTGTCACGTCGTGACGCAATTAGCCCCAACTCCTGAACTTTGATACGTTTTATCTCCTTAGTTTTTAGTTATTTTAAAAAAAGTAAAATAACATAACTAATATTTTTTCTTATCTAATTTACGGAGTAGAATAACTGAATTTTACTTTTCATACCCAGGGAACAATAAATTTACCTACCTATTACCTTACGTTAACAAAAAAATAGGAAATGGATACAAGACTGATCTATTCAAACCTAAATAAACTTAGGAATAGGTTACGCAATTAAGAGATAAAAACAAAACCTTGAGGTACAAAGATCAGATATTTTTCATTTATGCGTCCATCGAACCTAAAGGTAAACTAGTTGTGCCCGAGGCGCATGCAGTAACCTGCATTTTTGTGCTTATCATACTACAGGTTTTAAGACCCGTCGTCGGGCAGAACTCCGTGTAAGCGCACGTAACAGAAATATTTCACAAAAAGTAGGTATAAGAAGATCGCAGCGCTATCGAACAGACTGTGTATTTTCCCGCGGAACTAGTATGGTAATAGCTGTCTCGTTAATCTAGTCGACGATGACCCACTACGTCACCGATCATCTTCTCAATCGAGCGGTATCGCTTAGACCTCTTTAAGTAAATTACAAGTTTGAAAACATAAAAAACAACAACACAAGGAAAATAACAGACGCGTGAACGGCATTTGTACACTCGTATAAAACCAAGCGACGCATTCTTAACCCGCGCTTTATCTGCGAATAACCCATCTACTCGCACACAATTAATTTTATCGGTTTAAGATACTTAATTTGAGGAAAATAGATTATAAGTGCTTCCGAACGATGTATATTTAATAGTTCATTTATTAGTGAATATTGTGCGGGCTGGTTTGTTGTGACCGAGCGCTCGGTGGGATCAGTGTGTTCTGTATTTGTTATTGACAGTGATGAAAACAATTAATAATGTTCAAGTTCGTAATACCCGTGACTGTGTTCCTGCAATTATTGCTGCTCACGGAATGCTGTAAGTGCAATTTGATTTTACACCTGCCACTAAACTTAAATCGGCGATGGATCGGAACGTAAATAATTAATTAATTTGTTTTATAACCATTTCCAAACGCGATGTTTGATTTAAAATTAGATATTTACAAACACTGATTAGGCAGACAAATGAGTGATATAGCAGTATTTCTTTTTCATGGTACTTAGACATATAATTTGCACTCTTATACGAAGTTTCGTGATTTGAGGGAATGAGATATGTTTGCGAAATTGACGTAGATGTAAACAGTGCTAAGTGAAGAGAAATACAACTCGAAGTTCATTGGATACATTACGCACTGAAAGGATTTCTCAGAATTCACCTGGCAACAGTTCCAATTCGTTAAACTTATTTGATAACAATAACTTTCCAGAAATTGTTAAAGGTTTGTTGATTTGTCTTTGCGTTTAAAAAAGCAAAGTTAAATCGAAGGAAAAAAATATATTCTGGTATTTATTACCTTCTTACACAGAAGAGACTTTCGGATGACTAGACCTACATGCAGTAGGTTCGTACATTGGTAGATACATGATACAATTTACATGACGAATTATAATTAAATAATACCTAGGTATTATTTAATTATTATGAGATCTGTCTTTATCTAGTATCTACACGACCCCTCAAAGGTGTTGTGAGGTGCTTTAATATACGTACACAGGTTCCATTTGAGAGAAATTAATAAAAAAAACCTAAATAGTTAGTATACCTGTACGGTTCTAAATATTATTAATGTCATGTATAAAAATGATAATCTAGATACTATTCTTACCTACTCATATACAAAGCCATACATAGGTAATTATGAATGAAAAACTAACTATGTCTGTTTGTCTATTATGCTTTCACGCCTAAACCGCTGAATGAATCTTCATGAAACTTAGTATCTATGCGGTAAGCTTGGATTCCGAGAAAGGCCATAGGCTACTTTTAGTCGCTATAAACAAAAAAATTGACAACGTGGATAAAAGCTAGTAGTTTATCATCTGGATTGCCCCAGCTTAAATTAATTTTAAGTATCATTCCTGTTTTTGTTTAACTTTTCCTGGCACGACGTCCTTTATTTGTGTAATTAACTAATAAGTAGGTAGCTAAGTATAAAGTACCAACTGTAAGGATAATTGGAAACCAAACATAAAGGTTGTTTATAATTAACGACAACAATCTATACAATAATGTACGCAAATAAAGAGGTATTTATTTTACTAACAAGCGACCCACCCCGGTTTTGCACGGGTAAACAAAACATTATTGCATTATATAGGTACACGAACCTTCTTCTTGAATAACTCTATCCATTGGTATAAACCATATGAAAATCAGTTCGGTAGTTTTTGAGTTTATTGCGTTCAGTTACACATCTAAATAATTATAGTTATTTATTAGCTAATTGTACGTACCACGTTCGCACCTACGTACGGTTTTTCCGTCTTATCTGTGTGCTAAATTTCATGAAACGGTGTCGAGCGAGTTGTTTTTGCGTGCGTACGGTAATAGTGATTAATGTTATTATTATTAATAATTACCGGTTGTTATTAATATTTACTCCAACAAAGGTTAATGTGATTAATCTTGCGAAACTCATCAATTTAATCGATATATTAATAATTTACCTCCCTCTTATGTAAAAGTAATAAAATAAACAAAAAACTAACGGGTTTTTTTTTAACTAGTTTAACTTAGAAATTAAACTATTTATACTATTTGGAGTACCTCGACTTATAATACCCCGACACGGTGAGATTAGGTTTAAAGTTTCGTGTCTGGTTGCTTCCGACGTTTTCAGACTCCAAGAGTCATTTTATTAAAAAATATTTCTAAACTGATCACGGTAATTGGTAATTACTAATAATGATTGGTAATTATCAATATTACCGTGACATACACTAAGAGCTTAGCGATATTGCCTTTGTACATAATAATAATGCGAAATGTCTCGAACTAATCCGAGTTAGTATTAGCAAAGAATATTCTTGTGGTATTAGGACATTTAGGTGATTTAAGTAGCTATATTCGTTTGTAACAACCATCACAACAATCCTTGAAGTTTTTTAATTATATTTCTAGAAACTTCCAGTTTAGTGGGAAGTAAGTCTACAATTCTACATTCAACATTAAGTCTACATCTATTATTATAGATTGATTGAATGTTATTAAGACATGGTAATTAGGTACCTATATAATTAATTCCAAACGTGTTTTAAATATAAAAAGAACAAATAAATTAGTAATTTTATTTAAAATTAGCTTTTGTCTACGGTTCCGCCCGCGAGGATGTCGGTTATCAAGGCAAAAGAATCCTTCCTTGGGAATGTCTTGTCTTGGGAAGTCGTTTCTTGGGCTCCAAGCTTACCTCAAACCAAGTTTCATCTAAATCGGTTCAGCGGTTTAGGTAAAATCGTAACAGACAGACAGGCAAACATATTTACTTTTGCATTTATAATATTAGTATAGATATGAATTGTTAATATAGCTACTGACCATTATAAAACCACAAAACATGCAAACAGCATTTTCTGGTAATTTTGTTTATTAGCTCAAATGATCCGGTTTTAATAAACTGAATGTGATGTCATGATGTTTGTTTTTTGTACATTTTAGTTATATTAATCCAACTCGTTCTAAAACATAGATTGATTCTATATTCTGAAGAAGCAAAAACTTGTAAAACACAAAATAGGTATGAAATATAAATATTTTGCTGGAAGTTTTGTAATAACGGAAAACAATGCTGATGTACCACGAATGTGAAAAAACAACACAAATAGTTATTTAAAGGAAATGATAAAGTATGATACAATACAAATATTAACTGTTTAATGCAAGTAGGCAGCCTTCCCGACTAACCATTTCTTGCAATCTTATTGAATGGCCAATCTTATCATGAGGCATGACCGCATGAGTTGTTTTTTCGGAGCCTTGATTTGGTAAGGTACACACAGCAAACTAGATAGGTTTGCACGCCACACTTTTGTAAGCTGAATATAATAGCTAATAAAAAGGTTAGTGTATCATATAATAGGTTAGTGTGGCTTGCAAACCTTTTTAGTTTGCTGTGTGTACCTACTGCTAGTTATTTCTGGCAAGGTTTTCGAATTTCATGCATTACGAAGTTCATAATGCAAGTAGCCGTTCCATTGCCCACTAATTACCAAAAAACTTTCCCTTATTTTTGTTCCTGATTTTAAAATTAGATTTTTATTAAGATTTAATAAAAATGACAAAAAGCTTAAAATAAATTACAATATCGACAATATCGATCTGTAAATTATACTATTGCTGGCCAACGGCAAAGGCCTACTTATTTCTTTTCATAAAACCTATCTATAGCTATACCAACGTTCTATGTAAAGAAATACATCCTGTACTAAGTAATAAGCGATTACTAGATGCAGCTTTTACACACTGAATGATGACAAATCTTTATTACTCAACCTGTCTCACTTTTAACATCTATTACTTACAGTATATTCCGGAGACAAATGCACGGTTGATGAAGGTTCAGGTAGCTGTTTACCCCTGCTGGAATGTGAACCAATCGTCAGTGAGATCAAAGCAGCCGGCAGCCCGATGCCTCTATTTATGAGGAAGAAACTACAAAAGCTGACATGTGGCTTTGAATCACATGAACCTATGGTAATTATTTCTTGGCTTGTATAAATAAAATAAATAAATGTGGACACGTACATTGCTCAGAACCCAAAGTAAGTAGCTAAAGCACTTGTGTTATGGAATTCAGAGACAACGAAGGTACCACAAACACCCAGACCTGAGACAATGTAGAAAAGGGGTTTTCTACATTGACCTGGCCGGGAATCGAACCCGGGACCTCAGACCTTAGGACGCCACTCGACCACGGAGGTCGTGAAATGTCCTCAAGTCATGTCAAGTTGTGTATAGAATGGTACTTCCACTGTCGGAAGAATGGAGGATACTGTTTACCAATGGAATATTTCCCCTTTGTGATCCAAGTACCAGCTTTGTCCGACAGTTACTAGGTACTCATTTAAAATTACCAATAGTGACCGTTAATCGAGAATAGAAATATTTCTTCTACTTAAAACAGATGTCCCCAATACCTATCTAAATCCAAATGAATCTATGATTTGTTTGGTGATATATATTTTTACATTAGTCCTTTGACGGTTATAAATAAGGATAATTTATTGATGTAACAAAAAGTTTTATATCATCTTGTTTATAATTTACAAATTAATCAGGGATTTAAGAAATCGTGGGACTTTCCAAACACCATGTTTTAGATTGCTGTGACTTTGAATAACTTAACTTTATGCAAATGACTCAGGATATTTGAATAATAAGACAGTTGTAAGATACAACGTTAATATTGGCTAACGGTATACAAGTAACTCGTTTTAAAAAACATTTATAAATTTGGTTTATCGGTAAATATTCGTAGCGTTACCAGATCTATTATTTTTATATTTTTTCTAATTAGGTACTATAATAAAAAATAAAACATACTTAACATTAACTTCGTCAATTTACAGGTTTGTTGCTTGTCGTCGACGCAAACGCTCGGAACGGACCCTTCCGAACCGAATCGTGGAGGAAAACCTGATGATCCGTTTACCAACACTGTGACTGAGGACGATTTAGAACCATTTACAAGAGCTACGACAGATACTCTTGGTCCGACAATAGTTGAAAATCATCCGAACATAGGTCTCCTACCAATAAAATGTGGTAACATCGAAAGTGATAGGATTTGGGGAGGGAATAGGACACGACTTTATGAAATGCCTTGGATGGTACTCTTGTCATACGAGTCAGGTAAGTCTCTTTTGACTATACTTTCTTCTGCAAATACTGCAACTCTTGTTAAACCAGGAGCAGGATATTCAAGCTCTATGTTTCTCAGATAAACTGTTGATTGACTTTTAATTTGGATTTGATTTATGTAGATAAGTTTCATCTTAATTGCAATGAAGTATTAATGACAGAGAAATGTTACGAAACATGGATTGAACTAAGATTAATTACAAATATTCGCTCCCCATGCGTTAATGCGTAACAAATAATTAAAATAATAAGCTTCGAACTTTTCGAAATTGGTTGTGGTGAGAAAATTTCTATCATTTCTTTGTACGATTTATAGGTCGAGGGACAAAGTTGAGCTGCGGTGGTTCACTGATCAACGAATGGTATGTCTTGACGGCTGCTCACTGCGTCGCGTTCTTGGGCACCAGGCTACGTCTAAATGGGGTGATCCTTGGCGAGTATGATATCAGACAAGACCCTGACTGCGAGATGTCAGATGGTAGAAAATACTGTGCCCCTCAAGTAACGGTAAGATAGAACCGAAATTTAAATCTTTTAATCACCTAGATATTTTTTTTAAAAGCAGGCAACATGAAGGGAAGAGTTTTTTTGAAACTATGAACAAAAATTGGTTACCAACGCCATTGTATTTCTTTTAAACGACTGTTTTGAATGCTGCAAGAACTTAATCTATGTCTTATAATGAAATGTGCCTTAATGAAAATTTATATATTATGAACTTTATTTCACCTAACGCAACAATTTCATTAGTTTTATATGAGGCGATGTACATAATTATTTATCTTTGTTACAGAACATGACAATAGATTCAGTCATAGCACATCCTGGATACACACCTCAATCGCTAGTGGATGATATAGCTATAATACGACTAAAACAACCTGCGGATTTTACCCGAAGTAAGTTTTCATTCAATTTATTTAATACTAGCTGCTTCCCGCGGCTGGCGTGGATGTCGGTTATCGCGGCAAAAAGTAGCCTATGTCCTTTATCAGGCTCCGGACTATCTGTGTACCAAATTGCATTTAAATCGGTTCTTAAGTTTTGGCGTGAAAGTGCGTCAGGCAGACAGAGTTTCTTTCACATTTATCATATTAGTAAGGATTACTTGTACCTAGCTAGACTTTTCTCAATCTATGTTGGAGTCGGCTTCCAATCTTACCGTTTTTAGCTGAATACTGTATTTTGCATGGAACGACAGCCTATCTGAACTCCACTACCCATTTTACTGGGTAGCGCAGTATCCCCTGGTAAGACTGTATGTATTTATTATTAAACATGGATTATCCCGAAGTCTAGAACACGACAGGCTGGACGAAACCAATATATTTTATTGTAAGATTTATCTAATCTAAAGGGTGGTTTTTATAGACTGGAATTGAAGTACATGTTTTTGGGTGTACACAGATACATAGTTACTAATGACTGAATAATTATGTTTACAGACAGTATGAAACCTTTATGCTTGCCAATCACCCGGGATCTCCAAAGAGAGTCATTGGTCGGGTTCAACGCTGTAGTGGCAGGCTGGGGCGTGACAGAGGATGGAGTGCAGTCCCCCATACTGCTGAGTGTTGAACTTCCTGTCATCACACAGAAAGATTGTCAGGATGCTTATAAAGGGTTAGTACACCAGGTTTTTTATTGTCTAATAATCTTTGGTCTTTTCGTCCCCTTGGTTTTAATAGGCCTCTATTGAATTAGACAATGTTACACGAAGTTTGAGTTTTTTCTGTATTCTCTTGGAACCTATACTTTAACAATTTCTGATTTGTTTTACAGATCACCTCGAGTGAGAGATACTCAACTGTGTGCGGGTGGAATCAAAGACAAGGACTCCTGCGGCGGAGATTCTGGGGGTCCGCTCATGTATCCCGGCAAGCTTGGAACCCACGGGGTCCGGTACATCCAACGAGGGCTCGTATCCTACGGCCCGAAGCGATGCGGGATCGGTGGCCTCCCCGGGGTCTATACGAACGTCGCTTACTATATGAACTGGATACTTGACAATATGCACAGCTGATAATGGCGATTGAGTTAATAATGACGAATATTTTAATATCAATGTGCCATGTTCAAGTCTACTGAGTCTTTTGGCTCTGATACTCGTTTAAACTAATATTTTAAGCATACTTAAGCTTGGTAAACATAAATAGATCTGCACACTCATTAGTATTACAATTTAATTATTATGTATATTTTATTTAAACGTAAATAACACGAGTGGTTTCGATTTTCTATGCGTGTCGCATTTATTTTGCTAAGTTGTCCCAAGAATGTGATTGTAACGTGTTGTAACTGCCTTTATGTTAATTTTATATGTTCTTCGTCATAATATTTGTCACACTGACTAGTCTTATAGGTATTTTAATTTTAAATCACGGATACAGTGCGTAATTAAATGATATTGTAACACTATTGTACTTTTTGTGTTTACGTAAATCGGAAGATATTAAAGTATCTGACTTTTATCAAGTTGTTTTATTAATTTATTTTATGTTAAAAGTTTTCCTGAAACACAAAGGCACCTTCGTGTTATTTAATCGGTCGACAGATATCAGGCAGAATACAAAATAACTTAAAAGAAGGTGAAGATAATAGGTAATACTCAGCAAATCTTTTGATCAGAAAATGAACTTTCAATTACGAGTTCTTAAAAGCATGCTCATATCTTCATATTTTCACCATTTTCCCAAAGATGTTTATAAAGATCTTTCGAAGCTGCTGACATCTGTTTATAAAACCAAACAACCACTACCTAGACCATTAATAGACCGCCATCAAATTTAATAGACTAACAAAGTAAACGTTACTTTACCGCTTCCATAGATGCCGCCACTAACGCATTTGCGTAAAAATAGTTTGAATGTTTCATAAAACTACCGACTTCCATAAATTTAAATTTATTTAATTTAATTAATAAATTGCGATTTGCATGTTTTACCTGTTTACTATTATATTATTATAACTATTGCAAAATATGGTAACTATTTATAGGCTGCCGAAAAATTAGAATAATTAATATTTAGATATTTTTGATAATCTCGATGGTTGAGTTTTAGATGCTTTATTATATAAATTTGTATTTTTGTTAAACATCAATATTTTTATCTAAAAACAGCCTTTATGGAAATCCATACATTAGCCTCAATAAATGCAAAGCGAAGCAAGGATACTACGTAAGTGACTTTGTATGTAGGTACCTGTAATTTGTTCTATTGAACAAAAGAGAAATTTATAATCCCTTGTATCTCGGTAATTAATCTGAACATGCGTATGTACGAAAGGTGTTCTTCAATTTCCAATAATAAACGTCTTTAATACGTTTTTAACACCCGATTTACAGACGCATAGGTTATTGCAGAATCAGTAATTTTTCATCAGGCACGAGATGTAAGATAGCCAAACAGTTTTGTATTTTCTTTTATATTTTCATAGCATTCTACTTTAATATTCTACAAAAAAAAGAACCTTGTTTACTGATGTAATCCTTGTTTATTAGATTCTATAGAATTATTACAATAATTAGCATTTATAACCACTTTGATCACCATTATCAAATAAAAACGTGTTAAACAAAAAGTTCTTCAACCATACCTACCAGAGACGTATATGGAACTCATACTTTTTGCCAGCGATTACAACAGGTAACCAACTTTTGACATCACTAACGTCATCACAGATCAGTATGATTCTCCTAGGACAGGCATCAGACACGTCAAAAATGTAATCTATATAAACAAACTACGGATAAATTAATTCGAAGGCAATGTGTGCATGTTCTCTTCCCACTTGCCCCAGTCGAGACGACGATGACGAAGATGAATACCAGGCGCAGTCTGCAAGAGCAGGAAGCGTGGCTTTCGGGAGAACATCTAGAGAAAGGCACTCTGTGGAGCGGCGTTCAGGAGGACGCCAGGGCTCCAGGTCGTCCTCGGACAGAACGCATGACGACAGACCTGGCCGCCGATACCACAACCCCAGCATTTTCAACCCACCACCATCTGTTAGTACCTATCATTTTCTTTGTCAATATTCATTTAGTAAACCGACTTAAATTAGTACGTGAAATGCAGATCCGATCTAAACCTTCCAATACCTTATAACAAAGTAGCCAGGTTTTTTAATTATTTATCTCATTCATTGGTAATTTATAACATTGCTCCAATAAAACTTTATTCGGAACGATTGAATGGAGAATTTTCTAACATATTTGTTTCTCTCCGTAAACTTTGCCAAACATTTTGAAGACTTTTAATAATCAAGTTTGGAAAGTCATCTACGTAGCTATGGTACCTTAGGTACCTACTAACTATATGGGGAAAATGCCATTTTTTTTAATGTCCTTCGGACTGATTATTATAGAACAATATTAGACACTTATTTTTACCTATTTTACGTAACCAAAAACACATGATACATTGATTTGAAATGTCGCGTGACGTCACAATTTCTCGCATTTTGTACGCAAGCCTGACATCATTAGCCCCCACTTCTGAATTTGGATTCGCTTTATCTACATAGTGTTTTTTTTTATTTGTAAAAAGAAAGCAAATACGTGTCTAATATTTTTTTATTATGTAACTGACGAACTAATTCGATTCAGTCTTTTCATACCCAGTCATCTAGCAATCCTGCCCCCCTAGACAAGTGGCATTTCGACAAGCGTTAACGATTATAGAAATCGCTTAAATGACAGTAAATTTATGGGAATGACAGTTCGTTTCGATAAGTCACGTGACTTGAACTTGTCACTTGCATACATTTGAACGATTCGACTTGTCTAGGGGGCAGTTCCCAGTCATCTACCCATTATTACGAAAAGCATGTTTATTGTCGTAGTAAATGTTGATTTAGTAACTATGCACAAAAATAGGTAGGAATTAAGAGAGGCATATAATTAAGTGTTGTATCGATTCCTTGAACACTGATTGTATTAGGCCTAGCTATAGCGTTTGTACTTTTTACATAATTATACACATTCGATTACTTTGCATGATTAAACATAGTCAATTGCTAATGCTTTTCATTTATTTTTCGTCAACTATACCTATCCAATATTAAATGATTCTGATGTAGTTTGTGTAATAGCCTATGTGGTTATGTTATGTTAGTATGCGATAATATTATGACATGTACTGAAATGCGAGTATGATGATATTAATTTACTTTTCAGATTTGTTATTAAATATTATTAACGCAAAAATAATTACTGCAACAGCCCAAATATCTTACTTGCTATCTAGACACGAAGCCAAGTTCAAGTAACAGAACTGGCGAGCAGCACCGTGTGTATATGAGAACCAGCCAACTCAGACCTTAGGCTACAATATATTATCCTAAGATATAAGAAGAAATTATATTATATGTTGTTATAAATAAATTTCAGGACTGACCATTGAACTTGGCACCCTTTTAGATCTCATTTATTTTGTCGTTGAAGACAAAAACCATGGCATATATCATAATATTGAACTTGGCTCTCATTTTACATTTATGTTTTTGATGGCTTTCTCTTTACATTCTGACATAAATATTGCAGGTCTATAATATTAATATTTTTCATACTTTTGCAGTATTCCGAATACTTCAAAATAATTCAAGGAAAAATTTTCAAGTCCTGTGGCGATGTATGTACGTATTGGAATAAACTTCGGAGTGACCGCTTCAGGTGGGAGTTATTCAAAAGTGTCCTATTTTTCACTATGGGACTTAAACTTTTTAACGATATATATCGCCATATGAACAAGCCACAGCGAAGCCGAAAAAGAGTGTAAATCGGATGTGGAATATGGATGCACTGTCTTTTGGAGAATTATACGTATTTAAAATTATAAGCGCCTGTTATTTTACGTTAGCTTGTATTTATTGAGCACTTTTTCTGATTATTATATTGTAGGAGTTCGTATCTATTTATAATTTTAAGATTAAAATTACTTTTCGAAGTCTGGTCATATGGTTGGCTTTTAAGTACTTATTAACTTGAATTTTCATTCATACGATCTTAAATAAGGAACTCGGGATAGCGTTCAGAATATTTTATAGAAGACTAGCTGTTGCTCGTGGCTCCACCCGCGTGGGTGTAGGTTATCGAGGCAAAAGCTTATGTCCTTTTTATGATCCAAGCTTACTCCATACCAAGTTTTATCAAAATCGTTTCAGGGGTTTAGCCTTAAAAGCGTACAACAGACAGACAGAGACACAGGGTAAGTTTAGCATTTATAATATTGTATAGAAGTATGGTTACGGATAACTTTTATAATTGTGTATTATGACAAAGATGCATTTAGCTACTAGGGTAAAGAAAAGCCCGAAAATTTACTAAAAAAAAATTTAAATAAATAAAAACCTATTTATTTTTTTGAGATATGAGAGTTTTTTATTTTTCGAGATATGCAAAATGAATTTCTTGGCTATTTTCCGCCAAAAAATATTAGGCTTAGGAATATTAAAAAGAAAGACGGTACTCGTGCGCGATCTTCAAGCGTTTTAATTAATATTCAGCAATCAGTCTCTACATTAGGTACCTATATTTCTGTCTTGTGACTACAATTAATGTGTTTCCCAATCAATAAAACAGTACTTACCTACAGAACAATTATTAATTGTGCTCGATTTATATTTTATATGTACCTATGTGAAGGAAAACTTGTTTTCATCGTAAACAAACATAGACTTTGTAGGTCTGAACTGGGGATTCCCTTTATAAATACCTACATATGTATACTTGGCTGTTTTTGTTAATACCATGTATTAAATTAATTTTATACCAAGTACATAGGTATATAAGATGTTTTTGCATAGTTTCATTGTAAGATTAAAAGCCTATATCATATAAATTATCGTGTATAATGAGAAAATGTAAATAAATAAATAATTTAAATGCTAGCTTTTGTACGTGGCTCTGGCTGCGTGAATGTCGGTTATCGCGACGTGTTTAAATGTCTACCTGTCGTTATTTCACACCTTGAAGTGACAGAGACAGCATGACCCTTAACTGCTACTTAAAATTAAGTTGCGTTTGAGTTTTCGGTCGTATGGCCGTTATTGGGATCCAAGCTTACCCAAGAACAAGTTTCATCAAAATCGTTTCTGCAATTTAGCCTAGCAGATAGACTGACAGAGTTACTTTCGCATTTATAGAATGCCTAGGGTAATTTCGCCTGTTCGCGTCCATCGCCCAATTCGCGTCCATTTTAGGGATCTCCCTTGAAATATCCTAAAAAATAAGTAAACTAACACACCAATTAAACGAATAGTCATTACTGCTAATACCTCAATGTATAAGAGGCACGCACATATGGACAAAAGGTCCGTGCGCCAAACCAATACCGTTTAGAAAAATAAAAAGTCCCGGCTGTTCATCAAGAGAGTGCGTACGCGCGGGATGTTTAGATAAAAAATAGTGTGCAGCGGCGCGTTTGATGGTAAGTTTCTTATGGTTTTATGTGAATTTTAGGATACATAGCTGTTTCTAGACTTTTATAATGAAAAAAGGAATAATATTAATTATGAATTTGCTTATGTTTTTTATATTTAACGAATAAAATACGGTGGGCGCGAATTACTACATCGAATTTACAAAACTTCCACTTTGCGTCCGCAATGGACGCAAACTATACCTACAGGGGAAACTAATAAATCAAATTGCGTCCACTATTTTCGTTAAATACAATTGACTTGCTTGTAAAATTAATCTAAAATTTATTGATTATTATTATTGTACATTTTTTAAAAAGGCTTTTAAAAGATTATTAAATATAATTACAACTATAATTCTATTTTTAAATGAATTAGCAATTTCTTTCATTCTTATTTTTTTTTTCTATTTAAATTTTAAGATGAGTTATCCGGAGACGAGAAAAAGAGAACATACACAGAAGACGATTTAAAGAAAGCGTTAAATAAAATTCGAGGGAAGAATAAACGGATAAGACAAATAGTCAAGTCAAAGAACTCCAGCAGCCATAGCTTCTGTTGCATGAAGAAAGTATTGTGAAGATAAAGAGCAGATCAAGAACGAAAAGAAGGAAGCCATACGAAAAAGAAAGTTAGAACTAACAGAGAAACAAGAACAGAAAATGACTGTACAATACTCTCAAACGGTTCGTAAAACTGTTCCAAAACGAAAAAAGAAGATACATCCTCTTCAAGAAGTCACACAGGAAACGGTAAATGAGGAATTTGAGAAAGAAAATTTACCACCCGTGAAGCGGGTGAAATGTTCTGAATGTGACGATATACTACTGTCAGATGTAGAAGACGACGATAAGAAAAACATAGGCTGTGACAAGTTTATTAGATGGTATCATCTGAAATGCACGCGTTTTTTAGGATTAAGTTATTTAGAGGCCAAAGATAAGCCTTTTGAATGTGACCTGTGTCATTAATTGATTTTCTAAGGCTATAATAATCATACCTTGTCTCATAATTTATTGATTCAACAATTCTTCTAGTGGTATGATTCGACAAAATTGTTGTATTCTTTTGTTGATTTAATATAGCCAAAAACTTATATTTATATATGATTTGATTTATTAATTATATTATTAATCAAGGCTGAACTTTAGAAATAATAATATACCTTGTGATTTTAGATTACAATTAACAGAACTGATTACTGTTTATTCTTAAAGGTGCAATCATTATTTACCTACTACTAACCTAATTTAAGTTCAATCAATGTTAAAAAGTTTTTTTTTTTTTTTTCAAGTGATGTTTTTAATGAGAATAATGTTCATTTTTAACATGTAGTTAAAATACAATCTTTCTTTACAAATTCTTAAAAATATCACCACTATATTCCTTTTCTCAGCTGGTGGACGCAAAATGGTCCACGGGTGGACGCAATTTGGATTTTGTGGACGCAAAGTGGGTAAAATGCATAATTCTGAAGATTTTCTGTTTTAAAAAAAAACACAAGATGTTTCGAACAAAACTGAAAGTTAATGTTAAAATAGACTATATAATGAACACATTACATCAATTTTTCATAGAAATTAGTGCTGGGATATTTTTATTATCGCCGTCAAACTTGCCAACTGCACTAAATGGACGCGAACAGGCGAAATGACCCTACTAGCTAATTCGCACGGTTCCGCCTGCGTGGGTGTCGGTTTTCGCGGCAAAACTAGCCTATGTCCTCTCTTGGGATCCAAGCACTCCCATTACCAAGTATCATTGAAATAGGTTCAGCAATTTAGGCCTTGAAAGCGTAACAGACAGTCAGACAGAGTTACTTTCGCATTTATAATATAAGTATGGATATTAGGTATGGATAGTAGGTATGGAAGTATGATAATCCTGAGGAATCGCACTCTGTTTTTCCCGATATTTTACGGAATTTTTCTTGTCTTTTCTCCTTTTATGGTCCATTACGGATAGGTTTACTTGTAAATAAAAAAAAACATAAACCAGTCGCCCTCAACATACGCGATGGGGTTACCAACAAATGATACAATAGGTACGTAGCCTCGCTTTTATTTACCACGGGGAAACGAAATAAAATATTTGTACTTTATTGCTATGTATTGTTTAATATACCTACATATTGGAATTATGGTAGGTTCCAACTAAAAATACCTTATCACAATTATATGTTCCTATTAATTTATGCAAAACAATTTGAAATAAATAACAATTAATCATTTATATTAATTTATACATTAAAATGACAAAATAAGGAAAATCTATTTACATATTTAAGGTTAAATGTTATTTTAAGATATGACCTTAAATAGGTATAATCAGGTATAATGTATAGTGGTCTCCATGACGTCTGAAGTTTTAAACAGCCATCGTAAGAAGTTGCCTGTCCGGTCACCGCTTGAAACCGAACCCGGGACTATGACTCACAACAATCAACCAGCCTTTTTTCGATTAAAATTACATCTTGCTATAAAACTTTACACAAGTTAGCGGCTAATTGTATATAATGAAGTACTTAGGTTAACACTTTTAGTCGCACGTTAGAAGCATAGGACCCTCCAGGTAAGCATATAACGCTGCAACAAGTGTTGTTTCCCTCAAAAAAGTAACATCAAACTTTATTTTTCAAGCCTTAAAGTTTACACCAATAAATTAATAATTCGTTAGAATGTCACAAATCTAGTTCCAAATAGCCAGATAGCCGTTTAGACGAGGAAAATCTTGATTTAAATCGCATATTATAATTGCTAAGCGTCATCAACATTCGCATTTTCAAAAAATATGTATTGTTGATAACCTTACGCGTACTGGCGACTACACAGCTAGTCAGGGCCGGTTAAGTGAACTATCAGTCGCGCACCGGCCGTCCTCTGGACAACAATATTAGTCGACCGTCTTGTTTTATTTTTATGTTTATTTTGTTGTAATAAGTGCCATGATGAAGAGCCTATGCGAAAAGACGGCTGTCATCGTATGCGTTCTCGCCGCAACACTGTCAAACGCTGGGGCACGTGAGTTTTCTTTTTTAAATTATTTTTAAGGCTTTACTTATGTGAAGAAAAATATATAAACTCGGATGACCTCAGTGCATAGTTAACCTCTGTAATCTGTTTTGTTTACAAGTATCCCTAATATCACATTGTACGCTTGTTTTTAAACTTATTATTGTTCCTATATGTTACATTCGGATTCCTTGAGTTATCACGCGGTTTGTTGTGTTGACAAAGTTTAGGAAACTTTTTACCAAGACGTGTTGATTACTAACATGAATACGTAACAAGTGACCTTTTGACGCACACTTGTAAACTGTAATAACCACAGACATGTTCCGTGACACGCTGCTATAATATTATTGTATGTAAATTATTATAAAATAATCATTAAGATCAGTAAGTAGATTTTAATAGTTTGAACGTATAAAATCGTAGTCCTACAAAGTTTGAAAAGGGAATATCCTCGCCAATAAACTCCTATATATGAATGCTTTTGTTTTTGTTTTGTTCGCACGAATATAAACATTTAAAAGTGTAGGTAAACGCGCTTCGATAGAGTAAAACACCTACTCATCTAACATTTGCAATAGCGCTCATCTTCGTACTATCCTGTTATTAATTACCCTCAATAAAATGGCGAGAGTTATTAAATATAAAAGTCTTACGTTTATAGTTTAATGTCTTATTTCAAAAACAAATCTATACTAATAATATCAATGCGAAAGTAACTCTGTCTGTGTCTGTCTGTTTCGCTTTCACAGCTAAACCGCTGGAACGATTTTAATGAAACTTGGTATGGGGTAAGATTGGATCCCAAGAAAGAGCATGGATTACTTTTTGCCGCGATAACCGAAATCCACGCGGGCGGAGCCGCGGGAAAAGTTAGAGACTAATAAACTTCTAATACAGTTGCTTAGTTTTTTAGTACGATGACTAAAGTAAAAAGTTTTAACTGTGCTATAAAACTCATATTTCGTATCTAATCCTATCTGAACATACCTAATGAGTTTCAATAATACAGCTACAATTCAAGCACGCCTCGCCGTTACCTATGTTATTACTATCAAAGGTATCATTATATGATATCTACCAGACATCTAAGATCTACGTAACGGTACACAATAAAAACTACATAGATCCAATTTTATATCTTTTAAATCATCCATACTTCCACAACTACTAATATTATAAATGCCAAAGTAAGTCTCTCTGTTACTCTTTTACATCTAAACTGCTTAACTTAAAAGATTTTGATGAAACTTGGTATGGGGTAAGGTTGGATCCCAAGAAAGGACAAAGGCTACTTTTTGCGGACGGCTCCGTCGGCACAGCTAGTTCTAAATACGTTGCGCGATATCTCTCTTCTTTTA
Organism: Diachrysia chrysitis; assembly: GCA_932294365.1. NCBI lineage: Eukaryota > Metazoa > Arthropoda > Insecta > Lepidoptera > Noctuidae > Diachrysia > Diachrysia chrysitis. Next base: position 6,024,302 of record OW028661.1, read on the forward strand.
CCGACATCTACTTAATGCTTGTTCTATTATCCTATAACATCTCATGTCGTATAGATATTTACTGTTCAAAAAGGTTGGTTATAGGTATAGGGGATTTGTTCACCCAGGTTGTAATATGCCTACTTACTTATTTTGGGGAGGATATCAACTACCAAATGTGGATAAAGGATTTCGATGAGGCATGTTTCCTATTTTTTTTTAATGTCCGTCTTGTAGATTAATGAATTTTATTGGACACATATTTTTTCTTTTTTCCTGCAAACAAAAAATGATCAAAATACAGAGAACGGAAGTTACGCGTGACGTCACTCCTCGCTACGATTTTTAGCGAGGCGTGGCGTCATAAGCCCCCACTCCGAAACTTTAAAGCGGTGTATCTTTGTATCTTTTTATTGTTTTGATAAAAGAAAAAATATGTGTCTTATATTTTTTTATTATCTAACTGACGGACTAAATAGATTTTAACTTTTCATACCCAGGAAACATCCCTATTATTTGGTATGATGGTGAATTAATGTATCGTTTGATATAGTGGCAGTTAAAAAATAACGACATTAGGTAAATGTTAATGTAGGCTAATACAAGAGTAATATTTAACCTATTAGGTAATTTTACTTAACAACTATTTGCCTAATGTATACCTAGAACACTAACGTAATATGAACACAAATCGAATATTATATGAATAACATCGTAGGACCAAAATGAAATCCGGTTTTTTTTTTCTTAATGCAATTCGGTGTTTAGTGAGAATCGTTAATAAAACCACAATTTTTATTAATTTTCGATGATGAAATTATAAAAACCTATTAAAAACCAGTTTGCCGCGTCTAAAGTCGAACGAATACCTGTGACAAGAAAAAAATATTATAATAATTTAGGAGTAAACAAATGAACGTCTCTTTCTGTAGATACATCGATAATAGTTCTTGTCAGCATCTAAGTGATCTGTTCTAACACTTTGAGGGTACAGATAGACATTTTCAAGATGTGGGAAAAACCCGGGATCAATTTACAACTTATTATGACCTCATTAAATTGTCTATCGAGACTTCAATATTAGGCAACGTTTAGAATCGACGCAGTCATGCTTTTATATTACTTTTAATGTTTATTGTTTTTAATTATTTTTTTCATATCGCTCTGAACCCAAAGTAAGTAGCTAAAGCATTTGTATTATCGAATCAGAGACAACGATGGTACCACAAACACCCAGACCCGAGACAATGTAGAAAACTGAACTCCGAAAATCGAACCCGGGACCTCAGAGCCTTGAAAACCGGTGTGAACGCCACTCGACCACGGAGGTCTTCAATAGTTGAATTCTAATTAGTATAGTCGACAATAACAGAGTCCCTACGTAATGTTTGTTTAATATAATTTTCCTCATAAGATAAATGCATTAGTCATCAATCACTGGAGCGCATGAGGTTCATGCTAACCCTTATTATTTATTCAAACAAACAATGATTTGCAGCTCTCCTTTTTTTATTCTGGTAATGTTTTAACTGTGTTTGATAATCTTGTAAATGGATCTGTGCTGGAACTTGATGAACAAATATGTAGATATCAAACTAACTTTCATAATGATTCTACTTGAAATGATAGAAGAATTTGGACTGCGATTGGAAATGTACAATATATAGTACCTACCTACATATTATATAGTAGGTACGTTGATAGAAAGTGTGTTGAATTCAAACTTAGGACTATGTATTTGATTCCAGAAGTATTATCTACCGACAGACTACCATTATTATAGCGACTTAATTTATTACTTTAATTGCCAACAACTGCGAAGTAATAAATCATCAATATTTGTCGAGACTGTAAAATCTAAGAAATTAAACATACCTATTTACAAATTAGCTCGTGTTGCTGTTTTATAACCAATATTGTAGCAAGGACATTTAATTATATTAAATTAAAGCCAGTTTGTAAGATATGTCAAACACTGGCTTGGAAGGTCAAAACTAATCGTATTAAAAAAAAGGCAAGTTTATTGAAAACAAGACAAACATCTTGATTAGACTTTGGCTAAACCACTATTAAATAGCACCCGAATGTAAAGAATCTGTTTAGTAGTAATAAACTAAATTGTAACTTGTTGAGTATTAATCATAGATATCATAATACATACTTAACTATCCCACTGCACTTTAATTCCTGACTGTTACTATCCCATTGCATCATAACACCAGTCTATAACTATCCCACCGCGCAGGAAAACTGTCACATAATGTAAGCCTACTTTGATCAACTGACTATCGCACTTTCTTGGAGTTGACTTTTGTGCAACATTAAAGTCCATGTCTTATTTTAAAGTTTTTTCTGATACCTTAATCATAAGGTTACAATACTAAGATTAAAAAATGATCAAGTGAATTGTAGATTCTATATATTAAATAGCTGTCCCCCGCGACTTTGTTCGCGTGTTTTAGTTTCAACGGTTTTTCATTTTTGCAACATTTTCATTTATGCTCCGCTCCTATTGGTCGTAGCGTGATGTTATATAGCCTTTCTCAATAAACGGACTATCCAATACAAAAAGATTTTTTCAATTCGAAGCAGTAGTTCCTGAGATTAGCGCGTTCAAACAAACAAACAAACAAACAAACTCTTCAGCTTTATAATATTAGTATAGATTAAAAATGAATAGAACCAAGATCAGGCTAAGGTATGATGCGTTATGCCTTTTATGACAAAAAATTACCTCATGACACTTTGTGTATTGGTTGGTAGCGGTTTGGACTCTTTGTTAAAACATTGACATCACTTCGGATAAAGGTCGAATGCTTATGCGCTGTTGTGTTAAATAAATGATAAATATTAAAGCATTGAACTATGTAATCTTCAAGTGTCACCTAATTTTTGTTATCTTAACAAAACTATCATGGGGAAACCCGAGAAATTTCCACTTTATTAGGAAGAAATATTTTATTTTACTATATAATTGCGTGTAAAAAATGTATTGATTCTATCATCCTAAGCATTACAAAGCAGATTTGATTAGGTACCTTAGTCCTCGTCTTTCCAATTTTTTCTCATGAAGCAGCAAAGTCCAACTCACTGCATTTTTTTTTAAATCACTCTCATCCAGGCCCTTTCTGGACGTCATGCAAAAACTTTAAAAACCCAATGTCACAAGAGAATCCAAAAAAAAAAATTGTACTTACGGATCATGGTCCCACATAAACTTAAATAAGATGATAATAATGTTATAATGTACGTATGGGAAAGATTATTTCTATAAATAGCAGGACACATAACAGTAACACTAATTGTATAACAGACATAAATGTATTTCAGAGCGATGTAACGGAGGCGCGAGCTGCATCGGTCTCCCCGCTTGCACGGGTCTGTACCAGCAGCTGCAGCGAGGCACCACGCCGCAACTCACGCGACTCCTGCGCAGCCTACACTGCGGCTTCGAGGACGCTGACTCGCCTATGGTAACATACCTTTTAGTGATGGAAAAAGGACAAAATATATACGCTAAAGCTAGTGTGAAGATAAAGTTAAACAGACGCTCAAGACATACCAAAATCTGTGGTAAATAAAAATAATTGACGTCTCTGATCACTCCTTCAAACCGTTGCTTGGTTGTCTAGAACAACGTAGCGAAGCGGAAGATCTATAATTTGTACAAAATATATTTTTAAATGTTTACTAACATATTAGTTTCGACATACAAATAAATAAATTGATTTAAACGTAGAAAAACTACAAAAAAGCTAAAAGCTACCGAAATCCTCGGAAGGAAACGAATTGATTTAAAAATACTTCTTTTTTTAATAATTTATTCTTTGAACGCCGTTTAATATATAGCAAGCAAAAATAGCAAGAGATACTTACTTACCGAATTACCCAGTAAAACGGATTGAAGAGGTCAGATAGGCATTCGCTCTATGTAAAATACAGTATTCAGCTATCTGGTCTGAGGACTGGAAGCCGAACGGAACACAGTAAGGAAATAAGTTAGGGAGAAGTCTTTAAACGCCGCTTTGGCCATTGGTGATTAAATTACCAATAGATTGTCTCCCGTGTCTCGGCTTTATATATACCATGCTTCTGTAGGTATGCTGTCCTCCGGAGTTCTTAACTACACAACAGGGCAGTAACGTTCAGTCCAGAGTAGCTGATCCGGCCAGTCTCCTGCCCAACCACAGGATCTGCGGTATCCAGAACCATGACAGGATAGTGGGAGGCATACAGGCTGAAATCGACGAGCACCCGTGGATGGCACTGCTTAGATATGACAAACGTAAGTTAAAATCTAATAAGTCCAATACAAAAGACTACCTGATAAATATTTGCAAAAGTATTAGCCATAGTTTCTTTCTTTCATATCAACAATAAAGGTGAAAGCTTCTGAAGATTTGAATGATTACTCTTTCACGCAACACTCACGAAGCGCATTACTCAAAGATCTGAATAACTCATAATAATAAAGAGACACACCCAACAGAGAAAGTATTAGGTGTGGTGGTTTCGGTTTGGAGCTGATTCACACCGACTGCTGGTAGAACAACTAACCAACACTCTAAACTATGCCCATAAAGCCTTATGTTTATAATCTCGTACTGATTAAAATACGCTTACAGCCGTCGGCTGGGGTTTCTACTGCGGAGGCGTGCTGATTTCCTCGAGATATGTGCTGACGGCAGCTCACTGCGTCAAGGGATCAGACCTGCCGCCGAACTGGAGATTGTAAGTCTTACTATAATACATATTTACATTATACGATCATTCAATTCGGCAATCATCAGTCCTGCTGAACATAAGACTCTCCTAAGTTGCGCCATAAAATCCGGACCTCTGCCTTCCAAATCTTTAAGGTTTTCCTCTTCTTCATAATAAGTATGAATGACCAAGTTCAGTCCTGCTATGCTATTCTTTAATCATTTAGCATCAAATACGTCGCAAAGCCATGTTAAAATTCTTTTATATAATTTACGACATTTTGACAACAATAAGAAAAGTAAATAAGAAATTAGAACTGATTTGAAGTAAGTGAATTATATTTGAATCCACGCATCTAGTTTATCATGAGACCGGCAAAGTTCAAATATCACTTTGTTAACGCTCATTTGTTCAAGTTCTTTGCAAGCGGTTACCTTATTATTATTACTCTATACGAGACTTTAGATTAGATTTAGATTTAAACCAAATTACAGAAAAACTCTAGACTTTTTCACGACGTTACTTGGTTACTTAAAATTCATTTATTTGTTGAATAATAAAGTCTAATAATATGAGACTAAAGTATTTTTTTGTGTGTAAATCATGTCGACTTGTAGCTGCAAAAACAACTTCTATGTGGCGCATTGTTAACACGTAATGTTTTCTTTAAATCAGTAATAAACACGGCTTGAAACAAAGTTTGGTACTTAATAAAAACATTACATTTATGCAGGTACGGAAAGTACACGTGCCTATATATTGTTCACTTACGCTGTTATTATATAATTTAGAGATAACACATTCATAATAATAGACAATGAAATTATAGAATCTAGGTACTAAATCATTAGGATACTGCGATTGAAAATGAATATTTTATTTCCTGTCTCTCAGTACGCAAGCCTAGCTTCAAGTACATCGATCCACGTTTCTCCCACTGACATTATAATTTCCTTCATCCATCTAGCTATTCTTCTATATAGGTTTCCAAATTTCCGCGTTCTTGTTAATGGTGAAGATTTAGTAGTCTATCTAGTGTAGTGTGTCTAGTACTTGCAAATCGTACATCGGACCCCAAAATCTGTTTGAATTTCTTTTTAATTACTATGATTTAGGCCAATTAAAATTTATATGTGAGTAAATAACTAGTAGTCGTTCTGTTTTTTTGTATAGATATTTTTTTATATCAGCAGTTGCTAAACAACATCGAGATTAATATGAATAAGGGTGTCAAAGTTTACATTGACAATACTCCAACAGTCTGTGTTCAAATCGGAAAAGTCGGGTTACTTACACCAATTATAACTCCAGAACGGGTCATTCGATTTTCATGATCTTCGGTTTGTTGGATTGAATATTGGTGAAACCGCAGGACACCGCAAGTGAACCTATGAAACAGTCATCGAAAATAACCTGCCACTTTATGGTGGAGGCAAATTACTACAAGTATGTACCTATGTACCTCATACTATTTTCGATGTAGGTACCAACTGTTTGTTTCTTACGTTCAATCGAAAATCAGTAGTTGCACAATTCAATACTTGACAAAACTATATTTCGCAAGGCGTGTTCTTCTTATCGCTATTTAAAATAGCAGCTAACGTAATTATTACCCGTTGAAAAATACATGAGGTCTTGTGTACATCGTAGAGCCATAATTATTCTCCGGTTAGCAAACTGAGACTAATATGATTATATTTTCGCCCCATGTTAGATTAATTTTGTAATGATTAAATAGGCGGCACGACACGAGTGATTCAAATTGATATGAAACTAATTTTATGCTCAAATCGTCAGGAAATCTTTATAAATTAATACATAAGTGACTGTAATGCTTTTCTACAGTATGATTCAAACAGGCTATGAAATAAACACTAAAAAAATACATAGGTATGTTGTTGTTGTTGTAGGTTATTTACTACTTATTGATTTATTTAAGTACTTATTTAGTCCTAAATTGATTTCGAATAAAAACTTAAAAAGAATGAAATAAGAAGGTAAGTGGCCACTTATAAAGTAGAGCATATTAAAATAAATGAGGTACGTACAAAGCGGTATAATAAGCATAGAACGAATATTATTAAATCGATTACATTTATTGAAATTACACGCAGTAATTGTGTATCGTACTATTGAATCGTCTAGCTAGATTTTTTACGCTAGTAATACCTATTGCACATAGGCTTGCAGGCATTTTTTGTTTAAATTATTATTTTTACCGACGATATTTTGAGTATTAAGATATTCCATTACGTAGGTAGGTACTTAATAGATACCTACTTTAGAGTCGTTTTATTTAATACATTTTATAATCGCCGTACTTATTTAAAATAACTTAAATATCAATTTGCTTCATCGATAAGAAATTACCTACATAACTTAATGTATGCTGCCTAATGATTATACCTAGGTACCTCTGATACTTGCTACCTACTTTTAGCTGCTATTAAACGTCACTAATGCATATCCGTAGATCATTTTTACAAATATTCCTACCAACTAGAGATAGCTGCACCATCCTTACTAATGTTGTCAATGCGAAAGTAACTCTGTCTGTCGCGCTTTCACGCCAAAAATACAGAAGCGATTTAAATGAAATTTGGTACACAAATACTCAAGAGCCTGAGAAAGGACATGGGCTACTTTTTGCCGCGATAAACGACATCCACGCGGGCGGAGCCGCGGGAAACAGTTAGTATGATATAAAAATGGCCGAAAGATTCAATCAAACCGAATTAATTTCAGATCTCAAGTGCGACTCGGAGAATGGAACACATCTAGCGAGGTGGACTGCGTTAGGGACGACTGCAGTGGCCCTGTCCAGGACATTCCCGTGGAACAGATCATCCCACAGGAGAACTACGTACCCGAAGACTCTAACCAACATCACGACATCGCTTTGTTGAGGCTGGCTCATAATGCGCAGTTCAATGGTAAGATGGTTCGGTACCTAACGATGTCAACAGCATCTACTACATCAGACTATGTTAAACATTATTCCCAAAGAAACTCTTTGACGACCTCCGTGGTAGAGTAGCGTACACACCGGTTTCCAAGGTGTCGCCATCTATGAGGTCCCTGGTTCGATCCCCGACCGGGTCAAGGCCAATGCAGAAAACACCTTTTCTACATTGTTTCGGGTCTGGGTGTTTGTGGTACCTTCGTTGTCTCTGAATTCCATAACACAAGTGCTTTAGCTACTTACTTTGGGTTCAGAGCAATGTAGGTAATGTTATCCATGTTTATTATTGTTATCTTGTATCTCTTATTACTATGATAGATAAATTAATCCACTTTATAGTAGTAGGTAAAGATTTTTTTTAAAAAGGGCGGGTCTTTGCTTTTGTAAGATTATGGCTATGATGTCCGATCTTAACACCCGCGCTTACGTGATTTTGGGTGACAGCCAGGGGATTATGAAATAAAACTCTAGTATCCTACCCTACTTTTGGAATATCTGGATATATTAGGAATATTTTATAAGTATCGAATAGTAATAAAACATTGGTGTTTGTTTCAGACTTCGTAAAACCAATATGTATGCCATTGACGAACGACCTTAAACACAGCTCGTTTGAGGGTGTCGATATGGAAGTGGCCGGATGGGGCAAGACTGAAACTCGTAAGTACTACGCTGACAGCGAAAGGCTAATTATTCATGTTTTGACTAACCTTGTACAGAGCACACTAGCATATTAGCACCTCATCCAGTAGTTTAGCTAACAATCGTTGCTTTCAGCTGAGGGCGCCACTAGCGATTCCAGCCAGGTAGATACTGGACCCAACTTGTCAGGTGGGCCATGGATTCCATTGCAATTAGCTTACGCTGCATCCTACAATTTTGACAAATTCTTATACAATAACAAATTTTAAGAATTTCAAATGAAACTATAACGGAAATACGGCCTTGTATAAATTACAACAATCCATCAATGCATCGATATTAATTACTTATTAAACTTTCAAAATACTACTTTTTTATGAAAAACAAATTTATACCCACTGATTTGTAGGATTGTACGCTTGTTTCAGCTATGTTGTATGCGTATGTAATAGACCGGCTTTGGTAGCACATTTTTTGTAGGTACACTAACAATGACTGAGGGTAGGTAACCAAGTCGATAACAAGTAGATATATAATTGAAACTTACAAATAGAACAAATTCTAGCTAATAATGAAAGCTTGCTTACGGAACTAGCCAACACAGTATGAAATGAAGAAATTAAATTGTAATTTAATATTATAGGCACAGAATCGGACGTGAAGCTCAAAGTCCGCGTACCAGTGGTGAACATCAACCGCTGCGCGAGCGTGTACGAGCGCGTGAGCCGGGAGATCGACGACTCGCAGATCTGCGCGGGCGGCGTCATGGGGCAGGACTCGTGCCGCGGCGACTCGGGCGGGCCGCTCATGGGCACGGCCGCCGCCGCCAACAACTGGATGGTGGTCGGCGTGGTGTCGTACGGGCCGTCGCCCTGCGGCACCCAGGGCTGGCCCGGCGTCTACACGCGCGTCGGAGCCTACGTCGACTGGATACTCTCCAAGTTACGCCCCTAGGTAACCCCGTACCACTTGTTTTGACTGAGATATATAAGATTAAATAAAACTTATATTCATACGTATGTTACGTATTGTTTATTACAGGCATTTACAACACGGTGACCAACCCTCATTTTATTAATAAGTTACATTAATTAATCTAATATATCTTTGTGAATGCCTGTAGTACCTACTTGTAGTTGTGAAATAAAGTACATTTCGTATGACATTGTTTTGCATTGTAAGGTTTAGTCACAATAAGTGCCATCCATGACAAAACATTCTTGCCACTGTATTCTGTATGTATATTTGTATATATACTAAGTTGTATATCGAGACTGCACAATAAATGAGTAGGTTGACGTCATACTTAATTAATAAAACAATGTTACATTTATAATAAAATTTGTATTAAGTAAATAATTTATTTATAATTAGATGTATAAATGGCCTCCTTCTAGTCACGCCCCGGTCCCCGCCAGCACCTTCTATCACTCACACTTCAGACCATCACAAAAGAATACAACTACAGAAATATATTACTTTTTGTGAACATAGGGGAATATACTTCTATAAACTATGAAATATACCTACTCATTAAATCTTGGCACGTATTATTATGTTTGTACTTCCTCCTAATCCTCATTCCTCACGATCTAGGAGCAATCCGAGGATCATTCTATATTTGGCTTTTGTTTCAATTTGTTAGTGCTTCAAATGAGGGTGTTCACTACAAATCCTTTCTACGTGAACACCCATATAAATACTTATTAATAACAATACCTAATCAGATATAAAGGCAGAGAGTAAATGACAGAGTAAGTATACATAGTTACAACGCAACAGTTTTAAAAACTGTGCTAATAGTTATAACATCAAACTCGGTGAAATGGGGTTGATGAACTTCTTTTTAATGTCCGTTAGATTATTAAAAAATATCAGACATATATATTTTCTAATTTTACGTAACAAAAAACAAATGACAATACATTGATTTATAATGTCTCATGACGTCAAAATTTCGTGCATTTTGAACGCAAGAATAACGTCATTGGCCCCCTCCTGAACTCCGATTAAATTTATCTACTTTCTTATTTAAAAAAGCAAAAATTACGTGTCTAATATTTTTTACTATCTGACGGACTAATTAGATTTTGACTTTTCATACAAGTTTCATATCCAGTAATCTTCCCCATCACACACTATCTAAGAGGACATTAAACACAGTGTACTGTTACAATATATCATAGAAATAGTGATATACAATGCAAAAATAATTTAATACATACGGTATATACTTATGCCACTTAAATATATTAGGTTACATCTAGTAATAAAGGTTTAAAAAATAAAAATATAATTAAAATTACGAGATTTCAAAATATACGCAGAAAAAGATAACACATAGAAAAACAAATGAGATTCTAAACTACATAAAGAACATCTTTATGTAGTAAAATATAGCAATATGTTCTAAATTGATTTCATGGAATGAATAAAATGGAATGTTTTTAATATTATTACATCCTTAATATCTTACATTTTACAATACCATTCCGAAAATGGCAAGAAGTGGGAATCCACTCCACCTCAGTGAACATAATAATCTCCTAATTATACTTATTTGGGGACATATTGCAATTTTGTTCAATAATACGTGTAAATAATAAAATACAATTTGCAAATAATGCAATGTGTAAATCTATACTATTTTTGACACAATAATGTTTAAAAAAGAAGGGAAAAATAATAATGTATTATTTAAGATGCAGCTGCAATTTCAACAGGAATGTTATCTTGGACAGCTTGTTCGGTATTATCTTCTGCTGCTTCTCCATTTTCTCCGTTCCAAGTTTCAGTTTCCTCAGTCTTGCTTTCGTCCTCTGGGACCGGTGAATGTAATTCGCTGGTCCCATTCTGTTCTCCATTCAACTGGGGACCGTTTGTCAGTAAGTTCTGAAGTTTGGTCCCGAACTCAGCATCAATTTCAGAGACACCTTTGATCACTCTGTCTTGTTCTTCCTCTGCCCATGTAGGGAACCACTCGTTAAATAGTTTCATCTGAAAATTTTAAATAAAATATAAAAATAAATCTCTTTTGTTTTCCTGTTGGTTTACAGAATAGTTTATTTTAGTTCTTTGTTTATTTTGTTACATACATTGAAAGCTAAATATTTATAATATATTATATTAGCTGTTTCCCGCGGTTCCGCCCGCGTGGTTGGCGTCGGTTGTCGCGGCAAAAAGTAGCCTATGTCCTTTCTCAGGCTCTAGAGTATCTGTGTATTTAATTTCATTTAAATCAGTTGAGTAGTTTTGGCGTGAAAGCGCGACAGACAGAGTTACTTTTGCATTTATAATATTAGTAAGGATTTATCTTATTAAAAACGACTCCTGTTTTAAGGATATTAATCTTTGTTTCGCAGGGGGTTTTACAAAAATACAATTCACATGCACAAAGAACACCCAGATTTGGAAGAATCATTTGTGCATCAGTCAAAAGCTTGTTCTGTGCAGGGATCTAACCCATAGCACGTCGCGCACATAGGACATTGGCGTAGTGACTGGTGACCTATACCACGGGGCTTTCCGTGCAGTCAAACTGAATCTAAATAGTATTTTAACAATGATATAACTTTTTGATATTCATAAATTCAGAAACTTCAATAATCCTAGACTTCTATCATAAATGTGAAAGTTTGAAAAGAATGTTTGCTATACTTTCAAGCAAAAACAACAAATTGATTTAGATGAAATTTACACACAAATATGTAGTTGGAAACCTGGATTAACCCATATATTTTTAAATTTGTGTAAAAATACATGATTTTTTTTTAAGAACCGTCTTCATATATTTTTAAATTATATAAAAGGACTAAGGAAGAAAAAATACAGCCTTGTGGGACCTACAGTGCTGTTATATTGTGATGTAAGTATAATAAGTAAACATGATTCATGTGAGTCATACTCTTTGGAATTTATAAAAGGTAATTATCAGTAGTTACATACTTTTTGCCTAAGTGTCCAACAGCTTGACAGTATTTTCTTTAAAGACAATGTATCCAACAATTTAGAAAATTTTAATGGGAAGGCTTGTGAATATGACTTAGATTATTTTTACTCTCTATGCAAAAACTACCCAAGGGATTGGGTTCTGGAATTACATATGTGATACATTTTAACCTGATAAGTCTAGGAATGAGAAATACATAGGTAAAAGTGTGGTCCCATCTACTCAATAATAATTTTAGAAAGTATATGCTGCTCACTCACCCGACATTGGAATAAGCTGACTGGTTTATCATGGCAAGCAATGGTAGCTAGTGAAGCTGCTAACTGGTCTGGTTTATCTCCCCGAGCAGCAGCCAGCACCGGCAGGAAGTCCTCACGCTGCAGCTCACTGAACTCTCCAAACCACTGTAAGATGTACCGCAGCTGGGCTTCAGAGGTCAATCCAGGGCCTGACATCCTGCGGGCTACTGGTCTATACTCACCTGATTCGAAACAAACCAATATAAAACATATTATAACATTGATGATTTAATAACTTAGTCTTACAGAAGTGAAAGTATTATTGAAACATCTGGGAATCTTGTTATTATAAGCTGTACCAAAGTCAATGAACTCATGAAACAACTGATAAACACATCACATGAGTATATAGTACACAAAACACCATCATTAACGTAATAAAAGATAAATTAAAACTTACATTCAGCTACCACAGATAAACAAACAGTAGAGCCTAATAACAAAGCCATTGCGATACACTTACGAGAAACGTTACAACGGTTACAGTAAAAAGCGTTGAAAAACTTAAAGTTTTAGTGGGAACGAGACTTCGACCACTTGTACACTTTCTTTTGGCACCTACTGGAGTGCAACTGAGCCGCACGCAACACCAACCACAACGCGACATAACAATTTTCACCTTTCAACTTGTTATATCATAAGTTACATTTCACTTTCTATTAAATTTGCATTTATAAAAATATGATTTACATATTTAGTCAAAGTTAATCTACTGGTTGTGTTTAAGAAAACTGATTAATTACCTGATTAGCTAACAGATCCCAACGATTTCGAAGCCCTAAAATGCTGTTTTATTGCTTGTGAGTCTTGTTAGGACTAAATTCTTTGATTCTATGTTTAGAAAACTAGAAACTGTTATCTGAGGGAAATGCCAGTGAGTGAGGCAGAAGCACTCAGTGACGGTAATTAAATGTCAAAATTGACCTTGCTTGAGTTGTCAAATAGGCGATGACATTGACAGTTTTGTTCTAAGGATAGCAGGAAAAATCTAATCTAAAGCATTACTCATCATCATTACTCAACGTTTATAACAGGTGTGAAAGAGATAAAAAGTATCTATCACAATGACTCAATATGGCAAATTCTGGACAGGTTTTAATTAAAAAAAAAATACTTATATTAAACTTGCAGTACCTATTAACTATTTAAGCACTAAACAATTAAGGGCAACTAATTAGCTACCTACTACATATAGACTACAATTGCCCAGATGCCAGTTTATTATTTTTATTTGTTAATTGTTCTCTGTTATTCAGATGTTTATTTACTCCTCAAAATAAGCTAATTTTAATCAATTAAATTATATATACATTTAAAAAACCATGTTCAAACTGCTTTTATTTTCTGGTTTGTTAGATCCGGTTACTTTTTTTTTATATTACAGCAAATAAGAGAAGAATTTATTTAGATCGGTAGGTACTAGGTAGGTACTTGGCTATATACAAATAATATTTTTTATATAGGAAGATACCTAAGTACTATGCTAAAAAAGACCATCGGTTCTCCAAGAAATGGAAGACTTAGGTCTTATTAAAAAAAGCTTAACGTTATATTTTAATCTTTAAAAGTATGTAATGCGTCGTAATGATTAATCATCATCCTTTGTATTTAGACAAAGGAAATCCATATTTTCTCAACATTTTACTGCAAGTTTAAATCTGAATAGGCTTTTAATTTACTACCTGTCTATTATGTCTATTAACTTATGAATGTTGTAAAGGTATGGGTTATTAAAAGTAAAAAATGAATCAAAGTATTTTATAAAATAATTCATGGTTTATTCATACAATAATAATTACAAAATTGCATTATTAAAAACTTTTAAGTACATTACCTTCGTCTTTTGCGCCCGGATCATTGGCGCCCATTTATTGTTTGATGTTTAGGTACTTAACATGTTTAGTATACGTCAAACCTACTCAAGAAATAAAAAAAGGTAAATTTAACATATTCTTAAGTATTTTATACATTAATTAAGATATTTAATTTAAAGTTGTTTCCTCAGACTGTAACTAAATGCCGGGAATGTATTAAAAACCAGCATGATTCATTTCGCACCTATTACTAGCATTATAATTTTTTAATAGGATAACCACATAGGTATTTCAATGAAGTTTGTACTTCGATAGCGTTAATTACTTAATTAAGTATTTATTTCTAATAGCTTTGCAATGTATGGCTTATCCGATCCAACTCCATCTTCCTGCTTCACAATATCACAGACAGACAATAGTCCAAACAGACAATTCTAATAATATTAAGGTAAGAAATTACACTTGTACTTAAAATTAAGAATATAATGATGCGGTTGATGTCTAGTCGATTTAATTTCTATATTAAAACCTTTATAAATTCCAGGGTCCTTACAAAACAAAAAATTATATTATGTGGACGAAAAAAAAAACAGAACAAACAAAAGAAATAAATCGCAACGTTAACGTTAGGCAACCTATTTGTGGTAATTTTTTTTTTAATCATTTCATCAATTCATGAAATGCAGGTTGGACATACAGAAAATAGTCATGTTTGATTGCATAGCATAATTAAGGAATTGATAATAATCAAACACTACAAATTAATATTATGCAGCTGATGACTAGAAAGTATTTTGTTCGGATTCTCACTTTTGATTTTAATTTATAAATAAATACAAAAAAATATATTCCCTTGCTATAGAGGGTACAATAACAGCAACTAATGGCAACACTCATTACCCTAAAAAAGTGAGTTTGTTCCGAAATTAACATAATTATATTTTACTGAGCTCTCACCTGCATCTCATTATAACAAAAGTTTATAACTAAAACTTAAATCCTTAAACTTAATTAATCTAGATTATTATTTAAGGTTATCATAAACACTTCTTAATTTATCACATATCTACAAAAAATATAGTCATTTGGTCAACACTACATGTAATTTACAGAAATAGTTAGAACGTTGTTGTAGGTAGGTATTTTGTCCTTAGTCGTGTTCTGATTCATACGTAAGTAGGCATTCACTTATCGTGGGAATGACCGTGGTCATGGCTGTGATCGTGGCCGCCACCGCCATGAGAATGGCTGTGTGAGTGTCCAGCTGAAAATAGAAGGAAGAATATTAATTAACTGTGTTTATAGCAACTATTATCCAAGTTATTTTTATACATACGTGTTCATATAACAATAAAGAACTAAATTGTATGTTCCTGACCTATGCAAGTTATGGAGATTACTCATCCCGTTTTACTACTAGGAATAGCTGGTAAATGAAAAACTACAAAAAACATCTAATTGGTCTACTTCTGGATTTTATTGCAAGAGAAGTACCTATTTCAAGGATTTTATGTAATTAGGTTAATTTACAAATAAACGTAATTATATTTAAATATTTTTACTTACTTAACAACTGTAATCCGAACATGACGAAGAATCCAACAACAGAGGCAAAGTATTGAAGGATACCAGTTCTGTCGCCTTTCCAGATTTCAAAGAAAATGACGTAGAGCAGAGTTCCTGAAGCCAGACCTTGAAGTACTACTGACGAGAGACCAGCAGCCGCAGCTCCTTGGCCTCCCACAAGTAAGAGACCAATGCCAATTCCCAACGGCGAGACGATGGCGAAAGTAGTAATGTAAATGATCGTCAGCAAAGTCTTAGTGCGTGTAGCGATGAGTTCTACACCGATACAGAAAGCAATTACAAGCTTGTGTGCTGAAACCGCTCCTAACATGTACCTGAAAAAATAATAATAATAATATAGGTAAGTTAATTTATTTGGAGCCGGACGGAATTTGGCGGGTCAATAATTAAAATACTTATGATAGCGCCATCTATGATCAACCAGTTTTAATAAATCGTCCACTGTTCCGCTATTCGATAACAGAGGGCGATGATTAATGTTGAGTGTAAATTATCAATAGATGGCACTAGCAGTAACAATCTAAGTATGTAACATTAAATATATTATTAACCACAATATTATTAGAGCGGAATAAATTTTGGTTTTTTAAAACACTAATCGCTAATCTTAGGAACTGCCAGTTTCGTTTATGCCATTCGCGAGAAAAACTCTTATGTTTCCGCGCGTAAACATGAAATTTCATGTAACTAAAATACGCGGACAAAGTTGCGGGGGATAGCTAGAAATAGTAAATAATAAATTATTACTATCAAGGTTGAATTTACTTACCATACGTGAGAAGTGCTGGATTCTAAACCAACTGCTAAGCCCTCAAACAGCTCGTGAATGGATAGAGCGAGCACGATGAGCAGTCCTCTTAGGGCAGAAGTGACGTCATCACCTACGTTCATCGGCATGTGGCTGTGATGGTGCGAGTGTCCGTTGTGCTGGTGGCCTTCAAGATCCTGAAAAAAGTAATTATAGAATCAGTTAAATAAAAATTAATTTATAATTCCCTATCAATCAATTATAAAAAATTTATCTACCTAGTTCCCAACATATCGATTTATGCAAAAACAAAAAACTATACATTTACTTCATTTAAAGTAAAAAGAGTTTTTTAATAAACGCAATTTAATCTTAGTATTGGTTATTGCTGAGACAAAAACTGGTGATCATACCTTTTTTGATTCAACAAGATCTGCGGTGGAGTTAGTGGCACTCTTTTCTCCGTTACTGGTGACTCCGCTGCGGCTCTGACGGACACTCAGGTTCCTGACCAGGGGAGCCACTTGCCCATTCTTCCTCTCCCTGTAGTGAATGTACATGTGCACCAGCTCCTCGACCAGATACATGATGAAGAAGCCGCAACATGTCAGCAGGGGTGTAAGAGAGAAGTCGAACTCATTTATGGAACCGATGCCTGAAACAAACAGGTTTATTATTAGTACATAATGTAAAAACGATTCAGAGAAGGTACTAAGCTTATTTGGGCAACGATAAATAGTAAGTTAATATTAGAACTAGTAATGCAACTGAATTTTATCACGTTATAGATATAACAACTACATAAACAGCTTAAAATAGAATATTACCTAATAATGAATTAAAAAAAAAACTCGTGACAGCAAAAACGGTGTGTCAGGAATTTTTCCAGTAATAGAGAAGGGACTTTGCAGAGAGATAGCACCAAGCACCAATACTTTTCACAATGGAACTAACTTAGATGGCTTTAACAATAGGTACCTACATTCTGTGCCCTTACTCTCCAATGAAATTTTAATTCTAATACAATGCCAGTGGAATATTATTCATTTATTTATTTAGCACTCTTATGTTTAGATCAGATCAGTTCCTTTTATTGACAGCATTTTTTTAACAAAACTGTATTTACTGCCTGCTGAACTAATATCGATTTAGTAAGGGCAAAAAAATTGGAGACTAATGTCGTTTTCGTGACTCTATGATCTTCGTGTTTGATTCATATTTTGCTTATACTTAAGTACTATGTGTTTGTAAACAAAGACTGTTTAAGTAGTTAAACGAGTAATTAGATGTAATTGGAATATTAAAATGTAAACTGCTAACAGTAGTTCATTGAAATCTTTGTTTGTTTTCAGCATAGCAGTATTCTTTGCATTGTAGAGATTTGACAAACACGTCTATTGTTATAAATACTGTTTGCTCTAAATAATGGTAATTATTATTAATGGTTGATTATTCAGCAACTTCAAATTAAAGGAGATTCTGAAAATTTACGATTATAATAAGAAAAGAAAATTGTGTCAGTATACTTAATACTGACACAATTTTCTTTTGTGAGATAACGTCCATGGACTTACAGACTAAAATAGGGCAAAAAATTTTGGGACCCACAAATATTACTTTAAAGGTCGCCGCACTTTTGTATAAATTGAATGTTTGTGAAACATATCTACCTAACACTTTACAAATAAATATGAGGACGTAAATTAAGAGTTGCGGAATCCATAATGCGGGAATATTAAAGTCTTTACGCAAATAAAAGATGCTCTTGTTGCAAGACCATTGTGCGGGCAATAGGTCAACATAAATGATGTATGTCGTTACATTATATGCAGTATTTACATAAACTCATGTGCGTAGTTACGTACACTGGCGTCCATTACAGATAACTTGGATACCGGCTTCGTCATCTTATGAAATAGATTTTATCTGATGCGGGTTTCGCATTTATGATATTTGAGTATGTTGCACTGTTGCAACTACCAGTACGAGCAGGAAAATCAACTGGTTTGTTTATTTACAGACGCGTACTTACTTAGAAGGAATTGTTACTTTTAAGTAAGTTATATGCAACCAGTCCTTACCATGGGATATTGTGTTACCCAGTAAAATGAGTCGTGGAGGTCATATAGGCAGTCGCTCTATGTAAAATACGGTATTCAGCTAAATACGGTAAGACTGGGATCCGACCCCAACATAGCTTGGAAAAAGGCTTGGCAGAAAAATTTATTAAGTTTTTTGCAAATACATGTAATTTTCTCTGATGTAAATTTCTTTTTTTGATGAATTTCCGCCTTTTTTTCTATATCTATGTTTACGAGTAAATATTATCACGCATTATTATCGCTAAATAAAATTATTATGAAAACCTTTTTACGAGCTCATGAAAATTACAACCTCTTTTTTTTATACTCATTTTGACATCTTAAATTTGTCGCAAGGTTCCTTACAATACATTATTAGCGTCTATGTTGCAAGCAATATCCTCGGTCACATTAAATGTTTTTACTGATAATGTTGCAATGAACTAATTTAAACCTTGCCCTAATTGAAGGTTGATTATAATACGACGATGTAAATTCAAGCCACGGGGGTTTAATTGCCTGACGCCGTGAAACAATTATATTTGTTGAATGCATAAACTGATAAGTAGGTACCTACAATAATGTCATCATTTGAATAGTGTTAAAATTAATGTTATGCAAAATACGCTAAATGTCTACAAGCACGGTAAAGATATTATTCAGCCATATTTTATTAGAGTCCTTTCATTTACCTTGTTTTATTTTTTTTATTCCATATTTTTACTTGAACAAAATATAAAATTCTTTATTCAAAATGTATGAAAAGTAAACTTGAATTTTTTGCAGTCATTAGTATGAGTCATAGGTGAGTTCTCAATGTCTTTTTCGTTTTAAGTGTCAATTAGAAGGTGAAGCTGATGCGTTACAAAGTGCAGCCATGTAACCATACAAAGTGCCTTCATTGTAATCATTACAATGACTTACAACACAAAAGGCACATTACTTGCATAATATGTGCATTTGAAATAAAAGTGTCATATGGTGCTATTGTTTAAAGTGACTATCTAGGTATTTAAGCGATGAAATGAATTTAAATACGTGAGAACACTAAACATATATGCAGTTAAAAAAGGTACTTTGTAAATATTATTTTGTAAGGTGATGGATATTTAACGATTTTGTGCTGCGTCTAATGCAAGCACGGGTGCAATATATCATAGGTGCAATTGGTACAACGACAATTTTTTTTTGGCAAGATGAACGAATTTATTTCTAAAAGCTGATTAAAGTTTCTTGACAGTTAATGTTAATGTGAAGTTGTAAATTACACTTATTTTTCTTTGGCATAAAAATGCTCTCGGTATGTAGTTACTAATAATAAACTATTTTTAATTCCGAAGTCTAAATGGACAAGTACAAATGGCAATATGACATCTGGTTACAATAGCATTTATGCCACTTTTGACATTTAGACTCGTCAATTTAGTCTCCGGGTTTAAAAAACAGACATTAAGTACAATAAACTACCTGAACTAAGTAAAAATTAAAGTTCGCCTGAATATCTGATTTGCAATAAAAAAAACCTATCTACATTCTTTTTGAAGACACAACTCTTTATTTATAAACAAAATAATGGTCAATATACCAGTGTCACTGTAAGCATAACCTGGCCTTAATACTTCTCGTAAGAAAGAGTCAATAGTGGGTGACCTCGGAGTGCGTTGTGCGCAGTCCCGGCGGAAAGCTTTCCATCGATCCACTTGTCTCTGGACCAACAGATTTTTGTTCCGAACTCATGAATCAAGATTAAAGTTGTTTTATTGTTATAACAAGACTTCGAATAGGAACTTGTTACATTTAATTTTAAAGAAAATAGCTGAACCAAAATTATAAATGTAGTCTTTAGATAATAGGTCTCTAAACGTTTTTCTATTCTATTCTATTATTTGTCCTTTCGGTTCACATCTTCGGTAGTGAAAGCTTAGTAGACCAACAGACAAATTTTCTTTTGAGTTGTTTATAATATTGATACTTAATTTATGTAGTAATTGAATTAGTAGTTAATTGAAGCCTAGTATGGACTATGGATAGGTTTAGCTTAGACTTTAGAGTACCTACCTAATTAAAATTGTGTTTTCCAAAGCCAGACAATCTTATTTGTGAAATAAAATTGACGGATTTTGTATGAAAGAAAAATTTTCAAAATTATACTTTGGATAAAATTAGCTGGCGTTAGAAAAATTTAACCCTAAGTAGACATGTATATTGTATAGCTATACAGCATGCAACAAAAACCCTTTCCGATCCTTATGAGTATTATTCGGTATCGTACCACGTACACATATACGGAACTATTAAATGGATTTCAGATTATCATTTTTCCCCGGTTAATATAATTAAATTAAAATAAAACTGATCAAAGTTGATCAGTTTCGCTCGACAAAATTCACGTGTACTATCTACAGTTTTGTGACAAAGAAGCCGTCTGAGCGAGACATTTTTTCTAGTACGAACCTATGTTGAACCAGGAATACGCCTTTATTGGATCGGACAGGGTTTTTGTTACATACTGTATAATATAATATGTATTAGGAGGTATTGTTTCGATATAGCGTTATTGTTAAATCCTTTCTTTAAACCTTTACTGATACCTAAAAGAATCAAAAGGGACGTGACTGCTTTGTTTACTCATATTTTATCGATGTTTTAACAAATCTGGTTCTGAACTCTTTGTCTGACAAACACAAAGAAACATTTTTATCTCAATATATGAGTAATTTAGGTGTACTCAGGTCACTTTAAATTCAAAAAAGTCTTGATACTCTTAATTTTTTATGCTACAGAAAATTATGAGTGTGCCTTAAACTTAATTAAACTTAGGTAAACTTAAACTTAACACTTATTACACTAATTTTAACTTATAATAGATATCAGCAAACGGTCGATAATGTGGTGCAGCTTGTCTTCCGACAAATACCTCCTCTAAAGATTTCCATTCTGTTCTGTCCTTTGCTATACGAATCCCTAATTGGACCCGCTATATTCCTGACCTCATCCTCCCAACTCTTTGTCTTAGACTTAGGTCATTATATGTTTTTTTTTTTTTATGTAGACACTGATTTTGTAGCAAAAGCATTAATTTAAATACAAAAGAAATGGATAAAAGGGCTGACCTACATTACTTTATAGTCATTGTTTATTGGTTACAAGCTTACTCTGAGAATATAAATCGTTACGGATCTCGTGCGCGTGCGCAGTCGACAAGCTCTCGCGTTCGTGCACGAATTGCGCCACCTCCGGTCGAGATGCAACCTTGAAACGTATGAATGTATACTAAGCTATTCCGTGTAGCTTATAATGACCTTCAAATTATGTGGTTATACGTCAGTGTAATGATTTACGAAAATAAACCTTAAAACTTTCGAGATAGAGTTGATGTTAACGTCAAAGCGTTGTTTCTTTTACCAACCCGCTGCTGTCCGTCCGTCTTTCTGTTAGCGGGCTGTATTCCATAAACCGTAATAGGTAGACGGTTCAAATTTTCACTGAGTATATTTCTGACGCTTCAATAAGTCATAAAAAAATAAATTAATAATTAAAGGGGGCTCTCCTACTAGAAACATGTTTCTTATATCGCTACATTGTTCACCTAACGATTAGGTACTCGCATACACTATATTGTTAAGAAACAGTCATGGCAGTAAAAAATATAAGTGTAGAGCAATTAGTTACATCCACGTGCAAAAAAAAAGCACATAAACTAAGTTGCAAAACCATAAAGTATATAGAGAATTATCTGATTCATCATCATTTGTTTTAGAAATTAACCAATGTAGTTTTCTCAGAATACAGATTTTTATGTAGTGCCGTAGTAGGTACCTTTATTATTATGTGCTAATACATAAATCAAGTAATCTTGCCTCCATTTACTTGAATTTAGTAGTGACCGCGATTTTTAACTAGCTGGCCAATTTTATGAATATTTTCCATTCCAGACATTCCCCTCAGATTTATCGCAAATTTTCGTTCATAAAGACCTTGTCCTGAAAATAACAACTCAACAAAAAAAAAGCGCGAAACCACCACGCGTTTTAAAGAAATCTTGACAGACAGATTTATTTGACAGTTATGTAGGTATTGTATCGAAAAATAAAAACAAAGAGGGACCGCCTGTATTCTATGGGCTAATCATAGAGGTTTCATTCTACCTACTACGCAGTGTTGTTTTATTAAATGTTTTTGTGTCAAACACCACCATTTGTAAACAGTGGCCTTAAAATGACTAAAGACAATTTTATAGAGTAGATAGAAAGCTTTTACGATAGCTAGGCTGTCGTTACACGGGCCTAACATACGTAATGATGATCACCGTCTTAGTGAGTCAGAGCACGTCGACTCTCCTTTTACCTAGCATCACATCAGACTGTCGTAATAGTCTTTCTTCCATGCCATTAACACGAATTTCTGTTGCCCCGGAAAAAAGTTAACAAGTGATTTGTGATATAATGCCCGTCAGCCATTTGTCAGTGTTCTATTTTTGAATTCCAAAAATAGATAGGTTATGCAATTAAAACTTATTTAAAAAAAATATTTACTACCTTAGACAATATTTCCTAACTATTTACTAGTGTTTGACGAGTTGCCATAGACAAATATAAATACTTGTTTTGAGTTCGAGATGTCATAATGGTTATCGGTAATCGATTAGGTACTTTATTAATATGTAACAAGTCTTTTGTTACATTTCTTGCAAGTTTATGTATCACACTTGATTTTGATTATGTAATGCCGTAATCAAAGGCATCACAATAACCTTTTAATGTTGTTAATTTATTTTATTTGTAGATATCAGTTTACTGGCCTAGCAGAGAGGCGAACTGGAACCGGGCCAGTTATCTAATCGGAAATGAAACAACCAAATATTGATCAAAGAGGAGGTAAATTAATTTATAACCTTGTCTGCGATCATTCGTGGAACATTCCATATATTTACGTATTTTGATAAGAGTTAACGTATTAAGTAAAGACATATAGCGATTAGTTAACTGCTAAATACGTATTTAATAAGTAAATAAATTCTGCAAATAATTATATTTAAAAGATTTTGACTGCACGGATAGCCGAGTGGCCTGGATAGGTCACCAAGCTACTTAAGTAACTACCACTTTGCGCAACATGCTGCGGGTTCGATTCTTGCGTAGGACATTTGTGTGATCCACTAATTTTTGTTCTTGGTGTGAGTGTTCTTTGTGCATGTGATTTGAATGTTTGTGAAACCCCATGTGACGTTTAAAAAAACAATTAAATATTAATGTTCAAAATTTGACCTTGGCTACTTAAAAAAAGATTTCGAATTTGATTGGATTTGATGACCTCATAGATATGGTCACAAAACACAGATTACTATCATAATCATAATGTATCAAATCAATCTGTTTTACAATCAAAACAGGAGACCAAATGACGACTAAATTGTCCTTACAGCTGCATTTTCAATTGTGTCAATGTCAAATAAATTAAGATATTTGAAACATCAACCATCAATTGAATATCAGACCATATTATTGTATACTGAATGTCTCTAGAGTTTTCTATGACACAACACAAATTGATTTAAATCACCCTACAGGCATAGCTCAATACCTGACATAATCACGCTTAAAAATAACTCAAAACCTATTTAGTATACATGTAGGTAACATTAACCCGAAATCACATACAAATTAAGTCATGAGATTTGCTTTGGCCATACAAAAATCCTGCACGCTGGGTGATTCATAAATATAGCACAAAATCGAAGCTCAAAGCCATTGATCCAATCTGTCTATGGCTATACTAAGCACCGGTATTCTTAAAAAGGAACGTACTAAACGTTAGGAATGCCCCTTACGCGTGTCTTACATTGTTACAAAGTAATGCCACCTTAAACTGAAACAATCTGATAATGACTAATCGTACACTACACCATACGTCTTTTATAACAATGAACTACAAAAATACACCTTACTGTTCTGAAAATAAGGTGTTGACAAAGTTATAGAGTTGATTATGGTGCACGCTATTGACAATGTCCTAATACAATTTGTTTCGAGCTGTTATGTTTATGATTATTATAAGAAAACATTCTACGAACATTAGTTACATGATATTAAGTAATACATAGTTTATATTACAATTATATTTAAGTACGCAATAAATAGACCGTTAAAGAAATTGTTTGAGATTGAGTAGATTTTTATGCGCCATTTATGTAGCTATAACTGGGTTCCAACTTGTAACCTATAAGAGGACGCTTCCGTTAACATTTAAGCGAAAATATGAGTAAAGCCGCAGGGCTCAGCTAGTTTACACATAAACCCACTTGAATGACTCAGAAACCATAATCTTATAAGTAGGTAAATAAGTAAGGAGTTCTTGCCGTATGTTTTTACTGTACTATATATTCGTTTCAAATTTTCAATGCTTTAAGATAATAGTAGATATCAAGTAACATTGACAATGACATTAGTCTAATCAAATGCAACCAATTATAAAACATATAGGTATAACTGTAGAAAACATTTATTTTTTATTATTTACGTATAGTAGAAAATATTTTTTTAAACCTCAGACAGAGTTGAATTCGTGTCTACCGGTTTAACACACCAGCCCTTTTAACAACTAAGCTAAAGAGGTTTGAATTTAATTACAAATATTCTCATCATTTTCTTACGTGATTCGAGGCGGTTGTAAAAACACGTGTTTTAGATTGTAGACTTAATTAAGAAACTCACATACATACATACATGAACCCTGAAAACATAACACTCCTTTTTTGGGCAGTCGTGTAATAAAATAAGGATTAAGGTGCCATCACTTATTTACGTGCCTAATTCGTATTATTAATTTCCACTTAAATAAACTCTCTCTTATTCAACTCTCTCTGAAAGCATTAAAGGCACAAGCTATTCAGTTTTCGCTTTCGATATTACTGAGAGCCACTTATTGCGTAAGGTAAAAATAACTGCTTTTGTTAACTTTTTCAAGGGAGTCTTCGATTCCAAAAACAAAGACACTTTAAAACCAATCTCGATTTCACAGTTGCCAAATGTCAAGTATATTCGATTTATCAAAATAGCCAATCGAATGCATTATACAATTACAAAAGGAAATAACATTTAATAAATAAATACATTCATTTGACACGATTGGCGCGTCGACAAAATAAATTAATAAATGCAACACGGAATCTAATTATCGAGACAAATAGATTCAGTTCTTTGTGCGAATCTGCCGAAAATGACGTACTTAATTCATGAGGAACTTCAGTGGTGTGCCTACATACATAAACATGTGTACATTAAGTACGTGAAGATACAACTGATTACAATCTATTGTATTACAAGTATACGTGCACGTATGCTCGAATTTTGCAATTGGGACCATGACATTTAATAAGACAGCTGTAAGAATATACCTATTAACATAAAACACATTTTCATTGCATTATACATAATAAAAATATTTATTACGCATATTGAAATACTGTGATGCTTGGGAGTTTGTTGTGCCGTTTCTTCTCAACAGCCAAAGCACTTAGGAAGCGGTGGAGGGTAACCGATTCGGAGTATTGTCTGTTAATATGATTGACCTTTAAAAAGTACTATCTAGTTGTCCACTTTGAATAAATGAATTTTGATTTAGAAATAATGAAAAAAAATAATGAATTAATAATTTTCCTGTGATTTTAATTATTAAAAATGTTGTACAGACAGGCTATTAATGTAATGTAGTCCAAATAATTTAATTGTACCTAATGTAAGTTGAACTAGTTTGTCATAAATTTTATTATTTAATACCAACCTAATTGGTTATAAATTTGCATGCCGAAATAAGTAGGCGAAATATGAAGAACTGTACTCATTTATAAGATCTGCTGTTTACTATATTTCAAGCAAATAAATAAATTCTAAAGTAAACTTCGATATCGCTGTAGGTAGTTAAAAAGATTTCGTACAATTTATTGTTTTAAATTAATTTATGATCTACAACCTGAACATTTTTAGATTTTATTCCAAGTAGTTCGTAAATAATCACTCGAAATAAGATTATGTTTTGTTTTCGATCCGTTGTGAGGATTATAGTAAAGAACTAATAATGAGTAGTTATATGTGTCATCTCCTTCAGCTCTTAAAAAACTCGAGTAGATACCTACCATATATTTATTTCCTATTGAGATTGTTCCTTCATCGATAACGTATCTGTTTTCAGACAAACATTTTAATGTTCTTTAAGAATCAATTCTGATATAAATTAATAATAATAAAAGAATTAAAGTAAGTAAGTAAGTGGTTTATATTTAGCTTATTGATAGAATTAGACAAAATAGTAAATATTAATTAGTTTGTCATCTAAGTAGACATTATTATGCGGATTTTGTCCACAGAATTTAATCTGGCGTCGGTGGCTGGTTGGTCAAAGGATTATTTCATGTATATTAATCTGGCAACATTTGGCATTGAATTAGGCAAATCTTTCAGGAAATCTAAGATATATATTCCTATATCTAACAGTATTACGAACCGTTATGAAGCGGCATTTGAGCACTTGATAAGATAAAGCACTCTACATTCTGATTCCTGTAGTATTTTAATCGGTTGAGAATACTTGTACCATCTTTAGATTCATATTTAATTCGCAACACATCTACAGCTTGGCAAAAAAAGTTCGAGGTGATGACAGATGGAACTAATTGATTTTTTGATGGCAACAATTTTTTACTCTCAATTGTCTTGTCATTTCTGTGTAGTAATGGTCGTTTTTTATTAATTTCGTAATTGTTTTCACTAAAGTAACTACTTAAAAATGAATAAGACTATAAGAAGTGGTGCTTAAAAATAGAAAAAGTATCAAAATCTGTTTGCGTCGTAATATATGGGGTGACCATGTGTGTAAAAGAAGCGACACCTCATTTTCTCCAAACTCTTTTTTGCCAGACTGTAAATTCGTACTCGATTAATAAATAATTAAAAGATTTTTAAGGCTGCGGAAAAGAAATGCGTGCATGTAAAAGTTTCTTTTTTTATATTACAGTTGACCGTTATTTTATTATTAGCCAGTGATTAAATAAAAAAAAACTTCTCAGATATAGAATCGTTTCGTTTCGTTTCCATATTAGTTATTTCCTAATTACAATTTTTTTTAATTTTCAGACTATTCAACAAAGTTTATGTTAAATTAAATTAAATTAAAAGGTATAATTCTTCACCTTGTCTTCACATGTGAGAAATTGTCATTTCACCGTAAACATTGTGTATATAATAAACAATGATATGAAAACATGAAGAAATGTATGGTTTTATCAGTCAATATGCGTAAATAATAGTATTGAGTACCTATTAAGTATGACAAAGGTATGTATAATATAACACATAAGCCTCTCTGAGTTGTTATTGTACACATAATGTACTTTTACAGGAAATGAAAGTTACTAACTACAACTATTGTTGTATTATAAATAAATACCATTTGTACATGTGTTTTAATATTTTTTCTTTTTATGCGATATTATATTAGATACAATAATATCAGCTTTATAATTTGTATAATACATCGATACATCTATATAAATAAATAAAATTGAAATGTCTGTTTGTGAAATTAAAATAACCGCTTTTAACTACATGCATATGAATGTATATACGGAACATATACAAAAATAACAGTCTGTCCGTCTGTTTGTTGCGGCTAATCTCTGGACAGCTGGACCGATTTTTTGACAGAACTTTCACTGGTAGGTAGCTTTTGTAATAAAGAGCAACTAAGGCTACTTCGAAGAAGCACAAACAACTAAATAAACTAAATAACTATTTAGTTAATTTCCACGCGGACGAAGTCGCGGGCACAGCTAGTTATTTTAATATAAATCGTGATTTCATTTAAAATAGTTTATCACAAATAGTTCCGTAATTAGAATTACCATTTCTAATCCTCGAGTCATGGCCTCAGTCTAACCGTATCCTACCGTGACTCGCAACACGAAAGCTTTTTGTCTCAATTTCTATCTGGCTAGACATAATTAAAGTATGTTGTCATAGCAACGTCAGCCTTGTACGAAGTTTCACCTTTAGCGTAATCGTTTCTTTGAAGCTGGATTATGGAGCTCTGTAAAACAGAAACTTATCGGATAGCCGAAACCATAGTTATTCATGTAAAAGCTTTGGATAATTTCTGATAGACGCGGAGTCTGAATACGACACGTTAGGAGATTTTAACATAATTATTCTTCTCTACTTAGGTACATTACACACTAATTACAAATTCGGGAAATTACTTCTTTTACTTTAAGTTTTTATGATAATGAGCTGACTCGAAATGTAGTTGGTTGTTTTTTTTTTGTAGAATTATTTGTAAATACATAGTAGGTACACCACGCTTGCACATTACATATTGTGAAAACGACATACGTAGATATTGTAGTATCAATAAATTTGTGATGTCTTGTATGTACGAATGCGGTCTGGCTACCAGTTTTGGATAATTGCAACACAGTTAAAATGCATAAAATTTAATTACATGCAACCTTACCTCAAACTCGATATAATAAGACCGGTTAAAAAAACAGTTTTAAGAAAAAATTACATGGTTATCATTTGTTTGGGGTTCTGTTGCTCAAAAGGTAAAAACAGAACCCTTATAGGATCGCTTGTGTGTTTGTCTGTTAGTCCGTTACAACCAATTTGCTCCGCAACGACTCGACCGATTGGTTCGAAATTTGATACAGATATGTAAGTCGGTGACGGTGACCCTAAGACGGACTTAGGTATAACGTAAATTAATTTATTTCAAACATGGGGACCATTTTAGGGGTAAGTTTAAAAAATAAAAATAAATATTCTACAAACCATATTGTGTGACATATTAGGTATGAAATGGAATATATAATATCGAAAGGATTTCAAAACGAAAATCGACCATTATTCGAATTCGGCCAAAAATATAGTTCTTGACCAATGGAACTCTGTGTTATTTTTATTAAGAACAACTTACGGAATTCCTCGCACTTGTCCTGTTTTTTTTAATATGAAGTTGCTAACCTTTAGCTTTACTGGCCATACAAAACTTGTTTAAAAATCATCAAGATAGAGTATTATTATATAAGTCTATTATTGTTATTAAGTTATTGTTATTATTGTTGTTGTTATTGGGAAATAAGTGTACTTTTCCAATAAAAACACGTTCCAAATTCATAGATTAGATACATTCAATCCATATCAGTTATAATAGGGAATTATTAAAATAACGTCGCAAAAATAAAAACATACACACAGATCTTTTAAAATTAATGAAAAATCTAAATAAATTATGTTCTTTTTTTTTTCATATCGCTAAATTCCATAGTATGTTTGTCATGACATTGTTGTATACGTTTGTTATTGTCCAAATGTACTTAAAGTGTATTTGGAATAAATAAATAATAATAAATTTATTGTTAAGTTAGCCTCTTTTATAATATGTAGCTTCATTAAAACTGGACTTAGTAAATAAAACTTAAAACTTTAACGCAATAAACTTTTTATTTACATTTATATACAAAGGTCTATTAGGTTGTATACCTACCTACTTAAATAGGTAAATTTAAATTGAAAAAAAAAACAACAATTAAAGTAATTTTTGTATAAGATAATAAAATGTGGTGTTTATAAGAATCTCACTAGAGTCTTGACCTAATTTTGCTAAATATAGCTCCAAACAGTTAATTTATTTTTTAATACTTTTGAGGTTTATGCGAATGTTAGACATTGAAATAAAAGTATACTTTTTAAACGGATTCTATCGCGGTTTATTTGGACTTTAGTTAGTCGTAACGTCAGGAACTAAAAACCAAATAAACCCCGATAGAATCGTTTTGAAAAGTACTTTTATTTCAATTTATTTTTAAATTTAGTGATCGAGTAGCTCGACATAAGTCTCTTTGATTTAATCAAAGGTACTTCCTAGCTTCGTGTAAGTAACAAAAAGCCCTGTCACTGTTTCCCACAAACAAACAATTGACAGTCAGTATGAAAGTTTTGTATTGTCAATTAATCTTTGTTAGCAGAATCATCCAAGCATGAAATATCTAAGCACCTACCTGAGTAATTATTATCTTTAAGTACATCCTATATAACCACTATTTTTCTGTCTGGCGTTTTCCCAAGCTATGGGTCGGCTTCCAGTCTTACCGGATTGAGCGGAATACCGTATTTTACATGGGGCGACTACCTATCAGCCCCCCTAGACAAATGGCATTTCGACAAGCGTAAACTATGATAGTAATCGCTCAAATGTCATTAAATGTATGGAAATCACATTTCGTTTCGATAAGTCACGTGACTTGGAGTTGTCACTTCTATACATTTGAACGATTCCATCAGCGATATCGCTTGTCGAAATGTCACTTGTCTAGGGGCTCTGAACTCCACAACACATTATCTGTGTATTCCCGGGTATCCCATGGTAAGACTGGTTGTCAGAATTGTAATGAAAAACGACTGTCAAAAAATTAACGTATGACAGAAGAGGAAAATATTGTCAATCATCCAAGGACCAGCCGCCGCGAGCGCGGCTTGACCTTTATTATCGTTTTAACCTAAGTTGTGTACGACTTATACTTAGCCACGAGCCGATTTACGGTCCAATATTACCATTCCACTCATTCATGATTAAAGACCTGCGAGGTATTATTAATTTAGTTTTTTTACTAGTGTGGTAAGAAAATAACATAGATGTCCAATTAAAGAGAGCAAGATCAATCGATACATTTTCGTTCGTATTGTATTCTTTTAGTAGCAATTATGTAACTTGATGTATGTTTACTTATTTTCTCTTTTATGTAACAATCTTGACAAAGAAATGTAAAACGTACTTAGTTCTACTAAACATCCGTATATGCTCATAATTCGGTGAAATAACATAATAAATTTAATTTAGATAACATTCTTTAAAAGTATATTGATAACTAAAATATATATGTATTAAGTCATCAATAAAATTCTCATAATTGAACAATTTTAATTGCTTAATATTCTAAGCAATTTTATTGCTTTCTTTGTGTTCGACATTACAATTAGACAGTAAATAATAATTAACAAACAATTAGGTAGGTGCATAGGTACTAATAAGAACCTATAACCATTGGTATTTAATAAACATACTTACTTAATGAATGGGTACTAATATAATATTATTATCTAGTCATGTACCATTAAATCTTAATTGTAATTTAGCAATTATGTTCGTAAATACGTGTTTAACGATTAAAATTTAATGAGGACAGATGGTATAAGGTTCTATCTACAAACTAGCAGAATATATACTAGGTACATAGGAGAATTTCCTTTTTTCTTTTTTGATGATAGCCATTTGTCGAAAGTGCAGTGCCGTTAAGCGTCCCAATAAATGCGCGTGACATATATCGGCTAAAATAATCACGTGTGACGTGCATAACAAGTATGTGTTAGTTGACAAGTGAGTCAGTTACCTGCTGCCCGCCCCCGATTAAACGACATTCTGGCAACGAATGCCTCGCAGCAGTCAGCGGATATCAATGTCCACCCAAGTTTGGCTAATGTCGCTAAGGAATGTAAATGTAGCACTCAGCATTCCGTTTTAGTAAACACCAATGTATTTTACACCCGTTTCAAAAAGTCGCCATCACAAGCCTATGTACCAAAAATTATCCTCTCAGAATTCATTTACCATTTTGAGAAAGCAAAACTCTTTAATGATATTTAAACGGCCGGATTTCGTGAAATTTTAAACCTTTTTACTCTTAAAAATACTTGAGAAGCGGGAAATATCGCTTGCTGAGATAAATAAGTATCGTACGTTAACCGAATCGGGCTTATACGGAAATGGCCAGCATTAAATATTCAACATTTTTTTTCTTTACATAAGGCTCGGCATTCGTATCAGGTTTTGTTATACATGATTACCTTTTTGATTAAACTACAAGCAAATAAAGCTTTTTTTTACGTATATTATACCTATTTATGAAGTCAACATTTAACATTAAAATGAGGTTCTTCTCTTTGCTTAGTTTTTGATAATAGCATCGCGAATCATTTCCTTGACGGCGGAAATTCCAGCAAAAAAGGTCCTCTAGTTGGTAACAACATTAAAACCAGAATGTTCATTTGTTTTGTGTGTTATTGAGTATATATTTAATATTATTTCGTATCCGACCGGTCGTCTAAAAATTTTCAATAAGTACGAATAATAAACATTTTCATGCAAACACAAACTAAATTGCGAAATATTGCATGTCTCTACCATAAAGTTTAAAGCTGCATGCTTACAGTATGACGATGTTAGCATATCGTAGTGATCCCATATGCAGTGATAGGGTTAATTTGCATGAAGAGCTCATAACCAGTCCACGCCGTCCTCTATAACCTTCCACTTTACTATGTTTTGGTCTAGTTGCAACAGAAACTAATATAATATCATGAAGCCAGTTCAATAGACGTGGTCTTACTGAATGTATGCAAGCGAGGAACGTGCTACATTTAAATTGAGTCATTATTTTGATTTAATAATAGTTTTACTAACTAATTTTCAGCTTCAGCCAGTCTTTTAGTTATTGTCCCACAGAGTTGCAAAGGACTATCAACCTATAAAGATAGAAATTACAAGATGGTAAATAAGTAAATAAATAATATGTTATCTGATTTTTATCTAATAATAAAATAGTAAAAGTATAGTTAATGATAATAATTAAAACAAAAGTACAGAGGTATTTAGGGAATACCATATGCATAAAACACTCGCTTAACATTCTAGAAAAAAAACTAAGTGCATTTTTTACCTACATCGTAAAACTAATTATGCCATTACCAGCGCAAAAACAAATGCAAGTCTGCAACTGAACCGGTAAAACACTAAATAACAGCCAATCGTTAATGTTGCCCGCACAAAATAATACTCATCATTTTCCTCATATTCCCGGATTGTAATTATATCAGTATCCGCATATAACGAATACACGGAAAAACCACAGTTCACGAATGCTTCAAAAAATTTGCATATTTTCCTTATACAGGGGTAGAAGTTTTACGTGTTTTGACTGATATAAATGCTGTTATAATCTATGCGGTTACGTACTATTAACAGGTTTTTTTTCTAAATATATGCACTAGGTATGTAATCCTGTTTTGCGCTCGTTTATTGAGCCGTAACATCGGATTAAAGTACTTTCACGCAATAAAATTTAAAAGGATACATTCATAGGTATTTAGTTTGCGTTACAATCTTGAGTTTATTGAGAAGTTTGAGAAACTTGTTTTGTTTATGATGTTTTTATGTGTATTTGCTTTCACCGTAAATGATAATTGACTTTTCAATATGTACTACCTAGGTATATCTTATATTTTATTTAATTATATTATTTGTTGTGAAATATGTAAATTAATAAATAATTGATTAGTACTTAGGATATTTATAACGAATGTCTACATTTAAATTAATTTTCTTACGTTTTACTTTTTACGTTACAATGAATAATATTTTTTAACCATCATATACTTTGTTCAAAACCCAAAGTAAGTAGCTGTTATGGAATCAGAAACAACGAAGGCACCTCAAACACCCAGACCCGATTCCCGGGATCGAACCCGGGACTTCAGCGACATCTTGAAAACCGGTGTGTACGTCACTCGACCACGGAGGATTAATTAATCACTACAACTAAAACAGTTTAATCTCTTAAATACAGACATGAAAAGTAGCATAAATATAAGGTAAGGCTTTTATAATTTGTTAAATAATTTCCGCAAAACTACTTACAAATAAATTTTTGTTTCAAAATCATAGTATTCCTACACATAGGGTTGCCAGATCTTGAAATTGAAAAGCCGGACAAACCTGCCCGCTTTGCCGGACATTTGGGTGAAAAAGCCGGACATGCTTAATTTGTCGTCATAGTAGTTACATAACACGACCATTATTTTTAAATAAAACAAAACTTACTATCGTTTACCTTAAAATCTTGAGGAAATTTAAATTAGAGGAAACAACCGGGCAAAAGCCGGGCATTCCGTTGGTCGCCGTCTAATATGGCCGGTAACGCAAGTAAAAAGCCTGACTGTGTCCGGCTTTATCCGGACTTCTGGCAACCCTACCTACACATACCTCAATAAATTCTTAATAGCGTGGAGCTTATAAAACGTGACTCTATGTAAATTTTTATATAATCTTCTATTGGTCCTTAGCGATACTTGACCGTGACTGCTAATGAACTTTGCGAGAGTAAACAACCATGAGGTAACTATTTATGACGCCATAGACATCTACTTCATTGAGTTTATAAACTTAAATGATGTCGCTAAAAAATGGGTTGTAGACAAGTTTGATCGTTGTCAATTTTTCGTTTAAATTATAAATTAATAGCCTTGGCTTATTATTGAAAATAGTAAATATCTAAATAATAATTACAGATAAAGATGTTTTTTTTACATTTGTCAAACTAAATGTATTGATTCTAAAGGTCTCTCAACTATTAAAAAAATATAAGATTTATTTTATGTACAATTATAATATGCATGCGACACAATAAAAGATATGAATCCTCTTCCAAAGTCGTGTCTGTTTACTCGCAATTATAGTTATTCCCCCCATTTAGGGAAAAACAAAAAACTGAACTCGCTATTTAAGTAACAAGCTGGTCAAAATGGTGTTTATTGTTGTTAAATCGACATCCTTCACAGAGTAGATTTTTCACATAGCCTTGCTTATTACCTCAGGGGACAACCTTTAAGGTTTTCTATAAAACATTATTTTGAATGCACATTTAAAGACAAAGCAGTTAAGGCTTTTATTATTATTTCTTCAAATATTTTCACACATCAATCGTCTGCTGATATTTCCTAATTTCCGTTGCAGTAGCTGTTTATAAACAATGAAACATAAACATACTTAGTACAACGGAAACATCAACAGTATTTTATGACCTCCAACCTCACTAGTAATGAAAAAATACGCCTTAGACACCGTACGGTAAGGTAGGTAAGTAGGTACCGTACGTAAGATATTGAAATAATCTGGATATCTAGTATCTAGATTATTAATATCTAAGGATTCTATTAAAATAAGTATCCAAATAAATAAAATAAACATATTTTGAAATTTCATCACAATAGGCAGCCTACGCTAAGGTAGAAACCGCGCTAAATATCTTGCTACAGGTGCTACACATAAAAATAAACGTTACATAATGATCATAGAACTCAAATTGCAATAACCTTTGGGACAACACAACCTCGACGACAGAAATCGCAGTCATATAAACGCGGTCTTATGTGAATCATTAGTTACGACAGAGCTTCCGAGTTCCGTTTGATAAACGTGTTCAGCTAAAACCACAGAGTAAATACCTCACAGAGGCAAATGTTCATACAGCCGCACAACTACAAATGACAGCGGTGTGCCCGTTGAAAGAACTGGCTCGATCGATTGAGAACTCAGGGCAAGAGCACTTGTATGGCCAAACATACAAAGTCAACTCAATTTTAAGTCTTTGTTAACTCTTATGAAGTCTCTATAATTTTTAAGTGTATAGTAGCTACGGTCTATAGATATTTGTGATGTGAGGGTAGAGACTAAAATGGAGCTGGGCAGGACACTTTGCCAGACGAAGTGATGGCAGGTGGAACAAGGCATTGACCGAATGGTGGCCAAGGTTAGGCAAAAGAAGCGTCGGTTGTCCGGGAGCAAGATGGGTCAACCACATAACTAAAGTTGCGGGTCGAATCTGGATGAGACTGGCACAGGACCGGAGAGAATGGCACATGAAAGGAGAGGCCTATGCCAGCAGTGGGATGACAAAGGCTGTGAATGATGATGATGATGATGATGATAGAGGGTAATGGTATATTTATTTAATGCGGATGTTTGGAGCATTGCCTCTGTGGGGTATTTACTCTGTGGTTTAACACTGAACATTACGTATTACACGTAACACACGAAAGCTAGTCAGTTAAAACAATTCCTTGTTTTCACTGTTTATGGTAATACTTAATGGTTCAGTGAAAACTTCTTTACGATGCGGTCGCAGTATTAAACACTAACAACTGTCAATTTGTGAAACGATTTTGATAAGGCACGTGTTGATGACACTTTCTCTGTTGGTGAACAATCGTAGAGTTGCTTATTGTTTCCTATACTTAAAACATTTTATTTTATTTTGTTTGAAGGAACTATCAAACAACTCACTAACATTTAATTAATCGTGAGATAATGATGTGTATTATTTAGTTTTAGCCATGATCGTACAACTGCAGGGCAATGGCCTCTCTTTCCTTCTTCCAATTGTTCCGGTCTTGGGCTATTGTTATCCATAATTTTGAATAGGAATCAAGTTCGTCCCGCCACCTCTTTCTAGGCCGGTCACAAATTGATGTTTGTGGAATTATGTGTAAATGAAGTAATTTTTAATTGCAAGTACCTACAGGCATAATTAATTATAAAGTCGCCTCACAAGTTTTTAAACAAAAAAGTAGAGGCAGTCATCAGTAGCACCTACTTAATAATTAGTAAAACTAAACTTAAAACTAAGCATAAAATAAACTTGATTAAAACTATAATTTGTTTTAATACATTTATTTTGAATAAACCTACTGAAAACTATGCCCTAGGACCTAGGTGCTAAATGCTTTATTAACTTTAAAACTAGCGCGCATGTCTCTCAGTTGCGCACATTGACTGTGATTTATTTGTGTAATGATTTTAAAACGACACGTGTAATATTCACTTACCATACACGACATTTTTCTGATCGTGCACAATCGCTCAAAATCATTTCCGAGAACGTTCGATCTATAAGTTTATACGAAACGGTGTTATTCCCACGGTTGTCACGCATTTCCTCATTTGAGTAGGTGTTGTTATGATACTAAGTGCTAACAAGGATATTTCACAATTACTAGGCAAAACGCTAATTGCCAACACTGTTTGTAAATATCAAATGCCCCAAGTAACAGTAACAGATTTTATATTGATTCACATAGTTTTGTACGAGGATACTTCATAAGTGAAAATAAATCAAATAATCCATTTGAGTAACTTTTTTC
Source organism: Diachrysia chrysitis (assembly GCA_932294365.1). NCBI lineage: Eukaryota > Metazoa > Arthropoda > Insecta > Lepidoptera > Noctuidae > Diachrysia > Diachrysia chrysitis. Next base: position 6,062,092 of record OW028661.1, read on the forward strand.
ACTTATATTATCAAAAAGGGTTTTTTTTTCCTTTAACTGCTTACACATACATGTAAATGTATATAAGGCGTAAATAATGCATGGATAATGAAAAAAATATTTAAGATCAAAGTTAATAATTATATTCAATTCTTAAATCACACTAACGTAAATATTACATAATCCTGGTAAAACCTTGTTCATTGATATAATTTATAACTCATAGATACATATAAATTACAACACATGTCATTATTTTATATTGAACAAATCCGTAGCAACAGAACAATATCCAAGCAATATAAATATGCAATTAGCGAATAACGTAATCAGAGAAACATTACACAAGAATAAATACATAATAATTTAAAAATATTCAATGGCTAATAAATACATTACATTTATTAATATGTCTGTTGCGATCCTAACTACGGATTGTTCAAATTATAATTGCAAAAAAATACATTTTTATTTATTGACTACATTCATTCTCTTTGCATAATTCAAACACAATTGTAAATTTGTATTTTAATGCCTGGGGAATACTTTTATTTTGTGATGCGATGCGCGTGCGCCGTTCTGGTTCTGTTTCCCTTCATTGAATTGGTAATAAGTTAATTGTTTAGCTGACGTCCGGTGCAGCGCTGCGATGACGTCACTACTACTTATTTACTTCAAGTAATTTTAAGATATATCTCGTTGTTACGTTGTAAGGGAACTTGGATCGCGATCACTGTATTGATGTAGGGTCGTGAGATGAGAAAGTCTTGCGACAGGTTTATGCAAAATCCGGACAACTCATAGTTGCTTACTAAGCAAATAAACAAAGGAAACATAATGTTTTATTATACAGATAGGTCCGCTTTTCCCTAACGAAACCACATTAAAATCCCAAACCTATTTTATTAATTGCCAAGCCCATTAATCACGAACATCGAGTATAATATTGTCATTTGACATCAATTTAGTAAAACCCTAAGACGCACGAGTAAGGCTTGCAGTGGCACACATCGGCTGCGCTTGCGCAAGCATTAGATAATGTTCACTCGCCTTCACACATTCTAAAGAGAGCTAAGTAAAAACAAATGAACCTTGAAAATACAGAGAAAAAGGTATTTAGACTCATACTCCAAAAGTACTCTGTACTCAAACAAAAGCCTGCATGGAAAAAGCCAGTTACTAGTTCAACAAGAAACCAGAGTTTTTTTTTAGAAAAAAAATGTACTTAAGTTTTATAAGACAACCTAATTAATTTACATAAGGCATCCACCATCTTTGAAAATAGTTATCTATTTATTCTTAAAAATAATGATTAAAAAACGTTTATGTACTTTACCTTGTCTTTCCTTTAATCATTAAGAAAGTAGAAATATATGTCGTGATTAACAAATTGAAACCATTCGTTGCAAGTTATGCAATTTCTATGTCATACTACTGCGTGGGTCTAAAGTACTCTATAGTAAACAAATATATTTATTTGACACAATTTCAATCCTAAATAAAAAAGGTAAATATTACACATGTGTAGCTTCTAAACTGTGTGAAGGTTATCTAAAAATAAAATAGGAATAAAAAATAAGTAAACTACCTGTGACTTTGTTTACGTAAATGTCTTATTAGTTATTTTTATTTATGAGCTTAAGTTTAATTAAAATCTGTTTTCAAAATAGCGTCAAAAATTCATCCACATCGCTGTCGACGGGAAGTGTTTACTAGATTTTACTTGGAAGAGTAAAGCCATGTCTACAGCGCCAGTTTTTTTTACAGAACATCGTTAAAAAAAAAATAAGGTTTGTGGCCTATATGTTTTTCCGAATAAAAATAGTCGAAATGAGTTTTTCTTAAAAATTTATTTTTAATCACAAGCTTTTAAATCAGCTAGGATCACAGTACTAGTAAAGAAATAAATCAAACAAGCCTAAATACGATAAGATTGCTTCGATTCGTTACGGAGTTTCTATGGCCCGCTTCCGGACCCATCAGTGCCCTTACACTTCAATTTATTTTAATTCTAATACAATTCCAATGCACAATTGGTATAAGTTTAACGGGCCGGAGATTCAGTTTTCTTAAAAAAAAAATGCTGGCGATGGAAGGAACTGACTGAAATCCAAACATTGAGAGTATTTTTTTGTACTGTGGGTTGTTTGTACGCCTGCTAAATGAATAACAATTTTGCATTGGCATTATATTAGATTTAAAATTAAATTGGAGAGTAAGGGCACAGACCAGCTCGAAAGTACCATAAAATTGTATTGTTGAGCTTCTATAAGTATGCAAAATTTAATCTAGAAGTGATTCTAATTTCGGTTTCAAGATTTGAAAGTATGTAAAAAAGACAGTCGTTTTGCTAGTAGATATTTCTTAATGAAATATGCAGTACCTTTGTACCTTGCTACTTAATGTTCTTCCCACTTTATTTTTGTGTGTACATAAATATGTACTTAAATAAATAAACAAAACATTCTTGCCAATTTTCTTATTTATAATATACTAGCTGTCCCTCGCGACTTTGTTCGCGTGTTTTAGTTTCAACGGTTTTTCATTTTTGCAACATTTTTCATTTATGCTCCGCTCTTATTGGTCTTAGTGTGATGTTATATAGCCTATAGCCTTCCTCAATAAACGGACTATCCAATACAAAAAGAATTTTTCAATTCGAACCAGTAGTTCCTGAGATTAGCGCGTTCAAACAAACAAACAAACAAACTCTTCAGCTTTATAATATTAGTATAGATGACATTAAATTCGATTCAATATAATTATGCGGTGAAGACGACGGACAAAAATCGTTAATTAACTTTTTGTTATATAGAGAGCAATATGTAGTTAGATTAAGCAGTATTTAATTTTAGCAATGAACCAGCAGTGTTTTTAACAGCAATTCAATCTAATCTTAAAGTGCTTATGAGAGAAGGGGCTATAAAGACGTACTGATTATTTTACGATTAACTAGATTATCTACAAGTCCTACTTGTTAATTAATAGTTTGAAGGCAAAAGCAAGTATTGTCTTTATCATAGTTTAGTATAGTAGAAAAGAATGGTTGATAATTTCGGTTTTTATTTAAAATACAGTACAATGAAACTTCCAGTCTTTAGTTTTACAAGGCACGCAAACATTTCACATAGTTAATTGCTTCCGACTGGACAAAATCAAGGCTATAATATAACTTAATTAAAACAAAGTATTGTAACAAGTTACATTACAATGTATAATTGAAAACCTGTTTTATATTATGTCAGTATAAATTAATATATGTAGAGGCAAAAAAATAATAGAGCTTTGCTTATTTGGTTTTTGTACCATCATACCTAACTAACCGACATTTAATAATTTTTAAGCGTCTTCAGGGATGTTTATTTTACCAAGATGCAAAATATTAAAAATGTTCAAAAGTCTGCAAATATCAAATTGTTATTTGATTGACAGGTCTTTTTGTTTTTTCTGTCTTGTTAAGTACTACTGCAATTGGCCTTGGTATGGCTTGCTACTCAGGCTGTACTGTGCGTCGACTTGTCGAGTCTTATAATTTTGCATCTAAACAAAATCACTCGTTTCAATTAAGTATAAAACGCCAAAGACATAAATTAAAAAATTGTGTGTACGACATGTATTGTCTATCTTCATACTTTGAATAGACTGGTTAAGTAAACAAACAACAAAACAAATGCCGCTCTATTTTTCTATAGATTTTTTACGAAAACCGATCATAAACGACTCTACATTTTAATATCTAAATTGTTCATGACATAAACATTAAATAAATCAGAATTAATTCCAGTTTATATTAACCAGTAATTAAAAGTGATTAACGTTTCTGTGAAAACTCGTCACCAAACGACCATTAAATAAATTGGAGTGATAAATAAATTGCTTTTGCAAAACATGTACGTAGCATTATAATTTTCGGTTAATAAACAGAATGTTAAGTAAACAGGTACTTACTCTGAAGGTACTCCACATTTTCTTGGACTTCGGGCACCAAATGCATGAAGGTCGTGGAAAGCAGGACACCGCCTCCAAACGAGAGCAGGGTCATAACCACCCTATTGGTGGTCTTCAGGTTCCCGGCATCTTCCGCCGACAACCAATGGAACTTCCTGGCCAATAGCAGAGGTGCCAGACCACAGATCATGGAGGCACAGAACAGAACGATCATGGACACCCCCTTGGCCAAGACGACACCCTCGGTATCATCATCTTCGGCGTGGCGTAACATCACTTGCACATGTTCCGCGGACATTGTAACACAATGTATGTTAACTTATGCGAAGGTGCTTCTTGTTGAAGAAGAGACGCGAGTGTGTGTTTCGCGAAGGACGGGGATCCTTTTATAGTGCGGTACGGTATCAGGTGCGCGTGCGCCGTCGGAGAGCGACGCGCGTACTATGCGCGGCCCGCGGCCGGCCGGCTCGCAGTTCGTTCCACTCCCGCGCAGACTCCCGCGCTCGCCGCACAGCCTTAAAACTCATGCGCACCATTCATGTGGAATATTGCTATGATTATGTGAAATACGTGATATTATGTTTTTTTATAACAGTGGCGATTAGCGCATTCCGTTAGGGTTTTTATGAATTGAATTTATATTGTATTGCATATTTAGTAATAAAACGTGAACTAGTGAATGTCTAACAATTAGCTTAATCAAGTGCAAATAATATAATAAAAACGAACAAAAAATAAAAAGAAACATTATATGGCCCCGCTGAAAGAACTTACTTTTTCGGACTTCATATTTTATCAATACTACTAATTTATTACATAAAAATAATTAATTTATGCACCTACCTAAGTTGTTTTTTAATAATCGTTTTTTTTAATATTTAAATTCTGTTATAAACTTCGTACCTACCTACCCAAGGACATAAAGCAAATTGCTACTATGGATATAATATGTAAAGATTTGCCAAAAATACTTTATCCTTAAATTCAAGGTTAAGAGTTGCAAACAACTTGTTACAAGTATTTTAAAATGTTACAAAACGGAATTCTACATATTTTGTTTTAGTATCTTAGTGATTAAAATTGTATTAACAAAATAAATATCTGATATTTAGACTGACTGAGTATAAATTAAAATATTAAATTAAATATACTTACCTAAAGCTTATCTACTGTAATAATATATACTACTAATGCCAAATGCCAAACATGGCACTCATCAAAATCTTGGGCTTTAAAATTCAACTTAACGTTAAATCATCTAACGACTCCATAAATAAATGCTATTTTATTCTATTCTATTCCATAACTAAGTACCATAAAATCATCTAAATAAGTAATAGTAATTTTATATAATACTAGCTGTTTCCCGCGGCTCCGGCCGCGTGGATGTCGGTTATCGAGGCAAAAAGTATGCCTATGCCCTTTCTCAGGCTCTAGACTATCTCTGTACCAAATTTCATTTAAATCGGTTCAGTAGTTTTGGCGTGAAAGCGTGACAGACCGACGGATAGACATAGTTACTTTCGCATTTATAATATTAGTAAGTATTATATGATAATGCAGTGTTTCAAAAATCATTTCACGTCTTCGACTCTACAAAATACACACCAACTTACGTAGACATAATAATCTACATGGACTTAAGTAACATAAATTCGGTCATTAGAAATAAATTAATGAAAATTCGTAACGATAACAGCTATCGTTAAAATGTCGCCTAATTTAAATCAATCATAGTCAATACGTCACGCGTAGAACGGTGTAGGAACGTAAAGGTGATGATTTTGTGTAATATTTTATAACGATAACGAAAATTTGCGATGCGTATGTATCAGGTGTCTAAATATTCATTCGATTATTTCAGAAATAGTATTGTAGTCCTGTTATTTTGTCTATCACTGACTTTATTTTTAGTTTTTCCAACTTAGTAAATAGCACGGTAATAGTTACTTTTTTATGCGGCGCACGTAATTTTTATTATGTCACTGAAGTGGCGAATGCTTTGTTGCACCCGCTCGCTTATTTAATTCTTTTGTGCATAAATACAAACTTCAATTTGTGAAAATAGAACATTTCAAACGCGGAAGAATGAAGGCCGTTGAAGAAAATAGCATATTTATTACTATTGTTAAGTTTTACTGAATGACCGAGTTTTAAAAACCAATATGTCGCAACGGATAAATGTGAAGGATAAACAATCGATAATGTATAACTAAGTTTATAATAATACATTTTCAACTTACTTATACATAATATTGAAAACAGTCTTATATTCGTTTGTTAGTTCCAGCACTAAGGAATTTAATCCTCTTGTCGCGTTTCACAAACATTCAAATCAAATGCACAAAGAACACTCAGACTTAAAACAAGTAATTTTGGGTCACACAAATGCTTGTCCCATGCAGGGATCAAACCCACAGCACGTGGCGCACAGGGGTGGTTAGAGTGGTGACCTATACCGTTCGGCTATCCGTGCAGTCAACATAGCTATTGATATATCCCTAAGTAGATATGCAATAGTGTTTTGCTGGACAATTAACAATACAGGGTAGAATAGATTAATTACTCTTTAGTAGTAAACGAGGGCGGCGAGCTTAAGTTACATAAGACAGAAAGTCCGAGACAGCGGAAGCTGAAATAAAAGCCATGATATTTCATATTAAACTATTAGTGAGACGTTACATATAACTAGATATGTTCTATAAGTAAATAAATATAATGCACTCATGCACTAATATGTTGTTATCAAAGTAAATAAGCTAAATACATACTTGACACACTTTTGTTCCAGGTAATGTCAATAGACATATTATTCATTCTATTTCCTTTTTAGTACAGTCAGAATGTTACCCAAAAATTTTTACTATCGCCCTTACTGATACATACAAAATCTATTTAGTCCGTCAGTTAGATAATAAAAAAATATTGGACACATATTTATTGTTATTTCAAAATAAGAGAAAACCTTTAGGTGTAGGGCTATAAATGATGTCATGATTTCGCACAAATTTGTAAAATATTGTGACGTCATATGACATTTTAAACTAATCTAACGTCGTGAGGTTTAGGTTTCGTAAAAAACGTATGACGGACATTAAATAAATTGTCATCTACTCTATTCTTACACTCCACTAATTTTCAGTTTGATCATTGCGTATATATTACCCATTCTTTCCCCTTTTCCCCTTCCGACTGAACAGTAAATAGGCACTGAATTAAGTAAAGAACTTTTTGTAACTACTCAGAACGCGCACCGAGAGTCATTTAGTTTTGTAACTTTAACGTTTCTTAAGCGCCTTTTTGAGGTTTATGAGAAATAAAAACTTTTTATTTGATTTGAGAAATAAATTTATGATCAAATAATAAAGAAAAATCCTCTTATCATATAAAATCTTCTTGTTTTGTAGTAGAAAAGTAGTTTTTGATTACGGTCAATAACCTACAATTAAAATAACGTTAGGTACAAGTTAAATTGATTGCGTAATCTTAAAACTCGTTTGAGTCTGTATACGTGTGAATCAAGGTAATCTACGGAATTTCCCAGAAAACTTAATGCCTATAAAATAAACAATGTTTTTTTTTTATCCATTTTCTGTATATACCAACCTAATTAACCACCAAAGCGTAATTATGTGTCGGACTTTCCACCAGATGAATGCCAATGATGACGATAATAATTATAATATACCATCGCAATGTATTTCAAAGTGTAAATTATACCTAGAACTATTATTGCGTTTAAAATATTTTGCGAAATAACCTTACGGGATTTTTTTTAATAATTAAAAAATTAAGAATCGTGTCAAGATTTTTTTTTATGTTTCATGAAAGAAGCTTCAAAATCCTCTGTAATAAAATGAACATTCAGTAATATCTATTACTAGAAGTGCCCCACGGTTTCGTTTGACAACTTTTTTGTTCGTGATTTTCTCGTTATTTTTATAGTTATTTTGCTATTCGGGGTGAAGACGAACTTAACAAAACAATGATCATGAGAATCGGTCCACTCGTTCTGGAGTTATAAATGGTATAACTGACCCCACTTCGTTTTATAAATGTAGATATGATATTTTTGCTAGCCTATACGGTCCTACTGCTGAAGCTAAGGCCTCCCCATGTCTTTCGATATAATTTTATCTTACCCGTCATAGTATGCGGCTAGTCTAAGTTATCCCGCCATCTTTTCTTGGCCCAGCCTCGACGGCGCCGTCCATCTACTGGCTTAAATTCTGTAGAGACCTTGGCCCAGCGGTCATTATGCATGCAGCTGACGCTACCCACCCAATCCCATTTCAACCTGGCAACCTTTTTGTAAACCTCGCATTGTATACAGGAGGTTACAGAAAGGTCCTATCTATCCAAAAGGGGTGAAGAGTACATCTGGTTTAGAGAAAGTTTACAAAATTATTATATATATATTAGATTTGCGACGTCTAAGAGTGAAATAAAAAGCTATAAGCTTGACGGGCCTGTTGGTCTAGTGGTTAGTGACCCTGACTGCTAAGCTAGAGGTCGTGGGTTCGATTCCCACCCAGGACAAATCTTTGTGTGATGAGCACGACCATTTGTTCTGTGTCTGGGTGTAACATATCTATAATATGTATGTATTTAGAAATATAAAAGTATGTTTATCAGTTGTCTGGTTGCCATAATACAGGCTCTGCCTAGTGTAAGATCAGATGGCCGTGTGTGAGCTGTCCCAAGATATTAAAAAAAAAAAAAAGCTATATGAGACGAATCTACCTTCGTGTTTTATATGCCAGAGATTATCAACAAACTATGACTAATGGTACACAGTTTGAGTCATCAACTTGCAATCACGATTTAAGTACCTATAAATACACATCATGATTATCGATGTTCTATTCCTAGCATTCATGTTGGCTAGCTTGCACCTGGTCATGGTACATAGATGAAGCTAGGTAGCTATATAAATATACCGTAATATAGGCAAAAATTGTAAACAATACAATCACCACAGATAAAGGCATTCCTATACACCCTGTGAGTGCAATAGCACCGAAGTTAAACCGCCCGAATAGTAACTTAAGGAACACGAGTATACAAATAGTCTATATTTACTAGCTGTTTCCCGCGGCTCCGTCCGCGTGAATGTCGGTAATCGCAGCATATGCATGCATATATCCTTTCTCAGGCTCTAGACTATCTGTGTACCAAATTTCATATAAATCGGTTTAGTAGGATTGGCATGAAAGCGCGACAGACAGACAGACAGACAGAGTTACTTTCGCATTTATAATATTAGTAAGGATTATGTTAGTCTTTTTTTGTATTAAAAATAATTACATAGTAGTTATTAACTATATTTTTAATGTACTAACTACGAAATACTTATCTAGGAGAGAGACTGGATCTCGCGACACAGAGAATCCTAGCGTGGGGCACAGTGAAATTGAAAATTTAGTGCATAAGCTTGCAATGGATACTGTGAGGTGAAAGTGACTGTGTATTGTACTTTTGCGCAATAAAGATTATTATTATTATTAACTAATTGCATTATTGCATAATATTGTGATTTGTCTGTTTTGGTTCACCTCTCGCGTTGTGTCTAAAGTTCTAAACCAGTAATCAGATTGTGATGAAACTTTAGTACGGTCTCATGGAGAAAAAAAAAACACAATATGCAACGAAACATATTTTTATTTAACGTGGTATTGCAACGCATGCCGCCGGGTAAAGCTAGTAATAAAAAATAATTTACCGACTTTAAGAGAAAATTTTGCGCATATATTCCCAAGGTTTTCTCGTAATCTAAATGTTGAGTACCAAATACCAATAAAACAAAAGCAAAAACTAATTGTTCAATTTCTATATCTACTCAGATAAAAAATATAAAATTCAGCAATTTATTCGAAGTAGACGCATTCATTACTCAAGGCATAGCACTCAAGGTCGCTCAGATTTGAGAGTGTGGCAGATTGCCGAGGTTAATAATGTCACAGCCATGCAGGCCCTAAACTATACCTACTGCGATTAAAAACTCTTTAAAACAAATAACCTTGTATAATAAAGAGACGATTACTTACATACAACCTTTTTACTAAAGCGCCTTTTTTTTTCAAATATATGACGAATTATTCTAAAACTAACTAACTAACTAACTAAAAAATGCATCAGCACCTACTAGCACTAGTTTGTAAGTTGCTCTACCTAATCAGCATAATTAAAACTTATTTTAAAGGAGTCTTTAGGACCATTTAAAATGGTGGGAAATGGATCTACTAACGGGTTTAATAATAAGGATAACATTTTCCATTTTTCATTTGTCTACAACATTTTACACAAATAGAGATTTTAATTAAATTCCTGATTAAATGGAATCTCATGTAAACAATTTTATTCAAACAGATTTTCTATTTCGCATATCGAAACATTCATATTGCTTTCTGAGGTTTACGCGAATATTAGACATTAAAATAAAACTAATTTGAACGGATTCTATCGCGGTTCATTTGCGAAACATTCATGCCAATCAAAAACATACCTAAGTACATATCTAGTACACTTTTATTACAGTTACGTTGACTGAAATTATTTGTCAACGACTAAAAGGAGAGTCACTAGTTCAGGTTTCTGAATCATCGAATAGTTCAAAAGATTTCGGGCCGGCCATGCCATTCTCTAAAGACACATCAAACACAACGCTGAATACTATGTCGAAATGTCAACAATTATATCACATTTGACATGGTTTTGACGTTGGACAGCGCCACGCTTGACGCTGAGAATTTTGAGAATAACACCCCAGGTCAAAATCTCAGTAAGTATCGACATATTTTAAATCATTACATTTACACATGCGATCAAATAATAATATTAAACGAGCCTCGCTTTTCTATACCGATATCAATAATACGAGCCTTCAGCTCTCTATTTAAAACCCCAGCGAAACCAGACGGCATGGAATCAAGGTCAAACTGTGTTTAAGGTTATTTCTGAATCCTCGCCACGACGCACTTGCCTTTTTTTATGAAAGTTTTATCACGCACTTGGCGACGTTCCAATTGGGTCACGGAATTCGAAGCTGGAAGTTTCTGAGGCTTCTTCTTTATTATTATTAACAAGAAGACGAACCAATGGGTTGATATAAAACTAATTCTTTGATTATCTAAAAGAAAATATATTATAATTATACGGTCGTTAGGTACAGATGCCAATTCAATTGTTTTATCATAATTATATAATTCTCACGTATATAGGTACTGCGTCATAATATATTATTAATTTAGACTGAGTATCTACTTCTTAATTTAAAACAATTTCAACTTTAAATTAAATTAAACTTTATTCGTTAACAACAGAACTCAACAAGCTACTCTTGAATGAATTTGAAGTTATTCATTTAGCAAGCACACAAACAGCACACGGTATGTAAAAATAATGTGAATATTTATATTCCAGTTAGTTCCTTCCATTGACAGTATTTTTTTTTAAGAAAACTGAATCGCTTGTTCTTTAAACTGATATCAATTTTGCATTGGCATTGTATTGGAATTAAAAATAATTGAAGAGTAAGGGCAATGAAACCAAGACTTAACTTTAATAACCCATTTCTATCAAACAGCGATTAATTCAAGAACCTTAGTTTAATACCACTTGTAAAATGTACTAAGATAGCTATATACAATCGATTTTAATACGTTGTAACGAAATAACGACGTGGATTGATAAGAGACAATTGACGCGTTAGGCATATCAGCGTTATATTTAGCCTTATTGATACGAGGAAACTGTCGATACCTTTTATTGGTTCCTTTGTTTCCACATAATATATTTCAAGGTTGAAGAGATATTGGCAAATACGCACGTACTTGTTGGTTGGGGTGGACAAATCCGAAACTAAATTAGAGCTAGTCTATTGAAATTACTGTATAAATTAATAATATCTTGGGATAACTCACACAAGGCCGTCTGATCCCAAACCTGGCCTAAGCATGTATTATGGCAGAAAGTCACCTGATATACATACCTATATATTTCTAAATACATAGATGTTATAGACAAATTATACATTGGTTCTGTGTCTGGATCATGCTCCTCATACAAAGATTTCTTCTGGGATGGGAATCGAACCCACGACCTCCTGTTAAGCAGTCAGGGTCACTAACCACTAGTGACTAGACCAACAGGCCAGTCGATGACACCAAACCTCCTACAAGGTGTAAATTCCTCAAAGGGGGGTTTGAGGAATTTCCACCTAATAGAGGGAAGGAAAAATACCCCTGGTAGTTACTAAGCTAAGCGTATAATTAAACACAACTCCATTTTAAGTCACCATTAAGTGTCACGTTGTCTCTGTCACTTTAAGGCCTTAAGTAGGGGCAGATAGACATTTAAGAATGTCTTAAATTTAAGTTGTGTATTAGTATTTGGGGGTAAGTGACGCATGTTAATCAACAACATTACATTGCCAAAGTTTTCCTCTCTATATTCAAGGTGATAACAACAAAACTCAGTACATACACTACGTTGCATGATTGTGTTTGTAGGTAACTCCCCGTAAGTATGAGGACGTTTTATCTAGAACTAATCAAGTCATAGCAAGTCGTTAGAAATACTTCATCTCTTGAGTGTGTGCGTTTAAATCTTTCATATTCATAATTTTTTTTAGTTATGGACTGGACACGGAAATGGAAAAGCTACTTGTAGTGTATATACAGGGTGTTACCGAAATGGTATATCTATCTTAAAGGGGTAAATAGTAAATCTGGTATACAAACAATATAAAAAATTTCTGCTCAAAAGAAGTTAATTAAATGATTTTAGACCAATTTTTTGTATTAGTATATAACAAATATTATAACAACATGTCACCGCACTACGAGGGTCAATATCTTATAACACCACAGGCTCAATGTTAAGATATATGGCATCAGCGGTGATAAAATTGATGCGGTAAATTGGAAACCCATTAATTAATTAATTAATTAATTAACTTATTTTGAACTGAAATTTTGTAAACTGACTGTATACCTGATGTACTTTTTACCCGTTTTGGATTGATATAACCTTTCGGTAACACCCTGTATACAACTTTACTTTTTTAATTCATAACTTTAGTAGGTCTGTGTCACCTTTGCAAAATGTCATCAATTTATCATAGTAAGGAAATAAAGAGCTTCATCATAACGCAACTTTCTGTTTCCTTGTGTTTTCCGCCATTAATTGACGTTGCTTAAATTGCTTGAATTTTAAAAGTGCCTGACAATGGTAAATAACTTATCCACCAGACCTAGTACGTATTAGGTATTATATAACATTTGAATACGATTAAATAAAAAGAATATGGAGTTTTGCTGGGGCCACACTGGCTAACGGGCCCATCATTGCGATAATTATTGCGTAAATATTTATCACAAGGATTGGCTTTGAAAATTATCGCGATAAGTCTGGGTAACACCAACTTTAAACGTCCGTGATCGCGATATTTAACGGCGTTTCCCGTTCAGTGTGGCCCCAGCATTAAAGGGATTAAACGCAACCAACATAGATATGTAATCTTTAACGATACCGAAACAGGACGAGATATACAACAATGTTACTGTTATATAATAAAAGTAATTGTTACAACTTTTACTCTTATGAAATCGACATCAACATTAAACTTGTTTTGTATTAATCCGTCGCTCAGTATCCAGTGTAAAGCAGCTTTTTTGTTTAACTTAGCGCTTCTAAAATTCATTACTACTTAGGTATCTATCTTCTTCTGATTGACCACGCGACAGTGGTGAAAAGGATTTTGGAAAATAAACCTTACTGCTATATATATATAAATTAAGAGCTTTGGAAAAAAGAATAGATTTGTTTTAAGTATTTGTTTTTACTCCAATGTTGTTGAAAGCTTTGGCTAGTCGACAGGTATTGTAAAAAGCTAGCATTTGTTTCTGCATTTCAATACGTATATTTTCTAGTTTGTCCGAGTGCAAAGTTTGGATTGTGCTTCAAATAAATTGAGATGAAGAGTATGCTGTATAGCTAGGTATATTCTTCTGAATACTCGCATGTCTTCGAGTCGAAATTTAAGACAAATTTGGCTCATATGCATTCATAAATAAGGACTTAACTACTTTCTATTTCTTATTTTATATTATTTTGAACAGCAGTTAATACTAGTTTTAACAAAGGCAGCTTGTCAAAAAAGAGGGGACGCATTCTAATTTCTTCTAAGAACGAGTTTTTAACTGATACACATAATTATAAGTTTACCTCATCGGACTGGTTCAAAACTTTCTTTGGTGCATATTAGAGCTGCAAATCTTTATTTCCTAAAATTCACTTTAATAGTCCGGTGAAGCAGTCAAAGCCTGCGCTCAGGCTAACTAAGTAAACCACGTCAAAAAAAAAATACGCTACACTTTCCAAGATTCAATTTTCACGACTTTAAAACAGTAGTTAATGTGGCACGTGTCTTTGCCAAGTATTAATTAATAGAACTTACTTGATATTTTTAAATTTCACAGCATTGCGTATCGGCCTCGGTACTGTAGTACAGACATTATGAAAGAAGTCAAGGTCAGTCCAGACATTACAGAAACTTTTCTCAATTTGGAACACGTGTAGATAGGGATGTAAGAAATTGTGTCTGGTAAAGTCTGGTTAGATGGAAAACTGTTCGTATTTACAGGATGAAATGGTGCCTCTTATACGGGCTTACCGAAAAGTTATATCGATCCAAAGGAAGTGAAGAGTAGGTACATCTGGTATAGAGCCAGTTCATAAAATTTCAGTTTAAAATAAGTTAATTAAATAATTGATATCCAATTTTTCGCATCATTTATTCGACACCAATAATCATAACCGCACAACGAGGGTCTTAAAAAAACACTTGTAAAATTTTAAAAATGATACATCGTTTAAGCGGTCTGGTTATGATTTTTAATGTCGAGTAATAGATGCAAAAATTGTATATCAATTATTAAATGAACCGATTGGACAGATAGCCAAGTGGTCAGCCAAATATAGGTCACCACGCCAATTACTAATGTGCGCGACGTACTGCAGCTTCTGGTTTGGTGCAAGTCTGGGTGTTTATTGTGCATGTTTATTATATGTTTGTATACCGAATTTTCGACTTAAATATTAGATAACTTAATATTATAATTAATTAAATATATAGTTTTTATCGTGCAGCTGACAAATAAAAAAATATTTAAAAAAACTATAACAAACAAAATAAAAAAATATTAGACTCATGTTTTTCTATTCTCTTAGCCAAAAACTTACAACGATACATTAATTTAAACGAAAACGAAACCTCGCATGACGTCACGATTTTGTACATTTCTAATCCTGAACTTAGATGCGCTTATCTACTTGCTTTTTTCTTATTTTGTAAAACAATAAAATACGTGTCCAATATTTTTTCATTATATTAAGGATTCAATTGATTTTGTGCTTTAATACCCAGTCAAAATCCCTACTGTACATTTTCCTTGACTAAGTTCTCGTAGGATTATCGGACTATATTGCAATATTGCAACTTGGTTATTTAATATACTTATTATGTTACCAAAGAGGTTTGCCTTGAACGTCATGTAAGTAGTTGTAAGTATAAATATTAACGCATGACTGCGTATTCTACATGCAAGCAGTAACTATGGTTGATTGAAGCAATTGATCGATTGCATAGATTTATTAAATAATTCAAAAGAAATACTGTTCATATAAAGCAGATAAAATTGACCTCAAGTTAGTGTTATAAAGTCTCTAAAATCATCAGAAAAAGTCCGTGTTATGTAAAAATCACTTGTAGACTCAAAGTTCATCAATGAGCTTAAAAGACATTAAAAATGGTTTTATAAATAGTTTGAAATCAGTACCTGGAGTTCTTAGAGCGGGGCTGTTGCGATTGTGGAGCGAGACGGCGCATAGCGTAGTGTAATGCGTTATACAACGGCCACAGTGCTTTTGTAAGAGCTTACAGTAACAGCATGCTTTAGCGAATCCGGGACTCCGGCAAAGGTAAGGACGGGACCGGGGCATTTTTAGTCGGTGCAAGTCTGACATATCCTAAGTCGTGCCCTCGGCGTGGGTTGAAGTCACTAGATTTTCACACCGTAACAAAAAAAAAAAGGTCTGTAGACTGGCAGACGACCCCGACAGTACCTTGTATCTTGTATGTATTGCGCAATAAATAAAATAACTAATTAAATAGGTAGGTACTTAAGTCCTAATATCAAATAAGAATCCATTGAAATAACCATAAAATTAAGTCATAAAGCGTAATTTCCTAATTATCAGAAACATTTGACGAGCTGCAATAAACTCTGCATATCTGCGATAATTTATTAAGGTACATATAAAATTGCGTACATAAAACTTAATGCTGTTGTCCATATGCTGTAAAATTTAATCCAAGATTTATTTACTGCTGGTAATAGTATCTGGTATACTTTAATTTCTGTACCTAATGTGATTAAGTGTATCAGATTACTTTGGGTCGTAGATGTGAAACAAGTATTCTCCTGTCTAGTGAGACTGGAACCCGTTTTCAATATATTTAATGAAGCAGGTTCCCGATTACCCTCCCGCCGGAGTTGCGCAGAGAGTGCGCTTGCGATCCCGCGACTCCGGCCAAGGGCAGAAACGGGACCGGGGTGTTTTTAGTCAGTGAAAGTCTTACATATCCTCACGCCGTGCCCTCGGCGTGGGTTAAAGCCATAAGCCCGAAAAAAAAAAACCCCGGATTGCCCTGGATAAAAACCCACTACTATAAAGAACCACTAAAGTCGTGCAGTGATCTCACAATCTTAGATAGGGCAAAGAACTGGGGGTGTTACTCTTCTATAGATTAAAATTCTAATACAATGCCAATGCAAAAATGTTATTAATTTGGCAAGCACACAAATAATATACAGTACAAAAAATATCAATGAGGTAGTTCCCTCCATTCACAGTACTTGTTTTCAAGTTTTCTCAATTACGTGTCCGCTATACTAATATCAATTTTGCATTGGCATTTTATATAATTAAAATAAATTTAAGAAAACACTGTAGTCGGTGGTTTTGAAGACTTTAGTTTTCCCCACGTAAGAAAAAAAAATAAGAAGATTGGGCCTATGATTTTAGATAATTACCATCCAAATGTAGTAAAGAGTTACAGTCTAAAAACTTGATCTTCAGCCTAAAAATCCTTGTCAGAATTAAACATTTACGTGGTAGGCATTGAAATATGGTAAACAAATTAATTGCGCATTAATCCTCGATATGAGCGTTAGTGTGATTGTTATCTAAGAAATGAGCCTTCAAGTAGAAGGCTTTTTAAATCGGATTAACTTGCGTTAATAAGGCTTAATAAGCGTAAAAAACCTAAAACATATTTTAGTAACACGATGTCTATTGCCAGCCACCAGCTTTATGTTATGTCAAAATACATACTTAAGTTCTGTTTCGTTACTTTGCCCAAATATATTTTTTTGTTTCTTTCTTTCATTCTAAAACGTTACTTACAAACATGGATCGAACAATGGTGACCAACGTGGTCGAGTGGCGTACACACCGGTTTTCAAGGAGTCGCTAGCTCTGAAGTTCGATCCCCGGACGGGTCAATGTAGAAAACCATTTTTCCACATTGTCTCAGGTCTGGGCGTTTGTGGTACCTTCGTTATCTCTGTTTCCATAACACAAGTGCTTTAGCTACTTACTTTGGGTTCAGAGCAATGTATGTGATGTTGTCTACAATAATAAATGAAAAAAACGTACAACTAAATGGGACTTTTAAATATATGACCTGTCTAAGAGGATCAAGTAATCTCTTTTCAGCAATTATGTAGAGCAAACATAAACCTCAAACTATGCTACATTCAATGAACTCCAAGTGATAAAATAGTTGACAATCTCAAGATACATACCACGGCAACCGCATCCTGACATCAATTTAGCCCAGTCGTGGCTAAATCTCGGTACCCCAGTTCTTTAAACAACAACGTATCAAGTATCTAACACGGTTTCAAGAAAGCATCTTCATCCTACGTCCACAGATTAGATAAGAAACCAAAAAAAATAATACAGAATTCTGATGTAAACATGAATCTTGCTTCTGTTTTATTATTAGGTATAATCGCCAATGCGATGAAGATGAATTAGTAGTACCTACATCTTCAATACTACATGTCTTAGAGTTGCTCTGCTATCGTTAACACGTTAACAGTCTAAGTGCTAAATAGGAAAGAAACCCCTCACGTGTGGCCTGGTTTTGTCACACAATAATTTTGAAACTTAGTGTTCATAAGTGTGGGCAAAAAAAAACAACTCACACGTGTAAACTTTGAGATTGTTTAAAATTTTTATGGAGTCGTGAGTCATGTGAACGTGTTAAAAATGTGGCTTGCCTTTCACAAACTATACCGAGCCTAGCGATGAGTCCTTACTTTACGTGTGTACCTAATAAATAAGAGAACGTGGTACTTCCCCAAGCGTGCCGAGCTACTGAAACCTGATACACCATGACACTACCATCACAAAGAATAGCAAAATCCGCGTGGCAACTTTAGTATCACGAGTATAAAGAATGGCTATATATCGACGCCCGATAACGCTATCGTGTCGTTACGTAAACAGTGTGAAGGTAACGGCCGCTACATGCTCGTTACCTGTTAACGACGTTATCGCTATCCGTTAATCATAATTGATCTCGCAAATTCGTTATCGTAAAGCCTGTCGTATTGATATGAAGTACTTATGTCTTTATCTTGCCGAAATAAAGATTACAGTGCGAAAATAAAATGATAATAAGATCTGTGTGTGCGTGTGTTTGGTAGGACGTTGCTACATGAGATTTGCGGATTAAGTTTATTCTAGTTGTATTTTCCCTTTCTATCTATTAAAAATCAAGGTATTATTCTGATATTCTCTTTTTATACAGAGAAGTAAAGGGTATAATCATCATACTACCCACTGTTAGTTTGATATTTTATAACATTATATGTTATAATATTTTAATATATATTTAATTTATGATATCAAAGATTTTTTTTTATAAAAGGATATTTAAATTTATTATATCTTTTACAAAGCACTTTTGGGCAACTAATGCTTTATTCTATCATGGGTATCATTATCAAAATACACGTGTCTTCGTGTATTATTCATATACTAAAGTACAGTCAAACGCACATCCGTGGTAGCGCAGTGACCTTAAAATGCACCTTTATTTTGAAAGATATGTAATTAGATAAGTAAATTTTATTGTTAGAAGTTCGATTTTCGAGGTCGCTTTCTCGATACAGTTTAAACATTAATAAACTCCCTCTTTTGTTACCCACTATTTTCTGATAACTTTGCAGCTGCAGTGTCACCTAAAAATGAGGTCTAATATTTTCGCGCAAAATTATCAGGTTCGCAAAGTTTTTAATGTCTACCATTAATTAATATCTAAATGTTAGTATCTTTCGAGAGGCAGGCGTGAGGCGGACCGGAACACTTTGTTGTAATGTTCGATCCATTAAAACAAACGCGCCCGGTCACGTCCTCTTCCAAGGTCAAGGATAAAGGGTCACCTTAGACTCGACGAGGGAATCATTAGTACTCTTTAGTACTGTAGATAATTTTGCAGTACCTAATTCTGTTTCTAATTTTCCTCGTATCGCTCTCTCCGACCAAGGTTGGGCTTAATGATTTTATTATGCACATTAGCAGCCTATCCTCGGAACACTGAAACGCAACTTAACTTTAAGACGTTCTTAAATGGCTATCTGTCGCTACTTTTCACCTTAAAGTGACAGAGACAGCATGAGACTTAACGGCGACTTAAAACTGATTAATGTTTCAGTATACGGCCACAAAACAATATAGGTACAAGCGTTCTATGGTTCTTACGTCAGAAAATCCTTTTCAACTGACAACGTATCCATTAAAACTGTACAATTTACGATTCAGCGGTTTATAGACACTACTGGGGATTATAGAGCCTTACTCTGAATGGTGAGTCATCATTTACGTCATTTGTTGTGATCTGTCTCGCTGACTTTACCTAAAGAAGCAGCGAAATGGTTACGTTCATGAATCGTGACGAACCGTTTTGTACCGACACCATTCATGTTTTTACCTGTTACTCGTTTATTTACTTACTTTGTTTTTTTGTACTTAACTGTTTGAAGTAAATCGTGTAATGTAAGTCACCTTTTACTCTTGTTGGCAAAGTAAATACCACTGCGCTATCCATCATCATCATCATCATCAGCCTATCTTCGTCCACTGCTGGACATAGGCCTCTCCTATGGCACGCCACTGAGCTCGATCTTCAGCTCTTCGTCTCCAACCACTGCCAGCCACTGCGCTATCCATATCCAAACTTTAATATTGTAAATGCGAAAATAACTATGTCTGTCTTTCTGTCTGTTTGTTAGGCTTTCACGGTTAAACCGCTGAACGGATTTTGATAAAACTTGGTATGGGGTAAGCGTGGATCCTAAGAAAGGACATAGGCTACTTTTTGCCGCGATAACTGACACCCACCTGGACGGCGCCGCCGCGGGTAACAACTAGTTCTCTATAATCTGCCTTCCTCCATTTTCACACCTTTTATATTTCTATAAACACGACTTTCTTTGCTTTATGAATACCGTTATCAATATGTGAGTATGAAACGGTCTCCTCATGACCAAAATTTTGTCACAGTACTCCTAGCTCACAGTGATGGGCCACTGTAATTGCGACAAGTCGATTTCCATTTTCATTTTCTCCGGTAGTATTTAATTAATATCTTACGAATCGAAGAACCAATCTGTTAGTACAGCAAACTTGAAGATAAAGTATTCTTACTTAAATTCACATTAACCTCTCTTATCTACTTTATGAATCGAGTTTTGTAATTTTTTTATCGCGCCTTTAATATGATTGAAAGGTAATTCGATTGTTTTAACATAATAATCGACAGTGTGCTGATGATTTCGCGAATCGATAATGATCTTCTAAAGTATATGCGATAATTCTGACGTAGCACATTTGGGAATGTAATTTGTTGAAATGTGTAGGTAACAAATCTAAGAGATATTCGTAATTTATATTTATATAAGAACGCATTGATAGTACCGGCCTATAAATGTCCTCCTGCACAGGTAGAGAAGGAAAGAAACGAGCTTTGATCACCACGCTTGCCACTTGCAGGTTGGCGATTTCAGATTTCAATTTTGAATCCAGTTTCTTCACGGTGTTTTCCTTCACAGATGTCAGTGGTGTCTAAGAATAATATTATGATGCACATATAAGTTTGAAAAAGTCACATTGGTAATGGCCTGTAATAGGTTCGAACCTACAACCTTGGGCATACCATACGTTCATTGAAACGATAGGCCAACACGACAGTCCGAGTTTGACCAAGTCGAACGAGCTATGAGGAATTGAAATGTCTCTGTAATAATCTGGAACAAAACGTTTACTTTGTTCATTTTCTAAAAACTGACCTATATCCGACTATACAGGAATTTTCAGAATTTTACTATTATTCACATTACTATGGGTAAACCTGCGCTAAAGGTGCGCCAGAGCACCACAATCTTCTATTGTTCTAATTTTATGACTATTTAATTCAACCTAAACCATCTAATTCATAGCGTAAATACCTGGACTCTTACTTCTAAATTCTTTTTGTCTTAATTGTAGTAGTCTCTAATCTCAGCTACTTATCTAAATCTAATACTATGTCTAAACTGAGCCCTCTATTAAGTTAGCTCAGTAGATATGCGCGAGATCAGAAATGTGCAAAAAACATAAACCTGTCGAGTAAACAGTATTTTTAATTTGGTATTTAAATCCTTAACCCCACATATTTTAAGTCACCGTAATAATAAATTATTTATCCGGCGAGACGCTTATAATGACACCTAATTCAAGTCTGTTGGAGGCTAGGGATTTCCCATTGTCCTTTAACCAATATTTTTTTGCCAATAAATGCAGGCTGCCTACTAATAACATGCATTTGTTATTACCCACTTAATTTAACATAGATCCTATATTAGATAATACAGGGTAAACGAAACAGTTACAATATATTTACAGACACTAATGTCCACATTTATTCAAATCATTGATCACAAACATTATCCGTTATCCCCGACGTACGTGACATGGAAACTGCATCGAAGATACGTGTCGGCATTATGATGCACCCGTGGTACGTCACAGTATTAGCTACCTACACCACGCATTGGGAATTCCCTCGTCGAGCGTGTGAAACTGACTTGCCGCTACCGATCTCCCCTGGCTGACAGGTACCTGGTACATATTTAACTGCGCATGTTAAACAGAAAATTTTCTATTTATATCGTGATACCTCGATATTGCATTGCGTATGACGCATCTTTTATCTATACTAATATTATAAAGAAGTAAAGTTTGTGTGTTTGTATATTTGTTAAATTGTAAGGGGTACCTAATCGCGGGATCTACTGAACCGATTTTAAAAATTCTTTCACCAATAGAAAGCCACATTATTGCTGAGTGTCATAGGTTATATAAAAAACCGAAAAATAAAAAGGCTTTTACTTGGTAGTCCGTTTTGCAAAGTGAATCGGAGAAAAAACGGTCGAATGAAAGCGTTTCTTACAAACGCTGCCTTAACTATGAAAGATATATTTTTGAGTTCTAGAGAAAAGATGTGGAGCTTGAAAATGCCTACAAAAAAGTCAACGACAGCATAATTATGTCTAACTTTTATGTTTAAGTTACAAAAAGTAGTTGTTTTTAATATCAGTATAGATAATTTAATTTTTAATATTAATAAAATAATTTAAATCGTTAGGTCATAATGTACTAAAAAAGGATTATTAACATTATGCCCAACGAAGTGGGCACGGGTCAGCTAGTTATAAATAAAGCTGCAATTTTATGGTCAAAAGATGATAACTTAAGAAACCCATGGAAAACCGGTAGGCTAGGGGAAAGTGGGGTTTCCCTAAATCACCTGCATTCAAGTTTCAAGTTGTTGTTGTTGTGAAGTTATAAAATAAATAAACAGAGTTAATATCTCAAAAAGAAAGATAAAACAGTCGAGTTCCTTTCAAATATTCTTCGATGTGGTCATTTAAAAAATATTTGGGTATTTCTCATATGTTAATGTCGCGTTATACGTCAATGTTCGTAGTCATTTCGAAACGATGAAAAGATAAATAACATGCAAAATACGAAAATACTTACAATTTTCAAACCAATTAAATACCTATGTAGTTTATAATCAAAGTAAAACGGTACTTAAAACCAACCCACCTAAATTAAGTTTCTAATATTAATCTAAACTCAGCAGGTCACATAATTATCACCGTGTTGTACATAAGTTAACTCGTTGTCTTGTGTGTGTATGTTAAGTGGACTTCACCGCCATTGAAAAAAAACAGAAAATCCAAGTTTTTAAGAGGGGAAAATAATCCCGAGGCATTTGAAAAATAGGTATTTAAAGAATATATTGCTGTCGCACGCGTCCGACCTACTTCCCGTAAAGTGCGTAAGAGACAACTGCAGCTCAGGCTGATTATACTTATAAAATCGTTCCGCTGTTTTCTTCTCCAAAACTAGACTGATCCAAATTATTTTTGCATAAATATTTAGAGGAAAGGCATATCTATGCTTCTATCATTTAACTTTGTCTGATAGGTCGTCGGAACGCGGCGGTAAAAACGGGCGTTTTTGGAGGGTCATCATATATCTTTAAGTGATTATGTTTTGGAAAATACGAAATAGTAGGAGCACCCGCTCCTATTAAGTAAACCTAGATCTTTTGAAAAAGAAATAAATTTTCCACGAAGAAAACAGCAGAATACGTTTTTATGGAGAAAGACCCAGTCTATATTCTTGTAAAGTGTAAGTAATGTTGAGTTGTTTGACTGCACGGATAGCCGAGTGGTATAGGTCACCACGCCAATTACCTCTGTGCGCGACGTGTCGCGGGTTCGATCCCCGCGATGGGACAAGCATTTGTGTGATCCACAAATGCTTGTTCCAAGTCTAGGTGTTCTTTGTGCATGTGATTTGAATGTTTGTAAAACCCCCCGCGACACAAGGATTAAATTCCTTAGTGCGGGAGTAGTTTTAAAAAAAAAAAAAAAATGGTTCATTTGTTTTAAATACCCTTGAACTTGAAAATCATGTGTTTATGTCTTTTATATCTCACAAGTAGGTAATAAGTGTTACCTGACATTTATGGCTTAACCATTTGGCATATTCTTTATGATCATTACATTGTATTCATATCACAGACTTAATCTTTCTTGATGTCTGCCTATACAAATTCCACTGTATCGTTAAGATAGCGTCGCTATCGCCGCACAACGGTGTCTCGTTGCAAATAATTCCGTTAATACAAACAATTTTGTAACGATAGAGCCGTTATTCGTTTGTCAAAGCAAACTATAGAGATAGCGATTTAATATATTGATGACGGTCACATAAAACATTCTTAGATATTATCGTTACAATGTTTCATTTGGAAACTTTTTTAGATAAACAATTGAATAAATTATATGATATAAAAAGGTACTTATTTATCTGTACATTGTCATACATTATATGTACTTTCTTTGTCTTGACCTGTAAGGGAAAACTTGTGATAAAATCTGGATTTTATATGTAGATCAGAAATCGTAAACCCGCAGTGAGCAAGCGTAATGATCAGCGCTTGTTCTGAAACGAGGCATTGCCCTTGCTGCGGGAGACCTATACCTATGCCTGCTATTATAAAGCTTAAGCCAGGATAATTTGCAGCCATTACAATGTATATTTACACGAGATTTGTAATGAGATTCTGGTCCACTGGGTTAGGACAATCTTGACTAAGTCAGTTCTTGCGAGGCATACATTTTTAACATTTACTCGAATCGAAAGTCATAAAAGCTATAGTTAGTCACCAGAAAAAAATACCTACAATTCAAACATTTACTTTGTCTTTGGATCTAGTTCATTATACCGTGATCATAGGTAGGTACCTAAAAGCTAGTATAGGATTAGCTAGGATTTTTCAAATGATAGGTACGTTTATTATAAATATGTCTAGATTGACTAACAAAGCTGTGGACGCGTCGAAAAAAATAGTCACCGACTATTTTTCAGAAACTGGTATATTTCGACGCACACTGATAAAGTTGAATGTCATTTCGCGAGAGTAATACGTAGCTGTCACGCACACCAGCATACTAAAGATGGCTCGTTCGTTTTCGTTCTTTTGTAGAACGCCGCTCTATCTAGATATATTTATAACTAAGGTACCACCTACCAATGATCCGAAAAAGCCGCTAACTAAAAAAATACGTGTGTGTTGGTTATCGCAGCAAAAAATAGCCTACGTCATTTCTTGGGATCCCAGTTTACCCCATACCAAATTTCATCGAAATCGTTTCAGCGTTTTAGCCGTGAAAGCTTATCAGACAGAAAATGTTACTTTCGCATTATAGATTATATGCAAGATTGTTACCAAAGTAATACGGACTACTATAGATACATGTTGGCAAGTATGTTGCAGTATAGATTTAATACTGCAAATGTGCTAGTTCTAAATCCGGCGATATATCGTCCAGCCGCGCCAGAAAACTAATGTATTTACTCCACTTACAGATATTTATTTGCTGTTTTAATAAGATTTGTGGGGACATGTCCGCATGCCCATAGTCAGCCTACCGTGGTAATAAACTCAGATGATGTATTTGTTACCGAGATACAGGTGTATAACAGTGTAATTAAGGGCTGATGTCCGTTTCAAAACGGAAGAAATAATAATTTTAAATCAGAAAACTATTTTCTGCTGAACTTACATAATGTTCTGGCAGAACAGAGGGAAGGTCCATATTCTGTGTAAAAATTTGACAATAAGGACACTTTTTTTAAGAATCATAGGCAAATATTTCGTCAATACTAGATATCTAGTAAGTATACTAAACATATTGACAATGTTAGTACCAAATGGGAAAGAAACCCCTTACGTGTTGTCCGGTTTTTTCATCCACAAATTTTGAAGATTAGTGTTCATACGTGTAGACAAAAAAAAACAACCACGCGCGTATAAAATTACACTTTATATTGTTTAAATTTTTTATGGAGTCGTGAGTCATATGTGGGTCACGCATGTCTCAAAAGAATCTTAAAATGTACCAAATTTGGTGCGCACACTGTAAATAAATATTATATACTTATAAATACAATCTATATACAGATAATCAGCAAGAAGAAGAGGTCAAATGCAGTTGACCTAGTTTACTTGTCACAAGTGTTGTGTGATTTACGATACTTATAGGAGCCTGATGCACATCCTCGCTGGCTATTCTAAGCTCAAACTTTTAAGCAGTTTTCATGACATAATGGGGTAGGTAAATGTGATAAAAAGTCAAAATTGTCCGTCAGAAAGTGAAAAAATATACAAGTATTTTTTGCTTTTTCAAAATAAAAAAACATTAAGCAGATAATGCGCAAAGTTCAGGAGTGGGGGCTACAGACGTCAAGCTTGCGTTCAAAATGCACGAAATCTGTGACGTCATGCGACATGTCAAATCATTGAATCGTCGTGAATTTTCAGTTAGGTACGTATAATAATATAAAATACGTATCTAATGTATTGATATATGTATTTATACCTCTCTGAAGGACATTAAAAAAGAAATAGTCATGTACCCTATTGGTTTATAACACCTTTGTGTTTTGGTTAAGTATATATTATTATGAACACTTTCTTATGCAAATTTTCATAGAAAGCACTTGTGTTTTTTTTTTTAGAGAGATTTCTTAGAACAATTAAGAAAGTACATATAACTTTGATAAAGTCATTTGGTAGGTACTTGCCTGTATTGGGTTCGAACCAGCAACCTTGTGCACACAAATCCGTTCACTGAACTGCTAGACCACGTCGACATGAACATACCTAATAATAAATTATATTTCACTTACGTTGGATAGCGCCCAAGAAACTGGACGACAGTCGCGAGTAAGTAAATCTTATTACAGTAACGAGGGCCCTTGGGTGACAGTGTAATGTTTATTTGTGATTGTCGTATGGTCGTCGATAGCTTGAGCTTCTGTGAACCGACCGCTAGTTAGTATTCAAACGCGGTTCGGGCTTTCTGGAACATGATTAACTTGTATTAAAGTATTATAGAGGTTCAAGATAAAAGCTTTTTTGTTTTACATACGCTTTTTGGGCTTTGTGACTGTAAATGTCAACATATTTTGCTAAAGAACTACTTTTTTTATTACTTTTTCCCAACTTATGTTGGGGTCGGCTTCCATTATTACTGGAAACAGTTTAATCTAAAAAACATAATTGTTTATTTTAGGTAAAGCAATTAAAGAAGAAGCACTATAAATTGAGGTCAATTTCGTTTTTTATATTTTATCCAATACCCATGTATTTGATCCAATTACAAGGAACTTCATTGTCTGCCACATTTTATTAATTGTTTTTTTGTAGTTAGTTGATCCAAATACATTAATTATTGTATATGATTAGGTCTTTGATTATAATATATTAATCATGTATGATATAGACGTAGGATTGTCACCGCAAAATCAATGAAATGAAAAAAAGAAAAAACAATGCAGAGGTCTAAGCAAGAGTCCTTAAGTATTTTCATCATCAAAAAACAATTATGTAAATTCTTTACATCTTAGAGTAAACATCAGCATGCATAGAGTGCGCGCATCATTAGCAGCCCGTGCTGCCGATCGTAAGCAAAAATATTTGAATGGCTGTAAGTTCTCGGTCGTTTAATGACGTTTCGTGCGACGACAGATGTTCCTGCGAAAATATCGATTGTTGCGATATTAATAGAATAGAGTAATGAAATGGATATTAGGATTGAAATAGTAATAAAACGGCGCTCTCTGTTTTAACACTAATGTGACGTGCCCTTGCAGAAGACGCTTGTTCATACTTCAGCTCACTGTTCATACTTCTTAAGGCGCACTTTATAGATATAACTTATTTATACTCTAAGCTTTTTTTTTTTTTTTTATTATTTCAGAACTTTGTCGCTTAGCAACAATAACGTTCTATAAAATCTACACACATATACTCATACACCAAACAAAAATAAATACTTACAAAAACTAAATTAGCTAAGTATAAAAACCAATAACTGCTAGCCTGTACAGAACTTTAGCCTCTACGGAGAAAGGGGAGGCCAAAATACTGTTTACAAAACCTACATCTGAATTACATTACTCTTCAGCTGTTGCCGCCTTAAAGCCTCGGTCCGAACACACTCCATCAAGATGTGTTGCACATCATCTAAGGTATCACAATCAGGGCAGTTGGGAGATGAAACTTTTCTCATTAAGCTTTCCACGGCCATTCAGCAAGTACTGCTAAAATGCCAGCTAACGTCATACGGAAGAAAACGAAGATCTGTGAATCATAGGCACAAACATAATACATTTAGATCAAAGGATCACACTGCGATGTAACTCAACATTCATTGAGACTGCTTGATAAGCTAATCGAGTGCTATGCGCTACTATTGAAACACCAAATAGTTTTCCGTGTGTTATGTAAGTACAGTTTAATAATATGCGATGTAATTCACGATAGTAGGTATTCAGTTGTATTTATTGCGGTGGTGTAGTCATTCGAGGAAAACCAACAGCTGAATACATTGCGTGCGTTACCCTAGTGACGTGCTCTTAGGAGCTTAATCATATTTCTATTAGGTAGATCTATATCTGACACGGACCTTTTTCTGTGGTATCTGATCCCATCAAAAACGTAGATGTAAAATGAGAGCCAAGTTCAAAATTATGATATATGCCTTGGTTGCTGACTTCAACGACAAAAGACGTGAGATCTAAATGGGTGCCAAGTTCAATGGTCAGTCCTGAAAGTTATTTATAATAACATAAAATATAAATTATTCTTATAACTTAGGATAATATATTGTTAGCCTAAGGTTGACTTGGGTAGTTCTCATATGCGTATTATATATGCCTTCGTTAGTTCCAAACGTTTCCTCTTAAGTATTGAAGAACTGTAATAAATTATATGGCAGTGCTTTATTTAAAAACGACAATTTTTAGCAACTGTTTAGCTGGTTATAGATTCTATTTTCTGTATAAAAACATTAAAAAAGTATCTGATAATCAGCTGATAAATACCGTTGATATTTTTATGAATAAGGCCCCTTATATCTAAGTAATGCTTACAGTACAGCGCAATGTAAGAATAATAGCAAGTTATGTAAATGAACACATGACGAGCATCACATCTAGTGTTCTGTTTGTCTAGACAATGCGTCTCCGTTTAAATCAAGTATTTTTATTCATGATGTGTTATTTGCAATAATATATTTAGGATTTTTCGTATTTACCAGATTTACGTGTTAACGTACCTAGGTAGGTAGGTACACACAATAAACTTATAGGAAAAAATTAGTTCCTACACTGATAAAATGTTTGCTTGCGATGTTGATTATAATGTCGTTCGATGCTCGGGGTTTGAATTCTTTTAAGAAGCGGTAGGTACATATTGAAGTAGTAAACATTCACGCATACATTGACACTGTCTGATTTTCTAGCCTGAGTTTCGTAGACCGATCGTTCGTCTTCGTTGTAAGCTAATTACCTATGTAGTTATCATAGCAAATTCTTATGTTCTAATACATGTACATAGGTATTAATATTCTTCTGTGGTGTGTGCTGTAATCTAGCTGTTTTTATAATATTCAATTCTTTCCATTTAACATTTTTTTTCTATATTCGCCATTAATTTACTTAGTAATTAAAGTGTCAGGTATAAATTCAAAATTGTATGACTTTCAAAGCCTTTAAGTAGGTACCTAGTTATAAAATAAATGTGTGTTTAATAATAAATTTAATCAAAATTGGGATAAGCTTAAATCCCAAGAGAGGAAGCCTACTTTTCGCGAGCGGAGCCGCAGGCAACAACTAGTATAAATATAAAGCTGAGATTGTAAAAACAAAATGTTTTGCAAATTGGCCCCGGACCAGAGCGAATCTCGATAATTGACAGACAAGCTTTTTACCGTAGAGAAATTAAAATGCCTTTGTTTGGGCCACTAAAATGGTGTATATTATTATAAAGTGTGTTATTTTTACCTATAGGTCTCAAATTAATCGATTTGGATCAGTCATTTCTAGACAGATACAAAAATATACAAATTTAAATAAATCGTTGATAGCAGCTGCACTTTCGTATCTAAATATTTAATCGGAAATAATATGCGAGTTAAGCAGTATTAATATTTATACAATAATTTATTTATTTGTCAACAAGAAGGATACATGTATTTTGAGCCTATTACATGACTTTCGAAAGTGCCTATGTCCTGTAGTGGACGGACAGGCTGAGTTTATGATGAGATTTTATTACCTATCTACCTTTTGTTTTCCCTATATAAAGCCCGCTTCCTACAGTGCACGATATTACAGATCACCCCGCACCGCCGACCAAGAGAAGGTGCTTTCCCGTGATAACGGACACGCGTCTGCCTCTGTCCGTCGCAATCCACCGCAAGTCGAATCAAATAGATAGGTTAAAATTATATTTCACTGCGTGGTGCGTGGCTGCCTGTGGTCTACGGCCGTTCCGCGTCCGGAGTAATCCGTGATATCGCGCTCCGTGGGAAGCCGGGTTTAGATAAGTAATAATAATATGCATAATATTTATATTTATATATAATCTATACTAATATTATAAAGAAGTAAAGTTTGTGTGTTTGTTAAATTGTAAGGGGTAATCTCGGGATCTACTGAACCGATTTTAAAAATTCCTTCACCAATAGAAAGCCACATTATTGCTGAGTGTCATAGGCTATATAAAAAACCGAAAAATAAAAAGGCTTTTACGTGGTAGTCCGTTTTGCAAAGTGATTTGGAGAAAAAACGGTCGAATTAAAGCGATTCTTAAGAACGCTGCCTTAACCATGAAAGATATATTTTTGAGTTCTAGAGAAAAGATGTGGAGCATGAAAATGCCTACAAAAAAGTCAACGACAGCATATGTCTAACTTTTATATTTAAGTTACAAAAAGTGGTTTTTTTAATATTAGTATAGATAATTTAATTTTTAATATTAATAAAATAATTTAAATCGTTAGGTCATATGAACTAAAAAAGGATTATTAACATTATGCCCAACGAAGTGGGCACGGGTCAGCTAGTATATATATATATATATTTTTGGGACATCTCACACACGGTCATCTGATCCCAAACTAGGCAGAGCCTGTGCTATGGCAACCAGACAACTGATAAACATGCTTATATATTTTTAAATACATACATATTATAGATAAATTACATCCAGACACAGAACAAATGATCATGCTCATCACACAAAGATTCGTCCTGGGTGGGAATCGAACCCACGACCTTCGGTTTAGCAGTCAGGGTCACTAACCACTAGACCAACAGGCCCGTCAAATATACGCAAAGTAAGTTAACTAAAAAACTTGGTAGTTAAATTTTCTTGAAAGTTATGTTTTAGCGTTCTACGCTCAGCCGCTTGTGGTCATTAGGGATTGATGGAAGACCGGTTCCGTTCAGAACCATTTGCATTTTTTATACTTTTCGCAGAAAACAAACCTATGGTTAAGGAACTACTTCGGGTGGATATTTGGAAGGTTAAAAAATATATTTTAAACTTTTACAAGTTCACGATGAAAAGTGTCAGTTTGAGACACCTCGAATTTTCCAAAAAAAAATGTGCTCTTAAGTGCTCTTAGATAGATATAATTTGTACCTACTTAATTTTACTTAAACGTGTAGTGATGTGGAGAAAAGCTATAATAAACTAAATTACATTTCGAGTTTCTTACTAATCTTCATATTTTATCGAGTGAAGCGCCACCTAGTTAATTCTTAAATTCACTAAGAACGGGCTTTACTCATCTACTTCAACTACTCCATAATAGATGGCGTTTATCTGAAGCTTCTTTACATTTACTTTTCTAAAGCAGATGGCGCTATATAAAGACAATAACAGTTGTTTATTTATAATTAAACCATTTTTAAATCATAGCCTTTGAGATATCGAAAAGGGGGTTTTTTTATTGACATTTATTATCCTCAGTCCTAAACGCGCATGACATTTTAGTGTGGGGGTCAATGCGCATAGTCAAAGCATTGCGCATTTCGTGGCTAACCTAACCGAGTCGATCGACCAGCAGCACCGAACGAGCTGTCAGTGCGAAAACCTATTCATTTCGTCTTTGTGCTGTATTTTGGTGCCTAGTGTATTCAAGCGTGTGCTAAGTGTATTCGAAGGCGAATTGTATAATTTAGGTGCTATTAAACAATAAACTTACAGGTAAGTACCTACTTTAATTTTATATACAAATTAAATTGATACCGTTGCGTCTCTACTTTTATTTAGATCGACTTGATAAATAATCGTTTGGGCATACTTTTTTTTAAATATCCTTTCAAACCTGGTAATTGGTTATTAAATTGGACCTACTGTTTATTAATATCTTTTGCCGGTGTGCCTATACTCCCACCCAAGATAACAGGAGCCCTATTTTTGCTGACTTATTTGATGATGTCATGGGCGGATATCTCTGACGTTTACATACACTAAAATTGTTAAATTATCAATTGTGTACCTACAATACAGATTCCTATAATAAATAAGCAATGGGTACCTACTGAAACATTCAAATTATGTAGAAATTATGATTTGTCTAAACTTAAGATGGCTTATGATATTACCATGAGTGGTATGCTACTTACACTAAATATTTTAACACATCAATGCACATCTGTGTATATAAACTAAATTATCATCATTACTGTGCGGTTTTTACACTGTGTGAAATTAATTCAATAATGCTCTCTCCCATTCATTGCAAATTGCATCAAGGAGAAAATTACTTTCTAAAGTATACAAAGACAAAGTGAAGATGCACAAAACCAGTTTCTATGCTTTAAAGCCATAATAATGACTAGGTATTATTTTTAAAACTCGTTTGAATATTGAATATAATAATACTTTTAAGTTAATATAAAATATAATAACATTAATATTTTAATTTAATTGTATATTTTATAAAAACAATAGTAGTTCTGTTTCTATTCCAGATTTTTTATGAGATAATTATCAATGTGATAAAAGGAAACAAAGCTAGGTTCCTAAATAACATGTATATATTTTGTTTCATACTTTACAATTAATGATAGTCACACAGAGCCCAGGCATATTCAATTCATGTCTACTCAAGTAAAAATTTATGACATCATATCGCTGAACACCACAGCTATTAAATTTTTTTACCAGGAAAATTAAATATAACATTATCATAATAAATATGTTACATTTAATAAACTTTAACATTTACCTTACAAAATAGGATTGTATTTTGATTTTTATATTTTGTCGCGGTAGAAGTTTAATCATTTCAGCAGTATAGGGTTTACTGTAATTTTTTTGATTTGTTGTGATGTAGGTATAATGATGTGTTAGGCAAGCACATGAATATATTCAGACATAAATCTCAGTAAAATAAGAGGGACCAATTGGAAAATTTATGTATTGGTCAAACAAATCCATCCAAATCAATTTTGCCACATATTTTTTAAGTAAAGCTTATTCATACTAAGCATACTAATATAATACGCTTCTGGTTTGTTACACTTTCAGGGCTAAACCACAGAACCGATTTTGATAAAACTTGATATGGCATAATCTTGGACACCACGAAAGTGACAGGTTTTTTTATACCGCGATAATCGACACACACGCAGGCGGAACCGCGCTCAAAAGCTTTATATGCATAATTACGCATTTTATCTTACTTGTCATCATAGATAATAATAATAAATAGATAGTAGGAAATACTATCTAAACATATCTAATGCTACCACAAAATAGTGTTTAACTACCAATTTATAAAAAAAATACCGTATTTTTATCTTTGACCTGACTTTTAACAAAGGGCACATTAAGATCCAATGGGTGTGACGGTCAAACAATTGACCTTTTGTGTTAAGGGGTCCTTTAGGGTGAAGGTGTCCCTTAGCACCGATTTTGTGTATCCGTGTTCTGTATCAAAGGACCAAATCCATTTCAAACGAGTTGATGAAACATACCTACGTCATTAAAAATTGATAGATTGTATGACGCAATTCAGTATTGCCCCCTTTTTCGTGACATGATACAGGTCACGATAAAAACATCGACGAACACATCCTAACCAGATAGGAGATGATCTGGAAGGCAGCCAGGTCCACTTGACCTGGCGGTTCTCCAGAACAACTACTTAAACCTAACGTGTTTCAAGAATGCGTTGAGAATTAATAAAACAGCAGATATAATTAGTTCTCGTTCTTACTGATCGTAAAATTTATTGATGGGTAGATCCCTGCGAAAGGGTCTAGAAGATAATAACAGTATAATGTTAACTACGATAAATATTAACCTAAAATTCAATTGTAATTAAATTTAATTAATAGTCTAAGTCCGCGAATACCCCACATTAACTTACCAACTGAATAAAACGTTTAAATATCCTAGTATGGTAATCTACGCATTTTTGTTATTACATGGTTATAATATTTATATCATATCTATATTAGAACAAATCTATAAAAGAGACCACGTCCTTCATTGAACGGATCAAAGAACTAAATTTCTCAGAAGAAAATAGTTCACTTCGTGAGATACAAAATTAAACATGTATAGAATAAATCCAGTTTACGCTGCTTTGACAACAAGCTAACTAATAATGAAAAATATATTTAATGATATTTAACAATGAGTTGTGCCAAGTTCTATTCAAATCCGTCCAACGATTTACGCTTGATTAAGTTACAATTATCGTAACATCGTCACAAACTTTCACATACGACCTACCGATGTGTAGGATATTCTAAATCTTCGTACATTAAAGTTATATTACCCTAATATTGTAGACATATTGAAACCGGGAAGGATAGCTCTAAGCTCTAATGGAAAACGGAAGAGTCATGGATACGGAAACAAGCTCTTCAAGTGAGAACCATCTTTGAATAATCTACATAATAATATAGTAAAGAGCGCTTAGTCTACACAGAAATGAAACGTTAATAATAACCTTTCTGGAGCTCTTAACTTAATAAATACTAATATTATAAACGCGAAAGTTTTTCACGGCCAAACCGCTTAACCGATTTTGATAAAAAATGGTACGGAGTAAGCTTGAATCCCAAGAAATGACATACGCTACTCTTTTCGGCGATAACCGACATCCACGCGGGCTGTGCAAAAGCTAGTAACATATTAAATGTGGTAGCGTGGAAACCGCAAGGCTTGAGTTTAAACTGTCTTAAGACGTAGAACGCGAAGCCAGCAGGCA
This sequence comes from Diachrysia chrysitis, assembly GCA_932294365.1. Lineage (NCBI taxonomy): Eukaryota > Metazoa > Arthropoda > Insecta > Lepidoptera > Noctuidae > Diachrysia > Diachrysia chrysitis. Next base: position 6,097,296 of record OW028661.1, read on the forward strand.
CGGTAAAGAATCTTCGGTTTGTCGGACATCACTGCCACTAAACAGCAGGGTTAAAAGAATTATTCTGGAAAACATAACCTAGTTGCTCCAGCTGGTTCTTCTTACTAAAGATAGTTTTTTTACTACAGGCATTTTATACCATCTATTTGTAGGTTATTAATTTTGGACGTTAATAATTAACTCGCGTTTGTCGATTGTTTTAAAGTTAAGATACTGCTAGTCATGTGGTGTGCGATGAAACAGTTTAACTCCAGTAATTGGCAAGGTTAGACTGAGAGCGAGTAGAGATTTCGTCTCAAAGGACCAAACCTTATGTAACTCGTTGAGGCAAAGGCGATAGTTAATGTCTCTATGTGTCTGTAACTTGATTACCGATATGATCAGGGTTGCTTTATAATCATAACCTTTGTATTGTTATTTCGGCGGTAACAATAATATTAGCTACTTAAACGTATCGTGACATAGATTTTATTAAATAAAGTATCGTGATCAAGATTTTATTAACATAATGTTAAATATAATTTTTAAAGTTAGATATAATTAATTAAAATATGCGTAATCGAAACTTTTTCCTTTGTGAGCTTTTAAATTTAGAGCCTATTATTTTAATGAAATCATAATGAATTCTGTAATATAAAAGATTTTTTAATTAAATTGATTACGTGAGCAATTTGGGTAGAATAACTTACTGTAGAAGTATAGAAATATGGGAATATTTTTACTTTTGTTTAGATTGGATTATTATTTATTGTTATTTATGCCTTAATAATCTTATCTAAAAATCCCATATTGTCCCCCAGCAGTTTAAAGACATCGGCTTCTTTTTCCACACACTTCTGCCCTTAGCTAGGATCGGCCAGTCCTTTAGTACGAGTCAAGTGGGTCTCGCCACCTTCATCACGGTGACACGGTCCTACATAGAATAATGTTTCAAGATACTTTATTACTTGAACAAAATTTCACTCTACAAACGCGGTGTCCACTATTGAAATCATTCACCTGTCATGTAATACCACCGCCCCCCAAACACCAGCCGGACTGTAAGCTAAATGGATTTGTGTGGGGATTACCCATTCCAACCATTTCCGTTCAATCATGTTTCCTGAATTCAGTTGAACGTGGATGTCAATGCTATTTTTAGAATTAAATAATTACTGATAAAGGGACATTACTTTGAATGAATTAGTATTAAATAATTTAATATTAGTAATAATTTATTATATCGTTACAAAGAACATTTAAAACATTACTTGTTTTACTTAATACCCTACTTCAATTATCAACTTATTATGTTTATGACATTTAAATTGGCCTCCATCCGTTTAAAGCTTTTTTATCCGATGGAAATCTTCATGGATTTTTTCCTTCCTAAAGACAGCTACCGCTTTTCTTCCTTAGTTCAGAAGTTCAAATTATTATTGTTAATAGTACAACTGAGTAACACTTAAATCATGACAAATTACACCTTAGATTGAATTTTAGTTTAGGATACATCCAGCTAAGATTAATGAAGTAAATTATGTGCGTTATTCGTGAAGTCCCCAAATTAAATTAATCTCACACATTAATTTTGCAAGGTGTTAAACGGCCTGTGGGTAGTGCCGACGTACATATTCATTATTGATACTGCCCTAGTTTCGTCCATTCTCGGCCAGCAATCTATTTTTAAATATGAACTATGATATTAAAAAACCAAAAAAAAAATGGCAATCTCAAGCGTCAGCACGGTTGGAAAGAAAGAAAGATTACTATACGCACAGTTGAAAAAATATATCTGTAAAAAATACTTACGATATAGATATGACCTTTATGGTCGTAGCATTATGGTTGATTTTTGTTACCACTGGCTTGCGGTCCTCCGCACTCAAGTTTACCGTATACGATGCCTTCAGCGTTGTGCTTCTGATATAGGAAAATTAAAACCCGTCAAACCATGAAATTGTTATTTTGGGATTGTTATCTTGGGATCTGTTATTATGAACAGACGCTGGTTTTATCTGCATGGTTGAGAAACAAGAATAAACCAAAACCAAAATATATGAAAATATAAAGTTTTCTTTTTGTTTTTCGGTTAAAAGTGATAAAAAACTCTTTCTTTTTATTTGAAGTATTGTTTTTGTACGAAGTATTGTATTCGCTATTAGACAATGCGACAACCACATGTGTTATAGAGATAGGCACGGCTGGTGCTTTATTAATATGATAATCACAGATTTATAACATGATTTATGTCTGTCATTGATTATATTAATGACAGACAGAGACGCAACATTACACACTGTCCATCCAACAGTTTTGTAGCACCGTAATTTTCTACAATGTCTTTTACATAATGTATTTATTATTTATTGAATTGGCGTGTGAACTAGTGCGGTTACTCAACAAGCACATCGCAGGCTAATGATACTTATACACTACGACACGATTTACGACGACATTTAGCCCATACCTACAAGAGGCGATTCAAGACTCCAATTCCCGACGAATTTTAATATCCAAGCAACTATCGCCATAAAAACCAGAGATGTTACTACATATCACGCGTCTTTGGAGACTAAAGCCATCGGGTGGTGTGGAACAGACACTATCTGGACAAAAAATATCGTAGTGCTAACAGTCAAGCCTTTAATGTCGTAGTAAGTTATATGGAGAGAATTACGGAATGTCTTCGTCAAGCAGTGGGACATTTTAGGCTTAAAATTAAATAAAGTGTAAACGTAAGTGTCGTAGTGTAGACGTAGCTTTAGTTGTGTTACCATTTATACTTAGGTAAATTATTAAACTTACAGTATACTTTCTAGCGTGGGCTGTGGCCTCAGTTATTACTATAAAAGATGAGAATAGCGTCAGCATTACAATAAATATATATAATCGGAGGCCGTATTATAAGCCAATATTGTTTCAGTGCTAGAGCTGTACATATGTATATTTTACATGGAGATTTCCAGCCCTCTACACTTTGTTACATTTTTGGCGTAATTTGTACCAAACAACTCTCAACTTGGGAGAGGCTTATATCCAGCAGTGGACCGCAATAAGCTGAGTTGATTGATTGATTGAAATCTCCATCTCTTTTTCAATAAACATAATAAAATTTGTCTTAACATTTTACAGAGCGGACGAATAATATGAACTCCAAATATACTCATTTCTATTTACGTACAGCTTATTGCAATAAATTCAGTAAGAGATATTACATTTTATTGTCATCCCTTATGGAAACAGACGTAATTGTAAGTATTTGCGTCAGCGCTTAGTAAAAAGGATGTCGTACTTTCGGCGCGTCAGTATTCACAATCAATTACCAAACACACCCTTACAGCTAAGGCAATAAAGACTATTATATAACGTAACAAAGTAAATGATATATTACCTATTACTTAGTACAGTCTACCGTATATCTTTAGTAGATACCACTAGCATCGTATGATCAAGTTAGTAAGGTTCATTTTCGTAAATCTTTGTTACAATTGACGTGTGATAAGCTGTACTTATGGGTGCGTATTTATCTGACGTTGAAACCATCTTGTGTGATAAGGGTTAATATTTTTGTAATTAATACAATCTCGCCTCGGGCGAGTTCGTGTTCAGTGAAATATTCATGAATACACGTGCTATCCGTTATTATTAAGGTCAATGGGTAGTTATGTATTTTTAGGAAATGAGAAAATTAACCTATTCATGTTCAAATTATAAGTCTGATATTTTTAAAGAGTAAACTTAGTTAGTTTTTTTTATATAGCTTTCTTCATTACTTAGTTCTCAGAGGTATGGTTGACTTAATTGTATTGAATATTATGCGGCATTCTCAGTAGAGTAATATTTGTTGGAGTTTACTCGTAAAACAACTGACGTAATAAAGTATGAAAGTAACTAATTGTTGAGTGAAGAGAATCAACTAAAATAAAGGGTCTAATTGACAGAAGGTTTAGTAATTTAATATTGTTCCACACATTATTTATGCACCCGTAATAATCTCGTTAGCTAGAATACCACGTACCCAATTAAGAATTTATCGCTCCGCAAACCGTTTCTATTTAAGTTGAAAATTACTCAAATTGTTAGAAGTTACTATTAATTTTAACTACATGCCTACATATTTAATTTAATCAATTTTTGTTGTAATATTCATTATAATTCTAAAGAGTTTATGTTCCAAAAGCTGCTTCAAAACAGCTAAATCGCAAAAGAAAAAATTAGCCTGAAAAATTGCAAGAAATTTAAATTTCTTTTGTAGGCGATGGCAGCTTGGCATTTACCGTTCTTTATTGTTAACCATTCTTCTTATAAGTTGCATTTAATGAATTGATGCGTAAACAAGTACTTGCATCTAGCGAGCTAACGGCAGGGCTGTGCGGAGCGCCGCGCGGGGGTTGCGCGCGTCTATTGATTTTCAACGCAAACCCGCGAACGTGTTCCGTCGGCGGCTCCCGTATCTCCACAAACGCTAAGATTAACCAACCAACAATAACATCAAAACTTCCAAATAAAAGAACATCCTTCCTAAAAACAGCCCATAATCATCTAGAAAAATCCATCAGGTCATGTAGCTACTATACCTACGTATGTAAACGTAATTTCGTACGACCGTCTTCGATGACACCAAAGGGGTGGGGTTAGCACACAGATAACTTGTAATGACGTCAGCGGGATGTGAAGATTGAATCACGATTCACGCGCTGTCTCCGACCTCTGCCTCAAGGACGAATCTCGTAGACCAAGACAAAGAAAATTACAACTAATTATTTTCATTATACTTTCCCCTTACCACGTTTTTCGTAGCGGCGTGCGTAGACATTTTACTACGCATTTGGCTACGAACCAAAATACTCCGTAGCCGGGACTTGAGGGAAATTTCTTCTAAGCAAATAAATGAGGAAGCATTATTACTTGTCGATATGCAGACGTGTCTGTCATGTTGTATAAATATAACATTAGTTCATAACAATCTGGTTACCAGCTATTATTTCCTACAAAAATACCTGTGAAGTTACCTCATAATGGTGTTAAAACAATGCAATGATTCATCTAAGTTAATTTGCATAATTATAATCGAGCGTGATGGAGAAACGAACAATATTACTCTTTAGATTGTAGTTAACCGTTTCGCATGATAAACCCGTATTAATTTCAACGAATTTATGTTACTTTAAAATTAATCGATTTAAAGTAACTATTTGAATGATCTCTATCAAGGTTAACTATCAAATTAATTTGACTACCCAGCATACAGTTTTCTTTCGGCATTGCGATTATTTTCGTAGTCGTTTTAACTTCCTCGCGTCCGTGGATTCCCGGGCTATTGTTCTAGTTGTTTAAACAAAGAGCTGGTTTGTTTGGCCGCGGGAGAGTTTCCGATTTGGAACATGCAGGAAAAGTTGCCCAGATGTGCAGGTTCAAGTTTTTATTAACATAATAATTTAACCATGAATTAAAATGTTAAACTATTGTAACATTTGTATGTATAGTCGTATAGTGAAATAAAAATAAGTACTCATTTTAAAAACAAAATGTATATCGACAACAAATATTAAATATATATGTTTGAAAAAGTTATTCTTTTTAGATTTCATGCTGTTTATATTATTATGTTCCTATTCAGTTATACAATATTGCCTGACCTGAAAATATAGAATACTCAGCTTCTTCCGAACTTTAAAGTCACTTAAAATAACCAGAGACTAAAGTATCTTTAAAAAAACATTAAGTAAGATAGAAACTGAACACAAACAACTGCAAAGCGAGATGCTCTCACTTAAAATACTGTAACGTGCAACCCTAAAATGTGTTCAAGGTATATGATTATGGAAATATGGTCATTAAGATAAGAATATGTCGCGGTTACGTACCAGGCGGAGACAGTTTAATGAATAAAGGTGAATACAGACTACAATATAATAGGCCAATACAGACTACAATATAATAGGCCAATACTGACTACAATATAATAGGGCAATACAGACTACAATATAATAGGCCAATACAGACTACAATATAATATGCCAATACAGGCTACAATATAATAGGCCAATACAGACTACAATATAATAGGCCAATACAGACTACAATATAATAGGCCAATACTAATAAGTTTTTTTTTTAAACTATCTGACCCGACTTTAGTTGTCTGTCAATTTTCGACATAACCGCGTCTTTTTCACTAATGTTCATTCTTACAAATCAGTCGAGGCGTTCTTAAATGATGCTCCGTCATACATGTGGATTTTTATTAATAATACTTAGACGTATTTTAAAATACAAGCATTTAAATCAACTAAGTACTATGATTATGAAGACAAATCAAACTAGCCCAAAACGGTGGGATTGCGTCTTTTCGTGAAGACGTTCCCATGGCCACCTTCGGGCTCATCATCATTAGATCAGCTCGAAAATACCATAATATTTGAATGTAACCGGATTAACATTAGGTACAAAATTTCATCGCGATCGGATGTCTGGAAGTGGTCCTGATTTAACTTGCAAGTTTTGACCTAAACAAACATACATTGCGAATTAAATGTAAGCTTGTGATAAAAATAATGACAAAAACGTTCAGCAAACATTTCTAATTGTCGAGATTTTTATAAATAAGGCCATATAGCGTAGTCTAAAATCACCTTTATCCAGTAACAAAGGCCAAGTCAAGCTGCGGAGTTAACTACGGGCCAGCATTAAAATTCAACGGTCGGTACAGTCGGTACCGCTCGGTACAAAACGTAAGCATTTGCCGGTATTCCATTGTTCACGTGTATTTAATTAAGAAACCTTGTTGTTTAGTTTTATTTGAAAACCTCTTTTGTGTTTCTCTTAATTTGTCTAGCTTATTAGGTATAATTATTTAAGCTGGTAATTAGAATTATATTTTTTTATTTTGGGAATAGATGAAAATTACTATACAATTTTTGTGGTTTTTTGTTTCTGCTTGCTTGAAAAATGCCGTCTCTTTTATTGTAAACACCGATAGTAATAACCAATTTATATTTTAAAAGACCCTGCTAAAGAAATAATTTTGACGTGAGGGCAATACAAATTATCACAATTTCTATTTTTTATGAATAAAAAGATATTTTCTGCTTAAAGTTTTATTTTTTTATTATTTTTCAGTCAGCCATGAACTTTTCTGAAACTGTCAAAGGTATGGAACCTTGGGCTAATAATATACATTTAGTCTAAAACGACAATTTTCTTTGTTTTCTTTACTTAAATAACTCTAAATTGTAGACCCGTTTAAGTGGTCAGCTCTATTTAAAGAGGCCATTTTGGTTGTGGATTTTAGGTTTACATACAAACAGCCTAACCGCAGTAATTATAACTAACGACAACTTCCAACTTTGAGGCAAAGAGCCTCTGAACTAAACTAACGATCCTCTATTTCCATTTACATGTTCACTATAATTTTAGAGACGTATTCAATAGATACGACAGTTTACAGGGCTGTCCCAGATATTGCGGTCGTACATTTCATGTTTCTAGGCACTTACAGATATTTTAGGACCTAAAAAATTAAGCTTACTTTGTCACATAAAATAGAGATATAATTAATTACAATAGAATAGGTAAAATAAAAGATAATACACAGATGCGAAACCTAACGAGAATTTTGTTTAAAATACAATTTAAACAAAATTGTCGTAATGTATCGCAGTAAAAAAGGTAAAATTATACTAGTTTACTTTTCCACGAAGGTATACCAACAATCTCCTTCCTCCTTGATTTTATAAAAAATATTGTCTTTACATACAATGGCTAAACAAAATAGGAAAACATTTTTCGTTAGAATAATATACCATTATGCTGAGCTTCAATATTCAGTAGACATGTCGCTCGTGGAATCACATGCTTGGAATAGAACAGACAATGTATATTATATACCATATACCTAACATATATCGCGAGTTTCCAATAGTAAGCGTGAGAGAAGTAGGTCATTCCGATGCCTCCGGGCATTGCCAACTTACTGCAACTTGAACGTGGCCCAAGTTCAGCCAGTCTCGTTATTTACGGTCTACGAAATTTAAGTTTTATAATACATTTCTAGAACTTCTCGGGTTTTTGAATTGGCTCTGGCATAAATCGTTTTTGAACGGAAACAAATTTGAAAGGCTTTTTCTGAGGTTTGTGGGTTTTATGAACAGACTTTATCTTAAGTAAATACTAAGAGAATAACCGAGCCTTTGATTACATTTTCCGGAGGCCCAGACAGTGTTAAAGTCTTAACCAACTGACCCTGAACAGATTAACTTAAAAACAAATTAAATAAAATTCAGCAAAATGCTACATAATGATAATCTCCTAATTCGAAAATTAATATGAGCAATTCGAATTTTCTCAACTGCGCTTGGCGTAATTAGCCCAAGCCAAAAAATGTATTGCATCTAATTAAATAATAAAGAAACCCTTATGACATGTGCAAATCGTTTCTAATATTACTTACGTCATATTCTCGTCACATTCCCTTTTGACTGTCTTTGAATGCGGGTCGTAAGCCCAACTGCTTTGTTCGCTTGGCCAAACATAATAGAAGCGATCTAGTTTTAATGAGACTAAATTATGTGACAGCTATTGTACGTTACTACCCATAACTTTGTTGTTGATTATAGCATCCGGCTTCAAAGCAAAACTCTAATGGCTTAGTATGAAACTATGTTTGAAAGTGCATTCAGTGGCGTTCATACAAACATTTAATGCAAGGATAGCAAACTGGTCCAAAGAGGTTACCATAATAACTTTGGGTTCGATCGTACGATTAGTGTGATGCTCAAATGTTTGTTCTAATTAATAGATGTAGGTACTTCATTTTCTCAATTCAATGTTTGTGAAATAGCCTAAGATACATGGATAATTTCCTATAATGTCAAAATTCATAAATAATTCCACAATGAAAAGAGCTCGCTAAAATTTTATGGTTTTCAATTTAAGTTTTCTCCGAAGGCTAGGCGTGTATCAAAGCCGTTACGTGTTTGTCAGCTCAGTATATGTACGTGATATATTTACAGTTTTGCTGTGGGTGGGTGGGGTGGAAATAAACCAAGTTACATTTATACTAGAGACGTATAGGATAAAAATCTGGGCGTAGTTTTTCTTTTCAAATTACGATCATGCTATTTATCTACCATATTTCAATGCGCAGTCATATTTGTCCTGCAGTGCAGATAAAGAAGTATAATAGATTTTTCGTTTGCACCTCGTAGTTTGAACACCTAAAATAATTGTAATTAATTTAACTAAATGTATTTTTTTGTTAGAAAATAAGTTATCCTTGGATCTTAAAACTAAACAAAAACAAGCCTTAATACAAAGCAAACATTTTCGTGCCTACCCAATTAAAATCTAGTTTGACCGGAATAAAAAATTCTTATTACAAATTCTTTTTGTTGAAATTCAACATGAATAACAACTGTGTTTTTTTCGAGTGAATGCTAATCCGTGTCCCAGTCCAAACAAGCTGGGCTTAGGAAGGCGCCGGCACGTATGAGATTGCCCCCGCCCTTTGTTCACGACGCGTCAAGGCCGACCCACCCACAGGGTGTCCTGCCTTTGTATATTTGATACGACATTTGCAAGCAGTCTCGTAAAGCCTGTCTAAAAATAAACATAACTTCAGCTTCATGAATTTATAATAACCGCATTAAATATACATCAATTTACAGCAATAGAAATTTGAATAGCTGATAAAAGCTCACGATGTTTCAGAAAGGTTAAACATAATTGCTCGTAGAATTTCAAAATTATAATTTCATCCCCTTTTGTAATTACAAAAGTTTGTACGCCTCGATGTTTTGATAAACGCAATTAATAGCAACTGACACATGATCTCGCTCACCAAGGCCGAGATTAAATGGAATCGTGAATACACAAAAGGCAAAGCTTTTTAGAAACTTTTATTTGATTTGCTATCGAAAACCAAAAATAATATTAACAACAAATTTAATCTTCCTTTCACGTTAAAAATAAATTTTAAATATAATGTTTTTCTAATATAATTATAAATCACAAAAAAGATAGACTAAAGATCGAGTCGATAGATGTTTATCCAATCTATATGAAAATATAAGTACCACCCACTCGTTAGTAAAACAAGTAAAGGCTATAAAATAAATTCGGTATTAGCAATTTAAAATGCTAAGGTAATTACTTTCGTTTGGTCTTTGTTACCGTTTTCGTTTCCGCTTTTCCGTTTTCCTCGAAAATTACAAATTCAATTCAACACAAAATCGAGAAGTTGCCATTAATACCTTTAAGCTTTTTTTATGTTAGACTGAAAGTAACCCATGTCTCCTTTGTTAACTTGGATTTTTTTCTGTATCAGGACCAATACATAATCACATCGGTTTAATTCAATTCGCCGTTATTGCGCAGTCAACCACATAAAGTCTATCTTGAACTCCATTTTATAGAGCACACTTACACGTTAGATATATTCTGGTAGTCACAATGATTGCTTAAAAACTTAAAACAGACATCACGCACAATGAAAACGCTACATAGTCTCACATACATTTTACAACACGTATTTAACTTCAAGTGTTTATTTAATTAACGTTTTGACCTCAAAAGTGGTAAATTGAGGTAGATTATGAGAGGTCCCCCGTAGACCGACGTTATTAAACATTTTCATGTAAAGGTCGGCGCCGGATGAGCGACTCACCGCTGTTTTTATGTCATGATAAAATGCGTGCCCAAAATAAACGGTCTAATCTACCCTTATTAAGGTGCCCGGGTTGGTAAGTGACACCTAAGTATACTCATATACGAATTAGTAAATTTTCTTCAACTTTAATCTTGTAAAAGCTTTAGTCTATGTGCAAGGTAAATCGAATGAATATTTTTATGTTTTACTGTGGTATTGAACTTATCATTGCCTTATAATAATTATTGATATTTGACAGTTTGTTTTATTTGTGTAGCAATAAAAACTATACTGAAAGATATTGATGTGATGTCATTTATCATTTGACAGATCACTTTCCTGAACGGTTAATGACACGGTTAGAGTAAGATCCCAGTGCCGCCAGACCTACGTCATTTTAGCAAAGCTAAAATTTCCATGATTTATAGTCTAGTATGTAGTTAGGAGAGTATGCGTACTTACTAGCTCGAAAGCGGGGCCCTTTCACAGCTAGCGCGAACTAAAGGTGTTTCAAAACTGTACTCACCTACGTTAAAGTAGAAAGGCTCATATTTAAATATGTTTTTGACAATATTATCAAAAGTAGATAATCGTTATTGCCAGACCGTTTCTGTGGGCCATTACTTCCGCCAGACGTTATAAAGATTGTTTAAAAATTAGGTAAACTACGTCATTTTAGCAAGCCTAAATTTGACATATATAACTATGTGGTACTATTTCCAGACTTTTTGTAAGCAGCCAGACCAATCCAATGGGCCAATTATTCTCCCAGACACCTCAAAGTTTCCCTGTGAGTACGAGCGTGAGGGCGTTATTCGTGCGCTTTAATTCGAGTGAGAACACTACATGGCTTTATAATACAGATAATTGAAATGATGGTTATATTATTTATTGAGCTTGATTAAAATTTTAAATAAATATAGTTAGGATCATTCACAGATATTTAGATCAAATAAATTTAAAGCAATAGGTATGTATTATTTTTTATTAAAATTTTGATTGAAAATGTTACAATTGACAAATTAAGATTAAAAAAATATTATCTATTATGTTATTCATCTCCATTCTCTTCGTTGCTCGAGTTTCTACTGTTTCTACTTCCCTCATCAAATTCACATTCATACTGAATATTCAATTCATCTTCACCATCATGGTCATCGTCATTTGGCTCCTCTGTAAAGATAAATAATTTAATGAGGTTGCGAATAGCTACCAACATATAAAAATAATTTGATGTGAAAGTGAAATACCTGATTCATTTTGTAGTGAGTCGCTAACAAAACTGGGCAATTGATCACCATTAAACCAATTAAAATCATACTGACTATCTTTCAGTATCCACCCATATTCATTGTTCTCAGGGCTGAGGGTGCTGGGTTGCTTCTCATGAGCATTGTTCCAGATACTTGCAGCTCACTTTTGCAAGTTGGTTTAATGGTGATCAATTGCCCAGTTTTGTTAGCGACTCACTAAAAAATGAATCAGGTATTTTACTTTCACATTAAATTATTTTTATATGTTGGTAGCTATTCGCAACCTCATTAAATTATTTATCTTTACAGAGGAGCCAAATGACGATGACCATGATGGTGAAGATGAATTGAATATTCAATATGAATGTGAATTTGATGAGGGAAGTAGAAACAGTAGAAACTCGAGCAACGAAGAGAATGGAGATGAATAACATAATAGATAATATTTTTTTAATCTTAATTTGTCAATTGTAACATTTTCAATCAAAATTTTAATAAAAAATAATACATACCTATTGCTTTAAATTTATTTGATCTAAATATCTGTGAATGATCCTAACTATATTTATTTAAAATTTTAATCAAGCTCAATAAATAATATAACCATCATTTCAATTATCTGTATTATAAAGCCATGTAGTGTTCTCACTCGAATTAAAGCGCACGAATAACGCCCTCACGCTCGTACTCACAGGGAAACTTTGAGGTGTCTGGGAGAATAATTGGCCCATTGGATTGGTCTGGCTGCTTACAAAAAGTCTGGAAATAGTACCACATAGTTATATATGTCAAATTTAGGCTTGCTAAAATGACGTAGTTTACCTAATTTTTAAACAATCTTTATAACGTCTGGCGGAAGTAATGGCCCACAGAAACGGTCTGGCAATAACGATTATCTATTTTTGATAATATTGTCAAAAATATATTTAAATATGAGCCTTTCTACTTTAACGTAGGTGAGTACAGTTTTGAAACACCTTTAGTTCGCGCTACCTGTGAAAGGGCCCCGCTTTCGAGCTAGTAAGTACGCATACTCTCCTAACTACATACTAGACTATAAATCATGGAAATTTTAGCTTTGCTAAAATGACGTAGGTCTGGCGGCACTGGGATCTTGGACCAGGTAGTTCAGTACTCATTTTATTTTTTACTATTAGTTGACCATGAGACAAGTCCTTGGTAACTGAGTTTAGTTTTTGCAAAGTTTTTGATGTGGCCCTTGGGATTAACTTTCACTAGTTGTTAGGAAAACTGAGCTTTATGACTATGTGCTAGACTCGTACGCCCTACATTTTGATCGAATAACTTCGTGAAAATAATTGAGTTATCAAAATAAGTCACGCACTGACAAAATAGTTGTGATAACTTGTGATTACGTAAGGGCAAAATTATTAATATTATTTGTTCAAGTTATTTATTTTTTACCAAAAATGTGTAGGTAGGCACTATTCTTAATCTAGGTGTCTAAATTTTAAACATAATAAGCTATGGAAAAGATTTCCTGCATTTCACACGATTTTAAACCACCCACATAGTGCACGAGTCCACAAATAAATATTACAGCGTGGGTATAAAGGTCGGGACACATAACCTTTACTTACACGTGTCCAATAAAAACCTGTATGCAAACCCATAATTATTTTAACAGTAAATGGTACACTTTCGATTACTTAATTGTCCCACTGCCGAAGTGCTTGTGTTATCGTGGCATCCGGCACGCAAACCAAATAGAAATAAGTTTAAAAAAAAATGGAACAAACCAAGTTCCTATAATATTATAAAATAGAGCTAGTGGTAGTGGTGATATTCTATTCTATAGATTATCTATTGATTTATTAGTTTCTTTGTTCTTTTTGCAGTTAGCGGAAAGTTACTTTTTAGTAACTGGAACTACTTGGACGTCTTATTAAAAATAATACACATAAATGCTTAATTAATTAATTAATACACATAAATGATCGACTGTCGTTGAAAACCAGCGCTGAAGCTCTGCTTCTAGCTTGACTTTCGCCTTAGCACATGCTGAGAGTTGGCAATTTTGTAATGCATATAGCCCTATATCTTATTCTTAGCCTTTGTTGTCTTTTTGCGTACACTTTTACGTATCGCATTTGTCGCAAATTAACATTTTACTTTCATCTTTCTAAATATGAAATCCTATGGGAAAAACAAATACCTTTAAAAATCAATCTTGAATTTAGAACTGAATTTTCGCGTATGTGTGTATCGTGGCAGGGGTGTTAATTTATACCGGACCATCGTACTAAGTTAGCTAACACAGGATGGTTAACTGCTAACGTAAGGTTACGTGTAAGGTTAGTACAAGGCCAGACGTTGCAGCTACTAGTATTATTAACTACTCTTGTTTATCTATTGTGTTAACTGTGGCCGTAAACAGCGTGTGGTCGAAGAATAATGATGGCGCTTAACTTGAAAAAATTGGACTTTTTGTTTAGTAAGAATACTAAATATATAAACCTAATAATAATATCTTACGACGAATCAAACACGGCCATCTGATCCCAAACCGGGCAGACCATGGATTATTGCAACCAGACAACTTTTTATTATACATACATATTATATCCAAATACATACATAGGTGATATAATATATATTATATATTTACACCCAGACTGAACTTATTATCATGCTCATCACACAGAGATTTCCGGTTTAGCAGTCAGGGTCATTAACCACCAGACCAACCAAGTCATCGAATTGGTATTGAACTCAACAAAGAAATCCTATCGCGGTCCACTTAAAAAAATGTTTCGAATGAAATTAAATTAATAAAAAATCATATATACCCCTTAATCTGTATAGTTTGAGATGGAAAATAACACTGTCTTATCAAAGCATCAAAGGGCAAGCAACGTAAACTGTCTAGACATCCACTTCAATCTACCCATGAAAGTGGCTTTTACAAGGAGTGAAAAAATCTAACGTTGGAAATACAATTTTCAATAAGAATTCGTACAAAAAAGTTAAATCTTATAAGTAGTCTAATATATACGAATTGTGTCTAGCGTAGATCCACTTTATTAAGTCAAAAATTAGAAAAGTATTTTATACAATATTTTCTTGTTTCAGGATGCCTGCAGCAGTGCCACCCCCCGAAAATGGCGCTCCCCGCAGCGAGCTGGAACAGCTCCAGATGCGCTCCGGTCAAGTCACCGACGAGGTCCGTGTTCACATCATCTATTAAATTTTAAATAATATATATTTTGGTTGTAAAGGGGCCAACAAGAGGTCTATGGAGCGTTGAATGCGGCAGACGAATTTGGGTGTTTGTTATATTTTCGACTTCCAAAAAGTCAATATTCGGTTTCAAGATTTAAAGTTACTGTTTGAAACTGAATATTGATTACTGGAACCCGACCTTAACATAGAAAAGGTTAAACTAAAGAAGAATGCCTAAGCCAGCATTACTTTGCAAACTTAAAAGATTTGCTGAAGACGATATTAAATTCTTATTCAGCGCTGTAACTGTCAAGTAAATTGCAATTCATTTTGCTGACTGTAACTTTATATGTATTCTTGACTTTCCAGACTAGAAGCAACAACTTTTCAAAGTTTATGTATTAACTTTATGTTAACACTTGAAACGCGTCATTCATTTGCAGTTTTACGACTTCTACTTAGAAAACTTGGAGAGAATAAAATAGAAGTTTCTCCGTATACTATAATCAAAGTTTATCGGACAACTTTGATTATAGTATTCGTAGAAACTTCTATTTGGTATCCGAGGATATTTGTTCAGTTTGCAAGAAAATAAGAATTATATAACTTTTCAATCTGGTTGGAATTAATAAATAATAGAGTTTCTTATATGATTTCAGTCGCTGGAGTCGACACGGCGCATGATGATGCTATGCGAAGAGGTGAGCTCAAATAATGCTTCTATATCACTTAAATTAAGACTTGAATATAAGAATATATTATAAAAGAAGGTTGAGTTGTACAATACTAACGTCTACGTCAATCTGTCCAGTATACATAGACTGTGAGAATGGTTAGAAGGTCGATCCAGATAATCTATAATGACATTTTCCATAAGTTTTTTGGTCCATTAACTGTATAAGAAATATATTACATATTAAGGATTTAACTGATAATGTTGTAGTGATTTTAGTATGTCCAACTCAGCCTTAATTAATTATAATTATCAATTAATACAGCACTTTGCTGTGATTTAATAAATAAATAATGTTAAATGCTCCATATCTTGGAGCTGTTTAATTTTTATTGGGAGTAACAGATGTGTGGAATTTCGAGAATACCTCCCAAATTGTACTGATTATCTTATTTATCGTTATTCCCCTTTGATGCCAAAAATATTAAAAAAAAAGAATTTGATATGAAAACGTTAACATCCTATCCGATAATATATGCAGCTGTGTGTTTTGTTTTTATATCAACTTCACTCTAACAGTCTGATGATGTGGTCTTGTTATAATTGTGTGATTAATAATAAACTGACTATTAATTTTCCAAGCGTGCGACATTACTGGAAGCTCCTATCTATTGCATAATGCTAATAGAAAGAAATAAGACAATATAACTGTGCGGTCTTGTATATCCTTAGACGCGTTTCAGTTAAAATTAAAGATTTGTTTCCCCTCATAGTTTAATTATTTTGTTATTTTGTCGATTATGTGTTATATTGTAATGATCTGTGAGAGAGGTGTTCTCGATGCGAGGGAGTGAGGGGTATAGCGGAAGTGTCTGGATAGCCCCAAGCTCGGTTTGGTCTCTGACGTCCCACCCCCTAGGGCGCAGCCTCTGCTATCCCTGGCTGTTGTGTTTCGATGTCGCTAAATATTATTTTTGTTTTATCTTTTTTTCTAAATGTGTGTATGTATATTTATTGTAGTACTCCGGTCATATAATCCTTATTTATTTTATTTTGAATCCTACATTCAAGTATGATATATAATATGTTATCAGCATTATATGTTATTATAACCATACATATATGGGTGTTGCATGATCCGTGCCTTACTGTGTCCGAAAATGTTAGACTTCTATAGCCCTTTGTGTTGTTCGTAGTGAACTGTACATTTTATGTGATTATATTTACCTCCCTGGCCGCACCGGCCCTCGGGCTGACAGTTAATTATCAAATTTGTTATTCAAGAACATTGCCTCCTTAGCTTTTGTCAAAGAAACAAGATATATTAACTCGAAATCGAGTGTTTAACCGTCAGCTCCTGTAATTATTCCCGAATGCTGTTTTAGGTTTCAAAGCATGAAGCCCATTATCGTCCACAATAGAATCCGAGTCCCATATTTAGTTTATATACTTCTCTAATGTTAGTACCCCTGTTAGTACGTGATTTGAACAAAATACGTGCGCTTTTGATAATAAAAAAAAATAACTAGTCAATCCATTGTGCTTGGGCTTGCTTCTAATGAGACCCTTGTCTACAACTCGGATTCAAACTAAAGTAACCTGCGTCCGAGGCTGTCACTGTTTCAACGCACTTTCTATTACTGTTTTAATTTCCTGTCTGGTAACGATACTTCTACTCTTCATAGATGACATTATTGTTATATGTGTTTATGATTTCCTGTACAACGTTCCGGCACTAACTGATCTAGCGCGCCTCGGCCATGCCTGCGACCGAGATCAGTGTGTTGATGTTCGTTCTATCCTGTTTTAGTTCAATCTGTATCTTAGGTCTCTGTTGTAGTGGCTGCTCTCTGTTGTTGACTGTACATCTATTATGTTGTATGATTTTCATGCCTTCTTGAACATTCACATTACTGTCAATATGTGGGCGTGTACACACCCCCATACCTGCCACTGGACTCCAACAAATATATCGAGCTACACCTAATGCTAACTCTCACACAATATACATGAACCTAATCAAAATTATATCAGTGTTACCCACATTACTGGTTTATTATTGTTTCTTACATTTGGTTTTACAAAGTATACTTCGTATTTTTATTTAATAGTCTTTATTGTACTCGTTTAAGTTTTATATTTTTGAAAACATTAATTTGACATTATTTCCTTGTCTATATATTATGCCGGTATGTCTGCGCCAAGTATCACATGGTATGACGACACGATACAGACTCATCATTACTCTAAACAACACAGTTCAGACACAAGGGAGGACGCGTTCTCGTCGCCGCAGACGTGTGTCCTAAACCTAGTCAGTACAGAACCTACATCCTGCTGAAGTCACGGCTGCGAGCCTGCGTGGCACGCGATGCCGCGTCCTCCCGCGTGACATACGCCCGAGTATACAGCCGGCGCGCACCATCCACTCACTCTACTGTACCCCTCACAACTAACATGCTCTGTGACTTTTTGTTTCTGCGGCGTAGAGCAAGGAGGCCGGCATTCGTACTCTGGTCGCTCTAGACGACCAGGGAGGTGAGTGATCTGCAAAATTTGCAACACTACATTATTTACAATTTTATCTATTTTATCCTTTTTCGCTAACTTTGTTGAGCATCGTAGGGTTTTCAGCCGACCCGAAGATGGGCTCACCGATATAGAAGAGATTAAAGGGGGTATCGCATTGATTATATATTTAAAATTACGTCACTGCTATTACAATGCAAAGGTGCGGGCATCCTCTGAGAAATGACCGTTAGCATTGTAAAACTCACACACGGAGATGATCACGGAAAACCCACATCTTTGTATATTTATTCGTTATGTAGATAATATACACCACTTTGCACAACTTAACAACGAGCTCTACGTTCTACGACGTCAGGCAAGCCGAACGATTCGACATAACAAACCGTATATATTCGGTCGTACCGATACTTATACATTCTGCATTTCAGATGTTTGTACTCGACTCTAAATTAACAACTTTACTGAATTCACATATAAACGAATCTAAATGAACGAGCAAAGTAAATTCGAAACGCTTCTCCTCAACGCACGACTCTTAACATCACACAATAAATCATGAATCATATGAAACTGAGCACAGATGAAACTAAATCTGGTTTTACTTGCAAGCTTCACTGCATGCATGTCGTTGTGATCGAGTAGTGTGTGTTAGCGGCGAGCGGCGCGGGCGGCGCGCGGAGGTCGCCGGCCGCACGGGCGCCACGCGCGCCGGCCGCGCCGCTCGCCGGCCCGCCGCACGCGCCCGTCGCCTCCGCCACGCCCTACGCGTCACGCGTCACGCTGGCCGCCGCTGCACCGCCCGCGCTCGCGCCGCACTCGCGCCGCACGCACCGCGCGTCCCGTGCGCCCGCTCGAGGGCGCACCGCACCCACCCACCCACACACCCCGATACTCTCTCCTACGATATATTATTTTGATTTGTATTTTATGTATAGAGCGAGGACGCCGGGGGGCAAGCGCTTCATATGTTGAGTCACCAGGGCGGTAAGAGTTAAACTGACACATGGGTAGTCGAAACGTGAGAACGTCTGTGTTTGAATGTGCAGTTAATAACATATTAATCTCTTTGTTTTTCTTTGACGTTTCTCTTAAATAACGACTTATCTGAGATCGATGTTGCGTGTGTATCTATGTTTCGATGGGGATGACCTTGACATATAGTGTAAATAGATAAGCCCGATGGCCGTTCGTTGCTAATTGTCGCAAAAGACTGTTTCTATCTTTTGCTGAAGATTTAATTTGAATGAGCTGCGCAATCTGTTTAGTTCTTCCGTTGATATTTGATCGATACGCTTTTTTATAGGTATATTTATTTATCTTTCCGATCTACTGTTCTCTTCCGTAATATACTGCGGTACTGACATGAATGCGCGTGTTACCGATGTCTGTTCGACGTATAGTAACTGGTATCCGCCTTCATCTCCATGGCTGGCAGCGTACTGTTAATGTTAGCTCGTAGGTCTGTAACTATTAGCTCGATGCGTCTGTGTCTGTCGGCGAGGCCGCCCCTCGCCGCACTACATATTAGTTTGTTCATTTTTCTTCTTCAATAAATCAATACTTTGCTATATTCACGTTCATTTAGGAATGGCTTAATGGATACGCTCATTTGCTAAGTTGATTTATTTTGTCCCATGATCAGGGGCGGGCTTGGCGGTGCGCCGGCTAGCCCGCTCATGTCCATGTTCTGTTCTGTTTAGTTATCAGTTTGTTTGTGTTGTATGAGTTGCGACGCCCGCGCGGCGCTGCGCCTGCGCGCGCGCCGCGTCCGACTCCTCACCGCATTCGTTTGGCGAGCTATAGTGACATCATTATTGTGTTGTAGAGTCACGAGGTGGGCATGAAAACCCTGGTCATGCTGGATGAACAGGGCGGTAAGCATCCAGTAGTACATACTATTTTGCATCACTCATAATTTAGTAAAGCTTTTGTCTGAAATGCCAGTTCAGATAATTTATAAAAGTTCGTTGAATGGCAATGACTTTATAACAATAAATATGTTACCGATTGAAAATCTGCTAACAATATATTTATAATGGATAAAAACTGAAGGTAAACTATGTTTGTCATGATCATAAATAAAACTAGTGATTAAAGTGCATCAAACGATCTCGATTCCGCAGTCGCACAGTCGCACGCTCGCTTGTGGACTGGGGCGAAGAGATTATCTGATTCTGTTAAACTGTATGGATTATTTTATTTAGTTATTTGTCACGCATCCAGCTATGCACGTCTTCTTCGATATTGCTGTTTATTGCATGATTAGATTTTTATAACGTGATATATATAGATAATGTTTTCTAATTGTTGTCACTACGAGTACGGTAATGTAATCACTTAGTGTCAGCACATACATCATTATTATACAAAGGTAAATTAAATTTTTGAATTAGTTTTAACCAGATCGAGTGTAAGACATAACATGAGCACCACAAGATACTGTTTCAGATAAACGTTAGATGCTTAAATATTAGCGTTGACTATGACATGGATAGAATCGCTGTAGAACAGTAAGGCTTGCATGGACATAAATGGTTGATTAATACTCAGCTACAGTTACCAAATACATGTCTTACACTCAGAGCTGGTTATTGTCGAGAGCGTTGAGAATTTACAATTGAAATAAAATCAAAGAAAAAGTTAACAAAAAGATTTTTTGCAATAATCGCGAGAATAATAATTTGGAAATTGAGTTAGGAGCTTGAACACATAACTGAAGGTGGTTTGACAGGGGTGGATCTAAAGCGTTTGTTGATGTGTGTGAACAGAGCAATTGGACAGAATCGAGGAGGGCATGGACCAGATCAACGCGGACATGCGCGAGGCCGAGAAGAATCTGTCGGGGATGGAAAAATGCTGCGGCATCTGTGCCCTGCCCTGCAACAAGTGCGTACTACGCTGATTGCCTTACAAACATACTAACTTGAGCTCGTGTGTTTTAACTAACCCTCGTTACACAGAGTCGGTAATATCCCAACAGGTTGGATCGTTAGTTTATACAAGGAAGAAAAAACATCATATGCCCAAATCCGAAAGACCTGAAACATTCTATTTGTTTTAGTTCTTTTCTTAAACAAAAACGCATCTTAAAATGAGAATTTTGAGTCACGTTGTCCATTATTTATAGGCTTTATTGTCTTTACTCTGTCGATACTTGGTACATATTGATCGGAAAAATACCATATCCTTCCTTCATTAGAAGTCTTACTTTATACTTCTGTTCAGAAGTTTCAGAAGTCAGAAATTTGCTCCATGTTTACATACCTTCTAAAGTGACATCGGTTCTAAAGCGAATTTCACAAGTTCTTACTTTGTTTTTCCAGGGGAGCTTCGTTCAAGGAGGACGACGGCACGTGGAAGGGCAACGACGACGGCAAGGTGGTGAACAACCAGCCGCAGAGGGTGATGGACGAGCGCAACGGTATAGGACCACAAGCCGGATACATAGGAAGGTTAGTCCACCACATACCATACATGTAATGGCATACAGATATTACACCAGTGGCTCGGGACTTTTAAACGTTGCAAAAGCCCAAAAGAATTGCGGAGCTGACTACAACCTTCACTTGCTCGACAGGTAGAAGAAGTGAACTGACTTCAACGCCAAAAGAGGACTTGTTATCAAAACATCTCACGTCTGAAAACTGAAAAAGAATAAAATGTTCTTAAATCTACATATAAGGAATCATGTCGTTGATCATTTTAGTATTAACTGCTGAATTCTTGCTGGAGCTAAACTGACTGAAAGCTAGAAGCCACTTTGATCTAGGAATAGAATAGAATTTATTTGGTTCAAGACTTTCCTATCGTAAAGAACTCTAATCTTTTGTTACTTTTCTATTAAGATTTCTTGCTTTTGTGTGTCTGTGACAAATTAAATAAATTGAACTGACCAAAATCCTAATTCAGGATAACGAGCGACGCCCGCGAGGATGAGATGGAAGAGAACATGGGCCAAGTGAACACGATGATCGGCAACCTCCGCAACATGGCGCTGGACATGGGCTCCGAGCTGGAGAACCAGAACCGCCAGATCGACCGCATCAACCGCAAGGTAACCATCATGCCGGAATCACGACAACCTCTTTTATGTAACACCCTGTGCACGCGAGCTCGTATAACAATAACACTTAGAGACCCTATAGTCCAAGTTTACGTAGGCATTTGGGACGTCAATCGTCTATCAGTACGACATGTAATAATAAGAACAATAAGTTTATGTATTCAGAAAGGAAACAATACAAAAAAGAAAGGTAAAATTCGCACCTATACAAACCAAAAAATGTCATTATATCGCAAGTGCCAGCGCCTTCCGTATATGGAAGTAAATATGGTCTGTTTTAATTTAGGTGTATTGTATTTTGACTGCCGTGATCAGATACCAAATGTAAGCCTGGAATATGATCAGTCCTTTCTGGAACACGCTGTATAGTCGTACCTTTTGATGAAGCCCATGGTCATGGTCATCAGTAAGAAATTATATGAAACCTGAGACGGCTTATTAGGCTAGATGGCTAGGATTTATATACATACTACAAGACTCAAGCAGCATGCAAATTTAAACCTTAATGCTGTGAATCTAAAGGCCATCAAACAAAAAATTATAAAGTAAATGTGTGATAAGTCAAATCTTAGCATAAATGAAAGTATGTGACAGTGCAATGCAGTTCTTCTCCCAGTAAGTTAGTCTTCTTCTATCTAATTTCAACATTATATCAATTCCACCTTCAATCACTCAACATCTCAAGAAATATTACGCTTATTTGCATTGTCACATACTTAAAAATACGAGTTCGCGTTCACTCTATTAGATTTTTTCCCCAAAAAAATCTTATTAATCTTCTCTTCTCAAAAAAACCAAAAGAATTATATTTTCTTAACAATTTTGGTTAACTAAGTTTTCAAAATAAATTTATTGATGTTGTCGTTATTACCTTTTGAATAAGTGTGAAATTTGGCCCAAATATTAAATTGTTATCAAGTTGTAGCTTCTTCTTTTTACCCGACTGCGCCAGAAGGAGGGTTATGTATATTTACGTATGTATGTATATTTTTAGGCACTTTCTGCAGTCCAAAAGGACGAGTGGAATTTAGCTTAAAAGATATCGTTAGATTCATATTACTATACTGACTAGTATATTAAAATTATACAAAATCAAATTTTTTTTAGCCTTATTACAAGATTTAAAAATCGAGTGGGATATCAAAACTGTTTTTTAAATTACTTACAAATATCTATATATACAAGTTGTAGGTTAAGAAATATTAGAACAAAAAAATCATAGCAGGGCGCAGTAGTCGGGTTTTCTAATTTTTAGAACTAAATTGAACCAGTTATTGAGGAATATTTGGGTCGGATTCAACACTGAGACGTAGTAAAATATTGTGAGAACAATGTTTGCTGTGTCTCGCCGTATCATCCACATTTCACTATCGTGTTTGTGCCTGTCACGTTAGCAGTGGAAGTGCGACTTGTGATCTTTTGTAACTCGGACCTATTCTGGCTTATTGGCATCAAAAATTTCGTTTCACTCGCTTATCTGGCAATAAAATCATTTCCTTCTGTCCTCACTCAACGCATGTCTATCTCTTGTAGAAGAATTTGATTAGATTTTGGTGGTTGTGAAATTTTTGTATGTCTTACGAGTGACGTTCAGGACATGTTACTGATACTCCAGAACACATCTCCACACCATTGTGTAAATGTTAGTTAGTTGTCACATCCATCTGACTAACATACCGTACCTCAAGAGTTAGACTCCATGACTAACACTCATTCACATCAATGTTAACAATACATTACTTTTGTTTCAAAAGACAGCGACTGATGGCCAGAACACTAACGATGTTTTACTGTACCTATTCAAACTTTAAATTGTTTCGATGGGAAGAAGAATGGGATAAATCAATAAGTAGAGTGTTATCTAAGTAATTTTAAATACATTTTGAATCTGTAACGTAATAAATCAGGTATAAATTCCCATTCATCTTTTATCGAAAAATTTCAAGAGGGCCAATTTAAGTCACACTAACAAAAAAAAGTCGCTGTGAATTGAACAACAAGCAAAAACAAACCGCGTGTTCTAATCATAGGGCGAATCGAACGAAACGAGGATAACTCTGGCGAACCAGCGCGCGCACGAGCTCCTCAAGTAAACGACGGCGGCACTCACACACACGCACCACACACACACGGTCTCGTGGTTGCCACGGCAGACCGGTTGCAGATACACACACGGAAATTATTTAAACGGAAATTATCAGTTATCAAATTCGAGTATTATTATCATAATTTATATTTAGCATTATTTAAATTATATATAAATTTTCATTAAGTATGTAAAGAAAACGCTGGGTCCTAATTTTATTTTATGGTTAGATAATATTTCTTTTTTTAATGAGTAAGTATTTGTAAGGATCTGCAACCGGTATTATAAATTTAAATAAAAAAATATTTTGCTTAGTGTCTCTCTTCTATCTCGAGATACATTTATCCAACTGTAATTTAAATACTTATCGTGTAATCTTATTCATGGTACTGTATAAAGTGAACACCTTAGTTTTGACTACCCTAACATTTTGCTTACCCCTAACCTTGAAGCTCAAGTTTTAAGTAATATTGTTGAATGTTCAAAGGAATAGTACACGTAGTCTTGTATCGGGCAGTTCGTACCCTTTAAAGATCGTATTTTGGGTCGTACCGGTGCTATTCAACCAAGGTGCATTCGATCATAGCTAAATGACCAACGCAACTGCGCAGTAACAAATTCAAGTACCAAGAAGAGAGTGTACTACTGTGCCTGCGGTATGTCAAGAAACTTTAAAGAGGACTTACTTTAAAATTGGATGTCAATGGTCGATCCCATTGCCCAGACCATAACCAAGATCTATGCTACGGAAACTACGCAAACTAACTGCTCTGTCGCGGTATGAACGAATGATAGTGAATATGATAAATTTACTAAGCTTTGATGCAGTGACTTCATACTGTAGTTCATCTAATCAATGAGCTCCGATAGATTTCTTAGTTGGTTTAGCTTACATCTTGGTGTGGCCCTTATAATAAATCCAACCAGTTCTCACAACAACACAAACGCCCGTTACAAAACTATAAAATCTTGCAATAGTATTTGGTGCTCATTTCATGCAGTAGATCATGTTAAAGTTAAAAGTATATAATCGTATTTACGCCGACATCATATACTTAAATTATTATAGAACCCTAATACACAGTTAACAGTTAAGAAGTTAATGCGTGACACTTATTTTGAGAAATTGCATTTACCCCTTGTTAATATGTAGTGTTACTGTTATCGCTAGAGTTGAAATATTGCTTGTCGCAAACTTAAGAAAACATAAATATAATAGTGTTTGTTTTATACACAGTATTCTTTATATTGTGTATAAAAAATATAAAGATGTTATGTACTCCAATATTGGGATCAAATCTCATAAGATCTTTGTTTATTGGTTATCCTATAGTTCCAAAACATTATTCCCTTAAATTATATAAACACATTCATAATTATACTATAATTTATTATTATAATTATTGCATATTAGTCAAAATGCATTAAGAGCAGAACACATGCTGTTCACCTGAATAGGCTATTTAGTAAGAGGGGATGAATAAATGGTATAATATGAATGATAGGGATGGGTGGATATGTGATAATAGTTTGAATTTAAGTGATTAGTGTTAGCCTGTCACATGTCTTCGAAAACTTAACTATCTGAAGCATCAGATCTCATCATTAATTTCTAATCTTCATAGGAGCGTGTATGTACGTATTTGCATACAAATTATCTAGTAAATAACATTAAAATGTTTCCTAAAAGCTCAAATATTTAGAGAATTAATTTAATCGAAAGCTGTAACCATTTTCGCCTCATTATTTATAATGGTAACATTATAACCTAAACACTACAATAACATAGCTTTTACATATCTCTGCAATTACATACATATCTGCTTCTATGAAATGTTTATTATGGAAAGACGCTAAATAATGTAACTTAGTATACCAGTGTAGCTATCTAATTAGCGTTAAACTATCATAATTTATGAATAAATATTTTTATTTATTTTATGAGAAAATAAATCATTTCATTTACAAGATGATTTTAAGTTGTTTATTTTCCCTTATTATTTATTAAAGTATGAGAATAATTTAAATACGGCTAGTTTCTATAACTTTATTAGATATTGTATCTTAACTTCGTAGTTATTCGATATAACGTTTGACACAATAAATACATATGAAAATTATATAAAATGACTATGTATAGGCGAGCAATAAGAGAAGGATTATAGAATGTCGCAATATATTGTAAGTAATAATAATAATAAAACAAAATAAATATACATAATTAAATGATAACTTACATGAAACAGAAATCGTACTTAAAGATATACGAGGAGCCGTATTATAAAAACATTTACAACCATAACTCCGTTGTGAGAAAGAGATGGTGCTATCTACTTGTATAGTTCTATCTCTGTCATTAGAACAATCAAGGTTCTAAAAGTGAATGAATAAAGAGAGAATTTATTACGATCACATCATCTATTTTTGATTTGCTGGATGATACTTCAAGCAAATAGAATCTACTTTCGAATTAAGAAAGGGCTATCAACATAGCAATCAGTTTCTACTTTTTATCTGTCAAACCTCATGACAAGTCCTGGTATTAGTTGTAAGCCTTTTGGTCAAACGATCACGTTAGTTGATATCAGATTTAACAAGAGATTAATTTGAACAGCTTTTCAACAACTAGTAGACAATGTGATCGCATTAAAACCTCTTTGTAATAAAAAAAAATCATAGAACGCCAAAAGTAATGGTTCAAAAAGTTCTTAATACGGCCTCCTATCATAGAAAACTAGTCACAGTAAATGTACCCACGAGACTACACACACAAACAAACTGAACACAAAACGTCGCTGGAGACTGTGAGTATATTTTAATATTATAAGCACTAATTAAAAGCGAGCACAGCTTGTATTTAAAGCGATATGAGCACATCGGCTTGTCATTCTGACATTTTGAAGACGTGTCAAACTACGTACACTACGACATTAATAAGGATGTTTGAAAAGTAAAAATCTATTTAGTTCGTAAGTTAGAAAATAAAGAAATGTTAGACACGTATTTTTTGCTTTTTCAACATAAGTAAAAACTGAGGAGATAAAGCGAAGCAATGGTCAGGAGTGGGGTCTAATGACGTCACACGTTCCCACAAAACATGTGAACGTGTGACGTCATGTGACATTTCAATTCAATGTGTTGTCGTGAGGGTTTAATATAAAAATATGTGTCTAATATTTTTTTATTAATCTACATGACGAACATTAAAATTTTTTTAGTTATCATCCCTTTTGCGATGCGGTCAATGCGACTCTTTGTTGTTTCTGGATAGTATCTGTGTCGCAATAAATGTCGGACATTCGGACACTCACATACACTCGATGTATATGTTACAGCCAAAAAACTCTTGACTGGTCAAAAGTACCTACTTTTAAATGAAAAAAACAGGCAAATGTAGTTTTTTGACTTCACAGGTTGGTCAATAGCTACTTTGCCTTAAAATAATTGGTTAATTGCTTTTGACTGTAATTTTCCAGTCAAAAGTGCTTTTGAGTAACGCTTTTGGTAAAAAAGACCTGTAACCGCTAGAGAATTAGTCAAATTTACATTTATTTGTTTGGAACGGAAATAAAAACTATTTATTCCATTTGAGGCACCCCGACACGGATAAGTTAGGTTTGAAGCGACTAACGGGGATAGCTAACGAATAAAACCTCCTTCATTCCCTACGTGTTAGATTACTTCAGATACCAAAACAAGAGGTTATTTTTTGCTAGTTAAAAGTACTTTTGACCTGTTAATCGTTTTGCCTGTAACATACACACTGAGTGTGTGGAGTATAGTGTCGTAGTGTAAACGTAGCATTACGCTTAATGCCGAAATCGCTAAAGATATGAAGGCTTATAGGGGTTGACTTTCGCATGTAGCGGCACATAATGACAAAACAAATGAATTTTAAGATGCTTTGCTTTGGATGTAGAATGTTTTAAATCGAAGTTATCCAATGAAAAATCGTACTTAAATGCTACGTTATAAGGTATATATTTATTTTTGATGTGCAGTTACATGTGAACAAGGGTTTATGCTGATCGTAAAAAATAACAATTTTAAAGTGGTATCCCTGTGAAAGTTTTTTTATCCAATTTTCATTTTTGTTTGTTTTCCTCCGGTTGTTACAAATATCATTTCGGTGTTGTTTGTTGATTTTTTGTCTTCATTTATTTTAAACTCCTCGATATTTTATATTTGGTTGTTTGTTGCCCTGTTTTTCGTATTGTTTTAATGTTATAACATTGGCTATATATAGGCTAACCAAAGTGATTTTCGTTCTTATTTCCATAAGAGTAAAGTACATTTTGTAATGTGGCCAACTTCTATACGTGTAAGAGTACAACGGGGTTTGTTTATAGGGCGAAAGCAACGAGACACGCATAGCGGTGGCCAACCAGCGCGCAAACAAACTACTCAAGTCTTAAGCACCTCGCACTTTGCTGTTACTAAGATGACGCTTGCAATACATGCATATTTATCGATATACTTAATAATACTAGCCTATAATCGATTATTCTAGTATACTATTATATCACTGCAAGAGAAGGAACGAGCACTAATCACCACGCTTGCTCACTGCGAGTTGTCCATATCTATGTATGTATATGTATTAACATACGTTGATGAAATTTATGTCCTTTTAAAGGGGTTATCCATAAATTAAAAGCCTAAAATGTTCATTAAAATTAAAATCAATTATTAGATAGCAATGTTGCCATATAATAAATATATTTAGTATTTATGTAGTTTGCCAATAAAATATGTGTAGCGATGTTAGCAAGCGTCATTTTAATGTTTCTATAAGAGTTATTTATGTGGTAAGTACAGTTATATAATTCGCGTTTAATAAACAATGCAATAATTTGATTTATGTCGCTATTGTAATAGGTTTGCGGACAATCTGACTGACACGCGTTCCTGGTCATTTGTCGAAGATAAAATAACTTGTACAATTATTAATTAACTATCTACAATATTATGTATTAACCGTACTTACCTGGCTATTTATTAAATCGACAGCATTTTATTAGATTAAATATTTCTTGCCACATTATTTTAAAATGTTATAAAAATATTGTCTTTACATATAGCATTTCTCGAAAATAGTAGAATTAAATCCTTAATAAAATAAAGTTAACTATTCTAAATTAATGTCAGCTAATCATCGAATTTTCAAATATTATCTCGATATAATAATGCTATATGTATGTACAATAACATTGAACAAATCATTTGCAAAAGTCCATATATTTTGAGCAGTGTGCCAAAATTTTGTTTTTTTATTGTCACCTTTTTACTGTCTGCAGTTATTTTATATTTATTGTTAGAATACTGATACAAACCTTACACCTCGTTTGTAGTAATTTAAACTAGACTCCAGTTTATTCGTCAAATTGTATTGAAAACAGTAGGTTTGAGTGTGGAACATAACCAAAACTACGGATGGATTGAAACCTCCTTATGTGTCATGTCATATCCAGAAATAATCCATAAAGGCCCATAGACTTCTTATGTGTCATGTCATATCCAGAAATAATCCATAAAGGCCCATAGACTTTTAGAGCCAAAAATTTACTATGGTCTATCGCTCATCATACTTACTCACAAACAAAACTGCACTGCTCTGAAGCACCTAAAAATCTTACTATAAAAGAGGTATAATATTATTTGCACTTAATATTAGAAGCGTATAGTGATGAAGTTTGTGACGTAATTTGAGGCTCAAGTAATTTTTCGCCAATAAATGGCGTTGTAAATTGGAAAATTCGTAAGCTTTTCAAAATGGTTAACAACAGTATATGATATACCTATCAGCAAGTCTTCGTCTTATGGCCGGTTCCTATACTCAAAAAAGGATTTGTTTTGCTTACGAACGGTTGAATTATCTTCGTTTTGCTTAGAAAATACTACGGTTCGTAAGCAAAATGAATCGTATCTTGAATATAGGAAACAGGTAATAATTAAAAATTAGTGAGATTTTTAAAATTAAATATTTATTATAGTATTAATGTTCGTTGAGATTATGGTATCTCTTTTGCAAAGGCATTCAAAAGTTTTCTTTTTGAATGTACTACGATATCTTGCTTTTATTAATTTATTAGATTAAGATAAAGGTGCCTGAATTCGTAGTTTATTTTGATTTTTATTATTTTATATTCACGAGTTGCATTTAATATTTGATAAGTTACAGATGTTAATTAACAGTTAGCTTTGGACTTCTTGATTTGTGTTACGTAGATACATATAAATTAGGCCAATTAATATGTAAGCGCTTTGACGGTGTACGGAGCTCCTGTGTCGTGATTGGTCAGACATGGGAAGTAGCTAGATGGACGTGTTACTACATTTATACAGAGGGATATTTTAAACGAGAGACAACTTTTAAAAAATTAAATAAATATTACTTATTTAAAAAATTACAATTTTAAACCATCCTATACTTGTCTCTTTTATAATATCAACCTGTATATAAACATTATAATTTAATAGCGTTGTAATGTAATTACAGAATATAATGCAATAGTATATGAAAACTATATCGTATAGTTGAATATTTAAAACTTTATTATTACTTAAAGTGTATTGTTGTAAGTATGACGAAATAAAAATGTACCGGCCTTAGGAGTAATGTGTAGGAATGTTAAAGGCAGCGGCTTGACAAATTATGATGCTCGTCTCCCAGATAGTTTTAAGAGTTTTCGAAATTTTCTCTATGTCTTTTTCTCTTAATCATATTAGTTTCTAAGGATATACTCTGGCCGATGGTTCGCGGCCATTTATCTAAGTGCATCATATTTTAATAATGAAATATTTTAACAGTGTTGTCTTGTAACTTTGCGCTGTGGTGCGTCGCCTCGTGCCATCGACAATGACTCTCTGTGCTACTTATCAATTCAACGTCCCATAGAGATAAACTCAGTCGGTGACGCAAGGTGCGCGTGCGCAGTCCTGTAGATTGTTTTGTAACAGCTATTCAAATTAACCAATAGATGTGTAAATTTACCGCCTGCGTAATCTGTATAATGATTTTAATCAGCCTAAAATATTAACTATTTAGGATAAAATAATTATATCTATTTTCTTTAAGAATAGATAAAAGTGTAGTATAAAATGTTAATTTCTAATTACATTATTTATTTGTTAAATTACGAGAACTTGTTTTATTTTTACTCCGATATCCTAATCTTAAAACCAACAGTCAAAAATAAAAGCACACGTTTAGATAATTATTCATTTATTAACAACATACTTATTTACATTATCGTTATTAACCAAGGAACAAACTGGACTGTAATTATTCAAACAAAGCATCTCTCAGTCAAAAGACCAGTAGATAAAATACTTGAACTGACTAGGTATCACCTCTATATAAGAGGGGATCAATGCGACATCTAACATACTTATAGAGGAGTAATCAAAGAAAGTTTGTAAGATCAGCCTAATAACTGTCGATCCAGACCAGTGCCTCACTTTTCAATTAATTTTAATTCCAATACAATGCCAATGCAAAATTGACATTAGTGTAGCGCTCACGTGACTATTTTTTCTTGAAAAAAAAAACTGACGATGGAAGGAACTTACTGGAATCTAAATGTTGAAAGTTTTTTTGGTTTTCTGTGATGTTTTCGTGGCTGCTATATGAATAACAATTATGCATTGGCATTGTTTTAGAATTGATGTTCATTCAAGCATAAACCCCTAACCAGTTTTTCAAAATTAAGTTCCATTTGTAGAGGGATAAGACTATTTGCCTTTATAGCGCTATCCTCTTCTGCCACTTTAAAAGTCGTCATTCTTAAAGTGACCTTGTACTACGTCACGACTTTTCGTGGGTCGCAAGGGAATTAATCCAACTTAAAATAATTCATCGAACGTACTATAAAACAAAAATACTTATTTTCAATTATATTAATTAGAATACTGTATTTACATAAAACTTATTGTTTCTTAAATAACAAAAATACCTTAAACAATAATAGAAAACAACTCTTTGCCATTCTTTTGTAGACTACGAGTTTTGTTATCTTTTGGTAAGTCACTATTCCCTATACTTATACAAGGTAAGTTTTTTTTCGTTGTATAAACGAAAGCTATGACTTCTAGATCGATTATAAAAACGATTGGTAGTATAAAAAACTCAAAAAACAAATGAAAAAAAAATGGAATTTCAGTACAGTAGCCTTAAGAGTTTTACGGTAATAGTACCTACTGGCATTCGATTTTTTTTTTTTCGTTTGTAATTTTTGATACCGATCCTTTTTATAACCGATATAGAGGTCATAGTTTTAGTTTGTACAACGACAAAAAAATCTCGCCCCGTATTTAGTTACTGGTCCAGACTCAAACTGTTTCCTCTTTACAATTTACCTAATTTATGTGTTAGACATAACATTCCCTAGTACAAGATAATATGCTGCATTGAATCACGAATTCTGTTATTCCATTTCGTTCCAGTCAAAGTGTTTTCAAATCCGCTTCACACAGCTGAAACAAGAAATAAATATTATTATGATTGCTAATGACATTAATTTTGGATTTTGCCATCGAATATCACATATTAATTACGTAATAAATCACGTACAAATAATCTGTTTTAATTGAGATAAAATTTGGTATAGCAATTAATAACAGATTCATTATTTAATTATCTCTTCCAATTGAAAAACAATTAAAAATAGATCTATCATTTTCTTTACAGGAAAACATTTTATTTTTCTCAGATTAAAAACAGATTATGCAGATTGACAAGTTTTTTTTTGTTAATCTACTGTGTGATATGCAGTGATCGATAAATGCACTGTTATCAGATTCATACAGTGCAATTTACTCTAACAAGTAGGTATATACCATAATAATATGAACGTCACATAGATACCTATTAAAAAAATATTAGAGACGTATTTTTTCATTTTTTTTATTAATGAAACGATGAAGATTCAGTAAATTGAAATGTCGCGGGTAACGGGTGAAATGTGTTGGGTACAATTTTTACGCAAACGTGACGTCACAAGCCGGCTCCAGAACTTTAAAGCGCTTTAACTTTTTCATTTTTCATTGATTTTATTAAAGAAAAAATACGACTTATTTTTCTTTTTTAATCTATCTAGTGGACTAAATAGATATTTCCTTTTCATACCCAGTCCGATCCCCTATTTTTATTAGTTCAGCTTACCGTGTTATGCCGCGGCACGTCTTGCCATGCTGTCAGTCTACAAGATGCCGCAGCGCGTTACCCTAAAGCTGGCTAGGCTATGTACAACCACTGGGGTGCCTCAGGTGTCTCAAAGTTTTATAAGGTAACGTACCGATTTCAACGATGAATTCAAGGGTGACCATGATGGCAAAGCCGAGCAGCGAGCACACGAACTGCAGCAGACCACTGCTGCGCTTCCAAACCTCGAAGAATACCACGTACACCAGAGTACCACACGCTAAACCCTGGGGAAGAAAAAAAATGATTAGGTAATGTGAAATGGTGGTCTGGCGTGGTTCGAGAAGGTCTCGGTAGGTAAATGGTTGATTATTCACGCCACACAGGATGGCATTTTACATAGAGCATGTGTCTCATTGACCTGCACAACCCATGTAATAGGTAATACCGTAATACAGTATATCCCACGGTAAGACGGGTGTCGAAATTACAGATTTTACGACTGTCAAAAAATTATTAATACCAGATAGGTGCCTACAGCCAGACTCGCGACAGGCAATTCCGAAGCACAGAAAAGTAAATGATGGTATATGTATTACTAGAAATACTTAGACCTTATCCACGTTTTTGTTATCGTCCTCTTCAATCAACATGACTGCCAAATTTAACAAAATGGATTTTCTTACGACACTTACGTATAATGCTGCCTTGGTAATAAAATATCACACCTTGAATCTGTTTAATTGATTTTATAATGTCCTCGGTCTATCTCAGTTATATTTTCTATCTGTTCTTAGGACAGGAACTCCAACACGAGCAGTTAACCTTTAATTGCTAGTTCATGCCCTTATAATTATAGACGCCGACTTGACCTCAGGCAGCGCTGCATTGTTTTGTCTTAATCACAGTGTTTAACACGCCATTTCAATGTACCTAGATCTTCATTAATCAGCACGAATCGACCTTAAAATCTGTGATTTATCGTCTAAGTAACAAAACAGGTATTTATAAAAATGCGCGTTATTCTTATTTTTTTTCGTAAGTCATAATTAGGTTCAAATTAGTTACGCTGATATTTACCGCACAACTCGAGTATGTTTGTCGCATCTCGCACAAAAATAACGCTTTTTCGTTCTTTTAAATCAGAATGGTAAATTTTCATTATTCATTTTTACGAAAATTTTTGACTTTTTACTTAATTAATAACAGTCGTCTTTTGTACCTTATCTAGGTAGGTACTTAAGCTATAGGTACCAGAAGCTTCGTTACCCACCTGTAATATCACTGAATACAACCCAGCATCAGCTGCGCCGGCACCACCGACCAGCAGGATGCCGACCCCGATGCCCAGGGCTGACATAAAGGAGAAGGTAAAGATGTAGACCAGGGACAGCCATCTCTTGGTCCCTGAGGCGAGCAGCTCGACGCCGATACAGAACGCGATGATGTACTTGTGAGCTGATACGGCACCGAACATGTACCTGAAGGGAAATGAAATGGAACATTATAATTAGGTAGATACGTCTTAAAATTTGTTAAAAAAAATAGACACCTAGACTGCGAAATTTCCTGGTCCAAGAGTAGTTTTTTCTTAGAAGAAGAGCGTGTGGTAGAGTGGAGGAGGAATGTAAAGAATGAGCGGCAATAGCCTTATGGTTAGGGGTGACAGCCTTGTGATCGAGAGGTGTCAGGTTCGAACCCCACCCATTGCACTATTGACGTGAACCTACAGTGAGATACAAGCATATTTAACTTAGTTGGAGGGGTTAACTAGTAACCTTTTTTTTTTTAAATGTGCCAAATACAGGGTCCCTAATGATTAATTACCATGACGTGCCTGACGATTAATATGTTTTGGTGTAATAAGTGTTTGTGTGACTTGATGCTAAAGTGCATTATGGTACTTTTAGAAATGGTCACTAAAACGTATCTACATAAACACAAAAGAATATCCGTGGGACACTGTGAATCATATTTCTCCCACGCAGAGATCGAACCCGCAACTTGCCCGAAAAATAATCGCTTTGCCTCTGCCGATTACATAAGCCTTAGGGTCTGTACCTATGCCTTATCTATAATCTTACTAGACGCATAGTTCAATAACACCTATAGCAAATGTTTCAGTAACCATATCGCTTAAGATTAAAATACATTGTTTGTATCCGAATGCATAGTATTAGGCAACTGGATGTCTATTAATGAACCAAAATATCGATAGGCATTTACGTAATGAGACAAAGAGATCTTTAATATTTTTAAATCCACCTATTTAGATAAATTATCTACCTCTGTCATACTTTTAAGCCAAAACTACTAAACCGATTTAAATTAAATTTGGCACACATATAGTCTAGAGCCTGAGAAAGAACATAGGCTACTTTTTGCCGCGATAACCGTCACCCACGCGAGCGGAG
The DNA here is from genome assembly GCA_932294365.1 of Diachrysia chrysitis. Lineage (NCBI taxonomy): Eukaryota > Metazoa > Arthropoda > Insecta > Lepidoptera > Noctuidae > Diachrysia > Diachrysia chrysitis. The sequence continues at coordinate 6,133,272 of OW028661.1, forward strand.
TTGCGAGAAACAACTACTAACCAATAAATCGCTAAGTATATCGTCCGGTTCCAATACTTTGACTGCACGCATAGCCGAGTGGTGTAGGTTATACTGCGGGTTCGATCCCCGCACGAAACAAGCATGTGATTCACAAATGCTTGTACTATGTCTGGGTGTTCTTTGTGCATGTGATTTAAATGTTTGTGAAGCCCCCACGATACAAGATTAATAAAATAAAAGTATGTTATCATAAAATAAAAGCAAACAATTCAATAAGTAAATCATTGACATAATGATCTACTTATCAATTATCGTACCAATTTAAAAACATTACACCCAAAGGGCAATGGCTTTAATCTAGCATGGGATTATGAAGAAATAATTTATCAATCATTCGTCATGATTAGTCATAAACTTTTAAACAAAATCATCGTCGCGTGGCTTTAGATATCTGTCAATTGAAAAAGTAGTCCAATATAGAGATATGGAGTACGTAATAATCACAATCTATACTGATTACAAATTTAGAATTCATAATAATATAATCGGCAATAACTTTATTGACCAATTAAGTAGTTAGTCGCGAAGCCTTACCGATAACAGTTGGGAAATTTGTTTTTTTATTCGAAATGGCGATGGAATGTTAAGCGAAGGAGTAATATATATGTAGGTATAATACACTCTACTTCTGTCCCAATCTTTTAAACCAAATCTAGAAAAAATCTTCTTTGTTTTGTCCTGTTCTTAACAATTTGTAAATTTTCTTAAAAACATTAAGTTTATGTACCTACCGTGGTTGATGGTATAATATGTATATGTATCTAAAATATTAATGTTTCAATTAAAAGCAAGTGTCGGCGCAGCATCCAATTAAGCTTTTTTAAGCTTTAAAAAATTATGATTTTTTGTTAATATCTATTATTGCTAGCGTACTTAGGTAGACCGATACCGGTCCACCTCAATACATAGTTAGCCACGTGGAAAATAAAATTAGGTAATCGTTTGCAAAAAACATCATATTTTTATGAATAATTTAGTCGAATAAATTCGCTAGTACCTAAACTACTTATTAAAAATACCCACTTTTTAACCCAACAATTTTTTGTTGATTATATTTCAAAGAAGCCTGCGCTGTATAAAAATAAAACTACAGATACAACAATTTACAAAACAATTTTCTTTGGACATTTTTTTGACAAAAGACCTGTGGCTTTACAAACAAGATCCTAAAACATCATCATGAACAGGCATCTTCTATTTAGCCCAATCATTCCAAAACAAAGTTTTTTCTCAGGCAATTACCTGACTACAGACTATTCTTGACTGGCCTGTTGGTCTAGTGGTTAGTTACCCTGACTGCTAAACAGAAGGTCGTGGTTTCGATTTCCACCCAGGACAAATCTTCGTGTGATGAGCACGATCATTTGTTGCTTGTCTGGGTGTAATAATAATTTATCTATATACATATATAGCATGTTTATCAGCTGTCTGGTTGCCATAATACAGGCTCTGTCTACTTTGGGATCAGATAGCCGCGAGTGAGTTGTCCAAAAATATTATTATATTGTTATGAAACATTGTCTTAACGAATCTAACGAATAAATGCATTTCTTAACGCCATGGGATTTTCTAATAATATCCTTAAGTAGATACTTGAGATTAAGCTTTCAATCCGACAGTATTATCGTTGATTTGACACCTGTCATAATTGTTTTGGAGATAAAATGTACGTGACTGCAAGCATACGAGATATAAAAGATTCGTCAGAAATGTGTAACGTACTCGTAATAATGATCTTCGTTACGGTGATATTGCAAATTATGACGTTAATATTCGATCTTGGCAGATGTAGATACTTAAAGAAGAAATTTTATCTAGAAAAGCGAGTGAAGGTTGATCTTTTAAACTGATAATATTACCTCCAAGTAAGTAATGTAGGTAATACTTTTCTTATACAAAGTATTACCTAAATAGATTGTTCCTATGCATTGATATCGGTGGGTATCTGTACCTCTAGCCAAGTGACATTTTTTTCAAGATTCAACGCTAATCGAATCGCTCAAATGCATAAAAGTAAAAAGTCGGTCACGTGACTTGTCGAAATGAAATGTAATTTCCATACGTTTAATGTCAAGCGATTTCTATCATCATTATAGCTTGTAGAAATGTCATTTGACTACAGGGGCTAGTTTATCTTATTGCAAATAAGGATGTTTTATAATGTATAGTGTATAATTATGGCTGTCTTTGACGCCATTTTCCTACTAACTTCGCAAATCGGCAAATTTTTGAATGAGGCTTCCATTTTTCTTCTTAATGTACCTATTTCTAAAACACTACTAGACATAATACAGCTGTAACTGAAGAACGTCACAACGAATGTCTGCGTCAAAATACAAATAATCTAATCAGTCATTCGCCCGAAACAGACTTGTTTATGTGGCCATAACTAGATACTAGGGCAAGCAATTTATACGAATGTCTTTTTAATGCACCTTATCAATTACTTTAATATCTACCGTATATTTATGTCAATAGAAGACAAATGCTTACTATAAAAATAACACTTTTAATCTTTGAAAAGAAAAGAAGCATGTAAACACAATAAAAATCTACGAACTATCCTAATCTAGAGCTTCTGTTTCAGGTATCTTCCTATAACACATACTTCATAGATAACGTAAAAAGTGTCACTGTTTTGTAAGTTGAGTAAAGATACATACCACACATTTCCTACGGAAGACTCCAATCCAACCGCAAGTCCTTCAAACAGCTCATGGATGGACAACGCCAGCACAATAAGCAGCCCTCTCAAAGCGGACACTACAGAATCATCTCCATCTAGGACCAGGTGGCTATGTCCTTCATGCTTCTCATCTTTCTCCACCTCCTTAATATGGTTGGGCTCGGCAGCAGCTTCGACGGAAGTCACTGACACAGAGTCCTTCCTCAGTCTAAAAGGTTTCGAGAATTCGCTATCAGCCTTCTTGGTCTCTCGGCTGTGGATGTAGAGGTGCACTAACTCTTCTATTAAGTACATCATGAAGAAGCCCCCGCACATGATCAGGCCGGCAAGAAAAAGTGGAATCTCTGGGAGTTCGCCAGCCTCTGGAAATAGAGGATAAAAGGATTTTAGAATTACATACGTCATCAGAATATTGCGACCGCCAAATTCAAGATGGCGTTGAAATAAAATTTGCATTAAACTCTACAGGGTTACAGACTCGTACTTTGGTATAACCTATCTATGTGTAGGACATACCAAAGTACGAGTCGTATAGATACCTGGGACATTCGAAAACCCAATTAAGTACATTCTTTAAAAAAAGAAAGTATTGTCTATGTGAGAACCCAATTCGTCATCGATCGCACGCTATATTAAGTAAGCGTTTTTACTCTTTGTTTGAAAAACCCTGCTGAAAAAGCTGAGAGAATTAATTCCGTCGCCGACATTAGATCCCCAATCATTGTGTTTCCTCTGTATGTGGGCCGTGTGGGTGGTTCACAATAGTTAATAACGACGTGTTTACAGATAGATTACCTACAATTTACACGGATTTTCTCAGCAAACATAGAAATATGACACGCGTAATATTTACCATTTTACGTTTCGTTCATTCTTTCTTCTATATTTAATTAGATATGTGATTTTCTCTAGACATCTATATTAAGGTCAGTTTAAACTACTAAAGGACGTTATTCTCACTTTTTTATCTTATCTATTGTCTGTATTTATAGAGAGTTTATTGTGAAACTATCCTTATTTTTAAACAAAATGTTGTGTAACTCCTTTATCAAATTATGACAGCATATTTTTATTAAAAAAAGAAATACATGAAGGTAGCAAAAAAAAATTTAAGTAGTGTAAAAATACATGTAGGGCTTGGTATCTATCTAGAATTGGAGACAAGGGCTTACTTAATTATATTTGACCCATAAAATAGTAGCCCATACAAGAGAGATTGAGCAGAAGGTAGGTATAAATCTCATGCAAACAGTAGGTATGTCATGTATAGGTATCTTATATGATAACATCACAAGATAGGTACATATTTACGTTAGTGTGCTATACAATTAAATGTAAGACGAATACGTCACAACAGCTGTGTACATCAGAATGAATGTCTTATTTACACGAAAATTATATTTTCGAAGGGCATCGCTCTTGTATAAAGTTAGATAAAAACAAAAGAAATAATGTGCGGATAAAATTACACCTTTTTAATGTTAACATAATAATAGTTCTTTCAGATATATAATTGATCACACTTATACATAGTCGCGGCAGCTCATGATTAGTGACTCCTCGACTCGCAATACCACCACCGCCGCGCCGCCGCGTCAGCTCATGGAACTCCTTTTGAGTCTGAAACTAGTCGGGCGATCCCGAGAGTATCCGTGAGTAAACTGTTTTGTTACAAATAATTTCATACTTTCATATTATAAAAAAACACGACTATAAATTAAGTGATAAATTATCATTTTAAATTAAAAGAGAATTAATTAAAAAATTTACTATGTTTTACTACCTGGTGATACGTGGCTATAAAAATATAGCGTTGCCCTCAATTTCCATGGGATCTTATTATCAGAGATGACCAATTGACCATGGGACCACCTGGTAATCCAGTATATACCCTTTCAAACAAAAAATAATTGTCTTAATCGGTCCAGGCGTCTTCGAGTAATCTATACTAATATATAAAGCTGAAGAGGTTGTTTGTTTGATTATTTGTTTGTTTGTTTGTTTGAACGCGCTAATCTCAGGAACTACAGGTCCGATTTGAAAAATTCTTACAGTACTGGATAGCCCATTTATTGAGGAAGGCTATAGGATATATAACATTACGCTGCTACGAAAAGGAGCTGAGCATAAATGAAAAATGTTGCAAAAATGAAAAACCGTTGAAACTAAAACACGCGGACAAAGTCGCGGGGGACAGCTAGTCAGGGAATATACCTAACTAAATACCTAACAAAAAAAATCCGACGAATTGGGAAACTTGTTTTTTTTTTAAGTTAATAAAAGATTGCAATTAGCACCTGTAAGATCTTAATTCTCTTTTTCAGTATTACGTTTCGGTCTTTAGTATTCAGTATTTATAATTAAAGACATATAGTGGAAAGAAAAATTTAAACCTCAGGCAGGACTCAAACCTGCGACCACTGGCTTAACGCGCCAGTCGCGGTTAAAGGTTTTCTTTCCACTATTTGTATTTAATTACAAATATTCGCTCCGCATGCGTTAATGCGTAACAAATAACTAAAATAATTCAGTATTTAGTTTTAGCATGTTGGCATACCTTATAGCGTCTACATTGTAACAGTAATTGATTAAACATGCAGTAAATATAAATAGAAGAGAGCTAAATATTTAACCTCTGACTTAAAATACAGGTTTCCTAAAGATCTTGTTGTCCTTAGATATAGATGGCATGCAAACTACGCATACGATGCACAAATGTAGATATTTAATAGAACTTAATTGTGTAAATAACATTAGGGGTGTTGACAATTTTTTTTATGTCCGACATAGATTAATAAAAAATATTAGATTTTTTTTTTAATTATCAAGTAGGTACTTCCAGCCTTACCTATACTTATAAATTGATTTGAAATGTCACATGACGTCACGATGTCGCAGTTTTTGTGTAACATTTACCTATTTAGCCCCACTCCTGAACTTTGATTCGCTTACCGTCTTAGTAATTTTGAAAAAAATACTAATAACTAAAAAGAAGAAAACATTTTTTTAATGTTTAATTTCTACAGACTTAGGTACCTAAGTATATCGGAAAACAAGTATTATGCAATTAAACAATTTTGCAATTTATACTCCAATGTTACCTACATCATTGTTAAAATGCATTAAAAATTAAAATATTGAATACGCCGTACCAAAGACTGCTGTAACTGTTTAAAACTAATAACTTATTCGAAAATCGAACTTAGTCCTCCTACGCTCTGATATCTAGGAACCTAGGTACCCTACCTAGTCATAGTGTCAATAAAACTTCAAACTCTATCTTATACCTACCTACGTGCATGTAATCACAAACTTATAGATCATATATAAATACCTACCTACGTAGGAAAGGAATAAGGATCGTTTGTCAAAATTGCTATGATAGGAACGATTTAAGTACATGTCATGTAGGTATATCTAGGTAGGTATTAAAATTTGGAATAGCTTTCCAAAATCCTTTATCTAGAAAGTATTAAAATTATTTATCAATCAATACGTGCTAAAAACCACAAACTTAGATAAGTACCTATATGTCTCACATCAATACGTATAGGATAGGATTAAGAATCTACTTGTATGTCTATGAATCATCTTGCTCTTCGTCTGTCCTTATCTCTGATAACTAGACACGTATTACAGCACCAATAAACCTTTAATCATTATCTTAATCGATCAATACGTGCATCAAACCACAAACTTATAGCTCCTATATAAATACATAGGAAAGGATTAACCCACTTATGTATGTACAATCATCTCGCCTCGTATAACGTCCTTATGATAAACGCAAAGGTTATGACAAAATCATTATGATAACGAACCAAAACATTAATATTTGGTACCTATAATTTTCCTAGGACTTCGAAGATCGGGTATTCTTATGTCTCATACTCATGACATATTTGACATATCTACATGACTAAGGTGGAAGTCAGGTTAGCCCGCGAAACTCAACTAAACCTCGTAAGTTCATGCAATTCTCGATTCGAATTACATGAACTTAGAGGATAACCCTGAAACTGTCCGGCAAAATGCAAAAAACTTAAGAGAATTTAAATTTTGCGGGCTACCCTGACGGTTCCACGTCCACCTTAATGTATTGGATTTGCTTTTTAAAAGTCTGAATTAAACGTGAACAAATGGTCTCAATACTTACTTACTTCAGGCTGAGTAATCACAATTAGAACATAGTCATAATTTGGCCTCCTAAAAAATAGGTTTCTTGGTGTTTCGATTAGCCAGTCATTCAACGGTCAATAGCCGATTTCATTGAGTTAGATGTACGTGGGGAAGTAAGATTACGAATTGTAATGATTTCATTATATAATGCAACAAAAACACATTCCCACACAACAACACAATCGTTTGCCATTAAGTTCTCCTTACCCCAACAACTTTTTGACGTGATAACGTCTTTAAAATCGTTTTAGTCGGGTGACATGTTCAGAAACTTGTGTCACACCAAAACCTCACGAGCGCGATCGCAGGTATAACGAGAGAGAGACGGACCGATCTCCCGTCTCATCTCGAGCGCTGCCAGTCATTCCGTGAAACTTGTCACGCGGAATCCTCACGAGCGGAGGCTGGCATAGCGTTCGAGTGAGTGGACCGATCTTCCATCTCTCTCACTCTAGCGGCATACAAACGAATGGAGATTTTCTCGTGCGGTTAAGTTTTCGTTGAATGTTTAACAGTGAAACAAACTATGAAAATTTGAAAAAATTGTTATCTTCATTAATTCCTTACTTCCCAAAAACTTATATCTATACTAATATTATAAAGCTGAAGAGTTTGTTTGTTTGTTTGTTTGTTTGTTTGTTTATTTGTTTGAACGCGCTAATCTCAGGAACTACTGGTTCGAATTGAATAATTATTTTTGTATTGGATAGTCCGTTTATTGAGGATGCCTATAGGCTATATAACATCACGCTACGACCAATAGGAGCGGAGCATAAATGAAAAATGTTGCAAAAATTAAAAACCGTTGAAACTAAAACACGCGAACAAAGTCGCGGGGGACAGCTAGTCACCAATAAGACGTTATCACGTAAACATCTCGATCGTAAACCTACTTTACAAACAACCAATTTTTTTTTATGTTGCGTTACGTTTATAATTATTATTTTTCGGTTTGAAAACCGAATCGCTTCAATCAAAACCGGGGGATAAAGTTTGTGTCAGAATTTTACCGACTAAAAAGACTCCGGTCCTATCTCCACGAAATAACGTCTCCCAGATAATATGAAAAAAGTGCTAAAGTCCTGACTATCCTATTAAAGGTATGATGTGGAAGGCAACTAGAGAGCCACGATTTCAACATGTTTTGGGCTAAGCGTATTATTAAAAAATAATTAGCCATAGCTGCTAGGCATAAAGGACAGCTAAAATATACAATGTGTGATCCAATGCTCCACAAATTTATCAATTAATATCTGCTTTTTAGTTTTGCAATAACTTTTTCTATTGGTCCTAATTTGATCTATCTATATCCGACCGACTTTGCGGACTTTCTCACGGTGTAGACGTAATTGACCTTATACGCACTTAGATTTCGCATTCGTATGTGACGTAAGGTACAAATGTTATATGAACACCGTGACCTTTGTTGTCGCTCATAGCTGTCACCAGGCAGGCCACCTGTCCGTTGCCCATCACTCTCACCTTGAAGTCATTACAATGATTAGTACTTACATAGAGGAGAAATACTGACATCGACAAATGTATGTAACGGAACATTTGGTTAGCTACTGGAAAAAATATCTGCCGTAACGTTTATTGATAGGAAGGTACTCATTTTTAAACCTGTGCTTAATATTTTCACCCTTGTTTATTAATTTTCAACAACATTCTTAGCAATATTATCTTTACTTAATGGCCGGTCAAACACCCGCCTTATCATCATCAGATAAGTCGTTACCACTAATAATTAGAAAATGTAATGTAAGGCCGTTTGTCCACCGCGCCGCTACTGACACGAATACGGTAAAAAAATGTCGTAGGTACCAATTTATCGGCACATACATTTTCATATATCCTATTTTTTATTTCCACAGACTACTCCGCACGAGAGCTAATACCAACAAACTACGAATGTTACTAATATATTTACATTCATTAAAAAAATACTTATACTTACTTCTTGAATTCACGGATCGGTAATGCGATACTCAGCATATCGCGTTACTAATCCGTATTTCATATTCACTTAATACGTATAGAGATCATTCAAAACTACATTCTGTAATTATTTTTTATTTTATTTAGCATGTTGAATATACCTAGTAATATTAAATACGTATATTCCCATACCATAAAAGAATAGGTGTGACAATCGAACACCAATACGAATGTGTGATATTAGTTCTTAATACGTTTTAGTTATTTAGATATCACTGATACTGAAATACTAGTTTGAACATTATCAGACAAATAATTATTTATCGGTACTATACCATCTCTAAAACAGACTCCACCGATATTATCGTCGCGGTGGACAAACGATCGACGACTCACGACATATCGGTGACGACACGGTAATAATAGATAACATTACCCGTGGTGACGATATCGGCGACAACGCCTTCTTTAGACAGCCTAATAATCGTATTCGTAGTACTATGACAAGGGTTGCCAATATTTTTTAAGCGTCATAAAGTGTTTTTAGAATAAGCTACATTAAAATATAGTAGTTTGTAAAAGAAAGGTAAGTGTGTTAACTACATATATTTTTTTCTTTTTCTTTACAATAAAATAATATTCTAATACAATACAATAAAATAATAATAATATTCTTTATGGCAACGTTTTCAAATGATTGTAGATAAAAGTATTCGAAAGCTCCATTCAACTAAAAAATAGTATTTTTGCGTACTATTTATTTCTTCAACAGTATATAATACGTAGATCCAAAATAAAGTACAATACTTTATATTATAGGACGGTTTGCAACCCTTAGGTACTATGACACACAATCCAACAATGTTTCAACAAACGAACTTGACCAAGTAGGTCGAGTTCGGTTTTAGAGATCTTGTTCTTTATTCAATCTTTCAATAAGTGGTACTGGCACAATGTGAGGCGGCACCGAGCCATGGGGCACCGTAACATTACAAAGTAAAGCTCGTAATTAAAAGCTAATTATACAGCCGCATTATTCAATAGAATTATTGCGTAAATACAAAACGTCTAGTTTTAGACAAACTAAGTTATGTCATATTCTAAACAGATTTATGATCTTGTGTTTTTCTTTTAATCAAATAATAACAAATGTAAATAAATGTGGACAACATCACATACATTGCTCTGAACCCAAAGTAAGTAGCTAAAGCACTTGTGTTATGGAGTTCAAAGACAACGAAGGTACCACAAACACCCAGACCCGAGACAATGTAAAAAACTGGTTTTCTACATTGATCCGTCCGGGGATCGAACCCGGGACCTCAGAGCTGGCGACACCTTGAAAACCAGTGTTTACGCCACTCGACCACGGAGGTCGTCAGTGTTATTGACGTTTCGCTGGTAAATTTGTATGTCCTATGTAAACTTTACTTATAATGCGATACTAAACGGTGGTGGTGGGATTTACATGCGACAGAACAAAATTGTTAAAAATAAGTTTTGTACAAAGGTTCACGCACTCTCGTAAGCAGTTTTGATCCGGTTTGGCCATCCTACTCATTATATGGAAGCTTGTATTCATGCGTATTCGGTCGATAATTCTCACTTCGAGTCGTTTTTTGACGGATCAAAAACGCTTGCGCACTACACTCGGTTCGTATTCGATTCGCATTTGGTTTCACGGACGAAGTTTGGTACTCGTAACAATGGGCATGTTTCCTATTTTTTTTTTAATGTCCGCCTGGTAAGTTAATGAATTTTATTGGACACGTATTTTTCCTATTTTCCTTCAAATAAAAAATGAGCAAAATACAGTGAATGGAAATTTCGCGTGACGTCACTACGTGCGACAATTTATACGACGGCGTGGCGTCATAAGCCCCCACTACTGAAATTTAAATCGCGGTATTTTTATAAGTTTGTATTGTTTTGATAAAAGAAAAAATCGTGTCTAATATTTTTTTATTATCTAACTGACGGACTAAATAGATTTTAACTTTTCATGCTGCACCGCTGCCGTTTTTTCACTTATCGAGAATGGACGAATGTGAAAGTTTGTAAGGATGGTCTTTACTATTTCCTACAAATACTACAAAACGCACAGTACCTAGATATAAAGAACACATATGCCATCGTTTTTAAAGATACGCAGCCTGATGAGCCTTTATGATGTCATCAGGCAACATTATACTGTCAAATCATGGAAATGATAGATCAAATGGAATATTTCTGACCAAATTGGTAAGTTATATCCTAATTGTAAAAGAGACTTTCAGTGGTCTGTAGTTACATCCTAGTTTAGTATTGTAAATTATATGGCGAAGCTAAATACCATAAAAAGGTACATTAGCACAAAAGTGTGAAATCGACACTATCAACTTGTTATCATACCTATTACCCAAGTTAGTTTTATTAGGTAATGCTTTAAATCGACTTCGAGACTTAGCCAGAAATTCGGAAAATATCTATCTATTGATTACTTAGAAAATGTATAGGAGAGGTCAGCTCAATGCGCATTAAGTTATAAAAAAATATTTGAGACCTCTACCACCTATTGGAGGTAGAGAATTTATGAAGTGTTTGAAATATGCTATTTAAATTAGGCCAAAATTTGAATATAAGCAGATTTGTAGATTACAAAAATTAAAAAAAAACTGCTTTGCCCGAGTAATCATTTAGAACCGTCCAAAGCGGCAAATTATGGCATCCGAAAATTTTTTTTTTTGTATATTCGTTTTATACAATTATATTATACCAAAAAATTAATACTTTATTTTATTTATTAATTATTTAACATATTTTTAATAAAATAATCAACAATTTGTGTTTTATTCATAAAATTTGTCTTAATAATAGCTTCAATGTTATATTTTAGTTTGGAAACTTCTATTAAACTGATAAGAACTTATATGTAGTTTTTGTTACCTAGTTTTGGTAAAACTCTTGGGAGGTTCGTTGGAAGATGTTTGTACCCCTGTCTCGTCCGAATTATAAATTAGCATCACGTCATTTTGATGTTTATCAATTTCAGCTTCCAGCAGGTCAAAAAAGTGATAAACTGGGGGTCTGTTGAAGCCCCGGGCTCTGGCGATTGATGTGGGTTCTGGTCGTCCCAAGGTCAACTTAGGATGACGCATGATAATTCCTTTATGAAAGTCGTGTCCGGCAGTTTCATTTTTAAAAGAATGTGGAGTGTGATTTGCTTCAGCATATTGCAACATAAGATGCAGGATATCTTCGTTCGTAAGCCCAAAAAAGAGGTTGTCCATGAAACATGTTCCCTAGGACTTCTTCTTCTTGCTCTGGCTGGAGTAAACACTGTTGTAATTCTGCCAAATTTCTTTATGGCAGATGCTGTTGTTGTAGGTTCGACGGATACCGTATTTTGCTGCGATAAATTTGACTGAGCCGTGCTTTTCACGAACGAAACTTGTCCAGTTCTTAGTCCAAATCGAGCCCATTGCTGAATCTGACCTTTTTTTTAGCTTGTTGAATTTTAATATTATTATTCTCAATTCAATACGTACCTATGTACCTACTTAATTCTCTGAAGACACAAAAAAAGATTCGAGTTTTTGGTCCAACTAAACATAACATAAATAATTACCTACCTTTGTTTATATTTAATTAAATCATTTCTTTATGAGAAGAAGCATTTCCTTAAAGTAATAAACAAGCTGTATTTTATACTTCACATTTTATACTAACGACTAGCCCCGGCTGCGCACGTCTTTGAATCCCTTGGTTATTCCGTAATATATGCATGTACTATCCCTACATAATTATAAACTTTCTTCTTGAATCACTATCTATTGCTTAAATTCATTAAAATCCGTTGCGTAGTTTAAAAGATTTAAGCGTGCAGACAGTGGGAGCTACTTTGTTTATTTTATTTATATTTTGCAAAGATAAAGATATTGGTGTGTTCACGTTTTTTTCCCACGAAAATGTCTATGTATGTAAATGTAGAAATTATTTTGACAACGAATCTTTAACGTACGCGACAAATCTTTATTGCGATGATAATATTTATTTAGAATGTCATTAATATACTAGAGAGGTCGTGGGTCCACGATCTTCTTTCAGAGGGCAAAAACAGTATAACGAAAAAAAAACAAAAAAGAGATATTATGATATAGAAGGTATAGCTATAGATAAATTAACAATAAAAAACAACTCTTGTCGTTTCAATAATTGTTCAGCTGATTCAATAAAAATAGCCAATGAAACACATGCATTCATATTCATAGAATTAATCCTTATTTCTGAATGCACCAACACAAATAAAATTTAACAACACAATAATAAGTACCTAAGCATAGGATATTAAACCGTGCAATTGCCATTTTACAATTTCATACCTGCAATAAACATAAATACCAATTATGTAAACTAACCTTGCAGTAGTTCAATGTTGTCGTCTACTTCGGGCAGTAAGTGCATGAAGGTGGTGGCGAAGAGAACTCCTCCTCCGAAAGCCAGTAACCCCATCACCAGCTGGTTGGAGGAGCGAAGGTTTGAGTCGCTCGGCTTGAACCAGTCGTACTTTAAGGATATCACCAGCGGCATACATCCCACCAACATAGATATCGCGAAGAGGCACACCATTGTTATAATTTTGGCTGTCAGCGCTTCGGCTGCTATCTCCGCTGCATTCATTATTAAACTCATTTTAAGTAATTTAAAATAATTTATTTTTGTCTTGCAGTTAATATTACGATCGGTTGTCGCACGGTGTGTTGCGCACGCGAGGCTGTCTGATCAACGATCAGTCGACTGAGCTTCCGGCGATCCAGCGCTGCGCTTGTAGGCGGGCTCTTGATAACAACTCATAATTAATGATAAAAATGACAGTAGGTAGTTTGTTCGCTGTCTCACAATAAGCCGATGAGTGTCTGTAGTAATAGAAATATAAAACAGTTGTATAAAGACTCCAAGACCTGTTCATCAGAACCTTTATTTTTTTAACAATGCCGTTAACATTTGATCAATACTTAATTTATACTACTTACATATTTATTATTTCAATTTAACTTGTTTCTAAATGTTGTGAATGAATATTTATGTGGAACTTTGTAGATATTGTGTATAGATAATTTAAATTATAATTTATACAACTATTTTGTATGTCGTTCTGCGAAAAATGGCGATCCTATGTATTATTATAATTATGACATCTCTGTAACCTGTAGATGATTATTTTATTTAATCTCCGTCTGATAAATTTAAAAAAATATATTAGACACGTATTTTTTCTTATTTTACGTAACCAATACACAACAATACGTTGATTTGATATGTCGCATATAGTCACAATTTCGTGCATTTTTACGCAAACATGACGTCATTAAATTTAGCTTATAATAAGTATATGTGGCCTCCCTGGCGCTTTTTTCATCTTGATTACTACTTTTGGCTGCCCCATAGCCTCTATCACAGAGTACTTTATATAATATGCCTCTAACTTCAAAAAGCTTTTGACATGCATTGACATTCCCGGATTCCCGTTAGGGATTTGATTTGTAAAAAATTGTCGTGTTTTTGAGTTGTATTTTGCGTGAGAGCATTTGCACGATACGATTTTCTATTTTCATTTTCTTCCATTTTGGATGTCATATTTTACAATAAAAACATTTTGCTATTTACGTTGCCCGTTCTTCTCCATAGGAATGACATTTTGAAACCGCGCAACTAGAGTCATTTGATGTTTTGAAAGTGTCTAAAAAGGCCTACTTACTTGAAATACTTAAATATATTTTTATATCTAGATAGGTAGGTACCTAGATAAAAAGAACACATAGGCCACCCTTTCTTCCCGACGACTGCGGCAAAGCCAATAAAGGCTGGGCGGGTTATATATCTTACAGGTGTGTATCTATGTGTGTCTATGTCCGTTTCTATGTCCGCTCGTAACTACTACGGCACAGCCTATTTTGATATGATTCTTTGTTTTCCCTTATTTTAATAAGGGAAACCAAAGAATTATTTTACTAATTTAATGAGGCGAGACAAAGTTTTCCTTTCTTTTAATTTACCATGTTTGTTCGAGAGATTTGATCTAAATGATTGACCCTATCGATTGATACCTTAAAATACAGGGTCTTTGTTTTGAATTTTCGAGCCGGTTCAATTTGCGTGTTTAGCAGGAGTATTTTCAAAAAACGCAAAAGAAGTATTTTTTTTGTTTATAAAATAATTTTTTGTTTTGTTTGCGTATAATTTTCTATCTCCAGTATTTAGAGTATACTTTCAGTATTTAGATACATCACACTCGCCACAGAGGCAGTATTGCAATTTTAAAATTTTATGGCTAAACCATTTTAATATTTTCCGTACAAAGTGTCAATCAGACTAATAAATTAATAACAATAGATAACTTAAAAAATAAGTAAAATGGTAGGGGTAAATTAATAATCCAGTTTAATTTCGTTTTTTTTTTGTGGCGATTCTGTTTGATGTTTTTGTTTTTCTTATTATTTTATTTCCTGGGTCCATTTGAAAAATACCAACGTATTTAGTGTTTGTTTTTTTAATATTTTTATAACATGTAAATAATTTATTATAATTTATACTAAGCAGTATATTTAATAGTAATACCTAGTACATTTATAATGCTGTCACCGCTACAGGCTCGACGTCACACATTGTTGCGAGTCGTTCGGTAAAGTATAAAGGCCGAGTTTCGCGTCGATAGTGTCGCAGAGGTATATATATACTACTATAGGTACATATATATTATAAAAATATGTCCCTAAATAATAAAAATTTAGATCCAGCCGTCCCTTGCTGTTTTTGCCTTATTAAGATAGTCAGCAACGCACGAAGTCGAGGTCCGAACCCCACAGGGGGTGCCCTTAGTAAACGTTGCTGACGTAGTTAGTTTGTTTTACTTGCTCTGGCTGGAGGCCATCAAAACACACTTTATTTAAAAAGTGAAAATAGAAAATTATACTAATTTTATTAGGTATCTACCTATATTATTTTTTCAAATAATTTATTTTTTATTAACATATACACAAGTTTAGTCACATCTAACCATAAGTGTATAAGACAATCTATATCTAAGTAGGTGCTTCGTTACCTATCGGTTCCATTTATCGGAGAAATTATTATATAACTCCAAAAAATATTCAATAAGTAGGTACTTAGGTACCTATTTTTTATGTTAGGAAATAATTATACGAACAAATATGTTAAAATTAAGGCAATTAGCCCATAGAAGCTAGAAGCTATACGCACATCTCTGACTAAGTATTTATTCATGTAAGCATGTATTATTGAATGCACATAATTATGATATACAATTATATATATTAAAATACCTACGAAGCTGAAGCTGCTTATTATGACAACAACTTTGTTTATATCTTTGTTTATATTCTGTAGAAATTCACAAATTCTCAGAATTCTCGTTTTTATCTACTTTTTTGTTTTTGCGGTTTAGCTTAGTTAGAGCAGTAATTCGCAATCTGCTGCAAGAATAAACCGTGTTCTGTCAGTTCTGTGAGTTGTGTTGTCTGCTGTTACTAATCAAAACAATTTGAAATGATTGTCTTGTCAGTGTCACTGTCATTCAATCGTTAGTAAAGAAACTTAACTTTATTTGAGAACCTAGGGGTTGACGGTTGGGTTGACAAGTGTTCGAATTATTTTTTGCGAGTGAAAATATATAATTCTTTTGAGCATCTCTGTTATATTTAGTGCGTGTTTCCTTTAGTTCTAAGTGTTTGTAAAATTTATGGTGTAAGTTAGTGGTGTTTCATTGTTGTAATGGACTCTGATGAGCCCCCTGATGGGGGCGGCTCTTTAGATAGTTTTCAGGATGCGGCTCCTATTTCATCGCCGCGGGACCAAGGGCTTACCATTAAACCTGGTTCAAAAAGACCGGCAGAAAGATCTGTCGAAAATGCAAAAAAGAATATTTCGCCCGCTCTCTCATTACAGACCGAATATGTCTGTCCTAATTTTGAAGAGAAAATTAAATATGACTCTGCAGACGCGGGTCCATTCGTGGTCCACGTCTCATCTTCTTTGTCCACTTCTCATTCATTAAAGTTGGCTCAATCACTGCATAAATTAAGCAACATAATGTCAGATATTTCTAGGGGTGGCATTAAGTCTATTGGGCGTGGCAAGCTGTCCATAGAGTTTGTGTCTGCGGCTTCGGCAAATAAATTTGTAACCAATACGGAGTTATCAAAATTAAATATGATTGCGTCTATTCCTAGGTTCCATATAACCCGAATGGGAATAATTAAGGGTATACCTAATGACTGGTCCCTGGATGAATTTATGGAGGGAGTTTCTTATCCCCAGGGTTGTGGCCAGATAATTAAAGCCAGAAGGCTGAACAGAAAAAATATCAGGGAAGAGAAGACTGAGTGGGTCCCCTCTTCAACCATAGTTTTAACTTTTTTAGGTTCTCGGCTTCCTAATTATATTTATTGTTATAACTCATCTTTGCCAGTCGAGTTATACCAACTTCCATCGATTCAATGTCGCGTCTGTTGCCGTTTCGGTCATGTGACCTCTCAGTGCAGGTCCAGCCCCCGTTGTTACCGTTGTGCTGGACCGCACCGTGGGAATGGTTGTGACGTCTCGGAGGCGGATGCGACATGCGTCCTCTGTTCAGGATGTCACACTGCCACATACTCTAAATGTCCTGAACACCTTAGACAAAAATCGATTAAAATAGTTATGTCCGAAGAAAATTTATCTTTCTCGGAGGCATCTCAAAGGTTCCGCCCGGTTCGGACATCTTTTGCAGATAAGTAAGATCCCAGATTTAAAGTAACCCTACTCTCTCCCAGTCCCCTCAGCTTTTCCCTCCTAATCAGGTTGTTCCTGTTCCTGTTCCTCATCCTAATCTCCCCAAATCAAAGAGTTATAGAGAGACGGTATTTTTTGAGCGTAGTCCTAGACCAACTTTGAAACCGGGATATGATGTTCATGGTCATTCTCAACTCTCCCAGTCACCCAAATCTGTTCAACCTAATGGTTGTGCTTTCCCCTCATCTACACAACACATCCCATTTTCTAATTCTTCTGCTTCCTCTAGCAAATTTCCCGTCCCAAATGACAGTTCTATAGAAATTCTTTTATCCACTATTGTAAATATTTTAGGAAAAATTAGTACTAATGATGCCATTCCCCATAACGTCATTTCGATTCTCAAAGAGCTTATTTCTTTTTTCATTTCCAAAAATGCCAATTAACATACTACAGTGGAACTGTAGGAACATCCGCCACAAAAAACACGAAATTATAAATTTAATAAACCTACATAAACCTGCAGTTTTAGCTATAGCAGAAACCTGGCTTAAGCCAGGTTCCACATTCAGAGTAGCCGGCTTCTCCTGTCTCCGTGATGATAGGGATGACGGTTATGCTGGATGTGCCCTAATAATAAGTAGATCTTTTCCTTTTTGTAAATTATCCTTACCCACCCATAGTCCAGATTTTCATATAGTTGCCGCTAAGGTACTTAATCTAACCTTTATTTCTATTTACATCCCTCACCCGAATATAAATTTGTTAAATGAACTCCGTAGCATTTTGTCTAATATTTCAGGCCCGCTTATAATTTTAGGCGACTTTAATGTTCGGCATTTGTTGTGGGGATCTCATTGCAGTGATTCCATTTCATCATCTCTTATAGATATCTTTGATGATTTGAATGTGTGCATTCTTAACGATGGTTCAGCCACCAGAAGGGTTTCCCCCGTTCAGAATGTGAGTGCCGTTGATCTTTCTCTAACATCGCCTTGTCTTGCTTCCACTGTATCCTGGAAGGTACTTCCTCTTTCCTACGGGAGTGATCATTTTCCAATCCTTTTAGAATGGCATCGTTCCTGTAACCCTATCCCCAATTCCCCCCCTCTACTTAAATACCGTCTCTCTAAGGCTGATTGGGGTAAATTTTCTTCCCTATTAGATTCCAAAACCAATTTTTTTCCCCAGGTTGATATCGATAACTTTCTTCTTTTATACTCAGCCTTTGTTGATTCGTTAACTTATGCAGCTGATAACTCCATACCTCTTAAAAAATCCGGGAATTGCAATCTCGCCTCACCTCCGTGGTGGGATTCTGATTGTTCTTCTCTAATTCGTCTTCGTGATGAAGCTGAGTCAACATATGCTTCTGATCTAAGCATGGAAAATTATCTTACATTTCGAAGAATTTCTGCCCGCTCTAAAAGATTACTTTCGAAGAAAAAGGCTCTGGGCTGGCGCTCATTTTGCGAATCTCTATCTCCTCGCTGCCCTTCTGCGCTAGTATGGCGGAAGATAAAGTGTTTCCGAGGATCCCAATTAAATACTTACAATATCGATTCAAATGTTTCTTCGGCCTGGGTTGCAGGCTTCACAAATAATTTAGCACCTCCTTTTGTTGCACACATAGACTGCCTACCTTCTTGTGCTTCCGCTCATATTTCTTCTGATCCTTTAAATGATATTTTCTCTATGGCAGAATTAACCTGTGCTTTACATGGTCTGCAAGATTCATCGCCCGGTATTGATGGCATCCCTTACTCATTTATAATTAAATCTTCAATGGCCTCTAAACTAGTATTTCTTAATATTATTAACTTTGTTTTTCTGACTGCATCAATTCCTGACTCATGGAAGACCCAAATTATAGTTCCCATTTTAAAACCTGGCAAAAATCCAAACGACCCATGCTCCTATAGACCGATTGCTTTATCTTCTGTGTTAGCAAAAATTTTTGAAATTCTTATTAAAAATAGGCTAGAGTGGATAGTGGAACACAGAGGCATTCTCCCCCAGTCTCAGTTTGGCTTCAGACGGGGAATGGGAACCGTGGATAGCCTGAGTGTCCTCACTACCGATATTCGGCGTGCCTTTTCAGATGACAAAAGTTTGATCGGAGTATTTCTAGATATAAAATCAGCTTATGATAGCGTCCAACTTCCATTGCTCAAGCAAAAATTGTTTCAGCTGTGTATCCCAGAGAGGTTGATTAATGCAATCTCGAATCTGCTCATGGATCGATTGATCACTATTAGAGTCAATGGAACTCTTTCTTCTCCCAGGCATATATGGAGGGGCTTACCGCAAGGATCTGTTTTGAGTCCATTATTATATAATATATATACCTCAGATCTGGATAAATCCGTAAATTGTTTTTGTAACATTTTACAGTATGCTGATGATATAGTCTTATATACCGCTGACAGGTCAGCTGCAACTGCGGCTGGCAGAATGAATTCAGCGTTATTTTATTTAAATAATTTCCTTGACAGTCTCGGCCTCTCACTTTCGGTGTCTAAGTGTTCAGGAGTTGTTTTTACTAGAAAGAGATTGATCCCGTCCGTAACTTTACAAATTAACGAACAGGTCATATGCATGGACGTAAAAGCAAAGTTTTTAGGTGTTATTCTGGATTCCAAATTATCAGGCATTCATCATTTGAACTACATTGTTAGTAAATGTGAAAAAAATGTTAACATCTTAAGAGCACTGTCGGGGGTTCGATGGGGTTCTCACCCATTTAACCAAAAAATCCTGTATAATGCCATCATTCGTAGTCATTTTGATTATGGTTCCTTTATACTTGAACCCTGTAACAAGTTAGCCCTTGCTAGACTTGATAAAATTCAAGCAAAATGCCTGCGTATTATCACTGGTGCTATGAAATCATCGTGTACTAATGCTCTTCAGGTCGAGTGTTTGGATCCTCCTTTAGCTCTACGCAGGCAATATCTTTGCGATCGTTTTTTATGTAATATCGTCCAAAACCCCTACCACCCCTTATACAAAAAATTGTCCTCACTGTCCCGCAAGGCTCGGGATTCTAGTTACTGGAGCCACAAAGATCTTCCTCCCCTCCTTAAAAGTTTCAACAAAATTTCCGCTATGTCGACTCCGATTTTCTGTTTGGATAAAGATCCACTATTCCACTTTCAGTTTGAGTCTTTGATTTTTAAACCTAGAGTTATTCTAGACTTCGGAATCAGCAAAAATGACCCCGGTGCCAACCAAAAATTTAATAGCATCCTCGAACGAGATTGGAGAGGTTGGTTAAATATCTTTACGGATGCTTCCAAGCAGTCAGACGTGGACCCAGTCGGTGCAGCAGTCTGGATTCCCAGGTTTAAAATAGTTTTAAATTTCAAATGCCCCCAACAATCTTCGATTTTTACTGGAGAAGCGGTTGCAGTTCTAGAAGCTGTCTCGTATGTGTTTTCACATAAACTTCACAAATCTTTAATTTTTTCTGACTCCCTTAGTTTACTTTCAGCTCTGCTTAAATCCCCTTTCCGAGATAAGGAAAGATTTTATCTTCCTTTTAAAATTAGATCCACTCTTTTCCAATGTTTTTCTTCGGGAATCGACGTGGCTTTAGCGTGGATTCCTGGGCATTGTGGGATAGACGGTAATGAATTAGCTGACAACTTTGCCAAGCAAGCAATACGTCTAGGTCTCGATACCCATCGTAAATGTTTTTCTAGGGATTTGAAATTAATGGCCAAACCCTGGATGCTAAAAACCTGGAATAGCCTTTGGGGTCAAATTAGGTTAGCCAAAGCTAAACACTATGGTAGCTTGCAGCCCGTAATACCCATTAAGCCTTGGTTTTTCAAATTTCGTAGGTCATCAAAATTAGTAACGTCCACTATCATCCGTCTTCGCCTAGGTCATGTTTGTACACCGGTTTTTTTAACTAAGATACATATCAGAGATTCCTCCATTTGTGAATGTGGAATTGAGGATGGTACGGTGGACCACATATTTTTTAATTGCCCCAAAATTTCTGTTCATTTATATGATATTCTTCCTCTAGATTTCCCTCGACCAGTTAATGTTAATACCCTGTTATCTCTCCCAGTCTTTTCCTATTACAATGTCTTATCAAAATTCCTTCTGGCTAACAATATTTGCTTGTAATTTTTGATATAGTTTAAATTTTATTTTAGTCCTTATTTAATAGAATTCTTTTAATTTATTATAAGGAAGGTGTTCAAAGGTTTTTTTTTGTTAAATTTTATTTTCCGCGGTAAACACTTGTTTTCCCAACTTTGACATTGGCAAAATCGTTGTCCTCCCGACGACGGAGCCCGAGCCATACAAAACAAGAACTGAACTGAACTGAACTTTATTTGATGGTGGTAGTTTCGTTTTAATATTTTTATAGTTCAATCGACTTTATACTATTTTGTAGTTCTACAACTAATTTAATCAAACACCTACTAGTAGTCCCTACAGTAACTAAGTATATGAAGAACAGAGGAAAAATAACCGATAGTTAAATATTTCAAAATGCGAAGAAAGTTTGTTTACTTGGCTTTGCTGCTCGGAATAGCACTTACCAGTTGGATTTATTGGAAATCTAATGAAGAATTTAAGAACACACTTGTTTTTCTGAAAAGGAAAAATTACATAATTAAGGATGTCCAGATAAAACCAGCCAACTTCACATGTAAAAGTAATTATATTTATCATCCTGAAGTAGATGAGAGGAGTTCTTATAGAATTATTTAATTTTGATTATTAACAATTTACGAAAAATAATCAGGAAGAGTAGTGCACCTAAAATTTTATCAATATTTAATTGCTGATGTCTTGAGTTTTTTATGGGACTGGAATGTCTGATAATTTATACAATTAATTTCTTAATCACTTTAAGCAGATAATTTTGTTCAATCTGGTATAATTATTTTTTAATTAACTTGTTTTAGGTCATCCACTTCTAGTTATCATAGTGACATCATATGTGGGTCATGTCGAGTTAAGAAGCGCTCACAGAAGAGCTATGCCCTCCGATGTGTTGAGGCAAATGAATGCCACTAGAATATTTCTACTAGCTCAAATACCTGAGACGGAGAAGTAAGTAGTGCTTCTTTAGTTATACCTATTTATTTTATTTAGATTCATCATTTTACTGAGTATCTCAGATGTTTTACGATTCATTACTAATTAATCAATTATATGGCATCACTCTCTGTCCTGGGTTCTGCATAGCACAACAAACTTTGACATATATGAATTGAACCATTTTTGTATTCCAGGTATATCACACAATCAGCTATTAAAGATGAAAGCAATGCGTTTGGTGATATTTTACAAGGAACATTTACAGAAAACTACAGGAATCTAACTTATAAACACCTAATGGGCTTACAGTGGGCCTCAATATCCTGTGATAAAAGCAAATTTATATTAAAAGTTGATGATGACACTGTATTCAACTTAGAAAAAACATATGAGTTATTGAGAACATTGGACCACTCAAGTAACTTTTTTATGGGTTACATGTTGAATAATACAGAGCCAAAACGGAATAAACAAAACAAGTGGTATGTTACTTGGGATGAGTACTCTAGAACTGAATATCCTCCTTATTTATCTGGCTGGTACTACATCACAACACCAAGAGTAGCAGCAATGATATCAGATGAAGCTATATACCACCCATATTTTTGGATAGATGACATTTTCGTGACTGGCATACTCACGGAAACACTTGGAATCAAGTTGAGGCAATTACCAGATAATTACTGGCTAGAATATTATGAATTACTTGAATGTTGCCTAAATGACATGATAAAGAAATCAATTAAATGTGACTATGTGTTAGGACCAAATGGTGGTAGGAATAATTTAATTGTGGAATTTAATAATGCTCTCAGAAACTGTAGTAGTTGGCAGAACTGCACAACTAGGACTGAAGATCAAAGCTTGAACAAGGTATGTGTTGCTTACAAACAGCGGACTATATTTAGTGATGGTGGGAAAGCAGAAGTGAATTACATCAAATTATAGTACTTTTAGTTCAGAACCTATGTCTAAGATCAAATTTGAATTATTTATTTTTTTATTATATGCTATGTAATATATCAATGTACAAATTGCAAATAATAATATGTTTATAATTGTAATGTGTTCTAATAAACCTAGTCAGGTTCCATCATGTTGGCAGTTACCACTAGCAAGGAAATCACATAATAAACTATAATAAAAAAAATGCTTTTACAATATATTTATTGTCAAATTATACGAGATAACATAGAGAAAATTAACATAATTATTTTAACTAATAATGAAGTCATTATATGGCACAATTGAAAAATTGAAACTGTCATTGAGGACATTCTAAATAAAAATGATTGTTTTTAAGTACCTACTATGTAATATAAAATAAATTTAACTAATTTATTCTTATAAATCTACAGTTCATATTGTAAAAAAGATCAACTTATTAAAAATACTCATAACAACTTATGTCAGTCATTTAACAATGAAATGTTGCAATCTATAATTAAATATGTAAATTGAGCTATGTGAAGCATGCAGTCAAGAATTGAGCCATAAGTTTGTAATAGAACTTCCATTGACAATACAGTCTTTAAAACCTTTCATAATGTATGACGATTGGTACCACCTGATGTCATCCGTGGACTCAATCTCATTGTATTTGTCTATGCTTTCACTTGATTCTTCTAAAGACAAATTTTGTAGATTCTGATTCATAACTTCTCCAAATATAGTGAAATCATTGCAACAAGAAATGTTATCTAATTTTTTCATTCTTAAATCTATAACAATGATTTTGCAACTTCTTGGTATCCTACAACCACTTGTAAACACAAAGCTATCATTGTCAAGTATATTGTCTTGATTGTTTAATAGCTTTTTCTTTAGGAAAACATATAAATTTGTTGGTGACAGTTGGTTGAAAAATACTTTGCTTAATTTTTCTGATGTCACTAAAGCTCTGAAAACAAAAAAGGTAATTAGGAAATTGTTCAAGAAAAAAAAGATTATTAAAATATAAATAGATAAAGACACTTGTAAATGTTCAAAATAACAATAAGGTGCTGTAAAGTTTCAAAATATTCAGTAAATATTACCTAAACACATTTCTCTGTATTTTCTGGTCATTAGCAATGAGAGTAGAATGACATTGTGGTTTATGGCATGCAGCAGGTAGAAGCACTCTGTAGACCTCTTTGCAAGTCACTGGAGTAGCACCGAGAGCTATACACACTTCTTCAGGGATAGAAGGACCACTGATCTCCTTTTGAACACTCTGAAAAAAATACATTTTAATTATGCATGATTATTGATAATACCATCTATTAAACAAGGCCACTGATGACTTGTACAAGCAAGATATACAAGTTAATTTATTTCATCAAACACTTGCTAGTACTAAACATTTATTCTCCACTAAAGCTAAGTAAAAATGATGTTAAACTTAGTTATTTAGGTGACATTAGGATAACTCTCATACAACTTGGGAGAGCGCTTTGTCCTGCGGTGGATCAGTATAGGCCGAGTTCATTGGTACCTAATAACCTTAACACTGTTGCAAAAAAATGGCAGTGCACAGTAAGTTGTGACTGTAATAATATATCATAATAATACCTTCAAAATGAAATCTAAATTCTCCAAGGCAGTTGAAGCTGCACGAAAGTGTCGCTCAGATAGAAAACTCTCTTTCACTGGCTCTTCCTCACACATTTTTTTCTGGTTAACAACTTGTTTTAACCACTGATACGAGTAAGGTATTTGCAGTCTTTGATAAGCAATAAACTTGATTAATTCCACCATAACATGACCACACGATATAGAAGTCAATTGATCACCAATTTCCAGATTAACCATTATAGGGTTATATGATGAATTCATGTTTTTTATGTATTATAAGAAAGAAACTAATAACATTTCGCTGACACAACCGTTACATTTAAAATTACTTTGAAAACTTGCACTTGACATATTATGTCATTCGGTCATGGATTTTACCCAAAAGTTGTGTCTACAGCGCCAGTTTTTTTACAGAACATTGTTAGAAAACGGATATGGCCTAAAATGTCCAAATATTCTTGTTTTTTTTTAAAAAACTTTAGGTACACAAAATAAAAAAAGTACTTTTGTTCTTTCTTTTTTTTTTTGTTTCTTTTTTTTTCGACTAAACAACTCCCGCACTAAGGAATTTAATCCCTGTATCGCGGGGGGTTCAACAAACATGTCAATTCACATACACAAAGAACACCCAGACGTGGCACAAGCAATTGTGGATCACACAAATGCTTTTCCCATGCAGGGATCGAACCCGCAGCACATCGCACACAGTGGTAATTTGCGTAGTGACGTATACCACTCGGTTATCCGTGCAGTCAAAAATCATTCATAAAGTGTACATTGCAGAACGTTGATTGCAATATTTGACCCAGAAGATTATTAGCGAAACTACAAACGACAAAGCTATAGGTTTAGGCTGAAATTAAACTTTTGCATCCTATTTAGATGCTATAAAAAAAATTACACAAGTCTCATAATTCAGAAATTCTGCTCCAAAAACCTAGTACTTATTTCAGTAAGTAATAAATTAAATAAGGAAGCGCATTTCCACAACTAGAATATATAATTATGTACTAGAACCAAAAAAGAAAATGAGTTACGCGTATTTGGTATTGTTCGTATTTGTGACATAGACAAATGAGACCAATACTTTATCAAAAATAGTGTGAAGTGCCTCGATGATCTTTTAGGAACATACCACATTCAAAAGAGGTGAATATTAATGAGGACAGAACAGCTTAATTATAAAAAATAACATTATTCATATTTCAATTTTATTCCAAATTTAAACATTTCGCGCAATATCACTCGCTCTTATTTTATTTCTGTATTGTTCATGTCACTTTGAGATACGTATATTGGCAAAAGTATTAAAAAAATGCATCGTTTACCGCAAATTTTGCGAAATAACTTTAAGTTTATGAAGACAACGTTACATTCATATCGTTTTTATGCTAAAGAAGTGAGATTCGGCCCTGATGTAAGGTCTTTAATGTTACAAGGAGTTGATATCCTAGCCGACGCCGTCGCTGTCACCATGGGTCCCAAAGGACGAAACGTTATTCTAGAGCAAGCAATGGGACCACCTAAAATAACTAAAGACGGTGTAACTGTAGCTAAAGGAATAGAACTTAAAGACAAGTTCCAGAACATTGGAGCTAAACTGGTTCAAAATGTCGCACACAAAACGAATGAAGAAGCTGGTGATGGAACAACTACGGCAACCGTTTTAGCCAGAGCTATTGCGAAAGAAGGCTTTGAGAATATTTCAAAAGGAGCAAATCCTATCGAAATAAGGAAAGGCGTCATGATGGCTGTCGATACAGTTAAAAATACACTTAAGGAAATGTCCAAACCCGTCAGCACGTCTGAAGAAATTGAGCAAGTAGCTACAATATCTGCCAATGGAGATAAGTCTATTGGCAAATTAATCGCTGCTGCAATGAATAGAGTCGGAAAAACCGGCGTTATAACTGTTAAGGATGGTAAAACGTTAAATGATGAACTAGAGATCATAGAAGGTATGAAATTTGATCGTGGTTATGTTTCTCCATACTTTATTAACTCGACCAAAGGTCCAAAAGTTGAATACAATGATGCTTTAATCCTATATTCGGAAAAGAAAATATTTTATGCCTCTCAAGTGGTACCAGCTATGGAGATAGCGAACACACAGAAGAAACCTCTAGTTATTATCGCCGAAGACTTTGATGGAGAACCGTTATCAGTGTTGGTAGTAAATAAATTGAAAATTGGACTGCCAGTAGTTGCAGTTAAAGCTCCTGGATTTGGTGATTATAGGAAAAACGCACTGCTGGATATGGCTGCTGCTACCGGAGGAGTAGTGTTTGAAGATGACAATAATTTAGTACGACTAGAAGATTGCCAACCAGAAAGTTTTGGGCATGTCGGCGAGGTAATAATTACAAAAGATTCAACTCTATTACTTAAAGGGAAAGGTGATCCCTTAGAAATAGAACAGCGTATCGAACAAATTAAAGACGATTTAGAAGAAACTCATAACAATTTTGATCGCGATAGACTAATTGATCGCTTGGGCAGACTGCAATCGGGAGTTGCGGTATTACTTATTGGAGGCTGTAGTGAGGTTGAGGTGAGCGAAAAAAAAGATCGAGTGAATGATGCACTTAACGCTACTCGAGCTGCAGTTGAAGAAGGTATTGTACCTGGAGGAGGAGCTGCTCTTCTTCGGTGTATACCTGCGTTAGAAAAATTGAAGACAGCTAATTCCGACCAAGCGATTGGTGTTTCTATTGTTAAGAAAGCTCTTCGTACACCTTGTATTACAATTGCTTCTAATGCTGGATTCGACGGTTCTGTTGTAGTATCAAAAGTAGAAGATATGGGACCCGAATTTGGTTATGACGCTTTAAATAATGAATACGTTAACATGATTGAAAGAGGCATCATAGACCCTACTAAAGTGGTGCGAAGGGCTCTAACAGACGCAAGTGGAGTAGCATCACTACTTACTACGGCTGAAGCTGTAATATGTGACTTACCAAAACCAAAAGATACGATTCCCGAATATACACCTATGGGACCTATGGGAGGAGATTTGTAGTTGTTTGATTGAGTACCTATTTAATAGTTTATTTAAATTATATTTTTACTTTCTTTGTGTGTCATAAAAACACTGAAGCCTATAATTATCAAATTGTGAACTTGTTAAAAAAGTAGTTGTGTATTTAATAAATAATGCTTAAAAAGTTTTTAATTAGTATTGATTCTGTGTCCTGTAGTTTCTTTATTAGGCACTTTCTCAGGGTTACGGTCTAATTTCTATTGTTTTTTTTTTACTTATGTCTTAATTATCTGACGCAAACGATGACAAAGCCAGTAACTATCGACTATTTTTTTTGCTCGAGATACGCACAATAAGGTACCCAAACAGACCACATCACATCGACCACCGTGTTCAATACTGGTAGTGCACAGCGCTTAGTCAAGTAATGCCATTCCTACCAGTTGAAGTATTCATCTTTTTGAAATTGGTAGAAGTTGATGGAAATTGAGGTTCTTTAACAGGTTATTGTGGCGTTTTTATAGGCGTTTTATAGGCGAATAAAGTTTAATTTAAAAAGTTTTCAGTTATCTGTGTCTAAATCTTCACCTTCACTCATCAGTCACTAGCTTGTCATTCACACTATGTCAGTAACGTCAAATTTAGGGTACTTTTGGCGCGAACAATTTTACTTTCTGACGAATGACGGGATTGGGACAGAATAATATATTTTATTTTCATATTTTGTGTTCTTTTTTAAGTGCCGAAGAAACAGGAAAAGTTATAACATGAGTGTAAATATATTGAAATAAAATATGTATGATCAAACCATGATTTAAAATACTAGTTGTTTAAACAAATAAGTACGCTTGGAAACAATCACAACAACGTTGTTATCGTGATTAAAAATGTTAGCGGGCCCAGTTTCTAACAACATACGTCCCGGTGGGGAACTGAATAACTTGCCTAGTGACTCCAGTGACGATAACAGTACCCCTGCACAAGCATCCAAAAAACGAGTTCACCGTTTCTCCGACAGCGAAAATGAGAAAGAAAATGAACAAAATAATGATAACAACGTTCAAAATAATGATTTATCAGACTCTAGTAGTAGTGAGGTAGAAGTTAACACCATTCCATCAAAAAGTCGTCTACTAAAATCAAGAATTCGCTTTGGTGATAGTTCTGATTCTGATGTCGATGAGCGTCCTGGGAGTATAAAAAATGCAGAACAACAAATGAGGATGAAAAATAAAAACAGCAAATTAAAAGATAAGTTTAAAAGACTCCTGAATTCAAGAGACAAACAAACAACACAAAACTATGATGATAAACAGTCATCAGGAGATAGTCCCAGTGATGCTGCAGATGAATCTGATTGTGAAATGTCATCTATAGCCAAAATCAAACAGGTAAGGCTTAAAAGTTTTGCTAATTTATAAAATAACTTATGTATACACTGAAGACAGTTGTTGTATAGAACTTAATTTGTTTTTGCTGAAGTTCCATATATATTGTGTCAAATTTTATTCCCAGTGATGGATATCTCATCTATATCTCTATCGATATAATAGATATTTTATTACCATTGAAGTTCAATGGGCAGATTTACTTCTAGGTTTAAAGTGGCAATGCGACTTTTGACAAAGTTTAAAAAAATATTTTCATTGATGGATCCGACTGACATATTGTAGGATATATTTTATTATGTCTGCAAATTGATCAAACAACTAATAAACAAACATGCAAATTTATGCCATATACTTTTCAGAAAATAAAAAAGAGTATGTCTACCATGTCTTCCATATGTGATCCTGATACTTCTGATGAGGAAGATAGTATGAATAAGAAACAAAAAATTAAACAGAAACCAAAAAAACAGCAGAAGTCTACTAAATTGATTGAAGCAAAACCACAAAGAGTAAGTACTCAGTAGTTGTATTTTTTTAATATTGTATGTACCAACATATTACCTTTTTTTTTAAAGAGTAACCTATGGAGTTTCTTGCTGGTTCTTTTCCATAGGAGTGACATTTTGGAACCGCGCAAGTAGAGTTATTTAACATTTTGTAAGTGGCTGAAAAGGCCTACACGAAATAAACAATATTTTGATCTTGATTTTGGACAGTTTTAAAACATCACTAGGGAAGGCAGCTCTATAATATGATTTCCTTAGCTTATTATTCCTAATATTATTTACTTCTTCAGGCAAAGGTTAATGTAATGGAACTAAAAAAAAAGTTTACAACTTAAAATTTTTAAAAATATTATAAAAAATAAAACCATTTTATATACCCAGAGTCACTTTCACAGTTAAGACGAATCAAACAACAACTCTCAAGTTAATATTTATTTATCTATTTATTTTTATTTGGGGAGCTTACAGCTATATTACAATTGAGTGTACAAATAATAAGAAAAACGCCAATAACAAGCTTCCACAGATATAAATATCCATCAAACCATTTAGACATGAAAGAAACATCCATGCTTACATGCATACACCCGTTAAACATAACCCTTCTTTTTGGTAAAAAATTGTCAATCCTTAATATATGCTTTTGTAACACTGTTAATATTTTGTTTCCAGATGTCTGCAAAACAGGCCATGGAAAACATGCAATTGATCAAAAGTGAATCAAATCGTATGTTGAGAGAAAAATCTGTGTCATTGCCATATCATAGACCAAAAGTATTATCTCTTAAAGACATTATGGCTAGAAGAAAGCCTGCTCTCACGTCCGATGGAAAGGCATTCCCTATTAAAATGAATGAGGATCAATTAAAACAATATGCGTAAGTACTCTTTAATTATTTACTAGTACATGTGTCTGTTTTGTTGTTTTGAGAGGGGCTCTTGGCTAAGTGTAACCATACGGATTGACTGGTAATACAGGTTACTCTGCATTTGTGTATGGGTGGCCATTCGTAAAACGTGTGCATGATTTAGTCTCATGTTAACTGAAAGAAAATGTCATAAAATTAGGCATTAAGTCTGCCTTATGTATGTCTTTTTATTATGCATTAAAGGACAAAAAAATAAATATAATACACATACATAAATGCAAATCACTTTTTATGTATTTAGTTTACTTTGACTGCATTATGATATTTGATGTATATTAATGTATATAGGTAAATTAAATAAAAATCTGGATTAAATGGTGTTTTTCTGATTTTACAGACAACTTTTGGAACAAAGGCAGAAAGAAATGATGGAACTATGTAAAAGTGAATCAGATGAAGAAACTCCTGATAATGATGAAAAATGTGATGCAACCCAGCCAGAAAATGACAGTAATAATATTGATAGAAACATAGAACAATCTAGTAATACCAAAGAATGTTTAGAAAATGAAACTGGAAATGACAATATTGATACACCTACAAATGAGGCGCATAATGCTGATGAACTTAATGATGAAAGTCCAAACAATGAACTTGTAACAGGTTTACCTGAAACTGATGTCCCTCAAAACGACGCGAATAGTGGAAATATACCAGAAGCTTCTATTCTTAAACCTAAAAATCAAACGGAAGAACAGGACCAGCATGATTCAAATACTGATTTTAAACTAGTCTATAATGACTCTCTAGAGGAAGATGCAACAATAAAACATAAAGTTGACACAACCGAGAAAGAAAATGAAAAAGCAATGACTGAAGAAATAGAAAACAATTTAGAAAATCAAAATTCAAAAGTAAATTCGGAGCCAGAAAGCCAATTGATATCGTTACATTTCACTGAAAATAACACAGGAGAATCGGGAAGAGAAAAGCCTGTTGATATTGATGATAAAAGTTCAGAAAAGATGGATACTGAGGAAGCAAACAATCAAGACGATTTGTTTTCTGATGACGAATTAAATATGGAGGATATCGATAAAATAATAGAAAATGCAGAAATAATGAAAGGTAAATTGAAAACTTATTTGGCCTATTTTACGTAAGTAATAGTAGTAGTAACTTAAAAGTGAAATTAAAATATTTATTGTTTTAGATGATGACACCATAAATTCTAAAGGTTTGAATGCTAATCCTAAAATCATGGGTGCCCCTGGCATGGTTATTGATTTAGATGGTGGTGCGATTATGCCCAAAAAGTTATCTGGCGTTGAACTATTGAAAGAAAGGTTTGCATACTTTTCTAAATTAAAAACTCCAGAAGAATTTGAAAGAGATAAAGAGAAAAAGTAAGTATTTATTATGTAATACAAAAAATGAAATTAAATGATTAAGATTTCTTTAACTAATTAATTCGATGGCCTTTTTTCAGACTTAAGCCAGGTGCGCAACATTTGAAGTTGAAACAGGATTTAGAAGAACAAATAGCAGAGCAGCGATCCCTTGAGTGGGCTAAACGTCTAGAAGAGGAAAAACAACAACATAAGGAAATGGAATCAATTCTAGATGATGCTGAAGAAAGCTTTGAAAAAGCTGAGAATATTGAAAATGAGGATAAAGAATTAAGCAGTTCTGAGAGTGAAGAAGAAGAATTGGAGGAAAATGATATTGAACTTAAAGATAAACCAAGAAAACATAATCCTATGCTTGACGAGGAGGCAGATGAATCTGACTGTGATGGAGACGAAGAAAGGCCAGACAATGAGGCAGTTAATGATGTTGTTAATGACGAAATTGATGACGAAAATGTTGATGATGATGAAGATTCAAGTGATGAGGAATCATCTGAATCGGAAGAAGAAACTGCTAAACCTAAGAAGGGCAGGATACTGAAAGCTTTTGAAGATTCTGATGATGAGGATGTCAATCAAGATGAAACCGATAATGATGTAGACAAAGATAGTAATGTAGATACCGCTGTAGTTAATAAAGAAACTCCAAGTGCTTCACAAGGTATGTTACCAAATAACTTTATATTTAGAAAATATCTCAAAGAAGGTTAAATATTTATCACATTTGCTATTTTCAACAATGTTAAATAAAAATACGATCTATGCTAAGTAGTGAGGTAGACAAGTCTTTGGTGACGAAATAACCTGAAATATATATAAATAAAGTTACCTACTATAAAATTGTTGGATTATTAAATATTATTCTGTTTTTAAATCTATAAATAATTCTACTTTTCAGATGACGTATTACAATTAGCACAAAGACACATGTCCGCATCTGATGATCTATTCACAAGTCAGGAGAGCTCGTCTCTTAAAGATAAAAACAAAGAACGCAGCAGTGCAGGCGATGATGTTTTTGGTACACAAACATTTTCCATATTAGATTCCACAGCTGGAATTAACCTGGATGTGGAAATGAAATCTCCAAGTAAATTAAATGATTTGTGTACGTCGCAGCCGTATCATGACGTAAGTTTTTCTTCATTATTATTATTGAACTCCTTTATTAAGAAACTCATAAAAATAGGTCTGGTTTTTAGCATACTTAACATTGACTGTACACAGGCGTATGATTTTTTTTCGCTTTGATAAACTTGCAGAAAAATTGAGCAATGAATTTTAATGTGTCCGTATTATACAGCTAGTATAAATGATTTATGTAAAGCTTTAAATTAAAAAAAATTTGGACACATACATTAATTACATACAATATCAGCATTAAATAGCTTGCGTCTATTAATTTTTACCATCTTTTTTAGCCTAATTTAAATGGTATAGTGGATGGTTCACAACTTCCTATAACTCAGTCATCGCAATCGCAACCGATAGGAGAAGACATACTAGCTCTTTGCACCGGCAAGTTTTATGATAACGAGTTCGTATCACCAACTCACGAAAGCCAACTAGTCGATACTATTTCTCAAGAACCTGCAACACAAAACTTTATTGACAGTCAAGAAGAAACTGCTACATTCAACAATTCAGTTAGTGATGGTGATAAATCTCAATTAAAAGTAAACAATTTAGATACTGTAGAAGTTAAAAACCGTGAAAACAATAAAGAGAATGTAAAAGAAGATGGAGTTCTGCTTAAATCTATCCTTGATGAGTTACATGCTCCTGACTTTGACAAACCAAAGCAAAACAAGTTTTTTACTGGAGGTGCTCAAAAAAAAGGTGAAGAGCTTCCTCAAAATAGTCAAATGAAAAAGAGGTTGATTATTGACTCTGATGACGAGAATACCAATGAAAACAATACAGGAAATGGTGAGAAAAAGAAGAAAAAACTAAAAAAGAAAAAGGCTGAGAAGAGAGCATTGCAGATATCAGGTAAACATCACATAGTACTTTATTCATGAAAACATTCTCCCTTTCCCCGCCAAATGGAATCAGAAAATCGCTCTGGTGGTCTTAGCTGGAAGAGAAGTCCGGGTATTCGTTAATCTAACATCTAACTTCTTTGGTTGACATAAGTTTCTCAGAAATGTATGAAAAAACACAACATAAATAGCTGTATTTTAAGTTGCGTTGACATAAAAGTTTGGTTTTTTTTTTGTATGAAGAGTTCGTCGACCCTATTATAATTTGAAACTTGTTATATTCAAAGTACATTAAATGTATTTATTGTATTTTCAGATGATGAAGAGGAAGATTTTGATCAAGATGATGATGAATATATGTCTGATATAGAAGAAGATACCGAAAGATTGGTGGAGTACGATTCTGAAGAAAATGAGGTCAGTTTACAGAATATACTTATTTTTACGGACTTAAAAAAAAGTGGATTCTTCAAATTTTATAGGCACGTATTACGAGTTTCATACATTTTCTAAAGCTATTCAAGTATTTGTGTCTCGTCATTATCTCATGTTGATGAGGTAGCTTTCAGGTTATTCAAGTGGAATGATGAAGAGATGATACTTTAAGTTACCAATTACATAATAACCATTTAGGCCGCACTTTTATAGTACCTCAAAAATATAATGCAAACTTTTTAATTTTAGTAGCAGCCCTAACTGTTACGAGTCAATTCACACGCAATTCTTAGGAGTTCTATATTCCACCAAAATTGCAAGGATCTGCATAAATAAGTTCACTCCTATTTATATCATAGTGCACACATGGGTTTATCGTTTTTCATCAAAACCAATCAATTGCTTTGAAGACGATACCTTGCGTTATTTGGTTGCAAAGTCACTTGTAAATAAGATCTACATAAAAGTAGTAGCATTTAAAAAAGGAATTTAACATTTTCAGATTGAAGTACAGCCCGATAAACCTAAGAAGAAACGCAAGGTAGACGATTTCTTCGAGAAAGAGGCGGAGCTCACCAGTGAGGACGAGTGGGTGGGGTCGGGAGACGAAGATGAAAAGGACTTGGATAAGATGGAGCGGGAGGCGGGAGACGACGAGGTCTTCCATCAGGGGAAACTTAGGAGGGAGCTGGGGCAGATACATATGTGAGTATCCTGTTTTTAGTAATTCAGGACATCATCATCATCATACACAGCCTTTGACACGTGCCATTCTCTCCGGTCGTTTGCTAGTCTCATTATTCGACCCGAAATTTTAAGATTAAATTTAAGATAAGGCAAATTAATTACAGTCTATTTTTGTTTGGCTCATATTTTACTACTGCATTGTTCCTATACAATGGATTTGACTAAAAGAGGTCGTCAGTTGATTAAAATATGATCTTCAAATAAGGACACACAGATATTTGTTAAATTAAATAATTGATTACGCATACATGTAAAGAGGAACCGACTGCAATAAATTTATATGGGATTACCTCTGTGGTATATACCCTATCGATGACAAAAAGATTTTTTGTAAATCGATCCACAATTTCCTGAGTTAGCCTGTTACACACATACAAAAAAAAACAGTCGATTTGAGAACCTCGTACTTTTGAAGTCGGTTGGTTAAAGAAATTAACTTTTTAGTATTTTTGAAGTCTTTTAAATATATAGTGTTATTTTGTAATTAAATAATATTTGTTAACAATAATGAAAAAATATTATTAAGTATAGGTGTAGTAGAGAGTAAGCTTACGAAATCAAAAAAATGTCACCAAAATGAAAGTTTGGTATCGTTAACATAAGCATCAAAGTATTGTTTACGAGTTCGACCATTTTTAAGTCTTTTTAGTAAGACATTTAATTAAATTCCAGGCGTGATGTGCTGGATCAAGATAAGCGTGAAGTCAGAATAATACAGGAATTGTTGTTCGAAGATGGTGACCTAGGCGACGGACACCGACAACGCAAGTTCCGGTGGAGAAATGCAGGTATGTTGAATCATTAAATGTGTACAATAGGCAATTTGATAACAATTAAAATTTACTACAAATTATAGTCATCCTATTAGATATAAAACTTTATTTCACGCTAGTTTATGTATAATTTTTCAAATATCGAGAAATCAATTTCGAATAATTTTTGATATTTTAACTGTGTCGGAAACGCCTTATGATTTGATGCAGCTCTGACGTCACACGCAAGTGAATACTTTAAACTCATTGATGTATTTGTTCTTGTCTACTTGCATGTGACGTCACCCACCTCAATTATATTCTGTGCCATTACAGAAACAGCGTTTTTGCCACGCTTTTAGAAATTCAAACTTTATATTGATTTTGAAAGATAGATAGATCTGATTTCGAATTTATTGATTATCAAAAACTTAACAAACACACAAAAACACCCAAACAATTTACATTTGTTGATCTATATTGTAGAAGAAGAACAGTCATGAAAATTATATTTTTATTTTACAGGTGATGATGATGGTACTGGCACGATGGTTGACGACCTCGCTGATACACAAGAAGAAGAATTTGAATCTGAAGAACAATGGCGAAAGCAAAGACATGAGCGTGAAGTGTTTTTGAAACAAATGGTAGATATTCACTGTTCAGATTTTGTTATGCTTTAGCTTTCGCCTGCGTCTTCGCCTGCGTCTTCGCCTGCGTCTTCGCCCGCGTGGATGTCGGTTATCGCGGTAAAAAGTATCGCATGATCCTTCTTGGAGTTTAAGCTAACTCTATACCAAATCTTATCAAAATCGGTTGTGGAGTTTAGCCGTGAAAGAGTAACAGACAGGCGGACAGAGTTACATTTGCATTTATATTATTAGTATGGATTAGTACTTCATATTTTATCCATAACCTCCAAAGAATTGTTATGTATCATAGCTGGAGATATATTATTAAACTACTATAACGTTATAAATCATTTATTGCAACAAAATATGTTGAGCCTTTGTGGATGTAGCTCCCAACGAAATAATACAGAAAACAATTGACTGATTCTTAAGTATTTGTCAGTTATTTAAGCTATTTTTCCAACAGTCTTAACCACTTCCTGTCCTGTGAGTCAAATATGAACATTTCCATTGTTTAACTATTGCGTCTACTGGCGGGACAGCAAAGTTGTACATTTTTGTATAGTTTCATTTCAATAGTAGCTTTTAAAATAGAGAACAAATTAAGTCTTTATCCATTTTTGTTTATTCCATTTTCAGCAACAAAAAGACGAGGCGGAATCCAGTCTGAATGTGAGCGTAAACAGAACAACAATAATAAAAGCCAATCTTCTTTCGAAGTCCATGTCAATGCTACTCGAAGAAGTAAATCAGACTAATGTAGAAAAAGCCGAGAGCCCAGTTGTCCAGGAGAAGAAGTCAACAAAAGATATACCTAGCCCTAAGAAATCATTTACTATCTTCCAGGTAAATTAAAAGTATTTTTATAAATATGTAGTAAGCCCGTATTATACCTTGCAAGGCAAAGAAAGGCAAACATAACATCTATCTTCTTCTATTTATAATATATAAAAATCACGTGACACAGTGTTTGTTATCGTACTCTTCCGAAAAGGCTTGACTGATTTTTATGTTTTTTTTTTGTGTATATTTGGTAGGTCTGAGAATAGGTTGTAGGCAATTCATTATAACCCTAGGTGATAAGGGTGGCCCTGGCAAACAATGTTTGCCGTGCCAGCTAATATTCATATAAAAAGCTTTATATTAGTAGTTACATTTTCATAGGTTTAAATGATAGTCTGAAGGAGTAATTTAGTGATTTATTTCCTGTAACAAATTATTTATACCCCTAGGGCCACTCTCACGAAAGGGTGGCCCTAGCAAAACAACGTTTGCTGGGTCAGCTAGTAATAATATAACTTATCCCGCGACTCTGTATGTGTGAACCAGCCAGTTGATCGAATCGTGGTTTATGTTCTTTATCCATAAAATATGAAATGGTGTAGTTTTTTTATAATCTGAATACTGATGTAAATGTATAGGTACCTTTGACAATGCTGACATACAGTACTATAGATCATGTTTCTTTTTTACTTTATTTAATTAGTATAAGCCTGCCTAAGCGTATTTTTATACTTTTCCTGCATTTACGTATAAAAAAATCTTTTAAATTTTCCAGCAAAACTACCACGGATCGTTGCTAACGCGCGGTCGCGGTGCACTGGCGCGACTGGCGGCGCTGGCAACACCGCTGGCTGTGGACGACGACTCTCCCAAAACAAGTAACTTAGCGCCACATAAGGGAAATTTCGTCTTTGCGGCTCTTACGCCAAAAGAGAAGGAACCAAAGGTAGTTACAGCTGTTATTGCACCAAAATATATTGAAAATGCTAGAGAAAAAAAAAGTTTTACATTTTATAGCCCAATTCTCGAGGAAGTCTATTTAACATTACGTACGTTACTTGCCTTGGTCGAGTGGAACCGCAGAGCACAGCTAGTTATATAATATTAAAGGAGATCATTCAGGTTTCATACAAGGTTGGGCCCAAAATCGAAAGTGCCGGCCACAAAAAAAAATGTTTTTAATCTATTCGGGACATCACTTAAGCATTCGGTACTATGGCACCATTATTTTAGCGGCTATATAAGTTTAAAGATAACATTTTTCGTACATTTGAAAAAGCTAGTAATCTGTTTAGGACATCATTTTAAGCATTTGGTACTATAGCACCAAAACTATGGCACCATTATTGTAGCGGCTATATGTATGATAAATCTGATTTTTAAACTTATATAGCCGCTAAAATAATGGTGCCATAGTGTTGGTGCCATAGTACCAAATGCTTAAAATGATGTCCCGAACAGATTAAAAACATTTTTTTTTTGTGGCCGGCACTTTTGATTTTGGGCCCAATATGAATGGTCTCCTTTCTTAACTTGAGATATTTAATGTCTTACAACATTTATTATACAAGATGATTCTTTTATAGTTGTACAAATGAAAACTATGACCTCTATCTTCTTATATATAAAAATTAATTGCTGTTCGTTAGTCTCGCTAAAATTCGAGAACGGCTGGGCCGATTTGAATAATCTTTTTTTTGTTTTCTTCGCTAGAACACAGGGAAGGTTTAAAAACAAAAAAAATAGGTAGGGTAGGGAGCGAAGCCGCGGGGACAGCTAGTATCTGATAAAAAACAATTGGTACTAAAAATTCGACGAACAAGCGAAAAACAAACTCAAATTTCTGTAATATTACCGTAAAAATTACGTTTATTATTAGTATTGAAATGCTAGTTTTTTTTTCATTTGTATGTTTAATTTCTAATGCCAATATTAATTATTTTGTATTTCAATATTTTATTTTTATAATAATATAGAAGGTTTGCAAAACAATAACAGAATCACCTTGTATAAAACTTAACACCCCATTTTACATTGCAGCAACATAATCAATAATTACTTTATTTCAGGTGACGATAAAACGAAAGGCTGAAGCAAACCAAGGAACACCGAAACTAGTTAAGAAAATGAAAATTGAAGAGAAGCAAATACGTCTTAAAAGTAGCCTATTAGATCATATAAATTTATAGATTAATATAATTTATCCTTTTATTTAAACGATCTAAATGTATTACTCTTAGGATGATTTTTAAAATATGGTGTATTTAGAAACAGCATGTGTATGAAATACGTCATGATTTTAATTGCTGAAGACTGTTTGGTGGCCTATCAACACCTTGATCTCCAATTTTAAAATCTAGACCATCTAATTAAATATACTGAAATCGTGGGTTTTAAGTTCAGTTAACTGTTTGGAGTTTGTAAGCCTTGAGTTTGTAAATAAGATTTTTTTATAGATTAAACCTAAGTCCACTTAAATATTATCCTGTGACGTTTTTATAACTAACGGTGAATTTTTCTAACGCCAGATAGTTTTATTCGAGAAATAATTTACAATTTTTCACAGTTCTTCCATACAAAATCTGTCAGACGTCAAATTCTACCAATAAAATTATCTTGCGCTGGTAAATTCCGCCATAAGAATATTATAGTAAACATTAAATAGTAGTAAATAAATAATATTTAAAATCACGACGTTTTATTTTTATTCTGCTATATCAATAATTGAAATAACGTCATAACGAGATTAGAAAGGCTAAGAAATTAGTACATTAAAGTAAGCTTGAAAGTAGTATCCATTAATGAAAAGATGAGAGGGAAGCGTTTGTCGTTTTATGGACATGTTATGAGGAGGAGGGATACAAGTCACATAACTAAACAAGTTATGAGTATAACTGTGAATGGTGTTCATGCAGAGGAAGACTGAAAAAGATATGGATGGATTGTGTAAGAGATCCATGCCGACCCCAAACAATTGGGAACAGTTCCATATATATAAAAGTACTCTGTGGTAGGGAGATGATTGCAATAATGACATGTCAATGGCCTGCAAACGTTGGGCGCGAATGTTTCACAACAATAGTGATGTAGACGTCGTTTATAGAAGCTTTATGTTTACAACAATATCGCTGGTCGTTACAAATTTGCAACGAATTCGCATTGGCTCTATATGGTTTTACGCAGTATTTGCTATACCATAAGCAAAATAGTTAAAAATATTATGGCTGACAGAAATATGAATAGAGCAACACACATAATGTCACTTTTTTCACACCTACTCACCGCTTCCCTATTGTTAGATGGCTATGACCTGCGTGCGGTCACAGGTTCGTTACCGCACGAGATCGACATGACCTTGACCTGTCTGTCTAGTTGGAGAACCGTAAACACTAAATCGAAATTAACGGCCAGCAATCAGCTGAAGCTGAAGTTTTGTGTACGTTCTACTAATAAAATGGGAGCTAGGATTTTTGACTTTTCTACATTTCCTGAAATAATCACCTAGAGAATACATAATATGTTTTAGGTCGCTTGTCGCATGGTCGCGAAACTATTATTGTGTTAGTTGTGTTAATGATTTATTGAACTACTAAAAAAAACTTATTTTACTTCCTATTTGCATATCTCTATAATCAATATCTCGTCATCGTCATACTTAATGGGTACAAATAAATAAAATAATTAGAGATATTTGCACGATACCTATGCCTAAAAAACAGTTTTATTTATCGGTTTTCTGTCTGTTTGTTGCGGCTAATCTTCAAAACGGCTGGTTAAATTTTGATATCATTTTACTGGCAGGTAGCTCAATCTAGCTAAAATTTTATGGGTTTCGGTAAGCAAAAATTTCAACAAATTCAGGTTGATGGAATTATATCGTACGGAAACACAGATGTATCCACGGGGCACAGCTATTATATATTTGGCAAATAAGTACGTAAGCTCTTGATGAAGATAAAGAAGAGTATAGGTAGTGAGATTTATCTGACAAGTAAATATTTATAGCATGTGTGCAGCACACAGACATGCTTTACAAAAAACAGCTGTTCAATATTTACGGTATGTATTTTTTTAAAATGAACTTTTTTTGAATTTGGTATCTATTTGCAAACTTCATTGTGACAATATATTATTACATTAAAACTAAGACTGTATATTTAATCTAAAATAATTACTAACTAAATCAACTATCTTAAACATTTCAATGCCGTATCATTACAGTATAAGTAGTAATAATTATTATTCATTTTTAACTCGTCGTGCCAAATCGATTTTGCGAAACTCTGGTTCGCTTTGCAGTTTTTTAATGTTGGACAAATTGAAACGCGACATATCCTTCCGTTTGACATCTTCTTCTCGCACACAGTTTCAGAGTTTGTCCTTGTTACTCGTCAACCAATGAGCAATCTCAATAGGCCGCTATCTCTGTCAGCTGGTCGCGTTTTCTCCGTGTTCTGTGTGGCGTTCCGTTCGCTCTTCCCCCGTTCAATCGATGCTTTTTTCTGTGGCGGTGTGGGGTAGTGTGTAGCGTGGAAGAATTTCTAGTCAAATAAATCAGAAAAATATAAAAGTGCTCCGTATATTAAGATAAAATTACCGTATTGAAATGGCGAATGAAACTAATGATATCAGCGACATTGTAAAGAAATGCAAAATTCTTCTATTGGATATTGAAGGAACAACAACATCGATCAGCTTTGTTAAGGTAGGTCTAACGATTGACCGGCCGGTGTTTTGTCTCAACATGTGTTTATGTTAACTCGTTATTTTTTATATATTATTTTAATGCATCTTAATCATATCATCAAGAAAATATTTTAGATCCGACATGCAAAATGGTCGCGTTTTCAGATTCGCAACATGGAGGACGAAATCAAAATGGTACCTCTTTTCATGTTCCTTTCATTGTCTGATTTATACACGTGTTACATTTCGTATTGGTACGCGGATTGACCCAATGGTTCTCATTTATCATAATTAAAAGTTATTTGTTATATATTTTAGATGATACTTGTAGTAAAACTTAATCGTATATGTGCAGATTTCGGCTTTCATATTTATGGATAAATATACCAAACGAAAATCGATACCGACTGGTGTCGTATACGGAATTAATTGTATGTGTAAAACTTCACATTCTATATCTAAAAACTTAGTAATTTATGTGCATGTATGCGTTGTCGTTGCGTGCTATCACACCTACCGGCGTGAACAGCTGTTCCGAGCAGCTGGCTGGTAAAAAAATGTGGAACAATTACTTAACTGTCCTCTTTCAATAGCGTCGAGCACATATAGGCTGGCCTTTTCGCACTTATATCAGGGACATTAAATTAAGATGGAGATTAAAAGGTACATTTTGGGTAACGGATGCCGCGGGCATTGTTTATTCTTTGATTTTTTAAGTTACACGGGAATGTCTGTTTTAAATAATGACTGCCTTGAGTTTAATATTCGCTCAGTCATTGTTATTTGGCTTTACGTAGTACCTATTTAGACTGATTTAATTATTAATTGGATTTTAATTAATGAGCTAGACTTGATTACAATAACAAATACGTTTAAACATTTTGAATACAAGTTAATATAGCGCCAATAATTTCAGCGTGCATATCAATGTGTACTTTTATACACTTTAAAAATAAGAAAACTTCGCGAGGTAGTGATATTTAAAGTAGGGTTGCAAACACATCTGAACTCGGCCTGCTCTTAACGTGTCGTTCAAGAGTATTGTTATTTTTAAGTAGATATAATTATTATGCTTAGTTAAAACTGTAACAAGCCTATTTAGCTCGCAATCCATTCATTCATAATAATAGATGCTTCGTTTGACAATCAGCTGATCGAAACTACGATAATATAATATCATGACGTGAGCGATACACGTATACATTTGCATTTTTTTTCTTTTGACATTCGTGGCTGTATTAGGAACTCTTTTTGGGCCACAGTCTGCTGTTCTACTTGGAGTATACCGTTATTAGGTCCCAACTTAAACTTCACCAAATACCTAATTACGCGGTTTATAGGTAGTTAATTGTTTCACACAGTTTGATAAGCACTTATTTCAGAGCTGAATGTCCAATCTCTACATACTCTTAGTAGAAACTACAAAAAAAAAATTGCAACATTATTGCAAA
Source organism: Diachrysia chrysitis (assembly GCA_932294365.1). Taxonomy (NCBI): domain Eukaryota; kingdom Metazoa; phylum Arthropoda; class Insecta; order Lepidoptera; family Noctuidae; genus Diachrysia; species Diachrysia chrysitis. Next base: position 6,177,135 of record OW028661.1, read on the forward strand.
TATACCTTGTTACCTAGGTGTAATAGGTACGGCGAGAAATTTTCATAGCTTAGGAACAGTGCCCTCATTCGGTACAATAGGTACCTATTTAGTTGGGAACATTATACTTTTTAGGTAGGTACTTTTTTGCATAAAGTAACCTGCCTATCTAAACCCTAGTACCTGAAGCTCCCTTCTGAGAACGATTAGGCGGCGCCTTTGTTACCTCTCCATTCATAAGTCCGTCGTTATGTTAGCAGTGGAATAATTAGAGCATGTATTTTACAACAATGTTGGGTATTATCTGTGGGGCGTCCCTAACGCGGGCTGGGTCGCTCGGCTAGGTAGGCTCGCTATCCGGTTTGGACAAGTCGCACAGTTCGTTCACCTACCGTCTTGCCGCATCGTAGACGATGCAGTTTCACCAGGGCATCATGTTATGCTAAATTTAAAGCCATAGTTGTTACTTTTTAATGGCCAGACATGAGTTTTAAATTAAAACGAAGACTCCAGCAAGAGTATGGTAAAATGTATTGCTTGTGATTTTTTTTTTTGCTTTGAATTTAGAGAAACCATTGTTGAAGAATTTACCTATAGCAGGATTATAGGTACTTAGGTTGTACACAAAGGGGACAATGTCTTTACAATCTTCTGAAGTTTTTATTATTCATTTATAAAATCATCCCTTTTTCCTGGAAGCTTTATTTGAAGCCTTAATTATACAACCTAGTCACAAAGGTTTTCCTTACAGCACGTTCTTTCCTTGTAAAGATTTTTAGGTCGCTCCAAAATCCGGTTAGTCGTCAACAATCCTCTTAATTACAATGGCTATTAATAGTAACATATCATGACTACAAAGAAGGCCCTTAAATTCCATTGGTTTTATGTAACCTTGATCTTTTTGTCGGATACTATTCTCTGGTTGTAGGTATTTTATGGCAGTAATTCCACTTTCTGGAAAAAGCTGAAGTTATTTAATATAAAGTAGGGAAAATATAATTAAATCCCGTAACACTTTAATAAAGAGAATAAACGATGCTTCTTACCCTAACAGCGCCGAGAACACGAAAATGGTTCCATAACGTTAAATAAAGGAATACTTGACAAAGACCTTATATGGAGACAAAACAAGACATGCAGCTATATGTATGCCTGGGGATTTTCAGCCATAAAAGATTTTACGTTTGCAGTTATTTGGCAACGTCTTGATGTAGATTTAGTACGCAGGCATGATGAAATGTCATCAAATAAGGCCTTATTATGGTTACCCAACCAACTTATTTTTGGTTTATCTTTACCCCATGTAACGAAGTTTTAAACGAAATTATTAAAATATACCTTAAAGTATAATATGGAATGTTGATGTGCAAAATACAGAAAATGCTAGTAGGCGTGTTTAGATCCCGCAAATACCTGTTTTACAAAAAGAAGTATACTTCTTTTACGATGCCATGCATTTAGTCGCGTATAAAAGTATCTATAACATATAATCTATCGGACCGCGTTAAACCTAGGAGTAAGTAATGGATAAGGGAATGCACACCAGGTAGTTGACACAGAAACAAGTGTCCTGTCTGTACTTATGTACGCCTATACAGATACAGACCTAACCAGTAACTATGCGGCTCCGTTACCCTGGTCGACGCGATATTCATGCTTTATTTGCTCCATTTTCATACGTATTGTCCTAAAGACATTTCAAATAAAGGCATAGGCAGCCTTAAACAGGCTTTTATACACAAACATAAAATGATGAAACTATTTGCTAACTAATTTCTACAAAACCAAAATCTCTTTTTTTCCAACTAGGCTACAAAGTAGCACTTTAAGAACGTCAATACAATGGATAGCACCCTATTTCGCCCATACTTCACCGCTTCCTAAGTGCTCTGGCTGTGAAGAAGAAACGGCGCAACAAACTTCCCAGCAGCACGCAGTCATTACGTATACAATAATAATAAGAAATATAATGCAGGGACTGCGCAAATAAACAAGTGTTTGAGGTCGATAGGTACTACATACTATGAAATTAAAAGTATAATCTACAGAGCCCAAAGTCAGCAGAACGACCAGTCACCACATACATCATCTTCATCTTGAAATTATGTTCTATCTAAAGAATTGCTGTCGCTCTATTAGTTTACTCAAATCTCTTAAGGAAGGTTTACGCGATGTAAGCTATATTTGTGAGTGAATCATTAACTATCGTCTATTAGACTGTCCCAAGTCAAGGAGTCTTATACCCGAGGAGCAGTTCGGTTTTAGGATTTAATATTCGTGCATCCAACAAGTCTATAGTCAAGCTGTGCGATAAGCGCTCATTTCCAGCGTAAAAATCTCCCGGACCGGACTCTACTCCGTCTCGATTTTCATCCGAAACTTTCGTCGAATTGATCTTTTCGCTATCACGTCGAGAGCGCACACTATCGTCTCCTCATCCGATCCTCACCGGAGTCCCGCAAGGCTCTATGCTTTCTTTACTCCTCTTCACGCTACACTCTACTGATATTCCCCGTCGTGGCGAACCCTAAGTAGCTTTGTGTGCCGACGACACGACCATCTATTAAACAAGTATCAGCCCCTTAGCGATAGGTCATATTCTCCATACCGCGCACTAATAAGAGACACTGCGTGATACCTATCATGACGACATTACGATTGCCTTGTATTCTCCAAGTACGATTATAAGCTCTACAGCAGCTGCTGCTAACCCTACCCAAGTTTCTTGTAGTAAACATATTGCATGAGTGTCACAAAGAGCCTACTTGTATAGTTCTTAGAATCTGTCAGAGACTAGGCTTGTTGTACCTTTGTTACCATTTGAAACGCCAGCCAGCTTGAACAAGTAAATCAAAATTTAGGTAACAATTTAAAGAACCAGTTAAACTAACTTCGAAGATCAATCTTCAGGCCTTTATTACTGCAAAGGGTCTTCTACGTAAATTTAAAAAAGTGTATCCGCTCAGTTTCTTTTTATATACTTGTTTTGTCGGTTTATATTAAGAAGACCCCATCTATGTGTTTAATAATAAGATGTATGGAGTAATAAAAACCTGTAGAATAGTACCAACTGACACCAAGTTTAAAGAGGATCTTTTCTTTGAGTATGATAATAAAGTATTTGCATATTTAAACAATGTTATGATTATGCATTTCGTCGAACAACGACGCTGTTAAAAGTATTTTGATGTAAAATTTAATACTTGCACGTACGTTTTCATGTCTTGAAAGTCTGTTCAGGTTTGAAAAATAAACCAAGTATAAAAGGAGACTTTTGACGAGTTAATTTGACAGCAGTAAACCATATGGCGATAACATTAGCGAAATGAAAACAAAATTGTTTTTACTGAACAATAACGTTAATATTATTTCTGTTACTTTAATTATCGAGCAAGAGCCAGCCACCTTCTGACCCTCGTCATTTTGTTAAGGCTGAAACATTATCTGTGTAATAGTCCTAATATACGTAAGAACGATCCCTTAATATGTTTTTTGGGTCATGGTGGCTTTGGGACTTAGAGAGGTGTTGAGATTGTTAAGGTGCATAAAATTACACCTAAGTTTCGTACGAGATATTCCGCCGTCCAGTTGGCTGCTTAGTTCGGTTCTACCGCCCGCTATACCATAAGACATTTATGGCCTTATTAATAAAAATGTCGACTGCGATTAGCGATTGCTTAGCAGATTCTTATTCAATTTTTCTATAGAGAATTTAAAATTAGAATCTGTTAATCCGTTGTTCAGCTCTATCAAGATTTTTATAAATAAGGCCATTATATATTCGTAATAGTATTAGAGCTGAATTTCCCCAGTAGTCAAAACCATTGGATGGGTCTTACTGTAAGACCCATCCAATGGTTGTCAAGGTGTAAGACTTACACCTTGACAAACACAGCTGAAGTTGCGAGCGCGAGGGGTAAATTTCTGTTTCTGCCAAGGTGTAAAAATTATCCAAATGTCCTGCCTGTTGGGAATCTTCTTTTTATAGTTCCCTAAGTAACATAATAAATGTGAAATTTAGCTTTTGTAGTATGACTAAAATATATCCCAAATTTCTTATGGTTAAGGGCGTCCGCCAGGGCGTAGGAACAGGACCAAGCGTTTGCCAACTGAAGGGCGTGACTTCTAGTACTAGTAAAAAAAAAACAATACTCATCTTCATACTATGTTGAAAAGGTGCTTTTGTTGCGTCAAAACTGTCAAAACCACCATTATCCAAACTTCATATTAGTGGATCTTTCTAACCTATAGGGACTCAGAGAAGGTTCCAGCCTTAATAAAATGACGAAAGTCAGAGGCCCCGGTGGAAGACCTTTTGCAGTAATGAAGGCTTGAAGATTGATCGTGAAGTTGGTTTATTTAGTTCAGTCATGGAGAATAGTATCGTTTACTAATAATTTGCTTGCATTTTAAACCATTACAGCCGTATTTTAGACACATCCATCCATACCGATATTATAAACCCGAAAGTAACTCTGACTCATTTTGCCTATTTGTTACTAAACTGCTTCATGGCTAAACTTCTGAACTGATTTTGATTAAAGTTGGTATGGGGCAAGCTCGGATGCCCAGAAAGGACATAGGCTGATAGGCTACTTCTTGCCCGGATGCCCAGAAAGGACATAGGCTGATAGGCTACTTCTTGCCGCGATAACCAACACCACGCGGGCAACAGATATTATTTCAAGAAACTAAATAATAATGCATATTTAAGTAATAACATAATATGCATACATAGTTTAGCTATTGAATAAAAGTAACTCATTTCCGCGGCAAATACCCGAATTCCAGAAAGCTATCAGTGAACGTCCGATTTAAAACAATCCAGTCTCTCGACTAAAATATTGATTTATTTAAACTAGGCGTTGCCCGTGCAACATGCGTTGTGCATTCTAGATAACTATCTGTCTAGTAGTACAATTAAATGATGTTATCCGAAAAATTCGAGATAACTTTGATGATTAGTTTATTTAAAATATCTTATTGCTTAAACCAGTTTGATTTTTGTTATACTCGTTGATGAAACTGTTACGATTAAAAAATACTTATTTGCGTATTGTTCCTCATTGCTGAGGGTCGTGAGATCCCCGTGGAATCAACTTCTCTTTGACGTTAGCCCGCCATATTTGCCTGTTCTTGGCTTTGTGTATTGCAACGTGTAGTTGGGTGTCCAGGGTGGAACAGACCTGATCCAACGATCTTGTTGGGCTGCGACCTTTAGGTCGTTTGCCATCAACCTTGCCAGTAATGATAAGTTTTTCAAGATTGTGGCCTTCTTTCCTGGCTATGGGACCGAAAAAAAAAACTTTGGCTATGTAGATACCTAACAAAAAAACCAATAAGGAAAACATGATCACTTCCTTTTAGATCCCTATTTTAAAATTTGTAATCATAGGCAAAGTTATAGAAATTTTAATGATTACATTTGCCATTCTGCAACTTAAAAACCAAATCTAAATTGTTCCATCTAAAACTCTATTAACCCGACTTCCAAAAAGGAGGAGGTTCTATGTTTCACATGTACTTTTTTAATACACAGCATTGACGACTGAGCAGGTCATTAACTTCAATGAATAATAATTATACCTATTATAGGTCTGTCATTCATTATAGGTACAAATTCTATGTCTGTGAATTCATTATTACCTCTGAATTTGGAATCATTATAACATATTTGTTGTTTAATTGTTACAGGAGAAGTTGTTTCCTTACGCTGAAGAGAATGTGAAGAATTTCCTAGACAACCAATGGGAGTCGGAGGATGTGAAGAATGTGGTGTCTGCGCTCCGCAAACTTGCCTTGGAAGACAAGGAAAACAGCGTCGATGGCGTGGTCGCCATTCCCGGAGAGGTACGCGTTTGTGGTTATCTTATTAATTCCTATTACACAGATTAACATAAAAAAATAAATAAACAAAAAGTTAACATGTACCTATATAAAAATATATATATAAAAAAATTTGAGTAATTTAAAAGCTGGACATACATTCTAATGTTGAATCATTTTCAGTTCTGTCATTAGGTACAGCATTTCAATTTAGTCATTTGAACAGATTTCCTAATTCAAGAACACCTACGAAAATGCTCTAGTATAGACGTCTTTGGGCGCTCTACGATGCATGCATAGAGATTCATCAATCGTAGCTTTGTGTTATTAAAATGTTACTGAAAGCAAGTTATTAATACCTATTGACTTTCTTTATAAAACATAATTATATTTTAGCTTATTTCTTACGTATTTTTGTTAAGTATACTCGTAGCATACCAGTATCCCACGAAAAGTTCGTTCGTCTTTTGTTATGGAATTGTCAAGAGGCATAGTCTGGGTGCGGTTACACATGTTTATTTATTTTAAAGGGATGAGCAGCAATTTGCGTTAACTTGAAAACAGGTTTCAGATGACTGTATTCCCTTAGCGTCGAAGCGATATTATTCACAAAGAAAATATTCAACAATAAGTTACAACCTTGTATTTGATGGCTTATCAATGTGTCTACTAGAATCGACGTTGTTTAGAGTGGCCTTGACATTATTCATGGCTTATCAGCGCCGGGTCAAGAAACTGTACGATCTTATCTTTCGAATGCTTCTTACCCTATTTTGTACTTTATCTCTTTTAGTTCAATAAATGGGCTTGCTATATCTGTTATCGTTTCCGTTTGTGAAATCATGTGTTCAAGTCACAATGCACAAATTTAAATGTACATACAACATAACTATTAATGTCTATTTAATCATATTATTGAGTCTATAATATATAACGTGCAGGTAAAAGGATAGTTTTAAATATCATAAAGTCTAGTCCACTTATAGTAGCAGTAACAATTTTTTTCTACCTACAGAATTAATAGACATACTTTTATTGAATCTTAAATTGAATAGAAATACATTTGATCTTTATGCCTACTGTAAAAATACATCACGTTCTAGTACAAACATCCACCTATTCTCACAAATGTGTTTCGAGTTTTTAATAGTAGCAGGAAGAACAATAATCATAAAAAAATGTATTGAAAATTTAAATAAGTTTGCGAATAATATGGTTACCTTACTTTTTAGGGCGTGGCAACATTTCATCCACGCTCCTGTTTCCGTCGTATTGATCTTGTATTCTTTTGTTGTTTATCATAATGTTCTTTATTGTGACTGTCGTTTCAGGACGCATCTAAAGAGGACCAGATCGAAGGTCTCGTGAAGAGTGTCAAGTGGCAAATGTCATCTGACCGCAAGGCCGGACCACTTAAGGAACTACAGGGACTTATCTGGAAGCAGGGCTACGATAAGGGCGACATTAAGGGACAGTAAGTTATACATTAATTTGTATTTTTTTTTTAAATCTTAGTGTCTTAAAGACTTAAGGACTCCGTTTAGTCTGTCAAGTCATTTATGTCATCATCTTTTTCACGCTACCATATAAAACATGATTAATTTCTGTTATTCTACTAGTTTTCAAGGATATTGCTATCCAACTGTTGCCGAATAACGGTTCATTGTATTTCCCTTTATGTACAACAGAATTGTTTATCAGCTTTACTTTACCTTTTAATTGTAAGGCTATAAAAACTACTGTTATGATCCTTGACTTTAATGTACTAACAATTGGACTTTTTATTATTTATTATTAGTATTTAATTGTATATTCTAACATTACAGTGTGTACGATGACGTGTCGCCGGCGCTCGAGTCGTGGCGCTCCGGCGAAGGCCAGAAGGTGTACATCTACTCGTCGGGCTCCGTCCAGGCACAAAAGCTTCTGTTCGGCCAGTCGTCGGCCGGAGATCTGCTGAAGTACATCGACGGCCATTTTGATACGGCTGTCGGTGCTAAGCAAGAGAAAGCTAGCTATGCCGCCATCGCTGAGAAAATTGGTTGCAAGCCGGAGGAAGTCTTGTTTCTGACTGATATTGTCAAAGGTAAGGAATTAATTTCTAAAACTAGGTATTTATTATGTTTTTAATCTTTATATATCCAGTTTCAAAAATCTTTGGGCTACTTATCTTTAAATATTTTTTAATATAATCTCTACATTTAAAACTATATTTGAGATGCAATAATGTGAATTGCTACTGGTGTGAAATAAAGTTCTATTAGGAATATTTAAAAGAAACAAAGTTTTATTTTGTCGAGTGGCGTACAAACCTGTTTTAAGGTGTCGTTAGAACCTGAGGTCTAGGATTTCATCGCCGGACGAGTCAGTGTTGTATCGGGTCTGGGTTTGGAGCAATTCATGTAATGTTGTCCACATTTATTATTAAAATTCTTAAATAAGGAAAGAAAAAAAGAGAAAAGACGTTTATTCACACCAAAGAGCGCGCACACCGATTTATTTAACTGAACTTAACATTAAAAAATAAATCGAAAAATTTAGCAATAACCTAATAAATTAATATAAATATGGATTTCACATTTCGCCATGTATAAAGATTTGTTTATGAGATATTTTGAAGAACTTATATGAGTAACGTTATATTTAAAACAGTAGTACTACTTTAGGTTTGTTATTTTGTGCAAACAATAATGTGTTGTGAATTTCCATAGTATTATATGGTATTGCGGCAAGCTTGTAGTGTTCCACCACTAAACAAATTCGTCCCTTATTTGTCCCTACTTCTTCCTGCGTATTACATGTGTTAACCACAAGTGGGTTGGATTTGAGCAGAGGCGGAAGCGGCCCGCGCTTCGGGCATCCACAGCGCGCTGGTGAGCCGCGAGGGCAACGCGGCGCTGCCGGCGGCCGCGGGCTTCCCCGTGCTGTACTCGCTGGCGCAGCTGGCCAACCCCAACAAGCGCAAGCCCGACTCGCAGGTGCCCCTCCGCTCATACCCATAGCACGCCATGCATGCACCTAGCGCTCTCTGTACTCGCTCTAACTGTATGTAGGCAGTGGTGGCTCCAGGGGGGAGCTAAAGGTCCCCCTTAAACCTTAAAAGCATCTCGAGAGTTTCTTACTAAAATCTTAAAGTGGACTTTACACAACCTAAAAAACAATAGCTTTCATCAAAAAATCAAAAATAATACCTTAATAAGTACTATTTTTTTCAAGTCATTACTGTAAAATGTTTTGTGAAGTGCTTACTCTGCTAAAATAGCCCCCGCAAGCCCCCGCTCCCCCACAAATGACAATCCTGGATCCACCACTGTATGTAGATAGATGAGTTGGTGCTCGCTGATGGTTACAGGTTATTGTTATGGTTCCTATATACAATAGACAAAATACCTGTCTCTGGGTAGTTCTACTTCTGTTAATGTTGATAACTCATTTTATTTCTATGTTTGTGTTAACCTGCAGTTTTAATCTTGTTCCACTAACTTTTAAAAATGACTACATGATATTGTAAGTTCTTGTTATTATTGGCATATATGGCTATGCAAGATAACATGGCTATTTCAAAGACATAATTAACAATGTCTAAGGATATTATTGGATACAGGAACCATTATGCTTTTGTATGCTTTAGGTAAAGGTTGTGATGATTGTGAAGTAGAATTGTTATTGGATAAATAATATAATTATATAATATCTATTTTACTAATATAAGTTAAGTTTTTATCTGAAATATTATGTAGAAAAATCTAGAAAATAAAATCATGAGAAACTTAATATCTTGTTTAAATGAAATACATTTACAGGCAGAATGACAACAAAAAAGTTCTCAAATAATATTAATAATTAATCATATCGTTATGTGTAGTTTGATGAATATTATTTATATATAAATTTATACATGGAATGATACCACATTGCATATGGATGCAGTTAGCTTAGAAAGTCTACTAATTAAGTAAGCTTTAAATTTGACTGGTTACAGTTTATTGAAGTTCCTACTCTATTAACCTTTGTGCTTCGCCAAAAGGCTGTAGTAGTAATGATAATGAAGGTAATAATTATAAAACTTTTTTGTTTTTTCAAAAGACTCACTAAAGAATACATACTTCCGCACCAAGGAATCATCCAAATAAGTAATGTGTGTTTAAGAGTGCTTTAGTGATGTTAATGCAACTTTTTATACAAATGAAGATATATTTTCTTGACGTTTTGTGTGTTGGCAATTTTTTTCCGTTTATTCTTTGGGGTGCATAGCTAACCTGTAGAAAAAAAAGAACACCTTTTGTATGATAACCTTACTTTCTCGATTATATATCACATTGATAAATAATGTGTTAATGCTAACCAAGTGTACCAACGTCAATGTCCAATGTTAAAACAAACTCATGTAAGGCGCTAAGCAGACGGGCAAATGGTTATCTGGATAGTAAAAACCCCAGACAATTTTAGAATATTGCTAAAATCTTTGAAAATGCTGAACAAATAGCTTTTATTTCTACTCTCGATGACGATAGCTTTTAAACAAAAGCTATCGTCAAAATCGATTTATTCGTTTAGGAGCTGTGATGCCACATACAGAATATAACACGGACACAGATAGATACACAGACAGTCATGCTAAACTTATAAAACCTATCTTTTTGCGCCGGGGGTTAAAAATTATCGTGCTTGACAACCGCGGACACGATTAGCGTGACTACCAACTACGCTTTGTGTGCGCGCCCAACGTCTTTTTCGGCTTTGCAACCAATATCTGATATGTACTGATTTCAATGTAACTAAAATAAAAAATAATCAATGTTTGTATGTACTCATATTGAAATCACTCATCATATTGAATTAATATGAGTATGAATGTTGGTTTTGACAAATCAATGGAAACACTTATCTATGAAAACTTTATTTTAAAATAATATGGATTTTACGAAAAAAGTACTTTCGGTTTCAGGATGAGCAACCAGCCAAAGTACTGAAGACTGACGTGGATGCTGATGTTAAAACTAGCACGGAGACAGAAGTGACTCCTGCACCAGAGAAGCCATCTGTTGCTGAAGCGCCTAAGAAAGAGGAACCGCCTACTAAAGTGGCGGAACCTTCTAAAGCAGAAGCTGCTCCAGTAGCAGAAGTTAAAGTTCCTGAATCGAAACCGGCAGGTGAGCCTGAGAAAATGGAGGTAGATGATGCTGCCTCTAAAGATAATGCTGCCCCAGCTGAGAACGAGAAAGAAATTGAAAAGACCGAAGCTAAAGTGGTAGAAGTTACTGACGCTAACGAAATAGCAGACACACCTGTAAGCGACATCGAACCAATAATAGAAGAGAGTAGCGATAAGACTGAAAAACCTGAGACTGAAACTATGGAAACCGAGTCTTCCGCAACCATTACTGAGCCTAAAGAGAGTGCTGAACTGAAAAATGGTGACAAAGACGCTCCTATTCCGGAAGAAACTCCACCTACCACAATTATTACGGAAATCAAGGATGTTACCAACGACAAAGAAGATATCAGTGAAGAAATGATTGACAATGTCGAACCGATAGTCGAGGAGCCCCCACAAGATATGGAGGAATTACAAAATGTAGGAGAGGTGCTCGAAAAAGAATGTGACGAAATCTTGTCCAAAGTGCAAGATGTTACTAATTTGGATAATATTCCAATGAAGCCAATGCTTAATACCATTGCTGAAGAAACAATGGACACAGATAACATGGATACAAATGACATAGTCGAAGGAATATTAGATTCAGAAATGGAGATGGAGATGAAGGAAAATGCGGAAAAAGAAGCTAAAGCTACGGAAAGTAAAGCTAAAGCTGCCGAAAAAGAAGCTAAAGCTGGCGAAAAAGAAGCTAAAGCTTCCGAAAAAGAAACTAAAGCTGCCGAAAAAGAAGCTGAGCCCGAAAAAGCTGCTGAAACTAAAGCCATCTCTGAAGAAGCAAAACCCCAAGATAAAACCGAGAAGCAAGAAATTGCTAGTACTGTATCAAAAACAGTCGCACCTGAAAAACCAACAGAGAAAGTTGCAGAAAAGAAAGTAAGTGAAGAGAAAGTAGAAGAAAGTAATGCTAAGGAAACAAAGGCAGAAGACAGCAAACCAGCAGTTGAAAACGCCACAAAAACTGCAGATGTTAAAGCTGACAATAAAGTAGAAACCGAAGTCAGTAGCACACCTAAAGCTGATGATAGCAAAACAAAATTAGAAGAAGTTAAATCAGCTGAAACAATAGAAGAAAAAAAAGTCGAGGCCGAAAAGTCAGAAACGGAAAAGAAAGAAGTGGCTGTTGAACAAATTAAAAAAGATACCGAGCCTACTCCAGTAGACACTAAAGAAAAGGAAAAAATTGCTGAAGAAGCCAAGCCTGAAGAACCAAAAGAAACGAAAGAAACACAAGTCAATGGAAAAGCGACCAATGGCGACGCTGCAATCCCAAATCTAAACGGCGATGCCAGCAAAGAAGACGAATTAAGTGCTCGACTCTCGATGGAAAACGGGAAAGAGGCAGTGAATGGTGCAAACGGGGACACAAACAAAGTAGACCAGGGTAAAAAGGAAAGTGCGGAAGTGGAGGTAGCCGACATCAAAGTGAAGACTGTCGCTGTGGACGAGCCCCGCAATGATCCGATAGAGCAACCCACGGAAGCATAAGATATTACGGTGAGTTCTATGAACCTTATACCTAACTACAATTCTTATATCCCATTATTTTGAAATATTTCTTAGTATCATATCAATCCAATTCAGTCATTACCAGTTGTTCTTAAATTTTATTAAAGATAATATAGCGGCTCGAAAAACCACAAATAATATTCTTTACAGAGATGTTTTTTAGAAGGGAGGGAATTATTAACCACTGGTTTCTAAAAAATCTAAATTAGTTTCATCTGTCAAGCCTCAAGACAATAGCTGTGATTGGATGTCTTATGCATAAATTGGCAGCTTTTTAGAAATGGGGGGTTAATCTGTCCAATTACATATATTATGAAATGTTTAGTACTGTAACTGAGCTACAAATATGCGCCATGTCATTATTTTTGTATTTTAGTACCTAAAAATTTGGTGGAAATATTTTATTATAAATCAAAAGAATATTGATTTCCTTTTACTATCGCTTTAAGTCTTCTAGGCAATACATTCTTTCATTGTCCCTTAACATGAGTATGGTTAAAAACAATTTACTTAATTAGTTGAAATGTTTCTTAATTAAAAAAGTGCTCAGTCGGACTTATCTTCTTAATCTATAAACATATTTAATCGTCCCTTGCAATCTATATCTCTCTATGTTATTTAGGTAGAAAGTCTGATCAGTAAAATACTGCATTTGACGATTATTTTCAGTGTCGGACGAGTGGAACTGCAGGGCGTCGTAGCGTTGTTGGTTCACATCAGAAGATTGACAAGACTGAGGTTGCCACGCTAAATGACATCACTTCCTAGTTTATACGTGTATTGAAATTTCACTGTGTACCGCGTCGTGGCGGACGGTGTGCACTGCTGACGCGAAGAAATACCTTACTTATACTTACTGTAACCGTAAACACGACTTGTCAGAACGCATTTTATTCAACGTATTACCTTTAACTGTACTTAGGTAACTTTTAGTACTATTAATATTAACAAAGCCCCAAGGTATGTACCAGTACTTACCTACTATACAATAATGTTCTTGACAAGTCTTTAATGTGTAGATTTTTATTACAACACCATTACCATTGCATTTCACTATATCAGGTGTGTACTAAGCATGAGAATATGTATTAGGTCTTTTGATATATTGATTTACTGAGCACCATTCCGGGTTAAACCTGCTGAAGTGAGATGCCATGTGTAGTGGCAATTTGTTGACTTAAGATTAATTTTGCTATAAGTAAAGTTATTGGATGTAAGTCACATAGATGTAAGATCGAAACTTTTTATTATTAGACATTCCTGTAAGCGTACAACAAAATGTGGGTGTAATATTTTTATTGAATTTCTTGCATAATTTCTTATGTTTTGTAATAAAAATAAGGCCAAATCATGGTGCTTTATACGAGTTGCCTGTTTGAAGGCGTTATGCTATTCCACTATTTCTGTATTACCCCAATCGATGGCACGATACTCAACTTTTTCGAGATTTTGTCGTTTTTGCGCTTCTGTATACGCTCAGCGCACAAGTTTGATACATTTCTCGTCGGAGGTAGTTAGGTGTGAACACTATAATGTAGGTAGCTGCGCCGCGCCTTTGGTTGTAACATTTAGTGTATCTGTGTATATGTGTGTGAGGCGAGGCTCGTGTGGACGTCGCGCAGAAGGCGCCCGGCCTAGCAGTGCGCACTGTCTGTCAGCGCTTATCGTATTTGACTTAAGTAAGATCTATTCATAAGTATTAACTGTATTGTGATTCTTAATTATCGTATATGTATAACTCGATTTTTCTTAAACCCACTGCCAAACCTGTGCAGTCGTATTTGACGTTGGTCTACTGGCTACTGGTGTTATTGTGATATGAGCATGACGCGGACAGTGAAGATAGTTTGATAGGCTGTGTTAAGTATTTATTGGGTCGGGTGCATAATGAACGCTTATGTACAGTTGGTTCTATTATTTATTTAGGCATCATAAAACTTGCTGTGTATAAAGTTTTATATAAATTATATGTTTCTTACTAATTTCTATGATTTGGACTTGGTTTAATGTTTGAGATGTGAGGAGCTTATTTTTTTGCTGTATGCCTTTTAAAAAAGGCGTTAAGAACAAAGCATGTGCGCTTCTTTTTTTAGAAACAATGTGGTGTTTGTTGGTGCGAATATCTTTAAGGTTGTGTTTGTCCTCGCTTTACTGCAACGATCTTAATCATTTCGAATAAGCTTTAATTGCAAGATAAGGAAATATGCCAAACGAAATTGACTGAGAATTAAACAGAACTAGTCTTATCTTAATCTCGAATCTCGGTGTAGAGATGTTTGGTTTATTTTTCAAATTTGACTGAATTTACAAAACATTGGTAGGGTATTGTTCTTTATTATTTATAAGTTATTTTTGTTCCTGTGTTAGTATATAAGGCCGAAACTGATAGTACAGTATTGAAGTAGTCTGTGGACCAACAACAAATAATTGCTCAGGCATCTTCGTTTAGACTGATTTTTTACTACTCTGACTGCTGTGTTCTATCATTATCTATGAGTTAAAGCTGGAAATATAAATATTGTAGCTTCATATTACTAGATAATGGATGAGCATGGTTCGACTTAACAAATAAGAAAATCAAACATTTAAGTTCGTACATTTTATTGTAAAAAAAAATAAACAAGAAATCTTAAACCAATTGAATGTATTAATTTTAATTGTCACAACTAATGACGTTAAAATATAATGGATGTAGATTTTTTTATTGGTTTTTTATTTTATAAGTGTCAGGACTTCTACTGATGGCTTACTAAGAAAATCCTCTGCTAATACAGTTTTTTTTATTCTTTATCGTGCTTTGACAGCCAAACAATTAAAACTGGCAAGTATTAAAATCTCCATTTTCAAAAAAAGTGTGACCCAAAACTGAAGATAATGTGATATGATGCAACAAGTAGTACCTGCTAGCGGGACGGATCGGGAAAGGAATACCAGTCTCCTTTCCCCAGTACAATGAAACACCTACGATACCAATAATATCGTTACGTACGTTATAATACCCATATTCGATCTTATATTACTGGTCTGATCTTATGTTACTGCTCGATATAATATTAGTGGCTATTTAGGTGTGCGTTACCCCAGCAAAATGTTGTGCTTTAGAGAGATGAGACTATAACCAATAATTAGTGTATCGTTAGGAGCAATTTGTTTAATAATAGCAAAATTTGTGTGGATTGTAGTTTCAAAGTTATTTGTGAAAAACAGATTTTGCTGGAGGAACGTTTAAAACGTTCCCCAGGCAAAATCGTTTTTTTTTTTATTCAATTTAGCCGGGAACCAAATACATGAATAGATAGGTTTTGTTGCGTAGTAAATGTTTGTAAATAGCAAAATTTGTGTGTGTTATGGTTCTTAAGTTATTTAAGATTTTGCTGCGGTAACGTTTTGGGATTTCCTATATCTCAAAAACGGCTCAATGCAGAAGTTTGAAAATAATACCAGTAAAAGACCTTAATTTGTTTAAATTTGTTTAAACATTAGTTTTTGATTTGGTCGACGGAAACCAATGTAAATTAATCAGTTTAAAAAATCATAAAATACCGATTTGCAGGTAAACTAATACACATATAAGCAAATAAACAGCTTCACAAAATGCCCGTGGTAGACGCTTATAATGTCAGGAATTTTTGATTATGTAACTTTACACGATATGAAGATATAAACCAATTTCATAATTTCAGACTGGTCATACTTTAGCGGTCGAAAACGCAGTTCTCATAACAATAACAAACATGGCGTACTTTAAACAAATTAAAATTATATATGAACATTCGTTCCTGTTAATTTCAGCTTTCAATTTCGGCTATTAATAAAGTTATAACAAAAATAAGAATATGCCACCAATTCGCCTATAAGCCGACCAAATTGAAAAGGTCACGTAAAAGCGACCGCCACATACATACGGCTAATCATTGCAAATTAGCAGCTTAGTAACCGATGTTTTGTACAGTTATGCAGAAAAACGTTATTCGTAAACCCGATTTTTTTACATTTTTAAGTGCAGGTACCTCATTACACAATTACTACTAGTTTTCTCTCTTTTCTATTTAAAAAATTAAATTCATTTTATTTATAGTTTTAAACAATTTAATGGATCATAACTATTTGAAGTCAACGTGAGTTTAAAAAGGTAAGTAATAATCTCAGTTAATAATGAGGTATAGCGTGAGGCTATAGATGTGCCGTCAAAAATTCTGACTTTAGGTACTATCGAATACTACATTTTAATTAATATTGTTATAAATATTATATTTAAGCGTATAATTAAGACAAAATATTGTGTCGCTGCTCTATGCTGCTGCCGCTGGGTCATCCGACCGAAATCAGTCGTGAACCTTAGGTATTTTGCAGAGAAGTGCTTGTGGTTTATGTGCGACTACGTCTTTGTTTGATTTGTGCTTTGTTTTTTTTGCAGATAGATGCACTTTGGCTTTGGGAGCAGCATGTGTTCACACCGTTGTTTATGTTAGGTAGTTCATTTTATATTCATTTCATTTCATACCAGTGATCTACCAGCCGGTACGTACAATAAAATGGCAGGCCGAAAAGGAAAAGTGCCCCTTCAGGACTTAAGAGTTGTCTTCGTTAAATATAAAGAAGTATTTAACGTTTGCATCCCCCAATCTTAAATAAAGTGTATGATGAATTGCGTCTTTAGTTTAATCACGAACTCACCAAAGCAGCCCTGGAAATATAAGTAAAGATAAATAAAGTTTTATTTTTCAATTATCTTGGAGAATGTAAAAACAATCATAACCATTTTATTATTTTTACTAACCCGACCAGAAAACTTTTGTATGCAACTGTACTAATAAAACATCCATATTATCCAGTTTATTAAAAATGGTTGGGCTTATGTATGTGGCGGTCGCTTTTACGTGACCTTTTCAATTTGGTCGGCTTATAGGCGAATTGGTGGCATATTCTTATTTTTGTTATAACTTTATTAATAGCCGAAATTGAAAGCTGAAATTAACAGGAACGAATGTTCATATATAATTTTAATTTGTTTAAAGTACGCCATGTTTGTTATTGTTATGAGAACTGCGTTTTCGACCGCTAAAGTATGACCAGTCTGAAATTATGAAATTGGTTTATATCTTCATATCGTGTAAAGTTACATAATCAAAAATTCCTGACATTATAAGCGTCTACCACGGGCATTTTGTGAAGCTGTTTATTTGCTTATATGTGTATTAGTTTACCTGCAAATCGGTATTTTATGATTTTTTAAACTGATTAATTTACATTGGTTTCCGTCGACCAAATCAAAAACTAATGTTTAAACAAATTTAAACAAATTAAGGTCTTTTACTGGTATTATTTTCAAACTTCTGCATTGAGCCGTTTTTGAGATATAGGAAATCCCAAAACGTTACCGCAGCAAAATCTTAAATAACTTAAGAACCATAACACACACAAATTTTGCTATTTACAAACATTTACTACGCAACAAAACCTATCTATTCATGTATTTGGTTCCCGGCTAAATTGAATAAAAAAAAACGATTTTGCCTGGGGAACGTTTTAAACGTTCCTCCAGCAAAATCTGTTTTTCACAAATAACTTTGAAACTACAATCCACACAAATTTTGCTATTATTAAACAAATTGCTCCTCACGATACACTAATTATTGGTTATAGTCTCATCTCTCTAAAGCACAACATTTTGCTGGGGTAACGCACACGCTATTTAGAAGAAAGATGTTTTGATCGATACTCTAAACCAAATTTTTTGTCCCAACTGTTGTACAGAGGAATGCACGTCAGTGTTCACATTTTGAAATTGATAACGCTTTTATTTTAAACTAATAAAGTTGATTATCGTCATTTGTTGATTAGCTAAAAGTATACCTACCCAATAAATCCTTGTTCTCAAGTTAAAATAGCTAGCCGTTTTAAATAAAACTGCAAAAATATTCTATGTAGTTAGAAGGTCATAATCAGTGAAGCAAATTCGGCGCAGGCGAACAGAGGAGGCGCGCCGAGCGAGGTGATGTGGAGGTTATGAATACAAAAGGTATAGAAACGTAGAATTGCGGCCGAGGAACGGAACGCAACGGACACAAACCGCCGCTCGAACGCCGGGGACCTATTCTAAACGTTTATTACTCCACAGACGATGAGTATGACTAATATTTTTGTTAAATTCTCCTCTGTAAGTATGAGACAAGTTTATAGTGCTTATATTATTTTCTGGGTTTGCATTTAGTCGTCATAAATATAGGTACCTATGTATTTATCGTGATGATATTTTCGATAATTTGGCGCGGTCTAAACAATTTCTCAAATCATCCGTACCTAGGTAGCGTAATAAGGTATATACTTACATAAGTAGATTATTAATAATCTTATTTATTTTACGCTTTTTGTAGTTTTAAGTAGAAAGAAGGACGTTAATTTGAAATCGGTTTGTTTTTTTTTTAAGTTGATGTCAAAGTCATAGTTCCATTCTATGCCTGTCAATTTTGAAAATGTGTCCTTAAGTTACATAATATATAACTTGCTCAGAGTTCGATGTCGTAATACTATATATAATAAGTATAAAGTACCTATTACGACTTCCAACTCTGACCGAGTTATATGATTTTGTCGCTCAATGGGTAGACCTATAAGTGCAACCTGAAGGAAGATAGGTTACTATATCAGCAACTTGGGAGTATCATCTAACTTCTTAACGTCTAGGAGAGTACCTTCCATCATCAGCTCTTCTGACTTACTTGAAAGAATACAAATATCGGTCCAAATATAGGTACCTATAATATTATTAATCCTTCGAGCTCCTAACCGTTAAGGAGTTGTACCTTTCATCACCAGCTCATCGACACGAGATGATGACTACCAGACGCTAATACTTTAATACCTTTAGAAAATTCTTGAAAAACGGAATTAGTGTCTACAAAATTTAAGGGTTGCCCTCGATTTTCCTGGGACCCCATCATCAGATCATGACTTTGTGACAATGGGATCACCGCAGAAGTATAGGTACCTACTCATTCGAATAAAAAAACGTCGGAGAAATCGGTTCACATACATAAAAAAATCATACAGTGGAACATAGAATCCTTTTTGAAAGTCGGTTAAAAAAGACTATTAATATTGACCAAATTTGTGTCGTTCCGAACAACCACCTAAACCTATTGTGCGATATTTTTCGTTAAAAAAGACTATTAATATTGACCAAATTTGTGTCGTTCCGAACAACCACCTAAACCTATTGTGCGATATTTTTCCTCGTAGTGTTGATAATAAGCGCCGGACGCACGCTGACGTCAGGGATTCTTGTGCACGCGCACGGCGCAGGCCAGTGCCTGTGAATCACGCGGCTATGTGTCACCGCCGACGCCGACGCCCGCCACGCTGCCACTGCGAGCAACACATACCTAACACATTAAATTAATGTTTGTCAAACTGTTTCACTCAGGATTTTAGACAGTTCTGTTATAAAACCTCAGCAAATGCGGGTACACTAATTAAGTTATCCTCTATATTGATGCATCCACTGTTCAGAAGTCATACAATGAATAACCTTTTCGTGTACCTAATAAGTACCTACCTACAATGTTTTTAGGTTTTATCAATTGTCTTGTATTTGCTTCGTTTGTGCCAAATTAGAGTAGACACGTGACTGGCAATCTTGCGACCTATCTTGTTTTGATTATACGCTGCGAATAGTTCGCAAAAAAAATCTAACCTCAAGGAAACAGACTGGTTTAACTTGCTTTTGGCAAGAGACAGTATGTTGTTTATGTAGCTAAGACATAATTTCTTATAATCATGCTTATAACCAAGGGCAATTTACTTTGGACTTTTGTATCGTATGATATCGTACGACGCAATGGAATTTACTATGAATATAAAGTTCTGTAGGTAAATTATAAAACGTCTTGCATCGTGAATAAAAATGAGTGGACAGTAAGTAGTGTGTCAGTGTGGGGCAACCGGTACGTACCGTGGACTGCCTGGTTGCCTGGTCGCCGGCCGCGGCTGACTTGTATTTTTATGTAACTTGTTGTTAGGTAGCAAGCGCTGGTCGTTGCGCCATGGTCCGCTCGCCGCTCGGATCGAATCCGTGCCGGCGAACCGTGCAGCCGCTGCTGTGGCGAATGAATTGAGGAAAACTGGGCTGCGTTATATGCACAGAACGCTGCCGACATGCCTGGATACCGATGGTCTTTATAGTCTTCAATATAGACCGACTACTAAGGTACATCTTACCTGTAAACGTTTTGTTTCTTCGAGTAAACATGATCCAATTTGCTAATCCTACTTAATTATAAAGTGTGCCCCAAATTTTATTAATTTCCGTTTATAAGTTTTTGCGCAAAATACTAAAAAAATATTAATCCTCATAACGCGCGAAAACATGTTTAATGCGCGTAAACAAAAGTTTGATATTTCTGATTAGGGTGGTTAGGACTCAAATCTCCGTCGACTGGTAAACTGCAAATGCGGTGCCGCGACGCGCGTAAACATGTTTATGAGCCCACTGTCCACTCTTTGACATCCTCTGGACCGTTTATTGATATAATCTATTTATATTCGCGAATGTATATTTGTGTACTACAACAAACAGCCAAAGGCAAATGCAAAGTGAACGCTGTAAATATTTTCAATCATATGCCCCGCAACTCGTAAGGATTTTAGTATCTATTAAGTATAACATTTATATTACTACTAGTAGTAATTTACTAGATGTTTATTAAGCAGCGCCAGTCAGCCACACATTAGGATACCTACATGTTTGCACAGGGAATCTTTAATATTTACCAGTTATTTTAAATAATAAATGTGGACAAAATCACATACGTTGCTCTGAACCCAAAGTATAACTAAAGCACTTGTGTTATGGAATCAGAGACAACAAAGGTACCACGAACACCTAGACCCGTGACAATGTAGAAAAGTGGTTATATTGACCCGTCCGGGGATCGAACCTGGGACCTCAGAGCTAGCGACACATTGAAAACCGGTGTGTAAGCTACTCGACCACGGAGGTCGTCAAAGTTTTAAATTAAATCATTTTTAATAAATGTGTAATCCTTAACTACATAAGTTAACTTAGGTAAATACACTCTGGAATACATATTTTAAAAGTCTTATAGTAGGTAATATAATTGAAATCACCCCACCGGCACAATGGTTGAGCGCCCGGCTTTTGAAAGCAAGACTTCATTTATCGTAGGCCATTGACCTGGTTTTCCTCAATTATTTTTGCATCTGTAATTTTGTCAAGGTCGGAAGTGCTATAAACACCTTTATAACTGTACATATGTATACATATACCTATTTTTTGCTTTGGTACTGTATAACTAATCGCACAAGTAACTACTAAAATTTTGCACACGACTTTTAAAAAGTTTTCTTAAATCTCAATAAAAATATCTACATATTTACATATTAGGTACTAACAGTACTAACACAACACCATCTTTTATAATACACAGAAATATTAAGAAGTTTAGTACACCACTACTAACTAAATACAAAGTTGAGTTTAAAACGCTCATAACGAGGGTAGCGTAATACGCAGTACGAATGCAACGCCTGCTAAGGGCTTAGGGCCGCTGCGGCGGTGTCCCCGGTACCCTTGGCCGGCAGTGCCCCGCCGCCCTCGACGCGACCCTAGCGCCCTCTCATGCCCTGCCGACCTTGCAGAGGGTGCTCTATGCGTTCATCCCGCTATTGTGACGCTCCTATCGCTCACAATTACTCTTAACATTACAAAATCTAACAGTTTCTTTTATCACACAAACAAAATTTAAACAAGTTCTAATTTCGGCCGAATTCTCAAACACAACTCAGTTTAAGTCGCCGTTAACCCTCATGGTGTCTCTGTCACTTTAAGCTGGAATATAGCAATAGATGGACATTTAAGAACGTCTTAAAATCAACTCGCGTTTAGAGATAACATTAGCAAATCCAAAAGATTATTTTGTCGCGAAAAACGTATTTTTGAGACACCTTCTAATTTATGTTTACTAGGAGAAGCTGAATTATAGCCATGTTTTTAGGCTCACGAAAACTATTATAGCTACTTTACGATGTAGGTAAAATACATTTCAGACAATTTTAGTGTTCGATCTTAAATTTAAATAACAACTAAGGAAGGTATTATTTTAGTTTGTTTCTGCACTTTGCCCTGTAGAGTTGTTTTATTTGTCTTGTGTCATTTGTGACTAAACAAAATTTTATTTAGGTTTTGAGTTAATTCTTTTAAAACAAATGATTTGTTTTAGACCTGTAATTTTGTTAATGCTGTAAAAATCTTTAATTTTAAACACGTTTATCTACGTGTTTTGTAGCAATACGTCAGGGATTACTATTTGACGAAATACCTACTACTACTTACATAGGTACATTGAACTTTATGCTCCTTACGCGTTTATTGTTAGTGCTTAAATTGTAACCCAACTCATTAATTGGATCAAATTTATGTTTGCAGAAAATGTAGGTTTAGTGTTCTATTGATTTATATATCACAAGTGCAAAATATAAGAATTCGTATTCGATTTCTAAGAAACGCTTGCTATTTCTATTTATTTCTTAAGAACTTAGATATTTATGTTGTATTGTGATATTTAATTGGTTGTTCTTTGGAAACCCGACAATGAATGTGCTTCTTAACCCAACCATTGCTCTAATGAGGGAATTCGGAAACGTCAGTCAGTTATAAGTCGCCGTTAAGTCGCTTACTGTCTCTGTCAGTTTAATAAATAAAAATAATAAATATATTTATTTGCGTAAAACATTGTATTAAAAGTTGCTACATTGATTTAAGGTGTATAGTAGCGACAGATACATATTTAAGAACGTCTTAAAGTTAAGTTGCGTGTCTTTTTTTTTCTACTAATGAATTTACTACTACCACTAGGCTATATTCTTAAGATAAAAAGAAGAATGTACGCTAATACGTCATTCTGTATAAGGGGATTTCACGAATTGCATATTTTAAAAAGGAATGTAGCGACGCTGTCATTCTCAAGTGCACCGACGATGACGTCATATCATGGCGACGTCTACGCGACGACTCGGTGCAATATACTACCAAAACTACTATAGTAGCATTGAGATCGTAGCTTTCGTAGTTGGGAAGAATATGTAGAAAGAAATCATGGAACAGTTTTTTCACGAAAATAAAATAAATCTTGGACTATGAGGTCAGTTATTTTTAAGTGCTGCTTTTGTCTATGGCAAAAATTTCTTCAGTCTAGCCTTTTTACTATTTAAGGGTCAGCTATCAGTGACACTAGATTATATATAGAATACTTAGAAAATAAATAAGTGAACTATAGAGCGCGCATATCGAGTACTACATGCAGTATACTGTTGGCACTAGTATGAACAAGTGAAATCGTAAAATTAGTGTTAAAACAAAGCGCACCGGTTTATTTAAACTATCTGAAAACCTAATATTACCCTAATAATATCGGAAGTCGGAACCGTCAATATTATCGCAAAACATCTGTCGTGCACGGAAAATCACTTAAATCAGTAAACGAGCATAGTACATTTAGCTAAACATTTGCTTACTTTTGGTACAAGGGGATACTAGCGATGCGCTCGCTCTACGCATGTCTATGTTTCTTCTAAGATAGAATATCAGCATTTTAATCATACACAATATCATGAAGCGACTAAACTGCTCAACCGATTGACTGGATAAAATAAATCTATTCGTTAAGTATTTCATGGAAGACGGTATAAATAAACTAAACATATATTAAAACTATACTTCTTAAAATTACACTTTTAATGGGTTAAAAGGACACTACATAGACTAAATAAAATTATTATAGTCAAGAGAAATTTTCTCAAAGTAACAGTTTACCATGGCCGACGAGAAAATCTATGAATAGACTCCGGACCCAAGTCGGCTAGAGTAAAGAAAAGTGCCGGTGGGTTACAGCACACACGAGCCATGTGAGTGTGGTATTGCTCCTCAAACCATGGCTCACTTGATGAGCTGCCCAGCGTGTCCTACCACCAGCACAACGCTACTGATAATGCTGTACACCTGGCTGAGCACTGGTCTGGTAAATCTAACTTCAATGCCAATCGACAATCTAAGAAAAAGAGTCAATCTTGGGTATACTCTCGTGCAACATATTATAGCTACATATAGCTACATACCCTGCTACAGTAAGGCATTATGCACGTCAATACATCACTAATTACCAATCTATTTGTAATTATCACTGTGAAGCTATACAATAAGTACCTACTATATCTACATAGTCTTTGAACATGCCTAGATATATCCTGTATTCCCTGAAGAGCTACGCACAAATGTGTCATTGTAAGTGTTCTAGATACTTCTTACGTACATTTTAAACTTGATTTTTAAAAGTATACGTTTGTTGTACACCCCGGAATCGAACTCGGGACTATGGCGTCGACACCCACTACAGAGATTGGATAATTGATTTTTCCACGTTGAGTAACTAAGCGCTATATTTAAATGGTAACTAATAATTGTTCTAACATTACTAAAATTACTAAAATTGTTTGTGTTTTCTATAACATACATCTATCTACTCTGAAACTTGTGTAGTATTGAGTAGTTATTTCTACAAACACCATGTTCAAAGAAGCTTGCCCCAATTGTCAATTACGTTTATAAATATCTAGCTACCCGTCCCGGCTTCGCATGGATAGACAAAACATTAGTGAATTATACATATAAACCTTCCTTTAATCACTATCTATTGCTGAAAACTGCATTAAAAATTAAAATCCGTTGCGTAGTTTAAAACATCTAAACGTACACAAGGCGGGAGCGACTTTGCTTTATTTGTATAATAACAATCGTGAGGAGTATTCATAATTATTTAAAACAAAACGGTTTACTCAGTTATATTCTCGGGATCGCCCGACTAGTTTCAGACTCAATAGGAGTCCCTGTCGAGTCGAACTGTTCGAATCGCGACACCACCGCCGCCACGTCAGCTCATGATTAGGGACTCCTATTGAGTCTGAAACTAGTCGGGCGATCCCGAGAATATGCGTGAGTAAACCGTTTTGTTTTATAGACTTTGTTTTATACTATGTAAAGATAAACCTTCCTCTTGTATCATCTATTATTGAAAACTGCATTAAAATCCGTTGCGTAGTTTAAAAGATCTAAGCGGAAACGACTTTAGTATTACTAAGTATGTAAAGTTGATAAAACCTAGTTGCTATTGGTAACTATCGACAGAAAAAATCCAGATCGCGCTGAAGAAGACTATCCGTTGTTGTCGTTTCATGTATAGGAAAGTGACTAATTTATTCGAAACTGGCGCTTAGATACTGATGTCGGATCCTTAGTAACTACTAATGGTACGTGTACTGGAGTGTGGGCATTAGTCTACAATTTTTGGAATGAAACAATGCTATGAAAGATTCTTGTTCTCAAGTCCGGCTTATTTCCCATAATTGTGTTACTTTTAAACGAAACAATCTTTTTCTAAAACAGTAGGTAGGTACAAAGTTATTATTATCTCGGCATGTCAAAAAAGTTGATTTATTTAACTGACTATGTAAGTCCTTAACTTTTCACTAGGTAACCCTTTAGTATTGTGATCGTATCGGTAGTGATTGATTGATATACTCCTCTATTCCAAAGCAATATGGTTGATTGTCGCTATTCATCACCGTACTTTGAAGTGTCCTAGAAATAGTTTTTACATTACATTGGTTTACTAGAAAAGCCTAGCTGAGCATTTAGTTGACTATTCAACCCTAAATTCTAACAGTTTTCTTCTAGCATTTCTCTTTCGTGAAATAATAAATATTCCACCATCCAGCAATATTGTCTTACACAAGCAAGTAAAAAAACCGTTATTTTAACTATAAAAACTTAATAACAATTTGTCGGACCTGGGAATTGAATATAGGACGTCACGCTTGACAGCCGCTGCTGCGTATAGCGAGCTGTAATTCTTTAATAGAATATTCTTTAATATTGTGGCACCGACATTTTCCCACGCAGTTTTTCTATTTTTAACCGCCTCAAAAGAGGTCCGTTTGACCCGTGCATTATACTGCATACATAAGGCCTATATCCGTAATTTTCTTCGTAACCTTTGAATCGATTTAAATAAATCTTTTTTATAGGAGGGGTTGGTCATTGAATTATTTTATTCGGGACATGTTTTTGTCCAGGTAAAGTTCGATAACGCTGTTTTTCTTCTTTTAATAAGTGGACTTAAGTATAATATTGTCAGCTACTGGTATTCGTAAGACATTAGCAGAATTGGAATTTATATAGACTTGATTGTAGCGAGTAGTTAATTTTTATTTTACTTTAAATCGTACGGTCCGTGTATAAAACTTATCCAAATTTTGATTTTTTTATCCATTTAGCACTGAAATATTTTAGAATGGTTCATCACACACAATATTTATACTGTCGTCTGAATGGTTTGTTAGCGTATACAGGTATCCGTAGTATAAGCCATATAACTAATTTAATAAACCCGAACTATTGAATATCTTTACTTAGTATAAAATAAAGTCGCTCCCGCTGTTTGTACGCTTGTATCTTTTAAACTACGCAACGGATTTTAATGCAGTTTTCAGCAATAGATAGAGTGATTCAAGAGGAATGTTTTTTGATAATTAATTATTGTTTTGTCTCCCCGTGCGAAGCAAGGGAATCAAGCAGCGTTATAGAACAGTGGTTGTTGCATCATGAACAGGAACTGGGATCTGAAATCCCAAGACATTTTAAAGCACTTTTGAAAGTCTACAAATAAAATTGACTTCTAGATTTCCCCTTAACATTAAGGAGTCTGTTGTTTATCTGGACCGCTGAAGCTGTGGTCTTCTCCATCTTGCAACCTTTTTCGCTGACGTCAACTATCTACGGTTAAGGTTATACTGGATAAACTTAAGCGGACTTTAACTTCCCTATAACACGAATATATGGTTTACGCAAATATTATCATATATCACAATGATATATATTACACAAAAACAAGGTAGATATTGCACTAGGGCGTCAAAACTGAGGCATTAAAGTTCGGGCAATTTGTGTCATTAAGTTAATTTCTATTTCTATCAATTTCCCTCAAATATATTTTATATGATATATTTCATTCACTAATTACATTATTTTTTAAACTTCTCGCAGTATTGATAAGCGCCATCTTTATTAAAACATTATTGACTAGCTGTGCCCGCGACCTCGACCGCGTGCAATTTTCACAATAATTTTAGAATTTTTCTAAAATAGAAGTAGCCTAAGTTACTCCTTATTACATCTATCTGCCAGTGAAAATCCCGTCAAAATACGACGGATCAAACGGACAGTCAGACAAACATTGTAAAACATGCTATTTTGGTATATGTTCCGTAAATACATTCATATACATGTAGTAAAAAGCGGTTATTTTGATATTACAAGCATATTTTAATTTTATTTATTTGTATGTATGTATAGATGTATTAGAATTTCTCATGTAACTTAACTAGCTCCTAATAAGCTTTCCCTGGTATCATAATATTCCTGCCGTGATTCAGTGTCCTGTTTATTTAAACGCCCTCTCAGTTTAGGATATTAATAAGTGTTATAATCATACACAGATTTTGAAAATTATATTAACTAAAAGTTGTATTGATTAAAGTGCTGTATGATGGGTATATTATGTAAGCAACCATAGAATACACTTTGTTTTGTGTAATTAAGTTCATTCTTTATACACTGTCCTTTACTAGCTATTGCCTGCGGCTCCGCCCGCTTGGGTGGGTTATGGCGGTAAAAACTATCCTATGTCCTTTCTTAATATCCAAGCGTGCCCCATACCAAGTTTTATCTAAATCGGTTCTGCAGTTTAACCGTGAAAGCGTAACAGACACGCAGACAGACAGAGTTACTTTAGCATTTATAATATTAGTATAGATAGTATCGATTAGGGTTTTCTACGACAAGGTTCTATGAATAAGTTCCTGTTAGCGGACAGTTAAAAACAAAAGTCTCGTATGTCTGTCGTTCTTAAAATAGGCAGTTTTTCAGGATAACTTATATGTCGAAGTTAAGCGCTAGTGGCCTCGAAGTTATGAGTGAAAGGCAATGGGTGTGGTACAGCTCTGCGCTGCCGATTGGCGGTGAGGCGTTTACTTCTGCGTGTAACATATATAGAAACAAAAGAAACCTCCCCATTTGACGTTCACTTTTAAAATAACTAATTGCATTATGACATTGAACAACGCAATTCTCGGAAGGATGTAGTTTTTCCGCATGCTCTGACCAAACAAATTTAATCACCAACAAAAAGCAAAATCTTTAAGCAATTCAATTTTTGAAATACTGTTTTTCTTAAATGAAAAAACGCCGCAATAATTCTGCACCGACGATTCTATACCGGTAAAACTAGCAAAATAAGTAATACTGGCCAGTAACAGTCCCACTGATGGGCAAAAGCTAAAAGAGCCTCTTCTTCTCAGAGAAGGAACGTACATTGAGAACTGCAGTGGGAATGTGGGATAAACTAAATACCTTAAACAAATAAGCAAACAGCAAAATTCTAATAGGTAATAAGTTCCGTTCGAGCTTAATATAAACTAACCTTGAATAAATAAACATTTAAATATATAATTATAACTAGATACGACCACAAAGTTAGGAAATTTACATAGGTAATGTTTATGTGTGTAAGACAGTTTAATATAAACAGTCATTCATGTAAAAGATGGATCCATCATTTTAATCCTATCAGTAAATTGGAGGACAAAGGGAAAAATGACAAAATATTTTTAAGAAAACTGCATATCCTGCCTGCTAAACTAATATCAATTTGGCATTGGCATTGTATTAGAATTAAATGATTAGTACTAAATACAGGTGGTACATCAGTGTAAGTTGAAGACCCTCACAACATCTTTATTACAAAGCAATAAGATTCAATTTCGTAACTCTTTGTTACCTCCGACTATCACCAGTCCTACTTCTGAAGCCACCCCTCAATAATGCCCCTTTAATAATTAAAACCAGTACCATCTCCCTCACTGCGCTTTCTCCCTAAGCTGAGATCTGAGGTCCATTGTAGGGTGCTCTTACCTACAGTATTTAGATATGTTTAGGAAACCTAGTTTTTTTTATAAGTATGTTTAAAAACGTAAGGTGTGATATGATTTGTTTAAACATTGGGTATAATGTTATATTAAGTATATTCTGAAGGTTAGCGGAAAGTTTTAGCTGCCTATTAAAGTCTGCGAAATTGGCGAAATGTTAAGGACGAATGCACACACAAATATTTTCTTCTGTAACCAAACTGATGGCTTTAAGGCTCAGGAGACATTTTAAGTAGATTTAAACGTAGTTTTGAATCAAAAATATACTTCCGAGTGTTAAACGCATAGGTCTAGTGGAATGGCAGTAAAAAGTTCGTCAATCTCAAAAAAACATTTTTAATTGACGTCTTTAATTTGGAACAGACTACATACCAACTTGTTGTTAATGCTGGGAATAGGCTTCTACACGGTTCTGCCAATAAGCGATACAGTAGAGTTCTTGTCTGTCTTGTAATCTATACATATTATAAAACAAAGTCCCTCACTGCGTATATCTGACTGAACGCGATAAACTCAAAAATTAACGAACGGATTTTCATATGGTTTTCACCAATGGATAGAGATGATTCAAGACAAAGGTTTCTTTGAATAATTAATTTATGTTTGTCCACCCGTGTGAAACCGGGGCGGGTCGCTGTATCTTATAATTATGGCATTTTTTAACGTCTGCTGTTCTTCTTTATATTACTTTCTAATATTTTAGAAGAGAAATGTTTACTTTACAAATCTCAGTTGGAAAATAATTACTTAAAAACAACATTTTGGTTATAAATAACATGCTGACACAACCCGTAAGCTATTCGTCATTTTACATAATACAAATTACGTAGCGGCTCAGTGGTAACTTACCGGAATTGCAGTGGGTTTTCGGTACCAAACAAAATAACTATGACTTTAAAAAAAAATACTAAATAGGTCATCATATAGGTATTTTGTTTTTTTTTAAACTATTTTTTTTAATTTAGTATAATACTTATTAAACAATCCTGTGAAGTGTGTTGTAATATGCATATATTTAATAATAATAATTATAATATCTTGGAACAACTCACACACGGCCATCTGATCCCAAACTAGGCAGAGCCTATATTATGGAAAACCAGACAACTGATAAACATACTTATATATTTCTAAATAAATATATTTTTCAGATAAATTACATCCAAACACAGAACAAATGATCATGCTCATCACACAAAGATTTGTCCTGGGTGGGAATCGAACCCACGACCTCCGGTTCAGCAGTCAGGGTCGCTAACCACTAGACCAACAGGCCAGCCCAATATTTCGGATAAATAAAATAAATTATTTATCTGGCTATTTATTATTTGCAAAACTGTGACTTTGAAATAAAAATGCCTCTGTTACGCCTTGAAGATATTGGTGTAACGATATAGACATATAGTTGATATAAATATATACAAATTATAAAGTTTCCGTCCTGGTTTTAATTCTGGGAAGCAGCTGAGTATCATTCTAACATCGATTGGACCCAGAAGTTTACCGGCTGCGACAACTAGATACGCAAAGGGTCTCATGATCTCATATCATTGCCCTTTTCCCCATTCGCATGTATAATTAATACGATATTTACCAAGCTCTGTTGATTTTATAACAGATAGCCAAGAATTATATGCTAGAAAAATTATATAACTCAAAAGAATAACTTTACAAACAGGGCAATAAATCTGTTAAAATCTCGCTTTGCATTTTATACAACGAATTATATAAGAATATTTACCGTAAGATGAGCATTTACGTATAATAATTAAAATAATTATTGATTTTTAGAAGCGTAAATCTGATCGACTAAAGGTCTAATTTGGTACACGCAATATTTTTTGGTCAACAAAGTTATTATCATTAATGTAATACGTTTTCATTTAGATTTACGGAACCCCAAAGAAACGAAGCTAAGTGCTGTCAGCTCGCTGTGGTATACTGTCGCACCTTCCATCCAGTTTTAAATTCGCAGCGTTATATAAATTTTTGACACCGAATCTGTGCTCTCCACAATATCGGCCACCCTGTACCACGATACTTGGTGGAGCTTATCACCGTATTCATTTCAATCGAAACCGGTTGATAGCTGCTTGGTATCGCTGGTTGGTGGGGTATCGTGGTATAGGGGTAGCTGTTTTTCTGATGCGATCAGAAACCGGTTGACCATCAGCGTAATGACGAGCGTACGGCCGTGCTCGAGCAACTAACAGAATCGGTGTAGGTAAATATCGAATAAACTACTTACTTTGCATTATTAGAAATAGTTTTATTAAGGCAAAAGAAATTTGTATTTAATTTATAGGTTTCTTGGTTCCTGGACACAACTTGAACGAAGTTTCACCAAGACTTCCTAAGTATACTCAAATATATTTTCAAGTGTTTTCTCATTGTAAAATATGAACAAGAATTAATTGTAATAACCGCAATCTCTGGACACCTAAATATTTTGGCGTTTTTACTTCCAGTTCCTTCGATAAATGAGATTCAGTAAGGATATTAGTAGGTCCAGATTATCTTAGTTCATTATAATCTGCAATACTATCCAGTAAGTAGGTACTAGTATCGATAAAATTTTGGGTGTAATCGAACATTATATCTATTTATATAGTAATCGATAACCACGCCTAGCTTTTGGCTCTATAGAATAAGGATTGTAGAGTGTAGTACAATCTAGATAGGTCTTACATTCTGATGACAGATGACTTTTTATTTCATTTAAGGGACAACTTTGAGCGTAGTGGTTGAAACATTGAGTTTTTGGGCAAAGCTTCGTGGGTTTGATTCACGCAGTAAGATTGTTTATATATATTGTCCTTTCCTTTTTCTTCATTTGTGTAACGCTTTGGAATGTTCTTTGTTCTTTATTGAGCTGCAGAGATTTTCTGTCAATAATGGCAGTGGTAAGTTGATTGTTCCAGGCCTTCTGGACATATACGATCATTATTATCAGTGTATTTATGAACATCTGTAATTGTGTATCTTCGTTCTTTGCGTCAAATAATCCGTTGTAATTTCCGTAGATATTTACGTTAGTTATAAGATCAAACGTTAATGCAACTGGTCTTTACGTTTCTGAAGTAGGTAGGTACTTAGGTATATCCATGCGACGGAAGAAATTCTTAGAAAATCGATGAGGTTTTAATATTAAACTACTTATAGGTAAAAGCCGATCATATCATGTCCTTGCTAGATTATTCCTAATACTATCTAAAAAGACAAGCAATATTAAAATTATAATAGCCTAATATATAAAAAGTATCCCTTAAATTAGTGCATAGATAAATATCTACTCACAAGATTATAAATGAATGTAAAGTGTTACTTACTATGTTTTGGAACTTTATAAACAATTTAATAAATACTAATTATTAAGTACATACTAAGAGTAAATAATTTAAGAGGCTATATTGAGGTAAAATAACCTCTTTGGATCGTCATCGATTAGAACGAAGTCTTGTTCAAGCCACCCCCGCATACATTTATATTTCATGATGCTAACGTACCTACCTACTATAGAAGCATTATTATACAGAAAAGAAAGCTATAAGTACATATAATGAACCTAATATTGTTATTAATTTATAGGCAAAAATTAAAACCTTAAATGAACTGGAAATCTTAAGTTGTTTGTGAATCAGTTTTCAAAACTCATTTAAAAATAACCCGAATTTAGAATCGAATCCTATATCAAAATTAAAAAGCTAACTTATGTAGCTGTCATATGAGCGTAAATACAGAAAAATGTATCTGTAACAAAGAATATATTTATTTCAAGTAAGAAATCTAAAATCATCAATGTTGTATAGATTTTAATAAAACAAGTGAAAAGTAAGAGACTGTTACTTTTAATTAAAATTATGTTGGCTGTTACGTCAACATAATAAACGTCAGTGAAAAGAGCGGGAAAGTACCCCAGCGGCGGCCATATTGGATGTGAATTGCGTTCCATTGTGCGCAGCGTTTGGCCGTCGGTTCGCCACGTGCAGAGCACATCTGCCGCGCGGGTGACACCGGCACCCTCCTGCCTATATCCCAACCATTGCTCGCCCGACCATCTTATTCACTCTATAATTTATCGAAAATAATATGCACGCCATAGGAAAAACATTAAAACTTCATCCAATCACATTAAAGTGGCCTCATATTCCTTTGTTCTCGGCCGTAATACACATTCCGAAAATACTTTGTTGGAAATATCTTCCAGTTTAGTTTTCAGCGTAAATATTTAGTAAAATGATTAAGAATATTGCTTCTTATTAACATTAAATCATACATTTACCTATAAACTTTACAATTAATTTGGCGAAATAAAATTAACACGAGAAGAACAACAAAACCGTTGTAATAAAACCGATATTAGTGCGGTAGCAGTGTGCGCGCATGCGCGGGCCGAGGGTCGCTCCAGGCCTCCCCTTCCTATTACGCACTCTATTTAGGGGCTGCTACAAAGAACAACTCCGGCCTATCTATTTTGGTCTCACTCCGGAATATTGTCATAGACAAAGTTATTGGATTCTGAACGTTCCTGCTATGCCGTGCCTTGATGAATATGGTAGGATCGCAGGCACGAATATATAATTAGGATAATTCGGAAACAATGACTTGAAGTTGAAGACTTATGTTAGCGTCACTTTATGTTTATTATGGTATATGAACCCATCTACTTTCGGCTGTGAATTTGATAACTAGATTAGATAGGTAGTTAGTACACTATATGTATACACATACTGAAACTTTTAGTTAAGTAGTAAATAGTATTATTAATTATAATAGTCTACACAAATAGAAACAAAAACTAGTTGAGAGGTTTCATGTTTCAAATCCTTTGATAACAAAACACTCACAATAAAATGTCATAGGTAAGATGTTTAATTTATTTCGTATCAATAATGATTTGGTGAGCTGGCCGAAGTCGGGCGGAAGCGGCCGGGCCGGTGCCGGTCCGGTGGCGATCCGTCGGCCGGCTCGCAGCGGCTGCGGAAGCGGCAGCCTCCGGTCCGGGAAGGGGGACCCTCAGAAAGGTCGCAGGCTCACATTGCTGATGGGCTAAATCTTAAATTAAATACGATGAAAGCTTGACGCAACACTGATTTTCTGTATATTGTGAAAGGTTGGTTGAAAGAGTTGAATGTCGAATCTTTATCAATATTCTGAAGTAATAAGCATAAACGTTCTTTGTTTTTTTTTTTTATTTATTTTGCGTGAATTATTCAACATTTTATAAAATGTAATACATATGAATCATTAAGTTATAACTAGGCATTTACTTAAAAGTATGTAACAGTGGCGTAGCTACCGGAGGGCTAGACGGGGCTGTGCCCCGGGGCCCCCAAGCTCGGGGGGCCCTCGGACTCTGACTTACAAACGATTTTTTTTTTAAATTTGTACATAATTAACAATTCACAATTACCTATTTATCGTCACCGAGAATCATTTATTATCGATACTTAACTATTTTAAGATGATTGTAAGTATATCTCTCATTACATTACTACGTTCATAGACAAACAACACAAAGTTTTTGATACAAGTTGTAAAAGATTTGGATTTTAAGGAAAACCTTATTAATTGATATATGTATTTGAATGAGTATTTTGTTGTTTTTCATATTGTGTGTTTTTTTTTATAAGAAAATAAGGTTAAAAATGGGTTTTACAGTCTTATGAAGACGCTAAGACGTGATTTTTTGTCGGAGCCGGGTACATGATAAGACAAGTTAGGAAAAATCCACATAATTCATAACAATCCTACTACACTTGGATAGTATTCGTACGAATGTTTGACGGAAACGGAAGCTTTTGTCTCGTTTTTACTTTCTAGTGAGCAAATAGGCAAATTCGCAAAGCTTCGAGCCGCATACATGTGTAGTCGGAGCATTATAATAGGTAGTATAGGTTTGCCACGGTAATATTATCTATCAGTATTGTAAATCGACCCTGTTTTTGAAATAAAGTCTATAGCTTTCAGTCGCGCGGTACGTATAGGCGTGTGGACTGGGTATGAAAAGGACATATCCATTTAGTCCACCAAATACTTAAAAAAGAAAATAAAACTCGTATTTTTTCTTTTATGAAATCAATAAAAAAGACAAAGTTAAAAC
The DNA here is from genome assembly GCA_932294365.1 of Diachrysia chrysitis. Classification (NCBI taxonomy): domain Eukaryota; kingdom Metazoa; phylum Arthropoda; class Insecta; order Lepidoptera; family Noctuidae; genus Diachrysia; species Diachrysia chrysitis. Next base: position 6,212,768 of record OW028661.1, read on the forward strand.
GCTTTAAAGTTCAGGAGTGGGGGCTTGTGACGTCACGTCTTGGTAAAAATTGTAGCTAGAAGTGACGCCACGCGACATTTCCTTTTACTGTATCTTCCCCATTATTTGTTTAAGGAAAAAGGAAAAAATACGTGTTTAATATTTTTTAATAGTATACGTGACGAGTAAATAAAAAAAAATGTCCACATACTTCGAGTTTCTATCTAGTTTAGTGAATGTATGTTTTTTATTTAAACATCAAAATACGTTGTGAATTAAATAGAAAGTGTTCAATAAAAATACATGTTCTTTTTTTATCAGTAGAATTAATTAAAAACCATGCTTATAATATGTTTAATTTAGGATTAAATAACAAATCATTCTGATAGATTTGCGACCGAAAAATATTGGGCCTCGACTGACACGTACGAAATTTAAATTGAATTGGATAAAAAATCCACATTAAAATATAAAGCTTAATTCAAAACTTTTAATTGTAATTGTACAGCATAAAATATTCTACAATTGCTCCTTGCAATATTAATAAGATTTTTTTGATTGAAATAAGTACTTGTACTTATTTTGTTTAAAAAACAAACACCGTCTGTTCGTCACGGCGGCTGGTATATTCGCGACTGGTTGCATGCCGAGCGCATGTTAAGGTAGCTCGCGCTTCGTCCATATTTAAGATTAGGCCCAAACATACTCTCTCCTAACCCGACGATAAAACAACGCTTCTCCAAGAAGCATTCGAGTTAGCTAGCAGAAGCAATACAAAATACAACCGCCGTATATTACGTCCTCGCCGGCGAGGCCCGTCGGTAAAATAATTGTACCCCCCCCCCACGTCCCTAGTCAAGCTGGCCTGAGCCGGCCAAACTAGCAATAAAAATATGTCCTTAAATAATAAAAACTTAGATCCAGCCCTCCCTTGCTGTTTTGGCCTTATTAAGATTGTTAGCAACGAGATCCGAACCCCACAGTCCTTAGTGAACGTTGCTAACGTAGTTAGTTTTTCTATTGCTCTAGCTGGAGGCCCTTAAGTTTCTCCCCAAAAGTCCAGTGAAGCAGTCAAAGTCTGCACTCAGGCTAACTGCGTAGATCTCTTCCAGAAAAAAATGTTTATATGAAGTTACAATACTGATAAATAATATTACCGTGCTAATGCCCTCTGTCGATCGATATACATTGCATTCGGAACCAAGAGAATTTAAATAGTTTACTTGGGGCCCTAGTTTTATTTTTTGCCCCAGGGCCTTTGGTTTCCTAGCTACGCCACTGGTATGTAATATTTATTAATGAGTAAAATCAAACGTTATCTGGGTACAGATTTAGAACTAATCGATAAGTCTGCGCGATGCGGGGTTAGAACCCGTTACACTTCTGATAGAAAACAACAACTACTCTGCACTAGAACTGTAAACGATAAAGTTTTATTCATTTTTAACCCTGTGCACGTACACTTAGAGTATATTATGTCTGTGCAGCGTGCTCTAAAGGTCAAACTTAGTGTTTGTATCTCACATAAATCAAGGAGTCTGAAAAAGTCTTGTAATTGTGTACATTACAAAATGTACGGAATTGCATGGAGGAGATATCTATCCTTATAAAATTTATGAACTGGTGTACTACGCCCTATCGAATATTACGAAAAAAGTTTTCTAAATATTCTGATGGATGAAAGTGAAAATAATTTGTTAAATAAAATACGTAAATAATTGGTTCATCTTATTTATTAATATTTCTCATAGTTGACGCTTTTTGCTGCTTCTCTGTTCTAAGAATCTGAAGGTGGATTATTTATCAAACAACACAAGTCACTACCATTGTAAACTATGTTCTATGCAGTATGAAATAAGGTTCGTTATATATTACTTTATTTTAATACACGAACGATTTTACGTAGTTGTTAGGGCTAGCTGGTTGGACGTAGAATGTATCGAACGAGGTAAAATTTGGTGCTCGTGTTCGTAGAGTTTTAGAATATGATCTATGAGCACCCTGAAAGGTGGAAACGTTAGACACTTAGAGTAAACATAGACAAGCATAGAGCGCGCGCATCGCTAATAGTCCCTTGTGCCGAGCGTAAGCAAATTTATAACTAAATGTACTCCGCTTATTTACTGATTTGAGTGATTTTCCGTGCGACGACAGACGTTTATGCAAAAATATGGACGGTTCCGATATTATTTGGGTAATATTAGTATTTTAACATAGTTTTAAGTTCATGGATTCAGACCAGAACTAAAGTTTATAAATTGTCCTAGATTTTGGATTTAATCTCTTGAGCACATGCCCGTTAGTATCTAGGTGGTCCAGTGGGTTTTCTGTGGTTAAGAACTAGCATTACCCTAAAGAAACTACTTTTAAAGATCTTTATCGATCAAGGAAAACGCACTGATTAGGAAAATAAATAAAAAGCTATGAGCAAACCTTGTAATCAATACTTTTTACATCTCTGGCTACATTTAGTTCTATATGAATGAAAACAGAAATAAATCAATAAATTTCTTTCGTAATAGGTTTGATCAAGCACATCACCTATTAGCTGATCGATGATGAAGGTGGCCACATCACCTCCATCAACTGCCAGACCACCTTAGATTTGGCAGATGACGAACTAATAATAATGTTGGTAGCAGACTTTCTGATTTAAGAGATCAGTTATAGTTTTAATTTTGGTCCTTTTGTAACTTCTTAAGTACACGTCCTGAAGCTTCCAATGTCACATTCTTGGTTTTAACTCAGGTTAAAATTAGACCTACAGTCCTAGCTCTGACAAATCAAGTGTCCTTAGCCAAGGCACCTGTCAAGGCCTCTGTCAGTAGCCCCGTTTGCTTGTACCCAAGTGTAATGTACTACACTGAAGTGCTTGTAGTTGTACCTGTATACGACTTTAAGATGATTTGGTTGATTTATTTTGCAGTAGGAAGCGTTGAAGGATATTTGATACTTTGACTACTTTTAGGATTCATCTGCCCTTCAAAACTTCCTAAAAAAATTGGCAGAAAGTAGTTTTTTTTGTTAGTAATGTTGTGTTAAATGCTTTCAGATCTGTAACTGCCTTAAGCAGAAAACTGCTTAGGAATACATGAGAAGAAATTATAAATAAAATCAGCACCATTAAAAAAAGTAGACGGTGCAAGAATTATAATAAAATGGTCTGAGATAAAGTCTATCATATGTACGAACGTATCATATGTAATGCATAAACAAAATATTTTGAGGTAATCTATTGTCATTTACAATAAAGAAAGGTATGTACTTAAACATATCGGTAGTATATGGGTTTTTTTATGAAACAATGAATTAAAAACATGTTATTTATGAACTGGATAGATTACCTGTTAAAACTAGACGTTGATTTCATGTCAGTCAAACATTCATTCTTATGCTTCAATCAGAAAAAAGTTTTGTAAACAGCAGTGTTCTTGCTATTTGTAAGCAGATAAGATATTTCGGGAGATTTTAATGAATCCAATAGTCATCTATCTATGAATATATAAGTGCTTTACTTATAATACATATCTATTAAATTTTATATACATAAAACAAAGTCGGGTTAGTTACACAAATAATAAAAAAAAAAAAACTCAAGAACGTATACACCGATGTTTGTGATCTTTGATTTGTTGGATTTGATGTGTTTTACGGGAAGAGGAATTACATCCGCGGGTGTAACCGCGGGTCACGGCTTGTAAAAAAGCCAGCACACCTAATCAGCAGGGGCCCACATTACCGACTTAACGCCTAATTTCTGCACTAACAAATCCAGATCGTATGAAAATTTACTCCAGTAGGTATTAAATTAAGTCCTCTATAGATAGTATTAAGATACTGTAAATATCAAGAGAATATTTAGTAATTTCCGAATTACGATGAGTAACATGGACGACATTTTTAAATCATAATCTACAAATACAAGATTTCAAGTATCAGTTTAAAGATATCCCAATCAAACACGTCCATTTAATAAGCTTTGATAAACAATTGTTTGATAAATTGATGAATCATGATCGTTTATTCATGCTTGGTATTAAGAGTATGTATAAGATGGCAAATGAACTGCTAAGCAAAGAAAGAAACACAGAATTTTTTATTTATCTAATAATATCTTGGGACAACTCCATACACGGCCATCTGATCCCAAACTAGGCAGAGCATGTACTATGGCAACCAGACAACTGATAAACATAATTATATATTTCTAAGTACAAACATTGAACATAGATAAATTACTCCCAGAAAAGACGTCCTGGGTGGGAATCGAACCCACGACCTCCGGTTTAGCAGTCAGTGTCTAACCACTAGACCAACAGGTCAGTAATATTACAAAAGGTGAAAAATCAAATACTATAGTCTCATATTCTACCCTTTTTGGTGTAAGAATGTTGTTGCTTATTTAACTTAATTTTCTAATCATATAGGAACCTATATCTATAACCTTTACATCATGCAAACCATTATTTAAGAAACTTAAGATCCTAACACTAACTTGTATTTATATTGTCGAAATCTGTAAATTCACAAAGTCTCATTTAGAGCTATTTGAAAAAGTGGGAGATAACTGTTATTTCAAAACTAGATATCCAACCAAATTAAGTCTTCCCAGAATGAGAACTGAGCTTTACAAACGAAGCTGTTTTCCTATGTGTAGGTATCCAAATTCATAATAAACTTCCTGTCCAACTTCGAGAGTTACCAATTACTCGGTTCAAGAGGGCACTACGTGGATGGCTAATAGATAATCCTTTCTACTCTATAAAAGAATTTTACAGTATAGGTTTCCGAAATAATCTTATTATGTATAGTATATGAGCTACTTGAAATGTAACATTTGCATGTCATTATCTTATGCCTGAATACCGAACCTATTGACCTTTTGTAACACCTTTTATGTAAGTGTATTCAATTGCAAATAAATCCTTTGACTTTGACTTTGACTTTAGGAACACTATAAAGGTAAAAAATCATCATCATATTTTTTATGGCTTTAGTTTACCTGGTTGTATTTTTTTTTGGAAGATGTCTACGCAGTTAGCTGAGCGCAGGCTTTGACTGTGTCACCGGACTTTTAGCAAGAACATTAAGGGCAGCTCCAGCCAGAGCAATAGAAAAATGAACTGCGTCAGCAACGTTCACTAAGGGCACCCCCTGTGGGGTTCGGACCTTGACTTAGTGCGTTGCTAACAATTTTAATAAAAAACAGCAAGGGATGTCCTGATCTAAGTTTTTTTTTATTTAAGGACATATTTTTATTGCCAGTTTGGCCGGGGTAGTAGGGACGGGAACCTGATGGTACTGTGAACATTTCTGTCTATGGACCTTTCCAACATATCTTTCTGTCCATAGAGATCTTAGATTTACATTGCCCTGGCAGATCTTTAAAATAAGTTTTTACCCAAATATATATATTTTTTCATTATTTTTACTATATCTGATGCATAGAGCATGCATACAGAGATCTGTTAAATTAGGATATAATAATGAAGAATTAGCAACATAGATATAAATGTGATTGCACAATATTACGCAAAATAATAATATAATGTGGCAACAGTTAGATAAGCTAATCTAAATTTTGTAATATTTCTTCAGTTATTTGTTTTCAACGTCCAAATAAACGCTATTATATTTTCCTTGAATATATTTTTTTTGCTATATGAGAAGAGGCCTGTGCCCAGCAGTGGGACATTTATAGGCTGGTATTATTATTATTATTATATATATATTTTTGACGTGACAACGTCTTATAAATTGGTTTGCCGGGTGACACTTCAAGAAACTGGGTAACGCTCCGCTCACGTTATGCGCTCACAATGAGAGCGAGTGAGAGGCACGCGTCCCTTCCACTCGGGCATGGTTAGCCCGCCTAAGAGCGAGAGAGACAGACATTGACATTGACAGTCGTTGTCACGTAAAACTTTCGCCCGTATACCGACTTTACAGGCAACCAACGATTTTTTTTTTATTTAATTCTTTATTTTCAGGCGACAAGGCCCATAGAAACAAATTACATAACTACAAACAATACCTATAAGCTAGTACTAAGTACAAAAGTATCTATACAAATATAATAACAAACTACGTACAATATAAAACTTTACCACTAACACAAACATACTATACATAAACAATAAAATATATGTAAAATATGTAGATCGATTAAATCCAGACTGGAATCACATTTTCTTCGTTATCTATACTTAATCTATACTTTTCTATACTATAATATTATAAAGCTGAAGAGTTTGTTTGTTTGTTTGTTTGTTTGTTTGTTTGTTTGAACGCGCTAATCTCAGGAACTACTGGTCCGATTTGAAAAATTCTTTCAGTGTTGGATAGCTCATTTATTGAGGAAGGCTATAGGCTATATAACATCACGCTACGATCAATAGGAGCGGAGCATAAATGAAAAATGTCGCAAAAATGAAAAACCGTTGAAACTAAAACACGCGGACAAAGTCGCGGGGGACAGCTAGTAATATATAAAGCTGAAGAGTTTGTTTGTTTGAACGCGCTAATCTCAGGAACTACTGGTCCGATTTGAAAAATTCTTTCAGTGTTAGATAGCCCATTTATTGAGGAAGGCTATAAGCTACGCTGTATGTAACATTACGCTGCGACCAAAAGGAGCGAAGCATAAACGAAAAATGTTGCAAAAATGAAAAACCGTTGAAACTAAAACACGCGGACAAAGTTGCGGGGGACAGCTAGTTGTTTATAAAAACAAACACAAAATAGTTTATCAAACTATGAGTTGATGACATCGTATTAGTTAGCATTCCTCTTATAAAGAGCTCATTTCTCAGAATTCAGAATTCAATAAATTACGGTAAGGTTTGATTTCAACGTTATACACTCGTAATAGTCGTAGATAGGATGTCTGATTTCCTAGTACACTTAGTAGCAAACTGTTTATTGCTTAGGACTATTTATATTTTATTTTGAATAGATTATATACCTAATTTAATGCACAACAATGGAGTAGCGAAGTGTTTGGGCTGTTTGATGATCCTACGAATGGCGGATTCGAAGCTTGCCATATGACATAAGAGTGTGATAAATAAAAAGAGTAACTGTATATTAAAAATGTAAGAAAAAGGACCAATTAAAAAAAAATGGTAACTTTCAAAATGCTCAACATCCTTATAAATTATAGCTACGAACCATCTTGATAACGTCAGTTATCAAACAAACAGAAAGCCGCATCATAGTTGGTGCATTGGTTTAGAAGCTACGATGCAATAGACAGACCGACACGTCAAACATGAAACACCCCTCTTTTTGCATCGGGGGATAAAAAGAAAATTATTTAAATAACAGTAAATATTTTACTTATTTAGTGCATATACAAATAAAACCAAACTAAACTGACCTATGTGAATACCAATTTAGTTAACCTCTATGTTTGTTAAAATAATAAACCCAAGTCGTTACATGTAATTGCTAATAGTTTCAAGTTTCCATAAATTCTTTTCATGTTGTCTAATCAATATCGGGTTTAAAGTTATTTTTTAATTGTAGCCATTATTGATGCGCAAACGACCGCCCACACACCAACATATGACATTAGACATCGATGTACAGAGTACATTGGCGTCCCAGTTGCATGTCAAATGCAAGTCGGGTTGCGACACTGACCTTACTTTAGTGGATTACAAGATAGGTAGGTACAAGATACTAATCACAGAATATATAAAAAATCGATGTTTGATAGGTCAGAAGAAATAAGCATTCTTTGATGATGTTGAAAATATTTTTAAAGTCTATAAATTAATCGGTGTTTCTAGCAGATTTTTCTTACGTCTATTTAAATAACTGCTCTAATTAGGAAACAAAGCAATCATTATCTTATTCTTACTTACGGGCTAAAAACGGCTATGAAACCTGAACTTGGATTTTATTAATTGGAAATACATATCTGGTACACCTGAACTATGGAGGACTTAAGGTCGCCCTCACACGGACTGCTGCAGTTCGACTGCTCCAAGCGGTCGACAAAACAAAAAAGCCAATCGCGTGCGGAAGGCGCACGTGCAGCGCGAGACAGGTACGTGTACGTTTGATCACTAATTTCTCGAGCAGTTTGTGTACAGGCTGCCTTAAACTTCGGCATTGACGCGTTAGTTAATCATTTCCAACAAATCCTTGTTCCTTCTCTATGTAAGAAGATGACTTTTTCCTACCGAGGGACAGTTAAAGGTCTACAAAATAATGGGAAGTTAGTGTGACCACCTGAGGCGCGCATGTTGACACAGTTTGACTCTCTGCTCATTGTGCGAGCGAATAAGAGCGTGAAGTTTAAATTTCAATCATTACACCGAAATTATTGATGTCAGGCAGAACACGACATGTTCCGTGAAATTTAATTAAAAAATACATTTAGATTCACGGGGTTTACGAATGTTACACGTTGAATTAGTAGTATTATTATTTTAAACGGAATATAAACATAATATTACAAGCAATATAAACTGTCAAGACAACTAACAATTCAACCTACTCGTGACCACGAGTCCTGCAAAGGAATCGAAACATCGGTAATGTTAAAAATAAACCAAGATATCATTTGTTTTTTTTTGTTTATATAATTATTTAATAACAAGATCCCTGTTTCTTGTCTATGGTGGTATAACCACCCTAAAGAGTTTTTAAATACCTGACTATAACACTAAGAAACTACGTCTCTTAACTCAAAAACAGAAGCGTTTAGCTACTGCGTCACTCGCTGACACACTTGACATCACTAACCGAATGTTATATCTTTTAAAATCATTACAAAGTTAAATATCTAAACCATTTATTATTTCAACTGAGCAGATATTGTCTCTCTCGGGCCACCATGAGTATTGATTTTCTTACCGACTCCCAAAAATAGGATAGTAGTCGCAAAGTAGATACTCGTACTTATTTGAGTAATCTTCTTTAACGGGTTTAACACAGAGTACACGATTATATGGCGTTTTTTATTTACTTAATTATATTCTCATTATTAAACAGTCGTGTAAGAATAAGTAGTTAATACGAATTACCTGTAAGTAGAAAATATAGTTTGACCCGATACATATTTTTAAGAGTACTTACTATTTATACTCCGTAAATGTTATAGGAGAGTTTATCACATATAATAAGTATCTTGTAATTGAATATTTGAAATAATTTATCAGCCACTCCGTACATATATTTTTTTATTTGTTTTAACGGATTTTCGGTAGTGCTGGGTTTTGAAATAACTTCTGAAAAATATCTAATACTATATCTACTTATAAAGCGTTGGCTATATTTTTATTATGAGTCTTTTCTGATATAATTTTTAAACATCTATCCCTGTGGAAATGTGAAACAAACGTTTCATATAATATTACTTTGTCATCGACAGCATCTTCAAATCAAAATCAAACCACTTTCTTGAAATAATCTTCTTATTTCAATGCAGTATGGTTGGTAATCACACTTCGTTGTTGCTAATGACGTATTGCCGAACGTATTTAGCATATACTTAATACATTTAATTATTAAATCAATTATCTTGCTAATAGATTATCTAATTGAATACCGATTCCAATTACATCTATAGTTGATGATTTAAGTGCCAGACATTTCCTAGTAGTCTACATGACTATTCCTTCGATAGTTGCATCTTAATCTTATGCCTAGGACATAGATTATAAAGATACGGGCCATATGTACGCCAAATATAATCACGAATATTATTCCGTACATCAATCTAGTTTTTAAATAACGTACAAATACCTATGTGTTTTTAATTTTATAGTAATGTGCACGATAATCTTTCTAATTTAAATAACAAAAGACGACGTGTTACTTCGGCGGTTTAAATTAGGAAAAGTCTAATTGGTTCAAACTTGTAGGAGTCTCATTGGTACTGGATTCGAACCTGCAACCTTGTGCATACGAATCCGGTCACTGAGCATTAAAGTAGTTACTTTGAAATAAACAAGTGAATGAGTAAGTTCGCGCATTAAGCAAGACTTTCAGCCGACCTTGACGACAGGCAGAGCTAATAAATCCAAAGGCTATTAGCCTAAAACATACACATTTTTAGGTTTTCATACGTTATTATACTTTCTATCTTAAACTTTAAATCAATTAAAATATCAAAATAAATAAATGTGGACAACATCACATACATTGCTCTGAACCCAAAGTAAGTAGCTAAAGCACTTGTGTTATGGAATTCAGAGACAACGAAGGTACCACAAACACCCAGACCCGACACAATGTAGAAAAATTGTTTTCTACATTGACCCAGCCGGGGATCGAACCCGGGACCTCAGAGCTGGCAACACCTTGAAAACCGGTGTGTACGCCACTCGACGACGGATTTCGTCAAAATTGAAGGTAGTTGATTATAGTAGGTATAGTAAAGAAGGAAAATCTTGAACAATAGGCATGTTTCCTATTTTTTTTTAATGTCCGTCTTGTAGATTAATGAATTTTATTGGACACGTATTTTTTATTTTTTCCTTCAAACAAAAAGTGATCTAAATACAGAGAACGGAAATTACGCGTGACGTCACTCCTCGCTACGATTTTTAGCGAGGCGTGGCGTCATAAGCCCCCACTCCAAAACTTTAAAGCGGTGTATCTTTGTATTTTTTTATTGTTTTGATAAAAGAAAAAATACGTGTCTAATATTTTTGTATTATCTAACTGACGGACTAAATAGATTTTAACTTTTCATACCCAGGAAACATCCCTATTACAATATATGTACATACTTAGGTATATACAGAGGTGTCGGTAACGGTAAAGGCGGTGTCGCGAATTCAATTGTTTTTCCCGTCTCAAAAAAAATGCCAAATGCGTCTAAAGAAGTTTTGACTTCAAAAATATCCAAAAATCCCAAATTAATTTTTGTAATATTTGGTAGGCCTAAAAAATCGTAAATTCATTTAGACAACACATTATTTGAGTTTTATTACTACAGTGACATATTACACGAATCCAAATGTCGTGGCTATACTTAACACACTGACTTATTCAACTCAATTAAAGCCAAAAAGAAGACTAATATTTAAGAAGACTAATAAATAATTTTATATTCCTAACATTAATCTACGTGTAATTTACAAGTTAATAAACAAATGTTCGTGCATATAGTTAGACCGCAGGGTTACCCTGGCGGCAGACGGGGCTAATCACTCCAGACAGTATTAGCGCACAACCCACTCTTTTCTGTCCACTTATAACACCACTAGGCACAACCTTATATTATCACATGCATATCATAATATTGTCAATGAAACACCAAAAGAACATTAATTAAATAACTATAGTGTTGTGTTGTGCATTGTATTTGGAAAACGATAGATTTGTCAATAAAATTAAATATGTTTTAACCTTAATCCATACTTTAATATAATATAATATAATATAATCTATACTTAATATTATAAAGCTGAAGAGTTTTTGTTTGTTTGTTTGAACGCGCTAAACTCAGGAACTACTGGTCCGAATTGAAAAATTCTTTTTGTATTGGATAGTCCGTTTATTGAGGAAGGCTATAGGCTATATAACATCACGCTACGACCAATAGGAGCGGAGCATAAATGAAAAATGTTACAAAAATGAAAAACCGTTGAAACTAAAACACGCGAACAAAGTCGCGGGGGACAGCTAGTAATATTATAAATGCGAAAGTAACTCTGTCTGTCTGTGTGTTATGCTTTCACGGATAAACCGCTGAACTAATGTTAATGAAACTTGGTATGGGTTAAGTTCGGATCTTAAAAAAGGATATAATCTACTTTTTGCCGCGATAACCGACAACCACGCGGGTGGAGCCGTGGGCAACAGCTAGTTATTAATATTCCTACCCCTGTATAATGAAAAGCAAGTTTAAAACGTTCTTAAATGTGTATCTGTCGCTACATTGCACCTTAAAGTGACAGAGACAGCATGAGACTTAATGGCGATTTAAAACTGATTAAGGTTTTGGTATTCGGCCATAAGTAACATATATTATTTTCGTAGACATTTAATCAATTATCAAAATCTATTGTTAAAATGCAACTAAATAACTTCTAAAGACTTTTAATAATAGTTGAACTATAGTAAGGCTTATTATTTTACAATCGAGAAACATTTTTTTTTAAGTTCGCTTGCCTCTTTTTAGAATACTGGGCTATGGTCATGTATATTGAACATACTGCCGCCAGCTCCCCGTAGTCTATGACTCATGAATGAAGAAGGAAAACGCCGAGTAGGTAGCACAAACACTTAGTCATACGCAATATAACTATCTAGATACTATACACGCTAATTTGAACTCTCAGACGAAGAGAATAAGAGCTATTGTATTCTGCTGTTGATGGCCTTGCCCAATTATGTTTCGGCCACACTTGTTTTGGACCAGGATATAATTATTTTCTGTTCAATAATAAGTAAAACCAAACATTAGAAAAATTACTGATATGATTATTGATTTGATAAAAAAACTGCGATAGACTTCTTTAAAAAAGTGTGAAAAGCGCTGGTTTTGGCTGTTTCAACGGGCTTTGGACAGTGAAAGGTATCTAGAATGCTTGACGTGGCGCTACATAAGATCACACAACTTTTGACGGCGAAGGAGCGCGAGATTTGGCAGTATTTTTTAACATCGGTAATTATTTTTAATAGGATATACATATTTTTGCAATTAACAATCTGACTTTTTTTCAAAGACGACTAAAGTATTCATAATTATTTAAAACAAAACGGTTTACTCACGCATATTATCGGGATCGCCCGACTAGTTTTAGACTCAATAGGAGTCCCTAATCATGAGCCGACGCGGCGACGGTGGTGTCGCAAGTCGATAAAAATTGTGAATTCTCCTCACGAAAATTATTATACAGTCTAAAGGATTGTATTTTAAAACATACATGATATAGTAGAATCAATTGGCATAGTTTTTTAATGGTTTTCTCGACGTGTGCAGAGTTTGCATGGCAAGCCATCACGCTACTGCAGATAGCTGATGCGGTAAACTGAACTAAGACGTCTTGGGGAACCATTCCTTTATCAAAGATTTACTTGGATGTCGTTATGTATATGTTAATATGATAAATGCGAAAGTAACTCTGTCTGTCTGTGTGTTACCCTTTCACAGGTAAACTGCTGAACCGATTTTAATGAAACTTGGTATGGGTTAAGTTTGGATCTTAAGAAAGGATATAGGCCACTCTTTGCTGCACGCGGGTAACAACTAGTAAACTATAGATAGATCTCAAACTCCAAAATGTATAAAATACTGAATGTATTTGGCCCCTTCCTAAGTAAAAAAAAAATATGTAAATAAAGTTATTTTTGTTATTCATTTATGTCATTAACTACAATTTAAGAATCGGAAATAAATGCATACTGAAAATCTCTTATGTCTAAAGCGTTAACCAACATAATAATTGTATATAATTATGTAGGTATGAATACATATAGATAAGCATTTTATTTAGCAATTCTACTTAATAATTAAGAACTTTAAACAACATCGTATCACTGATATCAAAACATTAAAATTTCCTCTAATCAACTTAGATTAAATTCCTTAAATGAAAATACGAGTAAATTGGCAGGTAATAATTTCATTTCAAAATATCTCTTGATATTTCCATTTTCATATTGTGGAAAATAATTTTATTAATTGTATTAAAATTATATAAATAAATAATATTCATGGAATTTCAGTACTGTCAGATGTATTTAATTGGAGCCTTGCAACAGTGTTTCCCGATTCCGGGAATTAATATCCTGTCCTAGAAATCCACTTGTTACTCGGACAGGGATTATAGAAATAAAATAAAGGAGTTTTGTGCCCTATAAATAGTACACCATTTTAGTAGAAAAATTAATTATTTAATTTTTACAAGAATTAATAATTCAAGCCACAAAGATCGCAAACAAAAAAACGAAAACTTACAAACATAGATATTAAAATCAAGAATAAGGTTAAATTTACAGTTATTTGGGTTTGTTAATATTGAATTAGTTAATGATAATATACTGATAAATATACAACCTTATTATAACTATTCATGCGATTAGATCAATAATACTTTGACAATCGCAAGTATGGACGTCTTTCGAGTAAAGTTAATACTTCATCGTGTACAAAGTAAAATATTGAGGAGGAGACATGTTAATTAGTAAAGAGCTGTATCAATCAATGAATTAAGCTTGTGGTGAGCATTCATATGTCAGAAAGCAAAGTGGCACTCCATACGAAATTTAGATGAAACGAGTGAGGAAATCGTACGTTCTTAATGTTTCTACTATACCCAATTCTGTAATTGGAAGTACATAATATTGTATGTGAAAGTAACTGTCTGTCTGTTGACGCGTTATAACGTCAAAACTAATGAACCGATTTTAGTAAAAATTGTGCAGAGTAAGATTGAAAAAGAAAGAAAGGACATAGGCTAATTCTAGATGATACAAACAGCTTTTACGCGCTACATTTAGTATGTAACATAAAGAGAAAACAAAACACTTATAATAAAAATTTTCACGTAAATTATATATTAGTAGGACAGACTTCGTAACGGCTTAGTTTTTCGAATAAAAAATAAAATAAAAATAAAACATTGTTTGAATAAAATCACTTAATTGGCGGAAAATCTTAATGTAGGTCCAAAATTTTACGATTATATTGCAGAAATAAGATGGGAAATTGACCTATAACTACTGAACTATGTAATTAAATTTGCAAATTAGTCATCACGCTACAGCACTGCACATTGAATATACGTACCTATGTAGTATATTTTTAGGTCATATAAAATTATTCTTATCCAATATCCTTAATTTCCCAAATAGTAGTCCTATATACGCTGACGGCATCGCGGAAATAGATGGGATGGTCTATTCTGGTCCGTCTGCGGCTCCATTCTACACTTACAGTTGGTCCCATCACTCTATCTTCGAAAACATGCAATAATAGATTCGAGAAATGTCTATAAAACTAGTAAACAGTATTTTCTGATGAGTACGAAGCCCACTTGGTCTGTGATGAGTACAGAATTATCATCAAATTTCAATAGCGCAGCATTTTCCACCGTTGTTCACGTGCTAGGAAATTGTATTAATCCGTCGATAAACTAGGACACGCAAAATGGCGCTCGTAGCCATCTCAAAATAGATGAGAGCTTTTTCATTTCGTCTTATTTATTTTATATTAGGTAGTGGTTTAGACGAGTTTCTGAGAAAACTGAAACGTTAACAGAGTTATGCAGTGTTGTAAAAAGTAATGAAGCTATTTATTTAATTTTAACACTTTTGTTAAAATCATAGACAATAAAATTGCCGTCGTTTGATTTATATTAGACTAATTTGTCGGAGAATCTCTTTGCTATCTAGGCGAGGAGAGATTTCCGGGATAGAGAAATTGTTTTTACTTTCATTAACTCCGGAACGCTTGGAAGACATTATTATAAAATACTTTACAATATTAGTTCTAATTAATGAAAGTTCCCCTTTTAAAAGGTGTAATATGTTTTGTGATATTTATAAACAGGACACAAATGTTGTTTGTTGTGTTATAGAAAACGAAGCGTAGTTTTCCATTGTTCTATAAGCCACACAATCAATTAAAATAGATTGATGCCTCGAGCATTGCCGCCCGTTTTGTCGTCATTAACATTATAGATTTTGGAAACGTACATTTGGTTCAATGGTATCGGGAAGCGGTGATGTGAAGCGTCACTAAATGTATTTTTATTTGAATTTTGTGTTTTTATTAATCGACTTCCGTACTAAGTGTAAATGTCTGGGAAAATAAATGAGTACTTATAGAAAAGAAAGTGGAAAATCAGTGATGTTTTATCTTGGAAGTGGTAGCGGCCACGACGACGCTATCGATCCGACAAGACTGGAGCTTACATCTAAATATTACTAATAATTATTACGTTTTGGTAACTGCATTAACTATTCAACCGATATTTTTAATTCCATAAGAAATTCTTCATTACGTGCGAGCTCCAAAACATTATGAACGACGAACAAAAGAAGATTGAAAATGGCGCATTGCAAGTTGCATCCAGCTCCAGAAATATCTGAAAAATTACCTTTGTGATGACCACTAAAACAATACGTTAGATAGAGCGAGACAAAGCGATGGATAAAAGAGTGAGGGAAAGAGAGCAAGCATCAAGCGGCTGGCTGTCATTAGTACCGTAGCTAAATCTACCTGTATCAAATTTATGCCAAATTTCGTTTTAAGAGGGGTTTCCACACTTATTGCGACTGCTTAATCCGAATGATGTTTAAGTACCTGCAGGAAAAGGTTTATATATAGATTCTCTACTACGTTTTTGTTCTAAATCCATTGTTTTAGAAAATTTTATTGACAAAGTTATTATTTTTAGTTAACATTTTATTGTAGTTTGTAAATATTAATTGAGCTACGCGTGGGTATTGAACTAATAGACTTGTGTCGAAAGTGATGAAAGTTTCTTTGTCTTTTTCCCTTGCACCTTGCACTTGCACCTTGTTCTGCCCTAAAAGTTAAGCAAACCTAGAAAAAAAGCACTTTGGGACATCTTAGTAAGTGTAGTAGTAGTAAGGCAGTTGTAAATTAAAGCTATAATCGCTTTATTTTTAAAAATTCTCTTTAGCCTATGTTAATCTGGAACGATGTTGCAGTGAAATGGTGAAGGAATTTTTCAATTCGGCCTAGAAGTTTTGAGTTTATTTGTTAAGTACATACACACATACATACAAATCTTTCCTCTTTATAAGATCGAAGTATAGATAAGCTTTCACCGGTAGCTCCAGAATATCTTATAAGTTCTATAGATAGGTACACTCAAAGGTCCACTAACATAGATACTATAAGTACAGTTTACATTTTATTTTTTATATCTTTTTACAGTAGTTACCTAGCTATGTATCTGTGGTCCTGATACAAGCAGTGGGTGGGCGCCAGCCTGCTGACGTCATCAGCGTCACGAGGTAACACCGGGGGCTGCTCTGTGCGTCACTGTTGTTCTTCTCTGACGATTTATATAACAGAAAGTCCTGTTTCGTCATTCTGTGTTGTAAGAACTGCTGTCGATGATTTGATATGATTTTGTTTTAAGTTTTCATCAAGTATGGATAAGGAAAGGACATGGAACGTGATATATATAAATGACTGGTCTCACTTTGGTATCGGTAAACTAGAAATTGTAAAGAATTTGACAAAGAACAAAGCGAAGAGCTCTCCTTACACTTACTTCGGTCGCCGAGTTAAAAGAGTGCGCTAAATTGTTTACTATAAATACTTCTTGTTAGATACACTAGGCTCTAGATTAGAGAAGATGACTGACATGACAATGAGTCTGGTAAGTGGTCCTTCTGTCAAATTCCCCCAATGAGAGACTCTTAATTGGTGGAAATTGACAGATGTACCGCATGCGAAACCAGCGAACATAGCTGATTTTTAAATTGGGAACACCCTTATTCATTTCTTCATCTACTATTCTAAAAAATATCTAATAAATAAATTTTTCAATGGTAAATATCGCTTCTTGAAAATCTTACGAAAAGACGTATCAGCAGAAAATAATGGCCTACAATGGCATTGCTTTGGGCAAACTGAAAGCAAGAGAAAATATTGTTACACGGAAATCTTCAGGACATCAAATGTTTGCAAAAAACAATACCTCCCGTACTAAATTACCATTTGATAATTGGACAAAAAATTATATTCGTCTTACGACACTGCTTTTAGTTCAGTGACGTGTTTGAGAAGGGATACAAAACGCGCAAGGTATACTGTGTTTCGACACTGTGTCGACGATTTCCATCGCGTCGTATGTCGTCGTTAGATACTCACTGATAGTCACTGATAGTTTGATAACGTGTTTTTTTCATTACTTTTAAGTCTTTCGGCGAACATGATATGATTTTAATTACCTATATTATGCGGCTATTATGTAGTGTTAAAATGTTACGAGTTACTGGAATACCTGTTATTAGTACGAAAAGGTCAACGCTTCCCTTGTTTTTTTAAACCTTTACATCAGTCTCACTATACATAATAATAGTTGACATTAATTTATTTGTCACTCATCGTGTTCTAAAATTAAAGTAGCGGCTTAATTTTTTTTTTCTTGGTAATTAATTTGCAATTTTAATAAAAATCTTGGGTAATATTAAAAAAAATGCCATGTCTACCGTACTTAAAACGTTTTTTTTTTTTATAAAATTTGGTAAGAGACAATATTTTGGGTACACTTTCAGTCGACTGCGATGTGGATGAATTTTTTAGGGATTTTTTATAAGTTAATAGTTCAGTTTGTTTTAAGTGTTGTATACATTATTTAAGTTTGTAAATAAATATTTTAAATGCTATATTTTAGACCAGATTATAAAAAAAAAAACTTTTTTCTTTTTTCATACCTTTTACATTTCTATATATTAGTACCTACAATTTTCCATCGTTTAATGGATTTAGGCTTGCTGTTAATATTAAATTAAGATTAGTTTATTAACACTATCATAATTTATCTTCATAAAATCTTCGTTCAAATAAAATGTGAGATCACATTTTTCCAACATAACTTTGTTAGTCCACCATAATTCATTTATGTAGAGGTTAATATCATGCTAGATTATTTGCACTATATTGAATCTTCATCCCACACGTTTTAGTCCAATTCTTACCTAGACATTTTTTAAATTATGTACGTACTTTTGTATTATTCTAAGACAAGTTTAGCTAAGTTTTCAGTCTCAACCTATGTTGGGGTCGGCTTCCAGTATTACCGGATTCAGCTGAATACTGTATTTCACATGAAGCGACTGCCTATCTGACCTCCACAACCCATGTTACTGGGTACCACAGTTAATTAACATATGACTGTCGCGATCGACGGCTTAAAGTGCTTTCCAAGGTACGGAGAGGTCTTGGTATGTTTTAAATGGTCACCCATCCACGGACCAATCGCAGCTGATGAGATTACACTTGGCCACGAGCCCCTTCAGACAATTTAAACTATTTATAAAATTAAGACATCGTGAGGAAATCGATATTTAATACACAATTAAAATCGCAAATAAGCATCAAAAAAACTTAATGTAGTGGTCAATGTTATTTATTGCCTAAGATAAGTTTACCCTTCAGTCCCGAACATGTTTATTATTATACCCCTTCTGTGACAAAAGGGGAAAACATACTATTTACAAAGATTTTGATATCTAACAATTTAAAATTATCTTAGATCAATAGATAAAATCGAGCTTCAATGCGAGCCAGCAGACGGACGGCACCGCCGAGGCCGGCCTAGGACGAGGTGGCGGGCTAAGGGGTCAGAGGGCTGTTTATGGAGGAACTTGGGGCAAACATTGGCCCAATAGTGGGACAGTACCAATAGCCTAATATGAGAGTATTGAACAAAAATTACCTGAGAGTGACCTTAGTAGTGAGTTCCGAGAATGGATAGTCATCGTAACGTTTACCAAATGCGTGTAGGTGATGTTACTTAGTACATAAAACATATATTATTTTAATCTCTTTACGTACTTCGTATATATTACATATCTACCTACCAACAAAAGGTGTTTTCTTTCACTAATTCAAAATGTTTAAATGCATTTGCTACTAAAACTGAACAGTTCTCGAGGGCAGGTGGGAATAATGCAGAACCAGTATTTTAGTCGGAAGGCAAAAGCGACACGTTTTTATACTTTTATTCATTACTTCGAACGTTATTTTTTATATTAATCCAATGTACACGGGTTATTATGTTTTGAAAAGTTTTGTCAAATCAACAATACTGTTTATTCAAAATAAGGTTAAATATTACAAATGTGGGTGTGTGGGTTTGTGAGAGTACTTATGCAGTTCCACCAATCATAAAAAATATAATAGGTGATCGCAACACAATAACATTTTTTTTTAATTTTTCGTCACATTTATAGAAATTAAAAAAATTAAAGGTTTATTTTTTCTTTCCTGTTGTTGTGCGCTCCTCTATCATTTTTAACAAAGATTTAACACTATCAAATTTTGTTTACCTACTGTAATAGAATGTAATTACAATTTTCACAACCAGTCTTACTTTGCTATACAGTGATATAGCCTAGTTTAAAATCTAAAAGAAAAGAAAGGAGACAATACATATGTTACTTGTAGGGACAGACTGTAGGGCCAACCCTCTAACGCTGATAGCTGAGGGTTTAGGAGTGTTATAAGCTTGAGAATACCATTTGTATTCATTTAACACATACATTAATCTAATTATGGTAGTAAAATACAAAGATTTTGTATAAGAACTAACTGTCTAATTAGGAAAAAAAAAAATTAAAGAAATTTAAGGTGTTAAGGTGGTCAAAAACAAAAGGATTGAATAGAACATGAACATTCCTTACTATGCACATTATATTATTAAATAATATTATAAATGGAAAGTAACTGTCTTTGTGTTACGAAATCACGCCTAAACTCCTAAACCGATTTAAATGAAGTTTGTTACAAAAATAGTCTAGAGCCTAAGAAAGGCTTTTCATAGGTCATAGCTAGGGGTTGAAAGTTTGTATGGAAATTACGTCATTTTTTAAACTAAAAAATTGAAAACAATTTTTTAAGCTTTAAATTCAACGTTTATTAGGTTTTTTTTTTTGTAAATAAACTTAACTATATATACATACAAAAGGAATTATAAAATAAACTATTTTAATTAAACATAAACCTAAAATATGGCATCAAAAAATTCATCCACATCGCTGTCTGTGTGAAACTGAACACTGGGAGTGTTCCCAAAAGGCTGGCGGCATTGCCACGTTGTATGGCAATGCTTATCCTCTGCCCAAGGTAAAAGCCAAACCTTGGGTCGCGCGAAGTGTCAACGAGGCGTTTGGCTGGATCTTTAGATTTAAATTAGATATAAATAAATACGACATTCAAAGTTATTACCCTAGAGGAGGTACAAATAAGTAATGAAAGTTTTTGTGTATGACGTCGAAAAAAGCTTACGTGGCCCAACATCTAGTTACAAATGAAAATATAATGTAAAAGTTAATTTGTGTTGTATGTAGTCAAGGGCGCTGCTGTGCACCAAAGCTTCGTTACAATAAATACACCATGCACTACTTACCTTATTAAGCCGAATTATATGTTTATCTTTGTTCTCTTGCAAAGAATTTGTCAACCGAGCCCTGCTTAAATACTTTTATTTTCTTCTACAATTAAATGTTTATACTTTTCTTATTGTCCATTTTTTATATTACTTGATTAAAAATGGACGCTATGTAAATACTAGACTAGTTCAAGCTTGTAAAGACTAGTAAAAGCTTTTTATACAAAAATGCTCTTGTTTGTGTACTGTCCTCTACCTACCTTCTATACTGCGGTGTTTGTGTGTTAGAGTAAGTATATTCTTAGTTTATATTGAGGATCCTTATCCTTCATAGTATATTATGGCATAAACATGCTGCGTTAAATTACTTTTTTCTTCTATGATTAATTTAAAAACCCAAATTGCTAGTAACATTTAAAAAAAAAAAAAAAAAAAAAAATTAAAATATACTTTATTACCTCCGGAGAATATTTTGCATGATCAATAATAAGACACAGCTCCTTTTTAAAATTGGTTAAAAATAAAAAGAAGTTATGTTCTTACAACTAAGACAGATTGTCTTGTGGATATATTTGTTTTGAGCTACCACACCCGCGACCCTAGCAACCGAAGTAAAGCGTCAACAGTTAATTGGGGTCATTACATTATTAAAACGGTACATCTACAACATATATAATAATATATACGTACACAGTTCGCTAGGTTTCCTCAGTATCGACATCCGAAACTGACTCGATCTAGGCGATGACATCATCGTGCCTATTTCTCTACGCGCGCACACAAACATTGAAAAACTCGTGTTTATTGTAATTCATAGAACTGTGTGATATTTGTATGAATGTTACTTGGACTCTTTACTTTAAGGATGTCGATCCTTATTTAATAATTAAAGAGCCTTCAAACTATAGACTTATTTATACTTGTCAGCCCCTCTAGCTAAGTGACATTTCTACAAGCATTAAAGCCCGGTTTCCACTGCGAAAGGGTAATGTGCGGAAAATGGTTAGGCGGAACGGACTCCTTTTTAAGGAAATAGGTTTGCGTTTCCACCAACGAAGAGTTGGTCATTTGATTTCCACTGCAAAATGAAACGCTACCGCTCACCACTTTCTGTGTGGAAACGCTACTATATAAATTGTAATTGCGAGTTGAGCGGAGTCCGTAAGTACTCCGGTCCGCTCCCTAGAACTGAGCGAGCTCATTTCTACTCTTTCTACACGCTCGGCTCTTTCCGTCCGACTATTTGTTGGTGGAAATACAAGTATGCAGTTTGCGTTTGCGAGTTTAACGAAGTCATTAATGGGTCCGTTCCGCTCGCGGTGGAAACCGGGCTTAACAGCTGATCAAAGCGCTCAAATGTATAGAAGTGACAAGTCCAAGTCACGTGACTTATAATGTTATTTCCATGCATTTAATGTTATCTGATCGATTTCTATCGTCGTTAACGCTTGTAGATATGTCACTTAGCTTCAGGGGCAGTCCTGTTAATATGATACGTCAGTAGGTTTCCTAATTGATTTCTGATAATAAGCGATTTGTTTACAGCTGTTCTAAGGCGAAGCTGGTTATACACGGCATTAGATATCTGAAATTTACGTAAATACATACTACCTTGAGTTAGAAGCGCTGTCAATGTCAAAGTGTTACTTATATTCAGTCTACTGTACTGTACTGTAGGCAAGACACGCTGTCACTTTAGACGTTCGAAATTAACATAAATATATTTTGTTATTCTTCACTATTGTGCTGGATGAGATTACCGAATCAGAATGGTATCCTTGCCTCTCCTGTGGATGACGTAATAAGTGACTAAGTATTTAAATCAGATAGACAGTAGTAGCATTCACTTTTGTCCGACGTCATTATTATGTTATCTATATATATAAAATTCTTTGTCCTGAATGACTGACGGATCAACGCACAGCCTAAACCGCTGATCGTAGAGACCTGAAACTTTGTGGGCGAGTTCTTTGTATGACGTAGGCATCCGATAAGAAAGGATTTTCCGAAATTCTACCCCAAGGGGGTGAAAAACGGGACAAAAGTTAGTATAGGGCAAAGTGATTCCTAGTTCCAATCTTCTTAAAATTTTGCATAAACATTCTTTAGCAGGATTAATAGAAGACATGTTTCGTATTTTATTGAAACTCGTCGCCTAACGGAGATGATTCGAAGATGATTTAAATTACTTTTTATTTTGACACATGTTTGAAAACTCAATTCGATTTTATTCAAAAAAGTTGATGTCAGATAAAACCTTGGTGCAACTCT
This sequence comes from Diachrysia chrysitis, assembly GCA_932294365.1. Lineage (NCBI taxonomy): Eukaryota > Metazoa > Arthropoda > Insecta > Lepidoptera > Noctuidae > Diachrysia > Diachrysia chrysitis. The sequence continues at coordinate 6,236,080 of OW028661.1, forward strand.
TTAAAATTCGAATGTCAAAAACCATTTTCGGCTTCTACGCGGACGAAGTCGCGGGCTAAAGCTAGTCACCATTATAACATAATGTGAAGTGTGGCGATTATATTAACGTATTGCTTTCAAATTCCATTAATTGCTTTTTTTTATTTATACATACATAGGTAAAGGTAATTAATCTAATAAAAATCCTGTTAGCCAAAGGTCTTTTTCCATTTCAATATTTACATCATAGTGTATAAACTAAGCACATAACGCACAACTTTTTTTGATATTATAATTATGCAATCAATGTGTTTCCTTTTATAATCTTTTTATTTTATCTTTATAGCGAATGAGCTCTGTAGATAACAAAAGGCCAATTCGCTAAAAACAACGAAAAACAGAATGTCTTGACCATTCACGACAAAGTGCGCTAAATTAAATCATTGCTATCTTTTACTAACATACAGTGCAAGAAGAGGACGGCATTAGATAACAACTAACTTAAAGATCTGAAACTAGTTGTCGCCTTGAACATCACTTTTTTTTTAAAGCACACGTTTCTGCGTCTCGGCCAATTTAAATAAGTAAGATTTTAGTCGGAACTAAATTTGACAGCTCTAATTTACATTTGTCCTTTGCCAATTATGTACAAGTGAAAAAGATACCTATGGTATAAAATAAGTTTATTGCGTGTTTAACAGAATCGGAACCAATATCTTGAAATGCATTCAAACGCCCTGCCTAAATCTTAGGCTTTGAAATCCGCACCTCACAATGCGTCCTGTTTAGATCTAATCTAAGCTTTAAACTGAACCCCTAGCTTAGTTATCTACGATCAGACCCTTTGTCAGGACATATAGGCGTCTGTCAACAACAATTAGGCCACGATGTAATGTATTAAGGTATCCTATTGGCGTATTGGTTGATAATCTGTCGAAAATCGATAGTGGCGCCATGATAATCCGGTGTTGAGATTCGAGAACTTGTTTCAGATTTCAGAAGCAATGTAATGTGAACGAAGATCGTCGGCTTAGTGGCGAAATCATTCCTGTATACCTTCATATTATTACTACTATTATAAATGCGAAAGTAACTCTGTCTGACTGTCTTTTGCGCTTTCACGCCAAAACTACTTAACTGATTTAAATTAAATTTGGTACACAGATAGTCTAGAGCCTTAAAAAGGACATGGCTACTTTTTGCCGCGAAAACCGACAGCTACGCGGGCGCAGCTGCGGGTAACAGCTAGTAGGGTATATTTTATTGTTTATACTTTTGGAGACCATCGTATAGTTTTGCAGTCAGGTGGAATTTTTTAATGTTGATTACAAAACAGTGTGGCGGTCAAACTGCGCAGAAAGCACATAAATTAATGTGTCTCATAAAACTTATTGCACACGTTTAAAGGCGTTTACGAGAAAGCTTAACGCATCTTACTTCCTCTAGGACAGATATTTTTTAATTACAAAATAAAAAACAGATTTGTCTTAAACTAAGCTTTATGGTGCTATCTCACACGTCATTGCTTATCATTCATTTACTGTCTTAGAGTATACATAAGCAAGCATAGAGCGCGCACATCGCTAGTAGCCTGTTGTGCCAATCGTAAGCAATACTAAGCTCGTTCACTGATTTAAGTGATTTTGCGTGTGACGGTTCCGATTATTAGGGTAATATTAGGTTTGGGATAATATTAATAAAACGGCGCGCTCTGATTTGACAGTAATTTTACGACGACGCTTGTGGTGCAGGTGCTTACAGTTCATACTCTGTTAGGCGCACTCTATAGTTTACTTATTTATACTCTAAGTTTACTGTGCAGAACGCATCAAGTCCCCTCTGCCTTAGTTTGGGTGTCTCGTGTCAGCCATTGAGTTGATTCGTAATTTGTATGTATGTAATGACTTCTACGGAGGCTGATAACGTACAAAGAGAGAAATGAAGTGATACGATCATTAGTTGGATGTCTTCTTGAATGTATAGTAATATGTAATGAATGTAAAGCTTAGATGTTGTTGTTAAAAGCGCTGTATCGCTCCTGAAGTAAAAAATATTATAGGATTAATCACAATGTTTTTTTTATTAAGTCACACACTGTTGACTGCCAATATTTATTAATAATAATAAAGAAGATTATTTGTCCTTTAAAAAAAAATAACATTACAATGGTTGACAAAATAAGAAAACAAAAGTTTCGTAAATTCAACGAAAATAAAAGAAATATCAATAACAGAAGAAATATAATTATGGTTGTGGAGACAAAAAAGTCAACATCACAAACATTGCTCTGAACCCAAAGTAAGTAGCTAAAGCACTTGTGTTATGGAATTCAGAGACAACGAAGGTACCACAAACACCCAGACCCGAGACAATGTAGAAAGGGGGTTTCTACATTACCCGGCCGGGGATCGAACCCGGGACCTCAGAGTTGGCGACACCTTGAAAACCGGTGTGTACGCCACTCGACCACGGAGGTCGTCGAATTTATTATCTAAGTATATTATAATTTAGTATATATAGTAAAACGCAATAATATTTATGACTTCTCCTATCGCGGGTCTGCTGGCAAAGATGTCTTAAGAAATAAATACCACCTAAGTACATCTTTTTTATTATGTTGGTTTATTACTATTTTGTGTGTGTACATAAATAATTAAATAAATGTTTTACTTACATAATATACATGCATTACCTTAGTTCGAAGAAGTTTAAGTACCGCTAAGGTTTCTCAATAACTTGTGACTTACCTATTTTAAGAACCCGCTGACTAATAACTGTCTAATAAATAATTACACAACTATTATCGTACACCACAATATCGTTGCGAAAAATAAATAAAAACTCCTCAAATAAATAGATCCGTATATGTGCCAACAATCCATAGTTAGTATTGATAGATCTCGACCAATTTTAAATATTATTATTATGCTTACCTACGTATCACATCGCCGTCAAGCTGTCCTAAGACAATCTAAGCGTTATGACGCACTGACGGCCATTATCTAATTAGCAGACGTAATATTCCTTTGAAGCATAAACCACTACATACGTGTTGTTACCGAGAATTGGGTAAAATTTTGCGACAGTTCTCGAAAGTAAGTCAAAATAAAATAAGTCGAGGTAATCGCCAAGCAGGTGAGGCTGGCGTCGTTTAGTATTGAATTTATTGGCATGGTGAGACAGTCAGTTGCTGTGGGCAGAGAGATACCGTTTGATAAAAAAAGTATTAAATAAAAAAGATAACTAGTGCAGTAGGCATACGCTGTCATATAGTTATACATAAAGTATACTTAGATTTGGGCTTAATATTTGAGATCATTAATTTAGTGATTGTGAGCATGATTTGAACTAGAGTACACCACACTAACAATTTGCGTGGTGACCATTTGTACAAGACAATTGTTTTATTATTTCAAAATATTCAGGTTTCTAGTGTATTAAAAAGCAAATATCGTATATATAGCGTCTTTTGTCGCATCTAGGAAGCAATGATTAGACAATTTATCGATAGTTAATGTGCTAGAATTCAATTTCACAAAATGCTTAGGTAATCACTTTACTGTAATACATAACTTTTTTTGATATTACTACAAGTATTGCTAACTCTCACACATACAACATAATAAGCGTGAACATAACTAATTAAAAACCTCATTTGATGTTCTTTTCATGAAATCTTTCAACATTATGTCTTGTTCGTATGTGGAAAGAACGATGAACGAAAGACCGAACGGAACAGTTATGTAAACAAAAGTGAAGGGCCGTGGGAGACCGAGTCGCGAGCGTATGAGTTAGTTAGTTCAATCAGAGGAAACAGAAATACTGGTTATTTAATAGGAGGCAATATAACCTCTCATATTAACTAAGAGCTGTTAAAGAGGAAAACTAAAATGCAGGTAAGGCAAAGGTAAGATGCAGAGTACACAATGATATGTAATTATACTAATTATTATTTTCGTCTACCAAAATATATAGAAAATTAATATTTTAGAGCCAGTGTTTAATTAAATGTATCCCATCGACCACGCCTAAGCTTTCCGTAGGTGGTAGAGACGTTAGATACCACACCCACATTGCCCTCAGGTTTATTTCCCACGTCAAAAATAATGTTTTAGAATTTTCCTCTCTCAATGTATTCTAACCTAGACCTGCCTACAGCTACTTCATAAATAACATAGGAACAATACAAATATCTATAATTCGATTTACAAAGACTAATTAAATCGTTTGAGAAGTTTTATTGATAGGCGTATCTTTGCGTATTCTTCTGCGTAGGTAGCCTTTTCCCAAGCTATGTTGGGGTTGGTTTCCAGTCTTACTGGATTCAACTAGCCTCCTAACCTAGCTAAACAACCCATTTTACTGGATACAGTATTTTGTAGAATCCGTTGACTGCAAGCCTATCACAACATAGCTTGGAAAAAGGCTTGACAGAAGAAGATCTACGTTTTTTACTTCTAGTTTCCTATATCTTTGTATGCACAAAACGCATATCCTTTCTTTAAAGTTTAAACAAAACTGGTTCAGTGGTTAAGCCGTGAAAGCAGGCATACATCATTACTTTTGCATTTATATTATTAGTAAAATAAAATAAGAATTTAATTTTTTCAGCTATAAACAAGGTCTTCGTATGTCAATCCAGTAAGTCGGGTTAAATAAGGGTGTTTTTAGTAGTAAATTATATTACGTAATTCGAATTATTGGAAACGTGCCCAATACTGAGTGACACGCCCTAATACATTGGTACCTAATGCCATTTGCATTTATACACCATTAAACTTATCTGCCTTCCCTACAGGATTATCGTCATAACGATATATATGTTAAAATTGTTAATAAAGACATACCGGATCACTGATTTTCGGGCCAAATACAAATATACAAGTTTTCTGGTTTAAACCAAGACGCCAAGGGAGAAGATGATTTTAAATGTCTGTCAGATAGATTATTTATTAAGCATATATAAGACACGTATTTAAAAACTCGACGATACATTGATTTGAAATGTCGCATGACGTCATAATTTTGTGTGACGTCATTAGCTCTAACTCCTGAACTTTGATTCGCTTTATCTACTTAATGTTTCCTTATTATAAAAAAACATAAAATACGTGTCTAATATTTTTAATATCTAATGACGGACAAATGCGATTTTGACTTTTGATACCCAGTCATCCATTGGACTTTAGTGTTGTACTTAGAACTTGCACTGTTGTTATAACATATTGACACGACGATGAATCATTGAAAATCATATACCATTAATATCTAAATTAATGTATCAGATGCCTTAAATCCTCTAATGGGATTAGGAGCTATTCAGATGAATCTAGCTAGGTTCATCATGTGGTGTCGCGCACTATGTGTGTTCTGCTTCTCGACTTTTTTTTTGAAGAGGTCTGCCGCAGTTTGCCTGATCGCAGACTTTGACTGCTTGATCGGACTTTTTGGCGAAACCAAACGGGCCTTCAGCCAGAGCAATAGAAAAACTAACTTGGAGAGTGTGCATTTGAGTCGATAATCGGGTAAGCAGATATTGATATTCAACTGAATCTCTTGACACTGGAAGCCGACGCCAACACGTAGACAGAAGAAGAACCTAAAAATGAGGGCATATTTAATAGATTGTTGAACAGACTTAGAAGTTCTAGGATTTTTTATGTGCTACATACTATGCACGTATCCAGATTCGGAACCAACAAGCTAAACTATAGTTGAGTCATAATTGTTTACTTGTCCTGTTTAGACATCGACCTCACAGAGTTTAGGTCAGTTTCGATGAGCAACCGTTGATAAATAAGTGCCTTGGAAAACAAAACATAGTTTTAACACGAATGCATATCATCACGGCAATACCTTCAAAGAGGATGGCATATGTGAATTAGTACGTATTCATTATTATCATCATCCACGACGTACCTTTTCCCACGGATGGGCAACGGGCATAAAACCATAAGATACTTTTATTGAGCCTATCTCCAGGAACTTTATTATTTAGTAATTGTTTTTTTTTAGACATTTTCCTATTTATATTTTTAGACTATTTCCTATTTATTTTTTATTTTTTTTAGACATTGCCTTTTTTCATCCCTCCTATTTGTAAGCTTTATTATTTCTTTATTATAATGGTCTATGTAGAAGAACCTTTTTTATTCATTGTCTTTGAATCTGGGTGTTTATGGCACCTTCATAGTCTTATAAACATTTTCATTCCATAAAACAAGTGTCTTAGTTACTTTCTTTGCGTTCAGAGCAATGTATGTGATGTTGTTTAAATTTATTTACTATGTAATAACTTACATTTTTATCTAGCAGCTTCAAAATAAGCTATTAATAAACCTTTCTTTAAATTGTAAAATGACATTTAAATTACACAAACAATAGTTAAGGCAATCATGTTAATCTAAAGTAGATACAGTCGACCTCCCCAACAGCGATATCGCTTTGAGGCTTAGAGCATAGACAACGGGAGATGTCATACGCTGACGTTCCCCTCGGCCAGAGCCCAGAGTACATACCGGCCGTACGGTAGAATATACCGTAGCCTTAAAGGAATAAATAAGTAAACTATAGAGCGCGCATATCGAGTATGAACTGTTAGCACTAATATGAACACGTAAAATCGTAAAATTAATGTCAATACAGAGCGCACCGTTTTATTACTATCTCAAAACCTAATATCACTCGAATAATACCAGAACCATCGATGATTTCGCATAAAAGTCTGTCATCGCACGAAAAATCACAGAAATCAATAAGCGATCGTAGTACATTTAGCTAAAGAAGTGCTTACGCTTAACATAGGGGTTACTAGCGATGCGCACGCTCTGTGCTTGTCTATGTTTACGCTAAAACCTTTTGGTAAAGGTGACGTATCGTGTATAATGTCATTACTATCTATAATAGTGTGCGTATTTTTGTTTTTGTGTCGGAATTAGATTGTGTGCCTTTCAGAAAAAAAAAATGTTTTGCAATTATGTGTATATATTTTATTAGTGTGCTACCTCTCAGTTCGTAAAAATTGGCTAGCAATACTCCCCACGTTTGGTGCGCTAAGGTAACTCCCGTTGTAAATACTCTAAGCTTTGAGGTCAAACTTAAAGTGAGACCGCTGTTGAGGTCTTTATGTAAAAGGACTAAGGTTCATTTTCGTAATTCGTTCTTACCAAGTGTCCGATTTAGAACATTTGCTCTAGCTAAGAAATACTTTATAAATTAAAGCGGGTTTACCTCTTCTTAGATTCTTTGTTAATAAATAAATAGTTTGAGCCTAAAATTTATCTATCAACTTGATTCACTAAAATATTTATGTACTTGATTTATACAAAAAGTTATGTTCACTTTATCTCTATCTAGGGATCAACCCCTAGTAGACAAAATATTAATGAATTACACACAAAAACCTTCCTCTGTAATCTCTCTATCTAGTGCTGAAAACTGCATTAAAATCCGTTGCGTAGTTTAAAAGATATAAGCGAACAAACTTCGGGAGCGACTTTGTTTTATACTATGTGAAGATGGTGAAGGAAATGGTTAGGGATAGGTACGCAACAAGTGGGATGCTTGATGTGTCTTAAAGACAGACCGATTTGTCGTTTGACGATAACTCGGAAGAAACACGATGACAAATACATTTTCTTGGTCATAAACTCGGCACTTCTATCTTTTTCTGAATTATGGAGTTTTTATAAGGGCTTATAATGTAACTTTTAAACAAAATATTTGTATTTTGTTAAAATGTTCATTAAATACAAATAAAAAATTTGAAAGAAAATATTCAAACCTCAGGCAGGACTTGAACCTGCGATTACTGATGTGCGTTTAACCAGTTAACAAGTAGTCGCAGGTCGTATATTTGTATTTTTTTAAAATTATTGACGTAAGGCGTAATAAATAATAAATATAAAATGATCATGTTTTGTAATAAATATTTTGTAGTATGAAGGCTTTTTGACCTTGTATAGTAACTATACCTAAGTTTTGATAGAGCTTTTAATATCATGAACGTTGTACATGTAATCTGTGAATAAAATAGCGTTCTTAGTATTTAAATAAAAGATAACACTTAATAAGCCCCGTAATATTTTCTATACTGCTTTAAATTTTGTTAAAGAAAGATGTAGCGTAAAAAAATACAAATATATATTATTTTTTTGTTTAATCTTATGTCATTAAAGTTAAATAAATAAACGTGAACTTATGAATAAATAAAACATGATCGTATATTTTTTTCTAAATTTATATTTAATTAAATATATAAACGGGTTGCATTGCATTTAATTGGAGTAAAAATAATAAAAAAATCATGTTACGTTTACTGTATGTCAATATTTCACTGTGTGTTTCTCTTACAGCGAAAGAACGAACATCAGTCATCACGCATGCGCACTGCGTGTTGCCAATTTCACACAATTAAGCCTGAGATCCATTATGTTTTCCTTTGCCTTTTGTTTTAGATAAAGTTGTAACTAACTGATAAATAAGACTTTTTTTACGTTGAATAAGGATTTTCTTTGATTTTTTTTGAGAAATGTTGGAAAAAAATAACTAGCATTTATATTATAGTTTTTTTAGTCCCGAATATAATTAAAAAATTTTAATTTCCATTATTTTTTCGGTCGAAACCTGCCATTTAGGAGTTTAACCTATCCTCCATGCGGCCAACATCAGAAAATAAGGTAAAGCAAAAGTACCATCGCATTTATTCGATAGAGATAGGTCCTATATATAGATAGATAGGTCCTATAGATATACCTCCTACCACAAAACGCGAACCATCAATAACATTTACATTTTTAAATAAACAAAACTTAAAATCATCAAATTCTTTATTCAGTAAACAATAAAACACTAAACGCACAGCCATTACCCTAGACAGATAGTCTCACATTGTCTAGTCAGGAATTTCTCATGTATACCATATCAATATGACGTCATATAAATGACAGCACAAGACAAAAGGGCTTAGACGGGTACTAAGCAGCAAGACTGCTTGCAGCCAATTTGAGTAAACACCTAAACTTATAGTTATATCAAACTAATCTTATCGCCGCATACTCAAAAACACCTCAATAGTAATGTCGCCTTTATATCTCATGCTATCTCTTTCACTTTAAGGCTTAAAGTAGCGACAAAAGTTGAGTTGCAGTCTTCGGTGGTTTGTAACTAATATCGCTTATGTTTAAAACATCTAATATCATTTAAAAAATAAAACAAATGAGATAGTGTTCTATATTTAACCAAATGTTAAGTATACGTCTTCGTTTGGTTATGCCCTTATCCTGTCTCTTGCCAATCTGACCCATCATTAACAATTTTAGTTTTTTTTATTGTTATTCATTTTTCCAATAAATCAACAGTCCACACGTCTAACACTCTATTGTGTATTTATTGTACATTGTGTCTTCTCTGTCTGTTTGTTACCCTATTACGTCTAAACCGCTAAACTGATTTTGATGAAACTTGGTGTGGGGTAAGCTTGGATTGGAAGGACATATTTTTGCCGCGACAACAGATAAACAAGCGGGCGAAGCCGCGGGCAACAGCTAGTTAATTATACATTAAAAACAAACCTGTATTTTGATTTTCTTATCTTTAACCAGGAGAATAAATTACATAATCTTTTGCGAACTAAGTTCGTACTTTTGTCACAAGGGTAGGCTAACCGAAGAACCAGGTACCTGCTCAATTGTAGCTTAACTTCCTTTGTTAACAACAAAGAGTCGAACCTGTGCCAACCTGTCACTCCACGCCGGGTTTTTTTAGACCCAAGAATTTTGGTCAAATGTATAAAAAAAGTTTTACTGGTTTTCTTCGGGATAAGGTTTAGTAACTGATTTTATTTTAACTATGAATTAATTAACATAGTTTGATAATTATCAGGGTAAATAAAAAGTGACGTTTTTTACATTACATATTAGTAGATTTTATTTGATTTAAATATATAGGTAATACATATAACATACCCTACATTATTCCGCATAGAAATCAAATAACTGGCCTTTTCCTTTTTGTTTCTGCAGTTTCATTTTCATGTTAACCAAACTATCGACCCTGTAACATATTAAGTAGTATCAATTACCCATTTTTAATTATTAAAATCGGGGAAGACGATGTCACAACAAATATACAGGTACACACTTTAATCTTGTTGCTGCTCTTTTTTGTCTGATATCGGTCACCCACATTCGCACGAATACGCAAACCCACAAGTGTTAGGACGTCATTTGCAAATGATTTCTTTTCCAAGCTTTGTCGGTTTTTAACAAGCAGCAAAGGGCGCGAACATTTATCGAAATGTTTGCGCGCATGTGAGTGACATGGGTGAGGTTATAACAAAAAAAAATCCGACAACATTCTAAAATTTTTTCACCACCATTCTATTATCTAGGTAAATTACCGCAACTATTCTAGTTCTAGGACCTTCAATAGATCTGAAACTTCAGCAGTGACACAAATAACGAAGCTGCCTGAGGATCACTACAGGCCCGAGTTTAATGACTTATACTCGTTAGGGAACCCTGCACCACTCGTACCCAGAACAGGGAGAAATGTATTATTAGAACGAGGGAATGTCACTCAAATCAATGGTTGAATTTTTGATGTAAAATTCAAAGGAGGTTTAGTTTAATCTTGCTTGGTGGCTGAATAATTTTGTTCCTTTGTCCGGGATGTTAGAATACCAAAAGTAGCTGTCAAATATTCTAGTGTCATGGCGCTCACCTAAAAAGAATAGGTACTTTATCTAAGGGTGTGACGCTATTGCCTGTCCTAATAAAAAAAAGTAAACAAATAATTTATTAATTATTTTATTCTGACATCAGAAATTTAACTGTTTTGTTTTTTATTCATCAGATAAATTAAAAAGGTAAGAAGCAGTAATAGGAATACAAAGTTGAATCTGGAAGCCGAAATTAAAAGATTCTTTTTTTTTACATTAAATTCAACAAACGGCTTCACTTAATTGAACGCCTTTGTTTAGGTGCGCTCTACTTACCCTTTACCAATGATCGACTACAAATAGTAAACAATTTGTAGAGTCCTACTTAATCAATAAATAGTATAAGCTCTACTACATTGCACTATACTTTCGTTAGCAAAATAAACTAAAAATTGTACAAATCAATAACGAAATTAACACACCGCAAACATTAACACACAAATTTACCCGAATATTAACTTACGAATACATAAACAATATGTAGGTATATTGAATTAATAAGCTGAGTGCATACAAATAATATTCATTCTGGATTAGGACTTTTCGTCTATTGAAAATAGATTTGCATTTTACCGAATAAAGTTTTGTTCAGACAAAAGTTAGAAGTTCTTCCTCTTGTTGCTAGTCAAAGGACATGAGTAGCGTAAATAACAAAACGTCTGCAATTTTTAAAACTGACATATTCTGTTCGGCATTATTTTGGCAAATGCGAAGTTATTTGGAAGTTTGCAGTGCGTTGCTCGGCGCGAGCACTGTCACAGCACAGTTTCTACGAGTAACGTGTGAAAGTTACCGCGTTTGCCGCGCTCCGCATGTTTTGGCGGGAATAATCCTATTCCCGGCATAAAGCCGGCCACTCACGGGCGACGTGACGCATCGCGACGCCGGCGCCACCTCGCGACAACTCATATAACTACTATTTGTTATAAACTTATCGCGAGAATCATGCAGTTATGTTTGAGGGCTACAAATAACTTTGAAGTTTGGTTTAGAATGTGATTAGAGATATTTGAAGTGGTTTGCACTCGCATTATAGAGACATAACGTTTCTTTGTTTTAAATTGTGTGGAATTGAATAATTTAGATATTTGTTAATCATTTAAGTTTTCATCGGGCTACTGGTATAGTAGTAAAAGTGGAGCTCGGCGCCGAGTGCTCTTTATTCATTAGATAAGCTTCTCACATCACGTCGTTATGATCGCGTCTAGTTAAGTCGAACGCGGAAAACTTAATTCGCAGTAAGCTACAAGCCGGTAGGAAGCGCGACATCTATGAGCGACGAGGCAAACTTCAGCGAACTGAAATGCGTTTACGATCTTTATTATCGGTAGCCGTAATACTACAAATTTAGTTCTTGCCCTACAAAAAGCGTTTCTCCTTTCATAATAATAAGAATACGTCGAGTCGGTCGGTTGGCGCGCTCGCTCGTTCGATATACACGGACGCGGGGCGGCGCGCGTGTGTGCGTGCGCGCGCCTGTGTGCGGCGGCCGCTGCCGGCCCCCGCGCCCGCGGCCCCCGTCGCCCCCGCGCCGCCCGCGCGCCCACCGAACCTAGCTTTCTGTTCACTTATATAACGACATACATATATAAATGCGGTAAATAATATACGCTGTGAATAGCGAGCTATGTGCTGCCACCTAGCGGCCCGGACCGACTACGCGCCGCCACAGAGTATATTGCTTTGTTTTCAGATTTTCTTTTCGTTTGACACCATGTTCCTAAGCCACTAATGTTATATTGTTTTTTAATCTGATATGTTTATGATTTTGGAAGAAGGTATGAGGTTGGATGGTGATTAGGTTTTTTTGGAAGTATGTTTATCATTGCGTGGGTTCGAGTACGGTGTTTATTCTAGAGTTTAGTTCGGGAGATGCGTCGACTTTTCAATTACCATTCAAATGGCCTAGGATTCGTAGCGGCGCGCGGCGTAGCAGGCAGTCGTTGATGTCTTTTGCAAAATAAGACCAATTAAGACATTAGGATTGCGTAGCTAGAGTTCATAACCCGCGTTGTTCGTAGGTACGACGGAGACTGTCAATATGTATACAGTTACTTCAAGATAACTTAGTAATAATAAGTATACGGTAATAGTTAGTTATATTTGAAATATATTTTCATTTCTTTTGAGAAGAATCTCGAACGTGTTACCGTAATAATTTTGCAAAGTAGTTTTTAGTTCAAATAGTCAGCTGAAAAAATGGTACTGAGTATTTTAGATTTGTGACTTTCCGTACATTTTCGTTGGTTGGAAAGTGGTTGTTCTTCGTGACCCGAGCCGGTTGCGAGCGGCTCGAGCCTGCGATATATCTCGAGCAGCCATCCATGACTGACGGCCACGTGACGCCAAACAAAACAATAATCATATACTTTTAAAACGAGACAAACTACTAACACTTTTAATATATTCTGTTTATAACACAGTACTATTGTTAGATTTTCTTGCAAGGATTTTTCTGAATCCTCTAGATATTTTTGGTATTTGGTAGATTTGGAAGAATTTGGTAGGATTTGGTAGATAAATGCTTAGATTTTAGAGGGATGGTTATTATTAGCAAAAACGTATATTCCTTATTTTGAATATGTATCTTTGGTTTTGTTGGACTTTCTAATCAAACATGAAATGTTAATGATTTTGGAGTTGTTAATTGTAATGATTTGAAAATATTTAGTTACATAATTAATAATTATGTTCGAGGATATTACATATCTATTTCTAATGTGCTGATTGTTATATTACATAAACCATTTAGTATAGCAATATGTAAGATTTTGGTTAGAAGTTTTAACATTATAAATTTACAAAACACCTACGAGTGTATTTTTAATGAGCGCTCAATTAGTTTCGCTGTATATCAGCTATGTTCAGTTTTTCAGACAACCTAACCTCTCCAACTCTCCTCTAACACAAGATCTCGATCCGTTTTCACTCTCCGTGACCCAACGACAGCATAACTCACGAAGTTTGAAAACTTCCCCACACTTTAGGTCACAATAGTTGACATATTAAAGTAACAACTATGAACTGAGTAAGCTTAAAACTCTAGAATCGTCTTTAGTTCTTTTCTAGTAAAGTTTTAGGAGATGTTAGTAACTACGGTCCTCAATCTCGAACGATTATCGTTTTGACACCAACTTGTTCGACATTGTCTCTACCATAGGTGGCGATGAGTGAGTTTGTGGGTGAGTTATTGTACATTAGTAGTCTGGTGTTTTGTTCGAGTGTACGAATAGAGGCCGCCAGAGCGTCGACTTTGAATGATAGTCGAAGACGGACCGAATGAAGGGGAATGACATCTTTTTCGGACTGCGCCGCATGTTGCTGCCAGATGGCCGGCGAAAAAACTATTTACATGTACACCGCTCGCGACGTACCAACATTACAGTGCAGCTTGTTGCAGAACACGCAATGTATCATGTTATAAACTGTGTTTAGTCAGATTTGTGGCCGTGCTGGAAGTATTTTCAACCTGTAGCTCTGACTGTATGAGCTCCTATTAGATTAATTCTTGCAATGTTTTATCCAATCATGTAGCGAATTACGAACAAAGTGTTTGTGAAATTATACCTAATCCCCGTAAATAACATTTTCAATTTGTCCAGCAGTAAAATTTTGTTTCGTTCCAAACGAGGTTCAGATATTTAGAGAAATATTTATTAAAATTCCTAGTAATCCTTTATTAGGCCTTTGATAGAGTTCCCCTCTGAACGTTTTGTTTTAAACGAACCGCTTTTATAAAACATTCATGTTGTTGTAGCGGAGCATTCAATTCTCTTTTTTATGCTTCTCTATCTTATTGTAGCGAGTCATCAGCACCATTGCCGTGACCTGGAGACCCCTTCGTGGTCAGCAATTCGCTAACCATGGACTTGTTTCGCGATTGGCAATACGTCGCGACGTCGGCAACAATCAATTCTAAACTGTAAGCGCGGGCCGCAAGGCCGCATTTACATCGTTATCACGCGCAGTGATAACACGCCGCGTCGACGTACACTCATAAATGAAAACATATGTTTACAATCACAAGAGCCGCGCTCGATCGGAGAACGCATCGGGACAACGCTTCGAGATCAACTCATGCAAAATAGGTTAACAACAACACTAGCGAACTCTTTGCGTGGTAGAGTCGCAGCGAGTTGACGAAAGAGAGGCGTTATTTCAAAATACCTATTTCGGAATTTCAGGACCGAAATCAACTTCATAACAATTAACGATACGACCCCCGCCTCTAAATTCCTCGCCCCGAGCGTGCCCGCTATACGTGGCGGTACGACGCCTTCGCATAGATAGAATAGAGAGCGGTTTCGGAACGCACCCGTACAGGCGCGCGCGTGTGTGCGCCGCGCGGCTGTGTGCGCGTGTCCGTACGCGCGCACACCAGCGCGCCGCCGGTGAGCGCTGTTCACCGCACTCTGTGAGCGCAAACAACCATCTATAAGGCCACGCTATAGCTGACGGAGGGACGCGCCGCGCCACAGGCCGGTTGCATATTTGGGTTTTTCTTTGTTCATATTTATATCTAGGTATCGGCTGTGTTTAGGAGATCAACGCATCCGTCTGTCACTACTAAAGTTTTCTTTTAATATAGAATATATAGCTTATAATACATTTGCATGTTATGCCAATTGTGCAATAAAAATACATTTCAGATTTATTGAAATGTATTTTTTTACACAAAATGTTTTTGTTGTTGAGATATTGTTATAAACTAAATTAAAGATTTTAAATTAAAGATAAATTTCTAAACAACAAAGCAAATACTACGCATGTTTACTTTAATATTGATTATTCACTAAAGAAAACAAAGGATAAGGCAGTTTAAACATATATTTTAAATTATATTATAGCACGTTTACGAAATGATAATATACAGACAGAACACACATCGAAAACATGAGACAACTAGACATTAGTATATTAAATATATTTTTTTTAATAGTAAAGCATCGGTAACCTTTGCAATATTTGGAGAAAATTTCAGTAAGTTGGTTATGTAGATATCTACCCAACTAAAACTATTTTTAATTGTGAAACCAACATTTTAATTGCTAGTTAACGATATTTAACATACAATGAGATCTTACATCTAGAAACGTGTTACAGTTTGAAATGATAGCTATGCCTCATGTTATTAAAAATTTAACATTTTTGGCTATAAAAAGGATGAGTTTAAAATCGCAAAATAAAGGCCAATGAGAAAATAGTTAAAATATTAAAACAAAAACTTCTATTATTTAAGTTTTTGCTTAACATTCAGTAAAATTTTGTGTTTCAATGTCGTCGTACTTAAAGGGTACTTTGTACGTTAATATTAACATTATTTGTTTATTCTTTTTTTATAAGATTAGAAATTCGATATAATACGCGTTGTTTACTGATTTAAATTATAATTAATATTTTTCCAAAATATTTATTTATGACTTAGATTAGAGTAGCGAGAGATTAGCAGTAGTCATAATTTAAAAATATTTGCTGTAACATATTTTTTTACGATACTTATTTTAAGAATTAAAAAATTAAAATACAACATTAGGCCTATTATGTTTTATGAATAGTTTTAATGTATTTATAGCTAAACAAACGTATGTAAGCAGATATAAAATTTTTACACATTATAAAATTTTCGAAAAAACTTGAGCCACTTGACATACCCCATATAGCTTCAAGGAAAGCTTACCCTATACTTTATATTTTAACAAAAGAACCGAATCCATAACTCTTTCTACAACTTAAAAAAATCAAAAATAAGCTTCCCATACAAACTAAATAGCAAAAGCGTATACCGGCTTGAGGCGCGGCGCGGCCGGTATATTTCCGACATAATACCGCTGCGTCGAGCGATTACTACTATATATTCTATATACATTTAATAGCTATACAGGCGCGCATAGAACTGGCCGTACTTATGTGAGCGCTACGTGGCGCACACTTACAGCGCTGTAGCGCTGCGCAACTCGGGGCCGTCTAACCGTACATGACGGGTAAGCGCTGCAGCGGAATGCTTTCTAGGTAGCCGGCTTATTATTATCGTAGATTGGCGTCGGCGCAACTACACGGCGTTAGAAGGACGTTCCGTTTTAAATATCAGGTTTTATTATTATGAAGAGCGGCGCAGCGGAGTGCGGACGGCGCGGCGGACGGTTGCGTGCGATAACATTTGACATTCGTAATTACTCGAGCGCGGACGGCGGTGCGGCGCAGGCGAGGCCGGCTCCGCGGACATTCCGCCGGAGTCCGTGGGGCCGGACAAAGAGGTCGCGCGTTGCGTCAGCGACCGGCGACCGGGCCTCGCACCAACCAGCGGTTTGACAATCGCGACGCGACGACGACGCCGCGCCGCCGCCGACACCGCCGCCGTCGACTCGCGCATTTCACATACACTGCCGAAATATACACTAGCCTTGACAAACATTGAGTATTTCTAAACGGACAGCGCTAGTCATGTTTCCGTATTTTGTAGCAAATGCTGATGTCGTCAGCTCGGCTCTATAGTTGAACCAACGTAAATAAATAAATTTTAGTAAAACGCTAATTAAATACAATTAAAGAAGTAATGATTTATTTTAATCGATATAATCAGGATGAAATTAAACATTGTTTTGTATTTCTCATTTGTTTCGTTCTCTAAAATGCTGTTTACAAAATCCAAAATTTCCGAATGACGCTTAATGAGTCTGAAAATTCGAGAAAGGACGTTCGGGGGAATTTCTGTTTTATTCGTTGAAAATAAGGTCGATAATGGAAGTATTTGGAGTTGTATACGTCAGCCAATGTCAAAGAGCACAGAGGCAGAGAGAGATAAAGCGTTGGAGGAAAACATTGCAAGCGCTACGACGACACCAGGGCTCGTCTCGACTCGATAAAAACACGAAATTATAACGAGAAAACGGCGTCTTCGGTATCGTCGTAGGGGGCTATTTTCGACGATGCTGTAGCTTGCTCGTTCTTTGTTTACAAATGCCGCGTCGCTCCTTCGAGCGGAGCAATGAATTAGGCTTTGTTTGTGCCAAAAAAAGGGTACCAATCTGCTTTGTATCGTTTCGTAATGTTGTAGAGGGTAGGCTTTCCACTAATTCGTACCCAAATGCTTGGTCTTGCATTGTAGAGGATCCTCGCTGTGTAGTGCTCTTGTCCTATGGGTTCTAAGACCTTGGTGTCTAATGGCGAATCCTCTAGTACCATACTAACTCTTACGGCGAGAAATAAGGTAACCATAGATGCGACTCTACATTTGTTCATATATTTCTCTGTATAATTCCTTTCTCTTATATTTAGGACCAGTTTTTTTATTAATCCATGAGACAGAAGTACGGAATTATTTTACAAATAAGTAATTGATTAATTGATGTATATATTTTGGATTATAGGTACTTTAGTTCTATTTCATGATAGCTAAATAATAGCACGTATCTTCACACTCTGGAATTCAGTTGAATCAAGATGTGTTTTTGGAAGTTGACATATTAATATAAGCAATATTTTAAGTAGCACTTAGTACTTTAAGAAAGGCAACAAAATGCCCTAATTTTAGGCATCTGTCTTAGGGTCTATTTCCTAGAATTGTGATTTTTTTCTGGTAATTTCGGTGAGTATTCCCGTTATTTGACGCTGTCGTCAACCGGTGCTCAAATCAGTCGCCCTGCGGGTCGGGTGTTATGTTGGGACACTGCGTCACGGTATTACTGTTGTGGGGTGGACAGAAGAATTAGCTTAAACTCTTGTAGAGCAATGGCCGAATTAGATAAAAAAAAACGAACGTTTTCTAAATGTTGCGATCTATTCTAAATAAACGTATGTTATACGGTTTCGTTTATATTTTTACTGTACCAATACGGTAATAAAAACATTAAAGCATAAAATAAACTTTTCGGGCGAAATTTTAACGTTTATTTAATACTTATTAGCAATTCTGAATTGGTTAAATATGCCATACAAAAATCGGTAGTTATCTGGTATATTCATGTTATTCCGATTGATGTTTGCTAAAAACCACCGATTAAAAAACCTTACATTAACATTGATTTATGACGAGAACAGTAAAATATATGTTTGTTTATTTAACTATTATTACAACGAGTAAAATGTAAAACTCCCTGCTTATTTTATCATACTGTAATTGTCTTACAAAAGGGCAAAGACCTCTACTCTACCCTACTACATAAATAAAAAAGAAAAAATATACAATAAAATAAAACATTAATATTTTCTTAAGTCAATACATAGGAGATAGACTTCTACAACTTCAGTCAAAATACGACAAAATTCCAAACATTCTGCGAGTCAAGGATGTATGTGGCGCAACGAGAATCGAAGCTAGAACCTCGTCGGCAGAGGCACCTCGCGCTACTAGACGAACGAGGCGTTCCAAACCTGTTTATTCTACCTAAATCCACCAACGTTGGCCAGGCGGTAACTGTCAAAATATCTGTCACAATCGAAACTAAACTCTACATACATAACATAGAGTCGGTATTGTTTTGTATTCTTTGTCATTAGCATATAGTCAAAAATGTGATAGTCGTCGCGTTACCCACGATAGAAGTATTATTTAGATGCCAATGGACGGATGAATTAAAGAAGGTTTTAACTTCTAAGCCGTTGGGTATCTTCTATGAAACTTCCCTCAACTGTTGATGAGCTAATTACGGAGGTATTCAATCAATAGGATCGATGAACTGATGTGAGAGGTGAAATGATGACATCATACTGAAATATGGGTATTGCCCCGACTACACTCGTGTGGATCATTTTTTTCTACCTGAATGTGATTGGACTGTAAACCAAAAACTGGAAGAACATGAAATTAAAAAGAACAAAAATTCCAAGCCTTTTTAAACAGATTAATATGGCAATTTTACCATTTTAAAATATGTCAGAATTAATTTGTTATTCCAGTATTACCATTGGCTGAAATAAAGTATATAAATATCCATCATCACAAATGGTAAAATCACTGGACTATCTAACTCTACAAAAAATAATAATTAAGTCACGCGCACGGAGACAGCGTAGAAAAATACACATTTACTTGTAAATATACTTAAAACTAAATAATTAATATAACTAATATACTAAACTAAATATTTTACCAGTCTCTACATTTCTCATAGAACCTCAGATGTCACTAAACCAATCAAACGTTTATGAACAAAAACCTGGTTTTGGTAAAGATACAAAAGTAAAAATAGAATATTGTACGCTTGCTGTCTCGCTCTCCAGTCTCCATGAGAACCGAAGAACAACCTCTTACGGCCCGGACGGCGAACGTAACAAACTAATGAATTATATTTTTACATAATATTAGCGAGACGAATTTCTATGGGGTCACCAAGAACTACACGAAACAGGCTCTATTTAAATAAGAATATAAGTAAGATATTTAAATTGTCTTTAAATAAATATCGTTTTTAGACTTTACTTTAAAAATTTGGTATCAAAGTAGAGTTGAAGGAAATGTTTAGAAAACAGTTTAAGGTTCTTTTTTATTTTATAATTATTTTAAAAACTCTTTGTGTGAACTGTGAACTTAGCTTCCAATATGTTTTTATTCGACGTATAATAGGTGAGCCTACTTTACCGGTCATGGTTCCAATTCTGAGTTTTAACCGTGATTTCTTTAAAGGCCGACATTTTGTATACTACACATTTTGTCGAACTCTGGTTTCGAATTTAGTAAAGAGAACAAAACGTCCTGAAAACCAGACAATAATTTCAATCTTAGTGCTAGATATCTGGCGTAGTAGTTTTTTTTTTTTTTCTAAAAGTTTTATTGTAACACACTGCTCGAAACGAGCGCGTCGTGGATAAGTGTAAGCCGCGCGGATTGACCGATAATAAAGGTGAAGCCGCGCTCTCCGCGGTTGATCCGTGGATGGGTGACCATTTTGTAAACATACAGAGAACCCTCCGTGCCTCGAAAAGCACGTTAAGCTGTCGGTCCCAAAAGTCATATACGTTGATCTTTGGCAGTCATTACAATTCTGACAACCAGTCTTACTACGGGATACTGTGTAAAAACTGAATGTTGTGGAAGTCAGATCGGGAGTCGCATGTGAAATACAACACAGCTGAATCCGGTAAGGCTGGGAGCCGATCCCAAAATAGCTTGGGAAAAGGCTAGGCAGAGGATTTTGAGTACCGAAAAAACCTTGAAAACTTAAACTACTACGCAGTCAATTCAGCCAATAACCGCAGTAATCAATTTACAATAGTTAATGTTAACTCGTTTTCGAGTTATCATTAGCTTCTTAGTACAGTTAAACTATTTATTTAATTTTGTTTAACCGATATACTTAGCTATTGGAAATACTGAAACCAATTTTGGTATGTCATATCGTCTGAAATGTTGACATGTGAATTTAAACTCTTATCTTACCAATTCTCCAAATACTTAACTATTTTTACACTCTTAAAGGTTTAAAGAGCTAAAAATAAAACTATTTAAGTATTACCGGGCATTTTGACAACTTATAACGAAGATTTCAATTAGTTGCCCACAAAAAACCTCTTATCACAGGTGTTTAGAAATATAGGTAATTTATTGTAAAGAGAAGTTCCCACTTCAGAGCAGCAGCACTTCAGAGAGCAAAGACACTTTCCTTAGCTTAAGAATTAAGAAAATAAATATATAAAATAAATAAAGCAAGTGTGGTGATTAACGCTCTTTCATTCTTCCTTTAAAGGAGAACTCCGCCTTATATTTGGACTGTTTATTATAATTATTTTATAGATATATATATATCTAATATTCTAGCATTATCCTTACTAATATAATATTATTAATGCGAAAGTAACTCTGTCTGTCTGTCTATCTGTCGTGCTTTCACGCCAAAACTACTGAACCGATTTAAATGACATATGGTACCCAGATAGTCTAGAGCCTGAGAAAGGACATAGGCTACTTTTTCTGCGATAACCGACATCCACGCGGGCGGAGCCGCCGGAAACAGCTAGTTATATATATATCTGCTTCAAGAATATATAGACACATCGTTTGTGCTAATAACGAAGCAACTATCAACGCGATATGTCGGCCTATCGAGTTAATTATATTGATTAATTTTGTCCCCCAACTGTCTTATGTTTTTGGACGTACAATATGTTTTAGCCAATAGTTTATATGATGATGATCTTATGATGAATATTCTTCATCATCAGGTTTTTCATAGCCAAAGGTTGAAATGATTCACTTGAATTTATAAATGATTTGCGCGCGCTCGCTCGCCGAAGGATTCTTTGTAATATTAATTAGCGATGTTCAAACGAACTACATCTATATAACGTGTATCTCGGAACAGTATGTATTGGTAGTGTACACATTTATTTGTATGAAATAAATATTCCACCACAGTATGTTGGTGTAATTTACAGTCGAAAAATATCATACTTACACCCGGCTAGACACTACAAATATTTGTGGATTACATTCACAAACATTTTTTATAGGAACGGTATCTTATCTATTCCTTCCTCATAAGAGTAAGATTAAATTATTAATGAGCCCGTTACAATTGCCTTAATTCAAAAATCAAATCAGATCAAGCAGATCGATCTAACTTAATCTTGAAAATAATATGATATAAAAACAAAATACGCAGTTGTCTTTAAAAAAATGGGTTGTATTTCGTAGCCAGAACAGAAAATTTTGCATTCAGGTCAGGGACGAGCTCAGATCGGAGCCAAGGAGGGATTTATCAGCTGCGGATGCTCCCGGGGACATTTTGCCCGACATTAGGTACTGGATGTCTAGACCTGGGCAAGGCTTGGTAGATGTACCCAAAGATTAAATACAAATAATAGAAGGAAAAACTTAAACCTCAGGCAGGACTCGAACCTGCGACCACTGGCTTGACGCGCTAGGTATACCCAAAGATACTTGTTATCATATATCACAAATCTGTCGCTATAAGATGTATTTAGATGAATAGTAAGTACAAGTATATTGTAAAAGTAAGTACCTATTGCAAAAGGAACATAATATAGAAAGTAATGTATTTTATGTGTTTTCTTGTTTTAGACGAAACATCTCGATTAAATGTCCTGCCACATATACCTAATAAGAAATTGATTTGAAAATCTTTAGGTTCAATTAGGTATTAAATTAAAAGGTCAGTCAAAGTATTGAATATTCTATGACGAAAGGGATATCACAAAATGTCGTTAAAGGGATAGTATTCTGACTTTGGGTAAAATCAGCAGGTACATTGATTGATACCTCTCTTAATCGAATATAAGCACATTGTACAAGATTCATAAATAAGTACACAATCTATGCATAAGATTTATTTATATTTTATTTCAATTAAAATACATATCATATTCGTCAAAAGCGTAATCGTAATGGACAAACAATTGTCATGCAAACTATTTGGTTTCAATAAAGTTTGATTTGACAAGTGAATATTAAACTTTATCAAAGCCAAAGAAACCAATACGCAACACAGTAGTGTGAAATCGTAATTTTCTAACATACAACAATATTTACCGATTGCCAGCAGAGTCGTAGCACGAGGCTAGTATATATACGTATTTTTGTATACTGGCAACAAATTGTTCTTGTACGGTACACGGAGTGGAAATTGAAACTAAGTGTGTTGTAGATAAGAGAGGCAGAGCTGTGTAGAGACTAATCAACACTAATAAACGTTGATGGTTACGACTGACGACGAGAATTAACCTTCACAGAATTACACACACTTGACGGTTCAAGTCAAGTGGTGGCTCAATGTACAGTGTTTGGTGTCCGTGGTGCCACCATGGCGCTCAGTACCCGCGCTGGAACGCACGCCATTAGTATTAGCAATAATGAATAAAGATTACATACACTCGCGAATAAATTAGCAATAAGTTTGACTAGCAACTATACAATGTAGTTTTCCCTGCTTTATCCTCATCTGTGGTTTGAGTTGCTTAAATTAGACTAAAATACTCCTTGTCAGTACCTACCTTAGTAACAGGAAAGTTTAGGAAAAGGCTGACGTAGCGGACGATGTTTATATTTTAAACTTGACACAAGGTAAAGGTTACTCATTCATGTCATAAAGCGGTCAATAATGAAGTTATTTTAAGCAGGTTTACGTCACACTTATATCATGGCTACGTCACACCAGCTGATAAGCAAGCTCCCAAATTATTACGTTGTTTCTTATAGCTTGTGTCGAACTCACTGCGATGTAGTAGAGATATATGGTCGCGTGCGCTACACAATAATTAGTTAGTTTTTGCAAACTGTGATCAAAATGGGAAAGTTGACATGATAGTTTTTTGTTTTTACTTGATTATTTAACATAGACTATCACCTTTTAAATAAATAAAAATGTTAATGAAGCAAATGGTACGTAACCTTTTAAAAATACTACAGAATAGTGCAGGGAAGCAACGTTTGTCATTAATATCAGATGTTTGTAGAATTTTATATGATTTCGTGTTATTTTAGTATGTGTTCACTTTACTGTATACTGTATAATACCGTTTTCCGCCGCAGTACGGGCGACGTCAATGCGGCTGCAAAGCGTGAGATCTTGGATACGTTTCCCAGGTCGCTGTTATTGAATTATTCTATCAGAAAATAATTGCTCTATAGTTCGTTAGTAAATATTACGAGATTATATTTGAAACGATCAAAATAGTTTTGTTTTATACGAATCTTTAATTATTACCAAAACCACGAAATTTAAAAATCAGCCTACACTGTTTGTGATAAAACCGCTATCAATGTCTTCTTCTGGCGGCGCCCCTCCACTGCTGCAAGCTCAGCAAGCTTATACCAATCCTTCGCGATATCAAAGAGTTACCACTGATGGATGCACTAATATACCAGAAATCTCTTTACTAGCTACTGGGATAGTAGCTTGTTTTAGAGAAGTATCCCAGTAGTTGGTTAGCCCATAATAGGGTATTTGACGGGTTTTTAAAAACGGTTCTACATAATCAAAGATGTCTAAGGACTTTATAGAAAATATATTTTATGTTCCATTACATGTAGTGTAAAAAAACGAAAACGAAAAATTTTTTAATTATCCCACGAAAACGCTTTTCCTGCCAATATGGCGCCTCACATGTCATCGTCACTTCACTTGCTTGTAAACCTTGGTTGTTGACTACTGTTGAGACAAATGTTTACAAGTAGTTAACGTCATCAACAATTCGGCCAATCACAGCCATTTACGATCACGTGACTAAAGTGGTCAAAAAATCATTTTCTTGTGTGTCGATTTTCTCTTAAAATATCTCGTGTTTTTCTTAACTGACTAAATAGATTGTTTCCAAAATTCAAATTTAATACAGATGCCATCAATAGATCCTTATTAATTTTAAATGCTGTCAAATACCATATTTGCTAATGCGTAAGCCTAAGATACTTAATAAGTTTATGTATAGAAATTTGTATTTTGTAGATATGGGAAAACATTAATAAATTAATAAATAAATAAACAAAACAGATTATGCAGAAATCCTGTATAACAAACACGAATTCTTTATATAAAGTTTATCTACTCGTCGTAATAAGGAATATTATATTAGAAATCATTTGTTTGTTACGTAGATGTTATTGTAATTTGATCAACGTTTATAGGCCATGAGCGAATTATTGGCATCAGGTATCAAACCTGTAGAGGGTTCCTGTCAATGTCCTTCCCAATTTATTAAACAAGTCAACGTGAAACCCCCAAAAACAACTCAAGTGTCCATACTAAATAGATGGTAATGGCCGAAATGGCTGGAAAATCTCTAAAACTACTTACGCTAAAACAGAAGAAACAAAAGTCTTCTTCTACAAAACGTTGTCATAATCTGATTTGTTTATGATAGACAATGGAGGTAAAAAGGTAACTAAGGGTAGGTACTTCGGGCGTGTTTGCAATTCCTTGACTTTAAACTATATTTACTATCACAAAAATTAAACATAATCTAAACTTACATTTAAACTGAGAAGCTTTCTACCAGACCAGAAAAACCTTCTAAAACATGTATATATATAAATATTATTTTTCCGCCCATAATTTTTCATAAAAGAATTTTAAATGACAATGTTTAATCAAAATACTAGAATGAATTGTAACAACATAATTATTCATAAAATTGTTACATGTTAGGTAAACAATAAAAATTGCACCAAATACCTACAACACACTATTACTACTAGTATTTAATAATATTTATAGCTTATTTTCCTTTAGAGTGTAGGTACCTACTAATAGTAATCTACTTAGTGAATCCTTTAAACATGCTTAATTTTAGGTTTCAGTAAGCTAAATTGTCCCCCATACGTTTCCAACCTAATACAAATGAACTACGCAGTTTTTTGTAAAACATCATTCACAGTTTCATCTATCAAAATTAAATAAAAAATGGGTGTTATTATTATTTGTTTTGTTTTTACCATAAGAAATAGGAATTTATAACTTGTTAGTTATAGAACACGAGATTTATTAATGTTTTCAAAACAAAAATCATAGTTTTATTACATCTGACATACGTCAGAGACCGAAAATACTGATGAACATTTTGTCGATTTTTTATTGTTTGGAACTTTAATATATAACTTTTCTAGATTCTTCAATGTTGAATTATTACAATTTGGCACTATATACAAATGATATGGACAATGAAAGCTCACTTTTAGGTATAAATAAATCGCTAAGGGTGTACTATGCTCTGCAATATGACGTCACTAAAAAAAAGGCTACCGTTTTGGCGCGACTATTTTATCGTTTAAATTTTAAACAATTTTTATTGCAGATAGGAATATTATTTTGAGGAAATTAAAATATCAGTTAACTATCGAATTTATACAAATATTTTAAAACACATTAAAAAAAATATGTAAAATAGCTTATTAATCTATTTGAAACACTGGATTTTGATCTTAACTTTGGTAAAGTATCTAAAAGTGTTTTTTCTTCAGAAATCCATTAGAAAATTAACTGGAATTTAAGCTTAAATGCTAGCGTAGAATATAATAGCTTGTTAAGTAGGCACTACACTCGGTTGATGATTAATAAATATACCAGAAAAAGCTTCACACTTTGTACAACATAAATTGTAATTTTTTTCATACAATAGGAGAGTGGATGTTTTCTTTTATTTACAAGATAGATATTAATTTTTTTTTATATAAACAAAGATGAGGAAGATACAGTGAACGGAATGCCGCGTGACGTCACTGGTGGCTACAATTTTTACTCACACGTGACGTCACAAGCCCCAACTCAAGAAATTTAAAGTGCTTTAACTTTGTCATATTTCATTGATTTGATAAAAGACAAAATACGAGTTTTCTTTTTTTTTTATTTCTATCTAGTGGATTAAATAGATATTTCCATTTCATACCCAGTCCGCTCCCCTGGTATACATAACCATTGCCATACATATATAGGTCATAGGTTAAAAATGTATCCGCACAAAGTTAAATACAATATTTTTACCATTAATTTACATGTTACATAAAAGTTTATTCTATATTAAGGCTGGCAGTCTTAAAAAAAACATTCCGAAGAGATAACCATATTTGATTAAAAATAATGATCTATAAAAAAATATATGTGAGAGACAATCTCGAACCTCCAATGTGTTTGATGTTAGAATATTGTTTTGTTCTTAATTAATTAGCTTCTTAAACGAGACCGAAGTGTTCATGTTATAATTAATTTGAAGCCATAGAAAATTGCTTAGTGTTCAAGAAAACTATAAGGATTACAAATCGCCTCAATAGGATTACACCTTTTTACAAGTAGACGAGCCCTGTACGAAAATTTGTGAAGATAAACGAAAATATCAACAAATTAAACCTATTTTTAGGTTAAAATTAACATACTAGAGACTTTCTTGATAGAATTATAGGTACCTAACTCATCACAGCTCTCTAAGCTTACTCGTAAACAGCACCAAATTAATTATGTTCCAAAATCTATTCTAAGATATATCTATAAATCTCGTGACACAGTGTTAGTTTTATTTTTTGTGTATATTTAGTAGGTCTGAGAATAGGGCGTAGGCTTTATTTATACCCCAAGGTGATAAGGACAAAACAATATTTGCTGGGTCAGCTAGTAATAAATATTATTCGTCTACACGTGTCTTTGTAACCAAAATCCTCCTAAACTGGGCCGATTTCGAGAAAAATTTGTGTGTGTATTTCAATGGGTTCCAGGATGGTTTGAAAACACAATTGGACAGGCAGAACGACGTCTGCTGGGTCCACTAGTTAATATTTATAAAGATAGTTATATATAGATAACGAATGCACCAAATCGGATAATTTTATTTTATTATTGTAAGGACAAGGTTTTTATAAAAGAAATTAAAAATAAAACGTAGGGAAATGTTTTGAAGTCTCACACCACCAGAGTGAAGCCGGGGCGCGCCGCTAGCATGACAATAAAATAATCAAAAAATATTTTTATCTACAATAATATGATTCCAAAAGTGTAGAACCACCACAAGACATTTAAACTTATCTACCAGTCCTGTTAAACACACTAAGAAATTAACATTGACTTAATAATTAAATATTTTAAACAAGTTATTTACAACTAGGCAATATCTCCCTTGTTATTATATATTTATAGACCTTACCTTATTATTAGCAAAACACACACAAAAATGAAGAAAAATAATTAAGAATTTCACATTGCCAAATACACACAAGTGCTATATTTTTGTACGATCTGCTGATATCATTATCAGAGTTTATCTACGTCTGACTCAGGTCGACAACCTAACAACTGATTTGGCAGTTTCAAGCTCACCTTCGCCGTTTTATCGTGCGGATATTATGAACCCTTTTCATCGTTATTTACTTTGCGGCTAAGATCCTGCTGCCTCTTCCCTTTTTTGAAGGACAGTATACTGACATATTTTGCGTATTTGCCAGCCTTCTGGACTTAATAACAAAGTAAAAGAAAAAACAATTTCATTCATCGATGAAGTATTTTTGATTTAGTAACGTCGATCGTATTGATACACCAGTTTGCGCTTCAAATGTTAAAGATTTGATTCTTGATAAATAACACGTGGGTTTTTTTCAGAATGTGCGTATTAGACCGATCGAGTAATTAAGGTAAAATTTTACTTACATACAAAATAATATTGTATAAGTAGAAAGCTAAGACCGAAGTTAGAAATTGATTAATTTGTTTCAAAGATTGTTGTTAGGATTTTAAAACAGGAAAGCAACTATTTCGTCCCAAACATTATTATATTGGTTTGTATTATAAAAGTATTATGTTACTATTAAGAACAGGACCTTTGCAGTAAAGTTAACAAGCTTTTAAGCATCAAGTTAAATTGTATCTTCCAGTAGTACCTACCAAGCATTTACAATTCTTTATATTAAAAAAAAATCGTATACATAACTTTCTATCACATAGGGGAGACCTAGAAGAATTGCTTTACCGAACGTAACTGCGATATTATATAAGCTGGGACCATAAATAATATAAATATTAAAGAGTAAAACCTTTTAATAGGTCTGCTATATTCTGCCTATGTCCCATCTGTTTGCTAGATAATCTAATAAAGATTAAAAGTGCATCTCCAAAATTGTAGGCTGGTATTTAAATAGTTTTTAATCAAAAAGACTGAAAATTTAGGTATTCATTTTAAGGAAAATCCCAAACTACGTCACTTATGATTACGATTAGAATTTCCCCAACATTTGTAAGATAAAAAAACAATTTTGTTCCACTTTCCTATAACACGTTGTCGTTGATAGGTATTTGTTTGTAGTATTTACTTGGTGGTCTCACTTACTTTTTTGTGTTTTAGGACCAAAACCCATAAAATATGCCTAAGTATGTGATTAGAAATATTGGCGGATTAAATAACAACAGATATAAATCCGACGCATCTTATCAGAAACATGCAATTAGTTCTCTTAGTTCTCAACTGGTGCCTCATGATGAGCTCACCTCCTCAAAAGAACGCTTGAAGATATAAGATATTCCGTCAATCTACTCCGCACCACCTCTGCCGTAATAAAGCAGCATTGATCATCGCTGCCGATAGTGAGCCGTATTTACAAACCAGCGCGAATCAAAACAAACAAGCTGACTCAAAAGCATCCTAAAGGTGACTTTAAAATAATTATTCCGAGCTAGATCTAAAGGATTCGCTCAAACATTTCATTCAGTCATATTTCTGCTTGCAATTCTGTGCTGTTCACGAATTTTGTTTACAGGTACTGTAGCAGTGTTTAATTTGTAGGACTGTTGTTTATTGGGTTAAAGGCGTAGCTGCGGCTAGGAGTATGCGCTGATATTATACATCACGACTCGAACAGATAATTTAATGTCAAGTTGGAAAATGAGTCATCATCGTCACTTTTTAATTTTATCTCTTCGGTTGTATCATGTTGCATTATTTTGGTTCTTGTCAACATTATTATCTAAGCAATATATCATACAGAAAAAAGTAAAAAAATACTGGTTTAATTTAAACAAATGCGCCTATATATATATTTTTACGCTCAACTTAGGTACAGCTCATAAACCATAAAAATAACGGCTGTGAGGCCATATTGCCAAATTAACTACGCCTGGCTAACGGCCGTCTGATGATTTCTATAATCATCATTATCATCAACAATCACCAATGCCTATTCATTTAGATTTTCAGTACACAAAACATTTGTGTCAAAAGATTTTTGGGGTAATAAGTATTAGATTAATTGCTATTAAATAAACCTTTGGTCAGTATACTGGGAGTTTAGACCTGATGGAAATCCTCTGATGATCAGTCAGTGATCCGCGTTCGTTCTTTCTTTACATGCTTCTTCTGGCTAGACTAGCTAGTTTTAGTAAATATATTAATGTCCTTCTTAAAAACATTTAAGGGTTAAAAATATAAGAAGTACAGAATTCGATTTATTTAAGGTATTTTTAAGGTAATTTATGAGATTCTTATATCCTATGCTGAGATTGTAGTTGTGCTACTGTGGTATTGCGTGGCACATTCGACAAACTTTAGACCCTGTGACACTTTGATATTGAAATCAACTTTATTTCAAACCACTAAGGTTTATTTTCGTAAGTCGCTGTTACACTGACGCATGGTTAACTTACCTGTATCGCGTAGTTTACCAAAATAGAATATTAGTTTCACGCAACAGAATTAACTATTTTTTTTGTTCTTGTATTTATCACGCTAAAACTGGAAAAAAGGAAATCGTACATCCTTTTTTATACGGATCAACGCGTTTTTGTCAGAACTATTATTATTATCAGCCCAGACTGTCCCACTGCTTGGCAAAGGCCTTGATCCCTTCCTTCCATTCTTCTCCATTAAGAGGAAACGTGGACCAGTCCTTAATATAGGAGTCGAGCTCATGTCGAACTACATATACGGACTATTATTTACGTATAAAAATAATTCTAGCTACTTTTACAACGCGTAATGCCAATGTTTAACGGAGACATCGTTAAAGAACTAATACACTATACGCTGCCCCGCTGGTTCTCTCGCACACCAAGCACTTTTTATTGCTTTCCTCATTTACATAGTAATTCAAAGACGCATTACGAATATTTTTGTTATTAGATGTAAATTTAATTTTAAAAGAAATTAAAAGTATTTTTATAATCGTATTTGATTCTATACAAATATTATATAGACATGTTAGTATTGTTGTAAGTTTGTATGTAGGAGGTAATCATAGAATATCTGATTCAGAAGTAAATATCTTCTTTTTAGCCTTATCGTATCGCACCTATTGCTGCTAATATGGATAGAGAATCATCAAGCCGCTGCTTAACAAAGCAGTAGTAAGTTCCGGACCCGAACTAAACAAATCTACATCTCGGACTGTCTGAAAACGCGAAGTGCTTACTTTCCATTTCAGGTAAGCAAGTTCAATCCTCATTTAAAACAATAATTTTAAGTTTTAATACTGCCTATTAAAGTTCTTACTTTGTATTCTAACCGTTTGATTCGACCTACCTTAAAAACACTTGTCATTTAAGAACAATACTAAAACGTATGTTAACCACCACTTAAAAACATCCCTGTGGCCTTAAATACCCCATAATCATACCATAAGTGTTGTACAGTCACTGCTGACCACTACACACCGCTGCCATTACCCTTGAAGTACTGAAAACACAGAATTCCTATAACAATGGTGATGACGCACCATGCGCTGGCGCTGACAGGAAAACGACGCTTATTATAAAGTGCTGTAGTGATTAAAACTCTGTGGAATAACAAATATAGTTATAATGACTCGGCTACTGCGAAACTAAAGGAAAGGCTGTTTGTGCAGGCGGCTCGTGGTGTCATATTTATGTAGGTATTCTGTTATTGGACATTATTCGCCAGTAGATATATCTGCTATAAACAGAAGAAAATTATAGCAACTGGGTACAATTCCATTTGGAGTCCGTTTACACAGACCGAGTCGGAGAAGAGTACATTTTTATCGCGTTTAAAAAAGAGTTTTAGGTTGTTTTTTTCTATTTATTGACCGCGTTAGACATTCTCATTAAAAAAAGGGAATGTGATAAAAGTTTACTCTACTTTTATCACATTTAAAAAAGAGTCTCCGACCCGGTCTGTGTGAACGGATCATTATAGTCAGGTTAATTTAGGTATGTTGATGACATTTGACTTTGTTCTGTGCTTAGGTCTTGCCGCTTATAGGTATTGGTATAGCATTTTCCTGCTAATATCGCAATGTCAAAGAGCAAAACAAGAAAAATGCTAAGTCGAAATGCGAAGTAACAAGTGATCATTACTGTCCTTGAACTTAAACTTCACTGGTTTTGAAGACGTACTGCCAGCCTTCAAAATGAACTCCAGATTTCCAACTTAATATAATAAAACGCAGTGGTGGTGCAGTTATTTTAAATCTGTATTCAATGAGAGGGTGCTACCCCGAATGTGGTTCGGGCGGCGGCACATTCGGCTCCGACCTGACGCCCACAACGTGACTCTCGATTATCACTACACTAGGAAAGATAGATGATAAAAGAAAACTAAACTAAGCACTAATGTATTATACGGCTATACACTATACAGTATTAACGCCAGAATCCATGTAAGCAGTGATAATTTAGTAATCAACATTTTACTCAAAAAATTTATGATGTTAAGTTCTAGCAAGTAGAATGCAATAAGTATTGAAGCAAAAACTTTTAGGTTATGAAT
The DNA here is from genome assembly GCA_932294365.1 of Diachrysia chrysitis. Lineage (NCBI taxonomy): Eukaryota > Metazoa > Arthropoda > Insecta > Lepidoptera > Noctuidae > Diachrysia > Diachrysia chrysitis. Next base: position 6,268,922 of record OW028661.1, read on the forward strand.
ATAACTGGTCTTTGCCAAGTAGTGGAATCGAAAGTATACTAATAAATAACAATGATAATAATTGTTTTTAGGATAAAAATAAAAATATCATTAAATTTGACCCGGTTTTCAAGGTGTTGCTAGCTCTGAAGTTCGATACCCGAACGGGTAGAAATCCATATAGAATCAATGTAGAAAACCACTTTTCTACATTGTCTCGGGTCTGGGTGCTCGTGGTACCTTCGTTGTCTCTGACTCCATAACAAAAGTGCTTTAGCTACTTATTTTACTTAGGGTTCAGAGCAATGTATGTGATGTCTTCCACATTTATTTATTTATTGAAAACAATGAAATATGAAGGTACTAAGAAAACTATTATAAGAGTGTGAGGCAAAGGTGTAAATATTACGTTTTTAAGTCCCAATATCCTGATTCAAAAATACTATGATTCAGATATACTATTCCCATTGATAAAATCCGTTAGTTCAGCCACTGCTCCGTCGGGTAATAGGTGTGTCTCATTATATAAAACACACGTTCGCCATGATAATGAGGCAAACATTGGTTTTGCGCTGTATGTTGTGTTCGAGGGCCGATAATACGTAGCTTAATTTTTACACCCGCGGTTACAAACCCTACAGAATAAATTGTTTTTAATGGCTCTATTATTGATATACCTTAAAAGATGTTCTGAGAATCTCTTGTTATTGATTTTTGACGTTTAGATCATGATGTTTTCATCCGATACATACTTTTACCCGACTTCGCGAGGTGAGGTGGGTTCCGTTTATTTGTGCTGAATTCTCACCATCTTTTTTATATTTTATACGATCTTTTCACTTTTTTGCTTTTTATTTTAATTACAGTATTTGAGTAAATACTTGATATACTTAAGTAAGTAAGTAAGTAAAGTAAAATGTGGACAACATCACATACATTGCTCTGAACCCAAAGTAAGTAGCTAAAGCACTTGTGTTATGGAATTCAGACACAACGAAGGTACCACATACACAAAGACCCGAGACAATGTAGAAAAGGAGTTTTCTACATTGACGCGGCCGGGGATCGAACCCGAGATCTTAGAGCTGGCTACACCTTGAAAACCGGTGTGTACGCCACTCGACCACGGAGGTCGTCAAATCGATATAGTGAAGTAATCGCAATTTCTGGCGACACCGTTATATAGGCAAAGCTGTAAAAAAGTGCAAAAGTCATTATCAAAAAAAATAGACGAAAGAGATGAAAATAAACATAAGTAGTAACTTGAAGGCAGACTTTATACTTCATGGTGGCAAAAAATTGCCTCCTAACAATATTTCGCGAAGATACAGATACAAGCACTTATAACAATCGATATTTAGTTGCTATGGGCTTAAACCATACTTTCGCCGAAAAAATGTTTTATATAGTATAAAAAATATGGTACAAGAGGTGGAAAGGTATAGGGAAATAACATTTTGCTAAATTTAATTAGCATGCAAATTCATTTGTTAAGTAGTGCTAGGTTATTTTCAGTAATTGAATTTGTTTTTTACTCATTTACAGATTTCTTACCTCGTAGATCAAGCTAATACTGAATACAACACATTCCAAATTACATTAATAGCTCGTCTGTTTAAAAATCATTATTCGCCCGGTTCCCAATTAAATTATTTAGGGTTCAATGCGTATTTTGCTTCCATTCATCTCTACTACTCGTCATCTCAGCACTCCTTTCTTTCTTAAATCATCTGTCACACAATCCATCCATCTCTTTTTCGGTCTTTCTCTGCATGAATACCCATTCACAGTCATACTCAAAACTTCTTTAGTTATTTGACTTTCATCCCCACTCATAACATGTCCAAATAATAAATCTAGAAATGTCATTTACATGTATAAGCTATATTGTATTTAAAGCCCTTAAAAAGTATTTACGCATGGGTGGTTTAGAGAACAGTTATTTACGAATCCCAGTTAGAGATGAATATCCCGAGATCAAGTTTTTCTTTAACCATGAAGACAACTCTTCCAATTAGGAAAGTCACAATATACATAATATAAATAAAAAGCTTACTTATTGGACAAAGTTTAATTAATAATTAAACATTTTATAAATGAAACAAAAATTTTACCACATTTTTTTTAACATGTTTTTTATTGAACTTGTGACGTTTCAATTCTACTGCAGTCTCTGAGAACCCTATCCTTGATCCCTGACTTCTAGTAGTCACCATGGAATAGTTATTTCAATGACACAAAAAGAAAATAGTATCTTATAACACACAATCGCTAATATAAAACAAAATATATTAATTCCACTTAGGTACAAAACTTACGAGTCATACCTACAAAACATTTTTCAAGTACAGCAGTAAAACGATACTTGCAAGGAGTCAGCTTCGCTAAATTGCAGGGTTGGCGAGAATGGCGACTCGCACGGTGCGCCTGCGCATGTCACCGGCAGGTTGACGCATGCGCCCTGCGACATGCACACCTTGCGTTTACGTTTAACGCATACTATATACGCTTTCTTGCTGTGTGTTTGAAATCGAATCTATTAATATTTTTATAGTTTTCACTGTTAAGTATATGTTTGCAAGTTTTATATTTTTTAAAATTATGAGTGTAATATTATATTGTATAGGGTTAGCTTTTGCTTCTATTTTACAGATACTTAAATTTTTTTCAATCAGATTTGAATATTACTGTTTTTGATTAAGATTATTTAGTTTATATAAAAAAAAATACTGTAAGTGTTAAGAAAAATGTATAGGAATACCAAATATATTCAAACTTATTATTTTATCACAAAACACAGTAAAAGGTTAAAGTAAGCGTAAGCCACATGATCAGTATAATGACGTAAGTTATACATTATTTTTTTACCAAAAGTGGTCCTACTATGTCACTTTTATTTATCCTGGTCCTCTTTAAAATCTACATCCCACAGACAACACGAAAGTTAATTTTTATGGAGACGTCCCTCGCGGTTGAAAGCCAAGACGGTAACCACTGCGCGTATAGGACCCTAAGACAGCTAAAAGGGAGAGATGACTAATAAAATAAATGTTATGTTTGGATCATAAAATTTTAGGATGTATAAGTAGTTGTATTAAATATTGTATAAACCTTATTTGATTTAGTATTTGTTAAAACCTAATTTTGAAATTGCTTTTTCTTTATTGAAGTCTTGTGCCGAATTTATGTTACACATGAAAGATAATATGCAATAGAGGGGCTATAAACTAAATGATTATCTAATTAAATACATGTCACTCAATATGAAAATCTATCATTTTGAACTCAACAATCAAATATATTTTATTTTGAGATTCCACTAAAGCTAAGAATTATTTGTAAACTATACAGGACGAAGTATAAAAACTTAATAAAAAGTGCATACGCACTTGAAACTTTATTTTATTTCGCCACAAACTCGTTCGCTGGCCGCCGACAGAAATGCCCGGTCATCATGACGGACCAGCCTGTACTCGATGCGCGATTTAACTTTTATATTTATTTATACTCTATGTAATAATATAGCCCATACTTTAATAATATCGCACGACCCAAATATTTATAATAGTAACGAGTACTCGAAATTACCGCCGAATGATTCGAGTCTTCGGCGCGGTATCTGTAGCAACAATATCGATCGGCACACGCCCCATTGCCGGCGAGCCAGCCGTGCCGCGGCGCGCTGCCTTAACTGCACGCGGAATGGAACGCGACAAACTGAAGGTTCTTTTGTCATGCGGTGATTTGCAAAACGTACCTAAACACGGTAAGGGCGTAGTCGCTCGACAGCCAAGTGGCGCACTCTCGTGAGAGATGAACGAACAGATAAATCTGAGAGAAATGTTTCGCTGCGGCGACATTCTATACGGCACATACATTGCTGCGTTAACTCGATGCCGACAGCCGGGGTATAGTGAGTGCGCGGCAACGTAGAGCGCGCATAACAGTACGCTCAGTAGTGCGTTGCTCGCCGTGGCTAGGTGGTAAGGGGCGCAGGGTCGCAGAGCTAGTGCGGCCTCGCGGCCCTCTTCGCCGCAACGCAAATCGTTGAAATCAAAACTTTCACGCTACGAGAGCGCTACGAAGTTTTACTGCTACGAACTTCCTGCTACGCCGGCCGTAGCGCGGCGCACTCAAAACTTTGTTCAGAAAGCTTTTTTATTTGTCACTTTCTGTTATCAGTTAGCTGAAAACTTGAGCTCTTTATGATCGAGCATTAGGATTCAGATTTCAATACTCTGAGTGGTTATTGCAAGCGCTTGAATAAGATATTGTGTCTCAGCTGTCCGTCGCTTACAACCAGTGTTATTTATATTGAGGTCTATTAGGTTTTTAAAACATTACAGTGAAGAAATAATTTAAAGACTCAGCAAGACTTTCATTTAAAACATTTATTGGATAAAGGATATTAAACAAGGGAAAAATTTCTGTGCGGACATTGCATACAATAATAAGAGCTATATTTAGTGACAAACTCGGGTATTTCCAGTGGCCAGGCTGCGCGGTAACTTGAACATAGTGGTGTCCAGGCAGCAGGCAGCAGGCAGCGGCAGGCAGCTCTCGTTCAGTTTTGTTGTTCGTGGAAGCGAGTCGCAGGTGGGCCGAGCCGAGCCCCGCCGAGCGCGCCCGACCGCTCCGCGCTAGAACGGCGTATGTGACCGACGGCGGCCCGCGCTAGCTTCAGTCTGCGCTCGGCCACCACCCTGTTCGCTTGTGTAAGTGACGCCGTGCTGTGACATATTTGACAGTTGTTATCGTGATTCGTGTGATGTTTTCGTATCGGAACTATGGTGTATCCCAATGAAAATGTGGAGTGATTTCCAGGTAAGCGATAGTTGTAACACGTTTTATATTACTTCTGTGTGACGTTTGTGGAGTAATCATAATTATTTGAAATTCGACTTGTGTTCCCAGTTATACTTTTTGTGTAGTCTGCAGTTTTGTTACCAACTTTTTAATGATGAAACTCAAATTCTAGTCAATGCAAGGGTCCCTTGGACTTTATAATAATACCGCGTTGTAAGCTTTTGTTTACATCAACTTGTAGACTTCGCCAATTAATAAGGTTTTTGAACAAGTGGGTAGAATCGTTGCAATCTTTATAAGGATAATAGTGGGTTATAGAGGAAACAGTGATTTCATTTTTCTTGTCTGTGACATAATAGTCAAGTTTTTTGAGTTAAAATAAATACATAAAAAGTTTTTTTAAGTACATATAGTAATTTTAGGACATTATATATTGACTTCTCTTTGTGTTTCTCCATTCTAACGTAACTATGTCATTGTTATTTCGTCTGCTGTTACTAGTTCGAACTAACGTTAAACCGTTGATAACATTGTGCAACAATAATTAAATGTTGCCTTCATCTCGTATCAGTTGTTGTCTAGCTTTGTACTAATTACACATTTCCAAAATTATGGTGGAAAATTCATAACAACATGCGCGCCTTTTTTCGAATCTGACAGCTCGGCGCGTTTCCGGCGACCTGTCAAACGCCATGTGATAGATAGAAGGGCGCATTCGGTAGAGTTTTAAATCAAAGCGCGGTATTCGGCTTGAATCTCGATAACTGCGCGACGCTCGAGGCGAGCGAGAACTCGTCACAGAAATACGTAGTGATCGCCGTCCCGCTCTATCGCATAGCGCGGTCTCGTTCTGGCGACGGGTGTTTTTGTGTCGGAGCGGGTTTTTTGTGTGCTTGGCGAGGCTGGCGCGCGGCGCCCGCTCGCTCGACTCGACTGACTCCACATTAATTATCGCCGAGTTGGCTCGCCATCGCCAGCCAGCGCTAACGCACTTTACTTTCTATATTGCTGCGATATTACTGAACTCTTTTAAAATGCGTCGTAGTTTTTACTTGAAGATAATGAATAAATTCATGTTAACTGCGATTTGATAAACTGAATAATAAAGAAATATCATTAGTTATAAATTCGATAACTTTCATAAAACGAGCATTGAAATGCACGAGAACTAAGTTTTAGTCTTGTTTTGAAAAACAGTAAACGAGTAGGGCTGTATGCGAAGTTGGTGGGTTTTCCTGCTGGCGTGGCTAGGGGCGCGTTGCCATGGCGACGGCTGGGGCGCCCCGCCCAGCCCCGGCCTAGAGCACCTCCTCCACTCCTCTTATTGAGATTTACTCCTTAACTGGAATCGCCATTGGCGAGTCCACCGCTCGCTTTCATCCCTTTGCTTTTCTTTCTTTATACACTAATGAACGGAATTCACTGTATTACTAATAAATACGTGGATATTTTGATTTTCCTTTGTATATCATCAACCCCGATAATGGCTAAGAGTGTAATGTTTATAAGTTTAACCATATCAGTCGTTGAGCATTCCGTATCACAGAATAAAACGAAACCAAAGTTCTTGTGTCCTTCACAACTTGGAAACTTTTGTTGTTTCGTTGCTCTAATCTTTTTAAAATACATTATTCATATGAGTATTTTAGTACCGAATAATGCCTTTTTGGGTCTTCCGACATCATGTCGACTTTGTAAAACTGAAGTCCACATACCTACATACAGATAACACTACAAATAATACATTCGTACATACTTGTGCGTCATCTAAATAGAAAAAGATGTTTTATTTTTACCGATGATGTCTTTTAGGGTTAAATAATGTCATGTAAGTTTGGCCCATCTGTTCCGTAAATTTGGCTCGCAGTACACAGCAACAATAATGTTCTTTTAAATATAGTAACCCTACTTCTAAATATAAAATCTTATAAATAACTGTATCACAAATAAGTCATTTAAATTCTCAACTATTTTTGTTATTCATTTTCTAAATAAGTCTCTAGGTTCATAAATTAATTATGTCGATTGTTGAGTGAATGTCAACTTGTACCTATAGGATAGGTACTATAAGTTGTGTAGCTATCAAAGTTGGCAGTAGACCTATAGGGGGTGGGGGTGCGTGGAATGCGACTTGTTGCAGTCACGTGCGCCAAGAAACTATGCACAAACTACCCTTATAGTACACAACTACTTATATTTATCACTTAAACGATTTGAAACTTTGAGGCTAAAGTTGTAAAGTCTAAAATCGTATGTAAGCTTCATTTACGGTAACTAGTTTGGCTACCCAATGTAATAAACTAGATACGATACCCGGTTTCGTTCGTCCGCCGCGCGCCGTTGATTGCCGTCTTTGACGCGACTGTCTTTATTTTAAATGAGAAATGCTATAATGAAACATGTTTCAACATTTGTTTTAAAATCAACCGTTATTGGTACAATTCATACCCTAAATTGACTACAATATTTAATACTTATTTAATGAGATGGAAAAAGCAATATTTATTGTGAAGAGTTGTACAAAAAAATGCACAAATTAAAATCAATCCGTTGTTCCGACGCTGCATTCATCTGTTCTTTACAAAACATTAAAATATGCGAGACGTAATAATATTCAAATTACATAACTTTAATTTGAGTGTATAACTAAACGCAGTTGCCATAGCACAGAAAAAAATACGTCAGACTACAAAACATTATTATAAATAGATTGTTTCGCATTTCGTGTTAATAACCTTTGGTATGTGAATGATCTTCGCTACTTAACTGTTTAGTAAAAACCATTGATTAGGAGTCACGAAAATGCTGGTCACCGTGACTGTGCCAACGATAGTGAAAAAGGGTTGAGAGGTGGTCAAATTTCCAAGTTGTCAAAGACAGCTGATGAATTTTGCTTATAGAAAAAAAAGTTATAGTCTAACAGAATAGGTAGGTAGGTAACGTATGTACCTACTATATTTTTCATGACGGTGGTAGAATGTAAAACATCTTATACCGGTATAGATCAAAGAGGCAAGTAGCTTGGTCATGTTTGGGCGTAGTGATAGCAAAAATGCGCTTTAAGTGCAACAAAAAAAAAACAGTTTTATTGCTCGTCATTAATCAAGCTCAAGTAATAGTTATTGATATCATTCTTTTTAGCTTTTTTGTTTTGAAGAACGTTAGAGGAAAGGACATGAATTTGTAGAGACTGACAAGGATAGCAAATAAAATTTTAAAGGTACCTATTATATTTTTATACTACTAATGTACCTAATACATGTTATGTCATTCGTCAGTATTAATTACTTAACATTGCTTGTAAACAAGCCTTTCAAACCATATCATATCAACTTATTAATTATGTAGCTAGCTACCTATTTCTAATTTGGTAATGCATAGGAATAAATCTAAAAAGTCTTTGAAGAATCGTTTTGAACGAAGCACTTTTTAAATCTTCATACACCTGGTCAACACTTGCTAAATTGATGGTTATAGAACTTCGACTACCAGATCAGGGTGTTAATAAGTGTTGTTATTAAAAGAAATATCTTTCCTGTCTTTTAGATGTTACGGAGACAATACTAGGAGTCTGCTCGTGTTCGTTTCTTGCTGTCTCTCACTACACCGTAACGTAATGATCGTAACAATGCAAATAGTTCCCATTTACGGCACAGATTCTAACCTCACTCCACGCACGTTAAATAAACATGTATGTAAACAAACGGTCTATCACGCCGCAGTATGAATCAACGTCACAATGAGCCGCTCCTCCTTAAGCACACCGCGTAATAATAACAACTTTTATTACACATTTGCCGTTAAATTCACGCTCGCATTGTAAACAATCGACCACGTGGAGTAAAAGTAATAGTAAACTCATAAACAAATGAATGAATTAGCCATAGCGGTGCCGACGTCATCGGCGAAGACACGCATAATAATCGCTTATGCAAACGAGCCTAATTATGTAAAGCATTATGAGCCGCGCCGACGTGTTTTGACATACGCTAATGACCAATTATATGGCTATTGTGTGACTCAATGAACTTGAAAGACATACAATAATATAGGGCATCGACACGCGCGGTGAGTGACGCCGCCATCCATCGCCCGACACCTGTTCAGAAAAAATATGTGCGAATGTCAGGTGCACCCAATTCAATGCTCGCTACTCGCGTGTATTGATATTAGGACCGGGCAGCGGTTACCAACTTTGTTTACCATTTTTTTTACGATAGTCTGGTGTCATGTTAGAACTACAAATTCTATTCAAGTAACGCATGTTGCGTTAAGTATTTAATATTAAGTAAATAGGTATAATTTTCTTCTGTATTATGGTGTCGGGGAAAACCGTTCGCATATATGCCTGATAATTGCTTATAATATCTATCTGATTATTCTACAGCGGATATGAGCAGCAGTATCTAATCTTCGCTAAATGTTTTAGCGTGATATGAATTTTTTTCTGTGCAAAGGTGGCATGTTATTGTTTTCGTATATTCATAGGTTTATACAATATTTTGATTTGTTCTGAATCGGCCTTCGTAAACGATGCGGACAGAGAATCGAGAACGGGGGATAATAATATCTTTGGCATTCGCGGAGTGTCTCTTCCACGCTCTAAATATATTTCCCATGGCCTCAATGTCGCACCGCGACCCAATTACGTCTGGCAATAAAACAATATATGAGTCGTTGAACCCTCCATTCGGAGTGATGGCTATGTAAACATTGCATCTGGGTAAACACGGCCGGGGTCCCCGCATGCCCCCGCGCAGCGCCGCACCGGACTCGAGACGCGCCGCCGCCAATAATTTATGTAAATGCACGTCATTGTATAAGAGTGATGTTTTTATTGCAATCTTGTTTTGACGGTCAAGTTCGGCACGCGGCGAAAGTTAAACAAGTACAATAACTCTTAAAGTTTGCACCTCGCATCTTAACGCTCGCCACGTGTTGTGCGGAGGCTGCGAGCTATTGCTCTGTACACAGCTATACATTACATGCATACCGATGTCGGGCTAACGATACTGGGAATTTATTTTATTTTAATATCAGATGGTGGGTAGACTGGGATTTCAGGTGCCTTTAGTCAGAACTGGGTAACGTGCAAATCTACGTGATTGCTAAATTGAGAGAAATCAATATCATTAAGGTAAAAATCAGAAAATCGATAAAATAAATACGCACAATTTACCGGGTGTGTGATTGTAGTATATTGTATCACATAAAAATGTTTAAACAGATCGTGAAGTGCACAAACAGTTGGTAAGGTAACATCAAAAATATCGAAATCCCCAATAAAAAACTTCACGCTCGAATGAAAACGTAAAAGTGGTAATTTTGATTTAGCATCGAATGTTTGTAAATAATGTCTTACTACAGCCAGCAAGTAGCGTAAAATCTTGTTTATAATTATGATAATAGCTTTATTATATACTACTACAAATCTATTTCGTAGGTAGTAACCATTAATCACTTATGAATGAATGAATGTTATTATTATACGGCAACCGGTCAACGATATCATAATGTTGTAAACGTCATTTTATAATCATAAGCTCATAAATAAACATGATGACGTATCGCGGGTGATCACCGATCGGCCGGACTCGGAAGCGGGCAGCGGGCGCTGTCTGCAGCCCTCGGCGCGGGCAGTAGGCGCGCGCGCATGGCGGTATGGCGTACACCTCACGCGTACGCCGATAATTATGTAACAATGTTTTGACATTCAACAAACGACACATTTAGCGGGGACATTAAGTGGATCAATGAACTTGAGCCGTTTGTTGTGCTCGCTGTTACGCAACGATCGGCGTTTGAGTGAGATTAATGCGCGCGGATTATGGCACGCGATACATTTCAATTTACGTTCCGTTTCATTCATGACTCGAGATAATGACGACGCACTCGTTCCGCTCGTTTGTTTGCTTTTGCTTGTCGCCGCCGCGCCGATGTCCGCTCGCGGCTCGCGGCGCACGTACACTTTACATACTCGATCCGCTGCTGATCTACCCTGCCGAAGTGCACCGCATTCGTCACACTTATGTGACCAGCCGCAAGACACACAACTTCTTTACTATTTTAAACATTGCCGTTCGGTTGTAACTTGTAAATCTTAGGAGCCACTTTGTTTATGTGAGGGCAACATGTGTACGCGGCGACCGCCACAGGGTAGATCGTACTATTAGCTACAAGTTTGAGCACAAGACGGCGCGGCGGGGTGAAGGGAGTAAGTCTTCACCCATTGACGGTTGAAGCGCCCCGCGACACTTTCACTGCTCCGTTATTGCAGTTACTACGCGCCTACTGTGCACCCGGGGGTAACGGGCCGAGGGGCCCCGCCACCCTATTGCATTCACCCCTCGTTCTCACCCCGCATAGGGCACGACGTACAACAAGGGTGCATGCTTTCTAAATTTAAGAATACGTTCTCTAGCGTGATGTTGTATCTTACAGTTGTTTACCTTATACTGTAAGGCGCTTAATAATGGAGCGATAGAGCATTGTGATCGCACCGAGACAAACGAATGTAAAATGTTAGCAACGAGCGTATCGACGGCGATCGTATCTCAAGTCTAGACGGGCGGGCAGTCGCTCGAAGTGGGACAATGTCAACTGTGAGGGCTCGCTATTATTTGCGTAGACACGTGTGCGTCGGCCGAGGAACGGCAGCGTGAGTGACAAGTGCTCGTAAGTCGTGACGGAAGATTGTAAACAGCGTCGGCCTTGCTCCCGGACGCGGGCCGCTGCACTGCACCACTGCTGCATCGCCGCCGCACCGCGCCGCACTCCGCGCCCGGTCACGCATAATCTATATCGACGTGTTCCGATATCCAATTACACACTTCTATCAATCCATGAATGAAAATGATAATGTACCACCCGACCGACCGTGACAATCGATTCAATTCATATCTCGAATCGAAGACAGGTGGATTACTATTACTTACTACGGGTATAACAACAAACTATTATCACGTGTGGAATGTGCGCGATGTTATCGTGCCATCGAGAGTGCTGTAATCAGAAGGAATCTTTTCGCAGCGATGTATGGGGGTGTAGTGGTGTAGGACGGAACGAGTTCGAGTCGACCGAGGAGAAGCGTAGATCGCGGCCGCGTCCTTTGGTAGCGGATCCCGGGCGGCGAGCGCCGCGCCGGGTGATTGATGGGCGATAGATAGTCGCGACTCGACATTGAACCCGGTCCGCTGCGGCTGCACGCCTACAGTAAATATATCTAGTGCGGACTTCCGCTTGTGACGTCGCCCGTGACGTGCGCATTCCCTCGCTGACGTATCCACCGCCGCCGACGTAACACATTTATTACACTTTTTGTTTACACTATAAAAGAGTATTTACATTGTTATTGTTTTGTGGGGTCGTCGTCTTATCACTTTATTGCTTTATGGCTCGTTTGCGTTTATTGGCTACCTGTCTCTCGATTTCGTAACACTCAGATGTACCAACAATTACGTGAATGAGGGTTTCCATTTCGTTACCGTATATTAATTATACCGCACACTTCAAGCAGTTTTCACAATGTAGATTCTAGTATACCACACACTTCAAGCAGTTTTCACAATGTAGATTCTAGTATACCACAATAGTTTGAGTTATAAGTCTAGTACAGTAGCTGAGTAGAGTCAGTGCGGGTCTATCTACTGAAACAATTACGATTGAACTACATGTTAGTTAGAGTGGAAAGTATTTATTTGTTCAAGTGTAGATATTATTTCGAGCGGGTGTACTGTTGGTTGTTAGCAAGTTAACTGGAACGCTCTCGGGAGTAATCTCCTAAGTGCGTACTGTTCAGAAGAGGCAGACAAGGGGAGGGGCTCATTAAAAATTCATTCTTATTTGGAAGCTCGCCTCGTAATCAGCCGCAAAGGGGAGGATCCACTCCACGTCCTGCGTATTCTTCTCTATCTACTGATTTATTAGTTTTGATCTAAGTAAGGAATTCTGCTGAAGCAAAACTTTCACAATTTTCATTAAGGTTGAGAATTGGCATGGCATAGCAAGTAGACATAATGTAATGCTTTTAGATTTACTTTATAATAACTAAAAGTATTTGTGACTTACTAGGCAGAATAGACTTAGACAATCTGTTTAAGGCCTAAGAGAAGGAAAGAAAGGGAAAAAGAAAAAAGGAAAGTACGTACATATTCTCACTAAAGACATAAAGAACCTCAGATATAAAACTAAAGAAAAAATTCTAAATAAAGGATATGTTCCAGTTCACTCTGCACAATAGCGGATTTACTTAATGTACTTAACGCATTTAGAGAACAATAATTAAAATTCAAAACTTACTTAAATTAAATTCCTTTATCATTCGCACTTACTTACATAACAAACATAACAGCTCTATCTTGTAAGTGTCACTAACCCAATGCCATTCGTAATTAAATGCATAGTCATACATTTTTTAATAATTGGATAATTACAGTAATGTAGTCGCTAGTGTATGTGTTTCGCCATATTCCCCAGTGGGGGCGCCGGGAGGCAACCCCCGACCCACCCTAGCTCGTCTCTTTGATCTGCCGTACCATTTGTTCTCAACTCGAAAGTTTCTCGCTATCATTTCTCACAGACCTCGGATCTTATGAAAGAAATTTTATTGATATTTCGGTACAATTCAATAATTATGTAACACACATATCGTGAATATTATGTAAGTTTTCTAATAGACAGTTATTTAATTTGTCCAATAGTATTTTTTTTGGAAATTAACAAAAAACTACTTGAAAATTAAAATAACGTTATGGACCAAATAAAACAAATAAAATGAAAGATGCATTTTCAATCACTTTTCTTTTATACATAATGCGATCGAGTAGAGTTCGGTTGGTAGGGCGGTGTGGCGAGGGTTCGCCTCGCAACACCCTCCACCCCATCCTAATCTCCTCCAGCCCTCCCAACCAGTGACGTCACCACTTACAGCTCTTTTTTGGCAATGAAAAAAGTGATGAAGTTTTATTTATTACAAATTTCTTTCACTTTTTAAGTCTTCGAGGTCGTTGCTTTGTTTATTTGCTGTTCGATTAATCGACTGCCTGCTGTTTTTTATTGTATAACTATTTGTAGAGGCGGCATCGTTTTTATAAGTAGTGCCCTTTAACTGTTAACTAGCAAAAAAAGTGTCTGTGGGAAGATACGCCAGCCAGTGAGCAGGCTCGCGACATGTTAATTGACATACGATATTATCGCCGTCGAATCGTAAATAAACAAGGTATTTTAATAATAACGGTCCTAAACCGGTTTTGGCGTAAGTTGCGTGCACCCGCGTGATGATGTACGCATCAATCACAGATCAGCTGATCGGCGGCGGCCGTTTTCCTTTTCATCTTGCTCTTTATTTAATTAATTGTTCGCCGCGGGCGGCGCGCTCTCTGGGCCACGGTTAAGCCGACTAACCGCTGAACTAAAGTCTCTACAAACTTACTACGTTTACCGCCGTTGTGATCAGATTATGAATGAACCACGTTTGATCTCTATTCAATCTAGTTCCTAGTAGTACACGTCGTCGTCGATGGCTCGCGTCGCGTGCCACACTTTATGTTTAGCGTTTCTTCTGTATCGATGATCATTACTCTTTCTTTATTTGTTTTCACACTATTATGCTTTGAGATGTTGTGATCGCGTGGGCACGAGCCGAGTTATGTCATGTACCGCTAACAATGGCGATTTTCGCTCGTAACCAATCGACAATGACAACTGCAATGGACCGCTATAAAGAATCGTGTTTGTGAGACGACCGGTCCTTTGTTCAGTTACCCACACACTTCTACCGAAACAGGTGCCCCGTTTACGGGGGATTATTTTGCATTCCCTGCAAGTGTCAGTCAAACACTCGTCCGACTCACACTCGAAGAGATAGTAGCCCGCATATAATAATGAAATGCCCCTATAGGAACCAATTATCGCAAGATTGGGAAACGCCCATTATCCTTCGACTTGGTCTGGTAAGGCTATTACGTAGTGAGCCGATATGAGTTCAACACAGACGTATATTTTAAAGTAACTTTAGTTGAGCAAGTGAACGTGTCGGGAGGGGGCACTGCGTATCGGCGGTGCCAGCGCCGTATTTCTCATACAGAGCGATGTTGCAACGTCGGCGTGTAGCAAGACGTCGCTGGTATCGAGCACAGAGAGCGGCTGTCACGTTGTCTTGAGCCGCGCGAGCGTATGGCACGCGTGTGCTGCGCGTGTGTGAGTGACGTCAACGCGCCACTTTCTCCATACTTTCGTCGTTGCTGGTGCGCTAAAAAATGAAGCTCGCCTAGACGACGACTATTAATACATACGATACGACGTCGCACGCTCTGTCGCGCAAAACGATACGGAATTATTGTTTTCTGCGTGCGACAGGCGTGCGTGTCAGGTATAAAGCGGCGGCCAACTCTCCCTGCTGCACCGCGCACCTGCTGGCGCGGTTCGTCGATGAGCTGTAACATTGCACTTTTTCCCGCTGCAAATATTATTAAGTCAGTCTGTTGTTTGGCGGGTGGACTTCTTGACAAATCGCCACATTTGTCTTTAGCTGAGTTCGCGACTACGAACACTCGCTAATATATCGTTCAAACACAAAGCGAACTGAACGCTCACGCTCGCGCCGAACGCTACCTCTTTCCAGTTCACCGGTCCACTAATTTTAAGTAGGTACTTTAATTCAGTCACAACAATTTGTGCTTTGCCTAATTCGCGCTGAAATAACGAACAAGTAAAATCCATTCGTTGCCATCGCACGCCTGTCTAATTAAGCTCTGTCATAGACTCTTCGAAGGCTCTATTACGAGCCGCCTCCAAACTTAGAGCGGACTATAACGCATTTGGTATTCAATCAGTAATTCTTGCCGGTGGAGAGTGGGTTTTATGCGGGGGTAGTAAGGTCGATAACGCTAGGGTGGAGTGAAATTCAGCTCGCTCAGTGTGACAATTACGGCGATGCGGCCCGCCCCGCGCCGCCGCAATCGATAGGCCTACGGGGGAGCCGCGGGGCGCGGGGCGGCGGCGGCGGCGGTGGTCATTACTTATGCAAAACAGCATCGGCGCTGGCGACCAGCTTGCTGTGGCTGCCGGGCAGCACGCACGCCCGCCGGTGACCCTGCTGGGCCCATCAATAATGACCTTACATTGCTATCGATTTATCGACCCACCGCAACAAATGAAACTGTCGCAGCTCTTATATTCTGCCTGACTGTTTCATATACCTGATGACGCAAAATAAAGTCCTTTGTTAGGGATCGCGAACGAAGTTCCCCGGGCCCCTAATCTGCGAGTTGGCAATGGGCAAACGGACCCGGGGCTCGTTACTAAATTCGAGAGACGGTCTTTGTGCTCTCCCTCGGCGCGGCGAGCACGAGGGTCGCCCTGACTTTTGTTTCCTGCCTTATTTAACTGTTTCGATGCTGTGTGTTTACAGTACTACAGTAAAACAGAGTTTTTAATTAAAACTAAAATGTTTTGAAAGCAGACTGAATAAGATATAGGTATTATTTATTTATATTCCTTATAAATTCAGATTAATTTAATTAAATTTAAAAACAATGTAGAAAATACATAATTTGGTAAAATAAAAAGTTCAATTGTAGAGTTAATCCTAAGCGCCGATGTCGTCGAAGTAGGCTAAGCTCGTGAAAAAGCTTCGCTCAGTCAGCGCTCGAGCTTTCGCGATAAAGTTTGCGCGCGAAAACTCATTCCCGCGCTTTACAACCTGTGAGTTTCCAAGCCTTGGAGGGGGAGGGTTTTATATAATTCACCCTCCCGGCCCGCCTCGTTGTACATAATGTAATTGGCAACAGCGAGATCTTCAAGCGAGCATTGTGGGCGCTCGCTCGAGCGGTGCCGCACGAGCGTCGCGCTCAGCTCGTGCTCGCTGCTCCTCTCAACTTACCGTAGCGGGAAACTTTACTGCTTTTCAAAAACTTATTTTTTACTCGTGCCGATGAGTTTTGTATGTTAGTCCGAAATGTACTAATCTTAATTAGGTAATTTACACTCAGGTTATGAAACTAATCAAAGGCGATTTATTGATATATTTCATAAATGCATACCCCATAGGTACTAATATTATAAATGCGAAAGTAACTCGTAACAAAACCATATAATAATTTTTGATAAAAATTGGTATGGAATTAACTTAAACACAAAGAAAAAACATAGGATACTTTTTGCCGCGATAACCGACATCCACGCAGGTGAAGCCGCGAGCGAAAATTACTTAATAAATATACTGTGTAAATTGCCGACTTACCCATCAAAACAATATTATTCAACTAGGTACTCCAATAGTGATAACAGATAGAGAATGTTTTGAATTGTTATCTGAATAAATTCATAATTTGTATGTGGGTAAATAAATATAATTCACAATAATAACTTACTTTATAATGTGATTATTGACAAATGTAAAAATAATATCTTTAAATAAGATTGCGAGCTGGTCGGGTCGGCGGTATCGTCTTATCACACCGCTAGCTACGTTATCAGCATCAAGGTGACGCGTCGATGTAACGCAGCCGATTGCACGACTGAAGATACGCCTCAGAATAATATATTTCGTCCTATCCAGCATTTCACAATTATAACGATAACAAGGGCGATTGCAATCACTGGATGCAAACAAGAATTTTAAAGCACGCCCTATATCACACGCGCGTCTCTACATGAGTCTCAAATGGATAAAAGTAAACTTGCTCGTAATTAATATATAAAAAAACCATTATTATCGCGGCTCAATAGATATCGAATCATGTGCGATCTAACACAAGTTCAATAACACGAATCCATTACGGTAATACACGTAATAATGACTCACGATAATCAAACGCACTTTAAACTTTAACACCGCTATGTAAACCTGCACTTCTGTAAATCAGCAGCGTCGGATCGTTTACTTTTTATCAAATCTACGTGTGAAAGTAAGTTGTCGCCAAGTGCTCACATGTTCACATGTTGAGCGGGAACTCGCGCGGCAATTATGTATAATATCGGCAAGGCCACGTGCTCCGTTGACGTTAACAAAGTTTCCCGATGCGGGGAAAACTTTGTGACATGTGAGTGGTAGATACTTACAATATGTTCGGTAAGCACGCACCCCGCACCCCGCGCCCGCCGACGCCGGCACCGCCGCCGCCGCCGTGACTCAGCGGCGCCCTAGCGCGACGTCGCCCCGTCTGCCCCCATGGAAAATTTATACCCACCCTCTTCCCAAGATCATTACGAAACGACTGCACTAAATTCAACCTTGTCTTCGTAGAAATACGGAACATTTTTGTTCGCTTTGATGTAGCAAGACAAAGGAGCACCAGCAATTTCGTCGAAAACAAACCTTAACTCCTGTGGGATATAGTTTGTAATTTATGTGACGAAGTGGCTCACGTGCTTCGAAAACGCACCAGTGACGTCACCAACCTCGAAGGTGGGCTACAGGGCGGCGGCGGCGCATCCTTCTATATTGTTTTGCTTTGCGCCAACCAGTCTAAATAAAGAATAGTTATCCTGCTGTAGATAATCAATAATCCTGTACTTTTACAAATTCACGAATCCAATCTTTCGAGTGCTACTTAAGCTAAAGCCAGAGTGCTAGTATAAAAAAAGCATATCTAATAGTCGCAGCGGAGACACGGTCGCCCGGTCGCTGTGCGCGCTCCCTTAATTCCCTGCTGGTGCGAGGTGGCGCGTCTAGAGAGCGTGTGCTCTCTCATCTCCTTAATTCGTCCTTCGCCGCAGCCCCCTTAATTCTCCCTTCCAGCATTGCTGGGAGGGTGGGCACTCACTCTCTTGTTAACCCGAGTTCGCCTCCCTTATTTATGCCCGGCGCGTGGGGGCGGGCGGGCCGGGGGCGGCGCAGGGTGGCTCTATCGACGTCCGTACGCTGTGTCTATGTGCTGGTGAATTAAGAGCGAGTCGGCTTTCATTTTGCTAAAGCTTCCACGCTCGTGTGCTCGCCTTTCAGGCGCTGCTTGCTGGTGTGCACACTGGTGGCTCTCGCAACTCTCGACTCTGAGACGAGGGGTTAAGATCGAAAGCTCCGTGGTCCGCCTCGCTCGCCTTTAGCGTTTTATAACTTCAGAGGGCGAGGAGGCAGCAGAGTTTTTGTGAGTGGAAGGACTTTTTTGACTAACGTTTTTTATGTTTTACTCGGTTAGGGTTCGCTAAGATAACGACATCTCACAGAGGGTGGAAAGCATTTTCATAGGAGATACATGTTTGGCAGAAGTAGATGCTGTTTAATAAATATAGGATGCAACGTCTTATAGGAAACAAAATATAGACTTAAGTAAAAACTCTGTATCTATGCTAGGAATAACTCAAGAAATGACAGTCTTGTAACTTTGACGGATAAAGGTATACTTACTTGTTCGAAACTATTTTGTAAAGTTTGCAAGAGCCGGGGACGTGGTGGGTGGCTAAGTCTACGCACAACGTCTTCAGAGAAAGTGAAATTTAGCACAAGTACGAAGAAATACAACTGTTCGGCGCCCCCTCCCTCTCAGGAGTTGTAGGGTGGCAGTCGGCAAACGCGGCTTATAACAATTAAGTTTATTCGCTTGCAGGTTTTTCTATTCAACTCAACAAAAAACATTGGAAGTTTAGAGTTAAAGAAAATAAAATTATGTATTTATTTAGTTAGTTCGGTGGTGTCATGGCGGTCGGCAACGCTAAAACTTATCGTTGTCTAATTTCTATTAGTCCCTAAACATTAACAAGGGTGTGATTAATAAAATAACAATATGGCTGGGGAATGAGTTATATCAGATAGATAATACAGGTACTATAATGCAGTAGAGTAATTGGTCCTGTATATAATTTTGCTACTCGAAATGATTAAAAACTTACCTCCGCTCCTGAAAAACATGTACATATTTCATTATCGATTATTTAGAAAACCAGTGGTTCTATTTGTGAGTTAGAGACAGCGACCGTGATGCATGTACGTCAGGTTAAAAATCGCGAGAGCAACTGCCTCTGTGACGGTTGAACGACCTCTGCTAAGGTGTCGGTTTCGGGCAGGTTATTTAGTGCGGGGGCGGGGGTGGCAGGTGGGGCGGCGCAGCCCCGGGTCGCCAGGCAACGGCAACTGGGTCACTCCGGGCCTGCCCCGGCCGCCCACCAATTATGTACACGCTCGTTACCGGACACGCGTTTTTCAATCACATCCATATTTAATTGGGCATCACGAAGCTGGAAAATGTGTTTGAACCGCCATGTTTTACGAGAACTTTATTTGAATTGCGTTACATATAATGATGCTGGATTTAATGTTTTGTACTGATTAACGACTTATGTTCCTACCTCGGTCTTTAGATGTTCTGTTTAGTAATTTCTATGGATTTGACATCAAGTACGTAGGTACATAAATTAGGAAATTACTTTTTTAATCAAGAATGCTAAATGAGTAGATTTAGAGTTATTACTTACTGTAGTTTTTATGTAGTTGTATTAGGACAGCTATGAAAATTTGACATATATCAAATGAAAATCAAAGCTGATAATCGGATGCTGATCGCTTGTGCGTCCGGCACATTAGTGGAGCGTGGCGTCGCGTCGTATTCGCGTCCGCGAGGCGACTCGTCTTCCGGGCTCCTTACAAGACAAACCTGTGCCCTAACTTGTTGCATGGATGCACCGCGGAGGGTGCGGGTGGCGCGGGCGCGGGCCGCGGGAGGGCGCGGAGGGCCGCGGGGGCGTCTTCATAGTGAATGGGCGCGAGATGTCGTGGCCGGCCGCCACGTGCGCGTATGGAGATGTCTCCATTGATAACCGTGACCTCGCCCTTATCGCCGCTCGTCGATGCCGCGTACCTGAGCACCGAACACCCGACCCCTAGCACGGCTAGCACCGGACTGGCCACTGGCCAGTTGAAGAGGAAATGTACAGGAACAAAACATAAATATTACGAATATCCAAAACTGAAATAGTTACCGTACCAACCTATAGGGTAAAATTTGGGTAGCAAAGTACCTACCTAGCTACATTACACACCAAACTGTGTGTGTTCATAGTTTTTCGATCTATAATGAATTCAAATAAAATGCCTTTCATCATTTTAATTAGTTGGTATTTAGCAAACATATCGTATTCAAATTGTATTGGTAAAATTGTTAGCTGCATTTATTTTATGCTACGTAGAGTTCGAACTGAAACTGAAATAGCTTTACAGATTTTACATTATATTATGTACCAATTGTAACCAAAGTTAAATTCTTGTTCAGTCAATGCACAATTTGCACACGAAATATTGTTAGTAAACGAATAATCAATACAATGTGCACAATGGTTGTATCTGTAGACCCACTTAGAACTATTCAGTTCTGTAAATTGGCATAACGGGGTCGAGTCAACTCGTAGACAATTAGCATTGAGTACGGCCGGGCGAGCGGGCGCATAGCAAGTGCAGCCTTGACATTGGCCGTCGCCCTAATGTCGTCGCATCGATTGTCGGAATGCGAACAAAACCATCTCCGGCCGGCAAATAATAATAGTGTCGAACCGATGAATGAGCATATTAGCGAGCGGCGCGGGCGCGGGCGGCGCAAACCCGGCGCCGAGTCATTACGCGCCCCCATTAATCACTGCAACAATCGGCCGATATCTCGCTATTTACAAACGCGGGAGCACGTGTTCGCCGCTCGTACTACGCAGAGTGTATTGACCCATTTAGATAGCTCGACCTTCGCGCGGCCATTGTGAGCGAAAAACATAAAAATAAGTTTTATTGCGGCGTCGTTATGCGTATCGCTGCGGCGCGGCCCGCCACCGCCGCCGTCACGCTCGCGCCGCACCGCCCAACAGCTGATTGCTACGTGACATTTTTATTTTATTCGCTCTCTTCCGGGGATTCTCCGAGATACGTGCCAGTGACGTCATTATCAGCCTGCGTACGCTGCCACCTGATTTATTATCTCAAACACTGTGATATTAACTCACCCCTATGGTTCGACGTGATTTATGTACACATTGTATTGTGTGCACTGCACTGACTTTCAGTGATGAATGTGTCTCCAAGTTCAATGTTCTTATGATAAAATAAAATAAATAAAATAAATGTGGACAACATCACATACATTGCTCTGAACCCAAAGTAAGTAGCTAAAGCACTTGTGTTATGGAATTCAGAGACAACGAAGGTACCACAAACACCCAGACCCGAGACAATGTAGAAAAGATGTTTTCTACATTGACCCGGCCGGGGATCGAACCCGGGACCTCAGAGCTGGCGACACCTTGAAACCGGTGTGTACGCCACTCGACCACGGAGGTCGTATGATACTATAGTAACAATACTTTAATGTTATGAAGAAAGTGCGATCCGTTCCTATCTGAATCCAAATTAAGTATTATTTATTTACAGACATGTAACTAACCTTTTAATGAGCTTTACTTAGATAGGTTTTCAGTCCATCTTGCTTATATCTAGACCCAATTATTCGTTATCATAGGTTCTCGAGCTCTTTGAGAAGTCTATTATGTATATTGTGTGTAGCAAAATGTCAGTCACCTAATCGGACCAACAGTAAGTGGCTGAAACTTGCAGAGCGACTGATCCGCGTAACAGCATTTAGCTCCGAGCCACCCAAATGGTTCACTCAATGCTAATGACACCGCGCTAATCCCATCCACTATGATCCGTTTTATACCATAACGAAAATGGAATCCGACGAAAGGGTAGATTTCGGATTTAGGCTATCAGAGTTTAATGAAACAGAGCGAATGCAAGTCCAATGCTATTAACTTAAGCCAGTTGAAAAATGTGCGAGCGATAGTGATGTAAAGCAGCTTTGTCACGTGGAAGCTTGGGCTGGTAATGGGATGCCTAGAACAGTTAGGTTCGGAAGTGCGCTCGCGTGGAGCCTCGTGTGCCGGCGCAAAAGGCAACACGTCGGAGGAGCCGGCCGAGTACCGACATTCCGATCATTCGCCGGGCGGCGGCGGCTGTGTTCGGGGAAGCGTGCGTCATCTCGCGCTCTACCGACAAAAACTACAAATTTTCCCTTTCATTGCATCGAGTGGTCGCAGCTCGCTCATCATAATAAACGCATAACGCGTCGGCTCGCACGCGCTCACTGTAAACAATGCGTTTCGGGAATTCCCTCTTTTTATGCAGGATCACATTCCTGAGGGATTCCTTTTGTTTGCTTTCCAACTGTTGTTCATTTTTTTTCTTATTCTCACCTTGAAGTCATTTGACTCTATTGACACTTGCATAACGGTACGCGCATAGATTACGAGCTTTTTGTGATACCCATTCAAGACATCTATCATCGTACGAAGCGCCTTTATGTTGTCCAGCTAGCTATTAATGTTTTTATTACTCTGTACATTTGATTGATTTTAGGGTTCCGTACCTCAAAAGGACAGAAGGAATCCTTATAGTATCACTTTGTTATATGTCTGTCTGCCAAGAATTATTTCATACGAACGTGTAGTTGTAGTATCATGTTGAAATTTATATCAAATACTCGGGTCTACGGAACTCTTGTGGCGTTAAAAAATTCAAGCTTCTATGTCAACATCTATTTTTCAACCACACAGCTAAGTTTTATTTTTGCAGAATTAACCGTAACTATCAGCACCAAATTTGTACGAAACCCTTGGTGCGCGGGTCAGGCTCGCACTCGTCTGGTTCTTTTTATGTAGTTTGAGGCTCCTTTACAATTAACATTGTTGTTCGCAATATCGAATTAGGTAGGTATATGACAAAGACATTCCTACTTTAATCATTTTAAAACGTTATAAGCATTCTTTTCTATCACATTGTTATATTTTTTTGCTTGATTTTTCATTTTATTGGTGCACTAAAATCTCGAGATCGATTTTACAAAACCATCTTTAATAATGCGCAAATACTTTATACCTAGTTGTGCTGTCATCGCAATACTAAGTGTTACTTTACTTGCAAGTTGCAAATAAATGGCCATTTGTTACGGTTAGGTGTTGGCAAAAAATTAGATTACCCAACTACTGTTCAAATTAATCGTGTACGGGTGAGCAGTAGCCGGAGGCGTGAAATAAAAAGCTCGACAGAAGCACGGCGAAGCTGCGCGAGCGCCGGCCCACGAAACAGGATGTGGGACTGGTTGGCGCACGCACACAGGCGCGGCGCGTGGTGCACACGCGGCGACGAGGCGCACACTCGCGCGCGCGGCCTCGTCGCTCGCCGCTCTCCGCTCACGGAAATGTGCGTGCCAGGGCTGCGCTACCACGACCATGCTCAAACATCATTTATTTTTATCAATCCATACAGCCATACTGTTCAAATTTGCAAGTTTATCGAATCATAAAAATAAAATGTTTTGAGAGGACTGTCTACTCTATCTTTCCGTCATACCTACAATATCAAAGAGTGATTAAGAAATTGAGTGTTCAATAAAATGTGAGAGTTATTTTAAAGTTATTTGGGAGTGTGTTTCCAGCTGTGTCGCACAGCCCTGGTCGGCAGGCGAGGCTGCCTTCGTGCCGCAGTGCCGATTGCCGGCCGACAGCCCGACACTGCCACGATAGCCTCCAAATTTTTTGACAATTCATTGTCTTCAAGCACTTCGCTTGACAATGTTACACTACACCTCTACATCTAATAATCAGGTCAAATTCTTCCAATTTACTTGTTCTAAATCTAAAATCAAATAGCAAAGACCTTGTAAAAGAAACTCACTTGTGAATTCAATAACTTATAAAATCATTTATGTAAAAATAATTCCATCCTTTACAAAAATTCGAACAGTTCGCGAACATCAACAATAACGTAGGTCAGGTGTTTACAATCTAATCTGAGTGCAACAAACGGGTCCACAACAAACCCTTCTGAGATGAATGAGTTTACCACCGCCGGTCACGTGCTCTATTGTACTAAAAAGGAGCGTTAATGGTTTAATCGGTCATTCAATCGGCTCGTTCCGATACTGCAATAGCGCAGCCTCTTCGCACCGTTGTTTCATGAATGGACGACAAAAAATGAAATAAAATTCTACTACGATGTTATGACCGTGGCGTCGTAAACAATCGTTATTTATACAGGCATCGATGTATTCCACACACAAACATGAAAGTTGTGCTCACGTGGGAGTCTAAACTGTCACAGGGCGCAATTCGCGACTCTACTACCGCGACTCTACCAAACTAATCCCACCTCTGAAATGTTGTAATTGTTGTGTTGTGATATTCTAATTGTGAGACATATTGCACTGTACAATTAATTTCTTTAATTATAAAGATCTTTTTATTAAAAATTTAAGAAAAAATAAATTAAAAGTCGGTTTCATAGATTAAAACCACTATTAAAACGTTCCCACACACAACTTGGCGCACGACGTTTGGTATTTTCTCATGTGTATAGGGCGACCCCAAAACGTAGAGCACAGCACCCTACGCTATCTACCCCGCTTTATAAGTTGGCTATATAATATAACATTCGTGGAGCGACGCCGCGCGACGAGCGTAGGTAGCTGTAGCGCTAGATACAGACGGCCGCTACGCGATGTTATTATGTGCGCGCCTGTGTGCTGCACGTGCACGCCGCGCGCACACAGGCGCGCCCGCCCCGCGCCCCGCACCGCGCACCGCGCGCCCCTCGCGCCCCTCGCCCGCTCGCCGCTCGACATGGCTGTGGCGCTGTGAGGCAATGCCGTTGCCGTGCCGCCGTCTATTTGGTCTCCACAATGCCATAGAAAGTCTCCGTTAGACTCGCCTCGCCGACCGAACTTTTCCTACCTCCTCGAGCGAGAGGCGCTATAACAACAACGCTCCGACGAGTCGTCGCCGACTAAGACTTCTTAACGCATATAGTAGAATTCTTTATGGTTGTTATTTTGAATAAGCACTAACTCCTCGCCTCGGCGCTATAGCGAGCGGTACGGTTATAAAATGCCGCATATCCGAGACTAGCGATAAAATAAACGTCTGACGTTTCCAAGTTTCGAACGGAGAGAACGAGCGACGCGCTGCGCATCAGAAAAAGAACTTTACGACAAGATTAGAAAGAGCGAGCGGAGCGGCAACGGCGCGCAGCCGCGTTCCAGAGGCACTGAACGGCAACGCCGAGCGCCAACGTCATTTACTAAATTTATTTTCATGAGCGCCAGCGCTGGCGACGACACTGCTATGCTACATACATATAGCGCTCGCGGGCGCCGCGTGATACAACTTCACGCTAGATATTATCTAGCTATTTCTGCATATTGAAAACTCGTCTCGTTTACTTATAATTTTCCTTTAATGAACAGTAGGTGTAGAGCCGTGCAGTAATCGTTCGGTACAATGAGGCGGCACGTTTGCGCGAAGCGATAAAGGGGTGACGCAAAGTGATTATTTGCAGCGTTGCGATGAGTGGCCGCTGAGTCAACGCAACGGGCCGGCGCGATGGCGACGCGGCCGCTCACTACCATCGCAACACTGCCAGCCACGGCTAGCTACGTAACCTACTAACCAATCATGCTTTCTTAGGTTTTGATTAAGCGTCCTGAACTCTACCATAGAGATAGCTCTACTTACGTTACGTTAATAGTAACATTATTAAAATGCAGTTACCTACCATCTATATTATGTAATATCTATCTATAAACCTATCTACATAGATAGGTAGTTCATTATAATTATTCGCAATAAAAAAATACTACTTAGAAGGATGAATAAACCATGTAAGGTAAACTACTCTTAGTTTCAATTACGTATAAAATAGATCAATGCTAAGTTTACTAGTACATGTAGCCCAGTAATTTTTGTTTAATGTTACCATTACTGTATAATAATAGGTGGTATAAGGACTAGAATATCTAGGCAGGTTCTGGGTAAGGCGTGTGCCTCCTAATTGCGGCGGCAGGTGTGGAGGCATCTGCCGCCGCTGGACTTGCCGCTTACTAGTTTATTTTTTTCACAATGTGTACATCGCCACGCACGCTGTCCACTGGCTCAACATATTGCAAAATTTCGAGTTAACCGCTAATGAAAGTAGCAATGTATTGGTGCGTCCGTAATTTAATAAATATGCGTTACTGCGGTAAAAGTCAACGCGCTCGTCGCCTGCACGTCCGTCATTTTGTAGATCGGAGCCGACTGCAGCTGCTAACATGATAGCTTGTTATTCAAGTTTTAAATAAAGATAACGTAACTAAGTGAGCCTCAGACTTCTCCTACTCAGTGATAGCATATCTATCCTAGGAGTTTTTAAGTGTGTCATCAGCGAGCATGGTTTTGTAGGGGCAAAAGAATGCGTTTTATCACAAGGGTCCCGTACCCCGGTGGGTGCGTGGTGCGTCCCTTTACCTGAGCGGCCCAGGGGCTGCGCTCAGGGCGCATTGTCGCTAAAAAAACTGAGTAGGGTCGGTCACACAATAGGGCTCAGACCACCCTACCAGGTACCATTGTACGCCACCCGTATGTTACTCTAGCGAGCTGAACTTACATTTTGCTTGAATGAGAAATAGAGTGCACATTATTTGGTCAATTGTGGTTAAATGTGGTAGTTTATATTGTTTTTAGGTACCTATAATGAGAGATGTTTTGGAACAATGTTAAAATTGATATTATTTTATGTAGGTTCATAGTTATATATTACTTACATCGTTTTGGGCAATTGCCTCTAGAGTTGATAATAAATGCAAATGCATTGACTGAAGAATAAATTGGATGTAGGAATAAATAAAGATCAACCAGTATCTATAGATCTGACCAATAATCATTGATTAAGTATATATAGGTATATATATACACTTATTACTAAACTTATTTAAAAAATATATGAAAATTAACAATACAAACTTATAATATATATAGTGTTTGTTCCATTCGTTGTCCATGGAGTGCATAACGTCTCAGCTTACGGTACTTGTGGTAGTTAGAGAGCGGCGGCGCCGCGCGGCTCCGCCTGTCCGCGCGCCGCACCGACGCGCCCACGCTCCATTGTGCGCCGTCTCTCCACTGGTACGCGGTCATACATCCGCACCTAAACATCGGCTACCTTTCAGCGTTTCTACCATGCATTGCATTCTGACAACATTTCGAGATATATTCCATAATAATTTTGCTTACAGAACATAAGAACTTATACTAATGTCGTTTTTATTTAAAAGTAGACGAAATAAAAAGTGTCACTGTCATTACGAACGATTCGAATGATGTTGGTGATGGTATATAAAATATTTTTTTGACTTTTAATTATGTTTACCACAAACGTCACTATCGTTAGAGTTCTCAGTGAACGCGTCAATATTTGGATCGCAGTGAGTGATAACGTGTGTTTTGTGTATTTGCAGGGCTCGGGCGGCGGGTGCGGCGCCAAGCGGCGCGCCGGCTCCCCGTGTGAGGGTGGCGGCAAAGTCGCACGCTGGGAAGACTCGATCGCTCGGCTTGAGGCCGTGGCCGCCGGTGCAGGCGGCGGAGACTGCTGGCGCTCCGAGGAGGAGGAGAGGCGCGCGTGCCGCCGGCGCTGGTGTGGCGGCTGGTGCGGCGCGCACGACACTATTCGCGCCGAAAACGGCAAGTCTTACCTGGAGCTGGGCGGAGCCGCCGCTCGCGCCTGCTGCGACGGCCGCGCGGCCGGCCGCTGCGCTTCGCGCCGCTGCTACCGCGAGAGGCGGTTCAAGATGATGAACTTGTGTGCGCTCAAGCTGGCGCGTCTCCGTCAGACGGCGGACCCTTCACTCCGACGGTCGGTGCTAGTGTGCAACACGCTGCGCGGCATCGAGCGCGAGATGGAGCGCGAGAGCGCCGAGGAGGCGCCCTTCGAGCCCGCGTGCGTGGCGGGTGGCGTGGCGCGCTGCGAGCTGCTGGGCGCGCGCGACCCGGCCGCCGGGCGCGCCACCCCCTTCCCTGCGCCGCCGCCGCCGGACCGCGACTCCGGCTACGGCGACGAGGAACAGCGCACCATCGACTGGGGCTCGGTGCTGAGCCTGTCGTCGAGGTCGGCGCTCGACCCCCCCGAGGACGCGTGGCCCGACGACTGGGGCTGGAGCGAGGACAGCTTCGTGCGGCTGCTGGTGCCGACGAGTTAGTGCACGGCGCGCGGGCAGGACTCGCCCGCGCCGCTGTGAGCGCCTGTGATAGCGCGCGGTGAGGCGGGCCGCGCGGCCGGCTCGCGCCTGCGGCCGCGCTCACCTCTAGTCGGACGCGCCGCGCCGCCCACGCGACGCGACGCATACACGCAGTCAGTAGTTAGTATTATGTAATTGCTAAAGGGAAGGTGCTAGCTTCGGACGTGACGCAGGACTTAAATGCGAGCCGAGTTATTTTTGATAGTTTTATTTTCTTTAAGTGAATTCCAAACCGAAAGAAGTGACTTAGCTAATGACGTTATTATCGTTTAAATTAAAACTCAGGTGTTTGAAATTTTGTTGAAATTATTATGTAATTAATTAGGTAAAATAACTATATTTATTTCGTTGACCAGAAGAAGAAAGTGACAATTTGAAATTATTTCTGTCTTGATATTTTCATTGTAATGTATCTGAACAACGAGCACGACTTTAATTTGTTTGGGTTATGTTGACCGGATTGAAACCTCTTTAGTAAAGTGTGTTCACTGTCGTCGAGTTGGAGAGAGCGAGCGGCGACTCGGGGGTGCGAGGGCAGCTCTGGCTAAAGAGATTTCTCTACGTTGTCGTATTATTAATGTAATGTGTGGACATGTGCCGTGTCGACAAGCGCATGGATGTTGTGTAAAGCTACTGCAGCACGATGGTTGATGCGAACAATGACGAACAAATTGTAATGACAGGTACCTCAGTACTTAACGTAACTGGTGAACTTTCATTAGTTTCACATCCACCACTCGCGTGTGCCAGCACTCGGTAACTGGATGTCAATTAAATAAGCCTTACCAGCTGTGACAATGAAAGTTTCATGATTACAGGAATCGTGCATTTGAATAATTGGAATTTGTAATACATACATGACTGAACCGTGGCTGTAGGTACTTAAATCACTCATAATTCGGAATTGAGAGTTCTGTCCATTGATTCAGATGCCTTCTAACGAACTTTAACTTTAAATAGACGTTAAGATCTTTATTTAGACATAAAACAATATAACTTTAAAACTCTCATCGAATAGTTTATTAACTACACTAACAGTGAACTGCAGTTCCTAATACGTAATTAAAAACTAATTAGAACAATCTTTAATTTATTCGACACATTTCCTTCTAGTTTTGTACTGCGATATTTTTGTTAGGGGGCATCCGAAATTATCAGATTAGGTTTTCGATAGTCAAAAGATAGTTCGTTGATGGACTCTGTAAATGCATTGAGATTTGAAAAGTGTAACATACCAATAATTGTAACAATAGTTTGAATGTGTACCAACCCGTCGTTCCTAAACAGAGACAGGTAACGAACAATGTCGAAAACAAAGCCTGGACTAAACTTACTATGATGAAACGTTCTCTCATTAGTAACATCGGGTTGTGTGGCGGGGTGCTCGCACCAGTAGCAGCTGGCGCCCAGGGGCGCGTGGCCAGCTCTGCCAGTGACTGTACCCTCTATACCTTTGTTCGTACTTAACAATTCGTTTGTTCAGTTAAGGCCGGCCAAACTCCCCTTGGCTCGCGGCGAGCACCGCGCGAACCACGGAATTGTGACTGCATGGACCAAACCTACCTAGCACGACTTTTAATAGATCAAAGTACAAATTTCAATAATAAGATGCATTCGTGCTCCGGCGCAAGTTTGTCCACCGTTGTCAATTACTCAAATATTTGAATTGTGATTCGGTAGCTAATGAGAGAAAACTATATGTTCTTAAATTTAGTGTACATATTAGATACGGAGATGGGCATTATGGCGTGGTGATTCGCGCCCGTTGTAAATATATTATGTAAAGTAATAATTTTATTGATATCGATGTCGATTGTTGGGTAGCTCATCACACCGCTCGCGAGCCGCCGAGCGACCGCGCGTCTGCGCGCCGCCCTGTTGTATATTACGACCTCTATTCTGTCCAATACACTCCACAAGTACAGATTTACAAGTTACATATTAATGCATTAATTATTAATATAATAAGATGTCACAAAATTTTATCGCCAGTACAGACCAATAATATACATGAACAACGTTTAGTTATAATTTTGGGTTCTAAACTCATAAGTGATGCACTGAGTAACTGAATTATCAGCTCAATCTATTTTATTTTATGAGTTATTTCGCGTTAGATATTTTGTTGATGATGTCCGTATGGTTGGTTGTGATGGTTTACTTAAGTAAGTTAGCGACTCTCCGGCAAATTGCCCTATTTGTCTTGTACCTACCTATTACATTTTACTATATATTTGTATTAACATTTTTGAGTCAAAGTTTTGTATTCCTGGCGCATAAAGTATACGAAATCCATTTCTTGAAAGTACTTAAAACTAATTAGTCGATCCTTTCAGTCAAACTTCCTTAATCAATTAGTGTTATTTTTCTCGACACTTTTGCCTCATGAATACAAGACGGTTAATGCTTGCAATATAATGTATTTAGGTACAGAATCTTCTTTATCCTGTCATTTTCATAAAATAGCCGACTGATCTGTCGGATTGTCTGTGAATTGTAATAATATGTACTTTACTTTAATGTAAAATTTTGTACAAATTGTATGTGGTGGGCCCTTCTTTGAACTGTATTTAATACTCCTTAACTGTTAGTTTGTGTTGTGAGCTCGCCCCGCTCTGGTGCGGCGCGCACACTAGGAGTCGCGAGCGCGGGTCGGACGCGCGTCCGCTCAGTGGTGGCGCGACTGCGCCCGCGCGATGCAATGTGTTGTGACCTCCAGCAATAATTATGATGACAAGTAGACTCCTTGTCGCATCCGTCTTTACTCTGTTGCGAACATTTCAAAGAAATTTTCGCAACGTTTTCATACGTAACTTTACGACTACAGTGTATAAGTGTATTTCCTTAGTGTTTTTCATTGCCATTGGTTACCAAAAATGACAGGATTTTTATTAAAACTATTGTGAATATATTTTAGAAAGAATACTCTCGTTAGAAAATTGAGAAATCCATTTTGAAGGGGCTCATATTGCACATCGAATTGTTAAATCGTTCCTCAAGTTGAGAGTTTCTCAAAATCGTTTCTCGATTTGTCTGATGTAAGATATATAATTGTAATATATTATTGTTTAAGCCGTTGTATCGAAAATAACAAGAACAGGAATAATTTTGTGAAACAATGGCACAAAGAATGAACATAAATATTATATATATTATAGAAACAGAAATGTGGCTATAAAAGCAATTTTTATAATAAATATTTACTGTTGAAGAAAAGACCTTTGACTTTTTTTTACAACCTCGTTTGACCCTGGACCCTGCACTACACATGCCTACTTAAATCAACCTGAGGGAAATAAATATTTTTACTGCAAATTGTAGAGTTTACTCTAACCAACGTAACTCTGCAGCTTCAACTATTTATTATATTGTAAAAGACTTTTACATAGAACTAGCAGCCCGCCCCGGCTTCCCCTTGTGAAGCTTGCAAAAAAATAAAAATATATAGCCTATGTCACCCGGGGATAGTGTAGCTTCCCAGCAGTGAAATAATTTTTCAAATAGGTTCATTAATTTAAGAGCCTATGCGATGCAAACAAACAAACAATCAAATCTTTCCTCCTTTGTAATATCTTCGTTCAATTTATCCTTAAAATTAATATTTTTACCATACGAAAACAATAGCTATACATACTAACTGTAGCTACAGCTCAGTTTTACATGACAAAATAACACTATTTTCATACTAGCTCCTACTAATCCATTTGGAGTAAACGATAATTATCTTCTGTTATCATTTCGAAAACTGAGGATGAGCCAAGGTGACTTAAGTAGGTAAGTACTCCCCGAAATAAATAGAACTTAACTTTAAGAAAGAATGAAGGAAATACATTTTATTTGGCAACTAAACGTAAGGCACAAGCAGAAGAAACACAAAACTATTGCATATAGAATTAATATGAAGATAGTATTTTATAATATTGTGAGTGCCTACAAATGTGCTAAAATGGAACTTCTTAGTTCAAGACATTCTTAAATCTCTATAAGTCGCTACTTTACCCCTTAAAATGACAGAGATAGCATGAGACCTAAAAAGGACATAAAATTGTGATGTACCGACTAAACGTCAAGAAAAGTCTTGTCGTGGAAAAAGCCAGCCTCAAGTTCCGGAGCCAACACTAATATGAATTTTATATTTATTAAATAACTACCTTTTACCTGCGACTCCGCCCACGTGGTTGTCGGTAATCGCGGCAAAAAGTAGCCCAAGGTTCTATCTTGGGTTCCAAACTTACCGTCAAAGTTTCATCAAATTCGCTTTAGCGGTTTAGCCGTCAAAGCTTAACAGACAGGCAGAGTTACTTTTGCAATATAAGTAAAGATAATTGACAGCAGTATAAAAAACAATCTTAAAAATGTATTTTTAATCACAAACTTTTAAATCAGCTAGGATCACAGTACTAGTGAAGACAAATCAAACAAGCCTAAACATGATGAGATTGCGTCGTTTCGTTACGGTGTTTCTATGGCCACCTTACGGACCCATCAGACCAGCTTGAAAGTACCATTATATTGTATTGTCACCGAACTTTTATAAGTATGCAAAATTTCATCTCAATTGGATGTCTAGAAGTGGTTCTTATTTAACTTGCAAGATTTTACCCGAACAAACATTCATACATTGCAAGTTAAAAACGAGGACCACATGGAGTTATGTACGGTCCAACGCACGTAAGTTATATAAGAAAATCATCACGAATTTAAAATAAACTTTAGTGCGTTGAAATAAGGCCCTGTAAAATTTAGTTTAACACTGCTATGCGGTTTAGTATACTAGAAAATTTAAGGAGTTGTATTATAAATCTAGTCTTAAGAATCATAAATTTGACGGTGTATATCCTTATTAGGCTATA
Source organism: Diachrysia chrysitis (assembly GCA_932294365.1). Classification (NCBI taxonomy): domain Eukaryota; kingdom Metazoa; phylum Arthropoda; class Insecta; order Lepidoptera; family Noctuidae; genus Diachrysia; species Diachrysia chrysitis. The sequence continues at coordinate 6,302,577 of OW028661.1, forward strand.
AACTTCCACTGGAGATAATAGGCAGGCGTAAACCGTTACACGATGGTAAAATGTAATCACCACGCTCATAAGAGAAGGCTGGTGATTGCAGTACAGCTAGCTTACAGGTCCTAGTACCCTGTGAAGAACTTTATAATATGTACCATTATAATCGTATTAAATTTAACGCCCGCGTATAGAAATATAAGCATTTCTGATAAGAGAAAAAAAAGCAGTAATTAGTGTTCACATTATAATTTTAGGAGAGTATTGGCCAAATACTGAATCGTCAATCAGTTTTAAGTCGCCTTTAAGTCTCGTGCCGTCTCTGTCACTTTAAGGAGTAAAGTAGCGACAGATGTACATTTAAGAACGTGTTAAAGTTAAATGACGTTTCAGTTTTCGGTGGTATGAATGGTAAATGTTATGGCACACTTCCTTGATAATTCTGTTATAAAGGCAGGTAAGTACAAAGGCAGGCTCGAGCTGCGCGTCTACTTCTTCAACCATTATATTATAGCTGCGAATCGAAAAACCTAATTCTGTATCTATAAATTTAAATCATCAATCCTAAAACATCTTTGGAATTGGCGTAGATGAAAATTACTTAGGATGTTATAACGAACTCCGTGGTCGAGTGGCGTACACGCCGGTTTTCAAGGTATCCCTAGCTCTGAGGTCCCGAGTTCATTCCTCGGACGGGTATAATAATCAACTTTTCTACATTGTCTCGGGCCTGGGTGTTTGTGGTACCTTCGTTGTCGCTGATTTCATAACACAAGTGCTTTAGCTACTTACTTTGGGTTCAGAGCAATGTAACCATATGATGTTTTCTACAACTAACTTAGTTAACTATTCCACAGTAGGGCCACATTCAACATAGATATAACAGAGATTAATCCGACGCGGCTTTCCAATCCGACTGATAGTTTCAGAGATCAGTGCGTTCAAACAAACAAACTCTGTTAATAATTTTATTAGTAATAGATTGTAAAAAGTATGCATGTACCACATCAGCAAGCAATATTTTACATTAGTAATAAGTACTTTTTTTTTGTTTTGTTTACGGGGTGAAAATCTAATGACTTCAACCCACGCCGTGGGCACGACGTGGGGATATGTCGGACTTGAACCGACTAAAAACACCCCGGTCCCGTCCTTACCTTTCCCGGAGTCCCACGGAGGTTCGCTAATACTATAAGTACTTACCAACTGTACCTTTTCTACCATAACAGAAAATATGGTAGATATATATATTCCTGTTTCATATATATATACAGGAAAATGGAAGAAACGGCAGCAAGTGAACACGAAACGAAATTGGTATGTCGTGTCACATACTTTCTAAAAATTGGCCCACAGAAGACCAATGGTCTTGTTGTTACAGCTAAATTTAATCTCACGGCTAGTCTAACAAAGTTCTAATCTTTCTTTGAGTACTACAGACTCAAATTAGTTAAGTAATTAAGTGTAAGAAAGTTATAAAAAAAGGATAAAAAAATATTGGAAGAAAACAGTTTTTTTTATTTTATATTAAGCATTCCGTCTGACAGAATATTATGTATTATTAAAAATGACATTTGTAGTTTTTATCGATACAGTTATAAATTGATCAATAAATATTACGGTTAGGGTACTTAGTTTGTGTTTTCTTATGTGGAAAATCTAAAAAATACGTGTCTAATATTTCTTTATTATATCTGACGGACTAATTAGATTTTAACTTTTCATACTCAGTCGTCCACCTCAGTAATGATACCGTGGGTATTTATTGATTGATTTTCATATTAGTAAGTTTATCTATCTTGAATTCAACTGACTGGCCAGTTGGTCTAGTGGTTAGTGACCCCAACTGCTAAACCGGAGGTTGTGGGTTCGATTCCCACCCAGGACAAATCTTTGTGTGATAAGCATGATCATTTGTTCTGTGTTTGGGTGTAATTTATCTATAATGGTACGTATGTATTTAGAAATATATAAGTATGTTTATCAGTTCTGGTTACCGTAATACAGGCTCTGCTTAGTTCGGGATTAGATGGCAGTGTGGGAGTTGTTCCAGTGACAGTATTATTAACTTTATTTAAATTTATTAGTCAATTAATCAGCAATCAGTCTCCTTAGCTGACTCACCACCAATCATAGTGAATTTCACATTCTGAATAATCGCCATTTTTCGATAAAAATTATCATTTTTAAATTTCAGTCTAACTTCCTTGTATTCATTTGGCAAGAGACAGATAAAGATATAGTCAACTGTTTCGACCTATTTATCTAACTATGTATTAGTTAGTACTACTAAGTATATTATTATGTATAAAAATATATACTTAATAATTTATTTGTATCTAATATATGCTGAACTTGTTTGTGTTATATTTTTTCTTATTATACCTATTATAATTGATTATAAATTTGCATGCCGAACGAAGTATGTAGGTAAATGAGAATTGTACTCATTTATAAGATACGAATTAGTATATTTATTATGCGTCTGATTAAATGTAAAAGGTAAATATTTTAAATGATAATATCAAGACAAAAAAACAGAGTCATTCTGTTTATTTTACTGTTTGAAAACTAAGGAGGTTGGCACTGCGCATAGAGAACTTTGATGTACGTAGCGACATCTAGTGGTAACGTTGTAAGTTGTGAGTTTCTTTCTGAGATCATTTCTTCAATTCTGTTTCAATAGTAACCGCTTGGACACCGTGAAGAGTTCTTTTGTGTTTCCACATGTCTCCAGAACGCCTGCAAAATTAAATTAACGATAGGTTTATAAGTACCCAGACATAATATTATCTGTACTATTTTCCATATTATGTAGAATTGAATTTGTGTGAGAAATTTCATTCGTAGGTAATATGATAACAATAAGATATCCTGAGCAATAGAAATCCAAAAGCTTGGTAATTTCACAAATTAGTAAATATAAATACTATAATTAATGAAAGAGAGGTTTAAATGTAGTCAATTAAATAAAACTTAATCGTTTTAATTATTATTTACTTAAAGTTTTAAACTACAAATAAGTACTGGATATTGTTTCTTATTTTTGGTCATTCACAATTACATCCATCCCTCTAAAATGCGTATAAAATTAACTTCGCACGCAAAATGTAAAAGTAAACTAACAACAATTGATGGGATAGTGTTTGATTGAAACTTTCATCTGACAATGTTTATATAAAAGCACTTCACTTGTATAAAAACCTTGACTCAATACAGTGTCTAAATATAAGCAGCATTTAGATCGGTTGCTGTCTATTTGCTCCTGTTTGTCAAGAAAAATATAAGACGGCAAAAAAAATCGGCAAAATGAAAATATAAATTTAAAATGAGATAAATTATTATAATATGGGATATTAGGTGTAAGTACTAAAGGACCTCGTTGCGTGGTCCTTGTTACCATGTAAACATGAAGCTATAAGTTGTAAATTTTATCGTTTGGTAAAACCCGTTACAAAGTTACGATATGACTCGTACGTACTATACGCGCGATATTCCGGATTTAGGCTATCTACTGGGACTTCTGAATGCAAATTAATAACTATTATTGTGTTCAAGAAATCTATTATAAAAGAAAAGGTCGAATAATATTTGGCCTAGTAAAGGACCAAATATATAAAAACATTTCAAATAGTAATGTAACACGAACAAAAACCCAAGTAAATGGAAAATACCCATGCTCTGATAAAAAATAGGTGACTAAATTATTTAAATATATTGTGCCATTCAAAAACCGAAACCCTGAATAGTCCACAACAACATCAAAATCTTCCAGACACTGGTTTAACATACGAAACTTTTTGTTAGTTTCGTCCTTGAAATCATTTAAATGTTTGATAAGACTAACGCATCATCAAAAATATACCTTAAACTGAAATAAAAGTTATGATCAAGCTAGATTCTTTGACAAATATTTTGATATCAGTTATATTTCTTCACACAGATGTCGTAAGGAGCGCAGGTAAAAGGACCAGAATAAAGCGACGTCTATGGGAAGGTACGTAGGTAAGTATAGGACTATGGGGTAATCGGGAGCGGTCGTACCTTTTTTGCTCACCCCGCATAAGCCCCGGCGTGATGTGCAGATAGCTCTACTACTTTATTTAAATAACATTAAACAGGTAGACGATATAAGAGTTAGACTTGATTAGTAGGGATTCGGTAGTGGATCCAGGATGGTTGGTTGGACGGGGCTTGACCTTGAACTTGGAACTTGACCCCGCTAATAGTCTACATCTAACAGTTCAAAATCAGAAAAAAATAAATAAAACGATAGAGCTCCTAAGATTGTGGATGAGAAAGTGGATGGTGTGGGCGTACAATCTTATAACCAGTGTTGTCGTAGGACAGATTGGAAGGTGGAAGAGTACCTGAAGGCAGTACAGCAGATATCGTATTTGTGCGGCTTCTCCTCGGTGTGGATGCAGCTTGTGGGAGTACAGTCTTATTACGAGCGTTATTGTAGGACTGGTAGGCAGGTGGAAAGGTACCTGAAGGCAGTTTCTCAGATATCGCACACGTGCGGCTTATCCTCGGTGTGGATGCAGCTTGTGCGAGTACAGTCTTATAACCAGCGTTATTGTAGGATTGGTAGGAAGGTGGAAGAGTACCTGAAGGCAGTTCCGCAGATATCGCACTCGTGCGGCTTCTCCCCGGTGTGAATAAGGGTGTGTACTGTGCGGGCGTACGGTCTCCTGAACGCGGCCCCGCAAATGTCGCAGCGATATGGCCTAAATTACGACAAATATATAAAATTACAAATTCAGTTAAAGAAACAAACATCTAAATCGGTTCATCCGTTTAGAAGAGCCGATACACAGACAGAAACAAACGTTAAGCTTATACCAGCTCTCTTTGAATCCAGCGTTATTAATTCTGCCTATGCTCTTTAAACAAGTAACTACATAATATTTGTTTAATTACTACGCAACAGATAGGGATTATATTTCAATTATTCGGTATAAAATTTTAGCCGTAAACCAAACAAATACCCATGAAATATTTTTGTAATGGCAGAATGAAATATGAAATGCAGCTATTATTTTGTTTCCCAAAATAGCCAGCTGTATATTTCACTATTGATATCGACTGATTACAGCATATACACGCGTTGGATTCCCGAAATTTATCCCGACCAAATGAACGTCCGATGTAGTTATCAACACAAAAGAATTAATATTGGTCTGTAAAATGAGTGCGGAATACTTTTTACCAAATATTGATATACTTTAATAGAAACAGAATATATTATCATTTATATCTATTTAAGTAATATTATTGAAAAAAAAGACTGTTAATTACTTAATATTTTTTAAGTTGCCGTGTATTTAATATTTTATGTAATATAAAGTGGGATTTACGCTCGATTTTTTAGCGCTAAGCACAGTATTTATTGTAAGAAGCATAATACATAAAACAAAAAGAAAATCTCCCCGCAAAGTTAAACAAATTTCGTTGCGAATACGAGTACGCCGGCGCCATCTCTGCGACCGTGCGACAGTGCACGTTTCGCCAGCTGCACAAGGGGCGCTAGCAGAGACCGTAGTTAGTTAAAAAAAAATGACAATTATTGTATCAAATAACTTAAAAATTAAACTGTGGTGAATCAAATTTGATTCCACTGTTCGAATGTGAAACAAAAGGATTGTATGATAACCTTTGGTCTGTGTGAATGCGTGCGTGTTCACGCAAGCGTGCCGCGGCAGTAAACGTCTTGGGGCAGGCAGTGCACGCGAAGGGTTTCTCGCCTGTGTGAGTCCTACGATGATCGTCGCGCTCCACCTGCCACCGACACCATTCCACATACATTATCATACGGAAAAAATACTGGGAACTATCTGCATCCATCCTATAGTAAATAGCGCGTGCAATGAGCGTTTTTGCAATTTCTGAGTAACTTTACTACGTAAGTTCGCTTGGTATCAAAGCTTTTTAAGTACTTAGGTATTGTGTAATGTAATTTTTTTTTAGGCTTATATTTCTATTATCTTCAGTTTATGATCTTAGATGGTTTATTCATTGATACGGCTAAGTATATGGTCCGGTAAAAGCGTGCAAACATGAAGAAGAAGAATTGGTCATTTGGTACGTCCAACATTCTTCTAAGTACGTGATTGTTCCTACTTAGGTCGGGTCTAGTAAAGACCGAAGCTTTCCGAGGCCACGCAGAGCTTTGGTAAGCGATCCCGCGGCTTCGGCAAAGCCAAGGACGGGGGTGTTTTTAGTCGGTGTAAGTCCAATATATCCGTTCGAAGTCATTAGAGAAAAAATTAGAGAAACAAGTTCCTTCTGTTCATTTGATATTTAAATTTTAAAGGTGAAATAAATTATTTTATTGGGACGATTTCTAAGGTCCAATATGTGAAACGAAGTATTAACATGTAAAGGGAAATTACCTTGACTTTGAATGCCTTTGGGCAAAGGTCACATGGGTAGGGTCGTTCTCCTGTGTGCATACGCATGTGAATGGCCAGGTGACCTGATTGGTTGAACCGGCGCCCACACACCCGGCAGGGGTAACCCTGGGAACAGATACACAGTTTCGAAATGTAGCTAAATAACGATAATCTTCATAATAATAGTTGATAGACACCTGAACTTACTTCTTACCTAGCCTTCTCCCAAGGTATGTTAGGGTCGGCTTCCAGTCTTACTGGCTTCAACTGAATACCGTATTTTACATGGAGCGACTGTCTATCTAACCTCCACAACCCATTTTACTGGGTAGGTAACACAGTATCCTAAAGTAATGACTTAACGCCTGTCAAAGATCAACGTATGCCAGTCGGGACCAACGGCTTAACATGCTTTTCGAGGCACGGAGAGGTCTCGGTAAATTTACAAATGGTCACCCATGCACGGCCCAACCGCGACGAGTGGGGCTTAACCTGTACTATCGGTCAAACCGTCGGCTTACACTTAACAACCAGCCCCTCAATAATAATATCAAGATAATAGAAATCATATAAAATAAGATCAATAGAAATCAAATCAGATTTTTAATTTAACACCGTCGAAATTTTTATAAAGGACTTCTCTATAAAAATAGGAAGTTGTTTAGCCAGTTCTGTGTTAATTGTTAGGCTCCCGTAACTCTTGTCCGTCTGTCTATCAGTCTATCAAGATTTTTTCTCAGAAACAAGTATTGCTATCATATTGAAATCTCTTGATGCAAAAAAAAGGTTCTATGTCCACGCAATTAGAAAATAAAGCTATTTATTTTTACCATACATTTTCAAAAATACTTAAACCTAAACTTACTTCCCGTCGACCCGGAACGTCACAAGTAAAGGAGAAAGTCCGAAAATTGAATTTTTTTAGTTTTATAACACTTTTTTTGCGATTACAAACATATTTTTGCAGTTTTAAATTTGATAGTGTTATTTATGTATATGAGAGCATTTTTTTTACCCTCACAATACAGTTTGTTTTTGAAAAATTAACCGTGACGATCAGTAAAATGAGAACGGAACCCTCGGTGCGCGAGTCAGACTCGCACTTTTTTTTTTTTTTTCTAAGAGTATTAATTTAGTTGCTAAACACCATCGAGATTTTTATGAATAAGAGTGACAATGTTTTATTCTACCTACTTAATGTCACGTCCTTTAAAATTTAATTATCCTCACAGGAATGTAGTCTCATCACAGCCCAGTAAGTCAAAAATTTAATCAGTTGACTTTTACCAGTGCGTGGGCATTCAAATTGAATACCATTGATCTATTCTTAACTTCTGATTCGAAACCAATTTTGTTCTCTCGTTTCGTCAGTTTTTTTTAATTCAGGATGTGTTTATAGGAGCAATATTAGTATAATTTTGTGTTCCTTCCCTGATATAAACTAACGATCAGCCTGGTTTTATTAACTCACAATAAATAAAAAAGATTTAAAAAATAATAGTTACATTTTAGTGTCAAGTTTTAAATTACAATTATATAGTTTCAGAATGTGCGCATCAAAATCTTCAATTTGATATCTAGGTACCCATATACATATTATGTATTATTGAAGCAATACTTATATATTTTTTTCACATTGAAAATCAAACGTCACCATACTGTTTTCTTTTTAAATTGTATCTATATTTTCGTACTCGCCTTATAAAGGGCCTTTATTTTGATATCACACTCTAGGTATTTTTAAAGAAAATTTTATTAAAACGCATAAAATCCGCCATTTCGTTATGTACCCGGTGACACTCGCGCTATCAAAACAAATCTAATGACGCATCATAATCAAAATCGGGCGAGTTGTTGACGAGTTGACATAGGAACGGACATGCATAGCTACCTACGTATAGATATGTACAGTTCTAATACATAACCCTCCTTTTGGGCTTCGCCGCAGTCGGGTAAAAATATGTATGATACAGCTTCGCAGATAATAAGGTAATGAAATCGCTTCGTACACCATAGTAACTACTGTAACTAAAACGATCAGGTTAGTTTTATAACTTACTGGCTTAGTAACTTTATGCATTTTCTTATGCGTGTGTAAGGCACACATGCTGCCCAGAACTTTGTCGCATTCTTCACAAACATAGGCCATCAGCGGAGCCCCTGGAGGTCGGTCCTCGCCTCTTTTGTGACGATAAAGCTCCCTGCAAATAAAATGTATTGCAAGAATTGAATATGAATAATATTATAATGTTTTCGGTACTAAGCCCATAGATGTCGCAGTCATAAGACTGCGACATCTATGGGCGAAATATTGTACTATAAGCTTGTGTATGTGTTTTGTTTTATGGATAAGTTTGTGCGCTGTGTGCACAGAGTACCTGTGTCACCTGTGTGTATCTGTCTAAAAATCAATTTGCTACCTTACTACCCAATGGGCTAGTTGGCGTTCTACGCAAAGTAAAGAGTTCAAATCCCAATTCATAAAAATAATGGTTAATAGTTATAATTTCCTGGTTTTGAGTGTGTTTACTACCTAAGCGTTAACTCTCAAACGTACGTATATTGAACTGCAAGAAATATGTCGCGTGGCCATTATTTAATTTAAGGTAAGTAAACCGCACTTTTAAATTTGGATCGTTTTGAATATGCTAAATTTCTAAATAATAATTAATCATTTATCATTAATCGCAACACTAGTAACGCCATCTATGTTCAAAGCAAATAATAGATTTAGTTTACTTAAATTCCGTGTTCGAAACTCGAACAACGATAAAAAAGTGTTTTTTTTTTTTATTTATTACACTGTGTTTGAATTACCTCGCTGTAGCAAACAGTTGATTGCACGACCCACAGTTCCACATTTTACTGTTCCCGCTGTTTGTGTAGGTCCGCCTGGTGGTCCTAGGGGGCGAAGGCCTGTGGGATTCCAGCGAATGGATCTTCAGCTCCTCAGTGGAAGCGTATTGCTTACCACAGATGTCACAGGAGTAGCAGATCTCAGGGCCCCGAGCGACATTCGTATCTAAGCTGCAACTATCCTAAGGAGATAGAAACAAGTGTTTGTATAAAAATTACTGTTAACATTTTAATTTTTTGTAGTGTATTTTATATATTTATGTCTCTCGATAATTGCCTCCGTATTGCACCTTCTTCTTTAATCATCTTCTTTTAGCAGCAAAATAAATTACAAACTGTAAATTAAAAAAAAAAGAGTGTATTCCAGAATTCTGATCGTCTTTTGTCACTGGAACAACTTCCGTTTGATCTTTAAATATCGCTTGACTGTTTTCTTTCAGTTGCCATACACCACAGAATACTTTATACCATACACTCTTTAATTTAAGGCCAGTCAAGTAATTAATATACTGTATGAACGAGTATAATACCCACCGTCTGGTCCTCGTAATAATTATTTTGATCTTCAATGTAGCATGTTAGCCTGTGCTTGTCCAGCGCATCACCGTCAGCGAACAGTCCGCTGCAGAAGTCACAAACGTACATGGTGTACAGTTTGCGAGAGGTCACGCTGCCCTTACCGTCAGAGGCGATGCAGCATAATTGTTCTAAGGGAAAGAAACAAATTAAAACATATACCAACCCAAAAGAATCGCAGTAGATCACAATTTACCAATAACAGACAAAAATTATGGAACTCTCGACTTTTGTACTGGGCTGTGACATTATCAGCTTTCAATTTAGCTTTTTTGGGCAAAAAATACCTATAAGTAGCTAGAATAATTAAGTATATAGCTATATATATATATGAATAAAAGGATCTTTAATAACTTCTTACCTGTAGGTTCGACTTCCAAGGCAGTTGATAGCACACGCTCACACATTCGGCAGACAAGCCACTCTGTTTCAAAATTCTCGTTACTATGAGCTGGTTCTGAAAATTTGAAAGTTTTAGAAGATTACTTAATTTTAAAACATAATATTTCTTTTATAATGCCTGATTCTTTTTTTATAAGTACAAGAATTATAACTATCTATTCTAAATAATCTGTTAAAACGATTTTGATATTACAAACCTTGAACATTTCGGGTTGGAACTCTTTCATTTTCAGTTGGTAGCAACGTGCTTGGTTGGTCTAAGGAGTTATCGGAAGTATGAAGTGATATGGTATGGTCCAAGAGATCGGCTTCGGTAGTGAATATTTCATGACATATAACACAGGAATGCAGGGCGAGTAAGTCTGGGCCGGCACTTTCACTTGTCTGGAAGGGAAAATTGGCTAAGGAGGTAATAAGATGTAAGAGTCTACGTAACCTGGATTCTAATCCTTGTTTGACTAGGTACAAAAGGCTCAAAATATAAAAATGACAACAACAAATTTCAAAATTTGTATGAATCCGTATTAAAAAGTACGGAATTTTTTCGATTAAAATTACTTCTCTTGCAAGGAGCTATAAAAGATAACTACGAATAGTTTACAAGTTTAACCTTTGGCTTTCCAGATGAATCTTGGAGAGGTAATAGGAACTGATTTACAGTATTTTCATCAAGCAAAGTTGGTTCATAATTAAATAAATTATCTGACTGTACAATGTACAGCTCTGTGTTTTGATGAATGTTTGTATTATTTTCTTGAAAGAAGTTAGTATTTTCAACATTAAAATATCTTCCAGAGTCATTAGAATGAAAGGATAATTGGTTATCTACGGTATTCAATATTGTTGTAACGTCGGATGGGCTCTTATGAACATTGGATAGAGTTTCATTAGTAACTGCATCGTTGTTAAACAGTAAGTCATCTGGATCATAAGTTTCTGATAGTTCTTTGTATGGATAATCAGGTGGATCAAACATCATGGTTTTGGCTGAAACAATGTGAAATAATTAAATGTTTTAAACTTCTTTTTCTTCTATTACCTTTAATAAACTCATAATTATTATAATCGTGGAACTGAAAAATGTAGATATAAGGCCTTGTGTAAACCTGTTAGTAGCGAATCATCAAAATTGAGGGGTTCTACTTATTGTGTTAAAAAATTGTTACTTGATATAAGTACTTTTATTTACTCAGGAGCAAAATACGAGTTATCTACTAATTTTACTATTTGCAACCCTATTTTGACAGCTGTCTTGAATCAAGTGTCATCGTTGCTGTCTTTCTTTCGGTTGTCGCCCGATTTTGTTTACTGTCGTGTTTTGATTATTCTACTGTGTACAATTTTATTTTTGTATTAAGTGAATGCAAATTGCACAGCGGTCAAGATGAAAGCAGAAGCCGCTGCACCTTCAGATAAACCTAAAATTCCGTTGCCGACCCTATCTCAGATAAATTCTGATCGAATAACTCAAGTAAGTAAGGTTATAAATTTCATAACATTGGTTAATTCAATGTATAAAAGGACTAATTATTAACTATTTGTGGTATTAAATTACCATTTTTGCAAATCTGTTTCATATGACCTAAAAGAAATTGCACTCTATGACGAAAATTATTATAGACACAACAAGCGTTTAGATTATTTCCCTGTTCGTACTGGTTTTATAACCATTGCTGACGATTCAATATTCAGTTAGTTAGTTCTGGTATAAAAATTTGTCTTAAACGTAAAAAAAATATTTAACAAACAAATCAATCTTAGGTTATCTTCTGCTTTATTCTGAAATATACTAAATAATTAATTTTTTATTTAAAAATCTAACTAAATACTAGCCGAGCCCCGCAGTTTTAACCCTCGTTCTTTCCGTTCAGTATGGTCTATGGCACACAGGAATAATGTAGCTTCTTACTGGTCAAAGAATTTTTAAAATCAGTTCGGTAGTTCCAGAGTTCCTACCAATGAAGTCACGAACTTCACCTCTTTATAATATTAAGTTTAAATATATACTATCTAGATTAGTATCATTATACCCATTATATATATTTGGTTTTTTACACACTAGCTTTTTTGCTGGCTACAGTTATTTACTGGATATGGCTATAATCTAATAGTCTTAATTTTCATGTAAGTGCAAAGAAATATGGCGGCAAATAAAAAAGGCCACAGAAAGAGTAGATACAACTTGTATTTAAATTACAGAGAAATGAAAGGTTTACTTAGTAGCCTATATTAGAACCCACTGGTGGGAAAGAGTCTCCACACTTGTATTCCAGATCTCTCTGTCTCTAGCGAATGGTTAATATGAATATTTTTCTCATAGTAAATGTCTGAATTAATAGATTAAAGCGAGTACTTATGATTTGATTTGCAGCTAATCTATTTTATTATAATTGAATTCTCAAAATTCCTAGTATGTGAATGGCCTGTGCCCATAACAACATTGCAAAATTAATTGACTCTATTGTAACATTCTCAACATACATATACTGAGTTAGAAAGCTAAAGTATAATCAACATATTATTTCTAGCTATGTAATGTGATACAAACAACATATGCTAAATAAACTTTTTCTAAAGTTCATACAACATCTAGAGAGTCATGTTCAAATTATATTTTAATTACCAATAAGCCTACTGGTATTCCATTATCTATAAAAGCTATTAAACAAATCTATATAACTATCCACATTGAATTGTTAAACAAATCAACATGGTTGCATTATTCACAGCTAGCAAATCAGTACTGGTCGCCACAAACCAAGGATAGCCACCTACCTTATGATGCTTCTATTGTGGAATCAATTTATCAAGCAGAAATACTTGGATCCAAGTAAGTAATAAAAAATAATTACTATTTATATTTGTAATACATCACACAAGAACTGCATATACAAGCACTTAAAAGCTCTAAGCCTAACTGATTTAAACAAATGAACAATTTGAGGTCAACAGCCTAATAGAGTGAGTGCAATGACCTATTTATTTTTTCAAAATTCACCAGTTATTTTTTTGGGAATGCAGTGTTTCCATTATTTATTTTATGTTGATAAATTAAATAATTTATTGAATGTATTTTTATGTTCTAAATAAATAGAGAAAAAATATTTATTAATTTAATTTAGGTTTATATTTTAAGACAAATTAATAGAGGGTTGAATTAAACTATGGCTAAAGCAAGCTCTGCAAGTAGTTAGTTTGAAACAACGACTTTATATGAAAATGTAAAAAGTTTATTCATTCTAATATTTTTACAGCTTTACCTATTATAATTGAATTACAATAGTCTTGTTTAAATTTACATTAATTATATTAAGATTTACGTTTGTTTATTATTTATATTAATTAAGAAGATTAAATTTATTACTTTGTTTGTTACTTTAAAGAGGTTCAAACCGCGTTATTATTTACACCCTTTCACAATGTTCCTATGTTTCCAGTTTCTCGGTACGTCGGATCATGATGCTGGAGTTCTCTCAGTACCTGGAGAACTACCTGTGGCCCCACTACGAGGCGGGAGAAGCCTCGCACTCACACATGATGTCCATCATCGTCATGATCAACGAGAAGTTTAGAGAGCGAGTGCCGGCGTGGCAGGTACGTGAATCATTTTTTGATGAATTTATGTACGGTTGTGGAAGACTGAATCTGTATGTCTAGACAAGCCTGTAATTAACAGCAGACTTGCTACTAAACCACTAAACTTAATAAAGAACTTAACCAATCTTTCCTCACTTGAAATTACCTCAATAAAAAAATTGCAATATAGGTCAACCTACATTGTGTTTTGAAGAGAGGTCTTTGGACGGCATAAGTACTTGTGCGTAATAGATAGATCATAAGTTTCACAAACTTCGGCGACCCTAAAACAAAAATTTTGCGCGGAGAAGTATTCACAAGTGAAATATTACAAAAATATATCTAGAGATGTTTAATAAGTATGGATTGAATTACTCTTTGATAGTTTTATATTCTCACAACTTTTTAACAATTTTCTTCCAGGCCTTCCTAAAAAAGCCGGATCATTTCCCGGCGTTCTTCGAGCAGGTCCTTCGGGCAAGCGTCGCGGACGACCGGGCCAGCAGCAACATGCGCGAGCAGACGGCGCTGCTGCTGTTTCTCAACCACTGCTTCGGGAGCATGGAGGTGCAGCTGTGCCGCGACCAGGTCAAGCGGCTCGTCTCGCTTAGCATGTGGATCAGCTTGCAGGAGGGTGGGTAACATGACCTGTATACTATACAGTGCGCGACACATAAGTTGACCTATGCGCAGAACAGATTTTTAGTTGTCATTGAAGTGCGGTATGAGTACGGTATCATAACATATATATTTGAATACGGCAAAATCACTTTCAGATTTTTATTATTTATTTTAACCTGTCTAACACTATTCGTCATAATTTTACCTGCGCAGACGACCGCCATTTTAGGCCAACTTACTAGCCGCGAATTGTAGTATTCTAATAAATTACGTCACAATGTGATACCACAAAATTTTTCATGAAAGTTAAGTACCTACTTGCCTGATCTTAAAAGAAAATGAATACGTATAGAATAAAGCGTAAATATTTCGACGATATCCGTGGTCGAGTGCCGTATACAGCGGTTTTCAAGGTGTCACGAGCTCTGAGGTCCCGGGTTCGATCCCCGGACGAGTCAATGTAGTGACGAGTAACGTAATGTACTCTTCTACATTGTCTCGGGTCTGGGTGTTTGAAATCAGAGACATAACATGCAACACAAGAGCTACATCTACTTACTACTACTAACTTACTTTGGGTTCAGAGCAATGTATGTAATGTTGTCCACATTTTTTTATTTATTTACCTGATTCACTGAACTCAATTGAATCTGGTGAAGTCGACTTGATAAACAAGGGTACTTATTTTACTATAATATAATATAAAATTACGTGTCTTTAGGTCGTCGAAACCAAGAATTTAAAGCTGTGCCAAAATGGAGGAAGTATTGGCGTGCGATCCAGAAGAAGGATAAGCCAGAACTGTTGGAGAAGCTGAGCTGGGAGCGGCGCTACTTACAGCGGCTCATGATCAAGTTCATGCGGATTCTGGAGAGCATCCCCGAGGAAGGAGATATAGATGCATATGCTGTCAGGTAAGGACATAAGTATTACTTACTATACATGGTGCATAGGATAGGATACATGTTAGTATGGGATGACTAGAGTATTTAGGTGATCAATGATCTTGTATTTCTGGTCCGTGTGGCTTCTGAACAAGTAACTTAAGTACATCTTTTATCATCCACATAAACATGCACTAAGTAAGTAAGAGAACGGTTTGTGTAATATCACCCGCATCATGCTAGAACGCAATATATTATTGTAAGCGTACGTCATACAGTCCCAACGTCTACTGAATTACTGAATAAAATTGGTTGTGCAGATCAGATAGGCAGTCGATTCGAGTAATAGGTATGCCGAAGAATCCTCAACATAGCTTGTGAAACGGGTATCATTCGTCTCATATAATTTCAGATACTGTGAGCGGTTCCTAGAGCTGATGATAGACTTGGAGGCTTTGCTGCCAACGCGTCGGTTCTTCAACACAGTAATGGATGACTGCCACCTGGTCGTGCGCAGTCAGATGGCAGCACTCACGCAGAGGCCTGAGGGACAGCTGTTTTGTCAGGTCAGTGGTGTTTGTTTTGCTGTTGCTATGTGAATTTTTGCTTTTTTTTATAATAGGTAGGTATTTTTTTTCATGTTTTTATTAGGAGTAGTATAACGGGTTTTTTTATATACCTTTGTGTGTACCTACCACGTATCTTAATATATGGGAATAATTTTGAAGACCAGTTAGATATTCGGTTAAGACAGCGGACTTGGACTCAGCTGAATTCAGAGTATTTTTTCATGGTTTTTAGTTTAGGTAGTAGTTTTATTTAGGTTCACATAAGAAAAATTATTAGATTCGATTAGACGGAGGACATCTGTGTTATGCCTGTAATGTCGAAATAAGTAAGTACTAACACGGTGAACCTACATGCAATACCTATTCTGCCGTCATTATTAAAAAAGGCACAATAACATTTTCTAAATGTTGAGAAACAAAAAATCAGGCAGATAAATATAACTAATTTAAAAAAAAATGTTTATTGTGCCCTTTTTCGGTGACACGGCAGTATTGATAACGTGTATAAAAAAAAACCATTTAAATATAGTTAAGCATGTGGTGTATATAGGCAATCTATCTACACTTATAAAATGACTTGTCTGACTGACTGATCCATCAACGCAGAGCTTAAACTACGGGGTTAGAAACTTACAATTTGGTATACTAAGGAAGGATTTTTAGAAATTCCACGCCTATAGGGTTGAAAAAGAGGGTAAACGGTTGTATGGAAATCCGTAATTTTTCATGTTAGCAGTTATCTACCTATGTTTTAAATATTTATCACCTAAGAGAGTGAAAAGGGGTGGCCTTAAATTTAATATTTGTGTTAGTTGATTGAATTGATAAAAATGTACTAAATCTAGTTTTTTTTTTTTTATATTTCACTCTAACGATGAGAACAGGGTAGACAATTTAATTGTTTTTGTCTTGAATGGTCAGCAGGTCTGTATGGACTAATGGACATATTTGCTAAAGAAACCTTCATACACATACTTACATACTTCTAGATGCAAAATAATAAAATGCAAATAACACAACACACACACCTAAATAATATGGCACCTTTTTAAAAGAACGAAAATTAAAGGATAGGTTTTGAGGATGAATAAGAATACAATTTACTTCAGCTGCGTTTATTACAGTTTAAAAAATAATTAAAAAAGGAACAAAAATAATAAATGCTTTTTGTCAGTATACAGTTCAGTAAAATCAGAGTAGATAAACAGTCAAATCCAAAACATAATATGATATGACAGTTATTCTTATAATTATTAGTGCAAGAGAGCAGTACATATATATTTTTAATAAAATCACTAACCGCTAATGCTGTTATATATTAAAAAGGACGGATATAATGTTCTTTTGCTAAATATTCAATCTATATTTATATATAAAACCGCCACCTGTATGACACAGCATCACATAAGGATGGCTTGACTGATTTAGCAGATTATTTTGTTGTGTTTGCAATAGTCAGGATAAGATATGTATGAACGAAAATTTGCAAAAAAACTGCGGAAAATATCGAAAAAATATAAAATGTGACATCGCATTTTTGTATAGGCTGACATGACAACAACTATATGGCATTGATAAAGCCTCATAAAGAGAAAAATCTTTTGTTTTTGTCTTTATTATTATTATTACCTCTGGTTCGCGTCTTTACAATAATTTGAAGTTAGTATTTTTTGTTACATTAATTTAGCGTGTGTTAATTTATAAAATAATTTTAAGTATCTTTAGTGAGCAATTAATTTCTAATGAGATTTCCTTAATTTAGCGCAGGAACAAAAATTACACAAGACATTACAATATTCAAATTCCTAACATCTTCATACATTTTTGTCATGGATCCTATGTAATTCGTTATTTTTTAGTAGAAAAAAATTACCAAAGCACTTTGTAAAGTACCTATAAGCACAATTTATTGTATTCTAATTATAAGACACTCCGTTTCAATAATACATAATTAATATAATCACAGTTAGGTTAACCACCTTAACAGTTGAAGAGAGGCTTAAGAAATTGAAGAATAACCTTACACACTATATTGGTGTTCCTAGTTTATACTTGAGGCACATTTACAAGGCACAAACTTCTTACACAGAATGCAATCTGTGAAACTGAGTATAATATTTAATAACAATAGTTATTACTACGTCTACTTATAAAGTGTAATATAAATTAATTTTGTATCTTGCTTCTACTCGCATAGCACATATTTGTCCTTATCACACACTACATAGGTGCTAACTATTGAAGCTTGTGTACCGGCTTTAAACTTATCATTTACATGAGATTTGAATATTCGATATGTCAGTAATTCCCTCCATTCATGTGAGTCATCTCGTCCCCCCACTCGCCCGTAGGCACTGGTTCAGCATAACAACAACTTTTGCGCAATAGAAACGTTACATGCGACTGTCGTAAAACACACACATAGAATATTAAAATTGCTTGGAATAGATTAACGAATATATGTGCGTAGAGTAACTCGTCGATGTTCAGCCACGATAACAATAGGAATAGCCACGCTGTCGTCATTATCAGAAACAGTTGAAGGAATAAGTTGAAGCTGGAAATACAAAAAACAATAAGTATTATAAACTTTTTTTAAACATTATTACAAAAACTTCAATTCACATAATAGTGATACATACCACCCCTTGAGTTTTTGGTGAATCCTGCCATATATGTTTATTCGTTTAATGATTTTCAAAGTCGTGACGTAGAAGAAAACATTAAATATTATCGTGAAAGCAACTGGGGTGAAGAATATTGCAATGCCGAGTAATCCTGAAATTAAATTGCATAATTTAGTCTCTTCATACTGTTAGATGACCTATGTAGTTCCTTTTATTTGACTCAGTAGTATCGTAACTTTTCCTGATTTTACTAACCGCGGTTTATGACGTCATACACGACCGTTAAGTAGTTAGCCCTGTCGCGCCACTAATATAAATATCGCGTTAGGCATTAAGCGCTTATGTAAGTAAAATAGCACTTTTTTTCGTCACATTTAGAGTCAGTATTTATTTCTTTGCCTTGTGAATTTTTTGTACGTAGTACTATTAATTATAGATATTAAAATATCTTACCTATAGTTTCCTGTTCCTCATCGTCAACGATGATTGACGATGAGAACTGGATCCTTGTCTTTCTGTTGGGGTTGGTGCCGGTATCCAAGAGGAAATGAGCACAAATAGCCATGCTGGCCATGACAAACACACTGCTCCACACAACGCTCGAGTAATAGCAGTATTTACGGACGTCCGTCACACGTAGGAATACATTGCGCGATCTGAAAATTTAATTAAGTATAAAACATTTGGGTAAAAATTTATGTATATTTAGTGTGTAGCGTGTTATTTTGAAGAATGGGTTCTAAATTCATATGTATAGATTTATTAAAGAAAAGACATACAGGGGCGAGAGAGCCATAATTATTATCCAATTAATTTAATTAATAATTATAATCTTACTTAAAACATATTAGAGAAAGGTTCAAGGTTGTTGGAAAAGGCTTCTACTTAATATAAGGTTTCATGTAATATTGTTATCAGTTTGACGTGTATCATGTTTTAAAATAATTGCTTGTTAAAAACTTTTTTGTCATAAAAACATACATACTTGAAAGTTTTCCATACATAAAATCCAAAGCTGTTTAACCAGAAGAAAGCTGCCAGTAGACTTATATACAGAATTATATCTGAAAAAATAAAAGAAACAAATTAGATTTTAATAATTCTTAAAAAATATATTTATTAATTTATTTTTTGAAACTTACCAGTAACCATAAAGCTAACATGATTACTAAACTCTGTGAATATTCTAACGAGGTCTGCTGCCTGGCTTACAATCAAACACATGTTTATTGTAGTAATAATGTTGCCAGCTAAGTCTCGAAGGGTTGGCAGCACAAAATATATAACGGCTACCAATAAAAACAAGATCATCGCTACAGCATGGAATATAGGATTGAGAATTTTCCTCATAAGAAAGTTCATGTCTCTCCAATTAATTTTAACTTCAGGCACACACACTAATGCATATGAGCCGGTTATGTTTTTTGTTTTAGTGTCTTTTTGTGTTACTAATATCTGAAATAAAGAAATAATTACATAGAAAAAATTTAATAAAACATAAATTTGTGTGTAATGTAAGCATATCATATTTTTCCCATTTACTTATTGAATATATGAAGTGTTTTACTCTATTCATTAGTCAAATTACTTTTTTCAAACAGATTAAACTTTTTACTACATTAAATTCCATTTTCATTCATGTAAATCAGTGGTCGGCAACCTTTTGGCAGACAAGGGCCACAAAGTGGCTAACTAAACCAAACGCGGGCCGCACTTGGTATATAAACCCTAGAAGCCAAGCATTATAATATTTTTTTCTAGGTAGAAGAGGTAGTTACCTATTTGACGCATTAAATATTTGTTTGATTACGGAAAAAAAACGTTAAAGCACGTTTTTTTTTATTTCGGTGGCTGTCCTGATTACTTGTCAATGTGAACTGCCTCTTACAACAAGAACTATTGTTAGTGTAGTTAAATAGTAACTTTTATTTAATCCTGAATAGTGATACTATTATCACGAAGTGATTTTATATTTTTATCTACCCAGGTAAATAACTTGTAAGTTTAAAAACATCTGTCCCAGAAAAACCTTGCAACTTTAGGTGGTTAAATGTTTAACGCCAATATTTTTTCATAGAACCTCTAGCCCGTCTTTCGTGCGCTTTGAAGGTATGCACCAGTGCCACCTAAGTGTTCGTAGTAAAATGAAGCGCTCAGATGCCTGCGTGTTCCCGCCAATAATTTAATTTTATCAGTTCAGTGTCATGGGACAACATATTTCTCATTCCTTTCTGGATCTAACTTGGTTGCCAATAAGCAAAATAAAATTACAAAATACTCGTGAACGCGCGCCTAATAATACTATGTTTATTTGTGTAGTATTCTTTCACCCTATTATAAATGGTTTTCTTGTAATTCTAATTAATGTCCTTGTTTTCATTTCTTTGTTATCATTTCGTTGATTTGGTGGACAGTTTTGTCCACCGAAATGATAAAAAGTCCACCGGAGTGGCAAAAAATCCCATTTGGTGCATAATTATATCATTTCGGTGTAAATACAGGCCAGTAGATTTTTTCCCTGGTGGAAATTTGTATGGGCTTTCCACTCTGAAGAAAGGAAGGCAGGGGCATGGTTTTTACCGGCTAAAACCACCGGAGTACTTGTCTCTACACTTTACCAGCCGGTTAGTTTAGTTGCTCTACTACGGCGGTCTAATTACTTTGAAGTGAGGGAGAAAATATAGTTTCCACCCATTTGGTACATTAAAGAGGCCCACGGGAAACTAAAACAAGTTTCTAGTGCTGCATCGCCCAAGCACCACATTTATTTATTTACTTTTGGTACTACAAACAGTCATTCAATTTTATATATTTATTTAGGTAAGCCTGTCTTTTATTGGTATAAGTACATACATTTTCAGTAGATTTTAATTTCAGTGGATAGGTTGTATCATTTCGGTGGCAAGTTATTTGATATCGGTGTCCGACTGATTCATTTCGGTGGCATCAAATTTTAAACACGTATATCTCATACGTTTATTAAAATATCTTAACGCCTATAAATTCTCACATTAAGGATATCAAGAAGAATAAGAAACTTAACAATAGTTTCTTAATTCTGTATAAAAAAAACTCTACTACAGTAGCTTTTGTGTAAAAGAGTAACAATCATCCATACATCCTTACAAACTTTCGCGTATGTAATAAAGGATTAGTATGGATTTACAAAACTTTCAAGGGCCGCAAGTAAGACGCCCGCGGGCCGCAAGCGGCCTGCGGGCCGCGGGTTGCCGACCGCTGATGTAAATAATAACTAAGGCAGGATATACCTTACATAAATTGCTTAACACTCAACAAAAGACCAAGTTACATTCAAATGCTTTTTTTTACACATAATTAAGTTTGAGTCACCTAATGACTCACATCCAAGTTTATACAAACTGGAATGTGAAAGCTTTTTTAATGTGATGATAACGAATGAATAGTTGAAAGTTATCTTAGACTGGGTCAATATGTCAGGATAATATAAAAAATTATCTAGTTTTGTCAAAACTTGATCAGAATATTAGTTTCTTAAGGAAAATGATAGAGCTGGTTTTTTGTTTGTTTTTTAAAGCTGCGCGATAAAAATTGAGATGAAATATGTGAGATGTTGCTTATCGACATAATTTTAAAATATATTTTTTTATAGACAGTTATTTTTTTGTGGATATATGGGTCTTAGAGTTAAGGGCACCTCACACAATGCAGTGTTAAATATTTGTTTTATCAACTACACAGATAACAGACTTCTTAAAGTACTTTAGAGACATTTATTTTATAGATATTTGGGACACAATAAAGCTTAATATGGAAATAGTTCATTTATCTAAACTTAAGAGATTATATTGCCTGTATATAAATCCAGATTTTTTTCTGTCTACTTATTACTCTTAAAATCTATTTCACGATGTATCCGGGAGTATGGGCCGTATTTAATTGATGTAGGTACCAAACTGTTGTGGTTAGCAAGTAGGTTACATACTCAGTGTTTCTATGCAATGTAAGTATATTTATTACCATTGTGAAGTATAATTTAATTTTTACATTTTTTCACAGTTTAGTACTGAGTTGATAAGTGCAAGAAAATTGTTATGAAAGACCAAATGTACACTTGGTATGCAATAAAACTTTGACTTTGATGAAGAGCCAACTCGGCTCTTCATCAATATTATTTAACTGTGCTAGCATAAGACTCAAGCTTACTATCTTACTAATATATAATAACAGAGCTAGTTCTGTATTCTTCAAGTCAAAGTTATTATGGTGCTAGCTTAACATGATGCTAGTTAAGCTCATCGAGCTAGGAAAGTGTACTAGCATAATCACACATTTGAGCTTGACTTTTCATGTTTTAGGTATTCCTCATACATTGTATTATATATGTATAATTATATTATATAATCTATACTATTAATATTATAAAGCTGAAGAGTTTGTTTGTTTGTTTGAACGCGCTAATCTCAGGAACTACTGGTTCGAATTGAAAAATTCTTTTTGTATTGGATAGTCCGTTCATCGAGGAAGGCTATAGGCTATATAACATCACGCACCGACCAATAGGAGCGGAGCATAAATGAAAAATGTTGCAAAAATTAAAAACCGTTGAAACTAAAACACACGAATAAAGTCGCGGGGGACAGCTAGTGATTAATAAATTTTGTTGTAAGTCTGAACTGTCCCACAAGAGGGTAAAGGCCTCCCTTTCCTCTTCATTTCCATTTAATACATAATAAAATTAAAATGATATACAACATACAAATAACTATAACCCACCTTATCCATGCAGTATTTAGCCTGATTGTGTATATAAGATGAAGGCTCTTTCTCCTCCGGTATTGCTATACTATCATGTAAACTGAATGTACTTATCACTGGTTCCTCTTTGACATCTGAGCTTGGTAGATGATTTATTATGTGGCGTAACCGGCCATCGGTTAATAAATTAAGTCTGAAAATAACATTTCAGTTTGTAATACATATATATTATTATTATTTAATATGCATTAATAAAACTTTCTATTTATTTAACCATTTTCCTGTCCCGTGAGTCACAATATGAATATTTCCATTTTTGTCAACTATAGTGTCTACTGGCAGGACAGAGTTGTCAAGATAAGAAGTAGTTGTTATATATGATGTAGTTACTTAGCTTCAGATACTAGTTTTACTAGCTTTGAAATGAAGCAAGTATGGTGTTCTTAAAGCCCAGCCTACAAAAGCAAGCATACTATCTGTGCTTAAACTAATAGAGTTGTGTATTCTGGGCATAATCATTACTCATTTACTTACTTATCTTCAGACTTGTTTAAATCAAATATAGCTCTTTGTTGCACAGTAGCACAGTCAGGTACTCCAAATACATAATTAAAGTATTTTACTTTGGCATCATTGCCATCTTCAGTCTTAAATTGAGGTGACCATAAACCTAAAAACGTAATAAACCATTAAAACTATGCAGCCTTGGCTAGATAAAAAAAAAACACATGACAATGTAAACTGTATTCTGAATCATGACAAAAGGTCTAGTTTTTGTTAGAAATTGCAAATTCTATCTGTATTGAATAGTTAGTATAATAGTCATGTTGGGTTGTACAGGGGAATTTCCTGTTTAAAAAATGCTGGTTTTACTAGTTACAAACTTATTTAAATTTAAAGTTGGCCTGATAGTGTAGGAAACAAAAAAATAGCTTGAGATATTACTAAACTTGTCGAAATATAGTTGGTTATATTGTAGTTATAGATCCTTTATAAACAAAACAAAGTCACATCTCATGAACAACTTCGAGCCAAAAAAGAGGACACATCTTCGTTAGGACCACAAACTTTAATCATACATAGTTACATATTTTTCTAAGGTATACTCACTTTGATTGTATGCTACGGCTAATCTGCATATCCCGTCGACAAAAATCTCGTTGTGCTCACAACATTTATTTATTTTAACCGCATTCTGCTTTTCCGATATATCATTGAGATCCGTGTCCCCGACTTCGGCGTGCAGTAAGTGAGTTGCACACAACAATGACAATGTTAACAGTACGACATACATCTTGTTATTGAACCTTTATTACTTTTCATCACAAAGTACTTGTCGTTATTTACCTACCGATTCACACAATACGACACTTATTATTTAATTGACATAATATATCTCTTTAGTCGCTAACATAAAGCCTCAACACCATATATTTTAAATTAGTTTTGCATATTATCAATTACGACTCCTATGTTTTTCAAAATAAAACTTTTAGATTCTTTGGTTTTTTTCGAAGATGCTGAAGTCAGTTCGTTTGCCTTTCCGCTCGCTTCTCGCGGTGTTTGACGTTTGAATGTAAACTTTTTCTTTACGCTTAGTTATTGGGCACTTCGGAATCTAGTCTTTTTAGCTCCTTCATAAAAATGTTTTAAGGAAGAATTTTATTATTTAGAATTTGGCATCGTCATCTAATTGAGGATAGTTTAGATTGCAATATTTTTATAGGTCTGTGATTGCCCTCAAGTAGGTTTTTTTTTTTTTTTATTTTTTTTTTTAAAAACGACTCCCGCACTCAAGTAGGTTTGTTACCGTTAAGTTGATTACAATATTAAGATAACTGTGTATTTTTTTTGTGCATTGATAACATACAGCAGTGACCGATGATCACCGACCTCTATTATACCTACGCTGGGCAGGCGAACGCTAACAATTTTTTGGATCTTTTTGATAATCACCATATTGGCGCTGAGAACGGTCAAAGAGCAGTAATGAGTGTACTGAAAACTAATATAATCAACAAACGCCGGCCATGTGCAATCTAATGAGGGCTACCGTTAACCGTTAATACGCTAACCAGATGGCGCGTCGGCTGTCTAAGCGGGAATTTGCCATTTCCGGCAAAACATGCGACTATCTGGCCGCGAAATTATTAACTGTAGCCATTACTTCACTGTACAGGTACATACCTATACATACACTCACTGGAGGCGCTTTAAATCGGCACCAAGAATAGCCATCATTTTGTTAGGAATAGCCAGTCCAGCGTATAATAATAGAGTTCAGCTGTGCCGTTGATGGTCCTCATATTTTTCCATGTAAAATAAAGATATAAATTTTGGATCCATAATCACAGATTTGTCTGTATCCTAAAGAAGTCGATTCGAATATTTAATAATCAAGTAAAGAAACAATTTTATTATTTACAATATATTTATTAGTATTATATACCAACATGCATTTTTTATAGAAAAACAATTTTTTATCTATAGGAACTTATAAAAATCTTAATTCTTATGTAGTATTAACATCGAGTAAATAATAAAAAACTTATACATTAAAACATAATTGTTTGTTTGTTTTAAAATTCATTTTAGCTATGGCACAAAACTGTTGGCTCTAAAAGTACACCCTACGAGAATGTGAATCAGATCTTCATAATGGAGTACTTGCAATACAGCAGATTTTTAAATTTTATATATTTAATACATCATAGAGATTGCTTGACTGTTTAAACATTTAAAATAACATAAATATATTAAATTTAATAGATTTTGTTTGAAAGCTAAACATTAATAGCTTATTGTTTACATCAAACTAGAAATGATATATCCAAAATATCAATCAATATATTAAGTATTCGACGATCGCAAATTTTATTGTTACAATTTAATGACTTTCATAAAAACAGAATATTTTTATACAGAATATTGGATAAAAATATTACGAGGCTATAAAATATTTTTTTGAATAGTGTTTAATTTTCTGTATGTTTCTAGTTGACTAGTTATCATTAAATTAACCTCTTTACGTATGTAACATAAAATTTGAATATTTATTTTAATTATTATTTGGTTAGCACCTATTTCAATTTAATCTGACCTCGACGGTATCATCAGCTAGTATGTGCTGGTCATCAGAATCGTCATGAGGACTTAATTTCGTAGCAAGAGGGTGACTGCACCAGTTACATATATTTTCGCTGGCCAAACCACGCATAGCTCGCCTTCTTAAGATCACGAGCAGAAGGAAAATGATGACTCCTTGGAGACAGTTGAATGTGTCCATAATTTTCCTAGAAAAATATAGAGAAATGTAACTGTTGTACCGAGATTTAAGGTACAATGGATAGTATTTCAGTGGCAACTCTTCAAAACAGAAAACAGTTACTTTATTTAAAAAAAAATCTGTTACGTAACGTATACCATATAGATATACGTACTGCCTTGTCAGCAAAAAAAATGTTACACACTCCAGTAGATCTAGGCAGTAAGAGTCTGAAAGGACTTTTTTTCTTCCCTGGAAATTTCTAGCTTAGAAAGTCCATGAGGATATTCTTAGTTGAAAAATATTACCACTATCGTGCGGTAAAAGCGAGAAATGATTAAGTGTTTCCTTACCATATAATGTGGGCTTTACCGTGCGCGAAACTGGCGATTTCGAATATCCAAGACATACCCATGACGAGGAACAGTTTAAGTGATAGCAAAAACCTGCAAAACGAGGATAATAATCAGTAATGTGTTAATAAATAATAATAGAAAGTTTGTCTCATTAAATAATTTTAAACTGATTTTTGACTTCATCTTTAATCAAACACCAAGTTGGCATCCAACTAAGTTCGTGAATAGTCTATTATTAGATGAACATCAAGTTGAGCGTATTACAACCATGTTTTTGTTTTGCTTCAAGTTTAATTTTGTAATGTGCTAAGCCATTGAAGTTTTAAGGCATGATTTTGATTCACATTACTAAGTTAGTCTTACTTGTGTTTAAGAAAGTTCAAAGTGTTGACTTCGTATTTTCTGGTGTGTCGAAGTAAACTAAACGAGGTTAGAGCAAACAGAACCACGTTAGCCGTAATGACAACTGCGATCGGGCCGTAGAAGAAAATCCAAGTTTCAGTACGACCTGAAACAAAACAGCGAAATTAATAGTTTTTAATTTTTGTATATTCCTGGTTAATCATATCTGACAAAAAAAAATACCATTGAACCAGCAACTGTTTTCTCCAAAACCTGGTTTCAAGTGGTCCCCATCAACGAAGTTAGTAATAAGGGAGACGGTTAGGAATAAAATTGTGCATCCCCATGCGTAGCAACTATAGTAGAAATATTGTTTCCTTTCAGTCTTTTTCAAATAAGTGGCATCTCTGAAAAAATCAAAATGGAAATTAAAGTTACATGTCTAACATGTATGAGTTAAAGAAATATAAATACGAAATTAAATGTTGAATCTTACAATACTGTGCGGTATACGTTGATGCAAATTACATTCATCCAAAAGAAAGTGGCCATCATCCAAGTGTAGACAAGGAATCCTGTAACAAAGACCATTCATATTAGAAACCTACAAGGACTAAACAATCAGCAGAATAAGCTTACCATTTAAGTTAGAACTTCCAAACATGTGCATTTAAAGTAGTTTTTAACAAGACACTAGCTCGTTTACTAGTTGTACATTTAATCCAGATAAAAGTATCCGGCGTAGATCTGGAGATATCCTACCTGTAACAGTACATATCTCGCCTCTGAAGCCAGGGCTCAGTTGCAGCACTCCAAGCGACAGGTATCCTAAAGCCATGCTAATGCACATGCACATGTAACATAGCCCTTGCAGATCCCTGAAACATAAAAATAGTTTATTAGTGATATACACTGTACATAAGTTGAGTTACACACATACCTTATAAGTATTGTGACTTGTTTATGATTGTGGTTTATGTAACGAAGGCTTTTTTTATATTGTAGCCTATAATAGGCTGCAATGATAAAGCAAAAATGATTAGATTCGAATTTACTGACACCGTTACAAAAAATACAAGGATAAATTTGTCTAAAATCTTTAATGATTGAAGTGACTTGCAAGCGTCATTTTTCGATTGTTATCCAAAGAGACCTTTAGGAGAGGCTGTGCCAAAAGTTAACAGTCGTGGGCTTGAGGGTGTTGTCGTGTTTAATTACCGTATTTATTTAATTATCTTAAAAACACTATAGCGTTATGGTGCTAGTGTAAAATCTGGATATTTATAAAATTATGTTGTATTATATATTTTTTTTTAACAAATCTTCGCAGTTAGCCTAACCGCAGGCTTTGACTGCTTCACCGGACTTTTGGCGACAACTTTAAAGGCCTCCATCCAGAGCAATAGAAAAACTAACTACGTCAGAAACGTTCACTAACGCCTAGATCCTATATCTTTTGATTCGTTATTCGTTAACGTCACGAACTGTCTCTCATCCGTTCGTAACCAGACGTCAGTTATTTGGGTAACGAACATTTTTTTTTATAGGAACTGCATTTTTTAACGCCTCGTTGATATTTTAACAGTTCGTTAAGGAAACGATTAGTTTTTTGTTTATTGGTCCCGGCCATAAGCGCAGCCCCTGTGGGGTTCATAATGTTTTCTTTAAAATTGTTTTATGGAACGATTTTAATGTTATCATAATGTTAGTTACATTTTACCACGACGGCGACGGTTCTCTTTCTGCACTCTAGTTTCTAGCTTGTATAAACATTATAGTTGGCTTACCTTAATTGCGGTAAATATGTGTAAACAGCGATGGTAGCGACGAGGAAGAACACAGATATGAGTGTTAAAATCCCACTGGTTTCTATATCATTATATGTGTTTGTGACCTCGAAGCACACCACGGCTACTGGTACCTTGCCGAGCGAAAGATCACTGTTATTCCGGTACATTTCAGCCAGACAATACCTGGAAAATATATTGTTTTAGTATTATGTCAAACCAAGCGGACTGTATTGTCGAACTGTTATTCATTGAAATGTCGCATTACTTAATAGTTGCAATAAAATACTTAACTGATATACCTACGCTGTATCGGGATGTTTGCGCAATGATATGAGATGTACGTTATTCTTCTATCCTTACTAATATTATAACTGCGAAAGTAACTGTCTGTCTGTCTGTCTATCTGTCTGTCGCGCTTTCACACCAAAACTACTGAACCAATTTAAATGAAATTTGGTACACAGATAGTCCAATGTTTGCCGCGACAACCGACATCCACGCGGGTGGAGCCGCGACAAACAGCTAGTTCGAAATAAAGAGCAGCATACACTTTTTAATAAACAAATATTGGGTTACAGCTTATTAAAGTGCCCTGTTTGTAAAAGGTTGTACTTACTGATCAGGATCCTCAACGAATACGTAGCTGGGTGCATCTTGTGTGGACACTTTGTTGCCATTCAGGATAATATCCCGTAGGACCATGCGGCCATTCGTGCAGTTAAGGGTCGTCATCTTCTCAGTGCCGCAGAAGCCCCTCGGCAGCAATATCTCTTTGTTCGGACAACATGGTAGAGCGGACAACACTGAACCGCAACAAGCCAGGACTAGGAATAAAATTCCCTGCAAAAGGAAATATAATCAACACAATTATGCTTGCAATAAGGGAGCTTGTTGATCAATGCTCGTACGTCACCTAAATGAGAAAAACAATAAATTCACAAGTAAATTAATGCCTCATTAGCGAAAATTTTAGCGGCCATATTCATTCATCATGTGAATAATGTCAGATTTCCTAATCAATTGTAATTTGTTAATGTCATAAAATTGATAACAATTTGTACAGTATTGTCGTGACAAATTTAAATCATTTGTTTTTGTGTCACTGTTTTTTATGTTTTGTACATAAACGTACGCTAACCCGAATATAAGAATTATCAAATTCTTTATCGCTGAACTATAAACTTTTACAATCAATACAAAATAAATAGTGATTTAAATATGCAACGCTACATGAAAATGTTAAATGATGAAGATGTTCTAATTTTTAGGGTTCCGTACCTCAAAAGGTAAAAACGGAACCCTTATAGGATCACTTTGTTGTCCGTCTGTCTGTCTGTCTGTCTGTCTGTCTGTCTGTCTGTCTGTCTGTCTGTCAAGACCTTTTTTCTCAGGAACGCGTGGAGGTATCAAGCTGAAATTCATATCAAATACTCAAGTCTATGGTCTCTTGGAGCTGTGAAAAAATCAAACTTCTAAGTCAACGCGATCAAAAGATACTCCCGTTTATGCCGCAAAATTCCGCAAATTTTCGAAAGTCGCACGGGAATCAAAACCTACAGGGTACTTCCCGTGAACTCAGAATCTTGAAATTTGGTACGAAGTAACGTCTTATAGTACAGATAAAGGAAAAATTGCGAAAACCGTAAATTTTTAGTTACATCATATAAAAAAAAATATTTCTGATTTTTTTTTTTTTCATTTTGCAATTATCATACCATAACTATGACTCGATCGTAGTGATGGGTGAACTTTTACTTATATACCTACAGGTGTGTACGGAACCCTCGGTGCGCGAGTCCGACTCGCACTTGGCCGGTTTTTTTTTTTATACTTTCACGAACCGTGTTAGGTTCAAATCATACTACTTACAGCAGAGTCAAAACGCACCGAAGCTTCAATATAGCAAATTCATCCTTTACTCAACAACATACCTAATGCTCATATTTCTTTAGAGATAATGAAAGAGACAATTCCTTAGAAGGCGCGAGAATTCACTCGAATTCAGGCGTCTTTTTTTAATCTCTGAAGAAATATTATCATAACTTTGGTAAGGGTGATTTTGATATATTAACTTTTAGAGCGACGCTTCGATGCGCTTCTACTATGCTGTAGTATGAGTTGAGCCTTAGTGTTGGTTCTATTCTCATTTATGTGTTATTTAGAGGGTCGGTCTATGCTTTAACTGTTTTATTTGCATGCGATTTACAACTGAATAATTTAATTGATAAAACCATGTGTAAACAACTTAGCGGCATTTCTAATGCAACGATTATATGTCTGTGCTCATATCAATAACAGCTATCTATTTGCATAGATATGGGTAATGTAGGGTAAATATCATCTATGTATTTGCAGTTCGGTCGGATAATGGAGTTATTTTAGTCTGGATGCATTTGTAACAACAACTTGATAACATTCTCATTTTTGACATCGAAGGACAATTATTGTACAACGCAGATAGTTTGTTGACCCGATCTTAATACTATCGTAATGAGCACTATAATTATTATTGTTTGTAGAAAATAATATTGACAAAAAATAGTTGACCTTTATATAAAACGTCAGTAGATTTAACAACAATTTGGGGATAATTGTGTGTTAAAAAAGCGTAAATTTTCCTCTTGTCGTTTGTTTCTGGATGGTGCTATTTTATACGTGTTAAAATACCAATTAATGGGCGTATAGAGATAATTCTATAATAAAAGTACTATACATAAGTATATACAGACACGCAGATATACATGTGATCAAAATGTACCTAAGTAATGTAACTAGTATTCGCGTCACAGGTAATTGGTAGCCCCGTGAACTTGACAGATCACTGCCACGTTTAAATCGATCAAAGAAAATAGGTCGATTGACAATCAGTGAAGTGTAATGATATGTAAAGAGGGTAATTTAGTTAGCGTTTGAGGCTAAGGTCACAGTCACTCCCACGTAGTTTGTACCTAGTACCTATATGTGTAGGCAACCAGCGGGAAGATCCTACTACAGACTACTTAATACTAGAAAGAATAGGGAGGTTTTTGAGTATGATGGATATTTCTGTTTCACTCAAGAACTACTGAACGGTTTTAGAATTTAGATCTGTGGCTCACAGTTGGTTTTTTTTGTCCCTATTAGCCCTCGTGAAGGGAAACTACTACTAAGTATTTTCTTATCTTGTCAATTTAACTTCATGAGGCGGTTGTATGATATTTTTATGTCACGTTTTGTACAAATAACGTATAATTAATGTTGTCATATATGTAAACAAGAGTTTGATCCATTTTATCTATATGTAAATTAGCTTAAAAAGAAAAGGGTCTAGTCGTAGACTCGTAGTAGTAGTAAAATCTGATTACTTAGAATACGGAAAATTACACCATTATTTATTAGCCAAAGATACACGTGGGGATGACTAATTAGTATAAGCTTCATAAAAACGTAGCCTTAGATATTAATTCTACAATTGTCCTGTTAATTTAAAAGGGAAAATCAATAGATTTAAGATTACTGCTATTTATATTAATTGACTAGCTAACCCGAAAGACTTTGTCCTGTCTTAGCTATAAATATTCAATTCGAACGGCAAATTTCCTATTTTTTAATACTATGTTTGTATTATTTAAGTACCGAAAATAAAATATATTCATTCTGTCAAACGCGGTAAGTTAAAATAGTCGATAAGTTTTTCTGAATTTGTCCAATTTTTTGCGCCCTTTTTTTTCCGTAAGAACGCTCTACGAAGTCTTAGGAACCTTTTAAAAAAAAGATGAATGAAATATAAAGTCGTTCTCAAGTTACGGCGTGATCAAGGGAAATATTTTTTTTTAATGTAGATTTTGAGAACAAATGTGTTGTAAATAAACGTGTACACCGTAGATTACACTTTATTATAACAATTATACATTACTTATATTCAAAATCAAATTTAGCGCTACTCTAAATCAATTTGAATACAATGGAAGATAATGTTTGTAGTCCTACATGCCTTTAAAGTCAGGAAATAAATTTTAAGACTACGATATCTCTTTAAACGGTTCAGTAACGCATAGTATTGAGCATTTGATTAATTGATTACTTTACATTAGACAATCTAATCAATCATTTTAGCCCATAAATGATATGTAGTAATGATTTTATAGCAAGCAATTTTAATTATCTGTTAATGCAAATATATTACACTTGCGGCCCGCCCCGGCTTCACCCTTGTGGACATTTAATTTTTAAAATATTCTGTAGCCTATGTTAATCTGAAATAATGTAGCATTCAAATGGTAAAAGAATTTTTAAAATCGGCCCAGTAGTTTTTGAGTTTATTTGTTACATACACACATACATACATTTAGTATTATATAGAGAACATTATAATATGTAAACAACGGTTAACAAACCAGTTATCAGTGAACTAAACTATGACAAATTGTAGGACGTGAATGAGAATATGAAAAACAATTCTATGAATTTATGCGTTTTACGTATGTTTGTCTATCACGGGGAAGTACGTCTAACGTTTGCCATGATTGTACAAGATCATCCGATTCAATTAGGTACCTATAGTGCCAATAAAACGGTAATGACGAATGGAAAATGTTTACATTTCAATTATGTTGACGATTTTCTTAATTAAAATATGTTGTCAGTGACTAGTAAACATGTATTTGCTGTATTTATACATATTTAATTTAAATCTGCAGTTTTTACACTAGTTTCATTGTATAGATTTTCGACGTCAGGGGTAACAAATTAATGAATTATTAAAATCAACCTAAGTGCTTTGAACTATTGCTTTTTTATTGATACACCGTACAATAAATGTGCCACACCGAGTGTTAGTTGTGTGTACAAGTATCTGACATTAATTGCGACATGATCACTATATGATAAAACAGTGTCGAGATGAAAAATCAAGAATTATGGCACTTTATGTGACCTCATAAGTATCGCGGTGTGAAGCCTGAACGATGCTTAACTGAGCCAATGCAAGTGTTAAAGCGCTTTTTAGACTAGCGCTTTTTAGACTATCTTAAATTTCATCCTAATTCAGTCACTGAATTTATTTGTTTTTATGTTTTTTTTACTATAATGTTGTTCAACCGCACAGTTATGTTTGTTTTTGGAATTAACAGTGACGATCAATAAAATTTGTATTTAATCCTCGGTGCGTGAGTCAGACTCGCACTGGTAGGGTTTTTTATTATGCGTCTCAGAGTAATAGGATCAATAAATAATTAAAAAAAAATGAATTTTTGCTTTTGTTTTGGCAAAATTAAAAGGCTTATTTAAATACGTGTGATTGATAATTTCTCAACATTTGAAATTATCTTGGTTCATATTATATGTACGTAACTCGTTATTATCGCTGGCATACAAGTGTATTGCACTTATTGACTTTAAAAACTGAACCCAATTTGAACTCAGATAAAAGCTCGAACGATTTTTATGTGACATTAATTTTATGCTTCTTACCCGACTGCGCGAAGCGAGCTATTGTGTTTTGTAATCTTCGCATTTAGATCTGGTTATTAAGTAATATAAAAATGGCTCTCAAAATAATATGCTTTAAATTTGTATATTCCTTGAAAGATATTGTTCTACAGATCAGTTCTAGGGCTTTATTGTAAACTAGCTGATCCCCGTGGTTTTAACCGCGTTCTTTTCGTTTCCGTAGGAAATAAGTAATTACATCTTTTTTATTATTTGTTTTTTTTCTGGAATCCTGATTTTCTTGCCGAATTTAGTTATGACGGCTAAGCCAAAGTTACTCCTTATATAGTCAGCTATCTGTCAGTAAAATATTATAGAAATTGGTCTAGCCGTTTTGAAGATTACCCGGAACAAACAGACACTCAATAATTCAAAATCAGGCATATAACTGTATGAGTTTAAAAAAAAATCTATAATTTTGACATTTTAAATTAAATTTATTTGTATTGTTAATACTTCCTTTTTACCTGAGAAAAACATAAAATTTAAATTACAGTGTTAAAATCGTAATAGGTACAATTGTGACATTTCATTCAATTTCACTACTATTTTAAAATTAAAAATATAATTCTGTCAGTTTTCAAAAGCAGCATTAATCATCATTAAAGATAAATTTGCAAATTATAGACATAAAATGCGAATTAACACAACAAGAGGTCACGTATTATCAGTGTGGAAAACAGACTGCTAACTATCTCGATATAATTCATTAATAATATGTTATACATTACTTATATAAAATTATTTATGTAACAAAACTTATTAGGTTTTTAGGTTTTTCTATATATTTCAGGCATCAGGTCAGCTTGATCAGTTCCTTGATTTAGGGATGTTAAAAGCTACTGTGTTATAGTCGTTTTTTATTTTTGTATAGGACACCCGTAGTTAGCTTCGAGGGAGGTTTTCACTGCTGAACCGGACTAAGTTAGCGGGACTGTACCTAATACATCTCCAGCTAGGAGTAAAAAATCTAACGATAGCCATGATAGCTAGGGCATCCACTGCGGGGTTTGAACATCGACTTAGCTCGTTGGTAACAATCATAATAAATAAGTAAGGGACAGCTGGATCGATGTATAATTAATTTTGTACTTTTTATAACAAGTTTGAGCTCTAGGGCCAGTATGAGCTCGGAGGAGTTTGACATGCACATCCGTTTTCCCTAGGGCTGGTAGTCCATTAGGTACCTTGTAATTTTTTTTTATAGATTTTTAATATTTTTTTTGTATATATGAACGAACGAATATGAACTACTTTTAGTTGTAAATTAATAAATTAGTTGAACAGTGAATCAGTTAACCTTTAACGTACGTTAACCTTAAATTAGCAAGAGATAGAAACAAAGACATTATCTCATTTAAAAGTTAATCAATAAAATTTAAGAAGAAAGGTAAACAAATGTATAACGTCATTTTAGATAAACTTATTATTCGGACAAACGAACAATATACAATAGAAATAATTGAATGGAAAAATTTTGTTTACCCAATTTATTTTCTGCTTGCTTAAATATGATGTAAACATCAAATAACTCAGTAGGTTGGTCAGTTCATATTACTAACTAGCTGTGCCCGCGACTTTGTCCGCGTGGAGTTTAACAAAAAAGTTTTTTTTTTTTTTTTCTAAATTAGTAGCCTAAGTTACTCCTTATTACATCAGCTATCAGCCAGTGAAAGTCCCGTCAAAATCGGCCCAGCCGTTCCAGAGATTAACAGACAGACAAAAATTAAAAAAAAAATATAGTTTGGTATATGTACCGTATATACATTCATATGCATGTAGTAAAAAGGTTATTTTAATATTACAAACAGACACTTCAATTCAATTTATTTGTATGTATAGATTACCACTTCGAAGAAAATAATCGCGATGAGAAAATGATTTTGTATCAAACTTATCTTTCTCAAGTACTTACATAACGGATGGTTGCTACTTCACAATTTCCAGAGAAGCCTGTAAAACATTCCTACCTACAATTTATCATAGCAACAAACTCAAATTACAATCAATGATCCTGCAATACAAGTAATATGATTCCGATGTTCTATTTATTTTAATTCCTAACGTATTGAGCTGCATTTAATATTGACATCTATAATTACATTGCGATAATACGTTATCGTACAAAAAGAGGAAATGTGTTCGCTTTCTATCAGTTGATAGGTCTGTTGGTGTCACATCGACGTGACATCACTGTTTTTTTTTGGAAGAGATCTACGCAGTTAGCGTGAGCGCAAGCTTTGACTGCTTCATCGGACTTTTGGCTAGAACCTTAAGGGCCTCAACATCAAGCACTGTAAGAATTCGCATTATTTACTTAAACACAAAGTTGTACAACGATACTCGAACGATTAAAAACTTGTATGTAATGACGTATATACTAACAACTAAGATTTAATAATAACAAATTCCTGTCTTGACGATTTAATGAGTTAATGATACAAATATACCTGCATACTAAATTGCGAATAAGTGAAGGGTGAAGTAGATACCTTCCTGAGAAACAGTTAAATAAACTGGAAGCTACATCCTTATCCTTATTTCCTTATTAATATTATAAATGCGAAAGTAACTCTGTCTGTCGCGCTTTCACGACAAAACTACTGAACCGATTTAAATGAAATTTGGTACGCAGATAGTCTAGAGCCTGAGAAAGGACATAGGCTACTTTTTGCCGCGATAACGACATTACGCGGGCGGAGCCGCGGGAAACAAGTAGTATTAATATAAACACATTACCAAATAACTTTTAATTGCGTCTCTCGCCTGCTAAGTAGAATGTTTTTTTTATTTTTTGGAAGATGTCTACGCAGTTAGCATGAGCACAGGATTTGACAGTTTCACCGGACTTTAAAAAGGTTTTAGTAAAAACTCCTATACACATACATAGGATTTGATAGAAAGCTATGAATTAGAGTTATTTATACATCTTGGTTTAATGATAAATATTATTAATATGTTCACATCGTTGTTTAGTTTATTCAAACTTTGCTATAAATGTTGACAGCATAAACAGTTAGTTTTAGAACTAGGTTTATCGATTAAAGTTATCAGTATTTAGGGTCAGGGTATACCTAAGGCTGTTTATAAAGCTAATTTTTTGCGTTTGTAGTGAATCAAATATACATCAACGTGAATTATGTTTATCTTATGCGTGTGCGATCAACTGCGGTGGGTAAGTATTTATATTTTTTTCGTGGGGTATTTAGATATTTACTTTAACTGACACAGTTACATCAACTGAAGACATTATTATAATAGACAAACTAAAAACTAACAAAAAGAAAATATACTTTAATGTAGGTAACTGCTGGTTATATAAATACTTTTCAATTTCACTTTCATAAAAAATAATAATCTCGATTAATGAAAAATGAATTAAATGTTGTTGGTACCTACCTAAGTTTGTTTAAAATTATTATTCTACGTATCGATGTAGTACTCCAGTATTGAGTTGTTTGATGGTACATTAGTAAAATGTGGGTGTACGATAAAACCACTATTATGTATCATTTCGAGATAAAGCTTGTAATTGATACTATACACTCAATGTTGGACAGTTAATAGTACAGTTTGTAGGTACCTATATGTACTGTGTATAATGTGGTTACAATGTGGCGTACAAAACACAATTTGTAATTTACGCCTCCATGACCGATTGGGTTCAATTGAGAATAGAAATGACTCGATGCCTTTTCTGTTAAAAAGAAAACACTTTTTATCTATAAGTATATTGACGACCTCCGTGGTCGAGTGGCGTACACACCGGTTTTCAAGGTGTCGCTACCTCTGAGGTCCCGGGTTCGATCCCCGGACGGGTTAATGTAGAAAACCACTTTTCTACATTGTCTCGGGTCTGGGTGTTTGCGGTACCTTCGTTGTCTCTAAATTCCATAACACAAGTGCTTTAGCTTCTTTATTTTAGGTTCAGAGAAATGTATGTGATCTGTCATATACAAAAATATACATAATCTTTGTAATAATTATTAGGAAACGTTATTTACC
This sequence comes from Diachrysia chrysitis, assembly GCA_932294365.1. Taxonomy (NCBI): domain Eukaryota; kingdom Metazoa; phylum Arthropoda; class Insecta; order Lepidoptera; family Noctuidae; genus Diachrysia; species Diachrysia chrysitis. The sequence goes on from OW028661.1 coordinate 6,341,032, forward strand.
TACCTATGCAAAATAAAATTCGTTACCTAATTCCAGTTTATAGATAAAGGTCATTGACTTCCCTATTTTCACTTGAAACGCAATTTGCGTATTTATACAGAATTTTAATTATCTTCATAAATAAACACAGGTTTATTTACCTTCTTTTATTTTTCTTTCAAGACACGGTTGTTTGGTTGGGCAAGTTATTTCTGTTACAAGTACAGACTTATATTTAGTTTTACAAGTGCATCGTCTTGGAGATTCTTACATGTGTCTAATAATTGCGTTCATCAAAATAATATTAACTTTATTAAGAAACTTGTTTACTTTAAAAAACTATTCCAATAACTAGTTATCTGAATATGTAATTATATAGGTACGCAACGTTCATGACATTGAAAAATGCACGAGATACCTTAAACTAAATAGTTTGTGAAATATGGTTTAAAATGCTTCTAGCTTAACCTAAGATCCATACGCGTTGTACATAGCCTATGGCCTATTGTAGGTACCAACAGACACGTAGGTCGCACACACATGAAATGATTTCATTTTTTTTCCTAATCTTTAAAAAAAAATGCGGGTAGTAAAGGATAATCTCCAAATTAAATAAAGAATCAATTGCACTAGATAATTCACATGAATAATATTATTATAGAATTAAAGGTCGTTATAATATTATTAAACTACGAATGATATTAACGATGACACTTTTACTATTTTTCTTAACTTTACACAAGTTTTTCACAGATTGCTCTAAGTCTATTAAAAAGTTCATAGTTACAAATTTAATATTCATCTTATTAAATGTATTTGTCATTTATATGTTTTAAAATATATTTGAAGTCGCGTTAAACAATAATATTAAAGCTATAAATGAAAATACGCAAATGTGCGGCACAAAGACTTGGCTATTCAAAATACCTCCACATGAAATTATAAGACAAAGGAAATTTTCTGATTCGCATTTATAAAATAACACTTAAACAATCATAATAATATGCCCTACGATTTAGTCGACTCACCTTCATATTACTATTTTCCTTATATTATTATAATATTTATCACTCTCACTACATACACTTGATTCTCTAGACCGCGTGCGATTGTCGAATGACTGCTGTTAATTGCTGTCCGTCCCAACCACTCGTAATCGGTACTCGATTTAAAATATTCCTTTTTAATATCGATATTTTATGCGGACGCTTGCGATGGACGACACTAACTTCACTAAGAATTGAGACTGGACTGCTCGACTTGTTAATTTTGTGCCGATAAATGTATTTTATAGGCTCATATCGATATAACTTGTAAATATTGCTAGCGATTTTGACCAGTAAAACTTGTTTCATGGAATGAGTAACTCTGTTAATAAAAAGTAAAGTTTTTTTTGTTTTTATTGTGGGATATTTTTATATTAATATATACAGACAGGTGTTGTATAAATTAAGCGGTGTTAAATACAGAAATATTAAGTAATTGGAAAAAGATTTGAAGAAAAAAAATATATATAAATAATTAAAAATAAATAAACAAGTAAATTTCCTAAAAATACTAAATTATTAAGTTATTGAACTACATTTTATTACATTTGTGTAAATCTTAAGAATATTAATGAACCTTTGTCACTACAACGGTAAACAATGGGTAGTTTACTACAACTTTTAAAAGTGTTGTATAACAACTTTAACAGTTTTAACTTTATCATATGAATATGAAAACAAACAAGATAGTATGCGTCATCTATCTTTACTATAAAAATCTAAAATGTTCAAATTACCTACCTACTATTATTTAACTGAATTAACATTAGTATTCAAATATATATTTTTCAAATTAAATTAGTGGTGTTTACCATTTGTTTATGTGATAAAGTAACCGGTATTTATGTTATTGAATAAACAACTGCCAACTACCTTTAAAGTAAGTAATCATATATATACTAGTATGAACATGTAAAATCATAAAATTAGTGCCAAAACAGAGCGCGCCGTTTTATTAAAACTATCTCAAAACGTAATATTAACCTATATTGAAATAAACTATATTTTACGCGGTTTTCACCAGTTTTTATTACGTTAAAATAAAATAGTTTTTTTAGGGGTCTGAAATTTTAATTTATGTAGGTACCGCGTGGTGATTAACTGATATTATATTACATATACAAATATCAGTAAATCAATTCCCTATAACCTTGACCAGTATATGAAATCCACATCCACCCATGTGATAGCTATGTGGTTTACAAAATTATATAGTTAAATTATTACGTTCATTGTTAACTTTTATTTTTTCATTAAACTATAATACACATTTTTTTAAATACGTAGTTGGTTTATCTAATATATAAAATTCTCGTGTCACAGTTTTCGTTGCCATACTCCTCCGAAACGGCTTGACCGATTTTGATGAAATTTTCGTGCTTATCCGGTATCTATGAGAATCGGCCAACATCTATTTTTCATCCCCCTAGGTGACTTCCACGCGGGCGGAGCTGCGGGCAACAGCTAGTTAGGATATAAACTAGACACATTAATTTAAATAGGTAGGTACGTAGTCGGTTAATTAGGACATCAACTAGGTACTAAAATTATTAACTAGTTGAGTAGGTATGTGCTTAAAATAAATAATCAAGTATTGGTGTTAGTCCTCTCTTGGATCCGCCACTCTATTAGAGTATATATATAATATCTCTATTTTCTGAAAATAATTATAATTTTCAATAATCAGTTACCTACATATTATAGCTACATATTATAATTTTCCATAATCAGTTGCGTTTTGCTGACATGACCATTACAAATCTTTTACCTACGAATTACTACTACTTCGAATCAGGAATCACACAGCCTACTGGATCAATAGGATAACTAGCCTATATTATTTATTTTTATAAATTTTTTTTTGACTCCTGCATAAGATTTAATAGCAATGATGAGTTAAGAAAACGGAAATAATGATTATATTGGTAGGCGTTAGGCGAGGCGACAACAAGTCAGGAATAACCTTAGAGTAAACATATACAAGCTTAGAACGTGCGCATCGCTAGTAGCCCCCTTATGCCGAGCGAAAGCACATTTTTAGCTAAATGTACTACCCTCGTTCGTCGTAATACTCGATATGCGCGCTATAGTTTACTTATTTATTCCTCTAAAGTCTAAAGGAATAACTGAATATATATAAACATACTTCTTCTTATAGGTATTTATATCGAAGTAATGTTGTGACATTATTATTTGAGTCTTTCTCCTTATTAGTATTGTTTGTAGATGCTTAACTATAAAAACCATAACTTGACTTGAAATAAAAGTTTCAGATTTACCAAGGGATTCTCCTACATAATGGTATCAAATTTTTCACGATAAAAGATAGTGTTGTTATGAATTATCGTAAATAAAATCTGCGTCATATATACATTCATTGATCTTTGTATTATCAATTAAGTGAGTCACAATACTTATAATTAATTTGATATATTGCAATAGTAAACAATGTTATGAAAACTTTACGTGTGTGTATAACTGCTGAATCATAATTATTCTTAAATTAATATGAATATCAGTGATATGATACAAATAATAAATAGTATGAGGCATACCTAGTAATTAGAACTGAGCTAGCCATACCAATATAGCAAATAAAGTTATTGAAAACTTAAGTAATTACTTAGTTTTTAAATTAATGAGTAGAATAATCTTTAAAACATCGATTATATTATAATCATAGTTGATAAAACGAGGTAAATTGTATTTTTATCGGCATTACCTAATAGTCCAGGGATTTGCTTTTGTTAAATATATCAAAAACAGTATGTTTTTAACAGCAGCACTCAGTGTTGCCATCGAGTGGCGAGAAGTAACTTACTTTATGGTTTATTTATACAATTAAAAGATGTCGCTAGTGGCCTGAATAAAATATTTATACGTAAAAATAATTTAAAAAAAAATTTTAGAAAAAATAAACTGACTAAAAAAATCCAGACAAAAACTCCTTACCTAAAACTACAGTAAAGCGAAAAATAAACTGGATTATAAATTTACCTTATTTACTCAATTGTTAAGTTATCTAGTGATCCGTTTGAAATTACTAGTACTAGTAGTTATTTTTATTTTTAGCATTTTTTTAAAATTCGCTTGAAAAATATTGGCAACCTACCGACATGGTTCATATTTTGTTTTTTAATACAAATATCGAATGCAATAAAGAATTGAGTATTTAAGATGTGGTCTTTTTTTTATTTAGTTAAATAGTTTTAATTATATTATAAGTTAATTAATAATAGTAGTATAGATTAAGTTCTTACTACTACTTCTTTATAACTAGTTTGTATTAATATTGATGTAGGTACTTATATAATAATAATTATATGTCTAATAAAATAATATAAAGAAATAAAGTTGATTTACTATTGAGTATGTTATATTATCTTTGTTACAGCTCCTGAACATGTTAAAATTTTATTCAAGATTTGAAATAAGTGATGAGACTGGCGACCCTATGACTGACCGAGATATGACGCTGTCACATTATTCTAGAATCACATCGTTGCAGGTAAGCTATCAATGCACGTCTAAAACAATTTCAAAATACATTGTCAGACTCGTCAGAGAAAATTGAGGGAAGGAAGAGAAACGCCTGCCTTTCTTTTTGCCCCTGCAATGGCTCAGTTTAGGCGCAACATAATAAATTTTAATGGAATATTTATTTATTTATTTGAGATCAAACTGTCCCACAGAGCAAAGACCTCCATTTCTGCTTTCCATTTTTTTTTAATATTTTGGCTTTTTGAGGTCTCTCCTTATTAAAGGCGTTCAGTTTGTCCCTCCATCAAATGAAATATTTTTGAAAGAAATATCATTTATTTATGCATACACAATGTACAATGGCGTACTTAATGCCTGAGGCATTATTTACCAGTCAACTTTAAGGTGATGCAGTGATAACAAGAAGTAGATGCATAAGTTAATTTATACAAAATATGTTACATGTATTTATATAACTAATAATATCAGATCCCACCTACAGTTCTGTAAGTATTTTGGCCGGTTACATTGGTTTACGGACCTTCGCGTCGGTGCGTACATCAATCGTGCTTATCATTCATATGAAAATTCATAAAACCGTACATTGCTGGACTGACCGTACGCTCGCGTATATTGCTAAGCAATGCGTTCAAGGAACGTCAGGCGACTGACGCGCTATGGAAACGAACGAACGCGTTCAGAACTGCAACCACCGGTGTTTATAAATTACAAGCTTGACTGACGTACGCACTGATGGTCGTTTGAGCACTGGACCCGGCCTAAGTACCTATAGACTGACATACGTACCGATGGTCAGTGGAGCACTGAATGCTACAAACTGAGTCGGCCGATGCGCGTCGTCAGAACGGACCGTACGTACTGCGTACTGTAACCGGCCTAAAGTTTAATTAACCAACATAGTACTCTATTGAAATATGCCTTTTAACTGTAGTCTACATTTTGTCACATAAAATATTCTGTTTCTTTCAGAAAGCTGCTTTTTCGAAGTTCCCTGATCTTCGTTTGTTTGCATTAGCGAACGTCGCTAGTGTGGATACAAGGGAATCCTTACAAAAACACTTTGGAAATCTAAGGTAAATCGAAATGTCTTATTATTTACACTTGTAAATACAAGTAGTTGTTTAGTCGCGAAGTCGCGTAAGGAAGCTGTTACTTACAAAAAATCTTTTAATAGTTATAAAAACCATTCCAGTTGACGGATGCCGGTTTCAATTTTTTTTTTTTTATTATTTTTTATGTAAATTATTAATTTTGTTTTAGTGAAAATGCTCTCCGTGCAATTGCTACATACTTGAATCTCGTACCACATGAAGGCAAGGAAGATGAAGCACCATGGCATCGGGTGGACAAAGAGTTTTTGAAAGAATTATTGGTAAGCCTGAAACAATATTTTTTAAATGTAAGCTGCTTGAAATCTTGATAGTTATTTATGTTTGATCTTAGTTTACAGGCGTTTATTAAATATTACTTTGCTGAAAATTTTATTTCACATTTAAATTAAATATTATTAAACCTAACATTTCAATTCATTCATCATCATCACATCCCAACTAGAGTCTGTGCGGACTCTATTCGATTTTACTTTACATCTATTTTATTATTTAATAACTTGGAATTTTTAAGGATCACCCTTTTATATTCCAAGACCATGCCTTAGAGCTAAAGTTTTATGGGCTGGACTTATAACTGCAATTTGATGGGGTAATATCCAAAAAGGAACTTAGATATGCTAAAATAAAAAAAAAAAACATCACATGGCGCCGCGCCGGTTTGACGATCTGTTTTTGTTATTTTTTCCTGTTTGTTGTAGCGTTATTCATAAATTATGCTTTTATTTTCTCGTTAAACAGATTTCTCGTCACGAACGTCGTATATCACAGCTAGAAGAGCTGAACTCCATGCCCTTATATCCAACGGAAGAAGTGATTTGGGATGAAAACGTGGTCCCCACTGAAATCTACAGCGGCGAGAATTGCTTAGCGTTACCCAAACTAAACCTACAGTTTCTGACGCTTCACGATTATTTATTAAGAAACTTCAATCTTTTCCGTTTGGAAAGCACATGTAAGTCATTCTGGTTCTATTTGCGTGTGTAGTTTTTTTTTACGTGTATTTGTACCGATATTTTCGTGTAAGCCAAAATTAGAAATAAACTGCCTTTGTTTTCATTGCCGTTTCTCTCGAAATTTATGTATATCTATGACTTTTTGCCATGAATAATTAGATAATTCCTATAATACAACTCAACTTTGTAAGGTTAAAATTGAGACCAACGATGAATAAAAGTTTAAACATATTCTACGGTAGGAACTTAAACAAACAAGCTGTAGGTATTTACAGTATTAGTTAACATTTTCGCAAAATAGTGGAGGGACTTAAAGTCTAGATGCACAAATGTGCATTAAACTGACATTGTGATTGCCAATATGTCATCAACTTGATAACTAAATTGAAGGTAATGTCTCCAATCTTGTTACAGACGAAATACGTCAAGACATTGAAGATGCCGTTTATAGACTAGCCCCGTGGTGAGTACTCAAAGTTTTGCGCTATAGTGTTTGTTATGTAAGTTGATCCCCATTTTTTCTCGTATCAGAAGTTCCAAGACCTAATGCCATTCATAAAAAAAATTGGATTCTTCACCTTTTAAAACACGCTTTACGCGTTCTGGTGACTGAAGGAAATTCAACTCTTCATGCGTCATTCTATTGTTATTTACTGGGCGTATATATTTCCACAGGCGTGCTGAAGATGGGAGCGTTTATTTTGGAGGTTGGGCTCGGATGGCGCATCCTATATCAAGCTTCGCAGTTGTCGAGGTCGCGAAACCTAACATAGGAGAGAAAGCGCCCTCTTGTGTCCGAGCCGACGTCACTGTCACTCTTAGTGTTAGGAATGAAATAAAACACGAGTGGGAGAGCTTGAGGAAGCATGATGTCTGCTTCTTGATCACCGTAAGGCCAACACAAGGCATTGGTATGTCACTGTTACCAAAGAACTGTTTGCAATTTCACACATATTGAACTCGATTTAATCCCTGAACTCTCTTTTACCAGGTACTAAGTACGATTATAGAAAGAGTATGGTGGAACAAGCTGGTATCGTGTTTGTCAGGGGATGCGAAGTTGAAGGTATGCTTGACGCATCCGGTAGAGTCATAGAGGAGGGCCCTGAACCGAGACCAGAGTTAGAGGGAGACGCAAGAACCTTCCGTCTACTTCTGGACCCTAATCAGTACCGACTTGATCTGGATAACGCCAGCAAAGGCAACGAGGTGAGCTCACACAATTATGTTAGATTTTCCTGAATTCCCAGTACGATATTATTTTATTATCCTAGCTAGAATTAGAAAAGCGTTGTGTTTAAAACTTCTGGTAATGGTCCAAAATCTCGTGCTGGGGTTTGTTCACTAAGACTATGCAGGTAACGTAAATATTATGCAGGTTTACTATCAACTCACTAAATGTAATTCTATTTATTGTTCACTGGTCTGTCCAAGCATAGTTATTGCAGTTTATTCCGAAACGAAACAAATTATTTTATTTCACAAAATAATATTTACGCCTTTGAATACACCAGGTTTCATTTAGAATTATTATCTTACAGGACGTGTATGAAACTCTGAACATAGTGATGCGACGCAAACCAAAGGAGAACAATTTCAAAGCGGTTCTGGAGACTATACGAGAGCTGATGAACACGGAGTGTGTGGTGCCGGAGTGGCTGCACGACATCGTGCTGGGGTACGGGGACCCCGGCCAGGCGCATTACACCAGGTAATAGGGACACATAAATGTTTCAGAATTCTAGTGTAGATATTTACTGGATATCGCAATTTACATTTCACTAGCTAGAATAGCCAATGATATATATGTATATTATAAATTTTATTTGACGATTTATGTACACACGTAACGTGGTAAGACTGAGCAACATTAGTTATCAAGGTGCTAAGGTTCTATGTATTCCTAAACATCCGTTTTTGCTGTTTTTCGGCGCACAGCACTTAAGCGTAGAAATAGTAAACAATTTGATCCAGTTTTGTTTTTTGTAATAACTTTGACTCACTTCTTACTGATATTATAAATGCAAAAGTTTAGATAGATGGATGGATAGTTACTCAATCAAAAATTGAGTGAAATTTGGTGCATAAATTTTAATTTCAATTTTCTGGAAAAACGCATAAGCTCATCATCATTTTCACCATTTTTCCAACATGCGGGTGAAACTGCAGGGCGCGGCTTGTAGGATTATAAATATATCGATAGTATCGAAAAGAATATTCTTAGCTTCATTAAGCTACCTGTATAATCGATAACAGCTTTTGCGATAGCATTAAACTTTTGACAGTCTTGTTAATGCTTTAAATTTTGATAACAATTATGTTATTATTATTTTAGAATGCCGAACGAAATCCCAACATTGGATTTCAACGATACGTTTTTGGACATGGAGCACTTAAGAAACAGTTTCCCTGGTTACGAAATTAAGGTGCAGACGGATGATCCGAGGAAACTTGTCAGACCTTTCAAGTAAGAATATTTTATTTTCTTCTATTTTAGGTACATAGTTGTCGTTTTGACAGTAAAACAAAAAGAATCTTTCAAGATTAGCTCTTATTATTTATGAATCATTACATTTTTAAGAGGAAAGGTGTCGGAGAGACTCTTAAAATTAGGTATTTGAAGAAACTATCGTTTGGCGTCCGGCCTTTCTATCCAAGTGTGTATCCATTGCTTTAGGTTTATAAACCAGTGAGAAAACAGACGAGCGCACCCATCTTCCCTCTGTTTGTGTTTTTTTTTTTGGGCAGGATTTAGAAACCTCTGGCAAAAAAAAGACACTTAAGGTCTTAACTTGCATTAAGCCAGAAATGACTGGTACTTAACACTCAGTATGAACAAGTTAAAGCATACCATTCCAGTCTCTCTTCGAAGCTTCATAATCTTAGCCGAACTCCCCAACAAATGAATTGTCCAAGAATAAAACCGTACCGTTCATTACAGAGTGACGTTCGAGAACGTCCTTCAGAAACAAAAGCAAGGCGAGGATGCCATGGATGAGGACAAGCCACGGAAGGTCATCCTCGTCGAGCCTCACGTGCAGCCCAAGAGAGGACCTTACTTGTGTAACGAGCCCAAGAAGTAAGTATAATAAAAAATAAAATAAAATATATTGTGCCTTTACATTACACAGAACAGATTTACAGATTTGATTACAGAACTAGATATAACAAATTACAAGCAATTATTATGGTATCTCAGGATAGCTTCTTCGTCGAATTAATTATTCTGTATTTTTAGAAGCGGGTAGTACAAAAGCTATGTTATATTTTACAGAAACTCCATACCTTTCACACCAACGCAAGTGGAAGCGATCCGGTCCGGGATGCAGCCGGGATTGACTTTAGTGGTCGGCCCTCCGGGAACAGGTTTGTAGAAAACTCTCGCAAAATGTGCAATCTATACTTCAATGCTACATACGTCTGATTTCGCTCTAAAAAAAATACATCTCCTCAACTGTTGTTTGAACAGGTAAAACCGACGTGGCGGTGCAAATAATATCAAACCTGTACCACAACTTCCCGTGGCAGCGTAACCTGGTGGTGACGCACAGTAACCAGGCGCTCAACCAGCTGTTCGAGAAGGTGGCGGAGCTGGACGTGGATGAAAGGCATCTGCTGCGTCTGGGACACGGAGAGGAAGCGCTGCAGACGGATAAGGACTTCTCCAGGTTTGTAAAAAACCTAAGGTTAACTAGCTGCCTGTCCCGGCTTCGCACGGCAGGTGTGAACCTATGGAAATGTTATTCAAAAAAAGTGTTTTTTTTTTAAAGATTTCCATAGGTTTTTTTTTTAATATTTTTAAATAAATCTTGTAACAAAAAATGTATTATCCGATTTAGTGTATTCGTTCGGGAGTTGTGGCGTGATTAAGGGAAATTGGGATTTATTTATTTTTATAAATTTTATCGATATAATATATATTGTATATATATCGATACAAGCACCTTTGCATACTGTTGTATGTAAAAAAAGTATGCAAAGATTTTTTCTTATAAGAGCCTAGATACCTGTAATAACAATCATTAAGTACTGAGACATGAGATTACACAAATACCTTTGCTTTAAATTATCTTTGTTCCTTGTTGGTCTTTTTACAACTACAAAATAATAATCGGCCCCTATAATTAGTATAACAGAAGCCTATTTATATACTAGACAAATATTTAGCTTTAAACTATACTTCTATCGTATAATACGTACCAGGAAAAAACTGAATGAAGAAAAAGTTTACAGTACTAACAATCATCGTAATTTGAAAAGAAATAAAAGAAGAAGTTACTATCACAGTCAATATTTCTATTTCAACAGGTATGGTCGTGTGAACTACGTGCTGGCCAAGCGCCTAGAGTTGTTGGAGCTGGTGGGGCGACTTCAAGGCACCCTGGACGCGGGCGAGGATGCCGGCGCCACGTGCGAGCTGGCGCACCACTTCCACGTCTACCATGTACGGCCGCGCTGGGAGACCTTCCTCAGCAAGTGTTCGCAGGACCAGGTATGATCACGCCAAATTACTAGCACGTGATAAAATCTTAATCTTCAAGATCGTCCTGGCTAAAAATTCTTTTCAGCCTTGCCTTTTTGCCCAACTATGTAGATTGTAGGTGTCGTTTTCCAGTTTTAGGATCCAGCTGAATTCGGAATACGAGATTTTACATGGAGTGACTGCTTAACTGGCCTCCACGACAAACTTTAGGGTAGAAGAGCGAGGTCCCTTGATAAGACTGAAAAGCCCAACCAAATAATTAAACCTAATTTTGAAAACAATTGAGGAATATAATTAATCTGTACAGTTTTTTGTCAGATACAATTTAATATTACTATTACTATGTTTTGTGTTACAATAGTTTTATAAACTAGATTGTTCGATTATATGATGAACACCAATGCATAAATTATACTTTATTTGTATGATATTTGTGTTACTAGTAATAATAAAATTGAAAATATTGTTATGCAAATAAATGTTATTTTTCAGACGAAGGCAGTAGAAACAGTGAGCAAAGAGTTTCCGTTCCACGAGTTCTTTGATGACGCTCCTAAACCTTTGTTTCCCGGAAAGTCTTATGAGGAAGATATGGAAGTGGCAAGAAGCTGTTATAGGTAAGGATTTTCACTAAAGGATAGTTCCACTATCCTGATAGGAGATATAATACTTCCTGAGAACTAAATCGAGCCACACAATACTTTTGTAAAATTTTCTGAATGTTTGAAAATATTGTCCATTTTATATACAGGGTTGATACGACCGATGAGATTTCCTTAACACTTCCTATGCTATCCGTGGTCAGTATCAATTCCAAACTGCTAATAATTCTCAATTCAATACGCATTATGTATATACACACATAATACGTATTGAATTGATAATTTCCTATTTTTGAAATCGCTTACAAAATAAATAACACACAAAATACGAAAATACAATTTTCAAACAAGTGGAATAGCTTAGAATCAAACTTAAATGCAAGCACTGTTTAGAAATTCTACTCATCTGAAGGCTGTAGGTAACAAAACGGGACTTTATGCTACCATTGTTTAATAAATCTAGAGCCAAGAAAATATATATATAAAAAAAAAAGTTTAAAACCTCTGTGGGAATTCCAAATCGAAACATAATCTCATTTTACTTACGGTCATAAAAATACACATGATTTGCTGATGAGTAATGTATCTATGTAATCATCCTAGTATTTACCGATTGTGGTGGGCGTATAGCAATGTGTCGGCAAGGCACAGACTCACTCACGCTAGATTTACAGATGTTTCATTAGTTTTGCTTTTTTTTTTGTTACTCGTTTAAATATATGTTAAAGTATATGTTAATACATATATCTATACTAATATTATAAAGCTGAAGAGTTTTTTTGTTTGTTTGTTTGTTTGTTTGTTTGAACGCGCTAATCTCAGGAACTACTGGTTCGAATGGAAAAAATATTTTTGTATTGGATAGTCCGTTTATTGAGGAAGGTTATAGGCTATATAACATCACGCTACGACCAATAGGAGCGGAGCATAAATGAAAAATGTTGCAAAATGAAAAACCGTTGAAACTGAAAACACGCGAACAAAGTCGCGGGGGACAGCTAGTGTTAAGATATTCTTATTTTTTCATCATTTTTAACATGTCTAGGAATATTGAAATACTTTCTATCTTCCCAGATACATCGACCACATATTTGAAGAACTAGAAGAATTCCGGGCTTTTGAACTTCTTCGATCAGGATTAGATAGGTCGAAATATCTGTTGGTGAAAGAGGCGAAAATTATCGCAATGACATGTACACACGCCGCTTTGAAGAGATCGGAACTCGTGCAAATGGGTATGATGCAATCACTTTCATTTGATAATCACTACAATTATTGTACTTTATACAAGAACTTATTGGATACTGACGGTACGAGTATCGCAAGTTTTTTAAGGCCCAACTCGTATTTCAGCAGAGTTCAATTAAGAGCGTCAATCTAGTCTAATCTAAAAGTTTATATAGCAACTTCATACTTAACTCAACAACATACGCAATGCTCGTATTTCTTCTGAGATATTTCCAAAAAATGCGCGTATAATAGCACGTTTTTGAGTTAAGGATGAATTTGCTAAGAAACGTCAATAACGTCGTCTAAAAGTTGTTATAGCAAATTCATCTTTTACTCAACTGTGAAATGAAAAAAAAACGCGAGCGAATGCAAGCGAATTCGCGCGCAACAACGTAATGCATAAATAACACGAGCGTTTATGCGCGCGTTTGGGATACTTGGGAAGAACTTGACACTTTTGTGAGCTTTGACTCTGCTGAAGTATGATTGACACTTAGAGTTGATCATTCATCAATGAAATAAGAATGAATGTGTGGTTGGGGCTGCCGATGAAAAGTCGTAATGAATCAACTTGTAATTAAATATAAATATACAACTTTTGAAAATAAATACACGATGATTTCTATATTACGTCATGAGACTAAAGCTACATATATTTTTTAATCTACTCCGTCCCTAAGGAATTTTATCATTGTGTCGCGAGGGGTTTTGTTAACATACAAATCACATGTACAAAGAACACCCAGACTTAAAACAAGCATTTGTCTATCCCAAAAATGCTTGTCCCATGCGGAGATCAAAGCACGTCGCGCACAGTGGTAATTGGCATGGTGACTTACACCACTCGGCTATCCGTGCTGTCAATTATTTGGGTTTCTAAACCTGTAGTAAAAAGCCACATATTTTTTAAATATTATAAGTAGCCCCATACATATGTAAACATCTGTCCATGCCTTCGCAGGTTTTAAATACGATAACATTTTGATGGAGGAGTCGGCTCAAATCCTTGAAATTGAGACGTTCATTCCATTGCTCCTGCAAAACCCTCAAGACGGTCGCTCGAGGCTGAAGCGCTGGATCATGATTGGAGATCACCACCAGCTGCCACCCGTCGTCAAGAATATGGCTTTCCAGAAGTACTGTAACATGGAACAGAGTTTGTTCACCAGGATGGTTCGTCTCGGCGTGCCTTACGTCGAGTTAGATGCCCAAGGCCGAGCGAGACCAAGGTACCTTTTATTCCTTTTTTTTATCCCTCGAAATTCGCGTGCTGATCTGTTTCTTTACAAAACTTTACCTATTTGCCTTCCTCTAAATTGTTCTGAAAATAAAACGTAAATAATTTCGTTTCTTGGAAGAATAAAAATAGTTTTAGTGGCGTGTCAACATTTTATTATGTAACGTCGGGTAAAACAAAACGATCGTATCGTATACATTCCTTCGGTTATATATTTATTTTATTCACTTGCTATTTTGTTACCAAAATAATAATGAAAAATGTATATTTTTGTTAGTTTTTTTTTTTCTTTTATTATAATTATTATGTTACGTTTAGTTAATATGCCGTTGTGCGCTATCTTTGGTGTGACAATACATGTTTTTCTTTCTTTCTAAATGCTACAAATAACTCGGGACTTATAATTTAAATACCCAAAATAAGACTTACAAAACTTTCAATTGTTTTGGTTTCAAAAATATCAAAAATTTTCAAGATTACAAAAGATTTCAGTTCAATGTTTTGTTTAACCTCTATTACATTTAGGTTTTATCTTATCGTAGCAAATGCTCAAATATCCGGTAGGCTCACTATTTAGCTACTTTAGAAAAAAATATGGTCCCTAAATTGTGACTCACCACGGCAGTGTCAGTAGAAATATTATGAAAGTCGGAATTCGGTTAATAATCACGAAAAGTATTATAACTCGTAAAACTACAAAAAAACGCGGAACAGAAAATGAGGATTCAAATACCTTTAAGTTTGGGCTATTTTCGATGCGGTAAAGTTGTCTGGATTAGTTTAGGAATTGGGATTGATAAATACCTAGAATAGCAATATTGCTGATAATTTCGACTAAGATACTGCCTGGATGCAGAGAGCTAATGTTGGTTGACTAAAAAAAGAAGAATACCTGTTTTTTGGCATATACGCATATGATCTTCTCCATACAACGGCAACAACCAACAAGAACAAGATTTTTTTTGTTTTTTTTTTTAAAGCTTACTAGCAATGTGGGTGGAATTCACATTACTAGCAATCATGTTAACCCCTCCAACTAAGCTAAATATGCTTGTATCTGGAGTGGGTTCACGTCAATAGTGCAATGGGTGGGGATCGCACCTGCGACCTCTCGATCACAAGGCCGTCACCCTAGCCATTAGACTATTGCCTCTTCAACATATACAATTTTAACTCCTTGTTCCTACAGCATCTGCAACTTGTACCGGTGGAGGTACCTGGCGCTCGGCGACCTTGGCCACGTCACGCGGCTGCCGGAGTACCGAGCCGCCAACGCCGGCCTGCGCTACGACTTCCAACTGGTGAACGTCGATGACTTCAACGGCGCTGGTGAGACCGAACCGAGCCCGTACTTCTATCAGGTATTATATAATAATATCTTGGGATAACACACACCGTCATCTGATCCCGAACTAGGCAGACCCTAGTATAATACTAGTATACTGTATTATAGTAACCAAACAACTGATAAACATACTTAAATGTATATTTCTAAATTCATCATCACACAAAGATTTTTCCTGGGTGGAAATCAAACCCACGATCTCCGGTTTAGTAATCAGGGTCACTAACAGTGGCGTGCATTGGTTTTCCGACCAAGTAGGCAGAAATTAGGCAAATCGAGCAAAATAAAATACCTACTACTATAAATAACGAAACAAATGTAAAAAACTATTTTCTACTCACTTTTTTGAAGTTTCGTATTTCTTATTCTGTGGTTCGGATGTTATCCTACAAATCTACTACTTCATTAATTTGTTTTGTCAACAAATGAAAACTTTATTAAACTTCTTGAAGGGGTTTGCACGTAATTTATCCATACAGATTGTATTTTCGAAACACAAACAAACTACGCACTGTTACTTTTCCATATTTATACAGACACAACAATTTATGTTTATAACACTACAGTAACTTTACAAAACCACAATAAGTCAATAACACACAAAACAAATAATTACGAAAATAATGCAAACTACAACAAATAAACAAACTACAACAGATTAAAAATAACAAAACGACGAGCAAGTTGCAACAGATAAAAGAAAATAAAATCATTTATTGCAACTAAAACATGTTTGCATTATTAATTATGTAGGTGTTAACTTTAAAAAAAATCTATATTCAATTTACAAGTTATTAGTATTTTATAATATTAGTTAGATATATAAAAAATATAATAATAACTAGAATTTATATATTTTTTATTTGTTGAGCTGTATGGTCAATGCCTTTGCTACAGAGTAGGCATGCCTACTATAGTTCTGGGAAATTGCGAAGGTCAAATGTCAGGGTGCTGTGCATGTCAAACAGATATTTTTTGCTTTCACCGTATTATAAATTTGAGAAAAAAGTAGCTTATTATGAAGTGTGCGTGCGTATATGAATACGCCAAAATGGTTTGAGTGTGTGAGTGTAAAGTAGGCACTGACACTAGTGCCTACTTTGCGACGTATTGTGAAATTGTGTTGAATGTGACGTCATTTTTTATTTGTTTTGTAATGAAATGTTTGGTTATAAGTTTTATTATTTGTAATTTAATTAATGATTATAATGGGTGTTGACTGATTTATTATATTTATATCGTAATAATTAAGGATAGTTAGTTGGATCTTAGGAGGTAGGCACTGCCTAATTGCCTATATGGTATGCACGCCACTGGTCACTAAGCACTTGACCAACAGGCCAGTAAATTTTGATGTGATTCTGTTCTTGAGCTTTGTATACCATCTGTTGATCTGTAGGCTATCACAGTTTTTTAGGAGCTCCTTATATTTATTTATTAGTATTTCATGTATTATTTCCTATCTTATTTTTTTTTCTCGTGTCTAATTTTTTTAAATGGCACCTTATTTGCGATTTTTCTTATTTTCAAGTAAAAAATGTGCCTAAACGTAGAATTATGAATTAAAATTTGTCATGAACTAGATTTTTCCCGCGATTTGGTTTGCGTTTACTTAAAAATTTGATCCAGAGCTGCTTTTTTTGTAAAGAATAAATCGATTACAATAAAACAAATTAAATTCTCCCTTAATACATATAAGTTTTTCACCTCAATAAAGAAATTAATTTAAACACTTCTGAGTTTCGTTTCGAAATGGAAAACAAAATTGCATTTATTTCTCGTAAAGTCACCAGGCTGTATAGGTAATATGATAGCCACGTTCCAAAAATTAGTCTTTTTTCTAATGACATTATAAATTCAACCTTTTTGGCTTATTCGAACATGACAACCGTCGCCATAGTAACCCCCTTGTATTTAGCTAGATTTTGGTAACCCCACGGAACCCATTCATTGTTCCGGGATAAAATAACCTATCCGCTTTTTCGGTGTGCCCAATTTTAATCCAGATCTTTTCTACTCCTTTGGCTTAATGGAGTAACAATCATCCAAACTTTCGCATTATATTTTTTTGGTTAACGTTTATTTTTCTTTTAATTGAAAAGTAAGACTTCTGAATAAAGTACCAACCTAATCACGTTAGAATTATTTGAATAGATAAAAATAAATCTTTAGTACTAATGTGCCAATCTTCATTAATTGGACAGTCATTAATTCTTCTTAATTTCATTTTACCTGTCTGTTTACATTTTCATTTCCTGACTTATAACAGCCGTAAAACTAGATATATCTATGTTATTGTTATTATCTGTCGTCCTGGAACCGACTCAACCTTACTGTATGACAATAAAGGTCAACATTAACGTATATTTCCGGGTTTATACAGTACATTTTATTGAACTCACACAAAAGAACAATGTACTACAAAAGTCACTCACAATAGGTAATGAGTAACGCAAAAGGAATATATGGAGATGTTACATGTTTGGGTGTGTAAACTGTGTAATGTCATATTGTTGTCCAAATTTAATCGTAAAGATTAGAATTTATTACCTTATACATGATGTTTTTTGGTAAAAGGATTAGGACATAGGCTACTTTTTGTCGCGATAGCTTGTCTAACATAGAACTGTATTTAAATGAAGTTTACGCCACTGTCAATTGTATAGCTGACGTTTCGTTCGAAAGCTTCGAAGAGAAAATTCAGTTTATGAGATAGACAGTCGGGTAAACTCTCTGGCCATAATTAACTTAAACTGTCATTAATTTTTTCTGTATCTGTCCCCCAGAATCTTGCTGAAGCAGAGTACGTCGTAGCTGTCTTCATGTACATGAGACTGGTGGGGTGGCCTGCTGAACGTATCTCGATCCTTACCACATACAATGGACAAAAACATCTCATACGTGATGTTATAGACAAACGATGTGCTGAAAATCCGCTGATTGGACGTCCTCACAAGGTAAAGAAATTCGGAATAGGTTAATAAAACTTAGATTGCTCGTCGAACTGGAATGCTAAACCGTAGGAGTCTTTTATTAAGCTTATGTAGGTACTTACACGACTACATTTACTTCAAGCATTAAATTACATGAATCGAAGTTTATTTTATCCCTCTACCGTCGTTGATTTATATTAAGAAAAACAAAAGCCTACTCGTTTTCTGGAGACAAAATATTCGGCTCTGTCATTTGCAGGATGTATAAAATTCCATTAGGATTTCCACCGGATCAAAAATTGGAAAAAAGTTTTTAATTAAAAAAAATATTCCTTAATAGGTGACAACAGTGGACAAGTACCAAGGTCAGCAGAACGACATAGCTTTGGTGTCTCTCGTGCGGACCCGCGCCGTGGGCCACGTCCGGGATCTGCGCCGTCTGATCGTCGCCGCGTCCAGAGCCCGGCTGGGACTCTACATCTTCGCTAGAGCCAACCTCTTCAGGAACTGCTTTGAACTACAACCTACATTTAATCAGGTACGTAAAACTACATTATTAATAGATATACTTTTGATTTTACGTAAGTAGGGTGAGTTTAAGGGTGGGTGATATAGGAAAATATATGTAAACTACATGAAAAGCATTTTCTCATATAAGGCATGAGAAAGAAAACGCAAAAAGCCTGAATCATACCTTAATAGCATTTGGCAAGGAGGCTTTTGTCCTACAATAAGATACACAAATCTGGTGATGATGCGACGACTGCTTCAGAAGGCTTTTACCAAAAAGAAATGATATATGTAAATCATTAAATTACCACCACTTCTAGAAGCAACAACTAAGCTTCACTTTATGTTTCTTATCGGGAGGGATTTCATCTACTTTCCTCATAAATCTATTCAAGATATTTGTTGGGAACTTCCTTTGACTTTGACTTTTCTGTCGCCTATTGCTGGGCAAACACCTCGTCTTTCGTCTTCAAAGGATTTTAATTATTTGAATTCTATGCAGTTGGTAGAACGTCCCCTGGAGTTGGAGCTGGTGCCGGGAGAGCGTTGGCCAGCCCAGCGCGGCGCGTGCGCCGTGGTGCCGGACGCCATGACACTGCGGGTTCGAGACATGCCTCATATGGCACAATACGTCTACGACATGTACCTTGACAGGGTCCGACAATGCAAGGACCAATATGAGGTCAGTAAACAGAAGAATTTACAGTAATTTTTAAGAAACCTTTGCATTACGATATCTATTAATAAAACTTCTTCCAATACCTACCATTCCAGCGTTCACAAGGCAGCTGGTCGGCACCAGGGTCTGCGCGCGCATCGCGTCCCGCGCACGCTCCACCAGCTCAACACGCGCACCCCGGGGCTAATGACAGCGATGATGATGAACCTGCCACAGACTCTACAACATCCGTCCCCAGCACGTTCCAGCCCACAGAAATCGTCAACGAAATAGACGAAACTCCCGCAGAAACTTAAATGTAATTAAGTAAACAGTGAAATAAATAAGTTTTTATTAATTTAGTTATTTATTTACTTTCTACATTGATTTTCGTGTCCTTATCCCATTGTTCTTGGGGTCATCTTTGTAGCATGTTACAGTAAGTATGTCGTTTCCTTGAACTGTTCTTAAGTATCTATTTTAAAAAGCTTTTTTTTCATAAACTCTACTCGTAATCGGTCACTTCGGAAAGTCTCTTTAGCGATTGCATTACTTTTTCTTAAAGTACTTTAAGTCTTGTATCAATAAATGTATGATACTATGTAATTTGAAAAAACTTAAAATAAAACAATATTTATACTTTTTTAAATAAGATATACCTTCGTGTGACCTATAAATGAATAGATAGAGAGGCGCAGCAGCCGAATGATCAGCCACTGTGCCAACCGTGCCGTCGATTAAATTATAAGATAAATCATCTTTAGGTTTTTGATTTATTAAATATATAATAAGATAATTAATTACTTATTATTTACTATCTTATATGTATTATTATTTAATCAAAGCCTCGTTAAACGGTAGCTATTTATAGTTACTTAGATACGATTTTTTTTTCTTGGGACATCTCACACACGGTCATCTTATCCCAAACTAGGCAGAGCCTGTGCTATGGCAACCAGACAACTGATAAACATACTTATATATTTCTAAATACATACATATTATAGATAAATTACACCCAGACACAGAACAAATGATCGTGCTCATCACACAAAGATTCGTCCTGGGTGGGAATCGAACCCACGACCTCCGGTTTAGCAGTCAGGGTCACTAACCACTAGACCAACAGGCCCGTCACGCCCGTGTTGTCCCATAAATACCAGTAATAAATACTAAAAAAGGTGTAAACATTGTTTTTTACAAAGAAAAATCAGACTGTGTTACCTACATTGTTTGTATACATACTAATTGTATGTATACATTCCTTCTAAAAAAGTAAAAGACGAAAACAAGATAATATTTATAATACGGCCAACTCTCGATATGTATAGAGTATTATGTGCTCTGTGGGCCAACTAGAAGCGATACGAAAGGTCATTTGTTTCATTCATTGTTCTGAGGTCATTTACCTAAAATTCTAAAAAACGACTGTGGAGTTGACAATCTATTATCTCTTTCCATCTTGTGTATTTAGGTATCGTAATGTTTCATTCTCCCGGCAAAGACCTGTCAAGGCCATTTTAGAAATAATAAAGATTCATTCCGCGTTTAGGACGCGACGCGTTCTGCCCCATGGCCCCTATCCTCAGAAGGTTTTTGACATGCCTTGACATTACTGTTAGGGATTTAAATACGACTACAGACATATTTATTGTACCTATGTAAATTATATTTTCTCATATTATTATTCTCTTATTTTTTTTTTATTGTGTATTGTGCTTATGGCATCAGACCCTTTGTAAATGTGTCTACAATGTAATTTGAAGTAAAATGTACGATTTTACTTTTCTCTTATACAAAAACTATTGTATAAGAGAAAAGTAATGAAGTGAATAAAATTTTCACTTTACGTGAATGTAGCGAAATGGACAAGCCACATATTTTGACTAAGGTGTAGACCTTGTGAAGTTCGAGTTTGTAGAGTTAGGGCGTGTAAAGTTAGAAGCTTGGCTCTACATGCGATCTGATAACTTTTTGACAGTGCGAGCCACATGGTCTTGTCTTGGCAACATTTTACATGAAAATGTTTTTTGTGGGATTTAACTTCTTTTTGTAAGTTGCTTATGACAATATTTTTTCTTTTTTTGGGGTGTATTTCTTGCACATCAGAGGTGCCTTTTTCTAACCAAACCTGTGAATGAAATTCATGTAATTATTTATAACAAGGATCCCTATATCATATCGATTTTCAGACTTCTAGCATTAAAATTGGCGAAAGTCTAATACAAACTTCCATCCTCTAGTTTAAGGGGTTGGGGGAAAAGTTCCAAGTTTTAGATTTTTTTGTTATTTGTGTACTAATACTAGCTTTCATACAAAATTTCAGCTTTCTAGGACTTTAGGAAGTATGGTCAAGGAGGTAATAGTGACTCAGTCGACAACAGTAACTCATTAATGTTTCCAGGTTAGACACCACATTATAGCACGTAACCCCCAAACGTGTTTGAACTAGTCGGCCGGCCGGTGCAGTGTCGTTGTGTTGTGTCACAAAAAGAAAACAAATTTCGCTTGGATGAAATTAGATTTTAAGGTAAGTTTCTCTGTTTTTTTTACGTAAAATAATGGCAATTGGATTATGACTATTATATTTGCTGGTTGATAAATATTGTATAATCTTCATTCATACAGTTTTATTATGAGAATTGGATTTTAATATGTATAATAAGTCCACTATTGACATCATATCTCGAGAATTTCGTTTATCTGGTATAATCCAAACCCAAGTTATAAGGGTTCAAAAAACGACGAAGCGCTTCAAGAAAAAAAAAATGAACTTCGCTTGGCTCGTCTTGGCGGATGCACTACCGTGCCCCCAGATGGGTTACACGCAAAACATAAAACTCCCATGAATCTAAAACAAGCGGAAGAAGTCGCGGGGGACAGCGAGTATTTTATATAGGAAAACAACGTGTAATTGGTTAGCTAGAAGTTTTAGAATACCTAATAGAATAGAATATTTTATTTGCTTGAAATATAGTAAAGTACAGATCTTATTAATTAGTACACTTCATCGACACATTTTTACGACCTCCGTGGTCGAGTGGCGTACACACCGGTTTTCAAGGTGTCGCCAGCTCTGAGGTCCCGGGTTCGATCCCCGGCCGGGTCAATGTAGAAAACCACTTTTCTATATCGTCTCGGGTCTGGGTGTTTGTGGTACCTTCGTTGTCTCTGAATTCCATAACACAAGTGCTTTAGCTACTTACTTTGGGTTTAGAGCAATGTTTGTGATGTTGTCCACATTTTATTTATTTATTATTCATCATATTTCACTTACTTAGTTCGGCATGCAAATTTATAACCAATTAGGTATTAATAAAATTTATGACACAAACAACTTGAACATACATTTTTTTTTTTTTATTAAACATTACAATTAAATTACTTGACTACATTACATAAGTATAGTTATTACTTATACATAGTTTATATTGCTTTTAGTTACAATTTTAGTGCAATCGAATTAATTACTATTACGGCAAGTTAATGACTAGGTACCTATGTATTTATTAATTAAACAACTCAGAAACAATAAGGGTTATAATATTATAATGTTTGAATATGAAGAATGTAAGTATATAGCTATTTAAACAAATAACAAGTTACCTACATCACAGTTAGGTATAATGGTCCATTCAACTCTTTATTTTTTATTTATTTTATACTTTAGATAATAATTTTATTAAAAAAAAAGTTTCCAATAAGCCATTTTTTTATTATTTTTTTAAAGTATTCAGTTGGCAGTTCTCTAATATTTCTTGGACATGAAAATCTTTATTGTCATAATACTACCTACTGTTTTAAGACAAAATACTACACATTGGTACAGTCAATTTAAAGAACTACAAATTAGTGTCTAAGAACTCACATTGTAGAATGCAATAAAGTAAAGTAATCCAATCGTACAACCACCGAGCTGTTTATTACGACAGATTTATAACTAACTTATACACGGTTAAATTTTGATCGTTTTAATCCCGTGTAGGGTCAATCCGGTGCATGAAACACTATCGATTTGTAAAGATAATAATAAATAATATTTACTTTTTATTTTAAACTCAAATTAATTATCGCATTTGTGAAAAGACATTGCGAACCATTAGTAAGCACCATTCGATACTAACAACAATGTCGCGTAACGGCAAATCAACGTGGACTCATAAAAATTAGCCAATCTTAGACCAAACCCCGCCCCCAAACCCTATTTGATTGGCTATGCAACAGGAGCGCGCCACGCGCACCCCGCGCGCTTACCGGAAGCTTACGTCATGGAATTGGAAGCTGTTAAATACAGAAGGTCTATATTAGTGATGCGACTCGAGTGAAATTTTGCCATTCGATTCATTCGAGTCATTTTATAATGTCACTCAAACACCACTCGAGTCATCGAGTCACTCGAGTGGAGCCCGTGTGACTCGACCACTAACGTTCATCGAGTCACCTGTGACAATTAATCTGAAGTTAAGTGTTTTAAGCTATTTAAGGCAAAGAAAATAAAATCACAAACTGAATCAATAAATCAGAGCAAGTATTTTAATCAGACAATTTGAAAAATAAAAACAATTAAAAAATATATTATATGCGACACATAACGTTAAACAACTTAAAATTATTAAATAAAAAGTATTTAAAATCAGTCTTAAAAAATAGTTTGCATAGGTGTAATCAGTCTTTTCCATTAAACAAACAATAATCTTCTTTCATCACACTATTTGAAATATTACGAATCTACCAACCATTTTTTTATTTTGTCTTTAATAATTCAACACACCTACCTAAACATGCTGCAAAGTGTGATTCCAGAGTTAATGGAAGATATACCACTGGCGTATTTAAATTTATACTAGGTACCAACATGATGGATGTCCAGCACATTACGAGCGTAACGTACGTAATTACCTAAACTCTGTATTTGGAGATCACTGGATTGGACGGGGGGGTCCAGTTGCATGGCCAGCAAGAAGCCCGGACCTGACCCCACTGGATTTTTATTTGTGGAGTGAGGTGAAACGATTAGTGTATAAAAACGAGCATCAAACTCGTGAACAAATGAAAAGCGCGATAGTGGACGCGTTTGATATAATAAAACGTGCAAGACTATGTATTGAAAGGAATGGTTTACAATTTGAACAATTATTGCGTTATCGTGAAGTGTAGTCCAAAGTGATCATTTAGAGATCTACTCTTTTATCTAATCGTTGTTAATAATTTTGATTCTACATTTTTATAAACAATTACTTACGTACCGCTCAGTGTCTCTAAGTGTTAAATAAAATTAGGTGTAATTTAGGTATGTAACTGAACCTTTTTTTAATCGTGTAATTAGAACTTTTTTCTTTTCAAATCATTGTAAATAATTTTGATTCCACATTTTTCAATACGCCATAACTAGCAGGCCTGTAGGGACTAATTTTTACATTTACAACTTCTAACAAAGGTAATTAATTTTATTAGTGTCCCGATACCAAGGCACAAAGCAATTATGACGGTCCTAAGCCCGTAAAAGTATGAAGGAAAATTTGGAATCATTTAATTTGTTAATGTGTTGTCAGCTGATCGAGTCAATACCCTTACTCGATCGGGCGGAGTGTAGGTAGTTAGGTTCGCACCGACGCCGTTATCACTACCTATTTTTTTTATTTTAAGAGATACAATGCTGCGCATGCCGTTGATGAATAGTATTAAGTAAGTTAAACCGTCAGTTCCACGGATTAAAACGATCAAAATTTAACCGTGTATATCAATATTTTGATTATTATATAAGTATTAATACTTAACGCCAATGATATTATAAGTCACCTTTTTACTTATAATATCATATCATTGCTTAACGCAAATATAGACTATTATCAATCCAAATTTATTGACTCATGTCTCTGATGTAATCAGTCGTAGCTTAAGCACTAAAGACAAACTATGTATAGTTACATCTAATAGTATTTTATGTCTAGCACCAGTGTTATATAACAATATACCAAAAAAACATCAGAGAACTAAATTAGAAGCCAACAAAATTTTTCAAAATTATTTATATAGAAAGAGTTTCTACAGTTTAACTGATTACATTAATAATAAAAAATATTAAGTAAGATAAACCATTAAATGGTTGTATAAACTTATTTTTTCTTAAAAATGTTAAAATATTTATATATACCTACTTAATGATTTTAAGGTCGCACAACAAACCTAGTTTTGTTATTACTCAATTAAAAATCAAAATTCAATTATTTTAAATGGGCTACCTACTAGGTGGCAGTTTTTGAAGGTCAATCATATTAACAGACAGTGCCCCAAAGCGCCCACTCTTCACTGCTTCGTAAGTCCTCCGGCTGGGGAGAAGAAACGGCGCAACAAACTCCCCAGCAGCACTCTGTCTCTCAATTTACAAAATATTTCATTAATAGAAGGACCATGACAAATAAACAAGTGATTGAGGTCAAACATTTAGAGCAAAAGTTTAAACTAAGTTATACTACTGCGTCCGCACACTACAGCACCCGGTCACGAGCATGACGGAAGGATCAGCCATCACCTCCCTCGCCATATTACATGGAAGGTGGTGACTCCATCTAAAACGCCACCGCAATGACAATTAAGGGAGCTTGACGAAACCACTGACAGACAAAAGACACAAAAAACAGATAACAAGCAAAGACCCAAAACACTGATTTACTGCATTGCCCCTGAACAAGGTGAAAATATACACATATAACGATATTATAGACCTAAAGTCATATATAATAAATACAAGGCAAAATTAAAACTTCCAGGCAGTGACCTCGGTAGCTTAGTAGGTAAAGCGACTGGCGCGTCAAGCTAGTGGTCGCAGGTTCGAGTCCTGCCTGAGGTTTAAGTTTTTCCTTATATTATTTGTATTTAATTACTATAGATCAATTTATTAGATATATGATAGTACTACGTGATGGTCCGATCGTTTATTGGTATGTCGGTGTGCTGTACCACATTTTCTTCGTCATCTTCGATCGCCAGATGTCTTTCCACGAAACCTGATATGCAGTTCAACCACCCATGTTTGTACATCATCTTTATAACCCTTTTACGGAACACTACAAGCAGTAGGAATATTAGGAGCCCTTGTAGCGAGTTGAATATATCAAGTATTGACCTGTGAAAAAAGAAATACGCATAACTGTTACTTTTATCTGCCAGTAACATTTTATATTCTAACTCATCATAATGTCGACTAATATTGCAGAAATTTTCAAAATCAAATAATCAAAACATCTTTATTTGCCAAAAAATGTGGTACAGAGAATAGAACATATACCTATATATTATAAAGAGCAACACACATTTTGCTGTATATTTACAGCATGCAAATTTAAAATTAATAAAAATAAAGTTTGAATTAAAAAGTATATAAATCCTATTACATACTTTTACATATGTAACAACACAGAAGTTCGACAACATAACTACGTAAATAAAAAACGAAAAATAATAACAACTTTCCTATATATTAGACAATAAGGGACCTCGCGCACTAGACGACCATGACCACGACCTAAAGCAGCAACGAACAGATTAACTACCGCTGACCGTTGCAGCCAAGTGCGCGACGTCCGAATGCTTTTTTTACATAATCTAGTCGTTGAGGTCAATAGCAGTGGTCGTGGCCGTCTAGTGCGCGAGGTCCCTTATAGAACTGTATGTAGGTAACAAAAAATATTACGGTAACAGCTGTAATTTGTTTTTACAGCTGTAGAATGTGTATAAAACTTGTTTTTCAGTCAGGCCCAACAGTCTCAGATAGCCATAACGATAGTGATATTCATTAACTTTTAAAGGCTTTACCCTAACGCCATTAAACCCGATAAGGTTATATATATCAAACTAATCGATTGTTATCAATATCTCCTAGAACTTAATCGCGAAGTCATGACTTTTACACTCTTTACGGCAAGCCTTTAAAAGTTAAAAAATATCGCTATCGTTATCGCTATCCATGTCGAATTGTCGAGACTGCAGGTACAAAGTAAAGTAGGTAAACATTTAAAATTCAATTGTAAATTATACGGTAAAGAAGACTGTTATCTATATTTTAACACTATATTATTTTTCCTTATAACTATAAAAATGTAATCTAATTTTATCAAGTCGCAAAACAAGCAGATAACTAGAAAATTTAAAATCACTGCAAATAATATGCTTACTCGTGAACATCAACGGTATGAGTGAACCTAATTGTAATGCGGACATATTTAAGAATCACTTTGCGATAAAATCGCCATTGGGACATTTAGTGTGGAAGAGTCACATGGACAGGAGATAAATACCAAATTCACAGCGAAGGTGGGAAAGTGGGTGGAGGTTGGAAAGACTTTTGGCAATGACTGCCTGTGCATTGAGCATCTAAAGCATGCCAGACAATTCTGCCATGTTATATACTATTTGTATACTTTTTGCACAGGACATGCAGAGATGAGGACCGTGGTGGACCAATTGTAAAAAATAAAACCGTTGACTTAAGCGACAAGCAACTACAGGTCAATAAACTGATGACAATCAGTTTAATTTTAAACCAGGACTGTGTACTGAGAAAGCTATCTTGTCTTAAGCAAACTGTCAACTGTAAATTGATAACTGTAGGTACTACTTACACTGTTCTAGTAAGAAATTCAAAAAATTTTTTTTTATTTATTCTCTTAGATATAATTATTCACCCAATAGGGATTGAAGTTTATATAGGGAGTCCGCCATCTTTGAAGTAAGAAGAATAAAATAGAATATGAGAGCATCTGAGCAAAAATAAATGCTTAAGTTTTAAGGAGAAATGCGATGGGAACATTAAAATAGATAATAAAACAATGGTCTGAACTGCTTGAAATTAACTATCTGTGTTACTTGATTGGATTGAGGGGAATGTACTGATACTAGGCTTTAAAAAGCTTTTTTTTTTTTAATTTCACCCCAAAAACGAGAAAAGTGGAGGTGTTTGTATGAATATTGTTTATACGCTAAAGAAACCATCATACACATACTTTTAGATGCTAATAATGAAATGCAAATTTTACAAAACTATGTATATACATTTACATAATATATTTATGCAAATGAAAAAAAAAAAAAAAAAAAAAAAAACTACAGCTACAGTATCTAAGATCGGAAGATATACGTATTACTTAAATAAATTTTCGTTCAACCCATAAAAATTTAAAAAAAAATAATTCGATCTTTTCGTTCCCTGATAATTTTTATAACTATAAAATTTAAATTCTACGAAATGTCCGACAAAATTTATGATAAGGCAAATAATGATTACAAAGTTTAATCACGATCACGTCAGCTATAAAAAGAAAGCAATCAAATCGGTCCACATGTTTTGGAACTACGAGGCCACAAACAAACACACACGTCAAACTTTTAACAAAAGTCTTTTGTGCCGAGGTTTTGAAATAAAATAATAATCATTGATCTAAAATTAAAAAAAGACACGCCGACTTATATAGGTAAGGGCTAGGAAAACTATACAGCATCATGAATAGCTTCCTGGTATCTGGCAATTTCGTTCAAAATTAAATACTTGTTATGAATAACGTATCTATTTATTTGGATAAGGATTAATATTATGTTTATAAAAACACCCTCGCAAATAATGATTACTTACCATAAAAAAGAATAAAGTTAGTCAACCTTGAATGATAGAGATATGCTTTCGACTATTTGAGATATACATTTCCATCATGCATTATATGTACCTATACGTGTTACGCCAAAAATGCCACGCCAACAAGTAATTAATTTTGCACAAACTTGCCCATAACATGATTTGATTTCAATTAAAATCTTAGGAGATATAGGTATTACTTTTTTTTTTAAATGACTGCAACAAAATAATGATCAAGTACCTACGACGTAAACGCGCTAATCTCTGGAATTTAATTGGCAGATAGAGGTTATGGACTGAGGTTACAGCACACATACCTACTTTTACTTTAGAATTAGGCTTCCGCGAAAAACATGAAAAACCGTTGAAATTTAAAACCGCGAGTAAAGTCACGGGGGACAGGTAGTCCATTCATACTTACGCGTTAATAATATTAGTAAAGATAAGGACTAAAGATAACCTATAGGGCTAAGTTCCGTCCAGCCTTCCCCTTCTGGCTCAATGGTTCTGAATGATGTGGATGGTGACGAACTACAGCAAATAATCCTTAATTTAAAAGACAAATGTGCTATTGGTTATGACGGTATCCCGGCAACTATTGTAAAGGCCACTAGGCACTCTATCATCCCCCCTTTAGTGCACATCTTTAATCTGTGCCTTTCCCTAGGTGTTTTTCCGGATGTTTTTAAAACCGCTGTAGTTCATCCCATATTCAAATCTGGGGACAGGAACGGTGTCTCTAACTATAGACCTATATCTGTTCTTTCTACTTTGTCTAAAATTTTTGAAAAAATAATTAACGTTAGACTTGTGAATTTTCTTACAAAAAATCATATTTTAGCACCTAACCAGTTTGGTTTCAGAGCTGGAAAATCTACGGATGATGCCGTTTTGGAGCTCACAGATACTATAATTGGTCATATAAATAATAAACAAAAAACCGTTGGCATCTTCCTGGATTTATCTAAGGCTTTTGACACCGTTTCTGTTCCTTTATTACTTAAAAAGCTGGATAGCGTTGGAATTCGTGGTTTTGCTAACAACATCTTCCAAAGTTACCTGACAATACGGAAACAGGTAGTAAAAATTGAAAATTTTACCAGCAAAGAGGAGGAAGTTACTTTTGGTGTGCCTCAGGGTAGTGTCCTTGGACCTACCCTCTTCCTCATTTACGTAAATGGACTCTGCCAACTATCGCCTCCAAACTGCAAGATCGTAACTTATGCCGATGACACGGCGCTTATAATACATGGTAAAGACTGGTCTGATACCTTCAATAAAGCGGAGATGGCCCTCAGCGTGGTTATGTACTGGTTAAACACAAACCTTCTCACGTTAAATATCACCAAAACCAAATTCATACCCTTTACCCCAGGTATTTTAAGTCAGCCGCCCCATTCCCTTAAAATTAGAGCCCACGTTTGTATGCAAACTGACTTCTCCACCTGCAACTGTATACCTGTTGATAGAACTGACAGCATCAAATATCTCGGAGTATTCATAGACAACTTATTAAAATGGAAAAAGCAGATCGATTCAACAGTAACACGTACGCGAAGATTAATTTATATATTTAAAAAACTTAGAGGGGTTGCTGACCTCAAATGTCTGATAACTGTGTACCTTGCTCTCGGCCAATCAGTCCTCGGGTATTGCATTACCGCGTGGGGTGGAGCGCATAAAACTACCATGCTACGACTTGAAAGGGCACAGCGAGCCGTACTAAAGGTCCTGTCAAAAAAACCAATCCTCTTTCCTACATCAGACCTCTATTTACTCTGTAAGGTCCTCACAGTTAGGCAGGTTTTCGTTTTACAGACTGTCCTTAGAAAACATAATCAG
Source organism: Diachrysia chrysitis (assembly GCA_932294365.1). Taxonomy (NCBI): domain Eukaryota; kingdom Metazoa; phylum Arthropoda; class Insecta; order Lepidoptera; family Noctuidae; genus Diachrysia; species Diachrysia chrysitis. The sequence continues at coordinate 6,372,091 of OW028661.1, forward strand.
CTTCACTATAACCCAGCCTATAGTACAGCAAGGCGCCTGGCTGACAGAGTTTGTAATTATATACCTTGTAGAACAGCAGTAGCGAGAAGACATTTTAGGTTCATCAGCTCCAAAATTTATAACAAAATAAATAAGGTCCTAAATATTTATCATTTACCTCGTAGCCTCTTGAGGAGGAAGTTGTCTGAGTGGCTGAAATTATTGTCATATGATGCAACTGAGGGAATTGTGGAAACTTAATAGCACATATACAGACACACACATAAACTGTCATTCACGCACAGCCCTGCTCTCTTCACACAAACATTCGCTTACACACACACTTACACGCACACACACACACACACACACCCACACACACACAATGCCGTTTTTTTGTTTTGTTTTATGTACCTAAGTAAATTTATTAGTTTTTTGTTTTTCTCTTTTAATTTTATTGCTTTGCTCTAGTTCTGGAACAATTATTTTTCCTGTTTGGATGGGCGTTGATAGCTGCGACTCAGTTTTTAACTTTTGTAGCTATCATCGTTTTCTTTGTAAATCGAGTCAAATGTATGTTCCAAAAAAAAAAAAAAAAAAATATAAAAAAAAAAAAAAAAATTAATGATTAGCCTTGAATAGTTAACACTGGAACGTTGCCAATTAAAAATCTATATATATATAAAATGCGTTGGCCTGAATTACTGACTGACGGATCAACGCACAGTTTAAACCGCTGATTGCAGAAACCTGAAACTTGGAGGGTGTGTTCTTTGTATGACGTAGGCATCCAATAAGAAAGGATTTGGACGGGGACCATGTTTGTAAGGGACAACGTGATCCCTTGGTCCAATCTACTTCAAATTTTGCATAAACATTCTTTAACAGAATTGATGAACTACGTGTTTCGTGTTTTATTGAAACTCATCGCCTAACGGGGTTAAAAAGGTGTAGAAAGTTGTTTTGGGGGTGATTGGCTTCTAAGTTGATATCAATACTCTTTAGTTATTTTGATTTAAATTCCATTCAATTTTGACACATGTTTGAAAACTCAATTCGATTTTATTCAAAAAATGTTGAATTCACATAAAAACTTAGTTCAATGCAATACTCTTTAATATTGGAATGTCAAAAGCCATTTTTTACTTTTTTTTTTATGAAGAGATTTTTGTAGTTAGCCTGAGCGCAGGCTTTGACTGCTTCACCGGACTTTTGGCGAGAACCCTAAGGGCTTCCAGCCAGAGCAATAGGAAAACTAACTACGTCAGCAACGTTCACTAAGGGCACCCCCTGTGGGGTTCGGACCTCGACTTAGTACGTTGCTAACAATCTTAATAAGGCAAAAAACAGCAAGGGATCTAAGTTTTTATTATTTAAGGACATATTTTTATTGCTAGTTTGGCCGGCTCGGGCCAGCTTAATCTAGGGACGGGGGGGTAACATTTACGTTACAATTATTTATAGTTCATACGCGACGGTCCTCGTCGGCGAGGACGTAATATACGGCGGTTGTGTTTTGTATTGCTACTGCTAGCTAAATCGAAATCTTCTTGTGAAGCGTTGTTTTATCGTCGGGGTAGACCCAGTTTTAACTTCTACGCGTACGAAGTCACAGGCAAAAGCTAGTATAATAAAAAAATGTTTTTAACGTTTACGAATGTAATTAATGTCTAAGGAATCTTTAAATGAATCTTGTTGCGAATCGTATAACTTTTTATTTATTTTAAAGCATTCTAAAATAGTTTCAGCTGAAAATAGTGTACTTGTACGTACCAGATAATATGTTCCTCTGCTAGCGAACCTATCATTTCGAACACCCATGGTAGTCCCATCAATACTATTAGACGTACTGACATCACAAATCTGGAAAGGACAACATAAAATTAAAAATCTTAAGTAATAAAACCACAATTTCGAAACACAGTAATATTGTAATATTCAAGAGGTTTTATTTGTTAGTTAGCTTAGCCATCGTATTTAGCTGTAATCAAAAACATAGGCCTCTGTTAAGCGGTTATCTTATATTTAGTATTGTTATATTTGCTACTTAGTTGCTGTTATATCAGCAAAATGTGAAAAATTTACCAATTAAGATCTTTTTGAATGGGTTATTTTTATACCTACCTACAGCATTATTTCTAATGCTATGTACTGTAGTACAGTACAAGCTATTATACTATCAATATTATTATTTTGTTATATATATTCTATTGATCCTTTCTAATGACCGTTGCATGTATTATTAGAATTATCTAATTACCGTACCTATAATTTTTTCAACTCTCAATAACTCGAAAAATTGTTGATATTTTCTAATGTTGAATTCAAGATTCTAATATTCAAGATACTATGGTAGATTGGCGATTTAAGATTCCAATTTTTGGAATCCAGGTTTATTCACGATGTTTTCCTTCACCGATTGTCAATGATGTCTTAGAATAATTAAGAAAGACGAATCAGCAAAGAAAAAACAAAGGGTACGCTTATGCACTTACGACCTCAGGCCACCCTTAAGGTTAGGCCTGCGGATTACTGGGAGTGCACCCCGTCAGCCGATCAGCTGACAGGCCACGAAGGATGCAGACGCGAAGTCCCACGCGTCCGTCCTCGGAAAGACCGAAGGGTGGGGACTATACAGCCTCCCCTCTAGAAGGGGTCTTGTAAAGACCCAAGCCTATCGAGGCCGGGCAGAGCTTGCGTAAGCGACCCCGCGGCCCCGGCAAAGGCGGGGACGGAACCGGTGTATTTAGTAGGCGCAAGTCCGACATATCATACTGAAGCGTTTTACACCGGAAAAATTAAAAGGCTTATGCACTTACTTATATCTAACCGCTTTTATATGACTTGATGAGAAAGACGAGCGCCATATTATTAAAGATGTGTATATAAATATGCAGATGTTGGCTGCAAGAAGTATTGACAATACACTATACATGTAATACCACTGTTGTCGCTTATCTAAAATTAAAAACAAGTAGAAAATAAGTAAAGGAATAAGAATTTGTAAATACTATACAATTCATTTTAAACAGGTTTTTTAAAAAAATTTGAAAGTAACTTACCGAAAAACCAGCAGTGGTTGAGACCGATACCCGGCTTTGAATGAGAGCCCGGATGGAAGTTGACGATCGCCATGCATATAGTCAGAATGGCAGGGCATCCCCAAGCGTACAGAGCATACCACTTGAATTCATTCCAACTGTAGTCTACAGTAAACGGTCGCCTGAAAAAACGTTTAAGAATAGATAACAAATTTAATGACACATAAATGTAAATAAATTCAGGCCATGGAAGGTCTAATTCTGGCTCATTCTTCCACCTCCGTTTTCCACTCTTAGAGGTCTATTTTATTTAAAGGTTTAAAGGGTTTTTTTTGTTAAAACAAGTGTTTAAAAAAAAATGTGTAAAGTAAAAAAAAAAGAGTTTTCAAAATGGCCTAAAACTATGAACAGGAAATCTCTCGAATAGAGATTCTGCCTTTTGGAAGTGAGTTATAAATTAAAGAAATTTAAATGGAATGTTCCTAACCTTGTGTTTAAAAGAACCTGTATTGATATTGCGTTTGACCAGAAAAAGGCAGCAGTAGTAAAAAAATAAGCTAAAAATCCTGAAAATAATAATATATAAAACAAATTAAAAACAAAACAAAGGAAAAACTTCTGGAAAATAAATAGGAGTCCTTTCAAATGATTCCATATTGTGTTATACATTTACAAACTCGTTCAAAAATTTAACGTATTTGTTCAGCAGTGGACAAATATGTGTATAGGCTAAGTTGATTTTGGACTTCTTATATTACCTCTGGTAGCACATAGATTCATGTCAGTATACGCCATGAGTTTCATGATGACCAGTATTCCGAGACCAATGGCCAGACTTGCACAGAAATTTATAATGCTCTTGCCTTGGACATCTCTGAAAACGATTGATTATTTACTACACAAATACAGATAGCTTTATCGGTTATGGGGTATCGCGGCAAAAAGTAGCCTATATCATTTCTTGGGATTCAAGCTTACCTCATACCACGTTTAATCCAATTCGGTTTAGGTAATAGTGGTTTATGCGTCAAAGAGTAACAGACAGACTGGCAAAAACCATCAGAGTTTCTTTCGCATTTATAATATTAGCTTGGATTAAGTATTACCTGATACTTAAAAACACACTTTCATAAAGCACTAGTAAAATATGAATTTAAAAAATGAGTGAAAATTTAGGCAGCTCTTGTGCTTTAGCTGGTGAAGTCACTGATGAATTTAAATCGAATAAAATAGTTAATATCGTCTTCAAGATTTATTTACATACATAGTTAACGATACAGAAGGCCACAGCGGGGAAGCAAGACGCGCGGGGTATGGGGATGAGGCATCGGCGGTGCGGGGTGATCAGCGATATAGCGCACCTTCGGAAGCCGACTTTAAAAGACAAATCAAAAGCATATTTAGTTTACACCGCGTTTTATATTAAGTCACCTAACATCGCAGTGAACATACATAAATAAAAGTAAAGTCTATAATATGAATAATGTAATAACATTATGTACTAGCTGTGGTCGTGTTGTGAAGCTGATACTGACCTTAGTTCAGGTAAAAAGCTGTATATAAGACCGGTAGCTGTTAGAAATACAACTGATATTATCATGGTGTATCCTAATATTCTATCATCGATTACTCCCTCTTCCTCATCGGCGCACACCACAACAGCTGGTCTTGTTTTATTAAGGGTAACATCCTTCATGTTCGTTAAGTTACCTATACAAAACCTGGGAACAGAATATAACAGTAGAGTCAGAAAACTTTATGCGTATTCGGTTCGATAATTCTCACTTCGAGTTTTTTGACAGATCAAAACCGCAGGTCAAAATCACTTAGTTCGTCTCCAGTTCACAGATAGGGTGGTACGCGAACGGGGAGGAAAAGCTCGCGAATACCGAATATATTCGTTGCAAGTCTTAATCTATCTACATGTATATATAAAACAAAGTCGTCAAGAACAGGTGGACCGATTTTCATGATCTTTGCTTTGTTGGGTTCCATCCCGAATAGCAGAATAATTATAAAACATCCGAAAAACTCACGGGAACGGGCCAAAGGAACTCCGCAATCCGTTCGTCTTGATGAGTACTTTAATCGTAGATAATATCCTTATGCAACCCCATCAAATTTGGGAAAATAAGTTCCATTCATTGGGTATGTATGTAGATTCTGTGTGATTAGATGGATGACCGAATGCCGAGTGTACGTGCCGAGGGCGGAACGGTATCAGGTTGTTTAAACATGTCATATCGTTAACACCTCAGGATACCAGAGCGAACCCTGTTGTACTGAGGCCATTGTGTCTCTAATATGGACCTCTGGGGGATGAACCGTTTTTGTCCTATACTCGTGGAAACAACATGGACAAAAAATCCCGCATCATAAATACTAAAAAGTTAAAAATAAAATAACTTTTTCTTATTGATTATACATTTAAGAAAAAAAATAAATAAATACAAGATTATATTACTTGTAAAAAGTAGTTTATAAAAATTAATTAATTTTGATAAAAAATTAAATAAGCGTGTTACATTACATTAATTTCTTACGTTTTTAGTTCGTTTTATTAACAAATATAATAATAATAAATTTTAAAATTTTAGAAATAAAAGAATATGGAGAATAAAAATGCAAATAAGAACTTTCAGAACCTCGTAAAAAAAATTTGGTAAAGTACAAAAAAAAAAATGAGAAACATTAGTTCCTCGTTTAAAATATTTATGAACCTAAGAGATAACTATTTTATATACAAAAAAAAACAGAATATATATATAAAATATTAGAGAACAAACTATTTATTTTTTAAATAATATATACAAACTTAGCTATACATACTTATATACAAAAAACTTTTAACTAATAAAAAACTCAAAAAAATTGCGACAACGGGCGGACCCGACGGACGGGACGGATGTGCACACCACAGCTTAGGAGCTGTGGTGTGACCGTCACCAGTCTTATTGTGCGAACGGGGCCTTGATCAGTCTAGCGCGAAGGTTTAGACCTTAGAGAAAAAATAAGTAAACTATAGAGTGCGCATATCGACGTCAAGCGTAAAGGTATTTTTGATGTTCGCGCTAATTCCCGTTACATAATATATTATTATAAACATGCGTCACGATAGCTTAAGTTAGTAGTGCGCATATCGAGTATGAACTGTAGACACTATGTAAAGGGTTCTAAGGGGTTTTTTGAAATAACGAACTGCAGGAATGCTCAGTGCAAGGAGAAATTATAATTCGGTGTTAACTGTACAAGCTAATGGCAGCAAGTGAAGGTCGGTAGACACAACATATTGTTTGTAAAATTAGTTAATTAGCGCTAATTAGGCCGTCAGAAGGTTGTTGCTATTGCAATTTCATCAGGCGCTCCAACACTCTAGTATGAACAAGTAAAATCGTAAAATTTGTGTCAAAATAGAAGACGCCGTTTTATTAACATTATCTCAAAACCTAATATTACCCTAATAATATATATATTTGACTGCACGGATAGCCGAGTGGTATAGGTCACCACAAAAATTACAAGCATTTGTGTGATCCACAAATGCTTGGTCCAAGTCTGGGTGTTCTTTGTGCATGTGATTTGAATGTTTGTAAAACCCCCCGCGACACAAGGATTAAATTCCTCAATGCGGTAGTCATTTCAAAATAAAAAAAATATCGAAACCATCGATTTTTTTGCTACGAGCATTCTACAAAAAATTTGCTTACGCTCGGCAGAAGGGGCTACTAGCGATGCGCACACTATGCTTGTCAATGTTTACTCTAAGGTCTACTACACACCCACCCGAAACTAGGTGCATAGCTGAAAAGGAAGCCCGAGACTAGAGACGACTAGGAGACCCCCCCAACTGAATAAAAAATCGCGTACAACAGAAACAGTGGTTGATCTGCCACCGCCTTTGAAAAAGGCAGCTTTAGGCTGAGCGCAGACTTGAGTTACGATAGTTTTAAGACCGACTATTGCTTTGCAAAAAATATGACTACGCGCAAACTTAAAACAAAACGTCTCAAAGACAAAATTGGCTTATAATAATGTCCTACAAGAACTGCACGGCGACAAGTCCGACAAACGATTGCACAGAGTACTTTTATGGAACGATTGTCGGTTTCCCTTTTGTATGTAGGCGGGCGCCCACATCAACGACAAAACAGTGAAAACAGTCTAGAGACGTACAAGAGATACGTCTCTTGTCAGTTGTCTGGTAGTCTCGTCCACAGAGTACTTTTGTATATAGTCTCGTCCGAGCGATTAGAGAGTAAGCAAGTCGCATCATGTTTACAGACGAAGAACTCCTAGAAAACTTAATTGACGAAGTTGAAAAGAGACCATTACTTTTTAATAAAATGTGGAAAGAATATTCTGATTTCAATTTAAAAAAGACAAAACAGTTTGGTTTTCTGTGCGCGTCACGTTCACGGTGATCGTCAAACCAAGAGATTGAACTGAGTGATTTTCTTTATATGGTACTTACGTGTCAGGGTCAAATGTCTGATCCGATTCGTCCCCGAAGTTAATTTTTAACTGTTGAGCTTCGTTGATGTAAAAGTTCTTTAGGAACTTAACTGGTATTTTACACGTTAATGTCGAAGGCGAAGTGATGTTTGTTTGGGGATGCCAGCACCCTTCTTTTTTTACCAGCAGTACTTGTCCATCTGGACAGCAATTTTTGACAGCATACACTTTCATAAAATGTATCACTAACACAAATGTCCATTGAATCAAACTCATTTTAAAAATCTTCTTAAACACTCGTTCATTAAATATTCCGTGCGTTTTTTTTATTCACTTCACTCGTTCACTGAACATTCTTAATTTATTTTAAATATTTATTAATTGCTCCATCATAATAATCCTTCGAGTATGATCTATAAAAATTAAATTATTAAATAAAAGTGTTTTCCATAGGTGTATATAATAGGTAATAGGTACTTCAGTGTAATAAAATAAATTTGACCTTTCTTTTTTCTTAAATATCTGTGGCCCTAGTGAAAAAGGGTCTATGTTAGTCAGATTTTGTCAAAAATGAGTTAAGTTATTAAGGTTAATAATAAAGACCTTTTGTAATTTTTATTTTTATTTTTATATTTATTTTTATTTTTATTTTTATTTTTATAATTAAATACAAATAATACAAGGAAAAACTTAAACCTCAGGCAGGACTCGAACCTGCGACCACAGGCTTGACCCGCCAGTCGCTTTACCAACTAAGCTACCGAGGCCACTGCCTGGAAGTTTAAATTTTGTCTTCTATTTTATTACGTCTTTTAGGGCAACGTATGCGACATCTAGTGAACCAACCTTACGGTTTGGCTTTCACCGACACTGATTAATAATCTGTTAATTCAGATGTCCGAGAGATGATGCAGCCCAATACTTATTATTTTAATTATTTGTTACGCATTAACGTATGCGGAGCAAATATTTGTAATTAAATACAAATAATACAAGGAAAAACTTAAACCTCAGGCAGGACTCGAACCTGCGACCACTGGCTTGACGCGCCAGTCGCTTTACCAACTATAGTCCAGGCACATTGACTCATTTACAGAGATAAAAAAAGAAAAATGTTATCCAGATACATACGTTTTCAAATGGTTAAAAGGGTTAAAGTCAACATAAGGAAAATGTGTTATGTGCCCAAGAAGGTTAGGGGATGATTTTAGGGGTTGAAAAGGGGTGAAAATGGATACATCTCGTGTTTTTTGCAATTTCACGCGAAATTTGATGTCCTACTGAAAAATGTTAAATGCAAAAGTTGTAGATCTTGGAAAAATCTACAACTTTTGTGTGGGTCATTTTTTAATATAACCTCAAAATTTCAGAAAAAAATGCAAACTTTCAAAAAAAAAAAGTGTGTGTGTACTTATGTACGCACGTAAGAAGTTACACTTTTTTGGCGAAACAAGATAAAATTCTTTCTCATAAACTTGTGATTGACAGATTGGTACAAAAAGTATTTTAACCATCTTGACATTTGTCATTTTTTACATTAGGTATGTAGTTTGGAAAAACAACATTTTCATATTCTCCTTGCAACAACCTCCTTCAATCCGTTTCAATAGCCATTAAAAAAAAACGTTTCATATTCTCCTTGCAACAACCTCCTTCAATCCGTTTCAATAGCCATTAAAAAAAAAAAAAAAAAACGTTTCATATTCTCCTTGCGTTTATGATATCCTAGTACTGGAAAACTGCAACATACTGTTAATTTTGTGTCACAGATGCGCGCGCATCTTAAAATTTCACTCTCATCATTTTTTCATAACGCGCCTAAAGAAGTATAACTTCAAATTTTTTTCTCAAAAATAAATATTTTTTAACCAAACTTGCTGAAAGTACTCATTTTTGTGTCCCAAACAACAAACAAAAATTTAAGATTGAAATATTAAAAACTGTTTGAAAGATTCATTTTTTTCGATCCGAAACACGTTGTTTTCAAAGTTACATTTTACTACTTACAATCATCGTAGAGAGGTCATACAGGGCTCATTTTTTTCGTTTTGACGTCTACTTTTCAATGAAATAATAAAACAAAACAGCTTCTATTTAAAAACATGTCTAAAAATTTAAAAACAAACACATTAGAAAAATAAATTGTGACGCTACGGTTAGGATATCTATCTCTTTAAATCGCTCTGTAAGAGAAAATGTAGAGCCTAGCTGGTACCTACCTATATGGATCTAACAGCTCGTTTTTGTAAGATAAAATTCGTTTCTATATCGTAGCTGAGCCTTGCAAATCATCCTAAAGAAAAAAAGTCTTTTACAACGTCATCGTCTGCTGAAGTTTCTGAATTATCGAAATAACTTTCAATTAGGCTGGGCATTTTGGTAACCATGTCCAATCAAAATGAATTTACCGTCCTTGGATAGCTCTTTTCAAGAGCAGTAATAATTACTATAGCAACAAACCCGTATTACCTAATTGTCTATTTTGAAATATATGGCCTTATTAATAAAAATCCGGACGGTTTTAAGCGATTGCAAAGAAACTTGTAAATTCAAATTGTCTATAAAAAATTTTTAATAAGAATCTGCTGATCAATTGCTAACCATCGTCGAGATTTTTATAAATAAGGCCAATAGTTTTCAGACGCAATGTTTTTTAATTCATGATTTTATTAAATAGAATTTCGCTAACTATTACAAACTATTGTAAGTAGTAAGTTAGGCTATAACGCAAATAAATAACTTTCATTCAAGTAGGATTACTGCGATCGGACAGTGAATCGGGTTTAGCGCCATGGTTATTCTTAATCTACACATAATTATACCTTTCCAACAATGTATCATTCAATCCGTTTGGTGCGGGTAACACATTACATACTTTTTTGTGAACTATGAGGTTGCTTATAAAAGAGGTTATTCTTTAGTTTAGGAGTGGAAACAGATCTCTTTTTCACTACGGCCACAGATATGACACTATAATAGCGGCTCCCGTTTTGAGGAGAAAATTTATCGTTTTAATAAAAAAATATATATAAGTACGGAGGATTTTACCGATTTTGTGATTTTACCGCCCGGCCCGGGAGCTTATTTACTAATAACTCGAATCTGCGTTTTATATTCAAGAAACAAAGGACGGTTAAACTGTTGTTTAATTTAAAAAGAAAAAAACTTTTAATAGTGGCTTCAAAATAGTAGTCGCTGTTATAAGGAAGTCTGTGGCCCTAGTAAAAAGAGATCTAATGAGATTTTACCAACAACCCTTAAAGTTTAAAGGACCCTTAAGCTATTTTAAAGGACAGCCTTAAGCAAAATCTAAGATCGTAAGCGACAGATTTAGAGGCTCGAATTTTCAGTCCCAAGCGAGTGTCATATGAGAGTTTTACGTTTTAATTGTACGTTAGCAACAAAATGGAAGACATTATTGGTGATATATTCGAAAGTTTAGAAGATGTCGAGCATAAAATATATCTCTATAGACACGTGACATTAATCACTTGTCGTGTGTTAAAATCCCTAAAATAATCCCTAATTTTACGAGTTTATACATACTGGTGAAACAGTTCATACTCTTTTAAGCGCACTATAGTTTACTCGAAGACCCTGACTGATCGTGATCTCGATAGCGGTTCAAAAATAAGCGTTAAAAATAACAGTTTCAAACTGCTTATTGTTATAACGAGTTACGAAAAATAAGCGTAGGTGCAATGAAGTACAAATTAGGGTTCCATTTGAGATAGGTACAGGTTGTGGTAATTAGACTTCAAATAAATTATTATTATTTACTAGTTGTGATTATGCGATAAAACATATTAAAAGGTTGATATTATCAGGTTATTAAATGAAGCTATATTGTGACTTACAATGATGCTATTCTAAAATTATTATAATTAATTTTCACCTCTTAAGAATTTGTTGATATGTAGCATTATGTTAAAGTGGTACAATATAGGTTACTCTCCTACAAATCATCGACGGGTTGAGAATAGGATTTAGTCGTGGGCGTGTTTCAAAATTCGTGGCCCGATAGACCCACACGGCAGCGTTTGCGTGCACAGCGTTGAGCTGCGTGGGTGACATTCCGATAGGTACACGCGTGTAGCAATGGAGTAATTTCATGCGTAGCGTTTCCGTGGCTTACACTGGCTACGCTTACCACACGTGTGTAGCCTATCCGTGCGCCGCATAATTCAGCGGCTCTATGTTCTGCCCTGTTATAGTGCCGATTCCTGCTATTGTATTCTAGGCGATGGCAACCATACAGTCCCAATTGCCAGGATGTCCCACACCACTCGGCTATCTGAGCACTCGAATTGGAGAGCCACTAGGTCTAATTACAGTTCCTAAATCACCGAACAGTTCGTGAACTGAACAACCTTAGAGTAAAAAAATTGAGTGCGCATATCGAGTATGAACTGTAGGCACTAATAAGAACAAATAAAATCGTAAATTTCGTGTCAAAACAGAGCACGCTGTTTTATTAAAACTATCTCAAAACCTAGATAATATTACGTTAATAATATTGGAACCATCGATATTTTCGCATAAACGACATCGCACGAAAATCACTTAAATCAGTAAACGAGCGTCTTACTTACAGCAAAAAAATTACTTTATTTATTATGTACTATTTGTATTTAATTACAAAAATCCGCTCAACAAATAATTAAAAATAATAGTATTGAGCTGCATTATCTCTCGAACCTTTAAATTAACCGATTGTTAATCAGAGTCGGTTAGACCAAACGAAAGATAGGTTCACCAGATGTTGCATTAAATACCTAATTTATAAAACAAAAACAGGTTAGTTACACCATTTATAACTCAAGAACGGGTGACCAATTGTCATGATCTTAGATTGTTTTGGTTTTTTTTTTTTGGTTTGTCTTCAGCCTGAGTAGCAGAATATCAATATCATGTTTTGGAAAAAAACTACGTAAAAATGTTTTACGGTACGGGGAATACTAATGCGGGTAATACTGGCGACACGCCAACATTCGGTTTAACCCGGTTACATCGGTTTAAGTGTTAGATAGCATTAAGTAAATAATATTTATTAATAATTGCTATATGTAAGCATGTTAAATATTACCCATATTCGTTTTATTCCTTCTTATTATATTAAGCCACGATTATCGTGTTTTCCTTGTAACTTTTCTGTCACTGGCGCCACTTCTAAACTTCTCCTAATTTACTCATTCTCTGCTACAAGCAACCGAATCCGTCTTCTTCATCAAATAAAACGGTTGCAGAAGGAGAGACATTAAGAGAGGACAGTGTCCCCAAGAGTATGTCAAAATCAACTGAATTAAAAGCACTGCTAAAGTCTAGAAGTACCAACACTGTGAGCAACTTCTCCATGTCGTCGTCAGATGTGGTCATTTATTTTAACTAGAGCCGATACTGTGCTATAACCAGGGTGAAAGCCAGACTTGTACGGACTTAGCAGGCTGTGAGATGAAACATAAAGGGATAGTTGATAGTGAACAATCTTTTCAAGGACCTTGGCTGGGACTAGGATAAAGTTGTTGGATTAGCAACTTTAGGAAGCAGGAAGACATGGGACTTATTACATTATCGTAGATTTAACCCTTTAGCTTGATGGGCATCCGTAAGTCTCAAGTTGTTCCAGTGAGCTGTCGCCACGGAAACACAGTGAAACGTAAAAACATAGATAAAACTCTCATTTTACTTACGGTAAATTCGTGGTTTACTGATAAGTAATGAGCATCATAATATTTCGGTGGGCGTATAGCAATGTGTCGACAAGGCACAGATACTTACGCTAGATATATACAGATTATAGATGTTTCGTTCATGTTTCATTTCATCAACGTCAGTAGGTATATGAATGTACCAATTGATTACTATTACAATATGACTTACTAGCTGTGCCCCGCGGTTTTTACATTACAAATATTTGCTCCGCATGCGTTACAAATAATACTTAGTAAGTATTGGGCTGCACCATCTCTCGGACTTCTGAATTAACCCATTGTTAATCAGAGTTGGTGAGACATAACGGTAGATACCTATTTAATAGATACGTAATTAAGTTCTATCTGAAAATTCTTATTTTTTTTTATTCTTTACTGTAGACCATAAACAAAAGGAAACTTAAAAAACAATACAAAAAAAAACATACTTATACAGTGGTACAAAGGATAATTCTTGTTATTGTTTCTAGTGAATTCCAATATGTATTGGAGTTTCCTGGGGCACTTTTATATTTATTATCTTGTGTCTAGGTTAAGATTGATGGAAACGATTGGTCTAGTGGTTAGTGACCCTGACTGCTACACCGGAGGTCTTGGGTTCTATTCCGACTCTGGACAAATCTTGTGTAATGAACACGATCGTTAGTTCTGTGTCTGGGTGTAATTTATCTATAACATGAATGTGTTTAGAAATATATAAGTATGTGTATCAGTTGTCTGGTTGCCATATTAATACAGGCTCTGCCTAGTTTGGGATCAGATGGCTGTGTGCGAGTTGTCCCAAGATCTTATATTCTTATTATAAATGAAATTTATTTTTGAAAACAGTTTAATACTGGTTCTAGACTTGTCGTAGATAGGTATAAATAGGACACATATCAGCATGGTCAAAACTTTAGAAAAATCAATTTTAGGAAAATGTACCCCGGAGTAGGAATAATAAAAAAATAACAGGTACAAACAAAGTTAAATGCAAACAATTATTTTTGTACCTATTCGTTTGATGATGAGAAAATAAAGGTTTATAATATTATTTACTAGCTGTGTCTGGGACTTCGTCCGCGTGGAATTTTTATAATAATTTTAGATTTTTTCAAGAATCGAACTAATCTCAGTCACTCCATATTACATCAGCTATCTGCCAGTGGAAGTTTCGTCAAAATCGGTCCAGCCGTTCCAGAGATTAGCTGAAACATACAAACAGACAGACAGACAGACAAAAAATTAAAAAAACGTTATACTGATATATGTACCGTATAAACATTCATATGCATGTAGTAAAAAGCGGTTATCAGACACTTAAATTTTATTTATTTATATAGATTTGTGACCACCACCAGTATTATTCCACGAATAAAATTATCTGGCATTGGTAAAACCAGCCTTGTTAGTCTGAATCAAAATAATTGTTTTGAGTAGAATTTTGACCTTGATGTCATGTTTAGTATCTACTGTGCGTTGTAAAGCGTTGCGAACATGTACCTACATAAGGCTAAGTTTAAATACAGACGCATGCGATATCGTACGTTTACTTTGTTTACACAACCTCGTTTGTTTAAACAATGTTTACATGTCTGATATTTTGTGGCGATAAGGTGATTTTTAAGAAAGGAAAAACTATTTAAAATGTAATTTGCAATGTTGTTTTCAGTTCTGCTCAATAACTGTCCTAAAATAAGACTTTCCGCTCACACAATACAGATAAATAAATAAATAAATAAATTACCTAGCTAAAATGAAGGAATTTCGCGAGGTCAATTAAATAACTGACAAACAATAGGTAAATAATAAGTAAATTTTAGTTACCAAAATGATAATGAAATATATTTCTTCATTAAACAGGTAACTCATTTCTTTTACGAGTTTCTCCGGAATCTCCCACGCTAGACGCACAATACCAGTTATTTATTTATTAATTTGCGTATCTTGCTAAATGTTTTATAATATGGGGGGCTAATTCACGCATATCATAAGGAAAAAATAGTGTCTCGAAAATGATATGCAACCAGACATCCATGGCATATTTTACTTGGTTGTCATACATATGTATTTAAGCATATTCTGAGTATTTTACGGTCAATATTAGCAAAAAAAATCGTCAAATAATATATTTGGACAGTGACTCGACATCGGAAATTGAGAACGTGCAATGGTTTTTTTTTGCTTTCAACATTTACAGTATTGTCTTATGCTGGGGCTACATTAGCGAGCGAAGGTTTGTGCGAATCTTTACAATTTCAGAATTCGATTAAAATAAAAATAAGGTCAACTTAAACATAAACTATCAATACTATCAACTTATAAATACATTATAAATCAGTTAATTTATTGACCTCAGATACCCAAGCTAAGATTAAACTTGTGTTATAGGTTTCGTGGCTTCCTCGCAATAATAAATCAATTAGGAAGATAATGTAATAGTTGGGAATATATCAGACTGATAAGTGATATTAATTTAGTCTGTATTGACATCTATACTTAATAGAAGTGTATAAATATAATATATAACAGTGAAGTGAAATAAGGCATTAGGTAATTGTACAATGTTCTTAAGCGTCTGAGATTGTGTGTACATGAGATGAGTATGTCAAGATAGTGTGTATTTGCGCGTACTGTGGGAGGGTACCTCCCTGTACCACCTCCACCCCGCGGAGCCCCATGGTTATGAAGATATCCATGGTTAAAATTTTGAGGTTATAATAGGGCTATTCAGTTATTTGAATGAAAAGGGGTCAAAATTTAGTATCTTTGGGCAGGGGGAGGTGCCCCTTGTGCCCTGGCACCCTTCTCATATAAAGACGACGCATCGTTCAGTAATTTACACATTATAGAATGCGAAGACTTTACAGAATTTACTAAGGGCAAAATAAATGGTAATAACAATTAATTAAATATATTAGTTATAAAAAAGTTAAAACTTTTAAAATATATATATATATATATATATATATATATAAGTATATATAATATATAAGTACTTATATATATATATATATATATATATATATATATATATATATATAGAACTCAAGAACGGGTGCACCGATTTTCTTAATCTTTGATTTAATGTATTCCTCTCCACCCCAAATAGCAGAGTAACTATAAAAACTCGGAAAAATCACGAAAACAAAGATGTTTAACGGGAACTGCTTACGCGGGTGAAACCGCGGGGCATCGCTAGTATATATTATTAAGGTCACAAATTAAAAATATTGATAGTTTGATTTTCTAATTGTTAATCTGTTAACAAAATTATAGAGGTGTGAAGCTGCTAGAGCCATCTATGTGGGGCTTGTGTAGTTGTAGGTTGTCAGTTTGAATAAACTCTGTCTCTTAAAAACAGCACACTGCGTATTATTTATCAGGTTATGGGCAACGCAAAAAATTCAGTTTAGAAGTTAAAACGTGTATTACAGTGTTGTTTCGTGCTTAAAAATGTCGACGAACTATATAGCTAACATACCTAAGTTGAAAGGGCGCGAGAACTATGAGGAGTGGTGTTTTGCAGTGCAAAATTTGCTTGTGTTAGAAGGCATGGCGTCCGCCATTACGGAAAGTTTAAAGTCTTCGGCTACAGCGGTTCAAATAACAGAAGATGCTAAAGCAAAGGCTAAACTAGTGCTTACAATCGACCCATCGCTTTACGTTCACATTAAATACGCAACCACCACGTATGAATTATGGAGCAAGTTGAAGAATATGTTTGATGACACCGGCTACACAAGGAAAATTGGATTGTTACGGAAGCTCATAAACATTCGACTTGAGAATTGTGAATCCATGACTCAGTACGTAACTCAGATTATAGAAACGGGCCAGCGACTCCAAGGTACCGGATTCAATATTACAGATGAATGGATCGGAGCATTAATGTTAGCGGGATTGCCGGAAAAATATAGCCCTATGTTAATGGCAATCGAACATTCTGGCATAGAAATAAGTGCAGACGTCATAAAAACAAAGTTGATGGACATGTGCAGTGAAGTTGGTACGGTTTCCGGTTCAGAAAATGCTTTTGTTGCGAAAGGAATGCAGCGATCAAAATATGGCGACAACAAACATAGTCAAAGACAATCTGTCAATGACACAAGAAAAGCCGTAAAAGTCATAAAATGCTACAAATGCAAGCAGACCGGCCATTATAAAAACCAGTGTACCAACAACGCCCCAAACTCGGAGATGAATAATAGGAAACAATCGAATGCTTTTAGTGCCATATTTTCAAGTGGCCAATTCAATAGCAATGATTGGTACATAGACAGCGGGGCGAGTAAACATATGACTGCAAGGAAAACGTTTATTCAGAATCCATCATATGAGCACGAAACAAAAGAAGTAATAGTTGCGAATCAAACATGTGTACCAGTGCTGTGTTCTGGTGATGTGAACATCATTACAGTAGTGAATGGTGCAGAGTATGACATCACAGTTACAAATGTATTGTGCATACCAGATTTGACTACCAACTTGCTATCCGTGAGTCAGTTGATACAGAATGGCAACGATGTGGTTTTTAAAGAAAACTCTTGCTATGTTTACAATCGACAGAAAGAACTCGTGGGAATGGCAGAATTAGTGGAAGGGGTGTACAGATTATACACTAAGAAAACAGAACAGTTATTAGCAGCAACAGTGGTAGCATCACGTGAAACCTGGCATCGGCGCATGGGACACATAAATAGTGTCAGTTTAGACAGGATGAAAGACGGAGCGGTTACCGGAATACAGTATTCAGACAGGTCAGTTATAAACCAGAATACATGTACTACATGTTGCGAAGGTAAACAGACACGCTCGCCTTTCGGTCATATAGGTACGAGGAGCAGTATTCCACTAGGCGTAATACACGCAGATGTTTGTGGACCGATGGAGTCAACTTCCATTGGAGGAGCCAAGTATTTCCTCATTTTTGTGGACGATTATACTCGCATGGCGTTCGTTTATTTCTTAAAGGCAAAAAGTGAAACCTTTAAATATTTTAAGGAATTTAAAAACATGGCAGAAAATCAAAAGGGAAGTAAAATTAAAATCTTAAGGACGGATAATGGCTTAGAGTTCTGTTCAAATGAGTTTGAAAAATACTTGAAAGACGCAGGTATTATGCATCAAAAAACTAATGTTTATACGCCTCAACAGAATGGCTTGAGTGAACGAATGAACAGATCATTAGTAGAGAAGGCAAGATGTCTGATTTTTGATGCAGGTTTACATAAAAAATTTTGGGCAGAAGCCATAAACACGTCTGTCTACTTAAGGAATAGGTCAGTTGTTACTGGATTAAATAATGTAACTCCATATGAAATTTGGACGAAAAAAAAACCTGACTTAAGCCATGTAAGGATTTTTGGAAGTAAGGTGATGACACATATTCCTAAAGAAAAGCGGTTGAAGTGGGATAAAAAAGCTAAAGAGCTAGTTTTAGTTGGATACGCTGAAAATGTGAAGGGTTATAGGGTTTATGATCCAGAAAATAACTCAATTATGATTAGCAGAGATGTCATCATAATGGAAACATCAAGTGATAATACAGTAGATATTTCAGTTGAGTGCAAGGCTTCAGTGCAGGAGCAGAAAGTGGAAGAACGAGAGAATATATCTTCACATAGCACAGACTCTGAAGTTGAAAATGAAGACAGCGACTGTACATATGTTCCAGAAGATACTACCTTGGGTACCTCAGATGATAGTTTTTTTGACGTAGTATCTGATCCAGATATCCCGCCAGTAAATTTAAACTATGAGGCAACTACCTCCAAGAGAGTAAGGAAAGTACCAGATCGTTTAGGATATAACCATTTATGTATTGCTGAGCCTATTGATCATGATGAAAAGGATATCACTCTTCAAGAAGCCTTAAATGGTCCAGAGAGTAGCTTTTGGAGAGCAGGCATGAAAGAGGAATTGGAATCATTTAGGAAGAATGATGCATGGGAACTTGTCGATCGACCACAGAAAGCAACAATAGTACAATGCAAGTGGGTATTCAAAAAGAAATATGATAGTGCAGGAAATGTGAGATACCGGGCAAGGTTAGTGGCTAAAGGTTTTTCACAAAAAGCAGGTATTGACTATCATGAGACTTTTTCCCCAGTCCTTAGATATTCCACATTGAGATTGTTATTTTCTATAGCAGCAAAACTTAGTTTAGATATACGTCATCTCGATGTAAAAACAGCTTTTTTGAATGGTTACTTGAAGGAAACTGTGTATATGCAAAAACCTGTAACTTATGAAGCTAGTAGTGAGAATAACAAAGTGTTGAAATTAAAACGAGCCATATACGGCCTTAAACAATCCTCTCGTGCCTGGTATCAGAGAGTAAATGATTATTTGATAAGTTTAGGTTATCAAAAGTCGAAATATGAACCTTGTCTATTTACAAGATTTCATGAGAATGTTAAGGTTATTATAGCATTATTTGTGGATGATTTTTTTGTTTTCTCTGACTGTGAAAAGGTAACTATAGACTTGATAAATAAGTTAAGTTGTAAATTTGAAATTAAAGATTTGGGCCAGATAAAACAATGTTTAGGTTTAAGGGTTAATTTGAATAATAATGTTATAACTGTTGATCAAGAACAATATGTAGAAAACCTCTTGAAAAGATTTAACATGTTGCATTGTAAAACTGCAGAAACTCCTATTGAGATTAATTTAAAGTTAGAAAAATCTCAGAATAATAGTTGTGATAATAATTATCCATATAGACAATTAATAGGTAGCTTAATGTACCTGGCAGTATTGACTAGACCAGATATTGCATATGCTGTTAATTATCTAAGTCAGTTTAATAATTCCTATGATGAAACTCATTGGAAACATTTAAAAAGGATCTTAAAATATTTAAAAGGTACTAAGAACTATGGTTTAGTATTTTCTAAAGATGAGTCTTATATTATGGGTTATGTAGATGCAGACTGGGGCTCAGACAGTATTGATAGAAAATCTTATTCTGGGTTTTGTTTTAAAATGTCAAATACTGTTGTTTCTTTTGAGTGTAGGAAGCAAAGAAATGTAGCACTGTCTTCAACAGAAGCTGAATATATTTCAATGTCAGAAGCTAGTAAAGAAGCTATTTATTTAAAAAACTTGTTGTTTGAAATCTTAGGTACTTCAGAACCTATTGTCTTATATAATGATTGCCAGAGTGCTCAAAAATTGGTTTTGAATCCAGTATTTCATCGGAGGTCAAAACACATTGATATTAGATACCATTTTATAAGGGAAGCCGTAGCTAATAGTTTTATTAAAATTGAGTATCTGGAAACAGCTGAAATGCCAGCAGACATTTTAACGAAAAGTTTAGGATCTGTAAAACATAAATATTTTACTGAAAAACTTGGTATTTTGCCTGTTTCACAGTTTTTGTAATTTGTTGGCTTTAGATTATTAATTGATTTTGTTAAGCGGAGGTGTTAATCTGTTAACAAAATTATAGAGGTGTGAAGCTGCTAGAGCCATCTATGTGGGGCTTGTGTAGTTGTAGGTTGTCAGTTTGAATAAACTCTGTCTCTTAAAAACAGCACACTGCGTATTATTTATCACTAATCAGTCATAGTAGGTGTAACGAAGCCTGATTGGACACTTCATATTCTTATACAAAGGTCCTTTTGAAGCTATAATTACTAGTGATCTCAGTATCTAAATATGCTCTAATGTCGAGTAAATGGCAGTGCACTTGGTATTACAATATCCACTAATAGCTGGCTTACTCAGCCATGAAACAATGCTTTAATATATGCAAACTGGTAAGATATATAATCTAGGTATACATGCTAAACGTAATACGTTCCGGAGTTAGACAACCAGAAAACTAAAACATTATCTAATCTAGCTACTCTGCAAAGATAAAATACGCCAGACACTTCACAGAATTTATTACAACTCCTAAAAATATATTGGTTCTGCAGTATTTAAGGAACAGACATTCTAATTAAAAAACATAGAGACTCCGTTAAGATAATGTCGTATTATTATCGGTAATGTCGTACTCTTACCGGGGTTTTTTAAGGTCTACCGCGCAGGAAAATTCCGGTGAAGCAGTCAAAGCCTGCGTTCAAACTAACTGCGTAAATCTATTCATAAAAAAAAGTGTGTGTGTACTTATGTACGCACGTAAGAAGTTATACTTTTTTGGCGGAACAAGATAAAATTCTTTCTCATAAACTGGTATAAAAAGCTCTAAACTCTATAACTGGCATCGGACATCTTGACATATGACATTTTTAACATTATATAGTTTGGAAAAACTAAAATGTTGACTACCTAGCTAACTTCAGGGTGTAGGTTTTCCGACACGGTGTGCGCGCGCATCGTTTTCGAGAATTAATGAGCGGTTTTGCGGAAAACTTCAACCTGTGAATTTTGTGTGACAATGATGCGCGCGCATCTTAAAATTTCACTTTCATATTTTTTTCATAACGCCTAAAGAAGTACATATAACTTCAATAAAAGTATTTTAATTTATATCAATAAATAATACATACGGATAGTTAACCTCAATTATATTGGAGCACTTGAAAAAGTATATAAGCACAATTTTTTTCACTAATATTCACAAATAGTTAGTAATATCAATCAAAATATTCAATTTTTTTCACTAATATTCACAAATAGTTAGTAATATCAATCAAAATATTCAAGTTAATTTTGTGTCACAGATGCGCGCGCATCTTATAATTTCACTCTCATCATTTTTTCATAACGCGCCTAAAGAAGTATAACTTCAAAAAAAAACATTTGCGCAGGATTTAACTGCTTTACTGGACTTTAAAGGACTCTTACCGGTATAAGATCTTTTTACCAGGAAATAGGCGGGAACTCATTTGCGAACCACTGCAGTGAACAAAATCTAATCTAATCTTATAAGCCCGTCTTGTCCCACTGCAGGGCAAAAGCCTCCCTCTCCCTTTTCCACGCACTTCTGTCTTGAACGAAATACTTACCCAAAATAACAAAGAAAAGAACTGTGTGATGATACTAGAGAAATACCTTTTCTATACAGTAGAACAAGCGACCTTCCATTTAAGCTCCCAGTGTACTTTCTATATACGTTTGTGGTTACATCCTTTGGGTGTCGACGTGCGATTTTAGATATTTGAAAGCGTAAATATCGTCCATCGAAATCCCATAGACACTCTAATGACCGAATATTGAAAAGTCAATCAGTTTTAAGTCACCGCTAAGTCTCATGCCGTCTCTGTCAGTTAAAGGTGTAAAGTAGCGGCAGATAGACATTTAGGGACGTCTTAAAGTTAAGTTGCGGTCCAATATTTGGGGGAATAGAACTCTACATACAGACTCGGAGATATGGAGACAATTTTTCATTTAATTTAAGTTTATAAAACTTAGTATTCTGTTAATACCTGCCGCCTGTCTTCTGTCTGGTTTATGACGTCATTATAGCAGTTAACCACTAATTTTAGATTAGATACACTAAGATCTTAGAATCTTAAGTCTGTCATTATTTGGATCAGACTCAAACGCCTTAATTAATAGTTAGGGGCCAATATTAATGGATTAAAATTAAAATTACTGGACTATTATAAAATGTTATTTCCTGATAAATACGATAAATAATGAGGTCATATTTGATTAGTTTCTACTGGTCATTATATTATGTTAAGGACCGATACCTATATGTATATCGCCATTGATTTCGAAATGTGTTTTCGTAAGCATCTCAAATTATTATAGTTTGTTGACTTTGAATAAATGTATACTTACGATACGAGTATAAAAGTCTAGCTAGATAGAGCCTCTGCAAACGTCATAGAAAAACACCACCAAATGGTTAGCTGATTAGAACTTTGGCGCCACTCAGTGCCGATCTAATTAATTATTTGTTGTACTTTATTAACCGACTTCAAAAAAGGTGGAGTCTTTCAATTTGATTCTTACTTTGTAATGTAATTATGTTTTCGTATATTCTTCTTTATGAACCGATTATAATTATTGTTTTAAAATGTTTAAAGTCTAAAAAGTCAAGTTTTTTGCAAGCTTTTCTTGCAATGTATGTATGTTTCAAACCTTGCAAAAAAAAAATATAGTATTACTTTCTGACATCGGATTAAGGCTTAGCACGCACTGCGATTAAACGCGCGCGGTTTAGGAATAGCTGAAAACGCAAAAACGCGCTTCAACACGCACTGCGGCTAGCGTTTTGCTTAAATTTATTTCATTTCACCATGGATTTCTGGCGAGCAGCATGTGTTGTAGCATTGTTATTGAAATTTAAAAAAAGTGTGTGTGTACTTATGTACGCACGTAAGAAGTTATACTTTTTTGGCGGAACAAGATAAAATTCTTTCTCATAAACTGGTATAATAATAAGTATTTAACATTAATAATTTAATAATATTTAGTGTTAATTATATTAAATAAAAGTATTTTAATTTATATCAATAAATAATACATACGGATAGTTAACCTCAATTATATTGGAGCACTTGAATTTATTAGCACATATATAATTCGCACTTGTATGAAACTAAAACACGTGTTGTGAATGTATAAACTAAAACAAGTTGATTGAAACATGTTGATAAATATTATAAATATGAAAACAGTGCTCAGAGGTGACGAGCGTACCAACATGCGCGACTAACTTCATACTGGATGCGCGCGCATCTTAAAATTTCACTCTCATCATTTTTGACGAGCGTACCAACATGCGCGACTAACTTCATACTGTTAATTTTGTGCCAGATGCGCGCGCATCTTAAAATTTCTCTCTCATCATTTTTTCATAACGCGCCTAAAGAAGTATAACTTCAAAAATAGAAAACGTAAACAACGCCGCCGCCATAGGTACTGGGTACATCCACTAACTGATCAAAGACATTTGAAAGGATACTTTTGCAAAATGTACAACAGCGTGCGTCAAAGCCATAACCGGGCTTTAATATTTCTGTCTCTGTATTGATTTAACGATTTGTCATATAATGCCGGCCTTTTTTCCACTTCAATAATAATGTTTTTTGATACATTGTCGTAGTCTACATTCGATGTTTCTGAGTCGGACGACATGACTTAACCTCTGCAAAAACGTCTTTCCTCCGCACTCGCACAGTCGAGACTGAATAAAAACCGAATGCGATTAACCGCCGTGCGTGCGCCACAGTACTGTTACTATGGGACACAAAAAAACCGCGCGTTTTCAAACCGCGGTAAAAACGTAACAAGTTGCGTTTTTAAAATCAGTCACTGAAAATAGTCACTAATGCGTGCGCTTGTATAGAAAGCTATGTGTTACATTTTTTTGCGGTTTCAGACCTGCGGTTAAACGCGGGCGTTTAATCGCAGTGCGTGCTAAGCCTAAGAGGAAATTTTGCATGCGTATTAAGTTCGGTGACAATACAAAAATATGGTGTTTTTGAGCTATTGAGACACTCTTTATGCTCAAAATCCACCATTTTGATTTTTTAAGAATTTACCCAGTGACACTCGCACTATTAAGACAAATCTAACGACGTATCATTTTTCAAAATCGGTGTAGTTACGAGCGGACATAAGTAGAAACGGAAATACATTATATACAAACATATACTTTTTTGGCTTCGCCACAGTCGGATAACAGCTGTATTTATCTTTACAAAAGTCAATAATTTTACAATCGACCTCTTCAAACTGCCACAAATAAAGAAATACGACACCCGTGAGTGCCAGACGCCCGACGCCATTTTTTATGGGCACTAAAAGTCGCGTGTTCTTGCGGTGACGTAAGCACTCCATCGGATAAAAACGAAATAAAGAAACAAAACACATTTAGCGCTCCACATTAACGCGAGAATCTCGCGAGAACGCGCGAAAGCGAGATAGACGAGAGTTCTCGTGACTCGTGACTCATTGCATATCGCACGTGCGAATCGATGATGTAATATGATTATATCATGCGTTGAAACCGCTCGCGCGATGTGAAAACGTCTGTCCTATTTTGGAACTATGCGTTCACTCTCGAAATGGGTATTTACAGAGATGCACAGTTTCTGCTGTCGAGCAATATTATTTTAAATAATATAGTTTTTAAAAAGAAAACGCAGACCACATAATTTACTGTATAAAAACAGAAATCAGCGCGGTGAGGGGGGAGGGCTGTACCACTCCCACGCCTTAGGAGCCCTATGGTTATGGAAATATCCATGGTTAGTGCTATTTAGTTATTATAATGAAAAGGGAAAAAAAAAGATATCGTTTGGCAGGAGAAGAGAGGGGGAAGGTGCCTGTGCTCGGGCACCACTCACATGTAAAAAGGTGACGTACCGTTCTTGAGAAAAACCAATAACAACAGAATAACATCATAATTTAAAAATGTGATTTACAATTTCAAAATAATTCTAATTAATGCTCATTTGGGAATTATAGCATTTGAAACAGGCGCCATCTTCTCTGCCTCTCAGTGCGCAGATTGACGTAGAGTCGTTGTCAAGAGGAACATATTTATCACTAATGCATATTTGGACCGACCAATGGCGTGCGTTTTGATATGTCATAAATTCCGCGTAAAATTTAAAATCCAATGCTGTATGTGGCATGGTTTTTTGTCACGGCTTCAGCACTGCGAGGCTCCGGCAGTCCCACGCGACCTTGTCTTCGCAGATTGTTTTAACGCTCACCACCACAGCTTTGGCTTGCTGGCCAGCCTCAGCCGTGGCGGCGAGCGTTGCAACCTCCTACTCCTCAAACTCGAATCTTATGAGTTATTCCGAATAACGAAATTTTGATGATGCTAGGTCTGACGTCGAGAAAATATCCGAAAATTGTAAATTACTAGATTTTTATCTTATAAAACACGTTTTTGCAATTAGAAAACTTATATTTGCAGTTCGAAATTTAATAGTACCATATGCATGTGTTACATGAGAATTATGCGATAGGTCCTTAGAGAATAAAATAAGAAAACTATTTACTATAGAGTGCGCATATCGAGTATGCACAGTAGGCCCTAGTGTGTAGTGTCAAAAGAGAGCGCGCTGTTTTATTAAAACTATCTCAAAACCTGATATTACCCTAATAATAACGGAATCATCGATATTTTCGCATAAATGTCTGTCGTCGCATAGAAAATCACTTAAATCAGTAAACGATCGTAGTACACTTAGCAAAAAAATTGCCTTCGGTCGGCACAAGGTGCTAATAGCGATGCGCACGCTCTATGTTTGTCTAAGTTTACTCTAAAGATGAACTGTTGACAGTTTTTTCCGTTTACAAAACATTACGTTTGATTTACGTTTGTCAACTAGTTAATCAACTAGTTAAATTCGTCAACGGTTTTTATTCAACGCTGCGACGTTTAACGATTCTCTTCACTGGACTGTTATAATGTTATTTTAGAAACAGTTTGGTTCAATGTAAGTTTTGAAAAACGTTTGATTGATGGTTCTACTTAGATGACCTCTACTTCATTTTTTTTTCAGGCTTATTACTGACTGAATACAATTAGCTATAAACAATATACTGCCTACTGCCTCTTTGGCCCAGCAGTGTGACAAAACGGACTTAGATTAGATTTTAGACATGTAATGTTACCTGTAGTAATGTGGTTGTGAAAAATTTAATTTAATTCTGAAAGTTAATTAACGTTCTCCGAACAACGATATAAATCGATCCATGTACTATTCAAGAACATTCAACACAACACAAGCTACTAAATTCATATGAAAATTATATACAGGTATATTATATAATCAAAGGTTTACGTGTAAACATCTCGATGTTTACACGTTCGCGGCCGCAGCGTCAGCTAGTCGGACGATCCCGAGAATGTGCGTGAGTAAACCATTAAGTTTCTAAATAATTATGAATACTCCTCGCGAAAGTTATTATACAAACAAGTTTAGTATTCTATAAAACGAGTGCCCATCTGACCTCCAGAACGATAAAAAACAACATACCATACAAACACATTTGTTATGCTAAAAACATTTGCGTCACTAGTGCGAGCGTAACATCTGGATATTTATTCAAATATGATGACTTCCTCTTAGACAGACCAGACACACCAGGGTGACTATCAGGAATTTATGTTAGGACATCATTTTTCAGAAGCCGTCTCCATAATTTTGACTCAAACACAGACGCTAAAAATAGCGATGATTTGATCAAGAGGAGTGCCTGTGAACAATTTATTAGTATAAGATACATAATATGACAGCATAGGTCAGAACAATACATTGCCCCGCCTTGTAAATCCGTTATTTTTAAACCACGTCAAGGACGAAAACATAAATAAAAGTTACCCACTTCTTAAATATTTTGAGTGATAATTAACTAATTGTTTTAGATCTAAGGTAAAATTTAAAAAATCAAAATTTGTATCTAAATATTCACCCATCTAAAGTACAAATCATATCCAAAGAAATTCTTCCTTGTTGATAAAGGAACGGGTCACTCGTGTCTGCCGCATGTGTAATGAGCTGTGGGTTAAAACGACAACAGAATTGGCCCCACATAACCACATGCACACCATGTGATAGGTAGGTACGTAGGTACCCACCCACCGGAGCCCCGCCGAGCATGCTTTAGCGAACCCGGGACTCCGGCAAAGGCAAGGACGGGACCGGGGTGTTTTTAGTCGGTGCAAGTCCGACATATCCCCACGTCGTCGTGCCCTCGGCGTGGGTTGAAGTCATTAGATTTTTACCCCGTAACAAAAAAAAAGGTACGTAGGTACTCATTCAGTTAAATAACACAACTGGTTATATAAACATATTTATTAACATTGATTATACAACATTAACCATTAACAATTTATACATAGCGTCAGTTTTATTTAAAACAGTCCCTCGATCTCCCCGGTCTTCGTATTCAAGTCGATGTCATAGATACTCGGTCTTGTGGGTAAACCTGGCATGCGGGAGATCTCCCCAACCATAGGAACGACGAAGCCGGCGCCCACTGACGCGAAAATGTCGTTGATTCGTAGAGTGAATCCTGTCGGAGCACCCTTCACTGACGGGTCGCCCGTCAACGAGTTGGACGTCTTAGCCATGCAAATCGGGAACTTGTCATAACCCTGTAATTTTAAAAAGATTGAATATTATTATCATTGCAAATTAAGTAAGGAGGGTTTTGTACAATAAACTATTGTTTAGTATTATAAAGTATCTTTAGAAAAATAAAGTTAAGTATTTTATTATAACAAGGCGGGATTAAAATTGTAAACGGAATGACAGCGTGCTGCTGGGGTTTCGCGCGCCGTTTCTACTCCACAGCCAGAGCACTTAGGAAGTGGTGAAGCATGTGAGAATAAGGGTGTTGTCTATTGTATTGACGTTCTTAAAGTGTTTGTAATCTAGTTAGAGATTTTGATATTGATTTTTTTTTGTTTGATATAATAACTAAGATAAGATAATAACAACATTGCAGGTACACACTTTTTTTGTACATTCGTCTTCATTATTTATCTGAACGCACGTGCAAGAAGAATGTAACCAGTTAACCTAAGTTAAGATGTGAAAAATCAACAGGGTGTAACCGTAAGGGTATATCTATCCAAAAGTGGCAAAGAGTACATCTGGTACCTATAAAGTCAGTTTACAAAATTTCAGCAAAACTAAGTTAATTAATTAATGGATATACAATTATTCGACACCAAAAATCATAACCAGACCTCTGAATCGATATATTTTTACACTTCGCGAGTGTCGTAGGAAGATATTGATCCGAGCAGTGCGTTGACACGTTTGTTATGATATTTAGTGCCAAATGCCGTGACGACGCGTCGCCACGCTATATAATGGTATATAATTTATATACAGGCTATATGTATTGTAGTAATGTTGATTTTTCCTAATTTGTCTTATCAAGTAAACAAAGTGACGTCATTTCTATCGATGAGATAAAAGAGATGGATGGATTGTGTGAAAGATGATAACATGAGAAAGAAAGGAGTTAATGCTAAGATGACGTATAGTAGAGATAAATGGAAGCAAAATCTGCATTGCGCCGACCCAAAATAAATTGGGAACAGGGCAGGGAAATGATGACAAATTCTATCATTAACTTGAATGTTTCACATCTGCCGGGCGTACCGTGACGGCCAACTTTTTTTTAATCGAATGGTCTTTGTACCTTATTGTAGTGAAGCTGAAACCATCATCAGTTACGTAATTTACGTAATACACTGCAAGGCATCTTTAGGTACTACGGCTCAGATCTATTTTGGTCTATAAAAGCCGAAAAATTGCATAAGATGAGTTTTCAGTAAAAGACAGATTTGTTATAAATACTCTCTGAGGTAAGTTAACGTGAAAACTGCAATCAAATAATCTATTTAAATACATAGAAAATTACAGCGATGTAGTGAGGTGTGCAAAATTTCTTGAAACTTTATAAAATTAGAGATTCTAAACATACGTTTTTCCTAGTAACGAGTAAAAAAAACGAGATCAATTTTTGAGAATTTTCAGAAACGATGAGCTCATTGGGTTTTTCCCAGCACGTAGATTCTGTAAAGTTTAAACAACAACTCGCTTCTCACATCGCTATTCACTCTCACTTCGCATAAGGTTCAAAATGACCTTGATTTCGATCGGATTCGAGTGCGAAGTGAGCGTCGAAGTGACAAGAAAATTACCTTACTGAATCCAATGACTAAAAAAAAATAGAGGACGTGCCCTAAAGATCTAACAGAATTGATAGATATAGAAATATCATACGTTTCTACACAGAAATAAAAATATTATACATGTTTCTTTCTAACATATGTGATTATGCCCATGTAAAAAGAGAAAACCTTATTTTGTCAGACTTCTATAATTGCAATTTTAGACTATGACGTCACGGTAGCCCCGCCTATCGGCCTGTTCGCCATTTTAGTTTTCGATACTCTGAGAGTACAAGAAGTGTCATTTAGCGTTACCGAGCCTTTTATTAATTTTTTTTCGTTTTTCAAAGCATTTATGTGATATAAATTTAACTGAAGCTGTGTGTGACAATTATGATAAAGGCAACCATGCCCAAGTGTTGTGTGAGAGGCTGTGGCTCTCGAAATACAATAAAAAAGTGCCTCTGATATCCCTACACAAGTAATTAAGTTTCCTTTACATATTTATACCAATTTCTAGTCTCAAATCATGTTTAATACTTTTCGGTTACAGATTTTTACCTTTTCATGGATACGATACATTTTCGAAATTATTTCCTTATTTTTGGTTTTATTTATTACGTATTGTTTACATGCTGAATTTAGTGTTGTGATTTGCACAACGGATCAATTTTGCATCGATTAAACCAAAATCAAATTAACCATTTTGATTTAAAAATTGAAACAAGCAATTGTATATAAATAAAACTGTACGCCAATATTATATACCCTACAGGTCTTTGCTCTATCTCACCTTTCCAGCATGGAAGACTTTATTGTAATTGACCTTCTACTTAATACTAATTATAAATATTATTGTACCTATTTGATTGAAATAAAACTGTTCTCCCAATAAATGCATACTAATATCGATTTCTGTTGTTTTATTTTATCAACGTACGTTGTAGTTTTGAATTCCTTGTAATTCCACATTTATTTGATCTTTTTCTCTGGCTTGGTTAACATGTAAGACTTTAATCATATAATAAAATGCGCAGTAAATATTGCTAAAACTATTAGGTGTTAAATATTAAAAATTAAAAATTGAATCAATCTGATCGCTAAAGTTTTTTTTACGGCCAGATTCCGTAACAGCAGACTTTTTATACTAAACTTAATCCTTACTGCGATGTCCTAGAACGACGATCGAAATCAAACCTGCTTTAATATGTCTTTCGTTAAACCACCACTATTCATTTCAAATCACTTCCTCATTTCTATTTTTAAAAGTAATTACATTTAGAGTACCTACGGCCTTCAAAATGAGCCATACATTGATTTTAATCCCTTCTTAAAATTCCAATCATTATTTAAAAGTATTTAGTTGCGATTAATCGGTTTGTAATCAATACGATCAATATAGCATTTCAATGAATGAGCAATTATGGACAGCACTAGAGTGGGTGGAGCCTACGCCATCTTAGTTTATTTTTTGGCACACGAAAAGATCGTTTAGTTCATGTCCTCTATATATTCTTTTGTCATTGACTGAATCCCACTTCTTATGTAATCTCATACTTTATCAATCAAAATCTCACGTCAAATTAGTTCAACTCGCTGAGATGCTCGCAAGTGTAGCGCTAGTGTACATTCGAATTATCAACCGAGTTTTTGAATGTTTCTTCCCTTTGGAAGGTACCACGCAGGAACGTATTTCATAACACTTCTTTAGTAAGGACGTTGTAAACTAAAAACAGGTACCAGACTAACCTTGCTGGTAAATATCTTGATCTTATTGAGCACTTCATCAGTGTACTCAATCTGGCCTGCGCCGTACATCTCGGTCGCGATGATCTTAATCTTATCCTGGATGGACAAGCCGAGTGGGTAAAGGTAGTCGAACTTGGAGCTGGACTCGCAAGCATCGATGACGGCGTCTGCGAGCTCTAGGGCTCCGAGACCACCCTTGGCCCAGTGGTCACACAACTCGGCCCTGAAAGCTCCGTTCTTCAGCGCGAACTCTTTCACCATGTTGAGTTCGGCAAGTGTGTCGTTTCTGGAAAATAATAATAGGCATAATTGCAGACAAAAAGATATTTAGATTTATTGCTTTATATCGAAATTTGAACCAAATATAGATAGATGCAATAATGTAAATATTTTGATAGAAAATTTTGAGGTAAGTCAAATAACTTGCGTTTAGAATGTTGTTAGTTGCTGACTACAGTAATATAATATCCTGGGACATCTTACATACTGCCATCTGATCCCAAACTAGACAGAGCCTGTTTAATGGCAACCAGACAACTGATAAACATACATAAATATTTCTAAATACATACATATTATAGATAAATTACACCCAGACACAGAACAAATGATCGTGTTCGTCACACAAAGCTTTGTTCGTATTATATCTTACAATATTCTTACCATAGTCAAATACATTTTGGCGGTACTAGGAATGTTACTGACCCATGTTTGTTGATGGCAACAACGACTGGAACACCGAACTTCTTGCCATTGGTAATGTGTTTGCCCAAGTTGCACAGTCCTTTGCTCAACAGCTCCAAATTTTCCTAAAAATAAAAAAGAAACCTAATTTACCTCTATTTAGAATAGCTCGCTGAAGGCCGACCAAAGTAGAGCGGTCGGAATATAAATAACTAACATTACTGGTACAACCATACCAATATTATAAATGCGTCTAACTCTAGTAGTTAACGATTTTTGGCAAGCAAGGCTTGTCTATTTATAATTTAAGAATGTTTTCTGCCGTTATAGGCACATAAAAAGTCTGGAACATTTCCAGTATTTATTGACTGTAGCGAGAACGGACACAAAGTTTGTTTGCAATAATCTGTACTCTGTCAAAGCCTGTAAGGCCGTCTGTTCAGGGACTGCTTGATATATGATATAATACTAGTTTATCATGCAGTCGCAACTTGAAGCTGCTTAGACCAGTTGACAAAACAAAAAGCGAGCGCACGTGAGACGTTTAGTGAAGAGCGTGGGCGAGGGGTAAGCAAGAGAGAGTAGTCGACAACTCGAGAAGTCCGTGTGTCGTGCATGTGTTGGTCACTGGCTAACTGCCGGAGCAGTCCATGTATGTCTTTTTTTTTTGGAAGAAGTCTACTGCAGTTAGCCTGAACGCAGGCTTTGACTGCTTCACCGGACTTTTGGGCGAGAATCTTAAGGGCCTCCAGCCAAAGCAAAGTAAAATAAACTAACTACGTCAGCAACGTTCACTAAGGGTACCCTCTGCGGGTTCGGATCTCGACTTAATGCGTTGCTAACTATCTTAATAAGGCAAAAACAGCAAGGGATAGCTGGATCTATGTTTTTATTATTTAGGGACATTTTTATTTCTAGTTTGGAAGGCTCGGGCCAGCTTGATCTAGGAACGGGGGGGTAATGTCCGTGTATGTGCTAACCTTACCTGTACATATACTTCGTGCAGGGGTAGTCCGGGAGACACGGGGGGACCACCTCCGTGCATTTTTAGAGCGCGAACAGTTGACACGATGACGGCGCAATGCGGGCGGTCTCCACTCGCGCGGCATTTGATGTCGAAGAACTTCTCCATGCCTTAAACAAGCAATATTATAATTATTATCAATCCTAAGACAATAACGAAAAGTTTACAGTAAGAGGCAGGTAAACATATCAGAGGGTTATTAAGTTATTGCTGTCCCCCGCGACGTCGTCCGCGTGTTTTACTTTCAAGGGTTACGTGTGTTTTGCGCGAAACCCTATTTCTTTTTCTAAAATAAAATTACATATAAATAATATATCCTCAGCCCATAACCTCAGAAGTATTGGTTGTAGCGTGATGTTATATAGCCTATAGCCTTGCTCAATAAACGGACTATCCAATACAAAAGTATTTTTTCGAACCACTAGTTCCTGAGATTAGCGCGTTCAAATAAACTCTTCAATTTATAATATTATTAAGTAATAGATAATTAATCACATAAAAGAAAATTACTCTATATAGGTATATATAGCTAGCGAATTATACACACAAATACTAAAGAAAAGATTCGGTTTTTTTACACAGAAACAAAACTGCATTTACAATATTTTTAAATACGCTTGTCATTCGCGAATTATTCGTCGCGACATGCCAAAAATATACAATTGGAGTCAATTAAACACAATTTTTTAAACTATTAGGTACCTATCTTTTTGAACAGTGTCATTGTGACAATTAGATAATTGAGCTAAATTATACCGCGTGACTTTGTGGTCGGACATCACGTGACTGTTTTGGTAAAGTAATTACAAAGTTGCAAGAGGCTCCCGATATTTATACATTTTTCTCGCAATTTCTTCGAATATGCACAAAATGATAGAACAGCGAGGCTGTACTGATAAGCGACAGTTATTTTTTAAGCTTACGCCCTCTAACGCCACAGCGGCAGTCTCCGAAAACCGAATTTTAGCTTTGACGTTTGATTTTGCTGCATACCATTCAAAGAATAATATTATTAAGTAATAGTGGGAAGACGCTCGAATAATCGCGCGGGACCGGCCGGCTTGGAGAAAACTTGTTGGGGCCCTCTGCACCAGCGGGGTGCCTTAGGACAACAACAACAACAACAACAACATTTTAAGAATTGTTTCTACTTCACCGGAATTAAATAAATACCTTATTTTACATGGAGCGATTGCCTAAACTCCACAACCATATAGTGGGAATTACTGTAGGTATCTTGCTAATGCTTGCTTATGCTTAGCCGATTCGCAAGAAATAAAGGGCTCGGCTTCCATTCTAATCGTATTCAGTTGAATATCCTACTATTTATTGATCATCCATCTATACTATATATTATATATACTTATAATAAATCTGTAGAGAGGTCAATTCTGTACATCAAATGTATTTTCAAAATAACTATCAGGGGGTGATTAGTGATCGATACTGATGCCAAAAATGCAATCAGTAAAATTTTTGTCTGTCTGTCTGTCTGTCTGTCTGTCTGTATGTTCCTTATAGAAACAAAAACTACTAGACGGATTTTAACGAAACTTGGTACAATTATTCTTCATACTCCTGGGCAGGTTATAGTATACTTTTCATCACGCTACAATCAATAGGAGCAGAGCAGTGAAGGGAAATGTTGGGAAAACGGGAGAAGTTACTCCATTTTTTAAGCTTCCGTCGCGTATGCAGCCTTTATGGTTAAACTACATAGAAATCATGTATGACGGAAATGTTCTACATAAAATTATTTAAAAAAAATATCCCACAACAGCATATGTCTATCTTTTATGGATGCCTCACAATAACACGTGTAACTCCCGATAGCTTAGCAGTTCGGAGCTTTCTGATTATATTGATTACTCTTACGTTTATAATATCTTATATCATCCCTAATTAAAAAAAAGTTAACATTATTACCTATTCAATAATAAAAGAATCATAGAAACCGGTATAGAAACACACATGAAATACGATAATAAGCCATCGCGCCGTCGCCTTTGAATACTGAATCATGCTGTAAGGATTATTTTTGTGTAACGTGACATATTATATTTCCCTACTAAAATACGAAAGTCAATCTGTCTGTTACATCAAAACCTCTGGACCGTGAGGAAGGACATATGCTACTTTTTTACGAAAAACGACGGAAACGCGGACGAAGTCGCGGGCAAAAGCTAGTACAAAATAAAATACCAATATCAGATCCGAAGCCGGCCTCAGTGGCGACGTATCCGTTCTCGCCGGCGAGTTTCATGGCGATCTTGTCAGCGAGGATGGAGGAGCAGCCGTGCGCGATGTTGGCGAAGGGCCCGGTGTGCACCAGCACTGGCGTGCCCTCCAGCGACTGCATTAGCGTCGGCTCGAATGCGTCGCGGAGAAGCACTAGTAAAGCTCCTGTCATACCCTGAAGTTAAGGAAATAAATTTTACATATAAATTAGTTTTTTGGAACCGGCTGTCGGGATGGGAATACTTAATGTCATTCGTAAATATGTGCTAGATTATAGTATACACTGATAAATTGTGGCTTTATGTCTTAGTTGTTGATATTTCAAAGTTAATTAATTTTAGTTGAATTTGCAGTAAAAATCATATTCAGTCATGTACTGACGCACGGCATTATACGCTAAACTTGACTGATACGTGCATTTATTTAATTAAAAAAAAAAAAATTACCAAATCATCAGCAGTGACAGGGTTGCCGCTCTTGTCTAAGGCCACCACCATATTAGCGAGCCTCTCTTTTATGTTGTCCACGTCTGTGCCCAAGGCCAGGATGGCCATGATCTCGGAGGCCACGGAGATGTCGAACGCGGTCTCTCGCGTAAAACCCTTCTCGGTGGGCGACTGACCGATCGTGATCTTACGGAGATACCTGTCATTTAAGTCCACGACTGTAAGAGAAAAAAAAACTTTTATAATTTTTCATAAAATTTTATCCATTATTGGAAATATGCGTTTAATTACTATTTTTTTTTAATTTTTTGAAATTCTAGACAATATTGTCCAAATTTCATGTCTTACATAATTATTTGGTTATATTAAGAAAATGGTATTCAGTTAAATACCTAATAGAAAAATTTCATTTTCATAGCACGCATACAGCCCAGCCCTTCTTTATTAAATCTTACTTAAGTTGGTCAGAAAAAAACATATTCCAGTTAAAAATGCTTACCTCTGTTCCACATAATTTTCGTGGTATCAATGTTAAGTCTAGCAAACTTAGTTTTCTCCTCATCAGTGAGGGTATCGGGATCTGTCTTCTTGATGCCCAACCGCTGGAGTCTCCTCAACTGGATCGGGGAGAACTTCCTGACTCCCTTCATTTTTGGAACTAGTCTGTCGAAAAGCGGTCCATCTTTCTGAGTGAGCTCGTGGAAGATCCTGGCGTCCATTTGGGCCGCGAGGAGGTTGTTTGCAGCTGTCACGGCGTGGATGTCACCCGTCAAGTGAAGGTTGAACTCTTCCATGGGTATAACCTGAAGAAGAAGAAGATGACAATTAAATATTTTTTTAAAGGGTCGAGACTAAGTTTTTGAATTTTGCGATATTGTACTAAAACGAATAAAAAATACTAAGAAACATTTAACTGATTGTAAAAGTTACCTTGAAAACTGTTCTTTATTTGTTGGATATATTTTTGCTGTATTTTATAGAATGCTATTGTTGCCAAAGTTCAGTTGACTTTAAAAAGAAAAAGTAAATCCCACCAAAAACATTCAATGTAAAAAGAGCCAAGTCTCTCTACGCAATACTTCCATCGTAAAAAGTTTTGAGATCGCATAGGAGCCAAGTCCTGTTCAACTTAATTTGTAATAATAAATCAATATTTTATGACTATATTAGTTTTGTTTACATTACAATAACAGTGACCTGTCTGTGCCCTGTAGCAGGACATTTAAAGGCTTTATTATTTACAAACAGGTACCTGTGAGTAACCGCCTCCAGCGGCGCCACCCTTGACTCCGAAGGTTGGTCCCTGGCTGGGCTGGCGCATGCAGGCGAAGGAGTTGCGGCCGCGGTGCGCCGACAGCGCCTGCACCAGCCCCAGCAGAGTGGTGCTCTTACCCTCGCCCAATGGGGTAGGGGTTATTCTGGAATAAAATTGACACCGATTTTCAATAAACTTCCAAAAAGGTTATTTATTCGTAAGTAGGTAATAATATACGTAATTGACTTTTTTAAAACTTTTTCGAATGTCAAAAACGTAATGCTAGTTGGAGCGCCTACAGATGAAGTATACAAAAAAACACAATTATTTAATATTAAACAATTACACACTTATTATACTTGCATATTGGTTAGAAACATTATAACACACTCAATACACACAAATATACAATTGCATAAAAAAATCATTACACGTAACTTAAGGAACAAAGACAAAATTGAATTAATTACCCCGCGTACCAATTATGGAAAGAAAACAATATTGTTCGAGGGAGCAAAGTTTTACAATAGCTTACCAAAGGAAGTGAAAGAGTGCGACACTATCCATGTATTAAAAAAAAAACTAAGAGAATTTGTAAAGTCAATGTAATATGTGCGCCCCTGAGGCAAAATAATATGGTAAATTTTTAGTTCATTGTATCTCATTTTAAGTGAACCTGGTATGTTCTTATGAGAAATAAATAAATTCTTTAAACCTATATTGAATAGTAGTAAATGTTTCCGTCCTTGTTTTACATCGGAAATATCCTTACTAATATTATAAATGCGTAAGTAGCTCTGTCTGTCTGTTTGTCTTTCGCACTTTCAAGCCAAAACTACTAAACCGATTTAAATGAAATTTGGTATACCGATGATGGTATACAGCCTACAGCCTGAGAAAGGACATGGGCTACTTTTTGCCGCGATAACCTATATTCACGCGGGCAGAGCCGCGGGAAACACCTATTTATATATACGTTAGAGTTAAAACCCGATCTTAGTTAAAACGCGTTCTCCCTAGTTAAAACTACGTAATTGCCTTTGTTAGAACTTATATTAACTGATGTTCAAAAATGAAAACCAGTGATAAATAGTTTTAAAGAGGGAAGACGCGATATCTTCAGACCGAATTTCGGCCTAGCGGCCAAATATTATATATAATGTGCACGCGAAAACACACACAAGGAACAGAAAGTGCACCACTTTCTGTTCCTTCACTCTCATAGTCCGATGAGACGGCAGACCGACACGCCCAAAACGAGATTTTCCAGAAAAACCTAGTAACTATTTTGGCCCGACCCGGGATTCGAACTCGAGACCTCGGCACAGCAGTTGCGCTTGCGATCACTAGACAAACGAGGCAGTCATATAAACATATCATTTGACCCGAGAACGTTTCCCTAGTTGCCGCAATTTTGTAAAGGTACCTCATAAAAAGGCAATTATCCCTCACTTTAAAACAAAATTTGGTAAAAAAAAAACATATTTTTTAACAGAAAGAAATCACAATTTTTTGAATATAGGATCAACGAATTAACCACCTACTTACCCAGCAACTACGATGTACTTGCCGCTCTGTTGGTTCCGCATCCTGTCTATCACGGAGAGCGAGATCTTGGCCTTGGTGCGGCCGTATTGCGACACCTCGTTGGAGAACAGCCCGATCTCGTGAGCCAGCTCGCTGATGTCCTTAGGCTTCTGCGACCGAGCTATCACTATGTCGCTGGAAAGTTGGACATAGATTTATAACCGTTTGAAAAATAGAGGTCGGCAAGGATTTTATCATATTTTAACCATGTGGGGTGTGTAAAAATGTTTTATTTCTTCTGTTGCCAGAAAATGTATCCGGAAATAACTATTGATTTATTGGAGATGATAATATTCAAGCGCTATGAGACATGTAAGGTACTAGTATATTTGCTTATTTATTCTCTTATACAGGTAAAAATTGTACACGATTCTGCGTAGGTACGTGATATAGAAGGTGTCGTTTTGCATTCTCGTCAAATTCAAGGAGGTACCTATGTTTATTTAAAACAAACGGTTTACTCACGTACATTTTCGCGAGTCGAACTGTTAAATGAATCAGTTCGACTCGCGACACCACCGCCGCCGCGTCAGCTCATGATTAGGGACTCCTATTGAGTCTGAAACTAGTCGGGCGATCCCGAAAATGTACGTGAGTAAACCGTTTGTTTTAAATAAATATGAATACTCCTCACGAAAGTTATTATACAAAGGTACCTATGTTAATGATTCTCGGCAGGAATCAATAATCATCAATAAAATAAGTAGCTTTATTTTTTATTTTTCTAATTTTCGGAAATCGGCATACGTGGGCCATGCATTTCAAATCGCGGCCCGTGTGATACCGCCTGTAACTGCTCTTTTACAACATACACATATAGACTACCAACTACAAACGCAACGGGGCGATTCTGTTCTTTGAAAGTGGTGTATTCTCAAATACTGTCAAACTTAAAAAACTAAAAAAAACAGTTATGTTTTAATTATTGAGCAGATATCGTAATTTAATTTAATTAATTATGTCTTTCATAACATCCTCCTAAAATTTGACGAAACAGCAAAACGACACGTAGTAGAATTAAAAAAAATATATATTTGAGAAACTAACCTGGGTGGCGGAGAGAGCGGGATAATCCTGAGCGGTCTGAGCGGCCAGGTGGGCGCGAGCAAGCGGTCGAGCTGTCTACGAGCAGCCAGCACGGTGTTCTTCATGAGCATCGCCACGGTCATGGGGCCCACGCCGCCCGGCACCGGCGTCACGTGCGACGCCACCAGCACCGCCTCACCATACGCTACGTCGCCCACCAAACGCTGGCCACTCTTCTTTGTCGGATCTATGTTATTTGGACTTTCAGTTAAAATAACGATAAATTGAGACGTGCAAATGTTGACACTGCGCCATTAATGCACCATCTTCCTAGTGCTCCACACATCAGTTAAGAGGCTTCCCGATTGGAATTAAGTAATTTCACCTAGTGGTAATAGAACCAAAAGTTCCGAACCAGTCACTCCGGAAATTGTAAATCTTATCAGTAATAACCAATTTTCCGGCAATAAATTATGTATTGGTCATTTCGCGGCACTACGTGTAAGTTTTCACAGTCCTTATCTCCGTGCAGCGCTGGTGCGGTAACGCGAGCACTGCGCCACTCAGTCACTGCTACCGGATTGTTTTGTTTCAATCGCCTGTTCCGTCTATTGTCATTCCATTACTCTTTTTGACAACAATAAATATTTTTGGTATGTTTTGACTGAAGTTAGTTTGCTTTGACACACTTCAGCCATTGTTCTTATTCTATAATGGCTATTATTTATACAATCGAGGTTAGTGAAACTCACCTGCAATGGGGTTGATCCCACAGTCGATGACTACCGCGCCAGGTTTAATCCATGATCCGCGAACCATTTCTCCTCTTCCAATAGCCACCACAAGAATATCAGCCGTTTTTGTCTGTAAAGACATCGATCAATCCTTAAATTATAAAGGTAAGTCATTACCCAAAAGAGAAAAAAAAAAAAGGACGAGTTGCACTCCGGGAGTGCCGGCAGAAGTGAAAACTTAAATATTAACGTTGTGCATTTTTGATATTTTGAATAGTTAGGGAATAATTTTGCACGAATTGCTTTAATTGTCAGTATAAAAGTACTATGATTTATGTGGTACAATACAATATTTATTTATTGCGCTATCGTACACAAACATGACAATTTATATTACATTAAAAAGTTTATCTCTCAGAAAAATCAACTTCCATCCATAATTTCGACGACTTTTTCACCATCATTAATACCAGAACCATCATCGCCAATCTCTAAAACCGATACGATCGGTTTATGATAGCTGAAGTAAGAAACGACCAGTTTTGATTCGAACCTATTTAAATGTCTAAACACACACAAACATTCGCGCAAGCGCCTTGCGCCGCCTAAACGAAACAGCAGGCGCAGCCATACATTTTCGCCGCGCCGTAGAAAGAAAGGGGGATACTTCCTCTCCTACGCCGCGCCGGCGGCTGTCTACTCTCTATCCGTCTTACGAATTTTTGATCTGGGTCACGTGTCCTGACGCGAGTTTAACATTTTTTACCCATTACAAAAAAAGTGTACAACGCCGATAAAGAAGTTTTCACATCAAAAATTGGCAATGTGGTTACTTACGATTTCACTCAAGTTCTTGGTCTTGGAGTGGCAGACA
Organism: Diachrysia chrysitis; assembly: GCA_932294365.1. Classification (NCBI taxonomy): domain Eukaryota; kingdom Metazoa; phylum Arthropoda; class Insecta; order Lepidoptera; family Noctuidae; genus Diachrysia; species Diachrysia chrysitis. Next base: position 6,413,437 of record OW028661.1, read on the forward strand.
GTAACGGTAGCATGCTCCCACTTGAGGAGCTCGGACACGGGGGTGCCGACAATGCGACTACGGCCCAGCACTACGACGTTCTTGCCCGCGATGTCCACGCCCGCGCGCTTGATCAGCTCTACGCAGCCCGCCGGCGTGCACGGGATGAACCCCGAGAAGTCACCCACGGCCACACGACCCTCGTTTATTGTGTTCAATCTGACGAAGAATACGATATAGGCGATTAATCAATCTATCTATAAATTCTTTGTCGTGTAAAAAAAAGTTTATGGTTATGGTACCTATGGTAATCTTAACAAAGTAGGTAATAGAGTTCTAACGGAGGTTTAAAATGACGTTTCATTAAAATCAGAAAAGTTATTTCGCTTAAAAGATAAAAGATACACAGACACTAAAGGCTTGTTATTGTAACAAAAATAATACAAAATAATTGCAGTCAGCAGGTAACTCTAATTCTTTAGTACTTATTACTTTAAAAACTTCTTGTTCGCTGCATATAGCAGCGAACAAGAAGTTGCTGAACAAGAAGCTGGGGCTAGGCAGAAGTAAAGATAAAACCGGTTACCCATCGACATCTTTGTCGGGAGACACGGCGTCGGTGATCCTGTGTGAGTCGATGGGGTGTGCGGAGTCCAGGGGCATCTGCACGATGATCCCGTGCACGTCTGGAGACTCGTTCAAAGTCGTGATTTTGGCCAGCAACTGGAGAATAGTTAATTAGTTGAAGTTTCAGTCAGTTTTTTAATGTTTTATCTGACTGTCGGCTGGACTTATTTTGATAAGATTTTACCGTCAAGGGTTGCTGACTATGAACCTGTTATTTATATAGAAAGTAACTTAGGCTAATTTTCTAGCTGAAAATATTTAGCGTTTCGAGCAAAAACAAAACTTGCTCAAATTAGGGACAAATTCCATTCGTAAATTTTGACGTTTTATTGATTATATGTTACAAGAATCTCTCTTGAGAGAGGCTGCCGTGACTAATTCTTACATAGGGCCCTCCTTTTAAGTTAAAGCAATACCTGTGTTAGGAAGACCCGCACTTTAATAACAAATTATAAAATGGTATTTTCTAAAATAGTGTGTGTCTGTGTGTGTGTGGGTTTGGGTCGATGTGTAAGTGCATGTAGTACTTAAAATCGAGAAAGTATCTTAACCTCCAAAGTTGATACGTTATGTAGAGGTCAAATACCTTTTTGATATTAGATTAATAAATAACCACTTTTGTTTACTGAAAATGTAAGTTTAATTGCTTAATTATGTATTTATGTAAGCAATAACACATCTGTGATGTATTTGATATCTCGGTTACATCATTCAAAGAAAACAGTAAACATTTATTGTAAACTATTTTGATACGCTATCACTGAGTCAAAGAGTTCAAGGTGTGATAGACGCAACTTGTTTATAGTTCTCATACAATTTTTTTATGTTATTCGTTAAAAATTAAAAGGGATGAAAGTCATGACCACAAAGACAATCATAATTAATTATTGACTGGCTGTTTCCCACGGCTCCGCCCGTCGCCCGCAAGAGCAAATGTAACAATTATCACCAAAAACTTTTTAAAATGAACAAATTTCTATATTAATTTTTATATTACACTTTTTCTTTGAAAAAAAAGCCGTAGGTATACCTACCTACAAAACGATAAAAAATTAAAAAGTGGAGGTTTCATAAAATATGCTCTATAGTTTTTGTGCGATTATCTTTTTTTGACCCGCATTAGACATAACTTCACAAATTAATTACACTATATACCTAATATAAAAAGAGAGGCCTATGCCCAGCAGTGGGATGACAAAGGCTGTGGATGATGATGATGATGATATAATATAAAAGATATCAAAAATGTTCATTTATGAAATTAATGAGAAAAATTTCTAGGTGAATTTTTATTTTTTTCTAATCATTAATACTAGATTTTTAAACGTGATCTTCACTTTAATATTGTCAAAAGTCGTTGAATCGCGTCTTAACGTTTGTACGATTATTTTAAGAAAAGTCTACATATCTACTCAATTTGCACTATTAACATAGGTACCTATTGCACACAGAACAGATAAATAGTTTTGCACAACTCAAGAGATGGAATTTTGCTGCAGTCTTCTCAAAAGGCGTTTAAAACCGTTTGTTCGTCGCGAACATAAAATCACTAAACAAACATTCATTTTATGCTTGAAATTTCTTGACGGAATTTGTACCCAAAAGACCGGTAAACAATAAAAAGCAATAAATAAAAACCGTTAGCTACGCAAAACAAAGGCGCGAAAAAAGAGAGAGTCTCGGACCGAACTTTACCTAGGTCAGAATACAATAGGGTGTTAATTACCTCTGTCTCAGTGATATCCCTGGGCAGTTTGACGTGTTCGGCCACGATGCCTATATTCTCAGCAGCCTTGAGCTTCATCCTGATGTAGACATTGGAGTCCTCGCGACCACCGACCTGCACGATCGCCAGCCGTGGCTCGAAGCTCGACCATTTCGACCGAGCCTCCGACACTTGCTGCCGAAGATCATTCTCGATGGACCTGAAAAAAAAAGTTAGTACGTAAACCAGACGGTAACTCCGATTACTTCCTGTGAGTACAATACTTTTGGTCTTTTTAGTTTTTTTCAACAAGTACTTAGCGGTACTGGATAGAAGAACTTGAAGAAACCGTTGCACAGCGATGAGAAAAACAATATCTTACAAAAAAAACGTTAGTCACTTAGTTAAACTCTGGAGGGCTTAAGTTTACTACCCTAACAGCTTATAAGGTACTTAGTAAGCATTAGACCTGTGGCGTTAACTGGAAGTTGCTAGCAGTTACTCCAGAGTTAAAGCCTTTATCAGGTAGGTACCTAATATTATGGACAACTGTAGGTGAAATTTTGGCTACGTGTAAAATACGTAAAAAGTATTTTTTTAATAATACAAAATTTACAATCTGACAAATATGAATAACAACGAAAAAATAATTTATGAATAAATTAAAAAAATGCAAATAATTATCACGGAATAGGCTTTACGTATAATAAAATAATAAATATTTACTTAGCCACTACAGTTCCCGAAATCGGTTGTGCGACCATGTTTAGTGTAGACCGTTAGCCTGGTCAGTCCCCGGTCGATTGGAGTCCGAAGCGAGCGGACCTCGAGACTTGAAGCCGACCCCGCTGATAACCCCAACATGGTCTTAACAAAATATGCCTCAAAATAACCGGTTTAAAGGTGTTTTGGACAACAATTTCCTGTACTTTTCTAGTTATTTTCACCCAACTGCGCCAGAAGCCTGATAAGGTTTAGTTATCAAATCATTCGGGAATATGTAGATTATATGATAATAGTGCCTAATTTTCATTAATAGCCATGTTCTTTGAATGTTATCCTTTATTTTCTTTATTGTAGTAAACTAGATAGGTACCTACTTTATAAACAAAAATATTTTCATGTACGTACCTATATTTCTAGTAGGTACCTACGAAGATATCGTGTACAAGCATCAGTACTATTATATATATTTTGTGGTACAAGTAGAAACCTACTTAATCTATGTAGACAGATACTCTACCGAATAATTACTTATTCGACGTGTGTGAGTTCTTTATTGTATTTATTAAGATATTTCCTTTATTTTATGTTTAATGCATAAAATAAAGAAAATAAAATTAAAATTTTATGTACAAAGGCGAGCTTAACTCAAAACTGGGTATTCTTCCAGCAAAACCTTTAAGGCACAGAGAGAAATTAATTAACGTCCAAGGTCTAAGTGTACAGGCCAAATAACTTAAAAGATTAGTAAATTTTAATAGATAGGCTTAAATTTAACATAACTATTTAAACCTCGTGCCTTCTATACATGAGAAGCGACCTGCGCCCAGCAGTGGGACATGTATAGGCTAGTATAATTATTATTATAATCTATACTAATATATAAAGCTGAAGAGTTTGTTTGTTTGTTTGAACGAGCTAATCTCAGGAACTACTGGTCCGATTTGAAAAATTCTTTCAGTGTTGGATAGCCCATTTATCGAGGAAGTCTATAGGCTATATAAAATTACGCTGCTACCAAAAGGAGCAAAGCATAAATGAAAAATTTTGCAAAAATTAAAACCGTTGAAACTAAAACACGCGGACAAAGTCGCGGGGGAAAGCTAGTATTATATATAAGTAATAATTTATTGCCTAAGTGAGCCTAATTATTGTTTACGTACTTAATTTTTATACGTAAATTATAATGTGATGAACTCATGTCATAAAATGATCATAATTTGTAAACAACACAAGATAGATATTTCACAATATTTTGCATATTGCAACGTTTTGTTTTCAGTAGGTACCTATAAAGAGATTAGATACTATGGGTACCTACCTTTTTTACAAATTAAAGACATAAATATTAATCAAAATAAACCCCCTACCTTAAACTCGCACTAAAAATTTGTCTCACAATTAGCCTGAACGGTGAACTTTTGTACAAAAACATTATAAAATAAACAGGTATCTATTATCGATATAGCGACCACCAGCAAACTACTCAATGATAGGAATATTGGGATAATTAAAACACAGCGACAGTTATACTACGCCATTTGAAAAATAAATTTAAGATAATACGAACTGTATCTAATTATGTAAATTGTTTATGCTTGTACTTCGAACAAACATATTATTTTTGTATTGTGTAGATAGGTCAACAAATGATGGATACTGACGTACGTACATTACGATAAGAAATATAACGATCTTGAGACAACAGTAAATTGTTGTACCATATGACCGTTGCAAGGGCAAAATTTGCTAACTGCTTATATAATTCTTTTAAAATATGTGTAATGTCTTTAGTTGTCACGGTCAAGGCAGACAACAGCGTATTGACCTGCCTTTAAATATGTTATTATAAAATTATTAAAAATTTTCAATTTTAGAAAAGCTCCGATAAAATAATAAAACAGGTGACGCTGCTTTTCATAAATAAAGATAAGAACCATCTAGATCATACAAACAAAAGCTTTCTATCAGACTAAATCATCAAAAGCGGTTTGTACGTTTAGGTGCTATTTAAAATCAAACGGCCCAGACATACTCTCTCCTACCCCGACGATAAAACAACGCTTCTCCAAGAAGCATTCGATTTAGCTAGCAGTAGCAATACAAAACACAACCGCCGTATATTACGTCCTCGCCGGCGAGGACCGTCGCGTATAAATAATTGTAACGTAAATGTTTCATGTTTTCATGTTTATTTGGCGCAGTCCTTAATGCCTGCCCCCCTACACAAGTGGCATTTCGGCAATCGTTAATGATGATAAAATCGATAAAATGACATTAGACATAATGGAAATGATATTTCGTTTCGATAAGTCACGTGATTTGGACTTGTCACTTCCATACATTTGACCGAATCGATCAGCGTTATCGCTTGTCGAAATGTCACCCCCTAGACAAGTGATAAAATTATTCGTTTTGCTAACGGACGGTAGAATTTTCTAAGCAAAACGAAGAAGATTCTACCGTCCGTTAGTGAAACGAATCGTTTTTTGAATATAGGAACTGGCCATCAATGTTCGTTTATTATTATTGTTATCGAAGACAGCGTGCTGCTGTGGAGTTTGTTGCGCCGTTTCTTCGCCACAGCCAGAGCACTTAAGAAGCGATAAAGGCGGGCGAATCAGGGTCTATCTTTAATATTGACATTAAAAAATTGCTACTTTGTCGCCTATTTTAATCACATGTGAATTTTGAATTTAAAGTGTTAGTTAGTGTGATAACATTAAAGTATGTCTATATAAACTACTGGGTATTTTAATTAAGTAAAATTAAAATACCTAGTAGTTTTATATTATCTACCAACAAATAAAAGTACCATTAAGTTTGAATAATCTACAGTGAAAAACGAATAAGTATCAGTATTATCTACTTAGAAATAGTTTAGGCATCAGTAATTACTATGCAATAAAAAATACATACGTACAGTGAAACAGAACCTCCGTCATAGTCATATTGTAATTTTTGTTGTCTTCCAACGTTACAAATCAGTGAAATCCCAATGTCGACACCCACGCGGGCAGAGCCGTGGGCAACAGCTAGTTTTGAATAAAATATAAGTATAGGTACTACTTGTTGCCGTGAAATAAGCGTATCAGACAGCCAGAGTTACTTTCGCATTTATAATATTAAACTTATGTTTATGGATCTAAGGAAATGAATAGTCAGGTGGGGTAAGAGCGACTACAGGGCAAGAGAAACAGTCGTTTAAAAATAAAATAAACTATAAACCCTAGGCTCCATGGTAACACGGTTGATTAATAGTATTATACGTACAATCACAAATGAAAAATATAGCGATAGTATTCATTAAGTTATAATATTTATACGTTAATAAGACAGGAACAAAAATTCCGTTAAATGTTTTCTAAAACTCGAGATCGCGACGATTTCTTATATATGTGTTCTTACACGCTGAAAACTTGTTCTAGAAGATATCAACATTAAGCCTGTTGGCACGCAAAAACAAAAAAATAAGTTTAAATTTGACATACATTTATTACAATAACAAAACAATTATAATTAAAATAAAGATTACAATTCAAAACAACTAAACATATAATCGAGGCTACAATATAAAATAAAAAGTATCTGAATCATTTTGAAACGGTTTTTATAAGTCTAAAAATATTTTTAAGTTGACAACCCCTGGCTCCGACTTATGTTTTACTCCATGTAAATCACAGAGTACTTAATATATATCTACGGAAATTTATATATAAAATAGGTACTCTGTGGTGTTACTTCCATGTTTTTTACTCCAAGCTAATTGATATTGAGGTTATGCTTATTTGATTACATACATTGGGCATTTATCGACTATTGGTTCCAAATTGATTAGCTTAGTTATTATTATATTTAATTTTAAAGAATTATGTCGACCGTTTCTTTTACCACAAAAACCCGGAAAAGAGCTGTTTATTCAAAAATATATTTATATCAACATCATGTACAAAATGTCAACAAAACATATAGAGGTCCGTAACCATACTAGATAGGTCATAATACTTGGTTATAATATTATATTTTAATTATAATAATACCTAAATGCAGACTTCCTAAGTAGAAAGATAGCAAACGTGCGACGTTTTAACCTGTTGCATTCTCTGAAAATTTACTTATTTTTAAAATATTCTGTCATAATGTATGTTCATAAATACAAGCAATATAACTTGCATAATCTTTGTTGTATGTACCTACTTTACAGCTGTAGGTACATTTTCAATCTGATAAGAGTTATCACTTTCATTAACTTGCTATTAACTTTAAAAGGTTCAAGGCGATTAAACTTAGTTCATGTTACCTACCTTTTCATAATTTTTTATAACTTGATTCTTTTTTGTAGTATAATTAAAATTAAACTAAAACATTACAATCAAAACTACCTAGAAACTCATTACTTTACCAACAGAAAATGGAATTGCTTTCTGTATAATACACACGACAAGAATGCAATAAATCTATTTACTAGAAGTTTTATCACTCAACTATCGTAACTATTTACTTATCACTCAGCTGTATAAACAACTATCACAAATTCATCTAGACTTTAAACATAATCTACTCTTAGAACAATTTTTACTCACTCAAGTACTGGATCCAAACTCCCCTGTGGATGCCACATAGTATCACAAATAAATACTTCTTTTATTTACGTAAATAGTTCTATGACCAACTATAAGGCCGCTGACACTGGCGTGTGTTCATTGACTATTTACTGTAGCGATGTGCGTGACTCGAGTAGGTAACCTGTTTAACTGGTCCCCGTGTCCATGCATAACCACCGGTATTGTTTTTTTGAAACCTTATTTGAGAGTCCATTATACTACTTAGATGACTGTTAGAAAAAGCAATATTTTGCGACCTTGAATTGTCACGTGTAAGTGTGTAAACATGTGACGTATTGCGTGTACAATTTTAAGAGTAGATCAGTATGGGTAAAGTAGTCATAAAAACCATTAGTGTGATTAAAGTTTAAGTTGTTTTATTGAGTGAGGTATAAATTAACGAAAGTAACTGTCTGTCTGTCGCATTTTCACGCCTAAACTACTGAACCGATTTAAATGAAATTTGGTACACTGATAATCTAAAGCCTGAGAAAGGACATAGGCTTCTTTTTGCGCGACCAAGCAGGCGGAGCCGCGGGAATTAACTAGTTATACAATAACTCTGTTCTATATGCTGCAAAAAAAAAGAAAGGACGGTCTCTAAAAGCCATTATGTAGGAATGTATAAATAAAACCAACATGGATATACATTTGTATGTTTTATAATTATTTTGATTCACAAATCAGAAGTTATGTCTCAACATATTGATTTTTACAAAAAAAAAAAGAATTTAACATAGCTTATTGTATCACAAAAGAGTAACCAATTCTACAACAAGTAGGTTTCTAAGTAAACAACTTACCTGTATTTATTTTTAACTTATTTTTATACAGTTCTAGCAATCTCCATTAACAAGGAGTGTTTTTACTAGATATTATATTGAGGTAATTTAACAAGATCACAATCAGATCACCTTTCTTACATTACAATCTGCACAAATAGTCCGTTGTTATGACAACGCGCCTACATTAAGTAGACAGGAACTTACTACCTAAAGAAAAAAGTGTTTTGGTGGTCTAAATATCACAAGAATATAAAAAAAATTAACAAACTTAGAATCTAAATAGAAGTCACACAAGAGCTCATCCAGGTAAGAAGTTGGTTACAATTTAAACAATCGTGTTTAATAAACACCTACTTTTAAACAATTTCTTAAAAAAAAAAACAAATACTTACATGTTATGACTAAGGCAATACTTATTCGAAAAGAACACTGGATTCGCTCTTGAAAACACAAACTCTTGAAACAGGTTTTAGTAACCTAATAATAGAACATATCTAATAAACAAAGTCATAGCAGCAATTTTTCTTTAATGACAAAATTAACTGTAGCTAGAAAACTATAAAATAGTAGGATATATGAAATCTATCTTCAGATATATAATACCTATGTATATCCCAGTCTCATAAAGCCCTGTGTAGAAATTTTATTTTAGTAAAAGGGCATAACACGAAAAAAAACGTAATTTAATTACGCATTAGTCGATGATGAATACGATCATTCTTATATCTATGTTAATGTCTGTGTTAAAACAATTTGTTAAATGTAAACAATCTTCTTAACTATTATAATTAAAACATGGTTCAACGCTAGTAGGCCATGAATATTCAAAGCGTTTTAAAAATCGTATGCATGACATAGGTACACATTGTGCATAGTGATTAATTTAACTGTCTAAGTAATATGATGACGCAATATAATGCTCGTAACCTGCAGGTTAGTTGCACCTAAAAAAATTGTTTTAAACAGCATTCTTTCGATAGTAGTTTTTACCTTTTAATGAAAATGAACTGATAGAAACCTTACTTTAAGACATTCCTAAATGTAGCTACATTACATCTCAAAAGAAAGCAACTCTTTAACTATGATTTAAAATAAATTTGCGTTTAAGGTTGCACTTAAAATATAGCATGAAAAGTAGAATTATTAGTGAATCACTTTTCAATGAATAGAATTACTCAAAATTGAGTCGCGATTGAATATTCGGCAAGATTTTGAATGAATATTACAAGTTTGATTTACTGTTTAACAAATTATATTGACACTAATGTACTGTAGTTGCGTCTATGTCTGAAGGGAGCGGAAATCCTCTTCCTTCTCTCTGTGCGCGTTGGAGTACAGATGTATGCGCATCGCGTGCAGAGGCATCAGCCCGGTGCTACACAACTTGCATGTAAACTCCGAGCTTGCTGATAGCGGTGACCTGTACAAAGAAATTATATTTATTACTACTTATATACAGCTGAGACCTTTGTGTGACGTTTAAGACATTTAGCTTTGACAAATACCATTATTTCTCTATCTAGGATCCTACGACAGCGGGATTTCGGTAAAAATATCCCGAAAATATTCACTAGTAGAGATAGTCAGTGTCGATTTTGAGTTTAAGACTAAAATATTAGCCAAATTCAAGATTTACATATATAAGCCTCGGTATAAAAATGTAGGCACTGTATTGTGATGGAGTACGTTATTTGCCAATTAGAGTAAATAAGTGGTGTCATTACCAAATGATAGGAGGTCTCGTAATTATAGGTAATTAGTTATTATCTCCAAATTACTTGCAATTAGGTTATTACAAACACTACAAATGTTTATAATTCTGCCATTTTGATATGAAATAGTAAGTTATGGCCTTGAGCTGCGATTTCTATCAGCAAAGCGATTGAGCTGCGACTGCACAGCGCCGATGGAACAGCGTAATATTATTTTGTTCTTTGTAATAACTGTAACGACATATAAAATGGATAGCTTCTTGTATCTAAGCAGTGCATGAGTATGTTACCTGGTGACGAGCATCTTAAGCTGGTCGTTCTCCTGCTTGAGCTTGAGCAGCAGGTCCCTGGAGGGCGGCAGCAGCTCCATGGGCGCGTGCAGCGGGTACAGCACGGCGCGCTCCGCCATGTCGGGCACGGAGATCTCCAGCAGCTCGTGCTCGTCCACCGAGCGCCAGTCCCACGCGCGCGGGACCAGCTCCGCCGCGCGGTGCGTGCGACGCTTCATCAGCAGGCTGACGGAATTACATTATCATCATCCCATCATCATCAGCACCCCAATAATGTTCGTCTGTTTATTTACATGTAATTTCTGCTTCCCTTCTGGGAATATCAGCACTTAACCCCTACATATTATAGTAATCATAAATATACATACTCCATGAGATCTTTGCGCAATAGCTTGGGCACTTGCGGGCGGAACTCGTCGTCGGCGGTGGGCATCTCCTGGCCCTCCTCGCAGAACATCATGTAATCCGTCAGGTGGCGGATGTGGTTGATCTACAGGCATATACATTACTTAATAAGTAATAAAGTTATGTAAACTTACGTATAAAATTTGTGTACATACCTAACTACATTTATGGTATTTTTTAAATTTAAAACTTAGATATTATGGTATTATAAAGTTTTACACAATCAATCTTTTTAAAACATTGTTCAGTTGTGCCGAAATGTATCACAAGTGTTACTATCTGAAATGAGGCACAAAACTTGAAATTATGTGGGTGATGATTAATTATACAGTTTTAAAATGTTGTGTTTACATTATTTACATAAAATATTTGACACATGTTATTAGTGTGTACTAAAAATAAGGTGTTATGCAATGTACCGACCAATCCAATATCGTGCACGTCGAGGTCAGCGTCGATGTTGACGAGCAGGTCGTGCTCCGGCAGGTACGGCATGCCGGCGTCCGTACTACCCAGCCCGCACAGCGCGCTCGCGTACCGGGACCGCGACGAGTTGCGCCGCAACTCCGCACTAAGCACGGATATAAATAATAAGTTTTTATTGAGTACAATATTTTTAAACTCATTCTTTTAAATCAGCTAGGATCACATTTTGTAGACAAATAAAACAAGGTCAAACACGATGAGATTGAATCGTTTCGTCACGACTTTTCCATTCTTCATGACTCCATCTCGAAAGTACCAAAATATTTTATTGTACCCGAACTTTTAAAAGTATGCAAAATTTAATTTCATTTGGATGTCAAGAAGTAGTTTAGCTAGCAAGATTTGGCCTATACATACTATACTTGCATACATTGCAAATAAAAAAAAGGGGTAAGTTTTGGTCAAAATAAAAGATTTTTTTCATGAAACATGGCGTAATTCGACCTATATACGCTAAGTGTAAGTTTTGGTGAAAATAAGTATATTTTGTCTGAAAAGGTATACTTACACAGGACAGTAGAGCAGTGCGATGATGGCAGGCAGGCCGGGGATGTTGGGCATCAGTGTTGTGTGCCGTAATGTTAACGTCGTGCCCTCCTGGTTACAGCCCACTGTAGCTGCTACCAGCAACCTAGCGAGAATTGTCAAGCTCTAGTAATGCTAGCTAAATGTAATGTGTGCTTTACTTTTTATTTATTTATTTATTCTTAAAAATTATTATGTTGCGTCTAGTTGTTAAGCCAATAGCCAGTGTGGCAATAAACGTTTTTTCTTTTATTTCTTCTTTCTTTTATTCTGCTTGCATATCCAACTAAGTTTTGACAAATTATCTGAACGTCAGTGAAGAACAGAATAAAGCGCTTATTACATTAAGCTGAAATTAGTCGTCTTAATTCAGTCGTTACTAAATTAGTGTATAAATAAAAATATAAATTAACCAATGCATATACCTTTTACCAATGCATATATGCCTTTTAAGGTAAATTATGCTGAACTTAGACTTTAAGCTCTTTTATTCACCTTTTGTACCGCAATTTATACAATGAAGATACAATTTATTATTACACAAGAGAACTTACTAACTTACAAGAAAACTTATTTCGTCAAATATATATATATTATTAACTGTTAACTACTCCGCTAACGTATAATTAAAAACCCGTAATTTAAACCATAGATTTTTAAGTATAAATCTTGAGTATTTACCTCTCATATCTCTCCTGTGGTTCCGTATCGAGCAGCACGGAGTTGACGGAGCTCCACTCAATCTGAACCTTCTTGTCGCGGCTCGAGTACATCAAGTTGTGTACAGACGTCTCTAGCGGACTGCGAGATAATACAATAATATGAACGAATTTTCTTATGTGCTTAATTGTTAAGTTCTATCTTTCACCAATAAATGTAACAATCAATGTGAAAATAATCATTTGTTACAAATTTTAGCATTTGAAACAGCGCCTTTTATTTGTCACTAGCTGTCCCCCGCGACTTTGTTCGCGTGTTTTAGTTTTAACGGTTTTTCATTTTTGCAACATTTTTCATTTATGCTCCGCTCCTATTGGCCGTAGCGTGATGTTATATAGCCTATAACCTTCCTCAATAAACGGACTATCCAATACAAAAAGAATTATTTAATTCGAACCAGTAGTTCCTGAGATTAGCGCGTTCCAACAAACAAACAAACAAACTCTTCAGCTTTATAATATTAGTATAGATTTTACAAAGATATTGACGTCAAAATTACGCCAGAAGCGATATCGGATATCAAGAAGTAGTTTAGCTTGCAAGATTTGACTCAAACATACATACTTACATATATTATTAATAATATAGTATTTGACTAGTATCGAAACGTTTATTTATTTTTTTTGCTAAAATTAACAACATTTATTAAATACATATACAAATACAACATTCGTATGTTTTAATAAAAGTCGGTTATTTTAGCAAAAGTAAAATAACATAAAAAAGTATAGAAGATTAAAATATAAAATTATAAGCTTTTAAAATTAGTAGATGACAATGTTCTATCTCGTTTTCGCAAAACGACGACTTACGAGGCAGCCCTATATTAGTATAGAAAAACAATAGTGTCGTCACATTATTTCATACCTCTCTGTCTAATTAGAAATATAGAATGCTTGTAATTAGCTAAATGACGTCATATTATGTCCGATCAATAGCTTGAGTTCTGACAATTTATAAATCTCGATTAAACTGCATTTTATTAGAAACAAAAGATTTGTTTTTAAGTTGTATATTTTTTTTAAATGACAGTATTTAATCAATTAGTTATGAATATAAGCTGATATTAGATACAGTTACATAGAAGAGTATAAACCAATTCGGTGTTTTGTGCATATTCTTCTGGTCATTTACTCGTTAGTATTGTAGTTGCAAGCGGTATTGCCGAGCACATGGTCTCGGGTTCGATTCTCGGGTCGAAATAGTTACTGGGTTTTCGTGTTACCTGCATGGTCCTTTGAGACAGACATCAGAGTCGCAGTCCTTCGTACTAGGGGGTTCGATCTCGTGCATCTGATAGTACGCCATCTCCAACTGTTCCCGATTGTGAGCCCGCTTTTGGGCCATGTTCAAGTCCGTGGCTGTCTGTCTTATGTCGTGGTTCAACTGTGTAAATCGTACAAATATTAATAAGAGCTAAACTGCTAGAATAATAGTGACAAAATAAATCATTATTTAGTTATAAAGGGTGGTTGTCTCTATTTTTGTCTATGTGTGTGTACCTATGAGCTGAACGAACTCTTTGTAATCAGTTATCTATTGGTTAGAATTAAAGAGCAATTATTCTAAAATACAGTTTCTTTTTCAATTTATTACTACAGGTTATGGGCCCAGATATCCTGATATCTAAAGTAAAATTAGATATTGGAGTGGAAACGTAATACATACATCAAGCGGATTGACTATCGGCGAAAAGTGAGGTATCGTATCCCTAACCTAACCTAATGAGTTGAAAACCAGTAAACCCGACCATTTTCTCGGAATGAAACGGATCCCATAATCATGACCTCACTACGCGTCGGAATCTCGAGAAATTGAGTACAGTCGGTTTACTAGTTTTCGAGTTATCATGTCTTACGAAAGTTATTATAAATAATTATTGTAATACAACAGAAAGTAGTGGGTTTAGTATGGCGTCAAAACCTCAGCGGTCCTAAACATACATCTTTAGTAACAGTTCTTTTCATAAATTATACTAAGATTGTTGAGCTCTGTTCAATCAACAAACATCTGATTTGCTTATAGAAGTGTGTAAAAGAAAGAAAAATGGTTTCTTCTTGCAATTATCTTACACTCGTATACTATTTCACTGCGCATACCTTAGATTCATAGCTCTCCTCGCAAGGTATTGCGAACCCCCGCTTGATGAGTTCTTCATTTACGTTCAGCTTCCCGCCCTCTGCCAGAAGATCGATCGCGACCACACCATGCACAACGGAGTACACCTGTTTCGATATACGACAGAATTGTTAATTAAGTATGTTTTTCGTAAAATTTATCGTAAACTTTCGGGGCCTAAAATGGCACATTAGCAAAAGCAAAGCTCAACGGCACCGCTACAGAACTGCCTTAATTTCATCATTTAAATTACAGCATAAAATTGTGTAAAGTATTTATAAAGACAGTATGAAAAAAAAAGCGCAGACTACGAGCCGGCAACCAATTTTGGCGAGCTTGTATACTCAGGTGGCGCCCTGCTGTCGCCGTGCCGTTGCCGTGCTGTGGGTTATATGCGGTGAACTAAAGCACAACGGTAACCCTTGCTTCTCTTACGCACAGTTGAGACTATTTTTATAATTCCAGGTGTTGGAGGTTACGGGTCAAAATATTAAGACACTATATAACAATAGGCTATTTGACACTATGAATATTTTTGTGATTATTTGCTTTAAATGCATAAAATGAGAGTTTTTCATGTGAATCACATCATTTTTATTAAAAATTAAAACAATTAATATATCCAAAAACACAAAAATATGTTTGGCTATTTGTTTCTCGCGCCACACATTGAGAAACGACCCGGATTGGCTAATGTTATAATGACGTCATCCGCGCGTAAACATATTGTTGTTTGAATAAAGCGTTTCGGCGGCTTATTTGAATTTTGAATTTTTATTTGCAATAGGCTATTTGACACTATGAATATTTTTGTGATTATTTGCTTTAAATGCATAAAATGAGAGTTTTTCATGTGAATCACATCATTTTTATAAAAACTTAAAACAATTAATATATCCAAAAACACAAAAATATGTTTGGCTATTTGTTTCTCGCGCCACACATTGAGAAACGACCCGGATTGGCTAATGTTATAATGACGTCATCCGCGCGTAAACATATTGTTGTTTGAATAAAGCGTTTCGGCGGCTTATTTGAATTTTGAATTTTTATTTGCAATTTTCTTACGAAATACGTAATTTCTTTTTGAAAAAATTTTATGGGTGAAATTCTTAACCGTAACCAAGTAATTCAAGATAGAAATTATAAATCTGTCAAATAGCCTATTACTACTTATTTGTAATAGCACGAGGAATTATATATGACCGTCTTTTCACTAGAAAAGCGTAACACAGTAGGAACGACATTTTGTAAAAATAAAAATATCCAATTTTGGATTATCAAAAGGAACGGAGCATAAATGAAAAATGTAGCAAAAATGAAAAACCATTTAAACTAAAACACGCGGACAAATTCACGGGGGACAACTAGTATTTAAATAAATCGTTTAGATTAATTTTTGCATAAATAAAATGATATAATTCAACAGCAGGTTATGTTGTAGTGCGGTTACCTTGGCCAGCAGGCGGCCGCGTGCGGCGAGCTGCTGGAAGCAGTGCGTGGCGGCGGGCGTGTAGTGCTCGTGCGGGTCCAGCAGCGGCGACGGCGCCAGCGCCGCCAGGCGGCAGCGCATGGCCAGCGGCGCCAGCGCCCGCACTGCCGCCGGCAGCTCGCGCAGGTTGCACGTGTGCACGCGGCCCGCGCTGCCGTAGTCTATGTACAGAACCTGCGATAATATTTAATTTAATAACCTACAATTTTTTTTGTTGCCACTACAGCTGCGTTATACATATGCGTGTGTACCGTGTACGCTTACGTTAAGGCTTTAACGTTTCGAATATTTTATTAATAATAACAAATACTTATTGGTTAAGTGTAAGTGTAAAAATATATACTAACACTATTCGGTGACATACTATTTGTTTCTCAGAAAATAAGAAAGTTCTGACGACCCAGGAATCATAGATTAAAATCTGCGTTATGTTTTTGTTTGGACTCAAACAACTTGAGCGGAATGCGCATAAAAACGCGCGTTGTTTGCGTACATGAAGGCGTGACACGGGTACAGCATCCAAAATACCCGCTCAAGTTCCGTCAAGGCAAGACACGGTATCGTACCTCGAGCATGTCCTTGGGCAGCAGCGCCAGCACGCGCACGCGGTACACGTCGGTGCGGCCGGCGTGCGAGTAGGGCGCGGCCAGCACGTCGCCGGCGGCCAGCGCGCCCGTGTGCGCCAGCAGCGGCGACTTGTTCAGCGCCTGCTGGATGCCCGCAAGCTCGGCCACCGTGCTCTCGTCGCCGTATTGCACCCAGAACTTGTTTATGCTTGTCAGCTGATTTCACAATAATAATATTTATATTTTTTATAATTGAACTAAAAAAACAATTTAAATAATAAAATACGACAAGAATATTTTCTTCAACAAAATGCTTTTCAATAACTCGAAAAAAAATATGACCATTTTGAAATGAGCTACTGTGTGTAGTTTTACTTATCAATGTGTAGCGACTCCATTGCTGTTAATAAAGTTATGTAGTTTTAACTAAAAGTTTGATTCATAATATAATCTTAATATACAGGGTGTCCCAGGAAGCATGGACGATGGGGTGCCCAGAGGTATAGGACATTTAGAGGTATCCGAATCGCCCCTATGTATGTACCGCGATATTTGTAGTTTTCAAATTATAAAACTTTTTCGTGATTTTTAACCGAATTCCGACTTTCATAATATTTCTGCTCACACTGCCGTGGTGCATCGCAATACATTGACTATATTTTTTCTAAAGTAGCAAAGTAGTGTACCTATAGAATGTTTGAGTATTTGCTACTATAAGTTGTAATCATAGGAATTAAAAAAAAGTGTAATTACAGGGGTGCAAAATATATACTTACTAATACACACATATACGTGACCCAAACTCACTTATGTACACCTTTTTTTTTTTTTTTTTTTTTTTGATTACGGGGTGAAAAGCTAATGACTTCGACCCACGCCAAGGGCACGGCGTGGGGATATGTCGGACTCGCACCGACTAAAAACACCCCGGTCCCGTCCTTGCCTTAGCCAGAGCCGCGGGATCGCTTGTGCATTCTCAGCGCAGCTCCAGCAGCACTTATGTACACCTAACCTAACCTACCCTCAATTTACCATGTAAAATAGTGTTGATGTATTATTTACCTGAGAAATGGTAATAGGTAAATGTGTATCGTCAATCTCGGGTAGCCGCGGCACCATCGATTCTAAGTTCAAAGCCAGCTTGTCCATGGCCATTGTAGCAGCTAGCGCATGCGCCTTCTCAGGTCTAGAGAGAATGAACTTATTTAACATTTATAAAACTTTGTATAAAAACTTTCGTGAGGAGTATTTATAATTATTTAAAACTCCCGACTAGTTTCAGACTCAATAGGAGTCCCTAATCATAAGCGGACGCGGCGGCGGTGGTGTCGCGAGTCGAGTCTGAAACTAGTCGGGCGATCCCGAAAATATGCGTGAGTAAACCGTTTTGTTTTTAATAATTTATAAAACTAAAAAAATAAAACTTGTGTTAAAATATTAAGAATGATAATCAAAGTGAGTATTAAAAAACACGAGTTCATTAAGAAAATTAAAAAAACCGTATATCTCTAAACGCCCAATAAATTATTATTATATTTACTCTTACATAATACGTAAAACAATGATGAGGGTTTTCGCGATAAAACAAATAAGCTAGATTCGTTAGTCTCGGATGTGATCTATTTGTCAATTTCCACCAATAAGAGATAAGCTACTGGCTCGTGATTGGTGGAAATTGACAGACCGAACAGTTATAGAGACTAGCGGACGTAGTAGATTTTTTAATCGCGAAATCCTCATGGACTTACGGCAGTAAAGGTATTCTTATATCTATACGCAGTTGTCGAGCTTTCACGGCTTTGTACACAGGCAGCACTACTTGACCAGGTATGGACGGATCCTAGAAACAAAACATTTTGTTAATAATTCGTCATCATAACTTATAGAGTGTAATCGTAATTTATTATTTATTTTTTTGTTTTTTTAAAACAATATTGTATAATTATGATATAAAAATAATTAATAAAAAACTACTGGTTCGAATAAAAAAATCGTGCCAGTAGTTTCGTGTTGGATAGACTATTTATCGAAGAAGGCAAGGCTATACAGGGTGTTACCAAAAGGTTATATCTATCCAAAAGGGATGAAGATTAAATCTGGCATAGAGTCAGTTTACAAAATTTCAGCTCAAACTGAGATGAATAAATAATTTTTATCAATTTTTTCGTATCAATTATTCGAAAATAAAAATTATAACCAGACTGCTAAAGCTGGTATCGAAATAAAATTGGATATAAAATATTTAACTAACTCATTTTTAGCTGAAATTTTGCAACAAAGTAATATTATATATTAATAGAATATTATTTTAGTAGGATTTTTCCTCAAATGAACGCGAGTGAAACCAAGGAGCACAGCTATTACTTAATAAAACTAACTTACTCCTCTGTTTTGCGCGCCATTCTTTTCATCTAACCCATCGTCAAAAGTCAAATAGATTTTTCTGAAAGAAATAAAACATGTTAGCTCTCATTTTGATTCATTGTCATTAGGTATATGCTCGAAAATTGATTATTCCAAAAAAAAAATGTGCAATGAAGCCCTTCCATCTTGATAAATTTTTTGACAAATATTTTATTTCTGTTTACTATAAAATAAATAAATGTCAACTATAAGTAAAAGTAAGTAGCTAATGCACTTGTGTTATGGAATAACAATATTGAAAAGTGGTTAAATTTCCAAACAATTGTTTCTCTTGCCCCGTAGGTTGTTCTTACCCCACCTGACCTTATATGTAACATGGGTATGCTAACAGAATTTTCCTAAGATATAAGCAGTATCTTTGTGTATACATAAATTCTATAATAATAAAGGTGGACAACATCACATACATTGCTCTGAACCCAAAGTAAGTAGCTAACTTGTGTTATGGAATTCAGAGACAACAAAGGTACCACAAACACCCAGACCCGAGACGATGTAGAAAAGTGGTTTAATTTCAAACGATTGTTTTTCTTGCCTGTCCCTCTTAAGGTCAAGTGGGGTACCAGACCTTATATGTAGCGTGGGTCTACTAGTAGAATTTTCTTAAGATATAAGCAGTATCTTTGAACATTTTATAACTTTGTTGTACTATTTTGTGTAAACATAAATTAATTAATAAATATATATAATTACTTGCTATTCTTGTCAAATGAGACGCGAGGTTCGTCAGAAATGTGCTTGAAGACTGCTTTTTTAATCGCCGTCGCATAAACTTCCCCCGGCTGATTGTCTGGGAAGTTTCTGAGGTACACCTAATAAAAATTACAGTTTTAAAGTAAAAAATTAACGTAAATAATTCAAGTGTATTCAATAAAGATCATATTTTAATAATTTTATTGAACATTATTTCGAAAAAAAAACTGGGCATATTTTATATTTTTTCTGTACCTATCTGCGGGCACTAAATTTAACATCAAATTAATATATCTCTTGAGTCTTTCCTTATACTTAAGTATTGTGTTATGTACTCAATAAAGTTTTGTTTCCAGTAGTTTATATTTATACAAGAATATTGGTGTATAACTTGGTAACACTTACTGTATTTCTTGGGTCAAGCCCTCCGAGCGTACGGACTGCGTCCCTCTCTCGCGACTCGTCCTCCGACACTTGCACGAAGTACTGCGGGTAGAACGCTCCCGCCAATATTATCTGTAACAAAACCATAAATGTGTCAAATGCCACTAAAATCCAGTATCACCGAACTCCTAAAGTTCAGTGTCGTAGATGTGCAGTGTAACTGAAGTCCAGTTTCACTCAAGTCCAGTATCACCGGATCCCAAAGTCACTGTAGTCAAATCTTTACTTAATATATAAAGCTGAAAAATTTGTTTGTTTGTTTGAACGCGCTAATATCAGAAACTACTGGTTCGATTTGAAAAAATACTTTAGTGTTGGATAGCCCATTTATTGAGAAAAGCTATAAGCTATATATCTTTACGCTGCCACAAAAAGGAGCTAAGCATAAATGAATAATGTTGCAAAAATGAAAAACCGTTGAAACTAAGACACGCGGACAAAGTGGCGGGGGCCGGCTAGTGTTAAATAAGTTAGTATTGACCTTATACAACAGGGCCAGCTCGTGCTTGTTCCAGGGCGACTTGGCGTCGACGGGGTCGATGGCGAGCGCGGCGAGGCGGCGGCGCAGGTCGCGCGCCAGCTCGTCCAGCTCGCGCAGCGCGCGCGCCTGCACGTAGAAGCGCCGCGCCCACGCCGCCTCGGGCTGCGTGCTGCGGAAGTACTGCTGCTGCCGCAGGTGGCTCCACACCTGCACGCACACGCTCTCTTACTAACCTCATACCATTACTACCATTATACCATTTTTATATAATAAAAGGTTAATTATTGAAACACACGGACCAGAAATCGTGAAAAACATGAAATCTGAACTGGAAACCGGGGCTCTGATTAATCATTTTATTAGGCAACCTTTCTATTTTCTACTACATGTTACAGAGGGTTATGTTTGGTGTAATAATAACCTTTGTATTTAGAAACTGTACCTTGTAAACGTTGAGGAAAGCTATACAGTCGCTAGTTGAGCCGTCCGCCCACGTCAGCTTAGAGTTATACGCATTTAATCGCTCACGGAAAGGACTGCTGAATAAATTCTTCACAGACATTGCAGCCGCTGCGGAACGGGTACAAAATCAGCACATAATTAGTTAAAAAAAATTGGTTGTCTGTAAAGTCGGTTTACGAACGATTGTTTTACGTGATAACGTCACAAGCCGAACGCTTCGGCCGATCGTCTCTCTCTATCGCTTGTTCCGCGGTCTCGTTTGAACGCTCGGATCAGGCGGAACGTGACACTTTTTCGTGCGTGCAGCCGGCGTTTATCGATTTAAAAGACGTTTTCACGCCAAAAACACGACTACCCCGCCAAAAAAAATAAAGTTGCCGCCTTGATTATTTTGTTTAATAATTTATACCTAGTGTTATTGGGATTATGTAAGAATTAAGAAAGGTGAAGTAAATAAACTGAAATTACTACTTGACAAACTGAAGATCGTTTTTTTTGACACCTGCGAAACACTTTTCAACTATTGATAACTAACTAACTATGTAATTGATTGTGTTTGAGTATTCGGCCATCGAAGCATATTTGAAATGTAAATGTAAATCTCACCCATAACGACGGTTTCCTCCAAGCATCCGTAAATGTAGCCCAACATGATGAGTTTGGACAGTTTAACGTCGACCGGCAGCTTAGCGCAGACGCGGCCCAAGTACGTGAGGTCACCGTCATCGCTCTGCCACTCGTCATCCACTGTCTTCTTTAGAGCACCAATCTGTAAGAATGGATGACAGATAATATACAATGTTTTTAATTCATTGAGTCGTTAAATTTGATGTCGTCATTTAATTTAGTGTGAATGTAACACTCTGCTCAATTTATGTTTTTATGAGAATAATAACAAACATTAATTTCGCCACTACATTCAGAGACACGGATATCTACACAATTCTACCGTTGCCGGCAAGTATGTTGGGTAGATTTTGGCGTAGTACGTCACTTTTATTGCTAGTGGTTGGTTGCTGGACTCGTCGCGACACTGGACGCGTCGACTGACCAGCCAATTAGAAGGAGGAGGAATGGCAATAGGTTGCCCCTAGTCTCGTCGCATGTAATTTTATTATTATATAGTTATGGTATCGCAAGCGACACGTTTACAATCGTAACGCGCCGCGAGACAGAGATAGGCGTTAGAAGAGAGCAATAACGTTAAGGTATATATCGTATTAGACATTAGGCCCTTTAATGGCTAAATTACACTTTGTTTCGTCGTAGCTAGAATAGCTATTTACATATTTATTTTCGCGATGTGAACCTTCTGTACTGTAATGCTATTAATTATTCTGTGGTACAAAAAAAGTTTTGCTAACCAAATTTATAATAATTTTATTTTGGTAAAACTTTCATTATTAATATATATTAAATACCTCTTTGAGCACGAGCACAGTACGTTGTATGTTGGTGAGGTCCGGGGGGTTCATAGCCAACGCCAGCACATCCGATGGTGGGCCCATATTCAGCATCTTTGAGAGCAGAACCAATCTCTCCAGCGGGCACCGAGTTATCTCAGGGGCGCATTCGTCGTTAAACGACTCCTGTATTCAAGAAAACATTTATCAGTTACTTATTTTATTCTTGTTAGCTTGAATATTTGATTTCTTTTGAGCCAACTAAAAGAAGGTTGATTTTCAAATTTCTTAACATTAATTTCTTATGTTAAACATACACTCAAAAAACTTAAGTGTTTTTAAGACATTCTTAATGAAAGTTTATCTGTCGCTATATATTATCTTAAATAATGTCAGAGACAGCAGCATGGGAATTAACAGTGACCTAGAACAGGCGCTAAGTAGTATATTGGACAATATGTACGCCGATAAGAAATGACCGCGCTTGTTGTGACTTCACTTTGCCGCCCTTTTATCACGTTGACCGCAACCGCAGTTTCATTGGCGCTTAACTTACCTAAGTCCGTTTGTCCGTCTGTTTTAATTTATTATATACTAGCTTTTGCATTTGACTTCGTGCGAATGACGAAATTTTTGATCCTAATGGGTTAACTTCTTGACGGCGTGTTAAGATGATACACCGCATTTTAGTTAGAACTCCAGCAACAAACCGTTAAAATCAAATTCAATTTCGTTCAGCAGTTTGCATGATATATGAACAATCATACAGACAGTCACACAAAAAAATAAAAAAATGCTTTCTGTAGTTTTCACATTGCTTTTTCTTGAATTTCGATGTGCGGACATCAATCAGTCACAGTTTAATTATACGGTACGATTTTAACGTTAGCAGATATGTTCTTACATAAAACTTGTCAGTAACAAGTCTGTAGACTCGTCCGTCCCTCACTCGACCGGCGCGCCCGGCTCTCTGCTCGCAGTTGGTCTTCGTCGCCCAGTCCAAGCGCAGCGACGTGAAGCTCGTGTCTGGGTCAGACACCATGATCTTCATGAGGCAGTAGTCGATCACTGTTTAACAGACAATAAAGTTTGGTAAATAATTTAGTAAATTTATGTATGATATTAACTATTTTTTTTAAGGTATTAAGCTAAATCCGATAAGGCTGGAAGGTGACAATAACCTAAAATAGCTTTGGAAAACGCTAGGCAGAAGCCGAACGCTTTTTTTTAGTAAAAATGAAGAGAAACTGAACTGAGGAGAACAGCAGAAATTTTGTACAGCTTGAATCATCCGACACTTTCCGCGCAGCACTTGATAAAAGAACCACATTTTGGTGGTCTATTGTTAGTTTAAATAAAATTTGAAATGGATGGAAAATTTACATCCATGTGCATAAAAAAAATAAGAGTCTTTTGTTGTGTTCAAACAATCTTATCTTATTATTGTCCATAAACATTACACGCGCCGCCCTCAGGCGCCCAACGTTGCCGCTTTTTTACCTACAGCCGACAGGTGAATGCAACTTCTTAATGTTGTTCGCATTTTACTTAGGTTAAAACACACTTACCATACTTGATATCGGGCACAGTGATAGAGCTCTCAGCGATATTGGTGGCCAGGATTATTTTCCTGTGACCTGGAGGCGCTCGCCGAAAAACGCGCACCTGTTCTTCCGACGTTATGGTTGAGTGTAACGGTAACACAAACCATTTGTATGAAGCGCATTCCGCGTCCACTATTTTTGTGCTAAAATAACAGTGATTAAATAAAAATGTATCATATACTGAGATTCTGTAAACCAATTTTTAATTAAGACTTACCACTGATTTACTGAAACGCAATTCAACTTTAAGACGTTCTTAAATATCTATCTGTCGCTACTTTACACCTTAAAGTGACAAATACAGCATGAGACTTAACGGCAACTTAAAACTAATTGACGTTTCAGTATTCGGCTATTAGTGAATCAACATGGAAACGTCAATGAATGAGTGTATAGTGTAAGTACTGAGTATCAAATTGAGATAAGCAACATCCTGTAGATCTCGCTCGGTAGAATGTTAATATTGTTATTACTGCAATAAGGAGTAACTAGTTAACCGTATCAAGTAAGCCGATTGTCATCACGACCATGATACCTTATTAGGGTTTAATACCTCAAAAGGAAACCCTTATAGGAACAATTTTATTTTCTCAGGATTGGATGGTGGTATAAAATACTTAAATATTGAAATAAATATTGCATACTTAAGTCTAAGGTCCCTTGACTCAATAAAAATACAAGCTTATGTCAACGCATAAAAAAATAGAGTAATTAAGTTTGTTTTTCTCATACATTTCCCAATAGTAGTATAACAGTCCCAGTGGTACAAGCTTCCTGTCCCCTTAAATCACGAAATTCGGCCAAAATAAAAAAATCCCTTTTTTACAATTACAAAATTATAGTTGAGAATTTGATAATGTTATACATTGATGTATATAAGAGATTTTTTCAACCGCACTAGTTTGTTTTTGGAGAATTAACAGTGACGATTCACTGTCAATTCTCAGCATCAGAATCATCAATCAGCCATGAAAAAGAAGTTTTCTTTTAACTTACATATTACACTATCAGTAGTTTTATAAAGCAGACTTACCGCAACGCATGGTCAGTAAGACAGGCATACAAGTCTTCAATCTCATTGATACCTGGCAGGAATATAAGTACTGAGGGTAGATCGGCTTGCGACCTATCCGTGATTTTATCTTCTTGTTTGTCAATTTGCTCAAATGCATTCAGGAGCTTAATAACTAAGTGATGCATTTCAGGAGCTATAGACGGCTCATCACCTCTGGGTGTTGACTGATGCAAAATCTAAAAACAAATGAAATTAGTTATTTATTCATAACTAATAATAATAATAATAAAGGTTTAAGAGAAATAAAGGAAATAATAATAATAATAATTTATTCATAAAAAAACGTAGACTATAAAATTAATGTGAAAAGAACTGATTGAAAACTAAATGGACTGACAATCCAAGGTCAATCCTAATGTGGTGTTCCTAGCTGTGGGAATTGTTAAATATTAAATTAAAATGTACAGGACCTATTTATTATTTTTATTTAAGCCTATTATGACAATATACAGGGAGTTACCGAAAGGTTATATCTATCCAAATGGGGTGAAGAGTACAACTGGTATAGAGTCAGTTTACAACATTTCAGCTCAAAATGAGATAATTAATATCCAATTTTTCGCATCAATGTAATGTCACTAAAAAAATGTCTCTAAGTGGTGCATCTAGCATTGCTTCAGCAGTCAAGTTATGATTTTTGGTGTCGAATAATCGATGCGAATCGAGAACCAATTTTTCGGTTCTCATCTCATTTGATGATCATGACTGTATACCAGATGTACTCTTCACCCCTTTTGGATGGATGTAACCTTTCGGTAACAAGCTATTTAAATTTTATACCAACCTTAATGTTATACATCAAACTAAAATAAAACTTATATATAAATAAAACAAAAAATACTTACAGATCCAAACTTAGTCAAATGATTCAAATAAAAAACTTTCACTGTGAACATTGTTTCTTTCCTTTCAACTTTGATACATGAGGACCTGCAGGGGCCACGGCTAGTTGGTACCAAGAAATAGTCAGAAAATGCTTTACTGTTGAATGTTGCAGACATAAGTACCACTTTGACATTGGGTGAGACAGTATACAACAGCCTCTTTACTACTAGCAGTAGAAAGTCCATCTCCTGACCTCTTTCGTGCACCTCATCAAGTATTATATGAGTGTATTCATTCATTGTCTTTGCACCAACTAAAATAAAAAATCACTGACCTTTGGTTCCACTTTCTTGTTCAAAAGAAATGCAGTCAGCAACAAAAGTTGAACAAAATCTGTTTTACAAAATACCGAAAACAATGTCCATAAGTTGATGATGTAACTAGGAAACAAAATACCACAAAAAGATATGTTATGATATCCCTATTAATCAGTTTATTGAATTTTATTGCCTTTTGGTGTTTTTTAAATGTGATTGTGTTTATCAACTTTTGTTACTGACTGTACATAACACCCAATGGCTACATTGTTAAGAAAAAAAAATTCATCCATTTGCCTTGAGTTTAAAGAGGCTTTTTTAGTTAAACCACAGAGGTATGATCAAATAAGGCTTGTTATAAGAAAAAGCTAGCAAAACACCTTTTTCTCTTGATTATTATGATTTAGCAAATTCATTAACTTCCTGAAGAGAAATGGGAATTTAGACAGGGAGAATACGAAAGTTAGGGTGCTTATGTGCTTACCCAGTTTTTGTAACAGGATGCCAGTCGTAACATAATGAATGCGAGTATCTGATGACACTTTACCATCTAATCCAACCTGTAAATGTATTTTAAAATATTAATGCTTACATAAATCTTTTACTTAGAACAATGTTTTCTAATTTAAATTCATATTCATTACTTACATTTTCATAACAATTAAATTAAATATCTACTTAATTTTTTACAAAATATTACCTCTTTTTAACGGTACTAAGGTTCATTTTTTAAAACAAACTTTTAAACACATTGAATGTAATCAAACAAACTGATTTAAAAAGTGCAAAATTATCACCAGCACTTTACCTGATAACCAACAAGTCCTCCTACATCCCAACCTCTTTCTTGAGCAACTCGAGTAGCTATAGATATAGCAGCAATCCTCCTAGGTTGAGTTACTATTATCTTGCAAGGTCTGCGAGCCTGGTAGCAGTCATCAAGGATCCACTGAGGTACTTGAGTAGTTTTACCACAACCAGTTGGACCCTCAATTATGACGACTGGATATCCTTGGATGCGGTCCAAAATCTTAAAGTAATAAACTTGAAATCAATAAACAACTTATTTCTGTAAATGTGTTTTAAACTAATCCTTAAAACTATACTTATTACTTACATATTGTATTTCTATTAAGTATTTTGAATACCTCTCTAACCTTTGTACCTGAACTTGAACTATGTATATCAATAAAATTTGCAATTTTTATTAACAAACCAGTTAAACATAAAAGTTTAGACTATTGTAGATATAGCAAAGAACAAACTTAAAGACCCACCTGCTCCTTATAATCATTGATTGCTAGATTTTTAGTGTCTTCTTTAGTTTGGAATGAGTATTTGCTGTAAACTTCAGTCATGGCTTCCTCCGTAAGCTTTGTCATGTCCTGAAGGGATGTACCCCACATGGACAATTGTTCCAGAGACTCCAAACCATTTGTCATACTCTCACACTGCAGTTCACGTTCTGTTACACTCTGCAGTGCAATAAAATTACCATTGAATTGAATAGCATTAAAACCCAGACAAGGGTGTGTCTGACTCTCACAGTCTGTCGGTCCTGTACACATTTTACTGATTAAATTTTTTTGCCATAAAATACTCTCTCAGACATCAATGAGTTTGACGGGCCTGTTGGTCTAGTGGTTAGTGACCCTAACTGCTAAACCGGAGGTCGTGGGTTCGATTCCCACCCAGGACGAATCTTTGTGTGATGAGCACGATCATTTGTTCTGTGTCTGGGTGTAATTTATCTATAATATGTATGTATTTAGAAATATATAAGTATGTTTATCAGTTGTCTGGTTGCCATAGCACAGGCTCTGCCTAGTTTGGGATCAGACGACCGTGTGTGAGATGTCCCAAGATATTATTATTATTATTATTATTATAATGTAATACACTCAATTTTCAACTGTAAATATAACTTACAAAATTACAAATTTTCAAATGTCAGTTTTTTTACTTGTGATGTTAGCTAGCATTATTCCCAATTTCGTGATTCTGGGTCTACGGTAAGTACCCTATAGGCTTTGGAGTTTTTCGGAAATGTATGGGAAAAACAACATAAATGGCTGTATCATAAATGGCTGTATTAATTAATGTCTTTTATTGCAAAATTATAATTTTTTTATTGCATCAAGAGTCTGTATACCTGAGTATTTGACATAAATTTTAACATGATACCAGCACACAGGACTGAGAAAAAAAATCTTGACAGACGGACCACAAAGTGAACCTGTAAAACCTGTGAAAACAGGAACCCATTTGCTTTTGAGGTAGAGAACCCGAAATAGTACCTATGTCGCAATTAAAAAAAATATTTTTTAGCTTCAAGTACAATCTGCATAAGATATTGGTATGATGAATAAAAGTTTTTTTACCCGCAAATACAATTGTGTTTCTTTCTCCTTGATTCTGAGTGCATAGTCGGTACCGCTGCCAGACAAAACTGAATGACGATGTTCTATTTTCCTGTCTAGCTGCTCTACCGGATCATCTTTAACAATTCGATGGCCTCCAGTAAGTGGACCCCGCAGTTTGGTCATTTGCGAACTTGATGGAAGAGGATCTAAAAGAAATCCTCGTAATTCATCCATAATTAAGACCTTAGTTTTAAAGTTATAACTATTTCAGAAGTTCAGATTAAATTAATTTGGCTTCAACCACAATAACGTCATCTATGTGCATAAATGGCCGCACAATATCCTATAACAGAACAGTATTGCTATTTTATTTTGCGATATTTGCAATATTTTTCAATTCAAAGCAATGCTTTGTTTGCTTGCTTTTTCTCAACAATTTGACTTGTAAAAACTTCCGTCAAGTTCACAGATTAAACAAGACATAAATATATAAAAGTACTCTGTGAACAAGTCAAGTTCAACAAGTTCCGTCGGAATTGACCACAGATAACCACAGAAAAACATCACCTATAATAATATAAATAATATTATAGTCCACAGACTACTAACTTCATGTTTTGCAAGTTTATCTACTTAGATTTTTGAACGGATGTATGTATGTACATAATAAAAGTTGCCGTTACTTATTACCTAATTTACTTTTAGTAAACGAAAGCTGTAGCAATACTCTCCGGCTTCGCACGGATAGATAGCACATCGTCATGACTTTTAAGATACGTAAAATAAGAAAAAATACGTCTAATATTTTTTTAAACCTATCGTTCAGACATTAAAAATTAGTCATTTACCCCATTGTTTTAGATGTGACTATATTTTTAAACATTAATAGGTATACCTATTGAGATATCCATAAAATATATGTGCCCCAGCGTGAGGTCTGTTTCTGTAGACCTTTGAAAGAGGAACAATTCTACCATATATTGCTGTATAGTAATTAGTATATGGGGTATGTTTTCGACAAAACTTATTTCAATCAATTTACCAGAAACATTAATAAATTATATACCTAAAACTTCCTCACATATTACTCCTTCTATTATATAGTAAAAACCGCATGAAAATTCATTCTATTACTTATATACATTTTATTTGTGTATTTGTAATCCAAAAGCGTTGTCAACTGCAAAAAAAGGGAATAATAGAAAAAAAAACAACAGATAATTAATGATATATTATGTATTTCATACCATTTGGCATAACAAAAATATTCAGATCATTTTGTAGAAGATATTTAACAACTGTTAACTTTATAATTACACCATTATTAATAATACTCATAATATTATGCATATTGATTTTTTGTTGAATACAGACATCACAAAATACAATAATAATATTACATACACTAAAGATTTTAATGATAAATTATAAGAAGTGCACTATTCGACTAGAAGTAAGCTACAAAATCTAAATAAAAACATAATCCTGTTTTCTATTCTTCCATAATATGGCCTATACCTCAATGGTGTGAGAGAGGATTTTGGCACAACCACAGTAACATACAACTATAATTTATTAAATATTTATACATACACAAAACAAGAACATGGACATTTGTTACTACAACTGAAAAAAATATATATTTACATTTTGGGCCATTCACAAAGAGCAAAGGTGTCGAGATTTTAAATGGACAGTTCTGTAGTTTGTGAGTGGGATAAAACCTTTTTTTTAGTATAATGACATTTTATTCATTATATAGGATGTCATATTCTATATATTTCAGATTACTGTTAAGGTAACATACCTTGCAGAACATGAAATATTTCTAACAGCATGACACAACTTATATTTAACCGACAATGATAGGTACGTTTTACTAATATAAACGAAGGTGAATTAACTTCAATTTTAGTTTACTAATTAAATATTTTCAGCAACATTGTTTTTGATCATTTTTTTGATATGTTATTTGTTTAATTAAGTACAAACATTTTGTTAAATATATTTAGAGATGTATTTCATATTTACTTGAGTTTTCAAATATTTTACATTTTATATCTGTCAGAAATAGTTTGTGCTTAGTCTGTCAATCTTTGGTTTACTGTGTTATAAGTTGACTAGCAAAATGCTGTTATTTTAAACTTTACCATACCTAAAGATATGTCTTTCATCATTTACAGTTATATTTAATCCAATAATGTTTACAGATAGCAGTTGTAACAATTATTTCACGGAAATTACACTACATAAATTCAATCTTGATGTTATCATTAGCAGTAGATACTTATTATGAACAATTAATTAATTTAGGTGAATTATTTAAGTTTAAATCTCCTTTACCATATTTTTTTTTAATTAACTTAAGTCACTGCCATTGTTAAAATGTGTTGTCACTTTTTTACATGTATACTTTAAACACATACAATAGTTTTTTTTTGTGCTACATAAATGTGTAAGCCAAGTTTAGACTCATTTTTCGTTATAACATTGATAATAACACTTCTAGATTAGAATAAAGCGAAAGTGCTTTATGAAATAAACTATATAGAATAAGCTTTTATTTTAATAAGGATACTGTTTCTGTTCTGGACATTTGGGTTTCAAGTTAAATAAGGCATTTAAAACAAAAGAGCTTTAAGGAGAACTGTTAAATTGTAAGAAAATAAATCCATATATTAATATTATCCTTATTAATGTCTGGTTCATATATTAAGAAACGATTCGGTAGAATTTTCGAAGCAAAAAGAAGAAAACTTTACAGACCGTAAGCAAAACTAATAGTTTCTTTTATATAGGAACCAACAATAAATATTGCTAACAAAACTATCTCAGCTTAAATCTTATGTTCTTACACTTTCTTAAAAACACGGCTTAATACAGAACCCACCTTTATCCACATAAAATTAATACAACAACCTAATTCTTTATCACCAAAATTTACTTAAATAATAACTGTTAAAGGACACCAACAACCCACATTATATAAATAAACATTGCTGGACCAACAAAATATACTAATGAACTAGTTAAAAGTCTGTGGTACAATGGAGTGTAAAAAGATTTGTAATAAATTAAAGATGAAGAACTTTAAATACTGTACTTTAATAATGTATTTTTAATGCACAGTGCAAAAATGTCCTACTTTGTAATGAAAAGTTTAACACATCTTTTTACACACGTTTTGTAAAACATTGGAGCTGATTCTCTTTTACGCACACTAAATCTAAATTAAACCATTGCTATCTTTTACTAACACACAGGATGAGAAAAGGACGGCAACAGATAACAACTAACTTAGAAATGTTAAACTAGATTTCGCCTGGAACATCGCTGTTTTTAGTGGACCAATTTCTGCGTTTCGGCCAATTTGTATGAGAATTTTAGTCGGAATTAAATTTGACAGCTCTAATTTTCGTCTGTCCTTTTCTAATTGTGTACAAGTGAAAAAGATACCGATGGCCAAAAATAAGTTTAGTGCGTGTTTAACAGAATCGGGGCCATTATATCCTAATCAAATAAGTTTGTGCTTTAATTAGATTGTTAAAGAGTTTTTGAACAAACTGATACCAAGGAGCTGCTTAGTATTAATATTTAATTAACAAGACAACCTTGTACTGTTTTGCAAGTCACTATATAAAATTGAGAGCTAATAAAATGTTTCCTACCTATCTTTACATGCAATAGATATTTTACCAATTTCACCACAAAGAAATGCCAATGGAATTATACATATATAATGCGATTCAAATTTAATGGCGGCTATGAAGTGCGCTACACTGTCGCATGATTTATATTCGCCTCGTGTTTTTAACCGCTATTAAGTTTGTACCTTACTGTACCGTCTTAAAAATATGCTTTCAAATAAGTCATAATTATTTTATCCTAATCATAATTACAACTGTTTGCAACATTAAATAAAAATAATAATCACACTTAAGAAGTGAACTTCAATATCATAAGCAACATTTTTTATTCAGGAAACACTAAGTATGTACAGACGAGACACTCAGTTCTACTATAATTGCATATGAATTAAATATACCACAACATTATAGGTTTAAAAAACAAATGAACATCCGGGGTAGTCATCTTTACAGGCATGTTAAATAAATGCTGGGGTTTAAAACTAATGCCGTATTATGACTTTTTAAGAACAATGTTTTTTTTAGGGACTGTGTTATGGTGTTGCACAGATAGATAGCATCTCTTTGTCATTAAGAACTATATGATGGTTCCAATACTTCATAATACGACCCCTGTCATTAGGTATTGTTATAGCTTACAATAAAAATAAACTTCAATTGCTTTGTATAAACTGAAGCAAAACTGAGTCTTAGGTCGTCAATACAGTAATCTTTTTTATTATCTTTATTAAAATGATTCAAAGATCATAACGGAGTTTAGATTACATCTGTACTACGATATATCAATTTGATATTATAGTTAGAATAGTAAACAACTAAGTTGAACGGACATATACCTGTAAAGTCTTAGTATTTAGTTCTCCTTGGAGGGTTGGATGGACCAGCCCAGGATGCGTCTGTCGAAGCCACAGCTGAAGAAATTGATGTTAGGAGATACTTCGTCGGCCCACGCTACAGAAGTTACCATGCGACGATGACCCTGAAAACAAAAGAATATAATTTAAAACGGAAATCATTCTAGTAAAGAAGCCGTTATCTTCTTGTCCACTTCATTGCAGCCGTACTTTGTCGAATATCATCAAAATTAAAAAAAAGGTATATATTTTATGTATTTTTTTTTCTTTGTAATGCCACTACCGCATCTAATTAGCAGCCTTTCGCGACTTCGTCCGTGTATGTCATGAGAGTCCATAAAAATTTTAGTCACGTTGAAAAAAAACTTTATTAAATACGATTTTTTAGCTTTTAAACAGCTAGGATCTCAGTAATGATAATGTTAGAGTAAAATCAATATGCCACCCAAAGGTTCTAATATAGCTTACAAGATTTGACATATACAAACATACACACATTGCAACTAATTGAAAGTAAATAAAAGTTTTTAAGAAAGGGTAGTATTTGTTACCTGCCGACTAGACCTCGGTAGTCTAGCGAGCCTCTGGCCCTGTAGGTCGAAGATGCGCACTTGCCGGTTGTCGTGGGGGATCGCTATCAGACCGTTACCACTGACGCCGACGCGGTTCACCGACGAGTCGGATCTGATCGTGGCCAGAGCTGATCGCATGTTGCGGACGTCCCATACCTAAATAATTCAAATTATACTAAAACTTTCTGTTTTCCGCGACTCCACCCGCGTAGATATCGGTTATCGCGGCAAAAAGTAGCCTATGTACTTTCTCGGGCTCGATCTGTGTACCGAATTTTATTTAAATCGGTTCAGTAGTTTTGGCGTAAAAGCGCGACCGACAGACAGACAGACAGACAGAGTTACTTACGCATTTATAATATTAGTACGGATTACATAAGCAATTAAAAAGATAATCCCTTAACTGTGTAACTAAGATGTTCTACAAGGCTACTTGCTGCTACATTACACCTTAAAGTGTTAGCGACAGCATGAAATGTAACGCCTACTAAAAATTAAGTGACTGTTGGTTGAATATTCGGTAGTTAAGTATTTAAGAAAATTTGAATATCTCCACTTGCGTTCGCCCAATACACAAAATGCTTTGATTTTATTTATAGTATGTGCCATAATATGTGAATAAAGCGCAAATTTCTAAGCCGAATATTACTTAAATTTAGCAAAATTCAATTGAACTGCTTGAAACGGCCGACAGGTTACTACACATAATTATAGTAGTAATATTTACCTTGACGGAACGGTCGTCAGATCCGGAAACAACCTTGTCTTCTCGTGTAAAAACAGCTGATGTTACACTCCTGAAAAGTGATACGTTATATATATCGCAAGCTTACTTAAATACTAATAAATTGACTTCGATGCCTATTTAAATGTTGTTAAAATCTTAACAATCAAATAGACAGATCTTAAATGATTAATTAACTATGTATTACTACCCAAAAATTACGTATGTGAGGCCGTACGTAATTTTTGGGTAGTTCTTTATAGTTGTTCCTTACTCGGTATGTCCTTGGAACACGGAGACGGAGTGTATCGGCTCGCGGAAGTCCCACAGGCGGAAGGTGGTGTCCCGGGACGCCGTCACCACGAGCCGGGACGCGTGGTGCGCCGACGCGTGGGTCAACTCGTGATCGTGGCCTGAACAATTTCAATAAATCGCATAATAACTATCTTTGTTGTACAGGACAAGGGCTCTATTATAGGTACTCGAAGAAGCGAAATCCGACTGAATAGCCTAAGTAACAAAAGTTAAATTGGTCCACCTCCAATAATGGACCACTTTATAAGATATTTCATGTCTATTTCTCATAAGTATAGTATGTTTTTAGTTTTTCTTTATATTAGTTTTAAAATTTATGCACTACGCCTAGCGATCGAAACGGGTTTCTAGCGCTTTTAAAGATAATTTATCATAAAAAAGGGAAAACATATACAAAGAACTAGTTAACATTTTAATACTGTAATAAATCATTGGTTTAAGGTCATAAACTAACCATTCACGTTTCCTCTTAAATGTAGGTATATAAAAAAATTCAAAATGTACGATAATACATAAAGTAATAGTCGTAGAAAATAAATATACGTGTCATAATGACTGTTGGGTTGTCAATAACGTTACCTATATTTTTGACTACATGAGGCTAAAATGGTGCCGGGCAAGAGTCCACTTGGCCAGACGAAGTTATAGCAGATAAAGTAAGGCACAGAATAGTAGCTATGGCAGGCAAAAGAAGCGTCGGTAGTCCGGGAGCAATATGGGTCGACGACATAACAAAAGTATCGGGCCGTATCTGGATGAGACTAGCACAGGACCCAACAGAAGGGAACGTGATAAGGGAGGCCTATGCCCAGCAGTGGGATGACAAAGGCTGTGATAATGATAATGAGTAAGGTGACAGATAGTAACGTGTCTTTTTCGTAAGTATAGCTTCATAAACTAGCTCATGGAAACGGAAAGAGCATTCCTATTAATATTATACAAGCGAATTAAAGTTTGTTTACTCTCTGGCGTAAAACTCAAAGGCACACGCCGTTTATTTTCAGCATGAAATTTAATGCATAACATCGCTATCATCGCTACGTAATTAAGAGCACAGCGCGTCTGTTTTTGTCTGAAAAATAATGATGGGTTGCTTTTTCAGTTTTCAGTAGCTTGATAAGAAATTCTTATAAAAAACGAAAATCCTGGATTTTAAACCATCTTATGTATAGATAGATATACACATAGTATACTTTTTTTTCGGTGTGTCAACGGGAACTAAGCGTGTAAAATTGACGCATCTAGTATCATTTATGTAAAATAATAATTACCCGTTAACACCTGCAAACAGTCTCCAGTCTCGACGTCATACAGATTAGCGGTCCTGTCCCATGAGGCGGTGATGACGTGGTCGCCGCCGGTGAGCCAATCCGCGGCTACCACGACGCCTTGGTGCCCGCCCAGCTCCGTCAGCGGCGTCCGCAGCACCTCGGGCCTGTCCCCACCCTCGCCGAGACTCTCTTCACCCCCACCTTCTAATTCTTCCTCAGATGATTGTCCACGCTATGTACAAAAACAGTATTTGATTGAAACATTTTATTGAATACATAGTAGCAGATGCCATTATTCGGCAAGTTAAAAAGTTCTTGTTACTGTACTCAGTTTAGATTGAAACTTTATCTCTATTAAAATTATCTAAAAGAGAGGAAAATATACGTCAGTGGACAGAAAACTGGGAAATAATAAGATAATTATCATAAAAACAATAAATAAGTTATAGTTACCGGCAAATCCCAATTGACGGCAGCTTGCCAGACATGAGCAGTGTTGTCACCGCTGCTTGTAAGCGCGATATCTCTACTGGGATGGAACCGGATAGAATTTACAGAGCCCGAGTGTCCTGTGTACTGCAAGAGACACTTGCCCCATTCCACACTCCATACGCAAGCTGTATGATCTAAAAACGGATTAATTATTAGTAAATATTTCAAACATTTTAAGATTGGCAGTGCTGAATAACAATATTACGTACACTCTTTTATGATTTCATAAAACAAAAAATTATATTCCTTTTTCATATTGAACTTTATTAATCTATTAAGGTAGGCTAGGTATAAAAATATTACCAGCTGATGCAGTGCCTATAAGTGCCTGTCCAGGGCGAGCTGACGACACATCCCAGATGCCGTCTTTATGTCCTGTGAACTCCCTCACTAACTGGCAGTTGTATGTTGGAGCTTTGAAACTAGACACTATCTTACTTGTCTGAACTCTCAGTTTGTGACTCGCTTTCACTTTCTGAGAGTTACTCTGGGTCACTGTGAATTTAAATATCAAAATATATAAAAAAAAAAATATTTGTTTCTTACCATAAAGTATTAAGGGCATTTAACATTCAACTCTTGTATGTCAGTTTCCAGTCACATAGAAGCAGTTTAACCAATATTTAACATAGAACTGTATATATACGATCTCCACAACTTATTTTCTAAACAATACAATTTAAGACTGAATATGCAGCAATAAAGACTGAATCTAAAATAGTAATGAACTTATCAATAACAACATACATGTATAAGATTTTTTATTAATTCCCAATGATGTCATTTTTAACAGTGAGTGGATAGAGAGCAAATCTTATATTACAACATCCTTTTGTCCACTAAATTGCTAAGTAAACTATTAATCTTTATTCTTAATGATGGGATATTGACATTATTTTAAAATGGTTAATTAAAAAGTAATTATTTTACAATCAAAGAGTTGATATTTCATGTTATTAGAACTCTGTGTTAGCTTGGTGTTGAAACAATCTTTTCATAACTGCATTTTTTATATTTCCCAAATACTGTTGTGGTGCTTGTAAAATGTGTAAGTATCATAATCAGGCTACTCAAATATAAGTCTTAGCAGCTTTTCTCTCTAGAGACTAACAAACTGCAAAAGAGAAATAATCGACATAATTGTACTTAAACATAGTTACAATCAATATTCATAAAAGTCTAAGGTACACTAGGAGACAAATTGAGCAACATGTCTCAGCAACAAGGTGCACTCACTCTCGGAGCGAGAGCAAGCAACATGTTCTGGATAATATAAAACATTACAGATCACAGGGCAACACAGATTTGAGTGTCAAATGTTATGTTGAGGAACATTTTGTCTCCTAGTGTATTTTGGCTTAAAGAAGAAAATACTAACATTTCACTTTTGAGTTTTTTCCAGTCACATCAAACTCTATGTAGTCTAAATTCTGTTTGTCTCCTACATAACTCTCGCGCTCCAACTTTTCACTTAGAATATCAATTTTTTCTTGTACTAAAACAAAGACAATGGTAATCATTAAAGTAGGTACCAAAACAGACTAACACATTACACACACTATCTAAATCAATAGAGTAAAATCAGTGGAAAAAAACAAACATAAATTCAATTCAATTTCATTTTGCTGATTAGAAATTGGATCTATCCATAGCACTACAACAATTAGCTTTTTTACAACAATATTTTCATTCATAACATATACTTAACTCTGAGCTAATACTCATAATTTTCCAATACTGCAATTTTTCTGTAGATAGAATAAATACAGTAATCGATAACTGATATAATTTGTTATTTACTTACGGTTCAAATTTTCAGTGTACAGAAGGTCAAATTCTTTTTCTATTTGCGAAAATAAGTCATGTAAACGAGACCTAAATACTGGGGGGATTGATGTCTCCGAATCTTCCATTTTAAGATAATTTGGTAGTCCATCAGCACCTTCCGTAAGCGCTTGAAGCCTCCTTTTACTGGATTTCATGGTCGAAATCGAAATACAAACCAATGTTGTTCACATCACATAACAGCACAGTCTACTATTATAGGTACAAAATTCACACAGACGTCGGACAATATTATACTGCAAGACTTCTTACACTATAACTAAATATATTGAATGCAGGAAACTTAAAAATATGAGGGCAAACCCGTAATTTTGAGGAGAAACGTAATCATAACACAATAGTTACAAATACAATCGAGTAAGGATTCGTTCGGTTCGAGTGACGTTTTCCTGTATTTCCTTTCGTTCGCAATATCTGCTCTTTGGTTAAAATGTGACGTTACGATCTGTACATAGACTTATAGACTCAAGTTTTGAAGAATTCTAAAGTTTAAAGTCTGCTGCGCCAGGTTCCAGTGTTGTGGACTTATCGGGATTCGAAGTACAAATAAAGTATCTACATAATTTGCAAATGCAAAAGTAACCCTGTCTGTCTATCTGTTACGCTTTCACGGCTAAACTACTAAACTGATTTTGATGAAACTTTGAATGGGGTAAGCTTGGATCCTAAAAAAGGACATAGGCTACTTTTTGCTGCGATAACACCCACGCTGGCAGAGCCGCAGGCAACAGGTACTTCTTTACATAGTATAAAACAAAGTCGCTCCCACTGTCTGTACGCTTAGATCTTATTCTGTCTGTACCTACGCATAAATTAGTATCTACATGGCACCCGTGCGAAGCCGGCAGACTGCAGTAAAAAGATCTGCACAGTTATCTTCTAACTGTGCTGGCTAGTTTCTAACTGTGCTGGCTAGTTTACTATCCAGTTCGAAAACATCACGAAACCACTGTGATGATAAATTGATACACATTTATTTATTCTGTGTACCCTTACGCAACCGTGACGTCATCACGACGTTAGGATAAAGGAATAAATAACGATTAATAACAGATTTTCGCAATCTAAGTATCAAAGTAAAGTAAAAATATAAGTACCAAAGTTACATAACTTCAAGTTTACTTCCCCGTCCCTAGATCAAGCTGGCCCGAGCCGGCCAAACTAGCAATAAATATATGACCCTAAATAAAAAAAACTTAGATACTTCCTTTGCTGCTTTTGCCTTATATTTAAAAATTAGTGTTAGTTAGCGCACTAAGTCGAGATCCGAACCCCGCAGGGGGTGCCCTTAGTGAACGTTGCTGACGTAGTTAGTTTATTTTGCTCTGCTGGCTGGAGGCCCTTAAGGTTCTTGCCAAAAGTCCGGTGAAGCAGTCAAAGCCTGCGCTCAGGCTAAATGCAGTAAATCTCAAAAAAAAAACTTCAAATTTATTAATCCACGACCTGTGCTACAAGTAGGTTCACAGATAAGCTGTGTAGTGTTAATACACAGAGACCTATTTATAATTGGTAAAGTATATGTATTACCTTATTTACTTAATTGTTAAGATATCTACTGTTTGAAGTTAAATTATTACTTAATCGGTCCACTCCTTTCGACATCGACAGAGTGGTTTATAGTTAGCAACTTGTAGGAATTTATTAACTTTTTTTAGTTATTTTAGGTATTGCAAAATGATTTGCACAGCTACCATGTTCTTTATAAACTTTAAGCTTATAAAGAAATAATGAATTTAAATACTTGTAACTGTGCTGGCTAGTTACTAACCGGATAAAATCAAACACGAACCACTGTGATGATATATAATAGATACATGTTTATTTAATAACTGTGTCCTTACGCAACCGTGACGTCTTCACGACGTTAGGATACAGGAATAAATAACGATCTATAACAGATTTTCGCACCCGGCGAACTGTGTTCACTTCCAAGTGAGAGTCTGCAAGAGTATCATTATTACTCTTCAGAGAGCCAATAAACAGTCGGAGTGCGAAGCTATTGGCGTTCATCTAGCTTTTTCGAAGTTCACGAAGTATACATTTGTATGCAAACGGCCATGAAAACTTTAATTGCGAGTTGTAGGATTTGGTGACGTCACATGAGTAAGTATGTAGGGAATGTGCGTTGAATAAGGGCCACCATTATTAATTTCGCCGCCAGGGGCAGACATCTAACTTGTTTCTACCAATGCATAAAAATAGCTATGTATTTATTATTATATCAGTGCCTGACTTTCTGTGTACTAGTGAGGAATGGTTGGCGTGGGTTTTTACACATACTTAATTGTGATAGCACCGAGAATATTGTGTACTGAAGGACAAAATGTGACTACATACAGGTACTTAGCCATTGATTGATTGTTGTAAGTTGAATGGAACGAGTACAAATTATTTGATTTTCATTTAAATACTGGCAAAGACTTATGATTAGTGTTGGGTCATTATTTTTAATTAGGTATAGGTACTTATTCGGTCAGAGCCGTTTTCGGTGATCCAAAACTAAAAGTTCTTACAGACGAAAAAAATCAAAATAAAAAAATGTGCCACAGCATGTGTAGGAAGAAAAGATTTTTACGTACGTCGACTCGACTTTGGATCTTTCTAAAAAAAATGTTAAATTGAACAACAATGATAGAAAGACGTAATTTAAGATGCCTGAAAAAGAGATATCCATTAATGCGTTGTGTGAAGGATGATGCAAAGATATAGTACTTTTATTATTTCAATTCGAACCAGTAGTTTTTGAGATTAGCGCGTTCAACCAAACAAACAAACTCTTCAGCTTTATACTATTAGTACTTATGGATAGAATACCCAATGATTGTTAATGCGCAAACCAGTTGACGCACGGAACATAAGATAATTCTTAGAGATAATTTAATCTTAGGCCATTGGCGCGTCACGTTGTCCCCTGGGGGATTTTCAATGTTCGGTTGAGAAAACTTTTGACATTTCGGCTTCGACCGCTTATTTGATGACATCATACTTCTTTGACAACATTTAAACCATTGTTTTAAATTGGGTGAAAATCATGTAGATTCATACCTAGATTGCCACGGGATATATTAATGCTATAAATTCTATAATAACGTAGAATATTGCTTTCGTTCGATTCGACTTAGAGCATTGACAACCCTTCCCATGTAGATCCTTACTTTAGCAACTTTAACATTTTTAATAATTCTAAACCGGTTCTGCTGCGCTGTAGATACGGCTTTAGAAAACTGATCAAAACATTGAAGTTTTTAATAATAAATCCCTATTTTTTTTCTGTTATTTAACCCTTTTCTTTTGCAAGATTTTGAGTGTTTTGTTTTCCGCACAGAGTACTTTTATATAAATGTTTTCCGAACAAAATCTCTGTATTAGATGTTGCCAGTACTAAATGTGTTTAATAATCTATATATATAATAATAAATATCCAAAAAGAATGTACGCGCATAACTTCCGAACAACGGCACCAAATCGGATAATTATTTTTTTATCATGTTACTTAGTGCAAGGACAAGGTTTGAATATATATATAAAAAAAAGCAAAAGATTTATTTTTAAATGGCATAGTTTTATCCATCGATCATCGCTTGGGTTGTCAACAGAAGGTACAACTATGCCTACCGGACAAACAATTGTGTGATGAGAATGATCATTTATTCTGTGACTGAATGTAATTTGTATGTATGTAGGTTAAAATATATATAAGTAGGTATGTTTATCAGGTGTCTGGTTACCATAAAACAGACTCTGCCTAGTTTATAATAAGATGGCCGCGTGGTTGTTTCCGAGACTAACTGACTTGTCCCAAGATTATGTTATTTTAATTATATATTATATATAAATAAAACTTTTATTCTATTTTGGACAAGTTGAAATAAAGATTATAGTTAACACGTACACGATTGCCCGGAAAAAAATCCTGGCAACATTTGAACAATGCAGCGTCTCTATAGTCTGTGGCTTGTAGGTAACATTATCTATAGCTATAAAAAAAAATGGCTGGTGAGTAGCTAATGACCATTGCCAACGTATAACTTTAGTTGTTTATTTATTGTATTTAAAATCATGTCATTTTCAGATTTGTATGCAAAATATAATTGTACATATTGTCAAGAAGAAATTAATGGAGTTCGAGTTAAATGTGCGGAATGTATCGACTTTGATATTTGTTTGCAGGTAAAGTAGCTATGCTGCCATTTTTGTTTATAGTTTTGGCGCAAAATTTTAAATTGACTTGTTGTAGTCATAAGATTTTTTATGTTTCAGTGTTTTTCCCTGGGCGCCGAAATTGGATCACATAAAAATGACCACTCTTATCAATATATGGTTAGTAATTTGGTACGTCATATCTTTCGGTCAGTTGCCACAATAAAACATTATTAAATTTTATTAACAAAATTCTATATTTTAGGACTCTGGAGCGTTTGGGATATTTTTGGGCCGTAGTAGTTGGTCTGCAAATGAAGAGGTTAGATTACTGGATGCTATAGAACAATTTGGCTTTGGAAACTGGGAAGATATAGCAAAACACATTGAAACAAGGACACCTGAAGGTACTGATACTTATGATGATAAGTGTTTAAAGGTTCAGTTGGGACACCATTATAATGTAACTGTGTTTCATAAGTATATACTTTCTTTAGGAATTGTTACATGCTTAATAACTAATTGCTGTAAAACTTGTTTACAGCTTTAGTTTGAAATTTATAAAAATATTGTATACTAACTGATCCACTCGGCTTTGCATGGGTGCAATGTATGCTTTTCAGTACTATAATATCCATCTCTTATACATTTAAACCTCTCTCTTATTCTAAATATCTAATGCTGTGACCTGCGTTAAAATCTGTTGTGTAGTTTAAAAGATCTTATTGTACAGACAGCGAAAGTGACTTTGTTTTATATTATGTAAAGATTATTTATATATATACAAATACAATTTTCTGTAAATAAATCTTTGTTATTCCTTGTTTCATCATACAATGCTTTTGTATTTTAGAGGCAAAAGATGAGTACATCACAAGGTATTTGGAAGGTAGTATTGGCCGAGCAACATGGGGGAACCTGGAGAGTACAAGCCGACCAACTTTAAATTCAGCCGACAAAGACGAGGGTCCCTTGGGCCCTAGTGCTGTATCCCGATTGCCACATCTTGCTGTTACAACTGATGAAGCTGCTCAGCTTGGATATATGCCAAATAGAGATGACTTTGAAAGGGTGTGTATGATTTGTTAATTCAATATATTTGTATGAGTAAACAACATATAAATATTTAGCAGTCAAACAAACAACAGACAATACATAAAAATTTATATTAAAACAATAATACTGAACTGTGTGTCCGCTAAAGTAATATCAAATTTGCATTGGCATTGTATTGGAATTCAAATTTGTTAAAGAGTAAGGGCACAGAGCTGACAAAGGACAATTTCACAATTTGTCTGCCAGAAAGAAATGTTTATATTATATTCCACTATTGTTTATTGTGGGGAGGTTGAAAGAGACAGCTAGACGTAAAGAGTTGTATAGATTGATAGGACCAATAAGATTTCTTTTA
The DNA here is from genome assembly GCA_932294365.1 of Diachrysia chrysitis. Taxonomy (NCBI): domain Eukaryota; kingdom Metazoa; phylum Arthropoda; class Insecta; order Lepidoptera; family Noctuidae; genus Diachrysia; species Diachrysia chrysitis. The sequence continues at coordinate 6,457,536 of OW028661.1, forward strand.
CACTACATCTATAAACAGTAAAAAAAAATAACACAAAATACGTAAATACAATTTTCAAACAAATTATGTAGCTGAAAATCGAAATAAATGGCAAACACCATTTAAATATTCCACTCAACTGTCGGCTGTAAGTAACAAAGCGGCGACGTCGCGCGTCAGAGGGCGGTGCGTGTAGTGTTTATGGATATAATAAGATATAGGAATTTTGACAAAACTATAGACATTTTTTTTAGATACAGTGTGATCAAATGGTGTTAAATAAAATTCAAATAAAAAAAAACTGTCTGTAGGCTGATCTCCTATTTAATTTAGTTTTAGTATAAAGCCTGAAAATGGTATCTTTAATATGTGGTGAAAAGGAAATGACATCAGTAGTATTAATGTATGTCCGAAGTCTACATTGGGTTACCGGGCTTATTTCAATCATGTCATGTATTGTATTCAACTAGCGCATTAGTTTATCTTTCAATTGCAATCATTTATGTATATTGTTTCAGGAACACGACCATGAAGCAGAACAGTTAATATCAACACTATCTCTAAACCCTGAAGACGATGAATTGGATGTTGGTTAGTACAAAACGACATTTTTTTTTTTTTTTTGTTAGCCTAATCTCTCTCACTTCTGGGCAAAGGCCTCCCACGAGTCCTTCCGTAGTTCTCTATTTCGCGCCACCACAAACGAGCCCTCGTAGTGTGACTATAAGTCGTTCAGCCACCACTTACTGGAACTTTATTTATTGTATTTATTAATGTAATAAAAACTATTAATTGCTAATATTAACGGTAAATTGATACGAATTAATTCATTCACGTGTATATTTTATTTATAAAATGTGTAATGTTAATAATAATTAAGTTAAAAGAGAGTCTGTACAGACTTCAGATCTTTATTTTGAATTGTTAAAAAGGTTTTGTAATAATAAAAAAATACATGTGAATATTAAAATATACTTTACTTTATTATTTCAGCCCTCAAATTATCACAAGTGGATATCTACACACGAAGGCTTCGCGAGAGGACAAGAAGAAAGAGATTAGTGAGAGACTATCAACTTGTGTCTGTGTTCTTCAATAATCAGAGAAATAAACAAAAAACACTCGGGAAACTTGCCAAAGAGAAAAAGTGAGTGCCCTCTATGTACCTATGTTACTATTCTTATACTTATGCTTATATTCATTCTATATTCATTTATTCTTCATTCTAATATTTGTTTGGATTAACTCGGTCTATTAGGATCGTAAGGTAATAGTCCTGTTGCAAGATCATGTCTGTTTTTTTTATTTTATTTAAAAAACGACTCCCGCACTAAGGAATTTTATCCTTGTGTCGCGGGGGGTTTAACAAACATTTAAATCACATGCACAAAGAACACCCAGACTTGGAACAAGCATTTGTGGATCACACAAATGCTTGTCCAATGCGGGGATCGAACCCGCGGCACTTCGCGCACAGAGGTAATTGGCGTGGTGACCTATACCACTCGGCTATCCGTGCAGTCACTGTCACATGTCTGTGTTAACATTGTTAAAAAAATATGGCGAAAATCACGAAAGTTGGGTATGTTGTTAGGGCTTTTGGTTATGTGAGTAGGTACAAGATGTGCGGTCTGATCGAAAGCAAAGATACCGCTTGTCACAATTAGTCTGTGCATTGGTAACCTAAAAAAAAAACCATTCGAATACAGCCTTTGGGCCTGCGTCCGATTTTTATCCGTCGTTTCGGTTTACCATCCCATGGGATTGTGACAGTGACGGAATAGAGGGCGTAACTGTGTTTACGTACACACTGGTGCACTGAAATATCACCTGCGCAGATGCGTAATCTCTGTAGAGAAAATTTGTCGTATTCGAAATTCGGTCAGGAGGACATTATTCTATTGATTATGTTGTCAGGGAGTTCACGGAGCGGCTGCGCTGGACGGCGCAGTTCTACGGGCGCGGCGAGCAGCTGGGCGTGGTGGCGGGGCTGTGGCGCGAGCGCGAGCTGCGCGTGCGCCTGGCCGAGCTGCACCGCTACCGCCTGGCCGGCGTCACGCGCCCCGAGGAGTGCGCGCACTACGAGCAGCACGCGGCGCGCCGCCGCCACCCCGCCGCGCCGCAGGACCTGCCCGACCGCCTCCTGGTACTGCACCATATAGATACACCGCTACCGCCTGGCCGGCGTCACGCGCCCCGAGGAGTGCGCGCACTACGAGCAGCACGCGGCGCGCCGCCGCCACCCCCGCCGCGCCGCAGGACCTGCCCGACCGCCTCCTGGTACTGCACCATATAGATACACCGCTACCGCCTGGCCGGCGTCACGCGCCCCGAGGAGTGCGCGCACTACGAGCAGCACGCGGCGCGCCGCCGCCACCCCGCCGCGCCGCAGGACCTGCCCGACCGCCTCCTGGTACTGCACCATATAGATACACCGCTACCGCCTGGCCGGCGTCACGCGCCCCGAGGAGTGCGCGCACTACGAGCAGCACGCGGCGCGCCGCCGCCACCCCGCCGCGCCGCAGGACCTGCCCGACCGCCTCCTGGTACTGCACCATATAGATACACCGCTACCGCCTGGCCGGCGTCACGCGCCCCGAGGAGTGCGCGCACTACGAGCAGCACGCGGCGCGCCGCCGCCACCCCGCCGCGCCGCAGGACCTGCCCGACCGCCTCCTGGTACTGCACCATATAGATACACCGCTACCGCCTGGCCGGCGTCACGCGCCCCGAGGAGTGCGCGCACTACGAGCAGCACGCGGCGCGCCGCCGCCACCCCGCCGCGCCGCAGGACCTGCCCGACCGCCTCCTGGTACTGCACCATATAGATACACCGCTACCGCCTGGCCGGCGTCACGCGCCCCGAGGAGTGCGCGCACTACGAGCAGCACGCGGCGCGCCGCCGCCACCCCGCCGCGCCGCAGGACCTGCCCGACCGCCTCCTGGTACTGCACCATATAGATACACCGCTACCGCCTGGCCGGCGTCACGCGCCCCGAGGAGTGCGCGCACTACGAGCAGCACGCGGCGCGCCGCCGCCACCCCGCCGCGCCGCAGGACCTGCCCGACCGCCTCCTGGTACTGCACCATATAGATACACCGCTACCGCCTGGCCGGCGTCACGCGCCCCGAGGAGTGCGCGCACTACGAGCAGCACGCGGCGCGCCGCCGCCACCCCGCCGCGCCGCAGGACCTGCCCGACCGCCTCCTGGTACTGCACCATATAGATACACCGCTACCGCCTGGCCGGCGTCACGCGCCCCGAGGAGTGCGCGCACTACGAGCAGCACGCGGCGCGCCGCCGCCACCCCGCCGCGCCGCAGGACCTGCCCGACCGCCTCCTGGTACTGCACCATATAGATACACCGCTACCGCCTGGCCGGCGTCACGCGCCCCGAGGAGTGCGCGCACTACGAGCCCCGTCCAATCAATATTAATACATCGAGTTACCTTCTAACATCATCACTGACACCATTTTCAACACAATGGTCCAAAATGTAAAAAGGACGTACCTTTAATATTAATACTCCAGGGACAGCGAATGAAATTATAGCTTATTTAAGTACGATTTTCACCAAACCGCACGAATCACATCAAATCTGAACTAAACGAATTTATATTTACACTATCAGCAAGCCGCGTGCAGCTGCTTGACCGCGAAAGTTTCGACACCAACAGCTGTTAACGCATCCTTACGTACCCTTCCGATCCGATGCGTGCCGTTGTAACTGAAATCTTGAGTTTTTTTTATTAAGTAGCATTTTAGGTATCCCACTGGTGGGACAATTGCAGGCTGATATTTTTTATTATTAAATGTGATTTAAATATATAATAGTATGTTATGTAGGATGTAATCATGACCGTGTAGTTTTGGGTTTGATCCCGTATAACTATTGTATTCGCCAGGGCAGCAGTGGGTGTCTGGAAACCAACCAGACAAAAGAGCCAGCGCAGAACAGCATGCAGCCGCTAAGAAAAAGGTCAGTTATATTTTCAAATCCTATCCCAAATTGGCGTAATTAAAAACGTTATTTACTTAGTCTCATGCCGTACATACGAGACGCCGGTTATCGGTTATTTCAAGCTTACTCCGTACCAAATTTCATCAAAATCTGTTGTTTTTTAATTAATAATTAATTTATTATGGATATGACGCCGATTGAATGGGAGGTTATATAATCATCCGATAACATGTGTAATTGTACATGTATAATATTAAGGCGTGTCTCCTGCGCCACTTTTTTCACAAAGCATTTTAAAAAAAATAAATAATAGGGGTGTGGCTAAGCATGTTGGCCTATTTGTATTCGACAAAACATTTAGGGCACACTCCTTACTTGTTTGTATTTGGGTCATTAATGTTTTCTTACAATGTTATGTTCAAATACTGTCACAGCAGACCCGGCTTTAGTTGTCAACTTATTATGATAGCTAAACCAATCTTTACGAGTGACTAAACTATGCAGGTTGTTTGATCAAATTGTTGTGTAGATATTAATACTCTTTTAAAATCACCCTAAATGATTACTACAAAAATAGATGAACTACAAGGTCGCAAAATAAGTAGATATTAAACTATTTTTCAACTAATTTTATCGCGAATTTATTATTTATATCCTAACGGTTAGAAACCTTTGCATGTGTCATGGTCACGGAAGACTGATAAAATATATTATTTTTGCGGTAGTTTTGCATATAAAAGGTAGTTAATTAATTGACTGTTGGTATTCTTGAAACAGAGACGGCGAAAGCGGCTCAAGTTCCACCAGCCCAAGGTGCACACGGGACGGAAGTACCGCATGTGGATGCTCCAAAAAGAGCTCATGCAGCAACAGCAGCGGCGGATGCTCGAGGCATCTGCTGAACAATAACGAGATACAGGTATGCCCTTCCTTTTTTTTAGTATACCCTTGGTCACGACATAATTTCCGAACGACTGCACCAAATCACCATATGTTTTATAATATATATAAATATATGGACTATAATTATATAATATGTATATACGGACAGTAGGTACCTACTTATCAGCAAAATGCGTTAGCAATGTTATTTCAGTAACACTGTTCTAAATAAGACAGATTATCATGCAGACGAATACATGTACCTATTTCAACAACACGAGTGCTGTAATTTCATACAAAAGCACAATAGCATGTGTATTTACATGATAATAATATATATTTATGCACGAGACTGTTGTCGTGTTGACGAGTTGTGTTGTTTGAAATATGTATTGTACTAGATTCGATCATTTCGCTTTTTATTCGCTTCTTAGGATCAAAGTTTACCCCATGCCAAGATCCATCCGAATCGGTTTAGCGTGGAAGCGTAACAGACAGACGGAAAGCGGACAAAAAGCGGTATCTAAAAAGCAGGTTTTTGTACTATGGAGTTTATAGAGGTTAAGACCTGTTTTTAGGTAAAACCCTTTTTTTAATAAGACCGATTGAGTTAATTTCGCATTTATATTATTATCGATAACCATCGTCGGTTTTGTATTCTATACAGTATTTGAACAGCACTGAAATAGGTTAGTAGGATGGATCATCATATTGCTATTGTTCGTGCTATTTACTCTACATAAAATGAATCAGTCATTATCAGTTCATACGTAACGTGGCATTGTTTGTCCAGCTGTGTTCCGCGCTGAGCCTGCCGCCGGCGCAATACGTGACGATGAAGGGCGTGCTGCTGCGGCGGCCCGCCGCGCCCGACTGCGAGCTGGACGTGGCCGTCCGGCACTACCTCACCTCTGCCGGCTGGGTGCCCAACTAGACCACCACCCTGTTTCAAAACCTAGCGGCGCCGACTGCTGCCAAAGGGTGCCGAACAATAACGAATAGTGCCGAATGCTTGCGATCGGGCCCGAACATACGAGCGCACACGCTGTCAAATCCATTTGTTGTTCTACACGAGTTGAGTTTACGTGTATTTATAAGGTATGAACGTAATTTAAATTTTTAAATGAATGCTTCTTGGTTAACGACGATTTTGATGTTAGTGAGAAATATGATCTTATTCCGGTTTTGTCAATGTCATGGGATGCACTGATTTTAGATCGCTAGCTTTGTATTTATTGTAGTCTTTTAATATAGGGATGTCACGGTAAACTTGGTATTAAATTATTGGTTGGGTGTAAATAAGAGTTGTAATGTCAGCTCGTAGGACACACATATTTGGTGTTTGACAGCGTGTAAACAGAGCGATCTCTCCGCGGTACACGGCCGGTATTGGCAGATGGTTTTCCGACGGTTGTGAAACAGGTCTTTCCCTAGAATACATAAAGATATATTGTTTCAAACTTACAGATATAAGTACTTGTTAAAAGTTTCATAGAAGAATCTTAGTAAAGACGCAAATGTTCCAAGTTATGCAAGTCTTTAGGTGCTTGTTATGTTTTCTTAGAACAGTAATCCTTCTTTAGTTAAATTGACAGTCCTTAGTCAATGTATGATTTTACACGAAGGTAACCTCACGTTGTAAAGCTGCTCTTATAGAGCATTGTAAATATTGTACGTCAGTGTATATACGGTTTTATCTTGTTTCTCGACTGTGCTTGACTTAGAGAGACGGGAAGTAGTTTACCAAGTGGTGTTTGCGAATTCGAGTTACCTGTGAAGTGCTAATGTACTGTGAAAGCAGAGCAGATTATTTGATAAATCCAACAAACAGCACTTATCAGTGTTTGTTCTTGGCATGCGGTTACCCACCTCGCAAAGCTTATTATGAAATACAATTTAATCAGAATCATCATGGCTTCATTTCTATACTATTTTATATAGTGCGTTCATTTGTCTACCATTTATTGCTATATTTTATTGTCATTTGTAGTATACGTAAATATTGCACAAGAAAAAAGTATCTCGAAATATTTTGAAATAAAATCGCACATATGCACAGTCGGGAATCTTTTAAAAGAATGTAACCTAATTGCTCGATGCCATGTATTACAGCAATAGAGCATCTAGCTATTTTGATAGCCAAAATTATAATTATTTAATAGGCTGAGTCAATGGAGTAACGTACAAATTATGCTGGAAGTATATTAATCAATCTCTAGGGCTTTTTATTTTTAGAGAAAATGTAAATTGGGCAAAGATTTCTTATTTAGTAGGTATGACAGTTTTTAATGCTTATTAAAATTATTTAGAACTAAATTTATATACATATTGATTATAATTTGTTACTTTAACATTCGTTTTAGAAAGTATCATATCTACTAAATACGACACGATATCTTTGATATGTTATGTAATGTAAAGCAGATGGCGCTACCATCGCAGCATGTATACGCGTTTTAGTTTACGTTGCGCCCGTAACTTGTTGGATGTTCGTATGGATCCAAAGGCTCCATATTGTTAGCTAATTTCTAGTGTAGTAGCTAAATGACTAAACAATAAAACATAAATTAAATACTTATAAAACATACCTCTCCTTTCTGAAAGGCCAGTCTACTGAAAATAAAGTAAATCATCTGTCAAACTGCTGTGATTGGTTGTTAGTCTTTTGTTCAACCAATCACATTATTATTAGATTTTATAAGAGATTAAAATGACCAGCCATTCAGAAACCGAAGGTAAGTATCCCGTTACGGTACAGATGTAAACCATACTGAGGTACTGTGGCGGATCCAGCGGGAGGGGAAGCTAACCCCCAAAAGCATCTAATTTTGTCCGTATTTTTTTCTAAAGTGAACTTTTGCACAAATTTTCATAAATGATCCTTATCTTAACAAGTATATTTTTTTAAGTTTTAATCTTTAAGATGCTTTGCCTACTTATCTTTGCAAAAATATATCCTCAACGGGGTCAAGCCCCCTAAACGACAATCCTGGATCCGCCACTGTCGAGGTACTACCCCCTCGTTGCTCTGAACCAAAGTAGTAATAAGGTTTCAATAGCAAATTTTTATAATCAACACTTTTCAGATAGGGCCAAAGCACGCAAAATACAATATTACATCTGAATATAGACGAATAGCATAATAATATTGTATGCTTTTAAAAAAAAAAAATATACTTCGTTGGCCTTATTAATAAATATCTCGACAGTGACTAGCGACTGCTTAGCAGATTCTAAATATTTTTTTTCTAATAATAAATCATTCAGAATCTGTTAATCCATTGCTAAACTCCGGCGCGATTATAAGGCCATGTACGTATATAGAATTTCTCGCGCAATTATCATTACTTATTTTATTTGTTTTGTGTCACAAATAGTGCGCTTTAATTTGTTGCATTATTTTCTAAGCTTTATCGAGGATTATTATGTTTCCTATGATGACAGAATGTCGTAGATAACTGTTACAACGTTCACATAATTTTGTTACACATTACCAAGTTTCCTTTTAGCTTCTACACAGGTTGAACCAAGGTGCTATATTTTATTATTTGTGCACCATTCTTGGCCCACTTAAAAATTCATGAAAAGTGTTATTTATAAGTTTGAAGTCTTATAAAGTTATACATCTAAGTCCAATGTTACTTAACTCTTAATAAGTAACAATGGCTGTGGTAGATTTTACTGAAATAATCTTATACAGTGGTATAAAGTTAAAGATTTTCCTCATTAATTATGGTAATAAAGACAAAATTTTAAAGGTAAGTATTATAGAATCAACGTTTCTTAATGTTGAATAGCTCGAACGGGTTAATTGGTAGATGTGGATTTAACAAAAATAGATGGAACGGTATAATTTGATCTCTCTTAATGTAAATGTTTATCTGCATTTTATTTTATTATTTAAAATAGAGTTTATTTATTAACGGAACTAGGTTTCTCCGAATGATTCCAAAAAGTAAAGTAGTTTTAAATATTATCAATTCCGATTGTAGGACGTCTAAAAGTCAACTAAATGACGTCACTCAGTGAATAATAAAAAAATAAGTTGAAGTATTTTAATGATTAAGTCTTAAGAAATATTACAATAACAATTTCCAGATTTGGTGAATGTGGACGATTTGACCATTATGACATGTTTTTGGGTAGTTTTAGTATATTTATATGAGTGGGTATAATTCCTGATAAATTGCAAATAACCTTTCCTTGGCAGTCGGGAAAGTCGGGAAAAAAGGTGTTGTGATCGATATCATATTATCTTCCTATTGCCTTCTGTAGGATATTATTTTTAGCTGTTATATTTTAGGGTATTTCTGTGCATTCACTGTTTTGGCTCAAATGTACATAAGATTTAAAGTACAACTTGATATTGTAATTATAACTGATTTATAATTTAATTACTTAAATTGAATAAAATACATTTTGAAATGTGTGTATAATTTACTAATCCCAAACAGTATTTATTTTAGCTTATTCATCATTGGTTTTGGCATATCTTCCAAAGGCGCTGGCGCGGGTCTGTTGTAAAACCATTGATGTTTTAATGCCTGAAATTAATATTTTGACATGAATTTGGAGAACCTTTAAAAACAAGTGTTTATGACAAATTAATATATATTTTTGACGTGTTTAGGCTGTTAAATACTTGTCAAAAAGATTTAAATAATGACACTACGGGAGTGGGTTGAATGGGAACTAAAAATAGAACTATGCCTGATACTTTTCGTGTAACCCAGTGTTGTAGTTTTCAGATGAACAGTCATTCCATTTAAAATACAAATATTGAGCTATTTCTAGTGCTGGAAGCAGACTTCAGCTTAGGAAAAGGCTAGGTCGAAGGTACCTCTTTAGCTGATATCCTTTTATCGGCGTCATACATTATGAAGGACTTGACGAGGTGTAGAGCGTCAGGCTCCACTCCCGGCAGGAGTTCCGGCCACGGCGTGGGTGATGACTCGGGAAACGTGATCTTGTGAAAGTCTGGCAACTCTGAGTGCCCCGGCCACGTCTCCTCAGTGGGCGTGCCTAAGTGTTGCAACACTATAGCCAGCTGTTCAATGTCGGATTCACCCTTGAAATGATAAATAAGTTATTGTAAGACAAAAATTCACCTTACTCCAACTTCTAGTAGGTATCTAAATAGCGACTTTTCGGAATCTCAGAAAAATATTAACTGCAGATTAATACTAACTGCAAAAAGTGCTTGCTTTGTTATCAATTCAGCCAAAATGCATCCAACGGCCCATAGGTCTACTTTCTCAGTGTAATATCTTGCACCATACAATAACTCGGGAGCTCGATACCACCTAAAAACCAAAAAAATTCAGTTGATCTTAAAGTCTAAGCAGTAGGTAAGGTTATATTTTGTAGTTAGAATGTTGATAATATGAATAATAATATACTTACCCTGTCCCGTGTATTACATATTATGATTCATGTCGATTCTTTAATATTGTGTTAGTCTATTGTGTAGTCAGCGAACCTGTTAATATAATTATACTCTACCTTGTGGCTACTTGATGCGAATATGGTCTGCCTCCATCGGGCCAGTAGAGTCTAGCTAGACCTAAGTCTGCGATCTTCAATATACCCTCGTGGTTGATAAGCAGGTTCGCAGGTTTCAAGTCCTAAATAAAAAAAATAATCAGTTTGTACAATGAAATTCTGCTGATTGTAAAAATATGCCTCAAGTCGCCATTATATCGTATAGAAACTGCCTACGGCTAAGTTCTAATTCTATTAACACATTAATTAAGCCCTACATCTATTTTTTGCCAAATTATGTGCCTTCATTTTCTTAAAAAGAGCAAGCAAAGGTCAATGCATTATGTAAATACTTAGTTGACAAAAAACAGTAACTACTTATAAATAGGTACCTATTTATCACAAGTTAAGCGATTGATCGTTCTAATTTCCTGTTGAGTTCACGGGTGGATGCAGCTGCGTGTGCAACTGATATCACATGCATATTTCTCTCTGTTGTATTTATAGAAGGTATATAGATACTTCTATCTACTTATTAACTTAACAATAATTTTATTTTTAATTGACTGCGGCGAAGCCACAAAAGAAGGTTTATGTGTTTGTCCTGTATGTATGTATTGTCCGTTTTAAGTCCGTTTCTATCAACGGCTCAACCGATTTTGATAAATGATAACTAGGTATGTCATTAGATTCAGCTTGATAGCGCGAGTGTAATAGGGTTTATAAAAATAAAATGCTTAAACAAAATGGGGGTTTGCACTAAATAAAAGGCTTTAAAATTCGAATACGAAAATATTAATATGCAATTTAAAACAAACAGTTATGAATGGCGTCTTTTTAAAATGTGAAAAAAAATATTGCTTCAATTATTACAATACGGGTATCAAATTGAAGGTCTTGATGAGCAGATTCTGTTATTAGTTTTATATATTACTAGCTTTTGCCAGCGACTTCGTCCGCGTTTCCGTCGTTTTTCGTAAAAAAGTAGCATATGTCCTTCCTCATTGTTCAGTGGTTTTGATGTAACAGACAGATTAACTTTCATATTTTAGTAGAGAAATATAATATGTCACGTTATACAAAAATAATCCTTATAGCATGATTCAGTATTCACGCGCGACGGCGCGATGGCTTATTATCGTATTTCATGTATAAGTTTGGTGTTTCTATACCGATTTCTATGATTCTTTTTTTTTTGAATAGGTAATAATGTTAACTTTTTTTTTAATTAGGCATGATTGAGAGTATTATAAACGTAAGAGTAAACAAATATTATAATCAGAAAGCTCCGAACTGCTAAGCTATCGGGAGTTACACGTGTTATTGTAAGTCAACCATAAAAGATAGACGTATGCTATTGTGGGATATTTTTTAGATAATTTTATGTAGAACATTTTCGTCATACATGATTTCTATGTAGCTTTAACCATTAAGGCTGCATACGCGACGGAAGCTTAAAAAATGGAGTAACTTCTCCCGTTTTCCCAACATTTCCCTTCACTGCTCTGCTCCTATTAATTGTAGCGTGATGAAGAGTATACTATAACCTGCCCAGGAGTATGAAGAATAATTGTACCAAGTTTCGTTAAAATCCGTCAAGTAGTTTTTGTTTCTATAAGGAACATACAGACAGAAAGACAGACAGACAGACAGACAAAAATTTTACTGATTGCATTTTTGGCATCAGTATCGATCACTATTCACCCCCTGATAGTTATTTTGAAAATATATTTGATGTACAGAATTGACCTCTCTACAGATTTATTATAAGTATATAGATTATGTAAGTACCTAATTGTAATTTAAAGTTGTCATTAAAATAGACTAACTTACTCTATGCATCACATAATGCGCGTGCATATATCTAGTGCCCTTTAGGAGCATTTGCGCGTAAGTCTTGACCCTCGGCAGGGTCAGCTCCTGTTGTGTGTGATGCAGCATATCCCACAGCCCTGAGCACATGTACTCCAGAACTAGCACCAAGCTCATGCCTCGAGGAAACATGTCGTACAGCTTTATTATCTGTGACAAACACCTTAGTAGATACATTAAAAAAAGCACGAAGAAAAAAAAAAAACAAAATTAAAATGAAATATTGTATCAAAAAGTCAGAAAATTTTAATGCAAGTCCAGTGGTTAAATATATTTATAGATGTTTTTACATTAAAATAAATTGCTCTTTCTACCCAAGCACGAATGAGACAACTTCATCCCGCGCTTAAATTACTTGTTTTGTATTTTTGCATTTGACAATCTAAAAAATATATACCTATAGTATTTTCGGATAATGAGGGTAAGATACCTACATTTTTAGGTTTCAATAACTTAAATTTAATAATTATATACCCCAGTAATTAAGTTATAATAACTTAATTATATTAGGTATATAATTATTAATTGGGGTATAAAATGGGGATTAATACGTTTAGGTAAGTGGTATGGAGTGAAATCTCATAAATAGAGCTTGGTAATCAGGCCGCTGCCGCTGGTAGGTACCTATGTATCGTAACCTACTCTTAACACTCACTATATTTAAAATTTTAAATTTTACACATCGTGGACACCAAGTAAATAAATAAAATATCGATATTCAGTGCTCTAGATGCTAACAAAACTTACATATTTACACCGCAGCAACTGTAACGCTTTTATCTCCCTCATCACGTTCACTGGAATACCATCCTCGAGGTTTTTAATGAGGATCTTCTTTAAAGCAACCTCCCGTCCCGTAGGAATGTGCCTCGCCTTGAAAACCAGCCCATGGGCACCCTCTCCGATACGACCAATCACCGAGTAGTTAGCCACGTCGTTATCCATTATCATCATTAAGAATGACGATACATTGCTCGAGACAGGTGCTAGATGGGGTACCTAAAAAAGAAAATCGTTAGTTCCTATTCTTTCAAGACAACATACAAACAAGGTTACGTTTTGTCCAAAGAATTTTAAGTGATACTGTTTTGACGTGTACGGTTGCTATGGTAACAGAACAGTCGTGGTCGTGACAACTTTGTTATTATTATGTTTGACTTATGCATAATAAAAAGTTTGTATAAACATAGGTATACGGGGTGTCCCAGAAAGCAAGGACGATCGGCAAACATCCGCGATTTCGAGTTAAGTACTAAGTTTTATAATATTTCATACTGCCGTGATGAATCGCAATACATGGGCCATATTTTTTTAACGTAGCTAAATAGTGTGCCTGTCGGATGTTAGAGCATTTGGTTTGATAAGATGTAATCATAGAGGTTAAAAAAATATAAAAGTGATTTTTTCTGAAATCTTTGAGGGGTTATTTACAGCATTTCAAACACTATGCTTCACATGATTTTTCTAAAGAATTCTCCATTTTATTAGCTAGTTATTCTATGTCTACTAAGTTTGTATCTTTACGGCTTCAAAGTTTAAATGCAACTTTAATTCTCCGTGTCCTCTATCCGATCGTTCATGCTTTCTGGAACTACACTACATGGGTTTAAGATATTACTTTATTTAATAGGTATTTAAGGTTTGTAGTTAACGTAGGTATTTAAGGCCGGTTCATTATATTTTTTGAATAATCTTACAATTGACGCTTGATAACCTACAGGGAAAACTTATCCATATGAATGAAATATTAGACATAAATAAATGTATAAATAAAATGACAACAACCGAATCGATGTTGATGAAAATTATTTGTGACCACCTCTGAGGTATACCTAGCTTATCGACCACAAAAATATTTTTTGATATAAATTGCCGGAGATATCCCGTAACAAACATACAAAAAAAACTTACTGTCGAATTAAGAACCTTTTGAAGTCGGGTAAAAATTCTAATAGAAACAAGGAGATGACTTTTTTAAACTGTTGTCATAGAAAAAAATCCAAATTGAGTTTATTTAATAATATGGGAACATATATGTAAGATAGGGTCAACGGTATTGCAAATAGGTACCTACCTCTCACACTCATAAATGCATATGTTGGTACCTAATTGTGGAACCACAGCTTATCATCATTTATGTAGCACTTGCTCGCTACCCAGGCATACCTAGGTACCTATCTACTGTAAAATGCGGGAGTGTTTGGTAACTACAAACGGTTTTTATTTATTCAACTAGACACACGTCCTAAGCGTATTCTTCGTTTGATATTCATAATATTGTGTCATGAGAAAGTACTTACTAGTCAGTACAAGTCCACATAACTATCATTTTACTCAATTGAGTCTTGCAACTTGCACTCTGCAATACTTAATCAAGGCATCCTTTGAACAACAAGTGGAGTTAATAATTTCGCGTCTCGGTTGCAGTGTTAATTCAGGAGCTTTTTTTAACAAAGTGAGTGTTCATACTACTAAGTTTGTAATTCTATAATAGGTATTACCTATGTCTATGTATTGTTCCCTCATCAATGTAATCAATTTATCGGGTAGGTCGATGAAACAATGTCGTCTATAGGTACTTTCAAATAACATCGACAGAGTGTTTGCACAGCTGTTAATTTACAGAATTATGTCAGTATTTACTTACCTACGATTGTGTTTTATTTGAAGTTATGTCTTTTATTAATATACGTTATCAGTGAACGGACATATTTATAGTGCTTATCTCTATACTCCAGGTTCTGAGGCATGGGGTTGAAGATTTTTTGTGCTGTCTTTGTGCTGGCATATCTTAGCCATGCAGTGGAAGGTGCATCGATACTTGCTCTCTTCTCTTCATTATCATACACCGACCACTTAGTTTTCAGAGGATATGTGTCGTTACTCGCTCAAAAAGGACATTCAGTGGTGGTTATGACAGCCTACCCAGGATATTTCAATTACCCAGAGGCCGAGAATATTATTGAAATTGATGTCGGCGAAGATTCAGGGCCGTACTGGGAGGAATATAGAAAGTTAATGACGAATACCGACGATTTTTATCTGCGATTGAAAGCTATGAACGAATTTTCAGTTAAACTTGCGATAGTGCAGTTGAAATCGAAACAGATGACGGCTCTGTTCATCAACCCGAACATAAACTTTGACTTGGTTATCACAGAAGCTGATGTTCCGTTACTTTTTGCGGTAGCTGAAAAGTATAAGGCTCCTCATATCGCTATTACTACATCCAGCGGCAAGATCCATCAACACGAATCGAAGGGGAATCCTATTCATCCATTATTGTATCCCGATGTAAATTCTATTAGCTACAGGAACTCCAGCATCTGGGACAAAGTTGTTGAGTTCTATCGCAACATACAGACGAGAGCCGAATATTACAATAACTACCTTCCACTTTGTGAAATGGCTGCTAATAAAATATTGGGTTTGAAGCGTAGCCTTCTACAGGTCGAATATGACATAGACTTGTTGTTCATAGCCAGTAACCCTGTCCTGAGTGGGAGTAGACCTAGTGTGCCAGCTGTTATTTACGTCGACCGCATGCATATGAAGCCGGGCTTAGGTTTGCCTCAGGTATGATGTCACTTTTAAAGTTAGTAGGTTAGAAAACCACTTGCTTCTCTTAACCATATGTCTTATTATTACAGGATTTGAAGAATCTGCTTGACTCGTCTACCAAAGGCGTGGTGTATTTCAGTTTGGGAGCAATGCAAGAGGCTGAACAGCTCTCCCCTTCAATCCTGCATACATTGGCGGAAAGTTTCCGAGAGCTGCCGTTCACAGTGCTCTGGAAGATCGGCAATACGACTATGATAAATAAACCTGATAATGTAATTGCTCAGTCGTGGTTCCCTCAGCAACAAATTTTGGGTAAGTTTCCGGTTTTTTTTTTATGATATTATTCTAATTTATAGTTTTGTGATAGTCAAATGACAATATCTTTTTTTTAGCTCATCATAACGTAAAAGCCTTTATAACGCACGGTGGGACCCGTTCCTTAGAAGAGGCAGTGTTTTACGAAGTACCGATTATTGGATTCCCTACTGTCAAGTCAAGGAAAGTATTCATTCAGGAGGTAACGATGCAAGGAGCTGGTGAGATTATAGACCCCTACAATTTGGACAAGGAAACTTTAAAGACCACTATCACAGCAGTCGCGACTAACGAAAAGTAAGTCAACAAATAATTTATTTAAAAATCAATAAATAGATACGCCTGGTGCGGTCTGTGAAATCGTGTGATAAACGTCGTCGTTGAATGTACAAAAACACATAATTAAATTTTTTGTTACAGTTATCAAAAAGCCATGGCAATTTTGAGAACCACCGTAGTTGACCCTATCATATCTGGTCCTGAAAACGCGGTGTGGTGGACTGAGTATGTTTTGCGCCACGGTGAAGCTCGCCACCTACATTCTCCTGCTGTTGGTTTGAGTTTCTTCCAGTACTACATGCTGGATACATTGACTTATTTGACAATTATAGTAGCCGTCGCCCTTATTCTAACATATTTAATGATACGTTCCATAGTGCGACGTTTGCGCCAACGATTTTCAGGTACTCGTGCTATTGATGAAACGGGCAAGTTCAAAGCATTGTAATTAATATTTTTACTAGTTATGTTGTAGTTCATAAAGTTCATGTAATCATTACTCAATCAACCATTCTTAATTTTGTATTAATTCTTTAATAAAATTTTATTACTAATAAAACGTTTTATTATGAAATGTCTGTTTTATTTATGTTAATCAAATAGATACCAAATCTTTACATTTAAGTAAGTATGTACCTACTGTGTCGGCGTATACTTAAATGTAGGGGTGTTAGGGGGGAGACTGGATATCGATAAAGTCGGTCCTCGACTACACTGCGCATACGCTTATGACTGCTGGGATGCATATTCCCTAAAGATTTTTAATATATTAAAAACAATAAATAGACGCCCGGTGCCGCGTTTGGAGCCGTGTGATATACGTCGTCGTTGAATGTTCAAAAACACATAATTAAATTTTTGTTACAGTTATCAAATGGCAATTTTGGTTCAGCAAAAAATGTATATTCGCTATTGATTTCCCAAAGTGGGCGCCACAATATTGTTTCCGTGGGTATCAGTGGCCGCAACGCTGGCACTGAGTTTGTGAGTATAATTTCTGAACTGCGACTAAGTTATAGTCTGTTACATGTTATGTCAAAAATTACCGTCAAGTTTTTATTTTAATGTCAATATCAACAAAATTGAATTGAATTGTCAATCGAACTTATTTAATTGTTTTGGTATTAATTTCAATAATAAATGACCCACAGTCGTCTCGTAGATCTTATTACTTTTTAATGTTTTATTATTTTAGAAGACAGCAGCTTGTGATATAAGTATTTTCAATACAAATTATGTAAAACAGAAAACTATTTCAACCAGTACGATGTCGGCAGTAGCAGTACGAACTTGCCCGGGATTGTACTGTGGACGAACAGAGCTTGACGATGGGTCCTGGAGCGAGTGCGGGGCCTGCCCTCGTGGGTTTCGCACGAACACGACCAGCTACTGCGTGCCCTGTACTGACGAACCCATGCTATACGATGGCCTATATCTTGGCTTCATGGTAATGCTACCAATGGTTTTACATTGGTTTTTCATCGATATGGTAGCTGTTGGAAAAGCGTAAGTATATTTCATGTCTGGTAATTATTTGTTCTGTGATATTAGAATTGTAAGTAATATAAATTCCAAGATTTATATTTTTTTCTATTCTAATATTATAAAGAGGAAAGATTTGATTGTTTGTTTGTTAGTTTGTTTGCATTGAATAGGCTCTAAAACTACTGAACCGATTTGAAAAATTCTTTCACTTTTGGGAAGCTACACTATCCCCAGATGACAGGCTATATAATTTATTTTTAATTGTTAAATACCCATGCGAATCCGGGGCGGGTCGCTAGTATATTATAAAGACAAGAAAAATATTATCAAACAATGATTTAAGACAACCTTGTACATGCATGCTTTTCTGTTGTGTGTATGTATGCCAGTATTTTCTAAGCATAAATTTTTCATTGATAAATAAATGCTATGTACCTAATCATGACATGCAACTATTATTTTCAGGACAAAGAACATTCTGGTGCAGCACATATGTGCGTTCGTGGAGGTGGCATCAGGGACGCTGGCTGCATTGCTAGTACTGCCGCCAACAGGCAGTATTGCCCTCCACGTTTGTTCTCCGAAGGCTTTGTCAGACTGGTACACATTACTGCACAACCCACAGCCAGACTATAAGGAGACTCTGCATTGTACGCAGGAGGCTGTGTATCCGTTGTAAGTAAACTAGCATCAGTTCTCATAGATTATAGACTGTTCTTATGACATTGAAATAAAACTGCTTTGAACGGATTTAGATTTTAGTTCCCGACGTTTCGACGCCTTTGCAGGTGGCGTCTTGGTCAGGAACTAAAATAAAAAAATCTAAATACAAATCGCGATAAATTCCATTCAAAAAGAAACCTCAGAAAGCAATATGTTCTAATGATATTTATGTTTTTTTAAGGTATACAGTTGTGCTCCTGATATATGCATTCAGCCTGCTAATGACAATAACTCTACGGCCATGGCTGTTGACTTGGGACACCTCCAATCCTGGCAGAAAGGCTATATACTGTGCACTGTACTTTTATCCTATATTGGTATTAATACATACAGTAGCTGCTGGTTTAATATGTAAGTATTTTATTAACAATTCAGATTATAATAAGTTCAATTTTGATTCAAATGGATTTTGGTCATGCTTTTTATTGGTTGTGTCCCTGATGAATGTTCCATATTTTGAGACTATAATGTAAAGCTGCTTTTAAAGCAAGGCAAAAACTATCTTTACTTTTTGGCATTTGTTTTAAACTTTTTTTTGATGATGGAGTAAAGTATTTAATTATTTGATCTTTTTTAAATCTTAGACATGTTTTGTGTTTTATTTGCACTAAACTTATAAATGTGTTCACAAATTGTTTTATGTTACAGACTGTTCATTTCCGTATATAATTATAATAATATCAATGATGACGTCAGCATCTCACTTCTCTATAAAGATTGAGCAGACTGCGCCGGCGCTCCTCATGTCTTCAATAACAAATCCAAGGAACTTAATCATTCTGTTGGGTCATTGGCTGGTGCATGCTTACGGGATAATATCTCTGACTGGGTTCAAGGAACTCTGGTACTTATCGTTAGTTCCTGCTCCAGCATTATTCTACATCTTGACCGCACAGTTCACAGACCCCCTGAAAATACATAGTGATTGACAAAAAACACAGGCTGATGTCAAGTGAATTTAAATGACTTAAAAGTGGTGTAGAAATAGAAATGTAAATAAATTTTTAATTGTTTTAAGTTGGTTAATAAATTGTACCTAAGTTTAATATAATTATGTTGAATAAATGTAAGCTATGTTTATTGTTTATTTTTGTTTTATTTTATACATTCTCTAAGATATTGTCACCGCTTTTACCGAATCTTGACCAACTACTCGCGGGGCTATAAAGTAGATTGACTTTAACATAAGACATAATTTGCTACTACAGAGGCAACTAACTTTCGGCTATACTTGCCTTGACTTCTGCACTGATATGATGGACAAACACTGGGCACCACTGCAAAAAACTTTACGATAGTGCTGTGTTGAATAGAGCATGGTGGTGCTCTCTGTAGTCTATATTGTGCTCTAATAGGAGTCTAGTACAGGCATATACGATTTAAGCATAAAGTCTGCTTGTAACTCCTGTGGCCTTCTTGTATCACAGAACAAATATACTCTTCTTGTATTGACCGTATGACATTAGAATTGTGACGTTTCATATTTTGGAATTTGACACTAGCGCCAAATTGTTTCTTATATAAATAAAGTACTCTGTGATATTATGTGTGCACTGGGATCTGGTCCAGTGGGATAATATTTTTTTCTTGCTAAATAATGATTAATTACGTATTGATCTTGTTTTGGTATTAATATTAAATTCTAGAGTAACACCCCTGGGTTGAGCCGTGACATAATTTAACTCAGACTCAAATGAATTCAAACATGATGTAACTATTTCAGATGCTGTCTCTGTATGTACCTATATAGAAGAAAAACTAAAATAATGTCCAAGTCTAAGAGACTTGTAAGTGCCATACCGCGAACATTGTAATACAGAACACGAAAGTATGTTTAGTTTAATGTGTTCTTGAGGAAAACTTGTACTTAAATGCAACAAAAAAATCCACACTTACGTGTCTATCTACTTATAAGTTTACACCTCAGAGTATTAATAAGTAAAATATAGAGTGCACCTAACAGAGTATGAACTGTGATCACCAGGATGCACAAGCGTCGTCGTAAAATTAGTGTCAAAACAGAGCACGCCGTTTTACTGTATACCTATCTCTTTTTTTTTTTTTTTTTTTTTTTTTGGAAGAGGTCTATTGCAGTTAGCCTGAGCGCAGGCTTTGACTGCTTCACCGGACTTTTGGCGAGAACCGTAAGGCCTCCAGCCAGAGCAAGTAAAATAAACTACGTCAGCAACGTTCACTAAGGGCACCCCCTGCGGGATTCGGACCTCGACTTAGTGCGTTGCTGACTATCTTAATAAGGCAAAAACAGCAAGGGATGGCTGGATCTGAGTTATTATTATTTAGGGACATATTTTTATTGCTAGTTTGGCCGGCTCGGGCCAGCTTGATCTAAGGACGGGGGGGGGTAACATTTACGTTACTATTATATTATTTATAATACGCGACGGGCCTCGCCGGCGAGGACGTAGTATACGGCGGTTGTGTTTTGTATTGCTACTGCTAGCTAAGTCGAATGCTTCTTGTAGAAGCGTTGTCTTATCGTCGGGATAGGAGAGAGTGTGTCTAGGACGTTTTATCTTGGAGATGACTGAAGGTCGGTATCGCGCGGCCGCTACGATTAGCGGGTTACGGTGGGTTTCGGCGGTGTCGAAGAAACGGGTCGCGGCGCGTTTCATGAACTGCTTGATTGTGGGCAGCTTTAAGTCACAGTGCAGCTGCAAGTTACGAACGTAACCTGGAGCGCCCGTGGCTCTACGCATGAAAAGGTTTTGGAGAGTTTGCATTCGTTTGAGTCGATAATCGGGTACGTGAGAGAATACGACGCTGCCATAAGTCATGATAGGTCTGACTAGGGTTGACTTCGATTCTCCATTTCTTGAACCACTTTCCGAGGGCCGTGACCGCGGTCTGGAGAGTTCGACCTATCGCTAAGGGGCTGGTACCTGATTAATAAATGGCCGTGTCGTCGGCGTACAGAGCTACTTGGGGCTTGCCACCGCGTGGAATGTCGCTGGAATACAGCGAGAAGAGGAGTGGAGAGAGGACGGAGCCTTGCGGGACTCCGGCGAGGATCGGGTGAGGGGAAGAGAGTGTGCCTTCAACGCGTTAGCGAAAGGAGCGATTCGACAAGAAGTCACGGATGATGTGCACGAGACGATCTGGCACTTCGAGTTGGTACAGCTTGTAGATCAAGCCGTTGTGCCAGACCTTGTCGAAGGCCTTCGCTATATCGAAAGTATACCTATCTCAAAATCTGATATAAGGTAAGTACTTACCCTAATAATATCGGAACCATCGATATTTTCCCATAAACGTTTGTCGTCAGACGGAAAACCTTGAATCAGTAAACGAGCGTAGTACTTACAGTTAAAAATTTGCTTGCGATCGGCACATCGGGCTACTAGCGATGCGCGCACTCTATGCTTCTTTTTGTATACCTTTAAGGTTTACACAAAATACTATCCTACTTACGACTATTTCCTTTTGGTAGTGAGTAAAAGTAGACAAAGAGCTCATATTGTATGTCGGGTCGACGTGAGTTAGTTGATGCGTAAACACCCTACCTACGCTGCTCCACCAAATACGGCAACATATCGAAAACCTAATGATGCGCTCTTCTACTGGTTAATTCCGGTCCAAGTGCTTTTATGCTGTAGAATAGAAAATTTGTAGGAACTTACCTTCGTTAAATTAAATACTTACTTGTTAGTAGAATGACTAATACAAATATTTTGCAGTTTTTTGAGTACCGTCATTTTAGGCTTTTTTGTCATTATTTATAAAGGCAAGTAGTCTGTAATTACTTATGAAAATCAGACAGCTAAATTAGCTAGAGGCAAGGTTATAATAATAATAATGTTATTTATTTAAAATAAAGAAATGTGAAGTAAAGGTGATAGAATATACCTTCCTAAGTAGGGTAACATTTGCCATTACAAGCATACATACCTTCTTATCTATATAGTAATACCTATAAAATTCCACATACCTAACTTAACATCACATAAGTATATAATAACAAATTTTGTTTATTATGTTCCGAACTGATTTATTAACACAATAACTTATGACCGTTTTAAAAAGTAGTTATTACAGCCAAAACCGTCGTCAAACGACACTTGGCATCAGGAACTGTAAATGCTAAGTGTTGCCAACTTTGTGTCAGATAAAGAGGTCATTTTATTTCCTGTCCCAAAACTGGTTCGCGAAACAAAGATATAAAAAGTAGGATTGTATCTACAAGAGATTGTGGAGGTAGGGGTCATGTTAAATGCAAAGAAAAGACAAAGGCCGACGCAGGATAAAAAGAAACGGTTTCGTTTATAGGCGGTCTCATTATTAAACGCTTTCCTTCCTCGCCTCCCGAAAAAACCGAAGGCGTCTTGAGCCAACCGCTATTCTTATTTGTTTACTTCTTTACAAACATTTTTTATTTTAGCTGTTGTGAAATATAGAGTGATGGATATGCTAGGGGTTTATTTTAAACATTAGATATATTGGACTTCATTATATTACAAACTCAGTTATAATTTCAGGTTCCAATCCATGAACAGATTTTGTTTTTTGGAAACTATAGCCATGAGATCAAATTACTAAAGTTAACCCACACTATTCTAATATTATAAATGCTAAAGTAACTCATCCTGTCTGTCTGTTACACTTTTACGGCTAAATTGCCGAGCTGATTTGGATAAAACTTGGTATGGGGTACCTAAGCTTGAATTCTAATGAAGGACTAGGCTACTATTGGCCTAGCGGTTCAACGAACGGTTATGTATGCACAAGGTTGCAGGTTCGAACCCAGGGCAAGTACCTATTTGACTTTTTAAAAGTTATATATATGTACTTTTTAATAAATTTAAGACATAATTAACAAACGGTGAACGATCGTGAGGAAACCTAGATTCCAAATTTTTTTATCTGAAATCGCCAAACCCGCAAGTAAGCAAGCGTGTGATTAATACTCCTGCCTTCTCTACATGAGAAGAGGCCTGTGCTCAGCAGTGGAACATTGATAGGCTGGTATTATTATATATTATTATTAACCGACAACCACGCGGGCTTTATCTCTATAAATTGGACAACTTATTCCTATTTGATCCTATTTGGTTGTTAGTTGCGACCATAAAAGGATAAAACTTAATCGTATCGTATCTATAACTATCTACTTATGTACTATACCTCTATGTACCTACTTACCTTTTGCCTTTTACTACTTAAGTATATGGTACAGTACAGCCGTGTCACCGAAAAAGGGCACAACTAACATTTTTTGTCAAAATGAGTTATATATATTATATTCTGAATCAGTAAGAAAAGGCCTATCTGCCTGATTTTTTGTGGATTTTTAGCTACAAAATAAACAGAGATAGCATGAGCTTAAAGGGCACAACTGCATATTTTTTTTAGTTTGATTACAATAAAAAGGCATATTGTGAGATATGACTTTAATTTTACCTTTTTATTATTGATTAAGAAAATGCAATTCTTTACATTTACACAATTTCGAAAAACACATTTTAAACATGTTTTTTTTAACAAAATTCCAAAAATAAATTAATCTCGATTTTCTCAACATTTAGAAAATGTTAGTTGTGCCTTTTTTAATAACGACGGCAGAGTAGATACCTGCAGGGTTATTCCCTATGGCGGTTGTCAACAAAAGCGATTGTTGCTTTATAAAAAAGACAGTGAAAACACAAGTTTCTTATCGTGTAACATCGATGATAAACTAGATCTTCTACTACTTAGTTGGTTACCGACGTTAGCCGATACTGAATAAGCATTTTTATATTTATTTTTATCCGGTAAACATCGGTTGGGTTGGAGATAGCGAATAGGCATCAACTGGAGAGAGCGAATAGGCCTACTGGTGTTCAATGTGTTTTATAAGGGTCTACGAGCTATTTATACTAATTTTATGTGTCAATCAATGCTGACATTCCTCTAAAGAGTCTCTGTTTAGATAATGTGACGTATTAAAGGTTGAATAAACGTAACTATGTATCTAAAAGTAACGTAAAAAAAGTCAAAACATTCTAGGTGTTTAAAATATACAGTGTGAATACCAGAATATTTCAGGTTATTGACTTTATCTCTACACATCACACGACGTCTCTCGAGAGACACAATATGAACAAATACAGTCTGTAAATTATATACGAGGTGTATTCCCCGGAGGGGCTGCGACAGAACAGTACCAGCTAAATAATTCTTCCAGCTTCATTCACATACAAGTACTTTGTACATACTACAGTACATCGCAGAGTACAAGTCATATTTAAATTAAGACTGATAAAATGCAGAAAAAGATCAAATGAATAGCTAGAACGATTTTCGATATTCGTAGCAGAAATTTCAGTAGTTGAGCATCCACTGTTGGACAGGTCTCCTGTATGGATCGTCATGTTCAAAATTCAAATATCCTACAAAATTAAATAAGGTCCTTCAGTTTCAGTACGCATCTTTAGAATCGTGAAGTCCTTCCTCTGTCTATAAGGTACCCAGCGAACGACGAGTGAAAGCGTTAAAAATATGATCAGTGTTGGTACCTACTTTATCCTATTCATACTTATTTTCTGTCTATGTTGAAATAAGCTGTAAGTATACCTAATTATGAGTATATTGAAGTAGACGCAACAAAGACATACATATTATTATAAGTAATACCGCTGATGTTCTCCCATTGATTATGCCTGCGAAGATCCGTAATGGCACTTAGAATGAACGGAAAATAAATAATAATATCCTTTACGAGTTGTACAAGAGGCTATAGAGACAGCAGGGATTCGTTTTATTAATTTGTAACTATCTTTTTTTCGTGTAAAGGTGTTTTATGCAGCGAGCGAACGTAGACGTGTTTGTGATTACTAGTATATACCCAGTATCATGAAAAGATTGGCTTTGTAAACGGAATCGGGTTAGTACGATAAAACCAAGATAAAAAAGAAAATACAGCGACAAATTAGTCAAATGATGGAGATACACCTATAGAC
The DNA here is from genome assembly GCA_932294365.1 of Diachrysia chrysitis. Classification (NCBI taxonomy): domain Eukaryota; kingdom Metazoa; phylum Arthropoda; class Insecta; order Lepidoptera; family Noctuidae; genus Diachrysia; species Diachrysia chrysitis. The sequence continues at coordinate 6,483,028 of OW028661.1, forward strand.
CTGTTTTTAAGCATTGTAGTGCAAAAAATATCTTGAACAATATTAAAAAAAATCCTGTGTAAAGAAATAGAGTAAAAGTATTCCAATTATTTTCAGATAAGATATACGATATGCTGTTTCACTCTCGAACATTGACGTTAGAAATTCAAATATCTAAAATGGCGGTTTGTAGTAGCTCGTATCGTAGACATATTAGTTACACACTCGGCAACAAACTCGTTGCGAATATTTCGGGTGTGTCGCGGCTTGCGGCAGAAAATGAAGGCCTCGTTCGTTTGCGGTCGGGATGAGGCACAGACAATGAGCCGTCCGGCCTTTGTGCCCACACCTGTTATTAAAACTCCTGCGATGCGTCCCGCTGTGTGAAATATTTCCTCGTTTACATATGTTTTACATACCACAGATGATTTATCTCATTTATCCCAGCTTCTCTACGTAATTAGATATTAATTTATTGTGTGTAGGTATCCAATCTTTGTTCTAGGTATCTGCTAAGTTATTAATATTAAATTATTTAGAGCAGCTTCGCTGAGATGAAAGTCCTTTGTGTTTATGACTTGATAATAATATGCTTATCCCGAATATATTTAACATTTGTATCTAATTTCATCTGAAAACGTCTTACCCTTTATACTTTGTTATTATGAATATGCAAAGTTTCACTTAAGTGACTATGATTAATGATAATTATAAACTTACTTAGGTACCTTCTTAAATATTTGTAGAGACATGGTATCTGGAAGTTCTGCAAAGAGTAAAACGGGTAGATATTGTAGGTACTATGGTAACATAGGTAGACTTTGAGCGTGATACACACAGAATTGAGACTGTAATATTAAATTTCACAAAGCCTTTACCCTTCAAACAGACTCATGTTACTCATTGCACACAGTAATAGTCTAGTCTCTATTACAGTCCATTCAAAACGACGTTAATATTCCGAGATAAAGACTCCAAATAACATTCGCAAAACTGCGACTTTGAAATATACCTTATGTGGAAATAGAAAACACGGTACGCGTAAAACTGTTTCGAAATTTCCGAAAGCTCGCCCTGTAACAGGTGTATCGAAATATTTCCAACATAAAAATGTTTCGTTGGCATTCCGTGAAAACCTTGCATAAAATGAGACGATGCAGTGCATTGAAAGCAAAATCGTGAACTGGAAACCTGTGAACATTCTGAAACTATTGAATAGGAGAAATAACGAGAGAGGGTGCCGGTTGTCGATGAGCCATGAGGGAGCACATCTATGTAGCTCATTCTATTACCTACACGCTTTGGTGCACTTCACATGTAATTTTGGGTTCGTTTACAATTTGTATTTCAAAGGGACTTGATTGGTTTTTGTTAAACACATATATATTGCGAAGAAACTCACATGTATATGACTGATTGCTTGGTCTAAGTTCACAAACTCTGGGAATTATATTGAAATGTTTTATTTGGTTTAAGTTCACAAATTTTATAAATTATATCGTGTGGCCGTACCTACTCAAAAAGTAATAAATTTTTGTAACTTTTTAGGTAGGTAGGCCTTTATATATTAACCTATTTTCATATAAATTGGGTAGGCACTACTTATTGCTTTTTTCTTTATTAAACAATTGGTACGTACGTACACTACAACATAAAAAAATGAAACATGGTTCCTCAATTTTGTACATATTTTCCAATAACTATATTGGAGATTCGGCGAAAACTATATGCACTACAACATGCTTTGCGAACAGCAAAGAGAATAAAGAATCTATAAGCTGTGAGAACTTTGGCCCCTTTAAGCCCCTGCATGACGTAGAACTAGAAAACAAGAATGATCAATGTTTAGCTGTGTGGGATTCTAGGAAAAGCTCTATAAACTAGAAGACTTTCTCCTATGTAGAATGTTACAATATTGCCTTCACACAAGAGCAGATCTTAAAAAAATGTGTAATAGGGGGAATGTTTTTTTTGCGAAACAAAACCATTGTTCAATAACAATATTACGAAAACAAAACTAATCTTCATCGCCTGGATGCAAAGTCTCATATCTTTACAGATACTGTAATGTTCACAAAATATTACACTACATAAACTTAGAACGAATGTAAAATCGTGGTTGCTACACAATTCTGCTCCCAAAAGATCCCTGAAGTTTTCCGTCACGCGGGGACTAAGCAAATGTGTTTACAATCGCAGGAGCGCGCGACGAGTCGCATGCACGAGTCGCACCGCGCCTTACCACGCCGCGTCGTTAGCTGCGAAGTTTTTCGAACAGCATACCTACTAGATGCGATAGATATGCAAGTACACAAGTATTTAAAACTACTTGCGCTGGAAACCTGCCTGATTTTTAACCTACTTTTAAACTATTGAAGTTTTGACGTTGGAGTTGAATTTAAAAGAGGCATTGCGGTATGCTTACAATTTAAAGTGCAGAGCTCTGGCTCACTGAAATGCCAACTGAACCGAAACTTGTTTTACCGACTTATTTGTGTGTTTTCAATTAACGGCTAAAATTTGTTGAGTGGTACAGTTTGTATTTTTATTTTTATAGTTGTCTACTGGTAATTTAATTCTATAAGTACCTGGGTTACACAAAACGGTTTAAGAGACCACTACAGCTTTTAATTAATTTACGTGTTTAATTTTTTAAGTGATATCATTTCTTACAATCGTACTTAAGTTATTTATTAGGTAGGTTAGTATACCTATACAAAAAATAACAGGAGTTTGCATTTCACAATCGCCAAAAGGTAAATAATAAAAACAAAAATATATAAATAATACCTAAGTTTTACCTTATTCAAGTAAGAAAAAAATGCGATCTTTAATTATGTAGCTAAAGTCTACCATTTTATATCAGTACAACTGTCGAAATAATTGAAATTTTTCAGTTACATTTTCCAGTTACAAATATTATTATCATGGTTAGTGATTTATATTACCTCGTTACAGTTTAATTGGACGTCCTGTTACGCCAAATTGATTGCGATGGGTAATTAGGTTCTCGAATAAATTAATTAAGGGCTACATTCAATTATGTATTATGTTTAATATTGGTGTTTAATATCTAGCGTGTAAGTCGTAGGTAATAGCTTTTTAGCGGTTCATTTTGCATTATTAAGGTTAGTTCTATAGAATGTATTAGGATATTTTTAGTGCAAAAAATGTCTGTCATAAATATTTTGTTAATTATTGAAGACTAGCTTTTGCTCTCGACCTCGTCCCCGTAGAAGTCGAAAACGGTTTTTGATATTCCAATTATAAAGAGTATTGCATTGCACCAAGGTTTTGTGTGAGCTTGACGTTTCTAGAATAAAATCGGATTGAGTTTTCAAACATGTGTTAGTTTGTCAGTATCTTGATTGCTGTAGGTCGCGTCTAGCTTGAAGTGTTGATCACTCGATGCACTATGCTAGTCCACGTATTCCTGTCCTCGGCGGTCTTTATAGCCTTAGTTATTGTAAGGCCAGTGAGCGTCTTTACTAAGTCTGACCAGTGGGTAGGTGAGCGACCGCCTGTCTAACCTTCAATTTCTCTAGGCTGTCAGGGTCTCTTCGAACGATGTGTCCAAAATATTGAAGAATTCGCTGGAAGCAGATAGCGTTTAAAGTGCCGTTAAATATTTGAGTAGCGTTTGAGTATTCGGCCGTTCACTGGCATTGCCTACTTAAATGGGCGATATAACTACTCACGCGTGATAAGGGTTAATACATAATTCATATTTATTAACCCTACATTAGCTATTAATGGTCCTATTAGTTATTACGGCCGATTCTCTTACTGATATTTTTTATTATTTTCTTGATATATGAAGAGGCATTGGGGTTTATTTCAATGGGCGATTTATATACTAAGTCATATCTACTCGACATAACAAAGTTTCAACATTTTCTTATATATTGGTAGTAATCAGATATTGTATTCGATAATAATTTTTGATCCTACCAAACAAAATAAACCAGGATATAAATAAGTTTGGTTTAATGGAACGACAGTGGAATAAAATAGCCGACACTTTTGTTACTTTTTTGATGACATTAACTGACACTGAGCGTGTTCTTGAAAAAATTCAGATATGAGTGTCATGACGTATATCTAATACTTAATGATTTAAAATAATTTCTAAATTGGCTCATTTCATTGATGTCTGACAGATAAAATTCAAATATTTGTTAAATTAATTCAATATTAAAAATAGCGAAATATAACTTTGAATTAAAATTTAACACATTGTGTCACGTTTAATATTGTATTTATGTTAACATACTTAGCTGTAGTCTTTATGCGAAGTCTTTGATCAACTGCAACTGGATTTTCATAAACCACATATTGCAACCAAAGACCTTCAGAATGTAAAGTAATTAAGAATTAAGGTTTTAGTAAGATTAAATTCTAGTTCAAATAGCCCACGAAGTTTGCACACAGTTTATTACACCTACAAATCTCTTAGTTTTCCAAGAACTTAATGAATAGTTCAAAATCTATACTAATATTATAAAGCTGAAGAGTTTGTTTGTTTGTTGGTTTGTTTGTTTGTTTGTTTGTTTGTTTGAACGCGCTAATCTCAGGAACTACTGGTTTGAATTGAAAAAAATCTTTTTGTATTGGATAGTCCGTTTATTGAGGAAGGCTATAGGCTATATAACATCACGCTACGACCAATAGGAGCGGAGCATAAATGAAAAATGTTGCAAAAATGAAAAACCGTTGAAACTAAAACACGCGAACAAAGTCGCGGGGGACAGCTAGTGTTAAAATAAACGTTAATCTTATTTTGACACAGACTCGTCCAAAGATTACGTAAAACAGCGACTCATTAAAATAAAACTACTTTTAACGGATTTTATCGCGGTTTGTATTTAGATATTAGATCACAACGTTTACAGTCATTATATTAGATTTGATAAACCACAGATCCTCGCTAAAGAATACAAATTTCTACCTAGGATGTTTCGTGAGACTTTTGAGATTAAAAAACACCCTAATTTTAATAGAGAAGATATCACCTACTTGGGACCCAATAATACACTAACTCTAAACCAAACCCAAGACCAGCGCTGCAAGACCTCAAGACACAGTGATCTCATATTGCGTAGGTGAGAATACATATAATTAATTAAAATATGAAGATAGAACGAGCAACATCAACTGTCAAGACGAATACCGCCTCAGTCTGCCCGTGACCATGACACCTCTGCCCACCAGAGACTAAAGAGCAGTAACAGCCCTTTTGTGATTTTTCGTTTTATTAGTGATTCTGAAAGCGGGTTTCTTAAGCTTTCTATTGAATTAACTTACTTATTTCTAAGACTATTAGAATGGTTTTTATTTAACAGTTTTCACTTACTGCAAACGAAAAAAATTAACAATTTGGCGTGATTTCCCAACTAAAATACAGTATAAATTATACTGCAGATTAAATTTTAAGGTTTCATAACTAAAATGCAGTAAGCAATATAATTTTACAGTTCTTTAGATAGTTTTATATTTCTGGAAAAAAATTAAAAAAAAAATTAATACGCAGTAAAATTTACCGCCATACAAGCTATTTTTACTGCAAATTAAGAAAATACAATTTATTGTCACGAACTCCCAACTAAAATGCAGTAAAATCAAAGCTTGTCGCATTTTAGTTGTGAATACTTAACATTCTTTTATCATTATAAACTGACTAACACGCAGTAAAATACAGCATTACTGCAGATTAGTTTGGATAGCATAATGACACAGATATGATTATTCCTAGCTAAAGTGCAGTTACTAACTAAACCAATGTTATTTTAAAGCGCGTTATACTGTTAAAAATTACTTTTAGAAACTAATTATGTACCTACCTAAGACTTACCAAGGCTTGTAATGCTTTGTGTGTGATGATTGTTTTACTGTAATGTTGATCTCAAGTTTATGTCCACCTTTATAATACTCACCTACATTTACTATCTATATTTTATTGTTAAACATAAAGATACATTATGTTATATATGTTAATATTAAGAGAAAACTGTCAAAGGAGGTTGTGCATTCTGCGCAGGGTCCTTTATTAATTAGATGTTTTTTTTTATTTTTGATATGTAAATTTTACATAAGTGAGTTGAATTATTGTGATTAAATAATAAGAAATAAACGGTCTTTAAAATGTGAACTAGCTATTTTTCTTACTGCACTAGTAAATTGAACACTTTTTTCTTAAAAAACTAACTAAAATGCAGTATTTTTTTGACCTTACTGCATGTTAGTTGGGTTTCTTGACAAAATAACTGATCCAAACGCAGTAATAGGGCTTTTTGCTGCATTTTACTAAGTTTAAAATGGTATTTTTTACAAAAAAGGCTATGCAGTAATAGGCACCAAAAAGAATAAATGGCCATAATAAATTCAGTTATTAAGATATATTTTTTTTTATTGCTTTAACGTGTGAACCTATGCCTTTACAACCTTTCTGCATTCAAATTTTTTTGCTTATACATTCTGTTGATTTTTTAAAATCAATTCTTAACTTTAAATGCGTTTTACTCGAAATCGTGATTTTGCTGTTACTGCACTTTAGTGTATGGTGGGCAGACCTGCAAAGGCGTCGAAACGTCGGTAAGTAAAATCTAAGTACAAACCGCGATAAAATCCGTTCAAGTAGTTTTATTTTAATGTCTAATATTCGCGTAAACCTAAGAAAGCGCCTCATTAATTAACGGACCATGCCAGTACAACAATCTTCGTAGCTCCTTGAAATAAAACACAAGTACCCACATTACGTAATACCTTGGACCTGAAAGAAAGTGTTATTGTTGCGTTAGAAGGTTGCTTCATATTGCTCCAACGTTTATTTAACCGAGGCCTACCGACCCAACATTAAGGGTTGTTATACTGAGAGGAAATCGCTAAAAACCCTGTCATGTGCACGTATTGGACGTGCTTGAAATGTTTGTCTATGCTTTAGTTGCGAGCTTGTATTTATATTCTTTTTATGAGAGTGCTTTGTCATCATCGATTGTTTTCTGCCAGTAGATACATAGATACTACTTAGTGATTACAAATTCTTTTTTTTTCCGAGAACATGTCAATAATTTAATCTAATAATAAATGTAAGCGGCAATAGCCTAATGATTAGGGAAACGGTCTTGTGATCGAGAGGTCGCAGGTTCGTCCCCACTCATTGCACTATTGACGTAAACCCACTCCAGACACAAGCATATTTAGCTTAGTTGGAGGGGTTACAAGATTGCTAGTAATGTGAATTCCACCCCAATCGCAAGTAACCATTACATAAAAAAACGTTGATTTGTTGAAAACTGCTTAATATTATGTACTTTCCATGTTAAACTCGTGTTATGGTAATAAGCCAAAGTTTTACATATAGTTACGACAAATACACACACGCAAAGTAGTGTGGTTATAAACAGTCGTACATCATGGACCACTGATTAGTGGTTACCCGCGCAATGCCTAGCTTCAGTACAGGGCAAAAATATTCAATATTCGCAGCCAATACAGTGGGCAGGAGGGTGGGGTGGGAGAGCCTCCTCGTCGGTCCATTAACCCCCCCGCCGCGTTTATTCGCCGGAATAGTGTGCAATAAAACGCTAGCGCCGACCGGCCACTGGCCACAGCAAAAAATACACTCCCTAAATATTATTCTTCTGAAGTGAAATAGCGAATAGATAGCGCGGCACGCGGACTGCATGTAGTACTGTGTGTACCACTGCGTTCCATAAACAAATAAAAAATACTTGGAGAGTTTGAAGTTGAATTGCCAATTCATTTCTGAATTTAGCATGTGTTTATGACTCAATAGACTGCGTGCATTAGTTGATGAAATAAAATAGTTGGCGTTCGTTTGTGAAATACAAGTGGATTGCATGAGCAGGCTGAATTCCATTTCAAAGAAAAACATCGAATCCTATTACTACCGAAATGCATATGTACGAGTACTAGTTACTATAAAAAATAACGGCAACGAATTCGCAAAATTGTGCTGGTGGAACATAGTTCATCCTGTTTTATTTTGTTCTAAAACAGTTGCATCAGTTTGTTTCAGCATTTTTCAGGAAAAAAGTGTTCGTTTGAACGTTTTGCCTGGGCTTGTCACACAGACAGTTGATATTAGGGCCGTGATACTCTTACTACGCTGTTAGACGTATACTCTGACCATTGGATGGCATCTATGTAATTATTTCTGTTCTGTCATGAATGTAGGTAATTATTTTTGTTATGTCATGTTTAGTTGTTTTTTTTAATGACTGAACTTTAGTAACTGCTTTGACAAACCCATTTGTATTGTATATTTTTATTTCTTTACGCTACTAAAAACTATCCTGGCGTAATTTGACCTGTAATGGGACTGTAAAAGCCTGGTAAATGATAGTAGTATTGCGTTATAAGTATAAATATATAACTATATTCTTTTTCTGCCTAGCCTAAACCTAACTAAAGATTCAAAAATCGAACATACTTTATATCATTTGTTGTTTCGTAGAGCTGGCAACACTTTTTGTTTAATCTGAACGCGTTCAAGTGTCCGTCCGCATTTTATTTCGGCCATTTTAACCTTACTTTACGCTGCCGTTACGTTCTTTTAACGGTCGCAGTAAAATGTATTAAATGAGTGTAAGTACTCGGACAAGAGTGTTTTTATTCATTTAAAAAAAAATCCGCGTATTTCGCGTGTCGTTTTGAAGGTTTTTTTGTTATTATAGCCATGTTAGTTATCAAATCTAGATGTAGAAACGTTTGGTGTTGCCAACAAGAGAAACGTGGTAACCTTTTTTAGTTTACGTATTAAAGGGGTTTCATAAAATGGTACGGAACCCTTCATGCGCGGTCCGATTCACACTTGGCCGGATTTTTTCCGTCACCTTTTCATTCATATTGTAAAACAGTGACAGCGTACCATGATAATATGGGCACTATTAGTACATGCTTTTCAGACATCTAATATATAAAAATGAATGTATGTACGCGCTTAACTTCCGAATTACTAGTTGGATAATTATTTTTTGTGTATTCGTTATTGTCAGGACAAGATTTGTATCTAAGAAAAAAAAACAGAACTCATTTTTTTTATTCTCATGATATGTAAAATCTAATAAGTGAATGTAGGTAGGGAGGTAGTACTCTATCTCCCTACCCCTTACTCTACTCTACTTCCCTAACTCTACTGGGTAGGTAGTTAAGGAAAGGTAGGGTAGGTAGGGTAGTGAAGGTGTGGTAAGGTAGGTAGGTAATATATAATATTTATAGCTAAGACAGGACAATGTCTGTCAGGTCAGCTAATTTCCATTAAAAATGAACATGATGTTACAGTAAAATGACTTAAACATTTTCACCTACATAATGTAACTACAATCCGTTTATATAGATACAAATATGATATTCTAAACTGAAAGTTACGATAGTAATAACATGTTATATTACGTTACTGGCAGCCTCATTGGATTCATGTCAGGTACAATCGGACCAGACACCGTGTTATTAGGTTATTCTAAATACTGTCGCTATGTTTGGACAGTCAAATTTAAGGTTATTGTCTATATACATAATATACGATAAACAATGTAATACATTTATTTCAAACAGAGTTTCATCGAAAATAGTAAGGACAAAAATTAATTTAATTTTCTCTACTCTAAGTCTTAGTCCAGACTCTTTTGGCCTTATTAATAAAAATCTCGACTGCGATTAGCGATTGCTTAGCAGATTCCATATTCAATTTATATGGAGAATTTAAAATTAGAATCTGTTAATCCGTTGTTAAGCTCCATCGCGACTTTTATTAATAAGGCCATTAGAGTAGGTACGCAATAATATAGACTGACTTCATTGTAACTATACAATATACCTACATATACTGGAACAATTAAGAACATATTAGTTTGATGAATAAACTGATAATTATTATGATAATTAATTTATCAGATCACAAAATGCATCAAAACGATTTAAGTTCATACCGCTATTAAAATATTACGATTAGCTGACGTCATTGCTGAGTAGAACGAATTTCCAAAGATAATTGAAAAATCAATTTCTTTGTTTATTCAACACTCGTAGGTACTGGATACCTAATCAATTCGGTTGTTTTTTTAATTATATAGCAGTAAGTCAGATCAATTCAAGCATAAATAACGTTGCCTGTTGGTCTAGTGGTTAGTGACCCTGACTGCTAAACCGGAGGTCGTGGGTTCGATTCCCACCCAGGACGAATGTTTGTGTGATGAGCACGATCATTTTTTCTGTGTCTGGGTGTATTTTATCTATAATATGTATGTATTTAGAAATATGTATGTTTATCAGTTGTCTGGTTGCCATAGCACAGGCTCTGCCTAGTTTGGGATCAGATGACCGTGTGTGAGATGTTCCAAGATATTATTATTATATTATTAGATATTATTAAATACGAATTTTCAGCACCACAGGTACAAAACACAAGCCAAGCCACATTTAAAATAATTTGTAAGTCATTATTCATCTTTTTACTTATTTTGCGGCTCGGTTTGAAATATGCGGTAGTAATTTCACGGCTTTTCCAAGTCAAATTAAAACAGTAAGGATTTAATTAAATGTGGTAATGGGAGCTCTTGTAAAAATCGCGGCGGCCGGGCGGCCGTCCCTGGTGGAGTGCTCACTGCATCTGACTTAATCCCTTATAGACAGAATTAATGCCCAGTACATATAGATGTAAATTGCCTTAGAGAATTTTAAATGCGAACTCTTATTTACGTTTCCTCTTTGTTTGCGGGCAGACAAAGAACTGCCTGAGCCGTAAATTGAATGGTTTAACGAATTCGGTTTTCAATTCGAAACGGAACGATTGAAAATACATCAACAAATAAACTGGTGCATACTCCATCAGAAATAACAAAGCATGGGCGCTTTTCAGGAAATTCTATTCTAAATCCATGTATGGATTGGTTTTTATTATATAAATTATCAGTTTATGTATTTGGTTTTCGAATGTTACATGAAGTAAGTAGAAGGAAATATTTAAACTTCCATGCGGTGATCTCGGTAGCTTAGTTAGTAAAGCGACTGGCGCGAGTCGCAGGTTGGAGTCCTGCATGAGGTTTAAGATTTTTCTTTCTATTATTTGTATTTTATTACAAATATTACATGACTAACATACATGATTATAGTATAGCTTTCCAGTAGGCGTCCTATTCGCTATCTCTCGCAAATTTACACATTACAATTTACGCAAACCTTACATATCGTCTGTATAATAACTGTATAGTATACTGTATAATAACTGTATAGTAGATCTAATTGGTCATCGACGTTAGACGATACGAATTTTACGTTTTCACAGAGTATTTTGTAAAGCGATTATCGTTTTAGTTGAAAATTGCTATACCAAATAAGCCTTCTGATTGGACCTTTAGCTTCATAGTTCTTGATATTTAATCTGACTATGTAAAAGATTTAAGAAAATAACCGATGTCTCGACCAAAAGGTATTCGTTGACATCTTATCTTCTTATTGTGAGACAAACAATTTCTGAATTTATTGACTTTGGGCCATTCTCCACAATATATTTTTCATGCACCTACTTAATATTTTTCATTCATTGTATTCTTTAGTTAAGTGGGTATTCACTAAACCAAAGAAACGCATTAAGTACTTTTGTGGGTACGTATTAAATTTGTAGGTATATAAAGTAAGTAGTTATAAAAGTTAGGATATACAAAAAAATCTCCGTAAAAAAATAACGATGTTTGTTTTTTTTTTGTATTTACATTTATAATAGATATCGGTTTTATGTGTTCCAGACATAACTTTAATAAAGAATTCTTTTTGTTGAAGAAAAAAAGATTTAAGAATTGTCTATTAAAATAAATTTTCTTAAGTCTAGGCAATCAGAAAGAGGTATTTTTATTCCTTTTCTTTAAATAAAAGATATTTAAACGGGTACTTGTTTTTCAGAAACTGGAATTAATTATATTTTAATTAAAAATTGTCGTTGCTTCTTTTGTCCTTTCTTTGTTCTTATTTTAGATAAATACGAATAAGTCAATGGCCATAAAATTGCTCTGTCCTTATTTAAAATGTAACAGAAAAATACGTCATGGTTTTTTTAAACAATGCTATCATTTCTTGTTTTATTTGTTTGTAAGAAATCTAAAAATGACAGAGAAACATGTAATTTTAGGTTACACGTGCCGAAATTAATAACAGATGTATTTCGCTTACACATGTTAAACGAGTACCCAGTGCTTTCATTAACAAATATATTGAGAGAATAGGAGGAATTCCATTATATCCTTAAATTCTCTATTTTCGGTAACAACATGTAAAATAAACCGTATTTTACGCTATTTTTAAACATCGTTTATCGCTTTTGGTCGGACAGTTCGGAAGATTATATAGCAGAAATATTAAAGTTGGTAAGAATAAGGTGTCGCGTAAACCGTGTCTGGGCTCTCAGGGGAAATGAAATTGCAAAATATGTCCTCAGGATGGAGTGAACGTGTCTGCCTGCGACAGATACTCAGTTATACCGGCCTACTTACGTGCTAGACTATCTCGTTATTATAATACAAGATAGAAAATTACATTTCATATCGCAAGAGATTGTTGTTCATTTGTCAAAACTGGATTTGTATTTACCTTGCTGAATTTTCAGGACATTTAGTTAATTATATAATAAAATAATAAAAAAGTAAACTAATAAACTAAATCCTTTTGTTTTTATTTTTTTTTAATCATTTAATGAGGCTTTTTGCGCTGGTGCGCTAAGTCAGCCTCGTAAGGTAACACAACTTACAACAAAAAAACTTATCACTAAATATCTATCTAAAATTTACCTTAACCTTAAGTTTAAATTAGGCACCACACCACGTCGACATGCAGTGCCTCCAACGACTCACTGACACCGTCATACATAATCAAACAACAGTAGTATGTCCTGAAAGCCAAATTTAAAGTCACATTTTTTTTAAAGATTGTTTTTATATTTCTGTTCTTAATTCTTTATTAATACTTTATAGCTATATAATCTATAGCTTTAAATTTAATTCTTTGTATGTATTAGTATAGATTAAAAGTTTCTATTAAAACAAAACCGAATAATCGTTTTATAACCGATATAGTTGACATAGTTTCCTATGGTAAACGATGAAAGAATCACCTTGTATTCATATTTGGATACGACTTGATAGCAATGTGAGATCGACATTTAACTCCCATATTTTTTTAAAGTAATTTTCTTTAAAAATAAACAATTTTGTATGTCGCTAACCATTTTTTTTCCTTGTAGGAAGAGTAATGTATTACGAGTTAACACCATCAAACACCATATCCCCAATACTTTCATTACGTGATTCGGCGTCACATAGAAGCAAAGCCTTTACTTACTGAGCTACAGTAGGGAAAGTATTTTTTCTCCTTGATGGTAGCTTTGATCCGTCGAGCCGGATCACGTACAGAATTTATTGGGCTCTCTAATAAAACAGAACACATTTTCTGCATTCTGACGTAACTTGCTTGGATCCTGCTGTCCCTAGCTACCCGTAATCACGACTGGATTAAGGTGTTTACACAAACATTGATTCTTGTAATCAGTTAATACCTTAGAGAAAAATAAGTAAATTATAGAGTGCGGATATTGAGTATGAACTACAGGCACTAGTATGAACAAGTAAAATCATAAATTAGTGTCAAAACAGAGCGCGCCGTTTTATTAAAACTATTTCAAAACCTAATATCGCCCTAATAATAACGGAACCATCGATAATTTCGCATCAACGTCTGTCATCGCACGAAAAAACACTTAAATCATAAAACAAGCGTAGTATTTACAGCTAAAAATTTGCTTACGGTCGGCACAAGCTACTATTAATGCGCGCACTCTATGTTTGTCTATGTTTACTCTAAGGTTATTAGATTAAGTTTTTTTTGTTTTACATCTTTTATACAAACATATTTCAAGAACTATCTACTAATATAAGTCACGTATCTTATACTTCACCTATTAGTCCGTAATAGATAATATCATGTCTGTCTGTTTCAAATTTAAGTTAATATTACAGTTGACTCTTTTTACTGTTAACTTTTTTTTTACTGTAGTGTACATAGTATTTTTATCGGTTAGGTTACAAAACATAAGCCCGATGACTAATTATAGGCCACGCACCCAATTAGCCCTTAAAAAAAACTGACTTTAGTTACGCCTTTTATTATACACTAGCTGTCCCCCGCGACTTTGTTGGCGTGTTTTAGTTTCAACGTTTTTTTCATTTTTGCGACATTTTTCATTTATGCTCCGCTCCTATTGGTCGTAGCGTGATGTTATATAGCCTATAGCCTTCCTCAATAAATGAGCTATCCAACACTGAAAGAATTTTTCAAATCGGACCAGTAGTTCCTGAGATTAGCGCGTTCAAACAAACAAACTAACAAACAAACAAACAAACTCTTCAGCTTTGTAATATTAGTATAGATTTACATTATATTTACTTATATTATAATTTATCACATACTACATTAAATTATACAAACAAAATTTATTATTAAAACCTGACGTATATATATCCTATATTTCCTGGTAGAATACTGATTTATGTATTAACCTAACCATCATCCTTCAGATGTAGAAATTCGATTTCGAGTGTTCGGCACACGATTTATCTCAATAAGTCATTTCACTTACCTAACGCTCCCACTCACAGGATGTACGGATTATTTTATTTTCCATTGAAAAGGTCCCTTGGCCCATTATTTTGTAAAGTAAAATAAATAATGCTGTGTACCGTACAACTTAATAAATATAACTACATTATAGTTATATTTATTAAGTTCAATAAAAGTATTTTCCTTAAACTTATGGGATATTTCATCTAACGAGAATTTCAAGCTATAAATTGTATACTTGTTTAACATCACAATCCATGACTATTTCTTCCATACACTAGTTACTATAAAGTAGTTGTTTTTATTGCAAATACAGTCCTAAATTTTAACTTTATTTTGTATTTTTACAAAAAACACACAATGTTTCTTGATAATTAAAAAAACAGTGTTTGCATAATATTATAGCGTTCTGTATGGACACAATCGGAAACTTTTTTTTTTCAACTCATTTGTTTTATCATACCTTGACAACTCATGTCAAGAATCCTTAGAGGAATAAATAAGTAAACTGTAGAGTGGGCATATCGAGAATAAACTGTTGGCACTAGTATGAACATATAAAATCGTATAGCATCAAAACAGAGCACACTGTTTTATAAAAATTATCTGAAATCCTAATATTACCATAATTATTTCTTACTACCTTATATTACTAATAATATACTTATTATTTCTTAATACCATAATCATAATATTTTCGCATAAACGTCCGTCGTCGCACGGAAAATCACGTCAATCGGTAAACGAGCGTAGTACATTTAGCTAAAAATGTGCTTACGCTTGACATCAGGGGTTACTAGCGATGCGCACGCTCTGTGCTTGTTTATGTTTATGCAAGAATCAATCATAAAAACAAAACATAAATCATAGCACAAAGTTCTCATGAGTTCATTACATATAGCTACGCTACAAAATAATTATATTTTCCTACGTTCAAGAAATCTCGCTGAGGTTGTGTTGAAAGCACAATATTTTGTTGCAATCACGTTAATGGTTCTTGCCTTATCGTTCTTTCTCTGTCACGTCGGGAATGTTGAATTATTCAGATAAGAAAGGAATACGGAGTAAAGTAATGGAAATGTCTCGAAGGTTTTCCCAAAAAATGTAATAAACCGAGATTTTGTTGTAATGTTACTGTTAATATATTTTGTGATGTATGTTCCGCGGTGAATGCGCGGTACCAGATAGAGCCACTTGGCATAATGCCATACAATATGGCGTATTTAAAAAAGTGACAGGTTTGCGGCGATCCCAAATATAAAATTTCCATATAGCAACGTAATTATTCCCTTTTATGAGGGTTAAATGGAAGCACTTAAAATGATAGCCGTTTTTCAATCGATTAACGGGAAAAGCTTTTTGTTTATGACAATAATGTGGAACTAATATAAACCTATATCATGGTTTTGTTTCTGATACATATTTAATTATTCAGGTTGTTACCGAAAGTGTACATCTATCCAAAAGGGGTGAAGAGTACATCTGATATAGAGTCAGTTTACAACATTTCTAATGGAAATAAGTTATTAAAATAGTTGATATACAATTTATCGCATCAATTATTTAACACCAAAAATCATAACAAACGTGTCACCGCACTATGAGGGTATACAATATAATCTATACTAATTAATATTATAAAGCTGAAGAGTTTGTTTGTTTGTTTGTTTGTTTATTTGTTTGTTTGAACGCGCTAATCTCAGGAACTACTGGTTCGATTTTAAAAAATCTTTTTGTATTGGATAGTCCGTTTATTGAGGAAGGCTATAGGCTATATAACATCACGCTACGACCAATAGGAGCGGAGCATAAATGAAAAATGTTGCAAAAATGAAAAACCGTTGAAACTAAAACACGCGAACAAAGTCGCGGGGGACAGCTAGTAGTAGTAATAAATATAGAATACATTACATCACTCGCTAAACTCGCGGTCTGGTTATGACTTTAGGTGTCGAAATATTGGTTATCCATAGATTAATTAACATTATTAGCTGTAATTTTATAAACTTACTCTATACCAGATGTACTCTTCACCCCTTTTTGATAGATATAACCTTTCGGTAACATCCTGTATATGTAGTTAAAACTTTAAAACAGTCAGATTTTATTTTTCATCAAGTACCTATCTATGTTCAGATTTATATACCTAAGGTTTAATAAAATGCTTTTAATATTAAAATGCTTGTAACTAGTTCAATATGAAAGTAATTAATCTGCCGTTTTTACAACTCGATAATTTGTGATATACTTTTTTTAATGAAATAAAAAATCCTGCATATACCCAAAAATAGAAATTTATTTTTAAAGAAATAATACAATAAAAATAACGTATTACGACAAAATTCATGGTCTTTATTGTATCTCTCTCTTCTCGTATATACTGAAATGTACCTTTATTCTGTTATCTGTCATACATAGAGTTATGAACCATCGAACCAATTTATTTTATCCATTTTAATCCCCAATCACGCTGAGTACACAAACTCATTCGATAAACCTCCAGGCTTCAACAAAACATAAAATTCATTGATACACAGCGCAGATTTTTAACAAAATCTCACTAGATCGCTAGTCGAGAAACCTTCTGCAGAATACAAATCCAAGGTGATACCCGACCAGAGGAATATGAACCCTCGTGTCTTTAAAAAATCCCCTTTTATAGTCCAAATAAAATTAAGATGGGGGGTCGGGGGATGTCAAGTGAGACTGGCTGCACCAGGCGGGCAGCCGACCACCTGAGATTTCAATTTCGCGACGCTGAATAAATTTATTCGTATTTCACCGCCTTCTTTGTTGAACTTATCAACATAAAGCTATACCGGAATAGGAATGTAATGTGATTCCGTTCCTAAAATAATATTGTGTCATGCTCTCCATATGGTGTAGGGTCTTGTAGACTTGGAGGTTTGGGTAGAAGTTACTCGTTTGTCGTATTTAGGACTTTAAGTTATGTGACCAAAATGATACCTTAGTATTTAATCATTTTTTCATAAAAAAAAAATTCTACCTATATATAGCAACTTGCTATACTATAACAGGTGTAAGATTAAATCTTAGGTATATAAATCTGAAGATAGATAAGTACAAGATGAAAAATAAAATCCCACTGTTTTAAAGTTTTAACTACATATACAGGGTGTTACCGAAAGGTTATATCTATCCAAAAGGGGTGAAGCTGAAGAGTACATCTGGTATAGAGTAAGTTTATAAAATTACAGCTAATAATGTTAATAATTTTATGGATATCCAATATTTCGACACCTAAAATCATAACTAGACCGCGAGTTTAGCGAGTGATGTAATAAGGTATCTGATCAAAATCTGTATCTGACTTAAAATCTTATACATCTTCAAACGTCAAAATCTACAACACCTAACCTGTTTATATTTAGATTTAGGAGACGAACGAGGCAACGTATTTCGTCTGTATATGTATAAATATACAATCATAGATATATGTTGAATTACAGATAGCAGGCAATAAAAGTAGCGATGGTGTTGCGAGACGAATTTCGTTTGGAACGGGCACAAATAAGATTTGTAAGTGCGAAGGTAGCTTCACATTTTCCTACATATGTGTCGCCGAGATTTACGAAATGAAGGATTTTGATACGATGCGAAAGAGGGTCTAACTCGATTCCACGTTACATACTTGTACAGAATGCTGAAGAGATACGCTTTAATATTTTACCTGAGAATATTGCGTTTTAGTTTACGATGATAAGGGAAGTGGAGGGTTTGAGGTGAAAGGTGAAAGGTCGATGGCGCTTGAGGTTAGGTTGACCGTCGTCTTGACACAGATCATAGGTTATTAGAACGAGGATCTACAGCCTTCGTAAAAATAACATGAAGTAAATACACTTTATTTTTTAAAGTTTAAGTTTCGTTTTAATTTAAATGATTTATACCAATGTGCTTTGTAGATTATATTTAATTGTAAACGTTGTTTTTTAAAATGGTTACAGAAGTTTTCACATTTAGCTAAACATTAAAATCATTCGACTCGTCTTGAAATTGGTCGTAAAAATATTAGTATCGTGCATAAATCGAAACCGCGACATTTATAGCGCAAATCGTGACTTCACTTCTTTTATTCATAAGTTCTTCAGTATTTCTTAGTCTTTGGACGCCAGCTATACTTTATGGCTGTACTAAAAGACTAGAAAAAAATTTATAGACAAGCACCAATGTAGAAAATGAAATGAGCAAACATAAAGCATGAACTAGGATGCCGAAATTAAAATATGGTACAGATGGCGGCCTTATTACGTATTATAGCAAAATTTAGCTATTTTGTTTGACGCTTTCGCTACATGTAATACCAATTAGCAATTTGACAGCAATAATTATATCAACAGTCACTTTGCTTTTATAAGGATATGTAAAACTGCCACATATCACATATTTTTCTAAATGATTAAAATTTTATGTATTTATTTATTCTTCGTGCAAGTTGTGCACAGGCGGACTTAAATCAAAAGACATTTTTTGTCAGACAAGCTCTGATGATGATGATGCAGAGACAATGAAGGCTAATAATAACAATAAAGTTCCATATTTTTTTATTAAAATCCCTATACCTACGCGTAAATTTTATTGCTTATTTTTAGTTAACACGTGTCAGATTTTTCCGCGTTCTTCAGCTTTTCTTTGCTCAAGACTTTATATAGAAAAGACAGCTGAACTATATAGCCATAGGTACTATATATCTAATGTTGATGTACACTGTCGAAGCGGATATTGGGATATTGGGAATAACTTGTGGATTTGCCGCCAGACACACGGTACCGACCTGATCGCAAGGGGTTCCAGCGCCTTATTTACTACGTTATGCGGCTTTACCTTAGGAAGGTCTCATTTATTTGTGTCAGTTATTTTTATAAAAGCAATATCACATTTTTGGAAGATTACGTAAATCTTATACATATTTTATAATGTAGCATCTCAAACTATCACTCTCTTCTGAGTTTAAATATAGGTATAAATTGCAAACCTAAGCATGTTTTCTCTCTAAAAAGTACTTAATCATGATTTCACTACAATATTATTTTTTACATGTAAAAATAACTTATCTTTTGTTTAATAATAATACCGGCTATAAATTTTCACTGTTTGTCAATGATGTCTAATAATTAAGAAAGTACATATAAATTAAAAAAGCAACATATTGGTAGTCGCCTGTATTGGGTTCGAACCTGCAACCTTGGGCATACAAATCCATTATATGAACCGCTAGGCTACCACGAAATCTATATTTTCTCTTACTTGCAGATTTTACAAATTACCCCAATAACAATTTATTAAAGGGCATATTTTCGTTCCTAAAATATGAGAATGGGTAAATTTACAACATAGTACGTATGACTTTGAGTTTTAAATTTATAACGAAATTTTCATGCCCAAATATTCACATGATTGTCAGCTATCGATAATGAATATCCGGGCATCTGCGTCATTAATTAAATATCGTTCAATTTATCAAATGAATGGTCAACCATTCATGGTGTGCGCCGAAGATAACAGATGAATTGAAAACTTCAATTCTGCAGCTCTATAGTTATATGAAAAATACTTTTTAAAATATTTGGCCCGTATGTTATATGTTGCATGATATTTTACGCTACGAGTGATTTTAATTATGTATATGAATTATGTTACTAGACTAACCGACGGAGTGCAAAAAAAAAGCATATTAAAAGTGTTCCGTAGCCTCGAAAATTACAAAGAATAAATACATCGTTATTATGTTATTTATATTGTCAGGCCGTCAAGAAAAAAAATATGCTATTAATTAACTAATAGTTCCAAACTTAAGAATGTTTTTTTTTTCTAAAAAAGTACTTTATGTAATTTTTTTTCATTTCCTCGGTATTTTCTTTATGTAATCTTAGTTATTTTCCACATATCACAGCTTAATTGGGAAATTAAGCTTTGATATGTTGAAAATCACTGAGACAGTATTTTTCCAGCCATTATTTAAAATTTCATAGTTTTCTATACGATTATACAACGTGGGCAATAGGCTATTTGACAGATTTATAATTTCTATCTTGAATTACTTGGTTACGGTTAAGAATTTCACCCATAAAATTTTTTCAAAAAGAAATTACGTATTTCGTAAGAAAATTGCAAATAAAAATTCAAAATTCAAATAAGCCGCCGAAACGCTTTATTCAAACAATATGGTGTCGTGCTTTGTGAGTGACGTCACAAGCGCGTAAACAAGCGTAAGCAATAAAGGTTTTCGGTTCCGCAGTGGTGTTTGTGTTTGGATATTTGTAATTTATTGTTGATTAATCCAATAAAATGACTTACAAGTGGTGTGCTGTACCCTGTTGTACAAATACATCTATAAAAACCCCCGAAAAAATTGCTTAATAAAATTGCTGTCCATTTCGAGGAAAACTCGCAAAACAAAAGTGGGAAACGAAAGATATCACAAATCGCTGCAAATATAATTAGAAACGCCAAAATATCTGTAAACACAATAGAAACTTCAACCACCGACAATATGTTTACGCGCGGATGACGTCATTATAACATTAGCCAATCCGGGTCGTTTCTCAATGTGTGGCGCGAGAAACAAATAGCCAAACATATTTTTGTGTTTTTGGATATATTAATTGTTTTAATTTTTAATAAAAATGATGTGATTCACATGAAAAACTCTCATTTTATGCATTTAAAGCAAATAATCACAAAAATATTCATAGTGTCAAATAGCCTATTATGGAGCGAATGCAGAAAACTACGAATGAAAATAAAAAATATTTTTGATATATTAATGCATGCGGTCGGAATGGCTTGGCAATATTGGAAAATACTCGTCCGTAAAGCAATATGGAGTATAGATAAAACGGACGTAACGGCCAATATATGCAGCTGAGGCCAGCAGACAATCTAGAGAGGGAGAAGAGACTTGGAACTCTTTTTTAACCTTCTCCGATGCACTTAAAGTTTTATGCTACATTTTTAGGTACTAAAAATGGGATTGACTTTCTGAAGGTACGACAATCCTTTAAGCTCAGGTTTAAAAAATCAATTTTACTTCTTTGTAATATCAGTGTGGTGACAAGGTAAGCAATTAATAACTACAAATTCCTGGAAAAGCTATAAAATAAAAATTCAAAACTTAGTATGATGAAAGAAGCCATTACTGTTGATGCACATAAATATCATATCGATTTAAGACTCCATTCTAGTTAAATCTTAGTAATTTAATATCTTGCATAGTTATTGCTTTTCACTACCTTTTTTAATATCAACATAAACAGAAAGTCATAAAGGCTTCAGTCTTAGAGATAAAATGCAAATAGCGGTAGCGATCGCTAAAATTGCAAATGGCGTACAGAATAATTTTCGTAAATACACAGGGAAACTAATTCATTTTCAGAAATTGGATACCGCCGCATGAGGCCCTCCCGCAACAGGATAAAATTAACCGCTTACCGGCGAACAAACTATTCCATATTTAACTGCGGTTAGCTGAACTTTAACTAGCGTTATACGGCCTGTGACAGAGCGGACGAGAGCGAGCCCGCCTGCGCCGACCACCGACCGCTGCCTTAAATAAAATGATAATAATGGAAGTTTCCGTTTACCCACCGAGGGCAGTGAAAGATTTATTTACGCTTAGAAACTCATTTGCCGACGAACCCCCAAATAAAAAGCAACTCAACAGCTTGAAAAATATTATTTCGGTGAACGTGGCCGAGACGGGCGCGTACCGCGTAATGTCCCCTAATGTGCGCGCATAAAAATCCAACGCCATCGTACACCGCCGGCCGCGAATTCTCTACGAATGGACTGAATTTTATGCAAATTTTCTTTATGATCTTTTGGCGTTTGACGGGGATTAACGCGACGTGGATATTCGACAGTTTTATCTTTATGTACACGACGTAAAAGGGTTGAGTTTATACCTCTTCTAAAAGATAACACTCGAAATGACGTTCCTTCATATACAGAGGTTTTAACAAATTATTAAATTACAATGATAACATTGTTGAGGTGAATTTAAATAGGTATTTTAAAAGTTTACTGGTGGAAAATAAAGTGTAAGGACTCAGTTTTAAGCTATTTTACTTCTAATTACAATATCTTGATCAATAAATAACGTTCCGCTGATATCTGGGTACACTTCATTTGCCTGAATCCTTTGCCTATTGGAGTTTCACTCGGTTTCTCTTTGCGGTCGTCGACATCTAAGTTTTTACTTCAGATGAGCGAATTCCGATCGCACAGTTTTAAAAAAGAGTCACACAGTCTGGGCCGTACTACGTAACCAAAGAGTTTTTTATACCGTACGGATACTTAACGCCCGCTGAGCGAGGGATTTCTGTATTTTTATAATCCACGAATAAAATACCACAGCCTGCTCAATGTGCAAAGTGGAATTGATGAAGGTACCATCATAAAAAATAAATGATAGATACGCTTACACTAGGAGTAAGAATATAATTTTCTATTCCTTACTTTTGATCTTTGACTTTATGTAAAATGAATTTTATGTGATGAACGTTTATCAAGTCAATTTGTGTTATTTATAACGAAAATTTTATAAGAATTCTATAGTCTGGATTAATTACAGAATTTCAATCTATAAACTAAAGTACTCGACATCTGTTTTACGCATTATAATTTTTGGGCTAAATCAAATGTTTCTCAATCTCAAAACTTAAAACCGTTGTTAAACACATGGTTAGCAACATAGTGCACTGGTCACGAATAATGTTTAGTAGGTTATACTAGCATAGCTAAAAGCATAAATGAATAAAAAAAAAAGTTCAATGTTATTTCGCGAGTGTAATACGTAGCTGTCACGCACACCAGCATACTAAAGTTGTTTCATTTGTCTTAATTTCTTTTTTTGAGTGACACTATAGCTAGACATATTATTACATAATATTAATTCTTATTTAATATATATATTTTTCTTTAGAGAATTTGAATTAAGAAGTTTCTTAGCAATTGCTTAACACTGTCCAGATTTTTATAAATAAGGCTAAAAATATCTAAGACATATTTATAATCATTAAATGCACAATTATTGTCACAAACACATTGAGTTTGAAATACTAGCTTTCTCATAATGTTGGCGGCACTCGGTAACTATGGGACGTCAACGTCGCACTACGCGCTGGGAATCCATTCAAAAACTCATTTCTCAGAGTCACGTAAGTAACTTTATAAGCTGTCGATACTGCACTGCACCGTCTACGGCTCTCGGTCTTAGAAAATAGAATTACTATGTAATAGTTGAATACAAACTTTTGTATTTTGCTAGTTTTTTTTTAAGAAAGTCCTGTTGACGTTTCACTTTAGATTTAAATAACGCAGGAAGTGTGACTCGTGTTTCTTAGATTGTGTCTTCTGGTCTTCAGAATAGTATTTACTACAGCTACAGCAAATGCAAAATCTGAGAGTTTTTTCATGACATAATAAAATATCTGCGAAGCGCATACCCATACATTTATCTCTGTTTCAATTCAAAGCTAAGGCCAAGGATTTAATAATCGGTCAAGTATTTAACATGCTCTACAAAAATGCGAAAGTCCGATTGTTTAAACTTCTTTGTAAGAGAGAATTGGAATCGCTTAAATTATTTGCATTTTGGGGATGAAAGCGAAAATTTATTTATCATGAATTTTGGACTCCTTATAACCAATTGATTTTTTGATCACATGTCTTTATTTGCGACTATTAAATCAGGAAGTTCTGCCGATCAATCCTAAATTCGTGTGAGGTGTTTATTAGTTTTAGAATATTTTCTAGAAAACTTACTTAACGAAAACGTAACAAAAGTAAAGGTGTTCTTAGTACGGGGTTTATGCAAACCTTTTTATCGTAATATACTGTACTATTTAAACGTTTTATCCAAATCGCATCGACCCTTTTAGAACACTAAGTTTTAGGATCTTACAATAAGCCTGTTATTATAAGCCCTTTTTAACGCATTAAAATTTTCTATAATTTCTATACCAGAATGTTTTAAGTACTAAAACGGGCTAGTTCTCTAGATGCTAACATAAAGTCTGAAAAGCATAGTATGTATCAGTAAATATATTACTAGTCCTCCTTATGTAGGTAAATATGTATGTTGCAGTATTTTTCTCAAGATTTTATAAATTCGTCCAATAAAAAACAAAATAAAATGTGCAAGTTACTTGTTTGCGGGTAAAATAGGAGTCATAAATCGGTGGCAACACAGATTTATACATCAATGGAGGACTTGTTTTACTTTTCTTGTGAATAAAGTCTACGACGGGGGTAACATTTCCATTTTAAATATTTTGTTGTGTACTATCGGTTAGAAACAGCGTGATAATCTAAATTTCGTACATTTTACAATTAATAAATTACATATATGGACTTGCTCAGAACCCAAAGCTAGTAAGCATGTAACCAAGAACCGAAAGTAAGGAATCAGAGACACCGCTAAGAATTAGATTCGTGACAATGTAGAAAAGTTCTTTTCTACATTGACCCGTGACATCATCATCTAAATCAATCATTTTGATATGAACGTGGAGTGTCGTTTGTTCGGAACAAATGAACACTCCATGTGCTCAATAATCTGTGTACGAAGTAGTAAGAAGCTCACCTACTTTGTTTTGGAAGTACACTAACTTTGTACCTATTTCACGTATTACAACCTTAAACTTGGCCGCGTTAGCACTACCACGAATTATGTATTTAGTTGGCGTGCTGTTTCAGATAAATGGTATTTATTGTTGTTTACTTTGTTTGTTGCCGAAGGCTACAGGAATAGAAAATATGTTAGTGTATAACCTTTTTATTATACTTTATTTTTGTACTGTTCTTTAGCTATATAACTTTTTAGTGGTAGTTTAATAGAACCTAGGTATATTTTCAGAAAACATATTTTTAGAGAGATCACTATAGGTAATTGTAATTTCTGACAGGAAAATATATTTTTCTCTTTTAAATTTTAATTTTTTTAAAGGATGGAATAGACTTGTTTTTAGTATCCTTTTTGAATATGCTCCTGTGGAGAATAACTCAGGAAGAGATAAAAAATATTATGAGCCACAGTATAAGCGTAATTAGGACTTAGATCGTACTGACAGGCAATATTTATTAGAAAATCTTAAAAAGGTATATATATCATGAATGAAGTCTTCGGGGAGTGAGATAGAGCAATTACAGTGGTTCCGTGTGCATCGCAATGCAGTCGTTGTCAGTTGAAAATGAAACGCGACTTGGTGAAGGCAGAGTAATTTCCGCTAGGCGGTGTGTCTTCCGATAGAGGTGAAGCTCCTCGTAATTAGGGAAAAGTGTTTAATAAAGCCATTAAAGTTGATAGCGATTATCTATTAGATACCGACACCTACAAAAAAGCAAATGAAACGAAGAAGACGATGGAATGGCCTGAATAATAAAATATTATTTAAATGAGATTTAAACTAATATTGTTCCAGAAACGTTTTTATGGTCTTAAGGTTTATCTATATCGAGTATCTACAGTATTTAAGCATATATAATAGACAAATAACTGTAGTAAATGTTACATATATATTACTTTTTATGCATGAATAAGGTATTAGTGAACAAACAATTGACAACTTTAAAATTGGTTCAATGGCTTTTCGATAATATAACTCTTGGAACGGCGTCAAAAGCATTATAATTCAAGATTATCACCAACATTGCCAAATTATGGCCGGATTATCAGCAGCATAGTTTTAAATTGACCAGGCAGCGCTGTGCCCGAATGTATTGCATCCACAAACCATCATTATGTCCCTCGTCGAACCGGGATTATCGAGCTGTCAGTAAGTGGGAGTCATGGAGCTTTGAAACCGTATAGCACACACACGATCAGCGACATCCTTTAACTTCAAACCTTATGTCCCAGCATTAAAGTCTAATATATATCTCCTAGTTTACAACGTCATAGGATCAGTGTAAGCCTGTTTAATCAACCGTCCGTTGGCCGACACAAAACATAGCAAAAGTTCTGTGTCGATGTAAAAATTTGATACCGTTAGTTTGCAGCGTCCAATTTCACTGTTACTGAACACAAAAACTAGATTTTTAAAATAAAATAACGACGAACATTCGGGAATATATCGGAGCTTTTTCATTAAAACGAATGGGTTTTAAAACTAATTTAATATCGAAAGGGTTGCGACTTTACGATCAGTTTCGGTTCTAATTAGGTCGTTTAATGAACTGCAAACTCGTAATGAGCTTAGCTGACAGTAGGCTTTTGACGGTGTTGCGTGTTTATCTGGGCACGTGTGCATACTCGATTGTCTTGCTCAGTCAGGTTCTGCGGGACGTTCTGCATTCATTCCGATGATTGTAATTCACAAACAAGCTGAAGCGAGGTCTGTTACAGAACGGAAATGAACAGATAAGCCTGTTTACGTGTTATGGCGCAAAAATGTAATGCCATTATGCCAGTTTACTCGTATGAGATGTCGGTTGCGGTTCGTGGCGGTCGTGTTTTGTTTTACGACAGTTGTTCGCCGTGTTCATTTGTAGTTTGCTGTTGCATTTTTCTGAATATAGTAATAATTGGAATAAAGAATTTATATTGACTAGTGTTGGCCGTTCGTCAGATGTTTTGTGATTGATTTTTTTGAGAATGAAATAAATTACTCAAATTGATCCAGTGTTAACTGTTAGTTCAGGTATGGTGAAGCAGGTATTTTCCTATCTTTAGATGGATGATGGATACCTTCCTATGACCACGTTGTATAACTTTACGTTCTATCAACGATCATACGAATAAATTGACATAACTTTGTACCTAAACATTGAATACGTTTGAGGACAGTTTAGCTCAAAAGTTGTGAAGTATGCGCTGTGGTGGCAGACGGCGTCGAATCAGTAAGGTATTTCCATATCCCAATATCCGGCGGGACAGTATACAGCACTACGGACACATATTGCAGTCATAAAATATATTTCTACCAATCACTATTTTGAACCGTAGATATGTGATTTCATTTCATACATTGCTATATCTAAGTTATGCTCGCATGATGGGAACTAAACTTTTAAATATTATAAACTATTTGTTTCCAGCGGCAACGCTGGCGTGGATATCGGTTATCGCGGTAAAAAGTAGCCTACGTCCTTTCTCAGGCTCTCGACTATCGGTGTACCAAATTTCATTTAAATCGGTTCAGTAGTTATGGCGTGAAAGCGCGAGAGACAGGCAGACAGAGTTACTTTCGCATTTATAATATTATTAAGGATGGATGGTTTAAACCCACACCTAGTCGAAGCAAAGCGCAAAAGTCGATAATATGTCTGATGATTCAGAGTCTGAAACTACCGGAGAATTCGCGAAAAATCGCGCTTATGTAAACTGTCAGCTACTTGTTATTGCATTCAGAGTAACCTACGCATTAAAAAATAATATAAAATACTACCAGTTGGGAAAAACAAAACAATAACAATAGCGGTAGTGCTGCCAGTTTACGTAAGTGATTTATCCCGTTTTAAATAGAATAGAAACAAAACACTATCGATTGTGGATAACATTGGTGCCATAGTTTACACACGTTTTCTCTTGTGCAGTCAGAATGATTGTAATAGTACATGACGCTCCTCTTTGTGAGCTAATGGATGATTCCCATTACTAGCCGCAGATAAAAGGGTTCTGTACCAGCGCTATGAATGTAATTGGTTTTTGTTTCATTAATTTTTGTGGCTTAAATGCGGTTAGGGAGCTACAAATGTAATGAAATTTAATCTATTTCTGGTGGATAAACAGAAGTTTTTGAAATGGTTTTTTTTATGATTGAATCCGGTTTTGTACCATGACTTTATGAAACAGTACTACTTATGTAAATGTAGAGACTTGTATCTTAGTACTTATCTAAGCAAGAATTGTTTCGGATGCGAAAAAGATTAAATAAAAACAATTTCTTAAAAACATTTGTGTTTGTTAAAAATTTAAAACGCAAATTAATAAAAAGCTTCCCACAAAAAAAAACATATTTATTTCAATTCCAAACGTGCTGCAGATATTCTATTGAATCAAAACACGCTTTTTTATATCCCAAGGAACTTAGTTTTAGAGTTATAGCATGGACCCTTGATTCAGTAAAAATACACTTGAACTGGCGGAGTTTAATTAAAGCCGGGAAAGTGCAGTATTATAAAATACGCAGGCGGTTAAAGGAGGGCGAGACTGAGATTTCTTTAAAATGGCGACTTGCTTGGCCGGTACTCCGGTAGCGAGTACTCATGTTGCTTTTCAATGCATTAGCTACATATCTTGATGTATTTATTCCTGTTAATAAAAGGTAAATGTAACACTGATACTTAAAGGTACTTAATGCAGTAAATAATATTAGAATGAACAGCCTTCAACTAAAATAAAAATTGTTATTTTGAAGAAATAAAAATTGTTATTTTGAGGAATGTTGTGATAAGTTATGAATAAAATGATAACAATTTGTTCTTCTTTTATTTTATTTTTTTTGGATGTCTTTTATTAGTTTATTGAATAGCTAACTACCGGAAAATTGATTCGTCTGGTGGTAATTAAACTCAGCTTATCGACATCTACTTTATCAGAGGATTTGAAAATGCATTTCGTTTATAATTTCTTCAGTAGATATGGTTTGGAATATATACGCATACTAGTGACCCACCACGGCTTCGTAAATCGTAAAATTACTTTTAAAACAGAGCGCGCCGTTTTATTTTTGACGGGCCTGTTGGTGCTGGGTGTAATTTATCTATAATATGTATGTATTTAGAAATATATAAGTATATTTATCAGTTGTCTGGTTGCCATAGCACAGGCTCTGCCTAGTTTGGGATCAGATGACCGTGTGTGAGATGTCCCAAGATATTATTATATTATTAAAACTATCTCAAAACCTAATATTACCCAATCTACCTAAAACATAGTCGTCTCACGGAAAATCAAAATCAGTAAACGAGCGTAGTACTTACAGCAAAAATTTGGTTACGCTCGGCACAACGGACTACTAGCGATGCGCGCACTCTATGCTTATCTCTGTATACGCTAGTTTATCTGTCAGGGCCCATCAACATACTGTGGAATTTGACATTTACGGACTTGATGTGCGACTCCTGGCAGCGAAATTGATAACAGTAGGCCCTCATTGGCGTAGTGGCATCAATTTTGTATGGATCTGGGTTCAACGTGTGCATCAAATAAGTATTTAATAGTTCCATTTTGAGCACAGATATTTACAAGTAACTTTTGTAAATATACTCAATAAACAATTTTAGTAAACAGGGTTTAATAAAAAATACAATGAAGTAAATAAACTACAAACTATGAACAACTACGAAGAACTTCGTAACTAAAGAACCAATTACACTCTTTGTACCAGTATTTCTAGTTTAATAAAACGCTAACACACATATTTATCAAACTTTGAAACTCTAAGATCCGCATAAAAGATAAATATAAGTTTACGATCTTTTTGTTTGGAAAGATATACAAAGTAAGAGCTCTGAACTGAACTATTTACGTACAGGATAGCAACTATGTTTTTCACAGCATTGTTCTTCGAAACAAAAACTGTATTTGCAGGTTAAAACAAAAGGTGTTGTTCACTATTACTGTAACCGTCGCGTGAAATTATGGTCCAAATGGCCCAGGGCACTCCACTCGCGGCTGCTCATATAACCCTGTAATGGCCACGGAAATATAGGAGACGTTGATTTATAATACTGAATACGTAGGTATAACTATTTATTGAATATAATTATTGCGAAAGTTTTATCAAAGTACCGTCGTGTTGAACATTAGGTAATTTGTACATTTTTATGTTAATTATAATGGACCAATGCGCGTAACTGTTTACCTGAAGTACCGTTGTCCATAATAAGAATATAAATGCGGTAATGATAATTATTTAATGTATATAATAATATAAATGAAATAATAATGCGATTAAATATTAATATTAATTTAATTTTCACAGGTAATAATTGTGATTTTAATTAAAAAATTAAATAATGTTAAACTTTAAAAGCTTTGTGTCTAAGTTAGATCCATACAATAGTACCTACAACTGCAAACGACTGCTTACGAAGATAGCTCTAACGCGATAGACGTCCTTCAAAACAGACGTAGTTGGGTTGATGACGCTCAACCCAAGCAATGTTTATACAGTTCTGTTATTCTACTCTAGACTGGAACCGTTTTATGTTACTGCGTTTTCAATAGGAATGTTACTCAATTTTTTTGTATGTATTTTTATCTTTGTCTCGTAAACAAACAAATAAGAAGGCTCGGGGAATGGAAACTTCGTGCGACGTTACTGTTACACTACATTTTAACCAAATATAGACGTCACAAGCCAGCTCTCGTAAAATTTCAAGAAAAAGAAAATAAAGAGTGCTTTATCTTTGTCCATCTTTATCAACTTTTAATGTTTTGATGAGGGAATAATTATTACTTACTTGTCATAAATTTTTCATTATTTATAAGGGCCACGTCTTTTCATTTTTTTATTTCATTGAAAAAAATGTCGGAATTACCATTACATGTGAATCACCCATTATGTGAATGAATAACCCTCTATTCGTGGGCTGAGATACTTAGTTCGGAAAACGATGAGAACTGTTTGTTTACAAGGTGAATTCAGAGACCGCGTATGAAAGGACATTATGTAGGTAAACGTCTGGTTGAATGATACGTAATCGATTACGCTTAGATTCTTTTAATTGCTACATAGACTCTATAAGGTCAGGCTTACCTGAACCTGATATCAGACCTGAATGACTATTAAATTTAAACAGACTTATATAATTGATTAAACAAGAGTTTGTTGGCGTGACTTATTAAAGTCATTACGAATAATTTATTTGGAAATTGTAAGACATATGTGGTAAACCTAAGTATTTAATTATAAAATAACAATTTTGCAAATGAAGCTAATGATTAGTCGCCTGGGTTGCAACTAATTAATGTAAACGCAAATACACTAATGTAAGAACAATTTTGAAGGCTTCGTAGTCCTTTTACATTGTAATATAACATTGCAAATGGCGGAAGTTAAACGGAGAGGCGGGTAGGAGTTAGATTTGAGAATAATTACTTTCAGGTTTTCAGAACTCATTTCCTACGAAGTACACTATCTAGTTATACGAGAAGCGATGGATTCGGTAGCAGCCAAACTTTGCTTATTTATTAACTTGGTTTTGTTTGATTCGGGCTTTGTAATAAAACTGAAACTTTACGTACTTTTATTATCATCGAATTTTAGTTATTAGCTGATAGGAATAAATAAGTAGACTTTAGAGCGGGCATATCGAGCATGAACTGTTGGCACTAGTATGAATATGTAAAATCTTAAAATGAGTGTAAAAACCAGTAGTAACCAAAAATAACTATTTTAAAACGTAATATTAACCTAATAATATCGGAACGTCTGTCGTGACACGGAAAATCACTTAAATCAGTAAACAAGCGTAATACATTTAGCTAAAAATGTGCTTTTGCTCGGCATATGGGGCTACTAGCGATGCGCACGCTCTATGCTTGTCTTTGTTTACTTTAAGGTGATTAGTTTCTGATTGGTTGTTGTGTGTATTCTTTTCTCAAACGGTTGTTGTTTGTATTGAGGTTTAGTCTGATAGGACAATACATTGGTTCTTATAGCGTTATGAGTATAATAACTAATAATTAAATTATTTACGTTTAATATTTAAAAGTTTACACGAATTTTATACATTAGAATAAAAGTAGTTTTAGTACTTAAGATTACTTATATCGATGCGAGTATACAATAAAATTGATCTAAAATATATTTTCTTTTATGTTGTCATTATTATTTCTCTTCTTTTGTGTCGTAGGTGGTTTAAAGTTTTAAGTTATCATACACAAACAAATCTTACTATATATCTCCGGGAAATAAAAAACAAAACCAACAAACATGAGACACAGTTCCAATCACTAGCTTCCTGCTCCAATTCAAAAATTGTAATCGAAGTATCGTATTAAACTCCAGTACATTTTTAATCGTAGATTTCCGCACATTACATCACTCTAGAACACTATAGAGCGGTTCTTTCAACTTTTATAGCCAGTAGGTACCGTAAGGAGCTGAGCAACGTTTTTATTGCCCCACTGTTTCAGCCAGCACTCGGCAACTTATCACCTTTAGTTAATTTGTCTAGCTCTTACAACTAATGGTCTACAGTTTGAAAACGGTTCTCGTTTTAAGTAGATGTCCTTATTAAAAATGTTTCTTGTTTTAATAATTATGTAATCTGTGATTTATTTATGTTTACTGAGGAATAAACAAGTGAAGATTCAGCGAATGAAAAAGAATGCCGTTACAAAAAATTAAAATATTCCGGCTATTTTTATTTTAATTTATTTATTTAATGCTTTTACAGTGTACATAGGCAGACGACCAGGCGACCTTTGGGCAGATGGAGAGAGTTGATGCAGAAAAGAACGTGGTAGATGCAGTGATTTGTGATATCTTTCAAATATGTTTTATACAAAATACAAACAATACAGTCTACAATTTATATGTAGCTAATATATAATTTCGAACATAAGAATTTGAAATGGGAATTTAAGTAGGAAAGGGAGTTAGGACAGTCAAGTAAAGAAAATAGTGTAGCGAACACACGCACTCATGGCTTGTAAGCGTAAAAAGTCGTTTTACTTAAAAAAAACCTAATCAGGACATGTTACTAAGATTAACAACTTCGGTTTTTACTGACATTTCACAGTGACATACAAAACTGTACAAACCAGTTATCAAAAATTGAACGAGCTCAAAACATGGCTTTATCCAAAAAATAAAGAAAACCACCCAATCAAAGAAATACGTCTATTTACTAAGTGAGCGTTTTCGAGTACCTTGCTTGAACTAACAATACAAATAAATTTCACCGTACTTATTGATGGGCGGAAAATCTTAACACCGCCATTCAGGATAGCGGTGTCAATGCACAACTCCATCTATCCATTATAACAGTAATAAATACTACTTGTTTTGTGTTCTACATTTGATAGCAAAAAATGACAATTGTTTTGTGTTCTATATTTGACATACCGCCCACCAAGAACATCAATTTATGTTCTTAACTAACTAAACACAGTCTTACACTATAATATCAGATAATACAGTATACAAATATAGCACAAACATCTTAAATGACCTTAACACAAAAGAAAACAACAAACTTTTTCTAACTACTAAAACTTAATTAACATCATCACCTTCAATAAATGTGGACTGTAAACATACTACTTAAACTTATACAATTGCTTAAAGATAATTAACTAATTTGCAATGGGCAAAATACATAATTTTGATGTAGGACGCCTAATCAATGTACCATTGCACTTGAGAGTTACTACTCGTATGACTTTGTCCAACCCTGGATGCGTTTCAACGATTTTTCCTAAAAGCCAACGAGCAGAGGGTAAATTATCTTCTTTTACTAAAACAACATCACCAATATTTGGTTCTGGAATGTGCTTAGTCCATTTGTAACGTTGTAACAAATAAACCAAATACTCATTCGACCATCGTCGCCAAAATCCCTGTAACATGCGTTGAGTTAATTGCCAACGCCTTAAACCACTAATATTTATGTTTTCATAATTACGTTCAGGCACTGTAATCAGAGGTTCACCGATTAAAAAGTGTCCTGGTGTTAATGGAGCAGGATCATCAGCATCATTAGGCATGACCGATAGCGGACGAGAGTTGAGGCATGCTTCTACTTGCGTTAAAAGTGTGGACATTTCCTCATAACAGAGAGTTGAGTCACCTATAACTCGCCGTAAATGGAACTTTGTAGACTTCACGCCTGCTTCCCATAGACCCCCAAAGTTTGGTGCGTGAGGCGGAATTAAAGTGCCACGTAGTACCATTTGTACTCAACCACTCTTTGATATCTACCGCCACAGAAGACTGTTCTGCTGCAACTAGACATCGAAGTTCCTTGGCCGCACCAACAAAATTAGTCCCATTATCACTCCAAATATGACTAACCAAACCTCGTCGAGCTACAAATCTTTTGAAACCTGCTAAAAAACCATGAGCTGTCAAATCGCTAATTAATTCTAAATGTACAGCCTTAGTTACCATGCATATAAATAAACATATATAACCCTTATAAGAGTGATGTCCCCGACCTTTAGAAGTCCTTATATTGATGGGTCCAGCAAAATCCACACCGCTATTACTAAACGGTCTTGCTGGAATGACTCTCGTGGACGGTAACTGACCCATGAACTGAGTTTGAATAATAGCTGAATACCGTCTACACCTAACGCATTTACGCACGTAAGCCTTAACCTTTGTTTTGGCTGAAATTATCCAATACCTTGTACGTAAATGACTTAACATTAATGTTGGACCTCCATGAAGAGTTTTATGGTGAGCTTCATCAATCACTAAATTAGTGAAATGACTATTCTGGGGTAAGATAATAGGGTGTTTAATATTGTCTTCTAAACCCGAATTTTGAAGGCGGCCACTAACGCGGAGAATGCCTTCGTTATCAATTAAGGGACAAAGAGGTTTTAATTTGCTCTTTGCCTTTACCTTTCCTGTCTGTTTTAAATCGGTAATCTCCTCAAAATATTCACGTTGTTGAACATGTTTAATACATGTCTTTGTTGCTTCTTCAATCTCCTCATTCGTTAAATATTCTTCATATCTTGGATTGCAAAATACTCTTTTCCTCCAACTCAAAACTCTTCTGCAATAAGCAATAACCCGTACTAATTTATTAAATTTAGAAAACTTTGTCCAAATAAGATCTTCTTGATCCGCTTCAGTGACAACGTGGACCTTGATTGTTCTTTGCTCAATAGCCGTTGCTATGGATTTCGGTCTTGTGTACCTTATAGTTTCATCACTAAGCCATGAAGGTCCTTGAATCCACAATACATTGCAGACAAGTTCTTTTGGGGTTAAACCTCTAGACGCAATACCTGCTGGGTTATGTGATGATTGGACATGAGCCCAATGTGAGTTGTCAAAATGAGAAAGAATTGTAGAAACTCGATTTCCTACAAACGTAATCCAGCGACTAGGATGACTACTTATTTTCATGATGTCATCTTCCTTAATATCCTTCCTTCCTTGATTTGGACCTTCTCCCTTATCTTCATTCTCTGGTTTCTTTTCAGCAATAATGTTGTTTTCGAGAAGATTAAACCTTTTTATTGAAAGGTCTCTTGAACTGCCGTATTGACATTTCGAGTCTTCATCTCGAAAAGGAAGTTTAACTACATACCGACCTTCATTGTTACGGTATGTAGTATGAGCAAATATATCCTCACAACGTTGCTCATCATTGGATAATATTGGTTTGTCAGGTATAACCGATTCTATTTTCCAGAACCTTCGCAATAATGCGTTGTCATCCGCCTGATTTGAGTCGCTGCTTATGACGTGATGACAATGTATAGAATTGCCTGTTGAAGGAATCTTTCCAGATAGGATCCAACCCAGTGCCGTGTTCTGAGCTATAGGTAAGTCTGGTGGACCTTGAATTAAACCTTCCCTGAGAACTTGACTATACACGTCCGCACCAAGCAAAATGTCAATTTTGTTGGGCGTATGATAATCTGGATCAGCTAGCTTTACTTCGTATAACTGAGGCCAATTTATCTGATTAAGTTTCTCAGTAGGTAATAGTGAAGTTATTGTGCTAAGTACATAGGCTTTGACTTGCACACTAAAATTAGGATCTAGGCGGGAGTGAATAGTAACTGTTACAGAATGCTTCGAGGCCAAAGCACTCTTCTCGCCACCTACTCCTGATATAACCGACTTGACCGGTATCTTCTTAAGGCCAAGAAGCTGCACTGCTGATTCCGCTATGAATGAAGCCTGAGATCCCTGATCCAATAGCACCCTCAGCAGTTGTGTTGAGCCATTCCTTGCCTGTGCTTCGACAAGAGCAGTAGCTAACAAAACTTGAATAGACTTCGACTTGGCTGCAAAATGTGAAGCTACTTTCGACGTAACTTCTGGTTTATGATCTGAAAACGATGTCTGAACGCTATCTATTATTGACTTAACTTCAACCGTTGAATTAGGCATCTCGTTGGGTACGGTTGAGTTTGAGGCCGATTTCGGATGTAATAGAGAGTGGTGCCTACGTTTGCATATACGACACGAGGAAGTTTGACGACAGAATTTGATAGAGTGATTGGAATTGAGACAATTATAACATAACCGCTTGGATTGTGCAAAATCATGACGAGATTCATAACTCTCCTTTGCAAACTGCTTACAATTTGCAATTTTATGGTTATCTCCACAAAAAATACAAGAAACATTTACATTAGTATTGTTATCAGAATTAATGCGATGGTGAACGCTTGGTTTATTGCAAACAACAGTATTAAATCTAGGTCTTAGGGATCTAGAGTCCAAAAATTCTAAAGCGCGAAATCTAGCTTCTAAGAAATCTTTGAATTCTGAAAATTTGGGTAATTCATCCTTTGTACTGACTTGAGTTTCCCACAATTTTCTAGATTCAGAATCTAATTTAGAACTAGTGATATATATAATTATGATGTCCCACGAGGTAACATCGACTCTTAGGTTTTTCAAACTATTTAGACATTCCGTGGTTGTATCTAATAAACTCTTAATACCATTAGAATTTTCAGAAACACTAGATTGACCCATAAGACGTTTTAACAAACAATTAGACAAAAATCGCTTATTATTGAATCTGCTGTTTAACAAATTCCAACATTCTTCATAATTGTCAGAAGTGACAGGAATATGTCTAACAAGCTGTTCTGCTTCACCCGATAACAAACCCTTTAAATAATGCATTTTTTCTACGTTATCTAAGCTATTATTATTATGTACGAGCGATGAAAAAAGATCTTTAAAGGTAGTCCACTCTACATAATTGCCTGAAAATTTGGGAATGATTATTTTTGGTAGTTTTACATTATTACTAGAACGTGCATCCTTCACAGATTCGTTTACTGATGTTCCGGAATTATTTTTAAACCGACAAATAACTTCCTTCAATTTAGTTTTATAAGAAATGTAATTTTCTTCAGTGGTTTCGTAAATTTCATCCGTAAAATACGCATCACTCTGTTGTTGACTATCCGACACAGATTGTATAATATTGCTATGCGTATTAAAGAACTCTTTCCACAAAACCTCTAAAGACTCAAGTCTAGTTTCAACATACGACCTCGTTATTCTTTCTTTAGGCGACTTTTTAAAATTTATTTCTGCCTTTTCAAGAAGGAGTTTTTTATTCATTTGTAATTTGTAAAACGAATTCATGTTGACGTCTGAAAAAACTGAAGGTAACTTAGAATAAAAAGGTCCAATGTTGAAAATTTAAAATTATTCTAAGTTCCTAATAAATACAATTTATATAAGTTCCCAAATCTAAAATAGCTTCTGTCTTCCAATTTGCACAAATAAACACGTCAAAAGTACTCACAATAATCCTCTTCAACAAACTACATACATTGTTGATGATGTCGTCAAATGCTCCCCTTCTACGACTCTGTCTTGAATGTCTGCTAGGCGTATTCCAATAGCGCCTTGGCTCCGACTCCTGAAGGCTGGGCACCTCTACAGCTGCACTGGCACACTTGCTGCACCGCGCTCTACTGCGGCATGCACTGCTCTATGCACACCTTTTCAGGTATGCAAGCACTTCAGTTCTTGCTTTTCTGGATGACCACTATTTCCGGTAGCGATCCAAAAATAGACAGAGTAGCACTCACGGGAATACTATCCGGCTCTGATAAGGACCATGAACGAGCTCAAAACATGGCTTTATCCAAAAAATAAAGAAAACCACCCAATCAAAGAAATACGTCTATTTACTAAGTGAGCGTTTTCGAGTACCTTGCTTGAACTAACAATACAAATAAATTTCACCGTACTTATTGATGGGCGGAAAATCTTAACACCGCCATTCAGGATAGCGGTGTCAATGCACAACTCCATCTATCCATTATAACAGTAATAAATACTACTTGTTTTGTGTTCTACATTTGATAGCAAAAAATGACAATTGTTTTGTGTTCTATATTTGACAAAAATAACGTATTAACTTCTAATTTTAAATCGTACTAACAACTAATTTACAGAACGAAATAATTACACAGTCGAGACACCGCAGCGCACGTGCGCCCCATATTATTATAACCTGAAATACAAATATATAAACCACGACAGATATAGCAAACCACAAACCACAAGATCCAATGCTAAAATATTTGGAATGTATCAGTCACAGCCTCCCGTTAATATTTGTATCTTTTGGATAGTTATTTATGAATCAAATTAATGTAATGAGGAGGGATGAAACGCATGTGAACTAAAGAGTGATGAATTTGGATGTGTAGGCTGGAGAGGAAGAGGAAGGGCGAAAAAAAGGTGGATCGATTGCGTGATAGATGATATGAGGGAAAAATCATCAACCAAATAAATTGGAGAAGGGCAGAAAGAAGATTTATAAATCAAATTCTCAGGTTTTTTGTTTTCGATAGGACTATTTACTACTGAATTTATTCTCTTTATGAAAAGTCTTGATTTGCCTTCAACATGCGCCCTTCAATATCATTCGTCCCAGTTCAGATACAACCAATGTAAGTTGGTGCCCCCGTGACCAATATACATGAGAGAAATATTCTTTTTGTATTTTAATGTATCTTTCTGTACTTAAAAAAATAATAATATACATAATTTTATTATATTTATAGTCTAAGGCATATCAGGGTCCACGTTAGCCACTATATATTCAGTACATACGATCGGATTCATATTATTATTTGGATATAAAATACCGGTATAATATTAACAAACAATATAAAACAATTAGCAGTCGGTGTCTCCACAGTAACGTCAGCAACAAACACAATAAGCACAACGTATGAGACCGTCGCCCGCCCGTGTAAACAGACCTTACTAGATTAGTACGGACGTATTGAAAAATTCACTACCAAGGAACCAACCGCAGGAAATTGTGAAAAATGCGCTCAACTTGCAACTAATAGACATGTTTGTGCTTCTTCTACTACATACCTTAAAAGCACAACTACTAAAATATTTATCCCAACTTAAGCATAAAACTCTGAACTAAGTCTTATTCTGCAAATAACAAATAAACGACGTGTTTTAAAACTTTTTGGGCATTGAAATAGAAACACGATCTTTTTTTGTACGAGGATGCAATCTATATATATAATATCAAATAATAAAAAAAAAAAAAAATACTTCAATAACTCTAACGCCACTAAAAAATAATAAATATTGTTGGAAGTAATTTAAAAATAAAATGAAAATGACGGTAGATTCGTCCCAACGTGCCTATAAAAACGAAGCGAACAGCTGTAATCGGTCACTTCTTGTTAGGAACGGATGTGCTATCGGATCGCTGTGAGTTATATTAATGTTTTTAAGTCTTCTAATATTATATATTGCTGCTTTATGTAATTGTTAGGTAATAACTCTGTCTACTGTTACATTAGTGAGCTATTTACGTCTGCTGTATATTTAATTTAATGTCGAATATTGAATCAGATGTTATAGTAATAAAATGCTTGTTCTTAACCGTTTTGTTTTATATTATTTTAGTTCTATTTCTAATAATATACGTAATAGGTATGAATTGCCATACTTTCATATTTAAATGGTCCTCGAGACAGGTTGAAAGTTGATTCTTCTTTTTTTACTGAAACTTAAGAGCTAATAAAAGTAAAAACCCACCTTTCAGTTAATTAATAATTTATAAAATAACATTTCTTTGATACGTAATTCGTACAAAAGATCATTCTTTACTGAATCAAAAACACTCTCTTACGGAGCTCTAGAGTTGGCAACAATAAACAAGTAAGAGGTTTCGTTGGCAAATTGGACGCGTTGCAGCAAGTTTGCAAGTTGCCGTCTGTTTCGTATCCGACTTGGTTTATATCGGCTAATATCGGCACAGTGATACGATTAAATTTTGATTGCCCGGATAGAAAGTTCAGTTTGGTAGTTTGCACTTTGGTTGTTGGTGACAATAGTTCTCGTGACTTTTCTTTTGAATTCGTGTGCATATAAATAATTTTTAACATTTAATGTTTAAAATAAAAATATTATCTATTCTCTAGGAGAGTAAAATTTTTATAAGAATAATGTTAAGGGTGTCAATATTTTTCTGGTGTTAAAACTTCAAAGGCTTATCTGTGAAAACTGTTTTAGGCAGTCCCGAATTTCTAAACGGCTACTACGCGCCCTAAACACCGTAATTTCACCCTTTAAAGCGTTTCGAACGATCAGCCGTAATTAAAATCAACAGAAATTAAAATGTAAAAATAAATTAAGATAGCGATTATCGAATCGTTTAAATTCCAGCGTTTTTGTTGGAAATTAAATTTTCCTATAATTTTCTGCGTCGTTTCGTTTTGATTATTCACTTCATTACTGTTTAATCCGGACCCTTTTAAGGTCGGACGTCATATATCTACATGAACAGGTACGGGGACACTAATTTTGCTTTTAATTACGTTCACAAGGGTAACTGTCGACAAGGTTTCTGTCGCCAGAATAGGTGAAGCGATCAATATTGTGCGATTAACTCGCGACTGATATAAAATTGATGTTTGTAATTACAAACAAATAGATTATAACATGTCGTGATGGCCTAGCGGTTTAACGAACGGATTTGTATGCACAAGGTTGTAGGTTCGAATCCACTACAAGCAAGCAGTGGGACATTTAAAGGCCAGTATTGTAATACTGGCTTTTAAGTGTCCCACTTGTAGCAATTGTTTTGTGAGAATGAGTTTACGTAAGCTAACGACCCAGGGGGTTTATTCTTGAATGAACTTCAATTCTAATACAATGTCAATGCAAAATTGTTATATATTAGTGTTACATACTACATAATAGCACTGCTACACAATATTAGACAATAAATAAAAATAAAAATGAAGGAAATATTTTATTTTACGAAACAAAAATTCCAATGTTAATAAGAACTTGATTCCCTACCCACCACACTCACAAGTCACGTAAAAATAGTCTATTATTTGTACCTCTGACTCATTTATCAAGGATACAAGATAAATTTATATCTAAACCTACGTTGAAATAAAAGAAAATGAACGAATGAGAGGGATTCAATAGAGGAGAAACAAGTTGTCTGGAGCATCGTGAGCAATGAGCAAACTGTCACAACTAGTGCTCTGGCTATCTTTCAATCTAATACGTTCTAAGACCGTGTGAGTACATTCTTGAGTTAATTTCTTATGCGAATTAATATTTCGAAAGTAATTTATGTAATTTAATAGTTTAGTAAAATGGTTTGTATGTAATCGATTATTACTTAGTTTCATTTACAGGGTGTTACCGTGAGGTTATGTCTGTCTGTTTGTTTTTTATGTTTGCTACTCTTTCAATCAAAAACCACTAAACAGACTTGGATAAAATGTGACACACAGATACTTTATAAAGTAAAAACCTGTTATTACCATATATAATAATTTTATGATAATAATTTTACAGAAACGTAAAAACGGGAACAAAACTTTTATAATTAATTGTATATTATATTTACATACCTGTCATCCTAGATGGTCTCTAAGCAGCAGTGATACATGATATAATTCTCACGTCAGTTTTTACAACCGCGATAAAGTTTCCCCTGGCTTGTTTGCTAAACTAATAAATATCTACTGCAGTACCGGGACGGACACTAAATCTTATTTTATTTCCATTCTAACGAACATATGAAAATTTGTGATAAGCTACTTAAGCTAATGAAGGTTTTATGGCGTAATAGGTAACGATTATATTTACGAAGTGCCGTGTAATTAAGTCGGTCATAGATTTACTTATACGAGTCTGGGTATATGAGTCTTGGTTTATTTTGTACTAGCTGTCTCCCGCGACGTTGCCCGCGTGTTTTAGTTTCAACGGTTGTTCATTTTTGCAACATTTTTCATTTATGCTCCGCTCCTTTTGGTCGAAGCGTAATGTTATATAGCTTATAGTCTTCCTCAATAAATGGGCTATCCAACGCTGAAATATTTTTTCAAATCGGACCCGTAGTTTCTGAGATTAGCGCGTTCAAACAAAAC
The DNA here is from genome assembly GCA_932294365.1 of Diachrysia chrysitis. Taxonomy (NCBI): domain Eukaryota; kingdom Metazoa; phylum Arthropoda; class Insecta; order Lepidoptera; family Noctuidae; genus Diachrysia; species Diachrysia chrysitis. The sequence goes on from OW028661.1 coordinate 6,525,701, forward strand.
TAACTCTTCAGCTTTATATATAAGTAAGAATTTAAATATTTTGCGGTATAGATTGAGGAAGACCCAGAAAGAGATAGGAGGATATGCCTGTCCCCTTTCACCTAATAGGCCTCAATAGAAACGAGTAGTAAAAAACTACAGCCACTATGTTACCCTTAGAGAAAAAAATAAGTAAACTAGAGTTCGCCTAACAGAGTACGAACTGTGAGCACTAGTATGAAAAATTTGTATCAATACAGTGTCCGCCGTTTCAAAACCTAATATTACCCTAATACTATCGGAACCATCAATATTTTCGCATAAACGTCTGTCGTGGCACGGAAAACTCAGTAAACGAGCGTAGTACTTACAGCTAATAATTAGCTTACGCTCAGCACAAGGGGCTACTAGCGATGCGCGCACTCTATGCTTGTTGTGTATACTCTAAGTATACATATAGCTAACTGACAGTTTGTGATTAATTACGATTATTGTAATGATAGCTAATAAAAGATGTAAAAAAAGACAAAGGTACTGGTCACTATCGCTACCTTTAAGTATTTAATGTGTACCGACCTAAGAAAGAGATCCAATAATATGAAACCTACCTCTCATTAATAAAAAGCGGTCTTTATTCATTCAGGTCTGAAAATATCATTACTGGAGGACGGGCGGAGCTCTTCCGACTGATTTTATTCGGGAGCACTTTAGGTCAAATTGAAACCATTAGAGAAAAACGTGTTAGGAAAGGATAGAGCAAGACTGATTGACTGATGGACCCAGGCTTGCCTACACCACACAAAGTTTATTTACGATGGTCTGCGGTACTTTTATGTGGCTTACAATTTTGGTAGTAGGTAAGTATGTGCGAGTAATACAATATAAACGGTGTCTGAGATTGTCAGGGGTGTCGAAAATAAGTAAGTTTAATGTAATTGTTATTTTTCTTTTGTTGGTTTAATATATATATATATTCTTTATTTTACACCACAAAATATACAAGTAAATAAGGGTACAATGGCGGTCTTATCGCTAATAACGATATCTTCCAGAGAACCTTTGGATGGACAGGAAAGACAGAAAACTAAATAGACGGGGTAGCGGAGGTGTACCATTACAAACGTCGAGATAAAGTATATAGATATAGTATATACATACTATTTACTTACATGCATACATAATACTATATATTATATACTGCATACTTAGTAAAGTAGTCAGTGACGTGTTAAAATATAAAATAATCCAATATACCATATCTATGGGCAATAAAAAAAGTAGTGGGTATTTGTAGTTTCAATATTTGCGAAACACCCTGACATGGGGGTTTAAAATCCATATTGTGAACGTCTCATAAGAATATAAAGAAACAAAGACGCATCTATACTAATATTATAAAGCTAAAGAGTTTGTTTGTTAGTTTGTTTGTTTGAACGCGCTAATCTCAGGAACTACTGGTTCGAATTGAAAAAATATTTTTGTATTGGATAGTCCGTTTATTGAGAAAGGCTATAGGCTATATAACATCACGCTACGACCAATAGGAGCGGAGCATAAGTGAAAAATGTTGCAAAAATGAAAAACCGTTGAAACTAAAACACGCGAACAAAGTCGCGGGGGACAGCTAGTAGGTAATATAAATGTTACAGACTAAAATATTTTTTTTAAAGCAGTGTTTTGAGTATAAATGTAAATAAAAACATCATCGGTTCCTTGGAGTAATATAAAAAAAAAACTAAAGGATTAATTAAAAACTGTTGCTAGCTTAATTCAATTTGTGCAAACTGGGAAAAAACAGAGTTTCATTTGAATGCGGTAAAATTTTCACCTGCTGAAAAGAAACTTACTGGATTTCGATGTACTTCAAAGGCAGAATAAATAAGGGTGCATTTATGTGCTCGCGTTTGTTTTTCTCCGCCTTTGTGGAAAACTAACTTCACTCTTCAAACTGTATCTTAACGCTAAGTTGGGTTGCTATAAGGGGTGAAGGGGTCAAGTCCGTACATTCGACATTGTAACAGCATTTGCAGTTAGCAGTGTATAGCGTTTGGCTATTTTAATGGTCAGTTAAATATATAGAACTAGCTGTCCCCCGCGACTTTGTTCGCGTGTTTTAGTTTCAACGGTTTTTCATTTTTGCAACATTTTTCATTGATGCTCCGCTCCTATTGGTAGTAGCGTGATGTTATATAGCCTATAGCCTTCCTCAATAAACGGACTAACCAATACAAAAAAAAATTTTCAATTCGAACCAGTAGTTCCTGAGATTAGCGCGTTCAAACAAACAAACTCTTCAGCTTTATAATATTAGTATAGATATGGCTAGACCTAACAACGAATTTTACTTTCTTGCTGATCAAGAAATTATTATAGAGACTAACGTTTTAATAGATTTATGTTGTTGATCAAACAGAAAATAAAATGTGTAAATAAATACAGTTACCATTCGATCCGTGTAAACAAACCATATGAATATTTTATATCCGTCGACAAGTGCATGAGGCGCAGAACAGTTTCGAGTTCACTCAGCCGTAGCATGTTGTAGCTTCGTAGCCATTGTAGCAACCGTAGCACCGTAGCAACGTAGAGGAAGCAATACTCGCTTCATAAAATACAGTACATCATTCGAAATAAAATATTTATTTTAGTGTGATAACAAAAACATTTTTTATTTTTTGAGATAAAAATTTAGTTTGCAAGGGGAGAAACACTTGTTTGCTTGTAACAAAAGTACGTACAAGTTAAAGAAATTTACATAATAAAATCGTGCAAAATAAGATTTTGCGCTGTCTAAAAGGAAGTTCCACGGTGTTTGAACTTTTGGATAAGGAATCAACCGAAAGTTGGTTCTTTATCATATTTTTAACATATTTCAGCTTTTACAAACAACTTTCGAAATCATTATCAGGTTTGTCTGCGTACGTGTGAGGTGAATGTTTGTTTGAAGTTTTGTACATTGAAAACATCGCAAACGTTTATTCTAATGTTTCCCTTTTTATAACTTCCTTGAGTTCGAAAAAATTATGACTTATTGACGGATTTATATACATTTTTCTTTGGTCTGTTTTTTATTCGTCGTTGACGTTGGCTTGAAGCGTTGTCGGATATGGCTGTTTTGAATTTTGGGTTTAAAGATTATTCTTATTAGAAAATAATATACATAGTTCAGTTATGAGATACATTAAAAAAGGTACATAATAAAACAATACTCTCTAGTGCAGTGAAAAATTACAATTCAAGGTTTTTATGAAATTTACATTGTATTTACGTGATTCTTAAGTATTTTTAAAATGCCTTAATGCTTTTGCATTTTTATGTCGTCTGGTAATCTGTTATGTTACATAGCTGTGCTTCTCAAACAAAAGCGTTATTTTTCATAATAATATGTTCATGCAATAAATTGAAATATATACCTAAACAGAGGTTAGTTTTTAAATACTAAAAAAGCTTTTGTTTCTGATGGCTACGAGTTGTCTAAGATGGTTCAATGAATATATATTTATAACTAAGTTCTTTGAAATACTTTGCAATTTGAATTGGAGTCAACATTAAATCGCTACTTAAGCAATGGTGCGCTTCGGGCCGAACAATGCAGCTATTTATAACACTAAACTTCTACCAACACATATTTCTAAGTGTGGCTCGTAATAAATAACAAACGATACGGCTAAAGCTGTAAGAGGCGGAAGTAAGTAGGTTTTCTTGCGTGCAGCTAAAGGTACTACCACACAACTCTAAACTAACCACAAAACTTCATTGTTTTATATAATATAATTATGTATAACTTACTAGCGGTTTTCCGCGGCTCAGCCCACGTGGATGCCGGTTATCGCGATAAAATGTCCTTTCTCAGGCTCTGGACTCTTCCAAGTTTTATTTAAATTGGTTCAGTAGTTTTGGCATGAAAGCGCGACAGACAGACAGAGTTACTTTCGCTTTTATGATATTAGTAAGGATTTTCTTCTGGATGGGTGACCATTTGTACACATACCGACATCCCCCGATACCTCGGAAAGCACGTTAGGCCGTTCGTTTCGACTGTCATACGTTGATCTTTGGTCGGGTCAGGTTGAGGTTCAGTCTTTCAGTCATTAGAATTCTGACAACCAGTCTTACCATGGGATAGTAGATAGGCAGTTTCTCCATATAAAATACAGTATTCAGCTGAATCCAGTAAGACTGGAAGCCGACCCCAACATAGATTAGGAAAAGGCTACGCAGAACTACAATAACAAGTTACTTCTTTTCAAAGCAAATAGGTTTAATAATTTTATTAATAAATATTAATATATTAATATTATGAGTTATGTTCGATATTATGTAAAACACATGCACGGATAGTCCAGTGGTAAACGTCACCACACTAAGTACTACTGCGCGCGCCGTACTGTGGGTTCGATCCCAACATTAGACAAGCATTTGTGTGCTTCACTAGTCTGGGTGTTCTTTGTGCTTGTCATTAAATGATTGTGAAACCTCTTGCGATACAAAGATTATTTTTTTTAGAGCCGGAGTCGTTTAAAAAACAAAAGCATGCGTAAAACTTGCTAGTAAATGCTTGTCTTGCGTCTGGTTGCACCTTTACAAAGAGGCAAAGAGCGGCAGTTGCCAAAACCGCGACACTGCCGCTGCGTGTCCGGGGCTTAAACATTTTGGACAGCCTCTTGTATTGTAAGTACAGACTTTGTGTGTCGGCAAACTTCTGCTTTGTTTATTTCTTAATATAAACTTTACTTACACTGTGTCACGCATTAGGCGTCTGTAAAGATACTACAATTTGTCTCAATTTCAAATATAATTGCATTGAAATTTGGATATTTGATTACTATCTAATTATTTATTTATTATAAATATTTCTAATAATGGTATTAAATTGAAGCCGTAATGCGAAATGACATCAAAAAAATATACACAAATACAAAAGTTATAAGCTTTTAAATTTAGTAGATGATGCACGTTCTACTTAAAATAACTGTCAATAATTTTCTCAAAAATAAAGGCATGGAATTTTTGAGAAATATATTTTAAATTCTTTGCTAGTAGCACAATTTTTCGCAGCATAACCTGATTTTTCACAGACTGAAAGGATTTGAGTAAAAAGTTGTAAAAAGCAATGATGCAATTATCCTCTCTCACGATCTATCTCCCTTAAACGATGTGCCAATTACAGCAGTTCACGGGAATATTTGACGCTGATAAACGTTGTAAAAATGCATTTTATAAAATGTTTGTGCCACAAAACAGATCACCGTCCGGCAGAACAAACAAACACAGTTCGAAGCAATAAATGGAAAATGTAAAATTAATAAAAAAAGACCGACATGCAATCGATTACCGGCAGTATGTTGGAGAGCGACGGTGGATCGTAATAAAGAGTGATCGATGCGTCGGCCTGCAACGTGCACACGTTCGGCACTCGCTCTGCCCTCACGCCGTACTCACTCCAAACTCGCCCTGCATTCATACCGATATCGCTGCGCTTGCAACCACCACACCACAACTGTCGTAAATCTGAAATGACGTCGACGCCAGAATAGGCTGCAGAGCGGACGCTAAACATAAATTTCTTTACCGAATTCTCAATATCAGGGATAATGTTGGTGGCAATTTTTTCGCACATAATATTTCTTTAGATCCTTTTATCTTTAAAGGAAACGAAACAGTTTCATGTTCGGTCATAAGCTAAACGAAATCGCAGATAGAAAACGGCGAAACATTTTAACCGAAAAAAATATAACTCACAAAGATGAAAGTCATAAATCGAAGCGAAATATTTCGTGGGTCGGCATTCAGAGCATTGCGCTCAACTACAGAGCGAAATAGTAGAAAGGAAAGGTATAAAAGCTTTACCCTTTCTAAAAACACGTAAATAGAAGCGCGGGGCGTTCGTTTGGTTCGGCTTCGGCGGCGCACACACGCGCAGCACCTACGCTGGCCGCGAGCCTTACATACGGGAATAAACGACGTGAAATGGGAAAAAAGTTAAATATGTATGAGTGCGGGTAAATATATAAATCGGTATATAAAGCCGTTTATATAAAATAGACGTGAGCGCGCGGGTTGGGCTGCGTTCGCCTCAGTCGCGCGCGAGCCTCGGAGCCGACGCCGCGGCCTGCTCGGGAGCCTCACTCCCCATACTCGAGTTTCACGTTTTCGCGCCAGTTTCTCACGACACCGCGACGATGGGAAATAAACTTCTAATTATTTACAAAGTACTTCTATGAGTAAATTGCTTCAAAGACAGTGTTTTTGTGTTACGACTTTAAGTTTTTCCTTCACGTGGTTGGCCGACGGAACTTTTCTCAACTTGGTAAGTGTTTACAAAAGTTTAAAGAAGTTCCCTTGCTTATTATGAATAATAAGGCAGGCTCGTGTACTACGTTTTACAAGCTTTTTTAATTTAGTTGAAGTGTTTGTCAGACACTCAAACTTGTTTGTACCATTTGTAAGTTTACAGTTTAGGGGAAACATAAAAGTTTTGTTAAACTGTTGTTTATAAAGTTGCTAACTCGTATATTATAAAAATATAACATCTTATATTTGGTCTTATTTTATATCTATTCTTATGTACACTACTTTTTGAAAGAGATATCTATTTGAATTTTCATTTTTTTCTATTGTTTAGTTTTTACTTCATATTTTGATTATTTGTATTAATACAGAGATACTTTATTGAATTTGAATCACTGTTTTAAATAAAATTATTAACTACTATAGTAAAAATCTAGGAATTTGTTGTTGAAGTTTGTTGTTCAATAAATCTAATAATTTTTAAGGGGGGTTCAATATCACTACACTTAAGTACAATACATTTAATAATGATGCTTCGAAATTAAACTAGCCTGTCATTTGTTTTAAAATACTCGGGGTATTCATTATAAACATAACGATATGATAATAAAAAAAAATCTAATTATGTTTTGATTACGTCAGTAAGTCGTTAGAACTTTGTTATATTAAGTCTTTACTTATGACATTGCCGTTTAACATACGGAAATTTGGTCATTTTTATTTCTATAATCTTGGAAAAAGTTGAAATCTGTCGGCGTAAGGTCTGCTGAGTGGATGACGCAAAATTGCCTACCCTAGTTCTTGTAGCTTAGAGATCTTCTCTTGTGCCGTATAAGGTCAAGCGGTGTTGGGTAGGAGCAGCGGGGACGAGCGATTACCTAAGGCTGGCCGAAGATTTGCGAGCTTCTCCATCATTGTGTCCAGATCCTCACATCACCAGTAATACTTGTGCCATTTCGTAAAAAAGCTGTGATAAATTATACCGTGGCTAGACGACCAAACAGTAATTTTCGCATGCCTAAGTGCTGATCCAGGGTCCAACCAACATGATGACCACTTGCAATTATCAAAAAGTATTCATTTTTCATCCCAAGTGAAAATGCGGTTCAAAATACCTTCGTTTCTGTATCTGTTAAGCAACGTAAGGTATATCCCAACGTGTTCGTCGCGTTGGCGATCGTTCAGTTTGCGGCACCCACTTATCAAGTTTTTTACCTTGCCAATTTTACGCAAATGGACAAATATTGTTTTGATGCTAACGTTGAAAGCTGCTGCTAACTCTGCCGTAGATTGAGTATCGTCAGTTCAGACTATCGCTTTTATTTTGTCGTTGCTGACTTTAATTTTATCGGGTTAGTTTTTTGGTCAACATTGCCATCTCGGATGCGTTTAAACCAATAAAGAGTCGTGTTTGTTTGTGAAGTTCACTCCGTATATGTTATTAATTTTGCGATCCGTTTGTGTGGCATTGCTACCGCGACTGAACTCGTATTCCATAATGACTCGTATTTTTATCGTGTCCATAATACAAAAAGAAAAAAAGCAAAACGCTAATCAATAAACAAATGACTGAATTAAAAAAAAAACATATTTTTTTATTAAAATTCATTTGTATTTAGAATTTATTGCCAGCCATACGTAAATTACGTTCAAATAGTCAGTATTTTAAAACGACAATATCATAGGTAACCTATTATTATATAAAAAAAGTATGAAATCTACTACAGTCAAATGGACAGTCATCTCAGGAAGAATATTAAAATTCAGATATATTTGGTGAAACTAGAAAACTACTCCAGCTCTATTGGAAGAAGGATAAAAGAAATAAAAAAAACAAATAAGCACTACAAACTTTTTTAAATTATGGACGGAATTAATGGTAATAGGCCGAAAAGTCATCCATCAATCGAATTCAATTTTGACCTCTAACAACACCAGCAGAATAATGAGCGCGAATATTAAGCAGAGATGGTACTATGGCAACAATTTGTTATTTTGGAGCACAAACAAGTGACAGTCAAATTAGGCCTCGCTCCGCAAATAAATACCCAGCCTGAAGTTAAAACAAGCTTATTAAACATAGTAAGCTCTTTAAAATTAACAATAATTACGTTTCCCTTTACGTCATTAAAACTGAGATTGAATAAAAAAAAATAACGAAATTTCAAAACTTTTGGTATTTTCTTAATAATTCGTTTGTATTTTTAATAACACTGCTGAGGGAAAGTTGAGGAGAATATCCAAATATTACCAAAATTTTTTAATTAAGCTATTTGGTCTTGTGAATTTGCCGTGACTAGAATTCCGACGGCGCTTGGTATGTTAGTATAAATATTTGACTTTGAGATTCTGTCTTTGTAATCACGCGGCTTCTGTTATGCTCTAATTTATTAGTTAGTTTAAATAGGTGAAAGAAATCCCACTTATATAATAAATGTAAAAGGTTTTGAAGATTGATAGATGTATTATAAATAATTTTTCTACGCCGGCCGTCGCTGAAAGCCAGCGCTAAGGCTCTGCTTCTAGTAAGAACCTTAGCACATGCTGAGCGCTGGCCTTTTTGCATGGGTGTTTTGCGTATATCCCTATACTTTATTATTGTTCGTTATTGTCTTTTTGTGAACTTTTTTATTTGTCGCATGTAAACATTTATTTCTTTCTTTATTATTGTAATTTTACGCAAAAAGTTTTGAAAAGGTTTGGACTGAATATTGCACTCTCATAGTATACCTATGATCTCAATCTGTCTCTGAATAAAAGATATTAAAAATTAATGGGAACGACGTTAATATTAAACGATCCTTTAAAGAAAGCAATGTACCGAACATTATTTCTGTTAGAGATCGACTTTAGATGCTTTTTTCAAATTCGATTCTTAGTGGTTTTAAAAAACGTACTTGGATTGACATCCATTAGAGTCCAGTCCGAACGAAAAAGCGGGTTTAAATCTAATGTGTTTTACGTCCGAAATAGATAAAAAGGTAAAGAAAGCTTAATGTTTTTAGGGCTCAGTTAAAATTATAGGTATAATTTTGTAATTTCGTGGAAACACTTTTCTTTTGTTAACGACATGTATTGTTTCGGAAAAAAACAACATTAAAAGCTTCAAGATCAAAATAAATATGTTTGATCATTCAATGTAAAATTAATTTAAATTTTAACTTTGCATACCCGGCGGTAAATTTTTTACTCCTGTATCCACACGGAATGTTTAATTTAAATATTCTTTTAAAGCGAGGGTGGTAAACAAGGGTAAACGGAACAAAGAACCTTCATAGCCACTGATGACGTATTACTAAAGATGTCACGATAAATATTCAATTTCATCTGAATAATGATCAAATATTCAGTATTCGAAATTACATTTTTGACAATGAATGATATTCAAATTGTCGAATTCAATTTGTATATAACAAGATGGATATGGAACTCATCAATATCTATATTTATCTATACATATATTATAATAAAATAGTAATCAATGACTTTATTTTGCAGGTTGTCTGTAAAACATTACATCTAAAAATACTTAATAGATTACTGTATGTTTTGAGAATATTTTCGAAAAACCCTAGAGTGCAATTAGCTATGTTTAAACACGCTATTAAATCCAGGTCGGAAGAGAGCTTTAAATTTGCAAAAACTTAAATTGATCTGCGAACCTCTCTGTAACTCGTGATCTACAACTTTATGACTATCATAATATAATTGTAGCCGCATGTGTTTAGCTACATATTTACGTGATAGTTTGCTACCTGTTTCCGGCAGTTATAGGAATTTTTGATATGAGTAAAATAAAACGTAGTTAGTGCGACTTGAGATATCGCATAATGGCAATTATTCGAATTTTCATATCATCGAGGAGAGGGGAAGTGGGAACAAAATTTTTTGCGATCGGATACTCGCACCAAACATAATTGTTTCATTTATTATGATGATAATAATATAACACTTGATATCTTAATATTAAGTAAGTTTGTGACGGTTTTCGCAGGAGTTCGGACTAATTATGATTGCTTCGGCCTACAGGGATTTACGTCGGTCGACCTATTTACGAATTCTTTCGCATCTTACTTAACTCGTCTTGATTTATTCTTACATAAAGTTTTCGTAACTTTGATTTAGTAGACACTAGAGCTATAATATTTTTTCGTTTTCCTTTAATATTTGAGTAAATGGGATATTTATATCAAATTATAAGGTAGTTAGTTCGATAACAAATCAATACGCTGTTAAAAAATAGACAAAATAGTTAAATATATGGGTTTTTTCAATAGTACCAGGAAATAAGACTTCATATAAGAAAAAAGACTGATCGACAGACGCCTGTACTTTAATCTTTTTAGGGTTCCGTATCCAAAGGGTAAAACTGGACCCTATTACTAAGACTCCGCTGTCGGAGCGTCTGTCCGTCCGTCATCAGGCTGTGTCTTATAAACCGTGACAGTAAGCCAGTTGAAATTTTCACAGATGATGTATTTCTGTTGCAGCTATAACAAATTTCCTAAAAAACAGAATAAAATAAATGTTTAAGGGGGCTCTCTTCCAAAAAACATGATTTTTTGCCGTTTTTATAGATAATGGTACGGAGCCCTTCGTGCGCGAGTCCGACTCGCACTGGTTTTTTTTTATACTATCTTGGGACAACTCGCACATGGCCATCTGATCCTAAACTAAGCAGAACCTGTATTACGGCAACCAGACAACTGATAAACATACTTATAAATTTCTAAATATAGACATAATAAATCAATTACACCCAGACACAAAACGAACGATCATTATTACAAGTATCAAATAAAATATAATCCAAATTAATTAAGATAGTAATCGAATAACAAATAACAAATCAATTGGATACAGAATATTCAAACGTTTGAAGTTAGATATCGAATTTAATTGAATCAAATGTTAAACGGATTTTCGTTACACCTATTTACTGTCTGTTCTAAATTTAACAGAAAAATATTAATGTTGTTAGCGAAATTATTCAACTAGACTCGGAGATTTCATTGTTCAATGCAAAATAATATATTAATAGTTTATCAAGAGACCTTTTTTTTTGACCCGTTAAAAATCTCCACAGATATCTTCCGCCTTGAGGGAAAATAAACTTTAACTTAACTTTAAATCGTAAAGATATGGGATTGGTGTCGGTTATCACGGCAAAAACTAACCTAAGTCCTTTCTTGGGATTCAATCTTACCCCATACATTCCTTCAAAATCGGTTCAGCAGTTTAGCCGTGAAAGCGTGACACACTGATAGTTACTATCGCATTTATAATATTAGTATGAATTGTTATTGCTTGAAATTGTAAAAAAAAACAAAATACTAATTTACGAAGCAGTTAAATTTTATAACTTTCATCCTTACCTTCTCGTTACGTAAGCCGTGTGTGCGACACTTTAACTGCACAGATTTGTCATTCTTACATGTGCAACTCCGGGCGTTGCACGGTTGTTAATAACTAAGAATGTATATCCATTTATTTTGTGCCGTATGTTGTTTTGTACTTCAACATAAAGAACTATAGAGGAAAAAGAATATTCAATTAATGGATGGACTATATGAAGGATTATTATTCACTAGCTGTCCCCCGCGACTTTGTCCGCGTGTTTTAGTTACAACGGTTTTTCATTTTTTCCAACATTTTTCATTTATACTCCGCTCCTTTTGGTCACAGCGTAATGTTATATAGCCTATAGCCTTCCTCAATAAATGGGCTATCCAACACTGAAAGAATTTTTCAAATCGGACCAGTAGTTCCTGAGATTAGCGCGTTCAAAAAAACAAACAAACAAACTCTTCAGCTTTATATATTAGTACTAGCTGTTCCCCGCGACTTTGTTCGCGTGTTTTAGTTTCAACGGTTTTTCATTTTTGCAACATTTTTCATTTATGCTCCGCTCCTATTGGTCGTAGCGTGATGTTATATAGCCTATAGCCTTCCTCAATAAACGGACTATCTAATACAAAAAGAATTTTTCAATTCGAACCAGTAGTTCCTGAGATTAGCGCGTTCAAACAAACAAACAAACAAACAAACAAACAAACACACAAACAAACAAACAAACTCTTCAGCTTTATAATATTAGTATAGATAAGTATAGATTAAATAAAAATGTTTATTTACTTTTTTTTTCTTTTCAGATCTAACAAGATGATGCCAGTACTACTTTTAGCGATACTCGGTAAGTAGTTTGAAAATGGAATGAAATACGTTTTTCTGTAATGAGGACAATAACATCTCTTTTCAATGTCAAGTCATATATTTTTCGACATAGCATTAAGGCATTGCATATATTATAATTAATGGTAAATTGAATATTTATATAAAAAAACAACTTAAGAAACCAGGTAAGCATTAAAATGGTTACGATACGGAGTCAAATTATGCCAAAGATAATTTTAAATTACTAACATGAGTAATCCAATGAACTCTTGAGTAAAAAAGTACTTTTTCTTGACCCATTGAATTTATAAGTTTAGATTTCATAATTTTTCATTCCATGTTGCAGTGTAAAGTATGTTAGCATACAAGTGGCAACAATGAACAGAACCGCATTTTCGTGAAACGATGCGAAGGCACGTTCACGATTACCTTATGTTGCCTACATAATAATAAATAGTGAAATGTCTGTAAATATTGAATAAAGGAATTAAAAAATAACAGATAATACACAGTTTTGAATCTAGCTGAAAGAAAAACAAGTAAATTAAAAAAAAATACTTATAATATAATATTACAACCAGACAACAGAAACTGAAAAACATACATATTTCTAAATATATACCTACCTTAATTTTTTAATTACTCTCAGTCACAGAACAAACGATCATTGCTCATCACACAAATATTTGTCCTGGGTGGAAATCGAACCCACGACCTCCGGTTCAGCATTCAGGGTCACTAACCACTAGACCAACTGACCTGTCAAAAAGTGTATTTGAAATTCGTTATTAGGACAGCAAGCAAAGTTATCAAACATAATCAACATTTATCCCACCTTCTTGACAAACGGACGTGATATAAAAAATTCCAAGCCCTAGAGGTTCTCTAGTTAGCTTAACGAGACTGAGTAAACACCATGAGTAAAGGTTGAACGCCTTATACGATTCAATCAAAGCCACAGACCCACATTAGCGTTTATTTTAAATCTACTCGCTACTGGAATTAGTAAAAAAACCCGGTTTTTCTCCCCAGGTGTAGATTGCGTTTGAATGACGAAATTTTAATTAGAAAACGCTCGTGTTACATTTAAAGTAGCACAGAATTAATTTTCTGCTGTTTTAGTATAATTTTACATTTGTACCCTGAGAACCCGAGTTATGTTGTAAGCAAGTAAATTTTATGAGAACTCTGTAATTCATGATGAGTGTATATTTACAAAGAGGATACGGGCTTGAGTTTTGCTTCCGTTCAGTCCGTCGCAAAACATCACATGTTTTGACGAAACTTTGGTTGGGTTTTTCTAGTTTGTTTTGGGTTTCACATAGATTTTTTGTTTATGTTTTTCAAAAACAAACAAACGCTTTTTTTTTAGTAATTTGTTTGAAAGTTTACGCTCAAAATACAGCGTGTCATTTCGGCTGTTGTAAAAATAGTCTGTCAATAAAATACTTGGAATCAGCTGTTTGAGTCTCAAATCGCGAACTAGTCGGCCATTGACTCATAACAAGTAGTCCTTAGGGAATTGCAATAAATATTGCGCTGGCAGACAGATTGCTTGCTGTAGTGTTCTTATTACTAGGTACACAGAAGATATTGCTTCCCACCTTTTGAAACCCTTACTCACTTATACGAGTCCCTCGGGAAACGATACAACCTTTTTGGGAGCTTGAACCACTCAGGCAAAGTGCGTGTATCCAATACTAAATCGGTGTTACACTTTTCGTTTATATCAGTTTAACAGGTAGTTTTGTCCCGTTACATTGCAATTAAACGATTAATTGAAACAGAGGGCTCTCTCGGCATCGGAGTGGAGTAGGGTGAGCACGAACGATCACTGGCGACAAATTGCCTCTCTACTGAGCGCCGTTTCATATTTCTGAACAAGGAAACAATTTAGCTACGAGAACGTTTTCATGTCGATTTTTTATCCTGCTTGTCGGATAAGCGAGATTTTAATGAAAATTGACAGGTACGAAAACAAACGAGCTTTGACCTATTTTATTTAGTAAACTCGTGATTCGATAATGTAGGTATAAATAGTAATCATGAGAATTCAGAATAGCAATATTATATCAAGTAAATTTATACCAACTTCATGATACCAAACAGATTCAGACTATTCACATAGAAAATAAGAAAGAAAAACATTTATTTTCACTGCAAAGAGCGCATACAACGGCTTATTAACTAAAGGTAACATAATAATTATAATAAAAGAAAATATAATATTTTGTCTATTACTACCTCTTAAATTTTTATTCGACTGCATGGATAGCCGAGTGGTATAGTTCACCACCAAATTACCACTGTGCGCGAAGTGCTGCGGGTTCGATCCCCGCATTGGACAAACATTTGTATAATCCACAAATGGTTGTTGCAAGTCTGGGAGTTCTTTGTGCATGTGAATTGTCCGTTTGTGAATGTGAGGGATAAATTTACCTAGTGCGGAAGTTAAAAACAAAACTGGACAAACATACCATACCTAACTAAAGGGATAGGTACCTAGTGATGCTTTTTCAATGATATCTTTTGAATAATAGAAATTCACATGATTATTCTTACAATATTAACAAAAGATAAGAATTAATAACGCGATAGACACAAAAGAAAAAGTTGTAAACGAAAATGACTGTTGTTTCTTTACGCGACCCATTATTACCCTTTTACCGAAGGGATTTAATTCTATTTTACCCTTTTCATAACAAAGCTACATTCTTGTGATTGTTTAGACTAGGGAATTAAGTAATCTCAATTTTCATTAGATTAGTATTTTGGCCGGTTCATTGTATTAAGTAATCGTATCACATAATCTTTTTAATGTTATGAATAAATATATATATAGGAAGTATGATATAAATAGGAAGAAAGCATATAAACAGACCTTATATATAATATGCTATTCATATTCAATTCACAAATAAAAAAAACAACGTACAACAAAAAAAATACTATGAAATATCAACTTTACGTAAATCTTTGTTTTTTCCTTTAGTTATAAGTGAACTAAGTTATCTCCCTTCGGAGCCAAGTTTTGTTATAATTTGCCAGCCGCTCTAGATTGCGACATCAAAAAGTTTCAGCGGACACTACTAAAACTTCGTGTAAATCCCTCTTTGTTGAAATTATTAAGAAAACTTTAGATAACATATTGTCGGACAAGTTTCTAAACAAATAAAAACCCTTAAAAACACATTTACAATCCATCTACATCAAAAGTTTAATGGAACTTTGTTTTTATTACTGTAGGAGACACCTAAAAGTACTAGGGCGACATGATGTAAGAGGATGTTACATTTGACAAACAACTAAAAGAGCTTTAACGTCCGCATTTATCATGTGCAAAATTTCCCCCTTTTCCTCGCGAAAAGATTGTCTCTTTATTAGGTATGAGTTTTATTAGGATAACGACACACTTACGATAAACGGAGACTTATTGAACATGGGTTATTCCTTGTAATTTTGTCGATAACGTCATTTTTGGCTATATTGGAGATTTTTACTAAAATGTTTGTAAGATCCGTTTAGCATTAATTCATAAATAAAATCGAAGAATGAACAAGATGACCAAATGATACGAGGAGTGAAACAAAATATGTGTATTGATATTCATTATATAATTAATATTAAATACTTAATAAAAAAATATTGTTATTTTTATTATTTGTTACGCATTATCGCATGCGGAGCGAATAATTGTAATAAAACACAAAAAAATATTAGGTACTTAATACAAGGTACATTTTTTCAAATGATTACACATTTCTTAAGTTACAAAACATCTTTATTCTTTACTGATGACAAATATTATCTTTGACCGTGACGTCATATTACACAAAATTATCCGCCATTATGTATTTATCATGCGCTATAGGTATCCCCTACGATGTCTGGCTTATAACGAGAGTGTATAATAGCTGGGATTATGTTTCACGGTTCAATTTGTCAAGTATCTTGGCACCTCTTCGGATGAACTCTGCCGTGAGAGATGTTAATCAAATCTAATTAGGGTTCTTCAACGTTAAGCGTTCGTTCGCAGTGATTTTGTTATCGAGATACCGTTGCTGATACGCTAAGCGTCGTTGTATATTTTGCAATTCTTATTTTTCTTTGGGACGCTTTCTTTTATAAACTATTGGCTTTTTCCCGCGACATCATTCGCGTAGAAATCGAAAATGCTTTTTGACTTTCCAATTTTAAAGAACATTGCATTGAACCAAGGTTTTATGTGAGTTCACCGTTTATTGAATAAAACCGAATTTAGTTTTCAAGCATATAAATTACGTTTTAAGTTGTTGACTTTTCTACCTGTCGTGCTGTGGTCATTCAAGTATTATCTATATACTTACTAATATATAAAGCTGAAGAGTTTGTTTGTTTGTTTGAACGCGCTAATCTCAGGAACTTACTGGTCCGATTTGATTATTGGTCGAAAAATTATTTCAGTATTGGATAGCCCATTATTGAGGAGGGCTATAAGCTATATAACATTACGCTGCGACCAAAAGGAGCGGAGCATAATTGAAAATTGTTGCAAAAATGAAAAACCGTTGAAACTAAAATACGCGGACAAAGTCGCGGGGGACAGGTAGTAAATCAATAAACGGTTAATATTTAAGCTATTGGTATATATGCTAAATCGATGAAATTACTTAAATATGGGTCTATTAAGAAGGGTTATAAATAGTCGACTGTGCCTTAATATATAGATACTCGTTCGTTACGTAGTTTCTCTTGAGTAAATTAATTAAATTCACAAAGATGTTTAAAATTAACGCTACCTAAACATTGCCTATGGACTACAGATACCTGTGACCTATAAGGCCAGTTATGGGATGAAATAATTTTATTATGAGAGCTTCATTACTTTAGAGCCGATTAAGCGATTATAATAATAACAGAATAATATTCTCTCAAGCAATACAAAAAAATATATCTCGCACATAAAAAGAAAATAAAAAATTTATTGTTTGCGGTTTGGTTGTAAAAAGTATTTATATGACCTACAGATGTTCTGAAAGGTTCTCTATACTTAGTACAATACATTACAACACAGGTTATAACACCCTACAATTGAGGTCGTATGTACAAATTAACCTTTTACATTCGATTTTTATTGTTGTAGTTGTTGTGTACCTACAACCTATACCCAATATGACAGGTTTTATTTAATAAAATTGTCTTTAACATACGCAAAAATAGACGTGTCATAAGTTTCGCGTGTCTATCGATGGCATCGTCTAGTTCTAGTGATAGCTCCTAAACGAATGGACCAATTGTGTTGTTTTTTTTTAAAGCTGATCGATTTGGTGCTTAGCTATTATTTTTAAAGATCTGTTCAGCGTTTTAAAAGTTATCAGCTATTATCTAAAATTTGTAGGGGGTGTCATAATTTTTAATTTATAATTATTGAAATAATAAACTGTACCTACAGAAATTTATTAATACTATTTATTTATATTAATAATATTTATACACTATAAACACTTCTACGATATAAATACCTGTGCATCGACTTAGTTTTGTGTATATCGCCTTAAGGTTGACTAACGGAGAACGCCTTCAGGCATTGAATCCGCCTTGTGCAAAATCTACTAAATAATTGTTATATTAAATACTATTTACACACTATTAACACCTTCTATAATATTAATAATACTCGTGCATCGTCTTAGTTTCGTGTCTACGTCGCCTTTTGGTTGACTGACGGAGAATGCTTTCAGGCATTGAGTCCGCCTTGTGCAAAAACTACTAAATAATTGTTATATAATTTTGTGGTGCTTGTTTTTTTCTTTTATAACAAGTATTGACTATTACAGGAAAAATAAAACGAGGTCTGTTTTTTCCCGTAAACAAGACATCAAACTTTATCAGCATAACTTTATTTTATTTTTTACTTGGCAATCTATGGAGATGGCGATGGGAGGGCGAAGGGTGGTACTAGCTCAGACTCTATATTTACTATTTAAAAGTTCTATTTTCAGGAGTTTATAACTCTTAATAAGCACATTTAAATACAATATAACATATTCAAAGTATTCACATTAAGAGATTGAACAAACATATTTATGTGGTTGACAATTTTTGTATAATATATGCTGGGATCAAATCCCACCACGTAGCGTAAGTTTTATGGTGTTGTGACAACTAACATAACTCCGTCATCAGAGTAGTCGTAGTCAAAAAACAAATACAATTAATTAAAATCACTCAAATTTTATTTCAAAGTTTTTATTTTAATAACTTCACAATTATATTTAGGGCGTGTTTATGATATGACAACAACAACAGTTCCTAACCTCTTAATGCTAAGATGATCCGAATTAGAATATTGAGCTTGGAACCCGGTCCTCATAACAGATGTATATTGACAACTTCTTTATGTTTCCTACATTAATTAAAAAACCTTTTGTTTTTATATGCGTTTTTTTTATTATTAAACTTTAATGTCTGGGGAAATAGGAGGCCTACTTATTCTTAAAAAAAAAACGCTTTTTGTAAGTACCGAGGTTCATTATAAAGTATTCTGTTTGAACTGAATTTCTAATATTGATGGTAAAGCATTTCTTTTTACTTTACACTATAACAAGCTACCACGCGATGGTTGAAAAAAAAACGAATTTAAACCAACCTTATTGCTTTCTAATAAGGGCTGTTGAAGTGGGACCACTGTGTGTGATATCAATATGCCTTGCAAAGGGTAAAAAAGGGTTGACAGGGAAATGCTGTTGCTCATACACATTCACCAAGTCCCATGCTAAAGGCAGCGATCATTAATCACGAGGATCTTGGGATTCGATTTAGATTATTTCTATGGAATAAATATTCTATTAAAGTTTCCACTTATCTATTTATTAGATTCGTCATTAGATCAAAAGACGACCGAGGTTTTGGAACTATTAGGACTTTTCTTTTAGTAGTTGTATTTTATTTTATTGGTTAAGTGTTTAATTTTGTTTTAAGTGTATGTATATGTAGTTAATTCTGTAAATACTTAATATGTTACTTAAATACAATAAAAAGAGCTGAGTAAATACATTTTATATGTTGATCCGCGCAGTTAACTTTTTGGGTGATTCACAAATATTTCGTTTCATATCTAGAAGTCTTATGTATGTAATTTGATTGTTTGTAAAGCCCGACACCGGAAGTTGATACTAATTGTCATAAAAACCATCAGGTTTTATATTATATAGTTTCTAGGGGATTCCCCCCTCTTTGGGGGCCTACGTTCAGTAGACGACGGCAATATCCTAATATGATGATGATGATCATTTTATGGTAACTCTCACAAAGTTTAATCTTTTCTATGTCCTATACCTTTGTAAATTCTCTAATCGCTGTAATTTAGCTCGCCGAAGCATTTTGTGATAGTCGGTTATTCCCGAAATATGCAAGTGAGGGCTCGGAAACATAATAAACAGCGAACATTATCTTGCACATTATTATTACTGACTGAAGATATTATGTATATGTTTATACTGTACAGACATAAATCTACTATGTAATCCAGTTTATACAGTAAAACCTAGATTTTGCGTTCGTATTCGTCCTCTGTATTAGCCTAATAATGGCGCGTTTACATTATTCGGTTAGACCCTATACGACTGCAGCCCGTATTCGGTCACTGACGGATGTAAAGGGTATTCGGTTGGTCGTATTCGGTGATGAGAGATGAGAGCGAGTAACCAACTCGGTTTCACCGAAAACGGTCGCCGAATTCGGTGGCTGAACTAATGTAAACGTGCCATAAATCAAACGCATGTCAATTTTACGCATATATCATGTTGTCTCTGTCTCTCTATGGTGTTAAGTAGCGACAGATGTACATTAAAGTATATCTTAGAGTTAAGTTGCGTTAGAGTTTTCAGGGGTATTCGTTATAACACTAATAATTTTATAAGATTGTATTTCAAACTATCTTATTTAATAAAGTTTTCTATTAGAAAGATATCTGAAGAACAAAACAGAATACTGATTGTTACAAATTCTGCAAATAGTTTGCTGGAAACAGTTTATAGAGAATTAGTTTTATAGAAACGAGCTTCGTTACGGAGAATCGGTGATTTTTCTGCATCAGTAATATTTTAGAACTAAAACATTAATTATATTTTTAAATCTAATAAATATGTTCGCAATAAGTCGTTAGTAAATTTTTGCACTGTGTTAAGCTAAATTATATATTAAATGCTTTTTGTCGTACCTATACTTTTCTTTTTACTTGTTTTTACCGAAAATATAGCGTGGCAACTGTAATTCTATCTTGGTTAAGTAAACGATATTTTACGCGCTTCTGTCTCGGGAAAGAACAGGGTTCTGCTCTTAAGTAGTGTTTCTTACATTTATTTATTTGGCTGGTATATTATTTCAAACGGTAGAATATCCTAGCTAGCTATTTGTAATTCTTTATATTGAAAAAAGGAATTTCTAAGAAAAGAAATCAGCTAAATATACATATAGATTTTTTTACCCTACTGCCAAGGATGGTCATTGTTTTTTGCGCGTATCATGTATGTATGTTTCTAGGCTTGTATTTTTTTTATTAGCTCGTATCTTTAAAACGGCTGAATGGATTTCGACAGTTAAGGTATCGTTAGATTCACAATAACCCAAGTGTCCAGAGATAAATGAGAGAGTGAGAAATGAGAAAAAGGCGGAAAAGTTAAAATAAATAACTATAAAAATTAAAAGCCTGCTGCAGACCTTAAAGTATTTTTTCAGGGCAGTCGCTTTTTTTTTGTTTTACATAATACAACTTGTTATCTTAAAAGATTGAGAGAACAGGTATGCAAGATGCATACCTGTTCTCTCAATCTTTCCTCGTAATATTATTTCCTCATAATATTTCAAATGTTTTAGGATATAGTTCAAATCTTTATCATTATTTAAAGAGTGATTTCTCAGTATATTGTATAGTTGTGTATAATATATTTAAAGAAATATTATGAAACGTAATGTACATAAGCCAGCTTAACTCAAAATTGAGTGTCAGTTTATTTTATTTTTTAATATATTGCTCACAATAGGTTTAATGAACATAAAACATTATAGTAACACAAAGTTACACCTTAAAAATTACTTTAATAAATCCGTTAACAAAATTGAGTGAAATATGAAATTCACTTGGTGGCCGGAATATGTATGGCGCTGCGAAAATCCAATTTAGGTGTGCAATAAAAGAACGGGCTGCAAGGGAAATTCGGGTCGTTTATACCCGTGCAGGCACACCACATCATTTCTCAGCGAAACAATTTTATCTACCTACTTACCTACTCCATCTGACAAGTACCTAGAGTATGAACTAAATCATGAGTCGCACAGCCTACTTGGTAAAAAGTTAAGTAAAGTCGTGCTTGAAATTGAGTTTTTTCAAATAGATCAGCTATTTCTTTTTAAATTGGAATAATTTATTGCTTTAACATTAATTGTTAATATCCGAAACACTGAAAAAAAAGTCAAGTACTTGCTTAAATGTATATCTGGGACTTCAACCGGTGGTCTGTGCGTAAAACCGAGCATAGTGTTGTTGGTTTCTATCAAATATTTTTGAACATAGAATTAGATGTCAACAAAGTTTTTCTATAATAAATATGTAATACTAATTCATCTTTTGATCAAGGAAGTGGAAAAAGGAAATCTGCTAATAAAGAGATGGTTAAGGTTAATTGGAAAAAAAAAAATGTTATTCATTATTCAAATCTTTTGTTTATGACCTACTGCATTTGACACTAGTGTAACCAACACGTTTGACCTGAGGTTCGTGACACAATTTCGTTCTCTGGCATGTTAATTTGTCTGTTCAGCTTTGAAGGCTCACTATATTGGTTTTTGCTCTCTAATTTGCGTTTTTTCCCGTATCCACTACTTTAATTTAGTCCCAGTAAAGGCTACACATGATTCTTGACTCATTTATTACCTTTCTCAAAAGGGCATTAATACCCATTCATGGCGTTATTAAATAGTAAGTTTTTGCTTTATATTTTTGGACAACACACACGGCCATCCAGTACCAAACTAGGCAAAGCCTGTATTATGGCAACTGGAGAAGTGATAAACATATTTATATGATATGTATATTTTAAATACATACATATAATAAATATATTACTCTCAGACACGGAACAATTAATAATCATGTCACAAATATTTGTCCCGGATGGGAATTGAACCCACGCCTCCATTTTAGCAGTCAGGCTGACTATTAACTCTCTAACTATACCAACAGGCCAGTCGAACTATAGAATTATCCCATCCTAACTATGATACAAATACACATAGCGCATCTTTATGAAATAAATCGGTATAAATAGGTCTCATTGTTGAATTTTATCCAAAAATTCTATGAGCGTATTTGAATTACTACAATACATTTTAAATTATCCGGTAGTCAGGGAGACAGCGAGCTATGTGAATAAATAAGACTTTCCGAAACGGTCGCTAGGGTTGGTCGAGTTATTTTTTCATATCTAAATGAGCGGACCGAGGAAAAAATATAATTTATTATTCGTCGTCCCTGAGTGAGTTGTAAGTGCGGTACCTGTCGGGGTCCAACCTTTTTATTCATTCCAAATTGTTGCGCGGCGATGCCATGCTGCCATTACCTACTGTGTTATTTATTAATTGAATTGAATTTTAAATTGCTTCAACCTTTTTTGAGCATCGAATCAGTTTAATATTTGCAACCGGTAAATGCAGCCCATATTGCTAATTGATTGACGACAGTTGTCGACACGTTTTAAAGTATTCAATACGAATTTCCGATTTAAATTGATATTGCAGTAGGTATTCCGAATAATCGAAATGTACTGTAGCATATACGAGAAGAGCTAGTAAAATAAACTTTTCACGTTTCGTTTAAACGTAGGTAGGTAGGTAGTTTCGTTTTTTGCATCGATAAAACATTTTACGCTAAAAACGCTAGCGTAAACGCAAAACGCGATCGGGTATATTTCCGTTGCAGTGCCTACGTATAGTCTGCAGAACAAATAATCGGATGTCTTTTTTTTCTATAGTTGGCGTGATGTAAACAGATGACCGCGGGTTCAAAGCTCTCGTTTCCGTGCGGGACGCGGGGTTGGAAACAAAAGATGCTCGTTTCCTCAGCGGTTCCGCGGCGGGCGCGCGGGGCGCCGGCGGGGCGCGGGCGGGCCGCAGCCCTACAATGGAGGCATTGTTTGTGCCCGGTGACAGGAAAAACTCCGACCTCCGTGTTTCTGTGCATTTTTTATTTCTTTCTTTCTTTCGTCGCTTTTTCTCGGTAAGCTCCTTTGACTACGCCGGGAGGAAATCAAAGTTGTTTTGAAAGCACTATCTCCTGGGATTTCGTCGGTTGCGAATTGATATCAAAATTTTATTATTTCTACGTCTGTGGATCAAAAAGAGAATTTTACTCTAATTACAGTTTTGATAAGAGCGTCTTTTTTGTTACGAAGCTTTTTTAAAATAAGCTTCGTTGTAATAATGTTTCAAGAAAAGATTTGTTTATACAATTGTGCTCAAAATTGGCCAGTTTGTTTTCAATTCCCTTGTACAGTTGGAAAAGAATTGAGTTGGCTCAAAGTTCGTAGTTTAGTTTTCGTGCGTGGACTTGAACAAAATTGCCACAATTTGTAAAACGCTTAGCAGATAACATTGTTGACCTTTTTATCGTAAACAAGTTAAGTCCATGTGAGTGCTCCAGAACGTAGTTATTGGCTTCAGTACAACGTCAATGTTTTATAAAAGTCTCGGCGACCTACCCACCGGCTATGGAATACATTGGTCCAGTCCAGCAGCCGGCGGCCGGTTGCGGTGTATCCGCCGGATGAGCGCCTCCCCCGCCTGACCCTTTCCGGTACCGGTGGCCTCTCACGATTCCTTATTTACCCGTTTTTCCTTATCAAGCCGTACCATTCGCAACACATTACCGCGGATCTTGTTGGTGAAATTGAGGTTATTTCATCCTTACTTATAGGTACATAGGATGTGTGCCGGATTAGGGTCTGTTTGGTAACTCCATTCCATCTTAGCAATTTGGGATTTCACGTGTCATTAGGGACTTTCATAAAAGTGCGGTTTGAGGCGGTTCTGTCGCCAGTCGTCCGTCGCAACACACGCTCGTGGCTTCAGCTAAATATAAAATTGGAATATTACGTAATCGTTTTATAGACGACTGAACTTATTTTTCAATTTGATTTATTAGATTTCATCTAATATTTTAAGAAACGAACTACAATAAGAATTTTGTTGATCGTAGATACGTCGATAACAGATATGTTAGTGTGTGAACTATCGATATTAGTTTGCGAACAAAGTGTTTTCAAGTGAAACACAAACTTAGCATTTTGTAAGACAGTATTAAGTTGTACGACAGTCTAAGCAACTCCAAGTTCTGATGTATATTGACTTCCTAGCCATTCAATATTTTAACCAGGTAACTTACCTTCTTCGACATTTTTAAAGAATGTTTCGAAAATTCAGATGCACGCTTTAGTAGCTTAGGGAATACGATTTACTATTCTTATATTATGAAATATTTTTTTGACGTAACCATTATATGTATGTACTCATATAGTAATACAAAACGTAATAAATGTAGTTTCCCCTACGACATTTGAGCGATAAGCTTCCCGCTAACATGGCGTCTGCGATTTCAATCTAAAAAGAAAACACAATGTTAAAAACCTCGGGTTTTCTTTCAATGTACTCATAATCAGGGTCGGCTTTTTCAATACCCAGTGAGTTATCAAAATGTCGGACAAGTGTGAGGTTGACGAGGGTTTTTCGTCAATAAGTAAAAAAAAACTATTTTCTTTGGGTTTTTATTAGAAAGGGTACTTCAGTTTTCTTATAAAACGTGGGAAGTTGAAACGATTTATTTTCTATATGATTGGCAAACAAAAATAGAATTCATCTATTACACACACGTAATAAACAAAGAATTTAAATGAGATTGTAACGTAAGGAACTCTAAAGGAAAAATAAATTTTATTCAGTAAATGAGATGCCAAGCGACAAACAAAATTATACTTCCATTTTCCTCCACCTAAAATGTTTACTGCGATAAAAATCAGATTAGCTACACAACTGGTTTTATATACATTGGCACTTCGATTACAAAAAATATACGTGGGTTTATTGCTATACAAAACGCTAACAGAAACAATTTCAATATTCCGTGAGTGTGCAAACGTGCACCGGCTTGACATCAGAGCGACAAAAATGCGCCACTTAAGGGGACGTGGTGCGGGGCACGCCGCGCTCCGGCGACCCATTGTTTCAGAAGTCACCTACTGCGGAATGCTCACAAGTACCCCTTTTTTCCAACATAATGGTGTCGACTGAGTTCAATGAGTATTTGCTACAAATGACGGCGTTCAGCCATCAAAGCGAACTTCACATAAAACGCGCAAAATGTTTAAGGAACAGAGATTGAAATACCTAGAGTATGAACGCAACGGTAATTAAGTTAATATTTTAAACGAAGCGAAGTATTTATAAGGACGCAAGATAATTGTGTTATGATATTATACTGCTATTTATGGGTGCGACTAACAATTTATAACAGTGGGCTATACGGAACGAATGATGAGAAACTTAGTATGAAGTGCGAGGCACCAGATTTCACAGTATTTTGGTATTTTTGGCTAACAAACAGTATGATAGAACGTGATCAAAATAATTATAAAAGTTATAAGTTGTGAGCGTGTGTAACTTTAACAAAAAAGAAATAGGTAATCTAGATTCGAAATACCGTAGTATATTTCAAAATAATACAAAGTAAAATGTTGCGAAGTATATCTTTAGAATCTCCTCTCAACCCCACTTCAGGTTGAACTATTGACAGACAGGGACTCGAAGATACGCGAATATTGCAAGGCAAGATTGTGTTGCTAGCGTATTTGGCACGAGAACTCAAATCATCGAGGGATATTATCAGATTTGGATGTCAAACGGGAATGGCAAGCGCAAAACTGTGAACAACGAAAAACATAACTGAGTTAGCAGACTACGATTGGTACGTTCTAAATCGAAGATTTACGGCTATCAGTCAGAATTGTTTGCCCCGTTTTGATATTTACGAACAAAGGTTATAAATAATGGAGGCGATATTGTATTTTTGCAAAGAGAAAAAGGTAACGCTTTTCACTGAATGGTTTATTGGCTAGGAGGAATCGATGCTGTTGTGTTGTAGATTGAAATTATTGAATGGGCGGCGTTTTGCTACCGGAGTACATTTCTTGTAGCTTATAATAGGTTCGTCTGGTTGCTCGAAACGAAGACTTTCGAACTTACCTGATATTATTTTTCGAATATAAATCGAACAATTATATCGTCTTGGTAAATTTAATTTACGCAATAAACTAAAAATATTGCGACTATCTTCAGAATAGATTTTAAATAGTTCTTATTACAAAAAAAACCGGCCAAGTGCGAGTCGGACTCGCGCACCGAGAGTTCCGTACAAACCTGTAGGTATATAAGTAAAAGTTCACCTATCACGATGATCGAGTCATAGTCGTAGTTATGGTATTTTAATTGCACAACGAAAAAAAAAATATAAAAAATATTTTTATTATATGATGTAACTAAAAATTTATGCTTTTCGCAATTTTTCCTTTATCTGTGTTATAAGACGTTGCTTCGTACCAAATTTCAAGATTCTGAGTTCACGGGAAGTACCCTATAGGTTTTGATTCCCTTGCGAGTGTCGAAAATTTGCGGCATAAACGGGAGTATCTTTTGATCGCGTTGACTTAGAAGTTTGATTTTTTCACAGCTCCAAGAGACCATAGACTTGAGTATTTGATATGAATTTCAGCTTGATACCTCCACGCGTTCCTGAGAAAAAAGGTCTTGACAGACAGACAGACAGACAGACAGACAGACAGACAGACGGACAACAAAGTGATCCTATAAGGGTTCCGTTTTTACCTTTTGAGGTACGGAACCCTAAAAACGGTTTATCTAAAACAACATGTTTACCTAAACCTCGTTATACTATGGAGGTTTAAACCTGAATTTAGATGAACCACTTTTTGTAATATGACCGTATCATCCACATGAATAAATACAGTTACGTAATAAGCACTGCTATTCAACTAAACTCAGCAGTTCAGGATGGAAAAAATACTTTTCGTACAATGTTAGCTTGCAATATAAAAACTGTTCTTTTTATACGGGCAGTCGGAAATTAAAATTACCGGCGGCACCGACCTGCATGTACCTTTGTAGAATATAGGGGTATGTGTAGCAAGATAAAAGCATTTTTCACTCGCTTGTTGAACGAAACTAATCACGGTTTCATAACGAACTTGCGTTAAACAAGTTGCTTGTTTTGTAACAAGGCATTAACAATATTTAGTGCCTATTTTTGTTATTCAACGTATTCTTAATTGATCAACATTATTTTAATTTAACAAAATACATTTTTTTTTAATATAAATTTAATATTTAATAAAAAACCTTCCTCATGTTTCAGCTGAAGTAGTAAGCTGTAGTACATTACATTGGAATGTTACAATGACATAAAACCTGGCTACTCGTAAAGTCTTGACATTATTCAGTAATTTTTTTATGGTATTCTACCCATGAGTCTATTTACAAGGCTATGATGAAGCTAGGGTCGAAGTCAAAATATTTATATATATAATATATATATATTCTACTGCTAAACTTTCACAACCTTATTTAGCTACAAACATCAAAGTTTCGATTATCAAAGGATATTGAAGAATCAACATTTCATGGAGCGCATCGTTGCTCTCCGCTATGAAATGTGTTTAGTGGTTGGTATGTAGCAGGCAGACTGTATTTCCGGACCCTCGCCCCCTCCCACCTTCCACTCCCCCCCCCCCCTCTTGATTTCCAATGGATCCCGCTCGCTTTTTTGCCTCTTATCCCCACTCATGCGAAACACATTATATACGAGTGCGTATTTATTATACAATTTGTTTTATAAATAAGTTTACAGATCATTGAACTATGAAATTGGTAAATAATTACGAGTGCTTTGGATTTTCGATATATTTTTCATATATTATGTTATGATTAGAGATGAGTGACTGGGAAGGTTTTTTGTTAATTTGAAGTCAATTTTCGTACTCCGGCTTTGATGTTATAGAGATTGCACAATAACTGGGTTGATAGCTAAATAAGTATTTTTAGTTTGTCAAGACATTGCCACCACAAAGAAGAATAAGTTATTATTTTTCTATCAAAATAAATAAAAACAACATTTGTAAAGCAAATAATGACTAAATAAATGTACTTGCATCTTCGGAGACGCTCTAAAT
Source organism: Diachrysia chrysitis (assembly GCA_932294365.1). NCBI lineage: Eukaryota > Metazoa > Arthropoda > Insecta > Lepidoptera > Noctuidae > Diachrysia > Diachrysia chrysitis. Next base: position 6,554,416 of record OW028661.1, read on the forward strand.
TATTCCTTAAACTGGTTCCAGTGAGAGAGTTCAATTTAAAATATTTCAGCGTCTTTATAGAGTTGTATTTGAGCAGAAGTATAATACAGGGAGCCTGCCGAAGGCTTCGACGCGTAATTGAATCACATGAGAGCCTTCAACAAAGCCTCTTATCGTGTAAGCGACAAAGCTCGATTAAGATAGGCTTTTTATTGTTTTGGATACACCATTAAGGAGTCAGATATCTGAACATTCCGTTTTAACTTGCTAAGATTGTGTACCTACATGGATAATGTGTGAACTTGTGGTTATACTTAAGGGTGTAGCAATAAGGAAATTGATTGTTGTAATTCACAAATATCTAGATAATTCATTTTATAAAAGAGATATTTTTATGAATATTATCACAAAGTTATGTTATTTTTGTATTTATGAATAATGGTTACCAGGCTTATTATAAAACCAGAAACCAGAATATCTATCTGTGTTTTTTTTATTTGATTAATATATACAATGTCAAGTGTAGTTTTATTTATTTGGTCATAGCTCTGAAGATATGCACAATTTATGTTCTTCCTCACATTGACATAAAAATGTCTGCCTTCAAAGACAAAGACTTTCTCAGTTTTTGAGTGATGTATGAAGAACCGTTGACAGATTCTGGTCACCTACACCCTACTCGACATGACGTCACACCTTCAATCAATATCATAGACATTAGCTGTCATATCTCAATCAAAACAAATCTCACGAATGGATGAAAGTAAATGAAATGAAATATAACAGACAGGTTCTATGTAAAGGATATTCTTATTTGAATATGTTGACGATTTGATTTTATTGCTCCCAGCTTGGGTATACGCGTTTCAGGATCGGTACTTATGGAGTACCTTCTTTTTGGAGGCTGCGTAAGATTTTGGTATTTCAAGCAATTAACTTATTTATGTTTATGAAGCAGTCTATATTGAAAAGATTTCGATGTCCTTTTATGTAAGGCACTGAGTAACGAAAGCACAATGGCGACTCAACAAAGCATACTTATCGAAATGCTGTTTAATGTCCAAAACCTTCTCCATAATAAATGGGACATGGTACTGGAACAGATGTCACGGAACAAATGATGATGATCATCTGTTAAGGATGGTGGATGAAGGTCGTCGATTATGAAATTTACCGATGACGATTCACTCGGATGAACCGTAAATTAATTAAAAAAAACAGTTTAAATTATGCTTCCATATAAGTATCGATTTTATGAGACACAATATACTGACTTGCCACAACATTTTGTATCACAAAGACACAATTTCATGGTAGTAATTCTCTGCAATATCTCGCTGAGACTTTGCATTTCCTCCGGAAATCGATTCGTGAGCTGCCATCCTCGTATTATCATGGAAGATTTCTCGCTGAATAAGACTCTAACAAGATTTCTGTATTCAAGACTTGGGTACTAAGTCTGGAAGAGAGAAATCCTTTTTTTACAAGTTTTTCTTAACTCGGAATATATGTGTATGTTTGTTTAAGTAAATGTTGCAAGTTAAATTAGAACCACTACCTAATAAGTTTGGCAACAATACAATAATATAGTGCTTTCGAGCTAGTGGAGCCTGAAGGTGGCCTTAATAGGAACTCTGTAACGGAAGGACGCAACCCTATCGTGTTTGGGCTTGTTTGATTAGTCGTCACTGGTTATGATATCAAGTATATACATAGATAATTATGTATTTTTCAATTGGGATTTTACAAAGTACGTATAGCAAATATGAATGAGGACAGTAGTCGCGCTGTAGGCATTCCACTCTTAAGGTCAACCCTCACTAGGCCGGCACAGCAGCGGAGAGGCTCTTCGCGGCAGCGGAGCAACGCGGCCAGAAAAAATATTATTTCTACTCTTTCTTAAGAATTAAAACGCACTACAGCGGCACTGCAGTTGAGCGGTGCGGCGCGGCGCGGCAGTGTTACTGCTGGAGAATATTTGACCCCACCGCCGCTTCGCTGCCACGCAGCGCCTCCCTTTTGCCTTGCCGCTCTAGTGCGGTTTGACCTTTAATCTTCTTGGATGTTCTTATTTACAGTACTTGTTCAATATATAAAGGCCCTAAATGCTTCATGAAACACAAGTAACTAAGACAAAATCTAGTTTCACTTGATAAACAACACTATTAAATAATTATACTGTATAGATATATTTCTTTACATGGTACATAACAATGAGTTACAAATAAAAAATCGACCTTCTGCTCAAAACATACCTTTATACCTTGGGTAGAAATAACGATGGAATAGAAAATAGTTAATTACGATTGGTTTCAGCAAGCGAGAAGCCCTAGTTCAGAGGTGAACAGGCTCCAATAATATTATTTTTATTCTTTTATAATTTTCTCTAATTGAATATCACGGTAGCAAGTTGTTTCTCGAAGTAATAAATTGCTACCGCATTCAATTAAGGTATTCGTTACTTAACATGTAGTTTATTTATTTCAATATTAATGTTTTTGATAGAAGACATTGCGCAACTTAAGAGCTTTTTATTCGTTGTGTAATTTTAATCATAGAAATGTCAGCAATTATTTGCACAAAATTAAATGTGTATTTCATTACCTTTGAAATGACAAAGATAGAGCAGCGTATATAAAAAATACATTTAAGAACAGTATTTCTTGGAAACTAAAATAAGTTATAATATTACAAATAAGTACGTACCTAATTTATACTCAAGAAAATGGGAATAGTTTGGGATGAGAAGCGTATGATTCTAAGAAAATTCATTTTGTTGAAACGTCTTGGTTAATCTGTGAAATTTCAGTAGTAATTCATATATTTACATGGACCTTAATACCATCTGCCACTGTGTCCTTATTTTATGAATAGAAAACATGATTTTATAGCTTTAAATTACAAATATTTCACGCGGTTTAGGTTGCGGTTTTGTTTAGTTTGCATAATTATGATAAATGTGTATTCGAGCATCATTTAGTACTTAGTTAAATTATTGTACTGATACAGAAAGAGAAAAAAAAGGTTTTAAAGCTCCCATCTTAAATAAATATTAATTAGAGTAATCGTTCTGTGTTTATAGTCGGAAAGATGTCCTAATGATGAAACCTTTTAGCTTTTTGGAAATTTAAATTATCGTTATAAAATAAAAGTAGTAAATAACTGATTTGTGGAGCGCTTGAACTAAGTTTCTGTTAAAAAAACCTGAAATTTCAAGAAATGGTCACTCCTTTTGCCCAGAAGGTCAAGGGGTTTTAGAATTTAAAAGAAATAAAACGAACAAATAGTTTGTTTTTGTTACTTTTAGAGTCTTATGTTTAAAAAAGAAACAACTGATATTTAATTCCTCTTGACATTGATGATCACTTACCATCAAGTGAGCCGCTTATCCGTCCTTGGCTTTCTAAGACAAAAATGCTAGTAAGTTTTTCTTAGTACCAACTGAATACGTAGAACACTAATAATACTTAATATTTATTATGTGATACATCTATAAGTTTAATTCCGCCAAATTCTATTTAAAGCAAAGAATTGTGATTGCCTTTAAATGATTATTATTATTATATATTCTTTATTGTACACAACAAAAGATACAGCAATATGTGAAATAAAAAAATAATTTATAATAAAAAAATAGTAAAGAAAGTACTGTCATTTTACATTTTTTTTGACGTTGACCTTATTTTCAGGAATACGTCCTGCTAACAGACGTGCTACGAATATACAATTTTATTGCACGCAGCGTGGAACGCGTGCTCGCACTGCACGCGCAGCACGTCTGTCGTGTTATTTTCCATGTGCTCTGTACAGACATATACACACACAGTTACACAAAAGCTTAAACTATTGCCACCTAAAGTTAATGTATTGTTTAAATACTTTTCCATTATCAACACTTGTTGTTGGCGGAGCTCCCATGGCTAATGGGTGCAGGTTGTTGATCCCTTACCTAGTTGGCACCATAGCTAACCGCTTTGTGAAATGGAATCATGCAGTCTACAATTAATTAAACAAATTTCGTTTATTATACACTTTTACGCAAATATTAAAAAGAGGTGAAGTTTAAAAAAGGATAGTTCGTGTTATAGAAAATTATGACCTCTATATCGGTTATATAAAATAATGGTGTATAAAATTCGATAAATAAAAAAAAATACTCAAATGTCAGTAGGTACTACCGTCATTTGTTTTTTTTTTATAAGATATTACCGTAAAATTCATCTTCTCTTTTTCGGCTATAGCATTGAAATCCTAGTATTTTTCATTTGTTTGTTGATTTTTTTTATACCAAGCTTTTTTGTAACCGATATATAGGTCATAGTTTTCGTTGTTACAACTATAACAAACCTACCTTGCATTATAGCTTGGATTTTCTAACTTACCGACGTAGTATTCTAATGTGAGTAACAATTTTCGAGCTCGTTTGATTATAAGAAATATTGTACTAACACCTACATTATTTCTGAACATATATATATACGACATAGACAAATTTCTTGTTTGAAAATATATGCTATATGTGGGAAAACAGCAGGTAAATGCCGAGTAGTATGTATCCACTTAAATCATTATTTAATACTAGTTTCCGTAACATAATCGACTGATGTGTCTTTTGCAAGAGAATAATTATGCAATAATTCAAGTGAAGCTATTATACGCTACATATATTCGCAAAAAATATATATTACAGGTGATTTATTGCACAAACATTTACTACATAATTTAGTCTCATTTGATAGTGGCGAGATCCTAGTTACTACCATTAATAGGCTCTAAGTAAGTACTAACGCCTGAACAATATGATTAAAAGCTTTAATTTACATACAATGCAATTTACTCTTCCCGTCGGAAACGAAAGCTGACCGGACATAAAACATTTTACAGTTAGTTTACGGTAATATTGTTAGCAAACACCATTCATTACTCAGCAACAATTGTATAACAGTTGCGCAACAGCGCTAACTGAACAATACAGGAAACACGTGAAAGTTAGGCATACGGGGCGTCGCCATCTCTTGCCCACGTCAATAATTGGAGCGGTTGTTCATGTTTTTTTATTTCTGTGCAGCGGTGGTCTCGCTGGGATCCCATTGTTCCTGCTCACCCCCCGAGCCACCCTCAACCCCGCCCGACGTAAAACGGTTCGTATTTTTCATTGTTGCTTTAAAGCCTTATAGGTTTTGCTTTATTTATGCCCTTTATAACTCTCCGTAGAAGATAAATGCTCGGCGATGTTCTGTTTTTGTCACTATTTAATGGTTTTGCGAGGACTTCATAGACAGCTGCTATTAAAGAGATACAAAAGTATTGTTTTTCTGTATTGCATTGATGATGTTTTTAATTTAGATGCGTTTTAGTTTTTATTTCCAACGAGCGCTGTACTGGCAATATGATTGCACATTTGCATGTCCATGTTCATTTTAAACTCTGGAGCTATTGTTTAGTAATTTTCGTTTCAGTATAGTAGTAGTGTTATGATTTTATTCTTAAGGCTTTTGTTTTATTAGTATTTTGCATGAAAAATAACGGATTAATGACATACAATATCACTGCACAACAAAGTACTATAGATCCGGGATAAAATAGCGTAGTGGAGTGATTCAAAGCACGGCACATTCATATTCCGGACGGACACATGTGTCCGGCACGTGTCCGGCTTATCTCGGCACGCTCGATCGCACGATACGGACCTACGATACTAATGTGATTATGTCATGTTTAAAATATATAATTAAATGAGGAGATTATTGTTGGGGAGTTATGTGCTGAAAAAGTGATATGATTGGATGAATTGTATTAATTCTAGGTACAACGATAGTGACTTGTTTTATTGAGCAAATTATTGGTTTATTTGAAGCCTTTAGACTTCGATGCTGGGCTGGCTGTCAAAAGCTGTACAAAAGCTATAGAAAACCATGTTACTTTATTAACTATTTATTAGCTTGTTACGGTAAGGTCAATTTCAGTTAATCATGGAACAACAAATACATCGAATACCTGATTATTTCTTTTTAGATTTTTGCTGGTAAAAGCTGTGTAAGCTGTAACAAATTATACAGCTGTGGTAAACAATATTACACCTCGCCTCGGTTTTATCCGTTTTGTTTAACCCAAGGGGTGGACGGAACGCATGGTGTTTTAAATAACATAATATACTTAATATTCAATTTATTGGAATTCCACAATGTTGTTCTTAGGTAGTAACTAAAAATATATCAGGGTACAGTAATTTTTCCACAGACCACCGAAAGTCTCTGTATTTTATCTATTTTCAAATGAATGCTTAGTTCTCAACTCAAAAGAAAGATGACCTATACCAGCAGTAAATCTGTTGAGTAAAGCTCGCCTCTGTACACGCATTTTCTTATAATAAAATTGTATTTTCTGTATTGTAATGTTCACTTACAAGAAATAATTAGGAACAGTTAAATTAATTGAATCATTAGTGCTTATTTAGTCTTAGAACGTATGGTAGTATTCTCAATGCTCTCTAAGAAATATATTAGTTTAATTATACTATATATATATATATACTATATCAAAGTATTATACACTATTACAATATAGTGTACCTAATTATCTTAAAACAGTTTTGATTAATTATGCCTTTACCCTAGGGCTTTGTTATACGCCTGCCCTCTTAGAGAAGTGGCATTTCGACAGGCGTTAACGATGATAGAAATCGCTTAAATGACATTATATGTATGGAAATGACATTTCGTTTCGATAAGTCACGTGACTTGGATTTGTCACTTCCACACATTTGAACGATTCGATCAGCGTTATCGCTTGTCGAAATGCCACTTGTCTAGGGGGCTGGTTCTATAAAAATATGTACCGTCCGTAAGCAAAACAAATCGTTTTTTTTAATATAGGAACTGGCCAATAGGAATACTGTTGTAATTATCAAGGCTACGTCTAAGTATAAAAATTTTCAGTCATATTTTTGTTCTGAAAATCTTCACTATTAAATTTATAATATGTTATGAGAAGGGTCCAATTGGCACAGCGGTTTTGTGTTTGGCTTAGTGCCCAAAAGGTCGTGGATTCGAACTCCGCATAAATCAAACTGTGCGTCTGATACGATGATATCTATTCCAGTCTGGGTTATGCAGAAGATAACAACTCACAAATCGCTATAAAGGCAAAAAATCTAACGTGAGGCTATTAAAAAGGGAAATCTAAAAGGGATTGCCGGATTAAGTTATGTATGTCCGTAATTAATTTCTATTCACGTAGATAAGTATTATGTATATTGAAAAACATATAGAATTTTTTTCTATCCTTATCTCTGCAAGTGATTGCGTGTTTTGATTGTCGTTTTATACGTTGCTTTGACAAGGTATCAGAAACCCATTTTTTTAAATCGATTTTCCGGTGGATAGAATAAAATGTACTTAGTGGGCTTCTCGCCCAATCTGTATTCCGCATAGCAATGAGATTCGAGGGATTTATGAGAATCCTTAGATTTACACAGAACCTATTTACGCGGGTAAATAAGTTTCCCAGTTTATGTACAGTCACGGATAAAAATATGTTTAAAATCTTATTTATCATCGACCAGAACCCAAACTTCACATAAAGTAGAGTAGTACGCGACAAAGTTTCAGATTCTATCGATATTTTTTGTTTATAGTTCTAAAGTTATCCTTTTACATTTTAGCTGCTTATGAAAAGTAATCGACAAATACACATGTACATAAACAAAATACTGTTCAATGTGATTGTTTTCAAAGTGTAAATTGTGTTACAATTTGCTTCCGCAATTAGCAAGTACAAACACAGCGCGATCATATTTTATATTTGAACACGGTAGGCTTTTGTAAAACGTCAAAAATTATTAGTTTTGATCTGGATTTGATATTGGGTAGCTCTGGGTTTCACGCTTAATTTGTGGGTATATATAATAGGTACTTTTGGTACTCGCACTACACATTTATAGAAAGACTGTAGTACTGTTTACTACATTGGTACCCAATCATAAAATTAATTCATTAATTAATTAACCGGCCTATAAATGTCCCACTGCTGGGCATAGGCTACTTTTCATGTAGAGAGGGCACGAACATTGATTACAACGCTTGCTCACTTGCGGGTTAGCGATTTCAGAATCCAATTCTTAGAATCCAGGATTCCTTACGATTTTTCCCTTCACCGTTTTAACCGCAAATTCACCGTTAAATAACGTGAATAAATAATTTTACTTTCAAAAACTTATCTCTTAGATTCATTATCTCTTAGAATCTCAATTAGAAAAATATTTATTATTATTTCGACTCTAGAGATAAAGGCAGCTTATAATTAAATTCTCAAAGCTGACATAAAAATATAAAGTCCATTTTAAATATCAATTACGTTTACCGTTTGTGATACTTAAGCTTGGATAAACCTTAAGGTGTATTTGTACCTTGCGAATAACAGGTAACATTCTTTTGATGCTCAGTCGCATTAATTAAATATTTAACTGCGAGAAAGAGGATAAAGTGGGCATTCTTTGATGTTGGTTTGATTGAACGGGAATGCTCATTATTTTACTTAGCTTTAGACCCGCTATTGGATAGCTTTCTTTTTATCTAAACCCAGGATTTCTTTAATCATTCCTTTATATTAGATTCTTTAGTAAGCTATTTGCGGTTTCACATATACAGATCTCTTGTTTCGTTTTAAGTTTACATTTAAATGCTAATCCGTTTTTGAAAGGTTCAATTGATCTCTTTTGTGCGTTATAAGATGCACAATTTCATTGAACAAATGTTTCAATTATATATCTGTAAGCGAAAACGTTGTAGGTATATTTAATATGAAATACTGGGACCAATTATAGAGATCAAAATGTTTGAGGACAATTTTAGTTCTATAAATAGATCCGTCAAATATCCAATATTCCTAATCAATAACTTTACACAACCCAGAAATAAATTGGTCTTTATTTAAACAACTACGGACCGACAAACTGGAGTCCTGAAATAGCCAGAGGTCGTGTCAGTTTACTCCCAAATTTGTCAATAACTGTACAAATATACATTTCAGGAAGGTACTACGTTAATACTAGGCAATATAAATACCTTTCCACTGAATTACATTTTTCGACCACCGAAAAAAATAAGGCATAAAGAGGGTTGTTATATGTTTGAAGTGTCTGTCTGTGTATCTGTGTGTCTGTTTGTGGCATCGTAGCTTCTAAATGAATGGACCAATTATAATGTGTTTAAATTCGGAAGTTATCAAGATGGCTCTTAGCTTTAATTTATGAAGATCTGTTCTGAATATCGGAAGTTATCAGCAATTTTGTACAGTATGTCGGGGGTTTCTTAAATGTTTAACGCATAATTATGAATAAAATGATTAAGGATATGCATACACGTTCTTTCCCCAAATTATAAATAAAATCTCGCTTTTAGACGGATTATTCAGTATTTATTATACTACAGAGATTAACAAAATAATTAAAAAAATATATATTTTAATTTCATTATGTATATGTAATCTACTTAAGTTGCGTTTAATTATTTTTTAGGAACAGAGGTAGGGACAGATTGTATTAGCCGTACACCACAGTCCATACTAATATTATAGATGCGAAAGTAACTCTGTCTGTCTGTGTGTCTTTCATGGCTAAACCGGTGAACTGATTTGATAAAACTCGGTATGGGGTAAGCTTAAAACCTAAGAAAGGACATAGGCTTCTTTTGCCACGATAACTGAAACCTAGGCGGGCGAAGCCGCGGGCTACAGCTAGTGATATAATAACATACAAAACGCTATCAAAACGGCAAACAAATAAAAAATGCTATTCGTATGAACCAGTTTTTGGGTTGTTGATTAATCGAATATACTTAACTGCAGAATATTCATACACATTAGTTTGAGGTTATTACGTAGTGTTGGTTTAGTGGGTACCGTGGTTCATCAGAGTATGCAAACTGTGCATGGCTCCATGGACGTGTTACCAGTAGCTGGCACGTTTTGTATGCAAGCAGAAATCGAAGCTTGTGTTTGAAAGATTAATAAACCGCCTTTTACTAGTATGATCGCTTTTGTCCTATTAATTAAAAGAAAATCGCAAGAAAATAATTATTCATTAATTTTCTTTAAATTGTAAATAAAGAACACAAATAATTTCATTGCTCAATGCAAATTTAATGTTTGGTGTTTATTACAGTAGTAGTTTGTAGAAGTTGTTTGAATGCGTTTTAAAGTGAACTATTTTGTAAGGATTCAGCTTTGAATCATACTTTGGGATTAACAGTAAGTTTTATATACAAATTCTTGGTATTTTGTAATGGTTTTATGGAAAGGAGGTTGCCCGACTGGCGTAATACGCAAATTACGGTACTTAAAGTTATTTAAAAATTTGCGAATAATGTGAACCTATCAGGAAAATATTAGAAAGTAACCTTTATCGTTTTATTCGTGTGTACGTGTTAGGGCGCGTTCCCACCGTGTCGTGACGACAGATAATCGTGTAGTTTTAAGTGTCGTGGCTTATATGTTTAAATGGAGGTGTTCACATTTAGAACGACACAATTTACTGTCGTCTACGACATTTTTGCAGTGACGACACTTTGTCAAACAATCGTTATAATGGGAACAGGTAGAGACGACAGTCGTCGAACGATAAATTAGTCGTTACGACATAGTGGGAACGCGCCCTTACGTGTTAATATTTCAAAGTACAATAGCAGCCATGTTACAACTGTCGGTCTTCTGAAATTCCATAGCTTCTATTTTTGTTTAATTAATATTGATGACCTCCGTGGTCAGGTGGCGTACACACTGATTTTCAAGGTGTCGCTAGCTCTGAGGTCCGGGGTTCGATCCCCGGACAGGTCAATCTAGAAAACCAAGGTTTTGTCTAGTCTCGGGACTAAGAGTTTGTGGCACCTCGTAATCTCTGATTCCATAACACAAGTGCTTTAGCTACTTACTTTGGGTCAAAAGCAATGTACGTGATGTTGTCCACATTTGTTTAAAAAAAGCAGTTCTCTTGTTGATTTAAAACAATAGCGTATATTTCTATGTATTTTTTGCATACGTAGGCATAGTTTACATTCATTCCATTACTCTGTGGGGTAAGCAAGGGCGGGGTGGGCATCGAGGCGAAAGTTTCCATTTGTGAAAGAGTTCGGTTAATGCAATGTTAGTACCTGCTTTAAGTACCTGTCGGAGTGTTGGTACGCTTGTACTTTGGATTTATAGACGCTTACATGCTTTTTATGGAGATTACAGACCTTTTTTGTGTTTATTGTTTTTAATGTTCTAGGCATACAACATACATAAAAATAATTTATAAAAATAAGGACAGTATTTGTAAGTAAAATTGTATATGTTTTTAACCTAAGAACTTTTAAAGTTGAATATAAGTTGTACATTTTTATGTTAATCGAATTAATTATTTTAAAGCCTTGTTGTCACTAAATTAAAAAAACAAGTTACGTTAGTATTGAAAGATTTTGCTAGACAGCGTTATATTCTAAACTGCTAATTACGTTATTTTTGGCCTAAAACACGGATTTAGCGTACAGAGAGAAAATTATTGACGTAAATATTTGCAAAGCGAGACCGCAACCGCACAATCATGGCAGCCATTGTTGAATAGGGTGCATGGTTTACTTCCAAATGTATGCAAAATATCGCCCTTCTAAACCAAAGGGGTTAGCAGTGACGTATTTTTATAATGTAGCTCTCATATTATGGTGTCCATTATATTTAGGCAAGAGTACCGGTTTAAAAATTTCGCCGAAATTATACTTAACTAGCTATTGCCGAGCCTCCGCCAGCGTGGGTGTCGGTTATCGCGACAAAAAGTAGCCTATGACCTTTCTTGGGATCTAAGCTTGCCCCATACCAAGTTTCATTAAAATCGGTTCAGCGGTTTAACCGTGAAAGCGTAACAGACAGACACACAGAGTTACTTTCGCATTTATTATGTTAGTACAGATTAAATTTACCTCTATGAACTACGGGCTAGAACTATTTAATACGGATTATGCTTACCATATGCCTTATTATTTTTTTCCTCAATATTTGTGTATTCGTACCTTTCTCATAAGGTAAGGGCGATGAATATGTGTGAATGCAGCATCTGTTTGTAATTCAGAGCAGGCTCCAAGAGGTAAGCGAGGGAAACAAATGTGGGTGGATTTGATACTTAGGCGCAGCTTGCAGCATGTATTATTATATCACTTCTATATTTTATTGCAACTTTCGAAATATTCACATAAGTAAGCACATTTTATGCAGTAATAATCAGTCTATAAAATAGGTGATAACTGTAAAGAGGATTAATTTAATTTGTAAAATATAAATTACATAAGACACTTATTAGATTCAAGTTTAATATTCGAATATTGCATTTAAATATAAAACTTTTTTATGATTTTAGTTACTGGCCGGTAAAATTAATTGCGAATTAAACCATATTTCTCTTGAAAATACATTTTTGAATAAAATTATAGTTTCTGAATTGCCAAGCATTTTTTGCCGTTTGTCGAAAATATTGTAATGGCTTTTTAAAATGCTTTTAGACTCGTAGTTGCTTTTACCTTTTAGTGAACTAACACCCCACAAGGCTTTAGTTTAAATACTTTCTCTTTAAGCATTGTGTGACTGTGATGTTTATATAGCCAAGTTAAATGCTATTATGTGATATATTTGCCCATTATAAACTTTTTTCTTTAAGATTTTCATTTCCTCGAAATTAAAAGTCTTTGTTGGTTTAAATTTACTGATAGGTAAGAAAATATACAGAAAAAAAATATGCCAATAAATTTCAAATAGAATTCCCTTTTTACGCGAAACGTTCCTAAGTATTTGTGTACGTAAAAATCTTATTTACGGGGCACACATAAATATTTATGTGCGGTGTCGGTCCATGATAAATTGGAAGAAGTTAGGCATTATTCTGAGGTCCATCTATCATCGCTGCCTTTGCCTATACAAAGCCAGCCGCAATACATTTTTACAAAGTAAAATAAATCTTACGTACAACGAAAATCAATTAAAATTCTTGCCTAACAGCGTATATAAATCATGAAACTCGATGGTACGATTATTTTATCAAAATACCCTTTTTCGATAGCGAAATTAGAATTCATTGAATGAAATGAATAATATGTAGATATTATTAATATTTTTACATCTCTAATGGTTTTTTTTTTTATAATTGTCATATGGTTTTTGATTCTAATTATTATGTAAGTACCTAAGTGTTGGACTGCTGGTGGAAAATTTAATAATTAAATCGTTTACCAAACTAGCTGTTACCCGCGGGTCCTTCCGCGTGGGTGTTGGTTATCGCGAGGAAAAGTAGCCTATGTCATTTCTTAGGATCCAAGATTACACCTTGTGTAAAAGACGGACAGACACAAAGACAGTACGAGCTACTTTCGCATTTATAATATTAAGTATGGAAATATGGACAGTATGGATAAAGTAAGGTACCAAAGCAATCAATTATTTATTCTCCTTTTTGCTATAGATCATTTTTTTTTCACAATTCGATATTCATAATCAAATTGAAGATATCAAGTATCTAAGAAGTGTCTGTCATTCGAGGACTATAGATCGCCAATATTAATCAAGTATCCGCTTGAACTTTGACAAACAAAGAGATGTGAATAAAAAGAGTAATGAATAAGTGGTATCACTACACCATTTACTGACCGATGAGTTGTGGGTTTGAGACAAGCGTGTGATAATCATTTGTGTGATCCACAAATATTTTGTTCCCAGGTTGGGTATAACTTCACAAACATTAAATAAATAAACAAAATGTTTTAATGAATGTTTGTAAAACGCTGCGCTGTTCAACTGAAATAAGCAATAGCGACCTGCACGGCCTCGCATGGGTAGCTTAGCAATAAAACCTGTTGTTACTGAGGAATAGTGTAGCATTCTAATGGTGAAAGAATTCTTGAAATCGGTTCAGTATTTTTTGAGTTAATTCGTTACAAACATACAAAAATACAAATCTTTCCGCTTTGTAATATAAGTATACTTGGATTAGATTAAAAATAAAAAAACGTAAAAAAAGGAAATCAGTATATAGGTTTTCATTGCTTTTGGATTTAATAACTTCGATTTATCATCAATTACCATACTCCTCATTCATTATGTGTTCGAATAAAATGTGGAAAATGAATAGAATTATGGGGACACTGATTCAACGAGCATTAAAAGGAGAATTATTGGGATTGGGACATGAATACCCCGTGGGTATTCCGTGAAATAATTGCCTATTAAATTGATTTATGTTTTTAAATACCTTAAAGAATACACGTTAAAGGTACCTTTAGTAGTCATTAAGTAGTTAAAATCCAGGTCGAGTGTTTCTATAAGAAAAACTAAGTATCACGAAGTTTTTCTTTGTACTTTTTATTGTTTTTAATTTATTCGTTTAAGTTGTTTCTGTTGGAAAAGCTTTTTAGTTTATGTTATTTTTTATTCAGACATTATTAATTTATCCTTATATAAATACAATTTATAAAATCTTATCTAAGGTACGAATGTAGAATTAATTCGTAGAACTATTACATTGCATTACTTACTAACGAATTCCAGAAATTAATTATTCTTATCTACTCAGAAATAAAATTCTTTTGCGATGAAATGTGCTTCAGTAAAGAAAAAATGCAAAAATGAACCTTACTGCTTTCACATAGGGAAACTGTAAATATCAAAGAATTACTACTTCAGTATGACTTTACAATGGTGTTCGTTCATATTGCAATGTCCACATTGTCCACTTCTCCATTCTAGTCGAAGAGTTTCATCAATCAACGTACATTGTGTGCATGAGGGACGAGGGAAATGGTAAAAAGTCCCATCTCTTTAGGAAACAAAATTGTAAAGATTTTTACAAACAAAGATTTATGTGTTTGATTGGGGAATAAGAGATTTGTTTATCATTTATTTACGATTTACTATTCTGCTTGCCATGTTTATACTTGATTTAAACTTTACTAAACCCCTGTGATTGTTAAATTTTGGAATAAGTTAATTTATGGTCTAATTTTTTGTAAAAAGAAAACTGTTTTAAACCAGTCAAAATTCCTAACAATTTTATAAAAAAAAAAACGCATAACATCTGACTCAGAAATCTTTTTAAGAAGGTATGGATTTATCTAATCCATCCGAAGCCCAGTCGGGAGACGCTCAACGTTACCATGTTTCACAGACAATGGTCTTGTATTTCCAAAACAAAATATCATTGAGCAATGCCTACCTAAATGCAAGATATCAAATTTCTATTAAATCAACGTTCTAGTCTATCAGTTTGTGTACAAATACTCGAAAATATCAATTACAGGGTAAACAATAGCCGACGAATTGAAATCGGAAATAATCAGGCTGTGATAAATTGCTGTGTCGCCGCCATTAGATATTCAGGCATTCTCTGCTCTCCCCAGTGAGTCATCAATCAAAACTGTCTATATGTGTGACGAGCTCATACAATAATGTGTGTAGCTTAAAATATATGTGAAAATACCATTTATGTATGATTTTATTCTTTGCTTAATGTATCGCGAGTTAAGTTATTTGCAAAAAAGACTTTTTTTTAGTTGTAATTTTATTTCGTTCTTTTGTGTTGTATTTTGCAACAGAACCTTTGTAAATGTGTCCACAATGTAAATTTTAGCAAAATGTACGATTTCTTATTTTGTTTCTTCCATTTTGGATGCCATATTTTAGGATAATTTAAAAATTTTGCTATTTACGTTGCTGTCACATATTTTTAAATAATGTATTTTTAAACATTGTATTTGTATTACATTTTTTAAAAGAGTAACCTATGGATTATCCTTCATATTTCTCCATAGGTATTACATGTTTGAAACGCGTTACTAGAGTCATTTAAAGTTTTAAAAGTTCCTGAAAAAGCCTACTTGAAGTAAAGATATTTTGAGATTTTATTTTAAGAAAGGAGAGTCTAAATCTTTTGAGATCGGTGTTTCTAGCTTCAAAAATCATGATCTAATTATTCATAAGCAAATCTCATGACCATGGACTTAGAGACTAATCGTTAGAACAATACGCCAGGAAATTGTGCTAATGTTCTTGGTTTTACCATATCGTAAAACGAGAATCCATAGATAATAAATTATATTTTATTCTAACCCAAAAAAGCTATGAAACCGTCTGCAGAAAATAAATTATTGGAACTATTGGCAACGTAAATAACTTCGGAAAATAATGCCAGTGCCAAGAAGCAAATCATTAATTTTTATACACATATGGCAATAACATGTATACGAGTGTGTAATCAAATTGGCATCTTAGTCATAATTAATGTTGATTACCTACTCTGCGCCTCTAGTCATTAACATGGCATTACAAATTCACAGCATCAACAGCAAGTAGAATCGTAAAATTTGTGTCAAAACAGAGCGCACCGTTTTATTAAAACTACCTCAAAATTTAATTTTATCCTGATACCGGAACCAACGATACTTTCGCATAAACGTCTGCTGTCGCACGGAAAAACACTTAAATCAGCTGTAAACGAGCGTAGTACCTACAGCAAAAAAATACCTTACGCTCGACACAACCGACTACTAGCGATGCATGCACTCTATTCTTTCCTATGTATGCTCTCATCAGCTAGTTTATGTTTATTATGACTTAAATTTACAGTTGTAGGCAAGTTTAATTATTTATCTATACTTCTATACTAATATTATAAAGCTGAAGAGTTTGTTTGTTTGTTTGTTTGAACGCGCTAATCTCAGGAACTACTGGTTTGAATTGAAAAATTCTTTTAGTATTGGATAGTCCGTTTATTGAGGAAGGCTATAGGCTATATAACATATACAACACGCTACGACCAATAGGAGCGGAGCATAAATGAAAAATGTTGCAAAAATGAAAAAGCGTTGAAACTAAAACACGCGAACAAAGTCGCGGGGGACAGCTAGTTTAAAATATAATAATATGCCTTATGCATTTTTAAAACGCCGGGTCTTTCTTGTTTTATGTTTAGTGCGATCTAAACTATAATTTATTACGAACATTACAGCAGCGGTAACTAAGAGCTGAAAACTTAACCTTATAAGTTATAGTTTATTGAAACTTTCAACAACTGTTACTACGTTATGGTTGTTTTACCAACCTTGCGTGTGCTGTTGCCAATTTTAAATTTACTCAACCTTAATTCACGACTGTAACAGAGTTACGGTTAAAAGCACTTAAGAAAGACTGCTGCATCGTAATCATGTCATGATTTACCATCTGCAGGGTTATTTGTTATGGCGGTTGTCAACTAAAGAGATAATAGCTTTATAACTCTCTAGTGGTTTTAACAAACAACTTCTAAAATTTAAAAAAGTAGTTACAATGGCATAACTACAGTAGTTGGACATATGGTATCGCGCACTTTTTTGAAGATTTTTGTTCTATCATCAATAGTTTCCGCAGCGCACGCGATGACATAATTTTTAATAACTATTTTTTTCACACCTTGGGTTATATTATTGCAATTTTATTAGGGATAACTTTTTTTTTAAATGTAATAAGCCTATGTCTCTCAGTGAAGATGAAGCTTTCTAATGATAAAAGAGTTTTTGAAATCGTTCCAGTAGTTTTTGTGTGAAAACATTACAAACATACATACAAAAACACAAATGTTCCCTCTTTATAATTTTAGCTTAGATGAACACAACAGTGCTTGCATAAAATCCAAATCTAAAAGTACTGGCGATGCGTTGCCAGCCTCTAAAATGAGTTTGGGTCCCCTGATCTTAAAATTTAAACTTTACGCGGGTATTAATTAAGAATTGTACTCTCTAGACGTGCCGTCGCGTGGAACTGCCACACTATAGTACATGAAAACTCAGGACTACAAAATAAAGAGGTTATAAATAAAATCACATAATTGCCTGTGTTTTTTTCTGTTCGTCTCACGTGCTCGGTTTTTTTAAAAATACAACTCAAAGTCCAAGTAAAGAACAAAAGGAGTAACCCTAAATCTTCTCCAGAGTAAAAAAACAAAGGAGTAACCCCAAAATACAGTAGCTTCACTGGACAGTGTTCCATGCAGTATAGTTGAAGAACAGGTGACAAGAATTTCCAAAGTGCTTCTAACAACAATGTCTTTTTATGACGAGCAGTAACTTAGTGTGCGAGACTCGAGTACCTTGTAAGAGCATGTTAAAGTACCCTTATTCTGACGAGGTGACACCGTATTGTGTTCGAAAGGACGCTTCTCCAGAATTTCTTGATACATTCACCTTTAATAACGTAGTTAGATTAGTTGGTTTTGTAAAACGATATAGGTAAAGACTGTTGCTTTAGAGTTGTTGTCTTATACTTGTACGAGAACTTTGAGTTTGATTATGATGTTTTAATGTTAAAAGGTAAGGGCGCGAAATAAAAGTGTAACTTTAAATAATGTTTTATATCTTAACTCCATACGTACAAATATCGAGTACGGCCACTTTTGCGCAGTAAATTCGGTAAATAAGCATACTTTTGCCAAAGTATATGTTTGTAAACCGCTTAATTTTGCACCTCTTTTTCGTAACCCGGCTTTTAAAGCACTGACAGTCGTTGTCTCTATCACTGTCGTATCGAGGTATTGTAAAATATGCACAACATTTAGAGAATTATTCAATAAGCCTACTTATTAACAATAACACTTCATCGGCAACCTCAATTTATTAGCGGTAGCATGTAACCTATTCACTTTTATTCCCCTTTATAAGTTACTAGCTGTTTCCCGCGGCTACGCCCTCGTGGATGTCGGTAGCCTATGTCCTTTTTCAGGCTCTAGACTATCTGTGTACCAAATTTAATTTAATCGGTTCAGTAGTTTTTGCGTGAAAGCGCGACAGACAGACAGCATATCTAATGATTCATTAAATTTAAAACGTGATGTATTTTTATATCAATACTATATAAACTTACATAAAACATACGTAATGAGGTCGTGCCAATCACTGATTAGTGTCTATCCTATCCTGCAATTTATTTAGATAGAGAAAGAATAATTATAGTGATACACATAAAAAGTTATTATCTGTTAAGCAATCAAGACATGAATGTATTGCGTGTTTCAAACTAATATCCTGTAGATGTGTTTTATTATCCTTTTTGTGTTTCTCTCGCACATTCGCTATTTATTTGAGCTGTATATTTATTTAATGGTTGCCTTCGCTATTACCTTTTATTGATCTCTTTACATTCAAAGGAACATTTTTAATTACCCGCTCTTCAACCACAGAATGATCTGATTATTATTAAATTATTATTGACTGAATATTATATTATTATTAAATATGTGTAGATAGATATAAATTAATCGATCAAATTCATTTTAAATTCTTTTTCATTTTGGCATTATATATAAGAATGAAGACTTTAATAATTTAATTTAGTTGGTAATATCACGAATATTAAAGTAATTAAATGAATATTTTATTATAATAATAGTTACCAATTCAAATCATATTAATATCATTGTCGCAAGTTCATCAAACCTTCTTGTAATTAAATTCGAGTCGAGTCTTAGTCTGCTAGATAGTTAAAACTTAGCCATTTATTCCTTGTTTAAGTAACCATTGTTCTGTATAAGATGGCGGGAGATTCATTCTTATTATTTCCCACAGATGTCGGCGTGTTCCAATGGGTGAGATGGAGGCGGACTTGCAGGAAGCGAAGTTACGTGAGTATTCTATTATATGATTTATTACAACTGGTAAAAAGAAATAAGAACACGGCAAAATCATAAATATTATCTGTAGTGACCTTTTCCTCTATTATGGCTTATGATGGCTATAGGCATGTCTTTTTTTAATATGGCAATCGAATATTATGTACTTTATGACATTGATAGTTCAACTACATAGTTTTTCTTTTGAGTATTGCGATAAACCCTGTTAACATATAGGTAACATAAAATCTGTAGACCGTAAAGACCTCTTAGAATATAATTTAAGCAACACAATATATTTTAATATATAAGGTCATGCAGTTTCATTTACGATGCCAGAAATATGCATTTTACCTTATAAAGCGCCATAATTCGAGATTGACAGTTGACTTGACAGCGGCGCGTGAAAATGGCGGCAAAAATAAAACCCGTAAAACGTAATTTCCCGGCGCAAATTGTAAATTCGTTTTTGTAAGGAGAGGTTTATAGTGAAGTGTCCTCAGCGATCGCTGTATTACGTCACAACATGAAAATTAAAGAGCGTTTTATTTGAACCGTATTCGTGGGTAAACGTATCTCATTATGTGCGATGGAAATAAATTGGAACAGAGTATTTGTCGAACACTTGGTTGCCGCTCCCGATCCGCTTCGATTCAATTTGCCCCAAATTTAATTGCAATTGAAATGGTTGAGTGAAACGAAATCCGCTTGTGGAGATTATCCTTTACGTATAACGATGAAAAAGGTTAGGTAATTAATTTTAATAAGAGCGCTTAATGCCCTAGAGTAGCTGAAAATGCTTAGGATTATTTAGTTTTATTTAATGAAAAGTTATTTTTTACGTGACAGGGATAATCGTTTTAAATTAACATACAAATGTTTACCTACTTAAATAATTTCTGCTGCCTAGTAACTGGACGTTACAACTTACTCGTACATAGTATATCTAAATTAAATGGCAAATACGAAATTCTTATTAGATAATAATATCTTACAGTCGATAAATATTTAGATTATTTATTTATTGATAAAAAAAAATTTGATATTTTTATTTTATTTAGCATAGCGTTGCATATTGTTATGCTTCCTTCCCGTGTTGCAACAATTAATGAATACGCTTTACTATAATTATTATCAACTTCTATAAATTTAGGACAGGTAAGCTTATGCCTGATATATCGCCAAAAAATATCAAGCACAAGCTTAGTCTATTATTTTATTTCCATCGATTTTAAATATCATTTTTCTATTACTAGTTCTCTCTATTGTCTTCATTAAACAAAAGGTTACAAAAATGATTAAAGTTTTCTTCCGGTTACATAACTGAAAAAGATGGGATAAGCTTTAGTAGGTAAAAGCGTTAGTCGATTTCAGTGCAGCGGCAAATCGATTACGGCGCAGTCAAGGCCGGAGGTCAATTAACGTACCTTTGTCGCGATCCCCGCTCGTAATCTCCCTTCGACATCATTGGAGTTAAATTTAGGTAGAACGGGTAACTTCACACCGGATTTCTGTACGCCGATCAACTGTAAAATTCGTTCATTTGTTTTGGTCAATTTTACATTAATTAACATATGATTTAACAACAGATAAAAATAAAAAGTCTTTTAGAGACCACGGACAAGACGTATTCCAAGTAGATAGGTAGGAGATTTATAATTGTCTCACTGAAGACTAAATTAATATCATTGATTGACCTGTTGGTCCAGTGGTTAGTGACCCTGACTGCTAGACCGGAGGTCGTGGGTTCGATTCCTACCCAAGACAAATCTTTATGTGATGAGCATGATCATTTATTTTGTGTCTGGGTGTAATTTATCTATAATATGTATGTATTTAAAAATATATGAGCATGTTTATCAGTTTTCTGATTGCCATAATACAGGCACTACCTAGTTTGGTATTAGATGGCCGTGTCTGAGCTGTCCAAAGATATTAAATGATATTACTGTCTTCGATGGAACTTTTACTCACTGGTAAACTTTAGAAGCTATAAAGTAGATTTTTGTAAATAAAACATACTGATTTAAAACGTATTCATCCACGTATGTTATTATAAATCATACATATGCCGGGTATAAGTACGTCACTCAGATAAAATTATGTTTGCGCTGACTAACTACGTTCCAAAGCAACATGTAAATACATTTTTAATCAAATAAATGTGTTTGAACTGCCGCGTACTAGCACATATGCACTAGTATTATCTTCCGCGCAATATTTTACAACTGACTTATATTTTTTAGATAAGTGTGTAATACAAAGAATGACCTATTTAAGCTACCCCCTAGGGGACAGGCAACAATAACGAAATCTTTCAATATCCTAGTTTAACAGAAACTGGTTAAGTCAGTTTCGTGCTCCCGGTAACGAATGTATTGTCATAGAAGCGGGGACTGAAGTTACGTCTTGGTGCGAAAAGAACTGTGATAAAGGGTCAGAGAGTTGATTTTCCCTTACAGTTTTCATACAAAACTGAGGTACAAATCTTACTGCCTGGTAGCATGGCAACGCGCGATAATGGACTTAGTTATCAGATTAATAGATCTATGGCCACTAGCCGCAAATATTAGAGGCTGTTATCTACGTGAACACATATTATTCTCGTTATAATAACCATCGTTGTAATTTTATGTAACACTGTTTTATTAAAAACACATCTACAAATAATTAACTATATTGCGTTTATTAGTCCTTTATCCAAGGTAGTTTATTACAGTATCTTATTAATTATAAACATCAATACTCTTTTATATTATTAGCGTCACCCGCCAATCGAATGAAAATTCACAGAGCATTTGTGTCACTGATATTCTGTGGCCCAATGACAGCGGCTGTCAATTGTGACGAAGGTGCACGGAATATTGAGAGTAGAGGTACTATTGGAATAATAGGTCAAAGTTGTGCGCCACATTATAGACTCTTACAAACGTCTGGCCTGCCAGATGTGAAGAAGGTTGTGAAAGGGATACACCATTTATGTCAACGCACTGAATACGATTTGAAATCGAATGTCAGAGACGTTTTTATTCTTTTCAGAATGTTATTCTTTGTTCGAATAACTTTTGAATGTTGAAAGTATTTTTTTACCTAGTTTCCGACGAAAAAACTAAACATACATTTTAGAAAGATCTATTATCTGTCCTCTTTTCCATGACCAATTCACAAAAGTTGGCGAGACAATAAGTAGTTCTTTATTTTCATAAAACGTGGATACTAATGTATTTCAGGAAAAATACATCAGTACATTTAAAAATAAAGAAAGCGGAAATTGTACTGAAGGAATCGTAACACGTATCTCACATCAAGACCCGTGTAGAATGGAAAGCAAAAAGGAAGCGAGTGAAACCTTTTTGCACAATTCCTCACACACGCACGCAAGCCCATTTGGAAGATACCTGACTTCATTTTGCAAGTTCAATTTGATCGCATTGGTAGGTCATGGTATAAACTGTTTCAAACAAATGGTTGCATAATCAGGTAATATGGAATGTATTCTGTACAGGTTTCGATAACAAAGGGGACGCAAACACGTTGGTGATGTTGAGCAGTCATGAAAAACTTTACGCTCGTTGTTCATACGAAGATACACGAACAAAGAAAGAACAAAACAGGTATGTTCCTTGTCACTAAAAGTTTTACCAATATAATTATTAGCCGCAAAATATCCAAACATTTGTAGCGTTTCTGTGAAAATTATTTATGTAAAGCAATATTAAACTTATTGTTGTTTTCAATATTTTAGCGTTTATTGTAATGAAAGAACCTTATGGAATCCTTAAAAGTAAATTGATTATGTTTCGTAGAATCAAATCTTTATTAAATGTAGGCGAACATCGCAGCTGAAAATAAATTGAGTAGACGGTTATAAATAGATGGGGCGGAAGATAACTACGACAGCCTTGATTAAATATGAATAATAAATCTTAACATTTTTTTTTTTTTTTTTTTTTTTTTTTTATTAATATTATATTTATTTATTGTTTTTGACATTTTTACATTATTTATATCTTAATATTTACAAACTTAACTATATATACACTTTAAACAAAACTAAACTTAACTAAAAAAAAAACTCTAAAAAATTGCGTCAAAAAATTCATCCACGTCGCTGTCGACTGGAAGTGTACCCAAAAGGCTGGCAGCATTGCCACGTTGTATGGCAATGCTAATTCTTTGTCCGAGGTAAAAGCCAGCCCTTGGGTCACGCGAGGAGTCAACAAGACGTTTTTCCAGATCTTTAAATAAAAGGTGTGCACTCGGACCCCACGGTCCTAATGTTTCAACCCCAAACGGCTGGAAAGTATAACTTCCAATAAGGTTGTTATATTTCCGCCGTTTGAGGTTCTCAGCAGCCGCAGCAGCAGCGCCAGCACAGAACGACGAACTGGGAAGATGAGATGGCGCAAGAGTATCGACACAAGTAGCGTCCCACACTAAAGGCCTACCCATCTTCCAAGGGAACAAAGACATCCCGTCCGGTCTCTTGCCGTCGTCGCGTGCCAGGCCATTAGGTTCAAGTACAGCCGGAACGCCGGCGGCAACAAGAGCACGTCGGATGATGTCGTTTAAATTGGCATGTCGCGCCATGCGTCCTGCGCTACGGCTACATGACAGGCCGTGGTGTCCGAGGCTGTTGACTACTTCGCAATCTTAACATATGATTAAAAGTCGTTACTTTAAAATAATGGGCAGATATTTTCTTACTGAGGTAAATTGGTATATTTAGTAACAATCGAAACTTGAATATTTTTCTTATGATAACTTGATATTTATTGTTCACAGTTCAACTTTGGCCATTAACGTCACCAAAATTCTATCAACGGAGACGCAAAATATCGGTAAGTTAACATCAAGATACAAAGTTTACTTAAGTATCGCTATATCATCATCTTGGGCCAGCTTCGGTAAGCATTTCAGCGCCGAAAATATCTTTTAACTTTATTTCACTCAACAAAGTTTGTGTAAAGTGAAAATTTAGAATTAACGACTATCTGCTCGATCTGCGCTTTCGTTTGCGAAAATACAGAATAGCAGTTTATTTATTGCGGGTGATTTAGTTTTTATGTAGAATAAATTTCAATTACTGCTGACTGGAGAAGTAATAAGCTTCGTCTGAGTCGGCAGCTTTTTCAATGCGGTCGGTTCCACAATACGATAAATTACCGGCCTAATTCGATTCGCTGGTCGTAATGTGGATTCATCAAACATCTTGTTTGTGCGACATAAAGTACAATGGAGGGACAACCCCGACCCGCCCGTGGCATTAGCGACGTCCCCGCAATTTCGTTCTACTTTGTCTCCATTGCTTGCCGTCTCCACGGTCACGGAACAAATGAGAGATGAAAACGGTACGGCGACGTTTCTTTTCAGGACTTAGGTTGGCCGGCGGTATCATTAGTTATACGATACAACAAGCCTGGGGAAAGGAAATCCTTATGGGGCGGAGAAATTGATGATAAACTGAGTTATTGCTCGTTCTATTGAATAAACATTCTCGGTAGTTCTAGGAAGCGTTTAATACGGGCTTTAATTGAGCTACGCGGAAGGCCTTGTTATACAGTAGTGTCGAGTTCCTTTGCTTTATTTTTCAGAATAATTAAAACTGTTGCAAATTTTGCTACTCATATGGCTAGCAAAAGAAGAACGCAATCGTAACATTCAACCCGTATGTTTATGAGTTTCCCTGGTTTTCAAAGGGAAAGATATTGCACTCCGTGCTCGTATTTGAGGAACAAGAGTGTAATTCCCCGAGGTTTTGTCTTGCGGGCAACACATCCTACAAATGAAAAGATGCCGACATTCAAAGCGAGCTGCTGCATTTTTAAATTCTTGCAGTGGTCGGTCCGCGGGAAAAACTCGTGTTTGTTTGCAACTAATGGACTTTTTAATCGCGTTTCATATATTCGTTCAGCCAGTTATATTTGTGGGTAGAATGTAGCTGGCGTATTCCGATCACGCGGCGCTACTTACCGAGTGTTGCGTCGCCTGGATTCAGTTACGATTAGTTTTAATTTCACTCCCGGGATACTGGAACTATTCCGTGCTTGGCTGAGTCGCGTTGTTCTCTTCCGAGATTTATAGCTAAAGTTTTGCAACTGAGAAGCGTGTTTTAAAATGGTATGTACTTATTGCTTTACACGAACTTTCGCAAGCGTATCTTATTCACTGTCGATAACACTTATTGTAATTAAAAGTGGCTTAACATAAATTCGTAGCTAAGGTTATTATTTGGTATTTAAATTGATGCGGTAAAAGCCTGTATATTTAGAAGTAGCAGACACAGCGTAGTTTTCCACAACGAGCTCGTAAAGCTTTGAGGGGATGAGACATTGCGATTCATTCTCGC
This sequence comes from Diachrysia chrysitis, assembly GCA_932294365.1. NCBI lineage: Eukaryota > Metazoa > Arthropoda > Insecta > Lepidoptera > Noctuidae > Diachrysia > Diachrysia chrysitis. The sequence continues at coordinate 6,580,392 of OW028661.1, forward strand.
ATTTAAAAGCAAGACTGTAATTTCGCAGGCCTTTGTCTCGGGCCCGCGCGGGACGTCGGCTTGCAGGAAAATATGCGCATTCAAAATGGATTTTTATCGCTTTTCAAGTGGTAGGCTTAGCTGTGTTGTCTGTTCAGAATTATTTCACGACCTACACAATGTTCTATTGTATTGGACGTTGTGTGTGTTTTAAAGAGACTAGGAGACTATGTCATTAAAATTTACTTTTCCTTACTTACTTTAAATGACGAATATGTAAAAGAAAATTGCCAACAAAGAAAATACAGGTCCTGTGTCAACCTTTTATAGGTATTAGGTAGGTATTTAAAATGAACATAAAATCAAACCTGTTGACTTCGCTAACAACCAAACTCAAACATTTAATTAGCTGAGTTCGCAGGGAACAACTCGTAAAGTTTCCAAATAATAAGGTCGACTCGCAGCGAAGTGCGATGGTCAGTGTGTCTACCTACATACATCTAATCCCTTAGTTGTTAGCTTAGGACGTTTCACTTGCCTTTCAATTTATGTAGATGCGCAGAGTATTTTCAACGAAACCTTGTAAGACGGAGACTTGTTTAGAGTAATTACATTCGTGACGGGGGACTTATTTACCCATGTACCTGCGATATTCAAATGAGATGAGCTTAAACGGTGTCGACGACGTACAAACGCTTACCGGCACTAATTGGGCGATGTTCAACATGACACGGCTGTACATTATTTTACGTCACAAATACTTTATGCAACGTGTGGCCTTATTCAGATGGAGCGCATTACTAGGTCACTGTACTCTTGGAAAGTTCACAGTATTGATTTTATTGCGCACGCCCGAAAATATAAATGGAATCTGCTGGCGTGCAGAAGTGGCCATTGATTTAATAGCCGTGAATAGGTACGGCGTGGACACGTATCTACATCCGCCCATCAATTATTCAGATGATGTGCACCGGAATACTGTGTACACAACTAAAGTGATCCGGAGGGTGTAATGCGCCCTAACTAAATTGAATTAACTTAATGAAATCCCACGTTGTGTCAACGCAGCGATGTTTGATCGTTTAAATGTAACTTCAAGTACCTAGACAAGTTTTATTAAACATTCCCTTCCTTTTTACAGGTTTTGTCCGGTTAGTTGAGGCGAAGAAAGGATTCCAGTGTGAAACTTTGTTGAAGTGTAGAACAATTTACTCGAGTCATCGGTAAGTGAAAGTTACTTAAATACAATTACAATTATCATTTACTGATCATAGTCCCAACTCTCTGGCTTTTGTTAAGTAAGAATATAAAGTTCATTCTTCTATTCCGACTATATTTTCCGAGGAACCTCGCAGACAGTAATGACAGGGAATTTATCAAGACGTCGGTGCCACGTGGCGAGAAAGTTTGAACCTAATTCTGAGTGATGTAGACCACAGAATATTGTGGCTCGGTGTCGTCGTTACATAATTATTAGACGCTCGACGCCGCCGCGGGACGTCGACCCCGACTCGACTTTGACCTACTTCTTACTCTAATTTTCGCGTCTCAACCCCGTAGACAACTTTATCTATACCTGTATAACTTGTAATAACTACCGGGAACCTCCCTTCAAGGGAAAGGCGGAAGATATTAATATTCAGTAAGCTGCTCACTTAAATATATGAAAATGTTTCGTCATATAATTTGTATTATAGCTTTATGAGTGCAGGTAGTCTTCGGTTAATTTTAAAAGGTATCGACACGTGTCCCAAAGTTTAATGACTACGTATACTGAGCATAAATATTTTCACACATTACCGTCTACTAAAAGTTTATACTGTGTAATGTTTTCTTTCCATTACGTATGATTCGGGAGGTTCCGTGGAAAGACTGAATAAAACAACATTACGCGGTCGAGTGAAAGCTCCTATTTTCATATTTCCTTCAGAAAGGGATACGTACGTTTTATCTTTTAAGTAGATACACGATTAATATTTGATTTGAACTTGTTTTGTATTCGAGTTTGTCCATAGGGAAAACATTATACATTATACTAAAGACGAATGTTTAGTAAATATTGCAATAAGATTAAATATGACTGGGTATGTGTTTTTCATTTGGAAATGTTTCTGGAGTTTACTCTTTAACCATGTTTTTTAACAAAAAAAATTGTCTTTATTAAAAAAAGTTCTTGAGTGGTAACGAATTTTTTGAATAACCAACCGTTTAATGATTATATAAATAAATATAGATACGCCAAATAAAATTCGAACAACAAAAGTTTTCGTACAACAAAATAGTCTTCCGTTTCCACGTATTTGGATTTAAACACGATTTCCCATAGCTTCTGATTCTTCCGTATAAAATCACAATAAAAGTTAGTCGCCAACTTACTCCGGGAAGCTTTCAAACTTCGACATAGGTATTCAGATGTTCGTGTGCAACTTGCCTTATTTACACATTCAACTTTACAACAACCTATTAAAGGGAACTAAGTTTGGTTCTTCAGATGGAGAGTAATTTTCGGATAACAGGATTGGTTTTGATGTTCTCTGCAGGCAAAGTGGCTAAGTGAAGTTTGGTATGTTCGGGAGAATTACTTGAAATACTTTCTAATGTTAATCTTTTCGATTGGGAATGTTGTGATCAATCTACATATTCTAAGGAAAACACATCTACCTACTTATTTATAGTATAGAGGTGTTCACTAGCTTTTAGTTTTAAACACTTAAAGCTGCAATAAGGCATGTGACGACCTCTGTGGTCGAGTGGCGGTACACACATCGGTTTTCAAGGCGTCGCAACTTTGAGGTGCCGGATTCGATTTCCGGACGGCTCAATGTAGAAAACCACTTTTTTACATTGTCTCTGATTCCATAACACAAGTGCTTTAGCTACTTAATTTGGGTTTAGAGCAATGTATGTGATGTTGTCCAAATTAATAAAAATAAAAATTATAATAAAGTTACTAAAAAATACTACAATACTTTAATCTTTTGCACCTACCTTCATATCAACAGCTTATCAAAACATCAGAATTCACATAAATGCAGGGATCATATTCAAGTCTTCCAATATATTTAGGTATCGTTTATGGCTTTGATAAACGAGACTTTAATCCGGCAGATTCGCAGTCGATTACAGATCGGCATTCAAACAGATTGCCTCGTCATTCCAGACTAAAAAATTTGGGCGGCATCGAAATTACATTTTGATTTACGATACAATGAAATACCTCTCTGTGTGTGATGTTTTTCGTTTAACTTTGAAATTGCTGGGATGAATCTACGTTGGGAATAATACTCGATTGCAACATGGTTTTCGTTTCTGTTAATAGTTGTGTACACAACAACATAAAGAGATTATCCAACGTTTTGAAAAGAATTCAAAACGTTCCCATGTGTATCACAATTAATTTCTTAATCAGTATGTTAAGCATGATAAAAGGAGTCCATTTGTAATTCATAATTAATGATACGAGATTAACAATAAATAAACACGTAAAACGATTCTAGAAACAAAAGTAAACGAAATTACGATATCAGTTTCACTAAGCAGCCTTGTAGATATCTAACTCGGACCCAAATGTACAGAAATTAATTAAGAATGTAGGAACATTTTTCTGTACGTTTTAACATACGTATTTAGGTAAGCAATTAGTAGAGGTTTCGAGTAAAAGGCGAGCTCGAGGAAAATAATTTCAGTTCGTTATTCAGGCCCCTGTGGGCGTAATTGGTAGGCTCTTGTGTCCCACCCCGACGGAGCAATGTGGTTGTACATCAAACAAAACGGCCCAAATTACAGCCTTTTAATTTTCGACAATTAATAAATTGAATGGGTTTCTTTGTGCGTGTGCCGGCTGACTGTCGCCAGTGCCCGCGTTTTATCTTTGTAGTGTGTGTGTGTGTTACAGCCGCCTTGGGATGTACTGTTTCGTGATGTTAATTGTTTTCATTTAAACTGGGATAAAAGTTTTTATAAACCATAAAGTATTTTGTGACAGAAAATGTTTAAAAAATAATTTACATCGTATATCTGCCTATATACGGTGTTAAATCAGCATAAACAAAATAGAATATGAACCTAAAACTTTATCATTTACGAAAATTATGTTATTAAAAATATATTTTTGATTTATTTAAATAAAAAGTAAATGTAAAACATCACGTTCGAGAATTTAAATTCAATGGCTGGCAGTTTAATTTGTATAATTAAATTTTGTTTGTGTATTTAATTATTATTTTTTGAATATTCTATACTTATGACTAACTGTCCACAGGCACAAAAACATCTCTACCAAGCCTCACAGAATCCAATCAAGTCGAGTCAAATTGGCGTGCGATGTGCTGAAGTTTGTTCCAAATGTCCGTCAAGACGATGGTATGTACTAAGAACTATAATTAATTTAAGTAACTTAAGCTACGTGAACAACAGTAATTATTTAGCTTATTTTACATTTGGTTAGACTTTACCATTTTGGCATCAGAATATTTTCCTGATTGCTTTGGAATGATTTTAATTTTAAACATTATATAATATAACCAAAATAACCGTCTATAGTAGGTATAATCAAAACACAATTATACATTTCTTAAAACATTCTAAACGAAACTAATATGCAAGAAGAATACGTATATATACAGTCGACCGCACATCAGTGGTTCCCGTGATGTTAACAGCGGTGAAGCATTAACGTTATTTTCGTAATTCGGTGATGCTATTGATGCGGCCGACCGTACCACGTCGATCAGACCTTTCAAGTAGGATTGTTGTGAAAATGTGTTTTCGGATATAAATTCTGTTTTCGGATATACATATTTTTATAAGTAGATACCTACCAGGTGTCGGTAATGGTTCCGAATGAAAATCCGCCGTTTATCGGACAGTTTCTAAAAGTTTAAATTACCTTTGTTTTTAAAGGTTTTCCGTAGACTCCTTTCGAAATTATTCGAAAATATTTATCCGTTACTATTTCGAATAGATTTTTATTTCGGATATCCGAAAGTTTCATAGCTTCCCTGCTTTCAAGTACCAAGAAAAACACGAAGGTTCCACGTAAATAATGTATTTCCACGATCAGGGTCGGGCGAATACTTAAATATATTTTATGTGAGAATTCACATAAATGTGTACCTACGATACCCCTGTATAAAACATTGTGTGAGGTTTGAAGATAAAGTATCCGTATACAAAAGAAGTTATTTATTTTTATGACGGTGTTTCGTTTATTTTTTAATTGTTTGCAATTTTATTCTGATGTGTAATGGTTTTTGTAATTTGTTTAGTACCTACTTAACGGCTGTTTAGGTTATGTGCTGTTAAAAAAATATTCAATTTGTACTGAAATCATTTTATTACATACTCGTAACAATTTTTTATACCTGACTGTAAACAACTTTCATAGGAGTAAAAACTAAGTTTTATGTATTCTTATAATATTCTAAAAGACTAAATACGCATTTGTGAACTTAGACCTTAGACCTTAGGCCTACTTGCACAAAAAACTTAACTCAGAGTTAGTTGCTAACACGAGGTTAAATTGACAATATTGTATGAAAAACTGTCAAGTTAACCTTTAGCATTAGCATTGTTAGCATTGAGTTAAATAATAACCCGGTCTTGTGCAAGCGGTCCTTGCAGCGTTTGTTTTCTAGACCAAAACTGAACAACTACAGAAAAAAGAAGTACCTAAATAGTTAAAAATTTCGTCCGAACCGAATACGATTTTGTGAAAAATAGAAAAATAAATTACTTGGGCTTCTTTTTAATTATAAAATATCACCTTTACAACGTAGTGTAGTAAAATGGCACAGCTATAAATGTACTAAATATACAAACACAACACTCTCAACAATATAAATTAATGTGTGTGCTGTCCCGACAGTAACGGAATCCAGATTATTTTAATAAAAACCGTTTGAAGCTGCTTTTATGTTCAGCTATAAAACAAACATAAATCCTAAGGTAATAAAGTTCAATTTAAGCGCCACGCATTAACGAGGAGATATAAAGAAAACTACAAAATGAAATCAAACTTTAAAAGTCATTATTCTTATTCCACCAACTTTGTAAAATATGAGAGATATCTCTTATAAATATGAGATATATCTCATGCTTTTAGTTCAGCTATTAAGTTTACTGAACATAATGTTCAAAATATTAAATATATTTTGTGTATGGTAAGAAAAGGTAAAATATTTAGAAATAACCGGTTTCAGTGATGTCACAAATTGTTAAAATCTAAAAGAAAAACTTAAACGTAACCTACAAGCCGACTCTTCTTAAATTTTTTGTTATTTTAAACTTGTATGTTTATGTTCATGTTATATTATTGTACTCGTGTCGATGGTTGTGTTCAAGTCTGACCAGTCCAAAACATAGCCATATCAATTGTTCTTTGAGTAGCCTCTTTTAAGTCTTCTGCTGTGGTGCGAACTGGGCAACCGGGGCAACACAGGAGGTGTCCATAGTTTGGGGGACACCGAAGCAACATCCGTCGCCCTCGCGAAAGCCCCATTTTATCGATTACTTTGACTTCTACCCACTCCTGACCGGAGTCTGTTAAGGACTTCCAAACTTATACGTTTTCAAACACGTTTAAAAATAACTGCATCTCACTAAATTGCAAAAAAAAACATCTTAAAGCTATCTCAAAATGATGTTAAAGAAAGATCTTGTTAACTTAGTAATGGAATCTTAAATCTGTTGAAAATATAGCAACATTATATCATAAAAATGCTGGACTGACACTAAAAACTATTATGAACCGTACCGCAAGCCGACAGGGAGAAAATGTAGCTGTGGTCTCATAATAAGACAGGCTATAAATATACAGGTTAGACGCCAGGGGACTGCTCTGCAAACTGGGAGAGACGTGGATGATAACTTTGTGCAGTTATTTGTTTATTTTAGACGTTTACATAAAAATATAAGAATAACTTAAGTCTAAGGTACCTTACGGATGACTAAAACAACAAGTTCTGCGACTTACATCTGTCCATGGTCCGTGGATAGGTGACCTTTCATTAAGAAACGAGTGGGCTTAAAGTTTTTGGTCTTTAATTAAAATTTCGACAGCGGCAGTTCATATTTATTCTTGTGCATAAGTACTGAATGGATAGCGGAGAGGTATAAGGTCACCAATTCAATTACCACTGAGCGCGGTTTCGATCCCAGCTTGGGAAAACATTTGTGTGATCCACAATTGCTGTTCTTTGTGTATGTCAATTGAATGTTTGTGAAACCCTACGCTATACGTAATATTTGATATATACTTATATTTACTCAACTATCCGTGCAGTCAAATATATAAAATTAGGTTTTCAAATCATGATTTCGGAAGTAGTCAATTTTGAAGCGTCATATGCCCAGTGTTATTAAGGCTAATTTGAACGTTGAAATGATCGGTAATAATTAGATTTGTATCGGAGTACTCGATAATTAGTATATTCATCGAATTATTTGTAAACAACATCAACTAAAGAGCTTATTAGTTTTACCTACTATAACATACATTTTGTCGCCTTACTTTTGTCTCTTGGTACATCCACAGTACGTTATAAAATTTTAATTGTTTTCCACAAACAAAAAAACCTCACATAAATACCCGCTTTTACTACTACTACATAATTATATGGGTTGATTTCTATCTCTCGTGGGAGTTACACGGACGATATTTTGCTGTTAATTTAATTAAGAATATTAATCATTAAATATGATATCTTAAATTTACTGTACGGTTATTTATATAAATAAGCTGTCAATTAACAAGTTAACAAGAATTAACAGTTAAATTGAAAACACGATACGATTTAATACGAACTAATAAAATTGAAATATGGTATCTAAACTCGATACTCTCGAATATATAATATGTTCAAATGACTAACTTATACAAAAAAAGCTACTTAGCAAAAATTTAAACAAACATGTGAAAATCTATCTGTATCCATACAATTATTGCAGGCTTAAAATATTGTGTTAGTAACATGCTGTAAAATTATGCAAATATTTAAATCAGACAATTATGTTGTATGTAGTCATTAAGTTCTGGATTAGCAGCTAAACGGGATTATTTTGGACTGCCGTCAATTCCACAATAATTTGAAATTTGGTTTGAAACTACAAATAGGTATAAATTACATCGATCTGGTTTTAAGTCTCCGACTATCGGTTGAAACTGAAATTAAATATAGTTTAGTTCATCTATAGTTTCCAAAACTAAAAATATAATTGTGAATAATGCTTTGAACAAATTACGTTAACTTTCTCTAATTAATGTTATTTTCGTTATTTAATAATTATACTTTAAAAATTATATTTCACCGGTTTTCAAGGTGTAGCCAGCTCTGAGGTCCCGGGTTCGATCCCCGGCCGGGTCAATATAGAAAACAACTTTTCTACATTGTCTCTAGTCTGGGTGTTTGTGGTACCTTCGTTGTCTCTGAATTCCATAACACAAGTGCTTTAGCTACTTACTTTGGGTTGAGAGCAATGTATGTGATGTGGTCCACTTTTATTTATTTATTTATAATACCTAGTGAATACCTCTGGATAGGATAGTTGTTTGTGTATAGGTCGAATATTAATAATATTTTTTATGTAGAGACCATTCGAAATTCCGAATAATAAATTCATGAACATCATAAGTAAAACAGTAGGTACTTAAACAAACAAAATACAATCGTGGTATTGAGGTACACAAATAATTTATTATGTCTCAATGAAGGGACACGCTTGTCTGGCGTGATAAAACATTCATTGTACCAGGATCCTTTGTGCACATACATAATGTATAAATCTTACCGTAACGTTACCTTAAAACAGTACATACCTTATTAAATAATATTCTAAAAGCGATTATTATCGAAATATCGAACTATTCTTAAACATTTGCCAGTAAAGTAATTATGTACTTTTTCTCTGATTTCTGGATTTTATTAAAGCTATCTTGTGTTAGTAGTAGTTAGTAATTTATATTGAAGTAAGCTACTGACATTAAAATCAGCCTTTAAAAGATATTTTAAATAGTTTTTTGACAGACTAGAGGAATAACTGTTAGAATACATAAAATACAAAAGCAATATAAATGAGTATAATTCATTTCAAAAGTATTTGTTTGATAAAATGAAACGAATGGACTTCATAAAACGTAGAACATTCCCATAAAATATATTTTCCCCGCAGATGGCTAAAACGTTCTCCCTCAAGCCACCAAGAAACAAATATATTGCGATTTGCTCCTTCATTTTCTCCCAAGGTATTTTATTGCGTCGGGGTCTCTCATAAATTTCGCAGTCAGTCACATAGAAAAATAAGGTCTAACCGAGGCTCAGAAGAAATTGGTGCGAAAATTTCTTATTAGTTTATTTTTATTACGAGTGCCGACGGGTCGTTCTGACTTCTAACTGCTGATAAACCACATTGTGGTTGGACTTCTTATTTTTTAAGCAATGAGCTACGGAGCTACGTAATATATTTTCCTACAAAAAGTATTTTAAGAAAATAATACACGAGGTAGATATATAACCTACCTACGTCGACATTGTTTATCAGTAATGGAAGTTTAAGGTAATGTCCAAACGTCTCAAAACTTTTTTAAGAAAATACTGTCTTGTCGTTCGTAAGGCAGCAGCATTCCAAAATAGAAATAATCAAATTTGCTTGAAGTGAATACCTAGGAGGCAGGCGCGCTGCGCGACGGTTCCGTTCCGAACAAACTTTTCAAACGAAACTGCATTTCTAATTAAAACCCGATGTCTAGCTCCACAAATAGGCAACGGTGCAGGCCGAATATAGATACGTACCTTTTTTACCAAACTACATCAACCAATCAGCATTCTGAACATACAAGCATGTGCATTGTATACCCATCGAATAGTGAGTATTCCTCTAAAAAAGATTTGCCATCGAGAACGATTTTTACAATTTTTTTACAGAATTCCTGAATTTATTTAAAGTTACAAAGCAAATATAAAAATAAAACAGTTATAAACGTTTTTCATATTCAATATATCTAACAAATTAATGAAAAGCTTCTGTTATAATTCCGCTTAATTCGTCCAATATATAACAAAACCTTTTTATTGTAAAACTTCAATAATACTGGATCACAAAGGTTTGAATGTAGGTACTACTTATAGCGTGGTTAGCTTGCGAAGGTATAAAATAGGAGATCGTATAATGATCTGATTGGTTTTACAGGTGATTTACAAAATTTTATAAAACACTAGTATGATTAGTCAAATTACAATGTGAAGGCACATCTAGTAGCCATGTTTACATAATAGGTACGATTCCAGCAGTGTCACCGGTGGCAGATGGCCGATCAATACAAATACAAATATCAGGGATCCGAGAACGCCGAAATTTGTGTGATTTGTGTACGAGTGTAAGTACTTACTCGTAGGCGCTCCCATTTTGTGACCTACAGCGACATCGGCACTCAGAATTTTTTATACGCAGATACCAGCATATGTTCTCTTCTTTATTCTCTTAAGCTTGTCTAAATGATTTGTATGTTAATCAGACTCGTATCCTTGACTAGAATAAAGAAATCCTCAGTTAATTCACAATTACTAAATCAGCAAGAATGTAGGCAGTTTTATTGCTTGAATCGGTTCGGTTCCGATCGATTCAGTCTTCGTTGCCTTCATAAATATTTTACGCTCGCCTGCATCTGTACGTCGGCGAACATTTTATATGTAAAGGCTCGGAATATGTCTCCTTGAGAGATAGGTGTTCAAATATTCGTGTTGCTGCTAAAGTCAGGAAAAAATATTGTCATTGCCAGTACCTTCATGTTTTAGTACATCTCTTATTTCACGACTGTACCTTAGAGTTATGTAGCTCACAACAGAGTGTATTATTCAATCTTTGTTTCTTATTTACACTATCGAAGCAATTTTTTATGTAATATCTATAAAGGGGGACGGTTGTCAGATGTTAGGAGAAGTAACTTGGTTTACAATATCCTTTGACGCATAATAGCCGTATATTGCCCAATTTTTCTCATGTTCATTTCGCGTCATCCAAGTGCGGTTGCTTTACCAAAAGGAAACTTTTCAAATTGGAATAGTTCGTCGGATATTTCCCGCGTTGGCATCCATCTTTGTGGGAGTGGGTGACACCAGGCAGCGGTGTGGGACCGGGAGGCATAGGGGTAGTTGGTTTTTTCGCCAATGTCCGTTCGCTTTGTGAATACCCTATTTGTATTTCAACTTTAACGAATAAATACTTCAACTGTTGTACATTTACGTATAGGATTATTAAACTACTCTTCTACAATAGCTTATCCTACATCTACTCGAAGATTGTGCACTGTAAGCGTACTCCTCCTCTATGAATTTTTCGTCGACAAGGGAGCTATGAAACGAACTTATATTTACTAAAGTGTATTTTCTGAGCATACAACGCGTTGCTTCTATGCAACTACGTATTTACTACAAAAACTTCATGTAAGACGAGAAAACAATGTTTTATAAATATCTTAAGCTGAAAATATAGAGATCAAAACTATTTATTTTTAGGCTGGTTAAGTCTTCCAAAGACGGACAGATTTCCGGCTTCATTTAAAAAAAAAAGCAATATTAAAATGGTTACTGATTTTGAATTTTATAAATGATGGCTATCGGATCTAGACATACCCATATATTGTTTATGGCCGAAGATAAGCTGAAGGTTCAGTCTATCTCAGCGTTCCAGTATTCTACATGGCTGTAAATTTTTTGCTCGCTTTTACGATTAACGACGTTATAAATTCTGAACGAATGTGGATAGTAAAAAGTGGAGCTGAGTGAATTTTTGAACGGGCTCTACTTTGTACCTTTTTCCTACCAGTGTGTGTCAGAAACATTTTTCCACAATTTTGGGGAAAACTAATTTCAACCTTCAAAATAATAAAATACGGCCCTCATCCACCCTTCGTTGCCTAAATATGCAATAAATTCCCCGACGTATCCCCGTCTGTCACGATATTATATTATTTTTATGTAACACTTGCTGCGCCTGTTTCGTCACAACAAAAATGTATACATATTCCTGTAATTGTTTTCTTTTCATTGAATATTACAAAGGTATTAAAAAATAATCTATCCTTAAAATAAAACTGTATCTGACCAGTATCTGTATATAAGAGATAATTATTTAACAAAACGCAATATGTAGGGTCTTTTTAAAATCTTTAAAAGCCAAAAGCTAGTTTTACGAAAAAAAAACTGTAAGTAAACTAGTTATCTTTTATACTATATTTTGCTATAAAAGCCTTATACTTGTTCAGCTAGATATTTGATACGCCTATACAATATATAAACTATGATCACATGAACATACGTGAGCTCGTGTTATAAAGCATCCGTAGGCTGCGTAAATTCCATTATAGGAAATAGACATCTATAAAATAAAAAACTTCGTTGCCTAGATATCAGAGTATAAACATTTTCTTTGTAAAAGTATCACGTCATGCTTTTTCAACATGTGTTAGTTGATACACAGCCTAGAAGCCTGGATTATTTAAGGTGTTGTTAAAAATAACAGCATTTCATTTCCTGTTTTAGGAGCTTATGAAAAGATTTTCAAAATAACAAAAAAAAAAAAAAATTGACCTCATGTCGTTTGTCTTGTTTTTTCTTATGATTTTGGCCATAAACTTAAAAATGTATTTTGTATAAATAAATGTATACTTATAACATAGATTAATACAAGAATTCAACTACAAATAATTGATATCCAATTTTTTGTCTCTGTTATTCGGCACCAAAATCATAACAAGCGTGTCTCCGCATTACGGGGGCCAATATCTTATCACTCGCTAAATGTAAAGATACATCGCTACAGCGGTCTGGTTTTGATTTTCGATGTAGAAAAATTGGCTATTAATTATTTAATAAACTCATTTTGAGTTAAAATTTTGTAAATTGACTCTATACCAAATGTTCTCTTCACCATTTTTGGATATATATAGCCTTTAGATAACACGCTGTATACAAGTACTTGCCTGATGAGGATCGAAACGGTGATATCAGAAAAATAACATCAAATGGCATACAGTAATCGTCTTACATTTATTTCCCCTTAGACAATGTAGAGAAAAACCACAGTATAATTACATACACAAAATTAGCTTACTACGTTAAGTAACAACGGTTCGGGAACAGTTAAATACGAATATGTTTACTGCTGATAAACCCTCGGGGGAGCTACAAGTTCAGTTTGTACAATTATGCCATTATTTGGACGCTTTCACACAAATGTTGCCTTTATTAAGCTTGACAACGAGTGTAATATTTTTATTGAAATCTAGATTGGGAATATTCGTTTATGTTTCGTGGTTCGTGCTTGTTGTTTTAAAACTTAATCACGTAATATCTGAAAATAGTTAACTATAAGCAGATACACTCATCTTGTCATTTGGTTTACTGGAAAAACATTTTTAGTTTGGTATTTGTGAACAAAATGCATTTATAATGTGGAAAAACGATCAACTAACTAATTAATTGGGTTGAGAAACACTGATTGTCAAAGTTAAGCAGGACGTGATAGTAATATAAATATCTCAAAGGATTCAGCTCAAGACGATATTCTGAAAATGATGATCAGATGATGAAAAAAAAACGAGATTTCATAAATAAATAACCTTATTAAAAGCCCTTCTAGATTGTGAGTTTATTGTTATAATAGGCAGTGTGTATTTAAATAACTCCCATGTGACGTATTGATACAGGTATCCAAGTAGAAACACCAATACCCAAACAGTACACCAAGAGACGCTTGCAGTTTGTAAGCCGATGTATTTTTTAACATTCATCTAGTTATATGTTACAGTTCGGCGATGCTCGTTAGTGAGAGAAACGGGGACGCTACACTCGTTCAAACGAAAACGGTTAAAACGTTCGCCAGGTACGTTTACTTTTTTTTCTATTTTGTTTCTCGTATCATTTTTCTTGTGGAACGCTTACACGAGCAACTTAAATTGCTCAATAGCAATTTCAATGAAAGAAAAGAATTATGATTTTACGACCACATTGGGTGTACAGCAATTCTCATCAATGTTTTCTATAGGTACATTGATGATTTAACTACAGAAGCCTTTGAGATTTTTTAGCTGACCCTTTTGGCCTTTTTGGGTCCATCTAAAACTAATAGAAAAAATGTTTAGGATAACGACGACATAAATAAACAAAAGATAAAATGACTTAATTAATAGCAATATCAATGAAACAAAAAAATTATGACATACCGACCACATCGGGTTTACAGCGATTCCCAGCAAAGTTGCTTCATGTAATGCCACAACGTAATTTTGAATATGAGCAATATCGCTCAAGATTGATTTATTCTCAGGGTTAAGATGAATTAAAAAAAAATCGCTTATAGTCACTTAATTATTTCAACTCTTCGGTGTAGATTCTCGTCCGGAGTTGGTGTACACGTTTATCGAGCAAGCAGTACAGCCGGGGGCCCAGGTGGCGCTGAAATGTTCTGCTGTTGGAGAACCACCTCCTCGGTTCAGATGGTCTCTTGATGGTCAGCCTATACCTTCGCATCTTGGGTGAGTTATAACTCAAAAAACTTATCTTGATATAAACTGAAAACTGACACTAGTGTTTTATTCTTGACACTTTTGAGTCTTTACCTTTTTTCACAGGCAGCTATACAATAAATTTTGCTCAGCATGTTAAAGATCAAGATAAGACATTTTTATTCGTAATTTTTGATGGCGTTATAATTTAATTTATTATCAATTCTGTACTACGACAAACAATCCGCTAAGCGATATATGCAGATTCTGACAAATAAATAGTGGGCACAGAGAAAAATCTGACGAACTTAAACTACTTTTGTCTTTTTTTATTAAATACCATAAAAATCTCCTCGACATAATAACAAATAAAGATCAGTAGAATGACGCTATAATTTTTTCGCGAACCTCTCATATAACTCTGACTACTTAAATCCTTATCATGATACATAAATAACGGCAACAACATCATTATATTTTATGACGGGCTAAAATCTGATACGTTGCGCTAACGTCCTTATTTTAGTTTTTGGGCTTCATATTTAGATAGAGTAAGTACAAAAGTACAGTTTGGTCCTTTATCGCAGGGCTATTATTATGGAGGGAAGAAAATGTAGTTCCAGTGCTGTCGACCCTGTTTCTCTAGTGATTTTTTCATTTTCTTGAGCTGGTTGCTGTCCTGCTTGAGCTTGGACAGCAGGTCTCTGGAGGATTGCAACAGCTCCATAGGCGCGTGCAGCAGGTAGAGCAGAGCACGTTCCTCCATTTGGGGCACGGAGATCTCAAGCAGCTCGTGGTTGTCGGCTGAGCGCCAGTACCACCCCGAGAACTAGTTCTGCCGTTCCTTATTGCCCTTTTTATTCTTATTTTAGTTTTTGGTCCCACGTTTAGAGTACAGTTTGGTCTTTATCGCAGGGCTATTATCACGGAAGGGAGGGAGAGTGGTCCCTCTGGGCTGAGTTCCAGTGGTAACTACGTGCTGTCGACCCTGTCTCTCAGTAGTGCGAGGGTGGAGCATGGTGGCAGATACGAATGTCGGGCTACGAACAACCATGGAAGTGTTGCTCATGCTGCAAGACTTAATGTTTACGGTATATGTTTTATGTTTTTTTTTTTCATTTAAAAAAATGGGGTAATTTACAAAACTGTCATGCTATTCTTTTGACGTTGAATCGCGGAGCTCCAATGACCGTTATGAACAATCAAAACTACTTTTTACTTTTTATTTTAATGCCTAACATTCACTTAATATTCCCAGCTTCTTTTAGACACATTGCTGGCAAGTATAAAGTGAATAAATAAATTGTCCACATTTATTTATTATTTATTATTTATAAGTATAAAGTGAATACTATTTAATTTCTAGGTATTGTATAAATGGCCTAGGTATTGCATATAATACCGGCTTATACAGATTGCTGGTACCATTCATATTACAGTCTACTTACAGCTGTTGTTTATAATAAATGATATTTTATAAACACTATAAAAAACAGAATTGATTAATGATATAACTAATTAAAATCCCGTGCCAATCGATACGTCTGATTCTTACCTACAACATTTTATTTAAATCTTAGAAACTTATTTACCTACTCCCAACCGTGAAGTACATTTTATTACCCCATTATCGAATAGTCTGTATTACCCGAACACATATATCTTTAACGATTGATGGCTAACCATTGGAGCTAACGAGAAAAATCTGTATCCCGGAATTAATCCCTAATAGGCACTCGCCTATGTTAGTCTTAATGAATGGCCCGTGTTGCGATGGAGAATAATAAGGTGTTGGTATATACAGCCTGCAATATTTGGAACCCCTTGGGTATACGTCAAATATTGAAATAAAACAGAGCTGTACCTAATTGAGTAAACAACGTATAAACCTATTCATTTTACAAATTGAATTGTGTACCTTAAACTATAAAATATAAAGTCTCAAATATTTTTTATAAAATTATAAATAATCTAGTGACGGTTTTGAAATAGAAATACAAAATCTCTTTTCATTCCCAAAGTCGTCCATGTTTTTGAAATGTACCTACGGTATGTTTTTTCACCTCGAGTTTTGATAAAACAGGTTCGTCCTAGTTTCCCCTTTTCATTCGCAGTGAGCGTTGCTATCGTTTTCATTCCCCGAAACCCGTTAATTTAAAACCACCGGATCTAACCATATCGTGAAAACTAGTTAAATCTTTCCAATCTATCATAACGATAGCGTGATCGAAATCATACAATATATCGTTTCCGTCTCTCGTGAATAAACACATCGTTAACGATATTCCAAGATATTTGTGAGTATTATTATCAGGCTTACCCCAGGTTTCCGAATGGCTGATTTATTTAATCTGTTGTCAAATCAACTGATCACGACTGTGATGATGATCAAAAATTCAAAAGACTAATAACCAATCACAGAGCTTAACATGAGATTTGACAGGTGATTAACTAATTTTTGTGTGTTAAATATATACAAACTTAACTATATATACACTTAAAACAAAACTAAAATCTTAACTAATAAAAAACTCAAAAATTTTTGTGTTGATTTCAGAATTGGGTTTGGGTTTGGGTTTCAGAATCCGGGGTTAGTTTATTTTCTCACGATTTCGGTGGATATCGTGATTTTTTAGTTGACTGTCTATAATGTGTATTAAATTGTTATGTTGTAAATTGTATCGTTGACATAAACATATACATAGATAAATAACATTTAAGACAAGTACAATTTATATAATAATAAATTATTTATATAATCGCCGGTTACACATATCACAAATAAATTAGTATGCCCCATTCCAGCATAATTTATCAACGCAAGAGAAGCGTTGTAGAATAAAGAGAAATAAAAAACAAAAGAACGCCACTTGAATATTATTATTTATTACTGATCTCCGCAAACAGCTGTAATTTACAATTTTTGTCTGCTGCGGTGCCGTTACTTAAACATTTTATGTTTGTCTTGCTATCCTAAATAACTACAGATAAACTGTATTATTTCAGTTACGAATGTGTACAGCAAATACCGAAAAAATATAAACAGAGCTCTAAAAATGAAGCCTAAACGAGATTGTAAAATATATGCGAGAGTGTGGATCACATTATAAATTGTTGATTTTTTTTTTATAATTTAAAAGTGTACGTGGATTTTTTCTTTTTTATTCTAATTATATCAGCGGCTAAACGTTAATAACTGCTTATGTTTGCGTTCACTTTGTTTACCTCTGTTTTCTATAATTCGGATATCTTTAGGTCCTCCGTACATCAGGGCTATGAATCCTGTGAAAGCTGTCGCCGGCTCTGAAGTCACGATTTGGTGTCCTTACTACGGGTTTCCTATTGAGTGAGTACCTAATGTAATTTACACATTGATTTATATATGAGATTAATAGTAACCCAAAGGCCGGACCTTCAATTGAGCTGTAAATCTAAAGGTCTCGTAGTTCTTTCTATAGCACAAGCATTTATGTGTTCTTGTTGTAGAGAAAACTGAATCGTTGAGTTAGTTTGCGAAAAGGGTCCCCAGAATACTGAAGCGCTACTCAACTTTAAGACGTTCTTAAATGTCTATCTGTCGTTACTTTACACCTTAAAGTGACAGAGACAGCATGAGACTTAAGGGCGACTTAAAACTGACTGACGTTTCTGAATAATTATAATTCGTTTGTTAAAAATGTGCAATTAATATGTATAAATGAAAAACAACAAGATTATGATGTTTATTATTATTTTCATACTTAAAAAACACTAACAAAAATGATAAAGTAAATTTTGAATGAAATTTAATACCTAGTAAAAAGGACGGATATAAAAAGGTTTTGTAATCAATAGTAAAAGTATTTTATGTTACCAGAGCATAAAATTTCACTTTCATCATTGCTTTTACAATATGTATGGCAACATTAGGACTCGGCTCACGAAACAGGCCGAGCTACGTTGAACCATCTTATTATGATTACTAACTGAATATTATAGACGTTATTGTTTTATAACCTTTGTGTTACTGCGAACTTGATGGCGGGAGAATCCGAATCACTTGATTTTGTAAGCGAAAGTGGAACTGTTTTCTATGTAAATGTAACGTGTTAAAAGGGTACTTTAATAAGAATAGGAGGCACAGACTTGAGATTGTAAGACAGTCAAATATGGTTGATAGTAAGACGGTCAAGATCCATTTTTACCGTGTACGACTACATATATTTTATACCTGTCAAAACCTAACACTAAAATACCTACAAGTACATCTCAATTATTTCATATTTACTAATTTTATTTCCATTTAATATTTAAAACTTTTGCTAATTCTGAAAAATAGGATAAAGAAAAATATACTCTTATTTTATTAGTCTTGCAATTTGTGCTTTTTAATGTATTTATTTATTAAACCAAACACGTACCAAAAGTATAACAACCAAAGGTACAATACCTATATGTTATTCTGTTTCATCTCAAGTCGTTGCACAGTTAAATAAGTTAGTGTAAATTAGTAATTTATAATTCTTCAGTTTTTGTATAATAACTTTCGTGAGGCCGACAGACATACACACATAAAACAGACGTACAAATAATAGAATGCGTACAAATAATAGAATGTGTACAAATAATAGAATGCGTACAAAAATTAGAATGCTGACAAAAAATTTAATACGGCCTTCTAGTTGAAATCTCCACATAAAGCTCCACTTTTACGCAAACATTTAAATACTTTCTTATCTAATTAACATACTTAGAAATTCAACTTCTAAGAAGCATTGTTCTAGCACAAAGGCTCTAGTTTCAGTAAGTTTTGAAACGTTCAGAGCATTTGCAACAAGATTTTCTGAATGTTGCATATTCAGAAAAACTTTTAATTATTGAAAAGATTTTAAAAACCATATTTACCTCAATAAAACTTCCTTATTTAATAGTTTATTAATAAATTTGAGTAGAATAGATAATTATTGCTGAACTATTGTGATAATTTACTATAATAGTACTCATTTTAAAAGACAGTATATATTATAGTTATATTATGCATCTGTAGGTAACTGTTATATTCTAAGCCGACTACTGCTGTATAAATTCATCGCTTGAAGATCTGTCTACTACATATTTTACCCCCACCCAGTTCTGTAAAATGGGAGGGTGGTGCGGGCACAGACCCTCGGTACCAGCAGATGGATGGGCAGCTCACCATCACGAACGTCGACCGGAACCGGGACAAAGGAGGCTGGACCTGCTCCGTGCTCACTCCTGGAGGAGAACTTGCTAGGAGAGAGGTATCTACGTTTTTAAAAGACACACAGCTTCTATTAATCATTTAAGTGCGTGATGAAACCTTTTTACAGTCGTAACTATATACTTTGATGTTTTTTAATTCTGCTCCAGCTATTCTGCAGGGTTAGTTTTCCATAATCGGCCTAATTTTCAGAGATGGATCCGAATCAATAACATTATTGACAAATTGAAAAAATTACTCTTTTGTTGATTAATTTTTAATCCTGTATACCACTAAAAGACACGTGTGGATCAAGAAACAGTACAGTTCAGTTCATAAACCAATAGAGAGGACCAACAGTTAGCACAGAAATAAATTTTTCGGTGCACGCATGGACACACGAGTATTGATTCTCATAAGGCAATCGCCTACGCAAATTTTTGAGACATTTTAAAACGAATGCTTTTGTTTTATTTTTTTAATTCAACACTAATATTTTAAGTACATAGTGTCGTTTTGCATTCTCCTCAAATTTTAAAAGGCTACTATGAAAGACATAATTAATCAAATAAAATGACTATATCCGCTCAATAATTAATACATACTTGTTTTTTTAGTTATATAAAATTTAGCTGGTCATTGAAACCTAACCCTGTATTAACGTTAGTATTTTTTTGGAAACATTTAACAATATTATATGTGTACTTAACACCTTATTATATACATGGGGATATTTTCATAAAATTTTCTAGGTACTATTGACGGTTGATAAAACTATTCATAATAACTACTATCCAACTAAGCTAAGTTATATTATAGCTTACTATTAGTAAGCGCGCTGGTCCGGTTACTTAGCTTAAAATATGACCCACTTACTGCCGGGGATGAGCGAACGCACTACACCTCATTTTCTGCTTCACTTATTTATCAGTGACAGCGAACTTAATATGAACAAAGAACTTATTTACAAAACACCGATGTTACCGTTTCAAGCATTATACTATCGAGCGCTTAAAGCTTATTCAGATAGTGTATTAAAATTGCTTCAAATTTAACCTAAAAAGCCAAGTGACCATAATAATACATAAGCTATATAAAATATATAAAAATAAATCGGGTTTGTTGCACCATTTATAATTCAAGAACGGATGCATCGATATTTATGTTCTTTCATTTGTTGGATTCGTCTCCACCCCGAATAACAGAATGAATATAAAAACAGGAACGGGGACTACCTACTTACGCGGGTGAAACCACATGGCGAAGCTAGTTATACATTTTTTTTTTATACATACTATTACAGACTTAACAATGCTAGAATTTGCTAACACACACTTTTTGCACCTCATCTTGCCCTAAACCAAGCGTTTAATAATAATTTTAAACACTGTCATGGTTTAAAGCAGCCTAATACTAGTTGTTACGATATTAATCTTTATTTTATAAATATCTTCTTTTATGTTATTTATTTAGGGCATCAGATACCTACTTTGTTTCTTGTGGTCCTTTTTTGTAGGTGCAAATGACAGTGGTATCACCACCAGTGCTTTCTCCAATTGTGTTCCCACCGGGACTGAGAGCTGGAGACCGATCACAACTGACGTGTACCGTCACCTCAGGAGATATGCCAGTTTACTTCTCCTGGCTCAAAGATCAAATGCCAATATCAAGTGCACTTCAGGTAAGTGATAATGTTTAATATTAATTTAATCTTAACAGTAAGGAAAAAAGTCGGACCTTTACAATAAACGACATACCTACAAAAATATTACAGGAGTGAATATTTGTAATGAAAGGAAAAATGTCCACTGGTGCGCCGAAGCAGTAGATGCAGGTTCAAGACCTGCCTGGGGTTTAATTTTTTCTTTCTACTATTTCTATTTAATTACAAATATTACAGGAGTTTCTTTGCAATTTAGGAGGCGCTAAATCTGCTTTTCTCATAAGTTTATTGACTTTTAGGTGGACGAAAGAGGAGCAGAATTTTACAGCATGCTTCTGTTCAAAAGTTTGACAGCTGCTCACAGCGGTATTTATACTTGTGTCGTAACCAATACCGCTGGTAAAGCGAATATGTCGGCTGAACTTGCTATCAAAGGTAAAATATTTACAGTTCTAAAAAACTAACATAATTTTTTGACCTGTATTTAACAAAAAATTAAAAGCAGAAAAACGTTACACGAAATAAGAAAATGCAGTTGAGTTAAATTACAGAGAATTTGTACTACAAACAATTGGCTTGAAACTGCAATGCTGCAATTGCCGTTCATTGCAGTTGAATATAAATCGATATAATACGCACAGCTAACATTTTAAGCTAACTGCAAGAGAGCAATTCAATTATTTGCGGTGTAGTGAGTGATATTTAAAGATTAACTAGTTTACTGTTTTTGTATCAGTTCCACCATACTGGCAAATTGAGCCAACTGACACAGCTGTTCTTCTTAACGGATCTCTCACGGTAAGCTGTGAAGCACGAGGCCATCCTTCACCTTCAATATATTGGACCAAATTTTCTGGTAAGACTTCTAATGAACCGAACAATATACATGTAAATACTTCTTGCTTTGAAAATATGTAAACGATCGGTAATTTTATAGGTAGCACCGAAACCACGCTAGGTGGAGTATCAGACCCAGTGGTACTCACAAACGGTTCCCTGAGATTGGAGTCCGCACGAGCAGAACATTCTGGAAAATATCGATGTAGAGCTGATAACGGTGTATCGCCCGCCTTATCCAAAGTACTTACAATACATATCAACGGTAAGTCGAAGATTTTACTGCAGCATTTTGCAAATGTAAATAAAAATACAATTTCGCAACTGTATTTCTTTAGAGCCAGCAAGATTTGAAACGCAATCAGCGAACGTGACTGCAAAGCTGGGGGATACAGTTAGATTGGCATGTGTTGCTCGCGGCGACTCCCCACTCGCAACGGCTTGGAGTCATTCAGGACGAGCGCTACCTAATTCTGACTACCGGTAACTACAACTTATACATATAACGTGAAATTTTATTACTTCACTTTGTTCCTAAGATTTTTGCTAAATTATATGTATATATTTTAGAATGAGTATATCAGAAACTAGAAGTGCAGAAGGATTGCGAAGTGAATTGGTTATAGAAAGAGCTGACAGAAGAGATTCGGGCGTGTACCGTTGTCAAGCTTCAAATCCTTATGGACGATCTGACCATTTCGTGCATTTAGCAGTTCAAGGTAAATTTTAACGCTATTTTAATTTACTTATATTAATTTTATTTTGTTATTTTTTTCACATCGCCCTTTTTTTTTGTAGAGCCACCAGAACCGCCAGCAAATTTCAGGGTATTGGAGACCACGTCTCGATCAGTCCGTCTCCAATGGCGAAGACCCTACGATGGAAATTCTCCAGTACTAGGCTACGTCGTACAATATCGTAAACATGACTCCTCTAATACGGACTCCTGGAGAGATGCAGATACTCATAACGTTTCAGTATCTGCTCATAATCTGGACTCTTATTCTGAGTAAGTGGATGTTTAAGTACATTATATATATAACTCAAGTACATTGCTAGCAAAACATTTGACATCGTCGTACAACGTTCTTAAGTAAACAGGATGCTTCCAATATCACATCCTGTTTATGTTTTATTATATGAACGGGGGTTTGCAAAGTACGTTTTACGATTAAAGTGAAACCTTTGTATACAGGACAGAAAGTGCAACAATAACGGGATTAGAGCCGGCTACGGCGTACTTAGTGCGAGCGCGGACAGTGACTGCCCAGTTTGCGTCAGCGCACACGAGGGCTTTGTTAGCGTTGACGTTGCATGAGCCGCCGTCGAGAGCTCCGATCAGTTTACGAGCATCTGCACCGAGATCATCAACTATCGAGATAGCTTGGCAGGTATAGGCTAACGAGTTTCATTTCAGACGCAATTCAAAACCATGGTTGATGGACGCTACACGAATTTATATCATCCAAATATTTTGAACGAAATTTTAAGTCATTTCGTTTTGAAATTTGACAAAAAATTTGGTTTACCTGCATTATTTATTGTGTTCTGCAAGGCACCTCCATCATCATCCTGGAATGGGGAACTTCTGGGTTACACCGTATGGTGGTGGCCATCAGCTGACGGCACGCTTGCAGGAGGAGCCAATGTTGGCATGGAATTTGCGACTGTTAGGGGGCAAATAACGAAATACATTATCGAAGGTCTGGAACATTATACGCGGTAAGAAAGTGGGATAATTTTATAATTAATTTTGGACATTATAAGGTGCTAATTAGTAGTATTTTCAGATATTCTGTAAGTGTTAGAGCTTTTAATACCGCTGGTGCTGGACCTGCAACAGCTCCTGTTAATACTTTAACTCAAGAAAGTGGCAAGTATATTTCTAATTTTAACCTGTTCTCGTATTTTCATAATAATTATCATGTTATATAACTATGTACAACGTACATCATTAACAGTGCCATCAGAAGGACCTCGTGCAGTAAGATGTCGCGCCGTATCACCTCAAAGTTTAAAAGTAGAATGGTCTCCACCACCCGCCCACGCTCACCACGGTGCTTTACTAGGTTACAAATTACTCTACCGTCCGGAACACAGTGAGTAAATATTGACAATGTTTAATTAAATCGATTCGCTGTAACGCGCAATGATCAAATTTTGTTTTAAATCCAAGCTGAGTGATGGCAGTTGTTTGTTGGCAGCGGCTGAGTGGTTGGAGTGGGAGGTGCGAGGGAACAGTGGGTCCAATACAGGGGCGGGAGCGGAGGTTAAGCGAGTAGCTGGAGTAGAAACTCTTCTGCTTGCATTGAGGCCTCATTCTAACTACACCGTTCAGGCGTTAGCGTACACGGCTGCTGGCGATGGCGTGCCCGCTCATCCCATACATTGTACCACACAACAAGATGGTACGATATTATATACCTATACTATACATATATATAGAGTTCATATATGTGACTATCTTATACTTATATTCTTTATGTGCTTAGTACCTGGCTCACCAGCTGCAGTCAAAGTCGTAGCGACGTCAGTAACATCTTTGGCAGTTAGTTGGTTACCGCCAAGCCGACCAAATGGGCCTCTTCTATACTACACAGTCTTCTATCGAGAATTAGGAAGGTAAGTTGAAATAACTAAAAGTTATAGAAGTTAAGAATTACATAGAAAAGTTATGTTTAACCAAATTATCTTAGGGACAGGCCACCACAAACCACGACAGTCCAAGTGGAAGATGGCGACTCATTTGTGGGGCTAGGAGGATCGACAGAGTTGAGATCGTTATCTGAAGGTGCTACTTACGAGGCCTGGGTAGCGGCGCATTCTGCTGCAGGAGAAGGAGAGCCATCGGCACCACAACCTGCCACTACAACATCAAGAGGTAAGTACAAAAAAAATGATTTTCGCAATACCTAGCAGTTCCAGAAAGAAGTAAAGAAAACAAACTTCAAGTTTATAATATTTTTGATACTGCTAGTCTTAGCTAAGACGGGTTTTCTTAGCACCAATTTGCATGTAACACACTGCGGGGGACAAGTCTTCCTACCATAAAAGACAAATACATTTTCCAGCCTTTTGTATTTGGAGCTCCTGTCGACTGCACGCCTAGCCAGTTCATCAAATGTTGGCTCTCAAAGACAGCAGGCATCTAAAATAAACATCTCTAAAAATTCCGTCCTTTAGCAAGAGCGAGACTCCTATCATTCGGCGTGTGGGCGCGCGTGCAGTGCGGTCACTCCCTCCGCTTGGCCTGTGC
Source organism: Diachrysia chrysitis (assembly GCA_932294365.1). Classification (NCBI taxonomy): domain Eukaryota; kingdom Metazoa; phylum Arthropoda; class Insecta; order Lepidoptera; family Noctuidae; genus Diachrysia; species Diachrysia chrysitis. Next base: position 6,605,827 of record OW028661.1, read on the forward strand.
GTGGCGAGGGGAGCCGGCGCCGCGGGCTCGGTGGCTGCGCGGTGACAGACCCGTCACTCATGATCCCCGCACACATCTGACGCCACATGGTCATCTAGCGATACACGGTAACATACAATTGCAGTTAAGTTTAAAATTGATATTAAGTATCACTGTTTTGACAAAAATTAAAAAAGAAACCTGGTGATGAAATGGTTATTTAAACTTTTCCTCTCGTGACAATGAAATTATATTCGCCAACAAAGTCACAAGTTACTTAATATAAATTTTGATTTATTTTTATTAAGGAAAACTGCTACTACTAATATTTTGCTTTAAATATTATTTTACTATACGAATTCCTCATAATAGTAACGGTCATAATATGTGCTGTCAAAATTAATGACATTATTTTCCCAATTTATTTTTTAATTTATGTCTTCCTTTTAATAGAAGTGGATGCATCAACAAGTGGAAACTATACGTGCTCAGCACGGAATACGTTTGGGTCAGAAGAGGTGACGTACCGCGTGGAATGTGCGGCGCCGCCGGCCGCTCCTACGCTGAGCTTGGACCACGCAGCTCATACCGATGCCAGGCTCACTTGGAGAACCACGCATCATCCTTCTGCCCCACCACATGGTAAGATCGAGTTCAAATCTCCCCGTCTTATCAATGAATTCTGCCTATCACGGTCCACTGCTGGACACCGGCCTCTTGCAAGTTACGTAATAGTTACCATTTTTCAGTTGCAGCCCAGTAATCTGCAACTCAGGTCTTATCTATCAGACAACAGTCTATTTTAGTACCGTATTGTACAATATGATGCGATCTTCTGCCTAACTAGCAAAAGATCATAATTTCGTTTTTACTCTAATTTAATCAGAACTTATTTTCACCTAAAACAATTATTATCAATTAAACTTTATCCTCTACAATAAAAGCAATTGAAAATGAAACATTACATAACTTTGAAACATTGACACGAAAATTTGTAGTCCCTTCGAGCGTCCGATTTCTGAGTATGGAAACAATCTCCGAAGTTAGTAACTCCGTGATACGGAAAACAATTTAATAGAGTACTTTGGCGGACAGGAAAAGTGTCGGAAAATTGTCTATTCCAGATAATAGGATTATTTGTTTCATTGCTGAAACAGCAACGCAGTTAAAGTAAATCACCTATTATTTTATAATAATTATAATGCTTGATCTCATCTATTTTAAAGCATGATAAGTATTTTTCTTGGATACAACTTTTTCTTAATTTCTCTCTATTCTGGTATTAAATAAAACAATATATGTTGAAGAACAATCGAGTATTGTTTATATTTATCATTCTAATTATGTATCTTCCTAATTTTCTACATAACTAAAGTTTCTTCGTGTGATATAGATTGTGAGATTTATTTCTTACGACATTAATTAGGTTTCACAATCTGGTGGGTCCGTGTCCGCGACGATACCGGTGATCTGGAGCCGATCAGCAGTCGTTCAGAGGAGGAACGAAGGCTGGAGACAGGAGGGGAGGCTGCTAGCGTGGTCCTAAGGGCCCTGTCTTGTGGAGCGAGCTACTCCGTACGTGCAGTGGCACATTCGAGGGCTGGTTCCTCACCACCATCAGTACCGCTGTTGGTCAAGACGAAACCACCAGGTAATATAAAGTTCGTTAGGTTTTGTTTTTTTATCGAAAAAATAAACTGTTTTTATCGGGTTCATTAAATCTATTTCTCCTTTTTTTATTTTATTTATATACTAGAACAATAATAATTTCATTTCTTTTTTTCTTTTATTGTTTAAAGTTCTTTTATGTTCTAATTGTCCTTTAAACATTACGTGGTGTACCAGTACTGGTCTGGGAAGGCGGGGGGGAGGACAGACTAGAAGAGGGTGCTGAAGCGGCTGTATGGAGCAACAGCAGCGCTTTAGCGCTTGACGCTCGACGTGCGGTGCGCTGCGGAGCCAGGCTAGTGCGGCTGCAGTGGCGAAGAGCTGATGCGGCCAGTGCTGCCGTCTGGAGGGACGCCGATTTGACGTCACTGCATCATCATCGCGAGGTCAGTAACCTTAAATTTTAGAGAAAATTAATATTTCTGTAATTGATTTTCAGAATCGTTGTTTGATTATATATCTTAAATTACATACGGATTTTTTAATTACTATACTTATTACGATCACATGTTTGTAGTAGATATTTTTGTATATCTGTGTGAATGTGTAATCGGATTACCATCAGATTAGTGAAATCACTTTTGTCAACTGTACCTCTGTACCAAATGTCAGAGAAAAAGTCCCTATTTATTATTTTCGTATATGCAACGGTAGTTGTTTTAAATATCTTAATCGTACAAACAGTTCTTCGCACCTTATGAAATATTTTATAGTGAATATAAAATATTTCAAATAAAATTCAAATAAAAAATACGTTTCAAAATCGAATCAAATATATTTATTTGTTAACAACGGTATACAGAAAAGTCTAAAATATATATGTAGGAACTCTATGTTCTGCCAATGGAATTAGTGTACAAATAGTTTTAATAAAGTATGGAGTTTTATGCATAAAAATGACCCATAATATAGACGCATAAAAGATAAGTTATTAGCGCTTACATATTGAGGACTCTAAAACCGCTTAATTATGAAGTTTTTATTGTTAACTATCCATTTTACTTCCGTACTTATCTTTTGTACTATTCATTAGTGCAAATTGACAAGATTTTACATAAACCAGCTCGATCAGATTTGACGTCGGTAACTATGACGGTAATATATATTGTGTGTAATATCATATATATCAAGGTTTATACTTATATCCAAAATGTCAACTACCCTTCACTTCATTGTTATGGAACATCTAACGTCATAACAGCCCCCCTAGACAAGTGACATTTCGACAAGCGATAACGCTGATCGAATCGTTCAAATGTATGGAAGTGACAAGTCCAAGTCACGTGACTTATCGAAATGAAATGTCCTTTCCATACATTTAATGTCACTTAAGCGATTTCTATCATCGTTAACGCTTGTCGAAATGCCACTAGTCTAGAGGCTCAGGTTTCTCTGACGTGCAACTGCGGCCTGAAAAGAAATCTCTGATTACGTCCCTTGAGTATAATAGTTCACAAGTCAGTATTATTAATTTATCCATAGGCCAATATCAACATATCATCTCAAGCTCAAGAAAAAAATAAAAAAACAAGAATCAATTGGACCCGCGCTTGGAATACAAATCTATAAACTTTAAAATGCGCCTAACAGAGTATGAACTGTGAGCACCAATACGAACAAGTAAAGTCATAAAGCTATCTCAAAACCAAATTACCCTTATAACATCTGAACCATCGATATTTACGCATAATCTGTCGTCCCACTAAAAATCAAGTAAATCAGTAAACGAGCGTAGTAGGTACTTAGACTTAAAAAAAAATACGTTCATCACAACAGGCTACTAGCGATACGCGCACTTTATGTTTGTCTATGAATACTTTCAGGAGCCGTGCAAATTGACACTCGTCTCCAAAATTGTAGTACATATTCTAACAAGCCGGATAAAATACCTTTTTGTACAAATATCAACAACTTTATTGTGCCTACGAGGAAAATTCAGGTAGACACGTTGATTAAGGTGTGAGGGGAAACTGGAACGAAATTACGGCTTTACACTCGCATTTCTGAGGGAATACGTTGTGAAAATGGCGAGCCAAGATTAAAAGACGATAAAAGGGAGAAAATGCCTGAGATTGGACGATCCCATGTAAACGTGTCCGTTATTAATAAAAGTTAGGAAATAATGTTAAAATCACTTTATGTAGCCACTTGTAAAAGTTTAATGAAGCTATCTTTAAAGTTTTCTAACCTTTCGCAAACTCTCGTCTCTGGTGCAGCAAAGTGAAATCATAGCACAAAGTAAAATTATAATAACCGAACATCTTTTAAAACTTAAGCATTTTTAACAAGGATTTTTACTGATAAATATGATAAAAAAACAAATATAATAGGCCTTAAAACGTCTGTGTTTCTCGATGCCAATTACTATTTTTATAATACGCAATGATATTCATGTTATTTGACGATTATTAGTTTAATACTTTGTAACCTTTTTGTGTTAGTAAGTTATGTAATTATTTATTTATTTATTATTACTTTTTATTTGTACGACGTCGCCTATTTTCTCTCGAGCTATTTACGTAAGTCTGGTTGTGTGTATCCGTAAATGGCGTTTGTAATGCTTTAAGGTTGTCTACTGAAGTCGCGAGATTTCTTCAAAGACCGAAATATGAATTAACGAATGTTATAAATAGAAGTTCTATTTTCAGTCTAAATGTTTGTTTGATCTACTATGAATTCGATTGTTCAAACCTTAAGCATTGCTCCTCGAAATCCACCAACTTAATTTTCAAGGCCAGACTACCTAAATAGAAAATTTATTAAGCTCGTTATATACCATACAATATACTATACAATACCTAGGCAGTGTATAGATAACGAAAACGAAGGTAAAGTTTAATATATTGTTAATTTTATACATTACTTAGGTACTCTATACCAAATGCACAGTCGACAATGGTTTTAAAAAAAACGAGTACATGTAATACTAAGGGAATAATATACATTGAATAAAACTATTATTGAACATTTTGATGCCCAATGATCTGGTCATGATCAAACCTGAACTAAAAGTAAATTTGACTGACTCTCTAGTGGTTAAGTAATTTTGTCCAGAAGCGTCAGTAAAAACCACTTCATTTTAGATGCGGTAAGGCACTTACACAATATTGATTTTATGCAGACTAAAATCTATTTCTTTTGAACATTGCCGGAGGATGGGTGGGTACATACATTGACTAAACGCCCCAATAAATTGTCTACGCATTACACAGGCATTGTTTAAAATACCTGAATTATACAGATTGCCGGTAACATAAAAACTTTTAAAAATTAATTACCGTTTCGTTCTAACAAAATAATCTTTCGTTAAGACACGTGGTGCTGTCTGGCACTGTGTGTCCGTGTGCGCATGTGTGTGTGAGATTTGCGTTCTTTTATTTTATCGCCTTAAGGAGGTTTATTTAAAATACTCGTCAAAAAGAACGTGAAGCATTTAGTGTTAATATAGGTGGTGCTCGGAGATCTGGGCGCTGGAGCGTGGTATGCGCTGCGACTGTGGACCGCGACGGAATCCGCGCGACACCAGGCCATTATTTACGCTGCCACCACGACACATTCTGGAGGTAAAACTACACTTATTTTATTATTCTTAAAAAAAGAACATTTAATTAAAATATGTACGAAGAGTTCACTTGTGTCTATAATAATGTCCATAGAGAATAGGTTGTACTAATTTAAACTTACGCCAAACCTAAAGCGCGGAACTGATTTTAATGCGACTTGCACTAAAATCGTTCAGCGCTTCAGCCGTGAAAGGATAACAGACAGACTGACAACAAATTTACTACTTTATTAACTAACTCTGGTAATAGAGATACTGCGGTTGATTTACTTATCATTATTGTTGGAAAATACAATCTTTTAATATTTTCGTACTAATTCAGTGTATTTAAGCCTATTTTAACTTTAATAATTACGTAATGTAACAATATCTTTTTTTATCTATAACTGGCTCCGTCTTTGATTTATTGTTGTCTATTTTTTTTTTACGTTTTACTGAGGATTCTGCCAAAAACATCATCTCAGCATTTTTATAACACACTGCTAATATATATTTGTGTTCTCAATATTGCAAATGTACATATTATTATACAAAACAGCTGAATACATTTCTATATCCGTATTTCACTGAAAAAAGTTTTCAGCCAGTTGTACAGTTGCAATTTTTTAACGAAACAAAAATAATCGCCTGACCATTTTTATTCGCAACGAGTAATGTTAGGCGTTCCATTTAGTATTTTGTTTTTTTTTTACACCGTGCCAATTGCCATTCATATGCAGCATCTGGAATTAAAAAACATTTGAAATATGTTTTTTTTTTGCAATTTTAGAACTTTATCGTTTGGCGACAATACCGATATAATTCTATAATATATTTGGATCCTAATCCAAGCTTACCCTATACCAAGTTTCATAAAAATTTAATGTTTAGCGATTTAGCCGTGAAAGCATAACAGACAAACAGGCAGATAGAGTTACTTTCGCATTTATATTTTTTTTACGGAAGAGATTTACGCAATAGTCTGAGCGCAGCCTTTGATTGCTTCACCGGACTTGTATGTTGTTGTTTTATTTTAAACTAGCTGTCCCCCGCGACTTTGTTCGCGTGTTTTAGTTTCAACGGTTTTTCATTTTTGCAACATTTTTTATTTATGCTCCGCTCCTATTGGTCGTAGCATGATATTATATAGCCTATAGCCTTCCTCAATAAACGGACTATCCAATACAAAAAGAATTTTTCAATCCGAACCAGTAGTTCCTGAGATTAGCGCGTTCAAACAAACAAACAAACAAACAAACTCTTCAGCTTTATAATATTAGTATAGATTAATGTCTCATTTAAACTTAATATCTAGTATGGTAGAAGTACGGCTAATAATAATATCTCCAAAGAAACTTTACAGCAATCGAAGTTTTGTTTTATTCAAACCAAAACTGGGATTGTATTAACATTTTGTGTTTATTTCTAATTAAATTATTCTGATTCCTTTCAAAAGTTAACTTTGGAAAACAATTTTATGTTGAGTAAAAGGAAAACATACGTTGTGTTGAATAATTTTATTGAATTCTATTGGAGAATCATTGGAAAGGTTTTTTGGAGGCCAAAGTCCCCATCGATCACTGTTTATTTACTAAAAGCGATTTATTACATAGCCCCAGTGTAAACACTGTCTTAGAGAAATAAAGGCCTGTTGTTATTTCTTGAACAATTTGGCTTGATTTCTGAGAATTATTTTGGTAGTGTTTCATCTTAGTATAAGTAGTTACTTATAAATTATGATTATTTGTTAATCGAATCATGATTGGGGAAGATTACTAAGCTTGGCTGTTGTAAGGATTTATTAAGAACGAAAACAAACCATCTACTATATAAAACATATATCTTTAATAAAACAAAATTATAAAAAAAAATATTCATTAAAATCAATGATAAGAAGGTATAAAATACTTTAAATCGAAATGTTTTACATAATTTTATACCTACATATTATATGATGTACCGGTTTGTGTCTTTTGCTATATTGTTTCCATGTGTAACAGAACGCCTGCGCCGCCCAGTGGCGTTCCAGTCTGAAGGAGGTCAGATAAGCACGCCGAGCGGGAACGCCGACACCGAGCGTGTGCTCGGCGCCGTGTCGCTCGCGTTCGCCGCTCTTGCCGCGCTCGCCGTCACCGCGTTGCTGCTCGTGCTCGTCGCTAAACGAACGTAAGTTAAGTTACATATTGCACTACAATATCATTATATGTGGTTCTACATGCTACGACACCGAGCGCGTCCTCGGTGCCGCGTCGCTCGCGTTCGCCGTCACCGCGCTACAGCTCGTCCTCGTCGCCAAACGAACTTTAGGCTACATATCACACTTTATGCTACATTAATGTAGTTTTATATGCTACAGAACACGTTACACAATAAACACGCCTTTATTTCAAAGTCGAAAGGTTGCCCTGAGAATACTTAACCAACAAAACGTAATCATAAACAATTACTCTGTTCTTGAAAAAATCAAGTAAACTTTTTCAATCAATCCTGTGAACTCACCGTTTCGAGATACATATATGAACTAATTAACTTAGGAATTATTATTTAACGTATTTTTGCGTTCTTTCAATAAAATCATCCGATATCACGAAATTCATATCTCAGTACCTATTTTTATTTTTATATTCTACACATATAGGCTTAACGTCAATATATTTAATGTACGCTCTATCTGATATGAAGCACTCACTCATGGACACTCGACCTTTGGGTTCAATCTCTTGCGAGCAGAATTAGTGAAGTGTGTACGCAATTATATTCGTACAGAAATATTTATTTAGTGCCTGATTTTCAAAGATTTCTAAGAGTTAAAAGAAATGAGAAATTGTTTTAACTCTGTTTTTGCTTACATAAATACTGTTTTTCTTTAAAGACTACCTGCTAGAGGGTAATGTCAACAATGATAGATAAATAGGTACATACTTAAATAATTATAAGTAACAAAAAACGTGGATGGTGATTTTGGTCTTTACTTTTTGTACAAGAATTTCTTTTTAATAATGTTAAGTCCTTAAAACATTATTAAAAAGAAATTCTTGTGTGCTGGTTAAAACTTAAAAAGAGAAACATTAAATATATCGAAGACGTTATGGCATTCCATGCCATAACCTTTTATCAGAAGAGGCAAACACCTAAAAATATTGGACATGTATTTTTTTTCCTGCAATCCAGAAATTATCAAAATACAGTAATGTAATTTTTACTACGTGACGTCATAAGCCCCCACTTCTGAACTGTAAATCTTTGTAAATTTTTATTGTTTCGATAAAAGAAAAAGTACGTTTCTAATATTTTTTATTATCTAACTGACGGTTAAATAGATTTTTACTTTTTATACCCAGCCAACATCCCTATTGTAGCATAGGTACCTAAATATATACCTTACATTATATATAATAATATAGTATATACCTTTAGGTACCTATAAATAATCGCTACTAAGTCTTATTTGGCAGTTGCTAGCCGACAACGACCTTTCACCACACGAGTATTTGAAAGGAAAATTTTAGGTTTTCCATGACTTTCAGACGGTTTTAAGTAAAAATATTTGTTGTTTAGTTACAATATAATATATAACGGTTGTCGAAACTCCGTTTTCCCCGAGAAAGGCTGTATAAATATATAATAATAAATAAGATAAATGTAGACGTATTGAGAACACGATTCCCGCGTAAATCACTCACAGCGACCTATTTACAATTCCGGAACGACTAGTGTAGGCACGCCTGAATTATTTCCCAATTTCGTATTTTGGGAAATTAATGATTAAAATTGTATTAAATGACTGCATAAGTTTTTTGGTATTATTGTTTTCTAATCTTCGTTTATAGTTGAGTTCTCTTCGATCAGAATGCACGGATAGCCGAGTGGTATATATAATCACCACGCTAACTACCACTGAGCGCGACGTGCTGCGGGTTCGATACCCGCACGGGATTTACATTTGTATGATCCACAATGCTTGTTTTAAGTCTGGGTGTCGACACAAGGAATAAATTTCTTAGTACGGGAGTCGTTTTGTTTTTACTAAAAACAAACTAAACAAAACTCTAGCATTACTTTTTAATTTCCGTCCGTATTATGCTTATTGCTTAAGCTTAGCTTGCTTAGCTTCTGTTTAAGATTATAATTCTAAATAGAATAAGTCATTAAATCTGTTTTGCTTGTAAAGTTGGTAGATACTTAAATATGTATCTACCAACTTTACAACAAAAACAAAACAAAATATATATATTTTTCAGAAACGCTTAACTAATATTATTATAAATTTTCTTTATTTTACACCACAACAGATACAGCATTTTAGGATATAAAGATAATAAGGGTAGAATGGCGGTCTATCACCAATAGCGAATTAATTTCGGACCAAAACGGAGACCTTTTTAAACAGTTATTTAAATATGACTAGTCAAAGGTGACGCGAGTCGACATTAAAAGAATAATAAGTGAATTCTTATAAATGTATCTCACAAAGGCTACAAAAAAAGAAACCCCGTTTTTTGAAAGCATTTATTCTGATTTACTGAATAAATATTTTTGCTTATACACCGTGATCAATCTCTTAAGGCTCACAAAGGAATATTAGGTAACCTATTTGATGTATATGTACATTTTTGTTGATGTATTAATGTGTTATTTTTTCCAGAATAGTATATTTATTTTCTCGTCTTTATTCTCTTATCCCCGGCGCAAAAAAGGGCTGTAAAAAGTTTAACGTGTATTTGTGGTTCTGTTTGAGTCATCATGGCTTCTAAATACGAGAAATGATTTTGTTGTTTCTTAAACGATTTTGATTTTCAAAGGCAAAGGCGGCTCTAATTTTGAGTGTTACAAGTGAGCAAAGTGTACAAAGATAACCAGCTCTTACGATATTAAATTTTGTTGGGTGTTATTAAATGGTTTATTTTACAGTTATTCTGTATGTGTAGCACTTTATGGCCGTGCAGCGGTGGGGCTGACGAGGAAATTCGACGCTGTAGCCACTCAGTGGCCAGTACCGACAAATCCGTCTGCCCTGAACAACAAAACATCAGGAACTGCCAACATGACTACAAGCATGATAAGCTGTCGCCAGCCTCTGGTAAGATTTATTCATTTGATAAATTAATTTCGTTTTTGATATTGTTATTTGACATAAGTTTTGGATGCACTACTGTGAAAGTAATATATTCTTTGTTTGTTTTTGTTATTTTGCATTATTTAATTTGGTGTTTTAATTTAGGTCATGTTTTCAGAGTATAAAATATATTTTAATCGGTTGGGACGCGTTTAAAATCGAACGAAATGCTGTTATACAACACTATCAACTTGTAAAATACGATTTATTTATTAAATTTTATGTTATATTAAAATTTATGTTAACTTGCTTACTTTATTTGAAAGAACGCCAAACAATCAGCAAAGAAACTATCGGCTTATTTACAGTAACTCAAAATATTAAACGCAATTAATTCCGACATCAACTATGTAACACAAATAATTTCAGTTTTGCCTGCATTCAATTATTTATAAAGAGAATACAAATTAGGTGGCTTAAAATCTCAACTTGGAATCGTTCGAGTTGATAATTATTACAGGTATTGTAGGTATTTTGTTGATTATTTGTTGGCACTCATTGTATATTGATACGATTACTATACACACTACAATTATTATACAAGACGTGTACGAGATAAGTCCGTACGCGACGTTCGCGGTAGGCGGAGAGGCGGCGGCTGCGACCCTGGACCATACACTGCAGTTCCGTACCTTCGGCCACCGGGACAACGACGCACCGCCGCACCGGCCCTGCAGGAAGCACCCGCAACGACACCGGGAAAGGGCTGAGGGTAAGACTCTTAAAAACAATACCAGCTTTACAAACTGCAACTGGATGACTAATGACTGAATACAGTTTTAAGTTGCCGTTAAGTCTAATGCTGTCTCTGTCATCTTAAGGAGTAAAGTACCGACAGATAGATATTTAAGGACGTCTTAAATTTAAGTGGCGTTTCAGTATTCGGGGGTTAAAATCCTTATTTACCCACGGTTTTAGTTCAGGCTTTCATTGAAAGTCCTTCCTTAATTTAATATTCTTCTATCTTTTGTATTTACTGGAATTTTCTTTCTGTTTTGTTTAGACTTTACTGTTTCACTGCATTGAAAGCTCTCCTTTCGTGTGAAACAAGCGTACCGACTGATCCTTCAATTTTAACTTTTTCTGAATAACCTAACAATATGAATTAATTATAATTACAAAACAGTATACTTATACCCTTAAAAAAAATCTATACCTAGTGAAACTGGATGACAAAACTTCATTCACTCGACTTTTTTTATCGGACTGTTTTATGACATTGACGGTCCTTGATTATTCGTCCATCTTCTATACATATAGCTACTAGAATTTTCTATTTACTTTGTACCTCCATTTCTATGAAAGGATTCTGTGCGTACTGATTCAACTTTTACTTGATAGTCTTAAAACTTTAATAGTAAATTAAGAAATAGACTCTACCTAACGTTTTTGCCTTAAAATATTATGTAGACGTGTATTACATCTATTCTTAAACCCATATCCACGACTGAGAGTCGCGTCATAAAGAATATTGCGTCCCAACGGAAATCAAAACCAGATTCACGAAGCGAAAAGCATCGTAACCTTATAAGTATTTCTCATATGAGGATAAAAAAGCTTTTTTGCAGTTTCCGTTATGAGAAAATAAATATTTAAGTCATTTTATATTCAATACCTACATGGACGTATATTTCAAGTGACTCCAAGCCACCTACCTGCCCATTTCTTTTTATATGTCTTGTACAGTTATCCTTGACGTAAGCTTTAACTGCTACGCTGGACAAAGTTAAATTATATCGAGTTCATTAACTTGATTCAAACAAGTCACTTGGCTATATAATACCGGCCTAGAAATGTCCCACTGCTGGGCACAGGCCTCATAAAGAGACGGCACGAACATTGATCACCACGCTTTCTCATTGCGGTTTGGCGATTTCGGGTTCTAATTTTTGGAATCCAGGTTTCCTCACGATGTTTTGCTTCGCCGATTGTCAGTGGTGTCTTAGAAAGTACATATAACTTTGAAAAAGTCACATTGGTACTTGCCTATAATGGGTTCGAACCTGCAATCTTGTGTACCCAAATCCGTTCATTGAACAACTAGGCCACCAGGACATTATTATAGTCACTTGACTATTAGAACCTTAACATCAGACATCTGGCAAACTAAACTATTTCCCTCAACATGATCATGATTATCGGTGTGAAAATGAATATTAAAATTAACTAGATGACAATTAATGGTTGAATCCAACAATTGTTTGTTGAATAGTATGGTATGTGTAACAGTGGAGAAGCACCACTCGGAGTGCGAGCTGCAACAGCTGAGCCGCTACGAGAAGGTGCGCCCGCGACACTGTGCCCCGACGTCGTACTGCGTGCCGCTCGCTCACCACGGTAATTATGGGACACAGTTGTAGCTGGAAACCGTAGTGTGTCAAGTTTATCAAAATAGAAGCGTAGGCACCGTATTTTATGTGTAATAGGCACAAGAGGTCTAACCCATTCTTAGTTAATTCATGCGTCTTTGTGGTTCATTAAAATAGAAATTAAGCTGTGTAAATAAGGGAATACAACGGGGTCTCTTAAAGTTTTATGTAACGAGACAATATTATCAAATAGTGAAATGGACGCCATGACTTACTGACAAATAGAGCCTAGACTATCGATAGATAATGATTTCGGGAGGCTAGATAGTATAGCAAATTTTATCGAAAAAAAAAATCAGGACTAATACTATGCTATACCATAGCTTTAGGTCTAGTCTGAGCAAATAAATAATGCATATTGTGATTTCTTTCACTTTTCCTAAATATTTGATGTCCATGACTATTATTACCCGTTTGTAGGCGAGCTTAGCAAAAGTGATCGTTAAAAGTAATATTTTTGGTAATCATCTATTGACGCCAATGAATGTCCTATATAGCGAAGAGCACACTCACATCGCGTATGCTTGGCGCAGGCAGCGGGGGCGGCAGCGGGAGCGGCGGCGGGTGCGGCAGCGGGGGCGGGTTATCCGAAGTCTACGCCGGCGACTCCAGCGTGGAGTCAGGACCTGGTTCCCTATCTCCTCGAACCCACCATGAGCACAGCTAGCGAGTCACCATCGCCCGCGCCGATCCTCGCCCAGGAAATACCAACCATATCGTTACTGTCACAGCTGACACGCACATACCCAAGTCCTCGATACTTTGACCTCGTCGCGTCTAAGATACGTAGTTGTTTAATTAGAATCGTAGACTACTATTTTATTTTCAGAACTACGATGAATGTTTATACTGTTTTTAATTTTTAATCATATTTCATACTGAAACAGTATTATTAAACGAGTTACGACGATAAATATAACGCTCAATTCATGTATCCTAGGTGCTATTTTATTTCGCATAATTTGTTCAATTATTGATGTCTCTTGTGCCATTTGCAAATATTTTATCGTTAAGTATATTTGTATGTTTGTTTGTGACAAAACTTTAAGTATAAGTTACGCCCAAGTAAGTGCCAAACTGCAATAAATCACTGCCTGAACTAAAAGCTTAATTTTACAACGAAAGTTGTTTATTTGTACCTCATTATATTACTACGACTGTATACTTACGATCTCAATGTAGTGCCAATCCTGAAATATGTACACATTTTTAAAATTACGAGGTACCTAAATGAAATGACATCAAATTGAGTATCCTAATCTTAAGACTGTAAGGCGTTTTTAGATGGATCGCGCCATTTCCAATCATTTAAGACAGAAATATTGGACTTACTTCCAATCGAGACTGTAGGCACATAAAATCAAGAGTAAAGTTTTCTTCGACAAGACAAGTTAAAAAAAATGCAAATATAACAATTTGAGAAGTGTTTAATATTGGCCGATAATTTAATCCGAAATTTTAACCTAAGTATATCGTTTTTGGGGAGAAAACCGCGTGCAATAACCCTCTATAATCCTACGGGAATTAGGCTTTGGATAAACAAAGAATGATTGATTATGATTTCATTAGACGCATACATAATTAGCATAGACAACACTGACAGTTTACCAACTGGGGCCGTATTTAAGCAATCATTAGCCACCATAGTTTCTCGTGAAATAAATATAGATTGTAAACCCCATTCTCCTCTTTTTTAAAACGTCACAATGTACCCACATAATATGTTTTGCATTTAACATAACATTTAGAAATTACTGGAATAATTTTACATAGTATGTATACTACTGAATGTTTTATAACCTACTTAATAATAAACCAATACTAAATATGTATACCAACGGTTAAATTCTCGTCATTTTTAAATAATAGATACTTAATTGTCGATTTGAGCCATGTTTTCATTAGGGCAAAAAAAACAGCATTCCTTTGATTTTGAAGAATATTTTTATAATTAATACCGTCTTAAAGACGGTTGATTTGGTTTAGTTTCCTTTATCTTTGCTATTGCTGATCAGAGTCTATATTAAACCTTTGCTAATAATATTGAGTATAAGAAAACTCTAATATTACTGACACTAAGGTGCGTAGCGATCTTATTACAACATAAATATTATACTGTGTAAGCCTACACATGAATGTTTAAACACTGTTATAAAAAAAAAATACTAAGTACCCACACATAGGCACTCATCGGGTAGGTATGCAAATTTAATTCCTACTTTAATGTTTTCAAAACTTAAAATAAAAACATTTTGCTTAAAGGAATTGATGACTCGCTTTTAGTAAGTGAATACAAGATTTTCTATTTATAATGAGTTAAATGACGCAGTTGAAATTAATTGACTAAATTTAAACAAGATTCTAGACTAGAGAATAATATAGTTTCGAAATCAGCACCGTTTTTTTACTAGTTCTTGTAAGAATAATTAATTAAATGAGGCAGTTAAAAGTAGTTGACTAAATGTAAACAAAACTCTAGCCTAGAGCCTGTCATTAAATCAAATTGGTTGGTTTTTTTGGATCCAATTGGTTTAGTCAAAGTGCACCTGTGTCTTGATTTATATTCTAATACACTACGTAAATAAAACTAGTGCCAAATATCGTTTAAAGCAACACAAATGAGTACTATAAGCTAGTTCTATTTACTAAACAGCTTCATTAATGTTCCTTCCGCAAACTGCCGGCTTCCCGAAACACAAATAATACTCGGAACGCGAAAATACAAACACATATTTGTTCCCGCAATCGCGTTCGGGATGACCCGATTATTGCCACTAATTGCCAACGTAGAAATTAGACCCTAATGAATACATGGATCGCTATAGCTGTTCACCGTAGATAGTTAACTATATGTGAAAGTTAATAACATAGTTAAATATGTGTAAATAGTAAAATCTAGCCAGACTGATGTGTAATATCTATGTTAATTCGGAGCTTACATTTGTACATACATTTTGTAGATAATTTACGAATTCTAGTCAATTTTTAATAAATGTTTTTATGACAATATAATTGTATTGTGTAAATAACGAATACTTAAGTATCTATGTGAGAATCTGTCTAATGTAAAATAAATCTATTTATCGCGTATTGTTGTTTTATTTACAAATATTACCAGAGAATTATCCTAAAAAAGGACTGTGTTCTAATTAGTTACACATAATAAATGCCAATATCGAGACTATCTATCTATATAAATATAAATTAATTCCGATTTCCCTTGGTCACGCCATAACTTACTAACTACTGCACCAATTCCGATAATTAATTTTTGTTATGTTCTTATTCTTTATAGTACACATACACAATTTACAAAATACAATAACTTGTCATTTGATGTACAGAGGCGAGCTTAATTGAGTGTTCTACCAGCAAACCTTTGAGTGATGGAGAAATTTGATAAAGATGAGGAAGAAAGAAGTGTACAACTTAGTATGTATTTATAAAATAAACATACATAAATATACAATACATGTACTATGTTCCTTATTTTAAGAAAAAGGTTTCTACAAAAGAGAATGAAACGTGTCTGAAACCACCCGTGCGAAGACGGGGCGGGCAGCTAGTTAATTATAATAATACCTACCATTTTAGTCAGAATACTACCAAGTATTCTTACCTATTTGTTATCTCAATAGGTATGTTTTCTTTTATCACTTTTATAAGAAACGTAGGTAGGTACTCAATGTAATAAAAAAAGCTACTACTTACAGGAAAGTGGTTCAGATAGTACCTACCTTAGAAAAGACAAAATAATATTATTACAATATTTTAACCTCACAACAACAAAACAAAGTCACCTTCCTATATTAGGGTTCATCCTGCTTTTTTTTTGCATTCCCAGTAATCTCACAAAATACTACGAAATGTAAACGTACAAATGTAGAAAAGTATTATTAAATTCTTGTTTTTTAATGTACAGTAGAGTATTACTGAGTTATTTGAGCAAGACTTTAATATTATAAGTCAAAGGCGCGCTAAGCAAAAACGCAACATTGAAGCAACGGACTTCGGGGCAGATTCCAATATGAGACATTCCGGGAAAGCGATCCCGCCCTGGAATCCCGGCATCCCGGGATCCCGCTCTTTCGATATTACAACCGGCTTCCAGATAGCACTCGATATTGTCAAATGTTTTAAATTATACTTTTAACAGGTAACAATATAATTATTTATTATTATCATAAAATAGTAAAAATAAAGTAGAATTCACCTTTTTGGAATTTTAAACGATTTATGTAATACTAGCTTTTGCCAGCGACTTCGTCCGCGTTTCCGTCGTTTTTCGTAAAAAAGTCGCATATGTCCTTCCTCACTGTTCAGTGGTTTTGATGTAACAGACAGATTAACTTTCGTATTTTAGTAGGGAAATATAATATATCACGTTACAAAAAAAATAATCCTTATAGCATGATTCAGTATTCACGCGCGACGGCGCGATGGCTTATTATCGTATTTCATGTATAAGTTTAGTGTTTCTATACCGATTTCTATGATTCTTTTTTTATTGAATAGGTAATAATATAAACTTTTTTTAAATAGGGATGAGTGAGAGTATTATAAACGTAAGAGTAAACAAATATAATCAGAAATCTCCGAACTGCTAAGCTATCGGGAGTTACACGTGTTATTGTGAGTCAACCATAAAAGATAGACATATGCTGTTGTGGGATATTTTTTAGATAATTTTATGTAGAACATTTCCGTCATACATAATTTCTATGTAGCTTTAACCATTAAGGCTGCATACGCGACGGAAGCTTAAAAAATACCGTTTTCCCAACATTTCACTTCACTGCTCTGCTCCTATTGATTGTAGCGTGATCAAAAGTATACTATAACCTGCCCAAGAGTATGAAGAATAAATGTACCAAGTTTCGTTAAAATCCGTCGAGTAGTTTTCGTTTCTATAAGGAACATACAGACAGACAGACAGACAGACAGACAGACAGACAAAAATTTTACTGATTGCATTTTTGGCATCAGTATCGATCACTAATCACCCCCTGATAGTTATTTTGAAAATATATTTGATGTACAGAATTGACCTCTCTACAGATTTATTATAAGTATAGATATAATATTCGGAACAAATAGCGCGTGGGTACACACGTTCATAATCAGTGCTAATATCAAGAGAGTGCTGGTGGGGTATCGCTCCTAAATTGTGAGTTCGCCTGACCTTATTGCAGAGCTACGGGAAATAATAATAATGATACCTATTTGCCTACACATATCTAGAACTTTTTTTACAAAACATTATTAGAATAAACATAAATATAAACATTATTACAAGAAACAAATATATAAAAATGGCGCTGCAGACACGGCTTTACATAAAATACTTACACATAATACCTACATACCAAAAAATGTTATACTTACCCGATTAATAACTTCTCAATTCTGGAACCAACATATTTTTAAACCCTAACAACAATAAGGGTATAAAAACGATGATAGCCAATTAATAGTACCTACAAATTTACAGTAAGCTGCTTATCACCTTCCAACAGTTAAACGATTGTGAAGGGTGTGAGCGAACATCAGCGAGTTTCTAGAAATTGTGACCGTATTCATTTGTTATCAAGATTCGAGCCCCGGTGTTTGGTGACTGTATTTAAACTACAAGAAAATACGATGAATATGTGATTTTAATGGTAAGTTTTGTCGATTTATTTTTGTTTATTTGAAACATCAGAATATGTGCTTGTTTGCATGGATAGCCGAGTGTGTAGGTCACCACGCTAACTACCACTGTGCTGCGGGTTCGATCCCCGCACGGGACAAATATTTGTTGCTATCCACAAATGCGTGTGTGTGTTCTATGTCTGAGTGTTATTGGTGCATGTGATTTGAATGTTTGTGAAACCGATGTGACTTTTTCAATGTTAAATATACTTTCTTAATTATTCTACCTATAATTGGATACTGGATTCCAAAAATTGAAATCTGAAATCGCCAACACGCAATGAGCAAGCGTGGTCTCATGCTCGTTCCTTCTCTATATGAATAGAGGTTTCTCTATAGAAGGGAATAGGCATGTTTCCTATTTTTTTTTAATGTCCGCCTTGTACATTAATGAATTTTATTGGACAGTATTTTTTCTTTTTTCCTGCAAACAAAAAGTGATCAAAATACAGAGAACAAAAAATTTCGCGTGACGTCACTCCTCGCTACAATTTTTACCAAGGCGAGGTGTCATAAGCCCCCACTCCGAAACTTTAAAGCGCTGTATCTTTGTAATTTTTTATTGTTTTCATAAAAGAAAAAATACGTGTCTAATATTTTTTTATTATCTAACTGACGGACTAAATAGATTTTAACTTTTCATACCCAGTCAACATCCCTATTGAATGAGACTAGTACATACCTAAATAAAATCTGTCCACGAAATCACTTTGTGGTAAAAACATATTTCAAATAGAAAGCTCTAGTATCTATATACAAGTAGGTACAAGGACTATTAACATAGCTTCTGTATTTGAAAAAAAAAAAAAGCTAAAAGATCGTTTTCTTCGTTTTCCGTTTTCTTTTATGTGTAGGTAACTGGTAAGTATTTATGAAGAAAAGGTCTATTTCCTCTACGATACAATCTTTTAGATGTCTTTGACGACATTCTTAGTTAGAGAGGGTTGATTAACTTTTTCTGGGAACATGCTTTTATATTTCATTTTAGCTTATATTAAGTACCTTCTTATTTATTTTTTGTTACATAAATAAACTTAGAATTTGCAATTACAAATCTTTCTAAACATAATATTATACCTAAACACGTGTCAGAAGAGTCAGATGAGCGCATCAACCTTTTCTCATTTTTACAGAAGTCCTAATAATTGTGTTAAAATTCGCCTCATTAAACTTACCATTTTTTTAATATAGGTAATTTACGTAAGAAAAGTGTTTATTGTTTACTGTTAGCAAGATAATTAAACCTTATTTAGCGGTAAGTACTAATAATACGTTTCTCTGGTTCTATAGAAAGCGGTTTTAATACGATTTCGTTGTTGCAGAATTAGTGTATTGGCACATTAAATGGGACGCCAATGTAAACAGATCTGTAAAAAGAAAAAAATGTAGATATGTTCTTTTGGTTCTTTTACCGCGTCAGTTTTAAAAAAGAAGCTATTTTAGTTCGATTCGATTATTCGTAAGATGATGATTCTATAAAAGAACTAATAAACATGAAATATTTTAAACCCTAGTTTGTAGTGTCTCTATAAATCATTTTTCTGATCTCTGTACGCTAAAAAAAAACTACAATAATCCTGATTGATATTGTATTGATGAAATGACGGATTACTCGTGTATCAGATCAATTAATTTAATCATGACAAAGCTAAAATTAAATTTATTAAACATTCAATTTTATTTAATCTTATGGCTGGGAATTTAGCTTTAATTTCGGACAACCACATACATACTAATTTAAACAAATGTAATTTTAAGCATGAACTCAGTATGTACTTCTCTCTCTCGTCACTATACTTTTAATCATACATATCAGTGTAGTATATCTGTAAAGGCCTAAACATCTAAAAGAAAATAATAACACGACGCACACTTTTAAAAATAAGACGTACACATGTACAATTAGATGTATGTAAATTTGTAGGCACGTTGCATCGCCACGTGACCGGGGGTGTTGCCGACACACATTCGTACGAACACAGCGCCGATGGCTATTGGAATGGCGTTCACCCCGACGCCGCGACGTAAAATATGATGACGTAGTACACAGAAAATCTACGAAACATATTTCAGCGAGTAATAAAGGAACACAAAATTAAACTTATAAAAGCAACGCGTTTCCTACATTGTTCAACTACCCGGTAAAAATTAAGTATAAAAACAACCCACGTTTGTTAGAAAAACATGTTGGAAACTATGTAAAAGTATGAAATTGTTTAACTCCAGTATTAATCAAGTTATCCGCGGCGCAGATAATTTGAAGTTATAACTAGCTCCCCTGAAGAATACCCTCTCAGACGGCAGCGGTAATATTTTTTCAGTTTTATTTTCCGATGAAATATTTCATAATCCGTTCATCCAGTGGTCAGTAAAAGGGGAGAATGGGGTGGCCCCTACTCTTTTTCCGCTGCGAGTCCATTTAACTAGCCAAACTCCTCCCCACCCTCCATCACCTTATCCTCCCCTATCGGGTGGCGAACGTCCACGTTTGTTCAGGAAAAAAACGGAAAAATGCTCTCAAACAAAAACACGAATGGAGCGTTCAGCGCGAATCGAAAATTAATTACAGCTTTGGAGTGTTTTTTGTATCGGTTCTGCCACACAAAGCTACTATAAAGCTTTTAAAAGACACTGCGGGGTGATTGAGTTGCCTTTGACACAAAGATAACATCGTGTATCATTTACTTTTGTTACTTCCGGAAGAGACCTACAGAAGTACCTACGTACTATATACCATTATGTTTGTACTATGTTCTACATCGATGTCGCAAGCCATATCTGCATTTTAGGTCACCTTTTTGCTAACTACTATGGATAAATGAAATACTTAGTAGCAAAAAACGCGTAGCCTTACTCCGCTCTAGAA
Organism: Diachrysia chrysitis; assembly: GCA_932294365.1. Taxonomy (NCBI): domain Eukaryota; kingdom Metazoa; phylum Arthropoda; class Insecta; order Lepidoptera; family Noctuidae; genus Diachrysia; species Diachrysia chrysitis. The sequence goes on from OW028661.1 coordinate 6,627,057, forward strand.
TATAGGTAACCCAAGGCTGTAAACTCTCAACACAAACACGACGAGACGGTTCAAAACATCTTATTGTAATTCTAACAAACTTACAATCAACTATCATTATTTCGAGCTATTTTTTAACAACACAATAAGTTTTTATTTTAAGTTTACAAAATTTTATGCAATATTTTACATTAGCTGGTTAGATAGATTACTATTTTACAACATGCTGAGATTATATCCTTCATGTCGCGAACACACTGGATTAATGAAATCATGTCATGAGTGAATTTCAAGAAATCGCTTTTTTATTTTCGGTAAACTTTTTTAATATTGAGTTTTTTTTTAATTTAATCTATAGATTCTTTTCTCTTCTTTATGGTTATGTGTAAGGACTTAAAACCAGCAAAATATTTTCACAAACGTATGAGATTTACGTGGTTAAATTTTTTATCTAACAGTAATGAAAGTAGGTCTTGCAACTTAATGAAATTATTTCAACATAAATTAAATTCACCTATTTCATTCCTCATCTATACAAATAAATAAAATTGAACTGTTTGTTTGTATTGCCGTATTAACCGCTTATTACACGCATATGAAATGTATGCACACCTATCCGATATCTCCTAATAACAAAAAACAATTTGTTTGTCTGTTTATTCCTCTATCAGTCTATAGTCTATGTCGGCTGGACCTATTTCGAACAGACTTTTTACTGCCAGATAACTCATTGTTTAAAGGATTAATCTAGACTACTTTCGTACTACTAATTTAATGACTTGAAATCGAATGTTTACTACTCCTAATACCCACTACTAATGTAATTTATCATTGAATTATTTATTTAATGTAAGACCTATTCTTTGTTAAAACAAATTTCGTTGTAACTCAAATACAGTTAGGTAGCGCCATCTCGTGGTAGCTGGATAAACTAATATCATGAATAGTCTCGAACGAACATAACTCATGAATAAAGTAAAGCGTCTATGCAAATATGAAACAACCTTTATTTATGTTTTTATATCTAAGTAATGACTTTTCGCAAGATTATAAAAAAAAAAATCAGAAATTATGTGTATGAAAAGATTTTATGTTTGAGAGCTTTAAGCTAATTTGACTTTATTAGTGTAAAATCTTCGCTAACCACAAGATAACAGAATTTTTGCATTCTGCATATTTGCCTTCCACAACGCATTTTATAGGATAACACAGTATCCCGTAACAATGCGCTTATTAGGTACACTATCCTGAATTTAGGATCTTAAATGAATCGTTCCTGAATTTAACAATATGTAATCACGAGCTTCTGCCTCAGTGGTGCAGGGAGTAGGTCCTCTCCCTAAAGCAGCTGGTTCCACCACCATATTAAAACCTCAATCTCGATAAAATTTTAGTTACATTTTTTTTAACTTTCGTTAGAATTGATAACAATTAAAACTGACCGTCTTGAGACACCGACGCTTGAATGCTTATAATTAGGGTTTCGTTTGATACCGAAACGAGTGGGGCACCTCTAATATCTTTGCGTAAGTACAGACGGTTTATTAGTTTTAACACCTATATTACGCCACGATCGCTCAAGCTTACGCATCTACGCAGTTATCAAAAATTATTTTACCTTATATCATATCCCAGTTTTCAAAGTATCATATAGAAGAAACCGAACCGTCTATTAGAAACGCCTGTAATATAATCACGGGTAGGTATCCTCAATAGATGGCGTTGTTACATCAGTCCTAAATCGCTCTATGGTTTCGTTACACGAATTTCATTAGATGATAAACTTTATCATCCCGTTATCCCGTAATATTCTAAAATCCCTATTAATATGTACTTAGAGGTGTTTATGTCTAAAACTTATTAGTTTTTGTAGTCTCAAATGTTTGGTTTTATTTATCCTTCCGTCCCTGAGATTTGTTTGCCGTTTGATCCTATAGGAGACCTACGCTGGGTACTAGAATGCCTACAGACTTGTAACCTTGACGGTTATACACTCACCTCGATTAGGATATAGGGCGGCACTCTTAGAATAAAATATTTAACAGATTTTAAATATAATGTGAGTTGCAAAATTGTTACTCAATTGTAAATGATACTGATCGCTTTGATTAACTCGTAGGTACTTTAAATTCATATTTTGTAAATCACCGTTTTCAATTTTTCCCTTCGCCCTCTGTCTTTCGCCCACTTAGTATTTCAGAACGCCATTATGAATATTTTAGACACACTTTCTTAAACCTCTATCTATATATCTATATATTTTACACCTTAAAGTGATAGAGACAGCGTGAGACTTAACGGCCACTCAAAACTGATTTAAGTTTCAGAACGTAGCCATTCGTTCGTATTTATATTTGATCTTTTAAATACTACCATATATAAATCTTGTGGTACCTATACAATTAAAATGTTTTAATAATATATCAACAATAAACGCAAGTTGCAGTTCAACTTCTGACGTAACATGTCAGGCTGTTGTTGAATGCATAAATTACCAAGAATGGCTTCGATCCACACTAGGGATCAATGAACTGTTATGCAACTACGTTCACCCCTATGACATGATTTGCTTGAGTAAAATAAAAAAGGAACTTGGATATTATGTTACTTTATTTTTTATGCTTACATGAAACAAAACACTGTAATAACACATTTATCGTAAATAGCACTGAAATACATTTTATAATTGAAATATTTTAAATCATTATCGATAAAAGACAATAAACGATCAAATCGCCTCCAGCGAGCTCAAAACAAATGACGTGTAAAAGTGATTGTATATCCTAATTGCATAATAAACTATTTAATTTCATAAGTGAAACATACATAGATCGAACTAACTTAACTAAATAACTTGTCAATAATACCTACCTCTACCTACTACTACCTACGGGCTACGGTAGAACTAACACTGTATATGTGTGCAAATCAACTATGAAACGTGAACACAGTATTCCTGAACTAACAAAGCGTAAAACAAATTGTTATGTACACTGTACACGTTCAAATTTCGCTATTTTTGCTGAATGGAAAACAAAATGCTGACTATCCAATGTTACTGAGGCGAACAAAGGAGGTAATTTTACTAAATTGTTGGAGTGGGTAAATATTACATAACTTTTTTACATAGGTGTATCTTCTGCCAAGCCTTGTTAGGGTTGGCTTCCAGGTTAACCGATTTCAGCTGAATACCGTATTTTACATGGAGCGACTGCCTATCTGACCTCCACAACCCATTTCACCGAGTAACACAGTATCCCATTGTAAGTTGTTCTCAGAAATTGCTTAACGACATCCAAAGACTGTCAACGTATGACAGTCGGGACCAAGCTTTCCGAGGGACGGAAGGGTCTCGAAATATTCACAAATGGTCACCCATCCACGGACTAACCGCGGCGAGCGAGGCTTAACCTTTATTATCGGTCAAGCCATACCTTACACTTAGCTACGAGCACCTCTTTTTTAACATAGGTGTGTGTACTTTACTATATCATCGAACCTACTAATCTGGAGCACTACAACACTATTTTACTCAGTTATAGCTAAGTAGGGGTAGTAGTAGGGGTAGTAATATGGTTGAATTCGGTGTATATTCAGAGGGTTTTACCAAAGTATGCGTTATTTGAATTATTGAAAACATTTAGTCAAAAGCCAAAATTCTTAAAAAATGTAGCCTTTTAAAAATAATGTTCCAGATGAATAGACTATATCGCAAACAAAATAAGGAAGGAACATAAAAACCTTTTTAATAAAACCATAAGCTTTATCACAATCATTGTTTCAAACATAAATCGGCTTACTTTAGCTCCCAGAAATTTATTATACTCATAAAGATGGGACAACAAACCGATCCTCATAATAGCATTTCAAAATTACATTTAAATGGAAAAGAAGATATTTTGGGAACCCCAAATTGTGACTAATTGAAAACGGCTCATAATTTTACGCCCTCTTAACCTAATTTAGATTATATCTGTCTTTAATTGAATTGAATTTAGAAATTATTTTAAATGTCTTTGTAATGGTTCTGATTATACTTTTATAGCTCTAAAGTAGTCTGGTGGTACTTCATTTGTATGATTATAGCATGAAAATAATTTTATTAAACTTAACTTTTGATGACCCAATTTTGATATCCTTGGCCAAGCAGGTTTGTTAAAATAGATGCCAATTACCTTACTATTAAAATTTTAATTTCATGAAGTTACTTATTATTAAAGTTCTGCTTTAAAGGTGATAGAATTCGTTAAATATGTAGAGTCAGTATGTACAATACAGGTGTAGAAAAAGCCAGGTTAAGCCACAAAATAAATTTATTTTCATAAACATCTAAAAACAAGGAACAACATGTTTTCCTCTACAACGTCAATGTGTCTACAACAGTGTTTAAAGCTCGCGTGAAAGCATCGTGTGCATTCTAAGTTAGCTGCGCAGCGTTCGAGTCGCGTGTCGGTAACGCGACTACCTGCAGTAGCCCTCGCCCTGCAGGAACAACCTGAATGCTTCCGCTATCTTAGTGGGCTGCTCCTCCAGCACCATGCCGCAGTCGGAGATGTTCAACCACGACGTCTTCGACGGGTCCAGACGACCGTTGAATGTCACCGTGTCGTCAACATGCGGGGACAAAGAACCCGTCACGTTCAACACAGGCACCTTTATAGAATGCGTGTCTCTCGAGATACTCAGATCCGTTCTGCGCAAATACGAGTCAATGAACATAGCTAGGTTGACAGGGTTGACGTGCGAGAAACATTCTTTGTAAACCTGCGCTAAGTCGTGGTTGCGATCGTCAGTACTGCGACCGAAATGATGCCACATTAGGTAATCGAGCGCCCCCTGTGTCATGCCGCTCGATCGTAACTGTCTAGTGTTTATTTTCTGGTAAAGCCATTCAGTCCACCCGGCTTGAGTCGATGTACAGTTTATCAAGACTAACGCGTCTACTTTTTGAGGGCTAACAAGAGCATAGCGCGCTAAAATGTTTGCTCCAGCACCAACTCCAACACCGATGAATGATCTAATCCCAAAATGTCCAAGGATGAAATCTATCTGGGAAGCCAGTGCATCCATGCTTGGATAAGTATAATCTTCTGGCAGTGTCGGGGCGCCCTCTTCTTGGCCCGGCGCAGTTACATGATAAATACAAAATTTTTCCATTAAAGCTCTCATGTCAATAAAATTAAAGAAAGCCTGAAAATTGGCGGCATAGTTGAGTCCAAGGTCATGGTAGGTAATGATGGCGCGCTTGTTCCGGTCCCCGCGGACGGCGACGAGCAGGTCCCCGCGGGAAGTCCTCACCCTCTCCTCCACGCATGCGCCGTCGTTCTGCAATCGTCTATTTGATGGGAAATGTAATTGAACGCTTTTTAGCTCGTCTTCAAAATTGTCTGATGACATCATATTGAGTAAAGCAATGTTTTCGTGTACAGTTGTAGGCATTTTCTTATTAAAAACGAAGGGTATTTTCATCAAAGCCGACGGCTCTCTTTGTTACGTATCGACCTCTTCTTGACGATGTCAAACTGTCAGATCTTCGTTAGTCTCCTTAATTAACGTATTCCATTAGCACTGTTAACGAGTCTATGTTTATAACATTCATACTAATAACACAAAATGCGATATAGTTCTACACAATGTTTGTTTTATCACTGAGTCACAGCATAACACTATATAACTTAAAACTCTTATACTATTCGGCAGTTTTGTGAACAGTCTATGTTATTTTGTTGCAATTATCGCAGGAAATGGTCAATAATGCGTTGACCGGGCGAGCGTGAGTCCCAATACGAGTTTGGTTCGGTACTGCTCGGCTGTTTCCGTCGCCGTTCGACCTCGGGGGGTCGGGTCTGCGGCTAACTTCACTGCAGACCAGAGTGCCGCACATGCGTAACGAGCACTCGATTTCTATTGTATAATCTACTACTTATGTTTATTTCCATTGCCTGTTTATATCCAGCTATGATCCTATAATAATCAATAATTTCAATAAAGGTTATTTGTTACATTTGTAAGTGTTTTTGTTTATGGAGAATTAGTTTACTGGTTAGGTATCTCATACTTACATAAGTAGACTAGAGTAACTTTGTTTATTACTCAAACAGGACCTTGACATATTTCTCTGCCGGTTGAAGTAAATTTTTTATGACCTTATACATACGCGACATTATGAATATTAAACATCAAACACTTTGCTTTAGGGGGTTCGTAATAGCTTTGGCAGTTAAAATGTTGTTGCTACATGTTTTTTAAAGTTCCCGCTTAGTTGGTGCTTTTTGATTAGCAACCGAATTGTTTATGTAATATGTATTAACTTCAGATTGGTTAGAAACTTTATCATTATTTTGAATGAAGATAAATAAATACCTATATAAAAATCAATTGCACATGACGGAGCATTACTTTAGAACGGCTCGACCTATAGGGCTGTTTTTTTTTGTTGTGTCTGTAATTGTCAGGACAACCCGTTTGTATAAACAAAAAAAAAGCGAAATATCCGCGGAAAAAATTCAATCTGTTTTTGTATAGATTGACAGGACGACTGTCGGGTTAGCTAAGTACCTATTTTATAAAAAGGTTTTTCAAATATGAAATAAATAAAACATATAATAATATAGCTACAAGTATTTGTAATAGTATTTTAGCCGAAGCTCGATCTTTGTAGTTCTTGGTTTACAATCCTTTGTGTCCGCAGAATAGACTGCCTTTGTTCTAGGTTATTGGAAATTGTAACACGGATCGACTTTGTAACAATAAAACCCACCCTCTCCAACACAATTTTTCAAATAACACCAGGTCTTCAGTCATTTTATATTTTCACAGTGTATTTTAATTGCATGAACGGTTAAATAGTGGAGTGCCTCCGAACAATTGCGGGTTTGATCACCGCCTTAAAGAAAAGTATTTATTATTAGGTAAAATTTAATTTTTATGAGACACTTATAACTGAATATTCATTATTCTGAAATCATTAAGTCTGAAGCTATCTCTGTCACTTCAAGGTAACAAATAGCGTCAACTATACTTTTAATACCGTTGTAAAGTTAACTTATTGTGGGAGGACTTCTTCGTTTATATAAATAAAAGAAAGGGTTACAGACAAAGCATGTAGCTTTATCTATAGTTAGGGATAAGCACTAAACAAACACATACCCGTATCGATTACCTGTCGTGCCGCATGACAAACATCTATCTACTGGCAGAAATTGATCAGCTAGGAAATATATACGTTTTGTATATTATAGCTGACCTGAAGCCAACTACTTACTTTTTCCGGCCTTATATCTAATTTTCTCATATAAATTATGAAGATATCGTTACAATATTTATGATTCCAAAAAAAAACTAACCAGATATCTTGGTTTTTTTAATTTTGAGTTTAGATTATTCATTTATTTTTAACCTACATCTATGTGTGTTTGAACGCGCTCATCTCAGGAACTACTGGTCCCATTTGAATAATTCTTTCAGTGTTGGATAGCCCATTTATTGACGAAGGCTATAAGCTAATATAACATTACGCTGCGACCAGAAGAAGCGAAGCATAAATGAAAAATTTTGCATAAATGGAAAACCGTTAAAACTAAAACACGCGGACAAAGAGGCGGGGGACAGCTGGTATAACATATGTTAATGTTGTTGTTGAATAAATATTTACACCAAATTAAACAAAAAACTATATGTGATATCTACTTTCTTGTTTACTGCCAAAAACATCCCTCCGCGGTATAATCTATGCCGTATATCCCTCCATCTCTCTTAAACAAAATAAAACTACGTCACCTAATTGGGATCGGAATTTCTGTACAAATTCATACTCGCGACAGCAAACATTCCATTAGCACATGCCTATTATATTTCGGGTATTACAAAGCAAAAGTAAGAAAGTCCATATAATTGAGCTCTCAAAGGCAGGCTCGTGACAGACACTCCTAAGATAACGAGCTCGTTTCCACAGCTCCGTCCTCTCCTAACACCCACATGTTTACAAAAGAATACATTACATACGTAAACACACACCTACTTACTTTTATATAACTTATCTTTAATAGCTTGTTATGTAAATAAGTGTGGATGTGATTTTGTGAAGACGCGTTGTTAAAAGAAAACAATGTACTGATATCGGTAAGGTATAAGATGATATCACTTTAACCCCCGATATCTTAAAGACTGACCCCCAAATACTGAAACGATACTTAACTTTAAGACGTACTTAAATATCTATCTGTTGCTACTTTGCACCTTAAAGAGACAGAGACAGCATGACAGTTAACGGCGACTCAAAACTGATTGACGTTTCAGTATTCAGCCATGATCAACATAAAAAATAGTTTAATCACCTCTCAAACCTCATATCAAACTCTGTGTGGTTGTTAGTCTTTTGGACAACTAATCACAGTCGTGGTTAGTTGATTAGACAATAGTTACTGATTGTTGATCAGCCTTTAAGAAACCGGGGGATAGTGTCTCTGTATGACATCATGACATGGGAGGGGTTCAATTCCTGGATGAAAGAAACATTTGAATTTGGTTAAGTCCTAATTCCGATACCTCCTTGGGTATACGGATTAGTTCCTAGTTTAAAGTTGTCTTATTAGTGTAAAAAAAATAAGAACCGAGCATTTTTCGAAATCCTTCTCGTTATATTAAATTCGGGATGTAAGCACGTATCCTAAATGCGTTTTTGCAAGCTGCTAGGAATCTAATTGGCTTCAACTAGCTATAATTTCCGATTGCGGGCAGATCGCCAGCTGCGTGCATTGTTCCTGCTATTTTTTTTCTAGTACTTGTAACTTAAAAGAGATTGTTAACCGCTGTTTTTATGTACCTATAAGGAAAAGTGTTCCTTTACAACCGCGATACTTCCTAGACGGCAAGAATTGCGTCTTTGGTGAATTACCGGCATGTAACTTGGCCAGTCTTTACGTTTTTTAAGCATTTTTAACGCTCTTTTAAACATAAATGTTAAAAAAGAATTATGGCAATGACTATTACATGAGCTTGAATAATGACGAGCAATAAAACTATAATGCATTTTTTTGTTGAACCTCGAGTAAGTGCGCTATCACTACGCGCGAACCTGGCCAAGTTGCTTGTAAACAACTATAGCATGCCTCTCAGAGTATCGACAAACATAGTGTGTAGATCATGAAGGTTTTATAAATCATGACAATTAACTTAAATAGTCAGAGTTTATTAGAAACTGAACTAGCAGACCGCCCTGGCTTCGCAAGGGTATTTAAAAAAAAAACAAAATTAAAAAGTATAATATAGCCTTTGTCACCCGGGATAGGGTAGCTTCCCAACAGTGAAAGAATTAAAAAAATCGGTTCAGTAGTTTCGGAGCCTATTCAATGCATACAAACTAAGTAACTAACAATCAAATCTTTCTTCTTTATAATTAATATTAGTATAGATATTAGGTTACATATGCGATTAATACACTATCGACTTACATATGATTATGATTGATTGATTCCATGATAATTATATGATTTATAAAAGCTACATGACCTACACACTATGTTCGCTATGTTTCCTCTGACCTTCACAACTCATTTTGTGTATATCCCCTAGTAAAACCGTTAGTCTAGTCTTACTAAAAGATACAAATTATGTGATCCAAATAATATCTAATAACATATTTTATCTTGTATAAATACTGCTATAAATACAAAACCTTTGTTTCTGCGTCAACAAATGAATTCGTTAGAGCCATAGAGGCGGCGCACGTACGGGTTTCAATCGCCTTCCAATTTATATCCCGGTATCCCTGACCACACACACTTCTATACGCTATCTTTTATTCCGCACAGGTATCTAATTTATTCAGAAATCTAAACGTGCAATTTTACCGGAAGAAGTATTAGTGTAAAGTTTATTACCTATTTATGTGATGTAAATTAATAAATAAATGTGGACAGCATCACATACATGGCTCTGATCCCAAAGTAAGTAGCTAATGCACTTGTGGTATGGAATCAGAGACAACGAAGGTACCACAAACATCCAGAACCAAGACCATAGAAAAAGTGGTTTTCTACATTGACCCATCCGGGACCGAAACCAAGACCTTAGAGCCGGCGACACCTTGAAAATCAATAAACTAATGAAGAAAATAGTACTATTCTACTATCATACGACGGAACCTTCTCTCCATAAGAATCATAGAAAGAAGCAAAGAGCACTGGCCATCACACCAGCTCACTGCTGGTTAATAATGTATACAATAATTATTATGTATAACATTGACATTATAAAAAACAAAATATCTGTTTTTCCAGTAAAACAGTAACTTCAACTATCTAAAAAAAAATAGGTACGTTTTGTTGTGTAAAAGTGTTAAATAAACCCTGTTTTTGTACCATCTAAACGGTAGAAAACATTATGAAATCCAATTAATTTGTTTAAATGATGGTAGTGGTAACATAAAACAAGATAATCATACGTTAGGTGGGGCAAATGAGCCGTTACATTGCTAATAACAACGAAAATCCTTTACAACACTCTCGTACACTTTACGCCCAGTTTATTAGGTTTTAAAACAATTTACGAGCTTAATTGCGCTATAGGACACCCTGTTTTAATGGCCATTGTGTATCGACAGTAGCTGTGTGAACAATTGTAAGACTTAATTACAGAAGCTGTTGTGGTTGTGTAGGCTGTATAGTATGTATTAAAATTGTTTTTTTTTTTTTTTATTAGATATTTATATAAGACAGATTACATGATACTAATAATACTACGATACTTCGATACTACTACGATATACTATACTAGCTGTCCCCCGCGACTTTGTCCGCGTGTTTTAATTTCAAGGGTTTTTCATTTTTGCAACATTTTTCATTTATGCTCCGCTCCTATTGGTCGTAGCGTGATGTTACATAGCCTATAGCCTTCCTCAATAAACGGACTATCCAATACAAAAATAATTTTTCAATTCGAACCAGTAGTTCCTGAGATTAGCGCGTTCAAACAAACAAACAAACAAACAAACACACAAACAAACTCTTTAGCTTTATTATATTAGTATTAGATTAAAATTAAGGACACCGGGAAACATCTTGAACAAAAGCCACATTAGTGGACAGAGTTGTGGACGAATTTTTGATGCCATATTTTAGGTTTTATGTTTTAATTAGAATAGTTTATTTTGTTATTTCTTTTGTGTGTATATAGTTAAAACGTCCATAATATGAATACCAATAGTTCAAATGTTTTCTTAAAGTTGGTTTATATGTTCGGTACGCAGTAAACCACATAATCTTATAATTGTGTGCACAAAGGTCGCAAAAAACACCTAACGTAATGTATATAATCCCTACATTATTATTGGTAGAGAAAATGACCAATAATATTATACATTACTATAAAACTACTAAATCGATTTTGACGAAATTGGTATAGCTTTAAGGTATACCCTATCGATTTCAAAACGAATGTTTGAAATCGGTTTTTCACTTTCCGGAGATATTGCGTGACAAACATCTATACTAATAGGTATTATAAAGCTGAAGAGTTTGTTTGTTTTTTTGTTTGAACGCGCTAATCTCAAGAATACTGGTTCAAATTGAAAAATTCTTTTTGTATTGGATAATCCGTTTATTGAGGAAGGCTATAGGCTATATAACATCACGCTACGACCAATAGGAGCGGAGCAAAATTGAAAAATGTTGCAAAAATGAAAAACCGTTGAAATTAAAACACGCGAACAAAGTCGCGGGGGACAGCTATATAAAATAAAACGCCGTCGAATAGAGAACCTCCTTCTTTTGTAGTCGATTAAAAATTGAGTTTTTTACTAGGTACATGTTATTAATTTAAGTTGCACTTTAAAAATTAAATTATAATTGAGTTACCCCTTCGCTGCCTTTCACTCACGCTATAGAGAATTATAGAGGCCACTGTTACCTTCACCCACAACCTTTGCCGGTCCTTGAATCTATGACACAACTGTTCTTCAGTCCACCGAGCTTTAATTTTTTACCTACCCTGACTTTTATGTTAACAGAATTTTAATATAAAAGGTAGAAAATAGCAAAATACTATTTATGTATGGAAACATCAGATTTTCATTAAGTCTCTTAAGGCCCACTTGCACGAAAAACCTAACTTAGAGTTAGTTGCTTACGCAAGATTAAATTGACAATATTTTATGACAAACTGTCAATATAACCTCGTGTTTGCATTTAACTCTAAGTTAAACAAATAACCCGGGCTTGTGCAAGCGAGCCTAAGATAGTTAAATGATATTATTATCATATTATCAATGTACAGTGTCCCAGAAAGTAGATATAATTGTCAAGCGGGCTCCTTAAGTTAGAGCTACCGGAATCCAGTACTTTCTGGGAAGCCTGTTTATATAGATACCTATATAAACAGAGCTACACCTCTACCCAACAACCGTAAGAAACATTTACCCTCGCAGCATAACAATCACAAATTAGTATAATCATATTTATTTTTTAATTAAATATTTATAATATAATACATAAATAAATACTACACAACATCATCTAATTACCTTGATATCGGACTATTTAAAATAAGCTAAACGTGCTTTAACCTCATGGCATCGCTTTGACACGCGAACTGAAATTCACGGCATCATTGTCCAATGCTGCCCATTGCACTTCAGTTTGTAAAGGGTTCGCGTCAAAGGGAGTGCTATTCCTAATTTGTAAACTATGATTTTCATTAACTTTGTGGTTTTCGTTTCAGCATTTTTATTTGGAAATGTGGTGAGTTTGATTTCGTAGTTAACCAAAGATAGATAGAATGCTTGTCATTCCAGATCGATAGAATATTCTTTATTGTACACCATGAAAGTTACAGCATTAAACAGATACAAAACAGTGAGACAGTACAATGGCGGTATTATCGCTATTAGCAATATCTTACAGACTAATATAAAGAACACCCAGAATAAATAAAAAGATGAATAGTATTTTGATAAAGTGTATTTACGATCAATACATACGCGTATTTATATAACGTAGCTATCTGTGTAACCTGATTTTGCGCTGTTTAAGAATGAAAGAGTTTTAATGGTATTTTGGACTTTATTTATTTTCTCATCATCTTTAGTCAGCCAGTAAGATAGGTTGTTATTTTTGCTATTCTGTTGCTTATTATCTATACTATCAATAAAAAAATATATTCATAAACTCATGATATTCTTAAAAGTAATATAATATTGTTATGAAAACTTAACTTAAAGATCATTAGACGTGTGCGAAACTAACTAGGTGAGAATTCCCACAAAACATTATTGGATTCGCGTCCATGCGTTTGCAAACAGTTATTTAAGACTAATCTGCATAAGCATCGCTCGCGACACTTACTCGACTGGATTCAACAGTATTGTCACAGAGAAAACGACTGCATTTATTAAAAATGTTCTAGAGGTAGAAGAGTTTAATATATAAATAGATAAAAAAGTAAAGTTTGATTCTTCACCATAAGTGTTGATATAAATACATAATTATTTCCAGTTACATTAAAAATTTTTAATGAAATGAGGAAACGATACAAGCTTGTATCTTTCAGTTTTCAGTAAACTGGTAAAAAAGTTTGAATTAGTATTACGCGCTCATAATTTTTTTATCCCATGCTTGTTCCAAGTCTGGGTGTTCTTTGTGCATGTGGTTTGAATGTTTGTACAATCCCCAGCGACACAAGGATTAAATACCTTATTGCGGGAGTTGATTTTTTAATTAAAAAAAAATTATAAAAATAGAAAAGAAATAGAATAAATATAAAAATAGATAGCATATTAGTAATATACTTCTATAAGTTTTAAATAAATAAAGGTGTTTAAACCTTTATTTATTTAAAACTTATAGAAGTATATTACCAATATCGAATTTCAACATCCAATTCCATGAACCACGTTCGTTATGTGTAGCATGAAGGCAAAGCGTATTAATTTAGTTCGATACACTCGCATTAGTTTGTCGGCCCCAAGAGAAACGTTCCCAGTAATTATTAGCTAATACCTGGTAATAACTTGTTTACCACATTTACTGCGCCTAATGTGTAACATATGTTTTAGAATTTAAACGATAATTACATTATATCTCAAAGAAATGTGTTGATATTTAGGAACGCTTGATTACCAAAACTAGCACGATCGTGGAGCGGAAAGCCATTTTAGGATTACAAGCTTACAAGAACTTCTTTTACTTTATTTTTAATCGATGGTAGGTTTTTTGTTTTACTTTGGCCTAGTAAGTGCCCAATAAAAATAAAATTTACTGAACTATTACTCACCTCTCGATTTACTGAACTATTTTCTGCTGCAAATTATGAAGACACCATTTGCAATTTTTCAATACCCTTCTCTAAGAAAAAAACATACTACTACCAATACCTTACTTAAACATAGTTATTATTTATATGTATTTCCAGATAACTGACGCTCCGAAATTTCGTATCTTAGCACCCCCGTTTGTCTGTCCCAAAGACAAAGACGCTGTCATAGACAAGCCAGACAATACGATTGTGACGTAAGAACAATAATTATCATTAAATAATATTATCACGGACACTCATTATAAGGGATTTGTACCTTTATTATAAGAAAATACACTTCCTAATAAGCTTAATTGGTTTCTTTGATTTCACTTAAAATAAACTCTTTTTCTGATCACACAGCTTTTTATATTTTGGTATTAGGCTTTGGGCACTGCAAAAAATAATATTCAGATCATTAACTTATCCGTCTTTTTTTTACTCTTATGCCTTCTTACGAGTCCTCTTATTCTAGAATGCTCAATCAAAACTTAAATTAAAAACGTACAGAGACAAATTTAAATTAAGTGACGTTTGAGTATCCGACAAAACAAAAGTAAAATATTACAGCTTACAGACTGAACCTGGTCAGAAGGTCAGATTCCACTGGACGGTGCGCTGGATGCCACTGGATGCGCCTACTCAGCACTTAACACTACGACTATGGCGGACGGTCCGCGAGCTCGAACTCAAGCTGAACCAACCGCAACTGGAGCCTAACGTCTTCATTATTAACAATACTGAGGTATTAACTTTATTTGGCTACTTAAATCTCCTATCATTGGTACATGACACTCGGCTTTGACGATAAATCTTTTTGCAATAACAAAAAACAACAAAGGTATTACTCGGAAAGTTTTTAACGCAAAGCCATGTGCAATAATAGTAATAGATAATTATTACAGGCCTCACATGACGAAAGCAGAACTTCGAGCAAGAGGCGACTTATTGGAAACCAGTTGTCATGTTAAGTCGTCTGATTTAGTAAACCTCACTTCAATTATGAAATTATAATAAAAAAAAAATATTGTACATAATAGCATCCGCCAGAGATTCAGACTCAGAGAGCTTCATTTTAGTTAAAAACAAATACTCCTAAAAATATAAAAATGCAGTAGCAATATATCGCAAACTTTCTTTTTTTTTTCCCCATGTTTATAATAAGACGAGAATTTTAAATTGCAATCTTGCTAAATTAGCTGTACCCAAATCCGAGGATAGAAAGCGCTGTATGCTGAAGCACAGGCTATAGACCTAGTTCAGCATCAGATGCTAAGTATATTGTACACATTTGTTTTATGTATTTCAGACTGTATGTACCTAAATTATAAACAAATTTGTGTAATTATGTTTTTTGGTCAAATAAACTTATTATTATTATTATTATTTTCTTTTACATTTATTTGTCTCCTCTTTAAAAGAGGGTGAATACACTCACACGCGGGCGTGAACCAAACGTGCAAGCGAAAATAAAATAATTAAATACTATAAGCAGAAGATAGCGTAGATGATGTTAAAAATTTTCGGGTGATACGACAGGTGTTGAGGATGGTAGCTTTTTGGAGCATGTGGAGTATATATGTAGGCATGTGTAATGTGTCCAGACTCTGTATCAATGCCTTTGGTATAACTCCAGTGGATGATAGTACTATTGGAACAATGTGAACAATTTGTGCATCCCACTGTGTTTTAATTTCGATGGCTAAGTCCTGATATTTACTTAGCTTTTCAGAGATTGTCGTTTGAAGGTTGTGTGAATTGGGAATAGCTATATCTATGAGATAAACGGTCTTATTAGTTTTATCATGAACAGTAATATCTGGCCTATTGTAGTAAATCGTTTTATCAGTTATAATGGTTCTATCCCAATATATTTTGTGATTCCGGTTTTCTACAATGGTTTGAGGTTTATATTTATAATAAGGTTGCATTTCTGTAATGAGTTTATTAGTGTGTGCTAAGTGTTGGTGTATAATCGCAGCCACTTGGTCGTGCCGGTGTTTATAGTCTGATTGTGCTAGCGATTTGCAGGCCCCTGTGATGTGTTGAATGGTTTCAGAAGCTACGTTACATTGTCTACATAAGTCTGTTGGCAGGTTAGGGTCCTTTATTATATATTTTCTGTAATTACGAGTGGCTATTATTTGGTCCTGAATCGCAAGCATGAACCCTTCGGTCTCAGGAAACAATTCACCACGTTTAAGCCATTCGTTCGATTTATCTTTATCGACGTGTTGTTGGTTTAAACAGGCTCGATGTCTTCCATGTAAGGCTTTTGTGGCCCATGCTGTGAGTGCGTGCTGCATAGTTGTGTGTAGTTCATTTATTTGACTATTCCTATCTTGTAAATTAAGTGGTGTAAGATTCTTATCTGTTTCAACTATATGGTGATGAAGTGAAGACTGTTCAGTTTTGTTATGAAAGTAAGTTCTGAGTGAGAGTATCTGTTTGTTGTGTAAGTTTTTTATGTCTATAAGGCCTCTTCCTCCTTCTTGTCGCGGTAGTGTCAGCCTCTGTATGCATGATTTAGGGTGGTGTTTTCTGTGCTTCGTTAGCTGTGTGTTTATGGTGCGCTGTAGGTTCTGAATGTCTGTTTTTGACCAGTGAATTATGCCAAAAGAGTATGTAAGGACAGGTATTGCAAAAGTATTTATGGCTTTTATTATGTTTTTGGAATTTAAGTGTGTATTCAGAATTAGTTTTACTCGGTGAGTAAACTTTTGACGGAGTTCCTGTTTAGTTACTTTTTGCTGAATCTGTCTGGATTGTTTAAATCCTAGGTACTTGTATAAACTATACGAGTCCATTGGCTGAATAGATTCACCATTTGCCAGGGTGTAGCTATTGTCTTCAAACCTCCCCTTTGTAATCGATAGAATGTTACATTTGTCAACACCAAACTGCATGTGGATATCTTTGGAAAACTGCTCTGTTATTTCTGCTAGCTGGAATAGGGAACATTTAGTATTGGCAAAAAGCTTTATGTCATCCATGTACATGAGGTGTGACAAATTGTATTGTGTGTTATTATTAGTCAACTTAAATCCTGCACCACTTTTATTTAATTGTTCGGACAATGGGTTTAGTGACAAACAGAACCACAGAGGGCTTAAAGAATCGCCTTGAAAGATTCCACGTTGGATTCGGATCGGCTCAGTAGTCAAGGCCTGCATCGAAGCTTGATTTATTTTTAAAGTGGTTTGCCAGTGGTCCATGGAAGACTGTAAAAATGTTATTAGTGTTGGGTGAATTTTATATAATCTTAAAATATGTAACAGCCAACTATGCGGAACTGAATCATAAGCTTTTTGGTAATCTATAAACATGGTGTGGATATCTCTTTTGCCTTTAACTGCACTATTCATAGTAACTGCGTCTATCGTCAATTGTTCCTTGCAGCCTTGACTGTTCTTTCTACACCCTTTTTGTTCTTCGGATAATATGTCATATTTAAGTAAATGTTTGTGGACTACTTCACTTATGCAAGCTGTGAGAATTTTGTAGAGTGTTTGGAGACAAGTTATTGGTCGGTACTTAGCTGGATTTGTAGGATCATTTGTATCTTTTGGAATCATGTATGTGACTCCCTGTGTTATGTATGGCGGAAATAAATGTGGATTTTTAATAAATGTGTTTAACTGGTTATAAATGAATGGGTGCAAATAAGTAAATTTTTTATACCAGTAGTTATGAATATTGTCTGTGCCTGGTGATTTCCAATTGTGTGTATGTTTAATAACGTTAGCAAAAGTGTCTAGTGGAATGTGTTCAAAATCCATTTCTCGAATTTGTATTGGTGTCTCATTAATCCATTCAGCCTCAGTGTTGTGGTGTACAGAATTTTCCCATAAATTAGCCCAGAATTCACGGAATGTATTAATATCAGGGATCTCTATGTTTGGGCGGCTAGACGTATTATTACCAGTTGTCAAGTTTCTGTAAAAGGTTTTCTCATTATTGATAAATCTAATATTTTGTGTTTTTCTAGCTGTACATTTAACGTATCTTTTTAGTCTACTTGATGCAGCACTTAATTTCTGTTTTAAAGTGTCTAAAAAATGTTCCATTTGTGTATTTGTGTCTTCGTGCTGTGCATGTATCTGATATGTTTGTTGTATAGTTCTTACTGTAGCTAAAATTCTTCGATTTCTATTGCCTCTAATAAATTCTGTTAATCTACCAATGTTTAATCTTAGATTGCCTATTTTCTTTTCTAATCTAATTTGCCACTTAGGTGCCTTGCGTAATTGTGTTCTGTGTTCAGTCTGTATGTCTAGGGATATTTTAGTTCCATTGCATTTAGCTGCTGTCCATGCTGCACAATAAATTACGGTTTGCATGTCTTTATAGGTGGTATCACTATTTACG
Organism: Diachrysia chrysitis; assembly: GCA_932294365.1. Classification (NCBI taxonomy): domain Eukaryota; kingdom Metazoa; phylum Arthropoda; class Insecta; order Lepidoptera; family Noctuidae; genus Diachrysia; species Diachrysia chrysitis. The sequence continues at coordinate 6,645,693 of OW028661.1, forward strand.
TGCTTGGGAAGAATAACCCTATTTATATAATTAACAATGACACTGAACTTTCGAGATGTTTTCTGTTTAGGGATATATGGCCTCTTCGTTGGGTCAGTGTCACTAAAGTATTGATGAGCAAGCTGGAACGTGCTTTCAATTTCTATATTAAACTGTAAATCAATACTATAACGGGATTGGTTCAGCACTTCTTGATCATTGTTTATGTTTTGTGTATGTGTAGATGTAAGAGCTTCATGCTCCGTATGTATTTGTGTATGTGAAGATGTAAGAGCTTCATGCTCCGTATGTATTTGTGTGATATTATATTCTAAGTAACAATTTTCAGGTGAAAAACTATTTATATCAATATTTGTGCATGCATTGTTACCGGTATGACGATATGAGTCATTCTGTTCTATATTATTTTCACAGTGTGTATTTGCACTCCGTAATTCTCTAGCTATTTCTTGCTTTATTTCTTCTAATCTATCATTTTTTATGTATTTATTATTTATAATCGCTCTTCTTTGGTCTGCTACTCTTTGTTCTGTTAGGTAAGACAGACTGGGGTACATATTAATAAACTCTTCATAAAGTACCTTTCTATAGGCTGTTTTATTAGTTTCCAAATTTGTAATTCTAAAATATATTCTAATTATAGCCTCATTAAGTTCTATGGTCCATTTCATCCTTTGGCCAGGTTGAGTGTTAGGTGCTAGTTGAAATTGTGTAGAGTAAAACTGTGTCTGCGTCTCAGAATGTTGCAGCTCTAATCTGACTTCTGAGTAAATCTGATCTATGATGGTTTGTGTTAACAATTTTTTATGTATTATAGCTCTACGTTGGTCCCCAATTCTTTGTCGACTAACTTGACACTCTGGATACTTTTCAATGAATTTTGTATGAAGTGACGGAAGATATGCATTCATATCTGTTTCCATATTCGTAAGATAAAGATAAGTACGTAGAATAAATTTATTCATTTCTATACTCCATTTTCTACGTGCTGTAACACTGCTAGTGGTGGACACCGGTTCATTGACAATATTTGTCACCTGTGCAACATCCTCCAGCTGTTCCCTATTAATTGAATATGAAGATGATCGTGATGACGGAGGCGATAAGGACGAATTGAATAAAGGGTCACAATAGGACCGTTGAGGTGATGAAATTGATGAGAAAAGTGATTTAGGGGAAGATGGACAAGAAACTGATGAATTTTCATCATTTAAAGATGGCGTAATTGCCAGAAAAGTTTTTGTTTTTGATCTAGTTATCATATTATTCCCACGAGAAGCTAGAGACATAAAAGGTCAACCACGGCAGCGCCCTGCATTCACCGTGGTAAGAGTAAATTGAAACTGGAGGTCCTCCGGTATCCAGAGTTCACATACTAACGACTAAGCTCACCCCTAGCCATGCAGCCCTCAGCGTATGCTGTCACACCTTGGCTTGGTTTGTTGGGACCGTTTGTCAGGAAGGTTGTTACCGGATGTTATTTAGTAACAATTTTTTCTATTTAAACCAGTACCTCTATCAAAGGATGTAGTCCAGATGGTCGGACTATAACAGTTCTGCTTCCCTAAGCCCCCCCACCACGTCAAGGTGGTCCCACGGGGGGGTTATTATTATTATTTTTTATTTTGAAAGCTCATGATTTTACAGAACTTCTTCTTTTTGTTTACGGGGTGAAAAGTGGGGATATATCGGACTTGCACCGACTAAAAACACCCCGGTCCCATCCTTGCCTTCGCCAGAGCTACGGGTTTACTAAAGCATGCTTGGCGGTCTTAGCGAGAAGTTTACACACCTCAAATGGTCTTAGCTTTGACATGACCTATTAGCCCTACTTGTATATTTCAGCTACTAAGCGGAGTGAACTACACCTTCAACATTACTGCAACCAGTTTAGATGATGATATGATAACAGAGAAGATGTTTAACATAGACAACATTAAAGGAGACCAGAAGTTAATGATCGAAGGTCGATCAGACATGTTCGCTATCACTCTGATTGGAGGACAAATGACGTATGCTGACCTTAACTTCGCCCTAGATGCTCAAATCACCGCGTGCTTCAAGACTTATGATTATTTTGTAAGTGTGATTTTGTAGTTTTTCCTGTGGTAATAGAAGAACTTAAGGGGATCATTAATAACAGATAAACTCGTCTCTTTTAGATCTAAGCAATTGTAACACTGTAGCCCTATAAGAATTGCCAAGACTCAGAAATAATTTTATATTTTCCGTGCAAACAGAACTAATTATGATACCATTTTAGGAGATAAATTCGTTAATCTCTCGTATCTAGAGTTAATATTTAAAAACGTTCTTCTTATACCTTATCCTAATTGTATTTAATTTCCCTCCGATTAACCGAAAACATCTTACGCTTACTTCAATTAATCAAAATTTACTTATAATTGAATCAAAATTAAAACCATAAATTTTCTTCATAAATGAGATTTTCAAAGCCTTATTTATGTAGCCGTTAGTCCAGGGGCGGTTATTAATTCTTGTGTTAATTTCATTAATTTAGTTGTTAGCGTTAATTGGAACGGTTTACTAAAATATGTTGCTTAAATATTATATTTCCTATATTAGAAACTGACTCAAATTTTCCCATTAAATTTATTCAGAACCTACGATAATTATTATAAATTATTGTTATAAAGTATCTACTTACGATGATTATCGATATTTTTAACTTGATCAATACCAAACACAAAAAAAAAGTAGCAATAAGTATAAGTAAAAAAAAGTAGTGAAAAATATTGACTTGACGGGCCTGTTGGTCTAGTGGTTAGTGACCCTGACTGCTAAACCGGAGGTCGTGGGTTCGATTCCCACCCAGGACGGCTCTTTGTGTGATGAGCACGATTATTTGTTCTGTGTCTGGGTGTAATTTATCTATAATATGTATGTATTTATTATATAAGTATGTTTATCAGTTGTCTGGTTGCCATAGCACAGGCTCTGCCTAGTTTGGGATCAGATGACCGTGTGTGAGATGTCCCAAGATATTATTATTATTATATGCTTAAAGCTCATGAAATATCGAAATATTTAGAGCTTGTAAAAAATATCTAAATATTTAAATTTTCGCCATCACCCATCATTATCAATTATACAAACATTACATACAATAAGCAAGTAGGATCTTCATGTCACATAGTAATTTACCAGTAGATTTCTCCGTGTCCAGTTCGTGTGGTCGGTGACAAGCGGCGAGCACGAAGTGAACGTCTCGGCTGTAGAGGGCTCAACACTGGACCTCCCGGCGAACTCCCTAACACCCGGCCTGTCGTATGACGTGGTCGCTCAAGTCTTCAAATATTCCAACGGGGACTTTATTACACAGGTAAGTTTTAAGCTGTATCAACGTAAATTAATCAAGCTTTTTTTGTGCTCGATCTCAAGAAATGTGTTGAATTATTATAATATAATTTATTTAATTAAATGCTTCACAAAAACGCAGCTCCATATCGGGAATGAAAGAATAATTATTTACGTCATAGCTAGGTGTAGCGTGCTTTAACTAGATGATACAGAGCTTACGTACAGATTTCTTGTTATAGAGTTCCCTACCATTGCGTGTTCTACATCGAGATTTGAAAGTAAACTTTAATGTGGATGAAATACTGATATCTGCAGATACTCCCTTCTCGATACAAACGGATATAAATAGTCTAGACTATATCGCTGATAGCTTATCAGTAAGTATTATGCATATAACCACAGACCACTGAAAGTCTATCCATCATCATCATCATTATCATCAGTTTACCTTTGTCCACTGCTGGACTACTGGCCTCTCCTATGGCACGCCACCGAGCTCGATCTTCAGCTCTTCGTCTCCAAAGTCTGTGCATAACCATGTAAAATTTTGTTCCAAAACAGGCAAAATTTGCTCCGATCTTTGTTTACCAGCTAATCTAGAAACCGTCGCTGGAATGTTATATAAATGTATAAATAAATGTAGCTTATTATATAGTTCATAATGGAACGAAGTAAGGTTGTGCCTTTTTTTAGGTAACATGGGAGTGTACATTTGATGGAGACCCTGTCTATAAGTTTGTAATTGTGGGCGATGAGACATTAAACTTCCCGTTGGGACTGTCCGACTTAGGAGAGTGAGTAATAACAGTTTTTGATATATATTTTTTTCTATTGCACTATTTTACATCAAATATAAGTTATAAGATACAAAAAGTTATCAATATTAAGATTTGAACATTATCTATAACTACATATATAAATTAATTTGAATGGCCTCACGTATACGAGCGGGTGGGATACGGAGCATCACTAATTGGCTGTTGTTTTTTTTTGTTGTGCTTGTAATTGCTAGGAAAAGGTTTTATGAACGATAATATGGGAATAAACCCGCAGGAAATGTCGAACATTGACAAAACAACAACTGTCAGGTCAGCTAGTGGTCAAAAAATTAATCGTGTTTTTGTACCGTGAATTTTTTTGCAGTTATTCGACTATTTTGTTACTGTTTTTGTATCCACAGATATTTAATAACGGTAACATTAGAAGTGCTTGGGCAGGAGAATACTATTGAGGCGAAAACTCGTGTCATCATAGTGGAAGCTCGTTTACCTATTATTGAAGTAAGTAACATAGCAAAATTTGCCTAATTGTCATAAAAAATAATAAAAATTGTTATGGCTTCACCATCATCATGTAAGTACTAATCCTAGTTTTAAAGATTGCCGCAATAACTGATATACCAGGGCATTAAGCGTCTTTAAATCAACGTTATAAAGTTGATTCATGTTATTCGTTGTTACCTACAACAAAGCCTGTCGACTAACACATTGAACGCCGCTTCAGCCAAAACAATAGACGCTATTGTTTATGGGTTTAATAAAACTTACCGGCATAAAGGTGCGCAACTAAAATTGGGCAATTCTTGACAATTTCTATACATATTTGTTGTGTTAGCGGATCATTTTTTTTTTGTTTTTTGACCAAAAATGGCCTTTAATCGCTCAATTTATGGCCCGTGTAAGCGCTGTATGTAACAATCATACTTATATTATACCAAGCACAAATTTTGCGCATAATTTAAAGAAGTAACCTATTTATATACTTAGGTAGGCAGAGGTTTCTTTTTAAAACAAAACACTGTACTGGTATTTCTATGATTAAGTTTTTTTTACATTATATACAAAAAATACGATAATCAAAAAATAAGTATTAAGTAAGGTCTAGTGTACTATTTCTATTGCCCTATGTCTATTGTACTATTTGCTTTTGGTATGTTTTGCCATGCTTTGCCAGCAAAACATAGCGCTCTCATATTATTTTAAAATCTTATGTTTTACATACCTATGTTTAACAAATTTTAATTATAAATGAGTTGATTTGATTCGATTTAGGTTTTCTTCCTACAATGATGTAACTACTTATATATTTTACAGGTAGAATTAATGCCACGAATCTTAAATGAAAATAGTGTTGTAACTCTGAATGCTAATGTGAGTGACATGGCCCCTGGATGCTCCATCAGTTGGTACTTCATTACGGAAGACCGCATGTCGTCGTGTTCACAAACTTTAGAATCTACAAACTGTAGTGAGAGTGGGGTAAGGAACTCATCTGCAAAAAAATAAAATGTGGACAACATCACATACATTGCACTTAACCCAAAGTAAGAAGCTAAAGCACTTGTGTTATGGAATTCAGAGACAACGAAGGTAACACAAACACCCTTGGCTTTTATATTTAAGTATTTATGAGGTCAATTTTTCAGACGAAGATGTTGCATAAACAAACTGTAGCCGTAAACTTTCCGCGTAGCAGTAATTAATACCTTAAAAAAGTTAATGAGAAAGAGATGTCATTAAAATAAAAATATGTTATTAAAAAAGGTACCCAATGTCCTAAATAAATTACAAATGAGATTTTAATGCTAAATAATATTCACAAGAAAATAACTTAGATATCATAACTTTGCCATAAAAATATAAACAGATAATAATAACGAGATAATCCGTCTATATACCATGTTAACATGTTTAGAACCCCGCTGTTAACATCAGAAATATCGCATAATTCGTAAAATCGTCAGGAATACCTGAATTATGTGAACAATATTAAATTATTTACAAAATGAAGGCCAAACATTTAAGTACGTGCTACATTGCGTGTCAAATATTCGTTATGTCCATTTTCATGTATATTCTATTTATGTAGATTGTAGACCAATGGCTTTGTGGACGGTGGTCAAAGTTTTTGTTGTTTTGTGTGGTGTCAAAAATAAGAGAGATATTTTATAACTTAAGTTTGCTGTCATCTTTGACGGTAGTTTGAAGGGTTTAAAATCAAACAAGCAACCTCACTTATTCTTATAGTATTACTCATTAATTTATGTTGTTGATATAATAGACTTTGCCTCTTTATGTTAAATCTGCCTCTAGTCGCGCGACGCGACCTAAACTGCGGAGCGAAACCTTCCTGCTTCAACTTATGTTGTTTTTTTAAGGGTAGAAAAATAACTAATTTACTTAGATAAATAGTTGGAAGCTCTATTCGTTCCTAATATCATTGGGTACATAATATCGAACTTGGATGGCGTCAGAATTTAAAATTCACCCTCCCGTTCTTATTGCGTTTTGACCTTGAAGTTAACTATACAGAACTGACCGCCAAACATAAATACGACGTATGTATACCAAACATATTGATTACAATGTAAGTACTAGGTATCTACTAGAATAACAATGTGCCCTAGATATCATGTAGACCTGTAATAATGGTTATTTAATCCACTTTAGGTAAGAAAGTACTATCATAAATTTTAGTACGAATTTGCCTTTTGTTGTATTTTTTTAATTTCCAATATTTAGCATGCGATGTGATAAAATAATCGTTCCTTCATTGTTTGGATCTTACACATTATTAAGTAGGTATATTCAAGAAAGCATACCATATTCGCGATTTAGAAATCCGTTAGGGTTGCTTGCATGTAGTCTATCTGTCAATTTAAGGAGAAGAACTAGAGTGCGTTTCATCAAATAGTTCTTATGCTGTTATGTTGGCAGTAATGTTTACCAGAATTTCTACCTTACACAAATAAGCGTTTCCGTGAAGTAGGGAAATTTTACAACATAATTTGGGGCTCTACATAAACGATTTTATCACGCCTACAATTCATGTTCTTTACTTTTTAAATCCATGTAAGATTTTATCTCAAAGGGAAGTCATAAGTACTATTTGGTGAAACGCTCTCTACTGGCTCGTGTTTGGTGGAAATAGAGAGATTTATATTAATATCGGATTAATTACCCAATAATTAGGCGTACATAATTTGTGGCGCAAATTGGGAGAGGCCTATGTCCAGCAGTGGACCGCGACACGCAGAGTTGATTAATTGATTGATTGAATTAGCCATTATTATAGTTCTTTTTTACATTTATACAACAGGGATCAATTTCTTTATGAACAGTATCTGATATTTTGAGTAATCAAAATGCTACTGTTCCGCTAATATCAGACAACAAACTCTTGAAATCTTTTTTTTTTTAACCAAAAGCTAAAGCTTCTGATCGATTCGTCCCCAGCACGGCACACCGATATCGGACGCGGTAAACTTTTATTCCCTCGAAGAAAACTTTCTGAGCGAACTGACGGATTATTCCAATGAGACTGGCTGCAAGCCAGTTGTTGCCACACTGCAGGCGACCGCGGGGAGGGCGCGGCTTGTCGCTGAGTGCACGTGCACGAAGGCGAACTGTACCAGTGAAGGAACTGTTTATGCTGATGTCACCTTTCAAGTCAATGATTTGCCTACAGCTGGTAATGTTTTGGTAAGTTTTAGGCAGTGTTAGGTTGTTAATTTTTTTGAAATAATGTTGGCTTATTTTATACATTCAAAATAAAAACAAATAAATATGGACAACGTGACATAGGTACATTGCTCTGAACCCAAAGTAAATAACTTCTGTTATGGAATCAGAGACAACAAAGATACCACAAACATTCAGACCCAAGACAATGTAGAAAAGTCAGACATCTTGAAACACACACTACACTACACCTTGAAAACCGGTGTGTACGCCGCGTACTCTACCACGGAGGTCGTCATTAAGTAACGAACGAACGAGTCCGGTGTAGTATACAATGTTTATTATAAATCACAGGAGTACCAACGTCTCTAGATTAAACATTATAGTAAAATAATTACAACTATAATTATGGTTATAAATTGAAAAGATAATCTCGTTATCGTTGTTCTGATAGATAATTTTGTGTCATTTAGCTATTTTTTTATTTAACCATAAACTGGTAATGGAACTCAAGTATAGACAACTCTCTCAGCTCAACCTCAAAAGCTCTAAACATCATAACTAAAACCTTATTTATTTTTAAGGTAATGCCGGAAACCGGTACAGCAATGGAGACGGTATTCCGCATCAGTACTCTCGCAGTAGCAGACCCTAACAGCCCTTTACGGTACTCATTCTACTGCAGACTGAACAGCAATGACACTGTGATGTTGGGCTCGTATACAGAACACATGGCGGTGGAGACTCTTCTGCCTTATATTGGTAAGAATAACACAGAAATTTGGGTTCACGGTTTCAGCAAAAGTCACGAAGCCTACTGCTTGGAGTCCAGAGGTATAGGTCGCCGAACAGTTTCGCTTCAAATCATTAGTAATAATATACGTTACCTTCATAAGTATGCCAAAATACTCAGCTACACAGCTATGCTTTAGGTATGCTAACTAATAACATTTTAGACAGCACGGAATAACGATTCGTATAGGGTCAAACACTAACTTCCACTAAGTCACGTGTTCCCTATCGCGGAACTCATTTTACAAAATAAAACCTAAAACAAAAATATCCTAAAACCTAAAAACCCTCGCCAAATATTACCCTAAATTTTAATCCCATTTTATTGTCATTATTTATTTATTTGTCCACTCTACCTGTGATCAGAATGCTGGAATTTTCTTTGCACAAATATCTATATTTGAAAGAATATGCATAGCCATTCAAGGTTGCAACGATCACGGCATTGACAAAGATGACGATAATTTTTTTGATGCCTGTTAACCATACTTAAACAATTTTGCTATTGTTAATTAGTCTTTTTCTTTTTATTTAGTAACATAGTTTTATTTATATTATAAGGTTTAATTGTAGTATAGCCAAGTTTTTTATTTTATTACTGATCTGGTACCTACTACTCAAATTCTTTCAGCTGGAGGTACAGAAGTGTGGGTAGAAGTCTGCGACTCTTTAGGAGCGTGTGCTTCGGGCACGTCAACAGTAGTACCAATATCTCAAGGCCAAGCACGAACGGTGGATACGTTGATTGAGGATGCGAAAGCGCACATCCGACGATGTGAGCTATCGATGCTTGAAAGACTATCTAAATCAGCTCTCGTTACTTATGCTGTAAGTAAATATATATTAACAGGTAATAGGTTTATTCTGAAACAGGAACGGGACATGTAGTGATCGCAAATTACACAAAGGTAGGTATTACACATGAGTAGGCTTATTTGCTCTCTCCAGTTGACAACCCAAGCGATGTTTGGAAGATAAAAGAAAACGGTAAAACGCAAATGTAGTATTGGCTAACGTCGTTGACAAACTACGTTGTAGTAGATTAAGTTGGTTATCAACGTTAGACGATACCAAATATGTCTTTTCACTGTGTTTTTTATAAGGTGATAGTAGTTTTTGTTGACAATCGCTATAGTAACTAATCTTATCGGTAAAAAAGGTCTAATAACACCTATTGTTCTAACTACGAATATTTAAAACAAAACACTGCAGGTAATGATAAAAAGTGCAAGTCCTTTATTAACTTAGTTATTGACGGATTAGTGAACTGATGTCAGTTCTGTTTAATAGTTTAGTAGGAGATTAGCCGACAAAGGTGCAGGCATAGATTTGACATTTGTCTCGTCTTTTATTTAAGGATACATAATATAGCCATTATAGGTATTATACAGGGTGCGTTGTTGGTTTAAGCCAAAGGGATTGATTCTCAATAAGAAAAAATGTAACAAGAATTTTGTGATAGTTAGATAGTTTTATTTCTCATCAAATTCGAACCTGGGTCTTCTTTTATAGTTGATATATTTTTTATAAACTACGCCTACAAAAAATTCAGTCAACTAAAACTTAATTTTTTTTCAGAATGCTGGCCAGGAGGATGCTCTTGCAAAATACATATCAGCTCTATTTGATTCCCTCGGTCGTTTAGAAGAGGACTGCGTACAAAAAAATTACGAACAACATTCTAGGTTTTTAGATTGGGTTACAATATCCGGAATGAATATAACTAGTTTAGAAAAATAATAACTTTTATAATTTAGATCCGATTGAGCAAAAAAAAAACCTTTTTTGTTTTATTTATCTTCTTGTTCTCAAACTAGACATTTAACAACCACAATATAATTGCTCTAGTGACAGAGAGAGACAGAGCTATACAAGAACTAACATGGCAACCTCTCTTTTTTAAAACAGTAGGTACTGTGATGGATTGTTCAATTTACGAAATTGCCAAACCAGGGTTTACATAGAAATGCAGACAGAGTTCTATATATTCTAGAAAACTAAAACCTCAAGGCGTTAAAGTAGTCGCAGGTTCGAGTCCTGCCTGTGGTTTAAATTTTTCTTTGTGTTATTTCTATGCTGCAGTTCAAACTTCAAATACAAAATCTCCTCAAACATTTTTCATTTGTTCTCATTTTACAAACTAAACAGTTATATATAGCTGTAGAGTTTATGTAGTATATAATATGCGCAATATAAACGTATTTACTAGAACAAGAGCTCTCGCAGGGACGCTTGTTAGCGATACGACAACTGCAGAGCCTTAACGACAAAGCAATACGTACGATACTCACCTGAAGGCCAAGTCGTAAGCGATAGCGGGGATCAACGACTTAATCCGTGGACTGTTAAATTGTTATTTGTTCTGTTATTACCGTAGATACTCTACACTATAAATTTACTAGAGTAGGTTTGAAATTCCAATAGTTATATTTGATTCGAATATTGCAATCAAATGTATATTGTTAGGATAGTAAAATATTTCTACCAAAAACTGTAATTAATTATTATCAATTTTGTTTAGGATAAATCTTTGTATAAATAAAAAGGTCTACTTAATTAGTAATATAATTAACTTTATTCAAGCGATCATTATCCACAGCACAACACGAATCTCAAGTGTTTATTCTTAACAAGTAAACACCCAAATATTTTGGATCTTCGTTAATCACTTGTTTTTCTACCCTAATTATTACGTAAAAGAAGTCGGAGTATGAGACAAAATAAGTTTAGTATCATCAGAACATAAACGATGTTTCATGTTGAAGTTCGATTTGTACAACACTTAGATATTACGTTTATCGGTTTGTAAAAAATACGGTGACTTAATCCTTACTAGTTTACGATTACATTAAATGATGAGATAAGCAGTCTTTTCGCAGAAGTGACCTTTTCTTAATTTGCTGTTCGCGGAATTGAGATTTCGCGAAAGTTTATTCGCGCTTATGATGTAATATACACTAATTCCACATTATACAACTAATGTAGATACACTAATAATGTATTACAAGTACCTACCTACATACAGCTTATAAAACAGTGCCCTTACTCTCCAATTCAATTTTAATTTTAATATAATGTTATGCAAAATTGTTATTCATTAAGCAGGCACAACAACACAGTACAAAAAAATACTCTCATTGTTTACATTCCCGTCAGTTCGTTCCATTTACGGTTTTTTTTTTCTGGATCTTCTGCCTGCTAAACTAATATTAATTTTGCATTGCCATTGTATTAGAATTAAAATTAAATTGGGAAGTAAGGACACAGGTCGTTTATAACTTGCGCCATGCATGTAATACGTGGCGGCGCGAGCTCGCGTCCTCCGTTAACGAACCGATGTACGATCGAAGAAAAACCTCCTTGCACCCGCCGGCGACGTAACTCGATATTGTGATACTTATTTATACTGTAAATACTGCAAGCGAACGCTACTGAACAATAAGGAAAACTTTTTATTCATCTATGGAATGAAAGAACGTCGGCAGAATAGCTCATTTATTAATGATGGCTTATATTTTCTATGTATTATTTAAAAACGTTAAGGATAACTTCGTTTCTAGATGTATAGATTTATGTGCAATTATAAATTACTTTTTGTTCTTTAAACTCATGTAAGTATTCATTTTTTATTTTTCTATTATTTATTTATTTATTTATAGGTATACCAACAGCATTACATATTATTCTAAGCTAAATTTATTTACAATAATATTTCTAATATGCATGCCTTTTATATTATGACTATTCTTTATTTATTTTTCTATTTAAAATACGCAAATAACACACACATTGAAAGTAGTAATAGAGTTAAATTTTCACAGATTGTCTATTTCTATTGCTGCTATAACATAAAAAAAAAGGAAAATTAAAAAAATAGTACGTAACGTTTCATGTCGAGTGAGTCCGACTCGCACATGGCCGATATCTGAAACTAATTTAACTCATTTCTAAAATAAAGTAGATGTGTCAGTTCGTAAATCTACAATTAAATGCAATAAAAAAATATTTTAGGTTCCTAATTGCCGCTTCAGAAAATAAACAGGTTCTCACAAAGTTAGTTCGAATCTCAAACAATAGCATTGTTTTATCTACGAATTAAAATATCTATAACACAAGAGTAATAAATAACTTTCTTTTCAACGTATCTATTGTCTTTTATCTTTTAAAAGGATAAATTTATAATTAGCGGACTTCCAGATTTGACAAGTTTTTAGGTATAAACTAGTTTTTAGGCATAGGTTTCGTGCATGGGCTAAAAAAAAACAAATATTTTAACATAACAAGCAGACACTTTATTTTATTTATTTATATTTATGTATGCACAAGTATTAAGGATTGTTTTTCAAAATGCATAGATATATTATGATTATTTAACATAGTAAAATTACTCTAAATCACTCCGCCAAATACACAGGAAAGAAAAAAAAACCTTTTTTATTGTTCACGTTACCATGAGCACTCTTTGTATCATAATTAAGAAAAAACCCATAATAATTATAATTTAAAGTTGAGTACAAAATAATGTAATGCAAAAGGCATTTGTAAGTTATGCCAACTAAGTACGTAGTGGCTTCGTAGCAGCTCGTAGCAATGCTACGATAAATATCATTGTTTCAATTCAGCTACACACTACAAGTGAAAGTATTTTTTGGTATTCCGTTAATATCACGCGATCCACACATTCATACATAGTATTTTTTTATGTTAACACATATTTAAATAAGCTTGGGTTTCTAGTTGTGAATGAACCCTTACATATTATATCTTCACTAAGGAATTTAATCCTTCTATCGCGGGGGGTTTTACAAACATTCAAATCACATGCACAAAGAAAATCCAGACTTGGAACTAGCATGTGTGGATACAATTCTTATTCCATTCGGGGATCGAACCCACAACGCGTCGCGCAGTGGTAATTGGCGTGACCTATACCATTTGGCTATCCATGTAGTCAAATAATATTTTTTGGGACAATAAGACTAACCTACTAAACTAAAAAACTCCTAGATATAAGTATTATATTTAACATCCTTTGTGAACACAGGAAACCAATGTAATGATACACGACAATCATATTTAAAACATTTGCTTATTTTATTTAGTGGCCAAATTACAGTAAAGCAGATCGCGTCACAAATACCAAAAAGGTTGTTTACGACATCAGGTAAAAAGGTCCAATAACACCTATTGTTCTAATTACGAATCATAAAACAAAACATTTGCAGATTACAATAAAAAGTGCAAGTTCTTTATTATTGGCGGATTAGTGGGCTGTTGTCAGTTCTGTTAAATAGATCATTAGGGGATTAGCCGACAAAGGCGCAGGTATAGTTTGGACACTTGTCGCACCTTTTGTTTAGATATGTTGTACAAGGCTGACGGCTTGTAGTAACAAATAGTAATAATTAAAATAAAATAATAATTGTATTAACTTTTGCGCGCGGGACCGCCCGTGTATATGTCAGCTATCGAAAAAAGGTAGACTATGTTCTTTCTTGCGATTCGAGCTAACTTCACACCGAATTTCATAAATAGGTTCTGTTTTAGCTAGCCAAGAAATCTTAACAGACAGACACAGTTACTTTTGTATTTATAATATGAGTATGGATATATTAGTAAACATTTTAAAGCTTTTCAATGTATGGACAGTTAGAAGGGGCAAAGGGGTATGTTACCATTTCGTGTTTTGAAAATTGATGTTTAAAGTTTTGAACTATGACTTTGGCTGTCAACTCCTTTTACCCGACTTCCAAGTTAGGGTTATGTTTTTAATAGATAAGGAAGCTTCTGAAAATAGGCATAAATTAGATCATTTAGTTTAATTAATTGGAATAATTTAATTATTTTAATAACATTATTTCAGATATTTACAAGTATTAACAGATTTTAATTAAGTATCAATTAGGAAACTATCTTCGTGGTTTTTTTAATCTAGTGTTAGTTAGTAGTAAGTTAGTTTTTTGTATAGGTTCCTTACTAGGGATATTGTTTTACTATGTAGGTAGTACATGTTAGAGTCGTATTTTACAGTAACGTCGACTGCCAAAATATTAGATTTGACACTTGTTTAAACAAATGTACTAAGTAAGATCAATTACCTAGCACTGTGAGCGATATGCTGTGGGCTCGATCTTCAAGAGACCAACATTTGTGTTTTTCATACATTTTAGTGAAACCGCCAAAATACACAAAATTTACTAGGACGATAGATGTTTAGAACAAGATAAGAAACCATTTTTTTATGTTTGCGTAACGCGTCTTCAAATAAGATTTTGTGAATACTTATGTGTAATATTTTATTAAAAACAAATATCAAACACAACAAAAACAAATAGAAAACAAAAAATCTGCAGACATATATTATTGTTATTTTAAAGTATTGCTTATTATGTACATTTACAATGTATAGTAAATCTGCAAAAGTTTCCACAACAACCGTTCAAGTTGTAAACCTATTGGATGCCAATTTCAATCGTATTGTTAACATAAAAATACCTTTAAATAAGCCTCGTAAAGTATAACAAGAATTTACAGACTAATCTAAGAATTTTGCTAATTCTTAAACAATGGGTGCACTCAGCCAATCATAGCGCGCGAATACCCACCCCCTCCAACCCCTTTTTACCCGATCCTGCGTGCACGCAGGTAAGTATATAAACTAGAACATATAATTCTCGTCTCATTATTTCGTTTGTCGCTAATTAGTGCAGACCATCCCTTAACACTTTTAAACAAATAAAAAAATAAACTTATTAAAGTGTTTTAATAAATATTTTGTGATAAAAATGGGTAACGGCAAGGTAAAATTAATACAAATTTTGATATTCTTGTTTATAATATATTAATTACTTCTTTATATAGATTGTGATGTTATTTTTTTATGTATTTCAGAAGCAATTGCAAGGAGATGCCGATGTGCCATTCAGGCGTCGCGGTAGACCTGCCGGTAAAAATAGGGTTCCACTCTCTCTTGTAAGTAGAAACAACTATTCTTATTTTGTATCTATAGTTTTCAATATTAGAACATGCGACTAATGTTATGTATATGTTTACAGGAGGAAAGACGAGCACGTAACGCCCACTATGAAAGAGAAAGACGCAATGAAACAGCTGAAGCTATGGCGGACCTAGCTGACGCTGTGAATTGTGATCGCAACGTAAGTATACATTAAGATATTTATTTAAGTAGCTCACTAATACATACCTCATTTGTTTTACTTTTAAGTTGAAGATCCCGTTGTCTCTTTTCCTCGATATTTACGTTTTCTTTATTTTCAGATTTCTAACGCTGAACTCCTAGCGACAGTCATAAGTAAAATCCAGAGAGCTTCAAGAAAGACCCCTACACATAGCCTAGAAGACTTGGAGCGCATCAATGCTAACTTAGAATCACAAAGTATGTAATATATGTATGTAATCTTACGTGCAAAATAATAATTTATGGTACATGTAAATTTTGTTGCTAAATAAAATTATTATTTTCAGTTTTAATGCTTCAAAGCCGGCTGGGTCTCGACGATGATGGTGTGGAGTTATTAGATGAAGGAAATAATGTACGTATAGCATACATCTCTAATTCATAAATGCTATAGTTAGTCACTCTCTCAACTAAAGTATTTATGAAATATTGAGCAAAATTATTAATTAAATTAAATTATTATATTAATAATCAAAACTGATATTATTTTGTCCAGGACACGGTACCAGACCAATTACATTCAAACTCCGAAAGTGGTCCGAGTTACTATGCCGACAGCAGAAGCTCCCAAAAACAGGTAAGTTTTTAAATAACTTACACAATTATTTGACACTTTAAATCTGTGTCATAACAAATGCTGACTTATTTATTCTTCCTTTCGCAGACGAAAAAACGTAAACGGACAGAACAACCAAGTTCCGAATATATCCAACAAGAAAAGCGAGCAAAAATTCAAACACGAACGCAATCAGAAACATCGTCTGATTCCGGCATAGAGTTACGAAGCCACACCATATCTCCACCCCAAACTTGTCCAGAAGGAAATATCCAGTACCTAATACCAAGTGAACAGAATCCAGTGGAACATCCTGAAGAACTGGAATATGTCTCTCAAGCACAAATGGACTTACAATCGGAGTTGTACAATCAGATTTTTAATTCTGAAACACAAAGCCCTAACGAAGCTACTTACGTGCCTAGTTGGGACTTTCAAACTACGTCATCGTCGACACAGACGATTCCTTGCATGGATACCTTAACTCGATCGTTGATCGAGGTCCCATCCATAATTGCGCCTCAGGAACCGCCTGACGTAAGCAACGTACAACAGGCGCCAACCGATCCCCCCCTTTTATCTACTGAGGAGCCTCCCGCCAATTTGAACACTGAAAATGAGTGTGATTTGTTACTGGACCAAGACCTGACCCTGGACTTCCTAAGTAAGTTCTAAAATCAGTTTTTTTTCTCTTTTAGTGTAACTAGGAATACCTATACCATTTACATGCTTAGATTGGTTTGATTATTTATTTATTGGTCTGTTTGTTATATTTTCAGCTGACACCGAGAAAGTTTTGCTGAACGATTTGATAAGCTCAGAATTCCTGGATACTAATGCTCTCGATAGTGTAGCTGAAGAACCAATGAGAACCTATCAATTTGAGGACATCTCAGGATATTGAAAACGACCAGTGATTTTCCAAGGAATCTGTGCCAATATTAATGTGTAATCGATATTTTTTGTATCTTTTATTTGCATGTATTGTCTTTGAAATGTGTATTTTAACGACTTATAGCCGATTACTCAAAAGCAACTTAATTGTAAGTGGCCGTTATGTCTCATGCTGTCTTTGTCACTTAAAGGTGCAAAATAGCGACAGATCACTTAAAAACGCCTTAAAGTTAAGTTGCCTTTGGGTATTCGGGGGTTAGTGTACGGTCGAACGCATGTTACTGGTAATATCAATTTTCAATCATACTACCTTGTGATAAAAGCGATTTTATTGTCAGTATTACTTACCTAATGTGTTGCCGACTGTACCAACCAACCAGCAATATGTTAAAACGTTTCAAATGTAACATTAATTTCAATTTTTTTCTTTTATATAATTTTAATTAATACTCATTGTATTAATTATTGCTTGATAAAATGATTTGATTTTAACTTTAATTTGTGTGTGTAATTTGACATTGTTCATTGTAATTAATACACAGTTCATTTTTAATGTACATTAATGTACTGATCACATGGATATTGTAACAGCTAATTAAATACATGTCAAATGAAAGCAATAATATTTATTTTATTTATTATGTCCCACTAATTAGTGCATTATTGTTAATGTCACCGGTTTTTCCGAAATCCAGGATTGGATAAATTCCAGGTAAATGGCATTGTTATTTAACACTGTCATAATAATATAATCTGTGCGATATATTATTAACCGGATTAGCGTAATATTGTTTAATTAATGGTAATAAAATTCAATAATTACCTACCCGACAAAGAGATTAGAAATTAATAAATATGAAATTTCAATATTTTACTAATAGGTAGTATGTCATTAGTTAATTTGTTTTTATATCCTGTTAAATGATGAAATTACTTTTTCTTTCGTAGCAAATCTGCTACATGCTGCTACGAGTTGCTACATCGTTAGTTAAGCGTATTTTCAATATTATTTAGTAGTTACACAAAGTGAGATATTGTGCTTGTAGTAAATATTATTAGTAGGATTAAAAATGTGACGAGCAAATGGCACACATACCTACATAATCCGTAGGTATATTTAAAATCCTCTTTCAAACTGTTCGTAAATTTATTGGATACCGCTTTAAAAGCCTATTGTTACAATCGGTCATAAAAATCCTACATAGAGCGTTTATCTTGAAGCTAATAATCTTTATTATAATCCAAAAACAATGGTTAAGTATTGTTTAAAATTTTGCAAGCTTGAATAGCGCAGGTAAAAATTTTTAACGCAAGCACGAGGAGTATTCTCAAAACTGTATTATTAAGTTATAGTGGAAAAGAATAACTCCCTAAGTTAAATTAAAGCCTTCAAAGTCTTCTGCTATCTTTTTGCCGGGCAACTAAGCTTATGGTTTCATTACATTCTTTCGATATTAAAAAACGAGATTACGCAAAATGTAGGTCTCACCACCTAAGTAACCTTCCAACCTTACCTACTTACTTAATTAGATACTGATTCCGTTCATTATTATTTTTCATATCACTACAACGACCAAGGTAGGTCTACTTTTTTTTTTGCATGCATTTCAATTTTTTCTTATTTCACCATTGCTTACCTACTGATTTAACTATAGGTACCTACGTAAAAAAATAAATATCTGCCGTAAACAAAACTGCTGTATTTTCGACCTTTTTGTGACATTAGCGCAACACATACACTCAATAAATTAAGTTTGACCAACTATTTAAATATTTTAACAGTAAATCAAACTCAAATGATTTTTGCTTAATGTCTACACGTACTACCTATTACTATATGTACTTTTCACTATGCTTTGTCAACCTGGTACTACTATACTAGCTCTAGGTAGTCAACCCTACATAAAAATAAGTAATAAGATGTACAGATCTACCAGACCGTCTGTCGCCCGCTTCCACAAACTCGAGACGGCATCGCGGTTTATTCCAGACTCGTTTCTCAGAAGATTATAAACCACTGACGCAGCTGACCTATTTCATTTAACTTTTTTATCTGCTGGCGGCATAGAATCTAGCTAGGATCTAATTGTAAGTATTTTAATTACTCAACTATTTATTAACACAAATAACTTATAGTACCTACCTACACTATTATTTAGGTTAGGTTGGTACCTAATATACTTAATCTCGAATGTTAGTTAACCGTAAACCCGTGAACATGATCCTTGCATAGGAATTGAAACGTCGAAAATATAAATTTAAATATAATACTTAAGTCGGAATACCTTTTAACTATAATCCATTCAAAACAATTTTATTTCAAGTGTCATTAAAAACAGGTAATAAAGTGTAAGGATCCAGTGGGTTTAACCCTTGAAAATCCGGACGTAAGCTTACCAACAAAAGTCACAATTTCATTTGCAATGTAATTATTAGCTGTTAGCTAGGTATTCGTGAAGTAGGAGCTACATCAGACTCTATAACCAAAGTAGGTACAGGGTGAAATTAACAATAAGAATAAGTATTACCTTATTATTCTGTGGTATATAACGCACTACACGTGGATCATCGCCTTGGGGACCTTATCTCGCGTTCCTGGAACCGGGTACCTAGCCGGAACCGTTTATCCGGCGGCAGTAGGAAATTATTACACTAATATTTTGTATGTACGGTACATGTACCGACTGTATAAAGCGTATGTAACATTTAAGTACTATAGATGCACCACATAGCCGGCAACCAAAGCTTGAGAAAGGGTATAGGTAGGTAGGCTATTTACCTACATGGATGGACAAGAATCAAGCACAAAGTGGTATGTTTAAATTCTATCAGATTCAATTCCATTAATTAGGCAAATATTTGAAAATCTCTTTGTTGTAGGAACGATAAAAAACAAGCACGTTGGACAAGTCAGTTTTCCCAAAGCTTGCTCCACTTACTAAATCCGAAACTTTTTATAAGAACTAATTTTCATATTTACTTGAAAGCTATATAGGTAGGTTGGTTACCTACATTTATTTTAGATAAGTTGGTAGTACCTATACCTATTAGTTATTACTTAATTCAAAGCGACTGCATTTTATGCAGATACCAGTCTCTTACATAACCAGTTCAATTAAATCAATAGGTACCTAGCAATAATATTTCTCGCTTAATTAGGGCCGTAAATCAACAACTATCGAAAACAGCTGACTCAGCGCTCCGACAGTAAAACAAGCGGAAAATACCCGGATAACAGATGATCCGGGAAACGAATGTCCAAACAACGGAACAAAACGAAAGCGGGTGCCAAAGTATTGCATAGCTTGCGATCCGATACAATCAGCTTACGTTATCAATAAATAAGTATTGTATCTAATAATAATAATAATAACATCTTGGGACATCTCACACACGGTCATCTGATCCCAAACTAGGCAGAGCCTGTGCTATGGCAACCAGACAACTGATAAACATACTTATATATTTCTAAATACATACATATTATAGACTAGCTGACCCCGCGACTTTGTTCGCGTGTTTTAGATTCAACGCTTTTTCATTTTTGCAACATTTTTCATTTATGCTCCGCTCCTATTGGTCGTAGCGTGATGTTATATAGCCTATAGCCTTCCTCAATAAACGGACTATCCAACACAAAAAGAATTATTCAATTCGAATCAGTAGTTCCTGAGATTAGCGCGTTCAAACAAACAAATAAACAAACAAATAAACAAACAAACAAACAAACAAACTCTTCAGCTTTATAATATTAGTATAGATAAATTACACCCAGACACAGAACAAATGATCGTGCTCATCACACAAAGATTCGTCCTGGGTGGGAATCGAACCCACGACCTCCGGTTTAGCAGTCAGGGTCACTAACCACTAGACCAACAGGCCCATCTAAGACCTATATTTAACTGGATATTTAAGAAATAGGTATTTTTAAATTATACAAAAGATAGGTAAGTACCTATACTTGTTATTATCTACTTTATTAAAAATCATGTATGACAGGGTAACGAATATTTGCAAAGAATCCGCGAGAGTAGCCAAAAATTAAATAGTATTTTGATATGATTTTTGATTTTTTTTAGATTGACCATGCGAGTAACTAGCTAGTAAGAAAGTAGGTAGTAAGAAACAAATATGACAAATAAACAATAAAGCAAGTATGGGAATTAAAGTGTCTTCTTAAACATAAATGCCTTATTCTTCATACTACGTTCTCGGAAAAAAAACTAAAGATAGAGGATCCTATAATTTTCTCTTCTGAGCAAAAGCGTCTTATACAGAGCAGGAACAATGTTAAAGATGGATAGATAAACAGGAGTAATAAATATAAAATAAAAACCAACATTTAACAGAGTATTTATGTATATTTTATTTTTTCATTAAAACTATTTAGTCTTCTAGAACAAACACATTAGCCGAAGGTTTACAATAACTTTATTCACTTAAAATATTTATATCTAACATTTATTTGCAATGACAAAATATAAAAATAATATTATCATTAAAAGATACCTAGCACACATATTGCACTTAAATTTGTTCCTATAAATATATAGGTCAAAGATCTATTCGTTTACGATTTCGTATAAAGTCTAGTGCATTGTGTTGATCTTAATTAAATTGTTCAAGAAGACTAAAACATACGTCTATACACTTCATATTGTCAGACGAGTCTATTACATTTTTTTGTGTTTATTTCATTGTATACGTCACTAGCAAGTTTCCTTCAAACTTGACAAAAATTAACTGCGAAGAATGATATTATCATCATGCGATTTGGTCAGAAAAGTGTTGCTTGAAATGTTACCAACACAAATTTGGAGTTGAATTTTTTTTGTACGCAACATTTTATACATGATATTACTTTTTATTTTTTTTAATATCTTTATGATACTATCGCTAGTGTAATTGTAATAATTATTCAAGGATTCAATATTAAGTGTATAGATATTAAAATGTAAAGTTTACTTATTGTAATATTTACTTAATATAACTTAAATAACAGTTAGAAAGATGAATCACTCTCAGCAATGACTGCCTTATATTACACAATTATTTAACAAATGATTTTAAAGGACACAGACATATGCAAATAAGATGTTAAACAAGCATATTTGTTAACATGATTTTATAATGTTATATTTGATTATAAATATTACGATTTTAGATTTATCGTGTATTTCTTAGCGATAACCGATTAAGCTAGGTACAGATAGGCGACAGTATGGTAATAGCAATAGAGATATAGACATCTTTATGAAAAAATATTAGACACGTATTTTTTATTTTGTCTCTAAACAAAAAATTACGAACATACAGTGAATGGAAACTAAGTGTGACGTCACTGTTACACTACAATTCTAGCCAAATTTTCGCTCTTAAACTTTAAAGTGCTTATATTATTAGTATTTGTCAATTATTATTGTTTTAATACGAGGAAAATACGTGGCTAATATTTTTTTCAATATCAAAACAACATACCTATTGAACTTGAACTAAGAATCGTGTAAACGCTCAGTTATTAAATAATAATAAATAAGTGATAATTTAATTATATAAGGTTGCATTCTGCTCACATGTGCCACCATCTCCACAAAGTTGAGTGAACGTTTGCGACATGCGACGTTGCATCCTCGTTTCGCTTGACTGGTAAAGAAGTGCAAACTAGCGTGCCGCTAGGTCAAAAGACACGCCTTATCATTTGTTATAAATATTAACAGGACATTAACAACCTTCTTGAAATGACATTAAGGTATATTATCCCATTGTGAGCCCATTTTATACTATATTGTCTTTGATACCATGAAATCCGGCATTGTTTGTCTAAATCTTATGTAACATATGTCTGGACCTACCATTATGACAAATTACTGCCAAATCTAAAAATACATGTGCGGTACTGTATAAATGATAATTATGATCTGTCTACTCAAAATTAAACATTATCTGAATTACATTAAAACTTAGATTCCATTAATGATTTTACTTTTAACATTATGCAATGCAACTATTAAATAGAGTGTAGTACATTAAAACATTAAAATTCTCTGGTTTAAAAATTTCTTACTATATACAAAACAAAACAACAGAGATATGATTAAAGAAGATACTTTCAGTAAAACTAGTCAGTGTACACATTTAATATTAATTACTATTTATAGACGAAACACTAACACTCTAGACATTTACCTAATTTATGTAATCTGTATCAAAAATATATTGTATTGGAAAAGTAATTTCTCATTCATTAACAGTTTACGTGAAATCTGTGACCATTGATTCATCTTACAACTTGACTTAATTGCTAGACATGACTCCGTTGATCTTTAGTTTCTTGACGCGGCGGGTGGTGGCCTCGCCATCTGAACTGTCAGTGTCATGTGAATCGCCCTCCGATTTAACTCCGAGCCCTAATTCATGAGCGTCCGAATAGTTGCCTGACTGTCGAGCCTTTTCTAATGCTCGTACTGTAAAAGAAACAAGTACAATTTTTAAGAATTTTCAGTACAAGTATTTTACATTTTTAATCTTTATGAAGGCCTCGTGGCTATGTGTAAGCCGTACGGTTTGATCGATATTGAAGGTTAACCGAGCTGGCCGCGGTTGGTCCATAGATGGGTGACCATTTATAAAACATTCCGAGACACCTTCGTGCCTCGGAAAGCAATTTAAGCCGTGGGTCCTGACTGTCATATATTGATCTTTGACGGTTGTTAAGTCATTACAATTCTGACAACTATTCTTACTATTGGATACGGTGTTATAAGCCCCGCAAATTGCTAATGCTCTAGCTAGAACCATGTCTAATTAACATCCACGTGACCTCATCTCGGGTCTTATACCCAGTGAAATGGGTTGTGGAGGTCAGATAAGCAGCCGCTTCATGTATAATACGGTATTCAGCTAAATCTGGTAAGACTGAGTGTCAACCCCAACGTAGTTAAGGAAAAGGCTAGGCACAAGAACATTTTCACTATTAAGTAGTACAGTACTATTATTTGATATATGCAAAAAATTTTGATAACAATTAAAGTAAAAAACTTTATTTTTAAATCTGCTAGCAAGTCTTGTGTAAGATATATATACATAGGGCTGCCATCCGTCCGGGTTTTCCCGGATTGGTCCTAGTTTGGAAGACGTCCGGGGAGCTTCCGGGCGGGGTTTAAATTGTAGTCCGGGTGCAACCCGGACTACAATAAAGTCCGGGTTTTTGATCAGACATTCTCATAATTTATGAAATTAAAAACTATGGATTAGGTAGGTATTTCACCGCACGCGCTGCCGACGCTATTTTACTACGCGAACGGCGAGCGGGGGTGGGGTGCGCTTGACTAAAAAAGGCTTAATTAAAATTTTTATATTTTAATCAAGATGTAAGTGAATGAAAAAAGTATTGAAATGTCCGGGGTGAAAGCTCCAAAATCAGGTTTTAGAGATGGCAGCCCTATATATACATATACCATCGTTAACCAAAGTAAATGTGTTTAAAAATTATAACAAACTTACTTTGTGACTCCAGTATTGTATTTTGTCTCTTCAAGTCATCAATGTCCTGTTGGTGTGAATTATTTTTTCTTCTCATAAACTGTATGTATTCAGCTGCTTTTTTTAATATTTGTGCTCGACTTGCCTAAAACCAAAATATTTAATGATTTAACTTCGAAAATACTGTTATCAAAAAGCTATTCTATGTTATTATGTGCAATTACAAAATACCTCATATTTAATAGTTTGAACAGAATTAATTTTCTTTAAGCATTTGGGTATGTCTTCTCTGTATTTTTTTAACAACTAATCTTACTCAAATGTATAGAATGGAATATTTTTAAATTAAGTGTACAATGTGAAGACAAAAAAAATAGCAACTACGTACAATCATTTGAATTTCAAAAGCAGTAGTAATCAATTACTATATCAGTAACCTTGAATTTCATACACCATTCATACATTTAGCAATCTTAAAAAAAAGTAAAACTTAAATACTATAAAAATAAAGGTCAATACCACATATAAAATGTGAATGCTTACAATTTTTGAACATACCACTTTCTCATTCTGGAGGGCAGGTACCGATTCCCTCAATGACGTAAAACTGTCTTTTATGTGGTCTCTTCTTTTCCTTTCTAACGCATTATGGTGTGCTCTTTTTTCGGCCTGTAAAAGGTTAGTTGGATATTTAGTGTCAAACTAATTTTGATATAAATAGAAATTTATGTATCAAAGGCCTTTGTGTCAAAACAAGATGATTTAAGGAATATGTGTAATGTCTTAAGAATTTGTAATACATATTACATTTTGTAAGCCATTCTGCTTCTGTATCTAGATTGAAGTATAATTTATTAGGTATGAAAGACACTAAAGCTTATGCATTTTGTATCTGAATTATCCTAATAGAGACTTAAGTAGCATTTCAAGTGTCAATACTTGAAATAGTGGCCGTCATACCTGAGAGTAATAACCACTTCCACCGACACTGTTTCTAGCATGTGACCGAGAGTCCGAGTCATTTTCAGCCTGGAAATGCGCAAAAAATTTATAAGTATGCTAATTAATTAGTATAAATTTACTTAAGTAAAACTGTTTACAATTGAGAAGTTTGAGCTTTCTTTTGCCTGACTCGAAGGCTAGTGGATGGGTAATAATATAATATCCACATCTCTATTTTTAAGTCATTATTAAATAGTCCTTATTATCTGTAAAGTGTTATACATCTACCAAGATGCCTGGGCCCACAAACTAGTCAGTTATTAATATTATGGTTCCTGTTGTAACACATGTATAATATGGGAACTGTAGACCCTCAAAGAACATAAATGGACATAAATAGCTTAAGAACGTTTTAGGACAGCTGGAATAAAAAGAAGAAAACAAGTTAAGCACAATGGCCAACCAAGAGCCTAAGTGCGGAAAAGCCCAGGCAAACTTAACAAAACTTAGGAATGTTCAGTGCGCACAAACCATACATGCTGTGGAAGGTTTGTTATTTTTTGTTGGATAATCCACAATATTTTGCAGTGAAGTAGGAAGTAGAGTAATAAGTGAAATATTAGAAACAACAACTAATTTCAGAAGCAAAGGTAGCTTTAAGATGCCTCCTACTTGAGATCCAGTAATTTATCTAATAAAATCCCACAAACCCAAGGGCAACAAAATGCCCAAGGACTCTCAAGTCTCAAGACACGGAGTTCATATTGCGTAGATCGGAACATTAATAATTTATACAATGTGACTTCAGATTGAGCAACGTTTATAGTAACTAATGTATTTCAAATGAATCTTAAAATAGTTTTTTTACAGTGAGTAGTATTCGCGTAAACACCAGAAATCATTCATTTTAGCACAAACCCAATGAACTGTCAAATTAAGAAAACACCTACATCACTTTCAATATCGATGTCACGATCGTCGTCACTCATCATTTTGAAAGAGTTCTTATCTAAAGCACGGCCTAAATTATTAGTAAACAATCATGAGTGAAATACACAAGTACAAAATCATACAAAACACGCGTTATTTATCCTTTACAAACAGTACAAAAGAGCGAAATTGAGAGGAAAACGCGTGACAATGACAGTTCCGATGAAACTGCCCGATTCTCTTGGTAAATTAAAATGTGTAACTGCAGTGCGCGACGACACTATACGATTGTGTGTAAGACAGAAAGAGTTCAAAATAAATTGTACTGACATTAAAAATGAGCAGTATAGTAAACGTACTTTTTTCAATACTGCTACTAAGTTTGATACATTGTTTTTTGCTCGATGTTGACTGAACTATATAAAACTAATATTTAAAGCAAAAAATTATAGAAGTCTCATGCATCAAGTGTTTTTTTAACGATAAAACTTTCGTTAGTTATATACAGCTACAAGGTTTATATAAAAAGAAAATTGATATTTTATTGTTGCTGTGTTGCTGCACATTTTTTTTATATTGAATTTTTCTCTACAGCTGGGCAACTGCCTTGATAAATAATTAAGGCACTTAAATAAATAATTTAATAATTTACGTACAATAAACAAATGATTTGTCAACAGTTATTAATTTGTTAAACAGTTTTGTATATATCACAGCCATCAGATTTAAATGTAAAAGTTATAAACTAAAATGTCCCATTTCCGGTCCGGGATTAATTAAAAAAAAACTAAAGTTTTCTGCATTCTGTCCTGTCTTTTTCAGGTTGGCGGGCAAATTAAACATATTTTTTACGTACAGCTACAAAAATGGATGATAAACCAAATGATATTCCTAATATTGACGTAAATAGTTCGGAGTTTTATGATAAAGTTCAAACCGAAATAGAATTCGACATGGCAAGAATGAAAAAAAGTGTAGAAGTCATTTTAAATTTGCGATGTAAGTTTGTGTACATTTTCTAATCATAAACAGAAAAGGTGTTTTAAAAATAATAAAAAAATATTTATGTGTACTTATTTCTTCACTATTGTTTACATTATTATTTTATCGATTGTGTGGTATTTTATTATGTAAGTAAGTACTTATGGGAATCAATTACTAACTAGACACACAGTAATATTAGAAGTAAGTAACTAGGTACTTAATGTGTAGGTGAGGCACTTAGGAAAAACTTTTATGTCTGTTAGAGTACCTACCTAAGTAACATTTAAACATCTTGTAAATTTTGACAAATTAAAAAGCCGTTACTATGAATACCTGTTGTAGTGGAAGCTGCTGAATTAGAAGTAGAAACAGCGGCTTTGTTTCACGCAGAACTGTGGTATGATCTACTAGACATTCAAGAAGAAAATCAGGATATTTCCGAAGACGAAGACTATGACGTCACAGAAGATGCAGAAATTACATAATGAATTTATAAATTCATATTTAATTATTGCTTTAAACTAGTTTTATTTTGTCAATAAACAGTTCTTCCGTGTTATTAGATTCTTAGAATTGTATGATGCGAACAAAGTCAAAGGTGACATTGATTGTGTTGAAAAAAGTACAGTAGGGTATCCATAAAGTAGAATATTGATAGACAGTGTTCATGGTAATAAAATTTGCTTTGAATATTTTAGATTGGTTCCTTATTCGTAATAGCACATTATCTTTATATGCAAGGAGAGGCATGTCTAGTTTTTGTTATTATTAGAGAATTTTCCCAAACTAAACCAAAATGATTAATAATAGGAGGGTATAATCTCCATCCAACCAGCTTAGTCCTTAATTGAAATACAATACGCGACTTTAGTTCTGTAATAGTCTCATAGGTAAATATTCTAGTTCTGGTCAGATACAATTAAAGTTGTTAACTTTGTATTTCCAATTAATTGACGTGTTGTCACTATGGTATACCTACCCAACGATTCTGATAAGAAACAATTATTAAACCATAAACAACAACCGCAATAGTTCCGTATATTATAAATTTATAAACATATTCCGTATACTTAATTAATAATTTACGTAAGTAAGTATATAGGTACATACGGAAATATTTTACTAATACATACTTAGGTACCTACTAAATATTTTTAATTAATAAGGTAGGTAATATCTAACTGGCATCAAGCACTAGGTACCTATGTACCACACAGTTTAGCTGTTACACTGCTATTTTTGCCGACAAACGGGAAGTTTAGGGTATATTATCATGAATCTCCAACAATAGAGACATCTAGGAGATGCGTTGTATTGTAAGCATGTTCATTCGACTCACGGGACAGGGAATTGGTAAAAATGGGTTTGCGCCTCAACCTTCAAGCTGAGAAAGTAGTCTTAGAATGTAGTATACCTACATAATCAGCCATGCTATTCTTTAAACATTAAACATAAAACAGCGCTGAATACAATGTCGAAAATTTTATGATACTTATTTGACAAGGTTTTGACGTTAGACACCGTCACGCTCGACGCTGCAATTTTAGAGAATAACACACCAGGCCTTAGTTACAACAATCTAATTTAAATCTCAGTTTAAAAAAAATGTTTAGTTTGTCTTAACCCGATACAGTTAAGCGTATAATAACGCTTCGGAGCAATTTAAAGTGACCGACGCGCGCCGTCGGACGTCGATTAATCACCGGATGTTGTTCTGTTCCACTACGGATTCCTAATAAACAGACTGTTGAATTATTTTAATCAACGCGTAACATTTGTTAATGAAGTAAATTGTTATTCAGTAGTGCGTTTATTTTCAACAAGATGAAGTGTTATTCAATGTTATTTGTATTACTGTTAGCCGTGTTGGGTTCGAACGGCAAATCTAAGAAACACAACACGCCACCTCATTGCACACAAGTGACTAAAGGTTTGAGTTAATCTTTTTATTTTTTTGTATTGGCGAAGGAAAACTACAGTAGGCAAATATTTAATAAACTTATTTTATTTTATCCAAATTTTCTCATTTTAATGTTAAAAAGACGGTACCTTATAAACTTATTTAAAATGAAAATCCACGGCATTTTGAGTGAAATAAAAATAGTAATCTATTAAGTGTAGAACTAGATTAAAAATTTTATTTTACTCAAAATGCCGTGGCGTTTTATTTAAATAAGTTTAGTTCCGTCATTTTTTAACATTAAATTGTTCTACCAAACCCAAGGACGAGGTCCAATTGTGTCAAAACGAGGTGTTTTCGTGGTTCACCGCTTTTTATCGTATCTTCGCATTCCTGATCAGTTACGAGTGTAGTTTATTAATCATACATACTTCGAAATTTAATTCGATTTGTAGTCATTTCATTGTACAAGTACATAAGTATACAACACAATCTACAGAGAGATTTTTACAATTTTCAGATACAGACTACCTATCCAGGTTTAGGTACGACTACCCAATCGCTTACATTCAACCAGGTCAAAGAGAGGCATATCAACAAGTAAGTTATACATTATTTAATTAAAAAAAATAGAACATGGGTACAAAGTACCTATGATAAACATTTTGAGACCAGCACGAAAAATTAATAGACGGGGATTTTAGAGTTTAGCTAGTACCTACCAAAGTGTTTCATTTTGTTTTATTGATCTAAGTCATTGAACTCTATCAAATCTGATACCTAATATTTGTTTGCGCAGCTATCTTGATAAGAAGTAGTCGCAGTTATTGTAAGTAGTTCAATATTGTTAGGCAAGTACCTACTGTGTAGCGTATGGTAGGTGGGTACATGTACTACCCAAGAGCCTAAGACATAAATTTTGCGGACAGTTTTGTAAAAAACCGGGCAAGTGCGAGTCTGACTCGCGTACCGGAGAGTTTCGTACATTTTTTCTGATCGTAACGGTTATTTTTCCATAAACAAACGTAGAACTGTGTGGTTGAAATAATGTTGATTTGGAAAAATACATCGATGTATGACACTATCAAATTTTTTAATTACCTTAAGAGCCCGTAGACCGTAGCACTGTATTTGATATTAATTTCAACATGATACCATCGCGCGTTTCTGAAAAAAAATATTTTTGACAGAACGGCAGACGGGCAACGAAGTGAAGGGTTCCTTTTTCCTTTTGAAGTACGCAACCCTAAAGAGGTGGAAGTACCTATGTGCAGAGACTGTAGGACTGTAGGAGCTTCGTCCAGATCTCTCAACTGGCATAAAGCCTTTTATGTACTTTTTTATTTTATGATTAACTGGACCAATAAGTACTTATGTACCTAATTGATGATAGATAGACCATTTGATGCTCGTCCATTAGTACACGTTATTTAAATTATTAACATTCTTTGTCTTGTGATATCTACTTATAACAGTTTCTTTTTTCAGCTCTTCTGCGTGAATCCTCCAACAGTGAACAAGGCAGTGACAACCGTGTGTGACTGGGCAGCTCCCCCTCAAGTCCAGTTCACCCTGGGCGATGAGTACATGCACGTAATACGGCAGGATCCAACGGGTCGCTTCATCGGCAATGCTGTTATAACCACGTACCAACTCTGCAATCACAACTTGGTTAACGTAACCACATCGGTAGTGGTATCTACCTTGTAAGTGTAGTGACTGACTCTGTGAAATGAAATAAATTGACTTGAGTACTTCTAATGTACATATTTTTGTTTATTACGTAACACTGATGAGCATTAGCGTCTCCCATGTCATTAATATCGATACTAATATTCTAAATGCGAAAGAAACTCGGTCTGCCAGTTTGTTCCGCTTTCACGGCTAAACCGCATAACCGATTTTAATAAAACTTGATGCGGAATAAGCTTGGATCCCAAAAAAGGATATAGGCTACTTTTTTCCGCGATAACCGAGACTCCACACGGGTGGTGCCGTAATACCAATATGAACATTGTTGAAAAAATATACCTTGCTAAAGAAGTAAGCAGCTTTCATCATTCGATGTTTTCAATACCCATTTTTATGGAATACCTTAAATGCGAGTTAATACGTGAGTACTTTTAAGAACAATACAAATAAAAGACTTCCGGGAACATTTTATGTACCAAAGTATCAACCTACTTAAAATTAAGTTAGTACCTAAGTAGTTGGTAAAGAACAAAATATTCAGAAATTATTAAACAATATTGGTGAGTCTTTTTGACTGCTCTGAAGTAATTTAAGCATTCGTACTCGTAGGTTTATCAAACAACATAGCAATTTAATTACAAATTGTCACGGCTTGAATCAATTCCTCGGTGGAATAAAGACGTTATCAATGGATCATCTACTGTACAAGTTCATAGACAATGTACGACATATTACGATACACATTAGGATTACTGTTTATAGATCTTTTTTATTATGCTGAGAGTAATATGCAAAGACCCAATGAATCTACTTACCAAATACAGTTTTACGAATATGGTACGTAGAAATCAATAATTTACCTATTCACTTTCAAATTTATAGTTTAATTTATTTTACCCATCATAGCTAAACCATGTTTACAAATTTTGTAAAGTGAGCTTTATTTTTTGTCCGTTTGAATAAGTTTGTAAATGATATTTTTTTTTCATTAAATCTAATTTTAAGCTTAAAAATTCATTTCTTTTTCTCATATAATAAATTACTTACACCAAGGTGCGCATGTTGAAGGAGAGTTATTGTCGTATCAAACCACCGGTTATATAGAACCATTCACGCCGGTTTTCGTACAAAATGTAACGGTATGTACCAACGCAAAGTAATTATATTTTATACTTAAGTAGTTTTAGAAAAGTACTAGAAGCGTCTCGCATTTATACCCATGTAGCTGGAATCTGTTTTCGTGGACTTAATGAAACAGTATCCTTTGTGTTACCCAACCCAGATTATAAACTACTAGCTGTTGTCCGGGGCTCCGCTCGCGTAGTTGTCGGTTATCGCGGCAAAAAGTAGCCTATGTAAGTATCTTTCTTAGGATCAAAGCTTACTCCTCACCAAATTTCATCCAAATCGGTTCAGCGGTTTAGCGTAACAGACTAACAATCGCACATAAGTACGGATCTGTGAGTTAAATTTCGTACAAATCCTTATACCTAGTAATTTTTGGGTGAAAGAGTAATAAACATCCGTTCATCCTTGAAGAAAAAAAATCCCATTACCGAATAACATTATACCTAAACTGAATGATATTTTAAGAACTGTAGAAAAAAAGGAAAAACAACACCCTCCATATTATATATTACTATTTGGTACCACAACTGCTTAGGTTAATGGCTCCACGTAGGTCTACCTATACCTTTTAATACATTTTATTTTATATCTATTTTAAATATTATATATTTTAGCCTGAAAGACAAGATCTGGAACGACGGTACACCTATCTAAGATTGGAATACGTTAGCCCTATGTCACAAGTAGAAATAGTCTTTGACGCGAAAGCGTTACTTCTCACGTTTCACATAAGATTTCCTATATACACAATACAATATGGAATTGTTGGCTATTCTGTGAAGATACCTCGAAATAGCCATGTCTGGAACTCGTGGAAATAATAAGAATAATTATCGTGTATAAAAACCTACCTAATTATGTATGTTTTTTTTTTCAATAGAATTATTCTCAAAACTGAATCGATTTTAAGCAATTTTATAGCCTATACTACCCCTATTCGTTGTGACGCATGGTGGAGTGGTATGTTGAATTTTTTAGGCTAATTTTATTTGAGCGCGCGCCAAAGCTCCAATGACGGCATACATTTTACGTACATAACATTAATTTATTTATATTCTGCGATATGTAGGTACATTACAGTATTGTCTGTGCGTTTGTGAAACCGCGCGGAACAGCAAGGAAAATCTAAACAGGAATATCTATTAGACGTAAGTATTAACCGCGCGGTCGTGATTTAAACTCGGCACCAACAACAAAGCTCATAATATCTAACCCAGCGACAGGCAATGCGTTAAGGTGGTCCGTGGCTTTTGATAAACATTACCGACGCGTAATATTTTACTCCATACTAATTACAAATTTACAAAGTTACAAATTTCTTTTTTATTTAATTTGGTTCAATAGATTCAACCTCTGCATAAAAAGATATTTGAATTCAAACATTATTATTTACTGAAAGTTCGATATTTAAGTCTAATACTCATCCTACGAGAAAGACGTGACAAGAAAAGTTGTAGAAGAGTCTTTTTGCATTTAGGTACATAAATACGTCTCTACTTATCTAGAAAAAATAAAAACAAGAAAATCGGACTGGTACCCCGTAAGCAATTGCAATATGCTTATTGTTTACTTCGGAACTGCTGAGAAGCTTACATGAAATAAAAATATTTTGATTCCAAAAAAAAATGATTTGCGTTCCACCGATGGTGATTAAAGATGCGAAGTTGGAGTCAAGCTTCCTTTTTTTCGTTAGGGAAATCCCGGAAATCCTCATAGAAAATCGGAGGGTCTTGCCGGACTCTGTGGTTGAATCGTATTTAAGAAAAAGAAGACTAGAAGACCTCACTCCAAGGTTCAATCAAGCACTTTAATTGCAATTTTCAATGCTTTGGATGAATCAATTGTTATACACTGACATGAAATCAGCATTATTACTTACTACAGATCTTCAGTGCAGACAATGGGCGATAAATTAGTGTATGGATATAGACGGTGCAACTGCGTCTGGAACTCTTCCTAACTAATGACCAGTGCTTCAAATTATTGAAATTGTCATAGATACATCTGCACTACCCGCTTAGTCTCGTTTGCGAAGGATCTTTTAAGTTGCTCATCACTCGAGCGAGTAGATCCTAGATCAGTCAGATAAACAGAGCATAATATTTAGATGCAAGTAGGTATTAAGTCTATAGACTGAAATTCTGTTTTTTTATTGATTACTTTTCTGGAAGGTGCAGCTAAAATGAGCTAAGATTGCCGCCTCCTCTCTAAGGGCGGGTTCATACCTACGGAATTTCGTATTCGATTTCTGTTCGGAATAACAATTAAGTTAATGTGACGCTATAAAGTGTCTAATTAGTGATTCGCAGATATTGCGACAAAATCTCTAACAAGTTCAATGTGGGATAGGTTGCCGAAATTAACTACTTATATTTTGTCTTGTTTGTTATTGTACTTACGTGCTAATTATCGTTTAGTATTTATTTTTATTACCTACTTTTTGTACAGAAATGAAGCTCACGTTACAAGATTAACATGTTGTTAAAGGAGGATCGGCAATTTGGCCTCACGAGTACGAAGGAAAATAAAAAGCGATATACCGTTGGAAAGGTTTTTTAACTAACAACTTTTATGTGGTGGCAAGTGCCCAATCGCCATAGAACAAATACAAGAGTATTTACGTTTTATGTTGTTGTTGGCAAAAGCCAATTGCTGTGGGAAAAGAATCTGGTGGAATCGGCAAAGCCGGACGGTAAAAAAAATAGATGCAAATGAATGTTAGGGCTTTTGGAAATTGCAAACCGCTCGGCTGCTGCACATAATCACTTGGCTTGGCAACTGCCGACTTAGGCTGCGTTCTTACCAGAGATGTGCTAGGCCGCTGATTGCGAGGATGTGCGTGAAACTGTGCGCAGCAACTCATCCTCATTCCTCGCACATCACTGGTGGAAACGCAGCCTTATATTCCGGTCGGCTTTTAGCGATAAATTTCGACCCTAATAATTAACTACCTGATCGGCACAAGTCGATTGAAAGCGAAAAAGTGCAGTAATTGCTTATCTTTGCATTCGGCTTTGTTGTTCAACAACTACTGCCGAATCGACAATGCCGGCCTGCTCATGTTAGTAGCAACCCTAACGGAATATATTTCGAATGAAACGTTAATGATTTTATACAACCTTATAAAATCATAGTGTTCTTATTCTTTATGTGCGTATAGATACGTACGTATGTTTATTGCTTTTTTTGTCACGCATCAACAGTTAACATCTTTTCCAAAATGGGAGAACATGACTATAATTTCCTTGGTAAACGAGCGGATTGGAAATTGCAATCCATACTTTATTATCTTTACATAATTTGGTACCTATGACGAAAAACTCGTCTGCACGTTTTATCATTTACGGAGGCCCTAGATATTCTTCCATAGGCACAATGCACTACTTACTACAATAATTTTATATTAATTTTTAATAATTAAGACATTTGGAATCACTCATTAATGTAGGTAATAAAATCGTTCATAAGAATCTTTAATTTTATTTTGCCCATAACTATATTCCGCAGTAATTCTAAACTCGCCGCTGAACAAGTTTGTGCATTTTAAAAATTTCTTATCCAACATATCGCTTAACCTTAGTGCTAGCAATGCCATATATTTTTGCCAGTCCTCCCATATAGCGCAAAACACTAGTTAAAAAAAAGAAAGGTTAATTAAAATCTTATGTAAAGGTATGCATATGGAAGGGGAGGAAATAGCATATACACACATGGGTTACATACCAGCCTTCTCACCACTATTTGTACATAATGTAACGATAAAGGTAAGGGATTCCTTTAATAATTTTAACAAAAAACCACTTCCATTTTCGGCACTGCTGTTCTTGGACATGTAATCAATTTACAGTTAATTGAATGTAAAATTTTGGGAGGGACCTTTGCCCTAAAATGGCATAACAAAATAAAAAAACAACAACTTCCGAATCCTTAACTTCGAATTTTAAATGAAGTAAATAATAACATATCTAATCACTGGTAAATTTATGTACCTTTCTGATTACTTTTTAGGAACCTAGAGAAGATTTGGAAAAAGAATTTTCATATCTGAAAGTGGAATACATAAGCATTGTGTCACCAGTACACATAACATTTCAACCTAATACGTCATTGATTACGTTTCGTATAAAGTTGCCGTTTCTCAACATACCCTTTGGGATTGCCGGCTACGCTCTTAATGTTCTTCAAACCAAAATATGGAACGAATGGAATGAAACCACCACAACCGAATGGAATGAGACCACCACTACCACTCTGTCCAGTCTAGACGATTTGGCCTGACTAATATTAATATAAGGTACATTTTCTGCAATAGATACCTGCAATGAAATCAATTAGGATTAGGTAGGTAAAGTTTTATACGAAAACATGATATTGGTAATTATATATAAAATCTTTATTTTCACTATTGCCGACCAACAATAGTTAAGTCGTCAATTGTAAAAAAAAATCAAAATAATAAAGTGAATTTTCAATTTTTGAAGGTCAAAAATATTTCAAGATTATAACACTTTTTGCGTAAACATTATCGATACATATTATATTGATTAGATGAGTTAGTCGTGCGAGCGCATGTTGATGTCGTCGTGTCGCTCGCGCTCGGTCTCGCGGTGGTCGCCGGAGACGCGCGCGCCGGCCGACGTGCCGG
The DNA here is from genome assembly GCA_932294365.1 of Diachrysia chrysitis. Taxonomy (NCBI): domain Eukaryota; kingdom Metazoa; phylum Arthropoda; class Insecta; order Lepidoptera; family Noctuidae; genus Diachrysia; species Diachrysia chrysitis. Next base: position 6,682,620 of record OW028661.1, read on the forward strand.
CCTCGTCGTGCTCGCGCTTGCCGGGCGAGTGCGGCGCCGACGGGGCCGACTGCACCAACCGCCCCATCAGGCTAGCGCTCTTATCCTTACGGGGCCTGGTCCATTCATGCGACAGCACCCGGTCCAGCGTAAGGCGCAGCGTGATGTCAGGCTCGAGAATGTGTCGCACGATCGACTTGGCCGCCGGTGTAACTGTATCGCGGATCCTGGATCTAAAAACCCAGTTACGCGACATTTGGTCCTTAAGTAGTTTGCGCAAGTTCGAATCATCGAACGGCATGGAAGCGTTCAGCATTATGAAGAGGATAATTCCGAGAGACCACACATCAGCTAGTTTGGGATTGTAGGGTGTGCCACTCACCACCTCTGGGGCGGCGTATGCAGCGGATCCACAGTATGTTTGACTGAGCACACGCCGATTCTCACCGTCCGTGCAGAATCTAGCAAATCCAAAATCCGCCAACTTCACATTGAAGCGTCTTGATAGTAATATATTCTCGCATTTCAGATCGCGGTGTGCTATATTCTTGCTATGCAGATATTGCAGGCCACTAGCCATTTGTCTAAACCAAAGCTTTGCTTGGTTCTCTAGCACAACTCCGTTCCGTTTTATAAAATCCAACAGATCGCCATTGTCAGCATAACGCATAAAGATAAACACCCTTGGTCCACGTTGTAAAATACTGTGCACTTGAATGATATGGGGATTTTCGATCTTAGTCAATATGTCAAGTTCACGAGGAAAAAACTTTTCTAAAAAATCCCGCGGAGCTTTTTCTTTATCAAATATTTTGCACGCGAGGTGCATCCGCTTTGGGCTGGCTGAATCGCAGTACTCAGCCAGGTGGACGGTGGCATATGATCCTTGTCCGATTTTCTTGCCGATGAGATAGCCTCGTTGTTCCAAGGCATTCACCTCGGAGCTTCGAGGGCTGAGGCGCTCAGCCATTGAGCTCTATCGACTTTATCCTAACCCGTTTAGGATACATTGGACATCTCACTACTCACGTATGTCCAAGGTTTCAGTGGCCCTCCTGTCAAAATGTAGGCTTTTCGATTGATATAAGCTTTCCACACAACTCTCATGAAAGAGAGTAAATCGATATAATAATAATTAATCGTCAATAGCACGCACAAAATTTTGTTAAAATATTACGACATCACAAAGAATTTGGATATAAAAAACGCTTTCACTAGTAAGAAATCTTCCAAAAAGACGTATTTGCTACATGGATGACTTTTTTTTCTTTTGTTTCTAAAATTAAAATGATATTTTATTTCAGAAAAGCCAGTTACAAAATATATTTCAAAAAGATGTTATTTCGCTAACTGCTGATCTATGCAATGTAAAAAAGCTTAAAGAAGGTAGAAGTTTCGAAAAGAGGATATTTTTGAATGTGTTATCTTTTGAAGTGATAAACTGAAAATTTGTGCAAAGTACCTATTGATTTAAAAAATTACTTCACGTTCAATTTAGAGTGCACATCTTAGTTACGACGGTGGTAAAGTAAATAAACATTCATAAAGCAGTTAACCAAAATAAGAATAAGAAAAACAAATTTCTATCCGATGACTTATTAGTAAGTTATTTACTGACAATAGATTTCCACAAGATTCAAGAATATTGTTAATTATATAATACATAATCATTTCTTATGAGTAAACAAAACAAAATCAAATTCTAAGCTTATTGCTAAATACGATAAAATCACTCTTAGTGTACACAAAAAAAAAACAAATACTAATAAATCATCAAAAAAGGTGTGGTGAACATTTTGCCCAATTAAAACAGTCAAATATGCTAGGCCACAACCCTAATTGATGTTTTCTGACAATGTTTTGTAAAAAAACTGGCGCTATAGACACAGCTTTACAATGTATTGTTCAAAAACTGATGCGGCCAGCAGACCTGAGTTAAGACGGAATCTTATAAAAGTGTGATATGTGCTTGATTTATTCAATGCTTTTTCCCTTAGATACATTTTTTTTATCACATTTATATTTATGAAGATCTGTGTACCAATAATCAAGTTATTGTGTCAAATGTCAACCGTTTGTCAAAGATATTTCCACTTGTCAATTTATGACGGATTAAAGATTATAGGATATTTTCAGTTTTGATTATGATAGAATATTTCTTAGAATTAAAAGTAGGCGTTTTCATTGTTAAATCTTATTTATTTAGTTTATAAGATGAATAAATAGTTTGCTAGTTGTTTATAATACTTGTAGTGATAAATTGAATCCCTCAAAATGATGAACCAATACATAAAAGAGTTGGAACAAGTAAGTATTTCAATTCATTAATGTTGAGTTGTGTGCTCTGTTGATATGTTTTTAAATACATAATTGATTTCAGGATCCTTTTGACCCCGACGAATTCGTAGAGAGAATGGTTAGGCGGAGTATGCAGGAGTCTCAATTGAAAGATGATCAATTTGATCCTGAAATGATCCATGACATTTTCACGCAAGCAATTCAGGATCTAAAGGTTTGTGCGCTGAATTGATTAATTGCTTGAAAAGTTCACATCTACTACGTGTTCTCGGATCATTTGCTTATACATCAGTAATGATAGAAAAACTTAGAAAAAAAATATTTGAGACTGATTTTATCACAATTGAAATGGCCGTAAACTGAAGTTTTAAACGAAATAGCTGGCTGGTAATATTATAGTCGACCGCCGGTAATCTTACAAACGTTTTACAGGGCCATGCCAGTCTCGAATTTGTCGGATTGTAGAGTACTGCCTAAGATCTGCATATAGCCACCCCCTGTAGTCTGGAGTATTTTGAAAAAGATGCTATCTGAACTAAATTTACAACAGTAATAGGCATGTCGGATTACAGGGGCCGCCAGATTAGCCAGGGACCATATTACCAGGGGTCCACTGTAATTACAAAATAATAATAATGTCTTGAGACAACTGTCAGCCTATGTTTTGGTAAACAGACAACTGATAAACATACTTATATATTTCTAAATACATACATATTATAGAAGGCTTACGATGTTTTATGTTTAAATTCAGGTTCTACAAGAGAGACAAGAGAGGAAATGTGCTAGATTGGAACAATCAGTTCAAGAGGAGGAGAAGCTTTATGGGGCTAAATTAGCCGAGATTATGGATCAACACACTGTATGTGTTTTATTTAATAAACCCTATATGTTATAATATTATGTGTAACCCATAAATTACCTTATTTATAAAGAAATATATATAAGTATAATAATCTTATATGATAAGCAAAGCACCTTTTCCTTCTAGAAGAAAAGATGGATATGTAAAATGATAACTACTAATACATTTAGGACCGCTTGCACAAACCTGGGTTATCTTCTTAACTCAGAGTTAAATGCTATCAAGAGGTTAAATTGACTGTCATACAATAATGTCAATTTAACCTTGTGTTAGCAACTAACTCTGAGTTAAGTTTTTTGTGCAAGTGGGTCTTATTATAAACTAAGATTAAATAATATTGTTACATTCATTACAATAGTTATGATAAAGTTGTGTAACTTGAATGTGGCAGCAAAATTGTTTGTTTTCTAAATAAGAATGCACAAGGGTTGAACAATAATTTTTAAAGTTATATTTTATTCTACTTTAAACAGGTATTACTAAATACCAAAAAACAAATAAAAAGCATACCTACATTTAATATATAAATTCAACCAACCTAAGAGAGGCCGTTGCCCAGCAGTGGGACAGTAAGGGCTCAAACGGTGGAGACTAAAATTGTTTAATCTATGGAATGCTTAGCGAACAAAGATTTAAGTGTAGTAACAGAATTCAATGATATTTTGCCTTTTTTTAAATAAACAACTCCCTTCTTAGGAATCTGTTCTTTTGTAAACGGTATATATATAACGGTATATAGATTTTAATGACAAAAGGAGGAAGAAATGTTGGCTCGTACGGCTAATTAAAAATAAATACCTGTAGGGAACGAGCATGATTACATGCCCCTTCTCTATATGAATAAAGACTGTTGTCCTGTAACTTTATTACAAGGATGTATTACTTAATATATGTTGCACAAGTTTTTTGTCTGTTACAGCATTGTGTAGGAGTATTTAGTACATTAGATGAGCGCATGTCTCGGTGCGGAGGGCGCGCTCTTGATGTAGGGGAGAAGCTAGGTGCAGCACGTGCTCCAAGAGCTAGAGCAGCTGCAGCAAGGGACCTCCTGTCCCATCTCTCACACTTCTTGAGTCCCGGTCCTGTACTTATTGATCTATTCAATGACTCGAACAAGGTAAGATGAAAAATGATAAATGGTATTATAGAAAATTCTTCTAATTAGCGTCAACTAACTTAATTTGTTATTTTGCTTCGTTATTGTAACATGTGCACTTTCATATGTGGTGTTAAAAGAGATTGTAGATCCTGTGATGGTATACTAATGTGGGATTCAGTATCACATTTGAACTTTGTACATATTCATGAGAAAAAGTATATACACAAGTAATACCTAGATTGAATATATAAATGCACCAACCTTTACGGTCCTTTGCCTAGCAGTGGGCAGTAAGTGCTCAAACAGCGGAGACTAACTAACTTACTAAGCAAAGATTTAAATGTTGTAAGAGAAATCGATGATACTTTGTATTTTTAAATATATTGTTTGAGGTTTTTTACAAATATCATCTAGAAAAGCTAAACCATCTCTTCAAATTGTAGTTAAATGAAGCAGCAGATGTCATACAAAAACTTCACACGATTGCACAAGAACTGCCTCCTGATAAGTTTGAGGTTGCTAAGAAGAAAATAGAAGCAAAGTATGATGAGATTGAAAGGAACCTGATTGAAGAATTTGTAAAGGCACAGAACCAAGGCAATATGGCTACAATGAAGGAGATAGCTAATATTATGACTAACTTTAAAGGATACTCGCAGTGTGTTGATGCTTTTATTGAAACCAGTCAAATGGTAAGAAATATTTATCTGTACAATGTTATCTCAGAAATTTTCCACCGTGTTCTATAAAACTTAATATTGAGTTTAATAAATAAAATACTTTTAGGAAAGCATTTTAAATAAGTAGCATAAAATCTTTTTTTTTTATTCTTATTCCGTAGCCTTTTACTTTCGAAAAATACAAATGTGAATGTTATATTTGCACACAAAGGAAGTTAATTAAACCTATTTACACATTAACAAGTTTTTATTTCATGTTTACAGAACACCTTACTAGGTAAAGATATATTCTCTGCCGTACTGCCACTATGTAAGAAGAACTACACAATCATCAGCAATGTGTTCCCCAACCCAGACCAAGTGATGAGCAAGTTTGTGCTCAATATCTTCCACTTAAAGCTGCAGAAATACATCCTGACGAAGCTCGCTGATAAGAATGATGTGGAGAAGTATTTGAAGAATCTCTATGATATGTATACCAGGTAAACTTGTGTAGAAGGCATGAAATATCAATACCAAAGGTTCCGACCAGTCAGAGCGCTATTATTGGGAGCACTCTTATTAGAAAATAATGTCTTACATAGGACAATGTTTAAGGTTGTAGTTGTCAATATATTTAAATTAATATGTTAAATAGTATAATATTTAGGAGCTTATTATGTTATTCATATTTGGTAGTTCGAGAAAATTTTCGGCAGTTGTTAAATATCGAATCTGATAATAGATACGAAATAAAACATAACCAAAAGGACTTCAAAGTAAAACTGTAAACGCAACCTTACGGTAATACCGCGTAAGGTTAAGTTTTAACCACTCAACCTTACGCATTTCTGAATCATCAAATCAATTTAATCTGTTTTCAAATCAAATGATCAGTACCGTGATTGGTTGCACAAAAAAAAAAACAACCAATCACAGCGCTTAGCATGAGGTTTGATAGGTGATTTACAAATTTTTGTGTTGATCAGCCTTTCAGAAACCGGGGGATAATCTTCCTTAGTAATAATTTTCATTCTTATTTTTTTTATTCCTTGTCTCCAGTACCCAGCGCGTATGCGACGAGCTAGTAACAGCAGGCCTAGTATCTGCTGAAGGGAACACGACGACGGGTGACTTACGTCGCGACGCTCTCGTCAACGGCGCGATGGCCGGCGCTAACGATGGGTACGCGGCAATGGAGACACGGAGACTGAAGGCTGTCTTGTCTAACGCACTTAATGTGTATTACACTGAAAAGCAGCATGTTAAGAAGCAGATACATGGAGGCGGGTGAGTTTGTCCTGTCATCTTCTGCCTGGCCTTTTTTCCAAAAGAAGGCATGTGCCATAGTTTTCCGATTTAGTTCTAATAACCAATCCACTAACATTTACCTACACATAGCCTAAATTTTTACTTTCCATTCATAATTTACAATAGCTCTGTATCTACTTTAGACCATTCATGTCTGTTCTTCCATAGAGCAGAGGTGGATGGGCCCTAGTAGATGCCCCATCCCAGTTTAGAGTAAAGTTCTCAACAAGGCCACTGCGTGTTGGACCTGTGTCCCCACGTAAGCCTTTCAAAGGACCGGGTATTCTCAATACTGAGGATAGCCCGTGGAAAAAGAGAGATACATAATAATAATATCTTGGGACATCTCACACACGGTCATCTGATCCCAAACTAGGCAGAGCCTGTGCTATGGCAACCAGACAACTGATAAACATACTTATATATTTCTAAATACATACATATTACAGATAAATTACACCCAAACACAGAACAAATGATCGTGCTCATCACACAAAGATTTGTCCTGGGTGGGAATCGAACCCACGACCTCCGGTTTAGCAGTCAGGGTCACTAACCACTAGACCAACAGGCCCGTCAGCTATGTTGGAGTCGGCTTCCAGTCTTAACGGATTTAGCTTTATAGCTTTTTTTACATGGAGCGACTGCGTATCTTATCTCCACAACCCATTTAACTGGGTAACACAGTAAGACTGGCTGTCAAAACTGTAATATATTATCGACCTTTAAAGATCAACGTATAACAGTCAGTACCAACGGCTAAACGTGATTTCCAAGGCTCGGAGGGGTCTCGGTATGTTTACAAATGGTTACCCATGCAATGTTCTTATTCTTAACACACAAACTTACCTATCATCACATATGGCATCTGGCAAACTTTTGGATACATCTCATTAAATCTAAGATAAAGCTTAAAATCCTGACGACTATTAGATATTTGTTTTTCCATTTCTAGCTTCCAAGAACTGAGACGCGATATACAAGCGGCGATTGGTACTCGCGCTAATATCAACATAGCTCAGATTGAGAACTACGGAGGCGAGACGTTCCTCAGTGAACAACTCGTTCAGAAGATGATCAATGATGCGAAGACATCCTTCACTAGGTGTAAGACTGTGAGTAAATTTGTTTTATTGATTTTTCATATAAGTTAGACATTTTCAATAGTGGAAAGTGCGTAACATCTACGATACACACATATTATTACGTCCGTTGGTTTGGATGTAATGTCCTCCTGACCGAATTTTCGTCACGGCGGCCTCTCTCAACAGACATTAGCCATCTGCGCGTGAGATATTTCAGTGCACGAGTGTACACCCGAACACAGTTGCACTCTATTCCTTCACTCTCATAGTCCGATGGGACGGCAATTCGACACAACCGGACAGAGATCAGGCGAAGGACCATCGGCTTTACGTGCTTTTCGAGAGACGAGGGTGTAAACTCCTCCTAAACTTCCTGATTCCGAGCTGAGCTGTGCTGACTAACTATTTTTGGCTCGACCTGGGATGCTTGCGTTCCCTAGACCAACGAGGCAGTCAAAAGTTTGGATGTAGGAGGTAATCTTTTAAAGTTGGATGTAGAATCGTTGATAGCTACATCTTATATATAAAAATGAATTGCTGTTCGTTAGTCTCGCTAAAATTCGAGAACGGCTGGGCCGATTTGAATAATTCTATTTTTGTTTTGTTCGCTAGAATACAGGGAAGCTTTAAAAACAAATAAATAGGTAGGGTAGGGTAGGTAGTGTACGGTAGGTAGGGTAGGGTAGATATGGTAGGGTAGGTAGTCAGTTGACGGGAGCGAAGCCGCGGGCACAGCTAGTTATCAATAAATATCATAGATTGTATATAATTACAAATATTCACTGAGCATGCGTTAATGCGTGATAAATAAAAATAAAAAATATTTGTAATCTATAATAAAGTTAACAAAGTACACATAACGGCGTAGTGTATATTATTATTTCGCATTATTACATATTTTATAGTGGTTTTTGAAATTATTGATTTTGAAACTTTATATTCTACATTTTTTTTGAGAACGACTCCCGCTCTTTGTAGTTTAGTCCTTGTATCACACGGGTTCCCAAAAATAACACTTAGACATATGACAAAAATAACACTTAGACTTAGAATAAGTATTTGTGGATCACACAAATGCTTGCCCGATGCGGGGATCGAACCCAGCACGCCAGTGGCAGTGGCGTGGTGACCTACACCACTCGTCTATCTGTGCAATCATCAAATATAGTCAAAACTGAAATTCTAATGTAAAGTTACGCTAAATGTTTCACTTTTGCGACATCGTCCTCAATTTTACATTTCCGTATTGTCTATATATAATAGTTTTCTCTATTTGTGTATTTTCTAAATAAGTTCAAACTGTCACGAAGTTGCAAGTAATTAGGAATATTGGAATGACAGGCTCGAACACATACAAAACAAATTAAATGCTCTAAACGCAAAGCAATAAGGTTCAAAATACATTAAATCGAAATTGTTGTTTATTCTTTCAAAGTGCCGATATTAGCATTTTGTTTTTTCTGCGAACTGTTGCGATATTGTTTGTTTAATGTTTAGGTACGCGGGATGTCAATTACGATAATACAACAGTGAAGTATTGAGGATAGTCGCGGCGTCTATCTGTCTGGCATGTTATCTGGCTTAGTTTGTTTACGAATGAAGGAGAAAAAAACAGTCAGACTTATTATTAAGTTATTATTATCTGAGATATCCGAGTTGAGAGTGTAAGGTATCTTTGTATATTTTGCGGGGTTTTTAGATTCACTAAAATAGCATCTTTAGGCGTCGCGGTAATTTGGGTCATTTTGGGAACGCCATTAAAAATTCTCTCTTTTTGTTTTCACCATTTTAAAACGGATAGTAAATAATTCGCGATGTACAAAAAACGGTACGAATATAAATTAGTATGCAACAATACACCTATTAACATTGTGTCTACACTGTACTTGTAGTTTTATTTGCGCAATATCTAACGTTAAAAATATAGATAAGGATTAATTTAAGTATAGAAATGTTTATGTTAGTGAAATTGAATACTTGACTGTATTTTATTATTTCTATATCGAGTATCTAATTAGGTCGAGACTTAAATGGACTGTTTTACAAGACGACTTAAATGCCACGGTTTAAATTTAAAATTAAAATTAACACATAAGGAGTAATTTTAGTTGTTTTTGTCGGTTCTTCTTCATGGGAATAACATTTTGGAATCACGCTCCTAGATTCATTTAGATTAAAAATCTTAAAGTTTCTTATACACCATTATATTTTAGTGGTTTTTGCCGGTTCTTCTTCATGGAATAACATTTTGGCATCCCAGATTCATTTAGACTTAAAAACTTAACGTTTTTTAGCCATCATTTTAAAGTTTAAGGTAACTAGCGACCCGCGCCGTCTTCGCACGGAGAAAAATAACCTTTGTCACTCAGGGATAATGTATCATTCTAATGGTGAAATATTTTTTTAAATCGGTCCAGAAGTTTTCGAGTTTATTTGGCACAAACATACAAAAATACAAATCTTTTCTTTTTCAAATATTAAGTAGGTTTTAGATAAAACTTTTGATTGTCTTTTCTTAACTATATTTCTTGAATATACCTAAATGGTCTTGTTTGCAGCTGTGTACTCCAAACGAGTTGCCCGGCACGACGGTGGCGCTGCTCGACGTGCTGATCCAGCACTTGCTGATAGAGCACGTGGACTACGCTCTGGACCTGGGCCTGCAGTCCATACCGATCGCTGAGAGCAAGTCGCCGCCTCAGGTAGGGGAAGCAATATACATACACGTTTGCTATGAAAATAATGTAGGAGTAAGAACATTTAAAGTAATTAATTTAGGGGAAAAAACAGTAATTTAATAAAAGTAGCCGTAATACACTGATATATGAGTAAAAATCGTAAATGAAAATAAGGCATGAAAAATAAGTGGGTATTTAAGCAGTGAATTTATCTAATCTTGTTTTGTTGTTTATTTGTAATGTAACCACCAGGTGAAATTGTATAAAATTCTTGTAAAAAAAAATCAATACAATGTTCATATTTTTGTTGTTATTTCATTTATCAGATTTATTTCTTCGACATCGTGAGGCAGGCTAACAAGATCGTGCGGATGTTTGAAGAACATTATCAAGAATCTGTTCAAATGTGCATGAAGTGAGTAAATCATATTAACTATGAATTATATTCAAATGTATTTAACTACGCGCGATGTATTATAAAGTGTTGTAATGGCTTCGAGATCACTGACACGACTATACCCACAATTATATCAGGACCTCTAGACAAGTGGCAATGCGACAAGCGATAACGCTGATCGAATCGCTCAAATGTATGGAATTGACAAGTCCAAGTCACGTGACTTATCGAAACAAATTGTCATTTCTATACATTTAATGTCATTGAAGCGATTTCTATCATCGTAAACGCTTGTCGAAATGCCACTTGTCTAGGGGGGCAGAGATGTCCAAATAGTTTGGGGTCCGTCCATTGTAGTTCCTTATTCAGACTTCAATTTTATTTCAGTTCATCACCGAAACAAACTGACTGCGTGCAGAAGAAGACTCAAATAATGGAACAGCTCGAGAACAAGCTGGACGCGGGTCTGGAGAGAGCGATAGCAGCGATCGTCAGCTGGGTCAAGCTACACCTGCAGAATGAGCAGAAGAAGACGGACTTCAAGCCAGAAGGAGACATCGATACTCTTGCGTCGCCGGTAAGAGAATCATGGTTCTATATTTCCATTATACAATTATTTTTAGTATACTTATTACCTATGTTAATGCGAACTGTCAATGTCGCGTATGTAGAGGTAATTCGTGATTATTATAATAAATTTAAATTAAAGTTTTTTTTTTAATTTAAACACAAATTTATTAGTATTTATAAGTGTGTATGCTATTTTTTGCTAGTTGTTTTGGTCTTTACTTATAAAAATAGGTATTTTGTTAATTATTTTTTATTTGCTTCATTACGATTTAATATTTTTTTGTTAATAGAATGTTAAAAATAATTATTAATACCAAGATTGAGGAATTGTCTAATATTTTTTGTTACTTAGACTTTTAATTAATTAGGATAGGTTTGTCCTGTCTGACTTGCAGTATGTATGTAGAATATGCTAAATAATTGATAGCCATATTATATATTTTTAGAAAATTCCCGTTTTAAATTAATCTGTCTGTGTAACTTATCTCTCTGTAACGAGAACAGTCGTGGTTCTTAAACGTTGTTATACATCCTAATATCACAGTATAACAATTGCGATTGCTGTACAAGTATTAATTAATTAATAAAACCTTATTAGAATAGCGGATTTTGGTATTCTCTATCAGTCAATTAAGGGTGGTGTAGAAATAGGCGATAGGTATGGCATGTGCAGTGCTTTACTATAATTTATCGATTAGTATCATTTAAAACTTCATGTACAAAATGGTACATAAGGTGGACTTAATGCCATTAGGCATTTTCCGCAATTTTTTTTTTTTTGGAATTTACATTACTAGCAATCTTGTTTACCCCTCCAACTAAGCTAAATATGCTTGTGTCTGGAGTGGGTTCACGTCAATAGTGCAATGGGTAGGGTTCGAACCTGCGATCTCTCGATTACAAGGCGGTCACCCTAACCATTAGGCTATTGCCGCTTCGATTTATCGTGACCTTGTATTAACATCTAAAAATGCTAACCTAATAATAATAGTTAAGTAAGTGGGTCTTAATGCAATGTTGCACTTTACCACTGACATTGTAAATCTCATATAAAATTATGTTTATGCAAAAAATGTGTTTTTGTTGATTTCTATAGTATCATAAGCAAACTAAGAGTGCGGTAAACAACTAATTAATTATTTACTCATCATATTCTGGTTGTAATAATTATAACATCGTCTTATAACAATTATCAACATCTTGCACTTATCTCCAAATAGGACATTTTTTTTTAATTTAGTCCTTTATATCCATTTTAACACGTGTACATGTACTATGACGTCATCAGGCTTGTCTCGCCGTGGTGTCGTACTTAAACAACGTGATGGACAAGATCCACGGCGGACTCGACGGGGACAATCTGCACGCGGTGACGTTGGAACTGGCGGTCAGGCTGCACCGGGTGATATACGAACATCTACATAATTACCAGTTCAATTCTGCCGGTAAGTTGGTACATAAGGACGTTGTCAAAGCCCTTCGCACTGTTGTCCCATACAAAGATGTATACAAAATACGTTAATTTTATGTTACACAAAAACAAAAACAATTTTCGGATTTTATTCATTACGTGTGACGTTAGACCTGGTATCAAGCCAAATTTTGCGATTCTGGGTCGTCGGGAAGTACCCAATAGGTTTTGAGATTTTCGTATATATTTCTATATTTTTCTCTTGTGTATATAGAAGTTTTTTTTTTTTTTATTACCATAGATTTGATATGAATTTATTTTGATCATGATACCACCAAATTTCTGAAAAAAAAATATTTTGCCAGACCGACAGATAAACCTACAATATATAAGAGTACGGATACCTAAAAAACGAACCTATGTATGTACAGTAGGTGTATGTAGAATATTCTTCTTTGTTGCTAGTTATTAATCTGAGCACTGTTCACATAGGTGCGATGATAGCGATCTGCGACGTGAAGGAGTACCGGTCGGCGGCGTGCGGGCGCGGGGCCCGAGCCGCGCCCGCGCCGGCGCACGCGCTCTTCGACGCCCTGCACGCGCTCTGCAACCTGCTGCTCGTCAAGCCCGAGAACCTGCACCAGGTCTGCGAGGGCGAGACGCTGGTAAGGACTTGTACATATAACACTTAATCTGGATATTAAATAAATGCTCTATCACACAGAGTTGTAAGAGTAGTGCTGTGTAGAGAGTACACAGTTTCGCCCGAATTTTTTCCTTTTTCCCGCTTTTTACTTTCTATACTACACAATTTGTTCTTCTGCCAGAATTTCGATCACAGCGGATTCTCTAGAAAATATATATGCGGAAATATTAGCTTGGGACAGAATTTTTATTTTATTTCTACCTTTGATTATTTATCACCGCCAAACACTGTTTAACCTTTTAAGTGGGTCTCTTTGATCCTACATAGTGCTGATTTTCAGTCACCCCGATTATTAGGGTTTAAGGAAATTCTTTATTGTGTGTCTACTATGTTCAAATAACTAAACAAATTATGATTTTTTGATATCTTCTTTCAATGACACCTACAGTCCGAATAGTGGATATAGACACGTGAAAAGAGCAAAATATCGCCATCTTTGTCACACTCACCAATTATGTGTAAATGCATCTCTCAAACTATCTTGTTGCTTTTTTAGACGCGCCTAATTCATTCTCAGTATTTTACGATTTATTCATATAGATAACGCAAAGTTGAAGGTTGTGACTACCTGTTTTAACTTCACAGGAGACCGGTAGAGCCAATATACATAAACGTATAACAATTATCTTCAATTTACCCGACATTTTTCTGTACAGGCGGAATTGGATCATTCCATTCTACACAACTTCATACAACTGCGGGCGGATTACAAGAGCCACAAACTGTCCAGCTTCCTCAAGGGACTGTCTTAATGTAAAATGATTAGTTCCTGGTCGAACGTTTACCATCGATAAAAATAAACAGCCGTATTCCGTATTACGACATTTTTAAACACTGTTCCAATGACTGATATATAATTATGTAGCTATCACAGATAGCACTATTTCCTTTACTCAATGGAAACGGATGGCTTTGAGATTTCATAATAAGGCCCCAAATGTACTGGATTCAATGCACGAACCATCGACAGAAATGTACCACCGTTTTGCCTACTTGTTCAGCAAGGTTCTATTTTCAGTCTAAGACAATTTATACTTAAGTATTTATACTTGTATTACATATCTAAGTGATATATCTAAAATATTGTTGCTTTGTATATTAGTAAAAAAACATAAGTTTTGTAAGTAATAAATTGATTAAAACTGAATTTTTCTTTGTTTTTCCTTTTGTAAATACCTACCTGCTATAATTATTGATGACATTGCATTTCTTTAATCTTTTGACACGAGTAAAGTATTAGCGAAATCGTGAAGATCATTACGAAATATTGTAAAGATAAATGGCATTACGCTGACAAAGAGGATGTTAGAACGATTAGTATATTGGGCAGCGGTAACGCAGGCAAGCGATCCGCGAGCTCGTATCATGTTGTATAATGCTTGCATAGCGCCTTATCAGCGGTATCTATACGACATAGCTTCACTACGTCCATTCATAAGTTCTCCCCTCCCCTCGGCGGTATTTGAATGGCGGCGCGTGTGTGCGTGCGTCGCGGGCGCACCTACGCCTGTGTTCACGCGCAGTGCGATCCGAGCGGCCGGCTGCCTTGTTTGCCTCCGAGCGCGTCGCGTATCCTCCTCGTTCATAACAGTGATATGTCCACAAGTTCAGTGTAACAACACATTGATAACGATTTTACCAAGTGCTGTGACGATATCGCTAATCTGGATAAAATTATAAAAATTGAGAGGTAAGCGACTCCACCGAATATGTTTATTTTCATTCAAGCCCCGACGCCTACGCGCCGAGCTGTGTCGCGATTTGTGAGCGACGAATTTACATGTTATAAGTTCATTCATTGGACGTTTGGGCCTATTTATATTATTATCAACGTGCGTGCCGTATGAATGGGTGATTAGGGCGACTCATTGTGCAGGGACTGAGATCTGAGATGACTGATTCACGGCGATATGACGACGCGCAGTTTACCTATATAGACATCGGCATCGTAACGAGGTCTTTTTAAGAATTTCTAAGTATTGCCGTGTATCGCTCTTAGCTATGGCACGACTGTTCTTTTTGTCGGGCGATCGCGAGCGTTATCTAGGTGAGACCGGCCGCGTCCGCTCCATTTCAAGTGGCGTTTTTATTCCGGCGCTACCTGAGCTTCGAGTCGAGTGGACTGGTCTCGCCGCAAGTCGCTCCCGCTAATGGCACGCCGCATCTTATCGACAGACACCGCAGACCACACCTTCGTGCAACTTGCGATTCTTCGAGCTAGCTCTGCTATACACGCAGCACCGCATACGTACTATTTATAGACACTTGTTTAGGAATTCTCATCCGAGTACCAACACACACCTACACACAATTCATATCATTTCGTAATAATTAAAATTAATCGTTAACCGTTATCAATGGCAAGGTGACGAAAAGATAAAGAACAGTAAATCATATAGTTTACGATCGTGTTTACCTAGCCGCGAACCGGCGACCGGCAGCGAGACGTTTCAATAATTTCATTATGCATGTTATATTATGTAGGTGGCTGCTTGTATACATAATCTCACGACATTCAAAAGAAACGACGTCACGATCAAAATTAATATCACGAGATCTTATTTATAATTTACTATGTTATCTATAATCCAAAACATAATTCTTAGTAGCAAGTATTTAACAACAGCTTAAAAAGATCATTAGGGTTCAATCACGAATTAATTTAACATAATTATGAGCTAAAAGATAAACTTAACATTAACTCTAGAATAAAGACATTAAAAAACCCTAAAACCGAGTATTGCATAACAATATTATCTTCAAAGTTTTCAAAACAGCACTTAATATTTTACGAACCTTAACTCAATGAAATTGTTGATACGTAGCAACACTGAAACATTTAATCAGAATAACGTACAAAGAATAATTCAAAATACTCCGAGTACAGTATTACCCGACGAAAAAAAAAACAAAATATTTTGGGTAGTAATTATACCACGTGGGGTGCTGGGCAAATCATCGTCCAAACAAATCACATTGGAATCTAGAAGGTGTCGCAACACAAAAATACTTTACTATCGCTTGTATAATACTACGTTATCAGAAAATTTATGATGACGCAAAACTTTTGTTATTGGGTAAATTATAAAATGGAATTACCCAATCGCATTTGTTTAACGATAATATCAAAACTCCATCATGAGTTTGCTTTCAGCGAGAGAGAAAAAAGATTGTTATTTTTATCGTAACGTGTGTTTCTTAAAATTTCTTCGATGCCGCCATTTCTAGTCACGTAGGTAGTTTTGTTCAACATTTTCTTTAATTTCTGCCCAGTAATCCCAAATACCGTAAGCTAATATGATCCCAGTAGTTTTTTTTTTTCACTATTCCATTAATTACGTTGTTCTAATGCGATTCGGTTGATTGGAACACGCTGTAGGGTGTGAAGGCTCACACATACTATAAGCATGTATACATATAGTTATACAGGAATAAGGCACAATTTGTACCATATTTCGCGAAGCCCCTTTATATCCAAATCGGCCGGAGA
The DNA here is from genome assembly GCA_932294365.1 of Diachrysia chrysitis. NCBI lineage: Eukaryota > Metazoa > Arthropoda > Insecta > Lepidoptera > Noctuidae > Diachrysia > Diachrysia chrysitis. The sequence continues at coordinate 6,699,168 of OW028661.1, forward strand.
CCGGAAAAACGCATTTGCACAGGTATTGCACTTACACAGCGTATTTTCCGTATCACGTGTAACATGAGCAAGTTCTAATTGCAGAAGCATTCCCTATTCCAGTTTACTGGTCATAATAAATCAAACATCGACCGACACATCAGGAAATGAAATTTTTAGTCATATCGGTAATTTTATAGGTTTCAGTTTCAGTAAATTCTTGACGCGGACTCTCAACATAAATATTAAACTTTGTAATAAAATTGTGATCATACTTAAGTCGAAAATAAAATAGTAGTAAACTTATTAATAAAAACATGCAGAAAAAGTAGAGACGTTTGTGTGGAGACACCTTATAATAATAAAAAAACCTAGCATTTGATCCCTGAAATCGTTGTAGGGGTTTTACAAAAAAGAAATAAGCTAACTAATTAACCAAGTTCAAAGCATAGTAAGTATCAAATCAAAAATATGCTAAAGCCACAATTTCGAATAAAAATTTCTTAATTGCTTGTCCTGTCCTGTAAGCAGCAGCTTTGTCTAGAATACAGGCATTTAGCAGCATCCGGGAAGACTCCAACGTACTAATATATTTGAGAAAAGGCTTCTGCCTGCCTAGATAAAGAATTGGAAACATGCGCGCTCTCAACATGAGCCTCTATAATACTCTATACCGTCATCAATGTTGTTTTACCAAAACATCCTCTGGCTATCTCTTCGGGATATGTATATGCACGTGATAGCGAATAACTAGCCGTGTGTAATTCCCATCAATTATACGATTGAATAAGTTTACAACACATTAAATTTTTCTCGTTGACACGTAACTTTAGGAATAAACAATAATTAACTATGTATACTTAAGTAGGTACACTTAGAACATTTTTTAATGCACATATCTTCTCCGATGTGTTAATTAATTACATTATTTTATTGTATCTATGCTTCTCGGAACAATTGTAATAAATACTTTTAAACAACAAGCAGTGTCGCTTACAATTTAAGTGACGCTCGCTCGTTAGCTCAACAACATAATCCAGATATCAATTGACTCCAAACAGGTCCACATTAATCCAATATTTCGTCATGTAGACCACCAACAGATGATAAATCAATTTCTTTCTCTCAAACAATTTATATAAATTAAATAATTAACCATAACATTCTCATCATTGTTTAAATTTTAATACTTACTTTGATACAATACTGTGTTACAGTTCACAAGAGTATAAACCTGTAACTCAAGTCCGCTGGTACTCCGTTGAGTAGAGTACTCTGTCGAACAGGATTTCAATTCTAAATTAAGCACTAATTAATCTCATAATACGTTCTAGGTGATTTTTCATCGCAAACCTAAAATATAGGTAAAGTAAGATTGTTACCGACAGACTGATAAGCTCTGAATGTAAACTTCACAAGAAAACTGAGTTTATAATCGCTTGAAAAGATTAATAAATAAAATAAGCAGAATTAAATCAAGATTACTTTTACCAGTTCGGACGTGAGTCTATTATAATCTTTCGAATGATTTGGTCGTAAAAAATAAGCATTACTAGCTAGCAATTCCCCTCAAAACGGTAAAGTGAGTAGAGTAAGGTTAGCGCAATATCAACGTAATCGGCAATACATTGGAGGTTGTTTGTGTTACGTTGTGGCAGTTATCGATTACAGTTGCATCGCCATAAACCCCGTAATGGTTATTGGTGAAATAAAATATCTTACACGTGATGCTTCAGCTAACCGTGAAGGTTGTAACATTATACTTTATGATATAACTAGCTTTTGCCCTCGGCTTAGCGTGGTAGTCGATTATCGCGGCGAAAGGTCTATGTCCTTTCTTAGCATCCAAGCTTACCCCATACAAAGTTTCATCAAAATCGGTTCAGCTGTTTAACTGTAAGAGCGTAACAGACACAGACAGAAAGATAGTCAGAGTTACTTTCGCATTTATAATTTTTAGTATGGATTGATAACAAATAAATTTTAAAAACAACGTCTAATTGTAAATTTTATCCTTCATGTTTCTTAGGGTAGAATATTTTCTTGCATTTTAATGCAAAATCGAAATCGAATGAAACAACCTCCTAATTAAAGTTTATTAAAAGCGAAATGCGATTGTGGCCACCTCCGCTAAGACGTATTCCATCTTACATAAAATTACCATGTGCATGAGTTTATCCAGCTTATGTGCAAATTTAATTTAATTTCTAACGGGGACGGTGATTTTCATTCAAACGTATACCTTTTAAAAGCCGCATTTGTTAATAGGTGTAGCGTTTTATATTCAGTCTCCACTTAGGCAATCAGTCTCTAGCTCAATGACTATTAATTGAGATTGCGGGTTTAGTCGCTGTTTTGTACATTTTACTTGGAAGGAAGTTAGGGTTTCTGGTTAGTTTAGAGCTGTATTGTGGAGGAAAAAATGGTGTCTTGCTTTTCGAACTTAGTCCACAAAAATAATAAGCAATGTTATCAAGATACTTCAAGTGTTTTGTATAAAAATCATCAAGCGCTTTACTTTACTCCCAAGGCAAGGAGAGTGATGTTAACCTTCCTCGAAAATTGTGCTCTCAAATAAAAAAAGAATTTTCAAATTTGATTGGTAGTTTCGGAGATTAGCGCGTTCAAACAAACTCTTTAGCTTCTTTTATGTTAAGGACTAGCTGTTTCCCACGGCTCCGCCTGCGTGGATGTCGGTTATCGCGGCAAAAAGTAGCCTATGTCCTTTCTCAGGCTCTAGACTATCTGTTTACCAAATTTAGTCTGAATCGGTACAGTAGTTTTGGCGTGAAAGCGCGACAGACAGGCAGAGTTACTTTCGCATTTATAAAATTAGTAAGGATAATATAGCGATTTTCTTCACCAGGTACTTGTTTTTCTGTCTCTATAGAAAAAATAACTTCCATGAGCTACCTACTATCGTTTTATCAGACACCTTGTTATCTGACCGCCTGAAGGTCACATGCTCCCGCCGTCTGTCAATTGTAATTCTATCTTCGATTTTTTTGTAATATGGGATAAATATAGTTCGTTGAAGAGGTAAAGTATGAGGTTATCTCTGTATCGCATTGTTAAGAACATTTCCTAGAACACAGTAAAGAACCTGAATGCTTAGATAATCTGTCAATGGATCTCAATTGTTCATCAAGACCCAAGGTTACTTTTGACTTCTTTGAGCTTTGGTGCTGAGTAGGATTAAGGAGTTAGTATTTAACCTGCAGGGGCAGTAACTCAGTTTAAATGCCACTGATTACTGATTAAACCAGTATCCCAGAACCACTTAAAGATGAGCAAGTCTACCCCTACTTAATTCGTTGGCCATAGGCGCTCATTTTATCCCACAGTAAACAAAAAAATCTGTCGATCAACATCTGACGAGCTAGTGCAGCTGAGGTTCGGTGTACTATCGGGCGTCGGCGGGGGTGGGGGAGGTGTGGAGGCGACATCTGCGCGGGCGCAGGCTGCGCGTGTGCGTGTTGCCAGCGAGGTGAGAGTGTGTGCGTGTAGGGTGCACTACACCTTGCACGCAACGGGACCCAACCCCGAGCAGGTAGACGCGACGATCGCCCGCTGACATAATTTGGGACGGATCTTACTTTCACGATGCGAATATGGTTCCCGAACACGCAGTTATAATAGACATCAATTTGGCAAACTTGTTTAGAATTCTGTGTATTTTAATGAAGATACAGATGGTATGCGTGACATTATAAACATTATGTAGATGTGAAGCAATATCTCAGTATCTGATTGACGTAGAGCTAAATATTTGAAAATATCTGCAGTGCCAACAGATCACGACTATGTACCGATAACGACCTAGTCCCGACGCCGGAGTTGTAGGAATAATACATACTGATGGGTATTGAGAAAGCAGCATTAAGTATGCGCCTGGCTCTGGATAATAGGTCGCGAGTTGTATTGACGCAACGAATGTTTACCCAAATCTACAAAAATTCTAGAGTAAACATTGTGTGGAAAAACCCTAGGATTCGTATCCTCTATCCATATTAAATTTCGTCATATAAAAATACATCTTTGTACAATGTTGCGTTTTTATGAAGTATGTTTAAAAGTGAAGTTAATTTAATGTGGGTTATAAGAGCGATATGCAAATATAATTTCAAACAGACAATGAAACAACTAAATAGTGGGTTACCATCAAGAGATGACAACGACATTCGTTAATTACTATAAAACTAACAAAAAACTACATTAGCATAAACCTGCATACACAAAATACAATTTAATTATGTAATTGTATTATGAAAATAGAACGAGAATTCAGCAAACATTTCAGAAATGTGTTTATCCGCTCAGATCTTGGGAAATAAAAATCTTTAAATCATTTTTTGTGGTTGAGAAACCGATAATAACAGATGTTGTGTAGTGTGCCTCACTCGTTTACTATTCACACACACACAAACACCACACTCACATACACATGGTCTCTAGAAACGCAAACATGAGCTTATGTCACAAATTTATATCTGTCATAGCTAGTACGATGCCGTAAGATGATGACTAATAATACTATCGATGTAAATATCTTAATTATCCCTTTTTAAATTATCCTCATAGCGAGGGTTATCTACCAATAGTTTACTACCTGCGTTGAGCAACCAACCACCACTAAAACCAGACTAGGTATACTTTTAATAATACACACTACATAATTAGCGTGTATAAGTACATCAAAATTACGTGCAAGCATGCCAATCGCCACACCATCGCTGTCTGTACGTAGCTGGCACAGTAACAATTCAGTCGACGTACTAAATATAGCACAAAATAAAACAACTGTCTCTTGCCCTTCATTCAGGCACCCTTATCATAGTACAAATGAACCCAATGCATATGACTATAGTGACCACATTCACATGATACGCGTGGGCAACGTAATTGGTTGACGCGGCCGTATGCGCGGGCGCACCAGAAATTTTAATTATGAATTAATTAGTAGCTATCAACAACACAAACGCGCCTAATCCTGATTACTCATTTTCAACACAATGTACACGTTGTACTACTGTGACAGTCATTATAGGCCGTACGATAATTGTTCAACACTTTTATCCATAGGAGAGGCATTTTTTAAAACAATTCAATGTTTAAAAAAACTTCAAAAATGTCTTACGTACCTACATTTCGAAATTCATATAGATGTTCAGATTGCGCTATATAATTAGCTGATAAGTTATAATAATTAATAATATGCACGCACACGCCCATGTGCTGAGGTCGTCGACTCTCCGATATAAATATTAATACTCGAATATAACGCAGTTCCCGACATCATGTGTCTATTACATCGTGCATACATATTCCTGTGAGCGAAAACCTTTGATTGTTTTACGAGGATCTTTATATAAGATTATTAACATCAATTAACTTATAATGTTGAAATAAAATAATATACGAAGATAAAATCTTTTTGTTGGTGCGGCAAAAGACATATAATATCAAATAAATTAAAAATGAAAGAAAAAAAAGTTATATTTTTATTAAAATAACAGAACAAAAAGTGAAAAACGTACTTATCACTTTGTTGTCCATCTGTCAGTCAAGAACTTTTTCCTCAGGAACGCTTAGTACAAAAGACAGAAATTTATGTCATTTATCCTATACATTGCCAAGATAATCAAAACCTACTCTTCCCGTTGACCCAAAACCACGAAAATTGCCATGATGCTAGGTCTAACGTCACAAGTAAAGAAAAAACCCGTAAATTATTAATTTGTATTTGTGTAACATGAAAAATTTAACATGTTTGTTTGAAACATGACGGAAACTTTGGTGCGCGAGTCAACCTCGCACTTGTTCAATTTTTTTATAAGTTATTAGCGCTATAATATGTAATTTAGGTGTGGAAAAGCGCAAGGATACAACGGGACACTTCTCATTCTAAAACATATTCATCGAACTCTTATCGGTTATGTTAACTTACGTTAAAATTTATTCCTTTGCATGGCTAGTCATGTGATTGTTAAGGTCTTACATCTTTTTACAATGCTTCAAATACCTACGCCTCTACTTTCTTCACAAATATAATGTATGAACAGTCTTATGACTGTACTAATTGATGCCAAAAACGTGTTTGGTACGTGACGTATCTAATCTTATTATTTATTTAGTCTTAACAGTCTCTCATATCTTTTCCTCGAATTATAGTTTGCGTTGCTGAGCACAAAATGTCTATTCAAAACCATAGTGAATGAAACGTTCTAGAAGTACGTATTGTTAGTCATATGCAGTATGCTCATATGCTCATATGCTGGGCTCACTGGGCTGTTGAGATTTCGATAAGACTCTACAAATATAGAGAGCTGCAAGTCGTCATTATCTTAAGTACCCATCCCTACCTCAACTTTATTACTTTGCAGTATTTAATTTATTTTAATTTGCGTTATATTGTTCTTATATTGTATTTATATACTGATTCTTGCTTTTAACATGATATTTTTATGAAGTGTTGTAAACTTTCGATAGGTAATCGCTCAATGTAAAATACAGGCATATAGCTAAACCCCGAGAATATTTGGAAGAATGCTTGGTAGAAGATTTTGAACTTATACAGTCCATTAAAAACGGAGCTATAATTCTCAAAACCTTTAAGAAGTTTACCACAAACGGACCAAACGTAAATAATACAAGCGATGTTTGTTTAAAGATATACGAATCATCGCATTGAGTGGCCGGAGCCTACGGTCTATTAATGCATTTCAAAAGAGTGTTTAAGTGCAAAGTGAGCTCTTAAAACGTTTGATTTGATTATCCGTCTCTTTCTCAGTTAGCCTAAGTACAGTGCCATTCTGTAAACATTCGACGCCGAACTCGAACTGCTACAACGTCAAAACCATGTCAAAAGCAAAACGTCGTTTAAAATTAATAGCTGATTGACTCTGACTGAATTAGAATAAGCCAACATACACAGTTGTTTCTAAACATTGTAAAGAATGAGATCTATAAAATAAAGAAAAAAACGGCTTCTCCGCTCCCTCAAGGATCCTGGTTACACTTGTACTGATTCTTGTAAGTAAGTAGCTAAAGCACTTGTGTTATGGAATTCAGAGACAACCAAAAACACCCAGACCCGTGACAATGTAGAAAAGCGGGTTATCTACATCGACCCGTCTAGGGATTGAACCCGGGATTTCAGAGCTGGCGACAGCTCGAAAACCGCTTTTTTGTTGTGTGCTTACTTATTAATAAATTTTCGGCTGTGCTTAGTATTCTGACTCTCATAATGCAAGTTATAACAGTAACCAACACTGCAGGATACAACTTTGAAACTGCTAGTTAATAGGTACACTGGAATAATTAAGTAGTTTCAGTACCTAATAATGTCGAAAAGCTAATGTAAACATACAATTCTGTCTACTTCGCACATGAAGGCTGTTGTTAAATAATGTTTATTCAGCGGCATTCCTTTGTCGCGTTTGTGTTGCATTACAAGTGGGTGTCAACTCGCCACGAACTACTGTAGGCCAAGGTTTCTGATTTGAATCTTTGTTACAAATTCGTTGAACACAAAAAGGTATTGACAATATTATTTCTATGGAATAAAAGATTGATGTCATTATTTGGAAAGTTATAGAAATGTTTGTAAGGTCACATTTACAAACAGTTCTTTTTGTTTGCTTATACTTACTAAATAACAATTGCATCAAATTCTAAAGTCCTTTTAGCGTACCAATAATTAGAATTTAAATACATTTTGTCAAAGAGCTAAATAAACACTAGTTTAAGAAACAAAGTAAACCTGAAAAATTTTTCAATATGCAGGGAATGCTGAAAGCTTCGGAATAAGAGCACTAAGAGCACCGTTCGTTTTACAGCAAGCAATGCATTTTACATTCTGTTTCACACATTAGTCACCGAGTTATGAATGGCTGAAGGGGGCGCGGGGGAGGGGCGGAGGCGCGAGGAGTTGCTGCTAAATATAGCGAGCCAGTAACAGGTGGTCGCTCCACAGTCCTCACCCTTCCACATCCACCCACGCGGCATGTGGCCAACACACCGCCATTGTGCACTTAATGCAACGAAGAAACTGAAAATCTAGATCAAATAACCATTACAACGTAAAAGAAAATGGACTAAATAGCTTCTTAAATCCAGCCTGTACATTTTTACGATTCATTTCGTTTTATCTCATGTTGATTGACCCGTAAAGAAATAGTTCTCATTCTTCCAATTTTACGGCATATATCGTAAAATTATTGTTCTATCGTTGTATTCAAGAAATGTGTCTCAACTTGTGTGTTTTATTATTTAACTGTTCCAAAGCAAATCACGTTTGTGATGACAACGTGATGATGTATTAGGTACAGTGATACGATCTGCCAGTTCTGCTTTGCATTAAAATACTCCACATGCTTAATCAAGAATCTCAGAAATGTGTTAAAGAGAAATACTCGTGACTGAAACACGGGATCATGCATATCGTACATGGTTATTAACATCTGTATTGTTTGGTTCTGATCCTTGCTTGTTCAAAGTGTCGTTGACGATTTGTATATCCGTCCCTGGGGCGATTGATCCGCGATTATCGGTGACCGTCTCCATCGAGGAAGCGGAAAGGGATGTTACAGTTTTATTTTTAATTCTATCTTCACGCGACGAACGTTTTAAATGATTATCCGGAACTCCAAATGTTTGTTGGTTTAAGAATAAAGAGTTCCTTTCCGACTATTATAGAGTGGCCGACAACGACGCCGACGCTTTGAAAACAATTAATTTGAGGATGTTTGACAAGCTAGACTATCCTGTTCGACAATATGTCGTACAGTGTATGTAATGTATAAAAAGTTTCAAGGGCACTTGAAGTACCGCAAAAGCTTTTATTAGCAAGGTTAAGTTTAAGATAGAGAGCGTTAATTAAGTTCGAGATCTCTTTCCGGCCGCGCTATCGAATTGCAATATAATTGAGCGTGCTACTTATAATAGCGTCGTTTATAATAAAATTGCTAACATACTCGTACAGAGCGAGTTTTCTCGGAAGAGGCTGGGGCGTCTGGCCGGAGCGGTTAGTGTACGTCAAATGCAGCAAACTGCGCCCGCGCACAAACACGCCGTTCATTCCATAATGAGAGCTTTGTACTGATTTTTTATCGAGTGTTACTTTATGACTATTAAATGATAATCAGACTTATTAATAGTAATATTAAGATCGTGACGAATGACAGGCACGAGGGTAATACATATTAATAAACTTACATTTATTCAGATAAAAAAAAAAAAAAAAAGAATGCTATTACTGAAATAGCTTTCGTTTTTAGCGATGCAATAAATAATTCTACTGATGTAAATTAAAGTGGAACCAAGTCTGGGTGAAATCTAAACCTATCATCAATCATAATTTGCCTCGCGCAACTTGTTGGCCGGTGTCTCCGCGGCGACCCTGAACACGACACTATATTTAGACGGAGTGCAGCCCTTTAATGCGATTGCATTAGGGTTGTCAGATTAAGAATGAAAAAATTAGAAGCAACAAAAGGCAGTGTTTTGCCTTAAATTCGTTGAAAATTCTTGGAATATAAACAAGAGAGGCCGTTCATCCCTAAGCCTTGCAGAATCTGTTTTCGATTAAGACTATAATTGGACAGTTTGTCGGGCAGTGTCCCTGTCCAGTAACCCTATCCCAAAAACCATAAGTCACGCGATGTTTGCACTTAGCCCGAGGCGACGCCTATCGGGACGCTTTGCCCCACACATACGCGTGTGCAGTTTACTCAGAAACTTTTAGAAGCTATTCAAAGAAACGTCTTGTATTCCGTATTTATGTAAATTGGTTAAATATTTCTGCGAATAAGCAACTGAATTTGAATGAACGTTGCTATGGGTTTGTAAAGAATATAAATGTCGTACATACTTATTTTTTTTATTATATCGAGGCGAACATGTAACATTTTGCAAGTATTTAAGAGTTAAATAATATTATAGGTTTTGCGTGAATTTATTATTTTTCAATTTGCTGCGTAGGGTCGACGTATCCTAGTTGTTCATCAGGGGTGTGAGGCCAAAACGAAGGCTTCTTTACGAAGTCTATAGCGTATTCAGGATAGACATCGTAGACCATTTCTAGTGTCATATCTTCGAACTTTGGCATAGCATTTATTTTCTTTATTGCTTCATTTGCTCTGTGAAAGTTATGAAAGTGTTTAGGTAATAGTTATAAATATCACTACATAGTATAAAACAAAGTCGCTTTCTCTGTCCCTATGTCCCTTTGTATGCTTAAATCTTTGAAACTGCGCAACGGATTTTGATGCGGTTTTTTTTAATAGATAGAGTGATTCAAGAGGAAGGTTTATATGTATAATAACATCCATTAAATAGTGGAGAAGTACTGTTATTTTTGAGGTTTCTAATGTGATGTCGTAAATAATTACATTTTTTCCGCTTACATTGCAAACGCAGGCTGAACCCTACGAGTTTTATCAAAATAATGTACTAAGTATTGTACACATTGAAAAGGTCTACAGAAAAGTCCGTGATGGTATATGTCTATCTCTTATGGATAACCCACAATAACTTTTTTTTGTCATTTACTTTTTACGACAAATAATGGCTAATTTTCGAAGCGATTTTAACCAATACAGCATTAATCCTTAACCAATTAAATACCTTGAATACATTGTTCATTTAATATAGATCTATATGGCCCTTTACACCGTATGATTTAAGTGAATATTTTCGAAGATATTACAGATTAAAAAATTGCGGGACGTATTATTATTCCGTTGCGTAGTTTCAAAGATTTAAGCATACAAAGGGACATAGGGACAGAGAAAGCGACTTTGTTTTATACTATGTAGTGATTAAAAGAGATTGTTCTTCTCTCATTGTATACTCGGAAAAAGGCGTTAAAACTGTCTTAATGGCCGATGAAAGATCGGCGTAGTCACGATAATTGATACGGTACTTAATATTTGTTAATTAATTTATACGATGTATGACAAATAATTCTATCTATTTAATAAAAAGTCGTTACCTTGAATGTTGAAAAAAATCTACAAAAAAATATTTTACATTAAAATAAATAAATATCTTAGGACATTTCACACACGGTCTTCTGATCCCAAACTAGGCAGAGCCTGTGCTATGGCAACCAGACAACTGATAAACATACTTATATATTTCTAAATACATACATATTATAGATAAATTAAACGTTTACAGTTTCCGGTAAAGACATCTTTTGCAATGACCATTAATAAATCGCAGGGTCAAACCTTCAACGTTGCAGGCTTAGATTTGAGCGTTGACTGTTTTTCACATGGACAACTGTATGTCGCTCTTTCAAGAGTGACCTCCAGAGAAAACATGTTTGTATTGTCTAATGACAAGAAAGCTGTGAACGTTGTTTATAAAGACATTCTGTAATATGTTGTAAAAATAAAATAAATAGTTAAAAATGTAAAAAGTAAATAAGTAAAAATGTAGTGTATGAATTTAGATATTCCAAAGATAGCAGGAAATCTTCATGGTATAGGGAAAGGGGGATTGTTTTACTCCAAATTTAACGCGTGCGGGCCACGGGCAGTAATGAATAAATCAAAACTACTGGATCGATTTTAATCACATAGGCTATATATTTTATACCCGTGCGAAGCCGGAGCGGGCCGCTATGTTTTTATATACAACGTTCACAGTTTTTCTGTAGTGTATTTAGTATCAGCATTGCACCCGTGCGAAGCCGGGGCGGGTCGCTAGTAATTTATAAAAACAAAAACTGTGTGGATTCAAAAACGTTAACACGAAAAAGTATCTTAATCTAAAATTAATATAATAAATAATACCTTTTAATAAAGATGTGTAGATGAGACTCATAATAAGTATAAGCTTTATCATTAACTGGTCTAATGGTTAGTGAGCCTGATTGCTAAACCGGAGGTCGTGGGTTCGATTTCCACCCAGGACAAATCTTTGTGTGATGAGCATGATCATTTGTTCTGTGTCTGGGTGTAATTTATATATAATATGTATGTATTTAGAAATATATAAGTAAGTTTATCAGTAGTCTGGTTGCATTAGTACAGGCTCTGCCTAATTTGGGATCATGGCCGCGTGTGAGTTGTTCCAAGATATATTATTATATTATATCATTGCCATGGGTAGAGGTATACTAACTTGTCAATATGAGCCTGCATCTCATCACTAAACTTCTTTATCTCTGGCTGCAAAGACTCCCATTGTTTGTCGACCTCAGCCGAAAGCTTATCGGCCGGGTATGGGACCTTCATAGTCTCATACTGGCTTTTAAACTTGTCCACAAGACCTTTCACCGGAACAATTTTTTTGTATTCTTCCCAGTTGATTTTCGGTGACTCTGGAGGATTTGATAATACTCTGCAAAACACCAAAAATAATATAACCTGTATCTTGCGAATATTATCTTATTTATCTTCAACCATAGTCATCATTTACAACCTTTCACATTCCACTATTGGGAATAGGCATATTTTAACCCCTGACGCAACAAGAGGCGTGTTATAAGTTTGACATGTCGATCTGTCTATTTGTCCGTCTTGGCATCATAGTTCCTAAACGAATGAACCGATTATGACGATTTTTTTTTACTTGCAAGCTGACGTGGTCGAGAAGTTTAGCCACATAACTAACTTAAAAAATGACTTATATTTTTACTTTTAATCTGCTTGTGTAATTATTTTTCGACAAGTAATATATGACCTCTGGACGAAGACATCAGGTGAACATTATTTAAATTAATTTTGATCATTATTACCTTTGTAAATATACGTCAGCCTTTCCTTTAAAAGCTAAATACTTTCCCCTTTGTTCAGGCGGAACCCTTTTGTCTAGATCTTTCCAGTTGATAGTAGGTTTCAAAAACCTTTTTGCCATTGTATTTTGTAAACGATAATTGTTTTAACAAAAAATGACAAATGATGTCTAAAGTTAGGTAATCGATGTCTATGAATAATAAGTTTTCCAAAGAGATGGCTGATAAAAAGATTTTATATCCAAATGCCTCAAACTCGTTGCTCCCCGCATTGCATGAAAGCTATACTAAACTCATATAAAATAGTAGTAGTGAGTACTATATAAAATAGTTTATACCAAGTTATACATTCTAGTCACCAAAGAAATCCTATTCTTTATAATTATCTTATTTTAATATTTCTGTATTAAATATTCAAAAAATTGGACAAACACACTACAAAAAAAAATCTCTGAGATCCTTACCCCCCGAATACTGAAAGGCAACTTAACTTTAAGACGCTCTTAAATGTTTATCTGTCGCTACTTTACACCTTTAAGTAACAGAGAGAGCATGAGACTTAATGGCGATTTTAAACTGATTGACGTTTTAAGTATTCCGCCCTTAGGTCCAACAACTAACCTAAAAAAGGATTATACCCTATTTACACCAGGTGGTGTTCAATTTATGGTAAAAACGCAAACGATTTTCTCTCGTTTGCAAAATGCTTTATAAAAAAGGTTGTCCACCCCATAATTTAAGGAATGGGTTAAATGTGTTGATTAAATCAGGCATAAAATGAGTCAATTATCAGTCACGCGATGCGTGAGAAATCAGAACCTCATACTGAATTGCGTGCTTACCTTCAGGCTCATGTTTCAAAGGTTAGAGATCATTCAGTAATTTTATAAGCCTCCAGCCCTAGTCCCTGATTGCACTTAGGGTCAACTTCTTGTAAAACCAGATTCTCTATCCTCAAACCAACGTTTATACTTTATTATCATCCTTTATCGTAATAATTTATATTTTTGATAAAATATTGTCATGTAAACTTTTGCCTTGACTTTTTGTCGCATTAAAACGAAACAGTTGAGTAGATTATGATTCTTTGTTCCATAACTACGCATTAAATTAAAGGGCTCGTTGTACACTAGATGAATAAAATGATTGTTATAAAACAAATGAGTGTAACTATTTAGAAGGGGAACTCGTTGTAGATATTAAGAGCTATTTGTGTTATTACGTACTGATAATACTATCGCACTGTGATTAGATAGAGCGAACATTGTCATTTCGGACGGTCATACGATAATTCGCGAGCTTGTTACATGCACTGAAATATTTTAGTGTTGTTGATGCGTAATACTTGAAAGGTAATCCAAATTTCCGGGTATTAAAGCTAAAATTAAATGTTTTGTCCTTTGCTGCGTCGTACAGATAATACATTTGTCAAGAAAGTGTTTCTGTTCGTGTAATATCTTTGCTATATTTTCCTCGTAGTCATCGTGTTTCTTTATCGTCATAAAAAAAAGATTTTTGAAAATGAATTGGTTTTTCTGAATTCTCAGAACTATACCTAATTATGTCGAAACAGAATTTCCTACACTAAACGTACAAATACAGAGGTCATAGAAAACATCTCACCCCATTCAAGTTGATAAATTAAGTTCAAACATCAAACAATTGACTAGACGTATCCTCTTCAATCACTGGCTCCTAATTTTAGAGACTTGAGGGGAATACAGACTGTTGGAGAGCTCGGGGGCTATCTATCCCCTAGCCGTTCTACAACATTCAAATGAACAAATCGACACGCCGTTTCAATTACTAGATAATAATGTCGGGTGGTGTCAAATCGTGCCGTATCCGGCGGATATTAGCCGTAACGATCCCGCTACCGGCTTCAGACGCGCCGAATTCTGACGACACATTTAGTGTATAATGTTCTAGTGATTCAAGGAACAACGCACCATCGACTTTATATTTGAGTGGATTGTATGAATGTGATATATGAACTTTTTTTATTCAGTTTTGGATTCCACTTCCTATTGCTTGGCTATTTTGGTAATGTATGTATTTTAGTAATGGTCGAAATAATGTCCTATTGTAAGGAGCAAGTACAAAATATTTAGAAAGTGTTTTTAATCAAATCTATTGTTTTCATTTTAAATCATTTCGAATAGATAATATTTTAATTAACTTTTAGATGATTTATTTTTAATTTAAACGAAATATTACTACTACAATTTTTTTTAATGAAATAATTTCTGTATATCATTCAGAAATAGAAATCATTATTTTTATTATAACATTTTAATTTATTTGAGAGGAAATTACGCAGCCACAAAACACGGATCACATCAACTTCTACAGTCGTTAAAACAAAATAAAACGAACGCATTATTCCTACAAGGTATACACAAAAAACAAAAGATGGATAGAACGAGTAGGTGTTTATAAGGAACAGGTTCGATCCCTTATTCAGGCTTCGGCGGCTAATTTATACTCCGTCCCTTTCATTTCCACAGCGTGTGAGAGAGATGACGAAGTTTTAATAGTAGGATATTGGCGATCGTAGCTTCGCTTGCGGTTACTGAAGCCTTATGGAGACCTGATCGAGATACTTTGTAAGTCGTAGTCATAAAAATAAATGTTGATAGGCAAACGGTAGTCAGAAGCCGACTATAATACATTTTATTGGCATAACGAACTTTATTCGCTGTAGTATGGATGTTTCAATGTTAAGCCGTGTCTGCAGCGCCAGTTTTTTTTAGAAAACATAAATTAGGAGTGCATGTTTGACTGTTTTTATTCGGTAAAACATTTAGGCTACATCCCTAATTTACGTTTTCTAACAATGATATGTTACAAAAACTGCCACAACATACCCGGCTTTACTGGCACATTATTTGTGAACATTAAAATATTTATCAAAACAAAAACGCCATTTCAAATAATAATGGTATTCAATTAAAGAAAAAGATACCTAATTTAATCCAGTTATCAATATAGATACCACTTTATCTATCTCTCAGATTTGGGTATGTCAGACTATTTTTATTTTTTTCGGTTTACATTTTGACAAGTCACATATTATAAGAAGCTTACCCTATTCTCATTTCTATTTTGATAAGATAAAGAAATTATCATGATTTATTAAAATCTAGATAACTAGTAATTAAGTAAAAACCCTTTATCTCGTTTTACTAACGCATGTGATTTTTGGTCTACTACCAATGATATAAAGTAGATTGTGACTTGGCAACTTTTCTGGACATCCATTACTTCGATCTTGATACTGATCTTCGACTCCAAACTGTGCTGCTTGCTAAACAAACCAAATGACTTACTTCAGTGATGTATATAATTAGCGCAAGAGTCAGAGAATTCTGGAATTTGTACAATACTTTTTGCCAATTATTGTTATTATCCATACTTCGATATTAATATTATAAATACGAAAGTAACTGTCTGTCTGTGTGTGGATGAAACTTGGTATTGGGTAACCTTGGATCCTAAGAAAGAACATAGGCTATAACCGCGATAACCGGTACACACTCGGGCGGAGCAGCGGGGAGCGGCTAGTTATTATATAATTAAACACTGTCAACTGTTTTCATGTGTTTTTTTCGGTTGTTTCAGCCCCAGCAGCATGAAGCTGGAGTGGACGGAGAGCGAGTCGGACTACGGTCTGGAGGAGGCGGCCTTCTACGAGGGTCCGCCGGTCGCGGCGCCGCCGCCGACTAAACATGTCTCATTCAGCCTCAGACTTGACTTGGTGAGTACCTCAAAGTAAATATAACCCCGTATAAACATTACTCCTCAACGACATCTTTAATTCCTTGTTCTTTTACACCTGAGTGATATCACCCAGATAAACAAAGTGTACTACCGAAAACAGATCCACGTGAGACATAATCTATAGATTTTACTTCGTCTTATATTTCGCATTTACGACATGTTTAGACATGAAAGTTTTTGAGTGATAAGCATTCGTGAAACATATAAATAAATAAATATCATCGGAATGATCAGTTTACAGAAATAAATATATCCATGGATCAGTTACTTGTATCCTAGTATTATTAATTAGACATTTGCTCAGATGTCACATACTTAACAAATATCTTGGTACTTCGTTGAATAAAGCTATTATTATTGTTAAAATGTTTATACCTAATGTTGTATTTGTATCAGTCCTCACATACTATGTTGCTACGCAACTACAACACTCACACAGCAAACCCTTTTTTTTTCATTTAATTCCGTTGAATGGTCCAGTCCCAATAAGGCTGCTCTCGCGGACTTATGAAAACCCGTTATGTTTGATCCAGTACTCGACGTATTTATAATGTCAACGACTAACAAAATGCTCTTTGATCGGAGACTTTTATTCTTAGAAACAATTTTGTTACAAAGATAAGCCTAAAAACAGATATTGATGTGTTATGTTTGATATCAGCCCGCAAGGGTCCCACTGTGGGGCATAGGCCTCTGAAACACAGATGGAAAGATTATTGTATATATTATTATACTGGCAACACCACGCTTGAAACAGGGCAGCAATTTCTGATTTAATGAATCTAGTTTTTTGTACGATGCTTATTTTGCATTTATAATTAGTGGCTTCTTGAAATAGCTAAGAATACTACATAATATTACTTAAATATAGACATATTAGTGAAAGGAATCTGCAACCTTGTAATAATCTATTAATCATTCAAAAATAAAAATGTAAAACTAAGATATGCCTATAAAAAAGGACGCGTTAGATTTATTCTAACATAATTATATTGGCTAACTGTAGGTCACATAGGTACAGTTCTGATGGTCTTGTGTCAAAAGTTCAAAGACCGTCAAAGTCAAACGTCATGTACGAAAAATATCAAAACGGCGCAATAGAATAACAAAGTAGGCAGACTGCGCATTCGAAAGATTTGCTATCATGAAAATACATAACTGTAAGTTGTTCGGGAAAAAATAGGTTTTTCAAATCACGGTCTGGTATTTTAATCTATCTGTATTATTTATCTAGATTTGCTAATAAATAATACAGCTAGATGGTTTAAGAAAAAAAGCGGGCTATAATGTAAGTAGTAGATGCCATATTTGGTCGTCATGATAGAGGAAAGTTTAGTTTTTAAAATCACCTTTAATGTCCTGATCAGTAGCAACACCCAGAGTAAACAGCTGTTACATTATAAAAGTTTAATGCTGTTAACTAGTCTGCGACTATATTGTTGATTTATAATGTGTCACAAGTCAAGTACAATTATTAGATACTTATTAGATTTATGATGTGAGTTAAATCAATAAATTTAGACTTAAATTTAAATAAGTAATTAAATGTAAAATAATTGTTTTAATAAAAAGGTCAATAAACCTTTTAATGAATTCCTTCCGGCGATTTATGAGTTATCCTTTCTATAATCGTAGGTATATAATATGGCATTCAACAAATAAGTTAATTAAAAAGAATATCCTAATGTCTAATTTCCTTTGTCCATTTAACAACACTTAGCCTTTTCGCTTTTCCCGTCTTTCTGCCTAACATTTAAATGTAAATAGAAATATGAATACTTTAGAAAGTAAATTTAATAATAATTAATGATTCCTTCGTACTGATTAAGCAATGAGAGGAAATCCGAATGAACATGAAAAAGCAGTATCGTTTATGTTAAACGATTAGTTTCTTTAGAAAACTAGACGCGGCTAGTTCTGAGTTGACACTGGCCTATATCTATATTATCTTCACGTTCTGCTTATAAACTCAAGACACTACTAAACTGTAGGTACTACTCACCAAATTATATTGTATCTCTTTTAAATACATATGTTCAGTTATTTATTTATTATTGTGTATATTTATATTTTCTAATTCAAATATATTAATAAAAATTGTATTTTAGAGTATATAAAACAGAAAAGGTGCTAAGCCACGAAATTAATTAATGTTTTTTTTTATTCCATAAATTTTAATAAGGTAATACCTAGTTGATTTTGAGAAAGGTTGATGACATCAAACCGATCTTATATTCCAATTCTTTGATTTGACTATCAAAGCACGGTTTATGGAAATGTTTATGTCTGAGTAAATAGTATTAAATAGGTGCAACTGTAATTTTTGTTGATTCAAATGATGCCCGATATTAAAACTTTTCGAAATAAATGCTGTTTTTATATATCACACAAAATATGTCCTAAGTACAAAATATGCCGTTTAATAAGGCAGAATCTTAAAATTTAACATAAAATTTTCTTGCGAGTACCATAATTGAAACCTAGACAAATATTTTACAGACAGTGTCAATGAGGACTAGAAAATCAATAATTAGGTACGTCCGTATCATTGTATACATTCTATATATATTATTATGTTGCTGTCTTATTTAGAAAGAAGCTCGAAGTTGTTTAGCAGATTCTTATATTTTTTTATATAAATTTTCAGTTTAAAACTTGTTAAACAGTTGCTAAACAACAGCGATATTTTTTTTATGAATTGAAATTGAAATAGGAATAAGGGTGATTTTAACGTAAAAGTAAATTTGCAACTTAACTCACGAATAAAGAAAGCTCTGTTCCACATTCAACAATGTATCATTCCTGTTTAAGTATTTTCCTTTTTCAAATGGTCTACGGCTAGAAAACAGCCTGTTCTCGTATGCATTTCCGATTGAATACTATAATTGGTACAAGTTATTCTAAACTGCTTGGACAGGTCTCATTTCGTATGAAAACTCAAAACAGTAGCGTTTTTGTAATTAGATGGGCGTAGAAACCGGTACGCCAGGCCTTGGAACATGTGTAATGTGTATCATTAAGTAAAGCAGATTATTATTTATGTTTATGTCTTTGAGGACATGAACCTGACTTCTGATATATGTGACTTGTTTTTAAAAGCCTGCTTTTTATTTATATTTATAACGAAACCGTCGTTCAATCAGAACTTAAGGAACTTCTATTTTGATCTAGCTTTATTTATTTTACCGAACCTAATAATATTTTTTCAAAATAATTTTGTTGTAAGAAAAAATAGACATTTATTTCTTAACTAGTTTGTAGCGAGGGGTGAAACGGTGTCGTCTTATCCCCGTAGCCATGGTTCACTAGACCGTAAATACCCTGATCAACTTGCACTATCTGACAATTTAACCGTTCATATTGCCTTTTTTTGTAAATTAAGATGGCTATGTGCATATTATTTAGGTTATTTAGTACCTACTTACAACCCAGATGTATAAATATTATAATTACTCAAAACATAAACACTGTTTCAATAAGACGCTAGTTTAAAGTATGTGTAATTTTACCTTATTCTAAGGTAAACTGTTTAGAATAATTCACAAAAACTAGTCTTCCCAGAAAAACATTTAGACGGGCGCAACACACAAATACTAATAGATAATGCATTTAACCACGCGATTAGACTTTTAATGCGTCTGCTAGTATTTAGCTCAAACAAAACTAACAATAAAGAAGTTTATTTCATACACCTAACCTAAGCATACTTTAACATACGGTCAAAATCAATCAACGACTTAAATAAAGGAGTATCGAAAACAAACTCACGTTCTTATTTCAAAGATCCCGCTCTTTTTACTTTTTTATTTTTAAACTTGTCCGTGACACTGACGCTAAGCTGCACTAATGAGTTTCGACATTAGCTGACTACGACGAAAAACTGTTGGAACTTTTTACGAATGGGTTACAGAGAATTGTATTATTTTTTAACGATTACTCGAGAGGGTTCGAGTGACGAATTGGTTTGGGATAATTATACGAAACGTGAATATAATTATCGGGTAGATTAACTGAAGATGGGGTTGAATTTACTATACGAAGATTTATTTTTAATTAATTTTATCCAACATTTCCCCGTACAGGGAATGGACAGGGTATATCTAAAAGGTCTAAAAGGGTTGAAGGGTACATCTGGTAGGTACATAATATATATAATAGAGACAGTTTACAAAGTTTCAGCTCAAAATGAGTTATTTAAATAATTGATATCCAATTATTCGCATCAATTATTTGACACCTATTTTGAAATTTTGTAAACTACTCTATACCAGATTTAAAACTGAAATTTTGTAAACTACTCTATACCAGATGTACTTTTCACCCCTATTGGATTGATATACCCTTTGCGTAACACTCTGTATAGGACAAATCGAAAATGCATTAGCACTAGTAATATTTCGTATAGTAAGTTTAATTTAGAAATAACAGACAATAGACGTGCTTTGCTAAATCTATCAACAAGAGCTAGTACGTCAGTTTTCAAAAAAATAAGAAACCTTTTTTTTTTGCTTTTATCACATTACCAGAAAAAAATAATTTTGAAATAACGGGGAACATAACTCAATGCTTAAAGATTTCATTTACAGACTGTATATAAAGACTGAAACTATCATTAAATCATATTAAGGCAGGCTCATTAATAACCGGCAGGGGTAAGATAAAGAGGCCGTCAAGTGTTTTGACGTTCACACCTCTATGCGGCAGTGAGAGCAACCATAAAGAATAAACGCTGACGTGATTTACGCGTGCGCTTGTCAACATAAGATTCATTTATGACTGATAAATACTATCGAAACGTAGTTTTTATAGTACTTTTAAATTAAAAAACATTTATAAAAATACTTTTCTCTAAAAGAAATTAAGTTTGTTTAAATTATAAAAAATAGTTTAATGTTATGTTGTCTCTTCCATTTATTAATTAATTCCTTACATTACGACTACGTATGCAATAGACGCGTAGCAAAAACCTAGAAAATTAGATAAAGGAACAATATCGGTGGGACAAGTCATTTTTATTTCTTAATTTCTTGCGATAAAACGGTGCAGCAATAATAATTAAACAATTATTAATGTGATAATACGGTAGGGTGGTACCAGGGTATCCACGCGTGTCTCATTAGGGTGAGGTAGGCGATATCCGGCTACTAATTAAAGGGACGACGCTAGTTACGTCCGCCTCTATGGATATGACAAATTTGCTGTTTTTTTTTTAATAATTGTTGTTGTATATTTATATCTCTTCAGTTGCAAGCGAAATTATTAGTACAGTCTCAGATTTCAAGGAAACATCTTTCATAAATAATTAAATGTCTAATAAAGTTTTTTGAACATAATATAAATGTTCGTTTTATTTGGTATAAATAGGTACATAATATTCTCTTGATAGTGACATCTGCATCCAGTACTTTAAATTGCGCATTATTTGTTACATTTCAGTCCTAGTTAGAACCTTCCTATTAAAAATATTGTAAAGCATTTGTGCGTTATATCTGGCACACAATTGCGACATTTTCCTTGAAAACCTCGAAAATGTTGATAAAACTTGATGTGTTCATAATGTTTTGTAAATAACAGTTACGTTGTAACATTGCACGTTTAACTGTACTCTAATCAGTTATTTTTTCGCCCAAACCTGCCTTCATTAGCGCGACTAATTATATTTGAATACATATACCTACACTAATGGCATTACTTCCGTAGCCATTTTATTAAATGTGTCTGCAAAATAAGTAACTTCAATTAACATATTTTTATAACTAAAAAAAATAATTATAGTAACTTATTCTGATAACTTCGTCCCAATAAATAATTTTCTGTGCCTTTAACTCATAATTAAAAAAAAACGAAACAATAATTCACTCAGCGTGACAATCGAAATACAATTTAATCTACCAATAATTTAGTTTTTTAACGCCGTTTGAAGGGTAATATATTAGAAGGGGGATCAACACGTCAGATATATCAGGCTACGTTTAAAAAGAGATTCTCTTGATACAAGGAGACAAGATCTTGACACCGCACACGTTTTACTATTACGTTTGTAAACGAGCGACAAATTGACAATTAACCTCGACCATACGTTATTCACTTTTTTTCTGGCTGTTTCTGTATTTCCCTAGCGTTTAAAAAGTTATAAATATGCACAGTAGTTGTGTTCGACAGTCCGTTTTGTTTTCATTCATTGGTTTGTTTTTTCTTAATGATTTTATGTTTTAAAAAAAATAGTATTTTCTTATAATAATATTTTATCATAATAAAATTCTAAAGTACATAATCATTTTTACTTTATTAATTTTATTTATTAACTTTCAATAGACCACTTACAAAAAAAATATCTAAATTGTATTTTTTTTAATTACATTTTCAAAATGGAATTGGAATGGAATCAGAAATAATTCCATGAAAATTTTATTACGGATCCTAACCGTCGCTGCTTCGTCAACCATTACGAGTGCTTTCTGGTTATGTGGTCACTTGGACCCTAGCTCGTGTCACACAATCACGCTAGCCAGTAGAAAACATTATCTTCATAAAGTCCCCCCTTTACGCTCCAGCAATTCCAGTCACAATGTCCCCTTTTCCTGTAAACTTACTTAGGTTGTAACGGACTCATCGCTAATGGGTCAGCTCATTTTGATTTTTTTTTAAAGTTATTTATGTGTGATAAGTCCTATATTATATGTTACTGCCACTAAACAGATCACAGGTTTAGAAATTAGAGCTTAGAGACTTACGTATTTGTGTCTAAATAAAACTTAAAAGCTAATAATTAACTTAAATTATTTCAATAAAAAAAAACATCAATTTCCTTAGAAGCGCTTCCCTACCTTTCAAAAGAACTTGTCGGACGCGCATCAATCGACAGGCTGGGTAATAAGAGGTGTTCGAGTGAATTGGGATCGTGCCCCCCAATATCTGTAATCACGTGCCAACACAAAATAGGGGTGACTCGACCCCACACTTTGAACCGAACCAAAATACCCCATGAATGTTTACGGGTTAATCAACGCACACGGATCATTGGACAAGGAATTCATTATTCTGCCATATGCATTCAGTTAAGATGTGATTTTGTCCTCTTTTCTACCTAATTGAAAGCGTTTCGTTGTGAATTATTGTTATTTGTAATGTTTATATTTACGTTGTTAAGGACAAAGTTAAGTTTACGTTCAGAAAGTATGACTTCCGGTGTGAAAACTTAAGTTTTAACTGAGAAAATAAGGCCAATTGAAGACATGTTTTTTTTTATGCAATATGGAACTAAATAGTAGGTCGTCCTTTTTGAAGTCATGATTAAATTTTCATGCAATGTAATAGTATAAATATTTTTGTATCAGCCTTATAAATCGCAACAATATAGAGCGTAGTTGATTGGCCCGAGGAGGGGACGCTGATTCGATTTTGACGTTTTTATTGGACCATATTGATATACTTTGTGATTAGAAGCAGTGTCATGGGCCATGAGATATTCAATTGAGAAGGGTCAGCGAGGGCTACGCAGAAAATATACTGATAATATGTTTAGTAGGTAATAATAGACACCTATATTTGCAACGTCACCTAATATTGATACAACATTGATATTTATAACAAGTTTATTGTCAAGTGAGTTCAAATAAATGCAATTATGATAACATTTATCTTTATCTATTAATTTATCTTTTATGAGTAATTCGCTATCGAAAATATCAAGGAAAGTCGAACACGTAGACTTTGTAGCTTGCAAATTAGCGGACCTTGTTGTTGAATATAGTTTTTTAAAAAGTAGCCTTTGATTAATTGAACAAGAAATTCGGTTTATATTCGTAAATTCATTTGTTTATGCTTAAATAATGTGACATTATAATTTACTGTAACTCTTGAACGCATATTTCTCTGCTCGTCTATAAATTTATCAGTTCCGAAACCTTCAAACATGGCTGGCTCGGTTGAGTTTATTTCTTATCGTATAGACTTTATTCCTTTGAATAAGAATGAAGATAGATCAAAGGATATTTTAAACAATTGTATTGTGAATATTTTTTAAGCGAGGCATGTCCGAACAGCGAACGGAAGTGGCCAGTGTGTGAACAGCATACTGACTTGTCCACATGTAACGTGAGCCGATGCGATCACCGCCTGCTTCGCTACCATATATAAAACAATATCCTCTTTTGAGGGACACTGTGAGGTTTTTAAAAGCCTATCAGATGATTTGGGAGTCTAATTTCAATGTGATTTATCGTTTGGAATCAGTTCATCGGCGCCAACGTTAAATTTTAAAACTGGATATGGCGCGGTGCAATGCGTGTTTAACAAGCATGTGTTTGTCAGGTCTCATAAATGACTATTTTTTAGGTACAGCAGGTTATATATAACTTTTGTTCTTCTTCATATGTGTGTACACCTATTCAAATACCAAAACAAATAACAAAGCGTGGTTGACCGCCCAGGTTAAGCGGTCATACTTAGGCATAATCATTTGGAGTTTTCTAAAGCTCGCTAAACGTTTTTTTTATGATTTGGATGGCAAGACAAACTATTTCAAAGGTTTCGTTTGACATTTGCAGTGCGATGAGGGCGGCGGCAATGCTGACGGCATCAAGACGGAGCCGGTGGAGGCTGAGGAGCCGCGCGCCATGCAGAAGGTGCCCTCTCTCTCCGACCTCTCAGACCCTGAGGCCTCGCTAGGTAAGTCCACTCACTTTGACCTTTTTATCTGATTAAGAAATTTTTGAATTCTATGATGCGTCCAGAACATTATTATCCATAAAAGTCAGATAAATAAGAATTTTTGAACTTTGTGATGTTTCCAGAACATTATTATCCATAAAAGCCAGATAAATATGAATGCGAAAGTTTTGTGTCTGTCTGTCTGTAACACTTTGATGGCTTAATCAACAACACTTAAAATTTTGTATGCAGTTAGTTTGAACACCAAGAAAGGACAAAGGCATAATGATTGACAACATCCACAGTACAATTAATACACAAAGTAATTAGAGGATTAAAAGCTGTAGAGTCCAAACAATAAACTGTGTTTTTTTACATTGTAAATCTGCCTACTTAGGTAAATTGATCATATTACGGAGTGAACAAGAGTAAGCTACGCTTACACCTGTACATATTACTAATACCTACATTATTATTTATTGAGTACATTGTATATATTTTGTAAATACATAGTTTCTATTACATTGTGAATTAGTAAAACAGTTCATACATTTAAAACAGTCAAAATAATTTATTTAATAATAACAGCTAATTTCGCTAACATCGAGAGAACGTGAACATTAGCCCAGTCTTTATTATTTCCGCTTTTTCAACTATTTTTATCGTTACGCCATCGATTGGTTTAAACACTTTATTTTTAACAAAAAGAAATGGAGAATAGACATCTGTAAATAAATGTACAACGCATAATTTATTGAGTGGGCTGAATACTAAGATCGTCAGTCTTTTTTTTTCTGAAGATTGACTGACTGATCTGCCTACTTTGCTATGTGCCAAATGCGATAGACGCCAGTAGGTATGTTGTGCTTTTATGAAGATGTTGACGAGGTTAAGTAAAAATACTATTTAGTCGGTAAATTCAATAATAAAAAGATATTTGTCACGTATTTTTTACTTTTTAAAATAACTAGAAGATAGTGGGGGCTAATTACGTCACCATGTTACTCAAAACGTACGACATCGTGATGTCATGCGACATTTCAAATCGATGTATCGTCGTAAGTTTTTGGTTACTTAAAAAAGAATAAATACGTTTTTAATACTTTTTAATCTACGTGACTGTCATTGAAAATAATTAGTCAACATCCCCATTTAAACGAGTAACTTTAACAAATTGATCAAATCATTTAATATACATTTCTATTCAACATCGTTGCTCCAATGTCGGTTCTTAACGGGTCTCGCGTTGACGTGCCAATCGTTTAGTGTAACAACTTTATCCTGGCATGTATGGTTGGTAGCTATATGCTCTGTTCCCTGCCAGTAAATCATCTGAGGAGCGGAACTGGGTCGGCTTCTGTCCGCAGTGTCCGTTGTTACGTCCTGTCTAACACGTTGTTTCTAACCTCCGCCGGATCTTAATGCTTACCTTCTTACACTTCAACATTTGAGTTATTTGTGTATTTGATTACTTCTTCCTAGTATAACATAAAAGCGTTTTGTTGTATATATACTGTTACAATATTATGTGTATGTATAATAAAATAAATATATAATAATGTAATATATCTTGGGACAACTCACACGCGGTCATCTGATCCCATACTAGGCAGAGCTTGTATCATGGCAACCAGACAACTGATAAACATACTTAGATATAATTATTTCTAAATACATACATACAATTGATAAATAAACAAAGTAAAAATAAAATAGTGAACTAGATTTAGGCATACGTTTATATCCATGATAATTATAAATGTTTTAAATTAATTTGTATAATAACTTTCGTGAGGAGTATTCATAATTATTTAAAACAAAACAGTTTACTCACTTATATTCTCGGGATCGCCCGACTAGTTTCAGACTCAATATTAATCCCTAATCATGAGCTGACGCGGCGACGGTGGAGTCGCGAGTCGAACCGCCGCCGCGTCAGCTCATGATGGATAGGACAACATCATTTAGACAAAGTAAACCGTTTGTTTAAAAAAGTTTTTAATAAAGACCGGAAACTGGGAAGGGTTGGCAAATCAGGGTGCTGTCCATTGTATTGGGGTTCTAAAAGTTCGACTTTGTAGCATAGTTGGAATAGACGAGTTTTGAGCATGACCAGAGCATCCCATAATCTCTTGATCAAGCGGAATCCGCTGTATGCCTGAAAATATGTAATGATCTTGGCTTCTTTCCTAAACTTTGGAAAAAAATGGTGCTGGTCCCATCCTACTTAAGAAATTTCCTAATTTAATAGGTATGGGGGGCTTATAAGAGCTAGTAATTGAATTATTTGATTGTACATAGCGCGGGAGGCATAGAGCATGTATTAATAAATAGGTGAACCTGAATAGGATAATACGCTTCATCCTTATTAGAACGGGTGCAGTTTCAGATTCGTCCGGCGCTCTCATAACACTGCATTATACACCTATAATTTATGTATATTACTTTGTTCGTTTGTTGTTTCACTGCCTCGTTGGTTTTAGTGGTCGCAAGCGCGACTGCCGTGCACGAGGTTTCGGGTTAGAATTCCGGGTCTATCCAAAAATAGTTACTGGGTAATTCGTTTAGAAATACTCAGTACAGTAGGTGGCGTTTAAAACCCCGTGCCTCGGAAAGAACGTAAAACCGTTGGTCCTGCGCCTGATCTCTCCCCGGTCGTGTCGGATTGCCGTCCCATCGGACTATGAGAGTGAAGGAATAGACAGTGCTGTTCTGAGAGTACTGTGCTCGTGCACTGAAATATCTCCCGCGCAGATGACTAATCTCTGTTGCGAGAGGCCGTCATGAACAAAATTCGGTCAGGAGCAGATTATTACTTTGTTTATAACTATCTTTTCATTGCGCGTTTTTGTAACTAGACTGGAAATTCATTATTAACGTTGGGTCAATTTAGTCAATTTGATACCAAAACTTGAACTTCACTGGCCAAACAACGACTACAGCAGTGTGTCTGTGACCTAAATAAGTGTGCAATCAGATGTTTCATTAATATTTGCACGTCATTAAAGTGAGTGCATTGACCTCTCTACAGAGTGCAGTCTCCGGGGTGGGCCACATACGGGCCCATTGTTTTCCTCTGTGTATGTTCATCTGTTAAGGCGTGAGAACTTAACATATCTCAACACGTGAGGTAAATTGATATAGCCAAATTATCTTTTCTTAGTATATCATCCGATTATGGTTGAAAATAAATAAATAAATAAATGTGGACAACATCACATAAATTGCTCTCAACCCAAAGTAAGAAGCTAAAGCACTTGTGTTATGGAATTCAGAGACAACGTAGGTACCACAAACACCTAGACCCGAGGCAATTTAGAAAAGTGTTTTCTACATTGATTACAGCGACACCTTGAAAACCGGTGTGTACGCCACTCGTCCACGGAGGTCGTCAAATACAAACAAATAATCATAAACTCACTGTCAAAACAAAAGTTCAAATATGGAAAATACGAGCGCTCATTAATTAATGTAATTGATTACAATAAAGGTACCGGATTTTCCTCTTATTTGATATAAAATACAGGAAATAATACCGTATGAATGAACAATGAAACATTTAATCAGGCCGATATAAAACAAAGTTCCTATTTGCAAATCCTTCCTAAATCTAAGAATTATAAATGAACTGATCATTATCATACAAAATCGTATCAGACATTTTATTTTGCTGTGATTGATTGGGATTTGACAGCTGATTATTCTGATTACATGCCATATTCTAGAGTTCTCCGTAAAGCGGTTATAATTGTTCAGGAAAAGATAAATATATTACCGGATATTCGTTCAGCGTTATAAACAAAAGCTTAGTGTATGAATGGGTTGGGTGCTGAATTCTTATGATGTTGAATGCGAGTTGAATGCGACATGAGCGAGTGAGGCATACGCCGCCGCGCCGCCTGCTTGCCTGTGGTAATTAGCATGCTGTTACTTATTAGCTGATCGCGTTAGTATTGCCACCCTCGACGTTTGTGTTGCCTTCCTAAGCTTTATAACATAGCTGCGGTAGAATATCCTGTGCGATGATGATGCAGCAATGATAACAACATTTTGCAATACAGTTTTGCTACATTTTTTTAGGTCCACAAAGGGATAATGAAGATATCAAAAACATTGGAACACTAGATTATGACTTTATTGTTCAACGTAACCCACCTCTCCTTATAAAAAAAATATTTTGTATCGAACATCACGATTCGATCACTAGGTAGTAAGTAGATATATTGACTGTTGAAGATTTCAGATAAAATACACATTAAGTAATTAATAAGAGTTACAATAGGTACGCAATTAATAAAATTAAATAAACAACATTTCAAAGACTCATTTAATTAATATGTGCAATAAGCAACTATAAATAAAACATCTCGTTGTGAAAGCGTCGAGGGCATGATAATATTGAAATTACAAATTGTTGGTAGCTCGTTATCATATCAGAGTTCTAGCTAACGGCACAATGGGAGCAATTTGTATCACTATCAGCACTCTGTATTCGATATGATTTACATATATGTACCACAACTAAATAATATGGTAGGTTTTGTAGGTAATTTATACAGCGCACACAGTTGTCGTTTCATTGATAGGTACATTTTGGTAATTGCGTATTTGTTTATAATATATGACTGCATAATATTAATTATTATTTTTTTATTAAATTTAACTAAATTTATCTGTTATCCAAAGCCTTATTTTTGTGAACGTACTTTAAGTGCATTTGAAACCTTAAATATGATGTCTATATAATATTATTCATGGTTTTTTTATATTTTTTTTAATTTTCATTTAAATTTATTAGGTAAATACTACTTAATCAATTTAAATGTCAATTAAAAAAAATACATTTAAATTTACTAAATTTACATTTAAATTTTATATTTAAATTTATAATATTTCATCTGGTTTAATAAATTCATAAAAATGCAATAAAAACGCTGAAGCCCAGTGGAGCCTTGGTCACCTCAAGATCGGATGTTGCGGTGTCCATTTCCCTCCCGTGTTGTTCCCTCTACAGGATGTTGCCAAAACTACGACGCACTGTGTATACTTTACTCGCATAACTACTAAAGTTACATACAGTTACGTGGAAAACAATTATTATTTAACATTTAGTTTACAAACATACGTTAAGTTTTAGCCTCCACAATGTTGCTTGTCATTTCATTCATTAGTTTGTCTGTTTAGAAATAGATTTGTTTTGAAGGAAATTGCTTGATCTAACGACATTTTAGGCATTGTTCCATATCTGACTTTTTGTCAACAATAAATATTAGTTGAACTATAGACTCATCTTTAAATACTTCTTTTACATCTTAATTGTTAATTTAAAAGTCTTAATAGCCTTTAACGTAGATGTATAGTCACAAAATGGCCATAATTATGTAACATTATATTATAGCGTGCTAAGCGGTTTTTATGCTTGATCAAGTTGAAACCAAGTTTCGAGTGTCACCTGGTTGAATAGAGCTATGTAAATTTCATATTTATAACATGCAAGTTAAAGTTTACTTTAGCTTACACAATCTGATTTTGTAATAATTTCACATAGCCGCGACACATGTGGATTGTCGAGACTTCATACACTTGCGTGTCAGATGGTGGCACATAATCAATGGTGACAAGTTCATATTAATCTGAATTATCGTTTTATGGACATTATATGGGAAATAGAATACAAAAAAAGCCGATGTTTAGCTGTTTTCACGGCGACTGAACAAACGTGCCTGTGAGGCAACAGTTACTGTTGAATATGTATGGTTTTCCTTTAGAATATTTTCGTAAGAAAAGCTCGGGTGGCCAACTAAAGCGTATAACAATTACCTGAAATATACATAGAGTAAACATTACGCGACTTGCACGCTGTTTACCCGACCACCTTACTTGTAGGCGGATTATTTTAAACGATTGGCAAGCGTTTGCAACTTTGCGAGCACAAAGCTACGAACTATTTCTGTCGAAGCCAGAGTAGATGTTGACACAAGAAAATTCTCATGAATGCCTACCATGTTGGCTCAAATAAACACGTGTACATACAGGCACAGCGAGGAACGGCGTACGCACACTAATGTAGCTTCATTCATAAAAGTAGTGAGTGAATGGGCGTAGAGGCGAAAGCTCTGAGATCGTTCTGCGCGCCTGGTACCTCGCGCCGACCAGTCGGCAGACATGTTGTTTTATTTGTCCACCAACGCTTGACCACTATCGGATAGGACTTGGTGTTCAATAACTAACTGTTTTGTAGATGTTTAGCAATATATTTCAACTAGATATCAATCGTTCGAAGCGAGGATCGTTTGGAGGCGAGGAATATTATTTGCAGTGAAAAAACTGTCTGAATATTTAGGTTTTTTTGTTTTGCTTTGATCATACATACCGTCATGATTGTTTTATGTTCCTGCTAAATTGAATTGGAAGCCAACTTTAAGACAGATATCATGGCCTTAAAATTTCTTTGTTCTGCCGGATAAATATCAAACATTTTGCCTAAATACACACAAGTTATCCAAAAATATTAAATTGTATGTTATTGTATCTTTTGTACAGATTTTTATGTAAAAATGTTTTAATAACGAAATAAACGCATGTCGTCTATAAATACACTATCATAACGTAAAGCACTAAAAGAGAAAATGATCTCATAGCAACATCACTACATTTGATCACAAACTAAATATTCCTTCTTACATTTTAAAATTATTTAACGTATCTGATAAGATAAGTTAGGCCAACATCTTGCTTATAATCACTACAATGTTGGAATAATCTTGTAAAGTTTAATCAATGAAACGGACTTACTTCCTTATCTATGACTGTGCATTTCCATACTAAATAATAAAGATACATTCATTCATAAAAATAGTGTACTACGATCAGTTTGATAATGTCCGTGCCCCCCGATATACCGCTACCGCCAGGTAAAGCCTTTTTTATTTAATTTTTGTTATAAGTTTATTTATATTTGGAACCATGCTTGCGCATGCACCGCACGTCCATGCATGCGTGCTCGCATCCTAATGCCCTGTTCGTCACCTCGCTACTCCAGCCTACTGTATACTTTGCATACTAATATCATATCTCGACACTGTACGCACATATAAAATCATAATTTATATAACTTAATAATAAAAACTATGGAGGCTCTCCATTGAAGGTTTTTCGACCCGATAGAGCTATGAATAACTTTAAACGTTGCCTGCGTAAAGTTTTATACCTATTTACATACTGTTTATAAGTAGCTTGTGGATGTTGAAGTCATGTATCTATTAAGTATTTCATTGTGTTAAAACTTCATCCTACCAGTAAACATTTCCTACGATTGTATTTTATTTACCTAACTACAGATTTCTTTATTTCATAAATTCATAGCTTATTGTTATAGTGTTGTAGCTAATTCCAATGTTGATCCTTTAAAACTCTGCCCAGCGCCCGGGCCCAGCTTATAGTAATTAACTTTTCAGGTTCTTTAACTGCTGACTCTACTTTAACTTGGTAACTCCGTAACTCTACCTGCTATCGTTTCGTTTAGTTAAGTTTTCAATAGATATTAGGTAAGATCCATTAATTTGTTTATCCCAGAACGTATATTATATTTGGTTGTAACAATAAAATGTTTTTCCTAACCTTATTATTCCTTAATTAGGATTTTTAAGACACTTATTTTAGGATGTTGTAAATAAATACCTACGTAGAGTTATTTAAGGTAGAGTTTGTTAGACGTATGTAATGTATGTACCAAAGATATTTTTTCCTTTATTATAACCCTTATTTTTTTATTTTCTGAGATTATTGCTACAGTTATTTTGTATGAAGCCGTGGAAAGTTTCATGATAGAGCGGTAATAATTAAATTGGTAGTCTCAACACGCGCTCTCCATCTCTTGTTATAATAAATTTCTGCAATATTCCAAAGTTTGTGCCTTAAAATATGATTTATAGTAGCCATAAATTCATTGCAGACTCGTTATGATATACCAAACACGTTTGAAATGTTGCCAACTTGCCGCAAATGAGTACCAACTCTATACGTGCCTACTTAGCACGGATAAAAACAATCTACAGCCGTAATTAATTTTAAAATGCAAGACGAAGATATATAATAATTTTGCTTATTTATGTGTAAATATTTTTTTCATGAAATTATAAGACATCTATTTAATTAACACATTTTTTATGTTGACTGAATATATTTGGTTTCGTGAAAATAAATGTAGATCAGTAAAAAATAAAATTAATGTGTTCATTTTTTCTTCCATTTAATTGCTTGCTACTTTATGGTAATTATTTAATATTTTTGCTTAGAGCGACCGAACAACACCTCATAGTTTGATTTGTATTAGATTATCTTGAATTCCCCAGAAACAACATAATTAAATGTTTTAAGCAACGCTACAGCTTTAAATCCGTAGGTATCAGTCACTCATTTAAAAATTGTTTGCAAAGTTTGAAAACAAGTTAAAAATATATCAAGCTTTCAGAGTGTAAGTTTAAAAAGTTTCGCTTGTAGCGCCACCTGTTAGGCGATTAGAAAGCTTAAACACGTTGCTACAGCAAGTGAATGATTTTCGTCGTAGTTCGTTAAAGCGCCGCTAGATGGCAGTGACGCTCACCTTTAAAGTTACACAAAAAGTCTGATAGAGGGCAGTATAGTTTACAGACTTTTTATCATTTTTTTTTATTTTGCAGATTAATCAAAATATTTCAAATCTTATTTTAATGGAATGAATTCAAAATTGAATAAAAGTTGAAATTATTTAATCAGTTTTTTTTATTACTCTGTTTTTTAATATCATCGTTTACCAACTTTGTTTACCAATGTTTATTACCTACATAATATTTTGCAACATCTGGTGAAATAAATACGGAAATATATTATAATACTTACTAATAAATGATAATAAATGATTATTTATCGAACTTAGATAAGAACTTGGTAGTTTTTTGTTCGGTAGATATGTAAGTAAGTATGTAAGTACCCGGCTCTACGAACGGAAACACATCTTTAGATAATAATCGCGATAAATAAAAGTTTAATCAGCCGGATATTTACAATCATTTATCTTTTTAATTCACATCTAAATAGAACACCCTGCACCGTTCCCATTGTGGTTATCTACTCCATTCGGCTATATTATAATAGGTATTAAAGAAATTAAATGGCTGATGGAATAATCGTAATGTCTTATCAATGAATTAATCAGATATTTAAATTAATGATATTCTACAATATTGGTAAATGTTGTCGTCAAAAAACAAAACAAGCTTGGGTTTGCGGACCGTTGTTTATGTGGATGTGACGTCAGGCGCGGGAGGGGGGCGCGGGCGGCGGAGCGTGGGAACCGCGCGGCAGGTGCGCGCGCGCCGGCCACTGATCCTGAACACACACACCGCCGCACACCTCAACATGTTTCACTATAAATACTCAAAATACACACACATGCACGCCGCTCTCCGTAGTCCGTTATTGAGAAAGTTCCGCTTTTCCAATAAAAAGGCTCTAGGTTCTGTGACCATGATCTGGCGCCGGCCGAGCCATTTAAAAAAAACAAGAATAAAATCCAGTTATCAAGCTACGAAGGCTGAATGTTTGAATTTCTTTCCATTCATATTGGCACTTGGCACTCATTAATAAAAATAAAGACTTGTAAGAGTGTTTATAGGCGCTATTAACAAACAGGAAGGAAGAGAATCGTTATTTCCGACGTAATTTTGTAATAAATTATGTCAGTAATGTTTAAATGTTCATTCATTTAAATTGGCAAAAGGTTTGTTCAGATACAAGAGAGAGGAAATGGTAAATATCGATAACATCCTTTCGTTAAAAATTATTCGAGCTAATTGCTCTACTTTGAGAGTTTTACGTTTATTGACAGTAGGTATGTCATCTTGTGGTTTTTTTTTTGTTGCTTTGATTTTAAAGATAACGGTCCGTTCTACGCCAGTTAATAAATGCGAATACACAAAAAAAAAACGAATGTCATAAAATATTTTTTGAGAGCACAAATTGAAAGATATTATGGATTTAAACATTTTTGATGTTCAGTTCTACATAAGATATTACTTGAAAAAGTTAAAACCATAAAAGACACCACGATCCATAAACATGTTCGATACATTACAAAGAGGTAAGATAACTTACTTCTCTTTCTTGAAAGAATAGGCTAAGATCTCATATTAACTGTCCCAATACGATTCTCTCATACCTTTCATAGGGTAACATTCTAACGATTCTGCCTAGACCTTAATCACAAATACTTATTTACCTTTGGAGCACACTTTAGTTTCACAAGCGCACACCTGCATTTCACCAACCTAAGTAGTAGTTAATATGATGGATAGAGCATAGATAATGTCTAGCACAATTCTGAACAAGAAGAAAAAAGAAAAAGAAGAGAATAATAAGCTCATTGCGATATTTATCCATAATAATCTACTTATACCAGTTAGGTACAAGTACTTACCTCTGCCAATTTATTAAATGTTTTATAGCATCATAAATTTGTATATTACCTACACATAATTTTAGTTTAAATATCAGTTACGAGATACCTATACAAAAAATAAATATTTAATTAATCAAATTGTAGAATATAATCAAATTGAAGACGTAACGCCCAACAATCTCAGGCCATGTCAATAGAGGTATTTGCTAAAAACCCCACTTTCCTTGAAAGCCAATAAACGAACAATTAATTTTAAAAGCACGAACGTCCAAACTCCGCTGTTTGAGCAAGTTTTAAAAACCTTACGTAATTAACTGTAAGTGAGTTACACTGACCGAGCTGGAGCTGGGGTTCAATAAAAGTGGAGCAAAAATTAAATTGTGTAGAGGGGCCCTATGGAGTTTTTGCTCTTTGATGTCGGTTAATGAAGTTCACCTTCTGGCGAAAGGTCACTAACTTTTAGTTTGCGTAAAAGCAAGCCATTATTGGGTTTAGATACATTTTACGAGAAAGGCTGGCGCTGATTATATTTTAATTAAGTTGAGAGCTGAGGAAAGGTAGTTAAAAAAAAATATTGCGTATCTATTATATTTTAAATTTCTTAAATATTAACATAAAATACCTTTGATCTATTAATCTGTAGCTGAAACTTTTTAGTGTTAAGTTTATCTAATAGAAAAACAATCTTTACGCCCTTATAACTATATCTCACATGTGTTTGTGTAGGTACTACATAAGTCTAGCAATTAACAAACCGTGGCTTATTTATCCCCTCATTTAAACTATCCCTTCGAATAATTAGTGGTTGCAAATAAGGAATTAATATCTTCATTAAACGAAAAGATACTTTAAATATTTGAGCCGATATAACAATTTGCTTTTGAGGTATTGTTTTTATAATCGAATTTATTCTATCGATAGATAATAATTAATATAAAAACGATTATTTTTCAAAAACCGAAATATTTTCTCAAGACCTTTCAAGATTATCGTAAAACGTTAATATATACCTAAATGTATGAATTAGGCATATAGGTAGGTAGTTTTCTACAGCCTATGGAGAAAATTATCACCTATACAATCTCATCAGAAAATCATGAAACCATTTTACTCTATAATTGTTCTTTAACTTATTCTAAGTAATAATTGTAATAGGTACTGAGATAATTGTAAAGAATGCAAATTATCACAGCCATATTTTTTTAATCTTCAAATCAATATGAAATTACCAGCAATTCGAAATACGATCTCAATATATCAATAATAAGAGCAATATTTCGCGGATGTCAATTATTATGCTTAATTTTATTTTTACTGTTATTGGAATGTAACAAAGAATAGAAATATATTCAACATACGCCTTTATCTCTACTATATTTCGATTGAAATTTGATGATATCTTTATTTATTTATTAAGTATTCATGCACTGTAAGGTACATAGGTGGACTTAGTGACTACTGGAATTCTCTACCAATCTTTACCTAATAGCTTTAACAAAGCTTGCATTGCAATTCCATCTATACGCAAAACACAGTATAGCATATTTGCGAAAAATGCTTTTTCTCCCTGATCTGATCCGCCAATCATTTCGGGTCTCCACAATGTGTCCTTCTTCTAATCTTTTTATACTTCCGTAAACATCTCGTAACCTGTACCAGCAGAGTAATATGGCGCGCTCTGTTTCGACACTAATTTTACGAAGACGCTTGTTCATATTGGTGGTCACAGTTCATACTCTGTTAGGCGTACTCTAAGTATGTACATACCTAAGGGGTACACTAATCTCCTTATTTTCTTACAAACTCGATAAACATAATATATACTAATTCCCACGACAATGCCAATAAGCAACAAATTCCAATACCTATGTATACTTAATTGATTGTAATAAGAAATTAATAAGAGAAATTATGCAAGTAAAATCATAACCAACAAGATGATAGTAAATTTTTAAATCCCATTATGATATCAATTTATGGCAATAAATGATATCACCGATAATTCTATAGTAAGAGAGGATTTCGCCGAGGCGTCAAGCCGACAGCCCGGGGCGGAGCACCATCCAGCAGTGATTAATTTATTGTTAATGAGCTTACTGCTAAACGCTCCGGTTAACTAGCGATTGTTACCAATTACCTGCACGTCCTCATTTAAAGGGTTAACTGTTGTTTTAATTGTAGTAAGACTTCTTAAACCACTTTAATTTATCTTATAATGTTGGTAGTTAAATGCAATTTACGGCTCTTTCGGAACAGTTAGTCGTCATCCTATTTTACTGAGAATATGACATGTAATACTGATTTGTCGAATTATTTTGAAGACTGTACAGAAGTGATATATTCATAATACAATAGCTTTTTCTTCTGCCTAGCCTTTTCCCAAGCTATGTTGGGGTTGGCTTCCAGTCTTACCAGATTCAGCTGAATACCGTATTTTACATGGAGCGACTGCCTATCTGACCTCCACAATTTTACTGGGAAACACAGCATCCCAAAGTAACACTGATTGTCAGAATTGTAATGACTAAACAACTGTCAAAGATCAACGTATGAGAGTCGGGACCAACGGTTTAACGAGCTTTCCGAGGCATGGAGACTCGGTAAGTTTACAAATGGTCACCCATTCTCGGACTAACCGCAGCGAGCGCGGCTTAACCTTTATTATCGCTTGCACTTAGCCACGTGCCCCTCAACATTATACAGTAGCTATATTTGTTTTTTTAACAGCTCTTTATTCTGTAGTTACTTCCATACTCGTACTAACGTTAGAATAAGTAGGAGCATTTTAGTACACGTTTCTAACTTGTTTTAGTTCTTTATTCAATCTTCTTCTTTTTATATTCGATGATGGTACATATATTTTACCTGGGCTCAGTATGTTGAACATTTACTCAATGACTATTTTATCACGTACATAGACAAATAATAAAACCAAAAGATGTCAAAGAAATCAAAATAGATAACGTAATATTTTAGACAAAGACAGGAAACACCGGGTTGCAGTAAATAAAAACTTAAGACAATACCGCATTCAGGATTCGCTACGATTTCCACCATTGTGCACGTCTTGTAATGCCGAAATCTAGTTTGTAACGGCTTTCTCCGTCACCCAAGTTAAAGGACTATTAAAAGTCCATTATCATAACAATTAAATCCGGGTATAGGTTTAGAGCTGATGGAATTAAATTGACCTCTCACAGATTCGTATGACAGAACTGTCAAATATTCAAAATTATTTATCGGATTATCTGGCGTTGGTTAATCAACCCTTAGGTACATACAACAACAACTAATTAATATCTTTACTTTTGATTAAAGGTATGTACTTCTTTTGCTTTACCATTTCATAACCTATGTCGGAGTTAGTTTCCAGTTTCGGCGGATACAAGTAAATAATAGTATTTTAAATAGGTAAATCGACTGATATATATTTTAAGACATGCAATTTATTCTTTAACGTGAACTACATGTATTTCGTATTGCATAGGTAAATCATTATTTTTCTTTCGATCAAAACAGTGTCACCGGTAATACGCTAACAAAATTGAATCAAAAAGTGAATCAAAATTGCATTGAATCGTATCGGTTTTCTTCTGCTGATGTAATAATGATAATGTCCCACTGCTGAGCACATGCCTCTTCTCATATAGAGAAGGAACGAGCATTCATTGATCACAACGCTGGCTAATTGCGGGTTGGCGATATCAGATTCAAATTTTTAGAATCCAGGTTTTCTACAAGGTTTTCCTTCATCGATTATCCATGATGTCTTATAATAATTAAGAAAGTACATATAACTTTGAAAAAGTCACATTGGTGTTGCCTGTGATGGGTTCAAACTTGCAACCTTGTGCACATAAATCCGTCCATTGAAATACTAGGCCATCAAGACATTTTTAAATTTTTCGATATTTTTGAAATATCTTAACCTAAGTTTTTATAGCAAAGTAGCTAACATCAGTTTTTGAAAAGTAAACGGTTTTTATTTAATTATCTATCGAAAGAATAAAATCGGTTAATTTATTACTAAATTAGTTAACATAAATTAAAGTTGCCTTAAATACCGATAGCACAGTACAATCCAAAATACTTGTTCTTTTCTTGATCATACTAAATGCGATAGATAACTAACTAGGTAGGTGTATACATAAGTCTTCTTCCATTACCTTACGAAGATCGCGTGTCGTCTATCGAGCTAATGTGATGCGCGCTAAAAGCTCTCATTAAAGCCCCGTAATTATGTACTGTTGCATCAAGCTATGCATTTTACATTTACATTATTAACAGTGGCAAGTAAACATACGAGTTTGTCTTGCTTTCTTGTCAAACTTTTCTCTAAGTTTTCAGGAAACTTACTGCCGTGTAAATGTCAGAATCATGTAAACTTCGTGTGTTCTTTGACAGCTCAAAGAGATGCTTACGATCTAAGTTACTTAGTTCGTCTTTAAAGAAGTGTACTTTGAGATCTGGAATATGTTATTCTAAACTTATAATACCTGGCGGTAACTGTCAAAGTGTAGACAGTCACAGAGTTTATACCTTTTTTCTGGATATCCTGATCCGTTAGAAAAAGGGCGTTTATCTAAAGACCCTAATTAAACTTTTATTAGAATATGAATCTTCTATGTACAAACTCCCAACAAAAGATAAACATACGACACATTATATTACTAAAGAATGATACGGAACCAATATATAATACTTACAATTATAGTTAATTATTCTGTAGTTATTTAGTTACCAATATACTACATTTTACTGTAAGTCAAAGTAACGATAGGCGCAACAGTTCGTGTGTTTCTGGCGCATGCGCACTGTGATGTTGAAACGTTTCCTTCGAGCCGACTTCGCGGAACCTCCGCCATCACCGCTCAACTAATATTGTGATTCATATCGCATTGTGATCACTGTTAGTAAATATTCAATCATTATGTCCAGTGGAAACATTTCGCAAATACTTTTCTCTGTTTTCGAATCGTTCTGATCTGCGATTTTTTTTGTTAACATGCAAGATGTAGTAACTATGCCCACCATATTTTCCACACTGCGTTAAATCTATTTTAAAGATATATTTCGCAAATAATAACGAAGCTTACCAAATTGCAGATACGATAGAAAAGTGATTTAATCACAGCATTTAATCAAAATCAGAGTACCTTCACTGATAAGGAAAGTATTAAAGTAAAAAAACTGTGTGCGTAGAACCTTAAAAACAAACTCATAAGGGAAAACTGTCTGCTACGTGTTTCGCTCTAACATCAAATTATGAAAATATAAAGTAAAGGAGTATAAAATGCAATGGCTGATGGTATCGGGAGCGAAGCCTCGATAATGTGGGAACAGGGGCTCGCACCTGCCTGTCACGCCTCGGCTGTCGGCGTACCAACATTTTAGCATACGCAGCCACTACATACAAAACTGATAACATGTAGGTATGCTACCGTGGAAGAGTAGAAAATAGTCAGGGTAGCATTATGAATGAATTCAACCTACTTAGTAATTAAGCTTATGAAAACAATTAAAATTCATTGTAAATCAGATCATCCAACTTCAGGTATTTAGACATACTTATGTGAATGTCACATAAAAAAAGCAATTTGTCCAATTCGTACGAAAACACGTCAAGAAAAAATTGCAGTAATATTTACGTCACGTTAGCAGTAGCGTACAATTTTGACCAATTAATAAATCTCGTTTATTGTCAAGCGACCATTTATTTTCAGGGATTGCTAAATTGTCTTTAATTAATTTTAATTGAGAGTCCTTACTGAGTCTTTGCGAGGAATGTTATTGCGAACGCCCGCATCGACGTCATGTGGGGTAAATATGACCCCCATACTTACGAATTCACACGAAACCCAGCGTCACGGATCGATTCATTTCTTTCTGCAGTTTTAATTACAGAAAAAAAACAGGAACTTTGGACACGTCCTGCTGTCGGAACGCATTAGGAACTAAAACGTTACATTTTCTAGAATCGAGATCTAAGAATCAAAACAAAATTAGCTCTTAAAACGGTTCAGCTACATTTACTTCCAAAGAAAAAGCGGAACCCGAGCCGCGACGTATCAGCAGGCGACACAATGATTTAGCTACAGTTTACATCGGTCGCCGTGTAAAATTTCACTAGCTAGAAATCCGGCTGTTTTCCGGGCTTCCCGGCGCATCCACAATGGCGTCCCTTCCGGCCAGGTTCCCGCCAAAACAGAAATAAACTGACCCAGTTGCGCGGGCGCACGTCCGGCCGCGAGCGCTCCGTCTACGATCTGCATTTCCGGTTCACTTGTAATTTTTTATGGCTTATGATTTTTTCAATCTGCCTGTCATAATGAAACATGGTGAAACTAATTATATCTCACAGCGACGGTTTCGTTGTGGTTTTTATAAAAGCTTGTTATAGGTACCTTTATTTTTGTAGGTTGACATGTTATTTATGTATTTATAATTAATATACCAACGAATTGAATATTGTTGCGACAGCTTTCCCGTTGATGATGAAACATGGATATATAACTGCTAGAGTTTTAAAACTACACAACAGAACGGTAGTTCTAATGTTCGATGTGAGCTAGATTCTTGTCATTATCCAGCATTAGAGGCCTAGCTTTAGGCCTAGCCTTTGCTCTAAAGCGCTACGCTTGTCTTCCCGTCGTAGTACAAACGATACACGCACTATGCACAAGCCCATTATGTGTCTAATTGTTCGGTTAAAATAATATATAATCTTCTAACCACAAACAATTACATCAACGACTATTTAACACATAGAGACATTACTACCTAAGCCTCTCGCAACAGTGATTCCAAACTTGAAATGTTACTGTCACGGTGACAGTTGTAATTTTTACACAACCTACAATTAGGTAAAGGCATGACATGAAATGACAAATATCTTGATGAAGATGTCTTGCGCGAAGAGCGTGACTGTAGTTTTTTATCCTACCTATCTAATATGCATGCATTACTTTTATTCTTGGCGACAAAAATAAATATTTATTTGAATTACAAAACGAAACATGTTTTTGTAATATATGTATGCCTACTTATTTTATCGTGTATTAAAACAATAGATAAAACAACACGCATAGGGTGTGCAACGCGTGCGATCGTATGTATGAAGAAGTTTGCATAACTCGCGTGATTTTTGGAGCGGAAAGGGACGCAGTTACCACACCGCGTGACCTTGCTGACGCTATGCGCTGGCGGACGACCTACAAAACATCTGGATCTTGCATCAAAGGATGCTCAGACAATCCTGGACTGAAAAACACAAATACTTTAAAGGCATTTCATCATTGGTGATAATCTAAACTTTAACTTTGGTTGTTGATTCACTTTCTGTAAGAAGGAAGTTTGTTTTTATACATTAAAAGAGAGAGCGAAAATCAGCATTAATCTGGAGCTAGGTTGGCCAAATCAGCTTAATAGCAGTTTCACTGACTTTTGTAGGTACTTCATAAGTCCCGTAATATAAAGGACGATTTCAATCATAAAGAACGCGATTGACCTTGCTCTACGTACTCTTACGTGACCCAGAAATAAACATCTGTATCGTTCCTGCCATTTGGCATCATGTTCCCTTAATAGGCCCCAGAGCTCTAAAGTGACTACATAATAGAGTTTAGTAAATAGGTACCTACACTCAATAATGTCGAAAGACACTCATTGAGCACAATTACATAGATAGACGAATTACACGATACCTACGAGAAACATAAACTTTGGGATGACTTTGTACCAACTATGAATAAAAGGTGTCGGTAGGTAATTCATTGCTAATTGCTAATTAATCTTTATTTCTCTTAAAAATGTTTTCTGTTTGTTTTTATGGAAAATCATGAACACTTCCTTCAGAAAGATCTGATTTAACGATAGCTTACAAAATTGTTAACTCTTTCTTACTTATGTTTTCGACTAACTGTTATCCTGTTATAATGTAAATAGCCGAAACTCAGAAATACAGTCTATGTATTTTATAAACCGGACAAGTGCGAGTCTTACTCGTGCACCGAGGGTTCCGCACAAAGTTTTCTGATTGTAACGGTTAATTATCTAAAAACAAACTTAATTTTGCAGTTGATAAAATGTTGTTGATTTTCTCGGAAGTGTATGGGAAAAACGACAATACCTAATGGCTGTTTTTTTAATTGCTTTGACATAGAAGCTGGTTTTTTTTATCGCATAGACCTAAGTATTTGATAATTATTAATTTGATAAAACATTTTACCACCACGCATTCCTGGCAACCCTAAAAAACACAACTTATGACTTTTTAAATTACGAATTCAGCTCTCAAACTATTTATATTTTGACTCCTTAAAAGGAGGTGGCAGTCGTTACTAGCCTGTAATTAAAATAACACCGGTAGTTGGGCGTGTTTAATATCCTCCATCAAATAATAACTCATAAACACTGTTTTAGTATATAATAATGTTCGTCATTAAACATTGATGTCGCCATATTGATCGATGTGACGCGACTGTTAATTTTCATAAATATTTATGTTAAATTCTTCGTTCCCGTAAAAGATTTTTATTAAATATATTATTATATAATTCTTTTTTATATTTTTGAAAAAAAATAGGTATGAGTTTGAAATAGGGTATTTAATATTTTAAATTATCAGTGGGATAACAGTGATATACGTAGTCGGGATCTATGGCTTAACGTGCTTTCCGACGCTCAGAGGGGTCTCGGTATGTT
Organism: Diachrysia chrysitis; assembly: GCA_932294365.1. Lineage (NCBI taxonomy): Eukaryota > Metazoa > Arthropoda > Insecta > Lepidoptera > Noctuidae > Diachrysia > Diachrysia chrysitis. Next base: position 6,743,465 of record OW028661.1, read on the forward strand.
CTACGAATGGTCACCCATCCACGAACCAACCGCGGCCAGCGCGGCTTAACCTTCATAAGTTGATCTTTTAGGCAGTCACTCCATGTAAAATACGGTATTGAGTGGAATCCGGTAAGACTATAAGCCCACTCCAACATAGCTTGGGAAAAGGATCCACAGACTAACCGCGGCGAGAGCAGCTTAACCTTCATTTTCGGTTTAACCGTAAGGCTTACGCTTAGCCACGAAGCTCCTGCTAACTAACTTAAGCGTTTGAGTGTTCGGATTTAAATAAATTATATATGGGATAAATAACAATACCTATAATAAAAACCTAGCCCTTTTAAAGTCGTCTTTAAATCTATGTTTTTGTTTTTTTTTATCCTTTTTTATTTTTAACATTTAATCATAATATATTGTAAAACTTCCACACTTAAGTATATATCAGGTACAGAAATAATAATTATAGAGTTAGTGCAATAACTAAACATTGAGTTGAGCAACAAATAATTACAATTCGCGGCCGTTTTTTTGAATAATAATGTATTAGGTTTTTGTTATATTTCAATAGCTTGTTTTCTTTTTGATAACTACTAGTTTGAATTAGCTACTGAGTAGTTTGTCTGTGACCGTTGTCTGGGATAAAACAAAAGAACAACGTATCTACTTCAGGGTTATACGTATAACTTGTCAGAAATATTGGTAAATCTATACTAATATTATAAAGCTGAAGAATTTGTTTGTTTGTTTGAACGCGCTTATCTCAGGAACTAGGTACTAGTTCGAATTGAAAAATTCTTTTTTTATTAGATAGTCCGTTTATTGAGGAAGGCTAATAGGCTAACAATAGCTACGACCAATAGGAGCGGAGCATAAATGAAAAATGTTGCGAAAATGAAAAACCGTTGAAACTAAAACACGCGAACAAAGTCGCGGGGGACAGCTAGTGTTCAATAAAGTGAAAGAAACAGCAGAAAATAAATAGTATCCAACTGTATATATACTGTGTATAACAGTTTTAGACGTAGTCGACGATGGAGTAAGCCAACGTTTTAGGTTGCGAACAGACGAATTTGCAAAATCATTTTTTTATTCGGTTTGAAATTGGTGCTGAATTGAATTCGATATCGACTACCTATAGTCGTAGAATTAAAGTCGCTGTCGAATAACTTTTTGTCGTAGCACCGACTTCAAACGGATCAGTTGGTAACTTAACAATTTATTAAATAGGGAAAATTAATACTCCAAATTACTTTTTGCTTTTTAGTAGTTTTAGGTAGGAAGTTTTTAAATAGTGTTTTTAAGTCAGTGTAATTTTATTTCAAGCCAATGAAAAAAATAAGTACAATAACAATACAATTTTGTAAGTACAGTCCGAGATCTCGTCTAGACGCGCCCCCGCGGCGGAAGTAGCTGTTACGAAATTAATGCGGCTCTAATTAAATAACAAGCTCCGCACCCGCCATCTTGGCGTTACTGTCAAAATAGAACATCCCTGTCAACAGTAGCCCACTGCTGTGTAAATGTTAACTTGTAGCTTTTCTATGAAAACGTCCAACGTGCATACGTGTAATATTTATATTTGACTGTCCAATTGCTTACTTTACAATGCAAAACGTTAGACCACTATTAATTCTATATTATTCCTTTTAAGTAATGTTGAAATTTAATACAGCTATTACATTTTGTAACTAAAGACAAAGTAAAAAATATACCTAGACCTAAGATAAGTTAGAATTCATTAAATACCTCGTAACTTTATCTAACCCTTTCTTCATTTATCGACATCACAGACCACCAAAAGTCTCTCTTACAGCTAGATTGACTTGATTCTATACAGTATAAATGTATTCAACATATGGGCCATAAATGAAACCATATAGGTAGGTCAAAACGTAGAGTTTTCATTTTAAACAAATTTAGCAATTTAGTCAGTAATTTCATTAATTTGATTCCTTGCACATTAAAAAGCGACGTAATAGTATCAATATACTAAAATTATTGGAATTTAATTTTTTAATGTGCGTTCATTAAATTACTAGTACTTACTATATATGTCGTTTCATTTATTGCCTGTTGTCATACCTATACTGTATGTTATTTAAATATGAGACTCTATAAGGGGTTTAACATGTACCAACTTGTTCCTTCATACATTTATAGATACATAACCGGGACCAGTATCCTACTTACCGGAACGTTGGAAAGGAAACGTGAAACATTCTTCCCCCATACTTCACGACCTCCAACGCTAAATATTCCTAGGAAGTACACAAAAATCTATATTTATCAACCACAAAGACCATTATTGTCACTTAGTTGGAACAAAAAATCGGTCTCTTGCAAGATAAGAGGGCGGCGCCTTTGTCGGCTAATTTCAAACGGTGCGCACGCGTCTCACAGACACTTTCGGAGAACGAGAGGTCCGGGGTTCGAGTCCTGCTAATCAGCCACCGATATGCGCTTAACCAATGTTCTTGGAAATTAAATGTCAATTTGACCTTAGTGTAACTTTAAAAATATTAGTAGAATTAATCATTTCATCAATTGTTACTTGGTAACAAAAATGTGTTATCAATATTTTTTTAGATGCTTATGTACCTTAAAAATCTTATTAAAAATGAATGCAATGCCTAAGTAGACAATGATATTTATAAAACGCCTAACACTTTTTACTCTCTGATCTACCATGAAACACGACGGTAAACAAATATAAATTTTACAATAATCTTCAATCCAATACCAATCCAAAACCAATAATATTATCTATCGGATAAGATTTTAACGATAGTCAGTATGTAGGCTATTGGTAGCGTTTAAGCGTTTGATGCCTGGTTCCTAAAATCAAAAAACGATACGTTGTGCTAAAGTCCGGTGAAAACGAAGAAAATTCTCCCATGCGTAAGCAAAACTAATACTTTTTTGAATATAGGAACAGACCATGATTGATGCCCCGTAGTTACGATGGTTATCTAAGACCCGATCAACACGACGGCGCGGCGCGTCGCCGACAAATTGCTACCATCTCATTTTGTACCCTTTGTTCTCAGTGATGTTCGACTTTTTAATGTGTACTGTAGGTAGATTGAAATGAAAGTTAATGAAATGTTCTATGAGGAAAAAATATAGTAATTGTTTTTATGAACAAAAGAGATTCGATAATCGATTTTTAAAAATGTATCGAGTAAAGTTTTTCGAATGAGTAAACAAGAGACAAGCAAAGAGCGTGTGCATCGCTAGTAGCCGCTTAAGCCAAGCGTAGGTAAGCACATTTACTGATTTAAGTGATTTTCCATGCGACGACAGACATTTATGCGAAAATATCGACGGTTCCGATATTATTAGGGTATTATTAGGTTTTGAGATAGTTTTATTAAAACGGTGCGCTCTGTTTTGACAGTAATTTTACGATTTTAAATGTTTATACTAGTGCCAACAGTTCATACTCGAAATGCGCGCTTTATAACTTACTTATTTATTCCTCTATAGGTAAATCTTTATGAGACGTTTTAAAAACACTAGTTTGATCGATTTGTTTGATAAGTGTTTTCTTAGACTAAATTATTATCTATTTAAATCTCAGTTAAATCGTATTTTTTTCAACCAACATCTCAAAAGGTTTATTTACATCGAAGTCCATTAATTATTGTTTATTGTAAACATAATATAATTGCACAGACTGCAGCTAGCGTATGACTCATGTGGTATCACAAGACACACCTCTGTAAGTAATGAATATTAAATTTATTGGTCTGTTATGAGCTAATAACACTGTTTATTCATAATTATTCCGCGACCAGTTTCGCATATTTGCATAGCCGTAATTTACCCAGAGATGTATATTTCTTGCATGCCAGTCAGTTCTGTGGTTTAAGGGTTATTCAGTTCCAAGTAATTGACATTTATACAAAAGAAAATATCTAAAACACTAGCTTAACCCTCCTTTAAAGCAAGCCGGTTAAAAAATTCCGTTATATTTTGTATTAAAGGCTTTTTATTAACTTGCAATGTATGTATGAATGTTTGTTTGTTTAGGTTAAATCTTGCAAACTAAATTAGGACCACTTCTTACCATATGATTGAGATGTAATTTTGCATGCTTACATAATTACTTTCGAGCTGTTCTGATGATGGAGCCAGAAAGTGGAATAAGAAGTCTGTGTCGAAACTGCGCAATTTTAACGTGTTTGGGCGTGTTTCGTCTTTACTTGTACTTTAAGCCTAGCTGATTTAAAAGCTTATATTTATTTTCATATTTACATAGGAACATATAATACTTAGGAACCATCAAAATATATTTCCTGCAGTATAATCTTTTATCGTATGGAGATCTGGCAAAACTATACTTCTCTAGTATATTTTTTCTTAGGAGATAAATCGTTAAAGATCTGATGTCAATAGGATATAATCGATAAATAGTTGAATCACTGTGCGATTCAAATATACATTCAATAGTGCAAATATGTTGTAAAGTATTACTAAAAATAAAAATATATTTTTAGATACTACAACTATAGCCTTAAAATTGTTTTCATTGTGTTTAGCTTAGTAGGTACCTACGTACCCTTTTTCAAATAATCAACGAACTTATTTTTTTTAGCTTGTTACTAGCAAAGTTCGTAAACAATGTTTTTTTTAGAGGAAGTATAAATATGAATGAAATATAAAAAGTGGATACAAATTATTTTAACAATCTATGCTGTAGTAAATATATATCAATGGCCCCGATAAAGCAATTATCGTTTTATTTAAATTTAGTTACACTGTTTGCGGTAGAAAGCTATGTGGTTAGGCGAGAAACAGGCTACTGTCTTGGTAATATTGTAATTATTTCCCTAATGTAAATTGCGAAATAATGGTCTGACTTCCTGTCAATAATTACAGACATACATCTAACATTTAAAACATAACTAAATCTTGATTTTGAAAGGTCTGTACAGATAAAATAATTTTACATTTATTTTATTAAATAAATATTCAGTAGGTTCGGAATTGAATAAATTCCACAGCTTAAAAAAGAAAGCCAGATCATTAAAAAAACAACAGCAATCATACTCGTATTTAAATAAAGAACTATTACTTATACATAGTAAAACCTCTTTCAATTATTCGTAACAAAAAATCTTTTTATTGGCAAAAAGAGAAAATAAAAATATTGCAAGAGAGAGTAGCAATTATTTTGATTTCGTTTAGTAATGTATTTATTACAGTCGTTTTTGTTGTATAATGTGCAAAATTCTTGACGCGGTATATAATGGGTACTTGACTTTTTTACTTATTTGAACAAAACTGTGCGTTAATTTTTTTCTTTACATTTTATAAAAGTAGAATTATCAAAGTCTCAACTCTCAACTCAACTCAGCCTATCGCGGTCCACTGCTGGACATGGGTTTCTCCCAACTTGCGCCACAACTCATTTACAAGAGTAAAGTATAGTGTTTTAATAGGTAAAATTATCTATATCTTACTCAAGAATGTCCATAAAAAATATATGGCAAGTTTCTTTTTCTGCGCCTAGGAAAATTATTTCGAGTTGTGGACAAAGCAAAACTTACCAACGCTCTACGCAACTCAGAATTTCCATATAACGGGTAAAGTCTGCTGCTTCGAGGTTTCAATCGTTATAAAATCACATAGCATTGTGAAGGTTCTATTAAAGTCGGCGGCAGTAACTCATTGCCTATAGTAAAAGTAGTTGGAGATTATCTGAACAAGATTTGTACCCAGACTAGGTTGGTTGTACTAAACCAAATCTAAAACAGCTTTAAGCACGTACAGTTTTGAACTAAATTGCAGTTTATTTTGATTTGAATAGAGTTTAATTTAGTTTGTGTTTGTTTGGTTGTCTTGGTGTTCTGTGAGTGTGTTGGTGAACACTGGTCCACAGTACTTGGGCGGCAGGTGTTCCGAGCCAGCCTCCTCCCACTGCCGGCGATCTCTCGATCAATAGAGATCAATGATCTACTCGAGATTTAAACACTAGCTCAAATGCCCGGGTTCACTTCGATTTATGTGAATTCATTTAACGAGGTAGACGTAAGCTTAGGCACTGTTTATTGTTATGTTCGTACAGTTGTCTGTGATTGTGAATAATTAAAACAGTATAAGAACTTATTGTTGATGGAATTGTAGGGCTTATAGTCAGCGATTGTCATTGTCTTCAGCTTACAACATTTAATAATCAAGACTAGCTGAAGGATGCCTTTTGACATTTAAGTAGTAAGTTAATACTAGAAACATCGACTATATTCACATCATAAGTAAAAATCAAATATTAATAAAATAGAATTCTGAAAACAGATATGTTCATTCCTAATTATCGTATATGGTAATGAATAATATAAATATTACTAGACGTTACCTACCTATTTTTAAAATAATGCAATTAAAAGATACCTAAGGTATCAAAAACAATTGCCGACAAGTATATTTTTTCCTTAACCCGTATAAGAATTAATAAAAAATCGATAAGATGACATTTAAAAGTTTAGTTAACCTTTAACGCCTCGATTTTCTGTCCTTTAGAGGGCAAAGCGAAGAAATATCCCGTATTATGATTGCGACCTGATAATTGGCCGGTTGCCAACTAAAATGTATTGATAAAATTACTTAAATATTTTCCTACACTTGGAAATAATGCCCTGAATGTTCAACAGGCTGTACTTGATACAATTTTTTAAACTCTAATGTTCTCGTTTTAGTGACATGAAAATAATAAGTTTCGTTTTTGTAATGGCACTTTTAATTTGAGTATAAGTTACTGAGTACTTTTGAAATCAATCTTTAACTTCTGAAAAGAAATCTGATTCTTTTTCTTTTGATTTGATATTTTTTTTAAACTTTTGAAAATAGTCTCAAATTAAAAGGAAAACTTTATACCTACTCGTCAAAGTAGATATAAAGTAAAGTTTACACTTAAACACAAATGCAATAAAAAATCAACCTTCTATGTCAAGGCAATTAAAAATACAGCCATTTATGTCATTTTTCCCATACATTTCTGGGAAACAAAAAAACTTAAAGGGTATTTCCCGTCGACGCAGAATAGAGAAATTCGGCATGATGTAGGTCTAACGTCAAAAGTAGAGGAAAAAGTCCTAAAGTTTTTAATTAGTGGTTTTGTAACATATAAAATACGTTTTTGCGATTACCGCATACTTTTAACCGCACAGTTAAGCTTGTTTTTTGTCAATTAACCGTTTCGATTCGCAAAATTTGTATAGAACCCTCGGTGCGCGAGTCAGAGACGTACTTGCTTGGTTTTTATTAGTTAACTACAAAACTATAACTGAAAAAGTAAAACAGTGATTGAACCATAGATAAATTTGTGAGTTTACTTTTCCCAAGCCAGTAGCTACATAAAGAGATTAGATTGGCTACCGAGTTCGATTAAGTTACAGTCTATTAACATTAATCTGTGGTAAGCAATTAAATTGCGAGAATCGATTCGTTAACAGGCGTTACTAAATTAGTTAGCGTTAGCGTGCCTCTACGCCACTGTTTAGAGCGAATCGTTCTCTTTTTAAAACAGTGTTAAAAAATATTTGTATTTTATATTATTCCTTTTTTAAAGGTTCTTTCTAACTGGCTGTTCTCATCTTTGTAAAGTTCCAAAAAAGTATATTGTGAAAATATTATGTGCTAATTAATATGTAATAATATACCTTGTTAGTGTAACTTTATTAAAAGCAAACAACAATTATATATAAACACCTTATTTACCAACGGAAAAACAGGATACTTATTGCCAATTTTTTACCTATTTTATATTAAAGACATATGCTTCCTTCGTTAATTAATAAAAACCGTAAAAATATACCTATATTTAATTCAGAAGCAGCTGTCATTTTTTGTGAATTTGCCAAAGGAACTAAAATAATTAGTATGTAAATTTAGTATTAGTATAATTTAAAGCTGGTTTTCTGCATGACTCACAGTCATCAAGTGATATTTAGATATTGTCGGTCGATGCATTGATAAATAGCTAAACACTCATGTACTTAACAGATACATGGTTAACACGCACATGAAATGTATAAAGGTACTTTAAACTTTATTTTAAATCTCTTAAGATTCAAATTAAAACTCGTAGTCAATTGCGTAATTATGACAAATATTATCTTCAAATGGATCTGATATCTATTTAATTTTTAAGCGAAAATAACGACCGGTCGACGGAATGAATCACTAATAAAATATTATTTATTATTGTAATAAAAATACGTACATTATTTTATTAAATACGTAGGTATAAACTTAATTAAAAATAAATCATATAAATCGGTCTACAGCTAACCAATTGGATACTTTACCTACAAACAGGTTTTTTATAGACTTATATACATAATCCCTAATACCTATGTCTGATCTTTCATTTATCTACATTTAGAGTTTTTATGAAACTATGTCCTTCACCTAAACATCCACGATAGCAGAGACATAAACAATAGGTTCAGTTTAAAAACAGAACACAAATAGGAACAAAAACTTCTAAACCCCATTGTACACTGTAGCCTGTAATTCGCTAGTTAAAACATATAGTTGCTCGGGTTATTACAGGTGATTACGACCGTTGACCGCTCACAATATCTTTCGTGTAGACTTCGGATTATTTCTATTGGGAGCAAACAAATTGATACCGTCCACAATCTCGCTACATTAAGCCTGTATTATCTACTTGAAACCCCACTTTAAATTAATAACTCTGCCACAAGAAAATTGTTTATTTCTCGAACTCTGTACCTAGTTTTTATCTCAATGGCCAGTACTTATAGAAGTAAAAATCATGTTAAATTCAAACTATTGTTTTCCTAGGGTGGGTGCTATTGCTCCTTACAAAAAAAAAACTAGAATTAATAGGGCGCTTTTACGTACTATTAGTTCAAGATGGAGTAGATGTAATACTGCTAATATAGTTTTTTTGTTTTTATTTAGATTATCACACGTTTTTACTGTATCATTAGGGGGATAATAGCAACGTAATAATTACATAATATCTAATTATTTCGAACATGCTATTCTCCTCAAACGATATATTTATTCATTTTAATTGAAGCAAATAAATTACAAGTTAGATATAGCACCGACAATATATTTTAACATCCTATATACCTAAGTAGATACGCGAAAAGTGCTCGATTAGTAGAGGAAATATAAATTTAATAAAAGATAAATGAAACGCGATACGTGCAGTAAAGTTTTTTCATTTCAATAACACGGTTTATGCTTTATATTGATGGTTGTAATTAAAATCAGTCCAGTTTCCGAAGTCACAACATCTAATATAAGATTGAGAAGTGTACCTACTCTGTGTTAGAAGCAAACCATTCGTAAAGTGTAGCGCTGAAAGGGTTCGTTGACGGGGCTCCGGGACTGCGTTATTTATCACACAGGATACGTAATGCTTTTAAAATTTATTTGCGTTTTACTCCGATGACATGGCAATGCATTTAAACGAATGTCCTCTCCCAAACATACATCTCTCATACAGTGCTGCTTTTTATTTCGAACTTTTTACAATACCTTTTGTAATACCTCATTCAACGAAACAAAAATAGATATATAAGACCAGCGACAAGCTACTGTTCTTTTTCTTTCTTTTTTAATGCCAGCCATTCATTATTGTACACTCTTTATTGAGATCGCAACATTATTAATAAGCTTTTTGATTACAATCGTGTTACAACGAGAGTATAAAAAAGAGGTCATCATTTGTCCGTGCCGGCCGACAGACAGACAATTTGGTGTAGATACTTATCCGAGGTCCATACGGTAACGGTAGCTCGGAGCATATGCGTACGGGCACACATGCACGCGCGACACGCACACACGTGCACGACAGCAATGAATGGGATGCTGCCACCGGCGATTACAGATAGGGTTACCAGAATACAATAATATTTTATCGACACCAAAAATCACGACTAATTTAAAAACGGACCGATTGAATTTGATAGAGGTATTTAAGCGTAAGTGGCTCTCTTAATTGTTAATAATGACAGTGGTTGAATTAGCTGCATTCACAGTGAAGATAAATGATCTTAATCAAAATGTGAAAGCTCTGATTGGTAAATTACGTTGACGTTGGTAGTTTAGTCTCATTGCGGTGGCACAGCCCTATTAATAAAACAAGGTAGATTATTGCGCGTGTAAGCGTGTTTCCCACGGCGTGCAAAACGAGTTCTTAGCTCGAGATAAGCTGAAACTTACCACGAGGCCGGCTAAATTAGTACCTCAGTGACAGTTTCCTGTCTCCTTTACATGTTCTCTATAGTCCGAAAGAACGCGTTTTTATGAACATTTCTATTCTTCATTTGATTTGTAATATGAAACCGCTTTGACGGTGGACATAAGCCATACTTACGCAAACGACGCGTGTCAACGGAAGATGTTATGCTCTATGTTTGTATCTACAATAACTACAAGTTAGAGCTAACATTTGGATACATTTTAGTTACAATACTATAGTAAAATTACCCTAACTTTGCCTATTTTATGATCTTAAAACATGCGTTGAAAATAATAAGAGCTTTTTTTTTCACATTTATATCATTGAAATTGTTAAAATATTTTGATTTACTTCTGAATTAAAAAAGGTATTATACTTACTTACCATGTTTTGGCATTAACTTCACAATAGACCACTCACCTAATTTCCTCTAAAATAGAACAGTGCATGGGGCTCCCAATAATTTACAAATAACAGTTACAAAATTCCTATTGCTCAATCGTTAATGGATTGTTTATTATTATTGTACTTAATTATGTAGCCGCCATGTTTCTTGGTACTTCTACGTTTGGCTCGTGAGAAGGTCTACACATCATTTTAAAGATTACATCTCTAACAGTAGGAGATAGCACTTCTAATATTTCATATTGTTTTTATCTTAACACGCTACTCCATTAATTTCGATAAATTAATAAAGATAAAATTGATGTTACATTATAATTTGGGAAGCCAATTATTTAGATTATTTAGATGGCCAATATTTAAAATATTCTTTACGTTTCAATCGTGGCAGTGATGATATATTTCTATGAAATCGGTTTCACGTTTTGAAACTGCACGAATAATAATTCAGCGTATCAGTCGATGTGTTAAACAGCTGCAATAAATAAGGCTGGATTGCAGTGGCAATCGTCACAGACTGTTGGACACCGTCATCGTGCAATCAATGGAGCCTGACACGTAACTACACACGTGGGCACGAGAACCGATCATCCGACTAATATCTACGCTCCACTTACGAATCATTCAAGAAACATACACTCACACACGCGCATCTGAGTGTATGTCAGTGCACACACACGCATCAGGTACACATGAACATACACGCTCCTCAAAAGCGACTTTTTGTTTTCAATTACGACTACGAAAGGTTCATTATCTCCAGTAGTTTTGTGTTCTTTTTTCTAGTTCAAACCGGTGTACGACTGAAAATAACCGGTGGCGACATCTCATTAAGCCCGTCAGCGTTCGGTCCCGCTTTGAAAAATGTCTCATTTAACCCCGACAGTCCCTTAATAGCCGGTGAAGGGTTAACCGCCACAAATAACTCAATGCGGAAGTGGGCGAGTGTATCGTAGACTCTACTTTTTAATAGTTTTAATTAGGAAATAGTTTAATTTTTATGTTGTGTGAATGGTGCTTGGGCGTTGTCAACGTGTCAACCAATAGCAAATTGGCGTGAGAAATGGTTACTAGTATTGGTGTTGAAACTGATAGCCGGAAGAGTATATAAAATATACTCGCTTAACTTGTTTCTGTTGGGTTTGGAAACTGAATACTCGCTCCCGGCGCTCCCCGCTAGCTGACAGTAGCACTACACTAACATTTGCATTCAAATTTCGATTAAAATTTACATTAGTTTAACAATAAAACATAACTCTTATACGGCAATCATTTCCCAACTGACATCGTCTGCGGAATAACTCTATGTTATGAAATGTAGAAAGTTTCTTGAGTATGAAATGACCAGGAGATTTATTTACTGGCCATCCACCTAAGTCTGAGGTTGTACAAACAAAACACACATACTGTCATCTTGTAGCAATTGGACAAATTGATATTGGTACACAAAGATAATGTTTGATGAAACTGCATGAATCTGTCAATACCCCAGCATAACTCACAACTTTGATTAGTATCCGAGAAGTTCCACATGAAAAAATCTATAACAGTGTGCTTACATGGGAAATTAATTGGGCGATTATTGGTAATTTTAATTAAAGATTATGTCCCGAAAACATGTATTACAAAAATTGTAAAGAAATTGATAAGAATTGCCCAATTTTTGTTTACCATGTGCATCTTTAGTGTAACTTAAAAGGCTTTGAACTTTCCTTGAGGATAAAGAGCAACTTGATTGCATAATTATCAACGGAGAATTAACATTTCTAAATAAAGGTAAAGTCTACCCCATCACACTTTGATCAAAGAGGGCCTTAATTTTAAGCCTCTACTTTGACCAGCCACATTGATTGCAACGAATGGCATGCAGAATACTATGTTTCTAAACATAAAACCATTAGCTTAGCAAGAGCTGGATAGATTGTATGTATCGGTAAATCCATCCTACGACATAATTTTCATAAGATAACTCCGGTTTATGTTGCGTGAAAACTAGGCGGCAGACAGATCACTTGCTCCACATAACTCCGTTTTAACCACGACTAGTTGAGCCTCGCGGTTTTACCCGCCTTTTAAACCGACTTCAAAAAAAGAAAAAGTTTCTCAATTCAACCGTTAACATTTTTGTTCGACTTCTAAGGATTATTTATATATTCTAAGGTTTTAATTTAAAAAAAACTTAACATTCCTAAATAATTGACCATTAAATGAGAAAATATTTTACGAAGCCGATATGTATTTCCAGATTTTCGCAAATATATACAGTATAGATTAGATAGTGTAAGCTACTTCACAGCTTTACGGATTGCGAGCCTGACTAATAAGGTTTAGTTATTTACTACAAACTTGACCAATATTAACAGGCAATTGCTTGAAAGTTTATACCACCATCGGTAAAGTTGTCTTTGTAAATATATTACACCTCGAATTATAAATGCAAATGTTTGAATGCTTAACAAATTTAAATATCATATTTACCTGTATATTCAAATTAATTAACTACTTCCTACACTGTGAAACAGCGCCTATTTTTTAGAGTACCTACCTACTGTCATATGTAAAAAGTAGTTTTAAAATATAAAATAAATGAATCATGCAATGTTCTTTCTTCAAAATACTAATAATATTACGCGCGAACCCTTTACTTTTGCTCTATATTCATATAAATAAAGTTGATTGGACCATCTATCTGTACAATAAAACAAGTTTACTGTAGGGTCATTGTGTATTTATCCAAGTATGTTTAAAGTATCAAATATCTTCGTCTGAATATCCTAACTTCCCATTGGAAGTAGTTTGACAGCCACGCCTCTTCCGTCTGTCAAAAGATGACAGTTATTTCATTATCTTCACCCCTTTTTAATAACGGGACAGGGGTGTAACTATACATATCAGCCATTTTTTGTTACATTATGTGATATTATTTATATTATTTAAACGGACGTTAAACATAATATGTCTTATTTTTGCAATCAGTTACAAATTGAATTTAGGGTTGAGATTTTTTATAAGTCTCCGAGCATTTTCTTCTCACAAGATAATAATCAAATTGAATATGGAAGTGCCTAAAATTAATTAAATTGATGTATTAAATGTGTGATTTGTTCGTGGGAACTAAATAAATTGTATTATATTTACTAAATGTTAATACTATTCCAATACATTAATCATTTTTATTGTTTCAGGTATGTATATCAAAATCCAATAACTCAGACGTCATGACTCTGCTGACAAGGTAGGTACATATATAATATACATAACGTATTTCAATCAGCCACATAATAAACATTTAAAAAAACATCCATAAAAACGTTACATAGATTTACAGCCATACAAAATGGTTTTAGATAATCCAATCTTGTGACTTGTTATGAACTGGATTGAAAACGGCGAAACCGGTCATAGGTTTATTCACTGCTGTAGCTATTAGCGGGCTGAAGCGGCTCATTGAGAGAATGAACTAAGAACTACGCCTATATTTGAAGATCGTGCTTAACCACACAATTGTTTGACAATATCGATTTCCGTTCAAATCTTAGAGTATACGCAGACAAGCATAGAGTGCGAGCATCTCTAGTAAGCCGTTGTGCAAAACTTAAGCAAATTTTTAGCTTAAACTACGCTCGTTTTCTGATTTAAGGATTTTCTGTGTGAGAAGAGACCGTTCCGTTTATTAGGGTAATATTAGGTTTTGAGATAGTTTTAATTAAACCTCGCGCTCTGTTGTGACACTAATTTTACGTTTTTACTTGTTTTAATTTACAGACAGTAAGGTAAACGCAGCTATTACCGACCCTGATAAGACAATTTTAAAATCGATGATAATTATTAAGAGCTGTGAGCTGTGTGCTTTCAAATTCAGTGTTTTATTTTTATATGAAACTGTTATCTGTCTAGTTTATATTTATTACCTTATATGCCCAAGTTTAGAATGTTTTCTTAAAATTAAAAAAATATTAATTGAATAACTCGATTTTTGGTATTACCGACCCATAGGAACGGCTATGAAGCTATTAACGATTTTTATGAAGCTATTACCGAGTGTAACAAAACTAGGTATTTTGTTTAAATAAGAACAAGTAAATGTGGTTTCGTGAAGGTAATATAATTAGCATGGATTAAGAAAGGCATGTAAGCTTGCATTGACTTTCCTCCGCTTTTGTTGATTCATGTTTCTGCAAAAAGAAATTTTATGTATTTCGTTTGCCATATTAATTTTCATAATTATTTTTGTTATTAGTTAATAATATTAGCTAGTATTTTCTGTAACCAGTTAACCAGTGTAATGTAACATTATGGATAATGATTAGTATGGAGTCGGTAATAGGTTCCCATACTTGCTATCACCGACTCACACGGGTCGGTAATAAGCGATGTATATACAAATATGAAAGCGTTGCACCGACCCACAAAAACTAGATAATATGTATTTATTTGATATTTATAACTTTAACAGAGATTTTAAATAATTGATTAAACAAATAAGATTAATAAATGCACACATTATTATACGATGAAAGGTTATATAATTATGTTCCTTTAACATAACAATAAATGAATAATTTTACTATACGTGGTGAATATAAAATGGAAAAACAAGTAAACTATACAAAAAAGTATAGGTCGCTAATGGTGTGTAACAATGGCTGATTATTTGAGATTAAAATGTCTTATTAAAATAACTGTTTTATCATCACATATCGACAGAAAATAATTAAAACTAAATATAATGTTCAGGGCTATTACCGAGCCATGGATCGGCAATAGCTGCCACTATTAAAATTATTGAAGCTATTACCGCTCCATTTGAATTTCAAGTTTTATCCTATTAAATTACTTAAACTTTATGAAATGCTATACGAAATAAAGAATTTACACTTAAATAAACACATTTAATAATACACAACAAGTACAGGCTTCGTATATTTCTGTAAAAAATCTTAAGCAAAAATTGAATGTGCTTACTTGTAGGAACAAGGACTTGTACCACACGGCCGGCGAGCTCGCTTACGTCACAGAAAATAACGAATTTTGTCTCTTTTCCGGGATACCACGCACACAAACGTTAGTTTTTACGATGCTCAATGAACAAACATTCGTGTTTCGTCAAGTATCTTCAGCATAAATCGTTCCAGTAGCATAAAAATTGCAAATTAATGGAATGGATCGGTAATAGCTGCGGATTTTCGATGGGTCGTTAATAGCTGCATTTACCTTATGTCAGGCGAAACATAGGTGATATAAGAGTGTGTACAAAAAACCACAGGCCTTTTAAGTTTTGCTAAGTTTGTGTGAATTACATCGATATCAATTTCCCTACAGGTTGCATTGTATGCAAGATACGCTCTAATCAAGTAGGCGTTTCACCTGTAGTTAGTTCACAGCCGGTGTATAGAGTAGGTCCAAATAGCGTAGAGAGCTAAACGGGGCTCGTAAATCCATTTTATTCATCAACTCTGGTACATCGGCTATTCCACTCATCACCTTCAATAAAAACACTAGATCTGCAATTTTTCTGCGTTCATGAATAGAGACAATGTGTTTTTTTGTTTTTTTTTTTTTTTTATATTACAGTATAATTTATTCTAGTGCGTACAAATTATATGCGTACGTTAACATTGAAGTTTAGCTGTAGTAAAAAATACGACGGAAGTTCCCTCCACAATACTTGTAGTTAATTAATACAACAATCTGTAAAGTCTGTCAACTTATCGTAATTATTGTCAATTAAAAATCTAAAAGATAACAACGATATAAATATTTAATAATTAAAGCTTAAAAATAAGTTTCGTAACGCATCCTGTTGAATTAATTTGCTGAATGATTTCGTAAAGATATATGGAAGTGTGTAACAGGTGAGAGACGCGTTATTTCAACAGTCAGTTATTTTCGCCGTAAAAACTATATTTAAAACTTTGTGAGGTTTATTTTGTGTTTTGGGAAAACAAAACGCGACGAGGACGTCCTCGTGAAAAATCACCTCGCACTTTATGATTGATCATTTCTTGAAACTCGAGAACGAGCGCCGAAGCTGCCGCCATGCCGCCGCGACACACATAATATTTTGAAAGCATAATGTGTTGATTTGTTGAAAGCACCCAAATGAGATATTGTGATGATATGACAAGGCATTTTGTTAGCGATCACATAAATAAACATCCGATCCGTATACTTTTATGGTGGACAAATAAAATATTAATAAAATAAAGCGGTCTTGTTAATTTTGGTTTTCTACATAATAAAACGCTTAAAACCTTGTTGCTACTTTTAGCACTTGAGCCGTCTCAATAAAAACTACATGATTTGTTCTTTCGAGAGCATGATGACATTTATTAAGCAGTGTATGTGACAAAACTTGAATTTAAAATATTGAAATGGACAGGTGAATGGACGTTGTTTATGAAAGTGCTGCACTCACTAATGACTGCTGTACATGAAACTGAGATGAATTATTTCAAATGTACGGCTGTTTCTGTACTTATACAAATCAAAACATAATAATGTCCCAGCCCGCAAAATATTGACTTAATATTCTTTTCACTGTACAGATATATAGATCAAAAATTATATAAATGGTATTTTAACTTTTCTGAAAGTTTTATTTGTTGTTTACACGAATTATGTGGAGCAACAGAAAAGTAACGCGTAATTGTAAGTCAGACGAATATACATTAAAATAAACTTGTTACCTCTTCACACAGACATGCAATAAAGGACAACATAGTACAATTATGAGAAGCTTCCTCTAACATCTTCCGCGTAACGTGATCCGGTAATCGCGGCGGGCGGCGCGGCGTCCGCGCGTCATATCGGATGACGGCGACAAATCGCTCGTGCATAATCGTAAATACGATTTTTTATCCCGCGCCATTCATGGACGATCCCACTATATCCGGTGAGCACTGCCACCATATTGTACGCCAGGTAACACAAAAACATTGCTCATTATAGCGAAAATAAAACTTTTCTCAGATCAATCTTATTTTACTTCAAATAGAGTGTAATTTCGCAAAGCAAATTCGCAAGTTGCATTTCTAAGGTACCAAAAATTTGTAAAAAACGACGCTCTTTTGTGGCTGCAGACTGTGTGGCACCGAAACCTTTTGTTCCTTCAAAATACTCGAAATGTTGAATGGAAACTTATCGATTATTTCCAAGAAATGAAGCGATGACCGTCAGTCTAACAAATTGTCTGTAATACTATACGCCAGTAGGCATTAATTACATAGTGTGTTCACTATAATGATGCACATAGAAACCCGTTGTTATAGCCTCATTGAAGTTACATATTAAAAACCTAGGTGATTGTTCTAGAAAAACATGACTCATTTTTATCGGGGCTTGTGAGTATGGGCTTTTGAATCGATTTTGTTTGAGACAACCAAAATCGGCACTCAATGAGAATCATAATGTGTTTTTAATCGTTTTACCAACCTTAAACTTACTTAATCAGTTGTATGAGTGTAAAGGTTAATTTAACACTCAATTTTTTTTTAACACCATATTTCGAGCCAGTGTAGTTCCCACAGAAACGTTGCGCAGTAAAACAAGCCTTATTTATATAATACAGTTCAGTAGGCAGCTTCACGTCTAAATATATATTTAGCGGCACTTTCTATCCTGCTAGACCTCTCTAAGCTTAGATTGATACTAGGCACTTGCAATGTAGACGGCTGGACGACACCATTCATTTCTCAGTAACCATTACAGTTACCTGGCTAGGTTGCCACACTACTCTAACTGATAAATAAGCCATTACTTACATAATGTTAACAGTTTTGGTACAATCTACGTACTTACCTATAATAATACAGCTGAGGTCTTGTATAAATGCCGTCTGCCATGTTTCGAAACATTGATTAACCATTTTTACCGTCTATTGGACTTCCTTCGTTGTTGCAACATATCCTACTCATATAAAATTGGAAGTCGACGCCTAATTTTGAGTCTGCATATATTAAAATACTCGATGTATGTAATGTATAAACAAGTAGTACTCGTGCAAATTGTCGAAGAATTGCTTCAGAAATGTTAAACTTGTCTATAGCGTAATAACTTTCGGAGTAACACAGGATGTTTACGATTTCTCTTTTTATTTGAGTATATAGGAGGAGCTCTCCTTATAAGTTTGACTCTTAAATACCGATTCATTCCAACCAGCAGTTTCCATAACCGCCAAGTTTCCTTAATAGAAAACCTAATGATTAGATTCTCGGATTGAATGTTGTAAGAAATGTGAGGAGATGGTGTTTTTTCTATGGTTGCTAGGCGAGGCGGCGTGGATATGGGCACGGGCTGTCGGCCGGCCAGGGGACGCCGGCGACTCCATTCACCGGCTACTAGATCTTCGCACCTCACCGACCACAGAACGCATCCCATTCACGACAAGCGAGTAAATCAACCGAGAACGTTAGCACCCTATAAGGTCTAATTGGTACCGTTTCCTCAGACGGAAAACAACTTTCTGCTATCGATGGAAAAACCACTTTCGTATGCGTTCGCTTTGAGTTACGACTTTTTACGATATCTATTTCTGTGCGCAAACTGTTAAGTGCATAAATGTCGCCCGTGCTCATGACGGGAATTGAGAATAAACTCTTTGTGTTTGAATTTAGAGGTGATATTGCAATGAATATGGATGAGAGTTAGTGCGTTCAGTTTGTGACGTTTGGTTTTATGAATGAAGCGCAACGTTGTGAGCGGAAGCAGAGCCGGGCGTAGTGCGGCTTTCCCGCGGCGGCCGGTTTCATTAATAATTAAAACGCTGCAACTGGCAGAATGGCCGGACGCGGAGATGATTTCTAGCCGCTCTTGTTGCGGCCACAGCTTCTGCTCCGTCGCCGTTACACGAGCCGTACCACTCTGACATTATTTATACATTTTTAGAACGGAACATATAAATAAAAGTTTAGACAACATCGGAAATTTTATTATAAAATATGACCCGTAGAGTCGGTTCCCAGTAATGACGTATCATTAAACAGTAGCTAGTCGGAGAGTGGCCGGCCCTCGGCTCTCGGCTCGATGACGCCGCAATACTATAACGGTCAACATACAAAGTAAAATTTGACCGCCTCATTACGCAACACGCGAGTGGAATGGTGCTGGAGAGAACGGGAGAGTACTATTCAAGTTTAATGAGGTAAACAGGGACAGAAATGTTCTGAGAGAGCGAGATGGCGGAGTATGACAAATCTATAAAAAGAATGGGATAGATAAGGTAGCTAGATACGCGCGTCCGGCGGAGCACTTCCTGTCGCGGGAATAATTGTGTGCCAGTGTCCTGCTAACATCAATCGCTGATGATGAACTTATAAAACTAACAATATTCAAAATGTCACAATTAGGGTTTCTTACCCGAAATATGCCAAAGGAAACCTGTATTACTGTGCTTCCACTGTCAATCCGTCCGTCCTTCCGCCAGTCTGTCAGCCGGCTGTATCTCATAAACATAGCTAGAATATTGAAGTTTTCACACAGTGTGTTCTATTGCCGCTATAACATGAAATAATAAAAAAAAATTAAAACAAAAATCTTTATTAATCTATTACGATGGTACGGAACCATTCGTGCGCAAGTCCGACTCGCACTTGACCGGTTTTTTATTTAATTTTCACCTAAGTACTACGATATTCAGAAGTAGAACTACGTTTATTAGACATTTCATGACTGTAGACCCCTAATAAAGGAATAGCAATCACGGAATTTTATAGGTGAATACGAATGAAAACGTTGTCCCTATGACACAAAACAAGCTAAGGTATAGAAGAAAACTAACTAATAAAAGACTATTCCGGTATAAAATTGTAACATTACTCTCATTATCTTCGATGTGTCGAACATCAATGAAACACGTGGAATACATAATTCGTACATATTCGTGTATTTCACGTGTGCAGCCGCGCCGGTTCGCGCTTCCGTCGCCCACATCCACTACTAATGTGTAATTGTTGATGTGTTTCTGTCATGTCCTTTAGCTAATGCTATCAGATGAAACACCGCCTTAATCAGAATCACTTAAGTAACAAAAAATAAAAACAAAAACAGTATCTAAAAAGAAATAAATCCTTTAATTGATCAACCTCTTTTGTCTACATCTTTAAACTCGTGAATTTTGAACATCGAATCACTATTTCAATTGACATTTTAAAAGGCAATCAAATTTTAATCGTAATTAAATGCTACAGCTAGTGCTTATAGATTTCTATTTTCCGCTAAAGGTTAAAAGGTATCTAATGGGTAACTTTCTCTAACTGTATATTTATATAATAATCCTGGCTGTTATACAACCACTACAACTTTATCTTTACAAACTAATATAAGAAACAAAATTACTAACACGTCTAGTAAAGCCCAGGGGTCCCTGCCTAAAGACTTAAATTTAAAGTCAGAGATGCAGGCTTGGCACCAAAATTTACGGCTTGTCAGACTCTAAACATTCCTATAAAAATATGTCATCGAGTGAATCTCATAATTTGGCAGACATTATTAATTCAAAACCTAAACAAGTCCTACTATAAAACAAAGTCGCATCACAATTCATAAGTTCATAATTAACTTTTTAGTATCATACCCATCTGTAAGTTAGTTAGACATCCTGTTAGCGGAAGCGCGCCCACGCCTGCTAATTGTCCTACTCTTTTTGTTTAGTTGTCCACTCGCCTTAACTCGATTACAGCAATCAGATCTCGCCCTTTGCCCCCAGCCAGTCGTCGAGACGCCCCTGTGTCTCCGATGTACACCATAATTGTTACAATATGACTCTTTCGCTCTTTGACTCTTTGTCTATGCTCGCTTGTTTTTTTTCTTGCAAAAGGCGAGTGTTCTATCTACTCTGAACATTAAAAAAAAATGCACTTGATTTAAAAAAATTGATTAATAGACAAAACAATTTAGTAAGTTATCCTACTTATTATGAAAAACAGTTTTTTAGTGTTCATATAAAGTGTATGTGTAGGTAAAACAAATATAATTTAAAACATGTACTTAATTAAAAACGAAGTAACTATGTGCCGTAAAAGTAAATGAAGGAAACTAATTTTAACTGATCATTTAGCGCTTTATTCATTATCAGATGTCATTTAGTGGCGCCGCTTAAAATTAAAAACGTATGTAAAGCAAGATTTTAAAATGTAACAAGCTTTTAACGACAAAATAATAACTTGATATTAATAATATTGGTGTAAATTATTATAGCAGTAAATATTATTGCGGTTTTGTGGTCACCGATCCAGTAATTAAATTTGGAACGTCCTGTTGGCCGAGACTGGTTCCGATAATGTCCACGGCACCTATCTCTCGGCTACGTGTCCTATACATGTTTGGTTTCTATGAGTTTTCCCTCAAACGTTTATTTACGATACCATACACCATGTACAAACAAAATCTATCCGTGGAAACTAAAACGGAGCGTGGGCTAGTTGACATAATGTTTGTTCACATTTCTACTCAATTAAGTGCTGCGTTTCATTCATGTTTAATTATTTAATGCGCGTTGCTCCGCCAATGTATGTCTATACAAGGTATAAATAGAAGTCAGTATGGCTCGGTGCGCCAACCTGTCATACAACATTGTCGCGTCGGGCCTCTCATTTATGAATGAACTCACAGATCTAGCGATTTCCGGCTAACTGTTGAGATAGTACGACACTCTTCCTGGTTCCTGCTATGGTATCTTTAATTACGACGCCAGCATAAACAGACCGGTGGACCAGTGCCCGCACAACAAACGAAATCAGATTGTAATGCGCAAGACTCAGAGTCCAGTTTTTCACGTGCTCACTAATCGATCGGAGTCCATTTCAGCTTTATCGAGATCGTTCGAAATATGAATAAAGATATTCTAAAAGTGACCAAGAGATCCTAATCGCCAGAGCATTATGGACCTTATGATAAGGTGTCATGGTTAGATATCAACTAATGTGTTGTGTGCGAGTGTGTCTCGCATCCTGTGGAGCGTGTTTTTTTCCTGGCTCCTTCCCGGCGTTTCACCGTTACGCAATATATCGTAAATAATTAGCGGAAGGCAAGATTCTCGTGTCTTATGGAGATGCTGACTATCAGGTTTTTTCGCCGGACGTTTCCTGCCGTCCGGCTAACAGTAAAGTATCGAGTCTTCTTTATATGTACACGTAAAGAGACGTTTGATCATAAATGTCCATACTAACATATCTACAAAGAAAGTAGCTTCGAAGAGATTTATTTTTAACGCCAGATCATGTCGACTTGTGTTATGTTGTTTATGATTCAAGACATTTGTACATATGTGATTTATATTAGATGCGATCTATTTCTAATGTGTTTTCAATTAATAGAAGACATTTATTTTATTCATCTCTTAGGCTGTCATTTAAATCTTTCTTCTAATTGCCACCGGTCTTTATTGGACAGCAAGAAATAAGTGTTCTGAAAAAAGTATATTGGCGTGTTGATTTGCCCTTGTGCGGTGGTGGCCGATAGATGGGCATCGGCGGCATTAGTGCATCGTCCCGCACACAGCCACCCGCCGCCGTGCCGGCCCCGGAACGGCGACGTGTACTCACGTCTGCGGTTTTTGCTCGCACTGTTAATTACACGTATAACTTTTACCAAATTGCGCAATTTGCTGCCCATTACCCCTTAAAATCTGTAAAAGTCATTTATACTCGCTAACTGATTTCGTACACTCGATAACGATGGCATCGCTCGTAATCGGCTGTAATTGAATTCGGAGCACGGCCACATATTTTGTTTCGATGACACAATCCAAAGATTGAGATATTTAAACTTTCTCGTTTAAATTTGGTTCATAATCTTTTCTCACGCGATATGAGATAAATAAAACGCGGTTAATCGATCTAATTTATACAGTACGAACCGAAACCGCATCTATTTATTATAGTTATCACAAACGAGCGTTTTTACTGATGCTGTCTGGTTGATGAGCGCCGGGCTGCAGCGCCGCCGCGCCGACCGCTGCGACTCGCCTCGCGTTTGTACTTCGTAAGCGTCCGACATGCGCATTGATCATTCGGACGTTAAACAAAATAAAATGGTTACTCTACATGTTCTCACGATGGCGCTTAAAACGCTCGACAAGATCAGATATAAAATGTTGCAACGCCGAAGACCGGTCGACCGCGATACCGAACTCACTCCGGCCGCGATTAGAAAAGAATAACGATCGAATTTAATGGACAGTATATGTTAATGAGTGCGGCCTACAACTCACACAGATCACGCATGTGATAGTAATCAGAAATCACATCGCTCCGATTATTATGCCTATTTAAATGTGTAGCTATTCGAAAAACATAATTATAATTCTATGAGGCCATCAACCCGTTTGTTTCTACGTGATTTTTGTCCATATATTTATGTAAAAATTAGATTACTTATTTACAAAATTCCGTCGTATTATGCTCCAGATTTGTTAAGGATCGTAAAATCAGTTTGTCAGGAGAGCAAATCGAATGTTAACTAATTAACTGCGAACATCTCTGTTCCCACGAGAACATTACTAAAAAAAACACCTAAACATTATATATTTTATTCTAACTTTTTTCCTATTGACAGTGTTACAATTATTTGAACGTGAGATTTATGATGTAACAAGTTGTTGAAACAAAAAAGAGCTATAAATCTTGTTTAGATCTCGATTAGATGTCCAATTCAATATTCAATACGCGCCTTTATTAATAGTTAAGTCCTCTCGTAGCCAATGTTATAATGTGTCTACAAGTTACGAGTATAACCTTTACGTTATTGTTGAGTGTTCTGTCACCGTTAATAACAAGCCTGCCAGTCCCCGCGTCACGTATAAATGCTCCTGTGAAGACTCGTGTAGCTCTAATTGGTAATCAATTCAATGCTGGCAATGCATCGGAGGCTGACAAGCGATGGTATCGGCCCTAACTCAAGATGCTATCAAAAATCCGTCCGTCGATCCAACCACTATCTCCACATCTCAATAACTACTTAACTACAACTATATTAAGTACTACATACTATAAATTAAGGCGCATTGAGAAACGTAACTCTAAGAAGAATGCTTTAATTAAAAACGCAGCAGTCGCTACAGAGCCCGTCCATACATATCTTCGGCAGTTTAATGTCAAACATATGATGAGAAAATAAAATCGTAAATACGGTATCCGAGTAAACGAACTACATAACGGAAGTAAAATAGATGTTTTTATGTAAAACAAATCGGTGTCTAACAGGGGCGAGTTATTGTAAGCGATCACCGTATTGATAAAGATTTAGTTTGATGCCGTATCTTAAGATCTTGATACATAAACAATGTGTTTTATTATACGTGGTTTGGATGAAAACGTTAAGCGACATTAAGAGTTACAAACTAATAATCGGTTGCAGAAGTAACGGACCGGTCGGATTACGAGTTTTATTGTTTAAAAATACCTCGCCTCTGGTGTTATGGTCGTATGTTTACAGACATGAATCTCTAACATGCAAACACGACACATTTCTACGTAACGTGCGAAAATCTAACTAGCAGAAGATTGTGCACTGCATTCACTGTTTTTCTGAGAACTTTTGGAAAAAAAACATTCAGATACACTAATTATTAAGCGTCGACTAAGAAGAGGGGTTTATAAGGTCGACGTGTCGGTCTGTGTTTCTGTCTGCTGCATTGTAGCTTCTAAACGAATAGACCGATTATAATGCGGTTATTTTTGTTTGAAAGCTGACGTAATCGACATGATTCTTCGCTACAATTTATGAAGATCTGATCAGCATTTCAAAATTTATTCGATATTTTCTATTTGTCGGGGGTTTCTTAAATTATTAATTTATTACTTTAATAAGAAACTATTCTTTAATTTAATCTACATGAAGATATATTATCTGGAAGTCAGAAGGGATTTGAATGCTTTTATATGGTTTAAGAGACTATGAAACAAATGTAGTTGTTTGAAACCAAATTAAGTCTCTTGTATACTCAAAAGACAAAACTAAAACTCAAAAGACAAAACCAAATTCAAGTTTAAGTTAATTGTAAATTACTAGACTAAGCGGTCATGTAAAAAAATATACAACACGATATGTGTTTAAATACGTGTCGCTTTTTGTCATGGACATTGAGAAAGTTGTCTTGTTGAAGTGCTTAGAATAGAATGCCTTCAATGAAAGGTCAGTAACAAAAAGGACTGTACATGAATGGCTAATACGTAATACCAATCAATTATATCATAACATGTCTACCTTTTCAACCTATGTGTTAATAGGTTACAAATAATTGTACTACCTTATTATAGTAAATTCCTAATAGATGACTCTTTCATTCATTACCTTTGAGAAAGAATAAGTAACCTATTGAGTGCGCATAACGAGTATGAACTATAGGTACTAGTATGAACAAGTAAAATCGTAAAATTAGCCCGTTTTATTAAGACTATCTCTCTTGCCTTAACGTCTATCGTCGCGCGGAAAACAGTTTAATCAGTAAACGAGCGTAGTAGGTACTTTTTGCTTGCGCACGGCACAAGGGGCTACTAGCGATGCGCGCACTCTATGTTTGTCTATGTTTACCCCAAGTTCATTACAGAATAACATGTGTGTCAAATGTGCTAGTAAAGGAGTTAATAAATAAATATTCTTATGTTTGTGCAATGACACAACTTTTTTCTTATTTTTATGTCAGATGTATAGACCACACCATTCTATTCCCTAGAGTTAGTAATGTTGGTATTATTTATGTCAAAGTTATAGTTTTATTAAATTAGAAATGTTCTTCGGTGTTTTCCCAAGTATAGTTCTTTCTTCTCGGGAAATATACTCTTATCAATAAGTGATTAGAACAAAAGTTCTACAATAGATAACATTATGCAACCCTGTTCATTCATAACAAAAGCCTTCCAAGACTTTTATTATTAGATACACATTGTAGATGAGTCACAAGCCACTAGCTTTTAAGGCCTACGAGTTATTTCGTCTTGTTGTCACACCAAACACTGGACTTATGCCTACACCAACGAACTAAGTGTTGTGAAATAAGTTACATCTCACGAGTGACTCACGAAAAAGGCTTACAACGTAAATACCAAGGAACGTAAAATAAATGCGAGTTGATTCTTCGTCTCAAAAAGGGCACGACAAACTGAGAAGACACCAACTTGTTTGCATCTAAATTGCCCTAAGGGTACAATATTCATTCCAATACTAAAATTAAATAAATAGAGAAATGGTAAAACGGATTCACTCAATCGATTCAACATATTGTATTTGAGAAGAATGATATCAACTTCCTCTAATATCAAAGACGGATTTCGGCGTAAAGTAATATAGTTCGAAGAACGCTATTTTAAGAGCATTACAATAACTTCCGAAACTACATTTGAATGGTCGAACATTCGCAGATCGGAGTGCCGGAGGGCAAGACGGCTTACAAGACGAGTTGTTTTACGAGCGGCGACACTGCTACGTGGACCGGTGTAAAGTAGAACGGTCGCCGTTCATTCATAGTTTCGAAGACAAACAACCTCGCCCTGCTCTAGCCAGCCAGCGTATCATTCACGACGCTCCGTGCTCAATGAGCCGACATGTTGCCACATTGTTGTACCAACACTCATACATCACGATAGACATGTCGCGGTACTCGCTGCCTCGCCAGATGTTAGCTCATGTAATAAATAAAGAATTGCTGTTACCGCGGTAATTGCATTACTCGAGAAGTAATAACTTATAATTAGTAATCAGTCAATGAGTTACGTATTTCACGTCATTCACTCGAGTTGTTAAAGCTGCAGAGATTTATGTAAATCAATCTAGACTTGAATGAACGGAAGGCAGATTTCCTTTGTCGTCGGACGTAGCGAACGATTTAAAAGTAGATTATGTAAAGCACCGACGCGGCGTCGGCTGAGCAAGTTCCGTTGAGATGTGTTGACATTATCGAAAGCAAGCTCAAACACTGATCGTACCTCGGCCCATGTTTACACATTGTATATTTCGAAAAATAAATACATAAATTGTCTTTCTGCGATGTTTCCACGAACGAGTCAATGCTAACGACATAAACGAAACAGTTTACAAAAAAAACTATACTTACTCACATCACAGGCACACCACATTAAGCTTGTATCTATCTGTTACATTTATACGTAGTTATATCGGATTGATTAAAGTTCGGATGGGTAATGAAAGATAAGGCAAATACTACAGTGAAACCTGGTTAAGTGAGTCATCAAGGGACC
This sequence comes from Diachrysia chrysitis, assembly GCA_932294365.1. Classification (NCBI taxonomy): domain Eukaryota; kingdom Metazoa; phylum Arthropoda; class Insecta; order Lepidoptera; family Noctuidae; genus Diachrysia; species Diachrysia chrysitis. The sequence continues at coordinate 6,771,269 of OW028661.1, forward strand.
TGCAAATTTGTCTCACTTATATAGGTATTCCACTTACCCAGTGTCTCAGATATCCAGGTATAAATAAATATCTGTCTCATTTACAGAGGGTTCTATTAATAGAGGTCAGAATACACGTTATTTCAGTTACAGAGGTGCGATTATTAAATAAAATAACGTATTACGTAAACATTATACGTGATTTTTAATCTTTATTGGGAATCAAAAAAGATAATAAAGGTAATAAATTATGTAATAAACAAAAATATTCAACCACGTTTTTTTTATAAATAGTACAAAAATGTAATTAAATTAACTTCAGTTTTTCACGTATTTATAACGATTTGAACCTTGTTTCGGCATTTTTCAAATAAACATCCGTACGATAGAAAAGCAAAACTAAAACTGAAGGTCATTGAGGCTCAAAATAAGTTAAGTAAGAATAAGTAAGCTAACAAACAAAACGATGTTATCTCAGTTACAGAGGTCAATGCATATAAAATTCACTCGCTGTCTCAGGTATAGAGGTAACTATGGCAAAAAAATTGAAAGAACGAATCTCAGATATAGAGGTTTGCTTCGTTCCACTAACAGAGGTAATTCAGTGCCAAAGTGTTGGGACCTCAGTATGAGTTTCAGTTATGGAGGTTTCTCACTTATCCAGGTCCCACTTAATCAAGTTTCACTGTATATGAGTTGAAAAAAAACCGAATACTAAATAGTATAAAAAATCTTATGCCAAGAACTCAACAAACGAATAAATACATATTTAAAATTGGAAGGTTACATTTGTACTCGCTATAATAGGCACGAAATGAAATACACAAAAAATAAAAACAAAATGAGGAAAATTATTTAAACCGAATAATTTATTAATCGGATGCAAATTCATGTACATACAGACTTTTTTCTATAATAAATATCTCTAATTTAACTTTAATTTAAATAGAGGTGCGTTAATTAACAAATGATGTAACACCAAAACTTTAAGTAACAAACAGCTATGGTATAGTACAATCGTGATACATTATTTCTTACCTAACAGTTTTTATGTGTTCCTATAAATTGTATATCCATATACATAATTAATATCTTAGACCAAACCGCTACCGGTTGCAGAGCGCCATACGATACAATTTACCGCTTACCGTATCAAATTATACAGACAAAAAATCGTGGAATACGATTATTAATCGAATCGATTTCACGGGAGTAGCCATCGCATATCGATACTCAATTACGTTCCTGCATGATCTCCGCACTCACTTAATTGTCTAATTTCAGTAACTTTAGGCGTGCCAAATTTATGTATATTATCTAGATTTCTCAACGTGAGTTCTTTACTCTTAGGTTAATTAGATTCGTCTAATTTATTATTAAAATATTGTCACTGATATAGATTAATAGAAAGTTTACTAAAATTCATATACCACCTACTTCAATAACTACGAGTACTTTCGAGTTTTGTAATTTTTAGAAACCTTAATTTGAAATCTCTATATATATAAAATTCTCGTGTCACGGTGTTCGAACTTGAACTCCTCCGAAACGGCTTGACCGATTTTGATGAAATTTTTTCTGCTTATCCGGTATCTATGAGAATCGCCCAACATCTATTTTTCATCCCCCTAAATGTTAAGGGTAGTCCACCCCTAATTTTTTTTTTTTATTTTTTAGGCAAAATTTTTTGTTTTTATTTTTTTATGACACAGCATACAACCCCTATTTTTTATTTGTTAATTATAAACTTTAATTTTTTGGCAATTTTTTTTTTTTATTTTTTGATGACTTACAATAAAAAATCTCATATTACTCTCAATTTTTCACCCCTCTACGATCAACCCCTATTTTTTATTTGTTAATTATAAACTTTAATTTTTTGGCAATTTTTTTTTTTTATTTTTTGATGACTTACAATAAAAAATCTCATATTACTCTCAATTTTTCACCCCTCTACGATCAACCCCTATTTTTTATTTGTTAATTATAAACTTTAATTTTTTGGTAATTTTTTTTTTTTATTTTTTGATGACTTACAATAAAAAATCTCATATTACTCTCAATTTTTCACCCCTCTACGATCAACCCCTATTTTTTATTTGTTAATTATAAACTTTAATTTTTTGGCAATTTTTTTTTTTTATTTTTTGATGACTTACAATAATAAATCTCATATTACTCTCAATTTTTCACCCCTCTACGATCAACCCCTATTTTTTATTTGTTAATTATAAACTTTAATTTTTTGGCAATTTTTTTTTTTTTATTTTTTATGACTTACAATAAAAAATAGGGTAGAGTAGGTAGGGTAGGGTAGGTAGGGTAGGGTAGGTAGGGTAGGGTAGGTAGGGTAGGGTAGGTAGGGTAGGGTAGGTAAGGTAGGGTAGGTAGGGTAGGGTAGGTAGGGTAGGGTAGGTAGGGTAGGGTAGGTAGGGTAGGGTAGGTAGGGTAGGGTAGGTAGGGTAGGGTAGGTAGCGTAGGGTAGGTAGGGTAGGGTAGGTAGGGTAGGGTAGGTAGGGTAGGGTAGGTAGGGTAGGGTAGGTAGGGTAGGGTAGGTAGGGTAGGGTAGGTAGGGTAGGGTAGGTAGGGTAGGGTAGGTAGGGTAGGGTAGGTAGGGTAGGGTAGGTAGGGTAGGGTAGGTAGGGTAGGGTAGGTAGGGTAGGTAGGGTAGGGTAGGTAGGGTAGGGTAGGTATTTTTAATTTATAGGGCAAAACAACGTTTGCCGGGACAGCTAGTTATATATAAAGACCTGTAAGACAGTGAATTAAAGTAGTTAAATCACAAAGCTCACTGCCCCGTAGATATGTCACCAGTGCACGATCCGACCTTGATACGGTGTGCACTAGGGCGGCTGGAGGAGTCGCGCGACGATCGCGCGATGCAGGCCGCGCCGCGTCGCCGCGACATCGCGCGGCTTCCGTTCCCGCGACCGACTCCGTGGGAACCGCTTTATTTCGTATTTAAATTCGACCCTCATTAAACCTGTTTGCTTCAAAATTCGCTGCCTTCTTTCGACGCCTTTTACTCAACTTTTTATGGTTCCGTTCGACATTTACTGTTTGTGATTATTTTTATTTAAGTCTAGACCGCGTTGATGTGTAATCGCGTACAATGAGCTGCATTGTAAGCGAGAACCCGCCTGCGGTTGTGGGACTGCTTATTGATGATCAACTGTCGGATTTAGTTCACTCTCATCTTCTCATCTTCTCATCAATTAAGATTTCACGACAAGTATTGGTCGTATCTAAACTATGTTTTACTTAAATGTTGATAATACGAAATAATTCTAGATAAGACAACACACGTAGCAATATTCCGTAGATAATGTTAAGATTTTATGTTAATTTAATTTGGGCAATATAAATTAATGGATGAAGAAAGAACCAGTTCTCGATCAGTGGCCAGTTGGGAAGAGAAACGTATCAGTGAACCATTATATTTAATTAATACAGGACGATTTATGTAGTAGATACGGTTGTGTGTAATTTTTCTCATAATACAACCACGTAGGTATTCCGAAGTACTTCATTATTCACATTTGAATTATGGTTATAGTTTCGTCGTGATTGTACCTTGGCATCCATTAAATGATTTTTTTGGATGTACTTTATGTTAATTCGGAGTCACAAATATTTTTTATCGCTTCAACATCTAAAGGTTTGTAATTATTTTGTAGCAATTCAAGCTTCTTACTAATTAAATATAAGTGTAAATAATCATAGATATAGTTATAATGTTGTGACAATTTATTACGTAATATTAATTAACCAAACGTAATAATATATTGTACGATCAATGTTGAAATATTAAACTAATGTTGAAAAGCGCCAAGAACATTATCCCATAGATAACATCACTTATCTCGTGTCATAAAAGTAACAAAAGCGTCTCTATGGTTTGAGACCGGAAACGTCATTGAAAAGACATAAACGCGATTCTTAATTTAATCATAATAGCCTCTAACTGTTTTTAACTTGGAATAGTCCAAATAAATGTATAATATTATGTTTAATTATGCTAATATTATAGAGGGTTTACCTTTTCTCGAATTAGTGTTCACTTCCCCACGGTATCACCTTACACCGGATGATGGGTAACCCTGCAGTGCAAGTAAGTCTCAAACCTTACTGAAAACCCGTTAAGAATAAAAAATACATTTTAACTACATGGCACAAGGTTTAAAATTAAATAAATTGTTACTGACTCTAATATTTTGAGCGCACAAGTATTTGACTATTGTAAGACGATATAATTTCGACTCTATTTTTTTAGGATAGAGTATATTATTGTAGAGCAAGTTTTGTCATCGGATACCGGAAGGACACATTGTATAGGCCTTAGCTACCTGTTGATAATTTCCATTGTGAGCGGTGATCGTGCACAATACTATGTTGTACGTTAGATGCACGAAGCTTTAAAAGCATTCCTTCGATGAGTAACACTTAACCGACATGTTTTATCTTTGCAACAGATAGCCAAGTTGGTGATAAGAATAAGTACCCTTTACGTGTGTTTTTAATTTATGCTAAGTTAAATTACTTACTTATATAAAATGAGGTTTCACATGTTTTTTTTTTTATATTATCAAATCAACATTAAACGTGGCCAACTTACCCAAAGAAGTTATAACTTTTTAATTGTATCTTGTATAAAACCAAAATGTTTCATTTGTCGACCATAAATAATTCACCAAACTAAGTTGTCGAAAGCCCTCGGCGGCCCTTTTCAGGCGTCACAGAACAAGCGTTTTAAATGACTATACCTTTGAATTAGCGTCCACTCAATTCATATTTATATCCGCCATTTTTCATGCGCAACGAGCTGCGCAAACGCAAATGCAAGTTAATAAATTACAGAAACACACATCTACATGTGATGTTTACGTCACTATCTTTATATGTGTGGACTTCCTCTTCTGTTTGTGTATGTGAGGTGCGTGCGGGATCCGCGGGGGTTCGCGGGGGTGCGGGGGCGTGCGGGGCAACTTCCCGCGTAGCACCTGGCGCTCAGAGGTTACATGCATCGACGGGATCCCATTGATTTGTGGCGAGAAGCACTTGAACTTAATGCACTGATCTGATTTACCCTTTGTTTATGATTTACTCTTTTGTGCAGTACAATGTAGCGAATAGTATAGAAATACTTATACTTACGTATATCTATATAAGTAGTATACTTTCTGGCCAAGTTTCACGTTAGAAACTTCAAGGCTGACGAATGAGTTATTCTAAGAACAAGAGATGCTTTTGTTCGACATGTTTAAAACTAACATTATGGTAAAGTACCTACACATTCATGCATCCTGCAAGCATAATGTAGAAAACGTTTATTTTTAAAATTTATCGACAATAAAAAAAATCTTCATTCAAATAAGTTCTTGTGCTTGTCTCCTTCTATTATTTTTGTAATATTTTCAAGTAATGAGGTCTAGGTCTTTTGTAGCCTTCTTTAAATAAACCTGAGACAGAATAAATAACCTTGTTATTTTGCATTCGAGTCCCGATGACGATACCCACCTCATCGTTTGTTTGTTTTAGTGAAAGGCCTCTTATTTGTTCCAAACATAATGTATGACAAAACGTAGAGTCATTTAAAAACGTTAAAGATGTACCTATTCCTTTACCGACATTTAATAACTTCGGTCGATAAATGAACAAACAATCTTGAAAGGCTGGAGAAAGGAAACAGAAAAACATCGAATAGTCATCATATTGAACTAAGTAAGCAAAATCCATAATCGTGGATCTTTATTCTTTGTTAAATCCATAATCTTCTACCTGTTACTTTTGACATGAGATCTCAAATACTTAGTATAGTTAAGCTGATGTCAAAATATTTGCCGTGATCAAAGGGCCTCCACGTGCTGTCGATGTCGTCCAAACATTGACACGGGCCGAGCGGGCGCACCCACCAGATAACAATACCGCGAACAATGAACACGCCGACACACCTACGAACAAACACAAATATACTCCAAACTATGACTCTCCTCAGTTCAGCTGTTCTCTAAAGTTTTTCTCAACTATCAAGGGGCTCTGTCGTTGTTCATTAAGCCCCTCAACAGGCCTCCTGCATAACATCCTGTCTTAGTTTCATTCATTTGTCATAGTCAAGAATCAATTGAGAAACTCTATGTTACTGCCAATTTGTAACATTTCCTGCCTACCTGTTAGCTACAGAACATTATCATGCAATTTAGAACGCAGATTACAATTTAATTGTAGGTATAGGGATTTGTTGATGATCTATAGTTTCTTACATTGTTGTAAACTTTATTACACGCCTCGGAATGCGCCGTCTCTATGTACTGACTGTGCAAATCTATGAATGGAGACGGTGGACTGCAGTTTATGGTGCCACAAAAACCGAGGCCCTTTAGAAAATACTCCCGACGGATACACGGAGCGCAATATTTACTACGCCCCCCGACCCTTTCACTTCCTCTACGGCGACAACCTGCGATGAAGCGAGACTGCATTACGCAAGCGCGCCGGTGAGAGCGGGACGGCAGATTCATTCATAACCGAGTCCGCCATCCGGTCCGTGTTCTGATCGATCACTTCATCTCCTTCTAACGCGCGGTCTCTTGTGGAGTGCGAGCAGGTGGCACCGGATGCTTAACGATGTACCGGAGCTTCGATCGGAAGCTGTTAAAAAAAACCTCGTACTCTTTCGCGTCAACGTGAGCCGAGTCATATCCCGGAGGAGCGGGTATCTAGTGCACCCGCGGCGCCGGCTCGACGCGTATCGAAACTACAAGTGTGTCGTTGTAATGTGAAATTACCTCGTTTAATGAGGGGACAGTCGCAATTGGTGATTTTCGTAAGCTCGCTGGGAGTGAGACGGTGCGAGCTTCGCCCCTCCGCCGAGCGCCCATTCAGCGCGAGTAGTCGGTCGCCGGCCACAGCGACGCACGCGCGCGCCCTCACACCTTGCCATGAGCACTCTGGATACACAACTCCTATTTTGACATGACCGGTTCGGAACTCGAACGCTCGCGATCGACCTGTGTCCACACAGTGTTTGCTCACTAGTGATATCTCTAATTGGTGCTTTTGAGTGAGTGTCGCCGGGAATGTACGAGAACTCGGCCTGGACAACTTTACAGTGGCCCAAATTGCATTAAATGGGTAATTGGTGTACGTCATTGGATAATGGATTCGGCTCATATACCTAGTATATATAATCCGTCCTTACGACGGGCGTGGGTCGCTGTGAATTCTGCACTTGACTCCCGGCCCTGCTCTTTGTTTGATGCCGTTCCATTTAAATATTTAAATTCAACAATGCGATTTCTGACCTCATGAGATGAATACGAAACTGTATATTTATAGTATTTATTGTTTAAGTACATAGTTACCTGCACATACTTTATGGTCCACTAACATACACTTATTACCTGCACACAAACTTCAACGAATTATTTCAAAGGAATACAAAAGTGGTAAATGTCTAAGTACCTATATAAAGGCTTTGTGAGAATTATTATTATGTTTACTATTCTTATCTTTGTTTTGCTCTAATAACTTTTGTATGTAAACATAGAAGATATGTTCCACTAAGATATTTTAACTACTCAGTAAATCACCTTCAGTGTACTACGAAATCATTTCAGTGTTTACGTCTACCACTAACTAGATTTACAAAATAACTAGTTACTATAATCACTTAGCACCTAAGCTGTTTAGAAATGTGTTCTAAATATGTTCTAATAAAACGCTAACATAAATCACCGTAGCCATTCGTAGTCGTAGAACTTTCCACCATAACTATGGTCGCGGCGAACAATTAAGTGTGCTATTACGGCGGCATAATAAATCCTGTAGGGATTTCAATTACTTGATTTCCAAGCATTTTTTTCCCGCTAACTCACATGGTAAGAATTCCACGAGGCGTTTTCTCTGGCGGCACCACACCGCCGCAGGTACGCGTTATCAGTCGCTAGCTGCCGACGACCGTGGGAATTAAAGAAGCGTGTTAAACAATAGCGACCAGATAAGAACATCGTCAGAACCCATTTAGGGTACCTTTAAGTAATTAGTCGTGTTTTCATTTACGTGCTCGATACTAAATCCGTTCAGCATCGAAAATTCCCGATGATTCATATTTAGTTCAGGCGGTTTAACATAACGCTTCAGCGATTATGTTAATGTTGCAATAATGCTATATTTCGGCTGTTTCTATTGATAGTAACAAATGAAAGGTTAACATTGCACAGCAGCGCGCGCTTGATTTACGCCTAAAAAACTTTGCGCGTCGTACCTTTGTTCTTGGAATACTGGTTCCAAGTACATCCGCGGTTCTGAAAAAAAAACTTAGATAACACATTGGTATTCATTCGTCTATGAATTGGACAAATACTTATCGCGCTCTACCACTGTGATAACAACATCAAGCAAAATATGTTCAAGATATTATTCATTTTTGGAACTTTTATTACTCACTAATTTAACATAAAATATTATTTAACTTCCTTTGTTTACATTTCTTAATTGACGTTTTGTTTGTACTTCAATAATTCGCGAATCTTAGGCCTAATAAGGATTAGGTTCATATAGGCATTGGATAATTGATTTATATAGTATATTAAATAATTAATCTGTATTAATAAAGCAGTCCTTAGGGCTTGTGCTAAGGACTGTAAGTGAACATACAAAACTTTGGCTCAACGGATACAGGTGTTTATTTTGAGGCAGTCTTACAATCCCCCGCTTGTGGTTTTTTAGACGTTTTGGATCAAAGAAGCCTTTCCGATGAGGCTTTTGTACAAGATGTGCAGGAAAACAATATGTCCGGCCCCTCTTGTTGTTTTGTTTTGCCATTTTTACTTTTTTAACTATTCAGCCGTTACCATGCATAATTTTCAGTTAATTTCAGTTTATGTAACAGTTTGCGGTTTTAATTATTTGTTTAATTTTTTATTGAATGTGTTATAAATTTAATTAAACATTTACAATAAAAAAATAAAAGGAACAAAAGTATCTTTTAAGTTATCATTTTTTTTTAAATGGTTAGCTACTGTTATGATCTCTTGTGGTTCATAATTATACAAATTATATTACAAGTCTTATTCATAATAATATCGAGTTTATTTTAGGATAATTTCAGAGAAGTACAGTTTGTTGTTCAAAGTAAACATTTTCGCAATCCTCAGTCACGTGCCAAAAACCTTATTGTAACTATTATGGGTTATTTCTATACACGATGGCTGGCGCAAGTGCATTTGATCTACCATTGCTTGATTAATGTGAAATAGACTAGGCACTGATATACTTAGTCATCAATGGACATGAAAATGGATATGGGATTTTTTTTTCTTACCTTACCAATCTTTTACCTACTTGTTAATGCAACTCATTCTTTTGTTTTGCGATGTTAATACTTAGTTTACCTTTACAAAAACAACAAAAGTAAGAGAGGCTCGATTTAAGTACCTGGGAGGTATATTCGCAAGACATATTTCAGGTTCAATTATCAGGTTTTATTGATGATGGTAGATTTTGACAGAGATGTTTGCTGAAATCACATTAGTTGGTATTTCATATTAGTTTTACATTACAAGTAGCTATATGGATATTTCAGTATCAAGTGAATAAAATTACGATTTCGGCATTGTAGAGCATACCATGATGCAATGAACAAAAACAAGTATTTTCCTTGTACTTATTTATTGATATAACGAGCGTATTACTTATCGATTTCCCAATTATTTCTTTATATATATTTAGAACAAAAGTACTCAATACCTACTTCAAATAAATGATAGTTGTTTGGTTTATATATACGCAAATTAAAAAACTAAAGCTGAATATAAGAGTGACCTTCTGTAGTTTAGCAAGGGATAAAAGAGTAGGCACTTTGTGTTCAAGTACCTAAATATAAATACATAAAGGTTTCGCGTCGGTCGTCCGCGACGCGAGGTGTACGTACAAGCGTCAAATTTTCGCAGCCAGCGAACCGTGCCCTCTGACTCACAAAGGAGCGTTAAACTGAACGCTTTACATTCAAATTCGAATCCCCCTCTAGGTGTTCCAAAAACAAAATGAGCAGCGTTCGAAAATGTGCACATTTAATTTCTATTTACATATTTAATTGTACTGAGCACACCGTCAAGACCACAATTATTTACTTGTATTTTTTTTTCTTAAACATACGAATAGTGTTTTTTTTTTTATGTATGTGCCATTTGTAATGCAAACTCTTTTCTTATTGATTGTACAATATAAGATCTCACGCTGAATCGATAAGCAATTGATGTAGAGCCTTCATAAATAATTTAAAACATATTACTACTAGCCTCCTTGTTTAAATCGACATCCATATTTTATTTATAGTTATTTACTTTTTTGTCTAGTATAATATGTCATATACCTGACCGGAATAATAATTAAATTATATTTTGTACTTAGTAAAGGATTGTAATTTATTTTTCACGCTTGTTAAAGGGGATGTTCCTATCCTATAGTCATCCCGAGTTTCTAGTTAAAAAAACTTGTAATGTCAAATGTTTTTAAAGATATATTATTTCCCGTTGAGTTGTACATTGAGCGATTGTTACAAAGTTAATGTAGTTAGGCAAATTATAAACTGTTAAGTGTCATTTATTAAATTCCTCTGAGCTGTTTACATTTTTAGGTACCTGTTATTATGTTGGACACGCCATAAGCGAGTTCATTACCCGCAGGTTTAGCCTTGGTCCTGGCGCTCGACTGGTATTTACAATATAACACAATTTGTCTTTACATAAAATAACTATTGTAATTTATTAATTTTTTTGTGTGTTCTGTGGGGTTTAAAAAAACTTTTACAAATCCTTTGCAAATAATAAATATTTTCATACCTTTAACATCTGTCGTCCTACAATTACGGTAATTTTGTAGAGTTTAGTCTTAAACGAGTTTACTAATGAAGGGTAATAACAAAGCCATTTGTTACTTAAACATCTAGACAGTCAATTAGTTAAACTTTATAATATTCGAAAATAAATTTGTGTTTTTATGAGGATTGATATTTTTAACAGAACGTTAACACGATGTTAATAGTCTCTAATGCTGGGGCGAGTTCCGATGCGACCTAATTTTCTGAGTGATGAAATGGAAATCTGAACGGAGAAGCCCACCACTGTCAACATTAAAATTAATTCTTCCGTGTTCCAGCTTTTAGTGACAGATTAGTTTACGAGCATCGTAACTCTTGAGCTACTAAAAACTGAATAGAGTTACTTAAATAAAAGTATGTAACAGTGTCGCTTAATAGCTGTGTTGCCAGTACCATCAAACTGGCAGTAAACAACAAAAGGATGCCGTTGAAATTTAAAATGATTGTGTTGTATCATCGAGGATCACAATTGTTCATAAAAATGAATGGCCAGTAATTTTTGTGTTGACTTTTATTCATGTGGCAATTTTAATAAATTTAAGGTTTAATTACCTCGTGTTTCAATGTAGATTTAATACAAAAGTGAAAAGAGTAGGCCGTGTTTTTATTATTAGTCTGTATTTTCGTTTCAATAAAGTATTCTAAATAAATGATTGTCTATTTACAAGTATTCTATGCGTGTATAATAAATAAACTAATACGCATACTTTAGTGACAATAAACGTAAAGTATTTATTTCTAAACGTACCGATATTGAGTTACATAAAATGGCGTTTGCGACACTGAACTTAACCTTAGGTATACAAAACGAATTAACATACAAAACTACTGAAAATGCATCCATTTAAATGGTTAATTAACACGTATATATTCGAAACGAACCGTTTGAGACAGTAATTTGAATTTTTATTACGTTTACAAAAGTTAATTGTGCCAAAGTTAATATGGGTTTGTTTTAAATTAAGTTAAACGAGAACTATGTTATTTTGGTAAACATAATTAACATAATATTATGTGTCTAAAGTTTATCTACAAGTAGGCATTAATAAAACTTACAGCCTAATGCTTCATTATAAATAGTTGAATATTATTTCAGTATTCAACATTTTAATGCCCTCTTAATTAAGCCTGATGTCTTGGTAAAATATTTTTTAGAAGGAAAATTTATCGCACGTTTAGCAATAATCTCTTAACCGCGGTGGCCATTTTGTCGAGTCATCGAACGGCTATAATGGCGCCCACGTGTTGTAAACAAACGCTAAAATTTGAATATGGAACTCGCGGAGTTTTCCTCGCGAAGATTTTTCTCGCGACCGCGGCGCGTGCGTGGGCGTTGGGAGGTGTTTGCCAATCGTCTGCGGCCCGCCCCACGCCTCGCGTCCACACGCCTTCGAGCCTGCAAAACACCCACACATCAGAAATACCCAAACGATACCGATTTTATGACAACAATTAATTATTTTACCGATAGATAATGCCGGGAAACCTCGCAGTTCAATGGCAGTGCCAAATTCCTGTCTAAAATACTTTGACCTTCAAAGCTGAACAGTCATTGTGAAACAAATGAATACTGTTATATTTTACGCAGGAAACTCATCTTACATTATTTGTAGATGCACCAAATATGTATTACTTACAAGCTCATGTGCAAGATTGACAGGAAAGTCATACAAAACGACCTGTCTAAGTTAACAGTCTTTTAGAATTTCGATCCACATTCACAGCGAGTTAATGCAATGAACTAATGTCTATTTCTACGTAGAGTTCTTAATAAGCAATAAAAAACCAGACAAGTGCAATTCTGACTAATACACCGAGGGTTCCGTACGAAGTTTGCTGATCGCCACGGTTAATTCTCTAGAAAAAAAAAGTTCTCTCATACATCGATGTATGACACTATCAAATTTCCAACTGTATTCCTGTTTCCTATAGGTAAGTTTGTAATCGCAAAAAAATATTTTTTATGATACAAAACTGCTAATTAACAATTTTCAAAATTTTACTTTAATTTGTGACGTTAGACCATGTTAAATTGTGTGATTCTGGGTCGACGGGAATAACCGGAGGTTTTGAATTTCTATGTATGGGAATAAATAGGTAAATGGCTGCATTTTTTAATTGCATTGACATAGAAGCTTATTTTTTTTATTGCCTAAAGAGTTTGTAGACAAATATCAAATACTACAAATACAGACAAGTATTAAACCCTAAAAAGTACCCAAGTTTTACGTATGTACCTATGTAGAGTTATGTAAAAAAGTTTCTCAGAATAACCAAATTAGGAAAAGTAGTCTGATGTTTTTTTAGTAAATTAAGCAATTTTAATCATGATAGCTAAGTCTACATGTCGATCTGGAAATATTTACAGTGCCTTATTATTTGCACCATTTATGGAAATGTACTCTAAATGGATTTAAATTTGCCGTTTGTATTCGGCAAATTCTTACTTAAAAGTTAATTAAACTTAGTCTAGATCTACTCCAAGTTGATAACTATCAGTATTACTTAACAAAAGTAAATAGACAACATAGATTTGTACCAGTTTGTAAAACAAATATGTGTGTCCCAACAATAGTAAGACAGTCATACAATATGGAGTCAGAGAGAAGCGAGCGTCGCGTCGGTCCGTAATAACGTTTTAATTGACCGGTCGGAGGTCAAATCACTTGCGCCCCGCGTGACCCAGCCTCGACACCACGCGAGCCAGAGCAAACTAATAGACATGGATCCTATACAATACAATCATATTTACGATTCCAAACAAAATACGCAAAACGAAAGAATTTACGTTGATCGCACGCAAATATTTACTCTGGCTTACGCTAACAATGTTACAATCATTATTATGTGGCAACACTAAACACAGCATAAAAGCTTGCCTGCTTGCGCACAAACTGCACAATCTATTGCTATTGTTCACATAAACAAGCCGCCGAATTGTTAGCTCTTGTTATACAAGCTCGCATTGTTCCACATTTGAATCGTGCGTCCCGCGTCACACGATTCGCCGAAGCATCCATTGTCGCCATGTTTGTTGATGCGCGCGCAATCCGTGCAAAACCGCGCAAAATCTCGCGAATACTTTGGCCGAAATCAAAACATGCATTGATACGCGCTGCGGGAACAAACCAGTTCTCGAACGCATCACAATGTTGCTAGTGACTGAATAAATGAATTCTGTAACCTCATTTTGGTAAAAACCATAATATTTATTCCAAAAATTAAGCTTCTATTGTCGACTTCCAAAACTGGGTTTACTTAATATGACCGTTACATCGTCTGATTGAGCTCCCGCAGTCATCGTAAATCCACTTAATTTAGAAATATTAAAATCTACAACCGAATTAGTGTCCGTCTCTATCGGTCCAGATATATGCGGGTGTCCACTATCCCATTAAGATAGGGTCGAAGATGCGACCCTATTTGACCGCGGGTTCATTCCGCACTACAATGTACTTGACACCTAACACTTAATGTTTGCTTCATAAATTCCGCTAGACTCGACCGGGCCACGGAACCATATATTAGTGTCGCACGACATTCGGAACTTTTGTTCATTAGCACATGTATGTGGGTTATCAGCTTACTTTTTCTGTGCCTAAATTTTGTGTCTTATCTTTTTAAATATTATTTTTTCGTCGGATATTTTTTCTCCAGACACAACCAAATCTTTTTACTTGTTTACGATCTAACGCATTTTTAAGCAACTCAATTTGTTCAAGCGTTATGTTAAACAAAGGAAAACCTAGTGTCATAGAACGTGATCAAAATGTAATCTAGTATCAAATAAGAGACAAATGTAATGCGGTCGGTGTCATTGAGGCGTGGGGTGACAAATTGGGCGCGACAATCGAGTTAGTTGACCCGAGCCCGGCCAATCTGTGCTCACACCGCACGATTAACCGCACAGACACACGCACTAACTGCACCGTAATAGATACGATACCATCTGACGCACTCAATTATACCGCACAGATTATTACATGTTGGACTAAGACGGATGACCATAAACATTACTTGTGACTTTGTGGATACAAAAATTACCATAGTGCCAGTTTAATTATATTCAGCCAGTCTTTAAATAAAAAAAAAAAAACATTTATCCATTCAATATTTGTGCAGCCAAGTCAACTGAAACCGTCTTGCCGTATATAAAATTCTAAATTCAAACAGCGCTTAGTTAACACATGGAACAGTACTCAGCTATATTAAACATGATTTGCGCTTTACGCCTCGTTGTGAGCCACTGCGCGTTATTTGACTATTGTCCTCCAATATTGGTCAAGCCAACTACTCTTATTCAATACTACTTGGACACAAAGGAACTGAAAAGTCAATAGGAATTCTCTCTCGCTTTATAGCCTATTGGATTTAATGACCTGGAGTGCAGTATCTTTTGATGGGCGGATAATACTGTTTGATTGATCGTATCACAGAGGCAAATTATTAATCCCTGTTGAATCGAACTTATCCCCCGTATTTTCTAGCGTGTCTACATTTTGAAGCCTTAAATATAGGAAATAATATTTACTTATTCTAAACATTTAAGTAATTTTTTCAACTTCAGACATTACGATTAGTTAAATTATTACATGTGCATTTGTCTAATAAAATCTACGACCAATAATTTGACAGTTATGTTTCTAAATGTGATTTTTATTAGGGACAATTCGTCGCCCCCATCGCTACTAAGTAAGTTAGATTGACTGTGTCTGTTTGTATAGTTGTATACGCATAAAATAATAATATCCTACCTATTAATATACACAGCACAATATTTATATCTCTGCCACAAATTAATTCGTGTGAAATTGTTTTTGCATATTCATATCACGCGATCTGCGAATTTTAATATTATCCGCATAATCTACAGATTAAATTAGTGTCAAAGAAAAGAATTCTAAAAATGCTACTCTATGACCGTGTGAACCATTTAAAATTCATTGAAAAGCGTCTTATTAGTAGATTAACATTAATCACTCTGAGTACAACGGGTTTAATAACATTTCGACCCCTTTTCACGGAATATTTTTTAATAAAGGGAAATGAAGATGTTTACTGGTACTTAACCCTTGGTCTCTCGATGGGGTTCGAAGTACCAATATAATCAATTCGTGTCGCTTGTTTGTTATCCCTTTGTGTGTGTTTTGTATGAAAAATATGAACATAAACATTGGATGATTATCTCATAGCAGCATGATTAAATTTAGCTAGATACCCACATGATGTAGAATCAATCAATTGTACATAAATTAATATTCAAACAACGTATATAAATTAAAATTATATTTATTAAAAAGTAATGTCTAAAGTATGTTCTCGTTTTCCGTTAGCTCTCGTAGTAATAGTACCATATCGTGGTCACGCACACGAAATAAGCATAGACAATTATGGTTCATTATAACTACCGAATGTTCACTACATGTCGGACAGGTTGAGAACGTACATATTTGAATTTTAAATTGTTTACGGTTAATAGAACAGTTTGAAAATATCTGTTTCACATAATTAACTAGAAACATAAAATTTTAAATTTAATCTATTTCTACTCAACGTAGGACAATAATTTCTGGAATAATTTTTGATTTTGCATAAAAATATTCAGCATGAATATTTTAGCAGATACCTAACTTCATTTGAATATGGTTATTGCGGTATAGGGCACTCCAAGCAAATTTGTTTTGAGTGACTACTAACTATCTTTACGTAGTTACTAAATTGACTTCGACACTAAGTTAGCAAAATGAGTCTCGGGTTAGTGGTTCGCGTGAGAAACAACCCCGTTGCAGCACGGGGTTGTGCGGGGTCGAGCGGGGCGGCGGGTGCGAGGGTGGGAACCACTCCGGGTAAGTGGGGTACCGGGCCGGAAGCGCCTGCATCGGATCGTTCCACGCACCTGTGGGAATGTTTGCCACTATTTGTATATCCTACACCTCCCCACAACACTGACAACCTAGTCACTTACACAATTATCATAAAACCACACTACTCTACAGTCTACCGTATCGTTTATCTCTTAATTACTACCCCGCAATTATTTATTGCTATTGCAACAGATAAAACTAACATAGTTATTATTTATTACTTATCTTCATAGTTTACGTATTCATCTCTAACGGCAGAACAAGCGCTGTACACGATTACCACATTGTTTCAATTTCTTAATTAACAGGTGATGCTTTTGTGATATCAATAAACAATGAACAGTGATCAAATAAGAATGAACTTCTTCCCCGGCACGTGACAATAATATTACCGTCAAAATGAAAAATAGCGAAGAGTGTTTAGACTGATATAAGACTAACTGTAAAAACGGAAACAGTGTGATATTTATTGATCTTATTTAAAGTTTAAGTAAATAGTGTTAAAATATTTGTAAATATAATTATAAGTGTAAAAGACATTACGCAATCGGCCTGCTGCCGGCTTGTTATTCGGACTTGAAGAGCCCGTAGCAGACAAACATCGAGGCGACACGGCGGCCATCGCAGGCATGGGAATCAAAGTCATGATGAAAGCTTTCAATAAGCCAAAAGGTAAGATGTCACCAAAAACTTAACAATAGAACAAAATGTCATGCAATGTGTTCCACAGTTGTATTCAAATTTCATACAGAGTCAAAGAAGTATTTATGAAAACGGCGATGTGTGATGGTCGCTCGGCGCTGACGCAACGCGCACCGCTCTCGGTTTCGCGTGCACTTGTCCCGAATGTGAACGCGCCGTGACCGAAAGAAAAATATGAAAACGTTCATTTTCTAAATGATTACCTATAGCATACCGATGTTTGCAGAATATCGAAACGTTTATGCACGAAATTACAACATTCGTTCAACGGTAAGTAATGTACGGCAATTGTTCAAGGTTTTGTACAAAATATCCATGTCTCAAAATCGATATGATTTTAAGATGTTTAGACTATTTTTAAATAAGTCAAACCAAAAATTATTTATTTCTTAAAGACCTCAAAAAGAAGCTTAAGATTTTTTCATTTCATTTCTCATCAGAAGCGGCAATAAGATTAATACAATATTCAATGTACCTAAGAACAGTATTCGCTAGGGATATGCATCAATCACAAACACAAGATCACAATGTAGCCGGCGGTAATGGAAAATAAGAAAAAATGTAAAATGACATACAAGATATTCAATGCAATCTATTAGTTATGTTGTATAATCTACGCTGTTGACGCATTCACAAAATAAAAATGCTAAAAGTATATCAATTAAATAATTATAATGCTCACTACTAAAAAAAAACAATTTTACATTCAATACATAATAGAATGTCAAGGCATATCAAGTACCTTCAAGAAATGCAGGCGGATTAGGAAGAGCTAGTTTAAGTAAACAAGCAAATTTCGTAGTCGCCAAGGAGGTCTCATGTGAAGTTGTTACACAATCCACGTATTTTGGTCTTTCAACAAGTCTTCAACTTTATAACAACGTTTCTTTAAAAGAAATGACACACGTTTACAATAATCGAAACATTATTTAAATTTACACATTTTAAGACTTGAATTCAAAAATAACTTTCAATAGTAATTATGATTACTAGTGATAACCTTTTTTGTAAGATGTATTGAATTAGAAAATGTATAGATTAAAAAAACCTTACTGCCTACTGAACATTTATATTTCAGTGCCATCCTTATCTTTAGAATTAAGAATCTGTATAGATACCTATTACATTTAATCAAATACAGAAAATATCTCGCAAGCGAAGCCTAACAACACATCTGACAGGCGACATCTATAACGCAACGTTCAATTTCCATCAGTATCAACAATCACTGAATTTTGAAACATAGCGTGTCCGGCAGTCGGCTAGGGCTGTTGAGCAACACTCGACGAACCATTACCGTAATTATGACTCCTCGTATGCTCTGATGATCTTGAAAGTAAAGACCTTGCGTGCTCATAAACTGAGAACTGGAAACAATGTTTGTTTACAAACTGACTGCTAATCGGCCTCGACCCGCGACACACTGTGGATGCGATACATCAATATGCATTAACATTTCCACTTGGATGGATAGTAAATCTCTCTCCGGTAAATGCTTTCAAAACTTTGACTTTTACAAATAGAAATTTCTAACATGGCTGAAAGCAAGATAAGTTTCTATTAACAAGATTTTAATTAACACCCTCTTTTCAAACTACGGTACTTCGTCTTTCACCTAACTGAAACTGTTAATAAAATAAAGACATCAAGTTAATCGAATGCTTCCAACTAAAATAATAGCCGCACACTTCCGTTCAAACATGAGGCAGGAGAGAGCAATGTGAGCATATCGTGTGTGTCCGAGCGGACGTGTCACCTCCGAGCTAACGAGCTGAGCTATGTAACCGGTCAGACGCAGGCGCTGAGGAGGCTCGGTCGCTCATGCCACGGACAATGCAACTATCAATGAGCCAAACAACGGATTTACGACTCAACACATTCCCTGGACCATAAAAAGTCATAACAATTTACGGACATAACAAAGAAACAGTGGCATCTAGTACGGGAGCTAATAACGCACAGAGCAGCAGCAGCGCAACGCGGGGGCGTCCATTCACGCCGCTGATTGGCCCATCCGGTGCGCGCTCAATGAGATGATGCGCGCGCGCAGCGGCCGCCGCACCGCCTCTGTCATTGAGCAAAGGTCCGTCGCCTACGTTCGTGATCAACGCCACAGATCACCGAAAGATAACACAGCATTGTTATATTCTCCACCTCGAAAGGTAAAACGATGAGGATTTCTGATATAGCACTAGGAATGTTAACAAACGGGCATAGAAAATTATAATGTACCTACGTCAGTTTGCCTCGTGCTCGATTCTAATTAACTGTGTGATTGTATTCAGAATTACAAAGCTAGAACAGCGTTAGACTGCATAACGAATTTAAACATATTTAAAACACAACTCGTACGCAAAACGTTCATTTTCTGCGTCAGCGAGCAGGGAACCGTTTGAACAATAACAATTTTACCGCATTATGGTATAACCCTCCTCCATGCTTGAATGATTAGAAGGGTGACATCGGTAAGCAAATGGACATTTTTGAAAATGTATATTTTACAGTAATTGGTTTACCACGGTCACGATAATTTCTAGTGTAATGAATGTAATAAGTACGATGCACTAAGTTCTAATAGATAAATGAAAAGTATTTGAATTGAAGTGGTTGATTACTTACATTTTCAAATAATGCTATTTTATTTACATGTGGGCTTTTAGCGAAAATAATCACTTTGCAATAACGTTTAGTATAATTATAAGCAAAAAGAAGGCTATTTGAATGCGAACCGGCGCACGCGCCGTTTACGTCACGCGACGTTCCAAGTTCAAACGGTGAACAATGGGTTCGGTAAAAATGGCGCGAGCTTTTGTTCTGGGTCGCTATTGTGGCGGCCGCCGCGTTGGAGATCGACTAACTATAAAGAATATTTTATGTATCACTTGTGATGACTTGTGTTCTTTGCGAGATAAGGAAAACTACACCATAGGGCCAGAATTACTTAAAATTATAGATACGAATAGAACCGACCAATATAACAAGGCACGTGAATGATTGTAAGCAATGATTACAAAATTACAACCAATTTACCGAACTCATTGATTCTTGATACAAGTACCCCTAGGTTCCTATTCCTTTCACTTAAATCCAGTCTATACTAACATGCTATGAGAAGTGTCAGCAGTTTAAAAAAAAATGTAATTGATTTAGCCGAATTCCAAAGAAAGATCTAACCTTCATCTCACTACCTCAGACTTCAAAAAGTCCGATTAAAAATGCCAAAATGCAAAGCACATCTGTAAAGGGTTGCGCCTTTCCTTTTCTTTTCCTAATAATTTAGCAGCATTACATAAACTATTCACCAGTATAAGTTGTTCTAGATAACGCGGATACATAATGAAGCTATTACATTTGTTTATCAACGTTCATTCTGAGTTTGTCCGCAACAAGTGTCGCTTGAGCTCCCCTTCGAACAACCCTTGTCTGCCACCTGTTACCTTACCGACCATTTACATAATGTGAAATGTGCTGGAATTCTAAAGAAAACCCTGTTGAATGGTTATTATATTACTGTTTTTGCAATTGTTTTTAGTCGTATACGTTAAAAGTTTAATTTTGTTTAGACATATAAAACTTATTTATTGTACTCATAGATATACATTAGTCTGAAGTGAATGTTAAATTGTTTTTCGTTATATAATAATATGGTAAATAGAAGTACAGTAAATGATTAATTTGAAAAGAAATATAGGCATAGTATCTTTTTCGTAAATTCGTCTTGACGCACAGTAGCATGTCTCTACCGAATAAGCCGTTCTTAGATGTACAGTCATTCATGTAGCTATCATCAGTATTGGCCTTTCCTAATTCAAAAACAATCAACCAAGCAACCAGCTAATAAGTGGCCGAAAGTCCGAAGGTTGCCGCTCGTCCTCGGTTGTCCGGCCACGGCTGAGCAACCGGCGCATCTCCGGTGCTTTGTACACTTATCTACGCCATTCACGATTCTCTTCACCCCAAGAACGTTCGACATACAACCTCTGTTGTCAAGACCTCCATGACTTGATACATTGCTTTCAAATTAAACGATCTATTTTCGTTCTGATGTTGCGAAATTTTTGGTCGGTTATTTTGTATCAAATGTTTAAAATTATAGGTTTTTAAATATAACTTTGTTTCACGTTTAAGGACTTTATAAGCGGGTAATGTTCTTGTAATAAAACGTATACTTAATTATGTTTTTTTTTTACAATGAATTGTTTATAGTATTATACTTGAGACATATTAGTAACGATATCGTATAACGGATGGGCCTCATCGGAAACTACAGGACAATTAAGCCGAAATCACTCCGGATTAATTACTTTAATTACGGAAACGGAAGTCTTGCCATAGTAGTTTTTGTGCATCACAGAATGCCATTCCAGATCTTAATGCCAAGCATGGCTGCTATTCGTGCCACCACATTCTGGCATTATCTCTAAAGAAAATTACAATTAGCTTTAAGTAAGTACATATAATAAGTATATAAAATAAATAATTGTACGTATATCATGGTTATCAGATCAGTGGTATGAACACAAAGGCAGGTTTCAAATCAAATTTTATCAAAGTGAATTCTTTTACTTGATATTTGCTTTCTTAGTTAGTTCACTGAATAGGTTGAGCTCGATTACGTCCAAAATACTCATCCATAAAATAAATAAACATACCAAGTCACAGCGTCTCTCAACAAATTAATATTAGAGCGATGATAACATTCACATAAAAAACCTAGTAAATAAAAGTTAATCAGTACTTTTTTAATATTTCAGACATAAGTATCCTTTAGAACATCAAATTTGTCAGTACTTATCATCAAATTATTTGCTAGGAATGTTAGCCGATGAGTTCTGCTCACATTTTCTGATGTATTTAACACTCGAATATTGCAAACTTTATACCACTAAAACAGAATTAATGTTCGTTTCATCTTTTTTTTTTTAAATAACCTTGGTACCATCCCAACACTCGTCTGTTAACGACCACGGAGGCGGTGCATATATTTGTGTTAAAAACTTTTTGACAACAACACTCTTCTAATACTTTTGAAATAATTTTAAAGAACATAAGTTTGAATTTTTTGTACTTTTTATTCACGAAATTGTTTGATGTGAAAATATTTGTAACGTCATTAATTAGAATGGTTTGATGTTCGTGAAATAAAATCGCATGTTTTTTTTGGTTTCATTGAGAAATGTATGAATTAGCGTGCGATGATTCTCTACAATTACTGGCACCGGAGGCTAGTTAGCGAGCCTCACAATCAGTTACATGCATTATATTTGTGCAGATATATGGCGCAGGTGTGTGATAAATGCGATGCATTCTATACACGCTCATATCACAAACTACAATGAACATAACTAGCTCAAATTAAATACCTCGGATGCGCACAGGTAAAGTTACTTAACTTCAATGAATACACCATATAATTTTCTTTTCGTTACAATATTTTTTTAAATAGCTATATCTTTTAAAAATATATATTATATTATTTATACTATACTCTACTTTATAATTGAGACAACACTGATAACTGAATTTCATAATAATAGTAAAATATTAATACGGCCAGTAATTGTCCACATCAGAACAAAAACCTCGCAAAAGAAAAAGCCAAAGAAGATAAAGACTTCAATGTATTTATTTATTCCAGTATATAATAACAATAATTCTACTAACAAAGTCGCAATCACAGCGCAATCAAAGGCTATCTGAGCATAGCATTTGTATAAAAAGATGCGTCGCAGTAATCGTGAGTCAAGTGCAGCTGCGCGAGATATATAGTGCGAGTAAATCACAATGAGTGCTGGAGTGCCGGAGTGCCGGAGTGCCCGCAATTAATGCTGGCGTGATTCGCAACCACCGGCGCTTCGCCCACCTTGCACCTTCGACAACCGACACTACTTTATGTTATCGACAGAAATAAAAGGATTATTACTCGTATTGTTATGCTGACTGTACTTTATTACCTTTGAATGCAACCGATGTGGAGTTTTGGCAAAGTAGTACCAGTATATTATATAATATGGAGTAGATGACAATCTCATATACATATTAAATATTGTGCGCAAAAGATGCAGCTTTTGCAGCAAACCAAAGTTTACAGAAATCTGAAAAAAATACTGAAACATAATTTTACTGGAATAAAAACATAAATAAATAAATCTGGCTAAATGCTCATTTATTGTAACACATCTTGAATGATAAGATAGCCAGAATAGATTAAAGCCTATTTTTATGGATTTGAAAAGTGATTATGACACGAATTCTTGAGCTCTAATTGAAAATAAAACGACAAACACGGGGAAAAATTTAAATTATATCAGAACGAGGTTCAGCTAGAGCAGATCAGAGGCCGAGCGGGCACCGACCGTGGGAGAGGTGCACAAATCTCCGCATCTCAGAACTGGTCGGCAGGTGCGCGCGCACCACGCACACAGCCACACACCCAGACACGCGCACACCGGCGCAATAAACCTGGCGCACTTATGAATGAAGCCTACAAACCCGCACAAGCAATACACACGTATACTCACCCACACACACCCAACAAATTCAATCTTGCTTGTTTATCTCTGATTTATTTTATTCGAAACCATCAAGTCTCAAAAAGTTGGCTATTAATTTGTTCTTCGGCGCTCTGTATAAATGCCGTAGATAAAGTAATTAATCCGATTGATAATGATCTTAGTGGACAACCGCTTGAACCTTCCTCGGAACCTTCCACCATCTAAATCGTTTTAGAATACTCAGAGAAACGATATGAATGTGTTTCTGCTTTAAAATACCCCTAGGCTTATGAATAACTCATTGCAAACAGATCATATCTAGCGACCATGCATATGAACAAACCTGATTATAATAGGAGCACATTTAAATAATAAATTGCTTCCACGATGATCTGCCAAGGAAAGAAAATCTAATAAATTCTTCGTTTTGGATGAGCTCGTCCGATTGTAGGTACACAATATAAAACAAATGACGATTCAAGAACCAACTTTAAAATTTTGAATATATTTAGATGTTCATGCCAACCCTGGTTACCTAGTTACTTCACTTGTTTTTTTACCAACAATCTATATAATTATACCTTAGAATTAACGGGAATTCTCTCGATTCTGAGAATTTCGATCGATAGTCCCCTAATACGTTCCAGTATTCAAGAAAAAATAAAACTATAACTTATGATAAGTAAAATTGCGAAATAAAATTTAAAAATATGTTCTTTTACCACTGGCGATTGAAATACGAAATATTTAATCAATATTTTACATCATTTTTAAATCATAACGTTAATTACCGTTATTTATAAGCAGTATCGTTATACTTTAATAACTAATATTGCTTTTCCCTTTATTTCCTTTGTAAGTACATGGCTAATTGAAAAAAGTTAAATTCAATTAACATGTTTTAATGGTATATTTATGAAGTTTGTGTGTTTGTTGCAGACATCCCGTCACAGGTGCCGCCGCTCACGCCTGGCACCAACAAGAAGATGGCCGAGGCGCTTAAGGCTACCTTCGCCTCTTGGGAGAAGGAGCAACTGCGCCTCGGCGTACCTAAAGGTAAGATGGCACTCATATTACTCGGACAAAATATGATTTAGACTTTCAAACACTTAAATTGAGCTTACCCAAACATTAAAAGTTCTAGTGTCATCCATAATTAAAATGAAAAAAGGAAAATAATAAAAAAATATATTAAATTTAAATTCAGAATTGTTTAGTAAGTATAAGTCGAGTAAAATAATATGAATACCAAAATTTTTACTGAATAATACGCTGGTTGGTCGTAATGTCTTGTCAAAAATATTTTAAGTCAACTCTTGTAAAAAAACATTACGCATACCGTTATATATCAATCAATCATCAACCACTATACTTATGTCACTGTAATATCCAATAAACTAAAACGTATTAGTCAAGACACAAGACTTCTCGAAACCAGTTCAAAATCATATCTGTTTTATTTACATAGGTATCTAATTCTGAGTTCATTATGTCCCAATAATTAACTTTTGTTTATAGACAATTAAAGTGAGCATAGGATGGAGGTTGAGCTATAAAATATACTCAAATTACCGTTTAACGTTCAGTAAATGCTTAGATAATTTCACACAAAGACATTTCGTCGTGTTCTTCAGCGAGGGAATAAGAAAACATTTGTGCTATGGTTTATTTCTCGGTAATGTAAACGCCGGTTCATTTGGTAGCATTCAGCAATAGCACTTTATGGTCAGGAAGAAAAGGCAATAAAACCACATTAATATTAATATTAGACTTCAGTCGCTAAGATCTGAGAGATGGAGGGAAAAAATCATCGCATGTTATTCTTAATACTATTAGTTCAATTTAATACGATGCACCTGTTTTTAAGTAAGCTATTAAAAGTGATTAATGTTGAGTTACTAAGTCAAATTATGGAATCTTTTTGATAGTCTTAACAGGGCATAGAACTGAGAGTCGTTAAAATGAAAACTCGTCGTGCGGTGTGGTCCCGTATAGCTACAAGGGCGACAAATAATCGCAACATTTTTTGTCACCGAGCTGGTAAAGCGAAGTCGTTAGCGCGTAAGAATATTGTGATAGCCGTCTTGTTTTTCCCTCGTTCAATATTTAAGTGTATACTGGTTACAAGCAAAAACTGTTAGCGTACAGTTGACAAAGCGTATAAATACAAGGTATCATTTGCATATGGTAATGTGACGGACGCGTCGCCCTGTCGCGACCGCCATCGCCGGCGATACACACCTCCTTTGTTAGTGGCTAATAACGACCAGCGTTTTTCACACCTACATTACCTTAAATTATAAAAATCAAAACATAAAAAAATATAATTGTACTCAGCTTTTCAGTTTATTTGCAAAAGTAATGGCGAAACACTAATTAGTCACTGCAATTGCATTCAGTTTAAAACGTATGTTTGCCTAGGATCGTGTTGTGGACAGGTGGCGGGTTCGATGCCCTGGCGGCGGAAGTGCGTGCGTCTGCGCCGCGTCTATTCGCGCTTCCGGTGTGCCCGCGCGCATCTAACAAAATCACGCGCAGGATGTGAATAACACTCACTAAATCTTTTATCATTATTATCAGTATTGTATCAATAAATTTACCTAAGTACGTACATATGACGAAATACAAAAAAATAAATTGGAAAAAATAGATACATTTCTGCTCAAAATTTGGGTAAAATAGGGTAGATGACTGAGGTATGTTAAATAAAAAAAGGGAAAATAAAAGAAATGTACTTTTAGTTTTCTTTTTCAAATCAGAAAAAAACGATTAGATAAAACGAATCAAACTTTAGGAGTTGGGGCCCATGACGTAATGATTATGTACAAATCATTAATAAAAAAAAAATAAACAAGTATTTTTTTATTATTATCTGATAGCAATAAAAAAAATGACATCAGCTACCTCTTTAAAGTGATTTATGGGTGGAATATGTCAACTTAACTTTCGTGAAAACTCAGTTCACATAGGTTATTTTTTTAATTCTCATTATAAGGCACAAGTATCTTAAATGTGTTGAGTGCGCTTTTTAATAAATAAGAAATTAGGGAAAATTAACAAAACGACCTTAACTGCTTCAATATAACATACGTTATCAAAATTCTAAACGTGTGTGCGTCAGTGTACACGTGTTGTCAATTCGACTTGATTCGTTTTAATTGTTCAACGTAATAAATTGCGTAATAAAAACCCAAATTGATAAAATTTTAAAGTACTCGATATGTGAAACTGCTTTTGACAATGAGTGGGGTCGAGTAGGTAATCGATTATCGAATGTAAAGTCTTTTAAGATCATTTTGTAGGTAGGTAGGTTAGAATTAAAACATAAATTCTGATTTCCCTTTTTCACGCAATCACTTCTGAACAACTGCTCCAAATCGGATAATTATTTTTTGGATATGTTTCTTATTGAAGAAAAACGCATGGTATTGTTTTGAAAATCTCACACCAGCCGTAGGAAGCCGGGGCTGGCAGCTAGTATTAATTAAAGTACCTATCTATGTGTAGAATTTTCCCTTGTAAATCTTGAATTTATAAAGAGTATTACCGTCTTATAAAAGCTTATCATTTTATAAAATTAATATAACAATAAAAACTGCTACACGACTTCGACACGACGACTATGCTATATGTACATTACACAAAAAATAGCGCAAACATAAACTTATTATCAAGATCCCAATTAATTGTATGACACAGTTATATCTTAAAGGTATCTATTCTCCTCATACTCCACGAGTGAGAATCATGAACTATCAATTTAGATAACATTATGAACTTAAAACATATTAAATTAAACGTGAGATTCAAAGAAACTGGTTGCATTTGTAATAACACATTTCACTATAATTAAACGCGTTTGAAAAACAGGGAATATGATAAAAATATATGAACTGGTGCTCTCGAAGCAAGGGTGTAACAATATTCAACCTTAATGCTTAGAAATATCGGCTATCTCCATATCAAAGTGCTGTGTGGTCGATTGAACACGGCTTATAATTAATTTGTATAAGAGATAGATACACAGTTTATAGGATAACGTTAAAATCTTAGGCTAGACCACACTGAAACTGAATCCATATAATACTTCTTTGCACTGACACATACATTAGCTTTAATTGTTCATAACAAAATCCAACAACTACCATAATCATTAAAAAGAACGCATTAAATAAGTGTTGCAAACATTTAAAGTTCTTAACAAGAAACGAACTACACCTACTGACGACACTAACAACGCATCTGCATTTTACAATCCATCGCGTTTTATCGTTAACAATGCCTACTTTACATACACAATTAATATAAATAAACCAGTAATGGATTCGAAATCAAAGTTTATGTTAGTTTTAGTGGTTATAGTCGGAGAGCTAGTGCTATCTTGTTGATCTCGATAAACATAAAGTGATTCCGAGCAATGACGTCCTGTAGTCGCGGAGACAGACTGTTATCTTAACATCGGCAGTTAATGAAATTGCTCCATTAACATACGAACCGGGCTTTGTTCTACCTGGGCTTCAATTAATGTACATGAGAATCCCAACTATTTAATTATTCCATTTGAACAAACATGTTGTGTAAATTTCGACGCTAAAAAGTATTTATCAGTGATTTTACCTAACCTAAGTTATTTTAACATATTATATTTATAAAACCACAGAATGTAGACCACGACCATACATTCAAAGCCAGATTGAATATATAAATATAGGATAACAGGCTTGTAACTGATAAATAAAACTGCGTTACAAATAAAAACAATAAAATTCAATGATATAAAAAATGCCTGGTCTTGATTCTGCTTATTAAATTAAGTTGTTGCCATATTAACGTCGTTGTTAAATAATATTTTACCACGACACTAATGAAAACGTTGTCATATTACTTTGATGTGAACATGTTAGATCACAGTGTCGAGATATACGCTTTCGCCAGACGCGGCTCTACACAAACATTAAACGTTATGTCCCGGCCACCGACTAAAAGCTGTAATTAAACTAATTATTTATTATTAGACAGCTCTCCCTCTTCGAAGGGAAAAACTTAAGTTCTGAGTATAACAGTAATTTATAACATCGTAACACATAACTCCATTTGTATCGATTGAGTTTTTCTCGTAGTTAACCTACTTGCTTAGAAAATGTTTAATGGTCACTGATTGAATCAATCAGTATTTGAAAGTTATGCTGAATTTCTTTGCAAACACAGCAGTTTAATCAATGTTTTTCCCTTATTTATCTGAGCTTGTTTAAAAACAAGAAAAGAAAACGTGGCATTTTTGGTTATAATAATACCAATCTACAACTCTCCTGTAGAACAAAGGCCAGTTTGCATACTAAGATGGAACGAGCATTGCTTTGCCCGGTGCGTATTTAAGAATTCAGATATGTTAAATCCAGGATTCGTCACAATTTCCTTAAAAAATTGTTAGAGTTAGAGGTGTCTTAAGAACAAATAGAAGTAACTATTAGGCCAGTTCGTTTACTTACGTAACTTCGAAAACGTCGCATTTCTAGATAATAAGATAAAATAGAACCTTCTTTGTGCAGACAAATGCTATAATTAAGCTCGTAGGAGACCGACTCATTGGTCATCACAATAGAAATCCTTAATCAGTACAAAGACAGCGGTTGCTCGGTGCATACGCTGGGGCGTCAAGGTCGGGCCGCTTCCGGCGCATGTGGCAAGTTCCGCTGTGAGGCAACCGGCCGGTTCGCTGCCCCGCTAATTGTTGTGTTGCAGCCCTGCGCCATCCGGCTACAATTGTGCATTTTACTACTTGATAGCTAACGCCAATCAGGGCCACTGGCAGCCTGATTTCATATTCGCCCTATGCATATCTTGAAATCATGAATAATTTTAATTGGTTGATATGTCATGATTAACAAAATAAAGACTTGCTGACGGTCCTTTCAATTGCATAACAAATTATGCGCCGATGTCTCCGACCATTGAAGATCACATAATCTCCTCTTCTCCTAAAGAAAATCTAAAACTGAAGATTTGGCTCTCACTCTGACTTATCCAAGACCACGTTTAATCCGATCTTTTATGCGATATGTTTCTACTTTTCCCTAGATCCTCGGCAATGGAATGAGGCGGCAGTGGCGGCGTGGCTGCGGTGGGCAGCGCGGGAGTTCTCGCTCGAGGGCGTGGCGCTGCAGCAGTTTGCGCGCACGCAGGGCAAGGACATCTGTGCGATGGGCCGTGAGCAGTTTGTAGCCCGCGCCCCCGCGTTCATGGGTGACATACTCTGGGAGCACCTCGAGATCCTCCAGAAAGGTAGGTATTAGTATACCGGGTTCGGTACCCTTCCTTCCATCCATTTTATTCCCATAAAGAAATAAATATTAGTAATTATATTAGATATTTTCATACAATGGCTCTAGAGCATCTTACTCGTATTCTAGCAATTTTGTGTTATATTATATCCGACATCATTAACCGAAATCGCTGTTTTTTACTGACTCCATTTCAGAAAAAACATTTTCGTATTTCAACAATACCTGACCATAAACGGATGTGATTCCTAGTTAACTGAACGATATTGTCCTCTTCATCTCTTCAATAGCTCATACAAAAATGTTAAAAGCAATTTGTTTTTATAGATGTGGAAAAAGAACGTTCGTTGCTGGCCAACGTCCCGCCGAACATGTACGAGAGCAACGTGTGCCTCCCCGAGCTGCCCGAGTACAACATCCCGCCGCCGGCACATCACTACAACAACAATAACAACACCGGTAAGTGTTCCACAAAAGCAGAACAACAATATAAATACGGATCACGTGACCAAGAATTGTAATAAACCTCACCTCACCTCTCCGTAAAAGGTTATGATTTTAAATTAACTTTCTATACCCTGTTATTGCAATAGATAAAGCAAATGGTTTTTATCACACAATGGTTAAAAATCAAAACAAAATTTTGGTCATGTGACAGTCATATTTTTTTTATTTATATATTCTGTAGTCTTTATTATTCATTATTTTAAGGTGTATTCTTGTATGTATATTCCTCGTGATAGTATGTAAAGAGAAAGGCGAAACAAAAGAGCGTAAGCTTCAGGTAAGTCAGGTCTACGAGAGGTCTACGATACATGTCTACGGTGCAGTGGCGTAGCAACTACAAGGTTTGGTTAACTTTAAGTTTTTCAATATATTTAAATAACGTACCCTTCTTTCCTATAGTATATTTCGTATTTGATCATAGGGTAGATAAATGAGTAAGAAAAGACAAAATTGATTTAGTCTGTCAGTTAGATAATTAATATATAATGGATATGACTTTTTTGTTTTTAAAATAAAAAAATACTAAGTAGACAAATCAAAACAAAGTTCGGGAGTGGGAGCTAGAGACGTCACGCTTTTGGACAAAATGTACAAAATCGTGATGTCATGCGACATTTCAAATAAATGTATCGGCGTTTTGGTTACGTAAAAATAAAAGAAAATATACGATTCTACTTTTTTTTCATCTACCCAATTAGGTACCTACTTTATTTATTATACCGCGGCCGTAACAAAATTTAAATATTTTTCAATTAGGCACCATATATATATATACTTCGTGGATTAAATTTGACCTTTAATAATACTTTTCCTAAATAAGCCATCAACACATTATTAAATAGCATTCAAATTTTCCAGTAGTACTTATAATATGCACGTTTGCGATAAGCACTAAGTTACTGCGTTAAGTGCGCGGCAAAGTGAGCCTCATTATACTTCAGACGATAACCCGACAATTATGTGCGGCTAGAAACCAACCGACGTTTATTGGATGCCATAAACACGAGGACAGCTTCCTTACTACGCTAGTTTATGTTACTTATTTATTTATTCACATCTTGAACATAAAATGACATATACTTCACTGGCAGCAAAAACTTTTTTGTATGTTATAGTTATGAACTTTGGTAGTGTACATTTATATGCGGATCAAAATACATAGTCATCGATAGATAGATGAAATATTCTTTATTGCACACGTAGAGAATTACAGCATTAAATATCTATACTAATATTATAAAGCTGAAGAGTTTGTTTGTTTGAACGCGCTTATCTCAGAAACTACTGGTTCGAATTGAAAAATTCTTTTTGTATTGGATAGTCCGTTTACAGAGGAAGGCTATAGGCTATATAACATCACGCTACGACCAATAGGAGCGGAGCATAGATGAAAAATGTTGCAAAAATGAAAAACCATTGAAACTAAAACACGCGAACAAAGTCGCGGGGGACAGCTAGTACAGAATGTTGAGAGAGTACAATGGCGATCCTATCACTAATAGCGATATCTCCCAGACAACCTTTGGATGGACGGGAAAGATAGAAAAATTTGGGGTAGATAGGGTAACAGAAGTATACTATTACTAATTTAATACAATATATACTTAGATAAACTACATATATACTTTTAAATATCTTATTGTACAAGTAAATGGGTAATTCACGCTCAAAACTTTTTACTTAGAGACCTTAAAAAATAAATTTAATGTCAAAAGTTTTTAGTAAGTGAACCGTAAAGAACAGAAACTATTTGAGATAGCTTTTTATATTATTTGTTTTGACTCAACAAGCCACTATAAACGTCGGTATTGTGATTTGCCTCAATTCGCATCACATTGTTAATAAACACATAAAACTGATCGCAGTAAAATATATTACTTTGAATTGTGTAACTGTTGTAAAATGGTTTATCTGTAGATACGTACGTATGTTGTTTTCTGGGAAACTTATCAGTGATATAACGTATTCGTTCTTTGTATAGACTTCCATATAATTATAATTATAATTAGATTTCGTACAACTATGTTTTATACACGTAATAATAAGAGATAGAAGTCATTTAGGCAAAGGCCGGTGAAGCACACAAAGCCTTCAAACAGCCTAAATGCGTACATCTCTTAAAAAAAAAGGAATTTAGGCAAACAATTTAAAGTACCGGTAGCATTGTCAAATTCACTGACCACCATCCTCAAAAGAATCTTGAGAAGTAAAACAATAAAGTTGTTTTATTGTGTGTAATGTAGAACCCGCAATCTGGGTTTATCTCGTTAAGATAGATAAAACTGTAACATTTTACAAGCGGACCAACGAAAGCGGACAAGTGGTTCGGTTAGAGTATTGAGGTGTAGCCAGTACGTATATTATAATTAATCAAATTTACAATCGAGGGTGGCTGCGTAATCTCACGGATAAAAGCTCATTTCCATTAGATATAAAACGTGGTGTTTATTGCGTTGTAAATCATCGGCGCGGGATGTTTTGACTGCTGCCGCGGTGTTCAGCTACTGAAATAATAAATTAACGAAGAGACAAGATGTCCTCTGGTCGTCGTTAGCCCGGGTGGTCTGTCCCGGCCTCATCACCACCTATTTACGCTAAATGATGGACGGGATATATTACTGTTTAGGTATAAATGGTGGCCGATTAACATATATTACTGAACCTATTCGAGCAAGACGAAATAGTTTAGGAAGCCAGACATAAAATTTCAAGTTTAGTTTACAATGCTAGTAATAAGTACGATCACAATACTTACGAAATAAAACATTAATATGTGAACCTGAATTAGTAACAATTAAAAACTAACAAAGTACATATTACACCAATTTTCTGTAAAAACGTTAATTAACAACAATAACCCCAAGGCAATAACTTTTACTGCTGCGATCGCGGACCTAAGACTGATACCGTTTCGACTAGTTTACTCAATTATAAAAACAACTATCGTTGATAAAAAACCTACGTTTACAGTAACATATCACACACGGTTTCCAGTCGGCTGGTTATGGCGCAACGCGACCTTGGCGCTGTTTTTCCGCTCTCTTTCAGCCAACCCGAGGTCTGCCAGAACGTCTTACACCTTGTGCCACTATTTCAAACGTGACATTTTTATACATATATTATCCTAAGTTTTACATAAACGCGAGTTTTGACTATCCAATCGTTATAGGTTACCCAACTACTCAATTGAGTAAAGGTTTTAAGCAGTAGCATAAATTCACGCGTGTTCGAATATCTGTAATAGTAAATATCCATTGAAAATTAGAATATAATTTAGAATCTACTGATAAATGATTTAACATCCTCTACATGAATTGGCACCGTAAAACAAATCCAATATTATATGTATTTTAAAGCCCATAAGTAGGCAAGCAATCTTCGTGTTACTAAATAGGCTTCAGTTATTAAAACAAGGCCAGAAATCCTACGTTAATTTAGCCTGACATAAATCACAGCCCACCCTGATAGGTAAATTACTTGATCATTAATATTACAATGACGCTACTAAACAATGTAATAGTGTCTATTTTTAAACAGCGAATAGTTTTGCGAAAATCGTCCATCATAGCAAGTCTTAGTGTTACTTTGTTCTTTGTATTTACTCGTGAGCATAATTGTCTAACAATGTGGCCGTTTGCAGAATAAACACTATTGAAACTTATTGATAAGAAATAAAAATGTTAAATTTAATATTAAAGTTAAAATAATGGTACGTAGTTGTAAAGTACTATTTGAGAGTAGATTGTTCAATCGCCCCTACCACGGGGCGTGCGCGCGCGCAGCCTGGCTCGCGCAGTCTTCGGCCGCTACGCTCTTACTCATCACTCGCATTATTCTTCTACGCACCACCTGAAAGTTCAGTGTCTTCAACTATACCAATAATTACTTTCAAGCCGATAACTTACAATTAAAAAAATTATTTTTTAATTTTTGTCTAAATAATTAAGTAATAAAAAACTTCGTTTTAATTTTATTAGGATTCTCGTTTCCTCCGTCGTGTTGGAGCGATATCCCTTAGGATAAGTGGCAAGTGTCTCGAATGTGTGTGACTCAGAATGGCGAGTTTGGATTCTGGTTAAGCTATGTTCTTACACCCGAGTTCCCGTTCTAGGGACTCCACCGAGCTGGACCCGGTCATGGTGTGGCGTGGTGAGTAACACCAGCAACTATTGTAAAAATTTAGGCTTTTATGTATTTACATACATATTTTTTTAGTTTGCCACTGCCATAATCTGAAGCTAGGTGAAATAGAGTATAGATTTTTGGGAAACCAATATAGCTTATTAACCACAACTGTTTCTGTAAAATCGGGGAATAGCATACACGCTGTACAAAAATTTAAAGACTATTAATTGCTTTAAGAAGACTTGAGTCGTGTAGTCGATAGTAAGTATGCCACTAGTTAGGTTTTGACAATAGGTAGCGAGACGTAGAGGTTAGCATGGGAGAGCGTGTCCAGTACGTTTAGTGCACTGCATCGGGTAAATTTCACGCGTCCTCGCGTCAACTCGACCGTCGCAAACTAATGCAAGTGGGCCGACGAAGCTGAAGGTTAACGCACAAAAACACATCGTATATATTCAATATTTTGCAACTGCACTCGTATTAATAAACCGTGCGGGTATATGGTTAATGTTGTGCTGGTGCAATTTCGTGGCATCCGCGCTGTCGCAAGGGCCTGCGATCGCCCGCCGGCACATCCTCGCGTTGCGCACTCGCCGCTAATCGCCGGACGTACGCCTCGGAACAACGTTGCAAAATTTGCAGTCTAAACAATATGTCTAATACACTAAAAAATTCATGGTCACTAGTAGTTGTCACAGCGACAAGACGCACTCAACTACAACGGAATCTTCGAGTGTGCAAGACATATCCTTGTATCTGATACGAGCCGATGAATGTTGATTTCACATAATCTATACGCAACGTTAATACCTTAACAGTAACCAATAAGCAAGTACTTAAATAATATAGTCTGTACGGTGACGAGCCTTGTTAGAACAGTCATCCTTGTTAGCGTATATTTACAATTTGCAGACGCAGTATATCGGGCGTGTTACGTGGCAACCAATCATAATGATTTATTTCCATAAAGTGATATGGGCAGTTAATATGGTGCAGTAAACAAGGCGATTGTGTCCTGTGAGTCGCACAGATTTATCAGCCGCGGCCCCGCCCTACCCGATAGCCTTACCCTACTACACGGACCATTCAGCTTTATTGAATAAACATTAATTGGTGTGATAAAAAAGCAAATATTTTATTAGTATGAAATATGCTAACACACATATTTTAGCGTAATAGCGGTGTAGATAGCCGTAGTTAAAATATAAACCGTGGTATTTACGACGCTTAATAACCATTCACTAACAAATAATGTGGCTCTCGCATCAGATCGCTTTGAACCAATTGTACAACTCCATGGATCTGTTATGCAGGTATAATGCTTGGCATTTGTATTGCCATTAAATGGAGCAGTAAATACATAACTGAATCACAAATAATAACTCACCCCAATGACTATAAACAACTCAAATGATTTCAACGTCTACTACAAATCTCTACAAATCAATATACGTGTACAAAGTTCCACAAATCACGAGTCCTGTTCTAATACCCGTTAAAGAGAAACTACACAATCAACTGCGGAACAACTAATATCATTTACATTCACTATATAACTGTCAATAGTTCTGAAGTGTCGACAAGAAAAATATTGAGCTTTCTAAGATATCAATAAAGAGATACGTGTCGTTTCGAGCAGCCACATCCGGCCGCCATTGTGTTTCAACTGGCGTACTTCCGGTGCAACCCGATACACACTCCTGCGCACGTGCGCAAGCTTTTCAAATTTCGAACCACGAAAATTTCATACAAAGGACTATAATCGAATAAGGGATGTAATAAAATAGAGAAAAAGTAAGACAGTTAAATAGAGTCATTTGGAATAATTACATAACGTTTTAATGATTTCACGTTATTTCATTCTAACTGCCACTTAGACTTAATTTATTAACATCTATTTGTATAAACCTTTTTAACTCAAGGCGTAATTTTATGGTTTCATTGAATAATCGTTTGATACCTAATTAATGGCCAGTTTTAAATTAAGTACATGTCCACTAGTTAAATACTCAAGTATTGCTAGGAATAAAATAAAATAACGTGTTGAGTATTGCCAGTGAACTAATGTAATTATACACATCAACATTCTTTTTACCGCTTTATTAGCAATCGAACGCATTCTCAACATTTACTTAAATCGATACTCACCGGCTTACCGTAATAGACCGTAAAGTATGCTCATTGTACAACTACAAAACATATGGTAATCCCACCTTAGTACCCATTCAAGTGCTGGCAGGTAAGAAGCTAATAAAAAAATCAGCCCATAAGGGTTGGCACACGAAAAGAGCAAGGGTTTCTTTGATAGGGTGCTTGCAAACGCTCGGCAGCCCTCGGGGACCCTTGTCCTCCAACGAGCCCTTAATAAGGGTCCTTACCAAGGGCCCATTCAATCAGCCCTTTTTCTTCACGTCTTCCACGTGTCCTTGATTCGAATTCTAAATCTGATTTGCTTGTCAATGTTATTGTACACGTATAAAGAGCAAGGGTCAGTTCTCACAAAGGGATTTAATATTCAAAAGCTGCCCTTATCGAATTCATTTTACAGCTATTTTAATATAACCGATAAAATGCATTGATAAAAATTCATGGCGTAATAAAAGTTTCAGTTTTTATTCAAAATACTTGGATCCAAAACAATCATACATATAATCTAGAGATGGTTGACAGAAACGTCGACTTGTGATTGGATGACTTATGTAGGTTTATGTATATTCATTTAATGTTCGGTTTTAATACTCTTGATAAAATAAATATAAATGCATTCATGTGTGGGTGTATTTAAATAAGTCATGGAATTTTTCACAGAATCGTTCGTACCTACTGAGATAAGAACACAACTTTATAATTTCAGTTATACAATACATAAAAGTATGGAACATTTTTCAACGTTTTTTGAAGCGTTATTTTTTTTTGTTGAAAATCGACACCTCTTCGTTTTAGCAATTTGCAGGTGTTTTCGGTATTAGCTTTTGTCCTTGCCGTATGTGGGTGTGGGAATAGCGAGCGAAGGAGTTTCGCGAATCCATTGCGTTCCCATAGTGTTGGTAGACACGGCTCAATATAAGTGTTGGGTTACTGCAGTTTGCGCGTCTCGAGGCGCCGACAAAGCCCGCCGGCGGCACCTTTGATGTGCCGAATTCAATTAATTGCCTTATTTGCGGCAGTGGTACGTTCATCGTAGGAATCCCCCGCAAGAACAAATATTTGCTGAGTCTTCATTATCCGTTATTAGGTGGTGCGAACTTTAATTGTCTCCCGGGCTCATTTAGGTTGCCTTGATTGCACTCCGGGAGAGGAGTAAATCACTCATTTTTCTCTACCCTCATCAAATAAAACTAATTATTAAATTCAATTGTAACTAATGGATCGTTATTAAAACGATGTCTAAAAACTAAAATATACCTAATCTAAAAAACATACCAGCCATATTCAAAGCAAACAATTATCATCAGTTTTTACAGCAGTAGTTTTATAACATCGTGCTAAACTCCTTCTGAACACAGCGGCGCAGTGCGATAATATTGTGTTACGTGTCCCCGATACGTTATCAGCCCCAGCAGGGGTGTCGAGGGGCTGTGCGGGGGAGAGCGGGGCTTCTGCCGGACGGCGTGGGCGCACTGTCCTTCGCAACACTGCCCCTGAGATATCACTCGTCGTTGTCACAACACTATATCATCATCGCTCATTCATACTTACTACTTTTTGTCCGACATAAAGCCGGCGATAACATTTTTTCCCCATTTTTTGCATATTTATTTAGGCATGTCATGCCTTGTCATGTCAATTTGTTGGTTTAATGATTAAACCAATCATAGAGTACATGAATAAATATTTATTTACATATAACAAATAACGTAAAGTTCACTCTGACACATATAATATTAGCACATCAATACATGTGGACAGCTATGTAGTTCCGAGGTCGCGGCTCATACAAGAATATGTCACAATCATAATGTTCCCAGAAATCGTTCCAAATATAAACGTGGATAAATGTCGTATCACGCGCCATCACGACACATGACGGAGGCCGAGTGAAATAAATTATTGGTACCGGAAGTGACGTCCCGGGCTCGCTCCAATTTAAAACACAACCCACGAAGTAGCATCGTCTAACACACAGTGCGCCGGTGACAAAAACTGCCGCGATGCGAGCATCAAATAATACCCGTCAAACACTATCTCGTAAAATTTGCTTTTAAATGTAATAGCCGCTATTCGAAATAAAAACAAATTATACTTAATGAATGTCACAAACTAATATATTGTATCCTTAAATGGCCGGAAATAAAATTTTAAAACCTTAGACTGACTAATAGAGAACACAAATTGAATTTCAAATTAGAATTCAATCAGTTCGTATAATCGACACAACCGGATGCGCTGCGCTTTTTAATTAGTGCAAAGGTTAAGAAGTTACCCAAAAAAAACCTTTCATGTTGTCAATATGCAGTAGTGGCATAATTATATGCAACCGTTAGTAGTCGTTGAAGCCCATCGCTATGTCTCTGACAGTTCTGGATGAAGTGCTACCGAGCCGTACAGATTTATGGACTGTTTTCAGTGTTTTTATCTAAAAAAGATTGTTTATCTGGTACTTCCGTCGCCTGCCGCGGCCGAACGCTTTATTGTTTACACATAATGTAATTCAAAGCAGGGAATTCCTCAGTAAATTGTATTTTTAAATTTAAACACGGCTGGGAATGGATGGCTTACTTGGTGAATATCGATTGTCCGCGACAGTGTAGGCTTCGATATCATCTGTTCGGGTTTTTGCGATCGATATTACGCTGATGCCATACATAATTATTGTCTTTATTTATGCCGACTCCTTGAGCTTACATGTCCTGTTATGAAACGACAATGAGCTCATAAAATGAAGCAAAATACATTTTAAACTGTTTTGTTGTTTGAAGCAGCTAAGTTTGAATATCCTGCGAAATTCCATGACGTATTCAGGACAGTATACCTAATGTCTACCGCAATAGTCAAGAGCTATTTGCGACTCTTTTGCACTCATTCATAAAATAATAAAACTCATTTCAGTAAAACGCGGGGACATTATCTATATCTTACGACAGCAAAGACTATATTTTATTAGTTGTCGCATATATTATGTATATAATATTGTTTTGCAACAAACGTACTTTCTGCCGTTCTATTTCCTGGTACAGTGTGTTACATGATGGGAAATTGTACGTCGATCACAATATCCACTGTGTGTTTATTTCCTTAGCATTTATTCAAATATTGGAAACTCATTTCCCGCGCTATTTCCCGTTTGGAGGTGCGTCTCGCGTGCTCTCGTCTCGCTAATTGCATTGCGCGTTCGCTCCACAGACTTATTCTCCCAGTTTCATAGGACCTACATGTATAAGTAACTTGATACCGAGCATCGATACGATGTTAGGAGTACTTTATGTTGAGATACTCGTTGTTTATTTTGTGTTTTAATATGAAGTTTCGTAAATTATACACAAAATATTTATTAATTGCATTTGTGATAGTTTATATCAGTTAATTTAAAATATGCAGAGTGTATATCCAAAATAATGTGTTGACATAATTGGAAAATCTATGTACCTACATATTTAGCGTTTCCGAACGCTAAAAGTTGTGTCCACTATACCTACTACCTATTAGGTTATGATAATTAGAAATGATTCATTGCGTATATGTGACACTGTGTGGTCTCGTGACACATTAGGCAGCGATGCTTTATAGTTGCTTTTCTCCCTTATCACGCACCAACCATTATATTTGTGGCCCGCGTCACAGCATACTAACAAAAAATCGGCGTCGTATCTTCCGACGGCGTCGAAATCGCTTCCTCCGGTAGACAATAGCCTCCAGTATCCGGTGGAACACGTGCTCAGGTGCCTATTATGCCCCGGAACGATCCATCGCCCCTTAACTGCCTTTTGTGCCCCAACTTAGTACCCACCCCTGTAACTTGACCCAGATTCGGGCCGGCCCACTAGCTCGTGCCCTCCCATCGAATTGTATTCTATCATATCGCATATAAACGCATCTGCCTCGGATCATGTAAAGTGAAACTT
The DNA here is from genome assembly GCA_932294365.1 of Diachrysia chrysitis. Lineage (NCBI taxonomy): Eukaryota > Metazoa > Arthropoda > Insecta > Lepidoptera > Noctuidae > Diachrysia > Diachrysia chrysitis. Next base: position 6,812,162 of record OW028661.1, read on the forward strand.
TTGTCAACATCCTGGAGACTTCAGGCTTATTTGCTTCTGCGCCTATTCAAATATCAATATCTGTTCTCAATTTTTTCTTGAACACTGCAATTTCAACTGTCATTCTATTGTAAGATTCTTACTTAATACATATATATCATTGTATAGCATATCAGCATAGAATCTCAAAAAGATTATCACAAAATTAACACGAAAACTGCTAAAAGATGACTCAAAAAAAACGAGTTCATTAATCATGATTTAAAAAGGTAACGTATTACATAAAGGTTACACCAATTGTTTCACAGAATGGAAGTATTCTAAATTTAAAATTCAAGTGTGGTGTTCGTCTGCGCTGTGGTACTATCAAACAATGAGAATCATAGTCAAGGCCGCACGCGTCATGGTCATTATTATAACGTAATTATGATACCACGTTACCTTACCAACTGAATTTGCGAAACAATCCAACTGTTTTTTTCTCAGGTTTAGCGTCATCTTTACCTACTCGTTTATTGTGATAAAACGTCATTGTATAATACACTGGCAGGTTGCGAAAGACGACCATAAAGCAAATAACTTTACGCAAATAAAAAAATGCTCTATCTTATATAAAATAAGTACTTTTTGTAGATTATTTATGGCATTTTAGCAAAAAAAACTCTTAAATACTGCAAAATGTTGTGTCGCTCGACATGAGATTTCGTTTCAGTATCATGTAAAACCCCGAAATATATCAGTTAGCTTAAACGTATGTCAGTTGGCAGCTAAACTAAGTTTATATTTCACTTCGTTTGTTTGTATATTCACATAACTCAAACATTTTGTGTGCTGCAGTTTCATTTGGGTAAAGAAAAAATGCAATGACGTGCATTTTACATAATTATATTCTTATAGAAAAAAATAGAACCATTTAATAATTACCATTCTTATTTCGCATCATTCCAATTTCTAACTAGCACTCTTGGCTTTATAAATTTAGTACAAAGCATTGTTATTCTGTAATAAAAATGTTGTATTTGCCCAGTGATCCTTGTAAATAACAATTTTCTACGATAACGATTTCACGTCGACATTATATAATCAAAGTTCACGTGCTCTACAAACGGGACTCTACATTGTTTTCGTTCTGGGCTAACAGCGGCTCTTGATCTTATTTTCCTTGAATGATAACAAACAGGAAAACAACGGCATTTTAATAAGAATGAAATATTTATTATTAAATGTTTATTTATAATATTTGCATGGCGATGTAATTAGAATGAACTTTGCTTAATTAAAATGAAAAAATAAAGTAAAAACAATAAAATTTGTTATTTGCAATAAAGTTATCACTTAATATGATTAAGTAGTATATTCGTATATATATTTTGTGTCCGTGCTAATTTTCGTGATACCCATCAGTGAGATTAGCGAAAAAAAAAACTCAACGGTCGCGCAACAGTTGGTCGTGTTGTAGCAGGTGACGCGACAGGTCGCGGCTCGTGTTTGTTCGTAGCGCTTCGTACATGTTCGGCTCTCGTCGGCTGCGTTTTCCACGGCCGCCCTCTCGATCCGCCCGAAAGCTCGCACTGGCTCTCAGTCGAAGATTAGGCGCGACGCGACGCGGGTGCTACGAATACTGCTCCTCGCATACGAAAGCTCGTAATAGTCACTTGCATTGGAATAATATTTAATCGGTCTTTAACGTTGTGGAAATATTTTTTTTTATTTAATAATCCTTTAGAATATTACAGTAACACTCAAATATAGCGTTTTAAAATTAAAATAATAGACAAAAATTATATTTTTATTTAAGCGTTAAAAAAAATTTGAAAAATTTTAATATCAGTGTTGGAGTGTAATGTGTTGGTGATCAGTAGTGGAGGTTGGTGGTGCGGTGACCGGCGCAGGGCCCGCCATGCTGCTGGTGGAGGCGCCGCGCGAAGCCGCCGTGCCCGCGTGCGTGGCGCCGCTGGACCTCCCCATGTCCACGCTAACCAAACTCAACTTCACAGACTACAGTGCTAAAGTGAACAAACCCTACTCTGAAACAGAGGCCAGAGACAATACGAGACTGAATTACGAACAGGCCTTGGCCAGCGTGGCCCGGCTGAGCTATGAACAATCAGTGCCCAATACAGCCAAGCTACACTACGCGGAGCAGCCCAGGCTCGCATATGATCCTTCAGTGGATACGATGTGTGGAGATCCTACCTTCTTAATAAATACAGGTCGGTAATCGTTCTGTTCTACAATTATTAAAATAGGAACCTGTCGTTTATTATTTTCATTCTTAATTTATTTAAATTATTTAAATAATTAATATTCCCCATAGAATGAACATTTCCTACCGTTCAATTGAAATGACTAAGTTGCGGTCACGGTAAACGTAACAAAATAAACATTGGAAATAATTCAAATTATCAAACATTAGCGTAATTTTATTAAAATAGAATATATTATATTTAGTATTCAGTTAGATATCGGTAGAAAATAAAAAAAGAGTAGTAGAATAATTGTTAAAAAAATACTTTATCATTTTGATGTATACTCATTGCGTTGGTTTTTAATATACATATATTTTTTAAATAATATTTAAATACAAAAAATAGGTTTAATTTCTGATTAGGTATATTGTTTTTTTGTAAACACGCACTTACTGTCAAATTAAGACGGGAAGTGAGCAATGTAAACGAACGCTGACAAATGGCATCTTTATAAAAGCGTAACGCATGTATATATTTAAATCATAAACACATTTACGTTATAAATAAGCAGAGCTTCATTGAGAACTCTCAAGTTGGGAACGGAAGCACTTTCGCCGCCGCCATGTTGGATCCGGCGGCGGGGGTGCGCGGGCGCACCTCGCGCGCTTCCGCCGCGTGACGCGCATAAAAAGCTTTGCAGTATAGTCACACCACTTACATTTGCATACATAGATTACGTGAAAGCATTGTTAACGCGCCGATCAACTGCTTACAATATACCTCGATTGACACGTACCACGCGATATATATTTTAAACTCAGATTAAATTATCATTGAACTCACGTGTAACTTAAAAGTTACGCCCTTGTAAATTGATGTTTCAATAAATACAGGAAAATCAAGTTTATAATTATTTTTATTGACCCCATAAAAATATACACGAAATCACCCGTCCATTAATGTTGAAAAACATAATAATTATGTCAATAATTTATAGCTGTATCGTCCACTAAACCGCTTGATTCGCGTTGATAAACGTTAATTGAAAATCGGATAATGATTTTGTGAAGCACAGCACGTAGCGCGTATGAATATTCATACAATAGCTTCAGATGTAATCGGTGTCGAGGCGTGTCGTCTGTCATCCATGGCTCCAACAAATGGTGGCTGATCATAAATGGTGGCCATTCTAGAGGTAACGGTTCGGGTCGCTCACCTTTCAGTAATCGCTTCCTTCCTTTTACAGGTCGTCGCGAATCTCGTAGTTGACGTGATCGAAATCTCGATTCACCCGCCGTCGGACACTTTGACACTCGTTTGAATTGTGATCCGATCTCTTTAAACAAACATTAGAGAGATCATTGCCCCCGTAAATCTGTATTTTATTAAAAAATGTATTTGCATACTAAATGTCTGACGATACCTAGACAATTTGCTGATATTTAGGTACCTATCCGCTATATTATAGAAATCTATTTACCTATAACTTCACGGAATCCAATGAAGAATAGAGTGTCTTCTGACTTGTTAATACCATTACGTTGCATAGTAGTGCCCGTCAGCTAAGCTATAGCTATTATTAGTTACTAATGGGTTTGCTAGAAGTCAATTACGATGGATTAAGTTTGGCTTTCTTGACTTCTTAACCTAATTATTTAAATGTAAACTGGCTAACAAAAAAATTATCTGCACAGTTTTTTCACTTAATTCACTTAATTCCAGTAAAATTATTAAAAGAGTTTTAACAATTATTTATTGGATTATTGTACAGTCAATAATGAAGATTTTCATATATGTAGTATGTGACTCATAGCACGGGGAAATGGCTAATTGTATCAACCTACTTATACAATAAACGATAACATTTAAAACAATCAATACACATGTGTTTCAAATTATCTATAAATATAATTTAAATATTCTGTTTTAATTACCTTCGTGCCGATTTATTATGCCTGGACATCATTGGCATACCTAATTGCAATTATACACCGCTGTGTTCCTCAATTGCCTGGATAAATTATTTCTAATGGCCAAAATTATCGAAACCAATAATTAGGTACCATTTTTGCTTATAGGACAAAAATAACTACCTAAATTAACTTTACATGTTCGACTTAAGTATGAAAAAGTAGAGTGATAATATCGCCCTAATAACTCGAGAAAATTTGCAAGAATCCTCAGTATGTAAACTAAAAGCATTACGCTCGATCTTAGAATCAAATCAATTCCTACAGTCATTGGCGACAACAACTCTAATATGGAGTATTTATTTCATGATCGTGACTTAAATTATAAACCTAGGATATTATCAGGCGTGGTGTGAGAAGGCGACAAACAACTTGTCACGTTAGAAACACCTGTCTAACGCCGCAGCTGCCCCGTGACCTGAGAAACATGTGCACGATACCAAAGTTTATCATAAACCTATACAAATACCTACAAACCACCTTTTTTCATTAGCAGATACAAAAAAAAACCTACCCGATCGACTTCATTAAACATTAAGCATAATATTACATCGGAGACAACAAATTCTGAAATATCTAATAGCTAATTAAAAATAATCGGATGAAATAACGACTTTGACATTAAAATCACATATTTCATCCTCCTTTTAGATCGCATCGTCTTAATTTACGATATAAGATTGATGTCAGGTGTAACTTTGGTTCTATGCAAAATTTGATTAATTCCTAGTTTCATTCTAAGTTTTGCAAAGTGAATATTATTCATGAATACAATATGCATGACGGATGACGTCAGTAGTCTTCAGTGACGTCACGTAGCTCGGTTCATTCATAAATTAATATGGTGCTTCCGGCCGCCGCCCGCCGTAATCTACGTTAATTTTTGAACGCTTTCAATCTAATTTCTTTTAGTCTTTCTTAGAAAATAGATTCAATAGAGCACAGAACTTACTCATTCTTGTTTTTATTACAATTATTTTAAAATAGTTTGTATTTTGTTTATTGTTTTAGGTAGCCAAGAACATATTAACTAAATTCTAAGATCACTTGTTCAAGTTCTAACATTAGCAATTCCAAACCTATTTGATATATCAGGACAAAGGATGTTTGGGCATTTACAAAACAAGGAAATTCAAATGACATCAGATGTATCCGCTTCCTTGTTTCGTCTACATACGAGCTGCAATACGTACAAATCTCGAATAAGTTATCGATTTAAATATAGTCGCAGTATTTGATTTTCTGACTCCCTATTCTATACACCGCCGAATAGTGACGCATTTTGACAATTATTTTGGTCGATTTTTTTAGAGTCACTCGACTATTCTGCAGCACCATAAAGCAGAAAATAGCAGAACACATGTCATCGAAATGTAGCGCGTGTTTAAGTAAGAGCTGAATGAGTGTGACGTCACGAGGAGCAAGTCACGTCGCCATTGATGCGCCCGCGCCGCCACTTCCGTCGTCTGTAGCGCCGCTACATCCTGCCTGCAGCTTTGTGTCTATCACACAATTATATCCACAACGCATTGATTTGTTTTAAATCTTTGGTTTGAACTTGATTTGTAATTAGAACTGTTTGGTTTTTAAAGCTCTTGTCGCTTTGTTATTTAGGACTATCTTAGGCTGGATGTCCTAACAGACAAGTAATGAGGTGCCTCATATCATGTTGTTGATAAAAAAATAATAGTATGGTCTTGTTAATTAATTAAACGACTGATATTTCTGTTTTGTGTGCGCGTTAATTAAGGAAACTAACCTGTAGAGCACTGTTTGCTGTTAAATTTAACTTCATTATATTTATAGAATTATTTGATCAAATTATTTCTTACTCGTTAGGTACTAGGCATAACAATTTCCAGCCGTGCAAAAATACAAATTAACTTCCAAATAATTCTCAATGTAATTCGATATTTATTTCCTCCAAATGCTGGACTTAACTAAATCGGCTTTTAAACGTATATTATTAATACTTTGAGGCAGGTTTAATGGCTTCCCTTATGTCAGCTATGTTCTAAGTATGACGGCGAGTGTTTACGTGGTGCAACCCCCCCTCGTGGCTCGCGCACGGTTTTTGTAACGACTGACGGCGCGTGCGCAGGTGGCGGCGCACCTGCCGCGCATACCGACAACCAACGCCGTAGACGCGGCATAGAGCACGCGATTTGCCATTTTAATATCAACGTTGAGGCAATGTGTCATAAAGTTTGTATTACAATTACTTGCATGTATTACGAACAATTGCTCATTAACAAATGTTCTCAAGAATCTGTTCAATCTGCATATTATTACGTTGTCATTCATATCTTTTTGTGACTAGGTACAGATAATATAATTACTTGCAAAACGGATGTCTTATCTACCATAAATACTTAGGTAAATCCTGTATATAAAATACTAAAATTTAATATCATCAATAGGTATATACGCTCTGTAAATCTCCGAGTGTGATTGTGTGAGCGTGCCAGCTGTGTCGGTTGGTGGCTCTATGTTTTATTAAGTCTAGACAATGTAATAGCTGAACGATTTGCCGAGCGCTGCGAAGGTTTTATTGAACCACTATCGGATTCCCAGGAATCATTTATGAGTCTTTAAACACAATCGGCATGTGCACCTATTAGTCAATCAATTTACTTTACTTTAGGTATGCCTGTCTATGCCCACGAGCGTAGAATTTTAAAAGTTCCCTTGATTAGTTTAACGATTTACAGACCTGTTAAAATTGTGTCAAAATAAACGTCATTACGTCACCATCTGCTGCGACAGATTATAAATTAATACCAACATGATATTCGGCCGGATATTATTGTAAGACCCAAATTATTTTTGTTACTAAAAACGAGACTGTGATGCCTATTTTTTGTTTAAAATCGATGTATAAATAGTGGAATAAAAAAGTGTGTGTAATTATTATCGGGCGTGCTACATGCTATTTTATTGGTAATAAATATCGGTGGATCTGGTGTTAGTCGATTTCGCGTCGGTAGCTCGCAGGAAAACCGATTGCGACTCTTTATTTTTAAACGCAAGTTGAGGTCATGTGCTTTTATACCGTCTAACATTTGCGGGATTTATATATTGCGTTTAATTGAACATCTCTACATATACCTTCATTATTTAACAAGTCCTTTACTGATTTCTTTGTGTGAGTTGCGGACAACTCTTTACATTACCACTATGAGAAGCTATTAAAGAATAAACTTGCAAGTTTAAATTACAATGATTTACGAATTAATTCTAGATGAACGTTTAAGTATCGATTACTTTTAGGAAATAGATATTTTTCTCAGTATTTATTTTGTGCAATGCGTATGTTGTGCGGGACGCCATTGCTCACGCGTCGTGACTTTAATTTAAGTAGGTATTTAACACTTCCTGCCGAAAGATGTTCCAATTTTGTATTTGATTTAAACACCACTTGTTGACAGCCATTTCCTCTTATCCAAGAATAATGTAGATTTTCCCACTATTATTTTCTTTTACAATTTTTCTATGCTGTCCTCATTTGACAAATTATTTTATTTTTTTAACGTGCACCTGTCTTAACTATTCACTTTTTAGTAGAGCAGGAAATGTAAGGTATTTAAAAAACACATGTAAGTAATGTAATATGTGCACACAAATGAAATTTATTGATTCTAAAAATATTACCAATACCGAACTTATCCCTAATGACAAGAATTTTTACATATAGTTTACATATGTCTCAAATGTTTCAAATACATCTAAACGGCACAACAACCTTACTATATCTGAATATAGAGTCACTTAATTGACACTATTTAAATTTTTAATTAATTAATGAGGCCAAATTATTTATGTCAAAACACCGGGCGGCGGCAGCATGTCGTCGCCTGTCACAGCGCTCACCTGCGCACCGCATTGCTTCTAAATTTAAAAATTCATATTTTGACTTCCGTTCCCAAATGGGAATTGGCGCGTTATGCGTCTCCGCGCGATTATAAAATACATTTGAATGAAGAGAGTCGATTCTCTTTGCGCGGGAATGATATAATCGACTAAAATTAAATAGTAGATTATTATTATGGGGCATCGCTGAAATGTAGAGCTATTTATTGAATTTATAACATACCTACTTTAAACAATTGAGACGATTTCTGGATATTCTAATAAGAATTATGGGCTGTTGATGAAAAATTGCAACAAAAAGCCTTTTAGTCTGTCGACGGCACACCATATGGTGAGGCCAGCGCGTGCTCGCCACAAAAAAACGGCTTAAACTTTTCGGCTCATGTTTCGTCGCAGATAAGAAGTAAAAAAGTGCGACAAGTCGTGTCGCAGCTGCCGCCAGGTCTAAGGTTACTGTCTTACGTGCTAAGGACGAGACTTAGTCTACTAACACTCAATAAAAATCGCAAATGATGGCTCTACTTTAATTACTTTCATATCAATTATCAGGATTGTTAATAATAATAAATTATCAAAATCATGTGTTTGGAAGATAACAAAATGAAGTTTCATTATCTACATAGTACAGATTCCTTGATGTGATTCCTATAGCTACTGATATTAAACAATTATAAAACTTGTCATGCGCAAGCGCAGATTACCTATCTAATTCAGGATACTTTTCCGTATGATACACCCGAATGATTTAATGCTGATAATTATTAGGTACCAAATTTTGGTATCTGTGGCATTTATCGTTTTACCTATTATCCTTATTTTTATTACCGAATTAGTACAATAAAAAAAGTTTATTTTTTATTTACTTATTACAGTTACGTTTATAGTCCAGCACTTTTAGATCCCCCATTTAGTACCAAATTAACTAAAATTCAGTGTAAGAACTAATTTAGTTTAACAATATTGTCAAGCAAAGCATTGTAATTAATATTTGATATTGGACCAGGTACCCACCTATCTACCTATAGAAGAATATTGAATGATAAACATAGGTTAGAAGTTAGAGACAGCGATCACGACCTACTCAAAACGGCTTATACTTCATACTTAAATCTACATACCTAGATATTTATAGAGACATGAAACCTTCCTTGAACACATCCGGTAGAGCCCTACACACCCTACGATGTACTTACCTAAAAAGAACAAATTCCTCTTACTGATGAAAGCCTAGTACTCCTTTGACTTTGTAAGGGCCTCCAAGGTAACACAACAAACAAGACTGAGCACTAAATCAATAACTCAAGCTCTATATAAACTAGTTGCGGATATTTTGACATGTCCAAGCTATTTGCTTCATAAGATATTGTTTGTATTTGAAATAAATCTGTGAGTGGGACCAATGGCGGTGCGGAGCGGCGACCTTTCGACCCGAGCGTTGGCGCGCGGGGCGTGGCCGCGCCCGATTGGCTCGCCCCGCCCCGCGCCGCCCCCCGCACCCGCCCCCCTCCACGCCCCACGACTCGATCTCGCTCAACTGTGATGCTGCAACGCGCAATTGTTACCTTACTTTTTAATTCTCAGATTCAACTAAATTCTACTCATAAATCGAACGATATTATTACGACATTAAAAATCATTAAACGGATATTGATAATAAATATTGTTGAAGCGCCTAACGAAATTAATTAGCAACGAGTTGTCACTGCGCTTCATTATGCTAACACGGCCAACAAGTTTTGTAATTTAAGATTGGACGTTGGTTTTTAGCTATGGTCTCTGGGTCTTAGACTCGAATACACGTTTATTTTACTACATTTTGATTTTAATTTATTCTACCTGAAAGAGTCTTCTTCATGGTCCTTCGAGCCGGATTATTAATAGAATACGCATTACTTATATATGGAAATCAGCGATAATTGCAAGAATTAACGACGTAATTACGACGTAAATTAAATATAACCACGGGTTAACCTAAAAAGAAGAGGACAAGTCACTGAGGTGTTCAAGAAAGTGGCCTGGATCAAAATTATAGTGTTTATGTTAGGTATTAATAACCCAACACTCTAACAGGTAGTATTTAATGTAGTTATTTAAATAAATAAGGTGAGTACGTGCACAAGTTATCTTCGTTGTTAATTTTTCTACTGTGTCATTGAGCACGAGACGTTTAATTTTGTTAACAAAAAGTTAATATTTAGTTAATTATCATTAATTTTGTTACTAGTGTTATTCGAGTAGCATTTATTAACTATTTTATTTAATTTCCCCGTCTCTGCTCATTTTATATTTCGACAAGTAGTCAATAAGTAGATACATTAATTGTGTCATAAAATTCAACCTTATGTTATTAGTTTTGAGTCAATAATTAATTAATATTGATTTAATATCGATAAATATCTTAAATTGTCAAGTAGGTACTGTTAGTGATTTGATTGTTATTAAATTCCAGGATTTATCAGCCGTCTCCCACGATGTCAGTGAAAGGTGATAAACCCGACATGGAAGTAGCAAAGGAAATAGCAGATCTTACTAAGAAACGTAGTAGCTACAAAGGTCGTATCACAATATTTTCCGGATATTTAAAGTCACTAGATTTGACATCTATAACAGCTAAAGATATCAGCGAGATTGAAATGCGACTAGGTAAGCTAGAATCATTGTATGCTAGTTACGATGAGACGCAAACGAGGCTAGAATGTATCACAGATTTAGATACTCAAATGGTTGAGAGAGACGAGTTTGAGTCGCGGTATTATAAGATTCTATGTCAGGCTCAAGAGATAGTAGCAAACCACAAAAAGCCTCCAGTACCTGTAAGTGAGTGTAGTTCTCGTAATGGTAATAACAAACCCGTTAAATTGCCCACCATTCAGCTTCCTAAATTCAGTGGATCGTACGATAACTGGCTTGAATTTCGCGATACTTTTGACAGTTTAATACACTCGAATGACGACATAGATATCATAAATAAATTTCATTACCTTAGAGCATCTTTGGAAGGTTCAGCTGCTGTGGTAATTCACTCCATTCAGTTCAGTGCGTCTAACTATAGTATTGCTTGGCAGCTATTGTGTGACCGTTTCGATAACAAACGCTTATTGACACAAAATCACGTATCAGCATTATTTAATATCGACCCAGTCACTCGAGAATCATCGGTTAATTTAAAGCGCGTCATGGATCAATTTAATAAGAATTTACGGGCATTAGAATTCTTAGGGGAGCCTACTGAACACTGGGATACACTGCTCATTCACATCATGACACACAAGTTAGATACTAAAACGTTTCGCGAATGGGAAGAATATAAAGGTCGAGTCGATAAGGAACAAAAAATTATACTAACACATTTCACTGAGTTCATGAAAATTCGCACCGACCTTCTCGAGACTATTGAACTATCACGTCACAATAATACACACCACAGTAACACGCAACAACACTCAAACACTAAATCTACAAAACACAAGACGATGGTTTCATTAGACAGCAGTAATAACAATGCAACTAGTTCAAGTAGTTTGGTATGTCCTAAGTGCAGTGGTGATCACAAGCTTAATCAGTGTCCTCAGTTTTTAGCTTTAAGCAATGAAGCTCGCCTTCAATTATTACCTAATTTTAAAGTTTGCTTTAACTGTTTTTGCAGTGGACACTATGCCAATCATTGCAAGAAGCCTGGATGCAAATTATGTAAGCGCCGGCATAATACTCTCATTCATGTGGCAGATCATACCAAACTAAAACCGGTTGTGCATAGCGGACAAGTTGATAAGAGTGGCAACAATGCACTCCCCGCCACCACTGATGTGAATACTAACTTAACACTATCGGCGAACGTCGCGGCCTCGAGTCATCACGGACACGGTCACCACGTTGACGTTCTGTTATCGACGGTATTAATTAAGTTATATGATTCCAATAATCGCGAGTATATAGCTCGTGGCATACTTGACAGTGGTAGCACTTCTTGTCTCATGACTGAGAGATTATCTCGTCAATTAAATTTACCCTGCAGTCGTATAAATAAGTCTGTTCTAGGCATTAATAATGTAATTTCACAAATAAATAAAATGTGTTTAGTGTCTATTAAGTCATTAGATGAAACGTTTGTCGCTAATATAAGATGTTTTGTTTTGCCGTCAATAACAGACAAGGTGCCGTGTCGTTCGGTCGACTTATCTAAGTTAGATATTCCCACTAATGTTTGTTTGGCTGATCCCAACTTTCATTCGCCTGCGTCTGTCGACTTAATAATAGGTGCTGACATATTTTGGGATATACTGGGAACGCAAAGAATTAATTTAGGCACTGGCAAACCCACATTATTTGAAACTAAGTTGGGATGGATAGTTTCTGGTTCTTTGCAAACAAATTATGTACTTAGGCTACCCAATCAAATAAATTGCAATTATGTGCAGCTTAATTCAATTACCACAGATAGGTTTCATGACCAGATTCAGCACCAACTCGAACGCTTTTGGAATTTAGAGAATGTGAGTGAATGTTCTAGTTACTCGCCAGAACAGAAACTGTGTGAGGATCATTTTAAAAGAAACACCACACGATTGGGCGATGGACGGTTTTCTGTTAGAATCCCGCTAAAGGAGAATCCCAGTATTCTTGGTGATTCCTTACATCGTGCTAAACAGTGTTTTTATTCTTTGGAACGTAGGTTATTAAATCAGCCAAAATTATATGAAATGTACTCTGGCTTCATGACGGAATACCAAACGTTAGGTCACATGTCCGAATGTAAGCTTAGCTCTGAGAACAATGCACATTTTATTCCTCACCACGGCGTTATTCGTAATCAAAGTACGACTACTAAATTGAGGGCCGTTTTTAATGCAAGTAGTCCAACTAGCACCGGCGTTTCGTTTAATAATATTCAGCGGGTTGGCCCAGTTGTACAGGATGACTTGTTATCGATCTTACTGCGATTTCGACAGCACAAATACATTTTAATGGCTGACGTGGAGAAGATGTACCGTCAAATACTGGTTCATCCTGATGATAGATATTTACAGAGGATATTATGGCGTGATAATCCAAGTGTTCTACTAAAGGCATTTCAGCTGAACACGGTCACCTATGGCACTGCAAGTGCCCCATTTCTTGCGACCAGATGCCTTAAGCAAGTAGGTATTGACTGTGAGGACAAAGGGATCGCTGAAATCATTATCCACGATTTTTATGTGGATGACCTCTTAACTGGAGGAGATGACGTTGTTGAATTATCGGAAATTCGTAGGAAACTAACGTCAGCCTTAGATTCCGCTTGCTTTCCACTTAGAAAATGGAAATCTAATCATCCTCAGTTAGTCTCTGAATTCACTCATTCGCCTTTAGACATGAATATTGGTGGAAATGAGCTTAGTAAAACTTTAGGTCTGGGATGGCAAACTGAATCTGATGAATTATGCTTTCCTATAGGCACATCGATGCCTAAGACAAATTCAAAGCGTAATATGCTATCCATCATTTCACAAATATTTGACCCGTTAGGTTTAGTTTCTCCAGTAGTAGTTTGCATGAAAATACTTTTACAGAAATTATGGCTACATAAATTATCTTGGGACGAACCGTTAGTGCATGAGATTGAAGAAGTTTGGGTTGACATTGTACGAAATTTGCATTTTCTTAATAACTTACGCATTCCTCGCTGTGTCATAATAGATTCCTATGAACAGCTAGAATTTCATATATTCTCAGACGCTTCAGAAAAGGCATATGGTGCATGTGTTTACGTTCGTAGTATCAATACTCATGGCGAAACTTTAGTTAGGTTGTTAATCGCCAAAAGTCGAGTTGCTCCTATTAAAGCTACTACCATTCCCAGGCTTGAGCTCTGCGGAGCTTTGGTAGGGGTTCGGCTTTATGAAAAAGTTATTAACTCATTACGGGTCAAGACAGTAAGTACTGTATTTTGGACTGATTCTACCATTTTGTTAGGTTGGCTAAAGATGTCGCCCTGTAAGTTGCATACATTTGTTCGCAATCGCGTAGGTGAGATTTTAGATAAATCAGGCGATTGCGTTTGGCGACATGTTCCCACGGAACATAATCCAGCGGATCACATTTCACGTGGTGTTAGTGTTGAGACTATACAGTCTCTTGATATATGGTGGTCAGGACCAAGTTTTTTGAAGAAGCCTGAAATCGAATGGCCTTCCACATCAGTTAATTCTGAATTATTACCAGAAACTCGTACCGAATTGTCGTGCCTTGCGCAAACGGATGAGGTTTCTAACATTAATAGTTTTATTAATTTTAATAGATTCTCTAATTTGAATAGGCTTAAGCGTGCAGTAGCGTATATGTTGCGATTTATTGAGGCATGCAAACGACGACCGGCTAAAACTAATTATCTCTCCGAGACTGAGTTAAGTAATGCATTGAACGTTATAATTCGAGTGTCTCAAACTGAATCATTTGCCGAATATAATTATCTATTTAAAAACAAAACTTTAGCTAAAAAGAGTCCGTTACTTAAGTTCAATGTATTTTTAGATGAATTTAATATAATGCGAGTTGGTGGTCGGCTTGAAAATTCTAATTTTTCTTTTAATAAAAAACACCCTATCTTAGTACAGTCCACACATCGGTTCACAAAATTGCTTTTTGAATTTGAGCATGCTAAACTCATGCACGCTGGGCCACAATTATTATTAGCGTCAATCAGAGAAGTATACTGGCCAATAGGTGGTCGTAATCTGGCAAGAGCTTGTTATCGTCGCTGCATTAGGTGTTCAAGGATGAAAGGAAAGGTTGTAGCTCCTCTAATGGGTAATTTACCACAGCAACGTCTTTCACCTGGGGGTTTTCCCTTTCAAACCGTAGGCGTCGATTACGCGGGTCCTATTTCATCGGCTAGTCGCCAAGGACGCGGTTGTCGCATAGTTAAGGTGTACATCGCGTTGTTTATATGCTTTACGACCAAGGCGATACACTTAGAGCTGGTGGGTGATATGACGAGTAATAGTTTTTTATTAGCCTTGCGTAGATTTGTAGCTCGTCGGGGGAAACCTACAAATATCTACTCCGATAACGGAACAACATTTGTAGGAGCATACAATGATCTTGCAAAGTTTCTAAAGGAAAATGCTGACTTAATATCTGGTGACCTTTCAAATGAAGGAATAAACTTCCACTTTATTCCTGCTTACTCACCACATTTTGGTGGCATCTGGGAGGCGGGTGTGAAATCCACAAAATTTCATTTACTAAGAGTGTTGGGAAATTGTCATTTAAGTTATGAAGAACTGTATTCAACTTTAGTACAGATAGAGGCAATTTTAAATTCCCGGCCACTCACACCCTTGTCATCCAACCCCGAAGACATGACGCCGTTAACCCCTGGACATTTTTTAATTGGACGACCCCTTGCTTCATTGCCATATAAAGATCTTCAAGACTATGACACTCGTCATCTGAGCCGCTTTCAGCGCATAGAACAATTGCGGCAGCATTTTTGGACGAGGTGGAGCAAAGAATACTTGTCGGAGCTTCAAGTGCGGACCAAATGGCGAACCTCCAACAACCCTTTGAAGATCAACTCACTTGTTTTGTTGAAGGAAGATCATTTACCACCTCTTAAGTGGAAACTGGGTCGAGTTGTAAAGGTTTTTCCTGGTTCTGACCAAATTGCTCGTGTGGCAGAGATCAAGACTTCGGCTGGAATCGTCCGACGAGCTTTTAGCAAAATTTGCCCGCTTCCGATTCAAGAAGAGGTTTGATTGGTTGAAAGGCAAGCTTTCAACGTCCGGGGGTATGTTGAAGCGCCTAACGAAATTAATTAGCAACGAGTTGTCACTGCGCTTCATTATGCTAACACGGCCAACAAGTTTTGTAATTTAAGATTGGACGTTGGTTTTTAGCTATGGTCTCTGGGTCTTAGACTCGAATACACGTTTATTTTACTACATTTTGATTTTAATTTATTCTACCTGAAAGAGTCTTCTTCAAATATTAAAACAAATTAATATTCGCATGTGACTTATTAAGGAAGCTATATCAAATTTAATCGATGTCATTGATAGGGAGGTGCTTATGTTTTATACATTCATTCAGTGTGGCTATCTGCCACGTGATCTACTTATATCTGTCTAATAGATAATTTCTACGTTGATTGTGTTAGTGCCTAAATTAAAGGATCCTGCTTGTAATTGCATTATATCTACCGGATATTATGTAATAATATAAGTAGTTTTATCTCAAAATAAACTACATATCTAAATACCTAACTATAGGTGCCTATTTGTTATAAAAAATTTAAAGTTCGAATGCAATTTTTTATTTTTTCAGTTTTCCATCAAATTTACTTTTAAACACACTACTTATGTAGGTACCTAGATATATTTATATTTGCAATCCATTTATAAAACCCTTTATTTTGATAACACAGTCGATAGGTTTTGAAAATAAAAAATTTAGGGGACGTTTAAGCGGTTGGTATAGCGCCAAAAACCAACCATTTTTTTTTTCATTTTGAGACCCAACTCTCTCTCCAAATTAAGAATAATCAAACGACATCTCTCAAACTATAATCTATCATGTCATTTAAGCTATAGAACGTGCCAAAGAAGTATACGTACATACATACCTACACACGAAAAACATATTTTTTCTTCTGGCGCAGTCGGGTAAAAAGAGAGAAACAAAAAATACACCTTCCTACTTACTAACAATACCAAACACGTTAAATTCCAAAACTCTGCGAAGGTCACAACATCGCTCCCGAGAGAACTATTTCCCGCTGGCAACACTCCATCAGGATTTATAGCTTCATTCCTTCGCCAAGGGAACAATTGCTTCATTAAAATACTTCTATTTGTCCAAAATGTCAAAGTGACACGCAGTGATTTGTTTACACTCCTGTGTCGTTGATGCATCATTTGTTTCGTTAAAAAGATACTTTTAGTTTGCACTTTCACCTCAAAGACGAAATATTTGTCTTTTTATGGAGTTAAATAAGATATTTTAAGTTTAAACGACATTCCTTTTGTTCCTTTGAACTTGCAAGATCTTTTAAGATTATGTAGGTAGACAAATAGCGTAATTTAGTTATTGTCTGCGACACATAAATAAATTGACTGAGTTTAACTAGTCTTAAATTTCTGAATTTTTCAGCTCATAGACAAAATAGCTTTGGTAGAGTTTGGTATAAATCAATGTAGCGTCAATTTTCCGAATTATCTGAGTCCATTTCAAGTATAGGTATCCCTTATTATGTTTTTTTTAATAGTTATTATAACAAATTATTGATGGTAGAGCAACAAAAGCTCTATCCTATCTATTAAGTAAAAAATCCTTTATATACTTAATTTAAAAATCGGTTATAACACATAACTGTATCTATTTAAAAAAAGTATTTACTAAGTTGTACGTGTCTATGGTTTCTCCCTGCATACTTTAGAAGCATTGACCATGAAGACCATACCGGTTCAATGGAAAAACGGTTCACCACAGGACATACTAGCGTTTCATTAATGTTATCGTCGTTATAATACACTGTAGGTATTTATATACGCTCGTAGAATAGGTTACACTTTGACATTGACGACGACTTTAACTCAAAGCAGTAAGGTTGAAATTCGTATGCCATTTTCGCTGTTAACTATATCTACCGCAGGTACTTGGTTTAAATTTAATGAATGGAGTTTAGATTTTCCTTAAATCTAAATTTAGTATTAATGTTAGTTAAGCTGTGTTGTATTTTTCTACTTATGTTATTTACGGCCTTTTCCGTCTGAAAATTAAACTTCTTAGGTACCTAAACATCAATGAAAGATTGGTTACATAAAAGACAGTACAATCTGTCTGTATCTATAGATAGCTTCATTCCTCTAACACTGGAACAATCATGGTTATAATACATTCTAACAACTTATATGGACTTTGAATTTAAATCGAATCAGTGTCAGTACCGACATGAATGAGCCCACTTAATCTTTATGATAACAACGAGATGAACCGATCGGTCGGTCAAACAGACAATGAGCGAGTGCTGACCCCGAGCGACGAGAGCCGAACGCCGAATGCCGAGCGGTCGATCTATGGCCCTTCATAAAGTGTACATACAAACGACAGTTGTAATGAAGTATGGCAATTACAACGTTATTGCGTTTGTATTAAGGGTGTTATTAATGTCGAAGTGATTACTGAATCGCAATTGACCCGCACATGTTGGCATACTGTTTTATAGTTCAAAATCAAAAAGCGTTACCGATATGATGAGAATGAGAGGACAGACTAAAAACAGATAGAAGATAGAACAGGAATTCAAGAAAACGAAACTTGTACAATAGCTATGAATAAAATATTATTACAAAGTGTTACTACATCAATGATTAATTTAACTTAATTCGAGT
This sequence comes from Diachrysia chrysitis, assembly GCA_932294365.1. Classification (NCBI taxonomy): domain Eukaryota; kingdom Metazoa; phylum Arthropoda; class Insecta; order Lepidoptera; family Noctuidae; genus Diachrysia; species Diachrysia chrysitis. Next base: position 6,830,540 of record OW028661.1, read on the forward strand.
TTAATACAGTTGTTGTCCAAAGGCGTTTTAGACAGTGTAAAAGTATATTGGAAGAAAACGAGGAAAAGAATAGAATACTTCAGAATATAAAGAATATTTATAAGTACTTTTATTATTTGTACTGATACACTTATGATATCTTTAGTAATCTCCCTTTCAGTATTATATTCAAAATTATCCTCAACCGACCGATATCTCGTATTTAGCAGACGTAGAATCGAAAGAGTTAGTTCGCGTCCATTGAATCTTAAGTAGGTACTCAATTCTTTATAATTTTCGCAACACCGGCAGCGCCTGCCTGCAATGCTCGCAAAATATCCTATTTCAAATCGATTTCCTTGTTGGTTAGTTATTTGCAAATTAAATCAAACCTCAATTCAATCGTCGGTGTTATCGTGACTGCGTGGCGAGGGTGTCGGGCAGGTGATGGAGGGGGGGGGGGGGGGGGGGGGGTCTATGTGTGGGTCCGTCGGCGCACGCGCAGAACAAAGGGCGCGCCGTGAACCGCGACCGACGCGCTTCGGTACGCCGCGCCCGAGCCAACACGCCTCGATATGCATGCTGTACTGATTTTTTAATGGAAATTTTGTCTGACTGAGATATCGTATACCTACATATGTTTTATATGACATTGGTTACAACGGAAAGAACGTTAAATAAAAACAAGAGGGCTACAACTAAGTACTGACTCGGTGACTCTACTACAACTAAGTACCTACTGACTCAGTGACTCTACAATTTTATTACAAGTCTAGACGCACACTATTTTGGGAAAGTACCTATATTGCATTTAGATATAAATAATACTAGCCATACTAACTTAAAGCTTACTCAGTAGATATTATTATATTATATAACTATAAATTAACAATTGACACTTTAAAGATAAGGTTTATAATGTTGTTTATAACGATTATTTGACAAATGACTATCAACAACTCCTGCAAATGATGTCCATTCCTAATAAACGTTTTACCGATAACTTAACAATTGACAACAGCTTCTGCTAGTAATTTGTTTTTCTAATAAAATGTTAATTGTTCCAGGTGGCTACACGACCGGCGGTCCTCGCGAGACCAACACGTACGGGTACTCGGAGGCGAGCGGCGCGCCGGCGCCCTCGGCGGCGTCCCCGCTGGACGAGTACAACTACCCGCCGGAGTACCCCGCGCCATCAGCGCCGCCCGCGCAGCCCTACCTGGACGAGTACTACCACCACGCGCATGCGCACCCCCAGCCGCTGCTCACACACGAGCCCAAGTACCAGCCACATGCCTACACCAAGCCGTATCCTAGAGGTGAGCTTTGATGTTCAGTCATAGAGCTAAGTGGATAAAAGATTGTTTCAAATCTGGCGGTTCATTGTAAAAACACTTGATTGCAGCTTTGCATTTATTGCTTACCTACACAAGTCTTACAACACTGCATTAACTAACCAAATCCCTAAACTACGTAAATGAAATAAATTGATCTCTATCAGAAACGACACCTTCAGAAAAATCAATTCCTAACAGTCATCAGCACTGACACAACTACAAAATAAGCACTTTGATATAATCACACGGCTTCGTAATTATAACAAACTTGGGCAGTCCCTCATTAGGGAGATCGCAAGACAGCGGGCCTGACTCGGTCACTTTAATTGATGCGGTGTACAGTTTCACAGTAACACACTCATTTACTAAATTGAATCTTTCATGTGGTTATTATTTAGTGGTTATCGTGTTACTTTTACATTTTTACGCGTGTTTCACATTAATTAAAGTAATTAGTGTAAATAATTTAATTTTAACAAATAAATAATTGTCATATATTACTTGTAATAAAATCTATCCATAATTGTTACATTACATATAAGGCAAAATACGTTTATAAAGTCCATGTTTCGTCTCGATGTTTTCCTTAAACGCTGCAAATATTAATAATATAGCTTAAAATTAAATCTACACTTAGAACATAATATGAAACCCGTCAGCTATTAGTCCACCAGACTTTGCTATCTGACAATGAATTTTTAAATACATATTATAGATAAATTACACATAGACACAGAACAAATGATGATACTCATCACACAATGATTTGTCCTGGGTGGGAATCGAACCTACGACCTCCGGTTTAGCAGTCAGGGTCACTAATCACTTGACCAAGGCCTGTCATTGATATTATAAGTCGTTATACATAAGATTAAAAAATGTAATTGGTTGTGTAATCATTGCCAAAGATTAAATTTGATAAATGTGAATTTTGTATTTGGGAATATCCAGTTTGATAAAAATGGTTTAAATCTTGTTTTTTTATTGTCAAAACAAAATAATTCAAATCAATAAATATTATGTTTTAATTTGTTACATCAATCAGTGTGCGATTTATTTAAATACCCTCATAACGTTTATAAATGTAATATTAAAAATGATTGTCAAAGTTTGGAATACAGTCAATCTATAGTTTAACGCTCACACACACAGGTACTCCGCACCAAATATCTTGCCATTCTAATAAGGGCTTTAAATCGCGTGCAATAAAGTAAATTGTATAATGACAACATCAAACGGTGCTGTTGTGGTGAGATTTCAGTAACCACCACATACTGTCGTCAACAGTTATTGTAATTGCATCATTGTTCCATACATCATAGAACACTTTTTTCGTTTACCAGGCGGCGGCGGTCGGTACGGCGGCGACGGCTACGGCGAGAGCTACGTACAGGAGTACGGCGGCGCGTGCGCAGAGTGGAACGAATGGCCCGCCGACCAGCACGCGCTGATCCCACAGGACAAGCTTGCTTACCCCGCGTCTGGACCTTGCTTCACCGGTACGTGTTACATATATATACCTATCTACTTATTTAATGTAATTATTTTAAAAACCGTTCGTGAATCTTTGTTGGAAAAAAAATTGAACTGTTCTAAGCTAATTCGATAATATTACTATGAGCACAAATCTAGATGATTAATGACTGGTAATTCACAACAGCAATCACAACACCAGCACTAAGCACTATCAGAGAAAGCTACTAGCTAGTATTCACTTTACAGACTTGCTTTAAAAAAATTTTACTGTCACTTGTACATAAAGTCGACGCACGCACGAAAATCAACCTTATCACTGAAATAAAAGCACTAATATTGCACTTAAAGTCGTATATCGTAAAGCAACTGTGTTCCACGCTTGCAGGTTCAGGTCCCATCCAGCTGTGGCAGTTCCTGCTCGAGCTCCTCACAGACAAGAGCTGCCAGGGCTTCATCTCGTGGACCGGCGACGGATGGGAGTTCAAGCTCACCGACCCCGATGAGGTAATATATTCTTTCAAATAGCTACCCAAACATCACAATCAATTGAATATACCAGAGCTCTTAGTTTCACTATAAAATTGTAAAGGCTTCAAAAGTCGAATAGGCTACGGGTCGTTGTTTTTGTTTTAATTATATTTACGCAGTATGTTTTCGGGTGAAATCCAGTAATGTTTAATCTTTGCTAATATTATAAATGCGAAAGTAACTCTGTCTGTCTGTCGTCTGTCACTTAATCACGCCAAAGCTACTGAACCGATTTAAATGAAATTTGGGTACACAGATAGTCTAGAGCCTGAGAAAGGACATAGGCTACTTTTTGCCGCGATAACGGACATCCAAGCGGGCGAAGTCGCGGGAAACAGCTAGTTTAATTATAAACGAATATGTTTTTCCAGGTGGCTCGGCGTTGGGGCATCCGCAAGAACAAGCCCAAAATGAACTACGAGAAGTTGTCCCGCGGGCTGCGCTACTACTACGACAAGAACATCATCCACAAGACCGCCGGCAAGCGCTACGTCTACCGCTTCGTCTGCGACCTGCAGAGCCTGCTCGGGTAAGTCAAGCTTTTATGAATAATATTGTAAAACTATCGAGGTTAATGAACTATTAAAGAAAGAAAGAATTAGTCATCATTCTGTTGCAATCTGCAGGGTCTTCCTGGGTCAGTCAAAAAGGAATCTGTTGCCTTTCATAACCCTATTCTTGACGAAGTTTTTAGTTAGTTAAATAAAGGTAAACCCTTTAGTAATAAAATCAATGAGTAAGTGCGAGTAGTCTATTATAAAAAAGAATACAAGTGCCTATCTCTTAAAATAAAATCTATTAGGTACTTTATCGATCTCCAGATTTCTTTGGAAGATGAGACCTATCTATCCTCCACTAAAAACTGCCCACCGTAGCTCTTTATAAATACTAGTACCAGAAATTGTTAGAAAAAGCTATGCAAAAGTACCTATTATGCTAAAAGGTTAAAAGAGATGTAATGAACTAATTTAACAATTTGCTTCAATTTCAGAATATCGCCCGAACAGCTGCACGCAATGTACGAACCTAAAATGGAGAAGAAAGACGAGGACTGAGCGAAGCCGCGCCCGCGCCCCCCGCACCGCTCCCCTCCGACACCTCCGACCGACATTTATTAAAACACCACTCTCACTCCAGACTCCCACAGTCTTCTCCTGTACGACCTACAGTCAATCACACGTCAGTGGTTAAAACTTCATATTGACAGCAACAAGTTTTAAGGTTGACATTCGAATTTCCTTGTTACCACTGATGCGTGGCCAACTATACCCGTACTAACTGACCATAGATCTGGCATCCTTCCACACCAGATTTAAATAAGTGTGTATCAAAACAGCTAATAGCTAACACCGTAGGCCTGGAGCCTATAACAATCATTAAGATTATATATTCATTTTTAGAATTTCATAATATTAAAATGGATTTGATCTCATACGCAGCCACCAGTGGAATTAATATTAACCAACTAATGAAGGCTAACACCGCAAAGGTCCTATGTTATAGTTCACGATATATTTTACCTTCATAAAGTATATGTACCCATGTAACCAATGGTGCCTTATGGATAACTTGTTGTTTCATTTTGGGTTTGCAAGTATTCGATTTGATTGCATCGGACGCACGCGCGCCGCGCTCGCCGCGCGTTACGACTGAGCGCAGTATTACGGAGCACTACATTCTATTGTCTACGTATCAAGTCAATGTGATAGCGTCTACAACTTTGCGACAAGTCAATTTATTTAAATTCTTATAACACAAATGAACATAATTCAGCGAGATAATCAAAACTTAGTGCTAAAATAGTAAATTTTACTATAACTTTAATGATAACTGTAAATATAAGTTAATTTTGTTACTTTATAAAATAATTAGGTATTATATTATAGTAGTTGTTAAGTGTTGTATGTTTAATTCGCAAATTGTTGCAATATGCGATTAAATTAATGAGTAGTCAAAATGTGGACGGACATAAAACGATTTTTTATTCAGAGATTTTAGTCCAAAGATTATTGAGTCCCACCAATTGGTAAGGATATGACAAAATTACCAAAGGGACTTCTCAAGTGTCTATGTTTCGAAGTTATTTTAATATTTAACCTGTTTTATCGACCAGTGTTTTCCAAAACAGTGATATCATTACAATTCACTCAACAAACAGACAACAGAAGCTCACATGTACGTAAAGAACTACTTTTGTATCCGCTATGGAAAGGGCGATCGCAACGCCGGGTGACGTCAACTTGTCGCTGATCTCGTGGTAAGGGATTGTAATGTCTTACTAGTTATGAAATTAAATTAGTTGTATTATTTTCAATTTTTATAGCTCCTAGCGTACACCGAAGATATGTCGATAAGTTTTATTTTGTAAAATATCTCTCCTCCATCAATATAATACCTACTTGATCATGTTTCGTTTTGTGCAATGAGGTTGGTAGGTTTGGATTAGTAAATCATTTTATCTCGCACGGTGCTGTCCGCTCGGTTTTAACTAAAACACTAAACAATTTTAAACGATGTCTTCCCCGTATTATAAATTGAATAGGTCTGACTCCAGTTATCGTAGGTTCTCCTTTACTGTTTACAAATAGCAAATTATACAGTTGAATAAGTATATTGTATTTTGCTCCTGTTTTATGTGCTGATATATCTTTACACGTTTACATGTAAGCGACGCCATTATTAAGTGAGACCTATTTGTAGTTACGGCCAAATTTTGAATGTATAAGTGTCGTTGTATGTATTGATGGAAGATATAAAATTAAATATATATATTTACGAAATCACATGTTGTTTTTCATTTGATTTGATGGCGTGCCTTTACTCCAAGTACCTATTATATCAGTAAGAACAATAACTTTAGGTGAGTAAGTATTATTAGAAGGTATTTTTGCAATTATATCAACAAGATGTAGGTAAGGTAAATATATTGATAGGGACCGAGGACTGACTATAACCAATGATTGATGAATTACTTTCGCATTTATAATATTAGTAAGGATATTATAAATGCTAATGTAAGTCTATCTGTCTGTCTGTCACGCTTTCATGGCAAAACTACCGAACCAATTGAAATGAAATTTGGTATACAAATAGTCAAGAGCCTGAGAAAGGACATAGGCTACTTTCTTCCCGCGATAACTGACATCCACGCAGGTGGAGCCCGCGGGAAACAGCTAGGCTAATAATAAATAACCGAATACTAAGTAAAAATCATGCTGCTTACTTATATGGTACTAGCTGTCCCCCACGACTTCGTCCGCGTGTTTTACTTTCATGGGTTACGTGTGTTTTGCGCGAAACCCTAATTCTTTTTCTAAAATAAAAGTACATAAATCAATAATATAACCTCAGCCTCAGACCACGACCAGAGAATATCAGAAGTAAATAATATTTTACCCGATTTTGCAACATTTTTCATTGATGCTCCGCTCCTATTGGTCGTAGCGTGATGTTATATAGCCTACCTATAGCCTTTCTCAATAAACGGTCTATCCAATACAAAAAGAATTATTCAATTCGAAATAGTAGTTCCTGATATTAGCGCGTTCAAACAAACAAACAAACTCTTCAGCTTTATAATATTAGTATAGATTGAAATTTCGGTGACTTCCTCGTAGTCACTCAGATAGACACACCAGTATGACTATCACGATTTTTTTCCCTGTTATATTATATTCTTTATGGTACACCATGGTATGGTAAAGTTAATAAGGGTACAATGGCGGTCTTATCGCCAATAGAGATATCTTCGAGACATCCTCAACAAACGTTGAGATAAACTACCTACATATACACTTTTACTAGGGTTGCCAGATGGCCGGGAAATCCGGGAATGTCCCGGAATTTTTCTTCTGGTCCCGTGTCCAGTAATTAGACCTTATTGTCCCGGATTCCGAAATCCTACTAGTTTTTTATAACAATATACCTTCTAACAACGAATGATACCTACGGCTGGCCTGCCGTATGAGCACGTATCGTATCCATCAACGAGTAAGAAAAGGTTCACAGGTTTTATCGATAAATGGACCACTGATCCTGATTTTAAAGACTGGATTTATTTATTTGGGTTACACATATAATTACGGGCAAACACAACATTTACAACACAGACGCCAATTACCGCTTAGCTAACTTGTGTAGAAAACAGAGGTCAATAGCGGCAAACAATTTAGGGAATGAAAAACAAATAGAAGACATTGAGCATGACAAACATTCAAACATGAAAAACATTAAAACAAGACAAATATATGAAATCTCGAATTTCTGTTACCCGAATCTTAAAACCCCGAAAACGGTTAGTAGAACTTTTAAAAGACAGATGTAATGAATGACAACTTTATAAGTAAAATTTATATTTTAATTTTCCAGATGAATCAATTTCCAGGTGAACTAAAACCAAATTTCCAAAAAGTATTTTGTGTATCCCATATTCTCATAATCGAGATATAGTTTTACCAGATTCTCAGAATACTTTTTTTTGTTTCCCATCGTACAATTTTCAAAGAAATTATTACCACATTTTTTTTAATCTTTTTATTTGGTTCCCATACAATCATATTCCTGATAAACTATTGCCAGATTTTCATAATCTTTTCATTTGGTTCCCATACAATCGTGTTCCAGCTCAACTATTATTGTTTTATTTGCCCATTACAGATTTAAATGTCAAAATCGACTCAGCAGGTTAGGTTAGAACTGCGAGCGAAGCGAGCGTGAAAACTGGGTTTTCATTCATCTTTACTTCTACTCTTTGGATTTAAAATACAAGGATTTAGTTTTTCGGGATATCGTTATTTGAATTTAAAAAATCTTGATTGAAAAAATCTGGATATCGTTTGTCTGGATAGCAATTAACTGTATTTCAAAAATTTGTGTTTTAAAAATCTAGATTTTGTGCATGTAGATTTCGTGTCTGGAACTCATTCGTCTGGATCCTAAAACGTCGTACAAATGAATAAATGGGCAATAGAAATTCGGAGTTGCGATTATATGGCAAACAAAACTTCGGAATTTTAAGAAACGGAATTATGAAAAAATGTAAAAACGTTTTCGGGATTATGATATTCGGAATATTAAAATTCGGGATTAAGATAACCGTAGAGAAGCCATGTGTGGATATAGAAAGAAATGAGTTTATTGCAATTTTCAAAAGTGTGTAACTCGGATATCGCAATACAATATGAAGTATATGTATGTACATGATGTATGTTAATTTCTTACCAAAGTTTATCCAATCAACAAACCACAAGAATTTGCGCTTAATATTTGTTTTAATATAATATTATAACTAGCGTTTATTGCCTCCTTAGTAGGTTAACGTTTACATACTTATATAATAAAAGTATATTTTTTTACTATGGCCGCGGCCCGACACCTTTATCCTAGAATTGTCCCGGACGTGATAAGTTTCTATCTGGCAACCCTAACTTTTACCGTATACTATTATCGGACCGTTGGTTTGATCGTGTGCGTAACACAGAAGTGTTAAGGAGAGCCAATGTAGGTGGCATTGAAGCATACCTCATGAGGAGACAGCTTCGTTGGTGCGGACATGTACTGCGCATGCCGCCGGATACTAGAGTGGCCAAGCGCATCCTCTACTCCGAGTTGCAGGAGGGCAAACGAAAATGTGGCGGACAGCTGCAACGATACAAGGATGTGCTGAAGCGCCACATGAAAAGCTGTTCTATAGATCCGTCTCAGTGAGAGAATCTGGCATCTAACCGTAGAGACTGGAGAAGCCGCGTAAAAGCCAAAGTCTATGACTTTGAAGCACGCCGACTTTCTGAGCTGGATGCCAAACGAGATGAGTTGAAAACTCGACCACCCGTAGCTATCAACTACAACTTTGTGGCTGGTACCCTGACATGTCCGCAGTGTGCGCGGACTTTTACGCATAAAATTGGGTACGCCAGCCACATGAGAGCACACGCACGCCAATAGAGTCGAAGTAGTCGCCGTTACCGAAATCGGTGTGGAAGATTATTATTATTATTATTATACTATTACTTATACACGTAAATAATACTATATAATTATTATACTGCATACTTTGCAAAGTAGTCAGTGATGTGATAGAAAATGATCCATAACTAATTTTTTGAAAGTGTTTAGTGACTGAGCCTGTCTTATTTGTATAGGGAGTGTATTCCACAAACGCACCCCTTGAATCGTAAAAGATTTATCAAAGAACCTTGTGAAGAGCGGTGGCATTTTCAGTTTCAAATTAGTCACACCGCTTAATTTTATACATCTTGTACATAGTGCTGTGAAAAATGCAATACTTTGTCGACGACAAACTCTTTTATTTTATTAATAAAAAAAATAAAGTATCTCAAGTAGCTACCTGCACGCACAATAAAATAATTTTTCCTATGATTGGTAGACATAATTTATAATTGGTGATAAACGGAATCAGGCGGGTACCACCATTAAAATAAAATTTGGATAAAATATCAGATCAATTAATTGTATTATGTCGAATATTTCTTATTGAAATACAGTCGCAAATTGCACGGTGATTCGTTAAAGGTAATAAATGGTACTTCTTACAGAGGTTGTCTGGCTATTTTTTAAAATTTAGATACGTACTTTGTCACCTTACATAAGCTGCGTAATGTTATGTGCGAATTGTTGATCGTAATCTTCGATTATAAAGATTTGTTTTAATTTATTTATTTATAGAAAAAAAAACCACAACGAGTGTGCTTTAGACAAGCGACTGAAGTTAAACTTTATATACGAAATGTAACTGACTATGAGAAAAAGAGAGAAAGAAAATGTGTGCTCGCACCTCTCCCTTGCCCTACAGTAATATACGAAACGTAACTTACGAAACATAAAAAACTACACTTTCTGCTTACCCTTCTCCTCCTCCTTCTCTCCCCCCTTCCTCTCCTCCTCTTGCTCCTCCTCTTTCTAACACTTTTCGTAACGCTGTGGTCACGCGTTCACCAGCTTACTCCACAAGTCAAGCGTGCGTAAAGAATGTTTACTTTTAGTTGTTATTTGGTCCTTTAATATTACTCCCACACTGCAGATCCTGATGTTCGCCAAGGAACGACCAAGGACCGGCGAAAACCATTAATTGGGCCTGTGTGAATGCGGCATTTAGGCAGTTGTGCGTAGAGACCTGCAGAGGGCATTGCTGTATGTAAACAAAGTCAGACACTCTGAGGTTATACCTGCCCAATATCCGCTGGTTTTATACCGGTGTATACAAAAATATGAAACTTAAATTGACTACTTAACTAATTACACCCAGACACCAAATAATGGTCATGTTTGTAACACAAAGATGGTATTCTATTTTTAAATTCTATAAATTAAATTAATCGTCTTAATACCCACCCTAAGAGGATTAATTTTAGTTACTATTTTTTTTAATAAAGAAGGGCTTGTGGCTAATTGTAAGCCATACGGTTTGGCCGATAATAAAGGTTGATCCGTAGATAGGTAAGTATTTGTTAACACATCCAGACACTCCTCAGTGCTTTGGAAAGCACGTTAAGCCGTTGGTACCGTCTGTGTCATACGTTAATCTCTGTAAGTCGTTAAATCATTGCACTCTTACTATGGAATTAAACTTACAATAAAATGGATTAGGGAGATCAGAGCATAGACTAAAGTGTATCGGGTCAGACAGGCAGTAGCTCCATGTAAAATACGGTATTTAGCTAAATACAGAAAGATTGGAAGCAGACCCTAACAAAAATAAAGGAAAAAGTTAGGCGGAAATTAAGCCGTTACGGTCGCGTAGGTTTTAAAAGTTAATTTTAATAACTATTCATTTTCGAAATGATAATGGCGCGTTAAGCCATTGATCACAGGTTCGAGTCCTGCTAGAGGTTTAAGTTTTTCTGTCTACTATTTGTATTTAATTACGAAATGGTATAAATTTTAAATACCTATATACTAGCAATGATGGTTTAGTTCTGTCAAGTGTCAAGTTATCTAACATCTGTGGTCCAATCTCACAATCTGTCAATAGGAAAGTTAGGTTATCTTATTATTTTTAAAACTTATTTTCTTACTACAAAAAAATGCGACTATCTCAGGTATTGAATCGACAACACATTGGTTTTATGTTTAAAAAACATTGGGTTGTTCAAGGAAAACGAGTACCTATTGACTGTGGTGTTGAAGAAGTTTTAAAGGCTAAAGGCATTCCAGTTGAAGATGCCCTGGATTTTGTTAAAGAGCCTAATGAACCGGAAAGGTAACATAAAACACACTTTATTTTCCTTTAACTGATCGCAAATGTGCACTATATCTTTTAACTCCCTAAATAAACCCAGAAAATATAAACAGTTTTCTAGCTCTCTGTAAGTTTTCATAACACAATGTATTAAAGTTTAAGTATTTCTTCTATTTACAGAGTTAATATAGTAGGACCTTTTGAGCCACCACTACCGCTGGACGAAAATCATCCAGAGTACAAAGCAAGGCCATGCTACACTTTAAAAAGTACAAATGTGCTCTTAGAGGGAATATCTCAGGCTCAAGTACTGACTAAATCAATTATAGCAGAGAACAAACTCCCACCTAAGATAGAAGAACTAGCAGAGATGCCAGCACCTGCAGCGATTCATGAAAATATTAAAAAAGCTATTTTGTCTGCTAATGTTTTTGATTGTGAACAGAAAAAACTACCAAAGATAAAGGATAAAGATCGCCCTGCATATAACTTCCCCAGAATACTTGGTATAACAGACAAGAGACGAAAGTAAATATTTCCTGTTTTTTACTATTTCAAGTTGCATTGTTAGCCTGCAATACTTCTATAGAATAGAATCTCAATTTTTCTATTACCTAAATAAATATTCAATATAATTGTAGGAAACCTACTAATATTATTTATTATTTTTAGCCAAATTCTAACTAATAGATTACTGCAACTGGTTGAAAAGAGCAGTGACAGTGAAGTCAGCCTGTCTAAATATGTCTTGAATGACGTTGAAAGCCATACTGTCTTTGACAAGGACGATGAACTGATACAATTCCAGGACTTGTCTCATATTTTGGTAACAAGTAACAAACCTGTTGTTCATGATTTGGAAAAGGATGTAACATTTAAAGAGATCCCTGATTTATATCCTGTTAAGCATACAGTGACATTGCCTCCTGAGCATTTTTATAGTGAAACAAGCAAGTACCGTAAGTAAATAATATTATGTATTCCACACATTGTACCCCTTTATTCTATATAATTATTTCCATAGGAAAAACACCCATGTTCTGTAAATATGGATGATCAGAATTCCATATACTAAAACCAAGAATACAAGCTACTGACCTTTGTACATGTAAGACTTATACAGCTTAAAATATTTCAGCAATCCGCCCAAGTGTACGTGTGAGACACCCACACACAACATGGCTGCACTACAACAGCACAGAAGTGAAAAACATCTATGAGACACCGGTGACCGAGGAGCAAATCCTTGGGAGATCATTGACACATGCATTTACTGTTGCCAGTGCCTATGCCAAGCAAATACATGGGGTATGTTATGTAACCAATTCCTATTGTCCATAAGTGTTTGGTTCCCTGTTATAACTGATAATGACGGGCCTGTTGGTCTAGTGGTTAGTGACCCTGACTGCTAAAACGGAGGTCGTGGGTTCGATTCCCACCCAGGACGAATCTTTGTGTGATGAGCACGATCATTTGTTCTGTGTCTGGGTGTAATTTATCTATAATATGTATGTATTTAGAAATATATAAGTATGTTTATCAGTTGTCTGGTTGCCATAGCACAGGCTCTGCCTAGTTTGGGATCAGATGACCGTGTGTGAGATGTACCAAGATATTATTATAACTCATGAGATAAAATACTAGATTTATTTTAATTTGGTGTTTAACTATTTTGTTTTGGTATGTGGATCACTTATGAATGGATGTGATAACTTATGAATAGATAATTGGATACTTACCTTTGATTTTATTCATTGTTGTCTTATGGAACATCATACGATAGATCTATGAAAAAATGATCTATTTTGATTTTTCATTTTGGTAAATATTCTGATTTATTTAGAATGCCATATAGAATACATTTTTTTTTACCTACCACAACAGTTATCACTAAATCAGTTTTTTATTATAATCTAAGCTTTTATTTAAATACTTCATTACTATATTAATGGGGAGAGGCTATTGGAGTTGCCGAGTGGACACTCACAAACTGAAATGATGATATACATAAATAACACATAATTTAATTACAATTATTACCTGTTTCCAAGTACTTAATGTATACATGTCACTAATAAATATAATATGTTAACTTTGTCATAGGAAGATGTAAAGGACCTACCTGAGCCAATATACATAAATTGTATACAAACAGATGGACAGAAATATCATTTTGGTGTGTTGGAGCTAAACACACTGAATGTAGATGGGACTGAGGGCACAAAGAACATCTGGTACAGCAAGAACAACCTAAAGCTTTACGACTCTAGCCGCTATTCCAGTGGCATGCCAGTTTTAGAAAACTATAATAACAAGGTTTATGGATACATAAATGCTTTATACAACTGCTAAACCTTCATTACCTATTACTGTAGTCTAATTATATAATAGAAATATAAAGAAATGGTTTTATTTCATCACAACACGCACATCGCGCAGCATATATTTAAACTGCAATCGTAATTATATAAATCTCTATTACTTCTATTTAAAACAAACCATAGAGTATGTGATAAGAAAGCAAAGTATGATTGTAATGTATTCATGTGTATATCCCATTATATTTACAAGAACATAAATACATTTATTTCAGATTAGAATAGATAATGCTTACACATACCGAAACACTTTGTACATTAAATAATAGTACATTAGGTAATCGAAACAAATAGTTTTTAACAAGCTCATTTATCCATCGCGAATTTTTGCAGTCGACGTCTTCTCAGTTCATCAGCATCGGCATCAGTCTTGTCTCTGAAATTTAAAATTTATGGTCAATCAATAGAGACTGCAAGAATAGCCAAGTGGTATAAGACACGCTGACTACTACTTTGCGCGGGTTCTATCCCCGCATGAGACAAGCATTTTGTGTGATCTACAAATGCTTGTTCTAAGTCTGGGTGTTCTTTGTGCATGTGATTTGAATGTTAGCGAAACCCCCCGCGACACAAGGATTAAATTCCTTAGTGGGGTAGTAGTTTTTTTTTATACAAAAAAAAAACAAATTGTTTACAAGGACCTACTGCCTTCTTAAATATTAATGTAAGTAACCCTCGAATACTGAAACGTAACTCAACTATAAGACGTTTTTAAATGTCTATCTGTCACTACTTTACGCTTTAAAGTGACAGAGACAGCATGAGTTACAGATACATCGATTTTAAAGTTATAGTACATAGCCAATGTGGGTTCCCAATAGACGTAGGCCCCGTGGAAGACCCAAGCGGAGATAAGAGGGATGAACGCGTACAAGGCGTGGCAACAAAAACCTATCAAAATAAACGTTTGGAAAGAAGAAAGGAAGGCCTTTGCCCTGCAGTGGGACAGTTCAGGCTCAAAATAAATAAATGTTACACAAGTTATGAGTGTGAACTTATACAGCTAAATATAGAAATAACAATTACCTATTAGAGTCTGTAGTAGTATCGGGTTGCATACTCGAGTCCTCTGTTAGGTTGGCCTTGCTCGTGGAGGGCACGGCCGCCGGCTGCTTGTAGCTAGAAGTGGTCGGCACTACGTCCGGCTCCGTCTTCACCTGGGACGTCGACGCAGACGGAATCACCTCTTCTATTTTACTGGAGAAACAAAGATTATGAATGAAAGAAGCTTCATGAATAGCTGAGAGTTATAAATCACATTAAATCCCAGACCCACTCAAGACACATACCATTCCCTAGAGCGCGAGTCAATTTTTGTTAAAAGGAGATAAGCAATTACATAATATATACGACCATATTAACATTCGTCGCTTATTTACGATGCTTTGGTCACTGCTGCATATTGGCTTAGATTCAAAATGCTGTTTCATCATTAATTCAGATGATAAAAACGTCGTCAAACAATTTTCAGCTTTGTCCTCATATGTCACTGGTGGTATAAGATATCAATCAGGCAGATAAATGAAAAGATATTATTATGTGACCCAGCATTATTTAACAGATAATTACGTTTCATAATTTCTGCAACAAGTTATGCAACGCTGACGTCAACGAATACTGAAATAATGAACTATAACAAGAATGTTACTTTTGTTTTTATAAAGGTTAAAATAGTTATTAATCCTCTGATCGAAAACGCAACATTCGTGTTATATATGTAACAGGCTTTACTGCATTGAGCTTGCTTTTATATACACTAAAATCTCATATAAGCCTATGTATTATGAGCTTACATATCCGTTTGTGTAGAGACGGTTGCGTTGTTCTGAGGTAGGTTGGCCACGACTGTAGAGTACTGCTGCATAAGAAGCACCGAAGCATCCAGCATTGCTTGAATTTCTCGAAGTAACTATAGAAAGAAAAACAAATGACGATTTAATTTAGTATTCCGATTTACAATTATTTGTGTATTAAAAAATAAGGGCGGCCACAATTATACAGAATACGAAATATACGGTAGACGACTTTATAGGTATCCAATTTGTTTAGGCATTGCCAGTCACCCAACACGTTAACATCATATATAGAGATCATTATTCCACGACATTTAAGAAAAAATGAAAATAAACATACTTATAATTAATCCTGAAGCTGCTTGACTGAAGATCTCAAGTGTACCTGAATCTGAGAGTCTGGGAATCTGAGAGTTTTTGTTGACATATTCGTTTATTTATTATTGTATCTCCAATAAACAAAACACAGGATACAAAGAATAGACAAAATTATAGTGTACGTAATAATATGAGTTGCAGTCCTCAGTTAAGGAGACCACAGCAATATAATTACACAACTAGGTGATATTTGTTTATATATAATGTTTATTTTACCTGTAATCGAGCCTCAATATTCCTGCGTTCGTTGCCCTCCATGCGTTGCAGCTCAGCGGTGGTGAGGTTGGCGAGAGATGCGGGTCGTGGCGGTGGTGGCGGCGGCATGCCCCACGCCATCATGGCTGTAGCGAAATAAAATAAATAATAAAACAAAAGATTTGTAAATCAAACACAGTCAATGTAAACCACTGTTGTACACCAACATGTAGCTTGATACTGAAAATTGATTTGTAGATTTTTTTATAGGAAATAGTCTATACAGTTTGAAACCCCACACGGGTTAGATGTTATGTAAATTCTTTCTATAGCCATGTAAATCAAAACATTTTTTATATTAAAACCTCGGTCTGGATGGATACTTGTTCTGAATCTCTGATCTGATTTACTGTGTTAGTTTTACACAAAGAACCCAAAAAATTATGATAAACATAAAAATAAATACATATATTTTGGTGAATGAAGTCTGTCATAATTTTTTCCATACAGCGATACCCGCCATAACAATAGATAAAGTACAGAAAAACCCTTTCCAATGATGTACCATTTAATGTTATTGGGTCCAAGTCTGGCCTCTTTTTACTTTTTGAATTATAATATTAGTATTGATATGATTGTACGTACGTGGCGGCGGCGGCATGTTGGGGAAGGGCGGCGGCACGGGCCCGGGCGGCGGCGGCGGCGGTTGCGGCGCGGCGGGCGCGGGCGCGGGCGCCGGCGTGGGCTCGGGCGCCGGCGCGCGCAGCACGTTGAGCCGGCACGTCGGGCACGTCTGCTGCCGCTGGAACCACAGCCGCAGGCACGCCGCGTGGAATATGTGGTTGCACGGCAGCTTCTTTGCACCTACACATACAAACATTTATATTCCTTATCTACACACACAAACACACAAATAAATATCTCCATTTAATTGCTTTTTTTTGGGTTTTCAGGTCCTGTGCTGTATGACTATGACTAACAGGCAAAAGTTTTCCTCAAATCCAAGTTATTTTAGTGTAGTAGTAGTAGGTGTCTAGTAGTTTAGTGCTTTAGTAAGTTAAGTTTTAAGAAAACTTTTATTACATACCTACAGGTAATTGTAGATATTTACTAGATTGTTTCTTTTCTTGATTGATTTAATTTATACAACAATTTCTTGACAAACTTATAAAAGTGATCGGGTTTATAAACAGTTTCGCAAAATCGATTATTTAATCTTACACAATCACGGCTAATGACCTAACGGTGTAGACCTGAGGTTAGGGCTTAGCGATATGTATCTTATAACGAGTTTATTATTGTCATGAAAAAGAAAACTATACGGAAACACACGTCACATATTTAGCAATTTTACTGAGTATTCGAGGTCATCTCACTTAGCACATCGATATGAATTGTTAAACGTAAATCTTAATGTTAATTAAACCACACAATTTCAGGTTTCACTGACCTTGTACTTTATCAACACGAATGCTACGAATTGAATAACAACTTGCGGTTTTATAAATATGTATACATATTGCTTTTATCAACATAGATACAATGTACATGGTTATGAAATATGTTTAATACCCGAGTCGCCTTTCTGTCCCAACGGATGCGTGTGTTATTATTGTTTACTAAATAATAATAATACCAAATTTCAGTGTGAAATCTACTAGCTCTGTTATGAGTACCTTAGAGTAAGTAGTTGCCCATTACTAAATTAAATGTATCCACAATTTATATGTAATTAATACAAGTAAGAAGAAATATGTTGATTATGTCAAAACTTCGATAAAAACAACGTGTCGAATATATATTATAAAGTCACGAACGAAAAGAGTCTGTGATAAAATTCAATATGTACGGAATTTAAAAAATATGCAACTAAAGAGATAACGGAATTTAAAAAATATGCAACTAAAGAGATAACAAATAATCACGTATTACTTATATAAAATAACGGTTCACTTACACTTTATATAAATAAGTAGAGAAGAAACTGCTAATACACCACTTTTTGGCTTAATTTACGATGTTTAGTAATTGCACTAGCATCGTTTTTATTATAACAAACTTGTAAATTCATATGACTTTAAATATTGTCGAGTTAACATAAATTAAAAAGTAGTTAACAGCTGTATTTTTTCTTTTCAGTAAGTGTGACGTGGTGTGTTACTATTGAATGTTTAAAAGCTATACGTACTAGTGCATACAGCACTGAAACATAGGTATGTCTGTAGTAATGTACAAAGTGGGAGATTAGAAGACAGGTCGTTGACTTTCAAAATCAATCAACTTAGTCTGCATCGGTCCACTGGTGGACACAGGCTCAAGTTGCGCCATAACACGTTCCACGTCATTCGCGTCATTACCAGCTACCTTTTTCAGGTCGTCGGTTTATCGAGCAAGGGGCATCCTACATTATGGTATGGTTGCCTATTCTCATTAAAGGACTTGACTGCTCTATTGGCCATAGGGCTTTTAACAGACATGCCTAGCACGCTTAGTTCTAAGACAATCATATTTTTCAATCTTTTTCCTAGAATATAGTGTTTCGGGAGTATTCTTCTTTGCTTATTTAAGATCCCGGCTTACGTCGTATGCAGTGATGGGTGCGTAGTGAACTTGTCCCATCATAAAAAGATATGAACAACTTCAGCAAACTGCCCCTTTAGCTTACTAGTTTCGTAAGCTTTGTTTGTCAGTCTGTGTACTACTTTTAGTGGAAAAGTAGGAGAATAAATAGTACACAAAAAAAGTTACAGCATTACAAAAACATTATCAGTTAAACAAACAACTTACCAGTGTGCATTTCTTCTCGACATATGATGCATTCGTTGTCCGCAGCGGCAAGTTCAGCGGGAGTCGCGTCAGGGTACAGGGTGTTCATGTTACGTATAGCGCGACGCGACAACACCACATCGTTGTAAGCTTTCTTGAAACTCCTGCAAATAAGGGGTTAACCGTTAACATAATAATATGATTTATGTTGGAAAGTGATAACATCCTTAGATAGATTTTTCTTTACCTGACACCTATTATTAATAACAAGTCTGTAGATGGTTTTTACAAATAGAGACTATATAGATATAATAATAATCATATAATAATATCTTGAGACAACTAACACATGGCCACCTGATCTTAAACTAGGAGGAGCATGTATTATGGCAACCAGATAACTAATAAACATACTTATATATTTCTAAATACAAACATTTTATAGATTAATTACACCCAGACACAGAACAAATGTTCATCCTCATGCCACAAAGATTTGTCCTGGGTGAAAATCGAACCCACGACCTCCAGCTTAACATTCAGGGTCACTAACCACTAGACCAAGAAGACAGTTAATATTTTGACTTAAACACCATTCAAATTTTATCAATAACCTGGATAGGTTCAGGTGTTATCACCATCTTTGCAGTTTTAATTTTTATAGTCATCCTAACTTGTAGTATGAGTTATAATGAGCAAAGTATTAATGATGACTCTGTTGTTTTTTTTTATATACAATTGGGCCATCATTAATACTGCTTAAATAAACTTAATCAACTATACTGATCAACAATCTTAAACCTGTTATTGACCAAACTGTCAAAGTTCACCCTCAGTTTTAATGTCTCTTAAACTACCCTGTGACACTTGGCAATTTTTGAGAAATCTATCTTCTAAATAATTCAAAATTCTATCTTTCAGTGGGAGAAAAGATTTTTAAACCTTTTAAAAACCTAATTACTTTACTTCTATACAATATTAGCATAGAAGTATCATATAATGTAGTCTCACCTCATTGTTTCATACATGGGTCGGAATGCAAAGAGTGGCAATGTGTAGATCCTGACCATGACGGCCACGAAGCCGATGTAGAGTAACACCTTCAGGAAGTTTATAGCCAGCTCAGTATACAGCAACACTGCGGCTTTGCTCTCCCACGGCGCCTCCCAGCGCGAGTCGATGGCATGGAGGACATACTAAGACATAGAAAGTATGATAAATATATTACAGTGTTAGTTACAACCTAACATATCCCTGTATATTATAATAAGTAGGTACAAATTTAAAATACTAAATGCTTTTTAAGCCATCAACACTTATTACAATTAAAGTTTTGAATGTAATTTATAGAAGATGAATATGATTTGTATAATAACTTTCGTGAGGAGTATTCATAATTATTTACTCAAAACTGTTCTCCAGTTCGACTCACAACACCACTGGCGCCGGCCGGTCATCTCATGATTAGGGACTCCTATTGAGTCTGAAACTAGTTGGGTGATCCCGAGAATGTGTGTGAGTAAACTGTTATGTTCTAAATAATTTATTATTTAAGATAAAATGATTACTAAACCTCACCTTAATCAAAATATTGACAATCATTATTATCAATATGCTGTACTCAAAACCAAACACAAGTTGTACTGAGGGTCCCTTGGAGGCAGTAAACTGGTAGGCATGGTGAATAAAGTAGAAATCAGCATGAGCCAGTAACATCAACAGGGTCAATATCCTCACATGGAATAGCCAGCCAATCACAGGACTCCTCTCCATCTAAATAAAAGGAAACATCTCACACATTCATGCCAATATTATAAATGCAAAATTAACTCTGTATGTCAGTCTGTCTATTATGTTTTAATCTCTAAGCCACATAACTAATTTTGATAAAATTTGTTACGTGGAATAAGTTATGATTAAAAAAAGGAAAATGTATTTAGCAACAATAATGTGAAAGTAACTAAGTACGCATCTATAAACAGGTTTGTCTCATTAACTCCACTATTTATTATTAAAGTTTTATAATGATGATTGATTTCACAAATAGTTTTAAATGAGTGCAAATACAATGTTATCATAGATCTAACTGTAAATAGGTAAGAAAATAGTATCAAATGTGATTATTGCTAATTTTATCATTTTATCAAGTAGCTTTTTATAAACCTTAGCATGAATTAATTAACATTTAGACATGAGTTAAACAACAATAAGAAACTGGTATTAATATTATTATGTAGTGGTCAAAATAAACATAAGAAATTAATTGCACATAAGTATTTTATATCTATTATATATCTTCTTTGTTTCAAACTATTATTAGAAACAATTACTCACATAGTCTACTCTATCTTCGGCGAGCCAATGGAATGCTTTGAGAAACAACAGCAAAGTGAACAGCGCAATAAACTTTGGATTAAAGTCATCTCTAAACACAGTAAATGCCAAACAAGTCTCCGTAATGGCATACCAAGATCTTTCTATTAAATGCTAAAACAATAACACAAATAATTAGGACACCTGCAAACATTCTATTTAAAAACCAAAACAAATAGGTGTACCAAAGTTCCCACTTACCTCAAATTCTGCTGGACGAAGTTGACCAAAAAATATCTTCCTTAACAGTTTGCCTACTAGTAAAACTAGTATAAAGGCTTGCAAATACATAACCTGCAAGTAGAATTTTTATAGAAAAAAAATAACACGTTAAGCAATAATTTGGTCATCTAATAAGATTCTAAACATAGTTATGATAAATTATAAAATGTGATGATAGACCTGTAACCAAGCTACAAGTCTTATATACAGAAAGTTTCAATTATAATTTACTTACAGCCATGCTAGGATTAGAATTTGTAAGATAAACTATCGAAGGATAAAACTGTTTCTTCTGGTAATAGGCATTGCCGATAACCACAGTCGTTAGTGCAAGACTGATCACAGTTGCTAGTAAAGCCTTCATTTTGATATTAATGCAATTCGCCGATGCACTAAAATTTTCATACGAATTATCCTGATAAATTTCTACGCACTCCAAAATCGCGAGACTGTCAATAAATACATTTTCAAAACATCATTTCATATCTTCGTAAAACACAAAACTATTTTTGTTTGACGTGTTCAATGTTCATTTGTGTCATTCCAGGCACCACAGATGTCATCAAAACAAACAGATAGCCATAGTTAGTCGAAATTAGGTCATACGTCTCTATAAAAAAAAAACAATTACTACATTATAAATCGTATCGATTTTAGTTTTTTTGCCAACTGGCAATACTGTTATTTCCTTTCAAACGTTAATGTCATCTAAATTCTACGACATTCATTTCACGAAGAAAATGGATGTCGATTTTGAAGAGTTTTTGCTGTAGTCATTCTTAACAATAAATCCAATGTGTCATTATAGTGTGGTGTTTAAGTAATTTTGGTAAGGAGGATCACCAGTGCTTAGTGTGCTTAACTATTGATTAGATATAACTACCATACATTCTTTCATTTGCCGCGCATTCTATTTACATCTAACGCTTGTTGTGATAATTATAAGTTAAACATTTTGTATTATTTAATAAGTTTGAGTAAGAGTTGTTAATCTTTTCAAGCACATAAGTCTTACTATCAACCAGATCTGACAGCTGGCTATGGGTATGAAAATCATGTTGTGCTACTTTACCTGATGACCTATACACAAATACATTGTATATTTCACTTTTAAGAGTGTATAATAATAATTTAGTGATCTTTATCATTTAACCCCTAAATGGATAATGCGCTTCCGCCTTAAGGCCCCTTTGTTTATTTGTTAACAAACATTGGAACCAGTATGTTTTCTTATCCAGACTGATAATTTCTTGTCTTAGAATTGGCTGATATCAAACAATACAAGACATCTTATAAAATGGTAAGCATTAACTAAACCAATATATATGTAAAAGTAGTTTGTGTTGTCTCAGCTATTGACTGCTTACATTATTTTTTAGCAGGGTGATGACCCACCCTTCTTGCCAGTTGGTACTGACGTCAGTGCCAAATACAAAGGTGCTTTCTGTGAAGCCAAGATAAAGAAAGTAGTGAGGAACATCAAGTGTAAGGTAAGCATTATATTATTGTTATGAAGTGAGCTTTAGTTACTGCAGGTGTAAACATAAATGTTAAGCTATGTGTTTTAAATGTATGTATATTTTTTTTTACCTAAATAAAACATTCAGTTATAAGATATTTCCGGAAAAATGTCATGTTCATTTATACTTTTCCTCCATTGAGCCTCTTTCTACCTTTTTTCTTAGTAGGATAGTGTGGAATAAAATAAGAACTAGTAACCTGAGCATGCCAGAGTTACACTTCTATTTGTCTAAATACAGTTTTTTAGTCACAGTTAGATTTTAAGTAATTCCACAATTATTAAAATATTATTGTTTTGCAGGTAACTCTAAAAGCTGGTGGAGGAACAATCACAGTGAATGATGATGTGATCAAAGGCACCCTACGAGTGGGGAGCACTGTGGAGGTGAAGCAAGACCCTAAGAAAGATGCCATGGAAGCCATCATCTCTAAAATACAGGACTGCAGCCAGTACACTGTTGGTATGTATACATATAATTATTAAAATTAATCTAAAATTATCTGTTCTAAGAATTTGTATGTACTAGGAAGATTAAAAAGATTTTGTAATGATATATACTTGTGAAAATGATATATAGATTTATTTTTGGGAAACTATAACTAAGATACTAAATATTAAAATAATTCATTTGTAATTTGTTTGAATTTAATTTAACTCAGAAATCTGAAAGGAATATAGAGATATCACTATTAGGGATAATATCTCCATTATACCTTTTCAATGTTGTGTATTATTTTAATGCTGTAACTCTCATCGCATACAATGAAAAATATTCTATTCCAAAAATCAATTATCACGTAAAAACATAGAAATGCTGCTTGGACATTACTTGCGGGTAATGAGTAAGCAGAGGTATTTAACATGAGCTCATTTGCAGTCAAATTCATGTCCTGATTGGTTGACTTTATAATACTAGGATTATTAGAAATTATGGCTATTTATATTGTTTTCATGGCTGGCATCATCATTTAGATAATTCACAAACATTTAACCTATTAAAGAGACTTTTATGAAGCTCTTTAGTATTGAAGCTAGGTCTATGATCTACTCACTTTTTATTGATCACATGGTTATATAAAATAATCATGCCCTAATTTAGTTGTTTTAAATTCTTTCTCTAGTTTTTGATGATGGCGATATAACAACATTACGACGGTCAGCGCTATGTCTTAAAAGCGGACGACATTTCAACGAGAGTGAAACACTGGATCAGTTGCCTCTCACACATCCAGAACACTTCTCCACGCCTGTCATAGCAGGCCGAAGGGGAAGGAGGGGCAGAGCACAGTAAGTTCAAACACTACATAATAAAAATATATACTATAAAACATAAAATATATATATACTATAAAATTCACTATGTGATGCTCTGTATCTTAGGTAACAGTAACTTTGACACAAGCCAAGTGAGGAATGTATTCATAACTATCGGTTTTATTTTCTATGGGCCAATCGAAATTGTTTCCTTTATAAAGTGGTGTATGGTCTGTCAGTTTTGTTTATATTGGTATCCTTATCGTTATTAGTAAATAATGTTTTCCAAATCTACATAAACATACAACAGACACAACAACAACAGAACATAAAAACTACATTAGCGTACATAAGTTGTACATATAGCATTTGGTTATAACTCTAGTTACTTGTTTGTAAGTTCTGAAGAGAGCGAGGGATCAGGGTCTGGCAGACGGGTTAAAGCTGACGTAGAGCCGCACGTTGGACGCGTCGTGCTGGTGGAGGCGGGCGGCGGTGCTGAGCGCCGGCGGCCGCACCAGCCCGCCTTCCCCGCGCTCGTCGTAGCGCCCACCGCACAGATCAAGGTCAAAGAAGACTACCTTGTGCGCTCGTTTAAGGATGGCAGATAGTTAGTATACTTGTTTATTTGCGTTTGGATCCCCGGTCTGTTCAGAGGCCCTGGCACGAAATGGAATAGGCAGTTCTCCATATAAAATAACAGAATACTACTATATTGCTGAATGTCATGGGTATGTTGAAATAAAGTCTGTACCAAAACGTTTCTTCTTCTTCTTAGCGTGTCAATCAACGGCAGAACGGTGAAGCTACGAAAAATAATCTAAATCAACAATGAAAGTTTACATAATTCACACGCTTTCCATACCTCTTGCTAATCTTACTTCTGTCATCAGCTACACAGTACCAAAAAAAGAAGCTCGGGAATTTCGCAAGGGTAGTGCACCTCTTGAGTGGGCTGGAGTCGAAGCCGCACTGCAGTATCTTAACAACGCAGTGCTGCCACCGCACTGGGATCGAGATGCGCTCTTCAATGAACCGAGAAATACCTCCGATGATGTGAGTAACGCGTAAATATTTGACTTAAGTATTTAATAGCATTATTGCCGTTTTTGCCATTTGTTTTTTATTTAGCTAACGTAAAGAACATAATAGTAATCATTATATGTATAACGCAATGCAGGCTAGATGCAAACTTTTGCAAGAAGTCAGTTAGCAGCAAGATTTTAACGATATATCACTGTATGTTATGTAACTTCGGGTTCTTTGGTGTAGCTTTTCTGATTAGCTATAAATACCCTTCTAATTCAGTGACCATGTTTACACAGAGTTCCGATGATGAGCCACGTGAGGAGAAAGACCATTTCGTCGCTCAACTCTACAAGTTTATGGATGAACGTGGAACACCCCTTAACAGAAACCCTACTATCGCCAACAAAGATATAGATCTGTATAGATTGTTTAAAGTAAGTTGATTTAATTTTATCAGTATTTATTTGAAAATTATTTATTTATTTTTTAATTATATATAAACATTCTTTTTTTATACCAGGTTGTAGAGAAACTCGGAGGCTACAACAGAGTGACCAACCAAAATCAGTGGAAAACAATAGCTGACAAAATGGGATTTCATCCTGTTACCACAAGCATCACGAATCTCTGTAAACAAGCTTATAAGAAGTAAGTTGTACAATGTATAATACGAATATATTCCTAGCAAAGTACTATGTTTAGTGAAGTATGGAAATCAAATTAATTCTTAGGATAGCATTCGGCTTTTGGCGACCGCGACCTTGCGGCTAAGCGATAATGGTCTCCTGTCGCGGGATATGCTAGCATATAGCATATAAAACTACGCGACCCATACTAAACTCAGTATTGTTGCAATTGTTTTCTGTAGGTTATGTTTCGCTTAGCGCCACTGCCTCTGGGATGACCGCGTCTGCTTAAGTCGATCGCCGTATGCGTCATTAAAATTCATGCTAGCAAGCAGTGGGACGCGACCACGTCGCGGTCCCCAGAAACCGAAATCTCTTCGGTTTCGCTTGTGAGCATGAACATGTCCGTGAGGCAGTGAGTTTCTGATTTTGGTGTCTGCTTAGGTTTCTGCACAGCTACGAGGACTTCTACCGCAAGCTGGGCGTGACGCTGGTGGCGCACCCGCGCGGCGCGCGCACGCCGCCGGCGGGCCGCTCGCTCATCCGCGACCGCGACCGCCAGCCGCCCTCCTCCAGCTGCTCCACGCCCACGCCGCCCGCGCCGCAGGTACAGCTGCCGCGTCTGTGCGGCACAAACTGTATCCGGTGTTAACTATGCATATTGCATAACCACACTTTCTGTCGGAAATTATAAAGCGTTCTATTTTATCTGGTGACAAGATGATTGCGCATTCGCCTTCTACTGTCGACTCCAACGAGCTCAATAAATTACATATAAAAGTGATAATATACCCTACCTACAGAATAATTTCATTTTAACTGTCCAAGTCCAAGATAGTCAGCCGCTGCAACGCCCCCAAACAATACCGTAAATTTGTATCCGCTGTTGCAAATTTGATAATTGTGTTATTTAATCATCTTTATATTACAGCGTAAAGACAAAGACTCCGACAAGAGTGAGACAGACAAAAGCGAAAAAAGTGAAAAGGAGGAAAAACCTGAAAAAGTAGAAAAAGCGAAAGAGAAGGCGCGGACCAGCGACGGAGAAGACAGCGCAGACAATCAACCGCTTATAACTACTACTCCCAAGTAGGTGCACCATACTAAAGCACTGTGTAATTATTATAATTATAGAGTCAGACCTAATATTTTACCTAATCCAAAATTATCTTTCTGGTGTGTCTCAAAGGCAGAATAGGAGTGCTAAAGATTTAAGCCATAACCTCAATTTTGTGTACTTATAAATAACTATAGAATCTTGACATTATCAGGGTGGAGAAGGAGAAAGAAAAAGAACGGGAAAAGGAACGAGAGAAGGAAAAAGAGAAAGAGCGAGAAAAGGAAAAAGAACGCGAAAGGGAAAAGGAACGCGAAAAAGAAAAGGAACGAGAGAAGGAAAAAGAAAAAGAGAAAGAGCGAGAAAAGGAAAAGGAGAAGGAGAAAGAAAAGGAAAGGGAAAAGGACAGAGAAAAAGAACGGGAGAAGGACAAAGATAAGGAAAAAGAGAAAAGTTCAGCTTCAACTTCTACTAGTGAGGAGAAGACTGATATTAAGCCTCGCTCGCAGTCCAAAGGACGAACGATAACACCTGTTAGGACAGACAGCCATGAAAAGAGGACGCCGAAAAGACGGCCAATGTCATCTAAAAGTAGGTATTTAAACACCTGTTAGAGTGGTACGATTGTATTTGGATTTCTAAATTCTAATTTTGATTACCATAAAAAAAGGTTATAGTAAGTCAACCTTAAAAGACAGACATATACTGTCGCGGACTTTAGAACTTTTAAAAAGAAACAATTCCGTCATACACGATTTTTGCGTAACTTTTACGGTTTACGCATTGCAAGCAACGGGAATAATTTTTCCTGTATTTGCAACATTTTTAATTGGTACTCCGCTCCTTTTGGTCCTAGCGTGATGTTATATAGCTTATGACACACACAAATAAAGTAAATAATTATTAAAATTGGTTAAGTAGATCCAGAGATTACCCCTTAAAACTTCACAAACTCACAAACTACCTCTTTATAATATAAGTATAGTGTAGATGTTACGCTATTGTACTGGAGTTTTTTACATGTATGGTGTACGTCTAGCAGGCGAAGGAACGAGTGGCAGCACATCGCGAGCCTCTAGGCGACCTCATGCGTCAACAGATAGCGACAGTTCTGGACGGGCCTCTAGGTAAGTTATTTTTTAATGGCAGTCACACTGTTGACTGCCATTATTTGCCACTTCTCCTAACGCGGACATGCGGGCAGTAATTTCTTATGAAATCCTTTGTAATATTTTTACTATTATGTGAGTACATAAATAATTAAATAAATAAGTTTTTAACTTACAAAATTAACTTTAGTTGTTTTCAGGTTAAAATTTTAAAATTTACTTTTCAAATGATAGTTGACCAATAAATGTTTATATCCTGTCTTTCTACTGCTTAGTCTTTTCCAGAGCTATGTTTTTCCCAAGCACTGCTTTCAGACTGGTTTTAGCTAGTATAATATGATACCAAAGAAATAGCAGAACGTAAATATGAGTGAATAAATAGACACTTGTCTATACTTGTGTGTAGATGTGGTCCCATAAAGAAGATGCAGAGTCGTCGCAGTCAGAGCGCGAACTCTGCCAGCAGCGGCAACACGATCGCCTCCAACAGCAGCAAGCGGCCCCGCAAGAGAAAGAATACTGAGTAAGTAGTATTATTATGTTATTTGAATTTAAGTATTTTATGCAGTTTTGTTCCCGACATCATATGATATTATTGAATTATAGAAATGGGAAGGCTGTGAAGCAATTTCTTAATCGCATCATTCATGTTTAGTGAACTGCTTTTTTACATTAAAATTTCCAAAAACAGTATGGAAAATACTGGATTATCAGAAGAGTTTAAATTTTTATGTTTAATTTTATCTATTCGTAAACAAAAAAGTTATTACTAATATTCATTTTTAATTTGTATTAACAGACCTTCTGCAAATGAACCAACTCGTGGAGTATCTAAAGTGAAAGCTCAAGTGGGAGACAAATTGAAAGTATACTATGGACCTACACAGTCTGAATCAAAGGTAACAACTATTTTGCAATACATTATGTAACTAAGTTTAATTAAATTTCATATAATTTCCCATTTAAAATGTGGACAACATCACATACATTGCTCTGAACCCAAAGTAAGTAGCTAAAGCACTTGTGTTATGGAATTCAGAGACAACGAAGGTACCACAAACACCCAGACCCGAGACAATGTAGAAAAGCTATTTTCTACATTGACCCGGCTGGGGATCGAACCCGGGACCTCAGAGCTGGCGACACCTTGAAACCGGTGTGTACGCCACTCGACCACGGAGGTCGTTTTCATTTCGTTCGTCATCTTATTTATCTTCTTTTTTCACATTATGATCTTTACAAGAATTTGTGTGATCCACAAATGCTTGTTCCAAGTCTGGGTGGTCTTTGTGTATGTGATTTGAATGCTTGTATAACCACCGCCACAGAAGGTTTAAATTACCAAGTGCGAGATTCGTATTAAAAAAAAACGGATTCTTCGGGAGATGGAGGAATATGTTACTATTTAGACAAGCAATAATAACAATTATAGCTTTAAAATCTCATAAATTTCTGGAAATTTTAGTCGTATATATGTTTACGAGTATATTGTGATCCTAGGTGACTTATGAAGCGAAAGTGATAGAGATATCATCGGAAGGCATGCTGCGTGTGCATTACACAGGCTGGAACACGCGCTACGATGAGTGGATCAAGCCGCAGCGGATAGCCGTCAATGTTACGCAGAATGAACAGCGTAACAAGAAGGTATACAGGCTATTGCTACGATATATACATATTATAAGTACTAGCTAACCCGACAGTCGTTGTTTTGTAAATTTTCGATATTTCCCGCAGATTTTTCGCAATTTTCGTTCATACAAAACTACAAAAAAAGTAGCCAATGTGATGCTTCGTCATGCATGTATCAAGTGAATTTAAATTATAAAGATTACTTACTGCTTCAACCGGTAAGACTGTCAGGCTGCTTCCCCATTTGTCATTTGTTATTAGAAAAGAAACCAATCTGATTCACTATGTAATCCAGATATAACAGTGAAAATAATGCAAATTTCTTTGTAAAATCTATTCGTTTTCAAGAGAAAGATCCAGAGATCCAATTAAATTATGTACCATGACATGCCATGTACCATGACACTAATTTCATTTTACTTTTAAATTCTGTTGTTACAGGGATCGAGCATCAGTAGACGTGTCCGAAGCAAGAGGACTGAAGGTAATACATAAAACAATAAAAGTAAACATCTGTGTGTAACATCGTATTTTTATTACATTAAAAAAAAACAATGTTTTTAACTTTCTAGAATCATCAGCCCGATCTGATTCTGACAGCGATTCGGAAAGTGATGATGAAGTTAAGAGACCTCCAAAGAAATCATCAGACGACAAATCTAATCCAAAAAGTATGAAAATTGTATTTTATTTAATGTTAAAATGTAAACTTTCGTTTTTAGATTTCCCATTAACATTTATACAACGTTTCTTTGTAGCTCCCTCAAGGTCTAAGGATGTAAAATCTAGCGATAGCAGTAGTTCAAGCAAGCCTCGCAAAAGACCAGTAAGGACAGTATCGACGCCTACGTCAGTTTCGCCAGCCAAGAAAACGCGGCCAAACGTAGCCGGCCATCAAGGCCGCGACTACGACCTCAACGAAATCAGATCAGAGCTTAAAGGACTGCACACTGTTAAACAAGAACCTGATGACGCAGTGAAACAAGAGACGGATAAAGATGCAACACAAACTCCGGGTCAGTCGAGCGCTTTGCCGTCAGAACCACCTCAAGTCGATAAACAAGCCGAAGACGTCTACGAGTTTAAAGAACCCGAACCGTTTGAGTTAGAACTGCATGATGAGAAGAAGAAACGAACACATCGTATATTCGATGACATTTCGCCAAGTAAATACACCTCCACTCTATCAAAATCTTTAAGTGAAGAAATATCTGAAGATCCTATGCGACTGCGACCTTCATCTTTGAGGTCACCTTCCTTGTCGCCGTTCAGAGATTTTAGTTCAAGCAGGGATGCAAACCGACAGAGCCCTGAAGATGACTCCAAAGATGGACTCTTCTCACTTGACGATGACTGTTTCCCTGGCGACGGCAGTTCAGGGCCGACCTTCGAAGGCTTCACTCCGGCTAAAAACCAAGAAACATATTCCAAGAAGAGTAAAGTATCTAAGTTAAGAGAGCTCATAGATGATTCTCCTGATAGTCCAGCTGACGACGAGCAGTCTTCGGATGACGAACCTGAAAATATAACAGCAATGAAAGTTGAGGAAAAAGAACCAGCTCCATTATTACCTGTCATTGAGGAACCCAAAACTCCAGAACCCATTGCTAAGGATAAACCAAAGGAACCTGAACCAGTAACACCAGTAAAAGAAGAAACTATTGAGAATACAGAACAACCTATCACAATTAGCATTCCTGAGCCACCCGCAACACCACCACCTCCACAAAAGAAAGAAGATTCTCCACTTGCTCCAATAAATATTACTACTAATCCTATAATCACGATTACTAGTGCGGTATCTCCTAAACCTATTGAAGATATTATAGAAGAGACAATAGAGAAGCCGAAGAAAGAAGAGCCAGTTAAACTGCTGCCTATAGCGGCATCGGTCTTAGAACCCAAAGAAAATATCCTTAAGGTTAAAATTGAAAAGAAATTAGATCCTATTCCGATGGAGCCTTCTATTTCAAAACTGCTGC
Source organism: Diachrysia chrysitis (assembly GCA_932294365.1). Lineage (NCBI taxonomy): Eukaryota > Metazoa > Arthropoda > Insecta > Lepidoptera > Noctuidae > Diachrysia > Diachrysia chrysitis. The sequence goes on from OW028661.1 coordinate 6,862,373, forward strand.
CACCGTCTAGCCCTCTGATTGATACAGAGGAAGACAAATCTGAGCCAGACAGTCCGGCAAGGATCGATGTACTGCCGGAACCACCGCCCGGGTTCCTATTGCAGTCTGAAGGCCCGAAGATAGCTGAAAAACTACTTAAAGCTATCAGCAGCGCCAAAAGGTTGTCTATGTCTCCTCCACCCACAGAAGATCGTCCTGTCACTCCAAAGACCGACACGATTAAGCCACTGAAACCAGAAACAAAATTATCGCCTATATCTCCTGAACCTAAGCCTATAAAACCAGAGACGATGAAACCACTTGCTAAAATTATCGAACCAATTAAGAAAGCACCGGAGACTGTGGATACAATATTTGGTGAACCTTCTAATTTGCTAGATGTCAAGCGTAACATGCTTGATATTAAAAAGGTGAAGCCCGAAGAGAATGTAGTGCCTCGGCTGCAGAGTCCTCTGAACATATTGGAGCGTCGCAAGAGTGTGGCGGACCTGCCGCTGAGCGTGCCCGGCAAGAACAATAAAGTGTTAAGTGATACCATTCAGAAACTGTCCAGCCAGATCAACCAGTCGGCGGCAGCGGCTGCGGCCACTGTGCCGCTACCCTTCCCCAGCGATGACCGCTCTGATTCCAGCGACTCTGACGACTCGGACAGAAGGCAAGTCTTTTTAATAAAATACTGCATCAGATGAAGTTTTATGCGCTACCTGTACCAAGGCATTTACTGCTAAGATTTACATTCCTAATTTACTATGTCATTAAGTGATAAAGACTCATAAAAAGTTCTGAATCTTACATATTATAGAATAATAGTACAACTGCAGTCTCCTCTATTGCACTAGTAGATTAACGATAACTTTTCGGATTTAGGTTAATAATCGACAAGCTAGCCGTAGAAGAGTGGGGCAGCGGCGGCAGTGGCGGCAGCTCCGAGCCCGCAAACGTTGCAGCGACGGCAGGGACTTTGGCCAACATGGCCAGTATCGCGGGCGTGGCCAGCTTGGCCAACGCAGCCGGCTTAGCCAGTGTGGCCAGCATGGCGGGAGTTGCCAGTATTGTGGGCGCGGCTGGCGCTAGTATGACTCTTGGAGCGCGAGCTTTGCACGCGGGCAAGTCGCCCGGAGAGTGGAGCGCCGGAGAATCACTGCTCATGCTGGAGGATGCATGCAAGAATGAGCGAAAACACAGTAAGTACTCTACTTTATTATTGTTTATCTATTTACCTGAAATATTTTTATTTTTTACACATTTCATACTGACTACCTTTTATCTACATTAGACATAATCTGGTTACTAAATGATACATATTAACCAGATAGTTATTATGTGAAGGGTTCTAAAAAAAAGATAGACTGCAGGCTGATAAGTTAGGGTTCTTGAATTGCATTACATTGCAAGAATAGAATGAACACTATGCATAGTGTTGTCTCCTAATGATTGGGAACTGGTAGAAAAAGATCACTTATAATTCTTTACAGATGTTAATTCACTCTACTTTTTATTTACTAACATGCTCAAAAGTAAAGCTCAAAGTTGAAATAATATAAGGGTAGGTAGGATACATGTAACTTTTTTAATTTACATATTAATTTGGTTATCATAGGTGCCAGCGTAGTAGTAGCGGGCGGGCCGCGCGAAGTCCGCGAGTCCCGCGAGGTGCGCGAGGCGCGCGACGAGGACGGCAGCATCTCGCTGCTGCTGTGCGAGGAGACCATCCCCGGCTCGCCCGCGCCCGACGCCGAGCCCGCGCCCCCGCGCCAGCGCCTGCACATGCCCTTCGCCTCCGCGCCCGCGCACCAGCATCCCAAAGGTATATATAAACACTGTTTGTTTACATTCGACAATAAACGAATTAACAAACAAATATGCGCGGGGCATATGCCGTTTAACCAATCAGTACGCGAGGTGCATTCTGTTTTACAATTTAACGGTTTGATTTCGATAGATTATAATCTACTGAATAATATTACGTTAAATTGTAACCAGTATGCTACGGTTCATAATCTTTCGACAGGTCACAATGTCGCGAGATAGATTATAATCTAACGATATTTACAATTTGACTGTGACATATACAAGAATTAACGAAGAGTCTCTTCAAAATCGGAATTAAGTATTTCTTTAAATAGATTTATGTCGGTAATGTACCTAATGAGATTGTACTTGTCAGAGGAGCGTCGCGGCGCGGGCGGCGCGGCGGGCGCGGCGGGCGGCGAGCGCGCGCGCGACGCCTGGCCCCGCGCGCGCGCGCCCGACAACACGCCGCCCACCACGCCCGACAGCAGCCTCGACATGTCGCCGCCGCACAGGTACCCACTGCCTTCCCAGAGGCATACTATTCACCAGAGGAAGACGAGCAACATTACGTTATGAAGATGCGTAACGTAGCTGTTGAACTGTTTTTAGCTAAACGGTGCGAGAATGCGCAACAGACTATTTAGCTGTGCAACAAAGGGTGGTGCGGTACCCATATGCGGACACACATATCTCTTACAGCTAACGCACACATTCGTTGCTTACGTCTCGAGTTTTTTTATATGCATAAATTCCGAACTCATAACTCTTTCTTTTACACGTACTTTGCTCGGTGAGTATAGGAAAATAAAGCTATACCAATAGTGATTTAATTTAGTCTCGCACACCGTTTAGTTACGTAGTAAATCTCTGGTGGATTAGCAGCCTTAATGAATTCCATTCATATAAAAGCTGTCTGTATTCTGATTGTTCAGTAATTGAACTCGTTATCTATGCTAATATAATAATGAGAAGTTTGTTTTTTTATTTAAACGGGCTAATCTCTAAAACTACCAATCGGATTTGAAAATAATACCATTCGTTTGATAACCCAATTCTCAAAAAAGTTTAGGCTATTTAACATCACGTTAACTGTTTTCGGGCTCTTTGAAGAAAGGCAAAGCGATTTAAACCGCAGGGCACAGCTAGGTATTGATATTTGTGTTTAACATATTCTATGTGGTTCAGCAGGGATCGCCGTATTTCGGAACGGGACAGTCCATCCGAACGAAAGGAGGATGAAGACGACAGCCGAATGAACGATGCGGCTGGCCTTGACGTTGATAAGGGACACGGTCAGTATCAATATGTTTTAATATTATCCTTTGATACTGCAAACTGTAGGGGTATCGCCTAGGTATTTCTATATATTGAAGAATATATAGTAACATATTGGGGCAGTGTTTTATTAAAAACATATTGTGATAAAAATACCTTCTGGATGTAGTAGATATTAAATGAGGTGGGAGTTTCAGGCGGGCGGCGGTCGCGCAAGGCGTCGGAGAGCTCAGCGAGCGCGCGCCAGCGGCCCCGGCGCGCGCGCCGCGACACCGACGACGCCTCGCACCACCACCACGCGCCACTCAAGTACAACTTCTACGTCGACTTAGGTATAATAATTAATTAATTTTGTTACTTTGTTTTGTCGTGTTAAATGTTTTTATTACTTTTTAGCGCATTTCAGCCAGTGTAGGTCCAAACTGCGTCCCTCTAGAAGGGGTCTAGTGAAGACTAAGCCTGCCGAGGCCGCGCAGAGCCTGCGTAAGCGATCCCGCGGCTCCGGCAAAGGCAAGGACGGGACCGGGGTGTTTTTAGTCGGTGTAAGTCCGACATATCCCCACGCCGTGCCCTCGGTGTGGGTTGAAATCATTAGAGTTTCACCCGATAAAAAAAAAAAAAAAAAAAAAAGGTCCAAACTGCGTAGCGAACGATACATAATAACAACCTTAGCTAAACCTCACGTAAATGAACTCGCCTTTCGTTTTTAGAACTGTTTGAAATCCCTATGAACTTGCGCCCCGAAAAAGGCAGAGATCGTTGCGAGACACTTACCGATTAAAACCACCGTAGGATGTCTTCCTCCCTTCAGTTGCTAATACCGCTATCACCCTCCTTTTTTATCCCAAACACATATGCATTTCTTTTTATGTATTGTACAGATCCTTCATGGGACTGTCAGACGCGAATAAATGTGCTGACGACACGACTCGCAGATCTCCGCAAAGCGTACCACTCAGTGAAGGCGGAGCTCGCGGCTATCGACCGACGACGCAAGAAGTTACGTCGGAAGGAAAGAGAAGGTCAGCTTACATTTACCTGGACGCAAAAGTAGCTACGAATTGAGGTTAACGCGTTTAACATGCAACATCGTCATCACAATTATCATTCGTTTTTGTTTCTAATTATGTCTAATGGTCGAAATCACTGATTAGCAGATTCTTATTAAAAATTATCTACACAGAATTAAAATTAAGAAGCAAGAGCCAACCGTCGCATTATATATTTTTACTTGGGCTGTTTTAGTCTGAACTGCAGTTGTCCTTGTCGGTTGTTGGACGGACACCGTGCGATAAAATAAATACCTAATCTTAAAAAGGCTGCCCACATTTTTTCTTAAAACCTGTGTTATTTATTGATTTGAATGAAAATACCGATCTCATCTCATTTTTCATAATATTATTACCAAATTTTCGAATTTAACCTATTTCTAATAAATGCTCTTTTATTTACAGCGGTGAAGGCTGCCAAGGCTGCGTGCTCATGATAACAAGTGAAATAAATCTGTCGAAGCTAATTACGAGACGGAGTTTGTTCGTTTTAGAATAAACACGTTCAAAAGAAAGGAACTATGTTGTGCTCTATTATACTGCGGCATTTTAGAATTCATTCAATGGACAAGATTTTATTCGAATAAGTAGTGATGAACTTTCTTAGTTAAGTTCTGAAACCTGTAAATAGAGCAAATCGATTTATTTTGATATCCTATAGCATTTGTTTCATAAATTTTATTCGATCCAGATGTTTGAAAACGAAATTATAAGAATATTGCTTTGTATAAAGTTACATAAGTTGTTCTAAAAATATTTCTACTATTTTATTCAAATAAATAATGTAGAAAATGATTAATATGAAAACTTAAAAGTTTAACTATATGTATTTATGTATGTGAAACAACGTCGTTTGTATATTATTATGATCTTAAAAGGAAAATCATGACAGTTTCATCAATAGAAGGGATCTATGAAGACTGATGGATTGAAATAATAACATGTTGAAATGAGAAGATTTTATTTATTTCCTAAAAATTCTAAGTAATGAATGTCTCAGATATTTGTTATGTTTATGTCAATAAACATTTTTCCTGAAATCCACAATTTATTTATCTATGAATCACATCGAACTTATTGCCAATGTTACGGCTCGCGTCGGCCGGCACTATTGATTTTACAGTCTTTTTAGGATTCTAGAATTTCTAAATACAACCGGCATATAAAACGAACGGAGATGCCTTCGTCAGAGAAGTTGAATAATGTTCTGGCTCGGGCGCAAGAGCGTGCGCTAGTAGTAGTTGGGGTACTGCGGCCAGGGGTGCGGGTGGTGCTGGTAGGGCCCGGGCGGCTGCTGGTAGCCCCAGGCGGGCTGGTAGGGCTGTGCGTACGACTGCTCGTAGGACGCGGCGGCGGCCGGCGCCTGGTAGTACGAGTTGCCGCTCGTCGTCGGCGTACTGCTCGCCGGAGCCACGGCGCACTCCTTCTTTTTGGTACAATCCACTGTAGCGTTGCTACAAATAAGATCACTTAATTAACGTGCTATTCCAGGTAATAAACTATCTGAATCAAATTTAAATCCGTTCAGCCCTTATATCGTGATCGAGTAACAAACATCCATCCATCCAAACTTTCACATTTATAATATTACTAAGAAGTAAGATTTTATGAATGTGCAGTTCCTATATTAATGAGGTGCTATTTTTTTTTTAAAACTTTTTTCATAGTTGTATTTCAACAAGTTGCTCGCGAATTTCAAAACTTCGTCTTTACAAAAGACTAACGTCGAATGTAAATGCAATTTCGTATATCGGCACTCACTTAGGCGGGGGCGGCGGGTCGTGCTTGTCCTTCCGCGCGCGCTTGCGCAGGTGCTTGGCGAGCGCCCGCGCGTGCGCGTGCGCGGCGCGCGCGGCGGCCGCGTCGCCCAGCTCCTCCGCCAGCTCGCGCCGCCGCCACGCCATCATGGCGCTCACCTCCACCTCCGCGCCCTCCTGCTGCCCGTACGACGACACCAGCTCTGCACACGTTACATCCTTATATAACCAAACCCTACTAGACGACTCGATTAACATAACTATATAATATAAAATTGGAGACAATTTTATTTTCCCATGCGGTGATCGATTCAATGCGTGAAGATTCAATAAATTTTAAAGTCTATTGATGTTTAGATACCCTTCAGAACAATGATAACAGAGTAGGTAGTGGTTCGGCGAGTACTGACCGTCGAGCTCGGCGTAGGGCGTGCCGGGCGTGTGCAGCGCGAGGTCGAGGCGCTGCGCGTGCAGGCGCGGGTTGAGCGCGTCGCGCAGCACGGCGGCGTCCAGCGCGGCGCGCGCGGCGGCGGGCTGCTGGCGCACGTGGAACAGGAAGCGCGCGAACTTGATGCTGAGCGCCGACGCCACCGCCTTGCTCTTGGCGGACGCGATGTAGCCCTCGTACAGCTGCTCGACCTTGTCGTAGTCGCCGCGCCGGCGCTCCAGGTTCACGCGTCTACAAGTTACAATAAGAAAAGAAGCTAAATACATCAATTCTTTTCGGATTTTAAGACTTTTCACAAGTAGCTGACGCTCTTGAGAGCTGTTTTAGATAAACACAACTATAGCGTAACCATCACCGCAAAGCCACTGCTTACCAGCCCATTGAAAGACACGTCCACAATGTACCATATAGAATAAAATGAGGTAAGTTACGTGAAAGTTTCGGAGCACCTGTACTGTATCTGCACGAGACAGGGACAGGCCTTTTCGATGCGGTCGAGGATATCGGCCGCTCGCGCTGCGTTTCCGTGCGCCTCTTCGAAGTGCGCCCAGTGCAGGTGCAGCTCGGGCTTGTCCAGGTGGTGCACGGTGCACGCTCGCTCTAGAACTTCGCGCTCCACCGCCACTAACTCGGGGTTTGTTTCCACGCGTTCCTCCAGGAACTTTATCAGCTGTGTATATCATGCTTATTAATATATATATAAAAGTAATGGTGTTAAATGCTCATAATCATAGGCCATATTATTATATTGTCGTTAAATAAGCCAGATTCTAATGAACTATCGTTTTTACTCACTCTCATGATAATAAGACAGTTAATACACTTCTTGGCTAAAAACTTGTCTATAATTCAATTCGTACATTACAAAATCGATTGGCGGTTAGACAAAAGTTAAATAGTTCATCTACCATGTCTTGGAAACTAATGTCAGTTACAAATTACGTTATATTATATTTTCCCTTCTACACTTACCCTCATCCAGAACTCTTCATATAGTGCGCAGGCAATAAGGCACCGCTCGTGCAGCACCAGTGCTCTCTTCAGCGAGCCGTGCTGCTTCTCCCACTCTAAGTATGACTTCCAGTTCTTGAGCTGACAACGTTCAAGCGGCTTTACGTGGAAATATGGACGTTTTATCTGAAATATAGATTGAATAAAGGTTAAAAAGACAAAAATAGAAAACTGTTTTCTTTCTGTCTATGGATAAGATGTTAGCTTCAATACTCAATATTGCGTCAAATCAAAAAACGGGTCGAGTCCAGTCGTGGCGTTGGTCGCTGGTTTTGCTGGGCTGTTTTTCGCACTTAGCCTGTTGATCGGTCAATTGTACTTGCGAGTCCTGACGTAGCCTCATACATACATATTTAAATTCCAAATGTAAATTATTGGTGGCTTAACTCACCCCTTCCTCGAAGGTCCACCTGGCAGCGACCTGTTCCCCGGTGGTCTTGTGTACTTTGCGCCGTGCCGCTATCACGCGCTCCTTGATAGCTTGTGCTTCTTCCTCCGAAGCCTGCATGTAGAAAGATATTTGTGAGGAAGTTTACTACCGACTCCCGGTTTTAACCCGCGTAGTCATTTCTTTTCCCATGGACTTAGAATTTAAATTATTGTACATGTTTAATTTATATTTTTTTACGTGAAACGTAAATAATATTAAGTAATAAAAAAAAATTGTTATAATAATTTATCTTGTAGTTTAAATTAGTCACAAGTTTTACTTTATTTCATTAAATAATGTAACTGTTTCTGTCATAGTTATTGATAGAAAGCATAACAGCACAGGTAGTGTATACTGACGACGTGGTCGAGCGGCTCGTCCTCGCCGGGCGGCAGGTCGAGCTGCGGCGCGGCGCCCGCGGCGTCCCGCACCTCGCCGCGCAGGCGCACCAGCTCCGCGCGCGACACCACGCCCGCCACCGGCTCCGACATCACGTGCTCCTGGAAACTGTGCACACCGTGACCCTCCACGACGGTGCAATGGGCTCAATACCGATACTGGCCTTATACACACATCTCTTAAGGATGTTTACATTTTACAGATTATATTTTTACGAATCTGTCAAATATTTTTTAAACTTATAAACATTATTTGAGTTGGCTAAGCGATATAATGAAATGTGAAAACTTTTCGCCCCCTAGTTATCTACGAAATCCCTTTTTAATCCATCTCACGTTTGCTTTCACAGGAAAAATATATAGACGAAGCAAGGAACTCAAAAAAGAAGCTAAAACGCACGATCCAAGGGTATATTTTTATCAGAACTTTAAATAATCCTATTTTAGACGCGTATATATATTTAAATATGAATTCATAGCTTTATTTGCGTAGGTTCCATTAATTATTTTTCTGGTCTGACTGTACTATGCTGTTGACGGATCACTTAAACAACAACCATACCCATTTTTTAAATCCAGACTTATTCATTCAATACTCAAATAACGGCACACCTTTATTGTATCCCGTATATATGTTGCAGTAAGATAGATAAAGCCGTAATATAGTTATATCCCTAGGGATATAATTATATACCGTAACATAGTTATACGAAAGCGAATCTTTACTATCTCACTAGGAATATAGTTATAAAACGGTCCAAGTTTAGTGATATACTTATATTACTAGATTAAGTTCAGTGTTATAAATATATTAGGATTCGTCAGTACTAAGGGTCAGAAAAAAAAATACCTACCAACCTAACCAAATGTGTCGGGGTTGGCAAAGTCAGTTCTATGGGTCAGAAAAAAAAAATACCTACCAACCTAACCAAATGTGTCGGGGTTGGCAAAGTCGATTCTAAGCTACTGATTATTATGAATAAAAAGAAATCTAAACAAAAAAGATATGACTTTGAATAATAGTGTACGACTGACTGCGTGGGGAGCGCGTAAACACAACGAACCCCTCCACCGCCGCGGGGGAGGCGGCGCGCCGCCTGCGCCGCACACTCCGAAAGCTATTTCACTAAACTTAATCTAGTAATATAAGTATATCACTAAACTTGGACCGTTTTATAACTATATTCCTAGTGAGATAGTAAAGATTCGCTTTCGTATAACTATGTTACGGTATATAATTATATCCCTAGGGATATAACTATATTACGGCTTTATCTATCTTACTGCGACATATACATAGACTTACTTGACAGTAATGAATAGTATTTTGTGTCTCAAATCATATTAACAAAACAATCAGCCTTACTATCCTTGTTGGCTGGCTAATATATTAATAAATAAAAAATTAAGCCCAAAATGAAAGTGATTTTATGAGGGCCTGTTTTCTTCCTTTGTTTTAATTTCAGCTGGTTCACTAGTAGATATTAGCCGTTTTGTGTCATTAAATCCGCTTTCCGCGGATTCCCCAACAGTGTGTTAAGGTGTTAGTGTATTAAAGACAATTAAATTCATTACACAATTGTTGTCTAACCAGCACGACTTCTAGATGTGTTGTTTGCCAAACGTTTTTATAACTTTATAGTTTATACTATAAGTTAGTCAACAGTCAGTAACTTAAACTGGATATTTAGTCATTTTCATTCAATCACAGTCACAATTTTTATAATGTATGTTAGATTTACCACTAGTAGTTTCTTTCACTGAAAACTAAGAAATAATAACTTGTTCAGCCAAAACAGCGAAGGTATTAAACACATAAATGCTAAAAGCTTCGTGAGCTGGTTCAAACAATTAGTATAAGCTGTTTTTAAAAGCAAGCATGTGCCAACTCTCAATATACTGCTTATTAATGTTATAAAAAAAATTACAAAATAAAAATACTTAACAATTCTACTCAACTAATGATACCTTTAATGCAAAGTGTTTTATATAACTCCTGCACTATCGACGTTATTGATATTACAAAATAATCATGTAACAGGTTAAGACTTCATATTTCATATTTACCAATGAGGACATTGAAGCATAAAAAAAGACATTGTACAAACTTGTCGAAATGTGAAGTGTATCCGAGTGTGGGGGTAGCCAAAAGTCGGTCGTAAATATTGGTGACGTTAAGAGCAGATCCGTTCTCAGCCTCCCACTTGATGTAAGACTCCCATAGTCGATCTGAACGGAACTCTAGACCGCAGGCCTCTGGAATCAAATATATTATTGTGAAAAAATGATTGCTCTGCCATCTTCAACTGATAATGTTATTTAATGACAAGTTGTTGGAGTCACAGAACAGGCTGGGCTACGCAGACCGATAAAATTGCATATATCTATGTAAAATCACGGGCATTACCTCCCAATCCCCAAACTGGAAATATTTATTTCTTCGTATATTACGTACTCATCACAATGGCTTTTTATTACTGCCGTACCCATCCATCTCCATTGGAATGACATTTTCGATTGCACATCAAGTCTTGACTACATAAAGTGCCTGGAAGTGGCTTATATAAATAAAAATATTTTCGTCTAAAGCTTAAGAAACCCGTATCGTATACCTTACCTATAGCCCTTTCATACTGAGCTCGAATGAAGACATGGTCTTCCGTTCTGGTTGCCTTTATATGATTTAAAAAGTGTATCCATAAATCCACAGACAGTGGGATGGCTTTGAGGCCTCTTTCCAAAACCTGAAACACAATATCGTGTGTCAAATGAGTTCCGCGCGTGTGTAAGCGTCGCCATGCTCACGGCAACACTATGAAGCAAGGGAATATTGAATAGCAAATTATGTGACATATAATTTTGTATAGACCGAGCGAGACGCAGCGTGTCGAGTGCGTGTCGAGTGCGGGTCGGGAGCGGGCGGGCGCGGCGCGGCTGCAGACGCAACGTCTCGCTCGTCTCTATTGTATATAAAATGTTTGTCTGGGTATATTACACCTGTTCGCATTCGACGCGCTGACGAAGCTGTCGACGACTCGCCGTAGTCTTCCGTTCCTAACGCCATTCAATGGCTAAATATGACGTTCAGCAGCGCTTCCATGCTACCATGGATCGGTTGTTAACCTTAATCTTAATTATGTCCACCACTCATTAAGTACTTACTTAAATAATAATACATGTAAAAGTATTACAATACATCATGCGTGTACAAAGTATAATAAATATATGCACTAGAATACAAAATATACACCACAAAAAATGAACCACTAAAACGAAATATATGTGATGGTAATAGAACTCTCCGGTGCGAACGGACGACTTTGCCTTACGAACATCGTGGAGCTCGTTGCACTGTTGGGAAAAAAAATAATTGCAAAATACCAGTTAAGACTAAAACATTTCAAAATCCAAGTGTTAAGGCACATTCATATATGACTGATCATCAGGTGTACTGCCTTAACCAGTCACCAAGTAATTTTAATATATTTATAAACATTGCATCAATTTTATAGTGGGAGGTACTCACTTCTAGGCACTTCTTTTTACTTCCTTTACGTTTTTCGTAGTCGGCGTATTTCCTCCAGTAGCCGTAACAATACGGGTAGTGTGACAGAAAAGCATCATAAGCCTCGCGTGCCGCTTCCACGTCGCTCTGGAAGAGAGGTGTGTCGATCAACGTCTGTTTATCATCTACGATGCATGTTGAAGTAGGGAGCGTCAATCAGTTGGCCCTTGCCAATCATCAATATGATTCAGGTCTTATCGCTTCATAAAGCAAATAAGATTAGCGACAGTTTTCATCATTTTATACATTATCAGGTATAAGGTAAAACATTTATGAAATTACGCTTGACCACCTAGTATGAACATGCACGATTTTTTTATGCCTTTGTTTGTTTAGTTGTACCCTCTTAACATTGGAAAATATAACGTAATAATATAATAAAAATCTTTATAAACAATGTCAAAATAACCATAAAGTAGCATTAGAAACAGGCGCCATCTTCATTAAAACGTTTGACGTCAAAATAACGCCAGAGTCGATGTCAACGGGAACAACAATATACCTATGCAGTAAGGCGTATGACGTCATATTAGATCAAACCAATGGCGTTGCGTTTTGATAATTCTAAAATCACGCATATTATTTGCGAGCAATTTTTTTTGTATTTTATTGAAATAAAAACGTTATGAATAAGAACTGAAATTAAAGTTTAAACCAAATCAGTGATATGTGCTTATTCCCTATTGGTTAGGTAGAGCGCAAAAATATTCAAGTAATGTATGTGTAAATAATTTAGTATTAAAATTTCTAGTTACCTCTTGATCAACATATTGCAGCAAGTAAGTCCAGCCAGTAAAATCGGTGGGGTCGTCGTTGACAACTTTCCAATATTTATCCAGCTCAGGTAATGTCTTCTTTTTCGGTTTTTCATCAATCGACGATCTTTTCTCAGATGGTATAGGTTTACTTTCTCCATTCTAAATGTAAACAGTAAAGAACAAGTTAAAATAAATAAACTAACAGGAAATGGTGGATGCATATTAATTTAAATATATTTATCTTTGACAATTACACTAAACATGAGTTTATATGCAAACCTTTGAAACAGCTTGTTTCTTGGTAGACGATTCACTCTCCGATGTCGGTGAGCCAGGGTCGTAGCCATCCCGGTCGTCTTCAGTTTTTCTTTTACGTGATTCCTTTGAATCTTTCTTCGAAGCCGGCAGTTCATCCTCTGACACGACCTTAAACAAAACATTCGCGTGATGCAATGGTGCTAAAAAGACAAATTTTGGTAAACATACCTCTTAGTACGCAAGTATTTAAAGTATTATAATATTATAAGCAGAATCATTCGATTTCATGCCTATTTCCTTGCATACATGCAATGAAGTTCTATGGCCTTTCAAACGAAAATTACATAAGGAAGGAAACTGCCTACCACAAGCTGAGCGCAGGGATAAGCAACAAAATACAATACCTCGGTGTCAGCAGGAAGTTCAGCAGGTTTTGGTCCAGGAAGCTCATCGTCTGAGACATTCTCAGCATCTTTTATGCTGGGTTTCTGAACCTCAGGCAATTCATCTTCCGAAACTACTTCAGTTTCTTCAGCCCCTCCTACCTTTTATTTAAACAAAGTCTTTGGTATATTTTACAAAAATTATTGTTTTCTATCAATCAAATTTGTTACCCCATAAGTAAATGTAAAATGGTCTACAAACTACTTTTAATGTAGCATCAGTTGTTTGTAACCATAAGTTTTATTTTAAGATAGGCCAAAATGATATAAATTGTGATATATTTTGGCTCCTTAGTAATAAACATAATAGTAAGATTAGTATTAAATAAGGAGACTATATTTTATAGTCCACCATGCTTTATTTGCCATGTGGCAACTCCAACACAGTGAGGTCAAAGAGGCAACCTGTATTAACAGTTGTTTAAGATATTGTACCTTGTTAGCTTTTTTGGTTGGTGTAGCACTTTCTTCCTTAATTACAACTTCCTTAACAATTACATCAGTTTTTATAGCTGCTTCGGGAATGTCATTAACATCCTGAAAACAGTTTTATTACTTAATCATTGTATACAAAATACTGTATGAAACCCTTGTTTGTGATAGGCCAATAAACATGAAATTTTATTTTCTAGCCACATGTGAAGTGCTAAGGTAGTAGTACTGCTACTGGTTTTCAGGAATTTGATCAAGTCTCACATTAAATTAAACAGCCTATCAGAAACCGGTGGTAAATACATTACAAACAGAATACATACTTCTTTTTTATCTTCTGAATCCAAATCTTCAGTGTGATTATGCTCTATAGCTTTTTCTTTTAATGGTCTTGCTATAATCTGCTGATAACAAAAATAATATATCTATTAGATAAGAAATATCGTACCTAAATATTCAGAAATAAACCAAATTATTAAATAACAAAACTATAAACTATAATTTGAATTATTTTAAGTAGAAATTTTCACTGTAAAGTATGACATATTTCAAACATATCAAATAAAATTAGAGTTTCAAATTAAATGTCACTTTTTTTTTCAACTATGTTGCAGCAACCTTTGTGCTGAAAGTTTTATTTAGTCACCCACATACTGTGCCAGGTGCCTTGTCCCCAAATTCCAAATATTCTTTAAAGAAAAGAAATAAGAATAAAATTATGGTGTTATTGATACCTTGATGCCCCAAGCTATAATATTTTATTTAAAACATAAATCCCTTTAAAAACCTATAAAATTTAGTAACCTTGTATCACAAGATTGGACATAGCTACTTTTTCCCCAATAAACAATACCCACTCAGGCAAAAGCTAGTTAAGCAAGCAAGATAAAAACTTCATATTGAAGATTGTATTTACCAATTTTAAGGTAAACATAGATAACGTTTTTATATATAGGCCATAGTAATATCATAAATAATAAATGGTAAGGGCACCATTAAATGTGCTACACATACAATCCAAATCAGGAACTAATGTAAAAAACCATACCCACTAAATGTAGTAGGTATGGTTGATTTATTTATTTCATTGATTGGTACCTTTGATTAAACAATAAATAGTTTTATTACTGTTAGAATTCTCATGATGAATTCATAAATTTACTCTGAGAAGGGTAATGAGTTGTACATCAGTTTGTTTAGGTCTTCATAGACCCTGAAATGTGGATTACAACCTAATATCAAACTCTACTAAAGCACCATAATATAAGAGAGGGATAATACCATTATTAACATTTTTTTTTGAGTAAAATCTTAGTAGTGGTTTGTTAATTTAGGAATTCATGAAAATAAATACTTTATTATACCAACTCTGAATATTTTATCTCATGTTTGGAACTGGATGTTTAGATCTGGACTACTTTAGGCAAATATAACCCTAAAGGTTATGACAAGAAACCTTGTTAAAAATTAAAATCCCATACATTTTAATTAATAGAAACATGAAGCTGGAGATACAGAATATACACAGCAGGCTCCTTATGGTAAGCTGAATATACTAGTGCTAGACTAACCTCATCATTGCTTGTCTCTTCCATTTTCTCAACAGGAGTGCTATCTAAGGTTTCTTCTTCAACTTTAGTCTCCACTGACTCGGCTGCATCACCTGCACTGCCATCTGTTTTGGGTTGTGTCATGTCATCAGCTGGCATTGAATAGCCAGCATCAGATATTTCAGAGACTTCAAAGTCAGTATCCACCATCGCCTTCTGACTTTCTGTAACATCACCATCAGTATCAGAGGAGGCCTTATACGCTGCGTCACTAAGAAGCGAGTCGCCGTCGGTGAGCACGTTATTGAGCGAGTCGCTGGGGAATGTGACTGCATTATCGCCCACATCGAAAGGGTCAGTGTTGAACCCATCTGTATTGTTGTCCAGGTAGTCGCCAACGCTACCCGCAGACAGCTCCACCGCATTGAGGAAACCTTGATTCGATGTCGATGATTCGTCCACTGCCGCCTCAACACTGTTGAACTCTCCCTCCGTCAACAAATGTGATAATCCATTCGAATTTTCATTTATCAAGGGTCCTTCGTCCGTATCCATTGGCCCGTCGGATAGACACTTCTACAAGAAAAAACATACATAAATTGTGTACTTGGTGCGGAATGGCGCGTGTAAAACATATTTACTGACAACATAACGATAATTCGCTAATGTCATTATAACCTCATGGAAACGAAACAATAAATATACAGATTCTCACCTGCAAATCTGAACTAGCTTCATCATCCATTTTAGTGTACTTATACAATACAAACTACACCTATTTACGACACCTTAACTATAAAATTATAGCGAATTTATATTTAAAACAATTTTCAGGCATAAATCAAGCACAAACGAAATGCAGAAAAACAGACAGTATCTAAATCTCGTAACAATCGCAACGATCAAGGAGACAGACAAGAATCATGGCAAGCTACCGGGCATTGTTAATTTTTTAGTCTGTGGATAGGAAAAGGACTGTACTCTCACTCTGTAGTCTGTGGCACTACGATTTTATGGTCTCTTTTAAACCATGTCTACAGCGCCAGCTGTTTCACAAAATATGATTTCTTTATTTATTTAATACTTCTACTATTTATATAGAATAGAATATAATTTATTTATTTGTTTGAAATATAGTAAATATATGTTATGTTTCTATTGTTATGTATGTTTATTTTATAAATACATACTAAGTTGTACACTTCTTTCTTCGTCAACCTTATCAAATCGCTCCATCACTCAAAGGTTTGCTGGTAGAAAACTTAATTATGAGTTAAGCTCGCCTCTGTACATCAAATGATGAATTATTGTATTTTTGTAAATTGTGTATGTGTGTACAATAAAGAATAAGAATAAATATATAAATTAGGCCCTACTATGTTTGACTATTAGTATTAGAATTTTGAATTGAATTCTCACATTATTATGTTGTGATCACTTTTTTGCATATCGTTTAAGGCTAAATGTGTGGATAAATAAATTTGACTAAGTAACCATCAGTCAATACCTATATTTATAGCGAAATAAAATTTTATTTTATTTGATTCTGACTTACAAAGTAGACCCAGCTTTATACGTAAACACAGTGCTAAATGAAAATCATATTGTCGGATCTGCTAAGGCAGTTTTTGAACATAGCATTGTCAGAAAACATAAATTAGGGGTGCGGCTTAAACGTTTACCAAATAAAGCAGTCGATCATGCTAGGTCACACCCACAGTCACACCCAATGATATTGTATATAAAAAAAAAGGCCACATCCCTAATTTATGTTTTCACAAAAATGTGATGATAGAATTTTAGGCAGAAGAGAAGACAAGACACGACTTTTGAGTTCCTAATGTATTACTTTATTCTATAAGCAGCATTAAGCTTTGAACCCTTTTTGAACCTAAAATATCTTCATGATGGCTTGTAGCTTTTAAAATACCTTCATGCATGGTTTGTAGATTTTCGCTAGTTTTTTTTTTATTGGTATGCAACTGACCTAACTGACTAACAACTTTAAAAAGCCTGATCTGTCAACAGTGTCAACTGTCAATCCCCTCTGGTACTTTTACTTAACCTAAAACTAATATTTGAATTGAAAGACATTTTCTAGTCTTAAATCTTTTTTTATTGCAGTTAATATTGTTAATAACCATGTTGGCATTACGATCGTTTTTTCAAAGTGTCATAACGGCAGGGCCAAATTTGTGCCATCAGCAAACAAGGGTAAAAATATAATGTTTACAATAATAAAGTCAAAAATAATTTTATAGTTAAATTATAACATAAATTATTATTTGTGTTAATTCTGGTAGATGTTGTTGATAGAAGCTAGGTATTACTTGAATCGATTTTAGAACTGTTCTAATTGCTTAACTCATGATTTCAATGTTTTTATATCTTAATGGAGCTTAAATTTTAATAATAATGAGTTTTAAACATCCTTACAGAATACTTTTATACTAAAAAGAAAACATCCATTGCCTCTTCACAAAAAGGGTGGTAAACCAACCAAAATGAGAGGAAGACATTTTGTATATGACCTAGTTGAAGATACAAATACAAAAAAGAAAACGGACATTAAAATAGTTCTGAATCAATTTATTGATGGTATGTACCACTATTATAAAAAAGTATATGTCCAAAACCATAAGTAAGTAATCTAGATTTTGAAATTGGTACGGATAAGCTATGAACCTACTTTATCTTTTTTTTAGTTTACTGGCAATGTGGGTGGATTCACATTACTAGCAATCTTGTTAACTCTTCTAAATAAGTTAAATATGCTTGTGTCTGGAGTGAGTTTACATTAATAGTGCAATGGATCGGGTTCAAACCTGCAACCTTTCAATCAAAAGGCCGTCACTAACCATTACTTTGAAGAATCAAAAAAAAATTGTTTCTTAAATATTTTCCCTGCTTAAAAACATGTCTGTCAAGTATTTGAGCATGATGCAGTGGTTACTATATTTTATAGTTTAATGAAAGTTATGTTGTGTTCCAGGTGTCGGTGTAAAGGGTGATGTTCTATCATTGCACCCAAACAAAGCTTACCGTGACTATCTTATGCCTGGCTTAGCTGTTTATGCTAGCCCAGAAAATGTAGAGAAGTATAAATCCATTGAAAATGAACCCAAAAATGAAAATAACTACAGTTCACCATACGTACACAGGGTTAGTATTTAATATATTTTAAACTTTCTACCATTAATTTAATTTGGTCATTAAGTAACCAGTAACTTTTGATCATACTGCTTAAATATCCTGATGGTCTTCAATTAAAATCTGCAATAACTTAAGAAGGAGATATATTAAAATCTGTTTAGTTATTAACAAAAAAAACTTCAATGTTTATCATATTATTGTGATTTTACTGCTTTTTATTGTAGACCCTTGGCTGCTTATCAAAATTAGTATTACAAATTACTATGAGCAAATTGCAACCATGGACGCTGGAACCATGGCACATAAGTGCTTCATTTCGGAAGTCTGGTTTTATAGTACCAGAATATGCTATTGAAATGCCCCCTGTGCAAATAAAGGGACCAGATCTATCACTTCAAGATAAAGAGTTTTACATAACTGTTACAGTAAGTATTTTCTTATAAACAAATATATATTATGTGCACATTTGCTTATTGACATATTTATGCAATACAGATGAAATTTTTGTTTTTTTGTAAAAATAAATGAGTTCCTTTTAGGGCTGATTTTACAAACGGCAGATGATTTTAACATAGATTGATTAAAACAATTTTAATAGTTGTTCTACACCAAATCTGTCAGATGTTAATTTTATTTTATGAATATCTAGAGTTAGTAAATCAGCGTCTAAGATTGTTCTAAACAAAAGTAGGGAGACAGTTAAGATGTGTGTAATTATTAGTGTTACATATTTTTCTAAAAACTAATTGAAATTTCAGATAAATAAAACAGAAAAAGCAAATGTCAGATGTAGAATACATCATTGGGCTACAGGTTTGGATAGACTGCCTTGGGAGGAGTTCCACTGGAAGAAACCCAAAGAAGCTCTCATACCTGAACAAGCAGCAGAGCTAGAGAAAATGTCCTTACCTCAGTAAATTTATAAAAACCAATAATTAGGTGGATTATGTAGATGTAATAAATAAAGATGTATTGTAAGAAAAGAGATATTTTCATTGAAAAAAAAACGACAGGTTTATGTAATTTTAAAATTGTGACAGGAAACATAACAAGCATAATATTAAGTAATATTGCATTTAGATATACTTTTCACAAAAGTGTTTTGGATAGTTTTAATCACAAAATAACTATCGCAAGTTATTAGTTTTTTAAAGCATGTGTTGAAATAATTATTTCTTCCTTCCTATGTCCAAACTTCAGATGAATAAAAAAGATCCGAACTGAAATGTTGATAGTCTTGAGGACTTGTAATAAATAGCAGATAGTATATAAGCAAAAAAATATGTTAGTAAACATTTAAGCGCGTAATCTTTCTTCTTTATTAGGTAAGTACGTCTACTTGAAGGATCAATGTTTTTTTTCTTTATCAACCCATTAACTGTTCGGACAATCTTGCTTCACCGGCCCCGGACTTCTCCACATTAAGTGTTTCTTCGAGTTGATTTCCAAGACCAGGGGGTTCTTCCACATATTGCGCAACGTTCTCTGCTAGCTGTTGTTGTTCTTTCTGTACGTAACCATCTTCAGTATCCAACACTTGTTCGACCTCTTGCTGTGTGTCGTATTGTTGTAAATCTAATTCCGCCTGCGGTTGGTTGTAACCTTCATGTTCTTGGAGCACTGGCTGCTGCTCGTATTGTTGTTGCTCGTAAAGCTGCTGGTCGTAATGTTGTTGCTCCTGGTATTGATGCCCCTCCTGGTATTGATGCCCCTCTTCGTATTGCTGATGTGCTAATTCTTGATTAACGTTAACATACTGCTGTTCGTAATTAGGATCGTATTTCTCAGTAACCTCCATTTGATCATTCATTTCGGCGGGATACGCTTCAGCTTCAGTACCCTCATAATAATCGTATTCCAGATTTTGTTGTTGCCCCGGGTCCTTGGTATCTGGTGGATAAAGGGCATTTTCATCGGTATGTTCTGAATAGAACATTTCCGCCTGCTCGGCATTAAAGTCGTCGATTGATCCAGATACATCTACAGCATTTCCGTCTTCTATGACGATGGGTTCTTCCTTTTCTCCACGTTCATACATTGTGTCATTAACATGTTGTACACCTAATTGGTCTAGTTGATTGACATTGGTTATAGTTTCAACTTCGGGATATGATGTAAATTCTTGAATGTCACGAACTTCGGATTCAATAGCGCCTTGTTCGTGCGATGGGTTGTTTAAATCCTGCCTTATATCTGTAGAATCAAGTGCTAGTGTCGAACTTATTTGATGATCTAACTTAACGATTTGTGCTGAATCTTTAAGATCTTTTTCATCAAAGACATGTTGTACATACATCCGAGAATCATTTTCTGAAATAGTTTTATCAGCCTGTTCAACTGGTGGAATATTTGCCTCTATAGAGGAGAAATCAACATTAATTGCAGGTTGAGATTCGTAATTATTATTTTCTGCAATTGAGCTGCATGTGAGCGCAGCATTTGTTACATCAGCATTATTTGTATTATCTAATTTAAGTTGTTCTAATTTGTAATTAATATTATCTTTTGGATCAGCAATAGTAACAGCTTCCTTATTACTATCATGTGCTTTGTTAATAGAAATTTTATTCGGGCTTATTATGATCTCATCACCATTGTTCTCAATATTATACTTTGAATCATATTGCAAAATATTTGCGAGGTCTTTTTCCGGCAATTCGTTCAAAAATTTGGTTGATGGTGTAACCTGTGCATCTGTGCTTATAATGTTACTATAATCATTAGGAGGCTCCTGGTACGGATTATTCAATAAACTTCCTTTGTCTACTTGTAACTCACTTTCAACTCTTGTATTGAATTTAGCAGACTCCTTTTCTTCGTTCTTTAGTAAATTCAAAATATCATATTTACTTTTCCAATCCACATTTTCGACAGGGTTTACTTTAACATCTTCGACAGGAATAGTCTGCACAGGAAGCAGCCTGTCTGGACTCTGATTCAGTATAACAGGTTGCATGCCATTATCTATAAATGAAGACCTACGTTTTGGAATAAGTATATATTTCTTGCTAATTTCTTGAATTAAAAATGATTCGCCATTTTTAGTTTCGATATCCGGCAATATAGAATTTCTAGTCGTGATGGATGATTGGTAATTATGGTTCGATGAGTTGTCTGGATGATAAACCACATCATGCACTTTCGAAGGGTGATGATCAACCTGAAAATAATATAAGTACATTAATTCATTTCAATTACTTACTTACTTGTAAAGATTTACTGAAATAAACAGAGTTTATTTATTTAATTACAAAAACGATTGCCTAAAACTTACCTTAAGTCGTACTGGTACTAGCGCAGTAGTAGACCGCATTTTATCTAGCTTCCCCAATATGTATTCGTTACGTTTCTTCCGTTTCTGATCTTCTTCAAGAAACGCATCATATTGTTTTCTCAAGATGTTAATGCGCTCCGATTTAGCTCTGTGACAGGAAACAAACATTTCATTAGGTAAATTTTTACGCAAATTATTTTTATAAATATTTTTGTTTTTATTTTTTTATTTATATACTTTTTGTTTGATTTCCCCATAGGATTAGACTATTATAAATTAAACTTATAAGATTGAATGTAGCAGCCAGGATTTGACCCGCATGGCACCGACGTAAACAAAGCAGTGCCGTGTCGACCTTCGAGAAGGTTTGCAACTTTTTGTAAATATAAAACAAGCATGGATGAGACTTGTACAGACATTGCGAACATTTTTATTTAAACATTTTTCAAGCCTGATATAATAAGTATATAAATATCTATTCTCTAAGGCAGTAATAAAGTAATATGGAGAAGGGCTAGAAGTTGTTGCATTAATATCGTCGAATGAACTAGATTTCGGTAATGTCAATGATAAATTACCTAAATTTAAAAATGAGGGTTAAGTAATGGGGATCACCCGTGTTCTTCTCGTTCCCGTAAAATATTATTCCATTATAAAAGTCGGAATTTGCCCCTAACTTAATCGAGCCTTTTATTTGCTCGAAACCCTAAACCTTTTTGGCTAGAAAATTTGCCTAAGATACTCCTTATTCTTATAGATATATAGTCAGCTACCTGCCAGTCAAATCTTATCATTTATAAATAACTATAAGAGCTTAAAAAATACCATTATTTTGACACTGTAATTTTATTTATTTGTATTGTCTAACGTAGGTACCCACCTACCTGTAGATGATTGTGATCAGTCTCAAATGGTTGGTTAACTTAATAACCGAAAAGTAAACAAATCTCCTGAGACTGACGCCATCTTAGAATACTAATAAGTATAGGTAAGTAAGTACCTACCCTTTTTATATTTAAATATTTACTGCTTGCAGATAAGCCATGAAAGAATATCGAATGTGCCAAGTATGTAAGCAAACTGGCCGTACCAGGCTCCGCGTGGTACCTCATGTAAACGTCAGCTAAATGGCACCATGAAACGCGAACACTGCCAATGAAATGACCTTCGACCTTGGTTTACGATCGTCTGTTAGAATATGTATGCAACTTTATCATATCATTGAAATAGATAATAGCACAGTAGCATAGCAAATTTCGGTAAAATCCTAGCATAAATCTGAAATAAATCTTAGAATTGTAGGCAACATAGATGACATGACTCTATCAAGTTCTTCTGGTTATTAGCATCGTGTGTACTTCAACAGGATCTTAAAAAAATAAATTCTAATTTCTTAGTCATTATTAATTAATTATTCGTTGACATGCTAACACCACAATTTCTATAAGTACCAACGTTCCCTCGGATCCCCTATGTGCCCAGAACCAACTATAGCATCTATAACCAATAGCCAAAAACATTCTACCGCGGATACAGCGTACCATGAAAGGCTCTGGCTGACTTACTATTGCCCGGGCAATTTAGGTTATGAGCTGCCCAACGTGTTATGATACTTATCATCACACGTGAGAAACTGTGCAATATAGGTAGAATGTAACGCTGTGTGGATGACCGAGTGTTGACTAAAACTAAAAAAGTGAAAGTGGTATTCGTTAATTTTAGTCATTTCAGTCGGGGAACCGTTAACACTTTAAAATCTAAGAATTTCTTCAAGATCCCCACTATTAGTTTTCCTATATTTTAGCACGTTTTTAATATTTGGTAAAAGTAGGTACTTCTACCCTACCATAAAATTAGGAAATCTTAAAAACTAAATACTACCTACCTAGGTAGGATTGAATTGAGAAGATTCTTTTTTGAAGTCGCAAATGAAATAAAACTAGGTACTTTAAACGGATTCTATCGCGATATATCTAGATTTTACTTCGCAAATCTTTTTAATTAAGTAGTTCATTGACAGTCTATAAAAAGTACTGGATGTTGGGTATATTTCTGCCTATTAGCACCGCATTCGAATCTGTGAAACGTAACTCTCTCTCTTTCTATCATCACTAACTTATATCCGTTCGCCCTGCTCGATCACACTTTTCGTAACACTCTCGTCACGCATTTACCAGCATACTCCCCAAGTCAAAAGTAAAGAAGTTTTACTTCAAAATGGGAGACATTTTAATCGTAATGGACGAAGATCCAAGAGGCGAGTGGAGCCCTAACCGAAAAGCTAGGTACCAAGCCACGACATGCGGGAGTGTTCAAAAAATTTTTATTTTGTATTTCATTCGAACGCTTAAAACAAATCAACTACTTAAGTAGATAGGGTTTATAAATATACTTACATTAGAAAAACCCCTTTGTTTTTACCTATTCCACGACTCAAAAGCATGACGAAAAAAGGGGGAAGTAGTATAAATAAATGTACTCTGTGGTATAAATGTTTAGATTTCTATTGACGTAATAAATACTTCATTTGTTTACTGTCAAAATGCATTAATAAATACTGTTTGGTCTCTTAGCTGTTAATATATATTTTGTTCCCTATTTGGTCTCTAACTAAGTTACATGATGAGCATAAAGGTTTTCCACATCTAAAAAAGTTTAGTAATTTCTACGAGAGTATAAAATTGGCTAACTATTTGACCGATACAAGAATAAAACATAAAATGTTTCCGAAATTATAAACAATAAATATGTACATAAGTAGTTTATCGTTAAAATTAAAAAAGTTTCAAGAAATTTAGGTACTTTTGTAAAATATACGCGCGGCCATAATATCTATTATGGCCGCCATGGTTCGTGATCATATATTATATATAGCTTTATTTGTTCATACAATTATAAGTTAGGTACATGCTAAATAGTTAAAAATTAATAATTTTATTGTATGACCTAGGGGTCATACAATAAAATTCATAACATAATATTATATAAGTATAATATTATGTTATAGGGTAAAAGCCTCCTCCATTCGTTTCGTGACCTTACGAAACGATAAACAGAAGAAGTTGTTTTACACTTGAGCTTGCTTCATTGAGCTCAACGCAAGGGTAAAAACGGATTTGTCAAAGATTGTTTATTTTTCGTGTGGTGACGTTACAGCCGTCAACTGTCACGTGACCGACTGTTTAGCGCTTAGGTTTAGCGCGTAGTCTCAAATCAATGATTTGGAATTGCTTTGGTGTTAGCATACAACTATTTGTTGTTGAAATAACAAATAAATGCAATCGTCGTTAAATTATTCATTTTCTAAAAGACCAATGTAAGTGGTTAGTATAAAATAAACCTAATTGCACTTACGTAAGACGACTGCATTTTAGATAATCGGTATTGTTACTGTTATACTCCTTATCCATGTTGAAAAGACGATTGATGTTTATTTCTGAAACAGTAAAACATCATCACGAAAGTAAGGTAGATAGTAATAGTAATTATAGAATTTTATTTTATTGGTAGTTCGTGTTAGTTTAAGCAGTCAGATTTATGAATCTAGTACCTATCTAAAATGTTGACAGCAGAAGTTTTTTGGAAACTAAGTAGTATGTAAGTACCAACTTAGTGTTCGAAAAAAAGTTGAATGGTTGAAGTAGGGTATTCTTACCTATTTTTTTACTATCCAATTATGTAAATGCAGGTTTAAAAAAAAACAGGTTGTGGAAGAGGACATCGGTTAAAAATATATACATAGGTATAAGTTCACAGGTTAGGTATAGCTACTGTTCCTACCAGTACAGTTCTGTTCAGTAGACTTCTGAAGGTCAGAGTCATGAGAGAACAAAGTATCAAAATATCTATTGGTAGGTACTATCTATAACAACGGGCTATCTCCAATTGACAACCCAAGCTATGTTCACTGGATAAGAATAACGGTAAAAAGTGAAAAACTGAAAAAGCCGCAAATTTTGTATCGGTGAACGTCGGTGACCAACTACGTTATATTAGATCTAGTTGGTCATCGACGTAAGACGATAGAAAATTTGAGTTTCACAGTGTTTTTGAAAAGTGACCATCACTTTAGTTGACAACCGCAACAGCAAGTAAGCCTGCTGAACTATAAAAAAAAACGGGTGTGCTTTAGACAACATGACTGAAGTAAAACTTCTATATAAAGAAAACGTAACTGGCTTTAAGAGACAGAAAATGTGCTCTTACCCCTAGAATAATATACGAAACGTAAGTCTCTTTCTTTCTATATTTACTAACCTTCGCCCGATCACAATTTTCGTAACGCTCTCGTCACGCAATCACTATCTTACTCCCCAAGTCATGCGTGCGTAAAGAAGTTTTACTTAAAAAAATTGAAACTGAGAAATTAGCGATTATACATCAAAAACTATACTATCCTTCTCCTCCTCCCCCTCCTCCTTTTCGTCCTCTTCCTTGTCCTCCTCCTCTTACATCTTCCTCTCAACTTTTGTTGGCCTTCGCCCAATCACAATTTTCATCTCGCTTTCATCACGCATTTACCAGCTTTCGAGCTCCAAGTCAAGCGTGCGTAAAGAGAAAAAAGTTTTACTTCTAAAATCTTCATTTATAATATATATAGTTGGTTGCTTCTTATTTCTCTTCCCCAGCGATGCAAGTTGTTTGTGTTGCTCTCTTTGTACAGCCAACAATTAAGTTAAATTTAATCCAGCAGTAGCAGTTTAAGTAGCAAGTTTTCGTTTTTTCACTAACTTATTTCCAAATGCATATCATAGACAAAATTAGTGTTCTTCTCATCAAGATTTTTAATTTTTGTCATTTTTCAGTGACGATCACAGACTAAGGAAAAATAAATAGACATGAAATACCTACGACAAAAACGTGCATACCTAATGTGAGTCTGGTCTGGCACAAAGATGGCGGCTTGCCGTAGAGCTGCGCGGATTTTATATCGATAGTTAAATTGCACGGTATTTACAGAAAGCAAAATTTTTCAAAATTAAAATGTTTATAATAAACCGAATTTTAGTATGTTTATCTCATTTATTCCCAGTTGCCACCGCGGCGATCATTAATAAAAACTGTATAATATAATAGTTGTAGCCTTGTGATCGCTGTGTATACTTATTGCTCGCTTTTTCCTGTGGGCGTAGTATGCGACTGAAATTGCGGCCAGAACCACTGTAGAGACCACGCTCTGGTGCTTACGAGTTACGGTGCTCTCAGATTGCCGCACACGGCTTAAGGTTACTTAGCGCTTGGAATTAAGATTGAATTTCCTGCAGACTGCCAATTTCTGCGACTTGTGCCGGAGCATATGTGTAGGAGACCCTTTATAGATTATCACTATTACTGATCAGCGTGCCACGCCTTCAGTACCTGCACTGAAGGTCTTTAATTACCAATGAAAATAAAATAAATACCAATTATAATTTGTATTTCTCATTTTTTAAACTACATAATATACTTATTTTTATTAATATTTTATTTTTATTTTTACTATTTGGTTCGATCATCCATAATAAAACAAAAATTATTATTTAACACAGATTTATTAAAAACTATAAAAGTAATAATCATGTTATAAAAATACAAAAAAAAAACCTAAAAATACACACAGTAATCAAATAACAGCAAGTTGAGCCCTCAATAATTCAAGTTCTACACAGATATACATATTTTTTTTACAAAAATACACAATAATCACATAAGAGTACGTTGAACCCTTAATGCCTGTCATTTTGAAGTTCTAAAAATACAAATATAGGTCCACAATAATCCAATAAGAGTATGTCGAACCCGAATAAAATGTGATATTTGCGCAAATTAGTTATTCGGAGATGCCAAAGCCTACCAAAACAGCTTAAAAACTTTAAAAAATAGGGGTGGATTAGTAGTAAATTTAATTAGTAAAATTTAAATTTAATTAGTAGTGAAGTAGGTAAATACTATAAACTTGTCTAATTTCAAAACTTACCAACAACTCGCTTGAAGGCAAAGCATCATCGCGCAGTCTTGTTATATTTAATGTTCGGTTAAAACATTTATCTTCGAAATGCAGGGAACAAATAAAAATATGTTTGGTTGTTGTATTCGAATTTTCAATTCCAAGTATATCCAGCCACTGTTCCTTTCTTTCTTTACATGTTGGCAATCTAAAATCATAAAAAAGAAATCGAGTTTAAAATAATAATATTCACCTGTCGCTAATTTATCGATATATTGAAAATGCCGTATCGAAACTCTATATTATGATGAACGATTTTCTTAAAAACACTTAATATTAACAATAAAACAGTAAATGATTACAGAAAAAGCAAGTTTATCTTTATAAACTTACCCAAAAATAGCAAAATCTTCCAAGAAAGCAAGATATTTTGAATGAAGTCGGTTACTAACCTGTGCAACGTTATATTGGGATGTTTTTTGTTGCTTTTCATGCGACAGCCTAACACACTGCACCTACCCATAATAAATGCAGTATTATGCAAGTTCTAACACTGTAGACAAGTACAATTTTCGCCTTATAACACTAAATTTCTTCAAAACACGGTAACCAGCAAGTCGCGATGACAACTGATGTACTTGTTGTTGGCTGTGACAAAACATGGCGACCGGCCGCAGTGAATCATTTTGACAGTTAATGTTGTCATTTTTGGTAATGATAAAACAACTGTTATTTTTTTTTACATATTATTACCCTCATAAGTTAAAAAGAGATGCCAATATGTCAGTAACTATGCCGTCGAAATACATCACATTTCTATAACTACTGATGTTTATGCCAAGTCCTCTTTTTTTACTTAGTCTGAGGTGACGATCGGTCACGGTGTCATTCTCATGTCAACTGTCAAGCAAAACCTGGCAAAATCTCGAGTTGTCATTTAATAATTTGCCGTTCAAATGAAATATTTTTTTCTTCTATTTATAGTGTCGACATAAGGTAGTGCTCACTACACATTCAGTTAATATATGTACTATAGATAGTCATAATATTTATTTACCCTCGGTCATGTAACATGTATTACTGAGGTCTTAAATCTTAACCTAACACTATTGTTTATCATGTTATACAACTAGTCAACTATTAGTTCAAATGATTTACAAGTGGTGGCACCGGTTGGTCCGGAAAAGGACTAAACCAATTCCAGAAGATACAGCATTTCTTTGGAAACGGCGCCTTAGTATAGCTTATGGCTTGATAGCTTGGAATGCTTTTGGTTTAGTCTTATACAGTATGTATAAAGGGAAGGCCGATTGGGCTCATTACCACGGTCTTAAGTCCGACGAAGAGCACAACACTTCTCCAGGTAGGTTTTTTAAAAGGCAATATCATAATTACATGTAACTTTATAAGAAAATAGCTGACCCGACACACATTGTCCTGTCTTAGCTATAAATATTTAATTCGAACTACAAATTTTCTATTTTTTTAAACTAGTTTATATTTTTAAAATTATTTATATATCCAGTAAGTAACGATAAATTAAAAAAATATGTTAAATAGTAAAAGTAATAATAGTAAAATTGTTTGCTGAAGTTTTTCAATTTTCTGCTCATTTTTTTTTTTTTTATGTTTTCGTAAGAACCTTCTACAAACTTAAGTAAAAAAGATCAATGGAATTGGTTAAGTACTTCTCAATTTATATAAATAGATGCTACCCACCCACCTACCCAACCAATCCCATACTCTACCTACCCTACCACCTATCTACGCGTACCCAACCTACCTACCTATCTACTTACCCTACCCTACCCTACCCTACCTTACCTACCAACCCTACCCTACTTACTGCCTACATTAACTCACTTTCATATTATGAGATTTTAGAAAAAAAAAATGTTTGGTATTTTCTTTTATATACACACCTTGTCCTGACAATAACTAACACAATAAAAAAATAATTATCAAAGTTGGTGCCGTCATTCGAATATATTAAATTTATTATAATTAGTTATAAATACATACATTTCTGAGATTCATTTTTATATAATTATAAAGAAGATTAAAAACAATATCCTTTGGCATAATAATACAATGTTTTTGCTAAAGCAACATACAAGTACTTATTTCCCAAGTTTTTAAACCTTTTTTGGCAGTATTTGATCTTAATATTTAAAAAATATTTAGCATTAGGGTAGTGTTTTGTTTAACATATGTATATATCTATATCAGTAAATTTCACCTCAAATATGTACTGTAATTCCTGTATCTTTATTTCCTTTAACAAATAGTATATGTATCTAAAATATAATCTCTGATGAAAGCCCATGAAAGATAATAATCAATTAGAGTATTAACTTGTTTTGCTTAATTTTTTCAGGTCTAGCGTGGGCTAATACATTAGGTATAAAAAATGCAAAGGTGTACAAATTAAGTGGTCTAAGAAAAGTAGATGAGTATGATATTATTGATGGAGAAAGTGTAAGACCTGATAGTAACAAACAGGTAGATAACGATAGTCATGAAGAGAACCAGTAGCAATCAGTTGTAAATACTTGTTGGGTACATTGTTGTATTCAATTATTACTGTAGATAAATAAAAAACATACAAAAAGAATATATTTTTATTTGAAAGATATTTAGGCACTAAAGCTTGTGCCTGTGCCTTCTCTATATGGGAAGAGGCCTTTTCATTGACACATTTACAGGCCATATTATTATAAGGCACCAATTTATTGCTATTTAAATTACAAAGTAACATGATTAAAAAAGTATATACAGTTAAAAACAAGAAAAAATATTAAATACATTACTTATACGCTAATTATTACATATCAACTACAATGTTTTATGATCACAGTGCAATTAGGCAAGTTTTGAAATATCAACAGTTGGAGTGTGCATGATAGGTAATGGCGTGTCGCCGCCTCTCAATTTCTTGCAACAAAGCAGACCTGTAATAAAATAATAAACTTATCATTTATACTAATATAATAAAGTGAAAGTGCATTACTAGTGTAATAAAATTGCCACTGACCATTATGAACTGTCGAATAAAGGAAGTTTTAACTGGAAATTTAAGGCAAACCAATTCAACTCAAGCCTTGTATTTTTTTTTTTTTATGTGGACAATGTCACATACATTGCTCTGAACCCAAAAAAAGTAGCTAAAGCACTTGTGCGATTGCATGTGCATGTGCAATTCCGAGACAACGACGGTACCACGCACACCCAGACCCGAGACAATGTAGAAAAGTGGTTTTCTACATTGACCCGGCCGGGGATCGAACCCGGGACCTTAGAGCTGGCGACACCTTGTAAACCGGTGTGTAAGCCACTCGACCACGGAGGTCGTCAAATTTTGATATTTCTATATGAGAAAATGTCTGTTCTAGAGTTTTATTTTGGATGTTTATTGTTTATAAATAGACATTCAAAAGCTGCATTTAAATAAATGTTAAGAGTTTACCTGTATCTTTCATACTTCATAACAATAAGCTGCAACTCCTGTTTGTAGAGTCTTGTCAGCATATCAGAGTAGCAGTCCAACTCACTGAGTCTGAACATGTTCCAACGTAACTTGTGATCAAGCTCTTGATCAGCTGGAAAACAGAAATACATAAAACAAGAGTTATACAACTAACTGGTCGTAAACTGGTAAAATCGTTTCCTACTTTCGAAGTTTCAATACTTAACATTGCTAATGTTTGGCACCCGGCGTTTTAAGTAATTTTTATTTCTACCACTTAAAACATTTTATGGCTCCAGACCATATAATGTTAACATGATGTTATCACACTAAAATAAAAATCGGTACCTTTAGAATAGACGATGAGCCAGTGCGGGATTTCTTCGAGGAGATACGGCGGAACAAGGGTAGGCACATACGGACTTACTAAGTAACAGCCTCCGACTAAACAAGGGTGTGCATATGTAGTTTGATGGGTAATTTCACTGTAAGGAAAAATTACAGAAAAAGGTTAAAATATAGAATATATTACAATAATACTGGAATAAACTAAAGTGAATAATGTTACGGCTTTAGGGCTCGAAACTCTTGGGACTAGGTATATTCCGAACAATAAAATATTAGCTCGGCCAAAGGCTCGAATTTACATACTTAAAGTACCCCCCCGTCCCTAGATCAAGCTGGCCCGAGCCGGCCAAACTAGCAATAAAAATATGTCCTTAAATAACAAAAACTTAGATCCAGCCCTCCCTTGCTGTTTTTTGCCTTATTAAGATTGTTAGCAACGCACTAAGTCGAGGTCCGAACCCCACAGGGGGTGCCCTTAGTGAACGTTGCTGACGTAGTCAGTTTTTCTATTGCTCTGGCTGGAGGCCCTTAAGGTTCTCGCCAAAAGTCCGGTGAAGCAGTCAAAGCCTGCGCTCAGGCTATATGCGTAAATCTCTTTCTAAAAAAAAAACGTACTTAAAGTAGTAAACCCCATGGTGAGGTGTCGAGACTCTTTGCCAAGGTTGCGGCACACTTTCTAGTGGGTGAGTCCAATGAGTGGTCTGCGTGTTGTGGTCCATATAATAGCGTCGTCCGCGTAGAGTTCGGTCCGCCGACCATCCCGGAGGCAAGGGAAGTTCACACTCATCCGAACCTACAACGATTATTTATGTAGACTATAAACAAATAAATCAGAAAAACAAGAAAACAACCACACATACCTTGAGTACCTGAGATCATTTTACTACCATGTGCTTTATTGTACGGTAGACCTGACGTACTAACACAGTTTGAGTAAATTGGCGAAGACTGGCTTGCTGTAGCATAGGCTATAATGGCAAAAACATATAACACTTTCAATTAGTCCAATACATTAAATTACATTGGGACGTGTCACAACACGCAGGTTTACTTACAATCTGTGTAGTTATGATGTAGACGAATTGAATGCGGGGATGGGGGATGCAGTCTTGGTGTCAGGCTCATATTGGACGACAATCTTGGTATGCTTGATTCCCTTGATCCATACTGCTGTTGCTTTTGCTGTTGGACCTAAAATCGACAGAAAATTATATCAAAATACTATTATAATACTAACTTACTTCCTAAATATGTCTGCAGATCTAAAACAAATTTATCAGTTCAAATATAGCTAGATACATTTATAATCCAAAAATTAAAAGGTCAAAATTTAGCCAAGCCGAGACAAAATGTCGTCTAGGCATCAATTAGCCTTACCACAAGCCATCCATCCGAAATCATTATCAAAAATATCACAATAAAAACTGCCATAAAACCTGTAACGTTCGGGGGCGATTTTTTAGTACCTAACTAGGTACTTTACGTAAAATGTTAAAATTACACCAACCCTTATTTGAATATTGGAACGTCCACAGAAGTTTTCGTATTTTTTTATCCGACTTCGAAAACAGGAAGAGGTTTTAATTCGAACAATACGTAAGTTTCTACATCGACGCAGTGTTTTGAAAATCGTCATTGGCATATAGACGAAGGTTACGAAAAATGGAAACACGAAAGAAACCGTTTACGGAGTTCGAGAAGTCATTGATCATAAAGCTTATACAGCAGCATGCAGATATAGTGGAAAATAAAAAAATAGATTCCTTAACTGCCCAAAGAAAGCAAGCAGCATGGTCAAAAATAGCTGAGCAATATAATGCTTCTACAAGGATAACCCAAAAGGTAAATATAAACATGGGACATGTTTAGTAAAGTATATTTTTATGGCAGTAGGTAGATCTAGATACTTAAAAATGTAGTGCCTGACTATTGTTTTTATGGAATAATTTAAAAATGAAATCAAAAGAAGCGAAAACAAACGAAAGCCAACACAGTTTAACTGGTGGTGGTTCACATCATTCTCTGGTCACCATGGGTAACATAATGCCAGTTATCAAAGTTGAAGATAGAGACAGTAATGCAATTGAAGGTTAGTTTATTTAATCAATCAACCTGTTACGATATGACACGAAAAGAAAGAAAGTAGTCCTATGAACAATGGACATGTAAAGGATTTTGCCATCAAATATCTTCAAGTTCCTTAACAATCTTGCTGGTTTATAAATGTACCTACAATAGATTAATCAAACTAATTATTTATGAATAAATCAACACATTTTTATGCAACATTATCCAAACAATAAGAGATTTAATTTATTTTAATAGTTCAAGAAGAATGTGATGAAGATTACTCAAAATTTTGGGGACACTTGAGATCCCAAAACGAAATAACAGAAGATAACAACATACAGCCGACACCATCACCGGAACCAGTTGAAGAATTAGAAGTTTCAGTTGATCCTCTGGTGCCAGAGGAGCCGGGGTCGACTGAGTTACCCAATATAACCTCATTTTCTTCAAGAAATTTCGCCAGACTTCGCCGAATCCCAAAAGCACGATATACTTTAGACCAACGAACAGTCGAACATATAAAAATAAAAATGATGATGCAGGACTTCAATAACCGTGCTTTGAAATTTAAATTAGAATTGAAACATTTGAAAAAAATGCAAGATGTTGAATTAAAAATGAAGCTAAAAGAATTCGAACATAAGTCGCGAATGTTTACATTATACGAGGAGAAAATGAAAGTAAAAATAGAAATATTAATAAATAAAAAATATAATGAGAAAAAAAATGTAGTTGAAGATTAAAAAAAAATCTTACATGCCTGATTAAATCAGGTAATGATACCAATCTATAGCTGCCACATGCCACATGCCATAAAGCATGTGCTACAGTGCCTGTAAACCATTAACTGTTTTACAATCTATAAATGGAGATTTAAGGTTTATTAACAAAGTTGTTTTTTGTTTTTCGTAATCCATTGCTACAATGTGCAGTTGAAAGCAGTCCATCATGTAGCAGCATCCAGTAAAATTTAAAGACAGCCCTTTAACTTTTTTAGTAGGTTTTTCAAATGAATATGAACTTTATTTGTATAGGAATAATGTTTATATTCATCCAGATGTTTTTAAATCTGTGTTAAAATGGTTTTCTTAAACATTGTTATTAAATTAATTTAGTTGGGTAATTACAACTAACCCTAATTTTAGTAACCACCATTTATATCTCAACTTTAAGTCTCTTAGCTGGATATAGGACCTAAAAAGCTTTGCAAGGTTCTTTATTGACATAAAGCATTAATAATAAAAAGCAAACACTTATCTAATAAAATGTGGGTTAATATGGTATGGTAACACTACAAATCAACTGGTAAAACATCATCAGCCCCACAATAATTTTGCTGAGCATCTGTTTCTTTGGTTATACTAGTTAGTGGCCTCTTGCATTTTGCATCCATCTTACCCCTGCAATCTAGGAGTATGGAGTATGTATGACTTTTAGAAATAAGTTTATTTTTCATAATCACAAAATGACATAAATAATCCACCAATACCTGTTGTTGATTCTGATATATAGGGTCTTCTTGTTGCCTGTAATATCTATAACTTGTTTGTCTGCTGAAGGAGTCATCAATTTCATTAAGAGTTGTATGAGAAGCCTACAAAATAATTATAAAATAATTACTATGTACAAATAGGTAATATTACAATCAATCCAGAAAGTTTAATTACCACATTAGAATCTAAAAGATATTGAGAATTGTAGCTATTTGATGTACTGGCTGTATCACTAGTTGACAAACTGGCAAACCTATAATGAAAATAATATTAATAACACTAAATAAACATGCAATGAATAAAGAGTGATTTTACATCAAAGCTAATAAAGTAAAATAAGCTAAATACAAAATAATTTAAGGAATTCCTTGTCAAGTACCTGTGAGCTAAATTTGGTACTGACTCACTAGGTGTATATTTGCCTGCATGACCACTCATGGTCTGAGCCTTGCCAAATTTATTCTCATGGCTTTGAGAGACAGCATCATTTGCTCCAAAAGGCTGACTCCGAGGCCTTTTAATGTGCCCAGTTGTCCAGACATTTATAACTGCAAAGAAATTATTATCAAACATATTAATATAATTGGTAGCTCTTAAATTTACGATCAGTAACTAAAATAATAGTTTACAATCGTTCATGGAGTTGCACAAATCTGCATTTTAGAGCTAAGATTATAATGTTACTTACTAGGTAAGTCTGGCGGAGTATCTTTCTTTATATATTTCCCAACCACACCCTCATTGACACCTTTTTGTCCCTTTCTAGATATCATTATGCCGGGACTTATATTTTACTAATTTTTTAATGAATTCCTTGGAACATATTAAATTGTATTCAGTTTGTAATCGATCGAAGCGAAGAACAATGACAATTTGTGTAATCAACTGCAATATTTTTGACAGGATAACCTGATAAATGACAAGGGTTGACAGATTAAAAAAAATATGGAACACGGCGGCTGCGCAAGCGCATAAATCACGTGCCTCAGTTTAATTATTTTCTAATTGTGGTAAAAGTTAAAGATTATGTTTTGAAAAATAAGGCAAAACCACCCACCAGGCAGAATCTACCGCGTTATGATTAACGCGGTAGATTAGTTATACATCAGTATAACTTCTATCTAACTATATCAGAAAATTGCTAACGACCTCATTTGTGTGTGTGGCACGAATGTCGGCGTCCGTTGTCCACTTTATAATTCCTATATGAAAATTCTTGTTTCTATTGATATTCCTTTTACTACTTCCATTATTGCTTCACTTGATAATTGATTATGTTATTCCAATTATAGAATAATATTGATACATAATTTACCATAACATCATCATTGCATAATTATTTTGTTAAAAGAGGCTGATTTGTGTAAAATAAATGTTCGATTTTTGACGAACATGTGTGGGTAATTTGTGGAGAATCCAGATGTTTCTCTCCCAAAATTTGACAGACATTTAGGTTTCAGGGTAGTTTAAGATTGTAGCATTGGCAAAGCTAAACGCTGGTGTCACTGTCATTGTAAGTGAAGTGTTGTGGTTTGCATTTGTTCTGTGGGTTTGATTGGTACGGTTTCTTTAAAATTGTATCTATCCATGCTTTATGTTTAGAAGTAGAAACAAACTTATACAAAATATAATCTAAACAAAACACTTTCTTCGACATGTTCTATTTGATCGGCTTAGGTCTAGGTGACGCTAAAGATATTACTGTGAAAGGTTTAGAAATTATACGAAAATGTGATAAAGTTTTATTGGAAGGTTATACTTCAATATTAACAGTTGGAAAGGATGTTTTGGTAAATATCATATATATATATTTGTAAACAGTTCATTTGTGGATGTTTATCGTTTTGCATTTGACTGTTATTTCATTTATCTTCAATGGGTGAATAACTTTATAATTAATAATTCAATAATATCTTTAAATTAATTAGATATATAATGCTTAATTTACTTAGATATTGATCTCATGTAATAGAAAAATATTAATTACAGGAAGAATATTATGGCCGGCCACTTGTACTGGCAGACCGTGAATTATGTGAAGGTGGTATAGATGATATTCTAATGGAAGCTACTGATAAAGAAATAGCTTTGTTAGTGGTTGGTGATCCTCTTGGGGCCACAACTCATACAGACATGTTGCTAAGAGCTCAACAAATGGGTGTTAAAACTCAGGTAAGCAATTAGTATGTATTCTGATTAATCATTTACATGCAGTACATACATATATTTTTATACTTCCAGCAGTGCATTCCTCATCATTTTATATGCTCCATTCATATGCACAAAATTTTTGACACCCAGCAGAAGCACCTTATGATGATGATGATGATGATAATAAAATTATATTAGAAAGTTCTCAGTAAAGTTGACTTACATATATAGAAAGCATTAGACAAACATTATAGCCATTTTAATTAGTATTTTTTTTTTTTTACCTATAATCTTGTTTCTCTTCTGTATGTTACCTAAACATCTACTGTTTAGGTAATTAATAATTTGCACAATATTATGCAAGGCACAAAATCAAAATCTGTTTTCACTATGGTTTTAAATAAGAGATAATTGAAATTACAGATAGTACATAATGCATCAATAATGAATGCGGTGAGCTGTTGTGGGTTACAACTATACAACTTTGGTGAGACAGTTTCCATACCATATTGGACTGAAACATGGAAACCAGATAGCTTTTTTGAAAAGATTGTTGGAAATTATTCGAGGAACTTACATACGCTTTGTTTATTAGGTAAGAAATTATTTACTTAACTGATGTATTCTATTAAATACAAATAGAATAAAGGAAAAATTTGAACCTCAGACAGGGCTCGAACCTGCAAAAACTGGCTTGATGCGCAGGTATTTTGAATGAATTGTCATTAATCTGTATTCATGTCCTTACCATTACAGACATTAAAGTTAAAGAACCCACAGAAGAGTCCTTGACGAAGAAAGTTCGACAGTATATGAATCCGAAATTTATGTCTGTACAAGAAGCAGCAGTACAACTAGTGCAGATTATTGGAAATAAACCAAATACAGGTTTAGTAAATTTTATATGAGTTTGTAACTTTTTGGCTGTATAGAAAAACCAGCGAAAATATAAAAGCACCGACCGCATCCAATTTCGGAACTTAAGAGTAATTATCGAAATTTAATTATGGTGCCGACTGTGTTATAATTTTTAATTTCAGTTCGTTTTATGAGCGTAATAGGCGATTTGTGTACTACAAAATAATTATGGTCATCCTATTAGATAATTGGATAAAAAAAACATTGGGTATTTACTTTATTTCACGCTTTACATACACGTCTAAATTTATTAAAAATTTCGTAAACTAAATCTAAAATTTTATTATAATGTAAGAGTTTTTCGATATTTTATCTGTGACTTAAACTACTTTGTCCTTACAATAAACGCGAAAGTTTGTATGTATGGATGTTTGTTACTCTTTAACGCAAAAACTACTGAATGGATTTTAATGATACTTTACAATAATATAGCTTATACAACAGAACAACACATATATTTGTATAATTTATTAAGATATTGTGTGAATTGTCCAAAATATAACGATAAGTGTAAAAAAATGTGCAATCTGCGAGCTATTCTGGCGTGCGCTGCAAAAACCTCAATATTAATTAAATAGTTTACCTTAAATAGTCCTACACAAAAGCCCGCGACAGCATATATCTATCTTTTTTGTGTAAGCCATTATCGCTAAAATATTAAACCATAAATACAATACGTTGACAATTTATTTCTAATGCACATTTGGTAGTAACAAATTGATCATATCAAAGTAAATACTTTTATCGCTTCTGGTAAATATTATAAATGTAAAAGTAACTCAGTCAGTCTATCTGTTACGCTAACACGGCTAAACCTTGATTTTGATGAAACTTGGATGTGGTAAGCTTGGATCCTAAGATACACACAGAGTATTTTTTGCAGCGATAACAGACCCAAACGCGGGTGACGCCGCGGGCAAAAGCTAGTAGATTTTAATTTGATTCAGTGATGTGATGTCACACGCAAGTAAACACACTATTTGGTGGTGCTTTTACCGCGCGTCATATTATTTTCTATTCTAAGATTCAGCGCTGTTAGAAAAACACGTTTTTGTCGCGATTATAGAAATTACAACTTTATTATTGACTAGCTGTCCCCCGCGACTTTGTCCGCGTGTTTTAGTTTTAACGGTTTTTAATTTTTGCAACAATTTTCATTTATTCACCGCTCCTTTTGGTCGTAGCGTAATGTTATATAACTTATAGCCTTCCTCAATACATCGGACCAGTAGTCCCTGAGATTAGCGCGTTCAAACAAACAAACAAACTCTTTAGCTTTTTATAATGGTATACACTTTTAAAGATAAATAGATCTGTTTTCGCGGAAATATTAATGTAGTATGCATATTATATTTATTAAGTTATAGAATGAATAAAAGCACTTTATAAAATAAGTTAAATAGCCTGATATCAATGTTTTTCCTTATACATAAAAGATAGAAACCACCCAACTGAATAACTGATTTTACTTATAAAGGTAATCAAACTTTGTAGCTTCTTGTTTAAACTGCGATACTACACTCAGTGAACGCGAGCGTAAAGTTTATTGAGACATAATAACCGTACTCTGTGATTGAGATATTTATTGCGAAACGGAGAATATTTTTTCTTTTCAATTGTAGTCTTTTCATAAGTTTTTTATTACCAACAGGAATAAGCATGAACAGCAAAGCAGTAGGACTTTCTCGAGTGGGAGCCATTGATCAGCGGATAGCAGCCATGACACTCGACGCTATGCAAACCTTTGACCTCGGCCCGCCGCTCCATAGCCTCGTTATTCCTGCTCCCGATTTACATCCGTTAGAGCTAGACTATCTTGCACAATTTGAATCAGCTAGTTGAACTTAACAAATTTGTAAATATTATATGAAATATTATTTTGTAATGTAAATAAAAATAAATATGAGAATTTAATTAATATATTTTTATTATTTACAATTATTATAATAATAATTAAAAATCATGATATTAACAGAATTTGATACGACCATGAGAAACCACTTTCAAACCCATTATTGGTCCACAAAGCTACCACAAAATACATACTTACTACAACAAAATTATTCTCAATTATAAATGTTAAAAGGTACATTAATTATTATTTGGTCTAAGTTTCACAATTATAAATAATGAAAACTAATA
The DNA here is from genome assembly GCA_932294365.1 of Diachrysia chrysitis. NCBI lineage: Eukaryota > Metazoa > Arthropoda > Insecta > Lepidoptera > Noctuidae > Diachrysia > Diachrysia chrysitis. The sequence goes on from OW028661.1 coordinate 6,902,482, forward strand.
TAATAATATACAAATAACGGAATGTAGATATACCAACATTATTATAAAATAGGTCACCTATTATTGGTATACATCAAACATCTCTAGATAAAACTGGAAACTGGTGGGTCACATTATTGTAATTAATAATTAGGAGCTTATAATATGGAATTTTACATAACACTAGCACATTTTCTTAACATAATTATACAGTCTTTAGACTTAGTTGTAAAGGGTACATACATGATTTTAATAATATATTAAAACGAATTCACATAACTCGTGCTTTCTATTTATCATGTGAGATTACAAAACAGGGTACTATATAAATAGACATTGAGTTAAAGAGTATTTAAAATTTTAAACAGCAGATACTTGTTGATCGTCGTCGTCGTCGTCATGTGTATCGTGATAATAATCATAAGGGCGCGTAACTCCTTCATGAGAGTGTGCGCGGCTGAGCCGCTCGAGCCGAGCCACCTGCGCGGCCAGTGTGTACGGCGCCTGCGGGATGCGCGGCGGCGGGACCGGCCGCGCGCAGCTGGCTGCAGTGCACGACCCGTGCCCGCTGTCACTTGATGTCGCTGACCCAGTCTTTCGTAAGGGCAAGTTAACTAATGAGGTCACACTACTGCTTTCGGCCGATAGATCGACCGGGAGAGGCGTAGGTGTGTCAGAGTGTGATCTTTCATGAGCTGTCCGAGGGCAACAAATGCCAGCCCCGGGACCATCACGTCGATGTGAACAAGGGGAGGGTCCTGACGGTGGCGGTCGAGGTTGATGTGGCCTTGTTTTGGCAGGTTCAGACAGTGCTAATAGTTTCCTCACAGCTTGAGGAGAAGCAGTACCGAATTTATTGCCGGCAAAGCTTTTTTTGCTCTCACTGGCTGATGATGCGCTACTTGTAGTAGATAAAGATGGCGACGGATGTCGTCGTCGTGGAATCGCAGGGGCAGGCCCAGCTCCTTCACACTCTAGAGATAATGCATGAAGACGTTCTTCATCAGTTTCAACATGCATTCGATTTAAATATGCCTTGACACGTCGAACCATTTGTGCTTCTTCAAACATCTTTTTAGGATTTGGGACATTCGAAGACTTTTTCCTTCTCTTTACTGTCACTTGGCCCTGCTGCACTCCTCCAGTAGTAAGTTGATTTAAAGCAACCATAGCATTTGACGGCGGTTGCTTACCCAACTCTAAAAGAGTAAGTAGATCATAAGGAGCGCTGCACATATTAGTAAGGGTTCGAACTTCTTTAGAAATCATTCGCAACTTTTCAAAATTAACCATCCCTTCCACTTTAGTGTCATTACCCAAATGAATAAATGTAAGATCTTTTTTAACCACTGGATAAAATGGTATAACTGGCGATCTTCCCTGTTCGGTAGTAACCAACTGTCTGTATTTAGACATATTTCTAGAAGGATCCATAAGCATTTGCAAATCAGTGAATAGTTTTAAATACTTTGTTGGGAGCTTTTCCCAAGTCATTCTTAGTCTAGAAACTGCACCATGCCCCAATCCTGATATGATAGCAAACATAGAATTGAAGTTCTTGCATTCTTTACAATGACGCGCAACTTTAATAAATTGTTTTATGATTTTTTGACGACGTGCAAGAGTCTGTTCAGTGACTACTTCTGTGACGACCCAAAACATTTCTTTGTTAACAAGTTCAGCAAATTGTGATAACATTGGTGTACCATATCTGCTCTTTAGCTCAAATAGATCATCAACATACTCAGTACTCTCAATCTGTCGAAAGATACAAAAATCTTGTAATGTCAGTTGCACAGCAACCTCAACTGCATTTAATTGAAGAAAATGTACAACACTTTCCCTGAGAAGTTCAGGAGCCATTTCATCAGGTACCAAATTTTCAGTGATGCCATTTGTTTTAAGATAATACCTAGAGCTAAGCCCAATCCGTTCTGCAAGATTTTGCAACTGGTCTGGTAGGCGATGTTGTTTAATAATGCCTCCCTGAGCCACAGACACCTCACACAGTGAAAAGTTTGAACTTGGATCAGTAATGCTGAACTCTTGCAAAGTTAACATTACTACTTCCCTAGCTGTTGTCTCTTTGTGAACCAATAAGTATTTACATGTTTGATCAGATTTATATACTTTGAGTACATGTTCAGGATAATCAGATGATTGATATTCATCAAAACAAATTGATATTAAATCAGGATTACTGTGTGAATTGTAGAATGATGTACTGGTATTGGCTCTGTTTAAGGACTCAGAGTTTGAAAGAATACTGTCATCTGTAGGTAAACCATCAGTGATTGTATTTTTAGGAAGAAGATTCATTTTAATTAAAGCTTTCTGCAATTTTCGCTTAGGTCCCAGGGTCATGAAACCCTTCTGAGGCTCCTTCTTGATGCTCAATTGCTGAGGTTTTTTGGTGGGAGATTGAAACACTGGTGTCAATGTGATAGGATCATCACTAAGAATATCTGCAGTTGACAGCCTTGCCCTAGGATCTGTTTGCCAATGAACCCTATTAGTGCAGCCTCTCTGTCTTGGAGAATTTTCTGGCATTAACAACATTTGTTTAAAAGCTAATAAATTACTTTTAACTGTGATGCTTAAATGTGTAGATCCTGTTATTATTTCCATTGCTTTTGCATGACTTACATGCTGGAAAGATTGACCATTTACTTCTAAGACTTGATCACCCCTTTTTAGTCCAACATCTTCAGCCTTAGAATGCTTTTCAACTTTAAATATAAATATTCCATATCCTCTCTCATATCCACCCAGAATAGAAAAATTCAAAGGTTCATCTCTGGTAGGACGAGATAATGTGACACTTCTAGTTCGAGCTTTTGCAGAACAAGCTATATTAAGCAGCCTCAATTGACTTTCCATTTTTTCACGTTCTAATGCAATTTCAAAGTTTTCAAGAAATTCCATCATAGTTGTATCTGTTTCAAAGTCAGTAAAGTGATTGTTAACCCAAAGAAGAACCACACGGGTTACTTTATCTCGGACAGACGGTTCAGAAAACCAGGCAAGTAATTGTTTTGCAACAACCAAAGGACTTTCAATGAATGTCCTGTGTGTCAGCAGAAAGTCCTCAACATATGTGGAGTCACGTGAGTTGTCCTCAATAAGTTGTAACATTAATTGTTCTGGAGTCCCACGGATCACAACATGACCCTGTTGACGCCCTGACTCACCTGCAGCTCCTCTGTATTCAGTTACCAATACTACAACACCATTTTCATTCTCATGCCTTCTTATATTTTCTTCTCCTTGGTGTAATATTCGATAATAATCAGTCTGTGTAATACAAACAAACTGACAGTCATCACATTTTGTAGTCATCACACCTTTATGATATAGCTTCTCTAGTGTAGCTTCAGCCATTCCAAAGCTATCACCAACATTCAAGTGCTCTACTTCACCACTTTGATGCTCAATACTGACATGACCGTTAATGAGAACTGACCATGAGTCATGTTCCTCTCCATCATTCATGACCACTGTTCCAGATTTCTCCACAACTGCGAATACCATTACTGCACATAGAGCCCGACGCACAGTCAATGTCATATTAGTAAATGCTTTCAAATGTTGGGTGAACTCCAATAGTATTTCAATATCTTCATCTGTTCTTTCACTTGGATCTTTTTCAAGACATTCTCTAACAGCATCACGCACAGTGAGACTATCCATACTCTCTTCTAAATCTTCCTCTTCATCAGAGTCTACAATGGACTCGAGGAGGCCAGACAGGTCCACCTCCATGTCCATGTCCAGAGAGCTGTGTACTGAGGTCATTGTGTCACTTCCACTGTAAGCAGAACTAGTGTCACTGGCGTTGGAACACTTCAGTGTGTGGGGGTACAGCTCTGGACTGTGACGGCCTCCACGCCCACCTCTCAACATCGTGAAGTTTCTAACCAGTCCGACTGACGTCCAGCTTCTGAAAATTCAATAACAAAATCTGTTGAAAAAATCGATACTGCATTAAACTTTAGACCAGTAAAAATTCATTATTCAAAACGAAAACATTTATGACAGTGTCATATTCATGTACTCAATAAATGGAATAAACGTAAAACTGTTATTTACTAGTATTAATGTACATTCAACAACCCACAAATTGCTGACTTTCTTTGGAAGTGTCTTTGTAAGCGAGACTGAGTCGTAATCAAAATTATGTTAGTTACGTCATGCTTTGTTTTTAATGTCGAACTAAAACAATAGGTGTTCGTATGAATAACAATAAATAAATAGATAAGTTTCAAACCTTCACAATTTCTATTTATTTTGCATTCATGGCGGAACTGTCAGCGCTTCCATGTTGCTTTCTAAATTAATTACCCTTCTCCGACAACTCACAGTTATAAAATTGTTTATACACTTCACAATACACTGTATTTCTAAATCCTTTTAAAACGAAAACCAATATTTCACAAAATATTGAATAGGTAGATACAATATTATGTATTAATCGCGGAAAATCTTTAGAAAGCTATACTTTCTTCCAAAGCTGAATAATATACCACAGAGAATATAGAAGTGAGAACTAGTAGAAACGAAATATGTAAAAGACAAACGAAGTACTCGGAGTTACTGGCCGAGAGAAATCTTCAAACTTGAATATATTTTTATCACACAATAATAAGTTTAGAATCGAATTTAAATAATGGCCATATTTTAATTTTTTGATTTGATTAAAACCGAGAAACGCATTGAAATTATAATGTATAAAATTTACAGTAATATTCTACCCGATTCTACCTTATAGTAAAGTTGTGTCTACAGCGCCAGTTTTTTCACAGAATATTGTCAGAAAACAAAAAAGCAGTGCGGCCTAGCTTAATAAACTGTTTTTATTATTCGACAAAACGTTAAGGCTACCCCCTGAATTTATGATTTCTATAAATGCAATGTTCATAAAATGCCACAACAGATTGTTCTTTATAAAAACTGTTCATAGTTAAAAAAATAACAATGTGAAGTCGGGTCTGCCATGGCCTAAATTGGAGGTGTGGTCTAAACGTTGCGCCGAATAAAAACACCCACATCCCTAATTTATGTTTTCTAACAAAAGTTGTGGGCAGCAGACAGCACACACGGCTTAAAACTGGATTTTCTAAAACAGTTCTGAACAAAACATTGTTAGAAAACATTTTAAAGAATAAAAATAGTCAAACAGGTAAGGCCACACCCCTAAATTTGTGATTTCTATCAATGTTTAGTAGAAAAAACTGGCGCTGTAGACATGGTTTAAGTTTTACAGCGAAGCAATGATCGCTGGAAAAAATATAATATGCTTTACGACCGTAAAAAAAGTTTTAAAATGTATTTAATTTTTCATATAGTGTTATTATTTTCGGTAGTTTTTAATCTATTGTTTTTGCATTCTATAGTCTATTTTGGTATATTAATTATGCTTTTGGGTATCTGTATTGTGGCTGCGTTCTACAACCGGAACACGTAGAAACATTTTAGTGGCTTTATTACCTAATTAGAAATTTATAGTATTTTTTGGCTTCATTATTAAAAAAATAGTAAATTATAATTATATTATTTATTTGAAATTTAAATATTACTTCAGCAATATACTGCAACTTAAAAAAGTACTGAGACTGGTTAACTGAACCTTTTCTATCTCCATCTATTTGCAGAAGAAGGTACTTTTGTATGAGTGTAGCGTTTTCGCAGCAAACCAGTGATGTTAATCTTTTAGTTACAAATTTTGTAAATTGATCGCTTCACGTTGTGAAAAAAGTCGCATATACGTTTCATTAGTCTTGTGAAAGTGCAACATCTTAAAATAATCTTGTGCATAGCATTAAAATGCGTCCTGTTTTTGAGTCGAAACGGATGGTGAGCGATGGCGAGAATACGGTGATAGATTTTTGGTGTTAAGTTTTGCTCCGTGTCATCACTGCTATAGTTTCCGATTACGTCCAGGAAAGACGATAACCGTTTTGATTCGCTGTTTTACGCGTTATTACAAGCAAATCATTAAAAATCTCTTGCGATTATTGTTAGAAAATATATTGTCATTGACTGACCGGCTGATATTACACGAGGCTTGTATGTATATGCGACTTCTGCCTTCTGCTATTCGTGACACGCCTCAGAAAATAAATCTAAATTTGTGAATCGAATTATTCTTTTCTGTATTTGTGTCATTTTAGTGATATAGACGGTTTAAAATTACGTAACTGTTGTGGAATCTTGAAGTGTATAAAGAATGGCCTGAGTGTGACCACTCCATTACCGTCATGTGTGACGAAGAATTGTTTGTTTAGGCTCTAATATTGTGCATCCTACGGAAAGTGCGCGTTCGTCTCGTGGACTGGGCCAGATCATGACTCTGCTTGAATCAAAACAATTTTCGCATTGATCGCCGTCTACCTATCGTCATTTGGGACACTTTTATATTACCAAAATGTCTTCGGGAACTTTTGTGGACAGAATCGACCCTTTCGCCAAGCGGTCGCTGAAGAAAAAGACCAAGAAGTCTCAGGGCTCATCTCGATACCGCAACACGCAAGATGTTGAGCTACAGGCACTGCCCTTGCTCAAAGGTGGGTCCACTGTTTTCTGTTCAGATTATTACGCGCGTCCTCCGTTCTGTGTACAGCTTAAGTGTATTTTCTTTTAATTAGTTTTTTATTTTAAGGGTTTATTGTATTTTTTCTAGTTCATTGAACTATTGCCTTGATTTTCGTTGAACTATGTAAATAGGTTAGGAAATAATTTTGTTTACATAAAAAAAAACTGATATTGTTATAGAAATTAATAAGTCCAATGTTCTTAAGATAAATAACACAGTTAAATAGTGTAGTCCTTAAAAAGCGAAGATCATGATGTATTATTAATACATATCAAGAGATAGGTACCTAACCACTGTTAACCTAATTTACTAGCAATACACTAGAAGTTTGTCATGTATTAAGGTAGGTAAACAATTCATGGTCAAGTGGATTATTTTTATGTGTTAACTGTGGATTCAATATATCTCAACTAATACCATGATGATAGACCAAAAATTAGATCAATAGTTATATTTATTCTTTACAAACTCTATTACAAGGTAAGATGCTTTGAGTATTAACTTGTAGTTAGTTCATTGATGAAAAACAAAATAATACTAATCACTAAGTGATTTGTACATCATACACTTTTAGACAATAAATGACAATATTACATATAATACCTATATGTATTTTTCTGTTTAGTCCAACATGTATTTTGATGGAGAGATTATTATTACCTTGAGCATTAAATTGTTTCATATAAATATTCAATAACAGTTCAGCTATACTATTTATATGTAATTCACTTCTTTGACACATTAACAGTTGCCAGCTAGTCTTGCACCTATTTATATAAACAGCTACTTATTTTATACCTTTTAATAAATAATAGGAATCTCATTGCATGTTTCTAGGTTAAAGGATAATAGTTTGTATTCATTTCCCTTTTGTGGCCTGCTCATAGATAAGTTGTTATCTGATAATGAATTATGAGCATTCTTGTGTTCAATAAGCTAAAAATCTTAGTTTTATATCTTTATCTCTTCTCTTTTTCATTACTATCCAAAAACAGTTGAGAGATAGCATTTCTTAATGTTGCCTGTCATAATACTAAGACAACAGTTATTTTTTTTTTTTTTTAAGTCAACACTCCTGACATATTTCCCTGTCCTTTTTTTTCATTTACTCATGATCTAAACTACTAAAATCATAGTCATTGTGGAGATGGTACATAAAACAGTTTGGAACACAGGCAGCAAACCTGTAATGACCTTTGAACCACTCTATTTGTGCTCTATGTTTACTAATAGAAAAATAAGTTTGCCATACCTAAATTATATAAATATATCCAACAGGAATTCTTACTTGATACTGAAACATTTACAATATGTAAAAAATATAAATTGTATATGAAGATGTTTTTAGATATATCTTATAAGCCTGGATTTAATACCTTACATCTAATTGTTTCCAGATGTGCCGAGCAGTGAGCAAGAAGAGTTATTTATTCGAAAACTGAGACAATGCTGTGTGGCATTCGACTTCATGGATCCTGTTGCTGACCTAAAGGGGAAAGAGATCAAGCGTGCAACCCTCAATGAGCTTGTAGAGTACATCACTGGAGGCCGTGGCGTCCTCACTGAACCGGTCTACCCAGAGATTATAAAAATGGTATGAATGCACAACTTAATATAAAAATATAACAGTATTAGGTAGTTAGGCTCAAATAACTTAGTCTGTTGACCTATTTGTGATAACCTAAGAACACAAACAACAGGAAATCAAGTAGTTGCCAAATCTACTTCATCAGTTAAACCTTTGGTTAGATCACACTTTTTTATTATTGTTTTTATCATTGCTAAAACATCTTTAAATAATCAAATTATATTATTTTGTTTAATGGTGCATGTGATATTATTTTGGCAATTCTTTTTTTTTAATAATATAGATGTACTTTTTATGTCTATAGTTACTTTATCCTTTACAGAATTTTAATTAAATCAGAAAAGCATTGTACACATGAGTCCAAATTGGAACATGTTTATACTCCCACAAACAATTACTTTTTGTCAGACCTAAACTTACATATTACCTAAATCAGACCTTAAACCTCATAAAGTATAAAAAAATTAAAATACAATTTAATGTAGTGTAACTAGTTGTTAGTAGTTTGACCTACATTTATAGATTTTTGGTTATAGTGGCATAAAATTTCATATTGACAATAGATATTTAAACTGGTAGTGATAACAAAGTTACTTCTCCATATGAATATTCAAATAGACATGAAGGTGTTTTCATTGTTGTGGTGAGAAAAAGCTTAAATACTTATTTAAAATATGCCAATTAATTTTACAAATGGCTTTGGTTTACACAGACATATAATATTTTTAACATAGAAAATAGTTAGAACAAACATTAACAAAGTGTAATATTCATAATTTGAGTCTGTGTCTGTGTGTCTGTATACATTAAAGTCTTCAACTAAGTGTACATTTTATAATGATGCCAATCTTACATGAGATTTTTGATTTTGATCAATACTATTAGTATTCACTATACATTTAGGTGCGAAAATTAATGTACATATTTATATTTCAATGTTCACATTTTTTGTTGTTACATTTCATTGAACACAATATATTTAAAATGTTAGAGGCTATTTACATTCACAGCAACCCTTAAATTTTTTTTCCATATTAAATGCAATGCTAGTTTTCTTTAGCCTTCAGAATTATAGGTAATTAGATAGAGTTTTACAAATGTAGTTGCTCTTCTACAGGTTTATATGTACAAAGCAACTATATACTTGGGACATCTTTTGTATGCAACAAATAATATTGTTTGATCAGGTTTTTGTTTCTGGATAGTACTAAAAGTTTAGCTAGTAGAAAATACATAAAAAAATGTATATATAGCATTGTCTATATTATTAAACATGCAACATGTTTTGTTACAATGTTGTTTTATTTACATTATAGACATTTACTACAAATAAATGAAAAAGGAAATGCTAAAAAAAGTCTCGCTATGGATGGTGTTTTTTTATTAGATACCTTCTATTTGAGTAATAAATTACAATTCTTAGTATAAAGAAGAGGTCTTCCAGTAACTATCATGAAAATTTACAAGTTAAGACAAAATTTGATTATTATTCTTCAAGATTACAGATCAGTTGTTTGATAAAATGTTGTGTACATACTGAATTTACTCAAACATTTTGATCTTGGTGTGTCTCACTTAGTGATTCCTATGTATCTAGGTCAAAATGACAGGTAGTAAGAGGAGTTCAGTTTGAACACAGAAATGAATTCTTGAATAAGTTTTTAGAGTATTACTGCTAATAACTTGGTCTTGAACAGTGCAAAACATATTTAAGGCACAACAATGTCACTGCATACAATGTTATACACTTATTATGATAACTAGAAGAGTATCCATAGGTACTTATTATTCTGTGTGTTAGGTTAATTATGCAATGTCATGATTTTACTCCTCTTATGCAAACTGTAATATGTTTGAATATGCCTGATAACATTTCCTACTTTTACTACCATTTATACCTCCTTGTGCATTTAATTATGCTTTTAACGAATGTCCTGTGCCAATAGCTTGTTTGTCTTCCTCTGTATGTATACCATTTAAAAACCCCTGACAAAAAATCTAGAACAAAAAAAAATATAGTAACAACTTTACTTAAGTTTTTTTTTGTTTTGGTTACTTATTTTTTTACTCTTAGCCCATTTAATTGAATGCGTACCATGGGTGCGGTTTATGTCCAGCAGTGGACTGATACTGAACATGATGAATCTGGTGTGACAAAAGTCAGTGAAACAAAAACGATTCGCTGCGAAACCGACTCCACGTCTTGCCTGTCCTACCTTGTGTCATTTATGAAGATTGCGAGCTCCGGAGCCTCGCAACTTCGTACCCGTGACAGTAACCAGACTGCTTAATGTTACATGCTTGCTAGTATGTTTACGGTTACCTTGATCGTCATCTAGCTAATCTCTCATTTTATCATTGCTACTATTCTTATGAACCGAAACACGCTATATCTCATGTAAGTTACTGAAGAATTGAGCATCCCGCAGATTATTTGGTAGTACAGCATCAGCTCAAGTTCGCGCTAATTCCCCTTACATACACATTATGATATTACCCTTTTGTCAAAAAGGAAATGAGCTAATTATTTAAGACCAAACGTCTGACCAATCTTCATAAATTACCCTATTATCATGTCAGCTTTCTAACAAAATAAAACCGCATTATATCGGTCCATTGGTTTAGGACCTACGATGCCACAGACCAACACACCGACACGTCAAACTTATAACACCCCTGGTTTTGCGTCAGGTGTTAAAATCCATCGGCATATATTATTGAGTAATATTGCTGTGACCATGTTAGCTCATAGGTAGGTTAACTAGGTGACGCAAAGAATAGGAAACTCTCATTAGGAAATAAACGCATAATTAGTAAAAACAAACAAACTCGTAAAAAAAAATTTTCACTCAGTTTAAAAAGTATTGATTATGCTATCAAGTGCTTTATTTTAGCCTTTTCTTCAAAGTTATAGTTACTAGCTAATCTATGATATTTTTGATCACAGATATCGGCCAATTTATTCCGCACTCTACCGCCAAGTGAAAATCCTGACTTTGATCCTGAAGAAGATGATCCGACTTTGGAGGCCTCGTGGCCGCATCTTCAACTAGTCTACGAATTCTTTCTGCGCTTCCTTGAGTCGACTGACTTTCAACCAACTATTGGCAAGAAGGTTATTGACCAGAAATTTGTACTGCAGGTAAATAATGTATACACTTAAAAAAAATGTAGGTATATTTTGTAAATGTATTTTCAAAATACATAATATTGTTGTCTACATTTCTTATTTTAACAATAAGCTCATATCGCAGATTTATTTCGAGTTGCAATTTCTAGATGACTTCATTTATTACCAGTGAAGTTTTTCTTAACTCAGCAAATTAATGCCATTCACCACAGATGAATGACATAGAACTATCTGTAATATTCAATTCTAGCCACAGTCAAAGCTTAAGCAACATTAGTCTACGAATTATGACTTTATAGTTTGTCTTAATAATAATAATTAATGAGGTATTTTTATAAACTATATAGAAATTAAACACATATGGAATGCAATAAAGAATTAAATTGAATATAATCTGCGTAAATACGTGCTTATGCCCGCGATATTGGTATGAGCTACTAGTTAGGTTTCAAGTAGTTCAAGTATCTCACTTTATAACATATGAATAGTAAAGAGGCTCTAGCTATTTTATGAAGTACTGCATGCTTAATGCATGCATATATAATAAATAATATAAATTCTCCATACAAATTCGCATTAATTTGTCGATACATTTTCGTGCTAATAATGCCTGAGAAAATTTTACTTCAATGTAATGTTTTTGTTTGTAAATTAGTGGTAAATTGTCTTCCTTGGCATTTGCCTTCATTTTGTTCAGTCCATACAATGCGTAACGGAAAATTTTATAGGAATCATGTAACTTTATAAACATAATAATTTATTTTTAGTCTCAAAACTTGTATATCGCCAAAGCTATGCTAATTATGATAATAATTCATAAAAATATGGATGACAAAAGTGACTTCATGTAAAAATGTATAGAATAAACTTTTTTATCATTGTGATCTGATCAAATCTGATAACTAAATCAGGTACTTAACCTAATTGGCGTTTGTGTTGGGTGTATATAATGTCATTATTAGAAACATGTGGTTGTAGACGATAGGCAATTTACCGTAACAGGTAAAAGATTCGGGATTTTTTTTCCCCTTAATTTTATTCGATATCTAAATACAGTCTCGTTAACACTCGCAATAGAGGTGCGCCGAGTTACTCGGTAGGTACTCTGCATATTCTGCGTTTTTCTAATACTAGTACAATGGTTAGCTTAGAAACATATTGAAAACAACATTGAGAGCAGGCACATTTATTATTTTCAAATGTAGCCGCTGTAAAAAAGTTATCAATTTTTGTTTTGCGGAAGTTATATTTTTGGTGGCAACTTTTTTTTCCAACATTTACTAAAAACAATAAATGTAATGTGATATAGTAACCTATCTTTATAAATAGCGTGATTTACGCTATTTATACTGAACCGAGTTATTCGGCAGAGTGCTCGATTTGATAAAAGTTTTGCCGAATAATGCTCGGTATTCGGATACTCAATCTCGTACTCAGCCCATCACTACTCGTGATTGATTTAAAATTTGAATCACGTCATGCATTTTTTAGTAAGCACTTCGAAGTGACTTTGGGGCTCGTCGACGATAAGACTCGTTATTAAATAATACAAGTTTATTTCCTCTTTTCCTTATTGTAACAAGAGCAAAGGCGCTGAATATCTGTTGTTTGTATTTGGGATTTTAAAGGAAGCGACTGTTGCTACGTGATTTAGTAGACTTTACTTACGTTGCTGTCGTAGTGCATGCCGTCGAAAACACTCGGAAGTTACGTGAACCGACGTCATTCGTTATTTGTGCTTCAGACATGCTGCAATCGTCCATATAAGTATTAGTAACGATTCCATTACCGACCAATTGAATGACCGACTGACTATGTTTCGCCAGTTAAAGCATTCGCTCTCTCATAATCGTTCTATTGATTTATACAAATTGTCTTTTTTGTCCATTTCTTGTTTTGTAATTACTTTTATGGCCTGTCTAAAATAAGATCATTTATATATTACTAAATGACTGTGTGACATCATATAATCTGCTAAATATATTGCTATTTATGAATATAATAGATTAGGGTGTGATGTCAGTCTATCGAATTAAATTCATTTCTGAATGGATGAAACAGGGTGTTGCAAATTATATATAAAACGTATTTACAGTTAAGTGTGTAGTATTTCAAAGAACATCTTAATGCATAGAGTTTTATTTTGGTGACTAAAAGGGTTTTTATTTTACCCAAATGTGTAAGCCAAACTTTAAAAAAGTCGCAGTTCATGTTTCTGATTGCGATACGGCGAATAATCTTTACGAGCACATAGTTATCTTAAAGCTCAATTGTCACCTTAGTTTTGTAAGCAATCACGATATGAATGTCAAAAAATTAAAGGTCATGTTTAAGGCGAGGCTGATTGACCCCACTCATCGGTTGATTGGTCCCCAAGCAATATATTTGTTAAGTTCATTATTCTAACAAAGAATCCTCTTAGACCAAGCCTAGTGTAATAACCTCTTGTTGTTAAGACTGCTATTAACACTATATAGTCAAACAGGTACTACATAGGACTAAATAAATACTCAAGATGCACCTCTGCCTTAAGTAAAGTTGTAATGCTGTATTGTTTTGTTTTCAAGCTTTTAGATTTGTTTGATTCCGAAGACCCGCGCGAGCGCGACTTCTTAAAAACGGTGCTGCATCGCATCTACGGCAAGTTCTTGGGATTACGAGCCTTCATACGGAAGCAGATTAACAATATATTCCTACGATTTGTTTATGAAACAGAACATTTTAATGGTGTTGGCGAACTCTTGGAAATATTGGGAAGGTTAGTAGATGCAACCTAATCTGTTGTACAAGAAAAATGAAGGATATAATATGTATAATACGTGATTTTGTTGTTACATTACAGTATAATCAATGGATTTGCACTTCCTCTGAAGAGCGAGCATAAACAATTCCTGGTGAAGGTGCTACTACCACTGCACAAGGTGAAGTGCCTGTCCCTGTACCATGCGCAGCTCGCCTACTGCGTGGTGCAGTTCCTGGAGAAGGACGCCACTCTCACGGAACACGTTGTGCGTGGCCTACTCAAGTTTTGGCCCAAAACATGCTCACAAAAAGAGGTCAATTTGATTATTATATTAATAAAATCACACATGTCATTCATATGCAAAATAATGAGTGCATGCATTCATAATGTCACTTTATGGGTATGATTTTGTTTACAGGTCATGTTCTTGGGTGAAATTGAGGAGATATTAGATGTGATTGAGCCTGCTCAATTCGTCAAAATACAGGAACCGTTGTTCAGACAAATAGCTAAATGTGTTTCCAGTCCACATTTTCAAGTAAGTTGTATTTATTAATTAATAATTACTTTATTGTCGTTCTCGCGTCATAGTTTGTGTAACTTGCCACGCGCTACTTTCATAACTTGATGACGCATTCGGTAATTGTCACTGTATTGGGTGACTTTTTTTTTCCTCAACGAAATGATTTCATATTTTGTGCACAAGTCATAGTTTTATCACATAATATTGATCAATTAAAATTATTGGTTAATAGACATTTTCATTCATTATTTTTAATGTTTTTAGTTGTGTTTTACTTAATTGACTTTGTAGAGAACTAACTTATTGGTTCTGATTATCTATTATGTTACTAACATAATTGTGGTTTTATGCAAAAAGGTGCCTTTCCGTCAATATGCACACTTGGATGCATGAAAATGTAACAAGATGCAGAAGGAATAGAGGGTAGCCAGCTTATTTAATTTATGACGTAATATTGTGTATAAATAAAATTGATTTATCATCCATGATAAGGATAATAAGATTGTTAAATTGGTTGATTTATTGCTCAGTTTTATTACTAAAATAAATCATTTTTTGCTTTTTTCTTGTAAAATGTTAACGTAGTTACCAATAAACATAACATTATTACGTAATATATACAAATATATCAGTAATTAAGATAATCAGAGAATACTATTAAAACTGTTCCTTTACACTCTGGGATGTACTGCATTTAATCTTGCATGTGTCTTAAAATATGCTCAAAGTAAAATTGGAACTTTCAGGTGGCTGAAAGAGCACTCTATTTTTGGAACAACGAATATATAATGTCGCTGATGGAAGAGAATAATCACGTGATAATGCCTATAATGTTCCCCGCGTTGTACCGGATCAGTAAGGAGCACTGGAACCAGACCATCGTGGCACTCGTCTACAACGTTCTCAAGACCTTCATGGAGATGAATTCCAAGCTCTTCGATGAGCTCACTGCTAGCTATAAGGCGGAACGGCAGAAGTAAGTCTCACATTCACTATACCCTGGTAAAATGTAAGGAGCGCGTGTAGGGCACATAGTAACGCGTGTGTTGTTATGCAGAGAGAAGAAGCGCGAGAAGGAGCGCGACGAGCTGTGGAAGCGGCTGGGCGAGCTGGAGCTGGGCACCAAGCGGCAGGCCGCGGCCGGCGCGCCGGCGCTCGCCAAGTGATCCCAACCACACCTCCCTCCACGACCTAGAATAATGCGATTGAATTTGTTTTCAGCTATGTATTGATATTTTCTATTCGATTACATTTTTGTTAATGACGTTATTAATTTTTAATACCTCTACCGGTCGGGCGCCGGCCGCTGCGCCGATGTCTGTGTGGGTTCGGTTCGCTCGCGAGCACTGCCGGGCCGCAACGCCTCGCCTCGCCTCGCCTTGCGGCTCGACTCGTGTTCCGTGTGACTACAAATTACTAATAGTGCTAAATGTTAATATGTCCGCATCCCGATGCACTGTCATAATGATTATTACTATTTTATATACGTTTACATAGGTCTCTAGTTTACTTTAGGATTTTTTAATATTGTTAAATTGTTTAAATAAGTTAAAGTTGTATGTATTATTGATGCATGATCGATTGTAACGCATTTCGGTTCACCGATAAATGTATTAATCGGGCACCCAGCTTGTGGCTGAATATGATTGTACAAAAAATGAATAAGAAAAATTTAAAATGTAATTTGTTTAGTGTACGCGGGACGTCGCGGCGCGGCCGAGTGCGGTCTCGCCGTCTCGCCCCGCGCCCGTAGATCGTTGTATGAAATTTTCATTTAAATTAGATGCTCGATTCAATGATGTAATTTCGTCGTACTATCATTTTGTATAGTTACATAGTGTAAATAGGCATTTATTTATTATAAATTTATAGCAGTGTGATTTCTATACATAGCTGCGGGAGAGGAACACTTTATTTGGGCAAAATCGGTCTGAGCGAACTGGAGACTATTCATGTATCATGCATACAGCTCGGTAAAACTAAAAAGTTAATTTGGATTATATTGGAGTAGAACAATGCTAAAAGTAGATATAATAATTTGTAAGGGAATAGTCATTAATTTGTATGATATTATTGTAGCAATTAATTTTTTCTATCATCACTTGTAGAGCGCTGCGGGCGCTCGGCTCGGCCCCTCGCGCCCGCGCCTCTGTATATACCGATACGCGCCGCGACATAGCGCTACTGCGTGTGTATGTATGTACACTATGGAGATGTTTGTTATGTAAAATGTATTAACATTGCAAAAATTATATATGATCTTATATAAATTACTATTATAGAACACAGTATGGAAATAAAAAAGTTGACTCACATGAATTGAATTCTTTAAGTAAACATAATGTAAGCGTAGGCGCCCCGCGGCGGTTAGTAGTAAGCGCCGGCCTCGCTCGCTCGCTCGCCGTCTCACCTGTTCGCAGGATATACCGTTCCCCTAGTGATTACTCACTTGCGCAAACTACATTGGAAATACACAAGAAATTTTCACATTACACAGTTTTTCATTTATAAATGAGGCCCAAACAGATTTCTCGAGCGTTTAGCATTCGTTCTTTAGTTAAGTTTACAAATAAAAGTGCCATTAATAAGTAGCTACTCATTTTATATTGCTAACAAATTCATATAGTACCCAAGACCTTCATAATGTCTGACATTGATAACAATCGTAAATGTTAAAGCAATTTAGTTATTAATCACAAAATACGTAGGTACGTTGAACCCTTAGCAGTAAATCGATACAGTGACGCAATGATTCAAGTTTAAGTTAGTACATTTCTATGACTACCGCAGGCCAAACATTAAAGTGTTCCACGGTGAATACCACATCAAACTCTCACTTCCATTTTTTCTTTTACACGCGTCGTTCTTTTCTGTTACGGTAAAGAGCAAAGTTAAGTAAAAGTGTCTAAACTCTATAGTACTTAGGGTTCAACAATATTGCCCATACAATAACATCAAAATGAGGCTAACTAGTTCAAGAGTGTACTATAATAGATCCTCGCCTCCAAAAATGCCTACTGGCCTGGTGGAGTTAATGGAAGGTTTAACAAGAGAAGTGCTTAAAAATAATCCAACCGATATTTATGGATTCTGCGCTGGACATATTCAGCATTTACTGGAGATTAGAGATGGCCCTCGTAAGTTTTTACGCCTATTGTTAATTAAGAACAATTAATAACTTCTTAGGTACTAGAAATCTTTTAAATCTGCTGTGTCTCGCGAGGAGTAGCAAGTATTCTTTCGCCATATATGACGGGTGTCGCTTTATCCAGATTGCTAAGCTAATTTTAATTGATACGTTTATAGTTTTATACCACCTGCCGCGATGATAAAAATATCGATTGTCATTGTATGCTGTGGAGTGTGTCGAATACAACGTAAATGACAAATGTTGTTTCCATTTTACCTTAAACTTGAAAGCGAATACCTAATAATCCCAAAATATTGTAAGGTTTGTAAATGCAATATTAATAGGATACGCATGTTTGTACATGAATTCTTTGTTGCGGAGTTCCTGCTTGCTCAAACGACATAGGATATTATTGATTGGGTAATAAATTAACGGCTAAATGTTTCACACTTTGAGAAGTGATTATACACACTTTTAGGATGATTGTTGAGACTGATGGGACCGGCTGCTGTAAGTATTTAGCTAAAGGTATAATTTTATTTACATCTAACTTTTTTTTGTAAAACTTAATTCTCATTAAAAAAATGTTCGTTTGATAGATTGGATAGATATCATGTTGTTATCAGACAACATGCTCACATACATTCCTAAGAAAATAATATTAGAATTCTACATTTTCTGAAATGTAGGTAAATAAAATGATGAAAAGCATTTTAAGATATGCTCTATACAAGCGATAGCTTAGTTAACCGTGAAGAAACACCTATAACTAATTAACTACTCTAATATTTGGTGGCTAAGGAAACAATTGATAAACTACAAGTATGATTAAGTAGTGAAGGTCATTCACTTGGTGATGTGCTGTGGGTTCGATCCCCGAACGTCATACTGAAAAATATTAATTTCAAATCTGATTTTTTGTATATGGGACTGAAATTTTTGAACCCCTCGCAACTTGGAATTTATTCCAATAATGATGGATATCTTTACCTTCAAAACTGCGGAAGTCGTTATATTTAATATCAAGAGAAAATTGTAAAATTGTATCGGTTCTAAATATGTATAATGTAAATATTTCAAAGTTGACTAATGGTACGTACCTAACTAGCTAAGTATATTGATAAGTATGACTTCTAGCATGGTATAGGTACCTACTGATGATGATGATAGGTACACATTAAAAACTGTGCTATCCTCTACCGTGACCGGACGCGCTTGTAGCGTAAGGTAATCAAATCGTTTACCTTCGCAAAACAGAAATACTTATAACTACTTAGTCACCATGCGAAATAGGTTGTCAAATTTTATTAATATAATCTAATATCTTAGGACAACTCACACACAACCATCTGATCCCAAACTAGGCAGAACCTGTACTTTGCAACCAGACAAGTGATAAACATACTTATATTTCATAATACATACATATTATTATAGATAAATTAAACCCAGACACAGAACAAATGATCATGCTCATCACAGAAAGATTTGTCCTGGGTGAAAATCAAACCCACGAACGCCGATTTAGCAGTCAGGGTCACTAACCACTAGACCAACAGGCAAGTCAAATTTATTATTAATTTAAATAATTAATATTCCATACATTTACAGAACCAAAAAAAACATTATCATTACAAGACAAAATTGCTAAAGCCCAAGAAAAGGTTCGACAAGGAGCAGCAAAGCGGAGACAACAATATGACCTTGAATTACTACAACGTAGCAAAAGACCCGAAACAGGTGCTCCTCAAAATGAGACTAACACTCTCGAACCTACCCCTGCTACAGGACTTCGAACTCAAATTATGGATAGCCAAGAATTGGCTAATTCATCAGAAATTGAAATTTCACATGAGCCCGATACTGAAAATGTTCCAGTCATTGATGATGCAAATACTATAAATGACGATGTTGAAATAGAAAAGGATGATATTAAAAATACTAATATGGATGAGAGTATTCCCACACAAAATAAGTTAATAGCTGACTTAATTACAGAGGCCACAATAGAAACAGGAGATCTAAGTGCTACTTTGGCGGAATTGCCAACAATAAAGTCTACAGACACCAAAGCTGAAATGGTAAATGATGAAAGTGATGATGTATTGACAGCCATTAAAACTGTAAATAATACAGCAGAACCTACGGAGGATCAACATGAAAGAAATGCAGATGAAACTTTAAAGAAAATAAATGATTCAGAATTAAATGATGTCGATTCTAATGAACATATGACAGGTACTGTAGACGAAACTGTAATCATTTCAAGCGAAATAAACAATGACAATGAATCAGCACAGCAAGAAGTAAAAGCTAATACTGAAGATGGCGATAACGTCGAAATCATAAGCTTATACTCAAATAGTCAGAACTCAGATTCAAAAGAAGTTACTGATGCAAATAATGAGTCACCATTAGAACTTACAAAAAATAATCTGATAGTAGATGATAGAAAAATACACGAGACAAATGATAATCAAAATACTCCTTCACTCCAGCAACCACTAGATGACATAAATACTGACCATACAACTAATGAAAAAGATATTGAACAGTCAGCTTTTGAAATCACGGACAACCAAAATAATCCGGAAATGAATACTATAATAGTGTGTTTTCAAGAATCACCTGCTCTAGAACTGCAAAGTCCCTTATTAAATTCAGACTTACTTGAATCATTATCGGCGACTGACACCGACTCTGAAGCAACTACAGCTACACTTATTAATCAAGATTCAATTAAAGTCGAACTTAGGGATAATGCTTCAGACGAGGACCTTTCCAATCCAGCAAAGCCTGCTGAAACAGTTGAAGAATTTCAAGTAAACAATAATATTGGAACAGACCTGAATATTTCTTATGATGAAAATATCCATGTTAATACACTTGAGCAGAATCAAGATGATAACACGGATTTGGTTGACAACTCTATTAATGAATCTAGAAATGTAAGTAACGATATCGATATCAATGATGATTCCACATCATCATCAAAGCTTGGTGAAAATCCGCAAATTAGTAATCAAGATACTAATATGGACTTGGAAACTGCAGCAATAACGATTCAAAAAGTATTTCGTACATTTATGTTCAAGAGTAGAAATTCTACGTTCGACGACGATGCTGCAGCTAGCGACGAAACAAATTTTTTAGACGAAGATGATAAAACAAAGGTACGAGAATTGAATTCAGGTACAGTAAATATGTTTAAATTCTCAGTGCAAATAAAATGATATTATAAATTTATATTTCAGGTTGAATGCGAATTTCCTGTGAAAATTGGTTTGAATATGGATAGAAGGTCTCATGGACTTACTAGAATGGATACAGTGTTGCAAACAGTTAATGAAGAAAAATCGCTATCACTGTCCACTGATGATTCGTCTACGTTATCTAGTGCTGCAACTGTGATTCAAGCTCATGTTAGAGGATTCTTGGTTAGAAATAAGCTTAATTCTAATAAAACCATTTCTACAAACTCTTTAGCTGCTAGTAATCCTTCACTACCATCGCTTGAAATGGATAATGATCCAAATAAGAACAAAACTGTATTGAATATTCACATTGTTCCCGAAGGAGGTAATTATTTAAGTAGAGATGAAAGTCTATTAACTTCCATGGATCTCTCTCTCGACAGTAGCCCGCCTTCGTCCATTAATTTACATCCTTTGGGTAATGATAAAATTAGTGAAAGACGAAAACAGTTAAAACGAGAAGATGCTATACAGTCTATCTCCCCTCCAAGCAATAACAGTGGAAAGTTAAGTGAAGATGTTGATTCCGTAAAAGAAATGCCTCTTAATGATCAAGTTGTTGAACATCAGCCAGAACTTGTAGATTCTACGAAAGACGATGCTGGAGGTACTGAAATCGCTCCCGTAGAAGATAGTAGAACAGACAACTTTGACATTACTGCTGAATCTAATGAAGAAGATTCAGGGAATATTGATCAATCTGATATTAATTTAAAACAGAAAAGGGCAACTTTATCAAAACATAGTTCGGATGAAATGGACGTTGTAAGTCCTTTCATATCAAATGAAGATAAGTCAGATCTTAAACTGATGCATTCTGGAGAGTTCCATGATGCTGTGCTTCCTACAAAGGTGTCTCGCAGTGACACATCCGTCGCCAGTGGTGAGTGAAGACATCTATTATCAGGTGATAATTACTTCCGTTCTTCAAAGGCATGGCATGAACTGCTATTCAGTAAACATTTGCCGCTTGCCTTGTAACGTATTGTAGATATAATGTAATTACTGTAGGTATGTAAACAATTAAACGAATAGTGAGTGATTATGATTAAAATCTTAGAGGTGTTATTTAAATGAGTATGATAGTGAGAAATGCAAGTAGATACTTGATAGAGTAGGCAATATCGCAGCCTTGAATATCCTTATCTACTTTTGAGTTTAGTACCACATATATTTGTGATAATTCGTTCTATTGCTGGTAATTTAGTAGTTTTGTTTACATAATATTTTTATGTTTCGTAGTTATAGTTAATATTAGTTCTAATTTAGAAACAATTTCTATTTTGTTTTCCCGGTTGTAGTAACGATTTTGAATAACTAGTGATATGTTTGAAGTAGGAACATTGCTTTTCTAATATTTTTATATAGGTACGTGTTTTTCTTTTCAGAATTCAAGAATGTGCTGGTGTATTTTTTGCTTTGGAACAATTCATAACGTCCGAAAAGTTTCGTATAATTTAATGTAAACTCTAGATAAAGCACCCGTCGTAATTTCATTTGTTTTATTTTAAACGGGGATACTGTGGAAGTTTTTGAACATAACATTGTTAGAAAAAGATAATTATTGTGATAATTATTATGCGTAATACTAAATGATTTTCCGGATAAAATTAGTCGAACATACTAGGCCACTCCCCTAATTTATGTTTTCTAATAATGTATTGTAAAAATACTGGCGCTGTAGACTCGGCTGAAGTCTTACTTTCTAACATTAGCCCTTTGACTTTTTTGCTACTACAGATTTGGATAATGATATTAAAAACAAAAGTAAAGTTTAATTAAGCAGGTGCCTAATACTGCCGTGCTTGGGATACATACAGTAAGTAACATGAAGACACTTTCGAGAAAAACGCGGTTAAAGTTTTTTTTTTTACTTTTGACGTTTCTCCCAAAGTATAAATTAAAACTAAGTTTTCTAAAATATTTTAGATAAAAGAGTGTTTGTTTTATAATTTGTATATTTTTATTTTTATTTAGTAATAATATTTAAATTGTAAAGCTTAAAAAAGTACATAGCTTAAGGAATGAAAATTAAAAAAAATATGTTTTTTTTAGTATTGGTACAGTAAGTGTGTGACTTACTGTAACAATCTTTAGTTGGAAGTACTTACTGCAACAATAATTACAGAATGAGGTAAATGTTTAAATAGATTAACAAACACTGCACAATTTGCCTAATGTTTTTAAGTCACTTACTGTAATTATAGCTAAGAGCAATATGAAAACTTGTGGCATTTACCAGGAACCATTATTATTTACTGTTCCTCGGTTTTTTTTAGTAGATAAATGAAACAAAAGGTATCTTATGAAATTATAGTTTAGTAAAAGTACACAGTACAATTATGGATAAAGAATACAGCTTTATTAATTCTGTAAAATTGAAAAATCTGCTTCTGTGTTGTATTTTGGAAGGATTAAAATTTTAATAAAAGTTAACTTAAAAAATACAATTAGTGTTTGCGCAACAGGCTTCATACAAAAAACAATGAAAAACCAAATAAACTAAGCATTGTTATAAAAAATAATTGTGTTTGTACATCGTACACAAGAAAAAAAATCATTAAACATCTTAACCACTTTGTATCCAAAAAATAACATAGTTATCTCTTTGGATTTTTTCATTATAAAAATAATCTTTGAAGGCACAGTATATTCTTTATAAGTCATTTAACTTCTTGGGATGTTATGTATTACTTAACTATTATATAATAGTAGACTATGAGATCCTCGTTATACGAACTTAATAAAATCAGTCTTACAAATTAACAATATTAGTACCGTTGTAGCATTTTATAGTAATAAGATAGTAAAATTTCTTAATTGACTAGTAAAATGAAGCCTTACGTGAATCTTGCGGAATTTGAAACCGGAATGTTTAACCAAAAACCCCTTCTATTCTCAGGCAGCAGAAGTAAAAGTTTCAGTATAATCTCTGCTTTACGATCTGCAGTGATTCCTCTTGGAATATTATTAGACTTAACCTCAGGGAACTTTTGAGTCTTTACAATTTTAACTTGTAAGATGAGAGCGAGAGAGATCTTTCAATCATTAGACATTGGTAAAGCAGAGATTATACTGAAACTTCTGCTGCCTGAGAATAAAAGGGGTTTTTGGTTAAACATTCCGGTTTCAAATTCCGCAAGATTCACGTAAGACTTCATTTTACTAGTCAATTAAGAAATTTTACTATCATATTACTATAAAATGCTACAACGGTACTAATATTGTGAATTTGTAAGACTGATTTTATTAAGTTCATATAACGAGGATCTCATAGTCTATTATTATATAATAGTTAAGTAATACATAACATCCTAAGAAGTTAAATGACTTTAAAGAATTTACTGTGCCTTCAAAGATTATTTTTATAATGAAAAAATCCAAAGAGATAACTATGTTATTTTTTGGATAAAAAGTGTTTATTATAGATGTTTAATGATTTTTTTCTTGTGTACGAAGTACAAACACAATAATAATTTATAAAAATGCTTAGTTTATTTGGTTTTTGATTGTTTTTTGAATTAAGCCTGTTGCGCAAACATTAATTGTATTTTTTTAAGTTAACTTTTATTATAATTTTGAATGCTTCCAAAATACAATACTTACAATCCCTGGTTGTTGCGTGGAACGCGACTGCAATTTACGCACTTGCCCTTCCCCGCACTACAAAATCGGACCCTAAACGCCTTTGAATATTTGCAGTAAGTAACGCGTATACCTTATATGTTCCAGGCAAGTCTACGCATAAGACGTAAAATTCCTAAACATAATAACAGTAGTGAATCTTGTTCTTATTACGTCTACACATATAAATATTTTTTTAATTGGCTACCTTCTCATATACACAGTAAGTTTTACTTACTGTACTTATGCTAAGATAATATAATAATACAATGCGAAAGTTTTAAGCATTAATATAGTAAATACTGTTACTGTAGATATGTTAAGGTTTAGTAGACTATGTTTATTCCCAACACTTAATATAATAACAGCAAATGGTACTTACTGTAGCAATACCAAGGAAATGTTTTTAACTTTATGAAAAAATAAACCGTATGTGCCCATACTGCAATTATAATAAGTGTGCCCTGGCGCCAAACGCGTCTTACTGTGATTGTGCTTAACCTTATTTCATTTACTATACCACATTTTCAAAATTTGAGTATACAGAAATGTAGGTCTCGATCTCTACATTCCAAATATATATTTAACTCAATATCGACCAAAATGTGACTTACTGTAATTATCATAAGCGCGGCAGAATAGAATCATGATGTTTTATTTATGAATTGATCGCAGATTAGACCGCGCCCTACGCGCTGCATTTTCAAATAATTGGATATGATACAGTGCGTGCGGTGCGGCTGGCATTTATGTAAAGAGTACTTTGTATATGTGAGGTAAGCAGCCGCATAGACTATAGTGTATATTGGGAAAAGTAGTCGCACCGAACGCCTACGAATAGTTCCAATGTCGCTATGTAGGTAATGTATACCAGAGTTGCTACATACCTTACGCAATAAAAAAAGTAAAAGAGAAAGTACATTCTTACAAAACGCACATCGTGCATCAAGTTCATTATGAAAACCCTTAGAATAAAAAAAACGAGTGTATTTTAGACACGACTGAAGTAGGTATAACTTCTCTGAATAGGATACGTAACTGGCTATGACAGAAAAAAAATATGTACTCGCACCTCTCTCTCTCTCTCTCTCTCTTGCGTCTACAGTAACATACGAAACGTAACTCTCTCTCTTTCTATCTTCCTCTTAACTTCCGTTCGCCTCGCCCGATCACGTTTTCGTAACGCTCTCGTCACGCGTTCACCAGCTTACTAAAAGTCAAGCGTGCGTGAAGAAGTTTTACTTCAATAAAAAACTTTAATTTTGTTACCTTTTACTTTTACTTTGTTTAACTTTTACTTTGATTTTGTTAGTGCTGCCATTTTAATCAAGATCAATTTCCACTATTTTATTTATGCCTTTAGTTATTGCTCTGAGCCTCTGAGATTTATGAACTCAGCAGTTGGCGCCACTGGTGCATCTGCTGTTGCAAGCCCACCAACAAACAGAATTTGACCTTTGACCTTTTCGCACATCATGGGCGACTAGCGCCTCTGGCGGCGAATTTGATAACGCGTCATGTAAAAAGAACGTTGGAAGACAGTGGAGGGATGTGTTTGCGCATAGAGGGTGTGTTTGGAGTTTGGACACAGCGCGGGGAGCAAAGGTCGACTGACGATCCAATAGTGCCCCGGCAAGCACGCGGCGCGTGACCCGCCTGCCCCGCATCGCACCTCATACCACCAAATAGACCGATAAATCGCCTAATACGGAGCTTGACCGCTAGCGTTATTTTTACATGACGCGACAAATAGCCCTCACTAAGCAGTGTGGCTCACAGAACAAATGTACTCGTGTGGCTTCTCTACTAGTAAAATAGCGTGCAAGAAAATCTCTGTGCGTTTGGCGCATACGGAGCAATTATTATTTCATTTACAAAAACTCAAGCAAGTCTTTTAATTATTAATCTCATACCAAGGAAAAAAAAAAATGGAGACATTTCTTAGATTTAGTACAAACCTGAAATTCAAACCCTCTAGAATCAGTCTATTTTGTTGGTGAAAACCATACGAAAATGCGTTTGGTAGTTTTTTAATTTATCGCGTTCTAACGTAGCCATCGATGTAGCTACCGCGTGGCCTCTACTGAGACAGCTCACAGCAACATACAATTACAGTTTTGCTATCACATATGTTTTTCCCTGAATCTGACCAAAAATATGAGCGAATTACGCCATAATGAAACAAATAAATAGGATTTATGTAGTTATTAGGGGATAGATACAAAAAATAAATATCTTTTAATTTTATTTAAAATAATACACGTAAGTACCTACCTAAATTCAGTTTTTACATTTATTTTTAAAGTAAAACATCTATTATTGGCCCCTATATTTATGCTGATGAATTTAGAAAAGTTTATTTGGCTGCCAATTCTGTCGACCAACAGCATCGATCCAAATATAACTTATTGTCTTAGGAAATCTGCAATGTTAACGATTTAAAGGTTACATATTACAGCGTAGTAAAGAAAAGTATAAACCTAATGCAGAAGAAAGAAATGTTATGCTGTTAATGTTATATATATAAATAAAAGAGTAAAAAATATATACATAAAAAAGAGTACATATAATAATAATTATGTGAAGTCCCATGTATGTATGACGAACAATAAATATGTTTAGTTGTGTAAAATGAAATGCACAACATGACAACACCCAGCCTTTCAAAGCTTTTCTAAGTTGTAGGTTATTTTTATTTTAAATAAGGTATTAAGTATGCGACATTTGGTGAACCAATCTTGCGTTTGGCCTTTACCGACTCTGATTAACAATGTGTTAATTCAAATGTCCAAGGCATGATGCAGCCCAATACTTATTATTTTAATCATTTGTTACGTATTAACCTCGGTAGAGTATATTTTGTTCTGTGGTATTAACGCATGCGGAGCGAATATTTGTAATTAAATTGTATAGGCTGATAAATATAACCTTAGAGAAAAAAGGTAAACTATAGAGTGCGCATATCGAGTATGAACTAGTAAAGAGAGCGCGCCGTGTTATTAAAACTATACAAAAGCCTAATTGTAACTTAATAATATCGGAACCGAGGATATTTTCGCATAAACGTCGGTCGTCGCACGGAAAATCACTTAAATGAAGTAAACGAACACTTGGCTAAAAATTGGCTTACGGTCGGCAATACAAGGGGTTACTACTTCTAGCCATGCGGGCGCTCTATATTTGTTTACATATTTTATGAATGTAACTCTGTGCGTCATTATGACCATAGACTAAAGTGTATATTCATATTGTGACAGCAGCAGAGTAGGTACTTTACTTTAATAAATCTGTTATTGTCAAATAAATTACCAATTTATAAAAATATTTTTGAGGCTTTGATATGAAGTGAATATCCCGACGGAGCCATAAATCAACTAAAATTGAAGATAAAGTTGTGTGCTTTTCGATCAATAGAAAGGTTTATAGTCGGGTTTTTTTAACCTATCAAGTGTATTTGTTATATGTAATAAAATGCCTCTTCCACCTGCTTTAGCTGCGCGTTTAGCTAAAAGGGGAATAATAAAAGCGACACCTGAATTAGAACCCAACAAAGATGGATCTTTGAATCAGGTTAATGAAGAAATTATAGCAGAAGATTATGACAATAAACTTGAAGAACGAGTAAATAAGGAAAACTTTTGGGAGGGAATAGAAGGTGTTAATGTCGACCCTATAAAAGGTCACAAGGGTTGTCCAAATAAAAGTAATATCTATCATGAATGCTCTAAGTACTGTGTCAAAAGATGGAAATCGGGGAAGTTGGTTCCTAATGAAATCTATTTGGAATTCAAAAATAAAGCCTTAGAGTTGTGGCCATTACCACCAGGCTGGGAAGAAGTATATGATGAAGGATATGGTCAACATTATTACTGGAATGTTCACAATAACTTGGTGAGTTGGATGCCACCAGCACATCCGCGTGCAGCAGTTACTGAGAGTGCTGCACACTTACGTGAAGAGAGATTACTTAAGGAAGGAGATGAAAGTGATGACAGCAGTGAAGCTTCTGATCAAGAAGTGCCTCAACAGTTGCAGAAAGAAAAGAAGCAAGAGCGTAAAGAAAAAGATAAAGAACAAACTCATCATAGGAATAAAAGGCAAAAGCTTAAAGACAATGATTTAGACCCTATGGATCCCGCGTCTTATTCTGACATTCCCAGAGGAAAGTGGAGTTCAGGGCTAGACACCTATGCCAAGACAGGAGTAGACACAACTGCTTCAGGCTCTTTGTATCAGATGCGACCATATCCTGCCCCTGGGGCTATACTAGCAGCTAATGCCAAACAATCATCTCCATCACCTTAGAAAAAGTTGTAAGTATATGTATACATTTCAATAGATCATTAAAATGTGAATTGCAATGTGTATTTTATTTTGATAAACACACCTAAAATATCTATCTATCCTAAAATTGCTAATTACATTAAGACCTTTAGTGGTCAAATAATGTCAAGAGAGTATTATTAATTTGCAACAATCTATATTATTGAGAGAAATAAAAACAACATAATATTGTCTAAAGTCATTTATTTATTACCGGAATAAAGAAACATCACTTAGAGAATGTTGTCATTTACTTTATGTCTAGTAAATAATCAAATGCATACTGTATGAGTACTGGTTGTAGGATATAATCATATTTTGATAATAACATCCAATTACTTTTGGGTTTCTTTGTGAAACAAAAGTACATAATACTGTCTAATTAACATTTTAATAAATAATTATTGTGACATTCAGTATAAACATTATTTTACCTTATGATTTAAATGCCAGATACCAGCTTATTTAGTCTTTTCCCGATTATATTTATATACAAAAATTTACAAGTCAACAGATTTAAATTTGACACATTTCTGATTAGGTTTTTTACAGTTTCATATCACCACTGATAAGTTTGTTTCTGCTAAAGTCACTATTTCTTAAACTTTCAATGCACAATACATTAATGCATACCATAATATCTTCGTCCGGTAAATTATTTGTATTAAATTAGTAAATATAGATCCAGGCCAGCTTTAGTTACCGTTAGTATATTTGTTTTCCGTGGAGATACGTAACAGTAGATCTTCCGAGCTCAACAAACCGATAGAGCTCTCAATTTTCGTAGATGCATCTGTAAAGTAATGAACTGCATTAAATCCAATAATTTTCATCGATTTCGAAAATTATAGACATATAAAAATCCAATTCTTGAAGGGTAAGTAATATCTTAAATGTAATTTAAACACTGAAGAATGCACTGTTATCAACAAAAGAATAATCAATTTGACAGACATAACTGTAATAAAATATTAATTTGCCATTATAACCTACCTAATACCTATGTACTATTTATAAAGTAGTAACGCATTAAAACCATACCTGACTTCACCACAACGACGTACGGTGCTATATCGAGCATACGTGAGACTAAACCTAATGTCGGTTTGTGAGAGAGGTCCACTTTATAAAACTTTTTAACGGTGAACTTGTCGAGACCTTCAGACGAGGAGCCCGACAGGTTGGCTAGCCGACGGCGAGCATTGTCCGCCGTGAACACACCCACTACAGATCTAAAACACAAGAATAAATACAATGACACAAATTACAAAGATAAAAGTTAAGTAAAAAAATAAGTATCATCACGAGTTTGCTTAGATTTTATAAGTGTCTACTATTACGTATCAAAACACTTTATATTGCTCACTCAAAGCATAGTAGATATATACCATAAATAATGCACTGGTATTGTATTGGTAATAAGGTGTCAGCTAACGCTATGCAAGTTCAGACATAGCATTTCTCGACACAGTGTTGAACTGTGAGCGAAACAGCGTTGTCATTTGTCGATCGCAGTATCTTCTTGCACCAATTGTTCTAAAAAATATATTACTATGTATGTATATAGTGATAGGCATAGACAGAGGAAAAGCATTAGATACACTCATCTAATATTTAAAGTTAATCCAGAAAATTTTGGCATGTTTAGGTTTGGATTTGTCAGATGTTAAAACTCATATTGATTGATGTTACTTGGCAGAGGCTGTCAAGAATTATTTTTATAAATAGTGGTAGCACATAATATTATAATAAAATGTGTGTAAAACTCATTACACTTCAGAGTATCTATGCATAATATTATTTTGCTAACCTGCAGGAAAACAATTTGAGACCACAGGTATTGCATATTTTTATATTGCGATATTATACAAGTCTAAATTTGTGGTAAATGGTAGTTTATTTGGCTGATTTGCTAGTTTTTTTGGTCTGGGGTGTATAACTAATTTATAATTTTGGCGTCCAAGAGACTAATTACTTATACCAAAGATTATACAATTCTCTCTTTCTATGGACATATTTATTCTATCTGGTGGACCTAACGCATAGGTGGCTGTAGATATAAGTACACAAGTACACACCACCTTGGTTAGCATAAAACTTACTTTTTATCGTCGATGACTGTCAGTACCGCCGCTCCGCTTTCCTTCAAAGAGGCAAGGGCTTCTGACGGCGTGCTGCTGTGTGATATGCTCTTGATGGGCTGCACAATGTCCTGTGTCACTGGTTTGCTCCACCATCTAGGATTTTAAAATAAACGAGATTATCAAAAAAGATAGTCGTCAGTTCGTCGTTTAGGCTTCTCTAAGATGAGTTCAAAATCCTTTAGTTTAAATATATATAAATAGGGATAGGTATCATGCAAAGTAATGAGACATCATAAGTTATTCGAAATTACTATACCAATACAATACCTACATAGGTATCGATACATATTAAACTACTGAACCGATTTTGATGAAATTAGAATAAAGGCCAGGACGCGAGTTAAATATGATATTCAAAGTAAGTTAATAGTTGGACTGATTCGAATAAAATATAGAGAAAGTCCGTTCGAACAGTACCACGTTTGGTACCTACATACTGCTATATTTAAATAATTGATAGTTAATCTATCAGCCATTGGACATCTTTTGCCAATTCCTTTCCTTATTGTTTCAGAGCATATCATTACTTTATCGGAAAACATGTGCTTAAATACATGATAACACCCGTGACACTGAGCAATTATTGTTGACGTAAAATGATATTTAATAACGTAATTATAGCGAAACTGATAGTTTATCAGTCAGGAAGGTCAATATTAATAATTTTGTGCAAAATTTTATACGGGTGATTGGTAATATATCGGCTAAGTTGAATAAATATACCTACGATTCAAGGTGCCTACCTACTAACCTAGCATAACTTATATGTAATAATAAAAACGATAAAAATTGGGTACAACTAACCTAATAGTGAAAGTAAAGAGAATGTTAGAAACAGGTACAAACAGTACCATTGTTTTGTTTAATTCTGTACAAAATATTTATAAGAAGAAAGCATGCTTATTGAACTTCGAGATCAGAGATTAAAAGGCTCTAGCAACAAGTGACTCAATACACGCTTATTGCTTCGTATTACATAACTATGTTTGTGCGATGATGGCGAGACGATTTAATCTAACGACGATAATATACGCTAGAAACAAACGATAGCAGCGAAAATAAATTAATCTAAATTTATCAAAAGACAAGAAAAAATTGTTTGTCCATGCAATAATTAGAGAATTGAATGATGAGAATAATTAGAGATTAATTTGGTTTTAGAGATTAAGTTATCGCCAAATTTATCTTAAAAATGACCGAATATCTGTTTAATATAATATACATAACCCTCCTTCTTCAGTTTGGTAAAAAAGATTATTTATATTACCACTACTTACACTACTGAAGAATATTCAAGTAAAAAACAGAAAGACGAATTGTGAACTTGGCTAACATACAGACCTCAGTCAATGTTAAGATAACAAAAAATATGACTAGGTAATACCTACTTATGGCTGACAAACTGGCAAGTTAGAATCTAGATAACGTTTTGCGGTTTGGTGTTTTATACTTACGGAAGGTGGTCTTTCTTGGCAAGCGGTTGGAAATTTCTGGCCTCCATCCACTGGTCTGATATGAATTTGGTCATGTAGTTCCTAATGTTGTCGGGCAGCAACACAACACACTTCTGGCCCTCCTTCAGTGAGCGGGCCGCCTGTATGGCGCCCCACATGGCTGAACCACTGCTGCCCCCTATAAAGAACAAACAGTACAATAGCACCTCGGAAGAATTTATTCAAGTGGGAAGGCCAATACAGGTGGGACAGAAGTCATGTACACCAAGCGTTAAGAACTAGACTATAACTAAAAAGACGACTAGGTTCTGCGTTGCTTTGTTAAAAATTATAAAATAACCGTTTTGACTATATTCTATACATTTGATTGCTCACACTCAAACAAACAACCTCTCACCCCAAACGCATTCCTATACCGTCTCCGTTCTCTCGAGGGTAAATAAAAAGCCTGTAAACGAGGATAAAAACAAACCTGAACAAAACTTTACTAACAATTAATTTTGTAGTTGGTCCAAGACATTTACTGTTTACACCTAATACCTAGATAATTAAAGTTTAAAATTGTAACTTTTCCATAGTTTTCTAAGGTTGAGACCACATTATGTTCTTACCGCAAAGTAATCCCTCGTCTTTTATAAGTCTGCGCGCCATTTCCAAAGACGCCTGGTCATCGGTCTTCACCCATTTGTCGACAACCCCGCGGTCGAGAGCACGCGGCAGAAAATCGTAGCCAATGCCCTCTACCTTTAGAACAAATATGACGGATCTAAATATTTACATAATCATAAATGTATATGCCTAAACCGACCTACATAATGTAAATACCTTTTACCGAGGTACCTATTTCTAGTATTTTTAAATTAGTTAAAAAGAAAGGGCCTAGGGATTGTTTTACGTAGCAACTTATAAGCCTTACCAGTAGATACTTAATTAAGTACTCAGATTAAGAACCTGTACAAAACAGAATATCTATATTCAAAAACATATTTTATTGCTTCATTTATAAAAATCTCGACTGTGTTTAGCAACTGCTTAGCTGATTCTTAGACAATTTAAATTTAGAATGTGATAAGGAGTTGCTAGACACCGTCCAGATTTTTATAAAAAGGTCATTAATCTTAAAGTATAATAAAACTGTTAACTTGGTATATGTTTCTCTTTCTGAGCCTATATCTGCTAGCTGAGCATAAACAGGCGAATCGTATCAATAATAAAACATCGATATCAGCGTGTTTACATCGAATTCAGACCGACTGTACAACGACCGGCTGATGTAAGAAGTGTGCATCATACTATTGGAATGAAAAATATTTTCATAACCACTGATTAGCTTAAGTTGAACCTAAGCGTCATGAAGTGTAACAAAAACAATGAGTTTTATCAGCGCACTGTTTGATATAATCGCCTCTCGAGACTACCCGCCTGGTGTAAAGCGAAGTTCACACTAATACACAAATTTAATGTCGGGCACTAACTTCTCGTCTGTTCTTTATTGGATAAGTGCGATTGTGGAAAAATTATTGCAAGACAGGCATGTTGCAATAACTTTTCCACAATCGGACTAGCGTACATTCGGTTTGGTACACAGAGCGTTGGGTCGATCAGGTTGTATAGGTACCTAATGAATGGCGAACTACTTTCAATTCTAGGTACTAATTTCAAAAACTGTTACCTAATTTAGCTAATCAAGAGCGCAAACTACGACCAATATCTTTTTTATCTTGCGTATATAAAATACCTTCTTTACAATATGTTCATAGGTAAACAGACTCAATGGTATATTGAGAAAAAAAAAACATAACCTTATCCCCATTCACTTCTGGTTTCAGAAAGTCTTATTCGTGTCTGGTGGGTCCCCACAAGATTTGTAATTTATGTTCAACAAGGCTTCTTAAAAAAATATTTTCTCGGTGACTTGTTATCTCGATATCTCTGACGCGTATAATAAATATTTTATTTCTATTCTAGATGACTTAAAGGTAGGTAAAAATCTTTGTAATTATATTTGGTCCTTTTTGAGCGAGAGAGACGAGACGAGAGATACCGGATTGTTATACTAGAAGGACATATAGAGGTTTAGCCCAAGCCCTCAAGGTGATCCGAAGGTACCTATGTTATTTAATATTGCGACATATAAAGTCTGTAAAAAATTAACAGAGGTGTTATTTACTGAGTGTTAATAACAGAGGTGTTCTTTTTGAGCAAAAACAGAGATGTAATAAAAAAAAAAAAAAAACAAACAAACTTCGTAGTCATTCGGGCGCGCAAAATCGATTGCTCTATATTTATTTAGAATTTTAACTGGTTTCTACTGGTATATTTGACCATGATTTTTTTTGATAAGTAGTATCTGATTAATAACAGTAAGATGAGTAGTTTGTCACAGATAAATTACATAATGCTTTATTGAAGGACACAATAACACATTAATAGTGTAATCATATAAAGAATAACTCATGCATATTTTATGCTCGTATTTTACAACATGATAATATTGATGCGTGACAGTCACAGATGGTGATCTTTGTAAAGATCTTAGGGCATCTAGGATACAATCATTTACATTTAGGTTTTACTAACACGTGTGTGCATAGTAAGGAAGTATCTCATTCAACGGCCATAATCATCGTCTTTTTTTGCGTATTTTATAGATTTTTGTGTTAATTTGTACGAGAACCCCATAATAAAAATATAAATATAGGTCTAAAATACAAAATTCTTAATACCTATTTATTTAATTGAGTTACATAATCATATTTGGAACTTCCATTATTAAAGCAACTGTGTTATGCATTAGTAATGCTGTGAATTGTTCATTGATTAGCTACTTCTCGATGGCTAGGTCATAATAACGGACGGAAGAAAATACAATAATTTCTTTATCTAGAAACGGTATTTTATCGAATGTGAAATAAATTGGAAAAATTCTTTTAATTCCAATCAAACTTTAAGTGTGTTTAACATCATATGTTGTACAAATTCCTAATTAAAGGCACATTAATGGAGTTGCCTAGAATGGGTTTGGAAACTTCGGAGCGTTTACCCGGTAATGAGACTCAAAAAGACGCACGGGAATCAAATTTGCTTACCTCATACATCTGCACATCTGTTTGGTTCATTTCTTCCGGCTGGGCCAGTATAGACCCGTAAGGGTCAACACCAACCACCACGCAGCGAGGACAGCGCTCCTTGATCTTGTGGCCCACGCCGGAGATGGTGCCGCAGGTACCCGCGCCAATTACCACCATGTCTACTTCATCGTCAAGTGACCACAGAATCTCTTCTGCAGTACCGTCGAAGTGAGCAAGAGGGTTGCAAGGGTTGTTGTACTGTACACAAACAATACAGTCATTATTAGTACATTTTCTTAAATTTTATGGGGCTCATATTATACTGCGCGAAATAAGTTCGTTTCCAACAGTACTAATTATTATACCAATACATAGTATCAAATAATATGAATTCTAGACATAAATAATGTGTGCTTATGACAATTGTGCAAATAAAAAGTTACAAAATATTTACCTACATAATAATAGGTTGATCAGTAAAACTGTCTATAGAACAAATTATGTAACAGTTTACTTAATTAATCAGCTAATGCTATTTAATCGTTTATTTATTTAATCTGCTGTTTTGATAAGAAAATAAACTTGTAAGGTATTGCAAAAATTAAAATAAAGGTGAATTCAGAAGTGTGTTCATATTTACTAGTAATACAGCCATAACGTAAAAAACTGTAGCTTATTTACCTGATCCAAAATCACAGCATCAGGGATTTCTTTAGCAAGTCTGTGTGCCACCATAATGTTGCTAGCAGGGTCAGCCGATGCTGCCTCAGTGGGAGTCCTGATGATCTCTGCTCCTAGAGCTATCAGGGTGTTCACTTTCTCATCAGACATTTTTTCCGGCAACACGATAATACATTTATATCCTGCAAAAAAAAAATTGAGTTATGATTGATCACCAAATAAATATTTTATAAATATAATATTTTATAATTACATAAATATATACCTCTGACAGCAGCAGCAAGAGCCAAGCCAATGCCAGTGTTTCCAGAAGTAGGCTCCACAATAACAGACTTGCCGGGCTTTAATATTCCTCTCTGCTCGGCATCAATCACCATGCGGTGGGCAATACGGTCCTTCACCGAGCCACCCGGGTTCAGAAACTCACATTTGGCATCTAAAAATAAATTGTATTACACAAAAATAAGTATTCAAAGTTGTTGTAATAAATAAAAGTTGATTAAATTTAAAGAATGTAGGTATAAGTTAAGAAATTTATTAATAAGTTTGTTTATTAAAAAAATAAAAGTAGTTTGGTAAGTTAATTATTAGTTTAAATAGTACTTACACATGTCACATTTTATTCCTTCATCTTTAGGTATCTTTGTAAGTTTCACTAGTGGAGTGTTTCCAATCACATTTAGGATGTCTGGATGAATTTTCTGATTTCTATCACTGTAAAAGTATAGCGTGAGATCATTTCATAAATATTTATTTAATTGACAATTCCAAAGTTTGTATTTGTACTTACAGAGCTTTAACAATGTGCGGCATTTCCTTGAGGTTAAAGAATTTCCTTTCCCCATTTTCTTTATTGTTTACCTCCACATGGTTAGACATTGTATATTTTTCGAAAAAATTAGACTTATTGGTTAAAATGTTATTAATGTTAAATTCAAAAACGTTTATAATTTAGATTTACAAAATAAAAATAAATGCTACAGGTGTTATTATATCGGTCAACAAGAATTTTTATAATCACGGCACTTCACTTGCCACGCCGCTGGGCTAATCAGCTAATGAACTCTGTGGCTACTGGCTAGCTAATGACAGCGAGGCGAGAAGTTTACTAAAATACACTAGCTAAACAGCTCATCAACTTGATAGCGCGATCAGCAAACTCCACAGAGTACTTTTTGAATAGGCAAACTCACACTGAGTCCTAATTCTGTGTGCTTATTGGCTCATGTGCTGTCATTGCTGTCAGTGCTGTGCTGTGTTCTGCTGTCAACTGCGGACTGTAGCTCACTTAACACTACTGTGATAACTGATTAGGTTGCTTTGCTCTGCTAATGAATGAAATAGAAAAGCCTGAAGTATGCACACGCAGGTAAGCGATTTCGCGATAAAAAAATCTGCTTGGTTCGCTAGTCTCGCATGCGGTCTATCTATCTGCTTTAAATTTTCACCAATCACGAGCCAGGAGCTTGTCTTTGGTTGGTGGAAATTGGCAGATAGACCACACGCTAGAGTAGCGAACCTAGCGGAGTAGTTTATTCGTGAAACCTCATTGTCTATAACTTTTTTGACCATCTCGTCTGTCTAATTTAGTTAATACTTAATCTCTGAAACGACTGAATCGATTTCGGTTAAACTGTTTTATAAACGCTTGTTTTTATTGAATTCAGAAGTTCTAAGTTTTCAGAACTATGCTAATAGTATATAAATAGTATCATTATTTGAATTCGTCTGTCTATTAATCAACTACTTAATACCTGGACTTTTCGAATCAATAAAACTAAGATGTGTAGGCCCCCAGGGCATACTGGCTACGGCAGTTGACAACTACATCAATAGTTGCTTGATAAAAAGAAGGAAAGGTGAAAGGCAAATATGAAAGTGAACAAACTTATCTTTCCAAAAAAGGAGCTGCCCAATTTAATACGTATGCATTTCATATTATTGAAACTGCATCATATTCACAGTGATAAGGGCTTCCAAGCAAATATATCTACCAAATTTTAGAAGCGTATGTATGTATGTGTGTTATGAAAGCGTAGTTCTCGTTTTGACCATTTATTGGCTTACATAATCTTCAATTTAGGGAACAGTGCAAGTTTCATCGAGATTGGTTCAGTAGTTTTCAAGATATGGGCTAATACGTGTTAGTGCGACGGTCTGGCTTATTGAAACAAGCTACGGCTGTGGTGTCAAAGGGACAAACCACATCTCATAATTTCGGTCTAATTGTAGTGCAAGTAATTATAAATAACTTACTTATGCTATATATTATTATCATAAATTAAGTAAAATATGGAATAAAAAAATGTGTTAGGTACGTGACGTAAGTAATTAACTATACATAGGTATACATTTTGAATATAAAATCCACTAATAAATTATAAAATTAACCATATCCATATCATACCCACAAAGCAAAAAAAGATTATGACTTAATGTAGTAAATAAATAATAAACTTTCTCAATGGAAACCATTAGGCACCTATAACAGATTACAGTAGGAAAATAAAAACTTCAAGCTATTTTGCAATATTTAGTATTTAGATAAATTCGGTATAATATTATGCATAGTACCTACAATTTTACTCCCTTTCATATCTCCATGATGAAATGACTAAGTTTCATTACCTAGGTAAAATATTTAATAAATAGATCTACGATAGGTAGGGATATTTCTTTATTCCTTCGAAAGCGGCATTCCCAAGATAAGGTTATATAGAAAGAAGTGGGTTTTCTATATGTGATCTTGATGCTTGATGATATAATCCAGGACAATGTCTGATGTCAAAATACCTTTTGGTATCTTGCCTGTAAAAATTAAAATAATATTTAGGTACTTACGTACTTATGTACTTACGTACATTACATGTAATACGAAATATGTATTTAGTAAAATACGTTAAGGTATTCTATTAATTGTCAAGTACTTAACGAACCCTACTTACTTACTTTTTTGCATATTTTCCTCAATAGTCATGCACCATTTATTTCACCTACTTCATATTTTCCTTAAGACTTAAGAACTAGGTATGTCTAACAGCTTTTATATCACCTAGTGGGACCTACCTCCTTAGGTAAATTCCTACTATAAACTTTCCTTAATGTTTGTCGTAGTATAACGGCTACGTAAATAAAAAAATACCTACAAAAATACCTTATCTTTGTTATTTTAACATTTATAGTTTAATACGGAATACGGATAGTGGTATCGATGCATACCTTTCTTGTCGCCTTTAGCATATTCCTCGACAACAACAATGAAGGGAGCTATGTCTAGCATCCTCGACGCCAGGCCGACAGTCGGGGTGCCTTTGTTTTCAGCAATCACGTAATGTTTCTTCATAACATGCTTGATTATCACATCGTTAAAATCGAGACTACCTTTGTTTTTCGGATTTGTGGCTTCAGATCTTAAACTGTCCTTGGACACAACACCTTGGAGGAATCTGAAAACAAAGTGTAGGTATTAAAACCACCACGCTTCCAATAGGTTAGTTATACAAAATAGTAAGTTAGTGGGTACTCCAGAAAGTGAGTACTAAGTGAGAACTCCAGGCGGTTATAAAATAAAGAAGATAGAAATGACTTCAATGAAAAATAATTAACCTCGTGTAGTAAATAGTAGAAGGAAATTTAAATTTTGTAATGGAAATGTGAGGAATTGAGATCAACACAAATATTAGGGACTTGGGAGTCAGATAATGGTGCTGAAGTCTGATAAGTTTAGAGACATTTTTAGTGTTGCTAACAGCGATAACATACAATAATGTACCTACATATTTGATTTGTAATGTAGATTTCTCTTAATTGTCATGCAAAAAAGTTACTAAGTATGTCGTATTTTATCTTATGGCATCGCATAAATTTGAGTTCAAAATAACAGCCAGTAAAGTAGGTACAATCGAGGACACAATTTATTTAATTTTAATAAAATGAAATAAGTACAACGTATTTTTTACATACCCATCTTTGTCCACGACAAAAGCTAATTGACTTTTAGAGCCCATCGCAAATAGGGCATCATTGCAAGTTCTGCTTTCTGTTATAGATGGTATCGACGAATCGGAATGTAAATTAGAAATACATCTGTTCCACCACCTGAAAAACAAGAGTCTTTAAGTAACATTTATTTTATACATAGCAAGTTATAATTGGCAGCTTGCCAATTAAGATTGATTGCAACTTTACGGCTAAATTTACTATGTATAAAATTTATACGTACGGGAAATCTCTCTCCGGCGGTTCCTTAAACAGATGAGCCTCCATCCATTGATCGCACACGAATTTGGTCATGTAATTGCGGATCCCGTCCGGAAGAATTACAACTACTTTTTTGCCGGGACCAAGCTTGCAATCTTTTGCCGCTTGTATCGCTGAATACGTTATGGCCCCGCTGCTGCCACCTGTAATGCGGATGTACCCGAATGTTTAACTTAAACTTTATAACCAATGTAATCTTTAGGTTCATTAACATCTATGTATTTGATTAATCATGCCTCACATCATAATAATATTATAATACAACCGGTAAATAAAATAAAATAAAATAAAATAAAATAAAAATCATTTAATTCTTTATCACTGCTGACAATGTGCTTAGTTAGTGTAAACAATTCTGTCTTACCGCATAGTAAACCTTCTTTTCTAATAATATCTCTTGCCATGTTAAACGATTCGTAGTCGTTAGGTTTAATAACTCTGTCGATGACACTTTTATCCAACACTTCGGGTATAAAATCTCCTCCAATGCCTTCAACCTGTAGAACATTAATTTATAAGTCACATGTACATTTATGAATGGAATGTATTTTTAGCATTTACTTTGTTCGCTATTTACAATGGCTGTATTTGTTTACACTGTGATTTTCAACTTGTTATTGTTATGATAAATTATTGTACCTACGTTTGCTCTATAAGTACTTTGTTGGGTACTGATAACGATTCAAAGGTCATTGAGGTCAGAATATTAGAGTGAATAGACGCCATAAATAGTAAGTATCAGCATGATTCTTGAAATTCTATGGACTAAATAGAGCGTTAATTTGAACCGCGTGTTTACACCATGAGATTAAAGTC
Organism: Diachrysia chrysitis; assembly: GCA_932294365.1. NCBI lineage: Eukaryota > Metazoa > Arthropoda > Insecta > Lepidoptera > Noctuidae > Diachrysia > Diachrysia chrysitis. Next base: position 6,943,794 of record OW028661.1, read on the forward strand.
AAGTCAGTTTGCTTCGACTTAGGGAAACTTGCTCCACTAAGGCTCCACTAAGTAAGGTGAATATGGGAAAAAAATATGTTAAGTGCTCTACTTACGAAGAACAGCTGCGGCTCGCCTTTTCCGTAAATGATCGAGCCTTGAGGGTCTACAGTGACGATTATACAGTTGGGACATTTCTCCTTGAGCTTGCGACCAACGCCGGTAACGGTACCTCCAGTGCCGGCTCCCATGACGAACATGTCGACTGTGCCCAGAGCATCGAGGATCTCTTCAGCTGTATGGTCGTAATGCGTCAGCGGATTGATTTGGTTTGAGTACTGGAATGTTAGCGTAAATATTGGCTAAACATTAGGAAAACAAAAACTCTGTTCATTTAAGTGATAGAGTTAGTTTTCTGATCATACGCAGATCATACGCTTAAAAAGTGGACCTAAAGTTGAGTAAACTTTTAGGTGTTTCTAGTATCGCATAGCTAATAAGTTCCGTCTTTTTAATGTTTTAAAATACGTTGTATGGTTTGAACTTTTTGAACTGAACCATGGCTCACAAAACAATATTAATGTCTTTAAATTTATTAATTGCTATTAAGAACCAGAGTTTGGATGATTTTTTACCTGGTCCATTGAAATAGCGTTGGGATCTTCCTCTAATATCCGCTTCGTGACAGACATGAAGTTCTCAGGGTCATCAATGTGGGCCATTGCTGGGGTTTGTATGATTTCCGCGCCAAGCAAGTGCATCGTACTCATTTTCTCATCCGAATTCTTATCAGGAGTAACAATAGTGCAATCAATGCCTAGAAAAATAATTATATTCTTGTTATAGCTGTAGGCATAGTTTATGTGTGTTTCATTTGCCAGGTATTTGCCTTGGCCTTGCGTTATAAATAACAAACAAGTTACTAACGTTTAAATAGGCTGTAAAATGCTTTATTATTCTCTGGGCAAACCTAACAGTAGTACCTACATTATGTTAATGAAATTGGTATGAAATGTAAATTATGATAACTCAGAATGCATTATGTATATCGAGCATATTGTAAGCTAAATTAAAATAATAATATACCATAGTAAATAAGAAATAAAAACATCGCATATTTTATTGGCGCCCAACGTTAGACTTTTATCTTGTTCTAAATAAATGGTGAAATAGATAGCTAAGTATTCTAGACGTTTGTTGACGATAGTGTCTATATATAGATATAGATAAGGATAGTTACCAGAAACTGCAGCAGTAAGGGACACCCCGATGCCAGTGTTGCCAGACGTGGGCTCCACGAGTCTAGTGTTGGGTTTGATGCGGCCTGACCTCTTTGCATCCTGGACCATGGTGTGGGAGATCCGGTCCTTTAATGACCCTCCTGGGTTTAAAAACTCGCATTTTGCGTCTAGGAAAGTTAATAGTACTTAAGTTTGCATTACTATTTTGATCTGCCTGTCTATTTCTTCTTTAGACAAAGGACAGTTCTGTAGGTAGTATTTTACTAATTTATACAAGTACCATTCTCAAATAAAGTATTAGCATAGTATACGCGTATCTACAAAAAACGTAGGTGTACCATACACGAGAAGCATACAGATATAATATTTAATATTTTGTAGTTTTTATCATTATCACGTATTTAAATTGTGTTGAGTGCAGTTTCTATATTTTTCCAATGATTTTATAATCCACAAGATTAATGGAGTGTCATTTTTATCATTTTTATAAGTATTAATTAACGTTCAACACGCCACACATTGTATGTCATTATCAATATACGTAACGTAGCACAACGTAACGTAAAATACGTTTTAAGTATTTTTTTTTCAAATAATTTGAAAATTTTAAAACTATCTAAAAAGATAAGGTGTCTACTAAGTACCTAAACATAATATAAAATGACTGATACATAATACAAATAAGACTGATTTAATCAAGAGAACAAACAAGGTCTATAAATATTTGTTATCACAAGTGAGATTATCCTTCAAATAAATCTACATTAGTTCAGTTTAGATATTTAGCTTAAAGTATTGCTTCAAGTTATTCACGGATTTTTATGTAACAGCCAACAGACTTTAAACGGACTAGGTTTTTGATTCTAAAATGCTTAACGAACTTTTAACTCGTCTACTAACCGAAGTAAGAATGGTTTTTTGTTAGTTTAGTTAATCTCCTTATGGTAGGTTATGCCAGCCTGTAGCTGTCTCAGTGTTAGGACTTAAAAACTAATCTTACGCGGACATAAAACTGTTTTTTATTACATAAAAATGGACGATACTAAAACACATGTTGTTTTACTCACATATATCACATTCTAGGCCATAACTATCTGGTATTCGATTCAATTTCACGATTGGAGTGTTACCGATATATTGCAGGATGTTGTCGTATACTTTTTGCGTTCTGTAAATAATATTTTAATAAGGAATTTTGCTTTAAGTATTTTCGATCGGTTATTTATTGTGATTGTTTGCATTATCAATTATTAGACACAATATAACGAAATTATTCACCACTGTGTTTATAAATTCTTTAAATAACATTTGAACATATAATCTAAAACATGATTGAAAAATTTAATGTTACAATTTAAACTGTAGTTTTAAATAATTTTTGTTTATATATTAAATAAATAAACAAAGTTTATATCTCTACTCACTGGCCATTGGCGTGCATTTTGCAATCCGCTCTTGTTAAACAGTAAACTTGGAATAAACTCAAGTATAAAACTTGGAACTGAGAGACTGACTGGCCACAAGGATACCTTAGGACTTATAAAAATGTACAAGCCTGTTTCAATTTATAGCAATATATGTTCGATAATGTATTTTTTATCACAAATCAAAACGTTGATAATGTTTTTCTTATCACGAAGATCATTCAGTGTATGTAGGTATACCTTAGTATCGCTACTACAGTTATTAACTTTGATTTCTTAAATGCTCCGATTGCTTTTCTAAATAGTGTTGTATTAACTTGAAATAAAACTACTTATTATTCTAGGTACCTATGATTAGGAACATTAACTTTGGAAATATGTAGGTATCTACACCAGGTTGTGCAGTCACATAAAAAATATATGTACTATAATATATATCAAAATCTTATTAATTGTTTATTACTAGATATCTATAAATTCATTCCCACGGTTTATTTGGTGCTGCTATGATTTTCCTTAATTGCAATCTAGAAAGAATGTTTTTAATTTAGGCAAAAATCTAAGTATTTTGCCGTAAGGCTATTAATTAAATCTTCATGAATTATACATATAATATATCTACCTTACATCATTCAATGTTAGGTAGGTAATATAGAAATATTAAAGGGAAATATAGGAATATATTATATAGGAATATATAAAAAAATGTATAAACATTGGCGTCTTCAATCATATTTTCTGGTAATTTACCTATTCTTATAATTACTGTTACGCTTATTGAGTTTTGTAAAAGCCATTGCGGTTTCTATGGCAATTTCATTACTGTCATGCGATGGAATCAAATTCAGCATTTTTTGCATGAGATAAGTATAAATAAAGGAAAATTGCACTCGTCAATGTAGGAAATCATTTTGTTACTTACCGTTATTTAAATACAAAATTCGTTTAAAAAAAGTAATAATGCATAGGCAAAGTTAGATACAGAAAATTAATAAAAAAAAAATGATTTTAAACAATTTATTCAGTGCTACATAAGTCTAATTTAGTTAATCAATTTGCTTACATTCCCGACAGACCAAACATAACAGATTTGTAAGGTACTAATCTATGTTTGATCCGCTTAAATAAGAATATCTACTTCATATCAAATAGTGCTTTAATTCGATTAAAGAAATATTGGTTATAGGTGTAGAATATAGGTATATACTTAGTTTAATATACATATATAGAGATTTTACTTTATTACCGAAAGTAATTAAAATTCAATGTTGCTTCAATTAATTAAAAGGTTGATTGTTTTCTTGTATGTAGTCCAGGACATCGTCTCCAGTCACCACACCGCTCGGCACAAAGAATTCTGAAACAGTTACATTTCAGTAATTATACGTGAAACTAACGGTTTTGCAGCAAACGCAATAGGGGAGAGGACTATTTTTTTTTATTTACACGTCACATAGATATTAGAAAAATATTATACGCGTATTTTTCTTTTTTTTATTAAACAAACGTTGAGCAAGATACACTGAATGGAAATGTCGCGTGACTTCACGTGTGGCTACAATTTTTACCCACACGTGAGGTCACAAGCCCCCACTCCAGAACATTAAAGCGAACTTTGTTATTTTTTATTAATTTGATAAAAGAAAAAATACGAGTTTTTTTTCTGTTTTTATCTATCTGGTGGACTAAATAGATATTTCCTTTTCATAGCAAGTCCGCTCCCCTATAAGCTCGCAGATGACAGAAATTTATCCTACTTACTTGACACTTATAGTTATATTTTGGATAATTTACACAATATCTTTATAAATTATAAATTATAATCAATATATTATTGAAAAGTTTCAATAAAATCCATTTAGTAGTTTTTTACGTGACAAACATCCATACATACAAACTTTCGCTTCTATATTAGTAAGGACTAGCTGACCCGTGCCCACTTCGTTGGGCATAATGTTAATAATCCTTTTACAATTAAAATAATTTAAATTGTTAGGTCATATGTACTAAACATATGACCTAACAATTAAAATTATTTTATTAATATTAAAAATAAAATTATCTATACTAATATTAAAAAAACTACTTTTTGTAACTTAAATATAAAAGTTAGACATATGCTGTCGTTGACTTTTTTGTAGGCATTTTCAAGCTCCACATCTTTTCTCTAGAACTCAAAAATATATCTTTCATAGTTAAGGCAGCGTTCGTAAGAAACGCTTTCATTCGACCGTTTTTTCTCCGATTCACTTTGCAAAACGGACTACCACGTAAAAGCCTTTTTATTTTTCGGTTTTTATACAACCTATGACACTCAGCAATAATGTGGCTTTCTATTGGTGAAAGAATTTTTAAAATCGGTTCAGTAGATCCCGAGATTACCCCTTACAATTTAACAAACACACAAACTTTACTTCTTTATAATATTAGTATAGAAGTATAGATGAACTATATATAAAAACCTCCGATAACTTTTTCACATTTTAGAAATAAACGTATTACTCATATAATCAAATCAACAGAACTTCATAAATTATAGCCAAGGACCATATCGATATTTGCAGCTTCAAACACTACGACTCTGAGGAGTCGTACAGTCAAAAAGGTGATTTTAATATAATATTTTGGGATAACTCACATACGGTATCTGATCCCACACTAGGCAGAGCCTGTATTATGGCAACTAGACGACTGATACCTATATTTATATATTTCTAAATACATACATATTTCTGATTAATTACATTCAGACACAGAACAAATGATAATGAGCATTACACTAAGATTTATCCTGGGTGGGAATCGATCCCACGACTCCGGTTTTCCAGTCAGCGTCACTAACCACTAGACCAACAGGCCGGTAAAATGTTTATGATCATATATAAAGGATTGTAATCGCAGATGGGTTTAATTGTTAAATATGTACCTAAGTAATCGTAGTATTTCAATTGAAATCGCTGGATGTTGTGTTTATAACTGAAATAACAAATTTCCCGCCATAGGATCGGATCAGGATCAGATTATCAGTCCTAACGTGAATGAATGAACTGTTAGTTTGTTTTACTTTATGACTGGAATGTGTGACAGATAATCTTGAAACTGATTGTTTGATTATTTTTCGTGATAAAAAGCAATTCAATAACTATTCAAACAGATTAAAATTACAGTAACTTTATCTGTTGTTTTTGTTTTCACTGGTAGCTCGATAGACGCAGCAATAGACTGCTAGTTATCTACTTAGGTATATTATAGTAATCTTTTGGTGATAAAACTCCACGAAGGTAACATAGTGGTACTTTTAAAAGTTTGGTGACCTTAGATCAACAATTAGGCTCAAGATGATCATGTGCTAGTCTTGCCTTGCTCTTGTGTGAGATCGGAACCTTTGTCCCCGATAATAACGTAGGGAGTGATGTCTAGTATACGCGACAAGAGACCAATTGTCGGTTTTCTTTTTGCATCATTAACAGCCAACGTGAAGACGTTTTTGTCGAGGATGTTGGTCAACAGGTCTTTGAAGTCAAACTCTTCGCTTTCTTGGCCCGGCAGCCGAGTAGGATTCGTGGCCCTGTTGCGAAGACTGTCCTTGGAAATGACACCCACGAAGTGCCTAGAAATTAGTAACATATTTTTGACTGTTGCTTAATTCGCAATGAATTATTTTGACAACCAAAATGCATAATAATAAAATTTATATTATTTTAGTTTATCCTATTCAGTATTTTTATAGGTATTATTTCATCAAGGTTGTCAAAGAAAAAACGTATAGTTACCCGATAGTATCGACGATCACAGCGATGCTGACATTATTTAATTGCATCGCCTCCAGGACTTGAATACAGGTGCTGCCTTTATCCAACTTAGGGTAAGTGTGAGGTAAGTTCAAATCACTGACGGGATTGTTCCACCACCTAGAAATAATTCAGTAAATAGGGTTTTTTATGGCAATAGCGTTAACGGATTTCCATTCACTACCATCCTACTATTTAGCCCTTAAAAAGTAAAGTTTTCTATAAATAGCTAAATGTTCCTTACTTCATTGTATGCGCAGGAGGCTCCATGAACCCTTGGGCTTCCATCCATGGGTCGCTGACAAACTTGGACATGTAGTTACGAATGCCGTCTGGTAATATAACCACTACACGTTTGCCGGGGCCAAAGTTCAGCGCTTTAGCAGCCTTAATAGCTGCTGACATGGCGGTCCCGCTACTTCCACCTGTTATAAAATATCAAGTATTTTATGTAATTTAAAATAGCTTGCCCTAATTAAAAAAAGAAAATTCCTGGAGAACGTCAAACTGTTTATAGAAACCAAGTGGTAGCCGTTTATCATAAATACATGGTCGGTTTATTGGACAATAACCTTCATATTTTAAGTTTAATCAATTACTCATTTCATAAATCAGATTATTATCAAGCCATTAATAAAGATATTAATGATGGGGAAGTAGTTATCGATTGACCCAAATTCATTTTTTAAACGATGCGTATTATCATTACCACATAGCAGTCCCTCCTTCTTCGCCAGCTCGCGTGCCATTAAGAAGGACTCTTTATCTGTTACCACTTCGATGTGATCAACTAAAGATTTATCAAGAACTATCGGCACAGAATCTCCTCCGATTCCTTCAACCTACAACAATTTACTTATTGAATTGAATCCTGTAATAGATACCTTATAAACTTAATCATATATGTATACATACACAAAAGAAATAATAAAATAAACTAATCAATAACTTATATATAATGTTATTTAGACGCTTGATCCTACTTTAACCTGCTATCTGTAGAATTCCTTAATTTTATACACCTTTTACCGAATTCTAAATTAACAAGTTTTTTTCTTATCAAACGCAAATCGAACTAAAGGCCATTCGATTGTGTAATTAGCTACACCAAAACTACCATAAAGCATGTTTAGCCCAATACCAACCAAATATGGATGCACTTTCCCATTAGAGTTAATCTTGGTGGATCCATCGGGCTCCGCCGCTACCAGGATGCAGTTAGGGTTTTGCTCCTTCAACCTTTGGCCTATACCAGTCATGGTACCACCACTGCCCGCTCCCATAACCACCATATCCACATCTCCTAATGCTGATAATATTTCTACACCTGTTCCTTCATAGTGAGTTCTTGGATTGACGTCATTATCAAACTGAAATACAATATTAACATATTTATAATTATATTCGATATCCGCAATATACTTGTAGCGTCGTAATTTTTTACCTGGTTCAACATTACCACGGTGTCGGGATTATCGTCTTTAAGTTGGCGAACTAAAGAAATTTCTAAGTCCTTAGTTTTAGTCTGAATTACTTCAGATCCTAGCAAAAGCATGGTGTTCACTTTTTCCGAAGAATTTTTATCTTCCGTTACAATAATACATTTATTATCTAGAAAGATATACAAGTATATTCAGATTAATAAGATTAGTTGACACAAATGTTCAGATCGTCAGATCTATTCATTAACAAGTAACAAACATATCTAAATAATAATATATTACATTTGATACGAAGATACGAGAGTGATGCTAGATAAAATCAAACAGATTTCGGTATAAATAAAATTACGTCAGCTTAGAAATTATGATAAAATGATATCCGAATCATGATATTGTGTAATGCTTGGCTTTTTCCTGAATTAAGCCTTCAATCGAACTAATTCTAGCATTTTGTAATAGAAATATTACTTATTCCAAATGTTATCGCGGGAATTTACGAAGTAGTAAGAGGAAAGATTAAGGTCACTTTAATTGGTTCAAGTTTACCCATAAGTGCGGCATTGAAGGCAATGCCGATCCCGGTATTTCCAGACGTAGGTTCCACGAATACACTTTTGTCATTTACAACTCCAGTCTTACGTGCATCTTGAATCATAGACAACGCAATCCTATCTTTGATAGAACCGCCTGGATTAAAATATTCACATTTTGCATCTGAAACACAGAATTTTACAATACGATGACCTATTGTAGACAATATGGACCTAAATCAACTGAAAAGCGTCTGCTACTTACAAATTTCACATGAAAGACCGTGATCTTTTGGCACCTTACTCAATTTAACAAGAGGTGTATTCCCGACAACTTCTAAGATGCTATTATATACCTTGTTGTTACTTGGACCACTGAAAGAAGTTATCCTTTTTATAATCGTTTATTATGTAACGTAACAGTTTTTAAGCAGACCAGTCTTAATTGAGTCATAATCATACTTTTACAAAACTTTGACGCTTCTCAACGACCGCTGGTTGATAATATTTTTGTCGACATGAAATCGCTAATATCTTCAACCGTCGCCGAAGGCCCGGCGAGGACATTTGTTGAACTTGCTCCGGCTAAAAACACCCCGGTCCCGTCCTTGACGAAGCCAAGCGAACGACGCATATTTTATGCGTCTTTTCCTTGTCAGAAAGTCAGAACAACAACTTTAGGGCCAAGTATAAGGGTTTCTACTTATTTGCGAAGCTGTGATCAAGGGTTATTTGCTTGAAATTAAATAATCCTTACTTATACATATTGTAAATGCGAAAGTAACTCTGTCTGTCTGTCGCGCTTTCACGTCCAAAACTACTGGACCCATTTAAATGAAATTTGATACACAGAAAGTCTAGAGCCTGAGAAAGGACATAAGCTACTTTTTGCTGCGATAACCGAATCCACGCGAGAGAAGGTTCGGGAAACAGCTAGTATATAATAATACCAGCCTATAAATGTCCCACTGCTAGGCATAGGCCTGTTCTCACATAGAGAAGGAGCGAGCATTGACCGCCACGCTTGTTCATTGCGAGTTGGCGATTTCAGATTTAAATTTTTGGAATCCAGGTTTCCTCAAGATGGTTTCCTTCACCGATTGTCAATGATGTCTTAGAATAATTAAGAAAGCACATTTAACTTTGAAAAAGTCACTTTGGTACTTGCCTGTAATGGGCTCGAACCTGCAACCTTGTGCACACAAATCTGTTCATTGAACCCCTAGGCCACCACGACACCCGAAATTATATATTAATTGTGTACAAAATAAGGAAAAACTTACGCGAAATCCGAGTTATTCCGGGGCTCCTTATCAAAACGCCTCCTCACGCTTACTAAGTTACTCGCTTTCTTGTACATTCTTGCTCGATTAACTTAAGCAGCAAAACTGTTATAGGAACACTAGAATTTAAAGACTGTAATACAATAGCCTGGATTGTACTATATATAGGGCAAAGGAAAATTATTAAAACTTTATGGTCTGAGGGTTTTACATTCAATATAAATAATAATGATTTAAATTAATATTATTAAATATTCTCTAAATTAATTTTCTGGTATGAAGTTTAGTTACTTTTTATTACCCAATCATCGACAAGAATATTGTATTAAGTTATAAATAACTAGATGTTTCCCGCGCCTCCGCCCGCGTTGATGTCGGTTATCGTGGCAAAAAGCCTATCTCTTTTCTCAGACTATCTGTGTACCAAATCTAATTTAAATCGGTTCAGTAGTTTTGGCGTAAAAGCGCGACAGACAGAGTTACTTTCGCATTCATAACATTACTAAGGATTGATTACACATACATGTATAAAACCGGCTTCAAAATAAGTGAATAAGTAAAAATCTACGAACGTTTTTATAAAAAAAATGAGAGTTGCCCTCCATTTCTCTGGAATTCCATCATCAGTTATTGACCTGATGACTATGGGACCTCCTGAAAGTACATAGACAATTTAAAAAAAACCATGCCTGTGCTGCCCCTCTTGCCAAATGACATTAATAGAAACAAGCGTTAACGCTGATCGAATCGCTTAAATGTATGGAAGTGACAATAAAATAAGTCTAAATCACGTGACTTATCGAAACGAAATGTCACTTCCATACATTAATTTTAAGTTATTTCTATTCATCATCGTTAACGCTTGTAGAAATTTTAGTTGGCTAGAGGGACATACATAATAAAAAAAGGTTTCGACGAATATACAGATCCGTGTGTTTTTGCAGTCGGTTAAAAAGTACATGCAGCAATAGGTATACACATGCACCATGTTCCTATTCTAAAATGGTTGGTTAAACTACTACTTGGTTCAACTACAATTTTTCAAACATTGTTTACACTGGATTCATTCGTAATAATTAGGATAAATGCACCACGTCATACACGAGCTAGTTTAGTAAAGCTTTAATAAATTAAAAATCATTTTATGTGTTTATAATAATAAATATATTTGAGAAAAAGTGTAAATAACTGTATAACATAGGTTTCTATTGTAAATTATATAAGCAGTTGAAAATAATAAAATTCAATTGGTAGGGTCTGCTACGTTAAGTTTCGTTGCAAGGTTGGTTATGCTCGTAAATGTATTCGAGGATGTCATCTCCCGTCACCACTCCGCTGGCTACGAAGAATGCTGAAACAATAGAATAATTTTAAGAATTTGAAATTAAAATACGTTCTTATTTAATCGCGCTATTTTTCACCTAAAAGTGAGAAAGACTAATACGACTGTGGTGATGTGGCCGCCAGATTTTACTACATGGCGAATAAAATTGAGTGAGAATTGAGTAAGCGGTCATAAGCGTTGTACTTACCACTAGTATCGTAACCTTTCTTCCCAATAATCACGAAGGGAGCAATATCCAACATTCGGGACAAGAGACCAATTGTCGGCTTTCCTTTCTCATCATTGTCTGCCAACGTGTAAACGTGTTTGTCGAGGTGATCAGTTACGGGGTCGGTGAAGTCAAACTCCAGGCAGTCCTGACCCGGAAGCTTGGTGGGGTTGGTGGCCCTATTGCGAAGACTGTCCTTGGAAACGGCTCCCACGAAATGACTGAAAAATAGTACAAAAAGACCAATGAGTTTTCCTAAAAGCTCAGAATTTTCGATCGGAATATAAGTTACCTACATTCTACAATTTTTTTATAGTTTTATGTAACTCTGTTGTTTGATAAGTAGTTATAATTATTTACCCAATGTTATCGACGATGACAGCAATGCTGACGTTGTTAATCTTCATAGCCTCCAAAGCTTGCTCGCAACTGCTGTTCTTATTTAGCTTAGGGTACGAGCGGGTCAAGTTCAAATCGGTTATAGGATTTTTCCACCACCTGAAAATAATTATAAATAAATAATAGGTTTATTATAAATAAATGCTGCTACATAAACTGTCTAAAATAAGGACTATGGTTAACGAGGTAGATTTTGTATTTTATATTTACATCCTATTTAATAAAAAAGCAATAAGAATAAAAAAATAACTTACTTCATGGTATTTTCAGGGGGCTCCATGAAACCGTGGGCCTCCATCCATTGATCGCTAACGAACTTAGACATGTAGTTGCGAATGCCGTCGGGAAGGATGACCACCACTCGCTTGCCAGCGCCGATATTCAAAGCCTTTGCAGCCTTGATAGCTGCTGACATAGCTGATCCACTGCTACCACCTATAAGAGATTGTTAGAATGTTAATAATGATAAAGTTAGAAGACTTTTTTTTTAAGAAGTAGGTACTGAATGATTTATATTACCACAAAGCATTCCCTCCTTCTTCGCTAGTTCCCTAGACATCAAGAATGCTTCTTGGTCGGTCACCACCTCGACGTGATCAACTAAGGTCTTATCCAGAACAATAGGCACCCATGTTCCTCCGATACCTTCGACCTATAAAAAATATTATATATCACAGTACAATACAGAAACAGTTGACGTTGAAATGTATGGAATTGGCTAGTCTAAATCAAATGTCTTATCGTAATAAAATATCAACATCACAGATGTGCGTTTTCTATCAATGTTTAAGTTTTTAGAAATCTAACTTGGCTAGGGTGGCTGATTTAGCTATTAATTAAGTAACTTAATGAAGCACTTACCAAAAATGAATGGGGTTGGCCATGCTTGTTGATCATGATGGAGCCATCGGGTTCAGCCGCCACGAGGATACACTTGGGGTTCTTTTCTTTCAGCCTCTTGCCGACACCTGTCAGGGTCCCGCCTGTGCCAGCTCCCAACACAATCATATCCACGTCACCTAAAGCTGACACTATCTCTTCACCAGTATTCTCGTAGTGAGTTCTTGGGTTTACTTCGTTATTAAACTGAAATATTGGTTATATTTAGTTACATATGTTGTAGTTATTCAAGTAATCATCGCAAACTTTTTACAAAATATTTATTATTTTGTAAAAAGTTTGCGTGTAAATCGTGCTTATGTCAGTTAAACATGGTCTTGATGCATAGTGTCGATATTAAAAAATATTTAACAAATAAAGAGTCAATTTAGAGGGAAGAGAGTAACACTTTGATATGTAATTTTTATTGCCGAATTTATATTGGACTTACTTGGTTAAGCATGACTACAGTATCAGGATTTTCATTTTTCAGTTGGCGAGCGATCGAAATTTCCAAATTTCCATTTTTAGTCTGAATAACTTCAGCTCCAAGTAAACGCATGGTATTTACTTTTTCCGACGAGTTCTTATCTTGTGTCACAATTATACATTTGTTTTCTAAAAAAATATCATCAAATTACGTTAATTAACCTGAATCTCCAATAAATGTTTAAAATTCTAATAAATAAAAAGGTATATTGTGATGTAGCATGGTATTATTATAATCTTATATTGTGCCCTAGACATTTACAAATGATTTTAAACTATATTTACCCATAAGAGCAGCATTGAAGGCAATGCCTATGCCCGTGTTCCCAGAAGTAGCTTCCACGAATTCAGATTGATCGTTGACGAGTCCCCTTATACGCGCGTCCTGCATCATGGACAAAGCGATTCTATCTTTAATAGAGCCGCTTGGATTCATGAATTCACATTTGGCGTCTGTAAAAATAAGGGCGAGTGTTATCAACTTTAACCTCTTATCTACTTCTTATATATTATTGAAATAGTAAGTTGCTTGTCGAATTTAAAAAAAATGTGATACTAACAAATTTCACATGACAGTCCATGATCCTTTGGCACTTTATTCAGCTTCACAAGAGGCGTGTTCCCCACTAACTCCAATATGCTGTTGTAAGCCTTGCTAGTGGTGTTTGTTCTGTAAAAATATTATTATTTAGATATCCATAGATACCTACAAGTACATTATAAATGCGATCGTAACACTGTCTGTCTGTTACGCTTTCAAGGCTAAACAGCTGAACCGATTTTGATAAAACTTGGTATAAGATCGCAAGAATGGGCTACTTTTTGACGCGATAACCGAAACCCACGAGGGCGGAGCCACGGGCAACAGCTAGTTTAATATAAACCTCTTTAATATTATTTAGATCGTTCAAAACTATGAAATAAGTACCTACTTATAAAATTAAAACCAGAAGCAAGGGTGTTCAACCTATATTACGGTGATACAATCTTTAAAGACCCATTCATCCATATTTTAGGGCAGGCATTGCTTTCCTAGGTTCTTGATATTTTAGGCAGAACTATACCCAATTTAATAGTTTTTAAAACCTTTTTACTTTTACCTTACTTGCTAAAGTAATAAATGGAATATAAGACTAAACCCAATAATTGTTCATATAATATACACTTAGAACACTTACCCATTTAACTGGAGACCATTTTGAGGCTCCTTGTTGAAACGCCTCCTCACGCTGACCAGGTTACTCGCCTTCTTATACATTCTGATGCAGTACAGTAACTAAACTTTATTGCAACGTGGAACGCTATGGCGTATACACAACTGAATGTATATTCAGACTGATCCTCCTACCGCCCAAACTGTCTTATATATGTTGATCTGAGGTCTAAGGATGTAATGACATATTATATGAGGAAACTAAGAAATAATTACTCATTAAAATTTGCAGATGCCATTTTCCGCTGTGCGTTGTTTAATTTTAATTCCGTAGTTTTCGTTATGAAGTAATCATTTCCATTTTAGGTAAATACTAAGGCATTCTTTTAATTCAATATTTTTTGGGGAGCAGTAATGAGCCGCAATAACTGCAGCGTCGTTGGCGAGGTTTAAATCCTAAAAAGTGCAGGCATCCGGACACCTAATAGGAATAAAAATCCCTTCATCGTTGCGTATAGGCCTCCTTACCTTACAATTTTGTGCCTTCCTATAGTACCTAGGCGTGTTCACGAGTGCCTTGATGACAAAGCATGGCCAGTTGGTTGTTGTTGTCATGCAAATTTGGAAGAGTAAGTAGAAGGAAATAATAAAAACACATTCTGTAAAACTATTTTCATTTCTTAAACATTTTTATGTCCAATGGTTTCTTATACCTACATTAGTAAGGAGTTAAGATCTCGAGATACGAAAGCGAGTAACAAAAATAATTTTTCAATATCTACATCGCATAAGAGTATGCTCCGATAAGCAGCTGTTTTTCCATTTCCTGCTTCAGAATTGGAATAAGCCTTTAAGAGTAAGTTAGTAACCATCGTCCTATGAAATAAAATGACTCGTTTACGCTATAAATAAAGACTAAGTTTTGTCAAACTGTCCCTTAACTGTCATTTTTAAAGTTCACATACTCTTAACGGTCAAGCACTATGCTTTCAGCGTCCTTTCACATTTTGGCACTTTCAAATAGGTTAGTATCTGTACGACAGACACAGTGCACTGAACCAACAGGTTTAAATAAATCACTTGGAACACAATGTCCACAATTGTTCTTTTTCACAAGCTAACTACAGTTGTATTAGTGTTCGTTTGTTTGTCTCCGTAGTTCTCGTAAAGCCAGGTCCAGAATTCCATTCTCTTTGTCTCCGGGTCCGTCTTGACGGTAAAGTTGCCATCGATGTCTAAATAGCTTATGTGTTCCGTGTTGTTAACTTGTGGCCACATGAAGTCAACCACCGACTCGTAGTCCACAGGCGGCGTCGGGTTTCTAAAACACATGATGCAAACAAAACACAATATGGTAATAAAAATAAAAGAAAAGTAGAAATACAAATATCATTTCTGGTTAGATAGAGTGTCTCTCCCTCCTACATGTTAACGGTTTCGCAATCTCAAAAAAGGCATCGCATGCATAGTGAATTCGTGACGAAAGTTACGACAAAATTTCCAAATATCTATTTCACGAAGCACTCATGCATATATGTATGACCGCTAATCATTTATATAGCTCTTATCAAACAAATTTAATGTGAATGAATTGCTTTATGAAATTGATTGTCGATATCTTATGTTTTATTCATGTTAAAATATTAATAATAAAATTTTGACATAAGCTGTGTGTGTACGAATGCGTAATTTTTAAGTACCTTCGATTAGGAAAAACAAATATAAAGAATACGAGAAGTCTTAAAGAAGAAAGAGGATAGGCCAGCAGTGGAATATAATATAGGTTAAAAAAGGGGAGAAAATTTTCATTTTTTGGTTTGAACTTACCCGGTTTTAGCAAAGTTCGTCCACATTTGTACCATTCTCCGCGAAACTGCTAACTCAGGCGAGTCGTCATCTAGTCTGTAGTTGAGCCTGGAGAAATAGAACAGGTATCCCATCTCATCGCCGTGGCAGGCTCCAGGGTGCGTGATGCCCAGCATTCGTTTGAACAGGCCGAGTGCTCCGTCAAACGCGAACCGGTACAAGTAGGTAGGGCTGGTGCGGTTACTCTCTACTTGTTGACGCACAGTTTCCAAAACTGGTCGCAGGAACATTACATCTGTAAATAACTAAACAGAAAGAAACATTTTGAAAAACCGGCAGGCTGATGAATCTCTATGTTCATAATTGACTAACGAAACAATTTTTCCAATAGGCACGTGACAGGGTATGAAAATATAAATAGTATTTTTTTGTCTTTTTAAAATAAGTAAAAACTAATAAGATAAAGTAAATAAAAAGCCACGGGTACAAAAGGTCGTGACGTCATTCGACTTTTCAAGCCAATGTATCGTCGTGAGGTTTTGGTTACGTAAAAAATCGCGTCTTACATTTTTTATTAATCTCTCTGATGGCAAGTAAAAACAAAAATAATCATCACTCCTATTTTTTTTACTTTTCTACTGTTTTTGTAAGTTAATCATGATTATGTAAGTATATCATGAGCATGAGTATGTATTTGGCGCATATCTTGGGGTGGAAGTACAGACATTGGACAGAGATCTATATAATATACTAAACACAACACCCACAAAAACTCTCAAATTAGGAAACCTTATAAGAAAATCTTACATCAATGAGATTGTTAACATTCCTAGTGTCAACGGGTCGCTGCTGGAAGTAAAACGTTCTAATGGAGTCGGATATCTTGTCGGTGAGGGTCTCGTTTTGGCCAAACAGCTCAGGCGGCACCACGCGACGGAACTCGTTCTCCAATTCGCTCAGCAGCTTAGGATAACGCTGCAGACCTGGAATAAAATCGTGGTAAGAAAACTTGTTGCTTTTCTTAAAGGATGCTAAAGGGGATTTTCTCAAGTGACCCCTCTCAAGTTTTTTTTTAGATATTTGTGGTGTGCCAAATATAAGACTACACATTCTGTATAAACATAGATATGTAGTTTCTAGGTGTGTTTCTGACGTGGAATTATGACCTTCCGATGTACCTTATTATTTATTTAGTGACATCCTTTGGCGATGACTTATGCTATTGCCAAACCGAAGTATGCGTTTCAGGGTCAATTTTATTTTCTCAATTGAATTTCGAATATATTATTCAAAGTCTTAAACGTTGGTTTTACAAAAACGTTTAAGTTTATTTATTAACTATTTACTTTTGCACATTTTGATTGACGGACTTAATGCTTGTAAAGCCCTCAAAGCCCGCCAACAAACTATGGAATTTGACATTTTCAAACATCACGTGCGATTAGCGCCACTGACGGCGAAAATGATAAGAATCCTCTTTGGCATTCCGAAATTGATACCGGAACATTCTCGAATAAAATACAAATGACTCGTCTTCCTCCGTAGTCCGCCTGCTTGTTAAGTAACGTATTACCACATTATGTAATACCAGAAACTAGCACAATAAAAACAGTAATGGGTTCTTAAATTTTTGATTTGATAATAAGTGCCCTAAACATGTTCTCCGTAATTACAAGGATCTATAGGAATATCCTATTTCAAATTTGAGTTTCCTCTAATGAAATCCCAATGCGGTTGGCACTACGTAAGTGTCCAGAAGTGTCCAGTATTATGAGTAATCTAATTACTGAGAGACGTCTTCGTTTGAGTTACGCATCATATCCCGCTCAATATTCTAATTTCCAATGACTTACCTACAGACGTAATTTTGACTCATCATCTGTCGAATTTTTACATAATATCCTTATGACGTTTAAGGACCAGTGTATTTGTGCAACACAGAGACGTAACTTTACGGACGTATATATCACCATCTTTAGTTAATTAATAACGTCATTGAAGTAATAAAATAGAATAAGTTTTAAAGCGTCACTTTTGCTTGAGAGTGTGTCGCATTGTTTCGAAGGAGCTGTCAAGTGCATGTGGGAAAGTAGCACATTGCGAATATGATCGCATGTTATTTTATTATGTAAATACGGGTAACGAGCCAGTTCGCCGCCGGTCAGCGAACACTCGCGATCGGTGTCTTTGAGCACAGTTAGAACGTTATGTAATGTCGCAAATTACATAACGAAACATATACTATTTACGCTTGTACTAATGTTAATTGACTTTTGTCAATATTTTATGTTCTACTTTTTTGGTAAGTTAATTACTAGTTGTACCTATGTATGGTTTGTCATTAGCATATTTTTGGTTAACTTATATAAATCTGGGATACAGGTATAAGTATGGTATATACATAGAGTAGGTTTCTATAAAATACAAATGTTTGCAATTAAGTACCGAATAAAAGCAATTAGCCTTTTGAAAACGTGCTAACGATCCAAACACATTTTTTTTAACCGACTTCAAACGGAGATGTTTCTTAATTCGATGGTATTTTTGTATGCATGTTACACAATATCTGCGGCAATTGTTGATCGATTTAAAAATGTTTTTTCTTCGATAGGGTCCATACTTCCGAGGTGGTCCCATATAAATTCCATTAAAATAGAATCCTTTTATCATTTATGTGTAATCAATTATTAAAGTAATATTTTAAAGAAATCAAAGTATATTACTTGTCTTGTTTACATTATGTATTAGAAACAAAACTAGTGATCTACCGTACCTACCTAAAAATCTGTGATTGTATAGTTCGAGTAGTGAACACATCCCATTTTTATTACCTACTTATGTGTATTTTTATTTTTCTAGATATCTTATGTGTATATTAAATCAATATGCTTAAATTTTCTTGAGAAATCTTTCGTAACGATTTATTATTGTGAAACCAAAACGTCGCTAATGATAGTGAAATCTGTGAAATGAAGGTTGCGTAGGTTTACTCGTTTATAGATTAGCACTCGAACGTGACATAATGTGTATCATCGTCATCATGATTTTCCCCGAAAGGCAGAAACGCACTCATTTCGTACTAGATATACCTTATCTGGAAATAAATTTAAAGCTGTCTGGTGTTGAAACATCAGCAGAGTAAATTTAAAAGAAAAACCTCGCTGTAGTCCGATTTTTTTTTTTCTTTAAATTTGTGACATTCGTTTAAACCTTAGATATCACTAAAAAGCTAGAGTTTTTCGTGGTCGTCTAAAATTGTAAGACATTCTACTATACTCAGAGATGATAAAGGTGAAGTACGTACTTACGGAATTTCTTCTTTTTAGAGATTTAAGTCACTATATAAGTCTCTGCGTGCGGCAGTTTGTAAAGGGCCTTCATATGCGACAAGTTCCGTTCACTTGACTTGCAAAATGTTTAACCACTAACTTGTACTTAATATCAACTAGATAAACGTAGCCAACCGCAATTAAAGCCAAATATTGCTTAAAGCTCCCAATTTAGATGTCCTGCATTGCTGAGTAGTTGCACAGGACCCTAATTAGAAAAGATTCTTGCCTTATATTTTGGTACTTACCTACTTATGTAGAAACATTTAGCTTGAAATGCACATCAATTAAGTACCAGTAAGGCGCAGGAATCGATGTTAGAAATTATTTTCATTTCGAAGTGATAAATTGGCTCGCATTTAATAAGTAAATACATGCATATTCAATCGTTACATCTTCAAGTCATTGTATTTTTTTGTAAAGTTTGTAAGTACGTCCGTAGTAGTTATCCTGTGGATAATATGTTAAATAATTCTTTAAACAAAACCCAAGTCCGACCCATTAATTGCTGAAATATCTACATGTGTGTGTATATGTACCTACTTCGCAAAGTAGGAAAATATATATGCCCAACAATCATTAAATATAAAACTTTGCGCAAATTGGAAACTTACGTCGGAATAATATAATGCCTTCCTGTGCGTTGTAGCCTGTAAGGAAGGGCACATCTGCTCCCGGGACAGTCTCGGAGGGAGGGCGAGTGAGAAAGGCGTCGGGACCCTCGGCTTCCAGCGCTGGTAAGAAAGGTAGAGCCACGGTGCTCTGCAGGTCCGCGGACTTGCCCGGCGCGCTGGCCAGCCGAGCACCCGCTTTTACCAGCAACTCGCTCGGCGTCGCGCGCAGGTAACCTGCCACAGCGTGTAATTAGATTTTAAATTGTGTCACATATTATAACAGTTGTTCTTGAAATTTTCAGCTGTTAGATAGCACAAAGTTAATTAACTCCAATGCTAAGTTCGGCTAAGACACCACTTGAAATCATCGTGATGAAAACTTCAGTGAACAGCAACGGTGGTCTATTAGACCATTTTCCCATTAGATGTAAAAGTAGTGATATTAGCCCTGAGGTGGAATGTTTAGTATGCGTGGTGTATTAAGGCTGGTATTACCACTTACCTAGCAGTTCAGCAGTGCTGTTGGTGTCGATGCCAAGCTCCCTGCCGAGCTCGAAAGCGCGCGCGCGCGGCTCTTGCGCCAGCGCCCACGGAGCCAGAGCCACGCCACTTTGCGCTATAGCAGCGTGGAACAAACCCTGCAGAAATAAACATTGGTTCTTATCTGTAAGTTTTATCACCAAAACAGCTAAATAAAGTGATGAAGTAGATTGGCAAGAGAATGAATGCGCGGCAGTAGCTAACAACATGATTTACAAAATTCTTTCAATAGGTTTTACAGTTTAGCAACATATCTTTTATCTCATGTGTTATTTAAAATATTTCTTGTTCTCCTTTTGTATCGTTTTCGTCCAGAATAGAAGATAGTTTATATCAAAATATAGATTTAGCCTAGTTGTCCTACATGAACTATGCCCGAAGCTATCATTTAGAGTTACTGGACTTTATTGCTGTAACAAACGCCAGTATCTCGTTTATAAAAATTAATTCTGTAAAATTACATTTCGAGTAGAGAAAAAATTTGAATTAGCTGTCAGTTACTTAAAACTATATTTCCTGTTTGTTTAATATAGGTACAATTTTAGATATTGACTAAACCCGATATAAACACGAGTGTGTTATTGTTATAAACCCTTCTAATGTTGTTTCCTCGTCTCATAATATACTGTCGTTGGGTTTACCTAGTTTGTAGACATCTTCAGTACAAATATACCTACGCACGTATGTACTTAACAGGATAAACAATAATATCTACTGTTCTAATTTACAAAAATATGCGTCGCATGTGTTATTGTTTTTTGCTATTTACGTAATATACCCTTGTGTACTATACTGTATGTTTTCGCGATAAAGGAGAAATCACCGTTTACGCCTATTTTGGACCATATACTACTAATAATTTTGTTTCTTTAATGCACGTAATTGACAACTTTCTTTTGTCGGCTGTCAAATTGTCTGTAAAAGGTTGCATCAAAAAATACTTAATAGATGCTGTAAAATATTTTCGAAAATCTGTATAGTGCACTTAGCTGCGTTTAAACACGCTATTAGATCCAGGTGATAAGAAAAGGGACTTTATTAAAATTTGCAAAATCTCAAATATATCTCCAAACCTAAATTTGTATTTTTGACATACAAAATAAGTTAGCCATAGCGACCAGATATCTAATTTTGATTAAAGTATGATTAGCTTTTTAGAAAACTATCTGTCGTAATAAACTGCTCGGTGGTTTCCTCCGATTGGAAATGAAAATTCTTGCTGCAAGTTCAAATTTAGTTGTTTCTATTTTCTATGTTTTTCTAAGTCCTATTTAAAAAAAGAAGTTAAACGCTTTGTTACTCCAAGTTCATAAACCGACTAACATGAACGCGAACAACGTCGCGGGACAGCTAGTAAATGAATAAATCTTTTACAAGTCGGGGATTACGGCCTGCATTCTTATCCGATACTTTGCGTAACCTTTTTAATCTCCTTACATAACGACACTTACCTACACCTCGATGATCTGTAGTTGTACCCGCCGTCTCAGTAATTATAGATAGGCTGGTGAATATTGATTTCTTAACAATCGCCATGGGTTTAGAAAACGGGTGTAAGGCGATATTGCTAAAGTCTCAAGGCAATTTCGTAAAAAGACTGCAAATTGATTCGTGCTCGGAAACGTATGGCACGTTTCATGCTCTTATTTGTTTCTTAGGTCTATCTAACATGTAGGTACATGTTGATACGAAAAACCGGCCAAGTGCGAATCGGACTCGCGCACCGAGGGTTCCGTACAAACCTGTAGGTAAATAAGTAAAAGTTCGCCCATCACGATGATCGAGTCAAAGTTATGGTATTGTTATTGCAAAAAGAAAAAAATAGTTTAAAATTATTAAAAATATTTTTATTATAAATGATGTACCTAAAAATTTACGGTTTTTGTAATTTTTCCTTTATCTGTACTATAAGACGTACCAAACGTACTTCGTACCAAATTTCAAGATTCTAAGTCTACGAGAAGTACCCTGTAGGTTTTGATTCCCGTGCGAGTTTCGAAAATTTGCGGAAATTTGCGGCATTTAAAACGGCTGTATCTTTTGATTGCTTTGGCTTAGAAGTTTGATTTTTTCACAGCTCCAAGGGACAGTAGACCTGAGTATTGGATATAAGTTTTAGTTTGATACCTCCACGCGTTCCCGGAGAAAAACGGTCTTGACAGACAGACGGACGGACGGACAGACGGACGGACGGACAACAAAGTGATCCTATAAGGGTTCCGTTTTGTCCTTTTGAGGTACGGAACCCTAAAAATGGACCAAAGGACGATACTGAATACACCTTTTTTTTTAGGCAAGCTTCAGTTACGTTGGAAATTAATAATATTTATCTATAAGTACAATATGTTTGTATAGTTTTCAAAGTATGTGATAGATTGAATATTATTTAATCTAGGTAATAAATTAGGTGATGACAAAAAAAGACAGATAGACAGTACCTGTGACGCGGGCGAGAGCATGTGCAGATGCACGGAGGCTGCGCCGGCCGACTCGCCGAAGATGGTGACGCGCGCGGGGTCGCCGCCGAACGCCTCGATGTTATCCCGCACCCATTTCAGCGCCATCACTTGATCCTTCACACAACACAATCACCACCTAATTATACTCGTTACTTAACCATGCCATGTCGTAAGTCATTAGCTAACTATCAAAATGTTTTTTAATTTATTTCTAAGCTACCCCGTCAATCAATCGATTTTTTTATCTCCTTAATATTTTCTATGGATACAAGTTACTTAACAACGATCTACTGATGTCGTAAGACTATAAACTATTCAAAAACTATTTAAATTTCTAAGCTACTCTGTCAATCAAAATCGACTTCTCTTCGTGGGACAGCAATCAATTCTTATTGTATAATGCATTACAGGCAATTTTATAGTTCCTCATATGTGAATAATGTAATATTATAAAATTGTGCCACAAAATAACGGTTTGTCGGTAATTAATATAATTTAGTATCTTTACTGTTAATTCAAAAATTTGTTGCGTCAAATACTTATATTACGAACTTGACCGGAATGTTTAAACCATGACCAAGAATTACAAAACGTTGCGAATATCCACATTATAACACTGATATACACAGACATATGTGGTTACAAGTTCGGCCAAAATACAAAGCATGTAAAAATAATGTATCGATACACTAGCTGTATATGTTTATAAACCAAGTGAAACTTGCGCAAAAATAACTGAACCAACTGTATGAGCGTTAGTACAGACGTTGTGAAAAAATCAACTACTTAACTTCAAGTACATAGATACTATATTATATAGTCCGCTACCTAGTAGACTTAAAATATAATTTTCCTTTTACTTCTGTCCAATCAGTAACGTACCTTAAGTCCCATGTTCCCAGAAACTTCTTCATTTTCGAGGCTTAAGAAGCCCAGAGCCCCGAGGCGATAATTGAGGGTCACTAGCACCACTCCAGCGCCGACGAGATGGTCGGGCCCGTATAGGAACGCGTTCCCAGAGCCCATAGCGAATGCACCGCCATGGATCCAAACCATCACCGCCAGTTTAGGATTGTACCTAACAAACGTAGCCCAAAATAGATCATATTTCAATTTACAAACGTCAAAGTAATTTCAAATATTCCACTACATATAACTTTTTAATATTCCTAACGAACATGGTTTTGGTGACATGATTACCTATACGGAAGCAAAATATACGAACTAAGTATGTATACACACGCAATATTCATTCAGTTCTAAAATTTACTTTGTATCATTCCAAGAGCAGCCCCCCTAGACAAGTGGCATTTCGACAAGCGTTTATGATGATAGAAATCGCTTCAATGACATTAAATGTATAGAAATGACATTTTGTTTCGCTAAGTCACGTGACTTGGACTTGTCAATTCCATACATTTGAGCGATTCGATCAGCGTTATCGCTTGTCGCATTGTCACTTGTCTAGAGGCCCTGGCCTCCATGTTGGTCTTCACTTACCCAGACATTTTATCCGGAAGCGCTGGCGTGTATACGTTCAGGAAGAGGCAGTCCTCATCGCCCTTATAGGTGTCGAAGAGCATGAACCTATGCGGACAGACGGCACCCTCCTCCAGAGCGTCCCTCACCCCCGTCCAGGGCTCCAGGGGCGCGGGCGGCCTGAACCGAAGGGACCCCCGAGGTGGCTGGGCGTACCTTTTAAAAGAAGTAATGCACATTTATTTGTATGAGTTTTTGACGTGACAACGTCTTATAAATTGGTTTGCCGGGTGACACTTCAAGAAACTGGGTAACGCTCCGCTCACGTTATGTGCTCACAATGAGAGCGAGTGAGAGGCACGCGTCCCTTCCACTCGGGCATGGTTAGCCCGCCTAAGAGCGAGAGAGACAGACATTGACATTGACAGTCGTTGTCACGTAAAACTTTCGCCCGTATACCGACTTTACAGGCAACCAATTTTTTTTTTGTGTAGGTAATCGTCATGTAATCATGTGAATTATGAACGAAAAAAGTCATATATGTCATCTCATAGCAATTACAGTCAAATTAAATAGCTCTTCAAAACAACAGCCTACAATTATTGAAGATTAATTGAATTAAGTATTGCTCTACTTTCTGGCCGTCATTTTATTATGTAACCATTAAACTGACATCTAATTATTATTTATATCTTACCTAATACCCTTGAAGCTGTAGTACGGTGTTTGCGCCGTGGTCCTGGTGACGAGCTTGCGTCCGCGAAGCACCCCGAGCTGCGTGAAGACGAGCGGGCCTCCGCCGACCCTCATGCGATCCACCAGAGCGTGCACCAGCCGCGCTGCCCGCGCTGGCACCGCCTGCAGCCGCCGGAGTGCGTGCTTCAGGCCTACCGACTCGCTGACCGTGCTCGACAGGCGACGCCATGCACCGGTCACCTAAAACCGATTAAATAGTTTTAAAGAACCAATATTTACCATAGTTTCTATTCTAGAGTGATTTGGAGCTTTTTAATCACTCGGGCGTCACGCAATCAATCAATAGGGCGTAGCTCGTTTTAATACTACACTCGTATAATTAACCCTAAATTGGCGTTTGCTAGACGACAATTGTCATCGTGGTCTTCATCATAGGACTCTCTTTTGTCTCTCCAGTCTTGTTGTGGCTTTTATGCTATGCCATAATCAAAATCTTCATTTATGTCATTGTTATGGGTAAAAAAAAAACGTGACAGCTCGAACACTAAGGCTAGCCCAATCTATAAAAATCTAAATGAAATTTTGTAGTACGCTGCTGATTATTTGTAGGTATAGCGAATATTAATACACCAAATAATTGGTTTCACAGTTTAAACATGTCTCTACATTTACTAAAATTATCATCTTTAACTATAATTATCACTCTGTCGCGTGCGTTTAAACACGTCGTTAACTTATTAAACCAATTTCAGTTAAAGTGTGATTGCTGTGATCATTGACACCTGCCGGAGAGACCGCACGCAAACTGGCGACATTTACGTACAATACAGCCCGATTGTAACGACACGCAATACAATAAGGTATATCCATATACCATGTATGTTACTTAATAAGTACGTAATATAATATCAATTATGACAACTACACGTAAGATCGATTTTTTTAAATTACATGCCAGAGATAATTACAATTTACTTGTTTGTATTTTAATGACTACTTAACAATATCGCACGAATTTCAGCCTGGCTACTAATTTCATCACTGTAAATCTTGAGTAATTAAGATGGAATTTGGTATGAAAATAGCTTATCCATATATCATATTATTTATGTACCCAATCACTTGCATTTATCTTTTTTGGGGTCTCGTACATCAAAAGGAAAAAGAAGCACTTATAGGTTGTCCGTCTATCGGTCTAGATTTTTTTCTCAGGAGCGCGTGGTGGTATTTTGTTGAAATTAATATAAAATAATCAAGTTTGCGGTTCCTTAAAGCAAAAAAAAATCAAGCTTCTATGTCAAAGCAATTAGATCCTTCCTTGGCATCAGGTAAAAATACATTCCCGAGAAATTCAACACTTATAGCGTACTTTCCGTCGACCCAGAATGACGAAATTTGGCATGTTGCCAGGTCTAACGGAAAAGGAAAATATTCTATTTTACAGAATTAAATGTAACGATCAGCATTTGTTCGGTACGTGAGTCAGACTCGCAATTGTGTGGTTTTGCAAGAACCATCGCAAATACTCAGTGGTGTAAGTACCATGAACTTAGGCCCTTCTCTACCTTATATTTACCGCGTTGCACCCAACATTGCTAATGAAGCTTACATATATCACAGAAAATATTCAATTCAAGAAATGGTTCGGTTGTATTACTATTGCAAATGCTAGAAAGGTCATGGCATATCCCCACCGTCCGCTATCAAATACGTCCGGTTTAATGTAACGCTCCAAAACAATCACCTTCCACTCGCTCCGTAGAGATTGCGACAATCTCACCTTGTTCCGGTATGTTCTCCACATTGCCGACATACGGTGATTTTAATAATCACTTTGAAAAGATACTTATCTTTAATTAGTAACTAGCATGTGTACAAGAATTAGATTTCACAACATTTAATAATCTAAATATAATTAATTGATGCATGTAAGTACCTATTTTATTACGGATCATCATTTAAGATCTTCTATAGGATATTTTGTGTTCTTTATTGTCAGGGTAAGGATTGCATAAAAACTTTTTGAAAATAAAAATACACGGGCACAGTCGAAAATGTAAAACTTATACATATAATAAATGAGAATGTATTTGTATAATATGTATGTTACCTAAAACTCGAGAACCGTTAGCCCAATTGATACGAAACATATCTTATATCTTTCGAACCATAGTTCAAATTTTATATTTTTTTTAGTGAAGCGAAGCGCAAAAGGCTCAATCTAGTTTAGTTCATAATTTATTTAAATTATATCCGGACGAAGTCAAGCGAACAGCTATTTAAAGATAAATAAAGCAACATGCGGTAGATAGATAAAATATTATTTTACGTTTTTTGACAATAGTTGGCCAAGTTACATGCATACATGTCTCGTAGTGTGGGTGTTGTAACATTGGTCCGACAGAAACTTCTCAATACGTTGACCAATATGCGAAAGGAACGCCCGTCATTAATTACAGCTTCATTGAAGATCTTATAAGTTTAATTTTGCGTAAGCTTTTAACGATATTTTACAACTCATACTTTTAATAACTCACTTTGGTATCACTTTTAAACAGTATTCTTGTTTAATTATTTAAAAAAAACGCTGGTTATGCAATAAATGTAGGTCTGTACTTAAATACGAAGAACCCCATTTATATAACATAAACATTTAAAAAATACATAACATGAAGATTTGTCAGTTAACTTTAAGGGCTCCGTATCCGAAAGGTGCCAACGAAACCCCTATTACTAAGACTCCGCTGTCCATCCGTCCGTCTGTCTGTCTGACAGCGGGCTGTCTCATTAATCGTAAAAGGTACACAGTGGAAATTTTCAACGAGTGTGTATATAGTATAGTATTTCTGTTGCCGCTATAACAACAAATAATTAAAATAAATTAACAGTTACGGAACCCTTCATGCGCGAGTTCGACTCGTACATGATCGGTTTTTATTTTTAAATTCACTTTCAGCAACTTGATCAAGCCTTAAAACAACTTTTTAATTGTAATTGTTTATGTTAATTACATAATAAAGATGTGATAGGTACCTTGTAAAATATCGTTTTTGCAAGGCTCATGATTCAGCTCATCTTATTTCCATATGAATGCTGTACACATTGTCTGGCTTGTTATTAAGGCATGCTTTAAAAGTAAACGAAGGTTAATGGATTTATTACGCCCTTGATTTTAATGTTTAAGGTTTCGGTCTGCCTAGACATCTTTGACGCAGTAATTAATATTTGCATCTTTGATTAGTGTAATGACGATGCAAAACAAAAAAGTACCGTTTTTCATTCCTTATAACATTTATAACAATGGTTTTCGGTATTATGCAATAATTGAAAAGAAAAGCAAAAAATTTGAAAACGTGGTGATTTACTTACTAATTCACTTCTTGCATAGGATAATATCACCGAAAAAATCAACTCATAAGCAATTTTAAATCTTCTCTATCCTGGTTCAGTGTCGGATGCAGAGAAAACTGGGACCTATCCACTTTATTAAAAGCTTTAAAGGCTTTATTTCATACATCTTCTTTTCTGATTCATCAAAATAATCAATAAAGCTTCAATAAACTTTTTGTAACAGGCATTGCGTTAAGGATTTCACTGTTACCAAACTGTGATGCATCGTCGTAAATATCACTTGTTTATTTATTACTTACAGTTAAAATTGCGCTGCACCCTGACCGACTCATCCACGATTCTTTATCGGATTATTATACAAACTTCATTCTTCGTCTTTTTAATCCCGACAACAGATGCTTATATAACACATCATTTTATATCATTTCATTTCTTTGTTTACATAACCTAGTCCCTAAAATGGTATTTCAGGAACTATCGAAATAGGAATAAATGTTTAATAAGACCTCTGAGACTAGTGAAACTTTAACCGTGTTAATGATACGGAGAAATTTAGTTAAGTCAGTGTCAGTCATATGCGTATAAGGTCAGGTGGGGTAAAAGCGACTACGGGTCAAGATATTTTTTTTTGGCTTTTTAAAATCAAAAAGTAGTAGTCTTATCTCATTGTATGGGCATCGGCGCCAGCAGCGCTTTCGTATAACTCGTTAACTTGTCCTACATTAGCCCAGGGTTAAATTATTTTATTTCTAGACTATAGTTTAGGTTATACTTATTTGATTCATTAAACTTAGTTAAACGAATTTTTAGTAGTTTTAAATTGATCGACTTCGATATGATATTTAAAGATTCCTCAGTTAAAAAGTCGACATCAGTAAATATGTCGACTTTTTAACTGAGGAAGTCATTAAACGAAATGAAACATCATTCTATACAGACATAAAGTGTGTCACATAGACATTAAATGACCTAAAATATTTGCAAACATCAGTAAAGAACGTACTTACATCATAATATTACAGATAATTCTATAAAAAATGCGGTTAATCTATTTTGGAATTATCCGGCAAATTTATAAAGATGTTGATTTCAAGTAAAATAATATTACATAATGACGATAATAACGATAGAATTATATTATAAATCAACTATTAAGATAGTTATTACTATTTTTTAATACATTGTACTAAGGACTAAGAGGAATATATTGTACTCAGGTGTGATTTAGTTTGAAGTCTTGATTTTAAACTATCTGCCAATATTTTTCAATTAGTTTTTTAAAACCAAAACAGAGTACAAATCATACATTTCTTTCAATTTCAGCAAAACTGAAATACGTTGTCTTTAAATAGACAGTTTATAGTTTTTTCCTTTTGTTAGGTTGCAACCACGTGAATAACAATGCAGTTATTGAATACATTTGACTGCAAACATAAATTGCAATAACTACGTGCAACATGTAGGCTTGTCATGTAGTTACATGAGCTTATTTAACAGTTTTGTTTGAAATCAGGTCACTACTTCCCTCTCCTATAATATGACATAGCAACGCGACGCTCATAATATTGGGAATAATAATATCTAAGAAGGCATTACTAAATATTTATGTTTGAGGCACATACAGATAGCAGTCGAACTGTAAGAACAGTTCTATTGCTCAGCAAATCCCTTTATGTTATAGGAAACTATAATGCAGACAGCACTTAAACGTTTTCAGTGTTGCCGTTTTCAAGAACCAATTGTGAAATATATAGCGTAAGCGATCAGTAAGGTTCAAAGGCGGAGATGCCGCTCTTACACAATCCAAGTGCATAAAGTGGGCCATACGAATGCGGCACTACATCTCGTTGCTTAACTATATATCGCTGTTTAGGACATTCCTGGATAATAGCAGTAATGTCATGTTGTAAGTTAACGTGTATGGATTTAAATATGCCCGTTTTCTATTGCAGAGCAAGGTTGAACGTTGAGCACGTACGTAAATTCGTTTACCCAGAAGAGTCTTTCGTAACCCATATTCTTTCAGTCGTCAGTCTACCACCATGAAGGTCGAAACGAAAACATCAATTTTGCCAGAGTAAACGGTTTAAAGTTAATGGGATTTCTTATTGTGCTTTTCAAAATGTCATGACTGTCCGTGGTAAGTAATTATAATATGATATCGTAACCACTAATATTTTAAAGAGAGTGGATTTTACAATGGTTTATTTATGATATATACAGGGTTAGTTTTCAATGACCAGCCAAAAATTAACATCTAGTGATCAAACTGAAGGTGCATAATAAATATAATTGTTGAATAAAACAAAATTCGTTTGAAAATGTCTCAATAATTAGCGTCGGCGATCGCCTATTGGGAATCAATGCTCTTGCGTGTAGGAGCATCGCCAATTTATCTGTGTGTTTACTGTTGCGCCTATCTAGGATAATAAACTGAATTGTGCTGTTGTAGGTACTATCCAAACGTTTGCTTTTTAGTGGTGGACAGGATTTTTTTTTTTTTCAATATTTCGAAAATGTTTTCGGTTCTGTACCCTGTGCATGGTGCATGTAATTTTTTCCACCATATTTTGCCTTGTGTTGCTTTACAAGGATGCTAACAAAGCATCCGTTAATATTCCTCACACACATTCTTAGGCGTTCCAACACATTGCTCCCCTTCTAATGGGATATTAAGACCTAACGTATCGATTTCTTAATGTAATAAGGTATCTCATTGGCATTCTGTAACGCGTCGGTAAAGTGTGCAATGCGTGTTGATTATACCTATTATTGGCTCAGAGATCTATTTTAGTGCTCTGAAGTAGATCTTGCTTTTAGGTTCTAAGCTGTGCAGCGGGCTTTGTTATTGGGCAATATATAATTAAAAAAAACCTTTGTAGTTGCAGATAATTAGCTAAACTACTACGAACATAAATGTTAAAACGCACCCAATCAAACAACGAATTGAGACCCTCCTCCTTTGTGTAGTAGCATGAAAAGCATGTAAATAAATTATCAGCCGGTCACTGTCCCGTCTATTCTCATGAGTCTTCTCATATCCTTCTCTTACAGCGTATATCACATTAGTTAGTGAAATAGATATAGCATAAACCTCGTTTATATAGGCTTTAATAAACATAAAAACAAGTGATATCTTACAGGAGCAATAGTTATAAAAGAGAAATGTCAAGGACGAGACACCTCTATGTTTTTAGACCACAGAGATTGCATTCGATGCAATGAGGATTTCATCTCATTCTCCCATACTATATTTTGTATCACAGCTCATAGTCTTCCAGATGTCGCGGCGGCCTTCTGCTCCGGGCAGATCTTCTAATTTCCACACGTGGAGGAGTTGGCGCAAGATCATCATCGGGAGGACGTGGCTCATAACTAGTTGTAGCTTCTGGTTCTGCTTCTGGAGATGTGGCTAAATCATTACTATCGTCTTGGCTTTCGGAGTTTAGTACAGGCTGTATTGGGTCATCCGGTCGATCCAAAATGATTTCTCCTTGCCCTTCGACAGGCGCAAGGTGTCGATTCGAGACGGTGGTTTCTCTTCCATCTCTCAGTCTCACATACGAGTAAACTGGATTTGCTTGAAGCAGCTCCACTTCTTCCACCACTGGCTGGTACTTATTAGAACGGTCAAAACGGCGCATGAGGACTTGCCCCGAACGGGTTAGCCATGTTGGAATACTGTGTCCATTCATCGATCTTCGCGGATGTGTGAACATGCGCTCATGCGGCGTGCAGTTAGTAGCTGTACATAAGAGCGATCTAATCGAGTGGAGAGCCACATTAAGTACATGCTCCCAATTTTCTATAGGCATGTTGTGCGAACGCAGACAGAGCTGTACTGTTTTCCATAGCGTGGAATTCAATTTCTCGACTTGGCCGTTGCCTTGAGGATTGTAGGCCGTAGTTCTGCTTGTCGCGATGCCACGTGAATGTAGAAACTCTCTCACTTCTGACGACAGGAACGATGTCCCCCGATCTGAGTGGATGTACGACGGGAATCCAAATATCATAAAAATGCTATTCAGATGTTTTGTTACTGTCTTGGCACTAATATCCGAACAGGGAAATGCGAAAGGAAATCTTGAGTACTCGTCTATTACAGTGAGTATGTACCGGTTATTCGTTTTCGATGGAATAGGTCCCTTGAAGTCAATGCTAAGGCGTTCCATGGGTGAGGTAGCCTTTATCAACTTAGGAAGTGGGTCAGGATTCTTGAAATACCTTGGCTTGATCTCGGCACATATACGGCAGTTTGTAGTCATTGCCCTTACTTCGTCGACAGTATAGGGTAGGTTCTTTATCTTTAACCAGTGGTACATGCGAGTAACGCCAGGGTGACACATTGTTTCATGTAGAGATAGAAGTCTACCTTTTTGAGATTCGATCGAGGCACAAACCCTGGAAAGGGTATCGGCAACATGATTCTCTTTTCCAGGTCTATACACAATATCATATCTGTATGGTGCAAGTTCCAGCCGCCATCGCTGGATCTTCTCATTTTTTATTTTACTAGTATGTTTTGCATCAAACATGAAGGAAACCGATCGTTGGTCCGTGATGAGCTTGAACGGTCTACCTATAAGAAAATGGCGCCATTTCTTCAGAGCTTCTACGATGGCATAGGCTTCTTTCTCTACCGCTGAGTGATTTCGTTCGCTCTGATTGAGGGTCCTTGAGTAAAAGGCGACGGGCCTTAAATCCTGCGATAATGTAGCGGCGATGGAATGCTCGGAAGCGTCAGTCTCGACAGTAAAAGGTACCTTATCGTCTATGGCGTGTACTGATGACTTTGCTATAACAGATTTCAGGTCCTCGAAACATTTCACTGCGTCTGAGCTTAAAGGGAAACTTTTGGTATGCGCCATAGGATGGATTCTCTGTGAAAAATTAGGAATCCACTTTGAATAGTGTGCGAACATACCGAGAGTCCTTCGAAGAGAGGCTACGTCATTGGGTGGAGGCATATTTTGAAGCGGTTTCAGTCGCTCACTATCCGGCTTGATAACATGATTTTCAATTGTATAGCCAAGAATGTTTATAGTCGACTGTGTGAACTTGCTCTTTTCTTTGTTTAGGGTAAGGTTGTACTTCTCCGCAGCTTTGAGAAATAGTCTAAGATTTTTGTCGTGCTCTTCTTGTGTCTGTCCGCATACAGTAATGTCATCAAGGTAGGCAAAAGTACCGCTTAGGTTTTCGGTTCTGATGAGCCAGTCGACAGTTCTTTGAAAACTAGCCACACCGTTGGTTACACCAAACGGAATTCTACGAAACTGGTACAGGTTACCACATGCCTCGAAAGCTGTGAAGGTTTTCTCGTGAGGCAGGATGGGCACTTGATGGTATGCGCTTTGTAAGTCTATAGTGCTAAAAATCTCGTATTTAGCTACCTTTGTTATCATCTCTTCAATGTTGGGTAACGGGTAGGCATCCAGTTCTGTGTATTTGTTGATGGTTTGCGAGTAATCTATTACCATCCGCTTCTTGTGATTCGCATTTTTCGTGATTAAAACCTGCGCTCGCCAAGGCGATAGACTTTCTTCTATGATTCCTTCTTTTAAAAGTTTCTCCACTTCTGCTTTTATAAAAGCATTATTCTCCATGCTGTATTTCCTGGTATGCGCTTTGTAAGTCTATAGTGCTAAAAATCTCGTATTTAGCTACCTTTGTTATCATCTCTTCAATGTTGGGTAACGGGTAGGCATCCAGTTCTGTGTATTTGTTGATGGTTTGCGAGTAATCTATTACCATCCGCTTCTTGTGATTCGCATTTTTCGTGATTAAAACCTGCGCTCGCCAAGGCGATAGACTTTCTTCTATGATTCCTTCTTTTAAAAGTTTCTCCACTTCTGCTTTTATAAAAGCATTATTCTCCATGCTGTATTTCCTTGACTTCACAGCGATAGGTTTGCAGTCCGCCGTGACATTAGCAAATAGGGGTACAGCAGGGACAGAGGCTGCAGCTACACTGCATACTTTTAACGTATCTTTAGGTCCACCAAATTTGAATTCTAGAGTCGAGTGTGATTCTAAGACGTCATGGCCAATTATAACGTCCGCACATAAGTTCTTCACAATCAAGAGATTGACGTTGTTATAGATGTTGTCTCCGATCCTAACATTCTGGAGAGTCGAGCCGTTAACCTGTGACTTGTGAGATAAGGAAGCCATAGAAATAGTTTGGTCACAACGTCTCTTCTTGAGTTGACAGAGATTGGCGAAGTCCTCATTGACGAAGCTCAGGGAGCTCCCGGTGTCAATCAAGGCTTCTGCTCGAACACCCTTGATGTAAGCTGTCACCATTGCCTTTCGCAGCGAAGTCAGTGCCGCAGCAGATATTATACAACTACAGTGGTTGCAGTCGTCTGTTGCCGTTGTTGAAGCAGCTGTTGGATTCCTGCTACGACAGACTTTTCCAAAGTGGCCCTTTTTGTTACATTTTACGCAAGTTACATCTCGAGCCGGACAGTCTTTGCGTGGGTGTATAGCTGATACTCCACAAAAAAAGCATTTCCGTTTGGGTGCAGCAGCGGCAGTAGCAGCAGAAGTGTTATAATCTCCGTTCCCAGCATTATCAACATTTGAAACCGAATAGACCTCTGCTATGGTAAAATGATGACTGTTTCGCTCTGCCATCTCCATCGATTGGGCTTTATTGTAAGACTGTTCTAATGTAAGTGTCAGATTCTCGAGAAGGCGCTCACGGATTTTGTTTGACGAAATGCCCGCTATGAACGCACCTCGGATGCTGTCGTTCTTATTCGTTTCAGCGTCGACAGCGGTGAACTCGCAGTCCTTGGCTAGTTGCTTTAAGGCCTGGAGGTACGCATCGATCGATTCGTCCGCTTGCTGGCGTCTTGTTGTGAGCAAATGTCGAGCATGAATGACATTCTTTGGTTTCACGTAGAGTTTGTCCAGCGCGGCCAACATTGTGGTATAAGTTGTGCACTCACTTACAGTTGCGTAGACCTTCGGAGTAATGTGGTTAATAAGGAGTTGTAGCTTGATTGAGTTCCACATAGCTTCCTTCTGAGCTGCGGCATCCGGTGATTCTGTAGCACTCGGACTATATTGCTGTGCAGTTAAGAAGTTTTCGAATGTCATCTTCCAGTGCTGCCATTCCTTTGAACTGGAGTTCGATGTCGAGTCGGCATCAAACCTTTCCGGTCTTAGGTACTTGTCCATATTTATGTTTATTAAATTGAAATAGATATAGCATAAACCTCGTTTATATAGGCTTTAATAAACATAAAAACAAGTGATATCTTACAGGAGCAATAGTTATAAAAGAGAAATGTCAAGGACGAGACACCTCTATGTTTTTAGACCACAGAGATTGCATTCGATGCAATGAGGATTTCATCTCAGTTAGGTTATAGGTAGGTAGGTAATTTTTGTATTTGATGCGGGGTTTAAAAAATCCGCAGCGGTTTTACCTAACTTACTATAGAATTTTACAGCGAACATTTTACAATTGTGTGTTTAAAAATGTATTGATTTCATTAACGGTGACCAGCTATGATTGCGACATATTATATATATTCTGTGACTATAGGTCCCCAATATCTACATAATATATGTAGGTACATTATGTGAGATTATACCAACCTTCATGGAGTTGAGACTGGTAGCGGCGTTGGCCACCACGTCGCCCAGCGTGGCGGGCGGCAGCGCATCACTGCGCACCACCAGCGCGCACGCGCAGAGCAGCACGCCGCGCCACCAGCGCACGCGCATCTTCAAAACTACTTATATTCACTTTTTATCACAATATCACTACCAGAGATAGATTCTTTACGTGTATTGTCTATCGACGCATTGTTTCTTCTTTAACGCTTTATTTTAATTTACACTCGTTCCTGTAACAATAAATACTGATTATAAAATGAGAAAAATATAATCAAGTTTGTTAATAGGAATAATAAAATAATGATAATTTATCTAAATAAAGGAGGTAGGTTGATTTCATCAATCTTGTTGATGCTTCCGTGGCTGCCTAGGTTATTGACCTACGCCTTCTAATTCTAAAACTGATGACATTTATTTGAAACCAATTTACTACCAATTTATTTTTTACCTAACCATGAGGCCTATCAAACAATAATATTGCGCAATTGCTACGATTTTCTACCTCAATAGATCGTAGTTATCGAACTTATAAACGGGCCAAAACGAATTATTGAGAGACACTTTTTATGCCTCACTAAATACTTCCTTTGTAATAAAGCCCACGAAGAAGTTTGTAAAATTTTATTATAAACAGTACTTATACTTAAGTAGGTGAATTCTAGGTACCTAAATATTTAATAATTCATCGTAATTCATGTCATTGCAATTTACGTTTGTGTAGTCAACTCTGTCCAGAACAATTAGCCACAGAAGAGGCGTCTGCAGACTCGTCTCATGTTTTTAAATACCTTCATTACTTGCGTACCACTTCCAAACATATGTGCTGCATGTTGATATCATTCTACATACGTAACGCTAGTTAACATGGAATTCTATTTTTGCGTCACGATATCGCGTGTCATTTGTTTCTATTCCGGGTAAACAAATGTTACGTGTGTATGACGCGATTGACGAAGGTAGGAAGTCGAGTCTGCGACGTATGAAATCTGTGGTTCACGCTGTTCACAGCATGCTCTAGTACGTGCATGCATAGTAAAGAATCGACTTAGGCCGGCTACAAACGTTGCCACACACTATAGGCTCATAATGTGTGCCAACGTTCGAAGCGATGCCCAACGTGTGTATTGAGAAAATGTGGGAAATATACTCGAGCGAACTCGACTCGAACAAGTTATATTGACACGGCCAACTTGTACATACCATTTATTTTCGTTGCAAATCATCAATATGTCCTGTTAATATATCTATCATCATCAATCGATACACATCAAAAGAAATAGAAAACACTGTGGGCTCGACGCCCGTGTGGACTCTTTTTCTCATGTACACGTTTGACCAAGTGTTGGAACCAATGTTGGGCTAATTTGTGGAGCCGGCCTTACGGGTGTCGCGGCCGACCCGAGCGAGACGCTCTCAATATTATTCAACTTACACTTTCACTCACTAATCTATACCTACACTACCTAAATCTGAGTCATGCGCGCCTCTCAGCTTCCCTTTCAGTAACATAATAGGTACCTACGTAATACTTTACTCCTAACAAGTGCTTTATTACATAAATTAAGTACTGCTTTGATCATAGCAGATTAGTACCATAACCACATACCATACCAAAACCATCGTAATAACTATGTTTACAATAAAATAAACTTATTTCTAGTATAGTAATTATCCTCAGTAACGAGAATACCCGGTCCTTTGAAAGGCTTACGTGGGGACATGGGTCCAACACGCAGCGGCCTTGTTGAGAGCTTTTCTTTAATATGGGATGGGGCATCTACCAGGGGCCTTTTACCCCCTACTCAATGGAAGAACAGACATGAATGGCCCAAGGTAGCTACAGAACTATTGTGAATTGAGGTGCTAAAACTAATTCGCGAAAAGTGGTAGTATTATTATTATGAAATGACTGACGTCATTACGATGATTTATGAAGTAGAGTTAGTAACACGGGTCCGTGAGCTCATTAAGATGTCAACAACGATGTTACAAGTAAGTTTGTTTGCTCTTTTTTCATAAAGACCGCAGACGTAATTAATATCACTTACATCTGTTATTTATTACGTGTAAAAACGGCTACATCACACAATACGAGTTTTTGGGCCGTCATGATTTGTGGGTGATTTACACCTCAACAGGAGCAAACTTTCTAACGGTTACCTAACCCGGTTATGTAAGAACTTTTTGCTAGTGTGCCACTAACATTGTTTCAGTCAAAAATAATGGGGATGGACCTAATTTTACAATTATTTTCAATTTTAAATATTTACAAACTTAACTATACATACACTTAAAACAAAACTAAACTATTTAAAAAATAGCGTCATAAAATTGATCCGCATCGCTGTCGACTGGAAGTGTACTCAAAAGACTGGCTGTATTGCCACGTCGTATGGAAATGCTTATTTTTGTCCAAGATAAAAGCGAGCCCTTGGGTCACGTAAGAAGTCAACAACACGTTTTGTAGTTTGTATAATTTTATTGTTAAATAGGTATCTACGTTGATAGAAACTAACATCTTAACCCTCCGACAATGCTTCTATAAATATATCGTCACTTTTTTACATTGACTTTTGTAACACACTGCACATTTTGGAAAATTTCTACTTAAGTAAGAAATGAAAATAACTGTATATAAATAATACAGTTATTTTCATTTCTTAAGTAGAAATTTTATATATATATACCATTCATTTACGACACAAACCATTAATTACTTGAATATGTAGGATAAACTACATACAGTATTTAACTTTACTCTATTTTGTGAAAAGGGATTAGCTCGGATTCACCCTAGAAAAGACATCAACGAGTTTCGGTCACGTTATTTTTAATTTATTTTATCGATTTAATTGTTTTTATAATTATGTATTACTTCGATATACGGAATTTATATCTCAAAATATATTATTATAAATCTGGTAGTATAGTATTATTATTTATGTATCTATAAATGCTTCTCCTGATATTTTTTTTTTAATGTAATTTGCCAGTGTTGCATCGGGGGTGCGATATGTACATTTTTGTATTATTAAATCTTTGATTGATATTATTTGCGCATCTTTATTTTACAGGCAAAAATATAGTAAATTTAGGTGATTGTTTTTATTGAAATAACAATAGCAGGTCTTCATATAATGCCTATTTTATACCTATGTCAGATCCCGGAACAGAAGTGACGTAACGCTAAATACACACCGTGATTTTAGAGCGGGTTACATCACAAGATAATAACGTCCCTAAATGTAGGAAGTGGCTCGAAACTCTATTGGGCTTATTATGGAGCTAACTACCTCGGTACTATTGAACCAGGATATAGGCGACAGTACAGATTATTGTATCTCCTCGATGTAGCCTTAGTTTATTGTCTCCTACAAAAAAGAAGATAATGTAAAAGACTTGGAAAAAGTTATACGAAGGCAAAAAAGATATGGTGGGTTGTTCGACCATTATATATATTATATACCTTATTAAAAAATTAAAACGAACGCGTTGTATTTTCTGAAGCGACAAACCAAAAACTTTTAAGAGATATATATTTTTTTTTTACATTCACAGTTGTACTCTGTCCTTTCTTCAAGGATTACCAGTAATTATGTACATAGAAGGTGTTTATTCATAGTCATAATATTGTCTTTTCCAAAGACACTTACAAGATCGTATGATGACATTATTTGTTAAACACTTCAATACACTTAATGTCACTTGAGACGCCGCTCAATAAATATAGGCTCGTTACATTTTGCATTGTGCGTTTTGCAAATGACAATATTATCTAATCCAAAATATGTTTGTAACAAAAAATATCGTGTGCGGTAACCAAACCCAAAAGCTCTACCTACTGTAGAGAAATCGACACTCTAACCACTGTGCCTATTGTGTAATTGGATAAATCCGTTATTTATTGGATAAATCCCATATTTACTAAAATAAATGTAACAACTATGTTATTATTACTTATATTTTATTTTTTATCATTATTGATTAATTTTCAACTAAATAGTTGTTGTTGTTAATAATTATAAATTAGTCGCGAGGATTTCATAAATATTTAATTCACATATGCACCAAGTCCAGACTTGGAACAAACATAAGATGTATCTAGCATCCAAATGTATAAAAAATATGATAGTTTGTGCATTAGACAGTTACAACAATAGAATTATTCAACACTTTTGTTGACCTTTCGTCTACGTTGAATGAGGTATAATAATTGCTTCTGAATAACTTGATATCACAAGGTATTGCATAAATACAAGACAAAAAATACTCGATTATTAAGTTTTGCGATAAACCAGGGTATTGTCACGTCGTGCGAAGGCAGCATATGAATGGCAACACTTTATCATTAACAGTACTTATTCCTTTAATGCAGTGAGTTCGGTTAAAGTTATTTGTTGTTACCGTTGCCAGTATTGGCACCTAGTAGTTTTAATGGCCAGCTTCAACTGTGATTTCAAGTGTTGTAGCTGATGCTCAATAATCTGTACTGTGGTAGATTCTAAAATGTACTACATATTATACTTATTATTACAAACTTTTATTTAACTTGCAATGTATGTATGTTCGTTCGGGTGGAATCTTACAACTCAATTAAAAAGTAGATATCTTCTACTGATTGAGCTAAGATTTTGTATCCACGTTCAGTTTGGATGACAATGCATGGTTAACTGTGACGTCATTCTAAATCCAACATGGTGGAACACCCAAAATGGCGGACTAATTATTTTTAATGCAATCCTATTGATAATAATACTAATCCTAGGCTTGCTGAGAATAAGTCGAATAATAAAGTGACATCACTCTAAACCCAATATAGCAGACTTAGTTTTTAATGCTTGTCTACAAAATGGGTATCAAATGAAAGGACTAACTGAGAATACGAATGCGTCTTTTAAATTTGATATGATCGAATGAGATGAACAAACTGAGAAACATGTCCAGCGCTAACTAAAAAGTAAAAAAAAATAAAAGAAAACAACCTTTTTCAAAAACAATCTTTTTTGTTAAATGCGCTAAAAAGAAGAAAAATAACCTTCTACTTTAAAACTTTTGCTTTCAACTTATAATGTTACTAGCTGTCCCCCGCGACTTTGTTCGCGTGTTTTAGTTTCAACGGTTTTTCATTTTTGCAACATTTTTTATTTATGCTCCGCTCCTATTGGTCGTAGCGTGATGGACGGACTATCCAATACAAAAAGAATTTTTCAATTCGAACCAGTAGTTCCTGAGATAAGCGCGTTCAAACAAACAAACAAACAAACAAACTCTTCAGCTTTATAATATTAGTATAGATTAAAAATAACTTTATGTGATTTAAAAGCTTGTCGCGAGATTGACTTGTATGATAAACAAGTTAATTAAATAACTTGATGAGATTGATTTTAACAAAGTATTATATTTTAAAACTAATTAAATACGAGTACCTACTCAAATTCACGAACAGCAAAAAAAAACTTTTTAAATAAAAGCTTGTTTTTTAAAACGTTTTTTACTATTAATTTATTAAACTCTAGTTTTCAATAGAACCCGTGGATTTTATCACTTTGATAGGTAATAATGTAATATTACCTAAGTAATACCGTAACATATCTTTGTATTTACCTACGAGAATTTAAAAGTATATTTTTAGCACTACATGGTACCTAAAAGATAATTATAATTTATTAAGTTACTTATGCTTTTTTAAATGAACAACTTGAAACCCATAAATAATTTACTTATTTATGTTTTAATTGACCTTTGATTGTAAAACAAGCTCCTGACCTCAAAGATACATATTATTTAGCCGGTTTGAGAAAGGCAACAAGATCTTGTAAAGTATGGCGTTCGTGCTGTAAACTTCCAAGAAAGTCTTAGCGATGTGATCATAACTCGACTTTCCCGGAAAACCCGCGTTACGTGAGCGTCGTAAGATTCTGATATAAAGCTGAACTAGAGCTTTTAATTGAGTTACATTGCATTATAATGGTCAAGTTAAATATATATATAAGTATGTATCAGTGACAAGAAAGTTGTACTTGTATCTAATGTTGGCAGGTATTGTATGCTTCGATAAAATATAAGTAAATTGTATCCAACTTAGTTAGAAGACATTACGGTTTTGGTTTAGTACCTTTGTTGTTTATTTTACAATGTTTAATTGGTTGGCTACCGCCTTTATTGAAGTGAAAATTTCTTTAGCTGCGTTGGGAACTTTTTGGTAGGGGAAAATCTTATGGGTTCGCGTCACCGACATGCAAAGATAGATAATGAAAAGTTTTCACTTCTATCAGCAGTCCCTATAACTGCATTTTTTTTCATTTATATAGGAAGATACTTACGTCCTTTTTAATGTAAACTTACGAAAATGTTTAATGGAAACTAACCTGATGGCATATAGTTGTCAATGGGTTGAAAAAATATCGTCCAATCTTTTTATTAAACAGAAAGGTATTTTTGAGGCGTAGGTTTAAGGGTTTATTTGTTTATGCTGAATACTTGTGTGTAGATAGGTACTGTAATCGAGCAAGACAAAAAACAACCTTTCCCCTCTAATAACAAAGTAAAATATAACAAAACATATATTTATACAAGGAAACTCTGAGTCAAAATGTAAAAATATCGTAAATAATGAACATTACCCAAATATATGTTAATTTATAATTGCCGTAATTTCGTGGTAGATATCGGCCGCACAGACACAACACTTAACAGTTTCAGGTAACTATTACAGGCTGTAAACGGGTGTGATAATTACACAATTAGTTTTATGAAATCGTGGGTTGTTGATATTTCGTTAATTCATGAGCGGAGAGTGCGCGCGCGCGAGTCGCTGGTACGTTCACTTCACTAGGCCGGCGCGCGGCGGCGACATCGCCATCGTAACAGGCTGAGAACTGTTACCCAACATCTTCCACCACCACCGCAGACATATCAGAGGATCTACTATTTACGATATCGAATTTCGGTGTTTTGAATTACGTTGCAAGGACAGTTTCTCCTGTGTACCTATGCATTGTGAAATACTTTCTTTCTCGTAATAAAAATGAATAGGTACATGGAAATTTATTGAAGTACCTTGTATACTTTGATTAAAAATAGATGCAAAAGAAACTTGGTACGAGGAGAGGAGAGGTAACAGGTGAGTTAAGTAAATAATTAGTGTAAGATAATCTTGATTGAATTGAGTGAGCTGTGTGCTGCATCTATGTACCGGTCCACTAAACTAGTGCAGTAGGTACCTTTGTACCAAGGTATGAGGAACCTAACTACGTTGCTAGTGTTGCTACTGAGCTGATGCCAAATGCTCTGAGGATGTTCTGTACCTATTTCAGTTATACATGCTCATGCTCAGCTGTACAAATGGCGTCTGTCGACAGCCACATCGAAAGTCTAGCCGTAAAAAAAACCTAATATAATTTAGACTCGGAAGGTATAATTTAATTACTTCAATAAATTATATTAACTACGACAGGAGAAGAGAGGTGTTACCAAGTTTCACGTATTGGTATGTCTGTTAGTGCGTCTGCCTGTGGCATCGTAGCTCCTAAAGATGGACCGATTATAATGCGGTATTTTTTGTTTAAAAGCGGACGTGATCGACATGTTGCTTTGCTATAATTTATGAAGATCTGTTCAGGCGTTTAATCAAAATCAACTCATTTCCTACGTGACAAAAGGGTCTTACTAACTTTTACAGATCTGATAATTTGAAATTTGGTGTATTGTTACTTCGCTAGAATTTCCAAGTCATGCTAACCTTGAGCTGAGGATGTAGCATCAAATAGTCTGCTGGATGCACATTTCCTCAGAAACTTGCAGTAGATATAGCTTGTTTGTAGCAATAATAGTCTCGATAAGAAGGTATTAGATAGATGATGATCGAGGCCTCCTATTAACCGTAATGCATGCAGCAGGCATGGTTTTTTTGAAAGCGGGGCTCTAGCCTTCCCACGCGATCTTAAATTGCACTCTAAGGAAAGTCATAAACAAAGAAAAATCATATATTTACACCCAATGCGATGCGGGGGACGAGGTAGCACACCAATAAAAGAAACATTATTACAAAACAAAA
The DNA here is from genome assembly GCA_932294365.1 of Diachrysia chrysitis. Taxonomy (NCBI): domain Eukaryota; kingdom Metazoa; phylum Arthropoda; class Insecta; order Lepidoptera; family Noctuidae; genus Diachrysia; species Diachrysia chrysitis. The sequence continues at coordinate 6,987,916 of OW028661.1, forward strand.
ATGTATATTGACACAACGAACACTTGTCTAATTCAGACACACAAACAAAAATTACGTACTCTATACACTTATACCATTAATTTCTATGTTAAAAAATATACAATCATATCCGTATTATTTATTTATAAATATAAAATCATAAATTAATCAGAAATATGAAAAACAGAATATTTTATTGTTAAGTACGGTGTGAGTATCCGAAACAATTTTATACTTTGTTTTACAAAGCACAAAGCACCTGACGACTGACATTGACATATGACGTCATGTTATGTTTTATCTATCTTGGAAATTTTGTGCATCATTAACAATAAATAAAATTATATAAAAATTTTAGTTTACGTGTACTTAACGCCGTATTTTTTTTATTTAAGTACAGCAGCTGGTGTTCTTTGTGCCGCACTTGCTAAGAAAGTTCACAATGGCCAGTAATCAAGTGCCAGGCGTTCAGGCGACAGCGCCTGAAGATCTTCCTCCACCGTATTCGGCTGTTGTCGGTAATCCACAATATGGCTTCGTGGCGCCTGGAGGAGAGCCCTTCCCTGCTGCAACTAGCGCGTATCCGCATCCACAACAACCGAAACAGTTCACAGCTCCGGGTGTGTACCCGCACCCCACCATCACAATCACTAACACGCAGCCCCAGGCTGGTGACATGGGCCCTGTGCTACCCCCTCCTGTTCCCGTCGGGATCGTTCTGCCGCCGGCGGTCGGTACTGAACCAGCAACAATAACTTGCTTCAACTGTGGCAAAATTGTGACCACAAGAGTGACATACACAACGGCATGGCATACTCATCTGGTCGCGGGATCTATATGTGTAATTACAATGTAAGTATAATAATGTAATGTGTTTCTAAATTATTTCCCGACTGCCAAGAAAGGGTTATGTTTACTACTCTGCTTCTAAAAAAATTAAGTGAACTAACTAGTTCCAAAATTGATCATTATTATACACTTAATGTATAATATTATAAATGGTAAAGTAGATAATTGTAATATGGTTTAGTTGTTATTTTAAAATTCTAAATTAACTATAAAATAATAACATTACCTTTTATAGTTTATTTTTTCTTAAATCTTTAAGGAAAATGCTTTGAAAAAGGCTTTAAGGAAAATGCTTGTGCAATAGTTAATGTTATCTATAATTCTAACTGATAACATTTTGTTTTTCAGGGTTTGCTCTCTCTGCTGTCTTGGCCTCGTCCCATACTGCTTTGATACATTCAAAGATGCTGAGCATTACTGCCCCAACTGCAATACTTTTATTGGCAAAAGTAGCAAGTGTTAATAAGTTGGCGAAAGGCTGATGATTTTGAAGTATTGTGAAATTTAAAGCTAAAAGTAAAAAAAAAATACAAAAATGTATAAGCTGTTAAGCAATTACGGTGTCATTAAAATGAACCTGAGCCCCTAATTGCTAAGTGCTATTATCAATTGTCTTCTCAATATTTTATATTGCTTATGAATCACCTATTTATTATTATAAGAATTCATTCAAGTCTTGATTCACAATCTACTTCACTTGTAATCTATCAATATATTATGAATTGTAACATGGCCTCATATTCACCATTCACTACAATCTTTAAAAGATCTTTAACATTGTAAAACATGTTGTGCATAATAAGCAATATTTTTTCACATAGGATATAGTAAAATTATTTGTTATTTGCGGCCCGTCCTGGCTTCACACAGGTGTGAATTTAGTTTTAAAACATAACTTATAGTCTATGTTACTCAGGCATAATGTAGCATTCTAATGATGAAAGAATTTTTTTAAATTGGGCCCGTTGTTTTTGAGTTTATTTGTTACAAACATACACAAATACAACTTTTTTTTCTCTTTATTATAGTATAGTATAGATTAGGATGATGCAATTGCCTTCCTGTCAGAGACTTACTGGACAAATCCATGTAATCTTGTTTAAGTGTTAACCTTTATAGAGGTATGCTATGTAATTGTCATTTGAACATTCTACCTAATTTCTCACCCACTATGATTTATTGTGGGCAGAATTGGCATAAAAGATTGAGAATGTTAAAAATTTAATTTAAACTGACCATGACTAGCTAGATATGTTACTCCTTGTGTATTGCAGTTATGAAAAATATCTTATTGTATCCAAGTGTTGAACTTGGCAGCTAAATCAGGTTCTGGATATAATATGTTCCCACTAAACTTATTATGTAGATTAAGTTTTTTTTAATTCTTTAGATCATATTTTCAAAGGCATGCTATTAAGTATTTAAATTGATTGTGGTAATACCTAGATACATAATTACGGTTTTTCGTTTTGTTTTTTTTTGCACTGCTACTATAAATGCATTCCATCCATTTTTATATTCTATTTTAGAGCCATGTAAAAAATAATATTTAAATGTTTTAGTAAACTCTAAAAGTTGGTTTACTTTAGTATAAATAAAAATGTGTTGGTAAATTATGTATAACAATAAATAAAAAACACGAAGCATTATAGGGAGGAAACATTAACTACATTATTAACTTCACGACTGATATTAGACTGAGTTTTAAAATACGATTAATTGTGAACACGGTAAAAAAAATGTTATACTGACAAAATAAATATGTAGCAAAATATGAAAACGAAAGACGAATAATCATAAAGCTTTTTTATTTTGTTAGTGTTGTACTTTTCGAACAGGTGCACACAGCAAACTAGATAGGTTTGCAGGCGACAAACATTTTATATTACATTATACACTAACATTTTTATTAAATATTATAATCCGCTTACATAATCTGAATATAATATGTAATGTTTGTGTATAATAATAATGTAAATTAAAATGTTAGTGTGGCCTGCAAACCTATCTAGTTTGCCATGTGTACATAAATGGTAAATACAGCTAAATTATATACTTACTCCATTTTAAAGGAATATTGTAAAATACCCACCCATTGTATGTTATTTCACTGTTTATAATTATATCTGTTAATGTATTTGAACTGTAAACTATTGGTTTTCTTTTTGTGCTGAAAAGTTTTAAGCGCATTCACAATTATTTCAACTGGGGAAAATCAATCAAAGTTATACAAAGAACATATATAAATTATGTCAAGGCCTTAGGTAAAAATTAGGAATTTCCGATATATATTTTTAATACTTTTAAAACTTTATACTCACAAATGAATCTATGAATTATGTTAATTTTTCAGAAATGGAAAGGAAGCTTTCTGCATCTTAATAAAAAAAAAATGTATTTGTTTAATATAGTTCAACAGCTGTGGTTACACTACTTCAATAGGTACCTATGAACAATATAAACGTCTTTTGTATTGTTTTCATCTGTTAGTAACGCGGTCCATCCATTTTATATTATATATTCTTTATTGTACACCAGAAAAAAAGATACAGCATTTTCAGATATCAAGTTAATAAGGTACAATGGTGGTCTTATCGCTAATAGCGATATCTTCCAGACAACCTTTGAATTTTAGAGCATACTATTTAAATTTTTCAATTAACTCTTGAAATTTGATAGTGGTTTATTTAATAGACTGATCAAAACTTTGTTGTATATTGTACTACTCTGTGTATACCTACCCCTTGAATACTTACAAACATGGACCGTGCTGTTTTCGCACGATATGACAAGCCAACATGTTAGCTCATTATCTATGTCTGATTCATCGTATAGATGGTAGTAAAGACGGCACATCCTTGACATCGACGAATTACGATATAAAGGTGTGACATTGCTGCCTAACAGGAAAAAATCTTATTAAAATCGGTCCTGCCGTTTTGAAAATTACCCAGAACAAACAGAGAGACAAACACTAAATATTAATTATTGTTTTTTTCAATTCAATTCAATTCTTTGTTGCATTCATACGTGTTTAATAGGTGGTACAAACATAAAAGATCAATATGGACACTGTCGGGTACAGCAAACAAAAATTTGGAGAGAGGAAGAGGGCTAAATAGTAATTGCATATCAACATTAAGTACATAATTAAATCAGACAAGTATCGAGCAAATAACTGTATGAGTCTAAAAAAGTATTATTTTGACATAGACAGACACTTATAGTTCGATTCAAACTTAATGGCGGCTGTGAACACGAGTCGAGTCGCTGCGCAGTACCAAACTTATGCGCCAGCGGGGGTGCGGGGCGAGGTACTGCGCAGCGTTTAGCGAACTTCACAGCCGCCATTAAGTTTGAATCGAACTATACCTATATTTTATTTATTTGTGGGTATTGATGATGATGAAGTGATAGGCTTAAGGTTCATTGTTTTCAATGTCAAATTAGTATTAACGATGTGCTGTCTAATAGGCATAATCTTTATTTAAAGACTAGCTGTCCCCCGCGACTTTGTTCGCGTGTTTTAGTTCTACGGTTTTTCATTTTTGCAACATTTTTCATTTATGCTCCGCTCCTATTGGTCGTAGCGTGATGTTATATAGCCTATAGCCTTCCTCAATAAACGGACTATCCAATACAAAAATAATTTTTCAATCCGAACCAGTAGTTCCTGAGATTAGCGCGGTCAAACAAACTCTTCAGCTTTATAATATTAGTATAGAAATGCATTATTTTAGTTTTCGTTGTTGATTGTTACTTAAATGAGGAAAATTACGGAAATAAATACCATTAACAGGTAGATTTCAGATGGTAAATAGTATAAACGAGGCAATGGCTGCCTATCTGTTAGTACTGAAATATCTTAAGTGATAAGATAGCAGCATTTACTAATGATAACGACGTATATTTTCGGCGTCAATGGCAATCAATATGGTATTATACGAAGCACAATATCGTTTATTAGTATTTCCACAACATGGATATGAATAATGGTGTGAACCCAGCTCAAAGTGATATGCAGTGCGCACCTACAGCAGTGCTCTCTGTACAGTCGGAGACAGTGACGTTCCACAGGGAGCCACCGCCGCCGTACGAGTCCCTGGACGGAACGGTGACGAACCAACCGATAGTCCAAACCATTATCATTCAGCCAACTCTCAAGAATGAACCCATGTACTATATCTGCCACAAATGCGAAGAAAGGGTACTTACTAAAGTGAAATATGAAAATACGAAAAAAACACACATGCTAGCTGGTTTTGTGTTTGGTTTTACACTGTAAGTACCTACTCAATAACTATGTAATGATACTCTAGCTAGGCTAGTTAATACTATGCCTGTGCAATCTTAGAAAAACTTTGCTACAGGCCGGTATCGATATTCATAAACTAGTTTTACAATAAAAATAGATGTCTATTTAAAAAAAATAAATTAATGTAATAATTTTCTTGCAGATGGTGTTCACTGTGTTGTCTCGCTGCAATACCATATCTAATGAAAACGTTCAAGAAAGCTCATCATTATTGTCCGCAATGTGACTCGTATTTAGGTGCTTATTCTAAAATGTAATAATGAGTTTAGGTGTAAGTACCTATGTTATTATGGTCTCAATAGTTTAATACTCATAAAAATAGGTGCACAACTTCGTATTGTAGTTTGATAGTGTGTGCTGAGCTTTTCAGATAACATTCTCTTGATAGTAACCACTTACGCCCAATATTAATATTTTATATAAAAGTATTGGGAGTAAGTGGTTCTTGAATTTGATTCCGACTGATGAACATTGGTATCGTGACTATGTGACGGTTCGTTCTCTTGAACACTACACTAGCGCCAAATTGTTTCAATATTGTGTTCCTTGTATTGGGACCATTGGGAGAACCTAACTGGAATCAAGTCATTTTTTTAATTAATTTTGTTTTGGAATTGAAATGACATAAAATAGATAGAGAATTGAGAGATTAAAAGAGAAATGAATAGAGATATTTTTTATTTACTTACAAATTATTACATGATACATTACAAATTATTTAATTATCCTGGAATAAATTCAAGGTAGTATCAGGTGTATCTACTCTGTCTTGTCTGGACAGCGTCATACCCATGAGGTTTGATTCACCGTCAGGTAGTGTCCAGGTGGTGAAAGGGTATTGACATTCAGTAAATGACTTTGATAGCAATGATAGCGACTATTATTACTATACTGCAACTAAACTATGTGACTACAAAGTTATTTTGATTTAAGTTAAACAACTTGCTATCTCTCTCTAGTTATACTTGTTGGGTGATAGGTATAAGTAGATGAGGATATTTTTGTATGAAGTTAATTATATCAATAAATGCTTCAAACTAAGTTTTGAATGGTTTAATTTGTCATCACTTCCACTGGCAAGTAATCTGTGTCGCGGGAATAACCACCTTGCCTTGAAAGCTCACAGCAATTCGCTCACGAGCGTAGTGACCCTTTTCTATCCATGCGGTGTGGTCGACAGTACTTTCGCTACCATGAGATCATATTTCAAGAAGTAGAAAAACTGAGACTATTAGTTTCGTTAAGCAATCAGTAACAGATTCCGACAGACTATTTAAACTAAGAAAGCTACGTACCTACCTACTAGTTTAGAGGATTATAATGGACTATGCACATAAATCCGTGGAGCTAGGTGTTAAAAAAAAATCGGTACATACATTTTATATGTACTGGATCACTCACGTCCGTGCGGGACCGTATCCGTGCCGGCAACGGGCAGCTGCCCTGGACCAATGGCTGGGTACGGGCCGGCCTTGTCCAGGCCGACTCTGTAACGTGCGCCGACGCATTGTTTTGTGTATATTGATTACTTTTCCTTTCGTTAGTTCACTTGTTGTTGATAAACATGAATGATGAGGTAGTACTAGAAACTTCGCATATATAGCGTTTTGTACGACTTGTCTAACCCGAAATATGTTGAAATCTGGCGTAAATTAAACTGCACTAGATTGAAGCTATTCTCGGACAAGCAAATAGAATGAAGTAACAGAAGGGCAAGCATAGAAGGAAGGCCTCGGTCTATCCATGGCCCGGTCACATCACTGACGTGTAGGAACAGACAGCCCTTGACGGGACGCAAATGTATGGTCTTGTCGCGGCGAGGCTCCTTTCACGTCTCTGGCACGCCACGGATGGACGGAGGAGAATAAGATTGAATAGTCTTAAGGTGGAACATACGATCTGCCCCCAGCCATTCTCCCGCGAGATGGCGCTGAAGTCAACATATCTGTATATTATGTTATTAATTTACTTTTACTTTGTTTTGCTCGAATTTTTATGAAAGTAACAACATAAACAAATTTTAAATAAAAATTATCAATAAATTAGGAAATAGTTTATTTGATGTCTTTCTATTATCATACAAAGTGGCTTACGTATTATACAATTAGATTTCATTATATTATTTCTACTACTATAAGTGTGACCCCGTATCCGCTGACTCCATTGCTGCGATTTCATTTACCATTTGTTTTAAACACTGGTCCAAAATTCACATCTAACACATTCACGTCAATATTTTTCGAAACATACAATTGTCAACACGGCACAAACATATTTTATTGTTTTAAAATTAACATAATAATCACTAATATTGGATTCTACTTATAAAGAACCGCACCAAAGAGCCGCAGATACGGGTGTTCTACAGTATATTCAGAACATTTGACACAGTGATTCACTACACTCGTCGAGCACTATTGAAATTGATAAAAATAACTTCAATTATAGATCTTAACGTTAACAAGCATTTGATTTATTTATTACTAGAAATAAAACAGTCAGCATTTTAAATTCAAATCTTACCCTAAGGCACTGACAAAAATGATTATGCGCTAGATAAAAAAAATATTTATAAATAATGATATAATTCTAAAGAGTAAATAACATTCCTTAAAATTATTTAGAATAGAAAATTGATAATTCGGCAAATTAAAAATAGGGGTATAACCAAAATTAGGAATATGGAAAATTTTATTATACAATCGCATGTCACCTTTTTTTGTTTATTTTCATCATATAAAATTGTTTATTATAAGCTAACTAGGGTTAAAACATACATAAATATTTATCAAGATCATCAATATTGCTCAATTGCCACCATGGATTGATTTTATTTTAAACATCACAATCAAACTTTTAATATATAATATCTTTTGATCAGGCAAATAAATAGTTTGTATCCATGATTGAATATGATACAAAGATCAAGCAGTTACATTAGTTTCTATAAAATTATCGTATTGCCTATACAGTCCCAAAATCATTATTACAATTTAAAAGAATTTTGTGCTAGAACTTGTCAACAGTCTACTGTTGATAAGCTTTAACGTTAGTTTATCAAAATAAGTGTTATGGCATAGTATTCAATTAAATAACTGAATATAATTAAAATCTTCCCAATTAAGTAAGCAGTATATTGATTAATTCGTCACAATGAATTACATAAATTCAAGGAATTTCTTCCGCGTATACTAATTATACGGACGTAAAATGGTAAAATGTAATACAACATTAGCGCTTGTGATACAATACCAATAAATGAAAATATGTTAAATTTATTTAAAACGACTGCTAATTAGTATGCTGCCACTTTTTTAGTCAGTTATCTATCTAGGAAAAGTCGGCAAAAGGCAATCCTGTGCATTATAAATGGTTAGTGTTGCTGCCAACTACTTCGCTGCCTAGTTACCACTTTATAATTATTTAGTCTTATAAAGATTAAACAGCATTCCAATTATTGGGAAGGACATGAAAAGTACACTTATTTTGTAAAGTATTAATATAACGTAAACATCAACATTATTTAATGGCAATTTTTCGAGTTAAAAATAATTTGTTTGGAAAATTACTGCGATTGTATGTCGAGAATTTTATTATTATTTTGGAACATCATTCTGATTCTGAGCGTTAGTTTTCGAGTCTCTTATAATAAAATTACCAATATCGATTAATAGTAACATACATCTGAGCGGCAACGCGTACGCCGTCTCCGCGTCGACGTTACCGGTGCGCACGGACGCACTGGGCAGGAATGACACCTCGATACATCTCGCACTAACTTGCCTGTTGTTATTTTTCTTCGAGCCCCATCTGTAACAACATTCACTACACAATTACAGATTATTTTTTAATGAATCTTCATGGTATACCTGGCAATTTAATTATGTTAAAATTGAATCGTTTCGCTATATCTGATGCATGTTGCATGGAATCTAAGAGATTAAAAACATTTAAAGTTATTATCTTTTACATTAATGTCGTTTGTGATTTTAAAAGATTATTATTGTTTTTATGTATCTAGATTTGTAGTAGCAATTAAGTCTAGATTACATCAATATTTGTTATCATCGCTAATCTAACTTTACTTGGAATTTATATTTACCTGTAATGGTCCATTGCTAACATCTATGTTGTGTTTATCGGACAAACCGGCAATGAGTCTTTCCTGTAAAGAATTAACGACAGGGTCAGAAAACTTACTCCTATAATAGTACTGTAAACATCTTATGCGTTTCAGAATAATTTAAAAGATAAAAAAGTGAAAAACGCGATTAGTTAATTAACGCTAATCTGAGTTCACGCGCGCAACTGATTTCAATACTCGATGAAGTTAAGATTTAAATTCTATAACTAAGTATATAAAAGTATCTTTTTGAGCACAAAACTGCCTAAAAGGATATTAATTCTTAGCTAACCTCGGCAAGTCGTTCCGCATCAGCGAAAGTGTGATTGTGATTGAAACCCTTCGCCTGATGTAGTTCTTCCTGTAATGTATCTATCTTTTTTTGCATCTGTGAAGAAGGTCAAACGATTAAATATTTAAATAGAAATTAATATACACCATCACCAAAAATGCAGATGCATTGTCTAACAATCATAATAAGAGTAGTAAGAGAACGTTTTGTTTTATTACATAATCAAATTCTTATCTTCATTTATCAAGGATAGAAGAGTTAACATTGAATAACAATTATAGGAAAACAATTAAATATTTTTCATACGTCAAAAATCATGCTTAAATATATAATAGTCATGTACTCATTCGATTATTACCTACATGACAAATAATGAAGTCATTTCAAAACACAATCACGGATAGCTCCGGTAGTGGGTGTACAAACAAAAGAAATAACAACATAAAATCTCAGTAACCGCGACATAGGAACACAAAAGCACACAGTGCGAACACAACGATCACTGTAATCTGTACCTCCTCTACGATCGTGGGCAATGACTTTTCTATGCAGGAGTATGCAAACGCCAGAGGTTCCTACATAAAAATAGTAAGTTGCAATACAATATATTAAGCCATTACACTATAATAGCTTCAAGCGAATATAAATGGGATCTTAAAACTCATTACATTGATCAAAGAAAGGTTTTTGTTAGTTTTTAATGCAAGCCAAGTTTACCCATTGCGACAGTCCATTAATTATCCGCATGTTAATTCTCTTCTAGATACTTAATTAATTATTGGCTACATTGCAAAATCAGTATTAAGATATACATGATAAAATATTACTACTATTATCTTGAAAACGTTATGATTATTTATTTTAGCGTTTATGTGGCTTACCTGCAACACAGTGCGCTGCCTGAGGTCGTCGAGCTCGCGTTGTTTGTCGGCCAGCTGTTGCGCCCACCTCTGCTCTTCTAACGTCACGTTCTGTTGTAGGCGGCTCAACACTCCCTCCTTTATGTAACAGAATGGGGATGTTGCCTAAACTTTCTTTTTAATGTCTGTCAGGTATATGAATGTGTAAAATTACACGCGGTATCTTTATTTATTTTTTTATGTAAACAAGAACTCACGACGGTACATTGATTTGAAATGTCGCATGACGTCACAATTTCATACGTTTGTGTAAGAGCGTGACGTCATTAGCCTTACTCCTGACCTTTAATTCGCTTCATCCCATTAGTTGTTTTCGCTAATATGTTTTATGTTATTTAACTATACTTAATACCTAGTCAACATTTCTATCCTATATTATTGATTCCATAGTATTGACCTTTTTTTTTTTATTAATCCTGACATTTTAGTAAAAAGTAGACTAGTAGTTGGTTTGCGACCGGAGACAAAGAACAATAATATGACTGGGCAACTTACGGTGTCATCAATAATTCTCTTGTATTTATCGACAAGGGCTTGTGAGTATTCGTTCTGCTGGATCAGGTCCTTGAGCCGGTCGTCGTGGACAGCGACAGCGGGTGTGGGGGCGGGCGCGGCGGGCTCGGCGAGGCGCGCGCGCAGGCCGTCGGCGAAGGCCTGCAGCCAGCGCGGGCCGGGCGCCAGCCCCGCCTCGCCGCCGGCCCACGCCGCGCGCAGCACGCTCGCCACCTCCGCGTACTGTGCCTCCTGCGCCGCCGCTATGGCCTCCTACGTGCAAACAATAACGATGCAGTACCTACACGCTGCATGTCTAAACTATACCTTATTCAGTATAGAAGCAGGCGTGCAAACATTTAGATTAGTGATATATTAAAGTAGAAAAACAGGTTTATACATTTTATAGGGCAAGTAAAGTTGAATTTCTTACAAACTATTTGTTCATTTCACAATACTTTTATATTCGAGAAGAGTCTAATAGTTAACTATTAGAAAAATAAATACATAAAATTAAGAATATTGTGTCCAAACAGTAGTAGCTACTGAATAATATTTTACGGAGATACATCGTTTTCTATCTATGACAGCATGCACTACTATATAAACTTACTTGTTTTTTTTTAATCTAAATATACTTATTGTTTTACATAAGTATCAATTAAATAAAGGTAAGATTTATATCTACTAATACTTGGCATCCACCGTATGTTGTATTTCATACCTAGTACTAGTAGGAACATTTGTTATATTTCTATATGCTAAGACGCATTAGATTATGTGTTTGTGTGGATACTCAATAGAGTACATACATAAATTAATATATGTGTAGATAGATTAATCACAGGGATTTTTTTTTTTATAAGATGACCAACACCATAATTTGGCTTTACTTATTTACAAAATTTTATGTATTATTTTCTTATAATAGTTTATCTACATCAAATCATAAAAATGCACATCTAGTATAGTTATCGGTAAACGACTTGAACCAATAGCGCTATAATATGTATAAATTCGGCAACGAAACTGACAAAGGACGCTTTTAAACAACTGATCACGCGACCGCAATCTCCTTACGCCCCTGCACTCCGGCAAATGCACCTCAACAAACCAAAAATCTATTTCACTGTCAAATTGTTTGCCGAAAACTATACAGCATAAAATAATACAACAAAGCGAAGCCGGCCAAAGATGTATGTATGTACATGCTAGTGTGGCTTGGTTACTCAGGTCTCCGATGTGTACTGTAGGATAAAGCGGGCACTTACGCGCACTGAGTCTTGGGCCGGCAACGCACTTGCGGATTTCATCTGAAGGGACTTTTCGGCAGATTGTAACGCCTCCATTACTTTCCAGTTTTTAGTTCGCAATTCCTAAGCGGGACGATTCAAACCTTATTAATTAGATGTTATAATAATTATTACTTACTTTGTAAGTGTTAAAGAAAAAATAAATATTAAAAAATATATATATCAAATGCGGTTAGTATGTTAATATAAAAACGTATTACTTTTTTTAATTTTGACTAAGTAACGAGTGTTTTAAAAACAATTTATTGCATGTGGAAGTATAAGTATGTATAGATACTTTGTTTAAAACCTTAACTTAATAATACAGACTGATATTTTGAACGAGGGATATATTGAACTGAACAGAAGAGTTAAAAATTGTTGTTGAAATCTATTATGTTCACGGATTAACCAATCCTAATGAAAATTTACCCAAGAGATGGAAAGGGACTGAGAAAAAGGGCACATACAGATCAACTTTTTCCAAGCGTCCGTATTTTGTGTTCCATAAAGTTCTTTCAAAGCACCCCTCGTTCAAGAATTGAGAGTGTATACGTGTTGTAGAGGGCTTTGTATCGGCTTACATTGTTCTTCTCCTGGTACTGCAGCAGCTGGTCCTGCAGGCGCGCGACCTGCTCGCGCTGGTCGCGGCTGCCGCGTTGCGCCGCCGCCAGCTCGTGTCGCAGAGACTCCACTATGCTCTCCACCTTGGCCAGTTCCGCCGCCTGCTCGTGTGATAATACATCATTTTTACTCATTGTAATCATTGTTAGCCCGTGCTGTCAATTTTTTGAGCTTACATTTTTGTTATGTACTACCTATAGTTAAAAAAACTATCTAGAAATTTAATTCTTATAGTGTTTCTTAGACTGCCCGTTCATATTATTTGTTACAGCTTTTTCATAATGTTAAAAAGTTGGTGTTTTCGCAATCTTGTACAAATAAAAAACAGCAAAATCAGAATATAATGTAATGTTTACATTCAGTTCCATCATTTCTAAGTCAGGAAACAGATAAAATAGCTCAGTTAGACACGCGATACGAAAAGAGGAAACAGGAAGCAGAAAGGTTGATTAATATTAACTTCAAAGAACATAATCTATCAAAGACTAACCTTGAGTTGATCGTTACCGGGCAGCCCATTCTGGGTGGGCATTGCCGCTTTCATCTGCTTGATTTCGGCTAGTTCAGTCTCTCGGGAAATCAACTGCTCTCGCAGCGACGCAATTTCGCTCGACAACTAAAAATAAATTGAAATCAGTAAGTCGATTTTATGATACATAACTACAATGCAGAATATAGCTTACTATATTACGATATATTACCTGTTGAATTTGCTTATCAGATTCTTCTTTAACTTTATCGGCATTGCTTTCGACAGTCTGGGCATGGTTCGCCAATCTCTGCACCTCATTTTGAAGGTCTGCCATACCTAAGAAAGTGACATCAAATGTTGACTTAATATTATTCTAAGGATGTTACAGATATCAATACTATGGACAATCGATTGTGTTCGTACCGTTGAGCCTTTCCTGCGCCTGTCTTAGTTCCTGCTGCGCGCGCTGCTCGCTGTGCACTGCAAGTTGACGTTGCTGCTCCAGCTCACTCAACGCGCGATTAGCCTCCTGTAGACAAAGACAATCATGTCGCCTTTACTCATTGAATATAATATATTTGTTCTAAGAGCGTGAACTGAAGAAGGTGAACTGGGTGTTTTGGTTGGCACAACTCGGAAGAGACTTATGTACAGCAGTGGATCGTGGAATGTGATAGGTTGGTTTGTTTGAACAAATCCAGGTCCATAAGTGTAACACAACAGTTTCGCTTCAGCTGGGCCTGCGGTACCTGCAGCTGCTGCGCGAGGTCCGCGGCGTGCTGCTGCGCCATGGCGTAGGAGTCGGCGGCGGCCGCGGCCTCCATGCGCAGCTGGCCCGCCTCCAGCGCGTGCGCGTTCAGCTGCGACTGCACCGCGGCCAGCTGCGACAGCAGCGCCGCTTCCGTCTGCACAACACAAGCATTGCTTAAGTGCACCACGTTTTATACAGTACGTTCTTAACAAGGTTATCGCGCATTCGTCAGCATCGTACGCACTGCACACGCCATACGCGCCCTAAGCGCCGCACGCAAAGGCACGCGCCGTTCGAGCCGGTTTTTAGTTTGAAATCTGACGTCATCTATATGGTTCTTAGCTATAATTTATTAAGATCTGATCAGTGGACGATAACACTTATCAGCCATTTTATAAAATTTGATGGGTGTTTCTTCAATTTTAAATTCATAGTTGTTACTAGCTTTTTCCCGCGGCGTCGCTTGCGTGGGTGTCGGACAACGCTGCAAAAATTACCCTATGTCCGGAGACTCCTATCCAAGCTTACCACTACCACATACAAAGTTTCATCAAAATAGTTTCAGAGGTTTAGCCGTGAAAGCATAACAGACAGACTGACTGAGTTACTTTTGCATTTATAATATTTACCCGAAGCAATAAAAATATATATATTTTCATATAAGGATCAATTATTTGTTACTACCAAATGTCCATTAGAAATAAATTATCAATTTTTATTGTATTTATGGTTGACTATTTTGGCGATAATGACTTAAAATTATAGATATATGCTATCGCGGACTTTTTGGGTAACCATTTAAGATAAACATTTTCATTACACATTATATACGTGTAACCCTAACAGTTTTTGCAGCGCACGCCAGAATAGCTCGCAGACGCCAATTTTTTTTCCTACTTTCTTGTACTTCGTTATATTTTAGACTATTCACATATCTTTATAAATTATAGCCTATGTGTTATTCTGATTTATAAGCCACATTATTGTAAGGTTTCATTAAAATCGTGGTTTATGCATGAAAGAGTTACAAACATCCTTACATACAAACTTTCGCGTAAGGATATTTAAACCTGAAATTAGTTATTTCTGAATCAATTGGGATAACTTCCACGTTATATTTGACGGACCTTTAGATCGATTATGCCTATAATTAAGCATGAAACTGCGAGTTATTATAAAACATTTTTAAAATATTTGACATTTGTATTAAAGATCATTGAAAATAATGTACAAGCAATTATTCTTACATCAGACAGCCTCTGAATATGCAGCTCCATTTGCACGCGCTGAGCTTGCACTTCACCCTCCGCACTTAGTTTCGATTGAAGCTATAGACCAAACAAAAAAAAAAGGAACTAGAATTACTAAACTATAATAAAAGAAAACTTAGTAACTGTGTGTATTTTTGGGTTTATTTGAATTAATATAAAATTGTTTGCCCTGAGACTTGTGAGTCAAGAGAAAGTCAAAGTTAAAATGTCAAGTGGCACTAACTTATTAAGACTCACTCTAAACCAGCGAGTGGATAAATCAATGGATTTCACTGAGTGCAAGGATGGAATTTAAATATCGACTAAATCACTTAAGAAATGACAATGTAACTTCCAAGAAAATAGCAATTTTGGGCGGGTATAATTTAAACAATTGTACACAAAAACTTCTATCAATTAAACAGGTGAAAGTAGGTAAGAACCTTTCGTCAAGTAAAGAATGAGGTGGTTGCGTGTACATACCATGAGCTTTTCCTGCGCCAGCTGGTGGTTGTCGTCGAGCAGACGCTGCAGCCTCGCCTGCTGCGTGTGCAGCTCCGCCCGAGCCACGGCCGCCGCCTGATCCGCCGCGCGCGCCGCGCCCGCCGCGCGCGTGCGCTCCGCGTTCAGCGTGCCTCTGCGCAACCGACCACATACAATAAGCATGGCAATAGCCTATGGCCACGTGTTCACATTGCGCTCATAGCGGCAAGTAGCTTGACCATAAAGCGCCGTTGAGCTCGTAGACAGACGCGAGCCACATAAAGAAAAGGAAGGAGTTAAGTCATAACGAAGAACGCAGCAAATCAACGCGCCCCCTGAGCACACAAGTGACCTAAAAATCGATGTCTACGCCATGTTCATAGCTCAAGTTACTTGCTTAAAACACATTTTTGCACACAGGCAAACAAAATAAGAAATTAAAAATTTAAAAATGTTTCTGTACTTTAAAATCTATTTAATTGGTTTTGAGTATATTACCTAAGCTCCTTCAGCTTAGCGTGCAGAGCCTGCGACGCTTCGAGTTCGTCGGCTAGAGCTTTCTCCTTGTCGGCAAGCTGCTTCTTCAACTTTTGTATGGGGTCGTTGGGGCCCTGACACACAAATAGGACATTTAGGGCACGTTTGCATCAATAACTACAATGTGAAAACAATACATAGAAATCAAATTAAAGACATAAGGTATGGGATAGTCATTATTCTACAAATTAAAATTATTAACTTTACATATATTTTTAACTAGCTGTCCCCCGTGACTTTGTCCGCGTGTTTTAGTTTAAACGGTTATTTTATTTTTGCAACATTTTTGATTTATGCTCCGCTCCTTTTGGTCGCAGCGTAATGTTATATAGCTTATAGCCTTCCTCAATAAATGAGCTATCCAACACTGAAAGAATTTTTCAAATCGGACCAGTAGTTCCTGAGATTAGCGCGTTCAAACAAACAAACAAACTCTTCAGCTTTATATATTAAGTATAGATGTTGCAGTTTTGTTAAGACTAACATACACCTTTTAAGTCTTTCGGTGATCATCGGTTACTTTATAAATAACTAGTTGTCCCACGCGACTTTATCCGCGTGTTTTAGTTTCCACGGTTTTTCATTTTTGCAACTGTTTTAATTTATGCTCCGCCCTTTTTGGTCGTAGCGTGATGTTATATTATAGCCTATAGCCTTCTTCAATAAACGGACTATCCAATACAAAAAGATTTTTTCAATTCGAACCAGTAGTTCCTGAGATTAGCGCGTTCAAACAAACAAACAAACAAACAAACAAACTCTTCAGCTTTATTTTTATAGATTTATAAAGTTTTTTTTTTATTTCTCTGTAATACATGGGAACAAGAATACAAAAATCTGTATTTATTGATTGCTATGACATAGTATGCTTGATTTTTTTATGGCTTCATGGGACATGAGTACTATTTCATATTAATTTTAACAAAATGCAATTTTGATAGACCTACAGACAGACGGACAACCAAGTGATCCCATAAAGGCTAGCGCACATATCGGCGGGTCGCACTGCACCGCAACGCAATCAAAAATGTTCCTAAACTTTATGTTCTCTTTCGTACATTTTATATGACATAACGCAAACTAAGGCCGGCCGCATTGAAACGCAAAACATCAAAAGTAATTCAGTTACGTGTAAGCGATATGTGCGCTAGCCTAAGGGTTTCTTTTTTTTATTTTGAGGTACGGAGCCCTAAGAACGCTTAAACATTTACGATCCAAATTCGGTTAATAATTACACAATTATGTATTAGAATTCGAATCAATAACAATATTTGTAATTTATTTTTGCCTCATTAAACTGACTTGTAATGCATAACTTTGAACGGACTAACATTTTGGACGTTGCGCCATCATAGTTACGTTTTTTCGGCTCAAAAATACCTACCCGACGATGTATCCATGTATCCAATCTCCGATAGCTACGTACACGTAGCTATCGGAGATTGGAAACCGATTTAATACAACTCCTGGCATCGTCCTTTTAGGGTATACAATGATTGAGGGTCTGGTGTGCTATTGCTATTACACTATCTTTGCTATAGAAATAAATCTTAAATGCTCTAAAATACGTCATATAAAAAACCATTAATAAAGGTATTGCATAATTTGCTAACTATTATCAAAAGTGTGACTCGATCTCGAGGTCTCGATCTTTATTGTATTGTTTATTAAATTAGTTTCGAAGCGATAAACTTTTGCTTATCAGCACATATGTAAAGGTCATCAGTGTGTGACTTAAGTCATGCTGACGTCCCTGACTTTGACACGAGTTCTTTATCAATGTTGTAGGAACACCTCAACTTTCTTGCATCTACAAATGACATTTAAGACCTAATCAGGTTTTTCTGTTATGTAATACTTAGAATCGTGTTAAAACTCAGAATTTACTACATAGGCATTATAAAATTGTTAATGGATGGGAACAAGAAGTACGTATTAAGATTTCCATAAAGATTTACCTCTGTCCATTCAGAATGCTCGGGCAGCGGATCGTGGTGCTTGTTGAGCAATGCATCAGTGAGAATCTGTATTTCAGTGCGGGACAAGGCCGCTTCGCGCACAACGCGCACCAGTTCCCCCACGTTAACACCGCCGCTGTCGCCCGCTGCTAACAACAAACGCATATAAATACGAACTGCACTGGCTGCCAGTAACGCAAGGAGTACAGTATCTTCTACACATAAAGGGCACGCGGGTTAATGTAAGGATTAATAAAAAAGGAAAAGTTAAGTCATTACAATTCTGAAAACCAGTCTTACCAAGAATTACTATCATACATAGTAAAATGGGCTATGAAGGTTAAGTGAGCAGTAGCCCCACATAAACTACTGAAGTCAACCCTAACATAGGTTAGGAACAGGGAAGGCTAAATAAGACAAGTGTTGCACTATTACAATGTAAAACAATGAGCGATATCAACCAACAAACTAGACAGAGTAATTTGTACACTCACCCATCAGCGAGAGTACGTTAGGTTCCGGTTTCTTCTTCTTGCTCTTGGGCGGCGGCGAGGCGGCCGGCGCCGGCGCATTCACCAGCGCTTGCTTCAGCAGCTTGTCGGTCGTCAGCTCGCTAGGCTGAGGCGCGTTCAGCGGCGGTACGACCTCCTCACGTACTGTTTCTGCCACTTCCTCAACAGGCTTCTTTTCGGCCTTCTTGCCTAATAACATTACATAAATTAATACGTTTTTCCCACATTTATACTTGAGAAAATAAACTAACTGCAATTTGGATAAAGGGATAGATGGTGAAGATGTAAATAATCACGAGAATATAATGTCACAGGTTTAGATAATTGATTTCAGTTTTAGATTTAAAAATATTTAGGAACAGGTAAATATATTTTAAGTCAACAAATTTATAGGTTTGATATTAAAATACATTTTTACCCTTGCGCTGCTCCTTTGCAGATTCGCCGCTGTTATGTCGTTCCCGAGTGACTTCCTCCTTCACGATCTCAACAGGTGGAACAGGGGCCTTGGCAACAGTTTTGCTTGCCTTTGGTGCCTTCGCCACCTTGGTCTCCTTCTTCTCCGAAATATCTTCCACTTTCTCTGGAGCCTAATAACAAACGCATCTCGCTATTGTAATAGTAAAATATCTATGCACTGTCACATGCTGTTACCAGGTCTTACATACGAAAATATGTAACCAAGTATTAAATCATGCTAACATGCTCGCGTGCATCGATAATGGTTATAACGGTACAATGCAGTCACGACATAAAATAAAAGAGACAAAAGGTTTTGTTGACATGAATTCAATCCGCCACGTGTTTAATGATGTCAATAATGAAAATGCGTTGGACACATTATCACAAGTAAGAATTCAGTTAAGTGATATTGTGATATTACAATGGAGGTAAAGCAATATATGAGACGTCACATGCATTCTAGCAACTTCTAAAGCTTATATTTTAGACTACATTATTGTTTAGTATGTGCTATAACATTGAATAATTACAATTAAAAGTATTTCTTATTATTTAAGCTAACACTAATAAAGTTTGATGATATACTCTACTCGACTACAACTGACACATATAGCGATATTTAAGTAGCTTCTCTCTAATAGTTAATAGACACTCCACAAAACGTACAACAACGACGACATAGACAAATTAGTATGTGCGTAAGTGCAGCAAACTCACTTTTTCCGCAACGAGTGTTGAATGCATCAATTCAAACTCGTCTTTGGGATGCATTTCCTCAAAGTGGTTGGCAACAGTAGTGGTCAAGTTTTCTGGCAGCGTACTAGGATCACTAACGCAACTCGGATCCTCTTTATTTAGCAGTAGGGGAGACCGGGGCGCGACTTAACAAAATTTATATTTTCAGTTGTATCTTCAAGACACCTAAACATTTTGAAATTATTTTTGTATCAAATGATGTCTAAACTATTCAATAACCATTTCGTTGGTTTTAATTTGACAAGAAATGGATACCTTTTTAAGAAAGTCGATTTTAGTCAGAAAAGTCAGAAATTAATACTTACCCCGCGATCGGGGCTATAATTAACACTTCCGAGGTAAGTATTAACAAAAGGGGCAACAATTAACATTGTAAGTATTTTCCTCTATAAATAAAGAAAACTCAAAATTACAATGACATTTTTTTATTAAGCAATACAATTAACATTAGGATTAAACAATATAGCACTTTGTCCCTGCAACAACGATATGTTTATAGAGAAAGAAACCCGAACAAAACCTCTATACATACATAATAACAAAATTCAACAAATATCTGAATCATTTATTATTAACAGTTACTTTTACTGTTATATTATTGTAGGAAACGTTAGTTTTCAATAATCACAATATTCACTTAGTGGAATAATAATTAACATTATGCTTAAAAGTTGAAACACTCCGTCAAACAACAATATTTCAGCTATATTAATGAATAGAAACAAAAACTCAAACAAAACCTCTTCGTATCGTTATTATTAAGTTAACAGCCTTTTAAGTAGTTTAATCAGCCTTATGTGTATTATCTAATAATAATACAATCAACTTAAATGAGGTAGTAAACAGCTTATTCTTAAACGTAGCAGTCTTTATATAACCTACCTTTATAGTCTAAAGCAGTCTCAATAAAGCTTAGTTTTAGTATGAAATTACTGAAGGTAATATAAATATCCTTTTTATATTACATAAAATCAACATCTTAACAATATAATCTACTAGGAATCATTTTCATGTAATCACAATATGTTTCATTTTTATTCAAATTCATCATCTGAATCACAATTTTGGCAAACATACGAAACAGTGTTGCCTCTGCGCATCCGGACTGAGCCCACTGCTGCACGAGATGCATTGCACCCAATCTGCACCAGATGTGTCTTCATTATATGAGACACCACAAATTATACAGAAATATTCATCTTCTGCACTGTCGCTGCTTTCTTCCAATATCCTTTTCTTTGCCTTTTCCACTTGTAATGTTTCCTTTTCTTTTCCTTTTTTAGCTATTTGTTCTTTACCCTTTCCTTTGCCCTTACCTTTACCCTTTCCTTTATCATTTTCTTTACCTTGCTTTTTTTTCTTTCCATCGTCTTTATTTTACGGGTAAGAATTAACATGTTAATACTAGCCCCGTATGTTTTGTTAAATTTAGCCCCATGGGTAGCTTTTCAATAAAAAAATATATAATTACGAAATATTGTGCATTAGCGCTAGTAACGGTATGTAACATTATTAAGCATAAAACAAGCTATTGCAAAAAAAATACATATTACACCGAAATTAATTATTCAACGCGTAAATCAAAATATCGTAAAGTGAAAAAAGTTCGTTACCTGGCCAAAATAGACGGACATCACATAACTCACTCTCGCGGCGCACTGAGCTGGACTGACGAGTCTCAACCTGTAGACCGCTGTCACAGGGACGAATTCTAGGAATCACTAGTGACGTGCTGTTTATAGTTTCGTAGAAATTCGCTTGTTAATACTTACCTCTGTTAATTAAAGCCCCGGCCTCCCCTATCGGCTTAACTTTAGGATCCTTGCCGCGTTTGCGGATCTGTACAGACAGTGTTGTACCTGTAGTAGACTCTACCCTCCACAACATTGGTGTAGCTATGTATACATATCTACATTATTTATTTTAAGACTTTATAAAGATGCATTGTATCTTAACTCATTAGACTTATTTAAATAACCGAAAGCAATACCTATTGGCACAAGAACCAAAATGAAAGCCAATACAAACATAGTGGATATGATCTTTTAAGACTTTCTGTCTTTTGCAAACATATTTTTATTGACTGTTGACCTAAATATAACCCCTAAATGCATAATATGGCATCAACAGTAACAAAAATATGGCAGATTGAAAGACTTAAATGATTTTATAATCCCCATTTTTAATTGAGTACAATCCATGCTTATTATGTTACTTTTATCCAGCAGATCATGTGACTACTTTAAACATATATAAATGTAGACGTTGGAGCCATTGTTCCACTACTTCAGCTATATTATATTTAAATTAAATTACCTATAAAAATATATAAAATATCAAGTGATAATATACCATTATGCTGTATATACTTAATATGAACTTGTTCCCAATAACATAATTAAGATCTTGTTGTTTTAATAATTATCACTAAAAACATATTTTTTGACCTATCATAACAAATTACTTGATAAATGCAAACATGTTACATATCTTACGAAAGATATCATGCAAAGTTACCATTTAAGTAACCAATAGGTACTTACTGGAGGTTGAATGTTACAGGGTCAGTTTAGAGCTATATCTACAGAGATAGAGAAGAATGCCTGTGAATATCCAGCAGGCATGATATTTGTATCTACTGCTAAGCAACTGGCAATAGCTTATGATGACTTATTTTGAGTGTAGTATAGGCAAAGGGATTTATTTTCACTATGCAAAATTTACATCATATCTTTAAAGTACCCATATCTTTAATCTGCTTTTTGTGATATGTACCAATTTGAAATCTCACCTTCACATTTGGTGGTGTGTCCCTTGGCACATCTACAACTACGGATGAAGAAAACTCAACATGCCCCTTGGGAGCAGGAATGGCATCATCTTCTACTCCGCTCTCAGCTGGTGCTTCACTCTCCACCTCACTGCCTGTCATACCCACTGCACTTTCCTTGTTCTTTTCCTTCTTTGCTAACTAAAATATAACACATTTTACTATTGCCATATAAAAAACCCTGCAAAATGTCTATGTAAAAATACTATTTACATAATTATTTATAAACACAATTATTAACTAAACATATGCTATCAAAATCTTATTATACAATATGGTAATAAATGTTTTAATAGTAAATAAAAAATAATTCATCTTATTACCTTCTTATTAGCTTTCTTCTCTTTCTTTTTAGGTTTGTTTTTACTTTCAGCAAGAGCAAGTAGTTCAGTGGTGGCCCTTCGCTGCTGAGCTATAGCTTCCTCATAGCTGGTGCCAGAGGCTGAGAAAAGCCCCATCAGCAGCAGCATGGCAAGACCGGCCACTCCCACACCACACAATACTAGCAGTGCTTGCAGCTCCATTGGATCTGCCGCACGCGCCTACCTCCTAAAGTAAAACAACTAACAGGTTTATGATTTTTCAAAAATACTGTGTCAGTGTTTTTTTTTCTTTATTTAAATACGTAACTTACTAATGTTTTATAGCAATCACTAAATATCTACCAATACTACGATGCACTTAATTCATCAATTGCTTTAAATCAAACTACATAATACAATACGCAACGGCAAATAATAAAATATATTTATAATACAGTTTAAGATATATACGAACCACAGCTGAAGCTAATATATGAAAAGCAGAGCGCGAGCAAAAAACTAACTGTAATCTACAAAATACTTGGAAATAATATAACAAAATGAAGGTACGAGCTGACACGTAAGCAATGACACATGTCAAAGGTTATTGACAGTCCTTTCGCTCGAAAGTAATTATTTACGTTGATTGGGATTATTAAGTTACAATCCTATTGGAAAAACCTACCTACGAGCTCTTCTAATGCTAGCAGCATATCTTATTAATATAAATCTTGATATGAAACTAGTTATTTAATTTTAAATCCGACATCCACCATTTATCAGGCATATTAAGTTCGATAAGATAAAATTTATTTACCTGCAATTGAGTCAGATATCGTATAAAGTAAAATATTCTGTATTTATTTAATAACAAATTTACATTTATTAATCGACGTCACTGTTAGAGTAAAAGGATAAAACGTAAGATTTTATTTGCTTTAACTTTTATCTGGCCAACACGAACGAAACTATCTAACCGGGTGTCGAGCCGAGTTGCCGACTACAGATTATCAATTATCACAGGAGCACAGCACAGAAGCGAACAGAGCAGATGATAAAAAATATTATACAGCTTATGCAACTTCTTTATTGTGTAATGAAGTCACAATTTATCATTTCAAAATACATACCACTTTGATAAAACTTGTTGTTTATTAAAAAAGTTTGATTTCGATCTAATTATTGCTTGCAAAGCTATGCGCAGAAAAATACATAATATAAAAATACATCTGCAAAAATGTTATTTATTTTTGTTTAGAATCCTTGATGGAGTGTATTCCTACATCTATGCTTTGATGGCTTTCCTTGATGGATTGTCATTTGTATACATTTCACAGTTCCTTATTAGTGTAGTACCACCACACAGTACTTTTATAAGTACCACTGACCTCTAATATTTGAGGTCAATGTGTACACAGAGTACTTTGTATTACACACTCATGAATGAATGAAACTCAGCTAAAATTTAGGTTGCGTTAATCTATCTTTCTCCCAAGACCCTCGACTATTTGCAACCTAAACAATGATTTTACTATATACAATAAAAAATAGCATTTATGCTACTATTAGCCTGAGGAAGAAAAGTGCCAAAACTAACTTTTTTTGTCCGCGTCTCGACTTGCGCGCGCGCGAGCTAAAATTTACTATAAATACATGCTAAATCTTTTAGCAATTCATTATTATTTTTAATATAAGTACTAATATTAAAAAAGCTGAATCGTGTTTTTTGTTTGAATCTTTTGCGTTTGATAGTCGATAAACCAGTTCTCGAGAAAAGATAGGTATAGACTTTTTTAACATCGGTCATCGCTTTACTTGCCATAGGAGAAAAACAGGGCGAGTGAAACAGCGAGGTACAGCTAGTTTATTATAATAAAATAACTCTTGACGTGAAATTGCTTTAAAACTAGCGAAGTGGGTCGCTCGCTCGATGAATATTTCGAATAAGTACTCACGTCGAGCAACTCGATCTTATCTGCTCACCTTGCTTGCGCATGCATGTTAATACGCATCCTCAGATTAAGGGTGACTTTCCACCAGAGACGTGCTATGCTATGTTGATATGGATGCGTTTGATATCCACCAATTACATTCATTGGTCTACACAGCGTAGCACTAGTGAAAACAGATTCAACTAAGCTACGTTTTTTAAATGGAACCTAGCAGTGGCGCATCTTCAAAGCATAACATACTCGCTTCTAGTCCTATATCTATCTAGCTTAGCATCAGTGGAAAAATTTACATAGTTCCGTAGCTTAGCTTATACATTTTCGCAGCATAGCTGAATAGTTAATAGTTAATCTCTGGTGGGAAGGCACCCTTATTTTAATAACGTCAGATTTACTCAGCATTCGAACGAGAATGTCATCTTTCTGAGCTAAAAGTAAAAGATTCCAGATATACGAACAAAAATTAAAAATGGTTGCCAGCTAATGACTATGACAGACAGATGTCAGGCTTTCCTAATCAGTTGCATTTCATCGTAGCAAATTTTTGTCAATTACCAATAAGTAAACTAAACAGCTGTCCTAATTCCATATTTCATCAGTTTTCTATAATATGTAAAAAGTATTATAGGCAGTGTATCAGTTTCGTGAAATGTGTTTAGACTAATGTAAAAGAGTTACCTAAAAGCCTTGATAAACCTTTCTTGTCTAAAGAATGTCGATTCCTCCACTCGTTTGTAGCACTCCTCCACCACCTGAGCAGTGTGAGGACGACAAAGACGCTGAAGATTTCGACTTATCCTACAACTGTAAGTTTTACCTCATAGTTTTAATGTCTTACGTTGAATATGTTTTTAAAGTTACGCCTTCAACATTACATCAAAACATTTCTTGTAACATATTTAATAAATTATGAGTAGTATTCTTATGCATCACGTTGGAATTTCTTATTTAACAATTATATAATTATGTATATACTTAAAATTAAATCGTAAGTTTATTCAAGTTCCATTATAGTCATTGTTTTCTGATGTTATGCTATTGTTCCTTTCCAATCTACCTATATGTAAACTGTCTATTAAGACTATAAACTGTCTAATATATAACGGACTACACTATGCAATACAATACTTATTATTTGAAATTTCTTAAAATATTTCAGTATCACAAGAAGAGGATGATGATGAAGCAAATAATGATTATAATTATGGCAACTTCTCCTCTTATAATCATTACCAACCATCATCAGATAATAAACCACTTGAGATCAAAGAACATGAGATTACAAAAAATGTTGACCATGAGGTTCACAAGGAAATATTTATAGAAGATGAAAATAGTACAGAAACTGAACAAAGTTATTCTAGCCAAGATGTATTTGGAGCTAGTGATATTAATGAAAACAAATTAAAATGTGAGGAAGATACAAATATAGAAGATTTGAATTTGAAATTAGATGAGGAAATAGTAACTATTATTGAAGATAATGGTGATGAACTTGAGACTAGTGAACAGAATGCTGATAGCTTTAAAGATTTAAACATTCCATGTAGTTCTAATAATAGTAGCCAAGGTACTAATGTATCATCCTGTGAAAATGTTAATGATCCTGTTGATGGCAGAAAACAAGTTGATTTTGATGAAGAAATTGTGGAAAGGTTTAGTGAAGTAACTACAAAATGTAAATCAAATGCAGATATGGTAGATATTACCTTATCAGAGCCTGAGGCTGCAGAGACCCCAATACAATTTGTTGAATCACCAAGGATAGAAGAAACATTAAAAGATTCAGTAGAGCATCTAGAGGTATATAAACAATCCCCAAAAGAGCATAATATTCCATCAAAAGAAACTAATATGGATGAAGATTTTGGAGATTTTGATGATTTCAAATTTGTAAATGTTAAAAATAATGTTGCTACTGTAGTAGACAGCTCAAATCCATGGGAGAATGCTGAAACAAACGAATCAGATTTTGGGAATTTCACAGCAAACTTTGATGAAAATCAATTTCACGCTGTGGATCCACCCTTGGAAACTATTTCTATATCTAACACTGACCAGGCTATAAGTGAAATGAAGAATGAAGAAAGTAATTTAGATAGTGACTTTGAAGATTTTGAAGACTTCAAATCATCGGCTGTGAAAAGTGGAACAAATGTTGTACCAGAAGAAGAATGTCAAGAACTACCCTTTCTGAATTTACAATCATCGGATAATGAACACCAAATTATGGAGAGTATAAGTAAAGTGTTAAGTTCAGTGTTTCAGGAAGAGATATCAAATACCACTGTAGAGACTGAATGTAAACTAGAATCATTATTAAGTGAAACATGGGGTCATCTAATGCAAATTGATGAAAGACAACCATATATTGTGAACTGGAACAATTCATTAGGACAGAAAACACTCCTGAAGGCTTTATGTATTGACTCCCGAAATATTGTAAGTATGAACAAAGATATTTTATATATCCCCCAATAATTTCTAAACTTCTATGCTTAACCTCCAGGTGTGCTAGGTTTTTTTTTAAATACTTGTGGCTCTTAGTAAGTATTTTTTCTAATATATCACAAAAAAAAACATTTCCTAAAGATAAAATGTTAAGCTGGCTAATAAGACAGTGCTTTCAGATTCAAATAATTATTTTAAATTTATTAGAGCTTGACATCCTTTTCTTGGCTGACATTCACAGTAATATTACTTATAACTTTCTCTAACATTGAAACATCTCACTAATGAGTAATAGCATAAAACACTACATTTTATGTACTGTATGTATAAAATTATAAATTTTCTAGATAATAATTGTATGGTCATCTATGTTATTCTAGCTCTTTGGACCAAAATGGAGCAGTCACATGCCTAAATATGCTGCAAACTTAAGCAATGCACCACTTCAACCACAGAAACAAGCTTCTGCTCCTTCTAATGTATCTACAAGTGAAGTTGTGGCTGAAAAAACAGTCAACAAACCAACAACTTGGTCAGATCCCTTCACATCAGATGGTCAAGAATGTAAGTTCATGAGTCTGTTTTCATCATTTACTAACAAGATGACATAATGAATCAACCTCAATTAACATTGTGTAATTGGCACATGCTGCAATTCAGTAAAACAACACGCAAGTTACGCACATTCCAGTTTTAATGCCAGAAATATAATCTTTTTGTTACTGTAACTGTTATTGAACCCAAACATTGTGAATACTTGAACAAATAGCTTTCTAATAATAACTCACCATGGTAATTCTTTTGCATGTCTTGCACTTGGATCAATAACATCCACCTGTATATTATCTGCTTCATCCTATTCCTATAGTCACCTATGCCGAAGCCCTACTCCTTGACCTTGAACACCTCATGGCTACCCTAGACCAAATGGCTCATAACCATTCCACCCTCAAGATATCTGAATTACTTTCACATGGTAAGTTCTTCGAATAAGGACTACAATTGGTAAGATATTATATTGGTAGTTATTTTTTAGAATATGTACAGGCGATAGTCGGAATAAGCTGGTCTGCAATACCATCGATAGCGCAGGATTTTTAGTAGGATACTGAATTACATGAATAACTGTTGTCTTTGTGTTTTTTAATTTAAAAAATACAGCGCGAGTACCAATTGCTTCTAGAAATAATTGTTGTCTGAACAAACAACAATTATATTATTTGTATAACTTGCGGTTTACTCACAGACTTTGTCGGGATCGCCCGAATAGTTTCCGACTCAATAGGAGTCCTTATTCAACTGGAGTCGATCTAGTCGGGCTGTAATTAATAATTCTAGTAGTTTAGAGAAATAATTAGTCATATAAAACTTCTGCAGATCTCGAAATAAGTTAATCGCATGTGGCGTTCGATCCCACAGCTCCTAGCTCAGCAGGTCCTGTGTGACATCTTAGTACGTGTATATAACACGTACTAAGATGTCAGTTTAGGGGCGCCAGGAAATATCTGGTAGTATGGGACTGCTGCCATACCATTTTTACTAAGTCATCCAGGGTCAATTACCTTACCAATTGAAATTACGAAAATCTCGAAAAATATAAATTAGTAGGTAAATACCAGGGGTTATAATTTATATATTTAATCAAAACCTAGTGAATCTGAAGTTTGTTTTCCCTTTTTCAGCTTGTAACACCGAAAACGACAGTTCCAACATTACGCCGAGACCAACTGACTTAGATGTATTTGAAGCTGCCACATCTTCAAAGTCTGATAAAATATATTCAAGTACACTTGGTGTACAACCAATACGACAAATAAGCTTACCCGACACTCACATTTTTACACCAACTGACTCAGAAATACCTAGGTCCAAAACAATACATTACGACCGCAGTCCTGGCGTTCTCTTGCCACAACCCGTTACAAGTGATAATAACGTTCAGATAGATAACTCTGCCAAAAATAATGACAATTGTGCTCCTGAAACAAGCTCAGAAAATAGCAACGAATACTGGGAATTCCAAGATTTTAAGAGCACTACTGACTCTTCTTCCTTACCAGCATCTATAAATCAATCCGAAATGCTTCAAGAGAAGCACATGGAAACAGCAACAACTTTACCTATATCAAACATTGCCTATCAAACAAACTTACTGCAACCTATCAAAGTAGAACCCTCAATGCCTACACTAAATTGGCCCGATCCTGGTGAAGTTAAAGTGGTATATGATGATTTCTCAGATTTTGTGTCAATTTCATCACAGTCTACGGAAAAACAGGAGAGTGCTAAACCTCCACTGCCTCAAATCGACACTGAAATTATTAATAAGTCTGAAAATTTGAATGATCTCAATAAAAAAAGTAGTGAAATTTTCGCAGAAACTGAAAAGCCTGAAATTGATGATTTTGATGACGATTTTGATACTTTTCAATCAGCACTGCCATCCAACAGTGCAGCAAATGATTTCAAGACAACTTTCGGATACACAGCTAACCAAACGCCGGTAGATGAATTTACAGACTTTAATAATGGATCTCCTAAAAATAATAATATTAAGTCTGACAACATATCATTTGCAACTATTCAAAGACCAAGCGAAGCTTTATCACCGAATAAAGGCTACATCTCGAATACAACAGAGTTCACCAATAAAAGTTCGTTATCAGTAGGCCCACAAATTCAGCCTAGTCTTCTGCAGCCTACCCTGGCCAATTTTAGTGCAGTAAACCCACAACGAACGCCTGGACAAATACTGCAACCATTATCTTTAGAAAGTTATTCACAAATAAACTGGCCTAGTCCTGGTATAGACTTACAGGACTTGTCAAGGTTTAATCCTGTGGAAACCTTGCATTCCTTGAAAAGTGATTTGAGCGTGAGTGGTCTTAGCAAGGGCGCCTCTCCAGTACACACTCATAAAACAACGGTTGTTAATCAATCGTCTGACGACGACGTATGGGGTGAGTTTGTATCGAGTAAACCTAAACAGCAGCAGTCACACTCTAAGATAACGCCAGTTTTTGCCGAGGACGACGAATGGACAGACTTTATTTCCAGCCCTAGTGCGAAACCTCAAAATGGTTTAAACACAATAAGTTTTAACGTTCATACAAATTCCAACATACAAAAAACGGCACAGAATAAATTCTCTATAAAAAACAAACAAACACCTGTTGATATCCCGACATTAAATTATATTACTCCTAAATCAAACGCTCACAAGTCATACAATGATAAACATTTCCAAAATTTATAACAACACAATTATTATCGTCTCATAATTTATTAAATTGTACTTAATAATAATAAGTATTACATACATTTATAATTATGTAAATAGGGTGGTGGTGTATGTAAGTATAATTTGTAATATTTTAATAATAATATTTATGTATAAAATCGTAATTATTGCAATTGATCTTTGCACTAGACTTCTAGCATAGTAGGTATTTGTACCTCTTATTAGATGTTACATTTAGCACTTGCACAATATGACTAAAAAGATCAATTTTTTAAACAAATAATATTATTTTAATGGTTTTTAGAGAGATTGGGTTTACGTCATAATGTGCAAGTTTAAATCAAGACCCGTCCTTAATTGTTTTGAATTCGACATAAGTTTTGGTCTGTCTGACATTATTGTTGTGTTCATGAATATTTAAACCAATAAAAGCAATATTTGTTATAATTGATTTATCGTATTTGTATATAATGTGAATTATGTATAAATTGTAAATTTATGTAGAAGTGTATGTGATTACAAGTTTTAACAAGATGAGGAAGTTATTTGTTTATAGCACTGATATATCATATTTGTACTGAATGGTTTATATTTATGTTGTACCTACCTCGAGTGAGGCACTACTTAATTTATGAAACATCGACGATTACTATAGATCAGAAAGGAATTACCTACTTAAAAATAATTATTTCAAACCTAACATGTGAACTCATGCTGGAAGTATATTTTTGTCAGTATTTTCATATGAATTTAATCTTATGATACTTAAATATTTTATTTAAAAGAATTAAATTTTTCAAAAAATATTGTAAAGTTTTTTTACTACATACAAACGTCAATGTACCTATCCATATATTTTGTTTATACTACGATCAATTACTCATAGCAGTTATAAAGGCTTTGTTTAATAAAGTATTTAAATAATGAGACTTATATCCTTCTAAGGCGTGGTTTTATTATTAAACATGTTCTGTTTCATTTTCCGCGTCCAAGTTTTCTATATCCTCTATGTGCGTACCTATATTTTCCTTGTCATCATCGTCGAGGTTAGTAATGAACTTTGGTAAATTATTTTCCATGGTAGTTCTAAACTGACATTGCTCAAATTCCGGCCAAGATATAAATCTGAAAACCAAATGTGATAAGGATAATAATGCTTGTGGCAATTATTACGTAGGTAGGTATAAAAAGAGGAATTTGATTTCGTTACAATAGGGATGTTTCCTGGGTATGAAAAGTTAAAATCTATTTAGTCCGTGAGTTAGATAATGAAAATATATTAGACACGTTTTTTTTTCTTTTATCAAAACAATAAAAACTTACAAAGATACAGCGCTTTAAAGTTTCGGAGTGGGGGCTTATGACGCCACGCCTTGGTAAAAATTGTAGCGAGAAGTGACGTCACGCGTAATTTGCGTTCTCTGTATTTTGATCATTTTTTGTTTGTAGGAAAAAAGAAAAAATACGTATCCAATAAAATTCATTAATCTACCAGGCGGACATAAAAAAAAATTAGGAAACATGCCTATTATTTATACGCGACGGGCCTCGCCGGCGAGGACGTAATATACGGCAGTTGTGTTTTGTATTGCTACTGCTAGCTAACTCGAATGCTTCTTGGAGAAGCGTTGTTTTATCGTCGGGGTAGGAGAGAGTATGTCTGGGTTTTTATTTTAGATGTGACTGATGGTCGGTAACGAGGCTGCTACGATTAGCGGGTTAAGGTGGTTTTCTGCGGTGTCGAAGAATTGGATCGCGGCGCGTTTCATGAACTGCTTAATTGTAACCCGCCAACCCTTTGAGATTTGCGAAAACTTGGTTTGAATGGGGAAAAAACTCCTAAGCTTCAGGATGGTGTGCCACCTATCATGAATTTTGTTAAAATAGGTCTCTAATGAAGGTAGTCCTTTTTTGTACTATTTGGTATATATCGTGAAAAAAGAATTGTACTGTATTTTAAAAGTGCTATCGTCATTTGTACAGGCGTTACTATTTGATCCGATCCGATTGCCAATATTTTTTTATCGTTTAAAGCTACGGGATCCTGATTCATCAATATGTAGATACTAAATCTTAAGCAAAAACATTTTCAAAAAACAGTCTGTGATTCTCCGAAAATGACATCAGAATGGTGCATCTTTAAAATTGCTGTATCTTTCAAAAGACAGAGGTACAATTTTTTTACAATAGGCACCAACTATTACTAAAGTCTGAGACTTAACATAACATAACTTTCAACATAATCCATTATAGCTGACACGCCATTCTGACGCTCATAAAAAATCCTGTAAAGCAGTGAATGATGATCATGAACTGATTTTTACAACAATAATCTGGTCCTTCACTTTAGCAAGTATGTTCGGCTGTAATGTACCAGAAACATAGTATTACTTACTTCTTGAACACGGTAATTTTTTGTCCCAGATTTAAGTCCCCAAACTCGGTAAATATTGTCATGTGGGGTAACTTAGCGT
Source organism: Diachrysia chrysitis (assembly GCA_932294365.1). Taxonomy (NCBI): domain Eukaryota; kingdom Metazoa; phylum Arthropoda; class Insecta; order Lepidoptera; family Noctuidae; genus Diachrysia; species Diachrysia chrysitis. Next base: position 7,021,230 of record OW028661.1, read on the forward strand.
CATCCTTTCCTGGAGCTAACTGTTTGTTTGTATCTGGAGGATCTTGGCCAGTAATAAGCCAGACTCCGCAACCAGGTATCCACTGTCTGAAAACGACGAAATCTTTTATGCTTTTTGGAGAACATCTTTTTATTGATAGCAACAAAGGTATAGGTATAATATGGGCTTATTGCTTTGAAATACGGCTCAACAATGTGAAAAGCCGCATGTATGATATAAAATATATCAAATAAAGCCCTCAATTTCAAAATCGGTTTAGTAGTTTCATAGATTACTTCCAACAAACAAACTCACAAACTAGGTATCTCTTTATATTATTAAAGGTAATATATATATCAAGTAGGTATAGAAGTATATATTAATATATGGATAATAATTTATCAACAAGTACATGTCTTTGTTTTGATAAAAGTACTTCAATATACTATCAAGGTTTAAATAGAAAAGAACTTTCTTAATACTCACTCTAACATTGGTATAATCCTTGTAGATTTGGAAAACATGTGTGGCTTGAAAAAATACCATAGCAATGGTAAATACTGGGGTGGACAAGGCAACTTGTCTTTTTGTGTGATATTTACTAACAACAGTCTGTGTTCATCCATCTAAACAAAAAAGGAAAGTTGATGACACAAAAAAAGAAACAATTTACCTACCTATTTTATTAAATGATTTATTTTTAAACACCCACCAATGAAGTTTTTTTACTGTTTGTATTATATGTCCAAGGCAAAAAGTGCACTTTCGGTACAGTTGTCAGTACTCTATTATTAAAAAGCATTTGGAATAGTGCTGGAATTGACCTTTGCTTTTTAAACTGTACTTCATTATCTGTAAGAAACTAAAGTATTCAATTAAGTGCTATTTTGTTCTTTATGAAAACAATAAAAGATTATAGGTGCATGAGATACTTCATAGTGATGTCCTGGCATTGTGATGAATAGATCAGGTTTCCCAAGTTGATTGTGTGTATTGTGAAATATTATATTATTTATTAAATGCTTTACAAAAGACAATCCTGGCATGGATCCAATAATTTTTACTACACGATCTGGAAAATAAAATAATAATTCCTTTATCACTAACCCCACTATCTACAATAAATATATTTTTTAAATTTATTTATAAATGATGTTTTGTTCTTTTGACTAACTTCTTATATAGAATTTAAAATCAAGGTTGTAACCAAACAATACATACCACTATCATTAGTGTACAAATCACCCAATAACCCTTGAATTCTGTTCCCTTGATCTAATTTGTCCTTAAACGCTAACTTCCACATACCAAAGAAATCTGCTATTTTAAATGTTATTCTCCCAGGGTATATTTCTTGTAAATCCTGTAATTCAATATACAAAGATGTTTATAAATGTATTAAAACAAATTCTGTTGTTTGTTCAATGTTTAATACATAATAAAACTTACAGTTAAATTATTTGCGAAATGACTTGACATTTCATACATATAAATAGGCTTCTTTTGACATCTTAATAATTCTTTACTTAAAAACCCGAAACCAGGATTAACTTCAATCAACGGTGAGTTGTCGTTTATGTGATCTTTAATTGTGTTTACTATATCTAATGCAGTTTTTTCGTTAATCAAGTACATACTTTCTGGTGTTTTGTACTTTCTGAGTAAATTCCTGGGTATTTTATCTTTAATATTGTTGTACTCTGGTAAACTATTTACATAATTGACAACGTCCGGAGCTAGTTTTGGAGGCGGCTTTTCTTTAGTTTGTTTGCTTATTTTATGACATAACCTCAACGAGCCATTCAAGTGGTTTCTCTCAGTAAACCTTACACTGCGCAACATTTTTTTAAACATATAGGATTCCTTTTACGATCGATAAATCAATGCCCTTCTATTAAGGGATATATTGGTACTTTTATATACAAAAACTGAACAGGTTTCGGTACCCAAACCCAAAAACTCAAAACAAACAAACAATTCCCTTCACATTTTGACAACTAAAGTCACCACAGAGAAACAAAAATTAAATTATACAGAACAGATTGTAAAATACTTCTAGCATTAATACCTAACTGTAATCCATAGAGAAATGTAAAACATTGGGAATTGTAATCAATGTTGAAATAAAGCAGCCCGAATTACACAGCAGGAAGAGTAAGGTGTCTCTTTAGGGTTCTGTACCTCAAAAGATGAAAACGGAACCCTTATGGTTACGCGTGTTTTTGTCCTTCCGTCTGTCACAGTAAGGTCACAGCCGATTGTTTCGATCGAATATGAATACCACTATACGAAGTAAAACTAGAAAACAAACAAAGGCATTAAACTATAATGTGTGAAAGGGCTAGTTGTGAGGATCATAAGGAGATCATTAGGAGAGTTTGTTATCTTAACTTTAAATTAAAGTTATTAAAAGAAATAATAATAATAATCCGCAGGGCAGCTTGTGGCGAGCTGTTTGTGAGTAGCGACACAATGGACCTGAGTGCTCCGGGGAGTCACTCCTTAGGAGGGCTCCCAGCTCTTTCTTGCCTTAACTGGCTGGCTAGAGAGGGGTCGCTAGAGCTATATGCTCGGGGGTGGAAGTGTCTAATGACGTAATAGCGAGGAAACCCGCTCCGGGTCCGCTACTGTGACCCGCGATGGCGAAACGGGGCCGCACCGCTCGACACCCCTAGCCGCTCGCACTGGTGTTGCCTCCTGCTGCCTGTAGTGGCGGTTATGTTGGGGGGCCCATCTGGTGAGCTGGCGAGTCACCACCTGCCTATTTGATTGCATTAATATGTGTTAGAAGGCAGGTGCCATAGTTTTCCGATTTAGTTCGAATAACCAATCCACTAACATTTACCTACACATAGCCTAAATTTTTACTTTCCATTAATAATTTACAATAGCTCTGTATCTACTTTGGACCATTCATATCTGTTCTTCCATAGAGCAGAGGTGGATGGGCCCTCGTAGATGCCCCATCCCAGTTTAGAGTAAAGTTCTCAACAAGGCCACTGCGTGTTGGACCTGTGTCCCCACGTAAGCCACGGGCTATCCTCAGTATTGAGAATACCCTTTGTATTCTTAATACTGAGGATAACCCGTGAAAAAAAAGAGATACATAATAATAATATCTTGGGACAGCTCACACAAAGCCATCTGATCCCACACTAGGCAGAGCCTGTATTATGGCAACCAGACAACTGATAAACATACTTAATTACCTATTTCTAAATACATACATATCTATACCAATATTATAAAGCTGAAGAGTTTGTTTGTTTGTTTGAACGCGCTAATCTCAGGAACTGAAAAATTCTTTTTGTATTGGATAGTCCGTTTATTGAGGAAGGCTATAGGCTATATAACATCACGCTACGACCAATAAGAGCGGAGCATAAATGAAAAATGTTGCAAAAATGAAAACCGTTAAAACTAAAACACGCGAACAAAGTCGCGGGGGACAGCTAGTTATAGATAAATTACACCCAGACACAGAACAAATGATCGTGCTCATCACACAAAGATTTGTCCTGCGTGGGAATCGAATCCACGACCTCTAGTTTAGCAGACAAGGTCACTAACCACTAGCTAGACCAACAGGCCCGTCATAAATATATATATAAAAATATAAATAATAGCCAGAAACTTGACCATTTTACCTAGCCAGATATTACCTAGTCCCTTACCTGTAGACATTTCCTATAGATTACAGGAAAACCTAGCTACCAACGCGAAAGTTTTTATAGGAGACACCATGAAGACAATACAGTACGAAGGTGCTGCTTATCTCCAAGAAATAAATTTCTTCCAGCATACCTCCAAAAGGAGAAATTTAAAAGATAAGTAGACATCGGTGTGTAGGAGTCACCTAGAAATAAATTATGTAAATTATAAATATACCTAAGTACTAATCTGTACACATACACTAATCTGTATAAAACGTATAAAAACCAATGTCCCAACTGACATACTAACGCCCAGCCTTAACCACTAATGATGGAAGTATTTTTTTTGAGATATCATACAGATTTTATAGTGTAGGAGATTTGAGATGAAATTGTGTTTTCACTGTCTTTTTTATAAAGCAGCAATCGCTTTTGTTGACTACCGCCATAACGAATAACCCTGCTGGTTACAAATAAATAAACACGTTTTTTTTTTAAGAGATTTACGCAGTTAGTCTGAGCGCAGGCTTTGACTGCTTCACCGGACTTTTGACGAGAACCTTAAGGGCCTCCAGCCAGAGCAATAGAAAAACTAACTACGTCAGCAACGTTCACTAAGGGCGCCCCCCTGTGGGGTCCGGTCCTCGACTTAGTGCGTTGCTAACAATCTTAATAAGGCAAACACAGCAAGGGAGGGCTGGATCTATGTTTTTATTATTTAAGGACATATTTTTATCGCTAATTTGGCCGGCTCGGGCCAGCTTGATCTAGGGACGGGGGGGGGAAACATTTAAGTTACAATTATTTATATGCGATTGGCCTCGCCGGCGAGGAAAATAAACACGTATTGCAGTGGTTTTGGTAGTCTATCCTCGAAGAGGGTAAAATTGGGGTTGGAAGTTTATATATAAAACAAAGTCGGGTTATTTACAACATTTATAACTCACGAACGGGTGGACCTATTTTCATGATCTTTGCTTTGTTAGATTAGTCTCTATCCCGAATACTAGAATAACTATAAAATATAAATACATCGTAAAAGTCAAGTAAAAAAAAATAAGTCATACGAGAACGGGGACCTTACGCAGGTAAAACCACGGGGTAGGTACAGCTAGTATTAACATATAAATATAAAGATATAGGTACTTATATATCTAATATATTAAATTCTTGTGTCACAGTTTTCGTTGCCATACTCCTCCGAAACGGCTTGACCGATTTTGATGAAATTTTTTGTGCTTATCCGGTATCTATGAGAATCGGCCAACATCTATTTTTCATCCCCCTAGGTGACTTCCACGCGGGCGGAGCTGCGGGCAACAGCTAGTATATATATATCAAGAAGTTAATAAGAAATATAGTGCAGACATTAATAATGAGTAACGTGTAGGTATGCTAGGAGGCGGCAGTGAGATAAAGATAAACAGGAAAGATGTAAAAGATTTCACTTGCAAGCTAAGTAGCTTGAAAACGTAATTTTTTTTTCCTTTATATTTATATTTATCCTTTATATTTACTATTATACCTACTATGTTTGTTTTAAAATCTCGTAGTTCTGATAAACGAACCACTTTTATGGACACCTACATGCGCAGCAACACTGCATTTTTTGCTTTTCATCTGACGTTTGAATGATAATTAACAACAAAAATAGGTACTACCTAATACGTAAACCAGTTTGCAAGGTCGAGGCTGTATAAAAACTTCAACAGCAAATCTTGCGGGATGTTTGTTATTAATTATAATTAGAATCATTTAGAAAAATATACATAGGTATGTATGTTGGTATATAACTTAGGTATAATAAATGCATGTGCAAGCAAACATACGTGCAGAGATTTTATTAATTAAATGATAATCAACGTAGGTAAGTACCTAATTTCGATGCAATTAAATTCTTACTCGGGCCCGTGTCAATGTTATCTGGGCCGATAATCGGTGGGCCTATCCGTCCTCGATATGTTTAATTTAGTAGCAAAACTTTCGTTCTATAACAGTACTACAGTGAATTTTGTTAATAGAAATACCTGGATATGTTTATTACAGTGTACATAGTGGTGCAGATTGCCTTTGTGACCGTGTCCTCGTCTGTCATATTTGAAGATTGCGGTAAGCAGTGTTTCTTTTTTATAAACGTCATATCCTCCATCTAGCATTCAATCAGATAAATTCTGTTCCATTGTTTAATTTAGGAATAACTACATTCGCATAATAAACTGCTTTATTTATATAGGTAGTCAACGAAGGTTCAATTTTCCAGGTCCATAGGTTCCACGTACATTAGTACCATAGGCACCTACTGTTTAACAAATAAAACTAATTAAAATATACCTACTCTGAGTACCTTTTTTCCTAGCAAACAAAAATTACTTGAATATGGCGTCGTTATATATTTTTAATAATATTTAGCTAAACTTTCCAGGGATAATTATTTCGTAGGTAGTCCAATATAATAAATAAGATTAAAAAAAGAGACAGAAAAAACCGTATTCAAACATGATGAGCTATACTGCACCACAAAATTAATCCCATGAAAGAGCACAAACGTATACAGAGTCCCTACTTATGTTAAAAAAACTGCAAGCTAACAACTGCAGAATACTGTAGCTCTTCATGTTTATTGCATTTTAAAATATCAGAACCAAACTTGCTAGGGTAATTTAGATCATTAAGTAGGTAACTATGAATTAAACTTGGAAAAATAAAATAAATATAATCATAAGTTTCATTAAACAAAGAATAAAAAAACTTAAGGTCCTTGTGCATTTTCTGTAATAATCCTCATAGACAATTCTAACATAATCTTTCAAGTAGGTACGTGTGTAGAGGTACATACCTAAATTAATGTAATCCGCAATTATTGAATGGCAATCCAATAAAATAGATTAGGTATTGCATAGTATAAATCAGAGCATTTATTACTTGTCAAATCCTTTTATAACTTCCATTTTATCAGTTTACTTTGATTTGATTAGTAATCCCTTTTTGATGTAGCAAATGGTTGACGACGTGGGTACATTGATACAGGCACCACATATCTTTTACCTGGGTACGCACCTTATACCTACGACGTCATAGATTAATTAATGAATAATGTCGATTTTCATAGATTAATGAATAATCATTGTAAAAAATTTAATTTATCATTGCATAGGTATTAATTACAAGTTATCTAAACGTGACGCTACTAAGACGACATTACCGGACCATATCTTTAATTAATCTTTAATTCAAGCACTAAATGGAAATCCGGAACCTACCTTACCTTTTTATAAAACTGAACAATTATTAAAAGGAAAATGCCACTAATAAAAAAATGGTAGGTATAAATTAATTACGCCGCTCCAAATACCTACGTAAAGACTAATTACATCATAATATACTTAGTTGTTTTCGCAATCAGTATAGATTAAGAATTTATAAAGTATATGCCAACCTCTTTCTTTGGTATGTCTGAATTTGAATTGTAAACACCGTGATCCGCAATGCGCATTTGCTCGTCACTGGGCCATAGTTTTATGTTGAATATGACGACACACCCTTATTTGTCTATATTTTATATCATATTTATATGTATATAAAGGTACCTACTTACATAGAACAAAGAAGGAAAATTATTTATATCGCAAAAACTGGTAGACTAATTTTATAATGTTTAATTTGTCTTATTTGCCTGCGTCCGTTACAGCGGAATAACTAAGGGCATATTAAGGGCGGAATTATTAAATCCACCTTGTGTACCATTTTGTACATTATTTTTTAAATAAGTAACTATCAAAATATGTATTAGAATAATTCGTGAGTAAAACAGCGAGGCACAGCTAGTGTGTCATAAAAAATACAAAATGTATGGGCCAGAAATATACCCGCATCAGATTATTTTATAATACCTATATACTTACAAACTTTCAAATAACTAAGTTAAATGCACTGGAAATGATTTTAGTAAATTGTGAATTTTGGACACTCCCGTCTCTAGATGAAGCTGGCCCGAGCCACGATAAGAATACACCAGCCGGCCAAGCTAGGATTTAAAAAAATCCCTAAATAATAATAACTTAGATCCAGCCATCCTTTGCTGCTTTTGCCTTATTAAGATTGTTAGCAACGCACACGTCGAGGTCCGAATCCCACAGGGCACCCGCCCTTAGTGAATGTGGCTGGCGTACCTTGTTAGTTTTTTCATTGCTCCGACAGGCCCTTAAGGTTCTTGCAAAAATCCGGTGAGCAGTCAAAGCCTGCGCTCAGGCTAACTGCGTAGAACTCTTCAAAAAAATGTGTCCATTTTGTAGGTATCGTTCTTATACCGAAAAGCATTTGTGTACCTGCCTAGGAGGTATGTTAAAATACTTGATGCATTACATAATTATCCAGCTCTCTGATAAAGCTACAGTAAGTACTTAGCGATCTTTGTACCTGCCAAGTGACAAACACTGATGATAAATAATTATTTACGTGTTACTTACCGTATTTATGTTTTTTATATTTATTTTTAGTTTTATTCGTCATGCTTTACTGAGGATTTTGATACCTTTAAGTGCGTATAGTTTTTTTTTCGTTTATAACCTGCTGCCGGAACACAGGCTGCCTGATATGTACCTACCTATATAGTTGTTACATATTATAATACTAGCTGTTGCCCGCCGTTCCGCCCACGTGTATGTCGGTTATCGTGGCAAAAAGTAGCATTATGTCCTTTCTCAGGCTCTAGACTATCTGTGTACCAAATTTAATTTAAATCGGTTTACTAGTTTGGGCTTGAAAGCGCGACAGACAGACAGAGTTACTTCCGCATTTATAATATTAGTAAATATTATGTATAATTTTTTTTAAAGAGTCAGGTGTCATCTAATTATAATAGGCATGTGTCCTAAATTTTTTTTTTCCGCCTGTTAGATTACTGAATTTTATTGGACAGGTATTTTTCATTTTTTCGCGTGATGTCACTACGTGCAACAATTTATACGACGGCGTGGAGTCATAAGCCCCCACTACTGAACTTTAAATCGCTGTGTCTGTATAATTTTGTATTGTTTTGATAAAAGAAAAAATACTTGTCTAATATTTTTTTATTATCTAACTGACGGACTAAATCGATTTTAATTTTTCATCCCAGTCAACATCCCCATTGCCGGCACGTAACTTAGCCAGAGTCTTCTCCATTTTTATTTAACGTTCTATACATGTTGCTAGATCTTGAATAATGACGAGCAAAAAAAATGTTTTTTTTTCTGCACTAGTAATATATATGTCGGCAACAAAATAAATATGATGTTTCCAAAACCAGTAAAATATAGTAGGTACCTAGGAGTAAACCAAAGTAACATGAAAGATTAACATAAATATAATTAACTTGATTATTTTAGTACATATCCAAATAAATAAATAAATTGTTCTAGGTATGCCAACATTAGGTTAGTAAAATTTTATCAAGATAATAGGTAGGTAATTGACATAAAATTGAAGAGCTATCAAACATGTTTTTAACAATTAGAGTAGAGCATTACAGTCTAGTTCACTATATAAATAGATTTGAAATGGACACGTTATATCATTCGTTATCTTAGATAACAATTTTATTATATTTATAACAACAAATAAAAACTATTGTTGAAGCCGCTAGCTGTACCTACTTCCTATAAGATAACTACCGTGTGCAAAGATAGTGTCACATTAGCTAGACACCGCGTGAATAACATATGAGGTTTGACCGTAATATAGTGGGACCACGTGGTACGTTCAGGTTCTCATTGATTCTTGCTATGGACACTATAAATTAGGGCGATGCTCCACGTTGCATTGCGGCACCACAATAAATTAGGCCTTACTTCGGATCTTTTACTTATATCAGGAGGTCTACTCTTATTCAACGAAAAACGAAGTTTCGATCGAAATTTCGCTTATTTCCTACCACGGTTCCATTTCGTTCCGAAATTTCGAACGAACGAAAATTGTTTGACGTTTAGATTCTCTAAACCTACTCTAATTCGTAATATTACGAACGAATAATTGAATTTGACAGACGATTGTTCGGAATTTTAACCTCAAATTTGACGAAACCAAAAGTGTTACCTTTTGATTTTCGTTTTACGTTTTGTTTTGTGAATATTGTGAGAAAATTATGGGCAATGGCCGCGAGAATGCTTTTAATCGAAGCTGCTTTACGTGAAGAACGTGTAGAGCGTAGAAGTAACCGGCGCCGCTTGCGCAATCAACTTAATATAAGCGTAATTCCCGACTTAGAGTTTGTAGGAAATTACAGACTCAGTCGATATATATATATATGTCGAGACCCACCCCTCAATCTCCCGCGAGCTAGATCCCTATGGTCGTCCAAGACATTGAGAATGGTTTCGATTTGTTCGTGAGTAGCCGAACCCGTGTGTGGAGCAATTTTAAACTGAAAATATGTAGGTATTAATGGTTACTATTAGAAGAGGCGATACTTTGTGTTAGTGAAAAATCTAATATTATGTGTGTATAAATATGATATCTACTTACCAAGTATTTAAATTCTAAACAAAACTTGTGGAGATCCAAAATACAGCAGACGCCGAACGTACAAGCCGTACTGTCGTAAAGTACGACTAGAAACTTTCTTGAGGAATGTGTAGTATGTAAAAACGAACTTGGAAACATGATTTATTTAAAACAGCACTTGAGAAACAAACTTTAAAAAACTCTTCAAGTAATATAAACAAAAAATCGTAAGTTGACATGTTATGATTAGATTGTGGTTATACGGTTATTTTTTGTTGTCATATGTGCCTACACATTGTTGGCATGAAATAGTACTCTTCAAATTAGTCGGTTATCATTGACAGTAAAGAGTGTTTTATAGTGTCGTGGTAAATGTCGTCGAAAATATAATTTTTATCAATATATTTATATTTTCTGCCTGAATAATCAAAGAAATATTTGATCAATCACATTTTTAATGTAAAATGTAAAAATAAAGCAAAAGAGTTAATTAATTTTAAGTTAAAGTAAAAACCGTAATTAACTTTAAATGACATCAAAAACGACCCACACAATATTATAGATTCCATTCGTTCACGAAAATTGTCTATGGATCCGAACTCCTTATGCGCGTCCGAAAATGAAATAGAGTAGGATCACTAACGAAACTTCGTTTAAATTTCGTTCGCTTGCGAAATTTCGTTTCGGAGAAAAAGAGTAGATCTCCTGGTTTGGGGCCCGGTAGATGCCCGGCCATGACGATACAACGAAAGCGCAGGGCACTGAGTACCATCTCTCGAAAGCGTTTTGACGTATTATTGTATCCTTACAGATTAGACTGTGTTATATAATATAACATTCTTTCACATGTGCTTATTTCACATATACCTTATTTTACATTATACAATATAACATTCTTTCACATATGCTTATTTCACATATACCTTATTTTACATATGCATCTACATTGTTAATATTGTTTACTTCATTTATGTTTAGCTTTATTTCAGTAACGATCTGTATAATGTATTGTTAATATCTAATGTACCTCATTTAGCTAACGACTATTTACTATTCTCACTGTTCCAAAAGTTGTTATTAAGTTATTAGTCAATAAGTGATAATTTAAGTTATTATTTACTTTTCCCATCTATTTCTTTGTATAAATACGTGTCCTTAATTTTAAGTCAGTTAGTTCTATTCCTACATTCAAATGTAAAACTTGTATCTGATCTTAAATAAAAATAATATTTTATTTTTAAAGTCGTTTTTACCACTATCACATAACAAATTTGGCGCAGTCGGTAGGATCGCGTGTGCATAAGACGAAGTTAACGTGTAAATTCCAAACGGTCAAAATCGCCTAGTGAAAAAGCACGGTAGCCGAAGGCTTTAAAACAACTTCGCCGGACCTTCTAGTAATGAAGCTCAGCATCGCGACCAGTATTTTACTGTTATGGTAAGTGGCCGAAAACGTACGCATTGCTCTACTATCCCACTTTTCCCCATCGTTCATTCAATTTTATTTCCTTAAATCTTTTACTTATATATATTACATTCGCTATTTCCAATCTCATAAAACCTAAATCACGATGACAGACACTAAAGTCATAGCTAGCTCGGGGTTAGACCTAGGAACGCTTTTAAAACTAATTCCCGACTTCGATACTTCACAAAATTCTCAAGTATACAGATTCATTCGGTCGTGTGACTCCGCATTTCAACTCGCCACATTACAGCAACAAACAGTTCTCTTGACGTACGCATTAAATAAATTAACGGGACCAGGTTCATCAGACGTCCATTCTAAACAATTTTTCAAATGGTATGACCTCAAACAATTTCTAATTCAAAAATTCTCCCAAACAAAAACACTAGCACATTTAAATTTAGAACTACAGTCATATTTCCAAAAGCCTCAAGAAAGCATCACTGAATTCTTCCTTCGAGTCGATCTGTGTAGGAGTAAAATTATAGAGAAACTATCGGCAGAAATCACAGACACCTCGTTAGAGGGCCGCAAACTTACCACCGAAGAGACGGCTCTGAATGTCTTTGTTAACGGGTTAAGCTCAGACATAGGGATGATGCTTCGCGTTCGTTCCTTTACAAATTTATCGGATGCAGGAAATTTCGCAATCCAAGAAGAAAAAATAAGAAATATGAACAAAGCCAGACAAATTCTATATCATGTCCCTAGTCAGACTAAAACATTAACATATCAAACGATGCAACCAAAAGCCACTCCACAGTTCAAAAATTTAAAACAATGTAATTATTGTAAAAAACCAGGTCATCTTATTTCTGAGTGCCGAAAAAGAGAATACAACAATAATCTCAGAGGTCAACACACACAAAATCAACGCGCAGCTGTTCCTTCCGCGAAAATTAATAATTTAAACTCGGAAGCGGCCGAGGTGTTGGACATATCCTCGGGAACCGCTTCAGCCCACTCTCACAATGTCCAGACACCAATAACACTAACACCAACTCTCGAAACACTACAACTATAACTACCAACTCCGAAGAACATACTTCCTTTAATCCAGTCCATCGGGGACAATTTCGTGATGCTAGCACTCAAACTCTGACCATAAAAGAAGTACCAACTCAAACACAATCACATCCTAAATCTATATCTAACTCTAAACCTAAATCCAAGCCTAAATCTAAATCTAAATCTATGCCAAACTCAAATTCTAAATCTATGCCAAATTCTAATTCTAATTATATGTCAAACTCAAATCCTAAATCCATGTCAAATTCAAATCCTAAATCCATGTCAAACTCAAATACTAAATCTATGTATACTGAATCCATTACTATTTCTACGCTAAACGTACCTCCAGAAAATCTTCTACATTGCCAGTTCCACATTGAAGGTAAACCGGTAACATTACTAGTCGATACAGGAGCCGCTATATCCGTCCTTAACAAGGAACATATTGGCAGTGCCCCTCTAGACCAATCGTGCGTCGTATCGATTGTAGGTATATCGGGTAACCAATCGTCTATTCAAAGCTTCGGCAAAGCTCAAATCTCTCTAGATCATTTCCCTAAATTTAATTTTCACATTGCAAACCTCAACATTAAAGCAGATGGTATCCTAGGCAATGACTTCATGGCTAAGTTCAGTGCCAATATCTATGTACAATCAAAAACTATGCGTATACGAGATCGCACTTACAAATTATTTCATATTGAAGAGAAACCAATCGAATTCGAAGATAAAAAACAGTTCATAGGCAAACGAACCGAAACTGTTATCACATGCTGTACTAATGATGTTCAAAACGGACCCGCCGTAATCGAAAAACAAACTATTTGCGACAGTGTCACCATTCCTAATGCCTTAGTAACAGTAAAAGATAACAAATTCCTAATTACTTGTATAAATTCCGGTAACGATGATAAACTTGTGTTAACACCTAGAGTCCATGAATCTGAACTAGTTACAATCGAATCTTCAAATGAAATCCCAATAAACTCAACAAATACCTATACGTTACGGGATGATCGAAACAAAGTGGATAAACTCATTCGCAGAGATCACCTCAATGAAGAAGAAAATCAATCCCTGACTAAAATTGTCACGGAGTTCTCAGATATATTCATCACAGAAAACGAACCTTTGACATTCACAAATCACACCAAACACATAATCCCTACTACATCAGACACACCTATTAATACAAAGACTTATCGATTTCCGTATGTGCATCAACAAGAAGTAAAAACACAAGTCCAAAAGATGCTAGATCAAAATATTATTCAGCCAAGTTCATCTCCTTGGAGCAGCCCTATTTGGGTAGTCCCCAAGAAATCAGACGCGTCAGGCAAACAGAAATGGCGTATAGTCATAGACTATCGCAAGCTTAATGATATCACTATAGGAGACAGTTATCCTTTGCCCAACATAACCGACATTCTAGACAAGCTGGGCCATTCCATTTACTTCACTACCTTAGATCTTGCCTCGGGATTTCACCAAATCGAACTTGAACCTAAAGATATCCCAAAAACAGCGTTTAACACACCATACGGACATTACGAGTTCCTTAGAATGCCATTCGGTTTGAAAAATGCACCTGCTACTTTTCAGCGTGCCATGGACAGTGTTCTCCAGGGCTTACAAGGTGAACGTTGTTTTGTCTACCTGGATGATATAGTAGTATTCGCATCTAGTCTCCAGGAACACGAACAGAAGCTTACTGAAATCTTTAACCGTCTTAGGAAAAACGGTCTGAAAGTCCAACCCGATAAATGCGAATTTATGCGGAAAGAAGTTGCTTACTTAGGACATATTATTTCTAGTGAGGGTGTAAAACCAAATCCAGATAAAGTTAAAGCAGTCAGAGAATTTCCAGTTCCTAAATCTTGTAAAGACATAAAATCATTTCTAGGCCTTGCAGGTTATTATAGACGCTTTATAGCAAACTTCAGTAAAATAACAAAACCTTTAACAGGACTCCTAAAGAAAGACATACCTTTCATTTGGGGTGAATCGCAACAACGCGCTTTCGATACTTGTAAAAATATTCTCACTACATCACCTATATTACAATATCCAGATTTCAGTAAAGAATTCGTCCTAACAACAGATGCCTCGATTCACGCCATTGGTGCCATTCTCTCACAAGGTGAAGTCGGTAAAGACTTACCCATAGCATATGCCTCACGCACTCTTAATAAAGCCGAATCTAATTATTCTACTATAGAACGCGAACTCCTTGCAATCGTATGGGCTGTAAAACACTTCCGTCCCTATTTATTCGGCAGAAAATTCAAGATCGTTACCGATCACAAACCTTTAACGTGGCTTTTCTCCATCAAAGACCCAGGTAGTCGTCTTGTCCGCTGGAGATTAAAACTAGAGGAGTACGACTACGAAATTACCTATAAAGCAGGAAAAATTAACACAAATGCAGATGCATTATCTCGCCCACCAATAATGAACTCAAATGTTATAGATTTAACTTCAAATGATCTACCGTCTTCCAATTCTACTGATTATCTACAAATGAACTATGAACATTTTATATCACAGAATGTTTCTTTTGATAGTCCGAAATTAAAAATATCTCCTGATAATCTCCTAGATCCACGGCATAAAAATATACTTATTCCTATATCTTGCCAACTCTCAGATCGAAATAATATTTTTAATGAAGCCATTGAGTCCTGTTCTCAGACAAAACCTTATTTAGAAAAACCTAAATCACTATACGACGTCGATCTCCTTATTTCAGATAAAAACCAAAACTTATACTTCTGTCCCACAAGACCTACACATTTCGATCCTTGGGATTCAGAAAGTTACTTCAAATCACTTTTATCCTGTTTACAACAAAACAAAATTGAATCTCTTTTTGTACCTGATTTGCAAAATGATCTCACCTGTAAATTGAAAGGCAACGAACAATTACGCATCACATCTTATTTAGCTGAAACATACGATTGTGATATTACAATCTGTAAAAACAATGTCAAATATCCTAAACCCGAAGAAATTCCACAAATACTGCAGACTTTCCACGATGAACCTCTTTCAGGACATCGCGGTATCTTAGAAACTAACAGAAAAATACGTGAAAACTTCTTTTGGAAAGGCATGACAAATGATATCAAAAACTACATCGATTCATGTGTTACTTGCCAGCGTAATAAAATACAACGGAAAAACTTTCAAGCTCCTATGATAATTACATCGCAATCAACTGAACCATTCGAACGAGTTTCTATGGACCTTGTCTCTTATCCAGATATTAGCGATAACAACAATAAATACGTTTTAACTCTTCAAGACGATCTAACTCGATTTGTACAAGCCTATCCTATTCCCGATAAAGAAGCCGTAACTGTGGCTAAAGAATTAATTCACTTTTGTCAACATTACGGTGTTCCTAAAAGATTTCATTCCGATCAAGGCACTGAATTCACGAACAACGTTTTAAAACAATTGACAAAATTTCTCGGTTCCAATCATACTTTCAATACTGCATACCATCCTCAAACAAATGGTGCTCTCGAAAGGTTCCATGCTACTTTACGCGATCACATCCGAATGTATCACAGTCGTCGTCTTAAGAACTGGGATAAAATTATACCTTTTGCAATTATGTGTCATAATACCTCAGTTAATAGTTCCACTAATTACACACCTCACGAACTATTATTTGGTTATAAACCACGTCCATTTTATAATATTAAAACTATCCCCGACTACACAGCCTGTGACTATCTAAAAGATCTAAACGAACGGTTAAGAATTGCTCGAGACTCAGCCCTTAAGAACTTGCAAACTATGAAAGAAAAAGCTAAAGATCGATATGATAGTCAGATTAAAAACTTCGCTCAATATCAAATAGGTAGTAAAGTTATGTTAAGGATTCCTAATCCAAATAATTTGGACCCTAAATGGGAAGGGCCTTACCAAGTTATACGCGTTGGTTTCAATCATAATTATATTATTCAGAAAGCCAATCGTAACCAACTAGTGCATGCAAACAGGCTTAGACCATACCATTTGCATGAAACTTTAGTTTAGCAATAGATAGTTACAGTTAAGATATTTTTCTATTTTAGTATAATTCACTTAATCCTAAATTTAAATTCTAGTATTCGATTTTACTCTTACAGGGTCAGCTCCACAGCAGCTCTATCCTCTAACCCTTATAACTTTCACAACATTATGCAAAACCCTTACATTAGTTTCGTTATTTGCTCAATTCTAAAATTATTTTTATACATTCTTCTCTACAAATTTTATGTCTATATTAAGAACTACATTATAAATAAACGTAAAGTCAAGTCGCAATCTGACTTAAATCAAATTCTATCGGTTTCAGGGCAACCACGGGAATTGTTGCCAATCTAACCCAACCGCTGTCTACACATGCCGGACTATTTTATAAGGAAGAAGGCTCTATCTCCATATCTGATGACTCATGGAAACTCATCGTTTACCGGGATCTCAAACCACTATTTATTGCTCATGAATCCTTAAAACGTTTAGCTTCTAGATTCGAACAATTTTATATAAAATACCCCGCTTTTCCTAATGTACTCTCTACTAAATCGTATCTTAAGACTAATCTCGATAAAATAGATAATAGACTTTCTGAATTAAATATTTATTTAGGTAAAAATTCTAGACAGAAAAGAGAACTTATAGATGGGCTTAGTACCTTATTGAAATACCTCATTGGTACTCCAGATGCTAAAGATGCGAAACATTACGACGAATGTATCGATATGCTTGAGAAACGTGAACTCGATCTCACGTCTTTAATGCAGAAACAAATCCAAATAACATCCAGTACCATTAAAAATTTCAATGAAACGATATTTAAAATCTCGTATGATGAACAAGTCATAAATGAAAACATTGATCGTTTAAATCAATATCTTAATAGCACCTCTAAAACTATTTTCGATTTAAAAGTTACGGAAGAAATTTCATCCATCTCAATTTTAATATTAGAATCGGTTACCAATCTCGAAAACGAGATTGACGATTGCCTTTCGAGTATTTTATTTGCAAAATCAAACATAATTCATCACTCAATCATTTCTCTTAATAAACTTTACCAACAACTTATTTTATCCAACCACGCTAGATCTAATAAACAATTAGTTAACCCTGTTACTATCGACAATATTAATAAAATCCTAGATTCGTCTCAACTCTCTGCTTATGTTTACTCAAATAGATTAGTTTATATATTAGATTTCCCACTCATTAAACCTGAATCCTTCAAACTCTACCATATCTACTCAATTCCTATCCAACATCCCAATTCCTCACTCTATACCACCATCCTACCAGAGCATAAGTATTTGGCCACAAACCCTAGCGGTGAAAACTATGTATCCACGAGCTCTCTGGACAACTGCAAGACATACGCTGAAAGGAGAAGCGTGTGCCGAGATAGCATCGTCTACAACTCTGATACACGACCTGTTTGTGAGCTACAAATTCTACTCAGCGTCTCGAACAACATACCGAACATCTGTA
Organism: Diachrysia chrysitis; assembly: GCA_932294365.1. NCBI lineage: Eukaryota > Metazoa > Arthropoda > Insecta > Lepidoptera > Noctuidae > Diachrysia > Diachrysia chrysitis. The sequence goes on from OW028661.1 coordinate 7,039,338, forward strand.
CAACTACAACCTTTGCCGCACAAATCAACACATTCCAACGCTTGGAAAACAACAGATGGCTCTACATCCTTAGCAACGCAGCACAGTGCATCCTTCAATGCAACAATCAAGTCTCGCATCACAACATCTACGGTTCAGGAATTATTACTCTTGAAGAAAACTGTAAACTTCACACTGGATACAGTACTCTATCAGCACGCCAAAGTAAAGAAGACAACGTCACATTTCCGATTATAGTTCCTGACATCAGAACGGAAGATTGTTTCGACGAAACTGAAGATCATCACTTTCCAAACCTTCTACCAATCTCAATCAACGAAACACCATTGGACTCACTTAACAACCTCAAACATCAACTCGATAAACATAACGAGGAAATCCAGAAGATAAAAGAAAAGCCTTTCATCCAACGACACCAGAACCGGTTTTCTTGGTTCTACTTCGCATCAGGGACCCTCATGTTATTATTCTTGATGTATAAATTGTTCAGAAGATGTCTACGAGTCCCATATACTTTTGGTCGAAATAATGATGACAACCACTGCATCCAGATCTTCAACAACTGCTTCGGTAGAACATCACGACGACTACATCGATCAACACATCACGTCCAGAACATCCCGATGACCACGTTGAGCCAAACCACAACATCATGTATCTCCGAAGACGACAGCGACGACAATTCCTCCACTCCAAAAAGATTCGGCGCTAACGCCCAATCTTTATTCTAGGTGGGGAGGTGTTATATAATATAACATTCTTTCACATGTGCTTATTTCACATATACCTTATTTTACATTATACAATATAACATTCTTTCACATATGCTTATTTCACATATACCTTATTTTACATATGCATCTACATTGTTAATATTGTTTACTTCATTTATGTTTAGCTTTATTTCAGTAACGATCTGTATAATGTATTGTTAATATCTAATGTACCTCATTTAGCTAACGACTATTTACTATTCTCACTGTTCCAAAAGTTGTTATTAAGTTATTAGTCAATAAGTGATAATTTAAGTTATTATTTACTTTTCCCATCTATTTCTTTGTATAAATACGTGTCCTTAATTTTAAGTCAGTTAGTTCTATTCCTACATTCAAATGTAAAACTTGTATCTGATCTTAAATAAAAATAATATTTTATTTTTAAAGTCGTTTTTACCACTATCACATAACAACTGCTAGAAAGTCAAAATTTTCAGGGGATGATTTCAATTGTTAGCTTACTTTTTAACATAGTGTTGTATACCCGGATTTCGTCACTAACTGACTGATGATGATCAAAACTGTTAGTAAGGGTAATTCCTGAAGTTATGAGAGAGCTGAAATTTGGTGTATAAGCTAGCATTGGCACACAAACAACATAAATCTGATAATCGCAGGCCGACTTTGAAACAGACATTTGTGGATTACGCAAATGTTTTCCAATGCGGGGATCGCATGCACCCGCAGCACGTCGCGCAGTGGTAATTGGCGCGGTGACCTATATACCAGTCGGTTATCAGTGCAGTTATTTTATATAATTACGACGTACCTCCTCCTATAAATCAGCAAAATTCCGTTCATTGCAAAAAAGTGTAGCGCAAGGTTTGCTACACAGACACAGATGCAAACTAGAAACATCGCCGTTTGTTTACCCCGCGATAAGACGATAATAATATATTCTGACGTTCCGTTGACAGGGTCTGCTTATGAATTGAAGGCTGTGAATATTGACGGGTGCGGCCAGAAGCTTCCTTGCTACGTCACCTTGGGTGAAGATGTACCCGTTAGCTTGGACTTCTATGCCGGTAAGTAAGTTATAGCTCTAGGCTCTAGCATTGCACAGTCGGGACTCCATGTTGAAAAATATTTACTTAATGAAATATTTACATATTTTGGCGGGTTTCTAAATATCAGGGTAAGTAACTTTGCCAATGAAGACTACCTTTATTGCGCTTGCCAGTCGATCACTGGTTCGTCAGCTTTTAAGGCCCACCAACAAACTAAGGAATGACCTCGCGTGCGACTTGCGCACCTGGTGGCCAAATTAATAACAGTATCCCTCATTGACAAGAATGTCCCTGACACAGATATACCATAGATACCAAGCGACATAGAAATTATACCCAAGAGAGAAACGATTACTACTGTGTAATTGTTACTGTGCCTACTCGATTTTGTATCTTCAGCTCAAAGATAACGAGTTCATTAGCTTGACAACATACATAATGTAACAAAAAATAATAAGACATCCCGACTAGACCCGATTTGATCTTGAATGTTAGGAGGTCGTATAATATCAAAGTTGTTATTTCGCTTTATTTCATCATAATATTATGCTGATAAAGAAATAATAAAAAGTAAAATAGCGAGGTCACAATGACGAACACTTTAGCTTATATCTTCTAGTATTGATGTATTTTTAAACAGTGTATTTTAATTTCTATTGCAGATTTTGTGTCGCGCAACTTAGATCAAGATGTAGTGATCAACATAAACCATATAAACTTAAAAACGCAAGTAAGTCCTGGTAAGTATTTAAATTTATTAAGTACGATTTTCCCATTTTCCGAGAAATACCAATTTAGCATTTACAGGTAATAATGAAGCTTAATAGCTTTATCAAATATTAATCAAAGTTAATTTGTAATGAGAACCAGATAAAATATTTATTACCTATTGGAATTGATAGCTAAAGGTAATGTACCTTATTAATCAATGCAAGGAATTGACACATTAGGCACCTACTTACTCTTCAATTAGTCACTCTTATCATAGAGTAGGTACGGTAATCAAAATCGTATGAGTGGGAAGAATACCTAAAAATGTTATTATAGCTAAAATAAAAGAATACCTACCTCAAAATTATTTAAACATTCATAAATCAGATAAGATGGACACAACTCAAAACAAACTTACAAAACTAGACAGTTACTTTGCGGTTTCATTACCAAGAAACTTAAGATTAAAATCAGTCTTAACTTCGCAGTTGTGGTCATGGTGTTGTGTATGTTTTTAAATAAACAGGGATGAGTTACGTTCCTTTATTTGCATGAGTAGGTTCTAGTGTGGGTGCCAACTTAAAAGCTCAATAATATACGTACCTATCTACTAATCTATTCTTCTGTTAGTGCCATTTTCAACTTTTTCCAAGTCTTTTTAATTTTTTTTTGGGTAGGCTCACAATAGTAGGTGTCTACCGAAAGGTAGTTTAATATCATTATTTATACTGTAAAATCATGTACCTATCTAATGCATAAAGATGCACGTAGAGTGGCATATGTAAGGCTATGTTACAACTTTATTAATATGCTCGATACATGCTCCACGTTGGTTCCGGTCCACAGCAAAATTGTCACGTCCTTTGGCTAAGTACTTATTTATTAAAACTGCATAAAATACTAATTAAAGGGACAGAGGCACACCCACGGTATAGATTATGGGCACACCGTTGCCAGCTTACCTTCTCCAAACATTCGGAAACTCAAAATAAAAACAATGTAAACATTTCTACTTCGTGACGAAAATGCACGCCTGGAATAATTTGAATTTTCAGAGATAGAACGGAAGATACGGAAACTTATATTACTACTAGTTAGTACTAGCGCCCTGCCCCGGGTCGAACGGGTAGACAAAATACAAACCTTTTTCTTGAATCACTCAATCCATTGTGCATTGGTGAAAACCAAATGAAAATATTTTTAATCCCCGTCAGGAAGATTGTTAAAAAACATTAGACACGTATCTTTTCTCCCAACGACAGAGGTTATAAAATGACGGACATGAAATGAGTTTTAAATCGATCCAGAATGGGGTAGATGACTGGGAATTAAAAGTCAAAATAAAATTAGTCCTTCAGTTAGATAAAAAAAAAATAGAAACGTTTATATTTTGAAGAAAAGGAAAAAAAAACTTTTTTCTTCGATGGGTATAGGTACCTCAGAGGTGGTCCTATATGAATTTCATTGAAGTCGGTTCCTATTTACATTTATGTGTAATCAATTACTTATTTCACAGTTTAGACTTGTAGAGGTAAGTATACCGTTAAATATCTTGGTGTCCTCTAGTGAATATGTAAATGTTAAATTTTCAGAGCGGTGTGAGATCTACGACTGCCCGGTGACGACGGATACTGTGACCTCCTTTACCAGCGTGATGTCAGTGCCGACCAGTATTGCATTGGTAAATATATTGTAATCCTACTTCATATTTGATTTTACTACTCATCCATACTACTTTATATTATAAATGCGGAAGTAACTCTGTCTGTCTATCTATTACGCTTTCACGCTTAAACCACATAACAGAATTTCCTTCTTTTTCTTTTAATTTCTGCCTTTAGATGAAATTTTTTAAAAATTATATAGACGTAGATAAATATACGGTTAACCTTATTTACCAGACACAGAAATCGGTTTGAGATCATATCAAAGATATGCCATAACGCGTTTTGTATAAATTAGAAGAAATTACGTTGGTTAGGAACTAATTTATTTTAGACTTGCGTGTGACTTTTTTAGCCAATGGTATCTCAGAACAGTAAAAAGGAGATCAACCCAATACAGATTTAAAAATTTATATAGTCACAATAAAATGACAGTCACGGGAATGACTTCAGGTTTTGCAAAATGCAATGCAAAGGATCATTAAACTCGACGACTCGACTAATCGCGACTCATGAAGGTTTCATTCAATATCAACTCTACAAAAAGTAGTTAGGTATGTTTAGCTAGTTTATAATCAATCAATCGTGAAGTGGGTAATTATTACATTCGTGCTGTTGAGCACCCATGATCATTGCTAAATATTTTAATTATGAACGGCAGTCTTTGTGTTACATTGTAGTCAATATGTAGGTACCTGCATATTTTAACATTACCTATTTAGGGCTGATTTTTTCATTGCCAAATAGTTTTATCCGAGGATAAATTTAGAGTTTTTGACAGTTCTTTCACGCAAAATTTCAGACGTCAATTTTATACCACGAATAAAAAAATCTGGCGTTAGAAAAATCAAAGACATGGCCAAGGTTGTAGTATTAGGATAGAGAGACTTTTGGTGGTCTGTGATTAGGATATTATATAATGTCAATTAGTTTGTGAACGCATTTGTCTTTTACGTTAGGACATAATATATCCCTGATCATTCTCCTACCTAAAATACTTTCCGTCGTCAAAGAATTGACGCAAAGAACAAAACCATTTTTTTTTGTCGGTACCATTCTAGAATAGTCTAGTAGTAGTTAGTAAACTAAATACCTACCTATAATATTGTAATCTGCTCTCCTAATGTCTCTACTTTGTGCATTGGCTAAACTATTTGAAAAGCTTGTTCACCACGAGATATATCCATTTGTTCAACATTGTATAATTCCGGAGCAACATGGCTTTGTAAAACGAAAGAGTACTGTTACCAACTTAATGATTTTTACTACCTATTTGTTTAATAATATGGACAGCAGAGCCCAAACTGATACGATCTACACTGATTTCAAAAAAGCTTTCGATAGAGTTGACCATAAAATACTTTTAAACAAAATCTCATTTAATGGCATCAGAGGCAATCTACTGCGCTGGTTTCAGTCATATATTAGTAATCGTAACCAAACTATAGTAAGTAACGGGTATCATTCTGACACATTTCTGGCAACATCTGGAGTTCCGCAGGGGTCAATTTTGGGCCCTTTATTGTTTATAATTTATATTAATGATATCAGTAGTTGCTTCCAAAATAGTAAATTCTTGTTATACGCCGACGACCTTAAAATTTTTAAAACAATTACATCTATCAACGACTGTTACCTCCTTCAAGACGATTTAAATAGATTATCTGATTATTGTCTAAAAAATAAACTAAAATTAAGTATTCCTAAATGTAAATATGTTAATTTCACAAAAAACAAAAAAATTATTAATAGTAATTATTGTCTCTGCGATGAACTCCTTCTCAATGAAACAGAAATATATGATCTGGGTGTTCTTTTGGATTCCAAACTGCACCTTAATTTACATATTGAAAAAATAATAGCCAAGGCTTTCCAAATGTACAATCTTGTTATAAGATCATCGTCCAACTTTAAACGCCCAGTCACATATCTATATCTATTTAATTTCTTAGTACGACCACAAGTAGAATATGCGTGTATGATATGGGACCCTTACTATGCAAAATATAACCTAGCATTAGAAAGAATACAGCGTAAGTTTTTGAAAACATTGCAGTATAAGTGTCATTTGTCGCGTCTCCCTTATGAGGAGTCATTGCGGAAATTTAAATTGCAAACTTTACACTCTAGGCGTTTGTTACTCCAAGCCATGATGCTCCGTGGATTGATACACAATAAGTTTGATTGCCCTGAACTTGTGAATAATATATTTTATATCGTGCCCAGAACCGTGTTTAGACGAGACGCGCGCGCTTACCCACTCTTTGCCACGACCACTAGTCGAACAAATGCGGGCGAGCGGGCGCCTCTCCACAGATTAGTTAAAATATATAACCAATATTTTGTTAAGATAGACATATTTTCCCTATCTCATAATGTATTTAAAAAGGAATTGGTTAATGCACTCAAGACCGAATGATTTAGTATAAGATTAGAATTAGCCCTACCTCTCATCCATACTGTATTTAAGTAAAAAATAATAATAATAGTAATATGTGGAAACGTTGTTGATTGTACGTTAACCTACTTTATTGTATAAGTACTTAGATGTAAGACAAAATGTACAATTGTTTGTTTTCCCAAATAAAATAAAATAAAAATAAAATAAAATAATGTAGACCATTCTACTTATAAGATTATCCCAAAAAGATTATAATTTCAACAACAGTAATTTGGTCACGAAACGGCCTGGCCACATATTTTAACTAGGGTGTAGGGTTTGTAGATTCACGCAGAACGCTATACGCTATGATGTATGATGTAGAGTTATCTGAATAACTTTTTTACAATGCTAGCAATATGTACTCGTCTTGGCGTTACTTTAAGTACATAAAAATGTTTTTAGTGGGATGGCTTTATTTTTTTAAATAAATAATAATATCCTTTTGAAATATTTACAGAACCAGCGAGGCTATCTGCGATGGAGGATTGAAAATGAATTTGGAAATCAAGTTTTGTGTTATTCGGTGCTCGTCCAGACGCAGAGTCCATTGCAAAAGGTGCTGCGTAAATATTTGAGAGCCGTGGCCGACTATAAGAACTGACCCCAACACCCCATCTTCTTCCACCCTTTTAACGAACCAATTAAAACGAGCTACATACTTACTTATTTATTCCAGAAATTTGGTGTTTTGTATTATAAGGGTTTCACAATGTGGTGACCTAACCCCTACTAGGAGATCAACGAAAATAATCGTTTAAATTTCCTGAAACTTGTTAGTCAAAAACTAAATATGTTTTAGTAGATTAAAATTATGGATGAAAAGAAGCTTCGAGCAGAAGTAAATAAACTTTCTGTTGAATCTTAAAAATCGTAATAATGTTTAATAAGGTTTGCTATAAATACAACAAAACAGGCTACATGGCATACATATCGAATGAATGACCGAAATCCTATTAAGATAGAAAAACGTTACAATTTCTTTTCGATAAGCCTCGTGACTTTGTCACTTCGATACATTTGAGTGATTTGACCAGCGTTAACTATTGCAAAAATGACACTTTTCTACAGGAGCTGTAAAACGAATAAGTACTTTAAGACCAAGAAAGAATCCTCATTTTTTGCGTCGAAGCTAGAATGATTTAAAATGAGATTTCACAAAAGTAGGATTTGTATGTCTTGTTTCATTTAATAAGACATCAATCAAATCTATTTAAAATAAGGATTTTATATCCAATATTTTTCTTCTAAGTATTATTTTATTTAAAAATTTGTGTTTAGATACCTTCTGATCTTATGTAATAAAGAGACTGACTATTTTGTTAACAATTGTATCATTTAAACATTTTGGTGTTATCGTACAAGTAATTAAGCAATTTTATATAAAAATGGCTAGAGGAGAAGGTGGTAATAATGGCACACCACTTTTATTTGGGCGTCAAACTTAAAAAATAAAAGGAAAACAAATGAAACAAAGATATAACCGGTTTTCTTATTTATTTACCCGTACTAAACTACCTGTCGAATAAAGTAAAGTGTATCAGTTTATGAAAAAAAAAAAGTGCTGAAAAAGTTTTGCCACTTCGCGATAAAGTGTGGGTGATATGGTGAACAAAGTTCATCGATAAAAATTACACATATTGTCGCCTTCATGATCTGCACAGACGGAGCCCATTAGTTACAGTTCTGGCAGTAAATTACTCTTATCTACGTCTATTGCTGGATTATCTAATTAGTATCACACTTAATATTTGTAGCAAATCTTCAGATATTACAAATTAACAAACTTATGATTTGTTTTTCATTGCGACGTAAGCAATAAACTTAACGGAGGCAACTATTAATAAAAAAAGTCGTGTACTATAGATAACTCTAAATAATAAGGCCTAATAAAACACTAGGCATTATAAAACACTATGAGGGGCCAAATTACTAGCAATCTGGAATTTATAAACCGACCTCAATGAATAAACACATATTTTATATTATATACAAATATTTTGTATACAGTGTTGACACGACCTATGAGACACAAATTTTAGGTGCCATTTTCAGGCCATTTACCTACCTACCAAAATCAATTTCCTAAATAGGAGCAGTACTTAGTTTAGCCTACAGTTTTAATTTGAAAAATGTAAAATGCAATTGTTGTTTCCAAACAATCTTATTATTATCAATGAACATCACCAGCGCCGCCCTACGAAACGCTTCTTTGCCGGCTAGTTTCCGCCTCCTTTCCTAGCCTGCGACTTCGTTCGCGTCTCAAAGCAATTATTGCTCTGAGGTTCGCGTAGAAGTCGAAAATAGTTTTTGACATTTCAATTTTAAAGAGTATTGCAGCCTCTAAGATTTTATGTGACTTCAACGTTTTTTTAATAAAATCGGATTGAGTTTGCAAACATTTGTCAAAACAAAATGTAATTTAAATAAAAAGTACTAAGCAGTACTGATATCAACTTCGATGGAAATACCCCTTTCTAACACCGTTAGGCGATAAGTTTTAATAAAATACGAAACACGTCTTTCGTCAATTCTGTTAAATAGAATGTTTATGCAAAATTTGAAGTAAGTAGACTGGACCAATGAATCATGTTGTCCCATACAAAGGGGTAGGGTTGTATTTCTTAATTTTCATGGGTTGTGCTCTGTAACGGGAATACCCGGTCCTTTGAAAGGATTACGTCAACATAGGTCCAACACACAGCGGCCTTGTTGAGAACTTCACTCTAGACTGGTCATACATACACTTTACTCTCTGTATAGGTTTGCAGCTACAATTGATGAGGTTATTTATTGTGAAAACAGTCAAATGAGTGGGTAAACAATAGGAAATATTTTTTAACAGGTATGTAGTGTGAATGAATTATTAATAGTTTCGTTCTATCGGAATTAATTACTATGCATTTATCATGTGACCACCTGACGACAGTGTCCATGTCATGCTCGACAAGGCGACACGTTTCCATGACATCGGTGCCCGCGCGCAGTATACACAGATCATCTGTAAACATATGCGCCGAGGTACCTATGCAGTACTGCTCCAACCAAGATGTTAACATGCAACAATTAGCATAAAGGCCCGCATCCGGACCCATGGGGTAGGTACACCACATCGGACCATTTCTTCTCACCAAAATAGTTATAGGATTGCCAATATTTTTCAAAATAAATATATTAGTATTTTTGCAATAAGTTAAAAACATATAATATGTTTCTAACCTACACTTCAAAAACTATAATCTTAGATGTCTTACTAAATCCCCGGTCAGCACAACGGTTTGTCGAGAAAAAATAATTTATTTTTATGGCTTAATACCTAGGTAAACAATATTTCTTAGCAAAGAATAACGTTTATAAACAGGTGGAAACCTGCTAAAGTATTAAACTTTAATTAATTCATGAAGCTTACCATGACACGAAAAGCTATGTGCTATCTTAGTAATTTGTATTTAATAGTTGTATTAAAAAATAGTAAGGGCGACCCTCGTTGCTATATGAAGAATTGATCAAGACTTGAATGAGTTTTGTACTAGTCCGCGTTCAGGAAATTAAGATCGATTCCACTTGAGAGTTAGGAGAATGAAGCGGTGAAAATTTGTAGATTAAGTACTTAATACGCACCTAATAACCGCACTACTTATATCAAATGATGATCTAATTTTTCCCATTGAATTATAAGCCACCATGTAAAATCCTTCCTAAGTACCTATTAATCTTATCTATCTTATCTATCTAATTCAATGTCATATTTATTACTCTGTAAGTTATCGAAATTTCATTCCTCCTCATACCATGCCCCGTACCACAATAGACTTTTTATTACAGGTTTCTATACCAGATTTCCTATATACATTTGTTTTGTTCGTTTAAAAGCATCATTTCGGAGTTCAGTTCAGAAAGCTGAGGTAGACTTCAGCATTCTCATTGCGTTCTATTCACTCGTCTGTCCTCCGCCCCTTTCACTGCCAATTATTCCGAACCATACGTTATTGCTTACGTGTATTTTTGCCGAATTACTTACACATTTTTCCTTTTAGTTTCACTGGTATCTTAGAATCACAAATCATATCTGCCATCTGTCGCCAGATAGGCCAACTTGTAGAACCTTTTTGGTATGAATGGTTATTAAGCTTTGTAATTCAATACAATGTGCACTAAACTTTACGTGTGTAGGTTCTGTACCTACTTGCTTAATTATTATTGATGTTTATAGGTAAGCTTTTATTAAGTTTTTACAACTTTTTTTCGAAAATACAGAAATTCTCAGAAGAGATTAACTGCGACAATCAAAATTTGGTGTGGAATGTATACGTATGACATCAAAACAGACAATCAAACAAGGCTACACATGCTTCAAGCTCCGGTGTATTTTTTTGTAACAGATACATTATATTCTTAGATTTATTATTAATAAATCGATTCTCAATATCACCCATTATCTTCATCTGCATAACTCATAAATTCTGCAAGGCATCTGTTTAAGTGTAACGAACCTGCCTCCCACTATATATTGGCAGCCACGATCGCGGCCAACTTATTTTACTTAGTACTTTACACGAGTGTTATTCACTGCGGTTAGTCGTCCTCACTCCTCTCCCGCACTATAGTGGTGTGGTCGCACTGTCGCAGCTCCGCGTCAGATTTGCTATTATCCGAGCGTGACCGGCATCGGCACGACACTGTCCAACTCCAGCCTTCGCCGCGACCCGACAGACGCAACAATGGTGGCACTCCGGACAGTTGTGTGGCTCTGCGTGCTGGCGATCGCCGCCGCCACTAACGTGCAGCAATGTAAAGGTGAGCCTCGCTTTACATAAGCCCATTAGAACTCGACCTGCTTTCTTCGCTTTATGAGTTCACAGTAAACATACTGTTATTGTTTCCTAATACTATGTCGTTGTGTGGACCGCTAACTTGCTCAGTTAAGGTCAGGTACAAGTTTGAAAATAGAGAAAATACATGTTGCCTATTTAGTACCGGTAAGCCAGTAAATAAATTCTAATTACTTTTTTAAATCATTGCGGTGTACTTATTTCAAAATTTAAATAAATGCTGTTTTGCACAAATTTTACAAAATAGAAAAACTAATTGATTGTGTCAAATAGGTTTGTGTAACTGATGAAGAACTTCGCTGCACTCTATTCAGACTATGCGAGATACAGCGTACACACCATTTTCTCATGTTACAGATAGTTATTAGTTACAAATGAAACAATACAATAGTACAAAGTATAATGAGAATTGCCCAGTCGTATAACAACGCAGCATTACATACCTAGTAAGATTAAGCAAACTGCATGACTTCATTATTAGCTTGACCTATGTCCTCTCTTTGTTAGAATTGTATCCAGTGGCGGGAGATAGGTACTACCTACCCGGTTCTTATAATATTATGTTTACTACAAATGTATTATTTTAAGAACCAACTTAATAATTTGTTAGAAACCAACAAAAACAAAGTACCCAGCTTCGTTGCAAAACAGCAAAATTATATTTTAAAGGTAGGTAGGTAACTAAATAAAATGTAGATAAATATTAAAATTACAAATGATCAACACATTTCTGGCAAGAAAATCATAGAAAAATAGTTTTATTTTTTCACATTATTTATTATATTTGACCATCAACTGTGTCCATGAATAACTCGTGTAGGTGTAAATTGCCCATTGTATGTAAGTGTAAATTATTATTGCTCCAAGCGAACATGAAAATCATAAATAAATCATTCTGTTTACAATCATAATTATTACGGCTACATTTTATGAAGAAGTAGATAGGTATTCGGTAGTTAGGTACCTAATTACTGAAAATGGAAAATATAAAACAACTTAAAACTTGAGATTTTTGAATGTTAAATGCGCATAAACTTTCAAAGTGGTACTTGTATAAACAAATCAATACTTTGTTAGAATAAAAAAGTACCATCCCCAAGTTTAGTTTCGTGTAAGCCTTTTATTTATTTATACTTTATGCAAGTTGTGCATAGAGGCGGACTTAATGCCTTATGGCATTTTCTTTTCGATTAACTTTCGATTAAAGCTAAGCTATAAAATTGACGCAAACGGTGCATGTAAAATAAGATTACCTTTCAATATTTATGATCTCTTTTACTGCGTTGTAACTTCTTCGAACTAAAGGATATATTATTGTAATTGGTTTCCTGCGCTTCTAGCTTCAAAGTTATTTATCTGCAAGCTATAAATTATAAATATAACGTACGTACGAATTGGTCATAAAAACTACACAGGTTCTAAGGAGTTCTGACTTCATCATGCAATTAATCTGAATACCTTGATAAATATACCTATATTTAAACGTTAAACCTTTCGTGAGGTTACAGAAGGATATCTTTTATAATCATAATCGATTTTTGATGTTACTTTCTTCAGTTGAACTTTTATTATCTTTTTAAAAACATTCAAACACAGAAAGTTGGTATCATCGATACACAAGTCATATATTTTGCAAACATGTAGGGAGGTAGGCATATAATTTTATCTTAATGTTTACTTTGTTTATTTCATTGAAAATTATTAAACAGAGTAGTTCAATTAATTATTGCTTATTACGAGCAATAAGTTTAAAGTAAACATAAAAGTCTCACTTATGATGAATCAGATGACATCTCATTATTTTCTAATCAAAATGTTTTTAGACATTACTTTCAGCCAATATTAAAAAGAACAACTCTGATGATCAGATACCTAAGGATACGATTATGCGAACGTTTATAGGTAGTTGTGCTTCCACGGTCATGGCTAACTAGTCCAGTGCCAACTGCAATTAGCTATCACAAGAATATAATTATAGCAACAAACTTGCTCGCATCTTGTCAATAGATAGTAAAAAACAATTGTAGAAGAGTTTTTTCCCTCATTCAAGGCTAACTTTTGTAGATATCAGTGTAGTGTGAATTACATAAAAATTTTTGACTTTTTTTGGTTTTATAAAAACAAACTGTTTTTTCTAGAACATTTTGTTTTATTTAAGAAATAATGCGCGGCAAACATTATAAAACCTTGTTCTGTACAACAATAGATACGTTAATAAAATAGGTATGTGCAGTATTGTTTATTCATTAGCTTCTATTATATCACCTATCAATAATCATTTTAAAGCATAGGTAGGTAGGTAAGTTAAGTACGCAATAAAAAAAATATTTATCATTTCAGAAATTATAAATAGGCATTATACACTAGGAACCTAATTGAGTTTGAAAGTATCAAATTATAATCGTATTAAAATCCAAAGGGGACCCTATTCGGGAAATAATAACATAATAATAATCTAAATATAATAATAATTATGTGTCATTATCACGTAACGCGTAACTGCCACAGCATGTTATCTTATTCAAATATATTTGATGATATCCTCTTTTGAATACAAATTCATGTCCGTTTCTTGGATAACAAGTGGTCGGCGAGTAAAACATCTTTGTTCAGGCCTACACCTGTTTTTTATTTAAATGTGTATTATAGCATGTGTACACCTATTAACATTCAGACCACAATAACCGTGACACGTTCTTGTGCATACAAACGTTATACTAGTGTACCGACGATTCGGCGCTTTGTTAGCAAGTAAGATCTTCGAAACAATATCTTTTCATAAATTAGATTGCATATTCAGCCCACTACCTATAACTTTCTTCAGGAAAAGAATAAAGTCTCTTTTAAAACCACTTAAAAATGAAGATTAGAGGATTTGTTACGCGAAATCTAGCTCAAATTTGAATCGATTTAAAAAAATTACATAAATGAGCTTAGCTACATTTTACGTTACGGTGTCATTACATTAATTATACTAATAAGAAAAAAATGACAAGAATGCAAATATAATCAATAATAAGAAAACCAAAAAAAAAATTGGAGGGACCAAATTATTCCATGTCAATTAGTTAAAATAAATGCAACAATATGTAGGCCTAGGCAGGTACCTACTAGATAATTATAATGGACCCATATAAATTGTATCAAAACTGATTTAGTAGTTTGGTTTTCAAATAAAAATAAATTTAATCACTTTTTGGTATTTGGAATTTTGATTAACTATTGGTTTATTGGTTATTTTAGACTCAGAAAGGCTGTCTATGGCCTCGTTAGATATAGTTTCGAACCCGCCCATTATCGATTGTGCATTCATCGGAAACTAGATAATTTTATGATATATAACTAGATAGTTTATATATATAACTTAATTATTTCTTCTAACTTTGAAAAATATCACGATTTCCTCTTTAACTTTATCTTTCATCTACTTTTTCACTCTCGTAAGGGTAGGTATATTTACAAAAACTTTAGAAAACGTGTTTGTTCATCAATTGCTAATTAGAAGCTTGTAAGTTTATGCAATGTCATGCTTCTAACTTTGAAAATGACGGATGCCCATTATCGTACAATACTTCATTCCTCTTTTTTACCCTTTAGGTGAGGTAGGTCTTATCTACTTCTATACTAATATAATCTATACTAATATTATAAAGAAGAAAAGTTTGTGTGTTTGTAT
This sequence comes from Diachrysia chrysitis, assembly GCA_932294365.1. Classification (NCBI taxonomy): domain Eukaryota; kingdom Metazoa; phylum Arthropoda; class Insecta; order Lepidoptera; family Noctuidae; genus Diachrysia; species Diachrysia chrysitis. Next base: position 7,054,444 of record OW028661.1, read on the forward strand.
ATTTGTTAAATTGTAAGGGGTAATCTCGGAATCTACTGAACCGATTTTAAAAATTCTTTCACCAATAGGTAGCCACATTATTGCTGAGTGTCATAGGTTATATAAAAAACCGAAAAGTATAAAGGCTTTTACGTGGTAGTCCGGTTTGCAAAGTGAATCGGAGAAAAAACGGTCGAATGAAAGCGTTTCTTACGAACGCTGCCTTAACTATGAAAGATATATTTTTGAGGTCTAGAGAAAAGATGTGGAGCTTGAAAATACCTACAAAAAAGTCAACGACAGCATATGTCTAACTTTTATATTTAAGTTACAAAAAGTAGTTTTTTAATATTAGTATAGATAATTTAAGTTTTAATATTAATAAAATAATTTAAATCGTTAGGTCATAATAATATGTACTAAAAAAGGATTATTAACATTATGCCCAACGAAGTGGGCACGGGTCAGCTAGTTACTTATATAGTTGATAAAAAGTACGTATATAATAAGTATTTTTTAGTTTCTGGGTTGATAAGTGACTGCCGGATTGTCTCTTTATAATAAGTATAATAGGTATAAATAGAAATAGATGTGTTCTTGAAATTTACGCTAATTCCGTACCAAATTTTATTGAAATCCGTTCGATTTTTTAAAGTGTGCCTATATAGTTAGCGAGTATTTTAATTATAAACCTAAGTACTATTGCCATTATATTTTAGTATTATAGTATACTTTAACATCTCTTTATTGAGCTATTAGGTATATCATCTCTCTATACATACCTACTTATAACAAAAATTAGCGAAGCTTGTTGAATGAAGAAAATCAGGGCGTACCTACTCAATACTTATTATTGGCTCCATTATAAATATTTATTACTTACCTTGTTTTTCAATTTGAATATACCTAATGTATGTATAAGAATTTTTCATTTATGACAATGTTTATTACGCCTGTTATCTTTTCTAATCACGTAACTAGGAATAGTCCGCCGTGATCCACTTTGAATGCAAAGTGCTTGGAATATTTAAATCCAATATACAGTATCTATATTAGTAGATATACTACATTAGTGGTTGCGGTATGAAGCGCTCTTTGAGATGCGCTTTGCAAAATGTAACCTCTTTCGGACTTTCGGCGAGAACCTTAATCTGCAGACTAAAAGAAAAAACTAACTACTTAGGTACGTCAGAAATGTTCACTAAGGGCACCCCCTGTTGGGTTCGGACCTCGACTTAGTGCGTTGTAACAATCTTTAATAAGGCAAAAACAAAATATTAAGAGACATAGGTATGTATTTTTATTGCTAGTTTAGCCGGCTCGGGCCAGCTTGATTTAGTGACTTGGGGGGAGGGGCAGGGGGGGTAATATTAGCCATTAAAGTGTCCGTAGTAATCATTCGTTTGTTGTCTCGTGGTGATTAGGTACAACTTGCTGACTGACGTCGTTTTCGTAGTGACAGTAATTTAGATTTACTGATTCAATGCCAATTCGATTTAGATATTGTCTCTACATCGTGTCGATTTGAATCATTCACACCAGTGTTGCCTCAATAGATGATTGATTTCGAGGTTCACAATGACTGACAAAAAGCTTTTTATTATTACCATGAATAGCTTTTTTGTCTGTCAACTGTATTCTTATATTCAAAATGTTAAATCGATTTTTATACTTACGGGTCAAAAGTTTATTGTAGATAATTATGTTGTACGATATACTGATATTATTTAACACTACGTAGCAACAGACCTGTCACAACATAGGCACAAGCAAGAAAACAATTGTGCAATTACGATCTCTGTGGTCGCGTGGCATAAACACCGGTTTTCAAGGTATCGCTAGGTCTGAGGTAGCGAGGTCCCGGGTTCGATCCCCAGACGGGTCGATGTAGAAAAATACTTTTCTACATCGACCGGTCTGGGGTCTTTGGTCCGCCTGTTTGTGGTACCTTCGTTGTCTCTTTAACCATAACACAAATGCTTTAGCTACTAACTTCGGGTTCAGACTTTCAGAGCAACGTAAGCGTTGTTGTCCATATCTTTCAACTCTACTAATTTTTATTATTTAAATCGGTACCTAATTAGTTTTTAGTCGACTGTGTTAAAAGAACACATCGAAGCATATAGTAATTATACCCATTATTTAAACTTGTTTTACATCTGAACGGGATAAAAAACGCCCTTCAATAATTTAACAGATTATCTAAAATGGTACGCAATTACAATTGCTAAAATTGAACCGGTTTTCCAAGTTTTTATAGGCACTCATGGTTTACTAGTGACCAATTAAGTTAGATATCATATTTATTTTGACACAATATAAGATTTGTGTATTAACTGTGTCAAAATAAATAGCGCAAATTGTACATTAAAATGTTTAAGGTATGTTTAAACCTGCAACATACATTTTATGTACTTTCGTGTATCAAGCTTCCTTTGTACACTTTCTCGCAGCCATGCCAAGCAACTTAATTGTGTGGAAAAAACCACAGTTCTGATTATAAAATCGATTCATTTTTATACGACCCAACCACAAGTGTGGAATGGGTCTAGTGTACTTACATACTGAGTGTTGCGGTTTACGAACTGGTTAGAGAATTATCTAACAACCAGTTTGTGAACTTGAAAACATACACATATATCTATGTTGGTACCGACTATCCAGGTAACTATGCTGGTACTGGATCTATAGACGAGTTTTACATAAGGCTTTGACCATAGTGACCATTATACCGATCTAAACAATGGTTCTGATTATGTTGCATACAAACTAAACTTATATTAGGATAAAGTATACTATGTCGTTCAGTGTAAGTATAATGAACATAGCTGTTACATTCTAAATTAACACAAATTTTAATATTCATTAAAAGTTTTTTTCTATCAATAGGTACGTAAAAAGTGAAAAGATATTGTTACCTATAATCAATTCATATTCAATATATATTTTTCTTCTGAATTGTATAAAAATGGGCAAGGACGGACGTAAATTAGAGCTGTAAAATTAAGTTCGATCTAAAATTTCATACAAAAGAAGAGACGAAGAAACGTGTGAACACAGTGATGTTCAAGGCGTAAACTAGTTTCAGAAAAAAATTATAGAATAAAATAATTTATTCACACAATGGCTGCCTACAGACAACGTTTGTCTACAGTCAACAATTTGCTTAGATCAATACGTTCCAATATTAATAATGTTCAAACACTGAGCAAATGTTCTCAAATAAATTAATAATTCATTTATAATTGTTGTCGATGCACTCAAAAATTTGCGTCATGTAAATAGCCTCTGTATTTTTTTTGTTATTTACTAGCACGATAACTTGTACAGCTGTACCGCTGCGCCATAATTACATTGTTAATACCTATATTGTTTCCTCGAATTATAAACCATTATTCATCTCAACTGGACTTGCCTTTCGTAAGTTACCTACGTAGGTTATCTACGAATTTATGAATCACTGGTATAACCCGAAAGAAATGCCAAGTGACAATATTTGCAAGGACAAGGAAAAGCCAGTATGCAAGTAGATAATATGTACATAACCTAAATAAGGTCAGTGGTAAGCGCGCTGGAGAAGGACCCCAGTTGCTCTTGAATGGTTCACCAATCAATAGGGTGTCAACTTTTAAATACTTAGCGCATTTTCATTCCGCTGACCTCAGGGACGATGTAGATATTGAGAGAGAGCGCAGGGCTCTAGCGGTCCGTAGTAATATGTTGTCCCGTAGATTTGCACGGTGTACAGACCAAGTCAAAGAAACACTTTTAAAAGCTTATTGCTAAGTTTTACACGGGCAATCTGTTCGTCAATTGTACTAAGAGATCGCTGGATGTCCTGCGCGTCCAATATAACAACGCTTTCAGGATGTTGATGAGGCTGCCTCATTTCTGTAGCGCGTCGGAAATATTTGCGCAAGCCCGTACCGACGGTTTCTGCGCTATTATACGCAAAAAAAAACGCTGAGGAGAGTGAGGGACAGTCAAAACAGGATCCTGAGGACGGTGGCTGAGAGCTACAGCTCTCCGATTGTACAGCAGTTTGTGCGAAAGTTGATTGTTACTAATACTAGGCAAAAAGTTTTGTATGGTACTAACACTCTATGGATTTTTATGTCTGAAATAAAGCTATATTATTATTAAATATCTACCTAGGTATACTAAGCACGGACCTTTCAGCAAAATCACCATTTCCGTTCCCCACAAGCCACAACGATAGCATAGACAGGTAAAAAAAACAACCTATTGATTCACAATCACATCAGAATTCTAAACATATTCTGAGTAAGGTACCTACTTACACCTATTTCTTAAAAAATAACGAATATCTATACGTGCCTTCATTACTTAGCTATTTGCACTAAGTATAAGACGAAAAGTAACGACCTTAGATATTAGAAACCTATTGCTAAGTAAACTTTCATGCGACATGACAGATACCTAGTTGATGATGAACCACATGATTGATAGGTACCAACCATAAAAAAATATTAGTTACCTACCCAGAGCAATGAGGGTAGTCTTTGATAATATTTCGTAATTCAAATTCAATTCAAAACTCATTGATTTAAAATAGGCTAGCTAACAAACTAGCACTTTTAAAAAGTCAACATTAAAATGGACAGCACCCTGATTCGCCCAGCCTTCACCGCTTCCTAAGTTCTCTGGCTGTGGAGAAGAAACGGCGCAAAAAACTTCGCAGCAGTGCGCGGTCTTTCTGATAGCAATACTAATAAAGATCATTTAAGGGCCCGCGCCAAATAAAGAAGAGTTTAACGTCCATACGTGCCATTGTGAAACAGGCATAAAAACACAAATAAGAGTAATTTTAGTTAGAGACATAATTTTGTCTGCATTTGTAACACCTATTAGTGTCAGTACCGTTACGTCTCGGTAAAATGATTGGGTAATATTATCAGCCGGTTTTCCACCACTTCACGCGCATTGATTACGCAGTATTACCTACCCACAGACTAAAGAGATTAGGTAATACTGGTACAGATCGCAAAACCCAAGCCTTGACCTCTAAGAGATTCTAAATTCTTTTTAAAGGCACAAATAGAAACAAAGATCGTCAAACTGTTCGATAGTAGAAATCACAGAAAAAGTATTAGGCTAAAAAAAAATAAGTAAGTAGGAACGTGACTTGCAACCGTGTACCTTTATTTTTTTTAATTCTCTACTATTAGTAATGACAATGTTATTTTCTTTATCTTACCTATGCACTAACTGCTCAGGTAATTTAGAACCAATTCAGCTATCTGGTAAGATAAATATAAAAATATTTTTTTAATAATTTTACACATTTGGCGACATGACACTATCTATTATTAGCTAACCTCGAAACAAATATCTGTAGGTCGAACAGAAGTTCTCTTAAAAATCAAACTTCGATCTCAAGTTCATACAGTCGCAAAACTAACACGGTACTTCAAATACTTCATAGTGGTGATTAATGAATCGTTTGCGTGGACTTTGCGATTACGATTTATACGTCAAAATGTATCTCTGCTCGCAGTGAGAACTTTTAGGATTTTGCTAGAACTTTACCATTTTTACCCACTGGACGACTGGGGCGGTATGGCGGTTAACCGACTTTAACCGACAAAACCCCTTTTGTGCTTTTCTTTCCAATTTAAAGCAAACAGCAAAGCAGGGAGACTTGCATTCTAGGAGCCATCTAGTGACTTTTCTTGAAGTAACATAAAGTTGTACAGTAATTTCAAACCTACCAATAATTTAAGTTAATATTTGTTTATCACCTACCTAACACTCATTTGTATTCAATGTCAAGACCAGGGTCACACACAATGACTTCCTTATGGTTATCACTGGCATCCAGTTTTTTTATATCAATAATAGGTAAATATGCCTTTATTTTGTTTCTTGGTGAAATTTTGGAAAGAGGTAACAAAAGGTTTTAGCCACTGTTTGGTAATAGTAATTCCGCCCAAAAATTATAATCTGTCCGATAATTAATATGCAATAAGTAATGTAAAAAAAAAACCGTCTTCAGTGAAATTTATATGGGACCACCTCTGAGATATACGCTATCTAGATTAGAAATATACATAATATATAAAAAAAAAAATCGATCGACAACTGCCGGAGATATCGCATAACAAACATGCAAAAAAACTACCGTCGAATTGGAAACCTCCATTTGAAATGGCTTAAAAATAAATGTAAATTCTCTTGTATGAATAGTCTGTCTGGATCTGGACATGGATTCAAATAAAGTTATATTTTCTTTATTTCCAGACCAAAGCTTCGACAACCTCAGTGAAAGCGTGGTATTGGTGTCATGCAAGAAACAGCCCTGTCGCCTCAGGAAAGGAACTAAACAAGAAATCACAATTACTTTTACACCGGGTAAGAACAAACTTCTATCTAGATATGACTATGAATGATATTATTATACAAGTTTGGTAGGCTCTCTCCTACGTCCGAAGAGAGGACAAAACAGGGTTATTATGATCTAAGGGTTGCCGACCAGAGTCGATAAGATCCCTTTTCGTACCCCAGAATAGATTACAGACTACAATTGCGCGACATGCTACACGTTTAGGCCGCGCATGGAATAACCTTTATTAATACTATGCTGATCGAAAGGGTTTGAATGTTCTTTGAGTTTGTGTAATTTCAATGTTTGTAAATCCCTTCTAATATATTATATAATTCCTTGCAACGGAAGTCTTATATAATAACTTTATAAGTAGGTACCTAGTCACGGCTCAAGAAGTGGATAGATATTTAATTCCTATCATTACAAAAGTGAATAACACAGTTACATACCTCACTGGCAGGGGACAAACATTTTTTCCAAGTTTGTGTTTTTGCCTGTGGGATTTAATGTTTGAGTTAACAAAATGAAAACTACTAGGTATGCAGGAAAATATCTCTGCGTACCTAGCAGTAGTTAATCGGTTATACCGTACGTACCAACTAGCGCTCTGCGTTGGCAAAAACCTGCATTTACCAATGGACTAATAAATCGAACTTAATATTTTACAGTTAAGGACATACTCACTGTGTTCAATAAAGTCGAAGCGGAGGTGTTTGGCGTTCCCTTGCCGTTTGTCGGTGTCGACAAAGAACCAATTTGCGACAAAATCTTCTTAGAAAACGGAGAAAAAGCTTCCTGTCCGCTTAAGAGCGGAACTAAATATACTTACAAAGACTCTTTCCCCATATTAGAATTTTATCCCATGATAAGTGTTCGAGTGCACTGGGCACTGGCAGAGAATAAAGAAAGCAAAAATTATATTATATGCTTTGAAGTGCCCGCCGTAATAGTCTAACTTAGACACAAAACCGTTTAATTAAGAATGTGAATGTAATAAATTTAATTTTAAAATTGAAATGAAACCATTTTGAATGGATGTTATTTAAATATTCCCGACATTTAAGTAGATTCTGTTGGAACATGGAGACTGAATGAGAATATACGATCCTTTCAAAATAGTTTAAATTAATTGTAGTAAAATCAAATAAATCACAATAAATATCTTTTTTTATTTTGTAAGAGTAAGGCAATACTACGAATAAATAATAATAATGTTTGTTAGACTAAGTGATAACTAAAGTGTAATTGATTACGTAATTCGTGGAATTGTTAAGATGTAAGCGACTATAATAAAAGTGATGAAATATAAGTATACGTATCTAGTATTCCTTTAGACATTAAATAGTTCTTTATCCTTAATATGTCAAACAATGCCAGAGTTCATTCCATTTTCTTTGTTTGACGTAGGTACTTAGGTATAGAAAGCTTATTATGTATATGGCGCTATGGTATCGCCACAGAATATATAATAGTACTGACGTACAGAACTTGCACTCCTTTGATCTTGAAGAAAGCCGCCATTATAATAGCCTACAAAATTTACAACGCACCTGGTGCATTTGAAATCGCACCTTACGTGTACGCTCACAAGAGCGCAATTCCTATGTGTTCAGAATTTACCTACACCACAGCTCCAGCGTCAGGGTTGTACAAGAAAAGTAAAATAAATAACAACATAAATTTAAGAATCATTTATTGTATATAGGTACACCTTAATGTAGTGTTTAATATATTTTTTACCGTCTCTTAAGTACCTATTATTAAATTTTGAGTAAGAAATTATAGTAGATCAATAAAAGAATGATGAACAAGAAAAAGGAAATTACACAAGAAAAATAGTTATGACTCGCTTCTGAATATAAGTATATCTACACCCCTTTCTACTACCTAAGTAATTCCACTGACTTCTCGAAAATAAATAATTACGAGTAAAATAAACAAAATACTAATATTTCTTACCTTCCAGAATCTTTCGGTAAAGCAACAAAAGAAAACTTTGAATCCTTCTGTTAATTGCGACAGCCGTCCACGCTCGATTCTCCGTTATTAAAGATGTGTACAGCGAAATAATTACATTTGTACCACAAAAAAAACCTTGCGTTGCGACGATGGTAGACGGACCGAATTATTCGTATAGGCACGCGTGTACTCATAAGTACTCGTAAGCGCGGGGCGGCCCTGACTGATTTGCAACTTCAAGTTGTCGCGCGCTGTAGGTGCTTATCGCGTAGATATTGGCGAGTTACGGAGGCTTGGTAATGCCACCTTTTCGTAAGGTACTACGTCTAAGTAACATTTACTAGATATTAGCCAACCAGACTCGTATATAGTTGTGAATCCACAATACAATCCTTATAGTAGACTATTTTAAATGTATCACGATACATAGGCAAAGGGCGAAAAGACCACAAATCCCCATTGCTGAGAAAAAGTCAATGGGGAATTGTGTAATAATTCGTGGAGACTTTGGGAAATGCATAAGTATATCTAAATTTCTAAAAAAGAAAACAATAAATAAAAACTTTGTAATAAAACAAATATAATTGATATATTTATAAAAGTAAAATATTTAACTTAATATTATGAGGCAGTTTTAATACTTACTATTAAATTATCACATTGGTATAAAACCAACATGGCGCCATTTTGCGTGAAATTATTATTACCTACGTTAAATACAATTGATATAAGTACATTTTACGACACATCGATTGAAAGTATTTTTCCAAATAAAAGAGATAGATGCTTTCATTGTCATGGAATAAACATAAATATTTAAATGTTTCAATCTCTCAATTTAATAGAATATAATAATTATGTAATAACAGATAAAATTATTAGAGCTGGCTCGAATTCAAAAAGTGGTATATATTTAAATTGAAACACTACTCTGCTTAACTTTCTGTTCATCCAAACGTCAGTGGTAATAACTAAAAACTATAACAAACCTTACTGCTTTCAAATAAAGCGCTGACGATATCAAACTATTACCACTGATGTGCGGCATACTAAACCTAAATGCAATTGCAAAAAAATCTGCATAAAAGTGTTGCTAAGTCTATTTTCCAGTACGACGCATGAGGATCTATGAAACCAAATAACTCTTGAAAATAAATACATGAACATTGTATTATTAGTTATATAGTAGGAATTATGTATTTGTTGACATCAATATTAGACCTCGAAAACAAACATAGTACATGGTATGGACTGGCACGACCTTTGAAATTATTTATTCTGCATAAGGATGTCGGTAGATCACATGAAAAGGTCATCAAATATTAAAATTTTACTTCAAGGTAAAATTCGGCAAATTGTTTGTTTAATTTGAATTTTATACGAATACTTATTTAAAAACGATTGTTTTTGTGTTTCCATTTTAGAAATCATTATTTTTAAAGTTTTGCTGTCTATACCGTGTAATACGTAGTACTATATATTATTCTGTAGTAATATCAAGTTTACATATCTTTTGCTCATTAATCTCAGTAATAAAGACCGCTCATTCTTCTTAAGCCCATTTCGATTGATTCTTACAGTGACATTTATAATAAGTTTTTAGTTAGAGATCAAACAGTAAATTGATATTCGTTTATACTTGATTGTATACAAAAAAAGCGGAACTCCGCAGTGATATAAAATAGAGTGAGCTACTGAGCTAGTGATACATTCTGTACGAGAATGAGTGACAGATCACATTACATCAGTATTACTGATAAACCTTATTTATATCAGTCACTCAGGAGCTACACAACTCAAGCTTAGTACCTACTTGTCACTAACATTTATAACAGGCATGTAAACATAAAATGCCAAAATAGTATTCAGTATTTGAGAAATTGCTAATGCAATTGAATATAAACCGATCCTATTTACTAAGAGACAAACCTACTACCCCACCACAATTTGCGAAGCATTTGTCGCTTTCAGAGTCGTGCAAACAGCTATAACATGAGCTCAGTGCTTGAAGGCACTGCGGTGAAATACGGAGCCGGTGTTCCACATTAAGCGGATGTCTCGTCAATAATACCTTTTTGATAAATACCAGTTACTTCTCACTTGTTAGCAGGTTAGTACTAAGCGATTAGTATTAATGAAAAATACTACGATCGTGTAAACTAGGCACTATCAGCTATGCCAGCGCCACTAACGACAACTGGACAACTAAAAATGCGTAGGGTTACCAACAGCCATAAATACAATGTTGATCTATAGAAAAATTGTATTAATGCTATTGCCTATAAGGTAACATAGTAAATTGATCTTCCATTGTTCTTTTGCATATATTTTAGGCAATTTTATTACTCCGAGATTTGGTGTAGATGGACTGACATCAACTTTCTTAAATTCTTAAGTTTTTTTTACGTGTGTAAGTGTTTAGGTAAGTATACTTTGGATATAAGACAGAAAAAACTTGGCACAGGAGGTACCTATATTGAAAGTCGACACAATTAATTTTCTAACAAGACCGGGTTATGAACAAATTTGAGCTCTTAATAGTATGCTGCTGTTTGGTTTAAGCATAATGCATAAACCTTTGGGTACCATACTTTGGATACTTTTCAAAGTGCGTCTTTTATACAGGGTTGATTTTTTGTAGATTTCCTTCACACTACGTACGTATACTATCCGTGGACAGTGCAAAATACGAAAATAAAAGTAAAACACAAACACCATTTCTAAACTCCACTCACCTGTAAAGTAACAAGGCGGCAAGGTTGCGCGTCGAAGTCTGTCGGAGGGCGGCGCGTTTGATGTTTATGGATAAAATAAGATTAATACACGTAACTGATAGTGTAATTGTTTTTTGGTACATAGCCTAAAAATGGTACTTAAAATAATTGGTATAAAGGAAATCTCATAGGTCGTGTCAACCCTGTATAAATATATTTGTGTTATAAAAATAAATAACTTACATACATATTAATATTATTTGTGACATAACAGACCTGAATAAAGTAAAACCCTGTTAACATATACCTAATTAGATATATATGTATAACCTTATCACTATATCCTAAGAAAAATTCAAGGCTATCTGTCAGGTACCGGATATAAGTTACCTAATATTCTAGTTGGTACCTTAAGGAAAGCATCCTTTTGATTACCGCAATTCGATGGGGATTCCTGAGAAAAATAACTGTCCATATTCTTGAGAAGAGATTGTGAAGGGTCTGTGCCTACTTCATATTCATCAATTGCTTGATACACTGCCTGGAACAACACACAACAATATAGTAAGAAATGTGCTTTATTATCAACATTTTATAATGAGGAACACAGACATTGAACTCTTGAAAAACTAGAAATAAATGCAGTGATTTAGAATTTTTATTTTCTTATCAAGTAGAATACCGCAAATAAGCATAGAATTAGAGACAAAAAATACTATAAGCTATTTTAAATATTTTTTATTAATAAATATATAAATACCTGGAAAGCTGGTTGCTTATTGTTGTGGAAGGCCTTGCGGCTGCCGTGCAGCAGGTAGACGCCGCGCGCCGTGGCGTCCGCGCACGCGTCGCCGTACATGCACTGGTCCGAGCGGTAGTTGTAGCGGCACGACAGCACGAGCACCGCGCTCTCGTGGTAGTGGAATATTATGTTTATTATATCCTATGGAACAAATATTTGTCAATTTATACTAATAATACTTTCATTATTATAAAGAAATTCTTGACAAAACTGCCTGACACTAAAGCCACGTACAGACTGGTGGAACGTAACATGAAACGTATCATGCAACGAAATAATTAGCCGTACACTTGCTGCAATGTATCACGAAAGGTAACACACAATGTAACAATTTCACATAGTTTGAACGTCTTTCGCGGGCTAACTGTGCATTTCATGCGCTCGCTACGAGCATTTCAAATCGTGCGCGAAGCGATCCGTGATTTGTCGGTTTTTCGGACGAACACAAAGGGGCGCACAGTGTGCGCGAAGCAGAGGCTTTGGAGGTTTGTAGTGGCTGCGCGGTTCAGTCGCACTTACAACGCTTACAACGAACATGCAATGAAAGGCAGAATTATAAATTTCATGTTACTTTTCATCAGTCTGTTCTCACCAAAACAGCTTACACTGGAGTAAGCTTTTATATATAGAGCTTATAGGTACTAGTCAAAGTTTTATATGTATGTGCAGTTAGCTGCATGCCTGCCTATCAGTAGTGGTTCTTTGGCATTGACCGCGGCTTTACTTCAGTGCCGTAAAGTTGACACTCGTAATCGGGATGTTGACAATTTTTATAATTATCCGTCTTTTCGATATTGAAAAAATATTATAGATATAAATGAATACATAAACTAGATACGTATTTTTTCATTTGTGTCTTAAACAAAATATTACGAAGATACAGCGAAAGGAAACCTCGCGTGACGTCTCTGTTACACTACAAATTTAGCCAAATTTTGACGCCACAAGCCCCCACTGTTGAACTTTAAAGTTCTTGATCCTTGGTCTATTTTTATTATTTAATAAGGAAAAAAAATCGTGTCTAATATTTTTAAATATCTAAACGGACATTAAAAAAGATAAGTCAACATCCGTATTTGTGTTATCATTGAAATGTCCACTGAAGTACAAAAACTGTTGACCACTCAAGTACAAAAATTCAACACAAATCTAACAATGCTTTCTGTAATATTTGTATATTTAGATTATTTACCTGCTAGTCTTTAAATCTCAACTCATCATTTATTCCCATTTTGTGGGATAATCAGATTATAACAAAAACCTACCTGGTCACCCCATGGTATATAAAGTTTCCATTTCAGCATGATTGGTGTCACATAGTCAACCCAGCCAAACGATCTCATCCTAGTCAAATTCATCAACATCACTCCCGAATTGAGACCTAGAACATAACAAACAATTCTTTTGATTACTGAGTTTAGTATTTTACCTACCTACTTAGGATTTTACTATTTTATATACAAATTTGAGTAAATATGATGCTTTATTATTAATACAAAACACCACTTATTCTATTCTTAAATACATTAACATCTAACACAATAAGATCTCACCAAACTGTCTGCACTTTATTTTAATACAATAAGTTAAAATTGATTAAAACTTCAAAATTAAATTCTTTGTATATAATATAACTTCTCATTCATTAAATTCTTTAATTGCCACTTTTCTACAATCTTACAAATCTGAATTAGATTAAGATGGTTAAGAGCTTAATATTTTATTGTATATAAGCACCTACCATATTTTCCATAAAATGGATGTTTAGCAAATCTTGGATACCATGAGATATTGGGGTTATCATCTTCTAATGTCATTGCAGATATCTGTATATTGTTGAACTTGGTGAAAAACTGCCAGAGTTCCTCGACTGGCCCCAGGAACAATGTATCAGTGTCCACATATATCATAGCATCGATGTGAGGTATCAGCTTCTGAAATATACATTTACTATTATGAACTGAAATCTGTCACCAGACTGATATATCTGTAGATATCTGATATTAAAGTATCTCCACAACCACCGATCATAAAGGATATATTTTTGTGGCCAGGAAGTCCTATGAGACCCCAATAATAAACTTGTTAAGAGTCTCAAAGCAAATTGTATTATTAACAGACAAATCAAACTGAAAGTCTTTTATTATTAAGTTAAGAAGTGTTAGGTCATACTTACAGGGATAAATAAACGTTGGGCTGCACATTTACTGAATAGGTTCATCCAGTCTTGCTCATGTTCCTTAGGAAATGTTACTTTATGTAATTCAAATTCTAACTGATTGTTTGTGATATGTTTCCACTTTGTTAATGTTTCATTAAATTTAGGTCTTAGACTGTCGTCGGCAAATATCACAAAATGTATTCGTACTCGTGTAAACAACAATGCGGATTTCACGACGTTTAAAGACTCGTTAAATCTGGAGTCGCAAACTACGAATGATAAAACAACTCGTTCAACCTCAGCACTACCCTTAATTTTCATGGTCCTTAAAAATAAAGGGTTGACATGTTTTAATAGCTCTTTTTACAACATAATTTCGTTCAACTGTTACTAAAGCTTAACTTACTTCGATACGAGCAGCAGTTTGTCAGGCGCATTTTTTTTATTACTACTTATTTGAGAGTACATATATATAACAACCAAACTACTCAATAGAAAGAAAATCATCGTTTTTAGGGATAACTTTTTCATTTTAGTTCTTTCTACTTATCGACAGTTTTGTCTGGCCAAATTATTATTATTATTTTGTAACAACAAACTATAAATATTCCAAACATGACATTCATAACACTATGTTGGCAGCAGTGTTAGTCTGTCATGTCATGTCAGTGGTAATGTCACGCAAAAACCCATCAAAGACTATATCAGATGGACTGGCCACACCTACAGATACGGTGTGTATAACTACAAAACCGGCGGCACGACAAATGGCCGCCCTTAATAAGTATGCAATAATGAGAGCTTCATGCACAGGTCATCGCATGCATGCAGGCATCGATATCGACCTTTAACCAATAAGTATTTATTACTAGCGGTTTCCCGCGACTCCGCCCACGTGGATGTGGGTTATCGCTGCATTAATCATTGTCGCTGCAAAAAGTCTATGTCCTTTCTCGGGTTCTAGATTATCTGTGTATCAAATTTCATTTAAATCGGTTCAGTAGTTTTTGCGTAAAAGCGCGACAGATAGACAAACAGACAAAGTTACTTACACATTTATAATATTAGTAAAGATTTTATTTATAAAATATTCGAATGGTTAAAGCCCGATCACACGTGTACACACGCTTATGTTTAACGCAGCTGTAGTGGCAAGAATTAAAAATGTATAGGTAATGAATACTTTTTGTGTTTTAAAAAGTTACAACTTGTAAACTATTAGACAAACTCATAAGTTTCAAGCTTTGTCCCCAAGAAAAACTGTTTATAAAAACAACATTTCGAGTTAATACATAACCCTACTGAACCGTAAATCGGTTTGACTGTTGGAAAAAAAATGTTAATATGTAGGTATGATATCAAATCAATTACAAAGCGATGGTTTTTAACAAAACAATTGTAGTAATAAGACATAACTATTTCGGAGGTCACATACTCTAAACGTCAAAGTGTCAAACCCGGGGCATGACAAATGATGTAACTAACCATGATGTTTCTTGGCAAAGAATTTGCATATAAAATATGCCATCTCTTTCATCGAACAACATTACACAGTATAACAGTCGATAGTTTTATATAATCAAGGTATACCAGTGTCATGACCAGTGTAGAATAGGACACCTCTTCTTGTTTCTGTATTCAAAGGTGTTATGAGCCACAGATGACATTGCCGATGATGCCGATTACCAACCTACTAACAGACATAGCCGCGTCTACCGCCCCAGATTTTTCACAAAACATCGTTAGAAAACTTAAATTAGTGTTGTAGTAAGCCACACCATTAATTTTAGTTTTTGCATGTTTTATTCGGAAAAATATTTAGCCCAAACGCCTTATTTATGTTTTCTAACAAATGTTTTTGTAGATTTTTTCGCAGTAGACATGACTTTACTTTCTACTCTTAAACACAGCGCAACCATATGTCAAAGTTGTCAAACTTATATCACGATTGACATTTCACAAACTGTCACTTCCAGTCACGTCTGCGGTTCTGTTTACATTTTGTTATTTTTTATCATTTTTACTCGTGAAGGTGCACTGAACTTGAATTTTGAGTCTGATTTTTAAAAGTTCATAAGATATATCTTAGCACAATCTTACAATGAGCGTAAAAACAGACGAACAATTGAAAGAAAAAATATTAAATGTAGCTAAGAAAAATCCAAAAGGCATATCCCATAAGGATATCACTGCGGCTATACCAGAAATATCTTCTGCTGACTTGGTAACGGCTATCAATGAACTCTTACAACAAGAATATTTTGATTTATTTAATCAAAACGGATCATTGATCTATCGGTAAGAAATCAGTACAAATTTATTATTTGATTGTTTCTATTATTATTTTTTAATAAAATTGCCTAAAAATTGTATATCAGCATCGATTTAAAAAGGCAGTTGTATATTTTAGAATTATTACTTAAAAAATTAAGAAATTCATGTTTAGAATAAATTGAGCAGTAAAAACTTTGAGCCTGAATATTGAAGAATAAAATAACATCATAACATCTAAATTATCTTACTGTTCATGTTTTACTGCTGTAATAATTTAAAAGTCACTCGAAAAAAAATTACCTCCCATGATTTTTTTCAACTGATCATAATAACACCCCTAATGTAATTTATAACAGTTGTACAAATGATTATTACTCAAGTACTTACTTAAACCACAAAATGTAATCTTAATAAAATCCTTTTCCTACCAGAATAAAAGCACAAACTAGTAAGCAAGCTGTAAAAGGAGCTGATAATGAAGAAAAAGTGGTATTTAATTTAATAGAAGAGGCTGGGAACAAAGGCATATGGATAAGAGACATAAGAGTTCGGTCTAACCTAGCAAACACACAACTGACAAAAGTATTAAAAAATTTGGAGAGCAAGAAACTCATCAAAGCTGTAAAATGTGTTAATGTAAGAGCTATAATGAATTAAAGAAAGCCGAGAGCTGCTTAAATCAAATCAAAATTAACTTACTATCAAACTGCTACTCTCTTTTAGTATGTACTAAAAGTAGTTGTCGGTTTATGTCTTATTTAATTCCACTATATTTATTAGCTAACTGCATTGACTAGAAATATGCATGAGCTTGTAAACCAATGTGAGCAAGATTTAGTTCATTCAATTCATATTATTTTTCAGGCCTCTAAAAAAAAGGTATACATGCTATATAATTTGGAACCAGACAGATCTATATCAGGAGGAGCTTGGTACCAAGATCAAGATTTTGAATCAGAGTTCGTAGATATACTTAATGTTCAATGCTATAGATTTTTAAGTCAGAGGTCTGACAAAATGAAAAACAACCCACGGGGACCAATTGTTGGCAGGACTCAGACATATGCCACAGCAGCTGAAGTACAGAAATATATTACTGACTTAGGAATAAGTAAAGTAAGTCACATATTAACTTGTTTTTTTTTTTATTCTAACAACATGAAATAATATTACATATATAGAAACATAACTAATGTAGGAATAAGTAAAGTAAGTCACATATTCACTTGTTTTTTTTTTATTCTAACAACATGAAATAATATTACATATATAGTAACATAACTAATGTCCTAATAAGTTAGCAAAAATAACATTAAGCATAAATATGTTTAAAGCACTCATTGTTGTAATAAACAAAATGCATAGCATTGTAATAATGACCCCTTAAATTTATGTAAATATTAATACTGCTGGACACCAAATGATTATATTGTTACCATGTGTTAATTTCATTTGTATTTCAGGTTCAACTTGATGTAGAAGATGTTATCACAATCTTAAATACTTTAGTGTATGATGGAAAAGCCGAGAGCAGTGTATACCCTGATGGTAGCAAAGTATACCGTGCAATAGAACCCCTTATACCAGCACCAGGACTTGTGCAGGTGCCATGTGGAGTGTGTCCCCTCATTCACAAATGTGCCTCCACAGGTCTCATTACACCTCAAGATTGTAATTATATGAAAGAATGGCTTGAATAATAAATTATGAAATAATACTCATGTTTTACTTATTTCTTGATGCCTACTTTATTTCTGTTTTAAACAGTTGTTATATATTCAGGTACTTAAATGCTAAAATATACAAAAACAAACTTTGTTTTGAGTACCACTAATGACAAGTACAAAACGAAACCTACTTATATCTATAAAGCAGTTCATTTAAGTGTGTGTTGCTTTTGTGACATAACATACAATAGAATACATATTATAATATGGTGAAATGTGAGCCTGTATACTATCTGTTTATGTACATAACAATATCAAGTATACAATAAATTACTTATTATTTTATCTAGCTCACATAAATTCTGTCCTGTTTTATAAAACATTATTTAAAACAACAGTAATTATAACTTGCTTTTGCTATTACATTTACTGCATGATTCAGTAAACACAAAGAAAAGATTTCAAAAAAACTGGCTGAAACATCTACTACAAACTCCACTTTCTCATACTGCAGGTCAGTATTAATATACAGTTATCACAGAATTCAAAATAAACTTCTAAAATTATTTTCTATATTGTATAATGCTGATGAAAGTATAGCAGCCTCTCTTTTTGGATAAAATGCTTTTTCTTCAGTTGTGGCATTCTTTTCCTCAACCACAACATGATTATTATTGTTATTGGGGAACAGAGAACTAAAAGCATCCATTTGAATATAGTTTAGAGACTGTAGAATCAAACCATTATTAGGGTAAGGAGTAGCGGTTACAATAACACTGTCATATCTATCATAATCAACCTTTTGGGGTTTTGGTGATTCTGGAGGTGGTGTTGCTGGTGGTGTCAACACTGGTGGCTCCTTGGGTAAGGTAGGAGGTGGAGTTGTTGGTTTCTGTCCACCTAAAAGCAAATAATATGTTAGAACTTTAAATATACTTATATGTAATAAACAAATATGTTGGTTATCATACTTATAGAATAAATAATCCTCTCCATTTCTCTAAGCTGTGTTTGCTGCCGTTGAACAGTGAAGTACAAATCAGTTATTGTATCAGCAATGTGTTTTGTTTCTTCTTCTCTTTTAGTTTCCTTTGCAGTTTCTTTTTTACTCTGCCTGCAACAATTAAAAGTTTTAATATTTGTAGACTATATATGGCACTATACTATTCAATGCTATTATTTGATATAAAATTGCAAAAGCTGCACTAAAATTACCTGTTATATTCAAGCAGTAATAATCCAGCTCCAATGACGAAAATAACAGATTCACCAAGTAGGTTAGCTCCAAGTTCAATAGCCATTTCTTGACTGAGGACTGGAATATTAACTGGCTTGCCCAAGTTTAAAATCCACATTTTCGCTTTTACTTCACACCAGTTATAGACTGCAAAGATAATTAACAAGAGGTCTAAATCCTTCTCTTTTACATGGGATATGACAGCATCAACCAAAATATTGTATTTTTTCGTTGGTTACGACATAAATGTTAACTAGAATTAGAAGTTTATACCAAGCAAGGTGACTAAATTTTTACAATAAATTGTTAAACATTAAACAAACTTACACTGCGCTGGAGGCATACAAACATAGGTCCTGAAAAATGGATTATTTTTGGCTCGTTCTTTGCAAATATTTGCGATGGGTTTACTTATTTGTTTTATTAACAAAGCTGATAGTTTTGCAATTGGAAATGCTCCTACGACCATTTTTAATAGTCTTTAATCACGTTCTAGACACGATAAATGGTTGTTTTATAATGCTAAAATAAAATATTATTCATGCACAAGGTTAAACTGTATTGACCATTACGTTGAGTTAAAGGAGTTGCCAGATCAAACCTCTAACGTACTTTATCTGTGCCTCTAACCTTCTATCAACAACTATAACGAGCAATCATTTTAAACTAAATTGATCAATAAAACATTTGGTAAAATATAGAAAGGTCAATTATATATTATTATAATTTATAATCAATATCAAACTTACAAATATTTACCTAAAAATTTAGTCTTTCAAGAAATTGAATGAAAAAGATTGTTCGAGGAAATGTTAGATTACATCAATGGGGGAAATACAAAAATGGTCATGCACAGACTACTTAGAGATGTGATCATGTAAAGTACTTTATTTCATGTCGTAGTCTTGTGGTAATGAGGAACTTTAAATTATTATAAAATTTTGTGCTGTAAGTACAAGACAATTTTGTAGTTCCCCTAGCAATAGTTTACAACCATTAATTCTACATCTATGTTTTCAACAGTTCCTTGACAGACTGTACACTGATATTTTTTAATATGGCAGGCCTAATTTGACAATAACATTAAAGGTCAATGTTGAGCGCCACAGCAGCGTAATGCGTATGAAAGTACTCTGTGCACAGAACATAATATACTCCTAACGGAGTATATATGTCCTGACTCTGTGGCGTATATGCTCGGATAGGCAGCGGAGCACCGCCGCCGGCCGGCCCGGCTTAATATTCTCCAGCAGCCGACTCTATCTCGCCACGCCGCGCTGCTCCGCTGCAGTGCGCTTTACTTTAATACTTAAGAAACAGTAAAAAGAACATTTTTTGGTAGCGTCTCGCCGTTTCCGCGCTGCACCCCTCCGCTGCGTTGTCACTCTAGCGCGAATTGTCCTTAAGGCTGGGCATGTATGGACGGTAGTCAAAGACCTTATAACACTTAAATACGGTAGTTGATTAATTCTCGGATTCAGTTTTCCGATCGCATAAGCCCCGCATAGGCACGGTTGTTTGCATTCGTTTTCTACGCTCCCTAATGCATATATAAAAGTACTCTGTGCCCTAATGCCAGAGCCCGTCACTGTCAATCGTGCTAAAATATAACTAAAT
Organism: Diachrysia chrysitis; assembly: GCA_932294365.1. Classification (NCBI taxonomy): domain Eukaryota; kingdom Metazoa; phylum Arthropoda; class Insecta; order Lepidoptera; family Noctuidae; genus Diachrysia; species Diachrysia chrysitis. The sequence continues at coordinate 7,075,200 of OW028661.1, forward strand.
TCTTTATTAGTTAAAAATAAAATAAAAAATATCTTATAACGAACTTAACTATATAAATATACAAATAAAGAAAACTATTAACTAATTAAAACCTACCTAACATAATGAAGAATGTTAACAAATTTTGATTATTAGCTCTCCATATTCTCTGTCAAAAATAAAAAATACTAGTGAAAGAATTACTTCGATACGTCAATTAGTTTCCGATTTAGAAGTAAAACAAGTTGAACCGCACGACGCGGGCTGCCGGTGACGTTGTGACGTCATTGTACAACACGCTCAGTCTGGCTCACTAAGTACGCTCGCGGTCGCGCGCCCGTACCGTCGAAATTATACTTAAATACTTTTAAATGTGTCCAATCCAAATACTAGGAAATCATGTGTTGTGCCTAAATGTAAAGATTGTGGTATTTTGCAAACTTTACCTGAAGGATCAGCAGTATTGGCAGTCAAAGGTTTCAAAAATATTGCGCATTTGCTACAACAAAATGGACATACCTAGTGTGAGCTCTGATCAGAAAATTCGTCCACATCGCTGTCGACTCGTGCTCAAAAGGATGGCGGCATTGCCACGTTGTAAGGCAAAGCTTACCCTATGTCCGCGAAGATCTAGGATCGTGATCTAGATTTCATGTGTAATGGCCACCTACGGGTTGGCAACCCTGAAATCCCGGTATGCATTTCTAAACGGAACGGGTTAGTCTTTAATCTGTGGGAACGGGGATTTCCCCAATGATTTTTTACGACGACAGTATATTTCATTAATTTTCTAGAGTTGTGGATAACTTCTTAAACGTTTTACACCATACGTTTTAATATTTTAATAACGATTGCTCACATATTTAATATTACAACATAGTTTTCATTCCACATTTGAGTTTTACCAAATTAAATTTCAATACGCGATTAACGTTAACAACTAAAAAAACTCACGACTTAACCTTTTATCCGTTTTGTCCATAAATGTTGATTAAAGTAAGAACCTAGAATGTGAGGAGCAAATTAAAGAATTTTTGAAAGGAAAGTGCAGAAAGGTTGCTTTATAATTTGCCAATTTATTTACGGTTGTATTTATCAAACACTAAAGTGTAATCGATCTATATATATAAAAGGAGAAGGCCTAACTCACTGACTCATATTCACCCAGCCAGCCTAAACCCTTGGACCTGACAAGTTGAATTTGCACAGGTTTTGTTAGAAACAAAACCTGTGCAAATTCAACTTGTCAGGTCTAAATGCGTGGACGAGGAATAAAAGGAAATTTTTACGAAATTCAACCCTTAAGTGGGAGAAAAAGGTTTTCAAAGTTTATATGGAAATCCGTCCTTTTTAAAAGTAAGAGGCATGAAATTTTATATAGGTACGAGCTTTAAATCTGGTTAGAAATAAATATACACGTATTTGTTTTCTTTTAAATCTACCCTCTAAAGGGCAAAATAGGGGTTAGAAGTTTATGTAGAAAGTTCGTCGGTTTTAAAACGGTTTAAATAAGACATAGACGCTCTATTCATACAAATTATAGAAAAATCACACCCAGACACAGAACAAAATAATGATCATGCTCATCACACAAAGATTTATCCTAGGTGGGAATCAAACCCACGATCTCCGGTTTAGCAGTCAGGGCCACTAACCACTGGACCAACAGGCTAATCGAAATATTACGGAATGCTAAGTATAGGAGTAGGAGGTAGTCAAGAAAACTCTAAAAGGGTTTTTAGCGTTCCCCTATAATACCCATGATATTAGAATTTAATACTTCCATCTTTACCATGTTAGAAAAAATAATTAGATTAATATTTAAAAAATCTTCTAATATATAAAAATCCCGTGTCAGTGTGTGAAGTCCTACGAAACGGCTCGACTGATTTTTATGAAACATTTTGTGTATTCTGTATTTGGTAGCTCTGAGAATAGGTTGGCTATTGTTTATAACCCTAGGTGATGAGGGTGGCCGTGGCAAAACGTTTGCCGCGTCAGCTAGTTGTATAATATAAATAAAACAAGACGCATTATAAGTTGTACTTGCAAAAAAAATTTATTTCTTAGAATTAAATATCCATTTTATACTGAGTTATACTACTTTTATCTGGAAAGCTAGTTCGCAATATAAACATGCTGTTAACTTCAGGAGTAGAATCTAGAGTTTCCAAGTACCCAAACCAGTATATGACTAAGCCTGGCCCGAACCTATTCCAATAACATGACAGTTGTTCCTTTAAATATCCTGAATGATTTTCTTCGTCTCCAAAGAGGGCTTTGCTTTCAACCCAGTTTACAATAAAACCATCTACTGCTATAGGAACATCTAATTTAAAATCTGGTGTCTTATCATACCCTCTTGACCTCAGTACATTTTCATCAGAAAATGTGATGTTCATTAATCTCAATTCTCTTTCCAATCTTAACTCATATTCCAAACCTATTGACCTGCAATTATAAAATAATAAATTAATGTAACATAAAACAAATCTAAAGAATAATCTTAATAGTGTTTAGCTTACTGTTTTATTATGTCTGCATAAGGGCCATACTGGTTGTCATTTATAATACCCTAAAAATGAGATTTACCAATGTATAAGAGATGTCGCAGTTTTCAACAGTATTTACATATGATAATTTATATTGTGGTATTACCATAAAAACTTGGTATGCTAAGTCCTTTTCTTCAATTAAAGTTGTGTCCTTAATACACTTTTTTGCCATGGATGAATCTGAGTACACTCCCTGAAGGAGGGACCTTGCAAACAGTGCTGGACTTATTCCTTGACAATCAGATAGCCTTTAGAAGAATAGTAATCATATTACATTTGTTTTTATAATTAAACTAGCTTTTGCATACATGGTGCTTTAAAATAAAAAACTTCAAATATACTATTTGTTTAACAATGCAATAATGCAATGTCTATAAGAGACAGGTTTTATTGAATAGGCTCAAGAGTTCTAGATTTTTCCAATTAAAAATCTGTTGTTAAGTTGCACTAATAAATAGTACAAAAGATAGAATAAGCATGTAAGTGAAAGAGATATATATTATTATTATTATTGAAAACTACTACTATTGAAAACTTTCTAATTAGATTTTCCAGTCCTCAAAATGCGAGCACTAATTACATATCTGCCTCATTTAAATATATATAATGTCATTACATACAAATGCTAGCATCTGAATCACCCAATCAAGTGAAATCATCCCAAAAGCACCTGCAAATGGGACAAACAAATGTAGTTTGTTGTCTATGAACAGGGACTGTACATTTTAGTGTGTAGAGAACAAAATTACAACTCAAATGTAGTATTAGTGCTTTAATGTGAAAAATAAAGTATAATAAATTAATACTTAACTGTAATATAACATTTTCTTTACTTTTTTCTCTCATCAGACCTTCATAGAATTCCTGATATTTACTAGAAATTACAGGCGATTTTCTGTAACTGTGCTTCATTGATCTCTGTACTAATAAAGATATAATGCTGCCAAGAGTAGAGGGTGATATACTGAAAAATAAATGAGCTAACTTTTAAGAGAGTGGTAAGTTATTTTAGCATTTATTTTAAATATCAGACATATAACTTAAAGTTCTTCATATTATGTTTATTACTTTACACAATTATTTTTATTCTTGGTAGGTATGTAGGTACTAACTGTTTGTACTTCTTCTTCAATTCGTTTTCAGACATGCGACTGTACGATGTAAGTGTATTGAAATCCTCTACAATAGCATTATATTCTTCCATTTTCATTATATTTTGTGGTTTCAAGTCCATCGTAGTTACAGATTTGTCGGAAGCCATGGTTGTTTCTATATTGCATCAATTGAATATAATAGTGTTTTAATAAATAATTAATATAAGAACTCCTGATCGGACTCTTTATAGGGATACTATCGATCTATAATAACTATTACCTATTTACTTTACTAAATGCTGAACAGCTAAACTAAAAGTACTCTGTGAGCTAAACATCGATTGTCGGTTGACGTTTGACGTTTGACGTTTTGACACTTTGGTTTGACCAAAGATTATACAATCACGTTTTAGTTTTGACATTATCCTTGACAATCACCACCTATGATCACCAGCCACAGAACACTACGGAGCTTGTCATGTGAGTTTCTGTGCAGTGTGCAGAAATTTTTTTATTTGGTACATAATCTAAGTTAAGTTATGTGACCAACTTTAAGAATATATACTCGTCACATAGATATTAAAAAATATTAGACAAGTATTTTTCTTTTTTTAATTAAACAAACGATATGGAAGATACAGTGTCACTTGTGGCTACAATTTTTTCCCCCAAGTGACGTCACAAGCCTTTAGAGCGTAACTCCAGAACTTTAAAGCGTAAACTTTGTCAATTTTCATTGATTTGATAAAAGAAAAAATGCGTTTTTTTTTCATTGTTTTATCTATCTAGTGGACTCAAACCCCAAGGCTCCCCTATTAAGTCTTGCACCACAGAATATACCTTACTCCAATATTCTGTGCAAAGAATATTGATATATCTTACTTTGTAGATCAAGACTTGTTTATACTTTAGTTTAGTCTATGATTGACATAAGTCAAAACTCAAGTTGTCATTGTCTGATTGTGTGTACTTACTTTTTCTCGTGATGTTTTTCATAAAGAAAATACTGATCTAATAGAATAATTATTTGTCCTTAGTGATTGGCATTCATTTGTAGCTATTACCTTAAATAATATTATAGTAATTCTGTAATCTTAAGACTACATGAAAACGTGGATTATGGAGACTGAATATTACTATAATACAGAAGAACGTATTGCTGACTAGTCAGTAAACATTGGGATATAATAATACTAACAGTAACATTAGGTATGGTACAAATGTGATATAATGAACGGCTCTAGTAGCATCGTTGTCCATAATTCAGAATTAAATTCCCCTGAAAACTGTATAACGCCAAATGCATCCTCGACAAAAGTTGACAGAAATAAAGCGGCAGCCTCAAATACTCGTGATGGCTCGGAAGAATTACTTGATCTCAAAGGAAAAGTTGAATCCCGCCTTCTATCCATGTGGAATAACGTAAAGTTTGGATGGACAGTAAAATTAAAAACGAGTTTTTCGAAAGAATCTCCGGTGTGGTTGTTAGGCCGATGTTACCATCGAAAGCTAAGCCCAACTGGGTCACTGGAATCTTCTACTGAAATTGGCACGGAAGCTACTGCACATGAACCTATGGAGCAAATATATGGTGAAGGTATAGAAGGCTTTAAATCTGACTTCATAAGCAAAATTTGGATGACTTACAGAAGAGAATTTCCAACAATGTCAGGTTCTTCATTTACAACTGACTGTGGTTGGGGTTGCATGCTGCGTAGTGGACAAATGTTGCTTGCTCAGGCTCTGGTGTGCCATTTTCTTGGACGTTCTTGGAGATGGTCTCCTGAAAAAGCTATACAGAATGCTAGAGAATTTCAAGAGGATTGTCTCCATCGCATTATAATTAAATGGTTTGGTGATAAGTCATCAGTAAATAGCCCTTTATCCATACACCAGATGGTAAGTCTGGGAGAAGCATTGGGGAAGAAACCAGGAGACTGGTATGGCCCTGCTTCTGTGGCTCACTGCTTAAAGGCAGTTATGTCGGCTGCTTCAAAAGAAAATTATGAGTTTGATAATATTGAAGTTTATGTTGCTCAAGACTCAACTATATATATTCAAGATGTATATTCACTGTGTAGATTACCTAATGGTTCTTGGAAATCACTTATTCTTTTAGTACCTGTAAAATTGGGATCTGATAAATTTAATCCCATTTATGGCCCTTGTCTTACATCACTACTTACACTTGATTTTTGTATAGGTATAATTGGAGGAAGGCCCAAACATTCACTTTATTTTGTTGGTTACCAAGATGATAGATTGATCCACTTAGATCCACATTATTGTCAAGAAATGGTAGATGTCTGGCAACCTAACTTTTCTTTGCAGTCTTTTCATTGTAGGTCACCTAGAAAAATGCCTCTTAGTAAAATGGACCCATCATGTTGCATAGGCTTTTATCTAGCTACACAACATGATTTGGAAACATTTATCAATATAATTCAATCATTCCTAGTCCCACAAGGTGTATCTGCAAATTTTGAGTACCCTATATTTACTCTAAATAGTGGATCTTGTAGTAATGTTATGAACTATCCTAATATAAGGTATTCTATCTATGAAACAGAACAAAACTGGGTCACTCCTAATATACAAGATAGTGATACAGACATTGAATCTGAGGAATTTGTGTTGGTTTAATGAAAACAAATGTACTTCAAATAATACCAAATATAAATATCACTTATTGATGTAGCTCTAAAAGTTTATCTCTATCACTAAAATTGTTACTGATTTATATTTGTTTACTTTAAATGTACCTACAACTGATAGGTATCATTATGTATACAGATATGAGTGAGGTTAAAGAGAAATATCCTGTAATAGTTTCGATTTTATTATATCAAAACGACGAAATAAATTAATTAGCATAATAAAATGTAGTGTTTTATAAATACTCTTGACCCAATTTACTAATGCTTGCCTGAAAAATAGAATTGTGACTACTTATCTACGTAGGACAAGGAATGTGAGTTGTTAATGAAAATATCTATTAAAATAATGGTTTATACTATTATTTTATAACTTCACCTATTTACAACCATTAGGTACATCATAATTTAGAATACCTTTTAATCACAGAAAATAAATGTGATAACTTTAAGTAATATCATGACATTGTTTTGTTGTTTTTAAAATGATAAGTCACAGTGAAAGCCATTTACTAAAGAACTTCTTTTAACACACACACAAACATTGTAAATATATTTTATTTAGTGAGGCACATAGAAAAAACTATGAGGCAAAGATATAAGCTTTAAAGATTGTAAGAATTCATTAATTTTTGTCTTTAACTGGTGGTGGATGTCTTATGAAGTAATGAACAGCATTGTAGGCGAGATGCGGCGCCACATTATATAAAGGATGTATTCGGTTGAGCTCATTGCTCGGACGACCGACGACGTAAGGATCACCAGCCCCGGTGCCGTGCTGGGCCACAGATAGGCCACTGAGAGCATAACAAGTGTGGTAAATGTCTCTATGCCTGAAACAATGTACAGAACATTATTAAATGCTATAAACCCACAACATACCTTTCCTAAATCGTAAATCCATTGTCCACAGGTGTTCAATAACAAGTCTTGAATATCTTGATATGTTTAGAATCAGTGAGCTAAATCCAAATACTAAGTTCTTTTCCTGTGATATTTAATAAAACAAATAGGCTCATACCTAAGGAATACCACATTATTGACACCAATTGGGTCATCATAACAAGGAAATATAATCCATTATTTTGATACTATGCTTGTACTATGTTCCACTATTAAGGAAGTATTAGAATTAAATTTCTAAGTAATTATTGTGCGATTTTACAATATCTTATTGCCAGAGAAGTAATTATTGTGCGATTTTACAATATCTTATTGCCAGAGGTGATAATACATACTTGCCAGGTTTATCAATAAAACCACCACTAGGTAAGGCTTGACAACAAACAATGATGTACTCTTGTAATGCACCTTGATTGAAAAGCACTGTTTCAATTAACTCTTTGTTTTCTGAAACATAAATAATTTATTTAAATCTTTCACTAATTATTTTTTTGTTTTTATCTAATTTTTTCCTTATGAGAAAGTTTTTTTTACCTTGAGAAAGAATAGCACTTATAATTGGAAATGCAGCACCTTGCCAAAATGAATAACAGCCATCAACAAGCTTGTTAGTCCTCCCTTGAAAACCTCCTTCAACTCGCATCTGTCGGTTTACACACCACCTTAGTAATGCATCAATATCACATAGATTCGTCTTATTTAACAATGCTAGTGATGCAATACCACAGAATGCATATCCTCCATGTGCTTCCATTCCTGGGCAACCAGCAAATCCTCCTTCATAAGTCTGACAACTTATTATCCACTCAGCAGTTTTATCAAATAAGGCATCTGTATATGTGTTTGTAATTTTAGCTATGCTAACTGCACAGTAGGCACCTCTTATATCTTGTTCCCCACCCTTGTGAAGGGCAAATGATCCATCAACATCTCTAACAGTCCATAAGAACTTCTGTAGACTGCTTCTATCTAGGGAGTTATAAGCTTCTTCAGTACCTATGATACTAAGGGCATTTACAGCAGCATAAGTTGTGCCGAGATGAGGGTATTGTCCTGGACCACCACCATAGCCACCTTCTTCATGTTGGCATAAATTTAAAAAGTAAACTGCATCAGATAATGTCTCTGCATCAGGCATATCATTTAGTAACCATAAACTGTGTAAGATCCAATATACTATCCATGTTCTGCTAGCATCTAGGCACTCATAGTTGCTTGGCAATTTTCTGATATAATCTTTTAATAATTGAACATGAACTCTTTTCCTTACAACAGGAAATTCGGGCTCAATTTCAGCAGATTTTTCAAATTGCTTATATATCTTTAGTATCATAGACTCGACATCAACCTGAAAATAATTCAATTATTAATTTAAAGTAGTCAAAAAATGGTTGCCAGAGTTCTTAAAATTCTCTATAGTGCTGTTGTTTTAAAACCATCCATAATGGTGTGTAAATGGGTAAAGAATGATGACAATAAAACAAGTAGTATTTACCTGATCAGATGATGAATCAGTCACTATATTTTCAGTATCAAAAACCTCTGCAGCTATATCTTCATAACACCTAATGTGGTTATCCATTTTTTCTGTCCTAATAAATAGCAAGGACTAAAGCTAAAGCTGTTCTGAGCACTACTCTACGTTGTTATAAATACTTGTGGTTAAATAAAGATAGCACTTGAAACAGAATTAAAACAAGGTGTGCCAAGAAACAATGACATGATATATACAGACAGACATACATAAATTGTTTAACAAATGTTATGTTTGTTCTAATTAAGCCGGAATTTTGATGAAAATGAATGTCATTAAATACGAAAGACCCAGTTATGTTTTATTATCTGGGAACGCAGGTAAATAATATCTTATCCGCTAATTTAAGGCTAACTGGCTAAGGCGAATTTAACCTCAAACTCAACGTTTTGAAAATAAACACTACAGATGTCGCTAAACACAAAAGCAAAGTTCATTTTATTCTTCATGAAATCATTTTTAGTACTATACTTATTTTGATATTACAAATAATATATATTAAAATATGCGTAAAAGTTGATATGATTTTTTATAACCAGTTGTTTAAAAATATTTTGTAAGATAATTTATTCCTACTAAATTCGAGTCAACTATAAATAAAGCTGGCTATTCACGAAGCTTCATTAATGCTGTTTCGCGTCTACTAGGTACGGAACAAATATAATTCGCGACTTATGAATAGTACTAGTAGGTTTGAGTTTTAAAACTAGCTCAACATTGAATAATACAAAACAGATGCGACCATGGCTTACGTTTAGCATTTATGTAAATGATCCTTAACACCACAAATCACTTACAACAAAAATACAACATTGACATTACACTTGAAGTTTAATCATGGGAAAATTCAGGGCTCATAAATCACGGTAATTGACTATTTTAGTAGTATTATGTAGTAGTATGATTTCAAAAAAATAGTCTCGAATATATAAAAAAATATATAAATTCATTATCAATTGAAGACAGTTTAGTGGCATTATTATTAATTTGCTTAATTTGTTATCCGTCAGTCAGAGTCTGAGTTTCTGAAATTCATAGAAATAAATAAGTAAACTACAGAGTGCGCATATCGAGTATGAACTGTTGGCACTAGTATGAACATGTAAAATCGTAAAATTTGCCAAAAATGGCAAAACAGAGTGCACCGTTTTATTAAAATTGTCTCAAAACATAATAATATCGGAACCGTTGATATTTTCGCATAAACGTCTGTCGTCGCACGGAAATTCACGATACATAAACTCCGAAAACGAGCATAGTATAGCTAAAAATGTGTTTACGCTTGACATAGCTTCATACATTTTTAGATAGATGCTAGGGATGATGGGGCTACTAGCGATGCGCACGCTTTATGCTTGTCTATGTTTACTCTTAGCTGAAATTCTAAATGTCATAATATGTCAAATTTTAATGTTCGAAGCAGCAAACTGGATAAAGCGAAGTGAAACGAATAGGGCTACTATTTATTATTCTACACCTTTGATTAAGCGTGTATTATGAAACAAAATTTGAATTAATGTCAAAATAAAATATTATTCCGTGTCCAAACGTTTTTATTCGTTAATTATTTTACTTACGAGCATTGAAAACCAATTTAACTATCAACAAGTAACTCATTAAATTTAGTTCACAGTGTTTTTCTCATTCTCATCTAATCAATTGAGTCTTCTTGAGTCTATCACTGTATTAACGAACTACAAGTCATACCGAATTTACCTATTCAAAATGATGCCTGGTAGGATTGGAAACTTACCAATATCTAATGAAAATCCATTAGGTCTCTCTTGGCACGACTCTGCATGGATTCCATTGTTAAGTCCGTCTAACATAATGGATTATTTCTCTGAAAGATCGAATCCATTTTTTGACCGTACTTGTAATAATGAGATTGTTAAGATGCAGCGTCTAAGTATGGATCAGCTGCAGTAAGTATTATAATTTACTTCTAAAATAATTTTAAAACAATATATTAAAAGTAACATTCAAAAATTCATTTTAGGAACATGACAGGACTGGAGTACATATTGCTGCATGTGCAAGACCCTATTCTGTATGTAATACGCAAACAGCATAGACATAGTCCCACACAAGCAATACCTCTGGCTGATTATTACATTATTGCTGGCATTGTCTATCAAGCGCCTGACTTAGCCAGTGTTCTTAACTCAAGATTGGTAAGTAAAACTGGAATTGGAAAAATATTAAAGCATAGTTATTATATTTTACACATTGTTGTGAAAGTAATGACCTCCCTATTTATTAACCCACAATTGCCAAGCTTGTATATCATCTTCATACTTAGATTGCATATTAATTATTGTAACCAAAACAGTGCAGTTGAGTGTATTATTTCACAGCTATCTGCAGTTCATCATCTCCAATGTTCATTTGAAGAAACAATGTCATACTCAAGATATCACCCTAGTAAAGGATACTGGTGGGATTTTAAAGCAACCAAACCTGGTAAGCATAAAACAGAGAAAAAGCCATTAAACAATTAAAACTAATTTGTTTTGCACTCAGTAATTATTCCTTTTCAGGTTTAAGTCCCTTCAATAGTAATCAGACCTCATCTAAAGAAGTGAGCAGCACTCCCAAAGAGGAGCCCTCCACATTGTTTCAGCGCCAGAGGGTAGACATGTTGCTAGGAGAGTTAGTGAGGCAGTTTCCACTGCCTATCACTCAAGCTCCCAGCCAGGTAAATATTAACTATACCTAATTATTGTGTATATATATTATGAATGTGTATATTACACACTTCTTTTTCTATTTTCATAAATATATCAAAGTGACTGTGTATAATTGTTGCATGAAGAATGAAAGGCTTACAAAGCATGTTATACTGAATCCAAGCATTGATCACTTAAGTTCTCGATATTAAAGCAATATGTTTTTTATATAATTTTTACTTTCTAGCTTTTTGCCCAAAGTAGGTCAGTTTAAAATACAGCATATTGATAATAAAGCATAGCAATTGTATCAATAAATTATTATTTATAAAACATTTGTAATTTTATGTTTAAAATTACAGACTAATGGGGTTACAGTGAAGACTGAGAACTCAAATGACAAGGGAACTGATAAAGCAGTGGATGGAAATGTAAACAACATTACAATAAAACAAGAGCCCGTGGATCCCAGCACAGACATGACTAATGGAGGATTACAAGGACATGTTGAGATCAAAACAGAAATCAAACAGGAGAACATGAAGCCACCACCAGAGAAAAAACCAAGATTATAAATTAAATTTTTGATTATTTATTAATGTATTAAATTAAGTAACATAAATAAATTAGGAATAATTATTGATTATGATTCTTTCTTAAAATCCTTATTACATTTTATTCTGAAAGTAATCACTGTTCTTCTCCTTTTGGATGTTGTACAAATTGCCAATGTTTTCTTGAGAGTTCCCACCATTCAAACAAATCTGGCAATTTAACTTACATTGATCTTGTGGCTGTAGCAGAGGGGCATTATCAGGCTTAAAGCTAAAATAAAAAATTTAATGTACATTAATCATTCAGGTTAATTCAGGTCCATAACTTAAATGTGGGACTTAGATGGGTCTTATTACCTTGAAATAGCAATTTTAAAACCTATTTCCAAACCAAAATTTAGGCCTTGTGCATAACCTATATCAAAACTTTGTTGAAAGACAGCTCTTTGACCATCAGATGCTCCATCCATGTAACCAATCTGCAAAAATATTAATATTTTAATTGTAGGTATTGTCTAAACAACAATTTTTTAAATTAACTTAATTACATAAAATGTTTGCTTGTTGATTGACATAATTTTGTAATAGTTGAAGAGCCCCCTTTTGATACCTTCATATATATAAGAATATTTAAGTGCCAAATATATACCAATTCTCTATTCACCCCATTTTACCTTACCTAAATAGGAACTTTGGTATATACTTGGCACTTAAGATGGTCTAGCAATTTAGATCTGATTGTACTATTATCTGACACTGACCACAATTTATGTAGTATGTAGGTGTTATTATATAAATTACTTTTATTTACCTTTGTCACTGGTTCTAGAGAGCGAGCCCATGTTTTTCGTTGTACATGTTTGGTATCTTCACACATTTTTTTAAGAATAAAAGTGATCACTTAAAATATTCTTATAACAAAGAGCAGAATTTATCAAGTTTAGTTGGTTGCAGTATACTATGTCGTGAGACAAAAAGTTTACATACGACTAATAAATATACAGAGATTGGAATATTCGAAAACAAGAATAATAAAGTAGGTATTATATTATGACAATAAAGAGGTCCTAAAGCTGGCACAATAGGGAAAGATGGAAGGTGCTGAGATGCACCGACAATAGCTTAGCTCTAAGAGCAATCCTCTTGGTAGGGAGAGAGTACTAAATTCTTTGGATTTATAATGCGGAATTCTTAAATTTTATTAAATACATAGGGCAAGGCACACCCAGCGTAGAGTACAGGGTATAGTACATATATTTATATATTATTTTATTTGTGTACTGACATAGACTAAAGAAAGTCACAGAGTATTTTTTTGTACAGTACAGCTAAGCTAATCAGCTATACGACGTTAACGTTAAGTAACTTGACAGCAGGGCTATTCACTATGGCGGTTGTCAACTTAACCGATAATTGCTTTATAAAAACACTGTAAAAATATCCGCCGCAGATACCATTTCTTACCCCTGGAATACAGACGATACACAAATGATGTTTGTTTCTTAATGAATATAGCGAATGGCACAATCGATTGTGCCGAACTTGTCGCTAAGTTAGAACTGCGAACGAACCAACTTTGTTTACGTCAGCGCCCACTAATTAACGTTCCTTTTTCATTGACGAATTACAGGCGAAATGCCTCCTTTGCTAGGAGCACGTCAAACTTCAACAAACTACCACTTGAGTTGAACATTGATCTGTTTTGTACATCCGCTAGCACGACGAGGCAAATATTGGCGAAACAATTTTTTCAATAATTATTTTCTTTAATTCCCATTATTATCTTCCGAACTGTAGTGTATTATTATTATTATTATTATTTTTTTATATAATTTATTTTCATATGTGGTCATTGTTTAGTAATCAACATTGTTAACTAGGTATATAGTCTATAGGTTACGTCAAAATTAGCATAATAAAATATATATGTGGAGGCTTGTTATTAGCAATGTTCGAAAATAATTAGTATACTCATGTCATGTAATTAGTCTGTAAGCCTTCTTTAAAATCAATAAAAAAAAATAAATAAAAAAAAAAAAAAAAAACACAAATTTCGTATCGCCTCACGTCGATGACTAACTGGATCTACTACAACGTAGTTGTTTACCGACGTTAGCCGATACTAAATTAGTGTTTTTACCGTTATTTTTATATAGAAGACATTGCTTGGGTTGTCAACTGGAAATAGCAAATAGGCCTACTGGTTGGCATTAGCTTTAGTTAATAATTTTATTTACAATTGACTTTAATCAAAGGCTGATGAAGCACAAATTCATTAAACAGACGTATAGCTGCGAAAAATGTTGAAAAACACGCTGATTAGCAACTTTTTATACAAATAGTCGGAGTATTCAGTATCGTCATTAACCTGTGTCTACGTCATTCGAGGTCTGTGGAAAAAAAGGACAAATTGTCATCTGTCAGAATAATGTCACTATCATGTGGTATTAATTGTGTGTGCCTGAGGGTAATGTGTATGTAAATAATATTGAGGTTATTTACGTTCTCGTGCAAATTTGAACTAAAATTATTAACTGCTATCCATCTACTATCGAAGTTGAATAAAGATATAAAATGAAGAAGAGCAAAAAGTTTTTCTCAAAGAAAAAAAGTGGATTTAAACCAAATAATAAAAAGAAAAAAGCAGCAGAGGAGAGAGTTGTCAATAAAAAGGCTCTATTTAATAGATATAAGAATGCACAGAAGATTGAGGAAGAGCTCGAGAAGAAGAGAAAAATGGAGGAGAAGTTACAGCAACAAAATACCTATTCTGAAAGTGAAGAAGAGGAAGATCCTTACATCCAGTTATTGTCGTGTTTTAGTAACAAAAAGAAAAAACCTTCAGCGGGTAGTGACGAAGAGAGTAGTAGTGGAAGTGAGGTCAATGATAATCTTGACATGGGTGGTGGTGACCATTCAGGTGGTAAGGATGTTGATAAAATGGAAAGTACCAGTGGAGAAAACAGCGAGGATGAGGATGACATTTTAAAGGTAGTATTTTAATTATAATAACGCTGATCAAACACTAAAAACTAAATATTTAACCTATTCAGTAATTGTTTAAGTTTTCAAGCAATTCAAACTTGTTCTAATAATAAAAAATTATGTTTATGTTGATAATTATTATCTTTCTCATAATATTTTTCAGGTACTGTCAGACCAAGAAATGGAAGATGATGATTTGTCAGCTGACATTTTTACAACTCACCTCCAATATGATTTATCTGATGAACTACTTGTATCTCTGACAAAAACACCACCTAACATGGAAACTTCTCATAAAACATGGCCTGTCTTAGGAAATCTCAGCATAGTCATACCAAAACCTATAGAAACAATCTCAAAAAAAGTTAAAGCAAAAGTTTCTATATTAGAAGATAAGACATATGCTACAGCAGGAATAGTACCCACACTTGTCAGTAAAGTAGACTTTCAGCAGTTAAATATTAAATCACAAATACATGGAAACATAGTGTCAGCTAACAAGACAAACTTAGTTAGAAGAGATTTGGAACTGACTGAAGTATTCACACCATTACAGAAGGAACTGTTTTCAATCATAAACAACTATCAAGACTTATATTACCCTTATAGGACATTTAGTAATGCTGATGAAATTCGTTACATATACTGTATTCATGCAGTTAATCATATGCTCAAAACGAGAACTAAAATTCTTCATCATAATGCTAAATTATCAAAAAAGAATGACCCATCAGATGACTATAGAGATCAAGGGTTAGTCAGACCAAAGGTATGTAATGTCAGCCTAAATAGTTGTTCTGTAAATATTTATATTTTAAATTTACTTAATTCATTTTGCAGGTTCTAATCATGGTGCCATTCAAAGATGCTGCTTACAGAGTTGTCAAAACTTTAATAGATATTTTGGTTCCCAAAGAAGCTGGAGAAGTAGTAAATAAGAAGAGATTTGAGGAAGACTTCACAGGTGGTGAACTAATAATGCCTCGAAAAAACCCCAAGCCTGAAGACTATGAGCTTATGTTTAGTGGCAACACTGAAGATACATTTAGACTAGGGATGACAGTTACAAAAAAGACTTTGAAGGTTGGTTTATTTAGCAGCTTTTTTAAAGTGTAATTATTGATTATATAGCCTTTACCTTGACCATATTATAATATAAAGTTTTATTGTCTAGCTTTACACAGATTTCTACTCATCTGACATCATAGTGACATCACCTCTAGGGCTTCGCATGATAGTAGGCGCCGAAGGAGAAGAGGACCGCGACTACGACTTCTTGGCTTCTATAGAAGTACTTGTGATGGATCAGGCTGATGTCTTCCTCATGCAGAACTGGGACCACTTGCTGCATGTTCTTGATCATTTTCATTTACAACCCAAGAAGACTCATGGCACTGACTTTTCTAGAGTAAGATCTTGGGCAGTCAATGGATGGGCCAAATATTACAGGTTCGTTTATTTAACTACTTAAACAATTATCAAGTTAAAGATATTGTGGTAAAATGGTAAATTATAAACAAGTACTAATTAATTTATTTTGGTTTACAGACAAACTCTACTGTTTTCATCAGTAGCATTACCAGAGATTAAATCAGTGATAAACAAGAAATGCTATAATTATGCAGGAAAAGTATTAGTTGAAAACCCGGTTGAAATTGGGAGTATACAACA
Organism: Diachrysia chrysitis; assembly: GCA_932294365.1. Classification (NCBI taxonomy): domain Eukaryota; kingdom Metazoa; phylum Arthropoda; class Insecta; order Lepidoptera; family Noctuidae; genus Diachrysia; species Diachrysia chrysitis. The sequence goes on from OW028661.1 coordinate 7,091,798, forward strand.
GGTGTTAGTACAAGTTCCTCAGATCTTTCACAGGTAAGTACCTTATTTATTAATTTACGATATTTGGTCTAATTCACAATTATTATTATTTTTTATTTATTTATTAACCTCTTTTAATTATAAGACTGTTTACTTTTACATAAAACCCCACAAAACTGTTTGCACAGTTTGTCTGTGGGCATGACGACTAAAACTAATTATTTTTTTTAACAATGAAACGTATTATATCTTAAAACTAAAAATATATAATATTATAAAATAATATGTTAAGACCTTTCGTTACTCACATGTTTGTCAAAAGGTAAGTCTTTAAAGTTTTACAAAAAACTTTTTTATTATTAATATTTCTTATATTTGTGGGCAGGCTGTTAACTAAGTAAGGTATCCTTTTACTAAGTGTTCTGTCCCCATAGTAATTATTTGGTCGCCGGCGCACTGTCTATTTGCGTTAATTTATTTTGCCGCATACATATAAAAACACTTGAAACGAATGTCTATTGATAATTACTCTTTTACAGGTTTACAGCTGCTAACCCCTTAGAGTCAGTGGAAGCGCGGTTTCAGTACTTCATCAAAGAGATATTGCCGAAACAGCGCGACACACTGATGAGCCACACCCTCATATATGTACCGAGCTACTTTGACTATGTTCAGTTAAGGAACTACTTCAAAAAAGAAGACATCGGTTTCGTCCAAATATGTGAATACTCCAAGGTACTGTTTAACTTCTTAATAAGCATGCTTTGGTCGTTTCGCCATCGGCACATATGGCTGTTGCAATTTCGATTCCTAAAGCTGATAAAGCAGACGACAGACGAAATACAAGACATAATAAAGCAGAGTAATTTTAAATAATCGGGTTTCTCTAACAGTTAAATGCGAGATGAAATAAACAGACGTTTAAGATTAATGTGAATTTAATTTTTCCAGGATGCAAAAATAGCTCGAGCAAGGGACATGTTCTTCCACACGGAAGCACATTTCATGTTGTACTCTGAGCGAGTTCACTTTTTCAGGAGGTTTAGAATAAAAGGCATACGACACATCATCTTTTACCAGCCACCTACATATGCACAATTCTTTTCAGAAATGTGCAATTTAATGCAGGTAATAATATCAAACCTAAAGCATAATCTTATATTAATCCTTATCACACAGAAATCACAAAAATGGGCTCATTATGAATGCGTCTGCTATAAAAAAAATGCTAATATTGCTATTTACTAAAGCAGTGTAATTTACTTCCAAGGATCTATTGTTTTATGTTCTATATTAAAACTGGAAGTAGTTATGGACATCCCTCCTACAGTCATGGGATAGCTTATTTTGTGAAAACAATCATATATAAACTTTCAAAAAACAAAATAATATATAAAAACTTTCTTTTGAACTTGTTATTCTTTATTTTCTATCTTAATCTGGCGGGATATTACGTAATAATCCCACTGCGACCATAAAGTTACGTAACGAACTGTTTTGTTAATGTGTGTGGTCGTTTGGTGTTACAGGAGGTTAACCAGAACAAGTTCGGCGGGAGCGAGTGTAACATGACAGTGACGGTGCTGTTCTGCCAGTACGACCTGCCGCGCGTCGCCGCACTGCTCGGCACCGCACGGGCCGCTCGCGTCGCGGTCTCAGACAAGGCCGTACACATGTACGTCACCGGCGATGCTAAATAAAACGATATACCTATTGCTAATAAATTACTGTAAATACCACAATTACAATGTTTTATTTTTGAGGTTAGGTGGTTCATTTGTACAGTTTTAGAAACTTTTTCGATTTTATTGATTGTAAGGAAACCGGTGCTTAATGTGCTGTACTGAGGTGGTGTTGTTCGGCCAGTACGAAATGCCGCGCATCGCCGCGTTGCTTGGCACTGTGCGGGCCAGTTGCATCGCGCACTTCGATAAGGCCGTGTACATGTACGCCACAGGGGCCATATATACAAAAGTACTCTGTGCACAGGGGGCAGTAAATAAAGCGATATTTAGGTATAATCAATTACTGTAAATGGCCACCACTGTGATATTTTTATTTGTGATTCATAGAATTTTCTGTTGCGTGCTTTGGCTTATCCTAACACAAGACAGTAGTGCTTGGAAAAAGAAACGCCTTTGCCCTGCTGTGGGACAAAGCAGCTTAATTATATTAGGTTAGATGCTTTCATTTTTAGTGAATAGGTATCTAGTGTAATTAAGCAGCTGTTTATGTGGGTACGGGTAGCATATGCTGCATTTATGAAGAGTCTCCGATACGGTTAACGGTTTTCACAGAGTACGGTAACCCTAGATATTCGTTGTTAATATCTTGCAAAATTTCCTCAATGTAGATGCGGCGACATTGCCTTTTTATTGTTTCATTATCATCGTCTTCGTAATTTTTTACGGTTTTGTTCAAAGATTGGAGTAGATTTTGGTTTGACTTAAAAAAACCACTTTCGCTAGTCTGTAGTGGGAAATTTGCACTGGATTTATTTAGAGCTCGTCCAGAAAGGGCAAATTTATCGCAAATCGATTTGCGCAAACTCATACGCGCATTATCCAGGTACTAGCACAGAACACTAATACTCTAGCGAGGGTACACATGCCCTCTCTGTGTCTTCTACCTATGTATCTATCTCCTATTTGGGTATTTTTATAATAATTATAGTGTAGTTTATTTATTTATAGCAATGCATTAGCTGTGGTGTGCTGTGTCCTATTTTTAGTCTAATCCATCTACTGTACCTACCTACACTATTATTTGTATGTGTTACACAGCTTAATAATAACAAATAATAATACATTACATAATAGTAATACATACATACACATAATTATTATTATTTTACAGATACAACTTACTTCTGCAGATATTTTTCCGTACTCAAATATCTGCAAAAGTAAGTTGTCACACTGAGTGACCGCCCTCTGACTACTAGTTTTTTGTTTTGCAATGTTTTTCTTGTTCAAAGTAGTTATTTGGTGTAAAATAACTACGCGTGTATGTCGCGTACACTACGCTATACTCTAGACTCGCGCATATCGCGCGCGATTCGAGATATTTGAGACGCCTTTTTACGTCCAGGTTTTACGCGAATTTCAGAGCAAGTGCATCTCTGAAAAGGGAAAAGGAGCGCGGAAAATTTTGATTAGGCATTCTTATAATCATCTAAAGCGGCAGTTTGAATAATTTCTAGCACTGACTAGATTTTTGTGTGTAAAAAGAACTCTTAATTAATACCATTTATTGACCATATTATTTTTCCCTTTTTCTTTACATTTATACAGGACATTTAGGTAATAAACATGAAGAAATTGCAAATCTTTTTCGAGGAATTTTATTCAATTAATCTGCGTGACTAGACTGCATAATATGGCGGGTTTTAGAACTAAACTATATATTGCTGTAAAATATATTGCTGTAAGTACTCTGCGGCAGAGCTGCGCCGTTTGTCGTCAAACAACAATGCTGTTTGGCTAGGGTATAAGATAGTATTTTGTGGTTTTGTTTTATAACGTCGTTTATAGCAGACTTGTGACGCTGATAAATTGTAAAAAATGTCCTCTAAGAAGGTTTGCAATTTCGTTTTGTTTATTACATTAATGTCCTGTTTCCACCTTTAAACCGGAATCAAACGGTTTCATCATACACGTATGGTTTGAGTAAATCCGTTTGACCGTCTCGGGGGCGTTTAAGAAACCTTTGTATAAAATATTAAACTTATTATTTATTTATAATAATGTTGGATGGAAAGGAGCTTCATGATTCAAGGAAAAAAATATAACAATAATATCAAAGACCTTTATGACAACACAACATACATACATTTGCCTGCAAAGGCTATAAATAAGTACCTCTACTTAACTATAAATTCCTAAACAAATTACTTCTATAAATATTAGTATAAATAAAAATTAGGCTTTTCTCTTATATACACTAGGTTTTAATGTAGGTAATACAAATCAATAATTTAAATTTATTAAAAATACTTAACTATGAGTAATGGCTAGCTGGCTGTTTGTAACTATTACCTACCATGGATGACTATTTCTGGTCAGTTACACACCTTATTTATTTAACACTGCAATATTAAAATTTAACACAGGTTAATGGCATCGTATTCAGTCTATCGGATATGGATGCCAACTCTTTCCTTTTGCTAGCTTTTACATGAAATAAAACGTTTGAGCTAGTCTAGCCATTAACCCAAGTACACTCCTACATTACTTATATAATAAATTGGTATTTTGTTCAGCCTTCCGATGACATTGGCGCCAACATCTTGTATAACTTAACCTATACGACAGCTCAGCTATTTCTGATTAGCTACTGGTGTTGTTACTTTATAATGGGGGTTCGTTATTGGCATTCTAAATTAGTATGAGTTAGCTAAATATCAAGGGTTGTAATATAGTTAGTCATGGGGTGTTTTTCCAGAACCACGCTGTACCGACACAGGTGGGCCAAGCGCATTTTCATTGTAGGTAAGTATTTACTGTAGGTAAGAAAGACTTGGTGGTCTGTGGTATTTACAAATTGATGTTAGTTTGTTTTTTTATTAATTCTAAAGAATAACTGACTAGCACATTCCACACTGCTGCAATTACTTACACCTCGATTAATGTAAAGGGAAGCGTTAATCTTCATGTTATTAAGTCACGTTGGTTAATTTACGAGTGTCATGTGATGCTGTCTGTGTCGTCGAGAAGGCCAATGTCATCTGAAGTCCCGTTGAGAGGCGTAGTGTCGGGCAGGCCGGTGGTGTTCAGTGCCGCGTCCGTCAGCTCGGTGGTCGCGCTCTCGTCACTATAACCACTGGTGATGTTATCCTGTGGTGAGCGAATGTTATCGCCATTCACTGCGGTATCGCCTCCTCCTAGAAAAAGGACAAAGTATATTTTTATCTTCGCGTCTCCACGGCTTCAGGCGCATATAAGGGGTAACATTTAAACAGATTAAGAGGAGTTTTAGAATGAATGTTTCCAAAAAACTTATGCTACGTTTTGGTACACTACGACAATATACTAGTCATCGTCACACATAAAGTAGGGTTTCTTTGACTTTTGACCTGAGTTGAACGTACGCACGTCGCACGTAATAGTAAATAATATATCTATCTAGCTACTTATAATACAGCTACAAGGAAAAATGAGGTCTACTTATAGCTATTTCTCAAGGGTCAGTAGAGTATGCATTAGGGGAAGAAATTAAGTATTTGGTTTACTATCTTAGTTATGCAAAGATTTACGATGTTTAGATGTACAGAATTGTTTACCTATATTTTAAACATTAGGAAAACATGACTCAAAGAATTGCATAAATATTTAAAAAAACGTCTATTGAATGCATTCAGTGTGTTATTTTTTGATCGAGTAATGTAATGTTAATCTAAATGTTAATAGGTACCTATAGTACCTACGGTACCTATTAACATTGCAGTTTTTAATTAATTTATTTTTCGTCAGCCATTATCACGCTATCATGAGCATGGCATACCTATGTATATGTAGTAGTTATGTACCTACTACCCACAGATTAACGAGAGTTTCTCTTTACTACCCTTAGGGCGTAGTATGTAGATACTCAAAACTTTAATGTAGGTAATCAAAATATGTAAGTCAAGAGTCGTATTTTGTAACTCTGTAACGTACGCTAAAAGCCCTGACCTAAGTACATAGGTACATCGCGTATGCTACACGTTGCGCAGTGCGGCTATTCCGGGCAATTCGGCAGAAACAGTTTGTGATTTATATGTGATAAACATGATCAGTGAATAACCGAGAGCGGGTTATTGTGACTGCCAACGGCTATATTTAGAGTTCCTAACTGCTGGAGGCGCTGCATGAACGTCGAACACTCAAATATCAACACGAACCGTCGATCGTCTTAAGATTTTCGATAGATATGTACATACGTACGTACCGTATCTACTTTTGTAAGTAAAATTTAGGAATATAGTAACGTTCGAAAAAATTCCAAGTAACTATTGCCTTCAAAGATTTATTTGTGTAGATATAAGTCACAAATTGGTGGACATAGGTAGGTACTTAATTATGTTCTTTGTTATCTTTGGTAAAATGTAAGCACCTTTTGGAAAATGAAGAGCCAAAAAAAAGTAAGTAGGTCCCACATGTGCAAATTTATATTGAAAGTCGATCTCTACTCTATATCTAAGAGAAGACGCTTGGCCCTGCAGTAGGGCAGGTTGGTAAGCCATAGTCCTAGTACTGATTCCGTACATAATTGTGCAACATTTATATTTAAAGTTGTCATCTAGGTATATAAAAACATACTTGACCACGGAATAGATAAATATTTCGTGTACTTGACCCTGCATTAGAACAGGCTGTAGTACAGCTCATCAATATCTAAAGTAGGTAAGGTAAGTAGGTACCTAATTAATAATTAATTTATGGACGATAAGTTTAACAACTCCGTTGCAAATGAGAAAGAGGCGATCCATGCTTTAAAGTCTATTAATGTGTTAATTTACAGCGTATTTAATACCTCGTAAATTTTACGCGCTACCCGTCGTCATTATCGTAAAAATGTTTGCTAGCTAGACTCCTTTAAATAAAAGTCGAGACACGAATAATAGGAGCCGATTTTCTGAACAAAGACATTATAAACTGCAATGTAATTGATCGGGTAGCTCGGCCTTACGAGTCTGTACATGCTTTAAAGGAATCCTAATATAATAGGGGTGTTTCCTGGGTATGAAAAGTTAAAATTTATTTATTCCGTCAGTTAGATAATAAAAAAATATTAGACACGTATTTTTTCTTTTATCAAAACAATAAGAAAATACAAAGATACAACGCTTTAAAGTTTCGGAGTGGGGGCTTAATGACGCTACGCCTCGCTAAAAATCGTAGCGAGGAGTGACGTCACGCGTAACTTCAGTTCTCTGTATTTTGATCATTTTTTGTTTGCAGGAAAAAAGAAAAAATACGTGTCCAATAAAATTCATTAATCTACAAGACGGACATTAAAAAAAAAAATAGGAAACAGGCCCATTATGTCCTAAATTAGCTAACGCATAATAATGTGCCCCACCCCAGCCCTAGTCAGTGTAGCTGTAGAGCAACATTGCCTTTCAGCGCCCCGTGGACGACGCTTCTTCCTCTTTACATTAATAGCATTTCGGCTGACTTTTTTTTTTGTGTGAGTATTTCACAATTCGGAAATAATAAGCTCTCCGTCATTATTTATAACTCAGAATCGAGCACTAAAAACACATTAAAACTGTTCAAGTTATTTCAAATCAAGTGATAGCTCGCCATCCTTTTTCACGCTCTACTTAATTATATATTGATAAAAGATAGCAATTTGATGCTTTAATTTTAACATCAGAATAAGTGCCAACATTTATGTTAAATCATGAATAGAAAATTAGAAATAAACAACCAACTGTTTAAACGTTTTTGAAGAGTTAACCTTTATTGGATGAATTAGGTAATTAAGAAATCCGTAACTTCCAAAGCTAGAAGTATAAAAGAGACAGTATATTTACTACACAAAGTCTCGGGCTCCGCCTAGTGGTACTTATGAGCACCAAGTTAATAAATCGCGGTTAGTGTAAAGGAATACCTAGTTTGATTAGTCCTAAAGTTCAAGTGCTTCTTTAGGTAAGGTAGAATGGACTGAATAGTGCAGGCTGAATAGAGAATTGTGGTTTCTTACATTTTACAGATTACAGGTATCATTATGAGGACCCTCTATTATTAAAAAATATAAGAATGTTGTTTTCATGTAAAATTAGGGCATATAATTTTACATTGCATTTTTATAGATTTCTAGAAGTGTACCGAAATAGTCACAAAATACTGCTGCTTGCATGGTAACTTGCGGAGTTGTAGAAATGGGTTAGGTAGAGTCAGTTAACGAGTATTCTACCTATTCTACACAAACCAAATATATTTGTAGGAAGAAATGTATGTTATTTTAGGCTTAGTTTTTTGATTCATTGGTAACGATACGAGTTACATGCACCACAGACCACTGAAAGACGTGCATGTTAGAATATTGAGTTCAAGTCAAGGTGTGAAGTGAACTAAGAACATGTTTCTCATAATTCCAAAGATCAACGTCATTAGGTACGTCGCCATAAACAGGAGCTCATCAACCCACAGCGTCGAATTACTTTGTAAACGATGTAATTTATAGGGCGATTAATCTCTGTTTACTTTTATATTTACATAAAAGATTATATAAATAGTTCGTAGTAGTAACTGCACATGACGGTTAATTGATTTGACCAAAACTACAAAATCCACCAAAACTGACCGAATTCCAACAAAATCAGAATAAAGTATTATTGGCAAACGTACACATTTACTGAGTGTTTTATTCTAATAGATTGCTGTGCTTTTAAATAATCATGTGTAGGTGCTTATTTACAAGCCATTTAAACTGTGCTCCACTAGAAATAGAGCTGTACCTGTAACCTCTGGAGGTGTTTACAACTTACATGAGAGCTTTTAAAATTGGTACCTATTTGTTAGGCAGTTGTTTTTATATGAAGTGATTTTGACCATCGGTATTGTAAGCCAAGTTTAAAACTAATTATTTTTTTCAGGTTAGTCACACGTGTACACAAAGCTGGGGATTGCACCTACGGGAATTACTATATTTGGACGCTAAAACTCGTTTTGTTGCGATTTTTTGTTCTTGTTAAAATAGGATAACAATGTTAGAGGAGCGATAGGGAAGCGTGTCGGTCTCGTGACGTACCAGTGAGGGGCATAAAGCATGTGGGCATTGGTGTGGTGCTGGTTTGCTGCTCTACTGTGTGTAACACCTTTCGTTGCGCGTACTGCGCGTCCTTGGGCTCCCAGAAGAATACGTAGTAGAGCGAGAGCATGATGGCCGCCAGCGATACGCAGAACACGTACACGATGACGGTGAGCACGCGCACGCTCTTCTTGTCCCGCTTGCGTTCGTACAGCGCGTCCAGCACCAGCTCGTGGCCAGCGGCCGTCCCCAGCCGCACGGAGCCGCCGCACGAGCGAACGCTGCCCGAGGTGCACGACTTGCCCGACATCGTCGCCGCTGGCCCCCGCTGCACTGCCGCGCCGGCTTCACTATCCAGGTAAGTGGGCCACGCTTATTGATATGGCCCAGTTCCCCTGATGCGCCGCGGCCGCGTTTCCGTGCCGGGTCACGCCGACCGTGTCTGCCGCTTGACACCTCCTGATGCCGACTGCTGTTTCATTATTATGGCGCCCGCTTCGGAATTCATTTGTTTATCCTTTAATTTCACGCCCGGTATACGTAAATCTATTCCAGTTTCTCTGACGTAGCCATACGATCGCGAATCGTCTGTCATAGAACCGTCCCTGAACTTTTATTGTTTTAATTTAACACATGAAAGCTTTACATTCATTGTATTGTTATATTTGATAAAACTTGTTAAAACTACCTGTCACTGTGTTCGCTGAAGTACTTCGTTATAGAACGTCACACACACCCGTGCCGATTGATAAGGGTTTGCACCTCGTTATTTGTTTCTAGTAAGAGCGAGGATGATGGCAAGCTAACGAAGTTAATTTACGAGAATAGTGACACGTTATTGTGACAGCGAGTGAAGTGTTCGCAGGGCGGCGCGTGGCGCGGCGGGGCGCCGGGGCGCCGGGCACGGGGCGGGCGCCCGCCGGCCGCGGCTGGCGTTCGCTTGCGGGAGCGGGCGCGCGCCGCTCCGCCGAGATCAATAATATGCAGCTCTTCTCTTATTTTCTGCAATCGCTTATTTCTGTTTTGTTATAAGAATGTGTGACGCTATCGCAACCTTCTCTCACCAGTGGGACTAAAGGTTGTTGTTTCGTAATTACTTGTTTTGTACTTTACTTTTCACTTATTTAATGTGATGGGGGTAACATTTTACAATACACTGTTTCTTTTTCCCCAGATACACAAAATCTGCTTCAGCCATTGCTCCACTTTGGATTTATGACAATGGTAGCTATTTGGTTTCAGCGTCCCCGTACAAAATACCACTCACAAGGAAATAATTCCTGTGGATTTTCTAAAACAAAAAAAAAGTGAGCATACCTTATCTTAATCATTGCAAACACAAGACATCAGAGAAATCCGTTCGCACGTGATAGTCGGTCATACATGATAGGTACTGTTGTATTTTGTTTATTTTGTTAGGTAGGTCCAAATGTTAAAAGGGAGGCTCTCTACATATTTATTAGACACGTAACTACTATATAACAATTCACGCATAAACGCTAAACCCTTACAACTAACTGTAAGCAGTAATAAAGTAGAGCGTCAAGTGTGTAGTAGGTACCTAGGTACGTATGCCTTGGAAACGAGGACAGGAGGTCAGGAGAATGCATACAACATGATTGTGTAGCGTAATACTGTAAATGGGGTGTTTTCAAAACTCTAAAATAAAAAACTTTATACCTTTTTTCGTCTATATGTAAAACTAGCTGTCCCACGCGACTTTGTTCGCGTGTTTTAGTTTCAACGGTTTTTCATTTTTGCAACATTTTTCATTTATGCTCCGCTCCTATTGGTCGTAGCGTGATGTTATATAGCTTATAGCCTTCCTCAATTTACGGACTATTAGAATTTTTCAATTCGAACCAGTAGTTCCTGAGATTAGCGCGTTCAAACAAACAAACAAATAAACAAACAAACTCTTCAGCTTTATAATATTAGTATAGATTAAGAAGAGAGGATATTAGATTTTTTTAGACGTAGGTATTACATTTTTAACAATCTATCTCTATAAAAGAGAATGAATAGGTATATTAATTATGATCACCTAAAACTCGAGAAAAGTTTGCCCAATTGATAGGAAACTTTGCACACATATTATAAAGGGCAAAATGACCACTGGCATAGGTGGGATTCGGTCCGGTCCGGATAGGTGGCGCTGGTGGCAGAGATTTTTATCTTTTGTTTTTTAGGTGAAGCGAAGCGCTTTGGGCATCAGCTAGTTATAATTATTTGTACAAATAAAAGCTAGGTATTTATGTTTTAAAAAGACTAGTATTTGTTGTAAATGATATTCATAAAGTTTATCTTTATAAACGCGACATCAAAAAAAATCTTTTAGTGGCTTTGTATAGCTTTACTTTTTACTTTTTTGCTTACGCGTATTATATATACGTATACCCCACGTAGTTATTATTTTAATTTCTTATGAATACAGAATAATTTAAATATGTACCTAGCTAATAGATAACCAAGATAGGTTACATAATGTAATTAATACACTTGAGACACTTGAGCACATCATTATCTATACTTATACTTATAACGCTGAAGAGTTTGTTTGTTTGAACGCGCTAATCTCAGGAACTACTGGTTCGAATTGAAAAATTCTTTTTGTATTGGATAGTCCGTTTATTGAGGAAGGCTTTAGGCTATATAACATTACAACAACACGCTACGACCAATAGGAGCGGAGCATAAATGAAAAATTTTGCAAAAATGAAAAACCGTTGTAACTAAAACACGCGAACAAAGTCGCGGGGGACAGCTAGTAAGTAATAAAGTAATTAAAATAAAATAAAAACTTTTCACTGTTTACTATCTTAAAGATTTGGTTCGATTTTTGTTACTTTCTAGTACACGAGGGTATTATAACCATGGCTAATTCGCACTGCCTAATTCCAAATATGTGATAGTAGGTATACTTATATTGAATAATGTGGTGTAAATGCCTAACTATTAAAAAATCAAGTCATTACAAATACCATTAATAAAGTAGGCAGTATTTTACACCACAAGACATGCCATTTATCAAAGTGTTATTTATGTGAAACGCAAACAGTTAAAATGCAAAATCATCGGTTTATTGGACACTAATTAAATACGTAGGTACTAAATATTCACAATGTCAACATAAAAGTCAATAGAATGAGGTAATTGATGTTCAGTTTTGGACAAAATTGGGTTAAGCTAATTGGATAACAGGAAACCCTTCGTGTAATACCGAATATGTACGGATGTGCGATGGTCAAGTGGGTGTATTGTAACATCGCGAAACATGTTAATGTAAGCATCAACCAAATTAAGCCAATTGATAGCTACGTACTTACAGTTTATTTTATACGTAGAATATAAAATTGCATATTATTTATGTCTATACTAAGCCCGTCTATTATTAAGCTTATTAAGCGTTCTACGACAATATTATTGTTGTACAACTTACACTTTAACGTTATACATACGTGATACCGTTGACAGCCTCCTCATTATGTACTTACATATTTTAAAATTTTAAAAACTATTTTGTACTTTATGAACCTTCCTCTTGAATTCCTCTATCTATTGCTGCATTAATATCCAGTGCGATAGATCTAAGCGTACAAACAGCAGGAGCGACTCTAATTTATACTATGTAATGAAGATTATTCTTATTATGCCTATCATCATGGACCTGCATCCACTATTGTGGGATAGTAGAGGCCCTCCTCCACACCATCGCCGCATGTTATAGTCTAGTGCTGAACTGGAACTGCTGGGCACTGAGGGAACATCGTCTACTACAGTTAGCGTGAAACCATGAGGCTGGGTTTCCACCAGAGATGTGCTATGATACGTTCCTAATGCATTTGATATTCAAAAATCATATTCATTGATCCATATCCACATAACATAGCACTGTTAAAAACGGATTCAACTAAGCTACTACTTTTTTACATGCGTGCTATGGTTGATGGTTGCGAGTGGTTTAACTATGTGCGGACAGTGTACTTTACAGTAGGCGCATAGCTTGAGCTGCGCATCTTCCTAGCACAGCTGCCAAGCGAGTGGCACATCTTTCTCGCTCCGCTACATAGCTTCAGTGATGTCACATAGTTTCGTAGCTTAACTTTTACATCTTTACACCATAGCTGCATAGCACATGTCTGGTAAAAACGCAGACTTAGGGCCTCCAGCCAGAGCAATACAATAACTACGTTACCAACGTTCACTAACGGCACCTCATAGGGTCCGGAACTCACTTCGTGCGTATTTTTTAAATCTTAATAAGAACAGCAAGAGAGAGCTACCTAGATTTATCTTTTTATTATTTAAGGACATATTTTTATTGTTAGCTTGACCGGCTCGGGCCAGCTTGTGCTAGAGAGGCAGGCTACAATTACCTATAGCGCGTAATATGTACCATACGTCAGTTGTGGTCACGTTGTGGTTTGTTTGATGCTGGGACGTGATTCTGGGCGAATCGCCATTACGCTACGTGTTAGACAGCAGGCACGCTACAGGCAGACCACGAACAGTCAAACAGGTCATATTGGCTTGGAGACTGAATGCTATGCAGCCTTTACACACTCTTCTCCGACCTAGCCCTTTCCAACTAAAATATGATTGGCTTTCTGTCTTATCCGATACGGCGGAAATACTTCCAGCATGACCTTCACAACCCATTTTCTTGGTATACCTAGGTACGCTAGTAACACTAACTGTTAAACATATAGGAGGAGACCGTCAAAAATCAACGTATAACAGATGTAACCCATCTACGGAGCTACTTCGAAAGGCGTAATGAGTTTAATTCAGAATTCCAAGTACCTATGTACAGTACATTTATAAATAGAACACCTAATTACTTTAACTAATTCACATAGGATTAGCTCGGTCATGTGATTTAGTCCTAAACGGAAATTTACCTGATTACGTTTGTAACTTAATTCTAACAATGATATTGAGCTCGAAAAGCGCAAACTAGGTGCCTGCCCGGGCTTCGCACAAGTCGAGTGAGACGCGTTTTTTTTTTGTAAAACATGATTCTGTGATTTATTATACTTTAATATTATAAAGCTGAAGGCTTTTGTTGTTTGATTGAACGCACACAATTTTTTTTTTCATCGCGCAAATAGTATGTCATTTTTAGCATTCCGTACCCAAAGGGTGCCAAAAGGACGCTATTACTAAGCCTCCGCTGTCCGTCTGTCCTTCCGTTTTTCATCCGTCCGTCCATCTGTCTGTCAGCGGGCTGGATCTCATGAACCGTAATAGTTAGAGAGTTCAAATTTTCACAGAGTGTGTATTTCTGTGGCTACTATAACATAAATAATAAAAAATAAATTAAACATCAAAGGGGGCTCCCATAGAAACGTATTTTTGGCGTTATTGTTCAATAATGGCAACAGGTAGACGCCTGATATGCTCAATGATTGTATTGCTAAATTTGTTGTATTGCTAAATTTTGCTAATATCTAAAAAAAGATTATAAAGTTATAAAACGTATATTTTTAAATTAAAGGACTTAACATGTTTTTTTTTGTTACATATTTCAGAACGATTTGTGGTACAAGATTTAGGTGAAGGGTTCTTCATACGCGAGTTCGGCTTGGACTTGGCCGGTTTTAATTGTAGGTAGTTCCATAGCGGAAGATATACAGAGGAACACCCGCTTCGTTCTGTTATTTCAAGCTGTAGCTATTTAAGGGATTCCCGTAGACGAATACACGGTACTGGTATAGATCATAAAAGCCTTTCACAGAAACGAGAGATTCGTTCTGCAATAGAAGTTTATTAATAGATATTATAATATCTATCTAGTTTGCTTTTGTATCATTTTAAATGTGTACAAGTATTTATTTATATGTTCACCAGTCTTTAAATACGTCTGTAGAGAATACTTGTGTTCATAACTCAGTGACGGCGGAGTGATTTTTGTGCAAGTCAACCAAGATTATCTTCCAATTCGGAGTAAAGATGCAAAAGAAACATTTCTTGTGAACCTCATTACATAATTTACCATTCTATTTAATGTTCACCGTCGTGTTGTACAGTTTCTGAGATTAACTTTCCAACTTTACTAAACAAACTCCTTCTGGCATAAAAAGCGTAATATGGCTTCTTGAAGAACTCAGTACTATTTAGAACGTATTTAGTTTCTTATGGTTACAACTTACGTAATGAATGCTTATGTGAGCTATACGCAGTAGATATTTACTTCGTCAGTACATTAGAGCGAAATTATATGAATAACGACTAAATGTGTTTATTTTTCTGTTTAGGATTAATTATTATTGTTACACATCGGTGGATTTTAGTTTTGATAGTTTATTTTTAGTTTTTTGTCAGTGGGATTTAAATAAACATATTTCGATACTACTTACTGGAGATGTAGACCCAAAAATGAGGCCCGAAATCATTGTATTAAGACTACCTACGTCATGGACTGCATTCTGCACACACACATACCTAAAACTGAATCTGATAGTCAATCAAAAATCTAACTTGACTAGCCTAGGGACCAAAAAGAAGAGACCCAGGAGTTACTACATACAGTATAGTTAAATGTAATAAGGTAGGTACCTACCTACATTAATACTAGTTACGTTTAATCCAATTATACGGTAAAAGTTGTAGTAACAGAGACACAAATAAATGATCAGGAGACAGAACTGAGTAAATACCAGTGGAAAATTAATGTTCTCGCGTCATTCGTGTGAATGATTGCAAATCTCCGGATTTGCAATCATTCACGCGAATCCACGTCCGAATTTACGCTCAAAAGCTTACATTTCTAAGAAACCAGAAACATTTGATATGATATCACATCAGTCGGTTATAGTTTCTGATGATAGGTACCTTGATCTAAAAAGCTTTTTTAAACAAAGATGATTGTGGTGTGTATACAGGTGGGTGCAATTTCTACCTACACCTCCGTCGCCACCCACGGTATAATGCCCTGGATTATTTTTAGCCGGGGACCACACGGTCTGATCAAATCTTATACACACATATACCATGTGCGAGTGATTTATGGTTTATATACAAATTAGCCAACCACTGTTCGCAGGCAATATACCATGTGATGTACGGTAAGTCGAGGACGCCGTGCGTCGCGCGGGACGGTGCACACGACGATCCCTCTCAATTAAGTAATTAAAGTGAATTCACCCAATTAAGTAATTAATAGACACGTGATGTTCTGCTATATACCTCGACAATATTATTTCACACAGGTTTTATTTGACTATAACTGTTATTTGCAGATGGATAGACTGGGTCCTGTGAAGACGCCTGCTTTGAAAGTGGAATGAGAACGTTACTCTAAATAAGTTGACACCGAATGTTAGATAAAAATAATGAAAACTTATTAAATATCAGGGGACAGCAGCTTATATTTTTTAAATAAGTTAAAAGTTGGCGTAGAAGAAATCGGCTCAGGACAGAAGAGCCTGGAGCATATTTGGGAAGACTTTTGCCCAGCAGTAGTATGACTTACAGATCACGTGAAATGTATTAGATATGGATTAATATAACATGTATATATATAATAATATAATTTCTTACCGTACATATTATCTGAAGTTTGCAAGAAATCAGGTGTCGAGGAAGCATACGTTTCTTGGTTGGAGCGCCGTGCACTCATCTCCCCGGTTTCGTTTTGGGTGGCGTCCAGCGGTAGGTCTGGCGACTTCCACACACAAATGTAGTACACGGAGAGCAGGATCGCGGCCAGGGACACCGACAGCAGGTATGCTAGCACAGTCAGCACGCGCACCACTTTACTTGCAGGCTTCTGCTTATAAATGTCGCGCGTAGCCTGTGCACCGACCTCCTCCGAGGCGCTGTCCTCCTCCGTTTGACCACTCTGACCACAAACCGACATTCTGCTATCGCTACATGGTTCTATGCGAAAGACGATTTTTAACAAAAACCTTAACAAATAATATGACCGCGAGTGGCGCGTGTAGCATCCGCAGTCGGGAGCAGTGAGTGCGGCGGCGGCGGCCGGCGGTGGAGCGGCTCTATCCCGACGGCGCGGCTAACGCCCGCCGCCGCCGCGCTGGCCGCTGACTTCCGCGCTATTCGCTAAACCGATCAACCACACGTCACAGATTTTCGAAAGCTACCAACCACCGACGAGCCGCTATTATGTTCTATACAGATCTTACAATATACTTCTAATAATATACAAATACAGTACATAAGTACTAATCATCTGTCTATTTTATTTTTGTAACAGGTATTACCCACTATCAACTTCTATGATCTATTCCAGTACACAGGAGTACAAATTTAGATTTAATTTAAATATTGTTTCTTCATTGACTACATTACAATATCTCGTAGAAGATCAATAAAAAAAAAAACTAAAAATAAATCGATTTCTTAGCACTTCCCCTTAAAAATATTGTAGCCCTTGATTATAAGTACCTACTGGTATAAAAATATTATTTCTTAATTTTCGGTTAGTCTTTTTTTTTTGAAGTCGATTTTTCCTTTCGTATTGTACCGTTTTGAAATTTCGTTGTCCCTTTGACACCGTAGTTCGTTTTAATAAGCCAGGCCACACAGGTGTTAGCCCATATCTTGAAAAGTATCAGTAGTTGATTGGTTTAGACCAACCTTGATGGAACTTGCACACCCGTCCCAAAGTTAAAGTTTATGTAAGCCTAAGCCAATAAAAAAAGAATGGTGACTATCCAATCAATACTTTCGAAGAAATTCGTGGACAACCATACATAACTTCTAATATTTTGTATATTTGTTTGGAGTCATATGTGAATATGATGCAGTTCCAATAATATTACATACAAACGTATTAAATTGAGAAGCTATTTTTCTTGAAATCGCTTAATAAGCGTTTTAAGTCTTAAAAGAAATAAGTATCTACCTAATTAAGAAAACAATTTTCTAGGCATAAAAATAATGATAATAATAACCTCGGGTCAAGTCGTTACCTTATCATGAGAATAAAGCAATACCTGAGGGAGTTTGGGGAATTTATTAACTTGCTTTTCCAAACGTAGAGATATAAATAAAAAATAATATAGTATAATATCTTGGGACATCCCACACACGGTCATCTGATCCCAAACTAGGCATGAGCATGAGCCTGTGCTATGGCAACCAGACAACTGATAAACATACTTATATATTTCTAAATACATACATATTATAGATAAATTACACCCAGACACAGAACAAATAATCGTGCTCATCACACAAAGATTCGTCCTGGGTGGGAATCGAACCCACGACCTCCGGTTTAGCAGTCAGGGTCACTAACCACTAGACCAGCAGGCTCGTCAAAAAAAATAAAAAATGTATCCGAAGGTTTATGTAGGAGCATATTTATATATCCGCAGGGCAGTTTGTGGCGAGCTGTTTGTGAGTAGCGACTCAACGTACCTGAGTGCCCCAGGGAGTCACGTACTATGAGGATTTCCAGCTCTTTGTTGCCTTAACTAGCTGGCTAAAGTGGGGTCGCCAGAGCTATGTGCTCGGGGTGGAAGTATTTAATGGCGTAATAGCAAAGAAACCCGCTTCGGGTCCGCTACTGCAACCGGCGATGGATAAAACAAAATCAAATGGTGCTTTGAAATATAGAATATATTTTTATCATAATGTCTTATACGAAAATATAGGTGACTGAGTTTAAATGAAGCCAGAGAAGTGTGTTAAGTTAAAGCAGGCCGCACTACTTTACCTAAGTGACGCGACTCACGGCTTACACGGGCATTAGAAGTGGTTTCAACAATTTCATATTTCAAATATTTGATAAGATACTAATAATTAATTATCATTGTGACTGCTTAAATCTAATGATAATTTTGCATGACTGACTTGTTTGAGCTGGCCTTGGATTTTCACGAGATATTCACCATAGAAGTGCGAGTCTGACTCCGATATAAACAATTGTTTTTTTTGGTAGAGGTCAGCCCCATTTCGTCTGGAGCCGCATTTAGGCTTTCACTGCTTATCCGGACTAAGTTGGTGAGACTGAAATTCGCCTCCAGCCAAAGATGGGTTAATACTTAATACCGATATTTATAAATAGGTAGGTACCTACTCATACCTATAAATCAACCCATAACCTATTCGTGAATATGAACAATATTCGTCTTGTAAAACTAAATGTTTAAATTAATATTTGCAAATCGGTGATATTTAATTAATTACCTAAAAAGTAATACGAATGTAAAAATAAATAGGTAAGACAGGTAACTTACGTAGGTAGGTAACGTATATAATATATTTAATATTACAAGGAAAATAACTGAATGTCAATAATCCTGTCCGATTTTCTTAAATCTTGCTCAACGCCTAAACATCCTCTCTCATTTATACTTCATAAAATATAGCTTGATACCTGTGACGTTTGTCAGAATGACATTACTAGGTATGGGAGCGTCTTTCGTATTTTATCGATATCTATGTCGTAATGAGTTTTATAAAAAAATGACATTGTAACGACATTGAAAGAAAGAATGAAGAAAGAATAAAATTAAAGATGTACCTAAGTTTAAATCATAATAAGATGAAAATATATGTTTTCTTTAGAAAACTCCCCACTATCGGTTTATTTTGCCATTCATTATTATTTCCAAAAAAAGAGCAAAAGTAACCAAAATATTATTTAATAGTTAATTCGTCGCGTCGGCACTCGTACTGACTCAAAAAAGATGGCGCCCGCTTGTTTCCTGCACGCGAAACCATTATTGCCAGACTAAAAAAATACGAATCTATAGTAAAAACATTATTTTATTTAATAATTTTATCCATTTAATACTAGTGAAATTTTCATATACTATTATTTTATCGATATTCGTCTGTCAGTCAGTTACACGTTCCTACCTGTCTTCAAAACGCGTTTATAAAATAAGCTAACAAACAAAAAAATATTTAAGAAAAATAAGAAATTATTTAAATTACCCTTGTTTTTACTGGTATCTTTATAATAACATGATTGTTTTTTAAAATGTGTTCTATTTTTATACACAAATGTCGTATTCATATTTAAAAACTTAAACTTTTTCAGAAATAAATTTAGTAGCTGTCTTTAAAACAGAGTCGCTAACGTCGCAGGTATCAAGCTATATTTTATGAAGTATAGGCATATTATTATACACTTACACAATTACGTAAGAATGAGATGGATATACTATTACAAACGTATTATGCCTATGCCAGTGATAGTGAATTGCGGCATTGCTATAATTATGAATAGGGTTGCCAGGTCTTGAAACTGAAAAGCCGGATTAGACTAGCCAGTTTTGCCGGACCTTTAGTTGAAAAAGCCGGACACATTTTTTTTTGTCATGGTATTCACATAACAATTCATTTGTTTTTTAAGTAAACCCTGCCTTATTATCATTTATCATGAGAAAATAAATTCAATTTGAAGAAACAACCACAATTCACCAAATTTAAAAAAGCCGGACTTACCATTGGTCGCCGTCTAATTTGGCCGGACACGCAACCTAAAAGCCTGACTGTGTCCGGCTTTATCCGGACGTCTGGCGACTCTAATTATGAATATGATTCATTTAACCAGTTTTTAACGGTCTCTTTGAAATATTAACATACCTATAAGAGAACACAATATTAAGGATAAGACTTATAAGAAATTATGAGACACACAACTAATGTTTGACTTTTCGCTGTCCGTTTTGGGCGAAACACACTAGTTTAGGAGAATGGGCAATCCGGTAATTCTCCGAAAATAAACTTATCTGTGCGTTTAAAAAAAAAGTTCTCTAATTCATCGATGTATCAAGTTGCCAAGTGTATGTTAAGTTTGTAATTGCAAAAATATACCTAAATAAATAACTGGCTGTTTTTTTATTGCATTAAGGGTAGACCTGATTATTTGATATTAATTTCAGCATGATACCACCGCGCGAACAACGATTACCGGGGATATGACGTAAAAAACATACCTACAAAAATAATGTACAGGCGAAGCCGCGCGCAACAGCTAGTAATTATACCTATTATGAAACCGACATTAGCCAGCAATTATTTATCGCGATCATATCTTCTTAAACAGTGACAAGTTAATGCGACATAATAATATATTAAGATTAAACATTTATTTTTATAATTGTGTCTTAAACAGACACTTAAAAACACGATTAGGGTAAGCGCATAGATAACTAATAGACCGAGTAGATATAAATTTCATTTTCTCAGCTCATTTTGAATTTAATAAAAGGGGATACTACTCCCGAGGTAAAAAAGTAAAGTGTAAAAAATATTTTACGCACTTGAAAAGCAAATGGAAGCATTTTCGTATTTAGAAAGACTATAACATAAAAGAATTCGTAAGTGTCTGAGAATCATTAAGTAACTGAAATATGTTAAACAGGTAATAAAATCCCAAGAAAAATCCGAAAGAAACCACAAGGCCGGTTGACTGTAAACACAACAGGCCGATCTGAAGTTTATGATGCCTGATATAAATTAACATTCGAGAGGCCATAAAACAACCGGCGGGAAATAAGCGGGTACTGGCGCCCGCTCACCGCACGCTCACCGCCGCCGCCCGCCTTTGAAACACGCTCGTTTTTACTGAAAGAGAACGCATTCATCTACCAACAAATTTTTAGACTTCATTTTATCCAGCAAACCTTTAGCATTTATTCGACTGCCTGCCTTTTTACCCGACTGGGCCGAAGACTTGACCTTGGATGTACGCAAATATGTATGTATGTCCGTTTCTATGTCGACAACTGATTTTGATAAGTAATGCGTCGTTAGATTCGTCTTGATAGCGCAAGTGTCACTAGGTACAAAATTTAAAAACAAAAAACAACATTTACCCACTTGTACAACTACATATTTATAATTTATTATTTTTATATTAGTAAATGTCATATATCAATATGTATCAGTGAGAAGAAAGAAGCTTAAAGAGTGTTGAAAGGCTTGCTGTGTTAAATTTAGGTCATCTAGCTAGGAACCATCAAGCAAGCATTCCTTTTTTTAATAATCCGTAGATCGTAGGGCATTTTACTTACATAGTTACACGCCAAAAGCATTTATTTGTACACAAATTATCAAAATTTGCGAGCATACAAGCATGGCAGCTCGGGGAGTTGATCCATTAGAGGTAATTGGATCGTTGTCCGCGCACGGGGACAGTTAACGTGGTGTAGGTACTCGCTGGTATTGTTTTCTACCCACCAATCAATCATTCTTATAATGGATATGAAATCGTCGCTATGGGACCCTCCGTAAGAGTCCATAGAGAAAATTAGCATTACTAGATAACGTTTTATATGAGACCTGATTGGGTTAACAGTAATACATGAAGGACCTACCCACACAAAAGACTGGACTGTGACAATAAAATTACAATAAAGTTTATCACATACATAGCAACTAGTTTACCTACAGCCTCGCCACCAAATTACTAATCTATATTACACGTGTATATCTTATCTAAAATATATAGTAAACTATTTATGATTTTATCGATGTGTTGCTAAAGGAAACGTTTTGGAAAATAAGCGCACTATTATTTATTGTATAAAAGTACATTTCGATAATAGATACATTAGGTACACATACCTACTTTATATTTATGGCTTTAACCAGATTAATTTAAGAAATCTCACAATAAAATAAAAAATACATAAGTTATTCTTGAGCATACGTTTAATAATTATAATCATAATTTTCATCAACCAACAATTAACAAAAATTGTAACAAACTTCAACAATCAATATAAACAAATATAATATGTTCAATTTACTTATTACTTACTTAACGCCTCTACAATTTACTTTTGCTTTTCTCACACAGTTTTTGTTTGAGCGCTCGTCTGAGGATCTTTCCTGAAGGGTTCTTAGGGATGTTATCGACGAATATCACGCCACCGTGCAGTCGTGAGACCGCTGATAACTGATAAACAAAACAATTTGTTATTTTTGTTTTGCGCAGAAATGGGTATTTCATCTTCATGCTTTGAAGATGAAAAAACCCAACTAGTGAACAAGTAAAAATATTTTTTTATGTTGCCATCATTAGACTAGTGTTTTGTTTTGTGCCTTTAAAGCACAGAAACACCAGACCAGACCAAGAGCTAGGCGAATGAAATCTCTGACTGAATATTTGTAATTAAATACAAATATAATCTCTGACTGATGCAGAAACAATAAATGAAATTCAAAAACCTAAATCAATTCTTTCTCATTTGTGTACGGTCCATGTTCAGTATATCTTTAATTCTTTACCTTATATAATTGATCCACGAGAGAGATACTTACGCGTGCATTAGTGAAGTCGAGCAATTCCTTCTCGGAGACGGTGGCGCCGGGCTTTCTGACTACGAAGGCGGTAGTGAGCTCGCCGACCTGCTCGTCGGGCGCGCCCACCACGCCGCACTCCGCCACGCCAGGGTGGCCCAGCACCACGCTTTCCACTGCCGCCGGAGCCACCTATAATTAGGAAACCTACTGATAACAACGATATTTTACAAAGGGCGGAACGAATCTTCCTAAATAGCTAAGATTTCTGAGAACCATGAACCTTTTTGATCACGTAATATTTAAACAATACAAAAGACGCATCGACAATATTTCTCCGTCGGTTAAGGAGCCTTAATGACACAGACAGATTCAGATAGCGACACAATTAAACTTATGACTACCCTCTTTTTTCGAGTTAAGTAAATGCAAATTATAGCCTGTAACATAAACGACGATAAAATGGTTCTTACAAAAAACGCTTCTGTTTAGTCACAAAAAAAATTGATCCAACAGCATCCGATACACTCTCAGAATTTAGTTAGTCTCAGAACTATACATAATTATTTCTAATGATAATGAGTGAGGATAATATGGCAGTCAACTTTGTTTATAAAGACTACGTGCGAACATAAAAACCTTTTAGAATCTACAAAGATTTAATAAACAAACTATAAATAATACTATTTCCGACTAACCTAAGAAACGAAAGTATGAGTAAATAGGTTCCTAGATTTGACGACAATGGTCTGTCCACCAGCCTGCGTGAGGCCTACAGACCGGTTCTGGATGGAGAAGTAAAGGAATATGGTCTTATTTACATCAATATTTGACATTGATGTAAATTAGACCATGACATTCAAGAATTAGGAAATAGTTCGTAAATAAAGTGCAAAATCACGATATTTCAAGTAATCTTCTAACCTAACCTTGAGTTGCCCAATAATAAGTAATCACTCGAACTACGGATATACAAAGCTATATAATTACGAAACTGTATCGTATCCAATAGTGGTTTTGTTTTTATATATTTTAATATCTAAGCAAGCAGATAGCAGGTCATAAATTGCTGTGGATTATAATAACGATCGGTTCTAATGAACTCTACATTTTGTTTCCTTGTGAATAATGTTGATACAAACTTATGATTTGTACAATAAAATAAACTTTAGATTAGTCGATGGACTTTTACCTGGTGACCCTTGTATTTGATAAGTTCTTTCAGTCTATCGACAATGAAGAAGCAGCCGTCTTTGTCGTAGTAGCCCACATCCCCGGTCTTCATGTATCCCTCTCCATCAAACATGGCGCGAGTAGCGTCCTCGTCTCCAGCGTAACCTTTCATTATGATCGGCCCCTTGACACAGATCTCACCATTTTCATTTGGGCCTAACTTTTTTTGTGTGTCTATGTCTACAACCTGTAAATCAAATCATACACATTTCATCACACGTTCAACGTTTATATGTTTATGTTTACCACACATGGTGTTGATCTAGTGTGAATGATGGAAACGGAATTTTTATTTAGAACTTTTAATTACCTGCGAATGATGTAATAAGCTCAAGAATGTCTAAAACAAGCTCTTTTTTCTTTAGGCACGTATATTATTAATATTGTGTATTATAATACATATACTAGATACAGCTACATCCATACCTCACATGTTTGATTTATATTTTTATGGTAGATAGTTAAAGTCAGCTACCAAATAAATCATAAAACTATAAACATTATGTCCAATAATATTTACCTTAACCTTTACTCCCCGAAGAGGATAACCTCCACTACCAGGCTTTCTCTTTACTTTATCATCATCGATGTCCTTAGTGGCTGCTAGTGACGTTTCTGTCATGCCGTACGCTTGGAATATTCCCTTGCAGTTACGCATACTGTAGGCAAATTGTAAACAATGCAATCTTGTTTGAAGAAGTCTATACAAAATACTTGATAGTAGATTAAAGTAAAGTCTATGTTTGCTGAAGTAATCATTACAAAACACACCACTCGACAGTGATGCCCCTTTAGGTTGAGCAATACAACTGCAGCGTTATAAAATAAGATAATTATGTTTCTCGAATCGTACCAAGGAAGAATATTTTGCCAAAAAAAGAAATAATTTAACTGTACCGTTTTAAAGCCAGGTCGATGGTTTCTGAAGAGAGCGGAGCGGCGCCGCACCAGACCACTGTTATAGAAGACAGGTCGTATTTCTCCACTATGGGTGCCTTGGCCAAGAACACCACGATAGGGGGAACAGCCGCCAACGCATTCACCTACAAATGGTTAATGTGTTGATAAAAACAGCTTGTTTACACCTAAAACAAAGATCTTAAGATCTAGTTATGAGAGACTTTATTTAGATCTGTGAACATGAAAAAAACTATTTGCTATGCATTAAAAACACATTGACCTTTTCTGAATCTGTAGACTTAGCGTCACTGTCCTTTTAAAATATGCGAGTCTGGTGCTTTAAAAATAGTTAATTAAATTATAGGCTCTAAATTAAATCTGTATTGTTTACAAACTGTTGTTTTTCTTTCGGTCTTTAATATCCCTCTGTCGCGGGGGTTTAGGAACATTCAATCCACATACACAAATAATAAGTACCCAGACTTGAATCAGGCATCGTGCGGATCACACAAGTTTGTCCAATGCGGGGATCGAACCCGCAGCACGTTGGCAAGTAGCGTGGTGACCCTGACCTGTTATAGTCAAAATTATTAAGTACCTTGTAGTCTTGAATCGTACTCAAATACTTAAGAGGGTTAAATCCATTTAAGTACACCAACATTCTCTTGTTTAATATGTAGTTAAGAGATGACATCAGGCCGTACGCGTGATACCATGGCACTATCGTTAGTAGTATTGAGATATTTGGGTCCTCTTCTGGCCTGGAAAGTTTATAACACACATGAAGTTATTTAAACAGTCTTGACCACATTACAGTTATACAAAATATTGGATATTGCTTACTCAAAGCTGACAGCCGAGTACAACACGTTGAGGTGTGTGAGCATGACTCCCTTTGGCAAGCCAGTGGTTCCAGAAGAGTATAGTATGTAGGCCACGTCAGTCCAACCCTGCACATCTACCGGCTCGAATTCATCAGGGTTCACGTGTACTCCCACGTTTTTGTAATCAATGATGCCGCTCGCGATCGGCTTGCCATTAATTTGAATAATTTTTTCGATACTCGACACTGATTTAATGGGATCGATATTTCTTTTTAATCCTATTTCGGACGAGAATATTATTCTTGGTCGAGATATGTTTAGTACGTGCGTCATTTCATCTGAAAATAAACAGTATTTAGCACTTATGTATATCATAATTTGACCTAATTATGCTTTTTTAGTCTGTGTGGTTACCAAATCATTTTATATCAGGTTTGGTCTATATGCAAGTGCACGAGCTCAATTATTTTACGATTTTTAATCTGAGTGTTTGTTATTGACTTTTTTAAATTCATATGAATTTGCATCGTAATTTTTTTCTTACGGCAGGGTTGGTGTTCTATCTTGGGTAAGATTTTGGTAAACCAAACATGCAGAAAATCGAAAGGCGAATATGCTTTTTATGATTATGACATTATACCTTTAGTGTATAAAACATTAAGCGTGGTGATGGTGGCACCGCAGCACAAAACTGCCAGAGCGATCGGGAAGAACTCATCCCTGTTTTCACTGCACAGAGCAACCACATCGCCTTTCTTCACTCCCAACTTCTTGAGGCCGTTCGCAACATTGACAGTCTCTTGTAAAATTTGTTTGAAGGTGATTTTGTGACCAGTGTCTGCATTTATCTGTTTACAATATTTACGATTATAATAATTAAAATAAAAAAAATACAATATTATCTCAGAAAAGGCCAGATCTTAGCACATTGGTTTAAAGACATCGCAAAAGCAGGAAAAACTTGACTTCTGGCTTACAATGTCATCCAAAATTGAAAATATGTAGCAGTGCAGAACCAAATCCCAAAAATCATCTCATCTTTTTTTTTACATAAGGGTACCTTAACTACGGTTTATTTTATGTACCGAGCCGACAAAAATAATAATTATAAAACATATAGTGTTTAACAAAACAGCAAGCCAATGAGAGCTGAGTAGGACGGATCACGGACCTAATCAATGACCGACAATACTTATCGGTTGTTGTAAAAATATACTGCACTCTGAACTTGTTGTGTATAGTAAAGTTTTATTAGGTAGGTAGGTACCATAAAATACTTATAAAAAGATAATTCGAGTTGGTTTTATCAGTCTTTATGATATTGACGTGTTCCATGGTATAACATTTCAGGGCGTTCTTTTGCTTACGTGAGAGTAACAAGAGAAAAAAGTTAGTTTGTATCGTAGTGGTCACGCTCCTAGCTGTAGTAACTTATTTTAAAAAATCTTAAACAAAATACATATTATACCTAGGAATTGTTCATGGTTTTAAGACGTCTAGTCATATAGATGTGATTATGTGAATCATTATAGCTGAGGATCAAAGAGCACATAGCTACTACGCATGGTGCGCATTAAGGAAGTCTGTTGTGTGGTAGGTACCTAGGAGGATCTATTATTATAAATAACAGAGTTTTTTCCGACAAGATCGTGTCACAACTGAAAATTATTGTCGATCTTTTTGCCTTACCTATGGTAAAGACTATGCTAAATTCGACTCTCTGTTGACGGCTGTAGTGCTTGAAAGAACTGGATTAAACTTCGCACCTAGATACATAAGTACCTAAAATTTGCTCTTACTACGTAATCTGTGCTACACAGCAAAATTACAGATTTTTTAATTTCTGAAGGCTGTTGAGAATGTTATGTAATTACCTCCGGCATTTCTGAACTCTACTTCATACATAAACATACTTATGCTAATTTTTATTGAAACATTTGTCTGTGACATCATGTACCACTGTATAAATATTTTTCAGTTCATTCTGAGTTTTCGGTGCTAGCTACCTGTAGAACTAGTAAAAGACTTAGTAGTCGTATTATGAATTATGGCCATAGTCGATATTAAAATGTTTAAAACCGTGAAATTTACGAATAGAGGACAAACAGCACTCCCTTTTGCCACTGAACTACAGGCTCACATTTTTGGATAGTTAGTTACGGCTACTCCCGTCCTACCTATGTCTACTTATATGTTGTTATTTAATTTTACCTATCTATTACTTAAAGTTCTGTTTAGCCTTTTCCCAAAATATTGTAGACTAAGAAGGTCCTTTTTCACTTATTCATTAATTTCATCGTTAACCAGTACCACAGAGTACCTACATTCTAATATGAGGAGTGTTTTACGGGTAGGCTGTAGGTATCTCACGTCTAAAAAACAATTTACGAACCCGTATCGAGAAAGAGTACTTAAATTAATTGATTGATGTATTAAAACAATGAACCATGAACGCAAGATCATCATGCATGTTCCCAATGTTTGTTACTTGCAGTAAAGTATAATTGAACGTCTTATTAAAAAACCTTAAATGTAAATTATGTAGGTATAGAGCGAGGTCTTATTTTTAATATTTATACTTAATATAAAAAAATACAGGAACATTTGTCTTACCACAGCAACAGCATCTTTGTCTTGACATAATATATCCCTTAATTTGTCTATTGCGTATTGAGCGAATGACAAATGGCTAGGCACCTTAAATGCCGGACCAGTAGTAACCACTTTGTCTACTATCATATTTATTTTTAACTTGCACTGGTAAATACTTACAAACTTTTATGTGTTATTAAAAAAACAATACGATCACCACTATGAACACTAACTCACTAGGCACTAGATTTGTACATGTCGTATATTTTTTTATCAACAGGATCTTAAATCACGCAATAAAACTATTACGATTGTAAAGATACAATTCATATACGGTAGGGTTGCTTCACAAGTACATATATAAATATTATTTATTTATTATATTTTTAAACAAGTTTAAACATTATAATTTATGAACTCCGAATGAATGAACGAGTCTCACTCGTACGGTACGATAAACCGTAGTGAACATGATCTCTAGAAGTCAATGACAGAATTGTTAAACCGGTTTAGGTAACAGGGTAAGTTCGCCAGTTCTCGTCCAATTAATTGCCGACATTTTCAACCAATTTAAATACGTCCTTAAATTAATTTTAAACAAAACTTAAGCCCAACGTATTTTATATATAACTAGCTGTGCCCGCGGCTTCGCTCTCGTCAACTAACTACCTACGCTACCTTTCTACGTATCTACCTACGTACCTACCTACTTACCTACCTACCTACCTTCATACCCTACCTATTTTCTTAACTCAGTCACTTTTAAACACGAGACTAAAAAAATGTTTTTTTTTTATGTATATATTATACACCTTGTCCTTCCACTAAGACACATGACATATAAAGAATTATCCGATTTGGTGCATTCGATCGAAAGTTATGCGCGTGCATACATTATGAAGATTCATTTTTAAATATCTAGATAGAAGATAGATTAACTATCAATTTACATTTACATTTCACGACAATTTACAGGTTATTTCGACAAGGGTTTTTTTATACAATCATTAGAAAATGAAATTGCTTTTTACCCCAGGTTTCGTCCAAAAAATCCAGTTCGTTTCCAAGAGGTTTCCAGTTTTCGACCACTTTCCGAAGTAAGAGATTTGTTGAGAAAATTACGTAAGTATATTATTTAAAAAAAAAACGAATGTACTTTAGACCACACTACTGAAGTATTTTTTTATATACATAACGTAACTGGCTATGAGAGAAATTGAGAAAGAAAATGTGTGCTCGCACCTCTCTCTTGCCCCTACAGCATACAAAACATAATTCTCTCTCTTTGTATCTTCACTAACTTATATCTATTTCTTAACTTCCGTTCGCCTCGCCGGATCACACGTTTCTTAACGCACTCGTCACGCAATTACCAACTTACTCTCCAAGTAAAGCGTGCGTAAAGAAGTTTTACTTCAAAAACCTTCTGAATCAACATTTTTAAGTAAAATTTAGCACATAACCATTAAATTTAACAATCTCATGCTGTTCTGTGGTCTGTTTTATGGTCATTAGCAGCTTTAATAAAATATAACACGTAGTCCGACTCAGCGACATGTAGAGCGACTTTGATATAGACTATCTTGATAAATCTATCTTATTATGTTTTGATATATCTATATATAACTACGCTTCGCAATCGTTGGTCATGACAGGCAGGATGTCCTGGCTGACGAAAAAAATTTCTTTAACTATTATACTGTATAACACATTCTGCAGTATAGGCGACGAATAGACTCGACGTTCTACTTTTGGGGCTGACGAAATCATTTAAGAAATAATAGTACCGCATGTAAGTACTATTTAAATAAAGAACATAAAGTTCAAAATGTAAATAATTTATTTGTACCTAACTTTTTTTTATATCTTTATTTATTATTTTAATTATTGTTACGCATTGACGCATGCGGAGCGAATATTTGTAATTAAATACAAATAATAGAAGGAAAAACTTAAACCTCAGGCAGGACTCGAACCTGCGACCACTGGCTTGACGCGCCAGTCGCGCGAAGGCGAAGCGATATTCGCTCCGCATGCGTCAATGCGTAACAATAATTAAAATAATAAGTACTGGGCTGCATCATCTCTCGGACATCTGAATTAACAGATTGTTAATCAGTGTCAGTGAAAGCCAAACCGTAAGGTTGGTTCACTAGATGTCGCATACGTCGCCCTAAAAGACGTAATAAAATAGAAGGCAAAATTTAAACTTCCAGGCAGTGGCCTCGGTAGCTTAGTTGGTAAAGCGACTGGCGCGTCAAGCCAGTGGTCGCAGGTTCGAGTCCTGCCTGAGGTTTAAGTTTTTCCTTCTATTATTTGTATTTAATCTTTATTTATCTTAAAGTGGTCGGAAACCGGCGCGTTTTTCTATAAAATCTATCGAAAGCGCAATTTAGGTCTTTGTAGTTTTTTAAACTATGGCAATCTGCTGATAGCTTCAGCAATAGGCTATTTGACAACATTAAAAATATATCCCAAATTGTAGTCATCATATCAGAAAATAGCGTAAAATAACATCTTTCATTTAATTTTAGACAAAAAAATGTATATTTCTTGCAGATTACACGAAACAAAATATAATATTTTTTGAAACTTTATCTGTGACGGTCAACGCCCTGTGATTGGTTAAGATTCTTGTGACGTCACACGCAAGTAAACATTGCTTCCTTGACTGAGTCTAGTTCGTGTTTTGTGTTTTATCGGTGTTATATTCGATTTTTGAGTGATTTCTGAAGGAATGTTTGATAAATCTTATAAAATTTAACATCATTGTTGATATACCAACTAGCAAATATTATACTTGACAAGTCAGCGAACAGAAAACTATAAAGAAGAAAGAAGAAGCTAAACAACATAATACAAAAATATTTGAAGTCCTAGAGTGAGGTGTTGTTCTGCAATGTAGGGTTAAAAAGGATCTTCTAAGAAATCTAAGGCCACATTTTAGAGGTTAGGAATTAAAGATGTTATTTTGTTTTATCCATTACCGATATTTTTCTATCTACTATCTGGTATGTATAAAGTTAAGTGATACTAACATCAAAGTGATCTTCGCACATAAAGACATTTGAATGTGATTGAATGGCATTTGGATCTCTTCGAGCTAACTGTAGCCACATTTTTCGCCTTTTGCGATTCGTTGGTACAGAAATAAACAGTTTCTGTGGACTTTTTATAGAAGTATTTGTACATTGTGGCACTACACACCACTTATAGACCATTGTATTCAATAAATTTGAAGAAAGTCGATGAAATGCACTGTTTTACAAACTTCATTAACTCTGTTTACTTGCATGTGACGTCACGCATGTCACGAGACCGGCGCCATTACAGAAACAGCGTTTTTGCCGCGGTTCTGGAAATTTAAACTTCAATTTTGATTTTTACTCGTAATACAGAAGATTTCCCGGAAATATCAATGACAATAAGCTTAATATGTTATAAAGTATAATTTAAAACGATTCTTAAACGGACGAACTGGACATAACAATGTCAGTGTGCTTTTAGGTTAAATTAACCCATTACATCATATATTTTATTTCAGAAATATAAAAAGAGAGAAGACAAATATGTTGAAATAATAGCTGTCCCCCGCGACTTTGTCCGCGTGTTTTAGTTTCAACGGTTTTTCATGTTTTGCGCGGAACCCAAATAAATCTATTCTTTCTTTTTTAAATTCTATTCTTCTTAGTAAGTCAATCTCAAAAGATAGAAATAAGCATTCGCGGATTTTTTTAGAAGTTTTATAGGGGAAAATTCCATCATACATGATATTTGCGTAACTTAAACCGTT
The DNA here is from genome assembly GCA_932294365.1 of Diachrysia chrysitis. Classification (NCBI taxonomy): domain Eukaryota; kingdom Metazoa; phylum Arthropoda; class Insecta; order Lepidoptera; family Noctuidae; genus Diachrysia; species Diachrysia chrysitis. The sequence continues at coordinate 7,124,087 of OW028661.1, forward strand.
TACGCAACGGAAGCTCACAGAAAAGGATATCTTTTCCCGTTTTAGCAACATTTTTTATTTATGCTCCGCTACTATTGGTCGTAGCGTGATGATATATACATATACATATATATCATCACGCCTTCCACGATAAATGGGGTATCTAACACTGAATATTTTTTTAAATTTGGACCTGTTCCGCTATAATATTAGCGCGTGCAAGCAAACAAACAAACTCTTCAGCTTTATATATTAGTTTAGTACAGATTTAAGCAGATTGGCGTCCACCCTGGTCGAGAACAGAAATAGGGATGTTGACTGGGTATGAAAAGTAATAATCGATTTAGTTCGTAAATTAGATAATAAAAAATAATGGACACGTATTTTTACTTTATTTTTATTAATTAGTTTCTATTAGTTAAAACCTTTTATTTATGTAAACAATAGCGTTTTTATAAGTATCTTTAGTTAGTTTTTTTAACTTTGATTAAAAAACGAAATCACTTCCCTAAATATATAAATAAGTATACTTGTACAAATCTTGCAGCCAACGATAAAGGTACAGCGCGCCATATGTTTTTTACAGTACAGCGTCTTTTTTTGTTTGATAGGTGACGTGATCAAGCTGGTTCTTAGCTATACGTACCTAATTTGTGAAGATCTTTTCAACATTTTGAAATTTATCAGCAATAAGTACTCTAAAATTTGTCGGAGGTTTCTTAAATTTTAATTTAAAGCGATTATTTTGAGTATGTAGGTATGCATGATTGTAAGTTGTAACACAACAACACCAATGATAAAAAAAAAAAAAAAATGGGACGAAGAACTGTAGCACCCCCTCTGACGCGACACTACAACACTCATTTATAAACCATCGCTGAGAAGACACCAACCATTTACAGAAAACCGTATTGGAATCGGTTGAACTGTTTTCAAGATAAATGACAACATTAGTTTTTATAGTTCAGGGGCCCTCAGACGCAACCTTACACCCTAAAAGTAAGTATATATCGTCTCCGTCCAGTCGCGAGTAATAAATGGTTTTAAAATAATTAAACAAATTGGCTCACGTCTGTAGTCTTTTGGAGGTCAATATAATCTATCTAAAAGACTAAAATAAGAAGGGTTTCACTCCGCAGTTTACGCACAAGAATAAATACGAACAGAATGAAAGCTTCCTAACAGATTTTAAAATTCTTACCTATTTATGGCTGTTACTTGGTTAATTACCAGGCAAGTGTGAGTCGGGATTCGGCTATGAACACGGACGGATGCACAGATAGACAGACGGACGAATATAAAGGTAGGTACTGTGTGACTAGAATACAAAAGCCGGATTTGTGTTTTAGGCAACATACTTTTTAAAAAGTTAATCGTACATTTTCAGGGTTCCGTACCCAAAGGGTAAAACGTAACCCTATTACTATGACTCCGGCGTCCGGCGTCCGTCTGTCCGTCTGTCATCAGGCTGTATCTCATGAACCGTGATAGTTAGACAGTTGAAATTTTCACAGATGTTGTATTTCTGTTGCCGCTATAACAACAAATACTAAACTAAACTAAAAAAAAAACTAAACTAAAATACAAAATAAAATAATTATTTAAGGCTTTCGGGCTTATTTTGTTTTCGGCGACTGGGGTAGTAAATATTGAGCACAAAGAGTTGGTGCACAGTTAGCCTGAGCGCAGGGTGTGACTGCTTCACCGGATAAACAACCAACGAAATGACAAAAACGTGCTTTAAATTGTTTTCCCCTAATTAACTATCACCTTAATAATACGAATCACTTTTCGTTCTGAACTACACTACTACAAATAATTGCTCTGAATTATTTATTGTTTGTTACGCATTAACGCATGCGGAGCCAATATTTGTTATTAAATACAAAGAGTAAAAAGGAAAAAAATAACCTCAGACGGAACTCGAACCTGCGACCACTGGTTATTTAATTACAATTGCGCTTAAAAATATTTATTTAATATTAGATTAATAAACCGTAGCTTACAATTCAAAACCAAGTCTAACAATTAATAGACACTGACATTTCTAATAAACTTTAGTTAAATAAATGCAACGTTTTGAAAATAACCCGTAATAAAACTGAAGCTCGAATCAATTATGAAGCTTGCTCGGCCGAATATTTCTTCGGTGATCTTCATGGTGCCCCTCAAAACGGGATAAGGAATTGCAATAAGCCAAAGCAATAATAGCCAAATAACAATAGCCAAAGCCTAAGCAATTGGATTATTTGCTTGGGTTAATCCGGCACTGGATTTGGCGTATTGCACATCAGCCATTTGTAGAAGACCTAACCAATTCACAACCAAGTGATTCAAATTTAGTTCAGTTTTTCAATACGAATCTAACCTATCCGTGTCGGCTCTACGTTTCATGAACTGCTTGATGGTGGGCACCTTTGTTCGACAGTGCGGCTGCAAATTACGAACGTAACCCGGAGCGCCTGTGCCTCTACGCATGAAAGAATTTTACGTGGGAGAACACGACGTTGCCGTAAAGTCATAAAAAGGATTCACACACGCAGTGTGTCTCTTACTCTTACAAGTACCTAAGAGAAAGTTTTCTGCGCTTGTTCAACATACAATGAAGTCTGCTGAGGGCAAAGGTGGCCTGCGCGTGTGCCGCGTTGATGTGGGGCTGGAAGTTAAGCTTCCGATCAAGAAAAACATAGGTATTTGCTTGCTGATCCCAAGTAATAGTTTTGCCAAAAAATGGTATGGGTGGAGGAAGAGCGGGAGGCTGCCTTTGCTTACTAAACAGCACAGTTACACTCTTGGTATGGTTGACTTTGATTACTATTTCGGGCACCACTTCTTAAAGGTCGTGACCGCGATCTAGAGAGTTCGACCTATCGCTAAGGGGCTAGTACCTCTAAAATAGATGGCCGTGTGATTCGCCGCCGCGGTGAATGTCTATAGCGTGAAGTGGAGTGGAGAGAGCACGGAGCCTTGCGGGACTCCGGCGCGGATTGGGTGAAGGGACGAGAATGTGCACTCGATGTGACAGGAAAAGAAGCGATTCGACAAAAAGTCTCGGATTATATGCAGACAGACAAAGTTACTTTCGCTAATAATATTATATAAAATATGGATATAGCCCAAAGATATGAACCGAAAAGTAAAGCTGAACCTTAGAGGAATAAATAACTAAACTATAGCGTGTAGGAACATATAAAATCGTAAAATTTGTGTCAAAACAGAACGCACCGTTTTATTAAACCTATCTCAAAACCTAATAGTACCCTAATAATATCGGAACCGTTCATATTTTCGCATAAACGTCTTTCGTCGCACGGAAAATCATGACCTAAGGGGGCTACTAGTCATGCGCACGCTCTATGCTTGTCTAGTTTACTCTATGAGCTAATTTCATAAATGTGTATCTATATAGAAAACAATAAGTTAACTATAGAGTAAGCGTAACAAGGTAACCGTGAGCACATGTATGATCAAGCGTCGAATTCAAGGTCACGTCCAGTTAGTGTCAAAACAGAGCTCACTGTGTTTGTATCACCGAGCAAATATTGCTTATATTTATCATTTATGTAGTAATGGTAAAATACGTAGTACTGAGTTGTAAAAACGATTCACGGAAGCAAAACAAAAATAATAGTGACATTTCTTTTCATCTGTGAATAAGTAGTATTGTTATAGAAATTTTCTTATCTATGGCTGGTTTTATAGCTACGCTGTTAGACGCGCCGTTGAGCAGCGCCGCTGTTAGCAGCGCGCGTTTGAACAACGGTCCGCTGTAAAACGAGATTAGTACCGCGCGTTTTGCTGCTGTGTACAGTCCTCTACAAAATGAACATTAATGCGGTTAGAGTAGTGGCTATTTACCTCTTATGGAAAAGAAGGCAAAGAAGACTAGCTGTTGATCCTTATAATGGTACAAGGTTAGTGAGAGGTGAACACGTAAGATCTTTTTGCGATTTACGAGAAAATAATCATAAATTTTATAAATATTTTCGCCTATCAATAACTAGTTTTGACGAATTACTCTGCAAGTTACAGTCCTCTTTACGACGATCCAGCTTATTTCGCATCCCCATAACTCCAGAGGAAATATTGGCGATCACTCTAAGGTAAATGAAATAAAATCGATATTATAATTCATGTTGTACTGTACTTAACGGCGCGTCTCAACAGCGTCACTCTAAAACGCATACTGATCGTATCGTAACTAGCGGCGCGCGCTTCGGCAGCGCCGGCGAACAGCGCGCGTTTACTCAACAGCGCTGCTCAAGCGCGTGGCTATAAAACGAAACTAGAACCCAGAACAAATCCGAACGCGCGCGCTTCAGACGCGCTGTCGAAACGCGTAGCTATAAAACCAGCCTATATATATAAAAATGAAACCCGTTTTCCTTGGTCACGGCATCACGCGTGAATGGCTGGACCGATTTCACTAATTCTTTTTTTGTTGTATTTGTTATTATTAGGAGAAGGTTCTTACGGAAAAAAATATTAAGAAAATCTCTCAGAATTATTGAAAAATATACATTTAATTTTGCATATTTAAAAAAACGCGCGTAACGAATGTCAATGTCATTCACAGCCATAGACTATATTGAAAGAGCATTGTTTGTTCGGAAACGTGGTTACTTAATTAAATTCGAGCATCATTTGTTCGGAAACGTGGTTACTTAATTAAATTCTAATTAATTTTTGAAAATAACTCGCAACGGAATAGTTATGTATAGATAAATCAAAATAAAGTAGTGCATCATTGCTACGCTAAGGCGGTACGAAGTTCGCCGGGTCAGCTAGTTTTATATAAATTCAGTAGGGCGAAAGAGGGGGTGCGCGGGGGGCGCGCGGCGGATAAGCGCTGCACACCCCCCTGCCCCGCAATCCCCACAACGGGTTAGTGTCGTAGCGGTTCCGTTTTCTGTTACGATATTTATTTTCATCGTAAGCACATTATTTAAAATTAAGTATATAATAACAATAATATACTACTAACTACTAAACTTGCGTTTTGTTTGTTAATATCCTAACTTAATATTATAAACGCAAAAGTTTAAAAGGAAGTATTTAAAATATATTTTATTCATGAGAATGACACAGGCTATAATTTATAAAGATTTTTTTGTGATTTTTTGCACCTAAATGTTGTAGTAATAATATTCTTAATCATAAATTAACTTAAAGATAGAGGCGGACTTATATAAATTACTTATTATTTGTATGCAAATTTGTATTTTGCTTAGTCAATGAGACCATGAACATTTTTATAGGAAGAAATATTTTTAAATGTTTGCATGAACACCTATTTCAAGAATCGCCCAGCAGCAATCACTTAGTAAATAGTATGTAGCATTTATTATGTAGTGTTAAAAAAAATACGTAGACAAGAATAAAATACCTCAAAAAAAGTTATATTAAAGAGATAAACACACAGTTATTTCAAAGGGCAATAAAATATTTTTATTTTTATTATTCATTAAATAGTGTAATATTTCTTATTTATTTGTTTTATTTATGTTATCTCAAAACTTAATATGCATTTTATCACCCTAATAATTTCGAAACCATCGATATTTTAACTTGAACGTCTGTCGTCGCACGGAACATCACTAATCGAAGGAGTACTGACAGCTATTTATGTGCTTTTGTTCTGCAGAACGGGCCAAGCGATACGTTGCTCTATAGTCATATAAACTCTATGGCTTAGCACGCACTGCGATTAAACGCGCGCGGTTTAGGAAAAACGCGCGCGGTTTAGGAATAGCTGAAAACGCAAAAACGCGCTTCAACACGCACTGCGGCTAGCGTTTTGCTTAAATTTATTTCATTTCACCATGGATTTCTGTGTTGTAGCTTTGATATTGAAATTAAAAAATAGAAAACGTATACAACGCCGCCGCCATAGGTACTGGGTACATCCACTAACTGATCAAAAACATTTGAAAGGATACTTTTGTAAAATGTACTACAACGTGCGTCAAAGCCAAAGCCGGGCTTTAATATTTCTCTCTCTGTATTGATTTAACGATTTGTCAAATAATGCCGGCCTTTTTTCCACTTTAATAATAATGTTTTTTGATACATTGTCGTAGTCTACATTCGATGTTTCTGAGTCGGACGACATGACTTAAGGGTGTTTTTAATATCGTGCGGATTTCATCACGCGTGCGGGATTGCCTCGCATGCGTAAGCCCCGCAATTGTCCTTTTCATACAAGTATTTATTTTAATGAATGGAATACGCACGCGAGACGTGGCTTTCACGCGGTGTGAAATTTTCTGCATGCGGGGCAATCCCGCACGCGTGATGAAATCCGCACGATATTAAAAACACCCTAACAGTTAACCTCTGCAAAAACGTCTTTCCTCCGCACTCGCACAGTCGAGAGTCGAGACTGAATAAAAACCGAATGCGATTAACCGCCGTGCGTGCGCCACAGTACTGTTACTATGGGACACAAAAAAACCGCGCGTTTTCAAACCGCTGTAAAAACGTAACAAGTTGCGTTTTTAAAATCAGTCACTGAAAAAAGTGACTAATGCGTGCGCTTGTATAGAAAGCTATGTGTTACATTTTTTTGCGGTTTCAGACCTGCGGTTAAACGCGGGCGTTTAATCGCAGTGCGTGCTAAGCCTTAGTGTGTGTCTAATTGCCAAAACAGTCAACTGTCAAAAAACCAGTGATGCCATCCCTGGGGGTTTCCTCCAAAATTGGGGGAAAAAGTGTTAAAAGAGGGATTTTTATGGTGCAGATTTTTTTTCGGGTTATTTAGAGGACTTCAAACAAACCTGCAACTTTAATCGAACAACTTTGAGAATTGAATTACAAAAAAAGAATCACTCTTACATATTTGTCCGTATTGTTCTCGTTCATTAATTCCGTCGGTTATGGTGAGTTTGTTTGTCTGACGACCTAACAAAAACATTGCTATTTATGTTTTGTGGAAGTCTCCTTTTCAAATCACTTTCTTTTTGTGTCTCTTGTATTTAGTCATTCTGATACGAGATATGGATAAATACGAAAAAATTAAAAGGAGGAGGGTTTAACTTTTTGCGTTACGAAAGACTTGGGCAGTTGAGCACTAAATCGGCCATTTTAGAAAAATATTAGGGGAACATTTTGGTAGGTGTTGGTAACACTGAATTTTATCACCTAATAAATAAATTATTGCCATTATTGGGTTGGGGCTGGATTAGCAACGCAAATTACCAAATCTCTCATCAACCTGAGTCCAAAGTCTAATCTAGTCCACTAATCAAACCTTAGTACAGATAGTTGGATAATTATAATATTCTCTAGATAAGATACCATTAATGAATTTATGATATCAGACACCTTTCGTTGTTCTTTACAAGTCAACAAGTAAGTAGGGTTATAGTAAACCGTACTTTATAAGTTTTAAGAATGCCGGTTACTGTACATAATAATGTGGTTTCGGGACCAGAAGAACGAGGCATTCCAGCACATTTATCATATGGACAATTCCTATTCGATCAGCTAAGAAATGGTGGAGATAAAATAGCTTTAGTAAGTACAAAATACAGTTACCAAACTTAATTTTCTATTTATCAAGTCCTTAAATACTTTAAAGTTAATTAATGTTCTAGGTCAAGCATGTGACATTAATTTAATTGTAAATTTAAAATAATAAGTGGTGTTTTATATTAAACCGTAAAAAATACTTAACATTCCATTCTTGTAAGTGAAATATATATTATATATTTTTTTGTTTTTAGATAAATGCAGAAACCGAGGAATCTGTGACATACAGGTACATTCTTCAAAACAGTGTCAATCTAGCTACTACTCTAAGAAATTTGGGATTGAAAAAGGGTGATGTTGTGGGATTGAGCAGTGAAAACCGATTCGAGTTTGTTGTGGCTGCACTGGCTGTTACATACTGCGGTGGAATCTTGTCTACATTAAATATAACATACACACCTGGTAAGTTATACAAAAGATTTTAGTTTTAATGAAGTCAATATTACATTTCTTATAGCCTAAGATCTCGGAATATAAGCCAAAAAAAGGAAATTCTTGAAACATGTTTAATTTTAAAAGCTTTTCCGTGACATCATAAGCCTTACATACGTGTAATATTTTAATCTAAAACATCCAATCCTTATCTTCAACATATCTACAGAAATGCACTGTGTGACTAAAACAAATGTTTTACATTTACAGGAGAGATAACTCATTTGCTGAATATTATAAAGCCCAAGTTTATTTTTACTTCTCCCATCACATCACAGAACATATATGACTGCTGCAATGAGATGCCATTTAAGTGCCAACTTATTATGTTTGGGGAGTTTGATGTGGTTCCTGACTGCATCATGTATGATAACCTAATCAAAGACCAGGTGGATGTGGATGACTTCACTCTCACTGATGTCAATGGACAAGATGACACAGTTGCTGTTATGTGTTCTTCAGGAACAACTGGTTTGCCAAAGGGTGTAGAACTCACTCATGTCAATTTCCTCACACTATCAGCACATATGAGGTCCGTGTTATCTCTTAAATCTCAAGTCTGTACAAAACGGACTCATAAATTATTTTGATCTTGTATTCTTTCTAGATACTACTTAGATTCTGCACAACAAAAGAAAAACAATGGCATCATAAATGGTTTGACACTGATACCATGGTTCCATGCATATGGGTTCATTACAACATTTGCTGTTATGGCAATGAATGTCAAGATTGTATTCCTAATCCGGTTTGATGAAGAGCAATACTTAGAGACTATTCAAAAATACAAGGTAAGGCAAAATTTTAAATATTGAAGGTACTGCAAATTATGTCTCATTAAAATGCAAATTATTTACTACATTGTTTGGTGTTTTAGATCAACATGACTACCATAGTTCCACCCCTTGCAGTCTTCCTTGCTAAACACCCACTAGTTCTCAAATATGATTTATCCTCATTAGTTGAAGTTTGGTGTGGAGCAGCACCATTGTCAAAGGAAATTCAACAAGCTGTTTCTGCAAGGTATAATTTTGAATATAATTAGTATTAATAATTTATCTGAAACACCTACAAATAATACAAATAATGATTATTCTAAATAGGCTACATGAAAATATATAACATCCAATCTTTATACATCTTCATTGCTCATAAACATCTTACCAGCTTTCACTGATGAAGACAAATTTAAACAAACTTTATTTATAGGACTGGTATAGATTTCATCAAACAAGGTTATGGACTAACAGAAGTAACCATGGCTTGTCTTGTGGACTTGACAAGTGGAGAGAAAGTTGGCTCTTGTGGAACACCTGCTCCAGGCATGAAAGTCAAGGTAAATAATGTCATTCCTTACCATTGCTAACTTATCTACAACAAACATAATTTTTGTAAAATTTAATTTTACAAATTATGTAGTATATCAATCTTTACTAAATACTAAAATTTTACATGTTTTTATGAGACCTCTAAAACAATATTGATAAGCACTTTATCTTGTAGGTTGTAGATGTAGACAGCGGCAAACTGTTAGGTCCTGGTCAGGAAGGTGAGTTGTGGATCAAGTCGCCGCTGCGTATGAAGGGCTATATGGGCGACAGAGCCGCCAGCGACGCGCTCCTTGACGCCGCCGGCTATGTCAGGACCGGAGACATCGGCTACTACGACAGTGAGGGATACTTCTACATTGTCGACAGATTGAAAGAGCTGATTAAATATAAAGGTTTTCAGGTAAGCTTTAGCAGTAACATCTTTTTAAAGAAAAATATATTTTTAAAATGACTTATATATCCTTTTAAAGTTACAGTAAATATTTACAAAATCCAATCTTGTTTAAAAGTAAGCGTCCTCCTGTTAAGTGTTTTATACACAAAATTGTGCAAAATTTAAACAAGCTATCTAAAAAAAAGTCAACCGCAAATTTAGTCTTCCCAAATTTAATGGACATTCAATAATAAACCCTTAATTTCGATTTACAGGTAGCCCCTGCAGAACTTGAGGCATTGTTACTTCAGCACAAAGACATAGCTGATGCAGGTGTAGTGGGCTTACCCGACGAAGAAGCTGGCGAACTACCCCTAGCATTTGTAGTTGCACAACCTAATTCCAAAGTAACGGAAAAAGAAATTGTGGAATTTGTAGCATCCAAGGTAAGTTGTGTATCAGGTGATACTAATTATTTACTTGTTAACAATGATACCTTATCTTATCAGATAACTTTGAATGTCAAAGTAAAAAAATCATTTTTGTTAAAAGGTGTCTCCGGCTAAACGACTCCGAGGCGGAGTGGTATTTCTTAAGGATATACCAAAGAATGCTTCAGGCAAAATCCTCAGGAAGGAATTAAGAAAAATGTTACAGAAGTACAAAAGCAAGCTTTAATAATGCCCTAAAGCAATAACATTATTTATATAAGTAGACCTATTTTGAAATGACAAATAATTAAGAGTAATTATTACCATTATTGTTGATCTTTTGTTATAATTATAAACAAAGTGAAGGGCACCAACAAGTTTTATTTACATTTGATCACATCAACTATAAAGACATAATTATATAAGTTATTTATTTAGCTAATGCATCTTTCAATTCCTGCGGAATTCTCCTAACGGCATAACTATGCAAGTCATCATTGACTGCGGCCAAGACTCCAGTTTTGTTGGGCCGCGACTCTGATCCGCCATATTTGTAGAAGTTGCCGAGAATGTCAGTCAGCTTGCCGCCAGCCGCCGACAACACTGCCTCTGGTGCACATGTGTCCCACTTTTTACAACCACTGCTAGCAAATACGTAAATTGAGGCCTTTCCTTCCAATAATTGGAGTACCTGCAAATAAATATTATATTCATTTTTCTATAATTTCAATTATATTATATATAAAAATTAGGTTACCTAATATTTTAAGTATTACCTTGTAACCTGCTCCACCAACTCTTACAATCTGACCAGCATTCATAACTTGCAATGCTTTCTCAACCAATGGATTTGAATGACTTCTTGTTGTTGTAATGATAAGGGAGTCAGGAGGAGGGGCGGGGGTAAACCCTCCCACGCCCACTTCTTGTAAGCCCCATATAGTCCTGCCCATTATTTTCTCACCACCCAACATGGTCTTGTAGTAAGGCTGGTGGATGACACCAGCAACTGGTTTGTCATTGACTGATATGCCAATTAAAACAGTTACATGTTCCAGAAATCCTGCAACAATATACAAATTATTATTACCTTTCCGATTTATTAGTTTTAGGTTAATTGGTTATTAATTCACCCCATGCAACATGCACTTCTAGATTTATGCGTTCTGGTAATGATTAAAATACAAACTGGTTTTCTGTAATATTCCAAAACTTAACTATTATCCAACTAGTTAGAAACAAAACATACATTAACTAGAGATACTACAGTTAGTTCAAAGATATGATTCTGTTAGGAAGATAACTAGGAAATATGTACAACAGTCAATACGTACATTAATACCAAATGTTGACCATTCTCCAATGTGCCTGTACTACAACAGTGCATTCTAAACAAGAAAAGTTCTAAGATCTTTCATTTACCATAATTGGATTGAAGTAAACTTAAGTACCACTTAATACTTATAAGTGGATGAGTCAAGTACATTTTCCATCTTTCCCAAGGATCTCTCTTCAACATTAGGGCACCTAGAATTATTTTTCGTTAATATAAGTTTTAATAAATATTTTGTAATGAAAATGCATGTAACATGGTGCTAGAAAAAGATGTGAACTAGAATGATGATGAAAAGAGCTTAGGGTGTACCTTGAGTATACTCTGAGGTACCATCGAGAGGGTCCACCCAAACAACAATGTCCTCTTCCTTCACACTGTGCAGATTGACCGGGCATTCCAGAGATAACACATCCTTGTCTGCATCAGAGATTATCCAGTCACTGGGCAACTCCGTCTAAATTAAATAAACAATTTCAGTAAACACAGAATAATTAGACTTCACAGTAATTTTCTTTAATCCTAAATTATTTTGCAGAGCATAATATTCAAATATGTATAAGTATTTAAGTACCTACATCTTGAAAAGGCTAATAATAAAATTTTTTTTAATAAGTTAATAATAAAAAAAAAGGAAATTACAAATATCAAGAGCTTCTAACTCTGGTTCTTATGGGGATTTCATAAATGAGCAATTAGCTAGAATAATAAGAATTTAAGATGTAGATATACAAATTTTGGGTCACACAGTTATATACACAATAGAACTCATAAAAAGTTCACATTGCACTTGGTTCAAACTTTTTAATCATAATTATTCTAGAAAGTTGATCATTAAAATTTAATGGTAGGAATTTGTCTAAAGATAAACTAATATATATATTTATAGTACTTCGCTTTCAGGGCCATCCTCTTCACCAATAATATTCACTTTAGGGTACTGTGCAGAAAGTGATGCAACAATACACCTTTGAGCAGACCTGTCAGCCTCTGTTTGATAATCATCTTTACCCTAAAATATAAAATGGACTTTATTAATTACATAAACTTTATCTTCATGATAGATGAAATTGCACTAATGTATTTTGGTAAAAGGTTCTTGAACTTTGGCCTCCATTAAAAGTACAAGTTATCCACACACAATAATGATCAACAAACCTTTTCGACTATGCCTAATTCTCCTTTACTCATAACATCGCGCACTATTTTGCCAGCCCTGCTTGCCACTGATACTGATGATGCTAGTAATCGCACAACAAGAGGAACACTGCTCGACATTTTTATTTTATAAAATATACCTTTCTGTTACCATGTAGTACTGTTAACTAAAAACTCGATTCAATTCTACACTACCAGTTCGCCAAAATCAGTTCCATTCACTTTTTAGTTTCCTGTTTATGTCAATTAACTGTCAATGTCAAACTTCAAAGTCAAACGTTTAGAGACGTGTATTTTAAATTCAAGAAAAACATCGATTAAATGAATAAATGTTCAGTGTAGTGATTTTACGGTGTGTTTGTAGAAAGGTTACCGATACTTTAAGGGCTTTTTTATATTATACACTTATTTTTATCGACAAATAAACTATGAAAAATAGTCCTAACCGAACATCACACAAGTGGCAGGCATCTTATTTTATTTATCGGTGTTCCTACATAGGGTATTTTCATAGAATGCTAATTTCTTATAATCTAATAGACCAACAGACATGCAAATTACATCATTGTAAAAGTAAACGTTGAGGCAATTGAATAACTGAACAATTTTTTTTGAATAATAAGCAAAAAGTGTCAAAAACAATCTGAAATTAGAAAATTTTACATGAAAATTGCTATTTTTTTTACATTTTGAACTCTACTGCCAGCAGTTTTAGCATATGTCCTTTCTCAGGCTCTAGACTATCTGTGTACCAAATTTCACTTTAATCGGTTCAGTAGTTTTGGCGTTCGTTGAAAGCGCGACAGACAGACACACAAACAGAGTCACTTTCGCATTTATAATATTAGTAAGGACTAGCACTATGTGCACCTACTTTTACTTTTGATCCGAGTTTTCACATACATACCTTCATACTCGCAAGTATTTTCTGATCGTATCAGTGCGCCGTACTTTGAAGTAAAAAACTGGTAACATAAATATTAAGTACTCTGTCGGCGACAGAGTATTTAACGTATTTTTTACGTAACGTTTTATAAACGTATTTTTTATTTATTATATTTTAGACGACAGTCTGTCGCATAAAATACGTCTCAACCCTGTGTCATACTCAGCTTGCGTGAGCCTACTTAAATTTATTTACCCACGAGTTAGTTTTATTTTGCGATAACTTCTAAAATTTTGATTTTAATAGTTTTGCTTTGTATCAAAGCTATTAGGCAGGTTTTCAATGAAAGCTTCCAAGTTAGCTAAATTTTCTCAAAAACATAATAATATTTAATTTTATAATAAAACCGAAATGTAGCTACATTTGGGTTGTGGTTGAGTTGAGTGGCACTCAGAAATAGCTAGCTTTCTACTGGTCAAAGATTTGAAATATCGATTAATTAGTTCCACTTCTTATATAAAAGCTCACAAACTTTACCTCTTTATATAATATTAGTATGGATTATTTAAATGTTAATAAGTTACTTTAATGGGTATATCGTGTTCACATAAATACATAACTATCCTATCAGTTTTGCAAGGTCACTTGAATATCGTTGTTAACCTTAACTGCCGCTGTAACAACCTTGCCTGATACAGATACCTATTACAATAAAACTTGAAAGGACTGTTTTAAAACATACCTCAACAAATCGACCTCTTCTCTCTACGTTAATAAAGGAATTCAGTTTTTTTTACACTGAAGTGCTCGATGTCACATCCATCTTGCCTTTTAAAGGTCTTCGCTTTAAGTGGAAAGCCGAGACAGTAGAAGTTTAGGAGGTAATTTTTCTTATGTAGATATTATCAACTAAAACCTGTTTAGCATAACCAAAAAGTGGGACAAACTAGTAGGTACTTACTTACATAATAGGTAGGTATATACCTAATATATAGACTTTTTTTTTGCATTTGTCATGATATTGATTAGATGAAAGAAAACAAATCATTTAAGTCTTATCGTATTACAATTTATTTAGATGTTGACAACCATAACTCTTAAATATGGTAAATAATGTTATATAAAATTAAACAATACTTAAATATTAAGGCACTTATCACAATGTTATAAACCCCGTGATTACCGATGAATATGGTACGGAAGATGCAACTGTACACTTGCAGTTTTTAAACACTTGTCTGACAGTAACTTGGTACCAAATCAAACTTAATGTACCTATATAATATGTCGCAGCCATATCGTAAAACACGCCGTATTACAAAAAGGCGTCTGTTATATAATGCGGCTACCTCACGTTCAGCTGTATTGTGATGGCGGTACGTTCAACAAAACGGTGTCCAACGTTTAGCTTTATCGTCATTACAAGCCAGATGCGGTTTAACGGGTAAAAAAATTGGGCTAACCGACAATTCTGTAGGGCCTCGCATTCAAAAAAAATATAGAGGTTCTAGCGCTCGGCGGCCGCGCGCCCTATAGCTCGCCCTATAATGACGCATCAGTATTTTTAATTACCGTATTTGTTATGGTAAACAGTGGCCTCAATCCCAAGACAGGTCTCTTTCCGCACAGACTAGTAGAATATTTTTTTTTTATATACGTTAGTACAAAGTGTGGTCTAAGAGGTACACTCCTTCTGCTAGCCACTTATCCCTTGTTGAACACCTGCTACGAGGCCAACGTCCTCCTTGGATAACCTGGAAGTCTCAACTGACTCCGGTTGGCAATGGGCAGATAGAGTTAATCGAAAAAAAATATGGGCTTTTCGCGAGGACGACCATGTGACTGTAGGCGTACCCAGGTGATGCAAGAGACTGCCCCTGAAGCTTGCGTACTCCAATAAAATACTAAAAAACTATATTTATCCTCTATTAAGATCGTAGTATTTTTTAACTTCGTATTAAACTTATTTTTTTACGAAATTATGGCCAGCTATCGTATCGTGTATGAACACTCGTTACATTTTGGGTGAAAAAGAAGTTGAAAAACCTATACTTCAGGTCAAAACTAGCTAAATGCCTCTCAACACCCATTATAAATAAACAATAGTAACTGCCTGTAATTGACCTACTGCTGGGAAAAAGCCTCTCCTGCCAAATGCGTCGGATTAAACGTTGCATAAAAAATCTAATTTTCCCCCTCCCCGTCCTGCAAGACAAAATGCGGGACACGCACTAGACAGTGTCCCCCAAACTATGGGTCACCGTGTTGCCCCAGAAGTCCAGTGAAGTGAAGACTTAAAAGAGGCTAATCAAACACCTATCGACTTGGCTATAAAACCATCGACACGAAAAGAAGAACTACCAAGTCAAAAAATACAGTAATATATATATATATAACTATATAATATATTTTAATGTTGATTTTAATATCTTTTTCGTTGACTTTATAGTATAAAATCTAAGAACTCGTAATGAAATAGTACGATTTACAACTTTATGTACCTACACTAAGTGGTTACTCTTGTTTTGGCCAATATGTCACAGGATCATACTGTCAGACATAAAATATAGTAGTATTACCTGCTCAAAACATTGTATGATCTTTGGTACCTTTTAATCTTAATAAGTAAATTGCGCAAGTACAGTTTACATCATTTTACATTATAAACAGGAGTATCAGATTAAGCTATCTCATCCATTCGGCTAGATTCTAATTTCTTGAAACGACATGAATAACTATAAACTTGTTATAAAATTAACACAATTTTAAAATAAAATTAAAACAATAAGTTTTTGATCTAAAGAAAATTATTTCTTAAATAACAGTTTTTAGTATAAAACAATATAATAATTATCCTTAAAATTAGTATTTATAAAAGTTCTATAAGTAACATAATTACTTGCCACAGTAAAACAAACTATCTACTGAGACGGCAAACGCCGTTAAGGATCAAACATATTATGCGAACCACAAAATTACTTGCCGCGTGCAATCCAAACCTTAGCAAAGAAGCGTCATTATACAAAATAAGGTCCATTATATAAAATAAGTTAAAATTTACTTTTACGTATAACAAAATAATATAGTATAATATGTTTAACTCCATTTATCCATTTTTGTGTTTAGTTGTAACAATTATGTTTGCTACCTAATATTAGATAAAAAACTAACCCGTTTATAAAAAAAGAAAAAATAAGATTAACCAGACCATTAAAAACTATACAATATCTCAGTAATAGAAAGAATATTAAATATTGATAAATTTTTAAGCATTAAATGTAATTTCCCTAACCCAAACCTTAATATGTCGTTTAATAACAAAATACATCGTAGTAGGTATGAAAGAAATCTTCATATTTTCTATAAAGTTATCACTAGCTTATAAGGCACTACAGTAGAAAAGAAAAGTAGCAATGTTATTAAATAAAATAAAAATGCGCTTGTCTGTTAGTCGTCGGCATTTTCATTGGCGTCATCCTCGCTGACTTGCTTGAGAATGTGCTTCACGATCTGATCGATGGTGTGTGTGTCGAGCATCCGCGCGATGTTCTTGTCTTCAATCACGTACAGGAACAAATGCTTGGAATTCTCGCGCAGACGCTGCACGCGAGTCCACTTGTCACGGTCGGCGGGCTTGGCACCGCACTGTGTGATCACTTTTTCCAATACCTGAACACAATACTCTTATGAATACCATTATTAACTAGGGACGAGTAACCCTGCACACATATGTATCTTCGGATATTATATCCCTAAACGGACACAATGTCCACTCCTTCCTTTACATGAAAATTCTCATATCCTATATCCGAGTAACTCCCACCATACCAAATTTTGCCGAATGGCGGCTACGGCGCGCAGAGATATTTTCCGGAAACGAGTTTACACCAGTGTACCCGAACGCAGCGACGAACGACATTTACTCTCGGGCTTGCTTATAAATTTTAAAACCTTACGACCTGTTGTCGGATATAGTTAGCCCGTCACCCATGCGTAGTTTTAAATTCTAAAAATTAAATATTATAATAGTAAACTATACATACCACATCCACACTTTTTTCTGGCCAACCAAACAGTTCAAGAGTTTCTTTGTCAATGAGTTGCGAAAGAAGCTTTGTTAAGTTTTCTGTGAGCTCCTCCTCCGACATCAGTGGACTGTTTTCGCCCTGGAATCATGCAATGGTAATGTAATTCTGTCTCAATTGAAAGACATATTATATTTTCTTTAAATTACCTTCTCCTGTTGTTCAGTACTAGGGCTGGCTTGGTCGTCTTGCATGCCGCCGTAGAGCACGCCTGAGCCGCTGTACCCTTGAAGGATACGTTCCGACTCAACGTCCAACAGGTTGAGTATTGATTCCATTTCAGACTTTTTGACTCGGTCCATGGATACATTGAAACCCTGCAAAGATATAAATAATGAATAAGCCAAACAGTTACCAAGTAGTTACAGTCTACGAAGCTATCAATATTATCAGATCCATGTAAATATGTTGGTGTTGTGGTGCCACTTGGGAGAGGGCTAGTGTAGCAGTGGACCTCTATAGGTTAAGTTGAACTTGATTGAAACAGATTCTAAATCAACCGGCAGATGTATAGATTGATGCCATGGTTGGCTGATTCCAGGAACCTTGTGATTCTCACCAGCACTTGGCGCACGTGCTGCAGATGGGTCTTGAAGATGTCGGGGTGCAGCTTGCGCACGTGGCGGATGAGCTGCTCGCCGCGCACGTAGGCGCGCGCCGACACGCAGTACATGCAGCGCCGCGGCCGGTCCAGCGTGTGCGTCTCCAGGTGCCGCCGCAGGTTCACCTCCGAGTGGAACGCCTTCCTGCACACGTCGCATTTGAACTCTGCCAATCAATTACAGGGAAATGAGAACCAGTTTACGTACTAAAGCAGAATTTTAAATATAATTTGGAAAAACGTCTGGTCTGAAAGCTAATTAATATAAAAATTGTTAATCATCTGTCATGCCTTGTTTTTAGACTTTTGGTTATTAGTTTATACCACACTTGACTAAAGAAATGCAAAGCATGCATAAAGTCAAAATAGTAATTGAGTTAATCTCGAGGTTTCATAGATAAACTTACGTTTGTCGTTTATATGCATTTTCAGATGATTCGTGAAGCTGGCTTCATTGATGAATTCTCTTTTCGAGTAAGCACACATCTTTACAGGACAAAATAATTTCTCTAGCCCATAATGTTCTCTCATGTGAATCATTAACCTGGTAACAAGTAATAGTCATTATCTTTTAGGTGGTAAAATAAGGCTTGTATGCAAAATGTTAGAAGCCGGCTTCCTACGGTGCGCGATATCGCGGACCACTGTCTAAACTTCTAAAGGTACGTCCTGGTCCGTGTCAGTCTTGAATATCAAACTCATTTTTAACCAACTTAGGCACTTAGCCAATACTAATAACATATCCATAGATTTATTTTCCTACTAGAGATAAGAAGTTGATATAATTTGTATGGCGGTTATGTCAAAATTCTATTTCTTGCAGTCAAATTGATAAGGATAAGTTATTAATATTGGCCTTTAGGGTATACTTCGACTCGCAAAAGATTGCGACAGACGGGCGATGATGCGTTTGCGCTATACAGTGTGCGGTTTGATCTGCAATGTCGCGCACCGTAGGAAGCCGGCTTTCGATGTAATGTTCCCTTTGGATTATTTGTTTTATTTTATGTAACTGAACGTAAGTATTGTAATACATACATGAAATGACGGAGGAACACATGGGATAAGGATGATAAATTTTAAAAATGGAGAGAGACAGGAAGGCAAGGGAAAAGGCGGATGGATAGCGTGAAAGATGATATGAATGAAAATGAAGTGAATAATAGCATGAGGAGTAAAAGGGTAAAATGGTAGGAAAAACGTTTTGCGCTGACCCCAAATATATTGTAGAAGAACGTAAGTATTATAATATACACAATATAGCCTGATAATAACATGAAAAATACTCACTTAGCGTTAGAGTCCAAAGTTAGGTCGCACACGGGGCACAGGTTACCGTCGTGTTTGTCGAGGTGCCGCTGCAGCTGCGCGCGCTGTATGTAGGACTTGTCGCAGAGCTCGCACTTGTAGGGCTTGTCGTCCACGTGCGTCAGCACGTGCCGCTGCATCACCTCGATCGTGTACGTGCTGTAGCCGCACTGGAACATCACGCCTCTTATTTACACACAATTGCAATGTAAATAATAATTAACAATTTTATTTTTTGCTTATCCGAATCATCGTATTTTAAGATTCTTGCATGTGTGTGTCGGAGGAACAAGGATTTTTTAAGACTATGACCTATTTTTATGACTATGATTTTGATAGTTGAAATTGCACTGCCGATACGAAACTAGCCAGAAACAACGCAGTCAGAGGAATATCATGAATTATTGTTATTATATAAGCCAATACTTTAAACTTTATATTCCACTTTGTTCACCTGGGTGATATCACTAAGTGGAATATACCATTTTGACAAGATATAATATGATACACTTACCTTTTAATGTCAATGATAGCCTTGTAAGCATTTAAAAAATATAAATAAAAATTATTTTTATTGATACTTAGAAAAAACAAGTAACAAGCTACATAAATGAGCATAATTGATATAAAACTCTTCAGTACTGATATTATATTCTCAATTTGTGCCAAAGAAATAGTAATAAATATCCCAATCCATATCTAGATATATAGGTTTAGCAGTCAGGGTCAATAACCACTAGACCAACAGGCCTAGAGTGTTAAGATAATAAATCTAGAGCATTACCACGGCACAGGAATATTTCTTATCCCCATGTATCTCGAGATGCTTGATCATGGCGGCTCTGGAACTAGTCCACCTCTCACAGTGATGACACTGATATTGATCAGGTGAATCTGTTGAAGATTATTATATATTTTATATAATGTTGCACACTGAAAGTTGGATGCGTTATTTGTTCAGTCAAAAGACAGATCAAGAAGTGTAGAAAAAGGGTATCTACTTAGTCTTGGTTAAGTACAGTCTAAACTAGACACTAAGTTACTAATATTGACTGTAATTAAACTTAAACTTTCCAGTGCTTAATATGCTAGTTTGGTCTATAACCTATTTGACTAGCCTTAAACTACCATAACATATACATGTAATGTAATGCATAGCTCTGTTGTGTCTACATTGGACAGTTAAAATGTACATCTTGATATAATGTAATATTTATTGACTAATAATACATGCTATTTGAAAGCTCTACCTGAATGAAATTTATGCCAATGATTAACCAACTTCGAAAAGCTCTTTGTACTAAAAATACAGCTTTTGCAATGATGTTCATTTTTTATAATATGTTGCAGTCGGATGTGCACCATCAGGTTATCTTTCCTCGAAAACTTTGCATCACATATCTGAAAAAGGCCAGACATTAGAGGCAGGGAGCTGCTTTACCACTATACATATGTATATCAACAGTACAGTTCACTTACTTCACAAACAAATGCAGAAACTTTTTGGCCATTGCATCCACTTTGGGCCATGTGTCGCAATACATGAGCTCGTCTAACAAACTTCTTTTTGCACTTTGGACAATCAAATATCTCTCTCTCATGAACTTTCTGAATATGTTTAACCAGTGTAGGTTTATCAGGGCAGCGGACATTGCACTGGTCACACTCAACAGCATCAGGCAGTTGAGAATGTTCCTGCCGAAGGTGTTCTTTGAAACTGTTCTTGAATGTAAATTTTTTAAGGCACTTCTTGCAACTGAAGGCTGCCTAAAAAACACGATTACTTTTTTAACATAATAACTAACACAAAATACAAACAAGGACACAAAAAATTCAGAGATATGTAATATTTTATTGTGTAAGGCTTTGACAAGACAACAACACATTAAAGAACATTGGCTAAACGAGTTTTGTTAATTTTCTGTCGCTAGCTTTCGAGCGCCTATCAAATATTTTTTTCCTGTAGTAATTGCGACCGTAAGCAAAAGATAGTTATGTCAAATTGTACACTTTGTTTACCTTAGAGGAAACCATATCTAACCATCCTAAGCCCTTCTGACAACCCCTGTGGGATAATAACGCTTTTCCTGTGGTGAACGTCTTAAAACAAACATTACAAACATAACTAATCTTCTCAGAAATTGGTTTTGATTTATCTTTACAAAAAATCTTTTTTTTGGAGCCTGGCGGTCGTCCTCTCTTGCGCTTAGGCGGCATTTTGTTTGTGTTTACAAAAAATTACATGTATATTATTTACAATCACGAATACCAAAATAAGTGCAACAAGTTCACATTTATGAAGTTTGATATTCCTTTCACTCAGGCGCTGAGAAATCTTAGTTCAGCAAAACGCCACGTATACTACTACCACTCAGTGTTGCCAACTACTACCAAAAGTTTACCCCAAGATTTTTTTATTTTAAATCCCTTATTTTTTATTTGAAACGTATTCTCATGTAATTCTTTTTTTAATGTAGCAGCCAACTGCCGAAGATTTTCGTAACTCGTTTAATTAACCATATACCATTTCTTTTTCGTATTTATCACTTTTTCATGTCACATTGACTTAATACAATGGGTACAAAAATTTATTCAAGAGACGTTCTTTAAACATACTTGTCAATATCTGATTGTCAGGTTTCAGGTCGTCAAACATCACAAACGAACGGAATGAATTAATGAGAACAAAACGGATAAATAGTGAATTTTATTTATCCGTTTTGACGGGCCTGTTGGTCTAGTGGTTAGTGACCCTGACTGCTAAACCGGAGGTCGTGGGTTCGATTCCCACCCAGGGCGAATCTTTGTGTGATGAGCACGATCATTTGTTCTGTGTCTGGGTGTAATTTATCTATAATATGTATGTATTTAGAAATATATAAGTATGTTTATCAGTTGTCTGATTGCCATAGCACAGACTCTGCCTAGTTTGGGATCAGATGACCGTGTGTGAGATGTCCCAAGATATATTATATAGGGTAAACTATCCAATCGTTGGCACCTACCCAATTATTGGCATTTCACTATTTAATCTAAAAAAATAAGAAATTTCTAATCTATACACAATGTTTACTGAACGAAAAATTTAGTAAAAAATGTACTTTTATTTATGGCAACATTCCAACTGTCCTTGAATTCAATATGGCTTCATAATCTGTGAGTAAAAAACTGCTGGAACCGAAACCGCCATTTTTTTAAAGTTTTGTTAAGGTAAGTTAAGTACATTTTTAAAGAGTCTGTATAAACTTAAATTCCATTAATATGTAAAGTGTTATGTTTTTATAGTAAAATATGTTTACCAAAGCGTTTTATAGACATGTTTCTGCAGAGAAAGGTTTCAATTAAAGTTTAATATTATGGGGTGGCAATATATGGTTGTCAAATTACCCAATATTCTATTATTGGCAGTGAGTGCCAATAATTAGCACAATAGACAAAAACAAATTTTAACTACTTTATAACTTATTCCAATTTTAATAAAGATTAGACTTCTTTACGTGTTGAAATTGAGCTTAAAAAAGTATTTTTTCCAATATTTGGCACCATGCCAATAAATATAAAACCAATTATTGTCATGGGTGACATAATTGACATCGAAGACATGCAAGTTGTTTTTGCAGATAATTTATCAAAAATCGACACTTGTTGCATCACCGCTAGTCACAAGGTTGAAATTCATGATACAAATAGAATTCAATCCAAAACTAATCAATCCATTTCCCTCATAGATTATTCAAATGCAAATAAAATCTCAGCTGTTACGCCACCAGAGATAGAAATAATTCAAAATATAGAAGATATTCAAGAATTTTAGCCGACTTAGCCGATTTAACCAATCAATGTTAGCCGGTTTACACCTTAACAATACTCAACTGAAAACATACTTAACACACAAAAAGCCACACCAGATGAAAGTATAACTCAGAAAACCCCAATGAAACTCAATTTAATACCATTAAAGCTAGATGATATTTTGGTTCTACCGAAAACTCCAAAAAAGAAAGGAACACATAATTCAGCGAAGTCATCATTTGCTTTAACATCTGCCGAATGGCAAAAAATAGAAGTAGAGAAGAAAAAAGCTAAAACGGATAAAGAGGAAGGTATCAAACGAAGAAAAATGGAGAGAGAACAAAAGCGTTTAACACAGAAGACAGTTGTTACAAAAAAAGCAAACCAAAAAAAATTAAAGACTGAATTAACCAAAGACTGATTGAGTAGACTATAAACCATGTGAAGGTTCCTAATTACGTACCTCTGGAGAGAAGATAATTATAGGCAGTTGATTTGTATTTTTTTTTTCTTATAATAGAAAGATAAGAATTTGTTTTGAATTTATTTAAGTTGTTTTTTATAAGATTTTAAAGTGAAATTAGCATAAATATGTTTACAAGTTAATGTTGTATTTTGAAATAACATTTTAATAGCTACCTAATATTGTTTGTATATTTGATTAAAGTCTATAAAACAACCCTCAATATCATTTTTATTTTATTTGCAATGGGGTGACAGTAATTGGCATGATAGGTGTCAATAATCAGGACTAAGTATGCCAATATTTGGAGAGTACGCCAAAGTTTGAAAATAATTATTTCATTTTCTTTCTTGCAACCCTGTTCTTATTTCACTGTGAGAAATTAATACTAGATTAGCTGTGGAGTATCTAAGTTAAAAAATAATTATCAAAGTCCTATGAGGTTACACAAAAAAGACACTTCTTTCACACTAACGCCTTAAAGTGCCAATAATTGGGTAGTTTACCCTATTATTATTATTTTTAAGTTATAAAAGCTTGAGTGTTTTTAACATTTCTCCTAAATTTTGGGGAAAACCCCCTAGGTTGGTAGCACAGTACCAGAGAGTAAAGCCATGTCTGCTGCTCAAAATTCTTAGAACTACAAATTAACATTTTTATTAAAAAAATAAATTAAGGATGTGGCCTAAGTATAAATACAAATAAAGTACATAATATTACTGTATTTTTGATTTAAGTATTTAAAGTGGACAACATCACATACATTGCTAAGTAATTATAGCACTTGTGTTATGAAATCTGAGCCAACGAAGTTACCACAATTATCTAGACAAGAGACAATGTGGAAAAGTGGCTTTCTACATTGACCCGTCCGGGGATCGAACTTGGTAATCTGGAGCACGGTAGTGTCCCCGCCAAGACTAGGCAAGCGAAGCGCAAGGCACTCCCTACCTATTCTCGAAGCGTTTCTCGTTTTAACCCGAACCCTCATAACTTGGGTTTGGATTATACTAGGTAAACAAAATTTTGGTGATATGTTGTCAATAGCGGACTTATTAAACATAAGTTTTAATTTCATAGGTTTTATAATTTAGATTTCATTTGTATCTAAAAAACTCTGATTTCGTCACTGACTCACAGATAGTCCTGTACTTCCTAATGTCCTAGAAAGCTGAATATTGGTATGTAAGCCAGTATTAGTATACAAACAACAGAAAACGACTAGAACTACAAAATAGAAAAAAAAATTGTCATTAAAGCAACTTACAAAACGAACCCATTGTTAATCAGAGTTGGTGAGGCCAAACTAAAGACCATCTACGTCTGGGCATACCGCGATGTCTCTTGCCATGGTCGTCTGTCATGCGGCAGATAGATCCAGCCCAGTTCAATTTTAGCATGGCAGCTTTCCGAGTGACGTCAGAGATTTTTGTGGTGTTTTGTATTCTTAACACGGTCTGCAAGTTTAGTACCTAGAATTCTTTAGCTCTCTGGAAAACCTCCAGCGTGAACCTGTGCTGATTTGTCAAAGACCACTTTGTGAGCCGTAGTAAGTTTTATTGTAATAGGTATCTGTATCAGGCAAGGTTGTTACAGCGGCAGTTAAGGTTAACAACGATATTCAAGTGACCTTGCAAAACTGATAGGATAGTTTTGTATTTATGAGAACACGATATACCCATTAAAGTAACTTATTAACATTTAAACAATCCATACTAATCTATACTAATATTATAAAGCTGAAGAGTTTGTTTGTTTGTTTGTTTGAACGCGCTAATCTCAGGAACTACTGGTCCGATTTGAAAAATTCTTACAGTGTTGGATAGCACATTTATTGAGGAAGGCTATAAGCTATATAATATTACTCTGCGATTAAAAGGAACGGAGCATAAATTAAAAATGTTGCAAAAATAAACAACAGTTGAAACTAAAACACGCGGACAAAGTCGCGGGGGACAGCTAGTTATTTATATAAAGCATAAAATTAATTAATATTTTATGTTCCAATAGGCCTATGTTTACACAGTAAAATTATAATTTTGGTTTACTATTTTTGCATACTAACGAAATTAAATTAAACTTCTAAGTCCAAAGAAGCATAGGTAGGTACCATATCGCAAGTGACTCTTTATTTCGGAATCGATGGATGGATAGCCTAGTGGCTCTCTATCGCTCCGTATCCCATATCTGTCAATATGATGTGATCAACTTTAGTCATTGTTCTGAGGATCAAGAGGGATCAAGATGATGTGTGATAGGGGAGGAGGGTATATACCATATATATAAAAGTACTCTGTGGGTATATAAAAAAAGATAAGTAGGTCTAATCAATGTTATCAATCTTTGATGCCTGCCATTCACAGAACATATTTAAAAGTCCTTGACGGGCTGTCAATACTTGTACAGGTAAACAAGTCTGGATATGTGTTACTATAGCAACCAATGTGTGTAAACGAATTAATCAAAGTCATCGTGACAACGTTCTTGGTTTTTGAATGCAAACACTACTTATATTTTAATAGTAACTTCGATAACTGCATTGAAAACATTTTTATACTTATTATCTACAGTTATTTAAAAGTATGAGCCATGGAAAAAGAAATAGACCCCGATGTTATAAAATCAACGCAAATATCTTTAAGCAAATACGTGAAACGCCCGCCATTGACTGAAAAATTGTTAAAGAAACCACCTTTTAGATTTTTGCACGATATTGTAACTACTGTAAGTACAATTTAAATTTTTAATAGTGTATTAGCGCCATAGTAAATAAAGATTGTATGATGACCTATATTTATTACAGCGCCATCTAGTAAACAAAATGTTTGTTAAAGCAATAGAAATTACAATTTCAATATTTATTTGCATTCCACTATGTTAAACTTAGGTTGTAACTTAAAACTATGGGATCATCGTGGACCCTGTCGGGCAAATTGTTTTGCTGCTGCTAAGAATGTTAATACCACAGGTCACTAATTGGTTTACACACACAGATTTATGAAAATTATGTCAGATCTCTAATCCTAGTTGGCTCAAAGCAGATAATGATAAAGAACGTGTTTCCGCTTGATATACCCGTTAAGAGGAAAAACACTACGATGGTTTTGCCAGTAAGATTAGGTATATTAGGGTTGTTTTCCCTAAAAAGGATAAAAAAATTATTGTCTACTAAACACACAAATGCTATCTACTAAAAAAAGGTTGGTTATTCGAAGTCTTTAAAACATAGAAGACATGTAGGTCTTTCATATTTTTCATAATTAAAAAATTATATGTATTTCATTGGAAATTTTAGGTTTTGAAAACAACGGGATTCTTTAGAAATTTATTCGACGAAGAGGAATTGGTATCAGATAATGTGAAAGACCGGGATAGTAAAATATCATTCCTCAATAAAGTTATATTTGTTTTGAGTAAGTACCTACTAGTAAATTTAAGAAAAACACTTTTTACGTTATTTATATACGTTTCTATAACATAGCTTCAATTTTACTCATTTCAGGCATAACCACAGGAAAATCATTAGGTGCAAAACCATCGAAAATTGTTGCAGGGCAAGAACCAGAGAAAACTAACGAATTACTGCAATGTTTAGCACAAGCATTAGATAACAAATTATCATCAGATGAAGCTGTGAAAAAGTATAAAGACAGTTCAAAATCATCTCAAGTATCTGAAACAAAAAGTAAAGATCTATCAAAGACTACTAAGAAACCAAACGATGCAAAGAAACTATCATCAAGGAGTAATGAAAAGCTAACGACTCAAAAAAGTGATGTCGCACGCACAATAACTAAACAAGATAAAGAAAAAATCAATGATGTAAAAACAAAAAGAAAAGAAAATGGACCACTCAAAACCGAAACTCAAAATACCAAGAAAACTCAATCAAAAACAGTAATCAAGAAAAACGTTAGAGAGCAAAAAGAACCACCAAAAGACGAAAACCAACAAGCACGCATGAAAAGTTTGCCATCTAATAGTATAGACAAAGAAAATGTACATGACACGCTGAAGCAAGGACAAAGTGAAGAGATTGACATGTCTGCACAAAAAGAAGAACAAATAGATGCACACGCACAGTTAATCGTTAATCAGGCGGAGTCTCCTAGACTCGAGCAGGATGATGATGGGAAACTTAACAGCTCTTATACGATAGCAGAGAATGATTTGAATTCCTTATCATCTTCAAACGATCTATTAGAAACAACGAATGCAGATATAATAAAATCCCATGAAATTAACACAAACAATAAATCGACATTTATTGATGTCGAGACACAAAATCAGAAAAATGAACGTAATAGTTTAATGGTATCGAAAAGTTTTGAATCAGATGTAAATATTAAAAAAGAACTCCCAAGTAATACATTTTTTGTCGATAATGGCTCTGAAATTAAAATTATGGAATCGGAAACAAATCACACTACGACTGAAATCAAAGCCATGCCAACCGGTGTAAGTGATACGAAAATTTCGAGACCGCCAAGTGTAAGACCTTCATCGTCTAGACCCGGAGCTCCAAGAATGAGGGAGAAAGTTGACAACATTATTAAAGATCACGGAACGGATAATTTGCTTTTAGGCAAAGTAAACATAATAATTGAAAACACACAGAATGAAGAGGTTTGTAAGAACTTTACTTCGTTTATCGTAATAAATTACCTAATACTGTTACAAATTGTAATAAACATACCTTATAAATTATTTTAGGAAGAAGAAACAAGTCTTATATTAATAGGTCAACAAGAAGGCTCAGCATTATCGCCCCCGGACCAACAAGATGTGCAACATTCATCAACGGAACATGGTCACCTAGTGCAACAGATCCTAGATTCTCAGAAAGAACTGTCACACATTACAGGAAAAACCGAGATTGTATGTACAATGTACATTTTTAGTCTGGCCGCACTTTGCTACACCGTACACGCCGCATATTCCTCGCCGAACGCAATACTTTTAGCTTAGTAGAGTCACTAATAACTCTTTACGGCGCTCGACACTCGAGTTAGTTCCCATTTAGCTTCGTGGTCTATCCCTACTACTACTTTCAACAGCAAGAAAAGTGTTCATAAGTTTTGGAAAATGTTAAAATAAAAACAGACACGTAAATACTTCCAACCTATTAGTCTCCGATTCTTAGTATCAAATTGTCAAATTAATGTAATAGATACTTAACCGCGCAATTAAACTACCTTACCTATTCTTACCCGCTCGAGAATCTCCAACGATCTATTTCTTTTCGTTACTCTGATTGACTATTCTAGATAGCGCGGGTCTACATAGAAAGCATATAATATGCATAATGAAAAGGAAACAATTGATTCTATAAACTGAACAGTATATTATATTCAACATTATATTTGCAATACCTTTAAAGGCCAGCGAGGCCATATAATAAAGATTATTTTACAATTATATACATAGTTAAAGACTCGGTACAACGAGAGACGTGCGCCGCTAAGTTTGTACTTCCCCGCGTAGTGTTGTTCGTTCTTGCGGTAGTAGTGACGCGACATTAGTCAATTCCAATTTCGGTTAATAGTGTTATTATATTGTAAGTACTCAAGAGGATCCAGCGAATCCCCCTTTACGTAATTACGTATATATCTAACGCGCTTCAGTAAATCAAAAAGCACCTCTTGGGCTGCCCTACTATGAATGTAAACCGCACCGAACACGTCGCATTTTATGAAGTTATCAGCATTCCTAATTCAGTATTCTGACACCCATCACGTTACATGATATTCGGCGCCGTCGCCAAGTTTCATACAAATTATTCGAAAATGCGGCGTGAGGCGCGTGAGGTGCGGACGAATATGCGATCAGCTTTATTCTTATCTTTGATCCTCCTGATGTACTCCACCTCTTATGAAGACTACAAATTCTGGTATCTCAGGCAATCCAGTTACCAATTATTTTAAAATTCCAAATCTTAAATCTTTGAATTTTATAAGGTAAGGTAAAACTAGAAATGAATTTGCTTATATTAAAGGATTACGCTTCTTTTTTTTTTGTATTACAGGAATGGCAATTTGGAGCACAAAAAGCAAGAGAGGCAATGAACCAGGAAATCGAGCAACTTAGGTTTAATATCCAGGCTCTGTCTCGTGTGGCGAATCCTTTAGGAAAGTTATTAGATCACATTCAAGAGGATGTAGAAGTAATGCGTCAGGAACTTCAGCAATGGTCCAAAATTTATGAAGATGTTTCTAAAGAGATGCTTCAACAAAAGACGTTAGTATTTCGTTTAGAATTATTTTTCGTGCAAATCATTTGACGCGTTTTCAACATAGGTATAGGAGATTGAACCGTCAAAAAACATTTTGCAATAGGTAGGAACTCATTCATGTCATTTATTTTCAGACTAAACGAAGATGCAATGACGCCGTTTTACACTAAATTAAAACAATTGGACCGAGATATAGAAGAAAAGCATGATAAAATCAATGATCTCAAGATTTTAATACACAAAAATGCTTTTAGAATTGAAAAGTTATTAGCGAACGGGAATGTGCAATAATATTATGTAGTTCTTATTTACAATAAAGTAAATCTAAATAAATCTATAATCTTTATTTAACCAAAACACCTGCATTTTTTTAAAATGAAAAAAAGTAAAGGCCTTTTTCGCTATTTGCATAATATTTATGTCCTGTGTGTGTGTGCAATCTCTACCTATCATATCACTAATATCTTAACCACAATTATCTTTGTCGGAGTCCCGAAGACCAGGCTAAAAAGCATAAATAATGCCCTTACTTAGCTTAATTGTCATGAACTGATGAGAATGACGATTGAATTATTATTTACCTTCCACGTGCGAGAACTTGCCTCAAGTTCAATTTATTTATTTGCCGATAAATACTCCAATAGGATTTATTCCAACTTTATATGTCAGTCATATAGGTACCTAGCATGGCCATTTTTAGGGTTCCTTACCTTATAAGTGAAAACCCAACCCTTATAGGATCATAGATTGAATTATTCAATAAACCCACGTGTGACTACCAAGAAAATATGGAGTTTGATTAAGAATTCGGAGACATAACGCGCGACTAGCGCCTCTAGCGACGAAATTACTAGTGGTAGCCCCCGTTACAAACGCATGCACAAAATTTACATACTCTCTTGTCTCTGTCTTACCTTTCTTTCAGTCTTGTATTTGATAAAATAATAAAATATAATGACTTATAATCTTATTTAATTTATCACATTAAATGACATGGATAACCACAGTATTACAGACAGACAGGAGTCAATTTTGTAAGCCTCATCAGCTTATTTTGTCTCTGAGAATTGTCTACATACAAATTAAACTAGGTACTTATAATACTTGTTTAAATACAAATTAATCTGGTAAAGTGTAAACAATACTATATTATTTCTATAATTAATGGGGTAGGTAAATGACAACTTTTTTATAAAGTCCTTCTGATATATAATTATAAAATATTAGACACGAATTTTTTTTAAGTAAATAAAAACTCAGGACCATACATTGATTAAAAATGTCGCATAACGTCACCATTTTGTACATTTTGTGTGAAACCTTGAACTTTAATATGCTTTATCTACTTGTCCAATATTTTTTTATTATCTGATGGACTAAATAGATTTTGTATTTTGTATACCCAGTCATCTACCCTATTGAGACCAATACAGCAAATAATATACGTAAGAATATAGCTAGTTAATACTCAAACTTGTTTACATTCATATTATGTATGTCAAGTAGTTGTAATAAATAATTTAGTGTAAGAGAATTGAAACTCTTTAGTTTATATTCACATATAAATAATATTACAATACTAACATCATTAAATTAAAAATACTTATCTCCCTATTTCTGATGCAAGATGATGATTATAAGTAGTAAACAATCCAAACACACCACTAATTAGGTATAAGTCCATACTATTTTTTTTTTAAATAATCAAAGTACATTTTGTTTTTTTGTTGCTAATCTTTTCGTTCTGACTGTAGTCCTTACATTATAGCTAGTGAGACAACATCATATGGGCATATAAAGTAAAAAAGACGAAATATTCTATTACAATAAGTATCTATGTGTCTAATGACTGACTCAAGTGGAAAGGAAAGGATGCTTGTTGTAACTTCATCCATCTAGAATACTGAGCAACTTATGAAGCAATCAGATAAAGTAAAAATAATAAAAAATGTTTTAAAAAACAGAGGTAAGATATTGAAAAATATTTTTTTAATGTTCTCCAATGAAATAATATAGTGGGACATCCTACTTAACCTCTTAATTCTGGTTCCAAAAATCAAAATTATCAATTATTTAGATGATAAACCTTATTAGAAACCAGATTGAAAATATGGCAGTTTTATAGTGTTTGTCTGCAGCTGCACCAGTGTTAAAATTAACATAAGCAATTGCACAATCTTTGGGCATCTCCATCTATAAATACCAGTTTGGGGTGTAGTGTTCCTAAAATAACTTTAGAATACAACTATTATACCATTGTTTCCTGCAAGAAATAGAATATCTGTTTCAAATATCATCTCAAATCTAATCAGTTTGTGATAAAATAATAAGTATTTTAACACTCTCAAGTTTATAATAATAATAAGATGCCAGGCCTAATTTTAAGATAATAGTATAATATGATCTATATAAATCTACACAAGCATAATTTTCTTAGGCAATACTTAACTAATGAGAAATTGCAATTAGTAGGATCATTCCATTAACAAGTAACTGTACATTTTGATTATACTTTTTAGAAAGAAAAGTACTTTAATTATATAAAAATAAAATTAAAAAACAAAACATTTGTTAATCATGATGCATGCATATTATTAAACTTACCCCGGTCACTCACATGCCCCCAAACATTTCAAGAAAACGTTTGCAAACTTTGATGTTTGTTAAAAAACCAACCCAGCTTGGAAATGAAATCATTTCCAAATGTCTTCCTACACTTGAGGGTTTGCATATTCATGCAAATGTGAGTGACCGGCATTACACTAATACCTTTCTCAACTTTTTTTCTTCTACAATGTTTGTAGCAGGCACTG
Source organism: Diachrysia chrysitis (assembly GCA_932294365.1). NCBI lineage: Eukaryota > Metazoa > Arthropoda > Insecta > Lepidoptera > Noctuidae > Diachrysia > Diachrysia chrysitis. The sequence continues at coordinate 7,156,834 of OW028661.1, forward strand.
GTTATTTTGGATAATAGGTATGCATATACAATCATATACAATGAATAAAATATTTATTGTTATTTAAAATAAAATAACCTAGTTGCATTTAAAGCTATAAAAGAAATAATCATAATTTAAAATTACTTAATTACATATAACCACTAAAATTACAAACTACAGAACATATTTTTTTAAATAAAAGAAAACGAAAAATCATATTTTAATAACCAAGTTCAGAAAGGTAGCAGTATAATTACAGTTATCTGGTTAACAGATACATATCAACAAGTTCTAATGGAATGTCTCCTATCCTAATTAATAAAATATAAATTCATACTTAACAGTAGCATAGAGGTAAAGAGTATTTTCATTATGGTGTTGGTGATTCTGATGTGTCGTCTGTATTATTGTTTTCAACAGTGTCAAATCTGCGACTTGATGCTTGCAAAGCTCTCTGGCGTTTTAAAATGCTTGCAGCTTGCTCCATTACCATGACTAGTTTATGTTGACTCTCCAATCTTTCCAAACAATTTTTACAAATTGTTTTTGGCAGTGGATCTGATCGTGATACCTGCAATTTTGATTTTCAATTAATTTAAAAGATACTCTTGACTAAGCTCCGAGAAACAAAATTGTCAACAAAATCAACTAATTTGAATTGAATTAAAAAAACTAAATTACATATAGCAAATATAATAACAATAATATCGACGCATTATTTACAAACCACGATTCCAAGCCATGATTTCAAGTAATAAAAAAATTTAATGATCGATGTTGTTCAAATTTTCTATAAATTCATTTTAAACATCGAAAATTATAATTTCGGAAAAGATGGTTTATTATTGTAACGCGCAATATAGAAAAAAACATTATTTGTTACACAAAAAAACATATGAAACTTTTATCAATACGTACGTTTATTGAGAGATATCTGCTAATTTTCTCAGATATACACAAGCGAGTGCCTTCTTCGCCATAAATATGAAGCACTACTCGATGCATTTCAGAGCATAATCGACAGATAAATCCTGTTAAAACAGCTCTATCTAGGCTCCCCATAATGTTCGAATATAATATGAAGAAAAATTATTGATTTTTCTTGTTTAAAGTAATGAGTAATATAATATATATTTATTATTGTTTGGTCAATCACATAACGGGCTCCAACAACACAGACGTATTCTAAAATATATTATTTATTTGACATGACTAGTATGACATAAACATATGTTTTTTGTTGTCTTTGGTTTACACAGAGTCTATGACACACTATCCAAATCTATTTGTTACTAAAAACTAAAGCCGTAGCGCAACAAACTCTCCCTAAAACCATCTGCTGCCCGCTTCCACATGTTAGAACATGTTTGATTTTGATAGTTAACTACATAACACAATTAATATGTTAGGTACACACCTGTTTATAGGCTCTGTAGGGATATGGAATATAGGACAAAAATCATGTTCTCGTAAATAATTTCATTGAGGCTATCGAAACCTGTGCTCAAGCTGCTGATAGATTGGAAATATGAATTGTAGGTTTAATCAATGGTATACAAGTGTCCCAGAAAGCATGGACGATCGGATGTTCAGAGGTATTCGAATCACCTTCATGTAGGTTCCGCAACTTTTTGTAGTTTTTTTACTGAATTCTGACTTTCTTAATTTTTCTGATTACACTGCAGTGGACAGTCGCAATACATAAACCATTTTTTTTCTAAGTCGGCAAGTCGTTGAAATTCGGACGAATGTGCCAATGATGCCTATAGCGTTCCTCAATAAATGGACTTTCCAACACACAAAGATTTTTTTAGTTTGAACTAGTAGTTTCTGAGATTAGCGCGTTTAACCAAAAAACAAACTCTTCATCCACGGTAATATTATCTAACAAATTGAAACTTCATACACGCGGACAAAGCGCGAGCGATCTACTCGCCTCGGTTCTCGGTATGCGCACGGCAGGCTACCAGTCGCGATTGTGCCCCAGTGACAGTGCGAAATTTTTGATTAAAATGAGTACAAGTACTTACTTAATACGGCAACGAGAAATTGAAGAATATATTGTGCATTTTTAATTAAGCTTTATATTTGAATGCGGATTTTTTATACTATTTAAATCGAATTCAGTCGAGTTCTGACGAGCAGAAATAATCGGTCAAGCAAGCAAGTCGAATGAGTAGACCAAGATCTATACTAAATTTTAATGCAGCTGCCGCTACCAGCTCCCTTTGTCGACGCCATAGTAGCCAACTGTAAACCTGATTATAATAATTATTTGTAATGAATTATTAATAAAAGATACTTACTAGCTATTTCCCCCGGCTCGCGCTCAGGTACCTATACCTAACATAAGTAGTTGTTTAAAACTACCTATTGATTTTCATGCTTGTATATTAAATTTCATGCTTCTCGCTTTGACGAACTCCCCATATGAACTTTCAACCCTATTCCACCCTTTTAGAGGGTACCTATATGAAAGAAAATCGCTGAAATTTGTGTTTTTTTATTTCGAACTAGAAGCTTAGGTATGAAATTTCATACTCCTCACTTTAATAAAAAATGTCGAAACTAAACATATAAACTATCAACGGGGGTTGAATTCTGGAAACACGTGTTTTTAGGGTTCCGTACCTCAAAAGGACAAAACGGAACCCTTATAGGATCACTTTGTTGTCCGTCCGTCTATCAAGACCGTTTTTCTCAGGAACGCGTGGAGGTATCAAACTAAAATTTTTTTTAATACTCAGGTCTACTGTCCCTTGGAGCTGTGAAAAAATCAAACTTCTAAGCCAAAGCAATCAAAAGATACAGCCGTTTATGCCGCAAATTTTCGAAACTCGCACGGGAATCAAAACCTACAGGGTACTTCTCGTAGACTTAGAATCTTGAAATTTGGTACAACGTAACGTCTTATAGTACAGATAAAGGAAAAATTGCGAAACCGTAAATTTTTAGTTACATCATATAATAAAAATATTTTTAATATATTTTTTTTTTTCATTTTGCAATAAAAATACCATAATTACGACTATGACTCGATCATCGTGATGGGTGAACTTTTACTTATATACCTACAGGTTTGTACGGAACACCCGGTGTGCGAGTCCGACTCGCACTTGGTCGGTTTTCACTTCCAACACGTATTTTACTCTTTTGACGGACTTCCATTCAAACTTTAAAACCCTTTTTTACCCCTTTAAGGGGTTGAATTTCGAAAATCCTTTCTAATTCCTAGTCCACGTAACAGAAACAAAACCTTTGAAAAAATTCAACTTTCCAGGTCAAGGGTCCAGCCTGGGCGAAGATGAGTCAGTCAGTACTTGTCCTTTTATATTATACAGTGGGTATGTAACAAAAACCCTGTCCGATCCAATAAAGGCGTATTCCTGGTTCAGCACGTGTACTAGAACAAAATGTTTCGCTTAGGCGGCTTCTTTGATACAAAACTGTAGTGAACTTTGTCAATCGATCAGCCTTTGATCAGTTTTATTTTAATTTAATTATATTTACCAGGGAAAAATAATAATCTCAAATCCATTCAATAGTTGCGTATATGTGTACGCAGTTCGATGCCGAATAATATTCATAAGGATCAGACAGGGTTTTTGTTGCATGCTCTATAGATGAATGGAAATCAAATGACGTAAAAATAGCTAAAAAGCACATTAGATAAACTTATTTAATTCATCTAAAAATGATTTACATTTATCTCGTAATATTTTAACCGCTTCAATAAATATTACATTTGGTGGCATAGCTCCAACTGACTCTACATTAACTGTAAAAAAAAGAAAAAGATTGTAAGTATTAATCACTTAATATATGATATTAACATGTAAGTATATTCTGGATCAGACATATACATACATATGAAGTGGTCTCGTACTCTGCTCAATATGACAGCATCTTTAAGTTCATCATATCGGAATACATTTCTACTGCAAGTGTCATATCTGGCATCCCGAACATATGCTTTTCCCTCTGAATCCAAGCTGATTACTCCAGGTGCAAAACAACTTTGTAGTAATGAAGCTTCACTTCCTTGAACTTCTCGGGTCAGGGTTACTTCAGGTAACAAGCGGTAAGAAGCAGTGGCTGTGGAAAATGACACAATAATTATTATAATATAATAGACACATAGATAATTATTTTCGAGTGACAAAAAATTAACTTAAGAAATGTAAGACTACTCTGTACTTTTGAATGTTTTTGTTAAATTATCAATTAAAGTTTAAAAATTAGGGACTAGCCAACACGCATGCCTGTCATAGCAACTCCTGTAAGCCAGGATCTACAATAATAACTAATGAATACCACCAAAACAGAATGAATACCACCAAAACAGTTAAGCTTGGTGTGTCCCAGGGAAACAATTGACTGTCTTGGAACCCACAACGAAATTAATCAGAAGTAGTATAGGAGGAGTAGGAAAAATAGTTTCCACTTCCCTCTATTGCAAGCGGGAGACAAAAAGATAAGACAGGCCATAGGCAAAGAAAAGATGACAACTGGGTTAGGCCCAGTAGCCAACCATTTTTTTTTTTAATAATTTAATTATGTTTGTTGAAAGTGGGTTAATATTTTTATTTCAAATTAAAGTTTAGTTTTCACAACTGAGGATAATTATATTTGTTTTATTTTTAACTAGCTGTTCCCCGCGACTTCATCCGCGTGTTTTAGTTTTGACTCTATCATTTGATGCCATAAAAATACATAATGTTCTTTTACAAAACACCTTAGGTCAGTACGTCACATACTCTCGCTCTGTGAGTATATTCTGTTTTGTTACAAGTTAAAAAAAAATTGCAAACATGTCCGGGTTCTGGGCTCCAAAAATCCGGGGCTACCACGCATCTTGGCCTAGTTGCCAAATTTTTGATGTGGCAATCCTTTCTGCAGGCACCCTGGGGTTAGGAATGACTAAGTACATAATAATGTTCAAGAAATTTGGTGCATCTTACCTACAGGGGAGAACTTGGCATGGTCTCTACCAATACCTTTTACTGCAATCAACTGTAGGTCCAGTTCATGTCCAGGCCTCATTTTAGAAATCAAAATGTCTCCCTGCACTGGACATATATCCGCTTCTTTATGAACTGATGCCTGATTACCCATTGGGTGCCATTTAATTTGAGAAGAATATACTGCAATATAAAACAATGTATGTACTTAATAAAATAATTATGTTCAGAGCTATAATAATATAATATTATTATATTATAATAACCTATAATACTATTTACCACTGTGATTTTCATATAAATCTTCAGCTCTATAAGAATCTTTTGGCTGCGCTTTATTTATAGAGCACCTGACTTTCAATGAGAACTCAAGAGTATCAAATTCGGTGCCTTCAGTTGCATCTAAAAAAAACCATTGACGTTATAATATTGATATTTTTTATTTAATGTTATGTTATAATAATCTTAAATAGAAATAAAACATGTAATACCTTCAGTACGGTATTCAAATAACCTTGGGTCAGCTTTCAAAGGAATTAATCCTAATCTATGAGCTAACACTTCATCTTGTATAATAGAAGTATTATTTTTAATCATTACTTTTTCAATAGCCATGCTTGGCACTTCACTTAACATTAATCTTCTAAAAGCATTGGCAAAAGCTGGCTGTATACCAATCAAATCAAATTCCATTTCATAATTGTCCATCCTTACTATGACAATGCGGAACTTTTTTACAAATTTCTTGAAATTCCATTTTTCATCAGCCATACCATAATCGTTTGGAGCATTCTAAAAGAAATAAGAGGTTATAAATTAATGTTGAACAATATGAATTAATCCGTTATTGTACACGTGACAGATATTTAATGTTTGATAACTTGTATATATAACTTTTATAACACCTTTTTATTAGATGAAAATACCACATTAAACAAAACCGTGCAAATATAGCGAGCACTCTTCTCTATTTACCTAATTCTAATTAATGTGTTATCTAATTATTTACCTTCAAACGAAATTCTTCTAAAAGTACTCGCGGCTTTTCATCTAACTGCGGCATATTGTTAATTAGGGCTTTAAATATTTTTAAACGCGTGCTTATCACTGAATAAAATATTTTTAATAACAAGCAAGAGGGTGGTGGTTACTTGTCACTTATCAGTAGTTGTCACTGTCAGAGTGTCAGCTATTTATAAATATACTCTGTGGTTGTCCAGTGTCCCAAAGTCCCAATTCCCTACCCAAATATACTCACTCACTACAGTGCCCAGTGCTCTTTAGTAAAAAGGCAGGCATAATTCAAAATTTAACATCAAATCTTCCATCATATTTCCAACATCATATTAAATTTACAATGGAGTGTGAAAGAAGGAAGTTTCTTTCCCACTCCACCGTAAATTTAATACTGTGATACAGGGCTTTTCTCGGCTTCATCTGAGCAAGCCTGAGCCAGCCAGCAGATGACAAGCATGCCTCGAATAGCTCAGGCACCTCACCTACCATTTTCGAGAAAGCTACACAACCCGACGCATATAACAATACCATCAGTGGCGCCATAAAAATATGTGGGGCAACAATTTACTCAAACTGCCAGTTTGCAATAAATATGCTTTTACTGAACAGTATGTGTAATAAACTAGAAAAAAAGATGAGTTGATAGTAGACCTGCATAATATTTTCACTTAAAATGCTATAAACTTACAGTTACAATAAATCTATTAAAAAACATAAGAATAAAAAAAGAAATTTCATAAAACTGAAAATTCGTGAATTTTACCATTAGAATGGAGGTATATAAATCCGCTAAAAATCAGTAAAATTAAATAATGACTAAACGATATAAAAATATCGCTCTATGCACTTAAAAATCACCTAGATCTAGCGACAAAATCTGATTTTACTTCAGTGACGTCTGACCAAAACTACCACTGCCTCTCCTTGATTACACTCCTGATAAGCTACGGAGGTAACTAACTGATGTTCTACTTGGTACGTCATAGGGGCGACGACCCTACCGTTTATGTGCCTCCGTAGCTTAGTTGGTAAAGCGACTGGTGCGTTGAATCAGTAGTCGCAGGTTCAACTTCAAGTCCTATCTGACACTTTTTGCTTTCTACTACTACAAACACTCGCTCGCTCCGGCTTTTAATTGAATAAAGAAAATCAACTATTCGTAAGACTGTAAATTTCTCGCTTTTGTTAAAGAAAATTCTATCTTGGTCCAATGTTAGGAAGATATTTTTTCCTTAAAATTTGCTTGAATCCAGTCCTTTATTGGCGGTTCTAAATACTCTTCCGTGCAGATCAGATATGAACATTGTTCATCATAGTTTTTAGTACCTAATATCCTAATATTAGGTACTAAAAACTATGATGTTTTACATTTTTCTTATTTTCTAAGATTTTTCTTTTCCTAGTGCTTTCCTCTTCTTCACAATTTTTACTTTCCGGATACCTACGTTTCCTTTTGCCATCTAAGTACTTACCATCTACGAGGAGGTTGACGACCTCCGTGGTCGAGTGGCGTACACACCGGTTTTCAAGGTGTCGCCAGCTCTGAGGTCCCGGGTTCGATCCCCAGCCGGGTCAATGTAGAAAAAGCACTTTTCTACATTGTCTCGAGTTTGGGTGTTTGTGGTACCTTCGTTGTCTCTGAATTCCATAACACAAGTGCTTTAGCTACTTACTTTGGGTTCAGAACAATGTATGTGATGTTGTCCACATTTATTTATCATTTATTTATCATCTAATTCCACTATGTTGTCATTTTTTGATATCATCTTCTGGTATTTAAAAGTTTGTTTATAAAGATGTTAACGATTGACTTAAACATGGTTAAGTTTATACTTAAACAACATCATCACGAAAAGTTGGTCTCTCGAAAAGGTTGTCTCTTTGCCCTATTTGCTTTGCCCAAAACGTGTGTTTGTATTTTGTAAACATACCAATATTAAGTTTTTAATACCGGCGCAGCGTAATATTAATATTGTAAATAAAACTTAAAAACATGGTTTCGCTGCAAAACTAAATTATTTCCCAGTAAGTAATCACAATAAAAACATTTAAAACGATTTAGTGCCCCAGATAAACTACCCCCTGGTATTTATAATAATAGCCTTTATTTAACAATCTTTACCACTTACATAAGTTATGTATTACTTTTTTTTTATATATGACTCCATTTTCGCGATGATTGTCTTGCTTCCCAGCATAGGGAGGCCTATGCTAAAGCTTGCCACATAGTGCGATACCACCAGTACGTACCTACGATGTTGTCTCCCTCTCTTCCTTTTTAAATTCCTTGGATACCACTTAGTTACATCCTTCGTCCATTTGCCATGTTTGGTCCTCATCATGTGCCCGTCAAAACTAAAATGGAGGTGCCCTTTTAGTTTTGTAATGCAAATGTCACATCCATCCATAACTTCAGTTTGATTCCGAATAAAATTGATATAAGTTTTATTTTATTTTAACATTGAGCATGCTTCTTTCCATAACATGTTGGAGTAGTTATCTCCGGTAAATTAATCCCTTGTATCTAATGCTCCCCGCGGAAGCGCTTATACAGATTTTGTATTAAATAAAGGAGCCGATAAATATAAAGATACTTGAAATAATAATAATAAAAGTAAAATTCCATCACAGCATATTTCAACTATTCAAGGTGACTATAATTTTATTGTAGGTAATGCAAATTTAAAATAAAGTTATGTTAATACTTTGTATAAATACTTTTACAATCATCTCAACACTCTTCCATCATCAATCTAGTAATGGTCACTGAAAAAAAATGTGTTCCCCTGTTGCCCGCTCGACCCTATTTTGACCACCAATCTGACCACTGGGAAACACCCGCAAGTTGCAACATACAAGCAACAGCTTTTAACTACCTTAGTGAACTTTTGTTATTTCATAAGGAAAAACGGACATGTCTCTTGTAGAGTGCAAGCTCTATTGAAGGTGCTGACCTGGTTTCTTTAATATGGCGCTAACTTACGTAATTTATTCGGCTAACGATGTATTATACCGACATAAGTATTTATTTAGTAGCGCACCTATTGATTTCGAGCATAGTAAGTTTGTATACACAAGATGATTTAGATTTCGTAGGTATTTATTATGTATTTAGCTTTTGATTAGTTACCTAGCTAAAAATCCGGATTTATCATAAGTTAGAGATAATCTGTCATAAAATAAATCTAGCTTTGGAGGCGACTCTTGTATTACGAGTAAAAGTGACCAGGGGACTGAATGTTATCTAAGATAGCTCTACGCATTTATTAATCGTCGGTAATGTAGCCTGTATGTTGCCATAACTATATTTTTTTCTTGATAATATTTGATAGTAACGGACAGTAACAAGGAGAACCACTCTTTCAAATATTATAGAATTAAAACAAATAAATGTAGGTAAGTAGCGAAAGTAGGTACCGGTGTCCCCCAAATGATAATCTGTATCAACTGTGGCCGGTACTTATGCAACATGACGAGAGCCGAGCGCCGCTCGCCAGCATCAGTGGCCACCACACCGCCAGCTGTGACGGCCAACGTTCAAACCTCGCTAAACAAACAACCCGCTGCAACAGTGCCATTGTTAAATTATTTGTGATTTTATGAATTTATTTAGTATTTTTGTATGAGTGTAATATAAAATTTGCATCAAAATGCTTTTGTGTAACGGTCTGACGTTACTAGCCGTGATCTCTATCGGATGTCTTAATTCAGGTAATTAATTATTTTTTATTTTATAATGTAGACGAATGTATTTTATTTATTTGCCTCTTTTTATCCGGACATTGCTTTCCATTTAGCAAATTAATGAAAGTATCTACAGTATGTTTACGTTGTCCATAACATGGACACTGCACAATGCACAATATGCACATGGCTATGGATGATTCCTATTGAGTTTCTGAGATAATATATACGTATGAAAAATATAGATAATATAATAATATAATATAATATATACGTATGAAAAATATATACCTCGTTTTCCCAATACCGAAGGCCAAGAAAACGAGGCTGTTGAAATTATAATAATAACGATCAAAATTAAGGGAAACTATATTGTTTGTTATTATTACTTGGTTAAACACAGCATTAATTAGAATTCGTTACGCTCTACAACAATGATATTATTCTACATAATATTATTATTATAATATATCATAGGACTTAATAATATAATATTGTGAAACGGATGAACACTAGGTTTATTGATCCAGAATTACATTGCTGCATGCCGAACATCTATGTACCTAGTAGGTACTTAGATGTATGGGAGAGCAAGTATTATGACATACCTACAAAAATAATTCTACAAGAAGGTACATACGCAGTCATAGTTAATTCATAATGCAACGTATTCTACCAACCTGCTGAGTGCTGATTAATGATATTGCTACACTGAGACTAAAGCATCTAATCTATAGGTAGTCAAAATTGAGAAATGCAATGAACATTCAGTCATCCGCCGATGTGCAGATGGGTGTTTCTTCATACCTATTCGGTTATTCAATAATACATCCGGGCCTTAATGAAGAAAAAATTACCTTATATTTATGCTCATTAACATTTGTTTTAAGCCGTGAATTGCCATGATCTTTATTTCTCTCCAATTGAATTTGACGTTTTAGAATGGGCCAAAAGAGATTTGACTGTTAATAAGACTTTCGAATCAAATATAGGACTTTATCGGTTATTTATAAATCCATCAGATCATATGGAGATGTACACTATCACTAGTATCATCATTCGAAAATTTCCTATAACCCTGTTTATTATTTCAAACGTAACCAAATAACAATCGAATGCTATAATTAAACAGGCTATTGACTAAAATTTAAATAAGTACTAACTAACATAGGTAAATGACCATCACGTTGTTAATTTGTTGCAATAAAATTAATTTCATGGAATAGTTTTATGTAAAATAATACACCTTAAACAAAACATGCTATATGTAAAATATATATGTAAAGCCATATCCTTTTAGTAATTGCGAGGTGGATTGAGTAACACCAAAACTGGCATTTATTACATTAATGAGGATAACCGGATAACCTCATTTATTGAGTAACATAGTGATTTAGCAGAATGTAGAGAAATGATTGGATCCAGTAGAGACTACCGCGGTCCGCGCCATGAGTGACTTGTAGTATGACGGGGCTGCGGAGCCGTGCAACAGGTCACCGAGCGTACACGGGACCGGTTCAATTGCATAACATAAATTAACAACAAACAAGCACTTACATGGATTTTTATAAGTTTCCAGGATGCAAAATAAGTAAATAGATATCATATTACTAACAAATAACAATTTATTATAAACTGACTGAACGGATAACGGAGTGTTACGAAAGTTTATAACATAGTAGAAAGAAAAACTTAAACGTCAGACAGGACTCGAAACTGTAACTACTTGCGGCTTAACGCGCCAGTCGTCGCAGCCAGCCAGTAGTCGCAGGTTCGAGTCCTGCAAGAGGCTTAAGTTTTTCTTTTTGCTATTTGTATTTAATTACAAATATTCGTCCGTATGCGTTAATGCATAACAAATAATTGTCATAAAAAGGTTATAAAGTCAACCGTGTTACTGTGTTGCGGGTTCGAATGCCGCGTAGGAGATTTGCGTGATCCACATACATCTGTTCCAAGTCGAATTAAATTAAATTTATTTATTAAACATAGGTTAGGGGGTAACAATTATCGTCTTAAATATAATAATGTAGGCAGACACGCTATTTTTGTCATCGAGACATACAAATCCGGCGATAAAAATATTCTATCTAACCATCTAGCATCTAGCAACAATAAGGTACATTATTAGAAGTGTTGGTGTGCTTTGTGAAAAATCTTTTTAAGTCATCCTTACGCCAACTTTTACCCAATAAGAGTTCAAGCGCCAAGGTAACTAAGCATTTGTAAACATTAATGTTGTTCAATTGCAATGAATGACGATATTCCATTTATCATTTATTCTTACTTAAAGGTTGATGTTGCACATACCTACCTGATGAATATTATTAATTTCGACATTCCATTATTATGTTCCAGTTTGGTAGATAATACGTTTAATAAAATTGTACCCACAAAACTACTGTATGTAGATTGTTAAGTATTTACCTTTCATTTTTTATTTATTTTTAATGTTTTTTTTTTATAAATATTATTCAGACGCGTTAATTTTATTTTTATAAATAAAATGATTTTAGTACTTACACAGATCACCAAGACAGTCTCTCTTATGTCTATGGGTTAAGCTATATTTCCAATTTCAAGGCAAGGAACATGCTTTACCAACTAAATGTTTTCTTGGAATAAAGTATTATTGTACTTAACATTTATCTATCTATATACTAATATATAAAGCTGAAGGGCTTGTTTATTTGTTTGTTTGTTTGAACGCGCTAATGCGGGAACTCAGCAACTACTGGTCCGATTTGATTTCAGTGTTGGCTAGCCCATTTATTGAGGAAGGCTATAATATTACGCTGCGACCAAAAGGGGCAGAGCATAAATGAAAAACCGTTGAAACTAAAACATGCGGACAACGTCGCAGGGGACAGCTAGTCTATATATCTATATCTATATACTTATAATAAATCTGTAGAGAGGTCAATTCTGTACATCAAATATATTTTCAAAATAACTATCAGGGGGTGATTAGTGATCGATACTGATGCCAAAAATGCAATCAGTAAAATTTTTGTCTGTCTGTCTGTCTGTCTGTCTGTCTGTCTGTCTGTATGTTCCTTATAGAAACGAAAACTACTGGACGGATTTTAACGAAACTTGGTACATTTATTCTTCATACTCCTGGGCAGGTTATAGTATACTTTTCATCACGCTACAATCAATAGGAGCAGAGCAGTGAAGGGAAATGTTGGGAAAACGGTATTTTTTAAGCTTCCGTCGCGTATGCAGCCTTAATGGTTAAAGCTACATAGAAATCATGTATGACGGAAATGTTCTACATAAAATTATCTAAAAAATATCCCACAACAGCATATGTCTATCTTTTATGGTTGACTCACAATAACACGTGTAACTCCCGATAGCTTAGCAGTTCGGAGATTTCTGATTATATTTGTTTACTCTTACGTTTATTATACTCTCACTTATCCCTAATTAAAAAAAGTTTACATTATTACCTATTCAATAAAAAAAGAATCATAGAAATCGGTATAGAAACACTAAACTTATACATGAAATACGATAATAAGCCATCGCGCCGTCGCGTGTGAATACTGAATCATGCTATAAGGATTATTTTTGTGTAACGTGATATATTATATTTCCCTACTAAAATACGAAAGTTAATCTGGCTGTTACATCAAAACCACTGAACAGTGAGGAAGGACATATGCTACTTTTTTACGAAAAACGACGGAAACGCGGACGAAGTCGCTGGCAAAAGCTAGTATCTAATAAACTTGCAAACATACAACTGCCAACGGTCTAACAATGACATGAATAAAAAAAAATCATTTGTTTCATTCAATTAGCCACAGTTTCTAAACAATAACTGTGAGTACACAAATAGGTATTTCATTCATCAGTCATCAACGTCTGAACAATATTATTATTACTTGGATTATGACGACTATTTATTCTAAAATAGTTCAATTATCCAGGATGTTAATACAAAATGTTATCATGACAAAAATTCAGTGTCGAAAATTAGTTAGAAAACAAATTATCGGCCCAATGAAATATGGGTGCATGGTGCTTACAGCACAGGCAGTGATAACTGTAGTACAGGACCTAGGTACTAGTGTAGACCGACACTCAGGGCTCACACTTATCATCAGATTCGTACAAGGCTTGCTACTTGAGCTAAGGTACGTTTCGTTAAGCCATTTGATTTCGTTACCGACTACTTAACGACTTATAGGGACTCGCCGTAGCTTCGCACGCTTAGTCCAAATCATTAATTAATTATACATATACTTTTTAAGGTAAATAAATGGCAAATGAAACAGAAAAACACATATCACATTATACTACGTGGTACGTGGGCTACAGATTTACTTTTCTATAAAAAAATCTAACTGCCTGCGATGCTATGACATTGACATTATTAGGCTTGATATGCTTGAAAAATATATAGATATGGAATCGTTTTACCGGAGGGATTATTTTGTAGAACTTTCCCCTAGTTATGATTAGGTAACAACCCTACCTATAACACGGACGCAGGACCCTAAGTTTTATTAATATGAAATCAAGGCTATATCACGAACCCAGGACCCTTAGTTTTATTCATATGAAGTCAAGGCCGTTGGAGAAAACGATTAATTCCAATGCTCGGCTAATTGTAGGTAATAGAGATTTCGCAAATTAAATAGGTATTAGCCGGTGATTTAATTTGTAAAATGATTAATGGTTATAAACTAGGTTAGACTTCAAGGCTCGGAATTTGTATACCTACTTAAAAATTATTTACTGTTTTACCTACCTATGATAATGAGAATACTTAAATGAATAACGTTAGGGGAAAGTAATTACCTAGATAAATATTATAATATTACATTAGGTAAATGAATTTCCTGTTTGCGGTCTTACCACCTAAACAAGAATCTGCATCCTGCCACGAAGTATAGATAAGTACGTACCTATGCTAATTTATTCATAATTAATGTTGGCACGATTTCATAGCGATTACAGGAATATAATTGAGCCTTACTTAAACTTCACGAAATTTAAACCTGCACATCAGTAGGTACAGCGTGTGGGTAACACGGATTTTTTTTACTTGCATAGAATAGTAGGTACGTATAATCGGCAATACGCCGAATACCAAATATTCTGGTGTGCGTTACCCCAGCAAAATGTTGTGCCCTAGAGAGATGAGACTATAACCAATAATTAGTGTATCCTAAGGAGCAATTTGTTTAATAATAGCAAAATTTGTGTGGATTGTAGTTTTAAAGTTATTTGTGAAAAACTGATTTTGCTGGGGTAACGTTCAAAACGTTCCCCAGGCAAAATCGTTTTTTTTTTTTTTCAATTTTGGCGGTAACCAAATACATGAATAGATAGATTTTCTTGCATAGTAAATGTGTGTAAATAGCAAAATTTGTGTGTGTTATGGTTCTTAAGTTATTGAAGATTTTGCTGCGGTAACGTTTTGGGATTTCCTATATCTCGAAAACGGCTCAATGCAGAAGTTTGAAAAAAATACCAGTAAAAGACCTTAATTTGTTTAAATTTGTTTAAACGTTAGTTTTTTATTTGGTCGACGTAAACCAATGTAAATTAATCATTTTTAAAAATCATAAAATACCAATTTGCAAGTAAACCAATACACTTATAACCAAATAAACAATTGTACAAAATGCCCGTGGTAGACGCTTATAACGTCAGGAATTTTAGATTATGTAACTTTACACGATATGAAGATAAAAACTAATTTCATAATTTCAGACTAGTTATACTTTAGCAGTCGAAAACGCAGTTCTCATAACATTTAGAAACATGGCGTACTTTAAACAAATTAAAATTATATATGAACATTCGTTCCTGTTAATTTTAGCTTTTAATTACGGCTATTAATAAAGTTATGTAAAAAATAAGAATATGCCACCAATACGCCAATAAGCCGACCAAATTGAAAAGGTCGCGTAAAAGCGACCGCCACATACATAAGCGCAACCATTTTAAATAAACGGGATAATATGGATGTTTTTTTAGTACAGTTGCATACAAAAGTTTTCTGTTCGGGTTAGTAAAAATAATACAATGGTTATGATTCATTTCATGCCTAGGCAAACCCAACATAGTTTGGGAAAAGGCGAGGCGGAATAAGAATCGTTATTTTTATTTTTAAAATGGTCTCCAACAAATTATATTATCATTAACATTTTCAGGGAAAAATCAAAGATAACTAAAGTACTTACTTATTTTTAATATTTGGTACATATGATTTTTTGTTTTTACCAATGCTTAAAACTTAAAATACAAATGTTTATTCAGTTTGTACAATTTTCGTCGCACATAAACCACAAGCAAGCACTTTTCTGCAAAATACCTAAGGTTCACAACTGATTTCGGTCAGACGACTCAGCGGCAGCAGCATCGAGCAGGCGACAGAATATTTTGTTTTTTGTCTTAGGTTGATGGCGATGCGTGTGTGTAGGATAGAAGAAATTAAGAGAAAAACCAAGTACGCAAGAAGAAGAATGAGAGTATATTGAACAGACACAGGTTAATAATAAATGTAATATTTATGACAGTATAAATGAAAATGTAGTGTTTGATAGAACCTAAAGTCAAAATTTTTGACGGCATTTTTATGGCTTCACGCTATACCTTATTATTAACTGAGATTATTACTTACCTTTTTAAACTCACTTTGACTTCAAATAGTTAAAAACTATAAATGATATGATTTTACCTTTAAACATAGGAAAAAAAAATAAAAATATTAAAAAATCGGGTTTACGAATAACGTTTTTCTGCTTCACTGTACAAAACATCGGTTACTAAGCTACTAATTTGCAATGATTAGCCGTATGTATGTGGCGGTCGCTTTTACGCGACCTTTTCAATTTGGTCGGCTTATTGGCGTATTGGTGGCATATTCTTATTTTTTACATAACTTTATTAATAGCCGTAATTGAAAGCTAAAATTAACAGGAACGAATGTTCATATATAATTTTAATTTGTTTAAAGTACGCCATGTTTCTAAATGTTATGAGAACTGCGTTTTCGACTGCTAAAGTATAACTAGTCTGAAATTATGAAATTAGTTTTTATCTTCATATCGTGTAAAGTTACATAATCTAAAATTCCTGACGTTATAAGCGTCTACCACGGGCATTTTGTACAATTGTTTATTTGGTTATAAGTGTATTGGTTTACTTGCAAATTGGTATTTTATGATTTTTAAAAATGATTAATTTACATTGGTTTACGTCGACCAAATAAAAAACTAACGTTTAAACAAATTTAAACAAATTAAGGTCTTTTACTGGTATTTTTTTCAAACTTCTGCATTGAGCCGTTTTCGAGATATAGGAAATCCCAAAACGTTACCGCAGCAAAATCTTCAATAACTTAAGAACCATAACACACACAAATTTTGCTATTTACACACATTTACTATGCAAGAAAATCTATCTATTCATGTATTTGGTTACCGCCAAAATTGAAAAAAAAAAAAAACGATTTTGCCTGGGGAACGTTTTGAACGTTACCCCAGCAAAATCAGTTTTTCACAAATAACTTTAAAACTACAATCCACACAAATTTTGCTATTATTAAACAAATTGCTCCTTAGGATACACTAATTATTGGTTATAGTCTCATCTCTCTAGGGCACAACATTTTGCTGGGGTAACGCACACAATATTCTGTGTGAATATTAGGAAACAGTAGGGACCAGTTGGAAATTGTGCAGAATTGCATAAACCATGATATAGCTATTTAACAATTAATTTCAATACAAAAATACCATCTCTTAATTACCGAAAAGTACTAGACAATGAGGCAGTACACGAATAGCGCTTTACATAGCTAGATAAAATAATTCCAGAAAAATACATAAGTGAATATATACTATATATACGTAACCAAATATTCATTGCAAGTCTGTTTCTTTTCTTTGAATGGAAACGACTGTCATAATGTAAAATTATATCCCAGTTTTAAACAAGTTTAAACAACCATTCAAACCAATACACGACATCCAGACTTATAACGGTCAAGATGCGAGAATCGAACCCGCAGCGCTTCGTAAACTGTACTCATAGTTGGTGTGATGACCTATACCACTTGGCTATACATACAGTCGAACGAATTTATCTGTCAGCTTTAGGCAGATCCAGTAAGTACCTTCTGAAGTACCTTTTTAGTTTTCTTCGTTTTGACATGACCCAATAATAATAATCACACGGAAATATGATCGATTGATACTCGTGTTTAAAGCTACAAACACGGTTTGTGGAATGTTCTTATTATTCTAATCAATGACAATCAATAGCAATCAAAGATATATTGGAAACGGAACAAGCTAAAATTTATATATATTATATTAAAAAATTATTAATTTGATAATATCTAGCAAACAAGTAAATCTATCGTAGTATGTAGAGGTGTTTGACCCACTTGCGCTGCATTTTCATTGGCCTTGGCGAGTGCAGCTGCTGTGCCGCCGCCGCGCCTGGTGCTAAGCGTGGAGGACACGCCGCGGCACTCATTGACACGGCTGCTTGCTTCGCAAATCATTGTTGCCTTTTCTTATCTGATTGTAATTATGTCTCTAATAAGCCTTCACTTGAGGACATCAATTTATAAATTAAACCCACTTAAGGCTTCATTTTTGTAAGAATTGGGTGTCCGACATAGTTACAAAAAGGTAGACGAATGAAGTGAAAATAACTCATTATATTTCCTCTATAATTTAACCACGAATTACAAATAGCCGGGACGTTATTCAAGCGTCCAGTAAAGTCGTCCACCGAATCGTGGCTTTTTGCGACGTTTGCAGTCCGGCAGAGATGGGGTTGCGTCGTCTACTTTGGGATGGCAAGGGCAGGGAGGTGGCGGTGGCGGCTTGCTCGTGCTGCTGTGCACGCGCCCGCGGGTGAAGTACCCGAACTCTGGCCGCAGCACGCACAGCCTATCTTCCATGCAGAAATCAAAAACAGCCTGCGTCTTACGACAATGTCTAAAACTGAAATCCCCCGAACTTTTATCAATGCAGTTAGCATATTGTTTGAATTCTTCTAGGCATTCCTTTTTCATTCTTCGAAAAACTTCCATAGTGCAGGCCGTAACCTGTTTACCGAGATTTAGGCAAGGTCGTGGGTCGCCGTGCTCCTGTCGACAGAGCATAAACTCGTTGTTTATGACCTCGCACTGTTTGCCGATGTAAGGTGCGGCGGTCATCAGCGTGGCGGCCGACATGTTCACTTCGTCCACGTCCAGGTCTGACATCTCAGGCAGGTTAACGTCGTCCGTTATAACCATTTTTGTCGATCTTATCTTCTTAGTACTTATAAAATAAGATGCTACAGGTTTTCTAAATATTTAAAAATGTCGTCTGTCGTAATAAATTCTGATTTGACATTGATGTTTTAAAATGTTAATGTAGATTTTCGGCCAAGTGTCTGCCTAATATTTTTGATGAGAATGCATATTCAAACTTATTTTGCCAACATAAACAATCAATACTTAAATACCTTCAAGTAAATTACCTAAGGCATCTTTTTACATTTTAGCAATTTAGACTACAATAATTTATGTGGTTTTACATAACGAGCGTGCCACCACCATTAGTGCTAAGTCAGATTTTACCATTAAAGAGAAAGCAACTATTGACAGTTTAATAGCCACATACCGCCAAGTCTCTGTAATAAGTAATAGTAACAGAAGCAGATAACTAAATAAAAACAAGAAAATGAACCAAACATACCTGTTTATATAGTACTTCCTGTTTAACGGTTCAACCCGCTTCCTAAGATAATGTTACATTCGTGTATTTCCATCCACAGTGTCCGGTCAATCAGTAGTGTGCCCAGCAGTGCGCACCAGCAGCGGCTGGCTGGACCTGTTCCCATTGCCATGCAGGAAGAACTCAGAGTGTCGTGTCATGGGCAATCAGCATCTTTGCTGCAAAGGCTTCTGTACGAAAGGCGTCAAGCCGACTGGTGCCATCCAACAACAACGGTAGGTTTACATCTAAATAACTTGGGCATGGCTAGTAGAATCTACAGGGTAATGCACAAGCTCATCTTTTCTCGCCTCCGCTATTGGTCAACATGATCTTTCGTGCTATTTTCTAAGGATGTCTTATGTCTGGGGATTGGTTCCCTCACTCTTAGTGCTTAAACCATTGCGTGATTCTTTAACTGTGGTTACCCATCATGCTTCTTAACTCAAATACTTATGAATTAAGTATACTGCAGTATGCATACAAGGCTTTAGAGAATAGCACGGTTGAAGAGCATCAGACTAAATAATATTGCTTCAGCAGCTAATATACCTATCTTAGTAATTTGGTGATTGGTTTCATGCCTGACCACGCTGATTCATACACAAGTCACAACGTATTAAGTTTCATAAGATGTTATACTTATAATAAAGATTTGTGTGAAGGTTTCTAGCTAGGTTTTATCATTATTAGGCCATTATTTACCTAAGTCTGATGTCAAGTTATTTTAACCGGATAGACAAGGAGCAAGATCATAATTATTATCACGCCAGTCGCCATGGGACATTAACCTCGCAAGATGAATGTCATGCTTTGCTAGGTATTTCCTATTGCTTTTGTTTTCGTATGCGGCGTATGCTAGTCTTATACAGAATATAATTATATGCATACTCCAATAACTTTCTAGGACGTATGTTAAGTTATAACAAATAAAACTATAATATCTTACAGCTTAATAAAATGTTGCGAAAAATCTTTAACACCTGACGAACCGAACGGCTAGATCTACGTTTAGGTGGAGGAAAGCTAAAAGAACAGTCAGCAGAGGCTTACTAAGTAGGATTCCACCCTTTAGTTCGGATAATATATAAATATATAAAATTCTCGTTGTTTGTAAACTCCTTTGAAACGACTTGAAATATTTTTTAGACATTTTCTGCGTATATTCGGTCTGAATAGTATATTGTATACCCCAGGTTTTATTTATTTATATGGCATAACGTTTGCCGGGTCAGCTAGTATTCTATAATAATTATTATGTAAGAAAAAAAGGTCTAGATTTCAATACATAATTATTTAAAGTAGGTATATACTTAAGCTGAGTAACTACCTACAGTTTCGTAACGTGTCGAAATGGAACGTTAGCTAAAATAACCAATATTTAACAGTAGTAATCTCTTATGCGCTGGTTAGAAGCTAATCCGGTCAGCTGTCAGTATTTTTAACCACTATGACTGACAAAAACTGTAATTAACCGTACTTACCGCAGTGACTAGTGAGCGAAAAAAAAAACTAAATATAACTGAGATTACTTTTTTAATTACAAAAAAGTCTACTCTAGATTCACTATTAGTATCTAAGCATGTAGTAGTTAGTTTAGGCAACCATTAAGTTTTCCAGCGCCGGCCCTAGGGTACCCAGAGGGTAGAGCCATATAATCTTATTTCAGCACCCTTTGGACGACTCTTTTACTTTGCAAAAATTTCCTTTCAGTTTATTAAGATTTTAAATGGTAACGTATTAAATTTTCTTCGTCCTTCAGTTATGGAAATAGTTTATCACATCTGTCTTTTTGGCGTCCCTTGCTACTGAGCGCCAAGTGCGACGGCCAACTGCTGTACCCCGGGGTCAAGGGTAGCTGCTGCTCTACCCCTTCTTACAGTCTAGTCTTAGTGATTGAAGTCTTTTTTAAATATTTATAATTTATCATGTCCTTTCGTAGGTATAGGTCTATCTCTATATCCACGATCGGGATACGAACGTGACGTAAAACCACAGTATTACTTACCTACGTAGTAACTATTTATTAATCTGTGGTTTTACGTCCCGTTTGTATTAAACCTAAGCTTACCTATCTCGTCTCCTGAAATATTTTACATAACATTGTACCTATGTAATACATGATATGTATTATAATTATAATAAATAAGATATTTCAAAATTTTAAATACTAGAAAAGTAGGTACAAGCATATACGGATATGCTATTACGACACAGCTTTATTACTGGACATAGTACGTAACGTTAAAACATTCAGTTAAATAAGAAATAATTTTAAAGTTTCATAATAATCATACTTAGTTGCCCATAAAATATGTAATGAAAAACTATCTATAGCACAAACCGCATCGGATATGGTGCGCGTTGGACAGCGACCAAGCGACGGACGACAATCACTTCCGCGCTGTGATATTGAGTAGTTTCAATTATTTCAACTAAAAACGTAATTACGTACTATGTGATCTATTCATCTGTATATATCGCTGGAGAGCACTTATATTATTTGGTTTGTGGGTTCCAAATATTTGGAACTATGGTCCACCAAATCTAAGAAGTAAGTAGGTACCGTTTGACAGTTGGTTATTTTGCATATTAAATTAACATCTTGTGTTGTTTTTAATTTAAATTTTGTGAAGCATTAAACATATTATTAGGTATGATGAATTAAAATTTGCTTCATTATTCCATGGTTTTACACAAAAGGTTATTGAATTTGTGTGAGTTACCTACCTTTTTTTTTCGGGGTGTAAAGCTAATGTCTTCGACCCATGCCGAGGGCACGGCGTGGGGATATGTCGGACTTTCACCGACTAAAAACAAGCTGGTCC
Organism: Diachrysia chrysitis; assembly: GCA_932294365.1. Classification (NCBI taxonomy): domain Eukaryota; kingdom Metazoa; phylum Arthropoda; class Insecta; order Lepidoptera; family Noctuidae; genus Diachrysia; species Diachrysia chrysitis. Next base: position 7,179,046 of record OW028661.1, read on the forward strand.
CTTGCCTGCCTTTACCGAAACGTGGGATCGCTCGCGCACTCCCTGCACGTTTCCGGCGGGTGAGTTACCTACCTGCCTTGAAAAATATGAAACGACAAGCGATACTTCTTAAATTTGATGGAGTGTAAAGTCTGCTATCGCGCACAATGTGCAAATTCAAATTATCAATCTATTATCTTATCTACAGAATTGACCTCTATATATTGAGATTTATTATAAGTATATATACTTATAATAAATCTGTAGAGAGGTCAATTCTGTACATCAAATATATTTTCAAAATAACTATCAGGGGGTGATTAGTGATCGATACTGATGCCAAAAATGCAATCAGTAAAATTTTTGTCTGTCTGTCTGTCTGTATGTTCCTTATAGAAACAAAAACTACTTGACGGATTTTAACGAAACTTAGTACAATTATTCTTCATACTCCTGGGCAGGTTATAGTATACTTTTCATCACGCTATAATCAATAGGAGCAGAGCAGTGAAGGGAAATGTTTGGAAAACGGGAGAAGTTAATCCATTTTTTAAGCTTCCGTCGCGTATTCAGCCTTAATGGTTAAAGCTACATAGAAATCATGTATGACGGAAATGTTCTACATAAAATTATCTAAAAAGTATCCCACAACAACATATGTCTATCTTTTATGGTTGACTCACAATAACACGTGTAACTCCCGATAGCTTAGCAGTTCGGAGCTTTCTGATTATATTTGTTTACTCTTACGTTTATAATACTCTCACTCATCCCTAATTAAAAAAAATTAACATTATTACCTATTCAATAATAAAAGAATTATAGAAATCGGTATAGAAACACCAAACTTATCAATCACAAAACAAACGAATCATGCTATTTTTGTGTAACGTGACATATTATATTTCCCTACTAAAATACGAAAGTTAATCTGTCTGTTACATCAAAACCACTGAACCGTGAGGAAGGACATATGCTACTTTTTTACGAAAAACGACGGAAACGCGGACGAAGTCGCGGGCAAAAGCTAGTTAACCATAATTTTATTATAATTTAATTTTTCACTTAATGAAATTTTTTATTTCAAATAAACTTAACTATATATACATACAAATTAATTTAAGCGCTTATCTCTTGTCGGTGCAGCTCATTCCATTTTTTTCTGTATGCAATGTGCATGCTGTGCTCATATTTTTGTGACTTTCGATAGCCAACTTCTGATCTTAAGATAGGGTATTTATTATCAACTTTCTGATCGAAAGATAGGATATTTATTTTCAAGAGAGAGAGAGAAAAGTAACAGTTAGTCATAAATAGTAATATATGGAATTAATTATTGGAAAGCTTCAATAGATCAAGGTATAAGTATACTCATTAGGAAAGTGAGGTGATCATAGTGCTTTCTCTGTATAACGAGGATTTTACTTGTCATACACACTTGCATAAATGCCTAAGCTTTAAACCTCCTTTAATACCACTAAATAATAATTATGTAAGTAGGTACCTACTTACCTAGATCTTTGCCGTTATCGAGCACGTACCTTTCAAACTCGTTAAACCCGCGCTTTGCTGTCAGGGCCGCAACACGGACCATTGTATGGTAATACTTAGTTGTTTGAAAAGGAAATAACTGCATAATCAATAAGTATTAATTATTGAACTTAATTCAGCACATGTTTCCTTTATTCATTTATAATTTTCGCATGTCTAAACAGATCTGGAAGCTGGGTCGACTTTATAGGAACGTTAATGTCGGATCGGACGGTAATGTCGGTCGGACATATTATAATATCTATTATTTGCACAGCACCAAAGCGTATGTTACATGAAAATAGAGGCTCAGCAGTGGAAAAGATAGGACTCTAAAAGATGTTGATTAATTTTTCGTAGCTCGCAAAACGCATATATACCTTGTACCTTTTTGTTTGCGGGAGGAAACTATCAAAAGGGCTTCCGGCCTTATGGGGATTTAAAGGACCGCATAAGGCAGGGCGCCTTTCTAAGGTTGCCAACCAGTGACAACCCTAAGTCTCAATCTTTCTTACTCCTAGATTCTCTGTATACATCATCATGGCATTTAGCTAGCGTCTTTTGGCCACATCGGCAACATTAAATAGATTTTACCCAACTGCGCGACACGAGGAGGTTATGTGTTTATTATTAAGGTGTTTGGTTGCGATCTTCGTTATGCTGGTCTAGCTATGCATCTAATTGTAGAATAAGTAGTTAAAGCACCCTTACTTTATAGATTAATCCACTTTCTATAAACCTCACAGTCGTTTATCATTTATCATTTCATTGAGTGGTGGTTTCCATTGTAGAGTGAGCCCGATCACGAGTAGCGTAATCGAGCCGAGTAGCAGCACCACACAGAGCACCACAAGCACAACCAGTAGTACTCCGAGCACCACAAGCACAACCAGTAGTACTCCGAGCACCACAAGCACGACAAGTAGTACTCCGAGCACCACAAGCACGACGAGTACGACAACAACAACGACAACTACGACTACTACTACAACTCTTCCGAGTACCACCAGCTCCACCACCACCACCACCACGACGACGACGACCCCGAGGCCGACCACGACGACTACGACCGAAGCCTCTCGACCGTTCTTCCAGCTATTGCCCATACAGATACCACAAGCGACGACCACAGCCAGTGCACCCCAAAAAACAAGTGAGTTCACATACAATATTCCGGATATTACGGTGATGTCACAAGTACTTTGCTACATCAGATAACTACTGCGATTCGATTACCATAATCAAACATCCGGTCCAGCCGGTCGCCGCACCGAGCCGTTTGGCATACCTTATCCTCTATCCCTAAATATATTGAGTAATCTAATCGCCAGTTAAAGCTTTAGCTATACTCGTTGTTAGGAATGCTAGAAGTTCATGTTTGGTTTTACCGACGTTGCATTGTTACGTTACCAAGGTAAATTGAATTGCCATGCTGTCTGCCAAGAAAGCTCAGAGGTAGGTATGTGCAATCAGCAGAGGATTGATTCGTTAATCAGTAGGAAACTAATCAACGCTTTACTCGAAGGAGGAACGAGGCCCTAATTGGTTACAAATATTTGATAGATAGATAGAACATTCTTTATTGTACATCATGAGAGTAAATATATATATGAGGGTTTAAAAAAAGCGACGAAGCGCTTCGAGAAAAGGTAGGTTGTGCCCTTGCGCCTTCGCTTGGCTCGTCTTAGCGGCAGATATACTTAAATAAATATCTACTCATTTGAACTAACTTACACTACAAAATAAAAAAGAAGCCTATATCCGGCAAAAACGAGTAGGTACAGTACAAGTACAGTACAGTTACAGAATATTTGACATTAGAACAAGTACCTTTCCTTTAATTTTTTGCGATATCGAATAGATTATAGAAACCCGTAGCAATGCAATGTGGCATCGCCCTCAGTGATAACATTTAAACAATGACAGCGCCTTTATAATCAGTAAGGTTAATTTTCACAATTCATAATTTGACCATGACCACAGTTAAACAATCATGACCGTGCAGACTGTACCCTCGTTTTAAAATTAATTTTAAATTCAAGAATAGATATAATGCTAATTTTATAAACAACCAACATTTATATTCTATGAAAAACCATCACCTGTGAACCGTCTGTAACATAACTAGTGAAAATTTGTTTCAAGGATAGCATATAATTAACTAAGTAGGAACGTTAATGATTTATACACGCACGGTCATAACAGTCGACGCGTTACGTACGAGTCATTATTATAACCCATCTTATACGGTGTACCACAATAAATTACGCAAGGGGGTATATGACATTTATTTTTCGATGATCGTCTTATGATTGTTAAAAAATATTAGACACGTATTTTTTTTTTACGAAACTAAAACTCTTTACAATTCATTGGTTTAAAACGTATCATGCATTTTATACGCATACATTAACGTCGTGGATGTCAGTTATCGCGGAAAAAGTAGTCTATGTCTTTTCTCAGGCCCTAGACTATTTGTGTACCAGATTTCATTTAAAACGGTTCAGTAGTCTTTTCGTGAAAGCGCGACAGACAGACAGAGTTACTTTCGCATTTTTTATTTTAGTAAGGATTATTTTAAAAATTCACAAACATGTCTTATATTTTTTTATTACCTATCTAATTGACGGATTAATTCGATTTTAGATTGTCATACCCAGTCATCTACCCCATTATAAACGACAGTAGGAACGGGGATGATAATCCCAGTACTAACCGTGGCTAACGACACATTCTTAACTTAGGTATAAATATACGTAATAAAGGCATAACACAATATGGTAGAAAACAAGACATAATTCATCAAAATTCTAACATCCCCCCACATCCCTAATTTATGTTTTTAAGCAATTAATGTTATGTAAGTCGACTATAATAAAACATTAGGTATGTAGGTAGTTACTTTGTGTGGTAGTAGTAATGTTCTTTGCCTTGTAAATCCACTGCATCCGCCGAATTTTCACCTTTTATCGTAAATTAAATTATCAAGGTCGTACTCTTGAAAATATAGAACGGAACAATTGCACAACAAAACCTGTGAACTAGCAGATTAAAATCTCTATTCGTTATACTTAAATGACCTACAAAGTCTAGTGAATCACACTTTTCTTTAGTCAATTAGGAAACTATCAGAGTAAAAATTAAAATATGCGAAATAAATAGCTAAAATAGCTCTTTATTATCATGCCACCATTATTGCTTCGTGTGTAAAATTATTTCTTAATCCTGAAGTGGTAGTCAGACGGAATTTTTAGCATATAAATAGGTAGGTATCGTAATACGTTTAGTTATATTATGAGCTTGTGTATCGTATCTATGTAGGTACCTAATATCTTATTATCTTTTTGTCCAACATAGAAATCGAACCTGCATAGTCGTACATCAGCAGAAAGTACATTAATTAATCAACTTAATAAAAGTTAAGGCGAAGGGCAAATTATTATCATTGGTACTTTATCTAAGGTCATTGTTATTGAAGGACGCTCGTATTGTTTTTGGTCAATGCTATGACATAACAGCCGACGTAACTTTCGCACCACACAACTCTGTTTTTTTACGAGTATAACGTTGATTTTCGAGTGCAGGCAAGACGCAGAAACTGGTGTGTCCAAAATCACAAACGCCAGCTATCCTGTTTCCCATCCCTTGCGAGAAGAACTCGCAATGCCGCGCCACGGTGGGGCCGGACCAAGTGTGTTGTGCGGGACGCTGCGTGAAAGGTGTTCCGGCGCCGCGGCCTACCTCGCCACCCAAAACACATCAACGTAAGTTTTTTTTATACATATTACCAACTTAAGTAATAATAATCACGTCACGGTTATGCAAGTTCGCACACCGGTTAAAAAGTTGGCCTAAGTACTAAAAATGTAAATGTACTTACAGGCTGGAAGTTTTCTATATATCTAGAGGGCAACTAGGTACTCCAAATACTGAAAATAGCAAATTAAATTATACTCAAAGGAAACATTTTTAAAGGGAAAAAAAAAAACGATTTAAAGTTTTTTAAATTTATGCTACTTCCGGGAATCGAACCGGCTACAATCAGAAAAATAAACACTCCAGGTGGCATTAAAATAATCCTGTAGTAGCACTATAGGTATACAATGTCATGTATCCATGGGCCTATTCAGTAGATAGTTTTAAGTAGTACCAACATAATTGCAGACAATTTTAATTTCAAAGCGAGGCTTTTAGTTAATTTAACAGGTACCTAGACTCTGTGCGGAAAGAGATCCGCCTTGGGATTGAGGGCGCTGCTGTGTTTAGTTATCGTAGTTATTATCTTAAAAATACTGCGTCATTATAGTGCGAGTGTAACATCTGGATATTTATAAAATTATTGTCAGATGCTGTCTTCATAATTGTTTTTTGGAATGATTTGAATGTTGTTATTATATAGGTTAGTTCCATTTTACGACGGTTTTCTTTTCGCACAGAGAGAGACTATTCACCTATTTATCCCATGTTACGTGCCTATACAGTTAGTCAGTGAGTAATCAACTTGTACGTAAGAACTACGCGAGCTGTCGCCCGCCCTTTGGTTTAACGGCCGCTAGAAGCAGTCGGAACTGCTGCAAACAGTACTAGTCCAGTCATTTTAGCTATTTTAAACCCCAATCTGCGGAAAAATTCCTAGTGAGCTGAATTTTTGTATACACCTTTATTACGGCATTGTAATGAAGATGTGAAAAATCGACATTGATATCGTGCCGGCTAAAAAAGTTATAAAGGTCAAAAGGTCACGAAAATCAGTTTTTCGCAAATATCTCGCGATCTATTGCTCAAAGGTCAATAAAGGTAATTATAAAAATTGTTTGTCGTAAAATTGTCTACAAAAAATGTCTCTTGCATTTTTCTGTAGAATTAACCGTTTTCGGAGTAGAGACTAGAATGCACTCACATACGGTATTGTATACCAAGGCGTACACCCTAGTTATTGCTTTTTATTCATGTTTGTAAGTGTGTTGTTAGTAAAATCTACCACATACACAGACATATAGCACTAGTAATACTAGTATAGAGAGGACAATTCGTGCCCGTGAATGCCTCAAACGACCTCCACTGGTAGGCAGATGTTCCGTATTTCATTGTACCCTTATACCCGCTACTTTTATACCTGCTACTGCCTGTCGGGCTGTATTTAGCTCAGTTAAAAATTATTTCTTGAGTGTTAAAGACGTTATTTTAGTAGTATTGCTCTTGAACAGTTTTCATAATGAGTGATACATGTTTTATATGCAAAGAAGTGTTATCGGATGGTGATGTAGTAGAAGTTAGGCGTGATCTTCCGACATAAAAAAATGCTAGTATCGCTAGAGGTGATGGTAATATTGAATATTTAGATACTGTATACAAGACCGTATGTGAGTGCATTCTAGTCTCTACTCCGAAAACGGTTAATTCTACAGAAAAATGCAAGAGACATTTTTTGTAGACAATTTTACGACAAACAATTTTTATAATGACCTTTATTGACCTCTGAGCAATAGATCGCGAGATATTTGCGAAAAACTGATTTTCGTGACCTTTTGACCTTTATAACTTTTTTAGCCGGCACGATATCAATGTCGATTTTTCACATCTTCATTACAATGCCGTAATAAAGGTGTATACAAAAATTCAGCTCACTAGGAATTTTTCCGCAGATAAAACCTAAAATGACTGGACTATACGTGTGCAGGGCGGCATTAGAAGGAAAAGTCCGATAAAGCTGGGTTTAGGCAAAATGGGTAAATCTCTTGAAAAAAAAATGGCGGCGATAGAAATCAACAGTTCACCATGCAGTCGCAGCGGTGCACGCGGCACATCTAAAATTTCTTACGCATAAATCTCTTAGGTAAAGGAATAATAATTTGACACAATAAAATAATTGTTACAGCGTTATTGGGTGTGATTCCCCGTGAATGCCCATCAACACCGCTGGGTGAATTGCTGTTTGAAGTTCAAACTTGTAAAGCTGATTCAGACTGCTGGCCGCGGATTTGCTGCCCCGATGGAACACGGTCATATTGCCGAACAGCGCGCGCGAGGCTCGATCTGGTGCCCGTTGCCAATCAAATTGATGGACGTTAGTAAGAATTTACTGCTGTACCTAATATGTTAACGATAAACTTTCGATAGATAAGTACGCCTTAGCTGCAGTCTTTTATGACGGTAGTGGCATGAGGATAAGAAGTTAAAAAAACAGGCCCAATTCTTTTGCGCATGGCAGGATGGTTTTCTACAGGGAAGGTTGATTGATGGGAAAAAAATATTTCCCTAGATTTGACTAAGGGTATCGTTAAAATTCGTCGCACATACCCAAGTGCCCTTAGGTGTTTATAAATTAAATGAAGGACGGATTTTTGGCTGTTTTTTTTTAACCAGATAGAGTAGTTTCTAATTATAGTTTTTTATAAAAGGTTTACAAAAATACACGCTAGCTTAAACAAAACCCATTTATAATCTAAGATATATTTAAAATCTAAATGCTTATAATGCTAAATGAATGATTACTCGGGTTTTTGTGTTGTTATGTAATACAACTAGTTAACTCTCTAAGGGTAGGATTTCCAAAAAACCTTTCTTATTATGTAAAAATATATAAGGTGATAAAAAGCACCTATCGTGCAATTTTATAATTCAAGGTCAAGCGGTTCCGTCTCTGCCTTGATGATTCGTCAGATTAAGTCAATAAGTCAGATTGTCTCTTTATAATTTCAGCCGTGCGGATGTTTGAGCAGTACTTGCAGTGCACTCCGCCTCCACAATACGACCTGTTTCCTCAGAAATGCAGCTCTAGTGTAGACTGTTTCCCAAACCTTTGCTGTGCTGAGGGTGGTAAGAAGCACTGTCGACCACCACAGCGCAGTCTCCTAGCACTGCTCGCAGGAGTCGGACAGGTACGTATCAACTATTACTGAATACAAATATCCAGTCTCAGATGTTCAGTGAACACTTATCATAAATGGGATTTCACATGTCCTATGTATGACATAAAACTAGATGTGTACAGCCTATATTATAGAAACTCATTCAGATTTAGTAGATATCTCCAAATTTAACTATTAGATAATAAAATGTTTTTGACTTAATATGAAATGTATATTTTACACATTAATTAAATCCAAGTTATATCTAATGTAGGACAGACATGGATTGTAAATATTTTAAAGGGATTCTTTTCATTTGGTCGTCATTATGTTTAATTTTAATGTTAATAGTTGTGTTATATAATATGTTGTTAGTTGGATCTTCCCATTTAACTATGGGATCCAGTCTTACTTTGAGATAACCAGTAAAATCGGTTGCAGAGGTCATATAGACAGTTACTCCATGTAAAATACAATATTCAGCTTAATCCAGTAAGATTGGACTAATATTTGTTTTTTTTTCAGAGAGTTGGATCTACTTTAGTCAATCTGCGACAAGCTTAAGCAAATACTAATTAGAACTTCAAGTTAATAATAATATTAATTATTTAGAATTTAGTATTTTATACTTTTGTACAGTGTTTTGTATAATAAATTTATTTTAATAAGTTTTCCTTTTTTGTTTGGACCTGTTTTCTATTATTGTTTAAATAAAAATCTTATTAGATTTATTGCTCTAGTATACATGGTTGTATATAAATAACTAGGTAAATGGAAGGAAGGAAAAGATTCAGCCCTGATTTTATTTAGTAAGGGTCTGATATGCCTTTCCTTTCCTGAGGGTAAAACAGGAAGGTACAAGGAATTCCTCACACTAAACAAAAACATCATATTAACTTATTTTAAAGTTTATTGCCTTAACATTTTAATCAAGCTGAAACAAAAGAGAAAATATGTTAATACTTAAAATTATAGCTGTGTGGTAAGCACATTCAAAGAAATAGGAATTGACTATAGCATACTTTAAGTACCTTTGTACTACCTTAAATGTATTCAAAATAAAAAAAATAATAAGTAGACCACTTTCAAAGTAAGTCGTGTTTAAGTTTGTAGTTCACACTTTCAATATGTTTTAGTGGGTCCATCAACCTGAAGCTAGCATAATGAGGCACAGAATAGACAACTGCAGTGCTCTACATAGAAATGAAGGCCATGATTTAAATTCATAGATCAAAATCAAATAACACAGAACAAAAACCAATTTTAAAGTACATAATATCAATGTTTTCTCAAATTTTGTTATCAATAAAACATAAAATACATTTCATGATAGTTGTGTTGATTCCTACAACATTAAACCTGTGTGCCCTTACTCTTTTATTTAATTTTAATGCAATGCAGATGTAAATTGATATTAGTTGAGCAGGCAGGAGATTCACATTTCTTAAAAAGATATGTCAATGGAAGGCACAGACCGGAATCTAAACATTGTGTTTTTTAGGGTGTTGTTTGTGTGCCTGCTAAATAAATGAATAACAATTTTGCATTGGTATTATTGTATTAGAATTAAAATTAAATTGGAGAGTAAGGGCAATCTGTCAGAGAAACTAATAACATAGAAAACAACCATACCTTCTTGAAACCAATGTCGTGAGCGTATTCTCTGAAGCACTGTCTGCAAATGTTAAGACCGTACTTGCGGATAAGACCGTGTCTGTTCGAGCAGGCGCGACTGAAACAAACGAACAAACACATTCAGCACGTGTTCTAACCACGCAAGTCAAACATTTACCCTTGTAACACTTCAACATAAACTAATTTATTTACCACGAGCGGGAGCCCTGGCCGTATCTGCGAGGATGAGAATACCAAATGTTAGCGTGACCCATTGTGCAAATTATTTAATTTTTGCGCTGCACCGCAATAAGGAACACGTCCAAAATGGCGGAAACACAGATAAAAAGAAAGAGCGAAAATGAGCCAAACCAAAGACAACTTAATTTTGAGGTTGACAATTAAATATTGACTTTAAGCCAAGTCTTTTAGCATGAACGTGATGTATACTTCTTCAAATTAAATGGAGTACCAACACCCTAAATAAAGTTTGATATACATTAATCAGACTTTTAAAATGTTTATTACTTAGGTATAATAATATAATATCCAATATATTTTTATAAAACAAACGAGTGTGCTTTAGACATAGAGGAAAGTAATATTGGCTTTAGACCACACGACTGAAGTAAAACTCTGTAAAACTTCTTTAATACGAAACGTAACTGGCTATGAGAGAAAGAGAGAAAGAAAATGTGTATCTATTTTTGATCTATAGCTTCATAATGTGTACCTCTCAACGCAAACGATCGTTCATTGGCCTGTGCCAGCGATTCGTTGAAGGGTGGTAACATCAAACGAATCAGACCATTCGATCGAACTCAGTATCGAAGGCCAACGAACAAACGCTTAGTTGAAGAGAGAAAACAAATACTAATACTCTAGGCGAGAACAATAGGGAGTAGCGTGCAGACCACAGAACAAATGTACTCTACGAGGTGCAGACGTGCAACCGGAATAAGGTGCCAACGGTCGTTTGCTCGGACCCTAAGTGACTGACGGAATGTACATGTATGTAGATTTTAAGACCTGCGTAAGCCAACAAGCGTGCGTACCAACGCTGAATAATCATTGGCGTTTGTTGGCCCTGTGTGTACGCTGCATGAAAGAAAGGTCAATGACTTATTATTATAAAAGGTTTCGGTTTCGTCCATGACATTGACGTGTCAAGAAATTACATGTAATTTAAATAGGGATGTCCACTTGTCCAGTCACCTCAGTTACCTCAGTAGTTACTGTAATAAAATTAACTGTGAATCCATTTGGAATATAAAGGTATACGTTTTAATTAATTATTTTTGTCTAAAATATACTTTGTATTGTTCATAATTATGGTTTTATTTGGTTTATATAGCACATATTTCTTTAAAATAATATTTTCCAACATTGCACCGAGTCATAAATCTATCGATAAAAAAAGTTTGCTAAAGGTAGAACTAGTGTTGACAAATGACATGACATGACAGTTATCTTCGGAATTCGGATCGGAAGGCAAGAAAGGTAGAGTCTAATGTTTGAGTGCTATTTCTAATATTATTACAGGTTTTTTATTAAGGGTGCTATCAGCTTTATGGACATGAATTTTAATTCAATCTTATTTTGTCATTATACCGAACCGGGGCAGCCTGAATGCTATATTTACAAAACGTAAAGCGATCAGGTTTTACGCACTAAGACAATCGTTAGATAGACCTGTCCTGAATATTAAAATATTATTTATTTTAAATATTATTATTTTAAACTGCTTTCTGCTTGTTCTTTATATGCCTGTATTTATGAATTTGAGTAATTGACTAGATTTAATCTAATAGCCACGTTGTCGTTCTTATGTCGGCGTTTTTTTTGGCAGTCTGGTAAAACATTACCGCTTTCGAATATGACTTTAAACCAACATTCAGATTCTGTACCTAATTATATTAAATTCATAACTATTTATAACACGACTGACATTTTGACCCTGTACTTTGTACATACCTACTCATATTTGATATGTATTTTGTTACATCTATCTTAAGAAATGTTTAAAGTGAGAGAAAGGTTGCTCAGATTCCCCTTCACTATACAACAAACTACATATATTTGAACCTATATACTCTGAGAAAATGCAGTTTCTGTTCAAATGTTTGAAAAACAGCATTTTGTTAAATACTATATATCTTATATTGCATTACTTAAAATATACAATGTTCTTTGAATGTTGATAATATAAATTCATAGGACAATGTAAATATTTACTGATTTTTAAACATTTGTTTCTTGAATATTTAAAAAAATAGGTCAATGCACATAATACACTATCCTTCAATTTAAGATTGTTACCTAACTTCAGGAATGATTCAGAAATCATTCCTAGGTAGGTAAGTGTAATTGCATTTAGCAAGTTTCTGCAAATAAACATATCTTTATCTTTCTATCCTAAATTCCATGTAGTGGGGTTGGTTCCTAACTGACTGAATCATTTAGGATCCTAATTAAGGTCAAATTTAGGAAGGTAGAATCACATATAGAAGGTACTTTTTTCAGTAAATTCTCATTGTGTGATAAGGTATATTGTACTCACGAATAAGAAATCCCACCAAAAACATTTTCATGTAAAATGTTGCCAAGACGAGCCCATATGACTCGCACTGTCAAAAAGTTATCAGATCTCATGTAGAGCCAAGCTTCTAACACTACACGCCCTAACTCTACAAGGCCTAACTTCACAAACTCTACACCTTAGTCAAAATATGTGGCTTGGCCTTTTCGCTACATTTGCTACACATCGGCGTAAGGTGAAAAATTAATTCACTGTTCATTACTTTTGTGTTATACAATAGTTCTTGTAGTAACGAACGGCCAAGCCACATATTTTGACTAAGGTGTAGAGTTTGTGAAGTTAGGTCTTGTGGAGTTAGGGCGTGTAGTGTTAGAAGCTTGGCTCTACATGAGATCTGATAACTTTTTGACAGTGCGAGTCATATGGGCTCGTCTTGGCAACATTTTACATGAAAATGTTTTTGGTGGGATTTCATTTCTTTTTGTAAGTTGTTTGTAACAATTTTTTTTTTTTTTACAAGGAGTACCTATACATATATATATCTAGGGGAACCAAGTTTTAGATTATTAGATGAGACCTCTAGCGTCATCAAAATTTAATTTAAAATTACAGGTCTCATACAAACTCCCATCCCCTAGTTTAAGGGGTTGGGGGATGAAAGTTACAAGTTTTATAATTTTTTTGTTGTTTGTGTTCTAATACTAGCTTACATACAAAATTTCAGCTTTCTAGGACATTAGGAAATACCTTAAGAATTTTGATGATCATCAGTGAGTCAGTGACGAAATTAGCGTTTTTTAGATATAAATAAAATCTGAAGTATAAAAGCTAATGTAATTAAAACTTAATATGTTCAATAAGTCCGCTATTGACAATATATCCCGAAAATTTTGTTGATCTAGCATAATCCAAACCCAAGTTATGAGGGTTAAAAAAAACGACGAAGCGCTACGAGAAAAGGTAGGTAGTGCCCGTGCGCTTCGCTTGGCTCGTCTTGGCGGGGGCACTACCGTGCCCCCAGATGTCTGACATGACAAAGGAAAAAGAATATGAATTTTAATAAAGGTTGTTTGGCGTCGTCGCGCTTTTCTAGTGACTGATTCATTGACAAAATTAGAACAGTGTGATCAGCTATATTGGTTTCTGAGGTTTATGCGAATATTAGACATTGAAATAAAACTACTTTGAACGGAGTGTGATCAGCTTCTAATAAGGTTCCTAAATCAGACCCTAAATTGAGAGATTACATTCAGGATAGTGTAATAAGAATAATTTTGATTGAGATGATGAAGGGGAAGTTTTTTTATATTTAAACTCTTATTATTGACTGTTAGAAATCAGTACAATACCATATCTACACAAAATTGTGTCATGCACAATTATTATTTCATTGCACATAATATATTATCTTAATTAACAAAACCTTTGTACTATTGTTTATCAAAAGTTAAAACTGCTGATCTGCATTAAGATATATGTGTAGTATTAAGATAAAAACATAACACACAAGTTATTAATAACAAATTGTGTTATCAAAAAAACCACAAATAGAGGCCAACAATACAAACTGATAATCCCTATGCAGTCAATCAATAAGTAAAGTTGTTTACTCTTAATGATATAGGTAGTTAAAATAAATATTTATTTAATATTTATCTTTTCAGAAGTCCATAGTCTATGATGGGGTTTATATTTAATCTTATAAAAAGATTAATAAAGACAACTATAAAGTTGTCTTTGTATTTGGTGATCTTTGCTGCTGCTGTTGTACTTATTCCTAATTTACCACCATACACAAAGTTCTCCAGCATTGAGTAAGAAAAATTATTTATTCCTTAATTTAATTCTAAAATATTTTGTTTCATTAAAAGCTTAAATGTACCTATATATCGAATTACAATAAGCCTAATACATCACACACCATTAAATAATGATGAAAATAATAATAAAATCAATTTGCCTTTTTTTTAGATTAACACCCTTACAGCCTAGAGTAGGTCCACTAGCAACAAATGGAGCCTTAAATAATGCTGAGAAGTCATTTCAAGGAAAATTCTTGGGGCCTGAGGCCTTCCAAGTTTCAAATGGTGAATTGTATACCAGCCTTGCTACTGGAGAAATTGTGAAGATCTCTCCTGGAGGCCATGTTACATTTGTGACCAAGATAGGACAGCCATGCAGTAAGTCTAATATATACATGTTATTTAATTAAAAACATATTTTACCACAAAAGGAAAATGTAGTGTGAAAACTGGAAACATGAAGTAAATATAATATCTCAGGTGATTTTTGTATGCATGTTGAATGTTTTTCCTTATTTACAAATAATTCCTTGTAAATGAGGATAAATATTTGTTTTTAGTATTTCTATCATACTATCATAGGTTTATCCAAGGGGGGCAGCTACTTTCTTTGGAATTTGTATTATCTAACAAATATACTCTGTCAAAAATCCTTGAAAATTACAAAAAGAATATGCTGTAATTTAGAAAAAAACGCTTAGCGCAGAGCTCACTCACATTATGTAACCACAAATTTGCACTAGGCTTGTTCGCTAGTGGCCGGTTGCTGTTCAAATATTTGTAACAGCAACATCGCTGTCAGATCAGACTTACCTTAAATGGACGATAGTAAATAATTATTTAAAAATACTTGCTTTGTAGGAAACAAGTTAGTTGAAAGGTTCAGTAAAGAACAGTTTTTGATATTTTACATAAAGACTTTTTTTGCTAGCAAAAAGTCAATAGTTAATAGATTATCTACCTTAAACTATATGGATTGCAAGTACAAAAACCAGTCAAAACTCGGGTGAAAATTAAACTGCACCACAATGAGGCTATTCTCGGACACGCGAATCGTATGAAGTAACAGAAGGGCATAGATGGAAGGACTCCGTCTGCCCACGGCCCGGTTACATCACTGTCGTGTGTAAACAGACAGACCTGACAGACCTGACCGGACTTGACGGCCGGTCTCGCCGCGGTGGGCGACGCCCGGTCAGGTCACTGGCACGCCACGGATTTGTGTGGAGAGTCCTTTAGTCTATTAGCACTTCACATTATAATTAAATATTAATGTTTTAGTTTAAATGAAATATCTTTATTTGCAAAAAATATATATACAAGAAATGGAAAAGTACATAGGGAATTACACATTATGCTAAATTTTATTAGCGTGCAAATTTAAAAATAGGACCACCTACAATATTACTTAGAAGTAATACCTGCCTAGTTAAACAAAAATTAAAGTCGACATTCCATAACATCGATCACCATTTAGAACTTGATTTAACAATAATGATCGTGACAGCGATTACTCAATGGTTTTTCTTTATTTTAGCCGGGTTAGTTCATGAACATATCTGTGGAAGACCTCTGGGTTTTCAAATAGATGATGCAGGCAAGTTCCTGTATGTAGCTGATGCCTACCATGGCATCTGGAAGGTTGACCTAAAGACTGACAATAAGCAATTGTTAGTGTCCCCAACTGTGGAGATTGAGAAACGTGTACCAAAACTGTTCAACTCCATTGCACTAGGCAAGAATGGAGACTTCTACTGGACTGACTCCACCAGTGACTTCCATTTGAAAGATGGAGTATTAAGCTTGTTGGCTGATCCATCAGGAAGGTAATCCTACCATTTTTATTTCCTTCTAGCTGTTGCCCGCGTACGTGTCGGTTATCGCAACAAAAAGTAGTATACTTTCTTGGGATTTAATGTTACCCTCAAAACAAGTTTCATTAAAACCGATTTAGTGGTTTAGCTCTAAAAGAGTAATAGATAAAGATACAGAAGTCCGACAGAGTTACTTTTTTCATATACATGACCATGCAAAGAATAAGAACTATTTAATTTTAATAATAATTTCTATTTAACATTGATTTATTATTTTATCTGCATTAGGTATATTTATTCAGAACGACATTATTTTATACAAAGCTTTTAATACATTAACTGAAGTATATTTTTAGATTGTTCCATTATGACGCAGCTAAAAATACAAGTAAAGTACTGGTCGACGATCTATGGTTTGCGAATGGTGTGGTTTTGTCTCCGAACAACGATTTTGTGGTAGTCGCCGAGACTACGCGCTACAGACTTATGAAGTACTACATTGCGGGACCAAAAAAAGGACGAACTGAAGTTTTCGCTGATGGATTGCCAGGTAATTTAATGTATTGCTATCATTAATTAGATAAATTCAATATTTTTACAAATAATTTAATAGTAACTTTTATAACCAGTATTAGGACACACAAACAACTTTTTTATCATATAAACTTGGATCATTCCCACTAATAATACTAGTGCTATCTGGAAACCTGACCATACATCGACGATAAAGGTGTCTTCGAACGCCATGTAACTGTCGCGCGACTTAGTGGCAGCGTATATGTCGAGCAGACGGCGTGACTTTACCACGTGTGCTAATGTCAGCGACAGCGAGTCCGCTATGTTTGCTACTTTTAATAAATATTTTTCTCCGTGTTCATCAAGTCCTTCCCATTCCAGTTCTTCATTCTGTTCCTCTCCATCAGCATCCACAGCGGCCACTTCTGTCTTACCATCACTATCTGTGATCTTATCTTCTAAAAGTATATAAATAAATACGAGTTTGGAATTTATTAAACTGTATGAGTTGTCCAAGCAAAATGAATAGTCTCCACCAACTGTTAAATCCATTATTATTGAATTTTCTGGGCTTTTGTAATGCGAAACGATTGTAACGTTGTTTGGGTCGATAACTTGAAAGGATATGTCTAAATCTCCGTGTTGTCCGTCGAGCACCTGGAAGTACACTTCCATCATTTGTCCAGCTTTTGCTGTTTCGTATAGGCACATTTTTGATCCTGGTTCTATTCTAAGGTTGATGTCACTTACGTAAATACTTTGAGCGTAACATTGTGTATATATTATAGTCGTAAAAAGAAATATGCGAAAACACATGACTATCTCAGCTAACCGCACAGTACTATGGTTCTATTTAGGTATGAGTTTCTCATAAATGAAATACTTTTATTTACACAGATGTTCAATTGTTAGTGTTTATTGAGTCATATTTACAGAGACTCGTTCGACTCCGGTGTTAGGTGACCTTGGCAGGAGATTTGTAACAACTATAGTGATTCATAACAATATTGTGTGCAGGTATCCCAGACAACATGCGCCTGCTCCCCGACGGGTCTGGCGTCCTGGTGGGTCTGTATATGGTGAATGACGAAGAGCACCCGATAATCATGCGGTCGATGAGCACCACGCCAGCGGTCAGAAAGTTCTTGGCGCGCCTACATCGACTCCTTGAAATACCTTTCGAGCAACTGAACAATCTGTACCCACACATTATTTTTGAAGAAATTGTGTACCATGTCAGTATTATGAGTAAACATTTTAGTTTTTTTATGACTAGAAATTAAATAATTTTGCATTTCATTTATACTTATAACAGTCTAAAAAATTGGTACTAGAGTCCTAGTGTGTCACTACATGTTATATAAATTAAATTGATACTAACTAACAAATTCTTTACAGATTGGACATTTCAAAAGCGTGTCACCATTCACCCCACCTACGGGTGGATTACTCCAACTGGCCTGGAATGGAAATATTGTAGCAGTATACTACAACACCGATGGAACTTTGGGCCATATTAGTGACGCTATAGTTTACAATGACAAACTGTACACTGGCAGTCCACATTTACAAGACTTCCTTGGCACCATTCCAGTTCCTGCCCTTCTGAAGAAAGCATTTGAAACTACAAAAAAGGCTCCTAAAATTGAAACTAAACCACAACAAGCTAAACCTGTTGAACAACCACCTAAGCAGAAAGCTGAAGATAAACGTAAGGTTGAGCAACCCAAAAACGAACCTAAACCTAAGGTAGAAGAAAAACCCAAGGTTGAAACCAAACCTAAAGTTGAAACCAAACCCAAGGTTGAAACCAAGCCTATACAAGAAAAACCTAAAGTGGAAACTAGACCTAAAGAAGAAAAACCTAAAGTAACTAAGCCTGCTGAAGAGGTTAAGCCTAAGGTAGAAGAGAAAAAGGAGGTACCTAAAGTAACTAAACCTGCCACAAACCCACCCAAACCAGCACAGCAACCCAAGCCTGCCGAACCTGCTAAACCAGCAGAAAAGGCAAAGTCTCCACCACCACCGCCGCCCAAAGCGACTTCTCCTCCCGCGAAACCTGAACCCGCTAAAAAGCCAGTTCAAAGCGAACCCAAGCCGTCCACGCCCAAACCTGAAGTAAAAACAACACCAACTCCCAGACCTGCTGAAAAACCAACGCCTCCACCCCAGAAAACGACTGCACCAAAAGAAACAAAAAAGGAAGCACCTAAGAAGGTTCCAACACAAGCCAAACCAGATACCCCTAAACCAGTTGAAAATAAACCCAAACCAATAAATGAGGAAATCCCGTCCGACACCATTAAGCCCACTAAGGAGTCGTTAAAAGTGATTAAAAAGGCTGGCCCTACTGAGATCCCTGTACCTAATCAGTAAGTATGTAGACTATGTAGTATGGTTGTGGTAGTGATTAATTTAGTACTTTGAAGATCTCTTTTAAAGGAACAAATTAAGAAGGGGAAAGAAAATACTGGTTGTATGTTTTTTTTATATTGTTTAAAATAATTTTTAAAGATCTGCAAACTGCATTTATTTGCTTGTGATTAGTGGTATTATTGTCTTAAAACATTTTACCCCTCCAACGTCATTCCATTACAATTCCTTGTTAGTATAATGTTCAGCTATTTTTTTTTGCTTAAAGCAATCCCTATCTTTTTGTATAGTGCACCAATATAATTTTAACTTACCTACATGTAAAATCTTTGTAATTAAATTAAGCATTCCTATTTATGAAAATCATTGGATCTATTTATGTAATGATTGCGATGAGAATATGTTGAAATTAGGAAGTTGAAATTTATCATCTTGGACCAATATTCATTCTTTAAATTAAATATATCTAATATTTATGTTTCAAACTATGTATTTACGTTCAATTATCATTCCAAAAGAAGTAGATGAGTATCATTATTTTGTTTACAAACATTGTTTTCGTGGAAAAATGTACCTTATGACCGTTACTCGTTATTTATGTTTGTTAGTTACCAGTCACCAGTTAGTGCAATATTATGAATTATACCTATTTACATCTATACAAGATAAAGCTACTGTGTTTTGACAGACATAATATATATTTATCGTTGCTCTTGAACATTGTTTGTTTATGCATGAATGTTACAGTTGTAGAAAATGAAGTGAACTAATAAACTACAAAATTATAAATGTTTCTAATACCGGTGTCTTAAAGCCCGTTCTCAAGTGTCGGCGCCCTTTGGTCTCAGTAATCGGTTGTCAGCCACGGTCGAAGCTGGTGCTTACCACATGTTTGTTTGTATATCTTTTTACTCCAACTTGTCAAGCTAACTGTCAACTTCTCGGCAAGATGATATTTTGAATTGTTTATCTTTAAATTTACTTAAAGTTTTGTATCAAAGAACACCTCTTTCCTGAACTAGTGTAATCAATTTCTCTGGATTTATATTTATTTCCATTATTACGAAACACCAAACGTGCCTACAATAAATACAATGAAAACTCTGCTTGCGCGCCGCGATGTATGTGTGCACGATCTGCGGCAGCGACCACGGATGGGCGGAACCAGGGGTAGCGGGGAGAGGGTGTCGACCCCAACATCAGAAAAATGTGAACGAGAACCGACACGATATTTTTTCGGGCGTTTTGCCTGCCCAACCTTTGTTGTCCGCGCCGACACAAAATCGATGTCAGACAATTGTGAATAGCGTCGTATAAAATGCTGTCACTGGAACATCTGATTAAAATCCGGATCCGACAGCCGACAATTGGGAGCGGGCTCAACTCGTCTAATCTAGGATAAATTAAAAATATTTTTTAGGCATAGAAAAGTAACTAAGTACACTAAATAGTTGTTGCATCCAATTTTACAAATAAAACAGCAATATTTGACGTGTAAGCAATAAAGTATATTTTTATTATATGTACTTTTATATATTAAAACATTTTAATATTTTATCGACTTTTTTTACAGTCTATTGTTATCCTGTTACTGTGTGTGTCACTTTAATATATTTGTAAAAAAAATCCCTTCTTTAATTACCACTCGCAGATGCAAAAAGACGGCAATTTCACAGTTAGAAAAGAAGACTAACAGTCCACAGCCTTGTTTTTTTATTTTATTTTCTATGATGAGTCAAATTTAAGGTGGTTTAATACCTGCGAGGCTTGGCGTGGATAGGTTAGCCTTTAATTGAGTTTTTTTTGTGATACAATTTCTATCTACGTCCCGGACATGGGCGCATTGGCGCCTCCACACCGTATCCACGAGCACGGTGGTGTAGAGGGCCTATTCGCTCGTAGTCGCTGATCATCGTCTATGATCGCCAGCGATCTGCGAGTTCTCGGGCACGCATCAAAGGGAATTGCGGGTGATTGCGTTATGTGCCCACTGCCCTTACGATCGCTGATCATTCACCAACCATCACCGACGGACAGCGAAATATTGCACACGTGTGTTCGTCTTCACTGTCCGTTATTTATAAAGTTAGAGTGATAACATGACTACTGCGTGGACAAATGAAAGAGACGTGCATCTTCACTATTACGTTGAAATAAATAAATAGCAGCGGCTGCTACAAGCGCTACAGTTTCGACATCCATATTGGACAGAAGATGATTAACGAATGTGGTTGCGCCGATCTGCATGATCATCGCCTATTCCGTGATCACCCATCATGACCAATAATGTAGTGGCACCAGAATGGCACCATTTGAGTCGACCTTTAATGTTGGTAGGTGCGCGATATCGCTGATCTGTGATATCGCGCACCGTGTGGAGCCAGCCTAAGATAAAAAATGAATCAAATGTTAGAAATAAAATAAAACAATCTTTATTTTAATTTAATTTACTTTCGTCAATGAAAATATTATGAATAATATGTTTACATTAATAGTTGTTAAACAAAGATCACAACAAATGATATATAGCTCTTTACAAATGTTGGCAATTGCAAGAGAGCATAATAATAATTATTAAAACGATGCAAAGGTGCATAACACATAACTTAAATAATGGAATGTTACATGTTAACTATCTAAAACGTTTGCAACAGATGCGTACACACTTATATTAAAGTTTCAGAAGGCTTTTCACTGGCTTTCCCGCTAATCATGTTGGAAATTTAAATAAGCCAAAGTTTGGTAACACCAAGACGTAGGAAGATAAAAGAGAAATATAAGAAGTGTTACATATCCTATTCATAATACTTTTTATTTTCAATAAATATTACTATGTACATTGAAAATATTAACACTATTGGTGTCTAATTCAATTATTGCATTAAATATTCAATTCACATTTCCGCGCTATCTCGTAATATCTACACTTTCCTTTCATTCTGAACGCCACAACTCGAACACACTTCGGAACTTTATCATAATAATTTGGCATCTGAGCCCTACTGTAACACGGTAAAAACGTTTGATTATTACTGTAAGTGAGATTAACCGTAACATTATGTTTTAATTTCACTATACATCTGTTTCTGTTAAATGATTAAGTCTTGTCTATCTAAATTCGTGAGCAAGTTAGGCGGTGGCTAAATAAACACTTGTTCGGCAGCGAGCGCGTCCGCAAACGGTTTGACGACGCATCTCGTCGCGAAGTAGAATATTAAACCAAACGTTATTGAGATGGGCAGCGCGGGCAGCGCTTTCTTGAGTATCGCTAGCAGCAACAATGTTAGGCACAGACCCTGTGAAGTAAAATAGTACTTAAATTATTATACCTCCAAGCTCATGCGTAATGAATTAGTACATTTTGGTTTCCGACAGGATATATCAATAGTTTTAGGTAGATGCGACATTGTCTCGGGGTAACATATCTATCTGCGTATATTAAACCGTATGTTATATGGAGAATACTTACAATTAGTATAGCTACAAAACACGCAAGTGTTGTATTCCAGTCTCCATAAGAGCTGGCCTTACCGACCAGCACACTGTAGAATATGAAGTCGCCCAACCCGAGCTTAACGCCCTCTATAAATCAAACACAAATACTATTACCAGGACACATTTAAAAATTGATGAGTGTTTGTAAGACCAAATCTACAGTACTCTCCAGTAAATGTGCAACATCAGGTACAAGAAAAACGACAGGTCATGCCGAGCTAGGGGCAGCTCCACATTGACACATGAACTAAAAGTTTACACATGGGTCTGATTGACTTTATGTAGAAGCGTAGCGGTTGTGAACATAGTAGCAAGTACGACGTAACATGCATGCATCACGTAGAAATGTGTATACGTAAAAAGTCTATACCTATAATACAGCAAAATGTTGAATTTGGTGAATGTTCATCTCAAATAAGCACCAATTTACTATTTAACACCATATTCTTATATGGGCATATACATTCATAAATACACTAATGGAAAAAATTAAAGGATCAAAAAAAAATTCTAAAAAAATTCTTTTTTAGGCGATTTTCAACAGGCTCTAACTGTGAGAGAAATG
This sequence comes from Diachrysia chrysitis, assembly GCA_932294365.1. NCBI lineage: Eukaryota > Metazoa > Arthropoda > Insecta > Lepidoptera > Noctuidae > Diachrysia > Diachrysia chrysitis. Next base: position 7,202,124 of record OW028661.1, read on the forward strand.
GTCGTACAAGAAAAAAAAAAAAAGGAAATTGTAGCTCCAAGTGTCTACTTTTTGGATTAGAACTTTAAAATTTTTTAGCGTCAGCAGTTTTTGAGTAATCTTGAAAAAACCAGCGACAAAAAAAAATTCAAATTTTTTTAATATTTTTTTTTTGGTCTACGGGCGTGGAAAAAAATATTTTTGCTTAACCCCTATAAGGGTCGGATACCTTCATTATTCAGCTTTAATTTCTTTTTTTATGGACCTTGATACGTCCACTTCTCGCCGAGATATCGATCTTCAAATGGAAAAGGATCCTTTTGTCTTTGATTATCGATATCTCAGAAACCAATGATCGCACAGAAAGTTAATGGTGGGTTTTAAAAACTTGAATAAATTCCCTTCAACGATTAAAGAATTAAACAGTTTTAAACAATAAAAATGTGGACAAAGCTCGAAATTTTTTTTTTTTTCATTTTGACAGAGATTATGAGCTTTTCAGAGCAAAAAACGTGATCCTTTAATTTTTTTTTAAATTTGATCGCGTGAAACAAAGAAACGGCTGGTTGGATTAATCTGGCTCTCTGCAGGGTTTTTGTGGACATATTGAACTGTAAAATGCACAGTCAACATTATCAATTTCCACATTATTTTCGTTCCAGCGCTTAATTTTCCAAAAAAACACAAAAAGCCCTTTTTTTGTTGCATTTTTAAATTCATGTGACGATAGGAAAAAAATTTTTTTTCGAAAAAGCAATGGCTAATCGTTAAAATATTTTTTTCCACGCCCGTAGACCAAAAAAAAAAATTAAAAAATTTAATTTTTTTTTTGTCGCTGGTTTTTTCAAGATTACTCAAAAACTGCTGACGCTAAAAAAAATTAACGTTCTAATCCAAGAAGTAGACACTTGGAGCTACAATTTCCTTTTTTTTTTTCTTGTACGACCATTTCTCTCAAAGTTAGAGCCTGTTGAAAATCGCCTAAAAATTTAGAATTTTTTTTTGATCCTTTAATTTTTTCCATTAGTTTAATTCATTTTAATAGCATCAAAAAAATATATGAACATCACAACTGCAATACCTTTAATAAGGCAAGTTTTACATACATTGAAGATAGGTATAATATAACTTAAAAATAGGGTAGACCGGGGACAATAGTAACACTTGAAATTAATAGAGTAAGAGCCCACGACGGCCAGACCTTCGTTATTTTATAAAAGCTGAAAGTTCTTCTGTGTGTCCCCCCTAGACAGGTAAGAACGACCAGGGACTATAGAGTTTGGGTAGTGGTTACTTGGGCAAGTAACAGGTAGTAAAGGTGTATAAAATAGTACCTTAAATTCGTTAAAGTATAAAGCTCAGTTTTTTTATATTTTATTAGGGATAACTTTAGAAATCTCGTCATCCATTGCCAGACACTTATGACAGTTGCTACCCCCTGCCAGACACCCCTAAACTTTAATAAATTATAATTATACTTTCGTTAGAGTATAAAAGCTAAATTTTATATATGTTACTTGGGGACCTATGAAAAAATGTTACCTCAAAAGCCGGACAGTTTTAATGGTTTTTACACCTTGCCAGACACATTGAAAGTCCGCTGTAGGTCTGAGCGCGAGCGCTTAGTCAATTCCGATCTTTAAAGATATCCAATTAAAAACATATTTAATTACGTTCATAGCCATGTTATATATAGTAAAAATGTAATTTTATTATTATAAAATACAAAAAAAAGTATTATTACATGTAAAAAAAAAATATTCGTTGTCGTCGATATTTTCATTTTCTTCGTCACTACTCGTCCAGTCGATGTCATGGTCGTCTTCAATATCGCCTTCTACGTCAGTTTCTGATAAAAATAAACAATTTTGTACAATTATGAATAATTAAAAAATTATGTACAATAATAATATATAATAATAACATACCTGATTGAGTTTTGAGCGAATCACTAACATAACTTGGTAGTTGATCTCTGGAAAGCCATTTGAATTGGTATTTGCCATTTTTCAATACCCAGCCGTTATTGTCTGGTTGATATATGGTTAGATTTTTCAGATGGGCATTATTCCAAATGGTACATACATAATTTGCTCGCAGAAATTGCTGCAATAGCTCGCTTTTGCAAGGTGGTAGATTGCTAGCGTCAAAATTTCGCAACTTCTTCCGGTCAAAAGCTTCGTTTACATCGGAGACTGTATACGTATCGATGAGTATTTGCAGTCTAGCGTCATAAACACCAATAACATTAGGGACATTGTAATTACACACGAAACAAATTAATGTGTCTCCCATAATAACACTTTTTACTAAAATTACACTTTTATTTCACAAAAAAACTGCACAAATATCAATAACAAAACGTGTTTGAAACTACACATAATTCTTAAATACATCACTAAAAGACAGATGATGCGCAGTAAAAGATCGCAGTCGACTAAGCGCCCTATCTCACTCGCACCCGCTAGAACAGTCGTTACCTCGCGCTCGGACCTACAGCGGACTTTCAATGTGTCTGGCAAGGTGTAAAAACCATTAAAACTGTCCGGCTTTTGAGGTAACATTTTTTCATAGGTCCCCAAGTAACATATATAAAATTTAGCTTTTATACTCTAACGAAAGTATAATTATAATTTATTAAAGTTTAGGGGTGTCTGGCAGGGGGTAGCAACTGTCATAAGTGTCTGGCAAATGGATGACGAGATTTCTAAAGTTATCCCTAATAAAATATAAAAAAACTGAGCTTTACACTTTAACGAATTTAAGGTACTATTTTATACACCTTTACTACCTGTTACCTGCCCAAGTAACCACTACCCAAATCCTATAGTCCCTGGTCTTTCTTACCTGTCTAGGGGGGACACACAGAAGAACTTTCAGCTTTTATAAAATAACGAAGGTCTGGCCGTCGTGGGCTCTTAGGATATAAGGCTTGTTACACATTTCAGTTTTTTATCTATATATTTTCCGAGCTTGTTTATATCTATGATAGCAGATCACTGTATAAATCGGCTTTTTGTTTAACTATATTATTGGAATCACTTAAACAATCAACCCGTTGGTGGGGTCAATTGTACCAGCATTTTACTTATGATAGACTAGATTGACAATAATTATATGGATTTGACATAAATCTTGCTCTCACATCATAAGCTAAATTAGTGCAGCTAGATTACATCGCCAACCAAAATAATGGCTTTAGGTGCTAAATAAATATATACGCGACTATGCTGTTACTGTCAAAACTAAGTATCAATAAAAAGTTTCATATCTAACTGACCCTTAAATCACTTCATAATATTATAAGCGTCGATCACTAAAGCTTCGAAAATTCGTGACACTGTAGGTTTTAAAACAATTTTGGGTGAATAATAAGTTTATTAATATTATTTTAATAAATAAAATAATAGTGAGTTAATAGTATTTTTTTATCTATCTATAATACATCAAGCGCAAAAATGTATTCATATCAAAATCTACGAATTTACTGCAGTCGCTTTAAACAAAAATTGCGACCTGCCTCAAACCGTTTTGTGAGCAGGTGTAGACATCCTGAAGGCACGTACGGCAAACATACATACCAGCTTAATATCTTAGTGAATATTAAAATATTGATGATTTTACTATTTGACTCAGTCTACCCTGCCTACATCAAATTATATTATGACATGCTAATTAGAAAAAAAAAAAATATTTGTAACACAATTCATTCATCATTAAACTGCATGCTAGAAGTATCTAACTAGATATTATTATTAAGTAAAATAAAAATAAACGTGAATCATTTTCCGAGGTCGATTGTTCAGCTTGATAAAATTAAACTTTTTTGGTCACCAAATGCATTAGAAGCTCTAGAAAACAAAAATATGTAGGTAGGTACAAAAATTCTACACATAGAATAAAATACATCAACAGAACTATGGTTTATAAAATATAGCTTGATACCTGCGACGTTAGCGACTCTGTTTTAAAGACAGCTTTACTAAATTTATTTCTGACAAAGTTCAAGTTTTTAAATATGAATACGACATTTGTGTATAAAAATAGAACACATTTTTAAAAACAATCATGTTATTATAAAGATACCAGTAAAAACAAGGGTAATTTAAATAATTTCTAATTTTTCTTAAATATTTTTTGTTTGTTAGCTTATTTTATAAACGCGTTTTGAAGACTGGTAGGGACGTGTAACTGACTGACAGACGAATATCGATAAAATAATAGTATGAAAATTTCACTAGTATTTAAATGGATAAAATTATTAAATAAAATAATGTTTTAACTATAGATTCGTATTTTTTTAGTCTGGCAATAATGGTTTCGCGTGCAGGAAACAAGCGGGCGCCATTTTTTTTGAGTCAGTACGAGTGCCGACGTAACGGCAAAATAAACCGATAGTGGGGAGTTTTCTAAAGAAAACATTTATTTTCACCTTATTATGATTTAAACTTAGGTAGATCTTTAATTCTTTCTTTCAATGTCGTTACAATGTCATTTTTTATAAAACTCATTTCGACATAGATAAAATAATCGATAAAATACGAAAGACGCTGCCATCCCTAGTAATGTCATTCTGACAAACGTCGCAGGAATCAAGCTATATTTTATGAACTATAAATGTAACATGTCGAATTGATTTCGGAAGTGTAGAAGTGTCGTGTGGTGTCTGGGAAGGACTCACTGAGGCGCGCAGTGCGGCGGCGGCGGCGGGATCAGGGCGCGCGGCGGCGCGAGCGAGGGCCCGCCGAGCGCGCTCGCCGCTGCCTTGTCGCCGCCGGCCCTGGGTGTGCCGGCTGAGGATGACGGGGGCTCTGACGCTCGCTCGCTAGCCTCCGCTAGCCCCCGCCATCCCCTTCGAGCCTAACCAGACCGAGTCGTGGTGTGCAATAACTCAACAACTAGTCCGTAGTTTTTTAGTGGTTCACTTTGTTGACAGTCCCGAGAACAGTTATAAACCAACAGTGTTCACAATAATTATCCGGTTTCATACAAACCACTTGATACCGCATCTTATATAACATACAAATGTTGTGTTCATGTTTTGTTAATACCTGCTTCACAAGTCATCAAAGTACATCCTCGAGTCCTGTCTGTGATTTTAAATTTTTCGTTTCTATTATTCGTATCTAATTACATCATGGTTCCTCTTACATATTATTTTTGTAGTAGATATTCTCAAATAACGTAAAATGACGCAAAGTATAGGTAAGTTTTATTAGAAAAAGATGTAATCGGATTTTAAAATATCAGTGTCCAGAATCTAGTGTTCAAATATGTGTAGCAGACAAATTATTATATTTTCATATTGATAATGGAATATTTATCGACGACCATGAGATGTCTAGATTTGCCAGTGCTGGTGCAATGAAAGGCTTGATGCGTTCCCGATGTTTTACGTAAACCGGAGAGTACTATTATTGATTGTAAGCTAAAGCTTTCTTACGTCTTCATATGCGAGGTTAGTAAGTGGTAGGATGGATGGTGAGACTCACTCTCTTCGTCGTCGAGGGTGGGTTGCGGCGCGGGCTCGACGCGCGTGGTGTAGCGCGGCGGCTCGGCGCTGTCGACGCGCAGGCGGCGCGTGGCCTGCGCGCGCGCGCGCCACGCCGCGTCGAAGCCGGCCGCGTCGCCCGCGCCCCCCGCGCCCGCCGCGCCCGCCGCACCCGCCTCGCGCTCCCGCTCCCTACCTATATCACAACATATTCTCACACTTCGTCGAAGTCTGAAGAAGAATTTATACGCAGTCGAAGTGACTTCGACTGCGTATAAATATCTAAAGTATTTACATCATCTGGTCATGATCGATCAAGTTTTGAAGGCTTTGAGAATAAAAAGTGACTGCAACCTTTCTTTGCATAGTCGTTATATGTATATTCATAACAACATGCTATATTATTATAGTTTCGTCACATATTTTTATTTAAGGTCATACTTGCATGTATTATGTTTATAAATCAGGCAAAGATAACAAGAAACAGTAGATTGTGGGATCGGATATAAAATAAAGAGGTAAGAAAACTAAGCTTTGGAAATAGTTAAGGATTCAAAGTATAGTTATAGTACCAGGGAGAAAAAACCCAACGGAATGGGCACGTAGCATCATTTAAATATGGCAACATATAATTTTAACACTGTCATAACATTAGACATAAAGGCAGAGCTAAAATACGGTCAAAATGTATTAAACGCTAGGCCAATAAGTTTAAGTGGTCCATCAGTTGAGTGCTCCCTGGCAGTGGGAATAGGAGCGGGGAACGGACCGTGCGGGTGCAGAGGGCGGAGCTCCCGCGCGCGCGGCTCACCTGGCGCGCCCGGCGGAGGCGTCGTGGCCGCCAGGCAGTACATCACCGTCGCTGCAACGAATACGCAACATTAGGTAACAAACTTTCATTAATAAATATTGTGCAACTTGTACGAATTTAACAACAGTAAGTACACTATGTAATACTACCGTAGTCAATACGTAAATTGTTAAATACTACCTTAGTCAATACGTAAAGTGTTATTAACTATTTATACTTACAGGAATAAATGAGCGCAGGGAATATTGGTTCATTTCGTTCCTGTGCAGTCTCTACCAGTATTCTTAGTGGACCCTTTGGTGTTAATACTGCTATCAAGTCTGAAATACAACATTGGAATTAAATAAAATGTATAATTTAGTCTACAAATATTTCTAAAGAATTTGCGATTACGATACAATATGCCCTCGTATCTGTCAACTATTTTATAGTAACACATTAAATAGTGACCGCGCCCACAGATGACGAAAAACCAATAAAAATATCTGTACAAAGCGGCCTTACGGTATTAGGTATATATTAGTTATTTCATAAAGAGCTCAATGTTACCCCATATTGATATAACTGCTAGAACAGCCCAGGTAGTCCACTCGGGCAGGTACTTGATAAAAACGAGCGCCATCAAGGCCGCTATGAAGATGAGATACGCTTGCTGCAGCCGCAGCGGACCCTTCCAATGGATCACTATCATTCCCATACCACCAAAGTTCCACATCACAAATATAAGCGTGATATAGTCCATAGGTATGTTGTATGCTCTTAATGCTTCTCTGTGAAAAGGAAAAAAAGTAATAAACAACCAATTAACTAGTTTTTTTGAAACAAGTAAGTCATTAGAATAATATCATATTGTTTCTAAATGTTTATTGCGTATTATTAGTTACTAAAATATTTATATACCTTCTTTTATAACATACTAGACTTGGCAACTAGAATACTTACTCAATATACAGATACGAGAACAGAAACAGCAACATAAGAGAGGAGAGTATAAGCCAGCCGTGGATGATCTTGTAGCACCTCTTCTTGTAGAGTACTATGAGCAATACAGTCATCAGGGCGATCACACACAGCAGTATCATTGAATTGGCAAGAGCATTCCATACTTTTGTTACTGCATATGGACTTTCTTCATGAAATGGTGTGTAGGCTCTAGAACAACATATTTTAATAAGCATAAATGTAAATAAAAAATGGTTATGAAAAAGAATACAACCATATATAATCCTGTTCTACTATACTTGATACTCACAAATAAACATCTTTAACTGAGTAAAAATTAATTGATGAAATAGTGGCGACGACGACGAGCATACACAGAGTAACAGGCACAAAGAGTTTGATGACGTGGCGGGCGCCATATTTGAGCTCGAGCTCTTCTATCTGGGCGTCCGCTGGGGGCGGCGGAGGAGGCGCGTTTGACGCTGAACTGCTGGCCGCTCCCGAACCGCCGCCTTCAGTCCGCTCAACACTCTGAACAAAACCAAAATATAAACATTTACTAAAAAATTCTTGCTAATTAAATATTTTGATAATTAATTTTATCTGATACACCTCAAAACAAATATAGCAACTCTGAAAAGTACTACCTACATGCAAAGACACATTAAAGTAGGATCTAAGACTACTATATCATGCCCGAGTGGTATGATGAAAATCTTAATACCACTGGGTATATACCACTGGGTATATACCACTGGGCTTCATACCTTGTATGGTTATATTGAATTATTTCACTATAACCGTACCATCATTAAGTAAAGCCTTAGGTCAGGGGTTGTGAACCTTTATGTTTCAACATGCTATTTTTTTCTAAAGAGATGTTAAAGAGACCCTACACCTACCATCAAAGCATATTGACTAATCTAGTCTAACTCTGTTTCAGTATTTGGGGGTAAGTGAGAATGAGAAAAACAAGTATTACTAATAAAATTTGTTATATTAAATAAAAACAGTTATATTACTTCTGTTGTTGAAAATTAAACTACAAATAACTTACTTTAGGATTGTATAATGGTAATATTTTCAACTATAATTGATAACACTCAAATGTCAATAAAAACTGAATTCAAATTATTATGTATAACTAATTTGAATTAGAAGAGAAGCAATAAATATTAACCAATACAGAAAAGTACAAAATACAGAATTTCATTTACTGAAATGACTCAGCAATTTTTTTCAGTTCAGATTTTAATGAAATTTATATTGGACCACTCTTGAGACAAGTCCTATCAATAAGAAAAATAAGTTAAAACAACATTTTCTGAAGATATCACACACCAATCATGAAAAAATCTATGAAGTATAATTGGGCACCTCCTCCTTTGAATTTGGTTAAAAATGCAATAAATTATGATCAGTGGAGTGCCTAAAATAATGTGCCATGTGCCAACAATGGCATGCATGCCTTAGTTTGCCATACCTGCCCTTAACCCTAAACAAGCAACAGTCAGCAATGCAAGCAACAATGAAAATGTATCTAAACCTAGAAACACAAACAATAATATGCACTAGATTAGCTAATTCTTTTGTCATTGAAAAATTATCAAGTGTGCATTATTGGATTGCAGCTATTTACAAATATTGTCTCATTATCTGTTTAGTATGTTACACATGTTACTGAAATTGCTACTTGAGAATTACTGTATTCAGTTTTGACATTAACAAACTATGGCAACAACTGTTTGTCCAAGTGCAATTCAGCATGCCAAATGCAATATTTAGCTAAACATCATCACTCTCTTCTAAAGTGTAATTAACTTTCTGCTGCTGCATGTCTACAGACTTATTGCTTGACAACATATTAGTGATGGGTAACTCCGAAATGAATTGTACAAAAGATGTACATCTAGACAAAAGATCTAATCACTTCCTACCCTTCCCAAATACATCTTAATTGTTTTTTCTACATGGTTAACTTTAGGATTGATCATGATTGAAGTGTGAATAGATGTAGACTGAGTCACCTTTTTCCAGATAACTCAAAAGAAACGGGACAGAAGATGATTGGAATATTAGATTGAGGTGTCAGTTCAGTTGGGTTTGCATAAATAAATTAATCAACATGTATTTACTGTTTAAGTTGAAAAAATTGTTAATTACAGGATTTACTGCCTAGTTATAAGTACATAAGAAAATAATAAGTTTTGTAAAAATGTATACGTAAGTAATAAAAATAACAAAAATACAAATCAAATCAAGCAAGCTGATTTATGTGGAGATGTATTTATGTTTCATGTGAAATTATACTTCTGATTGACTGATGTATTTGAGATTTAGATTATAAAGAGTGACGGGATGAAGATTCCTGGTAAATTGTATCTTAGATAGAATGAATTTAAATTTAAGGATTTAGAGTCAAATAAATCCTTTGACTGGAAAGATTTATAATCTGTTTCTTCAAAAGATGTAGGTATTTAGCGCATCACAATTTTTACCATATAATGCCCTTCGCCTGTCCAGGAGGTTCGCCGGCCGAACGCACCTAAACTGCGCAGTGAAACTCCCTTCTATTACTTCAGCAAAGACTACGTAAATACAATACTTTTGAAACAGATTAGATAGTGGGTGTTAGACGATGTTTAGTCATACATTTGCTGCGAATGCCACCCTCTTTAGTTCCGATACTTAAGGTAAGTGCGGATAAACTTACGCCATACGATTGCTGATGGTCGGACTTCGTCTTTCGTTTTCTGGCTATTCGCTCAGCTATCTCCCGATCAGGGCGCGCTTCAGCTATGTGGCCGTCCATGAGTGCCGTGTGCTCTGTCGCCTCCTCTATTTCAGATTCACTACTGTTATCACTCATTCAACAATCCTTTGAACCACAAACATTTTGATTAACATTACTTATTATGGGATTCAGGTTGGCCTACTTACAACAACTATTTTAATAAAAAACAAAGCTTTTTCGCAGACGTTTTACGCGTCATAGATTTTATTTCTGAAGTAGTGATGTGATCACAGAACAAATCAAAAAGTACTCTGTGGAACAAATATACTCTGATGTGATGTGGATAACATGTAAAGTTACTCATAGAGTATAGTAATTAGTAACTGAAGTGACTCATGTCAAAGTCGATTCTCTATTTGCATATCGAGTATAAACTCTAGTAGGCGCTAGTATTAACAAGTCGTTTTATTAAAATTATCGCAAAACCTAATAATATCGGAACCATCCATATTTTCGAATAAACTGTCTGTCATTTTAAATGAGCGTACTTAGGTATAGTTCGATTCAAACTTAATGGCGGCTGTGAAGTTCGCTAAACGCTGCGCAGTACCTCGCCCCGCACCCCCGCTGGCGCATAAGTTTGGTACTGCGCAGCGACTCGACTCGTGTTCACAGCCGCCATTAAGTTTGAATCGAACTATACTTACGTACTTGCAGCTCAAAACTTGTATTACGCTCGGCACAATGGCAACGGGCTTGGTTATGTGTACAGTGTAGTACTCTAAGGTACCATCGTACAAAATTAACGACGTTTAACGACTAATTACATTACTCTACACCTTACTCAAAATATGTGGCTTGTTCGTTTCGTTACTACGAGAAGAAGTTAACCAGAAAAGTAATGAACAGTGAATAAACATTTTTCACGATACCCCTATGTGAATGTAACGAAATGGCCAAGCCACATATTTTGACCAAGGCGTAGAGTTTGTAAAGTTAGGCCTTGTAGGGTTAGGGCGCGTGGAGTTAGAAGCTTGTCTCTACAATGAGGTCTGATAACTTTTTGACAGTGCGAGTCATATGGTCTCGTCTTGGCAACATTTTACATGCATGTTTTTCACAGAGTACTTTTATATATTGATTTATTTATTTAAAAATTTATGTACACACACAAAGTCATAAGAAACAACATAATACAACATACAACAGATGAACAAAATATATATATGTTTTTGGTGGGATTCGTAATTAGAGCTACCGTTATTGCGATTACCAGTTGGCGCCAATGGCGCGGGGACTGTCAAGCATTTGATATTTCGGACATCATGTGCGACTAGCGCCTTAGGCCGCGAAATAGCTAACGGTAGCGCTTATAACTGTATCTGATTTAAATAATTTCTAGATCTCTATGGTTTTTTCGCCAAGCATAAGCTACGATCTGTTTGGTAAATTAATAAATTTTAATAGGCTTTCATTTGTCCAATCGGAGCGCAGCTGCACTGCGTACAACACGTCGGAAATATATGCGAATCTGGCTCAATGACGTCAAGCATTGCGCTTGCGTTGGCAACGGTACTGGATAGGCGAAAACGGGGCGACGTGCGGGGAAGCGCATTCCAGCGAGGTTCGCAGTTTTTTCCGACGGCTTGTACATTTCGTAAAATGGCAGAGACATTATTATAATATGCCAAACAGGCAAGTTAGGGTTGTCACGTCACAAAATTAAAATACAATTTAATTATTTATACGACACATATTTATTACGCGTAAAATATAAGAAGACGATGTAAAATAAAATGTAAACATCTGTGGAAAACCGTTTATAGATAGAGCCCTTCAGGAGTGCCTTCTTTCTTGCGATATAGGACACTTTCCTTAGACTTTTTGAAGTCTTCATTTGTAACTTTCATGCGACGTTCACGTAACGCCATAAGACCAGCTTCTGTGCAGATAGCCTACAAAATGAGATGTCGCAGTGTAAGGAATAGGATACATATAAAGTTTATTGGAAGGAGAATTTCGTTCTCCCTTTTACACAGTGCACTTTCTTAGTCTCTTAAACTTTTATGTACACAAGTTGTTTTTGGTCATTTTACAAACGAAAACTATGAACTATATAGGTACGATTTGCATCAAAAACTAAACAAAAAAATACTGCAAAACTCTTTCGGTGACAGTATTGAAGTTAGAGTTTTTTGTAACCTATGTAGAAATCATAGGTTTCGTTTAAACAAAATAAAAAAAAATACAGTCCCATGAGACACATATGAACATTTCCATTGCTAACCTATTGTGTCCACTGGCTGGCTGGACAGCTAAGTTGTTAATATTCCACTGTTAAATCACCTTCTAGTTTCCTGAATAAAAGTAATACATACCTTAATGTCAGCTCCAGACAAATCATCTTTAGACATAATAAGTTCAGACAGGTTGACATCATCAGCTAGGGTCATTCTGGATGTGTGGATGGTGAAAATTCTCCTCTTAGTCTTCTCATCTGGTAGAGGGAATTCGATTTTCCTGTCAATACGACCTGGACGAATCAGAGCTGGGTCCAATGTTTCTATGCGGTTTGTTGCCATAATTACCTGTTAAATAATATTAAATAAATAAAAATATTACCTGTTTTAAAATAAATAGATTGCTATATTCAATAGCATAATTCTTACTTTAACATCGCCTCGTGAATCAAACCCATCTAGTTGATTAAGTAACTCCAACATAGTCCTCTGAATTTCCCTTTCACCACCAGAGTTCGAATCATAACTGTAAAATTAAGTATTAAAAATTACCAAGTAATTTTTCAAACAATCATAAAAATAGCATGTATTTTGAAAATTAATATACTTTACCGTTTTGTGCCTACTGCATCAATCTCATCAATGAAAACAATTGAAGGTGCATGTTCTTCAGCTACTCTGAACAACTCTCGAACAAGCTTGGGTCCATCTCCCTGTTCAAATAAACTTGAAAATTAATAGGTAACTAGGGTATGTATTATGGTATAGTTAATAATAGTTCATTATTTTCTCATTTTTAGACAAGGGGTAGATGACTGATTTTATTTTAATGTTTTGATAGTTTATTGAAAAATATTAGACACATGCTTTTTCTTATTTTACATAACTTAAAACTCACAACGATAGATTGATTTGATATGTCGCATGACGCCCCAATTTAATAGAATAAGAATAGATATAGAATATATAAGTAATTCTTTTTTGGAAAAAGCAAACAATATGTCTCTAATATTTTGGATTATTTAGATTTTGGGCTTTTGGTTTTCATAACCCAGTCATTATGGTACCTCATTATGGTCAGTGGTCATTAATTTAATAAACCCAATGGTATGATAATAAAATTAACAATTATAATTTTATTATGCATGATTAATAATAATGCTATTCTTTATACTAACCAAATACTTCTGGATAAGTTCAGAGCCAACCACTCGCAGGAAAGTGGCAGAAGTCTGGTTGGCCACAGCTTTGGCAAGCAGGGTCTTGCCAGTACCAGGAGGACCGTAGAGGATCACACCTTTAGGAGGTTTGATGCCCATCTCCTCATAATACTCAGGGTGAGTTAGTGGCAGTTCCACAGATTCCTACAGGATAAACACATGAGGACCATTATTATTTATAAACATAATATTTTACTAATCAATTTATGAAATTTTATGAACAGAAGTTATCCCTTTGTCGTTATATCCCTTTTGGACTAACACATACTACTTATTTTAACTATTACATGCAATTTAAGCAACTAACTATTTAATGAAGGTGTGTAATAAAAAATAATTCTACCTTAATTTCCTGTATCTGAGTATCAAGTCCTCCAATGTCAGCATAGGTCTCCTGTGGAGCCTTCTCAAGCTTCATGACAGACACCATGGGATCTGTATCATCACCCAAAACACCTACCACAGCATGAACCTAAAAGAAACAATGACACATCAGTCACACACAGAGACATTTCAATGAGTAAGTAAAGATTTAAGTTTAAAGGTAACCATTCTATTCCAACAGTCATTGTCATTTCAATCTATGCAAAAATAGCAAAAAGTCCCTATAAAAATATCACCATAGCCACCATTTACAAATTGTACATAAAATCAAAAATTTTTGTTCATAAAAATGAGTATCACTTAAGATTGGCTGTGTTTATAAATTAAATTTGGTTGTTTTTTTGTTGCTGTTGTTGTACAATTACGAAAACAAAGGTCCGGACAGTTACAAATACATCAACAACAAATAAAATACAACCAAAATTGGTTAAGCCATTCTTAAGTGATATGTACTCATACATTAATTTTATTTATTTAGATTTGAGTAGACTATGGATATTGCACATAAAGTTAATGTGACATAAAATGGAAGTAAAAGTATGGTGATGTTTCTCTTTTAATACCAATTATGACAAAGCCTGATTATTTGCCTGTCAATTTTGGTGATACTTACAACCATCAGTTATAATTTCTCGAGTAATAAGTAAAGAAACCATATTTAGTACCATACCTTATGATTCAACAGGACTGAGCAACCAGGCTCCAGTTGGTCCTTGTCCACAAAGGATAGAATGCTGACATAGTGTTCACTGCCCACTGAAGTAGATACTATAGCATGGTTGTCATCAATGATCTCCTCCAAGTTGCCCACAGACATGGGGGTTCCTCGAAGATCATCAACCTAGTTGAATAAATTAGCACCATTATTTAGTAAAATTAAACAAAATACATCTGGTTATGTGCCAATTCGTTATTTTGATCACTTATTTAGTTTATTTAGGACTAGTTTACCATATACAAATAATTTTGTATGACGATGATGCTACAAAATTTAACAATACTAAGATGTCAGCTGGCATTGATAAGTGCAAAACCTTCAATAAAAACTTACCTTTGACCTTTCTTCTTCGATTTTCTCTTCCTGTGGCTTTAATCTTTCTTGATTGCGAATGAATTCTTCTTCCATAAGAAGATAATCTTTTATTCTTTCTAGTTTCAACAGTTTGAGCCGACACCTTGTATGTGGTGTCACTTGAGGCAATTTCAATGCGGCATCAGGTCCCTTCGCCTTGCGTTTCTTTTTGCCCACTCTAGTAGGGATTGGAGGTTCGTATTTCTTCTTCTTATCCTTGTCATCTTTCTTGTCTCCGCCGCTTCCACCACCAGATTGATTCTGACCCTAATATGGAAAGAGTTTTATAAAAGATTTTGTCGTCAATTATTACAATTTAAAAGGCAATAACCAATATACATATTTTACAGTATTAGTTAACACGTAAAGCTATCGTTTACCATTTAAAATTCGATACAATTCCAATAAAATAAAATCTTCAACTGTTCAATGACTGCTTCTGATGATTACAAAGCGGAATTTAAGCCATAGATAAAATAATAAAATAGTTCAAAATGACAAACAAAATAATTCATTTTGATTTTTAAAATTGTTACTCTCTATAGTCTGACTGAAATTTCGTTTCGTTGTGTGTCAACGTTCAATGTGTATTCTAATGTTATTAGGTAAGATGGGCAAGTAAAACCTAATGCAGAATGAAAAATTATTTTGGAATTTAGTAATAAATTACTGTAAAAATACAACATTGAACCGTTTTCCATTGTTTTAATATTTTTTTGTAAATAACAAAACGTTATGATTTGACGTGTCTGCTCGTCGTGTACGCCTCATGTCATTTATCGTTTTTGTGAAATGGACTAATACGAAGTCAAGTGTGAATTTATAATAAATCAATTGATAAGTGAGAACGTGAAGTTAATTATTACCTTAAAAATAATGAAGTCTTAAAATGTGCCGGATGTGTCATATCTTCAGTGTCCATTTTTGTTAAAAACATTCTCTTTTTTTTAACAGCTGATGCCAAACATATTTGGCAGTATTTTGTAAATTGAAGCCATCGTTTTTTAGCTTTCAAGATGGTATTAGCAGATTTAGGTCGTAAAATTACGACTGCCTTGCAGTCGTTAAGTAGGGCAACTATTATCAATGAAGATGTAAGAGATGAATACAAATATGTTAATCATGTTGAAGTGTCTGAGTACTGCATCTACCTTCAAGATGAATGATTTTGAAACGTTCTTGCAGGTTTTGAATTCTATGCTCAAACAAATATGTGCCGCCTTGTTAGAAGCTGATGTTAACATTCGCCTGGTGAAGAATCTTCGTGAGAATGTTCGGGCAGTTATTGACTTTGATGAGATGGCTGGCGGGCTCAACAAGCGCCGGATGATACAGTCTGCTGTATTCAAAGAACTTGTAAAGGTAATACCACAAGGAAGTTAATTGGTTCCTCATCTAATATATTTAAAACACATCTAGGAGTCATATATAGTTCATAAATAGTGTACATAATATACATTAAGTTATGAATTGTTTTGCAGCTGGTAGATCCAGGAGTGAAACCTTACCAGCCCATAAAAGGCAAACCCAACATCATCATGTTTGTAGGTCTCCAGGGCTCTGGTAAGACCACAACATGTACCAAACTGGCATACCACTACCTGAGAAAAAACTGGAAGTCATGTCTAGTTTGCGCTGATACCTTCAGAGCTGGTGCCTATGATCAGGTCAAACAGAATTGTACCAAGGCCAGAATACCCTTTTATGGAAGGTTGGTTAAAATTTATAATGCTTATCAACAAATTGAATGACATCTGGCTTTGATTAATGCATTTCTTGCTTAATTATATCTAAATATAAGCATAAAATGCATTAATATATATAATACAATGGTGTATGCTGACAACCTGACATTATTCTAATATGATGTCTTTAAAATTATGTATGTATATCTTGATTATTATCCAGGTAGCAGGCAGTAATTTACTATAAACAATGCATTCTGTAATACTTTGATCTGGGCAACACATATTACTCTTTGTAAATATTCTTAATTTTTATAAGTAATCTATTCTGTCAAAAGGTGAAGAAATAATAATTTTGCCATAAGCTATTCTATTTAAGCCATCAATCATATTTACTACTTAATAAAATAGGAGTATCATCAAATATAATATATAGAAAATACTCCTATTATATTATGTTCTTTAAATGATAACTACCCCTATACTCAAATAAATTAACTATTTTATTACAGTTACACAGAAGTAGACCCTGTGGTCATAGCAACTACAGGTGTGGAGATGTTCAAGAAGGAAGGATTTGAAATGATAATAGTGGACACAAGTGGTCGTCACAAACAGGAAGAGTCATTGTTTGAGGAGATGTTGGCTGTTGCTAATGCTATTGTGAGTGACTAGTACTTAACATGTAATATTTACATTTACTTAGAGGCACAGCTTTTGTACAACAAAACTTTTATTAAACAATTTAGAGACTCTCTAAAAACATAAAAAGTTAGGTATTATATTTACATTAAAAGTCCTACTAAAATTATGATTCATCTAACATAGACCAATACATTACAGAAGTGTTAAATATACATTTTATTTATTTATTATAATAAAATAAATCAAAAACATAACAATATCACATACATTGCTCTGAACCCAAAGTAAGTAGCTAAAACACTTGTATTTTGGAATGAGGGATAACAAAAGTACCACAAATACCCTACTGTCATGCAGGTGAATGTACTTAATTTAATATACATATTTACAGAAACCAGACAACATAATATTTGTGATGGACGCCACAATTGGTCAAGCATGTGAAGCACAAGCTCGAGCCTTCAAGGACAAAGTAGACATTGGTTCTGTCATCATTACCAAATTAGACGGCCATGCTAAGGGTGGTGGTGCATTGTCGGCGTAAGTATTTATATATTAATCCAGTTTGACTTTTGACTTTTAAGGTATTCATTGTTTACCATCAATGTAAATATATGGTATGATGTCTCCATAATAAGGTAGCATAAGGGTAAGCTAATGTTTCTATTTGTCATTTTCAGTGTTGCTGCAACACAAAGTCCTATTATCTTCATAGGTACTGGAGAACATATTGATGACTTGGAACCCTTCAAAACTAAACCCTTCATCAACAAACTTCTGGGCATGGGAGACATTGAAGGACTTTTAGACAAAGTTAATGAACTTAAGCTTGATGATAATGATGAACTGTTAGAGAAACTAAAACATGGACAGTTTACACTGAGGGCCATGTATGAACAATTCCAAAATATTATGAAAATGGGACCCTTTTCGCAGATCATGGTATACTATACTCTATTTATTCTTATAATAAAATAAATTATTCTTTTATGCTAAATACTTATCTTTTTTAACAGGGTATGATTCCAGGGTTCTCTCAAGATCTAATGTCAAAGGGCAGTGAACAAGAATCAATGGCTAAACTAAAACGTCTTATGACTATAATGGATTCCATGAATGAAGGCGAACTGGACCATCGCGATGGTGCGAAATTATTCTCAAAGCAACCCACCAGGATCACGCGAGTGGCACAGGGCGCTGGCGTCACAGAGAGAGATGTCAAAGACCTCATTGCTCAGTACACCAAGTTTGCAGCTGTTGTTAAAAAAATGGGAGGTATCAAAGGTTTATTCAAAGGTGGTGACATGGCAAAGAATGTCAACCAAACTCAAATGGTTAAACTCAACCAACAAATGGCAAAGATGATGGATCCACGCATCTTACAACAGATGGGTGGTATGACTGGCCTCCACAACATGATGCGACAACTGCAGCAAGGCTCGAGTGGAATGAGTAGTTTAATGGGTGGCAAATGACAAAAATTCTAGTTAACAGTAAGTCATTATATGGAACTGTATTTTATCCAATAAAGGTGGACACCGAATTGTTGATTATTTAATTTATGATTTATTTTAATTTCCTTTATTTATTTTTTAATTTTACACATTTGACCTGTTGTCCGTTGCACAATTTCAGTGAGTGTAAGGTTTTTATAAAAATATTTTTATGATAATATAACATAACACTTACCCACAAAAGCTAAAATGCTTATAGAATGAATCTCAATAAGTAAGTAGTTAAATAAATTATACCCAATTACGATTGGGTTTAATTTATTTAACTATATAGGTACGGGCTATTATATACTGTAGTGGGTGGGTATGGGAGTACAACATATACACAGGTTATATCTTCCGCCTAGCTTTATGTTGTCTCTATGTTGGGGCTAGCTTTCGGTTTTAACAGATTCAGATGTATATCGTATTTTACTAGGAGTGAGTGCCTCTATCCGAGCTTCAAAACCCATTTTAAAGGGTAATCAAGTATATTTTTGTGGACTTTACTTCTAAGACAAGGTTATCTATAAGTTTTAATTTCATAGTTTAGTATTATTATCCAGACTTATATTATAAATGCGAAAGTAACTCTGTCTGCCTATCAGTCTATCTGTTACGCTTTAACGGGTAAAAGGCTAAACTGATTTCGATGAAACTTGGTATGGGGTAAGCTTGGATCCCAAGAAACGACATAGGCTACTTTTCCGCAACACGGGCGTTGCCACCGGCAACAGCAAGTCTGGTATTTGTTAACTATAATTATTTTCTTTGAATATTGTTGTCAATTTGTAGACCGTGGGGAAAAAAATCAACAAAGACGTTTACAAAGTCGAATTAATTTTAAATTCGAATTCCCTTGCTTTAACATCGGTGGTTGTGTAGGTAGGTACTTAGATAAAGTACCCATAGATATAGCCATAAAATGAGGTCGATGGATAGTACGAGATAGCTAATTCACAGCCCCATGTATAAAATAAGGACAAAAGTATTTTTTGTCCTTGTCAGCGTGGTCGGGATTTTGTTATTTTTTTTTATAGTCTGATGTCATATGACAGTTGGCCAAACAAACAGGGTTCTGTTAATTTTATATGATTTTGTTGTTTATAGTGTTTACTCAGACAATTTATTGCTGTATGTGTATTGTACATGCTGTCACGCAGTTACCTCAAACATTATCCTAAGTATTGCCTATATTAATTTGAAATATTACATACAAACTTTAACAGCAGAAAACAAAGTTACTAATCTGCCCACCATATGGTCGTAGTGTCAAAGTCATGTGCTAAATTTGTGAAGTCTGTGTAATCATATTTGTTCTGTGGTATAATCTGTCATTCAATATTGTCAATATTGTCGACGAAAATGTTTAATAAGAATTTCACATACAAAATTACTTGTGCTTAGTTGGAGCGTTATGTGTGCTGCATCTTTAAGAATATTAAAGCAATTAACTTCTCCCAAAAGGGTAACTGAAAATGTTTAAATATGACTTATAACCCATTTGCCGTAAAAAGTATTTAATAGTTTAGTTTTCCAATTTTCCAGGCTTACGCAAACAACAGAACGATAAAGTTTCGCAGTGTAAGATCGAAAATGGATATTGAACTAAAAAGTCGTGAGAATCCCATCGTTCTCAAGTTGGAATCGGCAGAATTCAAAAGTATATTCACACCGGAAGTTGCGGCGCTCAAAAGTTTGTTCGATAAATATAAATATGAAATTAGAGTTGCTGGCGGTGCTGTCAGGTAGTGCGTCTTTATATTATATACAGAAGGAAGAGTGTCCATTCATTAGGCGACCCCAGAGTTATGGAAAAATAGTTTCCATGGTTTATATCTTGAAAGACATTGGCACAATGGTTAATAAATGTGAAATAGTACCACCTTTTACTGACTAGTCATTAGCTATTGTGTGATAATAATTCCTCATTGGACTCCTATAGATTTTGCCTTAATACAAAAAAAAAACATTAATATGTGTACTCATAAATTGTCATGTAAACATAAGTCCTATTTTTTTTTTACTTTTGCAGGGATTTGTTAATGGGACTGAGTCCTAAAGACCTTGATTTTGCTACCACAGCAACTCCACACCAGATGAAAGCCATGTTTACAGCTGAAAATATCAGAATGATCAATGTAAATGGGGAGAAACATGGCACAATCACTGCCAGGATCAATGATAAAGAAAGTTTTGAAGTGACAACTCTCAGGGTGGACATAGTCACTGATGGTCGCCATGCTGAAGTTGAATTCACTACAGACTGGAAGCTGGATGCTAACAGGAGGGATCTCACTATTAATTCTATGTTTTTAGGTAATGAGATTTCCTTCTGGCAAATTTTATCAGTTCTTACAAAGTGATATAACATCAGTCTGTTAATTTATGCATATAATATATGCCTGTCTGATAAATGTAACAATTATAGGTTTTGATGGATCTGTATATGACTACTTTTTTGGATATGAAGATTTACAAAAAAGAAGAATTGCATTTGTTGGTGACTCGGACATAAGAATCAAAGAAGATTATCTCAGGATTATGAGGTATTTTCGATTTTATGGCAAGATATCAGATAGACCTGATAACCATGAGGATCAGATCCTGCAAGTGATAAGGCAAAATGTTGGAGGTCTAGAAAATATATCAGGTGAAAGAATATGGTGTGAACTGAAAAAAATGCTACAAGGAAATTATGCAGGAAGTCTGTTAAAGACCATGATTGATGTAGGAGTTGGAAACTATATGGGTAATTATTAACTTTTCTACATAGTTCCATGCTGCATGCAAACACTTACCAATTTCTGATTTCATACAGGCTTACCGTTACATCCAAATATTGAAGAACTAGACAGACTGGTCAAAAGGGCCGAGCATCTGAAGTTGCATCCAATGAGTTACCTTGCAGCTCTGCTCACAGATCTTGATCAAGTAACAGCACTCCACAGCAGGCTCAAGTTTTCTGGCTATGACAGAGACCTAGCCTATTTCCTGGTAGAACATAGAGGAGACAAAGTTGCTGCAAGACCATTGCTGTAAGTTTAACTTACTTAATAACTAAATATTGTATTATTTTTAATATTGGTTATGTATTACTTAATCAATTGTATTTTTAGACCCTATGAAAGGCTTGTTTTAAATACTAAGATAAAACAAAAAGATGCAATTGAATATGTGAAAGAAGTTTTGAAATACAGAGGAGATGAAAAACTATTAGAAAAATTTAATAAATGGGAAGTACCCAGGTTTCCCATCAGTGGTAAAATGTTAAAAGATGCTGGTGTCCCACCGGGCAAAATGTATGGACCTATCATTAGCAAAATTAAAGATATGTGGATTAATAACGAATACAAACAATCTGAAGAAGAGCTTGTAAAGGTCATCCCCAATATAATAGAAGAATTTGGAAACAACAAAATAAAAGAACGTAAATAAATAAATAGGAAGTTTTATTCTATATTAACAAATCATGTAGCTTGTATAAAATAATGTGATTATTATGTTGATATTTACTATTGCAATAGATAATTTATAAGTAATTCGCAATAATAATAGTAACCATACTTTAAACATGGTCTTGTGCTTATCACTTGACCTGTTCACCACTCACAGAAATCAAGTAATAATAAAAATAGCTACTGACAACATTCATTGTTATGTTGTCTGGGTAGTATCTTACTGTGCTAGTAACAAGTAATATATTTGCATAAAAACTTTAATAATTTTGATTTTTTGGAGGTTGATACGGTTCATATCTGTTACAGCCATCATCATCATCCTTGTGTTCTAAAAAGCATTGCTTGCAGAACAGGTACCTACAACCTAGGCACCTCATCCCAGCATCTTCATTACATATTTCACAGAAAGGCAATTCATTAGCTGTACTTGGAGATATTTCATCTGTTTCTAAAGATGCTTCAGCTTTTATCTGTAAAAGTATGTAGGTTTAGTGAATCATTAAAACACCATACTTCAATATTGAGTAGTTATTTACAAAGTAGGCTAAGTAGAATAGTTTGGAAATAAAGAATAGAAAGAAATAGAAAATAAGGAATGCATGTTGACAATTTTGGTATATTTTGTATCTTGTATGGAGTTGGTTTAGGTTCATATAAATATAATTTACCTTCTCAACAATTTTTTTGACTGTCTCTTCTTCATCTTCAGACTTTTGATTCTGCACCTCTTTAGAACTTTGTGGTGTTAGACCAGTTCCCTTAAGCTTCTGCATTCTGGTTTCTATTTCACTTATAATTCCATTAAATTCATCATTGTACTTTGTGTCAATGTTAGTTTGTTCCATATATTGTTTTATCAAGTCATTTGCTTGTTCTTGCTCTGTTCTTGTATCTGGAGCTGGCAAAGCGGGCTAAAAAACAATTAAATTATTATATGGCAAACAGATTTTTCACTTTTACAGGCAACAAGTCCACTGTATGGTACCATGAATGTGAAAGTGTTATCAGTTTAAACTTGCCACACATATTGTAAAATGCATTCAGCTGAAAAGAAGAATTTTAAATATTTCACCTTACTAGAGCTTATTTCAATTGGGACGCCTTTCAGTTTCGCTAGCCGTGCCTGTATTTCTGCATCTGAGGAGGTTGGTACTTCTCCTTTCATTTTCTGAAGGCGTTTCTTAACTTCCTCATCTGAGACAGTAGTAGGAGTTATGTCTCTACCCTCTTTCAACTTTTGTAGTCTTGCTAATATTTCTTGATCTACCAAATCCAAGTTACCACTAGTATTTGTACCAACTTGCTTCAGTTCCAATGCACCAATCCTCCTAAATTGACAAAATAATAAAAAAGATGTTAAAAGTATATTCTGAACAAGATATTCGTTTTTTTTTTTATTACAGTACTAATATTGTTGCCTATTACTATTTACAGACAGTATAACATAGTTTAATGGGCATAAACTTACATTGCATATAAATAAAATCTTGAAAAAAATATCAAAGTAATAATAATTTATGGCCAATTAATATATACCTAACTGTAATTAAATACAAATAATAGAAGGAAAAACTTAAACCTCAGGCAGGACTCGAACCTGCGACCACTGGCTTGACGCGCCAGTCGCTTTACCAACTAAGCTACCGAGGTCACTACCTGGAAGTTTAAATTTTGCCTTCTATTTTATTACGTCTTTTAGGGCGACGTATGCGACATCTACAATTAATTACAAATATTCGCTCCGCATGCGTTAATGCGTAACAAATAATTAAAATAATATACCTAACTATTAACTGACTTACTTGTAATACACATCCGGTGCTTCCACTTTTTTAGGTTCATTAGGCTTTAATGCTAAGTTTTTACATTTTGCACAGACCTGGAATTAGGTCAGAACATATTAGGTTGTGTTTCTGTTTAAGTATTATTTTGTAATGTTGTTTATTGTAAACATTTATTACCTTCACTTCAGCATTCAACTTTGGTAAAAAGATTTTGTGTTCTAAACATTTTGAGCAATAACTGAAACCACAACCAGGACAGCCTTTCTGTAAACAGTATCACAGTATTCAATTTTCATATAACAGCATATTGATATATGCTGTTAAATAATAATAACCTTTCGTATTTGTAATGAAGTCACTTGTAAATTTATAAGTTTTTGTCCTATGAGGCTGAAGAGTGAGTAAAAAGTAGGTAGGTACCTACATCTTGTGTGTTTAGATGCAGTGGAAGTTATGGACATATGAGCTTTTATAAAACTGTAATACATACCTCTTTCCTTAACAATGTGAACGGTTTTGTACAGGAATTACAAGACATTTTCTCAAAGGTAAATAATTATTCTTGAAAGTCGTTTTAGTTAATATTATTATTATTGATTAATAAAAACTTATAATATTATACTGGTGACTTAAAGAGATAAACATTGACAAAAATAAATAAACGAAGTCTGATCTAATGATTACAATAAATTTTTGTGTAAATATCAGTGAGTCAAAACACCACAAACAAACACCAGCAATCACTATTTAATACAATCATCCTGACCAGTGTTGCCAACAGTTAAAGTAGCTCCCCACCAGATTCAACATCTAAAACCACCAGAAAACCACTAGCGAAAAACGGCCCTACTTATATAGTCACTAAATTTTCCACTAAACACATATTTACTGTTAAAAAAGTAAAAAATGTTTGGTACATAAAAGTTTAGTTTACATTTCGCTACTTGACCAGCAGTACTTTCAATAACTTGAAGCCAAAAATCCCGAAACTTTTGCTTATATTGCGGTTTAGGCATAATTATGAATGTATTAACTCGCCAAAAAAAAGGAGAATCTTAGTTGTAAACAAAAGTTCACGGGGAATCGCCGCGTATAGTCTATAAAGCGGTATGGTTCGTTTGATAACAGTTTAAAACGTCAACCACGTCATTTTGAAGGCTGCCTACAGAGTTAAAGTGAATACTCCTGAAAATTAAATGAAGAAGCTTAGCGGTTGAGTGATCGCATTTTCAGTAATTGAAACTAAATTCTACCACTAGAAAAATCCACTAGCCACTAAAGGCAATATTTCGCCACTAAAAGGGGGGTCGAAACCACCAGTTTTAGTGGAAAATCCACTAGGTTGGCAACACTGATCCTGACAGCGAACCGTGTGACAGTGACAGTAACCTTCTTAGCCCACAGAATAAAAATACTTAAGCTGGGGTCCCACGGCCTAATTTACATAGGCGAGGCAGAGCGGCGCGGCCTTGGGAATTGTCCTTATCATCCGATGTAGCCCGCGGTGGCCTGTTGTCGCCCTTCCGATCCATTGCAAGTCGGTAAGTTCAAAGGACCGGCTCGATGTGAATATGGGTGCACCGAGCAAGCAGTGACTATCATAACACAATATCTAAGCTTGTGGTAAGGCGTAGGGTCGAAATTAATTATTCATTAGTCTCTGTGTTGTCTTCATTTTGACTCTGTGGCTAAAAAGTTCTGATTTCTGATCTTTAACTTTTTTATGTCAACTGTCAAGTTGTTATTTTCCCGTTTGTATATTATATTGTTGTCTTATTTTCAAATTCACTTCTTGTTATCGTACTAATGAATATGAGCCCGGTAAATATCATTAATTAATATGATGAGCTCTGAACAATAATTATTAAATACCTCAGTCGTCAATAAATAACTTAAATAAATAAATTTCATTAATATCTTTATTTAACAAGGATGGTCTTAAATGTTATATTACCACCAAACATGTTTGAAGTTGTAGATAGAGCCGGAATATCTACAGCAAAACAAATTTTAACACTTTCTGTTTGGGACATTAAAAAGTCTACAAACTTAAGCAATGAAGATATCTTGTTACTAAAAAATATTGTTTCTAAACATGTCTCGCCTAGTACTATTACTGGAAAAAGCTTGAAGAAAAGCCAGAGAATACCTAAAATATCTACAGGATGTAAGAATATCGATAATTTATTAAAAGGTGGCTTAAGAAGAGGAACAATAACAGAAGTGTTTGGTGAAAGTGGGTGTGGAAAGACTCAACTAGCTTTGCAATCAACTCTCTATAATTGGGTGGATGGATGTGTATACATTTGCACAGAAGATTTATTTCCAACAAAAAGATTTGAAGAAATAAAAAAAAAACTTCCTTCATACGACTCTAAAACAGACTATGGCAAACATATCTTTGTGGAGCATATAACAGAAGCAATAGATTTGTTGTCCTGTATAAAGGTGCGTCTACCACGGCTGTTAGAACAACATAAATTGTCCCTTATAATCATTGACTCTGTTACAGCACCATTCAGATGTGACAGTACTAACTATGTAAAGAGAGCAGAAGATTTGAGAGAAATTGCTATTTTATTGATATCATTAGCTCAGGAATATAACCTAGCTATTCTCTGTATAAACCAAGTTACTGCATCATTTGAGGACTCAGATAATGTATTGCCATCCTTGGGCTTGGCATGGTCCAACATGGTTACTACTAGGCTAATGATGAAGAAGTCTTTAAAGATAGCTGATGATAACAGTTTACCGAAACATATGCATCATTTACTAACTTATAATCAAACTATCTATGTTAGGGAATTGTTGACAGTATTTAGTCCAGATTTACCTAATACTTCAACAGAATTTGTAATAACATCAAAAGGTCTTGAAGACCTTTTGATTGAGCCTGTATGATTAACAAAATACAACAATGAATAAATCATAAAGAGTTTGAATGATTTTAACTTTAACGTTTTTACATTTTACAAATTCATTAAATGCCAGAATCGCTAATTCTACGTTATCATTTGTGAGTAGTCTGTTCAGTAATATATATAATATATTTTTTTTCCTGGTGCATTTTGTAAAAAAAAATATCCGATTATTTTGACGTGACAACGTCTTATAAATTGGTTTGCCGGGTGACACTTCAAGAAACTGGGTAACGCTCCGCTCACGTTATGCGCTCACAATGAGAGCGAGTAAGAGGCACGCGTCCCTTCCACTCGGGCATGGTTAGCCCGCCTAAGAGCGAGAGAGACAGACATTGACATTGACAGTCGTTGTCACGTAAAACTTTCGCCCGTATACCGACTTTACAGGCAACCAATAATTTTTTTTTTATGGTAAAATTATAGTAATAACTTTAGAATTATAAAATTATATTCTAAAAATTAACGCAACGTTTTTTCTTTTATGTTATACCGACATTGGCCATGATTACTTCACGTTCACCACATGTACGTAGTACATGTGCGTAGAACAATATTTTGCTTTGGTAATGATTATTAATAACTTTTTTTTTCTCTGGCTATATATATAATTTAATTTCATTATAATGAAATAAGCCGGTTTATAATCAAAGAAAATAACATTGTTCATTTATAAAAAGTAAAAAGATTTTTATATTCTATTATTTTTGTGACGACAAAAATGTAAACACAAGTAAGCTCCCCTCAGAGCAATTACTAAAGCATAGAG
Source organism: Diachrysia chrysitis (assembly GCA_932294365.1). Taxonomy (NCBI): domain Eukaryota; kingdom Metazoa; phylum Arthropoda; class Insecta; order Lepidoptera; family Noctuidae; genus Diachrysia; species Diachrysia chrysitis. The sequence goes on from OW028661.1 coordinate 7,229,755, forward strand.
GGAGCATGAAATTTCACTATAGTTATACTCTTTTTACTTATGACACATTCATTGTGAAAACAAGGATAGGTATATAGTTATATGGGTTGCTTATGGCAATGCTGTCCACTTTTTTTCGCTCGGTAGTGATGTGCCGTATTTGGCATAGGAACATATCGATATGAAGTTCAAAAAAAAAACTTGTCAGATAATTTACAAAGATTTAATGTCCGTTATTTTCATGTCATATCACTTCAAAGATACAAATTTGTCAAGCGAATGATACATATCCAACGCATCGAAATAAATTACGTTGTTCCTTAATTTACGAATAATCGGCGGATAAGCTTATCTAATCCGCCGATTTTTTTTCTTCTTTAGCTACTGGTAGTAAAGGAAAAAATAATGATAAATTTACAATTAAATACAAATAATAGAAGGAAAAACTTATACCTCAGGCAGGAGTCGAACGTGCGATCACTGGCTTGACGCGCCAGTCGCTTTGACTACCGAGGTCACTCTGCTACTGAAGTATTCGATCCGCATGCGATAATGCGTAACAAATAATTAAAATAATAAGTATTGGGCTGCATCATCTCTCGGACTTCTGAATTAACACATTGTTAATATGAGTCGGTGAGGTCAAACGCTTGGACAAAAGATTGGTTCACTATATGTTGCATACGTCGCCCTAAAGACGTAATAAATAGAAGGCAAAATTTAAACTTCAAGGCAATGAACTTAGTAGCTTAGTTGGCAAAGCGACTGGCGCGTCAAGTCAGTGGTTGCGGATTCGAGTCCTGCCTGAGTTTTAAGTTTTTCCTTCTATTATTTGTATTTAATTACAAATATTCGCTCCGCATGCGATAATGCGTAACAAATAAATAAAATAATAAGATAAATTTACCATAAATAATGTTTTTTTTTTTTTATTTTATTATTTACAATTTCATATATATACAAACTTAACAATATCATATACAATTAAAACAAAACTTAATTCTTAACTAATAAAAAACTAAAAAATAGCGTCAAAAAATTCATTCGCATCGCTGTCGACTAAAAGTGTACCCTAAAGAGTTCCTACAGAGTTTCTTTGCTTTTTCTAAATCCTGTTCAAGCTTTTTCATTTTGTTTGTTAGTGCTGAACAACACGACGAGCTCGAAATTGGCATTTCATTTTCTTCTATTTCCATAGCATGTGAAGAACCCTAAAAAATAATAATAATAAAATATTATTTATTTTTATTAATTTTCTCAGATTATATAATACAAGTAATATGTTTTAAAACCAACTTTCTGATTTGCAGCTTCAGTTTGAACTTGACACGATGTTAAATGGACAGCTTGTAAATTTACTTGGCTGTCGGCATGATTAGTAGTAGGAGAATTATGTTCAACTTGTATAATTTGCAAGGGCTCTCGTCCTGATTTTGGGTGTAAATTTTCATTATCATTGGTATCCTGAAAAAGTAAATGCTTTGTAAAAGGTTTTTTTTACTGAATTTTGGGACACGGGACTGTGAACGTTTAAGAGGTAGGTAAAAATTAAAGCAAAAATACAACTACATGAGAGCACGTAAAGATGTCTTTTTTACCAATAACAGGGATGGTATGGCGCCTGGTTTAAGCCTTCTCCATTTATCGTTCCACGCATAGCAGTCATCCGTAAAATGTTTTGAACATATGCGGCTATGCTTAGTCCATCAATTTCTGGCTCTTATAAGCACTTTAAACCAGTTCTCTCTATCATTCTTTTCTATCATTTGGACGCATACTGTAAAAGAAAACGATATCTGCTATCATTTATTGGCATAAAATGATCGTATCGAATAGTGTCGATGAAAAGTATCTACTTCACTAGCATAACATAACCTCACAATTTAACAAATTACTTTTTTGTAAATTAATTCGCTAACATAATATAATTATTAATAAAGATAGTTTGAAGGGATCATTATCAATCTAATGTGTATGCTATTAGCTATCACATACAAAAATGATGCGTGATTTATAAGAAAACTGTAAAAAAACACTTACCGATGAAAGCTTACGAATTCATTGTTATATTTCCGTGATAAATGAGATTTACACGATAGCACAAAACAAGCCATGTTAGCGGCTTATTTATCTGTCCTTCTGCACCTTCTTTACACAATCAAATTGCATAAATTATGCAAAAAAACAATTATTTTTAAAATAAACAATGACCAGCACAACAACTGAATTCACGACGTAATATACGACTAAATCAAATACTTTGTACAGTTAATCGTGTACTAAGCAACAATGTGCTTTTTTAATTGGTCGTGTATAAAGAGACCAACTATGACCGTTTGACAATTTCGGAGTGTCCATTTAGTTTTAAGCATATATGAATCCATATGTGTTGATCTCTTTTAAGTGTAAGAAATTTTCCATAAGAGAGAAGAGCTGAGATATAATGTCATTTGTTTCTATTTTGTACGCTCCCTCTATGCTTTAGTAATTGCTCTGAGAAGCTCCCACATATGCATTTGACATTAATGACATGACAATTGACAGCAACTGCTGTCAAGCAAGACTTCCAGTTCAACGTCAAGTCAAAATCTGACTGATGTTAGGATGAAGGATTAGTAAAGCAAGCTATTTGTAAACAAAGTAACTTGAATAAATACCCCTTGATAATAGTAAAGTAATTCTCAAATTGTATGAACAATACTTTATGAAATATATTATATTGCCGCATTTATTACACCGCCCTTATCTGCTTACTCCGATGCTTACAAAGCGAGTTTTAAATGGTATTCGCTCTGTAGCGATACACTTTCACCCCGCAAGCTCGAAACCTGCGTTCAATGCCAGTCGAGGCGCCGTTCGATACGCAAGTCTGTTACCGACCTCGCCCAGTAGAAGGAAAATGGTGTGTGTTTTGTCATAAATTATTGACTAAATTTTATTTGATAATGTTTTCCTTACGTGGGTATTTTGTGTTATAGGCAGATAAACTAACTCAAGAAGAGCGCGACACGCAACTCCAACCGTTGTTACAGGCTGGTTGGAAAGTGCAAAGCCAGCGGGATGCTATTGAAAAAGAGTTTCAATTCAAGGACTTCAATCAGGCTTTTGGCTTTATGACTAGAGTTGCATTACTGGCTGAGAAAATGGACCATCACCCAGAATGGTTTAATGTTTACAATAAAGTGCAAGTAAGTTAAGTAGAATAAATAAATAATGTATTGAGTTCAATGTCACACATAATGCACTGTGAAATTAAGTAATGGTAATTAACATTAATATTTTTATAAACTTGTTATGCAAAAATATAAATTGCTTAATTACCATTCTGACTGCTAAATATAAATTGTAAGGGTATTCTATTTATCTTTTACTAATTAATGACCAATATTTTTTGTAATTACACTTATCTTAGATCTTATTTTTAGACACAGATTTATTCCTGTGCTCCACCAACCAATGTTTTATAAACTTGAGTTGCTTTTTCTATAGAGTAATATTTTAATATTTTAATCCTATTTGTTTGCATAATAATTTTGTTTTTTATTTATTTGTTCCAGGTAACTTTATCTTCACATGATGTCAATGGGCTTAGCAAAAGGGACATCAGAATGGCTACCTTTATGGACAAACATTTCAACTAGTTGATCACTTTTATCAATATAAAGTTAAGACAATATATAGAAATATGTATACACCTATATAAATATGTTTTTGATTGTATATTTCATGAATGTATAGTTTAAATTATTAGAACAAAATGGTTATTAAATGAAACTGATAAATATGTTTTGCTTTTCATTATCTCTGTAGGTATTAAGTACCATTTTTTCCCAATCTATTTCAATAGGTATATTATAGATTTTTATTTGGCATTTATAATAATATACGGTACCTATGTCTATCACAAAGTGCAGTCATCAGGATTATGAGGAAAACTCAAAATATATTCCAAATTTAAAGTCACGAAGTTTATTTTATGGAGATGACGCATTATTAAAAAAAACATGGAATCAGACTATCGCTATTGGTATCGCGGTTCATGTCTAGATTGAAGGCCTGTTTGAAAATTGGCTAATGTTAGTCGGATTAATTGGTTTAGCCCTGCAGTGAGAAATATAATAAAATATACCGTACCCTTACGGCATACTATACCAATAAAGGACTGATTTTGATATCATTACAACTTGACTAATACCTACCTTAATCTTAACACAGCGCAGAAAAATATGGGCGTAACCATACTGAAGTTCCGACATTGATCGAATGAGTTGAGTGCGCAAGTGTAAATTGTTGCGCAAGGCCACCCCGCACCCCTTTCATCTCCAACTTACTTAAAACGAACTATTGTCGGAGGAACAAGTAAAACACGCAAATTCACATTATATCGAGAATGAGATTGTATGATGACATAAAAAAAAATGTAGGAGTAGGAATAGAAGGATGGATCGCATGCAAGTCGCATGACACGAACTTGCAAAAGACAGTGGAGAGATAAGGAAATGAGAAACACACTATGCATGAAAGACCTGACAATGATACGAATATTTATATTACATAGGTATTCACAGAGCCTTTTAAGAATAATTTCTTAATCGGAAATACTAGAAATGATATTGACGTAGAAATTTGTTACACGTCATTTAGGTAGGTTGTAATGAACAACTAGTTTGACGAGCCATTTCGTGCAGTGGTTAAATTATTGGGCATCTGTGTCAGACGTTTCAGGGTCGACCTTCGATTATTTTACGTTATGTACCTACCTATTTATTATCGTTTGGCAAAGAATTCCGTGCAGATTATAAAATAATGACAGACAGTAGGTAAAAGCTAATCGATCGTTAATGGCTATTGGACATCTGAATAAAAAAATCGCTCCAGTGCGAGTCAGACTCGCACATGAAGGGTTCCGTACTAGTGAGCGCAATAACGGTAGCTCTTATTGCCTAGTTTTTACTAGTTAGTCATTGTGGGTTTGCGGGATTAGGTACATTACAATTTAGTATTATTATTTTATAAATAGCTTAGGCCGGCTCGAGCAGTTGAGTCAGTGATCAACGTGCACGGACCGCTCTTGCACGCCACGTGCACCTACCGCCCGCTTGCTTTTTGTTTTTTCGCTCGAAGTAGTTGAACGGCCATTATAATATTTATTGAATTCTATAGCTCATCATACGTACAGGCGCAGCTTGAAGTAGTGTGTGCGCGCATTAATGTGTGCCGTGTGTTCGCGTGCATTAGAATAATGTTTGCCTTAAAATGTTAGGCAATTTATTTACTTAAGTAGGTGCCAGTTATGTACTTACACACAAGGACAAAAGAGTTTTTATGGAAGACACAACATGACGATAATTGTTGCTTTTTTTTCTTTTTACTTAGACTGTAACACAACATGAGTAGAACGGATTGCAGTGTCAAAGAAATAGCCTAATTATATAAACCTATAAATAAAGAATATTCATTACCTCAATTTCAGAATTATGTTTTGTTTAATTAACCGTAATCGAAACTAACGGATAATTCAAAATCTACGTCTGTCCGTCTGTCTGGCCGGTATACGGTCGGACGGCGGAAGTTTACAAATGGGGTCCCGTCAGTGCTATTACATATTGTGCTTTGGGTACGAAAATCTAAATATTAACAAATTTTTTGAATGCAGGTATCCATAATACTAACTTGTTCGTCGATAGGTACAAACAAAAAAAAATTATGACTAATTTGGTTTATTGTTTTTTTCAAATGTTATAAGTAGATACCTATAGGTATTTGATTTATTAACTATCCTAAATAAACCTTAAGACTGCTTCCTGACATAACACGGGCAGGTCCTTCTGTCATTAAATGGTTCCGTTTCAAACACGGAGGTGCACGGGTAGGCTCGCTCTATCATCCTCTTTAATTCTAAAGCATGGTCCAATCCTTTGGTTTCGACCACAATTTTCATCTGAAAATATAAGTATTATTATACTGAATTTTTTTAGCAATTTTCTAGAACTCTACTTACTAGGTAACAGGGTAAGAAAAAGAGAAAATTTACGGTTATGCCATCCTGCCCAAATGCATTGGAATCAAGTAAAAATTTTGATTGTCAATGACTTTACTTTTAAGCGTAGATGACCTGCCTACTTACATTTGACTAAGCCATTTGGAACTACTCCAAATCGCACTGTTATGAATGCCCACCTTAATAGACATGAATTTCAATCTATACACACCTCAACGAAATAATCTTCGTCCTGTGTCCACGAATTGTCTTGGAAGGTGCGATGTATGTTATATCTGCCGTTTGCGAGAAGTTTCATTAGGGTAGCTTTGGCCCTTGGGTCATTTCTTACACCAACCTGTGTGACGATAGATAACAATAGTAGGTAAAATAGCCCGAAGAGCAGCTATAACTAGGTACATCATAAAAATTACTTCTTACCCTAAATTTGACCATGCGTCCTTCTGCGGCTAATCCTCTTTCCAAGCAACGATTCAGCATAATATTGTCACAATTTCCTCCACTTAAAACACATACTACACTGCAATTTAAAATTTTATTGTAAGTCTTAATTTTAAACACAATACCTAAGTAGGTAGTCAGCACATTTTTTATATGTTATATTTCTTTTGCGGTAAAGTAATGGACATTTTAAGGGATTTCTACTACTAAGACTACTAATTATAGTTAAAAATATTGATCTCATAGTTTTATATGTACCTGTAAGCTTAGAGTATAAATAAAATACTGTTAGAATTAATTATCCACACCTTTTTGTCTCTTCGAAGAGTAGCCTGGTGAGCTGTAACTCAGGTTTTACCTATCACAGTCACCAGTCTCTCTCTAAGAGCAAAACTACTAAATGTACAATATGTGATGATGAGAAAATAAAATATTTTATTATTATTATTATTATTTCGAACTATATTTGGGGGGTTTAATTCCGCAGTACGTTCGGCAGGCGCAGTGTACAGCTAAGGCTGCCTGCCCATTAAAGCGGGGCGAGGCTGCGGAGTGAAGAAACTGAAAAATATTAAACAATGTAATTGCTGAAAATCTCCGCTCCTATATCAACCTTAATCCTCCGTTGCGCTGCCTCATTCCGCGTCAATGGACAGGCAGCCTAAACGCGCCGCCCCAGCCAGACACACGCGTTACCCCGGTCACTCACATTCGCGCAAACATTCGAACGAGGTTCGCGCGCTTTGATGTCTGTTAAAAGACCGATACAGCTTGGAAATAAAACACTTGTGCGTTTTCGTATTCGTGCTAATGTGAGTGACCGGTATCATAAGAGAGCGGCATTAAGCGCATACGCTAGCCAAATTGCATTTTGGTACGCTGAAACTAGAGTCAGTATTTATATATTTCTTTTCCTTCTGTACAGAGTACTATTTATTATTCTATGCCTATGCCTATAAATCGGAAAGCAATAACACCCTTGTAAGTGCCTCGAAACCGGAGACAATTGATTTAAAAAAAAAATGAATTGAATTGGCTATTTAACTTTGCTAAATAATGAAACATATAGATCTGTTAGCATGTAAACATACTTTTTCATTTTCAGCTCTGGTACTAGGTTTCCGATGATGACAGCTAGTGTGCAAGCGCCAGCGCCTTCTACCACAAATTTCTCTCTCTCGGATAAGTGCAACATAGAACGAGCTATCCAGTCATCCTTCACAAGAAGCTATGAATACAAAGAAAAGATCTTAAGTAAGTAGCCAATTACCGCGGGCCCGCAGTAATTTGCGCTAGCCTTGAATGGAAACGAGTAATGTGTCAATGGAAAAGAGAAACCAACTTCGATAGCTATTTAAAAAAAATGTACAAACCATTTTGTCCAAAAGCGGCTTTGCAGTTGCAAAAGCGTTACATCCAACGCTGTTAACTGCTATGGAATCTGCCAGGTTTGTTTGTGTGGGTAGATTGCTCAACTCTTCGCTTTCTAATGAGTTGAAAAATGTAGGATTCACCTCAGCTTGGACCCCCTAAACATTTATAACAGATTAGTATTTGTGAGCCTTGTGTTAATCGTTATAACTGATTAATTATCTATTAACAATAATAATTGTAGAACTAGCTCACATAAACTAGCACAGAAGGTTTTTGGTGTTTGATGACAGTGGCCACAGCGGCGGCCAATCCTCCGGACCCCACTGGCACTATAATTGCGTCCAAAAAGGGAGTTGTTTCCAGGATCTCCAAAGCAAGACTGCCATACCCGGCGAGTATGTGAGGATGATCGCGTCTGAAAATAAAATATTTATTTTGTCGATTTTTTTTTTTTAAGAAATTGATTACTAAACATAACTCCTCCTCACCCGTTTATGTACGTGAGTCCTTTGTCCCTTGCTAGAGCTCGTGCATACTTTTGAGCCTCCATTAAGTTTGTTCCCTGAACGACGACCTTTGCTCCGTAATAATGGCATCGTTGTAGTTTGTCGATTGGCACAATCAGTGGCATCACCACGATCACAGGGATATTGAGTTTGGCAGCATGGTAACTAAGGCCTACGCCTTCGTTTCCTATGGATGCTATCACTACACCAAGCTTTTTCTTGTCCATTGGCAATTGTTGAAGGGCATTCAAACAACCCCTTTCCTTAAAACTGCAATATATATTTGATAAGCAACAAAATAAGTATATGATCATTTAAGTGAATATGTTATTAGTAATAGTTATTTATCTTACCTTCCGGACCTTTGCACAAATTCTAATTTATAATGAAGATAAATACCGAATTCCCGTTGAGTGTTTGCCGCCTGAAATACAACTTTACATTATAGTTTTGATCATGTCAGTCCAATACTTGGATACCTGTTTTTTTTTAAAGAATTCTAGAGCAGGAATGTTACGTATAATAAGTTAGGTAAGTATTTTACTAACCATGCAAGGGGTGTTTATGACGTATGGTCTTATCCTTTCGGCTGCTTCAACGATATCTTCATATTTGAGTATCTTAGGGTTTTCGGGGTCACAAAATTCGTCGAAATCTTCCTACAAATCATTATTATGTAATTTTAAAAAAAACCCCACGTTTGTGATCTTCCTATATTGAGTTAAAAACTTACAATGATGAGTATCTATCTACATGATTTGATGTATATGCACTAAGCAAGTCGTAAAGCAACTTCTATTGCAGAAGCAATACCTACTTTTCGTTCCTAAAATAGGTACAACCGTAGTCGATAGGTATCTAGGTAATTCACTACGCAAGGAACTCGATGCTTTGCCTTGAACTTTGCGCCGAACAACGGCATAAAATAATGCAATAAAAATTTAAGGTCTTAAATTTTTTAACAGGTACTTACGTTGCGTCGAGACATTTCTAAGGTATAATTAACAGTAAATTTATAAGGTTTGATATGGATTTGTGTGTATATGGTACAAGTAATTTAGAAGTGTTTTATTGCAATTGACGTTAGTCCATTTTCATGGTTATTGACAAAAAGTTATGTCAGTACAAAATGCTTCCCTTCAAAATATTTTTCTTTTTTAGAGTTCTATACGTACCTATCAAACAGGTTAAGTACTTATATTATAATGAAAGGCAAAATAGTATTGGACTAATTTATTTAGTATTCTTGTTGACTTATTTGTAGTTCAAATAATTAATTTATTGAGTGCCGGTAAAACTTTTGTTTAAAAGTTGTGGTTTGAACATCGCCCCACACGATAGTAACTACTTAGCTACATTTTATTAAGAATATTATGTCATCAAAATGTATTTGTTACCGATCATAAAAATAAATAGATAATGATGTGTGATGTGTGTTTATGTCGCCGACTTGGGGAAACAGGCACACGTCGATATATCCTTAAAGGTCTCTTCACAAAATTCACAGATGTCAGGAAAGAGCTTTTCCATCACATGTTTCACAGTACAGGCGTGCTTGAAACTTTTTGTTTGACATTGAATGCTTATCTGGTCAACAAAAATTATAAATGTAACATTGACCTCAAATGAAAACCGTGTGCGAAAATAGGTAGTCATTTAAACGGTATGCATAGATAATTAGTTGTAGATTCTGTAATTGTTGCACATTTTTACATTTGTTGCACTTATAGTTTTTTAGTCATTTCACAAAAACATTTTCTGCTGGGGTAACGTTACTGCAACCAGACATTTTAATTTTTAACACTCGGCGCAAAAAAAAACAAGGTTTTAAGTTTGACGTGTCAGTCTGTCTGTCTGGCATCGTAGCTCAATTCCTGCTTGACAAAAGTGTCGTACTAACTTCCGCAGATCCTATTGATTAGAATTTTTCTAGTCATGCTAACTTTGAGCTGATGTTGCTGAAGCTGATTCCTCAGAAACTTACAGCAAATAGGTACTATAACGTGATTGGGCTTATAAGAATAGTTTCAATGATGAGGCCACGTAGCAACCGTGAACATGCAAGCAAGCATGCAAAATGCAACCAAATTAATAAAACCTTAAATTTAAATTTAATCCCCACCTTTGTTAAGGGAACATTTTGGCAGTAATAAAATACATTAATTTATTAGACATTACCAATCATTTCTAATCTAATAACCACTAGATAAGTATTGTAACGACTGCTTGTCGTACTTGTGATCTTTCTTTATTAATGTATTTTATTATACTTATTAATGATAGCATCCCGCCCCCGCTTCGAACGGGTGGACATTTATTTTTCACTATAATATATAGCCTACGATAATCCGGAATAATATAGCATTCAAATGGTAGAATAATGTTTGATATCGGCCCAGTAGTTTTTTAGTCTATTCGTTAAATAAATAGAAATCTTTCTTCTTTATAATATTGGTATAGATTGTATCTTGTATCTTACCTAATATTAAGGAATGTATTTGGAAATTATAACGTCAAAGCGAGACCGCTGCGCGCTGCATTGATTATTACCTACAGAATTTCCTAAAAAGTCTAATTCATAAATTAAATCTTACATAGCTGTCAAGTAACTTGTCTTCAAGCAGCCAATCACGTTCTAAGGCACATACTGTTACATTGCAATCTAATGACTCAAGGGCTTTGAAAATTCTCCTCTGCTCGTAGTTCGACCGACTTCCCGACACACGAACCTTAAACAAATAATTTTAAACATGAATAACGTCCACATAAGTAAGTAAAGTAAGTATTTTGTTGAAAGTTATCAATAAATTCTTACAGTAAATGTTAGAGTTCGACCTTCAACTGCCTTCGCGCGTGAAATCACCCGTATCATGGGCACAATTTCTAAATTGCCTCCCGAAATGATGCAGACCACTCTGTAGCAATTGTTTTGGTTAATTGATATTTCTAATAATATATACATTATACTTATTTGTTCATCTGTAGGTATATTATATACAACCATATTTTTACTATAGGTATTCCATGTCAATAATCTCTACACAAAATCATTGCAATTGGTCACTGATTCTGAAAATCTATTTGTAGGTTTCGTATAACGTAAAAATATAGTTTTATAAGTATAACAAGTTGTATCAGTAAAAAACATAAAATAACCCGACTGCCATGTTGCCTGTTTTTTGTCAATGCTCTTGTGTTCGTGTAGGTTTCATTTTTTTAAGTTTCTTCTGCCTGTTAAACTTCTCGTGCGTTCAGATATCACATTTGAAATATATGACGTACCTAATAAATTAGTTAACAAACATATAAATACGAAATACGCGCGAAAAACATAACCCATCTTTGGCGTAAAAAAAAAGAACCACAATTTCCTTTTCTTTTAGATTTTTCGATTTCCATTGGGAAAAAATGTATCGTCGTAAACTTATAGTCGTAACGACGGCACCAAATCAGATAATTCATTTTTTTTATGTTCTTACGTAAGTACGTAAGAACAAGATTTTTATATAATAAGTTATAAAAAAAGGAAATGTTTGGAAAATCACAAACAACCCGTGCGCACCCGGGCGTTTATAATAAAGAAGATACATAAGATCGTACATACTTCTTGCCATGTAACTCAGGTAGTACGTTAGGTAAGCATAGAAGGGCTCCTAAGGAGATGGCACCTGCGCCTTCAACAACAAGATTCTCCTCTTCTACTAAATGGAGAATTGCTCTTGCTATCCAGTCGTCATCGACCAGTACCTAAAAAATACAAGCACTAATGTAGTTCCAGTCATTTAATACATTTTAGGGAAATTATTATTGATGTTTTAATTAACATCATCCCTGCCATTCCCAAATATTTGGAGTCGGCGCAATGCGTGTGTATTTTGCTTCCATTCATTTCTGCTACTCGTCATCTCAGCATTCACTTCCTTCTTTCTCACACAAGCAATCTGTTTTTCGGCCTTCCTATGCATAAATACCCATTCACAGTCATACTCATAACTTGTTAAGTTATGTTGTTTATTGTAAGTTGTGTATTAACGTCAGGCACAAACCATTTTGTCTATCAATGATCGTGCTGTGTGAAATGCATTTTCGCCAGCTTTGGGTACTACAAGTGACCTGGCTAGACCCATTTCAGATTCTATCTTATACGGACGCTCATTATCCATAGCTTTGAAGAAACTGCAACTTTTCCCTGTCTCTATGCCCTGGAACCAACAGATCACATTTCGATTTTCAATCCCAATGAATAATAAAGTGGTTAATTAATATAAAGTAGCTAGTAACAAAAGGTTATCAAGTTTTTTTTTTATCATTTAAATATAAGACACTGTATCGCTGTATAGGTTTGTTACTAGAGAGTTATTGAATCAGCTTATAGTCTTTTATTTTTGTTTTATTTTATGCAAAAAGTATTACCTACTGCTTTTGCATTTATTATTTTCATAATTAATTTAAATTAATACATGTTTTACTCATGGGATAGTTTACGTATTACATTTGGGTTTATCTAAATCAAACGAAAATACACTTCTGTATGACACAGATGTTATAATCATAATCTACGAGAGTTGACCTATGTACTAATGTTAGAAGAAGAATTACGTATATAAGCGTCTTTGGTTTGAGGTGCTTGACAGCTGAAGCTACGCCGGCTATAAGGCCTCCACCTCCGACAGGAACGAGGATGACCTCTGTGTCGGGTAGCTGCTCCAGGATCTCGATGCCAATGGAACCATCCCCGGCTATAACGTTAGGGTGGTCATATCTGGAAGTACGTTTCAGAGACAGCAAATCGCAAATAAATAAACTTCCGAACTATCGAACACATAGTATTACAAATGACTGCTGTAGGTTACATACACAAATTAATGTTGACTATAACTTTTAGCAACGACGGTTCGGACAAAAGTTAGAAATAGAATTCTAAAGTATACAAAAATGTATTTACCCATTCAAGTAGAAGCCTCGGCTTTCAGCGATTAGCATGAAAGCGCGTTGCTTTGCCTCGGAGAAGTTCCTCCCGTGAATAATGACGGTGGCTCCGTAACTGTTGCACTTGTCCACCACTGTCATAGGCGTGTCCACGGGCAGCACGACAGTCACTCGAAGGTTGAACAAATAGGCCTGGTATGCTAGAGCCTATCGTAGTAGGTAACATTATATATCAACGATTTCTACTGATAATTAAGTTTTTTAGTAAAATTAACAATTGTCGTGAGATATTACTGTTAAAGACTATAACCACTCTAACGTACGCGAAGATATAGGAGAACTTGTAATAGGCCATCGCTCATGATAAGGGCTCCTTTGGGCCCGAAGAGTCTGGGATCTCCAATATTTTGGCGTTAAGAGCGAAACAATTAAAAGAACTAAAACATTGCACAAAACGTTACCAAGGCCCAATTCCCTACGGATGCTGTGACTACTCCTTGATATCGTTGTTCCGGTGTCAGATTTACTAGTGCATAGATGGCAGCTCGCTCGTGGAAACTATGTAGGTATTAAAAAATACAATGGAATTATAAGTTGACAATAATTTAAATAAATAAGTACAGGGTGGGCAAATAACAGGTATACACTTTTTATTTAAAAATAAATCTGTATAAAATATAAAACATATTAAGTATTTTTTTTTAAATATGGTATTTAGTGCCGGCAAATTAGTGTGGAATATAATGTCAAAATTTGAATGAAAAATTTTTTAAACATTTACTGCGTTATCTCATTGACTAGTCTCGGATATTTTGTTTTAATTGTTGAAAGTTCATTGCCCTGCCCTGTTAGCAGAGACACGTCCCTTGAGATAGCCCCACATAAAAAAGTCAGGAGCTGTTAAATCGGGGGATCTTGGGGGCCAATCACTATCACCATTTCTTGAAATTAAACGATCTCAATTGTGGCTTGTGCCGTATGACAAGTGGCCCCGTCTTGTAGGAACCACGTGTTTCCTAAGTCCAACTGATTCACTTTCTCTCTCAGTTCTTGAGTTATCTGAACCACCCTAGGTGTTTCTTCAGAATTGTCCGTAGAGAAGTCCTTTTAATTCCGAGTTGTTGAGAACGACGCCTGGTAGACAATGTGGGTTCTTCTACTACTCTTTGACGAATAATGTCAATATTCTGCTCCGTACGAGCCCTTCTGACACGACAGGGAACTTTTTTTTTTATCTGCTACAATGCCAAGCTGCTCAAATTTATTCACTAAATGTGTTACTGTTTGCCGCGATGGTAAGAGATTTCTATTAAAAATTAGCCGCAATTTTCTTAGATTTTTCGCAATACAATATTTCGGTTTAAGTAGAATGTTTTAAAACTTTTAAAACGCTATGTTTTAAAACGCTCCATAACAAATTTGCCGTACTTATCTGATACAAAATAAAATTTATGAAACAACTATTTTGTAATTTGTTTAAGCAACAAAAAAAGTTGTATAGGTACCTTCAAGTTGCCCACCCTGTAGTAGGTATCTAAATAAATATAGGATATTAACAATAATTACCTTCCTGTTCTGTGAAATGTTTCTATTTTGTAATGTAATTCCATTGAAAATTTATTACAGCATTTTGATTTCTGTAATAATTGAGACATTTAAAAAAAAATGAAATAATAAGTTTAATGTAAAAAAAAAATATTAGGTAGATGAATTTTAGAGTTTTTTATTAGTTAAGAATTTAGTTTTGTTTTAAGTGTTTATATAGTTAAGTTTGTGTATATTTACTATTGTAAATATGCAATAAAATAATAAAGGAGTTAATCATCGACTAAATAATAATTGTAAATGGTCTTCCAGGTAAATCTACAGAAATAGGTACGCAGTAGTAACAGGCATAATGCTGACGATAACATTTACAAAGTACTTGCCAAGAGTAGAGTAGTTGGTATGTAATCTTTGATGGTGTTATAAGCTTTTGCAACTTGGCTGTAATGTACAGTTTTTGGAAAGTTTGGATCGCAAAATTTGTCGTAATCAAAATTAGTCGGATTCTGAAACAAAATTTGTAAATAATGTGCATAACATAGACAAATGCATCAGACTTATTCTATGGTCTGGTAAGAATAGTCGAGTTTTAGAGTCGTCATGGTACCTAGAAATTTAAACGTAAAAGAATCGCATTGCTTTATGAGAACAAGGAAATAAAGCTTATTGATACTTACTGGGCACCAATCATCTGTTTTGATGATATCACGCTTAGCGAGGACCGCGGGCGACAGGCCCAGGGACTCTCTACATTCCGGGGGTGTGGGAGGGGGGTACGGTGCCTTCGGCATTGTGCTAACTATTGCATTATTTTAGTAATTCAAGGTGAGCTGCATTTTGCGGTTTTCTTTGATGAATTTAGTAAAGGTGGTTGTGCTGCCGAGGGTTATGTTGACCAGTGTTGACAGATAAATTGTCACCATCATAGATGTAAAATATTGATCTATGCTTAAAGTTAAAGAAAGTTGTCTCAAAGAGGGTTTATTTGGTTTAATTTTTTGCAGTAGATTCTAGATAAGTTCTAGTAATTTATCTTCTATTAGTCTTTTATCTTCTAAAACATAACCTACGCTAGAAATAACGAAATTATTAAACATAGAAATTTAATATCTACAAATAAATTTTGATAAGTAACTGTTCTTTTCTTCTTGACGTGTCAACGATCCTAAAGCTGGACGACATATCTAGCCTTTTTGGTTGCGTGTCCCAATATTCACTTTAGTCTATGGCGTGTCCGGCCAAATTAAGACGATGTCCGGACTGTTTCGTATACATCAACAGGTATTTATAGTTGACAACCCAAATGATGTTCACAGGAAGAAAATAACACTGTAAAAACCATGGCAAAAACCAAAATTTTGTATCGGCTATTGTTAGTGACCAACTACATTGTAGTAGATTTAGTTCACAGAGCAGGTACTTTATGTAAAATTTAGTTGTTCATCGACGTTAGACGATAAGAAATTTGTGTTTTTAGTGTTTTTTATAAAGTGATTATCACTTTATAAACACTGAAAACACTAATTATTTATTGGTTATAGTCTCATCTCTCTAAAGCACATTTTGCTGGGGCGCACACGCTTAATTTGGCAAACGCCATAGCAAAATGTAAGTACCAATTGCCTGTAGGAAAGCAGCTCAATTCCGTGATGTACAACCGCAGTCCTAACGGAAACACTTATGTGGGTATCGCCTGACAATGTGTTTACTTTCGCTGAACTGCCAGTTGGGTTTCGAAATTGCATGTTTTATCAGTTTTTAGGACAATGAAGCAACTAAAATAACGTTACACAACCAAAAAATTGGGTAATTTGTTTTATTGACGGAATCGGAATCAAACAGTATTTTAAACAAATGCTAATTTAATACTAAATAGGAATGGTTGAAGGTTGTTGTGGGAGAGAAGCGTCTACTTTTGCATGCAGACGGGGTTGGGCGCGAGGCAGGGCCCGCGCCGGGTGCCCGCGGTCTTGTCTGTGCGCTCGTTCATGTCTTGGAACAAGTACTCCTTGTAGTGCTTTTTGATCTGTTCCACCAGCTCCTTCGTATGATCCCATCCTCTGGTTTCAACGATGATTTTCAACTGAAAAATTGAGCAAATACTTGAAACTGAAGTCTCGTTGCTAGATTGCAAGGTGTCTTATGTATCTAGTAAACCTTTGGCCTTATAGGCTAAAAATCACATTTTTGTCTATCACATATTATAAAATACTACTTAACAGTTTCCTATTCTTGGGTCTTTTGTTAGAAAATGAATACACAGCAATTTTCGACAGTTGCATAGTACTTTGCAAAAGTATGTGTAGAAATTGTTTGTTAGTGTGTATTGTGATTAGTATAATGGTTTTGTGGTAGTATAACTCTGGCTCGCTCACTTGACAACTGAAAACGTCTCCTTTGACCCAAGCCCTCTCGGGCACGCAGTCTCGCATAGTGACGCCGAGCGTGGCGAGCATGCTGCACAGGTCGGCCATGCCACCGGGCCTGTCCGACACGGTCACCTTGAACTTCACCAGCCGACCTTCCGCAGCCATGCCGCGCTCCAGGGCGCGAGCTAATGTAGTCGTGTCAATATTGCCCCCAGTACAGACGCACACCACTCTGAAAGATAATAATTATTATGTTTCTCATGAGTTATAGGTATGTGACATAATAAATATTTTTTGTTTGGGAAACCATATAATCAGTTAAAGATCTTCTGAAAGCATTGACGGCACAGGATGTTGTCATATTTCGGAACTTACTTTTTGCCTTTCAAGTTAGGGAACAGCCCAGCCATGACGGCCGCTACTGCTACTGATCCAGCTCCTTCTACGACAAATCTTTCTTCTTCAACGATGTGCATGATCGCGCGAGCCACCCAATCCTCTCTGACTACAACCTATAAATCATAATACGAATAAATTTGTTTAGATTCCTTCTTCTCAATACAAATTCAAGAATTTACACTTTACAACATGACTATAAAATATTGCGAAATACCATTTTGTCGACGAGCCCTTTCAGATTATAAAATGTGTTTACGCCGACTTTGTTAACAGCTAATCCGTCAGCAATAGTCGAATCTATTTGAATAAATACTCGTTCATTCTTTCTGAGTGCCTCCACCATACCGCAAGTTTTATCTGTTGTAACACCCTGAAATAAGTTATCACATGATTAATAAAAGAAACATCCCTTAATCGATGATTTGAGAACTGAAATAAATTTAATTGGTGATAGATATAGTTACTTTGAGTATGTAGAAACTTACATATACTTCAGTGTCAGGTTTAAGATGTTTAACAGATATAGCGACTCCAGCAAGAAGACTGCCCCCGCCGCATGGTACTAGCACTGCATCCACGGTAGGCAGTTGTTCTATTATCTCAATACCGACGGAGCCCTGGCCTTCTATTACGTGAGGGTGATCAAAACTAGAACAAAATAAATTAAAGACTTGAAATACTTATATTTATTATACTAATATGTTTATTATATTATTTATATTAATGTAAACAGATTTGTATAAAAAAATCTTTTACCCATTAACATACACCATCTTCTTCTCCTTTGCGTAAGTCATAGCGTGACGTTTTGCTTCGGCCATGTTAGTGCCATGTAATATTACTTTACCACCTTGTCGTTCTGCCTTGTTTACTTTAGTAATGGGCGCATGCATGGGCATCACCACAGCGCTCGGTATGCCCATTTGTGAAGAGTGGAAGCCTATAGCGATACCATGGTTGCCGGTACTAGCAGCTACTACGCCATATTTCTTCTGCTCGTCGCTTAACAGTAATAATGTATTTCTGACGCCACGCTCCTTAAAACTGTTAAAAGTATTAATACAGGCGCGTAATTTCCAATGTTCTTCTGTAAAAAAGGTTTGACCCTTACCATCCTGTATATTGTAAGAATTCCTGTTTCAAGTATAACTCCATTCCCAGCCTTTCTGACATGTGGGCTCGCTATAATTATTAAGCGCATAATATTTAATTAATTTAATGTCTTAAAAATAAACTATAACAATATAATAGGTATGAGTTTTTATGTCCACAAGAAGTAAACGTGTAAATAGTTTAATTAGAAAAAAAAGAATTATGTACCGGGCATGGTGTTCGTATGACTTGGCCAACCATACGTCTTGATGCAGCTAAAATATCTTCATACTTTATCTTGCGTGGATTGTCTGGGTCGCAGAACTCGTCATATTCGGGATCCTTTAAGTAAGTTACATTATCAGATATAGGCCTTATGTTTTATGGAGGACTACTACTGTCAACCTCGAGACTTACCGATTCACTACTAGACACCACAAGTACCAAGTCAAGTTTGATTTATTATTTTAATAACAGCAGATGGATATAATTATCAAGCCGAAGTCGTCGTCAGTTATCCACAAATAATCTATTCACCTTTAATAGGTACATTTGGTTGGAACATCATAATATATTCTGCATCATATTATATACAGTCGTTATTTCATTTCTGTGTGGCTACTATGCACTACATGTTCACTAAACTATTCAATGTGCAAAAAATCGTTAGAATTTTGAGTATGTCGGATCGAGTGTCCTGTCGATCCGACATAGGTAGGCACTGCCCGTACTAAAGCAGCCAACATATAAACGACAAAGGTCATATTGTCAAATGGCAATAGCGGCTCGTGGTTAAATGATAGCTGTACGATTTGATAAAGGTTAAGCCGCAATCGCCGCGGTAAGACCGTGGATGGGTAACCATTTGTAAACATACCGCGACCCCTCCGTGCCCCAGCACATAAAGCCTTTGATCCCGACTGTCAAACATGCTTCCCGTACTCAAGCATCCAACAAACAGATGAAACAAACATACAAACAAACAAACGACGAAGGTCGAACGAATAATGGAAGACAGATTGACAGTAAAATTTTGATCTCCATATCGATCTAAATGGTTAGCTAAATTTTTTACCGAATACAACCACTTTAATAAAACCCACATTTCTCCTTTTCAATGTAATTTATTTACTATATAATGTTTAGTACTTACATCTTTAGGGTTTCCCATCTCAAACAAATTACCTACAGATTTTTCTTTTTTATAATTTTTTGTTTCTGATTTCTGTTTCCTTTTTTATACTAATAATTTTTCATATTGATTATGGAGAGAGGGAATGGAAAAACGGATTAATAAAACACATTGAAGCCGACATTGTACTTGTCAAATTTATCTCATCTCTTTGCATATATTTTTCGAATTTATAAAACAAAACTGGCAAGTTTAGTGAAGTGCCTACAAATAAAGAAAAGTTCCGTAGTAACAAGAGTTGGATTTACAATATAATTTGTTTAAAGCAAAAGTGTAGAGCTTTATTTACTTAAATTTGTTATCGAGGTTAGACAACCTTTACTAACCAAGTCTATTATAATTAAATATATATAAAAATGAAAATTTGTATGTTTGTCGTCTATGCTTTCTTAAACTATTGATCAAACTGTAATGAAATTTTGTTACGGTCTTCTAACGATACCCCACCGGTGGTCTTTGGCCTAAAGTCATACAATGTGCAACTAAACACTTTTTTAACTTACAATATACAATGTGCAACTAACTTAACGTGGCATTGCAACGCATATAGGTGCATAGGTTTTAATAAAATAAAAACATCTCATCTCGGCTTTACTATTCTTAAATAAACGTCTAAACAAGCCAATTGAATATCTTTATACAATCCTACCTGTTCTGGGTAATCAAAAATGGTAAATGGTAATTAAAGGTTCACTTTTCTAGGTGCGTTATGTCTATGAGCAACACGCATCTGTTTTTAATGAGATTTATTGGCAACTAACTTAAACATGATCGCACTGCTTATTATATTCTAGGTACTAGCTGTTTCCTGTGGCTTTGCTACCGCTTAGGAATAATGAAGATAAATAGTTGTAAGAACTAAGTATGTGATTTTCAAAGTAAAATGTTTTATTGTCTTTTGATCTACGAAAAAAAAAACAAAATCGTAAAAATACAAAAACAGAATTTTTGTATTTTTACGATTTTGTTTTTTTTTTCTAACCAGAGATTTGTATATTAAATTACATGGTTCTAACTTTGAAAATGACGGACTTCCTATCTAAACTTTTAACCCGTATTTAGCCATTTTAGAGGGTAGATCTGCATCACGCTGAAATACATGTCTCTTTATTTCTAACCAGAAGCTTGAACATGAAATTTCATGCCTCTGCATTTTAAAATGCACTTTGAAAATGATGGATTTCCTTACAAACTTTAAAACTGTTTTTCACTCCTTTCCGGGTTGTTTTTTACACCTTTATTTATAAAAATCCTTTCTTATTCCTAGTCTACGTATTAAAAACAAAACCTGAGAGTAAAATATATATATTCCAAGTCCGAGGGCTTAGGTTGGGCGAAGATGAGTCAGTCAGTCAGTCAGGACATCTCCTTTTATATTCAGCATGCAAAAAAAACCCTGTCTGATCCTCATGAGTATTATTCGGCATCGTACTGCGTACACATATACGTAACTGTTGAATGGATTTGAGATAATTATTTTTTCCCGGTAAATATAATTAAATTAAAATAAAACTGATCAATGGCTGATCGATTGACAAAGTTCACGTGTACTACCTACAATATATCTAGGTATAATCCATCATAATACTCAGATCAACTTTTTTACTTTTACGAGAGCATTTAAGACATTGAAACTTTATGACAAGGTCGACACGTGGCACATTGAACTAATTTTAGGAAAAAAGATATGGAGACTTTTAATTTACCTCCTAGGTACTTTGTTGCTTCTTGTAGCTGATACCATATTAAACAACTTACGAAAAAACAAGGTTTGGGGTAGATGGGGGCTACTAGGTTAATGATCGAGATTATATACAAATCATAACAAGTTTTAATATTTGTATGTTAAAATTTGCTTGAATATTTGCTAGCACAGCATCTGTGGCAGTAAACAGTAGAGTATCTTTTATACACATATACAGGGTGTCCCAGACAGTATGAACGATCCAGTGGCGAAAGGTAGAGGACACTTAGAGGTATCCAAATCCTCTACCTCTGGACACCCGATCGTCCATACTTTCTGGGACACCTTGTGTATGTGTGCATTCTTTAAGAAGTCGCAGATATTTCAACATTGCAAAATAAACAAAAATAAACGCATTATACATTTTATTGGCTAATGTTTACAAGTTATTTAATTAATAGGTTTGCGACGAAGATATGTTGAGATGCGTCACGGGGTTCGGGGTGAGGCAAGGACCGCGCTTCGGACCTGCCGTCGCGTAGATACGTTGAGATCCTTCTATTTTACTTTTGCATGCACACGGGATTCGGGGCTAGGCAGGGCCCGCGCTTCGGGCCTGCCGTCGAGTCCACTTCGTCGTTTATGTCTTGGAAGAAGTAGTCCGTATAAATCTTCTTTATCTGCTCTACCAACACTTTGGTATGGTCCCATCCTTTTGTTTCAACAATCAATTTTAACTGTAACAAAAAGATTTTTATTTAGACATAAACAAAAAAAGTTTTTGTATTAAGTATAATTTTGTTTTCCATATTCACGCACAACGTCCTGACAAATATAAATACAACAAAAAAAAACAGCCAAATCGGTCAAGCCGTTCTTAAATGGAGCTCCATCATACATGTAGCAAAAGTGGTTCCAAAATGTTTTCCTATGGAGAAGAAAATATGATATGCGGGTCACACGTGGCCAGACATCGCTAAAAAAAGAGGTTTGGAAGACGAAAGGGGAGGCCAAACAAAAAATGTTATTGTAAGTATTTTTCTTAGAGAAGGGATGATCGAGTTAGTATACTTAAAAGTATGGATTGCACTATTGTATTCAGCTAATAATTTAACTTAATAGATTTTAGACTTTGTGAATTTTAAACTAAAATGCATGAATTTTCATTTCAGTTAGATAAAGATACGGTGTTTTAATGATTTATTGTTTAATTTTAACACAATTTTGATGACTTTTTATTGTTTAATTGCTGATGTGGTGGAGATGGCTACGCATAATTATTCGCTTATTTCTAACATTTATCGGGAGATTCTTTATTGTCTTTCGATCTACGATGCTATAGCTTAAATGCCCCAGTCTTTCATTTAATTTCATTATCAAACGGAAATCTGTGTGCATTTGTTATTGCTCAGATGCTTTAGAATTAATATTTCATGTTAGTAACTTTAAAAATTACAAACTTCCGCCATAAACTCCCACCCCCTATTTTACCCAGTTGGAAGGTAGATTTTCAAAAACGCCGAAACACGTGTTTATTTATTGTATATTAAAAACTTGTATATTAAATTCCATGCTTTTAACTTTGAAAAATATGACGAAATTCCCATATAAACTTTCAACCACTTCACCCTCTTAGGGGGTTGAATTATGAAAACGCTGAAACACGTGTTTATTCCTATTCTTTTTTATAAAATTTCATTCTTCCAACTTTGGAAATAGCGAACTTCCTATGTAAAATTCCAACCCCTATTTTACCCTTTTAGAGGGTAGATTAAAAAAACCGCTCAAATACCTAACTTTTTATTTTTGACCAAATGCTTGTATATAAAATATCATGTCTAACATGGAAAATGACGGATTTACATACAAACTTTAAAACCCTTTTTCACTCCCTTTTCGATCCTTTCCCGAAAATCCTTTCTTATTCCTAGTCTACGTATTAAAAACAACATAAGTGCAAAAATTCAACTTTCCAGGTGCAAGGGTTTAGGCTGAGCGAATATGAGTCAGAAATAATTGTTGTTTCCAAATAAAATCAGTGTGCGCTTACTTGGCAACTGTAGACGTCTCCTCGGACCCACGCCCGCTCCGGTACGCAGTCCCTCATGGTGACGCCGATGTTGGCCAGCAACTGGCACAGGTCCGACAAGCCACCGGGCCTGTCCTTCACCGTGACTTTGAACTTTACCAGCCGGCCTTCTGCAGCCAGACCTCGTTCAAGAGCTCGAGTTAACGTAGTCGTATCAATATTACCCCCGGACAAGACACAAACCACTCTGTAATTTTTAGAATAAAATTTATGTTCTGGTTAGTTTCACCTACCTTTATAAATAATATTTAAATAAGTTTTGATTGTTCGTTAAAAAACGACTCCCGCACTAAGGAATTTAATCCTTGCACAAAGAACACCCAGACTTGAAACAAGCATTTGTGGGTCACACAAATGCTTGTCCCATGCGGGGATCGAACCCGCGGCACGTCGCGCACAGAGGTAATTGGCGTGGTGACCTATACCACTCAGCTATCCGTGCAGTCAAATTTGATTGATTGAGTTGATTGATGATAAAGTTTTGATTTGAAGGCTTACTTTTTTCCTTTAAGGTTCGGAAACAGGCCAGCCATGATAGCCGCCATACCGACGGCTCCAGCACCTTCTATAACTAACCTTTCTTCATCTGTGACGTGCATGATAGCACGACTAACCCAGTCCTCTCTTACTACAACCTGAAATAAGCATTAACGATGTTAGATAACTACTTATCGTCATACAATTTAAGACCTGATTTAGGTATTTACTGTGCTCATAGAAGGATTATGCTGCATGTTATATTATATTATTCTTTAATGTACACACAAAAACATAAAATAAAGGTACCTACATGTTTGAAATTTTAGGTACAAAGGCGAGCTTAACTTAACACAGAGTTTTTTCCAGCAAAACCGTTGAGGCATTTTCCGAGTTTCAAAGATTTTTTTTTAAATCATTACCATTTTATCGAGGATTCCTGATTTCAAATTGTAGAAAGTGTTAACGCCGACTTTGTTCACAGCTAATCCATCAGCTATTGTCGTGTCTACTGTTATGAAAACGCGTTCATTTTTCCTGAGTGCTTCCACCATACTGCATGTTTTGTCTGTCACTACCCCCTAAAAAAACGAATGTTTTAAAACAGTTTAGTTGTATTTGTATCCTAAAATGGTCAAACAATATCCAGACAGGAGCGATTTAGACTTTTTTATGCCTCCTTGGTAAAAAACTTGCGCGGTACGAAATTTTAATTATACATTACAATAAACTGATATCTATAAAAACTTACATAAACTTCAGCGTCTGGTTTAAGATGTTTAATGGCGATGGCGATTCCAGCCAGCAGACTGCCGCCGCCGCACGGGACTAGCACTGCTTCTACCGAGGGCAGCTGCTCCACTATCTCAATACCTATGGTACCCTGACCTTCGATTACGTTAGGGTGATCGAACCTTGATGAAACAAAATACAAAATCAGCACTAAGTTATGTTAATAAAAAAATCCTTTGCTAAAAATTGCCATATACTTACATTTATGATTATTTTGGAATATTGCTTATTACCACAGATCACCGAGAAAGTTTTAAAGCTAAGGTAAGGAATTGCGTTGCGAAGCATACAGGCAAACATAGGGATAATTTTGAAATTGACAAATGTCACATTTAGTTACTCGCAATTTTCGTTAAAAATGCCAGCTTGTGCTATAATTGCTTACTAAGGAAATTCCCATGTTTGCTGAATATCGAAAGGAGACAATAGGGATGTTTCCTGGGTATGAAAAGTTAAAATCTATTTAGTCCGTCAGTTAGATAATAAAAAAATATTAGACACGTATTTTTTCTTTTATCAAAACAATAAAAACTTACAAAGATACAGCGCTTTAAAGTTTCGGAGTGGGGGCTTAGGACGCCACGCCTTGGTAAAAATTGTAGCGAGGACTGACGTCACGCGTAATTTGCGTTCTCTGTATTTTGATCATTTTTTGTTTGTAGGATAAAAGAAAAAATACGTGTCCAATAAAATTCATTAATCTACAAGGCGGAGATTAAAAAAAAAGTTAGGAAACATGCCTATTCTTAAACGTACGTGCTTTCCGAGGAACGGAGGGGTCTCGGTATGTTTACAACTGGTTACCCAGCTACGAACCAAGCGCGGCTTAACCTTCATTATCGGTCAAACCGTACGTACGGCTTAAGTGTAAATTATTCGGATATTTTTTTGGATTTTGAAAATTTAAGGACACAAAACAAGGGTACCTATTTAAATAACCAGTGTATGCACGTTTTTTTTTTCGTTTTATTCATAAGGTATTGTTTCCTTCGAGTATTATTTGCTATCGCCAATATTTAGAGTAAAAGTACTCTCCGTGCGTTCCGGGCGTTCTACAGTTATGCCACTTGAAGGTAACCACTTGAAGGTTTAAACCTTCAAGTGGCATAGCCGTAAAACGCCCGGTATAAAAGTATACACTAGTCAGCATCGATGTTGTGATAATATTTTATGCATAAACCTGAACCGCACATAAAAATATCGACAACAAATGACATTATGTCGATACGTTTTTTAGTACAGTATTGATAATCACTAATAAGTAGTTAATTTGTTATGACGTATTCTTTGAATACGTTTTGGGCACAATACAGATGGCCATAAACTTAAGATAAAGTTAAGTTCAAAGTCTATTACCCGTTAATGTACATCATTTTCTTTTCCTTTGCCATGGTCATCGCAAAGCGTTTGGCTTCAGCCATGTTGTTGCCATGCAGTATGACCTTCCCTCCTGTTTTCTCCGCCTTGGTCATCTTAGTGACGGGGGCAAGTAAGGGCATCACCACGACACTCGGTATGCCCATTTGTGCGGCGTGGTAGCTCAGAGCGATGGCGTGGTTGCCTGTACTAGCCGCTATTACGCCATATTTCTTCTGTTCTTCACTTAGCAATGACAAAGTGTTACGAACTCCTCGCTCCTTAAAACTATAATTTATTTAATTATTAGAGTGTGTCCTAGTGATTTAAGGGAATAATAAAATTGGACAACAATCATTCCAACAATTAACACATATTTAAGACTTTTCGATAAATCTGCAATTCTATCAGCTTGAAAATGTTAAGGGTGGGCGTTTAGAAAACATTTAAAATATGTAAAAAAAAACTGTACCATCCTGTGGCCTGTAAAAATTCTTCCTTCATGTACAATTCCATGCCCAGTCTGTTTGACATGTGAGCTCTCTAAACAATTAAAATTATAATTAGTAATTATCGATTAAATCAAGACATTCTAGCATATCAAACTTTTAACTGCTACAATATATAGTTAAAAATATCGTCACGCAGGGCAAATGTGTAGGCACTAATGTGTTTTTTCCATTTATTCTTTCATGTACCTCTAGTAACTAGCTGCAGGGTCAAATACATGTTTTTGTTTTTGATATTAGTCGGTTAATACAACCTAATTACATATATACCCCCGTAGTACATACCCGTAATAGCCCCGTTACAGCAATAACAGGGGATCGGACTGGGTATGAAAAGGAAATATCTATTTAGTCCACCAGATAGGTAGATAGATAAAAAAATAAAAAGAAACGTATTTTTTTATTTTATCAAATCAATGAAAAATTACAAAGTTAAAGCGCTTTAAAGTTCTGGAGTGGGGGCTTGTGGGTAAAAATTGTAACCACAAGTGACGTTACGCGATATTTCCTTTCACAGTATCTTCCTCATCGTTTGTTTAATTTAAAAAAAAAATACGTGTCTAATATTTTTTTTAATTAATATCTATGTGACGAGTAAATAAAAAATAGTCAGATCCCTTATTTTAGGTTAAATGCTACGAGCCTACGAAAACCTACCTACGTACAGCTACGAGGAACCTGGCGGCCGCGGGCGACGTGTTGCATAGGTTACTTCAGTAACTTTATAACTTTGTCGATATTTTTGGAGGTCATGACTGTTTCGAACATTATTACCACTGAGTAATAAATAATACATTTATTACTGTGAAAGATTGACTAGTAATCTTATAAAATCGTTAAGCAGTAGCGGTAACTATAATTGCATTCAATTATTTATTAACTAAGTATAAATTACTATACGAGTATACGGTCTCTGGTATTCAGTGGAATATATAAAACCCTCTCTCTTGTTTCTCTTTTGTAGGCTTAAGGATGATTTTTTTGCTGGAAAATGTGTACTGTAGAACTGTAAACGGGTACCGTACCGGGCAAGGTGTTCTAACCACTTGCCCCATGATACGCTTCGACGCGGCCAATATGTCTTCATACTTGACTTTGCGAGGGTTGTCGGGGTCACAGAACTCGTCATATTCGGGGTCCTAAAATTATGAATTTTGAAGTATTATTATGACAACTTTCGTCGCAATGAATTTAGACGTTTGGTTACAGACGAATCTTACAAACTTACATCTTTAGCTGACGCCATCTCTGGTTATGTTTTTTTTTGTGATTATTTATCTTTTTTTCTTGATTTTTGTGTTTATGATAACATGTTTACACTAATAATTTTGTTTCATTTTGATTGTGTATTTGAAATAGGGGTAACGTATTACTGAAACACGCGTTGTTTGACAATTTAAAAATTTTACTTTGTTTTTTATTTTGCCGGCGAAAGAAGGTTTTTTACTTGAGGTGCAAACATGTTTTTCCGATTGATAATATAATATATTATTAAAATATCACGGATTAAAGGCTGTACGATTAGTCAGGTACTTTGTTTTATTTACAATGATTTTAATTTACACCCTTATAATCTTCTTATTCATCTTCAATCTTTTAGATATTTTGATAAAGTGGCAGAACACGGCCATTAGACGTATTTATAATATTTTTGTATTGGTAGGTAAGATTAAATGATAAACTACTGTCAAAATAATTAATAATTAGTAATTAATAATTTAAAAAATGAGAATTCGATACACCATCGACATACCTACATGCTATTATGCACAGTCTATACCAATCATATAATATTAATATACAATAAATTAAAAGAAGAAAACCTTCTTAAAAATCAAGCTTTTATTGAAATGCCCTAAAAAGAAAAAAATAAACTTTTACTTTAAAACTTTTCCACTGGACACGTTTCTCAGTCCATATCACAGAGTACTTTTATATATATGGGTCCATATCCATATATAAAGTACTCTGTGCTCAGTCCGTTCATCTCATTCAACGCACATGTGGCAAGGTCGTTTGCCGGTTTATTTCGATTTTCGAACAGTCTAGCTCTTCAATAAGGAGACCTTCTAATGATTTTAGCCTACTTTAAGGCCACGTATGCTTGATCAAAAGCGTAGAGAGCTTCGACTTTCGAGCCTAAATATACAACGAATGGTCGGTCAATACTAGCCTGTAATTTGTGTACAAACAAGCCCAAAATAATGTTAATTTAGAATAATTTAAATTGTCATTTAAACTGAATGTGTATACAAAATTTCAGCTCAATCGGTTGAATACCTACATCTGTTTCAAAAT
Source organism: Diachrysia chrysitis (assembly GCA_932294365.1). NCBI lineage: Eukaryota > Metazoa > Arthropoda > Insecta > Lepidoptera > Noctuidae > Diachrysia > Diachrysia chrysitis. The sequence goes on from OW028661.1 coordinate 7,258,787, forward strand.
TGAGATGCAACATTTCACCCGAACAAACATATATAAAATAACATACATTGGAAGTTTAATAAAAGGTTGTAAAAAGAGGCTATACTTATAAAATAGAGACAAAAATCACAGATTTTTATTGAAAATCTTACACACTAATATTAGTACATCACTATACCAAAAAAAAAAGGAAAAAAGTTAATAATAGTTGCAAGTATCGTTAGAGATATAATAATGTCATTATGGGAGATTCACAAGTTACAATAATTATAGGTATGGGCGGGCACCTTCTAAATCTGACCTTGATTCTGTGTATAACACATATAACATAGAAAAGAAAAATGATTTCCTGACAGTTTCTATTTCGTATTCATATACCTACTGTAGAACTATATAATATATACTATATCTATTTCTAAAAAGAAATACTTCTGTTAAAACAAATCTAAATCTTTATCACAGTTCCTAAAAAAAATGTCAAGAATTGCCTGAAAATAGGATGAGATTCGAGGAAGACACAAAAAAGGAATGTCTTTAAGCAATTTCTGGTTTTGGCACAAAAGTATGTAGAAGCCTTAGTACTAAACATAATAAAATAATCGAAACTGAATATTATGTAATTGAATACAAATAGTAGAAATGATAAATTTAAACCTCAGGCAGTACTCGAACCTGCGATTACTGGTTCAATGCACCAGTCGCGTTTCTAACAAGTAGAAGGAGAAATTTATACTTTTAGTCATGACCTCTGTAGCTTAGTTGGAAAAGCGACATTATTCGCAGGTTTGGGTCCTGGCTGAGGTTTAAATTTTCTTTTCTACTATATTCTATTTAATTATGAATATTCACTCCGCATAAGTTAATACGTAACAAATGATAAAAAATAATGTTATGTATTATTACAAAGAAGTAACTATGTAAAATTGATTTTGAAAACTCTTCGGAGTCCTCATTATTGCTGAAGTTTAATTTAAAAAGAGCCATGCGAGCAAAGCTACAGTAAAAAGCTAGTTGTGGACATATGTGTGGTTGTTGTTGTGAGCTAATGCGACACGTCGTCCAGTGACTCGGTGCTGTTGCGGCGCGGGTAGGCGTCGTACTCGCCCGCGAAGTCCCACTCGCGGTACGTGGTCGCGATCAGCGCGCGCAGCTCCTCCAGGTGCTCGGGGCCTCGGGTTTCGCAAACAACCTTCACCTAAAACAAGCATAAATTAATATAAGCTGGTTTTTACATATATCCTATACCCTGGCCTTACCGATACCCTGACAATTAAGTTGCTAACAATATCTTCTAGGTGGGTGATTATCACAGCCAGAACTACAGAGATCCAAATCGTTTCGAGGCCAAAGGAATATTTTTTATACTAAAGGAATCGGATTTGAAATCCTTCGGGACCTATTTCAAACTATTAAGTTTTTAATATTAAGCAATGTGGTTTGTGGTATAAGTAGACAGAATAATTAAACTGGTTTTGAAGCCTTACCCGAACGCTGAATATATCACCGTGGACCCAAGCGCGTTCCTGTATGATGTCTTTGATGGAGACGCCGGTCGAAGAGATGAGCTTGCAGAGCTCCGCGATGCCGCCGGGCCGGTCGCTCACAGTCACTTTGAACTTCACCAGACGCTGCTCCGCGGCCAGTCCTCGCTCCAGACACCGACCAAGTATCGTGGTGTCGATGTTACCACCCGATAATATGCACACCACCCTGAAAGTAAAATTCTATGTTAAGGTTTGTTTCACTTTATTGTGGAGCTTCTCGGTAAACTACTCAAATGAATCATCTATGTAAACCATGTCCATCAAGTAAAATTCTAAAAGATTTTAGAATAATCGCTGTTTGGTGCCATCTCCTCTGCGTAACTAACTGACTCAATTCGAGTTCAATTTCAGATTTCTGACGCAGTTATGAAGGGAGGCAGGCCAGCTTACTTCATTGGACCGTAGAAAGAAACAAGCAAATAATGATGGACCATTATTGGTTATGATTTTTGCTTGTACAAGCAAATAATGAATCTACTCGGGTCGTTCGAGAAAATGTCTAAAAAAGTTATGTCTGTATTGTGTTCTTAAATATAGGCTCAATGGTAGGCACAAACTTTTTGCCCGCGAGCTCGGGCACCAGGCCAGCCATGATGGCCGCTACGCCGACGGCTCCTCCCCCCTCCACGACGTACTTCTCCTGCTCGATCAGTCGCAGGATAGCACGAGCGATCCAGTCTTCGTTTACAGTTATCTGAAAAACAAAGAATATTTGTTAAAGGGCTATACTTATCATAAGGTAGGAAGAGGAAGTGATTCTCGTGTATTCGACTGCATCAATATTGCTCCCCCTTCTTGTTTCGTGGACCGTTGAGATAGCTGGGCTTAAAAAATATCATGCATACCTACATACTTACCTACTCTTCTATCGAAAGATTTTATGTAAGGTTTCCGGGCTGTTACATTAATGATAATGCTCTTATTGCGTAGCTATCAAAATCTATATTATCTATTTACAGTTATTTGCCACATGAATGACGGAGCGTCATTGATGAACGGCTCGACCAATTGGGTTGATTTTATTTTTGTTGTATTTGTAATTATCGAAACAAGATTTGTATAATATATTTGATAAGAAATGTCCAAAATTGAGAGGACTGCGACTGACGGATCAGATAGTAAATAATAATTATCATTGGTATAATTATGTTCATATGAATAATATAATAAGTTCACATAATTATAGTAGGTACCCAATACTGCGAAGAAAAAGGTCAATGTACATTTTTTTCATAGTAAGAGATAAGTTTCTAATTTTATTGTTATTACTATCGTCTACTGCGTAGTAACTAGGTAGATATACTTAAATTATTATCTAAAAATAAACAATTTAATTAAATATGTATTATTTATAAATAATTCGGTTCTGTTTTGATAATATTTAATTTAATACTAATAAGTACTATGTATATGTATTTTAGTGTACCTATCTATATATGAATGTAAATGTGAAAACCGAGATACTGTCGATATCGTCGAAGAAAGTACCTAGTTTAATTAGGTATGTATATACTTTATTAATATTTAAGATATTTTCTAAAATTTCATCATCCTTGATTAGAAAAAGATTAGGACGTTTGCTCAACAAATATCCATTGCCTTCTGTCGAAGATCATTCCAAATAATACAAGATAGAAATATGTTTCTAGACTTAAAAAAATATAGCCAAGAAGTAAATAAAGATAGAGTATTCATCGTCGGTGTACAGGTTTGGAGTCTGCTGAAATTACGTAAGAGTCGATCAGTAAGGGGATAAGTTATACATACTATATATAAGTTATACATAAAGCAACCTTATGTCAATCAATGGCTTCCGGGTGATTTGAACAAGTCATAACTTCATCAGGAAGCATCAGGTTATCCAGGCTTTGCACTCACCATTCTATCGACGCTGGGCTTGACGGTGACGAAGGCGTTGTACCCCACAGTGGGCACGGCCAGGCCGTCCGCCAGCGTGGACCTGATCTCCACGCTCACCGGCTCGCCCTGCTTCATGGCGTGCTCCATGCTCGGACACTTCTCCGTCTCCACGCCCTGTGCCACAAACCACTCTTTGTAAAATAATAGATTTATAATCCAACTAAGGATTACCAGGGAGAAGTTATAATAGTATGCATGGAAAGTACACAGAAATACCCAAACCGTTCTAATCTAATTCCTTTAATTCCAAAAGCTAGCTTTCTTAAAAAAACCTGCTTTGATGATTTTTTTTTTGCTTATGTATGAATACTTTAATAGGTATTACAAATTTCATTAGTTAGACTTACAATTAATAAAAGTTTCAAGTGTTTTTGCTCTGATAGTTCGAATTACGTTAACTGTACCTAATTACATAAACTGATTTCATCATCTGTTCTTAATGATGTTTATGTTAAAATAATGTTAACTAAGTGTGATTATGGTTGGTTAATTAGATATCTGCCATATTCTTTCTCAAAATACTTTAATGATAATGAAATTGTGCCTTGTTCTGTGTTCAATGCAGTTTGGTTTTAAAAACCTACTATAAATATTTACGATGGATAGAATAACAATTACATGTCACGTAGGTAGGTACGTGTTCATGTTTAGTTGTTGTAGGGTACGTGTGCGGTTCATTAGGTTAGTCTTTTACTGTAGTACTTTTACTTAGTCATTGCTTTATCGTCATTGCTTCATCATTACTTATTCATCTCTTTGTCTTAGGTATGAATTTTATTCGATTGAAGGGTACGAATAATAAAGCAGTACATTCAACAGAAGACCTTTACCGTCTTTAGTTATTATATCTAGTAGTTTAAGGGGACTAAAATTAAAATATTACATAATTAGACCACCATTGATAAGAGAGTCCACAAATTACATTCTAAATACACGAGTCGCGTGTCACGATAATTACTAAACGCGACTTTGATAAAAGTGTTGTGTAAATGTTATAAAGTTTTATCGATGTGACCATTGACATCGTTTACTTTAAGACGAGAAATGAGAGACGACAGATAACTGCGTCGACCTACAGCATTGATTCTGTCTTACGAAGAGCATATCATATCATAGGATACTACAACATACCTATCAACTAACATATCGAACTAAATGACGTCATAGTAGTTAATTACGTATGTAGTTTATTTTTACATCTGATATTTATATTTATGACAAAAAAACGTAGCGTATCGGGGTGTGTTTTGATATAATTGTGACGTAAACATTATTACTATTTTTATTATCTTGATAGTACAGAGTATATGTACTTAATAAACTGTATTGATTTATAAAGAACATGACTGGACATATATTTGCAAACTAAATACGATCATCGATTAAATAAATATCTGCAGTATCGAACCCGCAGCACGTCACGCACTACACTATGGTTATATTGGCGTTGTAACCTATACTACTCGGCTATCCGATATTATATAATATGCAAATCTAGATAATATGCAAATCTAATTTTTGACTCTAAGGATTTATTTTCAGGCTCTTGGATCGCTTAATACCAGGTGTTGTCATTTGAATTAAAATATAGATAGATAGTAGATACGTAATATTTTGCTACTCAAAGAGAAGAGTCTATGTTACAACAAGCGTCTTTTATTAGTGCTCCTATTTATCAATGTCTAGAACAATTAGCTTTTGTAGCTCTAAGATAACCTTTGCATTGCCACAAGCTTCATCATCGTTCTTTTCCACCAGATCCTCACCCACATAACATGTTGACGAGAAAAAAGATAAGCCATGCATACTGTTTACGAATGAAAATTGTTTATGGAATGATTTTATTTTACCTATCATTTGTCACAAACATGATCACATTTATCTGCCCTTGCCTTGTCCCGGATACAGTGAGTTCAAGCTCTACAGCAAAGAACTTGATAAAGAATGGCTCTGCCACTGAGATGAATGAACAGCAAGTAATTTAAACAGCCTGTAGTGGAAACAATTTTTTTTTCCTACTCCTCCTATTTACTACTTCTGATTAATTTCGTTGCGGGTTCCAAGACAGTCAATCGTTTCCCTGGGACACACCGAGCTTAACTGTTTCGGTGGTATTCATTGGTTATCATTGTAGATCCTGGCTTACAGGAGTTGCAATGATGGGTATGTGTGGTGGGCTAGTCCCTTTTTTAAAAAAAGCTTGTAGTTAACTTAAAGCCAAACTTGCCAATAATTGGACTTTCGACCAAGAGACCCATGTTGGGCCATATGATTCTCTTGGTCGATAATCCAATTACTTATTTTTTTAAGGTTTACTTATTTATAGAAATGTTTCACGTAGGTAGCAAGTAGGTTACATAGCGTTAAGAACTTACGTAGATAAGCACGTGTGGCTTGAGATGTTTAATGGCGGTGGCGACGCCGGCCAGGAGGCCTCCGCCCCCGACCGGGACCAGCACAGCGTCCACATCCGGGACCTGCTCCACGATCTCCAGCCCTACCGTACCCTGCCCAGACATTATGTGGGGGTGGTCGTAACTGGGGACAAAGGGAATTCAGTTGAATCCTACTTGGATCAGAATGAAAATAGGAAAAGTATTTTTGTACGTTTTATGGAGTGTAGTATAGTTTATTGGTTGTAATTTTTTAATTTAATTGATTAGGGTTCTTACATAGACATACTTAGGTAAGTGAAACGAAGTTTCCTATTCTAAATAAATATATCATGCTTACCCATTAATGTATGTGAGGCCGCGCTCCTTAGCCAGGCTCATGGCGTGGTACTTAGCCTCCTTCATGTCGTGGCCGTGTATGATGACGTTGGCTCCGAAAGAGCGACACTTTTCGATCTTCATGATGGGAGCTACGTTGGGCATCACCACGGTTGTGGGAATGTTCAGGTTGTTGGCATGAAAACTTAAAGCCTGCGAGTGATTGCCGAGGGACGCGGATATCACGCCGCGAGCCTTGGTGTCCTTTGATAACAGCAGCAGAGCATTTCGAGCCCCACGCTCTTTAAAACTGCAATAATATTCAGGTAAGTTTTATCAGTAAAGCGAGACGAAAATGTTGTAGAGATATTATTCAGATGATTGATGCTTAATAATAATAAAAACCACAGCCTTAGCTTATAGATAAGCCTATTGTTTACCTACCTCCCAGTGTGTTGCAGGAAATCATTCTTAAGATAAATTTCCATTCCGAAAGTTGTGGACATGTGAGATTTCTGGAAATAAAAACATATTTAGTAAATTTTTTGTAAACTTTTTTATTTAGTAGATATTGAATTTATAGGTGAAATATAATTGAACACTTACCACGCATGGTGTTTTCACAATTTTACTTTGAATTCTAAAAGCAGCTGCCGAAACATCTTCGAATGTTATTTTTTGTGGTTTTTCTTTATCACACATAGGATCATACTCGATCGTCTGGAATACCATGTTTATATTTTAACGATATAATTACTAAAACATAGTTAAATCTCATCTGTAGCTAGTCCTCGATCCACCCTGGCTTCTGTCAGAGGAATGAGTGTGTTGCGCCGTTATCACAGAATAAAAGCGCTAATTATTATATGATGAAGGTTAAAGGTGAAATTGTAGTTATGATGGAATAAGCCTTGTCTATCGATGTATTAGGCCAGTAGGTGGGCACGTATCAGTAGAAAAGTAGGTACTTACTGCGGGTCCGAGCTTATAACGTTCCATTTAGATATTAATTGTTATATATTTGAATAAGTTGATGCAAATGAGCGACTGTGAAGCTGTAGGCACAACTAAGAAATGATTTGGTTATCTTAAGTTTATTTTAAGTTTTACAAGATTATGTTTTGATAACTGCAGTAGGTATAAGTTTTTTGTAGGTAATAATATGTAACGATTATTTTTTTTAGGCAGTTTTGTTTTTACATCGACACGTCCTCATATATGAAAAGTCAGTCTTAAATTGACTAACATAAACCATATATATTAAAAAAGTTTAAAACCAAATACTTTTGCATTCACATCATAAATTATGAAAACAAGGCTATCCATAACAAAACGTCAACGCTCCAAAGTCCAAAATAAACTAAACGCAATAGCGATCTGACAAGATTTTTTATCTGTGCAATGTCACTGTCACCTAATAGCATTGTGAGGTTATTTTGTTGATAAAAGTCACAATAAGTTCGAAGTCTGATAAAAAAACAAACTTGGACGAATACGTTGTAAAAGGTGCAGTTGCTCATTAAATATATTTAAAGAAAGATGCCTTACGCAAATCAACCTTCGGTACATATAACGGAACTAACAGACGACAATGTTAAATTTATTGTTGAAGACACGGAACTTAGCGTCGCTAATAGTATGCGAAGAGTGTTTATAGCCGAAACGCCGACTATGGCAATTGATTGGGTACAATTAGAAGCAAATTCAACAGTACTTAGTGACGAGTTTCTAGCGCATCGCATCGGTCTTATTCCACTCATATCAGATGATGTGGTGGACAAAATTCGTTACTCGCGAGATTGTATGTGCGCCGACTTTTGTTCAGAATGCAGCGTTGAGTTTACACTGGACGTGAAGTGTACAGGTGACCAAACAAGGCACGTAACTACAGCAGATCTAAAGTCGAGCGACCCAAGAGTCGTGCCCGTAACGTCACGACACCGGGATGAAGACCAGGCCGATTATGGTGAGACTGATGAGATTTTAATTATAAAGCTTCGTAAAGGCCAAGAGTTGAAATTAAGAGCTTATGCAAAAAAGGGATTTGGTAAGGAACATGCAAAATGGAACCCCACTGCGGGTGTGTCCTTTGAATATGATCCTGACAACATTATGAGACACACATTATATCCTAAACCTGACGAGTGGCCTAAAAGTGAGCACACAGAGCTGGATGAAGATCAGTATGAAGCAGAGTTCAACTGGGAAGCAAAACCAAATAAATTCTTTTATAATGTAGAGTCATCCGGAGCACTCAAACCAGAAAATATTGTTCTTATGGGTATAGTAGTGTTGAAAAATAAGCTTCTTAATTTACAAGTACAGTTAGCACAGGAAGCTCAAAATGATGCATTAGCCATTAATTAGATTTATTTTTTTAATAATAAAGTATAATTAAGAAAAAATATGTTTTATTCAAGATTACATTTATAACATTAAATTACTTACCGATATATTATGTAAATAGCTCTTCATTGCGTGTTAAATATTAAAGAAAAATATCCACTGCAATTTACTGTACTAAGTGTTAGTACATTGACTGTCATTAAGCAACTGCATTATTGCAAGGAGCTTGCATCATAAATGCTCAGGTATGCAATTATATTCAACCTCTTTCAAGTGAATGTATAATATTTTGTGACTAGTGGAAACTTGTTATGTCTTATTAACTTGAAATAAGATACTGCTAAAAATAAAATAGACAATATGGCTGGAGCTAAATTGATTTTTAGGAAGGCTGTAAGAATATAATAGAATTTGTACATCCTTCTTTTCTTTTGGTTAGTCACCTAGTTTACCAGTTAAAGTGCACTAAGATTTAGCATTTGACAATGTCGCCTCTGATCAGAGATCTAAAATATTATGTATAGGTAACTAAAGCTATCCTAAAGAGATTTTGAAAAAGTATGTACCTAGTTGTAAAATATAATCATTCATCCAAAGTTCCATATGTATATAAAGTAGGTATTCTGTGCAAAGTTCTTTCGAGTACATAGATTATAATCAATTGAAGCCTTATTAAAGCTATTCAATAGATGAATAGAGGAAAGTTGGTGAATGACGCTTTTTTTCTTTTTTTACGTAACTAAAAACATTTACTTGAAATGTCGCATGAAGCCAATGACGTCACACATTCGCACGTGTGAGCCCCCACCCCTGAACTTTGATTCGCTACATCCCCTTACTTTTTACTTGTATTGAAAAAACCAATAAATATAAATACCTACGTGTCTAATCATTTTTTATTGTCTGGACTAAATAGATTTTTACTTTACATTCCCCGTCAACATCCCTATAAAAAGTAAAACGTGTCTAAAACAAAATATTTTGTGAATATGTCTACCTAAAGCCGGGGTCACACACAGCGAATACTCGCTGGGATTAGGTACTCGCAGTGAATAGATTCATTTGCCGCGAATTGAATTGAGCATGTTCAAATTTATTGTCTGCAAATCACTCGCCGTGAATACCTATTCCCTGTGTGTGAGGGTACTCGCTGCGAGTTCCTATTCCGCTCAGTCTGACTGAGCGGAATTCCCGTGTGACAGGCAGGAAGTGAATTATGCTGCGAGTAATCTCTATATTATGTGACCCCATCTTAAGCTACCTATTAACAGGCAAGAAAATCAATGTCATAAAATACTAAAAAGTTCAGTAAACTCTCTTGTCAGAAAAGACGTTTATGTACCTACGTTTGCAAGTCCAACAAGAATAGGAAAAATACACCCATCACCAACAAAATGCAAAATTGCAAAGTTTTCTGTGCACTGTAAACTAAATGAAGAGAGAAAATATCAAAGAACATCTCATTTTATTTCAAATTTCTACAACAGTATTAGACGGGTCGTCCTTAAACAATGTCTCAAATAAATGAAATTGAGCCAACGTGGAACATCCTCGGCGATAGTTTCCCTAAACAATATGAAGTACCAGAGGTACGTAGATATTGTAGGTACTTAGCTAAATTAAGGAACAACGAATAGGTACTGTATTGAAGCGCAACGTATCTGGACAGGCTTAGCGATAAATAAAACGAATTATACCTAAGTACTAAATAATCAAACACCTACCATAACCCTATTCATATTGCTTCTTTGCACCCATATTTTAGGCCTCTTTATATAATTTTTTTTACTTAGCTAGTATTTTATTTAGTTATTCCCCTTATACGTCATCGATATCTAGGAAATTGAAAAGAAACCTAAAGCAGAAAATATAAGCAAAATCAAACTTAAGCTACAGGACATACAGGATGCTCACAATAGAATCAAGAGCGACGTCGTATTTACACCAGTAATCGTAAGTAGATATAGCTTTAAGATAAATTGCTAAGCCTCTCATATATATAATTTTAATAATTAATGATTTTTTTTAGGAAGCTAAATATGTAGGAAAAAACTTTTGTAATGTTTTCTTGAAATGTGAGAATTTACAGAACACAGGAAGGTACGTATATACAAGCTATACTCAAATGAAATTATTTACTTTTGGACTTGCTGGAACCAAGGTTTACGGTTTACGTTTAATCATTACAGTTTTAAAGCGCGCGGAGCTTGCAATATCCTCTCCAGCATGTCGCCCTCAGACAAGAGCAAAGGCTGCACCGTCTCGGGCGGCCGGAATTACCTCAGCGCGATGACATACTACGGATTCAAACAGTCTGTGCCTATCAACGTGATAGTGCCGAAGGATTGTCCTCTGGTCGACAAGCATAGATACAAGGAGAACTTTGCGATTGTAAAGGTTCACGGCAATGATCTCAATGACGCCAGCCTGCATGCACTCACTTACTGTGATGAAATTGGCTCTAATTACGTGCACGGGTAATCTTCCGCGGTTTTCCTTACACTTTTTATGTACCGATATCAAAACGATATTTACTAAAATGTCTCTAGGTAGTTAGGTAGATACACTAAGTACCCTTTGTGTTATGAAATTTTCAGCTCGTTCTAATGACGCGCTTGTGTAAATAAAACATATGTGTAGGTCTGACCGGTTGGACCTGATAGCGGGCTACGGCACACTAGGGTTGGAGTTACTCACACAGATGGACAAGATGGATGCTATCTTGTGTCCTGTCGGCAGCGGTGGCCTCGTGGCCAGTCTCGTGCTGGCTGTCAAGAGTCTTAAGCCCAATTGTTTGATTTATGTAAGACACCAATTTTATTTTAATAATAAGCTACATTTTTATATTTATTAAAGTTATTAACAATAATATTATTTCATTCTATTCAGTTTTATATTTTTATCAAGTGTAGATAAATTTCTGTTTTCAAGTTTAAAAAGTCCAGGTATTTTGTCAGGGCGTTGAATGTTCGGCGGCCCCCACAATGACTAAAGCGCTTCAGGAAAAGAAGCCAGTTATGATACAACTGAACCCAACTATCGCCGATAGCCTCTGTAGCATCATCGCCAGTAATAACGCTTTCAACATTATAAGAGGATACTTGGATAGAATGGTTCGTCTTTGAAAAGTCCTTATCGCTCTATTATACATAATAAAAATACTTTCTTAGAAAATATACATATCACACATAAGAATTTAATATAGATTAATGTTAATAATTTATAGATAACAGTCGATGAAGTGTGGATATCGCGTGCGATGATAAACATTCTGGAACGAGAAAAAATGGTGGTGGAAGGTGCCGCTGCGTGTCCTGTCGCTGCTGTGATGGCAGGGAAGGTTCCGGAGCTACGCGGTAAAAAGTACGTAGGCTATAGCTGCAGACGTATTTTGCAACCACTTTCTAGCCATCTACGCGTACGCGGTAAAGGATTTGGAGTAGCTAGCATATCGGTAGATTTAGCTGGTGAGGGTCCAGCTTCGCCGTCTAAACCCCCCATGGGGTAGGCTGCTGGAGCGTGGTGGGTGAAAGAATGAATGAATGTCCATATCATACTAACTGAATAAGGGTCTTAGTCCAATATCAAATAAACTTACCATAATACCGTAATTTTTGCTGATATCCCCCATTGTTTCAGCATTGTATGCGTATTATCTGGAGGCAACATCAACAGCAGTCGCATGTCGCGCGTGATCGACCGCGGCATGGCGGCGGAGGGCCGGCTTGTCAAGTTTAGCGTGGCGCTGCCCGACGTGCCGGGCGCCATGGCCAAGCTGCTGGCCAAGGTCACGGACAGCGGCGCCGACGTCAAGAGCTTCGTGCCCGAGCGTGCCTGGATGAGGAGAGATATCTTTACAGTTTCTGTAAGTATACCTTTCGAATACCAGTTAGATATATCTATAGGTACTATTGGGTACCTATTTAAAGAGACAATCTGACTGACTGACTCATAAACGCAGATACAAAACAACTTAGAATGATGAAATTTGCACAATAAGAACCTTTCAACTACATCGTTACATAGTATAAAACAATGTTGATTCCGATGTAGGTACGAAAAAAGGGTTCTAAAGGGTTAAAAAAAGGGATGGAGGGTTGTAAGGAATTCCGTCATTTTCAAAGTTAGAAGCTTGAAATCTCATACACATACCTACTTACTACAGGTTAGCAATACATACCTACGTAGGCACTAAACAGTTTTGAAAATCTACCCCTCAAGAAGCATGTAATTTTATATCAAGTTTCTAGTTAGCAATAAATAAACACGTATTTCAGCATTTTCGAAAATATACTGAAAGGGGTGAAACATGAAAATAAAAAGGGACAACATTTTCTGTTCTGCTTATAATTTACTATTTGTTTTTTTGTTGTATTAAATAAATAAACTCAAAGGTTTTGGAAATTTCAACTCTGGTTGAGACTATATCCAATGAGGCTAAAGACAAACCCTTTTCGGGTAATAACAAAATGCTTGTCAATTTAAAAATATATAAATCACATACTTTCTTACAACCGTTTATCCCTTGCATGTACATAAACTAAAGCGCGAACGAAGCCGCGGGCAACAGCTGGTATAAATAGGTGTATGTAGAGATATAAAAATGTCACTATCATCAGCTGTTCTTGATGTTGTCTTGAATACTTTCAGGTAAATATGCTGATTGAAACAAGCGACCTGCACCACGCCAAGGATTTAGAAAAGAAATTAGTCAAGGACTACCCTCACTCACACTTTATAATGTTATAGCTGGTTCATTCGTTAGTTTCGTACCCGTCTGTAAGTGTCACACGCCATCACCATAAATCGAAATATTACAATAAATTTTCCTACAATATACTGTCTTTTTTTCTATTAAGTCCATGTCTTTATTAATCCACTGTTAAGTAAACGGCTTTTGTTACTAAAGCGAAGCCCAGACGCTTCTAATCATATATTTAGCCTAAATATTTTGATCCTTTTTACACGGATACACGATCAGTAGAAGAGTAGGTAATCGCACTTAAGCTGCGCTGTGTGATGCGTCGAGGAGTTGCGCCGGCCTTTTGAAGAGTCCGAATCCCATTAAGATTCTTACCTCGCAAGACTACCGTTGGTCACAATTTAAAAGACCAACTCAGAAACGCTCCTGTTCAAGCCTACCTACTAAGGCTGATTGTACACGTGGCAACGTAAGTTTCCGAAACGAGTGTCGGCAACGGTAGTTGAGTAGCGATTATCCGGTACTGCACGGTTCTTACACAGTGCTAGTTGAATCAAGAGACGCAAAGTGCCTACTCGGCTACTATAAGCGTATCCATTATGAGATACAATAATGATGATGATGATGATGATGAAACTATAATTTTATCTTTCCGTGTTTACTTAAAGAGAACAAAAGTGACCTAACATAACAGATATTGGTTTCATACATATTAGAGTATGGAGAGAAATGTAAAGTGCGGATTGATTGTTACTCTAAAGTATTTAAGGTATTTTTCTCCAGTTCAGAAGCAAATTGACTGGTAGGTACTTATTTGAATGTGTAACGTTCACCTTATCTTTGCTGGTCTTTTAAACACACTACCGGCTGTATAGAGTACCTAGGCAAAGTTTAAGATAATATTTCAAAGGTACATTACCAAATCGTTTAAGAAATTCTATTCATTGCCAAGGTATTGTATAGAATACCGGATATTACCTAGTTTATAGGTAACGGTAACATACATACTTACATCAACTCGAGTTTGCAGTGCTGGCCATCCTTCTTCGTGCTCCTTAAGTGGTATTTTGTCTTCTGTTGTCAACTAATTATGACATTACATTTGTCAACCTAAATACCTACATAAAATATGAGAAAATCAATAAAATAATAGAGACATATTTTTGTAAAACTCTAAATTCTTGTTTTTATTTTTCGTAAAAGAAATCAGTCATGGTGAGTTTGTTTGATAATATAGTTTACTAGGGTATATTTAGATTAAGTAGGAAGAGCAGAAAGCTCGAAAAAAAGAATATAAAGGTAAGAAAATATATTGATGGGATGGATTATGGATACATAATACAATGAGGGCATGAGGGCTGATTTACGAGTACCTGTTGGCGTATTCTTGTATGATTGCTTAGTGTCTTATTTAAAATCATTTTCACTGAATTAAAATGGGTTGACATCAAAACAAAAGTGGTACGGTACTTACTGATTTGAAACTCAGATATCTTTGCAGGATGAAACCTTACTAAAAGATGACCGACCACACGTGTTGTCATTCAATGAAATCAAACAGGCTGCGGAGAGAATCGAAGGTGGCATCATACACACACCACTTTGCGTGAGTTGATTAATAGATCATTCATGAGTAACAAAATATTTACATATAGTTAGATCACCTATTTCCTTATAAAATATATATTGCTTTTTCAGGAAGCAAAGATAAGCAAATACATGGACTATAATATCTATTTGAAATGTGAGAACTTACAATACACCGGCAGGTAAGCGGTTCTTCATCGGTTTCAGCCAGCGACGATGGTCGCCACTCGAACTACGACTGCTATCGGTATCTACGTATTATAAGTTTGATCCCCACAGGAGACAATAATATATGTATGTCTGTCGCTTCAAGCTATTTCTTTTTAACGTTGGGGCCACTGGGAAATCTATAGGTACCTACCAAAATATTATTATAAGGATATTGTCAGCATAGCCATAACGAGCGACAATCATGCAGTGCTAATTGCAACTTATAGTTTTAAAGCGGCATATCGACTATAGTCGAGTCGCCCGGTTTTACTTGAGCTCCACGTTAAGACGTTACAAAGCCGCTTTGACGAACGCGAAGTGCTTATTTAATGCGGCGTCATTTTAGCCGAATTGAAGTCCGGTTGAAAGTAAGGTAGCCGCATTACATTGCTGCGACATTTTCTACGATACCTCTGGCTTCGACATAATTATACATATAATAGAATCGAAATATATGACATACATAGTCATTAGTCATGCACTTGTCTGATATCCTAAAGTAAAACCTGAAACTACCCCCAGGCCTATCATAGGTATATCGACAATCTACAGTCGCAAACATATCAGTGACCACTCGTAAATTAACAGGGCTTTATTTTCATTCTAGTACCAAAGTAAGTAAGTACTTACCTACCCAAGCGTCCTCCTAATACGTAGGTACCTGTGATGAGATCTACGTCTTAGGCCGACCGACCATACACGGACTGCTGCGCTCGTGGAAACATAAAACAAGCGAGCAGGAGGCGCTCGTCACACGTGACGTTTAATCTTAATGAAGAGAGCGGACGGAGCGGTAACCGCGAGATCGGTCGACAGCACGAGCAGTCCGTGAATGTTGATCTCTGGCTAACATACCGAGCAGCCTTGTGTATGGGCGGCCTTATACAGTTTTTCCTTTCTTATTAGTTGTGCTGAGCGAGGCATCCGCAACGCTATGCTGGCGTATGGCGTGGAGTGCAGCGAGCGAGGCGTGATCGTGCCTTCTCACGCCAACATGGCGCTGGGCGCCGCCTACCAAGGCAGCACTCTGGGCGTGCCGGTATGTACTTCAAAACCAACAGTCTGCATACTCTACACCGATTGTAAAGTCCTATCTGCGGCAGATTGACCGACAAATACCTACGTA
Source organism: Diachrysia chrysitis (assembly GCA_932294365.1). Classification (NCBI taxonomy): domain Eukaryota; kingdom Metazoa; phylum Arthropoda; class Insecta; order Lepidoptera; family Noctuidae; genus Diachrysia; species Diachrysia chrysitis. The sequence continues at coordinate 7,274,912 of OW028661.1, forward strand.
CCTACCTACATAATCAACGTTAACGCACTTGCTTCGGTTGGTACTTGGATCTCCAATCTTCGGAAAACAAGTTAAGTCCCGACCATCATACGATCTTTTACATTCATTAAGTCCACTTTGTTCTGACAACCAAGCAAGGGATACCTAGGTGCCTATATGGGTTGTGAAGATCAGACCGGTAAGAAAGGCAGTCGCTCCATTTAAAATAAAATAATTTAGCCGAATGCAGTGAGACTGGAAGCCGACGTGTTTTTATCGATTTATGAAAAAAAAAACATTAGTAACTAAGAACATTCCTTTCCTCCACAATTGCAGGTGACGGTAGTGTTACCGGAGCGCACTCCACCAACGCATGCGCAGCGCTGCTCCGAGCTCGGCGCCGATGTGGTGCTTTGCGGAGATACACTCGACGACGCTGTCTCGTATGCCATGAAAGTGCATCATGAGAGCCATCAAATATTTATGGAGTAAGAAAATATCAACAAACTTTTGTATTATATTAAATAAGCCTAATTTTTTCATCGTAAGTACCTGGACTTATAAAATTTTAAAACTCTATTTTTTATTTAGATTTTTAAATAGTAATGTCTTACATAATACTATGCGCATTTGTATTTTGTATTTATCACTTGTTTACCAACATAACATAGATATTGCAGGAATTGATATCAGTAAGTAAGTAGTACGATAATGACTGTAATCCATAAAGAAGGAAGGTATACTTAGATACGTACTTGTTATAAAAGGCTATAGTTTGTTTTCGTAACGAGTCAGTAGTTAAATAAAACCGACCAAGTTTGAGTCGAAGTAATAATTAAAACAAGATTTATTCTGGCAATTTCTTAATGGCAACAAAAATACACACTATGTGAATATTTCAACTACCTATTACAGTTCATGAGATAAAGCCCGCTGACAGACATACGGACGGACGAACTGCGAAAGCTAAGTAATAGGATTGGCACCATTCGCCCTTCGGGTACGGAACCCTAAAAAGATAAACATGTTTGAAAGAGACAGGTAGTAAAACGCAGTAATTTATTCAGTTCCGATGATCCCCTGGTAATGGCTGGCCTGGGCACGTTGGGCCTGGAGATCATCACGCAGCTGCCGGAAGCAGACGCGGTGATAGTCCCAGTAGGAGCCGGCGGGCTGCTGGCGAGCGTGCTCGTCGCCTGCAAGAAACTCAAGTGTTCCTGTCTCGTTTATGTAAGCTAAAATTTTAAATGTTGGCATCATTAATATTAACGTTGCTTTAGTCCCACGGTCCGTTGATTTTCCTTTGTTTTATTTTTTATTCTTATAATTTACGTCCCCTACCTATTCATTTTGTGGACGCTAGATTTATGTTGGTTTACCTATATCAGGCAGCTTTTAAATAATTAGATAAATCGTATTAGTAGGTAATAAGTAGATACCTACTATAATGACTCATAATTTCAGGGGGCTGAGTGTGCAAAAGTGCCCAAGATGATGAAAGCGCTGCAGGCGGGACGGCCAGTGTTGGTGAACGTCGTCCCAAACCTTGGTGATGGTCTTAATACATCGATAGTTGGCGTGAACGCTTTTACTACACTGAAAGGACGATTAGACAGGATGGTAAGTGTCTACAAATATAGCGTAGGGCTTAGTACCTACATAATTAAAATCTACCACGACTATTTTTGTGACGTACGAGGCACTGGTGATAGTACCCGCTCCGAGTCCAACGCTCCTCCGCATTTGTAACTAATGAACGCTATTTTACTATTAAATCATTGAATATCATTATATCCCATCTAACTTAACATAAACCTATCAAGATAAAATGTTCTACATTGCAGCTACTAGTGGACGAGGTGTACATAGCGCGTGCCCTGATATCGATGTTGGAGCGCGAGCGGCTGGTAGCGGACGGTGCCGGCGTGTGCGCCATCGCCGCAGTCATGCAGGGCCTCGTGCCGGAGCTCAGAGGCAAACGGTTAGTCCAAGTCTGCGTTGTCTTCAATAAGCCACTGTCATTCACTTGCAAAAAGAGACCATTCCAAAGAATCATATCTATAGATACATTATGTGTGGGTTTGTAACTTAGTTTCATTGATATGCTTACTTACGACTAAACCACTACACCTACTTTGATGAAGTTTTCTAACTATGAAGTAAGTCCAAACTTTAGCCTTTTTTTTTTGGAAGAGATTTACGCAGCCTGAGCGCAGGCTTTGACTGCTTCACCGGACTGCCAAACTTTACGCGTACCTGCTTAGTAATATTGCAAATACGTAATTACCTATCTTTGACTGACGCACTCACGGCTAACCCACAAGACCAATTTTGATGAAATTTTGTACCTATCAGAAAGCTTGAACCCTATGAAACGGTAGGTAATCAAAACTTTTTAAAGTGAAATTCTACATTTATACTTCTGGTAGTGCGTAGCTGTATAAACTAATTAAGAATATGCGCTTACGTAAAGATAGAATTTGTGGCGTCATGGAACCTACTTGAGTCTTCTATTATAACTATAACAATCAAGGTACCTACATAATTCGATTTTGCACAGGGCGGTATGTATAGTAAGCGGCGGCAACATCGACTCTGGCCGCCTGTCGCGCACCATCCAGCGCGGGCTGGGGTCGAGCGGGCGACTAATGCGGTTCGCCGTGGCCGTGCCCGACCACCGCAGCGGGCTGGAGCAACTCGCGAAGGTCATATCCGAAGAGAGCGCCGTGCTCAAGAGCCTTGTAACCGAGCAGATGTGGGTGCACAGCGATGTTACCACCACTTGGGTAATCCATTTTCTTTTATATTTACGATAAAGGATGAAATCATGTTTTATATTATTGGTCGTAGATTTAATGTCCATCTAATGTTATTTTTTTTCATAGGTAATAATAATATCTTGAATATTCACACTACGCCACTTTCTATTTTGAGAGTGACTGTTTCGCAATTCATGTCCACACTCATTATAGTATACTACAGATGCCAATAATCTCATCATGATCATAGATGATAAAAGTGTAATCGAATCGTTAGATTTAGCGTTTTAATAGTAACTAAGCTATCTAGTGTTCATTCTATTTATGGTTTCAGGCAAATGTGGTAGTGGAAACAGCAAATGACGAACATGCCACCAATTTCAAAGAAAGAGTAAGAGATGTGTATCCCTCCGCTAGATTCGCAGTCACTGACCTTGATGACAAACACAAAATATCTGTTCGATAGGAAAGCATCTGGTTCTCTTGATGCAAATTTTTATCATAATGTATTTAATAATTTGAAATTGTGAGTATAAAAATTGCAAAGTATAACTTAGTTTGGTGAGTAATGTGAATTGTAAATGTAAAAAAAGGTTTTTAATAAAAAGTAAAAACTATAATTTTTGTGATTTTTTTTAATTTTTTACTTATACATAATCTTATGCGACAGGGTCATCACCCTTGGTGGCCCTTGTGTAGATGACCTGTCCGTGGTGCTGGACTACTTGTTTGATTAAACCTGAAACAAGTATTATTTTAGAGTAATCATAATGTGGAAACTAGTAGTTTATAATATTAATTATGCTTTTAGTTCAGACTCAATATATCAGTTTTAACTGTCACGGTTTATCTAGTAGAAGGGATCATCATAACATTTGAAAATTCTGAAATATTTAATAAACAATTAACTAGATCATACTTTTCCATTTTGCCTTCATGGTCTCGTGGATCTATTTGAGAATGAAACTTAATTTTATATTTCTATAGGACCAATTATATTATGACAAAACATTAGCAAAATACTGTCAAACATTGCTCCTATAGTCTACAGAAATAATAATTTAAAAATTATAATGAAAAGAAGAAAGGTGGCTTAAATATTGATGGATTCTTAGATTCATAGCAAGTAATTGTAATGTAAAATTAAATAAATGAGCATCTACAGTGCATGTTTCAATGTTATTTATGCACACAAGAATTTTTCACAGCAAACAAATACATTATGAATTGATATATCAACAACATTACCTCACATCTACAATTCTTTTATTTGCAAAACTTATTCAATGAATCCTACACCTTTAAAATAACATCAAAACATTTAATATAAAATGAGTAACATACCCTTCTCTCTGAGTTCGATGAGTGCCCTCCTGGCGAGTGATCCCCTAACCTTCAGCCTTTCGGAGACGACGGCAGGCGTGATCAGCTTGTACTGGGGCACTTCCTTGTACAGTTTCTCGTATGTGGGCTTGTCGAACAACACCTGGTTGTTAAGCTTGTCGCGAACTTTTCCTTTGGACCACTTCTGCAATGCCAAACAAAATGTCAAGAGAGATCCACAAGTTTGTAGCAAATTAAATTGAGTTAGTTGTTGCCATCAGCCTCAATATATCAGTAAGTTTTACTCTCACAGAATTCAAGTGGAAATGTATAATCATCTGGCAAAATAAGTTAACTGGTTCGAATCAATCAGCACATCGAATTACGATAGCTTTGTTCAGCGTACATGTGTGATGTGAGGACTATTTTGGTGTAAAATCCCACGTGCAGCATTAACTTGTACAGCATATTATTAAATTTTTAATATATTCTAATTACACACGCACACATAACCTCACTTTTACAGTAACTAATTGTTTACCTTCTTCTTGGCTTTGCCACCGCCGGATCCTTCCTTCTTCTTCTGTGTTTTCTGGGGCTGCTTGGCCGAAGCCTTCGTGTCCTTCTTGGGCGGCTGAAATTATTAAATCATTGTTGACAACAAGCTTCGCCACGAGGTAACATCCTAAACGCTAAAGTAGATAGATGAGTTTAGTCACTGAACTTGTTCGAAATTTAATTTACAAGTATTAAATAGTAATATATTTATTTAAGACAAATGATTTTATCAAGAAATCTCAAAATAATTGGTGAAAATCGAAAAAATTTAGAAGAGAGCGCACTCACTCACCATTTTGAAACCGGAAAGAGGGTTGATGAATACTGTCTATGGATTTGAACCGTTCTGACGTTTGCGCTCAGAAACATGATAAAAACAAATTGTTGGGTAGTTTTATGATAATATTTTATCATAAAACGTTCCAAGAGAATTAACAATTTTTTTGATCGTTAAGGTAAGTTATATTTATACTGAAGCATAAGTTTATTATCAAGTACATTTATCAAAAAAATAATTTTAATGTTAAAATGAAATGTTACTAAGGGCGACCAAGGTTTGGAATGTTTTGATGCGTTCACAATAATGCTAAATGTAAACTACACCAAAGACAAATATTCATTCTAAAATAATTCAAACCATTTTTAGAGTTAGTATTTTCCAGAATAATATTATTCTAGTAAGTATCAATCAAGGCTGAATGTCATTTTCGATTTAATTACTAACCTGAGAAAAAGTTATGTTCGAAAAAACTAACACTAAAAAGAAACTTAATAGTAAAGAAACGTAGTAGAGAAAAAAGCATGGCAACACAACATTTTCTTAACGTTTTGTTACTTTGTCCAATAAAGTTTTCATTTTATAGCGCGTACAACATAACTTAAGTTTGGCTCAAAATGCTTTGCAAAGAACCACACGCATTTAAACATCTATACATACAGATAGATAGATATTTCTATAACAGCAATCAGCATAATAGGTCTAACATAACAGCATAATGGGTATGGTTTGGTATAACAAAAGGTATAACTTAGTAGCATTAGGTATAACATAACAGTATTATAGGTAAAATAAACACTAGTAAATAATACAGAAATTTAAACAAAACAATTTAATAAAGCCTTTTTTAAAAAGAGAACCAGCTCCTGTGTTTTCCTCAGTCCACTTATAGCCTATTTTTAAACAAGAATTATTTACATTTAAAATCAATAATTTATAGTGAAAGGACTAGATTAATACAACTACATTTGCGACTTCAATGATTCGTAGTACGCCAACTCGTCATGTGTCACAGACGGTCGAAATGATTCTACTGCGTGAAGTAGCTCAGTAGCGCCTATTATAACAGAATCGGGGCTTAATTCACTTTCCTTTACTGAACCTAAAACAAAAAAAAAACATTAACACATTGTTTACCCAGATGTAGATGTATCAGTATTGCAGGCAAATCATGTTGAAATGGCTGATAATGTGGCATGCCCGGGCGTAGAAGGCCGGAATTATTGTTGACGCTAAACGGAAATGCGGAACTCTGCACCACACATACGATACATTTTCTGCACCGCATATGTTACAATAAAGGCCTAGGAATAACATAATTATCTCAAGTTTGAAGAAAGCTGGCATTAAAGCACAGTCCACTTACCGGCGTGAAGCTTGGCGACGAGCGCGCGCACGGCGGCGGCGCGGGCCGTGCTCACCACCTGCAGCAGGTCGGCGCCCGTGACGCTGTCCGGCAGAGCTGCCGCCACCGCGCCCAGGTCTACCTCCTCGCGTATCCTGTAACTGTGCGTACATACATCACTCTAAACTTTTCTTAAAAAACGTACATGTCGACGCAAAACTAACCTTAAGCGCTTAACAAAGATATTTATATATAGCAGTTAAGTAGAGCATAAAAAATATTTTAATCACTCTATCACTCAAAGGTTTGCTGTTAGAGATCTCAAGTTTGAGTTAAGCTCGCCTATTTACATAATTATAATTTATTATTATATTACTGTTTTATGTGTTATGTGTACAATAAAGAATTAAATTAAAATATTAGACTTGTTTTTCAATAAAGGAGAGCTAAAAATCAGAACTAAATTTATTTAAATAGTCATTCAGTTTTAAATGATCACACGTGAGTTCGTGAGCCTATCCGTCCGTCTTTTACAGCTAATTTGCTCCGAACCGACTGGACCGATTTTGAGTTAAAAGTATAATAAACTATACTTACTTTCTGCACAGAGCATTTAATACGCAGGTCTTCTCGCTCAGGCCGCAGTAGGGGCCCACATAAATGAGCTTGTCGAGGCGCCCGGGACGCAACAACGATTGTTCCAGCAAGTCCGGACGATTCGTCGCACCCATTATGAATACAAAACTTGAAGTGTCTGCATCTGTTCAGTTTTATTAGAAGTTCAATTTAGTTAAGTAGGAAAGAGCTACTAAAGTAACAATATAGGTTTAAATAAAAAAAAAACATTTGGAATGTCTTTCAGAAAACCAAACATAACGAACTCGAATTATTTATTGCAGTCTTACGTGTTTTATTCGAGTTTTTTTCGTCTTTCCTGTATAGACTCGAGTCAAAAAACTATCCACACGGTGGGATTCGCTACGCTTTTATTCTCACACTCAGATAACAATCACAATTCGACACGATCGAAAAGAGACATAGACGCAAGGGAATTAGTTCGCAATTTTAAGGTTTACGTTTTTAGATATAAATCCGACCATACAATTTTGTACGTTCAGATAGCAATTTGCCATCAAACTTGACATCTCAGTGATTACCATCCCCACTAGCAACTCCATCGAGCTCTGCCAACAGCTGGCTTACAACACGGTCGCTGGCGCCGCCCGAGTCGCCGGCCGCGCCGCGCCGCGGGGCCAGCGCGTCCAGCTCGTCCAGGAACACGATGCACGGAGACGACGCGCGGGCTGACTCGAATACTGTCGAACAGAAGGACACTAAACTTAGGCAAAAGATATTTGGAACATGGTTTTTAATAATACCGTTACTATATTCCTTTAAAAAAAAAATCTGTCTAAAGCATTATGTTGAGCAATTGGGTAGTCCTGGTTCAACCCAGATAACTCTGGAAGGACTTAATGGAACCTTAAAGAGATAAAAACCAGCAAGTGGCAAGAATTACCACAATACTGCTTAAAGTGAAGAGCTTACAAACCTTTTCTGACATTTTCTTCTGACTGACCAATATACATGTTAAGTAGCTCGGGTCCTTTTACACTTAGGAAGCTTACATTCAGTTCTGTACTGACTGCTTTTGCTACAAGAGTTTTGCCGCAACCCGGAGGACCATAGAGTAGTATACCTGGAACATATAATACAATTTGATAAAATAGATCTAAATAAAAAAATACAAAAATAATTGCTTCATTTTTTCCAAATATCTTACCTGATCTTTTCAGACTAGAATTTTTGAATAAATGAGGATATTTAATAGGAAATTCTATAGTCTTCAAAAGTTCTTTCTTAAGCGTATCCAAGCCACCAATGTCTTTCCAGTATACCTTGGGAATTTTGGGAGCATCCAAATGTTGACTTTGAAGTCCTCTGATAGATTCTGTAAACATTAATCAGAAGAAATAAACAGATAACCAAAGTTGTCTTACAAATAGCTCAGACCAAAAGTCGTCAGGAACATATTTATTTACCTAGGGCAGAGTTAAAGTCTTCTTCCTCAACTAAATGTAAGTTTGGATCCGGTGGTAATTGGTTATAGCCATTGTGTTGCTTCAAATACGATTCTCTAATCGCGAAATGGAGAAGCGTGTCTATATCACCATACAAAAATGTCTCAGTTTTGGCAGCTACCCTCTGTAAGATGTCTTTTGATGTTTTACTTAAGCAAGCTAGTTCCTGTTGAGGATTAAAGTGATTTGAGGGTACAATTTCTTCTCCATCTATGTTTAGCTGCATGACTGTCGCAAACCACTCTAACATTTCGTACCTCTGTTGAAGATTAAGCCTTGGTATGTGGAACTTTTCTAGAAACAATCTTAACATGTTTGGCTTTAAGTCTTGTCTCTCTGTGATGGCAATGAAAATGATTGGATGTTTCGTATAGTTCTGGTACAAGTCTGTGATGGTGTTCATGAAGTATTCTAGAACTCTGCAGTCTTCATTATTTTCTGGGTCGACTGCAAACACCTAAAACCGACATAATAACATAGGCTACATAATAGACTATACATAATAGATAAATAAATAGGCTATACAAAGGCTGTAAAAAAACGGAAATAAGATATGTTATCTTATAATGAAGCATCTTACCTCAAAGTTATCTAGCACCACAATAACAGGAGCAGCTGCCTTGGCTTTTTGAACAGTGGAGTTGATCTTACTCTCTGTTTGTTTAGCAGTAGAACTCTGGAGAGCATTACAGTCTATTGCCAGGCAGTTCATTCCTTGAAACAAATAATCATATTGAAATAATGTCCATGTCATACACTGCCCAAATTCAATTTTATTTATTTATTTATAGCCACTTATTCAGAAAAAATTGTGTAATCGTTAAAACTACAGTAACCGCGATATTTATACTTATATATACCTAGTCCACATTCTACTGGCCATACCTACAATTTCGTAGTCCTAGCTTTTACATTGGCTTCAATTCTGTTAAACCCAAAGAAAACTTAATTAAAGCTTATTTGAGGCCATTGGTATCTTTTTCACTTTTACACAATTAGAAAAGGTCAGCAGTAAATAATAAATACCACATAGTCTATGTGCTACATTATGTGCTTATTTAAGGGTATCCTCACCATTATACTTTGCCAGTATTTTGACAAGGAGATATCTGCCTGACCCACTGGACCCTGTGAGGAGCAGCATAGGTATAATGGGGCTCGACATTGATGACAACAAATCATCTGAAAGAAAACACAAATTACTAGTAAGATAAGAACTTTCTACTATAGTAAAAATAATATGTTGACTCTCTATTTATTATGGTTTTTTTTGCAAAAGAAATACTTACCTAATTCTCCAGTCAAAAATGGGTTGATTGTTTCTTGAATCTGATTGAATTTTTCTTTCAATCCAGTTGGACATAACTGTGATATAATGGTGGAGGTTTTGTTTTGCGGTGGTTTATAATATTCATCCTTTGGTTTCATACTGTGTATATTTTCTCCTAATGTCAACTGTGTAACACCCTTTACAATAAAAAATGCATGTACTATGTTGTCCTTAGATTCATTACTCATTTCAGAATCACTACTTAGTTTTTTACATTTGAAATAAAGTCTTCCTGTTGAATTTACCAAATCTAAGTATTTATAATGATACTTGGCTGTCATGTCTGGAGTGAGGTCTATACATATTATGTCATTTGTGCTGACTAACTTAGGTACTTCAAAGTGGTTGCTTAAAACCTCTTTTATAAAATCATTTCCTAAGTCATAATCATTCACTAAAAGGCTCACTTCTGCTACCGCTGCTATCTTAGGTGAGCTGTCCAAACACGGCACTGTGTGGAATGTAACAGATATGTGTTTAGCTACATTCAAGCCAAAGCAAGAAGTGATATTATAAAATTCAATTTCATTAGTAAATGCTACATTTTCGGGGACATACTTAGATCCAACTACTGGTACTATTCTTAAATTATCAATATTACTTTTAGCTGATTCAGTCCAAAGCTTTTTGTGTAGTTCTGATGTCATAAAGTGAAGATTATATTTTATTTCTTTGTTTTCATTGATATTTGCTTTGTGCTTTCTTCTCTCAGATGCAGTTAATTTTACAGCAACCCAAAGTACTCCATTATCTAGATAAAATAAATTTTCACTGCCAAGCTGGATAAATTGTTCTTTAGATATAATAATGCATTTGTTTATAAGAACAGGTAAATTATCTTCTAACCGTTCTTTTATGAGTGTTTTTACTATATGTGGAGGAATAGTCTTAACTTCAAATGCATCCATTTCTTCACGATTAAGATTTCGCTTTTGGCTCCAAATTCTATACCTTATCGCGAGGTAAACGAGGAAACAGTAATAGTTGTACTTTGGATAGACAACTTTTAAACAAAACTTTATCACCCATAATTTGCGAGAAATTTGTTCATTCATAGTAACTTAAAGCACTTTTTAATAGAAAAAGTCTCGAGTTTATAAAGAAACATATATAAAATAATAAAAAAACTTTAATATTTCGTTTCAAATCTAATTCTTACACATTTTTCTATTGAATCATTGATAACATTGTCTGTCATTTTGACGATTTGATTGACTTGACAACTCTGATAACATGACAGGTGACAGGACAGGTGTTGACAGAACAGCAGTTTGAGTGTGTGTTCCGAAATATAACCCAGTATACTGGCCAGTGCTCATGACGTCATGAATCCGACGCCATATTGTACTGGTGTGCCGCCATATTGTACTGGTGAGACAAGTGTGACGTGTATTAGTAGTAGATCATAGAGCTGTAAAAGTAACGAAAAAAAAACGTACCCGTATGTATTCGTTACTATACATTCATATTATACTATATATTCACTACAAAGAGCAAGCATCATCTCATCATCATCAGAATCACTATCAGATGAGTCAAATTGTGTTTCAACAACAACACGACATATTGTCACAACTGCTGGTATCTTCATCCTTAGGAAATAGATGATAATCGAAATTTTATAATATAGAAACTTTAATAACTTTTGGAGCAAAATTGTTTTAGTAAACGAGCACAAACACTATTCTCAATATGGCGTCAATTTATGACGTCAATGCACTGGCCAGTATATTTCGGAACGAATCAACAGTATGGCGTCGATTCATGACGTCATGAGCACTGGCCAGTATACTGGGTTATATTTCGGAACACACACTGACACTTTGAACGTAGACCCCCACAGAGTACTTTTATATATGTAGACCCCATCCTCACAGCGATATCGCAATAAGTAATAACTAAAGACCCCATCGGTACCATCCATGAACAAATAAGGTTGAAATTTCTTTTTTGTACTAAAAACCAAACCTTTCCCCTTTTTGTTACACAATCTTTGGGACCTTAAAGTTCTTTCTTGAATTTCTTATTACTAAATACAAAGAGATATAAAAATAGGTAATAGTAAATATTTAATGTCTTTGACTAAATAAGACAATGTCAAAAACTGTAGATAGTATACTAAATCCAATTTATTGAGTAAGAAAACTACATTGTAGATTGTGTTCAAGTAGGTTAAAATATTTATAAAGGTTTTAAAATGTACTTAACGTGGGCTTCTTTCAATAACATAAGGATGCTGATGATGGCATGCATGCCCGTAGTAATATTTTATCTAATTTGGCTCGTAAACACATCAGAAGGTATACGCAGTGAGGAGGGAACATTGTTGGATCTTGTGTGTTGGCCAGATGGCAATGCTATACCCGTTATTATTGCTTGTGGTTCTGTTATCGCAGTTGTTATAGAGGTACCAAATTTAGTATATTTATAGTACGAGCACTGACTCTCTTTATTATATTACGCTGGACTGGCGATCGCTACCAATTTTTTGATTCTATTTGAAAAAGCAGTAGTGAGTGACTTGGAACTAATCATCAAACGCCAGCCAGCCATTTGTATTTGCAATGTAATTACTTCACTGCAGGTACACTCAGCGGTAGCGCTTCAAATTGGCACAAAGAATAACACAGTTATTTTGTAAGAAATAGCCAGTCCAACCGTCTGTGCGTTTATGTACCAAACTGCTCAATACTTTGTATTTTATCTCTTATTGGACTCCACAACGATGGTCGATAAATTGTAAATAAAGTTGGCGCCACTGGCGCGTCAGGTATAAAACCCCACCAACAAACTCTGGAACGACCTTGAGTGCGAATAGCGCCCCTGGTGGTGAAATTAATATCGGTAGCTTTTATTATGTATTTGGCATTGTCCTATTCATAAGGGATATAGTTTAATGCATAAATAAACCTTATGACCGACCAAATTAAGCAAAAACATGTTTACCTACAGCTCTACGGATTATATCAGTTGTTCAAGGCTGGACTGCCGAAGAGAGAGTACGACGTAACAAACGGCTTATTCTATTACGTTTGGGCGTTAATTATTATGATAATTATATTCCTCGCAATTATGTTCTACTCCGGACTTCAGTCAACAATAATACGAGGTTGCATCATAATTCATAACTTATATACCTAAAGTAGACATATAATTATGTACCTACTAATATTAATACTTAGTTCAACTTATCAAAGTATTTTTGTAGTCTAGTAACAATCTTTTGGTAAGTTGATGAAGTACTAAACTAACCACACGTTTTGTCTCCAGTTGCAACATAGATCTAAACCAGGTTTTTCGGCACTTCATGTGTTCTAAATAAAGAAGTAGATAATTAGTTTTTCGAATTCGTCAACAGTTGAGAATAATAATGTGTCAACTGTTACAGCTAAGATTAAAGGTGGTATCACTAAGGCGATGCTGAGATACTCAAGCCATCTTCCATCGAAGGTGGCCATAGATAGACTGCAGACAAGGTTTCACTGCTGCGGCCGCGTCAACTTCCAGGAGTGGTTTTATATTCCGTGGTATACAAACGGAGAGCATATTGACCCAAAAACATTGTTAGTAATAAATCCTTGCTAATATTATAAATGCGAAAGTAACTCTGTCTGTCGCGCTTTCACGCCAAATTACTCAACCGATTTAAATTAAATTTGCTACACAGATAGTCTAGAGCCTGAGAAAGGACATAGGCTACTTTTTGCCGCGATAACCAACATCAACGCGGGCTGAGCCGCTGGAAACAGCAGGTATAATTATATAAAGATGCCTAACATACTATGCCTAGCGTCATAAGCGGTACCTACCTACCAACTATTAATTATACATCTGTTTAGTTACTTTGCTTTTCATTTACCATTTTCAACGAATAGGTAGGTCTTTTTCCACTCTTATAGATAGACTTAATATTTAAGATGCGAGATTTGTAGTTGTGTGTCAATTATGACGATTCAGGGCATGAAACTGATTATGTAGGTACCTACTGAGATACTAAAATATTGTATTCACGAATTGTATATTTTTTTTTACAGTTCAAATCACAAGTTTGTGTCAGACAACGTCCCGTACAGTTGTTGTTCCATGGAAGAACTCTACCCATGTATACACCACGGAGTTACACAACCGGGGACCATATACAAGTACAATCCTCTGGTAACAAGCCTTATTACTAAGACTTCATTTCGGTACCTCCATTTTAAAATCCTGTAATCCTTACTAATATAATAACTGCGAAAGTAGCTCATTCTGTCTGTCGCGCTTTCACGCCAAAACTACTGAACTGATTTAAATGAAATTTGGTACGCAAATAGTCTAGAGCCTGAGAAAGGACATAGGCTACTTTTTGCCGCGATAACCGACATTCACGCGGGCAGAGCCGCGGGAAACAGCTAGTTATAATATAAATTCTAGCACAACAATTCAGTACAGGCTACATGTGATGTTTTCAGAAACAATTAACGATATGGAATGCTGGCTGCGAGGAAAAACTAATAAATGAAATGATGTCAGTCTCGTGGCGGTTCAATGCTGTGATGGCCTTGATTATCATTGCTATGGTAGACGTTTCAAATCTATATACTACTATTCTCAAACTCAAAATCAATTTTGAACTTAATCGAAATTTGCCACTTTAGTGGGGTTCATATAAGTTTTACTAGTGATTTAAGTAATTATTTTTGTAAGCAGATTATGCAAGTGATAGCTGTGAGGTACCTCCATACAGCTTACAGGAGCGGTCTTCACGTTGGTAATCAGATAACTTGCAAGGCGTACCTACTTCGATCTCTTACCGACACGGAACCGCCTAAAAACGCGGTCAGGAAGAAAGTATTTAAGAAGAGAAAATTTCGACAAGCGCGGACCTTACATTGGGTCTCTGTGTCGTATCGACGAGGCAAGAAACGATATGTGACCTCTTCGGCTTCAGATGCGAATAGTTCTGATGAGCTCTTGAAGCCTATTTATGAATAAGTAGGTATGCAGGTGCCTGAGATGAATGTCCACCATGAAATTGTTCTGTAGTAGATAGATATACAGATTAGATAGACCTACCTATAACATATTAAGCCTATTGCAGCTGTTCTGGAACCCGGCACGGTAAATGTATAGAAAAACGAAAAAATACAAACAGAGAAATATGCAATAAAGGATATACAAAAGTCCCGCGGATAGCCGCTAGCCAATTCGGCCCGGCAGCCGATACGTGTAATCTGTTTAGGTAGGTACTTTAGTGTTCATATGATTGGTAAGGTTTCTAGGCCTAAGCTTTTTAGTAATCCTGTAATCATCTGATAAGTAAGTAATTACACTTTATTAACGAAGGAATGTATTTTTTGTGGTTCTGCGATGTCCTCGAGTCTGTGCAGGTTGTCCCACCAATAGGGCAGCATGTGGCGACACATTAGCTTGAACCAAGGCGTCACGGGGTCTTTCAGGTTTGCGATGAAACTGGTGTAAAAAAAAAAACAAATTTGTTAAATTCTAATCAATGTCTCTGGGACAAATAAACCAAATCTTCTAGGTTGCTACAACATGCCTTGCAGAAAGATTCGAGCTATATCACGAAAGAAAAGGATAGACTTAAACAAATATATCTATCCCTTTCTTTAGAACATCACTATTATGGCTATCTTAGGGCTGTACCTACGTACGTATATCGCTACAAAATATTCCACGAATTGAAATTGAATACATTTAGGTACATACTTGTCGAATTTATATCTCGGCACGTATTTCACTTCAGCTATTTCGTCAGGGTTAGGCTTGATCTCAATGTCCTTTTGAAGAATCAGGACATAGTCCAGCTCAAACTCTCCCCACACCCCGTCACCAGGGTCCATGTAAAGTATCCGAGTCAGTAGCGTGAAGTCTTTAGGATGTAACTGCATATTAAAGAAAAATAGTAAAAAGTTCTAAGGTAAAAGATTGAGCTAAATGGCTCCGATTCTGTTAAACACACACTACTTATTTTAGGCCATCGACATTCTTTTTCACTTGTATATAATTAGAAAAGGACAGACGAAAATTAGAGCTGTGAAATTTAGTTTCGACTAAAATTCTCATACAAATCTACCGACAGGCAGCTAAACGTGTGCACTAAAACACAGTGATGGTCAAGGCGGAAACTGGTTTAACATTTCTAAGTTAGTTGTTATCTGTTGCCGTCCTTTTCTGACGCTGTATGTTAGTAAAAGATAGCAATGGTTTAATTTGGATTTAGCGTACAAGGGAATTGGCGTCAATATTAGGAAAATTATTTTTTTAACAATTACGCACTGTTTTCTACCCACCTACCACAAAAAACAGTAAGTAGGTAAGTATTATACAAGTGAATTCTATTACACGTAAGTATTACAACAGTTACCTATGACCACCAGGATCAGAGAAATGATATAATTAAGTACATGCAAGTTAACATTTGTCGTCATAATCTGCTTTAGAGTATTACCACACCAATCGATCGACATCGGTTTATTCGTCGACATTGATTTATTTAGTAGAAACTATCGATCGACGTCGACTTATCCAATCTACCAACGATCGACAGCATCGATCGATGTTCAATCGATTGGTGTGGTAACACCATTAAGAATGTCCATAATTTACATCTCAATAGGATTTACATACCTACTGCAAGTAGGTTCACCTACTATATCACAATCACCTTTCCTTGACCCCACTTCCCGAAAGGCGGGAGATGAATGTTTAAAATTCAAGTTCTTACGTGCCTGATGTTCTGATAACCCCAGTTCCACTTTCAGTCTACGAATAGCTGCCGTAGTAATATCCTCTTGTACGCCGTTTATGAGTAGTGGGTGACTGCAGCAGGCATTCGTGTAGCAGTTTGGATACGTTACCTAAAACATTTAGTTCATCAACGTTGCCGAAGTCTTGAATATAATTTGAATATCTGTAGGGACTTGACGAAAAGAGCAAAGGGCTACTGAGTTGATAAGTGCAACAAAATTGTTATGAAAGACCAAATGTACACTTGGTATGCAATAAAACTTTGACTTTGACTTGAGTTTTGGTCATATGACTAAAAGCAAAAAATATTTTAGTTGTGAAAAGAGATAAAGTTATCGATCTGTATAGCTCCATCCCTCTCGGTCACTAAGGTAGGGTCAGAAAGCAAAGGACTCTTTTATTTTTTTGGATTGTGTGAGTTATATAAAAATGAGGTACTTTCTGACTAGTTCTCTTCTGCAGGAGTATGTCTCCCGCTGTGTTAAACATCAGTACACTAAATGCTCTATGCAGGAGCAGTTTGCCGTCGGCCCCTACTCTGTGGCATTGTCTCTTCGTGGCTGCTCCTAAATACTTGTCGGTTTCATCCACCAGCAAGCACCAGTCGTTATCCAAGGCTTCATTCTAAAATGTAGATCCTCATTAGTTAATTTTAGTAATAGGTCCAAGTTAATCCCGAATGTTTGCCAGCGAATTCATGGGTTGTCTACAGGGCTTTGCATGTTGATTGGCTAATTTCGACGTAGTATGAGTACCTTGTAGCTTAAATCTATAAAAACAATTAACAAATTGCCAGAAACTAACAAAAAATCGCCTAAAATGTTTAGGCAGTTTTCGAGAATTCTGTTTTTTGAGTCCGCGTGACTTACCACAGGTTTAACTTGCCCACTTACCTGAACCGCATGTATATGATTGGTAGAATAGTTCATTCTGGTACCACATAAATATTCTCTTTCCACTTTAAAAATGTTCCACAGTACAGTATTACACTCCAAAACTTTTCTGACACTACGCAGCCACATATTTTATTGACAAAATGGAAATGACGAAAATTTCACAGAAAATAAATTACTATGCAAAAGTTTAATGAGACCATCATATTTATTAACATTTTATGGTAATTTGACAGTACAAATTATTATAAGATTCGTCGTGACTCTTAGCCATAATAATTTATTAGACGTTTAACATAATGTTTATGAATGAATCCTCGTGCGAAGACTATATGGTAGTCTAAGTACGGATCTGATGGTAGGGTCAATAAACTAATAAACATCAATTAATCATAAATATATTTATTGTAATTTTTAAAGAAATTTGCATTGCATAGATTTCCGATGTAACGAGGGCTTCTATCTTCAAATATTCTGATTTTAACAACGTGTAAGCACCCTTATTAACTTATAGAATTAAATATGTACAGCTTTATAATAAATCATGAAAATAAAGAGATAAGAGAAAGAGCGATTTTTTTAACTTTTTCACCTAACTTAATAAAAGCATTCTGTGCATTTAAGTGCAGGAGGTAGTTGTGAAGTTATCGAGACAAACTAAAACAAACTAATAAACAGCTTTGTGTTCGAATTCAAGGTTCTTGAGATTTTCTTTGAGGAAAATTCACCCTTGTGCTGTATATATTATTCTTATTTAAACTTAGCAACGAAGATGAACAATGGCTTACCTAGATAAAATCGCTCATTACTCTTTGTTATAATGAAATAATATTGATTCTACATCTACGATAAGGCGACGAGACCTATTTATTATTATCAGTCATAAACTTCTGTATCTTGTCGGGCTCGGCGAGTTCCTTGATTCGGTGCAGGTTGTCCCACCAAAGCTTCAGCCGGTGACGGCGGATCATGTTAAACCAGGGTGTGATGGGGCCCTCCAGGGTTGGTAGGTACCTGATGACAAGAGATTGTATGATCTCAATTTCATTTATCAGACTAATTAAGCGTTCTGATGAGACTGTTCAGTTATCCAGTAACACTAAGCGCGGTACACGTCCGACCGCTATTGCTTGTTGCTTACGTGTTTTTTTGCATGATTAATCGATTAATCAAGTGTTACGAGCGAGATAGCACGAGTCTTTATTATTCTCAAATTAAAATTTTAACGTAAACGTACTTTTTTTCTACGTTTTCTGGGCAAATGAATATTGCCGATGCTCCTTATAAAAGTAGTAGACAAACTCCATGGCCACCATGATATGAGGTGAGTCACAACTTCTCGAGAAGGGAAGAGCTACAACACAAACTTTAGAGTAGTTATAAAATTCAGCGGAAACTATAATACCCTTATTACTTACGCGTTAAACTCAGATTTAGGCACGAAGCAGTATTCGGAGATCTCGTTGGAGTTCGGTTTGACCTTGACGTCGCTTTGGAAGAAAAGGATGTGGTCGATCTCGTGCTCTCCGAACACGCCATCGCCGGGGTCGTGGTAGTGCACACGTGTCATGAACGTGAACAACTCAGGGTCCATCTGTTACCACAAACATTACAGGGTGTCAGATTGCAAAAGATAATAAGTATAGTATATTACCATTATTACATGGTACAAAACATTCGCCTAAAATACTTACAACATACAATGCCTTGGCTTTCCATTGCATAGTTAATTTAATCATTTAAACTATGTATTAAGGTTAAATATCAAATGTATAATAATTGTAGTTGGTATTTTCAAGCAAACTGGTAAGTAGTGAAAGTCATAGATTACCATGCATTCTTTTCTATTTCAAACTGTTTCTGAAGGACATTAGACGTTGGTCTATTTTCTACTTGTTGATTAACAAATATTATCTGAATAGTTTTGTTTATGACTCATGTATTTTTGTTTTCTTAGTTTTTTATTGAATGCTATGTCTTGCTTGCCTGATCTAAAGGAATGCCCAGCTCGTGGTTGAGCCTGCGCCTGGCGGCCGTGATGACATCTTCAGCCTTGTCGTCTATGTACAATGGATGGCTACAGCACGCGTTC
Organism: Diachrysia chrysitis; assembly: GCA_932294365.1. Taxonomy (NCBI): domain Eukaryota; kingdom Metazoa; phylum Arthropoda; class Insecta; order Lepidoptera; family Noctuidae; genus Diachrysia; species Diachrysia chrysitis. The sequence continues at coordinate 7,294,299 of OW028661.1, forward strand.
GTGTAGTAGTCAGGATATGTCACCTTAAACACAGAGATATCAAGTTAGATTTAGACTTTTATATCATTTTGCTCATAAAAAACATGGATATGCCTCAGTTCTTCCTTGAGGTAAACTGAGATAGTGGGTATTGTATCGTAAATGCATATTTTTCGACGAAACATACCATGTGTATGTACTATAGCTGTCTAGAAATGGACTGCATCTAATACAAAATGAAGATCAATATTTTAATGGTAATGGCAATATCTTACTTTTTCGCTAGATCTTCTTTGCAGGAACATGTCCCCTCTCTTGTTAAACAGGAACACACTGAAGGCACGGTGCAACAGAATCTTTCCATCTTCCCCCACTTTGTGGCACTCCCTCTTGGTGGCTGTTCCTAGGAAGTTGTCCTTCTCATCAACTAGCAGACAAATGTCTCTATCTAGTGCTTCTAACTGGAAAGCAATAACATTTTCTTCATTAATATCAAATGGGTTAAAATGTATATTATAAAAGCATGTAATTGTTTAACTTAATATTTAAGGTGATACTAGAAAGAACAAATTAGTATGTTTTTTTTGTAAATTGCTGATAAATAAAATAATGCTGCCTGCTTTTTAGGGTTCCATGCCCTAAAAACAGGTGACAAGGGGACCCTATTGCTAAGCCTCTAATGTCTGTCCATCCGTCATTGTCTTATCTATAGATATATATAAGAAGAGGCCTTTACTCAGCTCTAAAATAGTTAAATATATATTAGATTTATTATGAGGGCTGAGGTAACTATCTTAGTAATATGTAATATATAGTGGATCAATTTATCTTTTCAAGAAGTCATAAAAGTCTCACCTGTACAGCATCAACTCCATCTTTTTCCTCTGGCTGTGGCTTAGTAGGCTCCGACGCTAGCAGCCTCTTCTCCAGGCGCACCGTGTTCCACAGAGACCTTGTGAGCCTTCGTACTAGCATCTTGTAAAACCAAACAAAGAATGAACATTAAATGCTGAAGTTCAACTCACAATAGGTATTTTCATGGTAATGTAAGATGGTAATCTTTTGGCTTAACAATGCAACAAAATGGGAACTGATGTCATGTGTATTTACATATGAATTTCAGTATATTGTTGACTATAGTGTTTATAACCTGGCCAAATGCTGGATATGCTTGGTACTTATTACGTGCTTAATGTTTCAATCAATATGTGTTCAATTGCACAGCTGCTAGAGCAGCATATCTAAATAATTGCCATATTTTAAATTCTTACAGATTATAGTTTAATAACATTATAATAATGATGTTAGACATAATGTAAAGTCTTTATGAATGCATAATGCATGCAATTCCATTTATTCTACATTATGTTTTAGATTAAAAGTGTATAACAGACACAGACTGCTTTTAGTATGTTGCATCTTATCCCATGACAATTTGATAATTTATTAATTTGGTTTCATTTTGATGGTTGGCTGAAATGCTAATACCTGATATATTGTTACTTTTCTCAAGCGCAGGATGTTTACACGAAAACACTTTAGTTTTTTTATCTCTACAATGACTAATTAAAAAAGTACATTACATTATTTTTACTCCATTGAATTTACAAATAACATGTTCTATATATTCTAGTTTACGAAAGTTTAAATGAGAACTGTATCATGCAATATAAATACAATATACATTTTTAACACGACATAACTACATAACTATTTAATTACTTGTCTTTCGAGTTTTTTTTTGGTATATGGTTTAACAGTTTGGAGCACACATAATATTAAAGTAATACCTTTTTGTTTTATCACCAATTTGTAACTACAATTCCTGGTGTGATCATTAAGAAATTATTTGGAATATTTTAGAAATCTCACAAATTAAACTCGGCCAAAGAAAATGCCGTGATCACAATCTCAATTTTTTGACATTGACGGTTCCGGTTGTCACTTAACACTTTGACAATGGGTGGAAATCGACAAAAATATATATTTTTTAATTTTTACTTATTTATTTATCTAAGTTTGTATTTATATACATATAAAAAACTTGCAGAAAGGATTGAGGGAGCTTTGATTGCTGTGTTTACATACCGTATTTTCATATGTTGAACACACTGTTGCGTCATTATAGAGTAAGTGTGATCTCTGGATATTTATAAAATTATCTTAGAAATTAGAATATCATGTTTTCAGATGCAGGACTTCATAATTGCTATTTATGGAATGTTATCATAATTTTAGTTCCACTTTAAGCCACGACGGTTCTCCTTTAGTATAGAATATAAACAAAGTCCGAAATATTTAAACAAAACAAATGATAATTTCAATTTTCTTTTTACTATTTTTTATAAAAGATGTATATACCAATGCAATCGGGCCATATTATGTTATGGCTACCTTTTTCGATAAAATGGGTTGAAATTTAATTCGATACCTAACATAAACCATAATACTATCTATTTGCTTTCTACGAAATGAAATACAATCATAATGCTTTATTCTGAAAGTTTAAGGCTCATTTTAAGAATAAATATATGAATGTTTTATACTCTAAAGTTAACTAAATGATAAAAATAAAACTCTAAATGTGCTTATTTTTACTGTACAGCACAACTAGGGAGCGAGCTATTTTTAAGTTAATTATGCCTTCCTTGTGTTATGGAACTACAGGAAGGGTGCGCCGATCTTTAAATAACTTTGTCTAATAACAACACGGGCTTTCTAAAAATTGGGTTCATTATGCATCCGACATGCATGATTGTAAAGTTGTTTACTTATTTAATCATATCTATTGGATTACAATAATATTTAAAATAAAAAAATCTTTCAAATGTCGAACGTTAAACTTGCAATTCGTGTTAGACCGTTCACAGAAAAGTTAGTTGATTTGAGAGTTTGTGTATCTACCAAGAACTGTTTATAGACCAGAAAAATTAAGCTAAATATTTATGTAAAGTGAAATAAATTTCGTAATTTTACAGGGAATTAAAAGCACAAAAGGATCGTGTTCCAGTTGTAAATGTAGCAGATGAAAATACTGTTACAATCACCAATATTAAAGTAAGTGCTTTTTATATAATTATATATATATTTTTTATATTATATATTTTTATTCATATAAAAATATGTCCCGGAGCATCGCTTGACCGTTTTGGCTAGTTTTTTTTTTGGGTTCGTAATTGTCAGGACTAAAATCCGAACATTTTAATGGTATTTTTTTATGACAATAAAAATTGATTCACGTTTTGCTTTAGGATTTATTAGTTACTTTATCTAAGGGATTTAGTAATGACGTAAAATAAGGCACAATTTGAGTTTTGCCGTCACATGCATTTAGTGAAAAAAATATGACGAATGACGTATTTTTTTAAAGATTGTCAGGAGTTGACTGGATCACGACTGTCGGGTGATTTAAGGTCATTGTAAGGTCATTGGGTCACCTAGTTAATTTTATTAAAAAAATAACATGTTTCTGTCACATAGTTTGTGAAACTGTTTTTCAATAACTAAATAGGAATAAATCCCTTATAATTTTGTAATAGCAAAGCTTTTCGGCGATGACTTAGTTTTTAGATTGATAAACACACAACACTTTTGATTAGAATTGTTGATGCTTTGCTTAGGTAAGCGTATCAGGCGCCGGCGACAGCAGAGAGCGGACACGTCGGTATTATGCCGACTATACCTTTGACAGTTGCTGTCCTCCCACACATCCATCCTATGCATCACAGGACAAGGTGAGACTGTATATTAGGATACCTAATAAACCCTACCTAATACCTACATACAGTTAGGTACGTAGTGGTAAAAGTAGATAATGGTGATAAATAGGCGGTGGAAATTATTTTATTCATAACGTCTCTGTTATCATTTTATCACACAGGAAGCAAATACATCTCGATTCACTCTCAATTTTGAGTTTTAATTAAAATTAACCGCTGGTTAGTGCGCCGTCAGAGGCGCTAGTCGCGCATGATGTTTCCGAAATGTCAAATTTCATAGTTTGTTGGTACCTACGTGGCACATGTATTGAATAATAGTTTAAATGTGCATATTTTTCATATTTTTCAATACTTTTGATTATTATGGCAGAATGAGTAATGAATCAATAACTGTCAGTGCTTTAAAAGCCGAGTTACGAAAAACAGAGTGCAAACTAAAGCGGTTTGTATAAACAGCAAATTTAGAGGTCTGTTTGTTTATTGTTTACAAACACATAAAATCAAATATGATTAATAAAACTTTGTTTTCGCGCCCGGACAGTAACGAACTTTGACAGCTATACTTCACGATCTACAGGCCAGTGGCGCCCAACTAGTGAGCGCAATAGTCGTAGCCCATATTACCTTATGATTAGTACCTACTTAAATAAACGTAATCTATTCTCACTGTCTACTCGACTATAACATTGTTGTATGTTTCGTCAGGTTTTCGAGTCTATCGGCCAGGAGGTGATAGCCAGCGTGTCCCGGGGATGTTCAGCGTGTGTGCTGGCGTACGGACAGAGCGCTACAGGCAAGACCCACACCATGATGGGCACGGAGACAAAGCCGGGACTCATACCGCGCGTTTGCAAAGCCTTGTATAAACTGCAGCCTTTTGACTTTACTATCAGGTGATTTTAGATGCCAAATGCCATGATACGGTACTTACTTAGTGTTGAGCTATATAGTTCTGCTGTAGACATCTCTCTAGTGTCAAATTTTGATTTTGTGGGATGTGGACTAATTTTTTTGAATGTCCTTATGGTAGATTAATAAAACTTATGACGATTCATTAATTTGTAATTTCGCATGACGTCACGGTGTCGTACGGTTTGTGCAAGATCTTTACATCATTAGCTCCCCCACTCATGAACCTTGATTCGCTTAATCTCCTTAGAAAAAAAATACGTGTCTAATATTTTTTATTGTCTAACTTACGGACTAAATCGAATTTTATTTTCATACCCAGTCAATATCCCAGAATATTTTTACAATAGACTGTTTTCAGTTAGTCAGCTTTATTTTTAAAAAAATATACAGGTCTTAGTAATATAGATGTGTAGTGTTTACGTCTATTCCAAATAGCCGTTTGTTTTCGGAAAGTAAATTGTTTCTATCATTTATGCATTTCGTGTGAAGGAGCAGTATGTGTGACGGCACGCGATGCGATTGCCAAAATGAAATGGGTGTCGCGTCATTATTTCAAAGGCGCCAATTCTTTCACGGTAAATGATTGTGATCACTAAATAATGCGTGACCCGTGAACGTAGAATTGCGATTCCGTGAGTTTGAAGGGTATCCGCTTGGAATTGTGAAATTGTTTTAGAAAACTTTTCTTCCCGTATACCTAAGTTAACTTTCCATGAACAATATCCGAGTAATTTACACACAGCGTAAAAAGTGTTATTCTCAAATGTTAGAAAATATCTATCTCCCAAGAAATTATTTATTTTTAGGAAATACCATTTTAGTTAATTTTAGAGTCTTCAACCATAATTTATTTAAAATGTTTCGCAATAAATCCTGTCGGCCAAGGAGTTTGCAAGCTTTGCGAAATGGCGTTTGTCCAGCAGTAGAAACTGCCAACAGGTTTATAATGGCTCTAGCAAACCTTTTGAAAATACAAGTGCATTAGAGTGCGGTGTAGGTATATCTATTTATTATAGTTATATAGTTTTCGCGCGTGTCTTAGCCCGCGCGCGTGTCGGAAATCGCAGCAAAAAGTAGACCATGTCCTATCTTGGAGTTCAAGCTAAACGGATAGCAAAATTTTTGAAAATCTCTTGAGTAGTTTAGCTGTGGAAGTTTCATATATAGACTGAGAGGACAGAGTTCCTTTCGCATTTACAATGTTAGTCGTATAGATAAAATCCTTTGCCTTAGGCCGTAAGAAGCTATTTCTTTACTTCTCTCATCACTCGACTCCCACCGCGGTCATTCACGTGAACTTCTTTGGGATTAAGTAGTTGCGGGTTTTTGTTGGAAACTTTTTATGACTGTTTTCGTAACACTAGGTAATATATTGTCGGTTGTATTCGATTAAGTTTGAATGGTAATAAAGACAGGCAGTAGCTTCCTGACCTCAAGGCTGAAACGACACGCGAGCCTTTAACACCCTTTTTTTTTTTTTTTTTTTTTTTTTTTTTTTACGGGGTGAAAAGCTAATGTCTTCAACCCACGCCGAGGGCACGGCGTGGGGATATGTCGGACTTTCACCGACTAAAAACACCCCGGTCCCTTGCCTGCCTTTACCGGAACGTGGGATCGCTCGCGCACTCCCTGCACGTTTCCGGCGGGCCCCAGTCCTGGCGGACTCCTTCTCGAGAAGTGGGTGTAAAGAGCCCACTTCTCATTTCGTCTGAGAACGGATGCGCGGGACGGTGCATCCGTCTCCTCCTTGGCCTTTTAGCTGGTCGGATGACAGGTTGCCCCCCCTGTCACCCGCAGGCCCGACCTTAGGGTGGTCGTATGTCTCCTGCATGCGCCCTACGGCGCCCGAGGCGTCTGCGGCGAGAAGGGAGTTCGCTTGTCAGCTCCCGCTCACGTTCCGCTGCCTCCTTCACCTTCATGACGGCTTCACAAAACGTGACAACCGCCTGCCACGCGCTCTCACTCCGGACCATGGCTGAGATCATAGCCGGAAGTGAGAGTGCTCGCCCCTCAAGTTGTGCGACTAAGTCGCGCCGGTCTGTTGCCCACGCTGGGCAGGCCTGCAGTGTGTGCATTGCCCCGTCTTCTGTTGCCACACAGTGGTGGCACCTTCTTAATTGTTCACGTCCGATCTGACACAGGTACTTGCCGAAACAGCCGTGACCGGTCAGCACCTGCGTCAGTCGGTACGTTAACCCTCCGTGCCGCCGCTCTAGCCACTCCTTGAAGACAGGGCGAATGGCAGCAATGATATCCTGCCCAGCGGTGGGATTTTCTAATTTTTGCAGCCATTCATCCAAGGCTACAGCTCTCAACTCCTCTTTCTTTTCCGTCAGCGACAGAGCGCTACCCTGGGTCTGAACCTGACAGCGCCAGTTGTAAAGCTGTGCCAAGATTTGCGCTTCGAACTTCCAGGGCAGCGTCTGCGCGAGAAGCGTCGCCGCCTCTCCGGAGATCGTGCGATACCCCCTGATTACTCTGACGGCCATTGCACGCTGCGGTTTTTGAAGCAGGGCAGCGTTGCGGGTCGTCAGGTTATTCCCCCATATCGGGGCACCATACAGGGCCATGGATCGCACGATCCCGGTGTACAGCTTTCTGCATGACATATTTGGACCTCCAATGTTAGGCAGCACTTGGGATAGTGCTCCCGCGGTCCGAACCAGTTTCGGCGTCAGGGCCAGAAGGTGAGGCCTAAAGCTCCACCGGCTATCCAGGACCAACCCCAAGTATTTCAGGGTGGCCTGGATCCCAATCCGAACGCCGCCGACCGTTATGTAGGAATTGGGAGGAGGCGCCATTCGGGGACCATAGAAACAAATGGCCTCCGATTTGTGAAGCGCCACCTCTAGCCCCAACCTTCTGATTCGGGCGACGACTTGGGCTACCCCAGCCGTCGCCAGAATGGAGCAGCTTCGAAAATTTTGGGCCCGCGCAGTGACGAGGGTGTCATCTGCATAGCATATGCATTCAACTCCTCGCAAAAGCGCACCGCGCAGGACCCAATTATACCCGATGTTCCACAGGACTGGACCCAGAACCGACCCCTGTGGAACACCGCGTAAGACCTCATGTCTTCCCCAACGTTCCTGGCCCGGGAAGACGACGACACGGTCTGAAAAATATGCACCAAGAACCCGGCGCAAAAAAGGTGGCACCCCATGGTGTATCAGAGCCTGCTTGATGCAGCACCATGGGATCGAGTTAAATGCATTGGCGATGTCTAAAGACACCGCCAATACAACCTCTTTTTGGGCAACTGCCTCCTGGGCCATGCGCTTCAGTCGCCAAACTGCGTCAATGGTGGACCGTCCACGCCGGAAACCAAACTGATTGTCAGCGAGATCCGGCCCCACATGCGTCAGGTGGTGGACGAGGCGGTCTGCAATTATTTTCTCAAAGATCTTGCCCACCTCGTCGAGCAAAACGATGGGGCGGTAGGCAGATGGCGACTCCACGGGACGTCCTTCTTTCCGCAGCAGGACCAGCTTTCCCGACTTCCAGATGGCTGGGAAGCGGCCCTGCTGTAAGCATGCTGATAAAAGCCTCCGGAGGCGAGGACCTAAAGTCTTCAGGGCCAAGGCAAGGGCCCTTCCAGGAACACCGTCTGGTCCGGGAGCCGTGTTTCTGGCCCTTAGCCTGGCGACTGCTGCAAGTAGTTCTTCCTCTGTCACCTCCGGTGAGCTATCACCCAACTCGTCTGTCAGGATACGAGAACGGTTTGCCATTGGTGGAGGGGCAAAATCGGGGTTGTCTCCTGGAAACAGAGCCGTTACAACCTCGTGGAGGAGTTGCGGTCTCATAACCTGTGTCAGTGGAAGGGCCCAAGGTCGCAGTTTTCCTCTAACCATGCGGTAGGGCGTCCCCCACGGATCCCTGTCCAGAATGGACAACAGCTCCTTTCGGGCCCTTTCCTTCGCGGCCTTGATTGCAGCCTGCAGGGTTTTCTTGGCAGCTCTGTAGAACTCGTACAGTTCGGCTTCACGGGCTGATGAACCGTCAGGGCGGCGACGCCTCCTGCGGAATCTGGAGTACTGGCGGCGCGCAGTTACGCACGAATGGCGCAAGCGGGCGATCTCTTGCGACCACCAGTACACCTGACGTCTTCTTTTGTCGTTATCACGAATACGAGGCATCGCCGCATCGCACAACGCCGTAAGAGACTGCCGGAACTGTATGGCCTCATCCTCTATATTGACGATATTGACCTGCGACGTAGGAGACCAGTCTAACACGATGGCGGCTTCCTCCAGGAGTTCCCGATTGAGCTTTTTTAGAGCCCAACGTGGACCCTGATCTATGTTCGCCCGCCGTCGATTTTGCCCGCTGGGTACTTGGGCAGAGACGCTGAATCGGATATATCGATGGTCCGATAAGGTCTCTACCCCTTCTTCGACCCTCCAATCAATCGTACGTCGCCCAACGACCGGACTCACGAACGAAAGGTCCACGATGGAGCCTCCATTGTGACGCACACATGTAAGCGCTCTTCCTCGGTTGAGCAGAATCAGGCCGAGTTCGAGCGCCCACTCCTCCACTAGCTTTCCCCTCGCATCCGTCGCCGGGGAACCCCACGCGGTTGATTTCGCGTTGAAGTCTCCGGCGACGATAATGAGCTGGGAGTAATTGCTGGCCAGAAAGGTCCCAAGCCGACCAAGGAAAACTTCAAACTCTGCCAAATGTCGGTTTGGCGAGAAGTACACCCCTACAGCAAGCAGTTCTCCAACATGCGCCGCAACAAAGCCCCTACCCCTCGAGATATTCTCCAGGGAGGTGCCTGATGCAATGAGAGCGACCAAGCCGTCCTCGTCCCCCGCCCAGTTGTTCCTGGGTGGGACGTAGTATGGCTCGGCCACCACAACGACATTTATCAACCACTCTGCCATGGTCTGCAATAGCAGATCTTGTGCTCTGGCAGAGTGGTTGATATTTGCTTGGAGAACTTTTACCTCCATCACTGGGCGTCGGTCTCCATTTCTCCTTCCTTGTCTGGCATTTGTGCAGCGACCGGCGCCCGTTTCTTCTGGGGTTCCTTGCTGGCCTTACAGGCCTTGCTGCCAACTATGTGGTCAGCAGGTTGACCTGCTCGTTCGCACACTGGGCAGTGCGGAGCAGCCGAGCATGACACCTTCTTGTGACCCTGTTGACCGCACTGGAAGCAACGGTCAGCGAAATCAATCTCTGAGGGACAGGAGACCCCAACGTGGCCGTCGCGCAGGCACTTGTAGCAGCGCATTGGCCTTAATTTCAGGAGCTTAACCTGCGCCGATGTCCAACCCACCATCAGTCTCCTGTCCTTCTCCTCCACTACTACTAGTTTCTCCACCGCGGCCACAGGGCAAGAGACAATAGCCGTACCCAATCCAGTACGGTCTCGGCGGATGACTCCCACCTTGACCTCGTTTGGACAGCAGCCCCCTTTTTTCGCAACAGCAGTCGTGATTTCCGCTTGAGTCACGGAATCATCTAGGTCCAGAAGCCGTATCTCGGCGCATCTCGTTGGTCTAGATATGCGAACGTCCTCTGGATTTAACGTTGTCCTAAGTTTTTCAGCCAGAGCGTCCGCTTTATCGCCACTATTGGCTCCTGGCACCTGGAGCATGCGGGCTCCCGTGACCGTAATTTTTGGTCGGACTCCTGTAATGCCTAATTCTTGCAGGCTGATGTGTTGCTTAGCCTGCATCATTAGGTCCGTGTACGTGACGCCCTTCTTGACAGCATCTGGCTGTAACGTAAGGACGACCGCCGTCGTGCTTGGTGGTTTGAGACGGGCTTTTTCTCTGGCCTGCTGCTTTTCCTTCTTCTTTTGAGCCTTTTTCTGTGCCTGCTGTTGCTTTTTCTTCTCCCCTACAATCTCCCACTTTCCATCGCTAGTCTTAGGTCCGCTGGGTTCATGTCGAGAAGAGAATTTTTCAGCTAGTGGCTTACCCTGTTGCGACATCTGAGTCGTAGACGTGGAGGCCAACGGGGCAGCCCTTTCTGCGCTCTTTTCTGTCTTCTTGGATGACGTACGCGTCTTTGCCGCTTTGGCAGCGTACGTCCCCGTAGCCGGCTGCGGTACTTGCGCCGGCCTATTCTCTGAGGCCAAAGGAGGTCGTAGCATTTTGCTCTCGAGGAAAGAAACTCGGGCTAAAACCTTCCCGATTTCCTCTCGGAAAACCTGGATTAGATCCGGCTCTTTGGACCCCAGAGTTCCTTCCTCTTCTTCGCGGCCTTTCCTCAAAGAGGTCATCTCTGTCCTAATTTCCTCCACCTCTTTGCGCAAATCCGCCATCTGCGCTTTGAGGCGCTCATTTTGCTTGCGCAGCCGGCGCGTTTCCTCCGAAGCTGTTCGCTGCATTAGGACTTCGGTGGCCTCTCCAATAAAGGCCGCCGCGTCTTTAAGAGTCTTCTGGTTGGTGCCTTTCAGACCCTTTGACATTTTGGCGACCGACTTTATGGACGACAAGAAGTCCATGACCTTCTTTTCTATGTCCCCGGCAGTGAGCTGATCTATATCGGGCTCCGACGCCGAGGACCTCGAGGCTCTGGGCTTTGCCGTCTTAGCCACTTCCGCAGAACACCGATCCTCTTCTGTGATTTTCACCTCTAGACAGGAGGCACGCTTCTTCGCGTTGGCCTCCTGTCTGGCCTTTCGGTAGCCGACGTACTCTCCAGTCGTCGGCGGAGCCTTTAACACCCTGCCATCACGGCTTTATCTGCGCTAATATCTCCCTACACGATACATATGCTACAGCCATAAGCACCTATTTAATACAGCAATCATAGGATGCCGCAAGAGCTATATTTACGTTATAACATGAGTCGTAGACCACAAAACATTGAGTAATCATTGTAATCATTTTTTTTTGGGTAAATAAGTAATTAACGCAAAACAATATATTTGAAATTGGATTTGTTTACGTTCTTAGATACTAAATAAACCCACTTTATGAACTAGCGTATGACCTAAGTGCTTAATTATTGTTTGTTCATAAACCATTTTGAATCACTCCATTTTTTTAAAACTTTTATGTTTAGATTTTTTTTTAATAGTTCCGTACAGATGTCATATACAGCTATCCCTTTTATCAATACTTATTCCGCTTTCTATTTACACCCTTTTATTCCATGTAAAAGTTTTAGTAAATATAAAATCCATTCAAAATTCTGCTGATGTCAACTACAAATAGATAAACAAAGAGAGTTAAGTTTAGGGAGTATAAAGTAATTAAGCACACCAAGTTCTAAATGAAATGGTTCATATTTCAAAAGTTTTCAGTCATCATTCCTATGAAAATAAAAGAAAACTTCGATAGATGGCATGTCTCAGTGTAGTGTGAACTGCGAGGGGTGTCGGGTTAGTAAATGTTTGCGATAGTAGCAATAGTAGATACAGAGTCACAGTAAGGTTTCAGTGGCTAGAGTGATCGCGAGTTCGCCGCCCCTCGGCAGACGTGCCACGGCGCCCGCCCTGCGTTTTACAAGCCAAAGTACGTCATTTGTTTGTTGAATCTTAGGAAAACATATTAGGTAAGAATATTTTACAATTATTAAAAAGATTAAAGATTAGTTTAGTAAGAAAAAAAAAACTACATTATAAAAGTTAAATCCTTGTTGTTTCTATTATAAGTATCTAGATCTCAGGTTTTACCTATCTCTAGCACCAGTCTTTATTTTAGTGTCAAAATATTTATATTAGCTACATTGCGATATGATTCTTACAGTGCTTAGTAGACAGGTAGTAGGATCTAGAAAATTAGATTAACAACAACATCTATAAAAACAAACATAGGTAGATATAGGCCTGAGAGAACCAATATATTTCTTAAATTTTTTTATTTAGGAATTGTATGTTAAGTTTGTTTATTTTAGCGTATGTTCATTTAGATAATTATTTATTGCGTAAATAACCAAAAACGGTGTCCTAATGTATGTCTTCTCTAAATAGGTACATTTTTGCTTTCATTTTTCAAACATATTTACGCTTTTTTGATTTTGTTCAGAAGGTAAGAATAACAAAAAATAAATAGAAGTGCTATAATCTACAGTCTAAAAATATATTGTGTGAATTAAAAAAAGTGTGACAAATGTGTTTACCTACTAGTTGTGGTGTCGAGTTGTTTTATAGTGTCTGTATCACACAGTGCGAGGTGTCTGCCGCCAACCCCCACGTAACATCCACTACGAACTATTTCTACCAGTAATAACGGATTATTACTCATGAACGCCAAGCGAATGGAAACATTCAACCTGATATTACTTATTAGAAAAGCTATTTTAGGATTTTCGCTTTGTTTTATGCGCAAAGAAATAAAAATATTACGTAAATAGGTAAATACTTAGGTCTGTTTGTCTATTTACCGTTATAATTACTAATACAAATAAGAAATTAGCAGTACCTAAGACATCATTCTTATTCTTTATTGTACTCGATAAAATTTACAATTTTTTTGTTGTTTTTTAACATAAAACTTTTTGTTTTTATAAACTTATATTTGCAGTTGGAAATTCGATAGTGTCATACATCAATATATATGAGAGAGCATTTTGACACGCACTTGTCCGGTTTTTTTCGATATAGGTAGGCTGGCTTGCTAATTTATGGAAAAATAAAATTATAATTAGAACACCAGAAAAGGAGAAAATAAATATGCTTAGGTACGTCTATCACCTATTACGTACGTATGTAACCTATTTCATGTTATAATTGCATGTTTATTTTTAAGCAAAATTAATTGACATACGTATTAGGTAGGTATGCTTTATACGTAGGCTCCTTAGTATTCTTAGGTAGGCTAACATAGTAGTAAACAACTGCAGAATTAGCTACGCAAATATGGGCCAAACTTGTTAAAGTTATTTCTACATAGTTAAAACAAAGTTTAAAATAGTTTTCGCTTTGTGTAAATTAATGGATGATTTATTTGAAGGCAATTAGTGTGATCGTGACTAACTGCTGTTAACAGACAGCTTAGAAACAGTTTTAAACTTGTGACAGCTGGACATTTGGAGATGATGGTTTTGTTCATTATTAGTTTAATTGTAATAACGTCTTTCCTGGTGGAAACTTGATTAAACAAAATAGGTACACTTTCTTTTGTATAAGTAGACAAGTTTAATTTTCATGGTGGCATTGCCTTATTTGCTTCATTGCGTTATTTATTTATTTGGTCGTGGTCAATAGCAAATTTTAAAATTGGATTCTTATAAGTATAGTACGTAAGATTTTTTAAGTATGGTACATAGCGATGACTTGCATTAATATATACTTTGAAGCAAAGCATTGAAGTGAGTACTTATTTTGCAATCGCGTATACAACATGCCAAGAATCAAGGTTACGTGACATGTTCCAGTTATTTTAACATTAGACGATTAAAGCTGGTCGCATATATTATTGTTCGCAACGCATGCGCCGTTCGCCGCGTACGATTTTTGCGTACGAAAATAAATTCGATGCGTTCGGAGCGGTTATCATGTGTGCAGCGAATGAACGCGTTTAACGAATGAAGAATGAACGAATTTTATAAAATGCGTTAGGTGTCTCAATATTGAATTAGGAATGCTGATGATGTCATAAAACTGCGTTCGCAGTTCGGTGCGGTTGATATTCATAGTAGGAGAGCCCAAGAGATGATTTTTTATTTACTATAGCGCGTCAGATATACATAAAGGGTATTCCCTGAACCTTGTATGCTCTTAAGTAGGTACTTGCACTATAGGTGTAATAAGCTTTCTATGTAGTCTTCAGTCTAGAATAGTCGATTAGAATAGAAAAATGTCGTTAATTGGAAATGCTTGATCATACAATAATAACGTAATTCAATAGTAGATACTACAAATTAAATAAGCGAATTGACAGCAATAGTTCTAAAAATGTTTGCTGTCATATGCTTTTGCAACATACGTAATAATTGTGCAACTATATAGTTACGTGTGTGGCCGGCTTTAGCATCGTAGTGTCCCCTACTAGAAGAATAGCGTTCGGTGAAAAAAATGCGGCGCGTACCTACGGAGGCGCGGTCATATTTGCGATCAGCTTAAGGGAACACGAATGTTCCAAAATACTTACTTTTAAACGTAAAAGGACCAAGCCATTTTCTAAAGGTTAATGCATGTCTGGCGTTAATTCCCGTTACATGATATACGAGTCCAAATATCTTCGTTTTTAAGCATAGCGTACAGCAAGACAAATTTCTATAGTGTACTTAAGTTAGTTTAGCATAATACAATGATAGGCGTAACTATTGAAAATGTATAGATCTATGTACGAAAATATTATGTTCGTTAACAGTTTCCTGGAGATATACAACGAGCGAGTACACGACTTGCTATCTGGTGAGGTGCCGTTGCCGCCCTGCCACTCACTGCCGCGCCGGAAGGGCAACGCCAGGAAAGACCTGCGCGTCCGAGAGCATCCCTCTAAAGGACCTTACGTTCAAAGTAAGTGACCTATACAAGTCCAACAACGGACTTACCTATGTTTTTTAGACAAGTATCTACGTACGTTACTACGTAACACACTGCGTATAGAATACGACATACAATTACAAGTCTTACATACTGTGCTCAAGACAGCTATTTGAGCGCATTCTAATGTTAGTGGGTAATTTAAGACTTGCTTATCATTGTGCCCAATTATGATTTGATCTTAACCTACATAGTTACATAACTTCAAGGTTCACTTCAAACAAAAATTAATAGAAAGCTTCATTATTCTTACCTACCATAAACTTATGTAGGTAGTTATAGATAAGTATATCGTATTCTCATCTAAAGATTTACAATTGACATACTTTGTATGGCGCTATAATCAAAATTCTATCTCATAATCTCTATCTGACTAGATCTTCGCCGCGTAGCAGTACAGGATGCGGAAGCTCTTCTGTCTTTAGTAGAAGAAGGCACTCGACGCCGGCGCACAGCTTCCACGAGACGCAACTCCACCTCGTCAAGATCTCACGCACTGCTAGAGATCAGCACACCTCACGCCACACTGCATCTCGCCGATCTAGCTGGGAGGTAGCCTAATATAGTGCACTTTATGACCGTGTTTATTAACCAAATTCTCAATTTTTTACTATTAAATTCAGTGGTAAAAATATTTCACATAAATGTAAGAAACGACTTCAATTAAATATTTATGGGACCACTTTTGAGACCGCTATCAATGACAAAAAGAGTTTTTAAAATCGATCCACAATTGCCAGAAAAATCTCGTATTGAGATTGAGGACCTCCACATTTTGACGTTGGTTAAACATAAACTAATTAAAAAATGAAGTCTGTACATACGAGTAAAAATAATTGACAAATCAAAAGAAGGCTCAAACTATGTTGTGCTCATCACAGTCCCTAGCAATGCCGATAATTGCTCATAGAGATGTGCCCTCAGATAAAAAAATATGCACAAGATCCTTACAAATTGTTCGGAGTCATAAAAGGTTCTTTCCTTGGTCATTTGGACCATTCCAAGCCATCTGTCTAATATAACGAAAGCCTATATAAGAAATATAGTTGACATAAATCAATGTAAGTAGAACTTACCCTGCTTACTTATTTGAGGATTACAAGCGTGCTGGTTGCGTCATATGATAAGAGAGTACCTGTTGAAGGCTAATAATGCCTTTAATCCATCGACGGGTAAGCTTCTACGATCGACGAGGAAGCCATATGTATGCCATGTGCTACTTAAGAAATTTAACGACTTGCAAATTCATGTTTACCTACACGATTTCACATATTGTGTGCCCCGCATATTATATTAATACTAGTTCATGTTGATCAGAAGAATGTTCTTTAATACTTTTTACAATTTTTAAGACCAGTTTAATTATAGTCCCGGTATATTGTTGACTGGCCTATTGGTTAGTGGGCCTGACTGCTAAACCGGAGGACGTGGGTTCGATTCCCACACAGGACAAATCTTTGTGTGATGAGCATGATAATTTGTTCTGTGTCTTGGTGTAATTTATCCATAATATGTATGTATTTAGAAATATATAAGTATGTTTATCAGTTGTCTGGTTGCTAAAATACAGGCTCTGCCTAGTTTGAGATCGGATAGCCGTGTGTGAGTTTTCCCATGATATTATATTATATATATTATTGCAAAAGCCTAGTAAAGAGAACGGGGTACCACTCTGGTGGAAGGAGCCGGTAGTAGGTAGTACATAACTCCTGTGCATGTTACCCAGAGCGTAGAGTAGTAGTAGTAGAGTAGTCCATTAAAAATTCTAACGGGTCAAAAAAAAGACTGTCTCTATCTACTTCCACAGCATCACTTTGTATTGAGGATTAACTAGTAATGATACACTTGATACAATTTGTAAAAATTAATTAACAAAATAAATTTGCGTATTTGTTTAGCGAGAAAGCCAGTTGGGAGGGTTGTGGCGGCGGCAGACAGAAGGAAGGGGCTAACATCAATAAATCTTTGGTGGCTCTTAGCAACGTCATCTCCGCACTAGGTGAGAGCAAAATAAAATTAATGGATTTTCATGTGTCACTATTATAACAAAATGATAATTTTATCCTAAATTATTAATTATACGAAACAAAATGCTTAAGTATCCTTGGATTAATGGCGTTTTTGCGTGTCTTGTAAAATGTATCATGTTTTACTAGGCTACTCTAGTTAGGGACATCTTTTTGGTATTCGCCTGTGTTAATAAATTGACTTAATATATTATATTTCAGTTAGTAACGGCGCTGGTCGTGGTAGGTTTGTCCCATACCGCGACTCGGCCCTTACGTGGCTACTGAAAGACTGCTTTACAGGAGGTGCTGGGACGTTCATTATAGCTAGTAAGTTGATAAGTATATATGTACTACATCATATTCGTCCTGATAGCCTCCATTTTCTGCTTTAAGTTTTCATTGAACCATTTTATCCAACTACATTTAACTAAATAATCTATTTTTCACACTATTTACTATCGTTGCTATCGTGTCTGCTATTAATTATTCAGTGCACTGTTGCTACTTCGTTTATGTAAAATCAACAAACACCTTGTTTTTAAAAATCACTGGTTGCTATTTACAACTAAACTGGTTTTAGGAAAGCTACCAAATTCAATGATCTTAGAGATCTGGCCTTGGCATACATAATTTAATGCATTAGTTAGGTATGCGTGATTATGACAGACATTAGCCACTTCAATAAAATGTTGAAATTTCTCTTGATCTTGAACCGAATAGCGATCATCCATGTACGTAACATTCAAGTTAAAAATTATTTTCTATTAAGTTTTGTCTTGTAACAACTTGAAAAGTTATGACTGACATAATTTACGGATAACGATATTAGTTAATCTTTTGAGATATTTTTCAAATATACTGATACTGATGATTGAGTGGAAAAAAACTATTTAATTACTCATATATCGCCGTCGGTTTTATATTTTTAATAATTTATTTATAGCTGTTTCGCCAAGTGCTGCATGTTACGGTGAGTCGGCATCGACCCTGCGCTGGGCGGCCCGAGCTCGTCAGCTGCCAACCCCACGAGCTGTCACCTGCAGCTCTCTAGTCGCTTCCCGGGCTGCACTGCAAGCTCAGCTCAACCAAATAATCGCTGAACTTACCAAGAACCATATCCGATATGTAATAGACCTTGCATTGATTTATATATATTTTGTACGGTGCCTACTTTCATCCATTGAATTAAGATGTGGAATTAAGTAAGTATACCAATTATTTTTTACAGATACCTGAGACTGGGGGCATTACATTCGACGAAGAACATTGGACATTACGAGCAAATGAACTTAAGGCACAAACAGATGATTTAAATAAACCAGCAATCATAGGAAATCTTATTGATATGATGCGTCCTAAGGTTGACGCTAACAACTCAGAATCAACTGCATCGTCTGCTGCTAGTGGCAGTTCAGATGTCATTAATGCGATGGATAAGAACCTTAAGCTTACAAATGAGGTTAATAAAGAAATGGACAAGTTATTTGGACCTCCCTTAGAGAGAGCTAGCAGCGGGAATGACTTGAAAGTGATCGCACCTCTTAGACATAAAAAGAGACAATATAGATCTCAAGAAGTTTTATCGATTGATAAAACGTCGATGGCAGGACAGCCAAGTAGTTTAGCGAATACCCTCCCCAGTC
The DNA here is from genome assembly GCA_932294365.1 of Diachrysia chrysitis. Taxonomy (NCBI): domain Eukaryota; kingdom Metazoa; phylum Arthropoda; class Insecta; order Lepidoptera; family Noctuidae; genus Diachrysia; species Diachrysia chrysitis. Next base: position 7,313,011 of record OW028661.1, read on the forward strand.
AAAGTGAAGTCCAAATCAATGAAGTACCTAATTCGGCAAAGCTTAAGGTCCCACAAATAACTATTCTACATGATAACCAGAGAGCAGAAATTGTCGCTTCGGTCACTGAAAGACTGTATTCAAAACTTAAAAAGAAAGAAGAAGCCGCTGTTTCTAAAATGGAATCAATGGTTGACAAGAAAATAGTTGAACCACTGAGTGAGTTAAAAATATGTACAAATGCAAGACAGAGACTAATGGAGCTAAGTCAGAAAGCTTTGCGAAATAAAAGGAGGATTGGTATACCGGCACACACACAGACGCGAGCGACGGTAACTCGAGTAAAAGATCAAGCTATCGACGTACAAAGTGATTTATACTCGTTCATTATAAAGAGTGGGTGTCCATTTACATTATGCCGTGATGTAGCTACTGAGACGGTCCCTATGACACCTCGATATAAAGAAATAGCTGTCGGTCCCACGGCATCTTTAGATTTTAGTGACAGATCTACAGAAACAAAACGAGTAGCTTATAAAAACTCGTATATGATGACTGATTTTGCGACCAAACAAGAAAACTATACTCAAACGCAAGTAGTACCGCCACCTAGAAGAAGGAAACGTGTTTCAAATGTAGCAAAACACTGTTGTAGTAAGAATACTGGTAATAATTCTGAGGACTCTACAGTTGCTCCTGTGATAAGTATTAACATATCACAATCGTACCCAGTAGACTCCGAATCTGAAAGTGATGATAATTCTGAGGTTGTAGACTTAAAGAACAGCTTATCCAGCGCTGTAACAACCACTCCAGACCTATTAACGAATCATAGTACTGTAGAACCACAAAATGTGATAGAGATGGGAGAAGATGAAATCACTGTCTTAGTGAATGTCTCAGATAATGCTAAGGGTCCGTTACAAAATGGAAGTGCATCAAATTCTAAAGAGTTAAACAAACATAGTGAAGAATTTCCAGAAACAGATGACTTTGCACTACCGAAAGTAAATCCAAATTCTGTTAAAACATCAAAATCGGCAGAGATTAAAAATATGATATTAGGGCGCAACGAAAATATTTATCCGTATAATATAATACTTTCTCCTCCAAGAGAAAGAGATTCAAAACGGATTGTTACTTTTAAGGACGATGCAGGTCCAATCGTTACTGCAGATGATGTTGTTGTAAAGTGTTGTGACAATACAAATAAAAACGAAAATGTTTCCGAATTTACTTCATCTGATAAAGACTTTCCTGTAGAGAAAGATTACGAGAGTATATATTCCGATTCAACAGAATCTAGTAAAATGGACTCAGATTCTTTTATTTGGAAGAAAGGTGGTAGTAGAACATTGGGTAACCTTAGGAAAAATTACGTGCCTGTTTACAAGGGTACTAAATATAAAACAACAAAACCGAGAGAGCGAAGTGATCTTTATAGCTTAAAATCTGAAAATAATCCAAGAAGTTATTCAAATTGTCGACTATCTGAAAATAATATTGATGTAAGTTCTACGGATAGTCGAGAAACAGACACTTCAGAATATAGGTGTAGACGACGCAAATCTTATTTCGACAGCAAATTTTACGGTAGCGAATATGATGATGATAAAATAAATGAATATAAGAATATCGAAAGAAAAATATTTGAGTCGTGCAATAATCTAGAAGACTCTGTAAACAAATATGAGGACCATATCACGCATTATAAAGATGGTATAAATGGTTGCGTAGAAGCACCATCTCGGCGACCTAAAGAGTATTTGCAGCATTTAGTACAGTTAAGGAGAGAAGTTGTGAAAGCAGAAAGCGATAACACGGACAGTTCTATAGATGTTTCTCATAAGTAATTTATTTATATAATTGGCTTCGTATAAAAATAAGCATAAATAATTATCACGAATGTATTTTTGTTACTAATATTTGAATAATAAAAGGAATTTCTTATTAAAACTTTTTTCTAAAGTTCTTGTTTTAATCCAACTTCCTAAGTTTTTAAATATTAATAAAGAATACATCTAGGACACTTAGTAATATTCAAGTTCATGGACTAAGCATGCGTTTGTTGCCTTGGCTGTATTAGATTTGATATTATGAAATAGTCGAGCCTAGAGTCAGGCCTAAACACACAACTAGTGGTCGGCGTTGCTGCAGCACAGTTTATACTTGCGGCGCGAACGCACGCAAATGACGCCAAAATAAAATATATGAGCAATGATGTCAGAAAAATATTAAAATTAATTATTAATTTATATTAAAGTTGATATTTTACGATCAAAATCGACCGTATGAGTGTGTATGTGTTTATATGTAAATTAGGGGAACAATAACAAAAGTGCGTTTAAAAAATGTCGTTCATATTTACGCAAATATTTAATTTACGGACAGTGGTAGTTATTATTTTTACTATTATATATATAGTTCTGTGGTTTCGACACAAATTCAACTACTGGGCAAGAAGAGGTGTAATTGGACCCAAACCAGAATTCCTCTTCGGACATATTAAGAATGTGATTAAAAGGAAGGAACAGTTTTTCCAGCCTTATTATGATAACTACTTCAAGTACAAGCATTTGCCGTATATTGGCATGTATTCTTTCCACCAGCCTGTGCTGTCTATACATGACCCAGATATCGCCAAGCTTATGTTGATAAAAGACTTCGATTACTTTCAATCGCGAGGAACATACGCTGGTGGCGTCGGGGATCCTTTAGCTGCAAATCTGTTCAATATATTTGGGAAAAGATGGAAGGTTCTACGCTTAAAAATGACTCCGACATTCACGCCTGGAAAACTAAAAACGATGTATCCGATAGTTGAAGATATTGCAACGAGAGCATTAAATTACGTCGACGAACTACACCCAGAAGAGAAAACAGTGAATTTTTCAGATTTCTATTCTAAATATGCAATGGAAATAATAGGCAATGTCGGTTTTGGTGTCGAGTGCAACGGTTTTAAAAATCCTGATTCTGAGTTTTACATCAGAGGACACGAATATTTTGATCACAAATCACATTACTGGTAAGATTTAAAAATGTCTTTTCTGCGCTTATCGTATTTTAGGTAAACATAAAGTTTAATTTATGTAACATCCAGCTCGCAGCCATTTCCTCAAGGGTTAACCGCAAGTATAGTTTCACAACTTTGTAGTAAAGTTACCGGTCAACGTTAAGGGCCATACCTATTTCTGGTTAAACTTAAAGATTAATACAATCAATGGAAGTGGTGGTTTTAACCAAATTATGTATACTTAAAATAGTTACATTTTTAGAAAATCCAGTAAGTACCTATACCATAATATTATTTACAGTTATTGTTTATTCATGTAAGCGAAACATCCATGGCTCAGATAAATCAGATAAAGTAAATGTTAGTCTGATTAATTATTACTAAAATCTACTAATTATTTTACGACCTCCGTGGTCTATTAGCGTACATACCGGATTTCAAGGTGTCTAGCTCTGGAGTCCCAGGTTCGATCCTCGGACGGGTCAATATATAAAATCACTTTTCTACATTGTCTTGGGTCTAAATGTTCGAGGTACCTTCGTTGTCTCTGATACGATAACAAAAGTGCTTTAGCTACTTAATTCAGGTTCAGAGCAATGTATTGTGAAGTTGTAAATATTTATTAAAAAAATGAAGGCATATTAGGTATTGGCCCCTTTTCAAAAGTCCTGTAATAACTAACAAAGTATTATTGTTTTAGGAGACTAATTCGAGCGTTCGCTTTCTTCGCTCCAGATACATTTGACAGTTTGAAGATAAGACGGATAAGCTCCAAAATTGAGGATTTTTTCTATGGCATAGTAAAAAGCACAGTTGAGTATCGTCAAAAGCATGCAGTTACGCGAAATGACTTCTTGCAGACACTAATTGAATTAAAGAATGAAAATACAGTTGATGAAAAAGGTATGTAGCACGTACCTAATTAGAAAACCGACAGCACGGACGGCAAAGTGGTATAAAATAGTCACCTTTTATTGTACATACAACGTACTGCGGGTTCGGTCCCTGTATGCGCAATAGGCGTACCTATATAATATACTACAAATTACGGACATCCTATTAGATATTAAAATAAAAAAGCATAATCTACTTTAGTACACGCAAATTTATGTATATTTTTTGCAAATTTTGCAAAATCAGTTTCGAATAATTTATTTTAGCTGCGACACTTGGTGATTTAAAGCTGGTCTGGTGTCGTCACACGCAAATGAACACACTTATCTCATTGGTGTATTTGTTCTTGATTACTTGCGTGTGACCACGTGTTTGTATTTGGCTATTGCCTGACATTGCAGAAACAGCGCTTTGCCGCAAATTTTGAAATTTAAACTTTGTTATTGATTTTTAAGAAAAATAGTATGGTTTCCCTGGAATACGTAATGTAGTATATAACATGCATATTATATAGAATAATACTATTAATCCACTTTCTAAAATTTGTCAAATAGCCTTATGAATTACTAATCCACCGCACAGTCATTTCTTTCTAGTCGATTTTCTTTTACGCTAACACTAATAAAAGACGTATTATTTGTATTTGTTTTTAAGTAAATTTTTTAAACTTGTTGTTTTGTTCTCGTTAGAAATTATAAAAAAATATAATAACAGATTACCAACAATAAGTACCTAATTAAGTATTTCAAATGTTAAAAATATTACAAAATTATGTTAAATGTGGCAACAGCCGACAGAATAGGCGAGGGCCAGCCCCTGTAGCCAAGTGACATTTCTACAAGCGTGACATGATATAAATTGCTTAAATGACTAACACACACATAAGTCACGTGACTTAGACTTGTTCCTTTCATAAGTACATTTAAGCGACACGATCAGCGTTCACGCTTGTACGAATGTCACTTAGCTCTCTCCTACTCGGCCAGCTAAAATTTATAAACCAAACCTTTTTAGGGAAAAAAATAACATCGCTTATTGCACTACAAACGTTGATTAATTTACTCATTTCTACAAATTAATACTCATTTCAGACGATATAAAATGCTCTTCAATCACACATGTCCCTTTCACGATGACGGACGTGGCGGCGAACACAATGCTGTACATGATTGCTGGGTACGAGACCTCAGCCACCACAGGCCAGTTCGCAGCCTATCAACTGGCTCTCAACCCTCAGGTCCAGGCCAAAGCCAGGGAAGAAGTGCTCACCGTACTAGCCAAATACAACGGCGAATGCACCTACGAAGCTCAAAATGAAATGGGATACTTAAATATGGTGCTAGACGGTGAGTTTATAAATATATACAAATATATGTACCTACTTAGGTAATCTTTGCGCAAGCGAACTCTTTTAAATTTACAGAAACCACGAAATACATTAATTAATTCTTACTAAACTTATGTATTAGAATGTCTATTTTTTGTTTAAATTACAATTCAGTAATCGCACCATTCCTTTATGTTGTAACTTTTTATTTAGTTCATAAAAATAACTTTACTTCATGAAATAACTTCATAAAATATTGACCTCATTGGTCCGCTGAATTCTACCACGGCTGCCAATCACGCGTTAAACTTTGGTTCATCCGACCTAAACCTTACAGAAGTATAACTTTTTTGTTAAGTTATGGTTACTCGAGTTAGAAGTTCTGACGCTTCCCGGACACCACGAGATCATACTACCGGTATATAAACATTTTTTTTTCTATTGCCCCAATCCAGAAACAATGCGGATGCATCCATCAATGAGGGCACTATTCCGAAGATGTAACAGAGATTATAAGTTGCCCAACAGTGACCTAGTGATAGAGAAGGGTACCATGGTGTTCATCCCTACGCACGCGATACATATGGACCCGGACATCTTCCCGGACCCACACAAGTTTGACCCTGAAAGGTTTGCCCCGGAGAAGAAAGCCAAGCTGCATCCGTGTCACTGGATGCCTTTTGGAGAAGGACCCAAAAAGTGTTTAGGTGGGTATCTTATCTATTTGTGGTTGCAATCTCAGTTCTCAGCTCTACCCTTTTTTCCAGGTGTTTTTCTGCTATTCGGGGTGGAGACGAACCCAATAAATAAAAAAAAAAACATGAAAATCGGTCCATCCGTTCTTGAGTTATAAATGGTGTAACTAACTCTACTAAGCTTTATAATAAAGATATTTATTTAAAATGGGTTATCGGCAGTTTCTCGTCTTTTGAACTACCATTTAGTTCTGAGTACCAGATAGTAGGTATTATATTTGGTAATTAATCAGCTTGACCACATGGAGGAAAACAAATAGTAAACTAAGTATACTTAACGACCTTTAATTGTTATTATTTTTACTAGGAATCGCTTATTCCTAAGGGTTTTAGGATTTTTGAGCAAATCCTACGAAGTTAGTTTTGTACCTAGTTGATCTCACCTTTAAGTAAGTTGTGCAATTCTGAATCATGAATGTTGTGCATCTATTGGTGTTGTTCTTGACATGCTGGTAGTAAAACGAGTCTTAGTGACGATTCAACTCACGTAAGTAGATTTGCAACTATGATGAAATACAAGAAGGAATGTAAAGGGTGAAAAGAAAATCAGGTATCTAAGAAACTAAGATAGGCACCTACACACACCTACATTCTCAAGGTGTACTTACACGGGCAACTAAAATTGGGCAATTCTTGGCAATGTCTATACAATTATGTATTTACATACATTGCCATTCGCTAGGTGTTGCCGGATGACATTGTCGTTAATCGCGCAATTAATTGCCCGTGTTAATGTTCTCTTCCCAAAAATATGCTCACTTGAGTAGATTTATTCAGATCTGTGCCCTTACTCTCCAATTTAATTTTAATTCTAATACACTGCTAATGTAAAATTGATATTAGTTTATCAGGCAGGAGATTCAGTTTTCTCAAAAATAATGCTGGCAATGGAAGGCAATGACTGGAATCTAAACATAGAGTATTTTTTTGTGTGCCTGCTAAATTAATAAATAATTTGCATTGACATTTTATTAAAATTAAAATTAAACTGGAGAGTAAGCACACTGACTGCCATTAAACTAAGAGATTTTTTAAGGTTTCAAACTATAACTAATTTAAACTATAACCATTAAAAATACGTACAACAAACATAGGCTGTAACTAATTATGATTGTAATTTTACCTACTTACAATATTTGTATTCAATTACTTACATAATTTAATATTGCATCGTATATTGATCTCAGCATTACTATACCTAGTCTATTTGAATTCATATAGAAATAGATATTATTTGCACTTAAAAAAATATAAACTTTATGCAAGTGTAAATAAAGTTTATTATAGACTGACTAGTACTGTTGAAAAACTTACTCATAAAAAATATGATTTAGCGTAAACTGAACCCTAGAAGTAGGATTATAGTTATTTTTCCCCAAATTCATGTTTGGCGTAAAATTGGGTATTTGAAAGATTTTTTTTATTTCATTTTGGAAATATTTATTACAAACTATGTCGAGTTGTAAAAACGGTAGATTAATAACTTTTATATTGAATTAGTTACAAGCATTTTAATAGTTAATTAGACAGAGTAAGGTATCTATCCTAAGGTGACGTCACCTTGGTAATTCTCCATACTAATCTGGGGATGCCTCGTACAAATCATCGTTTTACGAAAAGGAGATAGAGCATGCGTCATCTACTAACTTTAAAATCTTTTAACTTTTGTATACGTGTATATTTTTTGATGTTATTTCGCAGTTCTGCTTCAATTTATGACGACCTCCGTGGTCGAGTGGCGTACACTCCGGTTTCAAGGTGTCGCCAGCTCTGAGGTCCCGGGTTCGATCCCCGGCCGGGTCAATGTAGAAAACAACTTTTCTACATTGTCTCGGGTCTGGGTGTTTGTGGTACCTTCGTTGTCTCTGAATTCCATAACACAAGTGCTTTAGCTACTTACTTTGGATTCAGAGCAATGTATGTGATGTTGTCCACATTTATTTATTCATTTATTTATTCATTTATTTATTTAATACTATTATTAGAAATATTTGTAATAAATAAATAATTCGATGGTAGTAAAACCCAATTGCGAACGCAGTATACCTACCATGTTAACGTTTTATAAGTTTACCAACCAATAGTTGTAATCAAAATAATTGTAGTCATGAACTGAGGAGTTTAAAGAATGTGTTTGCAATTATTTTAATAATGTAAGTAATCAAATGGTCGAAGATCAAGGTCTGACACTGACCTCTTTCTATTATATTTTTTCATGTAAGTATCTAAATAATATCACATTTAAAATAAGTTTATCTACAAACAATTTCATAACTAAACAATGATTCTATGGGTTTAATGTGTCAGGGTAACTGCACTTAGATTTTTGCACTCAACGTGTAAATACACACGCAAATGAAGGTTACTTTTATATTTGAGAGCTTGTTATTGTTGATTATATAAATAACATAAAGATTGTTGACTCCAATGTCAATGTTCGTATAGTAAGACAAGGCTAAATAAATCCGTTCCGTCCAAGCTGTGTGCTTGCTAGTTTATGAGAAATAAAACTAGCTAAAATTTACAGTTTGTAGGTACAAACTGTAAATCTTTTGTTAAACTTACAATGTGGAATGTTTCATAAACTACAAAGATCTCATCTTTTATGTACCTAATAATAAATCTAAACAAGCAACAATACAGCTAGTAAGTAAAAAAAAATAAAAAAAAAATACTACCCTACTATGTAATAAATATTTTGAGGACTAAACAAATTAAAGACATAATATGCCATCCTAGCACAGGTACGAAGTGCGTGGAACAAGGAGATCCCAGGCCTTTGCCCTGCAGTGAGACAAAACGGGCTTATTAGATTAGCTTAAATAACATGGTTCCCAAAAGTCGACTATTTTTACGTTGTATAATTATGATATAGGTACCTACCCAGTGTCACTCTGGACTGAATCTAACGACACATCTCAAACTAATATCCATCGAGCCGTTAAGGCTGCAGAGTGTGCCAAAGAAATATACACACAAACTCTCGAAAAACATAAAAGATAACACTCCATCTGGAGCAGTCGGGTGAAAAAAAACGTTCCATTTCATTTCGATCCTACTTCTCTCTTAACAATTCTTTATGTACATAAAGTTTTTTTGGAATTCGTAGAGTATGCAAAACTCTGTAACGCTAAATTATAATATTTATTATTTAATTCAACTATTGTATTAACAGGAGTACGGCAGGGCTACATCCAATCTAAGATGGCGTTGATCAAGGTGCTACAAAACTACGAGTTGATCCTAGACCAAAGAACGGCCGTGCCGATGAAGATAAAAAACTCGTCGCTTGTCTATGCCGCAGAGGGAGGAGTCTGGTTAAAACTGAGAAGACTTGAGACGTAGGGGTTTATTAAGTTAGACTAAGCTCCGGATTCTGAAAGGCATACACGAAAATTAGTTATTCAATCACCTTTTAAACCTCATGTTAAACGCTGTGATTGGTTGTTAGTGTTTTGGTCAACTAATCAAAGTCGGGATTTACAATTTATTTTTCAAAACATTCAATTTATCAGTCTTTCAGAAACCGGGGGTAAATATAGTTAGATATTATATTACTGTACTTATTTTAATAAAGAGTAACCTGTGAGAGACATACATTTAGTCAAAACATAAATTGAATTTAACGTTCGCTTGATATACTAATGTACAGAAGTGTGATTTAAAAATATCTATTACACATACTGTAAATATAAATAAGTAAGTGAATAAAATGATTTTCTTAATACAAGTAACTTAAATTATCACAAGAGAAAAAGGAAAAGCCCGCATAAAAGAAATTTTGTAAGATGACAGTGAAACAAGTACCTATTTTTTTTTATTATAATATACCTAAGTATCTACGATAGTTTATAATTATATAAACATAGGTTGCTATTTAACGCATGGCCTTCAGGTCCGAAAGTAATCAGTTGCTGTTCTATCTAGGTTAGCTAGGTCGTCAAAGCTTTAAATAATAATTATCTTTAGGTTATTGTATGTGGTTCAGTTTTCAGAGCATAGTGTCAATAGTGTCAAACAAACCTGAGACGATGTTAAGTAAATGTACATTAATCTGCTTCGTCCTCACAAATTTAAACAGTGTTATGATTATGATAACCCAATATATTACAATTTTAGTATTGCTTAACTTGGCTGTTTATGTTCTCTTCAGAAATCGGGAGATTTATAAATTTATAGTTGATTAGGAATTAGGCCGACTTTGAAGCCGCGGGCAAAGGTAAACCCTTTTCAGAGTTCATTTTAGAAAGATAGAAGTCGTTCGGGTAACCTTAAAATAAAACAAATAATTGATCAAGAGCTCAAAACCTAGTTTAGTGGTATTCTAAGCACTGTCCTCAGTCAAACTCTAGGCACAGCGTAAGACGTATCGACCTTGACCAGTGAATGGTTATCGACTGCATTCGTTATGCAAGCTTCGAGTATTATACCTTTATCTATACTTATATTATAAAAAGGCAATAACTTTTATGAGGAGTATTCATAATTATTTAAAACAAAACGGTTTACTCACGTATATTCTCGGGATCACCCGACTAGTTTCCGATTCGTTTGTAGGTATGTGTGTATGTATGTAACGAATAAACTTAAAAACTACTGGGCCGATTTTAAATATTGCTGCATTATTCCAGATTAACATAGGCTATAGGAAGCCCGGGCGGGTCACTAGGTAATACATACAACGTGTCGTTTTGCATTATTTCATTCATTGTCGTGGATCAGGGGCGCATGAAAAAACGTCGCTCCTTTTATCAGCAAGTCACAACCCCAAGTCTTATAATGTTTTTATTATCTTATAGCCTTGGGACAACTCACACACGACACGACCATCTGATCCCAAACTAGACAGAGCCTGTAATATAGCAACCAGACAACTGATAAACATAAGTAAGTTTAAGTTTTTCCTTCTATTATTTGTATTTAATTACAAATCTTCGCTCCGCATGCGTTAATGCGTAACAAATAATTAAAATAATAAACATAAGTACTTATATATTTCGAAATACATATTATAGATAAGTAGAATTTGACGTATCTACCTGAACGCTTAGAATTTAACGGTTTGATGGTTTGGTGAGTGCATATAGAAAGGTAAAACCTGGTAAAACAAACTTTGGAATCAGCCAATTTTTTTTAATGCGAACGAATTCGCACTTTGACGTATGTACTCTATACTCAATACTCAATTCTTTATTAGCATTCCATAAGTCAAATACAGGTGGTACATTTATGAGCTAGAAACATTATGGACCCGGTAGGGCACAGCTTAAAGAAGTTGGAGAGATATGCAGCTTATTACTAAAATTATAATTTTTATATCTTAAATACTTTCATAAAACTATTTATTAATAAAAATAATATAAAAATGTTTTGAATGTGTGTGTGATTATATGTGTGTGTATGTGAGTATATGTGTTTGTGTGTGTGTGTGTGTGTTTATGTATATAACGTATAGGTAGAGGGGCTTATTCCTAAAGACAGTAATTTATATGAATTGTTTGCATTATCTTTTTATTAATTTATCATCGTTGTATTCTTTTATAGTATAGTAGCATTTGGAATGAAGAAAGTTCTTTAATTTGTTTATAAATAGATTAGTTTTCTTTTCATCTTTGATTGTTTTTGGTAAGTTATTATATATTTTAATTGACATAACTAGTGGACCGGACGAATGTATTTTTAGTTTGGATGTAGGTAAATTTAATCTATTTTTGTGTCGTAAGCTGTATTTATTTTGAATATCTTTCCGGGTAGTATAAAATTCAGGGTGATGTCGCACAAATTTGCATACTTCTAAGATGTACAAACAGTATGTACCCTAATTAAGTCAAGTCATTTCATCATACTTGGTGAGAGATAAAATATGAAATTGATCACAGAAGTTAGTGAAGGTAATAGGATTTCTTTCATATTTATTTGTTAATAAGTAGGTATAGCACTTTAATAATCAACAGATTAAATTGTCAGCACTTAACATTTGATATTAGTCTTGTTTTTCTTTAGGAGCTGTTTGTGTTTCTTTATCGACGTCATCTTTTTTCTCCGGCGCCGATTCAGAGCCGCTGTCAGATTCGAGTGGTTTGTCATCTCTCTCTGTTATCTGGACTCGCATGGCACCTCTAGTTTTCTTACTCTTATCAGTTTGTACTCCAATGGTTTTTAAATTTGATTTTTTAGATTTAATTTTGGTCGTATCATACTTTTCGTCTGGCGTACCTTGATCATCATCTGTGAGTGGAATATCTAAAATGTTTTTCATATCCGTCGACAAGTTCAATTCTGATACTGCTTGTAGTGCCTTTGAAGTTGTCGGCTCATCGAATGCAATTCTCTGTTCTCTAAAATCATAAGATTCTTTAACTTTTTTAACCATACGTTCTAGTGATACAAAGCTTTCTGATATCATTAGCTCTGCAGTATCTTCAGGGAGGTCAGTTGTAGGTTGTGTAATTTCAGGTGGTTTGGTGTCAGAGGGTTTCGAAGAAAGGTGTTCCTGACCCAATTGTCTGGTTATATTTATTTCTTGACTCCCCGCATCGCCTTCGGAGCGACTAGAAATGACACTAGTGGTAGAAGGTTCTGAATCCGAAACATGTGGAGTTTCCGGCATGTGCATTGAGTCTAGTAAGTCATACAGCGCTTTTACTATAAATTGATGTTCTTTGTCAACAGATTCATATGCTACTAGTCTGGCTAGTCTTTGTCTTTCTTCAGGAACCAGTGAGTGTTCAGAAATTTGTTCGCTGTACAACCGCGAATACCGCTGTATCTCTGACTCATCATATAACTTTGTTATTTCGTCTTGGTCATCGGAAATAGTCCTTATTAGGAATTGATCTAGGGCATCAGGTTCGCTACCATCTAACCAAACGTCGGGAGAAACTGTTCTTATTTGGACCTCATTTTTTTCCTAGATGAACAAAATAAGCTGCTGTGTTAAATCATCTTTAAAACTCGGTTTTTATGATTGCCAAGTTCTAAAGGAAGATTATTAAACTAACCAGTATTTTATCGATGTCACCATGAAGTCGTACATTAACGCGTACGAGTTGAAAGTCTACAGCTAAAAGGACGCGAACTAAGGCTAGCAGGGCAGACAGCAACCAGCAGGCGGTGTGAAGCCATGCGGACAAGATCGTCAATCGAGTGGCTTGATACACGCCACGGATGCGACGCTCATAAGTCAGAGTCGCCACATTTACAGTATACGTACACCTGTTTACAAAATTTGGTTGTTATAATAACTTCCCTTTAACAATATATTTTTTACTTATAAATTCTAATAAATTCTACGTATAATAAATATTTTTTGTTGATAATTTGTCACCTAAAAAGTCAAATTGTATGAATGTCCGTCATAAACGGAGTTTTATTTTAAATGAGTTAGAAATGCAGAATAAACTTATTCTACTTTCTTTACTTAACATTTATGTGGTTAAAAAAAATGGAGATAGAACATAGGATGGTAGAACTTGCATGTTTTCAGGTATTGGTTTAAGTTTAAAAGAGTTCATACCTACATACATACCATTTATTTATTCTTGCAAGTTTTATTAATGCATAAAATACGCACGTGGAACTTCCAGTTATTTCTCCCAATTTAAGACAAAGTTCTTGCAGGCCGTAGTGGGTGACGGCAGACGAGTAAATACACAGGCCACTCATCGCCAGCGAGAACAGGAACACAGGTGGCAACACTCGCCACGGACGTTGCAAACTATAACATTATATCCTAAAGTCAAACTAGCTTTTGTGGGCGCCTCCGTTCACGGGAACTGTCGGAATGGAAAATAATATATACCTATTAATAATCCTCCCTGGGGTCTCTAAATTGTCTTTCGGTATAGTACCTTGGTAAAAAGACGATTTAACCAGCAATGCAAAAAGATAACAAAACGTAAACCAGTAGACATACGGGTAGGTCCAACTTTTAAGACGCTTGGTGTGATAATTAAAATAATACTTACCCTGACAAAGTCCTGCTTCCAGTGGAACACATCAGAAACATGGTGGTCCACACCAAGCCGAAGATACCTGACACTAGCGGCACGTACGTCGGCAGGGAACAGGTGCTCTTCTCAACCCATTGGGTGCTCAGGAAATCCACTGGCACTGTTAAAAATCATAATCAGATTAGAATAATAACGACGAGATTTATAGACCTGAAAAACAATTGTTTTATTTATTATATTTTCTGTTCTATATATCTGACAAGACACAGAGGAAAGTATTATAATAAACAAAGGGAGGCCTATGCCGCAGTAGGTTATACAGAGCTAAAGATAGTAATGCTGATATATATATTATAACGCCATTTTACAGATTTCTTAATTAGAGGTAAACTTCGTAAAGGTTCCCGCATCGTGTTGCCATATACTTAGCTATAATGGATAAATATTAACTTTTACTTTAGGGGTTTAAATATGAAGTGAATCTCAATTCTCCAAGTAAAAATAAACTGAGAAATATTAAAGTGAGAGTACTAACTGTCGGCAAGGTCCTTGGTGGAGGGTATGAACTCGTAGATGACGTTATGTCGCAATGAAGTTAAGGAGAGGAGTTTGGGGAACAGCACGCACTTCTCGTCGAACAGGTACATCAGCATGTGAAAGCAGAACGTGCAGAACGAGCCGAACACAAACGCCAGAAAGAATAGCAGGAGATGGGCACCTAAGGAACAGGCACGACTGTTGAGGATTAGGTACAGATTAGGGAAATAAATGTGGGATGTAAATAAAAAGAATCTACTTCGTGGAACTCCTTTGTGGTTACATAATTAAATAAGGCAAGTAGGGTAAAAATTGGATGACAAAGGCTGGTTGTCTGAAATTCGGATGCTTCAAACTGCCATGCCTTACTATGGCATAGTTTGTACTCGGTTAAGTACGATGGAAGTCCAAAGGAAACCGAACAAAGGCTCATAAGCCGACACAGCTTGGTAAAAGACGTCCTCTCAATTCGTGCCGATGCTCATAAAACTAGACTCGACCTATAAGAAAACTAATACCCAAACATACCATAGACTCCGGACCCACGTCGGCCGCAGTAATGAAAATATGTGCCGGTGTGTTTACAGTACACCTGAGCCATGTGAGTGTAGTATCTTCCCTCAAATAATGGCCTACTTAAATGAGCTGCCCAGAATGCCCTACCACCTGCTCACGCGAGGACCAGTGTACAAGGTCAAGGACTGATGGAATGCTATTTGCTTAGCTGAGTATTGGTCTGGGAAAATTTAACTGTCACTAACCGACACGCTAAGAAGAAGAAGCAGAGGGAGTTAGAACTAACCTCTCACCGTTAAAGAAGGGAAAATTTCAAGTTACGTACCTTTCCATACTCCATTGATTTCAGATTCACTTCTCTCAATCAATCTGTATTCGTTAAATAATGGAACTCTACTCATTTTCACTGTATTATTTATTTTAACGGCATATTAAATAATATTCTGTAATTATTGACAGCACATTTCAGGGTGACTTTTATGCTGTGAAACAAAATAAATATTTTCCAAATAGGTTCTTTCTGTCCAAATCCAGACCTATACAAAGTATTACAAGTAATTTGACTTTTACCTTTACCTTAATATCTACTTACATGGTACATATGGTACCTACTTTTATACGGCATAGGATTCCGGCGCAGCTGCGTTTTTGTGTGCACGAGTACTTAATGTATTTCGCGGGGTTCACTGTGAATCTTTAAGTCTCAGTAGAGCTGTCGCTTGATCGACACATTATTCGGTTATTAAAGATTTCAAATCGCAAAGTTATGATGATTCTTTTTATCGCTGTTTACTATTTCTTGAAGTTAGATAAGAGCCGAGTTTCCTTAAAAGACAATTAAAGCTTAGATTCGGAATCTAATTGACGACCTAATTAGGCAATCATACACGTTGCAACGGAAGTAAAGGTTGAAAGTTATACTTAAATACAAATAGGTAGGTTAAGTACAATATTAGGTTAAGACTGGCAAAAGAAGACCTCTGCTTTCCTTTTTGGGTTTACTGGTATTTTGGCGGTACTTGCACAAAGGATCCGACTTCAATGAAATTAATATGGGACCACCTCTCAGGTGCATGTACCCTATTGATGACAAAAATATTTTTTGAAACACTATTGCCGGAGATATTGAGTAACAAACTTAAAAAAACCTAAGGAATTGAGATCCTTTTAAAGTCGGTTAAAAAGTACTTATAACTGTAATGTGCATTTCGTAGCAAGCCTTAATATGTAAAAGTTTATGCATGCATGTAGGTACGTATTTTGTTGCTAAAACACAACAAATAAACGGTCAATGTTTACAAAATAATTGCATAATTTATGAACATGAACATTAGCTATTTTCGATAGATGACTTAATTGTGACCTGCTGATATTGGGTCATCGATAAACAAATTGTTCTACATACTTGTTCTTAAATATGTAGAACTACAAAGGATTTTAGACCTACTTACACCTACATAACAGCGTAGATAAAACTAGATACCTATCTAAATAATGATAGCTATATATTTGAATGGACAGTATCGGCAAAAAGCGAAGAATAACGTAAGTATAATATGCTGTTTTCTGAAATATTAATTAATAAATATAATCACTATTAATTATAATCACATCCTACCATGTAGACATTTTTTGTTGCAGGCAACTTATTTTAAAGTGGAAATATTGTTTAACTAGCAGTTTCCCGCGGCTCCGCCCGCGTGGATGTCGGTTATCGCGTCAAAAAGTACTCTATGTCATTTCTCAGGCTGTAGACTATCTGTGTACCAAGTTTCATTTAAAAAGGTTCAGTAGTTTTGGCGTCAAAGCGCGACTGACAGACAGGGTTACTTTCGCATTTATAATATTAGTAAGGATTAATCAAATGTATGTTTTATATCGAGGTATTTATTTAAGATTTTTTTTTGCACTTTAGGCATTATCTACCAGTCTACAATGGTGGTGTGTAATAAGTGTGGTAGGTGCAATAACATTTGATAAAAAAAGATAGTAACTATCATAATATCTATAGAAATGCATATACATATATGGAAGATACAATACATAAAATACCGTAGGTATTGTTCTTAATGTAATAACCTTACTGTTTAAACATAAAAAGGGAACCTTAGGAATGCAGCAATAGATTGGAACGTTTAAAAAAAAAAAGAATTAGGTACTTAGCTTGAATGCAATCACCATTTGTCAACAACATTAAAGATACCTACGGTCAACTATAAAAGAAGTTATTTATATCCAGGATATTACAACAAACAATACGTCAACACAGACATAGATATAGACAAATATAGAGACAATTAACAATAAACAACAGGTGGTTCAACGAACGGATTTGTCTGCACAAGGTTGCAGATTCGAACCCATTACAGTCAAGTACTAATGTGACTTTTTCAAAGTTATATGTACTTTCTTAATTATTCTAAGACACCATTGACAATCAGTGAAGGAAAACATCGTGAGGAAACCTGGATTCCAAAAAATGGAATCTTAAATCGCCAACCCCCAATAAGGAAGTGTGGTAATCAACGCTCGTTCCTTCTCTATATGAAAAGAGGCCTGTGCCCAGCAGTGGGACATTTATAGACCGGTATTATTATAATACAAGAAATAAAACGCTATAGAGACAAAACGGATCGACAAAGATCGGTATGTGATACACTGGAAGCAATGACCTCACTTTGTGCTGTTTTGATTATCTTTATATAAACACTAAACATTGTTCGCCCTTTAAACCACAACAATAATGTAATGATTAAATAAAATGTTCCTCTAAAATTAATTTTACTTTCATCTTACAGAAAGTCGAAGTTTTAACCCCTATT
Organism: Diachrysia chrysitis; assembly: GCA_932294365.1. Lineage (NCBI taxonomy): Eukaryota > Metazoa > Arthropoda > Insecta > Lepidoptera > Noctuidae > Diachrysia > Diachrysia chrysitis. The sequence goes on from OW028661.1 coordinate 7,330,809, forward strand.
TCCTGTTGGTTCGTTTTTTTTTACCGTTCATGTCCTGTTGCGCATTTAGTTTTATATCAGATTGTTATCTATTTACAAATTTAATATTAAACAAGTTTTTTTTAATATAAGTACTTAACCTTCCTGTTTACATTATTGATTCTGTTTATTTTAGTAAAAATACGATTTCGCCTGAAATTTGAAAGATCTGAAAATTACGATCTTTAGTCTTATTATATCTCAGTTAAATTTCGTAGAAAGTTACGTGTATCAGATTGTGTAAGGGAAAATGAAAAAGACAGAAGGTACCTAACATATCCCATATGACACGCGTACGTAAGGAGAAAACCTGTCATGTAATGAAACTCGAGATAATTGTTCCAGTGTTGATGCACAACAACCGGCCAATGCATACCTTCGACCGACGCGATCATTGATGGTAATCACTGGGCTCCTAGTGATGTACGCAGGTCGATAAACATTATGTCCTCTTGACCTCGAATAGGTCACGGCGGCAATTGAACGCAAGCACAGTTGCACTCTATTCCCGAATTTGAAAGTGTCATGCATGCAATGTGATACTCGAATGATCGAAGATCAACAAATGTATGGCAACGGTTTTAGTTGTTCTTCGGAACAGGCCATTTAAAGAGCGTCGTCTTTAAACAATTTTTTGAATACAATAATCAATAATTCTTTTTGGCTGGACCCCAGAAGTTTGTTACGGTCTGTACGCACGCTAAAATGTTACGAGTTATCCGACAATTCGAGATATTTTCGTTGATCAACTTCTGTGCAAAATTAAACTTGTCATTATGACGTGAGGTCCAGTCGGCAGCCTTATCAGCTTCAAAAGGAAAAACACCCGTTATATACTTATAAAACACGTGTTTACATATTTTATACAATTATTACCTATTCATAGTATTATGCATGTACACATAGGAATGTGTTCTAACACATTTCAAAGCGAAGTTTAAATAAAACAAACCTACATAAATGCACTGAAACAATAAAAATAAACTTTACGTTCCGATTAAAATAAAATTGTTCCGTTCATCATTCGCTGCCACCTAATCTTACTAAGTGAAAATAATATGTTTTGTTACGCATGCATATCAAACGTTCCTATATAGAAGTTATACGAGAAATGTGTAATGATCTTGTATGCCGCGGAATTCAATTGTTGCGCGATTAACTATAATTTTCTTATCGACACTGACTATTTAGCAAACAAGGCACATCATTACGATGGAGTCGGTGACTAGCGCTTGATGCTGATTAACGTTTATGACTAAATATTTGGCTTACAGTGGCGACACAAACAGTACAAATATTTATTTGAACTATGAGGACGTTTGTTTTAATGTGCTCCGTGTTATCAATAATAAACGCTAAAATCATTGACCTATCATCCAGTGGAAATGTATCTTGGACTTTTATAAGCAAAAATGGATGTAAGTGATTGTTTTTGTTTACTATTTTAATTGATTGATTTGTTTACGGTCATCATGAAAACAGGTTATTTAATTAACTTATCGAGATGATAAGAACCCGGACCACGAATTTGTGAGTTATTTAATAATTATTATTATGTACTTACATAATATTTTGTTCAAAATGTTAAAACCGTTCCTCTAATTAATGAATTAAGATATAAGCAATTCTATAACTGTAATAATAAATTTGTAGATATTACCACAGAATAAGAAATAGAAAATTACCTACATTCTAGTAATTAATAATTAAACTATAATTTTCTTACACCACATAAAAGTAAGATGTAAGGGAACAACAAATAATAATATAGGTACCTACCACCTGCATAAACTGTCTGATAACGAATTAAATAAGTTTGAATTTCTAAAACCATCAAGGATATTTCGATTTTTCGTAAATATGTTTAAAATCGAATGAGACGGACCATGTATCGTCCATTGGTGCCTAATGTCATTGAGCTGAGAAAATAGGATGTGTTTACACCAGAGTACTTTTGGGCATAGGTACCTACTATCGAGTTAAATTATCTTTACTATTAAGTTAATCGGACCTAACGTAAAATAAGGTATCTACCTATAGTTCAAACATTAAAGTGCTTTAAAAAATAGGTTCGGATAAGGAATCATCTATATTGAAAGAGCTCCTCTCAAAAAAAAAACTAAGATTCTCAAATATTCTCAATTCGTCGGAATCTTTGTTTTTTATGTTTTTTGTAGGTAGGTACCTATGTTCCCAAATTACTCGAAGAGGCCTAGGCCTAGACTCCTAGAGGAACGATTTACAAAATTCTTTTTTGCTAAAGTCACATACATGGTCATCAGGTCAGGATCTGATGATGGAATTCCAGGAAAATTCAGGCAACGCTCATTTTTAAAGCACGTATTGCGTGTTACAAGTTTTTCATTGATTCTGTTCTAATTTGAAATTATTATCGGTTATTTTGCAGTGTTTTTTCTTTACTATACTGTGTAGGTAATCGATTATTAGGTATCTATTAGGACAAAGGTATTTTATGTGTCTACCTGCTTAAGTGTATTGACTAGGTTTATGATGACTAGATAACTTAACGTAAATAATGTGAGTGAACTTTACAAGGCATAAGATAATTGGCACATAAAAGTTAATAGGAAGGTGTGCATATTGTTATTGTTGTTTTATCCTGCAAAACAGACAATCATATTGAGAGTCTATTAAGATTTATTATAAAATGAGATACAAAACAGCTCTTTGTAGTATTAAGTAAGTTTTATGATTATAAAATAGTTTCCCTTCTCTACCTTGTCTACTTGATGCTTATTTAATGCCTTATATTCCAGCTGTGACAGGACCAGCCACGGTGCCGGGCGGTGTGTACTCAGACTTGCATAATGCCGGGATAATTGGGGACATCCTGACTGGCGACAATGACGTCCTCACGCGCTGGGTGGCCTTCGATACTTGGACCTATACAGCCAAGTTCCAGGGTACTTATACTGTTCTTAAACTCTTTCACAGTTCTAATAGTTGGTACCTACTACCTTCATATTGAGATAGGTTTAATAACGGTTTATTTTTGGGATGCATGATTGTTGAATTAAAAATTCGTCTTTCAAATCATGAGATCATGCAGCGGTATCGACAAATGAACTGTCTGGATAATAATTTCGTAATTTCTATTGCAAGATTAGTGTTGTTTATTTTTCGATTTCTTCTTTCATGCTCTTTCCGATCAAAGAAGCCTGAGATATTTAAACAGGTAGGAACATTTCTTTTTTTTTTTCTTCAGTTAACTTTTATTAATAAGTTTGCTGTTAAACTTTACAGTGACATACGATGACTTAGAGTCCAGAGTAATACACTTGGTGTTCAATGGGCTGGACACAACAGCCTTTATAGTACTGAACGACGATAAACCCATCGGTGCCGTCAACAATATGTTCACGCAATACGTTTTCGACATCAAAGACAAACTTAAGGTCAGTTTGATTTATAATATGTAAGTATTATCGAACATCTATCTTTAGACAGGCTTACAAAAAATCCATCCTATTAAAAATCTAAAACGAGTATTCCATTGCGATGACCCATTTTACAGTAGGTTGTTCGATTTCATTGTGATATATTTTTTTATTTTACAAACCGTTAGTGTCCCACTGCAGGACAAAAGCCTCACCCTTCCCTCTTCCCATTTATCTTTGTTTAATGCTAACATGACACCTTTGTGCGGAATTGGCCTCCTTCCGCGCAAAGGAGTCGAGTTCGATCCGCCATCTTTTCCGAGTCTGCCGCGAGGTCTTTTTTTGTTCTTTATAACCCATTCTGTGGCTGCCTTCGCCCATAGCTGGTCTAGCATTCGATAGATGTGACTAGTCCAATTCAATTTGAGTTTGGCACTACATCAGCAGTTTTGGCTTTAGAAAGCTGTATCGAGTTCCTAATGCGATCGGTAAGCCTAACTTTTAGAATACTGCGTTCATAGCGCGTTGATAGACGACTTTTGATGTTGTTGTTTGATCATTGTGATGATGTTTATAATATTGAACATGAAAACTTGCACTGGGATTCGATAGATATCAAGACGTAATTATGAGCGGTTTGAAAGCTACTGGACGTTTTATTTAACAAGCTTTTATTGCAGGCAGGTGAAAACCAGCTGAACGTAACATTCCTATCGCCGGTGATGGCTGCACAGATCCGTTCAAACAAAGCGTTTGCACCGCCGGCATGCGTCCCATCCGTGTACAATGGCGAGTGTCACGCTAACCAGCTCAGGAAGATGCAGGCCTCCTTCGCGTGGGACTGGGGGCCTGCCTTCCCGTCCGTTGGAATTTGGTATGAATTTATTATAACTATAATCCTTTTGTGCTTAAGACAGCAAACTAAAATACCTAACATCGACATTCACGTAGTCTAGAATGAAATGTAAAGGTTAAAGTAGTCAAATATATGAAAAAGAAAGCCTTGTGTCCTATTGTATAGAATAAGACATATAGATAAAAGGCAAAATAAGGGAATAAGGGTTAATAACTTAAAGCCCTAAGTCTATGACTAAAGACGAGGAGAAGTTTAGGGTAGGTAGCACTAGTCGTAGTTATACGTAGATTGCTTCAGGTACAAAAGCTGATAAGGGTTGATTATCATGATTTTTTGTATTGTGTACTTTAGTCCAGAACCCGTCTAAGATTAGTTTATTTCAGGAGATCAGTTTATATTGAAAATTACGACGGAGCAATTATCAGATGGGTAACAACACATACGAAGAAGGTTGGACCAGACTGGAATTTGATAGTACGAGCGTACATAGAAACAAGTAGAAAAGTTACCAAAATAGATGGCTTGCTGAGTGTTACGTTAGAAGTTGAAGGGAAACAAACTTTGAAGAAGTGGAAGCAGTTTAATGTTGAAACTAAAGCAGACGGGGCCATAGTGGAAGAGATTCAACTGCTTATTAGTGGAGTATGAATAATTTATTACATACCTGCCTACATAGTTCAATCCATTTAAAATATTTCCAAGAGACCGGTCCACAGTCAAACATAAGTTTTTATTAAAAAAATATTTAAACACAAGCTTTTGAATCAGGTAAACATGATGAGATTGCCTCGTTTCGTTTCTGAATTTCTATGGCCTCCTACTACCTCCATCAACAGACCAGCTCGAAAGTATCATAATATTGTATTGTCATTAGACTAAGAAAAGCTTGTTAAAAAAACAATGCCTTTGTCGTCTAGGCGTAGGTATATTTGTACGGTTTTAAACAGAATGACAAATTTCTCTAGATTATTCTTAAGTTAGTTAATTTACTAAATAAATAGGTGTGTAAGTCCGTTTGATCCGGATTTTAAACCAGGTCAGGGTTATGATGAAATTGTTCACGATAAACATTGCATTGGGATCCAAAGCACATCTTTACATTTTTTTCTTTGTTTTTCTCAGAATATGATCAGACTTTGGTGGCCGAATGGGTATGGAGAACAGACTCTGTATGATTTGCACGTGCAGTTGACTACAAATAATAGCAAGGATGGGGAATCGCACAAGTATACGAAGGTAGGCTTCCGAACAGTCGAGATCGTTGAATCTCCAGCCTCGGAGAAACTTGGTGAGTACCTTTGTCGCAAAACTGATAAAGTAGTAGTCGAAAGTGCATTTACTGTGTACAGTCGTCATAGGAGTTGTTTTATTATTTCCCATTTCTTTAGTAGTAGTACTGTGGCGTTTCAATTAACGTTTTCGTGTGCAGAAGGTAGAAGTACCATTAGTTCGAACCCAACTTCGTACCGTCCGTACCTTTTCTTTAGTTATATTTACTTTTAATCACTAAGACTCGGCGAAGGAACTTTGAAGGAATCTCGCTAGGAAACCTGGATTCCAAAATTGCAAACTAGTAATCCAACTAGCCAACCCGCAAGTAAGAAAGCGGGACAATCCTTTTTTATGAGAAACCTTTGCTTCAAACTAGATCAATAAGATTATTATTATTTATTATATAGAGGCAACTAAGATTATTATTTACTAGCTGTTTCACGCGGCTGCGTCCGCATTGATGTCCGTTATCGCGGCAAAAAGTAGCCTATGTCTAACTTTTAATAAACGCGTTTTGCAGGCAATACGACAGCGGGGAAGGGACTTACGTTTTACTTCAAAGTTAACGATTATCCACTGTTCATGAAAGGATCAAACTGGATACCATCTAATATCCTTCCAGAATTAGGGGAAAATCAGAAAGATACGAGTGAGTACCTAATGTATTTTGTTTTGTTGCTCAATGTTAGTCAAAAAACTTTTTTTTATGATCATAGGCAAATCCGTTGGTGGAATGGGCACCATTGTCTATCAAATTGTTTGTGAGATATAAACAAATGAATGCTTCCTAGGATTAATGGCATAACTTTAATAATAACTATATATATATATATATATAAATACGAACAAAAATTTTAAATAATAAGTAGTACGGTAGAATTTTTTTTTTTACTTTTTTCGAGCTACGTGCAAATGTGAGAAATACATAACAATACAATATGATTGATTTTTAATTATTATTTGTAGTTGATAATCTGTTAATCGCGGCTCGCGACGCCAACATGGCGATGCTCCGCGTGTGGGGCGGCGGTGTCTATGAGTCTGACTACTTTTACGAGAAATGCGATCAGCTGGGTATCCTTATCTGGCAAGACTTTATGTTTGCGTGCTCTATGTATCCAGTAGACCCACCATTTATTAAGTAAGTATCTTCTACTACAATTTCAACGACCTTTTTTCCAATCACATACCTACAGCAAGAAAATTATAAAGAATCTTTGCCATTTAATTCATAAAATGTGCAAAAAAAACGGAACAGTATTATTATAACATTCAATTAAATTATTACAATAAATATTAATTAAACATAGTTATGTAATTTCAGCGTAGTTAAGCAAGAAATAGAGCAAAATGTTCTGCGCCTTCAGCACCATCCTTCTATTGCAGTTTGGGCAGGTAATAATGAAAACGAAGTCGCGCTAAGAGGAAACTGGTACGACACCGCTCTAGACTTCAAGAAATACGAAGCGGATTATATCAAGCTTTATGTGGATACGATAAAGCCCATCGTGGAGCTCTTTGATCCAGAACGACGGTACTTGGTTTCCAGTCCCTCAAATGGAATAGAATCAGAAAGAGAGGGTTACATAGCAGCGAATCCCTATGATCCTCATTACGGAGACACGCATTACTACAATTACTTCGCAGATAATTGGAATATGAACACGTATCCTAAAACGAGGTTTGCATCTGAGTATGGGTTCCAGTCTCTACCCTCGATCAGAACTATGAAAACTGCAACAACAAACCCAGACGATTTTAGACTGCATAGTAAATATTCTGAACATAGACAGCACAGTCCAAACGGCTACTCATACATTGAAACCCAGTTGACTGGTCATATGAAATTGGAAATAGATGATCCGAAGTATTTTGAGAAGTTCGTGTTTTATAGTCAGGTATAATATTCAAATGATCAAGAACGAGAAACAAACTACATCTCGATTTGACTAATAGAGATTGGTTTCTTAAACCATTTCAAACAATGTATTTTCCATTATGTTACAGATCTCGCAGGCGATGGCGCTGAAAACTGAGACCGAACTTTATAGGCAAGATCAGGCAAACTGGTATACAATGGGAGCACTTTACTGGCAGCTGAACGACGTGTGGCAAGCTCCTTCTTGGTCTGGAATTGGTATGTACAGATATAGTTAATAAGAATAGCGCAAATATTTTAACCGTAATGTAATGAAAGATATTAGATAAGTATTTTTTCTTTATTTACGTAACTATTACTTGCGACGACACATTAATTTTAAATATCGCATGAGGTCACGATGCCATCCGATTTGTGTTTTATCGTGACTTAAATAGCCCTTACTCCTGAACTTCGATTCCCTTAACTCCTCAGTTTTTAGTTATTATGAAAAGGTTAAAAATACATTTCTTATATTTTTTATTATCTAATTTACGAAATAAATAGTTTTATACTTTTCCTACCCAGTCAACATCCCTATTTGTGCTTTATAACAATAATAACAACAACAACAACAACAACAACAACAATTTTTTTTGTTTCAGAATACGGCGGCAAATGGAAAATGCTTCATTACTTCGCCAAATCATTTTTCGCGCCAGTTCTCGTATCACCTAGGCTGCTTGAATTTGATGATATCGATGTCTATCTCTTAAACGATAGATTTGTTCCGTTAACTGACGCCGTCATAACTGTGGACATATATAATTGGAGTAGCTTGGCTCCTATAAATACGAGAAACTTTTCTGGAAATGTAGATGCCTTAAGCGCGAAGTTACAGGACATAGATTTAAAATATGGGGATTACAAAAAAGAAGAAATATTTTTGAAGTTCTCGTTGGAAGCTCCCGGCTTAAATTCATCGCCTAACAATTATGTTTTCCCGGTGGCTTTGAAATCAATACTTGGGATGAAGAAACCAAACATTCAGGTTTGTTGTGGTTTCTTTACTATACGTTATTTATCGCTTGAGAGATAAAAATTTGAATTTTTTGAATTGCCAGTTTATTTACATATTCTTTTTTAATTTTATTTAATACGCAACTTTTTTCATGTTGCCTTCCATTACAGATAACGGTTGCAAACATTGTAATGAGGAGAAAAGAAAAACTAGAATATACAGTGAACATACAAGTCGATACGATAGTGTTGTTCTTATGGCTAGAAACGGAGGTTAATGGCCATTTTGTTGATAACGCATTCATAGTTACAGAACCAAAAACAAGTGTCAAGTTTGTTTGCAGTAAATATGTCGCGCCCCGGGATTTACAGAACTCTATTGAACTTCAATATTACGTGCACTGATTCGCCGCCTTTGATAGACGCCATCTAAATGTATATAGCTAATAAAAATGTATAATATTATTTGCATTCCTATGTTCTTTATTATTTCACATGTCATAGAATAAAATATTAGGTATTATACAGATTAAAACAAAGCTGTAATATAATTAACTAGCGACCCGCCTAGGCTTCGATCGGATGCAATGTATTATACATATAAACCTTCCTCTTAAAGCACTCTATCTATTGTTGAGAACTGCATTAAAATCCGTTGCGTAGTTTAAAGATCTAAGCGTACAAACAGCGGGAGCGACTTGTTTTATTTAACTCCTAAAAGACCTATAAATGTCCCATTGCTGGGCACAGGCCTCTTCTCATGTAGAGAAGCCATCACCACGCTTGCGCTTGTGAATTGACGATCACAGATTCCAATTTTTGGAGGCCACATTTCGTCCCGATGTATCAATAGACCTTCACCGATTGTCAATAGTTTCTTAGAATAATTAAGAAAGGATTTATAAACAATTGTGAAAAAGTCACATTGGTGCTTGTCTGAATTGGGTTCGAACTTTCAACCTTGTGCATACAAATCCATTTATTGAACCGCTAGACCATCTCGACATTTTGCCGAGCCGAGAATATTAAATGTAAAAACATGTAACTTAAGAAGATAAGGGATAATACAAAAATACCATTTTAAAAAAGCAAATCAATATATTATATTTCCGTTAACAATGCAAATATGCGAGCTGCGGTTACAAACTAATTATAATTATAAATACCGGCAATACAATATAGTGCTATGATGCATCTAAATTAATCTTTGGACGATTCTTCATGAACTGGTAAGGGCTTTGCTGAATTTCATTAAGTATCAATAAATTACAACTATTTGTGTTTCGACAAAACACTGTCTAACATTAGACATTGTTTAAATATAGATGTTACACGTAATATTATCAGGAGGACACAGTTTTGTGAAAACACAGGTATTTTTATATTAATCATAGTTTTGTAGAGTAGCTTAAAGATTTATAATTATTTTTGAAATGGGTAGCTAGAATTTGAATATAGTTTTGAATACAGAGTATTTAATAGATACTGGTGTAAATATGGCTTTCTTTGTACATGGGATTCACAAAAAAGATGTCGAATATGTACAGAAAAGTACAAATATTTAGTACGAAAACACGTTACTAGTGAACTACCCATAAATTGTACAAATACATTTTGGAATCTGAACGTCCATGCGTATAATAGCATAATTTGATAATTTTCATACATTATGACTGGTGCAAATACAAAATATACAAAAAATTAAGACCTACAATTTTATAAAAAAGTGATAAAATAGCTTTAGCCATGTAATAAAATAAGGACCCTTACCTATAAAAGGCCTTAAAAAAAGTAGCAACGGAGACTCGTATCGAGGTAACAACTACTCAAAAAGCACCATTTTTAAACTTCAATCATCACAAACCTTGTGTTTCACCACTTTTTCTTAAAATATTTGTAGCCATGACAACTTTAAATCGTTAATTGTTACTGAGTAACAGGGACTGCATTGAAAGTTCTTTATGCATTGTCAGACAAGTACTTATTTGGGCACGTTTATTGGAAGCGCAGAAAGCCTATAATTTTAAATAATAGCCAACTAACGAACAAGCATTTCACCTTATAGAGTGGACATAGTTACAACATAATGGGTATGAAAACTATAAGTAATATTTATTTTATACTCTAAACAATATATTTTTCCTCAACGACGCCTTGTCTCTTGAAAGTAATCCAATACTTTTTACATATTCATGTCAATCAAACTAAATAAGTAAAAATATTCAATGAAAATAAATATATAATGAGATTACAAGACAGCGGTGAAGCACTGTTATAAAGAATCAGCAATGTAACACAACACATTTTATTAAATTATAAATACGCGGTAACACAAAAAAATAAATAAATTTCTTTAAAGTCGCAGTACACTGCCGTTCATACAAATTGGACCAAATTAATTTCATTACATTGTTTTATTTAATAAATAAAGAAAATAAATAGTAACAATGATTTAATTAGCTACTTAGAGTTTTATGTATTATGAGGTGTCAAAACCATGATTGTTTTTTTTTTTTTATAAAAGTGCATAGCGCTTATATCTGTATAGCTTCGTCATTGTCACTGGGATAGCCATGGTTTTAAAACGTCATAATATATAATGCCTTCTTTAGTATAAAACTAGAATTGATCGAATCAAAATAGAATAGTGTATAATGTTATATGCATTGTATTAATTTGATTGTTACGAGTTAAATATAAAGACTAGGAAAAATAAATATTTGATTTTAGTCATTATAACATTAGAAAGCGTTTACCTATTACTATGTTCCTCAATATTACTTTAGTATGAAGTAAGTCGTATTTTACTAGAATATTAAATATATCTATAACATGCTTTTGTGAATCTATAGTAAAAATACTGCTAGCTTATGCGATGCACAGTTGAAGTTAAAGTATGAAGGTACGGTTTCGTTTTATTCATTAAGTCGTTGTCTTTATACATATAATTAATTTAAAATAATAATACAACACAAATATATAATAAATCATAGGTACTGACTATACATTGTCAGGATATAATATATAAAAACAAATTTGATTATATAAAAAACTATTAATAAATTTCTACATTTATTGAACAAAAGTGCCGTGCGGAAATGATATTAAGAAGTGAACAAACATAAAATAGTTAAAAACAAAACTGCACATAATGTTTATAAATTAAATTATTTCAATATAAAAGCCTATTTACAAATAGGCTTGTTGTGCGTCAAGAAAGAATAATTCTATAGGCTACTTGCAAGCTATTTATTGCTCTTGTAAAATTTGACGAGACTTCAGTATAAAACTAATTTTATCGTTTTTTATTTATTTGTCTATGTCGCCGATTTATTTCATGTCTTGTGTTTATAAAAATAAAAGGCCTAAATAAATACATTTATTACATTTAAATAATCTCTTGCAAACTAAATAATTTGATTAAAGAACGGTGAAAACACCTTTTAATAATACGATTGCGAATACTTTTACTATATGGACTTTTTATATATTTTTTATATTTATTTATCAATCGCTTTTTATTATAATAAAAATTTAATATAATATATTGTATCATATAAAATCTAGAATCAAGCATTTTTTAAGAACCTCTAAGTTTCACTAAGAACTTATTAAACAGTCCTTGTCAGATCACTGTATGGCTGACATATTTAAACTGGATACACAGTTTTGTGTTTAAAAATAGGAAGTTAATAGTATAATTTTATTTATATTAACGTGTAAATAACATACATATACTATAAGAGCACATTTTAGCATGCAGCTATTGTTGCTGAGAAATATAAATAGCTTCTCTTTGGCTTTGTATTGAGACAAGCTTATAGCCAGTGATGTATTAATATAGACGTATTGCTACGCGTAGCGTGCGGTGTTTGACGCAAGTTAATGATATTACAACATTTAATACATATTGTTTTTACATATAAAATTGAGGACAAATTAATTAACATTTTCTAACTACATTACTTTGGGAAACTTTGTTACCCAGTAAAATGGGTTGTGGATGTCAAATAGGCAGTCGCTCTATGTAAAATACGGTATTCAGCTGAATCCGGTAAGAAAGGAAGTTAACGTCACAAAGCAATGCAGTCTGTTACTGTGAGGTATGTCATTAAATATTTTTAGACAAGGTCACTACATATTTTTATATTTACGCGTATTTTTCAGCGTTTCGTCTTACAAATAATATTTCTTTAATCTTTACTTCAAGTTTTTTAATTTGAACTTTTACTCCACGCTTTTTATATCATAATGTGTTTCATTAATTTGTCCTGCAGTGTATAAATGGGTGTTCGATGTAGTTACTTTGACATTTCAACTGTTACATATATTGCTTATATAAATTGACAAATGAAATGATCTCGTTACATGTTAGTGTTCCATGCAAGCCCATCACAGATAAGCACCGAGCCTGTAAAGAAATATCCATTTATTATAGCAGGTATAATTACATTATTAAAAAGAAGAAAGTATAGAGGTTAGAATATAATATATATGTTCGGTGGGTAATAAACTACATAAAATTAAGAGAAAAAAATAAAAAGAAGACATATTTTAGCAACATGTTACTGAAACAGTTATAAATATCTAATAAATACTGAATATTACATGGGATATAAAATAAATCTGTGATGAAATAATTGTACAGCTTAAACCGTACAAATAAAAATGTAGTATTTCTCTTTGCGAAGTTATCAGCGTGAAGACGCTCACACGTAAATACGCTTCAGGATATAATGATTCGATATTTGGACCTGTTACAGTAACAGCTTAACTTAGTGTCTATGCCTTATGCCTTGAATATTAACCTCCAAATTAGATAGTGAAGAAATTAATGTATTGCAGCCTAGACCAGAACCATAGACTAGAAAATAACTAAATAAAACTCCTTAATGTTTAATAAATGCTTGGTTTTTTTTAGATAAAGTTATATAGTAAATGTATATTAAATTGCTAAGTAATGCTTTCATTAAGTGAATCAATATATATATGTTTGTATCTATTTAGCATGCAACATAGTAATAGAAATAGTAACGTGCATAACTCAATACATACTTACCGCAAGAACCCAACTACGCAAGCATACATTTATCATTGCAAAATAGCCTTTAAGTACTATATGAATAAAACTTAAATCCGATTCAGCATTTTTAAACTTAGAAATGGTGCTTTTAGAACATAGGTATGGTGCACAAATTAATCACTTATTTAAAATACACACCTTATCTTAAAAACATCCCAATAACGACCTAAATTAACAAAACATCAGAGAAAGTCATAAGTAGAGACTACTTAGAATAGACTAAAGAACACCAAGGGCTGATTTTTCCAAAAAAAAATGAATTTAAATTGACGTCTGACAGATTTTGTATGGAAGAACTGTCAAAAATTCAAATTTATTCCTCGGGCAAAAATATATGGCGTTGGTTAAATCAGCTCTTATTTGTTTTAACACAGGAGATGATTTATATTCTTAAAAGTACTGTGTGCATAACAATTATAGACAAGAGGAAGACTTGAAATGTATACAAGGAAATTCATAACATTTGTAGAGGGACCAAACTATGCACAGTCATGAACATTTCTAATGTAATATTATAATATTACATTGGAAATATTATAATATTTATTAGAAAGTTAAACGCAACTACAGTCAGTTTTGAAAGTACCTGAAATGGTATATCAGATATATATAAAAATAAAATAAATCCCGATTTTCCTTGGTCACGCCATTCCGAACGAATGCATCAAATAAGTTTTTTTTGTTATTTTCCTTATTAAAAGGACAAGGTTTTTATATAAATAGAAAAAAACGTATGGCATTGTTTTTAAAATCACACACCAATCGTGCAAAGCCGCGGCGGGCAGCTAATTTAAATAAATATATTTTGATTTTTGATTAAATCCTACGTTACTTGTAATTGAGTTTAGCTTAGCATTTAATTTTATTTCGCATTTCGTTTTTAATGCTCATGACTGCCCATAGTTAATGTACAGTTAAAAAATACACTGTTCAACTTAATTGCTTAACATTTAATCAAGCAGGTCGCTATTGGACCTTATTGTATAAATGTATTATGAATATTATCGTTAGTTTTTAACTTTCACATATAAACTAAATAATTATATAGTCACAACAGTATATTTTATATCAACCACTTGTCAGTTTGTAGTTGTTAACAAGTGAATGTGAAAATCTCAATCAGGGGTATAAACTCAAAATCTCATTAAACTGGGGAATCAGTCGAAATTTACACAAGGAATGATTTTATATAAGACACTTTGTCCACGATAGAATAATACGCGAATAGCATATACGACAAACGATACGATTTAACATTTATCAAATCGCAAGTTAGTAACAAAACAATCTAAATAATTATTATCCTTGTGACAGGTGTATTAACGTAAATTCTTACATATCGTCGATGAGAGATAACATTTTCATCTTATCAAAACAAATGTAATATTAAGGACTTTTTACATTATTAGGCCTTGTTACAGTTTACTGAATCATTCTAATAATTCAGACGTATGGTACGACTTCTAAAAGGATAATAGCTGATTGAAATAAAAAAAATAGACTACCTCTATCTAAGATTTCGATTTCGATCTAAGATTGATTTTTCATATTGATTAAGCATTTTTGGGCGATCATGGGCCAGCAAGACTGATTCCCCGTACAAACCGCGGATTTACCTGACTCGCGAGTGCAAGGCCGCCCGCTCCTCGGAGGGCGTGTCCCGCAGGAACGTGGAGGACAGGTTGAGGACCACCATGAGGCAGCACAGCAGCAGTGGGCCCAGGATCGCGCCCTCGGGACCCAGGTAGAATATACCGCCCGCTATGGCTAGCCCGGTCACGTACGGATGTCCGCCACTAGATTAAAAAATCAATTTGATTTAGAGTCAGTTATCAAAAAGAGTGTTTAAATGATGCAAAATCAAAAATCATCAAATTACGGTAAATGCATTTAAAATATTTTTGGCAATTAACGTTACGTTTACTCTGGAATAGAGGTGCTGTCAATGTCGTATTTGATTAATAAAACAAAATTTCATTTACGTACCATTAAGCTCGATTTATATATCTATTAAATACCAGGTAATTTATATCTAAAAGTCTTCCTTAAATTCATAAACCAACTTACTCTTTAATCTCGGCGTACACGGCAGCATCTAGGAAGGCGATGGGCGCGGCCTGCACGATGGGCAGCAGCAAGGCGGCCATGGGCCGGCCCTGCAGCCACACGTCCAGCGCCGCCGGCAGGCCCGCCAGGTACGGGCCCAGGAACGGCGCCGCGCCCAGCACTGCTGCTAGCACTGGAATATACCCATCATACATAGCATACAAGCTTCGTGAATACCCTAAAATCATATTTTCATTACGAAATTAATAGCAAAAACTTTTACGGCTTGTATTTATTTTTTAGTAAAAACTTCCATGGCAGGACGAAGTCCTAATCTCCTTTTTTTGTATTATAGATGAAAAAATATGTGGTAGTTAACAGTGTATATAAGGCCATGGTTTAATAAATTTATCTAATACATAGTATGTTTAACTTAATATACCTAAGTGTATATCTAATAATGAACCTTGAACCATAACATACATTAAATAATAACAAAAACAAGAAAACCTACGTTGTTTTTAAACTCCCCAAAATGTGTCTGGTATGGCGCAGGTCAACAGTTAATCAAAATCAATAAGTAATATAATATTATTTAATCGTTATAAAAAGAAACAACAATCATGTTTTCTTTTTCTTGTTGTCGGTAGGTCTGGGCGGCCGCAACTGTGCGTACACATACTTGTAGAAGTCTAGAGCTTTTTGTCTGTCGTACGCGACATTGTTCCTGCACTGAGCACCGACACATCGGTTCACATATTCTTCGGGAGGTGATTTCGGTTCTTCCGAAGGTCTTTTGTGTGACGTACTTGTACTCCTCAATGTCTCGACAAAATCCTTTGAAGAATCGAACACTACTTTGATAGCAGTTCTGTTGGTCATGTTCAAATGAGTGTCTTTGAGGAGATCGTCTTTGTCCAAAGCTGTCATAGCAGCGCTTGCGTCCCCATGCGGGGAATTAGCCTGACGTATTAAGTAAAAGGTTGGAGCTGGTTCCGTTACATCCTCGTCAGTAGTAACCTCCTGATTATGTTTATCACTGTACAACAGACACATCACTTGTGGATCCAATGTCAGCTGGCACATGTCACTATCAATCAAAATCTTCACAACGTCAACTGGTAGGGTACACGGCGCTGATAAGCAAGTATTATTGTTTGAGGTGTCCAAAATAATGTTGTGCAATTCCGTATTAGTTGTTGCGGTTTTTAAGAATGCAATGTTGCCACATTTGCAGTCCATTTTGTTGCCGCTGAACGTAACTGCGGTTCCGGCAGACTTGCAACTCGCGTAGTCGAATGCTATGGAATGTGGTTCAACACTTACTATCCTGTTCTGCGCGAAATTGAAATGTTTCTTGTTGTTCCTTTTCCTTTGACACTTGATACTGTTGAAAGCGTTGCCTTTTAGTTTACTGAACTCATTTTGAGTTATGTCCGAACTGACAGATTTAAATACGAATCCATTTGCGCTGATTGCTTTAAATTTATTGCCGACAACGTGTAAGTTATCTGCAGTTACGTTCAAGGCTCCGCCTTTAATATCATTAAAGGTATTTTCCGATATAGTTACTGCCGTGCCCTGTACAGTAAAACCTTTAGATTCTAAGTTTTCAATCCTGGTATTAGTGATTATAAATATTGAGTCAGAGCCCATAATAGCCTCAACGGCTTGATTACGTACGTCTGTTATTGTAACGTTATCAAATTCAATGTTTTTTATACCGGTCACGTTATAAATCGCTTTAGTGTTAATCGTGTTTATTTTACTGTTTGATACTCGAATACTTTTAAGCGTTGGTGCTCCCAAGCATTTTAGTTCTGTTAAAGTGCTTGGAGATTTAAACATCCTTCTTGGTAGTGAGATGATTTCTTTGACATTATCTATGGTAACTTCTGGTGGGGTTTGTAGCAGAGAGGTGGAAGATAGTGAGACAAATTCGAGTCTCTGGCAGTCTTTCACTTTGAACCGTTGTAGTTGTGATGCCCTCTGGAGTATCGGGCAGTCGAGTACGATTCGTAGATCATTGCAGTTTTGTACCGTGACACTTGTTATGTGGTCAGTGTAGTAATCTTTTAGGTGTATTATAAATTCCTGGAACAAAAAAGGTCATGATGTAGTCATAAAAACAAAAAAAAGAGATAAGTAAACCTTGTAATATTAAGCCTTGCCGAATAAAATATTATTATTAATAATAATATAATATAATAAAGTAAATAATCACAGATAACGTTACCTAGAGGTGAGTATATTATCAAACTTAAAAACAGTACATAAAAAAATCACACAGGAGATAAATACTCACATTGCCCGTCACTTCGGCACAGCTATACACCAATTCATTTGGCAGATTATTAACACAAACCCACTCAGGGTCCTGGCAGCTTGTGAAGTTGATCCTGACGCTTAGAGCAGACTGGACGATCACAGCGAACAGTACAAGACTCCGGTGTGCCATCACAGTCACACGCGATGCCACTACGATCTATCGGTTTGCACAATAAGGCGCGCACAATAAAAATATCACATGGCCACGAGTGAACCTCATCCCGCGATAATTCTGTGTTTATGACGTAATCACATTCATGAATTTTATCAATAAGTTTATTGACTTGTCTGGGTTTTTTGTGTCACGAGTAATATTATTTTAGAAAAGCTTTTGGTTATTAGATAAAACAATAAATATGCTCCAATAAATTATAATTGTTGTGAACTAAAATAACGTAACTTAACGGCCGGTGTAGTCGACCCAGTTTTAAAGCCACGCAAAGATCTCAAAACACTAGCGGACACAGGACCCTTCCATCTAAGATGGTATCTACATAATATTGATTTTTCACAGGCAACCTGAGCTGCTAAAACGAAACTGGTTTGTAATAAAGGAAGGAAGGGCTCGTGGCTAAGTGTAAGCCGTACGGTTTGACCGATAATACAGGTTAAGCCGCGCTCCCCGCAGTTGGTCCGTGGAAAAATACATGTCTTCTATTTAGTAAACAGTTTTTTGGTAAACAGTTTTTTAATGTTTGGCCTGGTTATAGTTTATGTTTCAAAACACTGCTGATATTGGCCAACTTGACCTCTGGTGATCTCTTTACTGAGGCCCAGAATAAATAATTTATATTTGTAGCACTGCAAATAGAAAGTAACAAGCTTAATCATTATCACTACAGTACATGTAACATGTAATATTATACTAATGGCTAAGGTCATGTTTGTCGATAAGTATCTAAATTTAAACGGCTGTTCCTGAGCTTAAAATAAAGAGTATAGTTGACATTGAAAAATGTGTTTGAAGGACTTACAGCAATACAGAAGAAAAAGTAGATGGACCATATGTAAGCACAACAGCAGATCTCAATAACAAAGCCTTTAACTCGTAAAAAAAATGTTTTTATTTTTTTCTTTTATTCTAAAAGTGACATCAGTAGGCGATTCTATTATTTTAAGAAATGTATTTTAAAATGATCGTATTATTGATAGTCAACAGTTATTTTTATTTCATCAAAATAATATCGGTTAGTGCAGAAAATTAGCATAAAATTTAGATGATAAGTCGCGCCAACACGGAAGCCGCTATTATAGTCATAATCGTCATATTAGCAGAAAAAACAAACGACAAATGTGCGTGAACCTTGGTGATTTTTATACATCAAAAAATCAGCTTTCATATTCCATATATTTGGTGTATAGTGCCAAATTGCAATTATATAACATTAAATAGTCCAAAAAAAGGTTAATATATAAAAAAGTTTCAAATGAAAAAAATCGACAAAATGGTGGTCGGCGTTTTCAGTCACGTGACATACAGATAATAAAACTACATTTTTATTTTTGAAATATAAATCTCGTGATTTTATAAGAAAATAGTTTTAAATTCCTCTTTTTTAAAACTCTATAAATAACACAATTTCATAATTTAATTCTGATAGATGAAACTAGTTTTGTCTTACCTGATGGTAGGTAAACAACTTTGGCCCCGAACAAGTTGTGCACCAACCACGTCCACAGACCGTAGAACAAAGCCATCTTGAATGAAGCCCTGAACACCTAGAAATTACATCACAATTACTTTATAAATTTCTTTTTTTTTATTTTTTTTATTATTATTATTTGCATTTTAACTTAAAATAAAATAGTCCCACAAAACTTATCTATGTAGTTACTCAAAAATAATCATTGCATGATAGGCTATTTGACTATTTTTAAGAATCGTTTTGAATTATTCTTTATAACATATTAAGCTTATTGTCATTGATATTTCCGGGAAATCTTCTGTATTATGAGTAAAAATCAATATTGAAGTTTAAATTTCCAGAACCGCGGCAAAAACGCTGTTTCTGTAATGGCGCCGGTCACGTGACATGCGTGACGTCACATGCAAGTAAACAGAGTTAATGAAGTTTGTAAAACAGTGCATTTCATCGACTTTCTTCAAATTTATTGAATAAAATGGTCTATAAGTGGTGTGTAGTGCCACAATGTACAAATACTTCTATGAAAAGTCCACAGAAACTGTTTATTTCTGTATCAACGAATCGCAAAAGGCGAAAAATGTGGCTACAGTTAGCTCGAAGAGATCCAAATGCCATTAAATCACATTAAAATGTCTTTATGTGTGAAGATCACTTTGATGTAAGTATCACTTAACTTTATACATACCAGATAGTAGATAGAAAAATATCGGTAATGGATAAAACAAAATAACATCTTTAATTCCTAACCTCTAAAATGTGGCCTTAGATTTCTTAGAAGATCCTTTTTAACCCTACATTGCAGAACAACACCTCACTCTAGGACTTCAAATATTTTTGTATTATGTAATCTAGTAGTAATCTGCATTATTCTTGAAGAAAAGTGCTACCATAAATGCATCTATCTTAGGTAGGTTGCTGCTGTCAGCTCGCACAAAATTTGCCTCCATTTTGAGATTCAATACGAATATTTATGCCAGCAGTTATAAGATTTATCAAACATTCCTTCAGAAATCACTCAAAAATCGAATATAACACCAATAAAACACATAACACGAACTAGACTCAGTCAAGGAAGCAATGTCTACTTGCGTGTGACGTCACAAGAATCTTAACCAATCACGGCGTTGACCGTCACAGATAAAGTTTCAAAAAATATTATATTTTGTTTCGTGTAATCTGCAAGAAATATATTTTTTTTTGTCTAAAATTAAATGAAAGATGTTATTTTACGCTATTTTCTGATGTGATGATCACAATTTGGGATATATTTTTAATGTTGTCAAATAGCCTATTCACATACAGGCAATTTTACATAATTTTAAAACGTTTATAAAATATGTCTCTCTGTCGCTACTTTACATCTCAATGTGGCAGAGACAGCAAGAGACTTAACGGCGATTTAAAACTGTGTGACGTTTCACTATTCGTACATAAAGTTTTAGTTAGAATATTATTGTGTACCATTCGTATAACCAATATTGCGTCTTATATCTTGTTGAATAAATCTACCTGATTGATGGCAACAGACAGTGCGATGCCAAGCCTCGGTCCGAAGTTGGGCTGCACTTGTGTAATCACCTCGACTGGCTTGTAGAACGCATTGCTAGAAGCCAGTAGGTAGAAAAGCGTTGTGAAGAACACCACCTGGTGGCAAAATGGTGCACTCAATTGAAATGTTTCTGGTGGTTATTTTAGTTCCGAAAATAAAGATGAGGGAAGACATATAAAAAAAGGACAAAAAATGCCTGGTCCAATTGTGTTTTCAAACCATCCAGGAACCCATTAAACTATACAACCAAAATTTCATCTGAATCAGTCCAGCGGTTTAGGAGGAGTTAAGTTACTAACACACGTACAGAAGAATCATATATACTAGGGTGTCCCTTATTTTTCAAAGTTTTAAATTTCTAACGCATAGGGTTTAGTTTTGTTTATTTGCCTCTAAAACACTCGGAAATAAATTTTTACCTAATTTGGAGCACGATAACCCGTGCCGACTTGCATCGAATCATGTTCATACATGTTGCGCGGCAGAATCGATGCGTATTCACGGCATTTGTCATTTGTTCTCAATAATTCTCGCGATTAACACGTATTGTTTTACATTTAAAAGATGGCAGTGGAATTAAGAAGCAATAAGAAATGTGTTTTCTTAGTTGGTGACGTAAATTATCAAATAACAGGCGCAAAGTTACCGTCTAATCGTCAAGTTCTTGCAGTACTTTTTTTCAACATTCGCGAAGTTAAATTGACTGTTAGTGAAAGCGCTAATCTCGTCATTCGGGAGTGTATTATATTTTGGGAAAAAGCTAGAATCCCTACCAGAGCTATACCTAACTGTGTAAAAAAACTTGTGGATCTTCACCATGCTTGGAGGGAGTTGCAAAAAAATTCAAAAAAAATACAAGATATTTACAAGCGCCGTGAGGAGGACTTTAAGAACAATTTAGATAATTTATTTGATATAGCACACGCTGATGCTTTGGAACGGATGAAAATTGAAGAAGATAAAATATTTTTACAAAAACAAAGAGAACCAGGGCGTCCAGGGTGTTTAGCGGGTGTAGACAAAAAGTTAGCCGAAAAAGAAGAAAGGGCAAGACAAAGAAAATTAAATGAAGAGAAAAAAAGATGTGAGCAAATGTGTTGCGGAGGTTTATCGTCATCTGTTACTACGCAAGATTCTATTCAAACGCAAGAACGCCACGATCAACTTACCAGCTCTGATGAAAGCCTTGAAGAACCTTTGGCATCCACCTCTCAAATGGTAAGTTCTGAAACTACTAAAAAAAGAGGAAGGAAAGACTTTATCACGCCTAAATTAGTTGCAGCTTTAGATAGATGTCAATTAAGTATAAGGGATTCTGTCTATATACTTCAGGCTGTAGTAGAAGCACTAGATCTTAGCTGTGATGATTTTCCGATAAACAAATCGTCTATTCAACGTATTCGCACACAGAGTCGAAAAGATAGAGCGGAATCTATAAAATCAGATTTTCAGAATAACTTGCCTGAAATGGTGACCGTTCACTGGGATGGGAAATTATTACCTGGACTTGACGTAAGAAGTTCTAAAGAAGAACGCCTGCCAATTCTAATTTCATTTGGAGAAAAGGAACAACTTCTGGCTGTACCCAAACTGGAGAGCTCTTCCGGCCAGGATCAAGCTAAAGCTGTGTTGAACGCACTTTATGACTGGAACCTCGATGACAAAGTACAAATAATGTGCTGTGACACAACTGCGTCTAATACAGGGCGATTGAAAGGAGCTTGTGTACTTTTGGAACAAAAACTAGACAGGGATTTACTACTCTTTGCTTGCCGCCATCACGTTTACGAACTGGTTTTAAAATCTGTGTTCGAAACAAAAATCCATCAAGTCACAAGTAGCCCTGATATCCCACTGTTCAAAAAGGTTAGAGACAACTGGAAAACTATTAATCCTGCTGCCATTTAAACATATACCGATATCGTCACACGTCATTTTTGTAATACAACAATAGAAGATTTATTGACATTTTATAATCATGAACTGCAAAAAACTATTAGACGTGACGATTATCGGGAACTGATTGAACTATCTATTATTTTCTTAAGAGGAGACAGTGAAAATAAAATTAAATATAGACCTCCTGGAGCGATGCATCAAGCAAGGTGGATGGCTAGAGCTATTTACTCTTTAAAGATATGTTTGTTGCAATCTCAATTCAAAATTAGCGCCAAGGATAAGCGAGCACTTCAAGACGTCTGTTTATTCATTGCGGTTTTATATGTTAAACCATGGCTTGGATGTAGTCTGGCGGTGAAAGCACCAAATCAAGATTTGTGCTTTTTAAAGAGGCTTAAAGAATATGAAACTGTTGACAAATTAATCTCCAAAGCAGCCTTGAGCAAGTTTAGTCAACATCTTTGGTACTTGTCAGAAGAAATTGCCGTTTTATCACTCTTTGATGATGAAGTTAATGAACAAACCAAAACGAACATTGTAGTCAATTTCCAAAGAGAGAGTATGTATGATTCTGGGAAGAGATACATTCCATCTGAAGAAGATATGTCTGATAATTTGTATAGTAAGTAGAAATACAGTAAATAGTACCTACTATTTTTTATACTGTTTTCAATAAATTGTTAATAATACTGCCTTATTTATTGTTGCAGGAAAATCATTAAGTGATTTTGTGTCCGTCAAGAGCACAAATTTATTTTCTCGATTAAACATTGATAAGAATTTCCTCCAGAGACCCGCTTCTACATGGAATACAGATGTTGCCTATTCAGAGGCGAAAAAGAAAGTGCTTTCTTTAAGGGCAGTTAATGATACGGCTGAAAGAGCTGTAAAACTTATGCAAGATTTTCATGGTTTGATCACTGCAAAGGAAGAGCAAAAGCAATTTTTGTTACGCTGTGTTCAGGAGCATAGAAATCTGTATCCAGACTGTAAAAAAGAGACCCTCAAAAGAAAATATCCTGCCTGATCTGTAATTTTATCTTCTTTTAATAAATATTTCATAAAAAAAATAGTATTTCAATTGATTTAGCTATATAACGGAAACGGTTAAAAACAGCAATTTCAAAATCTTCAGAGTTCTGTCGGCACGGGTTAACGTTGACGTAGGAAGATGAAATTTTGTATTTAAGTAAGTCTGGGTAGTTTAAAAAGAAATAGGAGGTATGCATTTCGAAAGCTAAAAAAAAAATTTTTTCGCCCATATAAGGGACACCCTAATATATACATATGTATATTAAATTAAGAAGGTGTAGTATTACTTACCAAGTTAATAAACATGTTGATAATAGCGCTCCCGCCGCAAAGCAGCAGAGAGGTGAACGCGCCCACTGAGCCCGCCAACAGCGACACGTTACTGGCTAGCGGAGCCCAAATGCTTGTTGCAATGGCGCTCAAAGTACCGACATTGGCTTGCACCCACGTTACTATGCCCGAGTAGTCGAACACACCTGGTAAAAGAGGAAAATTTCTTAAAAAAACATTTTTTTAAGGTTCTTTCTGTTGCTGCCTGTTCTTTGTGATATTATAAGCTAATTTATTAAATGGTATAGATTGACTTATATTGTGTTCAAGTATATACGTTAGTTAGGAGATCTGTTCTTATCAAAGATATTTAAGTTGAGAAAGCAAGCAATATTACTTTCGTGAGGTAAATTCGAGTGCTTTATCATGACCTAACCCCCGCCGGGTTTGGGTCATGATAAAGCACTTGAATTTCATTATATATATTTTATTTATTTTTTATCTTGGGACATCTCACACACGGTCATCTGATCCCAAACTAGGCAGAGCCTGTGCTATGGCAACCAGACAACTGATAAACATACTTATATATTTCTAAATACATACATATTATAGATAAATTACACCCAGACACAGAACAAATGATCGTGCTTATCACACAAAGATTCGTCCTGGGTGGGAATCGAACCCACGACCTCCGGTTTAGTAGTCAGGGTCACTAACCACTAGACCAACAGGCCCGTATATGATTAAGAACTTCGTTTGTGTCCGAAACTAGTCGAGTGTACCCATAAAAAAAAAAACAGTTTTTGTTTAAACTGGCTTAGTTTTAATGTCCTAACGCGGCCTTATACTCCAGAATGCTTAAGAATATATCTTACCTGGAGCATTCGAGACGTCATTAACGAAGGAATCCCAGGAGTCCTGTATGGCTGAGCCGTCGACCTGCGGGCCGACAGTCGACGTGAAGTGTCCCGACACCCAGCTCTGGTACACGCGGTCCCAGAGCTCCAGTATCTGTTGTTCCACACGACTTATCTTCTCCGGGTCTCCTTCTTTGAGGATACTTTTTACCTAAATTTAATTAAGACAAAAAATATATCGAGGGTATAGTGCTCAAACCCAATAAGTATGAAATTGTCACTTTCGAGATATTCAATATTTAAGTTTTAAGGACAAAAATACCTATTCTATTCAAATAATATCGTTATAATGAGTATTTGTGGTAAAAGTGTATACATTGAATTAGTGTATAACAGTAATATTAAGTTTTCAAGGTGGTCCATTTTATCATAAATAAGTGTAAAGTGGCGAAGGGTACCGACTTATTGGGTTTTAGGTCAAAAGAAATTAAACATATTATAATTTAACATTACTTTAATAAATGGTTTATTTTAAGAAACAGAAAAGAAAACATGGTAAATTATTCTTTCGAAGGCTGTTGGCTTGGTGTACGTCTTCATACCACGTATCCATGCGTGGAGTTCCTCTGATATGATTAGTTTTTCGCACATATTTTGTAGATCCTACTTTTTAGCAATGCTAATTGGTAATTGACCGGAATGTAATTGGACGTAGTTATGGAATATCAGATTAAGCGACACCTGGGTCAAATTGAGATATTTAGTTTCAAAGTTTTCAAAATGAAAATCACCGCTGTGTGTAGATTTTTTATGTTATGAATATAATTTTTAGTTTGAAGGTATAAAAATGTGTATAGTTTAACTAAAGAGTTTTTTACGGTACAGTACGAGATTTCGCAATAACGGCCTTTTTTCCGCTTAATTCGTTAATACATTTTTTCTATATTCAGACTAACTTAATTTGTCAACAACGTATTATGCGACAATTACGGTGTTTGATTCGTTAATGCGATTTGACTTGGGTTAAACAAAGCGCAATATGAGATTAAATCCATATAATTTTAATTTGATTCGGTCAAATTTTAGGTTATAAACATATTCTGCTTGAGAAAAAAACATAATATTCATTTTAAAAAGCTTTATTCTTATACTTATTTTAGTACTTACCTACAAAAAAATGAGAAACTAAAAATAACATTCTAAAATTAATTCTTTAACTTCTTATCATCAGAAACTTTACAACGCTTTTCTTATATTTTTCATCCTTCTCTTGTTTCTAAATAAAATATCAGTTATAAAAAATTTAGAAATCAGTCTGAAAACGTCTATTTAAAATAATAATTTAGGGCTACGCTATTCGTTGCGGAGAGGGGGCAGGGTCATCTACCACTTGTTATACATGGACGACCTTAAACTATTTGCTTCTTATAAATTCCAACTATTGAAGTTACTGAAGATCACTGAAAGCTTCAGTACTTCCATTAGAATGGAATTTGGTGTTGACAAATGTGCAGTCATGCATGTAAAACGAGGCGGGATTATGAAATCCCAGGGCATACAGCTCTCGGATTCTATAAACCTAAGGTTGCTCTCTGCAACGGAGGCCTACAAATACTTGGGTATGTCAGAGGCGTTAGGCATCAACGTTGCTGACATGAAACAATCATTACAGACACGTTTCTTTGGCAGCCTGAACAAAGTATTGAAAAGTCTTGTGTCAGGAGGTAACAAGGTGCGTGCCTTTAATGGTTGGGTCATGCCAGTGTTGATGTACTCCTTTGGTACACTCAAGTGGACTCAGATTGAGTTAGACGCCTTGGATAGGAGAGTCCGCACACTACTAACCGCAAATCGAATGCAACACACACGGTCATCGGGAATGAGGTTATTATTCTGCGAAAATGTGGGGGTCGAGGCTTTTTGAATGCTAAGACCCTCCATAATCGCGAGGTATGTAACCTCAGGGAGTAATTCCTCCAAGTTGACGTAGGGATGCATTGAGATGTGGTGGTAGTGGATAAGAGCCTCACACCGCTCTCCTTAAGCAAGGAGAACTGGCGCAAACCTGTCGTACTAAGTGTCAAGAACCGCAAGGATATATGGCAAAGCAAGGACTACTAAGCTACACTGACGCTATTATCGGACCCTCCATGGGCCCGAAGTAGATTTCCTAGCGTCCGTGGCTTGGCTAAGCTTCGGTGACCTCTTCGGAGAAACTGAAGGGTTTGTATGTGCAATTATGGATGAAGTTATCATGACAAACAACAACCGAAGTATATCATAAAGGATGGCACAGTTGACATTTGTCGGGCATGTCACTGTCCGGGTGAATCCTTAAGGCATATAGTTTCGGGTTGTTCTCGTCTTGCTAACGGTGAATACTTGCATAGACATAACCAAGTGGCCAGGGTTATCCACCAGCAGCTTGCTTTGAAATACCAACTTGTGGAATTTGAGGTACCGTACTACAGGTATGTTCCCGACCCAGTTCTCGAAAATGGTCGTGTCACATAGTACTGGGATCGATCTATCATCACTGACAGGACTATTGTAGCCAATAAGCCTGATATAGTGGTGATAGACCGATCAGAGCATCAAACAATGATTGTTGATATCACTATACCCCATGACGAGAACCTCGTAAAAGCCGAAAAAGAAAAACAAATTAAATATTTGGATTTAGCTTACTTTACCTGGTATCAGCGGATTAATGCAAGCACTAACTTTCTTCCTCGATCACCGATCGTAGCAAACACAAAGACTAAACAGAAGAATTTCGAAAACAATTGGCGTAAACAGTATGCGCGTGCAAACTGACAACAGGTAGCGAAAAAGTTGATAGGTTAAATTCATTCAGTCAAATTTATTGGGTTCTTCTCCCAACAAAGTTTGAAGAAAGTTTGTCGACGAAGTGAGCGAATATCATATAACTAAACATAAATTGTTTCTTTTAAAATATAATCGTACAATAAAACCCGACAAACACATTTGTTTTGATTTAGCTTTTGGTTTTGTTTGTTTTCTTACCTACGTATGTAAAGCTAAAACCCGATAAATACAAATAGTGGTTATTGCCTTTATGCCGTTGAGTAATTTTAGTTGAAATCATTGAACACTCAATACCAATAAATAGCTTTATATGGTTTGAGCGTGAAATAAAAATATTATTTATCAAGATAACACACTTTATAGGGTTTGAGATTTTAAATTTTGACTAAACACGGTCACTTTATTGGGTTATTACCTCAAGTACTTTTCTTTCTACTGCGAATTCCACTTATTGGATTATACCACTGGAAAGAGCGTAAAAAATGCATTAAGATTTTTTAATAAAACGATTTTTGTTTTTTTGGCACTTATTGGGTTTTAACACTATACCCTCGATATTATTCTATGAACTGCTACCGGAACCGCGGGTTTCGGAACGTGTAAAAGGATGTTAGTCTTATCGAGAAGTTTTCGAGAAATTTTAGTTATAGCAATCACAGACACAAAATTTATATAATATAGTACACCTGTATTTTGGGCCATAAAATCTTCAAGGGTATGTTATGAAATATGTTACGCATAGAAGTTTTACTTCTTATGTTTCATCGTATCATGAATATCTGTGATATTATATGAACACTTACTATTTTCTGAATCTTTATTTAATCCGATGGAAGCAGAAAAAGAAATATAGTAAATAATTATAAATTTCATTTGTTTTCTTTCATAGAAGGTGTGCACCTTTTTGTGCATAAATTGATAGGAATCGATACTTGCTATATGTCTCACCTACTACAGTTATATGGAAAATAAATATTCAAAATTAACACATACATACAATACATCGAAATTTTTACATTAGGCAAAATATATACGTTTTTAAGTTGTACTTACCGCTGTTGAGATTCCTTCCCTGCCATAAGTGTAAGCGTTATCTATGAGCGAGTCCAGCTTCTCCTCCCATCCTTCTGGGAGGTATGCGTGTAGTTCACTGTTCTGGACGTATGTGCTGTTCAACAGACTACCACTTAACTGAACCACTACTATCGCTTCTGAGTATATCTGGAAGAAAAACGAACGTTCATGCCTGCATATTAATAATTGTGTTAGAATTGGAAGTTACATAAAATTTATTACCTAAGCTGTCCTGTCCTATTTATCGAACTTGTAAAATTACGGTACATATCTCAGATTCTAAACTCGATAAATTTTAAGATTGAATTGCATGCATGCACGATTGAATTCGTGCTAGAGGTTGCATTAAGTAGGCGGCGCCGCAACGCAACGCGAACACAAATGATGTGGCCTCGTCTCGCATTTAGGTCTGAAGACTGGCAGTATTAACTCCTTCACTCCGAATCCTCAATCACAACTTAACTTTAAAACGTTACTTTACGACTATCTGTCGCTACAACTAAGACTTTAAAGTGACAGAGATTAAACACATCCTTAAAACTGAGTTTCGTTTGAGTATCGGCCATTAGTCTTCTATACATCTCCTCACTTAAGAATATTATAATAAAAAATACCTGTATAAAAATAAAAACGATGGCAACAGTCAAAAACAATATAAGTCCGACGATGACGATGCAGGTTGATACGGTATCCACTGAGCTGTACGCCATGTCTCGGAAGCTTGAGTTGCAGAGGCGTGCCATCTTGCCGAGCCCGCGCACGTGCGCTGGGAGCAAGGCTGATTGTCTGGTGAAAGATAGGCATGTTAAAAATGTGGCAAATTGATCACGAATGAATGAAGTTTGTTCAAGTTGTCTTAGAAGGGTTTTGGAATCAATTTTGGAGACCAAAAGTTTTCTGCATATAATAACAGAAGAACTGCAAAAAATATTTCCTAACTTAGACTTTAGACTTCAATAAGTACAATCTTAGATGTAGGCTAACTTTTCATTCGCAGTCCTATTTTTTTTTAATTTAAAAACTTTTTCAAAAGTTGAAAATTTTTAATTACCTTAATTTCCACCAACACTTGACTTTTCCCATAACATTATTGTAATGGTTTTCAAAGAACAGCCAAACCCCAAAGTAGTCTAACAGCCTCTTTAGGACATGAATGGCTAAGAAGAATAAAGTCACTGGCAAAAGCCATATATGCTTCCAAACGAGCATACACAAGCATCCGAAGAACAGCAGCTTAAAATACAGAGCAGTTTCTTCATCAGTGTCATAGTTATTCTTCATGTAATTTTCGTCCAACGATCTTTGCTTGAAGGCGGCAAGGAATCGGATGTCGGATTTCAATTTAGGATTCGACAAAGGCAATGCAGATAACGTCCTTGTTTTGTACAGCATTTTCGGATGTCTAGGGGAGCTTTGTATAGGATCGTTGGCTGACCAACTTCCCCTTTTAGTCATGGTATCAGGAGTGACAGGAGATGGTGTTTCTTTATCCGGTGTGGTTTCTTGTTCGCTTGATTCTACTTGAGATTCTTCTTCTGGTTTCTCCTCAATTTTTTCATCGATTTCCTGGTCGGGAGAAACCGCTTTGTGTAATGCTAACAGAATAGATGCTTCTGGATCTGAAAAAAGAAATGTAATTTGATTAATTTTTGTTTTCTATTGTTTACCCTTTCTCACAGTTATCTCCGTTTACCGGGAACCCAGGGTGCAAGTATTTGAAAACCTTTTCATTCTAGAATCTTACTCATGTTAACTAGAGAAACGATATTTATATAGACGAGATTATATAGCTTGCTAAAATAGACCACAAACATATAGTTGGCCGTTTTTAACGGACGATTATTAGCTTCAGGGACTGGAGTTTCGCGTTTGTGTGGTAACAAAATAATGTTTTTATGAGATACAAAAATTACCTTTGTCCAGCAGTTTCTTATGAATATCCAGCACTTCTAAAGCAAAACCAGTGATGCAGATACACTGGAGAAGTGCAAAAGTGTACACCTGCAGGGAACCTGTAAGACTTGCTATAAAACTCGAGACAACCAGCCACAGCAGCTGTGACGTCATCCGAAAGAGATTTGCCCTCTGTGGTGTCCATAGGATGTATACGCTGATGACGTAAGCCAGGAATATTGTCAGAGTCTGTAAAAAATATGAAATCTGTAAATGATATTGTACTTTCGCTTTTTTCCATTTGCGGTAAGTCATAACTGTCCTACATCAGTATTTTTGAAGTTAACCAATTAGATTTTAGTCAGAAAATTTAAAATTAATTTGCTTTTAACATTTTTGTTTCAATAGACTATGCTATTTACAAAAAAAACTTAAGTCATCAATCAACTTGCTAAGAAAAAGTTTTAAAATATTTTTCTTTCAATACTAACTACAGCACAACTTACAATATAAGAACTGCAGACACTGATCAGTAATGTGGTAGAAAAGCTGACAAAACTGCTGAACTGCCAAAACAAGCAGACTAAACTCCTTGGCACAGAGTTGTACAGCCATGGCATCACAAATATTGCAGAGAGCAACCCTATTACAGTCTGGAACAGAAAAAAAAAACCGGCCAAGTGCGAGTCGGACTCGCGCACCGAGGGTTCCGTACACACCTGTAGGTATATAAGTAAAAGTTCACCCATCACTACGATCGAGTCATAGTTATGGTATGATAATTGCAAAATGAAAAAAAAAAAAAATCAGAAATATTTTTTTTTATATGATGTAACTAAAAATTTACGGTTTTCGCAATTTTTCCTTTATCTGTACTATAAGACGTTACTTCGTACCAAATTTCAAGATTCTGAGTTCACGGGAAGTACCCTGTAGGTTTTGATTCCCGTGCGAGTTTCGAAAATTTGCGGAATTTTGCGGCATAGACGGGAGTATCTTTTGATCGCGTTGACTTAGAAGTTTGATTTTTTCACAGCTCCAAGAGACCATAGACTTGAGTATTTGATATGAATTTCAGCTTGATACCTCCACGCGTTCCTGAGAAAAAAGGTCTTGACAGACAGACAGACAGACAGACAGACAGACAGACGGACAACAAAGTGATCCTATAAGGGTTCCGTTTTTACCTTTTGAGGTACGGAACACTAAAAAGCATAAACAATATTGCTATTGTAATCATTTATCATTATAATATTATATTACAATGTATTAATAAAAATGTAAAATAAAAAATACCCTGTACAAGTAAAACTAATAATGTTGTCTGCTTATGAGAAATATATATATTTTTTAAGACCAATGACCAACAATGGAATGGTTTTTACATCTATCATGGAAAGGTCAAGGTTTTTATCACACAGGCAGTTATAGATAAATATTAAACTATGGATTTTTATTCCAAATAATATTGTTTTGCTAAAATTTTAGAAAATTTAATTTGGTTTTCGTTTTTATCTCGTTATCATACACTGCATACCTGTAGCACAGTTATTTTATTAGATTCTGAATGAGATAAGAAGTGTAACAATGGCTTATGCATAAACCGTTACAGTCAGTTTAAATAACAATAGTTATTCACTCAAGTATTACAAGTATACCTAAGATGTATGCAAGATGTATCTACTTAATCTACTGTTATTAAAACGTATTATGTAAGAATAGTAGCAATAATATTAATAGATTTTTTTATTAATCTTTCAAATGACATTTTCTTTTTCATTCTGTTTTTTTTTTATCCTTATTCAAGCAGTACATTAAGTAGATATATTAAGCTAATTTAATGAAATCTTTTTTCGGTATTATTGGCCTAGCAGTTTAATGACCAGAATTGTATGCACATGGTTGCAGGTTCAAAACCAGGCAAGTACCAATGTGATTTTTTCTAAAGTTATATAAATAAATACTTTATTTATTTATTATTATAAGAGAATGCTGACAATTATGTGGACCATAGTTTTTAATATTACTTAGATAACTTGTAATGATTTAATAAAGTAATAAATTGGTGAATAAAAAATAATAAATTGGTGAACTAAAAAATTGTGAAGGAACTTGGATTCTAAACTAAATCTGAAATCCAATCATAGCTTGTTCCTTCTCTATATGGCAAGAGGCCATTTGCAAGCAGTGGTACACTAATACAGGCTGGTTATAATTTTTAGGCATAATTTTATTGAATCAATCTTGTTGAATTAAAACCAAAACAATAGATTGATTTTAGTTTTGCTTCAATATAAAGTATGTTTATTCTTTAGGAAAGTGTTTGTAAATATGTAGGCATCAGTGCTAAGTATATTTTGTTTTAGATTAAACTATTAATGTAAACTTTAAGCCAGAAAATAACATGGGATTACCTTGTAATGTTCTATAAATTGCTGTCCAACTGTGTCTGAAGCAAAATTAACCACATTCACAGGTATTACCATTAAACCCACTATCACAGATGTGTTTGATTTTTCCAGATCTCCAAACCATGACTTTAATTTCTTTGAAAGTTTATATTTAAATGGATGAAGTAAGGACCCTACTAGTACAGCCCAGAATAAGGGTTTAAAAAAGGGCTCTAATATAAGAAACAACACATACACTGCGACACAACATATTGCTAATATGAATAGAGCAAAGGCGTTGTAGAACCCATGTTTCATGGGTTTCTCGTTCCCTTCAGTAATACCGCCTATAATGTTAAATATATTTTCAAAAGGCGACTGCTGCATGATTTATCCAGTGTTAAAGAAAATTTAAAATAAATTAAAATAGTAAACGTTTTAGTAACATTAAAATGATTAAAAATGAAGTAATTTGGAGTTGTAAGCAGAAGTAATCACTTAAAATAATTATGAGATCATAGTTTTTAATTTATTTTCGGGCACTTTAGATCACATCACAACTCTTCTCAACGCAAGCGTTCCAGCCGCCCATTACTTAGACTAAGTCGGAGCTGTCAACTGTGACAACAGGAAAGCTTATGACAATTTAGCAACGAGTAAAAGAGATACATTATCAGCCAGGCTGCAAAATGTTCAAAATAATGTCAATTTATTAATTTAAGTAGAATACTGTTATGTCAAAATGATAGCTGTTTACAAAGAATGTTTTAAAACAAAGTTAATAAAAATAGTTGTAGAAACGACGGTGGACGATGGACACTTGATTTCGACGACCAGTAAGAACACGTAATTTACTTTATTAGGTACATAAATTAACTTTAAATTCTTGACTTTACAAAGTTGTAAGAAAATAACAGTTTTGCTATGAAATACTCTGGAATACATAATAATCATGTTAATGTTACGCAATATTTTGTAAAGTCATATCAGGCCTGAACAGCGAGAGCAGGGTCAGTCAGTAGCTCCGGGTTAAATTTATGGAATTCAGCAAATCTGGTTAGACAGAACTCCGACGACAACATAGCTTGGGAAAAGTTAGGCAGATGAAGAATTTTATTAATTAATTTATTTCTTTAAATGTATGTTAGCAGCAGTTTGTTTTTTATTATATATTTTATTATATTAATTGTTTATGAAAGCTACAATAAACAATTAATATCAATTATATACTATAATTTCTAACTAAAACACATTTTTAATACAACGGCTTACTATAAAAAAGCGGATCAAGTCTGAGTCGCGCACCGAGGGTTCCGCACAAATTTTGCTGATCGTCACGGCTAATTCTCGAAAAACAAACTTAACTGTGCGGCTAAAAAAAAACTCTAATAAGTATAGTACATATCAAATTTTTAAACTGTAAATATAAATTTGTTATCGCAAAAACGTATTGTTTATGTAACAACATTTTTAAATTTTTGGTACATTGACTTTACTAGACCTAGTATTGCCGAATTTCCTGATTCTGGATCGACGGTTTATAGGTTTTGAGTTTGTTGGAAATGTACGGGAAGGAAAGCATAAATGGCTGGCCTGGCCTTTTCGTAACTTAAGGACCTATGGCACCACTTAGGGATTTAGGGATTACTTTTTGTTCATAAGCCCGTAAGTGTGTCTACGTTACCATGTAATCATATCATAGATTAAGAGCATTTTTTTTTATTTCATGCAATGATCATAAATGATGACAGATTATTTGTCTAAGGTCTAGAGTTTGAAGAGAATTTTAGATTAGGATTCAACCAGAATGCTATACACTCTAATGAGAGTTAAAGACTGTACCCTAATGAGAGCGTGTAGAATTAGAAGTTAGGCTCTGCATAAGATATGCCAACTATTTTTACAGTACAAGCAATAGCCTAAATAACTTCTTGTCTTAGCGTTACTTTACAAATTAATAATAATTATAATAATATCTTGGGACATCTCACACACGGTCATCTGATTCCAAACTAGGCAGAGCCTGTGCTATGGCAACCAGACAACTGATAAACATACTTATATATTTCTAAATACATACATATTATAGATAAATTACACCCAGACACAGAACAAATGATCGTGCTTATCACACAAAGATTCGTCCTGGGTGGGAATCGAACCCACGACCACCGGTTTAGCAGTCAGGGTCACTAACCACTAGACCAACAGGCCCGTCATGAACATGAAAATGTTTTTTGGTGGGATATCATTTTTTTTTGCAAGTTACATACTTGTCGTAGTTTTTATGCGTGGCAGGGTCACAAAATTATAATAATACTATGTTCATTAATAACTAGCTAAATGTAATTTTCAACAATATTCTATATACTTATGTACTTATACCATTTTTTATGTTCATAGCTTAAAACTTGACAAAAGTTCCATGCAAAGGTTTATCCTATTTTAAGGAATGAGGGGCAAACTGTACAGATTTCTTAGTCCGTATCCCTGAGTATTTAATACTATTTTTAAAAAGATCCACCACTTAGTCCCGAGACAAGTAAAACATGAATTTAAATTTGTTACTTTTATGAATCGCTTACTTGCATATTATTTTTTAAAATAAATTGATTATCTGGTTTACCAATCACTGTATAAAGTTGGTACCTACATCTACCTACTTAAGTTTTCTTTCCTAAATGATCCAGCTGGCTCACAATACGTGATTAATGTATTCGATAACAACTTTCATCGTATGTACTTACGTGGAAACACTATTACCTACTACTCATTTAAATGTTGGGTACCCACTGATGCGCAAAGAGCTGACTTCTTCTTTGTGTCAGTTTCCATTAAGTCCTTAACATAATTTATTATTCTCAAAAGCGACAACAATATAAAATGAAGGCGGTCGTCACGCATGTTAAATGACCTTGCCCATTTTATCAATGATGAAGGTAAAAGCGTTAAAAGCCTTTATATAAACTAGTAATGTGTTAACTGTATTCAAACGCTGTAAAAGCCTAATGATTAATGTTACAAAAGTTCTATAAAATCAGAATTTGTCCTAATATATGGTCAAAGGTATTAAAACTTTGGCTCTGTAGACCTTCCATACTCTGGGGAAAGCCGCAATGTTAAAAATATGGAATATTTTGATTTTCCTGAGTAACGTTCTTAGTTTAGCCACATCAAGTGTTTTTATTCAATTGGATAATGGCCATAACGTCGATCAATTGACTAAATGTGTCATGAGAGTAGTTGAAGGGATCGACTTCAAGAACTTAAGCAAGCACATGGACGTGACTGTAGTCAACGACAACGGCGATCTGAAGTTATCTGCCCTACACAATCAGGAGAATATACGATTTGTTTCAAGAAAGTTTTCGTGGAACACAAAATACATTTACAATAATGTTTATATTATAATAAGTAAAAATTATCAAGAGCTGGAAAATGGGTTAAACGACATGACATCCGATAAATTCTGGAACCCCTTTGCGAATTTTGTTATAGTCCTGCAAGATTTTCAAAACTATAGTTTGGAAAATGTAACAAACATACTCCATGAATATAACGTTATATACAATGTTACTATAATTTCGCAGAAAGACGATGACTACGCTATTTACAAGTACAATATAACATCACCAAGTAATTGTGTGAAAGACAAGCAATTAACTTTAGTATCTTGGTGCTCCATATACCGCGGCGAGAGCAGTTTGCCTGTCTTGAACAATAATGGAGGCGTCCGTAACTGTAATTATAAACTGATCACCCAGAACATTTGGCCGTTTGTGAATTCAGATTCAAAGATCAAAGGAGTGGAACAATATCTCATACATTTATTCCAGAAACACATTGGAGTGAATATTGTTTTGGAACATTTTTCAAAATTAAATAGGTATGGTAAGATCCAAGAAAACTTAACCATAAAATTAGTACAAAAAATCGTGAGTAATGAAGCGGAAGGTGTCTTGGGGGGGTTAACGATCAGATCTATTTATACTGGTAACTTTTCGTATACTGACCCATGGATGATTGACCAAGTGTCATTCATTCTACCCCACGCGGATTCCGTCAGACAATGGGCTGCAGTTTCACACGACTCTATGTTGACCTGGGTTTTAGTAGGTTTCATATTTGTATTATTTTGTATATCCGCTTCAACCTTATCAATATTTCCTCATAGAGAAAAAGACGTTATTCAAGACGTTCTGATAGTGTTTGGATATTTTTTAAACAAAACCATTGTGCGAAACACGCGTCCCGGGCGGTTGAGGACGCTCGTATTAAGTTTGTTGTTGTATATGTCTTTTATATTTCCGTTCGCATTACAGACCAATTTATGCAGCGTGACCACTCGACCGGTTCGAAATTATGAACCCAGGCACGTTCAAGAGATCATAAACTTTCAGCCTATTATGTACAGCGAGTCCTTAGATAAATACCTATTTCATGGATATATTGACTGTGGGAGCAGATACAATTGTTTACAAACGCTTCAACAGAGTAAAACCAAAAACATATTTACAGCGATGCCTAATTGTTTTTTTTACTTGTATAGATATAGGCTTATTGATAAGTGGTGTACTCCAACTTTATATAGATTAAAAGAGCCGCTTAAAAAGTCATTTAGAACGCTTATTTATCGCCGTGGTTCTGTTTTGCTTCGACCATTTAATAAGTTTTTGCTTAATGTCGAAGCTTCTGGCGTTCTCGACAAGATATTTACAGATATATATTTTCATTCATTTGACTACTGTCCTGATGGGACGCCGTATCAAAATAGTCCGCTAACGTTAACGGAGCTTCGTCCTGTATTTATGATACTTATTGTTGGTCATTGTTTGTCCACATTGGTATTTTTTTATGAACTGAGATTTGGAATAAAAGGCCATGTAACGAACATTGAGTAATAATCTACATGTCGGTCATGACTGTGAATGGGTATAGGTACATGCAGAGGAAGATCTTAAAAGAGATGGATGGATTGTATGAAAGTGAAATGAAGTAAAGTAAAGTAGAGATGAATTAAGGAAAAATACGCAAAGCACCGAACACAAATAATTAGGGTTGGGAGAAGAATAATCTACTTGTAGATACATATGGATATATTTAGTTATAACATAAACATAGATTTTACGTAAACAATTAGAATAAGAAAAGTAGGGTAAACATTTAAGGTAAAAACTAAACATAGCTGTAATTATTATTCACAACAAATAAAGTTCCTGAGCATTGTTACTTGTATTTGTTAATGAACCAGTCGATCATCTGCTTGGCGGCTTTCGGCTATCGGAGGGCACCATGTGATCACTTCCTCGCATCATCAAGTCCGCAAATTTCCCACTTGTCTTCACGTAACTGTAACAAAATAATCCAATAGGGGAGCGCACTACTTTCTTTTATTTACACGTCACATAGATATAGGAAGAATCAGTGTCAATCACTAACTCCAGAACTATAAAGCGCTTTAACTTTGTCATTTTCATTGATTTAATGAAAGAAAAAATACGAGTATTTTTTTATTTATCTGGTTGACTAAATAGATATTTCCTTTTCATACCCAGTCTGCTCCCCTATGGCGAATAATGTTAGGTATATTATTTTCGGATTATATAGTTAGTTTTCATTTGTTCTTCTTCTGCCTCAAGTGAATAAACTTTTGCTTTTCTCTATCCGAGTTATCTTTTAATTCTATGGCGCGGGTGGGCGGTAGTACATATAAGGATACATTCTTATCAAAAGACACAAGAACACCAGGCTTATCCTGCACTATTGACATTACTAGTTGTGTCATTTAAAAAACTCAGAGCAAAATTTGGGCTAAATACTTAAAATATAACAAGAAATAAATTTCTTTAAATTAGAAACTGAGTTGCAGCATCATAAATAAACGATTGGAATAATAAAAATATGACACAAAAAGTAAGTTTTTCTTGTTGGGAATTGTACATTAAATAAATGTGGATAACATCACATCCATTGCTCTGATCTGAAAGTAAGTAGCTAATGCAATTGTGTTATGGAATCAGAGATAACGAAGGTACCACAAACACCCAGGCCCGAGAAAATATAGAAAAGTGGTTTTCTACATTGACCTGTCCGGGTATCGAACCCCCAGGTTCGATCAAGGTGTGTACGCAAATCGACCACGGAGGTCATTAAATAATTAGTAGGTTTTAGTAATAATTAATTACACTAATATTTACTCTTTCTGATCATCTGAGCCATAGATGTTTCGCTTACATGTATGTATGTAGGATATTAAATATAATTTTGTAAAAGGACGTACTGACACGCAATATATATATAGCCATTGGTTATCTATGGATCAGATTAGATAAATGTGTAGTTAGTAGTATGGAGCTCATCATCTTCGCCGAATGTCTGGGGAACTGTGGGCGAACGCCATTGCAAGCAAACCTAGTCTGTGGTTTGCTATCAATGAAGACCGCGTGGAAGACCTTGGCGGTGATGGAAGGAAAAACTGGAGGCGAAAAAGAAGGATTGACTTGAATGGAATAGGGATGTTTCCTGGGTATGAAAAGTTAAAATCTATTTAGTCCGTCAGTTAGATAATAAAAAAATATTAGACACGTATTTTTTCTTTTATCAAAACAATAAAAAAATACAAAGATACACCGCTTTAAAGTTTCGGAGTGGGGGCTTATGACGCTACGCCTCGCTAAAAATCGTAGCGAGGAGTGACGTCACGCGTAACTTCAGTTCTCTGTATTTTGATCATTTTTTGTTTGCAGGAAAAAAGAAAAAATACGTGTCCAATAAAATTCATTAATCTACAAGACGGACATTAAAAAAAAAAATAGGAAACAGGCCCATTGATTAGCCCTAAATTAAACCGAAAAGTGTTGTATGAGGAAAGGGAGTTCTTTGCCCTATCTAGATTAAAATAAAAAATATAGGAAATAGTAGTAGCTAATACTTAAATTCTACTACTGTAGAGTATTATAGTACCTATATATAGTTTTATTTTTTTATAGGAAAATATTCATCTAGAAAGAGGTCGCGGTTCTTCTTCACATCCATTATGTTTGAATTTCATTAGAAATAAAATACTATGCATGTGCTTATAGGAAAACACGAGATATCATTTGGTTTTTGGTCATGCTTATATCAATATGTCATGATTTTATACTGTACCTATTTTAAATTTTTACTTATTAATGGTTTAGATACTACTTAGTTTCTAGTTGGTGATTAATAAGTATTAAATTTAAAAAACGAAATTTATAAAAATGAAGTCAAAATTTCTAAAAAGGCAGATCTCAAATGGCTTCAACTCATCTTGTTTATTGTGTGATGTAGTGTAGAATAGCGGAATTGCATTTGCCGGCGTAAGATGGCCCCTTAAGAAACAGGAAACGAGAACCCCCCTGGAATTAATACAGTTACTAAACAAAACTTGATTATTTTAGCCCATGGCCAAAGATTAGGTACAAAAATTATGACTGCTTAAATCCGTTTAAAAAGTAGATTTATGTCACCTTAGAAAATCGTCTAGATTATTCTAATCTGCACGCATCTATTTCGTCAATACCGACCAGAAACTTCACAGGTTATGGGGTAAACTTCTACTATGTAAAAAAAATAGGAATGTGTTTTTCGGATTTTGACCAATCCCATTACCATTAGCGCCCGCTATACCACGTACTTTAACGATGAAAATTTTTTTAAAGGCATCCTAGATGTTTTTTACCTTTCGTACCTACATTATTTAATGTGTCAGCTTAATATTTAATTTATTGTTTTTATAAGAGACAACGAAATAAAAGGAAGATTTTGTAGTCACGCAAGTCAATGACCTTGTCCATTTTATCAGCGATGTAGGTAAAAAGAAAAAGCGTTTAAACCTTTTATATATAAGTACTAGTAATGTTTTGAATGTATTCAAACGCCCTAAAAGCGTTATGATTAATGTTACAAAAGTTCTATAAATACAGAATTTGTCCTAATATATGGTCAAAGGTATTAAAACTCTGTAGACTTTCTTTACCTAATCTGGGGAAAGCTGCAATGTTAAAAATATGGAATATTTTGATTTTCCTGAGTAACGTTCTTAGTTTAGCCACATCAAGTGTTTTTATTCAATTGGATAATGGCCATAACGTCGATCAATTGACTAAATGTGTCATGAGAGTAGTTGAAGGGATCGACTTCAAGAACTTAAGCAAGCACATGGACGTGACTGTAGTCAACGACAACGGCGATCTGAAGTTATCTGCCCTACACAATCAGGAGAATATACGATTTGTTTCAAGAAAGTTTTCGTGGAACACAAAATACATTTACAATAATGTTTATATTATAATAAGTAAAAATTATCAAGAGCTGGAAAATGGGTTAAACGACATGACATCCGATAAATTCTGGAACCCCTTTGCGAATTTTGTTATAGTCCTGCAAGATTTTGAAAACTATAGTTTGGAAAATGTAACAAACATACTCCATGAATATAACGTTATATACAATGTTACTATAATTTCGCAGAAAGACGATGACTACGCTATTTACAAGTACAATATAACATCACCGAATAATTGTATGAAAGACAAGCACCTAACTTTAGTATCTTGGTGCTCCATGTACCGCGGCGAGAGCAGTTTGCCTGTCCTGAACAATAATGGAGGCGTCCGTAACTGTAACTATAAACTAATCACCCATAACATATGGCCGTTTGTAAATTTAGATTCAAAGATCAAAGGAACGGAACAATATCTCATACACTTATTCCAGAAACATATTGGAGTAAATATTCATTTAGAAC
Source organism: Diachrysia chrysitis (assembly GCA_932294365.1). NCBI lineage: Eukaryota > Metazoa > Arthropoda > Insecta > Lepidoptera > Noctuidae > Diachrysia > Diachrysia chrysitis. Next base: position 7,372,906 of record OW028661.1, read on the forward strand.
ATTTTTTTAAATTAAATAGTTTTGGTGAGGTTCAAGAAAACTTTACCGTAAAGTTAGTCCAAAAAATAGTGAGTAATGAAGCGGAAGGTATCTTTGGGGGGTTAACGCTCAGACGTATTTATACTGGTAACTTTTCGTATACTGACCCATGGAGGATTGACAAAGTTTCATTCATTCTACCCCACGCGGATTCCGTCAGACAATGGGCTGCAGTTTCACACGACTCTATGCTGACCTGGGTTTTAGTAGGCTTCATATTTGTATTATTTTGTATATCTGCTTCAACCTTATCAATATTTCCTCATAAAGAAAAAGACGTTATTTACGACGTTCTGATAGTGTTTGGATATTTTTTAAACAAAACCATTGTGCGGAACACGCGTCCCGGGCGGTTGAGGACGCTCGTATTAATTTTACTGTTGTACATGTCTTTTATATTTCCGTTCGCATTACAGACCAACTTATGCAGCGTGACCACTCGACCGGTTCGAAATTATGAACCCAGGCACGTTCAAGAGATCAGAAACTTTCAGCCTATCTTGAACAGTGAATCTTCGGAAAAACACTATTTTCCTGGATATGTTGATTGTGGGAGCAGATACAACTGTTTACAAAGGCTCCGACGGCGTACAACCAAAAACGAATTTACAGCGATGGCTAATTATCATTTCTACTTGTATAAACACAGGTTCATTGATAAGTGGTGCAATCCATCTTTCTATAGATTGAAAGAGCCGTTTGTAAAAACATTTAGAACACTTATATTTCGTCGTGGTTCCGTTTTGCTTCGACCTATGAATCATTTTATACTTCATGTCGAAGCTTCTGGCGTTCTCAACAAGATATTAACTGATATATATTCTCGTCAGTATGATCGCTGCCCTCCTGGAATACCACCTGAAAATCTTCCGCTTACTTTAACGGAGCTTCGTCCTGTATTTATGATTCTGGTTGTTGGCCACTGTTTGTCCTTATTGGTATTTTTTTACGAGCTGAGGTTGGGAATACAAGGCAATGTAATGAACACATAGTAATATCGTATGTGTATGGTATTCTTTTGTCTCAACAATTAGAATAAGACAAGTAGGGTAAAAATGTATCGTAATATAAGGTAAAACTGCACATAGCTGTAATATTTATTCACAACAAATAAAGTTCCTGAGCATTGTTACTTGTATTTGTTAATGAACCAGTCGATCATCTGCTTGGCGGCCTCTGGCTTGTCGGAGGGCACCATATGACCAGCTCCTCGCACCATCACGTCCGCAAAGTTCCCACTTGTCTTAACGTAACTATAAAAAAACAAACAAATGATTAGGTATGTCTAAAGATAAACAATTTTACTATTAAGTTTTCGTTTGGTCCGTTTATGCCCGGAGTGAAAACTTTTCTAATTTATTTTCTCAACCGTAGATATGCATGTTTTGGTGGGATATCATTTACTTGCTTTGAATTCTTTTGTTTTTATTTCCTTCCCGCTTGTTTAATTACGCTTATACAAAATGGATAAATTTGAACCGATTAGGGGATAATTATGTTCTTTTTCTGTAGATTTAGGCCTATCCTGCATTATTGATATTACTGGATGTCTTATTTCAACAACTCTGAACAACATTTAGACAATATACCTACCTAGGTAAATGTTGTCCTTTAAGAAAAATAGTTGCATCATTGATGGAATTTTATCAGCTAGGGGGGCCTAGACAAGTGACATTTTGACCAGCGATAACGCTGATCGAATCATTCAAATGTATGGAAGTGAGATTTCCAAGACATATCGAAATGAAATGTCATTTCCAGTTAACGATTGTCGAAATGTCACTTGTCTAGGGGGGGGGGCTGGTCTCGTCAACGTCAATAAAAAATTGGCAGTTATAAGGACTGCCGATAGAACTCATAAGATTTCCCCCTACCAAAAAGTGATCAACGCGGCTAGAGCAGTTTTCACTCAACATTTTTAAATTATAAAAAAGTGACTCACAATGTAAGTTTTCCATCTTCAGAGTAAACAGGAACCCTGTTTGCATTCAGATAGCCTTCGGCTCCAGTCCAATTGAGACTTTTGTGAGTGTTTACCGACAGCGCGTATGCAACAATCAAATCCAGTTGACCGCTAGAGGGGCAAAGAGGCATTAGTTATGTTAGTGGTTTATAAAATTAGGTGGGTTTTTAATTTAAAATAACAAAAAATGAAATAGAGATATGAGAAAATTTTACTGCACATCGGTGAAATGCTTAGCTTGTATCTTTATTTTTATTGGGTAATGAGTAGATAGATGTCGTGTAGACAATAGACTAAGAAGGTGGTATAAGTTTTTTTTTCTTTAAGTCTAAGTTAGATCCTACTGCAGGGCAAAGGCTTCCCCTTTCCTTTTCTAAACCTCTCTGTCTTTGGGTTTTGATTTCTGGCGCCCCGCATAACTGACATAAGAATTAGATAATATATATGTGAACCCACAGTGTGTTCCTAATTAGATAGTAGTAGTTACTATTAATACTACTACTGTAGAGTAGATAGCTTTTCCTACTAAAGATTGGAATTAGAAATGACTCTTTTGGTTTAATTTAATAAGTTTATAGGATATTTGAATGGTTCGTTACTTACTTGTAACACATAACTCCATAGTGTTCCAAGAGTTCTTCCAACCAGGGTTTTACTGTTTCATACATATCGTTTGATAGATTTAACATTACATCATAAACTGCCGCACTGTATTTCATTTTTTTTACGTGAAGTGCGCTTTGTATTTCAGGCTTATTTAAAAAATTGTCAAGGTTACTTGTAGGTATTGATTCAGACGATTCTTGCAGATAGTTATATACGTTAACGTTTGCGTAACCTTCCACAGAAGGTAATATATAACTGACAATCTAAAATCAAGAAAAAAACATCGCATCTTAAAATCACCCGTTAAGCAGTCTAAATACCGTCAAGAACATTGTATTCTTGACTAATACAAAAAGAACAGATTCTCAGTCTCGTATTTATTAACTGTCGATAAAAATATGTAAATCAGCGATAACTACAATATTACGTACTAGTTTTTTAGTAAGCTATACAAGCGAGTAAACAAATCAAAGTATCGGTGACTGGCATAGTTTCGATTTTTTATACTACAACACAATATGTACGAAATGTGGCTGAACTAGTTTAATTGTATTTGACATCATTTACTGTACCTATGGGTACAGTACATGATGTCAAATACACACTCATTTTGCAAATTAAATTATCTTATCTTATAATTAAAGTCAATCTGAAAAAGATAAAAATCTATTTCTGGGATGTACCGTTTACAGCTAAAGCTCTTCTTTGTTGGGAATTAAAGTTGAATGAAGCTTCGGTACAAACAATAACAAGTGAATACCCTTTTTTATTATTTATTTTTATTATAATGTTTTTTTTTTCCTTTTTTATTAAATTAAATATATATTCCTACTTGCCTTTTAGAGACCTTTATTTTGATATCCAACTCGAGGGATTTGAAAAAAAAAAATGACTGCACAAAAAGTGCATAATCCGACATGATTTTTAAGACTTCTACCTTACCCAGTGACACTCGCGCTAAGATAAATATCACGAGGGCTCAGTCGTTCAGAAGTTATAGACCCAGACATTCATACATACTGGTTAAACACATAACCCTCCTTTTTTGGCTTCGCCGCAGTAGGGTAGGAAGGTGTTTTCGGACTTCTCTTTATTCGGTATTTGCCAAATCTGTGAGCTAAATGTGAAATGTTTTATAGATGTTAAACCGATTGCATAGTTGCTGTAGTACGCACCCTTTTATATTCTGCAATATTCTGCTCCTTCCAGTTCATTCGAGCTTCCTCCTCCATCTGATGTATTTCATCGGCTTGCAATTGGTCTAAGAGCCCTACTTGCAACGCAAACTCTGAGTAATGCAGCAATGTTGGTGGGTCTGTCCATCCGTCTCCGATAGCTAACCCCTAAATTAATAAAAAAATGTATTTATAAAACCCATAGCTGTTGTTGCAGTCGTTCAGAAGTTATGTTGTGGCCAAGGAAAACTGGGTTTATTTTATTTTTCATACATTTCGGTACCTCTAAAAAAACTGAGATATCATTTCTGTATTGATTTATAAGTTACATATCATTTTTTTCAATTTTATTTCTACTTTGTTAAAATTTGTATTAAATTATTCATTCTAAGTTTTACAGTCGAACAACATATTATAACTAGATTTGTTTAACGATGATCTTACTTTTAGATTAATTGGCATCGACTCATCTTGGTTTTTATGGATGTAATGTCCAAAGGCGGGAATATATTTGCCGGCGTAAGATTCCCCCGTAAGAAATAGAGGTGCTGCTCTTAATTCTGGATACACTTGAAGGAACTGTTGCATGAAGCTTAGGAGACAAGCACCCACCTGGAATTGATACAGGTATTGACTAGATTATTTAGCTTTTGGACAAGGAACAACGTCACAAATTATGTCTGCTACAATTGATTAAAACGCCTCTTCAATGTTTACAATTATAACCAAACATATATGACATACATGATTATCTTACCATAAAATCAAAAAGAAAATTAGTAGGTACTTTTGCGGCAATTGAGGTACCCAATTTTGGCTTTTAAACACACTTTATTAGCATTATTTTTAGAACCCACTTACCATATCTTCATCGGTAGCATAGTCTCCTCCTTCGGAAAAACTGAAGCCAGTACCGACTGGGTTATCAATAAAGATCAATGAGTAATCTGATCCCCAATTAATCGGCCTTTTTTCAACTGAAAAATATATCGACGACAACCAATTTTTAAAATATGAAACTGACTGTTGGTCTGTACGTTCTAGGCAAGTATGGCAGCTCTTGAATTTCAGCAAGAAAAAAGATACTTACCTGAATGCCCATCAGTTGAAATTGGACCTATTTCAAAAAACAAGCCATACATAGAGGACCCCCCTGGTCCTCCTTGCAGCCACACGATCAGTGGAGTGTCTTCTAAGGGAACTCCTTGTGCAGGGAAGTACCAGAAGAACAGGTTCCAGTTGTTCGTTTTGTTCACGGTGAAGTACGCGGCATGGCTGTTGACGCCGGCAAACAGGCTCGGGTCTACCGCAGAGAGTTGTTTTGCTTTCTCTGTTTCTCCATTTTCAATAAAAGGTGTTAAAATGAGAGGTCCGTTAGCATCGTCCTTCAGTACAACCCCAGCCAGAACATTTGCACTAAAAATCACCGGATATTTATGATATTAACGTACGTTTAACATGATTTGTAAATACAGAATATGCTGATATCTTACCAAAGTAAAGACGCTAAATAAACCAGGGCAAACATGATTTATAAATAAGCCGTAGGTAAATTATAGAATTAATATTTAAAGCAGTTGCATTGTGTGTAATATTCAAGAAATGCGTTTTATTGTTAAGTTATTCGACGCATTTATGTTGAACTGTAAAGAACTATCTCGTCTAGAATTTTTTACGCATAGTTAAGGTGATAAAATAACTTAGTTATTTACTGATTACCTTAGGTTCAACTGATAATACAGCAAGGTTGAAGTGCATTTCGCGCTTCGACAAGATTGATTTAAAAGTTGATATACCATATTCATCCTTAACTCAAAACGTAATACTCATATTTCTTCTGAGATAATCTTAGGCTTGTTTGATTTGTCTTCACTAGTATTGGAAATAGCTGATTTAAAACGTAGTGTTTAAAAATCAGCTTTAATAAAAACTTATTTTTAATCTTTTCGTCGTTCTAAAAGACTGTTTTGTTGAACATGTTTTTATAGTAATTTTAGCAAAGTGTAGGATTGGGGAAGGAATTATTACTTACGGAACTGTATATCAAACAACGGGATGCAACAAAATTGAAGCTTAGAATATTTAATACGCATATCATGCGTCATCACGTTTATTCAATTTAGTTTTACATAATATTAATATCTATTGAAAAGATTTATACTTTTTTTATATTTGTTTGTTGGTTGAGGTTTTAATGCTAACAAAACATAAATATATTTTTATATGACTAAAATAAAAACAATTATATAAATTATGTAGAAATTGTAAATGAAATCGAATTGAGTTTTAAATTTAAGTAGAAATTAAAACTTATGTAAAGTTTATTTTTTAAACGACGATTGCATCAGACGGCCTGCAATTTGAAGGGAAAAACCTGTCTGTTTTTCCCTACGGAGGGAAAATACTGTATTAAGAATTTGCTGAAACAAATGACATGCGACGGTATAAGTTGGTCACAATACTTATTACGTCAGAATCAATAAAGTTCTATTTTAGGTGCGATGTTAAGTGCATTGAACATATACTTCATGGAATTAAACTGTGTAAACGGTTTTGTGGGGCATTGCGTCAGTACATAAAGCTTATTGTAAAATACTTAATAAATAAATAAATAATAATTATTCAGGACAATTCTGCGTTATTTTTACAGGCTTACATATTATTGTTGCGTAATATTCTTAGTAATAACAAATAATAATTAATAGCATAATGGACGGAGTTTTAACGGATATACTTAAAAGCTGTGTTTGTGTCATATTCTGGATTTTTTGTTATGAAAAATAGAAATAGGAATGAAGTTTAATATTCATTATTAGATTAAGTATGTTTTTTTAGAAAACAAGAAAATTAGGAACCCAACTCTGTCTTAAGTCAATAAATAGGTATATATGTTAGTAATTTGTACATTATTACACTGTACATTATCGTTAATGCTTGTTACAATTCAATTTATCATTAGTCTAAGTTTAGTTTAATTTTTATTTTTAATTAACTGGTTGTAACGATTTATGGAACAAATAAATTTATACTTATCCTTAATTCAGTCAGTAGATATACCGCTGAAGATTTACTATAGCTATTAGGTATGAATAACCATCACAACGTCATGTTTAAAAGTGAATCGTTTCTTTATGTTATTTACCGTCGTCTCGTCGGTACAGTCCCTACCCCTTACGTAATCCGGGACTTTTTCTCACAAATAAGTTAATATATAGTAATATTATAAAGCTGAAGAGTTTGTTTGTTTGAACGCGCTAATCTCAGGAACTACTGGTTGAAAAACCGTTGAAACTAAAACACGCGAACAAAGTCGCGGGGGACAGCTAGTTTAAAATAATATCCAATTCACAAAGCAGTAGCAGAGTAGTGCTTGAAGTTTTTCCTCATAGTAATAGTTTTATAACATGATTGGACTATATTATATAAAGGCAATCTCCGGGGATCGTAGGTCGAGTGGATGTTATGATACATAGCATATTTTCAGGCAAATTTATTTGTGTAATCTGAGTCCGGGCCGTATTTCATGTTTATCGAGAGTATAGGGGACCCGATCGAACCCACGTGGGCTAAATCGATTGCTCCATAAAATAAACTAAACGATACTTGTATTTGATTGAGTAAACATTTTTTTTTACTCGCTTGAATACCGAAAAGGTATGTTAAGTACCATTGTCATCTTTTATGTTAAAAAATTGATCGTAGGTAACTTTAAAATAAATGTAGGGACTTTTTATTTTTCTTATTTAATAATATTAGAACTTTGTCCCTTGGCGACAATACCGTTCTATAAAGTATCAAAAATTATACATACAACAAACGAAACTTAAACACCACCAAAAAGTAAATTACTTAACTGTCCACCAAGTCAATAACTGCTAGCTTGTAAAGTACCTACTTTAGCATCTCCAGGGAAAGACGAAGCAAAAATACTGTAATGACATAATTATTCTAAGTCTTTCCACTATCCATCTAATATATATATATTTTTTTATGTAATGTACCTACATTGTATTTGTATAAATCTTACTTTTAAATCAGTTGCCTGTGGAGTTCGGAGGTGGTTCTTCTTCATAGGAAGGACATTTTAAGACCGTACCTAGAGTCATTTAGTTTTGTAACTTTATTAAGCGCCTTTGTGTGGTTTACGAGAAATAAAAACTTTTGATTTTGATGTTGTTAATGCAATTTAAAGAACTAAGGAAAAAGTAGTTTTTCACACTATGGTAGGTATGCTAATGTGTTCGTCATTTGTAAATTATGTTGCGTTAATATGTTGGTCATAAATCTATTATCTGTGGGTGGATAATTAGTTTTGACGCAACGTGCATAATTTTCTCATTTACATGACGTTATTTCAAGCGTCACAGCGTGCGATCTAGAATTACATCCATGACCACTATGGCGGTGACAAAATGACGTTTGTCTAGATGTGAGTCAACTTACGGTAAATATTAAATAACAAAAGAATAAAACAAATAATAACATGCGATGTACCTACCTATTATATTACAACGTTATTAATGTTGAAATATCGTAATTTATATCCTTCACTAATTTGAACCTTATCCAACCTCATTTTTAGTATGTACCTAAAACTAAAACCTCTCGATAAAAAATACTTACAAAGTTACAGGCAGTGTGTACTCTTCAATATAATTTGAATTCTAATAAAATGCCAAAGCATTTTTTTTTCATTTAGCAGGCAAACAAACAACACAGTACATAAAAATCATGTAAATGTGAAGGACATTACACGCCCGATGTCTTGCTCTTCATCATGTATGTACGAATATATTATTTAATACCTCAATGCAGTATCTAGAATTTTGCTACTGACCGGGAACTACTCCAAAGTATTTTTTGACAAGACAGAGGTATATTATGAGACAAAAAAGATCTTGTATAAGTTTGCTCGAATAATGTTTCAGTATCGGTGGTACCTACATGAACTCTAATTACAACAGCAACATTCAGCATTCCGTAGTTACTTACATTTTTCCGTATACCTAACAAATAGAAATATTGGAAAACCAGTTTGAGTAAATATTTAGATTGAATAACCCTCTGAGTGTGTTCGGAGTCGCTTTGTTGCGAACAAAACAGTTGCATCCCAAAATATTGACGTTTGGTAGTGCCGTCATGTCCTTTTTGATTTACTGTTCAATCCCTTTCTATTTTTTTCCTGTCATGCGAATGTTTTGTTAGCTGTCGCGTTTTGAAAGGATATTTGGAGCGAACAATTTAGCGTCTATATTCATTTGGTTTCTTTTGACGTTGCCGCGCTTTTAGAATTTTAAGGAATACGTATTATAAATTTGGAAATGTTTCTCAGTTAGCCAAAGTAGTCCGGTAAACCAGTAAAAGACCTTCACTCAGTTGAGCATGGCAAACCTTTACAAATGAAAAAAAAAACACTTGGTAAATTATACTATAGTAGCCTAAAACATGAAATGAAACGATAAAACCATGACGCGCCTATGTTAGATGCGTCATAATTTTCATTGTCCTCAAACATTTCATAGAAATAAGAGAACTAGTGAAACTGTTATTATTTTAGGGGTATTTTTCCTACAATTATGAGATAAAAAATGTAGCAAATAGGGGAATTAAAGATCTTTTTCATACTCGATGGTGCTCCTGTCCCGACTTTGGCCCCTTTGCTAGCTAAAAATATATCTTAGCACTTTCGATGACTTAAAGCACGCCGATAATACCGTCCTCAACTTGGCCACGTACTGTTCTTAAGTATTAAATCTAATAATATCTTGGAACAACTCACACACGGCCATCTGATCCCAAACTAGGCAGAGCCTGTACTAGGGTAACCAGACAACTGATAAACTTACTTATATATTTATAAATAAATACATATTATAGATAAATTACACCCAGACACAGAACTAAGGATCGTGCTTATTGCACCAAGATTTGTCCTGCATGGGAATCGAACTCACGACCTCCGGTTTAGCAGCCAGGGTCACTAGACCAACAGGTCCGTCATTATAAAAAAACACAAGAACACTCATTATGTGAGCAATAAACTGTTAATTAACATATCGAATATTATTCGAAGAATCTTTTTAGGCAATTTTTTTAGACATTTTTTTACATCTCACAGATTTTGTATGGAAGAAAGACAGTTCAGTCAAAAATTCAAAACTTTTACTCTAATAAAATTATCTGGCGTTGGAAAATCAGCCCTAAATCTGTTTAGATAGATTACTTTTAAAAACTCTCAATATTAACATAAAAATCGCTAATACGGAGACCTATCTAAAGATTTGTTTCTTTTGTAGACAACAATGTTCAAAGTTTAATGCACTCTGTTTTGTTTATAGCTTTTATCCTTTCCATGATGTTACCATTCGCAATAAACATGTTATATTATACAATTATAACTTAAATTATCTTGAGGTTAGAAAAACAATATTACTCTTGACGTCCCTGACCACTAATTATAACATTACAAGTATCTTTATGAACTTAAATTACATCTTGTTTATTTATATTTATATAATATAAGGCTAATAATATGTAATAATTTGTAGGTTACAGAATAAACAATTATTCTGTAACCTACAAATTGCTTTGGAGGATATACTTACCTACTTGTTTACCATTTATGGAATATATTAGTTCACCTAAGTGTTTTTAATTTATTGATAGAAAAAAAAATGTTTTATACCATAAATAGCGTGGTTGGTTACACCGCAATATTGACTTTAGGCACTAAGTCCGTCTTTGTACTGTTTTATGCATAAAGTAATAAATAAATAAATAATAGTTTTCGTAATTTAGCGATGACGATATCTTCACCGATTCTGGTCATGACTGGTTAAGTTCCGGAGTTGGTGAAGCTTGTGCGTCCAGTGTTGCTCATGAAACCATCTTCTTGGAAAAGATTTGCGCAGGATACGGCATGTGAGCATCTCTACCTTCTTACGTAGGTACAGCAGATTGCCACAGTTGATCGAGTTTAGTCAGGATGACTAATATTTAGTCATATTCTGGAAAGCAATAAATATGCCGTTGAGTTTTAAGTTAAAAATGTTGTACATAAATTCAGATAGGTTCTTTTGTATCCGTTCAAGTATCTACAATAACATTAAGGGCAACTTAAGTAAAACCAGTCATTTATTTCATCATTTACATTTTACTTTACGTTTGTGATTTAGGATTAAAATACTAAAGTATCGATTTTCACTGTGTTTGTTGTTAGTCATAATTGTACATATGTTTTAACAAAATAAATCTGCGTTTCTCATTAAATGATTCATTAAATGTACGGGAATTATTGCTATCCATCTTATAAGGAAATATTTTCTGAACGGAACGGTATATAAAGTCCCACTTTGCGAGGATCAGGCATAGTGCTCATCCGGGCATCGGTCGTTCAACACATTAAAAAATACAATTATGTATTCAAATATGTGTTTGAAGATTGTCCTGTGTCTGGCTCTGATTGCCTGCATCAACGGCTACGTTATCAACCATCACCGACTGCCTCTATCACCGAAAGGCATGACAGTGGAGATCGCAGTGAAGAACAAGGGTGACCAACTCCCAGTGTCTACCATGACGATTGATATCGACGAACGGGACCACAGCGTGGTGATGTCAGCGGCCGAAGCTCCGGCAGGAGTGCCCCAGCATCCCAAGTTACCAGCAGAACACCTGCCGACCTTGGAGAACCGTAACGGAATCCGTGTGGGCAATTGCCCGCAAGGCTACAAAGGAAAGGCTGGATTCTGCTTTCCCGACAGTGACTCTTAAACTTTAACTTCACAACCTATGTAACACCTGGCTCCACAATTATTGATTAAATTCAATTTATAATAAGTTGTATTTTTTTTTATTCCCATATGTTAGGGTATGTCCCTCTCACATACGTGTGTTTAGACACCAGAATACTCACGTTTTTTTACTTTGCCAGTAAAAAACAATAATAAAACAAGATTTATAACACCTTTTTATTAGTTCTTCACTTAAAATTTTTTGGCTCTTAATTTTTTGATCAGTGACTTGCCATCAAAAATAGGTGCCCTGCTCGTCATAATGCCGCACGTGGATAGCTGCAGCGCTGGTTTTCTGTTGGGTAGTAGTGGTGCTTCAAAAGTCACCTTGTTACTTAGTTTACAACCTAAGCATACTTACTTAGGTGCATACCTGCAACCTTGTGCATATGATTCCGGTCATTGAACCGCTAGGCTTTCACGAATAAAACTTCGAATAAAAACAAGGTACATTTCTGCAGATAAAATTATTTATTGTACACGACTATTTACCTATTCGTACCTATGTTACAAGTATCTTTCATTGTATATAACATTGTGAATAAAAGGGTCGGTAAAAGGCGTGATTCTGTCTTGGCTAGAATTATGATGATGAAGTTAAGAATCCCTTACATAATTTCGAATTAAAACTAAATAACAGGAAATGAAATTAAATGAATCAAAACAAAAAATACAGTATTGGGTTTTATGCTTATATTGCATATTATTGAGTACTAGAAAAAGGAGATCAATAACCATCAAGCTTTACAACTATTTTGTACTTTAAAATAACTCTATTTTCTTACACTTTAAATCAATCTATAATTGTTTATTGACGATGTTATGTTTGTAATTAAATTCAAATAGTATAAAGGAAAAATTTAAACCTCAGGCATGACTCGAACCCGCGACTACTGGTTAAACCCACCACCTAAGCTACAGAGGTCACTGACTGATGTTTATTCTTCTTGTTACACTCTTAGGGGCGACGAATGCTACATTTAGCATACCAATCATTCGTTTGACTCCACCAAAAACATTCACAATGGGTTAATTTAGAAGTCGATGAAGCAGCTCAATACTATTCTTTGTTATTATTTTACAAAGGTATTAAATAGGTTTCCGTATAAAATACCTTTGTTTTTAACCATTTTTCCAGGAAAACTAATGTTTTTTCAATAAAATGTGCCTAAAAATCAAGGTTTTTTAGAAATCGTCTAGGTTATTAAGATTTAACTGCTGTTTTTCTTAAAAATGAAATAAGTAGATGTTAAGATAATAATGTACTAAATACATCTTCGTTTTATTAGCTTTACAAAAAAGCAAAATAATTAAATAGAACGTTTACGGTTCTTAGAAAAAAAAAAAAAAAGAAAGTTCAGGTTGTCGTGTTAGTCAAATTGTTTTGAAAGGTAGGTTTCTGATTTTAAATACTTATTGTTAAAAAACAACTAAACCAAAAATAACTTTTGAAAATTGATAATGATTCTAAGAACTTCGCCTCTTTTGGGTATTAATTGACTCCACTAACAAAATATAAAACAATAGTTAAGGATAGTAAATACGTAGTTATATTTAAGAATCGCTAGTTACAAATAGGTAATTACCTTTTTTATTAACCTTTAACAACTATGTAAGCTTTGATACTGAAAGCTTGGTTATGTTTCTAAATACTCTAATAATGTTTAGTTTAAAAGCTCAGCAAAAAAACGTGTTACGGAAGACATTAAGAATGAAAAACAATCTATTAATGAGCATCTAGCAATGCATAACATTCATGATAGATTAAACGAGTTCAAGTAAAAAGAAACAAAGCTACTCAATTTCAGTAATCGATCTAAAATTGCCAAAGATATCGCGTAACAAACATACAAAAATCGAACGAATTGAGAGCCTCCTTCTTCTAAAAACAATTGGGAACGAGGAGCAACGTTCAATTAAACATTATGAAATGTTTGAGATGAGTGAAAATCGTTTAACGAGTATTTAACTAACCAAACAATATAAAATACATTTATTTTGCGTACGCTAGTTTCCGTATTTCCAAGTACTGACAATGAGCGTAGTGACGCAGCTACACTAATCAATGATTAATAATGAAACTAACGTATAATAAAAGGAAACCCGAACGTAGTTCATATTTACGTCAATAAAAAACAATATAAATGGACCATGTTGGTTACACCTAATAGTCTTCATCCAGGCGGCGTTCATTCAACACATAAAAAATACAATTATGTATTCAAATATGTGTTTGAAGATTGTCTTGTGTCTGGCTCTGATTGCCTGCATCGACGGCTACGTTATCAACCATCACCGAGTGCCTCTATCACCGAAGGGCATGACAGTGGAGATCGCAGTGAAGAACAAGGGTGAAGAACACCCAGTGTCTACCATGACGATCGACATCGACGAACAGGACAACAGCCTGGTGATGTCAGCGGCCGAAGCTTCGGCGGGAGTGCCTCAGCATCACAAATTACCAGCAGAACACCTGCCGACCTTGGAGAACCGTAACGGAATCCGTTTAGGCGCATGCCCTCGAGGATACAAAAGTTACCGTGGATACTGCTTCCTGAGTGACGAATAGTGTATTTCCAAGCATTGACGGGCATTGACGGGCACGGCATTGACGGGCCTGTTGGTCTAGTGGTTAGTGACCCTGACTGCTAAACCGGAGGTCGTGGGTTCGATTCCCACACAGAACGAATCTTTGTGTGATGAGCATGATCATTTGTTCTGTGTCTGGGTGTAATTTATCTATAATATGTATGTATTTAGAAATATATAAGTATGTTTATCAGTTGTCTGGTTGCCATAGCACAGGCTCTGCCTAGTTTGGGATCAGATGACCGTGTGTGAGATGTCCCAAGATATTATTATTATTATTATTATTATAAGCATTTGCAATATATTTCTGTACCTGCTTCCTGTGATGTTGATGATTAAATTTATTATATGTTAAAAGGTATCTTTTATTTCTGATCTGATCTATTATATCAGCTATAATGTGCATTGTGTATAGTCTGTGCAGAAGAAAGGAAGGAATAACATATTCCAAAGAAATGGTTCATGTTGTAACCAATAGCCGTGTACGCCTTCTAAAGGCAAATACCACACCGACAATGTTTTTCTTATACTTACGCCATTGCATAAGAATTTCTTGTAATATGAGTCAGAACTGAAATCTCTTAATTCATAAAAAATATACAACAACATAGTATTTATATTAAAAATATATAGTAATATTAAATATTTATCAGCTTTTCTCACGCGATATTATCGGTGATGACCAACTAGTTTTAAACCTGACCGAGGTCCTTCATGACATGGCGGGTCCACGAGTTCGTCGCATGACACCGCCGCCGTCACGTGAGCAGATCCGTAAATATGTTTAATATTAATTAATATATCTCACAATAGTTTTTATACGAAGATCATATTTATATTGATCTATGCAATTCTATTAACAGGAAACAATGAAAGATCCTAATTTTACATAATATAATTTAATCGATCGTCTATTGTCTTTATTTTAAAATGGTAACAATTAAAAATCCTCATTTTAAATTACATATTTTAAGCGCTAATAATCATAAATAGTTTCATAGTCTTGTACGATTGACTGAGCTTGAATAAATAAAGCAGTAGATATATTCTTTATCATGTATCCTTTATCTTCTCTACATCTCTATATTTTTGTCGTACATTGTCTTGCTTTTTTGCCATTTAAAATATTTTTTTTTGTTTTATTAATTACAAAGCCAAAAAGATTTTGGATGCGGTACATATCTTGACACTTTTTCATAGCCTAATTTGAGTGTATGAAATTCATTTAATTAAACAGATAAATTTGTGTATTAATTATAAATCTAAAGACGTCATAATCGTACAATATCTCTCGAACCTACATGTCCACATAGATAAGTAGCAATTTCAATTAAGGTTTGAAATAAAAAAACAAACTAGAGGGATCCATACGATTGAGCTTTTTTTTTACTTTAAATACCCAAGATTTTTTCTAGGTTTTCCTATATGTAAATTAATTTATAACTTATTGTTTTTCTTTTTCATTTTAGGCCCGGTCGTTTTTTAATAACTTTAAAACTCTTTGCTTAAAATAATATTAAATATATTTAAATACTTACAACGAGTCGTCTTATTTGATACTAGCTTTTGCCAGCGACTTCGTCCGCGTTTCCGTCGTTTTTCGTAAAAAAGTAGCATATGTCCTTCCTCACTGTTCAGTGGTTTTGATGTAACAGACAGATTAACTTTCGTATTTTAGTAGGGAAATATAATATATCACGTTACACAAAAATAATCCTTATAGCATGATTCAGTATTCACACGCGACGGCGCGATGGCTTATTATCGTATTTCATGTATAAGTTTAGTGTTTCTATACCGATTTCTATGATTCTTTTTTTATTGAATAGGTAATAATGTAAACTTTTTTTAATTAGGGATAAGTGAGAGTATAATAAACGTAAGAGTAAACAAATATAATCAGAAATCTCCGAACTGCTAAGCTATCGGGAGTTACACGTGTTATTGTGAGTCAACCATAAAAGATAGACATATGCTGTTGTGGGATATTTTTTAGATAATTTTATGTAGAACATTTCCGTCATACATGATTTCTATGTAGCTTTAACCATTAAGGCTGCATACGCGACGGAAGCTTAAAAAATACCGTTTTCCCAACATTTCCCTTCACTGCTCTGCTCCTATTGATTGTAGCGTGATGAAAAGTATACTATAACCTGCCCAGGAGTATGAAGAATAAATGTACCAAGTTTCGTTAAAATCCGTCGAGTAGTTTTCGTTTCTATAAGGAACATACAGACAGACAGACAGACAGACAGACAGACAGACAAAAATTTTACTGATTGCATTTTTGGCATCAGTATCGATCACTAATCACCCCCTGATAGTTATTTTGAAAATATATTTGATGTACAGAATTGACCTCTCTACAGATTTATTATAAGTATAGAAGATAGAAGATAGATGTCAAACAATACAGTATGCTGTTTTTCTTTCCTTTCTAATAACCCCCAAAAGTGGTCCCAATTGTTGAAATTCCGATTTACATTATGTGTACCAAATTTCAATTCAATCGGTAAAATAGTTTCGGAGCAAATTGACTGTGACAGACAGACGGACAGACACGAGTGATCCTATAAGTTTCCCTTTCTAACAATTAACACTAAGAAATTTTGGCATCATACTTTAAAAGTTATAAGCTTAGTACCTAATTATTCAAGTAACTATTTAAATAAGTAAAGATTTAATTTAAAAAAGATTGATTTAAATGACCATGTTTGTATTTAGTAAGATTCTAGCGACAACAGGAAAAGCGGAGACACAGCTCAGATTGTTACAAGGATATATGCAAATAAAGTTATCATGGCTAAAAATAAACACAACTCATTTAAAACTTTATGGTTAATGGGAATATTAATAACGTCAAATTTACTTAAAAAAAACCCTGCTACTTTAAAGCCTTCTTCTGAATCATGTGGCGTATGTGATGTAGAGGGAATTAACGCGAACATATATTTTACAAAACTTTGACTGGCTTGATTTCAAATCCTTTGAATCAAAGTATTTTTTTAAAATCTTGAGTTTTGTAGTAGGTCTTCTCTCAGGTCTACGGAATGGATGACTTAATTCATCTATTGCCGTGCTACCGTCTTTATCAATATAAACTAGGAATACATAAACGAAGTGCTCTGAGTATGATTATAAAATGTTCATGTATCGAATCGTCCGTTTTTGCCAGATTTCAACAGATTTTTTGCAGCATCAGCGCGCTCGCCATGAGCTCATAATGCATCACAATGGCAACAGTTCTGCTTTAAGAGTTCACGGTACAGGCACAGGTCCTAATGTTGTAATTATTATACTTAGCTAAAAAGTTAACCTACCTACCTATTAAATATAATTTAACTGAGACATGTAAATTCTATTTTTAGTTAGTAGATGACTGTCACCATCACCAAACTTCTACAAGCATTTTATCAATGCTCCTTGTTGAACAACTAAACTAGGGTTATCCCGATTAACAAAACGCATACTGTTAGATATAAATCTATACTAATAATATTATAAAGAAGTAAAGTTTGTGTGTTTGTTAAATTGTAAGGGGTAATCTCGGGATCTACTGAACCGATTTTAAAAATTCCTTCACCAATAGAAAGCCACATTATTGCTGAGTGTCATAGGCTATATAAAAACCGAAAAATAAAAAGGCTTTTACGTGGTAGTCCGTTTTGCAAAGTGAATCGGAGTAAAAACGGTCGAATGAAAGCGATTCTTACGAACGCTGCCTTAACTATGAAAGATATATTTTTGAGTTCTAGAGAAAAGATGTGGAGCTTGAAAATGCCTACAAAAAAGTCAACGACAGCATAAGTCTAACTTTTATATTTAAGTTACAAAAAGTTTTTTTTTTTTAATATTAGTATAGATAATTTAATTTTTAATATTAGTAAAATAATTGAATCGTTATGTCATATGTACTAAAAAAGGATTATTAACATTATGCCCAACGAAGTGGGCACGGGTCAGCTAGTTAAATATAATTTAACTGAGACATGTAAATTCTATTTTTAGTTAGTACATGACTGTCACCATCACAAAATGATAACCATTGAGAAACTTCTAGAAGCATTTTATCAATGCTCCTTGTTGAACAACTAAACTAGGGTTATCCCGATTAACAAAACGTATACTATTAGATATAAATATGTAACTTTACGTGAAATTTTGAATTTATTTACGTTTGCAGCGTTCACAATTATTGGTGTTTGAATCACTATTGTTTATTTTTTATTACGCTGTACTATATCAGTTCTTCGATTGTCTTAAGATCTGAATAAACACTGAAAATCGATAGTTTTTAGAGTTCGCTAGCTACTTTTTTAAATCCTTATATCTATTAAAATATCATAAGAAATAATAAAGAAATTCCATTTCATTTCATTTCGTTACATTTATTTATTTTGTAAACACAAGTTACAATACATATAATCGCCATGTTTCGCCAAACGGCATACAAAATAGTCATTTATATTTATAGATATATAAATGAAAAAATAAAGAAGAATATATATATATATATATATATATATATATATATATTTAATTTGATTATTAAAACATATTTTTAAGATTTTAAAAATGCATGTGTAAAACGAATATATACCCAGGATTAAAATTAGGCCTTATGGTCCTATACCTTTTAAACATAATCGGTCTTTAAACTTAACACATTTTAGAGTGGGTAATATTTAGCAAATAGCAAGCAATAGGCCATCTCCGTGTTAATACGGTGTTTAGGATTCGACTCGAACGAGAATTGTTTGCATATGGTATGATTGACCATAAATGGAATTTACGTGATAACGGTATTTTTGTCCTACTATAATAAAACAGCCATATTAGCTTTATTACACAGGAAAACTACTACATCGTGTACCCCGTTTGTTGTAACATACTGTAAAACAAGAACAGCAATCTAAAATTCGCTAATTACCAACCACGTCTTTTCAAAATATATGACTTCTGTACTATTTTTTTTTTTTTACATGGCATTCCAATTACACTCATATTATCATAGTCTAACCTCCGGTTTCTGAAAAGCTGATCAACCCAAAAATTAGTTAATGTCCTCTTAAATCTTGTTTTCATGAAAAGCGCTGTGATTGGTTGATAGTCTTTTGGTCTACCAATCACGGTCGTGATCAGTTGATTTGACAACAGATTATATTGATCAGCCTCTCAGATACCAGTATGTGCTTGATTTTCAACCGAAGGGAAACTAATTACATGCGGATCGTAAAACAATTCATATTGCAGGAAAGAAATAGAAACGAAACTCTTGCTAGTTAATTCAATTCACTCTTGACTGGTTTTTCACAATACTCCAACGAACGTCGTCATCTAATGATTCAACGTCGACCTCTGGGGGAATGCTCGCATGCGTAATATAGGAAACACGTCTGCTACGAGCCTCTTGAAACGTGATACGTATAAAAGCATTACGGTAGAAGGGCTGTAGACATTAGTAATCTGACCAGCGATTGAACAACGTAAAGTAACAAAAATGTATTCAAATATGTGTGTGAAGATTGCAATGTGTTTGGCTCTGATTGCGAGCGTCGATTGCCTCGTCCTAAAACAACAAGAAGTGCCGTTGTTGCCCGAAGGTCTGACGGTGGAAGTTATAGTGAGGAACAAGGGTGATAAGCACGTAGTATCCACGATGAAGATTGACATTGATGAAATGAACAAGAAGGTTTTGATGGCGATGGTAGAGGAGCCGGTGTCGCGAGTGGCGAAGGATGTGTCTGAGATGACAACGGACTCTGTGCCGACAGTGGGCAGTAGGCACGGGATTCGCGTCGGTACCTGTCCGCTTGGCTATAACAGGCGAGGCGGGTTCTGCTTCCCAAACGACGACTACTAATCAAGGACCTGCTTATGATACCCACTGTTCATATTAGTTAAATACAAGACTTAACAGGGATGTGATAATAATCTTAGTGTTTAATTATTTATTGCTCAATATAGTTTTATTTCATATTTGTACATTATCCTTATTTGGTGTTATAAATAAACAGTGAAAATAGAAATCTATGTAAAAACCAAGTTTGTGTTAAGTTTTCGAAATTTTTCCCTAAATATAGAGTTATATTCAGATATTTCTTTTATACGCCGAAAAGTATTATTTGTACAAAAATAAATAGACGTTTATTGAACTTAGTACAACTTAACTGCTTTTGTCTTTATTACCTGTGCTAGACACATTTTAAATTAATAAATATCTATTTTTAAAGAGGCATGTTGATAAAGTTACAATATTTTTTATTATATAAGAGATGGCGAGTTATGGCCGGCTTATTAAATCCTATGTTTTGCGTCTGAAAATGTCCGCTATATTTTTCCGTACATATCCCTATTTAAAATAATCCCATCCCTTTTCCTGGGAAAATTTAAGCCTTTTCCTCTATAAAACAGTTGTGGATGATGTTCATCGTCTTATCTATTTATTTATAACGCATCATAGTGCACGGACACCTGAGAAACAAAAGAAGGGAAAGAAGAAGTCACTTAAAAACGCAAAATAAGACAAGCTATTAATAAGGTGACTGGTAATGCTTCTAAAGTATGTAAAAGCAAATATTTAATTGGTAATTAACACTACAGTGGACTTCGTCATTAAATGATTCAGCGTCGACCTTTGCAAGAATGATAACATGTGTAATATAGGGAACTAACATAGTATAAACCTCCCTAATACGATACGTTGGTACCTATATAAGCATTACGACAACAGGACTGGATACATTAGTAATCTGGCTGACGGTCGAACCACTGATCAAAATTGCAGACATGACAAATATGTGTGTGAAAATAGCTCTATGGTTTGCTTTGATGGCCTGTATTGATGGCCATGTGGTAAAACTAAAAGAAGTGCCGTTATTACCAGAAGGCCTGACGGTGGATGTTACAGTGAGAAACAAAGGTGACAAAAATGTAGTATCTACAATAAAAATTGACATCGATGAAATGAACAAGAAGGTGTTGATGTCGATGGACACGCCGGCGGCGCGAGTGGCGAAGGATGTTTCAGTGAAGACGGCAGAATTCGTGCCGACTGTAGAAAATCGTTTCATATTGCGTAGTGGTACCTGTCCGATAGGCTACATAAAACGAGGCGGGTTCTGCTTTCCTAATGACGACTAATACTAATAATGTGGAGATCTTTGGGGGAGGCCTATGCCCAGCAGTGGGCGTCTAATGGCTGAAATGATGATGATGATGATACTAATAATGATCAAACATCTCATCTCATAGGTTTATCGTTTATGAAAATTCCTAATAAAATACCAAATTAGTGATAGAAATCTTAATTCTGTTAATTAAATTATAAACCATTAATTGTTTATCATTAAATTTGGATTGTCCTTATATTGTGTTATTTATTTCATAACCCTTGTGTACCTTGAAAACAATTGTCTAAAACAATATAAGTTTTATTCATCTTGTGAGGATTAATAATTACAATGTATACTTAGATTTATTGTAATCGTTTCTTATTTTAGAACACTAAATATATTCTTTTTTCTTTTTGAAACATAATTATCTATCTACTTGAAAGTATGTACGATAAGAACAACTGCAAATACAATGAACATCCAAAGTTTTAACGAAACTTATTAAAGTGTTTGTTTATCAAGACTACACTTTGACACTCAATATTTAAGTTCATTTCCGAACGATAACGCTGGCCTGCCCGCCATCATCACTTAACTCTTCCACGATGTCGTAAAATTTCTAATAAACCGACCTTACTAGTCATTATAACTACCTATTTTGATTCGATGCTGTTCAAGTAAAATCGTGCAAGCGTTAATTAAAATCCTTACTAATATTATAAATGCGAAATTAACTGTGTCTGTCTGATTTAAATGAAATTTGGTACACAGATAGCCTAGAGCCTGAGAAAGGACATAGGCTACTCTTTACAGCGATAACCGACATCCACGCGGGCAGAGCCGCGGGAAACAGCTAGTTTTATTATATAACTGAGAAGGGGTTTTTCCTGTTTAACAGCATGATAAGAAACGAAACAGGGAAACAACAGAGTTGTCTGCCACCTAGTATAACCATATTAACCATACTAGCTATGCCCCGTGACTTTTTCAGCGTGTTTTAGTTTCAACGGTTTTTCATTTTTGCAACATTCTTCATTTATGGCTCCGCTCCTTTTTGATCGCAGCGTAATGTTGTATAAGCCTTTAGCTTATAGCTTTTCTCAATATATGGGCTATCCAACAACGAAATAATTTTTCAAATCGGATCAGTAGTTCGTGAGATTAGCGCGTTCAAACAAAAAAACAAACTCTTCAGTTTTATATATTAGTATAGATTAAATATAACCTTATTTTTCTATTCAATGTAGGGTTATAGTTGGAGTGTGACTCCCGAAAGGTTTTTCCTTTCTGGCTCCCAGCGTTTTAGCTGGTAAGGGCGACGCACTCATTCGTTTTTGGTTCGCATGCGTTTCTGATCCGGTAAGGCCATACTAGTAAAATTAATAAAAAACATTAAGCGGTGTTTTTATATGGTATTCGCCGACAGATAGAGTGATTCAAGAGAGAGGTTTGTGTGTATAATTTATTAATTTTTAACGCAAAAAGATTAAAATATAACGTTAATTGTCAAAGAACTCGGAAAAAATCTAGCGCAATCGGAACTTTAATCTAAACCGCTGCCAAAACCCTTTAAAATACAACAAAACTAAAATAATACATAATGGTGAAATAATTATTCCTTTCATTTATTTATTCCTATATTTTTCATGTGTTCATCTATGCTAATATTATAAAGCTAAAGAGTTTGTTTGTTTGTTTGAACACGCTAATCTCAGGAACTACTGGTTCGAATTGAAAAATTCTTTTTGTATTGGATAGTCCGTTTATTGAGGAAGGCTATATAAGATCATGCTACGACCATTAGGAGCGGAGTATAAATGAAAAATGTTGCAAAAATGAAAAACCGTTGAAACTAAAACACGCGAACAAAGTCGCGGAGGACAGCTAGTTTAATATAAAAATTAATGGTCAAATATTATTTGGTAATTTGAAAGCCATTTAGGCGGATACATCAATAATCCTTATCAAATTAAACGTTTATGTTAGTTACCTTAAACAATTCATGCAAAACATAATTGCTATAGAACATAATTACCTTAGACGTTATGCAAATTTAATTTATTTTTATTACTTTTTATTTATTATTTTTAATTTTAGTTTAAAACAGTCACCGCTTAACAAAGTAAAATAATTTACTATTATAAATTACTAATTCCTATATATATTTCAAAATTCCTATAGGAAATACCGAAAAATATTTTATCATCTCCTTTTAGGGTATATGCGTAAATACTTAGAGGTAAGGTTTATCCCTAACGAGATACATATATAAGCACAGCAGTTAATAGGATCTACATATTAGTTATTGGCTGCCCCTCGAAACACTGATTAACAGTTCAAACATGACCAATTGTGTGAAAATTGCTCTATGGCTTGCTTTGATGGCCTGTGTTGATGGTAATGTGGTGACACCACAAGAAGTGCCGTTGGAACCAGAAGGCCTGACGGTGGAGATAGCCGTGAGGAACAAAGTTGATACATATCCATTGTCCACGATGAAGATTGATATAGACGAAATTAAAAAGAAAGTTGTGTTTTCGATGACAGAAGAAGCGGCGTGTCCCACAGGTCATGTGAGGGCTGGTGGCTTCTGTTTCCCGAAATGATCACACTCCAAATACTTAAACGCAACATATCTGTTTGTTCTTTATATCTTTCTATCGTTTTTTTATGAAAGTGACAAAGACAGTGGCTGTTCCTTTCAATTTTCAAATTTAATTAAATTATTTTTGCTTCAATCGTTACAATATGAGAGACAAATTTAATGTCTTATCAGCAAATTTCTAAACTAGATTCATTCGCTTTATTTGTAGATATTTAAGTGTAAAACTTCTCACTAAAATGTATAATCTAAGAGAATATATAAGAAAATTAGAAAATCAGACTGCCAAGGAAAAAAGTAAAAAAAAATGTATCTACTTATTTATTTTATTTTATTATTAGCCGTGTATTAAAGTTACACCCCTGAGTTTGTTTCGACATTTCTTCCTAAGGTAGCCAGCCAGTTATGAAATGTATTATCAAGTGAATTTAAAAAAAATTGTATGTGCCATGTAAAAGTGATGATTTGATATCCTAGTTAAAATATATGTTTTTATTTTATGAATTTTAGTAACTAACAGTATTCAGAAAATAAATATTTTTCCGTGTCTATTTTCGTGTTTATTTTAGACGTGTTCAAGTTTTTAGCCGTGTAGAACAGGTGCTTATGATGGTATGACGTTTTTGATAGTAGGTATTAGATATATTAGATAGCTTGGTAATTTTTTAAGTTTCAATAATGTTGTACAGTTTCCGATTTTTTTATACCTGCACGATTAATTCGGATGAAATGCATTTTTTGTGTTGTTCATCTATATTTATTTTCTATCTATTTATAAGGAGTAAAGAACCTTCCAAAGGTCTGCGATATTTTGTGGTTGCCCCTGGTACGTACGCACTAAAACAATTTTATTAAATTATTTTCAACATTGATCTTACCAAGATAAGGACTGATAAGGAGCGATATTGTTATAAAATAATAAGTGCATACAACGTAACGGTTTAATAATTTTAATGTTTTGTAATATTAGGCATTTGATAAGATATTCGTGTAGGTAGATATAGATTTTACTCGTGCGTTACGTTACCTACATTCGTTTAGTTTTGACATTCGTTTAATTTGTAGATTAAGAAATCTCTTGAAAATGGCTAAAACCCTTATTTCACTCCGTATGATCGGCTTACACAGACTGCGGTAACCAAAAACATAATTCTTCTAGTAGCACTTCGATAAACGGCAAATTCAGAAATTCAGGAACTAATAGTAACAACTATGTTTATTGTTTCAGGAAAAAGTATCCACCTCAAAAGTAAGTAAACTTCAATAAATGTGCAATACAAAAGTACATTTTAGTAGTGGAAAAGATCTCTTGTATCTTAACCTGTACTAGTTCCAAAACTGTACTACAGAACACATATCAGGGCCACCCATTTCAATTGACACTATAAACAATGTATTGACCATTAGAGCGAAATGTATTGAAAAATTATATAAAAAAGATCAACTAATTAATTTTGAATTAAAAAATTAAGTAACAGTACCTAACAGCAATACAGTTTCAGATAATAGGTACGTGAAATTGCAACATACCTATTAAATGTCTTTTTAACTGAGGTGCAGTACAAAAAAATTCCTAAAAAGGGAAATTTAAAAATAAATTTAATTTGTAACCTCAGTTTTACATAATATTTCAAACATTCCGCTTTTGGCACAAGCTATTAATACCTAACTGGTTTTATCCTGACATTGTTTGTGTAACTTTGTTTAATTATTAATTATTATTAAACAACAATAACATTAGTTTATGTCATCAAATTATTAGTTTCCTATTAAGGAATAAGGTAAATATATGGCGTAATGTGATAATGATTTTGTCGTATTTCTTGCGCATTCAATACCTAATGCTATTGGTAATTCTAATTATAACTTAGGTTTAATAATTTTGCAGAAGGTACTATCAGCTCAGCTCAGCTCAGCGCTTAGAAATAGGGATGTTTCCTGGGTATGAAAACTTAAAATCTATTTAGTCCGTCAGTTAGATAATAAAAAATATTAGACACGTATTTTTTCTTTTATCAAAACAATAAAAAAATACAAGAATGCACCGCTTTAAAGTTTCGGAGTGGGGGCTTATGACGCCACGCCTCGCTAAAAATCGTAGCGAGGAGTGACGTCACGCGTAATTTCCGTTCTCTGTATTTTGATCATTTTTTGTTTGCAGTAAAAAAGAAAAAATACGTGTCCAATAAAATTCATTAATCGACAAGACGGACATTAAAAAAAAAATAGGAAACATGCCCATTGTAATAAAAATATGTACTTTAAATTCTTACGGTAGAGTTGCTACGAGGTGAGCTATCAACCGTTGGCTGCTAAAAAAATACGTAGACATAATTTGTACTCTCTGTTACTTAGGTAACAAATTTTTCATGTGTTCAGAAATAGCTTACTTATGTTCTTCTTCGATTTGAGTCTGTGATTTTTTTTAAATTTTATTTGAATTTAATTTAATTTTATAAATTGGCCAAATTAACTGCGTTAAAGACAAGGTTAAAACCTTCCAAACTGCAGATGTCCGGACGCTTTGGGCACTCCGACAAGTGCGACATTGCCTGGTTGGAAACTTCGCAATCACACTGGGTATCTCTAGGGTTAATGACCCCCATTTTCAATTTACCAAATTGTGTTTGTAACGGTCTTTTTGGGTTCAGAATCGGATGTGTGCGAATAGGCCACTGCAGGTTACCTCCGGGCGGCAGATGTCCCTGATGGTTAGATTATGGTGAGTGCAGGTTCTTCCCAGAAATTGCAGCGTGGTCTAGGTGGCGTGTCTTGAGTGGCTTTCGTACTCCGGAGAGGATGTCGGGCATCAGATTCTCAGAGCTCATTCGGCTCTTTAGTCTACCCGAGGCTGTTGTGATTTTGTATAGAGGATATCGGGCATCAGATTCCTGAGTATGTTTCTCAACTGCGCATGCTAAATTCCTTCTTAAGAGAGGACCAATAGGACCAATGATATTATACATAAGATAATACCGATGTTTAAACCTGATGGCGCTTTTATGTGTCAAAATGTTGTCAGTTACACTAACGAATAGTACAAAACAATAGGATAAGCTGGTAAGTAAAAGAGATAGCTACCACTATTTTGGAGGTTTTTGAGTTCACAAAATTTGAGCTACTTATAATTACATATCTGCCTCATTTTATGTATAATATAATTTGGTGGAACGAAACAAAAATAAAACCAAACCATTTTAACGAAAACCTCTTCTGCAATAATGAAGCCACATGAATAGTGTATGTTAATCTTCTTGTCAATGGTATTAAATAATTAAAATCACTGGAATTATGGACGCGGCCAAGCTCAATACAGTCCGTATTTCATATTTTGAATAGTGTCATGTTAAAATGAAATGTAACCTCGTTGAATAGTAAGCCGCTTGCTCGCTGTAATACTGCACAATTATGGAAATTATTTCATTTTGCTTTGTGGAGATTTGAACGTACGTTATTTCGATATATTTTAAAGAGTATTAATGAAATTTTCTGGTTTTGATGTGTTTAAATGCGAAAGCAACTCTGTTGTCTTTCTGTGTCTGTTACGTTTTCACGACTAAACCGCTGAACTGAACTGAAACAGATTCTTATGAAACTTGTTATGCGGTAAGCTCGGATCCCAAGAAAGGACATAATCTTCTTTTTGAAGCGATTAATGACGCCCACGCGGGTGGAGCCGCGGTCTTAATTTAGTATTATGAGGTTAGAATACTCTAATCTATTTACTGAAGTGTTTGCATGTCTTGTTAATAGATGTAACTGAGACAACCCATATTAATGAAGTCTTGACACTGATAGATTGGTTTATTGCACGTGCACATCATGCTTACCCATTAACCATGTAGATACAACAATTGGAAAAGTCAATCTTACTGCTTGGACATAAAGGTCAATATCGTAAATAGTATGGTACATACTATGGTTCATAGTTTGATTATGTAATTTAATGATGTGCTAGTTAGTAATTAAACATAATCTTAAAATGCTTGCATAGTATAATATTTTAAATACAGACAGAAGCAATAATTATTTAACGGGTAGGTAACTAATAATACATTGTAATCTATGTTTTAGATACCCGCATTCTAAGGAAGGCAACGCCATCTATGTCTTACACTATGAACTTACCCTGCGATGTTTCTATCTTAGCTAAAAGAAGGTTATATTTAAGTATACAGAGACCCCTAGACAAGTGGCATTTCGAGAAGCGTTTACGATGATAGAAATCGCTTCAATGACATTAAATGTATAGAAATTACATTTTGTTTCGATAAGCCACGTGACTTGGACTTGTAACTTCCATACATTTGAGCGATTCGATCAGCGTCATCGCTTATCGTATTGTCACTTGTCTAGTATTGTTTTAACCCGAAATGTAGTAAAACACTACAAAAACATTACCTACTATGCAACGTGCCTTCAAGACAAAAAACTTCATATGGTTAAAATATTTATGGTCTGCATAGTTAGTTCACCAGCAGGTGAGCCGTTTCCTTTTTTTTCAGCTAGCCTGGAAATATAGGTACCTACGCATTTTTTTTTGTTGTTGAATTACTTGTCAACATGATACATTCTTACATAACACATATGCAACTGCATGGTAAATTTATTATAGACTTCAAGCGGTCCATGAATGGACCGCTTGAAGCAGTTTGACTGCTAAGACAGGTCGAAAAAAGAAAAAACGAGGTTGTAGTTCCGCAAGTGACGCGCAAGAGCGTTCGACAGCTTGCGCAGTCCGCCCAAGTCCTAGACGTTTGTTACTTACTCGCTCAGTCCATGTACGATTGGCCTTTAATGTTTTGGTACATACAATTTCCTCCAACGAAACCTCTGATGTTACCCAGCAACAGTTATCAGTTACCGTTATTTCAGTCATTTGTCTAATGGACAATCCCCGTCATAAAAGGACATAAATGAATGGGAATCCCCTCTAGCAACTTACATCTAATAGCAGTTAAAACATCAGCACTATAATTTGTGAGCAATTCTTGAGTCATACTACCCGAATTGTACATGTAATAAAATGTCCACATTAATCACTCCAGCTCAGCGTCCCATTTATAATGTTAAAAAACTTTTGTCAAATTAAACATTCATTAATTACGCCATAATATATTTTTTTACTGTTTTTATCTGATTCCGTATTTAAGGCATGAATCATAGGTTTTTTTGTTTAATGACTCACTTTAAAAGTATTGTTAAGTGCCCTTTAAACCTTTTTGATTGTAATTAAGTGGGTCAGGTCAGTTAACCACATGATGCTTGAGTAGCGGTTGTTCCTAGAATAGTCAGTGTACCAGATTTTGTCAATTCTAGGAATGAAAAAGACATTCTCTTAAAAACCTCTTCTCGAAAAAATTAAGGGCACCCCCTTAATTTTTTCGTATTAAAATCATAACTGCACAAGGTTGTTCTTCTCTCTCCTCGGGAGTATTGTCCTCTCTTAATTACCGCGCAGTTTTTTAATCCCTAACCATTTAGCAAATAAAAAAAATACCATATTTATTAAGAAGCCGCGTTATTTATGGAGTTACACTATCGTAGAACAAGCAAATTATACAATACTCATTAGTCTAATCTTAAATAGCGCCGACTATTTATAAGCCGTAAGTAATTGATATGTCATCAGGTACCGAGACAACCAAAATCAAAAATGGAGCAACTGGCAATGCGTACCGTCGCAGTCATAACAAGCCATTTGTCACCACATTAATTGTCTCATGGCGTTGTTACGCTGATTGAAGGAACACGTAACCGCTAATTAAATAACACGAGCATTGAATTTCAGTAGACGATTGCAGCGATGTTTTTTTTTGAAGAACGTGATTTCAGGTGTGAAATACGCAACTTAACTTTAAGACGTTGTTAAATGTCTATCAGTCGCTACTTTACACCTTAAAGTGACAGAGACAGGCCGAGACTTAAAGGAGACTTAAATCTGATTAACGTTTCAGAAATCGGCCATAAGTAGCCTAGATTTAAAACAAAATCGTAATTTTTATGGCATGTGGGTAGGTACTAAGTTATTCTCTACATTTAGGTTATGTGAATATCTACTTATAACATCATCATCGGTGGTATCTATTTGGTATCTAACAATTATCTTTTTAAAGTTTCTGTCTTTTATTTCTGATATAATTCTGTAATACGATTAAATTGTTCACTTAGGTGCATTCAAATTTAGGGTCTGATGTATTACTATATTCGGTATGCATCATTCAGAATGTAAAAGACGAGTCTAAGAGAAAGATTTGAAATGTACGAATACAATAAAATAAGATCCTTTGTATATCTATACTATATACTATTATATATTTTATTATTATAAAGCTGAAGAGTTTGTTTGTTTGTTTGTTTGAACGCGCTAATCTCAGGAACTACTGGTTCGAATTGAAAAATTCTCTTTGTATTGGATAGTCCGTTTATTGAGGAAGGCTATAGGCTATATAACATCACGCTACGACCAACAGGAGCGGAGCATAAATGAAAAATGTTGCAAAAATGAAAAACCGTTGAAACTAAAACACGCGAACAAAGTCGCGGGGGACAGCTAATAAGTAATATAATATAACTATCAGTCCCAGAGTATGTGTATACTCTGACACAAGCATAGAGTACGCGCATCGCTAGTAGCCCCTTTTGCCGAGCGTGGGCAAAGTTTTAGCTGTAAATACTATACTCGTTTACTGATTCAAGTGATGTTCCGTGCGACGACAGACGTTTATGCGAAAATATAGACGGTTCCGATGTTATTAGGGTAATTTTAGGTTTTGAGTTAGTTTTAATAAAACGGCGCGCTCTGAATTAACACGCGCTTTAAATTTTACGATCATACTTGTTAATACTGGTGCTCACAGTTCACCAGGTTGTGTGGTGTTAGACGAACTGTATAGTTACTTTTTTTTACTGTAAGTTAGTCTACGTATCAGTTCTTTCGTCAATTCCCTTGGGCCAATATTGTCAGAAAAGAGAAACAATGGTTAATCCTGAACCTCAGGGGAATTATGTATTCAAGGGGAGTATGTTTTGGGTCTCGATACCGAGGCAAGTTTCCTATAAAGATAGATCTTCAGTCTCTAAGGAATAAAGAAAATGTTTTTGAATAGAAAATAATGTAATCATGTCCACTTGTGTATTCAAAGTGACAAAAATCGATTCTTATTATTAGTATTTTGTGGTACAGTAACGACTACTAAAAATTATGAGAAGAGCTAGTAGCAAGAATCTTTAAATTATTGGTTGTACGTTGTACGATACCTTTAAGATTGAATGAGGTTCAATGACCCCTACTATTATAACGCTCACCAGTTGGTCCTATATTGTAGTCTGTGAGTTGGCGCCACTGGCGCTTCAGCTGTCAAAGCCAATCAACAAACTATAGAATGACCTCGCGTGCGACTAGCGCCTCTAGCAGCGAAAATAATATAAGTGGCCCTCATTGCGTGCCAAAATTGTAAAAATTGAGAAGAGGACTAATTTTATTGTTTGCATAATGTTCTATCAATCTAAAAAATAGTTGGAATTAAATATTTATATGATACAGGAAATAGGTGTAGCTATTTAATGAATTATACTTCTTAATTCATTAAATAGCTACACCTATTTCCTGAAGATTGAATTTCTTACAGACGTTAGTGCGAAACTTAACTCATAGATGGCGTTGTTACAACTTATGGCGTGTACGTACCAATTGTCTTTATTTCACAGAAACTATTAAAATGGTACCTGTGTATGAAATTCTTTTTTAATTTATATTTTTATCTTGCACTAATTAACTTCGTTAGTAAAGGCAAGACCTCGATTATCAAAGTCTGTTTGAACTTACTATAAAACTTCTAAAAGATTCCCTTAGATGTCGCTACTATACGCATCGTAGACGTATGTAGGTAATATGAAGCTTATTCTTAAAAAATACGTGTATAATATATGAACTAACAAGGAAAATATTTCATTTAAGGTTATGTTAAAATATAACAACATTTACTTAAAGTGTACAATACTATTTCTAAAGATATAATTGTGATTTTCGTTTGTCATCATGCCAACAAGATGTAGGTAGGTACTTAAAATAGTTCTAAGGAGTTTTTTATTGACTTCCGACTTACTTATAAAAAGAGTGTTTTTTTTTTTGTTTTACTACTAGAAATATTATCTGGCCTACATAATCTAATGTATAACAAATAACCTAATTCATTCTATACAGTAACAAACAACAAATAAATAAAACTTATAATTTTTTTGAAATGAAAACTTCTTTAGTCGCATTGGGCATTTTTTGAGATAGGAAAAAACAATTAAACTCGCGACACTGTTGTCTAAAAGTATTATTTTAATTTAATACCTACTATATTTTACTTTGTAGGTACACCTTTCAGCACCTTTAATATTGAAATGTTATTGAAGAACGGCGCCTTCTAACACAAGTATTTTTTACAAGTACTAAAAGTACATACATATCTATCCTACATAAGATTAACTGTAAAAATTGTACAAGTTACTAAATAAAGCTAATTTTTTTTTTGTTATTTTTTTTTTTCAAATAATCGTTAAATAAGTAGTCACATAAAATAAAAATGTTAAAATTACTTGACATTTTAATAACCGTTGTGTAGAGCGGGTAGGTAACGGTTTCTATGGCGTTTAAAATTGTGAAACTGTGAAGATGTAGATTTTAATTTGTGTTTAACATCTGATTTGTTGAAGCTGATGATATAGTGATAGTGTTATTTGGATTATGACTTTTTAAAACCAATATGTGTATACGACAATAATAAACAATGTGCGTTAATTCAGATACATGGTGCTACTTTCGAGATGCGACTAAGGAGCAGTCTTCGTTTCGTTAATTAAGATAACACTACTAAAGGTCAGTACCTAGCTCCTTATTATTTTGTCTGGATTATAGACATTTAGGTATATTCAGCATATAAAATGTTTTCAACAAACATACAGCGTGTCCTTAAATATCTTTTATTTGCTTAAAATTTATGCTCTTTTATGTTTGTTTTACAATAGCAGTCAGTCACGAACTGTCTGGATTGATAACTGAAAACTTGATGTGTGATGTATTTTATACGTGCTATTAAAAATGGAGCTTGTACTCCGTAAATAGATCGGGATGGCCGAAACAGGAAGACGGGAAACGAAACACACTGTATTTTTAGATGTGACATGGAAACAAAAAACTGACTGTCACTGCGATCGTTTTGAAACCAATAGAATATAGATGAAATAATATTGTTTGTAAAAACCGGGTTGGACAACAAAAGTTTATTAACGCTTAAAAATTACTGTCTCATTCTATTTTAACTATTTCAATTACATATTTCGTGGTGGCCTAGTGCTTCAATAAACGGATTTGTGTGTACAAGGTTGCGAGTTCGAACCCATTACAGGCAAATACCAATGTGACTTTTTTAAAGTTATATGTAATTTCTTAATTATTCTAAGACATCATTGACAATCGGTAAAGGAAACAATTGTGAAAATGGATTCCAAAAATTGAAATCTTAAATCGCCAACCCGCAATGAGCAAGCGCGGTAATCAATGCTCGTTCCTTGTCTATAGAAGAAGCCTAGGCCCAGCAGTGGGACAATTATAGGCTGGTAATAAACTATTTCAATGTGCCTTTTTGTTAAGAAATACGGTTAATACATGTTTTTAATGTCGTAAGTACAATAAATAAACAGTTTTAGGTACATTTACTAATAGTACAATTGTTAATTTTGCGTAGCTGTGGGACACTAAATAGGTTACAACATAATATATATCAAAAATAATGAAGCTGTAAGTACTTCTGTCTCTATTTTAACTAGCAATTACATTATTGAACAATAAGAAACTCTCTACTTACTTTTCTTGTGTATTGTATTAAAATTCCGTTCCCAGTTTCAATAATATGACTCACCTATTAGATGAAATACATTTATAGTTTCGATAAACCAGTTCCATATAAAGTTCATCGCTATAATATAACTGTTAGTTCCATCGGTGTAAGAGGTGTAGCTGTCTATTATTATGACATCTCACTTCACTACTTCAGATGAAAAGGGTAAACGTTCGATATAGACACAAGTGTGTATTTTTATTTGTTACACGACAATGACCCATTTCTACTCGCTTGAAGTGGCGACGCCGCCGACGGATCTAAAGCGATTGTTTCTAATGTTTCTTATTTATTTATTTTTGTTTTGTTTTAGTTATTTGTTGTTTTTTTAGAAAAACTCTCTCACTGGGCTTTTGCACAAGTATTCAAATAACACACAAAAGTTGCGGATTAAACAAAAGTGTCTCATTAAGAATCGAACCCGTAGCATGTCGCGGAGTGGTGGTTAGTATGTACTACTCCACCTAACCTTTTCCCAAGCTATGTTGGTTTCGGCATCCAGTCTTACTGGATTCATCTGTATACCGTATTTTACATGGAGCGGATAGCTGTGTACCACTCCGCTATCCGTATAGTCAAATCAGTTTTAGTATTAGTATTATGTTAGACAAGTTTAAATGGGTTTTGTGTTAGGAGTTTGCGTAGGTAAGGTAAAAACATTTGGTCATCATAAGTAATATATATTTGCAATTGTACATAATGTAACTTAGATAGGAGCATAAAAGCACAATAAGCTGATGGCTAGCATCAATGATAGACAAAAATGAGGCAGATAATAGTGTTGTTAGAGCTCGCATTTGTAGGAGTCGAAAATTTCGTAATTATAGATGTGTTTCAATATGCTTATTCTATCTCTTGTACTATTATTTTTGTATTAGTGCAACTTGACAACGTTTAGAGATATATCAGCACGATCTGATTTTTAACGTCTATAACTATAAAGGTAACATATCTTGTGTATATATCATTGGCTGGCATTTAATAATAAAAAAGCTCTTTAAGAAGACAAAAGCTAACGAATTCTGCTTATTATCTAAGGTAAAAAAAGTAAGTGCAAGACGCCACAAAGAGGCATTAACACTAAAATGCCGCAACGTCCTATTACTTTAAGAGGTACATTTACCCAATTTACTCTGTAAGTTTTTACCCGAACATTATTACATGTAGTATCGTAAAGGAATTCATAAGGAGTAAAGAGTTTGCGGTAAGAGTAGGAAACAGAAGTACAACTTCTCACATATGAAATTTGGTACACAGATAGTGTAGAGCCTGAGAAAGGACAAAGGCTACTTTTTGCCGCGATAACCGACATCCACGCGGGCAGAGATGTGGGCAACCTACTTCATTAATTATTACAGTAAAGATGCACTTTCTAAAAAACATTTTAGCAATACAACTATACCTACAAGTAAACTAAAAATTTTAATAAATTTAAAACTTGTACCTTTAATAATATAAATAAAACTACATAAGTAGCTAAGAATTTATAACACACTAGCTGTCCCCCGCGACTTTGTCCGCGTATTGTAATTTAAACGGTTTTTCGTTTTTGCAACATTTTTCATTTATGCTCCGCTCCTTTTGGTCGCAGCGTAATGTTATATAGTTTATAACCTTCCTCAATAAATGGGCTATCCAACAATGAAACAATTTTACAATTTGGACCAGTACTTCCTGAGATTAGCGAATTCGAACAAACAAACAAACTCTTCAGCTTTTTATGTTAGTAATTAGTAATAGCTTATAGATGTAATATTTACGGTTAAAAATGTTACCTTACTTAAATATTTGCTTTTGCTGGGCTAGTAAAGCAAAACATGCAAATTTTATCAATTCAATTTACATTTGAGGTTTTCTAAACTGGCTAACGTTTATCAACCAGATAATTATATTAATTACACATAAATATACACATATATATATAGGACCACCTCTAAGGTATGAAACCATATCATAATGACAATGTTGCGCTTTCCGAAACAACTTAAATACCCTAGTATCTACTGGTAGTCAGCGTGACGTTTAATTCCTGAGTTACATTCAAAACTCAACTCTATTACAAAGAGTCAACAAAATTCTTTGAATTGTTAAATTCACCCTTTACTTATAAATGTAAAATGTTACCACTGACGAATAAATAGTACCTACCACGCTATTATATAACTTATAATTATATTTTTACACATTGCTGTTTTTTTTTTATTTTAACCATTTACTGATTTACTTGTATCTTCCTGTTCTATGGCGTTAGCACAAAAGTTGCGGCTCGTAGTGTGCCTCAGGGAGTTATTGGATTAGTAACGACGTCAAATTTGGCGCGGAGCTATCAGCTAACCTTCCTATGATAACGGAACGTCCCAGCAGACTGCTATTGTTACGTCAAACGGAATGGTTATATGCGAAATTGTTTTTATGATAACAGTTCGGTACTCCCTAAACGGCTGCTTCTTAAAACTTCGTTAATCAAACGTGTCATTTTTTTTTTTAAATCCTTTGCAATTTAACAGCGACTCTTTTTGCCTGTAATTCAAACTTTCTCGTGCTAAATTTTACTTGTAATAATTTCAATAAGTATGTATTAAAATTACTCAGACTTTTTTTTTTAATAGGAATTCTTTTATTATTTAATTATTTACAATTTTAAATATATACAAACTTAACTATATAGTTCAGTTTATACACTTAAAACAAAACTAAACTCTTAACTAATAAAAAACTCTAAATAATAGCGTCAAATGTAATAATTTATTGTATTATTGGTTTCTTAATGTAGGTATCCTTGATATACATTAACAAACTTATTAGCCTTATTTCAGGGAGAGACGAAATAAAGAAAAAACGCAATTAAAAAAGTTAATTATACACGTTTTGAACATAAGGACAAAATAACGACGAAGGATGCAACAAGAAAAATATAAACAAACTCATAAAAGAACATTCCAAAACAGTTTTACATCTAATTTTGATACGCTACACTAAAAACGATGTAATGCAGTCCACAAATAGCGTTCGCACATTAACGAGAGTATCTATCGCGGTCGGTGCAATTTTTCACACATCTCCGGAAACTCTTGATGTATGTATCGGGGTGAAACAGTGCAGAACACGGTCGGAATGCGCTCAATAAACTATCTAAGCGAGCTGTACGTTGGTGGTCGCTATGTTTAGCTGCCTTACAGTTAAAACTGGCCATGGCCACGTGACTGTTTGATAGGGATATCGTGAATATAGGTTTTATTGTTTTGAGAATTAGACCTGTTCTGAATTAGAATTGTTTTTTTTTTGTCGTTGCATAGTTACAGCGAATGTGTTTGTTTATCTTGTTATTGTACACCAAAACTACTTATAACTACATTGTGATTCCATTTATTTTTATATTTGTCTAAGTATTTTTGTTTTTTGTTGGTGATTAATGAATGTATTTATATTAAAAGATCATTAATTATTTAGATTTATTTCATAAACAACGTTATTAATGTTGTTTAGAGTCAACAACTTAATAAACTATAATTAACAATGTTATAATCAGAAAAAAGTAATAAAACGGTTGAAAAAGATTACACAATATCGCACTATGAGTTTTCTTTGGTTTTTTAAATTATATGTTGTCTGCTGTACTAACACATAAATTGTAGATAATTGTCTATTTATACTAGACTAGTCTCAATTAGATGACATTAACCCCAAACTATTTTATATCGGCATTAAAATTTATCCTTGAAACTTTAAATAATGAACAATTAGTCTATCAGAACATTATGTTTTACAAAACATTTGAATTGTTAACGCTTTTTAATTGCGTTGTGGACAAGAGTTGTTAATACCCGCGTATACAGCTTTGTAGCTTCGTACCACAGAAATTACCATGGTTCTAAAACGCCTACATAAGGTAGTACATTATTACCTCTCGCATACAATCAAGCAGTGTTAATGACTTACTAATTAGCCACAGCAGTCACTCGAAACGCGTGTAATCCTGGCTTGTAGTTCGACTAATTGCTGGATTACTAGATGTATAACGATATAGAAATAATGTGTCTCTAACAATAGAAGTGGAATGCGACACACTAATTATTTTCGTGGTTCTCTACCGAGTTAGTGTCTACGCTCGCTGGCAGGGTGACAAGTTTTTAAGAGGTTATTTAATTCGCATATACAATTAATCGGATTCATTAGCTAGCTTGTTATTGTAGTCTGTACTTATTCCCTTATTTTTAGAGGCTTTTATTTTTGTTGCGCCTTGAGTTTTGGTTGTCTAATTAATAAACAACATTTTTTTTTCCCGACTGAGATGGAAGGGTTGTTTTTAGCGCGTATCTTGTAGGTGTGTTTCGGTTTGTAAATTCTTCTTATCGTCCAAACGGCTGAATAGATTTCCACATTCAAGATATCTTTATATGGTCGTTAGTATATATTTTTTAACAAAACCTATGAAGTTAGGCAATAAAATAAAGGGCTTTATAAGTTTACAAAAATATATGCAACTTGTAGTTATGTTTAAATGTAGTTTAGAATGAGAAATGCTAAAATAAATATAGTTATTATAATAAAAGGCTCTGTCTTAGCAGATCAAAATGTTTCTTAGCAGGGATGGTTATTGCTATTAGGTGCAACTTGATAACTCTTCATCTAGAGAAATATTATAAAAACCTGTTGTAGTATTAGTCACCACGCTAACTACCTACCTACCACTGTGTGCGACGAGCTGTGGGTTCGATCCCTGCATGGGACAAACATTGGTGTGATCTGCAAATGCTAGTTTTGTCAATGATATAAGTATTTTTTGTGCATGTGAAACCGCCCACGATACAAGGACTGAATTCCTTAGTTCAAGGGACGTTTTTTAAAACGAGAAATATTTACTATTAAGGAATGTTTTTATAGGTCATTGGAACAGGTCCAGACCCAAAGGCTTTATCATGAGTTCGTAAAGCATGTATTATGTGTTATCGAGATGGTTTTATTTATCAAAAAAGATTCCTTAATTCTTAATACATTAAATTTTGATAAAGCTTTGTAGATTTGATTTATTTTTATAGAAATCTTGATTCCTAGACTTTATAAAATAAAAAACATAATATTCTAGATCTTTTTACTTGTTGTTTGAACGTATTCCTTGCAATGTTTTCAAAGTTTTCCCGCCATTTAAGCTCTGTCTGGTAATACGACGCATCGCTATCACCCTTGCGTAATTGTTTTTAATTGAACACGAATATCGGGGCTTTGATAACAATAAAAATTCAACAATTATTGCGATACCTAATACCTACTGGGATTTGTTCTGATGTGGTTTAGCTTATAATTTGCTTTATCAAAGGCATTCCGTTATTCCAAATAATGTTTATTTTATGAAGATTGTTTTTTCTATTATGTTTTTTATTGTTGTGAGGTGTGTGGAATAAAATATATACAATAATACAATTATAGTATGGTTTTAAAATGTATGCAAAATTATGTATAAAATGTTAAACAGAATTTACAATTTCATTCAGTATAAAATCCTATTTAAGTATATTATAAAAAAATATGAACCGAATAAAAAGAAATTCCGAAGATTACGCCAAAAACAAAGAGCATAAAACACTCGTTGTGTTGAGTTTCGTTGTATAATCAAGGAGATTCAAAAGGTAAAGACATTCAATTAATTTGTGACGAACATTCTTAAGACCGGCCTTAAGAATGTTTAAAGATTTGGGGCACAACATCTATCATCTCCATTAGGAGGCTTCAAAAGATAAACAAAGGGCCGGTGACACATCCGGGTCGACTGTAGTCCGTGGTCGTGCAGGGTGCAGGGTTGGACTGTGGTGGTGAGCGACCACAAACGCACGGTGCCCATTTGTCAATTGATTCCCGATATAATGAAGGGTACATCGCTACATTGGAGCGAGCTGTCA
Organism: Diachrysia chrysitis; assembly: GCA_932294365.1. Classification (NCBI taxonomy): domain Eukaryota; kingdom Metazoa; phylum Arthropoda; class Insecta; order Lepidoptera; family Noctuidae; genus Diachrysia; species Diachrysia chrysitis. The sequence continues at coordinate 7,412,578 of OW028661.1, forward strand.
GAGGTGGTCGCCCATTTCGGTATAGACGTGGCCGTGGGGTGGTAGGGGTGGTACGTGGGGTTGGGGGTGGGGTATCGAGCGCTGCGTGCGCATCCCGGTGCGTGTTGTCATCTCGCCCGCTCCACGGCCCGCGCTAGTCTCTCCTCCCGACCTACACAGCCTCCTAGAGTTGCGTGCTATTTGATTACATGCGTCTGTGTGGTCTCTTGTTTATATTGGACTTGATGCCACTTTAAATTGATTAATTCCTACAGCGACACCTCCAATTCTTAGAAACAATTTAAGATAATTTATTCTGATAAAATTGAAAGTATTTTTTTCTTAAAATATTTTTTCTTTTGATTTTCTTATACTTTTTGTTACACTATAGTAATTAGCTATGCATATTATTAATAAAAAATACTTATTAATAGACCAAGATTTTATTTGTAGTTTGTTTATACATATATTATTATATTTGATTACATATGATGTTTGCAATTATTATTGTAAAAACAGAAATAATAGGAAAATAAAGTGTATTATCAATAATTTAGATCACTGAAACATAATTGAAACTATTATATAAATATATTAAATAACAAAGATTTCATTACTAGGATTTTTATTTGACATTAATATTTGTCCATCAAAAATATAAAGACCTAAAAACAATCGTCATACAACACATTAACCCATATACAAAGTGTGTATGTTCAATAAAATCTATTTGGCGCGCTATTTGGAATCATGAAAATCCTGGCGTTTGTGAAAGCGTCCTAAAGAGAGTTTTCCACAACACACTAACACCGATTCGTTGGTCGTAAGCACGCGACTTTTCACTCACACATGCAAGCGTAGCAAAATAAGCGCCTGAAACTCGGCACGGAGCCGCGAATCGTGTTGCCGTCTCGCTCGCACGCAGTCCCCTGTCCTATTTCAACAGGTTTCGCCTTTCAGCAGTTGCAGTTGAACGCGTGCCTCTAGTAACGGAGCACAAACAGTAGGAGGAACACACGTCGCATTGGAAAACCGAAAACACAGTTTCACTGACAGCTCCGACACCACCTGACATTCACTGTCCTGAACAACGGCGGCGACTCGTATTAGTGAAACACTTCGACATGGATACATATAACTATTTATAAATGCGTATTTCGTAGCGACGTGTGTTCAGTGGCCGGTCGGGAGTTTGTGGAAAACGCGCGTCTCCGCGTTACGGTGGCAAACTTCACGTGTTCATAATGACTGCCGTCAAACTTGACTGTGCCAAAAACGATCAAATAAACCGCATGTAAATATGATAGTACTCCGCGGCCGCGTTCCCTATTGTGATGTAACCGTGAATTGATAAATGGAATTTATTCAGAAACAGCCAAAAAGTTAGCACGATGTAAAACTTAGCGCGTAATCAATGTTTACCTCTTCAGTGTTGTGAATATAGATTAATTAGTGTTTAAAACTTGATTGAGATGTAGCCGTGTATCAGTAAGGACTTTCGGACTAAAGACGGGGGTTGAAATGGTTGTGATAAATCAAACGAGAGATATCCCGAGTGAGTTCGTTTCGGTTCTGAAAGACTTAAAAATAATAATTTGGTTGTTAATACTACCGCAAGTTGTGATTAAACGCTAGGAAAGCAAATATATTTATGTATGTACAAATAAAATAGTGAAAGTTAAGTATTTTATGTACATATGCTAGATACCTGTTGTAGTGTTTGCGATTTAATTCCCATTACAAACGTTGAGAGATCGTCTGCGTTGGGAGAACGTCGCGGATAATTTCCCATGAGGTTGTGACTACTACAATAAAGAAAACTGGAGCAAAAACTTGGAAGTACCATTGTTATTCTGATGTGATCGTCGTTATACAGTGATATATAGTGCTGTACTTGGACTTGTTTTGTGGCCTGCTGTATAAACCCACTTTTATGAAGGTAAGGTTCGCGAATTATTATCTTACTTTTATTATTCCCTTACTAAGGAAGATTAGGTTTTATTGTTATTATAGTTGAGTTAAATTACAATTGTTTGTTTAAAAAGTTGGTATTAAAGTAATTGTTACAAATACTACACCAATTAGCATAACTAAATATTATTATCTGTTTAAATATTTGAAATATTATTTCTATTGAACATTTTAACAATCAAATCACTTAATAGTTCCCTCTATTTATATAATTGGAGCACGAATAAGTTTTGTCAAGTTTAAATTCAATAATTGAGTGACCAAAGAGGGTTGCGGAAAAATGGGGGCGATTTTCTTTTGTTCCTACAATTGTAACACCAATGCCGCTGTGAGAGAAATTTCAAGTATAATTAGTTTTCTTTCTCTTTGTTTGAGTTTTCTATTTCTCTTTTTTTAATATTTCTTTATTTATTTTAGTTACTCATTGTTAAGGACGTTAGAAAATTGTTTTGTTTCATCATCGGGAAAATTTAAGTTTGATTGTTTGTATAAATTTGTGGGTCATAAATATTGGCAAAATTATTAGATTATTGAAGTAATTTGATGTATTATCTATGAGTTAAATCCGTAATGCGGGGATAATACAAGACTTGTTCCTTATACATCACTTAAAAATATTACAAGTAAGAATAATTTGAAACTGTTCATGAAAAATGCACAAATAACAGTTTAAATATATTTCAAGCAATTTTGAACCAGAATTTTCAAAAGCACCTAGACTTTGGAGCCCGAAAAACCAAGCGCCACGCTACTGCGCTATGCGGTACATGCATTAAGATAAATTACAATACCTCAGTCGTTTAAAAGTTCGAATTTTAAAACTACAGACGATAATCTTTACATAAACGTATCATGGACGTTTATTAATTAAAACGTTTTTTTTTCAAATCATTTTTTTATATATTCAACATTTAATTATTTTGGTAAATAAATAATAAGGTTTTTAATGTACCTTCGCTTTTACAAAAGTATCCGATTCTCACGTATGTTATAATTATATCTCCGTTTGTTTCGGTGGTAGTAAATTTATGCATGTAGATATTATCATAGCAAATTTTTACATTAGGGAAATACCGTGTCTTCATGCATTATAATAGATTTTTATATTTATTACTTTTGAAAGGACTTCTAGTTTTTTCACGCATTTTTCGTTCTCCATAATAAAAATCATAGGTACAACTTATGATGTAAAGCAATAAAACTTATAAAAACATAATTTTGCTATACTACTAAATTACATAACTAAAACCATCTATTATATTTTTAAATTGACTTTTGACTAAGTTAGCATACATCAAAAAAAGAGAAACAAAATCCAGCCAGCATTTAGGACATAATTGTGAAGAACAGTTTAAAAAAAAAATTGACATTTGGTTAAAAATAGTCGACCTTTAGCAGCGTAATATAAAAATCCACAAAGTTTTAAGTAAAGTATAGCTTAATTTTTATAAAAAAAGGAATTATTTGTTAAATTGAAAATAAATAACATCGCATAAAAAATAATATCTATTTAAATAAAATTTACATAATTTTAAATTAAAGAAACACATAATTATTTTATTTAGTATATTTAATAAACTACTTGATTTTTTTGGCCTATGTAACATCATTGTTTTATTTATTATATGTGAATAAGTATTTGTCGTTTTTTACTTGTTAGTCGTTGAATTTTGTTGGTAACTCTACTCGCTTTTATAATAACTGAGGAAAGAATTGATGTAGGTTATCTTTAAACTCATAACTAACTAAAGAAAATGTTTAGTTAACATGCTGATTATTACTTAAACGTAATTATTGAATGTACCTCCAACTTCACACGCAGCGGCGAAGCATTTACTTATTCGCAGCTCGGCAGCGCTAGTGAAATACTTAAAAAAAAACTGTAAGATCTATGCAGATACCCTAGGGAATAAAATAAAAAGTAAACTATAAAATTTGGAACTCAAAAAGAATTATGTAACAGTTTTCAACCAAACTAAATGCACCCGTGTAAATGTTAAAAAGAAATTGTATTTTATGATTTTACGTATCAGCAGTGATATGCGGTTAAGTAAATAATAAATTTCCATTAACATATTTAGCATTTAAAAGAATCTACAAACAAAATCAAACGTAAATATACAAGTTATTGGTAAAATAAAAAAAACTAAAATTCTTCTTCCTTTTGATTGATTTTATGTATGGGTCTACTATTTCGGGTTTTGCAACAAATCCAAATATCTGTATTTTTTCTATTATCTAAAAAAAAACATTTTGCAATAGTCAATGTCTAATTATTATTATTTCTCACTCAAAAGTTAGCTTTACCTACAGCTCTAGCACAAGCAGCACGTCGGGACACACAGTCTTAGATACATTAGTAATATTTTGTGTGAAATGAAGAATGAATGAGCAATGTTCATTTCATATTGCAAATACGAATAAGGTTGTATGTAATGTGGGTCGAAATTATTGTATGTTTATTTATGAATTCGTTTCGCGTCCCGCGGGAAATTATTAAAACTTCCGTCAATTGTTCTCTCGTATTTAGTTTATGAGTGAATTAATATAGGAATTTGAAATTGAAGCCGTTATGAATTGTTTTTTTCTTCTTTCAACTATTTTTTTTAAATGGTTTCTAGCAATGTGGGTGGATTTCAATTTATATTTAGTTTATAGCATAGCATAGTATATAATAGTAATCTATGTTATTACCAAATTTTTCAAAGATGAAATTTAATTCTTCTGAGTATTATGTATATTTGCGTGATTAATGGTGAATTTTAACCAGCTTGATTAATAAAATTATATCTTGTAATATTTTCCATGATTATTATTAATTAAATATCCTATGATAAGTCTTCAATCATTTTCTAATTATTAATCGTTTTATTGTTGTTTCTTCAAGATTGTACAATTTAAAACTTGTGGTATATAAACGTTTATTAAATGAAATCTTACTTGCGTAAAATCAATATTTCATCTAAACCTTTACAAGTTACAAGTATTAACTTTATTTATATTTGTTGCATACTTTTGCTAAGTTTTAGTTAGCATTTAGACGTCCATTTATTGCAATGAATTCCGGTTTTAAAACTAAATTATTAGGCTATATTTGCTAGATAATTGAAATTAAAAGTGAACATAAGCAATAAGGAATCCCTATCGCATAGATATCTAACCACTAGGTATATAGCCTTCGTGTTTATTCGTTAAATATTTATGACGGGACTACATGTAAACTATAAGCAACTAGATAATATAGGTTAGCTTTAAATAAGGGTAATTGAAGGTAAATTGTCACAAAGAGAATATAAGAGGAGATCGCAGGGTGTTGTTCATAGCGTGTCTATAAGACTCGGAGATAAGTTAAGTATATCATACGACGCAACAAAATTAATATTTAAAACGAAAATGCAACGATAGGTTTAATTGCGAGTTTTCGAAATGTGTTGGTCGTTTGGTTGATTGAGTACCTACTTATTATACAAGTCGATTCTCACTTTTAATTTCGCAGTTTTTCGAACTAATAGAATAAAGTTAACACAGATGTTTTCATGTTCCATACGTTTTATAATTTGAATTTAATTTGCTTTGTGTTTGATCTGTTATGTATGCTAGGTACACCATTCTTAATTGTTTTTTCAAGATTTATAAATTCAAAATAAAAAAATCATAACCTTAAAGCTTAAATAGATATCTATAAAAGCAAAACATTGCCTAATATGTGTGTTTTAGCAAGTCATAATATTCCATAAAATAAATAAAATATTGTAGTACATTGCTGCAATATTTGTGAATCTCGAGGGGCTGCTGTTAAATGATGAACATGATGTTCTGTCGGAAGCGTTCTGTTGATTGCCCTGTGTGTTCGCACTGGACTATTAAATGTGACGGTACAAAAATTATTGCGTCCCGATCGGTGTAAACTATAAGCTATTTTGAACGAGTATCCGTTTCAAGTAATTATACCTATATGGTTTATTTTATTTTTGGTTTTGGTTTATAATTCGCTCAAGTACGTGGTTATTGGGTCGGTTAAAATTAGGTTTGATTCTCAACACTTACTGCACAGTGCTTGGCTACCTGTGGTCGTCGGCCGTGCGAAGTGATCCGTTGTATCACGCACTATTTGAAGCCAGCTTAATACCTCCGGCAAAAATACAAATGGTAATATTCATAAGCAGATCCTAATTCGTACTTTATTTTCTGCATAGAATAAAAATAAAAAATTTAACAAACATCACTTATACATCATTTATATCTAGTAATATTTTCCATCGCTGAAATGGTGACCTACCATATATTAGTAAACTAATCATATAGTATAGTGATTAAAAATGTCGTTAAATATGAACATGAATATCAATTATTTATAATTCAATTATTCGAGTGCAAAATGACATGTTTAACAGGAACTGTTAACACATTGTTCTGAAAAATATTTAAGTGACATGCAATTCTCTGACGGACAATGACTGAAAATGAAATAGCAGACATTTTTGTAAGTGGAATATAACCCGTCTTACTACAAGAAATAGATAAGCGTTGACGAAGGGTTAAAAATATATTTTTCGTATATTTTTATCGCATTTTAGTGTTGTTAAAAATAAATAGTTCTTACGTAATTATGGTTTTGTATTTCTATATACGTATTGCATTTAAAAGTAACATATTGATTGTTTTTGTATTTTTGTGAAAATTTATTATATATATATTTATATATACGCAGATTACGTTTACGTAATTGATTGTTTTCATTTGAAATATTTGGATTTAGTTGCGCTGAATTGTGTTAGAGATTTTAATCTTTTTTAAAATAGTAGAGATGTTATAAATTGATATATGTGTTGTAATAATAGGGTGCGGCAGATAGAGCTTATTACTCCGCGCTTTATACACGGCCTTGAAATCTAAAAAAATGAAAGTCTAGCAGTAAATAATACTTAATATGCCAACTCTAAAACAACCGAAAAATATTTTCTGTTTTCCATAATTCATAATTATTTATTTTTAGCACAGTGAACGACCGCATAAATAATTGTTTCACTATCATCCCACTTCGTCATAAACCTACGATTTTTCCACTCATATCTACAAATAAATTATGTTAAACCTTAAAATAGTTCAAGCAATTCTAGTTACTAATATATTCCACACATACTCGTTAATTCCTCGCACTTATTTACGAGTATAAACAAACTAAGACAGTAGGTTGTACAAATGATTGCCTCTGACCGTAACGGCGACAGATTTATGAAAAACATAACCATTTTTTGTTGGAATCCGCCATAAAATAGGTTATTAGCATAGCAATGTGTTGTGAAAATAAATATATACAACGAGGTGTGAATTTTCCATTTCATTCAAGGCATGTCCATATTTAACAATAATGTGCTCACGTATTTATGACGTTGTTCTAAAAACGAGTCGTGACTCTACATTTTGGAGTCCACTGTTGACAATATTCCGGCCTTTATTGGTAGAGCCGTAGAACATGACTGCCTACTAATTGATTAACTATATGTTTGAAAGTAAGACAATCTATGAATATTGCACTTTTAATTTCAGAAAATAATTTTGTTTTTACATTTATTTTTTAAACTTATTTAAAACAAAACTTTTTAGTCACGCGTATTGTCGGGGTCGCCCGACTAGTTTTAGACTCAATAGGAGTCCCTAATCATGAGCTGAGTTCGACTCGCGACACCACCGCCGCCGCCCGAGAATACGCGTGACTAAACTGTTTTGTTTTAAATAATTATGAATACTCTTCACGAAAGTTATCTTATACAATACATATATTATAAATTTTTTAAACTATTTGTCTAAACGAAAATTACAAATGTAAAAGACGGAAAATATAATATATATTTAAGTTATGATAAGATTAGATACAGTTTTTCTCATTTAAATCATGTTATGGTAATTATAAAATAAACTATTTTTAAGGGTATTTATAGCGTCAAAACAGGTCAATGAATATTCTTATAATAAATCCTATATATATTATTTGAAAAACAAAAGAATATATTGCAAAGACATACACTGATATTTATAGCAGTGAAACTATTACCGTAATTTACTACTACTACGGTTTTATATATTAGTTGCTGCATTATAATCTTTGTCGTAAAGGTTTTAAAACGTTATAATACCAGTTAAATATATGAGATGTCTTAACTTTGCAGTGGTACGACAGGCGCTGTAAATGATGACGATGATTCACAGTTATTCCTTCTAACTCACGCCTGCATCGTGAGTGCGTTTGCATTATAAATCTGACTTACCAACGCCCAGACCGATAAATATTTGCCGATCACCCAAACAACTTGGCTAAACACTTAGCATCATCGCAATAAGGCCATTCGTGAATACAAACTACTTTTAAAAATGATAAATTGCACTCTTTTTCTGACAAATTACAAAACAAATTACTTAGAAATAATTAATCATTCTTTAATATTAATTGAATGACTGCACTGATAGCTGAGTCACCACGACGATTACCAATGAATGTGACGTGCTGCGGGTTCGATTGCCGCATGGGACAAGAATTTGTGTGCTCTACTTGTAACTTGTTCCAAGTTTGAGTGTTCTTTGTGAATGTGATTTGAATGTTTGAAAACCCTCCGCGACACAGGGATAAAAAAATAATTATTGCGGGAGGAGAGTCATTTAAAAAAAAGAATGATAAGAACTTTTTAAATGCTGACAAAAATATAAACAATACTTATTTTGTTGATATGGAATTTGCTTTAACGATAATTCTGCCATTAAGAATATTCCTATTACTATTTTCGCTGTCATGAGTAAAGGTACATGCGGTATAGTTAGGTGATGATGGAGTTGTAATAATAGCACGATTCTATATTCCACGTACATTATTATGTGTGTTGTTTCATGTAAAATACGGGATATTCAAATTTATTATCAGCATCTGGTTTGATTGTACCATCTCCATGCACTCGGGAAAACGCTAGGCTGATTATCATTTAATAAATATTTATGCTTCATTTATAAATAGGTTGTAATAAATGGTAGCAAATAGGTCAGTTTGGACAATTTTATGTGAAACATTTTAATATGGCAGTAAATATGTTAATCGTATTTGTTTTATCAATTTTGTTTGTGTTCACAAAATTATCCATGTTTTAACTGCTTAATATTTGTAAAGTTAATTGGTGACAAATTGCAAGGAAAACTTATCGAAAGTTATAATTATAAAAATAGTAAGATGCAGTTGTGAATAAAATCAATATGATACTAAAGTAATGGCGTAGATGACTTCAAAAAAAAAAAAAAACTGTTTGTGGTGATCGTGTATTCCTTTTAAGTTGTTTGTATGTCGGACAAGCATGTCTTCACTATATATAGTCATATACATAATGAAGATAAGCTTGCCCGCCATATAGATTTAAAAAAAAAAAAATAACTGCTGAGTTATAACAAGCATCATTTCTGTTTATTTTACATTCTTTTATCATTCGCAATAATTAGTGTTTCGGATTTATAGTGTAGCTGCATTTAATTACCCAGATATGTGTTATTAGGAACTAGTTTATTTGACAAAGCACGTATTAAAGTGCTCTGTGATTTACGTTTAAATTTTTCAAAAGAAACTTTATTGTAATAGTGATCAATATCTAAATATACACCTTTAAAGTAAAACCTATTTGGTGTTTTCTCGACGAGGGATAAATTTGGACATAAATACAATATACATATTGTACAAAAACAGACGGATATAATGTTGATTTCAAGCGTAAAACGTTGGCTTTAAGTGGTTACGCACCTGTATATTCTGTATGTGTGGGTAATATTTATAGCCTACTTTCAAAACTCCTATTACCGTACATGACCTTGCAGAACACATAACACCTGCGTGAAAGTACACTCATCAACAGCCTGAAGTTCACGGCTGTTTGCGTGTGTGAAAAAAAGCCTAAAAGTACGAATAATTGGAAGTACGCTCGCATCGAGCGGTTGTTATTGCTCAGTGCCGGTCGTTCCCTGCTATAACAGTTGTGTGCGAGCCAAATCGCGGCCGAGTAATGTACTGCTACTGCCAAGGCGAATACTATTGCTATGATACACCAGTGACCTTCTATTGTCTCCGACAGTGGGACATTTCTTTGGTACACTCGAGTGATAAAGTGTTCGTTGATTGCAAACTGTTGTCTCTACATCATTATTTTTTTGTTTTTCTTTTAAAACGTGATTCCAAGGTTTTAAATTGTGAATGTCGGCACGTGTAACTACGCGCTCTATTGTTTCCATAATACGTCAGATTAAAATATTTTATACACTTACTTAAATAAACGTTATATTCATCATCCCTAATAATAGTCATCTATTCTGAAATTAAATTAAAAGTTCATCATAATGTCGTGGATAAAATGTTAGGTCGCCCACACGACATTAGGAGGTTAAACACTATAATTTAATACACAAAAGAGGCTGAGCCGATGTCGATTAATTTGACATTTACTAGAGTTCGCATTAATCTTAAAAGAAAATCTTCTTAAAAATATCGTTAGGTACATTTTTGTGTCGCATGAATGGATTCTAATTATAAATAGTACAAAAACTGTTATGAAACATGAAACTTCGTCACTTATGTACACATTTATATACCTATTTCACACATATAGTACGTAAACAGTTTCATATTTAAAAACTAAATTGTTTTTTTATTATCAAACTGTTTAGCCCGCGGGGTTTATATTGTATGATACTAGTTACCTCATTCATGGGTTGTACCTCAAATTGGTATTGTTGTTAAAAGTTATTGTAGAATTGACTTTACATATTCTGGCTAAAATCAATCAATAGGGGATCGGACTAGGTACGAAAAGGAAATATCTATTTAGTACACCAGATAGATAAAAAAATAAAAATGAACTTGTATCTCTTTTAACAAATCAATGAAAAATTACAAAGTTAAAGCGCTTTAAAGTTCTGAAGTGGGGACTTGTGACGTCACGCGATATTTCCATTCACTGTATCTTGCTCATCGTTTGCTTAATTAAGAAAAGAAAAAATACGTGTCTAACATTTTTAAATACCTATGTGACGCGTAAATAAAAAAAAAGTAGTTTGTTCCCCTATTCGGTATAGATATTGCAAAGTCTAACAGACTCGATTCTAATCTAAAATACTTAAAGATTTAACTCTTGGTATTCGGACTATGAATAGTGTTTCACTATTACACAAGTTAAATTTAAATACAAAGTTGTAAAGACGACTACCTTGGCAGACAGCAACTTGATACTTGAGTTGTCCTTGCGTGCTTGGATTTCTACGCTTAAGGTTACTGGTTCATTCTCACTAGCAACTCTATCTAAAAACACTTAAAACGGTAAATATAATTAAGACCACGATGGGCTAGGTCTAAGTTGTTAACTCAAGGTAATCAAATATTTGCTGCATATTTCAGAAGCTTTTACAATATGCAGTCTAAAAAACGAAAATTTTACTAATAATAAATATCAAATTATAAATATCAAAATATAAAATTAATATTTTTATATATATTAATTAAAATAGGTTAAACTTAAATACAAAACGTTAGTACACACATTGCCTTTATAGTAATTATAACAACTACAATAATAAATTTTGAGTATTATTTTACCCTAAAACAATCACATAAGGCCGGCTTCCAACGGTACGTGATTTTGCGAATCACCCCGCACCACACACCGTGGGAAGGGTCTCATCCGTAGACGTGTCTGCACCCGTCCGTAGCAATTCGCCGCGAGTCAAAGTATACCCTAAGTCGCTTAAAAATGGGTTACATTTTAAGGTGCATAGAAGGAGAGCCTTGGTGCGTGGTCCACGGGATTCGGCCTTACGGTGTGATCCGCAATATCGCGCACCGTAGGTAACCAGCTTAATATCCCGACACGCCGAAATTACATTCACAAGAAAAATAACACAAAATTCTATTTTTCTATTCATTGCTCACTATGTACGAATGAGTCAAGGCTAGTGTAGTGGAAAAAATGCAAAGTATAAATAGCAATGGCTTACAGTCGAGTTCGTCACTTCTTTTGTTTGTCACATTGTTTTTGACAGGAATACTCCGTGTAATAGAAATAATCTGCTTTAAAATTGTCGGTGCATTTGCCAATTCAATTATGTCGTCAGTCATTCTGGTTTTTATAGCGGTTTGTAACGCATTCACTATTTTTTGGAATTCTTAATGATGACTGTGTACTTAGGAACAAAATGTTTGATTAAAAATTGGTATTTTTAGACGTGTTTATACATAAACGGCGACTAACGGCGACTTATATTAACTAACTGCATATGAAAAATAAAACCGAGTGTTGTTCATGCGGATTTATTATTAACGTTATAATTTTTTATCTCTTTGAATGTCATTATTATCTCTTTCTAATATAAATAATAAATAAATATGGACAACATCACATAGGTACATTGCTCTGAACCCAAAGTAAGTAGCTAAAGCACTTGTGGTATGAAATTCAGAGACAACGAAGGTACCACAAACACCCAGACCCGAGACAATGTTGAAAACTGGTTTTTTACATTGACCCGTCCGATCTACGTTAAGCTGCGGTTGGTCCGTGGATGGGTGACCATTTGTAAACATACCCCTCCGTGCCTCGGAAATCACGTTAAGCCCTTGGTCCCCACTGTCATACGTCGATCTTTGACAGCCGTTAAGTCATTACAATTCTGACAACTAGTCTAACTTTGGGATACTGTAAAATGGGTTGTGGATGTCAGATAGGCAGTCGCTTCATGTAAAAATACGGTATTCAGCTGAATCCGGTATGACTGAAAGCCGAGCTCAACATATCTTGGGAAAAGGCTAGGCAGAAGAAGATGAAAAATTCTGTGCAATCATGTAAAATGAATATGAGTGTAGTGTTTGACTGTACTTCGACTACGTAAACTACCAAACATTGTTGTAGAACACACTTGGAGCGTATAAAAAGCTCATTAAAATGTTTCATATCCATAAACTAGCCGCGAAGCACGTTGTCGCTCGTTAATTCTCAACATTTCTAAGTTAATGGATCAATTTACTGATATACCACGTTATTTGTGACTAAATACTGCCATCACAAATAAATATCAACCTGTGTTTTTAAACCATCGTGTTTCTAACAGAAACATATAGCTATGATAATGGTTTAATTGACTTAAATTGGCAAAATATCAAATTAGAAATAAAAAAATGTTGTTTAAGGAATTATTTTAGAGTAGCTTCCACTTATAAGATCACGAAAATCGCTTTTTAAATGTTTGGCTATTATTAGACTAGCTGTTTCCCGCAGCTCCGCCCGCGTGGATGTCGGTTATCGCGGCAAAATAGCCTATGTCCTTTCTCAGGCTCTAGGCTATCTGTGTACCAAATTCCTTAAAATCGGTTCAGCAGTTTTGAAGTGAAAGTGCGACAGACAGAGTTACTTTCGCATTAATAATATTAGTAAGGATTAGGTTACGTTAAAAATGTCTCTTTTATTTTAAATTGTAAATAATGATTTTAATAAAATATATCTGTAAATAAATCCTGTAAAAGTTTATCATGCTCGTCTCGAATTTTAAAACAAAGATTAAGTTCTTAAAATGTATTAACATTTTTTTTAAGAGAAATAAAGTCGTCCGTTTTATATTTGTAATAACGTGCGTTTTTACTCGAAATCTCGTATTTACATGAAGAATTCGGGTCAAGTACACAACAGCAAAGAACATGTTTCGGGGTTTACAATGTCTTAATCATTACTACTGTGACTATCACCTACTAAACTAAAAACATTAATGCGTAACCATTTTTGCCACCGATTTTTATTTTCACTCATAAATCAACGACTACGTCGTAGCAGGTGTAGCGCTACGTATACCAGTAATTGCTACGCTATTTACAAGTTGTTACCTTCCACTTAATAAATTTCCTTCTCCACTTTGCTATTATTTTGCCATTTGCCTTCTTGTATATCCAAGGGACAGGACGGCTATCACGAATATAATTAAAAGAAAACAAACCTTTTTGATGACATCCTTTCTTTTAATAATAAGGGGTATTTATTAAAGAAAGGTCTAAAAAAATATTTTCTTTCTTTTGTATCTAAAACTAAAGCGATCTGTTATTTTTGTGGGAGTTATTAATCAGATTTTATTCTATACTATAAATTAATAGAAATTCTAAAAATCAAATTAGTTTTCCGAAATTCTATAAAATGAGCAGTAATGAGTATACTAAATCAATGAATAGTTGAAAACAATACGAACTATCGTTTACTTCGTTTACTTTTCAATAAGACAAGTTAGACTTTAAACAAGTGAATGATGATACGTTGAACGAATAAGGTTTAAATATTTTTGAAACCTATATGTCTTGAACACGTGAAATTAGTTTAAAAAAATCACCAATTACATATTTAAAATGTTAGCTAATGAAGAAATAGAGTCACAAAATATCTTTAGAATTTTCGTGATTTGTCGCAATGCAGAAATATGGAAACCTGGTGATGTCTATGACGGTAGACGAAACATAATAACTAACTAGATTCAGACCGTAAAACTGTTTTATGGTCGAGCCAAACATTTACTATGAAACCGCAATTTTTATTTGATCGCATCAAATGTAGCGAAATTTGTTTGATTAACATTTGACCTGTATGTTTAAAGCAGGAAATGATTTTAAAACAGATGTCTGAGTTGTAGGCAAAGTAGCGAATTATACCTAGGTATATGTTAGGCATATAAAAAGTATACTGTACTAACACGGCTTCCCACGGTGCGCGGTATGGCGGATCACCGCCTACCACGCACTATGGGCATCGTCTCGTCCTTGATAGCACAGAAGCAAATGCCCCGTCGCAAACCATCGCTCATATATTTATTTTTGAAGGACAAAAACGTACGCGGACAAAAGTCCTTCGTCTGCACTTAAATTATTTACAAGTCCAGAAAATCATTATTAATTGTCTTACACAAGGCGTTTTATTATTCCGAATGTGCGTTAAAATAATAACCGGTAATTAATGTCATATTCAGAAGCATTAGGAAGCGTGAATCAGCGTTCACTGTTTAAAAATATAACGACTTCGTAAAAAAAGACTGTGGGCGTAGGCAGAAGCTAATCTTTGACGGATCGTATGTGCATTAGTTTGCGTTCGTAATGACCTTAAGAAAATAACCGTCGAGAATATATCATATTATATAATTAGTTTTGAACTCTACAACTCTACTTTGAATTTTACGCAAGATTTAACTATCTAAAAGTTTTCAGTTTAAATGGAGCAGTTTTTTTACTTCAATAACGATGATATTAAAAAGATTTTTACAGCAGTTTAGAACCTTTAAGTCTTCTTTATTAAAGTTTTATTACGATAGAATAACCCGAAAATAAGTGGGCTCTAGTAGAAGAAAATTGTGTTAAAAAAATGACAACCGAAAAAAAATGTGTATAAAACCCGTGATAGCACTTAGGTACTTCCAAAAATCTCTCAATTTGCTTATCAAAGTAATCTGACATGAAAAAAACAACAAAGTTTATTTGCATAACTTGGCATTTCTTTTTTTCATTACCAAAATGGATTGACACAAGAATAATCTGTTCATCTGACCGTACCCCGCCTACTGTCAGTTGTCAGTAACTTTTCAGTCGTATAACAAGTACAGCTAGCAACAGAAATATATCTGCGTTCTAAGCGGTTTGACAACACTGATTTATGAATCCCACAAACTTGTAGACGAAGGGATGTCACGCATGTGTGTTCACTTTTCACTCACACATACAAATGTTACGAAGTAAACAAATCTTGAAAGTATCAAGTCTTGCAGCACAAATGTAGAGATAATATATTAAGCGATGTTTTGACAGTCCGACGTTTAGGGCGCAATAGCTGTAACTTACTCGACTTTTGCTCAAAAACAGTAATGCTATCGGAAGTTTGGTAGAAAGAATTCTAAATGTTAAAGTTGATATTTTAACAAGTGTGTTTTTCTTAAGTATAAATTTTATTTATAAAATAAATAAATAAATAATAATTAATGTGAATTACAACACATACTTACTGGAACCCAAAGTAAGTAGCTATAGCACTTGTGATCATGGAATCAGAGACACCGAAGTTATCACAAATTCCCAGACCATGTAGACAGTCAGACCCAGTCTGTGGTTAAAAGTGGTTTTCTACATTGCCTGGTCTGGGGATAAATCTTGGTACCTCAAGAATTGGTGACACCTAGAAAACTGGTGTGTACGCCACTCGACCACGGAGGTCGTCGTTAATATAGAGTAGTTTTTGCTTTAAGCTAGAACTTAGTTAAGATTTAGTCTAGATTAGAAAAGCCATATAACAAACATGCCTACCATTCGTATGGTATTATAGTGGGGTTTGACAGCTGTAAATATTCCATGAGCCGTTTTTATTTTTTAGATTTAATAATTTATGGTATCGTTACATCAGATCTAACGTATGTTAAATAAATAAATTATAACGGCGCATACCAACCACCTGCACCGTTGCCTTCTTTCATCAAACTATTAATTTTAACCGAGTAACAAAACATTGAGTATTGGCAATAATAATAATCATTCGTTACGTAATACATGAATCACTTTTCATGTGTCTACGTAAAACAAAAACAAACGTATTTACTTGCGTAGGTTTCATCTTGTGTCAGTGACGTAGAGCCGTTTTGTAACATCGCCCAGATTGCCTGAAACCTTTTTGTTAACGTTTGCTAGAATAGGTCCTTTTTTTAAAGTAAAGGTCATGCTAACAATCAGCGGTAGAGTTACAAAACGATAGAATAAATTACCGTCATAAATTGTTAGTTAATAGCACTGTAAACTTGTAAGAGTAAATAGTTTTTTTTTGTCATCAATTTTTTTAAATAGACATAGTTAAGAACTTTGATAGATATAAAGGAACTAATTCATATTCGTTTAAACCTTAACAAACCAGCCTAAAAATGTCCCACTGCTGGGCCTCTTCTCATATAGAGAAGGAACGAGCATAGATCATAGAACACCACACCTGCTCATTGCGAGTTAGTGATCAGCTTCTAATTTTTGGAATCCAGGTTTCCGCACTATGTTTTCCTTCACCGATTTTTAATGATGCCTTAGAATAATACAGAAATTACATAATATAACATTGAAAAAGTCACATTGGTACTTGCCTGTAATAGGTTCGAACCTGCAACCTTGAGCACACTAATCCGTTCATTGAACCACTAGGCTACCACGACACTGCAAAATACCTGGATTTTTATTTAAAAGCAAAATCTTGGCTTTAGGAATTAAGTGTTGTATGATTTCGAATAACAATACCTTTATAAGTTTTGATGAAAAGTTTACAGATGAGAGTATGGTTAAAGCAACATGTTTCAGACAATTTGTTGTAGTGAAAAATATCGCGTCTAAATAAAGTTAAAACACGCGAGCGCTGTTTTTTAGAATGACGCGTTGTTTTTTAATGTTTTACGCGTTTGTTAGTGTTTGACGTCAGTAGTGATGTGCTTGCGTTGGTGGAACGCAGTACTATTTCGTTGTACTGATGACGCTTAGGTGTAGCTAGTTTGTTCAATAGGTGTAAGTGAACTCATTTATTTAAGTTAAAAAAGAAAGAGAGAAAGATGACTCGTGTAGTAGTAAAGGTTTTCTTTCAAACATAAACGCATAATACATGTATAACCGCTGGATACATCTTCTATTCATTTAAAAATTTACGGTCGTGTCCGAGCGAAATTAAAAAGAAAACATTATTTTCACCGCGACTAAATTCCTAAAACACGCAGAGTGAAAGGGAAAAAATATAACAATGGAGTGAAGAGGCTTTAAAGGCCTCGGTTGGCCCACTTTCGCCCGCAGCGCTTTTTTCGCTTAATGACGCCACGCTCAAGGAAAGTTGGAAATATTAAAATGAGCAAGCACTTGTTTCGATGGTAAAACGGCTAGCGCTCAGGGTTTCGCGCCTCCCTGCCAAGGATACCGTATTTTTTATGTGAGCTGGATTCACTCCCACTCGATTGCTGAAATGAAAAAGCTAGATAGCATTGCGTTTGTGAATCTAGAGATCTTTATGCTCAATTGGCGAAGTTTTCAATTGTTTTGCAAGCTAATCAGCAGTGAAATGAGTATGCAAAATACTTTAATGGGCTTTTGATTTTTTCTGCATATTTATTCTGCAACGTAAATACAAATATATGACAAAATATGTTAAAAGAAAGAGTAGAGCGATTCTATTTCGATAACAATAATACCGACAACTCTATAAAATGATTTACTGACGGATACGCATTTAGCGCGCAATAAACTTGGGCATTATCTTACAAGGACGAACTTCCAACGTCTTGCTTACATTTGACAACACATAAAAATCAGCGTTTACGCGGAACCGTCTCCAGTCTCCAAGGCGCAAAGTGGAATGTCGTTAAGGAAAGGAGGGAAAAATACTGGGATTTATTCGAAGCGTGTCCCCAATGAGTAATGCCTCCTGCGATTTAGGTGTCAGCCCGATAGAAGGCGTTCGACACCAATGATTTATGCTAGTTCTGGAGCTGTGCTTTGAAACACTGCTTAATATATATTTAGACAGACCTTGTCTTGAAGACCTAAGATATTTACACGAAACAAAAGAAGATTGGTTTTTGAACAACGAATAATAATATTGTTGTATAAATATTGTTTGATCAAAAAATTATTAGACTCTTAGATTGGTAATAAAAATCGAACTCCAAAAACTCAAACATAATAAAACCCAGACTAGGCTAGTATTACATAGCGGTAAATATTTGTACTGAAAACGTTTCAAAACTTAAGATTAGAAGTTTGTTTACTTTTTACGAATTTCGAGACTTACGAAGTGTTGTAACTCTCAAATCCATTAATTAACTGTTAGTTGTAATGATCAGTAATTTAATTACTCCGGATAGCGAAATTTGATCGATTCAAGTTTGTTACGAAGTTGATTTCGGCTTGTTTAGTTTGAAACTTGATATCTTTGAGTTTTTAATACTTGTCTAGCTTTTGTCTGGTGATTAATAGGTTTTTGTTATTTAACAACTTCATTGCTTGTAAGGAATCTGTCTTGAAAAGATTTTTGATCGTTTGATAACTAATTAATTATGAACCAATTTTCTTAAATCTTTTTGTCCTCAGTTATTAGGTTTTTTGTAAAATGCTAGTATATTATAAAAGTGGTCTTGAAATAATGTAAGATTACCTTTTATACTTTTTTCTTTCACTCTGATAATTTATTAATAAGTAATAATTCAGTAAACACTTATTTATCCAAAGGTGAAGGACCTACAAAAAATATTTACACAAATCCATTTTATTATTTTTACCCAACCCAAACCCTAAAATGTCAATTTGAATCTGTAACAAGTAGATACCTATCGTTATTTATCACTGGGTAATCGTTCATTCAAAGCCATAATAAAATGACAGGTGACGGTCGCCATGATGAAATATACAGACATTTTGGTCGGCCATGATGGGTCGTTACTAAATCTTGCATCGATCCGTAGGTTACCCTCATCATGAGAGAAAATGGCGCGGGATCTTCGATGAGGGTTAAAGTTTAATGTCGGACCAGTCTAGATTATTTTATTCTTTCGTGGAATTCGCTTTGTAATATGTATTATATAGATAAGGGATATTTTTTGTTGATAAAAGCAAATTTATTGAGTGTTATTTTTTATTTAATGAATATGCGTATTAATAGTTGGTTTTAGGCGTAGTTGTTTTAAATCGAACCTGTTATCTCTATTTCTAAACATGTTCTTTAGTTTTATGCATCTAGGTATTTCATAATTGAAATGAGCTTTAGAGTTGGATAGATTTCTTGAACTTCAACTAGACAATATAATATGTAGGTATATATATATCCATCTACTATTAATTTAGTCTTCTCACATCATTACAAGCAATAATATAAACCTATTAATTAAACGTTCATACATGTACCTCCGGCAGTGAACATAGACAGTAATATCACTGTAGTATCAGCATCTAAATCTATCCGACGATGACCTGATGAATCAGTGCAGGGGAGGTGAATGCGACGCCAGGGGAGGAGGGAGGGGATGCAAATGATTTATGTTTTCGTGCGAGACGCTTCTCCAATAATAAATGTAAACGTTACGCAAGTGTTCAACGAGTCTAGCCGCAAATTGTTTGATCACTCGGTAATTGCATTACGGGGGACAAATCAACAGAGAAATTTCGTATTCGGATAATAGGGGGCTCTCAAACAGGTTTTGGGTTATTTTTAGTTAATTGTTACGGAATAGGAGTTTTATTCCGAGGGGTATTTGTCATGTTACGTGTTTAGTCAAGCTTTTTTTGTAGTATATTTTAGTTTTGCAGTAGTGGAAAATTAATATTTTTGTATTTTACTAAGTAATTTAGGTTATTTATCTATATTTTTAAATTAAGTGCTTTACCTATATAATAATTATTATTAATGTCGCCTGTTGCCTAAATTATGTCTGGTCTAAATATTGACTTTAACCAAAAAAAGTAACATCAAATTTGATGTTATATATAGGAAACTCAATCTACCTTGATTGTTTTTAAACATTAATTAATTTAATATTTTATTTAACGGTTGAATAAATATTAGTGTAATGGTTTTGAAAATGTTTTTTAATAATATCTCGTCGATATTGTCATTTATTTTTTTTTACTTTTTTTTTTTTTTTAAAAAACCCCTCCCGAACTAAGGAATTTAATCCTTGTGTCGCGGGGGGTTTCACAAACATTCAAATCACATGCACAAAGAACACCCAGACTTGAAACAAGCATTTGTGGGTCACACATTAAAACTCTATTTTAATTAAAATGTCTTTTTGAATAGGTACATTACAAGACTTAGTTCATAATTAATAATTTGTGACAACCTATTGTATGCCTAAATGGTGGAGCAGTGCAAGACACACACACAACAACCTTTAGAACAACTTCTGTAACCGCTGTCTCACAATAAAGATCTTTGACTTTGACTTTGACAAATGCTTGTCCCATGCGGGGATCGAACCCGCGGCACGTCGCGCTCAGAGGTAATTGGCGTGGTGACCTATACAACTCGGCTATCCGTGCAGTCCAAATATAAAAAATAAGCAAATAAATATCAATTATTACTGTTGATCAGACTTGCGTAGTGCCTGCAGGTTCTAAAGCAGCCAAACTTCTAAAGTCACTCTTGGAAGATCCCACGGAACATTATAATTAAATTCTTATAGTAGCTGTTGCCCGCGGCTCCGCCCGCCTGGATGTTGGTTATCGCGGCAAAGTCATCTATGTCCTTTGTTGGCATTCAAGGTAACCCCATACCAAGGTGCATGAAAATCGGTTCAGCGGTTTAGCCGTGAAAGCATAACAAACAAACAGACAGAGTTACTTTTGCATTTAAAATATTAGTATGGATTATTATTCGTGGTTTTGTAGGACATTGTATAGTTATTAAAACATTATAAATGACAAAAACTATCTTAACATTCCTTATCATATTCCATTATGATATTATTTCCACTCTGCTAGATTCTATTGGGTTATTGGTATTAATATATCAAATACACCTGTCTGAAGATTATTCTGTACTTAGACCTGTCATTCTGACCGACTGGTTCGGTTAAGATTAGGTTATCCTGCACCGCACTGATTCATTGAGTCGTTACGTAATTACGTTACGTAATTACGTTACGCTAATGACGTAAACGCCTACGTCATTTACGGTATAGTCCATTGTTCATAATAATTACTATAATTGTTGTGCAATATAACTAAATGACGTATAGTGTACATCTATCTTCGGTTATTATTACCTAATGTTAATTAATTATCTAATGTATTGCTTATGAATGAAGGAAAATACATCTATACTGCCCGATTATGTATATTTATTTATGTTAAAGGTCTCAAATAAAGTGCATGTAGAATATATTTATAAATGTACCGACACTTATAATGTATGTTATTAATTTCTTTAACTAAATACACAACTTATTTTAATATAATATGGGCCCCGATTCTGTTTAACACACACTAAACTTATGTTAGACCATCGGTATAGTTTTCACTTGTACATAATTAGTAAAAGGACCGACGAAAATTAGAGCTGTCAAATTTAGTTCCGACTAAAATTCTCATACAAATTGGACGCGCAGAAACGTGTGCACTAAAAACACATTGATGTTCAGGGCGAATTCTAGTTTGACATTTCTAATAGTAGTAGAAGTAGTAGTTGTTATCTATTGCCGTCTATTTCTCACGCTGTATGTCAGGTAAAGATAAAAATAGTTAAATTTTTATTTAGTTTGCGTACAAGGGTATCAGCGCCATTGATTAACTCACCATGTGCAGCTTCAAAGCACCATCATTCTTAAACTGAATTCTAAAAAGGAGGAGGTTCTATGTTCCATTTTATATATCTTATTTTTTATGTGGTGTTGATTTCTCCGTCAATGGTAGACCTATAATAAATATTTATTTCAAACTCTTTGTTTACTCATGTTGCAAATTTCAAATCATTAGAAGGTTTTCTCCCTCGATCGTGCTTTCTATTAAACATAAAAATAACACATTTAACTGTTGTTTTGGACATTTTTGTCGGAGTCCCACAAATTCTTAAACACCATTAAGAATAAAGTTGAATGAATCTTCTGAGTAAAATACAGCGGTTTAAATCAAATTAACTGTTATGGGAAGGAAGTATGAATATGTATCAGATGCCTATCGGTCTACGGAAGTCGCTACAGTCAGCAGGACAAGGGGAATTGGTGTTGTTTTGATTTCGCTGTTATATCAAGTTTGATATATTTTATTTGTTGTTGTCATAAATAATAAAAAAACAGTGAATGAGTGGGTGGGTGTTTGAATTACTTCTCTTTCTTAAGAAAAATAAAGTTGATTAGAATAAGATTGGTATTAAATTATTACTTTATTACAATATTTCTTGATCGAGCTTGAGTTTGGATCATTGTGGTGAAGAGATTAGTTAGTCTAGATCCTGAGTTACCGGATGTAGCTGCTACCAGGCGCGCTGCGGGGAGGCTCTCTTCATGCGCTCGTTCCTGATGGAGGCCAAAGACCGGTGACGACTTTTTGGTCAAAAAGAGTTTGAGGACATTTGACATGAGAAGAAGACGAAGAATATTTCTTAACAACAATTGTCTGGGCTTTAAAAGAGACTGTGACCTCTGGGTAGCTAGTTAGAAAATATTGACTCCAGTGAACTCAAAAAATATACTACATAACATGTAAAAGTGATGATATTACGCTAGTTACAGTATAAATAATTTCATTTCATTACGAAAGACATTGCGTATGATTTAATAATAAAAAAGTACAAACAAAAGCATGAGAGTAGACCTCCACACTGATACCTTAAAAAATAATGTCTCTTATAATTATATTTTTGCTATAAAATATTCGAATATTAGGTACTTTTTCAAACTGGCAGAGATTACTTGATATAGTATCTTCTGCACTTAGATTTGTACAAAATAAACTGTATTTCACACGAAATAGGTGACGACGGTATTGCCATTTATCTGGCTCAAGCCCAAGCTTACGACTGCAGTGAACAACCGAAAAACTTCAACCTAGATATAGGAACCGAATCTAAGACCTCACCCTCGGTCACGTTCTCATCCATAAGACAATAACTTGGCACAATCACAAACCCAAAGTGCTTTGAACGCGACAAAACTTTAACCAACCAATTATTGAATAACAGTTTACAAGCAAACAAAGTTATATACTATCAAATATTATTAATTATTTAAAACAAAACGGTTTACTCACGCATATTCTCGGGATCGCCCGACTAGTTTCAGACTCAATAGGAGTCCCTTATCATGAGCTGACGCGTCGGAGGTGGTGTCGCGAGTCGAACCGATTGACTCTCTGACTCTCTGACCAGTCTAACTAGTCGGGAGAGCCCGAGAATATGCGTAAGTAAACCGTTTTGTTTGAAATAATTATGAATACTTCACAAACATTTATACCAATAATTCCAAATGTGTGACTCAATTACCATAAATTGAAAAAAAAAACTGAAAGAGAAACATATCTTCCGGATAGTAGGTTTTTATTTGCGGTTTCCATGCTGCTTCTGTTTCTGCGGAATGCGCTAGCCATCTGGCGACTCCAGCCTAGGCAGATGAAGGGTACGGAGTGGTTTTTATTCGGCAAAAGTCCGACATATCCCTATGCCGCGTGGATTGAATGCATAAGCATTTCATCAATAAAAAAAAAGTTTAACTCGATGGAAAAATAAAAGAATATTCAAGTGAATTATTCACATTCCATTTCATCTCCTCAAAAACGGCAATAACAAAACGATACGTTTTAAACAAACTATTGGGGAAATCTAATAATCTCGCGTGAAGCTATTATTGCCGTTTTAAACATAAAAGCGCTCACGTACAATATTTACGGGCTCTTACAAAAATACGATTGTTAGCGCTCCGCCCATTATGCGTTACGGTAAACCCCGTTAAGCTGAATACGTGGCATCGACGTGAATGATTTATAAATGTGGATAACAGAGCATTAGCAAAACCACAACACGAATGTGAACTGGATTTAGTAAAAAGAGATCTGCCATTATTGTGGGCCATGATTTTATTGGTTTCAGTACGTACGCCATTTTTTCGTCACGATCGATGATAAAGAAAAGTTGGTTGATTTGACAGAACCGGGTCTTGCGCGGCTCCGAACTTAACTTCACAACCCCTCACAAAGCTTAGAAATAGTAAGTGTTTTCAAGAGTGATGGAAAAGATACCACGTATATTGTTGTAATAATAACGAATAAAATTCCTAAAATATCATGAAATGGTACCGTTTTCCATCCAAAAAGGTTTCCTTAGATTCATAGCAATAATCCTTCGTCAAAAACCATATTTACTTAACGAGTCCATCTAAATATATGTATTTTCTCTTTTTATCAAAACTTTTTCCTCTACTAAATATTTACTATATCTACAAAAATAATTGTAAAGTTACAATCATAATCAGAAACGAAAAGAATCGACTCACTAAATATAACTCTGCGATATTGTTGTGCAATTTAGTTGGTAGCTTAGCCTGAAGCAGGGCTTAGATGTTCAGTCGTGTGGAACCGCCCTGCTTTCCTCACTGGATAATGTCAGTTACCTTTTATTACGTATATTATGTAAATATAATAATGGTCCAATGGCACGGCCTTGCGCCGGGAGTTTTATTTGAAATATAACATTATATTGCCTAACCGCGGCTTTCGAGGGTTTTGTGAGCGTACCTCGAGTTTCACGAGTTGTATTGATAAGGAATATTGGTCTACTTAGTTTACTTGTACGTCAGACTTTGAGCGATGAATTACCATAATGTAAATATACATGCGACGTAGACAAAAACGATAACATTACTCACTTGCTTCTTTTAAGAATGTTTTTTTAGATGTGACAAAGCGAAGGTAAAAAAAGAAGGGAGATATTATGTACCTACTGGATAAAGTTTAACATTAAGTTATGATAAATTGATCACATAAATGTTTTTACAAAAATTAACTTATACGGGACCGCCTTTGTGGTATACACTATCAATGACAAATTATTATCGAAATCGATCCACAACTAATTATCGGAGGTATCGTGTACCTAACAAACATTCGTAAAAAACCCATCGACTAGAGAAACCTCCTTTAAAGTCGGATACGTATTTTATGTTGACCAATATAGTATAATTTATTTGTATCATATTTTAATTGATTCAGTGAGTTCAACTAAGAAGTTAGACGCAAGATTTTGTTTTATATTTTGAGTTTCCTAATGCAAGTCACGTTATAATGTAAAACACCTATAAATACAAGTTTTTATTCAAAAGTAAGATTACGAGCTACAAATAAAGCTCGCTTGTGGTAAGTATCTGGGTAGCCATCACGTTGCTGGATCGTAAAATGTCGAATTCTAAGTTCAAGGTTGGTTATAAAACTAAGTTTTAGCGTTAGGCTTTTATGGTGGCGAAGGAAGAAGAAAATTATACCTCCTAACTTATTATACTTACCCTTATATAATAATATACCTACGAGTGAAGAAAAATAATATCCTAGGGTTATGATGTTGGTCAAAAAATCCTGAAATCCTTACCTACTACTTACTAAGTAGTAATTAATATTATTTTTTACTACTAAACTCACTGTCAATTGCGGGATTAAATTTAAATTCGATGTTTGTAGAAATTAAATCAATTAAAATGTCAAATGTTGTAAAAATACATTGAAGATAACTTTAAGGTTAGAATAAAATAAGTAAACTAGGTATAGAGTGCGCATATCCAGTGTGAACTGTAGGCACTAGTATGAACAAGTAAAATCGTAAAAGTGTCAAAATAGAGGGCGAGGTTTTTATTAAAATATTTATAGTAAAATAGTATTTTCGCATAAACGTCTGTCGCCGCACGGAAAATCACATAAATCAGTAAACGAGCGTGGTACAGCTTACGCTTGGCACAACAGGCTACTAGCGATGCGCGCGGTCTCTGCTTGTCTATGTCTATACTCTAACTAAGGATTTAAGCCACCCTTATGGGTTTCTTGCCGTAAAAGTAAGATTTATTTATCTTAATGATTTTATATTAGAATAAATTATTTAAAATTTAAAGAATGACAAAAATAAAAGTTTCGTTAATTAGCTAGGTACATACTTAGGTAAAAAAAATTGGAAGTTAAATTTGACCGACTTTCCGTTCCAATTAAACTGAAATTTTGCATACACGTTAAGTTTTTATGACAAATGACTATGCATGGTTAGCTAAGTTAATTAAAAATATATTTTTTAATATAATTTTTTCGATCTATTACTTATATATAAGAGAAATAAGAATCTACATTCAAGAATAGCCTAGAACAGTTAATAAATATGTGATGCGAAATGAAATACTACCAATCACCAAAAGCTATCACAAAATACTATCACCCAAAACTATCAATAAATAAAAAAGATCGTTATTTCTTCAGATTTTGGCGACGGTACGCCTTAACTTACTTTTCACTTAACAATTTGAGCCCGGAACATTCATAATATTTGTTTTCTTATGTTTGACTTTAGCTCCCATGGGGGACGGAGAGGACGTGAACAAACACAACTACAACTTTTGCCAAAAGTCCATTAAGTACTTATAGTACATAATAATTCCATGAACATGACTTTTGTTTAACGATATACTTGACATAACCGCCTCACACGAATCACACAAATAGAAGACGCGTGCGTCTATCTGACGTATAAACGATATTAACAGGCCAAGTTCTCGCATTGCGAAATATAAGCGGCAACTAATTTCAGATTAAACAAACAACAGTGATTACGGTTACTGTGATATACGAATCGTTATATGAAAACATTGTATTTGTACGAGCGGACTGCGTACGCCATAAAAGCAGTTACTGGCGAGTTTGTATCCAATCTTCGTAAACAGTGAACCATGTTGTTATTGCCTATAACGATTACAAAGCTACGGCCGAATTGAAAGTATAACTCGGTCGATGCGATCCTAAGAATGTGCAAGCCGGCGAAATCTATAACTAAAGCTATGTAGACCGCCCTTCGTGAAATTATTGCACGCCCGCCCGAAAATAGGTCAATTGCCTCCTGTGCGAGAGTGAGATGTGTAAGGATCATCGCGCGTGACAAGGACGGAAGTTTTAATTCGTTCAGGTGACGTCACAGGGGTTTTAACAGGATCGTTCGTTTTCTTTTTGCCAGCTATTGTTTTGGTAGAGTTCGGAAGCTCATCTGAGCTCTCGTCTTCTTCTGAGGGGTTTATTTGTTCGATGTCGTGTGGAATCAGTAATGTGTCCGCCTCTATTACGTTTCTCGCGGTAGGCGTTTTATATTTTATTCGTATTTTTTAACGAAACCCGATAACGTGGGTAAAGAAATTTAAGAAGGAAATGAGTTACACGAAGCGAACAGTCGTACTTTGATCAAGACGTGTTTATTTTCTCACATTCGGAATATTCTGATGAACCTTTTGTTTCAGTTCGTCTTGTAATTTGTGAGTAAGCTAGGAGCTCATTGTTATCATACCGAATAGCAATCTAACAGAACATGTAGCGTTTACAAAATACTAGAATGCTCAACTTCTGAGACAGTCTTGTAACATAATGAGGTTTTCATCTTAATTTTAAAGAGGATTTATTCAAAATTGTTAAAAGATAATTTGTGGACGGCTACAGTTTACGGTCTTGTTCATTACTGTAATAAAATATGTCATAAACAGTACAGTAGTTGGTAATTGGACACTTCAATAAAAGAGATTCGTGAATACAATGAAGCGCCTTTGTGTTGAAGAAAACGTGAGCAAAGTCATTAACTATGAGGCCTAGTTATTGCGATGAAATAAAACTGTTTTTATCGCTTTCTGTGATGTATTGTTACATGAAATAACAATTCTAGTAAACTTCTTAATAGAAAGGTTGGTGGCGTGGGTCTGAGATAATATATTATAAACTAATTATACAAAACTAGCTGTTACAAGCGGATCCGTCGGCGTAGGTGTCGGTTGTCGCGGCAAAAATAAGCTTATGTTATGTTAAGATAGAAGCTTACTCAATACCAAGTTTCATCCAAATCGGTACAACGGTTTAGCCGTTAAAACGTAACGGACAGACAAACACTTACTTACACATTTATAATATTAATATGGAAGCATGGATATAGACAAATTGTATAAAAAGTTCTAAATAAAACGTATACGTCGAACGTCTGTAACTGTTAATTTTAATTTAAACCTATCATTTATTTTTGTACTTGAACATTTATGACTTTTTAAGTGAAAATTAAATCTAGATCTACAGTTGACCGTGAGTGCTCAGTTAATGTCATAGTATTACCACTGATACGAGTTTTATTTTACGCAAAAAAAAATATAATAAATTCGATTGATTTACCTATTTATTTCTGTCCAATTAATTTTAAACTTAACTCAAAACAGAATAAAGTACGAAATTCATTTACTTAAAGTGGGTGCTTCAAGACAACGTCAACAGATTTGATAGACACACGGCTTATAAGATGTGTAATTACTTTATAATTAACACGTAATATGGAGCACCGTAAAGCTCGACGCTGATGAACAACTTGATCATAAATTGTTCAAAAGGGAGATTAGCTAAATTCTTGTACATTACGATACGTATGTCTGACGGAATTATGAATAACCATTATGGAGAAGAGAATGGTAAAATTATTTTTAATATCAATTAATCTATACTAATATTATAAAGCTGAAGAGTTTGTTTGTTTGTTTGTTTGAACGCGCTAATCTCAGGAACTACTGGTTCGAATTGAAAAATTCTTTTTGTATTGGATTTTTATTAAATTTACCAGTTTAACAGGAGAATTATAAAAGAAATGTGTGTAGGCAGCTTTATTTATTTTTAAAAATAAATTAATATTTCATTTTAGAATAATTTGTTATTCTAGTATTATGAGTACTTTTCCTCCAGGTGCCATTTTATAACCCTGTATATTCAAACACATTGTTGTAATACATACATATATTTATTTGTTACTTTTCCTCTAAAAAGTAGTAGATCAAATTCACAACCCCTAGTGCGATTAGGTCGAAAACAAAACAACATCGCTAGGTATATAGAAACATCCCTTTAATGGAATTACTATCAACTGTTTTATTTCGTGTTCAATTTTCAATTTGAAAACAAATGTCTTTTATAGCCGGCGTTTGTTCTAAGAAACTAACAATAAGTACCTAATAGTATTTTAGCACAATGGCTCGTAGCAAATAATTATGTAGTCTAATTAAACATTCGTGAAGTCGACTTTTAGCCTCCTCCCCTCTTTTGAGAGGCAACCGAGTGTGTGATTAGGGGCGACGAAGGCTGCTACTGTACTGTACGAAGCCCGTTCGCGTCTCGAATAATTTAGACTAGCGTAGAACAATTCTAACTAATGTTGTTTGCTTGTTACTTCAACAGCTGAGGAAAATGAACTTTGAATGCCACGTTGCCACGTCAGTTTAGTTATGGAATTTGCCAATAAAACAACGGCTTTTAGTTGCGGAGAAGTGCATACTGTATAACAATCCTATCGCAATGCTTCGGTACAGTCGAGTTCGTTATTATATTGGCACTGTTAAGGATTCAAAATATTGTACGCGTTGGAAAGCTAAATAAATTCAATGGAACCTAATAGATCAAAAATATGTCCCTGTGAACGGTTCGATAACATATGCTGTGCATTAGGCAATTATATGTGATCGCCCTTTTCACAAATATATCTAAACAGTTTTTTTTTTTTTTAATTTAACCCGGGGTTTCCCACTGCTGGGCAAAGGTCTCCCCCAATTTTCTCCAAGATCTTCTGTCTGAAGCCGCTTCTCACCAATCCGGCAAATAGCGATCGATATCGTCTCGCCAGCGTCTTTTTTTCAATTCGAACCAGTAGTTCCTGAGATTAGCGCGTTCAAACAAACAAACAAACTCTTCAGTACAAACAAACTGGCGCGTCAAGCCAGTGGTCGCAGGTTCGAGTCCTGCCTGAGGTTTAAGTTTTTCCTTCTATTATTTGTATTTAATTACAAACTCTTCAGCTTTATAATATTAGTATAGATAGGCAGTTTAATTCACAAATGTTTTTATTTTACCCCCACTTACTCAAATCTTTAATTACTATATTTTTCTTATTTTTTTTTTGTCTTTTCACAAAGGCACTAGTTAAACAATTATTTTTATAATTGTTACCGTTTAGCTATCGTTTATAGTTAAAGGACCCAAATAATATGTTCTCCTATATACTTATGTGTTGTTTTTAAGTACTCATTTTTCATCTTTTTTTCAGGTAAACGTGCAGTTTAAGGAAAAAGGTAACAGATAATAATGTTAGTTGCACTCCAGTTCTGAAAAATGCATTAAAAATATAATGAACCACTTTTAGACGAAAAGTTTCAAGTAGTAAGTGAAGATTAAAAATACCTACTACGACTCAATTTTAAGCGATCAGCAGTTTTATTACGATTGTTCCTCCCAGAATGGAGCACCAATAAAATTCTTATTGATATGCTCATAAAATCGCTCATAACATACGTACCTAACATCAATTAATACGAGCAATGATTAATCTACTAATTCACAGTTTTATAACTAGAATTAAATTTAGATATTGAACCTGAAGTTACTATGAATATTTATAACAAAAGACGGTCGCTTATTCGATCGTTTTTATTCTTTTCTTGAGAAATATCTCATTTAAATTGTGAAAGCACTTTTTAATGTCCTTAGGTATTAATAGTAATGAATTTCTTATTACAGATTTAATTAGTCTAGTATGAGCACAAAGGGATTCCCGGTTGAGATCCCAGATTGGATGAAATAACTTTGAATTTTTCTTGAATAACTTTTTCCAAGTTATGAATGTCTAGTGGTTTGACTCTCTTTACTTGATTTAAATGTCATCTGCATTTGATTATAATATTTGATTTCGATGACCACGATTAAGACGCATTATTTTATAAAAAAAAGCGTTCGGTTTTGTATAATATACTACAAAATAATGTCTATTATGTAGTATTTCCAGTCCCTTGGAATGGTTTTATGAGGCTATAGTTAATAAACAATTCTGAATAAACAAGATTATTAAAAACAGTTTAAGTGATCTCTGATTAATTTAATTCTCACCTGTGACTGTAAGATTGATACGATTGGCAGTAGTAGTCGCTCCAGCCTCGAGGGGCGGGTTCCCACGACACTTGGAAAGGAAATGGAACTTTCAGCTTTGATAAAGTTTTAATATATTCTTCGGCAAGTTTCCAAGTTGTTTCGTCGGGCGTTATGACGGATTCTGTGTGTGTTCGCCTTCTTTTCGTTACGCTCTTTCCAGTTTCACTTATTCTATGGAAGGATTTAATTTATGGAATATGGCTGCGGGCGCGACATCCCGTTATAGAAAGTATGTACTTTGTGAGTTAGTTTGCAAGTTGGTTCGTGTAGGAAGTAGTTTGCAGCGGGTAGCCCGGTTCTTACATTGCCTCCGAGAAATTGTGATAAAGTGTGCTCGCGACCAACTTATGCTTGGTTTGTTTTCTTTGTCACTTTGTTTTCTTTTACATATAATTGTACTAGTCGCGCATCTGTGTGCTAATTTGGATACATTTGTATTCTGCTTTTGTACCTCATTTATCTATGTATACCTATTTATGTTTGACATCGAGGTATTTTAAAAATGTCTGGAATATGTGAGGGTTCATAACGTCCTAAATATTTTTGGTAAACTATTTTTTTTGGCAAAATATTTAAGCCGTCTAGAGGTTACCTACTGTTTGTGACACACATTCTATTTAAAAGATTTATTTTAAATGGTAAATATTTAAAATACTAAAATCAAATGGAATGGCTGGTCAAATAAACAAACAAATAATTTTTAATTGTTAAAGTTTAAATATTTTACATTTCATAAATAAAATGTTCGTAATTGAATAATGAGCGTCGCCAAGTTTCTCACTCAATGGGTTATTTGCTATTCAAAAGTGTTTAAATCGTAAATATAGAAGAAAAGGTAACTCGTTTTCGAGTTCCCAACAAAAGCGGTCTGATTAAAGCACTTCTAAATTATTTTTAATGTTTTTAAATTTTCCGCGAAGTTTCTCGCAGTCGAGGGAATATATTCAAGAAAATAATTAACCTTTATCCGTTGCTGTCAAATGCAATGAGCCGCGAACACCGACTTGCTTCTCCATTTTTAATGTATCGATTATTTTTAATTGATTGTATTGTGGTTTATTTTGTATTTCAATTATTTGTACTACCTACGTACTCGTTTATAAACAAATTAAGAATTAATTATTCGTGCTAGTAAAAAAAAACATGTGATAGATTCTAATGGCCCTATTAATAAGAATCTTAAAGCAACTCAAACTGTTTAGCAGATTCTAAATTCGATTAATTTTTACATAGAGAATTTCAATTTAGAATCTATTAATCAATTGCTAAGCATCGTCGCGATTTTTAACTTATATATGTAAGGGATACCTATCTTACGACAACGAAATAAATCATTTTTAAAACTTGGTTAATATATCGGTTAATAAAAAAAATCCCTTTAAAAATGACGCGATTTAAGTGGTCCTCAGATCTCAATTCAAGTAACGTCACAAACGTCAAGCGCTACTATCGGATTATCCCAAAAAGTCGAGACTCCGCCAGTTTCGGTCCCCAGACAGTCTGACAAGATATCTCCGTCGACCTGCTTGACTTTACGTCTGTGCCTATTACGTGGCCGCAACGACAAACAATGCTTTGATAGCTTCTAAACTGGGGCAATCCCGGCATCGCTCCTTGTCACACTCGTAGGGCTGCTAAGCCAAGGATTATGACTTAAACCAAGCAAGCACAAACAAATTAATCTGGAAAGTTTGCGTTTCCAAGATCGCAATAAAATGAAAACAATATTTACGTTTCTATTCTTAATTCAAATAGTCACTTGTTTACAGTAGGTATGCAGTGCTATATAATCTAACCAGCCAGTTTTAATTTTTTTTTTATAGGTCATTACATAAACAATGCATTCAATTTAGATTCACAATTTAAAAATGGCATTCGATAACCCTAATAAATCTTCGGATACGTCTATCTCACTCACACATCGACCTGCAATCACTCCCTCGACGCCGACGCTGCCCCAATGATATTTGTGTTCGATTATAATTAAACCTATGTCCTCCTTCTTTGAAATGTCAAGCTGTCTTTAATTAAAGCCGGCCTTTAATTATAGATCTGTCCCTTTCAGTTTTCTTCAAACAAAAAGATGTTCGGGTATTATTTATTACTTGACTAATGATTCAACGCTTTCGTAATATTTGTCCGTAAACGTCTGATACTAAACATGGCGACTAATAGACTGCCGTAATCGCTGTTGGCACACGTTTTGGTGATCGAAATATGTGTTGTTATTTTATTAGAGCATTTAATGGTCGTTATGTTTAAAATAAAATTTGTTTACCACTTTACTTTTAGTTCTAGACTAAATATGTTGTTGTTATTTTAAACTAAATTTATTTAATTTAATTTAATTCTTTATTGTACACGTAACAGATAAAAAAGTAATAAAATAATGAATTATACTTATGCATAGGCGAGCTTAAGTCAAAATTGAGTTTTTTAACAGCAAACCTTTAAGTTATAGAGTGATGAAAATATCTAATGAGGATAGGAAGAAGTATGCAATCACAATAAAAATACACATACATAAAAATAATACTTAAAATACATATCATAATGTCATATAATATATTATATACACACACAAACACCACTCATTCTGAAAGGAAAATTTATTGTGTTTGTCTGTAATGATTCTTATCATTTAGTTTTAAAATTCAAAAAGTTTTATAAGACTGGCTGGGTTGTGCCAGTACTGAAATAAGAAAACTGCAAGTAGGTGTAGTTTAGTCATACTACCCTCGATTCGGTCTAAGGAACGTAAAAGTTTCAAACGAATTGTTTGTTACACTTTATACTCGTTTTGGAGTAAACTATCAAACCCATATAGTCCATAACGATTTTAAAGCGCATATATTTTTGGAGAAATTTCCAAATTTTGTTTTTTTTTTTAATATCTATACTAATATTATAAAGCTGAAGAGTTTGTTTGTTTGTTTATTTGTTTGTTTGAACGCGCTAATCTCAGGAACTACTGGTTCGATTTAAAAAAATCTTTTTGTATTGGATAGTCCGTTTATTGAGGAAGGCTATAGGCTATATAACATCACGCTACGACCAATAGGAGCGGAGCATAAATTAAAAATGTTGCAAAAATGGAAAACCGTTGAAACTAAAACACGCGAACACAGTCGCGGGGGACAGCTAGTAATGTCATATCTATACTAATATTATAAAGCTGAAGAGTTTGTTTGTTTGTTTGTTTGAACGCGCTAATCTCAGGAACTACTGGTTCGAATTGAAAAAATCTTTTTGTATTGGATAGTCCGTTTATTGAGGAAGGCTATAGGTCTATACTAATATTATAAAGCTGAAGAGTTTGTTTGTTTTTTTGTTTGAACGCGCTAATCTCAGGAACTACTGGTTCGAATTGAAAAAATCTTTTTGTATTGGATAGTCCGTTTATTGAGGAAGGCTACAGGCTATATAACATCATTCTACGACCAATAGGAGCGGAGCATAAATTAAAAATGTTGCAAAAATGAAAAACCGTTGAAACTAAAACGCGCAAACAAAGTCGCGGGGGACAGCTAGTATATTATTTACACACACAAACACCACTCATTCTGAAAGGAAATTTTATTATGTTTGTCTGTAATGATTCTTATCATTTAGTTTTAAAATTCAAAAAGTTTTATAAGACTGGTTGGGTTGTGCCAGTACTGAAATAAGAAAACTGCAAGTAGGTGTAGTTTAGTCATAATACCCTCGATTCGGTTTACGGAACGTGAAAGTTTCAAAGGAATTGTTTGTTACACTTTAGACTCGTTTTGGAGGAAACTATCAAACCCATATAGTGCATAACGATTTTAAAGTATTTGAGCACGTGTATTTTTTCAAGAAATTGACAAGTTTTGTTTTTTGATTTTCTGATTTAGAAAATAGATTTATTGACAGGACTATAAATAAATTATAAATGAAGCAATTCAGTAAACTAAACTTTCAACAAGAACTGTCAAAAACCTTAGTACAAATGTCAATTGAATAGCTATCACTTGTTAATTGCAACCAAAGAGATTGATTGGATTATCACACGAAAATTTTGAACCGAGTTCCAACCAGAGTTCACCCATTTAAAGTAGGTCATTGATCTGCTGAATAACTTTCTAATTTATGAAAATTGTTACAGGCCATACAGACTTGACATATTTTCAGCACGCAGTTTTTATAACCTGCATTTACACGTGCGTTTCATATGATCGCTAGCACGTGTCACTTGGGCATAATCTTGCAAAGCAATTTGGTGCGGTGTTCGCGACTCGTGTGCGAGGTATTATGAGTTTATAAGCACGTACGAGGCTTACATAGTGACGCGTATCGCGTCAGAATAAGAGTTAATGCGCGTTGAAAAATCGCTGAATCTATAAATCCGATTAGTATATTTAATTTTAGTGTAGAGCTACAATACACACTAATTTCCCTCGGTATGTAAAAAAATATTTAATCAGTTATTGAGTTTTTCAAATTATATAAATTCATTTTATGTTAGCGCAAACGTGCGAAAATAGCTTTATGCTTAATGTTTCGACCAGGTTACAACCGCCGTGGTTGCAATCAGACTGTTAAGCCCATCCAGCAGATCAGTCTACTTGCGACCACGACCAGTGTGACCTGTAAAGGATAAAGTAAAGGTATTTATGTAAGTTCACGCTAGTTCCCGTTACATGATATTATATATATATATATAAATCAAAATGTTGCTAAGCGCATAACTCGAGAATGGCTTAACCATTTCGGCAAATTTTTTGATAGTTAAAAAGTTAAAAACAATAAAAGAAAATACATTTTTAGATAAGGAATCTAACCTAACTTAATTACAACTGATTATTAAATGTTTTTACAAGAATACTTACTTACATAAAGCTAAATAAAAGCTTATATTCAGCTTACTTTAGATCTTATGTGTGTCGTTCCATCAGGGTGATGAGGTGGTAAGTAAAGGTCTGCACTCGTGAATCATGTTGACCGGCTCACCTCAAAGTCCGTTATATATTGTGTCACTTTAGTCTCTGTCCGCCTTCCCGTCCCGCCGCGCCAAGATTGTGCAAGTAAAAAATATACATATTTGTAGTGGTAGGTAGAGAAGTATGAATTTTGAAGACGTTTGTATTCTATTGTTAATTGATCAAAACACCTTCCAAAATGTTTAGTAAATCTTTTATATTGAATAAGAAAGATTAATTGGAGCTCCTTCAAATGCTCGCGTGACCATGTTTTTCGGATAAAATTTATGAAATACATAATGGCGCCCAACAGGGACCCACAAGACAACCACCTCTTTGTTACCGACGAAAATATAATAAAATAATTATTTATATTTTATATTTTGCTGTCTTGTCTTATTTATGTCTTATTCGTAATTATCACAGACCACCGAAAGACTCTCTGTGTATTATTGTAATTATTGTTTTAATCCAATATTTTCTTTTGTAAGTTATGTTATGAGTTGAAAAAATATATTTTCACATGATGAAACTTAGTTACGCCCTATCATTAGACAAATATAATGATGTTTGTGAACATCGCGTGTCTATTTTCTTTTATATAATTTTCTTAATTAGAATAATATGAGGTAAATTAATACTTAATATATATTTCATGAGTCTGTAGAATAATCATATCTGATCGAGATCAGGTCAGCTGTAACTAGCTGTAGACGTTAAAAACTTAGGAGCTTAACCGCAACCTAAAATTATAAGTATGCAAAGATGTTCACCATGTTGGTAAGTCTTAGATCAAAATACCATTACGTCGTGCCATACATAAGTGCAGCCTATTTCTGTCACAAAAATATTTTTTGCTTTCCATAATTTTTTATTGAAATCAACCAAGCCATAAACCAATCGAGGCTTTCAGACATAAACAAAGATGTTGGCGCCGGCGATGTTTTCTTGTTAACTGTGGAGCTCTGTAATAGGTTGATACGTTCGATAGAACCTCGGCCACAAACACGACTAGCTTTGGCGAAAACAACACTATTTATCAAGAGGGTTGATATCGAACTCTTTTCGGAAAAGTCGGGCAATAAAAGCCACAGCCGCGTGGCGCGTGGGGATTTCATATTCCAATATGGCGGGTAGTCGCGCCAACGGCCAATTCACTTATACTCGGGACTCAAGGCCCGTTGGAGCGTCGAACTTAGCCATCATATTATCTGAGATCTGTATTCGCGCGTCGACTCTTGCTTTTGCTTACTAAAGTGACTTTTAAGCACTGCCTTCGGAATGATTCGAGGGATATTGGTATATTATGTAAACAGTATGGGATATAATTATTTAGAAAGCAAACGACCATTGCTCAGTAAAGCTAAATTAGATTCTTATGTATGCGTAGGTATTTTAAGAGTAACGGTTTTGATATATATTTTTTTACACGTAAAATATCTTGAATCGATTTAGTAACTTTTTGTAGAGCGCTTTAACCAGCGTGAGCAGGCATTACAATAAAACTAATTATATACATATTTAAATTACGACTACAAATCTAATTAGGTAAAATATAACAATTAGTAATTAGTAGGTATCGGTTAGCCACAAACTGATGATCAACTACCTATTATGGAAAATGAATCTATGAACCTATGTATAATTCAAAACAGGAAAATGTTTAAAATTACCTGTATTTTATGAAATATTTATTTTCAGTCTGATAAACAATTTCATTTGTTTTAATTAAATTAAATGGAAGGTAAATGAGGAATTGCTTTAAAATAATATAGTTTATCCTCCCATTCTTGCAGCCTAGTGATTAAATACTAGAAAATAATATTATATATATTATTAAATTTGCTTATTACAAAAATATTTGTCTCGTTGGAAGTTTGAATTTGCAACTCTAAATAATATGATTAAAATTTAATATAATTAATAATAAATATAATTATAATTAAAATGATTTCGAAAGCATCCTAAGATGGTGTACCAAAACAAGTTGTTTACACTTTTTGGACACGTTTATTATCAATTTCCCAGTACTTTTCCTCTAACTTAAACTGCTTATTAAGTTACTGAGCTATTTAGGTACTTGTATCAAAAGTTTATTTAAGAAATAAGTTACGTCTGCCAAAGGCGCTCACACGGAAATTTCTGAGAAAAATTCTAAATGTCAAACTATGTTGATTGCATATTTAATGTTGTGTAAGTGAATTAATATAGAAGAATTAATAAGTTTATCATCCGTGCTAGTCTGTACCGTGCTTATTAGAAATTTTATTTTGTTCCTTTTGGAACTTTGATTACATATTATTAGCGATTACTTATAAATCTATACTCAACATAAGAAAGCTAGAGAGTTTTTTTGTTTGAAAGCGCTAATATCTAAAATTACAAGCCAAATTTAAAAAAAATATTTTTGCTTTTTATAGCCCGATTCTCAAGAAATATATATTTATACTAGCTGTCCCCCGCGACTTTGTCCGCGTATTTTAGTTTAAACGGTTTTTCATTTTTGCAACTTTTTTCATTTATGCTCCGCTCCTTTTGGTCGCAGCGTAATGTTATATAGCTTATAGCCTTCCTCGATAAATGGGCTATCCAACACTCAAAGATTTTTTCAAATCGAACCAGTAGTTCCTGAGATTAGCGCGTTCAAACAAACAAACAAACAAACAAACAAACTACTAATATTAGTATAGATATATAATTGAATATAATTGGTTATATTATATTGGCTATTTACCATCACGTTTTTTGCCTTAGGAAAAAAACAAAGGCAAATGAAAATGTAAGACACAGCTTATAGAATAAATACATTTAATTGCGGGATTATGCTACATTTTTGTCACTATGCCATAATTAGGTCAGTGACTTCACTATTGTTAATACTCGCACGCATAACATTCTAGTAAATAGGGACATTATGCTTAGACGATCACGTAACTGTATATAACCGTAAGATATTTTCATAACACAACTATTAGTAACTTCAAACGTCTTATTTGTCCCGAGAAAACGCCAAAACAAAATTAATATCCCTTTAGTCGTAACTAATGGGTTACAGTGTTCGCCAAAAAATATTGGAACGATAACTACGTTTGTTCTTACAACCTTGGTTCGAATAGTTTCGGATTTAAGGAAGAATACATAATTTGAAGGCCTTGAGATCCGTGTGTCGCGCATCGGGTGTCAACAAAGACGTTCTATTTCCCAACTCTATTATTTTAGTATGAAAGATTTAAGTTTAGCGGTATAGTCTTTGTTTGAAGATTCTTCACTTGACTGAAGAATGTTAAAGAGACGTGCTTCACAGGACTGTGTGATTTCTTTGCCCGGAGCAATGGAGGCGTATAGCAGATGTGGGTAACTTTGTTTATATAATAAGCTTACTTTGTGTAGTAGTGCTACGCATTCTTAACAGACATATTTTATTCTGATGCTTGCATGGTTTACAAATAGCAGACAGTTATTATACTCCGCATTCATAGTAGTTTTATTATGTTATAGAAACTTTATGGTGTCAAACAAAAGAAAAATTCCCAAGATGTTTTTTGACACACTCTTTAAACTTTAATATTTTAGAAATTGGAGTGTTTGTTAAATTGAATGTTTTTTACTTATACCGCTAATATAGGTAATAAATACAGGGTGAATAGTAAAAAATAACTTTAGGCGCACTTCCGAGCGTTGCTCGTAATTATTATAATTAGTCATTTAGTGTGTTTAGTGCTATATTCTAACGTTTACTTCGATAGGTACTCAAGAAAGAAAATTTGATCGTTAGATTACATCAATCTACACTTTAAAAGTACGTCATTGTATATTTGATATCGTGAAATAAAAAAATGAAATCAAATTATGACTATACATGTTAATTATCAAGAGTACAGCCATCCAGTTTTCGCTGTGTTAACCATTAGTAGTGCTGATTCTATAAATCGGATGGCTAATTACGGCACCGCTATTAATTTTAATCATCAGACAGGAGCTAAAACTATATCAGTATTAAATGAACATGGACAATACAGTACAAGTGCAAAACGAATACTTTTGGTTAACTCACATTCCTTCTTACAACGTTATATTTTCAAATATTCTCTTTATTCTAAGCTTAAATATTAAGTTATATTCTTTCCCCCAAACATATCTGTGAGTGCCCAAACGTCCTTTTATTTGCTTTCCGAGCACAAAAATATACATCATTTTATTTTAAATCGTTTAACACACCCGCAGTTCAAAAGGTTCCATTATCATAATTCTAACAAGGGAAGAACAAAACTCGTGCAATGCTTGCTTATAATAAAAACAATGGGTCGTCCCACGCGTGCCTGAATGTTTTAGCAGACTCAACCCTTGTTTCGCACGCACAAAACATTTTTACTCCACTTTTTTAGCCACTAAGGTTCTCTTTGAAAAATTATTTAGATCGGTTGGTTACAAGTTTTGATAATACCGTTGATCATAATATTAAGTATTACTTTTGTATTACTTGTGTAGTAAACTCAACTAAAAACTCAAATCATTTATCATAGACCTTACTACGGGGTTATTGTTAGTTCGTCAAAAAAGTTTGCGTAAATTCGCCACAGTGTACGAAATATAACCATGACACCAACAAACACACAGTCATACTAGTAAAAACCTACAATGATACCAATGTGACAATGATGACCTTGACATGTAACATCCATACTTTAAATAACAAAAATAATTTTTAGCAGTAAAATTTATAGGAATAATATTAGACCCGAAAAATGGCACTAACATCCGAAGTTCCGAACGTGGAACAAATCAAAATCACATTTTGATGTTCACGCCACACAGGTGCATTGTAGCGAAGTCTATTTTATATTCCCGTATCCATTTAGAAGGAAAGCGCGATAAGCGAAATTGCCTTGCTTTTATAACAAGTACGCCACTAAAAAGAACCACCGAAAATGAGACGCAGATTGGTCTGTGAAATTCTGGGTCGTACCATTTTGCGCTTGCAATATTTTGACGTGGCCACTTTCAGAAAAAATTTCCTTCCCACATTTACAGCATTTGCGGCCATGGTAATACTTGATATCTAGTACGATTAAAATTACGCCGCGAAATAATTTGCCACAAATTTAGCTAGAAAATTACGTTCAGACGGTCAAGTCAATTACAGGTTTAGAAAGTTATGATCCCTTACCAAACAGGAGACGCAGATTTATCTGTCTTGGCTTCGATTTGCTTATTTACCGGCGCGCATTTAAAATTGAATACATTAATTTCGAAAAGTTTGTCGTGGACTAAATTACAGATGAAGACGAGTGTCTACTGCGAGGTAATTTGACTCGTAACGTTGCTCGTTTACGGTTCTAATTTAACTGCGACATTATTAATCAAGTTAATGCTACATCAGTTGCCCCATTTGTATGGAAGGTTTTTGTAGGTAATTTGTGAGCGTTGTTATATATTTTTGTAACGTGACATATACTGAGGTTTAAATAAGCCTGTGTAAGGTTATAGAAGAGAAAATTTCGTGCGTGATTATTATTCCGAGTTGAAATGTTGGTATTCATATTGCGATTTACTCTCCTGCAGTCACGTAATATGGGTTGTATGTATCAACTGCTACGGAGACGAACGCCAACTATCTGTCAAAAGACTAAAATACACGAAAACATCATACATTACTGAAATCGGATTTAACTCACAGACACACTACCCTTAACCCGTAAACAGAGACATAAGTTATTAAATACAATATCATATTCACTGAGTTCGAAAAAATAAAAAGAGATACGGAAAATCGAATCTCCTTTCAATAGTCGTCACGCGCTAGGGAAGTAGGGACCACGTTCGCTTTTCGTCCAATATTTAGTATGCACGTACTTAAACGTGATTGGTGGAACATCCCAAAGGCTTTGTGGGGTATTTGCAGTTCTATCACGTGTGGCGTGTTGGCTACGTGACGTCACACTACCTGGTCGACAGCACCACCATTCGGTGCCATCAGTATGTAAAACAGATCGTCGGCTAAAGAACATAATTCGGGAATCTTGGCTGCTTTTTGGGTCTTGATAATTAAGGGACCCAAATTATTTTCTGAATTTGGGGATGAATCCAAATTGGGCATATTGTTGGCTTAATGTAGCAACTGTGGTTTCCGTCCCTTAGTTTACATATGGTTTAGGAAATAAGGAATTATTTGGTAAGCTAATCTTTGGTTTATTTGATACTAATTTGACATTCGCAATGCGGATACGTGAGCTTATAATTCCTGTTTGTTTTGCATTTCTTGTATTAATTTTCTAGACGCAAAACAACAAATATTTTTTAATCGGCAACTTACTTATTTATATTATCATATTTTTTTAGCTATTTCTTATGAAAGACATACGATGAAATAAGTTCACAAACATGCAGTTTCCATTGCACTTGTTTTTGTTTCACAAAGGATTCTGACTTTTATCAAAACATGAGCATGCTCGCACTTTGTCTCATGTCATCGGCTTCATTGTTGTATTGATGAATGAGACGCGAATTTATTGCACAGTTATTGGAAATTGTAGTCAGTTTTTCATAACTAAGAACTACACGAATAGTTAACATCATATTTGTGATTATCAAATACTAGCGACTCGCCCCGTATTCGCACGGGTAGAGAAAACAATAATTAATTATACATTGCCATAATTAATTATACATTACTTCCTCATTGAATCATTCTATCCATTACTGAAAATTATATGAAAATCCTTGCGGTAGTTTTTAAACTTATCGCGTTGACACTGACAGACAGACAGACGCGACGGGGGAATTTGTTTTATAATATGTATAGGAAGTCATATGAATATATTTATGACGTGAATCTAAGTAAAATTATATTTTTGAGATATCCTTATTCGTCTAATGGCCAATATTAATAACATATCCGTAGATTGTTTTTCTTACTAGAGATAAGAATTTGACATAATTTGTATGGCGCTTATGTTAAAATTCTATCTCTTGCAGGGAAAACGATCTAGGGATAAGTTACTTCGCTTAATTATTAGATTGTTGGTTCCACTTGACAAACACAATACATGTCAATATGTTTGTTTGTCAAAGCTAATAGGACAGCAGCTTGCTAGACGGATCTAATTGCACAACCTCGCCGTATCGGGTTGATTAACCGATACAGATTATTAAGGGGATTGCTCATGGCTCTACATTCGTTCTGGCGGTAGGCCAGCGGCGACACTACAACTAAGTGTCGCCTATAGGGCTGCCTCATCATTAATCGCAATATATATTCGCCGCAAAACGCTTCACAAATTAAATAGGACGTTTTTATAGTAACTCTGAGATATAACCGTCACAAATATGTCGGTAAGTATATTCGTCAGTTGTGATTTTATGGTTGTTTTATAGGAAATCATGGCAACTTCTATTAAATAGGCTTTTAAAACTTGTGATTAGTTTCAGTGCTATTTCTTCAAACTATACAAATTTTATTCTAAGCGGAGCTTCGTTTTTCGTTTTTTCGTTTTATTCGTAGATAAATATTTAGAGATATATATATTTAAACATTATTAAAATTTTATAATTTCGCCTCTTTCTGCCATTAACTGTGAAATCTACTGTACTCTGCTCTCGTATAATAAATGTGTTACACCTAAAAAAATGCATGACAATAATAATTTCCTATTATTCCTCCGTTCAACCCTATCGAAAACACAATAGTGCTCCGCCCACCAAGTCGACGCTTCAAAATATGAGTACGGCTGTCATTGGTAGAAGTTAGAGAGCGTGCCAGTGTGATTATAGCTTTATGATTTAGAAGGCGCTAAAGCACCTCACTAATCAGACTAATAAAGATTCACATTTTATTTACAAGAAATAAATTTAAAATAAGCAATAAATATTAATTATAAAAATAATAAAATATTATTTGCTTGATAAATATATTTTTTGTTCATTAGGTATACCTACGGCTCATGATATGGTTCTCTTTTTGATAATTATTTGCAATAACGAAATTAGTGCAAAAACACATTAAATGGAGCTGAAAAACTAAAATAGCGAAGTCGAATTAAACTAGACAGTCAGACGATTGATAGAGTAGAATGAGTAATGAGAAAATCCCACCAAACTACAGACTAAATGACAAAGTTCAATGTAGTAGGTAATTAAACGCTAAAAAAATCACGAAAGATTTTAGATATTAAATTATTAAATGCCAAAATAAACTT
This sequence comes from Diachrysia chrysitis, assembly GCA_932294365.1. Lineage (NCBI taxonomy): Eukaryota > Metazoa > Arthropoda > Insecta > Lepidoptera > Noctuidae > Diachrysia > Diachrysia chrysitis. The sequence goes on from OW028661.1 coordinate 7,457,361, forward strand.
TTAAATAGTTATAATCCTTAATGTAATAAATGCGAAAGTAACTCTGTCTGTCTGTCGCGCTTACACGCCAAAACTACTGAACCGGTTGAAACGAAATTTGATACACTGGTAGTCTAGAGCCTGACAAAGGACCATAGGCTTCTTAAAAACTTAAAGGAGATATCCACATAAACGTGGACGCGGGAAACAGCTAGTTTTAAATAAATAAAGAAATCCAAGATTATGGGTATATTGAAGATTCAGTCAGCCCTTTGAAACCGAAAAGGGCCTAACCTTGGCCTTAATGTTTGCAAAATAAATAATCTTTCGGATAAATAACTATGTTTATACAGCTATAAAAACTTTATAACATATTTATATAATAAAACATAAATATACCTACCATACTTATTTATTTTGTGGCGCCAAAAACCACATCGCTCATATTTAACCTACGCTTAATAATTTTATGCAATACCTTGATATAATAAAAATAAATTAAACATTAAAATGTTTGGGTAATTAGATAAATGGTATATACAACTTAAACTAGCTGTCCCCCGCGACTTTGTTCGCGTGTTTTAGTTTCAACGGTTTTTAGTTTTTGCAACATTTTTCATTTATGCTCCGCTCTTTTGGTCGTAGCATGATCTTATATAGCCTATAGCCTTCCTCAATAAACGGACTATCCAATACAGAAAGAATTTTTCAATTCGAACCAGTAGTTCCTGAGATTAGCGCGTTCAAACAAACAAACAAACACACTCTTCAGCTTTATAATATTAGTAAGTATAGATTATGGCTAAGCGTATAATTATGGCAAGGAAAACAATTTAATGCGTGACGTGAATTTGAATTAGTTAAAAATTGATAAAAGATTTGCTAATCCGAACGAAAAACTTTCATTTGTTTTGATTGTATATTACTGATAGTAAATATGGACCTTTGTCTAGGTAGATATATTCAATCAATAGCTCGCTTATCTAGTCGAAACAATTTAGTCCCGATAATAAAATAAAGCGTGTCATAGTAAGGTTGGAATATAATTGTCCCACTGTTATTGGCGGGGCTCGGCTCAAACACTCTCCATTATCACTATTACCACTTAGGTCTCGTGATACCCGCACTGGACCTGAATAGAAATTACGTGAAAGGGGTTTCAGAGCCTCTCGGTATCGTCTCATGCATGTCACGGACTTTCCCGCTCCAAATAACCCTGGGTTTGGTTTGTGTACGTAAGTTTGTTTTATTATTTCCTTGCGATATTACTTTCATACGAACACACTTCCCTCCTGTCAAACATTGGTCTAATTACATCGTGAATGATGCCCCCATCTCGCATTTTCTTACTACGTAATAAATAAGATGAAATGTGAAGAGACAGCTGCTTATGAAATCAATTTCCTCTACAGTTCTATGTTTAAACATAATAGGCTATTTGACACTATGAATATTTTTGTGATTATTTGCTTTAAATGCATAAAATGAGAGTTTTTCATGTGAATCACATCATTTTTATTAAAAATTAAAACAATTAATATATCCAAAAACACAAAAATATGTTTGGCTATTTGTTTCTCGCGCCACACATTGAGAAACGACCCGGATTGGCTAATGTTATAATGACGTCATCCGCGCGTAAACATATTGTCGGTGGTTGAAGTTTCTATTGTGTTTACAGATATTTTGGCGTTTCTAATTATATTTGCAGCGATTTGTGATATCTTTCGTTTCCCACTTTTGTTTTGCGAGTTTTTCTCGAAATGGACAGCAATTTTATTAAGCAATTTTTTCGGGGGTTTTTATAGATGTATTTGTACAACAGGGTACAGCACACCACTTGTAAGTCATTTTATTGGATTAATCAACAATAAATTACAAATATCCAAACACAAACACCACTGCGGAACCGAAAACCTTTATTGCTTACGCTTGTTTACGCGCTTGTGACGTCACTCACAAAGCACGACACCATATTGTTTGAATAAAGCGTTTCGGCGGCTTATTTGAATTTTGAATTTTTATTTGCAATTTTCTTACGAAATACGTAATTTCTTTTTGAAAAAATTTTATGGGTGAAATTCTTAACCGTAACCAAGTAATTCAAGATAGAAATTATAAATCTGTCAAATAGCCTATTCTGTAGCTACACAATCTTTGCTCGGAAATACGCCATTTGAAAAGATTAAAGCGGGTCTGTTTCGATAGACAGTCGTAAATAGGTCCTTTTTCGTGCAAAATTCCTTTCATCAATGTCTTTAGTTAGAAAATAAGTACCTTCGTTGAACGTTATACCGTCAAAGGCCGCATAGAGATGAACATCAGATAATATGATTTATATTTCTCAAAGTATCGTCGCAATTGAATATACCTTTTTACTTGTAATGCTTTGTCTATACTCAAGGTTCGATGGCTTAAAATACAATATTAATAAAGTGTAAAATAAACCAGTGATTTGTTTGAATATTAATGTTTGCCAGAATTGTTTTGTGATTAAGTGTCTAATAATAATTTGGATGCTAGTGTTGTTTTTACAAACAATATATTACGAAATTAACTGTAGGTAATGTCGCGAATATCATTAAAATACTGCAGGTTTATATTCAGTTTAAATCTTATACCAAGGCGAGACGTAAAGTGTATGTTCAATCTTTGATTCGGTTCTTCAGTATGCGACTAGCACTGAACAAATATGACTTTGGCGTGAAAATAAACATCGCGGTGACAGGACGGAAGTCACGCTTTGAAAAGGAACCAGTGTGGCGTGAGGCCATGGAAATAAAAGTCTTAGACACGTGTGAAATACTGCGCTATCTAGAGTTACTCTTATACAATATCTGATATATTTATTGGTCGAATAGCAGAGTGTAAGTCACAACAACTGCTGCAGCGTGCAGAAACTTCCGCTAAATACAATTTGTGTATTTTGTGGCATTTAAAAACCTGCTGTTTTCTTTTTGAGTACCAGAGAATATCATATTAAAATAACCTGAAAGTATTTAATAATGAAAATATCACTATAAAAATGCGTCTAATTTCCTTGCTCCAGAATACAAATTTTAAATAGCGGAACGAAAATTCTTAGCGACTGCATATTTTAAACTGCGCTGCTAGAAAAATTCTTTCTTTATTTTAAAATATCTTCAGTTCTCGAGCACCTTGTGCTGCCAGGTAAGGCCAACAAAAGGGAATTATTCAGAATATTGACTAGCTCGAACATACCAGCTTTAAAGCAACATAGGTAACTTCGTAAAAGCTTTTAAAGTACCAACGTGTACTTACTGGTCGACTAATCCTGTTGTGGTTCATGTGAACATCGGCTTCGATAGACTTCTGAATTCTAAAGCCTTTCGTGTGTTCAATCGTAAAGGTTAAACCGTACTTTGGATACAGCCTCCTTATGCACTTACATATTTTGATTACTATACAAGGAATATTTTTTTTAGAAAATCGATATCCGTCTTTAAGAGTGGAGTAAAATAGCACTACCTCTCTTATTAACTGATGGACATTAATATTATGTATATATTTACAATGTTAAATAGATGACCGGGCAAATAATGGTTTGTCAGGGCCACCCTTATCACATATGGGTTAAAAAAAATAGCCTATGACCTATTCTCAGAACTAAACCAAATATACCCAAAAAATCAAGCTGTTTCGGGGGAGTTCGCTAACAAACACTGTGACACGAGATTTCTATATATTAGAAGAAGATTACTTATTGGTACAGAGAACCAATTTAATAGATTTTAATTTACTGAATAAAAACAGTATAATAATATAGAAAAACATAGGGCATTGCACAAATTTATATTTATATATTAAAAAATCTGGGGTTGGGGTAAGTTTATAAACCAGCAAGAAAACAGGCGAGAGCGTTTGTTTGTACGGAAAAAAGACCTCCAAAATTTCCCCTTTAGACCAAAGCCGGCCAGCAGACACATCTGTGTTACAATCTGTTACAATGTTACCGTAAAGTGATGTAACGGTCAACAAAGTAATATTATGTATCGTTACGACGAGTTACGCTGGAGTTCTTATTCAAGCACTAAAAGTGAGACATGGAGCCATTCCAAATGATTCATGGTTCAGTTGTAATTGTAAATGCTGTTTATATTAAGAAGTTATACATCTTAATGTGTCTTAATGAAGTTGTGTTTATATTTTTAGAGTTTTGATATTTTGAAGTAAAACTTCTTTACGCACGCTTGACTTGGGAGTAAGCTGATGAATGCGTGACGAGAAGAGATAGAGAGGTGCGAGCACACATTTTCTTTCTCTCTTTCTCTCATAGCCAGTTACATTTCGTATATAAAGAAGTTTTGTTTCAGTCGAGTGGTAAAGCACACTCATTTTAATTTTTATTTTTTTTTAAATAGTGTAAACTGCAAATTATTTTTTGGTTTGACTGCCAAATTTTGAAATTTGGAGAAGCACTTAGAAGGCAAACAGTATAGAGAGTATATTTAAGATTTTTATTACGTAATTTTTGCACTGAATTTGCCGTGATGCAGTGTCAATGGCAATAAAGATAGCGAAATAACTTTCGTAGAGGATAGTATATATAATTCATGAGTGAATGGTAAATGATGAACAGAAATAATGAATGGAAAAACAAATTCATAGCATATAAGATGAGTAACGACACGATTTCCAAACGCTAAATGGATGCAAGCCTCATATAACACATACCAAATCACGGATGCTATCATTCTTACTCTTAATAAGCAGTTAAAATTGGCACGCAGTTCTCGAATACAACCAATGTGTGAGACAATAATGTCCCCCCTGCCTTACTAGGCCGGTGTACACTGGTGACACACAGAGCTATTTCTGACCGTGCGTTACAAATGCGATCGCATAATATTTTATTTTCAGTGCGTACTAGAGTTTATTCGTAGATGACGCGAGAGACCGCCAGTGACTGCGCCCGTCAAATATTTAGAACAATCTGTTGTAGAGACAGTAATGTAATACGGCCTACTTTTTAATGTAATGTCGTTTCGTCATGTTTGCTTGTATGTTTGTGTGTCTCAAGATGATTACTCCCTGTGGAATTCATACAAAAATGAACTAAAAACATTATCTCTCGTGTCGTATATCTCCATCATGTATACAAAAACATACAGAGCTATTTATTTGTTTTTATTATTTTATACAACTTTTTAGAGATACGTACTTTTTGCCGCCATAACCGAGACCCGCTGCTCCGCGTGGGTCTCGGTTATGGCGGCAAAAAGTAACCTATGTCCTTTCTTAGGATTCAAGCTTACCCCATACCAAGTTTCATATAAATCGGTTCAGCAGTTTAGCTGTGAAAGCATAACAGACAGACAAACAGAGTTACTTTCGCATTTATATTATTAGATTGAATGTTTTTACCAACATTTAGGTACTTCTCGTATATCTAATATAAACAACATATGCAAAAGGTAATGTTTGCTTATCACTTCACTACCTAATCGAGTAGTTACCTATTAGAACATGATTTGTGTCAGTTTATGTTGAATAGCTTACGTGTGTACAAGAATTTCAAAGTCAGACAAGTTTGCAATAAGGCTTTAAACTTGGTTCACTGTAAAGTGCACACTGCACATGCTCTTACAGAGTTTGTGTTCTACGTCCGTTTGCTAGTAAATCAACTGTGGACTACATGTCTAATATATGTGTAGCACAAGTAATGGTCGAAACTTGTACCTAACCTGTTAGTATCCAAGGATGGGTTCAATGGCGCATTGGGAGTTTATTACAGCTATGAAAATATACGTAGGTTTAGGTCAGCCTGGCGTTCTATGGACCATTATAATAATGCCAGCCTATAAATGTCCCATTGCTGGGCACAGGCCTCTTCTCATGTAGAAAAGGAACAAGCATTGATCACCACACTTGCTCACACGCCGGTTGGCGATTTCAGATTTCGATTTCTGTAATCCAGGTTTTTTCACTACGTTCACTTCACTGCCAATGGTGTCTTAGAAAGATTAAGAAAGTACATAATAACTTTGAAAAAGTCACATTGGTAAATGCCTGTAGAGGGTTTGGACCTGCAACCTTGTGCACACAAATCCGTTCGTGAAACCACTAGGCCACCACGACATTCACATGAACTATTATGATTATATCTAATGTAAAATTAAGGATTCATGTTTAATTTTAACTTTAATAAAAAAATATAGTTAGGTATATCTATTATACTTATTACTTTCAAGTAACAGACAGTTCTTTAAAAGAAGTTGACGAGATGAAAATTACTTAACGTTGAGACCTGTCAGATGTCTAAGCAAAAAGCTTCTTTTATATATCTCATAATAAATAGGAACGAACATTGATCCTCATACGTTGTAGTTTTAACAATACATTTATACACACGTATGCTGAAATTAGTATCTTACACTATCACGACACTATTTTATACTCATGGTACATTATATTTTAAAAATAATGAAATTTTCAATGTCGTTGTCTCCGCGCGGTTGCCGCCACGCTTCCATTTGTTCTATCTAAATGACGTCCCGTTTTACACGACATTTCCTTGAAAATTATGTTTAGACATTTGGCGACTTTGTACTGCGTACCTACGGAACACGTTTTAAAACATTGTCTCATGGATTTAAGAGCTCATCTAAATATTTCTTAGGGACATCTTTATGTGGGTTTTTAATGGGTTTTTATCACAATTTTTTTTAATCGTCTTGTACGAAAGTGATAGTTACTGCGTAGATATCATTCTTGTACCTGTTGTCACTGTCTACGCGTACAGCGACTTGTCATTGAATGGCAAGCTTTATTTTTATTTCACAATTAAAAATGTCATTTGTACACGTGTCGCTGGAGTTGAAGGTCTATCGTATTTCATACAAGGTTGTTTACCTCGTCTAGAGTATAGTGTATTGTGTTCTTTACCTTTTATACCTTTTTAAATTACACTCGCTAGTATTATTTTGGATAGTATGGATTTTTTTTGACGTTTATCTACCATAAAGGAGTTTTTTTTTTTAAATAACGTCTCACGCAGTAATGAATTTAATTGTTGTGTCGCGGGGGGTTTTGCAAACGTTCAATACACATGCACAACGAACACCCAGACTTGGAACAAGCATTTGCGAATCACACAAATGGTTGTCCCATGCGTGGATCGAAGCCGCAGCACGTCGCACACAGTGGTAATTGGCTTAGTGACCTATACCGCTCGGCTATCCGTGCAATCAAATATAAACGTCTGTAATATTAAATAAGAAACTTACGACTAAATACCCAGCAAACAAACATATTTAAAGTTCGTATCCATTATTTGCAGGTAATTTATCACGGTGGGGCGCCGACGGGGATTTTTTCTACATCACCGACCACAAGGTTTGAAAGCTAAAAAATAAGTACTAACTCGGCTTACGAAGGCGAACGATTGCGAAACAAATAAAGGTACTAGCCAAGTTAGTAGTAATTTTAAGTCAGTGAACGAAATGGAACTAGTGGGGTGTAGGAATTGCGAATCGAAATGCGCTCGGTGGAGCAGAAAGACAAGGATGTGCCTATTTAAATTAATTTCGATGCGAAGCTTGCTCGGTTTATCGTCAGGAAATGATACCGAATGTGGGTCGTTCTGTGAATGTTCTAAATACATGTCGCAATCGTCCCTACAAGTGTTATGGATTTTGAGGAGACCGACAGCTATTTATTTTAAGTACGCTATGGGCCAAATATTAAATCGTCGAACAGTTTTAAGTCGCCGTTAAATCTCGTGCTGTCTCTATCACCTTTAGGTGTACAATAGCAACAGATATACATTTAAGAGCGTCTTAAAGTTAAGTTGCGTTTCAGTATTCGGGGTTTAAACACGTTTTCGATAAAGGGTCGTTGTTAGGTAAACTCAAGCCTTACAATCGTAACTTAAATTTATTTAATCGGGAGTTTGTCTTGCTCTTCCGCGTTCAGAAGTACTTTTAAGAACCATAACATGTTTCTGCTGGCAGAGAGGGATGCAACTACGTGTATGACAGCATCATCCAGATTCTAGATATTGTTAACAATAAACTGTGTTATATTTCAATGTATTTAGAAGGAAATGTATATATATAGTAATTTGATCTGACGTTCAAAGTATTTATCAATAAGATACGAAAAGCTTATGTACTTGGCAGTACCTAAAGCCTTGTTTACTGTATATTATGAGAACCTTGAAGTGTCTTCTCGACAATTCCGAGAAATCTAAATTCTGTACATTTTAGTTATGATATTTTGTAATTAAATTAATTCTGCGATTATTTATCTCCTTTTCTAAAGGGTATCTGGTATTGGTATTGGAAAGTTTAGGAATAATAATAATAATAAATAATAAATGTGGACAACATCACATACATTGTTCTGAACCCAAAGTAAGTAGCTAAAGCACTTGTGTTATGGAATTCAAAGACAACGAAGATACCACAAACACCCAAACCCGAGACAATGTAGAAAAGTGCTTTTTCTACATGGATCCGGCCGGGGATCGAACCCGGGACCTCAGAGCTGGCGACACCTTGAAAACCGGTGTGTACGCCACTCGACCACGGAGGTCGTCAAGGAATAAAGCTTTTATTATTACCTTAGTATCTGCCTTTTATGTACCCGATGGTTGATGGACGGATAATATCTAATATCATACATAGCATAAAAATAATTATTAATAATTTACTAAATCAGTTTGTTTTCCAAGTGTAACCAAATATGTTCGTTACGTATAATAGAGTCTATGTGTCATTTGGTTTAGAATATCAGCTAAGGAGGTCGCCATCAATCAGGTGGAATACAAATAAAAATGAGTCGAGTGAGCAACTGAGCCCTTTGTAATGTAATACACGGCTTTACGCCGGTCTGACCGACGACCATCGACCGCGCAGTGTTATGTTCCGAATTGACAGTTTTTGAGGACACCTTTTTAAGTTGATACCAAATTCGATGAGCAAATAAAACTGAATAAAATATCTGCTACATTTTATAAAATCCTAAGAGTAAACATAGACAAGCACATAGCATTCAGCTAAATGTACTACGCTTGTTTACGGAATTAAATGATTTTCCATGCGACGTCATACTATTTTTGAAATACTGTATATATGTAATACTAGGTTTTGAGATGATTTTAATAAAAAGCGCGCACTGTTTTGACACAAATTTTTCGATTTTACTTGTTCTTACTAGTGCCTACAGTTCATACTCGATATGCGCACTCTATAGTTAACTTATTTTTTTCTCTAAAATAAAATCCTTTTCAATAAATAGAATGGGTAACATCAACATCATTTTCTTCAGCTTCGAAGTGATATTTTGTAAGTACTGAGAAATAGGTATAAAGTAATTTGAAAAAACGAAAAGTGTAGCAACTATCCGGCTTCTACCCTAAGATGTTTTAAGAAATTGAGATCATGTAACAAATTCCTACATGTAGTACTAATACTTACACTTAGGAATATAATATTAGGACATTGTATACTATTAGACAAGTACCTACCTATATTATACTTACATAATAGTATTATTGCTTTAAAATATTCTGAAAATAACAGAAATACCAGAAAGCACCGAAAATATCAACCATAATATTACCAGGGCGCACCTGAATCTGTTTTTCTTCTGTAATTAATCACCTAACGCCCATTACGACAACAAAGCGAATATTTTTCTTTGATTTCAACAGAAACATGGAATAATCACGGTCCGTTCGATTAAAGTCGTGTCCTTTCTGAAATTGTTTAGGAAATTACCTACTAATGGACATCCATCTTCCCCCAGGCACTTTATAAAACAAATTTTTACCAAGAAAAAGTGTGTAATTTGTTATGAGGACGCAAATTAACGCAAGGAATTTAAAATGTTGAATGAGATTATAAATATCATTTTAAAACTTCATTAAACGCTTCCCGTATTTAAAAAAAAAACGCCTTTTACATTATTGTTTTTAGAATCCTAGATTTTTAAATAACGAAGCCTAACGTTCTATCCGTATAAAGTTAAACATTCAAAGCAAGGGTGCCAAAGCAAAAAAACTTTTGCAACCGCGGGAAAATTCAGAATTCAAACCGCTCCACTCCTTTTTTAAATTTGCGCGCAAAGCTCAACATTTTTAAACTCTATTTACGGCGTTAATTTTGCGCATAGTATATAATGAACACTCTTTGGTCATTTGGTGGTTCATTTGCATTCTAACTATCTCTGTGTTTTATGTGTCCGTTTAAATCTATTTTCGAAATTTGAATTTTGTGATCGTGTTTTGAGTGTTTAGATAAATGATAATGGATATAAATGTAAATAGTCGTTTTTAATACCTAGGTAGATAAAAAAATATCTTCACCGATTAAATTAGGTAAATAATTTAATATACCAATCATTTAATCAATCTTTAAAAATAGTCTTCGTTTAGGGTAGTGACAGTTAAGTAGTACAATTAAATATTGCTTTCCTAAAAACTACGGCGCCTCAACATTATTTTTAGCTTCTCGCGATATACAAAATTAAAAACTTAAAGTTTTTAACAACCTAGAAAAAAGAAATGTTTATTTTTTAGATACCAAAATGAAAACAGCGAAAATGTAAGATTTTACTGTATTCAATTTTTAAAGCTTACGTTTTAGGTTAATCCGTGCCCTCGCTACGTGACCGCTCCAGAGAGGCTGCTTATACAAAAACGTCACAAGTTACAGCCACAGATCAAACAAAATGTAGATAGAACCCCGACCCTAAGAAAAAAACTGAAAATCTAATTTCGCTCCATATATTTTTTAGTCTACATTCGTTTTGTTTATTTAAAAATACAAGGAATTGTACAAGCTTTTTCATTTTATTGAATGCTTTTGCTTGTGTAAGCACTGTCTACATTTTTATCTATTCTGTGGTTCTAGCATAACCTTTTTGCGTAGGTTGCGTAGGTAGACGGCCTCTAGGCCCTAGGCTACAATCTCGTGTTTATCTAATTTGCGACGCATAAGTAGGCGAAAATACTACGCATGTACTATAAATATATTCTACCTTGTATGTTAAATATTCAAAAAAGGAATGCTTTGAAAATCTCGTTGTTCATTTGTTTCTTTTTTTGTACGAGTGTTCTAAAATTACACCGGACCGTAATACCAACATATGCAAAAGATTATTCAATATTAATTTTAGGTAGATTTAATTTTTAAATTTTTTTTCCTACATAAAATAAAAGAAATCAATACAACTGATAGTCAAATTAATAAAATATAAGGTCTATTAAAACCGGGTCATACATGAGATAGAAAACATTAATTTGCAAATGATAAAACAATGTTCTTTGCATTTTGGTTGCTGAATCAAATTTCACTGTTTCTGCCAGTTGTAAATAATGCTCCGAAATATAATTATTTCCAATTTGTACGTCATTAATTATATTTCTGTAGTCCCAAATAATAACAATTATGCAAATCAATCTTTTGCGTAATATAAATCCATTCAGTTCAGACTGCGCGCTGGGTCGCTCAAATGTTGCCATAAATTGCTATTTATAATCTGTGTTTTGCTGTTATAAACAAACATGGCGTGCACATATTTGAATACAGGTTTTTTGTGCGTTTTATTTCCGTTGCGTATTTAAATAATTTACCGTATCTCTTTAATATATAGTTTAAAATTGCAAGGAAACTAATTTTGTAGACTAATATACTTAAGAAATTAATTTGATTAAACCATGACCTGTCAATAAAAATTCAAACTACAGCAATAATTAAAAAAAAAACAATAAATAATTCACAGTTCCCCAGAACAGCTGACTCCGTAATAAAAAAATCTAACATGTCACTGGCAACTAACAAGGTTTAAACAGAAAAATAAAACTGTATATTTTGAGTTCTACTAATAATCGCTAATAAATTTGTACAAGTAGGACAACATCTTTCGACAATAGACTATCATAATACCAAAGTAAGTGCGTCATATTTCATTCTTTGCCACGATTTACGACAAACGGTGAAGAAAAATCTTATAAATATATTGAACATGTGACCGTTACTACAGCTGTGTCTGAAGATGGTTTCCGTGAAATGTTTGTATAAAATATTCAAATAAACAGACCTGGGGCTTGCGCAGCATCCGACGGGTTAGCTCTACCAGCTTTTATGGAAGTTATAATATTTAAAGGTTATTATGCTCGTTGGCAGCGAGTGGGTTAAATCGGTCACCGGCTTTAGATAACAATCGTTTAGTTTTTATGTTACCAGTTCTAATTATTTATAGTGAAATAAATTACTACATCAAACCTTTCATAAAACTATTTCGTTTTAACTTAAATTATCTATTAAGAAGTTTTTATGTTACACGGTTTCTGGATACGCTATTAAATCCTATTTCTATAATTTAATTTGTTGTGATTCTGTATTTTTTTAAATAAAGAAGCTGCGATATCGGCCAACAAGCTAGCAACTTAAAGTACAATATTAAAAGTTCAAATAATAACAGTAACAATTTCAACGAGCGTAGCTAATAATGCTCTTGGCTCCTATTCAAACAAAAAGCAATTACTAGGCATTACGTGAATTATAGTTCGACTACGTTTCCTATTAAATTAAAGTGAATGAACGAGTATTCGAACTCTTTTCTAAATACTCTTTTTTATTGTTGTCGTTTTAATAACAGTCACTGGCTGATTTTAATAAAGATATAAAAATATGATTTAAATTAGGACTACTGAAGTACTGATACCGAGCGTTCACCAGTTAACCTCACTGGCGCGTCAGGTTTAAAAGCCCACCAACGAACTATGGAATTTGACATTTTGAACATCACATGTGACTAGCGCTCATGACAGCAAAAAGCTAACGGGGCTACCGTTAGCATTAATTTTGAGTTGATTGATTGTAAGTATTTACAAAAGTTAAGGGTTTACATGTACCTTTTACATAAAAATTTTTGGAACAAAATTTAAAATCTGCTTTGGTTGACTAATATTTGCAATGCTTGAGAGTTTCGTAACATCATTGCATTGTATAATAATAACAAAATGTCGACTTACTTAACTGTGATTTTGGGCATCAATTATTATCTGTTCATTTCACTCATAAGCTGCAGTATCCTTATAGAATTATGGAATATTGGCGGTGCAGTGGTGGGTTAAGATGAAAATATCCCTCATAACATAATAAATTGTGGATCAGTAAAACTTACGTACTAAATAGTTCTTTGTTCAAAATCAGAACAAACGAAATACATAATTAATAATCCGGTAGTCGGTTTGTTTACACGATTTATGTGTGCGACAATGTAAACATGAGCTGAACAGGGGCCGTTATGACAGAGGCCATCAAACTTTAATGTTCGCGTCCATCAATAAAGTTATTTCAAGTGCCAGCCGAGTGCAAGACCTTTACGAGCCCGCAGTAAACATGTTGGATAAACAATGTTATTCTTACTATCAGTAGGTTAATCGATACATTTTGGAGCCTTAAACGCCACTTTGATGTTTTATTAGTCGTCGGGATTCTGTTAATACAATGCCTCATTCTTAGATTCTGTCTTGCTTCATTGGAATGCAAGAATTGGCTTCGGTATGCTTTCCAATTTTTTATCTCTAATTCCAAGTTTTAATTGTTTTCTATTTTGCAATTGCAGCCAGATATTTTGTTATTTGAATGTTGAATGTAAAATTAAGCAAATAAATATTACATGCGTTTTATCCATTCGAAGGGGATAACAGGGGTTGATGAGAGAGCCAATATTTCATGGTGGGTTCACACATAGGTTTCGGAAAATATTCGGTGGCCGGAATTAATAAAGTTCTTGATTGAACTCGATATTTAATGATAGCGCGTATTATTGATATTCGGGAAACGTTTGTTTATTTTCGTATTAATATCAACAACGTTATTTAACTGAATACTAATGTATAATAATACCTACCTATTTTATAGAATGTTTATTTGGTCTAAGGCTATTATTAAATTTTATTTTTATTAGAGACACTCACATTACTCTTACATAGTGAAATAATATTATAATAATAAAATATCTGATAATATGATATCTGTTAAAAATAATCATAATAAATATATTATCTCACAATATGATATCTGTTAAAAATAATCATAATAAAATGTCTGATATTAAAATATCTGTTAAAAAGAACATCATTACATCAATACGAATACTTGATCTATATCGGTACATTATTTAGTCTGAACGTAATGCATTTCTTCACAATTGAAAAGATAAGTGGGAAATTAAAAGCGTCTATGTTTACACAAAACGGATTTTTAAATAAAACTATTGTGGCTTGCTATTCCTGCAATAAGTACTTATTTATTTTGTAGAGTTGCTAATGGAGGCTGCCACTAGTTATTTCGCATACTCGTTGCAATTGACGCGCGTGATGTCATATTCCACAGTTTGTTGGTACTGACGGGCACGCAGTATGAAATGAGTTAAACATTAAAACCCACTAAAACGAAAAATGATACAATCTGTTTTAGAAAAAAATACAAATTAAATTAATTTATTGATCTAGAAACCATTCTGAAAACGTATATATAGATATAGGTATGTAAAAGGGATATAGAAGTTCTTATATAAATAGAATTTAAATCCGCTTTTCAATAACAAAAATATAACTAAAATCTTCTCTTCAAAGAGTTAAGGGACAAAATATACTATTAATATTGAATACATTTATTGGTAAGTTTTATCTTCGGAAATCTTTAAACATATTTAAAAACAAACTCCTTTATCGATTTCTCGATATTCCAAATATCTTGAGAGGTTCCCAAAACATTGATTTCAATTTATCTTAAGATTCGCAAACCGTGGTCTGCTTACAAATGTTATATCTGTTTCAATCAATACGAAACAACAATGGCTGTTCGTAGATGTTCTAAATACGTGGTTGTCAATTGTTTGTTTAACTGAATATATTGTTATTTTCCCCTAATATTATCCAAGGTAACAACGATCGTCTTTTATTTTTGGTATTGATTTACCATGACGTCTAAAGAGGCAAGAAAATGCATAATTGATCTCAGCTTAGACCTAACTATACTACTACTATCTAACCAGTACAATAGTTATTCATACCATAATATATTTTGTTAATTATTTCAACTTAACTACATAAATATTTCCAGAGGCCTATTCCTCACTATTGGTCACGTTATCCCTTGTAATCAGTGGATCTAGAGGTTGACATTATATTACACGGCCAGCCTCGCGAGTGAGTTACTGCCCAACAGATGTTGAGAACGCATTCCGACTACCAGAATAGTCTCGTCGAATACACCGTGATTTTTTCTGTGTTTATTCATTTATTTCTACACATTAACCTTTATTTTACCATCATTTCTTTCACAAATATGAAGTATTTTTTTAAATTATAATATATTTTCGGTGGTATGATAAAGTGTGGGAGAGGAAAGCGCCGTTTCCTAAAGTAATATAAATTATGATTTTTCACACGGGACAAAATATTTCTTTTTCTATTTTCGTAAGGTTAATAATAAAAGACACGTCAATGTTCATTTAAAAATAAACACTACGTTACCTATGAAAAAAGACCACATTACACACACATCTCTCAAAATTTTATACTTAAATTACGCCCTTATTGCTTGGTAATTTGTCCTCGTGACCCTGTGCCCTCCACAACTACGTTTTCCCGCCGTATTTACTGTGCCTCCTGCTAGGGGACGTCGGCTAACCGATTTTCATCCTAGTTCTACTCACAATTTAGTTACCGCTCCGGCCAGTATTTTTACTTTAACCCCGTTCAGATCCGAACGTTACCTAACTTTCATCGGATCTCCGTATTTGGTTCACTTTAATTAGTTTAATGCCACGTAGAGTTAATGCTAAGCTTTTAAAAACTTTCAGAGGTTGTATACGTAGTTTTTATGTTAACGCATTTTATTTATTTTATGCCAATGTAATGTGTTTTTTTTTCTATCCCGAAATCAGATTCGAATTTTAATTTAAAATTTCAATTATTTGGAAAACAAAAGAAAAACGTTTGCTATAAATAAAGGTTGAAAGCTGCAACCTATAGACATATAGTGAATATTTACGGAGCATGTTACATAATATGCGAATGCACGTGCATCAAGAGATTCAGTCACAAAAATAGCCAAAATATAAATAAGTCGGTTTTATTTTAAAACGTCCTCTAAATTTTTCCTCGTTTTAGCGAATACTACATCTTTCCTAATGAGTATAATAATATAGTGTGTTCACTAGGCTATTAGTCCACATGACAACAATATTTTAACGTAGGTAGGTACTTCTTGGCAGTAAGCCCAATGTTTGACGGAAGGAAAGGAGTTAAATCGTCGCATTTAATTGGAACAATAAGCCAGAGAGCGCGTTTATTGAATGTGATGCTTTGTTTTAGCTGAAATATACAATTATTTTGAACGCACACATGTTGTTTAATCATTAGTGTGACGTCACGGAACTAACAACTGTCTACTAAACTTAGAACTATCTATGATCTAGAAATATCTATGAGTAAATTGTTGGTTAAAATTATTTCGTACGTTTACTAGACAGTAAAATCTTTGAGACCTGTCTGCCTATATCTGCTGTTTTTCTTACATGCGGTATGGTCGAAGAATGTTAAAATGTTGGCAGTGTTTGGTGCGTATTAAGTCAGCTAGAAACCAAAAACAATATTATGTTTTAAGAAAAAGTTTTCCTAACATTACTTTTTTTAAACACATGCGATTTATATGTTTTTATTTAAATGTCTAAATTTATTGTTTCTATATTAAGGTTTACAAAAACAACAAATTCTGTATGCCTAGAATTTAACATCTTTAAATATATTATTATTTATAATCTTTTTCTTGGAATATAACAATATGTAGGAATGTTCTTCATCTTCAAATCAGTCTAGACTTTCCAATCCCTTTAATAAACTTTTTTTTGTAACAATGTAATCTCCTTACGAGTTAGTTTTTGTTGGCATTAATTGCAGTGTAAATACTTAGATACCTAATTTAGCTTGCTGGTTTAACGAAATATTATAATTAGTGAGTGTACAATAATTAGTGACTCTACATTATTTTTAACAACATTAATAAAAATACATTCTGTCTCTATCAATGTTTAAGCGCAGATTTAATATCGATAACTATTATATACATTGTAAAGTGAGTTATTTTTACACTAAGCTCATGCATATTATAATTCCAAATGTACATACGAAAAATAAATAATTCCTTCTACATGTTCCGACATAAGAGTACCATAAATAATTCTGCGGCGAAGAACGTCCGCAGCACTCTCCCAGACATCTCTGAACCCTTTATCCAATCACAAAAACATGGCTGCCGGCTAAACTCAACTAGGAATACCCTACATTGTTTATTGTATATATGTTTCTTCCATAGAGTATACACAGAGAGCATAGAGCGTGCGTATCGCTAGTAGCCCCTACGTCAAGCGTAAGCACATCTTTACCTAAATGTACTGCACTTGTTTACTGATTTAAGTGATTTTTTATTTGTTCATACTAGTGCCAACAGTTCATACTCGACATAGTTTACTTATTTATTCCTCTAAGTTTTCTTCAGACACTCACCTTTAGTTTTTTAAAGCGTGCGTAATTGAACATGTTGTCAAATCGAATGCCAACGAATTTTAGTAGATAACTATAATATGAACAACAAATCACAGCACTTGACTTGAGGATTAACTGATGTTTTTTTGACTAGCATATTTTCTTGACCCACAGTTGGACAAAAGCTTCCAGAGCAGGCAGATCAGGTTATCCCACCATCACCGCTGTACTCTTAGTAACCATTTCATCATCTGTCAATGTTCTGACGACAAAGGCAGACGTGTCCAGCCCAGTTCCAATGATTAACAAATATTTACCTAAATTTCTGTTCGTCGGCCATTCAGAAACCAGAGTCGAGTCTTGTAAGTACCTTAGTTTAAGTACCCACTCATTGTTTATCGAATTGTAAACAATTTAATTGCAAATTGTTTTGGAACTCGAGTGGAGTTTAGCGTTACCTTCGATATTTTGTGTTTTGTGAGCGATGGTGTACGTGGTTTGATTTAATTTAATTTCTATTGTTGTAAATTTGTATATGATATTGTTGGCATAGATAATAAAACATTTCGTGCTATTTTTACTTTGATTACATTCAGAATACAGCCCAGCTTCAGAAGCAATTCTGAATAATATGATTTCTTTTAAAGTGTTTCGCCATGATTGTTATAGGTAGTAAATTATAGGAAAAAGTGTAAAAAACAGCTTACACATAATATATGTTTTTGACTATGGCACATTGACGTGTGTCACAACTACATAAAAGCATTGAACTATTAAAACACTTAATTATAAGATTTTGAATTTCTCTGTATAAGTGTGTGTTTCAGAAAATGACAAGTCTACTGATATGCACCTTATATGTGTTTATCGAGAGTTATAGAGCCAATTTACGAGATTAGGTTCGCGTATATCTGATCAAGGCATTAAATGTTTTCGGAACAGATAAGATCTACCCCGTATCCAGCTTCACACATATAGCAGTAGCGTGAATAGTTCGGATACGTGAAATTCTTCGTAAATAGATTTTATGGCGAACTAGATAATTTTTAAAAGTATTTAATATATGTATTACAATTATTATTTTTAATAATCTCCTGTAGTATCTTTGAAGGTAATAAATTTAAAACCTATAAAAATATTTATTTTTTGCTTCACGATACCCTTTTAAAACTGAAGTCACAGGCCTAGGCCAAGTGTACATCAGTAAACGTAGTCTACAAATCTGGTAGCCCCGGTGCTGTCGGTGCTGTACTAACGCGGGAAAAAAGCGAGTTGTTAGGCTCACATTGAAGGAGTTTTCTTACCAGCTTGCACGCTGCTGCCTTCAGAAGTTGGTCGGTAGTTTTGGTAGTACTCCTGTAGCGGACAGTACTATAGAGACTATGTTAAAAATATTATTTAATACTCCATGCACTGTATGGAACAAAGGCGGACTTAATTCCAGAAGCCATTCTTTACCAGTCGATATCACTGCCAAATCCTTTAATTTTCAACATTTTCACAGCTAACTTAATTACATTGCTTTTAACTAGTCAGTATTGTCGATGTTCATTTGCGTTTTGTGCCCCCACGGCTACACTGTCTGGTTAAAGCGTGTTGACAAAAGGGCACCACGGCTCGACTAACCGGCTTTAGCTTTCCAAATCAATGAAGTTTCCACATCACATCATTTCTATGTAATTACACATTGTCAAGTGTGATTTGTGCTGTTGTTAAAGATAGTCTTTGTCGCGTCGTGTTAGTGTTGAGTGATTTGAATAGACGTATATAAGGATTAGTTGGGCGTTCGCGAATGGATTCGCATTCTAATAAAATAGAGAGATTTATGGGTAATTTTAGGGATAATTAAGTTGTTTATTGAAATAAAACTACTGTTTAAATGGATTACGTCGCCGTTTATTTAGATTTTAGTACCCTTAATAAAATAAACCGCGACTGAATCCGTTACAAAGGTTGTTTTATTTCAATGTCTAACAATCGCGTAAACATCAGGAAGCTTTAAGTTGTTTAAGATATTAAGTGTAAGTATATTGGAAGATAGACAATCTAGTTTATTAGAAATAAGTTCGTATTGTTTGAATTAGTATTTCTGATTCGATACATATTTTTTTTTTTTTTTAAGTCATTTATTTAATGAGGCTTTTTTGCACTGTTGCGCCAAGTTAGCCTCGTAAGGTAACACAGATAACAAAAAGTCTTATCACTAAACATCTATTCATCTACACACCTCACCACGTCGACATGCAGCGCCTCCAACGACTCACTGACCGATACAAAATCAGGAAGGTACTTTATTACCTCAGACTTCGAACTCATTAGGCGCTAGTTTATTTAAGGCTCAAAATATAACTTTAAGATGAATATAACATAATATTTAGTATGTTTTCTTTTTTACAAGCTCCTTATAATAACTCTCCTTTCAAGTTAAGTTAATATTAAAGCCGAGCGATCGTTCCTGCGTATACAGAAAGTCAAACATTAAATATTAAAGCTTCTATTTTTAGCAGTAATTTAATTAAGAAATTCCATTATTATTATGATTATATTATATGTATTACCTCCTTAGAAAAGTCGTTAATCCAATATACTTAATGTAATTGTTTAATATTAATTATACATTTTCTTCACGTTACGTTGTTTTGATAAGTTTATTAAGCGGTAAAAATGTTACTGGGATTTTAGTATTTAATTTCAGTCTTTCAAATTCTAAATTGGTCAATGCGATATCAATAATTAATTCAGAATACTGAGTCCGATTTACAATTAAACTGTTCCAATTTAGTCTTTATTTTATTTGATTATTAGGGACTAATAGTAAATATTTCTCTTACATAATGTTGGTTGAGCTCAATCGAGGGAAAGTCAATAGAGTTAAAAATATTGAATGCGTGAAACATTTTACCTAATATAAATACAGACGAAATGTATTCCTTTGCAAAAAATACGTATTCAGTTTTCTTTGATGTTTTAGACTGGCCTTTTTCTGACTTAAATGTCTTGTTTGCTTAGTCATGTGAGCGATGAAATGTAAATGAATTTATTCGTGGAATAGTAACGGAGTAATTGTACAAAAACAACGTTAGAAATGATAATGTGCGTTAAAAGAGAAATAAAATTGTTGTAAGGTCGTCTACCTCGGTGATACAATATTAAGATTATTGGCTCGTGTGGGACATGTAGATTTATTTGTCCGAGCCTCGTAACTCTGTGGCAATGATTTACAACGTGTACTATTATTGTGTATATATATATATATATATATATATATATATATATATATATATATATATCCAGGGCAAACTTCAAGAAAATAAGGCTTGAATTCACAAACATACGGAACGGGCTACAGATATACTATTAAGAGATAAAATAAATACTTGAAATAAAATCCATTATCAATCTACTGTTCCTAAAATATTTATGAAAATACTCTATTTTCTTAGGAGAACTAACCTATCTTATCTAATATGTATCCTATCTTGCGGGGCAAAGGCCTCCTTCTCCCTCTTCCGAGCTCTCCCGCCCTGAGCTAGGATGGGCCATATATATATATATATATATATATATATATATATATATATATATATATATATATATATATATATATCCAGGGCAAACTTCAAGAAAATAAGGCTTGAATTCACAAACATACGGAACGGGCTACAGATATACTATTAAGAGATAAAATAAATACTTGAAATAAAATCCATTATCAATCTACTGTTCCTAAAATATTTATGAAAATACTCTATTTTCTTAGGAGAACTAACAGAACAAACTCATATATATATATATATATATATATATATATATATATATATATATATATATATATATATATATATATATATATATGAGTTTGTTCTGTGTTCGTGTGGTCGTGATGGTTTAGTGGTTCAATGAAAGGATTTTTGTGAACAAGGTTGCGGGATCGCACCCATTACAGGCTTTCTTAATTAAACTACTATGTTTCTTACGTATTAATTAATCAACTTTTTGTTTAGAATAAATACATTAATCAGATTGGAGTTACCTAATTCATTGAAAAACTTGTTTTACTAGCGAGTTGACAATACTCATAAACAATCGCGCTATATTGAACCAATATTTAAAACGTTCATAAAACCAAATATTAATGACCAGAGATATAAAATTTCCGTTCCGAAGATATGTGTTGCCTTGTCCATGTTGGGGAGTTGCCAAGCGATTGGATGCGATATGGCATTGTTCTGTGAATTTGTTTATAGACTTCATAGAACAATGTCATTTATGTCTCGTTTACATTTCAATCGTAGGAAAAATATTAAGGTATTAGACATCGGAAAATTATAGACCATGTAATTGTTTTACGTAGGTAGTTATAATTGTTGAAGCGGCAGATATAAGAGGGATATACAGATATAAAAATAATGATATATGATGATCTCGGTGGTCAAGTGGCGTACACACCGGTTTTTAAGGTGTTGCTAGCTCTGAGATCCCGGGTTGAACTTTTCTACATCGTCTCGGGTCTGGGTGTTTCTGGTACCTTCGTTGTTTCTGGTTCCATAACACAAGTGCTACAGCTACTTACTTTGGGTTCAGGGCAATGTGGGTATGTGATGTCCAGATTTATTTATTTATTAAAAGCATTTTACAATACCTAGATTGTAAAAGCTTAATCTTAATCCTTAATCATAATTTTCCATTATGATTAAGGGCCTCAAGTTCAAAACTGGTCAAGTAATATGCCTAGCTATTAATAGTTTTTAAATTTACAGTAGGTAAATCTACTCACATAACCTTTGTACATTTCTTGAATTATATGAACTATTTTACATATTTTGTGTACATATCTAACTAAACAAATAAATAGATTTAATAAATAATATATCTGTCCCTTAGAACTTTAGAAATGATTCTCCTTGAACCCACTGAGATTAGTTTTACCAGGTGTCTGGCACTAAAGAATTAAGCGGAAAATCAGTTTATCGCAGAGATGCTTTCAAAGTAAAGGTGTATTCCGCCAATCCTGCTGACATAATCTCTTAATAGCCTTAAACGACGGAAGCAGGTCTCTATTCAACCGGGAGCGAGCTAATACCGACAATTCAACTGTACGCCATAAATAAACTATTTTACTTAAGTTCAGAGTTAAAGGGCTCCACGAGTAGAGCTTTCTAAACTGAACCCAACTCACTTTAGCTAGTAATGAAAACCAGAACTTTTGCAAGGGATTAATTCGTTCGCCAACGGATTCCGCAATACAGGTGATTCTCAACGATTCACGGGCACTGGTAGTTACAAACTCTCCCCAAAATAAACGCTCCTACCCTTACATTAAAATGCTTTTGACTTCGGCTTAAAATTAATAGGCCATTCATAAACGCGGCCCAATTATATTATGTTTTAATTACAAGCCTAACTTAATTTTGTAACAAAAGAGTTTCCTTATTTTTTTATATTTAATTATGGCCGGAAACTCGGCGTTACTTTTAGGGTCGTCACGAATAACGTAAAATCAAGGTTGCTTTGCCAGCCCTGACCTCGATTCTTTACATCTCTCTTTTGTTTTTATTTTAGCAATAACTAAATCAAAGGATTTTTTTAACTTTTTGTAAATTGATTTAAGGTTTTTTTTATTATTTTGGTACTTTTTAGTTATGTTTTCGTAGGATCCGTACGAAAATGTTATTTAACGACATTGAATGTACATTGTGCTTGGAATGTAGTGTAGCTAAACTTCTTTAGTCTCTATTCCTCTATTTTTTTTAATAAAGACACACCATCCACGTTATCAAAAAGTAATAGCAACATCCGCGAACTCTCAGTGTTTTTATTTAGATAATCTATCTAAACATCAACTGACATAACATGTTAGTGCTGTGCAATCTTTGCAAAGAGTTCCATTCACACATATTATGACACATATTAACATTTACTTTAAACATTTTGATGGTTTAGGTTTTCGTAACAGCTAGATCTATTATTTTTCACTTGATTACTGGTAACTTAAGAGAGGCCTTTGTCCAGCAGTGGACAGAAATAGGCTGAGTTAATTGATTGATATTAAAACACAAAATTACAGTGACTTGGACAACACAAAATTTAAAAGTATCGATAAATTTCAACTATAACTTTGGGGTGATTTCCGAATGAGCGAGAAACTATAGAATGTAATACATACATACACTGAGTTTCGCATTTTGTGGTTATGACACTAAACAATATCTGCACATTGTTTGGATCTGCCAAAATACACGTAAAAATCAAATAGTTACATTCAGAAATACTTTCTCACAATATAACTCATGTAACACCATTATTTTTTCTAGAAACAAAAGAAATGCATTATTTAAAACAGCCGTTATTCTGTGTTAATAGTACAACGTATTTGAAAAGCATGTAAACGAGATGCTTGCATATGTTTTTCACACGAGATGCGCGATAATGTTGTCTAAAAATATAAAATAACATCCACGTGTGCAATTTGTGAGACCAAGCTATGTTTTATTGTTGCCGTGTTAAAAAGTATTATTATTAAAGGATGAGGAACATTACAGGAAGATAAAAAAGAGAAGTTACATTTTAGGAAGATAAAAAAGAGAAGTTGCTTTAAATCAAATCACACAATCTTCCTGAATTGTACTGGATTGGAAGCCAACAAAGTTTACTAAACAGCAGCTAATGAGAAGGTAATATAATTGTTATGGAAAATATTTATCGTAATAATTTATAATAATAATAACTATTTATATATAGTCTTAGAATAAATAATAATAAATTTATAATGTTAATAGTCAAGGGCCTTGCCCGACACCTTCAGAGGCTCTCGTTAGGCATCTGAGTCAAGGGCTTGATTCAGAAAGGGGTACGGTTAAACACGGCGCGTATCTCTCTCTGGGGCAATAATCACCGGCAGCTTGAACCCTGTTTCCGATGCCGGTTGGAGACTATATTTTTAAGCGTATATTGTTTTTTTGTTTCTATGTATATTTAAAAATGTATTTTAGTTAATGTTGTAATTAAAGAAAGAAAATATAATACTAGGCTATAAATGTCCCACTGCTGGGCACAGGCCTCATCTCATATAGAGAAGGAACGAGCATTGACCACAGGCTTATTCATTGCGGGTTGGCGATTTCAGATTTTAATTTTTAGAATCCAGGTTTTCCTGACTGTTTTCTTGCATCTATTGCCAATGATGTCTTAGAATAATTAAGAAAGAACATATAACTTTGCAAAAGTCACATTGGTACTTGCCTGTAATTGGTTCGAAACAGCAACTTGATTGAAGCCACGACATCTTAGTAGCTAATAATTTACTTATATAAAAATACTATGATAAAACAAAACACATGAAAAGTTCATTGACACAAAAAAAAACAAAGGAAAAACAACCTTCAAACCGAGCAAGGAGTATCACAACATGTCGATATCAGACATAATTACTGATCCAACTGGAATCGCCTAAACCGCTGTCACACGAATAGTTACAGAACCTTATCAAAATTTAGCTGTAATTATCGGCTTCCGTCAACCTTGCTAACTGCAAGCTGAATACCCATATAGGTAATTGCTTACGTCGGTACATTACGCTTGGGGAGACCTGTTTGTCTATCAATGGAACATATACATATACCTACACTACGATAGTGCGACCTGATGTGTAGCTATTTGTAATTGGATGTCAAATTGGTGTAGAGTTCAATGAGTTTGACTTGTGAATTTAGGTTTGAATAGGTTTTGATACGTTTGGAAATGAGGTTTAGTGTATTGAGTCGGTAATTGATGTGTGAACGTCTTGTTTAAACAAAGACAAAATAAATTATAAGTTGGATTTTATTTGAAAACATGAGAATTTAGATGTAGGTATATATTTATTTTTATCGTGATCACCTTAAAGTCAATGTTTCTAGCGCTATAGTTTTTTTTTTACTGAAAACAAACGTATCCAATCCATTTTTGTCATACCTTTATTTATTTTAGTTTAGCAGAGTAGGTAACTAAACGTCTTTTCAGAGTAAGGGTTGTAAATAAAATTACTGAAGCTAGACGAGTCTTTTACTTAATTCAAGTAAAAGTTGTCTGTAAACAGACCCAGAATTTGTAAAAAGCCAACAAAGCAAGCAAAAAAATAAATACGAGTATTTAGATATCACAAACGACATCACTTCTTTATTATTGCAAATTAAACATCTCTTTGAGTTATATAAGTAATCGTAGTGCCTAGATGATATTATTATAACATCTATTTGTCCAAACCTCGTTACGACGATTCTGTTAAAGAAACCTTTCATCTTATTTCACGAGACCTCAACAATACGCGTAAAATCTTAGAATCGTTAACCCAATCAATCTTTGAACGTATTTTTACGGAATTAAGGTTTAATTTCGTTTGGCTACGTACCTTTTTCAATCTTGCTAAGCGTTCCTCAGAATTTTAACAAAATTAGCTCCGTTGCCAAAATGTTAACAATGACATTAAAAAAAAATGAAACTAGGCCGGTTACACAGAAGTAGAAAAAAATAAAACTTGTAAAAACATTTGCAAAACGCAATTAGGGGTAGGCTTATAAAACGCGAATCTCTTACTTTAGCGAAATAGTTAAAGAGTTTTAACTAAAAGTGTTATTTTTAACAAAAAACGGTTTTAATTGAAGAACCTCTTACAACCTTTATGTATATATATTTAGGCATAAACGAAGATTTTTATCTTATTCAGTCTAGACAAAATGTAAATATAACCATTATTTTTTCTGATTCTTTAACTAGGTGTATATATTTTATTGTTTCAGATAGCTGCTAATTAACCATTAAGTATCAAATTTGCTTAGTTGTTTAAATTAGTTTACAGAGTTATCCTGTGGATGCATACAATTAAACATCAAAAGTATTGTAATAAATACTTACATAGGAACTCGTCAACTCAAGAACTTCCTCTTTTATTGCGTCAGTTAAAGTATAACATCTTTTTAAAAGGCAAACACAAACACGGTTACTTAATTATCCGATCATGCGTTGTAATTGCTTATCGAGTGTAAAATTAATGATCATTTTAATGTGTTATTAAAATATCAGGAGCAGGGCACACAAATCGGTAATTTATTTTATACGTGAGTAACTTAATGAACAATTGATATTTATTTGTTCAGCTGGAATACACGTACAACTTATGAAATGATTTCTACTTGTCATAGATTCATTGAAGCATAACCTTACAGGAATAATATAAGTAAACTGTAGACCGCGCATATGTGTAATATGTACTGTTGGGCATTAGTATGAATTTGTAAAATCGTAAAATTTGCGTCAGAACAGAGCGCACCATTTTATTAAAACTATCGCACAACCTAACATTACCTTTAATATCAATCAAAATGCATGGCGTACACTTAGCCATGACCCTCTATGAACGCACACTACAAGGTACTTAAATCAGAAACACAGGTAAACACTTGTAAATAACAACTCGAAATATTGACGACCTATTGCATACAATTTCACAATAACATGTGAAATGCATGAATTTGAAGTCCCGTTAAAATTAAACCGTTAATTAGCGTATCAGTACAGTCGCGATGTAATTATCACAAATCACATTTTGTTATTTACGATCTGAATTTGGTATTCTGTTTGTTCTATTTGTTTTGGCAAATCGATGAATTTAAGTATACTATTTAGTTTTGCGCTGTTCATGTAGTAATTAAAAATAACAATTATATATAGATAGATATATACAAGTGTTGTGAAAAATAAGATTAAAATGTAAAGAATTCTTGTCAATCATTAATTAATTAATTCAATTCATTCATGGTTTATTTGTAACCTGAAAAATTCCCGGGACGATATAGAAAAATGGACAATCTCTACACTTAGGTCTGAATATTTTTCAAATATTTTAGAAGTTTTAGTGACTAAGTAAACATTAATTTATTTTTGTTGTAATCACACGAATCGGTCGGTTCACCACTACAAATCGTGTATTTGTTTTTCGTTTACGTTCGTAAGTATTTCCCACCGATCGATTGTTTGAGGGTAGCAAAGTTTAGTAGTTCTAGGACTAAGGAAGCTTAAAACTTTGTTGCCAGATTTCTCTATGTATGTAGCTAGGTATATGTAGATATTCTCTTTGTTAAGTGTGCGTGGAAATACATTTCGCAAATCTCAAATTCGTATTTAAATTCTACTAAAATGTGTTGCTATCGCATACAATACATCTAGTAAAAAAAATATCATCTAAATTCTATCCAAAGAAAACACTAATAAAAATCCCACACAATTTATACAACTTTGAAAATAGCATGTGTTAGTGACAAACAAACATTATTATCACAACATAAAGCTGAATAAGGCTGTTTGTACACGAGGCGATGCAAGTCTTTGATACTAGACGATTTTCAACCCACTACCGCTAAAAAAACTCATAGTTCAGTAGTTCGTATAAAGGCCCGCGTCGTTGCAGATTAAAGTCGTCGGGTATCGCAGACTTGCGTCATCTCGTGTGCGTACGGCCTAAGCAGTCTCAGATACATGTGATCCATTAAATGTATTACATTCTTGGCTCGAAAACAACGTAACTACAAGAATAATAATGTGACGTGGACACGCAAGTGCCAGGCTTTAGATTACTTGCGACTTTCGACCGGCTTTTATTTACTTGGAAGTTTTCTCTCGAACTAGATGATTTACGGGTCTACTTGCGAAGTTTTATTTCAGAACTTGGTATTGACACCCGACTGTCATTCGCTACTAAATATTAAGGCACGTGTCATCAGCAAGGAACTTTTTTTCCGTGTTTTGTGTAAATATAGCGTTTGTATATTATAATATGCTTCAATTTATAATTCACTGGCTCCGTATTACATAAGTATGTTTTACTTTATGATGTTTACGCGAATGTTAGAAATAAAACTATTTTTAACGGATTCTATCGCGGTTTATTTAGGTTTCATTTCCCGACGTTGGCCGAAGACCAGTCTACCTGAGACCATGACACCTGCATAGGCAGTACCTATGTTATTCAATTAACTATTTTTATTATATTGAATAAGTGAAGAATACGCTTTTAAGCCCTTTGAAGCGAGCCATTATCTATTTAGTGAGTGGCTGATTGCATAGCAAACACAAATCGCAAACTTCCCACAGAATGACAAAACACGATTAAAATAAGTCTGGATTATTATTAACACGCATTTTTTTAGCTGTTGCTAAGACAGTCCATGGAATGTTGCTCGAGACACGTGACACTCTTAGACTAAAATAATAAATTGTCATTCAAACAGTGCCGTCTTTCATTATGTCTGTACAACGGGATTTTCTTTTGTTTTCTTCAATGATGATCACTGTTTTGTTGACTTTGATTGGCTCAGTGATTTGTTGAAAATGAGATTGAGTTTTTTTCTGTAATTAATTGTTTATTTTTGTAATGTTTTGTACGTTATTTTATTTTGTGAACTCTTAATTCTATGCAATGAGATGTGATTAGTTTGTTTACTCTCTAGCACTTCACTTCACACCACACA
This sequence comes from Diachrysia chrysitis, assembly GCA_932294365.1. NCBI lineage: Eukaryota > Metazoa > Arthropoda > Insecta > Lepidoptera > Noctuidae > Diachrysia > Diachrysia chrysitis. The sequence continues at coordinate 7,486,374 of OW028661.1, forward strand.
TTAGAAAGTTATACTTGCAATTACTCAAAGAATAAATAAATATCAAATTGAATATACTTTATGTAAATTTATAAAGATTAATAAAAGCATTCAAACCAAAGCTAAGTTAATAAAAAAATTAAAAATAACCATGTCACTTAGGATAATCTAGACACGAACTCGAAATTGAAGATAGAAACTCAAAGGCAAAACGTCTACTACCCTTTACCATTTAGCTCGTCAAACACATACAAGCGTAAACCTGCTACCGTCCATCCCTTACCAAATAGTAATATTTGGTCCGCTGCACAGCATTCAATACTCACAAACATGCCTTAGGTAACGTACGATAATGCGACTGCACAGTGCACTTACCATGAGCTCTTAAAGCAGGACTGTGGCCGTTATAAAAGCGAGACGCCGCTACGCGCAGTGTAGCGCGCTGTCTCGTTTCCGCAATGGCAAGTCCTGCTGTAGAGCTCATAGTACAGTCACAGCTCACATTGACAAATACTCACTAAGTAACACAAATATTTGTACATGACTACATTAGTGTAAACTGTGGTTTTGGAGATAGAAGCTATGAATTACAGATAGTCGTTTGCAATTGTTTGGCAGTCAAAATATTTACACCAAAAACATCAACAGTTTATAAAGTTCAGAAATTTCTGATTAGTACTCAATCTGATTGAATTTAGTGCAAGCTACTGAAGCATGAGTATAAGAATACTTTCAGTTTAAAACTTATTCACTTTCATAATTTATTAGGTGATAATAATAAAAATATAAAAATCAACTAATTTATCCGTCTTTTTCTTTTTGTAATCTGCTTTCTCTATCAAATCTTTTTCGGGAAATGATTTTTCAAAACTTCTTTTCTCAAATACTATGACATAATTATAGAATAAGTTTGAAATACCAAAATAAGAGTTTTAATACAAAATCTAATTTTTGTAGAAATGCACTGTAATAATATTATTTCGCAACATTACTGCGTTGTGCAGCCTGCATGGTACAAATGGTTTTCCAATTGCAGCGTGTAAGCTATATATTTTTACGTTCAACAGTTGCTCGACTTGCAAGAACCAATAGCGAAAATCTACTTAAGAGAAATGTAAAATATTGTACACTTAAATATCGCTACTGAGTCTGCTTGCGACTATGGTCGGTGTAACCAGGGCGAAGCGTCAAGCGTAAAGATATTAATGCAAGTAAGCGCTAATTTCCGTTACATAATATTATTATAAATAAAGCTACTTTTAAAATTACATGATAGACTCCTTATTTTTTTGGGTATTTATGCGTGATTACTGTAACAAAATCACCCTACTTAGGTAACCAACATAGATTGTCTCCGTAAGAATCGTTAACGAGTTCTAAATTCAAATCACCAACAAGGTTAGACGTTCCCCCAAAAACCCCGTAAGCCTTCCCATTCAGACATTACTTTGTTAAGGCGGGTGACTGTGGCTTCAGTTCCACCCGCTATAGAAAAACCCGCCATTGTCGCAAATCTCCACAGAGAACCCGAAATTAGGAATCTGTAGAATCGTGGAAATTATTCAAATTATACTATTTGGGATGTAAATAGAAATATAGGGGCTCATTCGCAGGATAATGTAAATTTGTTTTTCTTGGAAATTTCTTTTGCTGTTTTGCGTATTTGATACCTATAAATAACAGTAAGATATAATTAAATTAGCTTTTACGTTTCCATAATATGTTGCCATTAAATCTTTCGAGAATTTTGTCAGTGCAAGCATACTTCTTCAGTACTTCAGTGATTCTGATATTTCTCAAGCTAACGATCCAATTTGAGTAACTGCAATCAAAAACTTCCTTAACCCGACCCCAGCACGTCAAAATAATCACGTTAGCGACAAAGCGTCACAAGTTGACGTTAACAACAGCGAGACACACTGTCACGCCGTTCGGGCAGCACATCACTGTCACATTGTCACGCTGCGCCATCATACACGTGTATACACTGTGGCTCTCGAATGATGGTCGACGTGCGATCGTGTATTGTTTAGATGGGCACGTGTTTAGTGGATGCAGCCCGTGTAATTCACGGATCTATGGCGAACTTAGACAGGACTTGTTTTAAAATTGGTTTTGCATGTACCGAGTGCCGGTACCTTAACAAATTTTAAGAATCATTATAATAAACTAGCTTTTTCCCCGCGGCTCTGCCCGCATAGATGTCGGTTCTCGTGGCAAAAAGTAGCCTTAAAATATCTAAGTATATCTATAACTATAATCTTGTTTTTTTTTGACAAAACGCTAAAAACGTCGTTACCAGATCTTTAATAATTATGTCTGGGTACCTCTTTTTCTCAACTGTGCTTTGCCTATAGGTACCTACATAGTGTTGTCCATAATATTAAATACTTAGTGCGTAATATAACACATTACATAAATGAAATTTCAAAAAGAATAGGTACATTTTATAACTTTAACAACTTAGAAAAGCTCTTAATAAAGTTCAACATTTAACCAACTTTTTAACAAGTTTAAACTCGCAGTTGAACCAGTTTGCGTAACTAAATAACCGTATGTTAAACTAGTTAGGAAGACAATCCTCTAGCGATGAATCCCGCTGACATAATTAGTACATCGCAACATGTGTAGATTGTAACATATTATCTAGCACATGCAAGTCTCCTCATACCAAATTACTTGGGATTGCATGCTGTTACTGCAAAATGTTTGGCAGATTAAGTAGGGAATTTGTTACTGCAATCTTACCGATAAGTCATTCGTTTGTTGTAGTTGATCAGATGTTATGTGCGGAGAACCGTCTTGGGTTTGGGGGCGCTGCTCTGTTTAACCACTGTATTTGATATGTTAAAAACACTGTTGCGTTAATATAGTGCGAGAGTAACATCTGGATATTTGTAAAATTAGGTTAGGATATAATGTTTTCAAATACCGTCTTCATTTGTTTTATGGAATGCTTTTAATGTTATTATAATGTTAGTTCTATTTTACGCCACGACGGTTCTATCCGCACAGACTCTTAACCTTCTTTATAATTAATTACCTACAGTCAAAGAGTCTCGGCAAACTTAGTGTAAGACGACCGGGGGATAGATGGAGCGACGACATCCGCAAAGTGGCTGGCAGTGGTTGGAGACGAAGAGCTGAAGATCGAGATCAGTGGCGTGCCATAGGAGAGGCCTATGTCCAGCAGTGGACGAAGATAGGCTGATGATGATGATGATGATGATGATGATGATGATGATGATAGTCAAAGAGCAATGCATTATATGAAGATTATGTCAAGGTGGGTTTAAACGAAACAAGCAAATGCTTATTCAGAAAATAAAACGTTTACTCAAAGTTTACTCACGCACTTTCTTGGGATTGCCCGACTAGTTTCAGACTCAATAGGAGACGTTAATCATGAGCTGACGCGGTGGCGGTGGTCTCGCCAAACTAATTCAGGCATTCTATCCCCCACCTTCTAGAAATGTAAATGATAAAAAGGAGATGGCGTTTACACAAAAAAAAAAAACAACCAACGCTCTTGTTCTGGCTTCAGCTGTATGTTCGTCTGGACTAAACTCATCCTCATAAGAAACTACTTAGAATTCGAAAAACAGGAACTACAAATCTTCAAATCAATGTTATCGCCAATTACGGGGAATATGCTTCATCGCCTATAGGATATTTTTGACAATTTGTATATAATAAAACAAACTTTTAATATATTTATTTTTGTGTATAACTAAAAATAAACATCGTAAAGTTGTTACAGATTTAACAAACTTATGGTAATAGCCATAACAGCATGATATACATATATATCTACACATATAACTACGTATAATTGAAACACTCTATCAAGGAGTGACATATTGCTATCTGTGTCGCTGTCTCGTGCAGATTGCGATACATTGGCGACCATGATTGATCTAATACCTTCATCGACGTTGCTATTACAGTATATATAGTTAGGTATATATTACTATTATGTTCTAGCTAAGATATATACAGTGTTTCGTAACAGTGTATAGGTCCACACGCCAATTACCACTGTGCGCGGCGTGCTGCGGATTCGATCCCCGCACAGGACAAGCCTATGTCCAGCAGTGGACGAAGATAGGCTGATGATGATGATGATGATGATAGGACAAGCATTTGTGTGACACACAAATGCTTGTTCTAAGTCTGGGTGTTTTTTGTTTGCATGTGATTTGATGTTTGTATAACCCCCCGCGATACAAGGATTAAATTTCTTACGTACGGGAGTCGTTTAGTTTTTAATCTTTGCTTATGACATAACACTTCTCGTATTTTATTTGTAATTTTTATCATAACATAAAAGAAAAAATCATAAGGTTTTCATTTACAAAAAATAAAGTTAAAATATTATTGGTAGGGTGGTTTGAAACTTTAAGAGGAATCTGGCCTTGTGAGACAATAAGCATAATAATATATCGAATATCGTACTGCAACGACTATATTACTATTCCTTTATGATATGCAATACCACGTGATAGTAGTATGGCGGACGGAAACTATCCGGCGTGACGTCACAACGAAACTTACAAGACCATTGACGCAGATCGTGGAACTACATGTTTTATGTACTGCGTTGCTGTAATATTTACACGCCGAATTCCAAGACTATAAGTAATTGTGTGTTTGTTTAATCTAGCTGTGACTAACGTTAATAATGACTTCTGTTATCACTTTGCATTTGATGTAAGTTTGGTTGATTATTCCCTCTGGAAGATCCATCTACAGCTATTTCTTGATAAAGCAAACATCGTTTTTTTGAGACTTCTAGTTTAATCTAGAAAAATAACCATCATATTGCGTTAATTTTTATAAGAAAATCTTTTTACTCTTTACATAAAGTAACAATAAATATAAATATAAAAAAAAATACAGTTAGAGGGAATGTATTAAAATTTGAAATTTCATAATGTTTGAGTTAAAATTATTAACGCCGATCTGGTTTTTACATCTAGTACGAGAATTAAAAATATTTTTTTGTTATTTATTTTCTATCTTAAAACTATTTGTACATTTATTTAGTACCTACTCACTATTGTACTTTACATTGAATCTAGTATTAAAAAAAAATAAACAATAATTAAACAAAAACACTATTTCAACAACACACAGTACCTATATACAGTCATGAGTATTTCGGTGACGGGAACCCATTAGGGTTTTCCCTACCAAAAAGTGCTCAACGCGACTAAAGAAGTTTTCACTTCAAAAATTGAAAACTACAAAAGTCACCAAAAATTCATTCTACAGACAAGTCTACTCTTTTACAAATAATTTCATTAAAAATGAATATCCCGCCCTCCAATTGGTTTTCAGTGTTAAACAATCAAATTAGCGACAGCCTTTTCCAAATGCAGTCGGCATTTACGAAAACAATTGACACCATTGTGAGAGAGAATAAAAGAATTACGCTGCCTTGCCGTACTCGGAGCTTGTCGGAGACTCGGAACTGCTCGGCATTTGTCGTAAAACAATGTTTTATTGTGATATAAACACGGCACTGACAGACGACTTTATGCAGTTATGTTTGAAGAGCCCGTGTTTCACGAATTGAAGACTTCAGTTTTGTACTGAATTGAAAAGGATTTTTCAAAAAATTTACTAAACTTTTTTCGTGTTTTTGTGAGAAAAATTGACAGTAGACCTGAAAAAGGACATAGTCATTTAACATCAAATTAAATTACCTACGCTATAACTTACGACAAATACAAAATATTAAAAAAAAACAACCTAAATAATTACTCTTTTAGACATTAAAGAGAACTACAAAGGAACAAAACAAAGGCACTCAGACAAGACAAGTACATTTAACAATCTAGGTATTCAGTCCTTTTGAATTCATTCATTGTGAAGCAAACACTGAATAAAAGCATACGTATTGAACTGTCGAGGGTTAAATTCGTTTTTTTAGGTTTTCTTTGTATTCTATTGAAGTGCTATTGTCATCAAATACCGGCCACTAATTCAATTTTAGTAATGGCGTCGGCCATTTTTCTTTGTCTCTGTATAAACAGAAATACCTCTAGTACATGTTTGCCTTGTGTTTTTACGTGTAACGTATGTATTTTTTTAAAGCACGCATATTGCTACTATCTAAAACAATAATTCGTGTGTAATCGAGATATTTATAGTTCGTATAAGCTTACAACTTAGAGTATATATACAAGCATATAGTGCGCGCACTGGTAACCCGTTGTGCCAAGCGTAAGCAAATTTTTCGCTGTACTACGCTCATTTAATGATTTAAGTGATTTTCCGTGTGACGATTGACGTTTATGCGAAAACATCGATCGTTCCGACTTTATTAGGGTTATAATTAGGTCTGGAAATAGTTTTAATAAAACAGCTCGCGCTGTTTTCACACTAATCTTACGGTTTTACTTGTTCGTACTAGTTCCTACAGTAGGCATGTTTCCAAATTTTGTTTTTAATGTCCCCCTGGTAGATTAATGAATTTTATTGGACACGTATCTTTTCTTTTTTCCTACAAATAAAAAATGATCAAAATACAGGGAACGCTAATTACGCGTGACGTCACTCCTCGCTACAATTTTTACCAAGGCGTGGCGTCATAAGCCCCCACTCCGAAACTTTAAAGCGCTGTATCTTTGTAAGTTTTTATTGTTTTGATAAAAGAAAAAATACGTGTCTAATATTTTTTTATTATCTAACTGACGGACTAAATAGATTTTTACTTTTCATATCCAGTCAACATCCCTATTATGCGCACTCTATGGTTTACTTATTTTTACTCTAAAGCCCACAATTAATAATCACAGCATTCTAGCAATAAATAACTAGCAACAGTAGTCGTTCTCTTGTGTTCGAGAAAAAGTAAATTAAATATATAAATTATTATCTGATAAATAACATAAAAAAAAAAAAAAAATAATAACATACATTGTACTTACAACAGATTTCATAAATGGGCTATTAGCAAAATAAACATAACAATTATTATGTATTTCAATAAATAAATAAGAACGATCTTAAACATATTTATACTTAATTAAAATAAATTAAGAACTATTTTGTAAGACATTTTTACGCCACGATTGCTCCTTATTTTCACTAGGTACAACTCTAGCATTTCTTGTTGCTACACGACTCGTTCCTAAGAGCAGTGTCTCGTCTCAAAGCTTATTGTTATCAAAATAAAGACGGTTCACTTATATTAACCTTTAGTGCCTTTTGAATTTACGTTGTTGCTACGTAATTAAAAGATTATATTGTTTGATCTAAATGAAAATTATATGGGAATATTACGTTTCTCTCTATAATTAGGTACTGAAATGAAGTATCAACAAAATACGTCAGACTATCTATCTATATAAATATAAATGAATCACCAAAATGTATGTATGCGGATAACTTCCAAACGACTGCACCAAATTGGATATTTTTTTTACATCAGGATAGGGTTTGTATAGATTTTTTTTTTTTTTTTTAAATCTCGTAATACGATAAGTTATTGACTAAATAAGAAAATAGGTAAGTAGGATAGGTAGGTAGAGTATGTAGTCATTTGTTTTCATTGACGGGAGCGAAGCCGCGGGCACAGCTAGTTTAATATAAATAAAAGCGAAAATATTTATGTCTCGCACCTAAAACCTAAAAAACTTTCACAAAACTAAATGTAATAAAAAAGTAAACGGAAAAAGCCAAATCTCATTACGGTGAAAAAGTTAAGAAATAATAAAATAATGTTATTTCTTACACGTGGCCCCGTTCTAACGCGTACCAAACTATTTTGTTTCTTCGGCTATTTATGGAACTAATCCGCTACACTTTTTTAATTGTATATACGTAACTACCACGAATATAATTGGGAAGTTTAATTAATATAATAGCATGTGAAAAGATAATACTTGTCTTAACGTAGCTTTGTGATTTCATTAGAAGCCTAATTTAATTAAACAACTTTTTTTAGTACGTTAATTACTGTGCTATAAAAATAGTCAATACTCTAATCTTATTACAACAAAATATCTTTAACAGCTTCTGAATTGACCTTCTATACTATATACCTATATTTATAAGTATAGATTGTTTTATTTGTGAGTCTCATAGGCAAAACAAACGTTCGTATTATTATAGTGTATTTTTTTCTAACACCTTGTACTTTCTTGTGCCTACTCATGTTTCTACAAAAAAAAAATATATCTTTATTTGACTTGGCGAGAGCACTACAGTGCCCCTAGATTAAGGAACTCAGTCTATCTTTTTAGCTGATGCCGTGGTTTAAACGACTTTCAATGGTAGTGCAACCAAAGAATTTGACCATATTGGCACGGGAAAGCTCTTACTTAACTTGCACCAAAAACCTGAGCAAAAATTAAGGTCACAGCAAAGTTTTATTGATTACATTTTAAAGCAGTCTATAATTTTCTTCTTCCATCTATATCTACATCTATCTATACATATTGTATAACAAAGTCCCCCGCCGCGTCTGTCTGTCTGTCTGAAAGCGATAAACTCAAAATCTACCCAACGAATTTTCATATGGTTTACACCAATGGATAGAGTGATTCACGAGGAAGGTTTGTGTGTACAATTCAATAATGTTTTGTCTGCCGGGGGCGGCTTGCTAGTGCGTGTATAAAAAATTGAACAAAAACGTCGCCTATGTCCACTGAAGGTTGACAAATCTAATCCGAACTGAACCAAATTGATTGAGTCATCCCTGTAGGCTTTTTTAATTCAGTAATTGAACAGCGTCGCCTTTGATAGGGTAGATTAAAGTATACTACCTCCACACAGGATCCTTTTTAATTTTTGGTGGTGGTCTGCTTTTTTAGTATTTGTTTTGTTATACTATTGTGTTTATTTTAGGTTTCAACTGAGAAGCGGAATTCAATAAATTTAATGCACTAGTATTAAAAGTATTGAATTCCTATTCTCAATAATCATTCACAAAAAACAAACAAATATTTTAGTTCAATTGATGTAAAACCCAATACACACTTAGTTTAACGTTGTCACAAAATAGCTAAATATCAGAAAATATAAACTCAACTAAAACAACATAAAAAAAAATTGGCAGATATCATCAATAATTTTCAATGTTTGTCAGTTCTTCCATAAAAAAACCTGTCAAATGTCAATTTTATTCCACAAATAAATATTATGTGCACGTCGATTCTGTAAAGTTCAAACAACAACTCGCTTCTCACATCGCTATTCACTCTCACTTCGCATAAGGTTCAAAATGACCTTGATTTCGATCGGATTCGAGTGCGAAGTGAGCGTCGAAGTGAGAAGAAAATTACCTTACTGAATACCACTTCTTATGTCATCTCATACTTTATCTGTCAAAATCTCATGTCAAATTAGTTCAACTCGCTGTCACGCTCGCAAGTGTAGCGCTAGTGTACATTCGAATTATCAACCGAGTTTTTGGAATGCCAATCAAGAAACTCACAGCGGATTCAGATCCGAAATTTAGAATGAGGTTTTACAGAATCACAACACTGGCATTGAAAAAATTAGCCCTTAATTTACATAAAATTCTTGTGTAAATTTACCACAACCACCTGTAAAAAACACAGCAGAAATTTATAATAAAAATACATAAACTAAACGCAAAGATCTTCCTTGTTTTCATAACATTACTTCATAAATCCTTTTTGATTTAAACCTAAGCACACCTCAGCTTGCCTTTGTTGTACGTGACAAAATTAAAAACACTTCTTGTGTATAAAAATGTAATAATTTATCTGCACTGCCTGTCTCCGCTTTATTAAAGTTTTCGTGCAAAGTGATAAAAATTATAGGCGGGACGTAACTTAGAAGCTTTGTCTTGTTACACTTTTTAATGAAACACCTTTTTATTTGAGCGCAAAAGAACAAAAGTTTATTGTGTCAATGACCTTTAAAGTTAGAGTAATAAAAATAAATGAAGGTCAATTCGAAACTAAACGCTTATATTTAATTTTGATTTGAGAATTTTGTCTTTAACAGAAAATTATCAAATATTTTGCCTACTTGGTGCTAGCAATTCTTGTGATAAATATTTTTTTCTTTATTATGGGAAGCGGCTTTAGCTTTGCAGTAAGCTAGTTAACCACTAGTATAAAATTCATTTTCTAATAGTAGTCAAAATCTCGTGTTATAATGTTCGTTATCGAACTTCTCCAAAACGGCTTGACCGATTTTTATGAAATTATTTTCGTATATTTGGTAGGCCGGAGAATAGATCGTAGGCAATTTTTATACGTAGGTGAATAGGGTGGCCCTGGAATAACATTGTTTGCTGGGTCAGCTATTATTTTGTAATATTTAAGGTATACATTTTAATTACCTTAAACTCTTTATCATATCAACGTGACACTACAGGCCATATGCAAAACTAACTGCACGTTAAGCACGTACGTCCAAACGCCAGTCAAGTCAAAGCTTTATATATTTAGCGACTATAGGTACAAAATACATAATTCTACACCCACAATTTATTAGTTATATAATCGGTATACAATAGGGATGTTTCCTGGGTATGAAAAGTTAAAATCTATTTAGTCCGTCAGTTAGATAATAAAAAAATATTAGACACGTATTTTTTCTTTTATCAAAACAATAAAAAAATACAAAGATACACCGCTTTAAAGTTTCGGAGTGGGGGCTTATGACGCTACGCCTCGCTAAAAATTGTAGCGAGGAGTGACGTCACGCGTAACTTCAGTTCTCTGTATTTTGATAATTTTTTGTTTGCAGGAAAAAAGAAAAAATACGTGTCCAATAAAATTCATTAATCTACAAGACGGACATTAAAAAAAAAATAGGAAACAGGCCCATTAGGTGATTGGTATGTAATTATCAATGAGCGTGTTATCTCGTATTATTAATCAAATTATGTTTTGTATAATTAAACTAATTCAATAAGACATCAATGTGTCTCAGAGGATTAGTCGATATTAATTAAAAAAAAACGTAGAGAACTATTATATAGGGAATGATATCAAGCTTTTCATTAATAAGAAATGAAATAAAAATAAATGTGGAAAACATCACATACATTGCTCCGAATCCAAAGTAAGTAGTTATAGCACTTGTGTTATGGAATCAGAGACAACATAGGTACCACAATCACCCACATCCGAGACAATGTAGAAAAGTGGTTTTCTACCCGTCTTGCGATCAAACCTGGGACCTCAGAGCTGGCGACACCTTGAAAATCAGTGTGTACGCCACTGGACCACAGAGGTCGTCAAAAATCTTAAAACTGTTCTGTATCTCAGCTAATGTCAAAGTGCTACTATTAATTTGCGTTTGTATAAATACTCAACAAGGGTCGATCTAGTCTACTTTATAAAAAAGGGCTATAAATATATTCCAACAATGTTTTTGAAATAAATGATATTAGATTTTATATTTATTTATTTAGAAACTTTGTATACATTTGCTCGTATTACAACAAAACATTGCTACGAAATATTAATATAAATACAGTTTGCTACGCAGTTCTCATAAATAATGAAAATGGAAATTTTGAGCAAATATTGATAGACCGTTTGAATAGTTTGATGAGCAAACAAAAAATGGGGTTATATCTAGTACTCAAATGGATCGGATTGTAAAAATAAACTGTGGGCATACGTCATAGGCAGCAGGCACGTACTATTACGTCATTTTTTTGTACCAATCGGAAAAATACTAAAGCATGCTAAAATAAAAACTGGATTTTATTTTTATGTAAATTATGTTATAGCTGTTTATAGAAGATAATAGTATATACATATAGGATAACAAAGAGTTGAAAATATATAGTTAAAATTAGGTTCTTAGATAAAATATATTATTCATTAAAAATAATAAAAAAATGTTTTTCAGTTAGAACTTTTAACGCTTAGTCCTTGACATATTGTGCAGTAGGTATATGTTAAGGTAACGAAGGTACCTATACGGTAACAATAAATTTCTCAACAGAAAAAAGACGTTTAAAATACACGTTAAAATAATATTTAAATAATATATCACACAGGAGGCATCATTGTGACATTCTATCAATCATCTCGGTCCAGCTCTTGGCACCGGATTACATTGTAATAAATGATTTTTAAATCCCTGTTCGTGACGCCCGCCCCTTACACCGATAAAATATACATAGTTGGATTGTAACCTTAAAACAAATCTAGGTTCGAAAAGAACGTCTTTTGTTTAGCATTATTCGCTGTCACTGTCGCACATCAGATGTCAAACTATAATCGTAAGATAGAGATGGAAATAGTAAGAATGTTAACTAAATTATTATATTGTACATTTTACTTTCACGTGTGAAGAAACACTAATAGTTTATTCGGTTATTTTAATATAAAAGGTTAATATCTTTAATGTCTGCACGGATAGCCATGTGGTATAATGGGGTTCCAAGTTTAGCTGTTCTTTGTGCAAGTAATGCGACACAAGGATTAAAGAGCGGGAGTGCTTTAAAAAGAGGTATATACAAGGTTGAGTGGCAACCGGAGGGTAGGCGAAGACGCGGACGGCCAGTACACACGTGGAGGAGATCGGTGGACAAGGAGCTCAGGAAGGAAGAATTGCGCGGGACCGGCCGGCTTGGAGAAAACTTGTTGGGGCCCTCTGCACCAGCAAGGCACCCCGCCTTAGGACAACAACAACTACATATACAGGGTGTTACCGGAAGGTCATAACAATCCAAAAGAGGTGAAGAGTAGGTACATCTGGCATAGAGTCAGTTTACAAAATTTCAGCTCAAAATAAGTTAATTAAATAATTAATTTACAATTTTATGCATCAATTATTCGACACCAAAAATCATAGCAAACGAGTAACCGCACTACGAAGGTCAATATATTTTTACGTTACTCGCTAAATGTTAAGATACATCGACTCAGTAGTATAGATATGGATTTTGGTGGCGAAAAATTGGATATCAATTATTTAAGTAACTCATTTTGAGGAGTAATTTTTTAAACTGAGTCTATACCAAATGTATTCTTTACCACTTCTAGATAGATGTAACCCTTCAGTAACACTATATATATAGTAAAAAAATAATGAACTAACAATATTCAAGCGTACATTTGTCTCACTTTCAAACCAACATATTTTTAAAACCTCCAACATTTGAATACAATAACAAATTTTGGCGCAACCGCGACAATATCTCACACAGATTCCATTATAGTTTCAAATAAATTTTAAGTTTCATACATCCGTGCGCCGAATGTATCACACTAAATTTGTAGCGAGATTTAGACATAAAAGCGTAGGAATTCACAAGTTTCAGTACGTGGTACATAAAATCTAGTTTTCTTCGTATATTATTTGAACTTGAGGCATAAAACACCGACTTATCGTTTGCTTTGGGCTAAACGTGACTTTGTTTTGTTTACCGAGTTAATGTAACAATACATTTTTTTTAAACTATCTGATTTGGCTTGAGAAGGTAATAAAGTAGACATTTCCCTTCGTAAATGATGCTTAATAATCGTCAGCGTCAAAACCTATAAACATTTGTATATCTTAATAATGAGGACAAACAGATGGACAAACAGACCGAGTTAACTAGGACTTAAAGGAGCTTTATTTAATACTAGCTGTCCCCCGCGACTTTGTTCGCGTGTTTTAGTTTCAACGGTTTTTCATTTTTGCAACATTTTTCATTAATGCTCCGCTCCTATTGGTCTTAGCGTGATGTTATATAGCCTATAGCCTTCCTCAATAAACGGACTATCCAATTCAAAAAGAATTTTTCAATTCGAACCAGTAGTTCCTGAGATTAGCGCGTTCAAACAAACAAACAAACTCTTCAGCTTTATAATATTAGTATAGATATAATAAAATAATATATAATATATAATATTATAGTATAGATAACATTTAAGTCGCATCGAATTAGGCACACAGGTTTGACTGCACGGATAGTCGAGTGGTATAAAACTGATTTACACTGTCCTAAAGGTCACCACGCCAATTACCATATATGCACGACGTACTATGGATTCGATCCCCACATGGGACAAGCATTTCTGTGATCCACAAACCCCCAGCGACACTAGGATTTCCTTAGTGCTGGAGTCGATTTATTAAAAAGAAAAAACAAAAGGTAGAAACTAAAAGTTACATCACATGTCCTTGTTATTCATGTAATACTGTACTTACATCCAAGTATTAATATTGAGACGTAACAAACAAGCGCGAACAAACATCTCCATCAAATACAAGTAAACTACTCACCTGTCAGGACAGGTCGGCTCAATTAAGCTGGCTCTTTCCTTAAAAGCCACTTCAGAGGGCTTCCTACAATTCCCTCACATTATCTCGTATTATAGAAATGTCTGGACCTTTGAGTTGGCATTACTTTTCAAAGCTATTCTGTTAATAAACGTTAGATTATTTCGAATATAAAAAAAACGGTTTGAGAAATAAATCTACTTAGGTAGGTTTTGTTTTGCAATCCCGTATATGTTATAGTTTTTTAAGTTAATTGTTGTTCCGTTATGGAATAATGACCGATATTTTAAAATCTAATAATTGATCGAAGAAACGGCAAGAAACACGATAGGTTATTCTTTTAAAAATACCATTTATACAATATCCAGTGCAGGTACATTGTTATTTAACAATTGCGCCGGCAACGCAATATAAACGGGTAATGGAAAATCTATACTATATATTATATATTATTTTAATATTATAAAGCTGAAGAGTTTGTTTGTTTGTTTGTTTGTTTGAACGCGCTAATCTCAGGAACTACGGGTTCGAATTGAAAAATTCTTTTTGTATTGGATAGTCCGTTTATTGAGGAAGGCTATAGGCTATATAACATCACGCTACGACCATTAGGAGCGGAGCATAAATGAAAAATGTTGCAAAAATGAAAAACCGTTGAAACTAAAACACGCGTACAAAGTCGCGGGGAACAGCTAGTTAAGAAATAAAATCAAAATGACATCTTCGGCAACGGAATAAATACAATGCGATGTATTTTATTTATGTTGAATAATCTACGATGTTATCACAATAAAAAAATATATATATTATTTTTTTTATTGTGATAACATCTATATATACGGGCGAATTGAGAAACGTTCTTCTTTTGTCGATGTCGGTTAAAAACAACAACAGGTCGTAGTCTCAATTGCGGTCTATCTGTAAATTTCCACCAATTACGAGTAGAGAGACAAGCCAGTAGCTTGACTCTCATTGGTAAAAAAAAATCGCAAATTCCTCCTCATTCCTCATTGAAGAATTAGAGAGAGATGCAACTATGCAGACAGACCCCACCATCTCTTTTTTACAACAGCGTATGATGGTTGTACTATTTTGCTTTCGTCCCATGCTTTCGTATTATAACGTTTTAAAACCATGCTAGGTCTGGCGACAAACCAATAACGCACGTTTGTAAGTGTGTATGCAACTTTATAGCAGGCGTATTTCACACTGCTTATGTTTAGTTTAGTAGAGATGTTTGTCAAAAGATTACAGAGATATTTACGCAACGCTATTAATACTTGGTTGCGCTAAATCTTGATGACATATTCTGAGGAAAATGTAATAAATGTATTCTAGAATAAACAGATACATAGTTGAGTATTAATCATTAAACTTGCTATAAAATGGTTGAGTATTTCTTTACTTGTGATGTTATAATTTCTTCTCCTTTAGTTTTAATGTGGGATTGACCCATTGCATACAAATTTGTTTCGTTACGCAGAACTATTAAATGATATAGGAAATCACCTGTCCCTTACAAATATTTTCATCAACATATTATTAGGTAAAATACGACGAATTTGACTGTCAAACATAATCAATACTAATATTTTAAATGTGAAATTAACTCAGTCTGTCTGTTACGTTTTTACCTATACCGCTGAACCGATACTCTTTTTAAAATGTGATGTACTATATTTTAGATATAAAAATATGCGAAAACAACGCAAACTAGCAGAACTGAGATTGTAGTAAAAAAAATTACATCCAAAATGGAAGCGTGAAAATCAAAAACAGTAACAAATCCTCACATTCTACTGAAATTTCCGTTGTTGACACCATGTAGATGCAATGCAAAATGGAATGCCAAAATTAATCACCAAAAATAATAATATTATCATAATATTAATTTACGTACAATAAATATGTATAGTGCTACAAATAATCTAATATGACTTATAATTATAATATTATAGCACTACTACTATATAGTTACTAATATACTTCTAATTACTGTGTGACATTCTGCCAATATCGAAAATCGAAAATTAAATGAACCGATTGACATAGCGGCAGCTGAGTGAATCGGACCGTTCAGTTCATATCGTGTCACTGACAAGAGAAGAATAGGTTGGATTTGTTGTACTTGCTCATGGATTTATGGAGAAATAGACAAAAAACAAAGACTTTTCTTCCTAATATTTTCACTTCATAATTTTCTTCCTAATAAGAGATGTATTATTTTATTTAATATAGGTAATAACTATATGACATAATATAGTATTATTTATTAAAATACACACAAGTTGAATAAAATAGACCGACGAAGCAACGATTCTCATTTGATTTTATGACATCGAAATATCATCAATTTGTCGTCATCAAAGATGTCCCATGAATCCATTCCCAAAATCCCCGTCTGCACTAATACCATGAAGTTTTATTTATCTCCGCACGTGCGCATTGTGCCCCGGAATGTCCGTCTGATTCAATTTTATTAATGGACTTGGAAGCTTGCCCCACTGACTGTGAACGCGACCATTCTATTTGTCGCGAGACGAACATCTTACATCGCCAGATGAGTGATTTCATAACCTATGCGCTCGTGTTTAGGTGTATATTTGAAAGACGACACCTAATGTTTGTTGTAGGGCTGTGACGTGTGACTTTCAGAAATGTACGGAAAATTTTAATTGAGTCATTAGTGAATATTTTTTTCGCACTTTTTTTGTCTAGATGAATTTTATCTAACGCTTTATCTGAACTACGCCGTCTCTTCTAAAATCAGAAATAGAATATTTCAATTAAATCTGACCTTAGGTTTTCATTCCAACTTTACTATTTATTCGAGCCTAAACATATTTAAAATTTAATCTCTAACCTGCCTATCTAATAATTCGAATTTTCTTTGTCAAAATTTAAGCCCCGTAACGGGCCAAAATTGGCCCGTAAATTCCTGAAAATAGAACGAAACTTCATATACGACATGGTATCATTATATTAGGTATATTTATACCACTGGGTCTCATGTCGGGCATTTGCATCGTAACACTAAATGGTCTAAACACATTATTCGGAAAGGTACCAGCCCTAAGTGTTTTCGAGTCCGCCCGAGACAGCATTGAGTCACATCTCTCGGTGTCAACAAGGCCGCGCTGAGTTAGGCGTTTACGATATTGCTTTTAGGTTAATTTACTTTATGATCACTCAATGTTTTCACATTCGATACTGGTCATGCGAAATTTACAACCATACTTAAGCATTATATACTATTATTTATATATAGTACTCTGCACCATGTGTTGCCGTCCAAAATTCTATTTCGTGGTATATTTTATGGTTGATATGTTTATGAATCGTCACGTTTAGTGTTTCCTTTGTTTATGCTATTTGTGGTGTCGTAAATATTGGAGTTAATGCACTAATCAAGTAATCGTAATCATGTGTTCGCATTACATGTTATTTAGATACTAGGTATTTCTGATTCACCCTGTGTCTGATTATAAAAAAAATACATACAGTGGAATATAAAACCTCCTCCTTTTTGGAAGTCGATTAAAAACTTAAAAAAATTGTTGCGCTTTTAGTCCTGTCAATACTTCAAATACAACTATACATAGGTTCAGTGATGATATGCCATGTAATTCTAAAAAAAAATAGAGTTACCACAAAAATAAAAATTCCTAATTATTTGTTTCAGAATGAGTTGGTAGCCGACGACGCCCATGTACTATGGCAGCGGTGAATTCGGTAAGATACGGCCCGGAGCTTATTTACTTCGTAAACAACGTTTGTCATCTATACGTATATCATATTCATGACGTAGACGGCTAGGAATAAACACGAATTATTTCAGACGTCAATGAACTGCGCTTTCAGGCCTTGGAATTAATACGATCCCTCTAAATAGACTCAAAAGTTACGTATTTCCAAATTAACATATATAATTACACACTTGTAATAAATATCTCTTGCAAATGCGTTATGAGAAACTTCAAACCAATTCAATAAAACCGCATCGAATTGATTCTGAAACAATATTACTCTGTTTATAACCAACAACAGAACCACCATTTCTAATCAACATAGCTTCCAAAATTCATTATTCGGTTATTGGAATACATGAATTAATAAACCTATGTTGAACATCGAACGGACAGTTATCCGCGATGAATTCAAACACTATAAGCTTTGATATTGCCGCTCCGAAATTATTTTCGCATTGCCTACTTTCTGCCTTCAATTTAATATCGTAAAATTCAGTGTTATTACGAGTGTACTGTAGTCAGCTCATTAACAAGGTTCAATCCGTCGTGAATCTGAACCATTATACACTTCACTAATTGGCAACATTTCTACTTCAGTGCCTGTACTGTGAGTTCTTCAAGCAAGTCTGTTGCCCTCGTGGAAGCGAGACGGTGCATTACACAGCGCGTAGCGGCGTCTCGCTTTCACAGTGGCTACAGACCTGATTTAAGACCTCATAGTACGGCTCGTCGTCCATCGTGTGATAAATTTCCGACGAAATCTTTATTACAGGAAGAACTTGCGTCAAAATTGAGACGTGTTCACCATGATCATTAATTTGTTATTTTAAATTTAATGTGCGATGATTAAATAGCTTTAAATAGTTTGAAGCGGTTTACACGGCTTTAAATAGATTATGATGACAGCAGACGTTGATAAAGTAAATTCTGTTTCGTAAATTATGGTTAAGAACTATGTTTTTATTAATGTATTTTTTTTGTTTTTTTTTTTTTTTGTATAGTTGATGCTTAGGACGGAATCTTAATAATATAACAGTATTAGTAAAGGTCAAACTTAATTAAAACAATTTTGTAAGTAAACCAATCAATAGATAATAAATCTAAATTAATTATTAAAATAAGGATTGCAATGGAAAATAATAATAATATCTTGGGACAACTCACACACGGCCATGATCCCAAACTAAGCAGAACTTGAATTATGGTAACCAAACAAAATAGATTTCGTATTTCTTAGGTTGTAGTTTTTTTATGGTGTGTTCCTACTGTGTTAATTTGTCTTTCAGTCTAGCCCAAACTTATTTCTGAGTCCATTTCAATAACACACAAAAAGCCTTCAGACAGATTACTTAAGTACAGTTATTCATTAGAATCAAACTAGATCTCATTATAGCTTACACGTGGCGTAACTGAATAATAACAATCGCTTCTGATTTCACAATTCATTACCAAATATATAACCCACTGTAATTTCCTTAGATTTATTAAATATGTCTCGATGAACTGTCAAAGCTATGGACGCGTCGAAAAAATAGTCGCAAACTGTTAGCGACTATTTTTCAGAAAATGGTACGATAATACGACGCACACTGGTAAAGTGAATGTCATTTCGCAAGAGTAATACGTAGCTGTCACGCACACCAGCATACTAAAGTTGGCTCGTTTAGTTTTGTTCTATTGTAGTGCGACACACTATCTAGACATATTTATAATCTAAGGTAATTACTTTGGAGACTAGAAGATAGCGCGGCTGGCGTTCGATATTTTACTTCTCAATATCTATATTTATATGTACATACTAGCTGTCCCCCGCGACTTTGTTCGCGTGTTTTAGTTTCAACGGTTTTTCATTTTTGCAACATTTTTTATTTATTCTCCGCTCCTATTGGTCGTAGCGTGATGTTATATAGCCTATAGCCTTCCTCAATAAACGGACTACCCAATACAAAAAGAATTTTTCAATTCGAACCAGTAGTTCCTGAGATTAGCGCGTTCAAACAAACAAACAAACAAACAAACAAACAAACAAACAAACTCTTCAGCTTTATAATATTACTAGCTGTCCCCCGCGACTTTGTCCGCGTGTTTTAGTTTCAACGGTTTTTCATTTTTGCGACATTTTTCATTTATGCTCCGCTCCTATTGGTCGTAGCGTGATGTTATATAGCCTATAGCCTTCCTCAATAAATGAGCTATCCAACACTGAAAGAATTTTTCAAATCGGACCAGTAGTTCCTGAGATTAGCGCGTTCAAACAAACAAACAAACAAACAAACAAACAAACAAACAAACTCTTCAGCTTTATAATATTAGTATAGATAATAAGTATAAGTATAGATTATAACACAAAGTCCGCCACCGCGTTTGTCTGTCAGAAGGCGATAATCTCAAAAACTATCAAACGGATTGGCATATCGTTTTCATCAATGGTAGAGTGATTCAAGAGGTTTCAAGTTTTGAGTGTTTTATTAATGTTTTGTCTACCTGTGCAAAGCCGGGGTTAGTCGCAAGTGTATAAAATTATAATTATCTACTCATTTAGTATTAAATACGTATGCTTCAAATATAAATAGTAAGTACCTAATAATAATCTTGTAGTATGAATGTAAAATGATTGCTCTTCTAACCATGTTAATAACCTCCGACACCAGCATAACCCAGACCAATTAACCAACGCATAAAGCCTTGGGCTTATCTTTACACAGTCTTATCGATAAACCGGCCTAACTTTAGGTACAACTCTACGGTCTCCACACTACCCCTCACTGTTTTATCTGTTATTTTTTCCCGCCATAAGGCCTCGTTTAGAGCTTAACAGCCGGCGATTGAGGTACATAACTGCCAGTTGGCTCATCAGTGCTCTCTCTCAGGTATAAAATGCCCAGATGGAGTAGACCTCTCTGGCCTATTTTTTCAAGAGTTTACTAGCTCAAGTTATCCCGGTTTGGGTATAATGGGTACCGTCCGACGCTCTGCCATGGACGCCTTCCAAATCGTATCGCATTTGAATAGCGACTGCATTTCGGCGATAGTCGTTTAACGACTTTTATCGATCTATATCTAAATTTCTTTAGTGCTGGCAGCGCTTTTTACTATATGAAAAGAAAAATAAAAATATCTTTAAATGAACTAAGTATTCAACTCTATTTCACAAAGTAAGAGTTAAAGTAATACATGAAGTCGATAGATATATATATTCTTGTGCCTTCACTCAATACATGTGTAATCCTTAGAGTAATAATAAGTAAACAGAGTGCGCCTAACAGATTATGAACTGTGAGCACCAGTATGAACAAGTAAAATCGTTAAATTAGTATAAAACAGAGCGTGTCGTTTTATTAAAACTATGTCAAAACATATTATTACCCCAATAATATGGAAACCATCGATATTTTCGCATAAACGTAGTCGCACCAAAATAAATCCACACTCAAATCAGTAAACGAGCGTAGTACTACAACTAAAAATTGGCTTACGCTCGGCGCCACGGGCCATGCACGCACTCTATACTTGTCTATGTATACTCCAATGTTTAAACATATTACGTCACATTCTGCTCTAATAAAACTATATTTTATTACTAGTTAGTACCAAATACAAACATGTAAATATTTGATTCGATTTGTTTACATAACGTCCAATCGCAATTTATTCGCATCAGCAGAGGGTAAAGCAATATTTTCGATCTATAAACCTTAATGTTTATGACTAATAAATATGCTTTTATTAATTAATATTGCTAGTGTATCTTATGTCTTATTTTTGCTATTGCTAACAGAGTATCTTTCCAATGGAAGATACCACCATTTTTTAACCTTTGTCGATAAAAAAACTTTATACTCTTTAATGTAAATAAATGTTTATAATGTATTTTCATCTTTTTTTTTATGTTACGGGTTTAAAATCTAATGACTTCAACTCTCGCTGAGGGCACGAAATGGGAATATCTCGGACTTGCACCGATTAAAAACACCTCGGTCCCATCCTTGCCTTTCCCGGAGTCCGGGTTTGCTAAAGCATGCTTGCGGGGCTCTAGTAGGCCTCGGTCCTTGTAGGACCCTTACTAGAGGGGTAGGTGTATAGTGCTTACCCTCACTCCTTCCAAAGACGGACGCGTGGGACTTCGTGTCCGTATCCTCCAGAGCCTGTCAGCTGATCGGATGACGAGGATGCACCATACCTAAACATCATTATTTGTTCGTCTTCAAACCTGAATGCCACCGCCACTTCATTACATAAGTGTTCAATAAAAGTTTGTCTGATGAGTTCTAAAGCATTCTCAGATGTTTATGACTCTACTTGACAAAACATTTGATTGCTTGAGGTTGTTACATTTAAGGTTTTATGCTTTTATATGATGATGCTTCGTTTAGTGAAATAATTACTGAAGTTTGTCTTATGGTTATAAGATTTAATGTTAGTTTAAATGGTTCCCGTTCTAACGTTGACGAGAGTTCCCTTTTTTTTTACATGTTTTCAGAAAACAATTTTTACGGTTATGAAAAAATATTTATTATAATTATATAGAATAGATTAATAACGATAACTTAACGTCATCTAGACGAATTTTAATTGGAATGATGACATTTTTAAGGGAGTAGGAACAATTTTATTGGAATCAATAATATATAAAAATTTGGTTTTTGGCGCTTGCATTTTGAGGACTCAAATAAGCCTACAAGCATTCTTTTTATGACGTTTTCAACGATAAATGCAAGTAAAATAATTGATTATGATAGCTACCTCTTTTACTTACGTACTCATTCTATCTTTTGTACTACTATTCAATAGTGAAACTTGACATATACCAGCGCGATCAAACTTTAAACGTAACTTTGATTATACTTATATAAATTATATATAATCAAAGTCGATAAATATCATAATTTTAGCTGAACATTGTTTAATGAAGACAAAATTTAATTTAATTAAGTATTTTAGGTGCCTATATCCCCGCTTCGATCACCGCAAGCAACTGTTGCAATCAATTCTAAATGAAGTTCTAAATATAAAAAGCATACTTAAATAACACTCTCCAATCTCATAAATCAGACGTAATAGATTTTAGACACACTTTCGGAGTGTAGCGCTCGTAAATCTCTTAGATTCCATTGTCAATCCAAGACGTGGCTATAAAGACATCACTCGCACGCACAACCACTTCTAAGACTTTAGTACTGGATTACCGCTGTCGTTTTAATCCGTCTTTTGTCATTAACCTCCCTACAAGGTCACATTGTAAGCCTTGGAGTATGATTAAGCTATAGAATGCAGACAAATTAATATTTATTTGAGTTTTGGTAAATTATACTACGGTTTTTCTTCACAAGAGTTTGCTTCTCTCTGGTGTTAGCTGAATTTAGTCTTAATTAGGTAATGAGTAAACAGCCAACGTTATAGCAACAGTGTGATATTATTAAGTATGAAAAAAAAACATTATAAAAGTACTCTGGATTTAAAAAACTGACATTTATATTTTATCAATATCCTTTGATGCGGTTGACGCTTCATCTATCACTTTTCAATTAGAAATAATTTTCTGTCTCAGTTCCGGACGTGGTCTAATTTAAACTCTAAGATTTAACCCAAGTTTCATCGAAGTAATCCAAGTAACCTAAAGCCTAATGTCTTCAGCGGATTTTACTGTCATTACCTACGTGCTTTTGATTTGAAGTTTACAGGCACATCACGTTACTGTGAGACCGGATTTTAACAAACACATGCAAAATAATCAGAGCGAAGGGAAGGGATTCTGTTTAGTTACCTAGTTTTTTCTTGTACATTGTCTTGCATTTTTACATATTTTAGTGGACGTCAAATTTGACGTATATTTAGAGAGTATCGGTTCTCGTGACGTATAAACAATTGGTAAATTTCCATAATAATAATAATAATGGTTCTTCTGGAGCCCTAACTACCGGCAGCTTGAACCCTGTCCCTGATGCACTAAATTTTATATTTTTAAAAGTATACTTGTTTTATTTAGAATATTTATATTTAAAAATGTTTATTATAATATGTAGGTAATATTATAAAGTTAAGGAAATAATAATAATAAAATTGTATTTATTTGGACAACATAAATTTATGGCAGGTATAACAAACGGATAAATGTCCTGCAATGTTTAACCAAGTCTTTAGAGCTCTAAACTCTAGTTAATTTAAAGGCTTTAATATCTCATTTCCTTGTTAGACCCATATCTCCAAGAAAGCTTACAAAAAACTGGGTTTCTTTCGGTTGGATTTATGCTTATTTGTATATTTTGGTTCGTATTATTTATAGACATGAAACCTGATTCGTGTCTTATTTCATCCGTTACCACTGAACGTTTCAGCCGATGATGTGTTCAACGTTTTACGAACCATTTAATTTTATCGAATGCAATGTACAGATTGTTATGAATCAGCTGGGAGTCAATATGCCAGCCAGATGGAACTTGTAAGGCGAGTGTCAGTTCAATTTATTTTTTACTCGGATGTATGTTTTTGTGTTTGATTTACGCTGGCCTTAGTGTCAATGGGGCAGCGATGAACAAGAAGATTCGGATTTCTTTTGACGTTTAACTGTACAGGTCTTTGTTGATGGCGTCTGCAAATGATATGGTAGGAATGTTATGACGGCTGTAAAAGTATAAAATTCGATTTTTATTTCCGTTTCTTAGAAAGAGATGCGTGTGGCGTGTGGCGGAACAATTTATAACTGATTATTCATAGCAGTAGAATTATTATTAGCTTTGTTTGATACACGTATAAACAACGCTACGATGTTGTACGTCGAAAAGCTTAGGAATTGTTTTACTGTAGTACTAACATTTTTCGTAAACAAAGTAAATTAAATTATACAATACTTTGTGACTACACAGAGATCTAAAGTTTTTCTTTTTTATAAGAGAACAACAATGAAAACAACTAATGAAATAGACACAAACAAGGGCAAAAAATATCACTTTGACTGTATCTCGAAGCAAGGAACTTTGTTTATCCTTTCGCGAGTAAAAGAAAAAAAAACTGTACTCTAGATAATGTTTTACAACTTATCAGTTAAATCAAACAACGTTCCGCCATTTAAAAGGCATAAAAAGGGAAAAAAGGGCCCAAGTTGGCTACTTATTCGGAGTTTTCGCTGGCGCGGATCGAACGGGATTAGGCTAATGAGCATCGGATTTTCCGTTCATAAAATATACAAGACATGTCCAGAACTTGATATTGGCAAATATTTAATGAAAACAAAATGAAGGTTTTCCGTAACGGCTTTGTTTAGAACCGATTTTGTGCACTTGTTTTAGTAACTTGAAAATGTTTAGATTTAAATTTCACGATTTGGAAGCGTCTGTTTTTTTCTGATATCGCTCAAAATTTATATGTACCTAGTTATTTTATTTGTAATTTATGTGATGATTACTATACTGTATTGCCAAGTTTATATAATTTATTTTTTAAGACTTTTTTGTTAATGTATTTAACCATACTTTGTGATGAAAAATTGCTTATTTTTGTATGTATAATCATATCATAATATTTCGATTGTGGTTACCAACGTAAAAAAATTACGAGAAAAGAAGAGCAATTCCTACTAATTTAATTTCGTGTCAGAACTTGTGGTCGCTTTATTTTAATGCATTCACTAACGCACTGCGGACACATTATTAAGTGTTTAGTGGTAGTTCGCACGACGTTTCGACGTCCCAAAATAACACTGTCGTGTAACATTCCCATTCTGAGGGAAATATAGCTTAACCCTCGCAATAAAATAAAAGTGAAAGATAACCGTAGGGTTCTGTATGTTCTCGAAAATAATATATTTTTATTGAATGTGAGTGCAATGAGTTAAGTTTATATCAATGTTTTTATAAGCGTCTTTAGGGAAGAAAATTTGATAAAGTATTAAGTATACTCACGGAGATGGCGGGATGACCTAGATTCACTTTAGTTGAACTGGTCAGTCGCGGCTCTTGAGAGAAACAATTGGAAGAAAAATGGGGAGGCCTTTGCTCAGCAGTGGGAGATTTTACGCTATTAATAAATATAAAAATAATAATTAAGTATACGATTTTTTTACCGCTTAGGTATTATTAATCTACACAGATCTGCAAACTATGTATATTATGACTGTGTCAATCTTTATTAAGACGAAAATACAAATACCATATACCATGTCAAAGTCTCTACACCGCTATTAAAATTCCAAACGAATGGAATGTCAAGAAAATGAGTGAGTGACATTCTAATATTGTAGAGCTACAACATGAAACCTTTTGTAACGGGGTAATAAAGGGCATTCTAGGCCTGAAGTGGACCGAGCGGAAATTTAATCTGACTAAGGACCCTTCTGTAACAAGAAATTTTGTCCTTAGATAAATGTCGGTAAGTAGGCAGGAATGAATGAATATTTCAATTTAATTAAAAATACGAGTAGAAATGTTGTTTGCTCCCGATTGCCCATTTTAGGAGCCATCTTATCAGATCTTAATGACCTTAGAGTGTTTTGTTTTGATTTGAGTAATGGTCTGTATTTTGTGGAATATTTTTGGGCAATTAAATTAACGTTCCCAGTTTCTTTGGGTTCTATTTTTACCTTGTATTGTGTAATTACATGAGTACTTATTTATAAATGTGGTTATGTTTGAAATATACAATATTTATTTGGATAATATTTGTGCGTGTACGATATAGGCTAATTAAGATTCCTTAGGAGAAGATTTCTCTGTGTTCAGACGTAGATGGAACTATTTATCTTGAATTAGTAAGCAAACATGTTCTGAATGATGACTAACATGAATTGCCCTTAAACTATTAAAAACATGCAATTTTATAATCGAACCTCTCATATAGTCGGAAATCGATTTTTGTAAGAGTTACAGTAAACCAGTCAGGTACCTACGTAGGTATTATGTATCAGAAACTTCAAACTATGTATGATATATACTATACTAGCAGTTTTGATGTCGGTTATCGCGGCAAAAAGCCTATGTCCTTTCTCAGGTTCTAGACTATCTGTGTACCAAATTTCATTTAAATCGGTTCTGTAGTTTTGGCGTGAAATCGCGACAGACAGACAGACAGAGTTACTTCTGAGATAATATTATTATTGTAGTGTAATAAATCCTATAATTTTGATCTTTTTCGTTTAATCGCTGGACCTTACAATATATTTTCTCGAGCTTTTAACTTACTTAACGTCACCTTATAACGTAGTTCACTCGAGAACTAGGTACATTCTCCTTCATTTTAAGCTTCTAATGACAGCTGGGATCAACGGCCTACCTCCCTCAGGAACGGAGGAGGATATCAAGCCTCCCGTACCTACTTATAACACAAAAACGATAATTTGTTTTTAAGCACTGGTAAATAAAAAATGTGTAATTTTTGAAGGTTCCTTAAATATTTTGTACATAAAAGATGGCTTCTTTTATAACAAACATTAATTCGTTTATTTAGGTACCTGCCTACGTATCAGATATAACAAATAAAAAGAACAGTATACATTTATTATGTGCATGCAGGCAGGAGTTAACTCCCAAGCCTAAAAAACTGCGCATCCTTAAACTGTACCATAAAATACAACTGAATCAATTTCGCTTCCATATATCGTTATTAGGCTCACCAACATAAAAAACCCCGCACGTCCAGCCAACATTTAGTTGAAAGATAAAATGTGGGGTTTTTTATCGCGTCCATGATGGCGTCCGAACCTCCATTGCTGCAGATAATGAACCTCTAGAGCCCCCATGGGCATAAAACTGAGGCTCCAAACTTCCCCTGGCCAGACACGATATCTCTTGACACACTGACTTATATATGACACTTTAGTAAGACACTTAACAAGATGGCAGCTTTATGTGGAGGATACTCAGATAGAAAAGTGATTAATTGACAGAGGGATATTGGACAAATTAGAAATATTTGTGGAGAATCAAACTTCAGGATTAATACGAACAAATAATAACCCTACCCCTAAATAAACAACCAAAAATTTAATGATATTATATCTAAAATAGACATGAAACTATTCCAAGAGCCTTTAACCAGACGAGTGGGCGACGGGTCCTCTCTACCCTTTTAGCGAGAGAGTGGATCACAATCGCTGACTTGACTCGCCCCTCTCGCCGCCGGCCATCCGACCGCCTTGGATACACGCCAATCTGTTTGCCCAACTTTAATTGAGATTATCCTATTTCAAAATAATTTTAAATAGCCAAACATAGTTTACAGAAGCAATCCCAAGTTCAATGATTACTTTATCTTTACTGTTGTCTGTGTAAATTAATTTGAGTAACTAGGCTGAGTAAATATTACAGAAAATATTATTATACTTCCCATTTCCGATGACGCAAATGCCAAATGCATCAAAACGTCACGCGTCAAGCGGCCGAATGTCTCAAATGACAAGTAGCGTAGGTCACGCGGACTGAAATAGCGAGGTTGAGTAACCACTTTAGAAAAAAAAATAGATATTAATATTATTTATAATGTCCACTTTATTCCGCTATCAAAGCAGTATTGAACGTAAAATTTTAACGACACCGCAGAGCGGGCGGTGCGGCGCGGCTTCGGGCGTCGGCAGTGAAGTGAGTGCGGCGCGCCACCGCTTTATAGCAAATTGGAGTCATAGCGGGTTGACACCGAGACGGTATGGCATTGTCCCATGTGACGGGATACAACAAGACCCAACGGGCTATGTCGAGCAGCAACGAGATGAGGCCATCGGACAGGTTGGATTCGAGCCAGCGATGTGTCCCGCCACTCGCGTGCCACGGGATAACAGGATATCTAGCTTATGTAGGGATTATTCAGACAACTGGGTCGCAGTTTCGTTTGTCGAGCGAAATTTTCAATGGGATTTAATGTTCAACCATCGCTGTTGATATAAGTAATTCGCATCAGTTTAAATTTGTCGAGCATAACGTTGGCAGCGTGACACGATCCAAAAACTGATTGTTCTACAAATATCGAAGTAAATAGAGTGCATTTGGAAAAACAATGTGAAAATGTTTAGTGCTGCTGGCCTAGATAATCAAATTCACATCCTGTAACATTATTTGTACAATTAGTCACGTTGAGTTTGTATTTATCTGGCTTAATTAACATTTTAGTTAGGTAAGTGGAATCAAAAAACCAAAAATAGCTTAACATTTGTAAGTTCAAAAGTTACATAAAAATTTGAAATGATTTGTCTATAATTTGTTTAACTAATACTAATTACCATTATTAGCTTAGTTACTGATTAATAATAGTTTAGTACCGTACATTGAATCCTAACAATATTATGCATGTCAGCTTTGTTTTTATTTCGTATTTTTTTCACGTTTTGCTGTAGCAGCGCTGACGATAAAGGAATCTGACATTCAGCCATTCTACTAATGGGAAGTCTGGGCTTACATTCTGTCATTTCGATTTAAGCCTGGAATTTTACCTTTTATCAAGCATTTATTCCCACAGGCACAGCTCCACGAACTATTGTTGTTGTCCACGGATTTTGAAATATATTATTATAGTTCCAATTTGCAACTTCATTAGCATTTTGTTGTACTGAACAATGATATAATATAATATAATATCTATAATATAATATCTTGGGACATCTCACACACGGTCATCTGATCCCAAACTAGGCAGAGCCTGTGCTATGGCAATCAGACAACTGATAAACATACTTATATATTTCTAAATACATACATATTATAGATAAATTACACCCAGACACAGAACAAATGATCGTGCTCATCACACAAAGATTCGTCCTGGGTGGGAATCGAAACCACGACCTCCGGTTTAGCAGTCAGGGTCACTAACCACTAGACCAACAGGCCCGTCAAATAGAAGTATCTTCGTTATATTCCTCTTAAGAAACAAGTATCCCAATGTCATAAAGGTATTCCACCTGACTATTTTAATTTTGTGGCCAAAAAACAAAACACTACTTGGGAAAAACAAAGACGTCTAGGCCCAACATTCCCTTCGGGAAAAAGAAAATCGTCTTTACGGTAAATCCTAAATCAATGCAGGTAAATTCCAATCATATCAAAACCTTTACCTTTTATCATTTAGAAACACTACAAAATAAACTGCTCTGAAAAAGAGATTACATTATACTGTTAAAGATAAAGTTGTTTTAGACTTCCCTTAGAGTACACATGGACAAGCATAGAGCGCGCGCATTGCTAGCTAAATGTACTATGCTCGTTTACTGATTTATTAGTGATTATCCGTGCGACGACTGCTCTTTATGCGAATATATCAACGGTTCCGATATTATTAGGGTAATATTAGGTTTTGAGACAGATTTAATAAAAAAGTGCGCTCTGTTTTGACACAATTTTTACAATTTTACTTGTTCATACTTGTGTCTACAGTTCATACTCGATATGCGCGCTCTATAGTTTATTTTATTTTTCTCTAAAGACTTACCACTGATGCTACAGGCTATACTTTCTTTTCAGTTTATACCGGACCTCTCAATTTCGTGTGCTATTCCGTCCAAGTGCCGTATTTAAAGAATAGGCCTGTCACGGCGCCCAGCATTTTAAATTTATGATACCGAATGGCGTCTGCCATTATTTATTGCCTGAATATATTTTATCGTAGGATTAATATGCTTCGGCGTGTTGAAAGAAGGTATTTGATTATTTTGATAAACGTATTATAATATCATAATTATTTTTGGTAAAGTTAAAAGTTATAATGATATCCTTTAAATCTATACTAATATTATAAAGCTGAAGAGTTTGTTTGTTTGTTTGTTTGTTTGAACGCGCTAATCTCAGGAACTACTGGTTCGAATTGAAAAATTCTTTTTGTATTGGATAGTCCGTTTATTGAAGAAGGCTATAGGTTATATAACATCACGCTACGACCTGAAAAATGTTGCAAAAATGAAAAACCGTTGAAACTAAAATACGCGAACAAGGTCGCGGGGGACAGCTAGTATTATAATAATTGCGTACTCGTTCAAAAATAAAATTAAATTCCTATTTATTTATCTGTCCCTAGTTTTACTCAGTAGGAAATAATAAATATTGGACGTTTCGACCGTATTAAGTATATATTAGATAGATAGATTGTAATTGAATATATTATATTCTTTATTGTACACCACAAAAGATACCGCATTTTAAGAGATAAAATAATGGCGGTCTTATCACTACTAGCGATATCTTCCAGACAACCTTTGGATGAACAGCAAAGACAGAAAACTAATAGATGGGGTAGCGGAGGTGTACCATTGTGGATAATCTATACTATAATATTATAAAGCTGAAGTATAGAATTAAGTTTGTTTGTTTGTTTGTTTGTTTATTTGTTTGTTTGAACGCGCTAATCTCAGGAACTACTGGTTCGAATTGGAAAAATCTTTTTGTATTGGATAATCCGTTTATTGAGGAAGGCTATATAACATCACGCTACGACCAATAGGAGCGGAGCATAAATGAAAAATGTTGCAAAAATGAAAAACCGTTGAAACTAAAACACGCGAACAAAGTCGCGGCGGACAGCTAGTGTAGATATATCGAAAATTAGCTATTTAAATAGATACAATATTTATTATTCTATATTTTTATAAATGTAGGCATACCCGGAATCACCGCAAAAAGAATTTACTAACCTATTTGCAAACTTTTTCAGATAAATTCATGAACAGTGAATATTCACCAACATTGAAATCTGATACACATCAAATATTTGTGACAAGCAACATTTTACATGCCAATTTTGTATGCCAAAGCAATCTAAAAAATAGATTTATTCCGCATCGTTTTGGTCCAAACTATGTCAATACTCGTACTAGTAGTAGATCGTACTAGATTTATCTATGTTGTAATTTTCATAGTTTCATTTGGTTTAATTTTGAGTTTATAACTATCTTATGGAAGTTTGTTAGTTTAGATATTGACCAGTAAATAATAATGGATGACTTGGTTTGATAAATAAGTTTACTCAAAGAGGCTCTCTACTCGCAATACTTCTGTAATTAATGTAGTTACATATATTTCTTAGCTAGGTTCTTAAGAAAGGTTTGCACCTTAAAGTATACGTAAACGAACATAGAGTGCGCGGATCGCTAGTAGCAAGCGCCCATTGTGGCAAGCGAAGGTAAAATTTTAGCTATAAGTACTACGCTCGTTTACTAATTTCAGTATTTTTCCGTGCGACGACAGGCTTTTATGCGAAACTATCGATGGTTTCGATATTATTAGGCTAATATCAGGTTTTGGGATAGTTTTAATAAAACGGCGCGCTCTGTTTTGATTTAATTTTTACGACTTTTCTTTTTCATACTAGTGCTCACTGTTCTTACTTGTTAAGAGCACTCTATAGTTTACTTATTTTCACTCTAAGGTTTACACATAATAAAAAGTCTTTTGAACTTATATACTAAAGCTTTTGAATCTCTAATACACATGCCACAATAAGACCCTAAACTACTAGGGTTCAATTAAAAAACAACATCGCCTCCCTTATTTGCGAGGAGGGCAAACTGTGCACTTCATAGGCGCACGTCATCTACATAAATTGGGGCAACGCGTGACACAGCCTCCATCTTGCGTGTCACGTAGGAACTACATTATTCCGCCACCACAAATCGTACGTATTTCACGAATATTCGAGAGTTATATTCAACTGTTTTTCTGTAAGGGCACAAAGTTGCCCGAATCAGCATTTTGGGCACACGGCTTCATGTAACAAAGGAATGAAATGTTTTCGAATCGTTCGTTCTTGTTATTCTTTACCTATTCTTGTAATATAATTTGTGGATTGAATTATTTTTATTTCCAAGTATGAAACTGATTAAAATTGACCATAACAAAGTCTTGCGACAATACCGCAAAATTAAATTAAATAAATCTCATTAGGGTAACTTAATACGAGTAGATAATAACTATAACTCATATAAATAAACGCGTAAGTTTTAGAAAATTAACAAAACACTACTTGTGTCGTGTTTCAAACTCTAAATTCCCAGTCCAAATATTTCTCATAGTTATTGTAATTGTTAAGTTAAACAAATTAAAAATTAATTAAAAGTGTTCAATCTATTTTTCAACAGCACCAGCTGTGAATAGTCCCTGGCTGTCCCTTTTCATTTTAGATTAAAGTTCTCAACGGGGTCTCTTCGTGTCGATCCCTACGTGTTCCTCCCTGAAGGTTTGGGTCCAATCCCCACTGTTTTTAGCTGAAATAAAAAAATAAATTATAATCCCCTATATTATTTTAGTCGTATAATCTCTTTGTTGTTCTCTCCACCTTATTTCAATCACCAATACATAAATTAAAGTGCCAATTGTAAACACAGTCTATTGCAGATATTTAAATGGTGAAAATCTAGAATCGAAAGGCCCTTGAGTACCAGGGGCTCACGTAGCAACAGGTCGAAGCTACCAAAGCCGACTGCCGAATGTACGGATGGAATTAAGCAAGAGAAAATATGGACAAACCTTTGCTTAACATAATTTTCTGTGGACCTTCCCTGATATTTAATATTCCGCTCCTAAAAAACCGGTTGGAAAGCAAGAATTTACAATGTCATATTAAATATGGGACGAATTGCATGAGTGTTTGTTTAGATGTTGGTTATGTACCTACAGGCTCGCATTATTTTACCTAATATCATTTTAGATACTAAATAAATATTGCTCGATGTTTAGTGTATAAGAAGTTAAATTTCTATATGTATTATATGACTTCCAAATATTAGAAATATAACTCGATATTCAAAATAATTTTTGTTCGAGCAAATCCATGGGTAAAACTAAGTCAAGTAAAATTAATAATTTTCTTACCCCATTCCTTGCTCCAAAACATTTCATAATATCCGACAGATAAATATAATATTTCCCCCCAATATTGATGAAACGGGAAGACATACAAATTCATTGTTATTTGTCTTGTATAAAGAATTTAATTAGAGCTTTTCGAGTCTTTAGACGTGAAATTAGATAGCTACTTATGAAGTGAGCTCCGACATAATTAAGTTTAAAACAGGTAGCTTCGAGCAACAAAATGAATCAAAATTAACCCAGCGCAATTTGACGGCACCGTGTCGACGGAATTTTCAATTTAATTAAATAATATTTTGTTTATCACATGAACAGAACCAGAATAGGAGGAAAAA
Organism: Diachrysia chrysitis; assembly: GCA_932294365.1. Lineage (NCBI taxonomy): Eukaryota > Metazoa > Arthropoda > Insecta > Lepidoptera > Noctuidae > Diachrysia > Diachrysia chrysitis. The sequence continues at coordinate 7,520,430 of OW028661.1, forward strand.
ATCCTCTCATTAGCTTTGATGTCGGAATAATTAAGTGCCCCTCAATAAGGTTTTATGCGGACATTACTGTACTCATAAAACCTAACAAATAAGTTCTGAAGAAAATTCTTTGACTATTTTTGTTGATGTTTTTTATTTGTAAGGTATTGATTTTCGGAGGTACTTCTTCCATGTATAACAAAATTTACATTCAGTTTTATGTCGATATTAGTTGGTTTATTGAAAGTTTATCAAGTACGATATAAAAATCGATTCTCGTCGACACGTATAATATCAATCTAACTAAGTTTCAAGCAAAGAACTGACGCAAGAAAAAAATCTTCGGTCTGTGAAGCGAGTATTTTTTTCACAATCCAACCACAAGCCAGCACCCTGCCTTTATGACTACCGAAGGACAAAACTTTGCTTGTTATCCGAGAAATATCACAACATATTTCGATGCCTTTATAGGGAAAGTTTGGGAAGCTGCAGTACTGAGTCAGGAATCATTGACCGGCCCTTCGATTGAAAACTTTTCGTGAGACTCTATAAAACCGATGTTATTATGTATTGAGACGTATAACGCCCGTAATTCCTGCCACAATATTGAGCTGCGGAACTTTGAAGCCGTGTTCAAGTGTTTGTCTATATTATTTATTTATTACATAAGTTCCGAGTAAGTTATTTGTTCACGTATAACTCAATAAGATTGAAATTAGGTGCGCTACTTATATAGTACAAAAAAGGTATATTAACATAAATAAGAAGTACGAACTTAAGTACGAAGTCATTGGGCGTTAAATCAACTGACAGCTTTCAAGTAACCATAGTAATATAGTAGACTAGCTGTTTACCGCGGCTCCGCCCGCGTGGATGTCGGTTATCGCAGTAAAAAGCCGATTTCCTTTCTCAGGCTCTAGATTATCTGTGTACCAAATTTCATTTAAATGAGTTCAGTAGTTTTGGTTTGAAAGCGCGACAGACATACAGACAGACAGAGTTACTTTCGCATTTATAATATTAGTAAGGATAATAGTAGCATACGTGTGTGCAACTAACCTAATGGTATTGAAATTATTATTGTATTAAAATTAATGTTTATATATATGTGTGTTTTAATCCGCTTTCAGTTGGATTAACAAGCACTCACCGTACGTGCTAACATAAAAATAATAGCAAACATTAAAATAAGCTTTCCACAATCCAAAAAGGAAAACAAACGCATTAAAATCCAATAACTCGGTAATTATTTATTCATACTTTAAATGTAACTTCATTTTCCAAAAATCCGCAAACTTGAAAAACGATTAAGAGTATAAAATAGGAAGTTGCAAACGTTAAATTAATTCTGAGTTCGTTTAAATGCGATGGAGTTTAATTACAAGATTTGTCAAATAATAAATAAAGAAAGTTTTGTCTACTCTCCCGCTGGCTTCAGATACCGCAACGATTTATACCTCAGCCTTCCTTTCCCTTTATTTAAGTTACCCCATAAATGCTAAGCATTGAATTTCTTGAAAACGTTTTTTTCCGTTCACGGTTCCATGATTATTGAGATCATTTGAAGTAGATTTGGAGTTTGATTAATTTCGTTTTCTGTTTATTAACTTCTTGAGGTAATAAAATATGGATGTACATTTTTACCTTAGTATTTTTTTGTGATTTTACTGGATTCAGTGGAATATTTTTACGTGGGTATTTTGTCTGCCTTCATAGTAGGTACTTCGACAGGGTTAATTTAATATCAGATTGTAAGATTTTCAATCAGAGATAGAAAAAACAACAAGATTTTTATGTCTGTACGTATTGTGGTTACTGCAATGTTAACACCAAAAGATCACAGTTTGACCATATGACATAGTCACACCAAAGAGACGAGTCGTAGTATACTCACTGCCAAAAATAACCTAATAAAACAAACGAACATAATATAAATTAAGCAACTATGTTAAAAGTTTACTAACACAGAGTTTGTCTTAATTTATCGTCCGGATGATCTGTCAGGGATTTGTCGTAGCACTGACAGATCGCGTTTTAATGCTGACGGTATCCGTAGCCGTGTAGCTTCGTAGCTGCGTAGCAATTAACGAACGAATTAGAACAGCCGTCCCTATGTACAATTTAACACTTATTTATCCATTAATGTAGGCTTTAATTTTTCAGCTTCCTGAATGTACGGATAAAATGCAATTGCATGGATGTGGTTTGAATTTGATTTATAATAAAAAATACAAAAAATGTAACCAAAGTAAAAATTCGGTAAAATATATAAGAAAAAAAATAACGCCATTTTAACCACACCTAAAAAAACCTTAAAATTTTAAGATATTTTAGTGTCTTGCGGCCTACTTTCTAGACAAGATATTTAGAATACTTAGAGCTTTCAGATGAAAAGGTTCTACTATTTTATAATTGAAAAAAGTACAGCAAAGTGTTGCTATGTTTATTGTGTATATAACCTTACTCGTAGTTCTGTTTTCTTTCAATGCCTCTGAAAAAGCTTTTAACTGAATACTCGTCTAATGAGGGACCAAACAAACAAAATCCTGTTTAATGACCGTACATATTGATGTTGACATTATTAAGAACATTCGTTTGACCAAAATCTAGGCATAACAAAGACAAAGTGTCAAAGCCTATTTGATTAAGGCTAAAAGAGATTACAGGCCTTTATCATTCCAACCTCTTTTCCTAAAATAATGTCAATGTTTAAATCGAAAATGTGATTAATTAGTACGATTTACGATAATCTTTCTTTTGTTTCTTATTTGCTTAAAGTTATAAATTTATTATTTATATAAAATGAATAAGGATTTACTTTTTTACAAAATATTTTGTTTTACCAATTTCTAACTAAAACCGGTCCAAAATGTTCAATTTACTTTCTATATTTATTAGATAAAGTCAATCTGTGAAGTTAATACTATAACTTTACACTTGGCTGCCTCTATTGATTAGGTATGCTTACATTCATCCTTTGCATTTACAAAATTAAATTTGATTTGGATAAATATAACCCTTGCGAAGAACTCTGGGAGACTGAACGCCAGGCTATCGTTACCGCAGTGTAAATTGACATTAATTAACGACCTTGTATATATAGCGGTAAGTTTCAAATTAGATCTTAGATACCTATAACCGAATTGTGGTTTTAGGCTTCGGCATGGTGCATCCTAGCGTTTAAATCATGTATGTATTACACTAACATGCTTATGTTACATGCATTCACACGACCAATCAACCTTATAATACTAGCTTATATCTGTTCCACTGTACAAATGCATATCTCACATAGTGAAATATATGATTTATTTATATTTGTATAATAACATGTTTCCAAATTAAATTTTCCCACATAACCAGCCCCTGTATCGAAGGGCCATTTCTACAAGCGCTAACTATAATATAAATGGCTTAAATAACATTAAATGTATGGAAATAACATTTCATTTCGTAGATAAGTCACATGACTTAGACTTTTCACTTCCATACATTTGAGCGCTATGATCAGCGTTAACTCTTGTAGAAATGTATCATGGCTAGAGCAGAAAATATCGAACATTGATCATCACGCTTAATCACTATAATTTTTACTTCCTCAAATGTATTTCTGTTAAATACTATCCATTTTATCAGCGTCAGGGTTGCAAATTAGAGTAACTATAAAAGTACTTAATTGCGAACAAGCAAGCAACTAAGCAGCAACGTAAACTTAAAAAAAAACTACCAGATTTTATCAAAATCGTAAACATTTTTCCGCATTGAACAATCCAACGCACAAAAGCCACAAAATTCAACGCAGCCTAAAAAACGCGAGCTAATGCGATTTGTCGCAGCGACTGACGGATGCCTCTCTAATGAAGAGGCTGACGCGACCGGTCGCAATTACCGCACAAATTAATGCCACTACTGCATTGCTGATTACTGCTTTGCAATGCTGAGTGTTCGTCTAACTGGCGAAATTAGAACCGGAAAAGTTGTACCAGGGTTTTCGCGGTTTCAATTCTGATTAGAGATTTCCTTATTCGTGATGCCTTTGAAGAAGTGAATAGTTTTGTTTTGTAGGTTATTTTAAATAACTTGAGAGCTCATAATATAAACAATAAGAAGTCCGAAGCCCCTAAGGCCTTCAGAGATTTTAAGGCCTTGAAGCCCTTAAGGTCTTTAGGCCTTAAAAGCACAATACCTGTACCTACCATATATAATAATACGGATTTCTTTACTCGCGAGACATCTTCTATCAAAACTTAATTTAGGTATTAAAATATACATTATTATTATCTACTGCTAATTAGGTAATATTTCTAAAGCTTGCTAAAAGTAAATTAAATGAGCCCCATAAATCCTAATACTTCAGAAGTTTCTAAAGACTTTAATACAAAATATTGTAAATATACCAAGACTTCGACACAATATTTATTTTAACGATGTTAATTGAAGTGGGCAGATCAAAGCTACAAAATCTTAAAACGAAAACGCTTTGCCCCAATGAAAGTAAAAATCGGTTACTTTACGACTCCATTACCCTAAATAGGCCTTTAACATTAGAATTTAATTGGATCATGTTTCTTATGCAGACGTAGTCGAGTCATATATGCATGGATGTAACGTATTAATTATGTATATGTGCGTCAAATACGAAACAAAAGCTCACATTTCCACATTATGCGAGGAACGGCGCCCGAAGCATACGAAATGAAGTAGAACCAACAAACCGAATTGGTGCTAGCATACGTTACGTTAAGTGAAATTTTATGCCGTCTCATAAAAATCCACGTGCGAGGGACGTGGCCCCGATTAAAGCCGAGCATGGCCTGCTAGCCATAGGTGCAATGCAGTCACGCGAAACCTTTATTGTTGCTTGTAATTGTGAGGTTTTCGAAACCGTACATTTAGGTGAGAACGTTTTGTATTTGGTATACATTTCTCTTGTATGTAGGTTACTATTAGAAATATAAGCTATTTTCATTCGCGCTGAATACGATATTATAAAAGTGTTTTCTTTGAAAATTACCTGTAACTCCTTACGTCATTTACATTTTGATACAATATTAATTATGTCGATTTTATATCGATTGCCTACTTATCAAATATGTTTGTTCTTAAATATATAGCCAAGAACCAAAAAAAATAATAATAACATATTTGACAGTCAGGTGGAATTTTACCAGTGAGACGTTCAAATTTTAACCGCAGCAAGCCAGTATGAAGTCAAAAAGTAACGTACCTACAAACAGTTATATTTACTTACCCTACTAACACATCATTAAGTACATATCTTTCTAACGATAGTGAACGTTCATAGGGTTGTATATTCCGTACATTGTGCTACAGTGCTAGTTCCGAACCATTTACCTCGACTACTGAGCTAGTCGTTTGTTTCTACGAAATTTGTTGCTCTTATATTTTGTTCCCTAGCACAAAATATGGTAGTTCACAAAGGTGAATATGATTTACGTGCAGTATGTTTTTTTAACTAGTAATGAATATCTTTTTTAATTTTATTTGGATACTAGCTATTGCCCGTTGCTACACCCGCGTGTGTGTCGGTTATCACGGCAAAAAGTTGCCTATGTTCTTTCTTAGGATTCAAGCTTAATCCAATTTTCATCCCAATCGGTTTAGCGGTTTAGCCGTGAAAGACATAAAGACAGACACAGTTACTTTCGCATTTATAATATTAGTATAGATATAAAAGGTTAAAAATGACAAGTTTTAAAAATTCAAACATCGTAATGTAATCAAAACAAGTTCGGTATATTTTAACTGAGCTCTTTTTAAATTCTTTGTCCAAACACGACCGGAATTATTTCACCTACATAAAATAATAGGGTTCACGAAACGACCCTTCCGTAATGTTTGATATTCATTGCGTAAAATGCTTGTAACAACAATCATGCATCGTGTGCAGACCCGTCAATGTATCGCGAACATACCTGACATATCGTTCGGAGATACAAAACGATTGTGTTGCCACGCTTCCAATTTCCTGGACAAGAAAAATGGATTGAGACAGATACATTCAGGGGTGTAGGGCTAGCAGAAACAATATAATGCTTAACGGAGTGTCAATACTATGTTTGGTTTGGGTTTTTGTATTTAGATTAATTTTAGTACGAAACCAAGAATGAGGGGAGGCCTTTGCTCATAAATTATATGACAATATATATGCTAATAATGCAAAATGTTTTTTCTTAGTATTGTTCTACGTTTACCCAGTCTTTAAAAATCCTAACAAGTACTTAGATATGTAATAAATGATAAAAAATGAACTTACTAAATCTGTGATTCGTATAAACAACCGTCTATGTAACCAGCCTAAAAAAAACTCTTCTTTTTTCAAATATCATCTTCCAATCGTTATCTGACATCCAGTTGTTTGTATTTAGAACGGCAACCCAATCGCAGTATTTCACTATTTTGAAGTGAGTTTGATTTGAACTTCGAATACCTATGGGAACAAAGTACACAGACACCGTTAAAAAAATGCCAGTTTTAAAATTGGAAAGTATTTTCCGTGGCGAACAAAGCACTGGCCGGTATCAATACAACTCGCACCGTTCGAAACTGCACCAATATCATGTTTTCGGCGTTAAAATAAACTTTTAAACCTTTCGCCGTAGTTGTACGAACGGCATATTATATTCCCTCGTATCTGGTTCACGTGCAATTTGAACGAGTTGCGTTTTTTTTACAAACATTTTTTTAGCGGCCAAAAGCTACTAATCAGGGTCTACGAATCTAATACCTAACTAAAGTGAATCTCCAATGTTTCATTAGTAGTATATGTTTAGCTACACAACTATACAAATACTATTTTTTTTTTCTCATATCGAAAACACATTGGACATAGACAACTCTTTTTCCAGACATTTAAAAATAAAAAGTGATATTCCAATTTTAAACTTAGTGAGTGATCACGTTGCTATAGTCACTAATGAATATCAATATACCTTGTTTAAACATAAGAAAATACATTAAAATTTAAAATCAGTATTTCAAGAGTCTTGCAACCCTAGTTGAAAGTGGAAAGGTTTTAGAAAAGCTAGAGTCCGGCAGATCTCAGCACTCGACACAATGATGGATTAATGGCCGCCCGGGGAATACCCGGCTAGAATTTAAACTGCTCTTGAAGAAACTTTTTAAATGTAACGATATAGTTGTACCTGGTATCAGATGTTACTGACTTATAGTGCTACGTACTAATGGATGGAACTTATTATTGATGGAGTCCGGCAAAAATAATTTAACTTGCTGTTAAATAGGGACTTTTGCATAGGTACAAGGCGAAAAAACATACGATTTTTATTGAAATTTGTGTTTTATCAACTTAATTTAATTTTGTTGTACACAAGTTATTATAAGTTAAACTATAATAAAAAATAAAATTATAAATTATACTGCCATAGGTACAACCACGTACAAAACATGTTTTCTAAAAAGCATTTGAATTACCCCTTTTCTGCACAAAACTATGAATCGGAATTGTGTAATATGATATTATACACAATGTAATGATTAAAATGTTTTGAGAAAATCGGATTACTTTTTTTAATACCTCTATGTAACTAAACTCGTATCTCTATACTTTTTTGTTATTTTTCCTTGTTTTAATTAAGATGTCTTTTTTTCAGGTAAGTGACGTCCGATTTGGAAGATCAACGGTGTTGTGACGCTATTTTGCGGCAAGTGAAATTTATTTTAAAATATTACAAACGTGTACTTATAAAGTGCGATGTATGTGTTTGCTTAAACACAGGCATATTACTAATATGCAGATCTCTTAAGCACAAAGGTTAGTGCGTGCACTAACCTATAATGTTTATATTATTACTTAGAAAAGTATTACTTTCTAACTCCAACCTCGTGAGGTTGGAGTTAGAAAGTAATACTTTTCTAAGTTAGTACATAAATCTTTCTGAAGTTAAAATGAACCTTTACTCCTACTTATCGTAAAAACACCATAAAATACTGTACGCCACTGAATCAAAAAGTATGTAATAAAGAATTACGAATTACAAAAAAAAGCCCTTGGTAATGAGATCAACAACATATATAATAATATAACTATAAAATAAAACAAAAAAAGAACACAAAGCACATTTCCAATTCAATAAACACAACATCGTCACTTCAATTGAAACTGCAAAACAATAAAACGAACGTGACAACGCACAATAGATAGAAAATTTAAAGAAAAATAAAAGTAAGCCTGGAAATAAACACGCGACGTCAAATACACGATAAGTTCGAGTGTCGCGCCGGTCACTCTAGGACACTACAAGAAAGTGTAACATCGAAGCAAGAAACTGCGAGACAAGAAACATTGCGACAAGAACATTGAAACAAGAAAGACTGCCGTTCAAGTGACGCTTATCAGATAAATGTTATATTTTATGACGTGTTTGCTCTATTAAGTACTCCATGGTATTGTCTTGCGTTGTGAAAGGTCTGCTACTGTTACTGTTTTGTGTGGACATAACGTTTTTAGAAAGCTTCGGTCTTAAATCTATGGCATAGGTTTCTATAGTTTAGAATACAGTAATAAAATATTGAATATACTTAACATTAAAAAAAATAAAGACATGCTTATCGATTTACGCATTATAAACTGATTGTGGCACCCGACGAAGGGATTTCTATTGATAAATAAGGTTTAGGTATATTTACTCGAAACTCTTTTGGTTATTGTTTTTTGTTATCTTTAAATAGTACCTATATTAGAAAGTCGTTTCCACTATCTGTACGCTTAGATCTTTTAAACTACACGACGGATAGAGTGATTCAAAAGGAAGATTTTTGTGTATAATTAATTAATGTTTGGTCTATCCATGCGAAGCGAGGGCGGGTTGCTATTTTATTATATACCTTACGTATACATAAGTATATATATTACAAACAAATATGTTAATTACCAGAAAATAAATGTCTAGAAAAATAATACTCGGTTGAATCTAAACAACAGTAGCTACAAATTCGCAACCATTGTCCTACTGCGCCAATTGATTTGGCTAATGTAAGCAGTATGAATCACTGAAAAGCAAAAAACAATAGCTGACCGACGCTGAGAGGGTGCCAAATGCCACTCCTTATTATAGAGGGCTGTAATTAATTATAATTAACGAACGTTAGAAATAAACTAAATAATTATAACAACATTCAAAATAAACATCTCGCCTTCTCTTTGAAATTGCTAATATTTTAAAAGTACCTAATGGCTGGTTCGTTGTTTGCTTGGGTTCCTAGAACTATTGTAAAAAAATAAAAAAAACTTTATTGCAGAAACATGTATAAGGATTATTTAACTTCCAGCCAGACTTAGATACTTTTATTTAAGCTTTTTTTCTGCCTAATATAAAAAACTGACCAAGTGCGAGTCGGACTCTCGGGTTCTTATGGGGACAGGCAGACGGACGGACGGACGGACCGATGAACAGCGGATGCTAAGTATACCCTACCCTAAAAACTCCAAACATAACAACTGTATTTTTCTAAAGAACAAAATTCTAATTTTTGTAATGATTATATTATATTATGTACCTATAGAATTAAAAACCTATCAAATTTAATATTTATTGTAACTACGTAAAAGCTTTATTTGAAATTAACACATTTTCTACAGGATTATAGCTCTTGTAGCTCTACTACATTTCATGGAAAGTCTCTTAGCATTATTTCATTTATTTACAAAGAACTACGTGTTTGCAAGGCATTGTTAACTAGCTTTGGTCCGACTCCATTGCACAAAACAATAGTGCAGTACACACCAAACAAACGTTTTTATCGAGCCAAATAGGACGCTATTGCAGTTCATTAATCAGTGCATTGTAAATTCCCCGCCTTACCGAACGGAGGACGAAGGGAGGTGCTATTATAAAAAGTATAGCTATGAAATATCGCGGCCTAGAAACGTCACTAGCAGGTTCCTTTAGAGAAATAATTTCCAATAGCCGGTAGTCCCTTCCGTGTGAATGGCTGGGAAATTTGTCGTCTTTGTAGAGGCTTTAGACCTCAAGGAACCCACTACGAGTTTGTTTACGCCCATAACAAATCGATTTCCACTGGTTTGGTTGTTTGGGCTCAAAGCTGGTCATTTTGAATGGTTTGTTGTGGCGTGTCTAACAAGAAATGAGAATTTCAGGGGAAGTGTAAATGAAGTTTCTATATTACATTTACAGGGAGTATGTTGATGGAATGATTGATAGTGTAGGGTTATCTAAACTAAGCTTATTATTGGACTGTTATTTTGTGGTTGATAGTATGAAGTCTAATAAGTCTTCGTTCTTTTCTAACTTAATCTAGAGACCTGTGCCATTACTCTCCAAGTTAATTTTAATTCTAATTCAATGACAATGCAAAATTGATATTAGTTTAGTAGGCAGGAGATTCGGTTTTCTTATAAAAAATGCTGTCAATGAAAGGAACTGACTAATCTAAGCATTGAAAGTATATTTTGTGCTGTGTGTTGTTTGTGTGCCTGCTAAATGAATAACAATTTTGCATTGGCATTGTATTGGAATTAAAATTAAATTGGAGAGTAAGGGCACTGGTCGTATAAAATTTCTTTGGCATGATTAACCCTAACTAACTATAAAAACTTGTATGAAAATTCTTAAATAACCTATTCATTTCTCTCTCAGCAGCAGTGGGTAGTAATTCCTGTTTATTTTCACCATCTTGCGTAATAAGGCGTGAAAAATCGGTACTCAGCACGTATTTTATGTCAGTCTGTGTCATAAAACCAGTACCCCATGGTACAGGTTCCATAAAATGTGGTATACCATGTATGCAGTAATAACATCTTATGATATAATGGCATATACCTGTACTATAATATTATCTTTGTGACGTATGCCTTGTTTTGTTGTCATTATAAAAATACGAGCAATAAAAGATTCAATGGAAGGTTTATTTAATTTTGTTTTTAGGCTTTTAGTCGAGAATATATCCACATTAATACTCGCAATGTGGAAATTGTAGTTAATAAGTAAACGTAAAGTAAATTCACAAAAATCGTCAGAAATTGAGTGCATTGAATTATCATATGTGTATAATAACTTTCGTGAGCGCATATTCATAGTTTAGGAATATCGACGGTTTACTCACGCACATTCTGATTGAGATTGCTCGACTAGTTTCATAATAAATAGGAGTCCTTAATCATGAGCTGACGCGACGGCGGCGGTGTCGCAAGTCAAAACGCATCATATTCCTAAACAATTGTGACTTTATATGACAAATTCTTTAGACAAAATCAATTTATTTCGCATTGTTCGTATTTTCTTTTTTTTAAATAGGCTACTTGCAATGTGTAGGGAATTAACATTATTAGCAATATTGTTAACCCCACCAACTAAGCTAAATATGCTTGAGTCTGAAGTGGGTTCACGTCAATAGTGCAATGGGTGGGGTTCGAACTTGCGACCTCTCGATCACAAAGCCATCACCCTAACCATTATGGTATTGATGCTTATTATTACCTTTACATAGTTGCCAAACGATACGTATTAAATGTTATAATGATGTGTTTATCCGTATTTGAATTAAACCCACAAAAGCATATTATTTACTTACGGTACCTATCAGTCAACTAGTGTACCTATATATTTATAAACCAACCATCATATAGAATATTCAAAACCAGCTTAGCGAGTGCTTTACATAAAGCTAAAATTTTACTTTGAGAGGAAGCACTCTTCTAAAAGAGTATATGTTAAGGTCAAAGCCTGGCCACATAAACTCAACGACCCCGTAACTAACGGGAGTAAAGAGTTAAACCTCCCTTTTCATACAGACCTTGGACTCAAAGGAGCACAGTGGATATACCTACGGAGCCATTACAATACATTTTATACGTGCGTGTTGTGTAAACACACTAACAGATTGTTTAAAAGTGGTAAAAATATAAAGTTATTAGGTAACAGTAGAATAATAAAAGAAAAAAAATTACCCCGTGTTTTAAAAAAATATATATTTTATTAAAAAATATTGACATAGGTACCTTTTATAAAATAAAGAAGAAAGAAAAATATTCAACTACAGTAAAATTAATTAGAGCAGATATCTGACATTTAAAAATATAAAATACTACAAAAAATACGTCGTGGAAAAACAACAAAGAAACTTTCAAAACACATCCCAAACCGTAAAAATAACAAGTGAACGCAACAATAAGCTATAAACTATTAAAATACCCCTGGCTACTTCAGCCGGCCTAAAGAAATTACCCCGTAAATTTCACTCGTCCTATTTCTGTCGAAAACAGACGGCAAATAATTCCCGATAGGTACCCACCAGTACCCACCATACACCGATATTCCATCATCTATAGAATGAGTCGAGGCTTCTCAACCGAACAAGATCCTTTTCAACCCATAGGGCCTTAAAACCAGAACCCGCTTTTCATTTACCTATCTTTGAGTAATTGAATGGGACATTGATGCTACTTATTCGAGCGGAATCGATAGGGGAATATATTGAATTGTGATGTGTATTCCATTTGTGTTGGCATTACGACTATACTTCGCTTTGTGTTCCATTATGCTGGTACTCTTCTAAGCGGTTTAAAATCAGTTGCATTATTTTTGCTTGTTTTGTTTGACAATGTTTGTGTTTTGTTTCTTCGGTATTATGAATTTGTTTACCGAAAAGTATGTAGATATATATCGGTAAAGTTTGTAACTATTCTTGAGTTTTGAGTCCACCAAGAACACATACCTTTCAAATTCTTGATAAGTAACAACAAAGCAAAATATTAATTAACAAATAAAGTTAGGAAAGCTGTTCATACAAGTATATATAAGTTAATACGTAAAGTCTCAAGATTCGTTCAGTCATTTTAAATGGCTTTATATTAAACAAGATACAAGATGCCATAGGGGACGTTACGTTCAAACAGTATGGACATATGACATAAAAAAAATATAGATTTTAGGTTAATAAACGCAATTTAAACAAACTGTAATATTTACTCAAAATATTACTAACATAATAATTTGAGTACCAATATTGAATTGATTTTATTCTTTGATTGTCGTGTCGCACGTGGCTACATCGCTTTTCAATGTGCAAGGATTCAAATTCATTAAATAACGGACTAATTTGTCGAAAAGTAAAATTCTACTTTTTGATGAAATCACCGATTTCGTTAATGTTTTTAATATGGACAGCAATCATGAAAACAAGTAGATATGTTATTTATTTATTTCCTATATGTCGAATCTATACTGTATAGTTTCGCTGTCAGCGTGGTGTGAGGCCTCTAATATGTTTCACTATTTGAGACAGTCTAACCTTAATAAAAAGCAATAAGTAGATTAAGCGAGTCATAGTTTAGGAGTGGGGGCTAACGACGTCATGCTGGCGTACAAGATGCAGGAAATTGTGATGTCATGCGACATTTCAAATCAATGTATCTTTGTGAATTTTTGGTTAAGTAAAATAATTTGAGGGAAATGAAAAAAAAACACCCTACCCCAATAGTACCTACGCACGTCGTGTGTTGTAAACGAGTTTACAAAATGAATAATAATACCAGCCTATAGATGTCCCACTGTTAGGCACAGGCCTCTTTTCATATAGAGAAGGAACGAGCATTGATCACCAAAATTGCTCATTGCGGGTTGGCGATTTCAGATTATTGGAATTCAGGTTTCCTCATGATGTTTTCAATCACTGGGTTGCAAAATGAAAGTGAGCCTTTAACTGTTTGAATTCAGCTTATCACAGAACCTTCTGTTTGCAATTCCTCACAAAATAAACGAAAAAACATCGCATCTATCTTTCACAACACAAAACCCGCTAGATTTACAGCAATCGTGAGCATTGAACCCCTAAACCTTATCTGAATTTCTATTGTCAACAACTGAAAGTATGGAGACAGCGCGACGCCAAACAAACGAATGCTAAGTAAAACGCGATAAATCAGAATCTATCGAGTGGTGACGTTGGCCGCCAGCTCGTCCAACAAGAACCGTGAAGAGTACCACCAATATCTGGCCAATATTTGCTTAGCGCGTATTTGGGAAACTTATTTCCATGAGCGCGCAGCCACGAGGGGCGTCTATGTCAACATGCAAATTCGCTTTAGTTCGGCGCATCTCTGTTTGAACTGGGGCTACGGCAAACGGAAACTTTGCCTTACAATGTATAAAGACGTTCCAGAGCTCGTCTAATGCGGTGTAAAGTTAATTGAATGATACTCCCCTATAACGAAATTAGCTGACTTTAGTCAGGATTTATCTTGATACCTCTTCTGCTAAATGTTTGGATAGAAAATTTCATTTGTCAGTTTGCTCGTAGTAAGGCGGTTTTAAATATAAGAATCAACCTGAAGTGGTGCATGAGCTTTAAAATATTTAATTGCCTAAGGCTTCAGAGTAAATTATGTTCTAATTATACTTTTGAATTTTTCTCATATTAAATAATAAAAAGTAATTAGATGTGTAAAAAAACAAAAGCATTTAAGGTTCTTCCAAACTAGAAAAATATCCTAGGCCTATTACGTTTTCACTAAAACAATTTAACATTTATAGAATTAGTTTACAAATTTCCTTCACTACTTACAAAACAAAATAAAATAAAGACTTAAGTACTATCCCATTCAGTATAAGCAATTGAAAAATCAAAGACAAAAGCTCAATTCAAGAAAATAAAAGTCTCTGGAATGTTTGGATTTCGGCGCTCTAGTGCTGTGCCGAAACAGGAAAACATGGTCTTAGGACGTTGAAACATGTCCCTTAGGAGAAAAGAGGAACAATTTAGGAAGGCTTGCGACAAATCTGCTCGGCGCAAAATTATTCCCGAGTTGCCTAACAGATTTTAACAAAATGAGTTACACAAACATAGTACCTATAATGTTTTGACGAAACTCCACATACCTATTTTTTATTCATTTTTTATTTATGTACAAACAATGAAAATGAAAAATAGACATAAAGAAATTGTAGGTGCAAAGGTAATGCTTATTTCTTAAGAAATTTCTTTCAGCAGAACTATTTTATTTTTCTAAATCTATAATTTAGAAGATTCAGCTATTGTGTACATACACAAACTTTGAATCTACTACTAACAGTAGATTTATAACCATTTTTTTTTAATCAGACATTAAATTCTCTTCTAGCAAAAAGCGAAGAAATTAGTTTTACATTTTTAATAAAAGACTTCAAGGAGTCTTAAAAAAAGAAATCCCAGAAACAGTAACTTAATTTTACATAGAAAAGCCAACAGTCGCAGTTGGAAACTTTACAATACTTTCTAGGATTTATCTCGACCAACTATTAAAGAAGTAATTATGATGCTGCTGCCAGCAGTTGATTAAAATACGTAAAATATTTATTTATAAAAGAGAGAAATACTTATGATGCTTAAAAAATATGGTATTTTTCCTTTATTTACATTGTTTTTTAAAAAAAATATCTAAAACAAGTTTTAAATTAATTAAAATACCCGCACACTATTTTTCTATTTTATTTTTTTAACACGTGTATTTAGTTCAATATTGGCGTAATTACCTACAAACTGGCTAAATAAACATAGACAATAAATGCGAAAATCATTTCTCTTGTGACTCAAAAGCAAAACACCAAAATAAACGTATAAAAGCTAAATCAAATATTGAATGTGCAAATGATATGTATGATAGCAAACAGTCGGTAGCTTTTCCCTTTGACATTTCAGATAACTTTCCGTATTTACATGAATATTTCCGCAGTTGAGTGAACACAGTTTACTGATAATGCACTTTTTACAGCATTTTGTAGAACCCGGCGACGTCAGCAAACATCTCTTTGATGCAAAGTTTGTCTCGACTCTCGATTCAAGTTCAGGAAAAACGCGATGTGAATATTTTTAACGCAATTAAAGTTATTTAGAAACTTGGTTTTTTTCGTATTTTTATATGAAGAAGAAATTATTTTTTAAATAAATAAGTAAACGAAACATGAAACTGCATATACAATATTGATTCGATTATTTTAGTTAACGCGTAGCGGATCGGACAAATCGCGTAGCTAGCGTAGCACTTGCCGCTGCGTAGCACCCATAAAAGCCTGCTAACATCATCATAATAATACCTACTTTATATCTAATATTTACGCATACAAAATAAAGAATCTTGATTTATTTAAGTGTGTAATCCCTAAATGACTTGAAACCATGTCAAAAGGACTTCTGGCAGGCCCAACTAAAAAGCATGAACAAACAAAATGCAAAGAAAATACCTTCACGAATCCAATCATTCTAAAATAAAACAAGGAAAAGCTATAAAACGCCTTATCAGGGTAAGATAAAAGATGGAGGAGGACAGGGCGACCCTCGTCTGCAGAGAGGCAACGAGACTTATGTTACATACAATACGATACTTGTTTGAAAGACGACATTCTGACACTTGACTAGAGATCACGGATGCTCAAAGAACACCGTGCTTCCTTGGCATCATGTTCACGTGACGTTTGGTTTCACTAATAGTATGAATATCGAAGTCATGACAGCCAGTAGTTAAGGGCATGACCGTCGTTCACCTAAAATAGTTTTGACAAAGTGACGTTTAATGCTAAAGACTAAAAACTACAGAATATATTTTGAAGGAATATTCTGAATCTCACTTTGGACCTTGAAAAAAAAGCTTGATAAACCCTATTAGCCGTGTCCCGCGGTTTCACCTGCGTAAGTAGTCCCCGTTCCGGACATTTTCCATGATTTTATAGTTATTCTGCTATTCGGGGAGGAGACGAATCCATCAAAACAAAGATCATGAAAATCGGTCCACTCGTTCTTGAGTTATAAATCCCGTAACTAACTCAACTTTGTTTTAGTATAAATATTAAACGCTACTCCAGAATTTCTCTCCTTTAAAAAATTCGAAATCTCATTTTCAAAAGTTTTAATTTGACGCCACACATTAATTAGTACCAGTCTGCAAAAAATACATCAATAAAAATAAAGCTAACAATTCCAGAACACATGTTTAGTAATAACGCAAACCAAACAAAACAATATAAGTTCCCAAATCATGCAAATAAACAAAAACTTTTTCAATTTACAACAATACCTTTACAAATTTATAAAAGGGAGCGCAAACTGTTCGGACGATCTATCTTTGAAAGACGTGTTTAATCGGCAAGCTACGGCTCTTGCCGACAGCAAGATTAAGCGATACTGAAACACTGAGTTTTCTTTCTTAAGGCCACGAAGCTGAGGTAACTGCGATATCATTGTGGACGCTCTAATACGATGCTGAGAACGAGACTGTGTGGTATACAATGGCTACGCTGTATAGATTAGTTTACGTATCTTTTTTTTTTGTGTCAGCTTACCTGACTAATCTTGATGACCTGACCTTGAAATCACCGAATGAATTTTCGACTGTTTAGCTAGAAAGGACAACTTATTTCATTATTAATATAATATTTTATATGTTTAGTTGTACGATACCAATTATGAATGTTTATATTTGTATTTTTAATCTCGCTATTCCATATTAATTCATAATCTATACTAATATTATGTAATATAATTGCGAAAGTAACTATGTCTGTCTGTTATGATTTTGCGGCTAAACCGCTAAACCGATTTTGAAGAAACTTGGTATTTGGATCCAAAGAAAGAACAGGCTACCTGTTACCCACGCGGGCGAAATCGCAGGCAACAGCTAGTAGTCCAAATCAGAAAGTATCCCGTTTGAGGGATAAGGTTTTTTGCCCAGCGGTGATAATGAATACTACCTAATATAAATAATTCTATAGGTAACATTTGCGCAATTTTGGTCAAACCAAAACACAAAATCAAACCAGTCTCATTAAACTAGTATCTGATTTTCATATTATTGAGTGTTGTTGAACAAAGCAGTAACGAAATGTAATTCGGTAGTGAATTGATGAAACGTGTTCAGTAAACTGTACGAGTCATGGTGGTTAATGCTCGCTCAGTGTATGCATGTCCCGATACTTTATGGGTTACGTGAGCATTTTACTAAGGCAGGCCACTTTGACCTTAAGTAGAAAGAACTTTTCAAACTGCAGAGAAATTTAAGCTGCTTTAAATATATTTTCAAAATGTATCAGGGAGTAGAGGTAGCGAAGATTTTAAATAAATTAAGTTCTAGATACATTAATATGTGCGTGTGTGTATATCGAGCGTGCGCGCGCCTGTGTGTGTGTATGTGTGTTTGTAAAATAATTGCTCTGTTTATATACACAGATAAATATCAAACAAGTAGGCATAAAGAAGCACTTCGGGAACAAAACCTTGTGGTATCTTACCTCTACAGAAAAATAATTTAATTTTTAGCATCTGCCCTAATCCTAAAAGTTTTACCCCCGTTGTCAAATCAACTGATCACAACTGTGATTGGATGACCAACAGACTAACAACCAATTACAGCGCTTAACATGAGGTTTGACAGATGATTAATTAATTTTTGAGTTGATCAACCTTTCAGAAACCGGGAGATAATATGAAATAATTAGTTATTTTTATATCACCACAATTGAACCTAATTTACCCAATTTCATACATCTTCACAACTAAATTGACTTCATATTATTAATACCCTAATATAAAAAAAAAACCTTCAATTTATAAATAGCAACCAATTTAATATCAGCCCGCGTATTTCGCGGCCCACTCACCTTTTAAAGGTGGACATTAAAACCTGTTCAATGAATCAGTGACGTAATCACGAAGCCTCGCTTAGTACCTACTTAGATTTATTGTAAAACTTTTTTAGCATTGATAGAGCCCGGGATAAATGGCTATAACTTAAAGAAGGGACTAAGTGGCGTTTTTTTAAGCGAATTAAATTTGGGGCAGAAAGGCTGCAGCCAGGTAGATAATTCGCTACTTTTTATTTCGTTTTTAATTGAATTAGTTTACTGGATAATTTATAGCGGTAGAGTTATATAACGTATATTTTTAACTTTCCTTTTTTTATTTAACTATAAGTATAACTTTTGATTTTGAACTTTACGTTTAAATGCTATGGGTAAAATGTTTTAATTTAAAATATGGGTAAAATAAATTGCGTAACAATTATTTGTTACGCATTTTATTAATAATTATATTAATTATTTTAATGTCCACACATGAGTGTGTATAGCAGGCTAGTTATAAATATAATATAATACAAATAAAAATGTGGATACCAACACATACATTGCTCTGAACCAAAAGTAAGTAGGTAAATCACTTCCCCGAGACGATGACGATGTAAAAATGTGGATTTATATATTGAATCGTCAGAGGATCGAACCTGGAACCTCTGAGCTGGCACCTTGTAAACCGGTATGTTCGCCTCTCAACCACGGAGGTCGTCAAGAGTTATAGTTTTCATACGCCTTTTAGATCAAACAAACAGTTCTAAGAAATTCCAAAGGTTAGCAGTTCAAAGATAGCAGCTTCTGCTATGAACAATACCACAAATTTAATGACAATGTACAAGATACCGCTTCTTAATCAAGTCAGTTATTATGTATGCAAGTCATGCGTACATGCTAGTAATTAACTCTTTATCATTAATGTATTAATTTATGTATCTGTCAATATCGTGTTCAACGCATGTTAACGTCTAATTACTACGTTGATTTTGTGGCTTTTGATAGGGCGTGCGTTCAACCGTTAACATATGTTTAGTTAGTGTTCATTCCAGTTCGTCCCATATAATTATTATGATCGTCTTCTTAAGTATTGAAGTGTTTGTGATGTACCAAAGAAAGAGTATCATCGTTTGAGAAGGAATGCCGAGAGTAAAAAATACAAAACACAAACTAACACAAAATTTCAGCTGTACCAAGTAAATCTTGATAGGCCTAGAAAATAGAATTGATTTTATGCATATTATGCAGATGACATATAGTACACAGAGCAGTAAAAGAAATTAAAGCACATATAATTCCTACTAGTCCACAGAAGTTGTACTTGTAGAAGAATTCGAGTAGAACTGAGTTCGACTCGCGACACCACCGCCGCCGCGTGAGCTCATAATGTTTTGTATTTGTAATGTTTTGATCTAAATAATCGTATCCATTGTTCAACATTTTGATTTAATTTTTTCTTAATTTAATTTCTAAGTAAAAAAATAAAATATCTAACTAGATTACGTGACACAGCTAAGTACGTCTTCAAAGGTTTTTTTATCAATCGGTGATCAGCCCACGCAAACGTTACAGGCAATGCTTTCAAAGGCTCGATAATTGTTTCAGGGTTTTATCAAACCCGAGCCCCTACCTGAACGATAATACTTTATCTGACCGATTCTCTTCGCTACCCTTTATTTTACCGCCCTTTGTTTGTTTAGACATAATAGAAAATACAACATTTTATACCCCAGGGATTTATTACAATGTAAATTTATCTGAAGCGAATCTCTTTCAGTCAACATTTGAGTTAGAAACGCAAATGATATTTTTGATGTTTGTTCCAAATATCTGATGTTAAAAGTTTATTAATTTGTGAGATATAAATTTAAGAATGTGGGCTCATGTTTGCTTTGAAAATACTACTAGCTATTCGCCCCGGCTTTGCACGGGGTATGAGATTTTCAAAACATTTTCAAACTTATTTTTATTTTCTTCAATAAAAACCTTTTCCTTACAATAAGGAACAAAACAAAACTGAATTATCCGGTTATGGCGTGACCAAGGGAAAACGGGATACATTTTTATACGCTCACCCCGAGGTAAAATGCATGTATGTGTGTTTGTGAATGTTGTATGTTTGCATTTGGTTTAAATGATAATTGATTGATATGGACTTGTTCATTTAGACTAAGAGAGTAATGGCAAGTTCCTTTACTTACAAAACGATTCGTATTTAAGTTATCTCTATGGTCTATACTGTTTAGTTTATTAAAAAATGCTTTTGTGCCTTATCTCTGTTATTGAATTCCCATCTTTAGCATCAGATGCAATTATTTTAACATTAATTTCGCTAAAAGCTACCTAAAAACGTTACAAGTCAGACTGTAGCCTTCCGTAGCTCAGCTACGCAAGCACCTACGTGGACGTGTAGCATTTTATTTAAACTCTACAGCTTACACGAGCGGGTACTACAAATATATAAAAAGCAAAACAAATAAATTATTATTCAACAATATTCAATAAGTTCCACAAAAATAAGGTTCGCGTAAACAAATTATTGAAGCTGTTGTGAATCAAAATTATCAGGATCGCGCGTACAGAATTCGTAAAATTATTTGCCTTTATTCGTGCTTCGGGGCTTGTGTACACAATCAATTTAAACTTAAACAACTGTTCGATAAAAATAACAAAAAATAAAATGTTTTAATAATGAAGAGTAATAAAAATAAGCTGCCATCTTGTAGTTACATTATGCAACGAAACTAATCAAGGCGGTCGCTGGAAAGGCTTTTAACGTAAGAAGCTTACAAACAGCTGGTACCTAGATTACCTAGCATTTTCTTGACGACGTTTTTATTATTTATATTTCACAAGTAAATACATTATCGGCATGTGTTGAAATATTTGCGTTCGACGTCTAAAAAAAAAAACGTTTTTTACTAAAATTATATTCAGAGACCGTGATATTACATGTTAAGCAAAGAATTACGAAAATAGACCTAAGTGCTTTGACGTTAAGTCTTTCTTTATCAAACTGTAGTTTCGTAGACTGTACATGTAATGACGAAAGCGTTTCTCAGACTTGCATTTAATTGATTTAAAATCATTCTTTCTTATTTCTAAATTAAAATTTGTTTTTGAAATTGTTCATAATTTTACCTACTGTAAAAAATATTAGCTCGCTAGATGTATATATGTACTAAGTGGAATTTTTAATGCCCAAGAAGGAAAAGTATTCAAAATACTGGCGATAGCAAATTATAATTAAAAATTAAAGGACATATTTTTTTTTTTTATTTGGTTTGCTTTCAAATATTTATGAATATACTTGCTACACCCCAGAATCGAACAGAATAAGTCCCAGAAAACAGCATTCTGTACTGTTATTATATTCAATCGGTAGGGTCAATTATAATGATCAAATCTCTTTAATAGGCAGTATATATTACATTGAAGAGAAATTATAAAATCTTAATTTTCAAATTCAGGAAAGAAAAACACTGCGACTAAGGCTGAAAATGTACCCGTATCTAAAATACAATTAAAAAGAAAAAAAACTAGACTTAAAAGTTATGTTATAATTTTCATGGACTCTTTAATCCTTTTTTATATTTTCTTGGTAAATATATTACATTCTGTAATATAATGTATTGTGAAACAAGCTACCAAATATCTATAGGTAGGTACTTCGTATGATTTCAATTGCGAACTAGCGCGCATGATTACATCTTCAAAAGGGTTGATCTAAATCCAATATTGCCTTCAGTTGGCATAGATGTCCCGTAGTTTAACATCAAGTATGTACAACTATGTATATGTATAAAATACTTCGCAGTCGACGCTAAGTGGCTAATATTAGACTGACTAGACGAAACTGTCGCTTTATTTCGTTGTAAATGTAGAATCAATCATCTTTCACTTATATAGTTTTTGCTATTTAATATAAAAAAAAACTAGCTTTTGCCTAGCGGCTCCGCCCGCTTGGGTGTCGGTTATCGCGGCTAAAAGTAGCCTATGTCCTTCCGTAGGATCCAACCTTATTCCATACCAAATTTCATCAAAATCGGTTTAGTGGTTTATCCGTGATAGCGTAACAGAAAGACGGACAAAAAGCCAGACAGACAGAGTTACTTTCGCATTGATAAAATTAGCATGGATAGTAAAGATGTGCATGCGAAAAGATAAATAAATTAATATTCTTAAAAAAATTATGATATTTTAAGTCTTTTAAATTATATTGACATTTATTTTAAGAAATGATTAAAGTTACTATTTTCAGTAGGGATTCAAAAATTATTTAGAATCTCATATACAGTTCAAATTTTAACGATTATAATAAAGTATTACATTTGAGTATTAATGATTTAGTTAAGTAACAATTTGTTTAAATAAAATACTTTGACATTTTATATTAAGGAAACATGGATACAAATAAATTAAGTAGTGTTTTAATTAATTTTAACATCTAACTTAATTTGAGCCTTTGTATTTGCCCCTTAGAGTTTGCAGTTAAAAGGTCAATTAAATTGCTTTTATAGACGTACATAATGAAATTCTTAATCATGTCAAGTGAGATTATGTTTGTTTTTTATTACTTCTAGCACAACGATATAATTCTTAGAGCATTTTTTTTTACGCATTTGATAGTTTTGAAATAAATGAAAGTGCCATCGTTTGGTAAAATGCATAAAATACCTGCCCAAATGTTGCACTGTCATCAAGTCAATGACACACACATCCCTAAATGACTGCGCAAGACAGGCTTCTGCTAGGGACAAATGGTGAAGCGCTGTCTTGCGTGACCACGACTGCTCTGTCAAGAGTATCCGACTAAAAAGATGAAGAAGATGTTCCACTGCTGGACGCAGGCTTCTCATGTAGGGAAGGCCCGATCACGAGCATTGATTACCACGCTTGCTCACTTGCGGGTTGGTGATTTCATATTTCAATTTATGAAATCTAGGTTTCCTCACGATGTTTTACTTAACCGTTTGTCATTGATGGGTCTCTTAGATTTATTAAAGTACATATAACTTTGAAAAAGTCATATTGATACTTGCCTATAGTAGATTCGCACCTGCAACCTTGTGCATACAAATCAGTTCATTCAAGCTCTCCGCTAGGCCACCACGACAGTTGTAGAATAGTAAAATACTTGGTAGAAAATAAAAAATACCTATAACCTACTACCTATGAGTAAAATACACGTCTAACATCACACGTGTTACGATCAAAACTGCAACATTCGTGTGCTACCTGTATGAGTGTATGTCCACAATATGGTTCCAACGCAAACATGTAATCGCTTTGACGTTCCTATATTAAAATACTGTATATTTGCCCATCGATCGCCGCCCGTTTAAACGCAACTTTTCATTCGGCTTTTAAACGTAAAAAATAACTTTCAGCGATTTATAAAAACATCCTGGCTGGTAAATATGAGGTCGATTCTTTTTTTTTTAATTTGCTCGAATATTGACCCACGTTTGGCTGTTATATTTGAATTCGGCGCTCAACTGTCGATATTTGAATGATTGCTTCATAGACTAAAAATAAGTAAACTATAGAGTGCGTCTAACAAGTATGAAGTGTAGGCACTAGTATGAATAAGTAAAATAGTAAAATTTGTGAAAACTGAGAGAGCCGTTTTATTAAAACTAAGTATCTTAAAACATAATAATATCGGAACCGTTGATATTTTCGCATAAACACGAAGCAGAAACTAAGGAGTGCTTGTATTAAGTTTTAAATCGTGCTGTCATCTTTTTAGATCTTTTGTGAGTAACTGACGCCTACTTCCTTATGTTTTTATTCAAGGATTTCATTCATTTTATTATAACGACAAAAAACGGTTCCATTTTTAGTAAAAGTTTGTTTTCGGTTATAGATAGCTTTACACGTGCCCCTAATTACTTTATTAGACATTACGCGATGTCTGTCAAATGTCAAATAACGTAAAACAAATGAGAATAGAAGGTTCGTTTGTAATAAATATTTGAGTGAAAGACAAAGTTCAGTAACCTAGCATTGTTAATTCATGTAACGGAGACTTTTGTCCTCATCGCATAGAATACACGTTTCTGATTTACAACATACTCTACTGTGATATAAATGTAATATCTAAAACAAAAACTATTTAATTATTTATTTTATCTAAATGTTTTTATGTTGTCTTTGTTATGTTTAGGTACAAGTCAATAGACATTTTTATAATCTATATCTATACTAATATTATAAAGAAGTAAAGTTTGTGTGTTTGTTAAATTGTAAGGGGTAATCTCGGGATCTACTGAACCGATTTTAAAAATTCCTTCACCAATAGAAAGCCACATTATTGCTGAGTGTCA
The DNA here is from genome assembly GCA_932294365.1 of Diachrysia chrysitis. Lineage (NCBI taxonomy): Eukaryota > Metazoa > Arthropoda > Insecta > Lepidoptera > Noctuidae > Diachrysia > Diachrysia chrysitis. Next base: position 7,545,331 of record OW028661.1, read on the forward strand.
TAGGCTATATAAAAAAAACGAAAAATAAAAAGGCTTTTACGTGGTAGTCCGTTTTGCAAAGTGAATCGGAGAAAAAACGGTCGAGCATAATGTCTAACTTTTATATTTAAGTTACAAAACGTAGTTTTTTTTAAAATTAGTATAGATAATTTAATTTTTAATATTAATAATATAATTTAAATCGTTAGGTCATATGAACTAAAAAAGGATTATTAACATTATGCCCAACGAAGTGGGCACGGGTCAGCTAGTCGATTATAAATTAAGAAGAAGTGCGTCACGGGCAAAAGCTTCCTCTCCTAAATGCATCTTAGAATTATTTTAGGCTTTAAACAATACTATAACTTACCGTAAGCCACGAGCTACTCGAGTTCGTCAGTGATCAAAGTACACGGAATATGCGAGCTGTCGACCGCTTTCGCGCGTCTCGTGCGCTTCCCGCCCGCTGGATTTTTGTGTTGTGAACCGCTCGAAGCAGTCGAACTGTTTAAAGCAGTCCGTGTGCGGGCTTCCATTAGAAGTCTAGTTCACCATGCAGTCGCAGCGTGAATGCGTGTGTGTGCCGCCTAACAACGTAATTAGTTTATGTCCCTCAGTATTAAAAGCAATACTTTATTTGTAAAACGGGTAACTTTTGTTTTTTTTTTAACTTTATGAAATTACAAAACATAATCTTTGATATTTTTATTTATGAGTATTGGCGGTTTTTGCCGACCTCTATTATTTGGGACAACTATCCCATGTAAGGGATAGTTGCCTAATCCATATAAATTACGCTTAGGATTAATGCCCCGCCGCGAAAGAGGAAATTTGTCCCGCAAAAACTTTGATCGCACCCTTCCTTCTCATGCAATCGCACTGGAACATGCAACTCGGCCAAGTTAGGCGTAGTTGTTGGGTCTTTCGAAAATAACATGTTTAATTCATCCGCGAAAGTAGAGTTATTAGTTACAGTAGAGTCAATTATACCCCTAGAGCAACTATCCTGGTTTTACCCTACATCACATACCTACCTAACCTACGTACAAAATCAATTCCACTTTGTGACGTCACACAAACAGAAACAAATTATTTGAAAGATGGAATCAGTATCGATGAATGTGGCCTAATCAAGCTGCCTGTTTTGTCAGCTGCAGGAGCCTCGGCGGCCTATTGTTGGCAGGTGGCCTATTTACATAATTATATTAGCGTTACATATCGCTTGAACAGTATACCACACATTGGTAATCTTTGAGTTTGATAGCGACTATTTCGAAGCAGTAAGGTTGAAATCCGTATGACGAAGCTACCATTGAGGCCTACAGTACACTGGATTAACTCTTTTCGCACGCAAAGATTGTTCTATGTTTAATATTGGGCTGAGATTTTAAGGTCTTATTTGAAATCGTATAGGCAAAGTTATTAGCATTTTAGTGATTCCTAAAAAATAAGATTTATTTACAAAATCACAATAACTAAGAAGTGGCAACGTCATTTGGAGTTTGTAGCGGAATCAAAAAACTTTTTAAACGACTGCAAAAAAAGACATGGTTAAGTTATTAGATAATATTACCCTAAACTATAAATATACTGCAACAAACTATCTCTTAGTTCCAAAGTAACCCTTTAAAATCCTTAATCTTAACTCAAAAACAAATACATTTCGGATCGCATAATTAACATGAGATAGTAATTATAACCCTCCTACGGATTATTACACTCGTAAAATGACGTAGCTAAGGTTGGTTATGAAATTTTCATTAAACTTTCGTAGGTTAAGCTTGGTCGTCAAAAATATTTCATTAGGGGTTAGTGGCCCTTTTGTCTTGTAAGATATGGCTTTTTGCGCACAATGAGGATGGTATTTGCCTTTGTGTGCATGTTTTAACATGTGTGCGTTGTGTGCTTATGTATGCTAGTACATTCATGGCATTTCATGGTATGTTATAAGGATCATTTAAGTGATTGGAGACGTTTTTTTTTTTTGTTTAATTACTCTATCGCTTTTTGATATTTAGTGTTTTTACTTTATGTTTTTTAATTTTACTTTTTACTGCATCGATTTTATAATATTTGTACGTTCAAAGCAAATATCGGCTATATCAATCACCTGAGAGCACATCTCCGAAGTTCGAATTAAATAAAAATGCTAAGTCGCTGTAGCCGAATACGGTCAGGGTATTATTACTATTATTTATAGTATTTAACTATTTGATTTACAACGGTACCGCCCATGTTTCTTAACTTAAAAATGTAGATACAATACAAATATTCGTATTCCAAAAATATAAATATGAACATTAATACAATGTTTTAAATAGAGACAACTCAAACAATTACTTTAAAAGATTACATATTTTTTTAATTAAATGGTAACATTACAATTTATTTAAATACGTAAAAGTCAAATATTTTGTAAAACGTGTAGCCCGAAGCATAGATAGGTAGCGGAACGTTTCTGACATCATTTGTTTTACCTGATAAAGCTCAAAGGTAAAGTACAAGAGTTGCTTACAGATAGACATGCTTATGGCTCCAATGAGCCCGAGGCAGGCTGAGTAGTGACGTCATTGCTTAGTATAGTCAGCAAAAGAACGAAAAACTTAAAATAGAATAGAATAAATATTTATTTGCTTAAAAAGTAGGAACAATTTTCAGCTGTTATACCTATAACATAATTAAGTGATCCTCATACTTTCATATACTTAATCCCTTATCTAAAGTATCGGGTTATCGATTGCTTGCTAACGTAGGAAATTGTTCTTTATGCTACTTTGTGCTACGCTTAATTTACTGTTTTTTTTTTTTTTTTTTTTATTAGATTGATTGCCGTATACACAGCCATGTTTTGTTAAGGTTTGACTATGTTAATTTAAAACATATCTTTTCTATTCTTTGGGTAACTTTATAGTGCTAGTCCTTTACTTTCTGAGGTCTTACTGTCGTATTAGATTCTAAACTATAATAAATGCCAACATTATTTGCAAGTATACGAAATGGTGACCAGTCTTTACAATTTCTGCTTAAGACCCGTCTATTCACGTCAAAACTCTGTATTTTTCCCCCAAAATATATTTACAAAGAATTACATACATCCACAAAACTACAACAAAGTAAATACAAACACTGTAACGGACATTTACTGACAACATATTAAAAAGCCTTGCCCCGGGCTCTACTGACATCACAAAAATACATGTACATTGTATATTGTGTATGTACATTCTATATGTATAAAATCACGGCTATTAAAAGCACCAATAGCAGTGATTTTATTTGATAAAACGAATACTGGCTGTGTGACACTACTTTGTCGGCGAATATTTTTTAAATTCAAATTTATTTATTCCGTTAAGATAGGTTAAATACAGGTACATTATGAATTGTCGTTCTTTTACACCTTACCTCATTGGTGTAAAAAGGTTTGAGTTTAATTAATAACTAGAATGTAGGTAACGTACGTAGTATGTACATATTTATATGATTAGTTATGTGTAAGTCTACTTACTATAAAATTACATTAATGCTGAATGTCTCTTTTATTTTATATTTCTGAAATAATAATTATAAATAGAATAAGGAAATACGAGCGTAGCTACTTCTTTGTAGACTTGTGGATCACGACAGGCTGAGAAAAACACGTCTCTAATAAAAGGTTTTCAAAAAAGGTAAAAAAATAATTAAGACCGTAATGTTTGTAATAATAGCAATAACTAATTAATGTTTATAACTGAGCAATAATAGAAGCGAAAATAAATAAATAAGTAACAGTACAATAAACTAATAGTTTTATGAAACAGAAATAGATAAAACCTAACACAGTAATTAACACTTAATCAAAATCTAAATTCTAGACTAGTATTTGCTTATCCGCTTGATCTGCTTATAGGTTTAATTAAATAGCGAGCAATTACATCAAAATATCGTAATTTATCTAATAATTCGATGTTCAAGTATTTCGATATAATAATATTAGTGAATAGTAACTTGTTACAAATTAAATTTTGTTACAGCTCTATATTAATAACAGATGCTACGTAATTTAATAAATAGTTTTCGAATATCATGTGTTTTTAATATTATCTGTATCGAAATTAAATTAATATCGGTATGCAAATATTTCATGTTTTTATGTAAACACTTCGCATTTTTTATGTTTCATTTTTATTTCGCTGTTAATCAACCAAGGAACTAGAGTTTATAGTTTTTTATTTTCAAACGACTTTTTCTCTTGCCCAGTAGTCGCGCTTACCCCACATGACCTTAGTTAATAAAAACCTGTAATGTAAGAAAATTATAAAGACAATATTGTAATTAGTGACCTTAAATAAAAACAAGCTTTTTCTATTCAAGCTAGGATTTTATAGTACCCGGCGATAAATATTCCTCATCGAACTTCGCAAGTTATTGGAATAGGCCAAAGTTACATCAACTTAGGTATATGAACAGGAAGATATATTATCTATACGGATGAGGCTTACATACATACATCCCACACTAAAAGAAAAACTTTTATAAAAATAGCACAGCAATTAATAGCTATCAGGTATTTAGTAATCAAGGATAATGTAGCATTCTAACGCTGAAATAATTTTTGAAATCGGTCCGGTAATTTTTAAAGATAACTTAAAAATTCATACGTAATTACCTATCCTTAATTCATACTATGTAATATTATAAATGCGAAATAAACTTTGTCTGTCTTACTGCTACGCTTTCAAGGCTAAGACGCTGAACCGATTTAGATGGAACTTAAAATTTGTGTAAGCTTGGATATCGAGAAATTACATAGGCTACTTTTTATCGCGATAACCGGCAGCCACGCGGGCGGAGCCGCAGGCAAAAGCTAATATTAGTATAAATTTGTAATATTTAGGTTGGACCAGAAATAGTTTTATTACTACCATGCAATACGAAAACCCTGTCTGACAACGCTTAAACGTCCACTTTATTGAAATACCAAAACTTAAAACAAATACTTGTCAGCGTAGTTCTAAGTTAGTAATTGTTAAGCATCAATAAAATGTAAGCAAACCGAGTACGAGACGGGTTAGTTGCTGCGTCGTCACTTTTAACAGATAGATACGGATTCGGAATAGGTATTTAGGACCGCAGAACATATCGAATAGCTACCAGTCTTTTATGAATACCACTCCCGCACTACGGAATTTAATCCTTGTGTCTTGGTTTTACAAACATATCTGCTAAATACATCCACACAGCATACTTGAACAAACATTTATGGTCACACAAATGCTTGTCTCATGCAGGGTTGAACCCGCGGCATGTCTCGCACTGTAGGAATTGGCGTGGTCACCAATACGACTCGGCTATCCGTGAAGTCACAGCAGTTGACTGAGTGAAAGTGAAACGGAGAAAGGAGTTGAATTTATCGATATTGATTTAGTTGTTTATGGAGATTCTTTTAAGTAGTCTATTATTTACTGTGTGCATTTGTCTATGCTATGAGCCGACCAGCGAGTCAATGAACGTGGTAATCGATTCGAAAAATTGGTCCTTAACCTGCAATGTTATAGTTACAAAATGGTGCCTACCAAAGATAATTTATTTTGTTTTAAGATAGGTTACAAAAATGTGTTCAAAAAAAGGTAAAACTAATAAACAAATCAAAATTTCCGCAACTAAGTACTACCTACAGATTTGATGTCACACAGAATAATTTCATACTTTATGTTTTGTCCCAATGTTCAATTCTATTAATAAACTGGGTATTAATGTCACCATTGCAGCCTTTCAATATTAATACATTATTAACCTACATTTAAATTAATGATTAAATTCAATGTGTGCAATATTAATGAACATTTAAATAAGTATGTAGATATTACGAGCCCATTAATGTTAGGCTGTTAGTTACCTACTTTCATAATACTACGCTCATTAATATAATTTTATTGAAATACGCTATTTTACATCCAAAATATAAACATTATTTAATTTTTGCCTACGAAACATTAACGGAAGAGTATTATAGCGATGTTAAAAACATTTACTTAGCCGACCTTATTACTTAATTTCATTATATCTAGATAAGAATTTTTTGTACTTTTTCTATTTTTATTTACTCAAAACTAGTAATCAATTTACAAATTCTTATCCAAACATGAAAAGAAAATAAATTTTGGTTTAAAAATTTAAAACTATGTAGGTACTTAGTATTACCAATTACAACAAGAATGTTTAAAAATGTGCCTATTTCTTTTATACCTACATTAGATTTATTTTTGAATACGAACGCTTAAATTACGCGAAAAAGATTTTACTAATATTACTTTAAAAATAACAATTTAATTTTCGAATTTCATATTTTCAGACAACGAATATTTAACAAAGGGGATTACGAGATCTCGCAACTACCAGCCAGCGACACGTTTAAAGCCATTAATCATGAAAAAAAAAGTATAAGCTGTGATGTTTTCGCGCCAAAATTTCTCCAACCACATTACTAAAACGATTCTTTAAAATGTGGATTTATTTTTTTGTTTAAACGTCGTTATAGTTTTGAATAAGATCTGAATTAATTTGAATACTCATTTAAAAAAACATAGAAAAGAGATTATTGTGGTAAAGTCTTGGGTATAATATTACTGCAAAATATAAAAGTAAACCTGACCTTTATGAAATATTAAGAAAATATTATTATTTGTAAGATACGTCTCCGTTACAAGTATATTTAGGTGATATTTAGTATATTGTTTATGTAAGCTATTAAATTTTATCAAAACAGGCTGAGCTTAGTAATTGTTATAATAAAACGCACGTTGATCTGATTATATTATTTTGTTGCGTCAAAATTCACAATATATAAGTTCATCTTTAGGCGATCAGTGTAATTAATTATAATGTATCCTTTTGTCCAATAATTTAATTATCTCTGGCTGAAATAATAGTAAGAAGTCTCTTTGGAAAAGCGTTAAATCACTTTTCAAGTTGTTATTTTTTTTTCATTCCACTTTCAAAACAGTTTATCTCGCAATCTATTTTAAAAATAAAAAGGTGAAAACCAATATCGGCGCGACCTTTACGTATTTATAACTTCAGAGAAGGCAACCTAACTCCATGTTCCAATTAATACATGAATTCAATTAATACTTTTCGTTTCAACTAATACACAACTCTTTGAACACGCCTGTAAACTTTGTTTGATCGAAATTGGATTATTTACATTGGAAGTGAACATAAAAGTTAATGTCGCCTGTGTGAGGGCGACAGCTATGTAACGGGAAATCTCTTAACTGAGAGTACCTACGTAATGAATAGGGAAGTACCTACATACATGTGTAATAAGTGTAAAAAACATCCGTCGTAATTCATTTTCTGTTTTTTTTTTTAGATTTCGGTGTTACAACCTATACGAAACATAATGGTCTCGTATTATTATTTTTTTGTCAATATGGACTTTACTAGACGAGATTCGTACGAGAATTTTAGGTTTTAAAAGTACATAATATAAAAAGAAGCCAATAATATTGAATACGCATAAATGTAAAAAAGAACGGACTTCATTGAAAGATATATAGCACCAACTTTGAGGTATAATACCCATCGATGTCAAAAAACAAATAAAAAATATGATGAACGATGTCAAAACGATTTTTTGTAATCAATTCACAATTGCCAGAGATATCGCGTAAAAAGCAAAAAAAACAAAAGAACTTCAAATAATTTTGAAATCGGTTAAAAATATGATTTAATCTATACTAATATTATAAAGCTGAAGAGTTTGTTTGAACGCGCTAATCTCAGGAACTACTGGTTCGAATTGAAAAATTATTTTTGTATTGGATAGTCCGTTTATTGAGGAAGGCTATAGGCTATATAACATAACGCTACGACCAATAGGAGCGGAGCATAAATGAAAAATGTTGCAAAAATGAAAAACCGTTGAAACTAAAACACGCGAACAAAGTCGCGGGGGACAGCTAGTATCTTATAAATTGTTGGTTCATGTAATAGACAAACGCTTACACTTACTTCGTATGTAGCTTTCATCTGTTTTTATCACATACAGACGTACAAGCAACATCAAAAGCGCCGGAACAATTTTAAAAGCTGTATACGTCCATTACTCATGGGAAAGTTTAGAGAATGAGTCGCATGTGTTTATCACAGAAACTTGAGTAATAACGGACTAGGGAGCATATGTGTTGCCAGTGCAATATTACAAAACAACCAGGACGTGTTGCCAGAATTAAATTCCTCTCATTTAGTTTTTAGAACAGTTCCAAACAAACCTTTATATGCTAACGTGTGTGTTGGCTACAGCTTGTTTTGTACATTTGGTCTAGTTTTCAACTGTTACAGTTTCCGTTGCTCAGTTTCAGGCATTTTGAATTTTTAATAAGACTGCCAAGACACGTATAGAGTAGCAGAAACGAGCGCATAAAAATATAGACAAAAATTAAACACATATACCTATCGAAAGTAATAATAAAATGGTAACAAAATATTCTTTAACTTAAAGAAAAAATTATTTGTCAGACATGGACATTGATTTTCACAAGTTAACTGAACTATGAATGATGCAATAATCCTACCGATATGAATCTCGCCACTGGAGGCGCTAGTCACTCGTGATGTCCGAAAATTTCTATTACCATTGTTTATTAGTGGTCTTTGACAGCTGACGCGCCAGTGTCGCCAACTGGTGAGCGCAATAACTGTGTCCCTCATTGAATGTAACGAATATTTATGTTAACTTAGTAAGTGTTTGAATCTTAGAGGAATAAATAAGTAGTGCGCATATCGAGTATGAACTGTTGGCACTAGTATGAAAATATAAAATCGTAAAATTAGTATCAAAACAGACCGCACCTTTTAATTAAAACTATCTCAAAATCTAATATTACCCTAATAATATCGGAAACGTTGATATTTTCGCATACAAGTCTGTCGTCCGACAGAAAATTACATAAATCAGTAAACGAGCGTAGTACTTTTAGCTAAAAATGTGCTTACGCTTGACATTGGGGGCTACTAGCGATGCGCACGCTCTATGCTTGTCTATGTTTACACTATGGTTTGAATAGACGCCACAATTATTCACAAAACAGTTATATCCACAAAATAAAACAGCCACATTATTATGACAAAAAACTTGCAGCAAACCACTTTGCCTTACTTTTTATTTTACGATTCTTTTAAAACTACCGTCCCAACTTAGATAAAACTATTTAACATAAAAATCAAACCGTGGAATACATATAAATGATTGGAACGGATTGAAGTAACTCGTACCAATCGTAAAAGACTTCGATTGCTGAACTTTGTAAGGTGTAGCTCGTAAAAAGACAGTATTTACGACCGAAGTTTGGCGTCAGTTCGGGACATAGATTAGTGAATCAATGAAGCTCCAAAGAATTGTACAAACTGAATATATTCGCATCAATTTCATATCATTGCATTATTGACATAAAACAATGTGGTCTTCGTTTTTATAACATGTGGTGACTTCTGAAAGTATAAAGATGGTGGCTTCTAAGGAAGGACTTCCAAAGATTGTTTCTATGTAGATAAATTTTAATAGCTACTAGAGAATTAAAATTACTTAGTCTAGTTTTGCCATAAATGTATTTGATTTTGATCAGATGTAAGCAATATTTTTCATGAATTATGACGAAATGTATAAACTTACAATTAAACTAAATGTGGAATCATTTGGTTGGGTATTAACCTATCCTAACTTCGTGTACGGATCGAGAATCTGCAAGATCCCCTCTATCCTCATTTCCTTGCGCCATATATAGCTATTAACGTCACCATTTATTTAAACACAAACGAGGACTATTTTACTTTTATTGACATAAACGTTTCGATTCTCTCACACTCCATTCGCTATCTATTCTGTGTTCTATAGAAGCTTGAACCACCTGCTCCTTATTACCTACATTTTAAACTAAACCTGTGTACCGTTAATTAATTTTTGGTCCTTAATCTCTGTAAAGACTAGCTTACCTTTTATCCTGGTTGAATAATTCTTAGCTTATATTATGTATCTAATGTAATTATGTTTTGTGGTGGTTTTGCGGTTCAATGACCAGTCCAAAATAGAATCTGAAATCGTCAAGATACAATTAATATGTTTGCAATAAATACCTTACTAGTATATTACTATTATTAGGTATATTATTTTATATATACGTAGATACTAATATACTTATATTCATATAGCATTTTATTGTGATCAAACAGACCAACTATCCGTGTAGTTTTGTTAAACATATTATAAATATTACTGTACCTTACAGTATTAAATAAATAAATTGAGCGAGCGTGATAATCAATGTTTGTTTTTTTGTCTTTATGAGAAAAACCTCTTGCAAATGAGACTATTAAATAAATACCTTAAAATTGTTCGTTAGAATTTTAACATAACCTCATTATTTGAATAATAAACATTATTATTATTATTATAGGATTAGAGAACCTTTCAGCCTTTCAACTTTACATGACATATCCACAATATATCTGACAAAGTTATGCCTATTTTAAAACAAATGTGTTAATACTTAATTTACGAGTTTGTGTTAAATTTAAACTGTTAACGATACATGGTTTTCGGCTCTTCCCCTTCTATGTAGCCTACTTAAATTGCGTCGTGATGTAGGTGTACACTTAGCTGTCTACCTTTCTAGAGGTTTAAAGCGGAATAACCACCAGTCTTAGGGTGGGCAGAAGAAGAAGAAATAAATTGATATCAAAAGTATTCTTCTTCTGTCTACTCTTTTCCAAGGTTTGTCAGGGTCGGCTTCCAGTCTTACCGGATTCCGCTGAATACTATATTTTACATGGAGCGACTGTCTATCTGATCTTCATAACCTATTTTACTAGATAACACAGTATCCCAAAGCAAGACTGGTTGTCATAATTGTAATGACTTAACGACTGTCAAAGATCAACGTATGTAAGTCGGGATCAACGGCTTAACGAGGTCTCGGTATGTTTACAAACGGTCACCCATCCACGAACCAACAGCGGCGAACGCGGCTTACACTTAACTACGACCCCCTTTGCAAATTCAATTCCCCCAAAATGGGAAAATTCCCGCAAATGTGTGCAATTAAAAAAAAAACATATTCGATTCCATTTCCAAAATATAAAACGTGATACGTCATGTAAACACTGAATAAATGTAGGAGCAACCATGATGTTCAGTACAACACAATACCAAAACTTGTTAAGTTTAAGTAAATAAGTAATACTTGTGTCACTATCGAACTCTAATGGCATCTACCATGTCTGTGACGTCATCATAATAGTAGCTTTAACACGCGCGAATTATCCTCTGTCCCTCCCGTGTCAGATCCGCGGATATCCGCGCGATATTTCCTTCCGTAGGGAATGACGTAGGGATAGAATATATCCGTCGGATTTTTGGCACATCACTAGCTTGTCAGGTTATATTTTGTGATGTTTTAGTTGACACTTATTTTGTTTTAAGTACCTACACTAATAATTTATAATGATAAGCTTGATGTACATAAAAGTGCCTAAACTTTAATAGTTTTGCTCTGGAGTCTGGGTAATTGTCACAATGACTACGATTTTAAAATTTTAAGATAAATTTTCACTAAAGTCCATTTAGTGTAATATGCAAACTAATACCGCTAAAAGCCTTCCTTTAAACTGAAGTACCGCTACTGTAAAAGTTTAATAAGTTTCAATACTATCTAGACACCTCGATCTATAATCCATAAAACTATAACCATAGAGAAGAAACACTTGTAAAAGAGGTCACGGCAAAATATTTCCTGACGTCAAAATAATAAAACCTTTTTAGGAAAACTGGCGGGAACTTGTTTGGCTCATGTTTAAATTCTATACTTAATGGTCAGTGAACTTGGCTGGTTTTTTGGCAATCCCTCTGACATAATATTTATAGGTGCATTATGAAACATATATAAATCACTTGAGGCTTTGCTAACAAGTTTTATAAGTAGCGCAGCTGGGTTTAATGAGTCCGTGGTACAGGCTTTTGTGGTGTCGCTTACTTACTCTGCATATAAATCACTGGTTTAAGAACATATAGAGACGTGGGAGTTGTTTTTTATTGTTATAACTGATTAAATCTATTCTACTTAATATTGTAAAGAGGGTGTGTTTTGTTTGTTTTTACCGAGTAGGCTCCGAATCTACAGGACCGATTTTTAATAGTTTTTTTTACGAATAGAGAGCTTCATTATCAGAAGGTAAAATTGTCTATATTTCTTTAAAAAAAATGGGATTCTTAAGAAAATTGCAATTATGTAAAACCAAAGTAGCAGTAATATTTTGCCTATAAAATTTAATTATTTGGCGTACGCTGAGAAAATTGAATGGTACATACAAATTATATTACATGATTAAAGTACTTATAGTTGCCAACAAATAAGTCGGCGGAGGAATATATAATACCTAATAACAAGTAAAACGAAGTATGTACTCTCATTCTAAGTTGCACAAAAAGGTAAAGGTACTTTATCTGAATAGATAAAGTTTAAAATAAATTAATTTAAGTACGAAATTCACAATTAATAAAATTTATTAATTCGGGTATTGAAAAATAAAATATTATTTTAATAAATATCACATTTTGTTAACTACAATTTAACTGCTACATTTTCAACAGATTTCTCCTCCAAGTCTCTCTCTACCGATTTCCAAATTAAGAAACAAACTAAACTGCCTATATCTTACAGCCTCTCTCCTAGTAGGTCAATAAACTAAAGGATGCATGTGGCAAATAATTCGTAGGTAATACGTATATATTTTTTCTTCCAATTTAATCGGTAACGAATCACTCCACCGGGATACTGATTGACAGATGGCCTGTCTACATAATTGAGACGAATGCGATTCTGCTTGTCTGACCCGATAAATCCGCTCTTGTATTTTTTATCGATATTTTACCGACATTAAATAAAAAAGACGGTTTCAGATTGATTTTAGTTTGATATTCAGTGGATTTGTTGACGGCTCTTTTGTTTTATAACAAAAAAAAATGCCATTATTTTTTTTATATATGCCAAAGCTAAGCATTTTTCTTTTTACTTCTTGTTACAAGTTACACTTGACAAAATACGTTGTGAATATTCTAATTTTATAATATTAAGATTTGATCTTGTAACATGTTGTACAACTTTCAAACAAATAAATATAACAAAACCATCTCAACCTACTAAGCAGACATTGAATATGAGAAATTCCTTCTTCCGACGTAAATTCAAACAAATTATTAGTAGAAGTCAAGAGCTTGGTGGTCTTAAGGCTGTATTGATTTTGATACCTACACGCATCGAGGATAGGTAAAAACTTTGCTGATCGTCAATTCTCCAAAAATCAACTTAACTGTGCGGTTGAAAAAGATTATCTACTAATTGCTATAACCGCATCAGCAGGCTTATTCGAAACTAAATTTATCACTATAAATTAAGGTGATATTTAAGTGGTTAAAATAAATAACAAACATTTTAAACGCGAACAATAAGAACATAAATCCTCACACAGGTGCGACCTAGCTAGACTGCAAAGCAATTGCAAAGAACATTCTGCAATCTAACAAATCGCCTACAGAATGTAATAAAATAAAACGCAGAAAAATGTAACGACATTTATTTCATACAAAGCAATTCTGGAAAATGCTCATGTTTCACGGCGCAAAGCTTTAAATATGAAATGAACACCTCGAAGTGTGAACTCATAGAAACTACTGGAATTTAGTGGAACTAGTACAACGCTAAGTTATCTTACAATCGTTCTCAACTAACGCCTGTTCCCAGTTCCGAACTGCGCCCGCTTTATTGCTAAATTTATAAGTCTGTGTGAACAATACGTACATTTATGTTGTCCTGGTATTATTGGTGGAGTTTTACTTGTAGGTTTTAGTTTTTATTATCACTGAAACAGATATTGAAAAGCTGCATGATTCACAACTTATTATTTTAATGTAAAAAATTAATTATTAAAAGTATAAGTGCATTAAAAACAATCACATAAAATTTACAGGTGATCTCGGACTACAAATAAATCTCATGTATAGGGTACCTTATAAAAGAAAAACCATACATACTATTTAATGGAACTATTGGATTCCTTTGAAATCCCGTAACAGCATCTCAATACAGAATATTCAGATTTCCAACCTATTGTTAAGGTAGTATAACCTAATTCGTTAAAAGCATTTGCAGCTAGAGATGTTACCAAACATGAGTGAATCAGATACATAACAGGTCTCAAATGTTACTGGGATTCAGCACAACTTTGAATTGCATAGCATAGTCGAGATAATGATGAGATATATGGAAACCAGGGAACTTAGGACAGTGTTATTTAACCTGAGGCGCTCCAGGGAAAACGTTATACTAGCGCATTGAACTAAAGATTAATTTGTACTTTATAATTCGTATTAATTATGCAGAAACCAATTGCAGTGTATGAAGTAAAGTTTCTTAAAAGTCACACGAAAAAAATGACGTCGTTTTTTGACATGCGTTGTCCCGTTTTTGCGTATCCATTACGAGGTCTATATGAATTTATGAAGTTTGTTACAAAGCCATATTAAATCTAGTAATAAAACCTTTTAAAGCTTGTATCAGTGGATATAAGTTTTAAAAGGTTAAAGCTTGTATCAGTGGATACAAGTTTTAAAAGGTTTTAACAGAATAGGACAAAATACAAAATGATTTAGTGTTAGCTGATTTAAACGGGTTAGCAAATGGCATACATTCTCCTAGCCAGAAAAAATCAATAATAGATCATCTTTTACAGGCTTCTTTTAATTTAAATCCAACATTTTTCCAAGCGATACAAAAGGGACTTCAAGGTCCAAGTACTATCAATAAAGTCGAGTCGAGAAGTACCATTAAGTGTAAAAAGGAGACCGACTCAAACTTAACCCAGCTTCGTTCGTAAAGTTTGCACCTTTTAGAAAATATCTAGCTATTCAACAATATAAAGAGCAGTTAAACGCCTCGGATTTACTCGAGCTACAGATTGCATTTCCGTGAGTTATGGTCGATCGAGTTGGTGATATTTGTAGAGCTGTGATGTAGTCCCATGCAGTTACATCTAACCCGTTTGTGTTATAGGATGGTAAGTAAACAATATGAACTGCTAAATCGATTTTAGTACCTATATTTATTTTGCTAAAATATCCTATATTAAGAGTCTCTTATAATGATAACAATGACTGTGACTTACCCTTAGGGGATTCTTATATGTAACTGGCAATCGATATGCTGAAAGTGGTCATAATTCATGGTAACAATATTTTAGTTATCTGAGACAGAAACAAAAGAGTCTAGTCCAATATTTCGTAAAGATTTCTGTCATAAAAAAAAACCTGAAACAGTAAAATAATAACTATTATGCTAATTATTTAAAACAAAACGGTTAACTCACGTATAGGTATTCTCGGGATCGCCGAACTAGTTTCAGACTCAATAGGAGTCCTTAATCATGAGCTGACGCGGCGACGAATATACGTGAGTAAACCGTTTTGTTGTAAATAATTATGAATACTCCTCACGTTACGACTATTATGCTATACCGAAGATTTTAAATCGAGAATTATTAGTTGATAAAATCGTGTTATCCAGGCAAGTACACCAAATTGGCCAGTATTTGTAGTTGCATGTATTTAAAAAAAAAATAGTTTTGTATTTGGTACAATAAATAATAATCGACGAACTCGGCTTTGCAGTGAGCATATTGGCTTTGAAAATTTAATATATCATGTTCCACGATGAACTCGGCAATTGGTGGAGAAACGAAATAAAAATAATTTACGGTTTATTTCGATATAACAACACAAATGGATTAATACCCGATACTATGATACCGTTGCTGTTATTTGTTTAATATTGTAGGTATTAATATTGTCTTCACGCATTTTGAATTCTGTATGAAATGTCAATATTTTTGTTTGATTTATTGCCTATGAAATTGTTATTTTTTTATATTATAGCAGCATTTGCTATTAGCTACAATAAGATTGAAAAAAAAAAGATTTATAGAGAAAAATTAAGTAAAGCAAAATAATATATATTTTACTTAAAATATACTTATCTTATATCTTACTACGGATAAGGGATAAGCAAGAGAAAGAAAGTAGAATCAGCAACTCATAACATTTTAGATTTTTAACATATGATTAACTTGAGTAACTTAAATTTTCTTAAATTTATTTCGCTGCGGCGTAATACTCGACCGACTCGTTAAAAAGTTACCCACATTACGTTTCCATGAAACTGGAAAATTGCCAAATTTCTATAACAGCTTTGTCTTTACTTAGGTACAAACATTTTAAAGTTATTAAATTTTGGTAAAAAGACCGACTGCACGGATAGCCGAGTGGTACAATTCAAAACGCCAATTAGAACTGTGCGCGACGAGCTGCGGGTTCGATCCCCGCATGGGACAAGCATTTGTGTGATTCACTAATCTGTCTGGGCGTTCTTTGCGCCTGTGATTTTATCGTTCGTCAAAATCCGCGACACAAGGAATAAATTCCTTAGAGCGGGTAGTTTTTTTTTTTTAAAGAAAATAGGTTTGATTTATCGTTTATTTAGAAGTATCGAGTAATTAAAATATCACGATAGGTACCATGTGCCAAACCATATTACGTTGTTCAGGTTTTAACTTTATTAAGAACTAGCTGTACCCCGCGACTTTGTCCGCGTGTTTTAGTTTAAACGGTTTGTCATTTTTGCAACATTTTTCATTTATGCTCCGCTGCTTTTGGTCGCAGCGTAATTTTATATATATAGCCTTCCTTA
The DNA here is from genome assembly GCA_932294365.1 of Diachrysia chrysitis. NCBI lineage: Eukaryota > Metazoa > Arthropoda > Insecta > Lepidoptera > Noctuidae > Diachrysia > Diachrysia chrysitis. The sequence goes on from OW028661.1 coordinate 7,562,085, forward strand.
ATGAATGGGCTATCCAACACTTAAATATTTTTTTAAAATTGGACCAGTAGTTCCTGAGATTAGCGCGTTCAAACAAACAAACAAATTCTTCAGCTTTATATATTAGTATTAGTATAGATAAGGTAATTTAAACTGTGAACGGGCATATTATGAAACGGATTAATTCGTCGGTGACGGGCGACCTAGTAAGATTATTTATTTAAACACAAAATAAAAAAATAACAAATTAGGTATATCTTTATTAATTTTACTAGCTGACCCGTGCCCACTTCGTTGGGCATAATGTTAATAATCCTTTTTTAGTACATATGACCGAACGATTTAAATTATTTTATTAATATTAAAAATTAAATTATCTACACTAATATTAAAAAAACTACTTTTTGTAACATAAATATAAAAGTTAGACATATGCTGTAGTTGACTTTTTTGTAGGCATTTTCAAGCTCCACATCTTTTTTCTAAAACTCAAAAATATATCTTTCATAGTTAAGGCAGCGTTCGTAAGAAACGCTTTCATTCGACCGTTTTTTCTCCGATTCACTTTGCAAAACGGACTACCACGTAAAAGCCTTTTTATTTTTCGGTATTTTATATAACCTATGACACTCAGCAATAATGTGGCTTTCTATTGGTGAAAGAATTTTTAAAATCGGTTCAGTAGATCCCGAGATTACCCCTTACAATTTAACAAACACACAAACTTTACTTCTTTATAATATTAGTATAGAAGTATAGATAGTATAGATTATAATAAACATGAAACGTAATTTTTTGGTTATTACCTACTGTATCTATGTACTCAACTCAGAAATTCGGCAAACCCCGGGATTTGCCTTTAATAAAATTTTTACATCGACACGAAGCTGTTATGAACTTGCAAATTAATTTAGGCCGGTTTTGGAAACTCAATTTTCGGTTTATTTTATCCGCCAATATTTACTGAATATCAATTATCTGCGACGCTGGCCGTGACGTCATCAATCTAACTGGCCGGTTCTATCCGGTTATAACTTGTTATATAGAGTTACTTTGGCACAATTTTATTAGAACTTTTTGGGGAATGTGTGAACAGGTAATTAGTTTGACCTACTTTTGGAATTAACCAACGAGAATTAGATCAAGGACTAAATATTCCAAAAGAAGAAATTTATTCATTTCTTGATATACAGTAGGTAATAACATCAATCAATATCAACACAGCTTTTTAAGTAATTTAAAAAGATATTGTCTTTAGAATATAATTCCATTACTCCAAAAATACTAAATTTTAAGTGATAAAATGCCTACGTATTTTGTACAATTAGACATTTCAAGGCAAATTCAACTTGAATAATTTATCTTTAAAACTCACTCCTTATTAAGACATTTGTAGGTCACAGAAGTCCTTGCCCTTAATAAATGTCTGCCCTTAAGACATCATAAGGCAAAGTAATTTTAATAAAGCAGCTCTAACAGGTAGGAAATTGATACTCCATATAATTGAACCTTAATTAATGAGACAGATGGAGCACCCATTAAAATTGGGCCCAAAATTTTCAATAAGGATAAAAAAATATTTCGCATAAAAATATTTATAACATTGCCTTTTATTAATGTGTATTTTAGTTCATTAAAAAGAGGGAGATTTAATTAAATAAAACGCGGCGATTGTGTTACGCTTGTAATAATCTGAGGACTTACATGTGTCGGTGGTTGAGCTCGGTAACCCGAACATTTCATTGATTAAAATTGTAGTATTATTTTCATAGGAAAAGTGAGAGCGATAAATAGTTGGGAATTGTTTATGTCTGTTCGATTAATAGGCTTAAAAATAGTTTTGAATCCTAGTGAATTTTAAATCATTTCTATAAATAGATCTCTCTTATATGTTTGTCGGTATTGTGTTTGTGATTATAATTAACAAACACTATCACAAGGTTTATAAAAATCATTGAGAGTTTGAAAAAGTTTCCAACTCCGCAACGCCTTTTTACATTTCAATTTTGGAACCCCAAATAACGTTAGAACTCCTTTGACAAAATTAAATGGATCAGAACTTAGACTTATCGAAACAAAATGTCATTTCTATACATTTAATGTCATTGAAGCGATTTCTATCATCGTAAACGCTTGTCGAAATGCCACTTGTCTAGGGGGGCATGTTATAAGAACGAAATTAAATTTCAAATTTGGAACTCGTGCCACAAAAATGTCTTCAGTTATCGCTTGACGTTTTAAATGAAGCAAGTCAAGTGTGACGTCAAAAGCCGCTGGTTCGTCGTAGCGTCATGGTGACATGAGTCGAGACGCGGATATGATATCGGCGACACATCAGAATCGAAACGACTTAAGTTGTCAAAAGATACATGTGCAATGAAATCATTACGATTTATTATTAAGCTTTTGGACCCCTGGACTCACAAACAAAACTGTTTTCTTTTTTTATTTGTTACGTTACAAAACGAATAAATTTAAAAAAAAGAGAACTTTTGTATCTTTTTAGAATTAAGTAATTAATACGAATAAAAAATATAATTAAATAAACATGAATTCTGTAAATCTAAAATTATATTTTTTCCTGTTACAGGTACTGATGCTAACACCACGTCTAAACAGCAAACCAAAACATGTAACTACACACATTCTATCTTTTCAATATTTAAAAAATATCTAGAATACTCTATATATCTATATTTCCGTGTCGCACGCATCGTTCATGTAAGTCGCGGATGTCATTCGCAGGCAAAGTACCGCGGAAATGAGATACCGGTGTCTCCATGTTAAAATCAACTTAACGCATGTGATTAATCTATGTCGTCTGGTTATGTATTGCCAGTATTTATAAACGTACTTATATTTGGGCGATTAATAGTCTTTATGGATGCTGTTTGCAGTATCTTTTTGGGCAGTAAACGTCGTTATTGTGTTTAGAAACTGACAGTAATTGTTAAAAAAAGGATATTTTTTTATTGAAGTTGTGTAATATGACTGATAAGGGACTCGATATTCCTTCTAAAATATCTAAGTTTTATGACAATTTATTATAAGATATTATATTCTAAGAGAAAACTCCGAAATCACTTTTGACATGAAACTACAACCTCTTGCTCAGTTCTATTTTATTTTCATAATAACAAACGTTACGTATATTACATGAAATATTCTATAACTTGATATCGCAAGTACCAATTTATAAATATTTTACAAGGAATATTAAAATCCTCTCTTTTGCATAAAAGAGCTCATTCTTATCGCTTGTATAGCTTCAATTTAATCTCGCCGGTTGTAAGGAGCATCTATTTTAGTACCGACATTTTGTTTATAAGTTTTCGCTTATCTATTACACGTTGGATATTACGAACGTTATATCACGGATGTTTTCTGAAAAGGGGTAAGTACAGTTGCGATACCTAGATGCTTTCATATTGTCATACATTTTTCCCTTTTGGTACAGAAAGTTTTATTTTGTCAGAAAAATCGTCTTTTAAAAACAATCTTGAATATTTAAAAAAAGATAAAATTGTAAATTACTCGTTGATTTTGACAATATGTCAAACAATAGAAATTATTTACGTCAAAAAAATATTAAATATTTGCGAATCAAAAACAAAGCTCATTGTTCCATAAAATTCAAAATACATAATATCAGCACTTTTTTCTCGCACATTTAATCCCTATTTGAAATAGTATTCGATTTAAATTCAAATTTGGAATTTAATTCTCCGACGCGCCATAGTTGATAATTATATTAATTATTATTAATCTGCGTCCGATAATTCCGTAATGGATGCGTTCTACCGACTCGTTAGTCGGCTTTGTTTTGAAATAGTTTTACACTAATACCAAAAGTTTTGTTAAAGCCATTAGTGTGGGCCTCATCGGAAGCACGTAGTAATGTTCTGTTGCTATTGCTGTACGTGTACATATAGGCTGTATTAATGTTGTTTATACCTAAAGCAAGTCGATTTTAAATCGATATAATATCTATTCGTTCCTTCTAGAAACACCAAAGAAAATAAATGGGATGTGTAGTAGTCAGATGATACACTGACAGACAGACAGCAGACAGACACTGACGGAAAATCGCTTTAAATAAAATAGGGTGGGCTTGCAGTCTCCCGAATTCAGCTAAATATCAGTATATTCAGCTGTATCCGGGAGACTGCAAGCCCACCCAGAGCTAGTTTAAGTTAAAACTAGGCAAACGATTATTTGGTAACTATTTATTCGTCATGCAAACATTCGATTTAGATTATATCAAATAATATGATTATTTAGTACTTCCAAATACTTTTTCGTCAGACAAAAGAAAGTATATAATCTCTTTCAACAGTGCTACGCTATAAAAACAAAAGTCAATATGGCCGTCAAATCAAACTTGTCAACAAGGCAGGCTATCATCAATAAGAAAATAAAAGTTTGACAGGCCGTCAAAACAGTATGAATAAATAAATGAAGGGCAGGACGCAGTAAGCTTACTCGAGCCAAACTTAGGTAAAATATTAAACGATCGAGCTCTGAATTTCAACAACTTACTTAATAACTTAAGGTTATAAGATGTTTTGGTGTCTTAGAAAATACTTTAGACCAGTAAAATATTTATATCTTTATTGACAACGTTAAGCTATTAAAAAAACGTAATTATTTGATTAAAAAAGATTTACTATTTTTTTTAACATTACAAGGAAACTTCGAACAGCCTCTGAAATACATTTTCTAACTGCCTATAGTTTATTAGACGTAGTTCAAACGAATACAAAGATTTTAAATAAGTATATAACTTAACATAACCTCAAAATGACGCTGTCAAAACTTTCTTTATGAAAGTAAAAAATCAACACCATGAAAGACCTTGCAGCTCCGAAGCATTAAGAAACTCCCAATTGATTTTGCGTGTTTCCGCGATCTCGTCGCATAAAAAATGACTTATACTAAAGGTGAGGCCGAATAAAAAAGTTGTTTCTTATGCACTTCATTATTCATAATGTTTTTCGGTGATACCCTCGTGAACTTCCCTCGGCCTTGTCACGATATTAAGTGACAAATTATAGCCGAAAATCGAAGGAATTTTTCATGAACACTCTCGAGTTGCGACGGTAAATCCGCTTTCCGGGTGATTTTTTTATAAGCGTGTGTCTTTATTAGGTTTTTGTAATGCCTAACTTTTTTAGTATGTACACTGTAGCCTTAGAGATTTCATATAATATGGATAAACATAAATATTTTTTTCATGCAAATTTGAGCTCTATTTTTTTCATGTCATGTTTTAGTGGGCAGCCCTGTATTAGAGTTGTTCCAGCCCAAAGGAGTCTGAATTAGCTTAAAACCTGCAATACAGATGTTAACATGACCAAATAATATAAACTGTAAGTCAAATAGGCAAGTTCGTAGTTTCAAAGAACAAGTCCTTCTGAATCATACAAATGTAGCATACTAACTTAGGGTACATTCATCTTTACTATCCTCATATACATGTATAATAAGCACAGAGTTTACCTAACAGTGCCATTAAATAATATGTAGGCGTATTTTGTCGCACACCGAACTATGCATTATCTCTTAAGTGCTTGGCATAAACTGCGACGCGGAAAATTTGAAACGCCATTATGGTTTTGTAATGTGCCTATAAATTATATTCTAATGAACGGGATATAAAACTATTATAATATTGAGGAAAAATAACAAAATTTTGACCATAATATTTTAAATCGATAGTTTGTAAAATGTAAGGGATAATCATGCTTAGTTTTCGGAACATTTTATTTTCTTAGAATAAAATGTCGCTCCACTAATACATCTTTCAACTAAAAAATATCGAAAGCATAATTAACTTAAGTGATTGCTTGCGCACAAGTAAGGAATCAATAGACTTTTAGCCAAATTTCGCTATCAAATAACCTTAAACAAAAAACTTAACCGTAAAGGTAGCCAAACCGACAAATAAATAAGAAAAAATCCACAAACAAAATACAGATTTAATTGAAAAAGCTTACCAAACATCCAAAAAGAACGCGTGATTTAAACAGAAAAAAGATGGCTCTATTTCGGTTAAGCGTGACACCCGCGAAGACTTTATCAATGTTAGGTGTCTTGTAGACTGACACTGTTCGCCTGTCTGCTACGGTTTATTTTGTATGTTATAGTATACTTTACGACGCTGACGTTTACAATTTAACGAAGAATTATTAATATTCGTCTAAGGCATCATTGTCAATCGGTGAAGGAAAACATCATGAGGAAACTTTCTCTATCAGAACAGGGTTTTGTCCAGCAGTGGGATAATTATAGGCCGATATAATAACTATAGTTCGTATGTACGATGTCTCAGTGCTGCGTTTGAGGACACAAATCGCACGCAAAGCTGCCAGCTTGAAGTGGAACTGGGCCGGACACATCTACCGCTTGTCTGATGATTTTTGGGCAAAAGTTACGACATTGTGCACCCCAGAGAACATCAAAAGACCTTGTGGCAATCCCAGAGATTGTGAGACGAGCTTGACTCATTTTTAAGATCTTACCTGGTAATAGCGCACAACCGCACATAATGGCAGGAGGAAAGGGAGGCCTTTGCCCTGCAAAGGGACGATCGCGATGTATAAAAAAAAACTAATAAAAAAATGTACGATGTCTTAGTAATCTCTTGAAAACGTCAAAGGATAAGCAATTGCGTCGTTGTTTATCGTGTAGGTGTAATAATGGTAAGCAGTTGATACGAAAAAAAAAAAGGTGTTATTTAATAACTAATTGACATTGAACAATGTATTTTTAAACTAATTATCGCTTCGCCGCATCTGTCGCTTATTTAAGGCCGGTGTTATTATGCTTTTATTTTAGCTTGAGTTTTGTTTTAAGAGTATTTAATAGACCTAAATCTATGTCCAAAAACTAATAAGAAAATATAATAAAAAACATGTTTCCCTAGTAACATAAGCTTGTACATTATAGAACATGTATTAAAAAACATGAATGAAACCCACGTCTAGTCGTTGATTCAAACCGAAATCACAAAAGTATACTGCTAGAAAGGATTATTAATATTTACCTGTAAACCACTGAAGGCTGAGAGAGACATGTGGGCGTTGTGCTATGTTACCATTTAAAAAATCGGGAAAGTACAAGTTTTTTTATATTATATTTTTTTTTGTTATAGTGGCAACAAAGGAATACAATTTCTTTGAAAATTTAATCTCTTTAACTATTACGGTTCATGAAAGACAGCCCGCTGTTAGACAGTCAAACGGACGGACAGCGGAGGCTTTAAAAAATTAGGGTCCCGTTGGCACCCTTTGAGTACGGAACCCTGAAAAAAATATTATTTAATCGTAGCTAAACATTAAATCGAATTTTACTGGGACCATACAAGCTATGCCTGCTAAAAATATCCATTTGCATCACATTATAAGTTAAAATTACAGTACTGTGTCTTAAAATTTTAAAACCAAATATCCAACTGCCGAATTAATTAAATTTGGCCCAGTTTTGAATGTATAAAAATATCGACTTTGTCTAGCAACAGCTTAGGAGAATCTGAATTCAAGTTTTCTATAAAAATAATGAATTTAGAATCTGTTAATTAAACAGTTGTTAAACACCGCCGAGATTTTTATAAATAAAGCCGTAAATGTATTCAGAACATATATATCAAGCAGTATTTCTTAGACATCCTAACCCTCCTTTTCTTGATTTAGTATTTTTAATAACATCGTCATTCACATAGCGTTCATTGCCTTGTTATTAACTTTTTAAAAACCGTCCCTTCTACTACCAATAATAAAGTATCATATTAAATACATATTTATTTATTATAAATATTTATATTCATTAATTATTTTCAATTTTAAATGTATACAAACTTATTATAAACTAAATTAATTATATATACACTTAAACTAAACTCTTAACTAATAAAAAAACAAAAAAATAGCGTCAATAAATTCATCCACATCGCTGTCGCCTGGAAGTGTACCCAAAAGACTAGCGGCATTGCCACGTTGTATGGCAATGCTTATTCTCTGTCCAAGGTAAAAGGCAGCCCTTGGGGCACTTATATTAATTACGTAGAAAAAAAACCAACCGAATTGAGAACGTCCTCCTTTTTTAAATCGGTTAAAAACGGAATACTGTAATCACTTCTCAGCTTTGTCAGTGTCTCAATACAATATCCGGATCGCAGTCAAGTTGCCGATACACAATAAGTTTGAACCGGGCCCAATCTCCGCCCGGATGTATCAGTTTCACTCCCCATAAAGCCACCTCACACTGCCGCTGATTTTAATTTCAGTTTGAGTTGTCTCTGATCCTGTATGAATTTTGTTTGTGTTGGATAATAATCTGTTTATCTGCAAAATTTGATTAAAAAATACTTGAATAAAATAAGGGTAGAACAGGGTTAATAGATTACATCAAACTTACATTATATTATTTACTAGCTTTTGCCAGCGACTTCGTCCGCGTTTCCGTCGTTTTTCGTAAAAAAGTAGCATATGTCCTTCCTCACTGTTCAGTGGTTTTGATGTAACAGACAGATTAACTTTCGTATTTTAGTAGGGAAATATAATACATCATGTTACACAAAAATAATCCTTATAGCATGATTCAGTATTCACACGCGACGGCGCGATGGCTTATTATCGTATTTCATGTATAAGTTTAGTGTTTCTATACCGATTTCTATGATTCTTTTTTTATTGAATAGGTAATAATGTAAACTTTTTTTAATTAGGGATAAGTGAGAGTATAATAAACGTAAGAGTAAACAAATATAATCAGAAATCTCCGAACTGCTAAGCTATCGGGAGTTACACGTGTTATTGTGAGTCAACCATAAAAGATAGACATATGCTGTTGTGGGATATTTTTTAGATAATTTTATGTAGAACATTTCCGTCATACATGATTTCTATGTAGCTTAAACCATTAAGGCTGCATACGCGACGGAAGCTTAAAAAATACCGTTTTCCCAACATTTCCCTTCACTGCTCTGCTCCTATTGATTGTAGCGTGATGAAAAGTATACTATAACCTGCCCAGGAGTATGAAGAATAAATGTACCAAGTTTCGTTAAAATCCGTCCAGTAGTTTTCGTTTCTATAAGGAACATACAGACAGACAGACAGACAGACAGACAGACAGACAGACAAAAATTTTACTGATTGCATTTTTGGCATCAGTATCGATCACTAATCACCCCCTGATAGTTATTTTGAAAATATATTTGATGTACAGAATTGACCTCTCTACAGATTTATTATAAGTATAGATTATATTTTAATAATAATTTATATTATTTATTAACAAAGGTACCTACTGCTGTGAATTTATGTTGTTAGGCATAAACATAAATCTTATGAATTGAAAACAATTTTCAACATAAAATAATTAAACATTAAGATCCTTATTGTAAAAGTTTAAATTAAAAGCGTCTAGTCGTATTTATAAAACCAATAGTTTAACATTAATAAAATATTTTATTCATAATTAAGACAAAGTTGTAGGTACGCCTTCGTCAAATTTCAAGGGAAAAGTATAACTCAATCAAACATTCCCGAATTATTTAAATAGTCAAACAAATATAATAAACGAAAGTAATATTCTAACTCCCACACATTCTACAATAGTTTCCTAAAAATATCGTTTCAATAATATCTTGGGCGTAGCACACGAAAAATTTCTCATTCGTATTTATAATAGAAAAATAACATGCTATTTGACAAGACTTTTTTTATTTCATTTAAAAACAATATATATTATACTTTGTAGAGTTGTAAAAACGAGTTGTGTTTACTTTCATATTGAACTAGTTACAAGCATTTCAATATTGCTAATTAGACAGAGAGAGCTAATGTTACGTCACTATTATTTTCTCCGTACTAGAAAAAGTAAACTATAGAGTTCGCGTATATCGAATATGTTTTTTCTCAAAGGTTACAACTATCGTTTCTGAGTATATTTCTTATACCTACAAAAACAGTTCTTATTTCACAAAACTCTTGGCTATACACTTAGAGAAGTTTCCTCGCTAATGGAGCTTGAAAAAGACACATTATCAAGCGAAGTTTAAGTTACTCTGCATCGAAACCCGCCTGTAAACTTTCAATGTATACCGACTACAGCCGTGTATTCAGTATATACTTCAAATGAACTGGTTTTATGGACTGAGTTAAAATTGAGGTAGTTCGGCAATAGCAGTTCAATGTAGAATTTAAAATACTACTACTACGTAATTTTGTAAGCGTTTTTTATAATACTATTATTAACCTAGTTGATAAATAATCAAAATAAAAAAAAATCTTAACAAGTGTAAGTTTGCTGTTCAAACAAATAAATTAATGGAAAAAAACACAATGTAATACAAAACTCTTACTACTTTACATCCCTATTTCAGAGATTAGGGATGTTGACTGGGTATGAAAAGTTTAAATCTAAATTTAGGTACTCCGTAAATTAGACATTAATAATACACATTTTAAATATAAGACTCGTATTTTCTTCTTTAAAATAACTAAAAACTAAAGAGATGAAGCGAATTAAAGTTAAGGAGTGGGGGCTAATTACGTCATGTTACACAAAACGAACGACATCGTGACGTCATACGACATTTCAAATCAATATATGGTCATAGGCTTTTGGTTAAGTAAAAAAAATACGTGTTTTACTAATCTACTGGACGGACCATAAAAAAGTTAGTCAACACCACTTTTGTCTTTTTCCATGTAGTCACAGTAAGATACAGTTCCAGATCTATACTAATATTTTTTAATATTATAAAGCTGAAGAGTTTGTTTGTTTGTTTGTTTGTTTGTTTATTTGTTTGTTTGAACGCGCTAATCTCAGGAACTACTGATTCGAATTGAATAATTCTTTTTGTGTTGGATAGTCCGTTTATTGAGGAAGGCTATAGGCTATATAACATCACGCTACGACCAATAGGAGCGGAGCATAAATGAAAAATGTTGCAAAAATGAAAAACCGTTAAAACTAAAACACGCGAACAAAGTCGCGGGGGACAGCTAGTTAATGAATAAATTCAACGCGAAACATTTCTCAGAAACAAATCCTGGCAAAACTTGGGTTTCAAATCAGTTCTCTGCCTACCCTACCTCAGAATACAATCAGTACCATAACACATAGAGGTACAGTCAGCTAGATACAGCCAACACAATGTGCTGTTCTCGAAACCGTGCCTCATTATTGTCATAATACGTACAAAAGATCTTAGTTAAGCCGTATAAAGCGCCAAAACTGGATCTACACGTGTATGTGGGTTTTATATTATCAATGTGTGTATCATGATAACACAAACAGACACGTGTTCACTTTTCGAGGTCTCGAGTCTGTTTGTAGAAGTAAAAGAAAATACGTTTATTCGTGGAGCATTGTTATTTATTTTGTGTAGTTTTTTTTTTGTTTTTGTACATTATCCGTATTTGTAATATATCGTTATTATTTATCTTTGATCATAATATTATTTGGAAATAGGTATCTACCGAATATGTTATTATTCTAAGAGGTATTATGTACTTTTTCAAATCAGCAAAAAAAAATCTTGCGATAGAGTAAGTAGGATACTTACTGTATCGCAATAATTAAAGAATTAAATATAAATGTTAATTTACCGAATACCTTTTTTTTTTAATTAGTCTATTAATTAAATGAGGTATAAATTCATCTTTCTATAATAACTTTAATTTCTTTTCACAAAAATTTCAAATTAAACCTCCAAATTGTACTTATCAACCTGAAAACATAACTATAAGCCCTCAAAAAGTCGGTCGGCAAAAATTGGCAACCCTGCAACCTAATTCCAAAGGTAATGTTGCTATTAGGACTTATAACTATCGCAAAACGCGCCCCGGGAGTTGCCATAACGTTAAAGTGTAAATGTTTTCTTACCAAACGGCACAATGGTGGAGTAATAATAGGGAATAGCGGCCTTTACGGACACGTCAGTTATATTACGATGGCCCAGCATTCATACTAACGGCAACGTAAATATACATAACTAGTGGCCTGCCCTGGCTTCGCATGGATGGACAATTATTTTCAAAATATTCTATAGCCTATGTTTATCTGGAATAATGTAGCGTTCAATTGGTGAAATAATTTTTGAAATCGGTTCAGTAGTGTTTGAGTTTATTCGTTATAAACATACATGCAAATCTATTCTCTTTATAATATTAGTATAGATAATACTATTTTAGTCACATATATCTACTGTAGTTACCTAACCAGTTTCATTTTAATCATTTTCGTTTAATTAACATAAAGTACCTACTTAAATGCACTGGGAAAAAACATATATATAAATATATTTTAATATGTAATATCATTAGGAATAATTTATTACAAAACAATTGCCAATCAATTGCATAATCTTTGTCCAAAAACAAACGAAAAACGAAACCTCTAACTTAAACTTACCTATGACAGTTCGTTGAAACACAAATAAAGTTACAAACCCATGTCTGGACGTTTCTAAAACTATTTGTAACAATTTTTCAGGTCGTCCCTAACTGGCGGTGTTCGCTCAGCGCCTCCCCGCGGTATAAGTTTAATGTTTTCCGTGTCAGCCGCGGCTCCTTTGTTATGCCTCAGTTTACCGTTACACTGCAAGGGACGTTGTCATGTTTACGCCTCAAGTTTCTTGGACCCCTTCCAGTCGCGTCACTCCCACAAAAATCCTCTGGAATGTAGCCACTATAATAAAATATTAGAAATATAACGTTATGCATTATTTTGAAGCCAAATTTTAGGTAAATAGGTACGCTAGTTGTTCATGACGGTTAGGACCATTCACCGACGAGTTTTTTTGTTAACCTTCGCGTATTTTTAACACTGCTTTACTTTTTTACAATATGACACAGTTGAATACCAAAGCGTATGTCTTTAGCACTAAATAAAACTGAAAATCACACAAAACTATTTCTTGTAACTCGTATTTGAGAGAATTTTGAAAGAAATTGCGAGTAAAATATGTCGATGTTAAGACTATCTGCTGGGTTATAAATCGTTGTACATCTTACGAGTCATTTATACTTCTGTAAACGTCTCCGACAAGGATACAATGTTTCACTCAGCAGCCAACATTGAGGGCAATAAAACTGACTGATAACTTGTCGTGTATTTATGTAGGAAATAGAACTAATGTGCGTTATACTTGCTCTTATAATATCAATGTACGACATCCATTTTTCTGACGTGGTACCGCCTTTATTTGTGTAATAATGTTATGCTGTCGTGTGGCTTCCGACAAAAAGACGAAGATATTTGACAAGCGAATGGATTGGATCCTCCATTATGCTAATAACAATAAACTGAAGATAACGCATCTTGCTGTAGTTATAGTATCTACTTTCGATTTTGTTGCTGCTTTACACTATCTCTGCATTTTTTTTTAAATAATCATTACTGGCTTATTATGAACTTGTAATATTTCCGTAACAATTTTACTTATTTCACAAAACGCTGACGTCAGGTTGCACAATATACTCCTTCGGCCACAATGTAATTTATCTATCCCAGCTGCTTCACATGCATTTAAATGACTTGCATTATTTGAAACCTAGCTTTTATTCATAATATGCATGGCATTACACTGCTTTTTAAAAAAGGAATTATTTTCTTTTTCATTAATTTACTGTTCCAATTTAAAAATTCTGAATGCATTTTTTCTTCTCTTTCTTTGATTCTGTTTTCGAACTGAAGAAAAAGACTTTTCTTCAGTTCGAAAGAAATAAATAAAAAAAAGAAGTTTCTTTTTTTTATTTATTGTCTAAGGAAACTGTTTTGTACGATCTCTCGGCTTCGTAGTTAAATCAGTGCGGCTTACGGCGCTTTTAATCGAGCAATTTAATATAATGAATGTGTTCTATTAGTCGGACGGGGTTGCCATCAACCGCTAACTCAGCAGTAAGCTTTTTCCTCCAAGCATTTAGTTTAATGTTTTATGTTTTAGTTAATTTAAACCTCAAACAACATAAGTTTGTGGAACACTAGCGCGATAAACAATTTTCTTTGATAATATATTTAATTTTAAATTCAGAACGAATAAATTAATAACAGCGTGTTCTTGCAATTAAAATGTCCTTTCATCTTATATTTATTATTCACAAATTAGATAAACCGTTTTAACCTTATGTTTAATGGAATACCATTAGGATTAATTTATTTAGGATCTATAGTAGGATTATTGATTCGTTCTTCTTCAAATGGTATTCAAAACATAAGTATGTATGGTTATCTATATAATAAAGTAACCTAGATTGATATTCACGTAATTCTAAAAATAAAATTCTTTTATTTATCTAATAATACGTCTATGACATAATTTATTTAAATTAAAAAAAAACAAGAAAACTTTAATACAAAATATACAGCTTTATGTCAGACAAAAATAATAACTCCTTAACACCTTCAATTTGTAAGTACGAACATTCTAGAACCAATAACGACGGTTCGCTTAGACCTGACAGCTGAACGCTATATCCTCGGCAGGTAACTGAACGTTCCTTGTTTCCTTTTAATATTTTCCTCTGACACCTCATGCATTAAATATTAAAACGAACGAGTAATGGACGACACTTTGAATCTGCCTCGGCTATACTAAGTTTAATCGAGCAATTTATTATGAAGAATGTGGTTCGTTAAGCCCGCACCTCCCCTGAACATTTTCAAAATCAACCAGCTATTAGTGCATTGATTGGAATGTATTTTTTATTTTTTATCAATTTAGTTTTTTAAAGACTTCGTTTAGTATATTTGCTTTATAAATAGTAGATTAATATTTTAATTTTGAACTAAATATTATCAGCTTGAAAATTTGATTGAGTGAAGCAATAATAGTCAAAATAGACATTAGTGGTGTTATGTATTTCTATAATGGTTCAATAAACCAGATATAAATTTAAATCAAGTCACTGATAACGTTTTGTGAGTAAAAAAATATATTTTAATATTTTAAACCTCCTTTTAACTACGTCATCTATATTTGATAGCCATATTTATTATATTTACAATTTATAATTAAATAACAATTGAATTATGAACCGTCACTCCAAGGCACAAAGTATTATACTTAACCTATGTAAAAATAAAAATGTAGACAAAACTAAATTAAGCGATCGTCATTGTTTTTGTTATTTAGCGAACATGCTTAAAATAGAACTATAAAAAAAAGGATTTAGGAATCGAATTCAAATTCTCATACTAACAACGTGCGTTACAACAAGACCGTCGAGCCAGCACTGTGATTTGTGATTTGATCTCATCCGCTGGCCTGACCGTAAATCTAATAAATTTGTTTTATCGTGCAATTTATAATAAAGAACATGCTTCGTTATTGCCGCACTTCCCCTTAAACGCCAGTCATGTTAGATATTTTGGTACATTACGGATTTCTGATGATTTAGATTGATCATGATTCTGATTATACAAGAGATATTGTGCTGAGTTTTAGCCTTCACAGACTTTTTTTTTCTTACATTTAAACCCGATTTGATAGGCACATAACTATCTCAAAGTGATGCAGTTTTTAAATAACGCATTATCGTTTTTTACAAAAGTGTTCCACTTACATCATTATTTTGTACCCACTAACAGCCACTCGAATGTGTATTAAATATTAAAATATTTTCCAGGATTACTCATGCATATAATAAAATATTATATAAAAATAAAAACAGGTTTTCTTTATTTTAAACCTAAATGTTTTAAAACACAGTAAAGCAGTTGTTTTCAAATCTGCTACATTTTATTTGCTCGCCATTTTTATAATGAAGATGGCTCTTCATGTTGCTTCATTAGGCTAAAAGCTTTTGTTTTTTTAAACGACCAACTTTTTTAAATTTGACTTCTTTTAATGAACAATTTTTAATTTTAAAATAGGTTATTATTTCACCGTTCGTTCGCTACACGTAATATTCTTCTTATTATAATCTTTCTTTGCTTCGCTGCCAGAAAGACATAAATAAAACATTCTAAATTCAAATTAGTTTTCACTTAGGTTTTTTTGCTTACAAATCCAATCTTAATCCCATAAGTACAGCTCAAACAACTTCTATAATTATTTTCAAAAATTTAATTAATAATAGTAATTAATGGCTAGGAAGAGTTTATCATCTGTTATTGTTCGCTCCGTGAATCATCGGTGATAATGGCGGAGTCTGCACTTAGGGTGATGGATCTCACCTCGATCCCCCAACATCTAATGATAAATGGCTTTGTCAAACCCCCGAATGTGGGTCACGGAACAAGCTCTAATGGCCCCCGCACCGATATATTTTAAAACTAACGACCTAGTGTTGTTTATGGCGATAATCGAAGTTTACGATAAAAGTTTCTCGGTTAGAGGTATTGTTATAGTCGTTTTATCGATTTTGTAGTTACAGGTAATGTATTATATTCGGCAGGTGACTTAGTACTTAAATGGTATGTTTGCGAGGAGAATTTTTGGCAAAATCGTTAAAAAAATACCGATATAGGTTTATATAAAGATGGCGAAGAAATTATAACGTTTGTTGTTAATTAAGCATTTATAACGTTTTAACTGTATAGATATTTTTAATCGACATTTTGAGAAAAGGTGTTCTAATGTTATCTAATGATTTATCAAGTTCTTCTGTCTAGCCTTTTCCCAAGCTATGTTGAGGTCGCCTTTAATGTTACCAGATTCAGCTGAATGCCATATGTTACGTGCTACCCACGTTAGCACATCAATTATCAACTAACTAACATTAAATATTTTTATTACTGTTTTGTAGAAGCTTACTCAACATAGGCCAAACGGTTATCCTAGCGTCCATCAGTCACACGCTAGCGATTACCATATCTTACCGTATAACAGAGCTACATTAAAATAATCCGCGTACTGACAATCACATTCAAACAGCTGGAAATCTGCCAATACCTTCATAATTGACAGTTGGATTGATGTTTCTCTATGCAAGTTATTACTCAATCGAGTTTTAGAAGTTTTATGAACTGTGTAACTGAATATTATATTCTCATGAATGAATTTTATAATTATACTAGCAGCCCGCCCCGGCTTCACACAGGTATTTAACAAAAATTTCAAAATATAATATAGCCTGTCACCCGGAGATAGTGTAGCTTCCCAACGGTGAAAGAATTTTTCAAATCGGTTCAGTAGTTTCGGAGCCTATTCAATGCAAACAAATAAACAATAAAATCTTTCCTCTTTATAATATTAGTACAGACAAGCTGCCCTGATATTCAAAACATTTTCTTTTTTAAAAACATCTTTCTGACAATAATTAACACAAAAAAAAAAGAATTTGCGAAATTGCTCCATCCCTTCATGCGTAACCAAGGGAAATAGAGATTATTTTTTCTATAATATAGATGAAAATTTTGGTTGTAATGTGAATGTATTGGTGCCTAACCGTAAGTTTGAAGTTGATCAAACTTTTTACGAATTACGTACGCTTAAACTTTTAAACAAAAAAAGTAAGCGTATTAGGCACAAAAATATTAATTTAACCGATCTGTTTACAATACATTCATCACTTAAGAAAGGCTCGACCGATTTTTACCAGTTTTTTTTTGTGTTTGTAATTGTTAGGGCAAGGTTTTCATGATGGCGCAAAAATCCGCGGGAAATGCCGAGAATGATTAAAAAGCACTCTACCCAAAATAATATTTTATGTAAGTAAACAGTACCTGTTAATACTATATTGTACTATTACGTATGATAATTATCAAAATAAATTATGTAAATAGTAGGTACGAGTTAATATAAAGTTACCAAAATTTATAAAAGCAATTGATTGGTTTAAATTATAAGTACTTACAAAGTTATAAAAATAATTTCTTAGATATTATTTAAAGAAAAAAAAAAAAAAAGTACAAATTAAGGGATTATATAAATGGACTTCAAATAAATAATAGAATCTCCTTGCATTCATCAAGTGAATTGGCCCCGTACGTGAGTAAACCCTTACCTTTTTATGTGATGTTCCGTATAGCCTTGCCCTTTGGCAGAAGTTACCCATGACTCATGCGGGACCCTATTTGAGCGCCCTTATCATCTATGCCCGCCGGCAGAAAATTCACTCTCGTATTCCCCGCATAACCGTCGCCTCGAGCCATACACATTAAATGGAATACATACATTCATTATCTTAATGTTAGAGCTTAAACAAGAACGAATAAATTACCAAACAAATATCAATTAATATAGTGCTCTCGATCTTATGGCTGCTTTTCAAACGTTAGATAATGTTATCCGAAGAATCATTTTGTTTTTTTTTTAGTTATACACCAAAAAACAGCTGTCAGACGTAAATTTTATTTCACGAACAAAAATTATCTGGCGTTTGCAATAATCAGCCCTTACTCATTAGTTACTATTTCCGTTAATTGCTACTTTAATACTCATTTAAATCTTATCATCATTGACTATGAATGTACTGTAGGTATGTGTGTACCGAATTTCATCCAAATGTGCTCAGTAGTTATTACGTCAAAGAGTACCTGAGAACAGGAAACAGGACAGGAAAAATAAGAAGTACCAAACAAATGTTAGATAAGCTTGCCTCAAAAAATAATCCAAATAAAACTATAAATACTATAAAATTTTATTCTCCATTCATGGTGGTATGTGGATTAGTAGATGGTGTCAAACGACTGGTCTTACATTAAAGTCACGAAAACAACTGATTGCGCGCAAAATGTGGGCAAAACTTACTGATATACGACTAGATAATACAGTCTCAGATGGCACATAGCTCAACATAACGAGGCTTTACTGCCCTCCCCTGGCCCGTAAATTTAGGCCCACTATTCTTTTCCCTGTAGAATTTTGCAAATTTATTCCTTAGCACAGGGAATTCGGCGCATTTATAACTCTTTGACGGCGCAAACCCGTTAGGTACAATAGTTATTTTATGCATATTGTTTGGGTGCTATTTGTTTGGACGAAGTTTACGATATGAGCCTATAAAGAATACGGAATCAATTTCAGAAGGTTAGGGGAAAATACAACGTTGAAAAGTAGGTATTGTACACATTTTTTCCACTAATGGCATTCCAGGCATGGCTATTCCTATCATGATATATCAGGAAAAGCCTAGCCTATGAAATTTTAAAGCATGTGTAGGTATATAAGTTTTCAATTCTAAGGATTGATTTTTCCAACGCCAGATAACTTTATCCGAGAAAAAAATAAAATTTTTAACAGTTCGTTCCATACAAAATCTGTCAGACGTCAATTTTATTCCACAAATAGAAATATATGTAATTATTTAAATATAGTAGAATAACTTAACCCTTAGGCAGTATTAGCCAGTAGTCGCAGGTTCGAATCCTGCCTGTGGTTTAAGTTTTTCTTTCTACTATTTGTACTTAATTACAAATATTCACTCTGCATGCATTAATGCGTGATAAGTTATAAAAAATAATAAGAAATATCTGGCTTTGGAAAAATCCGCCCATAATCGCTTTACCAAGCACCATATTTTTGTGGAACACATTTTAACGTTAGCGTACTTTAACCCTAAAAATCTATACTAATATTATAAAGCTGAAGAGTTTGTTTGTTTGTTTGTTTGAACGCGCTAATCTCAGGAACTACTGGTTCGAATTGAAAAATTATTTTTGTATTGGATAGATAGTCCGTTTATTGAGGAAGGTTATAGGCTATATAACATCACGCTACGACCAATAGGAGCGGAGCATAAATGAAAAATGTTGCAAAAAATGAAAAACCGCTAAAACTAAAACACGCAAACAAAGTCGCGGGGGACAGCTAGTGTCTTATAATTTTTCTGCTTTGGAAGTTTTAAAATGAGTAAACAAAGTTATGACTGATAGCCAGTACGCCTACAGTAATGATACATGTCGCAGCAGGTACATTAGTAGACATTGCCTCATTTCTCATGTAACTTACATACAAACACCTCGTTAACTCCTTTATTTACCGACCTGTTTGCCAGTTTACATGTTCGTGGTACAAATAAGTGAGATTTACTTCACCTAGAGACTACGATCTTACTGTATTTTTGTTTTTTTTCATTTATATATTTTCTGCCTTTTTATTGATTATCAGATTGCTTCACAATCGCTGTAGTGATTTTTGAGTAAGGTTTTTTCATGCTATACGTATTCACTTATTAAAATACATACCTCATTAAGATGCAATTTATTCTTATGTCTATATGGTTGTTTTTTTTATATTGACAGTAAGAAAGCTTGCAGAGAATAGGAGTAGGTTTACAGAGAATAGTAAATAATATTTTTGCATAGCAAATTAAACAAAAAATATTTATTTCAGAACCTAAAATCTTAAACCATTTTTTGTTTCTTTCTTTGTTTTAAAGTACTATTTCTGAACTGCCAAAATTAAAAATTCGTTTCATGCGTGTGCGTACGTATCTAAGATAATGCAAGGCATAAATCGGCCATTATCTCGAAGCTGTTGTCGGCGCCGTTTGATTCAATTCTGCCAGGATTTACTGCACCTTGCCTTTCCGACATCTCATAGAACATTGTCTTGTTGCTAATTCAATTCTCGCCCATAATAACGTCATGGAATAGCTAGCTGACACATGTAGGGATGTGCTGCGATATAAAAGTACTGAAACAAGTTATAATTAGTTTTAAAACTTTTTATTTTTAATTCTAGTTATTTAACTTACTTACCCCCAAATACTGAAACGCCATTTAACTTTAACACCGTCTTATGTGATACATGTCTATCTGTCCCTACTTTACACCTTCAAGTGACAGAGACGGCAATAGACTTAACGGCGACTTAAAACCGATTGACGTTTCTGTATTCAGTCATTAATTTAGTTGTATTTTAACTGACTTATGCATATTCGTAGTTCGAGGATCACGGTCAACTTAAGAAATTACTCTAATTAGCCAAAATAATGACACTTTGATTACTGATTTGGGATTATTTATATTCTTTGTTATACAAAAGGTATTATTTATCTTTCCCCTGAAAACATCGGGTAATCCCATCCTACTTCCCACGCGGGTCGCTTGCGGCAACAATGGCTTTATATAAAGACTTTTGTCCGCCACTCATAACATAATATATAGATATGGGTATGTGTAAACTTGACATTCTTCTCTACGGGTCGCGGTTCGATAATGATGAGAAGAGAATGTTGTGTTTACAGTACGTATAAAGTCACTTAGACTTTAGAAATTAGAATAGAATTAAACACTTTTTAAAATTAATAATAATTATGTCTTACGACAACTCACACACGGCCACCTAATCCCAAACTAGGCAGAGTCTGTATTATAGCAACCAGACAACTAATACACAAACTTACCTATATATTTCTAAATACTCACATATTATAGAAACTTAAATTACACACAACATGCTCATCACAAAAAAACTTGTCCTGCGTTTGAATCGAACCCAGGACCGCTGAATTAGCAGTCAGGGTCACTAACCACTGATGACCAGTTCCTATATTCAAGAATCGATTCGAATCGAACTTAAGGACGGTAGAATTTACTTTGTTTTGCTTAGAAAATTGTACCATCTGTAAGCAAAACTAATCCTTTCTTAAATATACGAATCAGGCATAAACCAACAAGCCAGTCCAAATTCATGTTTATTAGCAGCCAGTAACCACGTAGGTCCAAAATAAAAACAATATCGTACAGTTTAATTCTAAAGAATTTACTCTTTAAATCATCTATTATATTTATTTGCAGGCCCACTTTAGCAGTAGACGCTTACCTTAATAATAAAGATTTATCTACGCCTCATATTTGTAGGTGTAAGGACGTATTTTTTAATTTATACACTGTTCAAAAGAATTTTCGAAGAAAATGGCTTTAAAGGTCGCAAGAATAGAAGCGATTTGCTGTGACGCAAAAAAATAACAGATTAAGAAAAGAATAGAGATATTAAACGGGGAATGAAGCTCTAAAGAACGTCTAGACAAGTTACCAAATTATGAACAATGGTTGAACTGCCATCAGTCTGCTGCATTTCACATTAATCGTTATCTTCAACTCAATAGGTACCAATGTAATAAATACTATTAAAGTCGAAGTATAATAATATAAAATTCAAATTCTGTTCTGTAAGTTTTGACAACTAAATTGAAATAGATAGAATTCAAATTCAAAATTAACGAAAAATTTTTTAAGTAATATTTTAGATCCAATTAATAGCCTAAGCGTTTACAAAGATTAGTCTACGGCTTGAAACTATTATGAGAACACTAAAAAGGATAAAAACCGACCTCTAGACCTCATTGGTCGGCAGATTTCAAACCTCGAATATTGCGAGAATCTCGACCGAAAAAAAAACATGATATTACTGAATGCGTGAATCATCTGAACAATGTTTGCGACAGTTATGGCGGCGTTCCCCTGAGTTATTGTGTTTCAGACTCAAATTTACTGTGATTTAACGTCTACCGGTCGTTATTTTTCTTGCCATTTTCCTTGTGGATTGCAGGGGGTCGTATAGGACCGCTACGTTGCTACGGAGACCTAGTGCGCTCATTTATTTCTTGTTTGTTGCAACTGGATACGGAACTCGGAATTACGTAGTCTAATCGTATTATATTAAAAAGTTATCACTGATTGATACGTGTGAGACATTTTAGTAGGTACCTATAGGGGTTAGTAATTCGCCAAAAAGTAGGTAATTTGATAGAATTTTTTGATAAATACTTACGGGTATTCTATAAAATATGTTTATGAAATGCCTTCATAGTCAATAACGTTAACATCATTTATTTCTTCACAAATAAAAGGAAGAAAAATATTACATTAGGTCTAATAGAAAAGTCTATTTTCATTCAATATAAATTAAAAAAACGAATGAAATACATTAAACACTTAATCAAATTGATTCCAACTGACTACTCGAACAAAACGTTATATTAAAAATAAAATCATCCTCTAACATTCGATGTTAGACATTCAGTCTGTGAAATGAAGCAGCAAATCCACAAAAATTAGACAAGCGAACAATTTAGCTTGAATTTCCGTTGGTACGGACCATTTAACCCAATAAATTTAGACCATTACCCATGTCCAAGCGAACCGCAATAAAGTGCTTTAAAGCGCCCGTGTCGCTTTGAAAACTCGTTACGCGTTTTTAAACGAAGACAGAATAATTTTGTATAATTGGGGAAATTATAAAACGTTTGGATTCGGACGACATTCCGGTCGTTCGGCTCCTATCCCTTAGGTTTTCATGTGCGAAATGGCGTTTATATGTTTTAGTAGGTGTTAAAATGTTTCTGAATTGATTATGGGGGTGTAATTTTGGATCGGTAATTAAGGAAATTTTAGATTCGTTGTTGATTTTGCTTCTCCTTTAATAATTGTGTATTTAGTTGTGATTATGTTCCTATACGCCGAAAACGGCAGACTTTTTTGGTCCCTAATTTTTGTTTCAACTTTACTGTACCATATTCTTACAAATTAATGTTATCTTGCCGCATCTATAAATATTGCCTTAAGAAGGAAGTTTCAGCAGATTGTAGGGTAAACGGAGATCGAATAATGTATAATGTATATTAATTGACTCTTCTATTTGTTATTTTGTTACTTATTATAATAAGATATATTTTGTACACGCTGTACATGCCCGGATATAAATAATGGCTTTTAACTGTAAAAATAGTGAAAGGAAACTGTTTTCAAAAAAAAACATTTCTTGAACAAATGAATTATCTTGTATCTTTTATAGATTTCTACTTTTAATTATTATAACGAAAACATTTTTTCTCATTTTAGAAAAAGTCTTTCGTTAATCCCATTACCATATTCACGGATTAAATCCGTTGCAATAGGAGTAAAGAAAACGGGATTTTAAAGCCACTTAACTAATCTTATTTTTACTACTTAGTCTTGCAATTAGCATTAACGAAACCAATTATCGGAGTGTCCATAAGTAGAAGTTAAAATCACAATGTTCACCTGCCGGTAAAGCAGTGGAGATTAGACGTGAGATAAAATCCAGTACATTAGTTGAACTCTGGTCTTACTGCTGATTACATTGCAGCTTTGCATTACATCAAAATGTAACTTTAAGGTAAAAGGTTGTTGGTGGTACCTACTCAGAGTTTTAAGAAACTTTTAACTAATTTTCAATAATTATTTAATATTAATTTTTCAAATCTTGCTTGGTAATGTTTAATAAGTTTTCTTTTTTTATTCAGTTACTTAATTTAATTAACGTTATAAGTTTTAATTTTAATATAGTTTTTGTATAAATTGTTTGTTGTGACTGAAAATAAAATTATGGTATAAAGATAAAAATTTTAGGTTTTAAAAAAATATTAAGTCTTAGAAAAAAAAACATCTTTCCGTCACTTTACCTTACTTAAGTGGGTACTACGTATTAAAACTTCAATCTATACTAATATTATAAACATGAAGAGTTTGTTTGTTTGTTTGTTTGAACGCGCTAATCTCAGGAACTACTGGTTCGAATTGTAAATTCTTTTTTTATTGGAAAGTCTGTTCACTGAGAAAGGCTATAGGCTATATAACATCACGCTACGTCCAATAGGAGCGGAGCATAAATGAAAAATGTTGCAAAAATGAAAAATCGTTGATACTAAAACACGCGAACAAAGTCGCGGAGGACAGCTAGTATTTAATAAGTTTTCTTTTTTTTTATTTAGTTACTTAATTTTATTAATGTTATAAGTTTTAATTTTAATATAGCTTAAGTTTTTGTTTTTGTATAAATCGTTTCTGGTGACTGAAAATAAAATTTAAAAAGAAATTTTAGGATTTAAAAAAATATTAAGTCTTAGAAAAAAAAACATCTTTCCGTCACTTCTTTACCTTACTTAAGTAGGTACTACGTATTAAAACTTCAATACAAAATAATTATAAATAAACAATTATAATACTTCGTCGGTAAGACTGTGTCGACACCACGGAGTACTCCAATGAGTAGCGTCTGAATTATGAATAACTCCGTATCCATTATGAAGAGAGCTTTTGGTGTGTGGTTGCTATAAGCACTGGCAGTCTCGTCGAATCGGCTTTGCTTACAAAGTACCGATTAATTGGAGGCGTACAATATTGATTTTGTATTACAGTAAGCTGATGGAACTTAGACCACTTAGACACTTTAACCGATATTAGACAACTGCAGATGTTCATTTATAATTTATGATCGAGTGTTTGTGCTTAACTGTACTGCAAACAAGTATGAAGTGATATCTAAAACCACCGCACCATCTGGCATCTGTATATTTTCTTTGTTTGTTTTTCATCGCATTGATGTGAGTAAATGTCTTTAAACAATTGCTATTGCTATCTATTTCTAAGTAGAAAAAAATCCAGTGGTAATTGGTTAGGCATCGTCTATTCTTTACTCGCGCTCCAAAATAAAATATTATAAAAAATCTGGGGTATTATTATTCATAGGAGTGGTCACTTTTTTTAATGTCCGGCATGTAGATAAATTAATAATATTAGACACGTATTTTTTCTTTTTTTGCGTAACTAAGAACTTACGACTTTTCAATTTTGATTAATAAATGTCGCATGACATCATTACCCCCACCCTTTAACTCTGATTCGATTAATCTCCTTAGTATTTACTTTTTTTTTTATTAAATGTATCTAGTATTTTTTTTCTGTCTAACTTACGGACTAAATAGGTTTTTTACTTTTAATACCCAGAATAGAAGAATTATTTATCAACATCCCAATTCATTATCCGTAGTATTAATCTCAAAAACTATTTGGTATACCTATATATACGTACGTATTCTCACGTTTCATTACCTCTAGTTTTCTTTTGAGTCTACTTCTAGTTCTTAAACAACCTACAGTAGGTACTTAGCCACTACAAACGGCTTAACAAAGTACAAAAGACATTTGTCAAAGCTATCCAATATCAGTTATAAACGTTATAAACGTCAATTTAAGTTAAGAGCTAAACAAAGTATAACATCTACTTAACAAAGTAATGTAAGATGATCTTTAAATATCCGTAAAACTTGTTTTCCAACCTGTTGGTCTGCGGCTGATACATGAGAGATGGGAGTTTGACGCGAACTCGCGAACTCGAGGGTAGTTGAGTTTCAGTAGTATTTATATCAAGAGCCCTTTAAACTTTGATACTTGGAGTTTTGTCGCGCGTGAACATGATCTACTCTCGCTCGTTACATTATGTTTCGTCTGGTACACAGGTGTAATGTATTTTAATATTACGCTTTTTGTGCGTGAAGGGTATTCACAGAAGTGTGTGAGCAAGGAAACACAATTTTTATCTGTATAAGTCAGTTACTAGACTTTAGCAGAGCTTGTAGAAAATTTATGTTTATATGATAACTAACTGCCCGCCCCGTTTTTGCACGGGTGCTGAAAGATTTTCAATATAATATCATGCGTTTTTTTTTTTGTAAAATCCTTATCCTGATGTTAAGGAACATAACAAACAAAGAATTATCGGAATTGGTACAGTCGTTTGGAAGTTATGGCGTGATCGAGGGAAATCGAAATTCATTTTTATATATAACAATAATATTATTGTTAAATAATTAATTATTACGTCTTTATGAATTTTTTAATTTATTATTAAATAAATTATATCATGAAGTTAATTTTATTAGCAATAAAAATATCTAAAAGTTTACTGATTCCTTAACAAAAAGATATTCTCCTATTAAAGTTCTCATGAATTGATTGACGTAGGTATTGACGTTTTTTGAACAATACCGTAAATATATCAAATAGCTTTCGATACTAAACTATTCTATAACAAACAATGGGTACAATAACTCGTTGGCAGGTAATAATTCAGACTAAAACCAGCCAGGCAAACTTCAGCCTAGGTATTTAATAGTGTTTCAAAGTTACGTCAATTAGTATCTACACAATATAATTTACGTAGCATGAGATGAAAAACGAGAGCTGTGTAATAATAACATTGAGAAGGGTTGTACGTAAAATATAACAACGAGTAAATAAAGATATAAATAACACTTTTTATAAGCACTTTGTTCTAAGTCTAGCGATCGAGTTTGGAGTTACTGAAGCTTTACAAATAGGATCCAACATAATAAAAAATGCTGAACAATAACTAAAAAATATTTCTTTTTTTTAGAGATGTTAGACTATTTTTAGACAAGTATTGAACGAAAATGCAATAAATACTTGAAGATTTCCGTAGTTGCATAATAAAAATAATAATTTAAACATAAACTTATAAAATTACTAGCTGACCCGGCAAACGTTGTTTTTCCAGGGAATCACCCAGAGGTATAAAAATAGCCTACGACCTGTTCTCAGACCTACCAAATATACACAACAATTACATAAAAATCAGTCAAGCCGTTTTGGAGGAGTTCGATAACAAACACTGTGCCACGAAATTTTTATATTATATTAGATGTTTATCTGGTTTTATAACATTATCCGAATAATTTTGTAACGTAGATTTTTTTTTCGCTTGTACCAAAAAAAGAGCAAAGTTATATAAATGCTCTACCGTTTCTTTACCTATGTGGTTTTGTAGATACAGATAATAGGCAGGTAATTAAGTTGTGTAGAGAATAGATTATCCTCCACACCGTGTAAGGTGAAACTCGCAATTATCGTCCGCGTATAAATCCCGCTTACACAACACATCGTAATTAACTTAATACTGTTCGGCCTCTGTATTTAATTATTGTATCATAACTATCAATATAGGTAACACAATATATTAATTGTAGAAAACAAGTTTATGAAACGTTACTTTGGATAAAATAATCGTACTTAAAACATTTATTTACATATGTTTTATCATTTATTTATCGTTTTTCTACATATGTATCTGCCTAGCCTTTTCCGACATTAATCTAGATATTATGATTATGCATCAAATAGTGTAATTTTTTTTTATTAAGTTTAGTTTGGTGGATTTAAAAAAAGTGTTTTTATATAGCTGATTTCAAAAAATAAAACTATGGAAAGTTTCTTTAATCGTGTAACTGATTGAGAATTATTTTCATCATATCCTTGTCTACCTGGAAACAAAATTTGAAGTCCATAACGCATTATCCTACATAAGTCTTCCAATTGTTTTAACGTTTTCAGTAACAGCACCTACTACTTTAATAAGCCTTGCCACAATAAAGCTAACCTTAAATAAAAAGGCATTGTAATTTTGATTGTATAATTCTGAACAATCCGACACGAACAATAACAGGCAACAATTGTCGCAAAAAAACAAAGCTTTAAACGGGCCTTTATGCGTTCTACTTTTTTTTAATTCAGCTCGTCACACAGCAATTGACGCGTCAAACACATGACGCGGTGCCCCAGGGAATAAATCGTCACGGAACCCGACCTAACAATTTTACATGCGAATTTTACTGGCCATAAAAATATCTGCCTATATTTTATAGTCAAGCGGGAATTTTAGCGATTTTTTTCACTTGCCCTTCTAGTTTATCCTTCGTAGTCGTAAATGTCAAGGTTTTATGCTGTTGTGAAGTGGGGATTGGGTAATGTTGATATACTTGTTATAAACTGGTCAACAAAATCTGGTTGACTTTGGTCAACAAAATCGTGAAACTCCTTTATTCCTATATTGTTGCCGCAGTCATTGGACAAACTAAAATTAATATTATTTTTATGTATGTGTGTAAGTTTTTATAAACATTAAATGAATTTTGATGTACCATAGAAAACGACGTTTGTAAAATAAATATTTAGTTTCACGTCATTTTTATACCGTCTGTTTATGCAGAATAACTTTCATATGCAATAATAATGCAGTATAGAGAGAACTTACATTTAAAACTACGTGACAACAGTCTTATTGGATTTGTATTTTTCCCTTTATTATTAATTGTATTATTGCCCCATCATTTGGGTGGGCATGCATTGTTTATGATTTGGCAACATTTATAGAGCCGACTCTTGCTTGTCGGTCATCCTCCGTGAGAACAATGTCGTAAACTACGGCTATGTTTAGATTTTAACCCTACTCAAGATTGTGGGTAACTCCTTGCCTAGTTTGATTTTGTGTAATTCCCTGGTTTGAGTAACCTTGATAAATCCTATTGTCTGTATAAAAAACAAGACTTTAAAAAAAAAATGTTATTTACGTAATTTGCAAAAATCGTCAGGCTTTCTTGTCTGTAAGATACCCTATTTTCTTTCACACGTATGGTACATATGTAATAAAGAAAATGAACGCCATCTTCGTACATATTGTTGGCACAAAACACAAGATATTAATTAACCTCTAGTCTAATAAGAAGAAGCTCCCCAAACGTCTTGTCATTACGCAGAAAAACAGGTCAGGTAGGGTGAGCACACGCATTGTCGGCCGAACCATTTACTCACAATACACACGGTTAATCACTCACGCGATTCCTCGTAATATCGTGCCTTAACACGTAACGGGAACAAATGAGCCAAGTCGTCGGCAATCATCACACGAATGCGTAAATCTCAAGCGAGATTAGTGTTCGCTCTTGACCTAAATCGAGCTATGAGGGATATTATATTTTTTTCTTTGAAGTACGGTCCTACCGCTTAGTAGCCTTCATTATTAACGA
Organism: Diachrysia chrysitis; assembly: GCA_932294365.1. NCBI lineage: Eukaryota > Metazoa > Arthropoda > Insecta > Lepidoptera > Noctuidae > Diachrysia > Diachrysia chrysitis. The sequence continues at coordinate 7,591,592 of OW028661.1, forward strand.
AATATTTTGATCCCTGAAAGCTTTTGAATTTTGTCAGTTCATGAATTTACGGATTGGATTTCAAATTTGATTAACGGTTTTATTATTCATTAGATCCATTATAGTGTTTGGGTTTATTAATATTTGAACGGGAATAGTAGCTTTACAATTATTAAGTTTAATTATTATAGATACAAGTGAATTGACTTGGATTATCAATTAGAAGCTATAGTGATTTGAATTGAGCAGGAGACGTAGGTATGAAAATGCAGATTACAGAAACTATATAGGATTAATCACTGGGATTATATTGTAAGTTATGGAACTAGTGCGCGATAGATAATGCTCAGGGCTTTGAAATGGCTTACGCAGAGTTACGTATATAAAGGTACTTGTATTAGTAATTTCTGTAGTCTACATACGAACTTCTGCGAACACAAAGCCACAACAGTCAGATAAAGTACCTATTGTAATGACATTTTCAGTTTGGTCCTTCAATTTGTAGTATCGTCGTATAAAACAAAAAGTTTTTTTATAATTATTTCAATTTATATACTTTTTTTGGACAATTTTAACACAGCAGCTATACTTCAGAACAATTAGCTTTCGGAATTGTAAAACATTTTTACGTCTAGTAAAGCCTACAATAAAAAGTAAAAACCTTCTAAATAACATCAAACGAAACGTACGCGTATATAATAATAGGGTGTCGGTCAAATTGCTCATCCGGACTATTACGTGTTTATTTACCGGCCAACAGGGTATAATTGTGCCGTAATCAGCAGGCCCGCTCGCCCACGGGAGTTCTGGCGTACGTAAATAGCACTCTCACGGACGACAACTATGACTTTCCCTGATTGTACGCTTAGAATAAATTTATTTATTGCTCCATTTAAATAGTTTTGCTTTGGGAGTTGGGAAAGGACCCTTTATGTTATATTATTTAGAATAATTATATTTTATTAGTTGTTTTTATCTCTTTATCTACTGCAAAGTTTATCTGACTATGAAGATTATTATACTTAAAAAGGTTGAAAAATTTTAAATTAACGTTTTTTTTAAAACATGAATTAATATAATATATTATTTGTAATTTCAAATTCAATAATATTGCAACACCTGATGCGGTTAGACAAAACACAAATGTACACAGTTTGAGCAATAAATGTCTTTGTCTTTTGTCTTTAAATACTTAAAACTACGAGGAAACTACTACTTAGGGTTAGTCAGGATCAGTAAGGACAGTTTTAAGTTTTCAGAATAAGTAATATGCATTTTACAAAATCTCTACCTGTAACATTATACACCTACGTTTATTAAAAGTTTTTAGGCTTTCTTGTTTGCAAAACTCGAATAATTAATAAAAAAAGACGAATATTAAGAAGGTTATACCTACCATTAACTTAGATTAAATGGAGTTCTTTGCCGGTTTGGAAAGTGCCTGAAAAGGCCTACTTGAATTAAAAATATTTTGATTTAAGTAATTTGATTTGATTAACACACCATCTACTAACCTGAAAATGATCTTTAATGATTACGTGAATACAGTCATTTCGTTGATCAGGCATGTAACTAAATGACTATAATGGCTGGTTCTCTGCCTGGCACGAGGGACACTGAATTAGCCAAACGATAATGACGCCTACCTCAGCACTATTTATAGGACGGTAAAGTAATGTAGTGTTAATTGCCTCACTGAAATGTCTTTAGCAGAAGAGCCTTCTAAAATGTTGGACATGTTTTACAGTTAGTGAAAACGTGAGTTAATTAATAAATTCATTAAGTTTCCACTTAGCCTTCAATGTTGCTAGAATTGTAGGTAGACTTCATAGGTCAAGGTCAGTTTTCTTACCTTCAAAACAGACCAAAGGATGTAACGCAATATAATAGAAATGTTATCTCATTTATGTACGTTGGTCAACGTTTAAATTTCATAATTACCATAACTGTCTACGCCCTGCCTTAAAACACGGATACTGTTTATCAGATGATGGTTGTTCCATTTAAAATAAATACAAGCCAGCCAGAACCACTATGAAAGTAACGCTCTTGTACTAGGCAAAACGCACTGACACATTAAAAACTTCAAAAGAAAAACTTCGTGCAAAACCCAATCGAACGCCACAGCAAAGTCAAAAACTGCTTTCACCAGTGACGAGAAAGATTCAACTCTTCTGCAACTACGTAGATCGCATAACTAATACATACCGTATTCCTGAGTTTAGTCAGTGTAACCTTGACCCAAAACCTCGTCATAACCTTATAAGAAGTACTGCATTCAGAAGGCTGAGCGTGATTACCCCTAACGAGTCACAATCGCGATGTAATCAAGGCGCTACCTGCGCGCCCTGAGGGACCCACTGTCTCGTAATTATGTTAGGCCCGTTCATCTTGAATTTATGGCGTGTTGGATCAATTTTCACAACATTTCTGCGGTTCTATACATACTGCTTGAGAGTGCGTTAAGTTGTAATTAATTTGGCCTTGTTTTAGTTGCGGTTCTTATATGAGAAAGGGCGTGTGGTTTGAACAAGAAAGTTGATCAATATACTCTGTTTGATATTGCCTTTAATTTTCCTCTTAAGCATGCTAATTTCTATATCGATGGTGGTGTTATTTGTCAGTCATCAACAATAACGGTATGATTGAACGCACGCCTTAGGTTGGACATATTTAAGTGCACCTGCTTAAAGATGTTCAAATTAAAAGGTGACTAATTTTAACAAATGGAAGTCGATCCTAACATAGCTTGGGAAAAGGTTAGGCATGGAAAAAGACTAGGCTGAAGAAGAAGACTTTACCAGAGGTCAAGTGCTATCAAGTTTCTCGATATCCCTAGATTTTAGTCTTAACTTTTTGATGTTACTGTTAAAAATATATATTTCCTTTACTCGCTCCATTTGTATGTACATACGTACAGCTACCTACACTCAAATAGAAACTAGAAACTTGTTATAATTGGACTAACATGTATCAGCAAATGTCCATGCAAACTAAGTTACACCATTACATCGCTTGAGTTTGATAGCATAACTATCCAAATACAGTCGTACAATTAGTAGAAATTACAAGTTACTGTACGGTGAGTGAATGAGAAACATGACCGGATCTGCATAAAGCAAGCCAACCAGAGAGTCTTGCTAGTCAAATTGATACTGGAATTGAAATCTACGAAGCGTCGTCCAGCTGCAATTAAACTTTACCCAAGCTATTTGAACTATCAAAGTTATTTGCATTGGCTCCAATCGCAAAACTGGAAATTACGATATACCGATTACAGCGTATAATAAAATGTTGAACATTTTGCTGTGAGAGCATTTGTCGATGACGCGTGATTGACTGGCTTTGATGTAAATAATTTGGCTTCGCGGTGCCGTAATGGAATGGAACGGTTGCCTCTATGATGTCAATATGTATTCATTTTTCATTTCAAACTGTTTATGTTTATTGAAAGTAATTTAAATAAATGTTTTGTATTTTAACGTAAATTATATGACAGTATTTAATTTCTATGCCTAAGTAGGTGGACGAAAAAGTCTTCATTAGCTTGTAGCGTTTACTTTGTAAGATTTATTATATTCGTTTTTTAATATTTTTAATTATAAATATTAAAAATAAATATCTATATATAAACTTATAACAAAACAAAACTTAACTAATAAAATCTCTAAAAAGTAGCATCAAAAAAATTCGGCCAGTCTTTTGGGTACACTTCCAGTCGACAGCGATGTGGATGAATTTTTGACGCAATTTTTAGAGATGTTACTTCTTAAGATAGGTACTTAAGTGTTGAGGTAACACTTATGAAAACCTCATATACCTACTATGGAACAAGGTAGATTAACTTAAAAAAAATCCCAATATTTTTTTACTCATAATACTCCAAGTAAAACAAAAGCTCTGTAAAATATCTTTCAATAACTCAAATTATTAACAGCGGCACTGTTACGTTGCGTTATTTCATTAACGCGCGCCCTCCAATTTAATCGTGTTATAATCTGGGTTGTCGTTATTCGCCAGCAATGAACAATGCCCCCCGATAATTACTCGCAAGCTACTATTTACTCGCCTGCCACGTAATAGGGTGGGATTAGTAGTTGAAGTTGGAACAAAACGTTGATGTTTGTATTGTAGTGAGTATAACTGAAGTGATTTATATTTGAACTTGAGACGCGGGGCTAGTTTGTTCCTGGCATAAAGAACAAACAAGACGTATTTGGGGTAAACACGAACAAAGACGTAAGTTTAGCAGGCCGTGTGAAGATAATATATATACCGTTTTCATTTGTTTCATTTAACTTTTTTATTATGTTTTATCTATCATAAAATTATTGTCCATAGCTACTACACATTTTCATAACCTATATGTATAAAAATTAAGGCTGTGGAACATTTCTTCTAAGAAAATCGATTTAAAATCAATATAAATTCTACGCATTTTTTGTAAACCATTTAAAATGTACTTATTAACTTTTAAGGTCTTATTTCTTGAAACTTTATTTTCCAACTTTCAACGTTCCTGTTTTTCAATTATTACCCAGTACCTACAGCATCGAAATTGAATAACCTTCTGTAACTTATTTGTGACGTGAACAAACTATTACAATTCATGTACGACACATTTCTGTACTAAAGGCCTATACACGAATCATAATTATGTGTTTCGGATTATGATGGATATGCTTTTGATGTATAGAAACGACGTGCGAAATTACGCGGCCTTGTTACTTGTGGAACATTATAATATAAGGCGAATGGTTCCCCCGAAACGTGTACGATGCCTGTCAAATGCATCTCAACGGTACGGTAATTTGATTGTGTTAACAAGGGTAATCTTTGAGCAGGTATCTTTAGGTTGTACAGCGTCTTTTCCCTCTGTTATAAAATTGTCTAACATGGGAAATGTAGTAGACGAGTAAAAACTTCTCCGAGCTATACTTATAGGTTAGTAGCGACCCGCTCCGGGTACCAAGGGTATCACAGCAATATATCCTATGTTACTCAGGGATAACGAATCATTCTAACGGTGACAGAATTTTTGAAAATCGGGCCAGTAGTTTTCGAGTTTATTCGTTACAAACATACAAATCTTTTCTTCTTATATTATACTAATGGAAGTGAATATAGATGGATGATAACCCATCCATGTACAAGTCTTATGAGCCACTATAATACCTGACCAAAATTTTAATAAAAATAAAAAATACATATAGGTACCGCAATATATTACTACCATTGTACTTTGTCTATTATTATAAATACCGAGGTCTACGAGTCTTCTTAAATATCCAGTCCATGATGTGTGTTGTATTATTTTTCACACTATCTTTTGCTTGCAGTTGCATCTCCACCCGCGTGGATTATGGTTATCGCGTATTAAAGTAACCCATGTCCTTTCACGAGATTTCACCAAATCTGATGAGCCCAGCCAACCATAGTCATGAAGTATTTATCCCCCAGGTGCAGACGACGCGGCTGCCGCTGCCGACATTCTCGCCGCGCGCGGTGCTGATGTACAGCGCATCGGTCGGCGGCGAGGGCGCGGTGGCGCTGCAGCTGCGGGAGGCGGCCCCGGGCGAGCTGGACGCGGCGCGCCTGCACGACGACCGCCTGGCCATCGCCTGCCACGAGCCAGAGCTGCTGGCTGACTTGCTGCACGCCGCCGCCGATATAGGTTAGGCCTTTTCTTCTTAAGATATGTCTTTCTAAGATGTGTTGGGATAAGCCTTCTTCTTCTTCACCTATTTTTTTATCAAGCTATATTGGGGTCAGCCTCGCGCCTTCATCTGAAAAGGCAAGACTGAAAATTACTTATAGAAATTGTACATATACAATTGTTCTTTAAATTATAGATCTTTTTCTATGGAAAAAGATAACATACAATGACAACAACTATATAATGACGTCTATCTATACTGTAACTTGTGTACAATTAGTAAAATCGATATCCACAAAAAAAGTTACTTTTTTAAAACAATATACAATACATGAGATCTTTACACAGTTGTTTACATTAAACCATGTTAGTTTGTAGAGCAGCGAGTGTTTACCAAGCATATTGATACAGATTAAGCATTTCAGATTAGACTAACTAGCTCGCTTCGAATCAACATGGGAAATTAATTGTTATTTGTTTTATTTAGTTAATCCTACAACAAGTATTCTGAAGTGACACTATCATATAGAATTGTTTTAGCTGTATTTCGTACTCAATTACATTAAAATGCTATGCAAAATATAAAACACATTTTTCTTGTTTATGGATATAACCTATAACCTCAGCATGACAATTGAACAAATATCACGACAAACGCTATGTTGAGGCCAGTTTCCAGTCTTACCAGATTCAGCTGAATACCGTATTTTACATGTGGCGCCTAACGAATACAAAACGAAACAATAATCACAATACCAACTAATCCAATTCGCTGAGATGACTCAGCGAGAGAATGGAAATGAAAAGAATCCTTTTCTCTTCATTCTCGGCTGCGAAGCCAGATGTGTAAAACGTTATCCTGCATTTGGTTTCACATAAAAATTTGAATTACAGTCAACAAAATTGGCATTCAGACGTCGCCTCGCTACAAAGTCTTATATTTTATTTTACGCGAAGAATCATGAGCGGTTCCGCGACTCGCTACCCAGAATGCTTCGTCGGTTATTTTGAAATTCAAATGTCGAATTTTGCATTCGAAACTGGCTGGAAGCAGTGCACTCGGACATCGCTCTGTCATTTGTTATCGACTGATTTAAATCTTGCGAGTGTGTATGTCTTATGTCGGAAATGTTACGGTTTTCGTGCTAGATGGGCAACAAAGGGAAATTAGCTTCAGTAAATGCAGAATATGGGTAAAATACAAGTTTGTTTTTATTTTTGTACATCTAAAGTTCCGTTTTAATCTGTCGGGAAATATATTATAAATTTTTATTATTTTCTCTTATAATATACAATATTTAATTTTCTTACCAAACCAGTCCTTACAAACTTAATACAAGCTCGTATTTTTGTTGGAGATCAAAGCTAACATAATTTACTAGCATTCCAAATTCAAATTACGTAGTTCGTCGCCAGTCAGTCTCGAGGGAGGACGCCCTTGCAGGACATCAGCTTGTCAAAATCCACTTGAGAACTGCCTCAATTCTGTTTAAAAATGCAAACTCATGCAAACGAAGCCTGATGCCCCCTAATTGAATTAGATCTCCTTAGACGAACGATGAAAATGGCGCGTCTATTATTGAACTTGTAATTTGTCAAGCTTTTTGCATGCTTCCGAATAAATTTGGTATTTAACTCAATAATTATTATAACTTGAGTGGTTCTTCTAACTATATTTATTTACTTTTGAAATTTGTATCTGGATCTGTAGTAAATAACTTTTGATTGCATTAAAGAGCTTTACAATTTATTTGACTTGTACCTAGTACAAAAATATCGCTGACAAAGCTTTCAAAGCTAAAATCCATACTAATATTATAGATAAAATTATATTACGTTACTTAGTTACTTAGTTATACGTTAGTTAGTAAGTATGTTACTAGTTGTTTGACGGGTAAACCTGAACCGATTTTGATAAAACCTGGTATGGGATAAGCTTGAATCCCATCAAAAACATAAATTTTAAATGAGAGCCAAGTTCAAAATTATGATTAAAAATGCAAACTCATGCAAACGCCTTGGTTGGTGACTTCAACGACGAAAGAAGCGAGATCTAAATGGGTGCCAAGTTCAATGGTCAGTCCTGAAAGTTATTTATAACAACATAAAATATAATATCTTCTTATAACTTAGGATAATATATTGTAGCCTAAGGTCTGACTTGGCTAGTTCTCATATACGAATTAATTATCGATGGCTAGTTTTCGAAATAATAAAATAAGAACCGACAAGTAACAGGTTTAGAACTTGCGAAGGCTATAATATAATTCGTATATGAAAACGTCTTGTGGCTGGTGTAACCTGGTCAAATCGTTGAGCGTAAAGGTATTAATGCATGTTCGCGCTAATAAGACTTACCTATGAACAAACTGAACTACTTTTGTACACACCATCCTAATATAAACCCTATGAAAAGCAACATATCAATACACTTCCTATAACACACACAAACGCGCAAACGCTCACTCACAACATATCACTCCGTAGAACACTAGACAACACCACACACATCCTCTTACACATCAGACACGTACTTTCCCATCTTACACAAATAAGAGGTCCTGCATGCAAACACTATACAAATATTTTAATTTTTTTATTTTATTTTATATACTTTTTTCTTTCCTTGTTAAATAAATACATTATAAGATACTGTAAAAAAAAAATGTGCAAAACTCGAGGGGTTGGCGCTGATAGCCGAAATACAGGCATTGCCTAGTTCGGCTACAGATGACTACACCATTTATATGAACTAATTTAGCTTGTTAAAATATTTTGTAATTTATGTCAAAGTTCTTTCAATAAACATTATTATTATTATTTATTATTATTTATTATTAATTCCCCTTACATATTATAATCATGTAGCGCAATAGGTCAAAAGTTAGTAAATGTTTTGTTTTCTTTAATAAGCACGAACAAAAACATTTCAAACTAATTTCGTTAACTAATTCACTTTTAAACTGGAGCCCCTACCATTAACATTATAACATGACGGACAGAAGGTAAATGCTAGTTTGATGTGAGGATAACTAAATTCAGAGTAAGGTAAGTTTCCAAGCGTGTTCTATAACCGCAACCTTTGTAGGTAAATATTCGGGAATTCCATTAGCCAATCCCTTAGAGAGTATTTAATTAACATATAGTAAACAAGTTCATTATCCCCCTGTGCTTTGTACTAACTTTTCGACGTTCTATTAATTGTTGGTTATTTAAAATTATATACCTTAAAACGCCTGACGAGGTTATGTCGGAAATGTTACTATTTTAATTATTAAGAGTGGATTCGAGTTCCTGAGATTCCGTGTTTTTTTATTCGCGACAATGTTTAATTTTTTAAATATATTTTTTATATTGATCTCCTTTAGATTTCTGTGGTATATTAGAGTTAACTAAGAACAAGATATACAACAAAGGTACTGAAAAAATTCAAGCATTTATGTTTAGAAATTCGCATATCTTTGTTTTTATCTCACATTTTTGCGCAACTTGTTTTATTTTTGTGTGTATATTTCTTTTTTTGCTTATTGTAAAGATCATTTCACGTCTTTATTCTTTAATTATTCTTAATACATCTCAACTTAAAAACTGTATTTATACATTTTTGTACCACGAAAGTCAACAAATTATTATTCTAAACGTTGAACGTCTTAGAGTAAACAAAAACAAAACCGCCACGAAAATAACCTTAAAGACAAAATTTATAATTTCCATAAAAAATGCAAAGCAAAAATAATATCAAAACAACATTATTTTCCTCAACACAACCTCAGTGAAAACAATAAAAAGGGAACAGTGGTAAGCAATCTGCAATATGAATAAGTGGTAGTTTTTGCATATTTCATCCCCCGGTATCGGGGTAGCAAGCACTTACAAAGATGAATTGTCACTTTTGTAAATTGTATCCGCCGAGTCAGCGGCTCGTCGCTAGATGGCGGTGGGATCGCTCCATAACGTTATACGACGTATTATCTAATGTAGATAATACATTATTATGATGACATACATTGTAACTGTAAAAATAAAAATAAGATAATTTTATTTGTAAAAACATGAGTACGCACACTTCAGTATGCAAGGTAAAAAATTAAATATACTGAGGTCAGTCATGCTTTGCCTAAAAGGCGTAAAAATATTAAGTTTCTACATAATACAAAAAATAAGCTGAAATTATTATTATATTACAATGAAAAATCACTTTTTTAAGAATAGATAGAAGGTGCTAGTTGATTTATAATATATAAATTTAAATTTAAGTACAGTAAGTAACAAAAACCCTGTCCGATCCAATAAAGGCGTATTCCTGGTTCAACAAACGTACTAGAAAAAAATGTCTCGCTCATATGGATTCTTTGATACACAACTATAGGTAGTACACGTGAAGTTTGTTGAGCGATCGGTGTTGCCTTTGATCAGTTTTATTTTAATTTAATTATATTCATTGGAGAAAATAATAATCTCAAATCCATTCGATAGTTACGTATGCCGAATAATACTCATGAGGATCGAACAGGGTTTTTGTTGCAAGGTTAACTTTAGAAAATTCTAATAAGGGCGCTCTATCTCCTAACCTAACCTAACTAGTCGTTAGGTTAAAGTAGGTACCTATTATTCTTCTAAACTACTCATTCCGAACACACTGACTAGTTTCAAAGAGTAAACGATAAAAAATCAAGTCAGTCTGTACAAGTTCTGGACACAGACAAAATATTTTAGTCTCAAAAGTTACATTTTAAGTAGATCTAAAGTAGCAGTGTTTTTGTAAAGTTTCTTAAAACACTTTTTTAAGAGTATTTACATTTTAAGAAAGTGTCAAGTTCGGAGTAATTTTTGCCTGATATGGGTACTTGACAAACTAGTGTTTAATAAAATGCTAAGGAAAAAGTTTTAATTAAAAGAACATTACTAAATAATTTCACGCCACAGGAGTGTAGGTACTACAGTCTGTACAGCCACAACACCAAAAAAAGTTAAAAAGAATACCTAAATCATACAACCATTGCCCCAACTGAACTTACATTAATGAAAGCCGAATTATCCCACCCGAGAAAGCACCGCAAATCCATTCCCCCCAATAATCCAGCTTGCAAATTTTTTAATACACTTCCATAAAGATTATTCCGTGTTACTTTTACCCCGTTTCACCCATCGTAAAATAATGATCAGTATTTTTCCTTCAGCCTCGAATGACTTAAGAAGTAGGGCGAGAAAACATGCGCATGATTTCCATGCATTAACATAGAATTTCTTGGGACACTGTTTTTGGGACATTGATTGTAGGACAATGTGAGTGCAGTGTTTCCTAATAATTATGTACTTTGATATATATATATATATACATTCATGTTCCAATTTTTCGTGTTATAAGAACATTTCGTGATTTTGAAAAAAATTTGGTGCATATACATATTACGACTTATTACGACATAGTGAGAAGAAGTATAATCAAAGTCGGAATTCAGTTAGAAATTTAAAGAGTATAATAACTCGAAAACTACATAAACTCGCAGAAGCAGCTGGGGTTATTCGGATACCTCTAAGTGTCCTCTACCTCTGGCTACTCGATCGTCCATACTTTCTGGGACATTCTGTATATTTTTAGTATATTATTGACCTAGATTAAAAGTTATTTTATAGTTAATAATTTAATGCGACATAAGGCTTTGGTATTGTTATATTGTGATGATGCTCCATTTGAGACGATACAGACTTTTCAAATTAGTAGATAACTAGAAAATAAAGACTTTAGGTAATTAAAAACTGGTTACCATCACGAAACACAAGAGGTTTCTATCCAACCGAAGCAGACCATTACAACTCAAAAAATATAAATACCTTTAAAACATTCAATTTTAAAAGCATCCGTTGAAAGGAAATCTCTCAATAAATATCGAGTCCAAAATTTTCGAGTTATAGCGGGATATTAGGTACCCATCTCGATCGACCCACATTTTGGTCCACATAAATTCACGTGGGGCTGTTTCTATTAAATTTTACGACAAACACGAACCCTCATATAACTTTGTTAATAAATGTTATAATATATTGGAGGCAGATGCTAGTTGTATCTGGCAAAATGTATTAGGTTCACCACTATTAAAGTCTATTTGGAAATTTATAAATAATGTCTTTACAAACTATTTGCATGTCATGATTTCCAAAGTTATATTAAGAAATTGGCATAATAATGTTATAATATACCTCTCTCCGTGTGATGTAAAATATATCTATATAGGTCAAGAACATTAAATAAACGTTGTTTAATTACTTGACTATACAAAAACATAAATCAGAGCAGTGTGAAAGCTTTGTTTTATATGGACTAAAAATAATACCGCTACTTACCGTAAAACCTTATTAGTAATAAAACATAGTAATAATAAGATCTTGGGACAACTCACACATGGACATCTGATCCCAAACTAGGCAGAGCCTGTATTATGGCAACCAGACAACTGATAAACATACGTATATATTTCTAAATACATAATTATTATAGATAAATTACACCCAGACACAGAACAAACTATCATTCTAATCACAAAAGCATTTGTCCTAGGTGGGAATCGCATCCACGACCTTTGGTTTAGCAGTCAGGATCACTAATCACTAGACCAAGAGGCCAGTATTACTACTACTTTGATGCATAAACGTAGTTTATTTATTTTTTGTCTTATGAGTCCAAGAATATAAATTATCGCTTATATAAATTAATTTGTATACGACGCTACTAACGGTAAATCTAAGCACAATGATGAAACCAGTTTGATAATAATCTGGACCATTCTAGACTAATATCAAGTCTAAGCTTCAATTGTTCAGCTGCCTTCTAAACACAAGTAAGGTGTCAGTTGGCTTTGTTACAGTATTGTTTGTGTATATAGTGCCTTAAGCCCATAAGCCGAAATATTCGAAGCTTCGGCTTAAACGAGGTGGCTATATCTGATTCCCATCTAAGATACCGATGATACGATAAAAAGGCAACCCTTAATCGAGTCTACTCGATACTACACGATACAATCTTATCGATTCTGCAATCGAATTGGGTATCGGTACCGATACTGTTAATGCTGCCATTGTTTTTCTTGAAGATTATTTTGGAAGGAAATTGTATCGATATTTGCATGATAGCACAATTTAACGCGTTTACTGAATCTTTATGGTTCGAGTTTACCGTTCCGTAAATATTTTATAATACTTACCGTAAAGCCTTTACTTTTCCAATGGAGTTGGTGGAGAGTATCATACAGTTCCGATACAAATTACATTTCTTTTCAGTAAGAATTACCACAGATTAGTTACCACTGTGTTTCACATGTCATACCATAAAAAAGCAAAGTGCCAAGTTGTACAATTAAAAAAATGACGACGGCTTATTGTTAGACTTTTTTGATTATTTCTCCATAAATATAATATGTTATAATGATTGACATTTGTTTTTCATCAACGTGAATGAAAAATCATAAAAAACAAATGAAATACAAGTTTCCCTACCTTTGATTCTGTAAAAAATCCACACCTTCCTAATCTGTTGATGCAAAAATTTAAAATTGAATATGGCAGATGCACAGACGTGCGAGCCAAAAGACTCCCACCACAGTTGGGAGACATAAAAAAAAAACAAATGAAAACAAATCTGTTATATCTGATGATAAGACCTTATATTGAATATTTAAATATTCCCTAATTTCCAAGTAACATTTTATACAAGTGTAAACGTTAAAAGCATATTATTTTATATTTGAAAGCCTTACTTGTGGACGGTACGTTAGCCACAGGGGAAAGATTTCCACGACTCACTAACTTCGCTTCTCTATGGGCAAACTGTGAAAGAAATGATCTATTGAGGTGTTGTCTTGTTTATTAGCCGTAATGCTCCTAATTTGAGGAAAAAAGATAAAAAATATATTTAACGATATTGATATATCGCGTTCACATACACAAAATGTTCATTCAGCAAACTTAGTAAGTATTTAACTACTCTTCATGTAATTGCTTTAACATAGCTTAATATTAACATGTTTTTTTCAAAGGTTATCTTAGCTTTTTTTTTTAAATAAACAAACATCCCCAATCAATTATAAGGTCGGCACTGTACTTGACTAAAACATCACAAGGGCCAGTTGAAAACGCCTTTATTTTTTCGACACTACATCAAGAACAAAGGAGTCGGGATAATAATTTAAAGAAAACCGCCTCCGAGTTATTTTTATAAAACAAGTGGGGAAGAGGAACCCTCGCTCTTGCCGAAGGGAAATGCGGTACCATAAAGTTGCAAATGAAGTAATATCGTACTCGAGTTGACTTGCTACCGAAAACTAAGTCTGTATCTGGTCACGGAGCCACTTGGGCCCAATAGACTGCTACCAATTTGCTCCTTATTTACTTAGTGTCATTTAATTTAGCTGAATAAATTTGTCGGACAGTCGCCACCGTGGACCCCATTTCACTTTGTAATTAATATTGACCATTCCAACCGAAATATCGCTAACTATTTAGGAGTATTCAACTATTCCGATGCTGTAGCTGTTTTCTGACAATGAATTTCTAATTAGTTTAATTTCTTGGACTGTTCTCAATTATGCCTGGTTTTAGTCCATAGCGGACAACCGCTTTTAATTAAACAAATATCTTGCAAAATACTGACCGGACCTCGAAATTATTTCAGTTGCTTAATTGAAAACAAATATACTTCAGCAAGTTCTGTATCTGATGCATCGTTTAGCACATTGCTTTAGTTTAGTTCTCTATTTGGATTCCAAGTATCATATTACATTTGTATGCGGCAATCTCACAAAGCAAGCAAGTGTGAACGAATCATAATTCTAGATTATGTTGCACGTGGAAAAATATTCTTGGAATTGTAGTCGTGGGGAGCACCGGGCGTTTATTGCCCCCTTCGCGCGTCACTTGGCGTTTTATTATGCCCCACATTTGGGTGCAAATAAACAAGATGATAACTGAAACGTGCCGACTGTGGCACAACCTTTTTTTACTGAATTTACTGTAAAAGTATTACAGTATTTGGGAAAGTATGATTGATTTGATTGAACAATACTTTTTCCTTTTATTATTGACTTTGATTACTTATTTACGGCTATTCCATTTGTTTGTTTAAATCAATTTGGGTTTTATTTATCTTTTGTTTTATTCTCTGCAAATTTAATACGATAAAATACAATAAAAACCACAGATCACCGAGAGAATCTCTGAGCTTTTCAAAACAAATAAATAATAATAAATAAATAAATATCGACAACATCACATACATTGCTCTGAACCCAAAGTAAGTAGCTAAAGCACTTGTGTTATGAAATCACACTAACACCTAGACCCGAGACCACACCGAGACAATGTAGAAAAATGGTTTCTACATCGACCCGTCTGGTGATCGAACCCGTGACCTCAGAGTTGGCGACACCTTGAAAACCGGTGTGTACGCCGCTCCACCACAGAGGTCGTAAAATAAAATAATAATGACTTCAGTCAGGAGTATTATTGCTGCACTATTTACAAAAAAAAAAATCTTCTTTAGCCATTGCTCAAAGATAATAAATTACGGCTGAATTCAACCTTACTCTTGTTAATATAACAATTGAGTATGACATATAAGAGGTACTTGATACCTACTTAATTAGGGACGCTCCGTACTTTAGGGAATAAGGAAATTGCTCAGCTGCCATAAATAATTTATAGGGATTCGAAGCTGCACAAGTTTTGAGAGCTCTTCTGTTCGTAAGAGCTTTTAGTCTTGAGACAATAATGTTAGATACTTTTGATACTTGCCGCTCCATGCAACAGTTAAGGACGATATTATTCATTTATGAAATTAACCTACATAGTTACAACAATGACAGTATATATCACCTCATTTCAACTCCTAAACATTTCACACAAGCGATAAAATGAGTAAGGTCATGTGGGGTAAGAGCGACTGCGGGGCAAGAGAAAAAGTCGTTTGAAAATCAAAAAATATAAACTCTAGTTCATTGGTTGATTAATACTATTTTTTGATAGTTTTTGATTTTCAAACGATTTTTTCTCTTGCCCCTTAGTCGCTCTTATCCCACATGACCTTAGACAAAATTAGTTTAATTTGTTCACCTCGGATGAATCTATATTATATACACAAATCCCCCAGGTGAACAAATATTACTATACCATAATGCCGATCACTTAAGCCTTCCCAGAGTGCGCAAAATCGCAGACCAGCCCGCACCACGCATTGTGGAGGGCGTCTCGTCTGTAATAGCGGAGACGTGTCTGCGCCGGTCCGTCGCTGTCTTTTTTTTCCAAGTGAAAAAGTCTCAGTGCGCGGTCCGTGGTCATCGACCATGGTGGGGTAATCCACGATATGTCGCACCGTAGGAAGCCGACATTACTACATATTCACATAAATACCCACAAACAAAGTGTGAGATGACATGTGCATGATTATGCGAATTTAACATCCAGAACACATTACGTAAATCAACAGAGATTTAGTGTGTCTGATTAATAAGCAAGATAACCTCAATATATGCTTTAATGTAATTTAAATAACCACCAAGCCTGCTATAGTCGAATAACAAATTTAATTAGTTGTAAGTGAAACCTATTGGCTTTGTTTACTTGAGATTGTAATTAAATAGATTAATTTAGGGCCTGTTGTAACTTTATTATCAAATTTATATTTATGTACCTATTGTTTATTGACTTAGATACCTACATTTACTTCTGCCTAGCCTTTTCTCAAGTTATTTTGGGGTTGGTTTCCGATTTTACCGGTTTCAGCTGAATACCGTAGTTTACATGGAGATACTGCCTATCGGACCTCCACAACCCTTTTTCTGGGTAACACCAAAGTAAGACTAGTTGTCAGAATTGTACTTACTTAACGACTGCCAAAGGTCAACGTATGACGGTCGTGACCAAGGGCTTAACGTGCTTTCCGAGACACGGAGGGGTCTTGGTATGTTTACAACCACCCATCCACGGACCAACCGCGGTGAGCGCAGCTTAACCTATATTATCGATCAATAATATAAACCGTATTTACACTTAGCCACGAGGCACAAGCCCCTCCATACTCTACGTCTATATTCTACACCTACTATACTACAAAGTTACATATAATAGATGAAGAACTTCAATATGATTTTAACCTTACATATTATTATGTACCGTTGGTCATTAACGAAACTGTCCTAAATAATCGTTTTTTTTTATCTGATAAATTACACCCAGACACAGAATAAATTATTATGCTCATCACACTAGCATTTGTCCTGGTAGGGAATCTCCCGACGGCATCCCACGACCTACGGTTTAACAATCAGGTTCACTTTCCACTAGACCAACAGGCCAGTCAACTATTTCTCTATCACTGCGAGGCAAGGGCCTCATATTTTTAGCCAGTCGTGTAAAAAAAATAAAGGTTTCGACAAAATGAATGAGTTTCAATTGTTTCAGACGGTGAGCATGATGGCCTCTCAGCTTTTTTGGGGTCAGCGTCCCCAGAGCTAGGTCTCGCGTCAGACGCGTCCGATAGCCTGCCACTACCAGACCACGACATCGGTAAGATAGGGTGGAAATAATAAGAGTGAAACTAACCCTCGATAGACGCAACACAAGACATGAAACGTCATCGAATTTTCCATGTAACATATTAAAATGGTATTCACTTTTTTTCCTTTCTGGCCTATTTTACCATTCTACAAAGCGTAATCTTTTCTCAAAGATCTATAGTGAGTCGTATGGCCATCACTAAATCTCTTTGCATATGAATGAGTTGCAACGGAGCGAATCTTATAATTAAATACAATAAGCAGAAAGGAAAAAATTTAACCTGAGGCGGACTCAAACCTGCGACCACGATCCAAACTGGCGCGTTTAGCCAGTGGTCACCGGTGCGAGTCTGCCTGAGCTTCAAATGTTCCCCTTCTACTATTTGTATTTAATTAAAAATACTTATCTATATCACAATTAGGTAGGTACTAAAAAACGATGAATTTCTAAATCTACACTGAATTCACGTAATTTTTTTACTTATATTTCTTCTGCCCAATTGGGTTTAAATGCCAAATTGGCAAGAGTCACTCAACGGTATAACAATTAAACAGTATATTATTTAATTCAGCCAGTTAACCTCAGTTTCATCACTACTGAAAACCCGTGCATAACCTCCACACACCAAGCGGCTTGTTAAATCAATGTGGAAAACATCTCATATGTATGTACATATTATAATCATCTTGATTGTAGTTAAGGGCGCAATAAACCGTCTTTGTGACAGTAATACCAATTTAGCGTCTGTTTATTGCTTGTGTCGCTAATTGTATTGATGTCTCAACAATATATCTGAGAGACAGCGCCCTTTGATAACGGATAAAGTGCAATTAATTTGCATATGTCGTACATATACAATTATACATTATACATAAATGTATTATTTAGACAATAGATAGGCAGATAGAAAGAGAAGAGTTTCCTAATTTAATTAGAATCAAAGAAACAATATATTTATTAGAATTTTAAATTTAATGTATCGTATTTTTATTTATGTATGTTTTAAGAGCGTATATTTTAGTTTAGATAATTATTAAGAAGTCAAATAATAATTGAAGCGTATTGAACTTCAATAATACAGTTAATATTTTTTGTTACAAAATTTCTTACGTAAATTTAATAACGTGCACTGTATAATATTTTTATTTTCTTCGCACTTAGCTAATTACAATCTCTTCTAATCGAATACTACCAATATGACAAACAAAAGATAGTAAACGAGCAATACTTAGGAACTAACTCCCTTAAAGCTTAGTACACATGTTACCGCTGTATAAATACATAAGTGAATGCAAATTATGTCAAAGCGAGGATACGTCTGAAGGAAACGTTAGATCTATGCATAGCTTTATACATGCGTCTTGAAACCAACTGAATAGCGCACCAAATGCCTTTGACTTATATGTACCTAAGTACTGCAAACAAAATGAAGGCGAATCGTTTAGTACTGTCTATATAATGATTTGTTCCGAACATCTGTGCCAGGCGTAATTAAGGTATTATTAGTATTATATTGATAAAGCATTCTAACTGACTTGTCAAATCATCGCACATAATTTCAACCTTCTTTTTATTCAACTTTCATTCTGTTGTTTGCTCGTTTGAGTTCTTTGTTATTCCTTTTCTGTTTTCGTCCACATTCTTGGACAAAGCCCAGAGATGTTTATATAAACTGCAAAACAAATAAATACGTACAAGTAGGTTCTGCCTACGTTGTTAAAAAACATTGTTTATTTAAAGTAAAAGTTCGAAACACAAGCTCTGTAGGGTTAAGACGAAATGTATGTATTCTTAATGGCATGGTTATGCCTCGCGGATTGATGAATGCGGCTTTAAAACATTAAGATGAATAGATCTGGCTGCTCCGTTCCCTGCCACAGAACTTGAGATTGATGTGTTTTGCGAAGTGACATCCGTACTGGAATAACGACTTAACTCCAGTTTTCTGAGCCACAAAACATGAAATATTTAGGATACCTGTTACACAAATCTTTTGGTGTATCGCTGTGTACCTATCGCCCTTAAAATTTGCTCCGTTAAGGAGAAGTTTTTGAGAACTTGGAAGTTGTCTTCAGTCTGAAGTAGACGGGTAGTTATTGATTGCTGCTAGTGAATGAAACTAGTACTTATGTATTGTATTTTGACTTTTTACTATTTTTTCTACCTAAATGAAAGCTGATTTTAAAATAAGATTAATTATTTCTATTTCATATGTACATTTACATCGTCTAATTAGTCATAATCCTTTTTAGTGACAAAACTTTAAATTAAAAACAGATAAATAAATTCCGCTTAAATAATAATAATCTATTTTATTTAGCACTTTACGAAAGAAAATTTTAAATATCAAACAAATGAAATAATAACTATAAGTATTATACCTACACCTACGAGCACAAGACAAGATTATTGCATTACATTTTGCGCAAAACGTCATAGCCAAAGTGCATTTAAGTATGTAGTCAATTTACTCAACGGTAAACGGTAGGTAATGCATTTTAACTCAAGAATAAACTTATAAACCCTCAAAGTTAAAATGAAAAGTTACTGAAGTTCTTTAAAGTGCAACCCGCTTAGAGCACTATCTAATTTACGTATGATGCAATCTTCAGTGCAGTATGTTTACATGGGGCGACCTCTCGCGAGTGGTTTTTGTAACTGCTTGTCAAAGGATTTCTATTTATGAGAGTGGCTTTAAAGGCTTTAGACTAATCCTTACTAATATTATAAATGCAAAAGTAACTCTGTCTGTTGGTCTGTCGCGCTTTCAAGCCTAAACTACTGAACCGATTTATATGAAATTTGGTACACAAGTAGTCTAGAGCCTAATTCAATTCAATTTTTTATTGCAAAAAAGGACATAGGCTACTTTTTGCCGATAACCGAAACAGTATACTGTATAAACAACTTATTGTAACTTTTTACCTTCGTCTTTGCAACAGTATTTGTCAGATAGATATTTATGTTCGTTAGATATGTGTGAGTGTATACAGATCATCTTGTTTTATGGCAATTAAATGTTAACTAGATAGTTGGTAATACACAATTTGATTCCCTTGACTTAGTTACTAATGACGAACAGTAGGTAGTAAAGTGCGTACAATCATATATTTTTTTAAATACGACTCCCGCTCTAATGTGTTTAATCCTTGTGTCGCGGTGGGTTTTACAAACATAGAAATCACATACACAAAGAACAAAAATACTTAGATCAAGCATTAGAGGATCGCACAAATGCTTGCCGGAGATTGAACTCACATTACGTCGCGCACTGTGGTTATAGGCGTGGTGACCAATACTCGGCTATCCATGCAGTCTTTGCGGGTTCCGACAGACAGACGGACAAAACGGATACGGAGCCCTTTTAAAAGAAATAAGATTAATATTAATATTTATTATTGACAACATTAAACACTGAGTTGAAAGTATTTTGAACAGCTTTTACATTTTATAACGGAATTTTCATTGAAATTTATATATAGGTATATACAGTGAAACTTGTTTAAGTGGGACCTGGATAAGTGAGAAACCTCCATAACTGGAACTCATACTGAGGTCCCAACACTTTGGCACTGTATTACCTCTGTTAGTGGAACGAAGCAAACCTCTATATCTGAGATTCGTTCTTTCAATTTTTTTGTCATAGTTACCTCTATACCTGAGACAGCGAGTGAATTTTATATGCATTAACCTCTGTAACTGAGATAACATCGTTTTGTTTGTTAACTTACTTATTCTTACTTTACTTTATTCTTATTCTACCCGCAAATTCCGCACTTAACTAATTTTGAGCCTCAATGACCTTTAGTTTTAGTTTTGCTTTTCTATCGTACGGATGTTTATTTGAAAAATGCCGAAACGAAGGCTCAAATCTTTATCAATACGTAAAAACTGAAGTTAATTTAATTAAATTTTTGTACTATTAATAAAAAATCGTTCTTGAATATTCTTGTTTATTACCTTTATTATCTTTTTTGATTCCCAATAAAGATTAAGAATCACGTCTAATGTTTACATAATACGTTATTTTATTTAACAATCGCACCTCTGTAACTGAAATAACGTGTATTCTGACCTCTATTAATAGAACCCTCTGTAAATGAGACAGATATTTATTTATACCTGGATATCTGAGACACTGGGTAAGTGGAATACCTCTATAAGTGAGACAAATTTGCAGGTCCCTTGATGACTCACTTAACCAGGTTTCACTGTACATATGTATAAAACCAATAGATTATAATCCTGGGAGCTTATATTTCCTGTAACATTGTGTCGTTGTCAGCTTGATGACGCGTGACGTTTGAGTGACGTCACTCAATTACTTGTGACGGCTGAATCGAAAACTGAAACGAATCAAATCATCCACGCACAAAAAAAAGTCATTGTATTAAAAAAAAACCGCGTATAGATTTCTGATTTCTCATGTATTTTTATAACAATATCTACGTTCTTTCTCTGTCCAAACAAACTATACAAGCTTGTATAAAAACAAAAAAAAAAAAACAAACGTTAAAAAACGAGGTTCTGTATTTGAACCATATTTATGTAGGTTATCAGGCCTATGTATTTTCATATATCTAGAATTTCTCAAAAACTACGATTCGATTTCGATAGGGTTTTTGCAGACTTGTCTTCAATCAGTTTTTTGTCCATTTTGACTGTCTGTCTCAACTTGAATTCAGAGAACACAAAAAAAAATAATGCTCAATAATTGTTTTTCCGGTCTTTTTTGCTTAAAATACATTCATTGTTTAGCTTTAAACTTGATCGCAACTTAAACGCCTCAAGTCTTTAAATTATTTCCAAGGAAACCAAGGTACCCAAGGAAAGTTTTTTAAACGTATGTCTACGTCAGAGAGGAAGACGTGTTCGTGATTCTTGATAATTAGTTTGTAGGTAAGTAAGGTCTGTTTGTGATGGCTCTGATGTAAGAGGATAGGTACGGATAATGAATGAAAATAAGTCATAATGAAGAATATACTCCTATACCTAATATCTGTCTATTTGCACTCGTGTTTACAAATGCACGGATAGCCGAGTGGTTTAGGTCACCACGCCAATTACCAATGTGCGCGATGTGCTGCGGGTTCGATCTTCGCATGGATGGATTTTGAATGATCCATTTGTGTGTCTGGGTGTTATTTGAAAAATAAATTATATTCAAATAGAAAATTATTTTCTTTCTAAAATAATTGCTTAGTAGAACCCCTTTTTTTAATAAAAATAAATTAAATGTAACTTTAAAAATGCAATAGGTAGTTGAACTTTTTCTAAATATTATTGAATTTTATTAAATATTTTTCTAAATATTATTAATTTGAAGATTTATACATAAAAACAATAATCGAACGTCATATAAATTAATATTAGGTAATTACACTGATAACCGGAAGCAGACGTGGTATATAGACATTTTTAACTATGTGGTGTTATTAAAACATTTTTAACTGCAGATGAGAAACAATTTCATATTCAGTTCTATGTAGGATCATAAAAGATATAAGACAACTATCCTCGGGGATAATTCCTTTCTCATTGTCGCAGCATACATACCAGCCTATAAATATCCCACTACGGGGCACAGGCCTCTTCTTATATAGAGAAGGAAAGAGCATTGATCACCACGCTTACTTATTGTGGGTTGGTGATTTCAGATTCCAGGAATAAAGAACAGGAATATAGGTTTCCTTACGATGTTTTCCTGCACCGATTGTCAGTGATGTATTCGAATAATGAAGACCAGGCACTCTAAAATAATTTCCACGCAAGCTCCAATTCCTGCTCCCCGCCATAGACCGATAAACTAAACACTAACGCATCTGTAATAAAGTTGAATATCGCGTGCGCTTTTTGATCGTATTCGAGATGAGAAACGATATCAGATTCAGTTCTACGTACTACAGTAATCATAACATTTAAGATACAAGACAACTATCCTCGAGGCTAATTCCTTTCCCATTGTCGCAGGACATTAAGTCTCAGACGGCTTTGATAGATGCTGCAATACTAGTTATTGTGACAATCCATTACAACTAATGGATCTCCCATTCTGACTCATTTGATGGTATTCGTACAACTAACAATTGGACTTACTTATGCGAAATATTACAAAGAGAATATATTTGGTTAAAAGCTATTGTAATTATTTAAAAATATTAGTACACTAATTAATTATTATAAGTAAAAAACCAAAAATTGGAAGTACTTATGCGAAATATAACCAAGACAATATATTTTTTTTAAACTAAAAATAAATAAATAAATGTGGACATTGCTCTGAACCCAAAGTAAGTAGCTAAAGCACTTGTGTTATGGAATTCAGAGACAACGAAGGTACTACAAACACCCAGACCCGAGACAATGTAGAAAAGTGGTTTTTCTACATTGACCCGGCCGGGGATCGAACCCGGGACCTCAGAGCTGGCGCTACCTTGAAAACCGGTGTGTACACCACACGACCACGGAGGTATTCATTAAATTATGAATATAATAGGGAGTATATGTAGGGATATATATAGATATAACGAGTATATAGTAGTGATAAGGAGTTTTGTTATTTAGAAGGATTTTCAAGCACTCAAGTTACATAATTAATAGGAATATATTCGATTCCTATATAGTATAAAATCTATGCATTGTTTATTTTGCATAGCTACGTCCCATATGTAACAATATATTACTCTATCGATTCCCAGTACAGCGTATTTTCCTGAATATGATAGGAATTGGTAGCAATGGCACAAAGGATCGCACAAAGGTAAACAATGGGTGGTATTGATTACTATTAATAACTAACGGAATGGTTGGTATTAATAGATCTGACCGTTTGGGTCCAAATGGACATTGTGTAGTTCGTTGCCAACTAACTGATATTTAATCCTCTTTTGTTTTTACCGTCGAGCTTTTACTAGGAAACTGTAATAGTAGAAAATATTATTTGTTTTGATATAGGAGTATTGTCATGTCAATGAATACAAAATACTATGAGATACCTATCAGATATGCGGTATTTAAATCCGAAATTTCTAACTTAAATAAACAAATCACGCCATCTACATGGTCAGCTAGTCATGTTTATATTGCACTCCTAACCACCGTTTACAATACTTACATTTACAATACATATATACAAATTAATACTTAGTTGCAATACATGAGTTTTTTATTAAAAATATATTTTTAATCACAAGCTTTTAAATCACCTAGTAGGCACACGGCGAAGACAAATTTAACAAGCCTAAACACGATGAGAGTGCTTCTTTTCGTTACGGAGTTCCTATGGCCATCTTCCAGCTCCATCATCAGAGCACCTTGAAAATACCATAATATTGTATTGTCACCAAATTTCTATAAGTATGAAAAATTCCATCTCAATCGGGTGTATGGAAGTGGTTTTAATTTAGCTAGCAAGGTTTGACCTAAGCAAACATACATACATTGCAAGTTATAAGAATGATCTGTGTATGATCGAATATTCAAAACAATTCGTCACGAATCCCCAACGGAGGCAAAAGCATTGGAAACATTTTGTTATTCTATTTAAATTTTGACGACCTCCGTGGTCGAGTGGCTTCCACTCCGGTTTTCAAGATGTCGCCAGCTCTGACTCTCTGGGTTCGATCGCCGGGTCAATGTAAAAAACCCCTTTTCTACATTGTCTCGGGTCTAGGTGTTTGTGGTACCTTCGTTGTCTCTGAATTCCATAACACAAGTGCTTTAGCTACTTACTTTGTGTTCAGAGCAATGTATGTGATATTGTTCACATTTATTTATTTATTATTTACTATTTAAATTGGTCAAGCATCGTTAAATGTTATCGAGTATCATAAAGGAAGTGGAGCCTACCGGATTGGAAGACAAACGATACTGGAATCTCTTTGTGATTGTAAGCTGGCGATACATTGTCTGATAGAATTACTCATGTTATATTTATTCGATTTCACGAAGAACCCAAGCTAGTACTTATAATACGTATTAAAATTTTATTTGAAAGTTTTACAGCTAGTTAAAAGACAGAATAACGGTGTAGGATCAAGATTAGTAATAAGTAGACGTGTCTTTTAACAAACCATTTATTTGACTAAAATGTTGTTGGAACACGAGATTTTAAAATATGTAATAACACAGGACATAATATTTCACCGTCATTTAGGGCATAAAAAATTATAGCAAAATAACAGCAATTATTAAAATTACAATTTCTAGAATTATTTTTAAATTACAATTATTAAAATTAATATTATTTGAATTACAGTGACTCCAATTAAAAATGGTATTGTCCTAAAGAAATAAAAGAGACCGCTATTACATTAAGAAGTTTTCTTTACACAAATAGGATACCGAAAGGGTCTTTAAACATAGTTTATATATACCTAAAACACGTTCAAATACAGCAACAACATAGCAAACCTCACTCATCTTTAAATAGCTTGTGTTTACTTACATATTAAATCGAATAAGAGTTCAAGCAAGCGCAACCGACTGCGTTAGCAAATAAGTATGGTTCTGCATCACGTTAATGACGTCACGACTCCAATACGAAGACTTTCCTTATAATAATGTATACATAGGTACTTACAGTATGCCAGTTATCGGTAACAACTTGCTTATTATATTGAATAAACATTCATGTTACTTCCGTAATAGTTAAGTATTTCTTTATATTCCTTACTTGTGTTGTTGTATGTTTTGTGAGTCTGACATATATTGGCGCCGATTCCCTTGTACGCTTACTAAATCAAAATTAAACAATTGCTATCTTTAACTAACATACAGCGTGAGAAAAGGACGGCTACAGATAACAACAACAACAGAAAAAAAAATGGTTCTATACCTATGTGAGAGCAAATCCAAACTAAATTACTATACCATATATTATCATACTTTACCAGATACATGATTTAATATTCACAATACGTCTAAATATGAACACATGAGTGCTTTATGAAATGAGAATGGTTCCGTATGTCTCTGTATTAATTTCACAATGCTGTTAAATTAATAGGTAGGAAACCTCGTGCATTGCCGCATTTCACTGCAATCCTATTAGTGATATTAATTATAATAATGTGGTTTTCGTCTTTAGTTACCGTAGCGATGCGCGATATTAATTAAAATAATATAGAAATCAGAGGCAGACATATTAATTGTCTGTTTGTTTTTTAAATTGTGCAATTATGGAGCTTCGCTGAACAACGACGATAGTAAATCAAAGGAATTTTTAGGCATCTGTTTAATCCTTGTTAAAAAGGAACGTTTTATATTACAGGTTAATTTATTGTCATGTGATAAATAGCGTGTATGTTAACGTGAATAAAATTCTATTGTAAATTCAAATCGCTTAGTACAAACTTCTGGAAGACACAGTGATTAGACATTCGTATTTTACAAGCTTTTGCAACTTGCAATGTATTTATGTTTGTTCGGGTCAAATATTGCAAGCTAAATTAGAACCACTTCTAGAAATCCAATTGAGACTTATAGAAGTTCGGAGATAATAGTGTTATGGTACTTTCAAGCCGTTTTGATGGGTCCGGAAGGTGGCCATAGCAACTCCTTAACGAAACGACGCAATCTCATCGTATTTAGGCTTGTTTGATTTGTCTTCACAAGTACTGTGATCCTAGCTAATTTAAAAGCTTGTGTATATATTTATTTTATTTGTAGAAAAAAATATTCTTTTAAAAATGTTTTCCTTACATTTGTTGGTAATAAAAACACAGAATCATCATTCTTTAACTTTATTTCTTTCGTAATAAGGATGAATTTGTATTCCCAATGAGTATAAAACTAGAGCTCAGTAAACATGTACATTAGTGGATGGTAATGAGCGTCGCCCGCAGGGTCCGATTGGTGACAGGCGCCTGATGGATCGCCGAGCTCTTCCTGTGTGCACATAAATACAACAATAACCCCGTTTGCGGCCCCAGTTCACAACTTGCTTCATCATTCATGATACGGGCTACTTTGTTCAAACTTTCGCTATTTAAATGACGGTTGTTCTACGTTTGGATTTTAGGAACTGAATCAAATGTCTTAATGTGGATTTGTCTGTTGTTAGGACGAATCTAACTGAGTTCAACGTCATCTTTGTTTTTATAATTGTTTAGAAAAATAACGGTTTACTCACGCACCTTTTCGGGATAGCCCGACTAGCTCGTGCTCATGATTAGGGACTCCTATTGAGTCTGAAACTAGTCAGGCGTACCCGAGAATGTGCATGAGTAAACCGTTATGTTTCTAAATAATTTATCAATACTCCTCACGAAAGTTATTATACATCTTTATTATTATTATTTTTTTTAAATCATTTATTTAATGAGGCTTTTTTGCACTGTTGCGCCAAGTCAGCCTCGTAAGGTAACACAGATTACAAAAAATCTTATCACTAAACATTTATCTACACACCTCACCACGTCGACATGCAGCGCCTCCAACGACTATCTTTATTATTGATAAACTGAGCACAAGTTTTTTTAAAACTGTATTTAAAGTCTATCCAGCTTAAATACTGGCGTAACTAACTCCAATTCCTTCTGTATAACTTAATTATACTAAGAAACAAGTTCACAATATTCACTAAAAGACCTTAATAGCTCCACTCTAACTTCAGAGCTTAAACAGTAACAAAGCTTCAAACTATAAAGTCATAAAACTTCATCTCAGTTCAAATCAAATTAATCAAAGCAGTTACTGGTGTAAAAACGTTGGGTTTAACTTGACTATCTGAACGCAGCATCTTGGGTATCTAAACGCAGCATCTTGCCTGACTATCCTTTGCGAACGAAACTTTAAAGGTGGCTCGTAAATTCGCAGCACAGATGCACGAGATAGGTGACGAATAAAGGTACACTCCCGTTAACTTATGTTTACTTTGCACTGTTATGACAACCGCAGTTTGAAATTGAAGCTGTAAATTCTCGTTCTTTGACTGTAACGGTTTTTGCTATCGGCTGATATTGAAAATACTGAACTATTTAAAATATATTTTTAATTTGTAATATTTAAATAATGCTCCTTTAATAATATTATTAACATTAGTTTAATGAATAAAACTATGATTTACGTATAAATAATAAATATTAAAATACGTAAATCATAGTTTTATTCATTAAATTATATAAAATATAATATAATTGCTGCTTTCCAGCAGCAATTAAATTATATTTTTATTATTTTATCAATTGAAACGTTTCCATAACATTTATAAACCGATTGTATAGTAAATTAATTTTAACAATAATTTAATAACTTCATTAAAAACATTTCAAAACATAACTGTTTTGCAGTCACGCTTAACAAAACCAATTCTTCTTATAATTTACGGCGTTTATACATTTTCTCGTAAATACGAACAATGGACCTGTCCATAACATGATTGTAACTTTGTTCAAAGCTGTTGCTCGCGGCTCCGCCCGCGTGGCGTAGATTATCGCGCCTATGTCCTTTTTAAGGGTCCAAGCTTACCTGGCCTAAACAAACTAACTGGTATAACCAGGTTCATTTAGCCGTTTAAGCGTAACAAACAAACAGATAGAAACACAGACAGACTGAGTAACTTTCGCATTTATAACATTAAGTATGCAAGTATTGATATGGATAATAATAATAATAAGAATCCCACAGAAGTCTTGAATTCATTTAAATATAATTATTATGTATTTTTGATCATTAAAACATTCCACGACGTTACATATAAAACCTTTTCATGCATGTAATTGACTTGAAACTCCTTAGGCGCGTACAAAAATGTTTGCGGGTCATACAATTGACTAATTCGAGAACACCACTAGTAACGACCAAAATATTTGTACAATATGGTGGTGTCGCTAGAATATGCGTGACTAAACCGATTTGTTTTAAATAATGACCAAAATATTATGAGTTTTTATTTCTATCAAATATCATAAACACTATGTAGCAAGTCTAGTTTTACCACAAGTTAGTATATTAATTTACATTACGCGTGGAGACAGAACATAGCCCAACTGCATTCCTTTATTTCAAAACAAATCATATTAAAATTTCATATAACTCTTTCAACACGTAATCATACTTGGTGCGTCTATTTAGCTTGAAGTTCTAAAGCTGGTGTGATGGGAGGGTATTATGCAATTTATCTTTAAAGATGGCACAGCAGTTTTAAGTGGTAACGGTCGGGATTAAAATAGACGAAACTGTACTTGTTTGGCGTGCATATAAATTGTACTAAGTTGTGTCATGTTTATGTCTGTAAGAGCTTATGACTTGATACCTTAGAGTATACATAAACAAGCAAAGAGCGCGCTAATCGCTATTTACCCGTAGTGCTAATCGTTAGCAATTTTTTTAACTGTTAGTGCTACTTATGTTTTTACGAAAATATCGATGGTTCCGATATATTAAGGTAATTTTTTTATTAATTTATTTACTTCTATTTATTAAGGGATACATATTTTATTTCTGCAATTAGACGAAAGGTATTTTGTTTAGAATTAAATGCACAATGAGTAAATATAGCGTTACAGAGTTAATTGCATAATTAATAATATTGAATTTATAATACTCATTAAGAAACATAAAACTACAATTAGACCAGGATTGAATCAGATTTATTATCTAACTCAATCCTAATCTGAAATGAGCTTTCTCTAATTATAATGAACGTCAAAGCTAATGTTTCAGACTGACTGAAAGTTTCAGGTTTTTGCTAAACCTTGTTCCTAATTCATTAACGTCAATCCGAAGTTTAAACTTTTCAAGGTCAGTCCATTTGACAGGACTGTTTTTAAATTAATCATCAACTAAGTATTTGCTTTTGGTGCGTAATTAATTAATAAAGTATTTGTAGGTGGGTAACATAAGAGGTTTTTGAATTGATTTGAGCTTAATTTAAATTGATTTTCGCATTGCATTGTCCATAGTAATATTACAAATCTTTAGTGACGCTTTCTGTTATGGTTTAACGGCTTAACCACTATACCGATTTTGATGAAACTTGGTTTGGGATAAGCTTAGATCGTAAGAAAGGACTTAGCCTTCTTTTTGCTACGTTATCTGACACCACACGGGCGGAAACGCGTGCTACAGCTAGTACCTATATAATTATAGACGGGAAATTTTTATACTTTGATTCGCTTGCGATTTTGTTCATGTTACACGGGTTGTGGTAGCAAACGGACCATTGGTAGAATTTATATTATATAAGCTATCCATACAATTTATTTATTTTTTTTAATTGCAGCTTTTTTTGTTAAGTAGTAGTTTTAGGAGTATATTTTATCATGCCAATATAATCTAAAGCTTTTGTTTTTTTTTTCTAAATAAACCACTCTCGCACTAGGGAATTTAATCCCTGTATCGTTGGGGGTTTCACAAACATTCAATTCACATACACCAATAATACCCACCCTTGGAACAAGCAATTGTGGATCACACAAATGCTTGTCCCATACAGACATTGACAGATCTCTTTCAATATGAAACCTAATACGTTGGCTTGTATACCTATTAATTCTTTGATAAGACTGGTTATCCGATAATTAAAATAGTATTCTCGCGAATCACTACGTTAATTAAATTAAAATTAATTATAATATACATCAAATTGAAGCCTATTCTGAAGCGATTCCTTTATTCGATAGACATCTTCCATAGACTCGTTCCCTTTTGATAAAAACACCCCAGTGTATTGAATAATAACAGACTATTTGTGGGAAGAGAAAAGGTTTACAGACAATAGCCTTTTCGTGTTTCATAAGGAATATACTTAAGTGAGATTCACGCTTCAGTCTCAGAACAGGGTAAGCAGAATCTATTTTCACCCTTTTTAATCCCATATTGTATATCAATTACAGAAAATTGCTGTGAAAACATAGACTTTTTGTTACTTGTAACCATTTCAATTAAAAGTATTTATTAACTGGAGGTAAAAATATACGACCCTATTTTTTTATAAAAATTTCAAAAAAAGCTTCCGTTTAAAATACGAACCCAAACTGTATTTTACCATTCCACACAAGAATAACAATTAGCCACCAAAATGCAGGCAGCTAACTGAAAAAGAAACGAAAAAAAAAAACAAAAAGTACGACCAAAATAAAAGGGGAAATTTTACGCAGTACAGTTTTGGTGATTTAACTAAAGTCCGTGAAGGGAAAACGAACGATTTGTATTCATGATGGCGTCCTCCGCAGGTTTTGGTAGGTGCGACAGAGTAGATTCGCAATTTTCTCTGATTCTCTAGAGGGAACCCTGATTCGGTACAGTTATTACGATAAATCCGAGCCCTACTTCGCATATCGAAGGAATACCGAGCTCGGACCTTGGTTTCTAAAGTAGGATTGTTTTGGGATACCTACTTTGTATGAAACATGCTTCCTTAGGCTGCTGTTATTGCATACATTCTTTATTATTTTTTGTAATAAAACTTAATTCAGCTCCGACAATAAGAAACTTAAATATGTAGCTATATATGACTTCCGAATTCCAAATTGGTACTGACCATATACCCCTAACAAAAAATTAAAAAAAGTTTTATTATCAAATTACCACACTATTCCACTTTTGTCTCTAAA
The DNA here is from genome assembly GCA_932294365.1 of Diachrysia chrysitis. Classification (NCBI taxonomy): domain Eukaryota; kingdom Metazoa; phylum Arthropoda; class Insecta; order Lepidoptera; family Noctuidae; genus Diachrysia; species Diachrysia chrysitis. The sequence continues at coordinate 7,623,332 of OW028661.1, forward strand.
TGTACTTTGTGTATTCTTAGTTGGAGATCCATAAATAAATTAATAAATATCAACAATCAATTTATAATCACTTTATCTTTACTTACTTTTACGCCTACTATTTAAAAGTATTTTAGGTGCTATTTATTTTGTATTTACGTAAACGAGCCCACGCTGGAGAGAATAAATCTCACTTGTACCTAGTTTGTGTAAAATATGTTAAGTTAATTAACAAAGGCTGCACCGATGTCGCCTACAAAGCCTTGAGTTCGAGTTATTTATCTGTCACGTGTGCTTCGAGATTTATCAAGCTTTTCAGGTTTGCGAAACTAGGTTTTGTAGCGACCTCTTTTTAAAGTTACACTTTAATATTTTAAAGACTATTCAACAAATTTTGTTGCTTTCTCGTTGTGCATGGACAGATTTTCCATTTTGAATACAAACGTGTTGTAATTTTTGAACGTTGGTAATAAAAAATATTAAAATTCATTCAGTTTAAAAATACTCTCTTCTTTGCTTGGTTTTTTAATTTCACATCAAGCATTGTCTTTAATTTTTTCAATATCAGAATTTATTAGCACGTAGCGAGAGTTTAAATACGATGGCCTTTATATTAGGTATGAAATTGTTTATTAAATACCATCAACTGTCTAATCTAATTCACTGACAATTTAAACTCTAGCTATTACGGTTCATAAGATACAGCCCGCTGACATACAGATGGACCAGGCTTAGTAATATTAGAATGCCGTTCGTGCCCTTTGGAACCCTTATTAGAACCACAGCCATCAAAACCAAACCAAGAATATTAATACAAATACACTCACATGTATGCAAAAATTCTTATTGAGCGCACACAATTAATTACGTAAGTATATGATTAATGTAAGACCGAAGCTCGCAGAGCATATCATTCCGAAGAACGAACCGACATACACATTAACTTTGTAGGACTCTCAAAGAACCACCTGCCTTTGTGTCGCGTCCCTCATATGACTAGTGCACTGACTGAAATGTACTTAAGTAATGTATTTACGTAGACATTCCTACTTATTATAAATAGCTACTATACTTATTATTAAGTAGGTATGAGCGTTGTAGGTTTACTTGCTATAATTGTAATACTACTAATATTATAAACGTGAATGTTTGCTTGCGTGTTTGTAAGTAAGTTTGTTATCCCTTTATGTCAAAACAAGTCGACGAGTTTTGATTAAATTTGGCATGCTGACACGTCATAACTTAAATCAACATACCTTTGTTCTCAGTCAAGTGCGCGCCACGTAAACGAATGTTTAAAATAGACAAAAAGATATTATATTGTTATTATTTATCAATATACATAATAAAATACATTTTTAAATATATAGGTACTACATAGAAAACCAATCGGTATCGTAAACAAGGTACCAGCTGACAGTTAGGACTCCAGGGAGAAATTCGCGCCGTGACGAGAAGTACCGCTTCCTGAATCAAGCCCTTGACCCAGCCGCCTAACAAGAGTCTCTGAGGTGTTGGTCGGAGCTCTTAGCTATTTAGCCGTTGGCTGTCACGACTATCGGGACAATGATTGCTGAGTCCACATTATTATTATTATTATAGCTTTTGTTAAATACACCATAATTTTAGTCTATCAGCGTCTATTTTTTTTTTTTTTTTCCTCCCAGCCATTCACGTCAAGAAATATTTAAATAAGGACTTAAAAAGAATTTTACAGTCGACTACGTAAAGAGACGTTTTTATATGACCACTGAGTAAATTACTACAAAAGTTTCTCGAGCCAGTCGCTAACTCTCCTACATTTTTAAAGTTGCAGGTGACTAATTATTTTTTGTCCTCTTTTACTAAAATAAATTGTTCCACGAACTTGGTTACAGAAAGAAGGCAAGTGTTAAATCAAGCTTCTTAAGGATTTTTGTTTCGTTTTGATTAAATTAAAAACAAGTCTTATAAAATTTTAATGGTTCTACATTGCCATTTAAAACTTCTTAATTGCAATCAGCCTTTATAATTACAAGGAACTTCCATGCAATGATAACAAGCTGGTTGCAATTTCTCTAAACTAAACACATTTATGTTTAAACAAACAAAACTATTTACCATGTAGTTGCCTACGCAATGCGACTGAGTTAAAATGGCGTCGCTTTCACATTTGATAGATGTTCCCGGAATTATTTGACGGAGCGCGTCCCACGCTTAATAACGTAATCATTTTGACAAGCGGAACACATTCGCATGATATTAATTCACATACCACATCACTTTGTAGGAATGCTCGGTAATTAGCAGACGTCTGGTCGTACGACTGTATGGAATCCACTAAGCACAGTCATATTTATTACTGAAAACTGAAACGTTTGACGTTCGTTTCACGTTTACCTATGACGCAATAGTACTTAATTGTACTAAGAATTTGAAACATATTTTAACAAGTACAAATGCTAATAAAATACATCGTAACGTACATTTCGTAGAACATAAACTTACAAGCGCTACAGCCTGGCGTAGCGTGCGCAGTGTAGCACGAAGCACGTAGCATTGTTCGTAGCTAACAAAGACGAGTAACGAGCATTACAAGTTTGAACCAGTTACAAAAGTATACAAAAATAAAACATTATTTAGGACACGTGTCCCAAGAGTTTTTTTTTTATTCAATAATATAATAATATCGACAACAACGAGCTCATTCGCGTAGCCTCGATCCTATTATTCCGAAACAACCCACAATAAGACAGCGTTGTTCAACGAAAATATTCCGAAAAGAAAAAATCGATATGTCTCGACAAAGTTAAAGCCGGCTGTCGGCGAAACGATTCGCGTCTCTACCATCGTCACCGAAACTTATACCGTTGCGTCTTCAATAAAACCTTAAAAGTTCCCGAGGCGTTGTTCTAAAAGCCGCCCCTTATTACACATCAAAACTCCACAGAAATATCTCTGGAGAACACAAAAAGTTCAATCGACAATAGACTGATAAGACTTCTTTGATGTCAATTCTTTATTTTTCGAGGAATAATTGTTATGTTTTGTTTGGGATTCTATTTTGCAAATATAGAGATGAGAATAATATATAACACGTGATGATTTGATAGGATTTTTATTTTTTTGTTGCTTTAACGCTTTGTCAAATTACCAAAGAAAAGGTGAAGTAGATAGTTCAATACCAAAACCTAATTCAAAATGGTATAAAATTTGGCTATCTGTATAGCTAAATTTTATACCGTTTTTTTTTACGAATCCACCCTAAGAAATTTTATCCTTATACCACGGGAGGTTAAATAAACATTCAAATCAAGTAGGTACACAAAAAACTCCCAGACTTGGAACAAGAATTTGTAAATCACAAAAATACTTGTCCCATTCGGGGATCGAACCCGCCGCACGCCGCACAGTGGTAATTGGCGTGGTGACCTATAACCCTCTCGGCTATGCGTGCAGTAAAATTACTTAATGTTACTTATAGAAATCAATATGGTAATAGGTAATTAATTTTTTGGATATGTCGTATCCACCTGTGATGTCAAGTCAACCCAAGAGGTAGGTAGGTCGTTGACTGACTGAAACGGTATTAAAACTTGTTATGCTAAGTACACAATTTTGGCTGAAATTGATTTCTTTAGGGACTACTGTTGCGTTCTTGTTTTAATATAAGTTGTAAATGGAGCTCTAGGATGATACTTGTTAGTCAGGCTTTAGTTAATAGAACGGTAAAGACTGTGCGGTGAAGGTCGGAGTATTACAATATAAATAAACTTTTAAATTACATTTCAAGACAAATTAAGATGTCTGAAACCAAACCACATATATTTCTAAGCATATCTATTTAAGCATTGTATTTATGTAAAATACAAAACTAGATATAAAATCTGACGAGATGAATACCAAGTTGTTGTCGTCACAACCGACAATGGCGTATCTCGGTATTGATGCATACAATAAAAGTTGATCATCTAATAGTAAAAATCCTAAAAACACATAGTGTGTGTCCAAAAATCCGGCCAGAGAATCTCTAGGAAGACGCAAGGTTTATACACAGTCCGCCGGAGCCCCGCCGAGCATGCTTTAGCGAACCCGGGACACCGGCAAAGGCAAGGACGGGACCGGGGTGTGTTTAGTAGGTGCAAGTCCGACTTATCCCCACGTCGTGCCCTCGGCGTGGGGTAAAGTCATTAGATTTTCACCCCGTAACAAAAAAACAGAATAAATAGCTTTGCCATTCAACTAATGAAATTTTAGACATGAATTACTAACAAACTTTTATTCAAATAACATAGTAAATGTTCTTGAATTTAATATTAGCGCCAACATTCTAAAACATTAGCGTACTTAGCACTTATTAATTAAAGCAGCAAGTTGCAATAACATGTGCAGAGCAAATCCATTCGTGAATCAGCGCTAGACTAATGCATCTGAACTTTACTGGTCCAGACTTACTCTTCCTTACGTGACGTGGTTGGATGTCAAAAGGTCACTCTCGCCGCCTGTTTCTAATGTGATTAAAAGCTCCCTCTAACTTCTGACTGATGTCGCGGCGTCATATCCGCTCGTAATTAATTAATTAAATATTTTATCTTGCTCTCCTTCGCTCACAAAGACTGATGTTGCAACTGGCTGTTATGTTTTTTCTCTCATTTGTTTTATTTTCGTATGCGGTTCTTTTTAAGCTTTGCTTTTCGACGTAATTAAAATATGTGCCGTTATGTAAATTAATATTGTTTTATGTTTAGAATTTGTTAGGGATTTGTGTCTTATATTTTTTAAGGGTTGATTTTCCAACGCCTGATGAATTTTGCTCGTGGAATAATATTAACATCTGACATTTTTTTTAAATTACAGATTTTGTGGCTAAAATATTTCTCGGATAAAATTATCTGGCGGTGGAAAAATCAGGCTTAAATAAACTACTTGTACGTATACCCATGAGCCATTGTTTTGTTTAACAGAAATAGAAGTCGTGACTCTGCGTAGGAGTAACCTTTTAACTATTTAGTCCGTTGAACGGGATTTTTGCTCTATTATGTTATGTTAAGCTCCTTATTTTAAGCCTTTAAAGAGAAATCAGACTGATGTTTTTTTGAATAATGACAAAGCTGTGCCTGTAATTCTGTGCTACCCAGTAAAATGGGTTGTGGAGGTCAGATAGGCAGTCGCTCCATGTTAAATATGATATTCAGCTGAATCCGGTAAGACTGGAAGCCGACACCGACATAGCTTAGGAAAAGGCTTGGCAGAAGAAAATAAAAAATGTGCCTACTAGTAATTTTCATAAACGTACAAAAAAAAATTAGACAGCTATGACTCTAGAACATAGGTACACATTCACACAGACTTAGATAAAATTTTGCCAATGAAACAAAATGACCGTAGCAGAGTTAGCTTGTAAATTGTTATGCGCTAAAGTGATAACGACGTGTGCTAACGAGCATAGAAGACGAGAAGCTTTAAGCTCGTTATCGATTTTATTTGTTATATTTATGTCGTGGTGGCCTACTGGTTAATTGACAGATTTGCGTGCACAAGGTTCGAACCCCTTACAGGCAAGTACCAATGTGACTTTCTCAAAGTTATATGAACTTTCTTCATTATTCTAAGACATACTATCGGTAAAGGAAAACATCGTGAGGAAACCTAGATTCCAAAAATTATAATCTGAAATCGCCAACCCGCAATAAGCAAGCGTGGTGATCTATGCTCGTTCCTTCTCTATATGAGAAAAGGTATGTTCCCAGCAGTCGGAGCTACTGCCTATCAAACCTCCCCAAAACTACAATTTTACTACCAACATTCTATATTATGTATTGTATAGTATCCTAACAAAATTACAAAGTAAATAATATATCTTTTAGCTAAAAGCGTTTTTATCATTTATATAAACAGTAACAGTATCCCACGAAATATGTTACGACTCGGTTGAGCCATATAAACAAATCCTTTTCAGATAGTTGCAAAACAAAATGATAAAAAAAGGTTTGTACCCGTAATAAATTTCTAAGCATTTTAGAAATATCCATCATTTGGGATAGATCTGGGCCCTAACGCCCGGGGCGCGGCGTGGGACCGGCCGGGTCACCAATATGAATAATTTTCCAATCTCAACGTTTATTCACTGTTTTGTGTACCATATTTGGCTCAGAGACAATTTTATGTCGAATCGTAAACGCCTTTTTATGCAACAATACAATACAATGCGTAATAAATAACTGGGACATTTGTGATGCGCGTTTATCATTGGTTTACCTAAACTTTTTGCAAATTTTGGCTACAGTTTTCTCTTACATTTTTTGGTATAGTATTTATTTCCAGTACCTACCATTTATTTGATATTCGCCGCACATTTAGTTAGATTATTTGGAGAAAAGCTCTTATTTGAAAACAAGACATAAATATTTTTAACCTAATAAATAGTAAATTAAAAACCACGATTAGATAAAATTGTAAGAAAAATCTTTACGACATCACAATAAAAATAAAAAAACACATCAAGTTGTAAATATATTATTATTACCTTAAGTATTTCCAGCTGAAAAACTAAATGACTAGTGAGTCTTTGTCTAAAGTATCCATTACTTGTAACGTTATTCAAAAAGGCGCAGTATCCCGGAAAATGTGTTCGCGAATGGAGCCAAAGTAGTTTAATATCGCGCCATATATGCGCCCTTCCTTTGTTTTAAAACCTCGTTTCGAGATGCTGTCAACATAGCTATATTGGTATATACGGATCAATTGAAGTAGCAGGAATAAATTACTTGATGATTTTATTTAATAAAAGATATAATATAATCATAAATCAACGATAAAAGTTAAACAAACTTTTACAGATCAAACTCGGTAGCTTGATCGCTAATCTGCAATAATGTTATGTTTTTACTATAACTTATATTTATATTATTTATAATACACAATTATGGTAGAACTTTCTCACGTACTGAGAGTAATCTCTTAAACTATTTAAATAAATCTAGTTTAGTAATTTTTATATTTTAGCCGGTTTGTACACGAGGCGACGCTTGTCTCCGATACCCCACGATTTTAGTATCCAAGTAACGCCTCTTATACGAACGAGCTAAAACAGTATTTACCACTAAATTAACATCATATTTAATAGAAAAGCAACTAAAAAAGATCAGCAAAACATGCATTCCGACGCATCATTAAAAATTAACGCCTTATCTACTACAAAACAAACATTACGGTATAATTAACACAAGAATGATTCGGAATCCATTACGAAAATGTTCAAACTTCAATCGATTAACACAGTATTGGAGCCATCGCCTTTGTATTACCATAATTGCTATTTGTCCCACCAATTCCCAAAACAAACATTTTAACTGTCCACTGAATAAGTTTAAATTACATTGTAATTAATGTACTGGTTTTAAGTAAAAGCTAAAGTTAATTTACATAATGTAGGCATTACTGAGCGAGCTATAAACCTTAATACAAGTTTCAAGGGACTATCTTTGTTCTTCCTATTACAGTAAACATGTTAGGTTAGTAAAAATTTGCATTTTTTACGAAGAATAAATGCAATTTGTTAGCGGGTGTATCTAAGCAATTTGCTACGGTAAAGTGTATTAAAGTGCATGTGAAAATAAGATAATGTTTTGCTTCCAGGCCGATAATACTTTGGTTAATCACTTGCAATTTTAAAAGTATGTTGTATAGTTGGGACTTTTTTGAATCAAAGAGATTTTGATTGTTGCATATTACGCTTATTAATATTAATTATAAATGAAACAATATACAAGTGTTGCCGAAATATCTATCCAAAAGGAGTGAAAATTACATCTAGTATAAAGTTAGTTTACAAAATTTTAGCTCAAAAATAAGTTAATTAAATAATTGATATACAATTTTTTGCAATAATAATTCGTCACCAAAAATCATAACAAACGTGTCTTTTTACGTCACTCGCTAAATGTTAAGATTTTAGGTGTCGAATAATTGATTATAAAAATTGGAAATCCATTAATTAAAAAACTCATTTTGAGCTGAAATTTTGTAAACTAACTCTATACCAGATTTACTCTTCACCCCTTTTTAATAGGTATACCCTTTTGTTAACACCCTGTATATTCTTATAAGCTATGCTTCATTACCACGGCATAATGTAATGACGTTATTGTGTTATTCAAGATCTGATGGATTTGTGTATTACAAAATTTGAATCGGTTTTATTACAGTAAACAAAATTACTGCAAATAAATATTAACGAACAAATATCATAGCAATCTATTTATCTATCCAAGTTCTCCAACAGACAACGACAATACAAACAGACGGAACGATTGCGCTCGCATAAAAGCCAACATAATTAAATCGGCCGAGAGCAACTTATCCTTGAGTGGAACGAACAACGTCTTTTTTCTTCGTCGACATTACCTATTCATCACACGACTCGCTGAAAAGCGACCACTTTGTTATTTATATATCTTTCCGCACAGGTTCTCACGAAAAAGATCGGGGATCATTTTTCTTCGGTTCCATTAGTGGGCATCGGCCGGCCGAGACGGATATGCGGTGGGGGCAAACATAAACAAAGTAATGGTCCCTGTCTAGTGACAAAGAAGATCCCATCTGACGGCAAAGCGGACAAATCAATACGGATCTGTGAGGCCTTCGTTTGAGCCTCTGAATTCGTCCTACATTATTGTTCCCGATAGCAATCGCTCTAAGTCTCCGCTCCTCGTCGGCACAATGGCTGGAGTCAGGATATGAGAAGAGACATCTTGTGTGCAGTGAGCGCATTGTCGTGGATGCTATCGTGTTCAGTCATCAGCTCAGCGTATTCAGAGAATGGCAATAGTAATTACACTAATTCAAATGTTAAGACGAATTTGGTATGATGGAAGATAATGAATAGGTTTGCCTTGTTAGTAGTAAGTAACTAGGTAGATTATATAATGAATCTATGTAAGTATTATGAAATGGACTATAATGTTTAGTCTTCTAGAAGTATGAACATACGAACAAAAGTAAAAGCATTTGCCAATAAACCAAAACTAAGTTACAACTTTCGAAAATACCGTAAAATTATCGTAATTATTAATAAATATTACTTATTAATTGTATGCGTGAACGTCAGTTTCCTGTTCAATATGGTATTTGACTACTAACAATTATTTATTTATTACAAATAATTCTAATAAAAGTATTAAATTGAAGCAGAACTGCGAAATAACATCAAAAAAATATACACGAATACAAAAGTTATAAGCTTTTAAATTTAGTTAATAGATGACGCATATTTTAACTCCTTTTCACAAAACGACGACTTGTATGGAGCAGCCCTATGGAGGATTATGGAGGTGACGTCACCTGATTGTACTGTGTTGTCTAATTAGCATAGTAAAATGCTTGTAACTAGTTCAATATGAAAGTAACTAATCTGGCCTTTTTACAAATCGACATAGTTTGTAATATATTTTTTTAAATGAAATAAAAAAAATCTTGTCAAATGCCACATTATTTACCTATAGTTAATAATTGAACAGGCTTTCGTTTTCAAATAAAAATGTATAGAAACTTTATGGTTCCCAATAAATGCTTTGAAGCGTAAAGAATAGATTATTGTTAGACGTTGATTAATGATGATTGAGAATTTGAATGTCGAATCGGTGCCTTTGAAAACAGACGGGATACCGGGCGCCGTTTCTTTAGGAACCGATAATAAACGTGGTTGGTACTTTTAGGTAACTAGTCTTGGTACTCGTAGTTACCTAATCTTATACGCTTCATTAAGTATCCATCAAAACTGATTTAATGTTAGGATAAGACCTAGTTGGTTTTATTATTTGTTGTCTAGTGGATTGTCCTATTTTTGGCAATAGATACTAAATTCTCTGATCTCGTATTTTTTTTTTTTTTTTGAGAAAAAGTACCATACCACTTAGTAACGAACAGATTACAGATACACGAAATTAAACATCACATCCATCCAAAAGTATGAACCCAAAAGTAAGCCAAGCTAAATGCACATGTTAACAAATTAAACAAAAGAACTCCAACAAAATTAGACTGTTCGCGGGAAGCTCGAGCCTTGAGTTCTACAAAATTGATCCTTTGCCCAAACAATCTTTACTTTCGCCTAATTCAACAGTTTTTCCCGGACGTGAAAAACGGGAAATAACTCTGAATTTCGGTTGACGTACATTTCGTAACTCCTGTTTGCTTTCGGCTTCTAAATTAATATCGAACTCTCGAAATTTGTAGCAAAACGAAATTACAAATTGGAGCGGCTACACCGCGATGGTGGACAGCGGTCAGAAGCGTTCTTTTTTCAAAAATGTTCCGTTGGTTTAGCAGAGAGAGCAACGTATTCGAAAAAATCTTTTTAATTCTCTGAGCTTACAATACGTTTTGATTGTGCGTTCTTTTTATGAATATTATGTGTTTTGTTTTTTAAAGTCGTTTTTTTATTTAAAGTCCAGTACTTGTTCGTTAAATAATGGTAACTTTTTTATAAATCATTAAGTTCTAATTCCTATTTATAGTTTGTGTGGTTTATTCTATAAAAATATTAGGTTCTTAAGATTAATCAATCAGATAGCCGTTTTAATTTCGCATAACTTTTACTTTAGTTATAGGTCTAAACCTTCAATTTACATTAGGTCAATATAAAATTCGTGTATTAATTCAATTAATTTTAATACATAATCTATTAAGCTTAAACTAAACCACACATTACAATATGATAAATCCTATTAAATTATTAACGAATATAGTAAAATTGTTTGATTTCTGTTTTATTACACGATGTGATTTAAACATGACCACAGTTAAACGGTTGAATATTGTTTTAACGGTATGACAATGAAATATCCCGTGGAAATATCCGTGATTCGGGTACGCTTGCAAACTGATCGAGTAATTTATAGAATGCGAATTTAAATTAATTCATTTTGTATTTCGAACGGACTGGCGTTTTCAAATTCAATCATCTTATTATTATGTTGACACGAATTATTTAATATTATAATATTGTAATTTTTTTTTTAAAAATACTTAATACGCGTGGCTATTATTAAGTATTATTATGTAATAAATTCAACCAGCAAGTTCCAAAATTGACGTCTAAAGCAGTAGTTGCAATATAATTCGAACATTTTCCCTCAATAAATACTATGGTTTTGCAATAAATATTAATTACAAGTAAAATTTTATAAGGTAAAATATAATAATATAATACCAGCCTATTAATGTCCCACTGCTGGGCACAAGCTTCTTCTCATGTTGAGAAGGCACGAGCATTGATCACCACGCTTGCTCATTGCGGGTTGGCGATTTCAGTTTCCATTTCATTTGGAATCCAGGTTTCCTCACGATGTGTTCCTTCACCGTTTGCCAATGATTTATAAGGTAATACAGACTAATTAATTGCTCACCATCAATATTTTCGACATAGTTACTGATACCAACGAGAACTACACGATATACCAGTTGCCGCTAGTATTTTAAATGGCGTCAATTGTTTCAGACTGCACGTCATCATCGTCAAGCTTGCTGGGCGGCGTGACGACGGTGTCGGTGGCGGTGACGGGGCTGGACCGGCCGCACTCAAAAAAGGTGCGGCCCAAGCCTGCCTCCCCCAACCGGCAGGGACCGCAGCAGTGCCAAGTAAGTAAAATACCATACGAACCATAGAAACCGACTAGTTACAGACACAGTAGGAGTCTTTATTCACGACCTAACGATCCTAAAATACGTGTAAGTGATAAATAATTATGTGAGTGATAAATTTGCCGTAAATCCGTTTTTAGCCACTCCACTTTAGTAGGTTTCGTCCATTAAAGTGGTCGTACGTAGTAATATTGAAGAATGTTCTTTACATTCTTCAATATTACTACGTACGACCAAAATAAACAATTATTATTAATAAAAACAATTATTAAATAGAAACAATTATCTATACTTATAATAAATCTGTAGAGAGGTCAATTCTGTACATCAAATATATTTTCAAAATAACTATCAGGGGGTGATAAGTGATCGATACTGATGCCAAAAATGCAATCAGTAAAATTTTTGTCTGTCTGTCTGTCTGTCTGTCTGTCTGTCTGTCTGTATGTTCCTTATAGAAACGAAAACTACTGGACGGATTTTAACGAAACTTGGTACATTTATTCTTCATACTCCTGGGCAGGTTATAGTATACTTTTCATCACGCTACAATCAATAGGAGCAGAGCAGTGAAGGGAAATGTTGGGAAAACGGTATTTTTTAAGCTTCCGTCGCGTATGCAGCCTTAATGGTTAAAGCTACATAGAAATCATGTATGACGGAAATGTTCTACATAAAATTATCTAAAAAATATCTCACAACAGCATATGTCTATCTTTTATGGTTGACTCACAATAACACGTGTAACTCCCGATAGCTTAGCAGTTCGGAGATTTCTGATTATATTTGTTTACTCTTACGTTTATAATACTCTCAATCATCCCTAATTAAAAAAAGTTTACATTATTACCTATTCAATAAAAAAAGAATCATAGAAATCGGTATAGAAACACCAAACTTATACATGAAATACGATAATAAGCCATCGCGCCGTCGCGCGTGAATACTGAATCATGCTATAAGGATTATTTTTGTGTAACGTGATATATTATATTTCCCTACTAAAATACGAAAGTTAATCTGTCTGTTACATCAAAACCACTGAACAGTGAGGAAGGACATATGCTACTTTTTTACGAAAAACGACGGAAACGCGGACGAAGTCGCTGGCAAAAGCTAGTTTTTAATAAAAATAGACACTTTAATATTGACTTAATAAGTAGCTAAAGATACATCATAATATGAAAATGAAATATTGCTAGTATTAGGTACTGCCGGCCCTATACTAAAACGGTTTAAAAATCAAATCTTTTTTCACCACTCGCGCTGACAGCGTCAAAAGAGTTACCGGTAACAAAACCTCTTTTCTTTTACGGTTGTATGTAGTAACCGATTGACGTGACGTCATACTCGTTCCGGTTCGTTTCCGGCTCATAAAGGCCGATGGACCGTGACGATTGCCTCTATTTGTCTTCCTCCGGCACAAAGGCCCTCATTTGTCTCATAGACACCGCTCACGTTGTCTTTGGTACATTTTCCAATGGTATCATGTTTATTTGTGTTTTGCTAGACTGGTTTGAGTGATTTGTGTTTGATTTGTGTTATTCTAACTAAATAAAGAGTTGAGTATTATAATTTTATGTGACGGTGATAGCCTTTTTATTTTGTGTCTCTTTGCTTAAATATTAAAATCGATGACCTTTTGCATAGACGTTTTAATGTAGTTTTCTTATCTAAATCATGTGTACCAAGTTAGTGAATACAATTTGTAAAAACAGAACATTACGCGAAATAAAAAACGCTAAATTTTTATTGGTAACAGTAAAATATATTCTCATTTCCACTTAGATCCAGTATGCAAAGAAACATGATATATGTATAAATACTTATATAAAATATCCTGACTTCACCTTAAAATTATTAAATACATCGACATCTATCTATATAACTATACGTACAAAATATATAGATAGGTACATAATGATATTATTATACAAACAAAAAAATATTACTCAGTAATAAAATGAAATAAATAAACTGGGGCAAACAAAATTCATCCCTTCATTGAGACGTATTCAAACAAGAATTTCTCAACAAAATAAATTCATTATAACTATTCAATTTCGTAGGAATCCTTGTGTAATACTGAGTTCGATTAAACTAAATAATGTTTTGCGTCGGAATATTAGTTTTATTCCATTACTGGAAATACTGGATTGCTGTCAGTAAAGATTTACAGATAAAATGATATTTTAAACTTCTGTGAATTTAATTTCGAAATATCTATTTGACTTTCATGATAAAATGGGCTGCTAAACTCATATCTCAAATAATAATATAGATCGTGGTAGCTAATAAAAAATCTAATATGATAAAATCTAAACTTCGTTTTAAAATGTGGACAAAAAATTGTCAATCATAAAGTACCTTAAAAAAAAAGAAATTACTAAATTAAGATTTTGTTCACAACGACTAATAATAATGAATTAACTTATGTAAAAAAGTAACTTACTGAAAAAAGACTATTTTATTTAATTTTATCAATTAAATTATTAATAATAATACTGAAAATATGGTACAATACTTACATTTCTGTCTAACCTATTGACAATACAGCGATACTTACTCAATTACAATTTTTTTCTTAAATAATGTCGTTTCTACTAATTATTACTAATCAAATATAATTTAATTATACCGATATACTAGAAAATTTCATATAACTAAATTAAAAATGTATAAAAGATATGCCGCCCGAACAGGGACTTGAACCCTGGACCCTTGGATTAAAAGTCCAATGCTCTACCGACTGAGCTATCCGGGCTATATCAACGTGTTTGAAATAACAGTACACATCTTAGTCAACACAATTTTGGAACCTAGAAATGTTATATTAATATTAAAACCTTCTATTAATAGCTACTCATAAAATAAATAATTGCTTATTAAAATGTTTCATATTGGATTCACTTATATTACTTTTTGTATATTTGACCTTTAATGTATTTTATCTCTTAGACACAAATTAAATTGTATCGTAGTAAATGGGTTAACATGATACAGCTGTGTTAATTTAATTACTTAGTTGTATAAATTTATTTCTTCATAATATTTGATTACGCACACATTTAGTTGTGATAGTTGTGTTGGTGGCCGATAACAATTCTAATGACCTCGAATTGTTTACCTAACATAAACTGTAGATCATTTTAGCATTATGACGTAACACGGTGAATACAATAATTAATAATGAATACAATAATAAATAACTCATTAATAATTCTATAATAATTATTTGTTAATTACTTTTTTTTATGTCATTACTTATGTAATTTTTAAATCTATTTTAATTGCATCTATTACCAAAGCGTGCATATTACTAATAAATAATATATCAATGTGGTATCAATATGATGACCTATAGAAATGACTTTACAATATTAATTTACTTAATTAGGTATTTAAATATAGATAAAAACTTAACAATTAAAACGTAAATTAACCGACAATATTTTATAAATTTACTGAACGGAATATTCTTCTTTGACTGATAGCGTTTGAGAACATTAACACGCACACTTCTATGTATGTATGTATTTACATATTAAACAAAAGACTCAAGATACAGGGTCGTGTGAAATTATTGCATAGGAGTAACACTAAAAGGGCTGAGTGGTTCATATCCGGCTGGTACACGCTACGGGGTGAAGTGATAAATCAGCCGGGCTCGTCTCACGCGAGAACCCGAAGAATAAAGCATGTAGCGTGTTGCTCTAACTTATTTGGAAAGCCAAGAGTATTTCTTCTCAAAGGTTTAAGCTTTGATTCTCACGAAACTGTGTATTTAGATGGCCTAATAGTTAAATGTTACTACACTGTATTTAATTATTATTTATCAGATAAATATTAATGTTTACATATTCTTTTGTAAGTTATTACCGTCTTAGATTTTACTTAATATCTTATATTTTCTGTATTTAATGCAAATAAATGATTATTTTTCTTATTGCGTAGGATATTTTTTACAGTGTTGTGACAAAAGCCAATATGCGTTCTGTTTAATTTTTATTAGTCAGTGTAACCTTGTGCGTATAAATCTGGTAAGCAATCTACCGAACTACAACGCTACCGGAATTACAATTAAATGACTTAATTTATCTCTCTCTCATTAATATTTACTAATATTTAAAAATAGATTGCTAGCTCTACTCCACTCAAACTGTTATTATTTGATTGATGATTTCCTGAATGTGTCTACGATTAAGTTTAAAGCTAAAATTAAAAATAAATTAAAATGAAAGAAAATGAATTTCTATTTAAAAAAAAAAAAGGTAAATTGCATTACACCCTTTTTTGTATACAACTTTTGTTATGTACCTACTACGTTCTATGCAAATAAATGATGATTATTATTGTTCCTTATAACCAAACTAGCTGTCCCCCGCGACTTTGTTCGCGTGTTTTAGTTTCAACGGTTTTTCATTTTTGCAACATTTTTCATTTATGCTCCGCTCCTATTGGTCGTAGCGTGATGTTATATAGCCTATAGCATTCCTCAATAAACGGACTATCCAATACAAAAATAATTTTTCAATTTGAACCAGTAGTTCCTGAGATTAGCGCGTTCAAACAAACAAACAAACAAACAAACTCTTCAGCTTTATAATATTAAAATAATATAGTATAGATTAAACAAAAAAACATACATGCAGCCATGCAGCAATAGTAACAAATTACATTTGACTATATCTGAATATCACAAGTTCCGTTTATTACAATACCTAATAATGTTTGATTATATTATTGTCATAGCAACTACCGAGATCCATCTCTACCGTTGGGACCAATTTCCAAGCCATGTTATTGAGGACAATCTTTGTGCTTTCTTAAAGTGATTGCTTGGATTTTTTCCCCTAAAACAAGTTTTACCAAAACAGCAAAACGACTAGCAATATACAATTGATCTGAAAATATTTTAAGTACATCTTAAATCTACTAAGTTGAGTACCTAAATCTAGAAAATCCTTTTAAGAACGGGCATGATTATAAAGACCTAACACTATAATGTAAGTGCTTCTAAATGTATTAAACGTACTTCCAGAAATTGGTACTCAAAAAGTCGAATTCACAATCCCGCGCTGAGGCAAAAGTACTTTTTTCACACCCCTAAAAATTGATGTTCATTGTTATTTTTATTACGATATTACAGAGCTCTTAGAAGGAACTCATTTACAAATTTAAAAGTATATAAAATATTATTGTTGGGTATGTATAGCACGAGGTTGTATGATCGAAAATGTGTTTGTAGGTCAGCCGAATATCAACAGAGGGATAAAGAAGGTCGCTAGGGGAGGGTGGTGTCACCAAATATACCAATGTTTTGGGGATCGTCCTGATTTTCGTTTCTTAGTGGAGCGAAAGCGTTAATGTTAACATTATTTTGACGAATATATGTAATAGCTCAATAATTATACTTTACAGGTTTTATGTATTTAGAGATGGCACTTGCATTTTCTTTGTGTTTTACTTTAGTTGAGTAAATATATTTTAAAATTCTATACTGATAACGACATAAATAAATAGAAGTTTGCATAGAGCTAGAAAGCAGCGTTTATGCAATAATTAACTCTAGATTTCTAACTAGTAGTTTGTGATGGTAATGTTCGATATATTGACGGGCCTGTTGGTCTAGTGGTTAGTGACCCTGATTGCTAAACCGGAGGTCGTGGGTTCGATTCCCACCCAGGACGAATCTTTGTGCGATGAGCACGATCATTTGTTCTGTGTCTGGGTGTAATTTATCTATAATATATATGTATTTAGAAATATATAAGTATGTTTATCAGTTGTCTGGTTGCCATAGCACAGGCTCTGCCTAGTTTGGGATCAGATGACCG
Source organism: Diachrysia chrysitis (assembly GCA_932294365.1). Taxonomy (NCBI): domain Eukaryota; kingdom Metazoa; phylum Arthropoda; class Insecta; order Lepidoptera; family Noctuidae; genus Diachrysia; species Diachrysia chrysitis. The sequence continues at coordinate 7,640,770 of OW028661.1, forward strand.
TGTGTGAGATGTCCCAAGATATTATATTATATTATTATATTATATTATAAAAACAAATAGCATTTATTACTTATTTAAGGAAATAATATTTTTACATATGATTTAATTTATAAGTATCCTGAAATTCGGATCCTAAAACGTGGCCAAACTAATGGGGTGGTCCCCTATTCTGTAGGAAAGTAGCGATTCATCATAGCTAGCGAACCCTCACACCGTAATTGCAGACTTTCAGAACGGACCGATATTACAACGTATATTTATCTATGATGTTAAGTAGCTAACATTTTAAGTGAATCTTTTTAAGCATAAAGTGGTTTAAAAGGGTTTAAAAGCTTGGGTTTTAAAGTCTTGAGCATTCAAATAATTCGATTTGGAAAAAAAGGTTTCATTTGTTCCCTGATAATGATTTTACTTGTACATAAAAGTTTTTATATTAGATTGAGCAATCACAAGTTCAGACAGCATATAATTACAACAGATTATAAATCCCTTTTTTAATTTTTGTTACCGAATGTATCCATTGGATTTATATAAAAAAAACATCACAAATATAATATAAATACAAGCTTTTAAATCAGCTAGTTTCACAGTACTAATTAAGACAAATCAAACAAGCCCAAACACGGTGGAATTGGGTCGTTTCGTTACAGAGTTCCTGTGGCCACCTTCTGGCTCCATCATCAGATCAGCTCAAAAGTACCGTAATATTGTATTGTCATCAAACCTTTAAAAGATAGCATTTTTTTTTACACGGATGTCAAGAAGTGGTTCTAATTTAGCTTGCAAGATTTGACCTAAACAAACATACATGCTTTCGATCAAGAATAACATACGCCTAGTTAAATAAAGTGACGAAGCTTTAACATGTGATTATAGTTCGAAAAATCAACCTTACTGCCTTAACATAAAGGCTGTTGTCAAAGCATACTTACTATAGCTACGTATTTATTATCCATGTTTCAATTAGCCCCAAATGTTCGTAATCCGAAACCAACAGAGCCACTTAACACGTACTCGTAATAAAATATTGATCGGAACGATTGCTATAAACAGTAACAATAATCTCTAAGGACTTTTGTTATGATCCCTATTCCCTTTTACCTTCACTTATTAAGGTACAAAGAGTGTTCTTGACTTTGTAGATAAAAGGGCAAGGCCTTTGGGCCTTAAATTAGAAAGAAATATTAAGTAGTCGTTATACAAGTCTGTAAAACAAATTTTATGACCGTCAAGACAATAAAGCTATTTTCTTTTGTAAAGTGAGTTGTTGAATAAAAACAGGATCGAAATATGCTTATCAAATTAGCATGTTGCTATTGGTTTTATTTTATAATTAAAAACATTTTATAAAAATACAAAATTAAGAGCATAAGATTAGATTAATATTAACAAAAATAATTACATTCACAAAATCGCAATGGCTCGTGAGTAAGTGTAAGCTGGTTTGACCGATAATACAGGTTAACCTGCAGGTGCCGCGGTTGTTCCTTGGATGGGCCACCATTTGTGAACGTATCGAAACCCCTCCGTGCCGTGAAAAGCACGTTAAGCCGTTGGTCCCGATTGTCATACGTTGATCTTTAACGGTCTTTAAATCATTACAATTCTGACAACCAGTCTTACTTTGGGATCCTGTGTTACCCAGTAAAATGGGTTGTGGTGGTCAGATAGGCAGTCGCTCCATGTAATATACAGTATTTAGCTGAATACGGTAAGACTGAAAGCCGACCCCGACCTAGCTTGGGAAAAGCTTGGTAGAAGAAAAACACTCGGAAAATCATACATAAAACCTGACAATAAATTTGCCTCTACTGATGAGAATGTACACGAACATGATGTACGAAAGCATAATACTATAATTGATCTAATTAAATCAGAATTCTAATCAATAAACCCATGAGTTACCTAACCATTCCCTAGGGACCAAATCAATACAAATCCCAGAAGTTTGTATGACCTAACCCAATAAGCGAACTTGGGATAGCAGGCCGAGATTTCTGCAGATATTCCTAATTGAGCCAGTGAGCTAATAGCTATGATGGTCCCCGCCAATTAAAGCTTATTGATGTCGTTCGCTGTAGATCTTGGGACGACCCTCGTCTCGTTTTAACCCTATCTAACCCCCTTGCTAATAATTAATCAAGCAATTAAGCAGATCTGTAGAATGGAGCTGAATATTTTTAGCGTTTCATTAAACGCAAAACAAATAGGAGTTTATCTTAGAATCGTCAAACGACCAATGTTTATATACGATCCATATAGTTCTTGATAGGAATTCCACATAATTTATATGGTACTTACTTAAGTTAATATACTATCTCTAGTATCGAAAACTATCTACGGAAATATGAATCATTGTTAAGTATGTTCAGTTATACAGTGGCCACGCCCACTTGGTCTTCCGGCGAATAAACGTCAGTGCGTATTCTACTACGAAGCGTTTCACTTGTTCCTTGCATACGTAACACTCATATTATTTGGGAATATAGACGGTTTATTTATGCATTCTCGGGATCGCCCGACTAGTTTGACTCGCGACATCGCCTCCGCTGCATCAGCTCACGATTAAGGACTCCTATTAAGTCTGAAACTACTCGGACTTAATATCAAGTCATCTTTAAATACCAAACTGAGTTGTTATAAGGAAAATATGGCATTTATACAAAAAGCAAATGCGTTAATGAATATGGAGGTTGCAAGAACACTGTTACTAGTAGCACAGATTACAGCTAGTAGTTTATTTCAATATCCATACAGATAACTAGGAGATAACAAATGATTTATAGATTTGGAATTAGGTCAATGTTTTAGATTAGTTTTGTCACCATGTAAATAAATATCAAAAGCAATAAGGTACCTCAATGAAGTATGATATAATTTAAGAGACATTACTTCAACTTGAGAAGATGGGCAAGGAATTTCGTTGAATCAAATTTGTAATTAAGATTGAGTGGATTTCATAGTCAATTAACGCCAAGGTATATTTTTCAAATATTTAGATAATTTAGACTCAAGAAATGCTATTACCGTTTCGAAACAAAACTAGATCGAGGTTATAATGATTATTTATATTAACCAATTAAATGCCCTTCATTTGTTTACAGTTACACAATATTACTTGTGATTAATCAATTTTCTGGACATTAAAATCCCTGAGATAAGATCCTTGAGTTTGTTTCAACCTTTCTTCAGATAGGTAATGCCGACTTCATCGAACTCAAACAAAATCAAACGTTTTAAAGATGTTATATCCTGACTAAATGATTTCATTTCAATTACTAACTTTCGACAATATTTATTATCAGCCGTTTTCTTCCCACCTGAAGACTAAAGTCTACTCTCTTTCTACCTAGGGCTGTAGTGAAACAATCTTTAGCAAATATTCGAAATAGTAGTATTATATCTAAGATTGGCGGGCTTACTACAAGCTCTTAAAGCAGAACTGTTGTCGTTGTAGAAGCGTGACGCCGCTAAGCCAGGTACAGTGCGCTGTCCCGCTTCCACAATGACACAGACCGGGGGGGTTACTCTTAAATGAATTTGAATTCTAATACAATGCCTATGCAAAATTTATATTAGATTTGTGGACATGTGATTCAGTTTTCTTAAAAAAATATACGGCCATTCCAAGGAAGTAACTGGAATCTAAAAACTGACAGAACACAAAGTGACATTTTTGTACTTTGTGTCGTTTGAGTCTTCTAAATAAATAACAATTTGGCATTGGCATTGTATTAGAATTAAAATTAATTCAAGAGTAACCCTGCTTTAAGACCTCATAGTACAGGCACAGATACAAAAGCAAAGGAATATCTATTATAACTAACCTCATTAAGAAACATGCGTGGGTTTTGGCAATTGTGTTAGTGTACTGTGTGTGTAATATTAACGAGCTTGTTAAGGCAGAATCAAACATATTCGTACCCCTACAAAGATTAGTGTCAGCTGATCACCGCATTACGCAATGAACAAGAGCACGTCGAAATTAATTAGCATCCCTCGAGACACCCCTTTGTAATCAATCGCTTGTTTTACCGTATATAAGGTAAAAGTAGATTATAACAAAATTGGCCTTATTCATAAAATTCTCAACGATGATTAGCAATTGATTAGCAGATTCTTATTTCAATTTTTCTATAGAGAATTTGAATTTAAAAGTTTCTTAGCAATTTTTTAACACCATTCAGATTATTATAAATAAGGCAATATATTAAAATTTTCTAATATTTCTAATTATTGATTTTTTACCAAATAGGTAGGTAATTAAAGTAATATATCTTACTTAAGGTTGTTATCTTACTTATTTTAACGTACCTAAGTAAGTAAGTACTTGTAATGATAAGACTTTAAAAGGAAAAAGTAAAATTTTACTTTATAATAATATTCAAAAATATTTTTTTTCCATAAAACAAAATTTTAATTTTATTGAATTAAATGATTTAGATGACTTATGTCTGGTTCCAATATTCAAAAAACTTTTCGTTTTGCTAACGGACGGTAGAATTTTCGAAGCAAAACAAAGAAAATTCTACCGTCGGTAAGAAAAACGAATCGTGTTTTTGAATATAAGAACTAGTCATTAGCCACGAAACGGAAGACGAAGCGTTGGTAGGCCTCCCACCAGCTGGACCGACGACATCGACAGGGTCGCGGGGAACCGCAGGATGCAAGCGGCAAGTTGCCGTTAGTCATGGCATTCGATTAGGGAGGCCTTTGTTCAATAGTGGACTTCTTCCGGCTGATAATGTTACCTAGTAGTTCTGTAGTTTGAATATATCTGTCGTGTCAGTAAAAAATCATTGAATTATCCACAAAACAAAGCATTTTAGCAAAGAGAATGACATGCAGACTGTGTAAGCCAATACATTCCGTATAAATAAATATGTCAGTGTGCCTTTTTCCGTATTCGGATTTAGCGCAGAACAAATGACATGACCAATTTGGTATAGTGCGGCCAGCGAGCTGCACAGCCGCATGACAATAACAGTGCGGAGGGAAAACGCATCAATAAGTTTATTTGGAGCATAATCCGCTTTACATAAAAACGGGCTTATTCGACACATCTGTGGGACCGCGATAACCCTGTTTTGTTGACGTTACGTGATTTCAAGGCTTCAACAACACTAATATAATAAACTAGCTGTTTCCTGCGGCTCCGCTCGCGTGGATGTCAGACTCTAGACTATCTGTGTACCAAAGCTCATATAAATCGGTTCAGTAGTTTTGGCGTGAATGCGCGACAGGCAGACAGATAGAGTTACTTTCGCATTTATAATATTAGCAAGGATGTATAGTAACTATTTTAAAGAGACTTCACAGCCAAGCACGTGTCGTTGGTGTGATCACATAACCGCACTCACTTGGCTTTCTGTTACAACCTAAGGAAAGCCGGGCATAGGGGGAAATGGAGACGGATTGTGAGATCTACGATAAAATTTCATCAGGGACACGACTTTCAGTATTAAAAAACACGACTAAATTGAAATATTTTGAATAAACTGGTCAAATTTAAAAATACTTCGGATCTCCACAAGCTACGTTCTTAACATTCGACATGCCGCTTTCGCTCCAGTTACTCATATCTCATATTTCGCTTCTCTTAATTCTTAGTTCAATGTTGAATTGTTTCAATTATGTCTTTAAAACATTTTATCTGTAGTTGAAAATAGATTTATCCAGTCATTTGATATTAAAGTAACTTAAAAACTTATAAGGACCAATTTAATGAATGTCGATTTTTTTTAAATTTTCTCCTCAAAAGAGTATTTTTATAATAATGATACGCTCGGTAGATCAACAAATATTTGTCTTATATTGGAAACGTACGATTATTGATCAGCTTAACCTTCCAGCAACCGAGTCTTAAACTCTTATTCCCATAATTTAGTTGCTATTTACGACGCCCCAAGGCAAGTCCATTCTTTGCCGGCAAGCTGAACGTAGTACAAACAAACATAAACTTGTTTCACGATCCGTAAAACGAAGTGAAACGCGGTGAGAATGACTAATACCATTTTAGTTCCTGCTTTATTGTTGACGTAGGTAGTTTACTGTGTCAAGTATCTCACAATTGTTTGAAATTCCAAAAGGATGTCGTATTGACCCAGTGATGAAGGGTTAAATTGCTTTGTTCAAACATTGTTTGGTAAAGTATACAAGACGGACAGTATAAGGAAGATTATTTGGATGTTTAACTTATAATTTAAAATGTTATTTAATATAATTGAAAGTAGGCAACTAAAACATCATGGCAACAAGCAAATATTTTCAGTAGATACAAAAACGGATTTTAGGGTTAAAGAAAACGCAAAAAGGATTTTTCTTTTCAAATACTTCGAAAAGGAGCGAAATCAAAAATTCTGCATCTAAGTCTTTAATGATATAAACTATTGTTAAAAGAAAGTATTAGAAACTTAAATATTTTTACTGAATTAGAGTAAGTTTCAAAATTGTTTAAGCCTTAAATTATCAATTCCTTACATTAAGTTTCCACGGTATTTTGTAACGAACTTCGCGTGTCTTATTGCTTCATTTTCGTGTTACCTTACCTTATATGAGAAATAATGTTACTTATTTATATAACATCCTCAATTAATTACCGTTACATGATAGAATATTTACTGAAATTGCAAAATATTTATTTTCTTTTGAAGACATAATAAAATATTTGCTTTAAGTCGAAAATAGATAAATTGAATAAGGATTTGAAACAGGCAATCTTTGTCATGACTGTTTTTTATAATACGTCAGAAGATTCTATTTGAAATATATAAAAAAAAAGACAACCATGAACTAGTGCTTTCCTTTACAAAATACATTCACGCGACATTTCTGTATCTTAGAGGAATAAATAACTAAACTATATAGCGCGCATATCAAGTACTAGCTGTCCCCCGCGACTTTGTTCGCGTGTTTTAGTTCCAACGGTTTTTCACTTCTGCATCATTTTTCATTTATGCTCCGCTCCTATTAGTTGTTCCGTGATGTTATATAGCCTATAGCCTCCCTCAATAAACGGGCTATCCAACACAAAAAGAATTTTTCAATACGAACCAGTAGTTCCTGAGATAAGCGCGTTCAAACAAACAAACAAACAAACTCTTCAGCTTTATAATATTATAGTATAGATGTACTGGCACTAGTATGAACATGTAAAATCGTAATATTAGTGTCAAAGCAGAGTGCACCGTTTTATTAAAACACACGAACGCTCTATGCTTGTCTATGTTTACTTGTTACTCTATGGTCTGTATATTTTTGCGAACAGTTTCCATAAATGTACCTACCTCGTCGCATTAACTGGGTTGAACAAGCCGCAGCGGGGGGCAAAGCCTAGTGTCGTTTGGGTGACTGCCAGTGCCCGATAAGCTGCCCCACCTAACATTACATATTTCTTATTAAACCCCAGTCTTAGAATGGCCTAGCCAATTACTGAAAGAATTAGTTGGATAGTGAAAAAGTATGAAGAAAGACATCTCAGCAATATTCAATGTTGAGAGCTTATATATATTTTAGCATTTATTATTTAAAACTGTCCGTTAATAATAATTATAATACCAGCCTATAAATGTCCCACTGCTGAGTACAGGTCTCTTCTCATATAGAGAACGCACGGTCATTGATCACCACGCTTGCTCATTGCGGGTTGGCGATTACGGATTCTAATTTTTTGAATCCAGGTTTCCTCACGATGTTTTCCTTCACCGATTGTCAATGGTGTCTTAGAATAATTAAGATAGTACATACAACTCTGAAAAGTCACATTGGTACTTGCCAGTAATGGGTTCAAACCTGCAACCTTGTGCATACAAAACTGTACAAATCTTACTAAAAATATTCGAATGTTTATAAGGATGAATGGATATATCCACCGTTCCCAATATTTAACATTATGTTATAGACGTAGTTGTACATGTGCTGCATAAAATAATTTACATTTATAAATTCTTCTACGAATATGTTAGACAATTGTATATTTCTACTCCAATTCATAGCACTTATAAAAATATCAGGGAATCACTTCAGTCACTTCACAAAATTGAATACGTTGATTTCATATAAGATCACACGTCCCAGCAATCTATTGAAAGCCTCTCAAGGATACATAGCTCCGTCATATTACTATCACTTTACAGGAATCGCTAGATTGGAACCAATAAATCTAGTTACATCATGAGTAAAGTCACGTTCAAAATGGCGGCTTCTCGTGTCAAATCACAATTGAAAATAGATCTTGAATAATTTCAGAACGTAGCTATTGTTGCTAAAAAAAAGTTTTTTTTTTATATTATTTAAATATTATATAAATATACTACATTATACCTACTAATAAGTCAGCGAAAATAAAACCTAATACTAGTCGGGCGATCCCAAGAAATATGCGTGAGTAAACCGTTAATATTTATGAATCCGCTTCAAGAAAGTTATTATACAAAAAAGAATACTAATTATGAAAGATATTAGTTGTTCCTTTGCAATAATTTATTAACATTCCAGCTCAATTTTAGTTGCAGGTTATCTGGCATAGGTCGCTAAACGTTTATCGAATTGTCAAACGCAATCTGTTGGGCGCTTAATCAGGATAAATTATAACAATGTGGAGCGCACTTTAGCCCACCACAGAGGCTCGCAGCAAAGAGTCGTGTAACGATTGGATGGGCGCCAAACCACGCCAGGTAATCCCCTAAATGCTGGCGGTCGTGTCCACAGAGTATGCACCGCTATCGAGTTCACTAAACTGGCCAAATCACCCCGCATTTTGGTTACTGGTAACAAATTATTAGAAGCAAAACGAGCTGGGCGTAACGTTTGACAGTACTACGCGCAATTTAGCATCGATCCTGTAATTGTGCGGCTGTAGACGAGTTTTAGTGTTGTATCTGTTGGATGTAACTGTATTAGAATTTATCTTGCTCGACATTGGTTAAGTTTCTAACGATCTTTGAGTAATCTCATCTAGCCGGACGGTATTATACTACAGGATAAATTAAAGTCTTCTAGTGAAGCTCTTCTTTGTAGAATGATGTAGTATCATGTGCATGTATTGGCCGTTGGGAAACGTTACAAAGTCCTTTGATAGATGAGCTTTGATGGGTAGCCGGATTATGTGAAAAACGAAAATAAACTGACTGACCGAGTAAAGATATTGGTAAATCCGTAACGTTGACGTGGTGCCTAATCGAACTCCTTTTACAAATTTGCCTATTATACTCAATGATTTAAACTATATACTTAATCCTCAATTATTTATTGCATTCCATATGTGTAATCGGTGGTATAACATAATAAAATATAAATATGAACTATGTCGGGCACAGCAAAAATTAGGAGAGCGAAAGAGTACTAAATTTTTTAATTGAAGCTATTTAATAAAGATAACTCTTATTTTATTTAGGTACAAAATAAACCCGTCATTTTTTAAAGTAAATCAGAATGTTTTTTTAATATTAATTTAACTTACGCCCTGACTCAATTCAATAGTTTACGAACAAAAACGCATCACCTAATGTTAAATAGATATAGTAAGTCAATAAAATTAATTAAAACAGTTTACATAATTATTTAATAAGATGAACGTGCATCACTGGAGAGCGCCCAGATATATTTTTATAGAAAGTACAAGCATTCTCCAACCTGCATACCCTCATGTTATTTCATGGTTCTTTTCATAAATAGCCTTTCAAGGACCCTTTACCAGAGTGTCCATTCATGTACGGACTCCACTCATTAGATCGATGTCCAATTAATTTTCTGTTTGGAGTTCAAATCGTCCCCTTCCTATTATGCTGAGAGCGAATTGTCATGAAATGCGCATCAATCAATGTTGGATTTAAAGGGAAAAAATGCTGGGTTTTGGTTGTATATATATACGTAGTCATCGTTTTCTCTCGAGTTAATGACAAAGTGATTTGGAGTTCTATTTTTAGGTCGCTTAAGTTTACTTTGCCTTACCTACAAATTTTATACCTATGATTTACAATAAAATGTAATAAAGTACGTACATTATGGATTTGAATAACAATGTTGTATTTAATGTGTCATTTGGTCACTCATTGTCATTTTACTGTCTTGTTTTTTAGGTCAGGAAGAACTGATAGTGAATGCAATTTACGAAAATAAATGAATAACATTAACAAATGCTTCAGTTCTCTCTAGACCGCTTATAAAATACAACTAGGCCTACAATGATGCCCTTAAACAATAAATTTGATTCACCTATATCGAAAGTTGGCTGAAGTTCAGACTAAAGCTATAAACGTGCCAACTTCCACCCCGATCCGTTGATAAACGCTGTTCCCAATTTGAAACTTTCTGCTGAAGTATTGGAGGTCTGAAACCATGATCGTTAGATATGTGCTCAAATTTCCTGGAGTCGTAAACTATGTATTCAAGTTGCTAAATGGGATTTCAGGTAGAATTTGAATGAAGATCTGAAAACAAGAGATACCTTAATGCTTACATTTAATGTATATTTTGAAGTTACGAAAATACCCCTTCCTTGAAATATCCTTTAAGGGAAGTCGCCTTTGTCCGTCCTATTTTGTACCAGAGACTACAGTCCAAAAAAAAAAACAAAAAATTTCAAAGAAAAAATGGAATAGTGTTACAATTTTCTTGACAAATTCCCATTATATTCCCGATTCTGTACCATAAAAAGGTCAGTTTATTACACGGACTAGGAACTATGCGACGGTTAGTTAAACAAAGAAAATTGTTTTCGTTTTCGCAATAAAAAATTATGTTACTCTGTATCGAGTCTTTAATCAATTTCGGTGCAAAGAGGAACGGAAATAAAATGGTTGCCTCAATACAGATATTTCACTTGAGTAGTTGAGGTATTCGCGATGTTTTATACGGGAACAGTTTTGATATTTGTTTGACGTTTCCGCCAAAATATTTTAAGTATCTACACCTACAGTCTACACGATTGAGTGAATGTTAGTTCGTCTGCATAAAAGACGAGTTTTTGTGATTTGCATATCACAAACGCTTCCATTGTTTTGTTTTTATAATTGGTGATAAAGAAATCGATGATCACATGAAAATCGAATGTATTTTTCTAATAAACATACCATAAAGTAAATTATGGTATCTAACAAAAGACACACACACACATACGCTGAACGGGTATTTGATAATGAATTACGAAGTAATCAATACTGCGTACTCCTCCTTCAGAACCTTCCGTCTGTTATGACTTTTGTGCTGTACTCTTTTTATTCTTCTTAGTATGAGAATGTAACAACGTATTTTGACTACCGATATGTGCTAAAATAAAAGTATTTACAATGTTATTGCATGTAAATATAATTGTGAAATATTCTGGATGAATTATATTTATTTTTTAACGTAATTATATAATTAAAGTAGGTACAATATCAAGGTTCTAAATATCGAAATCACATAATTTGTAATAGTTTACATACCAATTTTCCCTGCACTAAACAAGATATTGTTCCATGGTAATCAGAACATAAAGTATTCTGCAGGTGTATGTAAATCTGCAATTAGCCGTACCTTAGTAGCCCAGCTTTGCCCGCATGGTAAAAACAACATACACTTACAAAGAATTCAAAAAGGCTTTTGCGCACCCCACTCACGGTTCTGAATTGATAATATCAGCCTGTGTGACGTCACCGTATGAATGAGTACACAAAAGGATAAGCATTAAAACCAGGATATTTTTCATTTTTATAATGTATGCTCAAAATGGCGTCTTAAAAAATATTAATTTTAATAAAATAATATTACATATTTGTAATACAAAAATAAGGTATTCGAATTTTTAAAAAAGAATACCTAATTCCTACGTCTCATGTATCAAAACACATTTTGTCGTTCTAACTTTAATGCAACAACTCAAAATCACAGTGTCTCGGTATTTTGCATGATATAAATATCGTGTGGTAACAAAATGCAGTATTTTTCTCCGTCGGGTCGAGACGGGTGCCTTCCATCGCCAACTCGTGTTTGTTTTGAAACCCCTGCTGCCATTTGTCACTCGCTGCCAGCTTTTGTATTCCTCCAAGAAATTTAACTTGAAGAACTGGAAGTTCGCTAAATTACTGACTATTAAAATAGAGAAATTTGTGCAATTGCTGCATTAAATTTTTTTATGACTGCGATATGCTTTCATTATTCGGGTTGATTAATCCCAGGTAGAATACATTGCCATACTTCAATGCCTACTTATCCGACAGCAAGTTTAAAAAAAAATCTGCAAAGATATTTTTTGTTTCAGCTTTACCTACGTAGAGAAATATTTATCATTTCACAGCATAAAACCTAAAAACAGTAAACAGAGAACTGAGCAAACACAACACAACCAGTTATCAAACCGTAAATAAAACTAGTAACTATGTTCGACAAACAAAAAATATCCGCAACAGCGGTAGACCTGCGAAACTATACACAATTCGACGTGAAACCAACAATAGACGTATTCGACAGGGGTTTACCCTCTGGGTTCACCCATGGAAACATGAAAGAAAATCTCAACACGTGAATACCCGGATCATTTGACAACGAGCGCTCCTCTCAACTCTATAACTACTTTTTTTTTTCGAACACGGTTTACCAGTATACAGCCAGTATTCCATACACACTCATTGAAAAATAATACTCAAATTCACAATTGACTGAGAGTCTCTCTATGCTTAAATTGTTTGTTTCGTAAGCCTGTCTGACGTATTTCACTTTGAATATCATGTTTCGAATGAAATGCTTGTACCGGTTAAATGTTTATTTTCGATATTTTGCTGCTGGCAACATGAAGTGGAAACAGATTAAAAAATATAATATATAATAATAATATAATATAATATCTTGGGACATCTCACACACACGGTCATCTGATCCCAAACTAGGCAGAGCCTGTGCTATGGCAACCAGATAACTGATAAACATACTTATATATTTCATATAAATGCAATAGTATTGGCTGTTTGTGTTTTTAATAGCTTTAATACGGTTCAAAAATTAAAGCTTAACAAAATATACCGGTAACTTTACAATTTAAATGGATTTATTTGCACTGAATGTGATTAACAGGATTTAACTACATATTGACATGGCTTAAAAACTGATGTGCGAATTATAAACGAACAAAGCTTTGTTTTCAATCATCTTTTATAATAGCTAAAGTCTAGCAAGAGAGCTTACTGATCTTCTTAAAAGTCTAATTATAAAAAGAAACAAACTGAAGCCAATTAAATTGCCAATCCTATATTCTGAAAACAAGCTCTTAATCTGAGAGAATAAACTCGCGACACAACTACACTGTGTCGTTACTACGTCATTAGCGCAAAATGTATCGTAAAGTCACAATTTTAGTACATACAGCAGTAAAATAACAAATAAATCGGGCTTGGTAACGTCGGTTACATAAAAATCGGTTTCTTGTCGACACCGAACTAAAAACAGCTTTTTTATTATAATCCTAACTAGAGGAAACAAATTACGAACCTAGTTTCCTACTCAGTTAGTGCAATTTGAAATTCGAATGAGTTGTTAAGTATTAAATATAAATGAAAAAAATGGAACGTTATGTAATAATTTAATAATATTATTTTTTATTTGTTTTAAGTATAAACTTACGATCCAGGATAGGTACATCAACGTCAAATTTGGTGTGATCTGATTATAACTGGCATTAAATACGAATGCCGGCCACACACGTAAGAAGTTAAGCTGGTCGTTTCTAAGGTCTGTTAATATTATTAAATTTACAATATGGTTTTAAAATGTTTAACGAAAGTCAGGCAGTTGGGAATAGATATTTTATAGAATGTTATCATGTTTAAAATTCGCAATGAAACAAAGCGTGAGTAACATACATACATCCGAAATCACAGAAACATTTGTAACAGAATCGTGGGGATATCAATAGCTCTAATTGGCGGAGACGAACCGTCGATCTGAACGTCATCCAATTAGCGAGTGACTGAGCTTCGAACGTGAGCCGCAAGATGGCGCCTAAAGATTGCCCCCATCGCCCCTAAAAGCTGATGTTGTTAGAACGTTCGTTTGTATTCGGAAATGTTGATGAATTTTAATTGTGAATTGTTCGACTGGAGTTGTTAAACATTTATTTGTAACATTAAATTAATTCATAGAAACGTTGTGACAATCACTTGGTTTTTAAGGCGCGGCCAGCTCTGAGGTCTTGGTTTCGATCCCCGTGCGGGTCAATGTAGAAAACCACTTTTCTACATTGTCTCGGGTATGGGTGCTTGTGGTACATTCGTTGTCTCTGGTGTTATAGCAAAAGTGCTTTAGCTAGTTACTTTGAGTTCAGAGCAATGTATGTGATGTTGTCCACATGTTCTTTACTTTATTTATCTTTCTTTTATCCATTCTTTCTATTATCCACAATATTCTACGGGATACGTAGAATATTGTGGATGTATTATGACGTCATAAAATCTTCATGGTGTCCGACATTTAGAAATTAAGTTATACTTATAGACAGATCTCATTATTTCATTTACTTAAATTAAGCCATTGCCACCTAACTCGGCGGAAAGTCTGGCAAAAACATCGATTGAGTCAAATAAACAAATACGATATTCAAAATCTAGATACAAAGAAGATAGAATACCAAAAACAAAAACTTGCTCTCCTTCTAAAAGCAAAGCTCTAACAAAATATTTCATTGTTTTTCACAAACAGATAATGAAAAACATATTTTTTCACGCAGAAGCGGGTTCTATAAACAAAGGGCGCTCATCCCGCTTTCAATTCAATTCGCGGTAACGTAAATCCAAGCGATCGGGGAGGAAACTTCGCGAGATTATGTTAAGGACTAGCTCTATGAAACATATTTATGTGGAGACTTTATTATTAAAATATTTTTCATAGTTAAGTTCTCCTTAGATAGAAATTCCTAGGACTTATATTGTATGTTGACAACAGTTTATCAAAATTCTAATATAAAACATTAATATAGAACAAACGTTATTTTTATTCTTGTGAAAGTATATTAACGTCATTAAAGTTTAAAAAATTACATTAAAAATTTTCTAACTAGGCTCGCGTGTCCTTTAAAACTCAGTCACATAACCTAAAAATGTTCCTCTAATGTTATATACCCCTAAAGACGAAACCAATTAAAACAACAGTAAAGATAAAACACGTTTTATAAAATAACAGGCTCAGCCACATAGGTACCTGTTCTTGAGGCCGCTCACGCCTCGGGGGTGCCCAAATCCACCAGATTAAGTCATCGAAAAATTCGATGCGTGAGCGTTGGGCGCCCTCGCGGCTTAGCCAAGGTGTTCCGTAACCTTCCCACTGACGATGTGTCGCCGAAAAAAAACGGATTTAACAGCTTTACGAGGCTTCGGTTATTTGCAATGACAGCTTTGCTGACTATGGCTTTATTAGGACTTTTTTTATTGCGGATAAGATGAAGAGCTTGCCAAATTTAATAGAATTGTGTTTAGGTTTTGGGTTGTTGATTTTTACTATAGCTTTTAAATAAATAAGCTCTTAGGTAAAGATTTTGGTACATCGTTCCTTGTTATAATGGATTTGTGAATTAGGTCCAGACTACCTATTCATCGGCTGTTACGAAATAAGAATAAAAATCCAAATATCTATATTTTCAGGAATTAACAAATCTATTAATTTGATTACTATATCCCAATCCAGCTCGTAACTTTGTTTTTATGTTCAAGAGGATAATAAAATCGCGCATTTAACCGAAAAACATAAGCGCAGAGCAATAATAAAACGCAGTAAACACAAGTTTACCCAACTATACCTTTGAAAGCGAAATAAAAATGGGTTGTAAATAGGGTTGGCACGTAACGAAACGCTTTCTGCGTTATTGGCAGCTTTCGTTTGAAGTTCGCGATAAGATAATTCGTAGAATCAAGATATTTTCTGCATGGTTTTATTGTGTATCTGAGGGCTGGTACTGAATTAAGCAAGATTTTATCGCAAGACTTGTCTGTTCCCTTTATATTGAACGTTGGAACATAAATCTTACTGACTTTGTAATTATAGAAAATAGTAATTTGAAGAATATCCTTTTTCACTCCTTATTAAGCGTTTTATGGTTGTTTTTATCACAATATTCTAGTTTGAAACATAAAGTAACTTCCAAAAAATATGTGATTTGAATGTTCGTGAAACGCCTTGCAATACAGTAATAAATTTAAAAAAGAAAATTGCGGCTCGTATTTAAAAAATAATCTAAAACGATGAACGTGTTGATTTAAATGAACAGTCCTAATGAAATCGACACTTTAACACGAATTAAATAAAATTTAAATAAATATGATTTAAATGAATATATCTTGAGTGTAGAATCTAAATATGATAAATTCTAATCACACCTCTCCAACCATCTTTAACATTTGACCTAAACATGTCTGAGTTATTAAAGGCAGGCCTTTAGCGATAATACTAGACTTGACCCCGATTTTACATGAATCACAATGTAGGTAGGTCATGGCCCCGACCGCCTGAAAATTGGGTCGCCTGAAAATGTCCACTGAAATGACGAATGCAGCTCTAGTACTAAATTACTCTGAAGTTGTGCCTTTTATTATTTAATGAACTATTTGTATTCTGTTAAATAAGGTTTTAATTATAATGTTTTTATTTTGCGGAGTGGTGTGTAATTGAAAGAAATAAATTATGGAGAGTATTTCTGTTTTTGTTGTCTATTGTGACCAGAGAGAGATTATTTTTAAATTTATTCCGATTATAGAGATGTTTAAACTGTACGTTAAAAATTAATTCAAGGTTCATTATTATAATGGTATTTAATTGTTTAATTAAATTGAAAAATAAAGGGATATTATATGATTAATTACTTTTTCAATTCCGTGGCTCGAATTTATGGTTGATTTTATATGAAACTAGCGATACGCCCCGGCTTCGCACTGGTAGACAAAACATTAAAAAATTATACACACAAACATTTCTCCTGAATCACTCTATCCATTAGTGAAAACCATTTGACAATCCGTTCTGCAGTTTTTGAGTTTATCGCATTCAAACAGACAGACACGGTGGGGGTGGTTTGTTTTTTTTATACATAGTATGTATTAATATAATAAAATAAAGCATCCCCTACTATCTATGTATCTACATAGACATATAAAATGTCACGTAAAATCAAGCAACAATTATTCACCAAAATACTATAAAATATGAAAATGTTGCCATAAATAAAAAATAAATTGTGTACGAGCCAATCGTGTTGCGAACTACATATTTCCTACCATAAAATTGATATAAACGACCAATACAGCAGTTAAAATCCGTTTGCCATCAAAATCCATGTAACATCGGTCCTATACTTGTCACTTTATATGGTAATAAAAGCATAGTTAGGACATAACACTTCCTATCTTAATGGCTGTTTGGAAGCAATAAGTTTTTACGAGCAGTTCACTTGCACTCGTTTGTGGTACTCGTGAAGAAGGCATTTGTTGGGATTATTAAGTTTAGTTTTGTTTTTGTTACTAACAGTACCAATACTCTCTTTAAAAATGATGATTATAAATTTAATATTTTAGAAAACCACAACTATTTTAAAAAAATATATTGATAAGTTTTAAAATGCTTAATTGATCTTCATATAGTTAAGAACTATCTCGATCACGTCAGTTTTTAAACAAAACCGCATCATAATCGGTCTATTCGTTTAAGAGCTACCATGTTACAGACAGATAGACCGAAACGTCAAACTAATAACTCTCCTGCATCGGTGTTAAAATTAACATAGAATTTAAATTAGTTAGGAATACAATTATATAACAATGTTGTACTAATTGTCTAAACAAGAAGTATGTACGCATAAAAAAATACATTTAAAAAAAAAGTGTAGATATTATAAAGTAAATAAAACAGCAAACAAATACACGTAGAGTACTCCAACTGTGAAAGAAACCAACGAATTTATTGTTTCCTCTTTTAATTTCTCCAAGAATCCGTCCGTATCGATATTATTACTCGTTTCCAATATTTTCCCTTCATACTTCACTGTTCAATTGTTATTTTACTCAGTTTTTGCCCAATTGGTTTTGAATAGCGGTAGGATGTGAATTTATTATTCCGACCCCATTTAATACAGCGAAAAGCAACGTTTTTATTCTTCGTTTCTCGTTCAGTTATGCTGAAATCTATGTAGTTTTTTTTCTAGGGTTTTAGTTACAAATGTAGAATATCATTTGAATACATTATTGTAAAGGATTGTTTGAAGCTTGGTATTATAACGTGCACTGCATACCGTATTCCAGTGGCAGCGATATTAATGCAAGCAGTATTTTTTGCTCTATCTACTCGATATGAATTTAGAGTTTCATTGGATTTATTTACTTGAATCTGTAGTTGAAGAAAAGGGACATGATGCAACCTGGATTTAAATAAACCCGCATTGACGTGATCATGAATGTAGTGTCGTTTATTTTCTGTAGGTATGAGAAAAGCGATGTGATATGCTAATTAATTGTTGCAGGATAATAGTATATTACTATATCTTACAAAAACGTGTATAAAATGCACACAATTTATATCGTATAATATTTTTGCACTATTTCTCTCTTACTCCTATCTCCAACACACTACTGTCTCCATATCTGATATATTTCTCCTTTCGCATGTCTGCTAAATAAGCAGTAATATAATATACATAAGCAATAATAATAAATAAATGAATAAAAAATATGTATATTTCGAATACAAATCGATCCCATATTATGTAAAACAATGGGCTTCGACAATAGTACGTACCGTTTCTAGCATTCCGAGTCGGCAAAGAAAATCAAAAGAGCATCAGATCATTAGGTATACGTTGCAAGATGTTTCCTGAAAGTTTCAGCGATGCAATCATTAACAAGGGCTTGTCTGAGATGCTGTCTGTAAACTTCCTTTATTTAGTTCTTGCTACATATTTTATAGATCTACAAAATAACACGGTAGATACGCGACCTATATTTCAATTTATTTATTACTAGCTGCCCGCCTTAGCTTCGCACCAGAGGTGTGAGATTTTCAAAACATTTCCACACGTTTTCACTTACAATAAGGAACATAACAAAAGAACTATCCGATTTGGTTCAGTTTTTCGGTAGTTATGGCGTGATCAAAGGAAATTTGGATTCATTTTTATTAATATAAATGTAAATCAGATATATTTATATAAATTATTCGAATATCTCATAGATGAGATATGTGTTTGTGACTTTATAGGAGACTTGTTTTTAAGTCAACTTTAATTATGTGTGTGTAAGATTTCGCTAAACGAGTGATCTTTTTGATTTCGCACCGGTGCGTTTGATTTTTGGTCCAGAGACAATATTGGCCAATCATTCATTTGTTTGCGACTGACAAACGACTCAGTTGTTATGAGATGGTAGTACCAAACCAACTGCAGAGTTTCAGTTTAGGTTCCTGTACTGAATTTTATCGCAAATCAATAGTTTATAATAAGATCGTGGTAAGCCTCGTGATTATCAAAGTGAACTTTTATGAGAAGAAGTTTTTGGTTGACAGTAAAAAAAAGGCTAACTAAGCTAAATAAAAACACAGTAACTTAAAGTTTTGAATACATTGGTCCCTTAATCATGTTAGAAGTGTTTTTTATCTGTGATTCCAAATCCCTCTCCTTTATGTATACAGTGTTAAACACATTTACATATGCAGGCCACTCCACAATGAATGGCCATTAACTATAGTTAGGCCTGAGAACAATGGGTGGCCTTCTGTAGGTCCCGGCCCGACCCTTAGCTTCCGATAAGGCCAACCAATTTAATTTAATGTTAACCGACTTCACAGAGATTAAAGATTTGAAATTAGAGTGTTATAAAATTGTATTATATACAAAATATATATATATGTTACATAGGTATTATATTTATTATTATTAAGCATTCACGCCTGTGCAGTCAATAATTTTAATTTAGTTTTAAAAAAAAGGAGAAAAATTTAAACCTTGCCTGAGGTTTCAATTTTTGTGTTGAACCTGTGACTACTGATTCGTTTAACCAGTAACCGCAGGTTCGAGTGGTGCCTGAGTTTTAAATTTTTCATAAAACCTCATTTGTACTATTTTATTATTTGTACATAACAATTTTTAAGCAGTAATTATAATCACTTAACCTGGCGTTATTACATAACTTAATTACTGCCATTCATTACTGGTTTAAATAAAACTGTTTTTAATTTAAACTATAAGTAATAAACTTTAAATAAGGTAGGCAGTAACTGTCTACCTTATTAAATACTGTTAAATACTGGGAATAAATAGGTACTTAATATTTGTGTAATTAAGTTATTTTTTTTCTATTTAGGTGCCATAGAAACAAAGTTAATTTGCTTCTATGTGTAGGTAAAAGAAATCATAAGTTTTATATTAAGAAAATTAGGTTTTTAATTCCACAGTCTCTCTTACAACTTTAATCTACAAAATAGGTTGTAGCCTTAAGCGTCTGTTTTTAATATTACATTTTTTTATTAACATAACGCCTTCAGAACCTTATACTTATCAATAAGTATGCCCTGGAGGTACATCCGAAATAAAAACAGGATGAGGGATCCTAATTAGATGAAAAACAAACGAAAGATTAGGGTCAACTCTCGCCCGGGGACCTGTTGGTATTGTCCGCCATTCGGCGAAGCTTCATTTTAATATAATTAATATATTAGGTACAGCTCACTATGCCTCAGGCCACTCGTGTTGATGTTAGTTTCACTACAAATGAGAATAGACATTTGTTTGTGTATTGTTGCGAAGGTATTTTGTTATCCAGCTAGGTATGACGTCATACTTGAACAGTTTGTCTTATAAAAAACTCAAATTTTGTACCTAATTTGAGTTTTAAACACAAAAATTCAAAGTAAAATTTTTGCAGAATTATTTCGTATTTGTAAATATTTTTTTGCTAAGCTAGGCATAAGGTTCCTTATCTAAACGTAAGTAAAATCTGTTTTTTGGGTTATCGTTAGGTTACCTACATACTTAAAAGTTGAGCTAAGCGAGAGCTCAACTTTTAAGTATGCGTGAGTATGGAAAATTTAAAATATATACCACCAAAGTACCTATATATTATATATATCTCTGTGTATAATAAAGGCCATAATGGTTTCTCTGTGTGCACAAATAGACTGCACGGATAGCCGAGTGGTATAGGTCACCACGCCAATTACCACTGTGCGCGACGCGAGGTGCCGCGGGTTAGATACTCGATGCTTGTTCCCCAGACTTCTGGGTGTTCTTAGTGCATATGATTTGAATGTTTGTAAAACCCTCCACGACACGAGGATTCCTTAGAGCGGCAGTTGTATTAAATAAAAGGAAAAAATATTAATCAGTCTCTCTCTTGCTTTAGGTATGCAACAAGATCTTCGGCAACGCGTCGGCGCTCGCCAAACACAAGCTGACCCACAGCGACGAGCGCAAGTACGTCTGCATCACCTGCGCCAAGGCTTTTAAGAGGCAGGATCATCTGTAAGTCCTTCTTATACCAACTACTAATTTCGTACTGCAGGAAGACACCTCTTTTCATACTAACAGCGCGTTATAAATTGCGCGATTATCGGCTACTTTTGGTTAAAAATGATACCCCGGCAACACCTACCAAAAATAGTACAGAAATTACCAAGAATTGCCCAAATTTAGTTACCCGTGTAAGCGCTTTACTTACCTTCTATTCCTGGAATAACATCGAAACACAAAAGAGAAGAGAGTTAATAAAACGAAAGCTTTGGTGCCTTGAATTGGGTTTAGTAAAAATATCCCAAATTTTCTACCAGCTAATTCTTGTCAAAAAAATGCTAATCAATATTTATAGAAAAATCAGGGGGGTTACTCTTGAATGAATTTCAATTTTAACACTATGCGACCTTCAATGTAAAACAGAAATAGATTTCATTCTACTTTTTAACTTTATACCTATAAATTTAATACACAGGATCGGCCTCTCTGTTATACTCGTAGACAAATATTTATCGAAAACATTTTGCTTGAAGTAATTGGGATAAATCTTTGAAGACATCTTAAATCAGGCACACAAATCCGCTTAACCCTTACTTTTGGAGAGATCTCAACCAAAAGCAAATCTCAAGCCCTTATCTGTATACGTACAAAACAAAATCGCATCAAAGGATAAATAAATATGAAAATATACTATGTATTAAATGTTTCTATACAAAATGGGGGCCTTTCTTCAGCTGTGAGACGAAATTAGGTTACGGAGTATTCTAAGCAAGAGCAAAAGTGTGTCATATGTAGCTCTAAACAAACCCATTTTTTTTAGACAGAACTAATTTTAAGAGAGAAAAAGCCTGTCTCTTTGTTCGAATCAATTCGGAGCCTAGGTTTGCAGAATAGGTTAAGAACTAACTAATAATGCAATGTTGTTTTATGTAAAATATCTTAGGTCAACTCACACACCTGTATTATGGCAACCAGACAACTGATAAAGATACTTATGTATTTCTAAGTACATACATATTATAGATAAATTACACCCAGACACAGAACATAATATGATCGTGCTCATCACAAAAAGATTTGTCCTGGGTGGGAATTGAACCCACAACCTGCCGTTTAGCAGTCAGGGTCCCTAACCACTAGACAAACAGGCCCGTCGAACCAATGTCGAGAAATTATAAAACAATGAATAAATTAACTTGTATGTCGCACTGTTACAAAATGAACATCGCAAAATATTAGTTATCACGTTCCCACAAACGCAAACTGGTTGAACAGCTAACTAGTTTAAAAATCAAAGCAGTTTAGTGGACAGGACACATGTCGAGGCGCCTTAATCGCCCCAGCTGAGGCACATGCATATTAATGAGATAGCTATTTAGCCCACACGTATTGAGTCAACACACTTATTATAATGACAGCTCAAAAAGGTGTTGTTTTAAAACTTAGTTACTAAAATAAAAAGCATTTAGGTTTGGGCCGTAAAAACAATTATTTTGTGTACTCCTAAGTGGAGAGATTGGTATGTAAAATAGCTTATAAGTTTAAGAGAAAAAAACATTCTCTTATATAGATTAAACACTCAAGACAAATCTTTGTGTGATGAGCATGATCATTTGTTCTGTGGCTGAGTGTAATTTATCAATTTATAGTATGTCCGTATTTAAAAATATATAAATAATTATGTTTATGCTAAAAAAAACCTATACGCAAAACAAAGACAAAAAGATTGTTATATCCTGCTCACACATACATGTTATCCTATGTTTTATCTCAGTTTAGTAATTATTGACATTAAAAGAGTTTATCTATACCTCTATTCTCTGTCTACGGTTACATTACATTACAATTACATTAGTAACAAGTCTATGTTCTTTACTGATTTTATACATATTTAACGAAATATCTTACAAAATATCCAAATCAATTAATACTCTCATTTATATTATAAGACGAGTACCAGTGATATTATCGTTATTGCCCCCAATTTGACCTCACTAACACACCCCTAAGAATTGTATAATTCACCTGTGAGGGGTGATAGAGTGAGATAGCGATATAGGGTGAAAGGGATGGGGAATGTCACCTGTCACTAATTATGCTACTGAATAATTTAGTAGCAATATGACTATTATCAATTATGAAAGGCCCAGCGGACACCATGTAATACTGCTAGAAAGTCACCAATTAATACGCAAATATAACGATGTAACCCCATGAACCATGAACGTTAGCACAAAGTTGGCACCGTGTAATAACCACTATTGTACAAACTAACTATCTATACTTTAACACCGTAATTTTTATTTACAATACTAGCTGACACGGCAAGCGTTGTTTTTCCAGGGCCACCTTTATCATCATGTATAAAAAATAGCCTAAAACCTGTTCTCAGTCCTACCGAATACAAACACAGAAAATGATATAAAAATCGGTCAAGCCGTTTCGGAGGAGTTCGATAACAAACACTGTGACACGAGATTTTCATATGTTATAAGATAAATAATGTGTTTTCGTAAGTTGTAGTAGTAAAAACGTAACTCGTATTTATGGATTAAATGTGTAAAATATTCAATAAATTAAGTACTAACAAAAAAACATATCCCTTTGGCAACTGACCAAAAACTCTACCTATCGCCTGAGCGTAATAAGGATACGTTTATCGCATATTATTTCAGCAAAACCTTTCCCAAACCCATAGCGGTGTGAATTTAGTGTTTAGAATGAAATCGGTTCCTATCTCTTACAAGATAAGATCACTATAGACTTTCCAATTTGCGCTAGACTCGTTCCTGTTCGTGTATCAAAGAAAATGGTTTAGATTTATAAATTGTACGTACTAACTATCTGACTACGTAGAAAACAAGGTAATTTAATAATCAAATGCAATTATTTAATATTAGGTGATCATGGAAAAATTAAAAAAGAGTGTCATATTTTTTTTTTACTCAAATAATTCTCAATGTAACTTCGTACTTTGTTACAGCAACGGTCACATGCTGACGCATCGCAACAAGAAGCCGTACGAGTGCAAAGCAGACGGCTGCGGCAAGTCGTACTGCGACGCGCGCTCGCTGCGACGACACACGGAAAACCACCACCAGCCGGCCGCTACAACCGACGCAAGTGAGTTACTGTAACAGTTGCTGCAACACTAAGTGCAACTAACGCATCCGCTACAAGAAAGCGCGCGAGTGCAAAGCGGACTGCTGCGACAGAAGTCATGTTTTAGTATATTATTTTATAAAATCTATTAAAAAATTGTGTTCTATGCATGCACGCCAACTTTCGATGACGATAAAACGAAAGCTTACATTTTCATCAATGACAAAAATAATAGAATTTCTTATCGTATAATAGGATAATCTAAAATGCATAATATGCTTCTCCGTCACGTATCAACCAAATCCTATCAGGAAGGGTCGGCCCTAATCCCCATGAGAACCAATTTTTAATCGATCCTTTCAAAGGTCTTCAATTTGTTTAATCCCGTTCCTTGAATCACTGATTAGTTTTGAAATAAGGTTTTTGGGGACGCTTGAATGAATTTATCATGTATTTATGTGGCTTTGAAATTACTTTACTATGTAAATAAGTTTGGCAATCGTTATTTGCACTTGCCTTACTTTATTTAAAATCCTACATCGGTTCATTTTTATGATGATTTAGAGTTTATAATGAGAAAATGTATTGACAAATATTTTTTTTATTAATTTTTGTCATTTATATAAAATCATTTAGTTTAATTTGTAATTTTAAATCAATTTATTTAGATTTAATACCTTATGCGTAGATGCTAGTTCGTATGCAAACTTAATCCCAATAATTATTCTGTATCAATTAACCTGATATATTTTTTAGAACAAAGATATTTTGAACATTCACTCAGTAATTAAACAACGGAAAATCATAATACGAAATCTAAAATATGTTATAAGAATTGTAGCATTATTAATAGCGATATCATGATAAATAAATAAACAGACCGTGGTCTACCTTTGACTTCTGATGACAGACTCAACCATGATGATGATAAACTTTCTAGACTAACCGTAGCCATTTTCGGCTACAGTGACTTATTTTGCTTATTATTTTACCATGTTATTATTCTTTTCCCAGCTTCGCCAGTATCAGCCGCCACCAGCGTCATCACAATCGCCGAGCGGGATGCGACGGCGACGCGCGTCGGGTCACCCATCTCTCCCGCGCGCTCACACCCACCGCATTCCGATGTACGACTCCCTTGTTTTTATAAAATTAGATGTGATTGACACACATACTATACAGAAGCACAGCCATATATATTTCAATGTATTATGGAATAATTGAACCAACTAAAATTAAGCTGCGCCTCGCGGTTACACCCGCGTGTTAATAAAAAACGGTGATAATAATGATGATAAAAAGTAGCCTGTGTGTTCCTTCAGATAATAAACTATATTTTTATCAAATTTCATTCAAATCCGTTTAGCCGTATTATAATCATTGAGTAACAAATATCCATCCATCTATCCAAACTGTCGCTTTCATAATATTAGTTAGAAGTTTGATTATGTTAAGCGTCCCACCGCGGGGCCTTCCAACCCTTCCACACGCCTTCTTATATGGTTCCAGTTCTTCAGTTCGTCCTTGCATATCCACCTGGAACTTAAAAACTAAACATATTTCTACGGAGTCACCCTAAATTCTATCTTTAAAAGCGGAACGATTACTATAGTAATAATTTATCAGTAACTTTTGTCTATGAGTAGAATCGAATAAATCGTCCATCAACCAATATTTCACTGAAATACATATAGACATTTTGCATATGCGAGCCATTACTCAACCCGCAAAACATAACCCTAATCCGCTAATTTTCCATCAATTAGTTCATACGTTGCTTTTAGTCCGTCATTAATCTGGCTTTTTACACTTAGCCATGTCTGGCGGGTTTCCAACTGCCCAGCCGTGTAAAACTCTACCGTCCTTATTAATTAAGCAATTAGACCAAAATCCGCGTTCTGTGTGCTCTTTTAATTTGCCACCATTAAAGGGTTCGACAAAAAATGGCCACCAACGACGCTTACACGCTCGTGTTTTGTTAATCAAGCGGAATTATCTGTGGTGGCAAATAATGTTGGTATATCTTTAATAATCGACTCAATTACGCATGCATCTTTTTTGATAAGGTTGCTATTTTACTGATAAAGTCTGTTACAACAATTTTTTTTAATACTTGAACTAATTATCGTTAAAGAGATGGTTATCGTTAAAGACTTAAGAGTAAAAATACCGAGGCTATACTTTATGATCTATCTTCTACAAACTCAATTGTATATTCTAAATAAAACACTGCACACTAAACATTATATACCCTAGCACAGACTACACTAGTACCACAGTAAACAACAAGACTCTACCTAACAATGTATTGCAGTCGAGCAACGGGTCGGAGAAGTCGAGCGCGACTTCGAGCGGAGGCAGCGACTCGAGCCCGCCCTGCACGCCGCCCGCGCCCCCCACACCCCCGGCGAGGCCCAAGCCGAAGAGTAGTAGCAAGCCCAAGACCACCACGGTAAGCTATATTTTTTAAATAGGTCTGCCTTTTTTCCATACCGCAGGCTTTTACAGCCCGAATACTTAGACGGAACTTATTTTTAAATCGTCGCCCTGTTATGTCTCATGCCGGCGACTAATACAGATCTCAAGTTAAGTTACATTTAGGTATTCTATGATAAGACCACAAACTTGAACCTTCTAGAATTTACTTTTAAAGAAAAAAGTTATCTTTTCAAGGAGGATTTTTATACGGTTTTCACCAATAAATAGAGTAATTAAAGAGGAAGGTTTGAGTGTATAATTCATTAATGTTTAGTCTACTTGAGCGAAGCCAGGGCGGGTCGCTAGTTTACTTATAAGTGAAGACTAAAGACCGTTTAGGAGCAGCCCAAGTCTCGAGCGGTAGGATAATAAACTTTTTCTTGCGATAAAAAAGCGTTTAAAGAGCATTAAAAACTTTTGCTAACTATCAAGACTATAAATTAGGTTTATATATTTTATAGTTGTCTTTTAATTTAAAGGAAGCTTCATTAGGCTCTCTCATAGTCAGTATAAAAGAACCTTGATTACTCTATTATTTTGCCATCTGGGTTCCGTTTAGTCCGTCCTTAGAAATCTGTGTAGCGGATACAAGGACCATTTTCGACTAACAATGCGTACCTTAGCAATATTCCAGAGGACACGATAAGGACCAGTTTCCAAATAACGGGCGGCCTTCGTTCAACGTAAATAAATTCCACTTGCGTACATACTGCAAACAATAACACATCTGAACAAAACAGGCTACGGCGTAGCCAGCAACAATACCGGCTACGCTACGTAGCCGACCGCAGACTTCTACGGAGTTTCGTAGCGGACGCCGCAGTAAATCGTATGTACGAATTGTACAACAATTCTAGCTACGTTGTAGATTGTGTATCGTTAAGTAACTACCGCACACATTTATCTGAAGTATGTGTGTATGTGTGGGTATAAGTCCTGGGTAAACTGGGTATAACTTACTCAACGACTGTAGTGTTACTTAACCCTTACCAAACACATTCAGCACACAGCTAAGATATAATCAGTATATTTTATTTAATATTCGTTTAAAATACAGTACAGGGCAATTTCCTCCTGTCGAAGATGAAATAATCATGGATATTGAACCAAAAGTAATTAAACGATTTAAACCGTTATTTTGTCATCTCTCGGATAGAATGAATAGCTATTTATAACATAACTAGCTGTGCCACGCGGCTTCACCCGCGTTAGTAGTTCCCAAATCCGTATGACATGTGTTTTTCTTTTGGACACGTCCCGGTTACCCGTTCTTGAATTATAAATGGTGTAACATATTAAAACTTTTACGTATTAAAACCCACATACTTGTGTAGGCCTATCCGTCTGTCCTGAGGCTGATACGGTACAACTACGTACATACTCAACAAAATATATTCATTCCCTTCAACATAATAACAGCTTTTAATATGAGCTCTCACATAAAGGTCAATGCCCTTAGTCAGACAATACTAATCTCGGATTATACTGAGATTTATTTCTAACTAAAAATATAGTAACATCAAGTTCAGGGTCTGACAAAATAAAGCTGTAAAGAGAATACATATTGTGTTAGAAAAGCTAAAGCAATGGTAGGTAGGTACCTACAGAAATAAAAGAAAAACGCTATGTTTCATAACATGTTTAATTAGGTTTCTCTATAAATTTCGAAAAAAAACTAGTAAAAAGATTGTAAATACCAGCTCATTAAATTTGAAAGAACTAAACTATCTCAAAATACCTACTTAACTTCACAATTTTTAAATATTTAATAAAAAATGATCGCATATACAGAATCATTTAATTGAAATTTAACACAAAACAAACAAAAGTATAACGAACAAGAAATGCGCATTTAATTAGACAACCTTCGTGGTCGAGGGGCGTACACACGTCATGCTTTCAAGATGTCGCCAGCTCTGAGGTCCCGAGATCAATCCCCGGATAGGTGGAAAATGTAGGAAACCTCTTTGCTACATTGTCTCGTCTCGGGTCTGGGTTTTTATGGTACTTTCGCTGTCTTAGATTCCATAACACAAGTGCTTAAGCTTCTTACTTTGGGTTCAGAGCAATGTTTGAGATGTGAAAAAATTGACCCAAAAATGAAATTCACAAAACACAATATTTAACAATAAGGATATTTCAGGAATAATTATACGTTTTCCTCAAAACACTTTTAGATAAGGCTCGTCAACATCACAGAGCCGTCACACGTCCAGCTGATTACATCATATTTTATTCAACAAAACGCCCATCTAAACAACGCCTACATTACATTTTTCACAAAACAAAACATTTTTAATAACTAAATATATTTAAATAAACATATTTAATTTTTTTTATAACCATCGAGCTGCCCGACCCTACCTCGCACGGTTGGTGTGGGATTTTCAAAACATTACTGTACGTTTTCTTTTTTGTTTATAAAAACCTTGTTCTTACAATAAGAAACAAAAAATAAATAATTATCCGATTTCGTGCGCGCCTTCGAATATTATGGGTGACCAAGGGAAATCAAGATTCATTGATCTGTATATCTTTAGATATGTTTGTTGTCCCAGTGCTGGGCACAGGTCTCCCAAAATTTTCTCCAAGCTCTTCTGTCCAGGAGCGTTACTCATTAATGAATTTCAATGTTAATACAATGCCAATGCAAAATTGTTATTCAGTTAGCAGGCACACAGATAGCACACAGTACAAAAATAATACTGTCAATGTCTAGATTCCAGTTAGTTCTTTCCACTGAAGGTTTTTTTTAAGTAAACTGAATCACGTTTCCACTAATCTAATATCAATTTTACATTGGCATTGTATTGGAATTAAAAATAATTAAAGAGTAAGGGCACTGAACTGCTTCTCACTAACCTGCCAATAGCAATGGATATCATCTCACCAACTTGTTCTTAACAAAAACAGTATTAAACTTTTAATAATATTAAATCTAATAAGAATAGAATTAAAATTGTATCTATTAATAATATTCTAGTACGAAAACAATGTAAAGTGGACCGTGGGAATCAGGGTGGTGTGAATTCTTATGTAAATGGCGATACATCGCGATCGAGTGCGAATCGGGCAGTGAATTAAATCGGCCATTCATCAGCCTTTGTAAGGGTTTAATAATTCAGGTGCGGTCGCCGACAGACCCCTACCATGATTTACTACAGATATCTGATATACTTAGATTAAAATACGAGTTTTGATTTAGTAGCAAGAAGTGGGACCATTTTAAAATAAATCTTACTTGAAAATTTAATAAGTAGTGTTATGTCTATTTACACGTTTTAGGAATTTTAATTGTAATTAAATTTTATTTAAAATTAAAACAAACAGCGGTACTGCAAATATCTGTTAATAATTATGAAATTGTTACCTTCGACAAATACATAATATCTTCTTTTGTTTTTTTTTTTAATTTTGTATATATTTTTATTGTCATAATCACTTACCGATACCACAACGAAAAATTAAAATTAAAAAGAAATTTCTCTAAACGCTTGACGACAAACTCACGACGCAAATCTCGTTAAAAATCTCATGGTACGGGGGCTCGCGAATACGGTCTCGCGGATCGTCCACCTGTTCACATAGACGCCATGGCTAGGGTCTAGTACGAACCAACCGCCAACCAGTTTCACAACTAGATCCTCTAACATTTCGCAATGTTACCCTATTTGAATGCTGAGAACTTTCCAATGAGCAATGCATGGTATTATTATGTTCGATGTTGTAAACTTATTAGTTTGAGGGTGCATATTTTATAGAATGTGCATCTATACTCTTACAGGTTAATATAGTTAGGGGAACTTTACAATTCAAATTATTATTAAACATTTGTACGTGTGTGCGTTTAGTAAGTTTCTAATTTTTATAAGAGTTTTGTTTACCTTAAATGTATATATTATTTTATATTGTATATAAAATACAATAATTCTTAATGATAAAGGATATGCATACTTTACTATTTAAATTACGATTCAGAACATTGACTAAAATAAATTAGGAAGTATAAATCTATACTAATATTATAAAGCTGAAGAGTTTGTTTGTTTGTTTGTTTGTTTGTTTATTTGTTTGTTTGAACGCGCTAATCTCAGGAACTTCTGCTTCGAATTGAAAAATTCTTTTTGTATTGGATAGTCCGTTTATTGAGGAAGGCTATAGGCTATATAACATCACGCTACAACCAATAGGAGCGGAGCATAAATGAAAAATGTTGCAAAAATGAAAAACCGTTGAAACTAAAACACGCGGACAAAGTCGCGGGGGACAGCTAGTATAATATATTTATATAATGTCATAATAATATTTATTTTAAATATAAGTTAAATATCATCTTACTAGACCAATCAAAGATAGCCATGACCAATCTAATAAGATACGTAAAAATCCAATGAAAAGTTGTACCGTACCATTTTTTTATTGTAATTTAAAAGATAACTCAATTTCCCGCATTTTTTTTAATATATTTACCGCAGTTTGTTTAAAATGCTAACCGGTTTATGAATTTTCGTAGACAAAACACAAATTTACCATATTTATAAGTACCTATTCAATCAGGTACTGGAAATGAATCAAAAATGAAAACGTTCAGTGTTATTATGATATCAATTCGAAATGAGGCATAATACCAGTAGTAAACAGGGGAATGTTTTAAACTCTTCCTCATTAACGCATGAAAATGTATAGAAATTTCACCGTTACCAATGCAACGGTAAATTCAAAATAATAAACCTTTCAACAAACATTCCGCAAATCCAACGAATCAAAACAAACACGATGCACCCAACAAAAATAATTTGAATGCATTCATTAA
The DNA here is from genome assembly GCA_932294365.1 of Diachrysia chrysitis. Lineage (NCBI taxonomy): Eukaryota > Metazoa > Arthropoda > Insecta > Lepidoptera > Noctuidae > Diachrysia > Diachrysia chrysitis. The sequence continues at coordinate 7,672,614 of OW028661.1, forward strand.
AAACACGCAGACACGAGCAAAAATTCCTTTACATACAACCAATCAGATATTACCAAACACAGGAATATAATCATAGGGTGATTAAAATAGGAACTTCAATACACGTCAACACAAAATTATCTTTCGTAACACAATTTAGGGGTTCAATTGATGCTAAATTCGTTTGCAGGTGTTGACAGCAGGGGTTCAACGTTAAACAGGCATTGCCGGTATGCGTCGGTCGGTTTATTAAAAGCACTCACTGTGATCGGGGCCCTGATTTCACGTCACTTTCAGGAAGCAATAAAGCCGGTTACACACGGGCACATAATTACGAACGGTCCAGTGTGCTCCGCGGTTATAATTTCCTCAAAACATTGACAAAGCCTTTGACTGCATCCGTGCTGTTTCCACGGGATTCCAATGGGTTTAATACCGTGATTTATAATTTAGGTGAGGCATTCTATACAGTGATTGAGTGACAGGTATTGTATTTGAGCGAATTAATTCATTTCGTTTTAAAGGTAGCAAAATGATAAGTAAGAGTTTTACCTTTGTTTACATACAAAAGGTCTTAAAACAGATCGTGGAAGGCTGGAGGAGGAAGCACTTAGAAACGTACCTTGTGCAAACTACTCAAAAGATTGGATTTTTAACAGACTTAAAAAAACATGGTTCTCAATTCATGTTCCCCGATTACTCGAAGACCTGGAACGATTTGCAAAATTCTTTTTTAGTTTAAAAGGGTATCTCAAGTGGTGGTATCTGATGCTGGGATCCCAAGGAATAGGAATTTACAAAAACGGTTAATGCTTTTAAGTTGCCTGGTTTGTTGGTCTAGTGGTTAGTAACCCTGACTGCTAAACAGGAGTCCGATTCCCACCCAGGACCATCTTTGTGTGATGAGCATGATCATTTGTTTTGTGTCTGGGTGTAATTTATCTAAATAAATAATAATATGTATGTATTTAGAAATATGATGATTATTATTTGTCTCGTTGCTTAAATACAGGCTTTGTCTAGTTTGGGATCAGATGACCGGGTGTGAGTTGTCCCAAGATATTATTAACTAGCTGTCCCCCGCGACTTTGTTCGCGTGTTTTAGTTTCAACGGTTTTTCATTTTTGCAACATTTTTTATTTATGCTCCGCTCCTATTGGTCGTAGCGTGATGTTATATAGCCTATATATAGCCTTCCTCAATAAACGAACTATCCAATACAAAAAGAATTTTTCAATTCGAACCAGTAGTTCCTGAGATTAGCGCGTTCAAACAAACAAACAAACAAACAATCCCTTCAGCTTTATAATATTTGTATAGATTAAAGTGCGTGCAACGTCAAATAGCCACTTATATAATACAATTGACCATTCAAAATGAGTGAATAGCGAAGCGCCCGCAAATTACAGTAAACATTTCATGTAAAATTCTCCGGAACTGCGCTTTAAGTGTAAACCAACCACCACAGCTTACCACTACCGCGGTTCACCGCATTCCAACTTTATTCCGAAGATATATATTCAATTGCAAACTTTATTCCGTTTAAATAACGTCTAAAGTTCCTTAATTTTGTTAAATAAGTGAGCCTAACAATTTTAATATTGTGCGCTTCGTGTATAACTCAATGGGATCTCGAATTTCATGTCTGCATTCGATTCATTGTTGAACAATGGGTTTGCTATGTACAACATATCGCCGGCGGGCTTTTGGCGTTCAGTAACAGCCGATACCATGTGTCAGCTGTAATTATAGGTAACCTATACTCGTTACAGAACAGGCTTGGATCTGACGTAAAACGTCAACTATTGTATCGTCCGTTATGAATCCTATAATTGTTTAGTTTTCTGTTTTGATACCGATAGTAGCATTGAGATCTGTTTGTGCATTGAGGCGAGTTTTTTGCAACTGGTAAGACTGATGAATATGATTTTTACAGTTACAACATTGAGAGGAATTATTTCCATATTTAAAATCGGGAAAGTTAAGAGATAATAATAAAAAAACATTTTTACCGCGTATTTGAAAATGAACTTAAACTTACATAAAAAGACAAGAAGCTGCAGTAAAAAGTCATTTATAAAAAAAAACACAATACTCAAGAATTCACAGTCAGTTTTATTAACCGTAAATTAATATACTACCGCGTTTGTTCAAATTCCCAAGAATAACTTAAAATAAAAATAGCCTCGTAAAAATAATAAGAATTAAGTGTACCTTCAAACGTCAAGCGCATTCAGCTTCATAAAGCGCTTCAACAAACACCGAATGTTCTTATTTCGCTTTATTATGACGCTGAAAGTGCATAAACGTCAAGCACCAGACATTTGAACTAGCCGTATTCATTTTAAAGACAAAAGGTTGAAAATTCTATTTCTTAGAACGGGGCTATTATGTGAAATTGCACTGCAGTGTTAGAAGCAAAACATACAAAGAGCTGTTTGTTGCGTAAACTCGATTAATATAGAGAGTCCATTTGGCCGTAAACAGCCAATCTAAAATTAAAACCATTTGCACTTAATTTTGCTGCAATCAGGGTTGCTAAGTTTGTCAAAATATCTTTGTTTATATTTACTTTCTGAGCGGGATTTTTAAATAGGGACTAGCCCATCACACATGCCCATCTTTGCAACTCCTGTAAGCCAGGATCTACAATGATAAACAATGAATACTACCGAAACAGTTAAGCTCGGTGTGTCCCATGGAAACGATTGACTGTCTTGGAACCCGCAACGAAATTAATCAAAAGTAGTAAATAGGAGGAGTAGGAAAAAAAAATTGTTTCTGAGCGAGATTATAAATATATTAGTTGCAAATGTAATATACTCTTTAAGAACGTAAACATGTTTGTGTAGATATTGATAAAAAAAGCTTCCCGAAAAATAATGCGAAATTATAAAACTAGATGGATTTTACTGCAAAATTAGTGAAAAATAATTGCTCATAAATAATACAAAATACGTGTTTTACAAAAATTTATTGTGACTTAGAAAAAAACGGCTTTTATTAGTAATTCTATTTTAAACGATTTCAATGTTTCTACTAAATAATATTGAAATCGCGTACTCATTCTGAATAGCAACGCATTTTCCGGGCTCAATAATGTCCAGCTTTAATACACATATTGCATAAGTGACAACCCTGACGCGTTTGCTGTGTTCACTATAGTTTTAACAACTCTATACCATTCTACAGTTATTTCACATTATTTAAACTTTATTTTTCATGAATAATATTTAACTTTTCGTGTTCGTTGAGACCGAAAATAGACCCTATTAGGTACATTGTTCTCGAGTCTGTTATTATTATTCTCAAACTGTTTCAAATTAAAGGGGAACTATGTAGATCCTTAATAGCAAGTTACTAGAACTAGTAAATGCGCAGAATGATACTGAAGCCGCATTAATAGAATTTTCTACCATTTCGTATGAGTAGTATAATTTAGATGACAAAATCTAACTACTCCGTCAGTTAGATAATTAAAAAATATTCGACACGTATTTTTGCTTTTTCAAAATAAGAAAAAGATAAATAAAGATAAGGTGAATCAAAGTTCAGGAGTAGGGGTAATGCACGAAATTGTGACGTCATGTGACATTTTAAATCAATGTATCGTCCTTAGTTTTTTGTTACGTAAAAAAAGAAAAAATACGTGTCTAATAACTTTTAATAATCTATCGGACGGTTATAAAAAAAACAATAAGCGATCTACCCTATTATCCTAACATGCTACCTACAAGCCAACTGTTCTATAAATATGATCCATAATGTTTTAATATTACAAAATTCTGTTATTATAAAATACAAAATGCCTCACAATGTGATCAGTACCGTTCAAAAGTTCCATTCACGTTGCTCACTAAAGATTTATTTACTTTCGAAACTGTCAGCGCACATGAAATAAGAACTCATTTTTCGTTGAAAATGCGCGAAAATTTTCTATAGAAACCAATTTTCGGCGGTCAATACATGTTTAGTCCGTCGAGAGAGCTCAATACGTGAAGATTGGGTCGCTAGTCGCTACGGCTGCAATTTTTGGCGCAGACCACAAATTGCATTTGCCGCCTCTAAGGAGCAACGCCATTCTTACCTTGCATAAGGCTGTATCACACTTGGCCTCCAAAATACGGATGACATCTTGATAAAGGTTTATTTTACTGTCTCAATTCTTAGGTGATATTTCAAAGGCAATGTACGAAAATTGGGACCTAAATCGTTTTATAAAAGTACTCTGTGATCGTTTTTGATCATTTATTTTGTGACACTTGTCAAAATATATGGTATAGAAAAAAAAACATAGGTACTTATGTCTCTTTAATACTCTTTTTTATACAAAATTCTTAGAAAACAAAATGTTATTCAAGGATTCGAAAACGTTTTTCCCTCTTATGAGGTAACTTGAGAGTTTTAACAAGAGGAATATAAAGGAGTCACGTTCGCCAATTAACTGTTAAGTACAGTTCGGTACACTGAATAACAATAAACTTTAGGCAAAAAATTTAAGGTCACCTACATAAATATTTGACGTGTATTTTGTTTTTTTTTACAATAAGACAAAATTTAAGAAGATTATAATATATTATTAAATTAATTCATTAAAAAAAGAAAAGCTTTATTTTGTTACAATTTACATATCAAAGTTTACTTTTAATGCTGTTACAATAACAGTATAACTAAATAATGCAAATTTATTTACGCGCTGTATACACGTATTTGTTTGCCTCTACGATAATCCTCACGATTTCACTACAACACTAATGTACAATGAACACATGCCTAAGTGAACACAAATAAAATAAACACGAACAAGATGCTCTGCTACTATTTCAGCAAAAAAATGGCAGCTTTAGTGTGTCCTAGACGCGAGCAACGTCCCAAAAGAATTCGTTACTCTTATCAAGTTGTACGTCTTTCTACCAACACCCCAAATTCGATTCTGTTTCATCTGTCATCTTCTCGAATATTCCACAGAACTTTTCTTTTTTTTCCACCCCTCAAATGCAAGGAAATATGTCAAAGTTTACACTGAGATACAATCGCAGATATTGGAATAAGTATAAAAAGTACGTCCACCCCTCGAAACTTTTATGTATTAATTTCTGGGACGTTCAATAAGGGTAGGGAAAAACGAAATCAATGAAATCTAATTTAAATCACCAAAACAGATGTTACATCAAAAACTTATTCACAGATGTGCCGTAGTCAATCTAAAGCTAGACTTCATATTATTTGACTGCACGGATAGCCGAGTGGTAAAGTCACAACGCCAATTGGGTATTTGACAAGATTGTTTTTATTACATTTAAAAAAATATATGTAACATACTATGTCGAGTTATAAAAACGGCAGATTAATTGCTTTCATATTGAACTAGTTACAAGCATTTACTATTGCTAATTAGACAGAGAGAGCTATACCAACAGGTGACGTCACCTTGGTCATACTCCACACTAATCTGGGTCTGCCCCGCACAGGTCGTCGTTTTGCGAAAAAGAGATAGAACACGCGTCACCCACTAACTTTAAAAGCTTATAAATTTTGTATTCGTGCATATTTTTTTATGTTATTTCGCAGTTCTGCTTCCATTTAATAATTAGAAATATATGTTATAAATAAATAATTTGATAGTAGTCAACTACCCAGTTACTGTGCGCGACGTGCGGCGGGTTCAATCCCCGCATGGGACAAGCAATATTCTGATCCACAAATGCGTAAGTCTGGGTGTTCTTTGTGCATGTGAATTGTATGTTTGTAAAATCCCCAAATTTTTAATTCTTTTCTTTCCCCTTCCTTCTTATCCCCAAAGCTTGAATTCCTTTCTTAAATTATAATTGTCTTTACTTCTTGAGTTTAGATAAAATACAGAAGTCATCAAAGTGATATCCGACAATAATTCATAAGTAGGTAGGAAAGGGATCGTTTATAAAGACGGTGTCATTGTTTTAGGCTGACGTCGCGATCCCGAGTCGGTCCATTAATAATGTAGAGTGACAACGACGCAGGTGGGATGCCTCGCGCCGATAAACGTCCCGATGCATAATTGAAGACGTGTACCTAACGCAGCACTTACGAGGCTGCCTATCTTATAGTATCGGAGCACATGTAATGAATGGATTTCTAATATGGTAGAAGAAAAAATACGGCAAAAAATATACATACTTTAGGTGTTTAACTTTTTTTTTCATAGCTTAACAATTGCAAATCAATGTAGGATAATTATAATGATTTTTTGATAAAAAATACGTATTAGGTATTGAACAAAAATCTAAAAATAAACCGCGATAGAATCCGTTCAAATTAGTTTTATTTCAATACGTATTAGGATTTTTGCAATATATTCAATTGTTCAGTGTTCGAAAAAGAGTTTGCAAGTTTATATCTACTTCTTTTTTTTTTTATTAAACATTGTAGGTACTTACCGTTTAGTTTTGAAAATTAAATGTTTTATATTTAATTTTTGTATGCTTCGAAGACATAAACATTTCTATATCATCACATTTATATAAGAATAGTCTACTATAAATAAATAGAATTAATATATATCCGATAATAATATTATAAACATCATTAGGAAATATTGTAAACATTTCCAAATAACTTCAAGTACCTTCGCCGCTAAGGCAATTAGAAACAGAAAACGATCGTAAGTTCAAACAGCGTATTAATTAGACAGCCATTTGAAGCGCCACCCTATTTTAAAAGTGAAGACTTTTGACCTTTCCTAACTCGCAGTGACCTGTGACCTCTGCCACGTGGCCTGTTCACCCCTCTACTTGAATGTCAGACTTTACCTGACCCTTATTTGTAGCTTCCAAAAACCAGCATTTTTAATTTTTCACACGGCTTCTCAAATAGATTTAATTATTCTGACACACTCCGTTTCTTTTGTAATAAAATAGTTCTATTAATTTAATATATACAATCGTAAAATAGAGATTTATAACTTTTCAGAAATGATTAAATAATTGCTTATAAGTTACAAAAGTATATCTGCCACTTCAATAATATATATTAGTTTGATTTTGTATATTATTTATCTAGATATAATTTAAAAGCTATTTATAAACGCTTTGATAAATACTTTCGAATAATAAACGGTAAAACGCAATAAAAACCAACCCGAAAATAATAAAAAGCCCATTCCATCTGTACAATACCACTTACAATAAAAATATGGCTAACTCATCGCTAAGAAATAAAACTTTTATTTGAACCGCTCTACTTTTGTTTTACAATCCCAATTTCCATAGAAATAGATACAGTTACTCAAAGCATTTATTTTAAAATAAAATTGAGCTCGTATCTGTTATCTCACGATTGTAATTGAATAGAATTAATATTCTCACAAGAAAATAATAATGTTTTAGTCTAAATAGTGAGATCTATTAAATATATGCAAATCGTTGTTCATACAAACTGCGCATCTTTTGTTGCGTGTCTGGTCAGCCATCTCGATTCGCGAGCTCGAAAATTCATTGAGGGGTCATCTCTTCGATATCTTTCCCATCCATTGTAACATCATTTTATGTTCGAATTCCATGAGATAAACACCATACTTGTTCAAGTAATTTGAATGTAACGTTCAGTTTAGCGGACCGCAGTGAATAGGTTTACTCAAGTTTTTGAATGATTTTCTTTGTTTTTCGTGCAGTGAGATATGGACAATTGGATTACAGAGCTTTTTCAAACCCATACATTTAGTAAGCCGTTGAGTAAGGTATGTATTTAATGTACCTACGTTCGTTGTCGGTTATCGTGTTTCATACATTTATCTTCAGTTGTTTGTAATTTCCGAGGGCGCTTTGATCAAATTGTCGTAATTATCCGCGCTGTGGTATTGTTATTACTCTATGTAAATACAGTGTGTTCATCAGAATCTGCTTCAATCTATTCAAATCTGTTAAAAATACTTTTATTCCATTTTACATTTAAATCTGAATTATAATAAACCGCAACATTGTGTAACTGCTATCGTGGCTGAATTGTATGCCATTTGCAAACTGCACTGCATTAACTACAAGAAAACGATCCAGACCAAAAAAGCACAATACTAGAGCCAACTGCAGTTCGGATGATGTATAGCAAAAACGGTACAGCTCTACAGAACATCTGCTCTCACCTCCACATTAACCTAACGAGCCAGCCCTAATGGCGCGTTAGGGCTGCTCCCGCGAAAAAAGCTTCAAATCAAATAAATTACTCTCCCACGACCCAATTTTAACACGTGTCCTTTGTACCGTTATTAGTCATGTGACAAAAAACGTTTATCTCTACAAATAAAGATGTAATGCCGCGTTTTGTTTTACGCCTGACAACCATGGCAACGGTGACGTGATTAGTGCGGCTCCCAATGTGTTTAGTTTAAGTGCCTCAATTTTAGCTTAGACTCCTCGTGTATTTCGTATTCGTAGCAATAAAACCAAGTGTTTGTGATGTTAGTTTGGAAAGTTTCACATAATAGCGCGTATTTAGAGGTTATTTCTTTAGTCTAGAAGACTGGATAAAGGACTATAGAACGAATCAATTATAAGTTTAGTGAAGTATCTGTTGAAACTGCGTCTATGTTTGAAACATTCAAGTTGAATTGAAATTATTGTATCGTTGCTTAATACTTACATTAGACATATTAATAATAGTTTTTATTTTTATTTTTTTTATAAAAACGACGATAAATAAACCTTTGGTAACTGACTGACTGAATGCATAATTTCTCCATAATAGATACATAATAGGCATAACAAAGTAAAATAATTATGTATTTATATTATAATCTGTTTTATCGATAACCCCTACAACCCTATAGTATCGTTATTTTTGTTCCGTTTAGTTACCCATTAAAAAGAAATTTGTTTTTAACAAAAAAGGCAAAATATAATTTTGATAAAGTATAATCATGTCTTTGTATTTTTATGAGATTAAACAATTCTGAAAATGAAGTAAATCTAAGGTTATGTTATATTATTTCTAATATTTGTTTTTTCTTAGTTTAGCTTTAGCTGTGATTATAATAAGTAATTCATATTTGTAACGAATTAAATAGTTATAGAAGAAAGCTAAAACAGTCTAACACAAGTTATTAGAATACGTACCATTTTCATCTCGACACATAACAAAGGAACTCATGATTACACAAACATTTGCCTATTTATATACGAATAATCTATACTAATATTATAAAGCTGAAGAGTTTGATTGTTTGTTTGTTAGTTTGTTTGTTTGAACGCGCTAATCTCAGGAACTACTGGTTCGAATTGAAAAATTATTTTTGTATTGGATAGTCCGTTTATTGAGAAAGGCTATAGGCTATATAACATCACGCTATGCGACCAATAGGAGCGGAGCATAAGTGAAAAATGTTGCAAAAATGAAAAACCTTTGAAACTAAAACACGCGAACAAAGTCGCGGGGGACAGCTAGTGAGTTAATATCGGTACTAATTAGCTTTGTAGTTAATAATAGTTTTTGTTTAATTAATATAAGCTGTACCCGAGAAGAATAGTTGCTAAACAAATTGATTAATACTTGTACAGGCTTCAAGGTGTCGTAGTTTTAATAAATATATAAATAGTATATTCTAATATCGATTTACTCGTATTATCAATATATTTTTAACTGGAAAATTATTTACGATAATTCTCAGGACTTTATACTTAATTTTAATGATAATGATTTCATTTACGTTTTTTGGAGTATTACGATGTGATATGAACACTTATTTTAACCTGTAAAGAAAGCAATTGTTATTTATTCTGGGACACAAACTTAGGGCTTATAGTTCAGTACCCTGCTGTAAAGTCGTTCTGCCATTGAAGACACTAGATACGAAATTTTAGATCGAGTTATTATCTAACCTAAAATATTCTGGAAAGTCTCAAGTTAATAGCCCAATACAACTTTAGCTTTCAGTTGATGTGTTGCAAGTTCATACATAAGCCCTCACGACTTTTAAGGGAGCAAGTCGTTTGCCAAGGATCGCGTACACGGTACACCTGTTCAAACTGCGCTGGGGGTCTCGTTCAACTATTATTGCTTGCAAGACGACAATAGCGCCGCAAACTTTTGGGTGCCGGCCCTAACCCAAAATGCCATTAAGCTTGTACGCCTTTTGTTTCTCACAAATTGGGTACTACTTAAATATTTAAGCTATTTTCGAATGGTTATTTAAAGCTTTCACTCTCCGTTTTGTTCGGTAAACAATGCTGAAATTATTGAACGGGAGCTTTATTTTGCTCTGCAAAAATATCGCTGTAATCATGGTCTATCCTAACTGAGCGTAGAACAAACACGAATACTAATGCATGCAAATAGAATAATTGGGGCATTACAACATTTTATCTGATATAATTTACGAGTTGCCGCGCGACACGTCCGACGCCCTCGCACTGCGACGGAAATCCGCAACTAATTAAAATTCTACGTGAATGAGTAACTGCATTGCGTTGCGCTTTGTAGTAAAAACTTGCAAATAAATATTACCCAACCAACCATTTTTAACCGCGACAGAACGGAGAAGGTATATGCGTTTAGGGTGAAAGGTTATTTTTCACAGTTAATGTTCGACTAAAGTTAGCACCGCACTTTCCGGCTTATTTACGGCTTCGTATTGACCCATAATTATTAATTTCTTATAAAACAGGATTACGGAGTCCATCAAAATCCATTAATTAACTCGGAATATTAACGAGCAACCGAAAATCAAAAGTTTTTCCTTGAAATTACGAAGTACGTAATAGGTTTGAAAGTCTTTTGAACTTTTCAAAAGTCATCGTGATTTTCACAGACGCAGCAAGCCAGTCAGAAATGCGGGAGTGGTGTCAGTGCAAACGCAGCGACGAGCGGAGTGGGCAGCGGGGCCGCTTCGAGCGTCGCACGCGCCAGCGACATCAAGCCCGTCGAGTGCAACCTCTGTCATCGCAAGTTTAAAAACATACCAGCACTTAATGGGCATATGCGACTGCATGGCGGATATTTCAAAAAGGTATAAATTCGTATCTTAATTGTTTTATTTTACTTACACAGTTCTCGTCCTTTGTCCCAAATACATAAACTCGTATATTTTACAGGATTCGGACAGCAAAAAGCTGGACAAAAAAGAATCAACGGGACCACCTCTGCAAACAGCGTCGGTGTCCGTACGAGCGCTCATAGAAGAAAAAATAATAAGCCGCAGAGGCGCCACAGCTGCCTCTACTCCTGCCACAGGTTTGTAAATACTACCCTTTATTGTACAAAAATTTTATATGACACGTTACGTTTGTATACCTCACAATTCACGACGCTTGTCAGTAGTGGTCCAATAATAATTAAAATCCTCTTTATAGGCACCAGCACCGACACAGTAGTTTCCCGTTCAGGGTTTGTAGCGCCGGCCCCGCCACCTTTGTCCAGCATACGAACTTCCATAGTGTCACCCGCTTCGCCGGTCGCGACTTCATCACATTTTGTATCGCCGCGAGCACCGCCCGTTGTGACCGTCGCAACAAACGCCGCAACTAACATCTGCACAGTACAGAGAGATTCTACTCTTATAGAGCTATTGAAAAAAGGGAATACGAAGGTTTGTATGAGAAAAATTAACATCAATATGTTAAGCTTACGAATAAATATTAACAATGTATTATGTACGCAGGTGGTAAAACGATCAGCATCAGATCCTGGTCAATCGTCGCCGCAACAAGACTTCTCTTTCAGACCAGAACTTTTCGGAGTTTCCTTTAACTCAGATGACGGCTACTTTTCACCAGCACTTAATGAAGATACGTTCCAATTCACCACAACACCTGAACAATTGGAGGAACTAGCTTCTCTAGAAGATTATGCCACTGTAGCAGCCTCCATAAGAGAGCGATCGCCTGTGACCTTCCCTTCAAATCGGCGACTTGCAGCAGTCTTAAATTCACCACTACCAGAATCTTTGGCAGACTTTGGCGCTTGCCATGGAGGTTCACCTGTTCCTTCACCAGGAATTGGGTATACAGCGAATTCACCTGGGCTGTCATACTCAACTGGAGATTCTCCTGGGTTGGGGTTCACAGCCACTTCACCAAGCAGCTACTCAAATCAAGCTCAGCCGTCTCCTGGGATGGCTTATCCAACGCCACCTGCTTCACATGCTGCTCATTCGCCAGCACATACGGTACCTCGTGCATCGTCACCACTATCCGCAGCCTTCTTCACTGCTACTATGTCTAGTCAGGAAGAGGTAATTTCAATTTAATTGTAAAGTTATTTGTGTGCCAAAAGTATTTTTTTTTAATATTTTTTCTGTTTTAAGGTGGAAGAAGCATTGGAAGAGGTACTGCCGGAAGAGTGTAGATCTTTAGATGCATATTCTTTAGAACCTTTACCAACACCGCGCCGGATCATGCTGAATTCTGAAGATCCATTGCTTTCGAGCAGTCCACGCGACTTCTCACATCAGCGGCCTTTCAGACGACAAAGCCGTGTGACAACTTCAACTGTTTCGCACTTACAACAATGGCAGCACGAATCACTTCAAGTAAAGACATCAATCTAAGATTACCATAATTAATCTATGAATTACTATAATTTATAATATCTAATATTTAAAGTACAAAAGTCAATATTTAATTAGTGAATATTTTGTTAGGTTTGCGTGGAAGGTCGGGATACCGTACCGGCTGTATTCTTGAGTCCGAGTAGCGTGCCAGCATCTCCGCAGAGACGTAAGCGCCGGGCATCACCAGCTGGTCCCTACCACTCGCGCATGCGACGTACTACCAATCACTACACTCCTAGACCAATACTGCCTCCCGATCGCGAAGGATCAGGGCTGCTCATAGAACTTACTTCAGGTAAAACATTTACTCCACCACTGACTGTTCAATAAATAATATTATTCCATATATTAAAGCGTTCTTTACAATTTTAGGAATGACAGCAACGGAAACTGATGTGCTAGCACAACTCGATGAACCACGTCACGCACAAATCAACATCGGCCGTGATTTCCAAGCGGACTTGCCGGAACTTTGCAATGATCGCATAGACTTACATCGTGTATCGGAACAGCTTCTATGGGACCCTGGTATTAATGACGCTCTAGATGATAATGAAGGTACGACGTTCTCAACCTATAGGAGAATGTGTCTTTACCTCGATTATTTATTTAACTAAACGTTTTTGGAATATTTCTAGTGCGAATGTTCATGGAACTAGCCATGTGCGCAGCGATGCCTGTTGGAGGGCACACACGAGAGTTTGCTCTGCAAACGCTCGGCGAGTGCGGCGGGGACATTCGGGCAGCGACGCTCCGTCTCATGTCCCGCCCCGCAGCCCCTGCTCAGCACGAGTCTCGCTGGGCGCCTGACGAAGTTGAAGCCTTCTTAGCTGGACTGGGCCATTACGATAAGGACTTTTATAGAATTTCGCAGCTGGTAAATATCACATAAATGTTTGATACATCTCATCATATATAATCTACTATGTAATACTTTAAATATAAATTAATTATCTATTTTATTTTACCCAGGTAAGAACAAAAGACTCGAAACAATGTGTACAATTCTACTACTTCTGGAAGAAACTTACCAAAGATTACAAAACGTTGTACTTACGAAGCTGGACGGCGGAGCAACCAGTTTCAACACAAGTAAGCACTGCCACACACTCTGCGCTACATCACTTTGTCTTCAGGCTATCTGATGACTGAACAACGAATGCTCACGGGATGTTAATACTCGCGACTTATCTAAATCCAGGGTTCTGTAGGCCAGTTTACCGCGCCCACCACATCGAGCACATCCTCGCCGTCAACCTTTGAAACCGAGGAGTTCCCTTGCAAGATATGCGGGAAGTAAGTTCCGACACTCGGACCACGACAGCATACCGCTTTCAAATACCGACGTTACAGCGAACTCGCGCAAACGCAATTTATGTGGAACTCTGATTCTCTATCGCTCGTGCCAAAAATATCAATGTATTTAAACCATTTGAAATTTATTACATAAATCTTAAACTTATCATAAATTTAGTTTCACCTAAATTGCCTTTTGTGCATGCATTACGTATTAAGAGAAATTTACAGCTTCATAGTAACTAACTCAAGGGATAAATACAATGACATGTTTAAATTATGTTAACGTTGTAGAGCAGCGGCACAGTTCATACTGCACTTGTATTTATTAATGTAAATATTCGTGAAAGTATTCTGTATATCGCCGCTCATGAGTTAACGCCCACGGGTTGATGTTATTTATGTTCATTGCATGTCGACTTAATGTTTGCATAACTTCGTAATTTATAAAAAGTAAATATTTATATTATGTATGTAACATATTATTATAAATAAATTATTTTAGGCGTACCTTTTCAGAACACACTCTGTGCCAAGCATCAATAGTGCCTCAGACGCACTTGACTCAGCGAAATATTTTTAAGAAATAATTATAATATGGCAAATTTGCAAAAAAATACGTGTTGTGTCTATTTATAAAAATTCTTATGTGCCACTAAACTGCAATATCTAAAGAATATAAATTTAGAACATGAATAAATACGACATGATGTAGGTGTATACTTAGTAGGTATATAACTATGTCTAGTTTACATTACTTTACAACTCTTTTTGTAAATATAATAATTATAATGTATTTTTATTGGATATTAAGACGGTGAATTAATGTCCATCAGCTTAAGAGTTGATAGTTATATTTATATTTTATTTATTATACTTATATGTAGGATTATTATAAAAAAAAGGTTTTGTGTATTAATGTTGTATGTATATAAGTTTTCTCTAATACTAACGCTTCACGCTTTGCTTTATCTGCAGTTGTGTGTCGTTTTTAAAACTATTCATATTTTTTTCGCTTTTGTCTTTGTTTCTTTTTTGTTGCCATTCTAATAGTGTACCCTGTTATGTTTCAGAGTATTTAACAAAGTAAAAAGTCGTAGCGCGCACATGAAGTCGCACCGGCCACTCGACGCCGAGCCAAAACGGCCTAAACTCGAAAAGCCTTATGAAAAGGTCGAAAGATCCGATGACAGATCCCACGCGACAGCTGAATACCAAAGCAAACCGCCTGCACAGTAACCGACTCCTTGCTCACTCATTCCGCCCACGCGCCCCTTACACCCCGACACTAATGCCCGCTCCGCAACCGGTAGTACCGCGCGCCGCCGCCGGCCGCTGGCGCCACCAGCGCCGCGCGCACTCGCACCCCGCCCTACCCCACACGACACGATGAGTGACTCGCTCGGACTCGGACAAAATGCTGAAAGATACATATAAGCATTTATTAAGAAAATAAATATTTTAGATTAAATTAAAAGTGACCTAGAAAGAGCGACGTAGAAACTAGTAACTAGAGGAAAGTTAGCTTTGGACGATAACCTATAAAATAAAATAATAAATTCGAAATTCTTATAATGCTAATGCTTGGAGAGAGCGCATAAAGATATTTTGTATAACGATTGATAAATAAATAGGTAGCTCTTCGTAAAGTTTTTATATGACAGACTTCTAAATGTGACTTGCAAGTGTGATGTTGTAAATAAAGATAGAACAAGTAGTTCGCGGCTAACCCGCGGCCCACCGAGGCGCGGGCTCACTTCGAGATATTGATCTATATAAGAATTACAACTATATTATACGTGTGATAATATAAATCGTGTAGTAACTACACTACCTCGTTTCTATTTGATTGTTTCTTAATATCGTGAGCGCAGCTCGGTACTACATTTGCTTGTTTGCTCATTAATTACCTTGTTGATTTTGTAGTTATTTATTCATCTCATATAATTTCTAGTCGTCTTAGACAAATTTATGTTGGATGCACTCTGGATTTTCTGGATTTCAGTCGTTGCTCCGTTGTAGATAGTATAGTTCTTATAGACTACAGAACTTAATTCTGCCGTACCTACTAGTTACATATCGATGTTATTTCAATGCACTTTAGAAAAAATATTCACACGTTAGGTTTGGTCCGGTGTGTTCGTGAAGTCAAGTGGAAACCTAAAGCTGATTGATACTTTTGATTGATCGTAACTAAACAATGAATTGATCCGTCACTTATTAGATATAAATTTTATATTAAATTATTATACATAATTACATATTCCACTTGATTCCGACACATTCACGGAACGCTAAAATGGAGGGATAATATTTTTTTACACAAATATTATTGAATGCTCAAATGATCTATATTTTATGTTGGTAATATTATTATCTAGTTCCTTGTTGATCGTTCTAAATATGCCATTATTTGATACTTGAAAATGTATAGTTAATTTATTTAAATGTGAACATTTTTTCTATAAAAATGTAATATAAACTACGTGTACCTCCGTGTTGTGATATAATATGTATGTGGATTATGGTTTCAACGTATTCTGTCTATTGTTTGAGGGCACAAGCCGAGCAATAAACATTGTTGCTCAATTGTAAGCGTGTCTCAGGTAGCCTGGCATTCGGTACTTGGCGCTCCCTAAGTGGAAACAACTCATTTCTCGAGTAACAAATAATTCGTGGTTGTGATGTTTCTTAGTCTACTTACTCTTTTATTGTCTTCCGATACTCTAACGACTTTATTAATTTTGGGGCAGAATTCCTCGTAAAAGACATGTTATAACAATTAACCTTGAATTTTATTTAACTTGTTATTAACAAACTCTTTTTTAGATTAAAGATTAACAATATCTATGGAAAGCGTGCGACGCGCCCAGTATTATGAAAGTAGCTCGAAGTAAATATATTTATGAGAGAATTATCGTAGAACTACGTCGGTGGTGTACCGCACTGGCGGCCGACGCTTGGCTAATATCGTAAAATTAATGTTAAAAAAAACTGCCGTTAAATTATAGATAAATATTCGGTAAGTATATAATAATAATGCCTGGCGGCTGCGGCTCCAGTGCGGTCCGACGCAGACTCTTGACCGTACAACGCAGAATAGAGATGTATTATTTTTTTAACAACTTCTGGAGATGTCTAATATATTCGTTTTCCTTCCACGAGTACCTGAACAGAGTTCTGCACAAAGTACGACTACTTAAAACAAATTATATTTAATTTACACTCGACGTGTCGCGGTTCTAGTTCATAATTATTATTATAATGCCGTGACGCATCTAAGTACCTATTTGTACATCACTAACTTGTGTGATTATTTGGTTGTGTTATCTTAACAATTTAGACGAAATTTTCTACATAAAATGTTAGTTCTATACTCTCTGAATCGATATGCCAATATTCTGCCAAATTGCTAATTGTAAATTATTAAAAATAGTTATTATAATTACGCCGTAATTAAAAACGAAATATTTTTAGTCAGAAATTAGGAAATTTAGAACTCGATTTTATAGATTAGGCGAGGCTCTTACTGAAACCCCAGAAGTAAGGTTTAAGTGAGTCATACAATGCTTTTGCTCATACAACTACGAAACAACGTGCTAAATATGTTATAAAATAAATAAAATTATCTCAACTATTGAAGATTAGATTATCGAATAGGCCGACAATTATCACATTATTTTCTTGACATTCAGAGCGTAACTACAAAGTTATTTTCTTAGAAAAATAAAATTAAGTCTTACAATACTATCGTGTAAATACTGAATATTTTTTAAAATAAACTTACGGTCCCGGAGATAGTTCTACGTCGTAATACAAATGATTAAAGACAAGTCCCTCCAGAGATATTTTTTAACAATACTCTTAGCTATTAAGACTGAAAAGTTCTCTCACAATTCACTAAATCTTTTTTTATTTCACTTAAATGTAGATAACTATCGTTCGTTTTCATTATTTATTAACTATTAGTAGTATAATTGTGGTGTCACTAACCCATTCCATGTGCCCAGTCATACTAGTCAGGGTATAGCTTTATATGATACCCATAATCATTTAACCCATGTAACCTAGCAACAATCGATGTTATGTAGGGCAGTAGAGATCACTAGATAATATCGCTGTATTCTGATACAAATGCGCACTCAAATGCTATGTATTAAATTTATTACATAAGATTGACGATTTAAACAAACCTTATTGCAACTTAAATATAGAAGTGCCTTACAATTTTAATTTTTATACTACTTTCTTAATTTATTATCGTTTTAATATCGAAAAGCACTGGAAATTGCATTTATTGATCCACTGTCCGTTCTGCTTGACCAGAATCGATGTGCGGATCTCACTGTAATGTTTTGTTTTGTTATTGTTCTTTCTTTTGTTTCGTAAAATAAAATATACTTAGAAAATAAAATTAGAGGTTAAATAAAAACCAAAAAGACGTTATTTTTTCAAGTTTTTCTTTAAATTAGGAACGTCTATAGTATTTAAATATCATGAAATATACATCAACGACATTATTAAATAACAACAATAATTAAAGGTCAATTGTATGAAGAGTCTAAAGTAAACATAATTTGAAAAACAATTTACCGAATAACGTAATATTAATTACCTAATCATGGATGAATACAGCGCTAAATAAATATACGACATTTTGTAAGTACACGTTTAAGTTGGCATAATTAATGTTGTAAGTGTATCCCGAGTCTTATTTGTACTCCGTAGTCCTGGCACATAGTGTAAATGTAAGTACTTCTGTATTTGTGTCTACACATAAAATGTTACTATAGTATTAATATTTTGTAAGTCTAAATGGATATTATATTCTTCTAATTTTGTATCAAGAGTGTGAGTCGTGCGGTGCGGCGAGGCAAGGTGCGCACGCGCCGCCCCTCCTCTTCGGTGTACTACGTACTTAATACGTACTAACTTGTAATATAACTGTAGAAGATTAAATGTACATGTGCCAAACGCACGATAATTGATATTACACTCTGTGTTGTGATTTTGAAAGTTCTGTAAATTACAAGTCTTTGAAAAAAATTGTAGACACCTTTTTAGATTAGCACAATTCTTCGCGTAGACACATTAGGCCAAAGTTTAATAAGCATTTAGATTAAAGGATGACGTAGTTAATCATTGATGATGTAAGTGTATTGTATGAATAGATTCATTGTTATATTCGATCAATGTGATTCGTAAGAACAACGACTTACCCCGAGTTTCCCCTCCCCGCTGGGCGACTCTTCACAACTTGGCATATCTTTAAAACAATAAATAATAAAAAATAATCTCTATGATATATATTGATAAATTTATTAGGGTAACTAATTTTTTAAGACAATGACTATTACGTGATCTTTTAGATTGTCTTTATTAATAAATATATGGTGAAGGTTTTGTCAATTTGTTTTTATTTTTGTGTCCTACCTACCTATACACTTTACCCAACACTTAGAAAGCAACAATAAGTGTGCAAGTCTAGTGACATAATCATTAATGATAAATATAATACATTTTCATTTTCTTACCTTACTTCCATTGAGTAGCATCATCATGAACGAATTATTTGTTCATGCAATGATTGTGATTCGTTTGGATCGGACTTAAGGCCGGCTTCGTGGTCCGTCTCACTGGCAACTGAGAGGCTTGCGGATTGACTCCTAGGCTATTAAAAAAGGGTAACATATAAGCATATCATCTTTTTTACAATATAAGTATTTTTACAAGCATTTCTTTATCTTGCAATGTATGTATGTTTAGGTCAAATCTTGCAAGCTAAATTAGAACTCATGAAATACGATTGAGATAAATTTTGCATACCAACTTATATAAGTTCGGCGACAATACAATATTATGGTACTTTAGAGCTGGTCAAATGATAGAGCCAGAAGGGAGCCATAACTGTTTTATATCTAACTTAACTACGCAATCTTATCGTGTTTGGGCTTGATTGATGTTGATTTTTCGTCACCTGTATTTAGCCTAGCTGAGCTTGTAGATATTTAAAAATATATTTTTAATATATTATTTTTTTATAATGTTAACGAAGTAAGTAGGTACATTTTATACATGACGAACAAAAATATGTAACATACAAATAAACTAAAGCAACACTTGTTGAAAATAAGCTTGATCTGATGACGTTTCGCTTTTTATTGGTATTGTAAGATATGATAGGAATTGGTTGGGTTTCGTATAGGTAAATACTGAAACGTCAGTCAGTTTTAAACCTCATGCTGTCTCTGTCATTTTAACGTGTGAAGTATCGACAGATATACTTATAAGAACGTAATACATTTGAGTGGGGGTAAGTCTTTGAATTTAGTGTATCTTCAGTTGTTCAACAGCGTTCCATGCAGTCTGCCTACAATTCCTTTAACACAAAATAATGGAGGATACCTACCTACACAATAAAAACATCAAAATAAAACATCTTTCTTTCTTTCTTTACACAAAACATACTTACAACATTTTATTCGTCAGAATTAAATCCTTTTTTACGACGAGCAAAGGGGTATTTATTCGTTAAAAGGGACATAAGGGATATTAGAGGAGACTGGTCCGAGCAACTAATTGAATAGCTCCTATAATCGGATATTGCTGATTTACCATGACCTCGGCGGGTATGTAGGTAAGAAGGTAGGTACGATAGAGTGGGCTCAGATGGTATACATTTATTTAATTTACTGAAAGGATAAAACATACGACACTGAGATTGGGATAACCCCGTCCCTATAACGTCGATTAAGGTCAAATGGTTTGTAGGACTTCCAAGTTTATTAATAAAATAAATGTTTTTGTTTCTGTGTTGGTGGAAATGTTTGGTACCTATACCTAATATAAAAAAACTGAGCCATCAATTTTTTTTATTTAAAAGTTTACTAGGAATGTGGGTGAATTTCACATTACTAGCAATTTTGTTAACCCCTCCGACTAAGCTAAATTTGCTTGTGTCAGGAGTGGGTTCACGTCAATAGTGCAATGGGTGGACTTCGAACCTGCGATCACATTTGATTAAGTAGATAAAGATGACTCACAACAGCAAGCCCAAACAGCAGCAGCTAGGCGTCGCAGAAAACTAAACAATGATTTAGTAGGTATATCAAATCGAATGGTTTTCAATTTTAGGAAAAACCCATAACATATTTGAATAATTACCTTTTTTTTTAAATAAACTTTCAAAACTAGCTTTTTTAGGACATTATTTTATTTCTACTACACAAGTTAGTCGTTATATTAGTATCAGCATTTAGAAAGCTCTACAAAGCAAATCCTCTTTTCTTCATAAATTATTTTACACGTTTCTTGTCCGCTGAACCACATACAATGACATATTGCTCAGGGAACTTGCTGTTGGGAAGAGCGCGTGTGACAGGGGACACAAATTTGTCATAGCGCATAGTTCTACGGGATGCACTGATACTGTACTAATTTGAATTAGACTTTGCTGAGACGATCATATAGCATAATCTATTTAACTTTCGGCTCAATTTTCCCTTTTTTTTCGGGACTGGGAACCAGACTATTAAAGACACCAGTTGCATATCATTGCAACAGGTAGGTAGCGGACAGCCTAGTTGCTTTAGTTGAGTCGTCTATAAGTAGATAGAGGTAAGTTATGCTTGCAGAAAGAAATTTATCATTATAAAGAATGCAGTTCGTTTTGTAAGTAACCAGAATACCTTATAGCAATGAATAAACACTGATGGCTTTATTTATAAAAATCTCGACAGTGTTAAGTAATTGCTAAGAAAGTTCTAAATTCTCTATAGACGATTGAAATAAGAATCTGCTAATCAATTGCTAACCATTGTCGAGATTTTAAATAAGGCTATAAATGTTTCTCTACACCGGCGGCGACAGACCGCGTTGAAATGTCAGAAAATATATTAATGACATGGTTTTCGATCAAATCAATGCTACAGCGTAGCTAGCAAATTATGCAATACTAGTTGTTGCCCGCGGAGCCGCAAGCAACAACTATTTACGCAACGGGCAACGGCTGTGAGCCCATGCACGTGTCAGTTATCGTTGCAAAAAGTAGCCTATGTCCTTTCTCAATATCCAAGCTTACCCCATACTAAGTTTCATCCAAATCGGTTCAGCAGTTTAGCCGTGAAAGCGTAACAGACAGACAGAGTTACTTTCTCATTTATAATATCAGGATGGATGTGGTTATAAGAAAACATACCACATATGTACACAATTATTGCTTTTATTTTATGTAGGTACTCAAGGAGTTACACAGGAGTCTTCTTTTTTACTATTCATCGGGTAAAATAAAAATAAAAATAAAACAAGTATAGTCGTCTCCATCTGTTTATTAAGAACATTGCTAGAACAATGAATCCTATCTACAGATCGATAAAACTCTGTTACAATTACGCAAAACAAATGTGGACAACAATAAAATAAAAATACGTAACACAATAACACCCACAGAATTATTTCATTCACTTTTCTATTAAAATGTATATAATATGTATAGTAATTGAACGT
The DNA here is from genome assembly GCA_932294365.1 of Diachrysia chrysitis. Taxonomy (NCBI): domain Eukaryota; kingdom Metazoa; phylum Arthropoda; class Insecta; order Lepidoptera; family Noctuidae; genus Diachrysia; species Diachrysia chrysitis. The sequence continues at coordinate 7,694,911 of OW028661.1, forward strand.
GAATTTCTATTTAATTTATAAATAATAATATATAACAATTTAAAGCGTAGTATTTTAAAAGAAAATGCGAGAAATAAATGCAACTTTAATTTTGTTAACTAGTAAATCAAAATACACTGGAATTCTTTAGAAGTAAAACACTGGTTTTATATCAAGCACATATATACAAAAAGATGTGAAAGAAAGCATATAAAAGAACGCACTTAGGTTCATTAACTCAACACTTAGTTAAACACTCTTTAAAAGTTAAAGTAAGTCGAATAAGACAAGTTATTCGAACAAAGAAGATATATTAACCTAACACCGTATAGTAAAAATAAATTCATCACATATTACGCTTTAAATTGCTAAATAAAAAAGAATTTGAAAAATACATTCAACTAGTGGACACCCTATCAAAATGAATACAAACTTTGGTTATTTTCTAATTAAGATAATGTTTTTTATTAACAGGACACAAACATTATTGCATTCTTCCAACATTCTTAGATGTAACATAAGTTACACTAATTTGTGATAAGTACTGTAGTGTAGCGAGGCAAACATTATTATTATTTATAAGAATTTAATAAATTATATGAAAATTAAGACGTACGGACAAATAGCGCTAAATATAAATTTTATTATAATACAAATGGACGTAGCAATTACAAGTATAATTGTCAGATTATTTCATTTATAAGACGCGCGCACACTTCACTATTTTCATAACAGCTGACTACGTCACGACAATTGTCGCGTCGTGAACGCGCCCTTACTCTAAATTCGACAAAAAGATTTGCCTGTAGAATATTGCACAGACATTATTTAAACACATCTAACAATTATAATGAGGGGACAAAGAGATACTAATACATAATGAAATACTAAGATTACGAAACTACACCAAAAGACAAGGCTTACAATTAAGACGTTATTGTTTCTTTATCAAATCTGTTATGCTGTGTTCTCACGGCGCGAGATATCACGAGAGGTGCCGTGCCTGCTCGCGTCATGTGCCGTGTGCAGGCAAGACTCGGTAAGGCGCCGAGCGCGCGAATAGTGGCGCGACTCCTGATATCAAACGCCGCGAGAAGTCAGTATTAGACAAGATATTAAAATACAATTTATTGAATTTATTACACTCAATACACAAGAAAATATTCACCGATAGCCTATACATTATTATACACGACTACAACTAACGTAAGTCGCAGTATTGCCACACAATAATATTATTGAATACGTAAAAATGGAATAGAAGAAATTAATTTCAAATACAAAGTAAACGAAGCATGTATTTACAGATTCCACACTATTCGCACGTACATAAAGTATAATATATTATTTTCTGTACTAATAATAAAATTTATTGAATTATTGCGATCTAGAAGTGTCCATGAGACCAACTCAACACTTATTTTAAACACCAATCTACCCAGTGCTACAACAAACTAAATAATTATTTTTTAGAAACATGTTTATTTAATGGACTAAGATACATACATAATTGGTGTCAGTCATCAGTTTATAGTACGTCAGTGGCGGCCCCGTGTTTTGTATGCTCACTTATCGACACACAGAAACTTCACATACCTATAACATCTTCATAATTGTAGGATCAAATCTCACACACTCCAACACAGAAATATTGAATATCATCGAGGATACCAGATTGTAATAATATGGACAATATTTATTGAAATAAGCCAAAAAAAATGATTAGTTACAATTTGTTAAAGTCACCACACATTGAATTCAAAAACAAATTTGTACTCATGAAACATAATATTCAATACCTATTGTCCAAACTTAAGGCCTTCGATAGAGATGTTCAGTACCTCAGAAGTCACGTTTTATACCAGGAGAATTAATTTAAAAATCGACTAAGTACTTGCAAACTTAAAAAATAAAACCTGAAAATTCATAACTCAAAAAATGAATTGATATGTTGTAGGTACTATACTTTTAAAAGTAAACGTGGCTTCTGACGTCATCTAAATCAGATTATTCAGTAGGTTTATTTCTGTTTTCGTCCTCTTGACGCATGGCGTCGAGGAGATTCTCCATACAATTACGGCAGATAGGTTTGTGTACAAAGCACGGCGCGGCGCCACTGAGGCGCTCGCACTAGCTGTGCGCGCGCGCGCGCCGGCGCCGGCGCACGCGCCCGCGCACGCTGCGTCACTCCAGCCGCGCCACGCGCTTGCCCTTCACCACCGTCGGCTTGTTCTTCATCATGCCTTTTCGCCTTTTAGAAGTCTGCGGAAACAAAACTATATTAATATCGGAATATTTCTTCAAATAATATAATTCAAAATTAAGCGTTTCCAGCAAATGAAGTCACAATCGGCGTCGATAACACTTAGTGAACATGCATTTGAATTATTAATAATAACTAACAAAAATCTAGTTTCTATATAAAAAAACAAATGATTACATTTAATGTTAAACTATTTATGCATTACATTAGGTTACTGTAAAGAATAAAATACTCGTTCTAATTGTATTGCCATTGACTCTAAAACAATGATAAATAAAAAATAAGGTTGCCAGAAAAAAAAAGATTTTTTGTCTATTGAAATGATATTACTAGTAAAAAAACAATAACAAATGTCAGTGTCAAAAAATACTCCCATAATATACATACTATAATCCATAAGATTTAAAACAACGCTGATAAAAATATTTTTGACTTGGATACGCCAAAAATGCATTTGAATATCCACTAATATCTTTAATATTTTAAATCTGGCAACCCCAAAACAACAAATAATGGCATAAATGCGGACATTGGACAGTAAAGCGAAGATGTATGATGTCAACACACAAGCCCAGGCTCATACAACCACATACATCAGTCAAACAGAACTCAACAGTGTTACTGTACCGTCGGTCCGCCTCCTAATGCAAGCTGGAATTCGAGAAAAAAAGTCATTACACCGTTTAGTAATAGATTAGTAAAAACACAAAATAAAACCTCAAGGTATTATTATTATTAGCCCGTATTATCCCACTGCTGGGCAAATGCCTCCGTCCACTCCTTCCACTTGTCCCGGCAGCATGCGACATCTTTCCAGATTTTCAAAATGGTATCCATTTTGCCACCGTTTTCGCGGTGAATAAACTCAAAAAAGGTGATGTAACATTTTTAGATCCATTTTGTCACGTGTCCAAGTGAGCTTAAGGTGAAAGCGTTAGAGTAGGCTGTTTTTTAACTAAATATGAATCGCGGCCGTTATGCGTTGGGATGATGATGGGATTAAATTAACTTAGAGGATTGGATTGATGATTTTAATTATCATAATGCTGTAAATAGATACGTATTACCGCTGCGAATCCTGCAAATTGCAAAAACGAAAATAAAAATCTATTTTGCGTGCTACCCTGACGCTTCCACCTTAAAAACAAAAGTTTATAGAGTCTGTGCGAAAAGATAATAACGTGCGAAAAATTATGATAACATTATGATAACATTATAATCATTCTTTATAACAATTATCAAGACGGTTCTAAAAACTTTATGTTCTAACATAATTTTATAAATATCCAGACGTTACACTCGCACTTTAATTACGCAACATTGTTTTTAACATAAGAAATACGGTAATTAAACACAGCAGCGCCCTCAATCCCAAAACGATTCTCTTTCCGCACAGACACTAGGAAATTTATTTGGAAAGATTTGTCTCTGACAGCCCTAGACAAATAGAGATGGAAAGAAAGTGAAGAGGCCTTTACCCTGCAGTGGGACAGAAATGGCATATAATAGGCATCGTCAATGGCCCAATGGCACCCAAGGCTAAGTGCGGAAAAAACCCAGTTAAACTAACTAGGCATTGTCTAGGTCTACTTCTATCAGATTTCACAAAGCCCAGGTAGTTCTCAAGTAATGGCCCATTTAGGAATAAAATTATTATTTTATAATTATTAAAAACTTCAATTAGTCAAAGGAATAGTTAATTATTCAACAGACCTTGCAAATAATGATCACAGGGTAGGTTGTTATTGAATAGCAGAAGGAACAAAATATTAATATAAATTAGTAAAATTATTAGTCAAGTTATAACCAAGTCCTCAATATTAGACGTTAGTGGTAATTGAACCAAATTAATAATTTATTAAACATTATTTATTTTATAATATTCAGTTAAATTTATATTACCTTTTTCGAAATTGAGTTACTTGTCGGCACTGTTCTTTTCGCAAGCGGCAAGCGCGGGCGATTGAATTCATCTGGCTTTTTTACCCTGAAAACGATGATAAGACAATGATTAATACAGTTTTTTTTAAATATGTATCATCGCAGTCATCGCTGAAAGAGGCTTTTACGTCACTCATAATTTAAATAATTTAAATGAAGATATTATCGCTAGACTAAATTACCAGATACTTTATGTCTGACGATTGCGTCTACCACGTTTTCTTTATTTGAACAGATGCTGTTTAAATGAAAAATAAATATACATTTATTCATCGAAGCACAACAAATATTTTTTAGGGTTTCGTACCTCAAAAAGGAACCCAAATAGGATCACTTGGTAGTCTGTATGTCTATATGTCAAGATTTTCATGTATCAAAAACGCGAAGTGAAAAGTATTAATAAAGTTGTAATTTTGTAACGTAAAATATACCTTTTTTTGCGATTACAAACTGATATTGTTGTTTGTGTTGTTTTTTGGAGTATTAACCGTGACGACGCGCAAGTCAGACTTGCACAAGTCCGGTTTTTTTTTTAATTTCGTAGCAATTTACTTCACGGAATGCGATATGTTTTTTTGTTAAACAGGAATTCATTGTACAGGATTAAATTCTCTTGTACAGGAGTCGTTTTAAATCACTGTACAGTAGGTGTTTTTATGTTATCTGTACCTGTATATTCTGACAAGCCAGTGCTCGGTGGTGTATGCCTCCTCGAGATAGGTGAGTTTGAAGCCGCGGTTGCCCGGCAACGCGCCGCGCGTGCGGTCGTAGCCCGGCGGACTGCCGCCACTGTCGTATCTGTAACAACGTAAACACTCTTATGTTATTACTGTCCTTATTCACTAGATATTACAGTTTACTTCTTCAGTATGTGAATGATGCTACAAGTCTTTTTACAATTGGTTTTATGCGAAAAAAAAGCATGGTCATTAAGGTCGTGACAAAAGTAGTTCAGTAAAATAATTAAACAATAATTTTAGGAAATACCCATACTCCATTTATATTAAAGTATACTACATAAACTAATGAGGGTGTTTTTAACCATTGAAAATTTCGCTAAGTTCGCTAGTATTAGTCTTTCTGGCATGTGGTTCATCTGTCGATTTCCACAAATAAGAGACAAGCTACTGGCTCGTGATTGGATGATGAGATGGACCGCATGCGCAAACACCTTCATTGATTAGTCGACCTTGCACGACTAGTGTCATGATATGGTATTTTAAATCAAATTTATATAGATTACTCACCTATAATATGATAATTTATACATTAGACAATTCAACATAGTTTTAGAAGCTTCTGAATCCACTCGATATTCGCCTCTCTCCGTGAAGTAGTCTGCTTCCTACAAGGAAAAAATACACGATGAATTTATACTCAAATTAAAATACTTATTTCCAGAGTCAAATAATTTTGCTTCTTAGCATACAGTTGACTCGCCGTAATCCATATACGTTTTACAGGGCCAGACTATAAATTTGTCGGATTATAGAGTACTGGCCCAGACTCCCATAAACCACTTCAGTCCGGAATATTTTTAAAAAGAGTACCTTGTAATCCGACAACTTATAAATCAAAGATTCTATTTTAACAAAATTTTATGTACAATCAACACTGATAGGCATGTCAGACAACAGAAGCCGCCTTTAAACAAGGGCCATATTACCGAGGGTTCACTGTATTGTAAAATATCATATTATAAGGCAAAATGTATAAAGATATTGATTCATCTTCATAGCTTAGACGAAAAAACCCTTTCACCATAATACACATAAGTTAAATACAAACGACTTACATGAATATCCTTTGGATGCTCTCCCTCCGCGATACGGACCATCCAAATAAACTTGTTGATATCGTCCCCGGAGTAACCTATAGCTCCTCCGAAGATTACCAGGACGTAGTCCACGTCTAACATCGTCATGATCTCGTAGGCCGCTGTCTCGTTGCTGGCCATGGCCTTACCGACCAGCGCGATATGCGAGTTGTTCCAAGTGTTGTTGTCGACTAGAGTGGTGCGGTTGCCCATGCCGGCGATCTGGGAATAAGAAATGGAGACGTTATGATAACTGTATGTTTTTCACGTTTGTGATATTTATTCTTGACTGCCGACCCCAAGGTTTCACTCGCCTTGCCCTTCTCCGAAGGCATGTAACCTGATGTTTAATAGGCTATAATTAATTTCTTGTATTTTTCAAATCCGACTGGAAGTTTCAGAAATTCGCGTGTATAAACAAAAAAGCTCTTTAGGTGTATCATGAAAATATGTGCCGGTGGGGTTACAGTACACCTGAGCCATGTGAATGTGGCATCTTCCCTCAAACAATGGCCCATTTAATAAGCTGCCCAGCATGCCCTACCACCTGCACTCTCGACGACCTGTACAAGGCCATGGACAACGCTGTTTGCGTGGCTGAGTACTGGTCTGAGAAAATTTTACTGCCATTGATCGATTCGCTAAGAAGAACAAGCTTCATTATATTAGGTATAGATCATTGAAAGCCGCATAGGTTTATAGATGAATGTTAAGCAACACTTACTTTTAAGGTTTGTTCAATGTGACCATTCAGAACTATGACTTCCTCAGACAGATGATTCAGACTTAAGGTTGACCATCGTTTCACTTTTTCTAATAAATTAAGTAATATTCTGACAAAATGCTCCTCTCCATTTATTCGTTCAACAAAGCGAGATTTTGGTAGAACATGGTTGCTGACGCGTTAAGAAAAACAATAATTATTACCTGATAACCGTAATCCCACCAGGACATAACTCGGGCATCTTCAGCAGTGTTCTGGGACAGCCAGCCGTAAGCTTCTCTGAAGTCGTCCAGAATTTTCCGAGACCTACAAAAATACGATCAAATTAGGAAAGTACATAAACCTGAAAGTGTTTTTTTTTAACGCCGCCAAGTGATTGAATCCTTGTATCGCGGGGGAGTTTACAAAGGATTTACATAGAAATCACATGCACAATGAACACTCAAGACTTAGAACAAGCATTTGTGGACTACACAAAGTTTGTCCCATGCGGGGATCGAAATCGCGACACGTCAAAAAGTGGTAGTTGGCGTAAAGCCCTATACCACTCGGATATCCATGCAGTCCATTATTTAGAACTCGCTGAAATATGCATACACTTGAAGTCCCGAACTCCAGAAAACAATGATGAAGTGCGATTTCGTATATCTTTCAATTTATTAAATCAGAAGCTTCTGGGTCTGACTAAAGCAAGCCTTACCATCAAAGAGCTATCACCGGTGGTAAATCATACTCATAATTTTAATTCGAAATTTATTCTAATGTACACAAGGTTTAATTTCGTGTACACCTGCGAATACTAAACATGTTAATATTGGCTTTCATATAACAATAAACTAAATAAAATTCCTTACCCGTCGTTCCCATAACTGGCGAGCACGATACTAGGGCTGGAGTACGCATTGGAGGTGGCCCACGTACAGTGCACAGAGAACAGCATGAGCAGGATCATGAAGAGTATGAGGGTCACGGAGCGCACGTTCATGCCGAGCCCAGCGTCTATCTGCTGGGCCGGCTCGTGCACGCGCTTCTTTAGTTTGCCGGCCTGGTAGAGAATGATATCATCAAGTTTTAATATATACTTGTTATAGTTGAGATCTTACTTTATAAGGTCTTATTTTCACTTTTAAGTAACATGTTTTACTAAACGGACACGTGAAAATAGTAATCATTCAGCAAATGATAACTTCACATTATTAGAATAAATATATAGTTTTTTCGTTAGAGGATCTAACAATGTCTAGACAAAGTTAGACATACCCCTGGTTTCTGAAAGGCTAATAAACTTAATATGTTGTCAAATCAACTGATCACAACTGTAATTGGTTGACCAAAAGACAAACAACCAATCACAGCGCTTAACATACGGTTGGACAGGTGATTAGCTAATTTTTGTGTTGATCAGCATTTTAGAAACCAGGGGTGTCTTGAACTGTTATACATGATTTCCCTTAGGGCGTATCTCCACTCACCTTATCATACAAGCTCTTGGACTCTTCAGTCTCGACCTGCGGCACTGGGATCTCGTCCTCCTTGAGCACCAGGTCCAGCAGGATGGAGAAGGCGATGCCGGATAGCACGCACACCACGGGGGTAAGAGTCAGCATGAGACGCACCATCACACCGGCGAAGTATACCGCGCTTATAGCGTATAAGGCAACTACGAGATAAATAGAAAATTAGTCTAAGATTTTTTTGGCCAGATCGACCTAACTAGCCTAGCTTGCAGTAGCTATATAACCCAATTTCAGTTTTCAGTTCCAGATTTCGGGGTAAATAAATAAATGTGGACAACATTACATACATAGCTCTGAACCCAATGTAAGTAGCTAAAGCACTTGTGTTATGGAGTTAGAGACAACGAAGGTACCACACACCCAGACCCGAGACAATGTAGAAAAGTGGTTTTCTACATTCCGACCCATCCGGGGATCGAACCCGAGACCTCAGAGCTAGCGACACCTGTAAATCGGTATGTAAGCCCTCGACCACGGAGGTCGTCTAGGAAAGTAACAAACTTCTTTCTTATAATAGTAACTAAGTTAAAGATAATTGCAGGCATCATTTATTAGGTCAAATAGCCACATTAGGGAATTTAACTTCGCATGTACAAAGAACATCCAGACTTTGAACAAACACTTAGACTTAGAACTACAGCTCCATGCGTGAATAACTCCCACAAAAAATTTTAAATGGCCAAAGTTATTATGAACTCTAAAAGAACATCCATAAAGTTAATTATCTCACCGAACACCCTCTCATCGTTGACATTCTTGATGCAGTACCACAAGCCTACAGGGAAGGTGCAGACCAACACGTGAAGGTCGAAGAAGAATGAAGACCACGTGGTCGGCTGGTGCTCCGACACCGACGCTATTATGGGGATGTGGATCTTGGCGTATGTCGTGTCCCACAGCGAGTAGAAACTGGAATAAACGGGCATTTGAATATTTCGGAATTAATTTAGAATGCAAGAAGAGTGTAGGATGTAAAAAGCATCGCCAAGTTAGATTCGATATGTGAGTATGTCCCACTCGCTCTGATCATGTATACTTATTAATTTTTTACTCCACAACAACATGAACTTCTGGTTCCATGCGAGACTCAATACTCCAGATATCGACAATAATAATATATTTTTTATTGATTTATCTATATTCTGTAATGTATGTATATGAAATATATGCTATAACATAAGAAATAGAAACCCAAGATATCGATAAATAAAGAAATATTGAGATCGTTTTTTTTAACAGTAGTAGTGTAAGTCATAATCAACCTCAATTTTCAAATTAATTATATATTGAAACCGATTAAGTATAAGTTTTAGTATTAAAAAAATACATATTATTATTATATTACACATAAGTGACACGACTCGTGTACGAAATTACTTGTACTAGCTACCTAGGTCACAGACAGGTTTAATCCCAGATGAGTAATTTTCCATACAGTTGAAACATCAAAATACACGCAAACTTCAATGTTACAATAAGGTCATCGCCACATCGATACGAAACTACGTTCAATACGTACATTCATATCAGCCCGTAAAACGTAAATTTATTGCCGTAAAGTCGACACTTGTAAACCGCTTACTAGCATACCCAACACTCAAGCAAATGTGTAAATAACTAACAAATTATGTTCTACAAGGAACTGTGGTACCTACAAGAGTATTACTTCATAACTTGTAACATTTCTAAGCGTTTATGTAAACAAGATGGTTCTAATTACATTTTAATTAAACGTGGCAACTCCACAATTTATTTACCTTTTTTTTTATTGTTATGTCACGGGGGTTTTTAAAAACAAAAACATGCGAAAAATACCAGCAATTCTGGATTACACAAATGTTTGTACCATGTGGGAATTGAACCCGCAGCACGTCAGCACAGTGGTCATTGGCGTGAACACCTATACCACTCGCCTACCAAGTCAAATTATTTATGTGCTACCAGCAAATATTCATGTTTGATTATTACTTTGAAATCCTGTGAAATTTATGGTAAGGTAGGCTGTTATCACACGTGAAGACTTATACCTAAGCACATTAGAAAACATAAACAAAACATTTGCATGCTAAATCTGCGTTAATCATGCTTACTTTAATCTATAGTTATCAGCGTCATAAAACTACCTACAAGCCAACGACAAGTCAATTTAATTAAACTACAAGCTATCACCATGGCAACGTAATTTTCAAAATGGTTATTTGTACGCACCGTCCACTCCAAGGCGCGATGACTCCCATATAAGTAAGTAGTACCACCGCTAGGAAGACGGTGCCGGCGGCGACCAAACCTCCTAAGATCAGCAGCTGCTTCCATTGCCCTTTGGGGTTCAAGCTGTGAAGGTACTTGAGGGCACCAATGGCCATCACCAGCGCGAATACACCTGTAGACAAATACATGTAGATTAGTAAGTATATCAGAGTTCATCTTAGTGTAAAAATAAGTAAACTATTGAGTGCGCCTTACAGAGTATGATCTGTGGGTACTAGTAAGAAAGAGTGCCGTTATACTAAAACTATCTCCGAACTTAATATTACTCTAATAATATCGGACCCTCAATTTTTTGGCATCAATGTCTATCGTGGCAAGGCAAATCACTTACATCATAAACGAGCGTAGTACTTACAACAAAAAATTTGCTTGCGCTCGCCACAACGAGCTACTAGGGATACGCGCACTCTATCCTTGTCTATGTGAACTCTAAAGAGTTCATAGATAAGTGTCTGATCCATGGCAAAGGTCTTTCAGAGATTCACGCTTTAAGACCGCGTAATAGAACGTAATTTTAATAAAAAGTATTAAACTAGAGTAAAAACGCCTCCCCTTATAAATTCACTCAGTACTTTTATAGAAAAAGTAGAACAAAATTAAAATTCATAAATCATTTATTTAAAATAGGCTACCAAGTAGCACTTTTCAAACGTCAATAATATTATGAACAGAACCCTGTTTCGCCCACCCTATACCGCTTCCTAAGTGCTTTGGCTGTGGAGAAGAAACAGCGCACCAAACTCCCCAGCGCGCTTTCATTTTACAATAAAATAAAATAATAAAGACCATTTACTCCCGAATACTCAAACACAACTTAACTTTTTGACGTATTTAAATATCTATTTGTCGCTTCCTTACACCTTAAAGTGAGAGAGACGGCACGAGACTTAACGGCGACTTAACGTTGATTGACGTTTCAGTATTTGGCCATTAGTGACACATAAATAAGTTACATATACCAATACCTATAATATAACAGGGTATGTAGAGCATATTTTACTTCACAATTTTTATCTTAACCGATTAAAATTAGCGAATGAATTAACCTTGGCTATCAATTGATCTACAGAGGTCAATTGGTATTCACTTTAAAGTAAAAACTGACAAACGAATCTACTTTTTTATTCTTTAGATACGTGAAAATACTTCAAAGTTGTAATTTAAAAAAGCCTTTCGCCGACAAATATTATTATTTACTTATCATAACCTGTCATTTTATAGAAAAATGTAGTTTCCTTTTTTAAGTATTAAAACAGTATGTTAAGATTTCAACCATTAGTACTACTAAAACATTAACTTGTTTATATTGAAACTAGCTGTGCCCTGCGGTTTTACCCGCGTAATTAGTTCCCGTTCCCTTGAGACATATTATGATAGTTATTCTGCAATTCGGGACGGTAAAAACTCCAACAAATCAAAGAACATGATAATCGGTTCACCCGTTCGTTCGTTCGTTTGTTTGTTTTTTTATACATAATATATTGTATACAGGGTGTTACCGAAAGGGTATATCTATCCAAAAGGGGTGAAGAAAACATCAGGTAGAGAGTCAGTTTACAAAATTTCAGAACAAAATAAGGCAATTAAACAAATAATAGAATTTTTCTTGCATCAGTAATTCGACACCTAAAATTATAACCAACATGTCAGCGCTATACAAGGGTCAATATCTTATTACGTCACTAGCAATACATATACCCTATATATAGATAGATAAGCGGTCGTAATTTTATTTAAATTACTAGCTGTCCCCCGCGACTTTGTTCGCGTGTTTTAGTTTCAACGGTTTTTCATTTTTGCAACATTTTTCATTTATGCTCCGCTCCTATTAGTCGTAGCGTGATGTTATATAGCCTTTAGCCTTCCTCAACAAACGGACTATCAAATACAAAAAGAATTTTTCAATTCGAACCACTAGTTCCTGAGATTAGCGCGTTCAAACAAACAAACAAACAAACTCTTCAGCTTTATAATATTAAGTATAGATATATAGATAGATAAGCGGTCGTAATTTTATTTAAATTATGATATTAAAAGTCCTTTTCATCACCTATTCCTCCTACCCCATTTAATTTACCCTAAGTTCTATAATAAATCTATACTAATATTATAAAGCTGAAGAGTTTGTTTGTTTGTTTGTTTGTTTGTTTGAACGCGCTAATCTCAGGAACAACTGGTTCGATTTGAAAAATTCTTTTTGTTTTGGACAGTCCGTTTATTGAGGAAGGCTATAGGCTATATAACATCACGCTACGACCAATAGGAGCGGAGCATAAATGAAAAATGTTGCAAAAATGAAAAACCGTTGAAACTAAAACACGCGAACAAAGTCGCGGGGGACAGCTAGTAAATGAATATAAATGTGGATAACATCACATACTTTGCTCTGAATCCAAAGTAGCTAAAGCACTTGTGTTAAGGAATTCAGAGACAACGAAGGTACCACAAACACCAAGACCCGAGACAATGTAGAAAAGTGGTTTTCTACATTGACCCGGCCGGGGATCGAACCCGTGACCTCAGAGCTGGCGACACCTTAAAAACCGGTGTGTACGCCACTCGACCACGGAGGTCGTCAAGAAACTTACTATCAGAGAGAATTTCTAGAATATCTTTTACTGTTTTCATAGTGAATTTACTGGGTAATAACGTAGTTCTAAAGTTGGAAACTCGCCAAATCGTACATGCATTTGTGCATTACCATGTAATTTGGTATTACCATAAAATATTCTCATAGGAGAAACTGCACTTGGTTTTCGTCACGTCACTATTATGGAGCCATAGTAACCTTTGTGTAAACAAAGGAGGTGCAATAATCATTCGTAAAGCGACCTACTTATTTATAAACAGAAAGTAAACTTAACAACCGTGTGAATATCCGAATACGTCCATCTTTATGATGCTTATGAAAAAAGTATTGTGAATATTTGATAAGAAACTAATTAGTGTCTGGTAATTATTGATAAGCACGTAAGCAGCTGTTTTCTGTTGTTAAAATATTAACAGTAACTTTTATATATTAAATGAAACGAGAATATTATCATTTTCCATTAAATGAGGCGTTACAATAGGCGGATTATAAGTGAATAACAACGAACTCTGAATGAAATAATTATTAAAATTAAAATACAGAAATCTCTTAAAGCTTCAAATGACAAGGTATAATTTACTTTTCTACTTTTAACGGAACAGAAAGCCCGGTACCTATAATAATATTATAAGTTCAAAAGTAACTCTGTCTGTCTGTCTGTCTATCTGTATGTCTGCCTATATGTCTGTCTATGTCTGTCTATGTCTATCTGTCTGTCTAGCTGTTTGTCTATCTGTCTGTCTGTCTATCTTTCTGCATCCATGCGTGCGAAAACGAGGGCAAAAGCTTTAGGTAACTAAATCAATAAAAGTGTAATTTACATAACATGTGTAAGTACATATAACTTTTTTCATATCAGAATCTTCTTGGAATTTCGCTCAAAACGTCCCTAAAGTATGCCTATACAGAATCAATAGCAATTGAGATAGTTTACAAACATTATGTACAATGGAAATTAAACAGACAAATTAAGATTTTTGATGTGCCATAATATCCTGTTTCCACATACTATACTGACTGTTACATGTACCTTTCAAGGTGAACGTAATTATTGAAGCTGTTTGATTGGCTGGTCATTATTGTACTATTAAATTGTTTAAACAGATGGCAGTAATAAGTCATCGATATTGATCTAACTAACAATAATACATCTGTGTGATATATGTATACCTACTATAAAATATCTGTCTTTATAGGCAAGGTAACTCCAAAAAGGATTTATCGACTGCAATTGACTGACTGGCCTGTTGCTGACCCTGGCTGCTAAACCAGAGGTCGTGGTTTCGGTTGCCACACAAAAGATAAAGATAAAAGATAAATTTATTTGCTTTAAACATGTGTAGTTTACAGGAAATGCATCCTATAACATTTTTGTTTCAACATGTTTTGCCATAGACGGCATACAAATACATTCAATTAGAAATTTCACAGGACAAATCTTTGTGTGATGAGCTTTATAATTTGTTCTGTGCCTGGGGGAAATTATCTATAACTAGCTGTCCCCCGCGACTTTGTTCGCGTGTTTTAGTTTCAACGGTTTTTCATTTTTGCAACATTTTTCATTTATGCTCCGCTTCTATTGGTTGTAGCGTGATGTTATATAGACTATAGCCTTCCTCAATAAACGGACTATCAAATACAAAAAGAATTTTTCAATTCGAACCAGTAGTTCCTGAGATTAGCGCGTTCAAACAAACAAACAAACAAACAATCAAACAAACTCTTCAGCTTTATAATATTAGTATAGATATGTATGTATTTAGAAATATATAAGTATTTTTATTAGTTGTCTGGTTACCATTATAAAAAGGTCTGCCTTCGGCCGTGTGTTAGTTGTACCAAGATATAATTTAACTTCAAATAGCCCCTTCCCATTTGAAGGGGCTATTTTTTTTATTGCTGAGCACTAAAAAGGCCTAAAAGTTTTATTTCTAGCTCTATACTTATATGGTTTTTCTGAGCTTCGTTGTTGCTGTAAAAATACCAGTAGGTGAGAAGAATGACAAACGTGCACCTAGAATACAGTGAGAATGTAGGGTAAATAATTTATTATTTTAACTCGTATTTAAGCGTTAACTTATCAACTTGAAATATACAAGCGACCCGCCCCGGCTTCGAACCGGTAGCACAGCAATAAAGCCTATGTTACCCATGGATAACGTAGTATGCTAATGGTGAAAGAATTTGTAATTAAATACAAATAGTTTAAAAGAAAATTTTAAACCTCAGGCAGGACTCGAACCTGCGACTACTGGTTTTACGCGCCAGTCGCTTTACCAACTAAGCTACCGAGGTCACTACCTATAAGATTAATAGTGAAAGTTTTTTTTAAATCGTTCCAGCAGTTTTTGAGTTTATTTACAAAAATACAAATCTTTTCTCCTTATAACATAAGTATAGATATAATAAACTATGTAACGGTTCTCTATTAAAATCGCTAAACATATAATATCAACAGTTCCACGCAAAGTTTACACTCCGCTAAACAGGCATCACGCAATCAATTACCCAGCAAATTGAAATTCGTTATAACTACGAATAAACAGATTAAACCTTATCGTGCTTGTAATGCAAGGTATATATGTATTTGTGTACAAACTTGTTAAAGAAAATAATACAGTATAACATAGTTATCGTTACAAAGTCATACAGTCTGTTTTAAATATATCATCCTGAGTAGTATAAAGCCCGCATTCTTTTAGTATAGGTTACCCTTATGTGAGGAAAGATAGGATATGGGAGAAAACAAAATACTTAATTTAATAATATTATGAACACGATGCAATTTGTGACTATGTCGGAATTTTTGATATAGTTCGCCTAAACTGGTTCGCCGATCTTCGTAGCGTTAAGGCTGCGTTTTCACCTTAGAGGAATATATAAGTAAACTATAGAGCGCTCATATCGAGTATGAACTGTTGGCACCAGTATGAACATGTAAAATCGTATAATTTGTGTCAAAACAGAGCGCACCATTTTCTTAAAAACTATCTCAAAACCCAATATTACCCTAATTATATCGGAACTGTCGATATTTTTGCATAAACTTCTGTCGTCGCTCGAAAAATCAATTAAAACACTATACGAGCGTAGTAAATTTAGCTAAAAATATGCTTACGCTCGGAATAATGGGTAAATACTAGCGATGCGCACGCTATGTGCTATGATTACTCTAAGGTTTCCACCTTCCACCATGTGCGAGGATTCGTGCCGAGAGTAAGAACCTATAAGTAGAATCGCTTTATTTACCTAGCGCTGTGCTAGGCTGATGAGATTCTGGGGAAGCATAGATTATCTTTGGCCTAAAAAAACGTCTTATCTCAAACACGTCCAAGTCCAGGTAGAACGTCGTAAATTATTTTCGTTTTTATTTTAGTAAAATATAAATAATAATTATTGACTAGACTCAGTAATTTTTAGCTCATGCAAAGCCAACGATGTGTAATTTATTTCACAATAATTTAGCATGAACTATCGATTATAGTTTTTGCTAAAACAAGGAAACTAATTTGTTAAATAAATCGATAGCTATTGCAATTTATCGATACTAGTTGATTTGAATTAATGAAGTATTATTCGAAATGTTTGCATACGTAGGTACATAAAGTTACTGCGGTTCGGCGTCAATTCTACATCCCGTGATAAATAGGTTTTCAGATAATCGAGTTTTACGGCTAGGTCTATTCGTCATAGTTCCACAACTTATAAGCTAATCGCAATAGGTTTTAATACGACGACCTAACGATATCTCAAAGACCGATTTAACAATTGCTTCCTGTGGCAACCATTTTGGTCGAAATCTTTTCTATAAAATGATTGGAAGATTGTGTATTTGTTATTCAATCATATACCTATTATTGTGGACGAAATGTTTCAAACGACTGACTTTGGTATAAAACGTAGGTATTTTTAGGTTGAACAAAGAGTAATTAGTGTATATACGACCGGTCTCTATCTAGGTACCTACACTTAGCAACTAGACAAACGCTTTAGACAATTGAATTCATTATTGCACTTCTTATTAATATTAAACGTGCGAAAATTTGTGTTTGTTGAATTTTACACACAGTTCATATCTTGGATCAACATATTATATACGTTTTACTAGCTGACCCGGCAAACATTATTACTCAGGGGTATAAAAAATAGTTTACGACCTATTCTCAGACCTACCGAATAAACACGAAAATGGATGGTAGTATTTTAAGGATCTTACCTGAAGCAGCCATATGCTCACTAGTCCTTATAGGCTGGAACCCGACGAAGGGTATTTGCATGGACAGCAGCAGCCCCACAATGTAGAAGACCGTGTAGCTGACGAAGAGACGCTGGGAGAAGCGCCCCATGATCAGCAGTAAGAACACGTGGAGTGGGATCAAGTTGATGATAAACACGTAGCCACCCCATGCTGATACCTAGAGAACGAAATTAGTCAATATTAAATATGTCAAATTTTGCTGTTGCTTGTCGGTGTATTGTAATTTCACACGTTCTTTTTCCATGTTGGGTGTTAAAACGTTTGTAAGTCTGTTGTAAAACTGTTGGGAAAAGTGAGGACAATGTGTAACCCAAGAAAATCAAGATAAGTCGCGGTAGGCCGAAGTTATGGAGATATTAGTTTGATTCTAGTGATGTTACATTATACACAAAATAGACAGCCGCGTTGTAGCGAGCATTCTAGCAAAACGACAGTAAATTCAGCTCCGAAACTTTGCCCCGAGCTTTTTGCCGAGCCGAGCAGTTTAGTCGTTGTTTCGTCAACTCTTCATAAAAAATACGTTTTTTTGACGAGCATGTACTAGAGCGTTCGCTAGAATTAGAGTTTATGTTCGGCTCCTTTGGTTGCTTGTTCAGTTTGATAAATTTAAAAACGGATGCTCGAAAATATTGACAACAATATTACAATGTCTAATGGACAGAGAAAAGAGCAGTCTTTGGTCTCACAGCTGAAGAAACAGCAAATAATAGGCTTTGAATTAAATTCAAATACATGACATTAAAGTAAAATCTAATTCTAATTCTGTAGAATCTAGTTTAATCTATAATCCTATTAGTTGGAAATAATCTGTTAATGCTTATGTAGTTGTGGCCTGTATCAGTGTATAAATATTTACAAGCATTAGAAAGTATATATTTATGTTGGTGTGAATAACCTGAAGGTAAGTTACAGCATATTTACTATTTTGAGAGACAAAGAGCCAAAATTAGCAAAGTAGGTTTCTTTCCAGTTATTGAGAGCATAGTAATATTGATTTAGAATATTGAAGATATTCGAATTACTAATCATATGAAAAACTATGTACTTAAATGTTTTTTGTCTAGACAAAATACATAGAAACAATCAAGGTCAATAAAGTACACAACTTTATATTTAACAACAAAATGATAGATCAAATAGATTATGAAATAATGATCATGATCTTACCATGTAAAAGTAGGACAATGCTGTACAAATGGACCAGAAAACTGAACCATTCTTCAAACTCTTCAGCCATAGATAGTAGGTGAACTGGAGTGCAAATATGGCTATTCCTTCATTGTCATAGCTTCCCGCTACAGACCGACTGCTATAGCCAGGTACAATGGCTATGAAGCAGGCGGCAAACAAACCAGCTCCACGGGACCATAGCTCTGATGTTAACAAGTATGTGGCAATAGCTGTTAATCCACTAAAAAAAATAAAAATTATTATTTACTTACACATAAAAAAAAATCTGATTGTTTACAAGGAAATAATCTGAACATTTTTATGTAAAAGTGCATAAAATTTGTATTGTAACACCATAATAAAATTACACAGTCACACTTTTCTAAGATTATGATAAACAATATTGATAATGCATAAAATTTGTTTAGAAACCAGTGATCTAGATGGCTTAAATGATGTGTAAAAAATTACTGTTTACTATCTTCTTAAATACTTGAAGCATTGATAAGGTTGTAGTGTAACCCCTTTTCTAGTTTTGAAGATGATATTATTATTATCAGATATTAATATGATAATAGAGTCTTAGTTTGTTTTATCAATACCAATGGTAACCTAGATAACAGTGGAGGCGTTACCTGAACACAGGCGCGAGGAACACACAGATATCCCTAATGTGTATCGGAATATTTAAGGCGTGCAGGATCCAGTGTATCGTGCCTGACGTGATCATCAGGCCAGGATACACCGTACCCCCCACGATGCGGCCCAGCGGGTACCACGCGCGCTCGTCGAACCAGTTGAGGAAATTGTAAAACCCATGCTGCACCATATAGGCCGTGGATCGGTAGTTGAACCTAGAACACGTAGGCAATAAATGGAGGGAACCTAAACTCTTTTAGATTATTCATAATCAGTATTTTCTCCACACTTACCATGGGTCAAACTCGTGAATTATACTCTCGAAACGTATAACAGCAAATAGCCGGGACGCGAAACCGGCCAACCAAGCCAATGACAATACCGTAACAGTAATCAGAGTGCTGAAGCCGGTCGTATTGTTAAATAAACCTTTATTGCGGCCATCGCCCGGCTTCGCAGCTGAAGTCTGCGGCATCTTAGACGCTGATAAAACTATAAACTAGCCTAATAACTCACAACAACTATATTTTCATACATCAGTCCCAACAATTCGATTTAGAAGAAAATTGACTTTTTAGATGACTGACGTACGGACACGTACGTCTCTCTTCATATTAAGTTGCCATGCGCAAAAAACAAAATCCATGATAGAGTCGTTTTGTACGGTTTATAAAAAACCGGTTTAATTCTTGTGTTAGCTCGTCAGATGCAGCTCTATAAGTATTTATACATATGGCAACAAATAGCTCTCCATATTGGGATATTTTTTACAGCTGTTTGTTGACGTTGACATACATCATTGTAGTTAGTTTGATTCTCTTTGGTTGACATTTTGCTATCCATATCGTCGAACGTAAATAAATTACAACGATGAAAATATTGTAACAACTAATTACTTTCCGTATGAAATTGATGCTATTTAATTATTACAAATGTCTAATTATCAAGAAATTGTTAACTTAAACGTGGGAGGTACAAGGTAAGTAACAATATAAAGGAAAGTGTGTGGTAGTTATTTTTTATTCAACTTACTTTATACTTGTTATATCTTATTCTACGCTTTGACAACGTTAATAATCGCTCTAATTAAAGCACTTAGAAAGTATCATCAATTCATCAAATGAAAATCTTGTAGAAACTCAAACCACCGGAGATTTATTGCACTGGTGAAACCTGTAGATAAAAAACAATTATTGTTTATTTTTATGCCGGACGGACTTGTAAATCATAGCAAACATTTTGAACAATTTAAAAACTTAATTTTGATACCTATTTATAATTATTTTCCTAGTACTTTTAATATTGAAAATAGATTTTTGATAATTAATTAAATTAATTAATTATATTAATGTTATGGTATGTAGTTATAATAATAATATGCTATGTATTTATTTAACTATAAATATTGGTATTTCTTTTTTAAAATACATCTTTAAAAGTTTTTAATAAATAATGATCTACACAAATATTTAAGATGAGATATTTAGCCTTGTAACCTACATGCCCTATATTTCTACACTAGCTCCAACATTTTTTTTAAGTTTAACTAATTTTCAGATTCTCAACATCATGGCACACATTAACATGGGTCCCAGAGACATTCTTCACTGCACTTCTAAGTGGCAGAATACCAACGGTGCGGGATGAAACCGGTGCCATCTTCATAGACCGGGACCCAAACCTATTTGGTCTCATATTAAACTTCCTCCGTACTCGTGATATAGATCTTATTAATGTTAACATTAGGGCACTGAGACATGAATGTGATTACTTTGGTATAACTCCGTTAAGTAGAAGATTGGCATTATGTGATGAGATGAATCACTCAACCTGTGGTGATGTGCTGTTTTATGGTTATTTACCACCCCCATGTAAGTATAACACCTTTATTATTATTTACATAGTAAAAGTAACAGCATGGTCTCTAAACTGATGACTTGTAAATGTGGCAATGTAGAAACTGACTCAACAAATGGGGTAGATGACTGGGTATGAAAAGTCAAAATCTAATTAGTCCATCAGCTAGATAATTAAAATATATTAGACACATATGTATTATTATTTGCTTTTTCAAAATAACAAAACACAAAGTAGATAATGCTTGTTTCAAGTCTGGGTGTTCTTTGTGCATGTGATTTGAATGTTTGTGAAACCCCCCGCGAAACAAGGATTAAATACCTTAGTGCGGGAGTAGTTTTAAAAAAAAAACAAAATAGATAAAGCAAATCCAAGTTTAAAAGTGGGGGCTAATATCGTCATGCTTGTGTACAAATCCACGAAATTGTGACGTCATGCGACATTTCAAATGTATCGTCGTGTAATTGGTTACATAAAATATGAAAAAAAAATGTGTCTTATATTTTTTAATAATTTATCAGATGGACATTAAAAAAAAATAGTTTTGTACCCCACTGTATAGTGTAGTTGTGGTGTGTAGAATGTATCATGCTGTGTAAAGGAGATAGTTATATACTACTCTTTGTATAGCTCCATCTCTTTCTGTTTGAAATAATTCTGGTCTTACACTTGCAGCCTCATGTTAGAAAGAGCTTGTAATATCATAATCTTATAATTTTTTATCATAACAGATTGATTGCATTGATAAAACTTCACCCTCTGAACAATTAACAAAAGACAATCAACATTACACATATGAATGCCATATTTGTGAGTCATATTTACTTAGTACTGGAGACTCTGGTACATTGATTACAATGTTAGGCACTGAGTACAGTTATATGTTAGGTGTACAGGCAGACAAAGGAGTTTTGTTTTAGGTAATTAACTCTTGTTTTGCAATGTAACATGTATATTAACCTAGATGTTACATTGCAAAGTTCATAGGAACTTAGATAAATTTATGCTAATTAATTTTGTTGTTATCTATGAATAATCAATGATGCTATATTAAAGTATATCAGTAGGTACTCACATTTTTTATTTATGTACATTGATTTACATAAATAAAAAAATTAGTGATTAAATTGATTAGTCTAAATATTTAGGTATACACAAAGTAAATAAATAAACAGAGAAATTCTGTATTTTGGTTAAGGTTGATCAAAAGGAGCTCAGTTTATTAACAAACTTTATGTTGTTTCATTTATTTATAGATGGCTTTCTTTCATTATTTATTTTATTAGCAGATATATATAGTTAGTTTTATTGACGACCTCCGTGGTCGAGTGGCGTACACACCGGTTTTCAAGGTGTCACCAGCTCTGAGGTCCCGGCTTCGATCCCCGGTCGGGTCACACCCGGGCCCGAGACAATGTAGAAAAGGGGTTTCTACATTATCTCGGGTCTGGGTGTTAGTGGTACCTTCGTTGTCTCTGAATTCCATAACACACGTGCTTTAGCTACTTACTTTAGGTTCAGAGCAATGTATGTGATGGCCACATTTATTTATTATTTATAGTTACGGTAATCTATCACCAACCAAGTTGCAGGTGAGTTTACTATAAAATCATAGCAGTATGATGACAAAATATGTGTCTTTTCAATAAGTAAGGCAGGTATCATTACAAAAAGTAAACTTTGCTTCGGTTTCACCTTTCAGTGCATGTGTTATTCAGTTTCACAATACTGAGCATACATCACATTACCTCTAGTCTTTATAATTATTATGGAATTCCTCAACAATGAGCGTGTTTAATAGTCAGTACATCAGTACCTTTATTTCAAAGCAACAGGGTTCATTTTCTCAATTTCTTTGTTCCTCGACGTTCCGTCCAGTATACACGACATTATATTTTCATTATACAATCAGTCCAAGACAATGCTGTTGACTTGATTACTTTACTTCACACATAGCTTAGATCCCAATCACCAACTATGTATATTTCGCAGTGAATACGGCGTTGCCAAACGGCAGCACTGCACGGAACGGCAACAGTTGTTCGCGGAAGAACTCGACGGCTTCAAACACAGATGTGGCGGTTAATAGAACACACTCCAGGAATTCGTCACTAGATCTTCGAACCGTTGGCAGGATACCCTCACAAGATCAGTTAAGGTTTGTACAAAATGGTAGATTATTAGATGTGTAACACGAAGCTTGTGCAGTTACTAGTTCAGTAAGAACGAGGAGCAAAAAGTATAACTGAGTTCTTAAATATGGTCTACCTATAGGTTGGTATATTTTATCAGTTAGGTATATACTTTAATTATTAACAGTAAATAAGCTGTGAATATATTCTAAAAAAAAAACGACCTCTTTAGTCGAGTGGCGTATGGCGGTTTTGATTCCCGGACGGATCAATGTAGAGAAACCATTTTTCTACATTATCTCGGGTCCAATCAAAAGTTATACGAAAAGCGTGACCAACAATATATACAAACAAAACGTGAATAAATATGACACATCAATGTTGTAGTAAATACCTCCATGTAAATAGGTAATTGAATGCAAAACTAATTGTTGGTATAATTCGCAGTCGATGCGGCAGAGGTCACTCGAGAGCAGCCTCGTTAGGCAACGCAGACTGCCACAAAGGACATCGACCGCCAGACAGTACGTATTAATTAATATGTTATGTAATTATAATCAAGCATCGCTATTCAAGAATTCATCAATTATATATAGAAAGCCGAAAGAAAAAAATATTTATTGCCACAACAGCTTAACAACTAGACGCAACATAATAATTTATTAAATCAAAAGTAAAACACAGACAGTAACAAAAACAAAAATATTAAACAAAAGAACAACAAATTTAAACAAAATAAAAAATTTGAGAGGTGTCAAGGGACACCCGGATGGAAATTTAATATATTTACACACACACACACACACACACACACTCACACACGCATATATATACATATACCTATATACACAAATAAAAATAAAACTAATAATAAAAATATATGAACTCTGTCTATTCTTTCGTACACGTCATAGATGCGCGGGACTTTGTAAACACAATAGCAAAAAGTGTCGTTACAACTTTTGGTAAGAATTTCCGTCTAGCCCCCTTTCGCAACGCGCCATAAGGAACTTTGTTCCAATAAATTATTATTATTATTATTATGTGATAGTTATTCAATATCTTGAAAACAAGTGAAGCTTTGAATTGTAACCTCAAAATACCTAATTTCAGGTAAACAAAAGTTGTAATTGAGTCCTGGGCCGCAACTACTAAGTATTGCCTATTTTTTGTACATTGGCCCCGATCCTGTTAAACCCACACTAAATTTATTTTAGGTCATTGGTATCTTTTTCACTCGTACACAATTAGAAAAGGACAAACGATAATTGGAGCTGTCAAATTTAGTTTTGAGTAAAATTCTCATACAAATCTAAGTGATGTTGTCTGACATTTCTAAGTTAGTTGTTGCCGTCCTTTTCTCACTCTATATTATGTAAAAGATAGCAACGGTTTAATTTTGATTTAGTTAGCGTACAAGAGAATCGGGCCATGGGGCCGTAATTTATAGTGTCTTAAATTTAGATTGAACCTTACGAGGCTAAACCACCTTTGTAGACGTCGGTTTATTTTTTTATAATAAAATAACCCTTTACCTTTTTATTACCATTATTTTTTAAACACCATAATAGGGATGTTTCCTGGGTATGAAAAGTTAAAATCTATTTAGTCCGTCAGTTAGATAATAAAAAAATATTAGACACGTATTTTTTCTTTTATCAAAACAATAAAAAAATACAAAGATACACCGCTTTAAAGTTTCGGAGTAGGGGCTTATGACGCTACGCCTCGCTAAAAATCGTAGCGAGGAGTGACGTCACGCGTAACTTCAGTTCTCTGTATTTTGATCATTTTTTGTTTGCAGGAAAAAAGAAAAAATACGTGTCCAATAAAATTAATTAATCTACAAGACGGACATTAAAAAAAAAATAGGAAACAGGCCCATTCATTTGTAACATACAAAAATCTTGTAAGAACTCTTGTAAAGTTATAAAACATCACATCGTAATCTTACGTCTTATTTACAGTGAGTTCATGGTCGGATAGTATGAAGGTTCAAATTATCAAAGCGCACCACAACTGGGTTGCTGTGGCGTATACACACTTCGTTACCGGCTATAGGTATGTTTAACTTTATCTCTTTATATTTGCATGTAAGTATTCATTACCCGTACATAAGATATTATGTTATCGCAAATGGAGGTACAGTCTCGTTATATTGATTGGCGGAGACGATTATTGAGATTTGTAACAAATTTTATTTTAAATCGCTAGTCTCAATTTTAAATCCTAGTTTCGTGTTAAAATTAATATAATATAGTTAAGAATAAGAATAAGAACATTTATTTGCTAGAAACATGGTTTACAAGTTGTTAGGTATTATGTAGGTAGTACAGCATGTTTCACCGTAGACTATGATGGCATGCAAAATTTTCAGTTGTAATACAATTATTATTATTATAATGAGAATTAATTACATTAAATATTAAATTATTACATTTACAACGAATTCGAGTAACAAATCATGTATAAAATCAACAATTAGCACTAATATATTATCAAGATAAGTTTTGATACAAATGTCAAATCTCTATTTCAAGTATAAGGCCGCACGTTCACGGGTTGCTACAGCAGACGTGCCGCCCGCACGGACTTCTGCTGTAGCAATACCCTAACACCTTAACTAAAGAACAAAAAAATAATTACCCTCATTGAACGAGTTATGTAGACTAATTTTCCATATTATTAAAACGTGTTCACGGGTTGTTTAAGTAAGTCAGTTACTAAATATTGTTTTGAGTTTACTCAGTACATCCTTCTTCATTCCATAATTCAGACTGATAAGGATAAGTCATAAGTTAGTAGGATAAATTATTTAGAGTGTAAATGTTTCAAATGACAATCGATTTTTGATCTGTATCTATTTATATACAGATTGACAGACTCCTGCGGCTGGTACGTGGTATTCCAATCGCCGGTCCAAGACTCAGTTATAGAACGGATAGCGTTGAACGCTAAGACGGGCGGAGGTGGGGGGACATCGAGCGGTAACAACGCTACCGGAACTGACGTCATGCTGGGCATTGCTAGCGGTGCTCACGTGAGGCTGTGGGCGTTCTCAACTCACAGCGAACCTGTAAGAAGGACTTTAGTCGGTAAGTAAATCAGCAGAGATCTTGAGCAATGAAGTAGGAGGAAATTTCAAGGTACAAGTGAAGATAAATCGAAAGCAGAGTGCGACCATTCGCATTGACAAGCGCGAATGTTATTTCTACTCTCACACTCAGGCAACTAAAAATCGTTTGTTGTGAATTTAATATTTTAAGTTATTTGCCGATAAATATATATAAATATGTATATATATATATATAGCTTTTGCCCGTGGCTCCGCCCGCGTATAACGTATATGTCATTATCGCAGCAAAAAGTAGCCTATCTCCTTTCTTGGTTACTCCATACCAAGTTTCATTACAATCGGTTCAGTGGATTATCTGTGAAAGCGTTACAAACAGAAAGACAGATAGACTTACTTACTTAAATATTAGTATGGATTTAGTTAATGACAATATAGATACATATTGTATTTATATCTTATTCCCATATTTGGTAGAAAGGTAGTCGAGACGTATTTGCATTATTTTTTGTTTAACCTCATTTTGTAAAAAAAGTAATAACTACATAATCGTATCCTTTTGTACAATTATTTAGTGATATTATTCATGTCATTCTTTGAATCAGTTTGATTGATAAAATAATTTCTGATTAATTGTTTATTGCGTTTATTAAACTGAATGCCGTCAAAACAAAGCGACATGATGGTAGATATCCTATCAGATAGTCATGCATCCAAATTATTTTTAAATAATTAATTATTGCAATAACCGGATTAAATAATAATATAAACCATGTCCAACAGTCTCGACGTGGATAGCGATAACGATAGCGATATTGGTTAACTTAAAATAAAATATATCGATTGTTATCAGTATCTCCTAGAACTTAGTCGCAAACCAACCAGATTTATCGCCCTTGTCGGCGTAAGGGCAATACCTAGAAGAGTCTGCAAGCTTGGACGCTTTATTTACCGTTATTTATTAATATACGTTAGACATATTTGAGATGGGAAAAAACAATTAAACTCGCGGCACTGTTACCGTTACCGTGACACTGTTACCGTTACCGACACTCCACCGACTCTGTACATAAGTATGTACATAAATGTGATTGTTCAATTTTTCATTTCTCTTCTATCGGCAATCCCGGAGTGTTTTCAGTAGCTACTTATTTACCTAAATGTTATTTTTATTACATTACATACTTTATTCCCCAGGTACATTTAACTTAGGCGTTCGCGTAGAACACCTACTCTTCGTCGGGCCCCAACTGGTAGCGCTTAGCGGGGCCGGCAGTCGAAGTAAAGCCGGCGTCTGGCACACGAGCACACAACACTGGCAGACACAGGACGTGGCACATCTAACAACGTATGATACTGCCGGATCGTTCCTACTGCTGGGTACCGCGACAGGAGCTATTAATTATATCGGTAAGTTTTGTTTTGAAGGAGAAAAGTATATAAAACATTTCGGATAGTCGAGTGGTAGTTCATCACGCCATTACCACTGTATGCGCGACATGCTGCAGGTTCGTTTCGGTCCCTGCATGGGTCAAGCATTTCTGTGATCCACAAATGCTTGTTCTAAGTCTGGGTGTTATTTGTGCATGTGACTTTTATGTTTGTAAAAGCCTGCAAAACGGGACACAAGGTTTGAATTCCTTAGTGCGAGTTGGACTCGCGCATGAAGGGTTCCTTGCCATTTTATGGCAACCTTGGTATTTCCTGTATTGCTTGCCACCCAAATATTAATTCAAAGTTTTTTTAACGCCAGATATGCAAAAGTTCCCGCTGCGCATGAAAGACAATGATCTGCTCGTGACACAGCTGTACAAGGATCCAAACCAGGAGCCCATCACAGCCATATCTGTTTATTTAACGCCAAAAACAAGTAAGTAATGGTCACTTATGTTAAAACCTGTTTCAGAACTTATTTGACATGAGTTAAAAGATCAGAAATAAATTAGATAAAAAAGTATTTTACCTACATCATTTCTTGAAATCCAAGCTAATCCCAATGCAGCTTTTGCCGTGAAAGCACAACAGACATACAGAATTAACTTTGCATTTATAAAGGTAACTAGCTGTTGCCCTCAGCTCCACCCGCTTAATTGTCGGTTAACGTGACAAAAAATAGCATATGTCCTTACTTAGGATCCAAGCTTACCCCATACCAAGTTTCATCCAAATCGGTTTCGTGTTTTAGTCGTGAAAGCATAACAGACAGACAGATTCACTGTCGTATTTATAATAATAGATGGATAAGTTATTACGGTATGTCCAGCAATGGACGAAGATAGGCTGTTGATAATGATGATGATGAAGTTAGTTTGGATGTATATATATTGGGTTTTTAAGGAATAATCAGTAAATCTATCAGAAAACAGTAAATTTTTTAACATGTTGATGCTTTTTTTTCCGTTTTGATTGTATGGTGTAACTAGAAACATAATTCTACGTTCAGATTTATGCGGCAACTGGATAGAGATAGCGTACGGCACTCGCTGCGGCTCCGTGCGCGTCATAGTGCAGCATCCAGAGACGGTGGGCCACGGCCCGCAGCTGTTCCAGACCTTCACTGTGCATCAGAGTCCTATCACTAAGGTAATTAATACAACGTAAATGAAAACTGAGGTAACTTTTTAGTTTTATTAGAAATCTAATGTATTAATTTGACGAAAAATACAAAATTTTTGTTGTTACTTCTAGAATACAGGAAAATGGAACACCGATTTCTGATCTGCCACTCCTAAAATCTTGAACATCGTCACACCATCTTCTTGAACATTGTGTATTTAACAAATACTCAGACATAGATTAATATTGTACTACTTATTACTAGTTCTTACATATCAGATAATTTTGACGTTAAAGGAAAACGAAAGAATTCTAGCAATACAGAATAATAGATAAAAATATTAAAATGATTCAAATTTTCCT
Source organism: Diachrysia chrysitis (assembly GCA_932294365.1). Lineage (NCBI taxonomy): Eukaryota > Metazoa > Arthropoda > Insecta > Lepidoptera > Noctuidae > Diachrysia > Diachrysia chrysitis. The sequence goes on from OW028661.1 coordinate 7,724,057, forward strand.
TGGACACATCGCATTGGCCATAACTTCCTAACAACTGCACCAAATTAGATCACTCTTTTTTTATTATGTGTCTTATTGTAAGGAGAAGGTTTTTAAAAAAGAAAATAATGCGAAGCCGGGTCGGGCATCTAGTATAGTAATAAATATATATTTAATATATTTATATAAATAATAAATATATATTTTTCAAATCAACTTCTTTATCCCTAGGTATCGCTATCAGAGAATCACTTGGTCTCAGTGTGTAGCGAGTACAACCACGTGCGAACGTGGCGCGTCACTAGATTCCGAGGGATGATCTCCACGCAGCCCGGGACCACGCCCAAGGCTGCTTTCAAGGTGCTGGCGCTAGAAGCACCCACTGCGCAGCCGCATAATGACTGTGGTAAGTTGATCATTACTAACTGAGGCCTTAACAAGAACACTATTTTAAACAAAACTCGGTGGTATCGCGAGTCGAACTGATACCACCGCCGACAGCTCATGCGATGCGTCAGCTCATGATTAGGGACTCCTATTGAGTCTGAAACTAGTCGAGCGATCCCGAGAATATGCGTAAGTAAACCGTTTTGTTTTAAATAATTATGAATACTCCTCACGAAAGTTATACAAGAACACTATATACAAAGTATATGTAACGTATGTGGAACACCGTTCTCCATTCAAGTTATGACACTTCGATTGAATAGTTTTTCAATAGCTTTCGGGCTCTGAACTATTTCCCCGTCCTCTGAATCCACACACATAAAAAATGTTCGCTGTTTAACTATTGTGTCTACTGCGAGAACAGAGGAGTTGTTAAAAAATTGCTTTAAGCTCCTACTTGCAAATTATCCTTGATACCTAAAAAATTCTATACCACCTCCCCCAATACTGAGGTTTTAATTCTTGACATCTGTTATAAAATTACTAGTATTATTTTGAATTATTTGGGGAAGACATTTAAATAAATAAAGTTACACTTTAAATTTTTTATACATGCAAATCACTTCACATTTTGATCGCGGGCAGAGTGAGAGCGAGATTGTCGTTGCGCCATTTTGATTTTCCACTTATTGACTCTTGGCACAAATTTGTTCTTACTTATCTCCTCATTTGAGGAGTTTATGTACTGAATAAGTGTAGTGATGATGACTTTATGAAGACATTGTTGCAGGTCCCTACGGCGAACAGGATGAAGAGCAGATATTCATTCAGAAAGTCGTGCCCGACACAGACACGTTGTACGTGCGGCTTGCTTCGAATGGCAAAAGGTACCGTGTCATATCATCTCAATTTCTGTAGCTTATTTCTATTTTCCGACCAGGATACTTGCAGATTACAGAAATTGTATTTTTATAATTTATGCTTCATTCACAAATAGACAAAATATTTTTGAATTCTCTTGCAACGGAATATCGCCAAAAAAACATATCTTTTTGTGTAGTACCAAGGTTGACATGTTCGGGTTTTTAGGAAATCTAGAGGCACAATCCTAGTTTAAAGCACCGCATTTCCAAGACAAAGAGTTTGAATTGTTTGCTTATATCTTATATTCTACTACATACCTATGATTTGACTGGCCGGTTGGTCTAGTGGTTAGTGGCCCTAACTGCTAAACCAGAGGTCGTGGGTTTGATTCCCACCCAGGACAAATCTTTGTGTGATGAGCATGATCATTTCATCATGTTCTGTGTCTGGGTGTAATTTATATAGTCCAGTCATTTAAGCTTAAATTAGGTAAAAATCTCGGAATTCGAGATACCTAGCTGTAAGTCTGTAAATACTTGTATATTGACTACTTAAAAGTTGTCTCAAAACCTACATATGGTAGGGTGTACGCAACTATTAAATTTCAAGGTCAAAGGTCACAAAAATCGGTTTTTTGTAAATATCTCATTTCTTATGGGTTTTTGCTATTTGTATTTATTATCAATATTGTAGAATACAAAATTCTCTATAAATTTTTTATATACGGTGAACCGTTTTCGAGATAGAGGGCGGAGAGCAATCAACATTTCAAACGTGTATATTATCAAGTTCAAACTTGGTTAGGGCATGATTTGGAACCCCATTACCCCAGGTACGGGGTTGGGCAATGCGAAACGATTTTTCTTGGAGCCTATCATGACAATTGTACCACCTGCTCCAGAAGATTTGCTAAATACAATTTTCTGCAACTGCAAGAGTGGTTGTGGTTCGCGATGCGGATGCAGGAAAGCGGGCTTGCAATGCTCTTTAGCTTGTCGCCAATGTAATAGGCAAGCTTGTCTCAATGCTCTACCATATCAGAGCGACATTAACGAAGATGGAACCTTTGACCCCGAAATCATGGAAGAACTGAGTCAAATGTGGTTGAAGACGATAATGAAGACCATTTTGAAATTTGCCAGCAGCCGGAAGACGACGATAAAGAGGAAGAAGATGATTAAAATTATAAATTGTAGTTTTTTCACTCTTTATTCCATTTTTTTAGTTTTAATAAAAAAAAATGTATTAAATGATATTTTTTAATAAAAAGATTAATTCATAATTTATTTGTTTTTTTTTCATCATGTAAGAAGTTATTATTATTAATTAGGTTAAAATTCAAATATAATTCCTACATTTTCATTAACAATTCTGCAATTACATGGGCAGGTAAGTGTTGTTAAATAAATTAATACTAATTAAAAAGTGGATAGGTTAGGAAAAAAATTATAAAATATAATATACCTAATAGTTAATAAAAATTGACAAATATTTATAATCATTGATTTATCGATAGTTCATCAACTATATATGGCGCGTTTTCGACCGGAGGCACCGGATGACCTGAAGTGATGCTGTGACCGCGCGCTCTCCGCCCTCTATCTCGAAAACGGTTCACCGTATAAAAAAACTTTTTAAACAAAATTTGTACAGAATTTCTATTCTACAATATTAATAATAAATACAAATAGCAAAAAACCCATAAGAAATGAGATATTTACAAAAAACCGATTTTTGTGACCTTTGACCTTGAAATTTAATAGTTGCGCACACCCTACCATATGTAGGTTTTGAGACAACTTTTAGGTAGTCAATATACAAGGATTTACAGACTTACAGCTGGGTATCTCGAATTCCGAGGTGAACTTACTATAATGACTGGACTAATAAGTATGTTTATCAGTTGTCTAGTTGCCATAGTACTGGCTCTGCCTAGTTTGGGATCAGATAGCCGTGTGTGAGTGATCCCAACATATTATTATATATTATATTTCACATATACTATTTACATGATATGTAATATATTTCCACAGAGTATGCACGATCCGTTCGGTAGACGGCTCTGCGGTATCATGCTTCGTAGTAGCGGAGTGCGAGGGCGCGCTGCGGCCGCGGCGGCTGTTGTTCTGCGGCCATAGATCTGGAGCCACCCAGATGTGGGACCTAACTGCACCGATAGATAAAGCTGTTAAATTACAGCCAGTTGCTGGTACTGCAGGTAAGAGTTATGGAGCTCCGGCAAAGGCAAGGACGGGACCGGGGTGTTTTTAGTTGGTGTAAGTCCGACATATCCCCACGCCGTGCCCTCGGTGTGGGTTGAAATAATTAGAGTTTCACCCCGATAAAAAAAAATAAAAAAGGTAAGAGTTATGGAACTTAATTTCAAAATGAGTATTACCTTGTCGTCTGAGATATATTTTTTTTAGTTTTTATTTTTTCGACTTACCTCAGTGCTGATTTGCATTTTAAGAATGCCTTTAATGCTTTTACTAACGTATACTTTGCCTACCTATTTCTGCTTATCTATTCACCGGCAGCCACAATAGGCATGTGTCCTAATTTTTTTTTAATCCTCCTGGTATATTAATGAATTTTATTGGACACGTATATTTTATCTTTTTTTCCTGCAAATAAAAAATGAGCAAAATACAGTGAATGGAAATTTCGCGTGACGTCACTACGTGCAACAATTTATGCGACGGCGTGGCGTCATAAGCCCCCACTACTGAACTTTAAACCGCTGTATCTTTATAATTTTGTATTGTTTTGATAAAAGAAAAAGTACGTGTCTAATATTTTTTTATTATCTAACTGACGGACTAAATCTATTTTAGTTTTTCATACCCGGTCAACATCCCTATTATACAAACATTTGTTCCCTACAGCAGTAGAAGGCGACGACTCTCCCTTGCCAGACGGCGGGCCGTCCCCGGACGAGCTGGTCCGCCTGCTGTCCGCGTGCGACCTGGACGCGGCGCCGGCCCCGCTGCCGCACTCGCCCAACCGCCCCATACAGGCGCCATGAAACTCGCTCTGCGGAGCCCTGCGCAGGTTCTACTCCTTGGTCGTCAACGCTTGATGCGATGATGGCGTATGGTCTTGGTGTCTTGATTTTAGAAGATGTTTCACTTACTGATTTTGTTCACAATCACATCCAATCATCACATGCCTACCACTTTTTCAAACTATACTGAGATCCAGTACCAGTCTTACTGGATTCAGCTCATTTAGCTGAATACCAGTATGTTATATGGAGCGACTGCCTCTCTCCAATCTTTTTTGAGAAATGAAACAGTAATATCCTTCCGTCGACTTTCTTTGGTTGATAGTTACGACTATCACTTATTAACTTGTACTTTTACTGAGGAAAATAAATAGAAGCACATATCTTAAATTTAAAGGTGACTGAACTATTGTAACAATAATCAGGGTGTTACTGAAAATGTATATTTATCCGAAAGGGGTGAAGAGTGCATCTGGCATAGAGTCAGTTAACAAAATTCTAGCTCAAAATCGGTTCTTAAATTAAATAATTGATATACGAATTTTCGCATCAATCAATTGACACTAAAAATCATAACAAACGTGTAACGGTCAATATCATGTATTCTTACGTCACAAGCTATAATTAAATGTTAAGATTTATCGCTTCAACGGTCTGGATATGATTTACCGTAACACCCTGTATAAGTAGGCCATAAACATCTTTCTGGTACAAGACACATACCATACGCGTTTCGTGTTTGAATATGCTTTCATTGTTATATTTAAAGCGGTGATAGATAGATGTAATTATAATTAACGATTGCATGTTAATATTGACCAGCATAGAGCAAAATAATCAACTTGTATTCCGAATTTCAAAGAACATTAGTCAAGGTATTTTGTGACCCCAACACTTCTTTTATTAAACAAAGTTCCCCTGCTGCGCCTGTCTGTCTGAACGCGAAAAAGTCAAAAACTACCAAACCGATAGTGATGAACGGATAGTGATTCTAGAGGAAGGTTTTTGTATAATTCATTAATGTTTGGTCTACCCCTGCGAAGCCGGGGGCGACGGAATAGTTTTTTTTTTATAAAAGTTCATTATACAGTTGGTATGCACATTGCCTTATATTGTTGATGAATGAATATTTACTAATCTATGGAAACTATTGGTATTGCTATATGCATTAAAAGGTACCTGTTTTTACGAATTATTCAACGCAGTAAACATAATGATTAAAAACTGCCCTCAATCAAAAACAGAGTTATACAAAAATTTATATCTATTAATCTTTACCTAATATTATAAATGCAAAAGTAACTCTGTCTGTCTGTCGCGCTTTCACTCTAAAACTACTGAACCGATTTAAATCAAATTTGCTACACAGATAGTCTAGAGTCTAAGAAATAACATTGGCTACTTTTTGCCGTGATAATCGAAATCCACGCGGGCGAAGCCGCGGGAAACAGCTCGTAATATTATAAATGCGAAAGTGTGTGTGTATTATGTCCGTCTGTTACACTTTTACGGCTAAACCTCTGTACCCGTTTTTTATAAATCTTGGTATGGTGCCTCGCGTTACCGACCTTCTGTCATATCTAAAATCAAACGGCCCAGACATAATCTCTCCTACCCCGACGATAAAACAACGCTTCTCCAAGAAGCATTCGATTTAGCTAGCAGTAGCAATACAAAACACAACCGCCGTATATTACGTCCTCGCCGGCGAGGACCGTCGCGTATAAATAATTGTAACGTAAATCTTATCCCCCCGTCCCTAGATCAAGCTGGCCCGAGCCGGGCAAACTAGCAATAAAAATATGTCCTTAAATAATAAAAACTTAGATCCATCCCTTGCTGTTTTTGCCTTATTAAGATTGTTAGCAACGCACTAAGTCGAGGTCCGAACCCCACAGGGGTGCCCTTAGTGAACGTTGCTGACGTGGTTAGTTTTTCTATTGCTCTGGCTGGAGGCCCTTAAGGTTCTCGCCAAAAGTCCGGTGAAGCAGTCAAAGCCTGCGCTCAGGCTCACTGCGTAAACCTCATAAAGAAAAAAAAACCTTGGTATGGTGTAAGCTTCGGTCCCAAAAAAAGGCATAGGCTACTTTTTGTTGCAATGACCGACACCAACGCGGGCTGCATCGCGGGCAACAGCTACTCACCTAATAAAAGTCAAACCGCCTCTTGGGGGCAATTATAAATATATGCTAATGTTCTTTGAAAACTAAAAATCTTATAAAATATTGCCAATTTATGCCTTAATCGTACACTCAGAATGTTATGACGTATTTGTGTCTGTATAGGAAATTATTTAATCGTGTTATTTCATTAGATTAAATTTATTGCAATTTTATACTTCAAGCGTCCGCCTATTAATTCACTCATAATTTTCATCGCAAAGTAATTTTATAATGGGTATTGCAATCGATTAAAAATAGTTGATGTGATAGAGGATTCTAGAAATTGTAGATGGCAGCATGTTGATGCTGCAAGAGACTGGAAAATACTAACAATATTTAACCTGTTTCACTTTACTGTTCACTAGGTCTATATTATATTATGGAACACTTGCTTAAGTTCGTGAGGTTATCTGCTATAAATAGGGATGTCGACTAAGTAAAAATTTATTAATATCATGTAGAAAAAAAAATCTATAAGACACGTATTTTTTTCTTTTACTAACTTTACGACAGTACATCGATTTGAAATGTCGCGTGACGTCACACTTTCGCATATTTTGTGGTATCGTGTAACGTCATAAGCCCCCACCCGTGAACTTTGATTCGCTTTATCTTCTTAGTTTTTACTTATTTTGAATAGCAAAAAATACGTGTCTAATTTTTTTTTTCTATCTTACGGGCTCAGTAGATTTTTACTTTTAATACCCAGTCAACATCCCTATTTGATATATTTTTAAAGCTCTTATATTACAGGGTTTATAGAAATCGCATAAGGATATAAACAGATAATGCACTAGGTATATACCACCTGCGACAACTAGTTTTTCAAATAGACAAAATAAACTTTTTCTTTGTCGATTTTCTCTTAAAATATCTCGTATTTTCTAAACTGAATAAATATTTGGTTTCCAAAATTCATATTCAATACGGATACCAATAGATCCTATATTTTAAGTTGTCCTATAGTTAAGTACCTAGTGCAAAAACTGCATAAAGATAGAGAGGAATTTAACGAGTCTCGAACTAAGTATGCCAGCGATACAACATATTTATATTAAGGTTTTATTACATGTCGTTTTTCTATGTCGAGTGCGAACTTTAAAGGCGTGTAAGACTGATTTGATTCAGAAGCTCAATAACGATCAAATTCAATATTCTCTTGAATTCTTTATTTTTGAAAATGATATTTTGTATATTTAAGTATAATAATTTTATGTTAAAGCCGACTCTCCACCGCTACTTAAACTAAGTTAGTTTAGCTCGCAAAGTTAATCTAGTTTTACATACATGATAGCTTACCAGGCATAGTTTGAAGTGGACGCACATGTATGAAATTTTTTCTGTAATATAAACTATGCGACCTAAACTAGCTTAGTTTAGCTGACGGTGAACGGTCGATTATAAACGTGTATGTATATGTTACTGGAACAATTAAATTAGATAGATGTGATGAATTTTATGCAATTGTTTCTTGTTAATTTCACATTGTGGTGTATGTAATATATTTATATCAAATGCATTTATTAACGGAGTGTTAACTATGTATTGTAAACAGGCAAATATATGTTTTACTTTAACTTTGTAAGCAAACAATTCAAGAACTTGTACTTCTTTTTTTTCTATAGCAACTATGCTGGTGTTAATAACTAATATCAAGCCTCAATTTACAAGGCGTACTTAAAATTTAATAAATCGCCATATCAAAACTTTAGGTGTTTTAAGATGTAACACATACGTGTCTTGTTAAATATTAACATAAACTTTTAAAGATCTAACATTATTTTCTTTATTCTTGTTTAACTTTTAATTGACTGTTTAATTTTGTTCCACTGCAGGGAACATAAAATATACCTTGGGTTAAAGTAAACTGTATATTTGTCTATTAAATTTTTATATTTGTGCGTCTTTAATCGAGTGTATGCTATTTATATTGTAAAATAGATTGAAAATTAGAGTTGTTCCTAGATATTACAAAATTATGTATATATGAAGTAAATAAAATATTATTTACATATAAATTATGTTTATTATTGACAATCGTAGTGTTTGTGTTAGGATTTTTTTTTATATAACCTTTTAGGTGTCCCACTGCTGGGCAAAGGTCTCCCCCAATTTGTTCCAGGATCTTCTGTCTGAAGCCGCTTCCCACCAATCCGGCAAATAGCGATCGATATCGTCTCGCCAGCGTCTTTTCGGCCTACCCCGTTTTCGAGTTCCGGCGCTGGGTACCCACTCGGTGGCAATTCTCGCCCATCTATCCAGACCCATGCGGCCAATATGACTAGCCCAGCTCAATTTTAACTTATTATAATTATTATTTATTGGGAATCACAAACCTGTTCCCAACCCTAGCTCTAAATATTTTTAAAGTAAAAAATATACTTATTTTCTAAAAGAAAAGGTGTTTAAAAAATAATAACCAAATATATATATTATCATGTATTTTATTCCATGACAAGTAATATCGTTGTTTCACAAACATACTCACATCACAAATCATTATAATTAGTATTAAAAATAAAAACAATACATCAATTGACTAGTGAGGCAATATGTTGCAATGTACCCATGCGTGCAAACCCTGTCTAAATTATTATTTTTACGTATTTACAGTAACATCAAACATATGGCACAAAATAATAAATCTTTCATTTCACCACTACTGCAATGGGGTAGACAACTTTTTTTTAATTTCCTTCATGTAGTACATTAAGAAATATTAGACACGTATTTCTGGACGACCTCCGTGATCGAGTGACGTACACACCGGTTTTCAAGGTGTCGCCAGCTCTGAGGTCCCGGGTTCGATCCCCGGCCGGGTCAATGTAGAAAACCCGTTTTCTACATTGTCTCGGGTCTGGGTGTTTGTGATACCTTCGTTGTCTCTGAATTCCATAACACAAGTGCTTTAGCTACTTACTTTGGGTTCAGATAAATGTATGTGATGTTGTCCACATTTATTATTTCTTATTTTACGTAACTCAAAACATGATGATAGACTGATTTGAAATGTCGCATGTCGACATTGTATAATTTATTGTATTATTTAGAATGAAATTTCACATGTCTACCAAAGACAAAATAGGCAGAACAATGTTTTAATTATTATACACCTATTTCATGGTGAATAATTATTTGATTTGATTTTGATGTCACAACTTCGTGCGTTTTGTACGCAAGCATGACGTTATTAGCCCCCACTCCTAAACTTTGATTTACTTTATCTACTTTTCTTACTCTGAAAAAGCAATAGTTACTTTTTAGATTTTAACTATTCATACCCAGTCTACCCCATTAGAAGTATTCTAAGCGAAGTTTAGAGTTTTCAAAAACTACCATTCTCTTATCTGCTGAAAGTAAACAGGCAGAAGTGGTGAAACAAGCTATGTTAAAACATCATAAAAAGCGCTTAAAACAGACAAACATTCAATATAAATTTCGATCAAATCACATCAGGTAATCATAATTATTTAACACATTAGAAATAAGACACTGCACCCGGAAACATTACTGCGACATCGGAATATATACCAATTACGTATTTTGAAAATACTTTAAACATTAAATTACACTAATTAGTGTCTACATCTGCTTTAAATTTTAGTTAATATTGTGCTTGTACTTATTTTATGTAATCATTGTTTTGAATCTTAATCGACACAGGTGCATGAACATGGTTTAGCCTGTATTTACCAAAATAGAATTTCATAAAACACCTGGAAAATAAATAATGCCATTAATTCAATATGAGTAAAAAAATATAGCTTTGATAATTATCCCCTTGACACAATTAAAAAGTTAACTGCAATAATAAAGAGCTCCTAAATATACAATACTGACAATTCAAAGCAAGTGTAGACACGAAAACAACAGTAAATCATAATAATTATCATTCATTATATCCCTGACAAATATAAGTAGAATTAAGATATCTAACTATTTGTTATAAGTATACTGTGATTAGAATTCTGAGGTAAACTCCTTACTTATGTATTCAGCGATGAGCAATACTGTAGTGTTACTATTTAATTATAACAAAGACATATTTTACACTGGTAATACTGTTCTACAGGTAAATACACCACTAAGGTAATTAATTAAAATCAATTTTTACCTGAGCAACTTGGTGTAGCTTACCTTTAGAAGTACAGTCATAGCATAAAAATATTTAGCCATTAAATTATTGAAATATATTAAGTGACTACATGCAATAAAGTAACTACAGTCAAAGTGAAACCTACAAACTAGTCATGAACTATAAATGATGGGTCATCAATTCACATTTGTCAAAAACCTACTTTCAAACTACGCAAAAACTTGTATAATGAAATGCAATTTGTGAAAAGCGAAATCTAACTAACTCTCATAAATTACACTGTGGATTAAGTCTTTTAGGCGTTTTAATTCGATAATCGGCTACAAAGACATACAACAACCACACACACAAAGAACCATTGTAGGTATGTTATATATTTTGGTAGCAGATTTCTAAGCTGGTACTATTGGCATTATAATTAGTGATTCAGGTTTCCCAATGTAATCTGTTATCATAAATATCAGGATTAGTCAGTGGAGTGAGCAGAAGACACCACAGGCCGAATCCTAATAGGAAATTAAATACAATTAATACCCGTTGTAGAGGCGCGAACTCTGTTATTTCTGCGAAGTTCGGGAATCCCATGTGATTGCAGAACATATGAGCAACTAGAGGAGCGACGAAGTGTCCTGAAAAAATAAATGGGACCCTGAAAAAACTACTAAGTACCTATGTACTAACATTGATTATTATATAATGCTAATTCTCAATATTCAATTTAAATAAAAAGACTTGGCTCTTAATTCTACTGATTGATTGAAACAAATTTTTCATGTAACTTATTTTTTATCAACGATTATTTGAACTAGGGATGGGCTAAGTACGAGTTTCACCGAATAACCGAATACGACGCGAAAACAGTTTTGTTCTCGCTTCAAGGGCGAGGCGAAAATTTATAGCTGGCACACATTATACCTAAATGCAAAATCTTTTTTGTAATATAAACAACAATAGCTATTGCTACCTTTCAAATTGATAAATGTGACTACTTTAAATATAGCTTTCACTATCTCTTTCTAAGCTTATTATATAGTGAATACTACTCGTCAGTTGAACCGAGTTACTCGGCCGAGTATGAGTAGGTACTGCAAACCTCGCCGAATAAGTAGAGCACCGTGTAATAAACGAGTACGAGTACTCGTCAAGATGCGAGCATCTCGCATCTCTAATTTAAATAAACTTAGAATTAATTGCTAATTATGTCAAAAATACATGACAATTGATAATTAGCATTTGAAATACATACTTAAATTACAGATATTACCCACCTGTCCTTACAAACAAATATGCTGAATAAGCACCAAATAAACTTGTGTATGTAAACTGGAATGCTGAAAAGAAAATAAGCACATATTATTGGAAAACTTGTCTTTTTTTTTTCTAATTAGCATCCACTTAATATGAATACTCTAAATACATTATGATTGGATAAAACATAGATAAAGAAATCTTAATTTGGCTATTTCAGCTGTCTATAACAATTGTTGAGTCATTATCAATGTTAATTAAATTCAATAATAATTGTGTCGTAGTAATTTGGCGGTGCATACTGAATGCTTGCCAAAATCGTTTAATAATCCATACTAATCATGTTATAAATGCGAAAGTAACTCTGTCTGTCTGTTATGCTTTCATGGCTAAACCACTAAACCAATTTGAGTGAAACTTTGGTATGGAGTAAGCTTGAATCCTAAGAAAGGACATTGACTACTATTTGCCACGATAACAAACACCACGCGAGTGTGCATGTCTAAAATATCTATTAAAAAAACTTACTTGAGATCATTAAAGCTGTTTTAAATTCAAACCCAGCTTTTATCTGTTCAAACATATGATGGAAATGAGCTGAAAAATAAACAATATACTGCAGTGATCCGAATAAATGTAATTATGTACAGATTAGAAAATAAACTGGGAAATTAAATTATAAATGCAGACCAAAAAAATTATTATAATACAAATTTTGATCAGACACCTGTGTTGTAAATCTTTTAATTTTCACTTATTTAAATAATATCAATATCTTGCCATGATTTTTTATTTGACATTGTGCATGTCCTAAGATATTCAATTTAATTGATAACAGATATAGATAACATAATAGATATATTATTATAATAATTATATATTATTTCCAATATCAATATTTGAATGTAATGTTACAAACAATATTTTTTACTATTAAAGCAATACAAAGTTTTAACAGTAGAACATGCTAAATGAAATAAAGATGTCCTGGTGATGATTGGTGATTTCTGTCATAATTTTAAGTCATTACATAACTATAACCTAAGAGTAACCATGCCTGTACTTACCTACTCCAAAAAGTAAAGGTCCAACAAACACTGCAGTCATCGGTTCTAAGCACTGCAGCAGAAGAGGTATCATGCAAGCCCTGAACACCCACTCCTCGCTCAATGGTGCCATAAAATGATTACGCACCCACACCAAGTCTTGCCAACTGGATAGCCAGTATATAGGTTCTGTTTCAGTAGAAAATAGTGAAATTAACATAAATCCTAATTACGCAGCTAGTGTAGTTTCAATTATATATTCACATTTACATTTTTACTTTGTATTTGACATGAAAGGTATATATTAAAGTTTTACAAACGTTTAAATTTGTGTTTATTGTCCAATTGGTAATATAACTATGAATATTCATAAAGTATTACATTAAACAATACCTGCATAAAGTTTCCATATACCAGACAGAAACTGCATAGTCAATGGTCCCAAAAATAGTACAGCAGTCAAAAACAGAGGCGCGAAAATAGCTGGAACGACACCAGACCAACGCAACCCTAACTGCTCATACAAGTTGCCTTTACTTAATGTTTCTCCTGTGAAAAACCATTGAACGAAGAATGGTGCCAATAACATCATAACAGACACACTAAAAAACCTTCTTTTAATCGTAGACGGATGATCCCTAAAATAAATGTTCGTATTATTATGGTTACTATTTATTTTAAGCCACAAAATAAATTATATGGCTGTTATTTACCTGCTCAACGTAGATCTCCATACATATAAACTAGCAACATATGAAAATGTAAGGAAAATACATGCTAAAATGGATAAACTACATTGATTTACGTCAAACAACTCTGTGAAAGACATTTTGAATAGAAAAAGCACAAGCACAATATTAGCACAAATTACATAAATAAAATAATGAAAAAATAGGAATTCAAAACAGCTTCAGCATCCAAGACATCTGACAATTGATTATTCTGATTGACATTCTTTTTTTTTACGTCTGCCGTAGTGCCGTCTGTTTCACAGAATACATACATAATACATTAGCGAGATTTGTTTGATCTGTTTCGGACAAACGGTGTTCCCAGTTTATTATTAAATTGACTAAATAATTAGCGTGTCTTCATTTGTCTAAGAAATTTTTGCAACTAAACCTTTTGCTTAGAAACTGTTCTGTTAGGTAAAAGAAGACATTGTTGAAAATTATTAATAATAATACTACTGACAAGCCAGTTTACAATAAGCAACCTACGCCGTGTAGTTAGCATGGTGCGCATGTGCGCATACGCAGACTGCGCAGCTGATTTCTGAGTTAAAGTGGCATTGATCTTTTAGTAAAATAGTAATATTAACTCTAAGCTTGCAGTGCTAACAAAGCTAAGTTACCATAGAAAAATAAATGAACGTTGCTCATTTGAACGCATTAATAAGAAAAAAAAAACATTTCATGTTATTTTGTAGGTGGCGCCGCGGTCGCCGTCGCCATATTTCTAAATCCGCCATATTTTGCTGAGAGTCGCCCGTCGCTTGAGGGTAGTAGTGTGGATTTTCAACATAATTTATTCAGATAATGAATATTATCAGTTTAATATCATAATTTTAGTGTCAGTGATTAGTGTGATATTTATATAACGATAGAACTTTCATCTAGCAATAACGAATGTGGTATATTCTCCGTTTCCCGTTTTGTCTGCCCAATCTAATCTAAACAGAAAATGGCCGACGGTGTTGGTGCGGGTGTCTCCTTTGTTTAGGGCTGAATTCTAGTGAAAATAAGTGTTAAAAGAAATAATGCCTAGTGCCTCGTTTTCCTCTTCGCGTTCTTACGTGCGTAGATCGCGGAGAAAAGGCGGACATAGAATACCACTACCTTCTAGGACACAATCGAGTAAGTAATCCGGGTCGGCCGAAGTCGCCCCGATCTTTAGAAATGCTTCGTTATTCATATTTCCTTGATCATGTAACTCGGCTTTGCACGTATATCAGTTTGCAGGTTGTTAATTAGTGCAGTAATGTCTAATTTATGCAGCTGTAATATAGTTTTGACATGTCCATTTTATATGAAAATGTTGGAGCTTGGTAATGAATTTTGAATAAGTCGATCATTGTCCCTCGAACATTGATTGACATGTAAATTCTTATTTCATTACACTCAAAGTTTAATTATGATTTCGGCTATCGCATTTCATGACATTTTGCGCAATATGGGTATTGATTTGCTAGATGAAAACTTATTTTACTCATAATGACGAAACAGCTGTTCTGATACATAGCCGAAAAGCAGATGTATATTATGTATGAAGTTACGAATATTTTTCATTTCAGTTCAGGCTCATTGCTGTGTTTTTGAATGTATTTGTTTGTTTTTTAGCTTACACCCATTTTTGTGCTACCCAAACATTAGAATATTGTATAACTATGACATGTACCTACTTTCATAAATATATTCATCAAATTTTGAACCTACACTACAAACTTAAAGTGTGTATATATTTTTTATTTGTTTTGGTCTTTTCTTCAATTTCTTTTTCATTTATCCAAACTTGATATGCTGTTTTTTGTCAACATTCAATGAGACTGAAGCAAGCAAAATGTTGTCTTAAGCTCTGCAATTAATAATAGTATAAAACGAAAACTTGTACTTATTCTACAGAAAATTGCAATATTATGTTCAAAATACCCTCTCCTACCTTCTCAAACGATTTTATGTCCTCCATTTGTATTTATTTATAAAACCTTATGAATAAATTATAGGGTAATATAAAAAGATAATAAATTATAGCTGATTGTGAAGGACACGGATTAAGGAAGTAGAGTTTTGTACTGATATTTTTGCATATTAACCTTTTGTTATTGCATACCAGTTCTGAATTAACTAACGTCACATAATTATTACATGACATGTGTAAATTATAATTTGTATAAAATTTAGTAGGTACTGTGTTATTATTTTGATGCATAAGTACTTTGTGTTTACAAGTTGAGTATATCATCATTGCCTTTTGCTTAAATGTTTAAAATAAAAAGTAAACAATTAATACTTTCTCTTTTAACTTCTATCCTACGCCTCAAAGCAAAATTAACTTATTTATTGTAAAAAATTAATGAGCACTACAAAAAGTCCAAAACTCTGATAATCATATTAAAATTTAGTAAGCACTGGAAAAACAATAGTTTTTGGTCAATTTAAATGTGTAATAATAACATTAGTCAACATACAAAATTCATTGTAATAGATTGTTTGTTTCCATTTCCACTAATACATAAAACCATTCATTCATATATGACTCATAATAATATTCATTTTCTATTATCAATAAAATATCAGTATTATACATTTCTACAGTTAAGAAGGTAATTAAACATACCTATATTATTACCACAATCAGGTCAAAACTTTTGGCAGTCCATCAAAACTACTTTAACTACTTTTTAGTTCACATGTCGTGCAAAATAGTACTGAGGCATCATTGATCTTAAATAGTTATTCAGAAAAATAGAACATGTATTTGCTATTTTAAATATAAATATGTTGTGAGGAATCATAAGTAGGATATATAAACATGAACACAAGTATGTCATTCTGAACAGGCTGCAATTATAACTGAAATATTATTAATATTATTTAATAATATTTATATAATTTATAAAATATTATTTATAAAGTGTGTGTTTTAAAATTCAAATATGCAAGAGTTATATTTATCACTAATTAGGTAATTATCTCACTATTGTTTATAAATAAATAGGTTATGTTTTGTTTTAAATTAAATTATCAATTCCATGAAAACATGGACTGATAAGTGTTTTGTTTATAAACATTGATTCTACTTTCAATAAGTGTAACCAGTTTATTGACACTGATATGTATTACACTTTTATTTTATTATTTTAAATAAAATTGAAATACACCCTCATTTGAACATGTATCATTCATTCTTTTCATAAGAAAGTTATTATTATTAACCATTTCTAATACACTGTGTGACAAAGGCCTATTTTCTTTCTGTCTAGTAGTTAAGGAAATTTTAACAAAAGAAAGTACTTAGTATTATTTTATCACATCAGATTTTCACCATAATGGAAGCATTAGCAGCATCTTAATCAGTATTTACCATGTCCTACACCTCATGAGACACCACACCACAGCTTTTAAAATGAATTATGTTAATTTATAATGCAATGTCTACTTTATTTTTGTAATACTTGAGTATTGAGATATTGATATTGATGTTGCAGGCGAGCCATGTGAGTCAGTGCCGTGCCCCAACAACGTGACGGGCAGCGCGATGGCGGCGACGGCGGCGTGCGCGGGCGCGAGCGGCAGCGGCGGCGGCGGCGCGCCCCCCGTGCCCGCGGCCGCGCCCGCCTCCACGCCCGGCCACCACAGCCCCTACGACCTGCGCCGCAAGTCGCCGCCCGCCTACCACGAGCCCGGGCCCTCCGGCGCCTGCTCTCTACCTGCCAGGAAGAGGCCCAGAACGTTAGTATTCTAAACAACAATAAATCGTTCTAGACTAAAGATAATATTAGCAGGATTTTAGAAAACTTAGACAACAACTAGCTCTGATTTTATTTAGATAACATTCAGCTGCCAAGATAACACAATATCTTTAACTATTTCTAAGCACTAACTAACCATACTTGAATCCAATTGTAGTTGTTAATCATAATTGTATTTTGTTATTCTCAGTCAGACTCAGTAATTATGTAAAAACACATTAAACTGTTAGACTATGAATGTTGCAATAATTTTCCATGAAATCTGTCTTTGAAATTGATTTGTTCAGTAACTTACACAAAAATCTTTTTGTGCAGATCATTGTCTCAAGGAGTGGATGTGTGCAATGTATCACAGTACCTGCAGTATGAGCTGCCTGATGAAGTATTGCTGTGTATTCTCTCACACCTAACGGAGCGGGATCTCTGTCGCGTCGCGCAAGTCTGCAAGAGATTTAACACAATCGCTAATGACACTGAATTATGGTAACATCATTATTTTTTATCAGATGACTTATGTACAAAAAGTGACCCTATAATATGAAAGTCATTGTAGATAGTATATGTTACAAATGTCAGATTTTATATCAATATTACTCAATAACAATGAGTAAGATATGTTAACATTAGATGTTTTAAGTCACTTTCACAGTTGAATGAATTTTTCTTTTGGGATCCTTTTGTAATTCGTCATATTCATGTTCTATGTAGTCATTTAACTAATCAATGTCTTGATTATTTTCTGCAGGAAAAGTTTATACCAATCAGTTTTTGAGTATGATATGCCACTGATGCACCCTGCGCCATGTCAGTTTGAGTTTGTTGCGCCAGACGAGTGCGACGCGGACAATCCTTGGAAAGAAAGCTTTAGGCAGCTATACTACGGCATTCACGTGCGGCCCAATTACCGTCCCAAAAAGGACTCTCGTATCAAACATTTTAACACAATTAGGGTGAGTTGAATATCTTGCTGTCACTTAACCCAGGGTTGTCTGGGTTTCTGCTATATGTTGAAAGAAATAAAGTATTGACTGGGCTACTATTTATCTCATCTCATGCTCACTTTTAAACGGGAAGTTAGCTAAAGTAAGTAGCCATCAGTTTGTAGCTAAGATTTGAGCCACGGCTATTGTGTGCATCCTTTTCATGTTTAGATATAATCAGTTTGATGAGCAAGATTGCGTGATTACGTTCCCACTGATAATGAAGTGCGCTCTGGGCAGGCGGCTCTGGAGTACGTGGAGGAGCGCGGCGGCGCGGGCGGCGCGTGCGCGTGCGGCGCGCCCGCCTGCGCCTGCCGCCGCGCCGCGCCCGCGCCCGCGCTGCTGTTCGTGCACGCCGGCCTCTACCAGGAGGAGTGCCTCGCCATCGACACCGACGTGCAGCTCATAGGTACACCACAAGCCACTCCCGACACTCCCGACATTATATCACACTCATTTAAAAAATAAATTCTGGTCTGGACCTCGGTGCATGGTACTTAGAGCTCTGCTTTAGCATAGTAAGGGGAGAATTTGAAATCCCATGACTTGCTTTTCTTTAATCCTTGACAGCTTAGCAATATGTATTTTATTTGCTATCCTTCCCTTGGCTGTTTGTACAAAGTTTTCAAGTATATTATATGTATCATAATACATATGTAATAGCAATGCAATATATTTATCAAAATGCTAAAAAAAGCAAGTAATTTGTAACACAATCTTAATATAATGTTGAATAACTAACACAACATAATATAAGCCCAAAAAAATTCAAAGCCTTGTTTGGATCAAGTGAATCCATCATGGCTTTAAATTATCAAGAACCCACTGCTGCCCATGCCGTCATGATCCCATATCATGGTAAGCAAACAATGTTATATGCACTATACTTACAAATACTAATTCACCATCAAACCCTCAGGTTGTGCCCCTGGCAATGTAGCGGAGTCAGTAGTGTTGGAACGTGAAGCGGAGTCGACGTTAACGTTCGCGGAGGGCGCGAGCCGCGCGTACGCCGGCCACATGACGCTCAAGTTCTCCCCCGACGCCACCAGCACCATGCAGCACCACAAGCACTACTGTCTGGAGGTGTCCGACAACTGCTCGCCCACCGTAGACCACTGCATCATACGAAGTGCAAGTGTCGGTGAGTTATCATACTACAGCTTCTTCTGTCTCTCGCCTTTTTCCAAGGTATGGCAGGTTTCCTGTCTCACCAGATTCAGCTGAATTCCGTTAATTACATGGAGCAGTTATCTACTGCTAATAATTTAGTATCTTTTATCTTTCAATCTTATTTATATTGAAAAACACCATAATACAAACTTTACAATTTGATGGTTTAGTGACCTTTGATAGTGTACACTCTCTGTATGATTTGTGGATAGCCTCCTTACAGGATTGATATTTGTTTATAGTCTAACTAGGAATTACAGTGACGTTTGTGGTGAATGTAAACATGTAAATGGTATGTAGTGGGCGCGGCGGTGTGCGTGAGCGGCGCGGGCGCGAACCCCGTGATCAAGCACTGCGACATCAGCGACTGCGAGAACGTCGGCCTCTACGTCACGGACTACGCGCAGGGCGCCTACCAGGACAACGAGATCTCGCGGAACGCGCTCGCCGGCATCTGGGTCAAGAACTTCGCCAACCCCATCATGCGCCGCAACCACATACACCACGGCAGGGATGTCGGCATATTCACCTTTGAAAATGGCTTGGTAAGTTGTGATGATGCCATATTGCAGCAATACTCAACTTGTGCAGATCTAATGTAGTGTGATGGCTTATATTTAATTCTCAAAGTGTTGTTTTTATTATTTACTATTAGTGCTTTTCTTCTAAAAGTTAATAAAAGTGACATATTTTTTACAATTCACAACTTGTCTAGAGTCATATGAAATCCTGTGTCTGTGACTTTAATTTAGCTCATTCAAATGACATACAGCCAACTCAACAAAAAACCCCTAGTTATTAATATTCTCTCAAGAATTTTGCACAGACATAAATAAAACATTATTTACAGGGCTATTTCGAAGCGAACGACATCCACAACAATAGAATTGCTGGCTTCGAAGTGAAAGCCGGCGCAAATCCCACCGTAGTCCACTGCGAGATCCACCACGGTCAGACAGGCGGCATATACGTCCACGAGTCAGGCCTAGGCCAGTTTATAGATAACAAAATACACTCAAACAATTTTGCTGGAGTCTGGATCACGTCCAACAGTAACCCTACGATTAGGCGCAATGAAATATACAATGGCCATCAAGGCGGAGTATATATATTTGGAGAAGGACGCGGCTTAATCGAGCACAATAATATTTATGGAAATGCTTTAGCTGGTATACAGGTAAGGGATCATGTTCTTTGTTTCTTATTCATGTATTTATCTAGCTCATAGTTTTACATTAAGCTACATTTTTTGGGGCTAAAGAAATGCTGATCTTAAAGAACGAATTTGATTATTCTGTTTTAATTTAGCTCTAACCTTTCAACCGGTAACATTTTTTATCATTCGTTTTTATCCTTTGTTAAGAGGAAAGGTGGGTGGTATTTTCTTTATACAAACGCTCTCGCCTCTTTTGTCGGTGATTTATGATTTTTTGCAGTAATATTAATATTAACTAATTTTATGCCTCTATGTTTTTCTTTTTTACGATACGTTATCTTTAAAAGCGTTAGAACCCTCCAAAAATAATTATTTCGATCGCTGTTTTCAGAGGCGTAGTGTAGAAATTTAACAACTATTGATGAAATAAGAACTGTTTTTCTTATTTCATCAATAGGCATAGTTTATATTCTTCTTATTCAGTATATGAAATGTATTTTAAATTGGTTCAATATTGGTGGAACTTATTACGGTCCAATCTGCAGTTGTCCTTGTCACACTTGGATAGATAGGCGGGACACCGTGCGAAACCAGTAGTTTCTTCAAATACCAAGTTATCAAAAGTCTCTCTGACCACCTTTCCTCTTAATTAGATAAGGGAGTTCATTTAAATCCATCAATAACCTTTTATTATTTAACCTTGTTTTGTTACTTAAAAAAATTGTATAAATTTTAAGTCTACCCTTATTTCCCTTATTGTTTTATTCAGTTAATAATTAAACTTAACACTCTTATTGATGTCTTCTATATCAGTAGACAGACCGTAGAAGTGCGGTCATGGGCCAACATGCACCCGTACACACCTTTACAGTCAACTCATCAAATCGCCAAGGTACTATTACCATTCCTTGTAATATATAAGTTATTAAATACTTGCCCTTCCTTACAGATACGTACAAACAGTGACCCAATAGTTAGGCACAACAAAATCCATCATGGGCAACATGGCGGCATCTACGTACACGAAAAAGGCCAGGGGCTTATAGAGGAGAATGAAGTGTACGCGAACACGCTCGCCGGCGTCTGGATCACGACGGGATCGACGCCCGTGCTGCGACGCAACCGTATACATTCGGGGAAACAGGTATATTACATAGTAAAGTCGAAGCCAAAACTTTTCATTCATGTAGATCACATATTTATGTCATAACAGCCTTTTTACATATTGTAATGCTAAAAGTTTTGACGTTCCTAGAAGAACAGGATAAAAATACAGTTTCTGTATTATCAACAACTTTAAGCTTTCTTAGATTATAAGCCCTTGATGATCAGAATATGCTAGACGGCAGCTGAATAGAGATTGGTTTTTCAAATTAATGCCGCACTAATGTATTTAATCCTTGTGTCGCGGAAGGTTTAACAAACATTCAATTAACATGCACAAAGAACACCCAGACTTGGAACAAGTATTTGTGGATTAAACAAATGCTTGTTCGTTCCTGGTGATTGGCGTGGTGATCTATACCATTCGGCTATTCGTGCAGTCTAATTTACTAATATTGTTGTGAAATCAAGACTATAGTTACTCAACGTATATTACAAAATATATGTGTTCCACAGGTCGGAGTATACTTCTACGACAACGGCCATGGAAAATTAGAAGACAACGACATTTTCAACCACTTGTACTCGGGCGTGCAGATACGGACGGGCAGCAACCCCGTGATCCGGGGAAACAAGATATGGGGCGGCCAGAACGGAGGCGTTCTAGTATACAATGGGGGCCTCGGCCTGCTGGAGCAGAACGAGATCTTCGATAACGCCATGGCCGGAGTGTGGATAAAGACTGACTCCAACCCTACGCTCAAGCGGAATAAGATATTCGATGGGCGCGACGGGGGTATTTGTATTTTTAATGGGGGGAAGGTGAGTGTTGTTATGTTTGTGTTGTTATTTCAAGTAGCTGCTTTTCATTGCGACTATCCTTTTGGTGTTCTTTTGGTCTTCTCAAATCATATTTTGCTCATATTAATGCGAAAGTTTTCTTGTACGTTTAAAGTACTACTGAACTGACTTATGAAACTACATTATAAGGCCAGTTACAGTGCTCCACTAACCGTCGGAGCGTATGTCAGTCGGACAGTAATTTTTTTGAAAATTCATAAAACCTTATAGCGCTGATACAGTACTGCGTAGGCTCAGTCGACCGTACGCAAGGGTTTATTGCTACGCACTGCGTACGAGGACCGTAGGTATAACGCGTGCGCATGCGTACTGTCGGTCGAGCGACCCGCTATGGAAACAAATGGACGCGTTGCGTATTGCACCGGAGAGTTCTCTGTCGATTCTTTTCGATCAAAATCGATATTATTACGATTCTAATCTAAGAATAAATTAGAATTGTTCCGGCTCGAAATACCTGTTATTTTCGCTAGGTAATTTGCTTTGCACGCCGACCAGCGATAAAGCACCTAGTCGTATTCTTTCACTCACGAAGCTGTCAAAAAACTCCAGCACCATAATTGCCATCCGATTGGCTGCTGAAAGAAAAGTTTCGAAATTAATAAAAACCAAAGATATTGGCTTAAACCCATTTTGGTGTTAGCCACGGGTGAAAGCGAGTCCTAAATATGTAAGATGATCCAATCTAGGCATTTAAATAAATCAAAACCTATTTACAATGTAACAGAAGTATCCACGAATCTAGTATGAAATTTCAACAGAATCTCTACACTTAACGCGCTTGCCTTGTCCTGTCTCTTGTTTTCGTTCTACATAATGTACTTATAAACATATACTTCGTGGTGCCAACCCGTTTTCTCTTGTCCCAGGGTGTTCTCGAGGAGAACGATATATTTCGTAACGCGCAAGCGGGCGTGTTAATATCGACGCAGAGCCACCCGGTGCTGCGACGTAACCGCATCTTCGACGGGCTCGCGGCCGGCGTCGAGATCACAAACAATGCCACTGCCACATTAGAACATAACCAGATATTTAATAATAGATTTGGAGGTGAACTACTTTTCTTAGTTATTTTTTGGACTTTTACTTGACCGAATCTGTTGTTTATAGGATATTACTGTCAATTATTGGTTTAGATTGTTGCCATAGCCTGCCTTAGATATTTCCGTGAAATACTGGGCTTTTTAAAGATAGTGGGGTGCTTTGACTACTTCATGAATGTTTATGTAACCTGAAGCCATGCAAAAAACTTGCTAAATTCTTATGTATAGATCCCAAGTCCTAACAAACTCTTTAACAACTACAGTTGTGACAAAATTTACCTCTTTTGGATCCACACAACTTCTAATGAGGCCAGTCGAGTGTAAAATCGTAATTGAACAGATGTAAAGTTAGTAACTTAACCGTTCTCCAGGTCTATGTCTCGCGTCAGGAGTATCGCCGCTAGTGCGAGGTAACAAGATCTTCAGCAACCAGGACGCAGTCGAGAAGGCCGTGGGCGGCGGACAGTGCCTATACAAAATCTCATCTTACACTTCCTTCCCAATGCACGAT
The DNA here is from genome assembly GCA_932294365.1 of Diachrysia chrysitis. Taxonomy (NCBI): domain Eukaryota; kingdom Metazoa; phylum Arthropoda; class Insecta; order Lepidoptera; family Noctuidae; genus Diachrysia; species Diachrysia chrysitis. Next base: position 7,748,139 of record OW028661.1, read on the forward strand.
TTTTATAGGTATGTTGTGTTATATAGATGCTAATTTGGTTCTAATAAGAACAATCGTATTTTTTTGTGTTTTCTTGCATGTACAAGATTTAATAAAATTATAACTACACTTTTACCTATGTGCTAATTGAAGCAACGAATTTGATTTAGAAATTTATTTCGATAAATTTGTTAGAGCTAGGGCTTAGTTTGAATAAATAACTTTATTTGAGAATGATTTTTTTTTTTCTTTATAACTAAATGGTGGTGAGTTAATAATAGGTTTATTATTATATTTTTTTAGGTGCCAGACGTGCAACACGACAGACCGCAACGCAATTTGTGTCAATTGCATCAAAACGTGCCATTCCGGACACGACGTAGAATTTATTCGCCATGACAGGTAAATCACTCATATTTACTCTAAAAACAAATTTGTAACGACCTAGAACGTTTAACCTCGATATTATATGCACCAGTCGTGTAAGAAGTCCAGTAGGTAACTGTTGTGTATTGGCGGGCAGGTTCTTCTGCGACTGCGGCGCGGGCACGCTGTCGAACCAGTGCCAGCTGCAGGGCGAGCCGACGCAGGACACGGACACGCTGTACGACTCGGCCGCGCCCATGGAGTCGCACACGCTCATGGTGAACTGAGCTGCCATACCCACCGCGCCCACCACAAGTCGGACATCAGTATTCGTCGGAAAACTATTTTTCTTTTTATTTATTTTTAGGTGTTATTCGCCGCCAATTATATTGTAGTTATTTGTCTCCGCGAGTCGCGACTCGCCCTCTTCTAGTTCAATTATTTTTATTATCTAAAACTTGGTATTGTATATTCTCGTAAGGGAGTCGCTGCCAGTGCGCGCACGTGTAACCGGCCGGTAATGTATTTTCATCTTTGTACTTTATAGTTGACGAAACTAATCATATTTCGGACATTGTTACGCTATCTGTATATGTAGGGAGTTTTTTTAATCATCGGTACTTAATAATTATTGTATTTTGTCGAGTAGTATCATGCATTCCCAAATTGTAATCGTAAACCATAATAACGAGAGATCACATTGATATTTAGAATAATGTTATTCGTTTTATAAGATGTACTGGTAGTAGCTTATATATTATAGTATCTACTAGTTTCATAATCAAGGGGAAGTAAATTAGTTTTTGTTTCTTCACAAAAAAGTGGTATGATATTTAGTTATGTAATAATTGTCGATCCAGCGACTGTGACGGTCAGGACAACTTTGTAATATAATGAATCCATATAATTTTTAACTTTTTGACTATACTATTTCATTTTTATTTCGGGGCATTTATTCCTTAGCTCTCCTGACAATAAAGTTAATTGGTCAGATGTTTTAGTTAATAAAGATACTTGTACTTGAGTTTCGTTGGTGTAGTGGCGTGGGAGCTCGCCGTCGCCAGACGAGTGTTAGTGGACGCATGGCGCGGCGCATTTATTAATCTCTCGTTTAGGAGTCTGCCTCGCCTAACTATTTTGGCGCTCCTAATGCGCTTTGTAAATATTTATGTCACACAATAATCGAAAAATGTAGTAATTAATGTATTTGTATCATTATATTTTTATTATTGATCACAACATGTATGTTTAATTATGGAATTACGTACGTTATGCTCAGTCGGATGGAGCGTGGCGGCCGCGCTTGATGTAAAGAGCACCTTTGCCTGTGAGCTGTGAGCCAGTAGATAGTCCGGAGATATCATTAGCCGCCTACGCGGCCCGTTAGTGTATATTAAGATGCAAATTAAGAACGAATGTGCGTATTTAATTGGAAAAGATCTTAGGTACAATTGATATTTTATTATATTGTTAATTTAAATTTGGTATTGATATCGATCGAAAAGCAATGTTAGGAACTGGAAAGAGCCGTGCGTGAGCGGCCAGAGTGCTGATAGTGATAAGTTTAGCCAATAAGCTATAATGAAACCTAAATTACTCAGTAATCACTATTGCAAGTTTCGAATTGTTAAATCGTCTCTCCATAGCACGGTATGTTCTGAATCTGCTTTTTTATAATCCTCAAATCTGTGATCATCGCTAAATGTATAAGTGAAAAATATTTTAGTTGAAACCCCACATACAGTATGAACTACGACTTATGTTATTATTATCTAAAGAATTCAAAATCGTTTATTCAATTTTTATGTCAAATATAACGGGAAATTTATTGTGGCGCCGATGCTTTTATATATTTGAATGTGAAAATTGTTATTTATTGAATTGTGTCCTTAATTTATTGAATTGAAATCTGGATATTTTGTTTATACACGAAAATACCACTGTAAAATCCGTGATATACATCATATAATATTATAATTGGAATTTTATTTTACTTCTACCCTTTTCCATTCAGAATCTACAAACTTGTTTACCTCAATAGGTATTCATATTTTGAAGACACGATTGAATGAGTGCACATTATTTTGTCGTATTTTTTTGTTTGCTATAATATAATAATACATCAAATCGTCCTCCGTAATAAATAAGGTCACACCAGCATGATTTTGTATATTATTTGCAAATACCGCGCGACAAGTGGGCGAGTTCTACTTCCCATAGAGCTGAGCTGAAAAGTGCTGAATGAACATCACTGAAACTTAGGGGAAAGGGGAATATAAGATTGCTGTTTCAAAACAATTGTGCATGAACTTATAAAAAAAAACTATTAGGTTGACGCGTGCGTTAAGTGGAGGTAAAACAAACCGCCCCAAATGTATACCTACATTGCAAATATCTTAAGAGGAAACGTGAACTGGTTTTATATCTTCATAAAAACGCTCTCATCTGTTTTCTTTCTGGTTTGACCTATGTTTTTGAGATTTTTTTTTATTTTTACAATCATTTAAATTTAAACTAGTACGCACCTATGTATTCTTTTTTTGATGATACATTTTCTTTCAAAGCTAAGAACCCTCAAAAAATGCTCTAAATTGCCTATTTCGATGGCGGTCAACAGGGGTGTAGTGTACCAATTTGACAACTATGGATGAAAAAGATAAACATAGTGTCTTCTTGTTCAGATTGGTCTAATATTGGAGGAGGAAATAGGTAAGAGGCAGTGCTCAAATAATAACTTTTTAGATAGGCTATTCTGTCAGATCTGCAATTTATTGTCCTTGTCATACATAAATAGGGCAGCCGAACGCCGTGCGACAGCGATAGTTCCGTAAAAAATAATATTTGAGACTCCTTTCTGCATTTAAGACCAAAAGCTGCAATTACTGATATTTGTGATATTCCTAAATGGTGGATTACGCTTTTTTTTTTTGCGTGTTGTAAAGTTAATGGCTGCAACCCAAGCCGAGGGCATAGCGTAGTGATATGTCAGACTTACACCGATTATAGGGTCGGAGTTGCGGGATCGCAAACGCATTCTCTGCTCGACTCTGTCGAGGATTACGCTGTGACCTGCATACCACGCTTAATTAACCGTCAATACGGATCCTGTACAATATAAGTGAATGCCGATTGTTGCGGATCATTAAATTATATGCTACAAAAGAAATCATAATTTATGATAGTTGCAAAGTTAGAAACAGCAGGATGCCAGACGGAAACATGGTAACGACCTTAAATATTTGATTTCGTTATTGCATCGCATTCTAGTGTAACAAAGTCATTATTAGGATATAGGTAGGTACTTTTCTAATTATGACTATACTATAGTAGGAATCCTTACTAAAATTATAAATGCGAAAGTAGCTCTGTCTGTTTGTCGCGCTTTCACGCCAAAACTATTGAACCGAATTAAATGAATTTTGGTACACCGATCGTCTAGAGCCTGAGAAAAGACATAGGCTACTTTTGGCCGCGATAACCGACATCCACGTGGACGGAGCCGCGGGTAACAGCTAGTAAGTAAGATTAAAAGAAAAAGAACAACATTTTTGTTCTGTAGGTATTCCTAGCAGGAGCAAATTTAAGAAGAAAACAACGATATTACGTCTAAGAAAGTACGATAGTTACGATGTCAAAGAAAGTACTTGAATAAAAACAAACATTTTTTTTTATCGATTTAATATAATCATGACTAATAAAATTAGATTTGTATTTACACATGGCCACTTGTTATAATACTTTAACTAATCCAGTATTTTTCTAACATAACAAAATCAAACTACTCATAGGTACATAAATATTAATCAACTGATTTTGATTGAATTAATTAAGTTCTTAGATACGTTGTTTCAATCGTGGAGATCGTCTTCTCGGAGATACATGAACGGCTTTGAGTGGAGTGTTTACCTTTCTGTGATCATTGCTTAGAGCTGGCAGGCGGGAACTCTTTGGAGTGCACAGAGGTTTTTTTAATACTGGTATTTGAGGGGTTTTCATCAACATTGTTTGCGGAGAAACAATGTTTTTAACAGGTGGAGTTGTTTTCCTCACATTTTGCCAATTATCTAAGTCTTCTTTACTGGGAACGTTCAAGCGATACGATTTGGAAGGCACGTTTGACGCCACCTCTACGTTTCTGGTAGCCCTGACTGGAATACTTGGATAACTTGGAGATAGAACACCTTGCACTTTAGGTTTAACATGTGCCACACTCCTCTGCGGTTTGTTTTGCTGACTGCTAATTCTCGGCCGTCTGGCGAAGCCGTTGTGAGCGCCTTTATCTTGTCTCTCTGAAGATTTATCAGAGCTAGATTCAAAAAGTTTAGCTTTAGCGAGAACGGCTCCAGCGTTCTGTCGTCGTAGCTTATTAACCGATGGTCTGCCGGAGTTACTAGTCTTCTCCACTTCCCCAGTCTTATCCATAAAGAAAGCCGCGGCACTCCGCCATTTTTGATGTGACTGTGGGGGACTTGGTTTACGATTTCTATGGGTAATGTTTTGGTAGCACCTAGCACTTTCGGAATCATTTGATTTCGCGCTAGAATTGAAGGTATTGTTTATTGAGGTCTCCGAACCTGTGTTGTCCCAACTAGTGTTATTTAGGGTAATATTGAGTGACCTACGAGCCGGTATTCTGCTAACAAGTTTATCGGTACTATAATCGTGTACACTTACTCTTTTTCTTAAGCGATACTTTTGACTTGATGACGAAACGTTGTTTATAGATGTCTCTGACATACAAGCGTCCCATTCATCTGCGGGTGGTTTTTCTGTCTCGTTTGGTTTTGCTGTGCTTGCTCTATCTCTACGGTTCAGTCCTATGTATGGATAAAATCTATCATTGTTGTGACTAGACTGTGACTGGGATGAGACATTCCAGGATTTATGTCTTACGATTTTTGTGATGTTTTCTTTGGATCGCCGTCGTATTGAGCCGATTTTGCGCGCACTGGGCGACCGAATTATCTTAGCTTCTTCGTTTGGTCTTATCTTCAGTTCTTTACTCAGTCTCCTTGCTAAGTGGTCTGAGGTTGGGCAGTGTAACATCGCAACTTCCTCTAATGTTTGTTCATAAACATTTTGAACTTGTTGTAGGGGCTGTACTCTTGGTATGACGTCTGTAAACTCCCTGGAGAGCCTGTTCTCGATGGCGGATACTCTGCTCTTGATCTCTTCGTATTCTTGTTTAGAAATTCTAACGTAATCTTTGTCTGACTGTTTCATATCGGGAGACAGGTCGATAGTGTCGTGGGCGCTGAACAAATGTTCAGAGGAAGTTATCAAATCTTCACTGCTGATGCTCGTCTCCGAGTTTTTATGAGAACTGAAGTCTCTGTTGATGATTGGAGTACTTCTTGCGTCCATTAGGCTTAGTCTTAATCGTTTTCGTTCAAGACCCCTAAAAGTAAAGATGCAGATATTGTAATAATATTTAGTAAGAGAAAACCTTGTAAAAATATTCAAATAAAAAGCTTTATATTGGTACTACTTACATTTTCATAGGTGTAAATGATAATTCTTTCTGGGGAAGTCCTTTAGTGATTTCTTTCCTGTAACCAACGAAAATATGTTTAATTATTGTTTTTTTATGGTGACAAATCATTCACAAACTAAATGTTGTCTTTTTTCACCGCATAGGTACTTGTCGGTAGAGGTAAACACAGAAATTGTAACAAAACTTACTTAGTTTTAGTAGAAAGGCCCTCATATGTATCGAACTTCCGCTTGGCTGCAGACTTGCTCAGTACTGGAGTCTTGCCGTTTTCGTTTACTGTTGCCGGCGTATTCACATTGCCTGACACCATTTTGCGGAGGCCATTTAGTACTCCTGAAAAGCATAAAACATACTTAGTCAGTTTTTAATTAAAATAGTCGATAAATACGACTTATTATATATATTAAGTACTCATATTATGAACTTCATTGAATCTATTGTTTTATAGTAAATCTTGACAATTTCCTGACAAAGTAACATTCTTGTTGCAGCCTATCGTTGTCTACAACTGGTCATAAGACATAGCCTGTATTATACTTTTAATTTAAAAAATATTGGTGTAAATTACTCACGGTTAAGAGAGCCACTGCGCCTTTTCTTCTTCCTCCTTGCAAGATAGCCATCGGAATCTTCGTCGAGCTGTGTCATCAGCTCCTCTGTTAGCTTACCAATGTGTTGCGAGTTTTCGATGAACATCTAGTCATATGAATGTAAAGCATAAAAAACATTTAATACATAATATCTGTTAATTATCTGTTCTCCACAACCTGTTTTACTGGGTAACACAGTATCCCATGGGAAGACTGGTTAACAGAATTGTAATGACTGCAACAGCTGAACGTGCTTTCTGAGGCATGGAGGGGTCTCAATATGTTTACAAATGGTCACTCATCTGCAGATCAACAGGGCGCGAGCCTTAACTTTCATTATCTGCCAAACCGTACGGCTTACACTCAGTCACAAGCCCCTTAAGAGGATTTTAATATATAACCGTTTTTACTAAGTATTTCATCCAGTTATTAAACTTTAAGACAACCACATTCAATATAATCTTGAGGTACCATAGTACCATCTTACTACATAATTCTTATCAATAAAATAAATAAATGTGGACAACATCACATACATTGCTCTGAACCTAAAGTTAGTAGCTAAAGCACTTTTTATGGAATCAGAGACAATGAAGGTACAGCAAACACCCAGACCCGAGACAATGGAAAAACGTGTTTTCAACATTGACCTGTCTGGGGATCAAATCTGGGACCTCAGACCTAGTGACACCTTGAAAAGCCCATCCACTCGACCACAAAGGTTGTTGTATGCTGTTATTCTTATGAAGTATAAAGAACATTCCATAAACTATGTATACCTTAACAAGTGCAACATGGTGCTCCAGTCTCTGTGCAGAAGCTGCAGCCGGCAGCGGCATAATACTTGGCGCCATCACTATGGCCAGGTTGGATGAGTCCATCAGATTGTCCTTGTGTTTGGATGCTAGGAAGTTTAATAACTGTAAAATAAATAAATAAAAAAGTTGATCCACATGTTTACTAATCCTGTTAAACATGGTGTGCATAGGTGAGGCATGAGAAAATAAATAGAACAATGAAAGAATAGCATATGATGTAATACATAAATATGAACATAGAGCATTCTTTTTCTTGTATTAAAACTTGCAAAAATCTAAACTTCTACTTTCAACTTTTTAGGTGATTTATGATTAGAATTAACCTCTTTTGACTGCAGTATACATGGCAAGGCTAATAAGTCCAACACGCCAGTCATGACTACAGGACAAATTTCTATTTGAGCATGCTGTTGATTTTATAAATAAGTCTTCAATTTGTGGAACAGACAGTACAATAGAAGCATAAACTTTTTACTTTTGAGAAACTATTCATAAAAACTCACATTAAGAACAAACTTTAAACTTTTTTCTCATAATTATAAATATGCCCATACACAAACTCACCTCCATGATATAATGTAACAGATGAACATGTAATACTGGTAATAATAGTAATGTGTGTAGAATAGCTTTGAGTGCATCTTCACCCGCAGTCAGTTTACATCGTAACAACAAGTCTTGAACCTCAGCACTAATCAGAGGCTCTGGTAAACATCGTAGGTATAACTTAAGTACACTTGCCACGTCTATAGGATGGTGTCCGTCTGATACACAACCTCCGGCATCTAATAATCTCTGGAAATTAGTTATGATATTTGAATAGTATATTATCACTCTATAAATATTAGTAGTGCAAAACCCTAGAAAAAAATACAATATGTTTTGGTCATTTAAATAGCAGTATTTTAGACAGAAATACTAAATGCAGACATTTTATAAATAAAAAGTGTAATGATAGCATCTGTAACTTTGACCTAAAGTTTTTGGAGGGAATCATAGTTTACACCTTAAAATAAAGTAAAAGATGTTTATTATACAAAGTGAGTAATATATTTGTTGATTTAATTTACCTTGATATCTTTTTGACGGTTTTGTGAACCTGCTTTACGAAACAGTCCCTCAACATGGGCGTTTGAACGGAGCACTGAGGACATCTCAGACACCACCATAGGAACACTCAATGTACTACCACAACAAATAACACTGCACGATGGAACCTTCACTAACGGTGCTCCAAATACTGTTTTGTGATCCTAAAATGAAAACACGTTAAATTAAATGACAAATCATCACTTTTATAGCCATTATTGAAACAGGAAATGAAATTCCACCCACTTTTACACTTTTCAATATTATCTTCTTTAACCGATGTTTTAAACCCGCTTTTTTCAATTCCTTGACGATTATTGATTGCAGTTTTCCATGATTTATTCCGTCTGATATTAACATTTTGTTTATTTATATTTATCCTTTATTTCAGATCTCATTCAACTGGAGTAAGTTTTCAAATCCGCCATCAGTAAATTCGTTAAATGTCGTTCCGTTTTCGAGTTCACGTCACATGAATTCAAATCTGAAAAAAATGTTTTTTAATGGTAACATGTTAATTTCCTAAAGATGAAATACGAAGTTATAATAAAATATGAAATCGGATAAAATTATTTTCTTAGTAATATCTCACTGGGCAATAAAATAAAATACCTTATCAAACAAAAATGCGTGAAATGGAGTATAGAAACGTTCAAAAACGATGGCCATAAAAAATAATGTCCACAGCGCGAGTTTATTTGAATTGTTTTGCCGAATAAAAACAGTCGAATATGTTTGGGTCTGCTTAGCAGTTTTTGAACTTAACATAAAACATATTTTATTTTCATATTTTTTTTATGTTCTTTTAAAAAACTGGCCCCTTTGTAGGCAAACATTTCCAACAAAAAAGAAACTAAAGCAACATGGTCATCAGAGTCATCAATCCACAGGGTACTTTATATATAATATATGGAATATCAATCAATGGCCTTGCTCATTATCCAGCAGGCATAAATATAAATAAAAACAAAAAAAATTATATCGTAAGTGATGCCTTATTCTGTCTGGTGCACTGACAATATTTTTATAAGATTTGTTATCACAAATGCAACTAGATAACAAGAAATCACGAGATTTGTATCAATTTCTTGTGCATCACAAATACATACAGAATTGCTTAGGATGTTAGGAACGGAACTTATTATGTCATGTTGACACAATAACTGACAGTGACGGATGTGTTCCAGGATCTTATCAGTATTTAGTTTGGCGAATACAAAACAACACTCATTAGAAAGAAATAGCACGATTGGTTCATGAAAAGTCAAAGCGACATGGACATACTTTTATGTTCTAAGTACTACGTATGACAATGTCAAAAGAACTACAAATTACAAAAAAAAAATACATGGTGATCGCATCACATTAGTGATGCGACTCGAGTGAAATTTTGCCATTCGATTCATTCGAGTCATTTTATAATGTCACTCGAACACCACTCGAGTCATCGAGTCACTCGAGTGGTGCCCGAGTGACTCGACCACGAACGTTAATCGAGTCACCTGTGCCAATTAATCTAAAGTTAAGTGTTTTAAGCTATTTAAGGCAAAGAAAATAAAATCACAAACTGAATCAATAAATCAGAGTAAGTATTTTAATCACACAATTTGAAAAATAAAAACAATTAAAAAATATATTATATGCGACACAAAACATTAAAAAACTTAAAATTATTAAATATAAAGTATTTAAAATCAGTCTTAAAAAATAGTTTGCATAGGTATAATCAGTCTTTTCCATTAAACAAACAATAATCTTCTTTCATCACACTATATGAAATATTATGAATCTACCAACCATTTTTTTATGTTGTCCTTAATAATTCAACATAACATTACGCTTTTTTAAAAAAAGCTAAACAATTTAAAGTTGTTAATATTTAAATAATAATTATTTCAAAACAAACCTGTTTGTCTAGGCGAGTGATGAGCGAGTGACTCGAGTATTATCGAGTCCGAGTCAACTCGAGTCGCCTATTTCTTCACTCGAATACGATTATTTTAGGTATCACTCGAGTCACTCGAGTAAAAGTGGAATCGAGTCGCATCACTACATCACATCATCAATATTTAGCAGAGCATTACATTACTAATGTAAACTAATGTAGGCAGAAATACAGTAAATATTTAACAAATTGATACTGAATATTGTAGTGTAACAAATGCGCATAACCGTATAACTAATTGTACAGTAGACTGTAAAATAACTTTAGAAAATGATTGAACTATCAGCAAAGTTAACAACTGGTACTGTATATTTAGCTGGCGAGGCCTTAGAATGCTGTATATCGTTTTGCTATACCGCACAACCAGAGCACAGGAACTCACAAAGTCACTGGTAAAAAAATTCACCTTATCCTCAATATATCAACTTCATTCTTTTGATTACTTACTGTTTAGTAGATTATGTTCCCGTAATTATTTTTAAGTCATACAATCTTTTTAGTGATGCATTAGAGAACTTAGCATGGGCGTCAGCACAGATTCATTGCTTCTACTCCACATCAAAGAATACGGGTGACAAAACTCCAACTATTGGCAAGACAACCTCTTTGGAAGTGACCTCCTGTGATATTGGAGATGTTGTATTTCATACTAAACCTAAAATACTGTTCTGTGATTTGACCATACCATTAGGGGAGACCAAAACATGTAAGTATAGTTAATTTACTATGAATAAAATGATAATTAGCTTAAGTTTTAATGGGCTGTAAGTATATATTTACTAATGAGGACTTTACTTTCAAAGATACTTAAAAACCCTTTAAAATATAGCAGTAAAATGTTTTATTTATTTTAGTCTGGTACCGAGAATCTCTACCAATTGAAGCACCACCTTCATACAGAGGTACATCAGTGAAGTACTCTTATAAAATCACAATAGCTACCCAGAAAGTGGGGTCACACATCAAAATGGTCCGGATTCCATTCCGAGTGCTACCAATTAGTCCCATCATGAATGTCCAGGATCTAGCGGCGCTATGTGGTAATGAGACTACAGAAGAATTGCAGCCTACTAACCCATTTTCGGAAGAGAGAAAGGTTGAGACACCATTGACTATGGCTTTACAAGTTTTACAGGTGAGAATGATTTCATGTACTTTTTTGATGTAATATTTACGAAAATTCTGTAAGCACTAAAGTTAGTAGGATACACTTCACAATAGGCTATTTGACAGATTTATAATTTCTATCTTGAATTACTTGGTTACGGTTAAGAATTTCACCCATAAAATTTTTTCAAAAAGAAATTACGTATTTCGTAAGAAAATTGCAAATAAAAATTCAAAATTCAAATAAGCCGCCGAAACGCTTTATTCAAACAATATGGTGTCGTGCTTTGTGAGTGACGTCACAAGCGCGTAAACAAGCGTAAGCAATAAAGGTTTTCGGTTCCGCAGTGGTGTTTGTGTTTGGATATTTGTAATTTATTGTTGATTAATCCAATAAAATGACTTACAAGTGGTGTGCTGTACCCTGTTGTACAAATACATCTATAAAAACCCCCGAAATCTACTTTAGGCAAGTTTCTGCTGTCTGCTTTAATAAAATTGCTGTCCATTTCGAGAAAAACTCGCAAAACAAAAGTGGGAAACGAAAGATATCACAAATCGCTGCAAATATAATTAGAAACGCCAAAATATCTGTAAACACAATAGAAACTTCAACCACCGACAATATGTTTACGCGCGGATGACGTCATTATAACATTAGCCAATCCGGGTCGTTTCTCAATGTGTGGCGCGAGAAACAAATAGCCAAACATATTTTTGTGTTTTTGGATATATTAATTGTTTTAATTTTTAATAAAAATGATGTGATTCACATGAAAAACTCTCATTTTATGCATTTAAAGCAAATAATCACAAAAATATTCATAGTTTCAAATAGCCTATTAGTGTCAATTTTGTGCATAAATTTTTCAATTTATAAATTAAATTAAAAAAAATATTATATGCAACATTATATACCTACAGGCAGAACAGATTTTTCAAATCTCAGATTTCAAATATGTGCACTATTTTTTCTAACTTGCATATTATATTGTTTGCATTACAAAATGAACATAAAAATAATTAGTATTATAATCTGTTTATTGCCAAATTTGAATTTTAAATTATAATTTTATTTATGCAATATACAAGATTATTTATTATTTATTTATATTTTAGAATCTAACAGCTAGAAGAAGTCCAAACTCGTACATGATTACGAACACTAGAGGGAAGGTGGGCCGCTTCTGTCTGTTTAAGTCGGCGTACAAGTTGGGTGAAGATATTGTCGGCACATTCGACTTCTCTGTTGGAACTGTCACTTGCATGCAGGTAATCCATACTTATATTACAAAAGCGAAAGTATCTGTATCTGTTACGTTTGACGGCTAAACTGCCGAACCGATTTTGAGGAAACTGGGTATGGGATAAGGTTGGATCCCACGAAAGAACATAGGCTACCGCAGGCAACAACTATTATTATATGCATAATGCTGCAAGATCAGATATAGTTTACAAACAGCTTCTAAAGTATCTTAGCAAGATGGCTAACATTATGTATACTAAACCATACCTCTGCTTTATTTATAACTAGCTGTCCCCCGCGACTTTGTCCGCGTATTTTAGTTTCAACGGTTTTTCATTTTTGCAACATTTTTCATTTATGCTCCGCTCCTATTTATCGTAGCGTGATGTTATATAGCCTTCCTCAATAAACGGACTATCCAATACAAAAAGAATTTTTCAATTCGAACCAGTAGTTCCTGAGATTAGCGCGTTCAAACAAACAAATAAACAAACAAACAAACAAACTCTTCAGCTTTATAATATTAGTATAGATAACCTAATCTTACATTTCAGGTATCAGTATCACTACAACCAGAAGAAGTGATTAAGTCTAAATCTCCTTCTAAGAACATAAACAAGGAGACCAGCAGTAGATCCATGACAGTTGCTAGGTACCACGAGGTGACCTTAGGATTGACACAATCACAATTGATATTGCCGATACCTCTGCATATTACACCTGCATTTGAAGTTGATGATGGTAATATGCCAAAATTGTAAAATTTTACTTTTTATAATATTTTTTTTAAATATAAACTGTGGTGCCTGTAGTAACATAGATTTCTTCCTATATCATAGCAGCATTTTTATTTTTATATGCTCTATACCAGCCTTTCCCAATGTGGGCGATAACGCCCCCTTGTGGGCGCTGCAGGCCTAAAGGGGGGCGGGAAGAGACCTAGAAAAAAAATCGAATCTCCGCTAATACAGCTCACACCAATTAATTTAATTTGAAGTTAGAGTGGTTTGTAAGTTTGTAAGACAAAATAAGGGCGCTAAAAAATAATTTATTCTCAAAGTGGGCAGTAGACAAAATAAGTTTGGGAACCCCTGCTCTATACAAATATATATTAACCCGCAAGTCCCCGCTTGGGTACAAATGTACCCAAGCGGGGACTCGCGCATGACGTCACAGCTAAAACTCAGTCAAACCCCGAGCGGCGACCGGTCGCCGCACTACCTCCACTTGATTTGAACCCTGTTTTTTGTGTTTAGAGTCTACTTTTGTATGAAGAAGTTTGATGATATACGATCTTTAAACTCTAGTTTTCAATGAGTTATTTGTTGAATATTATGGTGGTATAGCGGTTCAATCAACAGATTCGTGAGCACAAGGACCTCGTGAGGAAACCTGGATTCCGAAAATTGAAATCTGAAATTGCCAACCAGTAATGAACAAGTGTGGTGATCAAAGCTTGTTACTTTATACATGAGAACAGGCCAGTGCCCACCTGTGGGACATTTATAGGCTGATATTATTATACAAATATATTTACTTTGATTGACCCTTAAAATCTACTCCATAAATATGCCAAAGCTGTTGTATAATGTAAATTCAAAATGGAGGATTTTTTTGCGTTTTAGTAAATTTTAGTTGTTTCCATATTCATTAAGCTCTTATCTCCATATTTTGCTTTCAGTATCCCTAAGCTGGCGGTTACACTTCGAGTTCGTAACGACGAATGAGAAACTACTACCAAACCCTGAAGACAAGGACTGGACGGCGCCCTTAAACGTTCCTATAGAGACTATGGTGTGGAACCTGCCTGTCAAAATATATTCTACTTTACCTAAACAGATCACGCAACATTCTATAGTAAATGATGCATATACCATGTATATAAAATGATTACCTGTGTAAGACTTTAAGAACTGTTAAGCCTGGTTTCAATGATTGGGCCAAAGGGAAAAAGATTTACGAAGCGTATGTTAAACTAAGACTAATCAAGGATTTTGTATAGTAAAGTGTAAATTGTTGAGAAGTAGTAAGTGTTGTTTAGAAAGGAATTATTTGACACTTGAAGACCAGTTCTACTTTTCAGCTGATGGTACATTCCTATAGAATTTGCAGTATAAGGATTTTTTTGTAATTATGTACCTCTCAAAATCCATGTATGTAAAAGTGAAACTTTTGTTAATAGATTTATAGGTTAGGTCTTCAATTTAATATTTTAAATAACTGATAAATAGTGGTGTTAAGCAATAATAAATGTAATATTTACAAAATATTTATTAAAATAATTAATATACTTAACAATATATTTTATTTATTCATCTACAGATTCTTTATCCCAATCTTTCATTTTGGCGCCCATCATAAAGTCATCTCTGTAAAAAATACAATACTTTTTAATTCACATTGAATTGTATGAGATAAAGCAAATTCACGAATCCGAAATTAAAATGTCTGGTTTTTTTTTTACTACTTGGGTATAACTATTTGGGTATTTTTAGTTAGTGAACTTATCAAGGCATGATTAATGGCAATGCTGCTTGATAACTCTGTCTGTTTTTCGGTTATGCTTTCACAGATAATCTGCTGAAATGATTTAAATTAAACTTGATATGCAGTAGGCTTGGATCTCAAGAAAAGACAAGCTACTTTTTGGCGCGATAACAGACACTTACGCGTGTCGAGCCGTGGGCAACAGCTAGTTTATTGTTAACAACATATTTACTATACCTTAAAGCACTCCATTTTGGTGCATCTTCATCTTTCACCTCATTCTTTGCAACCTTTGCTTCCTCATCAACAATTATTGACTTGCTCTGTCCCATCAGTGTATCCAAAAAGGTTCTCTTATCAAACTTCTTTAATATTTTCTCTTTTTTGCCTTCTGACAAGTCATTTCTATCCATTTCTTTCTCAAGAGTTTTCTGTTGATTTCTTACAGCATTAAACAATTGGACTACACCTTTTGTTGCTATTTTTGATAAAAGTCTCTCTCTGTCTTTTTCAAGGACATTTGGTTTCATCCGTATTGATGCCTTTTCATGTTTCTGAAAAATTAAATTATATTTACAATAATTACATGTGCTTTATTAAAATTACTATAATAGTTTTTTTTTGTTTACTATCTATATCAAACTTCTGCATACTGCTGCATGCCATAATTATCTTTTCTATTGCATACTGCAAATATATGTGCATCTCCTTTGCTCAGGTTGAATTCAAACTAAAATTATAAACATGGTTTATTTGTGTGCCACCTTTGTATCAAAATCTCTGATCCAATATTCATGAAATCTGGTGGGACGTCAGCCTGAGCCTTAAAAATATAATCATAGGCTATTTTTTGATACAATATCAAAATTCACACAGGAAGAACTGCTAATTATTAAATAACAGAATTGTATTATAGACGTACCACTTTCTTAGCTGGTGGGGCTTCCGTTGTCTCTACTGGCACTTCCTTTTTAACTACAGGTTTCTTTTCCCCCTTCTCATCTATAATTTCAAATGCCGGTTTCTCTTCTTTAACAGTCTTAACTATTTCTGCATGTTTCTTAGCTCTTGATAATACTAGTGTCTTCTTGTTTTTTGGTTTACTTGATCCTAGAATCTTTGCGACAGAATCAGCCCATCCTTCATTGGTCATTAGAACAGTTTTGCTTTCTTCTTGGTCTGAGGCATTGCTGTCCTCATCGGAAGCATCACTTTCAGCGTCCGCTCCACTGCCATCGTCATTTATTTCTTCAACCGCTTCGTCAACATCTTCTTCTTCTTCTATTTCATTTCCCGATCCTTCAGATTCATCCTCACCTGAAGATTCTGATTCCGAATCCACTGTAAAAGAAACGAAAGTTTTAATTCAATTATTCAATCTTTAGTTATTTCTTACACAACAAAACGAAAATTCGTTCAACCAATAAAACTAATTTGTAGGTACTTACTCGACACTTTTAGTATAGGCTTATTCATCTTCTCAGCTACCACCATATTATGTTACAATAATTAACACTTTATTTAAAATTTAATAAAACTTCTCGGTTACTCGGTTTATTTACCTCACGTGTTTTCTTGTCCACATGCTGATTTGACATTGACGGTAACGCACAGCGGTAACGTTACTGAAGGTTTTCTATGCGTTACTGACATTTGACTCAATAAATTAAATTTATAAAATACAAATAATATGACTCTCAAGCTTTAATGTTTTATTTAAAATACCGTAGTTTTAATAAAATAATGAGGTAATAATATTCTTGTTTATTTATAATATCGTCGACTTTTTTTTTATATTTTCTTTCACAGTCGGCAAATGGAACGTAAAATGACGTTCCGTTACGAGAAACTTTAAACATTTTATTTTGGTGTTTTGGAGAGTGTTCAAATTTTTAAGTTAAAAGAAAACAAACAATATGCGTAAAAATTGCGCTAACAATTTCAAATAAATAAATATATAATACTTATTTTTTTACATTCTTTGAAACGAGACAAACATAAATAATGTAAATATGATGAAAAAGTCAATTTTCAGTTTTGTTGCACAAACTTTCACAGAGGTATCGTTTCAAAACGTTTTTTATAAAAAGCTTTTTATTAATTTTGGAATCCCCCAAAATTAATTGTAAACTAATTATTATAATGAAATTGCAGCACAAACATAACACAAAGTTCAACATTGACGTGAGAATACGGAACGCAAAGATGTTTTTAAAAATAAAATACAGCTGATCGCACGCTGATCGACAACGACAACGCACGACAAGTTTTGTTTCATTCGATCATTGGTGTATTTCATGAGAAAATGGTGGTTTTGTTCTAAACATGGCGAATACTGCGAGCCCTCTACCTTATCTAAATAGAAGGGAATATGGGCTTTTACCAGATATTAAATCACAATTCTTTAATAAACGTTTAAATGCTGCTAAAAATTTGTTCAGACGAGATCTTGTGTGCCATTTTGGTTGTGTTAATGCTATAGAGTTTTCCGGTAATGGCGAATATCTTGTATCAGGTATGTGATTTTCATAATATTATTCATATATTCTCGTCGACCTACTAGATTAATTTGGTGACGTTAGTTTTTTGCCCTGATATCATTATTAGTTACAAAGGAATTATACTTGACAGTAATAAAAAATTAATAAATATATTTTTTCAAAATACATACCATGATGATTTTTATTATTTTATGTTTGTATTTAACTAATAAAATACTCTATACTATGTAATGTATTATATATTGTAACTTGTTAACAATAATACATATTAATTCATATTTGTTTTATCAATACAGATAACTAATTGACAAGTAATTAAAAATATTGTTAAAATTAAGGTTCTGTTAAATTCTATGTTTAGATTTAGATTTATTGATTTTTAACTTAAGGGATAGAATTAGAATAGGGTAAAATTATGATACTGGCCTATCCCAAAACTCATTACAAAAAGGTCTATTCTCAAATAAGACTCTATTTAGAATGAATATAAATTGGGCTTTGCCCTAATGTGGTCATAACTGATTGGAAGGTAAAATGGCGTATTTTATGGATCAATACTTCAACTTGTTGTTTAGAAAATCAGGAATATAGTGTTAATATTCAGGCAAAATCATAATTATGTTGACATAACAAACAACATTGGAAAAAACGTCTATTAAACAAAGTTTAACATTATTTACATAATTATTATATTCTAGTGTTATAAATGGGAAAGTAAATCTGTCTGCCTGTCTGTTACTCTTTCACAGCTAAACTAAAAACTGATTTTGATAAATTTTGGTAAAGGGATCGCTTGGATCTGAGGAAAGTTTACCACAATAACCAACACCCATGTGGGCAGAGCCACGGGTAAAGGCTAGTTTTCTCATAAATATTTAACTTCTTAAATATTTTTACTAATTTGTTTTATATTTAAATATAAACAATAAAAAATATTATTGCACAAAAGTTCAAAACAAGATTATTCAGTTCCTCTGAATTGCTTATGAGTTTCCATAAAAGATAATGGTCATAGCTTATTGTTTTCATTTACCATGAATAGATTATTTTTTCTAGTAACATCTTAGATGATGGGCTTGTGGCTAAGTGTAAGCTGTGCCATTTGACCAATAATAAAAGTTAAGCCGTGCTTAACACTGTTGGTCGGTGGATAGGTGACCATTTGTAAACATATTACTAAAAAATATTATTTTTTTTGTTAAAAAAGAAAAAAAAAACATTATAGTTCATCATTAAAATACATTACAGATATATAGGATTATAGGTACGCTTATACTTTCAATAATGGTTGTAAGTAAATATTAATCTAAAAATTTGTCTTCCTGGGTTAATTTAATTTCTATTGCGGTTTTTTAATGTTTAGTCCATCACCCAAACACCTCAACAAACATTTTTTGTCAATAAACTTTATATATTAATATTTAAATGTTGTATTTTCATGCGATTTTTTGGATTGTTTTTTTGCAAATCAATGGAATACATGCGATCCGATCCGCAGATCAGATCAAGATATTACAATCCATTAAATCGGATGAAGCTTAAACAAAGCATAATATATTTACAATTGTTACACCATAAGCGAGTTTGCGTAAGAATAACGTGTTTAAAATTATAAACAGCTTTTTATACATCTAAAAGATTATACCTTAACAGGTGGCGATGACAGGAGGGTTATGCTCTGGCAGTTCGGGAAAGCCATTATGGACAGAGGCAAGCCAGAACCCATGAAGGCTGCCCACCAGTCCAACATCTTCTGTCTCGGCATCACTTATGATAACCAGAAGATTTACTCTGGTGGAAATGATGATATTGTAAGAGAACTTTTTATATTATTTATTGTATATACAAGAGAGTTATAAGACTTACCCCCAGTTTCTGAAAGGCTGATCAATTTAATCTATTGTAAAAAAAACAGCTGTACTAACCCGTGGATATCGAAAATGCCGAAGTAGCTTATGCCTTAGGGACTGGAGCAATTAATCAGTTCTTAGGGCCTCATCGAACCCTTGTATGTTCATGACGACGCCTCGTGAGGCCTCAACAGCCCTAGACCTGCTGGGAATCTCCGATGTACTCGCGAGAGTGCATCCGTCCGTATAACAGTTGATTTAACTTCAATGGAAAACCAAAAATCCACAGTTAAAAAAGTCCCTATTATCGTAACGCAGGTGATAGTCCACGATTTGGAGAGCAAGAACCCGTTAGAAGTGCTCCGGCATCAGCGCGCAGTGTGCAGCCTGAGTATCGATCCATACAACGACCGCGTGGTCTCCACTGCTGGCAATGATGGCCGCTTGCTGCTCTTTGATACAAGGCAGTCTGTACATGGTAAGTACCATGAAATTCTTGACAAAATCTTCAGAAATGTGAGCGAATTATAACAATAATAATAAATGTGGACAACATCACATACATTGCTCTAAACCCAAAGTAAGTAGCTAAAGCACTTGTGTTGTAGAATTCAGAGACAACGAAGGTACAACAAACACTTAGTCCCGAGACAAATTAGAAAAGTGTTTTTCTAAAACTTGTAAACCAGTGTGTTCGCCAATCTGATTCATCGACTTTATAGCTCCTTAAATGTTTGCACCTTACACCTATCTGCTTAAACAATACTTTAACTAAGGCGTTCTTAAATGTCTGGTAAGCTTTTAAGTTTAGCTAAAGCCGCAACCAACCCATCAGACGGTCCAAGCGTTCACCGTCAACGTGATTCCGATGAGCTGTTATATTTGTGCGTGGAAAAATTGTCCATAGTCTGCTCAGCGCATTCGGATAGGATAAGGCTTAACAGTAACTTAAAATTATTTATCTAGCTATAAGGGAAGCATTCAGACTTCTAAATATGGAAGAAATAAAATATAGAATTGGATTCTCGTTTTTCATGAAGTGTTTTCCTTGGTACAGAATCCCTGGTGGTATCTCGCAGCAGGAAAGCCTTCCACGGCGTGATGTTTCATCCCACACAACTGGGAATACTCGTATCGGCTAACGCTCGCGATGGCGTTGCGCTGTGGGATCTGCGCACACCTAAACAGTTAGTACGAAATGTATAAGAACCACAAAAATTTTGTAATCCCTATTTTGATTAATGAGAACTTTTAAAGTTTAAAATTATACTAAGTGATTTTGGTCTCCAGGCTCTCAAATGCATGACCCAAGGAAATGCAGATCGCCATAAAAAACTAATCAAGCAATAAAATTAGCACTTAATCTTCTGAAACTAATTCCGCACTTATTATACATATGTTCATATGAAAATGGGCGTGAAAAAATCATCTTGCTTCCTTAAAGTCTTCATTAACTGTATAAAACTATTGCACACAGTCCGATCCTCCGCTACGCCGGCAACAACGGCACGTGCCAGAACAGCATGAGTGTCCGCTTCAATTCTGCTGGCACTCACATCCTCGCGCTCCGACGTCGTCAGGAACCGGTCCTATACGCCGTGCACTCGCCCAACCCAGTCGCAGAGTTCTATCACCAGGACTACTACAACTCCTGCACCATGAAGAGCTGTTCCTTCGCAGGAGAGGGTGATCAATTCGTCCTGTCGGGGTCTGATGACTTTAATTTGTATATGTGGAAGATTCCTGAAGGTGGTGGCGTAGGTAATGGTAAGTAAAAGCGAAAACTATATAAGATTTAAAAACCCTATGTAGTTTACACATTATATAAAAAAGGCAGTACTTTTTTTCGAAATTCTTGATTTTATATTGGATAGTTAAAACCAATTGAGTTAGTTACAACCCTTCTTTTTTATTCTTACGAAAATTACATAATTTGTTAACCTAAGAATCCTAGTAATGTAATAATGTTTTTTTTAAGATATGGTAGTGGAGTCTCCACACATAGTGCTATACGGCCACCGGTCCATCGTGAACCAAGTGCGGTATAACCCGCACTATTGTCTGATAGCCTCATCAGGAGTGGAGAAAATTATCAAGGTTTGTAAAATTCTATTCTGAAAAGTCATTATTTTGTAAATTATTGAATCACACCTACCTACTAAACACTAACTACCTATCGAACCAGACGACTTTTGCGGTAGGTATTTAATAAATAAAAAAATATATAAAGTTGCCACAATACAAAATAAAAATGTTGCCAGCTGCAGGTCGAACTTTTTAATAATAGAATGAGTTTTAATTTCAGTCCATTAATTCAATTTAAGTTTACCAGCAGATCTATCTAAACAAAATAGTAACATCAATATTTTTTTCAGGTATGGTCAGCCCTCGAGTTCCCAAAGATGCGGGGTGCCTTACTGGAAGAGGCGCAGGGCTCCGACAACCCACGCGAAATATATAGTCACGAGGACTATGTGTCGCTGGTACATCATAGCGGGCAGGTTTGTGAACCTCAACTATCATGAATAGATTATTTACCGACTTAAAAAGGAGGTTCTAAATTCGTCGATTTTTGTTTTGTGTATGTTTGTTACGCGACATCTCCGGCTATCGTTAATCGATTCATAATAGCCGAAGATATATAAAAAAAAATAATCGTCGATAAACCTATGGAATCGGTCCCATGTTAACCTTATTGAAGTCACTTTTATGTGTAATCAATTAGAGAACATATCGTTCGGAGTTTTCCAGTTGATTACAAATATCTAAGGAGAGCTAGTTTATGATTCGCAGTCCATAGTTACAGCATTGCGTAAAGTCTAAAGACACATATATATTGCGTATACGGCTAGCTTAAGATTTCACAATAAAACCTAAATGGTAGTTTTTTAAACGGTGCATATAATTACCATGTATTTTCATAATGTAAGATATAATAAAACGTCATGTAGAATAAAATAAAACCGTCGTATCATTAGTCATTAGACTCTGTATTATAAAACAATTTAAATTGCCCGAACACGCCTCTAAGATTGTTACAAAAACAAATAAACTTTTGCAGCACATATCTCACAACTATGCTGAACAATCAACAAGCGAGGATCCTCGCATGATGGCGTTCTTTGACTCACTAGTGCAGCGGGAACTCGAATGCCTTGCGGAGGAGACCGACTCCCTCGACGGCTCCAGTTCAGGCAGATCGGTTCAGGACAACGATTCGGACACGTCTGATACCGAACAGATTGTGGTCGACTTTCTACCTCTGCCACCGAAAAGAGGTAGGTTATAGTAGTTTGTTCGCGTTTTTAACTATTACTTTAAAGCTTATTATTATTAAATACGCGAGTTTTTGTAATATGAATTTATTAAATCTTACATGTTTTGAAGAATATAATTTAATAGTCTGATAGTTACCGTCGTCATATTTTTCCCTTCTATTTTGGCTGGCTGAACACCATAAAGTATAAATCATAAAAAAAAAGCATAGAAAATCAAGAAGAACTGAACAAGAGAAGTTCTACAAAAAAGAGTTTTGAAGAAAGTTGAATACTTTTGTAGCTTATCTACCTATACAAAGAGAAGTACCAACAGCTTATATTGCAGCTATCTTCAAAAAAAATAAAAATCAATCATCAATCGTAACATTTATTGTAACTTGCGCTAGATTTTCTGTAATAATAAGTAGACAATCGTTACTTAACTGCTGGTAAAATTTGTTTTAACATGATTTTTTATCTTCACAGCAAATCAGAACGGCAATCGAAGCCAGAGGGTCCCCAACAGGCTTGCCCGACTCGTGGCTTCGCGCTATCCTAAAAACTTGCGATCACAGAAAAGAGGATCCCTTAGGTAAGATTTTACTCTTCATAAAACGTGTTATTATTTAATTTGAGTATTGAAGTACATCGCGCCGAATTTAATTTCCAGTTCTTTTTTTCCATTCTGTTTGTTTGGTTTTTGTTTCTTAATCTTATCTATTATTTTTAGAACATGCACCTTAGTTTGGGTGATTTTTTAGAGCAAAATTGGGATGAAATTTTAGGAGAAAAGCGTCTTGGCTCGGTAAAGCAGGAGATTTAAATGGGATCGCTATAAGGGAGGAGTGAATTTTCTCGCGGTGGTTATGAAGGGCGTATACAAAATAATTCGTTAACGGCAGGTTGGTTGTTTTACAACTGTAAGGGTTATATCGTAGATCAGAAAAAAAGTAGACTGAGCATCTCTCTCTCTCTCTTTTAAGTCGTACATTCTGGCTAGAGTGGTCGTGATGAATGGCGTACTAGGTTGGGAGTATGCGTACATGTCTAATCTTCATTATGAGCACGCAGCTGCGTAAAATTAACAAAGACTTCAAAAAATAAACATATTCAATATATTTATTTTTTGAAACAAAACAAATATGGAAACGCTAACCATGACCTTGCGCAATGAGCGATTTATCGACAAAATTTGTGGTAAGATAGAAGAACAAACGGGTCGCGGCGCTGGTGTGTCTGTACGCTATTAAGCTACTGACTGAGCGAGCAGCTTCACGAGGCAGATCCTCAGGCGGTCAGGACATGCCCCGCCCAAACGTGCAGCGGTTATAGCGGTGTCATGGATAAAGAACAGTGTCTAAAATGAATTCATTTATGTTGAGAATGTAGACAGACTACTTTCTCACGCGCAATGTGCCAATGTTTGAATATACAAATTTAATAGAAGATGCAAAGGGAAAGATAAAATGGGAAATAAACATTCCGATAGCAGATTTCCAATAATAGATCTATTTTCGTATAGGTATCTTATTCATTCATAAAACTTTTGGGTTTCTGTTTCTTTTTTTTTAGTATCCGTAGGGTATTATTTTGTGGTGCAATTGTATGCGCAGACAGACTCTCTGCACTTTTTGTAAGCGTTCTGTTTACGTGACTGGAACTAATTCGCAACTTATATAAATTTCTGTATCCTCGTTTTGACAATTTTAAAGCATGGTGCTCCGTCTATTTTTTTTTCTGGTATTTGGATATAATAAGCTGTAGTGGATTGGGATACTGAATGAGTAGGTTGTGTTTCAGACGAAGCAAGCAGTCTCGAGTGTCCCTTGGAAAGACAAGCAGCAAGTACGTGGGCGGAACCAGCGCCAAGGGAAAGCGCACCTCACTGCGACGGTCCCGGGGCCCCCGCCGACCTGCCCCCCGCCCCGCGCCCCTGCCCGCCCCACGCCCCGCCGCCAGGCTCTCCGCACCCTCCAGCGAGCGCACCGACTCCGACGAGCCCGCGCACTGCCTTTTCCGAAACTCTGGAAGGGTACGTATTATACGTCTTCCTTAGTATATTAAAAGTTTTATGAGTACCCAAGCCATAAGTTATTTTATTAACTCGTCACCTCAAACTAATGTTTTTCACGTCTTTTTCAGATCATTCGACCTCTGCGACGACGAATGAACCTTACAAGGACTGCTAAAAGGAAAAGTAAAGCCACTGGATATAGAAAACCAATTAATTTAAGGAGTAATGGTAAGTCCTAAATATTATATCCCTTTGAAATAATAGTTTTGTTGTTTTAAAAAACTGACGAGTTTGTTTTGTTTCAGGCGCTGCCATGGCACAAGATAGTAGTGATAATAATAATTTTAACAGTTTTGATAACTTTGACGATAATCTAGCTCAACCCAGCACAAGCACAGGTATCTATTGCACATATTTACGTAACAGCACAATACCAACTGTCACTATACATTTCCGATATTAATTTTACGTATTTTTTAGGTTACAGAGGACAAAATGCATCAGCATTATTTCGAATAGCTGAAGTAGACTCCGACGATGATCAGTCGGTGGGCAGCCGCCCGATATCTCCAAGAAACCAAAATGGCAACCAGAACATTCCTCAAAACCTTGTCAGCATCATCCCGACGCCTATGAACGGTTCTCGGGACTCGCTCGGAGAATCCCTGAGGGCCGAACCACCAGAATCGGAAAGTAATAACTCCTCGCCACCACCGCAAGAAAATAGAAGAATGAATTTACGACGAGTTCGGCGGAACGGACGCCTCAGCTTACACAGGTCAGATTCCAGCGAATCACCGCCGCCTAAGGACCCAGGGGAACGCGCAAGCACCTCCATGGCTGATCACTCTCCCAAATTCGGGTACAACAGGACTGTCGCGAGGCTCATGAATGAAACAAATGAAAGCGAGTTAGAAAGCAGCTGCAGTACGGAAAGCAGTATGTGGCACGTGCCAGACACGATGGGAACCCCAGACAGTGGTGTGGGCACAGTCGTAGGCAGCAGTACTCGCAACTCGCAACCACACGCCGACGACGTATCAGACGATCCAGATTACCAGGCCCTCAAGTTCCGGCAACGGGTCAAAAAGGCCCGACGGAATTACAGGAATCACATGGATTCAGACTCCAATTGAACTGAATAGATAGTTATATATAATTGTGTTCCAACATATTGTAGTTGTTCTATTGTAAGTGGACTATTCAACGACTGCGTCTTTTATTATATTGTTATCAAATATTACTAAGACAAGTTAAATTTAATTTTTGATCGAGTATCGATTACTAGGGTTAGTTATTAAACATATTCTGGTCTCTATTGGTGTTGCCACAAAACTATGGTTAAGGAATACTCAAACGCATCTCAATTTTAAGTTTCCATTACAACTCTCTTTGGAAGTGACTGGTTTCACGTTAAGTTGTAATGTTTGAAGTTAGTTTTCGTTTGAGTAAGTGGGGGTTAGACTGTCTAAAATTAGACTTATTTGTGTAACACCGTAAAATATGTTTAATGTACGTTAATTAGAGCGAATGCTGTTGTTATTCTGAGCATACGTACAATATGCTCCTAATAGCGTGTTATTCGATGAAAATTAATGGGGGCTACCGCTTACAAATTGGCCGCCAGAGGTGCTAGTGGCGCGTGATGTCTTAAAACTGTGAAGCCGACTTGCGAAAAAGAGCCGCAAAATTAAGTGTTTTAAAAGAACAGCTGATTCAGATGTTAGTGGTTTTACTGTTTACAAATCAAACATTAAATTTTAACTTTTTGTCGCCCGTTGTAATTCATGACATACCGTGCCAGTGGCGCCAACTGGTGAGCGCAATAACGGCAGCCCTCATTGAGTTCATATTATGTTATAAAATTTGTTGCTGTGTGTACATTAGTTGCTTTTGTATAGTTTATTATTATAATAAAAAATATATGTGATCTAATTATTATCAAATAACTTAACTAGTGTTTAAGAACCATCAATGTTCCCTGAAAAGGTTAGCATAAATCTATGCGATATAAATACATTGACTTGAAAATATATTCGTGAGATTTTTATTAACACACCCACCCAAGAAATCCCTTTTGCTGATCATGATTTATTTGTCCAGCAGCTGTTATGCCGCTAAAATCGCTATGTTACTGTGGTATATAGCTTCATAATCATAAAAAAATGCAAATTCCCTCGGCACTTGTCATATTTTACAAGCATTAGAAATTTGCTAGTATGTTATGGTTGATACTGCATATAAGTAAAATCATAGGTCTGGATTTCGCCTCCTCCGATTATATTGAATTATTTTACGAGTCTTATTGGAATAATAAGATACTATTAATTATGCCACGTCCCTTGCAGATCACTAAAATAAATTAAAGTGTAGGGTAGTAGCTGTTCTCTATCATTTTGAGAGTGTGTAGATATATAAAATAATTATGTTAAGTTACCTATTATAGTGCTTGACTACATATTGTAAATTAAGTCTATTTTTAACTTGAGTAATTACCAGTAAACACTTCCTAAAAACTAAAAAGGGAGAGGTATATATTCAGCAGCAAATGATTCCAAGTATAGATAATTAAGTGATAATCATTTTATCATTATTTACAATAATGCATACCCTATCATTATCTTGGTAAAGAATCTCTACAATAAAAAATCATCACATATTAAATCAAATAACAGGTAATGATAGTAGGATGTTTAAAATATACAAACGAAATAAAGAATGAAGAATATAGTACTCTCTACTGAAGTGAGTAAAACCATTGATCGGGTAGTAAAGCGGTTATTCACCCCGTAGTACTAGGGAGACTACTTACTAGATTATTATCCGCCGAGACTACTACAAACTACGTTGTAACTGGTTGACACGATGCCAAAAGCCTTGTTGTCTACTGCGTTTTATTGATCCTGAGAATTTGGCACATTCAGTGACACTGACAGTTGTCTGCCGGCTGATCAGCAGATCAGTATTTAACAGGAATCTAACCTAGCGCTGGCTCAGTTTCTAATAAGATCTTAGTGAGTTTAACGTTAACAATGGACGGGATATCTACGTACAATAATTTCTTAGCATTACACAAACCACAACTAGTATTATCTGGAGTACCTGAGCATTTTTGGCCGTCTATATGTAAGAAAATCACAGATCAAATTTTTGATGCTGGCTTAACATTTCAACTTGTGCAAATCGACTATGAAGACATGGAGAAGATGCCCTACGATCCTTTGTGGAGTGTGATTGCCATCAGGGATATCGAGTGTTCAGATGCTAGTCATATTTATTTAATTGATCACGCTTGGACTTTCAAAGTGAATAGTATTAAGTCAAATTTAAGAAACATACCGGGGCTTCTAGAAAGGATGTGCAATCTAATGTTAATATCTGCGGAAACTACTGAAGAGAAAATCGAAAAAGTGTCAGAAGGTATTTGGAAGTATGCCAATACATATGCCATTGCAGGTGATGGCTTCTCCATTGAAGACAGGGTGCCTCTCTGGTATGTGTTAGATGAACTAGGTTCAGGCGTCACCCACTCCGATACCCCTAATTTTAGAGCAGTGCCTTTTTTGTATGTGCCCGAGCAACTAACTTATACTTTATTGTTTGCAATTAAAGATATAGAGGAAGGAGATATGGTCACAAGAAACTTTGTGGAAGGTTTATACCCTGATACCATGCAAAGAGAAGCTATGCTGATTCCTTGGAAGCATTACAAACATTTTAAGGAAGACTACACACAAGTGGAGCCGAGCTCTAAGTATTTCCTCGAAGGCCATATTGTAGAAACAGTTCCAAATTTAGAATTATTAATAGACAGAGAATTGAATTTAACTAAGCTAAAAGTTTACTCAGAATACAGATTTATTCATGAATACCTAACTGCACCTGAGTTTGAAATAGTTAACAATGAAAATGATGCAGATATTTTATGGTACTTGGACCATTTCAAAGAATTTGAAGATTTGAGTGTAAATTCACCTCATAAGTTTGTGAATCAATTCCCATTTGAATACGTTCTGACCATCAAGGATCTCTTGGCTGTTATTGGCAGAAGGTCATCTGAAAAATATAATAATGATAATAATTCACTTGAAATAAACCCCGCCTGGTTACCCATTACATTTAATATGAAGACAGAGTTTCCAAAGTTTGTTGCATATTATATGCAGAGGAAGAAAGCTGAGTTAAACAATCATTGGATTTGCAAACCATACAACCTGGCAAGAGGGTTAGACACTTACATTAGTGACAACTTGGACTTTCTGTGCAGACTGCCATTGACTGGCCCCAAAATAGCTCAGAAGTATATTGATAAGCCAGTTTTGTTTGAGAGGCCTGACGTTGGTCTAGTGAAGTTTGATATCCGTTATGTTATCTTGTTACAGTCTGTAAGCCCAACAGAAGTTTATGTTTACAATAACTTCTTCCTCAGATTTGCAAATAAACCATTTTCTCTAGACAATTTTGATGATTATGAGAAACATTTTACTGTTATGAATTACACAGATAGTGCTCCACTTTTCAAGATGTTATGTTCAGAATTCAAGGAGGAATGGCTAAAGCAATATGCTGACTATGATTGGGCTGTGGTTGAAAAATCAATTTACAAGATGGTGGCCGAATTGTTCACAGCTGCAACTTCAAAGGGTCCTCCATGTGGAATAGGGAAAAGCCCACAATCTAGGGCATTGTATGCAGCAGATATAATGCTTGGTTGGCGAGAGATGAATGATGAAAAAGTTATACAACCCATATTGTTAGAAATGAATTGGATGCCCGACTGCCACCGCGCATGCCAGTATTACCCCAACTTCTACAATGATATATTCTCTCTAATGTTTCTAAACAGAGAAGTAAAAACATGCACCAAAGTTTTGTAAGCTTGATATAAACATTTAAACTTATGCATTTTTACACTTTTATTGTATTTACATATTTGTTACTCACTAAATAAAACTAGTAACATCTGACTTTTGTATCTTTATTCAACATCTTATTTTTTAAACTAAGGAATAATTAATTTAAACATATTATTCAAAAGAAATTAAATAATTATAATACAGCTAATTGGGTTTATATATCACTTTATAGATTGCTTGATTTTAGAATAAATATGAATAATTAGTTTTTCTGTAGTATCCTTTTGTCATCATCGTGTATGAAACCGAAGGGGTTTTCCTCGTTGACGTCTCTGCGGCTAAGTAGCACAAGGACCACAACTACTGCTATAAAAACGAATAGCATGATCCAATAACGCCTGTAGATACCTCCGGCTCTTCGCACTCGAGAAGATGGGAGCGAGTTCCTAATGAAAAGAAACTCTTTTTAAAAGTGGTAAAACCATTTAATTTTTTTAATATGGTTATACAATTTATTTGCGTACCTAATGTTAGTGAGTTATTGGATGTAACAAATTGCTATAAATACTTGAATCTGACATATTACACTCAAATTTAAGTTATCGATTTTTTGAAGATTTTGTAGAGTTTTACGTGCATATTATTAACTACCCATGTACCACCACAAAACAAGTATAATACTTACTTCCACCATCTGCTAATCCATGCGAAAGTAGACTTCTGTTTGTATTTGTTTTCGTCATGATCGAAGTTTGTCGACAGTTTCAGTGGTTCGTTTGATTTGATACTTTTTCTTGGAGCCTGACCACCTGCAAATATAATGGTTTTAAATTAATAAAAACACCATTTAAGTCAGATAATAATAATAATATCTTACAATATCGTGGGACAACTCACACGGCCATCTGATCTCAAATTAGGCAGAGCCTGTGTTTTGGCAACCAGACAACTGATAATCATACTTATATATTTCTAAATACATACATATTATAGATAAATTGTGTGGTGTTAAGGTAAAAGGGGATAAGTCATAAATATTGAAAAACGAGTTATTTGCATAAATCGATACTAAACATATATATCTATTAAGGTAAAAAGGAGATGTGTTTGTATCTGTGGTACAATTTCGTTAAACTAAAATTGCAAATAGAGTTAAGTCATAAACAACAAAATACTTAAAAAAGTAAAGAGAGTTAAGTAAACTCATCTCATTATTGCATACGTTATATTTTTTATTGTGATATGCATAATGAGATAAGTCGACTTATCCCTAAATGCTTATCGTCGTATTCTGTCAGTTGCATTTCGCGCGCGAATTTGACGTGTCATGACCTGCGTAAAAAAATAATAATATTATGTTTCTAGTGTTAAAGAGTGTTAAAATTCTTAAAAATGAACAGAATTAATAAGATAATGTCATTGGCTCTAAATGAAAGTCCTACTGAACGTAAGTATGATTGTTTTATAACTACTTTTACCTTTCTAACCTTCAAAATTATTATTACGTTGAATAAAAACTGATATTTAGTTCGCTATTTGTGTTTTAATGTTATTACGAGTTAGTTAAACGAGTTGTGAGTTAGTTTAGTATATACGAGACAGTATTTAGTTAAAAACATGTTTATGAGCGAGTTGTAAGCAGCCTGTGATGTCGGTAGGTACCACGGACGGCGCGGGTGGAGCGGTGAATAGGTACTCGCGCTTAATTGCTCTAAGAATATTGTACGTACATTGTTGACAATTTGGGCAATTTTACAGATTCACAAGGATTTTTATCAGAAGACGATCTCAGCAGCACGTTGGTGAATGTATCTGCAGTAAGCAGTGAGCTAACTGAAAAACAATTGCACACTGCTCAAACATTAGAAGACGCGTTACTTATTCCTTCTGAATCGCTAGATGATTTTCCAATTGGTTGGTGTTTTTAAAATTGACAATATTTTTAAATAGGTATTCTTTTATTAATTTCTACCTACCTACCTATCATTTTGCCTCGATCTAGGTAGTATTCTGACTAGCGTAGTTATTAGGAATTCATTCTTAAAACAAAGACTGTTGGTACACCACTTTTAAAACATATGCCCTCGTAATAAAGTTGAAAAGTGTAGTAGTAGTGTCCACTGTTCTAATGAACATTGTCGAGTGTATGTTGTAGAGTGTGTGTTGATCTACACAACATATCTACACTACCAAATGATTAATAATTCATATTTTTATTTTAGTTCATGAAGTCACGGTTGAAGAAAATAGACAACGAAGAAAACGTAAGGGAACAAACATACGGAAAATAATTCACAATAAAAGAAACAAAGGATTGACATATAGAACACAAAATGGTAAAATAATTCAGTCAAGACAAGTTACTTCTTTACCCCTTTGCCGTAAAAAATGTTCCGAAAAAATTAGTTTAGAAAACCAGAAAGCACTTTTTAATGAATTATGGGCATTGGGTAATTACAACAAACGTTCGGCGTATTTGTCATCATTAATTTTAGATATACCAAAGAAGACCCAACGTATACGTAATACATCAGGCGAACCTAAACTAAGGAGTATTAATCATATTTACAACTTAAAAGTAAATGGCACTATGATTGAAGTTTGTAAGGGTTGTTTTCTGAAAACATTTGGAGTTTCTAATAAATGTGTCGAGGTGGTAATAAAGAAGAAATCTGTTAGAATATCAGGAATTTCAAGCCCTGATAAACGTGGATCACATATGCCTCCTAATAAAATAGGGGATGAAGCAATGCAGATTATAAAAAATCACATAAATTCGTATCCGTTATACGAATCGCATTATAGCCGAAGCCATACTAACAGAAAATATTTACCGACAGGGCTGACACTGACATTAATGTATCAAATGTACAAGGAAAAAGTAGCAAATCCCGTATCATACACGTATTTTGGAAATGTTTTTCGTACAATGGGTCTGTCTTTTAAGAAACCCTCTTTGGATACCTGCAATACGTGTGACGCATACAAGATGAAAATTAAACTGGCTTTGCCGCCAGATTCTGAAACTTTAAAGAGGGAACTTGATATCCACCAACTTGAAGCTGACTCAGCTTATTCAATGAAAAAAAAAGACAAAGAAGAGTCCAGTGATGTTAAAAGAGTTTATTGTTTTGATCTTCAGCAATGTCTCCCAACTCCCTTTTTAAAAACTAATATAGTTTTTTACAAACGACTTCTATGGACGTTCAATTTAACCATTTACGATTGTTACAGCAAAAAAAGTTTTTGCTACATGTGGAGCGAAGCTGATGGAGGACGTGGAGCAAACCAAATAGCGTCGTGCCTGTTTAATTTTGTAATGTCATTGCCACCCCATGTAAATGCAGTAACCTTTTATTCCGATACGTGTGGCGGGCAAAATAAAAATAGCCACGTCGCTGCTATGTTTTTATGCATAAGTAAACTGAGACCAGATTTACTAATAGATCATAAATTTTTAGTGCCCGGGCATACGCACATGGAGTGCGATTCTGTCCATGCCCAAATCGAACGTAAGAAAAAAAGAACTGACATGGCTATACATGTACCGAGAGATTGGTATAATCTGGTAAGAATGACGAGTGCAAACATTTCCGTCATAATAATGACAAACGATATGTTTTTGAATTACGCACAGTTGTTTAAAGGGCCACTGCAGCTACGAAAAATAGATTCATCTGGTGAGAAATTCGTATGGCATGATGTGAAATGGTTCAGATATAGTGGCCAACACGAACCAGGTGTAATTAAATTTAAAACAAAATTAGACACCACAAACGAGTTTAAGGACATTTCTTTCTGTCGAAGGGGAAAAGCAAATGTATCCTTGAATCCTGAGAAATGTTACGAGTGTCAAGTGCCCATAAGTCGGGAAAAAAAGAAGGACCTGTTAAGTATTCTTCACTTAATTGACAGCAGTTGCCATGACTTCTATAATACATTGCAAACAAATACAAACACAAGTGACATAGATCCGGATATTGAAGATTTCGACGATGTTTAAGTTTTTTGTATTTTTTATTTGTAAGCAATCCGAATTAAACTGTCCCAAATCTATACTAATACTAATATTATAAAGCTGAAGAGTTTGTTTGTTTGTTTGTTTGTTTGTTTGAACGCGCTAATCTCAGGAACTACTGGTTCAAATTGAAAAAATCTTTTTGTATTGGATAGTCCGTTTATTGAGGAAGGCTATAGGCTATATAACATCACGCTACGACCAATAGAAGCGGAGCATAAATGTAAAATGTAGCAAAAATGAAAAACCGTTGAAACTAAAACACGCGAACAAAGTCGCGGGGGACAGCTAGTAATATATATTTCATAAATTATAATTTAAATTAGATAATATTTCAAAATTGTTAAAAAAATATAAAACTGATTAATAAACATATAAATAAAAATTGCATAAAGAGACGAGTCAATAATATGAACATAATATTTTCTTTTTCATGTTAAGGAAAAACGAGACATGTCAATTATTTTAATTAATAATAAATAAAAACCAATTTTTATATTACCATAAGAGAGAGGCAATATTGTTAGATACAAATAATTAAAAAGAAATTGTATATACCTTTTGTATTATTAATTAAAAAACATTATCTTTTAAAACTAAAGAGTGTTTTCTTTATTTGCCCCTGGTGAAAAGTTATGTTTATTGACTTATCCCTTTTTACTTTGACACCACAGAATTACAACCAGACACAGAACAAATGATCATGCTCATCACACAAAGATATCTGATGTAGATCTAGATGTCCTGGGTGGGAATCGAACCCACAACCTCTGGTTTAGCAGTAAGGGTTACTAACCACTAGATCAACAGGCCGGTCAAAGATAAGAGAAGATAAGTTGTTCTATCACCAGGTTAAGTTGGAACATTTTTCAAATAATTTCATTGGTGTCCCATTGATAGATTATAATCTAATTATTTATTATTATCTAAGAACTACTGAGAATACCTTCTTACTCTTTGTACACTTATAAATAAAAGTCAGTTCACACTAGTACTACGTTCAATAATACGACAAATATAACTTGAACATTACCTTGCAAACTATCATTTCTCTTTATCGAAGTGTTGTCATACATGTTGACTGGTTCGTCCGGGATCTGGACGATGGAATGTGGCGTGCCGTTGGCTGAGCGGCTGTTGGACTCGTCGTCGCTGGCTCCTACAGGCGTGCCCCGCTGGCTGTCGACGGTGCTGGTGTAGTAGGGCGAGTGGTGGTCAATAGGCGACTGGCTGCGGCGCCCCGCTGCGCCCTTCATGTCTTGGTCTTCTGAAAGCTGAGTATATATATATTTTTATAAGACAACACAATATCTGTTGAGATTTAACATGTCTGATTATTTATTGTTTTCAGAATATCAAATCTAACGCATAATAATGATTAAGTTGTTAGTCCCTTGAAATTATATGCAAGCGAGTTACATGCAAGCGTTTTCTTTAGACAAATTCACACAATATTGAGTGTTTATTGAAATTGAATATGGGTATATTGAAAACAGTGAACACTATTATATTCTTGTTCGGTCTCCGAGTGAACTAGGAAGCGGCGTTAGATGCACCAGAATTGTCTTAATATTTATTTTGTTAGAAATAGTACTGAGATTTCAGTGTGGATTTTTAAGTATTCGAGGCGTTCATTATAATTGGCTATTTGCACAAAGTACCAAAGCCACACACACTACACAGTCATCTATATTGGTTAAGAATTAGAACACTCGTGAGAAATATCGTGAATGTGGATAATTCCGTCTCGGCGAGCCTTCTCCCGAGATTTCGTCGTTAGTTTGTTTTCGGCAATACTGATGTAATAAATAAAATATTATTAATAAGTTTTATAGTTTCACTACTGGTTAAATGCCTGTCTCAGGGAGTATTTACACTGCTGGGGAAAGACTGTCTCACACATAGATGAATTTTATAAGAAAAAAAAACAAATTCTTTTTTCCATATATGATTCTAATTTGCGTGCAAGAGCATTGATGGCTCTCAGTTGCTCATAGCTTTAGATAGTGGTAGTTTAAGTACATACCAATGGTAGACCCAAGCCAGCCCTAGCCCAGTTGACGCCCGCCAGCTTTTCCCTGAGCTCATCAGCCACAGGGGAGACTAGGTTTGGTGGAGGGAACACAGGAGTTGCACAAGACGGGCACTGGTAACCCGCCGGCGCTGTTGTCCGAGGCAACGCTCTGTAACGCGCCTCCGCACATGACCAGTGGAATACATCTGGAAAATAATTTTAAGAAGTAAATTATGGAATGGATGGAATTTAACACAATAACAATACATATAATTTAATTTTCTTTGACCTTTCAACCTCTATGGTTGTGTTCACAGACTCTATTTGTGCTTTAATTCTTTGATATAAAATGTTGAAAATGAAACTCTTAATGATACATATTCTTTTTTTCATGTTTCTATCATGTAAATATTTAACAAATAAGTCTTGTGGCAAATGCGATGGTAAGCTAATAAAAAGTTATGAGCCATAAAAGTATAAAACATTTCTAGAAAGCAGTTTCGTGACAAATTAATTGTTTAATTTTATGCTTATCTTTTGATGTCAGAGAACATAATATGCTACTTTTTTTTAAATGACTCCTGTACTAGGGTTTTATAACAATCAAAAGGAATTCACAAAGTCTTATCACACAAATTTTATATCAGTCTCCAGTGATGATCAAAATGTCCACAGCCTGTTGCACAGTGTAAAGAATAAAGTAAGATTTCTTTTTTATATATTTCTACTTAATGTACTTGGAAAACTTTAAATAGTACACATAAATATATACTATACTTCATATTATACTAAACATCCTTTAAATTTTTGTCAAAATATCAAGCTTACTTCTGCTTCAGTAAAAATTAAGTGATACTTTTGGACATAGAAAAATAGTAATAGAAACAATTAAACTATATTTTATTATAAAAGACAATGGCAAAGTGTAAGGCATACCATTTGACCAATATTACATGTTAAGCTGTTGGTCCCAACTGTCATATGTTGGTCCTTGTCAGTGAGTAAGTCATTACAATGCTGTAACTTTCATGGTGTACAATAAAGAATATTCTATCTATCTACAATTCTGACAACCAGTCTTACCCTGAAATACTGTGTTACTCAGTAAAATGGTTTGTGGAGGTCAGATAGGTAGTTGCTTCAAGTAAAATGAAGTATTCAGCTAAATCCAGTAGGACTGGAAGCCAAACTCAACATAGCTTGGTAAAAAGTAAAGGACACCTGACACGGGACACCTTTACAGTGTCATTAATAAAATTGTCCAAAAACATAAAAATTTAAAGGCACAAACTTGTTTGATATTTTGTTTCATTATGATAAATGAAATATGATACATAAGAAGCAAATTAGAAGGCTTATGCCCAGCAGTGGGATGTCACCGATTGTATATGATGGTGATCATGATATGATAAGACTACATAGAAAACTTTTTAGAGAGATTAAAACTATTGATTTACAAATATTATCTGAGTCAAAAAACATGTATTTACACACTTGCAAAAGTAGTGAATACTATCAGTGTAATACTTACGATAACAAGTTAGACGAATACATTCGCCTTCACTCAAACTTTTTGTGCAAATTTCACATATTGGATTGTAATCACTGTCTTGTAACCATTGCAAATATGACTGTATGATACACTAAAAAGAGACAAAATTCGTAATTTAATTATACGTTACATACTTTCTCTTTAATTAACAATAATTAAAAGTAAGCACGGAATTACCTTCGGGTGACTCGTCACCATACAAAATTCACAAACATTTACTCTGTGCTCAAAGCAAAACTGATTTGTAACCCGTCTCTTTGGACATTTACACAAGCCCATGTTTATTTTACAATAAGATTATACAAAGTGCTACAATATGTTACAACTAATAAATGCAAAACATTAATGTTACAGAGAAACTGTAATAAAATCGAAGACAAACAAAAGTGGCAGTGAGGATGCAGTCAGCCACGTAAAGAAACTGTCAAAAAAATCTGCGTTCATAAATTTATATACAAGTAATCGACTCTTCACTTAATCGAATAAACGGTGTCAAGTAAAATCCGCACGGCTCCCATGAAATATTTTAAGAATTCATTCAGTTCTATCTGTAATCTATTGAACTTACAGTCGAAATAACAAGTATAAAACTTAAGTATATAGTAACTTGACTTATTTAAATTACGTGAAACAGCGGAGTTTCACATAATCGACTCTGGATGCGGAATTAAGCTAGAGGCTATTGAGACGATAATTCCTTTGTGTTTGTGTGTGTGTGATCTATTGATTGATATTGTCAAAATTAAATGACATTTATTTACTCTATTAGTCTTTAATCTTTAATCTGTGCTGTCTGGTGCTGTCATATTAAATATGATAACAGGGATCTGGTTCAAGTTATATTTATTATTATAAAGTAAGGAAACAGATCTCTGTTTCAACATAAAATGTCTACAAAAATACTAACTCTTGGGAACATTCTAA
This sequence comes from Diachrysia chrysitis, assembly GCA_932294365.1. Taxonomy (NCBI): domain Eukaryota; kingdom Metazoa; phylum Arthropoda; class Insecta; order Lepidoptera; family Noctuidae; genus Diachrysia; species Diachrysia chrysitis. Next base: position 7,786,246 of record OW028661.1, read on the forward strand.
GCAGACCTATAAGTATTCTCATAAAGCAAAGTAATGTAACACCTAACCTAAAAACCAATTTCAGTACTTCGACTGTGGCTTGTGTAAACTTCTTCAATAAATGTAAGTAAACTTTTTAAGTAAACGTTTAATTTGTCAATCTACTTATACTTACTAGCAACTAACAATTGTTATATTTCTTTTGATATGGACCTAGCACATAATATAAACAAAATCAAAGTATAATAAATTACAGTGCCCGCAGAGAAGCTATGGAAGTCAGTAACATCTGTGAGTAATGCTGGAGCCAAGAAGGGTCGTGGTAAAGGCGCGGGTCGCATTCGGATTCGTGACCTGAACCGAGGTCAAGTTATTGGTGTCGGCAAAACCAGTATGTTGTGGCCAGGTCTCTCTGCACCTGTGATCAGAGGCAGAGAACTGCTGAAGCAGCAAAGACTGCCTGATGACCCAGAAAGGTAAGTAAACATACTAGAACTATCTACTTTATGTGAAAATTTATCTTATGTATATAGTGAATTCAAATTACAAAACAATTTTATTTTATTAATTAATAAATTACAGTTCGTGTTCATATACTACTACTTCTGCCTAGGATAGGCGGAAGTAGCTACAGTTTCCCAAGCTATCTTGGTTTTAGCTTGTACTCTTACGGGATTCAGTGGAATACTGTATTTTACATGGAGTGACTGCCTATCTGACCTCCACAACCCATTTTACTTGGTAACACAGACAACACAGTATCCCATGATAAGATATCATATACTTCTGGAGATCATTTATATTTAAATGTTAGAATTTTTATAAAAAAAAATAATGTACCAATAATGATTAATTTGTTTTAGACTGGAAAAGTTAATTAAGATCCGAGACTCAATGACAAAGTTCCGTCGCCTCAAACTTAGCCCAATAGAAAGAGGTTGGTCTGGCATGAAGATGCCTGGACGCAGCCTTGGACCTCCTGATCCAATTGGAGAAGGTATTGTATTCTTACATACATTGAAATACAGATTATGGGTATTTTCTATTTGGCAAATAGTGTAAATTTAGTTTACTAAATCTATTACTAATCCCTAAAAACAAGTGTAAGAAATAACATTTTATTTCCACTATTTGTTTTGAAAATTCTTCTTATTTTTATATCACCTGGTTTTTCTGTTAATACTTTATGTCTTACATAGTATTAAAACACTTGATAATTATGATTGCAGATGAATTTACTGGTTTTGATACTAAAGTACTGCAGCTGAGATCACTTCTCATCATGAAGGGCAGTCTTGGCCGTACTAGGAACTTCCAGGCTATGGTAAAAATAACTTTATTAATCCTTCCTTACAAATAATATTTAAATATTCTACAATTTAATATTGAAAATACTTTTGTTTCCCTATTTATTTATTGAATGGTGTTTAAAGTGTTGTGTAATCATTTTTTAGGTTGTTACTGGAAATGGTCAAGGTCTGGCTGGTTTTGGTCTTGGGAGAGCAAAGGAGATGCCAGCTGCTCTGAGGAAAGCCAGGAACAGGGCTGGTCAGAAGCTTATGCATTTTGAAATATACAATGGACACACAAGTAAGAAATGAATACGTAATTTTAGTTTAAATTATTTTAAGAATTTTAGAATTAACGCATGCTGAGCGAGTATTTGTAATAAGATACAAATAGTAGAAAGAAAAAACTTAAACCTCCCGCAGGACTCGACCCTGCTATACTGGCTTGACATGCTAGTTGGCCTGTTTTAAGTGTATTATTAGGTCCTCAGATTTAAAGTATATCAACTTGATACATTTTTAATTGGATTATTTTTTTAATTTCAGACTTAAAAGTTTTAAAGTTCCTGTTGTTACCACTTACTTTATTTTTCAGTCTTTCACGACTTCTACACAGCCTTCGGAAAAACCAAGATCTTTGTGCAGAAAAAGAATGAAGGCTATGGACTGAAGTGCCACAGGGCTATCAAGGAAATCTGTCAAGCTATTGGCATTAAAGACTTGAGAGCCAAGGTTGAAGGGTCAAACAATCTGCAGCACATTGTGAAGGCATTCTTTATTGGTCTCTTGCAACAGGTAAGATTACATTTTCTTAGGATTATTTGAAAGCTAATATTTTTCCTTATAAGCTTGGCATAAAATGCATTACCTAACCTAAATGAAAAGAGTTCACGGTGACTAAATACACGGGTAAACCTGCGGGACATCGCTAGTTTAACCTTTGACATGCCGAAGCACTGTTCAGAGCTATTCCCGTTGCCTACTTAAGTACTGATCAGTGCTAGTCATCTTGACACTTTTACACGATTTTATTATTAATAAACCAGCAAACAAATTGACTGGTAGAGAATGCCTATGGGATTAAGTCCGCCATTGTTCTGTTTTTGTGTGCATAGAAAAACAAAACCAAATATTATCTTTCTTTAAATATATTTACCAAGGGATTACTTTTTGCAGAGAACTCACCAACAATTAGCTGAGGAGAAAAAGCTTCACCTAGTTGAATACCGATCAGAACACGAATACTTCCCAAAAGTGGTGGCTAGTCCCTCTGAAGTCAGAACAAAAGAACAACTGCTTAAAAATGAAACTCTTGACTTCATGCAGTACGTCATGAACAACAAAATTATACTTAAGAAGAAGAAGTTCCCGCGCTTCTACGAAACCATGCCACACTACAAGATATATCTTAAGAAGTACGAAAAGTACAGGAACCATGAGAAGATACGCCGAAACCTGAAGGTTGAGTACGGAGAAGTAAAGAGCTTCCTCACAGACAAATACCCAGAAAAAGTTGAACAAGAAGCATAGATGTAAATAGTATATGTTATATAGTATTAGTAAATAAAAACAAAAAATGTTGCAATCATTTATTTATTGTTTTCAAATTATCAAAAGGATTATTTTCATTGTTTGAATAAAAACGATAATGGAATAGTCTTACTACTCTATTAAATATCAAGGAATCACGCATAAAAAATGAAAATAAACTTACTAATTGAGTAAATAGCATTTACTTCCGAAACATCACAATTGTCAGTGATCCGCGGATTTCTACGCGGTAATTCGATGATTTTAGTTAAGCTAAGTCAGTATTGTCTTAAACAATTTATAAATCAAATTTCACATTATTCAGCATATAAACCAAATATGGATACATAATATAAAACAATAAATGGAAAATTCCAATTTGGATAATTACATCGACTCCCGCTTGTTTAAATCTATGTCCTATACCAACATTCCGATCAGGATTTGGGTGTAATAAAAACAAATTACTATATAACTTCCACATATATGTGTCATGGCACCCGACGATCGTCCAACGAATATATACATGAACGTTGTAAGACTAATGGAGCCGCTAAATGCTCTAAAATGCTAGACTGTCAACTCGAGCACCACAGTCGTCTGTGTTTCGGTGATAATAAATATAGCATGTATAGTTGCAATTAGTGATTAATCATTATTTGATACATGTTTCTATTTGTATAATAACTATCGTGAGGAGTATTCATAATTATTTAAAACAAAACGGTTTACTCACGTATATTCTCGGGATCGCCTGACTAGATTCAGACTCAATAGGTCAGTTCGACTCGCGACACCACCGCCGCCGCGTCAGCTCATGATAGGGACTCCTATTGAGTCTAAAACTAGTCGGGCGATCCCGAGAATATACGTGAGTAAACCGTTTTGTTTTAAATAATTATCTTTCTATTTGCCTATATATGGCAGTGAACCATGACCGTTCTAGTGATAAACGAATTAAGTCATACAGTCAACGGTTATAAGCCAAAACAGTTTGATTGAATAAATAAGGTGATTAATGCCTATATAACTCGGTCTCTCTCTATCACTAAAACATCATAGTATGGAGAGATACTACAGAACAGATTATATTTTTTTTTTATTTTAGTTTTAGGTCTATGTGTGCCTGGAATTCTAATTGAGTAAATAACTACAAAACTAATGCAACTACACGCTCACCGTCGGAAACAAGGGCATATCAATAACGTTCTTATTTTTAATAAAAACTTGCGAATTCAAGTACAGGGTTACCGCCAAACAAAATGCACGATGTTTCACACCTTCTTATTACATTAAAAAAAAATCTGTACTCGAAACCACATTTATAAAATAAAATACGAAATGTATTAACTAAAACTATATCTAATAATATGAGTTACATATAACATTCCTATTATATTGCAACAATGTCCTGCCATAAAAAATAATTTAATATCAAAACGAGATGATTATTTTTGTACCTCGATTATGTAATTTGTTATTCTGATAATATAAAAGAAATACATCACATTTAAAAATCACTACGTGCTTGAAATATTTATCATCAATCACTTGAAAGCGCGTTAATATTTTTTATGTATAAAAATATGTTAGAATTTTTTGATACCCATAGAGGCAAGTATGTATTTATATTTTTCGCTTCTCTATTAAACGCCACAAACCTTATATCTATGTACATAATAAGGGGTTGAAAATAGCATATTTATAAACAAAATGTGAACTTCAATGGCAGTCGACGAAGCCTCGTGTGTCTGAGCTAGGTTCATGAACGGATTGCATCAAACTTAAGATTAAGCGGAACTTGAGCATGATGACATACTTGGATATGTAATAATAAGATTTAGTTATAGTTTTAAGTAAATAGTGAGCAGATATGTAAGAGTTCAAGTTTGTTTTTCTAAGGGAATGTTAAGGGTTGACGCTTACAAAATGGTTACGCAGGTCTTAAGTTTGGTGCGATCCGCCCTCACATAATTATACACGAGAATATATTGTGTGAGAGAGATCATCGTACATAAATTGACGCGAATTTTCTTAATCTATAGACTCTGAAACAAACAAAAAAATATATTATTATATTAGGTTAGAAATGTGTCCCGATGCATAGTGATTACGAGTTGGAATAAAATGTTTAAGGATATGGTTCAAGCTTTAATTAATTAAATTGTCTAGGTATGTGAATAGTTATCAAACTACACGGATAGCCGAGTGGTATAGGTTGCCACGCTAACGCAGACCATTGTGCTCGACGAGCTACGGGTTCGAACCCTTAATGTGACAAACATTTGTGTGATCCACAAATGCTTGTTCTGAGTCCTAAATTCCAAGTCTGAGAATTAAATTCCTTAGTGCGGGAGACGACTATTTTTTTTTATTTAGGATATTGTCGGATATTTAGTAAGGTATCAAGGTACCAATATGTCTTCAACAAGTACAACAAGAAGTAGGGTAGCTACTCCTTTTGCGACCTTACGGTAAAGCTGGGATCACAGTAGTTTGCAAATTTCCGTCTAGTCCGTACAGGGAAGGGAAATGCACCTAGGTGTGGGACCCTAGGTCGCGTGGGTGGGGGCAGTAAGCAGGGTATAGTACCGGTGCTGCGGTGCGGCTGCAGGCGGGCGCGCGCGCGCCACTGCGCGGGGTGCGGCGGCGCCAGCGCGGCGCGCACGCCGCCCAGCACGTCGGCCGCGCCCGCCGCCGCCAGCGCCAGCGGCGCCACGGCCGCGCCCGGCAGCTGGCGCAGCACGCCCGCGCCGCGCGACCCGCGCGCCGCCGCCGCCATGCTGGCCGCCTGCTCCGCGAACCCCTGCACGCGCGTAACACTCAGTACAATGCTCAACTAAACGACACAAAAGGTCCAATTTTCTAGCGAAAGTGTCAGGCCAAATTCGCGACCCATATATTAAATATAGCTGAAAACTCTTAAAATAATCAAGACCGATTTTGATGAACACTAAAATAATCAAAAAAAGTATCACTTGTAATTTGAAAAAAAAAAACTGTTATTACGCGTCCGATAGAATTACTTATTACTCAGATTATTAAATAAAGTATATAGCATTAAATATAAGCATTAAATAAATATATCAATAGAACTTAACCAAGTATACTAATTTAATGAATATTTTTTTTAAATATGATTAAATCAATCGAGTGAGGACTGGAAAAATCGATACGTCTAGTATTTTTTCTCAACTAGTATCACTAACCTCTTTCATAGTCTGGTAAGCGCTGGCGACCCCGTCCCTGATATCGGCGGGTTGCCGCGCGGGGTCGTGCCGCCGCCGGCGTCGCCGCTCTCGCCGCGCGTACGTGTCTTGTAGTTGCATGGTGGGCCCGGGGGTTAGCATGTCGAAAGCTGTTTCTGCTGTCGCCTGAATTGTCAAATGCAAAAGTAAGCATAAAGCTTATCCGTATTTCAAATACGAGAGAAGACAGTGTAGCCCTATAGGCTAACGCAAAATGGCTCGTAGTGGAATAAATTTGTACACGTGCACGTAAAACTTCTAATTTAGGAGAAAACATTTCTCTTTTTGAGTTCGCCAAAGTCACTTCAAAATCAATCGTAAAGTTGGAGTATTATTTAATTATAATGGGATTGACATTGCCGTCGTTACTCCAGAATAGGGTTGATGACTTTTTTTTCCGTCTTTCTTTTCTTATTCTCATGACGATACAAAGATTTTAAATGTCGCATGACGTCACAATTTTGTGCATCTTGCACGCAAGCATGACGTCATTAGCCCCTTCTACTGAACTTTGATTCGTTATATCTACTTAGTGTTTCCTTATTTTGAAAAAGCAAAAAAATACGTGTCTAATATTTTTTCATTATCAGTACTAATTCGATTTTGATTTTTCATACGATTGACGGTGGAACCTCTGTGGTCGAGTGGCGTACACACCGGTTTTCAAGGTGTCGCCATCTTTGAGGTCCCGGCCGTGTCAATGTAGAAAACCACTTTTCTACATTGTCTCGGGTCTGGGTGTTTGTGGTACCATTATTGTCTCTGATTCCATAACACAATTGCTTTAGCTACTTACTTTGGGTTCTGAGCAATGTATATGATGTTGTCCACATTTATTTATTTATGCTCAGTCATCTACCTCATTCCTCGATAAAGTTTTTAAACACGTTTTGCGATAATTTTCGATGCTTCTTGTAAGTAACATCTTCGGAGTAATACCTACCTGTATGAGCTGCAGAAGTCGCGTGGTGATGTCGAGCGCGGCGACGGCGGTGCGCGCCGTGAAGGACGCGGCGCCGCGCCGGAGCCCGTGCACCAGGCGCCCGTCGCGCCGCCACTGCTCCACCGGCAGCCACACCAGGTCCCGGATGCCCGTTACTGCGGGACAACCAAACACATGTTAAACGAACACCGACATTTTCGTTTGGATTGCTAAGTCTTTAAAGCCCGGTAAAAATTTCAATAAAAATAAAAACTGCTTTATTCGTTTTTTTTAAATATCAATAAACCCAACACCTGACGTAAAATTTAATAAATCGAAACTAATAATCGGTACTGCATACCGACGTATCGATTACTTATAAATGCCTTTCCCGGCACTTTTTTATTGTTAATCGACAATGGTTAAAGATACACCAAGAATAATATTTTTTTGGGAAGCAAATAAACTTGTCAAACTAAGGCATAGATTTAAATACTTTTTGATGTATATAATATATATACTATAGCCTAGCAAATTTGGCCTAAAAAATGGCCCGCGCTGGTGATGGGGGACTTTACTGCCCCATGACGGCGTTTGAATGACGCTTCCGTCAGTTTCGTCAGCTGACCCCTGTCTCGAGCGCACGTTTTACCACCCCCACTACCTTACGTCCATCGCCCGTCCATCTATCTAGCTACGTCCATCGCCCGTCCATCTATCTAGCTACGTCCATCGCCCGCAGACCAGGGGAGTGCCACGTACAAATTCGCCAAGCTATACTACTTCAAACTAAAAATTTTATGATATTCAATATATAATTTATACATAAATATATAATTTCCACTTACTAAGTTGCAGAAGCGAGTGCATAGGCCCGATACCGCTGAGCAGGCCGGGCAGTTGGTGTCGCTTGATGTCCGACAGCCATTCGTGAAGTGCCCATTGTACTAGCTTCTCAAGACCCAGTAGTCCTAGTCTGTAAGGTTCATAGGATTTTTTCTTGCAGTAGAGACAGATATATGTATGGAATCTGTTTATGCCATGGTGTTAACATTGTAGGTAACAAAGATCCAAGATGTCTGATATTCTAATCAGGGATCATTATTCGTAAAGGTTGTGCATTTTTTGAAGTAAAACTTCTTTACGCACGCTTGACTTAGGGAGAAAGCTGGTGAATGCTAACGAGAGCGTTACGAAAAGTGTGATCGGGCGAGGCGAACAAAAGTTGAGAGGGAGATAAGTTAGTGAAGATAGAAAGACAGAGATACGTTTCCTAAATTACTATAGGGGCAAAAGAGAGAGGTGCGAGCACATATTTTTTTCATTATTTTTTCTCTTATAGCCAGTTACATATCTATACTAATATTATAAAGCTGAAGAGTTTGTTTGTTTATTTGTTTGTTTGTTTGAACGCGCTAATCTCAGGAACTACTGGTTCGAATTGAAAAATTCTTTCTGTATTAGATAGTCCGTTTATTGAGGAAGGTTATAGGCTATATAACATCACGCTACGACCAATAGGAGTGGAGCATAAATGAAAAATGTTGCAAAAATGAAAAACCATTGAAACTAAAACACGCGAACAAAGTCGCGGGGGACAGCTAGTCGTACATAAAGAAGTTTTACTTCAGTCGTGTGGTCTTAAGCAAAATGTTTTTTTTTTGTATTGGATAATAAGTTTGTATCAAATATATTATTTTGTTTAACGAAATGAAGGTAATATCTTACTTGTAATCCAGCCTCTTTAGCGTGAGTTCGGAACAGTTCAACTGCCCGAGCCCCATGAGGAGGCCCGCTACCGGCCCGGCCGACAAGTCTACTCGCTTGCCGACGTAGTCCAGCCTTATCGGCACTTCTGGCGAGAAGACTACGCGTCTGGAATAAACAGGTTTATTATAAGCACGGTCAAGTTTAGGAAGGGGAGGAGGAGGGAGAGACAATATGGAACATAATTATTGTTCAAGATTTTAGAAGCAGGTGGTATACGAAGAAATCCGGCCACAAGGACTCAGGATTTCGAAATAAGGTAGAACAGTAGAGCTGAAAGAGTCAAGTTTGTGCGTAATTTGATGGAACTGAACGACGTGCAAGGTCCATTAATGTATATCAGGATCTAAGAAAGAAATCTGTCGTCTTTGTAACGTTAACTTTATCCACATTTGATGTTCTACTTTTATAACTTCAGTTCACGTCATTTGTCAATGTCTTCCGCTTCTTCTTCATAGCTTGTCGATCAGTGGCAAGTAAATTTTTCAGACCAGTACTAAGCTACGCGAACAGTATTGTCCGTGGCCTTGTACAGGTCTTCGCGTGTGCAGGGTAGGGCATGCTGGGCAGCGCATTAAGTGGGCCATAGTTTGACGGGATATGCCACACTCACATGGCTCAGGTGTACTGCTTACATAGTATGATAAGCTCTAAGCTCTCCATATCAGATATTAGATAGATTAGACCCCTCACCTGAAGTATATAGGGGAGTCATCAACCAGCTCTGTGTCCACTGGCAGCTTGGCGACCGGCTTCTCCTGGATGCCCAGCTTCTGGAAGTCCTCCTCCAACTGGATGAGGTTCTCGGAGACCAGGCGCTCAGCCTCATAAGTCTCCATTAATGGCTCTTCGTTGCGGATCACTGAAATTTTGAGGGGTGTTAAAATACAGTCAAGAAATATTTAAAGAGTGGTTAGATTGAATACGGTATGAAACACTGAGGACGAGAAGTCGTGTATAAATAAAGCTTAAAATGAAGCAAATGATAGCCTAAATAAGAAAGGAACGCAAGTGATTAAAAAAATAACTTTAAATACTACTGACGACGTCCGTGGTCGTGTGGCGTACACACCATTTTTGGTACCAAGGTCTTGGTACCTCTGAGGTTTTTTTTCATTAACTCATCCAATTATTTCGGTCCTTGGATAAGTTAATGTAGAAAACAACTTTTTTACATTGTCTCCGGTCGGATGTTTGTGGTACCTTCGTTGTCTCTGATTCCATAACAAACTTTAACTACTTACTTTGGGATCAGAGCAATGTATGTGATGTTGTTCACATTTATTAATTCATTTATTTATACTGCACTTTATTATTGTTAAAAAGAAGCAACTCGTGTGAAGATAGTTAGCAAAAACAGTTGCAGTTTCGCAGTTTAAAGTGCGGCAAAAGTTTTGGGGAAGTCTATTTACATTCACACAAGTTAAAATAACCGCTATCGCACACATCGGCGGGCCGCAGCGCCCCGCAACGCAAAACTAACTGTTGTGAATCTGTGTGGTTACTGAATCACTTTCGTTGCTTTGCGTGTCGATGCGGCCCGCCTCAGTGAGTGTTAGGTCATAAAAAATGTACGAAAGTGATTCAGAAATCATTTTTGGTTTGTATTGCAGTGCGGTGCGGCCCACAGATATGTACGCTATCCTTAACCCTCATCCTTCGGCCCTCAAAAAGGGTAAAAAGTAGATTACCGGTATCATTAAGGGAGAGCGAGTCGGCATCGCCCAGCGAGGTGGGCGTGGGCGGCGGGTCGCGCAGGTGGCTCGCGATGCTCATGACGGGCGGCCGGTGCGTCGGCGTCGTCTGCCGGGACCCGCTCGACTCCGTCGACAGACCACCCACGCTTTTTGTGTCGTCGTCTGTGTGTACAAAAAATATTATTAGATTTTTGATCGTTAAAAAATGTTTTTATAAATTTTGCCTTTTTTTTTTAGTACAGTATTGGTCCCGATTCTGTTAAACCCACATTAATCTTATTTTAGGCCATCGGTATCTTTTTCACTTGTACACAATTAGAAAAGAACAAGAAAATTAAAGCTGTCAAATTTAGTTTTAACTAAAATTCTTATACTAATCTACCCACACGTAGAATCGTGTGCACTAAAACACTGTCTGCCGTCCTTTTCTCACGCTCTATGTTAGTAAAAGATAGCAATGGTTTAATTTAGTAAGCGTACAAGGGAATTGGTGCCATTAGCTTATTTTTAGACAATCAGTTTTACCATGGGGTACTATGTTACTCAGTAAGATAGGTTGGTAAGGTCAGATAGACAGTTGCATCGCGTATTAAACATACAGTATTCAGCTGAATCTGGTAAGATTGGAAGCCGACCCCAACATAGCTTGGGAAAAGGCTAGGTAGAAGATTAGCTTAATTTTAGATGTCTGAAGCTATTTTCTAGCGTGTCCACTAACTTTACGATAGGACCTGTGTAAAACCACTGTCGAAGTTTGAATAAAATCTAGAGAGGACCACCCTTGTCATTTAAGGGTATAAATTAGCCTAGGACCTATTCTCAGACCTACTGGTCAATCCGTTTCGGAAGAGTTCGATAACAAACAGTGTGACACGAGATTTTTATATAATAGGAGAAGAAGATTTAATAGGAACATACCTGTGGACTCATCAGTGCCAAGCTTGGACAAGTAGCCGACGAGGAAGGCGAGCGTGTCCTGGTCTAAGTTGAACCATAGCGGCAGGAGGGACACCTTGAGGCAGCACTCCTGAGCTGACAGCGCAGGGTCGGGGCGCAGGTGGACTGCTTTTACTATCAACTGAGGAGAATAAGAAGGAATAAATAAATTGAAATATTTATGAAAACCCCGGACAAGTGCAAGTCTGACTCGCAAACTGTGGGTTCCTTTAATCCTATAAAAACAAACTACTGTACGTTTGAACAATTTTTCTCTCATATTCTATGTCATTTGATTGAAATGGCTTACAATTTATCCTAAAACGTACAGTCAACAAACAGTCCAACATACCATATGCGCATTCTTCCTCTCCGGTTCGTCCTTCAGTTTGTACTGACTGAGCAGCTTGTTGATATCGCTGCAGACCAGCTGGTCGATGACTTCGATCTTGCTGATGGCGAGTGTCTGGCGGGAGGCGTGGATGCCGCCCGATGGGTAGATCTCGTATTGGAATTTTACCTGGTTAAAAATAACCTTGTTAGTACATAAAAGTTTTGATATTAAGAAGGTTAAAATGCATAATTACTTTATCAAAATGTCAAGTTCCCACCCTATTGAACGTAATCGTATGGACATTAAAAATATATTTTTAAATACAAGTATTAGTATATAAATAAGCCAGGTTCAAAGTACTAGTAAAGACAAATCAAACAAGTCCAAACACGATGGCATTGCGTCGTTTCAATACGGAGTTCCTATGGCTTCCTTCTGGTTCCATCATCAGACCACTGAATGTACCATAATATTGTTCCAAAATTATATCTCAATCGGAAGTTAGGAAGTATCACTAATTTAGCTTGCAACATTTAATCAAAACATACATAAAAAGCAAATTAATGAAAATAATTATTTAAAACAAAACCTGAAAAAAGCCCGTATCCCTAATTATTTCGACTCGCGACACCACCGCCGCCGCGTCAGCTCATGATTAGGGACTCCTATTGAGTATGAAACTAGTCGGGCGATCCCGAGAATATACGTGAGTAAACCGTTTTGTTTTAAATAATTATGAATACTCCTCACGAAAGTTATTACACAAATTAATGAAAAGCTCGTAATAATGGATTTTTTTATACATTCCAGTCCTTGGAATAGGGTCTTTTACCCACTGTTCGACCACTAACATATGGGTTATCGTGTTACCTTAGATAGACACAGTTTGACGCGCGTGTGATGGTCTCTGTGCGGGCCGCCCCGAGCGCGCAGCTCGCGGCGGTGCGCGGGGCGCGCAGCTCGCACCCGCTCGGCGCCGGTGGACCAGCGCACGCCGCCGGACCGGTACGCCGCGGCCACTGCGCGACCACTCTCGTATGGCTCGTAGTCTTTACTGCGTCTGGGGTACAGAGGTACACCAAACGATTTGTTAAAGATTTTTTATTTAATTCAGATATTTGCTAGTATACCTGAGAAGCTTTCTCATTGTTTACCAATTGGTAAATTTAAACTGTCGTGCTCTATTACAATTTTTATTCGACAAATTCAATTTCTTTTGTTGCTTTTGAATTAGACAAGGCTGAAAAACGGCTGAGTTGATAGAATGATTTTATATTTAAATCATTCTATCAACTCAGCAGTTTTTCAGTAAATAAAATTTAGTTTATCTGGCTATGCAAAGCCCGAGATGAGTCCATCAGGCGTCGGTGTAGTGCTAGTCAGCACCTCCGATATGCTAACAAACTGGTTTTTCAGTTTAGCAGATTTTATATAATAATACCTATTGTAACAATTTCAATAAAAATGATAAAAAAAGAAATCACTTGAGTCCAGTGTGGAATAGAGGGGCTGGCAGCTAACTGTAAGCTGTACGGTGTGACTGATAATAAAGGTTAAGCCGCACCCAATGCGGTTGGTCCGTGGATAGGTTACCATTTATAAACATACCGAGACCCTTCCGTGCCTCGGAAAGGACGTTAAGTCGTTGGTCCTGAATGGCATATGTCGGTCTTTAGCAGTCATTAAGTCATTACAATTCTGATGACCAGTCTTACTATAAGATACTGCGTTATCCAGTAAAGTGGGTTGTGGAGATCAGATAGGCAGTCGCTCCACATAAAATAAGGGATTCAGCTGATTCCGGTAAGACTAGAAGCCAACCCTAACATAGCTTAGGAAAACGCAAGTCAGAAGATTCACAGTTCAATCGTTAAATTTTTAACAGATATAAATAAATATATTTCTAAACGTACTTCACAGTAGTAGGCGAGCCCTGCTTGCGCGCCTCCGTGTCGATGGTTACAGTCTTCTTGGCGGGCGCCGCGTCTGCAGGCTTGAAGTCATTGCCGCCGTACATGTTCCATGTGACGCTCATCTCACAGAGGGTGTACCTGCGATGATGAGATCAAGATGAACATCAGAAATACATTATAAGAATTTAAAATTTATTTTTTACAAGCTGCGCCTCACGTTTCCACCCGGGTGTTGATGAAAAATGGTGATAATGATGATAAAAAGTAGCCTATGCATAGCGCATAGGCTACTTTTCATCAGGTATTAAACTATCTATGTACAAAATTTCATTTAAATCCGGTGTGACAGATTTTTGTGATTAGGTAACAAAAACAATTATCCAATCTATCCATCCCAACTTTAGCAAAAGTTATCAAGTTGTAAAATGTGTCATATATATTATAGTGTGAAAACATATCTCCCTCGTTTTACCCGACAGAGGCGAAGCAAAAAAAGGAGGGTCATTTATCTATACTAATATTATAAAGCTGAAGAGTTTGTTTGTTTGTTTGAACGCGCTAATCTCAGGAACTACAGGTTCGAATTGAATAATTCTTTTTGTGTTGGATAGTCCGTTTATTGAGGAAGGTTATAGACTATATAACATCACGCTACGACCAATAGGAGCGGAGCATAAATGAAAAATGATGCAAAAATTAAAAACCGTTGAAACCAAAACACGCGAACAAAGTCGCGGGGGACAGCTAGTATATAATATCATTGGGAATTAGTAAGAAAAAATCTCTTTAGACCAAATAGTAAAGTACGCTTATATAATAAATAGTTTAATATAGTTAAAACACGTTAAAATATGTTTTCTGGTAAATACTGACGCTAATACGTTGTTGTAAGTCCGTTAAACTTGATATAACATCTCGTACCTCAACATCGGTAGCGGGAAGCTCTTAGGCGCCTTCAGCACGTCGGTCCTGGCCGCGGGCACGGTGAAGTGGTTATCGAACATGTACACCGGCCCGGGGCCAATCCAGTTGACCACAGGCTCGTCAAGATCGTTGTCCTGAGTGGATGCCTGAGTCTCCACGAAGCAGTACTCATCGTCCGTGTTGCCGCCGTCGCTACTCGATTTTGTCTGGATTGAAAGTTTTATATCATTAACATAATTAATAATAAAAATAATACTCGAAAAATAGGAAACTATAAATAGGCCTCGTCTCATGTAGAGAAGGCACGAGCATTGATCTACACGCTTGTTCACTTGCGGGTTGGAATCCAGGTTTCCTCACGATGTTTTCCTTGTTATAATGGTGTCTTAAAATGATTAAGAGAGTACATATAACTTTGAAAAAGGCACATAATTATAATGAATAATAGTTATGTCCCATGTCATTAGATAAAATGCACGGTAAGGTAAATAGCCTAGTGTGTCATGCTTAAAAATCGAATTTAGTTTCGGCTCAGCTATTTGAACGCTCGACTAACACATACGTAGAAAATATCTGAAAGATTTTTTCCGGAATTTGCCTCACGATTCTCGGGCTACATAGAGTGTCACAGGTGGACAATAGGGTATTATCAGTTCGACTTGCGACGCCACCGCCGCCGAGTCTGCTTATGATTAGGGACTCCTATTGAGTCTGAAACTAGTCGGGCGATCCCGTGAATTTGCGTGAGTAAACCGTTTTGTTTTAAATAGCGATGAATATAGTTATACAAGCCGCAAAACAACAACAAATCAGTAGCTAGGTTAGTTGGTAAAGCGAGTAGTTGAGGGGTCGAGTCCTGCCCGAGGTTACATTTTTTTCTACTCATTTATCTGTATTTTATTACAAAGTTAAATTTTTAGATAAAATTACAAAAACACTATCTTAAACAATTATCTTTAGTTATTATCTTAAGCAACATTTAGATCTAGTCCTCACCGATCTCCGTTTAGTTTTCCGCGGCGTCGCCTTCGGCGTCGACGTGGGATCGCCCAATTCCTTCGCCACCTGCACATTAGTAGGCTTCGCTTCTTGCGCCTCCTCAAACATATTAGGCGGGAGGTCTTCAGATTCTATAGACTGTGGTTCCTCCTCAAAAGGCTCTGATGGTAGCCGAACCTTCATGTTAGACTCGTCAGGGAAGAAGAATATCTCGACGCCTTCTTTTTCTGTCGAGCTGTGTAGTTCATCGTCTTCTACTGTAGAATAAATTTACTTGAAATGCAGGTTATAAAAATAAACATTGTTATCTATAAGATGGAATTGACAGAAAAAAAAGAAGATTAATAGGAAAACTAATTACATGTAAAAAATACGCCAGATACGTAAATTAAAAAAAATAATAATAATCGGAATTAAAAAAAAAAAACATTCAAAAACTCCCTACCTAAGACCATAAAAAAAGCGAAAAAACTATGGATTATAAATTTACCTTATCAACTCAATTGTTAAGTTATCTACTATCGTACGTATCGACGAACATAAAAAGAGATACATAAAGTAGGACATAGAACATTTGCCTTTTTGGAAGTCGGTTAAAAATATGGCGGTAATTTTTCACATAGGCTCGATAATATTTATATACTCACGTGTTGTATTGGGACTCTCTTTCATGGCTTCTGCCATGAGGTCATTGACCTGCTGAATTTCACTAGGTGATAATTCTCTTATTTCTTCTATAGGTCTATCTTCAAGTCCTGTTAAAGAGCATGCATATGAATAAAAATCTTTCGGAAGACAAGATTTGGTCCTAAAAAAAAGTTTTGTAAATAGTGTTACTAAACCACTATTACACATTACACATAAATAAATAAAGACTGCCAAGGAAGGTCATCAATATCTGATTACAATTAGGATAAATAAAATAAAAGCTACAGAGCTATTTTTTTTAATCCTGTTTCGCCATTGTCATCAATGAAGCATTAATGAAGGCTACCGTGACTGCGGTCACCAGTTGGCGTCAGCTGTCAAAGGCCACCAAATAACTATGGAATTTGACGTAATCGGACATCTCGTGCGTTTCCGGCGAAATCGCTTACCCTAGCCCTCATTAAACAAGGTAGATGTTGATTCTAAAACCGAGATATAACGTGTTTTCTTTACTTACCAACTAAAGGCTCCAACGGTTGATCGGAGCATATACTGGTATGTCGTGAGGAAGGATCAAAAGGCGTCTGAGAATCACCATCTGACGCTGCGTACGTGAGCAACCGACATAACGCCGACGCAGAGTCCCAACAAGTATACAACGTGACCATATTGTTTGACGCGCTTAGATCAACTTGGGGTTGCTCGTTTGACTGCAAAAAAATATAAAGTTGGTGTTAATTTTCAGAAGTTATTTGAATGTTGTGAGGTTATTCAGGAACTCTAAATAGTGGAATGCCGATAAAATATACTGATCAAGTCCAATGATTTGATTTTCAGGAGGAATTTTCAACAATGTGTGCGTTTTTACGATATATCTAACAAAGCAACAAAGGTTTTTATTGCAAACTAGCTGCCCACCCCGACTTCGCACGGGTGGTGTGTCATTTTCAAAACTTTTCCATAGGAATTTTTATTTTCTTTTACAAAATCTTTGTCCTTACAATAAGGATGATAACAAAAAAAGAATTATCTAATTTGTTGCAGTCGTTTGGCAGTTATGGCGTGACCAAGGAAAATCGGGATTTATTTTTATATATACAGATGTAAAAAGCAACGTCTTAACTTGTATCAATTTAAATAAGTTTACACAACGAAGTTTCTTCCTGAAAACAGACGTTTTCCAAAAAAAAAAAATGGCGTCATGTGTACGTAACCGATTATCGCTAATAAGTAGGACATGATCTTTTATACTTACACAAGTAGCCTTATCCTCCATCCTCAATGACAGCTCAAACAATCCAACATCGACCACACACACATAATCTTTAATCACATCTGGAAACTTGTCATCGTCTTGTGGTACAGCTACATTCGCCTTCGTACCGTTCAAGTGCATTAGAAAAAGAGTGCACTCTTGAGCTAGGAAACGTAGGCAAGAGGTGTTTGTCGCTGCAATTAGATTGCTTGATACGCTGAAGTTGCCCAGAGTTACCACTGTTCTGATTGGAAGGAAGAGCGGTCTGAAAGAAATATGAGTGTCAATAAGTAAAGTATATTTGACGACCTCCGTGGTCGTGTAGCGGACACCCCGGTTTTCAAGTTGTCGCCAGCTCTGAGGTCCCGGGTTTGATCACCGGCCGGGTCAATGTAGAAAACCCCTTTTCTATATTGTATCGGGTCTGGGTGTTTGAGGTTCCTTCGTTGTCTCTGAATTCCATAATATAAGTGCTTTAGCTACTTACTTTGGGTTCAGAGCAATGTATAGGATGTTGGACACATTCATTAATTATTATTAATATTTTATAGAATGGTGGAGAAATGGGCAACTCAGTAAGTATATTTTATAGAATTAGGCAGTAATCTGGATATGCTCAGATGCATGTTTTAGTTATTAATTGAAAAGAAAAGTGTTTTGATTCCGAAAACGCTGAGACATGGTTTATATAATTTGGACTAAAAACTTTAAAATATAATGACGTACATTGTGTTACTATAAACTCATGAATAGTATTTTTTGTTTTCTATGCGTTTTACTTAAACTTTCAGTCAATTGTAAATAATTTTCTGCAGAAAATTTAGAATGGAAACATAACTTGCTTGATAAGTTATGTTTCCATTCTAAATTTTCTGTACTCTTTAGACACAAATCAAACGTGACAAGGACGCTAACTTGTACACACCTGTAATCAACAGCGCAGTCTAAAACATGCACATGTAGTTCCGATAGCACAGTAGAGGGAGTGTAGCCCGGGACGGGGTAGTCGATCACGTCGATAACATCCATAAGCTGTGTTAGCCAAGCGATGCCTTTGTCGCCTCTGTGGCGGAGCGTTGCTTGCTCAATGCCCAATGCTATGCATATTGTCTGTGGATATATATAGGTTTTAATAATTGGATATCTTGTTAGATATTGTCATTGAGAATATTAGATAGATTTAAATTAGATAACAGTTTAACTAACTGCTTTAAAAAAATATAAAAAAAATGTAAACTATTGGATCTTTATCGCGTGTTACTTGGAAATAATTTGTCTAAAATCCAACGAATGAAATCGAATCAATTTGGTTTTTATTTCATATCGGACATACATTTATGTGATCACGAAATGTGAACTAATTATAAGTGCTGTCATCTGTCTAGTTCGACATTTATTTACACACTTCAGGTATATATTAAAATAGGGATGTTGCTTGGGTATGAATAATAATAATCAATTTAGTCCGCAAATTACGTAATAAAAAATTATTAGACACGTATTTTTTACTTTTACAAAATAACTAAAAACTAAGGAGATAAAAAGAATCCAAGTTCTGAAGTGGGGGCTAATTACGTCACGATGTACGAAATCGTGACGTTTTGGGACATTTCAAATCAATGTAACGTCGTAAGATTTTATTACATAAATAAAGAAAAAATACATTATAAAAATCTGCATGATGAACATTAAAAAAAAGTGGGTATATCCCTATTCAACTTTTGACCAACCAACGACTTTTCTTTTAACCTTTCTTACCTTTAAATTAGGTGTCTCTGAATCGGGATCCACTTTGAGGGCCATCGTGAACATGTCCTTCTTTGTGATCTGTTCCTTTATGAGCACACCTTTCCCAGACGGATATATAGTGGTCTTCAAGTGGGTTGGCAGTATGGTTCCGTATTGACGGAACGGGGGCTTCTCTGATGGTATAGTTAGGAGCGCTAGATGGTAGAAAAAATGTTGGTGTGAAATAAAAGTTCCTATCATCATCATCATCATCATCATCATCATCATCATTTAGCCTTTCGTAGTCCACTGCTGCACATAGGCCTCTCCCAATTTGCGCCACAACACCCGGTCCTCCGCCTTTCGCATCCAGTCCCCTCCAGCGACCTTCTTCAGGTCGTCAGTCCATCTGGCGGGGGGGCGTCCCACCTTACGGTTGCCGAGACGCGGTCTCCATTCCAGGACTCGTTTGCTCCAACGGCTGTCGGTCCTTCGGCAGACGTGGCCAGCCCATTGCCACTTCAGCGAGCTTATTTTGCGAGCTATGTCGGTCACTTTGGTTCTTTGTCGGATGACCTCGTTACGAATTTTATCCTTCAAAGAAACTCCGAGCATAGCTCGCTCCATAGCCCGCTGCGCGACTTTAAATTTGTGGACTAGTGCAACCGTTAATGTCCACGTCTCGGCACCGTAGGTCATAACAGGTAGGACGCACTGGTTGTAGACTTTCGTCTTCAGGCATTGCGGTAAAAGTTCCTATAGATCTTAATTAACGATGTGAGACTATTTATTTTATAATTAAACCTTAACTACTTGGGTATATAGGGATCTTTAAAGTTGGTTGGCAATATAGTGCTGTTAAGGCCAATTACTTTAACAAGAAGTCGAGTAATTTATTCTCGATTGATCACGTGATCAATCGTAAAGTCTAATCACCTCTGAAATGACTTGATTAAGTAAATACTTTTTTAAATAATTAATTTAAAATCAAAATCAACATATTTTTATTTCAAGTAGTTAGTAGTATTAAATGACTCTAGTTACGCGGTTCCAAAATGTCACTCCTATGGAGAAGAACCGGCAAGAAACACACCAAAATATATATATATATAATAATTTGCCATAACACGCAGAATATTAAGAGCTGATAATTAATTACACATAACAGTAAAAAGGAACTAACTTCAATGTATCCTATATGGGACCACCTCTGTGATCGATGAAAAAAGTAATTTTTAAAATTAATCCTAATCGCCGAACATAATATATGGCGTAACAAAAATAAAAAAAAATGCCCGTCGAATTGAGAACTCCTTCTGTTTGAAGTCGGTTAAAAACTCACAGTCATGATACAGCGTAGTCCTTTCGGCTCTGAGACACAGTTGCGCAGTCTTCGGACGTCCGTTGAGGCCGCTGACTTGGCACATGGACAAGCCGTAAGCTTCCAACACTAGCTCACCCATTTGACCCGGTACAACGCGTTTGTTGCTGTCCTATATTGTGGAAAGAGGTTTTGAATTTTAATAAGAATTTTTTGGTACATCAGAATATCGGGGAAAATAATACATTCAATTTTTAACCGTATAATTTGCATCGTAGCTCCTAAACGAATGGACCGATTATGATGCGTTTTTTTTTTGTTTTAAAGCTGACGTGATCGAGGTTGTTGCTAGCTATAATTTATAAAGATCTGATGAGTATATTGAAAATTATAAGGTATTTTCTGATGTCAGGGGTTTCTTTAATTTTTATTTATAGTTACAATAGTAGTGTGAAAGTAATAGAACATAAACATAAACATAAATACTTATAGTAAACAAGTCGTTTTTTCTTCGACTTTTTTCATTTTATTTTTCATTTTCAAGTTCATCTGTTCATCTGTTTTTTATATCTTTGGACGAAGGGATGAGGGATTGCTAAGATCTATTTCTTAAGAAAAGGGTTTTTAATTCTTAGGTCAAATTCATCGAGTTATACCCCTAAGTATACTTCAATAAACCACAACTATTTTGACTCACCCTAACAGGAGTATATATAGTCAACAGGCCCTTCCCAACTTTGAGCGTGAGACAAAAGTTGTGTGTTTCCGCGGTCTCTTGCGTCTGCTTGCTCGCTCCGATGCCTTTCCGCAACTTGTTATCATACGTAGAGTAGTATAGATTCTCTTCTTCAGAGGAAGTGCTGTCTGAGTCCGAATCTAAAAGCGGTTACAAATATGATGGAATACGGTAGAGAAAATAAATAAAACACTATATGAGGGTAACATCACATACATTGCTCTGACCCTTAGAGTAAAAAAAAAGGTAAACCACAGAGTGCGCCTAACAGGTATGAACACTGTAGGCACTAGTATGAACAAATAAAATTGTAAAAGTTGTGCCAAATAGAGCGCGCCGTTATATTTAAACTATCTCATAACCTAATATTACCCTAATAATATCGAAACGATCAACATTTTCGCATAGGC
This sequence comes from Diachrysia chrysitis, assembly GCA_932294365.1. Classification (NCBI taxonomy): domain Eukaryota; kingdom Metazoa; phylum Arthropoda; class Insecta; order Lepidoptera; family Noctuidae; genus Diachrysia; species Diachrysia chrysitis. The sequence goes on from OW028661.1 coordinate 7,807,882, forward strand.
GTCTTTCGTTTCATCAAATCAAAGTTATCCAGAAATAAATATAAACATTTTTTTTCTAAGACACATAAGTTTATATCTTACCATAACCAGTGCCTTTGCACATGCCAAAGGCAGGGTTAAGCGTCGGACAGACGAGCGGGCTGATGTCGAACTGGTCCACGATCTGTGGCTCCCACAGCAGCAGGTCCGAGTTGATGCGGTTGTAGATTATCTCGTATAGCTGCTTAGATCTGATAATTACAAAGTTATTTGTAGGGATAAGTCAATTAAGGAACAAAACACATAAAAGGCAATTTTTACATTTGATAAAGCTTGTTATGTTTGTATTTTGACGAAATCATATATATAAAAATGAATTGCTGTTCGTTAGTCTCGCTCAAATTCGAGAACGGCTGGGCCGATTTGAATAATTCTTTTTTGTTTTGTTCGCTAGAATACAGGAAAGGTTTAAAAACAAAAAAAAAATTAGGTAGGTAGGGTAGGGTAGGAAGAGTAGGGTACGGTAGGGTAGATATGGTAGGGTAGGTAGTCAGTTGACGGGAGCGAAGTCGCGGGCACAGCTAGTAAGTTAATAAATAATATTTTGAACTGACAACGGAGGCTTAGTCCGTTACGATCCTTTGGGTATGGAACTCTTAAAAATCTGATTAAGAGTTACTTAACATGGAAGTCAAATAAATTGAAACGGGTGTTTTTTATGACGAAAGCATTACCAAAGTATTATAATAATGGACAAAAAAAACGAATGTAAATAGTCGCGCGTAAAAAGAGGGAATAGTTTGAGCGAGAGGCGAAAAACACATAAATGGTGGGTAAGGCAAAGATGTCAATATTGTGCAGCTCTTTTCAGTGTCGCCAATTTACACGGTAATAGAATAATATACTTACTCAAGCTGCAAACTGAGTATGGGCAGTATAAACTCAAGATGTATTCCGGCCAGTTCTATGGAGCTGCTGGTGAACTCTGACATTTCCTCGTCATTGCCTGGGACTATCAGCTCTTCTTCTTGACCTAAAATATATTTATTATAATTTTTTCATCATTTATGTATGTTAATCCATCCTCGTCGATAGACCATCTTTGACAGGCTGGTTATTACAAACTAAGGTATTTCAGTGTCATATTATTCAATTCACAGAATACTAGAATAATACAGAGTGTTACTAAAAGGGTATATCCATATCTATCCGAAAGATATGAAGAGTACATCTGGTATAGAGTCAATTTACAAAAATGTTTCCTTGTTAATTCGAACCCAAAAATTATAACAAACAGCGGTGACAATCACTGCATTACGAGATTACATCACTCGTTAAATGTTAAAATCCATCGCTTCAACGTCATCCTCCAATCTTCAACTTTATGCTCTAAATGAGACTTTGAATTTTCACTACCCATTAATAGACAGCAACCAAAAAAAAAAACATCCTTACACTGCTGCGGCGTACTTTCATGCTTCGTAACACTCTGATGGGCCATCTTCTTGCCGCTGAACGGACTGGGATGGTTCGGACGCAAGTTGTTCATCATGTACATAGACGTGGTCATGGGATTCATTGCGGCCGGTTCAAAGTTCGGTACCTCATCGTGGAACGTGTCGAATGGACCTTTTGGAGACGTCTTCGGTTTGAAGGTTATCGATATCCTGAGAAATAGAGAGTTTATTTTTGTAATTAAATACAAATAATAAAAGGAAAAACTTAAACCTAATTATTAACTTAAAAATAATTATTTTTGTAACTTGAAATCATCTTATATGTAGATTATAAATATTATAATGTTCTTTATAATCTTTAGAATTCATAAGTATAAGTTTATAAAGTGGGGTTCGTGGCTAAGTGTAAGCAGTGCTCACCGCGGTTAGTCCTTGGATGGGTGACCATTTATAATCATACCGAGACTCCAACGTGCCTCGGAAAGCACATTAAGCCGTTGGTCTCGACTGTGTTAAGTTGATCTTTGACATTCGTTAAGTCATTACAATTCTGACAACCATACTATGGGATACTGTGTTACACAGTAAAATGGGTTGTGGAGATCAGATAGGCAGTTGCTCTACGTTAAATACGATATTGGCCTGAATCGGGCAAGACTGGATGCCGAACTTAACATAGCTCGGGAAAAGCTAGGCAGAAGTTTAGTCTAATTTCATAAAGTCAAACAAATCTTACGTCGGTAAAGCAGTGGTGTTGACATTTCCACTCAGAATGTTTCCTTCGCTGACGTTATCGTCCATGGTAGTCTTTGCTATATGTGTGCCGGGGAAGGTCTCGTTCTCCTGTTGTAAAAGATGATACATAAATAATATTGCCTGTTAATTATTTCTTAAGTTTCCGATTGCCATTCGCAAAATGGACACGAACAGGATGCATCTTTTATATAATTTTACTTAAATAAATAATCTCTTGACCACTGAAATACTTCAGATGATGACTTTTTATAACCCAGATAATTCTTAAATAAAACTATTTGTTTTTATTCAGATTTAGTTCTCGACGCCTCGATGCCTTTGCGTGTTGACTTTAAAAGGTGTTTTTGTTTTTACTACACTCTTATTGTATCTTTGCCCCTTTAAAAAGGTTCCAATGGTCACGAGTAAACGTTTTAAAGTTTCTTCACTTTTCACTATTATTATGTCTAGACCTCTCCAAAGCTTCCAAAGGTTTACCAACATTACAATATGTAATAAAAATAAATCAAGCAATCCAATCAATCCATAGTAAACTTACATAATAAAATAGGTCCAGCACAGTAGATCTAACATTAACTGCGGTGGGCAAGGGGCGCGCGCTCGGCGTCTGCTGCGAGCTGATGGTCGCGTTATGGAACCTGAACACGAGGTAGTCGGGCCGCACTCTACGGATCTCGCGGTTCACGCCTTGACGGAGGTCTGCTATTGGGAATCTGTAAGGATACAAAAAAAGGAATAATTTTGTTTATTTGATTTGAGTTGTCTAAAGATTAATAAACGCGCCGAAAATCGATAAGCTTGGAGAGAGCTTTTGCAGTAGCCACACTATGCCTCAGGTATGAGGAATTTATGACAAAGAACAAAGAGAATAAATGCCTTCAGCATCAACTCCAACACACCTGCTCATAGTTAAATAGATTAATTGAAAAAAAAAAATGGGGTAAATCAAAATAAAATAAAAATCGATATCGGTCGGTCATCAAAACAGCCAAATTAAGAATCTCCTATAAACACTTTTTCTGACGACGGAGCTGCCATTATAAAAAAAAACTAAAATAATTGAAGCATCTCTTCTTTAAGTCGGTTTAAAAGGTGACATTCTCTTACCTAAGGACAGCATCAAGGTCGGGGCACTGCAGCGATACGTTGCACTGGTTCTGCGCGGCGACGGGCGTAGTCGGTGTGCTCGCACTGTTTGACCGACCGCCGAAGAATGTGGCCGACATACGCTCTATCAGCGTCAAATCCACATCCAAAGTAAATGGTGTACATTTTACACTGAGAAAAAAAATTTTTTGTGATAATATTGGTACTTGGAACTTGAAAAAGATAAGTAATATTAGTATTTTACATAACATGCATGCTATGGTAATGAGGGCTATTGTTATTTTTGCCACTAGAGGCGCTAGTCGCACGTGGTGTCCAACAATAATAATTTCCATAGTTAGTTGGTGGGGTTGGTGGAGACGACGCGCCAGTGAAGCCAACTGGTGAGCGCAATAACGGTAGCCCTCATTAATTTAAGAGTGAGTATATATGGCATAATATAAATTCACGTTTTTTTTTTAAATTACTAAATATAAAATATGTAAATTTCTTTTCCAATATCATACTACATAAAACGAAATTTTTTGTCTTCACCGAAAGTGAATACCAATAGCCAGTGCATCTTTAACGTAGATTTTTACAGAAAAGAAAAAATAATTTAGGATCTAATAAATATTTGACTAAGCATTGAATCTGCAGCTTGCTTAATTTTCCATCGACGCAAAACACAAATACAATTTGATTTTCTGACCCACTTTCTTTTTGCAATTGTTCGTCACGCTAAGAAGTCAACGAAATACTTACACAATATCAGTGGTAGGATATACAAGTTTCTTCTCCCCGGACGTGCGCACGTATTTCGCCGTCTGTTTGAAGTGTACGCGAACGTTCGCGCGCGGCGGCGTGGGCCCGTGCTGACTTGAACTTTCATCATCATCTGATGATAGTTATATAGTTAAAGGATAATTTTATGTCTAAGCATTTAATCAACTTCATTAAATTAACTTAATCCAAAACTTTCTAATTATTTACTTTATTTTTATTATAATTTTTTGTTTCTATTGTACGTTAAATTAAATTAAACATTAGGTTAGGCGCAAACAGACCACCGATTACAGCCACCAGTGGCCAAAGACAGTGAACACACTTTTTCATTTATTTGTCAGCGGTAGCGAGGTCGCCACCGGCTACAAGTTCGCCACGCGTCTATACAAAATACATATGAAAAATGTTAAATCGCTGTCTCTGGCCACCAGTGGCTGTCGCCAGTGGCCCGTTTGCGCAGAGCCTTACAAGCATTAAATAGCTTAGTGTCATGTCGGAAGTCATAAAACATTTTGTATCGGTGACCTAATAGATGAAGTAAGATAAAGGGCTCCTCAACATTTGAACAATTGTATTTTCTGGCACGTAAAAATATTTTTATTTTATTTATTTATTTATAAAAAAATATCTGCGGAAACCATAAACACTAGAACATGTAAAAGAGCCAGTAATCTTTTTGGGTTTGTGCCACCTACCTTTACACTGGAAACGGATAAGGTCGAACCCTTGCGCCTCGTTCTCATCAGCCTCAGTAGCGAAGTAGAGACACTCTCGCAGCAGAAGGTGTCTGACCGACGCCTCGCACATCGTCTGACTGCCGAGTGACGTCACCTTCTCGCTGCCATCCAGCGATATCTCTGATGTTAGTAGCCTGAAAAACAGAATAGGTATGAATCCCATTTTAAAGGCTAGTAACGCATCTCGAAGATCTGACATGTTTATGGTTAGCGGTGTTCGATTAGTGTTCAATTACCACCAGGTAAGCCTACAGGTTCAATTACCACCGAAGCCCCGGCGAGCATGATTAAGCGAACCCGGGACGTCGGCAAAGGCAAGGACGGGACCGGGGTGTTTTTAGTCAATGCAAGTCCGAGCTATCCTCACGTCGTGCCCTCTGCCTGGGTTGAAGTAATTAGATTTTCACCCCGTAACAAAAAAAAAATGAAAACCTACAGATATAGATAAACTTAGATCTGTAAAAAACAGGGCGTGCCATTTTTTTACTTCGTACTCCGATGGCAGAAGCACTATTTAGCCTAACCTACTAGCGCGGCGCAGCGATGCAGACTGAGCGCGACAGTTGACAAGTTAAGCACATTATGCTTTATCCAGGCACGTAAAGTGGCACGCGAAATTATGCTCTAACGTTATCTAGGTATATCTATATGTTTATATCTGTGGGTAAACCACTTGCGAGTTGCACAGTTATGCCACGAAAAAAAAAGTATTCGCTATTAAATTGGACTATATACCTCAAATGGTTTTTTCCGGTGGTTCTATCAAGAGCTTCATTTGCGGTGCTAAAGTCATCCACGACGGAGAATGGTTCCAAGCTCTCGTAGAACTTGTGGGAGACTTCTTGCATTTTTGCAGCACTCGTCGGAGATATGCAGTCTGAGCCGACTATATTTGGGACTAGAATATCCTGGAAAATATTCAAGTATTATTATTATATTGGGGTATTGTTCCACATTAGAATAACAGGATATAGTATATGAGGGCTAGCTAGTTGTTTAAATAACGTAATAATTCAGAATGACATACCCCCAAATAATAAAACGCAACTTAACTTTAAGACTTACTTAAATATCTATCTATCGCTACTTTATACCTTAAAGTGACAGAGAAATTATGAGAGTTAACGGCGACTTAAAAAACTTTGATTGACGTTTCAGTATTTGGCGTTGAATGTGGTATGAAACCGAAATGTATGACGTCATTGATTGAGCAACAAGTTGAGAAGAATGTGTAGTTATGCTATTGGTTACCTTATGTAGTAAAACACAGGAAACCGACGCAATCCTTAAGCTGACGTGGGACACTTCAGCGGTAGGATCGCCATCTATATGAGGAACTGCAAACAAAAAGCACATTATGAGAAAAGGAGAATACAGGTAGTTACTTCAAAAATAAAAAACCAATTTGATGTATTTATTTAGATTTTTAACCCTTTTAGAAACCAATAGAAACGCTAACTGCTGATCAGGGTTCCTTACCTCAAAAGGAAAAAAATATCCCTTATAGAGAAGCCTTTGCCCTGCAGTGGGACAAGACGGGCTTATTAGATTAGAAATAGGACCATTTTGTAGTCTGTCTGTCTGTTTTAATAACAGTTAGGTTCAATAAAACACACAATCTCTATAAACTGTGTGATAAAGCATGTCGTCGAGCCACCTAATTAGGTTCAATTTTGAACCAATCATCCATATTGATAAGTAGAAAAAAAACAAGCTTGTTTTTATATAGTGGTTGACTTGTGCAAGTCTGAGCAAAAGAGACAGATATAAAAGTAGCACACCCTTTTTGTTCCTCTTGATCCTAGGTGCTGCACTGGGCATGTTGACACTGGAGCTCATGCTGGTGTTCATGGAGCTCACTGATGAGGTGAAGCTTTCAGACATCTGGTTGCCGAGTGACGTCATAGGAAGGAACCTCTCGTTGTCAGTCTCGGAGTCATCTGTGAGTTTTTATATGAGGGTTTTTATTATATATTTATGTAGTAGTAATATTTTCGATGGCCAGGCTTTTAATAAAAGTTTTTAAAGAAATGTACGTATGTCTATCTTGCAAAAAAAATTGTACCACTTCCGGACATCGGATTGAGATGAAGTTTTGCATACTTATATAAGTTTGGTAACTATACAATATTATGGTACTTTAGTGCTGTTCTGATGATGGAGCCAGAAGGTGGCCATAAGAACTCTGTAGCGAAACTACGCAATCCTATTGTGTTTCGGCTTGTGTGATTTGTCTTCACTATACTTTGAACCTAGTTAATTTAAAAACCCTTCTCTTCAAATGTAAGTTGAAAAAGGGCGATATTGAATTATATTTTTATTAATACTTTTATCACTTCAGATATAATATATCTTACCAACAATATAATCAATAACTTAACAATCGTAAGAAGAAGTTTGATTACTTGTTGCTACAAGCTACAAAATTTTAAAATGATCAAGCCATAATATTTTAAACGCCTCTTGAGAGAGATTTATCTCCAGCAGCAGTCCGAATTAACTCAGTTGTTGTCCGAATGGGATGTTGACTAAAACTGTTTTTAATGTCCGTTAGGTTAGATATAGATAAGTAAGAAATATTAGACAAGTATATTTTTCTTTTTTTTACGCATCCAAAAACTTACGACTATATATTGGATACGATTTGATATTTCGCATCACGTCATGATGTCGTATGTTTTATGATACATTATGACGTAAATAGCCCCCACTCCTAAACTCAAATTCGTTTTATCTCCTTAGTTTTTCCTTATTTCGAAAAAGTATTAAACACCTGTCTAATATTTTATTTTGTTATCTATATTATATAGATTTTTAGTTTTCGTACCTAGTTAACATCGCTATTGCATGTTGCACTTACCGTAACTAGGTCCGGACCAGCCGGGCATGCCTCCACTGCGTTTAGAGCTCTGTTTCTCGAGATTCCCGAGTAACTGAGCCTCGATCAGCTGGAAATCTGCCTGCCTCATTGGCTTGCACTGCATGTTCATACCACTTGGGCGTAGAGGTATGTTGCTGTAAAAATGAGAACTAATTTTAGTCTGTGTAGGTACGTATTTTTACTTGAAACAGGTTTTTTCTGTGGAATTAACGACATTATTTGGTGAACTAGATTTTTTTTATATTCTAATACTTCTTAGTATTAGCATATAAATCATATAAAAAACTACCATATTTTTTTTAAGTGTTGATTATTACGATTTCCTTAGTAAAATATTTTAAACTAAAGAATCTATGCTATTAAAAAAGTATGACGTTCCCAATATTTCGAAAAGTATTTTAGATTGCAAAATACATACCTGGTGTCTTCCAAATGTGGTTGGTTCAGGGCGTCAACGAGTTCCAACAAGGTATGCAGCTGTCTCGGCGTTATGAACACAATGAACGAACCAAACAGCATCCTCACTTCGACCTTCGGACCCTCAACCTCTTCAGTATACTTCAATTTCAACGACAACTCCTGCTGACCAGTCAACTTGGCAAACAATATGGGATCGGGATGGTTCAGCTTTTCATCGGGAGTCATTTCCCTAGACTCTGTACGGCTTTTGGCTTCGGCTATAATATCCTTTATTGGGTCAGGTTCTATAGTGGATATAACACTTCTGGTCTCATAAAATACGTCAGATAAAGTGCTCTGGTAGTTCATATCAGGGGTTTCGACTAGACTGTCCGTTTTGTCGGCTTGCGACGATACGGATTTCTCCATGATAAGACTTCGGGCCATTGTACGTAGTTTTGATGGGAATTCGTCCGTGTAGAAGGTGACTCCATCGAATTTGATCTTTTTGTTGGTGTATGTTGCTACTATGTATGTTTTTGTTTTTTCAGGGTCTGTGACGTCCGGTGCTGGTTCAGAACCGGCCTCGTCGAAGTAGTCAATACTAAAATGATTAATATAATACTAAGATGTTTGATATTATCGCTCAAAGAAGAAACAAAGTGTAGATACGCGAATGTAAGATATTGAACCAAATAGAAACATTTTCAGATTTAAAACTGAAAAAAAAAAGAAACAACAAAATATTTTTTTTAATAAATCTCACTACAAAAAGGGCAACATTAACATTAGCTGTCATACCGCGTCAACATCCATAAACACGTCATCAATCACATAGAATTGATTTAGTAAGCATTAGTGAGCAATAACTATCCTTATGTCCTTGCAATAAAGTTCAAATCAATAATAAATCAGCCTTGAAAGTCCGTTACAATAAGGATCGGAATGTTGCAATCGTCAAACAAGATTAAATTTGTTTTCACAAACTGTACTACGACGTCATAATTAAAATATATAATAATATCTTGGGACAGCTCACACACCGCTATCTGATCCCACACTAGGCAGAGCCTGTATTATGGCAACCAAATGATCGTGCTCATCACACAAAGATTTGTCCTGCGTGGGAATCGAACCCGCGACCTCTAGTTTAGCAGTCAGGGTCACTAACCACTACACCAACAGGCCCGTCATAATTTAAAGAAATTATACAATAAATTTGCAACTTTATTTAATTGTATTTATATGTCAAAAACATAATAAATATATGTAAAATTTAAAACAGTTGAATAGACAATACGAATGTGACATCTGCAATAAAATGAAGGTCGTTGATTCGTTTCGTTAAGATTATTCTAATCAGACGCCTGAATAGAGGTCATATGTATAAAGGCGGAAGTGCGTACATAATTAGACATTGAGTATTGGTCAGTCTTTTTAGGCCAGATCAACGCGCCCGAACTTTGTATTCTGGATGTAATTTCTCTATATTATGTATGTATTTAAAAATATATAGTGTGTTTATCAGTTGTCTGGTTGCCATAAAACAGGCTCTGCCTAGTTTGGGATCAGATGGCCGTGTGTGAATTGTCCTAAGATATTATTAAAAATGGGCCTAAAATATATGTAAATTTATTGTTTATATTTGTATTCATCACATTCTTCATGGCTGTTTTGAATATCAATTAAAGATGAATGAACATTGAAAAGAGAGACATGGAAAGTGTTTTAAAAACGACATATTACCTAATTAGAAATTTAATTCATCCTCTAATTTAATCAAAATTTATATTTGGAAGTAATTGACAATAATCTTTATAATATAGTGCCTAATAGACGTCTCATCATTTGTATTGATATAATTTTTTTGTAGTTTTTTTTTTCTGTGCATTAAATTTAAGCATACTTACTTCTTTATATGGACCTCTAGTGCGATGCCTCGGTCGCCATTTTTAGGAACGTGTTCTATTCTTATTTTTGTGTTTTCGAATTTTACTTTTACTCGGCTTAGTACTGAAAAATTAAACACATTTATATAATAAAGATGTTTGAAGATGAGTTTAAAAGAAAATAATGTTTTATTCAATCAACGAATAAGACTAGGATTTGCAATAAACTGAGAATATAATCAGTAATATCGTAATTGACCTCTAGAATATAAAACTGGATAATAAAAAAAAAAAATATAAATTAGAAAGTGTAAGTTACTGATTGTAATTAGCTTAATTATGTAACAGCCTAATTTAAGCGTTAATTAGCACGGACAAATTAATGTAACACAACAAAAGATTAAGAAATATGAAGTCCAAATTCATATATTTTTACAACAAAAATATGCTTATTCATGCTTAATTAAAATTCAAACAGTTGTAGAAACATGGTGTCTTGTCAAACAATGTTCTTACTTGAATCAATAGCGTGCGCAAACATTTCGATTCCCTCCACTGCGTGGGACTCTTGTGGGCCATCCTCCTCCCTCAGGCACTCCGCAGCCAGCTGCATGGATGATGACATTGAAGACCACATGGACTCCAGCATTGAAGATACTATTCATAAAAATATACATGAATACTAGTTGCTTTTATATCATAGTTGTATAACAGAGGAGGTTTGAAAGTGGCCCTAGTGATAAAAAAGTTGAAAGATAAAATCTATCATGATAAGGGAATTACAATTTATTTTTTGTTTTTGTTCTTGACACCTCACATACTGCCATCTGATCCCAAACTACATTTGGTTAGTAGTCAGTTTAGTGTATATTTTTTTTAACTTAAAACAGTTCGTAATTGTTATTCATTCTTAAATCTTCTCCCTAGCCTTTTCCCAAGTTATGTCGGGGTTGGCTTCCAGTTTTAAAATGGCTGATAACTTTTAAAATACTAGACACATCTCCATTAACCATTTCTTTCATGTCAGTCTTCTGATAAAACGCATCATAAACGGTTCATTTGTTTTCAGACAGACACGTTAAACTTATGACAGACCTCTTTTTGCATTGGGGGTTAAACATAAATAGTATGTAACAACATATAAAGTTGTTATAAATTACAAAGACCTTCTTAATTAGTTAAGCATAAAATTTGCTTTAACTTAACATAAGAATTACCTGGTTCAGCCCGTACTTTTGGTTGTACCGTAAGCGAGAGGCCATTGACCTTGACAATGGAGTCATCTTTAAATAATGTGGACCATGGGATAGTGACTGTGATCTCTCTCATATGACCATCTACTATCTCCAGTGGCCAGTTTTGTGAGTCTCCCAGTTCATTGAGTGCCTACAATAAGAAATAAATTGTGCTGCTGAAAAGTTTGTTGCGCTGTGTCTTCTCCGACTTTCAGCATGTGCAACATAATACCCCTAATTCGAATTAAATGAATTCTGATTTTGACTTTTTGATAATAAATAATATCTGAGGTACTATGTGTTTCCTGTGCACATAAAACCTTTTTTGTTTGGAAACATCTCTTTTATTCATAGAATCTTATCATGGTATAGTGTTATGATATTTTTTTTTCGAAAATAGACATGTGAAATTCTCCCATACTTTAAATTTATAGAACTTTAATTAGGTATATTAGAAGGGATGTCAGATGTAAATTAGCTCAATTTTTTTTATACTCCTTTGCTAACTTGTGATACCAGTAAAAGTTAATTGCCAATTATAATACTTATATTGGAAAATACTGTTGCATTCCATTTTATATTCTTTGTATTGTGTGGAAATTATTTTATAAATGTTTAATGAATGTAGCATAATTTAAATTGATATGATGATAGGCACTCATACTGCAGTGTTTATTCAAATTAGTAAGATAAAATAGTGATGATTAAGAATTGCAAAAACAACATAACTTGTGTTAAAGACTAACATTTTCTTTATATACTTTTTTATGTATACTAAGTATAGATAAGAATTAAGTTTACAGGCGCTTAACGTTAACCATAGTGACGAAATGTGATCACGTTCGAAGGTGTTCTTTGTTTGAAATTCATGAATAACACGTGTTGTTTCGTATTGCGCATATTATATTGGCACACAAGTGCACACGTTTATATGATAAGGCAAAACTAAAACGATGTCACATTATATGTAATTTAACATTAAATAAAGCAGTATAATAAAATAAACTCACATCGCAGTCAAGGCTAACATCGCAAACCGTTCCAGTACCATTGTACAGATCCACACTCAGCTGATCCAAAGTCAGTTTCTCTTCAAGGAAATTACCAAGATACCGTTGTAGCAGATACCTGCAGGCTCTTTTTTTAATACTTTCAGACCATGGTAGATACCACAACATCTTCAGAACTTTTTAAAGAGCATCACACTGAGAATTTTTATTTTTGTGCGTAATGACTATTGTGATTTGCGTGCGATTGACTCGCGAACGTAAATAAACATAACGTTTCGTTTCATTCAGCTGACTGTCAAATGTCAGATTGTCAACCTCACAAAACAAACTTATCATTTTAGTCTGTGGTCTTTGTTTGTAGAACCGATGGGCCTTAGCGCATAAGCGCACTAAACGTAGGCACTTTTGTTGGACAGTTTTTGCAGGAGACGAGGTATAACAATAAGCACACTTATAAAAAAATACACACTAATGCAAAACAAAAATGTATTTCTGTCACACGCACACCGATCCAATTCTGACATACAAACAAAAATTACGCACACAGTCAAAGATTTTCTTATAATGTATTATTAGTATTATTACACGATACGTCAGATTTCACCAAATTACCAAAAGCTATGGTTGATTCTACCGTACGGGCGGTATGTACTTGGCCCAGGGGAACGTAAACCGAAAGTATCTCCCGTTGACAATGCTCTAAGCTCTGGAACGACTGGAACGGGGCTACTGCTTTTACTAAAATAATTTACAATACGTTCATAGTTACAAAGACAATTTTTTATATAAGTATATAGAGTATTTAAATTATACATAGTACTTAAATTGGTTGTTATTTTTTTATACACAGTTCAAGGTTTTATTACCTACCTAATACTAGAATCTAATTATAATATATACTGTTGGTTGTAGATTATGAGCGAAAAGAGAACCATATTGGGTTGAAGGCGCTGCTATGTTTAAAATATAAGCAAGTATTTATGTGTTATTTATGTTAAAAACACTATTGTGTCATTATAGTGCGACTGTAACATCTAGATACTTATAAAATTATGTTAGAACATAATATTTTCAGGTGCCGTCTAAAAGATTGTTTTAAAAAATTATTAATATTGTATCATAATTTTAGTTACAGTTTTTGCCACGACGGTTTTCTTTCCACACAGACTCTATCTATCTTAAATGTAATTTCAAAATAAAGATACAACTTTATTCATTAGTATCACTTAAAATAAAAGGCATATAGGTATGCGCTGAATTTATCCTAGGAGAATGTCGCAGTTCAGATGGTTCTATCTCTCGATTACATGTATAAATAGTGATTGTGTAAAGAACGAAGTTGAGGTGTATTGGTAAATATAGTGTTGCCCTAAACTCATGGAATCCGACACCAGCCTCAGAATACGCGAAGCTACTGGTATTGTTAATCACCAGTTTAATTTCAACTCTTGACACCTTGTAGTTCTCTGAAATAAAAAGATATTATCACTAAGTATAACATCCATTAATATGAACCATCATGGCCGGCATCTGAATTAGAAAGTCAATAAGTTAGAAAAACTGATGTCGTGGAGGCCTAGAGGTTCAACGAACGGATTTGTTTGCACAAGGTTACAGGTTCGAACTTCGAACCCACTACAGTACCAATGTCGCTTTTTTAATGTTATATGTACTTTCTTAAATGTTCTAAAACACCTAGGTGTTGAAATGTTGTGGAAACCTGGATTCTAGAAATTGGATTCTGAAATCGCAAGTGAGGAAAGGCCCGTGCGCAGCAGTGGGATATTTTAAAGGCCGGTGTTATAAGCAACTAACTGAGTATAATATGGTTAACTACAAGGGAAAAGGAAAAAAAAAATAAAAATATTATCTAATGTTAGTAGAAGAAAAAAATTGGAATTTGTTCTATTATTAAAACAAAAAACAGAAATTATTGGAATATTCGCTTGGGGTGGTAGGTTTAATAATAATTAAGAATGTGTGGTTTTAAATTTAGTGCTAGTCAAAAGAAGATATTTTTATTTAATCATATTAAAAAAAAATAAAAAAAAAACAGCTCACCGTTTTCGTTCTTGTAGTAAATATCTAAAACTCTGTTCAGAGTGATTTTTGCATAAATTTTCTGATCGTAGTATATGATCCTTTCTGAAAAGTAGGTATGTATATAAATATACATATATATGTCAGCTTTGCTCTGGCTAGATACATAGTAACCTACTTATTTCTTACCGGACAAGGACAAAATTAAGGTAGGAAGACTTTGCATTACATTGATTACTGCTCTACTTTGATTCTTATCTATTTACAAAAAGTACCTGAAAGCATTTACAGTTCCCAAAAGTTCTTGAATCCCTTCTACTTTCTTCAAATTTTCGTGAATGGCTTACCATATAATTCAGATTCTGATCTGCATTATATTATTTAGCTGATGTAAGTATTTAACAAGAGCTATTTAATGTTTGTTTGTTTAATTAAACTCTTCTATTACTGGCCAAAGGTGACAGTTTTTCCTTTTTTTTTTTCTCTGAATGTCACTTTTCCGTTGAGGGCTCGGAAAAAAAGAATAAAAGTAGAATATCTAAATAGTTAGTACCTTTACATGTTCCTAAAGCCATCATAATCTTGTAGTATGGATCCCCGATCGCCTGAATTCTTCTCATAAATCGAAATTCATTTGTATTATGTACAATAACAAGGACAACGATTACGAATAAATAAAACTTTTTAATAGTCATATTTTTAAGACGAATAACATTGATTTACTTGAAAGCTGTGTACACGAACAGAGTTACCTCGCCAAATGTCAATCTGCGGTGTTAAGTTTGTTATGAAAACGACATCACAGGAATCTATTGTTGAGTTCCTAGATGTTTTAGTTATACACCTAAACCACGTACCTACATATCTATATAATGTAGATACTATATCTATCTATTTAATGTAGATATACTGTATACTGGATATAATGTTTAAGTAATGTAGGTACCTATTCATAAAGGACCTACTTCTATATTTTTTTGGAAATCATAACAACATTTCAGGAGCAAAAATAGGCATCCTATCTTTATTTCATATTTTAATATAAGCTAACAGTTTTTTTGAGTAGGAAAATGAGGTACTTACCTACTTGCTAATGTGGGTACCTAACCTATACTTGTGTAAATTAAATTAAGAAATGCTAATATATGGACTATAATTCATGTCAAGTTCCCGGAAGATTTTAATCGAGGGACAATAACTTGAAAAGCATTTCTTAGAACAGAACACAATGTGTATGCTTACTGGAAGTTATTATAAATAGCCTAGGTAATAACATGCGTACGCCTACGTAATGTACTTCATCTTGTATCGTGCTTTAAAGTTTACACGACATATTAACTTAAATACGGTATTTATTCTGTATTGACATACTTAGTTATGTAGAAGTTTAGATAACAAACAATCTGCCTTGATTAAAAGTAAATACAAGGCAAAGTAAGTAGGCAGTTTAACTATTTTTAGCTCATGAACATTGCATTGGAATCATCAGCCCGTTTGTGCCAGCTACTTTAAAACTAAAGTATATTAAAGAGTTCTCTTTTCCAGGAAAATCTGTCCTTTACTGCGATCAAGATAGGACGATCAGCATAATAAGATTAAATACTTACTTATAAAATAAAATGTTGAGGGCATGCGCTTTGTAATAAGTACAAAAAATGTGACACAAGTTATTTATTATCTACCTACTTACAATAAATGGAAAATATAGGTACATCATTACCAAGTAGACAGCACGTAATGAGCACCTTCTGCAATACCAGCCCAGGTCTCAGTTACAATTTGTTCGATGTATTTCGGAGGGACGACGAATTCGTAATCGTAGCCAGGGAGCTCGAGGGTGTATGTGAGAGGAATTCCCACAGCCCTGGTCCAGTCTCGGGAAGTACCGGTAGTGTAGTAGAGGACATTCGCAGCGTTGCCCACAACGTATCTGTCAGCTTTGTCGAGAGCGAGTTTGTCGATCTCAGTCGCCATTCTGACACCAGCAAGGTGGAGGACCAAACCGTTTTGAGGTAAGGTTCCTGTAAAAATCGAGAAATGTTGTTCCTTTGTTCAAAAAAGTTTGTAGTTAGATATCCACAGAAGATGTCGGGGGGGGGGGGGGGGGGCACTAAGTCATTAAAGGTGGATTTTTCCAAGGCTAGATAGTTTTATACAAGGAAGCATTTTGATTTTTTGACAGTTCTTCCGTACAAAATCTGACAGACGACAATTTTATTCCAAGAATAAAAAAATATTTGGCGTTGAAAAAATCCGCCATAAGTCGTATAATGTATCTACTACATAATAAAGACAATCTTTATTATTCTGATCGAATTGAAATACTTAGATTGCATTCAGTGATTATAATTCTTACCGTTGTTGCCCCAAGCGTATAGGAACATATTGCCATAACTGTGAAGTGATATGTAGAGGGCGGTTCTCTGCAGGTTAGAAAGCACGGCGTCTTGGATGACTCTGATCTCAGGCTCGGAGAATGCGGTAGGTCCTTCATAGATGATGGAACAAGGGTTGGCGCTGGCCGGGCTGGTGCCAAAGTGGTGGGCGAAGTTGCGGTTGCCGTCAACTCCAGGACATTCATCAGCTCCTGCGTGGGACTTGGAGCGAGTTTTGCGCCAAAGTCGGTCCTGCGCATGGTATTGTAGGAACAAGGTGAATTTACATGGAATTCATTTTATCAGTGCCTTTTTTTTTACAATTGAAAAAAAAAACTCTCCGTCTCAACTCAGATGTGAAAATTTTGTTTCGTTCGTAGTTCATGTCAAGTCGTTGTTTGTTTGAATTATGTTGCTTACAATAAAAATTAAGGATCAAGGATTTAATATTGTCATTGACCCTTAAGGTCGAACATTTATTGTTCCGAATAAGACTAATATTATTTACCTAATAAAGAAAACATATGACGACTTGCCTGTGATGAATACAAATGTATGTTAAAAGAGACATTTAGTTAACAAGGTACCCAATTACCTACGTTTGGAAGGTTCTGAAGTAGGTCAAAGTATCATACATGTTGAAAGTCACGTATCGAAATTTTTTAAGGACACGTATATTTACCTCGTCGATGGAATATTCGTAACCGTCAGGGTTAGCGAGAGGGATGATGATCCAGTCAATTTGCTCAGTAAGTACGCTGGTTGAGAATTCTTTAACTAGTTGATTGATGATGTAGATGGCCACGGGAGTGGTGACCCATTCTCTAGCGTGGACCATAGCATCGACGACAATGACGGGCTTCATGAGGTTCTCGAAGCGTGACGTGGAGATCCGCAATAACTTGATCTGTCGACCTTCGTAGCTGAGACCCGCGTTGATAACCGTTACAAGGTCAGGGTAGGTGGCAGCTAACTCATCCAAGTAATTGTTGATCTAAAAACAAAACACATAATTTTGTCAGAAGAATTCTTGGTTGAAAACTCTGCAAACGTAATTTAATGACGTTTGCATTTAAAAAATATAGGTACATAAACAAATTACAATGTCTTACTTCTTCATGTCTGTAGTAAGTGTCGAAGCTGATCGACTTTCCACTGCGTTTTGCGGCCGCTCTTGAGACCTGAATCTGAGATTCTTCATCGCGAAGAATGCTAAAACATTAAAATTTAATTTTAAGAAAAAAGAAATAGATGTTTAATATTTTTAAGAATAATTATTGGACTTCTTAGTTCTGTGAGGTAAAAGTACCTATAGTTTTCGACAGAATTTACTGTTTTTATTAGTTAGATTTCAAGCTTACTCAGCCAGATTGTCAGCCATCTTGAAATACGCCATGTTCCTCTCGTCGAAGTATTGCAGCCATTGCTGTTTTTCTTCGGGCGACAGTCTGACGACGGCCTCAAGTTTGCCAGAAGCGGTCCTTGCAGCGGGCTTGGCTGATAGAATGTCCAAGTTAGCTTCTAACTCTGCGATCTGATCACCAAGACCGGACACACGGTATAACTGGTGACTGTAAACGGTAAATAAATAGATATTGAAGGATTTGGTTAATATATTTTTTGGTTTCGTATTTGTATGCACTTTCTGGAAGGATAAATTATGATATTTTAAGTAGATTTTAGTTATTATAGCATATATCTTACAAAAAAAAGACTCACTACTGTTTGAAGAGAATTAAAAGTTTAAAAGCGGGTAAATCTAAGGATACAATATACCTAGATAGTATTATGTGGCGAAAACCTGTTTGACTTTATGACTATCAGATCGGTCGTATCAATCTTGTATATTTGAAAAACAGGTAGGGCCATTAAGTATTCATATTCGTATTAGTAATTAAGATATTTTGTCACACACAAAGGTCGAGTTCGTCCCGCCATCTCCTCTTAGGTCTGCCGCGAGATCTCTTTTTATGCTTTATTATCCACGTCCGGCATTCCGTAGACGTGACCAGCAAAATTCCATTTAAGTTGGGCAGCCGCGTACCTACTCTACGTCAGCAAATAAATACATTTTTTTTTAATAACCACATCTTTCCCACTGCGAGGAAAAGGTCTCTCTATCCTCCCTCCATCTCTCTCTGCTTAGGGCTGTGCTGTACCAATTGCTATCAGAGGAGTCTAGCTCGTCCCGCCATCTACGTCTACGTCTAAATAAATATTTTACGACTAAATATCTACGTCTAAATACCTTAGCGACCGTTTATTCAAGTTTAACTTTAATAACTTTTCATCTATAGAACATATTAAAGGACATTTACAACGGATACATACCCTTCATATTTCTCATGACCCCCCTGGACCAAGGCGGCCACACACAGGAGCACACAAATCCCCAACCGAGCCATTTTACAAACTGACAACGTATCACCAGGACGATTGCTTTATAACCTTCGATTATTATAATCCTTTGATAACTGACATTTTATTATAGCTCAAGTTCGAGCAATAAATAATTATTGTTTATTTAAATGCTACCGGCAATTTGAATTATTTTTATCTACGTATATTTACTATCTAAATTGTGCCTCTATAAAACTCCATATCTGTTCATTGATGTTAGGCTTTGATCTACGTGCTTACCTAACTGTAACCTCTTGTATCTGTCCCACTAATGACCAAATACTTAAACACAATCTTTATTCATCGCATGCTGGCAGAACATCTTAAAGTTAAAAATGACTTAACGTTAAATCGCATACCTACACCAAAGAGCTGTATAAGTAAATTTTTTGGTCTTCGCGTTCCGCTATCTATAGTTGAAACTATAGATAGCGTAACTCAATAACGGATAGCAATATTGAAAATATTGATAGGTACTTGTTTTTGAAGGTAAGAAAATGAAGTCGTGGATTTAATAAATTCAAAAATACCTTTCTTACCTCATATCGACATTGCAAAGTGGGAGGTTTTAAGCCCGATTGCATAATGAGTACCATATTTTAATTAACCCGATGTTGAGTAAAAGCCTCTTCTCATTAAGAAAAGCAAAGAGCATTGATCATAACGCTTGTCTTCTGTCTTTATTATAAGATGTCCATATTTAGAACCTAGGTCAGTTCCAAATGTTCCGAGGAATTACTTTAGTGTTTATCCAGCTAATCTAAGCAATAAAGATAGATCGCATAAAAGTGATTAACGCCCTAGAATATTCTATACTGGCTTTCGTTAACAACAATTATCTTTATCCATATAGGTAGGTATACCTAGTATTATTTACACAGGTTTTTCATCAAGTCCAATGTAATATTTTGTCTGCTATTCCATGACACTTTTTACTTATTTGAAAATGAGGGTTCATTTTCAAATAAGTAAAAAGTGTTTATAGAAACAGAAATATTCAAATTGCAAGTCAGTATTCAGTTCCTCTGTAGAATATTTATGTGTAATACAGGTTTATTTTTAGCTTTGGAATAGTACAGGAATCGTGTCCATGATTTTCGTGGAAACGAAATCAGCAAACACGGATATTTTCGAGCCTATTGTTGAGAAAGAAGGTCGTAATATAGCAAACACAAATGTTGTTAAAGTAAATAGTGTGCAATATTTAGACGAATAAACTCAAGGGAATTCTTAGAACTTAGAATTTAGGATACTTATTGGTTGGCTAGAATTTCTCGAAAAGTCTAGAATTATGAAGTTCCTGCTTTAGAAGTTAAAAGCATTAACCTTGTTACCTAAACAGCGATATTATCGGAGCTGATGATGAACTCATGATTAAGGACCTTTGTCAGGTTCGAAAATAGTCGGACATCTAAGATAATATTGCGTGATTAAAGGCGTTTAAATGTTTAACATTTAGCAAAGTAGTAAGTCTTAAACTAGGTGTGCTGTGCCAGTTTTGTAAACGTTGGTCGTTGGTAAAAAACATAAATTAGGGGTGTGTTTATGTTTTCTAACAATGTTATGTGCAAAAACTGGACACGGCTTTACGATAGTTTTGATACACCTAGGAACTTTGTCCTGTAAGATCTACTATCACCTAAGAAAAAAAAAGTTTTAAGTGTTGTCAGAAAATATGTATTTGGAACTACCAAATACCTACCGAAGGCCAAATTTTCTTCTTATTTTTTTAGCCATTTTTAACCGCTAAGGCGTAGGCCTCCTTTTAAATAAAAAAAAAGAAAGAGTTTTTTAATATCATCGTACCAACGCATCTGTGATCTCCTTGAACTGGTGGTCTTTTACCGCCCCACGGTTTCCACTCTACGTCTGCCTTGCACCACGAACCTTGCTTACGGGCGACGTGGCCAGCTCACTCCCTTGTCAATATTACAAGCCGTTTAGTAACATCGCTGATTTCACTTTTGTCTATAACCGACTCATTTATTTAATGGTCTCTCAGCATAACTTCTACCAGTTTCCAAAGGCCTAACATTTGAAATGGATTGCATATTAAACAAATGTAGATTAGTAAATTATCTTTGATCACTGCAATAAAACAACGATAAAAGTGTGTTTAATGTTTAATTTATTATTTATCTTGTCAATACTGTTTCTTTTACAATCTATTAATCCGTTGTGACTGACTTGGCAACTTATAGTTTAAAATTAATATGTTAAGTCTTTAATGTACAATTATTACTAACTAGAAACACAATCATAATTCGTGTTTTAACATGTATTTAAAATATATTCTTTTAATACTTCTTTTAAAGCCTGAATGTCTCCAAGCGTAAATTATAGGATCACAGAGACTGTTACATACTCCCAACAAATACAGAGGTCCTAGAGTTAATACTTCTAATGGAATACATTCATAACCATTCTTCATAATATCACATTTCACATACATTATTACGGCTACATAGTACGGAGCCCATGTACCAAGAAAGCACAAAGTTACCAAAAGAACAGTGGTGACTGCCTTTATTTTGCTTGGATGTGCATTTGGTCTACAACATCCAAAATTTCTTTTCCCACTGCTATCACTACGATGGGTTTGTGTATCACTATCGAATTGTCGCAAGTCAATATGCTTACCCTTTTCTAAACATTGAGATATGGAAATGACTACTGTAGGTAAGTCTTCGATAAAGGCTTTGTTAGTGTAACTGCTTTCTTGGAACTCTCTGATTTTGTCGACGGCTCTGACTGCGCTGCGTAAGATGAGGATGTAGAGTATGCAGACCATGATGATGACTGAGAGGACTAAGATAGAGAGGACGAGGAGTAAGGCGGAGGGGAAGACTGCGATGTACCAGCACCTGTAGTCTGTGAACGTGCGGCCTGTCCAGCCCATAGCTGGTAGTGTTGATATACCTGTTCGGATCGGAAATTAAGTAATTAGAGGTTGAAACATTTCAAAATTTTCCAAAAAGTTTATATAGGTATTATTACGGCAAACAATAGGAATACCAATGTAAGTAGTTTTTAAACTAATAACAGTTAAAGCTAGTGTTATTAACAAGCATACATTGAAAATACTTAATAATACAGTAAGCTAAAATATTCATTATTTACAAGAAACAAAAAGAACGCAATACACAAACTTTGTTGAGTTAAATTAACGGTACCTACTATTGACTAAATTATAAATGTACTGTGTACTTTGACTCGTACTTAATGTAGCAAGCAAGACATGACATGAATAATTAAATTTAACACACAGGCTACGTACTAACATTCTATCTGCTAAAAACAATAATTAATTTTATTTACAAATTTAATATATTTAAGCGCATATTTACAATTAAAATTATGATTAACACATAGAGAGCATCTTGACATGGATAAAAGTTACACAATTAATAATTTTACCACAGATGTAGATAGACCTAGATAAAACAAGAGCATATGCTTCGCGTGCCACTTTTCTCACCCGGCTTAAGCATAATATGCTTAACGTGGCAACTCTTGCGTTCAGTCTGCATCGGTGCGCCACGCTAATAGGTATCACCAATCGGTACCAGGCATTATTGACAACTGTATCGTATATACATCACATTTTTAAGTTGATTAAGTTGATTGTGACGTCAAAGTAGGTAGTCAAAAAATGGCACGGTTGATTTTTGTACAGATACGTGATACTTGCCTTAACTACTTATATGTGTGAATTTTACATTGTCAACAGGTTATGATCTTACACATCTTACATACATGCTTCTGTAAATACTTTCTATAGTAAGTCCTGACAGAGTTCTGAAAACCTTTATGCCACCACGCGTATATTAAGGGGTTTAGCAAACTGTTCAAAAAGGCTAACGTGGCCAAAGGACCACCAAGCAACGTCCTCATGTGCATACACCTTGGATTTGTTAATTTGTCTTCACAAAAAACAAAAAAAGTAACAGTTATGAAGAACGGCATCCAAGTTATCATAAAACTTCCCGAAGTTAACATAACTATAGTAATTGCTCTCCATTTATTCGGTTCTTTTGGTTTTCGACTAATCGCATTGATATTACAAACTTTTTTAACCTGTTTCTGAAACCTTGTTGTTTTGAAATCCGACATTGAGAGATTGGGATTGGAAACTTGGGATTCTATAGTGCAAATACTAAACATGGACTGGTTTGTAGATTCACACTGATCGTCAATATTTCTAAAGCCATTTGTCATTGTTTGTTTAACATTGAGGTCATGGTTGCTTTTAGATTTTACAGCTATCGTGGGCTTAAAGGTACCTTCTTTGTTTACGTAATTAACATTAAAGGATGCACTTTTGAATAACTTGCACTTTGGTGTTTCTTGTTGTATTATGAATTGAGGGACTTCCTTTTTGGTAAAAGTGCCTCGAGTAATTCTTAATTTTGAATTTTCTTGTCTTGTCTCATTGGCCTTAATGTGCTTTACACCTGAGTTCATTTCTCTTACTGTTTTTAGAGCGCGCACTAGTATGATGGAATATAGGATAACAACAGCTGAAATTGGTACGATACTGAGGAAGGAGTTGATAAGTATGAGGCTGCCTGGAAAGAGAGCTACGTAGTAACATCGTGTGAGCATCAGCTCTGAGTTAATCCATCCTGTGGCTGGCATGAATCCAAGCGTTATACCTGTAATAGGGTTAACACAAACATGTAATACATACAGATAATATTAGCTACATGTATTAGTTGTAAAAAGCTTTGTTACCTGCGACTGACCTATGCCCATACTCTCCAATTTAATTTTAACTCTAAAACAATGTCAATGCAAAATTTATGTTAGTTTAGCAGGCATTAGATTCAGTTTAGTTTAAAAAAGCTGTTAATTGAAGGAACTGACAGGAATCTAAACATTGAGAGTATTTTTTTGTACTATTTGTTGTTTGTGTGCCTGCTAAATGAATAACAATTTTGCATTGGCCTTGTATTAGAATTAAAATTAAATTGGGGAGTAAGGACACAAGACTGTCAAATCCTAATTTATTGTTATTCATAATACAAAATCCGAATCTACTTTAAAACTGTTTAAAAATTAGCAAGGGTTTTACAAACTTACACAACATAAAATAACGCAGCTTTATTTTATGTTGTGTAAGTTTGTAAAACCCACAAGCCAAAGCAAATATTTATGTTCAACAAGCAAGTAACAACACGCATCATTAACAATGCGCGGTTAAATTAAAGTATACACCAAAAAAATACATTATAATTGGTTACTCACTGACTAACCAAATGCAGAGGATGCCGATTCTGACTCGTGTCGTGTTAAACCACCTCTGATAGTACAGGCCGTGAAGGATATAGATGTAGCGGTCTACGGCGATTAGACCGACACTGAAGATGGAGACCATTGCGGGACATACCAGCATACCTGGTAAATTTAGAAGATGAATAGGTAATTATTTCTTCTTTTAAGATTAAATACAATTAATAGAAGGAAAAACTTAAACCTAAGGCAGGACTCGAACCTGCGACCAATGGCTTGACGCGCCAGTCTTCGGTTTTCAGTTCTTTTAAGATACTAAACGATTTTACTAATGGGATGTAATAGAGATGTTGACAGGGTATGAAAACTTAAAATCTATATTTTTCCCACATTTTAGGTTCGATTCAAAGTTATACTCGCATTGGCATCTACTACTTATAGTATAATGATTGAAGAAAACATAACTGTGTTAGCAATATTTGTGCAAAAATTTCATAGTGAGTAATCGTAACCGCAAATGTCGTTAAGATGAAAGGAGATCTTTTTTTGCATAAGTACATAACCGCGAAGAAATGCCGTCAATATTTTTTTGTGTCTACTCAAAATTATTTTTTTACGCAACCGCTGTTTTTTGTTGAAAGGATAATTCTATACAAGAATGACAAGTAGTTTTGATAGATATTCATCTAATTATTGGTTCTCTTGATAGCACGTACAATACCTACACGTAATTTCATTCCTTTTTTGTACAAGCCAATTACTTTGATGACATACCTACCTATTATGAGTCTACACATATTAATTTTAATTCAAAGGCCAAAGTTCTAGTCCTAATCGGTTTGAAAATGAAATTTAAAAAATAAATTACATAGCAAACCCTGGCTTGAACATATTGTGAAAAATACGCGAGAATCGTAGGTTCGTTACAATAGTAAAAACATAGGTACATATTATAGCAAATTGAGTTAGTCATCATTGTACAAATAATACACAATGTTTTTAATAAGATGTATCTACCTATAATGATATAAATTTATTTGACAAAAAGTTAAATATTACATCAAATTGTATGCCGAATATTTTTGTACAAACTGGGTAAAAAAACTGCTTAGCTACATGCTACTTCATTAAACACCTGTATCAATTTTGTTTTAAAAGTACACAATCATTTTGCGTGCACGAGGAACCAAACTTAGTGGTATATTATATTTGCAGTTAAATTAAATACATATTTGTCAAATGCGGCAATCGAGTCTACTGCATTAGCGCCGAAGGTCAAACAATTGTTCACTCGGGAACCAGATGTTGAAATATTTTCTACTTGATACTCTACTTCTGTATCAATTCTACTTCTGGACACGAGAAGAGGCTTTTACCAGAGATTTTGATTACTTCGATGGTTAACGATCGCCACGAGAAGAAGACAATCTGACTCGCCCAAAACATAGTGAAATCGATCCGAAACCAGCCGACGGCTTTTAAAAAGCAGGAACAGCTTTTAATAATTTGACTAATCTATGATGTTCAAAAAACACAGACGATCTTTTCTATAATACCTACATTAAGAGATCGAATTTCACATTCCAGTTATAGGTTTTAGGAATTACCAGTTAGAGATAAAAATATATTAATAAAAAGACAGACACATTTGCGAATGTTTAAATAAACAACGGTATGTCTACCTAAGCATTACTGATTTATTTTTTAATATTTATCAAGATAATAAAATAATCAAAGTAATCAAATGACATCACCTCTACACGATTTGTATTAGATTTATTAGCAAATATTAGCGTAGTAATTTTGGTGTCTTTGAATCTCAATGGAACCTCATGCATTTTGAATAGGTTATCTATTAGGTGATATTAATATTAAGCTTACCAATTTGAAAGATACACAAGGGGTTGGAACTCACAGAGTTGTCAACTGTGACTCCGAAAATGAGGGAGAACCCGACGATGGTGTCAGCAAGCGAAACATTTCCCAGTAAAAGGTATGTGCTTTTGGGTTGTTGACCTGTAAGAGAAAAAAATACGTCTAAGAATCTCATAACAAAAGAACGTAAACCAACCAGGACGGTGGTCAAATGACTTCTTCGGATTTTAAGGCTGTTTTTTTAAAAGGATATCACAGCAAGGCGTCTAGGAGCTGGCACATAACAGAAGAAAATTTAAGGAACTGCACCGACAAGAGCTTAGCTCTTAAATTGATGATGATGATCACAGCATATCCATAATATATCTTAGGCAAAATGTTCAATGTCATTTTGCCAAGGCAATCATTGGCATGTCTAAGCTTTTAGGGATCAAGAACCGTTTCTAGGTGTGTAGTACAACCAACTTTTTAAGGTATTTTGGCTGTCATGCCATTGAATCAAGAACAGTATATTCGATGGAGACATCGATGAACAGAGCTAGAATTTTTACAATAGTTATTCTTTTTAACCAACTTCAACTTCTCAATTAGACCATTCTTGTTTTGTATTTTTGTATGGTATTTTTTTTAAACGACTCTCGCGGATGTTTTGCAAACATTCATACCCAGACTTGGAACAAGCATTTGTGGATTACACAAATGCTATCACTCGGCTATCCGTGCAGTCTAATGGTATATCTATCTTAGAGGAGCCCCTATAGACAAGTGGCATTTCGATAAGCGTTTACGATGATAGAAATTGCTCTAATGACATTAAATGTATGGAAATGACATTTCGTTTCGATAAGTTACGTGACTTGGACTTGTCACTTACATACATTTGAACGATTCGATCAGCGTTATCGCTTGTCAAAATGTCTCTTGTCTAGGGGGGCTGGTCCTATATACATTTCATTGAAGTTGGTACCTTTTATGGGTAGGTCCTGTAATCAATTAGTAGGTATATGTTTAAATAAAGTTGTTTTAAATTCATTATCTTTATTATCATCATAATAACTGTGTTATCTGTATAAGTGAGTATGTTATTAATTTTGATATCTATTTATTGGTCCTCACTTAGAATTCACTTTTAATTGGGGTGGAAAAATTTTGGATGATGAAATGAGCATTATGTAATACTTGAGTAAGACAATAAAAAGAAATCGAACCAATTATTTTCGGAATGTACCAAATATCACTTTTTATGAGTATTAAGCACGTTTAGTAGTCTTAATCATAGTAATTTAAATGATCAAATAAAATTAAAGTATAAAAACGGTTTAATAGCCGAGTTTTTTTATAGGGAGAGAGGTTTTGTAGGTACTTTGGTACGGGATATAATATTTCCGAATTTTGAAGTTAAATCGATGCTATGTTCGATGCGGTGTGTGGTGAGAATATTTTTGTGCTTTGTCAACTTGCTACAGTTTAAACTTGACTAGGAAATTAACAATAGGGAAATTGAGAACGAATGTCAAGCAACTCTTTTGAGAAACGTTATTTTGCGACATACAACGTATTTATCTAGCATTTAACAGAGAAAATTTCATGTCACAAGACTCTTAGAAAAATTCAGTAGGTAAATGTAGTTTAGGTTACATATA
The DNA here is from genome assembly GCA_932294365.1 of Diachrysia chrysitis. Taxonomy (NCBI): domain Eukaryota; kingdom Metazoa; phylum Arthropoda; class Insecta; order Lepidoptera; family Noctuidae; genus Diachrysia; species Diachrysia chrysitis. The sequence goes on from OW028661.1 coordinate 7,835,662, forward strand.
TTTAATCTTTAAATTATTTTAATAGGATTACTAAGACGAATCAGCACAGCTCAGTGACGTATAATTTGAGTGACGTCACAGAAAGTTCCGTTACGATGTGACTTGTTAATTAGCTCATATCGACACTATGGAATTTTAAAAGATTTTTTACGAAAGCATTTTTAGGTTTACATATATAAAAGGATCTACAGAGTTTATTATCAGAAGACGTTCTCTCCTGTTCTACTTTGCTGTGTGGTGTGCCTGACAGGGTCCACAATTGTATTAAGAAATAAGTCTACCACCAAGAACTCACAATGTGGAATGCAATGAAGTATTTGGGTATTGAGTATTGACTTCACAAATATTACCCCATGAATTTACCGTAAACAAGCTACTTTTCCGATCTGCGTTTTCTCCAAACGCATTTTATTTTTATTTTGTACCTACATGTTTTCTTTAAGCCTCCTGGACCTCTAGCCAAGTGACATTTCTACAAGCGTAACGCTAATCGAATCGCTCACATGTATGGAAGTAACAAGTCACGTGACTTATCGAAATGAAATGTTCTTTCCATACATTTAATGTCATTTAAGCAATTTCTATCATCGTTAACGTTCGTCGTAATGTCACTTGGCTACAGGGGCTGGTCAGCAGAGATATAGCATAACAAAAAGTTAATAGCATTTATTTTTGCAACGAAACAGTGATGGCTTCTGTATTAGAAAGGACCCTTAACTTTCATAATCGTATACGATTACTAGACGAAAACCTATCTAGTTAATATTGCTTATAATTGATAATTTATGGATTCATTGATTTCAATTATGATTTATAGTTGATTATTCATTATGTATAATTAGTGACCATATTATTGTAAAAAATACTAGTTATGATTGGGACAAGTGTGTAAGTTTTTTATAAATAGTTAATCTCCATTAATATCTAAAGTTTATACGCAAATAAATATACAATTAAAAAATTAACTCAATAACAGGTTCACGGACCTGTGGATGTGTGATTAACATGACGGAGCCTTTTTCCTTATATTTTTAGTGCATATTTATTATATGTATAGATTAGGTACCTATAAAGAATTCTTAGAAAAAAAAGTCATCATAATAATCTTTTAAGTGCGATTGTTACCTACCTCCGGTCTTCGTTCTAAAAGTAGTCTGAATATATCTTTTTAATATCCTTTATCTATATCTTATAATCTATATATATTTAACTAGCTGTCCCCCGCGACTTAGTTCGAGTGTTTAAGTTTCAACGGTTTATAATTTTTTCAACATTTTTCATTTATGCTCCGCTCCTATTGGTCGTAGCGTGATGTTATATAGCCTATAGCATTCCTTAATAAACGGACTATTCAATACAAAAATAATTTTTCAATTCGAACCTTTTAGTTCCTGAGATTAGCGCGTTCAAACAAACAAACAAACTCTTCAGCTTTATAATATTAGTATAGATAAAATTTTTTGTCCTGAATGACTGACGGATCAACGCGAAGCCTAAACCACTGATCGTGGAGACCTGAAACTTTGAGGGCGTCTTGTATGACGTAGGCATCCGACAAGAAAGGATTTTCCGAAATTCTACCCTTAAGGGGGTAAAAAACGGGGGCAAAATTTGTATGGGACAACGTGATTCCTTGGTCCAATCTACTTTAAAATTTGCATAAACATTCTATAACCCCCCGACGCAAAAAGAGGCTGTTACAAGTTGGAATTGTCGGTCTGTCTGTGGCATCGTAGTTCCTTAACGAATGGATCGATTATGATGCGTTTACTTTTGTTTGAAAGCTGACGTGATCGATATGGTTCTTAGCTATAATTAATGAAGATCTGTTCAGCATTTTAAAAGCTATCAGAAATTTTCTTAGATTTGTCGGGATTTCCTAAATTTCTTATGTATAGTTATTAAATATTCATACCTAATAATAAACAGTAGAAATTCATACATGAGTCATATGAATAGTACTCACGTATAGCTAACTGTTTGATCTTCTATAAATAATAGATAAGTAAAATTATTGCGTAATGTTGGTAGTACGTATTCCTAGATGTGTGTCATGTTTTTATTTTATATCAATTGCGATTATTATCGTGTAAATACTGAAAACAAAACATGAATTAGAAGAATTCAAATTTAGAATTGCTGAATATTGGTGGTTGGTACAGTTATTTTTCATCTAACAGCCAACAAAAACAAATGGGTGTGCAATGTACAAAAAAAAAACAGAAGAATAAAAAAGATAAGGGTTTCACTAGTAGGTAATGAATACCTTGAACCTTGTAATATTTATAATTTCCAAACTTGTAGATCAAAGATCCGTAAAAGATATCGGTTCATTATGACTAAGCACGATTATAATAATTTCCAAACGCAGTAAAAATATTTTAGTGGTTTAATTACCGATTTTACACGCGCAAAGTTGCGGGTTTGAGTTGAGCTAGAACCAGAGCATAAAAACTAGTCTTAAAACCTAAGATAGACTAGGGGACAAATGGTGCAACATGTAGTGAAACATGCCCCTCAGCAAGTACGTGGAATGTACTGCGACGCGTTCGCAATCCGGGCGCGTCACGTACAGTGTTGCGGGGCGTGTTGCGGGTCATTGGGCAAGATGTATTTTTGAGCGATGCGCGTCATGTTGACAAACATTTTGTTCCCTATATCTTTGGCTTACTGCATCCGAAATTGATGGAGATCAATGCTCGTTCTTTCTTTAACAGTAGAAGCCTTAATTGCACAGCAATAGGACAATTACAAACTGCTATTGTCGTAATATTTTGAAAATTTGTGCATGCTTCGGTGTTGGTATAATCTTTTCAATGTGTCGTCATTAGGTGTTAAGTGGCAGGCCTCTGAAATGGTTCTACGCTTCGGTGACGCAATCCATAGGAAATACCATGCCGTTTTAGAATATTTGTATGTCTAACATTTTAAAGTAATTCATATTTATATTTGTTTTATTATCAATCATAATAAGTTCTTTGTATATTTAGTTATTCGGGGGGAAGAAAGAAAAGTCCGGTGAAGCAGTCAATGCCTCCGCTCAGGCTAACTGCGTAAATGTCCTCCAAAAAAAAAGGGGCGGAGAAAGAAAATATTTACTTTCGTATTATCTTAATTTTAACAAAATTTGAGAAACTTGAATATAACTTGCTTTAAGAAAATATGATCACTGAGTATTTTGCAGAAAATGTGCGGTGTTTTGTGATAATTAAATGTTTCCACTCTACAAAATACATTGTCAAAACGATTTTTAAGTGAAATCTTTAACTCAGACTTACAAAAAGCTTCCCATACTTTTAAAAATGAATAAAAGAGCTCTTAAATTTTGAACTATTGGTAGGTACCTAAACAGCCAATCATGTTCAATACTTAATGGCAACTCTTTCAAGAAATTAACAAAGAACGTTTGGAAAATACGCATTCCTTAGCAATGAGCTGTAAAATCACCAGGCAGGCTTGTTTGTCCGAATAATTATCACATGATCGTTATATAGATATTACCTTTGACGACGCCATTTTAAAATTATAGTTACTGTTAATGTTTATTGAAATATTTTCATCCATCATCATCTATTTTTACAGCCCATATTTTAGTTAATTAAGTATATAGGCAGTCTCGGCTTTGATTTTTCATTGTATATAATCTAAGTACTCATTGTAAAAAATAATCCGGTAGTGTAGATTAGTCATTATTACGGACTTTTGTTGTCAGAAGCAAAAAACAGTGATGAACCTATTAAAGATACCAACTTACTTCTGTTTTTGAAGAACATTAAATTTAAATAGAATACATAAAAGCTGATTTACATGATAATATAATCATGGTAAGAAGTATTTAACAATTTTTATGACTACGGAAAGTTTGGTTTACGTATTGTTTTACAGGTAGGTACGTTTTTATTTACTTAGGTAACTATCTAGTAAAACAAAATTGATTTAAATAGTTTTTCTTTATAAAAAGATATTTTGAAAATGGTTTTAAAATTGCGTTTGATATTCATGTACTAGCTTACTACCTTATGGGACTAGCCCAGGAATTTTGAGGATACAGAATCTGTTTGTTCCAAAGTTATTTAAAGTTTATGTTTTGCAATCTCCTATTAGATGGATTATTTCAGAGGCATTATGCATTAATAATGATGCAACCACTATTAATTACTACTCTTATTAATCGCTGTTTATTTATTCACTGTTTATTTTTACGGCTTAAAGTTTGAAATAACTTAATCTAAAAATATGTTGTAAGTATGCATAAGTAGATATTATACCTATAAGCAAGTATTTAGGTACTTGTTAATTATGTAGATATATAATGCATTGTGCATAAGCATTCTATTAAATATTCGTCTGAAAGCTGTTACGAGAATAACGTGAAATGGATTGTCGAGGACAGGTACCTATAAGAATTTTGACCTCTCAACCTTTTAGATATTTGCATATCCTATTTATAATTATGGGGGACATATCAAAGAGGATATTTAAACCATGCATGTCTAGAAACTTAGGAAAATATAAAAATGTTTTAACTAACTGGGCATTCCGACTAAATCATTCGCTTAAGTAGCTACCTACCTAGTATAATATTTTTGCTTAGAATGTCAGGAAGAAAAAAAAAAACAAAAGAAAATATACAGCAATCAAATTAATTACCTTTTCTGAGAATCAATCCACTGGATATAACAACTGTCAAATTGCTCAAAATAATAAGAGTTCCGATAACGTAAGCCACTGACTTATACACCATCAATTGTTCCTTCTCTATTGTACGGTATGCTTCGTACAAATCAAACAAATGTATTTGTGTCACTTCACTCTGATTCACATTAGAAATATTTAAATTAAAGAAATCAATCACTTCGTCCAAAGTAACGTTCGTTTTAAAATCCGTTGTGTTCGTTTCCATTTTCGTGGCGCCGCATTTGGTAACAAATAAAATAAATAAGAGTTATTCACGGACACATGTCAATGCCGTCGGTGGTCGATGAAGAATGATGGCAAATACGACATCTGAGGATGAGTTTACTGTAGTTTTGTATATTATAATGAGATGATTTACATGTTTTTGGGTTCCTCAAAAATTAACGTGTCCGCGGTCACGCGATTTTGGTAAACATGCGTACGTACACTTTAGGTTAGCAATAGCCAGTGGTTGTACTTACGTATTTTTTATTTACATTTGGATTAACTGGTTTACCGCTGCTACAAGCCCACAAAACATGTCAAGTTGTTACTGCCAGTTTTTTTGTTATTGTAGATATCTTGGTAATGATAAGTTGGATCGAGACAAACATTTCATAGTGACGTAGGTAGATCTATATGACTATTGACTACCGATACCTTTATATAAACTAGCTTTAAAAAATACGGAACCATGTTTGTGTATTTTCCTTATATTGTTATGTAAGACATTTTGTTTCTAAGTTAGCATTATTGCCAATTAAGATCGTTACAAACGCTGAGCTTGTCGTTTTGAATACAAATTCTTTCAATAAGGATGTCAACAAAGGAAAAGTATTTCAGACAGTTATTAGCGGAGAGGCTCCTAAAATTGGCTAAAATCATGTAGAATATGAATGTCAGTTTCATAAACGCATTGAATGTCTGTTTATAATATTAGAATAGGTAGATGATGTTGTGATGTTTTTTATTCGGGTGGTTTCAATAGGAAAAGTGTTTGTTACCGTTGAATGGAAAAATCTATCTGTAGGTATGTGTTTTTATAATTATGAATAACCTTTCTGGATCGATCTGCCTTGAGTACTGCTATGATGACAATAGGTACTGTAACTGACACTTGAAGACTTTGGTACTTTTGTTAATCTGATCAAAGTGAAATGGGAAGTAGAAAGGAAAATGCCAGGCAGCGACAAATCATATTATGATCAATATTTGTTATTATGACTAAGCAAATTAGCGACTTTAGTGCCGTACTCAGAGACGTTAATGATTACTTACAGCTCTTAGGCCTCCCTGCCAACTCTCAGATTTTTGAGAATTGGCTTATTATTAGTATGAGTCACGGATAAAATTTATCTTGGAATAGAAATTAAAAAACAAGATGTTACGAGAAAAAAATATAGTAAGAGGGTTTTTACATGGTTTTTACCAACAATAAAAAAATCTTCGTTATTTTCAAGAGTTCTTCCGTAGGTAGGTAGCCTGAGCGCAGGCTTCGACTGCTTCACCGGACTTTTGGCAAAAACCATTAGTTTTATCAATCGGCATTTTTCGCGGTAAAAACGCTAGAACTATTTCTAGAAAGCTTCTGGCAATATAGAAATAATGTGTACTCCAAAAGAACTATCGTCGTTTTTTATCTTTTGTGATATTTATGATGTTCTGCAAAATGATCTGCTACGGGAAGTTAGCAGACCATTACTCTTTTCAATCATCTTTTTTCTGGGTAAAAACGCCAGAACAATTTCTAGAAAACATCGGGCAATATAGAACTATATTTTTTTTTATCTGCTGGAAAATGTTCTGTTAAGTTCACTGACATAACAGCCTTCAGCCAGAGCAATAGAAAAACTAACTATCTGGGTAGGTACGTCAGCAATGTTTTCTAAGGGCACCACCCATGGATAGGCATTGCATTATAGGTATTGGCTGTATTGCGCACATCAAAAAAATACTAAGAAGCTCAGGCTGCCTACGCGCTACGATGCAATGCCTTCAGAATACTGAAGTAGATAGGAACTAACTTTACGTTAATTTAGGTATAAATGTTATGTTAAAATTTTGGGTAGGAAGACATAAACAGTGGAAGTTGCCACTTAAACTTTACCCAGGTACGTACTTACTTACAATATGTACCTACTTATCTATTTGGAGTAGGCAGGGGACATTTGACAGTTTAACCTTTTGAGTTTTGGATTGAATAACAGGCAACAGCCTAATAATATTAAAAACAAGCAGCGCCTGCAGTAAAAAATCAAGGTTTTTTAATTAAAGACGCTGTCAATTTACTGCAACTAAGTACCTACTTAATATGTTCAAAACATTAATATGTTATACCTACCTAGGTACCTACCACAACATGTATGATAAGCATGCAAAGTTTGATGGATTAAGTACCTACCTATTCTGAATTTCTGATTCACCCACTAAAAATTTCTTTAGTTATTTAATGAATTTTGTAATTTCTTTGACTAACTAGGTGCCTACCTATTAAATTAGCTAACAACGTATCAAATACCTACGTCCACATTACAAATGCTGGTTTTAAGCTGGTAAAATGGATATGCTGCATTTAGCAGAATAGGTCTTTGCTAGCAATGGTAAAATTACAGGCTGATTTTATTCTGTTTATTCATACAGACTGTTGGCAGGCTCAGTTCTGACCTTAGATAAAAGCAATTTTTTCAATTTTCTTTTTCCCAAAATGTAACACTGGTTCATTGCTGACGCGATGCCTAGCTCCAAAACGGCTAAAAAACAAAAGACTTACGATTACGAAGTAGATATCTATGAAGATCGAATTTTAGCAAACTCGTAAGCGGTCATGAGGTCTCTGGCGTCCAGGTCTTGGGAGGTCCCTGCCAGCATACGGCCACCAATTATCGGTCGTGGTAAATTTTTACCACGGAACGGAACGTTTTATTTTTGTCGTTTCATTACACGGATCAAGTTACAGCCAAACGACTGTTTTTGCTTTTATACTTTCAAATACAGTTTAATTTAACTTTACGTATATTAAATACTAAATAAATATAAATAAACATTATCTTTAACTTAACAATGTTGAGTTTGATTGATAATAAGCAATTATAGCGAATGAATATCGTCAATGTCAGAGTGACATATAACACCGTAGAACGTAACAAAACTTTCATTAGTTCAGTAATTCATTTTATATATCATTTAATTTAATTTCTATTCATTTGAAATATTGTAAATATAGAGTAAAACCATGTTAAATTTGTCCTTTTTAAGGCAGTTTTCTAGGTGTGTAAATACATTGGTAATGATTTTATCAACATAACCTCAAAATTATTTAATAATTATAAAACAAAATATGAATGAATTTTTCAGATTATCACTATGTCAACCCTCGAAAATACCAATAAGCTGCCGTAATATTACCACTACATCAGCTGTTCAGTTCAAAATTACAGATCAACTATGGTGAGTATTAACAACCTTTAAAATGTTTACAATTCAAACCTATAATTTATATAACTTGTTATATTATTTACGTTTACTAACTGCCTATTTGCGTCTAATGTTAATGCTAGAGTCTATTGTTAATAAATTGTTATCATCATTATTTTCTTTTTGTGAACTCTGTAAAAAAGGTCACTAATACTTCCAAGCTTAGAATAGTTTTATCATCAATTCTTTACAAATGGATTTGCGTGAACACACCTAGAAAAAAAAAAACAATTTAAAACTGGCTTTCTAATATAAAGACCAACCATTTCAGGGCAGAACCAATGAAGAAGAAGAAAAAGGTAGACCCTGCGATTGTCAAGGCTCGTGAAGAGAGACGTCGTAAGAAACTGGAGAAACAGATCCGAAGGTTGGAGAAGAATGCTCGTCAGTTGAAACCTATTGATGAGTTGGAGGTGCCTCTAGACTTGCTAGATAATTTTGGGTAGGTTTATAAGTCTGGAAAAAGAAATTTGTGTTTTAATTCTGCAACCTAATATTTATCTTGTACCAAAAGCCAATGAAAGGTTAATAATTAAAAAAAAACTTTGTATCTTAACTAGGCACAGCCATTCATAGTCAAATTTCCTCTATGTATGCTTGCTCACTTGCGGGTTGGGCATTTTCAATTTCAATTATTGGGATGCAGGTTTTTTCACTATGTCAATGATGTATTATATAATATATATAATAATTTTAAAAGTAGGTACACATAACTTAGATAAAGTCACATTAGCACTTGCCTGTAATGGATTTGCTAGGCTACCACAATTTTAAAATACCTACTCGTAAAAAAAAATCAGTCATTAGTATTGATGAAATCAGATGACAATTTATTAAATGATGTCTATGTTCATTCTTAGGATCCAAGTTTCATTAGTTTAGCCATGAAAGTGACATGTAACAGACAGACAGACAGAGTTACTTTTGCATTTATAATATAAGTATGGATTTTCGACAGAAAAAGAAAGAGGCCGCAACCTAAACTGACAGCTGAAGTCATAGAAGCTCGAGCTCTACTACAGAAGGATTGGACTCGGTACAAACGAGAGGAGTACATGGCTAATGTGGCTCAGATCGACAGGATCATGGCGGCGCAGCGGAGGGCACTTGACAAACTGCTTGAGGAGTCAGAGGACCTTTACAATGAAGCAATTATGGTATGTATTTGTTATAATTTGTATTTTAAAGGGCAATATTTAAATGGTAAAAAGATTTATTATGGAAGTGGCCAGTAGTATGTTGTGCAGCATATTCATATTCCTTAAAAACATTGGATGACTCATTTGGTAAGGGTATCTGTACTGAAATATCTTTCCATGGCTACTAAAAGGACAGAGAGAGGTAGACCACAAACTACTTGGATGACAAATGTCCGAAAGGACATGCAAAAGCAGATGACAATGCTTATAAACGAAGTAAATGACCCCAAAAGAGGAGGAGGCGAGGGCAAAGAAAAAGACCTTTACATAAATATCTAGCATGGGGTAGATAACTAGACATAAAAGTCAAAATCCGTCCGACAGTTAGATAGTAAAAAAAAATATTAGATACGAATTCTTTGCTTTTTCCAAATATGAAAACATTGAGTAGTACCTATGCCTTTTTATAAAATCAGTAAGGATCATTTGCGACCTTACTAGTTTGTTATCAATGATCTTTATTACAAGCTTTTCTTTAACTTGTGCATTGCATGTATGTTTGTTTAGGTCAAATCTTGCAAGCTAACTCTTGGCATCCGATTAAGATGAAATTTTGCATTCTTCTATGTTCGGCGACAATAATATATTATGGTATTTTCGAGCTGGTCAGATGATGGAGCCAGAAGATGGCCATAGTAACTAAACGACGCAAACCCATCGTGTTTAGGCTTGTTTGATTTGTCTTCGCTAGTACTTTGACCCTAGCTGATTTAAAAGCTTGTATTAAAAATACATTATTAATGAAAACTTGTTTTTCTTGTTTCGCCCACAGCCCGACTTGCATTTGATTCCCTACGAAATTAAAGGCCCCGTGGCGACGCCTCCGATTAAGAGCTATGATTCACCGGACGGAGAATACATAGATGTGTCTAAGAAATGGGACAATTAGTGTGTTGTGTTAGGATATATTAGTGTAATAAAGTTATGTTATAAATTGTATTTTTTTTTATTATTGAATACTTGATGTGTCCTCTTTCACTTGCCTTGCTGTAAAGCTAGTCAACCACCACAGTATCTTGATATTAAATAGCTAAGAACCTTCCTGGAAAAAAAGATAAAAAAAGTTTTTTTTCTAATCTGACTGCTAGTTCACGAGATTAGCGAGTACAAACATACAAACTCTTGAATTTGATTATATTTGTACGTATATATATTATATTTAAATAAAGATTAATGTTACAGTTAAAGATAATCAAATATAACTATGGCTTATACTTTAAGATTATTTAAGTCATTGCTGACAAAGGCCTGACGGGTATATAAATAACATTCGTAGATACTTTTTTATTAGTTAGGTAGGTCTTAAGTTAAAAACAGCAAAATCATTAATTCTATAATTCTATCTAATATACATTGCGCATGTCAGTGTCAATTCGTACCTACTACAATAACTAAACTAAATACTCACGCGCATTCTCGGGATCGCCCGACTAGTTTCAGACCCAATAGGAGTCCTTAATCATAAACTGACCCGGCGGCGGCGGTGTCGCGAGTTGAACTCATATTTATTATACAAATTAATTACCGGTAATAAAAATTTAATGGCAATATTTTGTTAAATAAAAATAACGAGATTTCAAATAAAGTAAGTTATTTTTGCTGTCACTTAGCAACAGAGTTAAGGTGTCAAATTGAATCATGAATATAACTTTGTGCTCTGTCGAAAGTTACTGAAATCGTTTTCCTCATCAATTAACTATAAAAGTTTATAATTGATACGACGCAATGACGCAACGTAAAACAAGCTCTTGTGTTACGTTGCCCCTTTTCCTTTTCGAACAGGGTAACCGTTATAAAACATTTGAAAAGTTTATTATCCTTTACAATGAGTTATCGATACATACATACCAGGGATGTAACGGAGGTAGTTTTATCGGAACCGAAGGCGGAGTCGGAGTTTTTAAATTTGCTTTATCGGAGTCGGAATCAGAGTCGGAGGCAAACTAAAAACTAAAAGGACAAATAAAACATTATTTAGTAAAAATTTTTTCATTTTAATTTTTAATTATAAAGTAAAACACAAGCAATGAAAAAAAAATGGCATATTTCCAAGTAAACAAGCAATTAAAATAAATGAATTTAAACCCAAACTACCCAAAGTACAATATTACAACTACGAACCTGTTCATAACAGTCGATACAGGCCGCCGCGCCGCCGCTATGTTATGCTTAACCTCCGATTAAAACCTTCGATTTAAAAGGGTCGGAGCCGAAGTCGGAACCGAATGTGTAATAATAATCGGAAGATCCGACTTAACAGAACCGGAGTTGAAGTTCCGTAACATCCCTGATACATACATACATAAAAATAAAAATCTCTAAAAAAGTGTCTGTTTGTAATATTAAAAACTGCTTTTTACTACATGCATATGAATGTATATACGGTACATATACCAAAATAACTTTTTTATAATTTTTATCCGTCTGCCTGTCTGTTTGTGCCGGCTAATCTCTGGAACGGCTGGACCGATTTTAACTGGACTTTCACTGGCAGATAGCTGATGCAATAAGGAGTAACTTAGGCTACTTCTATTTTATGTTGCTTTTTCGTTAAATTTCACGCGGACGACGTCGCGGGCACAGCTAGTAATGAATATAAGAATATATTTTCCATTGCGACACGACAAAATGGTAGGTGGACTATTTACTTATACAAAATAATGTAATATGGCCTTGTAAGTATGGAACAGCACAAATATTCATAGTATAAGTAAACCTTTTTTTTGAGGGACTTGTGGCAAAGTAGAAGCCATCCTCGCCGCAGTTGGTCATTGGATACATGACCATTTGTAAACACACCGAAACTCCTCCGTGCCTCGGATGGAAAACACGTTATACGGTTTGTCAGAACTGTCATAAAGTTGGTCGTTATAATTCTGAAAACTAGCCTTACGGGTATTCTGTTACCCAGAAAAATGAAAGAGAAAACTGCAGCTCAGGATGATTTTACCTACAAATTCGTTGACCAAAAGACGTTTCGTATTCCGCTGTTTTCTTCTCCAAAACTGGACAGATTCAAATGTCTTTACACAAAATTCTTTTGAATTTATAATTTAAAAAAAAAAAAAACTGCCGTTTCTTGCACGGGTCTTCATATTATTTTTTGATAAAATCCTATAAATTTTGTCTGATAGTCGTCGGAACACTGCGGTAAAAACAGGTATTTTTAAAGGGTCATATTATTTCTTTAAGTGATTATGTTTTTTAGAAAACGAAAAAATAGGTACACTCATTAACTAAACCTATCTTTAGAGAAATAATAACTGCTCTAGAAGCATTTTCCACGAAGAAACAGCGGAATACTTTTGTATGGAGAAAGACCCCGTCGCGTCCCCTCTTAATGCCTTTGCCCTTAACAAAAGTGAAAGGGCTGGGGCTTTTTAAAGCCCTGTAAAGTACACCAAGGTTGAGTGAGCCACTTCTTCCGGTTATCATATTTAGTCGTAAAACTATCCGAGTGTTAAATCGAATTTCATGCGCGATCTGCCACAAGCCGAGAATATGATACGCCAATTTTTTGCAACATGGTTGTTTTAGTTGTTTTTTTGTAACCTTTGTCCTTTTCGTGTCATGATTTACAGATTGTTTACCGATCATTCTATGTGGCCAAAAAGTCACGACCCAAAAGGCCCGCCATAACCCGTTGCGAGATTAACAAATAGTTTTGCACTGGTATCATATTTGATAAATCTTTAAAAATAAATATACTCTCCTATTTCTAAATTGTGTCAATAATATTAATATACTAGCTGACCCGACAGAAGGTTTTCCCGTCACCTTTTAAACCTTCCCTGAACTTCCACAAATATTTCAAGATCGAAATTAGTCAAATCGGTCCGGCCATTCTCGTTTTAGCGAGACAAACGAACAGCAATTCATTTTTATATAATAAAAAAAAGTCACTACATCGACATTGAAATTTTATAATCAGCTTTGAAAAGAAAGTATCATTTAGTAAGACTGGTTGTCAGAACTGAAATGACTTAACGACTGCTGAAGCTCATCGTATTACAGTTGGGACCAACGGCTTTACATGCTTTCCAGGGCACGGATGGGTCTCGGTTTGTGTACAAATGGTCACCCATCTACGAACCAACCGCGGCGAGCACGGCTTATACTTTAATATCGGTCTAACAATACGGCTTAAACTTAGCCACGAGCCCCTCCTGAAAAAATAAACAGGTACCTTCCTTAATTTCGATCACATTGTATAGCAATTATCTTTTTACTAGCTGTCCCCCGCGACTTTGTTCGCGTGTTTTAGTTTCAACTGTTTTTCATTTTTGCAACATTTTTCATTTATGCTCCGCTCCTATTGGTCGTAGCGTGATGTTATATAGCCTATAGCCTTCCTCAATAAACGGACTATACAAAACAAAAAGAATTGTTCAATTCGAACCAGTAGTTCCTTAGATTAGCGCGTTCAAACAAACAAACAAACTCTTCAGCTTTATAATATTGGTATAGATTGACGACGCAATGACGTCATCGTCATCACTTAATTTTGGTCCATTATGGTAGACTCGTTAGAAATGTGATTTACCAACTCAAAGTGAAAGGATTAGCCAATCAGTTGGGAATTGCGATGAATTTCGCTGATAGGCCGGTCTGTGTGATTGCCTGGAAATGGCTAATGGAGTAATTAAGTATATTTAGTATTAACGTAGATAATCAAGATAGAACGTAGTTCGCGTATTCTTACACCAAAAATATTATCTATTTCTCAATTGGTAATTGTTCTATAGATAATGTAGATATTTATCACAGAGAGAGACAGGTAGATATTTATCTACTACTAGCTGTTACCTATAGATGTCGGTTATCGCGGCTAAAAGTAGCCTACGTCCTTTCTTAGGCTCTAGACTATCTGTGTACCAAATTTCATTTAAATCGGTTCAGTAGTTTTGGCATGAAAGCGCAACAGACAGACTTACTTTCGCATTTATAATTAAACGCAATGCAAGGTGTTCATCTATACTAATATTATAAAGCTGAAGAGTTTGTTTGTTTGTTTGTTTGTTTGTTTATTTGTTTGTTTGAACGCGCTAATCTCAGGAACTACTGGTTCGAATTGAATAATTCTTTTTGTGTTGGATAGTCCGTTTATTGAGGAAGGTTATAGGCTATATAACATCACGCTACGACCAATAGGAGCGGAGCATAAAAGAAAAATGTTGCAAAAATGAAAACCCGTTAAAACTAAAACACGGGAACAAAGTCGCGGGGGACAGCTAGTACTAGATATGATTAATGATTCTAACTAAAGATTTTTTTGCATTTCATAATTATTTGCGCATTATTAATTTGCATAGTCACTTTAAAAATATTAACGATGAAAGATTCCAAATTTAAAATTATTAAGAGGGTGAGCAGTGAGAACGTTATTAAATTCTTGCCAATAATGTATTTTTTTTTATTTAATGGTTTTTTTTGTTATTATTTGAACCCTCCTTCCTGCTGCACAGATTGTGCGAGTTTAGAAAGTTTCGTAGGGAATTTCCCTTACATTAATTACATAAGAAAGTGTTTTCTTTTTTTTGTGCTACGATGACTAGGTGTTAAGTTGGTATGCTTTATAAATTTGTGATGACGCAAAGGTACAGTTATTACGCTGTGTTCGTACTAAATATAGGCGTATTCATAATTATTTAGGTTTAAGGACGGTATACTCTTCGAGTTCGACTCGCGCCACCACCGACGCCGCACTTCATGATTAAGGATTCCTATTAAGTCTAAAACTAGTCCGGCGATCCCAAGAATGCGCGTAAGTAAACGATTCATATTCCTAAATAATTACTACGTTGTACATATACTAAAATTATTGTCAAGTCAAGAGTCAAACTACTATCAATAATATCGCCGTAGGCTTATTTCGAGCGAAAAAATGGGAAAAAAGGTACTTAGAAACCTAGTGTTCCCCGTATATATTGGTCTGGCCTGATTTAGGGTTACTAAGCCCGTTTGCCACGGGGCGACGCAAGGCTCAGATACCCGAAGAACTTAGTCTCCAACGACACGTGCCTAGGTACGAACCTCCATGGTTTGTATGGCGATAGTTGCTTGGACACTAAAGTCCAAGACTAACTTCGCCTCATGTACTAACGGGCTAAAGGGCAAGTTTTCGTTAATTTGAATGTAAAAAGAAATGTTTATTGGACAAAATAAACATTGGTGCTGTTTCTCGGCCGAATACAAAAACGGAACGATAAGCAACTAGGTACTTATGTAGATACTAGGAATACAATACTAACAATTTTTATTTGTTCAATGTGTCCTTGCTGGATATTTTTCTTTTTATTACTGTCTGTTGTCTAGCTGTTTGGTTGGTGTGATACTGATAACTGACACATGATGGCGCGCGCCATTTTGTCAATAGTGTCGAGAACTAACGTTTACTCACTGTTAAACATCGACGTATACAAAATAATGATGTGTAAGTAAATATAGTGTCTTCGTGTGTTTTATCTCTTTTTAATAAGTATTGTAGGTAAAATATTGTTGTATGTAAGTCTAGTAACATTTTAGTAACGCAACTGGAAAATACATAAACTAAAACCAACCTTTGTAAATTTCTTTGATATTTATTGCAAATGCATTCAGTTGCCGTGAATAAAATGCAAGGCACTTCTTTTTTATAGCCGAGAAATAACATAAAAAATCATTATAAAACAGTCGGTTCGTTCTTTCACGTATAATATCCGTTGAAATATTAAGGTACATTATAAAATTACGCGGCTGTATTCTACCTCCGCAATTATCGCGCTAAAAATGATTGCTGCGATCCCCATCAAAAGAGCCACGCTTTTTATTCCAGCTACGATACATCATAACAAC
This sequence comes from Diachrysia chrysitis, assembly GCA_932294365.1. Taxonomy (NCBI): domain Eukaryota; kingdom Metazoa; phylum Arthropoda; class Insecta; order Lepidoptera; family Noctuidae; genus Diachrysia; species Diachrysia chrysitis. The sequence goes on from OW028661.1 coordinate 7,851,846, forward strand.
AAAAACTACAACTAACACTCCCAACTATTACATTTTCAACTTCAATAACATCGGTGTAAAGTCGAATATCCTATAATAAGTGTTAAATTTTGTATCTTATCAGAATTGAGGGGAGTTGTGTCAACACTGAGGTGATTTTAAAAAGATACGCGTTTTACCTGCAGCCGTTTTCATGAAATTTTTATAGCGGTGCCCTTTGAGGTGAGACTCGCGTCTAAACGAGAAACGATTTGAATGTCCCTAGTTTACTAGGTCAAGTGATGTCTATTGATGGCGAGGACATGACACTGTGAGCCCTAGTTTCTTGAGACATGTCCTAAGGAACGTAAATCGTCTTAACGCGTGACCTCAAACGTTTTCAGCTGGCTTTTATACCATTGAATGCTAGAAGAGAATGCTTTTGTTAGTTTAAATTCGTAATTGCATGTTGGCTTTGAGTTTAATGTGGTAACATAAATGTTTTATGTTACGATAAGGGTTGAATAAATAGAGTTAATCAATTATTTATGGTTCTAAATTTCTAGGTGTAGAATTGTCGTCTTTTGTTTTTTTTTTGCAAGTGTTTTTGCTCGTATATTTTTTTAGATTCACATGGATACTGTGTTGTTTTTATTATGTGACGTCATTTGAGCTAGATTTACAAGGAGACAAATGACACAGCACGACATATGTCCGACAAGTGTTAGCACTTATACGTAGCAACCTTGAGTCTTGCTCTACATTTATAGCAATACTTTGATGCATTAAGCCAAGGTTAGATACACAGTGCGAGCTAGTGTGCGAACTAGCCTTGACTTACCTTGTTACTGTAATACAGCTACTCGCATTGTGTGACCGCATCATACGAGTTACTGCGCCACTCGCCTTCTGCTACCACGTCACAAGCAGCAACTCGCACGCGACTCGGTTGCAACTCGCACATCTTTGCGTACGCACAGTTGCTCGTCACCACGCAGGGCATCATTTCACGAGATGACGAGATATGGCACGTGAAAAGTCGGACTGAATATACGATTACACAGGTGCATGGCTGTCTAAATGCCATGCGAGTGAACGGGTTAAATAGCTGTCTACTATCAGCAATTAACACTGTAACAGCGGCTGATCCAAATTAACAAATTCGCTGCATTTTACACGTAGTTAATCAGAAATTTTCACCGAACGTAGAAAACTTACGCTACTCTGGACCTAAATTCAAAATTTCATTTACTCGAAGTGAAATTAAAAACAGAAACAGAAACAGAAACTCCTTTTTTTGGTTTTCGGGCGTATATCACGGGAATGTAAGTCTCAGGTGAGATTTTGGGTACAAAGGGGACACAAAAGACATGTACCTATGTTAGTCAAATTATAAACTTTTTAGCAGGTTAATCACTATGTTGGTGTAGCCTAAGATTGCCTCTGGCCATTATGAAGCGTGACGAACCATTTTTTTTCTTTTAAGTATATTGGATGCGGCGATACCTTTGTAAACTAATAGCATCTGTCACAAAGGCCGGCAATTTCTTCTTATTATTTTTAATTGTTTGTTACCCATTTACGCATGCGGATAGGCGAGTATTTGTAATAGAAGGAAAAACTTAAACCTCAGGCAGGACTCGAATCTGCGACACTGGCGTGTCAAGCCAGTGGTCGCAGGTTCGAGTCCTGCCTGAGGTTTAAATTTCTTCTTAGTCTTTCATTACTCATAGAGTACCTACAGTTATAACAATTTTTACTCTCGAGTACCTAATGATGTCTAACATACCATACACAATAAAAGGGTAGAATTACCAGTACTATGTGGTTATTTCAGAACCTAACCGCACAGCGTTTTATCAACCCTAAAATGGCACAATAGCGTCCGATTGGCCTGTGTGAGAGCGATCGTTTTCTATTTTAAAAGGAATGCCTTCGCTTTGAGTGGTACGTGATCGCTTTAGTTAATATTTGGGTGCGGTTTGTAAGGGTTACTTTCATGTAACTACTGTTTACCTTGGATTGTAAAGTAATGGATGTGGTAACAACTTTGCTGTAGTAAATTTTTCGCTCTTTTTTGCGCTCTTATTATTGGTTTAAGTGACTAACTAGGTAAAGTGATGAAGAAGTCTTATTATTAACTAGCGGTGCCCTCACTACGAGGGTCAATTTCTTATTACGTCGTCTTCATACAATTTTGGTTGCGACACCAAAAATCATAATCAGACCGTTTTAATGCAAAAAAATTGATATTAATTATTTAATTAACTTAATTTAAGCTCAAATTTTGTAAACTGACTCTATAGCAGATGTACTCTTCACCCTTTTTCGATTGTTATGACCTTTATATATATAACACCCTGTGTTATATTATACTAAAGATAAATATGGTATATTTATGTAATAAAATTTATTTTTAGTGTTATTGTAGTGTTTAAATCCTAATTTATCATTCAAAAGGGCTTTATCTTCTTGTATACTTTTTAATATTTTTTTCTTCATTCTGGTAATCTTATCCTGCACCAAACCTCTATGCTCTATATAAAAAAATTACAACAAACCTCTATGTTATGTACCTACTTCTCGCTAATAGTTATTGTATCGACAAGAAATAAAAACATTGAATATTTTACTTGAATTTTCAATGAGATTCTGAAAGCGCTTATATTCACCTAATCTACTTAACTTTAAGCGACGAGCTAAATAACCAGGACGGTACTAGAGTCGTTTAAAAAAAACCGACATGGATGTATTTACCATCCTAAGTATAGTGTTTTGTATGCCATGATATTATGTGTAGACTTATTCTGTAGGTAGAACCCACGTTTAAAAGTTACAAACAATAAAAACAATTGCAGTAACGAATACGCTTTTAATATCAATGCAGAAGCTTGGATACATAAAATTTTATCGATTGCATAATGTCGAACTTCGAAACTTAACGACTGTTTCCTATTTAATTATCTATTTTAATTCACTTTAGAATTACCTGCTGTTATTGAGGAAATAAAGGTAGTTCCACACTTGGCGTGATTGTCTTCATATGTATTCTGTAACGGGAATAAGCGCGAACGTGCATACATACCTTTATGTTCGCGGATTCGTAGATAACAGGGTATAAAAAGTGTTTGTTAGATACTTAAAAAAATAGTAGACACGGAGTAGATATAACGAGTCAAAGCTTAAGAGGCTTATATCGTCGTTCTTGCGCACAAAATGTACAAAATTGTGACATTATGCGACATTTCAAATCAATGTATCGTCGTGAGTTTTTGGTTAAATAGTCAATTTGTTCTTTTTAATAGACTAACCAAAAAGCGTTTTGGCCATGCTTTGCGCAGGAAATATTTATTGCAAATAAACTTAACTATGTATATACATACACATAAGAAATAATAAAATAAACTAATCTAATTAAACATAAACCAAAATATGGCATCCAAAAATTCGTCCACCTCGTTGTCCACTGGGAGTGTTCCCAAAAGGCTGGCGGAATTGCCACGTTGTATAGCAATGCTTATCCTCTGTCCAAGGTAAAAGCCAGCCCTTGGGTCGCGCGAAGTGTCAACGAGGCGTTTGGCTAGAATGCTTTTGCATATGAATACAACATTTTTGAACTGGCAGTAATGAATCTCTAATTATTTTTATTTATTACTGCCAGTATTATTTATAATCAATTAAGTAAATGGGCTAAATTAATACATAAATAAAAGCTTTCAACTGTTTGACTAAATTATTACAGAGACATTTATATTTAATTATTTCACACATAAACAAATTTAAACCAATTGCTCAAAATGAGTCATCATCAATTTTGTTCAATTACAAATAATTCACATTCAATTTATCTTGATTAAAAATATATTGAAAACAAAATTATAATGTCAGAACTAGCCCATAGGGAAAAGTATGTCATTTGAAGCGAATATTGGCATTGTCGACCCAACCATAACTTGTTTAGGCAATTTCAATAAAATATATTATACCGAAACGATATTATACACCATATTCCCCTTTTTGTCATACTTTTATAAGCTTGGGAATTATGGTTATAAGTTTATTCGTAGTTTTAGTAAAACAGTTGTGTGCGATTAGTATTTTATTCTTTACATAGTAAATTTGAAGACGCTTTAAAGAATATGGATATGCATGACAGAAAGAAATTTAATGTCAGTAGATATTGAAAAAATATTATACACGAGTTTCAATTATCAAAACAAAAAAAAATGTACAAACATAAGTTCTAGAAAAGAGTGCGGGTTTGTGACGTTAAAATTTGGCTAAAATATTAGTGTAACTGTGACGTCACACGAAGTTTTCATTGGCTGTATTTTCGCAATGTTTGGTTTTCGAAACAAAAGAAAAAATATGAGACTAATATTTTATATTTATCTAAAAGACGGATATTAAAAAAAATCTCAACGTATCCTTTGTCCCTAGGTGGTTTTTAAGGACACACGGACTGGCTTGGAACAATTATTGTTAGTGAGTGTTTAAAGCGGGGATCGAACCTGTAGCGGCACACAGTGGGAACAGGCGTGATGACTTTATCCAACTCCGACATCTTCGTAGAAAATATAGTTCTTCTCCATCCGTCTATATTATACTAGCTGTTTCCCGCGGCTCCGCCTGCGTGGATGTCGGTTATCGCGGCAAGAAGCCTATGTACTTTTTCAGGACTTGACAGACTACCCTGGGTACGAAATTTTATTTAAAGCGCGACAGACAGACAGATTTACTTTCGCATTTATAATATTAGTAACGATATATTATATATAGCATGTTCATTTCTAAGCTAAGCACAAGTGATGAATTTCGTAATGCTTTCGTTTTCATCATCACAGCAGTGCATATTATTTAAAATATACTGAAACTCATTTAACTGCAACATCTGAACAGAAAACAACAAATCATTCAAGAAATCCTCTTATCTTTGCTTGATACACTCAAGAAATCAATGGTTGTTAAGACGCTTGACATCGTGACCTTTTCAATAAGTACAACTCATTCAAACATGTTTCCATTCAGTTGTACATTCCACGTCAATTGTAAGTTTCTATAATAGGTATATGTATTTGAAAACGCTGAGTTGTGATTTTCGCATCAATCTCCAACGATAAACGACATTATTCAATTTACTGCCTAGAAACGTTTTGGTGAGAATTAAGTACATTTGACGACCTCCGTGGTCGAGTGGCATACATACCGGTTTTTAAGGTGTCGCCAGATCCGAGGTCCCGGTTTCGATCCCCGGTCGGGTCAATACCACTTTTCTACATTGTCTCGGGTCTGAGTGTTTGTGGTACCTTCGTTGTCTCTGACACATCATTCCATAACACAAGTGCTTTAGCTACTTACTTTGGGTTAAGAGCAATGTATGTGATGTTGTCCACATTTTCTTTATTTATTTATAGCTAACTTACTTACTTTAATTTGACGAGATTATACTAGGAATTTTTGACAGTGATTGTGCTTAAAAAATCATACGCTTCGATCTCTTTATTGTATTTTAGGTTTGAAATGGAAATTTTATTTTAAACTTCAACAGAATAATATAGTGCCCTCATTTGTTTCGAAAACGTATTTTCAAACCTAGCCCAGTCTGACTTGGTACATGATATTGAATTTCTCTTTTATTATCCACAAAGTGCGATAGTTTGGACTGTTCACATAATTGGGTATATGATTAATATTTTGTAATGTCCGTTAGATAGTTAAATACAGGACATAAGTTTTTCTTTTTTTTACGTTACCTAAAATTCACGACGATACATTTATTTGAAATGTCACATGTGTCATTTTGTGCCAACGCATAAGCATGACGTCTTTTGCCCCCTCACTTTTCTACTTTGATTTGCTTTATTCATTTAGTTTTTTCGTTATCTAACTGACGGACTAAATAAATCTATACTAATATTATAAAGCTGAAGTTTGTTTGTTTGTTTGAACGCGCTAATCTCAGGAAGTACTGGTTTGAATTGAAAATTTCTTTTTGTATTGGATAGTCCGTTTATTGAGGAAGGCTATAGGCTATATAACATCACGCTACGACCAATAGGAGCGGAGCAAAATGAAAAACCATTGAAACTAAAACACGCGACCACAGTCGCGAGGGACAGCTAGTACAAAATATTTTCATACCCTATCGTCATGTTCTGTCAAAACTGTATTCAATGATTTATCCCAAATGCAAGACTACCACTTTAATTAAAGATACAACCATACTATCCGCACAATAGCAATCAATTCTAGAATAATATCTATGAGTCTGCGGTTCGAGGTAAATAAATTCTTAATTTCACGGTTGCATTCCCCAAAGATATGCAAATTCAATTTGTTCACAGTTGAAATAGGAAAATATAAATCAAAGCGGAGTGCGAAGTGCGAAGATCTTCGGTTTCGATTAAACGAATAATCGTTTGAAGATGCGAGATCGAATCTTTTGGTATATTTCAAATACAACGTAATAATAATACGTATTTATTGGGCGACTGTTTAAATACAAAGTGTCGTTATTGGTTGAACATTGGATTTACAATCAATAATCTATACTAATATTATAAAGTCTATACTAATATTATAAAGAAGTAAAGTTTGTGTGTTTGTTAAATTGTAAGGGGTAATCTCGGGATCTACTGAACCAATTTTAAAAATTCCTTCACCAATAAAAGCCACATTATTGCTGAGTGTCATAGGCTATATCAAAAACCGAAAAATGAAAACGCTTTTACGTGGTAGTCCGTTTTGCAAAGTGAATCGGAGAAAAAACGGTCGAATGAAAGCGATTCTTACGAACGCTGCCTTAACTATGAAAGATATATTTTTGAGTTTTAGAGAAAAGATGTGGAGCTTGAAAATGCCTACAAAAAAGTCAACAACAGCATATGTCTAACTTTTATATTTAAGTTACAAAAAGTAGTTTTTTTAATATTAGTATAGATAATTTAATTTTTAATATTAATAAAATAATTTAAATCGTTAGGTCATATGAACTAAAAAAGGATTATAACATTATGCCCAACGAAGTGGGCACGGGTCAGCTAGTAATCAATAGTTTACTAATTTATTACTATAGAAACTTACCATAAGTTATTGTTTAGACTACTTATGCTAGTCGACAATTTGTAGGATCGTCTGCTGATTTTCTTGTACGAGTATAAAAACTTTTCGTCTCTTCCGACCTAAGCTGCCGCTTTCCGCTTTGAATATTGTGATTTTGTCAAATCAAAAATCAAAATCAAAATCAAAACTCATTTATTTAAATTAGGCTACAAAGTAGCACTTTTTAAACGTCAAAATAATAAAAAAAAAATAGACAGCACCCGATTTGCCCACCCTACACCGCTTCCTAAGTGCTCTAGCTGTGGAGAAGAAACGGCGCAACAAACTCCACAGCAGCACGCTGTCTTACTGTAATTACAATTTATAATACAAAGTATTATTTTGGGACCGCGCCAAATAAACAAGCGTTTGAGGTCCATTATGAAATTATAAGTAGGTAAAATCTACACAGACCCAAAGTCAGCAGATCGACCAGTCACCGCAAGCAGCACCCGTTCACGAGTATGACGCAAGGGTCAGCCATCACCTCCCTCGCCATATTAGAGGGAAGGAGGTGACCCGACCCAAGACGCCACCGCAGGCAATGACAACTAAGGGAGCATGACGAATCTGCTGCAGGCATACAAAAAAATAATAATAATAATAATAAAAAACCTCAGACACTGATTTACTGCACTGTCCCTTAACAATATGGCATTAAAAATAGCTACATAATAAATTTTATCATTAATATAATTATACATTTTAATAAATGTAAATAAAAAAGAAGTAATAATTTACATAATATACATTATACATACGCATAATCGTATTAAAAATAAAATAAAATAGGTAACAAATGTTGTTACATACAAAGTGTATGCCGATCAAGTTAATTAAACAACGTCGTAGTGTAATGTTAAAATCCACACAGAACCGTCTTGTGTCTGTCACGGCGACCAACTATATTTATCATTTAAATAATCATTAATTGTATAATAAGCCTTTTCACATAGCTTATTTTTAATTGTGGATTTAAATGAATTAAAGGGCAATTCTAACAAACAAAGAGGAAGTTTATTGTAGAAGCGAATACCAAGCCCCACAAATGAATTATGTACCCTATGCAGCCGGTGTGATTTCGAACACAATTTGTGTTTATTTCGCGTTTTTATATTATGGATATCACTATTCTTAGTGTATAAATGAATATTTTTCCGTATAAATAATATATTAACAAAAGTCATTCCTTAGTATGCTCCCGTGACTACCTAAACGGAATATTGCGTAGAAATTACAAAGGGCACGTCTTTACGAGAGACTTTACCCTACATACATGTGAGTTTACATATTTATAAATCACATGTAGTTGATAATTGGACAATTTGAGCACTTATGTCTATTTACAATAAGGTGCTATATCTCACTGCAGTGTGGAATGCCTCAGCATTCCTTTATTACATGAGAGTTATGTGCTAGAAGCTGCCCCTTCAAGAAATACCGGTGTAATGCTAGGTGCTTCGGATTCTAGTGCAGGATTCCTAAACACGTTCCAGTCGGGTTTCCGAAGAACCAATAGCCCTCAGCCACACTTCCTGCGAGTAAATCGAACCGCTCTCGATCCCAAGAAATTTGTCAGTATATAACAAATGAATATTGGTTACGTTAGATTTCTGGTACGATATTGCTGCCTGGTGTGGTACCTAGATTGCGTAGTAGGTACGCACAACATTGCAACATTTGCACTTCTATTATTCACAGCATAAACCTACGAATTTCCAATTTACAGATCCAAGTATTTTATAATTAATACTGAAATATAGGTATATATTTTGTTCTGCGTAGTCTTCAATTTTGTATAATTTCAAGTTTACTCCCTGAAATCAAAATAATTATTCTCGACCTGTTTCGAATAACAGCTTTTTAATTAGTACTTGGACTGGATCGATGCGGACCACCTAAAGAGGTAGCTGGGTCGGACTGGATAAGGAAGGCCGAGGACCGGATATTGTGGCGCACTCAGGGAGAGGACTATGCCCTTGTCCAGCAGTGGACCACGATGGACCGAGTTGTGACACCTACATGTGACATACATACATAGTTTAAGGCAAATTCGTTCTCTACATCAAACAATCTTGAACCCAAACGGCACAGTAACGAGCAATAAAAGAATACTCGAATGATACTCATATTCGTATCCCCTTATAATTCCATTGCACATGATTGGAGTCAGTAGAGATAAGGTTGTCGATCGTGTAGAGTCACCTGTGTAGGGATAACATCTTATTTGGATCGCCATTCCGCTTGACGAAGCGTGATGTTTTTGACATCATCCAATATTGTATTTTGTAGCGTCAAGAGGCGTTTTGGGGATGTTTAACTTAAAATGCCGTTGAATAAATACATGTGGAAACATCACATACATTGCTCTGAAAAACAAAACAAGTAGCTGAAGCGATTGTGTTATGGAATCAGAGGCAACCTAGTTATCACAAACACTAAGATCCGAGATTATGCAGAAAAGTTGTTTTCTACATTGACCCGTCCGAGGATCGAACCTGGGATCTCAGAGCTAGTGACACCTTAAAAACCGGGTTGTACGCCACTCGATCACGGAGGACACGTCCGACGTTTTCTGTTTTTATATAATTTACGAGGAGTTTTCACTGAACTGTTTATCTATACTAATATTATAAAGAAGTAAAGTTTGTGTGTTTGTTAAATTGTAAGGGGTAATCTCGGGATCTACTGAACCGATTTTAAAAATTCTTTCACCAATAGAAAGCCACATTATTGCTGTCATAGGATATATGAAAAACCGAAAAATAAAAAGGCTTTTACGTGGTAGTCCGTTTTGCAAAGTGAATCGGAGAAAAAACGGTCGAATGAAAGCGTTCCTTACGAACGCTGCCTTAACTATGAAAGATATATTTTTGAGTTCTAGAGAAAAGATGTGGAGCTTGAAAATGCCTACAAAAAAGTCAACAACAGCATATGTCTAACTTTTATATTTATGTTACAAAAAGTAGTTTTTTTTAATATTAGTATAGATAATTTAATTTTTAATATTAATAAAATAATTTAAATCGTCAGGTCATATGTACTAAAAAAGGATTATTAACATTATGCCCAACGAAGTGGGCACGGGTCAGCTAGTTATTAATATAAATCGGCGTTTTTGATTTCCTAAACCGATAAAGCAGCTCATGAAAGATGTGTTTGTCAGACTACACTTGTGTTACGTGCTCTGGCTTACTTACACCCTAATCACAGCCTGATAATGCTTAATTTTACTCGTAAATGTACCTCTTATTATTTACACCTGTTTTTGTTTATAATGTTATTCTTATTCTTCGAAGTAGAAGTTCAACGTTATATTTAGCCTGAAAATATGTGTATTTCTAAATATTCTACTACATTAAGTAGATTTAGAGCAATGTATACAAGCATAACGAGTATAAAACTCGTTTAATAACAGTATTCAAGTGCCCAAGTTGGCAGAGCCACATCGACGCCAGTTGGACAGTTGAGACTTAGCGCTCAATTAGGACGCGCCTCCAACTCACAACTAAATCCCTTAACTATTCACTACACAACCCACATTTACACATCAACTTTAACTCTTAAGAACACACGCATAAAGCTCATAATCCCATGTACAAATCCTCGCAAGCTTGCTTTACGTACAACTCATCTCATTAAACCGTACGTAATAAGGTCTTAAAACCATTTTGTTTTAAAAAGACGGTTTGTATGGAGTTAGGAATTCTATAGGAGTTTTTGTGAGAAATAACGAAAATATTTTTCGTACATTTCATTTGAATATTTACACATAAATATATCCTACTCTGTCATCTTTCGACATAATACTCCATAGTATTCTTGAATGTTATACCTGAGGTAAACAAAAATAAAAATATCAGAATGAAATATGAAAATAATTTTAAAAAGTAGTGATTCTTCTATATCAGTGATATTTGTGATGACGGCCGTCTCTATTCCATATCTTTTATATTACGACACTATTATGACAAGGAAATAACAGTGTCATTATACATATATGTACTTTAATTTATCGTATAAGGAGCTTTTAGACACGTATATAAGAGCCTTATCGACAAATTATAAACAGGTTTGTAACTCCATATTGCACTGAAGATCGTGGAGCTTACGCAACGTTGTTAGCATTTTCGACTCTCATTTACCGCGGGCTTAATTACGGGAAAATTGGTGAATGCATTAATATTATACATATTTTGGCGCAATAGGTAGTCATATTTGATATAGCTTGCTATCATTTTATAGCTAGAACATCCACTAGGCTAAACTAATTTTAAATTGGCCGTCAATATTCTTAAATAGTTATGAATACTACTCACAAAAGTTATTTCTTTTACTTCAATCGTGCCATAGTTGAATACGGAGCCACAATGCCGAAACATCATACGAAAACGTTGTGAACCAGTAAGCAAGGAATTAAATATGTGTCCTGATCAAATGGAAACCGCAGCGCTTACCACAGAGAGTCGTGTGCTGAGCTGCTAATCCTGCCATCAAATCGATGGGCCGACGTTCCCCAAGTAAGCTGCCTTCTTAAATTATCCAATCCAACGAGCACATCCCAAGCATACTGAACACTTTGATTAATAACACGAGCCTCCAATAAAACTCTTCGCAAGGGTGTGATGTGATTATCGTAACATCACTCAATGAAATTATGTTCGCATGATTTAGGATAATCTTTGTTGAAAAAATCGTCTGCCGAAAATGACTGGCAGTTTGAGTAATGCCGCCTCATTCTAGTTATAAGAAAAATATGCGCATTGTTTTTTTTATTTATGATCTTTTTGTATGTGGCCATTGTTTGGTTGAAGGGTGAAATATTGAGAGAGATTTTGTGTTGCCAGTTAAAGTAATTTCGAATTGATTATGTAAAATATAGATTTAGTTATAAATGAAAGGGTTCTTCTGCCCTTCAAAAATGTAACAACTTATTAGCAAGATAACACAGAATAATTAATGTAAAATTGAACCGACTTTAATTATTTATAAGAGACCACCTCTGAGGTGATAAAAATAATTATTGATCCAATCAACAATTGCCGATCAACAATATATCGCGTAACAAACATACAAAAATAAATCGTCGAATTGAGAATATCTTCTTTTTTAAGACTGTAAAAAAAAATAGGTGTTTGGAGGAAGAAAATGCAAGAGAATCCTCCGTTTTATATACCTGAAAATGAAAATAAAGTTTATATCATTGTGTAATACATACCTACTAGTTGCCTTTTAAAGTATAATTAACTTTCAGTGAAACAATCAACGTTTATTCAAAATTGTTTTCTTCACTTTCTGCATCTGATATTTATGTTTAATCAGTCAAATATTTCAGAATGCAAGCTACGCTCGTAATAATAGGTGCAAAGTAAATATTTTAATTAAAGCCTTAGTACCTCGGGATTTTGCATAAAAAGCTTTCCTGAGACTTGCGTTATGCATAATTCTGTTCTGTCTGAGAGAATTTGTTAATGGCGGAATTATATGCGATGTCTTGTCGAGTTAGAGACGACTAGAGCTCGTGTGAGTAACGAGGATCTAGTATATTCTGACAGACTTTTAAATTTGTAAATGCGAGACTTAAAAGAGACGAACTGTAAATAGACTATGCACTAAAGATTTAGTGCATGAAAAAGGAAATTTATTCTTAATACGACAGACAACTAGTGTATAATGTACACTACTTACTTAACTCAAGAGTAATATTGGAAAAATGTATAAGAATTAAAATTTAACAAAACGCCCGACAGAATCTTTGCTCAATTTTAGAATGGAGCTTATTTTTATCAAACCTTTAAACAGAGCTTTAGAAATCATAGCTACGAACCATCTCGATCACAATAGCTAACAGAAAAAAGCCGCATCAGTCAATTCGTTTAGGAGCTACGATGCCACAGACTGATACACAGATACATAGGGGGGTTAAAAATAGCTGTGTTTAATGTCCATTAATTTGTAAGACACTTCTTGTATTATAAATTATAAATGGGACTCGTAAATCGACTAGTTTTAGATCTTAACAGTCTTTAATCTGACGATAAGGTTACAAGCACATCATGAGATTCTACACTCACATAAAGTGCGTAACCATAAAGTTAGCTATACCACAATAGCTTCACACACCTTGGCCCACTTAATGAGCTGTCCAGTGTGTCCAACAATCTGCATAGAAAAATGTACTCAGCACCACTGAAAATGTTATCTGTGCACGCATTGGTCTCTAATCGACACTATTAGAAGAAAACGTCAATCCGAAACCCGAGCAAACCGTACATATACTGTATCCGTACGTCTACACAAAAATCATTACAGATTCGTCTCACGTAAATGACTATACTACGAGTAAATCGACAGCCGGTTGCGGAAATAGGAAATAGATTTGCTATAGGCGTTCGATCATAATAAACCAAATTCAGCGAAACTTAAACGAGTTTATGTTAAATGAGTAAATGTCACTTAAGCAACCCTTTTTGGTGTCGCATTAGTGCCCGGATGAATTGGCGAGTGTATGTGAGTCGAGTTTGAATGTACGTACGTTATAGGTTTCAGGTGGGTCAGTAATAATGTTGGACATTGGTTCACGTCCCCTTCCTGGGTAGACGTGATCGGTTTACGAAACAAAACCTGTGTTCTTGCTGTTACACCGTAACGAGCATTTGGAACACGGAAAAGTATTTTTGTTTTCATTTTTATTTGAAGTTTCACGCCGCATGTAAATACTCTTTTTAAACCCGGCAAAGCATCTCAACGATCTCATCATGTTGAAAAAGGGAGTTATCATTAAGGCTTTAGCTAGACCGATGGACTGCATTTTTAACGACTGCACGCTGGAACGGCCAACTGCTCACCGACTGCAATTGGACACGGTTCGTTTGCAGTAGGTTTTTAGTCGTACTAACTGCATTCAAACTTCCAATTTGCAGTAGGATTGCAGTCGGTCTTTCTAGAGCCTTACCGTCAGGTCAACAATTGCCAACTGTCGGCTGTACAATATTTTATGGTCGTTTCATGTTATTTGTTTGCTTAGGTTTGTAAACGTCGTGTGCAGTTATAGCTATTTAATTCATGTTTATTTTGGATTGAATTACAAACAATGTTACTACATGTGATGTTTATATCTAATTCTGAACCAAATTTAATTTAAACATACATAATTAACTCTAAAATCAACACATATTGTGCTGCAAATGTACATTCATGCATTTATTCTATTAGCATACAAATTTGTATTCTAGTTAACAGATAGTAGCTGCATTGATAACCAACACAAATAGTAATGAAGCTGTTAATATTTATTATAATCCAGTAGATAATTTTATTAACACTAAGTATATTAAATAATATAATTCTTTATAACTCCTAAAAAATAAATGAAATTTAAAATTACGTAAATTAATTACAATGCAAAAATAATTACTTTCTTTTGATTTTTGGTAGGTATATACTGCATAACGCAAATAATGGTGTAATTCTTTGTTTTTCGGTAAAGAACAAATTTCAGTAGGCAGTCCATTAAATCGCGTACATTTAAATAAATGCTGGTATTACTAAAGAGCTAATTTTACGAGGTATTACCATCATGATAATATTTTTAAAGTAATCTAATTTTGGTAATATGTTATTGTTTCGTCATTTTATTTAACTAAGTAAATTTTGATGTGCTAAAACAGTACACGATTTACATAGTATAAAAAATACGCTCCTGCTTAATATTTTAAACTACGCAACGGATTTTAATGCAGTTCAGCAAAAGATAAAGAGATTCAAGAAGAAGGTTCATACATTGCACACATGCGAAGCCGGGCCAGGCTACTAGAAAAGTATAAAGTACAAAAGGCGACATTATTTCTTGAACCACAGAATTTACACTTTTTTAATCATCATCACAAACAGAATTACAGATCTTAAAAAATGTTTTTATACCAAATGGTTTAATCCTAACTTACATATACTTTGAGTAAAACGGTTTACATACAACTAACATTTTATTTCATTTAACGTTACGCGACGGTGTAATTGCGTCTAGTTTAGTCGACCGAAGCGGTGTTAGCACCACATTAGCCCCGTACGTTCATCTCAGTCCGGAGGTATTCTCCACTTTTCATGCACATCATTATCTCCCAGAATATTTTAATGACATGTTGAACAAGAACAAACCTCAAGATAATTGCTAACAGTATTGATAATGTACGCAAATGATGAATTTTAAATTTGTATGCGAGTTGTAATTATACTATACGGGTACTTAAACGGAATGATAGATTAGAAGTAGGGAATTGCAATTAAAGTATCGGTATACCAATGCTTTAGAATATAAATACTGGAATATCGTGTTCTAATTTAAATCTTAGGCGTTTAAATCATGGTTGATTGAAACGCCTAGTCGGGCGATCCCGAAAATATACGTGAGTAAACCGTTTGTTTTTAAATAAATATGATTGAAATGTATAAATATTTTTCAAATACTAGCTGCGGTGTGAGATTTTTAAAACCTTTCCACACGTATTTTTTATTTTATTTTATAAAAACCTTGTCCTTACAATAGGGATTATAACAAAATAAGACTTATCGGATTTGCTGCAGTCTTTTACGTAGTACGTACGTTTTGTACGTACGTTTAGTCAGTTACGGCTTGACCAAGTGAAATCAGGATTTATTTTTATGTTATCTTCTTTTTAAATATTTATTTATATATATTTATGTATTTATTTATTTGTTACAGGTTAATTTTTAGTTGATAATGCATTTGCAGTGCAGATTTTCCGCGCAAATATTTAAAACATCATGTTGGTATTAAGTTTGAGTTTCTATACGATCTTCAACAGAAATTTCCAGACCTTTAAATTCACCAAAAACAGACCATTTATTTATATTTGGTATATTGCAAATACTTCCTATAATCGGTTCAGTATTTCGCGTGTAGATCACAATGCCTGCAGCACGTTTGTAGGGGCTAACTAACTGTAGGACATTGTGTCGCAGATCGTCGTAAACATAGGCCCTGAATAGACCCGATATAGCCATGCATATTAAGTGGACGTGTTTGTCTATCCGTTGTAAGCCTTTTGTTAGAGATGTTTATTAATACAAGGCAAACATTTTATGTAAAACGGTTTGAAAACTCTCTTGGTCTCATAAAATCAAATGTTTGTTTGCTTTTTGGGTTGAACGCGGTAATCTCAGAAACTGCTGGTTCGAATTGAAACATTATTTTGTATCGAATAGCCCGTTTACAGAGAAGGCTATAGGTTATATAACTTTACACTATGATCAATATAGGAGCGGAACATCAATGAAAAATGTTGCAAAAACGAGAAAAAATGTTCCCTTTGAAAGTTTCAGATGCGTGCGCTGCGTAAACGATTAAAAAAACGCATTTAAGTATAACTGAAGGTAATTATTTTTTACTTTAAGTAGCACTTTTGGAATATTCGTTTATTACAATTAACAATTTGAACACCACCGCCAAAGTTAAATTTCCAAACGGCTGTATATATTTTTTTAAGCTAAAACCAAGATTTCTTTTGACTTGAAAAAGTCCGTGACACAGGATACTTTATAAAATGAAGCTACTTAAACTCACCAATGGTAAACTGAATCATAACATACGGAAGACCATAAGATAATAAAAAAAAAATACGTTGCATTGCTCTGAACCCCGTAAGTAACAAAGTAAGTAGCTAAAGCACTTGTGTTATGGAATCAGAGACAACGAAGGTACAACAAACACCTCGACCCGAGACAAAGTAGAAAAGTGTTTTTCTATAACTTGTAAACCGGTGTGTACCCCAATAGACCACGGAAGTAGACTTCGTGTAAAAAAAATACGTCTCAGAAATCAAAACAGAAAATTAATTTACATCAATGTACACAGTAATACTAACCTATTCTGTTGTGGTCAGCTCAGTCTTTAATTCCAGTTTTGACAACAAAGCTTAGCGTCAGTCATCCGCTTAATTCAATAACAAAACAGACTTAAGCCGGTGAACAGATTCCGTTGTAGTGAACATATTTATTCGATGGTTCCGCAATTATATGGGATTATCACGGCTCACCATCTAGCTGTGATGGGAAATCTAATATCTTTGATCGTTGGACGTTTCTATATCAATGTATTTGTCTGGTCCTTTTATTTTTAAACTTAATGTTAGTTATGTGTATTGGTAGCTTGGATTATATTAATTCTGCAATCTACATAAAGTATCGGGGTGTTTTTTTAACTAGTCGTTTTTGTCTATGATTCGGTGGACTTCTTTTACCATTGAAACGTTATTATTTTTTAAATGAAATTTTATAGGTAAGGATTTAAAGCTATTCAAATATTTAATAATAATATAGGTAGGTACTTATGAGATCAGTGTTTAATTTTTTTTATTTTACCTAAATGAAATAATGAAAGAGAACATTACCGCAATGCAAGAATACACCATACTTGGCTGGACTGGATTTACACTGATGTGAAACAATAATAAAACGAAATGATAAATTATTACACCGAACTTAAATAGCTATGCACCGAAATTCATAAAACCCACCGAAATGGACGCCACACCGATTGTTTTATGACTTAAATGGACTTTTTATAATTTTACTGGAAATTTTTGTTCAACAAATAAACCGAAATGATAATACCGATATAATAAGAATGATTTTAATTAGCATTACAAGAAAACTATTTAAATTACAATATATAAAAAAATAACGTATAAAAAAATTATACCTATATACGGAACTGAAACAGATTAGATATATAATATAGAGAGCAGATTTTTACATGCCAGTTATTTGGGTAGATAAAATTATAAAATTACGTCGTGATATTACTATAAACTAGATAATATAAAAACACATCAAAAGGTTAGATCAAGTATTTCTTATTTAAACTTAATATTTACAACATTCATTATTTAAAAATATGGATGGCTCACTCACATACCAGTACCTAGATGGATTTATTTACACGTCATAATAGCAAAAACATGGACTTACCGTCGTTTAGACAACTCGCAGTGATCAGGGAGCACGTCCGCTCCGTGCGCCGTCCCAAAGGGAAATGACCGATTACATCTGCTCGCCTTGTATTTATAGGCGACTGTTGACACATCTACCGTCATTTTGTAATTACTTCTTAAATCATCATCATCGGAATGATAAAAACAGTCCTTTTACCGCTATACCATTTTTTTAAAAAAATAATAGAAAAACAATCAAAAACTACTTACGTGGGCGAAACCGCGTGGCACAGCTAGTAGATTATAAAGGCACTTTTATTACGTGTATTATTACTTCATTTTTAAATTGCAAAATAAATTTACGTATTTAATTAGACGCCAAAATTTAAACTATTATTTTTGCACGTCATTATCCATAGCAGTCTTATCACAAACGTGAATCTCTATCAGACAATCCTTAGATAGTCAGATATTCATTAAAGTTAAAGTAATCTATGATATCAGTATAAAAACTTAGAGAATAATATTTTAGTGATCTCAGTAACCGTGACTCATCGTAGTATTTTATGTTGGAGATGAAATCTTTTTGTTTTTACTTTAAGTGCTTTGCAAAAAAGATTGATGATGACTAATGCTATTTCGGTATCGTTATAATGAGGCTAAAATGGAGCTGGGCAGGACACTTGGCCAGATGAAATGATTGCTGGCGGAGTAAGGCAGTGACCCATGGCAAAGATTAAGCAAAATAACCATCGGTAGTCTAGGAGCAAGATGGTTCTAAGAAAAAATTAAAGTTTCGGGTCGAATCTGGATGAAACTAGCACAGGACTGGAGAGAATGCCACGTGAAAGGAGAGGTCTATGCCCAGCAGTGGGATGACAAAAGCTGTGGATGATGATGTTGATAAATGCTATTTATCTAGCTACGTTCCATACCAATTTAGACTGAGAGAGTAAGTCTAGATTTTGCAATGGTATATTCAGATTTTATTAAAGCCAAATCGAGGGGCTCGTGGCTAAGTGTAAGCTGTACGGTATGACCGATAATACAGGTTAAGCCGCGCTCGCCGCGGTTGTTCCATGGATGGGTGATCATTTTTAAACTTACCGAGACCTCTCCGTGCCTCGGAAAGCACATTAATCCGTTAGTGCCGACTGTCATACGTTGATCTTTGGCAGTCGTTAAGGCATTACAATTCTGACAACCAGTTTTACCATGGGATACTTTGGTACCCAGTAAAATGGGTTGTGGAGGTCAGATAAGCAGTCGTTCTACGCAAAATAAAGTATTCAGCTGAATCTTGTAAGACTAGAAGTTAACCCCAACAAAGGTTATTGGGATAAGTATACACAGAAAAAGCTAAATTAAGGCCAATTTTTTTGATCTAGATTTTATAACGTACAGTTTTATTTCTGACGATATACTTAAACTCTCTCATGATAAAATCAGTTATAATAGTAGCATAGATATCTGTAAATAATCTTCTCTAACTCTTTGACAGTGCTATTTTTAACTGGTGGTTTTATGTCGGATAAATTTGTACGGGGAAAAAACACAATCGAGTACAAATAAAAACTTATGTAGATACAGATCAGAGTAGGTCATTAACCTTAACCGAATCTAATATTTTCTTAAAAGTGACATTTGGTACATATGTGTTCACGCACTGGTAATTTTTGGGGTTCTGTGCATAAATATACAAACCCTTGAAAATTAAAAACCTCTTTGGTGTTACTTGGTCCGATGCATAGGTAATATCTTTTGGTAATAAATCACTCTTTATTTTATAAGTTAACACACAGTAGACCTTTTTATAGATCGTCTAGTATACACTGATATTTTAGCACAACATATTTTTTATCAACAAAAATGTTAAAATTAATAAATAAATCCACAAAAATAATTAAATAAGACCACTTTTTTTGCTTTACGTAATTTTTAAACCGCTTTCATTTTTAGAAATTTTTAGTTTCTCCATATCTTTGTGTAACTGTCGACTATTCACAAGATTTTAACGTACGGAATCCTGACGGCATAGTACATCGCACTATACTCTTTTTATATAAAATAATCGTATTTTTAGTGGTAAATTTTATAGACGCAGATGTTTTATCGTGGTTTGATATGTAATTTCTAGTTCAGTATTATGTGGACTTATGACCTTAACTTACAACCCCATTTTTTGTACCCAATTGTTTATATTTTAGTGTTTATTTTATTTAGCTTTATAGGGTTATTGTAAGTTCGTCCACAAAGTGATTTCGTTACATTTTTATCGACTCCACCTTTTAAATTCTTGATGTCCAAATTTTTGTCTCTCTAGAGCTTGACTTTATTTTCATAGAAATATTTACTGTATGCAATTATCTTACCAACATTTTTCAATAATTTTCATTAAAATAAATTAAATTATTTAAAAAAGAACCGACTCCCGCACTAAGGAATTTAATCCTTGTATCGTGGGTGGTTTTACAAACATTCAAATCACATACACAAAGAACACCCAAACTTTGGACAAGCATTTGTGGATCACAAAAATGTCCCATGCCGGGATCGAACCCGAGGCACGTCGCGCACAGTGGTAATTGGCGTGGTGACCTATACCTATATCTATTGCTAACCGAGCAGTCAAATTCAGTTAAAACCAGAAAAACAGTTTACGTATAAAATTTACTATTTAACGAAACCTACCTACTTACTTTTTAACGAAAATTCAAAATAATTAATTCTTATTCACAGATCTCTACCATAATTACCGATAGACATACGAATACCTATATGACTTAATCTTAACCATGAGTTTCTCACAATAAACATCTCTAAGACTTAATAAACACTACATTAAGTATAATAATAATATATTAATTAACTAAAACATGTTTATCCATTCGGAACGCGTCCCGGAACAATTTGTGACGTTGCATGACAAGGAATCACTATCTCCAAGTTAATTGCTTACTATAATTTCCTGTTAGGATCTGCCACTGTTTGGGAAAGCTGATTCTGAATATACAATGTATTGTTACTGCATTTGCTTGCTTATATTGTTATATAACGTGTCGTTTTCTCGCCAAATTCCAGGAGGCTATTATGAAAGACATAATTATTCAAATAAAATTACTATATGTGCTCAATTAATACATACTTTTTTTTAGTTATTTAAATATGACAGTATTTCAGAATACACTACTTTTCAAGAACAGAATCGCCCCGTTGCGTATGCGGTAGGCAGTGTCTTTATATGTGTGTGTTAAAGAGCAGTCATTTATTATGTAACTGTACGAAGCCGTTTGGTTGCTATTAAATCTATATAACCCACCCTGAAGAAATCAGTTCTCAAACTAAAACAATGAAGCTACATTTTTGTTAGAATGGATAAACCAAACAAACCTAAGACAATAACTACATTTTGTATACAATGTATACAGTACTAAACACGTGTACAGGATATAAAAGAGGTGAGTAAAAAGTTTTGATTCTGTTAGCTTCTGTTTTACGGTCAAGTTTAACTAAACGTGCGCATGTTTGGTTTCAAAGTAGTTTCAAACGCTACATAATAGTACCGGCCTACAAATGTCCCACTGCTGGGCACAGGCCTTTCCGTGATCACCACGCTTGCTCATTGCGGGTTGGCGATTACAGATTCCAATTATTGGAATCCAGGTTCCTGTTGTCAATGATGTCTTATGATAGTAAAGTACGTGTAACATGGAAAAAGTCACATTTGTATTTACCTGTAATGGATTCGAACCCGCAACCGCGTGCTCACAAATCCGTTTATTGAACCGCTAGGCCACCTCGACATTGCACATAGTCTATATAAACGCTATATAGTCATTCCAATACTTGCTAGAACTAAGTTACATCTAGGCACCTACTCAGTAAAAAGGTAGTAGTATCCTACCTAAAAAGATTTAAAAATATACTTGTTTTTTTTTTCTTTTTTTTTTTTTTTTTTTTTTAATTTCTGTAATAAATACTTTCTGGGGCCAATACGACAAATCCACTGCGTGACGTGCTGACATTGGATGGACCCAAACATGTGTGTAAAATAAAACGGTTTGTTCTAAGTCTGGGTATATTTTGGCATGCCATTTGAATGTTTATCAAATCTCTGCAAAGGGACCCAATAAGCAGTATTTGGAAAAAAGCGAATTAGTATTATTGCAATGGAAATCCGTAACATTAGTAACTATCAGCCGAGACTCGGCTTTCGGCTGCGCGCATTAGACGTGGTGCATTCGGCAGTCACGAGTCGGGCCCGCCTCCGTATTTGCTCGAGCGCCGCGACTTGCGCTCGGCTTGCGCTCGACTTGCTTGCCCGCTTCAGCTATTACGATACGTCAATGCAATTGAAATTGCTAAACTGCCCCAGTATTACGAAATTATGCTTTGCTAGTTTTAGTAACATAATATGAACAATAAGAACGCAGTTTGGTAGGTAGATGGCAACATCTCTTTTTTAGAACAAATAACCTTTCTATAAATGGTGGTCTTCTTCACAAATATTAATATGACATACTTTAAAGGGTTTTAGGTACTGTCGAAATTGTATCTCTAATTGCTTCAACACCTACATATGCTATTAATGTTCAGCATAATCCATCGAACTATCACAGCATGAAGACTTCGTGATGCGTACCTTGGACTTAATCAGCAGACTTCTGAACCAATGATGACCTCTGTACAAACGATAGACAATACGAGCCGTGATTAAAAGTAAATGTGACCATGTACCAATGTATGAATAATCTATACATTTAAATACCTTTTTAATGTAGGTACTGGAGTCGCGATCGACGCAGACGCTGATGGTGCAATTAACTGAGATTTCTCAGTGACAGGCAGTGGATACATTAATATCTATAATATCTTGGAACAAGTCACACACGGCCATCTAATCACAAACTAGGCAGAGCCTGTATTATGGCAACCAGACAACTAATAAAAATACTTATATACTTCTAAAAACATACGGATTATAGATAAATTACACCCAGACACAACAAATGATCGTGCTCATCACATGACGATTTGTCCTGGTTGCGAAACGAACCCACGACCTCTGGTTTAGCAGTAAGAGTCACATCCACTAGACCAACAGGGCAGTCGACATTACCTACTAATTAGGTACAGTAAGTAGTTTGAAAACATCATGAAATATATTAAAACATCTATTATGACATACAATACTGCTCACAAGTTGAAACCTTATTATCTAGCAGTGTCATTTAAAACAACTAATTATTTAAAACAAGTGAATTTTACAACTTTTCCTGAGCTTTGTCGAACACCAAACAGACCGCTTAGCTAAAGTTGCGGTCAAATAACAGAATAGTATGAAGGTGTGTTTACAAAGTTTCAGTATACAAAACGGGTTTGTTTTATGTAATACTTACTAGCTGTGCCCGCGGCTTCGCTCCCATCAACTTACTACTACGGCTACCTACCCTACCTACCCTACCTGCCTATTTTCTCATTCAGTCACTCGCTTTTCATAATATATTATGAGATGAAAAAAAATATGGTTAGTTTTTTTTTCTCTTTAACAAACCTTGTCCTGATAATAACGAAACAAATATAATTATAATTATCCAATTATGTGCAGTCGTTCGAAAGTTATGCGCGTACATACATTTCGGCGATTCATTTTTATAATATAAATAAATGGAACATTATATTTTCAAGGTCGGACGAACATATTTTAGTTCTGTTTTTGTAATAAAAAATAAACACAAGGTTTTCCAAAATGTGGAAGTTTTTTTATGATTTTATCGCGTTTAATATAACCTGGCTACTAAAAAATAAAATAAATAAATATATTCTTATTGCATCTGTATGTAACTACTTATTCACATTTTTTGTCTGTAAAGGTTTAGATTTCCTTACTTGGAACACGTCGGTTTCTTGTCCTTCTCTTACGTACAGTGGGCACCACAAGTCACTCAACACTTCTCGAATCATCGCCGAAATATTTTATCAAAACTTTATAGCTATACTGTATGCTTTAATATTAATATGCCAGCGAACTAAGAATAGGATCGCACTTGTTGTCAACTTTATGCGGCCACTGTCATTAAATTATTTATTTTTACCGTTATTTTATGAGTACCAAACATATTTTAAAAATAAATCTTTTAAAACATACTTTATTCCCAACTAATGTTATATTAATATAATAATTTGGTAACTAGTAATTATGAAGATGAAGACATTGTTTTAAGTGTAGTCGAGAAACAACCAGACTCAGATTAAAAATAAACAATTTATAATATTTTTCTTGTTTTATTATGCATACCTTACATCAAATATAGAAATCTGATAAGACAAAAAAAATGGCACAATTGCGTAAATGCCTAATAAACAATAAAGTATCTAATAAAGTTATTCCACTTTTCTTTTAGACTAAGTTGCACTCTTAGAGTAGAAATAAGTAATCTATAGAGTACGCTTATGAAATAACAACTGTAGGCACTCGTATGAACAAGTAAAATCGTTAAATTTGTGTCAAAACAGAGCGCGCCGTTTTAGTAAAACTATCTCAAAACCTAATATTTCCATCGATATTTTTGCATAAACGTCTGTCGTCGCATGGAAAATCACTTAAATCATTAAACGAGCGTAGTACTTACAGTTAAATGTTTGCTTTCGCTCGTTACAACAGGCTACCAGCGAGGCGCGCACTCTATGCTTGTCTATGTCTACTCTAAGGTGCTCTATAATAATATGACGTTTACGTCAAATCGTCTGTGTAATCTTCAGTTTTGTACGGGAAACTAAGTTTAACGCACGATTTTATGACGCCGTTAGTTGGAGGGAAGCCTTAGTGAAATTGACATTATTTGAGGCTGTATCATATATTTTTATTGGATTTCGTTCTTGAGTGAACTAGTTAAATATAATGATATAATGGTTTAAGTTTGTCTACATTAATAAATAGTAATGACTTACGATTAGGTTACGAGTTTACTAGAAATTTAACTGGTTTATTTAATTACTTAAGTACTTATTCTAATTGCAATACTTGAGATTGTAAAGGTTAAGAAAAGGTCAAGTTGTTTTGCTTGACCTTATTTGGATCATTACGTTTTTGACAAATTAGTGAAATAAGATAAAAGTTGGTCCTTAGGTACACTATTCACTGTAATTTTGCTTAGAAAATAAACCTTCTCGTGAAACCTAAACCTAAAGAATAAAATGTATTTACGAAACCTGTTTTTTTTAACCTACCTACAGACTGTTTAAAAATGGCTTACCCCACACTACGCAAAAAGAATGTCTTGAATGAATAAAAAAAATCTAAAGTAACAATTTATACCTACTTGAAATGGGCGATGACGCAAGAGTGTTCATTAATAAACTGTGCCAGAAGCCAATATGTCTGACCAACTGATCAAAATCAAAATTATGTCGTCACAGTCCCATAGTGACTTCCAGTGCTTTGGTTTTCATTAACTTTCAAAAATAGACTAATCTATTCTTAATATTATAAAGCTGAAGAGTTTGTTTGTTTGTTTGTTTGAACGCGCTAATCTCAGGAACTACTGGTTCGAATTGAAAAATTCTTTTTGTATTGGATAGTCCGTTTATTGAGGAAGGCTATAAGCTATATAACATTACGCTACGACCAATAGGAGCGGAGCATAAATGAAAAATGTTGCAAAAATGAAAAACCGTTGAAACTAAAACACGCGAACTAAGTCGCGGGGGACAGCTAGTAACCTATAAAAAAAAGAAAAAAGCTATGCAAAAGCAATCCCGACATCGTCCTACGTACCTAAATAGGTGCAGCAGGGAAAAATATTATTTTTGTCTTGTTAAACGACATGTTTATTAACACAAAACTATAGCAGGACGCAGGACTAACATTTGGAACTTAGTGCTATAGTAACTTTTATTCAGCTCAAAAATAATACATCCAACGATGAGCGGCCACAAATCCTTTATCAAATAAATAAATTATGACGTTCACAAAAAATTACACTCACATCGAAATACAAATAGAATAAAGAATTTTGTTTAACGGAATATTAGACTCGAGATAAAAAGTATAATATCGATTTAAAAATTCAATTCTTTTTTTCTTGGGGCAATAACATGAGAATAAAATCGATTAGCAAGGTAAATGATGGCTGTATGATTCAGACAGTTCAAGGTCTAGGAGACCCGTTTCTAACAGATGGTCAACAACAATAGCGTAGTAATTGTGAATCACGATCAACAAGTTTACGATTCAGCATGAATCGAGATTTAAATAACTTATTGTAATTAAATTTACCTATACAGAAGTATTTCTTTTACGTTCAATGTAATGTACATTTTATTTATTTAATGATTTATGTATAAAGGTAAAATAAGGTGGAGAGACCAACTTGACTCCTACCGAAAGGACTGGCCCATCCTAGCTCAGGACAGAAGTGCGTGGAAGAGGGAGAGGGAGACGGGCTTATTAGATTAGATTAGATAGATTTATGTACACACAGAATCATACAAAAACAAAATAATAGAACTGATGTTATAGGGAAATATTTCCAGTGTGTAAGTGATTAGATTTATGCAGCAATCAATTTTAGTCAGTTTAGGAACACAATAGAAATAATTAATATTGAAACCTTAGACCCAAAAAGGATGCCGACCCCAACATAGTTTGGAAAATGGTTAGACAGAAGATATTAACCTTAGACCTCATAATACATTAGTAAACAGTTATTGAATACTCGCTTAAAAAACGTATTTCATTCGAGCTCAACTCGCTAGAGTATTATTGTTCTTTGGTGTGTAACCTTTTAAACGTCGCACGCAGTAATTTGTATATCGTAAGACATGACATGTGTCATGCCTTTTTTAAGTCATCTGTTTGAGTAACAATGTGACTTTGTCAACCACAGACTATTACAGAATTCTTAGAATTAATAAGAAAAAGTAAAAGGTACAAAAATTTAAATGAATTTGTTTTATACTTTTCATTCTATTATTAAATAATAAATGCATAAAAATAAAACAATAAATTGTTCTTAATATTTTTTTGCAGTTTTTTAAATATAGAATTGTTTTTTTTTTAAGATTTCCCTATTGGTCAGGCTAAAGTATTTCGACAATACTGCCTCTAAGGAATTGATGAGTTAACGCCATGCTATGCTTTGCTTAAAATTTACTCTGCTAGCTGTTTTTGTTCTGTGACAATGATAACAAGATCAACACACAAACAGTGCTACTAGTACTCAGAACCATCATTAGCCTCTATATTTTATAAGCTGGATTACCAAAGTTTTTCCTTAAAGAAATCAAGAACCGAAGCGAGAATTTATTAGGCGTAACGCCCAGATACTTAGACATGTTTGTCGACATAACTTTTCCAATTTATTTACACGTATAAAAAAATAATATTAAGGAAGATCGAATCGACAGGCCTGTTGGTCTAGTGGTTAGTGACCCTGACTGCTAAACTGGAGGTCGTGGGTTCGATTCCCACGCCGGACAAATCTTTGTGTGATGAGCACGATCATTTGTTCTGTCTGGACGTAATTTATCTATAATATGTATTTGTATGTATTTATAAATATATAAGTATGTTTATCAGTTGTCTGGTTGCCATAATAGGCTCTGCGTAGTAGTAGTAGTAGTTTGGGATCAGATGGCCGTGTGTGAGCTGTCCCAAGATATTATTATATTATTTCCTTTATTTAGTTTAAACCATATAAAATACATTTTTAAATATATATTAAAACAAGATAAAAAAGAACAATATACATTTAAAAATATAAAATATAGTCTCCAACCGACATCGGGAACAGGGTCCAAGCTGCCGGTGGTTAGGGCTCCAGAGAGAGGAACCTCCTCACGATACGCGCCGTGTCCAGAAGTACCGCTTTCTGAATCAAACCCTTGACCCAGATGCCTAACGAGAGCCTCTTAAGGTGTTGGTCGAGGCTCTTGGCTATTAAGCCGTTGGCTGTCACGACTATCGGGACAATGATTGCTGAGTCCACCTCCCACATGTCGACAACCTCGTGCGCTAAATCCAAATATTTTATTTGTTTTTCTTTTTCAGCCTTCACGAGGTTCTCGTCATGGGGGATAGTGATATCAACAATCATTGCCCGGCGCTCTGATCGATCTATCACCACTATATCAGGCTTATTGGCTACAATAGTCCTGTCAGTGATGATAGATCGATCCCAGTACAATGTGACACGACCATTTTCGAGAACTGGGTCGGGAACATACCTGTAGTACGGCATCTCAGATTCCACAAGTTTGTATTTCAGAGCAAGCTGCTGGTGGATAATCCTGGCCACTTGGTTATGTCTGTGCAAGTATTCGCCGTTAGCAAGACGTGAACAACCGGAAATTATATGTCTTAAGGACTCACCTGGACAGTGACATGCCCGACATATGTCGACTGTACCATCCTTTACAATATATTTCCGGTAGTTGTTCGTCATGATAACTTCATCCATAATTGCACATACAAACCCTTCGGTTTCTCCGAAGAGATCACCGAAGCGTAGCCAGGCCACGGACGCTAAGAAATCTACATCAGGCCCATGAAGGGTCCGATAATAGCGTCCGTGTAGCTCCTTGCTTTGCCATACATCTTTGCGATCTTTGACACTCAGTACTACAGGTTTGTGCCAGTTCTCTTTGCCTAAGGAGAGCGGAGTGAGGCCCTTATCCACTACCACCACATTTCGATGCATCCCCACGTCAACTTGGAGGAAGTACTCCCTGAGGTTACATACCTCGCGATTATGGAGGGTCTTAGCATTCAAAAAGCCTCGACCCCCACATTTTCGCGGGATATATAACCTCATTACCGAAGACCGTGGGTGGTGCATTCGATTTGCGGTCAGTAGTGTTCGGACTCTCCTATCCAAGGCGTCTAACTCAGTCTGAGTCCACTTGAGTACACCAAAGGAGTACATCAACACTGGCATGACCCAACCATTAAAGGCACGCACTTTGTTGCCCCCTGACAAAAGACTTTTCAGTACTTTGTTCAGGCGGCCAAAGAAACGTGTCTGTAATGATTGTTTCATGTCAGCAACGTTGATGCCTAACGCCTCTGACATACCCAAGTACTTGTAGGTCTCCGTTGCAGAGAGTGACCTTAGGTTTATAGAATCCGAGAGCTGTATGCCCTGGGATTCCATAATCCCGCCTCGTTTTACATGCATGACTGCACACTTGTCAACACCAAATTCCATTCTGATGGAATTACTGAAGCTTTCAGTGATCTTCAGTAACTTCATCAGTTGCAATTTGTTGGTGGCAAAAAGTTTAAGATCATCCATGTATAACAAGTGGGAGATTACCTGGCTTCCTCTCCGCAACGAATAGCCTAGCCTTGAATTCTCAAGCAGAGTGCTTAGAGGATTCAAGGCCAAACAGAACCACAGTGGGCTCAGACTGTCACCCTGGAATATTCCCCGCTCAATCCTAATTGTTTCACCACTCTGTTGGATATCCCGACATCCTGGATAGTGAAGCACCGTACTCCACTGCCGCATACATGACACTAAGAAGGCGCGTAAAGTTGTATTAATTTTATACAACTCCAGCACCCTCATGAGCCATGTATGCGGCACCGAATCGTAGGCCTTCTTATAATCTATCCAACATGTCGACAGATCTTTTTTAGAGCGGCGAACCTGTTGGCAAATAGTCGTGTCAATAAGGAGTAGCTCCTTAGTACCACGGGACCCATTCCTACATCCATTCTGAGAGGCAGACATTGCAGAATTACTATCAATATGATCGTTAATCTTTGCCCTCAGAATGGATGTAAGAAGTTTATAAATCGTTGGTAGGCAGGTGATCGGCCTATAATTCTTAGGATCCGTGGTACTACCTGTTTTATGGAGCAGATGGGTAGAGCCTGTAGTTAGGAACTGTGGGAGCGAGCCTGACTCTATGGCACACTGGAACTGAGACGCTAAGCAACCATGTGAACTTGGAAACCATTTTAACCAAAAGTTATGCAGTCCGTCCGGTCCGGGTGCTTTCCAATTGGACATCGGACGGACTGCATTGGTGACATCTTGGGGGCTGATAATAAAATCCCCCATCTCTTGTATTCGTTCACATGATTGCTCAACATCACGTATCCAATCCCCTTCCGAGTGGGCGACAGGCACCGACCAGATGTTGCGCCAAAACGAATTCGTGGCCTCATCATCCGGTAGATGCCCATCATCCACATCCGGAACAGATCGCTCCCACGCTCTGTATACCCACCTTTGATCCCTTTGGAACATGCGATTCTGGTGGAACCGTTCCACACGACACTTATACCTTCGAATACGGCTCGCCCATGCACATACTTTTTGTTTAAAGAAGTCAATGCGCTCTGTAACACGAGCCATATATTGACTAGGACTAATATTAGTTCCAGCAAAAGCTCGTTTTACAAAGCGCATTACTCTTGGGCGAGTGTTTCCGCGGCGGTAAGCAATAAGTTTTGCAATGAGTGTCCTAGCCTCAGCAACACGCTGCTCGATCCTGCACTGCCAAGCCGGTACGGCTTGTTTAGGTCGTGTAGCTTTGTTATTATTACATATTTTCACACCTGCTACACGACATGCCGTAACAGCCGCACAGTACAAAATCGAGTGCGTGTCCCTAAGGTCTACACTGCTCTCAAAATAGTTAGGGAGCAGTGTATCTAGGACACCCATTAAAGCCTTATTCCGGTTGTGCATGGGCAAGCGCGGTAATCGAGGCCTAAGTTCGGGTGGTGTGGTCTGACATTCCCGAATCACATCCTCCAAAGTACTCCTTATAATGTCATTATACTGGGTACTTACAGTTATAGCCCTGTCATCCTCTTCCCCGTCAACATGGATGGTAGGCAGTGTACCAAGAACTGGCACTATCACTGGTGACGGGGTTGTGGCGGCACGGCTAGCCTGCAGCTCAGAGCGTAACCGATCAAGTGTAGCGTCATCCAGCATGTGGTTACGCAAGATGACCCGCACCTGATCCGACAATCGTTGACTGGAAACGTTGACATTTGGTTCAAGGCCCTGAAACAGAGAGAGCATTCTCGCACGGTACGCAGTGTGTTTAGTTCCCCCCTCTGTAGACCCATAATATGCGCGCATGGCGTTCTCGTTCATCTGCTGAGTCCATCTCATGCGCGGCACATTACCACCGGAAACGGGAACCCTGTTCAAGGCCGGTTGGCCTCTTGATTCCAAGCTCCTCGGTGGCCGGCGTCTCCCCTGCCGGCGTACAGGTGTCGGCGACGTCGGCGGGGAGAAGTACTCGTCGCTTGAGCTCGACGCGACTGCAGGTGACGGCGTTGCTGCTTGGTGCGTCAGCTGCGAGGCGGAGCTCGGCGACGAGTCCGGGGATGGTGGGCGTGCGATTTGTCTCTTCTGACTTCTTGTCAACATTACATCTTCTTAACTCATATCTTATAAAACTTGCGGTTATGTTTTTTATATTTTAGTTTTTGACAATGAAAAAATGAATGACAGGCCATGTCAACTTTCTTGTATAAATGTCCGAAATTTGTAACTTTGAAATAAATCGTATATTATATGTCTTATTATCAAATTTAAACTGTAATAATTATTTATATATAAGGGTAAAGGATTAAAAATGTAATTTCAGCTTAAACTTTTGATTAATTATTTTTCATTGTAAAGATGATGTTTGAAAGATGTTGACACTTTGACGTTCTATATTATATTATTATTATTAATCATCTATCTATATATCTATTAAGGTATACTGAGTGGATATCATGATCCTACTCACAAATACGAACAACTACTATGGACACAACAGATCGCGAAAAAGAAAATCTGCTGCCACATACATTATGTAGAGATAAGTAATCATAAATGTATGGAACAGCTGTTTTTTTGCTAATTTTTACGTGTCCCAAAAAACAAGTAATTCGTATTGACGAGTACAACCATGTATGTGTTTAATTACTACGATAAGCTAATCGCCACTCTATAATTTATGTAGCCTGGTGAAAGTGTTAAGACCATAATTATAAATTTCAACCTACTGAGTAACGTTAGCAGTGTATTAAATGCTTATTTTTCACCTTTTACAATCCTGTGACCTTAGAGTAAACATAGACAAACATAGAGTGTGCGCATCGCTAGTAGCCCCTTATGCCAAGCGTAAGCACATTTTTAGCTTAATATACTACGCTCGTTTACGGATTTATGTGGTTTTCCGTGCGACGACAGACGTTTATGCGAAAATATGGTCTGTACCGGTCGATTGGGTAATATTAGGTTATGCGATAGTTTTAATAAAACGGTACGCTCCGTTGTGACACAAATTTTACGTTTTTACATGTTTATAGTCATACCATAGTGCCAACAGTTCATACTATGCTATGCGCACTCTGTAGTTTACTTATTTATTCCTAAGGCTGTGGCATCGTTTAAAGAAGTCTAAGCTTTACTTAAATAAACAAAGTCGTAAAATAATTATTCACTAAAATATTCGAGTAAAGTGTCCAAAATGACACAGTGTGGAAAAATGATAAAGTAAACGTTAAAAAGGTTAAGTAAGTTCACATCAAAGGTGAAAGGTGACTCTCATCAGTTAAGAGCGATTACAAAACTAAGGAGAGGTGATCGATTCGCAGATCATCAATTACAGTAACAGAATGGACTCGACAAAGCCTTAAGATAAACATCAAAGTCGACAGGCTGGAGAAGAATGGAGAAGGCTTAATCGTCTTGAAACTGAGAAAAAAACTACTTGACCTTACGAAAAAACTGTTGGAGTATCCGTTATAAATGGTTTTTGCTTGCAAATTAGTTAAGTCTATATACATTTGTAAAAGTTCGGCGCACAAAGATGTATGTGTGTTTAATAATGTTTTGACGTTATTAAGAAACTTTTAGTTTTATTAAAGTTTTGGATTACAAACATGTTCGCTTAATATGAGTTTAGTTTTTTATTATGCGGCTGGAGCAAATTACCTATTACTGATACTTTAAAGTTAAACTTTTTTTTTATATTAATTAGTTTTATTTTACACATTTTGTTCAAGGCATGGGTTTTTATGCACAAAGTTGCAGGTTTGAACTTACTACATGCAAGTAGCAATGTCACTTTTCAAAGTTACATTTATGTACTTTTTCTTAATTATCCTAAGATATCATTGACAATTATTGTTAAAGGAAAATATCGCGAGGAAACCTAGATTCCATTTTTTTTTCTGAAATTACCATCTCGCAATTGAGAAGCTTTG
Organism: Diachrysia chrysitis; assembly: GCA_932294365.1. Taxonomy (NCBI): domain Eukaryota; kingdom Metazoa; phylum Arthropoda; class Insecta; order Lepidoptera; family Noctuidae; genus Diachrysia; species Diachrysia chrysitis. The sequence goes on from OW028661.1 coordinate 7,885,086, forward strand.
TGATTAATTCTCGTGCCTTCTCTACATGAGAAGAGGCCAGTACCTAGCAGTAGGACATTTATAGGCCGGTATTATTTGTTTAGCTGTTTATGTGATTAGCTGTTTGCGATCGCTAGTGAGTAGCACTTACGATAGGAATTTATTAATAACAGCATGTGTGCTTATTGTGCCGAGAATATATAAAAAAAAGAATCTGTCGGCACTCTGGGAGTGCCGACAGAAGTGAATACTTGAGCAATTACAATATATGTTGATAGAGAGGTGTCACAGTGCCGCGAATACAATTGTTTATTCCCATCTCAAAAAATGCCCAAACCGCCAAAAGAAGTTTTCACTTCTAAAACAGAAGTTACTCTAACTTTTAACTAGATTAAATTATTACTTTGAAATCTATTTCTTAGTTAAATGTAAAATAGTTATTTTCACGCAGTAATTAATTAGAACAATACCTACTTCAGGACAAGCACGTTTTATTATTATATTTAGTTGACAGCGATTTTGTCGAACACAAGTTTAATCTTAGTTTTGATATTTTATAATATTAATTTTAAATTTGATATGCTGAATATTGAACCTTCAAGTGACATCAAAAGCGTCGTAATAAGCTTGCAGTGAGCGCTCAAGCGTGACGATCTTTTTGCTTCACCGTTGGATACACAGACGTATCTTGATCTGATCTCATTCTGCTTTGTTGCTTTACTGTTATCATAACAGAGATGCATTTTATGCTAAAATAATAATAATAATAATAATAATATCTTGGGACATCTCACACACGGTCATCTGATCCCAAACTAGGCAGAGCCTGTGCTATGGCAACCAGACAACTGATAAACATACTTATATATTTCTAAATATATACATATTATAGATAAATTACACCCAGACACAGAACAAATGATCGTGCTCATCACACAAAGATTCGTCCTGGGTGGGAATCGAACCCACGTCCTCCGGTTTAGCAGTCAGGGTCACTAACCACTAAAACAACTGGCCCGTCAAATATTAATTCTAATACGTTTAAAATTTTCATTTTATACGCTACTAAAAAGCCTAATAAATTGTGTCATTTTATAAGTAACTGTTGGTTTTAACCCCTGATATAGCCTGTATTGGATACTACTAATTGAACATCCGCCCCGCATAACTAACAAGATCATCACACCACCTTCACCGCGGTCGACCTCAATGGTGATATATACAAAAAATTATGGTACTGAATGTTGGGCGCTTATTTTCTGCGTACCTTCTCTCAAAACAAAAGATAACCGGTTTTGTTTCAAATTAACTTAATATGGGTAATATGCTCTTTTTGTAATTTTGCCATGATCGAAGTTAAGGTACTACTTTCCTAACCGGTCTTTAGCCGTTCGATACAGTATACATAATATACAAAGTCCCAAAGGTATTGTCTGTACACGAGATGTTGCGATTTGTACACATGTGTCGTGGATATCCAGTAAAATATGGGTTAAATACGGGTATGTAGCAGTCATCATACCACCAAAAAGGCCAAAGACCACTTTTCATGTAGATTTAGAATGTAGACCTCTTTTTACCTTAAAATTTAAGTAGTCTAAATAAAATATAATTTAAATAAGGTTGAAATTGAAATAAATTATATCGTTTACGTTATAAAAAAAAAGTATTGAATAGACTGGCTAATATTTTGTTGACCTATTAGTCCGGTCAATTTAGACATTCGGTGCAACATAAATTCCCATCAAGCTGAAAATCAGTAAGATTGTTTAAAATATAATAAAAAATAAAATTTGAAAGTTCCCCATCTTTCCCCTGTATGGAAAAAAAAATATTTAAGGTCAAAGTTAAAAAAAAAATGTTTTTCGCGACTTTCAGAAAAACGGTAAGTTTTATCATAAAAATACTTCAGAGAAAAATTGTAGATCATAAAATTATCTACAAAAAATGTATCAATACTTTTTTTCCTACGAGCCACCGTTTTTGAGATTTGACTATTCAAAAAGTTGTAAAAGTTGTTATCGTCATATGCACACGTTTCCACGCCACGTATGAGGTAGTATACTTAGCGCTTTTTTTGACGTGGTTTCCCCAGTAAGCCTATTCCACGGGTCTGTTGTGATCCTGTTTAATTTAAAACTATTGCAAAATAATGGATATTAGCAGAGATAGAAAAGATAAGAGCAATTTAAGTTAAAAAAAAGTAGTGAAATTTAATCGTCCGAGTCGTAACTTTCAAATTCTTCTTCTTGTTCTTCTTCTTGATGTTCTTGTTCTTGTTCGTCTTGTTCTTCCTCTTCTTGTTCTTCTTTATTTTCATCCTGAGTACATGTAAGCTGCGTTAATAGTGATATATCGCATGTCGCCTCGTAGGAATCATACGGATCCTCCACTGTTGGTGATTCAATATTAGAGCACGACCGGCCTTGACAATGTGTACATGCCAGAGAACAAAAAATTGTGTTCAGCAGTTTTTCCGGCGCAGGTGGAAGTAAAGTTTGGACTGGTTCTAATGAATTGTTGACCAACTTCCAACCCCAGTCTGTAGGGTCTAGCTGATAACCAAGCCACACTTGAACTTGGTAATATACCCGAAAAAGATGATGATGAGCAGCAACTGAGGTTGGAGGAAGACAAGCTAATTATTGTACTTGTTTATTACTTTTAGTATTTTTAGCGAAACATGCATATCTATACTTATCTAAGCATTTTACCTGATATTTTTATAGTTATATCTTATGTATATTTTATATTATAAGTGTAAGTTACAATGACCGATAGAAAAATATTTTAACATATTACAACTATAGAGATGTATATAGGTAAGTACGTGGCGTACTCATGCATATTATGACGATTACAACTTTGACAACTTTTTGAATCGTTATATCTCAAAAACGGTGGCTCGTAGGAAAAAAGTATTAATTCATTTTTTGTAGATAATTTTATGATCTACAATTTTTCTCTGAAGTATTTTTATGATAAAACTTACCGTTTTGCTGAAAATCGCGAAAAACTCATTTTTTTGACCTTTGACCTTGAATATTTTTTTTTCCATACAGGGGAAAGATGGGGAACTTTAAAATTTTATTTTTAATCATATTTTAAACAATCTTACTGATTTTCAGCTTGATGGGAATTTATGTAGCTTTACTCTTATTTTTTGGTCTAAATTGACCGGACTATATAATTAAAAGAAAATTTTCAGAAATAAAATAGATAATTTTAAGTTTGCTTTATGCGGTAGTAATGTTCAAAAATTATTTCACTGACTGGCTGGATTATTGTCCTGTGTCATAAGATAGTTTTTACATTAGACCTGCAATCATGATACGAAACCGAGGCCAAAAGCTGGTATATTTCGAAACAATATTTGTTTTCCTCAATGTCATATGGCTGGTTGCTCAAAATTAAAGGAAGTAATACATCCTTATATCCCTTAAAAACCACTAGATTTTCGTTACCACGTGCAAGAACTCTACACTAAACCGATAAGGATTAGGAAACTCTTTTTATAGTTATTATTTCATGGGAATGATTGATTGCTTGGCTATATTTTCCTTAGCATTTCCTTGAACTTTCGTACAAACAGCAATAAGTAGTCCCCAATGTACTCTAACGGCTTTTGTGGCGTATACTAACAAGCATATATCTTTAAGCAAAGGCTATCAGTTCAAAAGCCAAATATAATTCACCAATACTTTATGGTACAGTTACGCCAATGAAAAGGATGGTAAGTATAATTTATATGAACTAGGAAACATTTAGGAAGTAGTCGACTTTTGGACAAAAATTAGCTTGGTCATAATGGACGTGCATTACATACTGAGAAACGCACTTGCAAATAACAATCAGGTTTAAACAGTCAAATTAATTTGTAACCCGGTAATATTGTGTCGGTCGATGATGATTAAATTACGTAATTTGCCGCAGGCTCCAATTTACTTGACTTCATAACAGTAATTCAGTCGCCAACTGCCCAAAAAGCAGCACTGTTTTTCTCACGGTAGTTAAAGGTTGTCAAAGCTTGGAACCAAGTTACACGTACCAAATATGGTGGTGGAGGTTTTCCATTCTGAGGAGTATAACAAAAAATGATTACACATAAACCGACTTCAATGACATTTATATGGGGCCACCTTTGAGGTATACCATATTCACGACAAAAATATTTTTTGACATCGGCGCTCAGTCAGAGATATGGCGTAACAAACAAACAAAAAAAAAAACTATCGAATTGAGAACCTATTCCTTTTGAAGACATACTACTATAGTTTAAATAAACATAACTATAAATGAGTATATTTTTATGTATGTATGTGATTAAATACAAATATGCAATATGTAGGTATGTGATATTTTTAGCCCATTCAAGATTACTTATAAACTATTTGTGTAAACACACATATATTTTGTTCTTAGGGGTTTAGTTATCTGAATACAACAGATACTTAATACAGCAGATGATCATTTATATATAAATAGAATAAAAGGAATTTTATTTCAAGTATTTTTTTTGTTTACTGTCACTTGAACATGACATCATTATTTACATTTCTTTGTATAAAAAAATGGTATTTACCGTACACAGGTGCACACAGCAAACTAGATAGGTTTGCAGGCCACAGTAACATTTTATATTATACTTAGTAATTATATAGTTTCCTGCCTATCTAGTTAGCCGTGTGTATATTCCTTTAGTGTAAGAAAAAAAGCGGTGTATCACGTAATTGTGTAATTAAACCAATTAACACAGTTAACAAAAACTTAATTCATCACTTCTGTACAGTTATTTTTGGTGCCGTACTTGTTTTGTCAGTTTTCGTTAGGACTTAGATTATTTTATTTTTTAACTGTGTCTAAAACCGTGGGACCTGTTTAGATACTGCGCCGGCCTTCAAGGCTACAGGCGCACGCATTTTAACCTTCGATCGCGATTGTAACTTTAATGCATAAAATAAAATAAAATAAAAAATAAAAATAAAATGCGATTTGACATTAATTAGGTTGCCAGTTTTACTTATTGTCCAGTAAAATTTATCCTTTGATTTTCAGAAACGTTAATAAATATAAGGAACAAAATCGAAATATGTCGTTACAAAAATAGCAACACAATTAAAAGAAAAAAAAACACGATCAATAATTGAAGTGAAGCCCTTGTTAAAGCAATTAATGCAATGGAATCGCTGCAATAATTAAGTATGTACCTAGGTACTATGGGCAAGTGATGCGCTCAGAAATTGAGCGCATTTGTTTTTATTACAATTGCGGTATGGCTGAGTGATATTGAAAGAATAATGATCGCTTCGAGTGTCAGAGTGTTAAGTTGCGTTAAGTGACGGTACGCATAGGGGTGGGAAAACTCACCCCGGTTTAACGTCAAGACTTTAGTACCCCGGCGTTTGCCGCAGCGAGCGGACGTGTGAGCTGTGTCCGTTGTTCTCGCGGCCGCGAGTGCGAATTACGATGTCGAGTGTTGTACGTAAATATTTTAAGTGCGATTTGTGAGTGTTTTGTTGGAGTTCTTTTTTTTTCACCTGGAAGGATCATCATTGGCGTTTAAAATGTAAGTCGGTGTTTATTTGTAAAGTATCAGTGTTGAGAATGTTCCAATCTGTCAAGACATAGGTCATGCAGTCAGGAAATAGGCTTGTAGGCCGGTTGCCAGATCTAGCGATGAAATGCAATTTTCTCTTGAATTTGCAATTGACCTCATTTCGTGCAAATACTAGATACTGTGCGCTTGTTTCGAAACCAAATCTATACAAAAACGTTATTCAAACTGCATTGTTCTGTAGTCTGTACCGCTAACATTTAAGCAAAAAATATTTTTTGCTAAAGGATGGTCTCTTGCAAAACATATGTTGTGTTCGAAGTGTATTTTTTTTACACCTGTGTACTATGTTACTACATTTCAATGTCGCAACTGTAAAATACCTACACGCAAAAATAAAAACCAAAGGACTAAAATAAATTAATAATATAATGAGGTAGGTACCTACCTCCCTAATTGACATACCACATTTTTTGCCCTACATTCATGAATGTCAAAGGTTAAATATAGACCTAGGTACGTCTACCTATTGGTAAAAAGAAATTACACTCCTGTGCTCTTCATTCTTTTATATTTTTGTTCTGAATATTTTAGTTAATAAGTGCCAGTGAAAATGTGCACTTCTACCTGGAATGTCTAGACACATAGGTACCTTGGTTATAAATTGTAATAAAAAAATGTGTTTTTATTTATTTTCCCTTTGTGGGCATTAATTTTAAACTAAGCATTTTATAAAGATACTTACTATGCGTCAGTCGGCTGGTTAGTTTTGAAGAAATGTAGGTACCTACTGTAACTGTGTGTAAAAGGTAAAAGAAAATACCTATTTATTGGCAATTTTTTTTTAGAAAATTTAAATGAAAACAGAATAAATATTTTCTTCTACCTAGGTAGGTACTTAAAAAGACAGATTACCTAGGTATTGACGAGTGTAGATGTTTTTAAGTGATTCAGATTTATAAAATACATTTTAGGATTGTTTTCATTCAGTAAATTATCTCAACCATGAGATTAAGATCAAATAGCGACCAGGATAAGATGAATCTGCACTGAATATTGTTCTAGGAAATTGAGACATCATTAATATGTAGATAGGTATGTGGATATATAACTATAGGTAGGTATTACAAATACAATTATTTTTACATAGATAGAAAGTAGTATAAATGAATAAGAGTAATAATTCTAGTATAACTTTATTCGGAACAACACGTTTAGTATCAGATATATTAAATTAGTATAATGTGCTTATTGCGTACTTTTGTGCGTTTTGTGTACTTTTTTTTGTAAGCAAAAATTCCTTTAAAAAATTCTTTATCATGGACACAAATTGATATTAGGGGCCTACTTAATATATCAATACTATATTAAACTTACTACATAATAAATCAAATCCATACTAATATTATAAATGCGAGAGTAACTGTCTGACTGTCTGTTACGCTTTCATGACTAAACCGCTGAACCGATTTTGATGAAACTTGGTATGGGACAAGATTTGATCCCGATAAGATTTGATAACCGATACCAGAGTGAATCTGCGGACAACATCTAGTATTATAATGTGTTCATTATAATTGTTTTATTATAGGTAACTAATTTAAATATATTTTATTTAGACTGGTACAGTTTGTAGATTGACTTGGATATTTCGTATTGCCTAGACTTAATCTGTGTTACATTTTTGACAAAGAGTTATTATTATTTATACTCATTTATATATTTTTAAATGTGTTAAATTGATTTTTTATTGGACTCGATATCTGTTGTGACACTACGATACACTGTACAGAAAGCTCCAAATCTCAACATTTGCTAACGTAAAATAAGCTTTTTGTAACATACGTGTACAGCTTTAGTATTATTTATTATTATCTAGGCTGTACAAATTCCATGAATTACGGATTTCGCACGCCTCTCGGCATAAATCCCGATCCTTATTTCGTGTTTTTACAAGAACTGTTGTTTTATAGAGAAAAATAATTCAAAGGATATCAAGACAATTTGCTGAAACAAAAATATGCCTACATATTATGCAAATTCTTATTCTTTTTTTTATTTTATTTGGTAACATTGAATTCGATGTTTTTGTAGATATATATTTTTTAATATTTTATTCTACCGCTGTTAGCCCGAGCGCAAGCTTTAACTGCTTTACCGGACATTGTTTTTGTAGTAGATTTGAATCAGTAAATAACTAAATGTATATTTACGGACACTATTACATACTATATACATTTATTCGTGGTAATTAAAACAAGGCCAAACTATGTTTTTTTAATAGGTAGGCATGCAGTTTATTTTTTTATAAAACCTATGTATATGGCTACTAAGGTGAGTGATACACTAGTATAGCAATTTTTAATGTCTGTCTTTAGGTTGTAGCCAACCTATTACAAAATGCTCTTGGTAAATATAAAGCCTCTGCATTGACCTATTTTTTTAAAATACCTAGTTTCCTAGGAAACCTTTTTTATGCCCTTCGAAGTTGCTGAATTAAACTAGTGTTTTCAAAGACAATTCAAGAAGAAGGATTAATAAAAATAAAAGTAACTTAACACTAATGGTAAGGTATATTTCTTATATACCTAGTTCAATAAAAATAAATAGATTAATTATTGCTAAAGCGGGGGCAACCGGAAAGCTTTATATTTTTTTCCCGCGTGATGATGAAAAATGGTGATAATGATGATGAAAAGTAGCATATGCGCTATATCAGGTAATAAACTATCTACGTACCAAATTTCATTTTTAAATCTGCTTAGCTGTTTAATCGTGATTAAGTAACAAACATCCATACATTCACCCAAACTTTCGCATTTATAATTATAATATTAGTAAGAAATATGATTTTATACTCAATAATTATTCCATTGTTTATACATTTATACAATGATTAGCGAACATCGTAAAAACAGAAAAATGAGCAAAAACTTATTAATCGGATCGTGTTTCTAAGTGGGTACGTATTATGTAATAGTCCATTTTTTTTTACAATTATTATTTGATTTACCCAGCTGTATCTGACGTTAATACCGTTATATTTTCTGAACAATCGTTTATAAGGCAATACTTGTCAATAAGTGAAAGTTTTATGCAAATTGTTCAGTGTTTTCGGAGTCAAATGAGATCAGATTGACTGAAGGTCGTCGACACTTTGTTGTGATACAAAAATGTCGTAATACCCACGTTGTTTTTTAACCGGGTCTGTAGGCATAAGAGTGCAGACGTAATTTTATTACTTAATAAAGGCCAAACTGTTATTTTTGCTGCAGTGTTTCCTTGCCTTAATTGCTTACAGATCTGGTTCAAGCCACAATTACTGGCATTGCCGAATACAAGATAGCAATGTATGTCCCATATCAAGAGCCGTACGATATGATGGACTTCTGAATTACGATACTATTTTATTTTAAGGATACGTCTGCATATCGTAAGTACCCTAATCAACCTGCGCAAAGATGAAACTTAACTTTACAAAGATCTAATCCTAAATATTATCAATGCTAAAGTAACTCTGGCTGTCTGTCTGTCGTGATGACAAAACTACTGAACCTATTTAATTGAAATTTGGTACACAGATAGTCTACAGCCTGAGAAAGGACATTGGCTAGGCTTTTTGCCGCGATAACTGACATCCACGCAGGCGGAGCCGCGGGTAACAGCTAGTACAAAATATTTGAAAGAAAGAAAGAAGAAAAATATACCTACACAATAAGGTGAGAAAAGGGCAAACGAAAAACAAAATAAAAAACAATACTGTTCGTTACAGCTTCCACTGGCCTGTTGGTCTAGTGGTTAGTGGCCCTAACTGCTAAACCGGGGGTCGTGGGTTCGATTTTCACCCAGGACAAATCTTTGTGTGATGAGCATGGTTATTTCTTCTGTGTCTGGGTGTATTTTATCTATAATATGTATGTATTTAGAAATAAATAAGTATGTTTATCAGTTGTCTTGTTGCCATTATACAGGATCTGCCTAGTTTGGGATCAGATAGCCGTGTGTGACCAGTCCCAAGATATCATTATTATTAACTATATGCTGAATTTGTAAAATTTTCTTTAATTTAATTAGTCTACGCCTATCTAGATATCCTTTCGGGCGAACTGCCCGAACATAATATTATTGTAGTGATACTTCTTAAGCCAACAATACGTCAAAAAAGGCAAACAAAACAATCCACACTTTATTATTTACTCAGTTCTAGTGTTGATCAAATAAATAGGTACCTACCTATGTTAAATTAAACACGTGTCGGAATAACGTACAGAATGAACAGTACACATGTAAATATGTATTGTATACGGAACTAACCATTTGCATTAAGTAGGTAAACAGAAGTACGAGAGAAAACATTTCATTATAACATAACGCATTTATTTATTCAACCTTAACAGGTACTTCACTTTAAGGTCGGTGTGTAGAAAAACAAAAAAACAATACGCCGCGGATATATCTTTTTAGTCGACTTTGGGATTAGAGGATGCAATATTTTTTTTTAATAATTGTCTTTCTACAGTTTGCGCAGGTTAAATACTACGTACTAAGATTCTTATCTAAGCTTACATACTAATCCATCATTACGAATGTTGTCTATGATAATCCTTACTATTATTATAAATGTGAAAGTAACTCTGTCTGTCTGTCTGTCGCGCTTTTACGCCAAAATTACTAAACCGATTTAAATGAGATTGGTACACAGATGCCACAAAGCCTGAGCAAGGACATAGGCTACTTTTTGCCGCAATAACCGACATCCACGCGGGCGGAGACCGCGGGAAACAGCTGGTTTTATATATATTTAATTTTAATTTATTTAAAATCACAATATCTAGGATAAAAAACCGTGCACCTTCCACATGCCATTCATTTATCGTCAATGTTATGATAAATAATGCGTAATTATTTCCTACTGTATTTAAACTCGTATACTATTTGTTAAATTTATTTAAGTTTTAAAAACTGTCATGGTGGCCTAGCGGTTCAACGAACGGATTTGTACGCACAAGGTTGCAGGATCGAAACCACTATGGACAAGTACCAATGCGACTTTTTCAAAGTTAAGTATATGTACTTTCTTAATTATTCTAAGACACCAAACGGTGAAGGAACACATCGTGAGGAAACCTGGATTCCAAAAATTGGAATTTGAAATGGCCACTCCGCAATAAGCCAGCGTGGTGATCAATGCTCGTGCCTTCTCTACATGTGAAGAGGCCTGTGCAGTGGGACAAAAATAGGCTGGTATTATAATATATGAAAAACAGTCATATATTTATTTAAAAAGTAGCCACATAGCTTCAACTCGGATCATTAAACTATTTTTAGTTTAAAAACGTAACTTCATCCAAATGTGTTCAACAGTTACAGAGATCAGCGCCACCTAAACACAGATTAATACCTTGTTTACAACATAGATGCTAATAATAGCATGCGAACCTTGACAGTGCATGTAGTTACAATGTATTATCAGCTTTCAACACAACACATTTTCCAAGTTGGCACGAGTACAATGCTTGTTTTGTTGGTCAGTGGAGTAGCGACTATTATTTCGAACAAGGCGAGCGATCGATGGAACGATTATTAAATTGCCGTAGGACTGTCGCTGTTTACTTGTAACAGCTGATTGATTCGTGCTGATTGATATTGATATAATCACGTTGTAAGACGCTATCATTGGTTACGACGTTTGCGATGGTAGTGGGAGTTGGTTACATTATTCTATTGATTTTGTCGTATTTCTGAATAGATGATTGCTAGCCGCAAAGGCATATATACCTTTCATTCTTAATATTAACTCAATGTATATTAATAATAGCTGTCCCCCGCGACTTTGTTCGCGTGTTTTAGTTGCAACGGTTTTTCATTTTTGATTTATTTTCCGCTCCTTTTGGTCGCAGCTTAATGTTATATAGCTTATAGCCTTCCTCAATAAACGGGCTATCCAACACTGTAAGAATTTTTCAAATCGGACTAGTAGTTCCTGAGATTAGCGCGTTCAAACAAACAAAGAAACTCTTTAGCTTTATATATTAGTATAGATTATATATATATATCTGGCTGGAGGCGTGTAGCGCAGGACCGATCCTTGTGGAGATCTTTGGGGGAGGCCTATGCCCAGCAGTGGGCGTCTAATGGCTGAAATGATGATGATGATGATGATGATAGATTATAGTGTTAATTTAAAATAATAATAGATTGTGTTCATTTAAAAGCGTAGATCTTTTTACAAATAGTAACATTTGTGCGCCACATTGATGTAACCGATATATAAATAGAATTTGTTCATAATATTTACTTATGTTCTTTGGATCCTACAATGGTATTACACAAGATATGTTACTTTCATAGACCAAAGTTAATAATCTGATCGCGCTGGTGTTTGTCAAAATGTTATCAAGTTTCACTAATTTATAGTCATAAAGATAGGATAAGCACGTAAGTAAAAGAGATAGCTATCGTTTAAAAAATCCTAATTAGAAGGTTTTCGAGTCCTCAAAATGCAAGCATTAATAACATATAGATCTGCCTCATCTATACGTAGCAATATATAAAGCTGAAGAGTTTGTTTGTTTGTTTGTTTGTTTGAACGCGCTAATCTCAGGAACTACTAGTTCGAAATGAAAAATTATTTTTGTATTGGATAGTCCGTTTATTGAGGAAAGCTATAGGCTATATAACATCACGCTACGACCAAAAGGAGCGGAGCACAAATGAAAAATGTCGCAAATATAAAAAACCGTTTAAACTAAAAGACGCGGACAAATTCGCAGGGGCCAGCTAGTTTATATTATATAATTCGATCCATAGTAAAATAGTTTTAGAAAATTATTATAAGGATTTTACTTCTAGGCTTAACGATATATAAAATATGCGTTGTATTTAGACTTCATACTCCAGTAAATAAGTGATGAACTCAATGAGTTTCCGTAAACCGTTGAAAACTACTCATCGCAATATTCATGATAATTACAGTCAAGTGCTTAGTTATTAGTAGTAAACATGTGACTCAAATACTTGTTAACAGATAAAATACTCGCGTATATACCCACGGCTTTGCCCGAATGATCCTTGCTTCTACACTAATACAAATAAAGCTAAAAAGTTGATTTTTGTTTGTTTACACGCGGTAATCTCTGGAACAACCAATCGGATTGAAAAAAAAACATGTATATAATAAAGGTTCATGATTTTATATACAGCCAGATTCATGAGGAATAGAATGGCTATTATTTAATTATGGAAAAGAAATGGGTTCTCCGCAAAACATGAAATTCGAACAGGCGATTTTACTTTCAATTAAATATACTACTAATTACTTGATAAATTAAAAGATTCCTAAGCCTCTACTAAAATGGACATTATAATGCCTGGATGATATAGTTTAACCCTGTCCTAGCTCTGCTTATAACTTTGGAGAACACGCTAGCGTGATGATAAAATAAAGTAGGTATACACTTAACGACATTTTAATCGTCGTTTAAGTTTAAAGTATTGAGCCATAAATAAAGATGGACATTATGAAACTCACATTAACACGTTATGTTAATTTCGCGATAAATCTTAGTACGTTTTTATTTATTATTTATTGTTCTAGTCGTTTGCTGTAATAAATATAGACACTTAGGGCTGAGGTTCGCCATATATTTATTCGTGGAATTAAATTGACATCTGACAGATTTATTATGGAAGAACTGTTTAAAATTCAAAATTGTTCCTCGGATAAAATTATCTGCCGTTGGTAATATTAGCCTTTAGTACAAGTAATCGTAGATTATATACAGAATTTATTATTAAGATTCCTGTAGCGTTCGGAAGATTGCGTATCAGTAACGTAATCATGAGAACTGACATTGTTACACTCAATTTGAGATGAGAGCTCTAGAATAAAACAAATCAGTACTTACAACCTTTTTTTTCGGAATCCGTTTAATACAGTTAGCCTGTGCGCAGGCTTTGACTGCTACACCGGAGTTTTTGGCAAAACCATAGGGGCCAGCCAGAGCAATAGAAAAACTAACTACGTTAGCAACGTTCACTAAGGCCTCCCCTGCTGGGTTCGGAGCTCGAGTTAGTGCGTTGCTAACAATCTTGATAAGGCGAACGGCAAGAGAGGGTTAGATCTAAGTTAGAACATAATAGTAAAAAAAAAACGAGTTTTGGACCACCAAATTGACTCTACATAATATAATCAAATAATTTAATGTTAAAATATTTTGGTTTCCTTCTCTGGCGGTGTCTTATAATAAGTATTTAGCAAATTACAAAAAGCTTTGAAAAAGCATGATTGGTCATTATAAATCTGCATCGATACGAATGCATAGCTAATGACAGCCGCATCATCATTATTAAAATCTACACTGACATTAATTACGCCTTTATTTCCAAAGAGTAATGTTAGTTTTTCATTATCACTATGCTAGATAACAGTTTCATCAATCAGCCCTTGATTATAAAACGCTTTCTTGACGTAATTTATTTGTTGTATTAATTAATCTTGTTTAGACGTCAAAAATGAGATCCCTTGTTCGTCTGTATGTCTTTTAAATTTCTATTGCCGTTTCTTTTCAATTCCATTAAAAAGACAAGGATGCATAATAAGGTATTTTTGAACTGGACTCTAAATATACGATGCACCGTTGCATACGCCTCGTCAGTCAATTAACATACAATGGGTAAAATGATTCCACGTTGGACGCATCATCGATCGGTCAAGGGAACATTCTTATAAATAAGGTTTACTTTCAATAGCAAAAAGTTGTACAGTACAGGGAAACAAAGGAGGTCACGATCAAGGAGAACTTCATAATTAAACTTGGACTTAATTAAAATAAATTTCAATAGATGATAAGATACATGCATTTTAGATACGACACGTGAAGCACGACGTGTTAGAATATAAGAAAATTATTGTTTAATGTATACAATTGTGTATTATTATTATTGTCAATGTAATTTAAAGAAAATTCTACGTAGGCACATTGCAATTCCATACATTGATCTTTGACAATTGTTATTTTTTTACAGTTTTGCCCACTCCGTTACAAAAAACCATCACGAAATTAATATTCTTGTACCTAAACAAATGAAAATATCATAAAAACACCAGTTTTTGACTCGTTGCAAAAACTTTTCCGTCTCGACAAAATACGGCAAGCGTAAAGTTCCTTTAACTGGATAAGTATAATTACCTTCTTAAAGGCTTGCAAAAGCTTGCTTGATATGTGCATAGGCCCTAAAAGCCTTATTACACTGAAACTAACAACGAGTTCTCTGCATAACAGTTAATGCACCTGAAATGAAATTATAACTCTCCACGGCACAAGTTTTGTGTGCACATAACCCGTTTACTTAAACAAATGGGTCTATGAGAACTTTCTGAACACCGGATAAGTATTTCTTTTAAGAATCATAAAGGAGGGTCCGTAAAATAATACGGCTCTCAAAATTATGTATCAACGTCGAAAATCTCTAAGAAGGGTGCGAAGTAAGCTGCGGCGTTAATTTGCAAACCCAATTTAATATAAGACCTTGAGTAAGGCCTCGGAGGCGAAGAACCAGTATTGTCGTTGCCAAAGGCTGGAATTGTCTCGTTATTTTCAAAAATTATTCCATTTGAGAGAAGATTTTCGGAACTCATACGCGAGATACGAACAATTAGACTCAAAAAGGTTTTGTGTATGAAATGAGGTGGTATTATGATTTTCAGTAATTTTAGTAGAGTTATTTAGTTTAACGTTCTTGATAGCTTATTTCAGCTGTTCTCTTTCGAGACGCTACGTCTGCTTTTATACTCTGCTCATTAACTATTGCACTTTTAAATAAATAATGAATTTGGAAAAAGTATTATTTTATTGTAGCTACGAATCGAATAAAGTATAAGTTGGCTTATTATTGCCCATTAAAAGAACAAAGATTACAGCAACTAGACCAGGGCCTCGAGACAAGTGACAATGCGACAAGCGATATCGCTGATCGAATCGCTCAAATGTATGGAAGTGACAAGTCAAGTCACGTGACTTATCGAAACAAAATGTCATTTCTATACATTTAATGTCATTTAAGCGATTTCTATCATCGTTAACGCTTGTCGGAATGCCACTTGTCTAGGGGGGCAGCTCTTTGCTTTGCAGGGTTAGTGCACTATAGATTTACTACTTCACTCTTAAATAATGATTATGATTATAATTGAAGGCATAAAGTGACAGTGGTGTTCCATGCAGGGTCATGTCGGATATACCTATATATACCATATCTGGAAGTATTCCATGCCTTTGTCAGCCCCTATGGTAATAATGGCCGATTTAATAAACATTATCGGCCTTAATAGATCCCCAAAACCGTAAAATGTGGCCGCAAAACTTTTTTAATTTTCGTCATGACATATTTTATTTGGGTTTTTTCGCCAACTTTAAGTGTCTTTGAGTTTAAAGTTTTTTTGACGATATCTAGTTACTTTTTATTTTTATGGGGACGTAATCTTGAGGTTTCGTAATAAATCGGTGTCATTAAAGTTTTTATGAATAAGTATCTTGTAATGAGGTTTTTATGAAGTACTGTAACTGTTAATTTGCATTGAATCACGCCTGCTTTCTTATGGACATTGCAGAAGCCTTAATTTCTTGCCAAGTACGTGAAGTAACCTTTAAGTAGTCTGCGGAAGTCAGTTATAGGCTGATATCGTATAGGTACTTAAACAAATAATTATACAATTGAAAACTGTTTTACAATTGTATAATTATACAATTGTAATACAGTTGAAGACTCTCTTACTTGATAGCGCTAATCTCTTGAACAGACTATTATTTGAAATATTATGCTACTTATAATAATAGTCAGTCATAGCGTACATAATAGGCTACTCATGTACGCTATGACTGAGTAGAAATGTGGTTCGTTTTGTTATTCATTTTCTTCTTCTGTCTAGACTTTTTAAAAGCAATGTAGGGGTTGGCTTCCAGTCTCACCGGATTCAGCTGAATACCGTATTTTACATGGAGCGACTGCCTATCTGACAACCACAACATGATTGACGTATAACAGTCGGGACCAGCGTAGCGTGCTTTCCGAGGCACGGAGGGGTCTCGGTATGTTTACAAATCGTCACCCATCCACGGACCAACCGCGGCGAGCGCGGCTTAACCTTTATTATCAGTCAAACGTTACGGCTCACACTTAGCCACGACCTTCTCTCTTTATTACTATACCTACCTACGTAAAACCCGTTATATTTTTAGGACTAAATTTTTTCCTAGTAATTTCGTGTTAAAGCTTGCAGGCAACTTTTAGCAAGAGAGAACGTAAAATCTCGTGTGTGTGCCCTTAATGTCAACATCAACATAAACTGATAAGGAATCAGTACTTAACTGTAATTGGTACTTCAGTGAGTCCCGGGGGCCATCTTGTTATGTTATAATGTTGTATGAGTATTATATAACGGCTGTAATCTACGAAAAGGTAGCTGAAGTTAGTCCTGACTGTCCTGAGATATACAGAGTGCTGCAGCTATGCGGGGTCATATTTGAAATACTGCTGCAAGTCGTCTACAGCTTTCTTCAAGCCAACAATAGCAATGCATACCTAAAAATAATGCCCACAAATTACATTATAATAAAAAAAAATGTTCAATAGCTTATGTACAAATAATAGCTATATGTATTTAAAAAAAAAAGTATTTTCGGTAGGTCTGAGAATAGGGCCAGTAGTCGCAGGATCGAGTCCTGCCTGAGGTTATGTTTTTCTTTCTGCTATATGTTTTTAATCACATACATATAACCCTTAATTTTCACTCTCACCACTATGTAACCCTTCTTCTTGTATTTTTTTATGCCAAAAAAACGATTGTCGCGATAGCAAATATTAATATATAGATAGTTAGATATAAGTATAGATACCTTTTAGGCCCCAAGAATTGCTATCAAGATTAAATAAATATCCAACTAACCTAATCTATACTACAATATCTTTAATTCCTAATAGAGTACTTAACGATAAATTTCACGATATAATAATTTATCGGTTATCGACAATAGGCTCTAAAGCAGTTTCTTTTTAAGTAGTTTGAGGTCTTAAAAGCCTTAAACTGCCTTAAATTGATATCGGCAAGACCCTTACTGCCGTGACCTCACATACGGTTGGACTATTAAATATAAGGGCCAGAACAGGTTCTGAAATGTTTTTGATCTAGAAATACGTATTGCATTTTTGTACGCAAAAAATATGAATAGTCGCACTACTTTGTCACTATCTGATTACATTTATCATACCTAGATACTTATCTATAACATACATTGATTATACGCCTTCCAATAATATATTAACGTATTCAGGGCGTTTGAAATCCAAGGTTGGATAATGTTGTTTATTATAATTTTTTATTAAGCAAACAGCTTGATATTCATTCAGATCCTGATTATTTTTTGCAGTACCTAATTTGTGCGATAAAAATAATTTTGATCTATATTACATATTTCGTATCGCATATTTGAAATAATCAGTATTTTTAAACATTGTACATACATTCATACACATAGTTTTAAAAGAGTAACCTATGGAGTTTCTAGCCGGTTCTTCTTCATAGAAGTAGGCTGCATGCATTTTGGAACCGCGCAAATAGAATCATTTAACGTTTTGAAAGTCCCACTTGAAATAAAAATATATTCATTTTGATCTATACATGCTATAAAACAAAGTCCCCCGCCGCGTCTGTCAGTCTGAACGTGATCAACTCAAAAACTACCGAACGGATTTTCATATGGTTTTTACTTATATCCGATAGAGTGATTTAAGAGGAATATTTAAACAAACATATAATTAATAAACGTTTTTCTCCCCGTGCCAAGCCGGGGCGGGTCGCTAGTTTAAAATAAACTCAGATTTTTTGTTTTCCAACAATAAACACAGCTTGACCATTATCCCATAAAAGCTGCAAGTCATCGACACAGTGTTCGTTGCGCTTAGGACTTTAAGTAATCGTAGCCCTTAGTAATAAACTTTTTACCATTATATACGACTAGCTCTTGCCCGCGGTTCCGCCCGCGTGTACATTGGTGTTCGCGGCCAAAAGTAGACTACGTCCTTTCTTGGGATCCAGGCACCTTACCCCATAACATGTTTTATCAAATTCCGTACAGCCCTCCTTAAACAAGTGACATTTCGACAAGCGATGACGCTGATAGAATCGTTGAAATGTATGGAAGTGACAAGTTCAAGTCACGAGTTCAAGTGACTTATCGAAAAGAAATGTCATTTCCACACATTTAAAAAAATTATGCCTGTAGAATGCCTAGTACAATTTACAATTACTTATTGAAAAAGGATCGAAACCTGAAAAATTCTGGTTCTAAAGAAAACATAAAAATATTGATTCAAAGAAAAAAGAAAAAAAAATAATAATTGTAACGCTTGACTAAATTTTGGAGCATTCGTTTTAGCGTCACTTATAAAACGCGTTCATATTTGTATAAGGGCAGATGTATAGCTGAGAACACGTTACTGATATTATTAGTACTATGGATTAACAAACGAAGAACCATGAGTGTTTCCCTTGAAAAAAATATAGCCTTTCGCCGTTCGCGGTTTCAAATTACAGTCGATAAACGATAATAGGGTCGTCGCCCATATAAGAGCGCTTTTATCGTTTTCGCAAATCGCGGTACAACATTACCTCTGCCAATCCTTTGAAAATAACCGCCTTATGATAAATTATATACCTACACAGCTTCATGTTCAATAGTTGGCTTCCAAGTACTGTATACGACTATACGCTTGTTTACTACTGCGTTCTTGATTCCTGAATTGGAACAAATATTGGCGGTGCATACATTGGATGGTTGGCCGAGTTGGACTGTTGGCCGGAATGTTTGTGCAAACGATTTGTTTGTGATGGCATGGAATGGAATGTTAATGCCGAGATAGAGTGCAGTTGATTTATCATAACTATGTATATCAGTACTTATCCTTGAAACACTTTTGAACATGCACGGTATGTTGCAACTTAATGTATTGTACTTTTTATTTTAATCCGCTGAACTTTCTCATTTATCGTGGTTTATTAACAAAATCAGCCTTGAAATCAGTAGGTCACTAAAATAACTATTTAGTAACTTCATGTTACGAATTCATATTATAGTTAAATTAGGTACCTATACTAGCTGCTGCCAGATGTGCTTCGCTTTACCCTAAAAAAATCTACAATTTGACCTGTGGTTCAAAAGATAAAAATCACTGCCACCAGCGCCACCTATTGCGCTCACTAACGTGCTATTTTTGTCGGAATGGTCATTTCGCCCTTTATATGTGTGTGCAAAGTTTCATATCAATTGGGCTAACGATTCTCGAGTTTTAGGTGAACATACATACACACATACATTCTCCTTTATATATAGAAGCATAGCTGTTTCCCGTGGCTCCACCTGCGTGGATGTCGGTTTTCGCGGCAAAAAGTAGACTATATCTTTGCTCAGGCTCTAGGCTATCTGTGTACCAATCGGTTTTGTAGTTTTGGCGTGAAAGCGCCACAGACAGACAATCAGACTGATATAGTTACTATCGTATTTATAATATTAAGTAAGGATAGAAGATTAATCATACAGACCAATAAGGCTCAGAGTCAATCAATTAGAAATCAAAACACACATTGTTTGATTTAATAGCAGAACCTTATAAGTTTATTCATTTTAGCTTGAGGCCTACTTGCTACCCACCACACGATGCACTTATAACATTCAAAATTTGTTTTACTGATGGCCGAATACATAAACGTCAATTAGTTTTAATTCACCGTTAAGTATCATGCCGTCTCTGTCACTTCAAGATGTAAAGTAGCGACAGATAGTAATTCAAGAACGTCTTAAAGCGTCATTAACAGCCTTTTGACGGGACACGCGTTAGTCTCTAGCGAGTGTCCCGCAAAACGAATATTACAAACAAATAAGCATCAAACACATTTGGACCTCCAGGGAGTGATCAATAAGACCGCTGTATGGTTAAGGTCTAGACCTTACCCTCTCGTTTGACAGAGTCCTTTGAAAAACAATGCTTAGATATTTAACCAAACTTTGTTTTTTGATATAGAGACGTATTCTGTGAAGTTTGGTTTCGGGGTTTACAGAAGTATGTAGGGATAAAAAACGTGTTGTAAAATTGGGTAGTATCATGAAATACTATAGTACACCGGATAAGTAGATACTTAAAATAAAAATGAACAAATTTTAGGTAAGTAAATATAAATAATTTTTGTTGAATCTATCAAAGAGTCATAGTCAGTGTATAGATACTATTTAGTAGAGCCTTAGACTAACTAACCTATATTATCTTTATTGTATATATAAAAATCAATTGCTGTTCGTTAGTCTTGATAAAACTCGAGAACGGCTGGACCCATTTGAATATTTCTATTAAATTGTTAGGTATGTTCACCTGCATACTGTGCTGTGGGGGTTAAGGAAAAAAGAAAATCTCTTGACAGGACAACGTCTGATAGATCAGTTTGTGATTTTATAAATATTATTACTTTTTGTGTGTCAAACTTATGTTTTTATGACAATTTATAGCCAAAAAAACACCAATTTTTAGAGCCTGGATATTTATGAAATACTAGCTGTTTCCCGCGGCACCGCTCGCGTGGATTTCGGTTATTGCGGCAAAAGTATAGCCTATGTTCTTTCTCAGGCTCTAGACTTTCTGTGTACCAAAGTTCATTTAAATCAATTAATTAGTTTTGGCGTGAAAGCGCGACAGACAGACAAAGTTACTTTCGCATTTATAATATTAGTAAGGAATATAGTAGTTACTATGCGAAAAATATATAACATTGCAACACTCTTATTTATTTATCCGATACGATCAATTATGACCTCATATAGGACTGGTTTCTCTTACCATATAATATGTGATAATTATTGTTTGCGAACGAATTCTTTGCCAATATAAGGTATTTGGACTCAATAAAGACTAATGGATTTCGCATAATAATATAACATTTTAGTTTATTTAAGAGCCTACCTATATTTTTTGTTGATTATATTATACCTAGTCCTTTGATAAAACTAAGTGTTGTTTGATAAAACTGTCTTTATTGCGGTCAAGACTAAACCTGTTTCTCAAATTATTGTGCTCAATTTTTTCATGTTTTGAAAACATGATTTCATACCTACCTATGTATATAAAATTATCGTGTCACAGTGTTTGTTACCAAACTCCTCCGAAATGGCTTGACCGATTTTTTTTAAACTTTTCGTGTATATTCGGTAGGTCTGAAAAGAGGTCGTAAACTGTTTTTATACCCCTAAGTGAATAGGATGGCTTTGGTAAAACAATGTCTTAAGGGTCAGCTAATACAGTTATAAAAAAAACATTGGAGTCCCTGAAACAGACAAGTAGGTACGTACCAATGCTTTCGATTTAGTAGTAAGTAGAAGACTTAAGAAGTATTTTTTTTACAATTACCGGTAAAGCAGGAAAATAAAAATATTTACTTAATCTATGAGATTTTAATTTTAAAATGATATATCACCTTTTTTTTTAATTTTTAAAAATAAATTAAATACCTAATGTTTTTTATTTATTTATCTATTAGAATAAAAGAATAGATAATCAGACCAAGCGTTTGCAGTTTGATGTTTTCCTTGCAGAAACTTCAGGAGTGCGTTGTAATCTCGACTACTCCAGTACCTTTTACGAGGAAACTGCGTGTAATTCATTGTCCAATAACTTTATATTACTATGTCCTGTAACATCTAGTATGTCTAACAAAAGTTTCACAGTACTAAAAGATGTGAAAAGAGATTTTTATTCGGTATCTAATATTTTTTTTTACAAATAATAGTCATGTTCGGATAAGCTTGTG
The DNA here is from genome assembly GCA_932294365.1 of Diachrysia chrysitis. Taxonomy (NCBI): domain Eukaryota; kingdom Metazoa; phylum Arthropoda; class Insecta; order Lepidoptera; family Noctuidae; genus Diachrysia; species Diachrysia chrysitis. Next base: position 7,907,468 of record OW028661.1, read on the forward strand.
AATTGCGGCTGCATTGCGTTGTTAACGCATATCTTTATCTAATAATGTACCTACTTTTAAAACTTATTTTTTAAAAAGTAACCTATGGAGTTTCTTGCCGGTTCTTCTCCATAGGAAGGACACTTAGGACCCGCGCACCTAGAGTCATTTAATTCTGTAACTTTAACGTTTGTTAAGCGCCTTTTTGAGGTTTATAAGAAATAAAAAACTTTTGATTTTGATTTTTGATTTTGAATTAGTATTTTATTATAATAAATTGTGGTCGAAAAATAATCTAATAAAAATATATATAATCATGTAGTTGTATTTATTATATATCTCCTCCGAAAAAAATGTTGTTTTTTTTCGTTTATTTATAGAAAGCATTTGAAGTAGATACCTACCTTCTCATAAGAATTTAATCCATTATGAGAATGTTATATTTATGTAAATCTTAAAGCAAGCACTAAACTAAGTTGACTTGCTGACTTTATATTCTATGTGGCACTGCAATGTTTTTATATAAATGTCATGAGTCATAGTGTTTACGTTTGGGTTTGATTACACACGTAGTATACATTCATGAATGTTGTAGCAGACTTGTTTGCGACATGCATCGTCACGCGACGTTTTCTTTGTTCCAATCTTTATTTAGCTCTTATAGTGCGCAGTTGGTAATTTTAAGGTAGTCTTAACGATTTTATGTTGTTTAAATTTTCTTGATGAATTCCTTATCCTATACTATCACATAAAAATGCGAAATTAACTCTGTCTGTCTGTCTGTTACGCTTTCACGGCTAAAACCCTGAACCGATTTTCATGAAACTTGGTATGGGGTAATCTTGGAACCCGGGAAAAGACATCGACTATTTTTTGCCGCGATAACCGATACCCACGAAAACCGCGGGCAAAAGCTAGTCGGTAAATTAAACATTTTTGCAATAGTGAAAAGCGAAGCATCGAGGTGTATAACTTGACGAAAATTGGAAGTTACAATTTCTATCACAAATAAAATATTAACATCTGTTTTTAATTTGGTAACTGGTCCGAAAAATGTAGTGTCGCTTTAACTTTCAATATACTTCGGTTTACAAAAAAAATATCGCAACTACCGGACAACTCAATAACTTTTATCAAATCATTAAAGCGATCGTTAAAAAGTTGTAATGCGATAGCTGTCCGCGCTCCGCCATATTTATTACAACGATGTGATCTGTTAGCGACAGGCAAGCCTACCATTAGTGCATTTCACTATAAAGTCAGCCCAGGGTCTGTAGTATTGGACAGCATTGGGAAATTTATATAGAATTGTAGGAGAAATCCTCTCTTAATTTTTGTTCGAGGTATCTTTTAAGTTAACTAAAGATTATTTAATTGAAATTTACCCATTAGGTTTTTCATTCATCATCATAATTTTAGGACAATAAGGCTATCATATTGTCAAGAATGTATAATAAAATTCAAAACTTCGTAATGTCAATTTTTTTTTCTTACGAGTCGAGTTTTTGGTTATAGAAAAAACGTTCTAGATTCAGAACTAAATATTTGTGGATCAAACCAGTTAGATGTACCACACGATAACCAACTTGCAAAGTAGGTAGTTATTTGCTATTCTAGTTGTATAGAGGTCAGTAATAATAAAATGCAATACCATGCAATAATTGACCTTTGAAAGAAGCAAGGACAGGGCTGAGAAATTAAGTGAAATGTACTTCTACTTAACTGGGTCACGGATGACAAGGGAATGTATGATGGAGTTAATTTTAAAAGAGCTTATTTGCAGTATAGTAATAATATGTACGGACTAGGGTTGCCAGCATTTTTAAGCGAAATATAGTATTTTTAGATTAAGCTACTAAAAATATAGTACACTTCGCGGCACCTATTTACTTATTTGTTTTTAATTCTTGGAAGCAAATTACATTTATCGTAAAGTATATTCTGGCTGAAATTAAGACCTTTATTGTAAGCTTTATAATCAAGGATGTTTTCATGCAGTTATTGAGATGCATAAGTCATAGATTTTAGTGATAAGATATTATTTGTTGTTATTCTTGATAGGTAACTTCCGAAACTAACTTGGGGCACCAGCGCAAATTGCTTCATTAAATATTTGATGTAAAATAAAACACTGACTATCTTTGACTCCAAGTCAGTATTTAGGAGTAGGTACCTAGAACTAATAAAAATAACTACCATGTCCCTATTTATACTAATTATAACTTAAAAGTAAAGTTAAGCGTGTTAAAATGTGTTTTGAATACCTAGGTATTACATTACCGAAACCTGTTTTGAATATTTCCGTAGTGTCTTTAAATATAAATCGTGAGTCGTGACTGTACTTATAACCATACTGAGTTAATGGCGTGCAGTCAGTAGGTATCTCTTGAACGATTGTTTTTAACCAATTTCAAGAAGGAGGTTCTCAATTCGTAGGAATCTTTTTTATTTTTATGTATTTTCTCCGATTACGTACTCAAAGATGCCTTGACCGATTTAGATTTTTCTTATAAAATAAATAGGCATATAATAATAAAGAACACCATAAGGCACTCTAACCATGCATTGGATACACACATATTAATATATGTTATTTATATTATACACTAAATTGAAATTCTGAATTTTAAATCAATGTATTTCTATATTGATCATTATTATTATTAATTTAAAATTATATAGAATATATTATATAAAAAGCTTCTATCGATTGAAAAAAATCAGTTTTTATATCTTCGCTACCACTACCACCCGAACTATGAAGTAAATATATTATTATCAGTAATATTATATGTATTATGGTCGATTTTTGACCGCTGCTGCACCTCTAGTATTATTATTTTTTTGAGCTTAATTTAGATCCCAGTGCTGGGTAGAGGTCTCCTCATTCCTCTTACAAAACTTTCTGCGATTGCGCTGTCTTTTGCGATTTCATTACATTTCAATTTACAATTGAATTATATTACAAATTACTTCGACATGTTTAGCATTATAATATAATTATAGTCCGTAATATCCCAGTGACGGTGATGGCGCGTCATGTATAATGACGCGCTGGAAACTAATGATCAGCCTATGAATATTTTAGGCACTGAATTACCTTGATTACATAACGCTGTAAATTACTTGATGATCTAGACTACAGCCTACAGATTTTAGATAATTGTATTCAATACAATCCAATTTTTTTATTTATTTAATAAAATGTTTAAAGTGATTATTTTGTTAAAAAAATAAAACGTTTAAAAAGTAATAAAACAAAGATAAAAAAAGGTATATGCGTCTCGTTTAAACCGTAATGTTTTAACATTTATATAAATTTAGCTATTTTATATTGTTGCATGTAATAATAGTAATACCTTGGGTCAAGTCAAACACGGTCATTTAATCCCAAACTAGGCTGATCCTGTATTTTAGCAACCAGACAACTGATAAATATACTTAGGTATATATTTCTAAACAAATACCTACATATTATTGATAAATTACACCCAGACACAGAAATGGTCATGCTCATCACACAAAGAATTATCCTGGGTGGGAATAAAACACACGACCTCCGGTTTAGCAGTCGGCGTCACTAACTAACAGGCAACAGGCAAGTCAATAAAGAATCATTAATGTTAATGATATTTATTTATGGCTACGTACATCAATATTAATACAAACTATTCTAAATATTGAAAAAGTAAGCTATGTAAAAATTATAACTTATAATATAAATAAAACTATGTAACTAAGTAAATATGTAAATTAATTACCTACTTTATTATGCCTAAATGTGTTATGGCAAAAACCCACTAGTCTAGATTTGTGGTAATAATTATATGGAAATACGTCAATATAATATGCTACTTAATGCCTCTTTCAAGCCTAGGGCTACCACGCTATGCACCTGCCGTTACTTATGCATTTCTGACGTCACCATAACCAAAACGAATAAAATGCTCTCCTATACCTAATCCATAAAAAGAATAGAAGAAATGCCAATAACCTTTGTGAGGTTCAATGACCTTGAAACCAGTTCGCTTCCATAGATCCAGGAATGAAAAACGAACAAGGGTTCCATCTCTGGCACAGGCCTTGCTTCGCTGTAGATATCTACTTATAACTCCTTTGTGAGTAAAGCGTCTAGTTTTGCATGCTAAATTCTGTATAATAACTTTCGTGAGGAGTATTCATATTTATTTAAAAACAAACGGTTTACTCACGTATATTTTCGGGATCGCCCGACTAGTTTCAGACTCAATAGGAGTCCCTAATCATGAACTGACGCGGCGGCGGTGGTGTCGCGAGTCGAACTGGTCAGCTCATGATTAGGGACTCCTATTGAGTCTGAAACTAGTCGGGCGATCCCGAAAATATACGTGAGTAAACCGTTTGTTTTTAAATAAATATGCTAAATTCTGTTTAAAATTCCAGTGTAGGATGTCGTATTGAATATCATTCCAGAAATAATAAATAAATAAAATAAACAAATGTGGACAACATCACATACATTGCTCTGAACTTAAAGTAAGTAGCTAAAGCACTTATGTTATAGAATTCAGAGACAACGAAGGTAACACAAACGCCCAGACCCGAGACAATGTAGAAAAGTGGGTTTCTACTTTGACTCGGCCGGGGATCGAACTTGGCACCCCAGAGCTGGCGACACCTTGAAAACCGGTGTGTACGCCACTCGACCACGGAGGTCGTCTTACAATAAATCAATTGAACGTTTGTTTTCTACATAGTGTCTACATTGTCGTTTAAAACTCCATCCATACTTATATTACTACTAGCAGCTGTCCCCCGCGACTTTGTTCGCGTGTTTTAGTTTCAACGGTTTTTCGTTTTTGCAACATTTTTCATTTATGCTCCGCTCCTATTGGTCGTAGCGTGATATTATATATATATACTATAGCCTTCCTCAATAAGCGGACTATCCAATCAGTAGTTCCTGAGATTAGCGCGTTCAAACAAACAAACAAACTCTTCAGCTTTATAATACTAGTATTATAAATGCGAAAGTAACTGTATGTCTGTATGTTACGCTTTCACCGCAGAAACGATTTGGATGAAATTTGGTATAGGGTAAGCTTGGATCCCAAGTAAGGACATAGGCTACTTTTTGCCGCGGTCACTGACAATCATGCGGGCGGAGCCGTCGGCAACTGCTAGTTCATTATAATTAAGCTTATGAAGCACAATTTTCACGTATGAAACTTAATGATTTCGCAGATGCCATTCTTCAATTAACTTATTTTAGTAAGTCTTCTTTGAGGAAAATGCATTATCGTCTGAAGCTTTTCACGAAAATCTTATTTTAATTACTTTTTCTTTTATTCTTGTTTCATCAAAAGTACGGAAGTATTTCAACAGAATTTCGTTTTTCGTCTAACCCTATTTTCGTGTTTGCCTAATTAGACGTAAATGTTAATTAGAAGGCGGTTTTTTGTTGCAATCAGTTTACTGTTGCGTTGGGGTTCTAACCATTGTAAATTAGTTTTTTTTTTTTTAATTCACATTCAATCTGTTTTTATTTCATTTTTGATAGAAATGCAGTACTATCAAAATACACAACAAACTCGCACTAAACAGATAATTTATTACCCGATAAAACATTTTGTTTTTTTCTTTTTCCGTGTATAAACTACGCAATAAATTGTCCTAAACAAGGATAGTTCTGCAAGTAAATAGCAATATGTTTTAATTCGCTGCACAAAACAATAAAAACAAAAAAAACTTGTTTGTAGATTTTTTTATGCAGGAAAATTCCTGGTATTGTTATTATAATGTATTTTGGTTTTAGCAAATAAAGATACTAACTTATTGAATATACTGTATCTACATTAATGTTACTGGATCTGATCTGACTAAATCACAGTAATTGACTTTATGATATGTTCAGTAATTAAGAGACCGAATGGCATGTCTTTGTTCCCTTGGAAGATGGGTAGGCCAGGCATGAATGGATGTATGTTTGTCACACGATCACGATATTATAAAACGGCTGAACGGATTAAATGAAATTTGGTACTTAGTTAGTTTATTACCTGGAATAGCGCATAAGCTACTTCTTCTCATCATAATCATTATCACATTTTTTTATGAAACGGCGGGGCGCAGTTTTAAATTACCTACTACAAAAATTCTTTATAATACAATAACTAATTTGAAGTAAGAACATAATATCGCACCCTCATTATGAAACTCCCATATCAAAGAGATCTAACCTAACCTAACTTTATGGGAATAAACTAATTGTTCCCAACTATTTGCAAGGACCAGGATGTAATTACAGTAATAACTTGTGATATATTAATGCTGCGGCATTGAAGGTTGCTTTGTCAGTCTTAGGCGGCGCGCACACGGACTGCTTGTAGCAGCCGGTGTCGACTTTTTTAAGCTGCGACTACATGGTCAACTAGAGACTTCCATTCTCGCGCATTTCGTGTACAGGCGGCCTAGTAGTTTAAATTTAATTTAATATAGGTACTATTTTAATTATATTTAATTTTAATATAACTTAAGTTTTTTTTTAAAGATAACGATAAAAGAACGTTAATTTGTTTATATTATATTTTTCGTTTTGTTTATTTATTAATGTTTCGTATAATTTGACTGTAAATAATAAAAATAATAATTAAAAAATATATATTATACGGAAGTTATTATGAAATCTTAAACGGCGGTATCTCCTTAAACGCATTTAATTCAGTTTTTATTAAATCACTAGCTGTCCCCCGCGACTTTGTTCGCATGTTTTAGTTTCAACGGTTTTTTATTTTTGCAACATTTTTCATTTATGCTCCGCTCCTATTGGTCGTAGCGTGATGTTATATAGCCTATAGCCTTCCTCAATAAACGGACTATCCAACACAAAAAGAATTATTCAATTCGAACCAGTAGTTCCTGAGATTAGCGCGTTCAAACAAACAAATAAACAAACAAACAAACAAACTCTTCAGCTTTATAATATTAGTATAGATATACACTCTTAGGTCAGCTAGGTGCGACGAAGGTTGTTTGCTAGCGAAAATAACTGTTTATAATTAAATATATATAATTATCATCCCTGGATTTGTGGAACTCGACAAGAAATATGGTAGACTTAATTTTACATTTCAGTCTGTGTACTTTCCATTGGTTGCAGTTCAAAGGAAGCTCCATATTCCCTTGTTTTTTACTTACTAATACTTTACCGAATACAAATAAAACAATTACAAAGGTTGAGTGCCTGCTAAACTTGTTCATAGATCACCCTTATAATAAACCTGTCGTTAATATTACAGTTCACTACAACTATAATTAAATACTGCTTATATCTTGATAGTAGGGCTACGCTGTATGATTTCCTTCGTCGAAATAAAAACGATGGAATAATATGAAAGTGTAATAACTCTAGGCAGACAATTTCATCTCGTAACAGTCCGTATTATGTGAGCCAAGCTGTTGGCAGGCCATTTAATTGCAAAATATACTTTAGTTCAAGTACATTAAACACTATTACTCTTACCAAGCGTTCGTAACAGATTTTTTTTTAAAGGCTTGGCAATGGTTGTGAGTGAATATTTATTTATATATGCCTTTGGCTATGGCTGTATTCCTTGAAGATAGAAAAAAACTCGTTCTAAGGCAGGCGTGAAGTTATATTCCTTGAAGACTAAACAACTACGGGCGATTAATTGTATGGCTTATCTTTTGTGGTGTAGTTACAATGAATATTATATAATAACTAGCTGTCCCCCGCGATTTTGTCCGCGTGTTTTAGTTTAAACGGTTTTTCATTTTTAGTCGCAGCGTAATGTTATAGCCTTCCTCAATAAATGGGCTATCTAACACTGAAAGAATTTTTTAAATCGGATCAGTAGTTCCTGAGATTAGCGCGTTCAAACAAACAAACTCTTCAGCTTTATTTATTAAGTATAGATAATTAAAGTAAAGATATTTTTTTGTTAAAATTACAATAGTAACTTTTTAGAAACATTCACTCCTACTAGTAGCTTTTTGGATTGATATGATTCTGGATTTCACCTAGTAGTCTATTCAATGTAGGTACCATTTCGTCCTACTACGAAGGGGTTTTTTAACTTGTTCCTCATCCATTTTTTCTGTTAATATGATGGTGGTAACAGCATTTAGGGTACCAATCAGTCAGAAATCTCGATCCTATTATCCGAATTAGAAAACTTTTTATTTTATAGCTTAAACTACTTTACTTACTACCTTCATACTTATATAGTGGTGGTTTTCACGGTATCGCTAGCTCTGAGGTCCCGAGTTCAATCCCCGGACGGGTCAATGTAGAAAACCACCTTTTTACATTGTCTCGGGTCTGGGTGTTTGTGGTACCTTCGTTGTCTCTGAATTCCAGAACTCATGTGCTTTAGATACTTACTTTGGATTAAGAGCAATGTACCTACAGTGAAATATGTACCCTATCGTTAACTTTTATATTACTTGACTAAAAAAGTTGCTGAGAAGTCCAACGAATATTTAACTTGTAGTCTCAAAGAAAATAGAAACAATCTCTAGCCATAATAAGCTAAAGTAAAACAGAAGAAAACTATTTAGGCAAATGTTTCTTCAATATGTTTAACCTTCGTTTAACGATTGCGCTCAAGTAATGAGGTAAGTTCGGCACCAAAGGGTCCAACTTACTCAAGTAATGTTATGTCCTTCGCTCCGTGATCAAACATATATTATATTATAGAAGTAAGGTCATTTAGACTGAATTAGGCTAGTACCCCTTAGGCTTTTGGGTTGATTTCCAAACTTTTGTATCGAATCTTAGGTTTATATGACCAATGTTTGACTAATTTTCTTTTGGGGTTAGAAAACTTTCTTTAGCATGGAATTAATTCTTTATCCTGCTTATGTCATGGGCTACATCTATAAAGGATTTTTGTTGGATGTACAGGTTGCTACGGAAATGCGTGCTCATATTTGAAATACTTCTTCTGCCGATAGGAATTAACAACGTTCTCCAAGAAAGTATTACGCTATACCTTCGTACTAATTTAGATTAGGTGATGATAATTTTTCATGGTAAGGCCAATTCTTTTTTGCAATTGGCTCTGATTTACATGAAGAAAGTTGCATATTTCTTTGCGCGGAAGAAGTTTTTCGCATAATGTCTTGATCATAAGACCTGTAGCCTTTTCTACATTAATTAAGTAAATTAACTTGTAACTGCAAAGATAATTTTTACTTCAATTGAATTTATAACTTTATTAACTATTAAATAAATTAATCTTTATAATCCTTTTTCTGGAATCGTCGTTTTTCCAGAAAATCCAAGATCTAAAACTGATTAAATTAAAAAAGTCCAGTCTTCAGAATCCGGTAAAAACTTCGTTAATTATGAAACGCCAGACTATTAATCCCGAAGAATTACGGACGGCACTGAAATCATGCCAAGCAATTGAGTTACAACTTCTAATTTGGTTGAACCTTAACCGGGTAATTCGTTTACCGTTACCTCAACTGGCTAATCAGTACCACCTGTCAAGAAGTTCCGGTCTTATCGTGTTAGCGCCTGTCTCTCCCTTTTGACGAGTTTGGAGGCTGTTCTTATCAAAGAGATGTTGATCTTACCTGTTTTTATTAATTTTTGAAACAAATTTTTTTAATGAAATTATTAATATTTGCGGTCGATTTAAGAAAGGGCAACATAGAAGTTGGTTTATATAATTGCTGTTGAAGATTTTTTAGTAAGCAGTTAACATGTGCATACAATTATAGTGTTTGTAACTAGATCACATCTGTAGCTGTAGCAAGGTGGCTTGTTTTGTTGCTCTACGTACTTCTTTATGATATGTGTCATGAGCCTGATAGTAACAAACTGAGTAAATAATGTTCGGTTTTTCATTAATTTATATTTATTTAGAATTTTTTCAATCAGTAAAAGTCCTGAATCTCTTCAAAAACGTTTTTAAGAAACAAAAACCTGCGAATTATTGACGGGTAAATAAATAATAAGAATTTTTAGTAGAAATACAAACTGAAAAATTAACTTGAACTTTAAATGACGAGTAATTTTTTGAAGACAGCTTTCATCCTTTTTTATACTGCTATATAATATAAGCGGCTTATAAATTGCAAATCCAATTTCAATTTAGATGGAATGATTAGTTAGAATCACATTTGGCTGATTAAGCCGCCGAGTCTAGAGTCGCCGCGTCATTTGAACAGGAGTGTCACATGCAGATAATTGGATTTGAGGATTTGTGAATATTCGCGATTACATACATACGTGTCGTTGTGTGGGTGTGCCACGGAGGAGGTAACAAATGGAGCGCTGATTTGGGCAGACAAGAGACCAAGTAATTTTTCGTGCTTGGGTTCACGTTATTTGCAGCTTAAAATTTACTGTGTATTTTTATGATGCGTAATAATATCATGTCCAAATACTAAACTTACTTGTTTAAGGAAAACTGTATGTGGTATTTTCTACGTCAAGTAACTTTTATAGCAATCTACATAATTTACATATTATACATTTAATAGTCTTCTTGATGTCGCTATAGTAAAAACTCAAGTCTATTATTTCAAGCACTCCATTTGTTCACTCCTCCGTGGCGGCCTCACACAGGGTAACACTATTTTATTCAGCGTGATTTGTTCGCGGGATTTACAAATGCATAAATATTAGAAAGCTTATCCTGTTTTTGTCGAGGCTCCCTTTGTGTATAGTGAAAGTCTGTATTATAATATTCAGAATTGCAAATAGCGTTTAGGATTATCCTTGTAGATGATGTTTCAGACGCGTGATTACTTATTTATCTTTATTCGGTGTTTGCTTTGAGACAGAAATAAACATGAAACATGTACTATGAATAAAAACGTTTGGGATTTAATTTCAATTTTGTTTGACAGCTTTTGTAGATATTTTTATTTTTTCGTCTTGAGTGACGTAAAATAAAGCAAAAAGTGAATGTTTTTGCTTTATTTTACGTACTTTTCTCAGGGGTAAATCTACTACAAAATAATTGCCACTTTTGTTGTTTGGCATTGTCGTTTGAATTTAAATTGCCACAGACATATTTAATAATTGAAATTTATATTTGAAAATACTTTCTGGAATCGTTATTATTATTATTATTTAACATATCGTAGAAAAGTTTTCAACAGTGCACAATTTTCTAGTGGGCAAGTTACTTGCTATTTTTTTTTTTGGAAGAGATATGCCGCTGTTAGCCTCGAGAGAGGCTTTTACTGCTTTACCGGACTAAGTTGGCGAGACTGTAAAATACGCCTCCAGCCAGAAATACGCTGCTAACTATTAATCCTGTAATATAAAAAATCTCATGTCACAGTGTCTTATATCGAACTCATTCGAACGGCTTGGCCGATTTTATGAAATTTAATTTTTAAACCAATTTTTAATTTATTCCTCCTTCCTTATGGAAATAAGGATGGCCGTTTTTGGACTTTTGAAATTTATTTAGCAAAACAATTTTTTCCGAGCTAGTGTATGTGTAAAAGCCTCAAATATCTATACAATGTATTTAACCACAAGCTAAAACCCATGTCATCGTCTCACTATTTAAACACACATGGAATCACTGAATTCCAAATTCCTGAACCGTTTCACGTAACAAAACTCGAACTCCAAATATTAGTATTTAATTAAAATTCGACTAATACAAATGTTGTGGGTATTTTATTTGTTTTGGTTCTTCCATTATCTAACTAATCTGTGATTATAGATTATTATACTTTTATTTGCAAATACTTGTGAAGTGGGTAGTACAATTAACCCTAGAATCCCTATCATATTTTACCTGGTATAAAGCTCAATAAAAATTTAAAATTGACCTACAACACTGCCTTCTACAAAACAGTCATAAGTACTTACCAAGGCGATGGAGATGTCTTATATATACTCCTTGTATGTACGTACACATGTAAAGTTCAAAAATAAAGTTTCTCTTTATCTTTATCTTATGTTAGCTCTTGGCGGCTCCTGGGCCTCTAGACAAGTGACAATACGACAAGCGACAACGCCGATCGAATCGCTCAAATGTATGACAGTGACAAGTCCAAGTCACGTGACTTATCGAAACAAAATGTCATTTCTATACATTTAATGTCATTTAAGCGATTTCTATCATCGTAAACGCTTGTCGAAATGCCACTTGTCTAGGGGGGCTGAGGTTTAAACAATCACGACAATCAAAGAAAGTATGCGAAATATATACTTAAAGTACGCAAAAAATTGTTTACTTATAGGCAATAAGTTTTTTTAAACTTGTATTTTTAATCACAGGCTAGGATACCTAGCTGATTTAAAAGCTAGTAAAGATAAATCAAACAAGCCTAAACACGATGAGATTGCGTTGATTCGTTACGGAGTTTCTATGGCCACCTTCCGGACCCATCAAACCAGCTTGAGAGTACTATATTGTATTGTAACCGAACTTCTATAAGTATGTAAAATTTTATCTCAATTGGAAGTCTAGAAGTGGTTCTAATTTAGCTTGCAAGATGAGATCCGAACAAACATACATACATTGCAAGTTATTTAAAAGCCTGTAATAATGACCTAGATTGGGTTAATTAATACATGATGATTGTCTGAGAGCGTAATTCAGTAGGTTTTAAGATTCCACATAACCTCTTAGTTACGCATAAGTAAACACATTTCAATCAGTATTAAATAGTTTAGGCAAACATACATGTTGACATAAATTAATGTGTAATTTGCGAATGTGTATTGTTTAATGTAGATAACACCAGACTTCAATAAAACAAAACATTTCTTGATTCCTAAAATGGGTTTTGTTGCTTTAAAACTATACAAATAAAAAATCTTTTTATAGATTTAAAGCAATTAAAAAAAGCAAAAAGAAAAACTATCTCTAGATGATCTACTAGATGCGCTGGCGCGCTTCTTTGTCCCAGACAACTAAAGCCGGGGCAGAAAGCACAGGCTGTTTGCCGTGCCTCCATGTCGTACTGTTGCACGTGCTCCGTCGCCAATTCCTCGCACTCTGGCAGCGCTGAATGATCTCTTGGATTCCAATCCAACAACCGATTTATTTGCGGATGGATGGACTATGATTTTATTGGAATGTCAGAAGTACTGTGAGAGGAACTTATCAAAGATTTTAACTGTGTTTTATTTGTTTTATCTTCAAATTTTTTCTTTAATTTGTTTTTTTTTTTCGTATATATGAATATTTGTTATAATAATTAGTGTCGTTTTTATAGTTTTAGTTACTGTAATTGGTTAAAGCCGTTGTAATTAAATAAATAAATCTTGGAATAACCCACCAACGGCCATCTGAAAATTGATTAACATTAACATATTTATACCTATATTTCTATAATGTAAAGGTACATATTATAGATAAATTACACTCAGACAGAACAAATGATCGCGCTCATCACACAATTATTTGTTCTGGGTGGGAATCAAATCCACGACCTCCGAATTAGCACTCAGGTCCACTAACTACTAGACCAACAGGCCGGTCCAGAATGCAAGTAGTTAATTGATTAAATGTGAATAACGATAGAGATATTTTGTAAAGTTTTGTATTATGTATTCAATGACAAGGATTCTTTGCCTGGTAGTAAGCGGAATTATTATTATAATAATATCTTGGGACATCTCACACACGGTCATCTGATCCCAAACTAGGCAGAGCCTGTGCTATGGCAACCAGATAACTGATAAACATACTTATATATTTCTAAATACATACATATTATAGATAAATTACACCCAGACACAGAACAAATGATCGTGCTCATCACACAAAGATTCGTCCTGGGTGGGAATCGAACCCACGACCTCCGGTTTCGCAGTCACCGTCACTAACCACTAGACCAACAGGCCCGTCGATTATATTTTGACTATTTAGATTGTGACATGAAGTAAGGTACAAAAAGAATAAAAGAAAACCGCTTCGTAGTTTAATTTAGTTACTATACGTATATGCACATAGTTTAAATACATTTGCCGTTATATTAATACATATACAGAAATAGGTTTCCACTACACAAATTTACCAGTTCCACTGGTATTTTCAGTTTGATATTTGGTAGGTACGTGTCAAATAATTCTAGCGAGTTACTGCGGATGAAATTCTGTATACCTATCTAGTTTGCCGTATATCTAGTTTATCACGAATTTAGAACGGGTTTTGTAAAACAGATTTGACAAAGCGAATTAAAATCGAAAGATGGAACTAATTGGTACTAAGTGGTATAGGTGACCACGCCAATTACCACTGCGCGATGTGCTGCGGGTTTGATCCCTGCATGGGACAAGCATTTGGGAATCCACAAATGCTTGTTCTAATTCTGGGTGTTATTTGTTCATGTAATTTGAATGCTTGTGAAACAGATACAGCGATAAAATTCCTTGAAAAAAAACCATAACATCATTAAAAATATATTGTATACTAACTGTCCCCCGCGACTTTGGTCGCGTGTTTTAATTTCAACGGTTTTTCATTTTTGCAACATTTTTCATTTATGCCCCGCTCCTATTGGTCGTAGCGTGATGTTATATAGCCTATAGCCTTCCTCAATAAACGGACTATCTAATACAAAAATAATTTTTCATTTCGAACCAGTAGTTCCTGAGATTAGCGCTTTCAAACAAACAAACAAACAAACAAACTCTTCAGCTTTATAATATTATAGTATAGATTATTATAATATTTTGCTTTTGGCGAACTCTAAAGGGTATAAATCACTAAGCGTCCGCTGTCCGACCGACCTCTAGCCGACTGTTTTAGGTTAAAATTATAAGAGAACAGAATAAGTCGACATTGTGGATTGACAAATAAAATAATAAAAAAAAAAACGTGTGCGTGTCGGGACGCGCGACAGAAGTGATAACTTAAACTAATCTAAGTTGAACTATTTAATATTGAAATTGTTTAACTTGAGAAAAAACAGACTGGCGCCGTAACGCGTTACGTAACGAAGCGGTTAACCCTCCCATAAGAAGTTATCACTTCAAAATCCAAGATGGCCGCTAAATATAACAATAATGTTTGTTTATAATAATACGCGGTGCATTCACCGCACCGTCTTGTTGTTCAATAAACTGTGTACGTTGTTACGTGTATACAATCCAATCTAATGAAGATTTTGATGAAGCCAGTCAGTAAAGTTACAAATAGTAAACGGTGGCTGGATATAAGTTCAGTATCAATTATTACACCGTTTTGCTCTTAGTCAAGCTTGCAAACGTCTTACGTAGATTTAAACACATAAATGAATAAATGTGGACAACATCACATACATTGCTCTGAAACAAAGTAAGTAGCTAAAGCACATCTGTTATGGTATCAGAGACAACGAAGGTACCACAAACACCCAGACCCGAGACAATGTAGAAAAGTGGTTTTCTACATTGACCTGTCCGGGGATCGAACCTGGGTCTTCAGAGCTAGCGACACATTTAAAACAGGTGCGTGCGCCACTTGACCATGGAGGTCGTCGAATTCGAAATTTAGTATTTAGATTGAGAATCTAACAAAGCGATATTAGCTTTTTCCGTTAGGCTAGATAATTCTCGGTAGCAGGCCTGTGATTTGAAATGTCATTGCACATTTCAGATTCCCGGTACAATATCCACGCCTTGGGGAAATACATGATGTAACATACATAACATAATGTGTAGTAGGTATAATATGAGATGGCCTAGTAGAGCAACAAGATTACAAATTCAAAACCAATCTGGCGCCGATGTATATCATGAGTTAACCTGGAATTAATCGCGTGTAGTTTCCAGAATCATGCGTGGTTATCAATGCTCTTTCTTACATTGGAATAGGTCATAAACATGGTCCTGCATTATCCCGATATCAGACCAAATAATAGAAGAAAAAAATAGAACATCCAACTCTTTAGAAACGATATTTAGGCGACTAATGGAAATATTATGCAGTTACAAGTATTAATAAAAAACTATAATTTACTGTACATATTATGTACAGATCAATAAATTACAATTTAAAAAACAATAGGGATGTTGACTGGGTATAAAAAGTAAAATAAATTTAAATAAAAAAAAAAACAAAATAATTGTTTTTTTTATCATCCATAAAATTTTAACATTGGAATAAGTAATACGGATATTACTTGATCCCATGTTAAAATTTTATACACAGAATTAAAATTAAAGCTAAATTAAAAACGTGGTATTGTTGGAACAATATATTTGTATAATAACTTTCGTGAGGATTATTCATAATTATTAAAAACAAAACGGTTTACTCACGCACACTCTCGGGATCGCCCGACTAGTTTCAGACTCAATAGGAGTCCCTAATCATGGGCTGACGCGGCAAAGGCCGTGTTGCAAGTCGAACTCAGTTGATAAGGGCGATCCCGAGAATATGCGTGAGTGAACAGTTTTGTTTTAAATAATTGTTGGAACACGTTTTGCAGTAAATAAAAAATATTAATAAAACAAATATTATGTACGTATTTCATAAAAAAATATCAAAACGTTTATACTATAAATTTTTCCACCATTCTTTATTATGTAAACCACTTAACAATGGCTTAAACCAATACAGTAACTATTGTGTAAATCTTATGTAAATAATCATACTTAATATATAAAGCTGAAGAGTTTGTTTGTTTATTTGTTTGTTTGTTTGAACGCGCTAATCTCAGGAACTACTGGTCCGATTTGAAAAATTCTTTCAGTGTTGGATAGCCCATTTATTGAGGAAGGCTATAAGCTATATAACATTACGCTGCGACCAAAAGGAGCGGAGCATAAATGAAAAATGTTACAAAAATGAAAATCCATTGAAACTAAAACACACAGACCAATTCGCGGGGGGCAGCTAGTATTAAGTAAAATACACTAAGAGCAGTGTTGGTTTAGGTGTTAATGGATGTATGCGTTCTCAAGGACGTCGGTTCAAATTCAGTCAAGCCGGACTGCCAATGCGTTTATGTGAATGTCACTTTTTAGGTATGATTTGCAATAGTACCTACCTATACTTCTGTCTATCTGTTTATAAGTAAGTAGTAATCATATTGTTTACAAATTATAGCAATACTGTCCGCCCTGGATTTGCACGGGTAGACAAATCATTAATGATTTATTCTCGCAAATTGTCTTGTATCACTCTTTCAATTAGTGAAAACCGTTTGAAAATCCGTTCGGTAGTTTTTGAAATTATCGCGTTCAGGCTGTCATCGACAGACAGACGCGGCGATGGACGTTGTTTTATATATAATACTAGAGGCCCGCATCAGCTTTGCATAAGGACATTTATTTTTCTAAATATTCTATAGCCTCTGAAATAATGTAGCATTCAAGAGGAAAAAGAATTTTTGAAATCAGCCCAGTTGTTTTTGAGTTTATTCGTTACATACATACAAATCATTCTTCTATATAGCTATCTAGTTGTCCCCCGCGGCTTTGTCCGCGTTTTTTAGTTTCATCGGTTTTTCATTTATGCTCCGTTCCTTTTGGTCACAGCGTAATGTTATATAGCCTATAGACTTCCTCAATAAATGGGCTATCCAACTCTGAAAGAATTTTTCAAATCGGACAGTTCCTGAGATTAGCGCGTTCAAACAAACCAACAAACAAACTCTTCAGCTTTATATATTAGTATAGATAAGTAGGGATGTATAGAGGATTAAAACAATGGTAGATATTTACTGTTAGAGAAGCATTTTGTGATAAATTCATTTTTGTAGTCGAACAATTCAGAATATCTCTTAATTTAACAAATAAAATGACATTTATCTCTTTTTCTTTAATAAAACACCTAGTTTTCCAATTAGAAAAAAAAATACGGATTTAGAATTTTATCCAAAACCTTCAAAAATAGTTCTTACACCAAGTCCTTGTACCTAGAATTTTATTTTCTAGATTCCTGAGGTCCTTCCATTATAGACATAGCCAGACTTGTTTAATAATCTACGCGATGGGCTAAAGCCTTCGACTTTGGCTTCCATAAAAGTTGTTAGAACACCTCTATTTTCTCGAGTCACTGCGAGCTAATTTTCTCCGGACATTTTCTAGCGACAAAGGTTAACAGCGGTGTATTCCATACGTGATAATGTCTGCCTACACTGGGTCCGTGTAAACTGTGTTTGTGTACACCTACGTAGCTACCTTTATAGACAATACCTAGTACAGGGATTCCCAAACTTATTTTGTCTTCTGCCCACTTTGAGAATAAATTATTTTTTAGCATCCCAATTTTTTTCACCTACTTAAAAACCACTATAACTTCAAATTAGATTAATTAGTGTAAGCTGTATTAGCGGAGATTCATTTTTTTTGGGTCTCTTACTCTCTTACCGCCCTTAGGCCTGCAGCACCCACAAGGGGGCCTTATCGCCCACTTTGGGAAAGGCTGACTTAGTATATCCATATTATTTGTGTAGGTATTAAAAGTAGGTACTGCTATCTAGATTTCCTACGAAGTAGGTATTTGTTTACGATGTGTTTTTTTCCAAACATCGTAGCTATGAAACTAATATGTGAAAAAAAAGATGTTCGATGAATTCCTTGGGGGCCACGAAATTTCCATTTAACTGGCGCAATTCCAAAATTGTGACAGTAATATTCTTTTAAAAGAAAAACTTTACTTATATTAATCGGTTTATTTTTCCATACAATCTATACTAATATTATAAAGCTAAAGAGTTTGTTTGTTTGTTTGTTTGAATGCGCTAATCTCAGGAACTACTGGTTCGAATTGAAAAATTCTTTTTGTATTGGATAGTCCGTTTATTGAGGAAGGCTATAGGCTATATAACATCTCGCTACGACCAGTAGGAGCGGAGCATAAATGAAAAATGTTGCAAAAATGAAAAACCGTTGAATCTAAAACACGCGAACAAAGTCGCGGGGGACAGCTAGTATATAATAAACTGGCAAGTGAGTACCTATCCTGATTATCAGTGGACACGACATGCAGCCTGGCTCTAAATGGACTTACCTTATGATTTCCGCCGCAGCAAAATGATACTCTGTTATTCCAAATTTGACTTCAAAATATTTCTATTCTTCTTCTTTGTATTATGGACTAGCTGATGCTTGATGCGCTTTGCTTAAATCTACAATTTGACCTACGGTTAAAAATATTCAAAATCACTGCCATTAGCGCCTGCAATCCGGAACAAACGTAACCATGTTCATCGGAGTCACAGAACAGAGAAATACAGTACCTGTTCTGTGGTCTGAGTGTTCGTGTCGCCTTTATATGTGTGCAAAGTTTCATACCAATTTTGCTAACGGTTCTCGAGTTTAAGGTAAACATACATACATACATTGTCTTTTATTTATATAGAAGATTTACTTGAAAGAGAAGTCGTTTACACACAATCCCTGACGCAGAGCAATAGGACAGTTACTTTTGAATGTTATCAAAATAATTGGTTCTTATCAATATAATATTCATTAAGCATTTCCACTGCGTCTACAAAATTAATACAAAAACAAACGAACTAACCCCATAACAGTATCATTTGGGAAAACTGTAATTTTAGGATAATCCAATTCTGTGTACAGGATATTCGCCCTTATCTTAATGACAGATAGGGTGAGAATGGCTTCTCTCTCTAGTGCTTATTCTGTTACGTCATATAGTAATTAGAGTTAAATGGGGCATTGAAGTTGCAGCGTTTAAGAATATTGCTTGAATATTAGCTCCGGAACAGTTGGGATAGGTAACTGTGCAGGTAAGTGTCCGTAGTCAATTTGCAAATGGTATTTATTAAAAGCACGATATGCTTATAAGGTATGGTTTTAAAAGTCAAAATTGAACTGTGGCCTTTGGATGTGTGGACTAATGGACTTCTCAGGGCTTAGCAAAAACTAGTGGTTATAAGATGAAGGGAAATAAAGTAATGATAATTCAGTTATTCAAAACTAGCGACACGTCCGGCTTTGCACGGGTAGACAAAACATGAATGAATACCATCTACCCATTGGTGAAAACCATGTGAAAATCAATTCCGTAGTTTTTGAGTTTGTAGCGTTCAGATAGACGCGGCGGAGGTATAAATTGTTTTATATTATGTATACCTAGATATAACCTTGGTCCTGATTGAACTGTTTTATTGCACGGGTAGCCGAGGTCACCACGCTAATTACCTCGGTGCGCGACGTGCCGTGGGTTCGATCCCCGCATGGGGGGTCGTTTTTTTTTTAAAAGAAACATAAAGAAAAGAAAAAAAAAGAAATATGACATAGACGGTTATGAAACTTTGAAAATTAAATAACTGGACTTTGGTGACAAGGGGAAGCCCAGTGAGGCACAATGGATGGGAAATGGAGCGTGAGTAGTGTCAGCGCTAGGTCAGCGACATCAAACGATTCTTGCATAGATAATAGTATTAGTGATCTGTTTAAAGTGGAATTTCATTGGATAACTTATAGGTAAGGAATCAGGAACTATTCCAGAGGCTACAAGTATTTTAAAGTTTTCTAAAAAGAACGTAATGCGTTTCTTATAAAAGTTCAGTGGGCTATAGTGAGCGTATCCCCGAAGCATATAAAATAATTTTCCGATTATTTCACATATAATTTTTTCTTTGTACGAAATTCTATAGAAAACTTTTAAAGAGATGAACTCCTTCTGCCTAGTCTTTTCCTAAGCTATGTTGGGGTAGGCTTCCAGTGTTACCGGACTTAGATAAATACCTACTTTACATGGAGTGAAGATGAACTGCTAAAGTAATATCAATTTATTTTATGATTCTGAGATTGGTACCATATTTTTTTGCCTTCAGTTTCTGGCAAAATACTCAACGCAAAATTAAATAAACAAGCTCAAACAATTTGAATGATGAATACTCGTTCCATTTGAATTGATTCCACCTTATTGAACATACATTCAAGCAAGTAAACTCTCTCATTTATTATATCAAAGATAAATAATGTTTGCTGAAGCTTGAATCGGATGTTTTGGCTCAGTGACAAAATCAAGAAGTCTTTTTGTCACAATGTAAATACATAAAAGTTTATTAGTCATGTTCATAATATATGATTGTGTAATATTATTGTTATTTTATGTTTCAAGGATTTTCAGATAACTACAGCGGTCAGTGCACTGCTATTATCTTGTACTTACACGTGTTTCAGAGTACTGATCACCTTCGCCTTGAGAACCGTTTGCTTGAAGTAAATAGTCGCGGAAGTAAATCTATCGATTTTATATATCTTTTATTTTTATGTATCTTCTTCTTATACTAATTCGTCTGGTATTACAAGCAGTTAATAATCCATACTTAATAATTATTATTAATTCGAAAGTAACTGTCTTTCTCTGTTTCTCACGTTTTCACGGCTAAACCACTTTTGACTATTTGGATCGCATCATTATGAGTTTTGATTGCACAATTGTTCGATTATGAATAGGTATAATACTAAAATATAATATATTAAATATGTTACTACTGTATAATAATATTATCGAACTCTTTGTAAACTCAATATTTCAGGCGAATCGAAAATAAAACGAGAGTACCTTAGTAAACGATACACACATTATAATTACAAATGGATCTCTTGGTTTATAACAACATAGGTACCTAATGTAAGTTCGATCGAAGATTGAGGTCACATAACAGTCTAAAACATTTAGATACCTACGTACCTACGTAGGGAATAAAGGGCTCCGTTTTCGAAAGCTTTATTAAATAACTTTTACTCTTTGAGACGCATAGAATCTTACATAGGTTCGTACCTACCACCCTTTGAGTAAACATAGACAAGCTTAGAGTGCGCGTATCGCTAGTAGCTGGTTGTACCGAGCGTAAGCAAATTTTTTGCTGTACCTATGTATGTGGGTACGCTCGGTGATTTTTCGACAACACACGTTTAAGCGAGAATATCGATGGTTTTGATATTATTAAGGTAATATTAGGTTTTGAGATAGTTTTAATAAAACATCGCGCTCTATTTTGACACTGACAGTTCATACTCGATATGCGCATTCTAAAGTTTACTCATTTTTTCTCTAAGGTCTAACCACCTTAAGAAAGGAATAGTCTATCGATATCGATACTCTGTCAGTTATCCCTGCAATGTAGAAGTTGTGGCGACCACGAGTATTTATACAGTACATGCGCTGTAAATTGTTTCGTAACGTATTCAAGTCTTGATGATTTTATAAACAACTTGTGTTGCATTGCCAAAAGATACGAATACCTAAGCTCCTCTAAACTAGCTCTTCTAAAAAACAATAGTCTAACTCAACGCTACGTTTGTACAAAGTTAAACTACTACAATAACATTATGTATGTTGTACTGTCTCCCTCATTACGCCATTTCGTGGCAGAGGAAAAGTTTGGTGTCTGCGTTCACGCTTCGGCATTGCTACCTAGGGTGACATTCTAGACAATTTTACTGACTATAATTTCAGCTGTTTTTGCCGAGATAAACCTAGGTTTTTAACTACTTACAGTTTGTAGGTTAAGTTAGGTTTTAGGGCTCACGTTGACTATGAATTTAACTGTTTAGTTGCGTTAATGGCATAATTACAGTTTAAGTTTATTGAGCGGTTGTTTCATTTAAGTCGTTTGTGAGCAGTACTTAATGCTAACGTCATTTTTAATTGTGTTTGAAATAACTAGAATAGGTTAGACATGAGGCTCTTGTATTGTGGGTTGTGCGAATCTCATACGCACTAACAAGTAATAGCCCGGAGATATTTAGGTGGATATACTGCGTCAACAATTTATATGCCAAAATTGTAAATAAACACGAGTTTAAGGAAAAACAACTGTAATGCTTACATTGTAAGGATCAGTTTGTGCTACAACTTTATATAACTTTTTAACAGTACCTACTCGGTCAGTCTAAAATAAATTTTATTTATCTAGCATAAAGTTCATGTTTGTTCAATAATTTAAAACTACTTGGTGTTAAACTACATGACCGAGTTCAATTCACGCATTTTCTACCCATTTTGTTTTATTGACACTTTGAAAAACAATACCCACGCTCAGTTATGTAGATGTATAGTATAGTATAGTGTATGTGTAGTATAGTAGTTGTTAGTATTTAATTTAAAATGTTATTGTGACCTGTAAACCTATCTATTTTGCCGTGTGTACGTGTATCGCTCTTGTCATAGAGGTTTCACAAAATAGTATTCAAATCACTAACGTAAATAGCTCCTAGACTAGTAACAAACAATTGTGGATCATTTAAATGCATTCTATAAGCTATGTTTCTGAATACATCTATAACTATATAAATGAAAATCAATTGCCAACATGTATATGACGGATTATGCTGTTTTTTTTGTTGTTTGTAGTTGTCAGCACTAGGTTTTTATGAACGAAAATTTGCGAATAATCCGCGGGAAATGTCGATCGAAAATTGACAGGACAGCGACTGTCGGTGTCGGTTAGCAGTCCGTCAGTTAGTTAGAAGTCGACTGCACTGATAGCCGAGTGTTATACGCCTCGCTAAAAATCGTAGCGAGGAGTGACGTCACGCGTAACTTCAGTTCTCTGTATTTTGATCATTTTTTGTTTGCAGGAAAAAAGAAAAAATACGTGTCCAATAAAATATATTAATCTACAAGACGGACATTAAAAAAAAAATAGGAAACAGGCCCATTATCACTGTGCGCGACGTGCTGCGGGTTCGATCCCCGCATGAGCCAAACATTTGCGTTATCCACAAATGGTTGATGCAAGTTTGAGTATTCTTTGTGTATGTTATTTGAATGTCTGTAAAACTCATCGGGATACAACAAAATCAAATTACTTAGGGAGTCGTTTTTTTTAATTATATCCAATGTTCAATGATTGATCAAAAACTTTGTTCTAACTTGTAGTAAGTTCATAGCACAAAAGATTAAATTTCTTATGTCGTATTATCTGCAATTTTAATAGACGAACATCTTAAAACATTCAATATTCGTATAGTAGGCGATATGATGAAGCAAATATTCAATGACTACCTACTGGCTGATAACTGTATAGGAAATACATTGAATAGAAGGGCCTTGGCTAGGTATTACGTTACTGATTCATAGACAGACATACAGCTGTTGTACAACGCAGATAACTTTAAGTCGATGATGCTTAACTACTAACTTATTGACAGAGATTATTATTATTATCTTGATACCTAATTAAAATTCTGTAAAAGGTTTCTAAAAAAAGAAAAAATAAACTCGGTTTACGGACGATAATTTAATCTTTTAAAGATTTTCTACTAAACATAAACCTATTCCAAATTCAGTCACAAGACTCATGTTATTATCGATGCAAAAGCAACCATACACCTACACATACGTATCACTACTACAGGCCCGATCCAAACCAAAAACTCCTCAATAATAAATGAAACACGAACAAAACTTTTCAAACTTAAAATGGGAAAAGCAAAACACGTTCTCGTAGTTAATTTAAGAACACTAGGCGTTACGGACACAGCTCCCTTGGGCATAGTTTTCAGAATTTCCAGTACTGTAACGTACGAAGTGTAGAGGGAAAGCAGATTATCATAAACTGCTCACAAGTGTACCAGAAAATGAGAATGTTCTTAAACGTTCTATATATCATTTGTTTTAGTAGCGAGTAGAATAATTACAGTGGGATGCCTGCCAATAGTGGTCACGCTTTACTGCGACGCTACATTTGCCTTTATTTAAATTGTCTGTTTTAATAGTCTACTTATAACGGGCTTGCATCGTATGGTAAATTAAGTGAGATGTCACTTGGGTATGACGTCTGGATAGAATATTATGTTATGCCAGGCTGCTTCTAATAGAGGAATCAGAGGAATGTATTAAAAAGGACGAACTGTATGACGGTCGTTAAAAACTAACCTTTGTATTCTGTAACGCTATTCAATATAATCTTCTTAAAATCTCATGTTTACGTATATGATTGGTTGGCAAAATTACCGAAAACCAATCATATTACTCGGACAGAGTATGTCTACCTAGCACAAACCATCCAGCTTAGTAGAAACAGCTTTAAAAAAGACACCGACTGAAGCCAGGCACCATTTGGTAAACTACATCGAGTCTTCTCGTCACCTATGCCGCAGAATTTGAAGACAAAACTCTTTAACCAGTGCGTCCTACTTGTCATTACCTACGGTGCCGAAACGTGTAAACAGTAAGGCTAGTCCACAAACTCAAAGTCGTTCGTAGAGCTATGGAGTGAACTATGCTCGGAGTATTTTTTTAAAGGATTATTTCAGAAATTAGATTATCTGGAGATGAACTGGATTGACCGACATAGCTTGCAGAGTTAGTAAGCTGAAGTGGCAGTGGGCTGGTCATGTCTGTCGAAGGACCGATGGCCATTGTATTCCTTGCGTCAAGACCGCAAATCGGCGAACGAATTGTCAGACGCCCCCCAGCCTGATAGACCGCCGAACTCAAAAAGCTAGCAAGACAATCAGTGTTAAGGTTAAAAAAAAATATAATATAAAACACAACAAATACATCCGTAGGTAAGCACTTATCATTAATATAATCATTATCGTCAGTCATAATTAAAAGAATGATCTCACCAGACGGATCCCATTCATTATAATATTTTACTATGAAGCTATGAATTACCTACTAATAAAAGATAATACTAAGTGGTCTGTTATTTTATTGCATCTTCGCTATAAATTTCTGTTGTGTCTACTTATATATTTTTATGTATTTAGGTCCGACATAAATCAAAAAAATAAAAGTACATTGATGCGATAAATAAATTTGGGAAGGCACAAACCGTACTGCTATCGAAGTTAGAAATAAAAATCCTCTTCATAGCAGCATGTATAGAAATTCCAAATTTCTTTCTTCCAGGAACTCACAGCTTTCTGAAAAGTTTAACAAATTTTTTAACACATGAAAGAAAATTTCGGACTGTTTTGATCGTTGGCTAGCTGCCTGTATACATCACTAAATGTACCATCTAATCCTTAAGACGGATGACAAACTATATTAGGTTTTGACTGGCTGTCATTTCCAGCTGTTCTTTCTTCTCCTTCAATCTTTACGTTTCTAAAGAGGATCGTGTCCTTGATGGATGCTTAGCTTAAAGCTTCCCCATTTACTACAACATTAACCGTAACGAGTACATCAAAATATTAAGGGAACTACGAACTACAATTGTGTGTGAGCACCCAGAAATTACTTTAGTGCTCATCACTTTCATGTGTGTTCCAAGTGCGCTATTACGTGGTAAATACGACAATTTTGGGTTTAAAACTTTTGCACGCACTATAACAAGTTTCAGAATCATTAGTTAACTTAAAGAGACTCTGAGAAAATTATTTGCATGAAGCACAATTTCAAAATTACAATCGTATTAAATTAAATTTGGAATAAAATAAAAATAAAATACATCGTCAATATTCGGATTTATTAAATAGTCCAAATATTGAAGAAGCATTCTTTGAGTAAATTTTTTATTTTTGTTAATGTCTTTATCTTTTGCATGATCTATTGCCATTTGAACTATGAATATGAATACATAAGAATAAGAAGATTTCATTCTTTTTTTTTTTCTTTCTTCTATTTGCATTAAATTACAAATACTTTATTTATTACTAGTCTCCTTTAATTCGAGAACGGCTGGGTCGATTTCAATAATTCTTTTTTTGTTTTGTTTGCAAGAATACAAGGAAGGTTTAAAATAATATAGGTAGGGTAGGGTAGGAAGAGTAGGGTAGGGTAGGGTATATAGAGTAGTCAGTTGACGGAGTCAAATCCGCGGGCACAGCTAGTAAATAATTAAAAATAATACTGTTAAACAGATTTTAATGTTAGAGTGTTAACAAACAGTTCAGATGAACCACTAGGTTATTTTAACACCAGACAGCAGAAGCTTAAATTTCGTTCCCTCGCTTCGTTGCAGACTAAAATAAGCTAATGGCTTTGCTTTGACCACAGAACAGTGATTTGGTATTGCACAGGTGTTCTCTGGTAGTTTTATGCACCATTAGATGGGAAATGACTGAAAGGTGGTTTTGTGATATCTTAAATAGGGGATCGGATTTTTTTTATTTACTCGTCACATAGATATTAAAAAAATATTAGACACGTATTTTTTATTTTTTTAATTAAACAAACGATGAAGAATATACAGTGCATGGAAATGTCCCGTGACGTCACTTGTGGCTACAATTTTTACCCACAAGTGACATCACAAGCCTCCACTCCAGAAATTTAAAGCGCTTTAACTTTGCCATTTTTCATTGATTTGATAAAAGAAAAAATACGAGTTTTTTTTCTTTTTTTACCTAATTGGTGGACTAAATAGTTATTTCCTTTTCATACCCATTCCGCTCCCCTATTGTATTTAGAAGAAATGTTTTATCTCTGCCTGGATTTAGGAAGCGTAAACTCGTCATTGGTTACCATCTTGGTTCAATACTTGGGTGGCAAAGTCATGCGTCTAGTGTCAGCCAAAGAGTTATTAGCTCTTTGAGTATTTTATATCGGCTTCATAATTTTTTGTCTTCTTAGACGAAGACGACTCTTGCGCAAATTTTGATCCTTCCATTCGTCGATTATAACACAACAACAGCACACGCCACCGTGTGATATTTTGACTTAATTCCAGCCTTGATATATAAACTTGATGAAGCCTTGATAAAAGCCTACCATACCTTTATTTATGTATTTATTTATATTACTATATTTATCATTACATCCAAATTCGAAGTCACTGCACTTGTCATACATATCTCTACACCACCCTTGGTTGACTGGTAGAGAATGCAGGCATAAAGTCCGCCATTGTTCTTTTATAATTGTTGTGCAAGTTAAAATAATAAAACTCGAAGTTTTAGTAAGGTAGTCTTAAGTCTCTTTACTTGTCATTAATGACCCATTAATTGACCCAGACTTGGATGTGCAAGATTTTTGCTTTTCTCGAAGTGGACAAAACGTCAAACGAATTAAGTCATGCATATAATGGGCCTGTTTCCTATTTTTTTTTAATGTCTGTCTTGTAGATTAATGAATTTTATTGGACACGTATTTTTTCTTTTTTCCTGCAAACAAAAAATGATCAAAATACAGAGAACTGAAGTTACGCGTGACGTCACTCCTCGCTACGATTTTTAGCAAGGCGTAGCGTCATAAGCCCCCACTCCGAAACTTTAAAGCGGTGTATCTTTGTATTTTTTTATTGTTTTGATAAAAGAAAAAATACGTGTCTAATATTTTTTTATTATCTAACTGACGGACTAAATAGATTTTAACTTTTCATACCCAGGAAACATCCCTATTTGATCGTGTTAATTCCATTCTCTATTTGTATGTATTCTTTGCTTTTTATTGAAGAAACACCAACAGTTAATTAATTATACAGCAGCTAATGTAGGTACCGTATGGTTAAAAAAAAATTGCAGACCAGAGTGAATGAATAACAGATGTGTGCAAAAACTATATGTGTAAGTAGAATAGTAAAAATAAACACAAGTACGTTGTAGTAAGGCTGATTGTACACGTAATGAAAAACCGCCCCTGCAAAAGAATTTGCTTCACTTCCACATATGGACTGTGTACCTAAGTTGAGTAGAAGAATAGCGTTCCAAGTACAGTCAGTGACATAAGTTGATGAACACAATAAAATTTACAAAACAGTAAAACACAATGAAATTTCATGAATTTAACTAATAATTATATCAGTTTGTGTACACGGTGTTTGTGGTACCTTTGTTGTCTCTGAATTCCATAACACAAGTTTAGTGCTTTAGGTACTTTCTTTGGGTTTAGAGCAATGTATGTGATGTTGTCCACATTTATCATAGCATTAACCTTTCGTAATTTTAATTAGGCTATTTTGTTATCTAGTAAGTTGCAATATCAACTTATTGGATTTATATTGTGTTTTAGGCACTGAATATTTTTTTTTCTAAGACAAAAACAAAGATAATTTATTTGCATAGACATGTGTACATCAATAATACATAATAACTATATGCATTTTGGAGGTAAGAATGTAAGAGATTAGATCATCATGTTTTTACCGTTTAGGTGTACAAATATAAAAGATTATAATAAAAAAATGTGAAAAACAGGTTCATAATATTTCTCTCTCTTTTCTGTGCTAGACAGGAAATGCTGTGTGGTGGTTTAGTCATTAAAGTACATCATTGTTTTATCTGTAACAGTCGCGACAAGTTATCACGCTGGGCTTGACAAAAATTATCGGTCGTGTACCCGTTTATATTGGTTATGACTAAAAGAGGCGCAGCAATTTTCTTACCGCGTTCATTGTTCATATTGTATTAAGAAAAAGTCGTCGACAGCGAAAAACCACAACAAATGATTTTTGACGACCTCCGTGGTCGAGTGGCGTACACACCGGTTTTCAAGGTGTCGCCAGCTCTGATGTCCCGTGTTCGATCCCCGGACGTGTCAATGTTGAAAACTCACTTTTCTACATTGTCTCGAGACTCGGTGTTTGTGGTATCTTTGTTGTCTCTGATTTTAATAACAAGTGCTATAACTTACTTTGCGTTTAGAGCAATGTATGTTGCGATGTCGTCCGCATAAAAAAAATGATTCATTTGTTTCTCGTTGCATTATGTGTTTCTGTTTCTAGTGCTAATGAAAGCAGCACTTAATGCCGCGCGTAATTAACGGGAGCGTACATTGTAAATTTAAATATAAATAACATCTGTTTGGTTGGCCATTACTAAATATAATATCTGTTTTGCTATCTGCGTTTGAACATTGTTATGTGTCATGCGCAAAATATAAATAATTATGGATTATTGTAAACCATGCTACATTTGTTGTAGATTTATAGTAGATAACTCAAAATATCTAGCTCTACTATAGAATATTTAATAGTACTATGTAGGTCCGATTGAATCCGGTTTTAAGTTTCTGGCTTGTTTATGTATAAAATTGTTTAACACGTTCACTGCCTAAAACGCGTATTGCATTCTAGTGCGTTACAAGATATAGTGTGACCCGGACTTTGTGTGTGCGGGGTACTTTTGTACTCGTAACACTACCGGGTTAGTGTTACTTTATTTACCTATAACTGTCTGAAATGTAATTTATTTTTATTTATTTAATTTGACAGATTCACAGTTTTTTTTGGGACGTACCTAATTATATTCTTTAGAAATGATTTATTTAGCTTAAGAAGTGAACACAAAATCCGTGTTTAAAATACAAAGTATCGTATCTTGATTAAATTATATTTTACATAGTACCTACTTAATGCTGGCTAGAACTAATCATAATTCCGTTAATCAAGTAAGAAAATGACAATGAAAATGACATTTAGTCCGCCTGATACATAAAAAAAGAAAAAAAAAAACACGTATTTTTTCTTTTATCAAATTAATTAAAAATAACAAAGTTAATGCGCTTCAAAGCTCAGGAGGAGGGGCTTGTGACGTCACATGTTGGTAAAAATTGTAGCTACAAGTAACGTCACGCGACATTTTCATTCACTGTATCTTCCTCATAGTTTGCTTAAATAAATAAAGAAAAAATACGTGTCTAATATTTTGTAATAGTCATATGTGAAATGTTAATTATAAAAAAAATGTCCGCACCCCTGTTTACATATGATTCTTACACAATCAAGTACCTTTTAAAGTTGTTTAATATTTATTTGGTAACAAAAGTAACACCACGAGTATTCAACTTCTAAAACAAACGCCGCTTCAAAACAGGCGCATTGCGACATTGTTCTCATTGAAGTCTTTTCTAATGAAAATTGTTCCTTTTTCTGTTTCTCTTGGCCATTAATTGTATCTGAGTATTGATGCTGTTATTTATAACAAGAGTGAAAAGTGAGATGATTTAATAAAAATATTGACGTATTCTTTTGTTTAATTTTCTTTGTGTAATTTGACGTCGAAATGTATTTTTTACACCGTAATTATTATGTTGATCTTCTCAGAATGAGGAAAGAGAATCAATTTTTTTGCAAAAGATGTAATCGACTAGTACAATAATAATAATAATACTACTGGCCAATAAATATCCCACTGCTGGGCATAGGCCTCTTCTCATGTAGAGAACGACCGAGCATTGATCACCACGCTTGCTCATTGCGGGTTGGCGATTTCAGATTCCAATTTTTGGAATCCAGGTTTCCACACTATGTTTACCTTCACCGATTGTCAATTATGTCTCAGAATAATTAAGAAACTACATATGACTTTGACAAAGTCACATTGGTTCTTGCCTGTAATGGTTTCGAACTTGCAACCATTTGCACACAAATCCATTGATTGAACCATTAGGACACCACGACAATATCCTAATTGTTAATTAATGAGTTACATTTTCCAGTATGGTATACATTGCATTCAAGTATTAAAAGTATTTAGTATTGAAGATTTAGGTCATCGGCATAGTCTAAGAATGACAACATTCAACGGTTGGACAATGTACGGGATATTAAGTTAAAATTGGAATAATGGAATACATGAATGGGTAAGGACGCCACTGGAATATGCGTGCCGCGCAAATTATACATACTGTAATTATTTGCTCGTATAGTGACTATCACGGCACAATAAACTGTATGTAATTATCAAGATATGTAGGTACCTAGGTGTAGTGTTCTGGAAACTATAGTTTTACGAAATATTGTGTGGTCTATTTCGCACCACATAATGTAAGGTGAATTATAAATTGGTTTTCATGATATGATTTTTGTATTCGTATGTTTAATATTTAAAGGGTAATAATTGGCTTAAAAAGAAATAATAAAATAGTTTTCGTATTAAAACTTCCTTTTGAACGACTTTCATCAAATCATTTGTTTTTGTAACTAGGATAAAAAGTCACTTACAAGAAAAATAAAAAAAAAAAATTTGGCCTCGCTGGATTCGACATTTCCTAACTTTCTACCCTGAGAAAAAATGTCGAAACAAACTCAGTCAGTTCTTTTATCGTGAGAAAATTCTTTAAATAAGACAATGAAATAATGCGGAAATTAAAATATACAAACATGATCAACGAGGTCTATTCTTTATAGACTCAAACTATTGTTAAGTATTGATTCAATTCTTATTTCGTCGACGACCCCATTTTGCGACGGTGATACGACTGTCTTCTAGGTATAAATAAAACATTCACAATATAATATTCCTTGTTTTAGTAACTTATATCTATCTTCCGTACATATTATAAAACAAAGTCTGCTGCGTCTGCCTGTCTGAACGCAATAATAAATAAATAATAATAATAATAAATATGGACAACATCATATACATTGCTCTGAACTCAAAGTATGTAGCTAAAGCACTTGTGTTATGGAATTCAGAGACAACGAAGGTACCACATACACCCAGACCCGAGACAATGTAGAAAAGTGGTTTTCTACATTGACCCGGCCGGGGATTGAACCCGGGACCTCTAAGCTGGCGACACCTTGAAAACCGGTGTGTACGCCACTCGACCACGGAGGTCGGCAATAAAATCAAAAAGTGATTTACATATGGTTTTTACTAACAGATAAAATGATTCAAGAGGAAGCTTTGTGTGTTTAATTAATTAATCTTTGGTCTATGCGAAGTCGGGATGGGTCGCTATTAAAATATATTACCTAGTCTTGTATTAATCTATACTATCTATACTAATATTATAAAGGAGTAAGAGTTTGTTTGTTTGTTTGAACGCGCTAATCTCAGGAACTACTGGTTCGAATTGAAAAATTCTTTTTGTATTGGATAGTCCGTTTATTGAGGAAGGCTATAGGCTATATAACATCACGCTACGACCAATAGGAGCGGAGCATAAATGAAAAATATTGCAAAAATGAAAAACCGTTGAAACTAAAACACGCGAACAAAGTCGCTGGGGACAGCTAGTTTAAAATATTTTGCATGATCTAAACATTGTTTATATTAACATTGTGTAAATCTCGAGCGCATGTAATTAATAACACATACGTTATAAGCACGTGAGTTCAATCTGGATCGATTTGCGTCGCTTTTATAATTGTTTCAATAGTTATGTATAGTGTTTGGTTTGCTATAACGATTTATATTTGTGTCTTTAAATTTCAAGCTTTGATATTATCTGTGTGTCACGATGTGTTGTGTGATGGCTATTTAAAGGAAGGTAATTAATGTTTGTTCCTTGATTTAATTGGAGTTTTGGACGACATAAAGTTTTACTCTGATTACATTTTGTATGCACCACATATACTTTGATTTGCTTGACTTCTCAAAGAGACTAAAGTAAGATTTGAACAGAGAGGAGTCTGTTTTAAACACGGTCTGTCAAAAAAGTCAAAGTATGTATTAAAAATTGTCGTCAAATAATAATTATTATTTACTGTGTTTATTAATGTAAATAATGTTGCCGTTTATATCCAGTGAGACTGGAAGCCGACCAACATAGCTTGGAAAATGGCTATGCAAAAGAAACTTCCGTTTGTATTTAAGACAATGAGGGTACTGTTAGCGATTTCGCCGCCTAAAGTACTAGTTACACTTGAGGTCCTAAATGGCAATTTCCATACTTTAGTGGGGTTTTAACAGCTGACGCACCAGTGGCGCCAACTAGTGAGCGCCTGTGATAACGGTAGCCTGTGATTTTAAAACGAAATCAAAAATTAATACAATTACAGATTTTTTTCGTTGTACAAACAACGATATGGCCTGTATATCGGTTGTAAGAACGATTGGTATCAAGAATTAAACAAACAAACAAAAAATAATCTCGTATGTCAGTACTATTAGGTACCGTTAAACTTTTACGGCTACAGTCACCTACAGTATCGAAATTCAAGTTTTTTTTTTCATTTGTTTCGAATTACAACGCGTTTTTGTAACCGTGTATTTTTCGTTTGTACAACGACAAAAAACTCACCCTGTATAATTCATTCTATCGATATAGAATCGACTTATCCACAGAGATGTTCGTTTATCTCCTACAAAGTTTCTGTTCGCAAGCAACGGGCCGTGGCGACGTCTGTCAAGATAACTTGCGGAGTAAAAACCAGGTTTTAGCGGTATTCAGCTAGGAATGGTATGGATATGAAATTTCGGATCCGGATCAAGCTGCGGTAAATTAATAGTTTTATACTGGCTTCAGTTACGGGTAAGGATTTGAAATATTTTAGGAATATCCAATGGGTTTCGAGTTTCAAATAAGATGGTTAATTTTTGTTAATTGTAAAAAGAAAAATACCTACAAAGCGTTTTAGGATGTCAATCGTGTGGTAACTCAGGTGGTCAATAAATACCTGATATAATCTATCGTTTTTTTATCTACTCTTATCTAAAACAATTAGAAACAACCGACAGGTATACAGAGTCAATAGACCGAGACGCAGGCTAAGAAAACGTAGTCAAAATAATTAACTAACGCGAACTTACGATTATCCGCGTGACATTTCGCCAAGCGTTAACGATGATAGAAATCGCTTAAATGACATTTCGTTTCGATAAGTCACATGACTTGGACTTGTCACTTCCATACATTTGAACAATTCGATCAGCATTCTCGGAATAGTTGACAACCACCATAGCAAATAAACCTGCTGGTACAATTACGGTTTCGGCTAGATTTTTATTTCGAACATCCAATAGTTTTGGTAACGAAACTCCATGGTATCTCTTTATTCGGCCGTCGTCAGCGCCAAGCCGTCGCGCTCACCGGATGGCTGCGATGTCCATTTATAATCGTCTGATATTCTCTCCAGTCTAAAGCGATGCGAATGACAGCACTTCGCTGTCTCCATATGATATGTGTATTTTTAGATCGATCACAGTTCAATACCCGATATTTGTCGATAAGTTTGGTCATGTTCCTATTTCAATAATGTCAACTAGATGTAAAAGCATAGTTTTGAATTTTCATTTCATTTCATTTCCCATAAAACCTGACTCGCGCATGCGGGGTTCCGTACCATGGTACAAGAAAAACACGTCTCGTGTATGAGGACCCCTTTAATTTTTAACTACAATGTTTTTTAGTGTATACTGCCGCCGCGTCAGCTCATGATCAGGGAATCCTATTGAATCTGAAACTAGTCGGGCGATCCCGAGAATATGCGTGAGTAAACCGTCTTGTTTTCAATGATTATGAATACTCCTCACGAAAGTTACTATACTATACACCATTACTAATATTACCTACTATTATTAGCGACTTCTAACATCTGTCATCACCAAGCAATGAACAAATAACTATTTATACCTCGTGCTTCAAAACTGTATTAACAGTCAAAATCTGTTATTCCTAGTTAAGATTAACGTTGCTCGTCGTTAGCTAGTTATTGTGTATTAATGACATAAGTTGTGCCGTTAATTTGACACATGGCTTCGGTATAGTTAGGGTTAGGCTTTACACAACTGATATCTCACGAATTGATATTTATCTGTCTTTATTGCACCATTGTGGGCGAGAGTTTACGTAGTAGTGTCGTCATCAGCGCTTCGCATAAATTGATAGTGACGGTGTGATGCGACAGTTCGGTTAATTTAGGTCATTTTCTAATTATAATAATAACTAACTGTGTCGTTTTATAGCTGTCAACTTGTAGTTGAAGAACATTTTATGTCAGTAAGTCTGAAATATTTATAACTAGCTGTTCCCCGCGGTTTCGCCCGCGTGGATGTTACGGTTATCGCGGAAAAAGTAGCCTGTGCCCTTTTTTAGACTCCAGCCTATCTGTGTACCAAACTTCATTTAAAATCGGATCAGTAGTTTTGGCGTGAAAATGCAACAGATAGACAGACAGAATTACTTTCGCATTTATAATATTAGTAAGGAAGTAAGGATATACAATATCTCACAATCTGTAAATCACACAGAATTACACAAGAAAAGAGAATGCAAACGCACAATATTAATGTTGTCATTAAACCTAGTAGGTAATAACAATTAAATAAGTAAAAAAAAAACCGAAAATAATAGCCGAAAAGTTTTTACTACAATAGATCTAAAACATAATTAAGGCGAATATTATTTGTAAAAAGTAATGATATACCGTATATTTTAAGAAATTATCATAAAGTGTACCTTAAATACAAAGTAGTACAATATATTTCAGAGCATAAAACCTGCATACAGTAAGGCAATTAGGTTTAAACGACTCCAATAAAAACTAGAATGCCACAAAGGCATTGAACGAACTGATTGGGCAAGCCTAATAGCTAAGTGCTTTTATTTTGTCCCCTACAATGTTGCACTGTAGAACTTTTAGAAATGACCTGCAGTAATTTAGCAGCAAACGAAAAAAAAAAAACATAAAAATTATTTTTATTATAGTTGTGAAAGGAAAGACAGCGTACAGCGTACTGCTGGGAAGTTTATTGCATCGTTTTTTTTTCCTTAGCCAGAGTATTTAGGAAGCGGTTAAGGGCGGGCCGAATCAGGGTGCTACCATTGTAATATTGACCTTTGAAAAGTGTTATTTTGTAGCCTATTTTAAATATATGAGTTTTGAATTTTAATAGGAAAAAGAGTTGTTGAAACAATAGATACTATTATAATACTTTTTTCTTTTGACTGACAATAGAAAATGAAAATGTTTTTGATAAATAATTAAACTATTTCATTTGATACTTCAATTAATTCACGCAACACTAACTTAAATGGACAGAACAGAGAAACAAATGTCACAATGTATTTTATTATAATTCGACCAAAAATAAGGACCAAAGATATCATATAATTTAACGTAAATAAAAGTTTATAATCATGACACATTTTTAGGGACAGTTGTAAAATACATATGCAATTGAATCCGGTAAGACTGGAAGCTGACCCCAACATAGCTTTGGAAAAGGCTATGCAGAAGAATATTATGTCGTTATTCATGTCGACTGAGCTCAAAGCAATCTCATATATTGCGTTTTGGCTAGAATATATTTTATAGTGCAATGAAAAAATTTAGTCAGCAAGTCGTGACGTGGCTGTCTGCCCGGAAGAACATAGAATTGAACGAGTTGGACTTGAATTTACACATACAAAACATTTAAAAATAATTTTGACATTGTTCTCATTGAATTAAAAGTGTGTAAGGGTTTTACTACTTTATACTCAAGATTAATCAAAGTAGAATCTATTGTTTTTTTGGTTGAAAAAGATTTGAAGACACATTTTTATCCCCAGACGCAAAAACTGTGTCAGTCTGTGTCATCGTAGCTCCTAAACGAATGTACCGATTATGATTCATTTTTTTCGTTTCAAAGCTGACTACAATTTATCAACATATTGCAATGTATATAGGGGAGAAGTGGCATCAAAGAGCCAGTTTTCTTTACGGAGGAAAAAATACTACATGTAATGAAAAAGAAGTAATTTTTTATTTTTAAAAATATGCTTTATTTATTTGAGTACGTAATTTCGTACAAAAAAAATTACTACATTTTTAAAGTTATCAACAATTTACGAAAAAAATGGGGTTTCTTAAATTTTACAACATATTTATGAAAGGTGTACTCAGGTTAGAAAAAAATATGGACAAATCCCCTAACACAATTTTGTCAATCAATGTGCTAATATTTCTTGTCAACTGTATACTGTACAATGTAATTGGTGGAGATGAAATAAACATAATTATTATTCGTACCCGGTATTTTGTGTTAAGAATAATTTCACGGGCAATTTCAGTGCTTAGCTGGCTTATTTTTGTTGTAGAAAAGACTTTAAATTAGATATTTGTGTTAGAAAACCGTGAGGTATATTTCATTTTATAATCAAGCTTCATTGACCTTTACCTTTACCCCATAGGTAGGTAGCGTCGAGTGTTACCTCTAATCAGACGAAATAATGCCACACGCCAGTCGCTTGTCTCTCATTGGTGGAAATTGACGGATGGACCGCATACGAGAGTAGCGAACCCAACGGATTAAAATATAAATAGCAAACTCCCTCATTAATACATCATTTGAAATTTCAAATGGATCTTTCTTTTATTTATCTAAAAATATATATTAGTCGTTTTTAATAAATTTTGATGTGTCATGGTGGCCTACTGGTTCAATGAACGAAATTGTGTGTACAAGGTTGCAGGTTCGAACCCATTAAAGGCAGAAACCAATGTGACTTTTTTAAGTTATATGTACTTTTAAATTATTCTAAGGCATCATTGACAATCGGTGAAGGAATGCAACGTAAGGAACCCTGGATTTAAAAAAATCTCAATGAGCGATCAACGCTCGTTTCTTCTTTTTATGAATAGCTTATAAATGTCTCACTGCTAGGCACAGGCCGCCTAGCAGTGGGACATTAAAAGGCTGGTATTATTTATAATGTTAATTCCATTTTACACCACGACGGTTTCTTTCCGCATTGAATCTATATTTTTTGTTAGCCAAAATATTAAGTTTATTTGTAGGTAATCTTTCAAGGACCTTTCAACTTATTTCCTAAAACACGTACCTAGAACTAATTTCAACTTTTTATGTAACAAAAAGTTGTCGTTTGTTCAAGACTGCCTAACATATTTTAATCAAACTTTTAATACTTGTTAATGGCAAAGATTACTTTTTTACGACCCTTAGAACTAATCTTAGTAAGTTTTAAAAGAAATTCCAGATTCCGGGACTCATTTTTATAGGTTTTACGTGACTATATTTTTGACAATGTAAGGAATGGGTGAGATGGAAAGTTTCGCGTCAAAAAGTAAGGGTTATTTTATACTTACTTGAATGAATTATTTTAGTCGACTGTTAGTTTTCTTTGAATTATGTATATGTAATCTATACTAATATTATAAAGCTAAAGAGTTTGTTTGTTTGTTTCAACGCGCTAATCTCAGTAACTACTAGTTCGATATTGAAAAATTATTTTTGTATTGGATAGTCCGTTTATTGAGGAAGGCTATAGGCTATATAACATCACGCTACGACCAATAGGAGCGGAGCATAAATGAAAAATGTTGCAAAAATGAAAAACCGTTGAAACTAAAACATGCGAACAAAGTCGCGGGGGACAGCTAGTAGGTTATATTTTTGTACTCACCTAGGTGCCTACATACCAAGTGCTCGTTACTTAATGTGGAGTCGCAATGTCAGGTAAAACTCTAATGAGATAACTTGTAGGAACTGTCACGACGCCAGCGTTTAGGTAATCCAGTGGAAAATAAGGTTAATCTTACCATCCCTATTATACATATACTAGTCCCCCGCGACTTTGTGTGTGTTTTAGTTTCAACGGTTTTTCATTTTTGCAACATTTTTTATTTATGCTCCGCTCCTTTTGGTCGCAGCGTAATGTTATATAGCTTATAGCCTTCCTCAATAAATGGGCTATCCAAAACTGAAAGAATTTTTTAAATCGGACCAGTAGTTCCTGAGTTTAGCGCGTTCAAACAAACAAACAAACTCTTCAGCTTTATATATTAGTATAGATAATAGGGATGTTGACTGCGTATGAAAAGTAAAAACATTGTCAGTAAGTTACCTTTGCACACATATATAGGGGAACGTAACCACTCCGATGAACATAGTTCTGTTAATGCCGGAAGGTGGCAGCGATTTTTATCTTTTGAACCATAGGTCAAATTGTAGATTTTTTAAGGTTTTAATAACGCAAGCAAGCACTAAACAGTCAGTGAAGAATTCATCGCAAAAATGAAGCTGTTTAAAATTGCCTTAAAGATTTATATCAATTCACATTTAAAAATTCAATTCGTTGAGTTTTGAGTGTGAAAAATAGAAATAGTTTTGTGAAATATGTCAGTCTTGACAAATTTTTTAGCAGTCAATATGTATGTCATATTGACTGCTAAAAAAATTGCCAGTAGTACAATTTCGACTGCCAAGTAATTAGCCAAACGGGATGAGAAAAAAAAACAGATCTGTCTGCGGTTGACTACTAAATCTCAAAAAAAAAAACTGCGTTGGAAATTTAAATGTATTTTAAGTTGTTTGATAGTAAAAGTACAACGATGAAGCACTGTAATAATTAAAAAAAAACAAACTATCAAATGTTTTTTTCTATTACCTTTTTTCAAAAATAGAATGAAAAATAAGAAGAAGCTTTTGTTTAAAGTTTTATATAATTTTACTTATAAGAAATAAGGATTAATTTATAAGAGAGTTTAGTTGCTAATTGTGTGTCGTTTAGGAGACGCCACTAAAGTTTCATCACAATCTGATCATTAGTTTAGCACGCATCGAGGTCAAACATACAAACATTCCTTTTTATATAATAAGAATGAAACTAATATTCATTGAAAAATATACGTGGTTCGACAAAATCCTATATACATATTCCTAGTATTTTAGGCGGGCCTTTGTCTAGTGGTTAGTGAACCTGACTGCTAAACTGGAGGTCGTAGTTTCGATTCCCACCCAGGACAAATCTTTGTGTGACGAGCGCGATCATTTGTTCTGTGTCTAGGTGTAATTCATCTATAATATGTATGTATTTAGAAATATACAAGTATGTTTATCAGTTATCTGGTTGCCATAATACAGGCTCTGCCTAGTTTAGGATCAGATAGCCGTGTGTGAAATATCCCAAGATATCATTCTTATTAATTTTTGGTCTCTTTGTTTCTATTCAAACCAACAAATTTATGCGTCCCATTCACACAAATGTAATACCTAAGCACCTTAACATGATACTCCGTCATCGAGAAGGCGAAGACAAGTGTAATGTAAATTTTGCGTCTCGGACGAGATTGGTGCGGGATTACTTCGTCCAAAGCCTTCAGGCATTGGAATAAATTATGCGTTGGACATTAAGCGTTGCTCCTCACAAGGGAACTTGTAAACGTAGTTTGAAACGACGGCAGCCCATCTATATCCTCCAAGGTTAACTGCTAATTGCCGTGTGTAGACCGCCTTTTATCATCCTTGAAGATGTTCTCAAAATATGACTGAAATAATTTTTGTTGATGGTAATTAGGAAGAGGAGATTTGAAATAAGTTGCCTAAATGTTAACTTGATCAGGTTATAGTGAAAAACATAAGTACTCGTCTGTCTGTCTATTACGCTTTCACGGCTGAACCGCTGAACCGATTTTGATGAAACATTGTGCCGTTTCTTGGGATAAACTTGGATCTCAAGAAACGGCGTAGGTTACGTTTTATCAACGGGGAGCGGGGCCGCGGGCAACAGCTAGTAATGATATAACCTAAATTGGCCAAGCTTTTGTTCTTAAGAATAACAGTAACATTTACCATAGTGAAGACGACCTCCGTGGTCGAGTGGCGTACACACTGGTTTTAAAATTGTCGCTAGCTAGGTCCCGGGTTTGATCCCCGAACGGGTCAATAAACACTTTTCTACATTGTTTCCTTTTTTACTTACTTTGACTTTCTACTTCCTTTAGCTACTTACTTTGGGTTCGGAAGAATTTATGTCCTACTGTAAAAAAAAAATAGGTATATTTACTGACTAGCTGTCCCCCGCGACTTTGTTCGCGTGTTTTAGTTTCAACGGTTTTTCATTTTTGCAACATTTTTCATTTATGCTCCGCTCCTATTGGTCGTAGCGTGATGTTATATAGCCTATAGCCTTCCTCAATAAACGGACTATCCAATACAAAAATATTTTTTCAATTCGAATCAGTAGTTCCTGAGATTAGTGCGTTCAAACAAACAAATAAACAAACAAACAAACTCTTCAGCTTTATAATATTAGTATAGATTTGGTGACTTGACTCATACGGTATTCACGTTACTTTATTTTTTTTGTTTCAGTATCTTAATCCAGCATGCTAACCTTGCTTAAATATAACTATGAATCAACATCAAAGAAGTAATCAACATAAATATATTTATAAGTGTTTAAGTACTTAGTTTATTTACCATCATGCTTTAGTAGTCCTTCAATGAATGTAAACATGACATTATGTCATGATGCAAGAAAGTACCGAGTAATAACGGTAGGTACAAGCAATGACATCTGACACAGGTTGTGTACATCGGATCCCGCGTCATTACCATATCTACCCGCAGTCGGCCATCGAGATAGCTCCAAATATGTTCCCCTGTGGAATTCACAGTTTTCACTACGCCTACAGTTCAAAAATCCACTCTATTGTAAAAGAAATACAGCTGGAATTTTATTTTGAGCCGAAGTATTTATATAAAGCTGTCGAGCCGTGTCCGCGTGTCAATATTTTTTTAAATATTCGAGCTCTATGCCATTCAAAAGCTTGCCAAACGTACAGTAACGTCGTTTGAGTTTTTCGTTGACGATAGATGTCAAAGAAAAACACAAACGACTGTCCTTTAAATTTTTTATATCTAAATCCGAATGTTC
The DNA here is from genome assembly GCA_932294365.1 of Diachrysia chrysitis. Taxonomy (NCBI): domain Eukaryota; kingdom Metazoa; phylum Arthropoda; class Insecta; order Lepidoptera; family Noctuidae; genus Diachrysia; species Diachrysia chrysitis. The sequence continues at coordinate 7,949,572 of OW028661.1, forward strand.
TTTAGATATTTAATATTTATAAAGGACTAGTTATCTGTTGCCCGTGGCTCCGCCCGCGTGGCTGTCGGTTATCGCGGCAAAAAGTAGCCTTTCATCAAGTAGGTCCTTTCTTACGATCCAATCTTACCCCATACCAAGTTTTATCCAAATCCATTAGGCGGTTTAGCCGTGAAAGCGTAACAAACAGACAGACTGACAGACATAGTTACTTTCTCATTTATTTTATAAGTATGGATATTTAAGCCTTATATTTGTTTTAAAGATCACGAATATTTCCAATCTTCTTCTTCTAAGGCCTCTCCAAATGAAGAATGTTGGCAGTCAGTTCTGCATGCTTTTCTTTTCTTTGGCACGATGGAATAGTTTCGCGACACTCGAGATTCCAGCCCACTTTTGTTGGATCCTCCATGACTTCTACCTGCGACTGAATATTTCCAATAAATATATTCAAATATTATTCTATTGTACTTCATTTTATGTAAGTAAAAATAAATGTTGTATCGCCTTATCTGTAATTTTGTATACCAATGCTTCCTTGGCAAAAACAAGGGCTATTTTTTCACTGACATTGATCGATTAAAAGCGGTTTTACGGGTCTGGTTGAGCGGGTAGCATGTATTGTCCATCAGCTGAATGAAAAAGCTGGCAGAGGGGGTTGATAGACCACTATGTGTACTTGAAAAAATTCTTAGGTGGGAAAACAAAGCTCACTGGATCATTTTATTATGTTAGTTTATGAGAATGATCCAAATCCATATTAATAATAAAAATGTGAGAGTAACTCTATCTGTCCGCCTGTTACGCTTTTACGCCTAAACAGCTAAACCGATTTTGTTGAAACTTGGTGTGGGGTAAGCTTGTGTCTTAAGAATGGACACAAAATACTTTTTGCGACACCCACACGGGCAACAACGTTACTAGTCTAAAATAATTATGTTTTTTGGTTATTTTATTATTTAATTCAACATTTTTTTTGTTCCAATAAATGATTTTGATTGATTTTTGATTTGTTTTTGTTTCAGGTAAGTGTGCAGAGTCACCATTCTAATCTAAGTAAGGAGCAGAAGAAGTATAATATTTCGCCTAGATCACTAAAAATATTTGTCACAGAATTTAATCAATAACTTAAAGTAGGTTGCTCATTGCTATTTATAAACTCGAACAAGTTATCTAAACAAATATGTTTATCGTTAAACTATTCTTAGAATCCTACACAAAAAAAGGCTCCAATAAGAGTTAAAAAACAAAAAGAATAAAAAATATACATAAATTACTTTAACACAAGCTTCCCAGACATGTAAACATCACATGATTTACACATTCACAAGGTTAGCACACGTATATGTGTACGTACGCCATAGATACGTGACCCCATGGAGTATGACGACGGTTGACTCTTATCCACCCCCTACCGGATAACACTATGTACTCACATTAACCCAAAAAGATTAACCTGTACTCTCGCATTACATATTCTTAATTAAGGTAGCATAATTTACTCGGTATAAACCTTTAAAATAGTAGCATTTAAATCATATAGCTTTTGTTAAGCTTTTGTAGAGCTTGTTCGTGTAAGGTGATACGAGGCTTAAGGTGTATGTTTAACCCTTAGAGGAAATGAGTAAACTATAGAGCGCGCATATTGAGTGTGAACTGTAGGCACTAGTACAAACAAGTAAAATCGTAAAATTTGTGTCAAAATGGATCGCTCCGTTTTATTAAAACTATCTCAAACCCTAATAATATCGGAACCATCGATATATTTGAATCGCATAAACGTCTGTCGGCGCACGGAAAATCACTAGCGTAGTACTTACAGCTATATTTGCTTACGTTTAGCGCAAGGGGCTACTAGCGATGCGGTACTCTATGCTTGTCTATGTTTACTTTAAGGTTTAACCCTAAATTCTGGTACATATGTAAGTAACCGATGGAAGGTCAGGTAGAAGTGGAGTGTTTGGTTTCATTATGGCGTAGTTATTGAATAATATTATTTAATAGTTTCAAGCGGCAAAGGCTTCTCGTACTGATAGGAGGCGTACTCTGAGTGTAGGGTTATTCGGAACAATGATTTATAATATTGACCCCTGGTTTCTGAAAGGTTGATCAACACAAAAATTAGTTAATCACCTGTCAAACCTCATGTTAAGCGCTGTGATTGGTTGTTAGTTATCGTGATCAGTTGATTTGACAACAGATTAAATTTAATTCAATCAGCGTTTTTTATTTTATTTATTTATTAAGTATTTACAATAAGCCTTATACTAATACAATGTCCCACAAAACCGTTTATACAGTTTGAATGTGGGTGTAATTACAATGATGACAAAATTGACAATAGATTTTTCTAATGACTTAACTAACTATACTTAGGTGGTTATGTTTAAAGTTACATATTCTTTAATAAACGTTGTTTTAATAATTTAGAAAATTTCTGTTTTTTTTATTAAGTAGATATATTGGAAACTATCAGGATTGTAGTTTAAATGTTTGTGATTAAAATATCATCCTGTTCTTTAAAGTATATTCAAACTTCTTTTTGAAGTTTCTGGGTTTGACTAATGTTGAGTTAGTTCCACGTTTTAAGTTTCTTTGAATTCTTTTTAACGCTAGATACGCCTTAATAATTTCGTGAAGCGCTTTCTTGCTGTACGCTCAACTTCAAGACAGCTTTGTCCGCATTTACTTGAGCTTTTTCAAAGAACTTGTTTCGCTATTATGAAGCCGTGAAAACAATACGGCTAAACGTTGTTACTAGAGCCTGTTTGCACAGCCTCACTCAATTAGGCGAGTACGGCTGAACTGCAGGAAATAATTCCAGCTATTTCGTCTCTCTTTTTTATTTCTCTTCGAGAACTTTATGCAAATCTACGAGCGAGGTGCCGGCCATTGCAAAATGTACTACAAAGTTATCTGGACCAAGTTTTTGTATGGCGAAACTTTTAATTATTGATTTTCGAAAATGTTTTGTACTAGTTACGCTAACTGGGCTTTCAGAACACGTAAAATAGTGAGTTTGTTTACACTTAAAGTTTGGCGTTATTGTTGGTGCGTTGCTCTTTGTGGCAGTTCCGAGTTTAATATTGTTTGATACTTTTTGTTCTGGGCTTCTGTAGTTCACTCACTCGGCCCAGTATTTTCATAAAGCCCTATTGCAATGCCAGTTCTGTAATATTGCCACAGTATGAAATGTAGAAATGTATTGAATATATAATACAAAAAAGTATTGTTTCGCAATACATATTTTGTATGTTGGTTTAGAAGTTAATTTTTAAAGAAAATATGTTATTCTTTTTTATACTTTATTCAAGAGAGAAATTTGGTGTATGCTTTCATAACGTTTTTAGGAAAAAATATAAACAGTGACTTGTTAGTCTGGACACATAATGCAAACTAGTATATTTTTTTTCTCCCTAATAACTTAAGTTTTTGATTAAAATGTATGATTCATTTCTATGCATACTAGATTTGGATGAGTGAAATTATTTTAAGACTTTTTTTGAATGAGAATGAAATGGTTGTTTTTGGAACATATATTATACGATATATTTGCTGCTAATATCAAGTATACCCAAATTCTGGGCATATAACCGAACTAACCGAATAAGAGATATCTTACACAAAAAGTTATGTAACCTCCTTCCTCATTGCTGTCACTTGGAAACGTGCCCAAAAGACTGGCAACATTGCTATGTCGAATGATAACACTTATTCTTTGACCAAAAAACATTTAGTTCGTGAAAATACCACATTTATTTTTTCACTTTGTTTCTGAAGTAGACTTATATCTGTTTTAAGGCTGGCTTGAAACTGTGGGAGCAAGATAAGAGAGAAATTTATTTTTAACTTAATTCAAGAGAACTTAATCTTAAAAGAATAATTAATATTTATTTGGGAATATTGACGGTTTAGTCACGCGGCGCCTGCTATGTCGCGTGTTGAACTCCACTTTCCAGTCATTCCGACTCGCGAGAAAGCCACCGTCGCGTCAGCTCATGATAAGGAACTTTGAATTTGAGTCATCATGAGATACCTTCAAAAAGTTTGAGTCTTTTTTTACTTTGAATTTCAAAGATAATCATTTATCAATTTCGTCTTCATTCTAATTGTACAAGTCGGTCTTGTAAATCACACATATTTCCGTAAAAACAATGAAAACGAAGACCTTCATAAAAAAAAAAACAAAAGCATGATATTTATTTGTTCAACATTTTATGCACACACAAAATGGAAACAACATTAGATATTCAATGTAAATGGAAACAATGTAGCTTTTTTTGGCGTTAAAAATGGCCAACCTTACTCTCCTTGTAGGACGCAGCTAGAGTCCCTCTCCAATCCCTCTCAATAAATAACCCCACGTTAATGTCCATATAAGGTTATATAAGTACATATAACTTAAAGGGTTGTAATTTATAGCTCTACTTAACTTTGGATATTAGAATAGCCAGCAAACAGCAAAGTTTAGATATCGATAGGGTTAGCTGCATGAGATTTTTGAATAGAGCTGCGTAAATCGGCCCTTGCATTCGACTGTCTTGGCTATCCCACAGCTGGGCATAACACTATAATATAATCTATACTTAATATATAAAGCTGAAGAGTTTGTTTATTTGTTTGAACGCGCTAATCTCAGGAACTACTGGTCCGATTTGAAAAATTATTTCAGTGTTGGATAGCCAATTTATTGAGGAAGGCTATAAGCTATTTTATAACATTACGCTGCGACCAAAAGTAGCGTAGCATAATTGAAAAATGTTGCAAAAATGAAAAAACGTTGAAACTAAAACACGCGGACCAAGTCGCGGGGGACAGCTAGTAGAATAATATCTCAGGACAATTCTTACACGGCCATCTGATCCCAAACTAGGCAGAGCCTGTATCATGGCAACCAGACAACTGATAAACATACTTATATATTTATAAATATATAAATATTATAGATAAATTACACCCAGACTCAGAATAAATGATCATGCTCATCACACAGAGATTTGTCCTGGATGGGAATCGAACTCACGACCTCCGGTTTAGCAATCAGGCTCACTAACCACTAGACCAAGCAGGCTATCCGACCTGTCTCCTGGGACTGCGACCTCACTTTCTGTCTGAAGCAGGTGCTTACCGGACACGGCTGTTTCGGGACGTTTCTGTGTCTTAACTGATTTTCGGTCGCGCCAGGTTCTGTATACAGAGATTATCCACCTGCGCAGTAGTTATTTCAGTGCACCAGTATGTGCGCTTTTAACTGCCTCGTTGGGCTAGTGGGAGCAAGCGTCACTGCCGAGCACGAAGTCTCGGGTTCGAATCCAAAAAATGTTACTGGGATGTTCGTTTAGAACTCATAGCTCAGTTTGGAGTCAGGAAGTTAGACCACCTAACTTTACACCCCCGCGCCTTGGAAAGCACGCAAAGCCGTTAGTCATGCACCTGGTCTATCTCTGGTCGTGTCGGATTGCCGTCCCATCGGACTATGAGAGTGATGGAATAGAGAGAGCAACTGTGTTCGCACATACACCCAAGCACTAAAATATCTCAAGCGCAGATGGCTAATTTCTGTTGAGAGAGGCTTCCGTGACCGAAATTCGTGCACTAACATAGTTACACTCTCTATTGAACGCTATTCCTTCACTCTTATAGTCCGATGGGACGGCAAGATAGGTGTCACGCGCACGATCGACGCGAACTGTTTAACGTGCGCACCGAGATACGTAGAGTATTGTTGAAATGGATATGGTCACCCCTCAAAAGACAAACAGTAGCAAGCGTGGCTTAACCTGTATAATCGATCAGTCTAAATAGTATTTAAAGTATTTTTACTTCGTAAATTTGAAGTATTGTCCTAATGGTTACTTTATAACCATAATAGATGATAAAGTGTATTTTATTATATGCAATTAAAACTGATAATGCCATTAAAATGATTTACTTGAATCGTTATTACACTTGTTAATGAGTATTTAAACATTAGTTAGAAATAACTGTTCTACCAATATGTACTAAGGCGCCACGGTCAAAATGATGTTCAAATATGAATTTCACTGTAGTCGGTCGATGTTATGAAATAACGCTTAAATAGTAGCTGTTCACTGCTTTCATGAATTCTTTAAGTACCTAAACTTCTCCCCTCCGTCCCTAGATCAAGCTGGCCCGAGCCGGCCAAACTAGCAATATAAATATGTCCTTAAATAATAAAAACGTAGATCCAGCCCTCCCTTGCTGTTTTTGCCTTATTAAGATTGTTAGCAACGCACTAAGTCGAGGTCCGAACCCCACAGGGGGTGCCCTTAGTGAACGTTGCTGACGTAGTTAGTTTTTCTGTTGCTCTGGCTGGAGGCCCTTAAGGTTCTCGCCAAAAGTCCGGTGAAGCAGTCAAAGTCTGCGCTCAGGCTAACTGCGAAAAACCTCATCCAAAAAAAAAAAGTACCTAAACTATACACTTTATATAACGTATACAAAAAAGGGTAGTTACAGCGCAAGTGTCGACATAAGGCAATAAAATCTTAGAAAAAGGTTTTATAATTCCTAGTAGCATTAATATTCAAACCAATTTATCTAATTTCCTATCGTAATAAATAGAAAAATTACAATTACCTCAGTTAAATTGCATATTTTATGTTTTATATCCAATTAAAACACAAAATGATCTACGAGATCGTTATAAACATATTTCATGTAACAAACACGTATTCACACTAACACACATACAAACAAAGGTAAAATAAACACTATGATTCCGCGAGGCTGTAATTAAAATCTGTGTGAAGCGGTTGCTAATAATTTATTAATTGCGAGTTTTATGTTTCATGAACGTGCCTTATCGTTCCTAGGGATGCCATGTTTTATTGATAAATTGTATTTTTGGTATTTAATTTTTTTGAATTGTAATTTTTAGACTGACTCTTGTCAAGCATTACAAACATACGCACATACAATCTCATATTAATAATCAATCAAATATTAAATAACATTTAAAACACATATGTTTTAAATAATAATAATAATACATTTGCCATACAAAGTGGCAATGCCGCCAGTCTTTTGGGTATACTTCCAGTCGACAGCGATGTGGATGAACTTCTTGACGCTACTTTTTACAGTTTTTTATTAATAAAGAGTTTAGTTTTGTTTTAAGTGTATATACAGTCAAGTTCGTATATATAAAAAAAAAACATAAATACGGTAGAAAAGTCTGTAACAGGTTAGATTACACAACTTAGGTAGCAAGTCAAATATTTGGTGTAGCATAAAATGGCAGACGTCCTGGCTAGGTTAAGTGGTAGCCTGTGTTAAGGTAATGTAAGTGTTATTTAATATTATAAAGAGGTCAAATATACCAAGTTCAATCCTAATTGTTTGGTTAAATATTTTTGGACATCGAATGCGAAATCGCATTACTAAATGGATGGAATTTTATGCATACCCATTACTTGTTACAAATCCTCAATATTGAATTCACAATCAATTGCATCCTGCGGCAATTTGGTCACAAAAATGTATAAATTATTTTAACATTCTAGGTCATAAACGTAATATTCTCTCACCTGTGTATACCAAAGTTTTACAATGTCACATTATTTTAAATTATACATGATTTATTTAAGTTGTTGCATGTTTTGAAGTTTTCTGCTCACATTTCTACTTTAGTTGCATCTTCATTCATATTCAATACCTACACAAGTTTTTTGAGAGAGTAAAATTTATTGTACGAGATAACAGAAGTAACATTTTAATTTATCTCTATGTGAAAGTATCATCCCTAACCCTTAAACTATCGCAAAGATTAAATAATAATTTGCGGTGTGGTCAGACCGGCCGGGCAGGCTACACTGATTGTTCCGCTAGCTCATCAAAATTCGCTATCCAAATTCAACTGCTACAACGATAACCCTGTTCAAATCACTGTCATTTTTATCTGTTCTTTCCACCAGGAAAATAGTGTCGCCTGCAATGTTTTTATTTGTTTTGTTTTGTTTGTTCACGTGTTAAATCACGCCATGTCGGCGAATTTGTGTAGTTTGTTGCTTGTTTTAAGAGTACTAGATTGAAAGGCTAGATAATGGTTTTTGTTGGATAGACATTACAAGGGTGAAACCTTGCTTCTTTTATCAGCAACGTATCGATAAGTAGGAACATTTTAATATGATAACTTATTGACAGCAACTAAGACTTATAAACATAGGACAGGTACTGTTGTATTGAACTTTATTAGATAATAAAATATTACGAAAACAAATTGTGGACAAAAATCGATACTTAATAATATAAATAGGAAAGTTAAAGTAACTCTGTCCGTCTGTCTGTTACGCTTTGACGGCTAAACCGCTGGACCGATTTGAATAAAACTTGCTATGGGGTAAGCTTGTATCCTAAGAAAAGACATAGGCTACTTTTTGCCACGATGACCGACTCCCACGTGGGCGGAGCCGCAGGCAACCGGCAAAAAGCTAGTCTTTGAATAAATATGTGGAGATACCTATCACAGTCCCAGTAAATACTAATCTATTAAGCTTTACAATTAGTTTAGGTTTTGTAATTCATGTCCACAGTTTAAGTTCAAAAGGCAAGCTTAGTCAAATACGTGACACTTTTATTAAATTAAAGTTTCAGGTTATTAATAAGTTAACCAGAAAATATAAACAACTTTTTTCCACCGAAATAAAATATGATGGTGTGTGTCTATTGATATTTTCTACTTTGACTAAGTATCGAACATCAAGGTACGATTTTTATTGGTTCGTGGATATCTTTGCCTTTCTTAAGTGCACTTGAGCGAACAAAGGACTATTGTTATTATTAGATCAATAGAGCTATTACGTATAGTATATTTCTATCATATCTGCTTCATTGCAAATGTTGATTACTTTCTTCGTTATAATTATAAGTATTTCCAACGCACTGGAAAGTGTATATTGCTTGATGTAAAGCGAGTTATAGGATTGGGATAAAGATTACTCACACGTAATTTTCTGTTAGTTGATAGGTACTTAAACTTTTTCGGTTTTGACTCAACACCTTGGATTTATATAAAAAATTCAGAGGAACGTTTTACTTTATATACAAAGAAAGAACTTTGCTAACAGCAGATTTTCATTTCCAGAACCTTTCTCGTTGTGTTTCCTTATTTTGCGGCACTTATTAAAAATAACTGTACCAATAATAGTTACGTTACCCTGTATTTAAGTCAGCAATTAATGAAAGTCAATATGAAACACGCACCGCCGAATGTGGGAAGATGCTTCTCTGCCTCGGTCTGTCGCAATCCACCGCGAGTCAAAGTAAACTCTAAGTTGGTTAAAATTGGGTTTGATTCTCATCACTCATTGCGCGATGCGTGGGTATCCGTGGTCGTCAGCGTGAGGGGTGATCCTTGATATCGCGCACCGTGGAAAACCGGCTTTATTACGTGTTGTCAGCGGTGTTGAGTTACCTTGAAAACTGCAAGCCCGTTTGCCAATTATAAAACAAATGAACAGAGTCCGGTCAACGACCGACATCCCCGAGAACACTAAACTTAATTTATATGTTCTGAATGTCTAATAAACAGTATTCTCTATACAATACAGATTCTGTCAGTGCTAGCGCTAACCTCATCTTTGTAGCAAAACCGCTGTGACGTTCCATTGGCTTGTCGCCAAGCACGCAGTATTTATAGTCTAATATAATGCACGCGGGTCTGTCTTCAATTGTAGTAACAAATTAGATTAATTAATAAAGAGGATTAAAATTAAATTTGTCTGGTGTAAGAGTATGTAGGCGGGTTAACTCGATCTAGGCTCGAATAAACGCATTGTGTTAGGACCTTAAAGTAAACATAGACAAGCATAGAATGTGCGCATCGCTAGTAGCCTCATGTCAAGCGTAAGCAAATTTTTAGCTTAATGTACTACTGTTATTGATTTATGTAATTTTCTGTTTGACGACAGACGTTTTTGTGAAAATATCGACCGTTCCGATATTATTAATTAGGGTAATATTGGGTTTGGAGATAGTTTCGATAAAACGGTGCGCTCTAATTTTACACTTATTCTACAATTTTAAATGTTCATACTAGTACCAACAGTTTATATCTACTTGATATGCGCGCTCTACAGTTTATTTATTTATTCCTCTAAGGTTAGGACTGACATGAATTGCGGCAGATTAAATTGATTTGACTTGTTTAATCTGTGATAATTTATTCAGCAAATGTGTAAAATTTTGTTTTTATACCTATATATTATATTTTTATGCAAAGACGCAATACGGTGCACTTATAGTTTTTATCCACACAAGTCCAAAATTTTTAATTTTACCTGTGTTTACCAACAAACACAGGTCAAATTACAAATTTTGGAATTAAATATTACAATGTAATATATAATAATATAATAAATGATTTCTTTTTTCTTTCTGAGATTCAGAAATCCTTTTTTTTACGTCTATGTAATGGTATATTCAATAATTTACCTACCTTCTAAAATAACCGACTGTCTCTCGTACAACACACCCTACGAATTTTTAGTCGTGATAGCACTTTCAATAGCGTGAGGATGATAAAAATAAATTTTCTAATTAATTTAATGGTGCTATAACAGTGATCAACGATTCGTCACCCTGCGGTTATCGATCAATGCCAATGTTTTATGTGTGCTAATTATGCCGCTATTATACGTTTACTCATTTGCTAACCAAGTTTAGACTAACCGCAGGTCTATTGACCATTAACTGATTTCTGCAATGTATTTTGTATTACCTCAAATTATTTTAAAAACAATAATAATTATTTTATTTTTAATTGTATTTTAAATGTAAATATACTACTTATTGAATCTAAGTATGTGTAAAATAATCTATGCGACCATTGCTGTAATCGGAATATAAATTGTTAACCTGTGAATTAAATATAATTAAAAAAATATATATAATTGTTGTTTTGTACCGACAAACAATCATTATTTATTATTAGATGACTTTGTATACGTATTATAAGACCTTGTTCATCTTGACAGATTATAACCAAAATATATTTTTTACGTAAATCAGAGCGTTTTAAAAACAAATAATTATAGTTCTATGTGACCTTTTGTGTCAGTCAATAAAGATTAAAGATTTTTTTTTCATTGTTCCTGCCAAAACTAAAATAAAAATTAAATGACAAAATGAAATTTAACGTTCAGTTTAAATAAATACGTTTAGTTGTTAATTTAAGGTTAACGAATTTTATATGTATCGTACTTATGAATCCTCATTTTTTATTTATTTTTACAAGTGTGGACAACATCAAATACATTGCTCTGAACCCAAAGTAAGTAGCTAAAGCACTTGTGTTATGAAATTCAAAATTATGACTTCTGTGTTTATTTTATGAACTTAAACTATGTGATACATTTTTCTGAATATTAAAAATTTTCTTCTGTTTAATGCGAATGCATATTTATCTCTACAAAAGCCAGTTGACATTAAACGTAAAATTAAACGACATTTTCATTTAACGTTCCTTTACAAGCAGAACAGCTATGACAAATGACGTACAGTCCCATTACGAGTATCAATAAAATTCAAATGCGTGGACTTTTAACGATATGCAAATTGTTGGGCATCCGCGTGACCATTATGGTGTTCAACGAGTGCTGGGTAAGCAGAAAGCCCGTTGTTTATATCATTTATTCTGGAACGATGACCATAAAGGGAGCCACGTTGTTTTTTGTGTCCACGTGTAAGCTTTATTGCTTGTTTGGAGTGAAATTTGAGTTTGTAAGCTGACTCTGTTAATAGTAGGCTGTTGACCTGGTTTCGATATCGCTATTTATAGTTGTAGGTTATTGTGACTATCGTAGTAGGCACGATGCTTATCATCTGGAAAGCGGAGCTTCTTTTTTTCTATTGAAGCTTTAACGTGTGTATGAGTCATGCGTATCTACCCCATGACGTTAAAAACAATAGTTGTGCCAGTAGTTAAGAACAAGACCGGTGACTTAACGGACAAGAATAATTACAGGCCTATTTCCCTGGCCACGGTCGTCTCAAAGGTGCTGGACAGCGTGCTTAATGTACCTACAATTAAATAAGCATATAAAACTGCATGACAATCAGTTCGGATTTAGACCAGGCCTGTCTACGGAAAGTGCTATATTGGGACTTAAGCACGCTGTGAAGTACTACACAGACCGCAGAACAGCTGTTTACGCATGCTTCCTTGACCTGTCGAGTGCTTTTGATCTGGTTTCTTACGATATTCTCTGGAAAAAACTTAATGACACCCAGTTGCCATCAGAAGTCATTAATATTATTAAATACTAGCTTTTGCCAGCGACTTCGTCCGCGTTTCCGTCGTTTTTCGTAAAAAAGTAGCATATGTCCTTCCTCACTGTTCAGTGGTTTTGATGTAACAGACAGATTAACTTTCGTATTTTAGTAGGGAAATATAATATATCACGTTACACAAAAATAATCCTTATAGCATGATTCAGTATTCACACGCGACGGCGCGATGGCTTATTATCGTATTTCATGTATAAGTTTAGTGTTTCTATACCGATTTCTATGATTCTTTTTTTATTGAATAGGTAATAATGTAAACTTTTTTTAATTAGGGATAAGTGAGAGTATAATAAACGTAAGAGTAAACAAATATAATCAGAAATCTCCGAACTGCTAAGCTATCGGGAGTTACACGTGTTATTGTGAGTCAACCATAAAAGATATACATATGCTGTTGTGGGATATTTTTTAGATAATTTTATGTAGAACATTTCCGTCATACATGATTTCTATGTAGCTTTAACCATTAAGGCTGCATACGCGACGGAAGCTTAAAAAATACCGTTTTCCCAACATTTCCCTTCACTGCTCTGCTCCTATTGATTGTAGCGTGATGAAAAGTATACTATGACCTGCCCAGGAGTATGAAAAATAAATGTACCAAGTTTCGTTAAAATCCGTCCAGTAGTTTTCGTTTCTATAAGGAACATACAGACAGACAGACAGACAGACAGACAGACAGACAAAAATTTTACTGATTGCATTTTTGGCATCAGTATCGATCACTAATCACCCCCTGATAGTTATTTTGAAAATATATTTGATGTACAGAATTGACCTCTCTACAGATTTATTATAATTATTAAATATTGTTATGGGAACCAGATCAACTGCGTTAGATGGGCAGGATCGTTTTCTAGTCCTTATGGACTGGTGTGTGCAGACAAGGGGGACTAAGTTCTCCTACACTGTTCAATCTGTACATTGATCAACTGATTGTGGAGCTGAGCAGCACCAGAGTCGGATGCTATATAGATGGAATATGCGTAAACAACCTAAGTTATGCTGATGACATGGTGCTGCTCAGTGCCTCAATATGTGGTCTAAGGAAACTAGTTAGCACTTGTGAGCGCTTCGCCGAAGCACACGGTCTCATGTATAATGTTGAAAAGAGTGATCGTTATGGTGTTTATGGGTGGTGGAAAAACCTTAGAAACGATACCTCCAGTCAGACTAAGGGGTGTGTGCTTAACAAGGGTACACCAATTTAAGTACCTTGGGCATGTGTTGACATCTACCATGGCAGATGATGACGACATTGAACGGGAGCGAAGAGCGCTGTCAGTGAGGACTAATATGATTGTCCGCAGGTTCGCGAGGGCCTCTAAGGACGTAAAAATTACACTCTTTAGAGCCTAGCACCTCATTTTACACCTGTAGCCTGTGGGTACATTTTACCCAAAAATCGTACAGCGCCCTTCGCGTCCAGTATAATAATGCATTCAGGATGTTGATGGGGCTGCCTCGCTACTGTAGCGCATCAGGGATGTTCTGAAATGAGAGTGGATTGTTTCTATACAATAGTGCGAAAAAGATGTGCATCCCTGGTGCGCCGAGTGCGGGCCAGCTCCAATAGCATCCTGGGTATGATTGCAGATAGGCTGGATAGCCATGTATTGAATCGTTGCTCCAGAATTTCATCGGGAATTATGAAGTAATGATTCAGTAAAATATTGTTATTATATACCCATAAATTGTGCTTTACTAACATAGATTTAAGTAAACATTGTTACTAACCCATTGAGTCTTGTTACTTTAAATAAAAATTTATTATTATTATCTTGTATCTCTTATTTTTCACGGGCTATCCTCAGTAGCAAGAATACCCGGTCTTTTGAAAGGCTTACGTGGGGACACAGGTCCAACACGCAGCGGCCTTGTTGAGAACTTTACTCTAATATGGGATAGGGCATCTACCAGGGGCCATTCACCCCTACTCTATGGGAGAACAGACATGAATGGCCCCAGGTGGATACAGAACTATTGTGAATTGTGGAGCTAAAACTAATTTGTGCTATGTTTAGGTATATGTTAGGTGGATTGGTTCTTTGAACAAAATCGGAAAACTATGGCACCTGCATTTCAACACATTGAAATGCAATCAAATGGACAGGTGGTGACTTGCCAGCTCACTAGATGGGCCCCCAAAACAACCGCCACTACAGGCAGCAGGGAGCAACAAATTATTATTTAACCAACTTTAAAGTGATCATCAATATACTCGTGCTATTTTATATCTGCATCACTCTATGGTTGACTGGCAGAGAATTCTTAGTCGTTAAGTCCGCCTTTGTGCTTCCTAGGTTCTTAATTCGACTGTATTTTTTTGGTATGTTTGTTAGGTGATCTCCGATTTCATCGGATCTATTTCAAAAATTATTTTTGTCTTCGATAGGGGTATACCTCAGAGGTTGTTGCATTGAAGATCGGTTTCTTACCTAAACCATAGGTAAGTTCCCTTCCATTAAAAATATGAATTCAGATCCCAATTTTATTTAACATGAAATTTAACTCATATAAAACAAATGAACGATTACTGTTAACGTTATTATACAATGTATTTATTGTTATACCATAAACCCATTCACCATGGTTTATGAGTGGCATGTGGCAGTCTGTCGGGTATGGTCTGACCACGAACGTATGGTGTAAATAACGATATTATCTGAATAATATTATTGTGTTTAATGTAAATATCTCGCATGATGTGGGTAGGAAGTACATACCATTAAGAATTACCATTTTTGAAATATCATTGTTCTTTTTTACTGGAGCATTAATAGGTATAAACGGTTCCAGGTATAAAAGGAAATGTCAATCAGAAACATATAATTAACTACGTGTTTTACGCGGCTTCACCCGTTTAGATGTCGGTTAGAGCGGCAAAAAGTCTATGTCCTCTCTCAGGCTCTAGACTTTATGTGTACCAAATTTCATTTAAATCGGTTCAGTAGTTTAGGCGTGAAAGCGCGACAGACAGACAGATAGAGTTACTTTCGCATTTATAATATTAGTAAGAATTTTATGATTTTGCCGTAACTTAAGCCGGTGAATGACGATGATAAGTTTAATTAAGTAATACCGAAACAACATTTATTATGTAGTCTTAGGGATTTTCACTTAAATTAACGATCTTTTGTGTTAGAATTAAAAGCTTTGCGTGACAATGTATTTCAAACAAAAACAATGATATTCCTAAACAATAGTTACTTTGTTAACTTAATAATAAAACTTGTTGACAATAATTTTCGTTTAATAATAAAGCTAAACGATTTAAACTGTTATAAACAAGTTAGTTTAATTCAGATATACCTTAGTTACACATAGCTTTTATTTAACTCCGATGTTTTTTTGTTTTCAATTAAAATTACTTCTTGACTTCTGAATGAGCTAAAATTTTGCATAGGTACCCACTTAAGATAATTCGGTGACAGTAAAATATATGGTGCCTTTAGTATTTTCGAGCTGGTCTGATAAGGGAGGTAGAACGTGGCTATAGGAACTGTGTAAAGAAACGACGCAACCTCATCGCGTTAAAGCTTGTTTGATTGCTTCTTTAGTGTGATCCTAGCTGATATAGAATCTTGAATTTAAAATAAATCCTAAATTTGTACAACAACAACATCATTTATAACTCGAGAACGGGTGGACCGAGTTTCATGATCTTTGATTTGTTCGATTCACCTCCATCCCAAATAGCAGATAAGTATAAAAACATCGAAAAAAGTCACGAAAAAAAATTGTCTTACGAGAACGGAGACTACTATTTCGGTGATAGTATGGACATCTATATTGTTACTACGGGGGTGAAACCGACGAGCATAGCTAGTTTTTAATAAAAGCTTGTTTAGAGAAGTAACAATAGATAAAACAATCACTTGAACAAAAACAATTTATTCTTATTGAATCAATTAGGAATTGAAGTTATCCGAACAGTTTGTGTATCAAAAGTAGTGTTTGCGATATAAAATTCAATGAAGCGGGAGTTTTGTAATAAAATCAAAGCGCTTACTGTTACAGTTGCTTCAAAGAATATTGAAATTTCTACAATGCTTTAGTACTAAGTAAGCTACGTAGTTTATTTTTGTTGTACAGTTTTTGTTTGATCATAAAAAGTACAGGCTTAGGTATAATATTAGAATATAATACTCTACTAAGAAAATTCACTTTTCTACATTGTATCGGTCTTGGGTGTTTGTGGTACCTTCGTTGTCTCTGATTTCATAACACAAGTGCTTTAGCTGACTTTGGGTTTAAAGCAGTGTATATAATGTTGTCAACATTAAAATTAAAAACCTACTAGATATAACGTTATTTATGTAACGTTAATGTCAGTTCTATACTTCTTGTATACTAATCTTTAATTGATTAAGGTTTGACAACTTCAGTCTGATGGGTGAATACAAAAATTATATCACCTCAATTAAGGCTTGATCGTAATTCTGAAGATAGCAGAATACTGTCTTAGGTGTAACTCTAAAATTAGCTAATCACCTGTCAAACCTCATGTTAAGCGCTGTGATTGGTTGCTAGTATTTTGGTCAACCAATCACAGTCATAATCAGTAGCCAAAGCAACAGATTAAGTTTATCAGCCTTTCAGAAACCGTAAACATCGCGAGTATACTTCGACTTCATTAGACAGGTATTACCTAATTTGAACTCAAACGGATTCTCGAAGACTTCACCAGTAAATTGTGAGTATTATTTATTATCCAGACATAATTTAGTACCAAAAGACCCACGCACGACAAATTGATTAATTTGAATACCAATAAGACCTTAAAAACTCGTTTTTCTGAGTAAAATATTTAAACATCTTTAAAGAAGTTTCTACGACATTTAAAACTTAGAATTTTACTTTGAACTTTTACATTCTGAAAGGATATTATTATTCATTTTTATGTACCAGTACTTGCGGGTACAATTACTGTCTGCCTTTCCAAGAAGATTTTTTAAATGTGCGGTAACAAAATTGCGATAAAATAAAAAGAAAACCAAGTTCCATGCAGTATAAAACACACAACTGCTAATTTGTATTTTTACAATTCTTACTTAAAATTACATTACAAGTTAGGTGGAGAGACATATATATTTTTAAACCATTTATAAAACCCTTCATGGCCTTCATTTAGATACAACACTTGAAAAGTTATAAAGAAAAATAAAATTTGGGATCAGTATCGCCCTATATACTATGCTCCAAAAACCAGATACTTATTATTGTTTTTAATTTTTATCTTCCCAGTGGCACACTCAAAATTGAGACAAATCTAACGACACCTCTTAAGCTAAAATTAATCAAGTCGTTTAAGCTACAGAGTGTGCCAAAGAAATATACATAAACCAAACCCTCGAAAAACATTTTTTTTTGTCGTCACACGGAAAAACACTTAAAACAGTAAACGAGCATGGTACGTAGAGCTGAAAATTTGCTTACGCTTGGCACAACGGGCTACAAGCGATGCGCGCCTGCTATGCTTGTCTTTATATACTCTAGGGTTCAAACCTTTTACATACGAATACTGTGTACCTCTAGCTACATTGCGGTTCTTGCAACAGCGAGTTACGAAAATGGACCTTATAGGCTTCTCATTAAGGTGTTGTCAAGGAGTTTTGTTCCTGATGCGTTTCGGTAAGGCATATTCGTTCTAGCATTTGTGCCGGTAGCTAATCTAATCAGAGAGCATGAAACACAGGTGCACTATCCCTTCAATCACTCTTATAGTCCAATGGGACGGCAATCCGATACGAATGAAGAATTTTTGATATCTCGCCAAGAACCTGAACTTTTACACGTTTTTTGTGTTGTATATTTCGTTTAATTAAAAATCGATGATTGGGAATTTTTATGAACTTTCTTTTTGCATTTTATCTGTGTATCTTAAAAACCTCTGCTCGCAGTGGGACAGTTACAGACTGATTTGAATTTATGACACAAATACTTTTTGTTTCTTTAATTTTAACACTAATTTTTGGTCAACTAATCACTTATCTAAAGCCGTCTTCCAACGTTGTCTGATATCGCGGATCACCCCGCACCGCAGACGGTGGAATGTGCTCGTCTCTGATAGCGCAGACGCATATGCCGCTGTCCGTCACAATCCGACGCGAGGGGAAGTATATCCTAAGTTAGTTAAAATTAGATTTGATTCGCAACAATCACTGTGCGGTGCGCGGCCGTCCGGTGTCGTCGGCCGTGCGGTGTAATCTGTGATACCTATGGGAAGCCATTTCATTATTAAGCTATTAATGAATTTGGCATTAAAACAAAAAACGGAGCTAGAACATTAGTTTAATATTAATTCAGCATTACACATCTTAACTTCGGTAAAACGTAGAGTATTCGATAGATAGTTAATTCTCAAACTATCTCCTAGATAGAAGAAGATATAGAAGAGCAGTTAAATCGACGTTTCAGAACATTCGTACTAAACCTACATTCGTTAACCGGTGAGCAATCTACAAGTTTACATTCAAGAGTTTTAGAATCGAAATTGTCTAGTGAAGGAATCGAGATCTCTCGATTTTAATATCCAGTAGAATATAACACCACCTTAGAAAAGTAAGTAATTGTTTAAGAATATTATTTTTGTGTTTTTAAAGGCTTCTTATTGTAGAATATTATTTAAAAAAAAAACAATTCTTAGGGTTTGGAAACCGAAATATTTCAATGACATAAATTTAACGCAATTAATATGCCCAACTTTTTACTTTGCAGTATGTCGACGTAAAAAAGATACGATAGGATACTTTAAAGCGAAAAATTTATTGCTCATAAATGTAAAAAAAAAACACCAACATAAAAAAAGCCATTGCAGGAAGTACAAAATACGTAATTTCGTTTTAACTTTCTTGGTAATTTTTTCTAATTATTTTCATTTAAAAACCAAACTAACATATCGATTTTGTAACCTTGTATATTTTTAAATCGCTATACAATTGCCGGATCCATTGCGTTACAAACATACAAAAAAATAACATACAGTCGAATCGAACCCCTCTTTTTGAAGTCGTTTAAAAAGAAAAAATTGTTTTGAAAGTCGATCCCTCATTTAATTCCCGAGTTGTCTTCAAGAATGTTTACAATCAATATACGGGATAATAATCAGCATCGATTTACCAATGGATTCGAAATACGAGTATCGAATTAACCGGCACATGTACGATAGGTTTCAAGTAACGATATTTCTATTTGGATTTCAAATTACGAATTAAGGAGTCGAGTTACGCCTTCGGAAGAACCGGAATGTAATAGAGATGTGTAAATAATGAACGCATTCTTTTCGTTCGTTCGTTTACAGATCGAGTTACAAATCATTCGGAGGGTGTTTTATTGATGTTTTTGTTTGTTTTGTGAATGAGAGTATGTTTTTCAAGGCTCGTCGGAAGTTTCCTTTGCTTACCCCCGGTTTCTAAAAGGCTGATCAACACAAAAATTTAGTACCTTGTCTTAAGGTGTTTATAATAATAAAAAAATGAATACACAAATATAGGTCATCGGATACACTAATATTGACATGTTTCAATTAATTAGGATTCTAGATTGGGTTGAATCGCGAGTCGGCTTTTCGTAAGATGTTTTTAGGTTGATAGTGAAAAGGGTACGCAAAAGATATATCTTTGGATTTTTATATCCATACTTGTAATTACCTTCTTCATATCAGAAGTTAATTTTGTGTTCGTCTTTACAAACAAACACAAATGAGTTACGTCGCACAAAGCATAAGCAATTTCTTGTTTGCCTCAAACTCTATAACTAAACATTAACATTTGGAGTTCATTAAATCCTTTGCTAAAATTACTCGACTAGTGATGTAGCTTCACTATTTTAGCCGACGGATGTGTGAGGTTATTTAAGGTGTGCTACAGTGTAAAGCGTACTTATTCTCGTGAACTAAGCTTCGTCTAGTTTGGTGCAACACTACATAAGTTGAGTTCCCCCTTGTACATCGTTTGTGGGAATGTAGATAGATGTTAGCAATTTATTGTTTTATTTAGGAACTTTAGTTTCGTTTGGACTACATAGTTTTAATTAATGTCAATGTTTGTTTATTGCTGAAGTACTTGTGTTTAATAAACTAGTACTGGTTTTCAGCTAAATGCAGCGCTCGTATAAAATTACCACAAAACAATTTCTTTTTTATGAATTTCATAAATTGATTGAAATTTGAATAACTGTTAAATAATATAACAATAAAGTCGACTGCAAATGTCAAATTGTAAGTCTTTCACGAGAAACTCGGCTTGTTTTTTTTTCATGTTACGACCATGAAAAATTTATACCTTTTTTTATTATTATCCTAAAGGCCTTCCTTGAATTTATCCAACTGTCACTTCCTGGTGTGTCATTGTCCTATCGGTATCACTGTGTCACGGTCCTGGGCTATTGTTGTCTATATATTTTTGTAATTATTTTAATACTTATTTTCATACGATTACGGTTCAAACCAAACATCTTTCTTGAATCAGCTTCCTTTATAAATGTAGAACATATAGTATAGTGGTATTGCTCAAAGAACCGACGCCAGATGGTCATTATGAAAGGTTTTTGAACGGCCACGAATTGGTCAGCGAAGCGGACGGACCCGTCCAGTAGAGTTGAGAGTCTGTGAGTATGCGGATAGCCACTACATGCAAACGGCCATTAACGTTTAGGGATGGTCTTAGAGTTGTGAACATTTAATATTTCCATGAAGAAATATAGGAAATATATATAGGGGCAAAGAACTTCCCATTTTGAAGGTATATGTCTGCCGTACCAAGGGTGTAAGCCATTAAAAAAGTAATTAATTAGTAAGTTGTGTTCAAGTTATATGTATACTAGCTGTTTCCCGCGGCTCCGCCCGCGTGGATGTGAGTTATCGCGGCAAAAAGTCGCCTATGTCCTTTCTGCTCTAGAACATCTGTGTATCAAATTTCATTTAAATCGACAGTTAAATTCGCATTTATACCTAATATTAGTAAGAAGAAGATATCGAATTTTGTGTTTGCACATTATTTTTGCTGTTCCTGGGGGATTACTCTTGAATGAATTTTAATTCGAATACAATGCCAATGCAAAATTGTTATTCGTCTAGCAGGCCTACAAACAACACACAGTACAAAAAGATTCTAGTAAGTTAGTTACTTCTATTTTCCGTTTTTTTTTCGAGAAATCTGAATCACGTTTACACTAAACAATTCACAACAAATCAATTTTGTATTGGAATTTTATTGGAATTAAAATTAATTGAAGAGCTGGTTGCCGTACCCCTTTGCTACATTACTGGGTTTCTGTCGTCATCAACAGACGACAACCAGCAGCTACCCGGTTGACGGAAACGGGAAGTCAAATAATAAGCTTTTTATTTTATAAAACTTATTATTGTTAATGTTAAAATAAATAGATTTACCAAGACGAAAACAAATACGTAGAAACTAGGATTTACACAACAATTTTGCGAAAAAAAGATATCTACATTTTGTATCTTTCTTTTCTTTTTGAAAAATAACATTTTACATTTAGAACTAAAATGATACTTGAAATTTCTATTAGTTTTATAACTTTTCCATTTACGGGATTAAATATTTCGTTGGGGAATAAAAATAAGTAAAATAAATTCGGATTCATAGAAAACATTTTACCCGTTTCAAGTTGTTGTAACTTTGTTTTTTAGTGTAATCTGCGAATGTTTTGTTCATGTTTTGCGACCTTTTTTATAAGTATTATTTTGATCATTAACTTGATATCTAACAATGTTACTAGTGTGAAACTGTGACATGTAATATTGAAATGTGTTCAAATTCCGATTCATTTTAAATCCAAAGAATTTATTACAAAAGTTGGCGTGAAATCTATGAATAGCTTGCAAACGAGGCCATTGACTTTAAAGGCCTCAGGTACCTGCCAAGCATCAATCAAAGAGATTAAGCCGAGCGTGTCGGATGAAACAGGATTAGTGCAGTATTTTTAGGGTTTCGTGCGAAAAATTTATCACAAGTCCCTTTCTCTGTGATTTATTGTTCGACATTTGTAAGTAAAAATTATGAGTAGGTATGGCTGGACGCGATATGGACCTCGGAGGTCTAAGGAATCCAATTTTTTACTCTGAAGTATCATGGATCTCTTACACGATTCAGGAATTAATTTGGCTAGAATAGATTATAGTGCATGAATCGTTTTGAACTTACTACTTATCCTAAGTGTTTGCATAAAAGATTTAAAAGCGTCCTAGCAAGGTACGGAACTCAGAACGCTCAACCCGACTCGCACTTATCCACTCTTTGTATGTATTATAATACTCGTCTTTCGCGTTTACGTTCACAACTTTAGCTTTTATAGATTGTTAAGAGCCGTAATTATTATCGCGTTACAATAACATTATAGGTATGTATAGATACTATTTACATTTCTTTGTTTTTTCATCAATGTAAATATTTCTACCTTTTATAGAATGATTTTTTATAGGAACTGGTTTAAGATGACACAATAAACTTGTAATGGAATAAATGCAATAAATTTATTTGGTGTTATTTATCTATACTAATATTATAAAGCTGAAGAGTTTGTTTGTTTGTTTGTTTGAACGCGCTAATCTCAGGAACTACTCGTTCGAATTGAAAAATTCATATTGTATTGGATAGTCCGTTTATTGAGGAAGGCTATAGGCTATATAACATCACGCTACGACCAATAGGAGCGGAGCATAAATGAAACATGCAATGCAATGGAGTTTGAATTAAAAACAAAACAAATCTTTAATCTTTTAACCGTAAACTTTTAAATCACACAAAACATGGACTCGCAACTTAGTCGCTTCAATAACGTGATTTAACTAAACTTTCAAAATTACATTACGGTGCACTCCACCATAATGAATTATAAACATTTTTATAACTAGCTTTATTGTATTTGTTTTCTGTCTTTCCTGTCCATCCAAAGGTTGTCTGGAAGATATTATTGTTAGCGATAAGACTGCCATTGTACCCTTATTAACTTTATCTACACTAATATAAAGAGGAAAGATTTGATTGTTTGTTTGCATTAAATAGGCTCCGAAACTACTGACCGATTGGAAAATATTCTTTCACTGATGGGAAGTCACACTATCCCCGGTGACATAGGCTATATTATATTTTTTAATTTTGAAATTTGTGTGAAATACCCGTGCTAAGCCGGGGGGGGGGAGAGGGGGGAGAGGCTGCTATCTCATATAATACTGTATCTTTGGTCATGTACAATAAAGAATATAAAAATAAGAAACAATAATTAGAAATACTTAAACCTTTTGTTATGCGAATTTAGCGATTTAAGCGCCTGACCAAGATTCTGTGCCGGTGAGTGTAATTGCAGTTTTGTTTTAATCCTTTTGTATAAGCCAAGATATTCAATGATTTATTTATTTATTACTTTATGTACACACAACAGACAAACAATAAAAAAACATATACAAAGCAAATAGGTACAAAGGTTCTGGTTTCACTGCTATTTCTAGTGAAATTTCTGCCAGAAGATCTGTGACAGGATATATTTAACATAGATGTTATATTGAGTTGAATAGTAAAAAAAGTGTTTGTCCAAGATTTAATAAAAGGTCTTACTCAAAGATATATGATTTAAAAATGACATTATGTCAAAAAACATTTAACAATAATTTCGTTCATTTAAGATAAGTGTCATAGTAAGCTTATCAAGGGAGGAAAAATGGAGGATTTTCCTGTACTTTAAGACAACGTGCTGGTAAAAATATACCTCCATTATGAGTCAAAAATGGGGCGAAGTGTCAAAGTGGCCATCTTGTGGGTAAAGGACGAAGACATTAGTTAGGAGCAAGATAATAAGAGGGCTCGGCTTAATCATAAAATCCTTTGCGCCTGTTACCATCTTTCGCCTACTTACGCCAGTGTAGAGGGAGCTGTATTTCTTGATACTTTAATTTTCTTTGGCGGGTAAAATTACAAGACTCCGAAGTTTTAATTCAATATTTAGTATATAGATATTGTAGTGTTCATTTTGGTCTGCGTTTTAATAGGGTGAGTCTAGTATAACAAAAAGTAAAATAAAAAGAAAAACTTTTTGTCTTTTTAAAACAATTTTTTTGTATTATTTGTTGCATAATGTTTATAGCAAGAATATATATTTTATTAACTAATTGTATTTTACCTCAAATTGCCAAAGTATCAAGACCTTTTGCGCGCACTAGCGAGGTAGGTATCTAATTTTCTTGAAACAAAATTGGGGCACAATGTGCGTTGCGTGCCACAGGCCTGGATAATCGTTACTAATGAATAAATAAAATTAACCTTGTCGTGCTCAAGTCATGCATTTACCGTCACCTTGTACAATAATTAATTTAAGTAACAAATTATGTTCGTAATTGTTGTGAATCGTTGGAAAAAGTATTACCTAACTTACGGTTGGTAAATCAAGCTGTGATGTGAGTCAAAATTTGTGAATGATTATAAATTTCTATATAGACACTAGCTGTGCCCGCGGCTTCGCTCCTGTCAACAGACTAATTACCTTACCTACCTAACTACCCTACCCTACCTGCCTACCCTACCCTACCTAAAACAGTCCGTGGGCCTTAAGGAACATACAAAAAAAAATAGCTGAATTGGTCAAGCCATTTTCCAGTTATGCGCTTAGCAACATTCATTTTTATTTATATAGATTATGATAATTTATATCTTCTTTTATCAAATGTTATTGCACCTACCAAACCCATCTTCACACCGCCTTTGTACCAATTTTATGACAAAAGTTTAAATAAATAAATAAAGGAATAATACACATAATATCTCGATTTATTATTTATAGGTATTCTCGACGTTTCAGCGCCTTTTCAGGTAATCGATAAAATTTTACGTAGTGAGCGATGATCCCTATGTGCGATTTATATGAAAGTGTACGAAAGTATGGGTACTTATTATCTTACCCACTGTTAGTCAAAAGCTTTCTTCCACTTTTTCCACTACACTTGAGCCATGTGAGTGAGAAATCTTCCCTTAAACGATGGCCTACTTAGTTAGCTGCCCAGCACACCACCTGCACACGTGAGGACCTGTACAAGGCCATGGGTGCAAATTTAACTGCCATTGATCGACACGCTTAGAAGATCTTTGTCTATAAGTAGAGAGCATTTGACCTACTTACTCGTTCAATGCACTTAGATGAAATACGTAAGTTTTAATGAATTATATAATTTGGCTAGGATCCCAGCTGCCTATGATCTGGCCGACAGCGTTCTAAATACTTTGAACGATGTTTAGAATGTTTATTTATTTTGTATATCCTTCGGAAATCTTGGTATATTTTGGTCAAGGAAGTAATTTGGCTTTAACGAGTTAGGTATATGTGATTTGCGAACTAATGCGGTTGAGTAGCTAATAAGCATTCTACGCATTCAAGCTGTATACAATAAAATTTTGCACTTGGCTTAATTCATCAGAAAAACTAATAGGTGTTTTATATTTTTTTGACGACCTCCGTGGTCGAGTGGCGTACACACCGGTTTCAAGGTGTCGCCAGCTCTGAGGTCCCGGGTTCGATCCCCGGCCGGGTCAATGTAGAAAAACAACTTTTCTACATTGTCTCGGGTCTGGGTGTTTGTGGTATCTCCGTTGTCTCTGAATTCCATAACACAAGTGCTTTAGCTACTTACTTTGGGTTCAGAGCAATGTACGTGATGTTGTCCACATTTATTTATGTACACAGTTATGCAATAAATATATGTCCCAGAAGCCTTTATTTTCAACTTCTGTTCATCCAATACATGCCTCTTTGATATGTGTGTCTTTGTTATCTTATTTTATATCTCAACTAAATAACGATTTATTTTATTCGTTACACTCAATATACACCCAAATATGTCGGCAACACAAACTAATTAAAAATCAGTGTCTGTATTCAAAAGTCAGTTCATCGCATCCTCAGACAGCTGATTGCATCGCTCCGAGGCAGCTGAAAATTCCAGAAAATAGCAAACTTTATGCACCGCTTCCATTGTTCATTAAAATAATTGTATCAAAATAAACGGGTCTTAAATGAGGCCGGAAGTTTTCATAACGAAATGAAAACTTAAAAAGCAAATACATTATTTAGTACTTTACTTCCAAGTTATTAAAAAAATCTAGTTTTTGTTTTAAAGTTTGATTTAAAAGTAGTTATTTTTGTAAATGTATTTGTAATATTTTTGTAAAGAAATCTGATCGCCGTCTTTTTTAAATAGGGACTAGCCCACCATTGCAACTCCTGTAAGCCAAGATCTACAATGAATATCACCGAAACAGTTAAGCTCGGTGTGTCCCAGGGAAACGATTGTCTGTCTTGGAACCCGCAACTAAATAAATCAGAAGTAGTAAATAGGAGGAGTAGAATAAGTAGTTTCCATTGCCATCTAAGTGATGATGTATTATCATAATAAACAAATACTAATAGACATTTTTGACTGCACGGATAGCCGAGTAGGTATAGTTCACCACGCAAATTACCACTGTGCGCGACGTGCCGCGAGTTCAATCCCCGCATGGGACAAGCATTTGTGTGATCCAAGTCTGGGTGTTATTTGTATATGTGAATTGAATATTTGTGAAACCCTCCGCGATATAGCGATTAAATTCATTAGTGCGGGAATCGTTAAAAAAAAAAATATTATGTCAAGAAGATGAGTCAATGGGTGAAAAATACCATAACCTTTAAGACCTGCATTAAACATTTAAATGGAAGAGTTACAAATATATATATATTTATAGACTAATCCCAAAAGCGTCTGAAAGTAGAGGATTTATTCATTCTCAATACGAGAGTTGACCTGGGATTTACAAATGCCTATAAAATTCACCTTCTTCAATGTAGAGGCTTATGTAGATCGCATCCCTTTTAAGCTGCGCCCAGACATCGTGTAATATAACCGCATAAGTTACTGTTTAATTTCAAATGCATTTATACTTTTATGTTCGTATTTTTTACGTACGTTACTTTTATCCGGTATTTGATAATTTATATATTTAATATAAAATAATTTCTATTTTTTATAATCACTTGAGATCAGACGCGGACTGAGCCGCGGGAAACGGCTAGTACACAATAATACGTGAGATTTAAAACATACAAAAGTATTAATAAGTTCTTCTTGTGCATGTAGGTAATTATTTTTAGTAGATACGATTTGTACTAATTAAGCTTCCTAAGCCTGCTTTATTTCGAAATGTTATTTAGTTAGGCGTCAGGCTAATCCGACTTAATGTGAGAAGTTCACAAACAGAACTAATGCAAATCCTCGCTAGGTTTCTGAAATACATGCTAAATAAAGAGATCTGTTTATTTAAAATGCAGTTTAAATGTTGAAGCGGAAATTATCTAAACTAGTTTTACAAAGTTATCTTTATCGTACGAATATGCTGACTTAATTATATGAATTAAATTTTACACGGAGAAATGTGTCTTATTTCTCTTTATATATATAATTTCTCATTAAAGATTAAAATAGCCAACTTTAAGACTTTCAAAATTAGGATTACTTAAATTGATTACTGACATTTCTTACCTAATAATGTCAAGATTTAATTGTTGTTTAACTACCCGTACTCAGAGACGTCACGGTCCACAGACGGTAACAGTTAGAAGTAGGTAATTATGTTACATGTGTTTTTAAGATTGTAATTATATGACTGCGTGCTAGTTGACTGGCAAGTCTTTTAACTTCGTTATTACTTATTAGTAATTCGACTGGCCTGTTGGTCTAGAGGTTGGTGATCCTGACTTCTAAAACGGAGATCGTGCGTTCGAATCCCACCCAGGACAAATCTTTGTGTGATAAGCATGATCATTTGTTCTGTGTCTGGTTGTAATTTATTTATAACTACCTGTCCCCCGCGACTTCGTTCGCGTGTTTTAGTTTCAACGGTTTTTCATTTTTGCAACATTTTTCATTTATGCTCCGCTCCTATTGGTCGTAGCGTGATGTTATATAGCCTATAGCCTTCCTCAATAAACGGACTATCCAACACAAAAATAATTATTCAATTCAAACCAGTAGTTCCTGAGATTAGCGCGTTCAAACAAACAAACAAACTCTTCAGCTTTATAATATTATAGTATAGATATGTATGTAGGTTTTTAGAAATATATAAGTATGTTTATCAGTTAGCTGGTTGCTATAATATAGGCTCTGCCTAGTTTGGGGTCAGATGGCCTTGTGTGAGTTGTCCCAAGATATCAAGAATTTGCTATTTATTTAATGTTAAATAAAATAAATTAAACTATTCTTTAATTTAAAACTGTATTTGAAAATTAAAGGGGTTCCGTACCATTTTAAAGAACCCTTCATATACGAGTCTGAATAGCACTTGGCTAGTTTTTTTTCTTTTCCGGTAATTCAGTCGGTGTGTGTATGAATAATTTGTAAGAAGAATTTCAAACCATCAATCAATTAACTCAGGCTATCGCGGTCCACTGCTGGACTTAGGCCTTTCCAAAATTGCGCCAAGAAGAATTTACGCCTCTTGAATCCTGTCGACATAAAATAAACTTTGCGAGAAAGCTATAGGTATAAAAAGGTAAGTTTCTACTAAGGTCTTTTCATTTGGTGCGAAATGGTAGGTTATATAACCACATTCTGGGAATCAAGGGCGACGATTTGACTTAAAAAGGCGTCGACCTTATCCGGGAAGCCTATTTGGCTGTGGCCTTCTGATTTTTGCCGAATTCACGTTCCACGAACCAGAAAATTGCTCATTCTTCCCTTAAGGTTAATTTCCAAGGCTTTCATTAAGTTATTACGATGTTTGAAAGGTATTCGCTCATTTTTCAAAGTTAAATTATTTATAAGCTAGTTAAAAAGCTTGCCCAAACTAATCGAAATAATTCGAATTTCTGGAAAGTTAAAACCAACTCTCGGGTATACCTAACTATGACTACAATTGAGTTCTCCTAAATATTTATTACTGGTTTTCTTTAACCTTTAATATAAAAACTTTTCAGTAATAATAAATCATTACCGTCAACTGAAGTTTCAGTTGGACATGAAAATGTTGCATTGCACTAGGTATTATCAAAATCGGCAATCGACATGACAACACTTTTTTCACTTTTTTACCTTGGCATCGCCTGTATCACAAGCCATTATAGTTTACTTTCATCATTACTTGTTACTATAAATATGCGAGCCACTATACACAATGTTTACAATAATTAAAAACAAACAGTAGCAGATTTGTTATTGAAATTAAAATAGCTTCAAAGTACAGGTTCAAAGGCAGAAACTGACACGTATTTAAAGATATAAATAACCGATTAATCAGAAGCAGAACGCACTGCCTAGCCAAGTGACATTTATACAAGCGTTAACGCCGATCGAATCGCTTAAATGTATGGAAGTGACAAGTCTAACTCACGTGACTTATGGAACTAAAATGTCAATTCCATACATTTACCCCGGGTTTCTGAAAGGCTGATCAACTTAATCTGTTGTCAAATCAACTTATCACGACTGTGATTGGTTGACCAAAAGACTAACAATCAATCACAGCGCTTGAAATGAGGTTTGACAGGTGATTAACTAATTTTTGTGTTGATCAACCAGAAACCGGGGGTAAATGTATGGAATTGACATTTTATATCGATATCCTTGCCCAGCGGGACAATATACGCTAATTAAACACAAAAATACATTTAAGCCTTTTTATATTAAAGTATTTCATTTCGTGACTTTGGAAGCACAAAGATAAGTCACTTGAAAGATCCTTAGAAGAGGTATTCAACCGTTTTGATGTAAGTAATGTAACAAGTGTTAAACAGAACTCGAGTGATGTGCCGCCAACTGTGAAAGTTGATTTCCTTTATATTAAACATTTTATTTACGCACCGGTATTTATTTACTCGTTATTTTTTATTCAGTAAATATTACTTGAGTAATTTTTTGGCACGATTAAAATTTCTGGGCCCATATTTATTATTGTACGTACTGTTCTACCACTGAGCGTAGACCTCGCTCCATTTTCTTCAGCAATCTTGGTTTTGCGAACAGTTGGAATCGTTTGACAATAAACTCCCATTGATTTCGAAGTTGATAGGTAGATACTTATTAAAATTAAGGCTAAATATTTTAGCAGTAAAAACTTGTGGTAAAGTTCCAGTTTTGTAGAAACTTCCATTATAACACAAGGGTAACTTGTCGAAACTAAGTATATTATTTTAATGCTGTAACTCTCATGGTAAAAAATATAAAAAAAAATATAAAGAATCCTTACTAATATTATAAATGCGAAAGTAACTCTGTCTGTCTGTCGCGCTTTCAAGCCAAAACTACTGAACCGATTTAAATGAAATTTGGTACACAGATAGTTTATAGCCTGAGAAAGGACATAGGCTACTTTTTGCCTCGATAACTGACATCCACGCGGGCGGAGCCGCGGGAAACAGCTAGTATTCTATACATCTATTAAATAAGAACAGTAAAATTTTAGATAAGTTTTTTGTACGGTTTTTACTGCTGTCATTTATTATTTTACGTCATCTACGACTATAATCGCATGCATGTTGTATGTTTAGATGACAAATATATGAAAGCATATCCCACTTTTCGCACAGAAATAAATGTCTCATTCCACATAGTAACACAAAGTGTAGTCTCAAAGATAAATATGTAGTTTCCTGAAAATATGTACAACATTCCGAGTAGAATACATAAGAGTATATTTACTTGCGAATCACATAACGTAATAAATAACAACATGTTTTCTCATCATAAATATAAGGTGTCGTACCTACTCCAGTTAAACCAAGTACTAGATAAGTACATTATCTGTGGAACGAATTCATAATTCGCTTTGCCATTGTCGGAGTAAGACAATAGGGTCGCCATCTTAGATATATTTATTCATTTATTTGTATTTATTTTGTTTAGTCCGGAAGTTGTGGTTTCTAAGTAAAAGTGAATTTAACTTTTGTTTGGTGATTTATGGTAGCAATGTTTTGGTTTTTGTGCCTTGACGCGAAAAGAGGGGCTGTAATATAAATGTGAGTTTTTGGATCCGTCTGCCGTAAGGTAGCTTCCAAATGGGTGAACCAATTTTGATTGACAAATTTGAATCCTGGAATGAGAAACGTTTTCTGAAATTCTGTAAGGTGAGGGGCGGGAGGTGACGAGATAAGATCTATATATCGGAGACCGTATGTATTTATAAATTTGTTCTAATTCCCCTTTATTTTTTATTACCCCTGATTACTTACACCCGTAGGTACTTGATAAACATACTTTTACATGCCAAAGAAAAAGGAGATATAATTATAATTCAATGTTAAAGGTAAAGGTAAAATATTAAAGGTATTCATGGTGACCCTACATTCAAAGCGTGATGGGCGGGGCGAGACTCATCTTCGCGAATTTTAATTAATACGAGGTTTTCTCTTTAGTGCAATATTCTGTAGTCCACGGTATCTCGTTAATTCTCCTAAATATTGCGAATGTTAAAACGTTGATTAGTTAAACCATGGAAAAAACCAGACTGTCATTAATTGGATTGGATGTTGTTCTTTAAAAATGTATTTAAAGTTTCTTTTACTGATTTTTTCTTTCAATACCATCTAGTAGTTATTTGTTGTTGTTATGATTATTATTACTTGAATTGGTAATCATATTAGAAATTTCAGAACGAACAATACATCAAAATGTTTTTTCTGAGATTGTCGTTTAACTCGGAATAGTTATTTAAAGTCACCTACAATGTCAAAGACATTTGGCGAGTAATCAGGGTGACTGGCCTTAAGGTGATTATTCGATGATAAACCAATCTACAAAATCTCTTTCACGCATTAAAGACATAATATCTCAACTAAACAAAGTGTTATAGGATATAATTAAACCAGAATGTCATAAATTGTCATACAATTTTATATAAAATAGAAATATTTGCAGATGTCATTTTGTGTCTTCTAAGGCCGTTAGTACACAAGGCTACGCAAGTCTCCAACAAGCGACTACTTCCATACAAATTCATACAGTCGACTCGGACACCGGGACGCCGCGCCGCATACGCGCCGCTGCCGTACCGTCGTCGTTTGTTATTATCATTTACTATACTGTTGTTTGTAATACATTGGTAGCTACGTTCTTTGGCGGCCGGTAATGGAAAAACCAAATAAAAAACAAACAAAGACAGCGCGGCGGCGGCGGTGCGGCGGCAGCGTCATGTGCACAACGATGCGGTGCGGTGACGTTGCGGTGGTGTTGCGGTGACGATGCGGTCTCGGTGCGGTTGCGGCGCGGCGGCGTCGTGTGCATGAGCACTAAAGTCATTGGGTATCGGAGACTTGCGTAGCCTCGTGTGAGAACCACCTTATTAAGACGCGCATAGTAACCACGATTGCAATCTGCGTCGGCGCAACAAGCGTGGGTTCCGTTTAACCAACGTGCGTCATTTTAGCGACTGCATTTCTTTTTTTAGAACAAAGGCCAACCACCTATGTCAGCAATAGCTTCATAATAAAGTTATTTTGATATGGCTTTACTGTTAGTAAATAAAGTAATTTTAACTTTTACTTAACGTGTTTAATTTTATTTACTACTTTCATTGAATAATTTAGGTTAACGGATTTCGTATTTATAAATTTATTTTATTATGAATATAATTTTGAGTAAAAAATACTTTTACGTACGTGCCTATAAAATGTTAGCAAGTTTGCTGGGATCTCATCATCAGACATCAGATCTGATGACCTTGGGACCATTAGGGAAGTATACCCTTCCAAAAAATAGCATTTTATAAATCGGTCTAGGCGTCTTTGAGTCATCATCATCATCATATCAGCCAATTGCCGTCCACTGCTGAACGTAAGCCTCCCCTAAAGAACGCCAACCATCCCGGTCCTGAGCAGTCCGCAGTCTTTGAGTAATCGCGTAAAATACATAAAAAACAAAGATTCCGAAGAATTGATTAGCTTGTTATTTTAAAGTCGTTTAAAAAAAACAAGTCACAATATTTTATCACGCGAGTGAGAGACTGAATTTTTCTTATCTTCATTTTCTTAAAACAAAATTCTATAGTGACAAAGTGTAAAAAATAGACTGAATATAATAGAGTATGATTAGATCTTGATACTTTTGCTTAAGATTGATGAATATGATAAACTTGGGAACTCAGTCACAGTATTTAATCTGACGATGAGATGTACAGTCACGTATAAAAGAAGTATCTCTACTCTTAGCAAAATTATTAATTAACAGCTATTTACGTTTTATGCTTACTTTTGTACTTAACTTCTTCATGGATATATTTAGCAATTTCTGAAGATATTTTACAATATTATTTTGTTTTAATTTAAGTATGTGACTGTGGCAATTAGTTTTATTTTATGAAAATTAGACAGATATCTTATGGAGAGGTTATAAAAGTTCCACTGTTAATGGTGTAAACATTGGAACTTTATACCTACCAATAGATTGGCTTAATGTTCGTAAGTACATAATGTAACGTAAGGTGCAATGGATATACCAAACATCTCCTGGATACGCGCGGATAAGTAAGGTTCGTCCTTCGAAGTCCTTGCCTGGATAGCCGAGTAGTATAGGCCTCCTACAAGGTGGAGTGATGACCTTGTACGGGATGTGGGAACTGGCTGGAGGCGTGTAGCGCAGGACCGATCCTTGTGGAGATCTTTGGGGGAGGCCTATGCCCAGCAGTGGGCGTTTATTGCATGAAATGCCAATAGATCCCCACTGCTGATTACCTTTGAGTGCGACATGCTTCGATACCCGCATGACACAAGGATTTGTGATCCACAAAGACTGGTTCTAAGTCCGGGTGTACTTTGTGCATGTGATTTGAATGTTTGTAAAACCCACTGCGACACAAGGATTAAATTCCTTAGTGCGGGTAGTTGTTTTTTAAACAGTAAAGGAATTCACAAGTACAAAATAAATTTACCGTCATTAATATAACACTTTTTACAATTACTGTACTTAGTTATATTAATTCCATTACGTTTTGGATGTCGTGCTTATTATGTGGGTGAGAAGTAATTTATCACATTCCCACTGTGGTTGTCGCCTTCAGATTTTCAAAGATAATACCGAAGTTAAACTAATGATGACACACGTCGTAATAGACTTATGTTTTTCTTTTATTTGTTTTTTGTTAATTTTCTTTTTTGATGTTTTTTTTTAGAATCGTTTTAGGTCATGTGTGTGAATGTTTGGTTATTTTCACTGATTATTTGATCTACAATTTATAAATAAATGTCAATAGGGGTGCGGACTGGGTATGAAAAGGAAATATCTATTTAGTCTACCAGAAAGATAGAAAAAGAAAAAAAAAACGTATTTTTTCTTGTATGAAATAAATGAAAAATGTCAGTGAAGTGAGACGTCACGTGTGGGTAAAAATTGTAGCTACAAGTGACGTCACGCGACATTTCCATTCACTGTATGTTCCGCATTGTTTGTTTAATTAAAAAAAAATACGCTTATAATAATTTTTAATGATCTATGTGTCGTGTAAATTTAAAAAATAGTTCGCACCCCTATTGCCATGGAGTTAAAAACGGATCGACTGGTTTGGCTGTTCTTTTGTTGTGTTTGTAATTGTCAGGACAAGGTTTGTATGAACGAAAATTTGCTAAAAAACCGCGTGAAATGTTGTATGGTATTTTTGTATGAAATTGTATAGATTAACAGGACTATGACTGTCGGGACAGCTTGTCTATATATACAAAAATGAATTAATTGGTAAAGAACATTTTTATGCATGATTTATGAGTGACCTCATAGTTTACCGTTATTGACAACTTACTAACGTACACAGTTCATATGTTGGGAAATAATTACAAGTGTTATTAATTTTTTCTATTTATTTAGGCTACATAAAATATTTTAAGTTATTACTACGTTGAGATTTAGTGTAAAGAACGAAACGTATAGAGTTAACAAGTTATAAAATATTTATAACAAGATCTCATATTCTACAATAAATATTTATTAAAGTTGCTAGCTAGTATCAAGATTAATATCGCCTGCTCTCGGGTACACCTACAAGCTATAATAGACTGCAGAGTGGGTACACAAACTGGAAAAATGGGATTGTGCTAATTTGCATGCCGTTCGCATACTTCGAAGTATTATGATTTATTACAGCGTCAACTTCCTTATATATTTTAAATTTATAAAGTACTCGCTTTTGTTTTCATAGTTTTGATCTTTGCGATGCGATATATGAATTTAAATTGTACCTACCTGCACGAATAGCCGAGTGGTGTAGGTCACCACACCAATTACCACTGTGCGCGACGTGCTGCGGGTTCGATCCCCGCATGGCAAAATATTTGTGTGATCCACAAATGCTTGTTCCAGGTCTTGGTGTTCATTGTGAATTGAAAGTTTGCGACACCTCCTTGATACAGTGATTAATAAGTGCGGGATTCGTTTAAAAAAAAAAGATGTGTAATATTGTATGGTGGCACTAAGAGTTATTTTATCTTTAAAAGTGTTTACCTATATAATATAGTGTGACCTATGTAGTACCCCACTGCAGAACAAAAGTATTGATCAAGACGCTTGCTTATTTTACAGAACTAGAAGCGCCCCGGGGTTTTACCTCCGTTCCCATAAGACATCTTTTTTTTTTTACTTTGTCCGATGTTTTTATAGTTAATCTGCTATTCGGACTGGAAAAAAACCGAATAAATAAAAGAACATGAAAATCGGACCACCCGTTCTTGGGTCTTTTCAAGGCTTATCTTGTCAGTATGTGCCGTTGGAGAGTTGCATTTGTTCAGTAGTTTTACATCACCGGGAATTTTTACGTCTTTGTATCTTTGTTACGAGTTTTTGCTGACGACATTAACTAATGCGTGGAAATACTCATCCAACCTTCTAATATTAGCATCACGTTTGAATTTACCTGAACCGCTGCCAAGTTCATCGACTCCACTATTTTGTTGCACTTGCGATCTCTCGCAACGTTAAACAATAATTTCAATAGTAGCATCTTCTATCCTGCCCATCCTGCACTACCACCTTCACTCTCCAGGATGTGATCGAGACCAACGACCAGGGCCATCCAGGTGGCAACATTTTGGCTGGAAAAATTTTAAGGGTCAATGACACGAAACGAAAAAGAAGATTAGTACACATCACTCTGTTCTCTAAGAAGGTAGGTAATAAATATTCACATTAAAATAGTACAGCGCGCCGCTTTTGTAATTTACAGGGTCTTTATCTCCAAGGCCTAAGGCTCATTTTCGTAATTCATTGCTGCTATTGCCGTGTGGTTGACCGTACATCCTATGTAATCGAGGTTGATTGCTATTCATTGTCCACTATTCCTTCCTAATTAGTCAATACAGACGTGCATTCAGAATGTGATGTCAGTGACACAAAAGGCGACAGAAGCGTGTTTGTGGACATCCGTAATGTCTGTCTATCCCTCAGATATGTACTTAGCCTTATTGTGTTGGTATATAATTGTCCTGATATACCTTTGAATACAATTACATACTACCTACATAATATACATATCCAGTGTTTGTAAAAGAAGTAAATACTATTTACTGCCACAAAGTAAGAACCGCAAATGTACAAAAAAAAACAAAAGAAAATGTTGCATAAAATATAAAATAACTCTCACTCTAGCCAATGATTAAGTGTTGTGAATGAGTAAGACATTTTAATATGCACAAATTACAGTTTCCACAAATGAAGTCTAGATAGTATCATCATCAACATCATCATCAGTCGAAAGACGTCCACGTTAACTTACACAAATTAATTAGTAGATCATAAATTTTAGGTTGACTGTTTGAACCCGTCGTTTTTACTCACAGCCATTGCATTCATACAGCGAACGCAATCACACAAAGAGGAAACATGGGAAATATCTTTTACATCCACGATCTTGTGAATATAAATCCGTACCACTCTAGACTAGCAACTTTAAACTCATTTCATTTCAAGAGCTTTTTAATTAATGTACCTACGGTTTGAATATAACACAATTGCATACAACCTTCTATCCCGCCTTACCCCGCTCTATTCAATGAGAGATCTCTCATGATTTTCATAAAATATGCGGTACCACGAGGCCTTAGTGAAGAAATGCTTCAGTAATTAAAATAGTGGATAGGAAGAATGTGGACCGAAGAGTGGGAACGGGTTAATAACGGAGTGTATGACGTATTACAATGCTATTGTAGATGCTCAGCTGTTTTGTTTGATATTTTTTTAAATACATGGAATTGTACTGTGAACTGCGGCTTTTAGGTTTTTATTTTCTAAACGAGTTGATTCGTGTAAAAAGGATATTGTTTTTATGCAAGTTTCATTCTGTATAATTATTTTCAGTTCCAATCTATGACTATATCTACTAATTACTAATCATAATTATTATAATAAGAAGATAAAATTTTATTTTTGTACGTTTGTAACAAATAATCACGAAACATGCTAGACTGATTTTCAAAATTATTTCACCATTTAATGCTATATTCCTGAGAAACATGATATATTGCTGTTCTACCCGAACTGGAAAGCCAGAGCGGGTCACTAGTACGTTATAAACTCATATAATGTTATATGTGTAGTATTATGTGCTTCTAAAAATTGTACAAAAACGAAATACTGCTCATCCACATTTCGACTAGCGTAAAATAAATCTAACTAAAAACATATTACTCTTCCCGCAAAACAAACTCGATTACAAAAGTTGATTAATATTTATTTAACTACCTCAATAAAATGATATCTAAATTAACAATCAAGAACGTAAACAATTGTTAATACCGAGACGAAGATGACATCGAAAATTCTAATTCCATTTACAACTGGAGTGGGACGTTTTCTGCAAAAAAAATCTCAATGTAGTACCTGCAGGGAAAATGAATGCGGTTGGTTGCAGTGCGGGTCCAATTTTCAGCCATTGCCATCAATTTCCGCACAGACCCCCGAGATTCGAACTCTGAACGACCTAACGAGAACACGACAATTTCCATTCACTTTACTTACTATTCCCAATGACTTTTCATTTCCTTTATACTTTTAAAGGGGTTATGCGTTCGTTTTAATAGTTCTGAGGTTTGAGGAAATTGTTGGGATGTGGGATTGTGGTTTGTTTTTTTTTTCATATATGGGAACAGTTTTTTCATTTATTTATTTTTGTGTAATGTTCTTCAATTCTGTACAGCCTTTCGTTTACTTGAAGATTTTATTATCTGGGTGCACAGGGGAGACAGCAACTTCTTTAGGACCGGGATGGTTGGCGTTCTTTAGGGGAGGCTTACGTTCAGCAGTTGACGGTAATTGGCTGATATGATGATGATGACAGGGGAGACAGGGGAGGCGCAAGGCTCTGTTGACTCAGTTTACAAATTAAAGTGACCCATCGTACAATTTTGATTGATGCAGAAACTAAGTCTTTCTCAGTATTGTCGTGGGAAAAGTGCTCTATGATCTTAATTTTTTCAGAATGCAATGACTTTTGTCTGTAAATCTTCTTATTGCACTGTAGTAATATGTGTTGACAAGAATTAAACGAAGGTGTAAGGAGTAAAACTATTTAAAGTTTATTGGAAAGCGTTCTCGTCAAGATAATGATGTCAGCAATGTTGCTAGTTCTCAAAGACAATAATAGACGCGACACGTGAACCGAGGGCCGGATAGTTATCCGGTGACTAACCCAGGGCTGTTTATATTACCGTGACGGTTAAAATGTTGGTAGCGTTACAATGTATCAGAATATCCACAAATATGTAGAAAAACTAATTTATCTATAATATTATGTTTGTATTTAGAAATATGTAAGTCTTTTTATCAGTTGTCTGGTTGCCAAAATACTGGCTTTGCCTAGTTTGGGATTAGATAGTCGTGTGTGATTTGTCCCAAGATATTATTACCTATTATATTATTATTATACCTATATATTATTATAGATTTGTTTTAATTTTATAAAATATCTTCATACGACATATTTTGAAAAAATCGTTAAGTTTGGGCTAATTGCCAAACTTAATGCCAAAACCATATTATTTTATCTTAAATCGTGTTACGCTGTTGCTGACTGTACCAAACCACGGCGTACAGCCTTTGAATTTATAAACTCAATTCATTTTACAATACTTTGTGAATAATATATACTTTCATAAAGGGTGACGGTTATTATTTATTTAGATGACTTTTAAAATGGCCGCTGTCGCTGTGTTCACAAAATTATGAGGTGTTAGTTCCCTGATAAAACTTCCTGGGACGCTCATTATTTGGTTAAAAAACTGTTTTATGAGCGTAGGTACTTTCAGTAAAGTTTTCATTAGTAAAACCTTTTAAGAGTTCTTTTATTTTATAAAAAATTGCATTTGTTTTTCTTTTGGCTGCTAAGAAATAAAATTCATAATCATATTTTGTTTGAATGTTTAACACAATATTGTCGTAGCTTATGCTATCTTCAGAGCAATTTGTATCGTAGTAAATCTTAGCCTAAGTCCACAGTGTCATAGGCTTATAAATAAACCATTAACATCGCTTCTGGGAACAATAACAATGTCACTATCAAAATGTTAACGTCATCTTAATCTACAATGTGTAGTACCTAACAAATATATAATTGAAGTTCACGCTCCGTTTACTTAGATAACAAATCGTTAGTTATCTATATCTATTTTATACAAAACATATTATTTAACAACAAAACCCCTTACCGCGTCTTTCTGTCTGTTTGAGCGCGATAAAATCAAAAACTACCGAACAGAATTTTATATGGTTTTCTCCAATGGATAGATTGATCTAAGAGCAAGGTTTGTGTGTATGATTGGTTAGTGTTTTTTCTACCCGTGCGACGACAGACGTTCTTGCAAAAATATTAATGGTAACGATATAAATACAGTAATAAAATAGAAATTAGGATTTAAAAAAATAATAGTATTAATAAAAGTTTTAACATCAATTTTACTTGACTTTGATGACAACGCTTGGTCATACTTGTTCTCACTGTTCATACTCCGTTAGGCGCCCTATACAGTTTACTTATTTATACTCTAACATGTGCACACATACAAAGGTTTGAATTATACTGTCACCTAATTAAATGAACATCATCGCACGGTACTAAATTAGAGCGCTGCTAACAAAAACTTATAATGATTGGCTACTCACGTAATTATCCCCGCATTCTACCCCCAATAATGAGGCAAACAAAAACCAAATAAATATAGCACTTAAAATCCATTGTTTTCAAGAACAATGTAGCTACAGTAAATAATGAATTGTTAGAATGATTTATTGTTTTTTGGCTAAGTGGACAAAGCAAAACCTTTTTGATAGACGTTGTATTGAAGTTAGGTTTTTACAATAAAGTAACGACTGTTTTTGGTTTGTTTTACTCTTTATGAATCTAAAATCTATATATATACCTAAATTGAGAATATTGCCACATGTATGTCACATATCCGCATTTCCATTGTTTAACTATTGTG
Organism: Diachrysia chrysitis; assembly: GCA_932294365.1. Classification (NCBI taxonomy): domain Eukaryota; kingdom Metazoa; phylum Arthropoda; class Insecta; order Lepidoptera; family Noctuidae; genus Diachrysia; species Diachrysia chrysitis. The sequence continues at coordinate 7,990,312 of OW028661.1, forward strand.
TTTACTGACGGGACAAGAAAGTTATTCAAATCAAATCAAAAGTTTAAAAAAATCCCATCATCACCTTGCAATTATCAACCACTATTCATTTTTGCAATATTTTTCATTTATACTCCGCTCCTTTTGGTCGCAGCGTAATGTTATATAGCTTATAGCCTTCCTCAATAAACGGGCTATCCAACACTGAAAGAAATTTTTCAAATCGGACCAGTAGTTCCTGAGATAAGCGCGTTTAAACAAACTCTTCAGCTTCATATATTAGTATAGATTCAAATCTTTGACAACATTTAAATAGACCCGATGGCGCAACTACATCATTTCAGATCAATCAATTTATCAGTATTTTTGCTTCCATTGGATGATCTAGACAAAGTTTTGGTTTGTATACCAATCCATCAATCTTATAAGTAGGTTAATCAATTAGCTATTTAGATAATAATACAACTAATTTACTAGTAGGTAGTTCCGGAGGTAAAAGATAATTAGACGCCTTTTTCTTGCGACGTGCGTGTATCTTTTTTCGTTAGTCTCTATCTCAGGCACGTTCAAATTTATTTCTTTACGTAACATTAACCCTTAGAGGTCTCGAAACCTGAAAACACTTACCTACGCACTCGTTTAGCACTCGACAGAGTGTGAAGATACGATTTGAGTAATGCAAGTTCAGCCTTTTGTACCTAAGACCATACATTACATGATTATAAGGTGTTAGATAAGTCTACTCCTTTCGGGAACTGGTTTTTATGGGATTTTTCAAAGGCTCCTCTAATAAAAATTCATCTAGTAATAAAGAATTACTTTTTAAAATACTATTTTTAAATAGTAATCCATCCATACTAATCTATACTAATATTATAAAGCTGAAGAGTTTGTTTGTTTGTTTATTTGTTTGTTTGAACGCGCTAATCTCAGGAACTACTGGTTCGAATTGAAAAATTCTTTTTGTATTGGATAGTCCGTTTATTGAGGAAGGCTATAGGCTTTATAACATCACGCTACGACCAATGGGAGCGGAGCATAAATGAAAAATATTGCAAAAATGAAAAACCGTTGAAACTAAAACACGCGAACAAAGTCGCGGGGGACAGCTAGTACTAATATATAAAGCTGAAGAGTTTGTTTGTTTGTTTATTTGTTTGTTTGTTTGAACGCGCTAATCTCAGGAACTACTGGTCCGAAGTGAAAAATTCTTTCAGTGTTGGATAGCCCATTTATTGAGGAAGGCTATAAGCTATATAACATTACGCTGTGACCAAAAGGAGCGGAGCATAAAATGAAAAATGTTACAAAAATGAAAAACCGTTGATACTAAAACACGCGGACAAAGTCGCGGGGGACAGCTAGTACATTATAAAATAAAAATAATAGTATACATACATTATAAAATAAATGTAACAGTGTCTGTCTGTCTGTTACGCTTTCACGGCTAAACTGCTATACCGATTTGTATGTATCATAGTATGGGGCAAGCTTTGATCCTAAGAAAGGACATAGGATAAACGACACCCACGCGAGCGGAGCCGCGGGCAACAGCTAGTATTGTACATTTTAGCCAAAATACCAACTTCACTGTTTAGTTCGTCGTGTTTTTAAACCCCGACGCCAAAAGAGGGCTTGATGCCTCAAACAACTACAAAACAAAAGACGAATTAAAAATAGAACCCAACAGATTTTTCCAGGTTTTTAGATACCAAAGGAGTCTCGAACACCCCAAAACACGCTTCAAATTTTCATAGATCACTGGGTTTTTGAAACAGGAGTCCTTCAACATGGAACGGTTTTATCTACCTCGAAAACTAGTCACAAATCCCCTGAAAATCCGAATAGACGGCACTATGAGTACTATGACGTATACCGTGTTGTTTCCCTAAAACAAAATGGAGCCTGTTTTTGGCCCTCCCGGGATGTAAATGTCTTGTAAAAACTTTTTTGTAACCTTCTTTATAATTCACGTTTGTTGGTTAACTTTAAAAGGTAACTGAGTTGTGTTAAGAAGTAAGTTTTGTTGATTAAGCTATTGTTACTTTAGTATCTAGTATTTTTATTACTTGTCCAACAATTTATAACTCTTTCTTAGTTACAAGAAATTAAATGATTATGTGGTTACCGTAAACAAAACATTGATAATTGCATGTGCTTACGGCCATTTTCATAAATTTAACAGAACTGACATGGTACATTGTATTCTGTCATAAGTAAAACATCGTAAATTTTATGTAGGTAGTCTAAGATCCCGTGAAACATTTACATTCCCTCATCTAGTTTACTAATATAGCTTTATTTACATCTGTTATTATTAAGTACTATTTCTTTTCAGATAAGATAAATTTATTTATAAGAATATGGTACAGTTACGATGTGATAAAAAAATTCGATCCATGTTATTCTGTCGTTTTCGGCGCACAAATATTAAGGTAAGTACAATATTAGTAAAAAAAAATATTAAATTATATTATTATAAACAAACAACTAGTTACAATAACCATTACAAATAAACATTAATGCAAAACAAAATATCACCAATATTTATCCACTCCGGTTTCTTATTTAAAGAAACATTTATCGACACTTACGTAAAAGGAATATAAATAATTTATTTTTAAACACTCTAATATGAAATTATTCTTTCAACATAAATTATCAAAAAGAAACTTAGTCACTGGATACTTTTTTTCTTTCGACGGTAGCGTGTGAGGTGGCATATGCACCATTTTTGAACCTCGATGATGGCAGATAACATGTGTCAGATCTTGGACTAAGCTTCACGAATTAATCAGCACGTGCTTGTTTTGGCACGCGTCAGTATTAATATTAGCGTCCAAATAAATACGCTTGCATCGAACACGTGTGCAGCTATTTTAATAATCGCTACCTTCAATTGTATGACGCTATGCATTTGGTTAAACATCTGCACCACAGTATCGTGTCGAAGATAGATTGTGCGTAGCACGCACAACGCTCAACGCATTTACATTTTCTCATCTGGACGTCAATTTAATGTGCTGTGAACGTCGTGAAAAAGAGATGGAGGTATCTATCTGTGTACGTCTATATCTCTCTGTCACGACACAAGCATGTTTCTCTATTATATGACCTAAGATTAGAGTACCTAAGATTAAAGTAAAGCGCCAAGGTTGTAATGTGTTTTCTTTGAACGCTTTGCTACTTTCGGCGTTGTGTAGTAATATTACTTATTCTGTGCTATCACTGAGTCAATTTCTATTTTTATTTTGTACTAGCTGTCCCCCGCGACTTAGTTCGCGTGTTTTAGTTTTAACGGTTTTTCTTTTTTGCAACATTTTTCATTTATGCTCCGCTCCTATTGGTCGTAGCGTGATGTTATATAGCCTATAGCCTTCCTCAATAAACGGAATATCCAATACAAAAAGAATTTTTCAATTCGAACCAGTAGTTCCTGAGATTAGCGCGTTCAAACAAACAAACAAACAAACAAACAAACAAACAAACAAACAAACTCTTCAGCTTTATAATATTAGTATAGATTTAATATCTATGTCATATTCCCTCGAATATGGTTATACAATAAAATATACCAATATTGTATGTTCCTAATATATGTATCTTCAGAAATAAAATTTAAGCGTACAAATTCATCGGCCTGTAACAATTCGCGCGTCTTTGAAATAATATATCAGCTATCATATATGCGTGTTGGAAATTTCATCAATATTCTTTAAATGTCAAAGGAAGCATCCTCGTTCGTATTTCCCTGGAGCATAAACGTTCCATGCTCAGCCAAAGGCTTTTGTAAAGTTTGTCAGAGAAACCCAAAGGTCATAAATGACCTTTATACACGTGTTAACCAGACTAGAATTTAGATTTGTCAGAGTTAAGACTAAAACTAGTTCTAACTAATTCACTTTTAGATCTCAGGACATTCCTTATTATTATTTATTTATACTTTAATGCACACTAAAAAAAGACGTACACTATACTCTAGGCGTTCTCAAATTATTACACCAATGTCTAGAAAATGGGGTTGTTTGGAGTGTGTTATGGCTTTTTAGATAGCTAATTGTACTAAGACTAAATGGCTATAGGTCGAGGTCAATGATCTGCCATGACATCTGCCAAGGGTAACGTTTGAATCTGATGGAGGTTTCTGGAATTAAAGTAGTAGACAAAAAGTATGTAGCCTTTTCAGTATTCCTGGGATAACAATTTTCAAATTTATTTTTAATAAATTTATGCTTGTAAAAATGAAGTTAAATCTCAATTTTACAATGTTATTTGCATATAATTTAAATAAAAACGTAGTGAATAAAAATATTGTTACTAATGGTATCAGAAAATATACTTGTCAATTAAAAATTCTGTTACATATCTGATAATATTAGTAATTTTATTATGTACACTTTAACAAAATTCACAATAACAAATATTATTATTAGAGTACTTAATTTATATTCTTTTATGAAATACTTAAGATGTAATTTTACTGAAAATGAGACTTTTTTATAATACCTACACAAGGTATTATAAAAAAGTCACATTTTAAACGGGGTCACACAGAAATCGAGAACACGCTAGTAACATGTTGCGGGCAATGAAAAGGGACTGTTTATACATCAGCACCCGTGAAAAGGCATGGAATGCGAGTGTTGGGGATTAAAGGTATATTTTGAAATCTTTGAGGTTATTATAGCGATTGACACAGTGTAACTGGTATTTTGGATTAGTAAGCTGAAGTGGCTGGTCATATATGCCGCAGAACCGACAACCGTTGGGGAAAACGTGTTCTTGAGTGGATACCGCGTCTCGGCAAACGTAGTGTAGGACGACCGGGGGCTAGATGGATCGACGACATCCGCAAAGTGGCTGGCAGTGGTTGGAGACGAAGAGCTGAAGATCGAGCTCAGTGGCGTGCCATAAGAGAGGCCTATGTCCAGCAGTGGACGAAGATAGGCTGATGATGATGATGAACTGGTATTTTGAGAACTTAGTTTTGTTTTTTGTTTCTTAAATTGCCACCACGCAAGTGGTGATCAATGCTCGTTCCTCGTCCAAACGGGATAACACCTTTGCACAACTGTCGGACATTTAAAGGCTGGTATTGTCTTTTAATATATAAAAATCTCGTGTCACAGTGTTTGTTATCGATTTCCTCAGAAACGGCTTGACCGATTTTTATGAAATATGTTGTGTATATTTGGTAGGTCTGATTATAGGTCATAGGCTATTCTTTATACACCTAGCTGAAAAAAAGTCAGTTGTTGTAGTCTTAGTGTCCTTCATTTTGTTATAATTTATTTAAAATAACGACATTAATAACAATAAAACTATGTACGGAACACGAAACAAGTAAAATATTTTTAGGTTTGAAAATTTAATTTTAACTCTGATATTTGTTCTGGGGTTCATAACAATCAGCGCTTGGCATTGTTTATGTAAAACCAACAAATTACATTTATTATTTGATTTGACAAAAAAAGGTTACCTATTTTTTGTTTATTTATATAAAATAAATAATTATAGTGTATAAAATCACAAACTACACTTTGAGTAAAATGAAAAAAAAAAAAACATTTTTATATTTTAATTTTGGGGTTTCAATGTCACATTATCACAGTAAATAATTAGGTACGTCTCATAACTTAAAATTATGTTGAGATAAATCATATAACTCAGCGCATATTTCAAATGACATTTTAACGAGTTTAAGTGCCCCAAAAATATTTTCATTTCAAGTAGGCTTTTTCAGGCACTTTCAAAACGTTAAATGACTCTAGTTGCGCGGTTCCAAAATGTCACTCCTATGGAGAGGAACCGGAAAGAAACTCCATAGGATACTCTTTAAAAAAAAAGGTAATGTGTTGGTACATACAATGTTAAAAAAATACAATTATCTTAAAACTAGCTGTCCCCCGCGACTTTGTTCGCGTGTTTTAGTTTCAACGGTTTTTCATTTTTGCAACACTTTTCATTTATGTTCCGCTCCTATTGGTCGTAGCGTGATGTTATATAGCCTATAGCCTTCCTCAATAAACGGACTATCCAATACAAAAAGAATTTTTCAATTCGAACCAGTAGTTCCTGAGATTAGCGCGTTCAAACAAACAAACTCTTCAGCTTTATAATATTATATTAGTATAGATATGCGACAACAACGTAAATAGCAAAATGTATAATACCCATATAATAATAATTATGTACCTACTAAATACCGTATGTGGTACCTATGTCTTATACTCTTGACAATATTCCATTCTGGCTCTTAGTTAAAAATAATTGGTAGGATTGTTCTCTAATTAGTTTTAACAACGTATTTTGTGTTCAATTGTTACTTTTTTTTTTTGTGGAATCGTGTTAAGTGCTCTGTACGTGGTGCAAATAATTAAAGTGTCAAAAAGTATTTGAGTAAGATTTACGCCTGCGTGTCGGTATGTGAAAATGTAATTATCAGTGTTATAAAGGTAATATTTGTCGCGTATCATTGTATTAATAACTAGCTGTCCCCCGCGACTTTGTACGCGTGTTTTAGTTTCAACGGTTTTTCATTTATGTAACATTTTTCATTTATGCTCCGCTCCTATTGGTCGTAGCGTGATGTTATATAGCCTATAGCCTTCCTCAATAGGGACTATCCAATACAAAAAGAATTTTACAATTCGAACCAGTAGTTCCTGAGATTAGCGCGTTCAAACAAACAAACTCTTCAGCTTTATAATATTAGTATAGTATAGATTGCAGGAGTTTTTTTTTAAGAAAGGTTGTATGGAATAAGAAATGTAATAAGTCTAAGTTCCAGTGCCCTTACTCTCCAATTAAATTTTAATTCTAATACAATGCTAATGCAAAATTGATATTAGTTTAGAAGGCAAGAGATTCAGTTTTCTTAAAGAAAATGCTGTCAATGGAAGGAACAGTCTGGAATCTTAATATTAAGAGTTTCATTTTTGTATTGTTGTTTGTGTGCCTGCTAAATTAACAACAATTTTGCATTGGCATTGTATAAGAATTAAAATTAAATTGCAGAGTATGGGCAGAGTTCCAAGTATGAAGATTGACACTTAGGTGCGCTTAGACGGGCAACTAATACTGCTATTTTTGGTATTTTCTGTACTATTTTTGTATTGCCATACATTTCTAGTTGTTGCCAAACCGTAATTTTTAACCAAATTTGCCAATAATTGCGAAATTACTCGACCTTCTAAGGGCACAGTGAAAGGAATCTTTTAAAGTTATTTTGGGTTTGCAAACTAATGTTTTATCACCAGTTAAACCACGTCCAAATTACTATGTAAACCGAAATTAAATTATACTTAAATGGAAATACTTTAAAAAATATCTTATTCGGCGAAAAATCTCAAGCATACTCGCCCTACCCGCTTTTATTTAGGCCGCCGCTGTCAGGTGTCAACTTATTTTGACAATTCTTCATTATACAATGAAATAAAATGCCCAAAATTGTTTTGATAGACGTTAATAAATTATTCAATAAACACTGCTTCATTCAAATTAATTCGCTCATCTCTGTTCTCATTCGAATTACTTCTTTATTTTTCTGTCAATCATGGCACAAAGCCATTTATTTTTCCACACGGAAAAATGACCGGAGAGTAAACTGTGCCAATTAATGCAATTCCTAACAGCGTAATTTTTTGGCCTGTCAGAAAGGGCAATACCCCAAAATGGCGGACAAGCGAATTCTGCAGCTGACAGGCACAAATCGTTCATTTTTAGTGAGGAAATTCTAAAAGGAGTCATTTACAATGTTCTTTTTATTATCTCGAGCGATTCTGGACGACTCTGACCCATTAATAACAGACAAAAGACAGGCTTTCGGTTGCTCGACAAATTTCCCGGACAACAGTGAACACCTCATTATTTTCAATGAAGACGAGAATCTGAGTTTTTTTATTTCGTTACTCATTAATTATTACGATCTTACTTTAGGAAGGGGTTTTGCCGCGCTTTGAGCATTTTATCGTGTTGCTGGCAACTTTAAGTTATAATTAAGTGATATAATGATAAATTTCATTTAATTATACACAAGATTTAAAGACTTAATAATAATAATGTTTAAATAAAAATACTTTATTAGTAAGCGTAAAAGCTGTAGTTAAATAAATAAAGTTAAGGCTCTTTATAAATATAATACTTAGGTCTTAGAACTTTATTATTTACATAAAGCAATTAGTTTTACCAAGTACGCAGAATTGTTCTACAATTTTATACACGGAATATTTAATTTTAGAAAATATTAAATATAATAATTCTGTATATTTCATTTACAAAATTTTAAAACAGAATGCCTCTAATTGGGATGCGGACAATTGTTTTTTTACTTAAATAAACAATGAGGTATATATATATACAGTGAATTAAAATGTCGCGTGACGTCACTTGTAGCTCCATTTTTTACCAACACGTGACGTCACAAGCCCCCACTCCTGAACTTTAAAGCGCTTTATATTTTTCATTGATTTGATAAAATAAAAAATACGAGATTTTTATACGAGATATTTTATTATCTATCTGGTGGACTAAATAGATATTTCATTATCGTACCCAGTCCGCACCCCTATTTAAATAAATAGTTCTTAAGATAACAAGAAGCATTCAGATTGTCGCGTATTTAATATGACACAGCTTATTAGATTCTATTATGTAGGATTCTGTAGGATTAAGCGCGGTTGGCACCAATCCGACGTTGACTCAAACAATGAACCAAGTTTATGATCTTACGTGCTTCCCCATTCGAGAGCTTAAACCTTCAAACAAATTGATATACCTCAGAGATTCAAAGAACACTGGAACTTAAGATAAGTTTTAGGTTCAATTGTATTATCTCTGTAAGTTTAAATCATGCGTAGATTCAGAGTTGAATCCCCAAATTTAGATACAATACGTAAAGAGAATTCAAAGGAGGAGCTGTAGAGTAGGCTCTTGTCTTTGAAGAAATGGTTTTGTGATTTGACGACTACTTAAAGTTAGGACTTTATGCAGTGGTGTATGGTATATCGCCCTATAATATATGGGGCTACTTCTGAGATATTTAAAAATATTTATATTTTATTTTTAAAATTTAAATTATATATAAATTATTTTTTAAATCGATTCAGAAATGCCGGAGATATCGCGTAACAAACATAAAAAAACGTACCATAAATGGACGGTACAAAATATAGCTGTGATCATAATCACCATAAAGTCTTATTAGCTACTATTTGGTAGTTAACAAACGATTTTTTTATTTGCATTCATACATTAACGGCGTATCTTTTTTACGATTAAAATTTATGGAAACAAAACACGCGCGAATTCGCCAACGTTGATTAGTGCGCACGCATTCGCGCGAATCCAAGCGCCTACCACGCGAATCCCGAAGCATCGTCACTCGTCACTTTCACTTAAGAATGCCAGCATTTGCGCGCCCATTCGTGCTAATTAATAAGTGTTTGACGCTTAATAACTGATGCGCTTCGAATCTGTTGAAGTATGAATTGACCCTTATTAAAATTTCCGTCGCATCACACAAACAGTTAACAGTCACCGCGCACATTTTGCACCAGCGAGGTTTCTGAATGGTGGCTATATAAGGCTGTACAGAAAAGCTAGTCTAGGCCATAAAGTAGGTCGTCACCGAGGGAATTCCGTGCGTACCAACATTGACGTTCATTAGTCACAGTCGCAATCCGCCATCTTTTGTTCTGTTCCAATTCAAACTCATTTTTTATTCCTCTTTTGGATTAGGTTCGAGAGATTTTAAATGCGCTTCCCAGGTTACTGTGAAGCTAAGTGATTCATCAATGCATCTCGTTTTAGTAGGTACCAAATAAAAACTTATTTTGAGGATATGAGTGCAGTGCTGCTTATAATCAAATACATTTATTTATTTCAATCATTTATTAATTCCTAATTATGAGAATCCAAATATTGTAAGAGGTGATTTTTTTTTATAATTTCAACGTCTTTCACGAGGTCCCATTTTACCCGTGGGTTTGTGGCAACCATCTTGGCAAATAAAGGAATATACCTACTTTGTAAAAATTTACTGCTTTATAACCTGTGAAAAATAAAAATTACGTCATTATGATTACTTATTTCATCATGAGTCTGCAGTTAATGTCAATAAACTTTCGGCAGAAATTTGTTATAACTGCTTTCTTCATCACCATTTCCTAAACAGTGTAATTAAAACAAATATCTACCAAGGTACATAGCACATATTATCTAAGTCAAAATCTATACTAATATTATAAAGCTGAAGAGTTTGTTTGTTTGTTTGTTTGTTTGAACGCGCTAATCTCAGGAACTACTGGTTTGAATTGAAAAATTATTTTTGTATTGGATAGTCCGTTTATTGAGGAAGACTATAGGCTATATAACATCACGCTACGACCAACAGGAGCGGAGCATAAATGAAAAATGTTGCAAAAATGAAAAACCTTTGAAACTAAAACACGCGAACAAAGTCGCGGGGTACAGCTAGTACTTGATAAATTGCTTAATAAATTCCTATGATGCACACAGCTACCAAAATACCTTTAGATTGCAAATTGAAACAATCTGCACCCAATCAGTGCTTGTCGAAGCCGCATGAACAACCGCTCACGTCGACTGCAACAGATTCAGAACTAAATTAGATATTCAGGCGCGCTTAAATACAACCACTTTGGACATTTAAATGAAAGTAGCTTTAAAAAAAAGGTTGGCTAGGATTTAGGAATAAAACTAAGTGAAATTAAACCTAAAAATACTAAAAGTCAACGAAATGCTTAAAAATCAAAAAAAAATGTGTAAATTTATTATGTTAACATTATTCTTTTTATATTCCATACAAATGAATAGTTTGTATTTCCATTCGTTCACAAAGATTTAAAAAAATAAGAAAATAATCAAAAGTAATAATTTAATTTTTTCACATTAAGCATATTTTTTTTTATGTTTGAACATTATTAATCAGAAGACTATTCAGTAGTGTATTTGTCTAAAAAAAAAATTAATGAAAATGCATAATTTACTATTGTAATTATTTTCAGCATTTGAAAGAACGAATTCATTGAAGACATATATTATATAGAAAATATGAAATAATAATATAATATCAGCGATCACTTACATCATTATTCATTAAAATGTAAAATAATATTCCATTTTAGTTCGTACGTAAATTCAAATGTTATCTCTAGAATTTAGTTTAAATCTCTCTATAATATAAATTTAGTAAAATTTTTGATGTAATAATTTAGGAGTTTAGATATTAATTTAAATTAAGAACTTACGTTTTGAACTGCCAGACATTGAACTAACATCTATTCATATAAGTGAAAAAGTTGCCGATGGCCTAAAATAAGTGTAGTGTGGGTGTAACAGAATCGGGGTCATTAAGTTATTTAAGACATTTATTTAATTTAAATATGCATATAATATAATGAGATAGATTTTTATCTACGTACCAAACTAACTGTGTATGAAACATACCATACATGTAAATACACGGATGTAAAAACATTTAAAATTCATGACGCATAATAAAGATTTAGTAGATCGTTATAAAATATGTGGCTTATAATAATTTGAAAATGGGTAGACAAATTCTGCCATTTTCATACAATGTGTGTTTTTTCACGCTTGAGAAGAATCTAATATCACCTCATTTGTCAAAGCGGATGAAAGGTTTACGAGAAAATTTCGAATTACCACTAAAGTATTCAATTTTACGTAATTTATTACATTAGGCCATTTGTCAGATCAGGTCAAACTACCGTCACCTACAAATTGTTCGTGAAAATACTTCTTTTGATTCACTATTTCATTCAATCTTTCATTCCGAGAAAGAATTCGTTTCGTAATTTAAAAATATGAACAGAAAGAATTCGTTTCGTAATTTAAAAATATGAACAGAAATTTAAATTTAGAACGCTTTGTTTATAGTTTTATACTTTTAACAGAGAAATAAGTGCCAGTGCTTTTTTTTAAATTCAAACTTATTTTGCAATTTTTTATTGTTTTATTAAAGAAGTTTTAAAATTATAACTGGGTTTATGACATAGTGTTATATTACAAAAGAAATAATTAAGTAATAACCCAAATAAAAATAAAAGGAAGGGAATAATAATTGATCTACTCTTATAAGTACTTTCCCAAATAATATATTGGCAATAATAGGCTTTTCCCGACTTGAGACGTCCACTAGAAAGTTGGCAGTCAAAGCGAATGTGTCCTTGACTGTCGACATTGAGTGAATTGCCAAGTTTATTGAAGCATTATTCCGATTTGACTGGAGACATTAAACCTGGCTTTGACGTTTGACGCTTGACGTTACGTCAGTTTAATGCACTGATAAAAAAAAATTAGAAGAAAAAATACGGTTTGATTGACATAGAGTTTGCCATTGCCAAAGGAAATAGGCGTGGGATCGATGCACGTCCCTTCTCTGTGTTCCTACATCGGAAAAAATAATGTGGGGTAGTTACATATTTAGTTTTATATGTATAGGGAAGAATATTTTAAAAATATTATCTTTAACCAATTTTAAAGGGGTTCTCAACACGACCGAATGTCCGAATGTTCTTTTTGTTTGATTTTTTTTTTATGGTTTCAACATATTTACCGCCAGCAGTCCACTCTGAAGTAACAAAAAAATATCTGATCCCTTCTCTCCTCTCATACTATATACTAAGCCTAACTAGCCTTTCAATGGCGCGGCTAATAATTTAATAATTGCCAACAACTTTATTAATTCGGTAGGCGGCTTTATTTATTTAATCTAGGTTATATCAACGATAATAAAACCACGAGCACATTAAATGTCTAGACACATTAAAAGTAATATTGAGTCACTGACAGCTTGCACACACGGGGTTGACATTGAAGAACTTGTGAGTTTTATTCGTGTCGTTAAATAATTTTAATTGAAATTATTAAACTACATGTAAGGGGTAGATGACTGAGTTTAAAAAGCCAAGATGTATTTGATATAATAATCCGTCAGTTAGATGATAAAAAAATATTAGACACGTATTTTTTGGTTTTCCAAAATAAGGAAACACTAATTAAATGAAGAGAATCAAAGTTCAGTAGTGGGGGTAGTGACCATGTTTTTGTATAAAATGCATGAGATTGTGACGTCATACGACATTTCAAATCAATATATCGTCGTGAATTTTTGATTACGTAAAATAATAAATTTTGTCTAATATTTTTTCACTAGCTGACCCCCGCGACTTTGTTCACGTGTTTTAGTTTCAACGGTTTTTCATTTTTAAACCATTTTTCATTTATGCTCCGCTCCTATTGGTCGTAGCGTGATGTTATATAGCCTATAGCCTACCTCAATAAACGGACTATCCAATACAAAAAGATTTTTTCAAATCGGACCAGTATTTCCTGAGATTAGTGCGTTCAAACAAACAAACAAAAAAACAAACTCTTCAGCTTTATAATACATATTAAGTATAGATAAGCTACGTGACGGATATTAAAAAAGCAATTAGTTACATATCTACCCTATTCAGCATAACTAAACAGAACACTAATATCGTAACTATAAAAAAGTTCACAAGATCTCTAAAGAATTTGATTTTTTTTTGACGTTTGCCGTTTTTTTTAATATAATTATAAAAAAAGCTGACAGCTTTTTTTTATAATTATATTAAAAAGTTCTTAATAACATAATTAACTTTCTATCCTATAGAAGAGAAATTTAACACTTTTAACCTCAGTTTAAGCAATAGATAGGTATCTTCATCCCTTTTGTGTAACAAATACGTACAAGTATCAAGTATTCAAGTTTCAGCGCTGATCCCACAAACAATACAAAAAAGGTAAAACTCTTTGTATCGGAAGTTTAGAACATTCTGTCTATGACAGCTCCAACGATTTCTAACAATTTTTCAAAGATTATATCAGATAGGTACTTGTACTTTGTACAGTTGAAAGAAAACTATTTTCTATTCAAGAAAGTTGCCAAAGTTAGCTCGAAATAGTTTAAATTCTGGCTCCGAAGACGGCATTAAGTATTTGGATAATTGACACAATTTCTGTAGACACCACTTAAACTTAAAGTCAATGTCTGCCTCTTACAATAAGTGGATGAATGTAATGGTAGTTGTAATAGAATTTTATGGTTATATTGAGTCGTTTAAAATAGAGATGTTTTCAGGGTTCCGGACCCGAATGTTGCCGATTAAACAGGAGTCGATTTCTAAGACAGCGGAGACAATTTCTAAGGCAGCTGGCGGACAGACAGACGAACGGACGGAAGTTCGTCTGTTTGTCTACCAGCTGTATCTTATGAACCGTAATAGCTAGAGTTGAAATTTTGAGTGTGTATTTCTGGTGCCGACATAACAACAAAATAATAATAAAAATAAGAAAGGGACATTTCTTTTACGATAGTACGGAACCCTTCATAAGCGAGTCCGACTCGTTTGACCGGTTTTTTATATAAATATTCAAATCACTCAATATTTGCAGGCGAATAACATGTAAAAATAAAGTTTTTGGTCATTTCATCCTCTTCAGAAAAACGAAATATTGCCGAAACATGGATCACGATTGAAGGGTTAAAAATTAATATATTTATAAAATAATTTCATCCCTTCGCATGTGCAGTCGCGAGCGTTATTCGAAAGTTAAAAAATATATTCCTATAACGTACAGGTTTTATGAGCTCGTTTTATGGGAAACTGATACCAAATCGAATTTAATAATGTATTAAGGGGGATTTGGTTGCTGGTTATGGAAAGAGGTAGTCTTAAAAAAGGAGGCCATAATATTTACTCTGTGTACGCGTAACGAAGTATGTACGTATTCGTCCTGAACTTGAGTGCTTAATAGATCATCTCTAAATTGTACTTACAGTTTTGTTTAGTATTTTATTTCATAGTTATGGCAATAGTTTATTTAAGCGTTAAGTATCGACGTTTCTGGACACTGGTACTAATACTAGTGATATAACTACCGACCCATCCCGGCCTCACACGAGCAGACAAAACATAAATGAAATATCACTCTATCCATTCGTGAAAACCATAAATGAAAATCAGTTTGGTAATTTTTGAGTTTATTGCCTTCAGCCAGACAAACAGACGCGGCGAGGGATGACCGCAAACATATATTTTTATGTCACTACTCTTGCACTTTGTGTATCTTAGATCAGTATATGTATGTGCTGAATTTGCTATTATAGTGGCCAAGCAAACCTATTGTACTGTCTGTCTGTCTGTTACGCTTTTACGGCTAGCCGTTGCACCGATTTAGATGAAACTTGGTCTGGGGTAAGCTTGGATCTTAAGAAAGGACATAGGCTACTTACTGCCGCGACAACCAACACCCACGCGGGCGGATCCGCGGGCAACAACTAGTATTTCTATAAAGATTTAAGCTCATTCATATTTTAAGCTAGTATACTCAGTTTAAATGTATGTTTGTGAACGTTTTATTAAATAAATAGTAATTAACATCTTCAAAAGCTTTTTAATTAATTTCAATTATCTGTTGGTGTATTTTATGGATATGATTTTCATTTGAGCACATACTTGGACCGATATAAAAACGTTGGCCGAAACAAATTTGATAAATCTATCCTAACTTTATAAATATTCTAGAGTATATTAAGTCGGTCTAAAGTGACTCAAAGTAACTACTTACCGGTCAATATAAGAAAATAGTGCCATTGACCTCTAAGAAAACTACACGAAAATGTTGGGATCATACAATATGTACAAAATTAAGCCGCCTAATGGAAGTAATGAGTTCGGAACGACTTTTGCAGTAAAAGTAAACAGAAAAAAAAGTGAAACCATTACTTGAGCACTCGTTATCCTATTGAATACTATCACGTTTAGTTTTAAGTGAAGTGCTCTTAACCATATTGTTATTAGACCTATACTTGAATGTTTTTCTATCGTATTTTTTCTCTAACGATGGCCCTAATGGGAGTACTTACATTAAGGTGACATATATGATGTTTTTTTTATCGGCAGAGATAGTAACAAATAGTTTTTTCCTTTTAGTATTTTCGCGTTTCGGGTTGGTTTCATGAAAATAAATAGGCTAATATATGTAGTTGGAATAAAGGTCGTACCTGTGGAATAGTCTTTGTTATAGCTATTCATAGTATTCCTACATATTCAAATAGTTATAATGTTAAATTCAGACAAGTTTATTTGTATTTTTTGGTTAACTTGAGGTAAACGAGCGATCCTTTCAAACAACGTATTAAAAATGCTAATATATTACAAAAACGAAAAAAGAAACAAGTAGGTACCTATTTGTTTTTTTTTTTTTAAACCTCGGAACACATAAGTAATTACGATATTAAAGTATAGACGTAAGGTTATGTCCAACAAAATAGTTTAAAATCTAAATTTCTGCAAACATCCTAAATTTTTACTTCATCAATTCTATTGAACCATCAAGAAATTTATTTAAGCGTTAAATGTAGTTAAAATGTCATTTTTTGCAGTTTTTTTTATACAATTAACGTACACACGTTACAGCAATTTTTTCTTACAGAAATATTTTAAACAATGATGTACGAATGTCATGCTTACCACCTTGAAATAAAAGCGATTTTCCAGTCAAAGTGATACTAAAAAATTAAACGTTAATTAGAAATCAAGGTTGACGAATGTTTGTTTCTGTGTTTTTTTCTATTGTTAATATAATATATAAATCTTTTGTTACAGGTAAGATTAAAATCAGCTGAATCTTTGTCTTCTCGTATTTGTATCAGTAAGTATGTTGATTCTACGGAGCTGTACAAATGAAGGCTATCGTTACCAATTTCGCTGCCAAGGACAGGATAGTGGGAAACAGCTAATATTTCACATATGCAAAGGCCCCGATCGGTATCATAATAAATCGGCAAGCAAATCAAAAGCGAGTAGCAATATTTGGGTTGCACTCGAATATCAGGCACATTGATTACTCTGGGACATCGATATGCGCCCAAACGTAATACGTAACTAACCTGTAGACATGTTGCTGTTTTGCTATTATTTGCAATGTAGTACCCATGATTGATTTCTGCCGAGGCCGCGCAGAGCGTGCGTAAGCCATCCCGCGGCTCCGGCAAAGGCAAGGACGGGACCGGGGTGTTTTTAGTCGGTGTTCCGACATATCCCCACGCCGTGCCCTCGGCGTGGGTTTAATTTATTAGAGTTTCACCCCGACAAAAAAAAAGCTACCCATGATTGAAGCATTATTTTTAATAACATTTTTATAGTTTTCGTTTATTATTATAATTTTTCTGTACTTTCCATATACTATGTGGATTAATGTATACTGCGTTCGCAATTTTAGTTTTAGGAAAAACAACTATAATGCTTACGCACACGGTTATTATATGTATTTGCAATACTTCATGTTTTTATGACCTTTGTACCTATGTACTAGTCTAAGATAAACTTTATTCACACTTTCATAAAGAGGATGTTTGTTTAATTAGGAATTACATCGATTGGCAGTATAGGCTTGGATACAGGGATTGTCGAAACAATTATTATTGAACTTAGTTTATTATTTGACACTACATTAAAGTAATTCGTACCTATATTTTATAAAGCATCTTATTTAGAAAGATTAAAGTGCACTAAGTCACATTTGTACTCAGTAAATGTGATAGATATTAATAATTTAAGCTTATATCTTAATATCTATATTTACTTAATATATAAAGCTAAAGAGTTTGTTTGTTTATTTGTTTGTTTGAACGCGCTAATCTCAGGAACAACTGGTCCGATTTGAAAAATTCTTTCAGTGTTGGAAAGCCCATTTAATGAGGAAGGCTATAAAAGGAAGGATAATAAGCTATATAACATTACGCTGCGACCAAAAGGAGCGGAGCATAAATGAAAAATGTTGCAAAAATGAAAAACCGTTGAAACTAAAACACGCGGACAAAGTCGCGGGGGACAGCTAGTAGAATATTAAACTTAAGTAATTATGTATAATATGATTATTACGTACTTTCTTGGAAAAAATGAGCATAATAATACTAAACAAGGAGAATTGCGAACCCTCTTATATACAAAATTGTACAATATTTCTTAGATAATGTCACAACATTGTCCCAGTCTATTTATTTTTATTATGTTCACGATGGGTGAAGATGTAAGATAGAAATATCAAAAGTACATTTTATAGATAATCCGTTGATAAATATACTTGAGCATTATGAAGAATATAATAAGTAGTAGCTACCAGTGTACTAAATACTAAGAAGTTTCAAATAATTAGGTTAGACCTGAGAATCTCTTTAGATATACATAAATATTATAAAACAAAGTCCCGGGCACGTCTGTCTCACTGTCTGTCTCAAACTCAAAAACTACTAAACAGATTATCATATGGTTTTCAGGAATAAATAGAGTGATTGAACAGGAAGATTTGTGTGTAAAATTTATTTATATTTTGTCTACACTTGCAAAGCCGGGGCAAGTGGCTAGTGTTTCTGAAAAAAAAAAAACATACTGACGCGCAAAGTTTGAGACTGGCAAAAAAACTTGCTTTAATTAACTATTAACCGTAAAATCCTTACATTATACTTTCATATCCATTCTAATGTAATAAATCCTAAAGTAATTCTGTCTGTCTGTTACGCTTTCACGGCTAAAACGCTGACCCGATTTGGATGAATTATGGTAGAGTAAGAATGCTATGGTATGGTACACGTATAAGTATGGAGTAATTTTGAATCTTAAAAAAGAAGACATAGGCTACTTTATGCCGCGATAATCGACAACCACGCGGGCGGAGCCGCGTGCAACAGCTAGTATACCTACTATAATTATTTATGCATATAACTTTATTAACCCACTTACAACGATATCTTTAAAACTCCTTATGCGAACTTTTTATTCCAGTAGTCTTCAATAAAATTGAGAGCATTTGGTTGTTCTACAGCAGAGTAGCTCGTAAAAGGAAGGTTTTATTTTTAACGAATTTTGCTTTTAATTTTTAAAGGTTTTTAGTACACCATTGTAGATGTTGAGTGTCATGTTCTTTTATGGTGTAGTAACATAATCTCATAAAAAGACAAAACAACATTTGACTACTGTAAAAACGGGCTACGGTGGTAAGCCCTGCTCATGGTGCACATATAGAATAGATATGTGGAAAGTATTTAAATAAATAAAAGTTAGGTTTTAAAATAAATAAAATACGCATTTAGTTTTATCTCACTAGCTGACCCCGACGAGTCTTTGTCCTTTTAATCTATATAAAAATAAAGTAGTTTTTTTTCATGTAAATAAAAACATTTAGATTAGGGACATTTCGCAAAGTTTCGTCATTCAAACCAGCCAAACCTGTCGATGTTTTTCTTTTATATTACTTACTTTATTAGATGCTTCCCGCGTAAGTGCTGGTTATCGCGGCAAAAAGTAGCCTATGTCCTTTTTAAGGTCCAAGCTTATTCCATATCAAGTTTCATCCAAATCGGTTAAGTGGTTTAGTCGTGAAAGTGTAACAGACAGACAGAGTTACTTGCTTATTTTAACATTATTAAGGATAGAAATACCAAAAAAAGGATTAATATTCAACCAAATACTTTGTCCGTTTTTCACACATACCTAAAAAAAATGCATTCCTCTGACAGTTTTATGAAGACCAAAACACGTAGGCCTTGGCAACGAGCTTGAATTTTTGGACCCACTCCAAGAGCTATAAAGTTTATGGGTCCGCGAGAGGTCCATTTGACCCATATAAACAGCAAGGGATAATATATAAAATGTTATATTTATACACAATATGATCCAGATGTTTGTCGAATTATTGTAAACTAGCTGTTCCCCGAAGCTTTGTCCACGTGGGTGACTGATATTGCGGCGAAAAGAAGTCTAAGTCTGTCATTTCTTAGGATGTATGCTTACCCCAAAGTCAGTTGCAGCGGTATAGCCGTGAAAGCCTACCAGAGAGATAGAGTTACTTTCGTATTTATAATATTAGATACTAACATAAAATAGTATAATAAAAATTATTAGTATGATGGTCAGAACACATTGAATTGACCGACCACTGGCTGATTGACCGATATCTTTTTTTTCTTTAAATAAGCGACTCCCGCACTAAGGAATTTAATCCTTGTGTCGCGGGGGGTTTCACAAACATTCAAATCACACGCACAAAGAACACCCAGACTTGAAATAAGCATTTGTGGGTCACACAAATGCTTGTCCCATGCGGGGATCGAACCCGCGGCACGTCGCGCACAGAGGTAATTGGCGTGGTGACCTTATACCACTCGGCTACCCGTGCAGTCAGCAAGATATAAAAGATTTTTTTTGTTATTACAGTTTAAATATTTCTTTAGTTATTCTTTGACAGTGGATTTTTTCTTTAAGTACACAGGTTCTCCTAAGAAGCTATTGCTATCGCTATTACTGCACGTATAGTTTTCTAGACATCGCTTATTAAACCAAAGAATTATATAGTGTTTTCTTGTCGTCGATTTATCTATACTAATATTATAAAGCTGAAGAGTTTGTTTGTTTGTTTGAACGCGCTAATCTCAGGAACTACTGGTTCGAATTGAAAAATTCTTTTTGTATTGGATAGTCCGTTTATTGAGGAAGGCTATATAACATCACGCTACGACCAATAGGAGCGGAGCATAAATGAAAAATGTTGCAAAAATGAAAAACCGTTGAACCTAAAACACGCGAACAAATTCGCGGGGGACAGCTAGTTAAAGAAATAAAATACGAATGTTTTTAAACGTAAGACAGAGGACTACGAGATTGGGACATACTCGAATGTCATGTTCCGTACTGCTTTATTGCAAGTAAGCCGCGTTCGTTCCTCCCAAAATCCCCTTATGTTACCCCCCTTGAGAAATTCTGTATTGCTATAGTTTTATACAAAGACTAGCTGTCCCCCGCGACTTTGTTCGCGTGTTTTAGTTTCAACGGTTTTTCATTTTTGCAACATTTTTCATTTATGCTCCGCTCCTATTGGTCGTAGCGTGATGTTATATAGCCTATAGCCTTCCTCAATAAACGGACTATCCAATACAAAAAGAATTTTTCAATTTGAACCAGTAGTTCCTGAGATTAGCGCGTTCAAACAAACAAATAAACAAACAAACAAACAAACAAACAAACTCTTCAGCTTTATAATATTAGTATAGATTTATAGTACATAATATATTGAAAGAAAGTGTAATGTAAGTGTATAATTATTTATATATTTATTAATTACATTACTATAACGGAGAAGGTACTGGATTGTGTTTTGGAGCTGTGTTGTCGGCATTTAAAATGCGATCATCCAGATTTAATTAGAACGCTACAAGAGGTAAATTTACTGTTTTACGTCGCGATTGAGAGGGTGTTATTTACCCAGGCTTACTTGCCAGGCCAGTGATTCAGATACTTGTATACCTACAGGTTTTTACCGAAAGGTCATAACAATGCCGACGACACCAAAAATCATAACCACACCGCTGAAGCGATGTATCTTAATATTTAGCGAGTTTCGTAATAAGATATTGACTCTCGTAGTGCAGTGACACGTTTTTTTTATGGTTTTTGTTGTCGAATAATTGATGCGAAAAATTGGATATCAATTATTTAATTTATCTAATAAGGCTATTTGTACTTTTCCCCCAGTTTCGATATATATACTTTTCGGTAACACCCTGTATTTGCCAATGTACCTATACGTGTCATTTTACATTTAGGTACAGCATCTTTAGGTAAAGTTCCAATCTATACTAATATTATAAAGCTGAAGAGTTTGTTTGTTTGTTTGTTTGAACGCGCTAATCTCAGGAACTACTGGTTCGAATTGAATAATTCTTTTGTGTTGGATAGTCCGTTTATTGAGGAAGGCTATAGGCTATATAACATCACGCTACGACCAATAGGAGCGGAGCAAAAATGAAAAATGTTGCAAAAATTAAAAACCTTTGAAACTAAAACACGCGAACAAAGTCGCGGGGGACAGCTAGTGTACCTGTCAGGTTTTACATTTAGGTACAGCATCTTTAGGTAAATGTCCAATGTTTATATAAAAATATTACAAAAAAACTACCATTATCCTAGGCATAATCCTAACGGTAGGTACACTTATCTGTACTGTGATTAGTTTGAAACGGCAATCAACAGTATACCTACTCTTGAATCAAGTTGTAAACAAGGTCTTAGCATTATTTCTTTTTAATTAGTTCGATAGAGCTTTATATAGGGATTTTCTCATTAATTCTTTTCTTTTAAAGAACCTTTCAAGCCGATTAGTTTTATAGGAAGAGTAGTAAAATTTGAAATGGCGTTCTTAGTGACTGGTTTTCGTCTTTGGCAAGCCTCCAAAGTCGTGGGGAAAGAATGACGTCTTTCGTAAATATCTAGGTGTTATCGGAGGCAATTGTTTTAAGTGATTTTCAAATTAGTTTCAATTTGATCTAAAAGTTGAGTCTTATCAGGTATTTTGTATCGGTAGGTTTTAAATTAGGTATGAAGTAAGTGTAATAACTTTAGAACCACAGATAGAGATAGACGTAGATGACGCAAGTATCACTATCTGTTAAGTGTGCCATTTTTTGACTATCTTTTATGATGTTACAAGTACTGTTAAGTGATGATTTCAACCTAGAATCAACTTAAAATATAATTTAGGTGCGAATGGTAAATCACAAATGCCCTAGTAGAGATTGGTGAAACGCGTGTGATGCTGACTGAGCGCGTCGGTTGCCACGTCAAGCATATCATACGAAGAGTCTAGGCAAGTAAATGCTTTTGCGTATTCTAGGTCTATCTAGATCTGTGGTTAGAACTGTCAGAAATACGGTCAGCTCCGAACGTGCAACCCACGCAACCCACTCCTCTGTTTAAGCATCATCTTCCACGGGCCCGCAAGAGCCAGATAGTGTTTTCTGGGTCATACGATTCCCGCAAAGGATAGTGCAGAGGATGACAGTAACGATTTGTGGAAAACCAAATACCCACTCCTACACTCTTCGTTTCTCCAATACATGAACTGCCCTCAGGACATGAACTGCAGTGGCCTCTTTGGAAATCTCTCAACCAATTACGGAAGTGGGGCAAGTGGGCCATCATCGATCCTTTACATATCCAATGTGAATGTGGTGCCCAGACGCAAGACATGGCGCATCTTCTGTCCTGCCTCTCCTGCACTCTCCAGGACGTGATGGAAGCCAACGACCGGGCCATCCAGGTGGCAACTTTTTGATCATAAAGGGTTTAAGGGTCCTTGATAATAGAAATAGAACTACAAGCGGATTTTGATTTTAGTAAAATTCTCTATTTCGACAAAGACAATTTAAAAATAAAATATATACGGCCTTGTCTTTGAGACATATTTAGTCTATAAGAATAAGGTTATTTTCAAATTATTTTTAATTGGCCCTAGATAATACAATTTCATTAGCGCAATTTTTACCTAATAAGAATCTAATATGAACTAATTAGTTCTTGTTAGGATTAAGTTATTTAAGGTATATAATGTATTTTTAAGAAGATTAAAATTTAATTTTGTACTTAATATTTATCTAATTAATTTTCTGCTAGTTTAATATTTAAGTCTTCCAATCCGAACTGTCTTAACAAAGAGCTGATAATTTTAATATTCTTAACTTTCCTTTGTTAAATGAAGCTAGTTTTGTAGTTTTGCCTCAAGAAGAGTTTGCTTCAAAACTTTTTTAACGTGTAGCCAATTAAAGTCAGCGGAGTATTTAATGGTCTGTGGGCATTGCTTTTCATGAATATCTTCAAGGGATACCAAAGATCTTGGAGATGCGTAAATGTCGTTTAAAATATATAATTGTTCTTTTAAATTATTATGCTACTTTTAGTTAGTGCGCGCTCTTTGATTTGACAATATTTTTTTTCTTTCTTTCTAATTATGATTGTGTATAACCTTATATCTATAGTGCTATAATAGCTACTTAATATTATAAAGCTTAGGATTTTCTTTGATTGAACGCGCTAATCTCTGAAAATACCAATCGAATTTAAAAATAAAGACTTAGAGCTTTGCCAAAACTCTTAAAATTCTTCTTCCAACGTAATCTTGTAAAGTAAATCGCCATAAACTGGCAACATTGAAAGCATAGAACTCATTTTGGGGATAGGTCAGACTAGGAAGAGTACCGTCGATCAGAATTTTTTGATAACACTCAAAAATAAACTTTAAAACCTAAAAAATTGGTTTTAAAATTGTTTGATATCAGACATGACAAACTCACGCTTAATATTTCATTTTGAGAATTTTGCATGTGTTTATTAAGTGAATTTTTGTTGCATTTATAAAATGCTCTGTCTAGCCTTTGGCAACTATTAATCGGTATGCGCCTCTTCTCTTCTTTTATGGACTCCAGATTTCATAGTTACAGTTCCATAATGCGAAATTAAAATATTTTGACACCACGCACAAAGAACACCCAGACTTGAAACAAGCATTTGTATATCACACAAATGCTTATCCCATGCGGGGATCGAACCCGCGGCACGTCGCGCACAGAAGGTAATTGGCGTGATGACCTATACCACTCGCCTATCCGTGCAGAAATTATTTAATCAATGAAAATATACATAGGTAAATATATAAATAGAAAATACGCTGCGCCTATCGTCTATTCCAGAGAAAATCTTGTTTGCTTACAAAACCCTATAATCAACTCGAACGACTGTATTAAAAATATAATGTGGTGTTAAATTAAATTGAATTTCCTTTGTGGCTTTTAATACACAGAATAACAGGATCTACTGAATAATTTAACAGATTGTCTGATTTCGACAATGGATTTCGTCGATTCTGGCATTTATTTTAGACAATACCTACGATGATTATTCGAATAAAAAAAGCTTTTGTGAAGTCAACGTTCGGTCGCCGTGAACGATTTCGGTTAAAATATTCAAAATTAGAGATGGAATCTTTATTTTTTATTATGAAATTTCGAATGATTGAAATGTGGTCACGCTCATTTTTATAATGGAAAATTAAATTTGGAAGAAATGTTTTATTTATTTTTTGCTATCGACAATGCGGATCTTTTTATTTATTTTAATAAATATTTTATCTCATTATTAAGTGTTTTTTTTTGTAAATGTGGTCTAACAATGTTTTCTAAGGAAAATTATTGTTGCATTAATATTATCTTTACTCCATTAGATATGAACCCAGCACAAACTTCAAACCAAACTTGCAATTTAGTTATGAACAGATGCGGAACCCGGTCCAATTTTCAGTCAAATGTTTTATCGGCACTTTAACAGCTTAAACCCATTTGTCTTTTACAGATCCTTTGTAACAATTAAACATTTATAGATTTCGTTCACAAATGCTCCGGAGCAATAAATTCTGATACGTGACAAAAATCTTTAAATATGTCATAAAAAATAGTAGGCCCTTATGAGGCTGTGGGTAAGCGTTGCAGATAATAAATAGTATTTTATTCTTGGTACTTATAAAATATATTAAAATTAAGTGTAAGTTATAGTTCAGGGCAAACTTATTACTCTATTCGTTTGAATTAGAGCCTAGTCATTATCAAGAACTTAGTTTCTTTTTTCTTTAATTACGTACTAAAGCCTCAGTCGACTCGCGACACCACCGCCGCCGCGTCAGCTCATGATTAGGGACTCCTATTGAGTCTGAAACTAGTCGGGCGATCCCGAGAATATGCGTGAGTAAACCGCTTTGTTTTAAATAAATTATCTAAAGCCGGCTTCCCACGGTGCGCGATATCGCGGATTACACCGCACCGTTCACCATGGGAAGAGGCTCGTCCGTTACAGCGCAGACGCAAACGCGACCGTCCGTCGCAATTCATTGCGAATCGAAGTATACCGTAAATCAGATAAAATGATTTTGATTTTCAAGATTCACACGGACCAGGGTGCAGCGTGGGAGATCCTCGGTGCGCGCTCTTTGGTTGTGGGCCGTGGGACGCACCATGGGAAACCGGCTTAATAATTGACCTATGAGGCAGCCAAAGGAAAATATCTACCGTCCATTCAGTGAATATTTAAAGCAAGTAACTACTAAAAAGTATTTATCAAATGACACACAAAATAAAAAAAGACAATTAAAAAGTTCGTAATCGGCTAAGGTATTTCAGAAACGGACATCCATCATTTCAATTCTGCAGAAAAAGTATTTTAAATGTTCAGAAATTTTGGTATACGTGATGTGGAAGCTTCAAAGTTATTTTTGTTCGACTTTTCGACAGCCCTAGTTTGTATCCATTCACGCTCTGTTGATTCGAAAACTTTATTCCTAGGAATAGGAAAACGGCGGTGAAGCCAAAAATACAGAAACTAATGGTATTTCATATAGTTAGTAAGTACCTATAATAGTAATATAAGATTCATAGATCTTGATCAAGATAAAACCTGATTACTATAAAAAGTATTCTGTAGCAATAATAAAAAATAAGTAAAAAAATCGTTATGAGCTTTTTATGCTCGAATTAAAAAAGAAGAATAAGTTTTTAAATATATGTCAAAAGTTATATAGTTTAGCTGGTGCTGTTATTATTTTCCTACAAACACCTCAAAACTCCTCCTAAATTTGTCAAATTATTTTCATTACAACTTATTATTGTGATTATGATTTTTAGTCTAAAGAGTTGTTGATGTATCTGTCGTGCATTGACTTTAATGGTTAGTTTTAATGCTAACTTAAAATTAAGAAACTTAATTTTCAAAGTATTTTTATTTTATTTGTGACAACATAATTTTTTAGTAAATTAAGCAAAAATTTTCCGGAAATCCTCTTCTTGGAAAAAATGTACACAAAACATTGCTTAATGATACTAATTTATTAATAACCTTTTATACCACGGATAGCAGACTGGTATAAGTCACCACGCCACTTACCACTGTGCGCGACAGGTCGCGGAATCCCCGCATTTGTGTGACCGCAAAAACTGGGTGTTCTTTGTGCTTGTGATTTGTATGTTTATAAAGCCTCCTGTGACACAAAACTAAATTACAAGGACTGAATTCCTTAGAGCGGGAATCGTTTAAAAAAAAATGAACAAAACAAAACTTTCAAAATAAAACGAAATCTATAGTCATTAAAACAGCACCGTTTATCCAGGGTTAACACTCTTCAAATCTTTTTGTATTTTAACCTAGCTTTTAACATAGTCAGGCACAGGCATCCCTAGTACATGTGTACGGTCGACTGGCTTGAAATCTTTAGTTATAGGGATTTGCGGCTCTCTCTTTTCGCCGCTAGTGATCCGTGAAAATCGTCTAAATGGAATTTTCGTCGATACATGCAATGTTACGGCTCGTTTCATTAAGTGAACGACCAAATTGGCTAATGACTGGGCTAATGATAACTGATTGATTTTCCTATTTCTACAACTAGGAATTAATGCATTTATCATGTTACTAGCTGTCTCCCGCGACTTTGTACGCGTGTTTTAGTTTCAACGGTTTTCCATTTTTGCAACATTTTTCATTTATGCCCCGCTCCTTTTGGCCGCAGCGTAATGTTATATAGCTTATAGCCTTTCTCAATAAATGGGCTATCCATCTGAAAGAATTTTTAATATCGTCCCGGTAGTTCCTGAGATTAACGCGTTCAAACAAACAAACAAACAAACTCTTCAGCTTTATATATTAAGTAAGTATAGATTAGTACTTAATTTGTAACTTTGTGTGTAATGCTAATCAGACACATTAACTTTTTATTTTTATGGTCTAAGACTAATCATGATTATATATACAGGGTGTTACTAAAAGGGTATATCTATCCATAAGAGTTGAAAAGCACATCTGGATAGAAACAGTTTTTAAAATTTCAGCTCTAACTAGGTTCATGGATATCCGATTTTTCGCATCAATTTTTCGACACCTTTCGGTAACACCCTGTATAGGTATGTCTATAAGCATGGAAATACTTATTAAATTATTTCACAACGAACAATAAAATTGGTTCAGGGATTTTTTTTTTTTTTATTGTTCATAACATTTGTAACAATTAAAGATTATTAGCCTTATTTAAAAAAAAAAATACAGTGTTAAGCTAAGAAAGTTCTTAATTCAAATTCTCTATAGAAAAATTGAAATAAGAATCTAGTAATCAATTGCTAATCATCGTCGAGATTTTTAAGAAAAATAACCACTATTCTTTAACATGAAATAATTTTATGATAATAAACTTAATAAGTATCGAAATAAACAGATAGAAAAAATATATCTTTTATAAAAGCAAAAATATTTTTAATATCAGAAAAATAAGTCGTTAACTAAAGGAGACCGCAGACACTCGTAAATTATGAAAATAGCTAGTTATTATCGAAAATGATTGATTGCTGGCTGTCTAGACTGAGATGTAGCTCGTATTTTTACTTGTTTTGCTATGAATTCTTCAATAAACTTCATTCAAGTCTCTAACAACGTTGCTAAATAATAATAAATAAATAACTATGGACAACATCACATACATTGCTCTGAACCCAAAGTAAGTAGCTAAAGCACTTGTGTTATGGAATTCAGAAACAACGAAGATACCACAAACACCCAGACCCGAAACAATGTAGAAAAGTGGTTTTCTACATTGACCCGGCCGGGGATCGAACCCGGGACCTTCAGAGCTGGCGACACCTTGAAAACCGGTGTGTACGCCTCTCGACCACGGAGGTCGTCAATCGTTGATGGAATATATCATATGCAATATGAGTGGTCTGTCTGCGGGCTGTAATTCTGTTGCTGCTATCACAACATATAATAATATTAAAACTGGCTTCATAAAATAGTACTGGGCCTCTAGACAAGTGACAATGCGACAAGCGATAAAGCTGATCGAATCGCTCAAATGTATGGAAGTGACAAGTCCAAGTCACGTGACTTATCGAAACAAAATGTCATTTCTATACATTTAATGTCATTTAAGCGATTTCTATCATCGTAAACGCTTGTCAAAATGCCACTTGTCTAGGGGGGCTGGACTGGCACTTGGCCTTTTTTATGTTTTTGTTTAATTAACTAATGTTATAACCGATTAATAGATCATAGAAAAGTGGTCCAAATTTCAAAGGGCGCGCTCTGTTTTGATAGTACGATTGTACTTGTTCATACTGGTGCTTTCAGTTTATACTCTGTTAGGCGCACTCTATAGTTACTTATTTTTACTCTAAAGGAGGTACTGAGATTTACACTCAGGGTGTGCCCGAGATACCTAATTCTGTACCACATAAATCCTTACTACAGTACGATGCAAACTTAAAGGCAGGCGGCTGTGAACACGAGTCGAGTCACTGCGCAGTACCAAACTTATGCGCCTGCAGGGGTGCGGGGCGAGGAACTGCGCAGCGTTTAACAAACTTCACCGCCGCCATTAAGTTTGAATTGAACTACATTGATATATTAAAAACGTTATCTACCTAAAAAAAGTAAAGTTAGCTTACAAATGACATATCGTAGCACCCAATTTATTTTGTCAAAATATTACGTCACTGCAAAATTACTCGAAATTTCTAGAACCTACAAAAAAGGTTTCGAAGGTCCAAAGTGTTTTCCTTATATGCAATAACGGCTGGCCATAAATAGAGTTCGGTAGTTCTAAATTACTGCGCGTGATAAACTGTTGGGTACATTTTTCAAGTGTCGTACGATGTTGCGTAGAAAAGGATATTTTACGTCTTCATAAAAAGGAAATATTGTAGCTCAAGGTGTTTATGGACAGAAATTACTTTGTGTTGGAGATATAAAGTTGGATGTACGTTGAATACGTTTTTGTATATATGGTAATGGAAATATGGTACCTATATTTTTTCACTTAAAGGTGTAATTTCCAAGGTACCCTGGGTTAATTGACATTTTATTTAATTTAGAACTGTACCCGCGACGTTTTTCGCGTACATGTGGATCATTTGTGTTGGGTGGATTGCAAATTCGAACCCACGAAGCTATATGTAATTTTTTAATTATTCTAAAACACCATTAAATGTTAAAGGAAAACTACGTGAGATAACCTGGTTTAAAAAAAATGGAATTTGAAATCACCAACCCGCAAGTGAGCAAGCGTGGTAATCAATGCTTGTGCCTTGACTTCATAAGAAGAGGCCTCTGCCCAGCAGTGGGACATTTATAGGCCGGTATTATTAGGAAACGGACGCATTAGGAAAGACGTATAGAATAAATATCTAGTATCTGTGCGCCGTACAGAATTAATTGGTAAGTACTAATCAGCGCGCTTACCATGAACTCTTAAAGCAGGACTGTTACCGTCGTGTAAGCGAGACGCTGCTACGCGCATTGTAGCGTGCCATTTCGCTTCCACAACGGCAACAGTACTGCTTTGAGAGTTCATGGTACAGGAACAGATTAGAACAGGAACAAGGTACTAACGGTGATTAACAAGAGATTCAATATATTTTTTTTAATTTGTTCAAATTAAGCCCGAAAACTATTAAAAAAATATCATAATGAATAAAATGTGGCATGAAGTCTTTAAGCCCATTTTGAGCTGACAAAGCTAACGGTGTTTATAACAACCAGTATATATTATATCCAATGAAATGATATGAAAAACAGAAAAAATGTAATTATTTTTGTATATAAATTGTTTTGCTTTAGTCATAGAGATAAGGATCAAGATATAAGTAGGAAAGTAATATAATTTATTACTTTGATTATCTATTATTACCACAAAAATACTCTCTCAGCATTTGAATACCAATTAATTACGAAAAAAATAGGATAAAGTAAAACGATTGAGTTCAAACGAAATGATGATCGGATAAATGGATTTGAAAAGCTAATTTTATTTGCTTTTTAATGCCTACTTAAGCTTCGAAATAAGACCTTTTTAAAGTAATTATGTTTTAGTAGGGGAACCTACATTAAAAGAGGAATCTTGCAATTTGACGACCTTCGTGGCCGAGTAGCGTAGACACCGGTTTTCGAAGTGTCCCTAGCTCCGAGGTTCCGGGTTCGATCCCCAGACGGGTCAATGTAGAAAATTACTTTTCTGCATTTTTTCGGGTCTTAGTGTTTGTGGTATATTTGTTGTCTCTCTTTCATAACACAAGTGCTTTAGCTACTTACTTTAGGTCCAGAGCATTGTATCTAATGTTGTCTACATTTATTTTTATTAGATCTATTTGTACTTTACAGATTTCTAGACTTAGTAATTAACCCTGTACTAATTGTACAGTGTCTATTAAAAAGTTTAAACATCAAAATAGCAGAGTGAAATACCTCTTCGTTATTAATTTTATCTGAAACATTTTTCGTTTACCAGATTCTGTCAGCTCCCGCCCACAAATAATACTCTTTTCATTCGGCATTACAAGTTATTAAATTCTAAATTCACAGCAAGAATCACATAGAAATTCAGAGGTCACAATTTTCTTTCGAGAAGCTTCTTTTCCCGCCATGATAAATTTTATTGTCTATTTTATTTCAGTCAAAGACAAGCTAACACCAAAGACAACTTGCGTTTAGAAATTACATTAGAAAAAACGTTTAGGAGTCAGTGTAATTTTATTAAATTATTATACTATTAAATAACATCTCTTCTTTTACTTAGCTATCAAATGTAAATTGAGCTTTTTAAATCTCTAACCATCTATTTCTAGAAATTAATTTTAAAATCAACATTACATTACATAACATCTATACTCTACATAGAATACTAAGTTTTTATAAATATTTAATCTAAAAATATGCAAAATCCACCGCATATTTAATGTGGTACCTACGCCAGAATCGCAAAAACTGTATTATTTAGCTAAGAACCTAAAATATGTTACGATCAATTTGCATATTCGAGACGTTTGGCTCGAAATACGCGAAAGTGTTCGACGTATCTTCGCGACGGGCGTTAAAGAGTCGTAATACTGTAATATCTCGGTTCAGCCAACGCGAAGGGAATTCTTTACGACATATATGAGAATTAACCAGGATTTACGCACATTCGCTTGCCTTAAACAATGGGAGCTCGTCACGAGATGTAGATACCCCGTATTTGATGCATGAGTCGGTCGTAGATCATGCTGCATTTGCTTTAGGCTTTTTAAGACAATTTTGATGAATATAAGCCTAGTGGTATTTCTCTCGTTGCTAACGTTCGCGTTGGTATAAGAGACGCAATGTTTAATAATGAGACTACATGTTATACCAAATGTACAATGATATGTATATATATAAAAGAGAATGAATGTGTGTATGTATGTTCACCTAAAACTCGAGAAGCGATAGCTCAATTGATGTGAAACTTTGCACACATATAAAGGGCAACATGACCGATGAACATAGTTACGTTAGTAACTAAGTAGTAAGTAGATAGGTGGTGGCGCTGGTGGCAGTGATTTTTATTTTTTGTACTATTGGTCGAACTGTAGATTTTTTTAGGTGAAGTAAGGCGAACCGAGCTCCAGCTAGTTATGTATAAAACTGAGGCAGATATATTATTAATTTTCCTAAGACACCATTGACAATCGGTGAAGGAAAACATCGTGAGGAAACCTGGATTCCATAAATTAGAATCCGAAATCGCCAACCCGCAATGAGCAGTGCAGTATGCAGCAATGTTAGTATTAAATAAAAAAAAACAAGTATTAAATACTACTAAAAATATGATTATATAATAAGCGTTAAAATATCCGATACTTCAAAACCAAGAAAAGATCAAATAAATTCCATCGAAAACATACATCAGACATTTTTACAAAACTTCACTCGTGTGACTCCCAATACATGTAAGTAGATACAAGATAAGTGTACCTGTGGGAACGATGAGGAAGTTCCAATACCCAAATACACAAAAATTGCATCATTTAACGCACTTACGGTGAAAATTATTCAGACGAGAACTTAAAATGACTGCACGGATAGCCGAGTATTATTTATCTTATTTTGAGTAGGTAGGTTACCCAAAGCAAACCCAACATAAAAATCTTGTGGTATAAAGTTCCAGTTATCAGACTTTACTTAGAGTTTTCGATCAATGTGTTTATGATTAAAGACTTTCTGCCGGACTCAGAGACGTGTACGTAATGGTTACTAAAGGGATTTCTTATTACTTATCGATAAAAATAATCCAACTCCGAGACTTTTGAGAGTTTGCTTATTTAAAGTTAGCTTCTATAGTAAAAATCCGTCTCTTAGTGCGACAGTTATAATTTAAAAATAAGAAATAATTAACTAAGTGCTATTTAGTAGCGAAAAGCAAATAATAATTTGAAAAAAAAAAAAAAAATAAAGATTTAAAAATCCGCAGCGGATTTTAACAAGCTTTTTGCGGATATTAAAAGCTATAATAATAATTCATTATTCCGTCCATTAGATTGATTTCCTTATAAAGATATTAAAGAGATTCCTTATCATAATTTTAATTTACTTTAATTTTCCCTTGGGGCTGGAGATTGATTTTCACTCAATGGGATGGCGTACCTGTAAGCTTGAAATATTAATAATGAATTATTATTATTAAGAAGAATCATTGAGGCTGTTGACATTGTAGGTTGTTCCACCTATGTGAAGGCTTCTTGGGTACTTCGGGCCACTAGAAATGTATGTTTGTAATGACAAAATAATACTTTTTTTATTTAAAAAAAAAATAACAATGCACAGTTATTTGCACGATAACTGTGCCTAAACACCAGTTTTTGTTCATTTTTGTCTGTTTGTTTCGAGTAATCTTCAAAACGGCTGGACTGATTTTGATAAGATTTTACAAGTAGGTAGCTGAGTATATAAGGAGTAACTAAGGCTTAATTTTCTTACCGAAAATTATAGGATTTCGAACAAAATGAAAATCGGTGAATATAGACATAAAACCAATTTTGATAAACTTATATCTTACCGGAACGGAAAGTAATTTGGAATTTGAAATTCTCAATTAAATAACAATGTTTCTTAGTCGAGTTTTTTAATGTTTTTACTAATACAACTTGATGTAGTATGTATACACCTGCACCTATAAAATATGTTGGTAATTAATAAAACACAATAAAGCATTGAAACTTTACTAAACAAAAACTAAATTAAAATTCATTATTTCCTATTCATCTGAATTATTATAATGTTAAACAAAATCTTGTAAATCTAATTGCTTGTCAGGAATGGAACTCAGCTGTTTTTTCAGCAATTAATTTCGTGGTTTTTATGAAAACGGATCATTAAACACCTTTTTGCGACCCCTGCCTAAACGGTTAATTGCTTGGATTATGGTAATTTTATACAAAAAAAAGCTGAATGGTTTATCGTTATTCTTTCTTTGGAAAGAAGTTATGAAAACCGAATTTAAGAGGACTATTGATACTGTTTTGATAGTTAGTGCAGTTTTGTAGAAATTAATGTGACGTCCCAAGATTATAAAACAATTGAAGGTTACATAAGAATTTATTTTTTGTGGTTTCAAACTTTATATAGGTAATAATCGGCATTTGATCTCAAACTAGGCAGCTCCTGTATTATGGCTACCAGACAACTGATAAACATACTTATATATTTCTAAATACATATATATTACAGTTAAATAACACCCAGACTTAAAACAAATGATCATGCTCATCACACAAAGATTTATCCTGGGTGCGAATCGAATCCACAACCTCCGGTTTAGCAGTCAGGGTCTCTAACCACTAACCCAACAGGCCAATCAATCTTTAGCCATAAAAAACATAAAATATGTACAAATATACTATAACACTTTTATGTATACAAAAGCAAAAGTTCTATAACATCGTGATCACAATAACATACTTAGTAGAAAAAAATAACATTCTTTTCCTTCCTAGAAATCGACAAACACTCAACATTTATGTAGCGGATAAATAGATAAACAATAGTAACAGAATAATTTCTAAATAACCCATAAAAGGCAACCTTTCTGGGGATATAACACAGAATTCATGCGAATCGTATCGTATCTCTTCTGTGTTCAATGTCTAACGTGTAATAAACTGTTTTGTACCACGATAAGAGAACTTTTTAGGGTTTCCCTTCACCCAACATATCCCGGAGGTGTCGTAGAATTTCACGTAAGAGCTACCAAGTGATGTTGTAGTTTGAATGTCAGATCAGTATTTTTGTGGTCTTACTAGATTTATTATGGTTTTTGGATGCAATGAATAGAGTACACAACATAGAATATGTTGTTAGTATTTTTGTGTCATTTTATAGTTAAACAAATAATATCCATTTTAATTATAATGCACATTTCATTTCACTTTAATTTAGTTATTAGCCGAACAATAAATATAAATAAATTTGTATATATTCAATCATATAAACATACGTCGGTAGATTAATATGTTTGTTCAAAAACAAAGGTTTTAATACCTTTGTTTTTGAACAAAAAAGTTAAAGTTGAAAATATCTTATCTATTATAAAAATTGCTTCATTTTCGGAAATAATGACATGGTGGTTACAGGATTTTAATGAAAACCCTGATTTCACTGTCTCTCGATTACATACTTCTTTATAAATAAATTATTATTTGTTCGAGATAGGCAGAAATTTCGGTCATCATATTAAGATATTGGATGTAAGGTGGTAGGTAAATAAAAACTAAAACTTTACGTTGCTTAGGGAGCCATTTATTATTGAATTATTTATGAAAGCAATCTAGGACGTCTTCTACTTTCAATCAGAAAGCTTATTCAATCGTTAAGGTTCAAGGTTCAAGTAAATTACTGCAGTAGATAATATTAAATACATAGTTATCCACATCTCTCGAGCATTCTTTAACTTTCAAAGTCTGGATAGCCAGCTTGACATTTTCTGACTTTGAATCATGGGGATCTTACGGATCATACGGATCATGCGGATCAATTGTTATATTCCACCAAGAAAATAACGTTTACCGATACAAGCAATATGTTTGTTTTAAAAGATTTGTCGCAGTACGGATGTAATCCGCCAACTTGGCATCGCTGCCATTGATCCAAGCTTATGGATTTGACTTAAATGAAATTGATATTGGAACGTGGTTTCCATGGTATTTTCGGGTTAAATAAGTAGTCCGATAAAAATAGACGTGTTTGTCCTTTTTTACGACGAAATTTTTTTGTATGAAATGGGACGTGTGAACAATTTTCTAATATTTTAATACGCAAAAATACTAAAATAATTTATTAAATATTGCGAAATTAAAATAAGGAGTAGGTCATGTAGTAGGTAATAGATAAATAATTTTGCAAAGTAGACTGGCCGAAAATGCCTACAGAAATTAAATCAGCCTTTGTGCCACAATATTCAAAAAGTATTAAATAAAACATAATTTTAATTGTAAAAACATTCTACAATATTAATAACTCAAGTAAATATTACCAAAAAACTTTTAACAAATTAAATAAACCGCAGATATACATACTATTATTGATTTAAGATAATGTAAAACATCAAACTGTTTTTAATAAAACAGCTGTTGCTTTCATATATGAAAAATTAACAATTTCAAAGTTTTTATACCGACGCAAATGCAAAGGCGTTCCCCAATAAGGCTTAGTATATTATCTTGAGCTTATTTAATGCTCCAATAAACATAAATTATTTGTCGTTAATAGACACTCCCAGAGATTACATCTTAGAGGGAAGTCTCTAAAGAATCATCTTGATAATTTACCTTGTATATAAATTTTGAACTGTCAACAGATTCACTGCAGGTATTCCGTTAGTATACCTTTAGTTTTTCTAGTGACCCGCTCTGGCTTCGAATGGGTAGATAATATATTAAAGAATTATACAAATGAAACTTCCTCTTAAATCACTCAATCCATTGGTTAATGACGCTGCTAAACTAGAGGTCGTGGGTTCGATTCCCACGCAGGACAAATCTTTGTGTGATGAGCACGATCATTTTGTTCTGTGTCTGGGTGTAATTTATCTGTAATATAAATGTATTTAGAAATATATAAGTATGTTTATCAGTTATCTGGTTGCCATAATACAGGCTCTGCCTAGTGTGGGATCAGATGGCCGCGTGTCAGCTGTCCCAAGATATTATTATTGGTGAAAACCATTAGCCTGCAGACTCCTTACTTATATTATAAATGCGAAATTAACTCTGTTTGTCTGTCGCGCGTTCACGCCAAAACTACTGAACCGATTTAAATGAAATTTGGTGTTTTTTTATTTATTTTTTTAGGTGTCTCTTCTGAGTTAGAAAAATAAATACTTTATCTTACTTTTACTACTTCTTATCTATTACTTTCATTCAAATTCTTATGTAAAAAATTATGACGGCTTAATAGAATGCTTATTAAAACATTTTAAGATTGTTCTAACAAGATGGCAGGCGGGCCAGATTAAAAAATTTCATTCTTATTTACTGTTTGTTTTATTTTAAACTCTTACTTCATTCCAAACTGGGTTTGGAATTTTATAATTAAATTTCGTTTACGCGGGGCGAAAAATTGAAGATGCCTAATTGACTGTAGGAATCGCAAGGCTGGAATTCTTTCTTTTGTCTTGTAATCAGGTAAACTAGTTTAAGTAAGGTTTGTTTGGAAAAAAGTAATACTCCTTTTGAGATATACTTGAGGGCCTCGTCGAAATCATAAATACATCCATGAAATGTTTAAGTGAAAAGACCAAATCCGGTTATTTTTATATATAATACCTAGAGATACTTAGATAATATGATACCTATCACGACGGGGTTAAAAACCGTGCTCATTATCAATTAAGCGGCAATAGCCTAATGGCTAGGGTGACGGCCTTGTGATCGAGAGGTCGCAGGTTCGATCCCCACCATTGCACTATTGTCGTGAACCCACTCCAGGTACAAGCATATTTAGCTTAGTTGGAGGGGTTAACAAGATTCCTAGTAACGTGAATTCTACCCACATGGCTAGTAACCTTTTAAAAAAATAAATAATAATAATAGGTTTTAGTTAGTTTTCTTACAAGAATTTGAAACGTAATAGGTACTTACTATAAACGTTTTCATAGTAAAATTGTTTGACTGCACGGATAGTCGAGAGCTAGGTCACATGTTCGATCCCCGTATGGGACAATCACTTGTGTTATCTACAAATGCTTGTTCTAAGTCTGGATGTTTTTTGTGCATGCGATTTGAATGTTTGTGAATCGCGGGTATAAAAAGTGTATTTTTTTATTAGTTTTTAAAAAACGATAAGGAAAGGTTTCAGGGAAAAACAATAATATGGTGTCTTTAGTTTCTTAATAACGTCAGCAATTTCAGACTTTGTATTAAACGTTAATATTTCTTCAACATGCACTTGTACATAGTACAGTATACCAATAAATATTAATTGTAATTAAATTTTTCATTAAGTACAGACGCGAATGTAATTTAATCACATCAAAGAGGAAGAGTTTAATTCCAATAAAAATGTAATTAAATAGTAATAAGGATGCGGAAGGGTTGATTCAGTCGAAATCTTATAATTTATTAATATTAATGAACCGCTGGAAGACCCAAAGGTGTCGACGAAGGATTTATAGCTGATTGTTATTAATTGCCTCATTTAAGACTTCTGATTCCTGGTAAACCTCTTGATAAAAGTTGTCCTATTGATGTTCTTGCTACCTTCTTTAAGATACAAACAGGACAATAATAGAACAATTTCCCATAAAATTATATTACCTGCGGTCATTGGATATAATTTTGCAAAATGTGTTGGGGTTAGCTATAAGTCTGGATCAGGGATGTTATGGAGCTCCGTAACCGTAACTAGGGGATATCCGAAATAGAAAAATCCGTAAGTAACCGATATAAAAGTATGTAATAATTTCGGATTTAAATGGAACACGCTATGGCAGGTTTTTGGCGGCTGAGCCGACACACGTCACGCGCGTCCTCTGCATTGTTTTTTATTTCACCCTTAAAAAATTGTAGTTATATAATTAGGTATAAGACTGATTGTAGTGCCAAATGATAACCTGGAAATTATTTTATTACCTAATTGTATTTTACTTTTATAGTTCCATAAATATAATAACTGTAACTGAAACCGTTATATTTCTTTATCATATATCCGTATCCAGATCCGAAATTGCATATCCATTCCTGGTTTGGGTTACTGACTGTTGGTAATTTTCATTTACGATAGGGTTTTTGGGTAAAGTTATTATGTAAATCATCATCATCTTCATCATATCAGCCAATTTCCGTCCACTGCTGAACGTAAGCCTCCCCTAAAGAACGCCAACCATTCCGGTCCGGAGCAGTCCGCACCTTCTTCAAATCTTCGACCCATCGTGCCGCAGGGCGTCCTACATTACGTTTGCCCATCATGTTAATCATTATGTAAATGATTCAAGTAAAAACGAGTTAGAACTTTTTCTGGCAGCAGGTTGTAAAACCACATGCTATGAGTCCTATTATGTGAGCAGCATCCCAATCTTAAGAGGGGATACTACTCCCAAAGAATTTGAAAAATTTGGTATTTAAAGAAATTGTGGCCATCACACATCTTCGAACTACCCTTCGTAAAGTAGGTAAGGAACAATTACAGCTCAGGTTACTAAATAATTGACCAAAAGATGTTTCGTATTGCGCTGTTTTCTTATCCAAGGTCGGACTGAGCTAAATATTTCTTGCATCGAAATTTAAAGGGAAGGTATCTATGATTCTATAATATTTTTTGTTCAAACCCGATCAAATTTGTCCGAAAGTCGTTGGAAAACGGCGGTAAAAAACGGGCATTTTTGGAGCATCACATATCTTTATTATGTTTTGGAAAAAAAATCATTGCTTAAGAAGCATTTTCCATGAAGAAAACAGCGGAAAAAGTTTGTATGGAGACAGACCCAGTCGCGTCCCTTCTTAACATTGCAAAGATCAGTGTGTATGTTTTTATTTTTAAACATAGAGTCCGATGTGTGGTCATCCAGAAACCGGATGCTTTCGAGGAAAATACATTCTATCAACTGTAAGGAAAAAGGGTGAACTTTGCAAAATCCGACCCTTTGTTAAATTCTAAATAAATCTGTATCTTTTGCCATGTATAAGGGACGGACAAGATCGAAGAATTGTATAAAATAGATGTTGACGACCTCTGTAGTCAAGTGGCTTACACACCGGTTTTCAAGATGTTGCCAGCTCTGAAGTCCCGGGTTCGATCCGAAGGGATCAATGTAGAAAACCTAGAAAATCTTTTTTCTTCATTGCCTCGAGTCTGGGTGTTTGTCGTACCTAGGTTTTGTCTGATTACATAACACAAGTGCTTTAGCTACTTACTTTGGATTCAGAGCAATGTATGTTGTCCACATTTATTTATTTTACTGTTCAAATATGGTTTTTGGCAACTTAAACCACTTTAGTAAAGATCTCGATCTCTGACAAAACATCTTAAGATTGTCAATCGTTTCTCATACAACCGTAGTGCCAGCTAACATTACACTAACCTACTTATTCCACTAAAGAATAAAACCTACAATGCACTTAATAAACTTTATGGCTGCACTCCCATCAAAAATGACATCTGCCTTGCCATAAAAATGTACTTAACAAAGACTGGTATTACTATACGCCCTTATCTTTCGCGATAAAGGTCCTATTCTAGGAACGAGACACATCTGCATAGAAATTCTCTATTTTTAGCTATTCCGTCGATTTGTGAGATATTCAAGCAATATCTGCTAAGCTCGTGATAAATTATACGTGTTTTATGCGTAATGTGTTGCGCATGTGCCGCCATCTGTCAAAATAATGCCGCGTTTTATTGTTCTAAAGGCATTAAGTCGGGTATTAAGAATGCTATGTTTAGTACTGAGATATGTTATTTGTGAAGAATGTTTGGCTTTTATTGTAATCCGATAAGAGTTTGTAAAGTAATGACGTATATAGTCGAGAAGACCGTTAATATAGTACAAGAGTTACAAAACTGAAAATTAACTAAGAATACTATTTATTTTGCTAGTTACTAGTCGCAATGCCGCCAGCCATTTGGGAACACTCCCAGTGGACAGCGATGTGGACGAATTTTTTTATGCTATAATTTAGGTTTATGTTTAATTAGATTAGTTTATTTTATTATTTCTTTTGTGTATGTAATATAGTTAAGTTTATTTGAAATAAATAAGATGTTCGTAATTTTACTATTTTATGTACGTCGTGGTGGAATTTGAAAATATTTTTACTGTCATGTTTAGGGTCTCAAAATGAACAAATAACTAAAAGACAGCACTGAAAAGGGCAACGAGAAATAGGCATGCAATTTGGTAAGCAGTCAGAATGATTACTTTACCGGTATCCAGTCGTAAATAAAAGGCCCGTATTCCATTGTTGATTTACCGGCTAAAATGTCAAGTCTCAATAAATCTGAGACCTTGTACCTTTCGGAGATGCTCAATCCACTCGAAAAAAGTATAGGTTACTCGTAAATAATGAATCGGAACTAGTATGTAGCAGGGTTTGTAATATATCAACGGGTGCTTATATTGTTAGGGCCGTCTTTTTTGGGGCACAAATAAAACAATCAATCCGATATTGAGCTTTTTCCGGGGAAATGGCTCAACATCCTTCGATAATCATATTATATTTATTTATTTACCTCTGTGAGGACGAAATTATTGAAAATTGATGAACAATATTTATGATGAACTTTCTACTTTATTTATTTGTGTCAGTTTTTATGTAAATTATTTTTTCCGACAAACCTTTCGTTCCAATATTTTTATTACAATCCGTTTTTTATAAAAGTAAATCAGCAGTGTGTTTTAAACTAACCGGACAATACCGTGTTAAATTCCACCAACCATTGTCGAATACAGCTCAAACATTTATAACGCTGTTGTACGTAATCTACACGTTTTCTTTTAAGTT
This sequence comes from Diachrysia chrysitis, assembly GCA_932294365.1. Lineage (NCBI taxonomy): Eukaryota > Metazoa > Arthropoda > Insecta > Lepidoptera > Noctuidae > Diachrysia > Diachrysia chrysitis. Next base: position 8,032,007 of record OW028661.1, read on the forward strand.
CATCTTCTCTATCTGCATTCTGACTATTCTCATTTCTTTAATCCTATAAAATACTTTGCAATCTCAACTCATTACCGATTTCAATAGCTATCATATTTCTGCTAGGTAGTTAATTCTTGAAAGTACCTGTCTCGTTTAATCCCTTGATTTTGTTTACTCTGGCTAACGAGACCTCACTAATGGGAAGCCCGTTTGCAGCACTCGTAAATAACTGAATAACACTTAGTGTTGAGAATTTGTGAACATTTTAGGACTCCAGGACAACCCTGCGGCCTATTCGAGCAATTATGTTTCGTCTCCAACGTTAAGGTCAGCGAGGACAACACATTTATGGTTACCAGAGTACGTGAAACTTTGATCGATAGCGATTTTAACAACTATTTGGGTATGTCGAGACGTTTTATGGGCGTTTTACGACTGATGTTTTATTTCTTAATTACCGCCCTCTGGAAATAGATTGTTGATGTTGAGTAACGTTTTATGATGGAGTAAAGTTGTGTCAGTTAACTTTGTGTTATTAATTTTTAATGTCGCGTCTCTGGTGTTAATCAGTTTCCTGCTAAATATTGGACTACTTAAAAATAGTATTAGAAGAACAGTGTCTTGGTTTTCGTTATAATGGCCTACATTATTCTTCTTCTTCCTGCCCTTTTCCCAATTTATTTGGGATCTGCGCACAATATTTTCTCCTTCCATTCTACTCTATTAGCCGTCATACTGTCATTCACTGATTTTTCCCTCAATATCATCTCTCACGCAATCGATCCACCTTTTTTTCGGCCTTCCTCTTCATCTCCAGCCCTCGACATTCAAATTCATCACTCTTTCATCCCTCCTCATTACATGCCCATACCATCCTAAGCAATTGACCTACATTATTATTTAAAAAATATTGCTTACGTAAATAATGGAACAAATTGAGAGTAACTGCTATTTGTTTACATATATATATATCGTGTGACAAAACCTTGAATATAGGACATGGAATACTTACCTCCATATTCTCTCGTGAACTGAAATTAGTCCACCTGTATCAGGTATTTTAGTAACTACAATTTATCAACATTTCAAGCTATAAATCTGTCATCGGAAAGCAATAATTTATTTTCCATTTCTCTAGCCCTGTTTTCTGTATTAGCACTAGCAAAACACATACTTTTGCAAAACAATATTTTGCGAGATCAATAACGTAAGCGTTATACCTACCTACTGTTGCATTTTTTGTTCACTAGAGCATTTTAAAAAATATGAGTTAAATAAAATTTAAAAATTAATTCATCTGAATGTTATTTTATGTATTGCCAGTCTACAATATTTAAATTCATTGTAATTCTCTGTCTTATTCAGAACCAAACACAATAAAAAGGGTGCTTAAATCAACCCTTTTAACCTTGATTTGACTTGACTTTTCTTTGTCTCTAGTCAAGGTCGTACATGAAAAGGGTTTTATGAGTAAAGTATTATTTTATTTATGTTCTTCGAGAATTAAAGTATTTAGTTTTAAGGGGAGAGGTCCCTAGTTTTAGTAGGTCAGATGGACATCGTTCTAAGCCATCGCTACAACTTTGATATTTATCTAAACATTATGATTCCGGGTCGTCCTTTAAAATTGTTTTCGGAACAATGGTTTGTTTAGAATATTCGATGTTAGATGTTTATCAAGGGCATCATGCTCCTAAAGTAACCCTTTTCATCGTAATGTAAACAGGGTCAATGTTTCTATACAATTCCGTTGGAAAATTATGAAGGAATACTATTAAAAATTTTCAACGGCTTCGTTATGTTTTTGGGTTCATTTTGGGTACTTTCATTGAACAAGTTTTTAGGGTATTATCAGGTAACAAGCCCTTATTAAAAGGACAGTGGGGTTTAGTTAAAATGTACTGTCGAGATTACATCAACTACGAGAGATGAAAACTGACGTTATTATCTTTATTTTAATAATGACCTTTTTCGTAAGCCATTTTTTGTGTAATTCGGATTTAAAAAAGAAATGTAATAATACGGCTGCCTATTATTACATTTTTGATAATTCTAATATTATAAGTTTGTACCTATTAATTTTGCAAAAAAAAATAATTTTTCAATTCCATATTTTATACGTATGTTGATTTTTTTTTAATATCCTTAAGTTAGATTAGTAAGAAATATTAAACACGTATTTTAACAATTTTCTTTTTTTACGTAACTAAAAACTTACGACGATACATTGATTTGAAATGTCGCATGACTTCACGATATAATACGTTTTGTGTAACATCGTGACGTATCTCCTTAGTATTTAATAATTTTAAAAAAGTAATATATCAACAGTTCGACTCGCGACACCACCGCCGCCGCGTCAGCTCATGATTAGGGACTCCTATTGAGTCTGAAACTAGTTGGGCGAGAATATACGTGAGTAAACCGTTTTGTTTAAAATCATTATGAATACTCCTCACGATAGTTATTATACTAATAAATACGTGTCTTATATTTCTTTTATTACCTAATTGACGGACTAAATAGATTTTTACTTGTATATCCAGTCAACTTTCCTATTGCGTCTGACAGTCAAGCTACTATATTAAGCCCTTCTTTCTCCCCAAACCTCACGGTGGCGACCAAGTCATTTAACCGCATGCGGGGTTTAAATTGTCCAAATAATAACGGTCGTTTAACAGACCATTATTGTCTCACAGTTTTAATGCGGCATTTCGGTTCTCTACCCAAAACTAGCCACATTTTGGGTTTAATGCAACCGCATGGTCCAAAGTTCAAAGTCTAAAGGTTGATTTTTGAGGACGAAATGGTGAAAATACGGAATTACAGCGAAAATGCAAAATTATAGGGCTGTAATGTAATTATGTCATACTTTGTTTTTGTTTATTCAAAATGCAGTGTTGTGTATAATTAGAATCTTCACTGCTGAAGTTTCTTTTACTAATGCATGGTTCAAGTAAACCCTGCTTTTAATCAAAATTTACTTCCAATTTATTTTTTCTAGTTATATTTGTTACTTCTATATTTTGACAGTTCTTCTTAACAAAATCTGTCAAATGTCAATTGTATAACTCAAGTAGAACTTCTCTATCTTGAGTAACTTTATTTTACTGTTTTTAATACGTATCTTTAATCTTCGCTTAAAGAGTAAAAGACTTGCTATTTAACTTTTATCAGTATTTGCTTCGATAAACTTTCATCGAGATTACTTTTACTGCCACAAGGAGCCTTAAGTGGCCCTCTACTACTTCAATACATCTCGACCCGAATCCATATGTCCAAAACTGGCAAACACAAGCCAAACACTTTTATTGCGTAAGTTTATTTTACGAGTCGCAAATATATCGCGGGCTATAATATCGGTTGTTTTATAGCGTGTCCCAACCCTAGCGCAGTGATATGTCACTGATCAGTAGGGTTGGGAAAACACGGACACTGTTTTCGTAACGGTTTCAAATATGGCACCGTATTTGTGTTGCGTTCCTGATTTGAATTTCGATGACTTTGTTTGTCAATACATTTGTAAGAGAAGCTGACTGTTAAATTTCGGTGAAATCCTTTTGGGTAGTGATTGATTAGACGCACTAATGGATAAGGCTAGTGCCTAAATTAGATGACAAAATGGCTTAAAATATTATATTTTATTTACTAAACCAACATTATGTTTTGTATAAAAGGTTAACAGGGAGTCAGCGACTTTATACACGTTTTTTACATAATTTAGCGTCATGTCATTTGCAAACAGATGTGTACTACTAAAAAGAAAATCTGGCTGAGTATTTAATCCGTTGACGCAGTAAAATTGAAAGTACGGTATTTTTAAGAGTACCTAACATTTATTAATCTCTTCTACATTACCTACCGTTAGCAATTTCGCCGCAAGCTAGTCGCAAGCTATGTCCGAAATGTCGAATTCCATATTTTGTTGGTGGGCATTGACTGCTGCAGTGGCGCCAACTGGTAAGCGCAATAACGATAGCACTCATTGTTACGAATATGTCTCTTACAGCCTACAGTTAAAAATAATGAGGTTCTTATACTACTGATACAGTTATACTAACAATTGACAAGTTAATATTAAAAGGTTTTTCGAGAGAGCCCTTATCCAAAAAATATGTATTTTTTTAATCGCATTAGACTTGACTATTTGAAAGAAGACCTACATTTTGGTAACTACACTACAGTTAAAGAATTATGTAGGTAACCTATACATATAAAACAGTCCCCTGCCGCGTCTGTCTGTCTATATGTCTGAACGCGAATAATTCAAAAACTAGATAACAGATTTTCATACGCTTTTCACCAATGGATAGAGTGATTCAAGAGAAAGGTTTGTGTGTATAATTTATGTATGTTTTGTCTACCCTTTCGAAGCCCGGGCGAGTCGCTAGTGATAATATATACGTACAATCATGGAATTATTTCTTTAATTCAATGAATCAACTCAGCTGATCACGTCCACCTATATAGGCCTCTCCCAAGTTGCCACAACGCCTGGTCGTCCGCCTTCCCCATCCAGTCCGATCCAGCTACCTTTTTCAGGACCTTGGTCCATCGAGCTGAGGGCGTCCTACACTAAGTTTGCCAATTCGCGATCTCCACTCAAGGAATCGTCTGCTCCAACGGCCATTGGTCCTTCGACAGACATGACCAGTCTACTGCCACTTCAGCTTACTAACTCTGCAAGCTATGTAGTTCACTCCGATCCTTCTCTGAATAATCTCAGGTTTCTTCTGTTTTACCATTAATTATTTATTCACCATTTAAATAGAAATAGTAGAAAGAAAAACTTAAACCTCAGGCTGAACTCGATCCTGCGAGTACTGATTATTAAACTTATGATTATTTTAACAGTGACCTCGTTAGCTTAGTTTGTAAAGCAACTGGCGCGTTAAACCAGTAGTCGCAGGTTCGAGTCCTGCCAGAGGCTTAAGTTTTTCTTTCTACTATTTGCATTTAAATACAAATATTCGCTCCGCATACGTTAATGCGTAACAAATAATTAAAAATCATGGAATTATTTCTTTAATTCAATGAATCAACTCAGCTGATCACGTCCACCTATATAGGCCTCTCCCAAGTTGCCACAACACCTGGTCGTCCGCCTTCCCCATCCAGTCCGATCCAGCTACCTTTTTCAAGACCTTGGTCCATCGAGCTGAGGGCGTCCTACACTAAGTTTGCCAATTCGCGATCTCCACTCAAGGAATCGTCTGCTCCAACGGCAATTGGTCCTTCGACAGACATGACCAGTCCACTGCCACTTCAGCTTACTAACTCTGCAAGCTATGTAGTTCACTCCGGTTCTTCACTGGATAATCTCAAATTTCTTTTGTTTTACCAATAATTATTTATTCACCATTTAAATAGAAATAGTAGAAAGAAAAACTTAAACCTCAGGCAGAACTCGATCCTGCGAGTACTGATTATAAAACTTATGATTATTTTAACAGTGACCTCGTTAGCTTAGTTTGTAAAGCAACTGCAACATACGTTAATGCGTAACAAATAATTAAAAATAATATTTATTAGTAAATTTAATGTAATATATTTTTTAAATTTACGTTCCAGGAATCCAAGAATTGAGAACTATGTTTTTTCTTTCATAAATGTAATTCATTCATCCGAACAGTGCTATCTGACGTCCCTTTTGTGAATATTTTAGATAGAAAAATTTCTTCAATAATATAAAAAATTTTGACGTTATCTCTTTTTTTCTATCTTTCCCCTTATAACAGATTATCTTTTCGTCATTTCATTATCAGTAATCTTTTTTCTACGAAATTCTTCGATGCGTTTCTTTTTATTTCAGCCTAAATTGTCCTCAACCTTTAAAATAGGTCAATGTGGACACTTTTACCCGTCGTATTGAAAGAAATGGCCGGCATTTCGCCTACCTGACCTCAGAGAAAAAATGTCGAAAGGAAACCAAGGATTTGATTTCCCTAAAACATTTCCATTTTCCTCAGCTTCAAAATATATTATACCGTTTCATTTGATTTTGAAAGATTACATCAACATTGGCGTTTGTTTAATAACTGTGTTTTTTTTTTGCTTGCGTACGTCATGTAAAAAAACCGGTAGGTTCTTAAAATTTACCAATTTATAGACCTGTCTTTGTTTTTTAAATACCTACAAGTTATTATAAAACTGATTGATTCAAGAAAGCTCATAATGTTTGTGTAATATATTTGTGATTTTCTGTCTTCTGTATCTTTTAAACTAACTTCCTGTTTCTTAAGCACTTAAAATATGTTTTAAAATAACTTCTAAATATAAATGTTTTTACTATTTATATGTGGTATTTTTTGTAGGTATATAAAACATCAAGAGCAAAATATCTAGAATCTAAGTTATTGTAAAACTTCGGCGTTAGTCCCATCAATCACTAATCAATGTATCGAATAAAACAATAGCTCGGAATACGGTCGTTTGTGTGATTTACGAGACCATTTCTCTATTTTACTGCCCTTTTCTAGTCTGTTGGTAAAAGCACGTTCGTTTTGAGGTGATTTAATCTCCTCACGGAATATTGCATAGTAGATAATAATGTAGTATATATTATGTACAGTTGACAACACGTCATTTATAACACTGACTAAGCCTCTGTCAAAGTATTAAGGCTCATTTTCATGAGCTGTTTTTGCTGGTTTCATGCGGTTGTCTGTACGTATAGCTGTCCAGGTAATGGGGTAGGCTAGTAGGATTTGATTTATTATCCTGTCGTTTGAAAGCATATCAAATGGATATACAAACATTACCGGTATTACCACAAAAAATATGTAAGGACGGTGCGTAGTTAAGCGAAAGCTTTGTTTCAAGCTACTGTCACTATTAAAAAGTATAAAAAACAAGGGCTTAAAAACTTTATGTCAAAATTTAGAAAAAATAATGCTGGCTTAAATATTTTAATTACATGCGAGAAAAAGCGTTTATTCGAGTGAAATACGATAAACGCATAAAATAATGAAATATACAAAAAACTGAACTTCGGGGAAACATGCGTCACATCGGTACGAAATGGTCCTCGCTCGGCATGTGCTCAAATTCGGAACCCCAGCGCTAGTTTTCAGCGAAGACCGTCGTTGACGTGACAACGTTGACTGGTTTAGCTTGACAGTTATCAATATAAACTATCTACATGTATATCTAAAATAAATGTTCTGCCTTTTCGTAACCTATTTTAGGGTAGCCTTCCACTATCACCGGATTAACCGAAATACCGTATTTTATACTTGTAGAGACTGTCTATCTGACCACACAGTCCACAACTTATTTAACTGGGTAATACAGTATCCTATATGTTGTAACTGAGAGGTAAGCAGGTAGCCAAATATCATACGCACAAACTTGTATATTCGTCTGATGACACAGTTAAGTAAAAAGTATTAGACATGTATAAATATTTGGAATGAATAGATAATATATTGTATATAAGTTTTGCATAAACTGCTTGCTACGCTTACGGTTGTCGGTTTGTATTAATTTCCTGCTTGTTAGTTATTTCCGATTCCCGGTCCTTGTAATAGCAAACATCGCTCTAACGCTAGAGCTGAAACATCCTTTTGGAAAGAACTTCCGCATTTATGTTTCAATGTAAACTTGAGAATATATTTATATTTAATCTTATTGATTCTAAAGAAAACATTGTTTATTTGGATCAAGAATAAATTTTAGTTATTAACTTGTTTGAATCTTTTAAATCTTTACATAGTAAAAAATAAAGTAGCTCCAGCTGTTTGTATGCTTAGATCTTTTGAACGAACGAATTTAAATGCAGTTTTGTGTAATGTGTTGAAAAAATGATAGTTGGTAAAAGGATCCTAAAACGAAGATTATGATGATGACGATTCATCATCAACAGTCTTCATGTAACCCGCGAGGCTTAAGCTTCCATCTAAACCTCTTGCAACATATTGTAAATTAATTATGTGTCTATTAGCTCAAGCAAATATAAAAATTGATCCTATCTCTGCTTAGCATGTCTAAACCCTACAGTGACTGGGTTATAGGCTACAAAGACTACAATGTATATTAGGGTGGTCCTTATTTTTCGACTTTTAAATTATCCCCGGGCACTTTCTCATTTGATTATAAACCTCTAAATATGAAATAAGTCTGTTTTGTTTTTTATTTTTGTTAAGATTTAGAGGTCGCTACCAGCTGTCAAATTTTTTACAAAAAACTTTAAAAAACAGCTTAATTGATGGTTTCATTAATGTTTCATGTGCAAGTAAAACTCGCATAGACAATCGCTTTTTATCCCTTCCTCCCCTCGAACCTCTCTTCTGTATCGACGCGTGAAATTTAGACCGTTCATACAATCAAAAAGATAAGTCATTAACGAGAGCGCCCGTGTTTTATTTGTAAAAATCATAGTAACGTGTTTCAACTTGCGATGGCGTCTACAAGTAGCGGACTCAGAAAATACAATAATTTTGTAATATTTTTTATGTCCTAGCTATAAAAATAAAAAAAAAAATAAAAATACAGATTTCGAGTTTTTATTTAAAATTCAAACCTTGGTAGCGACCTCTAAATGTCATTGCAAAAATTAAAAAAAAATACTGAAATACTTTCTTATGGTATATAATCAAATAACATGGAGCCCCGCAAAATTAAAGAAAAAAAATTTTTTTCTTAGGAATAAGGACCACCCTAATGTATATAGGGAAAATAGGCTAGTGTGACATGAGTTCACACTCTTTTATTAAACGTGCCTGTCAAATCGAGTGGCCACGTCACGCATGATGACACAACACGTGTGTGTCACGTAATTTTCTCAGCTGACTGATTTTTTTTGTTTTTTTTTTTTTTCTTTTTTAAAGATTACTAGCAATGTGTGCGGAATTCACATTACTAGCAATCTTGTTAACCCCTCCAACTAAGCTAAATATGCTTGTGTCTGGAGTGGGTTCACGTCAATAGTGCAATGGGTGGGATCGAACCTGCGATCTCTCGATCACAAGGCCGTCACCCTAACCATTAGGCTATTGCCACTTTAAATTTTATTATTTGGATAATAGCATTTTAAGCCACTTTTTTTTTGTAATTGTTTTGATAAAAGTTTTGTTTTTATTACGTGTATAAAAATTTATAAAGATTATTTCTTTTTTCTTTTGTTTTTTATATGAGCTACTTTCATGTTCCTTTTGACATTTACCATGGTACGTTCACTACCTCGCCCAAGGAGGGCGAGTGATATTGTACATGGTAATAAGGAACACAACACCTATACTTAATAACCCGTCAGGCAAGACAAAGGCGATATTAGCTGCCATAGATGAACGATCGTTGCTACAAATATTTTACGGATAATTGGATTCTTTCTCGTTAGCCCGTCACGCTCTGACCTCATCGGCGTCGAGTGTTGCCATTAATTAACTGCACGGTTAACAATATGGTGTTGACTTAACACTCACGCTTTGCTTCCCATTTTGTTTGTTGTTAGATATTTCGGCTTCTTTCTGACTGACATGAAAATAAAAGGAAATTTCTAATGTTAAACGATAGGTATGTATTTTTGGTGTTCGGATCTGGGGTTCCGTTTTTCTATTTTTGTATTACGTAGAGTTCTTAGTTCATTTACTTAAAATTTTGGCTTATAGTCTAAAGTTGGAGTACCTATGTTTTACTTTTCATTGCAATCATGTATATTTTTTACTTAAATTGTGTAGTAGGCAGACCTATTTTTGTATCAAATGGCCGTGTGTGAGTAGTCCCAAGATATTATAAATTATATTTTCCATTATTAGGAACACTTTGGAATGTTGAGAAATTGTAATCATGTGTAAAGTGGTACTTTTTAAGTTATTTTTTGACCATAAATCCTTACATTTGTTAATTAATAATGAACTTCGATTAATCAGACCATTCGTAAAGAAATATATTTTTACTAGACATTATCCAATAGTCATAATTCAGCTGCCTGAAAGGAAAAGATAAACTGGATTTACGATTAATAAAACTGGAGCCCGTTACAGATTTATTACAGGAATGTTAAAAATTTGTTATTAGTTGTTAATATTAGATATTATCTAGATCACATTGTAGTAAAATATAAAAGATTAAGAAGAAGAAGTTAGTGAAAATATTATTATTTACATTTAGAAAAATATTTTATAAGACAGATTAATATTTTAAAATTGTTAAACTATTAGTATTATTTAAATTAAATTACTTTTATACAATTATTGGAGGAACCAATAGGAAATTAAAAAAAAAGCAATTTAGTTGTTACACAACTTACGTGTGTCGCTCAATGGCTTGTTTGAAATTGACAAGTAAAAATATATCCGAAACGGTGGACCTTCTGAATATTTTTTTATACCTATTTGTTCTTTATTTGCAGAGAATAGTTTATATACAGTTTATTTTATGTTTTATGCAGAACTTATTTGTTTAAGATATGTTAAGCTTTGTAGGTTATAAATATATTTATCGTACTCTTCAAACCAATAAGACGTTGAAATAAAATAAAAAAAAAAAACATTAATGTATAATAACATTTTTTATCTCGTACCGTACCGTAGAGATAAATTCTTTAGAATAGTCAATCAGAAATATGATTATCCAAACACTATGTGTAAAGCAAGATAATCATTGTATTATACTACAAAATAGCAACATATTTCGAGGTCGACAACTCGGAGCATGTTATAGTTGGTATAACTGACACGCTATTAATCTTGGAAGCCAGTCCTGTTATAAACTGGGACCTTTCCAAAGGTTACGCCTAATATAACGCGTGACGGTAACACATTGAGCAACATTGAGCAATCTGACAATTAATACAACATTTTACACTTGAGTGGAACTGAGAATGATAAATTTACGTAGATTTAAAGCAGTCGTTCAATAAAATTGTCGTTGTTATTTAGATAGTTCCTCAAAATCAATAGCTTAGGAATCCCTGGTCTAAATCAAGTTGCAAGCTAAGCTGACGAAGAAGGGTCATTGTTCTAGCTTACTTGCTTTGGGTTTAAACGTCCGCCGAACGATGGAGCAGATTTAAAAAGATCCCTCGTCCATTTCTCCTAAACTTGTCTCTTACATTAAGGCATCGCTTGAAATTCTTGGTGTACTAAGAAATATTTGGACTTTAGAATATATTACGAGAGGAATTTGAGCTGAATTGTTTGGTAGCTTTTCCGCTTGACCTGAAACCAAAATAGGTCTAGAAACAAATACCAATGAAATAAATTCTTGTGTGATTCGTGATTAATTGCTTTGTGCCTGCGAAGTAAAAGTCTTTTAGTAATTTCTGTGGAAGAACTAACTAATCGCGAGGTAAGTCAATGAAAGCAGTATGATCAGTCAGTAGACATTGCAGACCACTAGAACTTCAGAAACCAAAAAAGGCAGCAGACTGAATATGGAAGGCAAATATCAAGTGTTAGTGCCTTACGTTTCGTAGATGTTGACTAATGAGGGAATGTATTCATTAATTATATAATATAATACCGGGATGTAAATGTCCCACTTCTGAACACAGGCATCTTCTCATGTAGAGAAGAAACGGGCATTGATCACCACGCTCGCTCACTTGCGGGTCGGTGATTTCAGATAACAATTTTAAAAATCCCGATGTCCTCACGTTTTTTTTACCAATTATCAATGATGTCTTAGAATAATTAAGAAAGCGACCTTGTGCACCCAAATCCAAATTATTGAACCGCAGAATATATCGTTTTATATTCACTTTTTTTTGGTCAATCTATCACAATGATCCCTATTATTGCAACTCCTGTAAGCCAGGATCTACAATAATAACCAATGAATACCACCAAAAAACTTAAGCTCGGTATGTCCTAGGTAAACAATTGACTGTCTTGAAACCCTCAACGAAATTAATCAGAAGTATTAAAAAGGGAGCAGTATAATTTAAAAGAATGTAAAGTAGATAAAACAGCATAATATTAACAAGTTGTGAGCTTATCACATTGACCCGTTTACGTCGCAACACTTGACTACGAACGATATTGACCTATTCTCTGTTCTCCCTGCTTCAGCAAAATATAAGCGGCTCATTTTACTAAAAAGTTCTTAAGAGAAATATTATGGTTAATGATGCTGACTGTTATTTAGAACAAATTCTAAGAAAATTCGACTTCGACTGGCCTACTGGTCTAGTGGTTAGTGACCCTGACTGCTAAACCGGAGGTCGTGAGTTCGATTCCCACCCAAGACTAATCTTTGTGTACTGAGCATGATCATTTCTGTGTCCTGGGTGTAATTTATCTATTTTATGTACGTATTTAGAAATATATAAGTATCTTTATCAGGTTTGTGGTCAGTGTTCTGGTTGCCATCATACGGGCTCTGCCTAGTTTGGGATCAGATGGCCGTGTATGAGTAGTCCCAAGACATATATTTTTAATTGTTGTTATTCATGATTCAGTACGTGTGTGTATACGTTATAGCTAAAAGTAATTAAGGATTGCTTTGTTCAATGTTTGATTCTTCGTCATAGCAAAATCAAAATCAAAATATTTTTATTTCGAGTAGGCCTTTTCAGGCACTTTCAAAACGTTAAATGACTCTAGTTGCGCGGTTCCAAAATGTCACTCCTATGGAGAAGAACCGGCAAGAAACTCCATAGGTTACTCTTTTAAAAAAAAAGGTAATTATGTTGATACATACAATGTTAAAAAAGAAATACAATTATCTTAAAATATGCGACAACAACGTAAATAGCAAAATTTAGTAGACATGACAACAAAAATGGAAGAAAAATAAATAAAAACTAATTAAGAAATCGTACATTTTGCTTCAAATTACATTGTCGACACATTAACAATAGTCTGATGCCTGAAGCACAATAGAAAATAAAATAAAAATAAAAAATATAAGTGAAAAAAAAAAGTAATAATTTACATTATAATAAATATGTAGTCCTATTCAAATCCCTAACAGGAAAGTCAAGACATGTCTAATGCCTTCGGAGGAAAGAAGCTATGGGCAGTTAACTGTCGTAAACAAGATTAAGATGATATAACAGACCGCCAGGAAGGCCACATATGCAGATGATACTAATTCCACGCGCGCTTATCCTCGACGTAGTCGCTTACCTTATAGTAAGCTTTCTTTATAAGTATTGATTTCACGCACGCTTTAAACTTTTTATTTGATAGTTTTGTAATCCCATCCGGTAACTTATTATAAAAACGAATAGAATTCCCTAGGAAAGATTTAGTATTTGTTTTAGTTAGTCTAAATCTTGGGACCACAAGTTTATTTTTATTTCTTGTATTTATATTGTGGTGATCACTATTAATACTAAAACTATGTAGATTTTTGCGTATGTACATTATATTTTCCAAGATATAAAGAGATGGAAGGGTGAGAATATCGATTTCCTTAAATGTATCCCTTAGAGACTCTCGGGGGCCCATGCAGTAGATAGCACGAATCGCTCGTTTTTGTAAAATAAATATAGACTCCACATCGGCTGCAGAGCCCCACAGCAGAATGCCGTATGTCATAATGCTGTGAAAATACGCGTAATAAACTAATTTAGCAGTGGGAACATCAGTTAGCTGCCTAATTTTCCTCACTGCAAATGCTGCCGAACTTAACCTTTTGGATAATGTGGTTATGTGAGCACCCCACTGTAACTTAGAGTCTATTGTAATCCCAAGTAATACCGTTTCGTTAATAAAATCGAGTTTTTTGCCGTCAAGCATGAGATTTAAATCTGATTGAAACCGAACACTTGGAAGCGAAAATTTTAGGCATTTTGTTTTCGACGTGTTTAAAAGCAGGTTATTAGTTAAAAACCAATCAGACAATTTAATAAGGCCATTGTTTAAGTTACCAAGGTCTTGTGATTTCCTATTAATTTTAAAAATGAGAGAGGTATCATCAGCGAATAAGATAATGTCAGTTAAATTAGCCATCATATAGGGAAGATCATTAATATATGCTAAGAACAGAAAGGGGCCTAGAATTGAACCCTGCGGCACACCCATTCTGACTAGGGACCCCGACGAAGCTACCTTTTGCTGTCTAGTTGATAAATATGACAATACAAGTTCTAAGGATTGTCCTCGTAATCCGTAATATTTTAATTTAAGGATTAGGGTACTATGATCAACGCAATCAAAAGCTTTGGAGAGATCACAAAAAATACCTATGGCGTCCTGTGAGAAGCTTCCAAAATGTGAGACACTAACTTGGCTCCGGCGTCGGTGGTAGATCTTCCCCTAGTAAAACCGATTTGTCGTTCGTGAAAAATATTGTTTGCTAAAATGTGACATCATTTGATCAAGTACAATTCTTTCAAATATTTTACCTTAAGCAGGAAGTACTGAAACTGGTCTATAATTAGATGGATCATTCTTGCAACCAGATTAAAAAATTGGAATTACTTTACTGTGTTTCATTAAATCAGGAAAGGTGCCACATAGCATAAATATTTAAATACTTACAATAAACTGATGGGAGAAAATGGCTAGCTGGTTCAATATTCTATTATTGTAGCTTCTTTATTATTCAATGACGTTCTAGATTTAGTAAATAGGTTTCTGTTCTTATCTTAGATACTGGAATTAAACGTTTCTACTTAGAAAACTGGTTCGTAAGGTTGACTTTCCGACATTTTAACGAATTATGAAAATAGACCTTTATGCTTTGAAATAAAGGCTATATTTAAATTTAATTGACTGAACTATTAAAGATAAAATGGAGTTATACCTACTCCATTTTAAAGGTGTGCTGGATGACGCTTAACAAATATAGCGACCTATATCTCAAATTATTATTAAATTAACTCTGTCTATCTTTTTCATTTTACTTTTCTTGACTAAACTACTTAACTGAGACCTACTCAACTGGAGCTGCAAGTTAAAGCAAAAAATACATTTTTTGTGTGCTTTGTCGATTAGACCGATACCATTAACTAGTTATAAACCATACATTTGGTACTTATAGCACAGAGCTTCCTGTTTTACGTACCAGCAGTAAATTAACTTTAAATTTACACATAAGCATTGTACCACGCGTGTTTTTCTTTTTAAAGTTACTTAAAAACTTAAAAATACAAATATTTTTATTATTATTTCTGAACACAAAGGGCTTAAATTTAGTGAAAGCCTCACAAATAAGACTATTCACATGGGATTGTTATGCTAACAGGCTTTACAAACATTTCTTCACTTAAATTTTAATACCCGACCTCATTTCATGTTTTACGTAATATGCGTTAGCAATTTGTCCAGGCTACGTAATGCTTGCATTTTTCACAAGATTTACTTTTCGTTTGGTCGACACTTTATTTGGAATAAAATGTTTTTAGAATATACCGTCATGAGGTAATGGCTGGAGTTTACTTATTTCGATTACTTGTTCAAATTATAATTAAACTAGCTGTCAACCGCGACTTTGTTCGCGTGTTTTAGTTTCAACAGTTTTTCATTTTTGCAATTTTTTTCATTTATGCTCCGCTCCTATTGGTCGTAGCGTGATGTTATATAGCCTATAGCCTTCCTCAATAAACGGACCTTCCAATACAAAAGGAATTTTTCAATTCGAGATTAGCGCGTTCAAACAAACAAACAAACAAACTCTTCAGCTTTATAATATTAGTATAGATTATTAGCCTCGAATACAATCCATATCTATCCATAATAATATTATAGATGCGAAAGTAACTCTGTCTGTATGTAATGCTTTTACTAACATACAGATTATTTGTATGAAACTAGGTGTAGGGTACGCTTGGATGCAAAAAAGAGCATAGCTTACTTTTTGCTGCGATAATAATCGATGACCACGCGGACGGAGCCGCGGGCAAAAGCTAGTATCTATACTTAATATTATAAAGCTGAAGAGTTTGTTTGTTTGAACGCACTAATCTCAGGAACTACGGGTTCGAATTGAAAAATGTTTTTTGTATGGGATAGTCCGTTTATTGAGGAAGGCTATGGGCTATATGACATCACGCTACGACCAATAGGAGTAGAGTATAAATGAAAAATGTTACAAAAATGAAAAACCGTTGAAACTAAAACACGCGAATAAAGTCGCGGGGGACAGCTAGTTATGGATAAAACAAAAAACGAAGATGTATTTCAAAATGTAACTTACAAATTTAAACGTTTATTTAGTAATAAGTTTAAAAGATTGATGTGAAAATACATAATGAAATCGATTGATAAAAATGGCATCATTTCTGTTTGTTTAGATTTAATTTTGTCAAGTTATTGTGCAAAAAACAATGTAATTTACCTTCATGTCCTATTCTTCAGTTAGCAGTCAATAAAGACATATTTTTTTGTCCGTTTTTCACAGTATCCGCTTTATATTTGCTCAAATGTGACCGCAACGAGCTGTTGTCAAGTAGTAAACAATAAAACGATGGGTTTTGTTTCATTTTTATGGCAAGTTTATAGGTTTTCGATAATGCTGCGTCAACAATAAGTGTCGTTTGTATCATTTATCTTTTTGTTACTATTTTAGACTTGCCGGTTTTTGCCTTAGTGTTTTATTCGAGTATAACTTTGTACTTACATATTATATGTTGTTAATTTTAAGTTTTGTAGTATTTAATAGCATTTTAATATATTTTTCTGTAATTGTATACTCGTGCATTTACCACTTTTTGCGTCGGCAACGCCCCATGGTTGACTGGCAGGAAAAGCCTTAAGGCATTAAATCCGTCTTTGTGTAACAATATTCAATTAAATAAACAGTGTACTTAAATGTATTTTTTATTGTGAAATAAAACAACATAAAACAGACACATAATTAAATCACTTTTTATAAAAAAAAAAACTAAATCAATAAAAGCGCCTGGTGCGTTGAGCCAGTGGTTGCTGGTTCGAGTCCTGGCTGGAGTTCAAATTTATACTTTCTACTATTTACATTTAATTAAAACAATATGTATTATAAAACGGCAACAGCGACATTAAATTTAAAAAATACCTAACACATTGTTATCAAAAAAATCATATAAAAAATATCGAATTAATACTCAATACCATTATTCCATTCCATAAGTTACATAAAACAGTTCTAATTCAATATGCTTAATTTATTTTCCCCAAATAATATTGCCTTTAATTTTACAAGCATCTAATTATCGACACAAAGTAATTAGAAACGCCAATTAACGCCAGTATCGGTTTATCAGATAACATTCGTTTAGTTAACGAGCCCAAATAATGTTAAACCCACTCAATAAATAACAATCCTTCTTATTTAAGGATTAATGTATTATTATGGGTTTTTAAAGTTGTTGTTGTATTAAATTTGTCATTTTATTCTTACTATTTTTATTTGAAATGTAGTTTCAATGAAATATTGGAATTATGACTGATTTGTAAGAAATATGGCTTTAGTACAAAAATAAATAATCATTATCTTGTTTCCTACAGACTACCGACCAAGTTAGTCGCACAAATTGCCCGGTCCATGTGCTGAAACTTTCGCTTCTTTACGAAAACTTCACGCATCTGAGGTCTCGTTACATATCTTTCCAAATTCAGATTAAGAGACAGACCATTGTAATGAGATAAAAATCAATCAATTATCTTCATTATAAACGTACAATAGAGCGCATTATAGTTCATTTCAACCTCTTTTTTTTCTCCGGTGAAATCCTCATGGAACCTCATCCTTCCTGGAGAAGGCGAAGGTGTATGCTGGACTCTTACCGGCCAAAACTTCCGGAAAGCTTCTCCCCTCTCTTATACTGGGGACCACGAGAAAGCGGTGCAAACTACCGCGATAATTCAGATGATCCTGCTGCAACTTCAGTAATATTACAACTTGACTATTATTTGTATATTTTTGATTTATAATGTGTTTTTGATAAGTACTTGTATTGTATACAATAAACAAACTAAAAAGGAATAGTAATACAAAACTGCAATATTCATTATAACTTCCACAACAAAATAATAAAACACATTCATTCATACAAAAACATTCACAGTTTATCTCCCGTTTATAACTCAACTTTAACTTTATTTTAAAACACAACTCCATTTACAGATAATGAGTGTACATCAACTTCCGTTTATTCAAGTCGTTTAAAAGGCCTTTAATCTCTTCCTGAAAAATTACGTCTCAGAAAAACAGTTTTATCTTTGTTCCAAAGTTTCACCGTACTCATAAATCAAGTTTGTTGAAAAAAGTATCATGTTTTCCACTGCCCAAATTAGAAGTCTATAGATTATAAGGGTCCAGTACAAAAGTTGTTGTAATTGGGTCTTAAAGTGTCTTCTGTTTTACGACACTTCTCGGTTTTATTTCTTGAAGTTAGGTTTAAGATTGTTAGGGCATCGCATCGAAATAATTAGAACGAAAGTTATATAGGTCTTATCTGTATAATGTGTTCATCGATACTTCAACAAATACCGTTTAAAATCATAATTATATCTAACATACCTATATAAAATGTATCTGAATTTCTCTTGGCTGCGCAATAACTTTTGAACGACTGCACGAAATCGGCTAATTCTTTTTTTGTTATTTTCCATATGGCATAAATTTTGTAATTAAAAATAGAAGCAAAAATTAGTTTTCAAATAAAAAAACTACATCCAAATCGATTCACTAGTTTAACATCTATGGTGCCAGAGACAGACACACACACAGACGCACATGGCGGTCAAACTTATACCACTCCTCTTTTTGCATCGGGCGATAAACTATTCACAACGATAGCATAACGATGTATATTCACAACCGAACTAGACATAAATTAAGCCTTTTATCGGCGCTGCCATTGTAGTAACAGCGAAGTTAGTTTCGTTTCAATGATATTAAACGAGTAGTTATCCCAAAGTTTAGTTAGGGAACGTGCAAAGCTAACTGAAGCTGAATATTTTAATTATTCCAACCTTTGATACAGTTTTGTTAGTACATACCTAATGACTTTAACTTACATGGGGTTTTACCATAACTGGGACATAACTTTGGGAATAAATGTAACGATATCAAAAGCAAACTATAGCTTGCATATAAAATTTTGTGCTTTAGCCCTCAAAGTAGATTTGAAAGTCCTCTAAGAATACTGGTCTTAAAATAACGGACCTACTGACAAATGAGTCTAAATCGATAATCTGGAGTGCACTGAAAAATATCTCTGTTTTTTTTCTTTTACAAATTTTCAGCCCAGGATAAAAACAGATCATCATCAGCCGGAACACGTCCACTGTTGAAAAACGAACGACAACTTGTCATTTGCATCCACTGGTTACCCGCGACCCTGGCGATATCGTCAGTCCACCTAGTGGGGTTTACCAACGGTTCGTCTTCTGTTTCGTGATCGCCACTCGAGAACGTTCCCCATCGGTTATCGGTTTTTAAAACAGCTAGAGGAGAGGAAATAAATATAATTTTACTACTACTGTCCAACAATGCCCACCATAGGCAACTGAACATTGGATTCATATTAATATGAGAAAATACATCTTAACTGAACAATAACAAGACCGGTATAAGGTAACGCGAAATAAAATATCCGTTATAGTTGTACCCGAGAAGGCTTAATCCGTCTAGAAGCTTTCAGGTTATCTATAGACTTCTGGGAATTCTCAATTTCACTTTGAGTCCGTAAAGGTACCTTTTGCAGAACACCCTTTGTCACGATTGCCTCCGATTTGTTCGTTTTATGCTTCGCGAGACGCTCTTACATCTGTAAGCATTTTTTTGGGAAATATTGAATTGCACATTTTTTTCCTTTTAATGTACGGAATCCTAAGAATCATGTATTATTCTACCAATTACTTTGTCCATAAGAAAGAGGTAGTAAGTACCTAAATATGTTCATTACTGTTATACATATTAATCTGCTGTAGTTGGACTAAAAAGAGTATTTAATGCCGAAATGAAATTTTAGATGTTCTAAATAATCACCTTATCAATCTATTTAAGTTTATTTATGTAATGTGTCAGAAAGCACGAGATATTACATACGCCAATATATCAAATTATCCGATACAGCTAATATCCTTGAGCTACGCTGCATGTGCGCATAACTGCAAGTTATTATAAACAAACTTCCTGACCTCGTTTGTTTGTTTCAGAATACGTATCTTTAGTCTTACAAATCAATAACTGTTTGAAGGATGTGGTGTGGTTTACATCACTCCTATGAGGCACACATAGTTGAAACTTCCTTTGGCCCGCGAGTCTGTTTGCCTACTAGTTTAGATTTTGTCAGAAATGATAATGATTTAAAGTATCCTATATTTAACTCATGGACCCATTCTATATCTTGACCAATTTCCATTAAGATTAGATAAGTAGTTTAGGCGTGATGCGGTTACAAACAAACAAAGAAACAAGGCTTGATTTAAATTAGTGCAGCAGAGATCCAAACAATCAAATACAAGTGGATCGAATCAGCACAGCTTCAAAATAATAGTTTCTCTCCTTAGATCATTTCAATGACAATAAGAACCAATTAGGAGGTACTGAGAGGGTCGTTATAAATTTAAATCAGGACGCAGCGCACCCTTCGTCACGTTCAGCGAGTCGTTAAATTCACTTAACCGATAAGATTGTGTTTGTTTATAGTGTAATCTATTGTATCAGCAGTTCGACGGTAGTTGGCGAACCAACCGGTCGTGCGCATTGTGTGGCTAGCGCTGCTGTCTGCTTCAAACGTTATCGGACTGCGCTTCTCAAACTTTTCGCCTTTCGATATGTTCACGTGCAAACGTTGTGAGCTCGAGTTTAGAGATGGTGTCAAGTGCACAGCCTGTGAGGCTCATTTCGATTTCCCCTGTGCTGGCATCACTGAAGGTGGATGGAGGAAGCTAGGAGACCGTAAACTAACTTGGAGATGTCAGAGTTGCAAGGCTGCCCCAGCTGCAAGTCCTAAAGCTGGATTCCTAAACCCATCGCCAGATAGCTCAGACACCATTATGTCCGAGCTTAAACAGCTGTCCACTCAATTAGAGGCTTTACCCACATTGATCGAAAGTGTTAAATCAGTCCAAGCGGAGCTCGCCGATTTGAAAACTATGAGAGACGAATTCTGGGAAGTTAAATCATCTTTTGATGCTTTCGGTCAGGAAATTAAAACTTTAACTAGTAAAGTATTGGCTCTTGATGCTGAAATTGAATCAATGAAGAAGGCAAAAGATGAAATATCCGACCTGCAATATCGAATAACAAAACTTGAGAACAAGCAGGCTGAGAATGAGCAGAGGTCCCGCATGAACAACATATATAATACTCCTGCAAATTAGCTAATCGAGTGTACAGTTTGGATAGGAGGGGTTATTTATGACGGCTAAGCAGAGTTCGGACGCCAGTCCAAGATAACTGGAATCTAGCTGTTGACGTTGCTAAAGGACGATGCCAGTATTTGCTTTAGATACTAACTGCGGACTAGCATTTGAAACTGACTGGCTTGACTGCAACGATAGCCGAGTAGTATAGGTCACCACGCTGATTACCACAGGGCGCGACGTGCCGCAGTTTCGATCAAAACACAACTCATTCGAGCCAACCTAAAAAAACTTTACCTTACCGAAACCCTTTTACATGCATGAGTACCACTTGAATTATACATATTTTTCGCATGACAACATTAGCCAAACAAAACACATAGGGAACGAATTATAGCAGTTGACTTGGACGCCCCATTGTTTTTCATGGGGTTTGTATCTAGGACGATGGGACAGGGAATGTGAGCAATAATCGTTTGCTTGCGTACGAGACATCTCCTCTAACCGCTTCTATTTCGTTAGGTAAATACGTGGTAGAGATGAAGGCATTTGACGATTTTTTTACAGTTTAACCATTGTTACATTGCAAAGGTCTATAAAAAAATTTAAAATAAATTAATTCATTGAAGTATTTTTATTATTAAATACATAAATACTACTTAACTATTTTTATATATAACCAATACAATAACGAACTGATTTTTATACCCAATAATTTTGACTCCATCCCGACTGAAAAGTAGTCAGCCAAAAATTTCCGTTAAAATGAACTTCAATCAATTTTATTAAGCATAGCAGTAGAGCAGAAATTATTATGCTTTAACTCGGACGCTTCACTGACTATTTAAAAATAATAGTTCTCTAGATGAAAATATTAATTATTAATTGTTGGTTGTTTTTTTTATTGTTAAAGTAAAGTAAGTAAAGTTCTCAATTCGTCGGAATTTTTCGCCAATTTGGAAAATTCTAAGTTTGTTTGGAAGGATAAATATACTTCCCAGGCCCAAGGCATCATCAGGACAAAATCTGATGATGGGATACCAGGGAAATTAAGGGGAATGTTCAGTTTGTTAAGGTACGTATTACGTGTTTCAAGTTTTACATTAATTCTCTTCTAATTTGAGGTGATTACCAATTACATACTTTAAAGTCGGTTTTTTACATTTATGTGTAATCATTATGAGAACAGAAATACACCTTAGGACCCTAAGTAGAACAAGAAGTCCAGTGAAAAATATTTCTACGAATACGTTTCTATGATTTAATAGATATACAGCATGCAACAAAGAACTTGTCCGATCTATATACTACAAACTAAGTATGTAACACATATTGAATGGGTTTGAGATTTTTTTCCCCGGTGAATAGAACTGATCGCTCGACAAAGTTCACGTGTACTACCTACAGTTTTCTATCAAAGAAGCAGCCTGTGCGAGACATTTTTTCCTAGTACGCATGTTGAACCAGGAATACGCTTTTATTGGATCGGACAGGGTTTTTGTTAGTATTTCAACCTATATTAATTTTCAGTTCAAAGGCCTGAGCTTCGGTTTGATTCCAAACATTGTTCATAATAATTTGAATCAGATCCGTAATCCTCAGGGATTGTACAAAATTTAAAAGCCCGTATCATATTCATTTTATAATAAAAATGTTTATAGATCATGTTAGGTAAAAACAAAAGCATTGATTTGTTACAAATGTAGAGGTAATTAAACCCAAAGTTCCAGCACATTTTTTAAACATCCAAATATAAATTAAAACGAATTAGCAGTATTAAAACTTCTCACAATCGCATCAAAGGTCCATTAAGGAATTAAAGAAGGACGAAAGAAGTTCTTTAGAATTCAGTTAGATCTCACAATATATGGAAGAAACTGAATACTCTAATTAGGTTTAAAGTATCCCAACGGTCCATTGAAATCTATTTAAAATGTAGCGAATCAAGTACGAAGCGAGTTATTGCGTATTGAAGCCGGTCATATTGTATTGCTAGTGAAAACCTTCAATTCAATGGGCTAAGTTAATTAAACTGTTAGTGCTCATTTTATGAAGTTTATCTGTTTCTTTGGGAGTAGATGAATAGGATAAGTATAAAGCTATAAATTGCTTAAGAAATATAATTAATAAATTATAAAAGATCCTCATGCAGGATCTCGTGTAGTAATGTATCATTAGAAAAATAATATAATATTGTACATAATGTCCATCAAGGGTATCAATCAAATAAGCCATTATCGGTCTGCTACTGGGCACTTCTTTTCCGAAGTTACATCATTCGGTCTTCCATCTTCCCAACCTGTCTGACCAGATTAAGCCCAAGAGTATATTAACATAATTAATTCCTATCCTGATATACTTCATCATATTGTTGTCAGTTTAATAAACTTGCAGGAAATGCATGTCAATGACAACTTAACAATCAACATACGTCCTCATAACCAGATCAGAATGAAAATTTTCAATTGGAATAAGTTTCAATTATAGAAAAGTTGTGTGCTTCAAACTTGAGCGCCGGGATCTGCATCCAAGTCTTGACTGAAGTTCAAAAGAAAGGGCAAATAGTAGAAGTTTTTAACAATATAAGTTCCTTGTATATCCAGCTTCTTTAGCTCAGTGACATTTGACACAAACCTTACCGCTAATCGAGTCACTCAAATGTATGGAGTGCCAAATCTAAGTCATGTGACTTATCGAAATGAAATGTATTTTTTATAAGTTCAATGTCATTTAAGTGATTTCCGCTTGTAAAAAAATCACTTGACTGTAGGAGCTGGTTACTTCAATCTTTACAATATTCTTTTATAGATACCAGGAATGGTAAATAATAAGATTAATAGCTTCAAATACTTAAAGTAACTCAACTGCTAGGAATAGGCTATTTATTATTTACTAGCTGTTGCCCGCGGCTCCACCCACGTGGGTATCGGTTATCTCGGCAAAAATTAGCCTATGTATCTTCTTAGGATCTAAACTTATCCTCTGCCAAATTTCAACAAAACCGGTCCAGGGTTTTAGCCGTAAAAACGTAACAGACAGACCAACAGAAGATAGAGTTACTATCGCATTTATGATATTCGTATGGACAATATAGAATTATTAGCCCTATAAATAAATGATTGAGTGATTAATTGATATCCGAAGTCTTTAATAATTAACGAAAGGCCCAATGATGATGAAAAACATTATTATACAATATTATATTATTTTTCTAATGATACATTACTACACGAGATCCTGCATGAGGATCTTTTATAATTTATTAATTATATTTCTTAAGCAATTTATAGCTTTATACTTATCCTATTCATCTACTCCCAAAGAAACAGATAAACTTCATAAAATGAGCACTAACAGTTTAATTAACTTAGCCCATTGAATTGAAGGTTTTCACTAGCAATACAATATGACCGGCTTCAATACGCAATAACTCGCTTCGTACTTGATTCGCTACATTTTAAATAGATTTCAATGGACCGTTGGGATACTTTAAACCTAATTAGAGTATTCAGTTTCTTCCATATATTGTGAGATCTAACTGAATTCTAAAGAACTTCTTTCGTCCTTCTTTAATTCCTTAATGGACCTTTGATGCGATTGTGAGAAGTTTTAATACTGCTAATTCGTTTTAATTTATATTTGGATGTTTAAAAAATGTGCTGGAACTTTGGGTTTAATTACCTCTACATTTGTAACAAATCAATGCTTTTGTTTTTACCTAACATGATCTATAAACATTTTTATTATAAAATGAATATGATACGGGCTTTTAAATTTTGTACAATCCCTGAGGATTACGGATCTGATTCAAATTATTATGAACAATGTTTGGAATCAAACCGAAGCTCAGGCCTTTGAACTGAAAATTAATATAGGTTGAAATACTAACAAAAACCCTGTCCGATCCAATAAAAGCGTATTCCTGGTTCAACATGCGTACTAGGAAAAAATGTCTCGCACAGGCTGCTTCTTTGATAGAAAACTGTAGGTAGTACACGTGAACTTTGTCGAGCGATCAGTTCTATTCACCGGGGAAAAAAATCTCAAACCCATTCAATATGTGTTACATACTTAGTTTGTAGTATATAGATCGGACAAGTTCTTTGTTGCATGCTGTATATCTATTAAATCATAGAAACGTATTCGTAGAAATATTTTTCACTGGACTTCTTGTTCTACTTAGGGTCCTAAGGTGTATTTCTGTTCTCATAATGATTACACATTAATGTAAAAAACCGACTTTAAAGTAAGTGGTAATCATCTCATATTAGAAGAGAATCAATGAAAATCTTGAAACACGTTATATGTGCCTATACAAATTGAGCATTGCCCTCGATTTCCCTGGCATCCCATCATCAGATTCTGATGATGCCATAGGCCTGGGAAGTATATCTATCCATCCAAATAAACCTAGAATTTTTCAAATTAGCGAAAAATTCCGACGAATTGAGAATTTTGTTTTCTTTTGTTTATAAAGACGGTTATAAAACAACCAACAATTAATAATTAATATTTTCATCTAGAGAACTATTATTTTTAAATAGTCAGTGAAGCGTCACAAGTTAAAGCATAATAATTTCTGCTCTACTGCTATGCTTAATAAAATTGATTGAAGTTCATTTTAACGGAAATTTTTGGCTGACTACTTTTCAGTCGGGATGGAGTCGAAATTGTTGGATATAAAAATCAGTTCGTTATTGTATTGGTTATATATAAAAATAGTATTAAATAATAAAAATACTTCAATGAACTAATTTATTTTTAATTTTTTATAGACCTTTGCAATGTGGCATTGGGTTAAACTGTAAAAAAATCCTCAAATTCCTTATCTCTACCACGTATTTAACTAACGAAATAGGAGCGGTTAGAGGAGATGTCTCGTACGCAAGCAAACGATTATTGCTCACATTCCCTGTCCCATCGTCCTAGATACAAACCCCATGAAAAACAATGGGGCGTCCAAGTCAACTGCTATAATTCGTTTCCTGTGTGTTTTGTTTGGCTAGTGTTGTCATGCGAAAAATATGTATAATTCAAGTGGAACTCTTGCATGTAAAAGGGAAAGGATTTTTTTTTTTTAGGTTTGCACGAATGAGTTGTGTTTTGATCTATCCTGCGGCACTGGGCACGTCGCGCCCAGTGGTAATCAGCGTGGTGACCTATACTACTCGGCTATCGTTGCAGTCAAGTCAGTCAGTTTCAAATGTTAATCCGTAGTTAGTTACAAATACTGGCATCGTCTTTTAGCAACGTCAACAGTTAGATACTAGTTATCTTGGACTGGCGTCCGAACTCTGCTTAGCCGTCATAAATAACCCCTCCTATCCAAACCGTACACTCGATTAGCTAATTTGCAGAACTAGAACAGTTGCCAACTCCTGGCTTCCTGAAGATACGGGACTTGACCAAAGTCCAAGACTTAAATTTCATGCATAACTTGTTTGTTGATGGAAGATAAGAATTTGAGATTGGAAAGGTTTTTGGAAAGATTCTGAAAAGTTGTAAAATTCACGATCTTTATTTTAAAATTAATGTTAATAATGTCTTAGATGCCAACAGGGTATTTGATTAAAATCGAATTATTTATTTATTACTAACCTTTTGAATACCTACTAGTATTAAATTGAAGCAGGTCTGAGAAATAACATCAAAAAAATATACACGAACACAAAAGTTATAAGCTTTTAATGTTAGTAGAGGACGCATGTTCTATCTCTTTTTCGCAAAATTACGACTTTTACGGGGCTGCCCAAGATTAGTATGGAGAATCTCCAAGGTGACGTCACGTTATGGCATAGCTCTCTCTATTTAATTACCAATATTAAAATGCTTGTAAGTAGTTCAATATCAAAGTAATTAATCTGCCGTATTTACAACTTGACATAGTTTGTAATATATTTTTTTAATTAAATAAAAGAAATCTTGTCAAATACCGAATTGTGACTTAGTATACTCCTCGATTTAATGTGTCATTCTGCTTTTGAAATTTATCAATAAATGTTCGATAGTTTTAAACGTAAAACTTTGTCAAACATTTATAAGATCAGTCGGTCGCAGGGTCTATCGTTACATTCTCATTTAAAATTAATTAATGGCTTAAAAAAGATAGAGTAAATAAATAGGTGTGTTTCTTTGCGTCATAATCGACAAATGTGAACTAGTCATCAAATGTTTATTTTTCTTAAATTTACGGAGATAATATTTTAAATGCGCGGATGGATGCGGACTGCTCAGGACCGGGATGGTTGGCGTTCTTAAGGGGAGGCTTACCTTCAGCAGTGGACAGCAATTGGCTGGTATGAATCAATGAAATATTTTAAAACTCATCCATCTAGTCTAAATCCTTGTTCAGCTCACAACAACGCAACAAATATTTCTTTAAAAATAAAATACCTTGAACATATTGTACAATTTAATCTTGTCCCATTATACATAGAAACTGCAAACAAACGTAGCCAAACGGAAGCTTAGTTTTGTACTGTTAGAAAACCATTTGCAGATGTAAGCGTGCTCTGGAATAAATTTACAAAATTGTAGTTTTGATAAAACGCCTGCATGCTTTATAATCCACGTGTTTCGGTCTGTGGTCGATAATTAGTGGTTATCGAACGCGATGTTCAGAATCGCAAGTTATGTTTAATGTTGAACATGATATTCATTATTGGCGCTATTGGATAGGTTTTTATTTGCTCTTTTTTGCAGGTAATATAAAACTTGAATAAGTAAGACAAATACGGGGAAATCATAAAATAAAATAATAAAAATATCTTGGGACAACTCATACACGGCCTAGTTTGGGATCAGATCCTAAACTAGGCGGAACCTGTATTATGGCAAGACAACTAAACAAACAACATAAACATACTTATTCATTTATATAATTATATGATGTGATGACCTCCGTGATCGAGTGGCGTACACGCCAGATTTTAAGGTGTCGCCAACTCTGAGGTCCCGGGTTCGAACCCGGCCGGTTCAATGTAGAAAAAAAACACTCTTCTACATTGTCTCGGGTCTAGGTGTTTGTGGTACCTTCGTTGTCTCTGAATTCCATAACACAAGTGCTTAAGCTACTTACTTTGGGTTCAGAGCAATGTATGTGATGTTGTCCACATTTATTTATTTATTTATATATAAAAAGTAATTCCTTGATACACTCTTGTCATGGATTGGTTACACCATGTGTTGTAAATCTCATAATTAAACAATGAGGAGGTTTTATTGGTAAGCATTAATATTAAACATTCAACACACACCATTATCTTCTTATTAACGATATTAATGTAACCACATTTATTTATGCTCACTACAACATATTAACCGTTGATTTTAATTGGTATTTAATATTGAATACTTTTGAAAATAATATCACTTATTTAATACATTACTTTTGAAAATTGTTTAAAGTATATTGTGCCTCTATATCTCGCTTCTGGCTATAAAAATAAATAACAAAATATTATTTAAATATGAAAAATATTCAAAATAATAATCTAAAATATAGTCTTCAACCGGCACAGATAACAGGGTCCAAGCAGCCGGTGGGTGGGAACGGCTCCAGAGAGAAGAACCTCCTCACGATCCGCGCCGTGTCCAGAAGTACCTGTCTGAATCAAGCCCTTGTCCCAAATGCCTACCGAAAACCTATTCTGTTATTGTTATAAAAAATAATTATTCTTTGACAAAATGGATGGACATTGCAAATGCTGTGTCTTTGAATAAACTGACACTAACAAAAATCATACAGAATAACTATTGTAAAAAGCAGCAAAGCCTCCAGCACTCCTCGTCTATAGAAATTATTTTAAGCTTGATTTATTGTAAGTCCTTTGGGCTTCTAGCCAGAGCTAACATTTGAAGTAAACCACATCGCAGCTAATGGTAACCTAGCGAACGTCGGCTTAGAGAGATGCGGCGCCGAATCTAAAAAATCGGACCTATTAATTTGCCAAAATAAATATCCGAATATCTATATTTTTATTATATTGCCCAAATTCTATGAAAGACTTATGTAACTTGCTTTATTGGAAATGTTATGGATATGTTAGGTGTTTGTGTGTTTTTTGACAATAATAAAGAATCGATAATTATATAACAAGGTGTACTTACGAGAAATATGTTGATCACAACCTTAGAGTAAACATAGACCAGCATAGAACGTGCGCATCGCTAGTAGCCCCTTATGCCTAACGTAAGCACATTTTTAGCTAAATGTACTAAGCTCTTTTACTCATTTAAGTGATTTTCCGTGCGACGACAGACGTTTATGCCAAAATATCGACGGTTCCGATATTATTAGGGTAATATTAGGTTTTGAGATAGTTTTAATAAAACAGTCCGCTCTGTTTTGACACTAATTTTACGAGTTTACATGTTCATACTAGTGCCAACAGTTACTCGATAGGCGCACTCTATGGTTTACTTATTTATTCCTCTAAGATCACAACTCAAAAGAATGAGAAGATTAGAAATTTCTTGTACTAGTATTATAAACTAATGGAAAAAATTAAAGGATCAAAAAAAAATTCTAAATTTTTAGGCGATTTTCAACAGGCTCTAACTTTGAGAGAAATGGTCGTACAAGAAAAAAAAAAAAAGGAAATTGTAGCTCCAAGTGTCTACTTTTTGGATTAGAACTTTAAATTTTTTTAGCGTCAGCAGTTTTTGAGTAATCTTGAAAAAACCAGCGACAAAAAAAATTTCAAATTTTTTTAATTTTTTTTTTGGTCTACGGGCGTGGAAAAAAATATTTTTGCGTAACCCCTATAAGGGTCGGATACCTTCATTATTCAGCTTTAATTTCTTTTTTTATGGACCTTGATACGTCCACTTCTCGCCGAGATATCGATCTTCAAATGGAAAAGGATCCTTTTGTCTTTGATTATCGATATCTCAGAAACCAATGATCGCACAGAAAGTTAATGGTGGGTTTTAAAAACTTTTTCATTTTTGAAAATTTAAGCATTGTCTGCAATAAAAATGTGGACAAAGCTCGAAAAATTTTTTTTTTTTCATTTTGTCAGAGATTATGAGCTTTTCAGAGCAAAAAACGTGATCCTTTAATTTTTTTTAAAATTTGATCGCGTGAAACAAAGAAACGGCTGATTGGATTAATCTGGCTCTCTGCAGGATTTTTGTGGACATATTGAACTGTAAAATGCACAGTCAACATTATCGATTTCCACATTATTTTCGTTTCAGCGCTTAATTTTCCAAAAAAACACAAAAAGCCGTTTTTTTGTTGCATTTTTAAATTCATGTGACGATAAGAAAAAAATTTTTTTTCGAAAAAGCAATGGCTAATCGTTAAAGGGAATTTATTCAAGTTTTTAAAACCCACCATTAACTTTCTGTGCAATCATTGGTTTCTGAGATATCGATAATCAAAGACAAAAGGATCCTTTTCCATTTGAAGATCGACATCTCGGCGAGAAGTGGACGTATAAAGGTCCATAAAAAAAGAAATTAAAGCTGAATAATGAAGGTATCCGACCCTTATAGGGGTTAAGCAAAAATATTTTTTTCCACGCCCGTAGACCAAAAAAAAAAATTAAAAAAATTTGAAAATTTTTTTGTCGCTGGTTTTTTCAAGATTACTCAAAAACTGCTGACGCTAAAAAATTTTAAAGTTCTAATCCAAAAAGTAGACACTTGGAGCTACAATTTCCTTTTTTTTTTTTTCTTGTACGACCATTTCTCTCAAAGTTAGAGCCTGTTGAAAATCGCCTAAAAATTTAGAATTTTTTTTTGATCCTTTAATTTTTTCCATTAGTGTATTATAGTATGAAGTACTACGATTGTTAAATTGAATATACTCTGTAATACATGTTTATAATAAATAATATATTCTATGTATATGAATAGGTAATAATATAGCCCGCGGAGAAACTCCGTGCAGTCAGACGGTAACCGAACGTTATTATTTTGACGCACATCATATCCAATGCAGTTTATTTATTTTCAATATTGAACCTAAAACAGTTGATATACAACCTTTTTTTTATTTTAAGTTAATTGGCTTTTTAGAAATGGTAGTTAGCCGTCTTTAAATTCTCAATAAAACCTTGAAAATTGGCACATAATTAGTGTTAATTGTATCTATTTTAATGCTTGCAAATATTTAAAATTCAGAACAAATGTTGTACCGATATGTAAAAAAAACAAACATCATAAAGCTGTTGTTTTTTTGACGCATCCACTTTGTCAGGACTTTTTTCATAAAAAAATAAATACCGCGTGCAGCGCGTGAAGTCCGTGGCGAAATGGACCAAAACCGGACCAATATTTTATATCACCCATCTACTGGATTTTTTCCCCTTTTTCCACAACAAAATGTTAAAAAGCAAAATGATTAAAATAAAATTTCTAAATATATTAGTTAACAAGATACATAAGCTCTCCAAAATCTCAGAGCTTGAAACAATTTATTTCGTACGTTTGAACTAATCAGATTAGAACTAATTACCTACTGTAACAATATTTTATAAGTCGCAGAATCAAGGAGGCTCTCTCGCCGACAACCGCTTCCCTAAGGTAGCTTAATTAAAATCTGAAGTTTCCCGCCTACATTTGTCACTGATTTATTAGCCAGGTACGTGAATTATTAATCGATTTAATTTACTGTAGATCGAACGCCTTTTATTGTAAAAGGAGTGACCAATATTTTTGTCGTAAGAATAGTTCAAGTCTGTATATATTAATAGCTGAATAGGTTGTTTGTTTGTTTTTTTGTTTGTTTGTTTGAACGCGCTAATCTCAGCAACTACTGGTCCGATTTGAAAAATTCTTTGAGTGTTGGA
Source organism: Diachrysia chrysitis (assembly GCA_932294365.1). Lineage (NCBI taxonomy): Eukaryota > Metazoa > Arthropoda > Insecta > Lepidoptera > Noctuidae > Diachrysia > Diachrysia chrysitis. The sequence continues at coordinate 8,063,973 of OW028661.1, forward strand.
TAGCCCCTTTGTTGAGATAGGCTATAAGCTATATGTATAACATTACGCTGCGACCAAAAGGAGCGGAACACAAATGAAAAATGTTGCAAAAATGAAAAACCGTTGAAACTAAAACACGTAGACTAAGTCGCGGGGGACAGCGAGTAAATTATAATGTACATCTAACTGTATTATTTCCAGTATTTTTCTAAATTGTTTTCCAACTCTCTTTAATTATGGCATGTGGTAGGTAAATACCTGGTGCATCATCGCTCTAACATTGTACCACTATTCCCACCACACTCCGAATATCCTTTATTACATGCTTAAAAATTTCTTAATCTAATAACTATCCACGAACTTATAGCCCAAGACTGCATGGATAGCCGAGTCGTATAGGTCACCACGCCAATGACCACTGGGTGCGACGTGCTGCGGGTTCGTTTCCCGCATGGGACAAGCACATGTGTTATCCACATTTATGCTTGTTCAAAGTCTGGGTGTTCTTTGTACATGTGTATTTAACGTTTTTGAAACCGCCCGCGATACAGTGATTTAATTTACTAGTGCGGGAGTCAAAAAATCCAAATTAATAAGATATACGGAAAAATCAAGATTGTTAGCTAGCAAGCTTGTTTTTTTGCTTTGTAACAACAATATTGTATCAGCATTTTCGTCACTAATTACCTTCAGTCTCAACTAATACCTCAGATTCAACAGAACAACTAATGAAGCACAGTAATTATTAGAGAAATGCTGACTATATTTGATATGTTTGAAAACCTATCGCTAAAATTAATTGGTAAGCGAATCAGACCTAATTATGCTGTGATTGGGTGATCAAATGCCGTGACGTAATCAATTACTTAATTATGTCAACCTCAGGTGTTATAATTAATCCTATTCAATACTTGGATAATTGTTAAACAGATGTGTTAGCTGAAACTCGAAACTACTAGGTACCTCTAGCATAGAGTAGGTACAGTGTAAACCGATACCTACCTTTTTTAATACAGTCTTTAATCTTTGTGTCGTGGGGGGTTTTACAAACATTCAAATCACATGCACAAAGAACACCCACACAAGAACAAGCGTTTGTGGATCACACAAATGCTTATCCCATGCGGAGACAGAACCCGCAGTACGTCGCGCACAGTGGTAATTGGCTTGGTGACCTACACCACTCGGCTATCCGTGTAACTGAATACCAGAAGGTATACTTACCTACTATAAATTGAGCGTTTTGAGTTTTTAGCTAATTTGCAGCAAAATACGCAGTTACTAATACGCACTTAGGTACTTAGGCAAGTAGAAGAACGGTTTTCCTTGGTCAATCAAATATATATACCTATATATATGTGTATAATAACTTTCGTGAGGAGTATTTATAATTATTTAAAACAAACCGTTTTACTCACGCATGTTCTTGAGTTCGTCTCGCGACACCACCGCCGCCGCGTCAGCTCTTGATTAGGGACTCCTATTGAGTCGGGCGATTCCGAGAAAATGCGTGAGTATAGTATAAAACAAATGCTTTTACGGCTCACCGCCAACCACACAACGGATACGACAAAATTTGGTATAGAGTCCTCTATTTCTTTACAAAAAAAAAACAAATTATGTAAGTATAAGTCATAAGTCCAACTAAAATCTAGCCTTTATTTTAGGAACGGCCATTTCATCGATCGATTTTTAGTTTCTCGCTCTCCGTCCAATAATTTGACAAAGTCAAACAGTCCAATCTTAGATCACAAAATCAACCACCGGACTGTTTTTTGTTTGTTTTTCTTATTCCAAGTTTACAAAGGTCAATGTACGAAACGAAACTTTATATTGTTTTCTACTGTCCATCCATCTACAGCTATATTTAGCTCAGAAAACTTTGGAACTAAGATTTACGCATAAGATATGATGTTTGGAACAAATTCATTGTTCTCCGGTATGTTTGTTCCATAAGACATTTATCTTTTGTTTTATGTAGTATACCACAGTAGTATACAGTTTTGGGATTGATGAATGATGAGGTCGCTCAAATTAAGTAGGTCTTAGTGAATTTAGTTGTTGATTAATAAGATTTATCTAATACTCTCTCGGTGGTATGTGGTTTATCATACCTACTGCTGTAGGTAGCAAAGCGGTCGCCAGCTATAAGGAAAGGAGAGTTCATCCCAGTATTTTTAGCAGGTCATACCTCTATAACTTCCTTAGGGCTCAGGAAGTCTGAGTTTTTTTCCGGGTTAAAAAAGTAAGATATATATTATATGTACTAGTGACCCGCTAGGCTTCGCACAGGTAGCGCAGCAATATAGCTTATGATATTCAGGGATAATGTAGCCTACTAATGGTGAAAGAATATTTAAAAATCGGTTCAGTAATTTTTAAGTTGATTTTTTACAAACATACCTACAAAAATACAAATCTTTCTGTTTTATAATATATATATATACATAGTATCGGTAGTCATTAATACAGCTCGAAATCCTTATCTTTGGCTTAAACGCGCCCCCAACCACAGCCACTGCTGGCCAACAAAAAAACTCACCTTGAATATGTAAAAGTGTGACATATTCAAGGTGAGTTTTTTTGTCGTTGTACAAACGAAAACTATGACTTCTACATCGGTTACAAAAACCAAATACTTAGCTTGAGAAAAAGGTAGGCAGAGTTAGGGATAATAAAACAAAAGCTTTTTGGTCTTGTCTACATTTGTTGTAATAGTTTGACAATAAATTACTTTACATGGTCAGTCTCTCACAGAACATAAGTTTTATCTATTACATCTAGAAATACGTTAATATTTCCATAAAAGTCCAACTTATGGAACTACTCTAGACCAAGTTTGACATTTCTTACAGATACAAAAAATACTTAAGGATTTTATTATAAAAGTTCTTGACTAATACTCAGGAGAACTGCCAAAGAATAATATAAATGTAACCAGAAAAGCTTATAGTACTTTTTGTATGGCCTATAATATAATATGTTAAGTTCACTCAAAAACCTCGTCAACAGAAAATAAAGCGAAGAGATTGTAAAACGACCTGGCGTTTACTCTTGAATGAATTTTAATTCTAACACAATGCCAATGCAACATTAATATTAGTTTACCGAACACAAGATTTAGTTTTCTTTAAAAAAAATACTACCTACCAATGGAAGAAACTAACTTTAATCTAAACATTGACAAGTATTTTCTTATACTTTGAGATTTGTTCGTCTACTAAATAAATGAGAAATTTCTGCCAGCAGGCCCGCGATAGAAGTGGCAAATAATGACAGTCAACAATTTGCAAACTCAATAAAATGTTAAAATAATAATGAAAAGGAATCAAATAAATTATTCAAAATCAATGTTTAAGAAATGCTATTAATAAAATTCTAGCCAACACAATATTAAAAAGAGGTCTTTATTGAATATAAGTTATTCTGGGGAACTCCATACCGTTATGTTTTCATGCTCTTAAACGGCATCTAGTGTAATAATTCTATCTGAATGCTCAGTATTAACCTTTTTTTTCTTTTACAGGTACGTATCAGAGACCCAACTTTATAGGACGTGAATCCTGTGCGCTAACAGATAGGAAAGTATACATTTCATTTTTTTTAATCAATCACTGAGCCTAAGAAAGTAATCTTATTTTATCGATCTCGCGGCTCCGGGAATGGCAAGGGATGTTTTTAGTCGGTGCAAGTCCGACATATCCCCAGGTCGTGTCCTCGACGTGGGTTGAAGTCATCAGATTTCCACCCCGTAAACAAAAAGAAAATTTAAAGTCTAATAAAAACAGTACACCAAAATTACAAAAACAAAAGCATAATATTTACTAAATATATTAATATTTTATAATCATTTAATTTATATATATTTTTTTTGCTATTTGGAGTTAATCTTTAATGATTTAGTCATATAAACACAATTACATAAACCCTCGACAAATAATTGAAGCATCCTGTTAATTTATTTAATAGTCTCTTGTCAACTTTACTCTTGCGGTAAAGTAATTAATTCACGCTCATTAATAGATAATTATTTCCATTAGTACAGAGTTTACAACTCAATATTGTATAACAAAGTTTTTGAACGAGTTTGTCTATAGTTTTCGACTGATTAATGTAGCTCCAAATGTAGGAAATTTTACAGTGAATAAGAAGGTTTTTAAAACAAGCTAGCGGCTTAAATGTACGCATGTTATTTTAAATTTGAGTAATGGAATAAATTTTTATATAATTTGGTGTTAATATACAAATAGTTACCTGTTAATATTATTATTATAGAGATATACAGGTAGCGTGGAACGAGCAGCGATCACGACGCTTGCAAACTATCTCTGGGCTTCAAACTTTTGATTATTCCTTTTACTCTTATGCCTATTAGTAAATGTCTCACAATCGCATGATTACGCAAACCCACAAGTTTTGGACGACATTTGCCAATGATTTCATTTACAAGCTGTCGGTTTTTTACAGACGTCAAAGCGCGTGAACCTTGTTCGAATGTTTGCGCGCATGTGAGTGACCGGGGTTAGGCGCTTATTACACTGCACCGCGCTCCGTTGCGTTGCACCCTTACCCACGGGGTAGTATCACATTTGTATAGAAAACGCCTAGGACAACCTACTACATCACAACTAGAGTACCAATCAGTGGTGTTTTAGAAGAATAATAACTTTTGTGAGGAGTATTCATAATTATTTAAAACAAACGGTTTACTCACGTATATTCTCGGGATCGCCCGACTAGTTTCAGACTCAATAGGAGTCCCTAATCATGAGCTGACGCGGCGGCGGTGGTGTCGCGAGTCCACCGTGTATACTAGAATATACGTGAGTAAACCGTTTGTTTTAAATAATTTTAGAAGAATAACTAATAAAGAACATATCTCTTTAAAAAATGATGGATTGCCATGTGTTGACTCAGTGGAGGCAACATGCATTCTCACAACCACCTATTATAAAAACATTAAAGGTTTCCCGTTTTCCACGCCAACCTAACTAAATTACGATATTAACCAATGTGATTTCACACATCAAAGGTATATAACTTAATATTAGTTATGTATTAACTATTGTATTAAGCAAAATGCAGACGTGTACCTATTACAATAATGTTTATTTTATTGTTTGCTTAACTCAACACGGCGTAATATCTCATCATGTTCACCTATTATCATGAGAATATTTAGTATTTATGTAATAGGTATACATATTAATTAAAACTAAATAGAAACATATATTTCTATAAAATATGTCTAGCTGTTGAGGCTTTTTGTAAATTCTTAAACTAATAAAAAAAAAACAAATGCAACATTAAAATAAATGATGAGCATTTTCAGTTTTCTGCTAATGATCAAGAAAAGTTTATTCGAGTATTACACAAAAATTAAATTAAGATTCAAATTACAATAACGATTGAATAATGGGTTTACGAATCGTTTTTGATGATATCAAACAGCAATCCATAGCGAAGTTCAGAATCGTAATTAAAATGTCTTTGTCGAATTCAAAGTGCTTATAAATTGTGCCGGATCGGAAAATTGTGTGAAACGTTTTCATTCGGAATACATGAGTCGATTTTTGCATAGATCTAATTCTAACAGTCATTGTTACGTCACGATGCCGCACTGTGGCCGTGAGTGAATGGGCCTCCACGCCCGTGGAAACAACCTCGCACGTAATACTGACGTATGAACTAAATGCTTTAGTTGGAAATTTGGAGGCTTGAAAACCTTTTAAGCGACAGCATTGCTTTTTCTAAAAGTCGGCTATGGAGATGTTTAAGAGGCAGCGATTTCACTTACTATTCGATTAGCTGCTTTACCTGTCGTCGGCTATCCGATGAAAAAGTAGCTCGTACTGTGTTAAGAACATCTAATACTGCATGGATCTCATCAGACACAGTAAGAGAGATGCGTTGCGTCGTGGTAGTACTAATCAATGAAGATGGTTGTAAGCTTAGAGTAATACACAAACATAGAGTGCGCCCATCGCTATGAGCCCCTTGTGCTGACGTAAGCAATTTTTTTGCTGTAAGTACTACTCTCGTTTACTGATTTAGTGATTTTCCGTGTGCCGACAGGAGTTTATGCAAATATATCGATGATTCCGATGTTATTAGTGTAATATTAGGTTTTGAGATAGTTTTAATAATCAGCGCACTCTGTTTTGACACCAATTTTACGATTTTATTTGTTCATACTCTAGTTAACTTATTTTTTCTCTAATGTTGTTCAGGGTAGACTGGGGTTATCTTGAATCCATACGCAAGATTTTCTTTACAGCTTTTGGCAGATGCTGTTGCCCCAATTTGAAACTCCAATATTATAACATACACTGGAACTCTGACATAACGCGACTCCAACAATTAGAAATGCGATAGTTTGGCGTCTTGTTTGTCGTGTTGTTAACTCATGGTTACTCTGACGAGGAAGTTCCGTAGTGCCTGTTTAATGTAATTTGACCCTTGAAAGAATATATATTATAATTTATTATTTAGAATTGCATGCATTGTATTATATAAATGTTGGACAAAGTGTGTTAGAGATTTTATGATTCATGATTTATGATAGACAATTACAATATTTTTTTACTTTCACTGTAACTAAGCATAACAGTCGATCTCGTTTCGTCTTATATTTAAAAAGATAATTTAGTACCTAAAACAATTTTCTCATCACTAAAAGTTGTAAAGGCCGACGTAATATAATCCCTTCTAACCAACGCAACAACACAAACTTAAATAGCGGGGAAATCTTCAACAAAACGGTCAGTTACGGAAGGTCTAAATTCATTTAAGATTTATTACTTGGCATGATTCTCTTATAGACATCCGTATTTAGTATTAATAAACTGGTCCCTCAGTGCGGTCAAGCCTGTGTTTAATTTCCGGCGAAGCTAATTGTCCACTAGTAGCGGGTGGGTAGTCGTAAAATGTGGGATCTGATTCATGACCAATGAGATTCAGAATTTGGGTCTCGGACTTATGTACGGTCAGCTGCAAGTCAGTGGTGACAACGAAGTACGAATATGAACCATACTGCTTTGACATAAAGGTGTTAATAAGGCCCAAGGTATCACTGATGTGTGGTTATGTACAGTACAGTAGTTGCTAATTGCTGGATCTGGTCTGGATGTAATATCAAGTGCGTCCTTTTGATATTTATTGGTTTTATTAATTTACATAGGTTGGTGGCAAAAGGTTAGATACTCTTTGCACAATTTTTAGCTTCTAATCCTATACTGAAACATCTACATAATTCCCCCCTTAAATCAAAAGAAGAAGGTTTCAAAAGAAGAAGGTTCTCAATTCGATAGTATGTACCTCAGAAGTGGTCCCACATCAAGTTTATCAAACTCGATTTAGTAGTTTGGTTTTCAAATCAAAAATTAGAATAATTGGAAAAATTTACAGAAATGTCAAAATGAAATTGCATATTTTGTACTTTCCTGAAATTGTTTTTTTTTATAAGTTATCAAATAAAGTAGACTAGAAATCATCCGCGGGTCTCTTCTAATACTGTATAATGTATTATTAATAATTATTTACTGTTTTTAAAATTCTAAATCATGGAAGAGAAAAAAATCATGACATAATTTGAATAAATTCTGAATAAAAAGAAGCAGTAACTACTGTAGATAAGCTTAATTTCCAAAGCCCGTATCTTCTCTGTTAAAAAAGAAACCTTTACCTTCAATGACACGGTTACAGGCTGACATTATTTACAAATGTCATAACAAAGCAGATGTTTTCTAAAAAACCGCACAAGTGCGAATCAAACTCGTGCGAGAGAGTTCCGTACGAATAAGAAATTTCCGATTACTTTTAGTACCACAGACTTCCTATAGTTTTCCTGTAATCTATAGGTAAATAACTATTTAGTGTAATGTTTATTTAAACTTCCGGCTCTGTAGTTTCTGTGATAAGGGACGTTGTGTTAAATTTTCGCCGATTTACATAAATTTAAAACTCAGAGATCCTCAAACCGAGCCCTTACATTTGATATGTCACACAATATAGTTTGCAGAACTTAATTTACCCCCAAAAGTAGGAACAATGTTTAAAATTCATTTATTTAGGTCACACGTTCGCCTTTCGGTCACCGATTCACATATGTGTACCAAAATTCAACTCAATCGGTACAGTAGTTTCGGAGCAATGTGACAGACGAACTGACAGACACAAGAGTGATCCTATAAGGGTTCCTTTTTTACCATTTCAGGTACGGGACCCTAAAATCATACATTTTGAATAATATTTGCATGTAAAATGTTTACGAACCGTAAAAAGACGTCTATTGAGATTTATAACTTCAATTTGCAAGCGACATAAAGTTATATTGGCACATTCACCAGTTCGCGAACCTTCGAATATACATATAAAACATTATTACGTTGTTATTTTTATGATCGTTAACTGTATCACTTAACTTTGTTAAATTCGCAACGAGTTCTAAGAAAATTGAGTGACAGGATGTTTATTTGTGACGTCACAGTCAGATCTTCGTTTCATGGGTCAAAGACGAGAAGACACAACTAATTTAAAAAATCGAAATATAACAACTTTTTAAACGGTAATAATAGTAGTTCTTTCAATTTTGAATGGCCTATTGGTATGGAGGTTAGTGACCCTGACTGCTAAACCGGAGGTCCTGGGTTCGATTCCCACCCAGGATAAATCTTTGTGTAATGTGCATGATCATTTTTTCTGTGTCTGGGTGTAATTTATTAATAATACGTATGTATTTAGATATATATAAGTATGTTTATCAGTTATCTGGTTGCCATAATACAGGCTCTGCCTACTTTAGGATCAGATGGCCGAGTGAGATGTCCCAAGATATTACATACTTACTTATTATATTATAAACTAGCTGTCCCCCGCGACTTTGTTCGCGTGTTTTAGTTTCAACGGTTTTTCATTTTTGCAACATTTTTCATTTATGCTCCGCTCCTATTGGTCGTAGCGTGATGTTATATAGCCTATAGCCTTCCTCAATAAACGGACTATCCAATACAAAAATAATTTTTCAATTCGAACCAGTAGTTCCTGAGATTAGCGCGTTCAAGCAAACAAATAAACAAACAAACAAACAAACAAACAAACAAACAAACAAACTCTTCAGCTTTATAATATTAGTATAGATGTGAAAGTAACTCTGTCTTTCTGTCTGTCTGTCGCACCTTCAATGTCTTACATTTGCGTTAACCTCAGAAAGCAATAATTTAAAAAAGCCACAGTCCATTTTCGGCTATCAATCATTAATTGATAGCTGAAAATGGAGTTCACTTTCTTATGAATAAACGTAAAACGTTATATTAATAACTAACTGTTCCCCGCGACTTAGTCCGCGTGTTTTAGTTTCAACGGTTTTTCATTTTTGCAACATTTTTCATTTATACTCCGCTCCTTTTGGTCGCAGCGTAATGTTATATAGCTTATAGCCTTCCTCAATAAATGGGCTATCTAACACTGAAAGATTTTTTCAAATCGGAGCAGTAGTTCCTGAGATTAGCGCGTTCAAACAAACAAATAAACAAACAAACTCTTCAGCTTTATAATATTAGTATAGATTATATTCACGTAATCACGACTAATTAGGTTCTCTTAAAAAAGAGAAGTTTACCAATCACCCAACCGAAAAAATTTCGTCATTATACGAAGGTTTTAGACAAATTAGAAAAGTTTATTTAACCCTAAAGTTTTCAACGGTTATTTTTATTATGATAATGTTTTATTTTTAGCCACTTTTTTCAAGTTATGTTTTCTTTTTTGGTTTCAAAAATATTCTAGTCGAAGACTGATTTAATTGTTTACTGAATATTTTGACAAATATCCTGAATCTCTTAGCATGGTTTAAAAAAAAAAACCTTTTTTATAATTTAAAACTAGCCTGCCTCTGTGTGTATTGCATTTATAATTGCATTATATTAGGTACATTCCCGACGTTTTAACTTTAAACAATTTCGTATTAACCTCTAAAATCAGTGTTTTAAGCACACCGCAGCAGCATATTATTGTTTTAAGCATATTCATTTAAGAGCCAAATAGTGTATACACAGCAAACTAAATAGGTTTGCAGGCCACACGAAAATTTTATATTATATTATATACTATGTTATAAAATATAAAATGTTCGTGTGGCCTGCCAACCTATCTATTTTGCTGTTAGTACCTACACAATGAACATTTAAAGGTTATGGCTATCAAATTTTGACTTCTGAGCAGCATCCTGTATATACAGATGAAATTATAAAGCACGCCAAAGATTTATTCCCACGTTGGTTCATATGCAAAGCCAAATTGATTCTCCCCTTTGAATTTTTGCACCTGCTGTTGGTATATGAGTTTTTTAAATTTCCCATCCGTGTTACGACGGCGCGTGGATCATATTTTTTTGTTATAAATATGAGAGAGATTAAAGAAAAAATTGCTTGGTGCGTGTTCACGACATGACTTATGGGAGAATGGTTTCATGATATTAATTGATTGTTGGTTCATTGCAATATTGTTATATTACAAAGTCAATCAGATTTAAGAAAAATATCATGAATAACAAACTTAACATAGTTTAAATATGAACTTTTAATTATGTCAACAACTTTATTTATGACTAGCTGTCCCCCGCAACTTTGTCCGCGTATATAGCTTATAGCCTTCCTCAATAAATGGGCTATCCAACACTAAAATAATTTTTCAAATCGGACTAGTAGTTCCTGAGATTAGCGCGTTCAAACAAACAAACAAACTCTTCAGCTTTATGTATTAAGAAAGTATAGATTTTAAGCAATAAAATTTTAGTAATAACTTGTATTTCAACAGTTAAATTAATTCAAAAACTCTTCTAATAGATCAAATTGCCAAAAAGTTACTTTTCAACAACAAGAAAATATGATTTTTTTTTTTTTTTTTTACACTTAGATAAGTTCCTTCCATACCCATTCTACTAGAGTAGCATAATTAAGTATAAAGAATATATTAAAATTCACAAATACCGATAAAAAAACTAAATATTTTAATATTACCACTATTTGTGTCTGTACTATGAGCTTTCAAAGTAGGACTGTTAACGTTGTGGAAGAAGACGGCGCTATACGATGCACGTAGCGGCGTCTCGCTTCCACGACACCCACATTCAAAAGTCCTTCTTTAAGAGCTCATGGTAATGGTGGTTCCGATAAAATCAGCTTCAAACTAAATGCTTGGAATTATATTGGTCCAGAGTTCTAGGAAAAACTTTATACATAATATTGTTGTAGACGCGAATCACTTAAGTACTATCGTTTGGAACGCTTTGTGCAACCACTAACCTAACATCTAAACCAAAGTTCAACATTCCGAATTAAATTAGTTTTATTAAACAAAAGAGCTGATAGCTGTGGCTTAGTTCGATCTGTAGCCTTTATATTGAGGGTTAAAAGGAACACAGGAAGCATGAAAGAGGCGTATTGTTTGTCTTTCTTGAATAACATTGATGTATTTATTTGTGATTCCAATCTGTGGCAATTAATTAAAATGTCTGAATGAATTGAAATAGTAGGCTATGTTGTACAATGTTATTATTTATTAGCTAACACTAACATTTTGTAAAAATGATTTTTAAATAATAACAAATTTAATAACATAATATGTAAAATGATTTTTCTTTTTTTTTTGACATAAATACTATTTTTTTAGCTAGGCCTTCTTGTGTTTAATAAGAGCACCCGTCCAAACATTTATACAAAAATTCATTTTTATAAAAAGAAGCAATTTTTTCAATATAGTACTCTTTATTTCCATTTATAAATATTCGTATTAATATGTTTAGGTAACTTGAAAAAGGAATGCTGTGCGTTTAGCAAGTTGACTGTATGTATTGATTAATTTTTGACCTCCAACAAAGATAACGCATGAGCGAAGATGTAGAACGATGCCCAATTTCCTCCATTCCAACGTGATTTATCGTCAAACTAACATTCATCTCCACAACTTAATAACATCAAGGCAGTACTAATAATGAAACACGAAATTAGCATCACAACTTCAGATAATTCAAACACATCTCTCCATTTCCCAAGACATAAGGCAGCTGGGGAAGCTGATAATACAATTTCCTTGCAATATGCAGGGAACTGACGATGTGGGACGTCATATAATACCAAAATACTATATTTGCGAGAAAACTTCGAGCCATTAGCTTTAAAATCCTGAAACTTTTTCAAATCTAAATTACTAATATTAAGTTATTTGGTCCGGGTTTTACATGGTGACGGTTTTTATTGTATTCGTTTGACTTTACAAAACGGTGCTTTTGCAAATTATTTTGTTTATAGTAACCTTAACATTGTAATTTGTAAGAAAATAAGGCATTGACTCGAATTTAAAGGAACAGAATTCAAATAATAACAGTTGCAAAATCTCAATATATTAAAGTGTTGACCTCAATACACACTGGCTTTATTCAAACCGGACAAGACTAGAACAATATTGTAACAAATTAAATGTAATTAAGCCCTTTTTAAGTACCTTTTAAAAAAAAGGAGGAGTTACTCAATTTGTCGGAATATTATTTTATGTACTAGCTATTGCCCGCGGCATAACCCGCGTGGGTGTCGGTTATCGCGGCAAAAAGTAGCCTATGTACTTTCCTATAATCTAAAATACCTTACTAAGTTTCATCAAAATCGGTTTAGTAGCTTATCCTTGTAAGCGTAACAGACAGAAAGACAAAGAGAGTTACTTTCGCATTTATAATATGAACAGACAATTATATGAATAAAAGGAACAGACAATTTTAGTAGCATTAAAATATAAAGCACATATTACTCTCAAAACAAAAGAATACGGCCACGAAATTATATAAAAATGACGTTCAATATTTTTGTACACGGTCCAAAAACCTGTCAGTTATCCATCCATCATTAATATTCAAGACCATTACCAACAATGGCTATATTATAACATCATGGTTGCATTTGAACGAATGATTAACGGTTAACCGCGTATTAGTCACTCTACCGTAATTGTATGGACACCCGCATCCCTTTATGTTCCAACGTACGTCGAGATTAGACTCCTATTTACTATTTCAATCCACCATTATAGCTGAGTTCCTGAAGTATTTTTGTATTTTTTACTTTAGAAGGGAGTATGGCATCAGTTTATGTCAGAAACGCCCAAAATTTATGTTAGTTCCAATTTAACTTCGTTACGCTTGCGAAGATGAAACTATTAAGACTTTTGGAGGTATATGCACTGTTTATATCATACAATGAATAGAGTAGATGACTGGGTAAAGAGAAACAATGGACCCGATTCTTTTTAAACCGTACTAAGCTTATTTTAGGCTATCGGTATTTTTTTCACTTGTACACAATTAAAAAAGGACAGAGAAAAATTAGAGCTGTCAAATTTAGTTTCGACCAAAATTCTCATACAAATCCACCGACACTTCTCATACAATCTACTGACGTCAAGCGTTCTTACAAAATACACAAAATTGTGACGACATTCCAAATGAATGTATAGTCGGGAGTTTTTGATAACGTAAGAAAAGGAAAAAAGGTGTCTATTTATTTATTGTGTTTTTGTGTAGCTATTTGAAGGACCTTAAAAAACATTGAAGGCATCGGCCATAAGCCATTCTTGTTAAATTTGTCTAATTAGGCTATTCCAATATTCACAATTTCGTGCTCTATAGTTAACCTATCAAAATCTCGTAATTTTAAGACATAATGTATTTTTCACCAGTACAAATATTTGCCTCGATGAGTATTACGGTCTTAAGCACCACTACAAACACATAATGAACAAATATTGTACACAAATCCTTCCAATGCCGTGTTTACTTGAGGACAGATCGTACGTGCTGTTGCTACCATTTACCTTTCCACCCGTATTGCATTCCTGGTAAGGATCAATAGTTTATCGTCCTATATTAGGTACTGCGAATAAACAGACGAATAAAACTGATACTGAATGTTGATCTGGGGCCTTGTCATCAAGTCTGTACTGTTATAGTTCGTTTGTGAAAGAGATGGTGCTATCTGTTTATATAACTTTATCTCTTTCTAACACTGGTCCTGACTTAGTTTTTAAACGCTATTTTACGGCTTCTTATATCTATATATTACTAATATATAAAGCTGAAGAGTTTGTTTATTTGAACGCGCTAATCTCTGGAACTACTGGTCCGATTTGAAAAATTCTTTCAGTGTTGGATAGAAAAAAATGAAAAACCGTTGAAACTAAAACACGCGGACAAAGTCGCGGGGACAGCTAATTTATAATAATATGATATTCAATTACATTACGTATTTCAGTATAAAAAAAAAACATTGGAAGTCAAAGCTTTTCATAAATTCTTTTTCATGAAACCAGGAAAGTACAAATATATTTTCCTAGCAACATCAATCTTCTGATCGATAAACTGTAATTTTATAACGTGTACTGGCACTCCTCGGTGGAAATGAGTGGCACGCCCCATAAACTTGTTGATAGCTTCAGGGCGGAGGCTTACATTTGCATTTTATTGCATTCCTTGGCTGTGAATAATTGAGTGGCAGTAGTCGGCGTTGATTCCACTTTGTACTTTAGTGCTGGATTGAAGAATGAGGTTTTAAAGTAGAGAATTAGATTTGGAATCGTTTTGCATTTGATGGGACTTTAGGGTTGAGATTGAGGTGGTTGTGCGGTTTCCGGGTACCCTTTGACAATCGGATTATGTCGTTAGGATATCCAGTGGTATATTATGTGCACGAGTAGATGGAGAATAATATTTGTGGGGTTAGTTTAACTGTACTTGTTCTGCAATGCTTAGCACTTATATGATTCACCTTCGAATAATTAAACGCAATTTAATTTTAAGAAGCGTTTAATTATATATCTCTCGCTACTTTACACCTCCAACTGACAGAGACAATAAGACTTAACGACGACTTAAAACTGATTGACTTTTCAGTACTCGGCCATCAGACATGTATTTTTACAGAGCTATTACGTCATAAACGTTGTAAATAAATTCACACACAAAGAATATGTATGTGATACATTAAATAAATTAATATAAAGCTTAAGAACGAAGATAAAAACTATGCAGTTGATGTAAAAAAAAGCTGTGTAAAATACATATACAATATTGTTAATTTTTACTACAATTAAAGGCCATTTAAAATGAGTAATTAACGTAAATTAAATATTATATGTATGTTAAATAACGTTAATTTTGTGTATTACATACCTCACCTGCTGTCAATATATTTCTCAAATGAGATCTTTGCGCATGACAGAATTTCCCATGAATAATTGATCTTGAAGATGGGAATTTTCATTTGGTAGGGAACTTTTGACTTCATACCTAAGTTAATCTTAACATACAAATGAAACCGCAAATACATAGCTATCATATAACAATATAACCTATATGGGTACCTATAGCTATATTTATTCTATTCTGATAAATTTAATTGAGATAAAATTGCCTTTTTAAAAAGAGATCGAGCAAATCTCTTTCTCTGTTTACTTAGTTTTTCATTTCACAAAGGATATTATGTAACGTAACCATGAATAAAAAGTTTTTATATATATAAAATCTTAACTCCAAAGACCATTGTGTGTCTTATTTGTAGGATTAAATTGTTTGAAGAATAATTAAAATAAAATACGATGAACCAAACTGTCCATGTTTATCTTTTCGTGTTTATTTTTAACTGCTTATGCAAAGAGCTTTGAACTTTTAACGGCGCTTACCCACGATTCACGAGTCAGCTGAAAAAAAAACATCCGTTTTCATAAAGCCAGCTTATTTCTGTAAAAAATATTATGTTTAAGTTAAACGTTTGAATTAAATAACAGCTGAAATGAAAGCAAAATACGAGTTCTCACAAAAAATAAGAAATAAGCTACTTAAGAATTGAGTAAAATACATAGTTATTTTTTAAATGTCGCACACACGCCGTCTTGTCTTCATTGATTCAATCCAAAAAAAACACATATTTAAATAGTACCTAATCTATTATGTTTTGATATAACTGTGTGCTAAATGAAATCGAAATCTGTCAAACCGTTTTGGGGAAAAGGCAAACACAAAAACAAATACCATTCAAATTTAAAATACTTTTAAGCCTGTTTTACCACCCTCAAGTTTAGTTTAGAGTAATCTAATCGCCATTTAAAGCCATACGTAAGTGCATGTTCGATTTCCTCACATTTTAATGTACCAATTATATTTTAAGCAAAATAAGTTTTTATTAAGATATTTTGTGAGGAGAAACAAACCTTTTTATTATTATTACTAGTTGTCCCCCGCGACTTTGTTCGCGTGTTTTAGTTTCAACGGTTTTTCATTTTTGCAACATTTTTCATTTTCGCTCCGCTCCTATTGGTCCTAGCGCGATGTTCTATAGCCTATAGCCTTCCTCAATAAACGAACTATCCAATACAAAATGATTTTTTCAATTCGAACCAGTAGTTCCTGAGATTAGCGCGTTCAAACAAACAAACAAACAAACAAACTCTTCAGCTTTATAATATTAAGTATAGATTTAACAACGTCCGAGTAGCACTAATCAAACATTGTCTGATCAGTAACTTTACTTGCAATGCCGTCTGTCCAGTAACATAATATTTACTTGACGATTAAATGTTTCTTGTGGTTGTCATGACAACAGTGTAAATACACCCGCATTGTGACGTTTGATAAGTGATTTTTGATAGATTTAAATGAGTATTCTGTACGATTTGATTTATGTCTCATTCATTTAACTAGTTAACAGTAATTCAGAGGTTTGTGAAATTGGTAGAAGATACTCATGACTTTCACTTGCCGATTAAAGTTAATCAGAAAGTAAGTAATCACACTTTTCTCGAAGGTGGTGAACGAGGCCCTTAGAATATTATAGTGTAACTATTTTATGATCAGACTGTGTTTGTTTAATACATATTTAACAATAGAATACAAACTTACAAAATAATGTAGCACCCGCTTTCACAAGAAGTTAACGTTTGTGACACTACCCGCAATGCTACTAGAACTAGCGCGTATTTCCAGAAATTCAACCACAACTACAAGTTGAACCAAACAAAGCTTTTACGTAATGCAAAAGTAATTAAAATTAACTGGAATACGAAGCAGATAGAATTAATTTTAAACTATGAACATATAAACAACGATGACTACCTCCGTGGTCGAGAGGCGTACACACTGGTTTGCAAGGTGTCGCCAGCTCTTGAGGTCCTGGGTTCGATACCTGGACGGGTCAAAATTTACAAAATATAATGTTTGTTATTATTAATTTTGCCATGATCCATCTCATTTATCTCACTCCAAGGCTAAGGCCTCCCATATATTATTGCGCTATTGTCATCATTGATGTTAGGTAATATAAAGCAGGTAATTTATATATCATGTAAAAAAGGTAGCTGGGTCGGACTGATGTGAAAGGCACGCGGCACTAACTGAACTAAATTTCATGTAGCTGCCTAAATCCCAAAATAAAAGTTAAAATCAAATGTCAAAAAAAAAACATGACAGATACAATTTGCCGGTATTAAGAAATACTTGTTCTAATTTCAAATAGTCTGCAACTGTGATCTTTATATATTTTCAGATTATATAGAAACTATTTTATATAAAAAAATATACGTACCAATTAAAATTTGTGACAATTATAATTATAAAAACAAAAGCTATTTATGTTGTAAATAATAAAATTTTGCAATGAGTTCAGAATAAGTTTATCTTTATAAAAGCGACATTTAAAAATGTTGTGGTGACTTTGTATAGCTTAATTATTTGCTAACGCGGATGGGGTTACAAATAAATACATGTAACATTTAAATTAAACTAAAACAGCACCCTAGCGTCTAATTCGCGAGATTTCCAGAAACTTCTTCAAAAACACGTCCACTAATTTATCTAGACGACATGCTAAGCTCCTCAACATACTTAGTAAACAAACTTTAAACATTTCAAACTTGTGAACGCTTGTCGGTACTTGGGAATGGAGAATCTAGTAATGTGAATGTTGGGACCGGAAAGTAAGATGCCGCGTTTGTGCATGACAACACCTACTGTTTTGTTTGTGATGTTTGTTGTTAGATGATGTAGGCATTGGAATCTATTTACTTTTGTTTCTTGAGACTAGTAACTAAATCTGTAGGTGGTGTTTTTCTTGAATGCGCATATTACACTATTTAGAATTTAGGATTCTAAATGAAATTGTTCCTGAATTTAGGAAGGTGTACTGGCATTTAGACTGCCTAAATACGAACATAACAAATGCTTTGACATTCAGGCAAATTTCGTTCTATTTCATTCACTGAATTGGGATGAAATTAAGGATAGTGTCATGAAAGTTTAACCAAATAGGTGTTGACTAAAATTTAGCCTCTACTCCTAAACTTTACTACGCTTTATGTACTAACATTTTAGTTACTGAAAAAGTAAATAATACCTTGGTGTCTAACATATTTTATGTCATCGAATTTATGGAATAAATAGATATATCTATTTAAATCTGATGTTATATCTTGGAATGTTAGGTCTTAGAACATATAAAAAAAACAATTGGTCACAAAATACGCAAAAAAGTATTTGTATTTCCCACAGACTACCAAAAGTCTTTGTAACAAAGTATTTCTAGTCAGAAAGCCAATGTTGAATGTCAACTTGGCCCAAATTAAATGTAACTTCTTTTTGAGTATTTTCAGCGCTGAAATTTCACCTTTCATTCAATTTCCATTACAGCTCCAATACAACATTTAACTTTCTTTTTTATTTCGTAGCGGAACGTGATTCGTGTTTCAAGTTTCTAACTTTGTTAGTATTTAAAGAATATATGCAAATAGTAATGTAGGTTCTAGAAAATTCGTTTGCATGTTACAACACGACGTAATCTGGGTGGTACAAAGATCTATATAAATAAAATATTAAATTCAATTTGGCTTACAATTTAATTAAATGCTCTTAACATAAGTAAAATGTTTGTGCATTCATTTTCGTAAAATATATTTTACTAGATTAGAAAAAAAAGTGTAGTTTCTATATCTATGGAAACTTACACATCGATTGTGTAATAATCGATGAACATTTTTTCAACCGCACAGATAAGTTTTTTTTTGGACAATCCGTGGCAATCAGCAAACTTTGTACGGAACCATCAATGCGCGAGTCAGAAACACTTGCCCGGTTTTATTGTTTGAAGCAACCATTGCCTGGATCCAATATTCAAGAAACTATTTGTTTTGCTAACGGATGGTACAATTTTCTTCATTTTGCTTAGAGAATACTACATCTGTAGTTTGTTGAATATAGGAACTGGCCACATACGGTAAAACCACACGTTAAACACAAAACAATATATTTAAATGCACTTAATGATAGTTTTATGACAAAAAATTTCAAAATTTGATTGATTGGCAAAAAATTGATTGGCAAAAAAATTGATTGGCAAAAAATTACAAAATTTGAATGTTTTACAAGGTTTTCCGTAAAACAAGCCACTCTAGTGGAGTGAACCGTTCGAGATTTCCAAGCCCAAAAATCTCACATTAATACTTCTTCACCGCAAAACCTTTTGCATAATAAATATGATCCACATAACGTTTTGACAACAATGTTACCTTATGAAAATCTGTGAGTATACTGAGTATATTATCCTGGTTTGAATAAACGCTAGAACTGCGTTAACACTGATACACTGCTCATAAAAGATACATTAGGAGAGAGAGCCCTCTCGTGAATTCTCAAGTGATTCTTTTGTGCTCTGATGTTTTTTACATTCCCTTAGATGTATATTTACGGTATACAATCACACCTGTTATTCCTTAAGGGGTAAGTAGGGTTTTTTTTGTATTATAGACCAAAACCGGGTTAGCGACTCATCTCAGATAAACACTGGCCGGTGAGGTTTTTAATAATCGGGTCTTGGAGGGGGGGCGTTGGGCTTGAAAATGAGTTTGAATGCCTTTAAATCTGTCCCAAATTCGTAAGAGTCAGTAAAATCTATACTTTAATTATTTTGTTATTAAGAGGGATTACGTCACTAGACTTGTTTGTTGGTCCATTTAGCTGTAATTTGACGGCCACTGCGTCACAATAACTTTACAAAAAACTTTGTGTTTCTTATGTGAGCAAACTATATACATAATATAGCACTTTATGTTCGTCTTGGTACTTAATAATTATGTATAAATGTAGTAATAAGCTTTTGTATGCGGTAACTATACTTTTACAGTAAATTGGTGTATCAATTTTATCGGTAGGACATAGAGCTCTACTATATACATTGTTACAAATATTATTTATGTTATTATAAAGTTGTTTAGTAAGCAAACCAGCCTTCTTCACAAAGGCTTTTAATTTTAATCGAAGCTAGTCTATCCGATAGCGGTACACAGCCTCCGTTGTAGTTGGTTCTAGTAAGCAGTCGAATTGGTATTTATCCAAAAGGGGGTTAAGAGTTCATCTATACTATCTATACTATAATATTATAAAGCTGAAGAGTTTGTTTGTTTGTTTGTTTGTTTATTTGTTTGTTTGAACGCGCTAATCTCAGGAACTATTGGTTCGAATTGAAAAATTCTTTTTGTATTCGATAGTCCGTTTATTGAGAAAGGCTATAGGCTATATAACATCACGCTACGACCAATAGGAGCGGAGCATAAATGAAAAATGTTGCAAAAATGAAAAACCGTTGAAACTAAAACATGCGAACAAAGTCGCGGGGGACAGCTAGTAATATTATAAAGCTGAAGAGTTTGTTTGTTTGTTCGAACGCGCTAATCTCAGGAACTACTGGTTCGAATTGAAAAATTCTTTTTGTATTGGATAGTCCGTTTATTGAGGAAGGCTATAGGCTATATAACATCACGCTACGACCAATAGGAGCGGAGCATAAATGAAAAATGTTGCAAAAATTAAAAACCGTTGAAACTAAAACACGCGAATAAAGTCGCGGGGGACAGCTAGTCTGGTATAAAATTTCAGCTCAAAATGATCTATACTATCTATACTTATAATAAATCTGTAGAGAGGTCAATTCTGTACATCAAATATATTTTCAAAATAACTATCAGGGGGTGATTAGTGATCGATACTGATGCCAAAAATGCAATCAGTAAAATTTTTGTCTGTCTGTCTGTCTGTCTGTCTGTCTGTCTGTATGTTCCTTATAGAAACGAAAACTACTCGACGGATTTTAACGAAACTTGGTACAATTATTCTTCATACTCCTGGGCAGGTTATAGTATACTTTTCATCACGCTACAATCAATAGGAGCAGAGCAGTGAAGGGAAATGTTGGGAAAACGGTATTTTTTAAGCTTCCGTCGCGTATGCAGCCTTAATGGTTAAAGCTACATAGAAATCATGTATGACGGAAATGTTCTACATAAAATTATCTAAAAAATATCCCACAACAGCATATGTCTATCTTTTATGGTTGACTCACAATAACACGTGTAACTCCCGATAGCTTAGCAGTTCGGAGATTTCTGATTATATTTGTTTACTCTTACGTTTATTATACTCTCACTCATCCCTAATTAAAAAAAGTTTACATTATTACCTATTCAATAAAAAAAGAATCATAGAAATAGGTATAGAAACACCAAACTTATACATGAAATACGATAATAAGCCATCGCGCCGTCGCGCGTGAATACTGAATCATGCTATAAGGATTATTTTTGTGTAACGTGATATATTATATTTCCCTACTAAAATACGAAAGTTAATCTGTCTGTTACATCAAAACCACTGAACAGTGAGGAAGGACATATGCTACTTTTTTACGAAAAACGACGGAAACGCGGACGAAGTCGCTGGCAAAAGCTAGTTTAATAATATAACTGACATCCAATTTTTCGCATCAATTATTCGACACCAAAAATCATAACAAACATGTCACTGCACTACGCGATATTTTTTTTATTAGGTACGTCACTCGTTAAATTTCAAGAAAAATTGGATATCCATTAATTAGTTAACTAATTTTTAGATGATTTTTTGTAAACTGACTCTATACCAGATGTACTCTTCACCCCTTTTGGATAGATAAACCCTTTTCGTATCCTCCTGTATATATATTAAGTATATAGGTAACATATTTCGTATAATAATAATATAATATAATATGTTGGGATCACTCACACACGGCTATCTGATCCCAAACTAGGCAGAGCCTGTACTATGGCAACCAGACAACTGATAAACATACTTATATATTTTTAAATACATACATATCTATATATATAAAAGAAAGTCGTGTTAGTTACACTATTTATAACCCAAGAACGGCTGAACCGATTTTGCTGAAAATTGGTAGGGAGGTACCTAAGAACCAGGAGAAGGACATAGGTAGAGTAGGGTAGGGTAGGTAGGTAGGGTAGGGTAGGAGGTAGGTAGGGTAGGGTAGGTAGGTAGGGTAGGGTAGGTAGGTAGGGTAGGGTAGGTAGGTAGGCAGGGTAGGGTAGGTAGATAGGGTAGGGTAGGGTAGGGTAGGGTAGGTAGGTAGGGTAGTGTAGGTAGGTAGGGTAGGTAGGTAGGGTAGGTAGGTAGGGTAGGTAGGTTAGGTAGGTAGGTAGGGTAGGTAGGCTAGGTAGGTAGGGTAGGTAGGGTAATTGTTCAGTTAACGGGAGCGAAGCCGCGGGCACAGCTAGTTATAGATAAATTACACCCAGACACAGAACAAATGATCATGCTCATCACACAAAGATTTGTCCTGGGTGGGAATCGAACCCACCTTTGGTTTAGCAGTCAGGGCCACTAACCACTAGACCAACCGGCCAGTCTATAAGATATAATTATAAGCTATAAGTTTAACTTAAGTTAACTTATTTAGTTTGTATTTAAAAATAATAACATTTTACGCGTTGCTACTTAATTACAGATAAAATTTTGGCAAGGGACGAGGGTCTACAAAAAACGACATAAAATTTCATACCTAGTAAACGTTAATTCTTTCAAGTTTAATTTAAGGTCTCTTAAACAAAGTATAATATTGTTTCCATTGTTTGCAAGTGTGCTATCAAGTCGCGATTCTTTGCAGGCGCCGTTCGTTGCTCGCTCAACTGTCCGCGATGGCCGACATTTGAGTTTTACGATGGCCAGAGGTCGCCAATTATCAAGACATTTGTGTCAGTCGTAAATTAATTTATTTTGTTACCTTTTATTTATTGAGTTTTATTTAATAAGGTAGTATTATTTTGTAGTCTTCATGCCAAAGAGTGCACTACAAATAACACGGAATGTGTAGTTATTATTATTATATTTTTTTGATTCTTCTCCTTTTTTCCGTAAGGTGAAGGCTTTGTTACCCGAACTTTTAAAGGATATTATTTATCAATGTTTTAATATTATATGAAATTTAAAATTTTGTACATGCGATATATTTTGGTCTCATTGGTATTATTCGGAACTGATTCGTAAAACACATTACAAGTAAGTACATTTTAGAGTATATATAAGAAGCATAGAGTGCGCGCATTGCTTGTAGCCCATATTTTAAGCAAAGGTTTTTAGATAGCAAGTATTAATAAAACGGCGCGCTCTGTTTTGGCACAAATTTTACGACGGCGCTTGTTCATACTGGTGCTTACAGTTAATACTCTTTTTTATTATTACTCTGTTAGGCGCACTCTTTAGTTTACTTATTATATACTCTAAGAAGTACAAGTACATATATAACAAAAAAAACAAATCAAGCCAATAATCACCCGTTTGACCTTCCCGCTAAAACCTAATATTAAAACAGGAACCTTATTCCAGTACATAAGATGGGAAATAAAGCCTGTTACCGAAGAGATTCACAAGGGTAACAGACATTTAATTAATATTTTACTTGTTAACCTAATTAATAAAGGCTTCGAATAAAATAAATGGGTCAAATTTCTTTTTGGCTTCATTAATGACTTTGTGTTCGATCTCGAGGAAATGTGTGAATAAACCGTTATATTCCTAAATAATTGTGAATAATTCTCACGAAAGTTATTATACAAAAAACAGTGACGTGATTTCTTTATTTAGTAGATTTTTTAAACGTTTCTGTTTACAATTATTTTGCTACAAATTGTATTTATCTATAAATTCCAAGTCAAGAATAATAATTTACTATTTGAAGAGAAGCGTATGTTACCTCTATCTATCAACTGTGTGTCAAAAGACCGTTCTCATTTTCTTTATTTTTTTTGTCTCGTTTGTAAACACAATTTAAATATAAATTTCCTTAATTTTTTTTCAACAAAAAATATTCCGTTCAACTCCATGCCTATAAATATCTCACACTTCACAATCTCCGACGTGTAATTTTACAAAATGTTACCATACTCGTATATTCTACGTAGTAGCATGTTAAGAAACTCTTGTTCCCCCGGGAAATTAGTAACAACAACCGAAAACTCTGTAAATCAATGAAATAGAACCTTTATCCCAAAGATAATTAAATTTACCTAGATCGGCCATTTAAATTTCGATGCAATTCGATAAATTTAAATTCTTCAAAAAATTATTTGGATGCCTATCTCTATTTAAAAATGTTATCAGTGGATAGGTTATGGAAATTATTCGTTAATCGATCGGGAATACTTGAACATGATTACGGTTAGTAAGATTAGATACTAACTACATTGAGAACTCGGTCAAAGTATCAGATTTTGCTACCCAGTCTCCTGGGTAAGCCCTCGGATCCTTCAATAAGTAAACAAACTTGGTTCAAGTTTCGGCCTTTGACCACGGTCCCCTATACAGGACGATGTATTGCGTTAGCAGTTAAGAGTTCAATTAGATTAATATGAGAATTGAAATTAATTCGGGGTTAGCTTCCTACACATGTCATGAATCCTGATTGTATCCCCTACGGATCGTCAATATAGTGATTCCACAAATCAGTTGGATTCACGAATTACCAAAAAAGCTCTCAGTAACGATATTGTACTAAAATAATAATAATAAAATACTTTACTTTTTTTGTTCCTGACTAACGAACAGCAATTCTCTTTAAATAAAAAGATTACACCCGGTTTCCGTATATTTTGGCCGTCAAATTCTTAGTCTCGATTATTGTAATACATTATTTATATTCTTTATTGTACACCAGAAAAAAAAGATACAGCATTTTTAGAGATAAAGTTAATAAGGTAAATAAATTATTGCAGTCTTATTGCTAATAGCGATATCTTCCAGACAACCTTTGAATGGACAGGAAGGACAGAAAACTAATAGATGGGGTAGCGGAGGTGTACCATTACAAACGTTAAGAAAAACTTCTTATAAACTTTTAAAAAAATATATATACTGTTACTTATATACATACTTAATACTATACCTATATACTGCATACTGGGTAAAGTAGTCAGTAACAACATTGGATTATCATAAAAAAAAAATCATCACACAGAAACAAATCGTCTTAGCGAGTTATAGAATGACTGAATAGCATTTGAAGTGCAAACAATACGTACGTTTGGTATTTTCAGGAAGGGCCTATAACAGATTTACGTTGATCCCAACAGATGGAACCATCCCCTGAATCAGTCATCGTGAAACTCAACCCTATTTAGGGAGATCAGCGGCCCATGACATAACTCAGCTATGCTTATAGTGAGATATCGGGTTGTTATCTTAGCGTTGTTTAAACTTTGTTAAAATATTTTTGTATCTTAAACAAAGTCGGGTTAGTTCCACCATGGGTGCACCGATTTTCATAATATTTTATTTTTTTTCATTTGTCTCCTGTCGATGCAGAATATGTAGGTATCAAAACACAAAATAAAATATATAATTATCACACGGGAACGGAAACTACTTACTCAGGTGAAACCGCGGGGTACAACTGGTTTCAAATAAAAAATATGAGATATAAAATAAAAAATGATATCGTTTATTTTTCTTTTGTTTTTTTTTGGAAATTGATGTTTCTAAATAAATGCTTGTTACATCATCAGATTGTTGGCTACACGCAGAATACAATATCGTTTTTTAAATAATTTTACGAAAATATTCTGGGAAGTTAAAGACACCATTAATATTTAAATGTGGTATCTTGTCATATTTGCTTATGAGAAAGAATAACATAATTTCGAGGCCATAAATTTATCCCAAAAACTTTTGTTTCAAGCACAAATGTTTCATTTATGAACGTAGATTATACTGTTACATATTCAGTAGGTTCTGCCATATTTATATCTTATTGATTTGCTAATGAAAACGTGGAGTATCAGCTGTTCGTTCCCAAAGAAGTTTGAAAGTCAGTTACGAGAGCTCGTATCTGTGTGATACAGGCTACTTACATAGAAATGTATAAACGGACTAAGAACATCGCCTTGAAGTACTTCGTGTTCGGATAGCTTTGGAAGATATGAAAAACTGAGGCGAGGTTGGCGATTTCCTTCGTTTAAAACTCTCCATAACTGTATTGGGGTCAGCAGTCTCACCGAATTCAATATTACCAGGGTGGTTTCACTCCGCAGTTTACGTACGTTCGGCCGGTGCGTCTCCCGGGCAGGCGTATGTCATTAGCTTGCCGCTAGACACTTCGCGCGTAATTACCTAAGCATCTTTTCTATGATTTTCCAAAGAATTATGAATGTTGACTATAAATAGCAGTTACTTGATTGCTTACATAAAGAATAGAAAAATGTTGCCCATTGAACAAATATAGGTAACTATTTATTCAATGGGCATTATGTTACCGTAAACGACAAGTCAACGATCATAGCGTGCCGCGTCAGTCCAGAAGGCGACAAAATTACTCGTTAGAAGAAGGCGCCCATGTTTCTGCAAATATCACGTCAGGCACTAAGCGCATATATACGAGATAAATTACACATTGTTGCGTCGCAGCTAGAGTCGCTATTTAAATATCATTTTCGCGAAGTAAACCTTATGAAGTGGGTACTACTTAATTATTCTGTAGCATTACTAAGCGTATTTTACATGAAACAACGGGCCAACCATTGTCCATATTTACATCATGATTTCCATGGCTCGATCGATATTTAACTATGTATTCAATAAATAAATAAAACAACATTTTCGTAAGTTTTCTAAACGTACCCATTATCGACAAAATAGGGTTAATTGGTTCCTAAGCGTTTGTTTTTTGTTCAATAGAAAGTGAAGTCGTAATTTGGTTAGCGTGGAGAAATGTTTCTCAGAGACCTGTTAATTCGTTTGTACATAAGACTACACAGTGTGAGGCGTTCAATCAATGTTTAAACAACATTCGGTTTAATTTTTCACCTTTATCGTCGAAAGTGAAACTATAAAGAAATAAAGGCTTGTGTATATTCTTGAAATTATCAACATGTATATACTTTCGTTTTGTTACATACAAGCATGAGTACGATTTCATCTTCTTAATAAGTTCATTTGCTTTGCAATAAAATTACGTTAAATGTTGAAAAAACAAAAAATCTATCTTTTTTTTAACTTAGTGGACAGAAATATCATTTTTTTTTCAGAAGTCCACTAGTACCCCAAGCCCCAACACACATTAAGAAAGCATTTTTTATAATTTTGAACCTTAATACCATCAACCTTCTCAATGAACCATCAAAGCGAATATCACATCGTGGTTATTAAGGCAAGTGGCAACCACAAATGATTGCGCATCGCCACCGTATCGTGTGGCTCTATCGCCCATAATTGCATTTCCATGGCACGAAGTAGACTATGGCGCATTTGCAATGTTATTGGTACTTGGATCGATCCACACACTGACTTGCAATGTGGAATTATATAGATCAGGAGTGGTCAAATGATGACACCTACAACTCTTATTTTATTATCGTCAGAAAAGTCAACTAGGTTCTGCGAGTTCAAGCGGTTATATAAATTAGTACCTAGTTTTTCATCTAATTGATCGAATAGTAACTCTGTTTAATGTAAAGACACACACAGAGTTGTTAATTTATCGATTTTATGTATGTATTGGTATTTGCCTTGGCGCCATTAACTGGGCTATATTTAAATAGTCTTGACTGAGCTGCGAATCTTCACTTGGCTACCCCTGAATTAATAAAGAGGTTTAAAACCAAGAATTGCGTCAGGTATAATGGCTGAATTGAGTTGTTATGTCATCGAGGTTCATTATAATGATTTTAATTGCTTCAATCGGTATGGTGGTCACAAAAAGGAGAGAAAAGAAGTAATTGATTATTACTTCACTGAGCAACAAAACTTAGATCATTGGGAATCGTCAGTGTACAGAAAGTAAATTAATTGCAAGAGGCAGGCATAATAGCTATGCATTTCCTTAGTGTTAGGCAAATATTAAGTAGCTTATTATCCCATACACTTTTTAACTCTATATTATTGGGCTGATTTTACCAACGCCAGACAATTTTATCTATATATATAATAATTTAGAATTTTTCACAGTTCTTCCATACAAAATCTGCCAGACGTCATATTCTATAAATAAAAAAAATCGCGTTAGAAAAATCAGCCCATCTCGTGCAAGAATTATTATTATTTTATAGTATTTGTTTTGAAATTCTTTACCTATTTATCAACGTACACAAAAACTCCCAGCTGGTTGAGTTTGGCACGCACATAAAAATCTGTGGGACGATTACATAGAGTAGTTTGTAATAAAATGGAGTCACGTGCGTGTGTGCGTGTTATGCGTACACAAACACATATCTACGTGTTATGTATTTACACAGAGTGAATACATTTGTGAGTACACTAACGCATCCACTCCAAAATATGGCAAATAAATACGAATTTAGACAAAATAGTACTTATCACTCAACTCAGCCCATCGCGGTCCACTGCTAAACACTGCCGTCACCCAAGTAGCGCCATAGCCCGCCTTAAGCATCCAGTCTAACACAGCAAAGTAATTAAAATTTGAGATTAAAAACATCTGTAAACAAGTAAATTTGTGAAACGCACCGTTTTATTAAAAGTTTCTCAATTAACCATTATAATAACATAACCGTCGATATTTCCGCATAAACGTCTATCGTCGCACGGAAAATCACTTAAATCAGTGAACGAGCGTAGTACATTTGCTTACGCTTGGCACAAGGAGGGAGAAGGGGCTACTTGCGATGCGCGCACTCTACATTTTTCTGATTCCTCTAAACCACAGATACAGCTATCTTCCTCAGGTCTTCATTCCACTGGGCTTAAAAATATACTAATAAGATTAAAAAAATAAGTAAGTATACATTTGTTTCATTTTTCGGTTGTTAAAACCTCTAACTTATATCTTATGGCTATTAGCAATAATGGTTATTTTATAATAGAATCAAAGACACCAAGTTCTATAGCATTTAAAAAGAAGATAAGCTTAAGTAGAAGTCCATGTCTGTCTTGACAACTCGCATGAAATAGGGGCTTGCTTTGCTTTATATCGTTAGGTTAGCGCTCCATTTATTCCTGCGTTTTATCTGTTACTAGCCTGTGACTTTGTCCGCGTGTTTTAGTTTCAACGGTTTTTTATTTTTGTAACATTTTTCATTTATGTTCCGCTCCTTTTGGTCGCACCGTAATGTTATATAGCTTATAGCCTTCCTCAATAAATGGGCTATACAACACTGAAGAATTTTTTCAAATCGGACAAGTATTTCCTGAGATTAGCGCGTTCAAACAAACAAACAAACTCTTCAGCTTTATATAGATTTAACAGTTAAATAATATCAATTTGTTTACCATTTAGAGGAGTAAAACAAATGGTTATTTTTTTTTTATCTAATAGTTGTGTTAATCGTATCCATCCAACTTGAATGTATTGTGTTTAAAAGATGTTGTGTTCATCTTAGACTGACTGACCTGTTGCTCTAGTAGTTAGTTACCTGGGTTCGATTCCCACCCAGGACAAATCTTTGAGGGATGATCATAATCATTTGTTCTGTATCTGGGTGTAATTTATCTATAGTAATGTATTTAGAAATATATAATTTATCAGTTGTCTGGTTGCCATTATACCGGCTAGTTTAATGCCTAGTTTGGGATCAGATGGCCGTGTGTGAGTTGTACTTAAATTTATTATATTATTATATCTAAATTTAAGATCCCTGTAAACTAAAAAAAATCTTGTTAAGATTAGTAATTCACATTCACCTGTGAAACTAAGCCAAACCAGAACCCATTACTTAACCGTCACGAGTTACCTCTGTACATGGTTTTAATTTCCTCTACACGTCGTGTAGGTATAATATAGCCTCGGCTTTCAATTTAGGTACCTGGTCCGTCGCTAAACATTGAAACGTGACGTCACTATCCTATACATTGTCACGTTCGTAACTGTTAACTTGGAAATATTTCATGTACATGTATGTGCTAAGGCTTCGGAATAATTTTCTGGTGTGACGTTATCTTGACTGAGTTTGAGCTTAAATAATGGTGTTACAAATTATCCAATATACATAACTAGCTCTTGCCCGCGACTTCGTCCAGGTAAAGGTTGAAAATTAAAAAAATAGAGTATTCCATTGCATAAGCTTCGTTTTTTGAATAAAATCGGATTGAGTTTTCAAACATGTAACAAGATAAAATGTAATTTTCAAATCAAAAGTACTCAATAACTTTCTACTCCTTTTTAACCCCGTTAGGCGATGAGTATCGATAAAATACGTAACATGCCTTGTTGTCTCATCAATTCTGTTAAAGAATGTTTATGCAAAATTAGAAGTAGATTCGACCAAGGAATCACGTTGTCCCATACAAACTTTTTCCCCGTTTTTCACCCGCTTAGGGGTAGAATTTCGGGAAATCCTTTCTTACCGAATGCCTATGTCATACAAAGAACACACCCTCTAAGTTTCAAGTCTCTAGGATCAGTGGTTTAGGCTGTGCGTTGATCCGTCAGTCATTCATTCAGGACAAAGCATTTTATATGTATATATATATATATATATAACAGTTATATCTCTTAGGACATTATTAATACACTGACATTATGGTAGATGACTGGGTATGACTGGGTAAGTCTAAATCTAAATAGACCGTCAGTTTGATAATAAATAAATAAATATTAGTGACGTATTTTTTGTTTTTTCAAAATAAGAAAACACTAAGTAGATTGAGCGAATCAAAGTTCAGGATTGTGGCTAATTTCGTCATGAATGTGAACATAATGCACGAAATTGTGACGTCAAAATAAGAATAAATACGTGGTTAATATTTTTTTAATAATCTCGTCTCCTAGATTATCTACTCCACTTTTTTTTTATTTTTCTTGTCTTATATTTTCGTCGAAATGTTAATACCAGTATCACTGATCAACTATAAAGTGGATAATTTATTATCTGACAGTCAACTGTCATCTTGTACGCTTCTGATTATTGAGTCAGCCGGACGGGAACCTAAAATGTACTAAGTTAATTACGTATGGTGTTACTGTAGCGAAAATCGTCATGAAGTCTCTAATAAAAACCTACAACAAAATGTTTATCCAATCTTCGTGGTAATTCTGGTTGAATAAGGCAGTTGAACTGTTACCGCAATTACGAATACAAGCCGATCCTTGTTGCACGGTATATTGTCGGAGTGAAAGCTGAAAGGCGAATAAATTAAGCAGAAAATAAACATGTCCCAGTGCGTAGGGTTGACACACTATGGCCGGTATACAGACATAATCGCCGATTTTCGCACTAACGAAGCGAAGCGAGTGATAGGGATGTCGCTTAAAAATAACTCATCGAACTCGTTCTGACAATTTATTGATGGGTGCGATGACAGCAGTTTTGTATCAAATAATTTAGTGCCTATATTTCGTTTAAATTGAGTTTTTATTGCGAAAATGTTTGACGCGTGTCAATGTAATTAAAATTTGGTTTTAGTGACCTGGAAAGTTTAGATTAGATTTTTTGGTTTGATATTAATCATTTTTATTGCAAATTCTGCAATGAATTTAGTCGTATTATATCTTAGGAATAACTTTAAAAAGACATACTGTACTTACTTCACGACCTCCGTAGTCGAGTGGCGTACTCACCGGTTTTCAAGAGCTAGTCTTAGGTCCCGGGTTCAATCCCCGGACGGGTCAAAGAAGACAACCACTCTTCTACATTGTCTCGGGCCTGGGTATTTGTGATACCTTCGTTGTCTCTTATTCCATAACACAAGTGCGTTAGCTACTTAATTTGGGTTACGTGAATTTTTGACTTCACAAACAAATACGTTTCTCATGAGTTTGACAACCCTAGTTAATGATGACACATTGGGAAACTATTTTAGCAGTCCACAGGAACAATGGTAACCACGCATAATTGAAAATTTAATTCGATCAAAGCCGAACTAAACTAAATGGTAATTTGTGTTATCGATTCCTACCGTTATAAATTAGTTAGTATCAATTCAATTTCAACTATATTATTAATATTCGATTAAGGTAATAAATGTTCTTCAGTTTCCACTTGCCTTGTTTGTGTTTATGTTTAAAGTTTGTATTTGACAATTATATTTATGTTTTGTGATTAGATTTAACCAAGAAATATAAAAAGAAAACTGTTTATTGGACACAGAACAAACCGCTTTTAATAAAAATACGCATATACAGCATAAAATAATGCAGAAATAAAAAATATAAAGCCCGAAATATAGATGAGTTGCACAAAATATTCATGGTTAGTCTGTAAATACGAAAATAACTTTTATGCTTGTAACCTTATCACAAGAAAAATCTATTAAAAATGCAAAAATAACTCTGTCTGTCTGTCTGCTACGGTTTCGGGGCTAAACCGATTTGGATAAAACCCGGTATGGAGTAAGCTGGGATCCTAAGAAAGGACATAGGCTACTTTTTGCCGGGGTAACCGACACCCAAAGGAATTGTTATAATATATCACAAATAGGTAGTCAGGGGACTGAAAAAATATTAAGGCTACCGGTTAAAGCGATACTTTAAGTAGATAACTATTTCTTGTCACATATTGTTATTTATTTCACTGCTAAACGTAGGTTTTCCCCAAAGAGCGCCAACCACCCCTGTCTTGGGCAGCCCTCGTCATCCGCTGCCAGCCACCTTCTTCGAATCATCGGTTCATCGGTGCCGCAGGTCGCCCTACACTAAGTTTGCCTAAACGCGGTCTCCTTTTTCCGTGATAGTTATTTCATATATTCCGTCTCTGTAAATAGATTGAACAAATTGTAAATCCAAATGGATCAACCAATATGTTTTAAAGAATTTGGAAATGTTTTATGATGTTTTGATGAAATCTGGCATTCGTTGAAAGGCAGTATTTTATATAAAAATCTATGAGGATTACAGTCGGAGTCGCACAAAACGGCCAATTTATGGAAAACTATTTAATAAAAAAAAAAAACACCTATTATTTGTTGCCATAGCGGCAACAGAAAAACACACTATTTAAAACAAAACGGTTTACTCACATATATTCTCGGGATCGCCCGACGCGGCATCAGCTCATGATTAGGGACTCCTATTGAGTCTGAAACTAGTCGGGCGATCCCGAGAATATACGTGAGTAAACCGTTTTGTTTAAATAATTATGAATACTCCCCACGAAAGTTATTATACAGAAAAACACACTGTGTGAAGGTAACAACTCTCTAGCTAACACAGTTCATGAGATACAGCCCGCTGACCGACGGACGGACGGAAGGACGGACAGCGGAGGCTTAGTAATAGAGTTCTGTTGGCCCTTTCGAGTACGGAACCCTAAAAAATAATCCTTTGTAAACGCTACGTTTAAAACTAGGTCACCATACGATTCAACAAAGCCACTATCTTCACCACATTCAGCAAACTGTGGAACTTAAGAAGCATTAATAAATGGATACCACTGCCACAGATTAGCATATCAAAAGCCACATTGCCCGGTCTTGGGACAAAGCGAAAGAGCGCGAAAAAAACCGTGACGTAAAAGTGTGACGTCAGAGGCTGAAGTGCGCCTTTGAAGGGAATCAGGATTGCGGCTGCGATGCAATGCCATTTAAATCACTTA
Source organism: Diachrysia chrysitis (assembly GCA_932294365.1). NCBI lineage: Eukaryota > Metazoa > Arthropoda > Insecta > Lepidoptera > Noctuidae > Diachrysia > Diachrysia chrysitis. The sequence goes on from OW028661.1 coordinate 8,097,846, forward strand.
AGACAATTAGATTCGAGCGATTTACTCTGGGACATTCTATTGTCATCGTTTGCTCCCGTGGTTTTGTTGTTATTTCAAATATTTTAATTTAAAAGAGGAGCAAGTTTATTGTAGGAGAAATTTCGTCTTTGTCTGATTTATAATAAGGAATAAGGCATTGGAAGGTATTTAATGTGAAAATACCCAGAATTAAAAAGGGAGGTGACAGCCCACCAAACGTAGACTACCAAAAGTAGGTTTTAGTAGCCAGTTTATGTGGGAAACGAGGTAGCAAACAAATACAATAGATTGGCCTGTTGGTCTAGTGGTTAGTGACCCTGACTGCTAAACGGGAGGTCGTGGGTTCCATTCCCACGCAGGACAAATCTTTGTGGGATGAGCATGATCATTTGTTCTGAGTCTGGGTGTAATTTATCTATAATATGCTAGTATTTAGAAATATATAAATAAGTACCTATGTTTATCAGTTTTCTGGTTGCCATAATACAGGTTCTACCTAGTTTGGAATTAGATGGCCGTGTGTGAATTGTCCCAAGATATTATATTATATCTATATCTCAACTATCTGCCAGTAAAATCGGTGTGGTAGTTCCAGAGATTTGCGCATATATACGTAGTACTTGATATAGGTAGTACAATATGCACACACTATTGCAAAAAAAAAGTACCCTGACAAACGCACACCGATCTAATTTCGACACACAAACAAAAATTACGCACACTTTTATAGATTTTCTTTTAATGTGTGTATAATCACATTAGATACGTCAGTTTTCACAGTAGTTAGTAGTAGACAGTAGATTCTACTGTACGACCCGTATATCTCACGTACTTGGGCCAAAGGGAACAACAGCGTATGGCATCTCGCGGTGTCAAAACTCTAAAAAAAATAACGACATGACCAAAATTTATTGTTGATAAATAAAGTTAAATAAGTATTTTGTGTATTTTTTTTTTACATACTTAGGTATTTATTTTGTTGGTGTGAACTTTTTTATAATAAAATTAATTTGATCAAAGTGAGACCGCACTTGGTAAAGTTTAATGTAGATACGTTTGTGAGCAACCCTATTCATAAATGAGCGCACCACTTGAAAAATGCTGGAATTATTTGGCACTTATATGTATTAAAATGTTTGCAATAATTCTAATCCGGTTTTCATGGATATTTTTTTTAAGTATCGCTAATGTATTTTTATATTCAAAAATATATTTGGCTGTCCATTTTTCTATAGAATTTCTGAACAGTACTTACTATTTAATTCGAACATATTTTTTTTTTATTAACATTCACCACAAACAATTTATACAAACATAAAAACTTAAGCTGTATTAAAATTAAAACTTGTTGATGTCGTTAATAAAATTAAGTTAGTAAATAAAAAGAAGAAGACTTATTAACCATTACCAAGCAAAAAATCATATAATATGTACGATAGCTGTTTTACAATAAAACTATTATCACATAAGTATTCTATAAAAAATAATTTACAGGAAATATTTAAAACAACGCGTCAAATAGTTTGTACTTATTTACAAAACAATGATTTAACCGTGACCAGAGTTGTATTGATTTATAAATAACATTGTTTTTAAATGTTAAACAAAGTTCCGAAGGATTGTTGGTTGTTCAAATTGTATTTATTATTCTATGTTTTGTTCGTTTCGGAAATTGTTTATATTTGAAACAAGTTACCGACAAAAGTAAAATTAAATTGGATTGGATTTACCTATTTTTTTTACATTTCGTAAAAAATTGTGATTTTTTTATTTAAATATTAATTAAGTAAAAACAATAGAAATACGACTTTAAAATTTAAGACATAATTTGACATGTATTACCGTAACTGACTGGCCTGTTGGTCTAAGGGTTAGTAAACCAGACTGCTAAACCGGAGGTTGTTAGTTCGATTCCCAACCAGGATAAATCTTTGTGTGATGAACATGATCATTGTGTGCCTGGGTGTCGCGTATCTCTAATACGACATCAACGCGAACATATGTATGTATTTAGAAATATATAAGTATGTTTGACGATACTACTTTCCGCCTCGCCGCTTCCTTACGCTTAGGCGCTGCGTGTTGTTCCCCGCATCGCTGCCACTGTGGCGAGCTTGTCAACAGCCTCGGACACCACGGGCTGTCGCTTGGCGCGGCACGCGAATATCAACGACATCATCCGACGAGCTCTTGTTGCCGTCGGCGTTCCGGCTGTACTAGAACCTAATGGCCTGGCACGCGACGATGGCAAGAGACCGGACGGCATGTCTTTGTTCCCTTGGAAGATGGGTAGGCCTTTAGTGTGGGACGCTACTTGTGTCGATACTCTTGCGCCATCTCATATTCCTAGTTCATCGTGCTGTGCTGGCGCTGCTGCTGCGGCTGCTGAGAACCTCAAACGGCGGAAATATAACAACCTTATTGGAAGTTATACATTCCAGCCGTTTGGGGTTGAAACACTTGGACCGTGGGGTCCGAGTGCACACATATTATATAAAGATCTGGCGAAACGCCTTGTTGACTCCTCGCGTGACCCAAGGGCTGGCTTTTACCTTGGACAGAGAATAAGCATTGCCATTCAACGTGGCAATGCCGCCAGTCTTTTGGGTACACTTCCAGTCGACAGCGATGCGGATGAATTTTTTGACGCTATTTTTTAGATTTTTTTTTTATTAGTTTAGAGTTTAGTTTTGTTTTAAGTGTATATATAGTTAAGTTTGTATATATTTAAAATTGTTAATAATATTTAATAAAAATATTAGTGTAACCAAGTATGTTTAAGTAGTTGTCTCGTTGCCATAATACAAGCTCTGACTAGTTTGGGACCAGACTGCCGCGTGCTAATATATTTTTTTTATAACCGATTAAAATAACATAATTATTAAAACATCAAAACTATTATTAAACAATAAACACTTCAAATATGTAGGTAATTCTTAAATATCTTTAATTAAATTTAGTAAAGTAATAAATATAATTATTTTATTTGAAAGATAGATATTCGGATTGTCTTTTCTATTCCACTTTGTATTATTTAATTTTAAGTTTTGGCATATTATTATTTTTTGTTTAATTTTCAATCTCATTACGTACCAAACTTATTTATAGCGGTGTCTAGACAAATTTGAAATGAAATAAAGGTCTCTGTAAAAAAATCTGCTTAAATTTTTGAAGAAACATTTTGCAATTATTTTTTCTGGAATATAAAGTGTTCTAATTAAGTATCGCAACCCTTGTCTCTTCAATAATATCTACGGGGCCTTATGTTTTTAATTATTCTGTGCCAAATTTAATTAAATCCAAAATTAACACAGTCCGCCATGTTGCTTTTGTATTTACAGGTAAAAATAATTATAATTGTTATTAATATTGGACCTTTATCACTGGTATTCTTGATTCAGTAATTAATTACAAGCTTATTTATTAAATTAAGAAAAACCTGACTGATGTTATTTTGGGCTATTGTTCATCAAATTAATGTGAGATAATTAATTAGTATTATTTTTAAGTCTGATTTTTTAAAAATACGAACCTAACTTAACTTAATTTTGTCAAGTGCTTTCATCTAATTATTACTCAGTACTTAACTATTTAACATTTAGGCTATTCATGTTCCATTGTATAGTTACTTTAACCACCCACGAAAATAGACCAACAGAATCAGAGTACCTTTAAGAGCCATTCTGTTATCTAAGCGTAAAACCGCCATACAAAACAACAATAGCAAAATCAATATACACCCAATTTCTTTTATGGAATATTTTGTTGAAAAGACGCTGTCTGGAAACGAAATTCCTGTAACAAATGTTGACCTCGACGAACCTTAATTCCGAAATTAGCATCTCTTTCAAGAGATTTCATCTCGAAGATCGTGAAAATTGGTTTTTCTTGCGACACCCTATACAACCGATAAGGTTTTTGAAACTTTACTTATTTCCAATTCTATCAGATCGTCTTTTCGGGATTAATTTTTGAGGAATTCTGATAAATTTTTAATCATTATCACAATATTATTTTAGGGTAAATACCGTCTTTGGATCATAATAATGCTCCAACGACTCCATTCAAGTACTCTGCTTGAAAGAATAACATTACACAAAGAGACAAACACAAAGTTTACCTGACTCTTATCATTTTAAATTTTTATTATGCGTAAAAAAATTAAAAGGTTTTGGACTATAGTCTTCTTAAAGCCTATTTTTTCAACGCCAGAATTATTTTTTCCTAGAAATAATTTTGAATTTTTGTCATTTCTTCTATAAAAATCTGTCAGAAGTCAATTTTGTTCCACGAATAAAAAAAAATCTGATGTTGGTAAAATGACCCTTTAATCGTAAGTTGTCAATATCGTTAACTTGTTCTAATCTTATAATTTTTTATTGTTTCAGGTATGTAAAGTTATACGAGATTGAGCTGCTAGCACAGATACCTTTCATTTCCATCTCGCTATCGAAATTCCCTGCATTTGTTGACTTTAATTGTGACAAAGAAATGTAGCACCATTTACATATTAAACAGGGTGTTACCAAAACGGCCTCTCTAATTTGGTATAGAGTCGGTTTACAAAATTTCAGATCAAAATGAGTAAATTAAATAATTGATATCCAATTTTTGCACCAATTATTCGACTTGAAAAATAAATATCTAACGAGTCACCGCATTATGATGGTCAATATCTTATCACGTCACTCGCTAAATGTAAAGATACATTGCTTCAGCGGTCTTGTTTTGATTTTTGGCGTTTTATTCAGTAAAAGTTACATTGTTTTTTTATTAGTTACATAATTATTTTAACCGAACAAAAAATCAAATTACCGACTCAAAATCTTCACACTACTCTAATTTAATTAATGACAATTATTTCCTAAATCAGCATATTCCAGAACTCATTATGTTAATTATGAAGCAATTAAATGTCAGGGTAAGTACTGTTCCTTTGGAAGTTTGCAACAAGCTCTTTATTTAAGAAGTTGTGGCCCAGATGCCACCTCTATTAAATTGACTTTATGTTTGAGTTTTAAGTAAGGGTAATTAATGAGAGATCTAACAAACAGATCTTCCTTCTTAGGTATTCATTGAGGAACGGTTTTGACGTGAATTTGAGGGTCATAGAATTGTTTACAGGTCATAATGGAGTGTGAATCTATACTAATATTATAAAGCTGAAGAGTTTGTTTGTTTGTTTGTTTGTTTGTTTGTTTGTTTGTTTGAACGCGCTAATCTCAGGAACTACTGGTTCGAATTGAAAAATTATTTTTGTATTAGATAGTCCGTTTATTGAGGAAGGCTATAGGCTATATAACATCACGCTACGACCAATAGGAGCGGAGCATAAATGAAAAATGTTGCAAAAATGAAAAACCGTTGAAACTAAAACACGCGAACAAAGTCGCGGGGGACAGCTAGTTGAATATAAATCTTGATGATGATGGTTTTGTTTAAAACTTCAAGATATTATAGATGTTCTTTGCAATTTTGTTAGCATTAAGTTTTATATATACCTGGTTTGATGCCTATCTTTACCCGATTTTGTTGTTTCTGTTTCTTATTTCTTTATTACCTCTTATCATCCAAACTGATGAATGGATTTCGACAGTTAAGGTCTTGATAGATTCGCCTCAAAAACTCAACTGTCCATAGTTTACAAGTTTTTTAAAAAAAAATTGTTTGTTAAGGTCAAATCTTGCGAGCTAAATTAGGAAATTTGAGATGATTTTTTGCATGTTCGGTGACAATACAATCATATTGTATTTTCGAGCTGGTCTGAGAAGTTCAAAGGTGGTCATAGGAAGTATATTATAAATAGCGACGTTATTTTATCTGTTTTAATCTGATAAAAAAAATGTATTTTAAATAAATTTTTAGAAAAACTTAATTATCTATTTGCTCACACAAACAAGAAGTTATACAACGTTAAATAAAAAGAAAGTCAAGCGACACAATTATCTTTGCAGCAGATTGCAACAAAAATTTAAAAGTAACTCAAAGTAAACAAAAAATTATGTAATTAATGCATTTAAAAGCATAAAACTTCAAGAAATTAATTTCTCATTTAATTTTACTTCCATCCTCAACATTCCATATTTTAATTATTATTTTTTTAATAAAATGTGTTATCTGCGGGGAACAAAGGCTTGTTTTTATAACTTTAATAAAAAAGAAAACAAAAGAATAAGTTTCATTATGTACCCTAATTTTCATTAATCTCGGAGAATGTATTTTTAAATTGATTTTGGACTTGTCAACACAATTGCTTTAAAAAGTTTTCCTCATTTCCTTTCTGAAAAACAAACAGGAAAAAGAACATTTAACGAAACGATGCAATAAACCCTGTTTTAAATTCATAAAGTTTCTTGAAAATAACAATTTATATAATTGCACTTGGTAAATACAAGCCGTTTGTGTAAAAATGACTTAATTTTTTTTTAAGAATCGGTTATCATTAAGTAGGTAAATTATTCGGAAAACCCATTCAAATTCCCACAAGAATAAAAAAAAATGATTATTAATAACATTTTTAATCTACATTAGCTAAATTTGAGACGAACTTCGAGGTTAATAAAAGTGTAATAAAGAGAGTAAATCAGTTTCAAGAGAATGTATTGAATTTTTTATATTAATAAAAAGGAAGTTAGCTCAGACTAATTTTTTATATTGCTATTATAATTTATTGATGAAATAATCTATATATATAAAAATGAAAATGTTTTTCTTGTTCACGGCATCACGCGTGAATGGCTGGACCGATTTCACTAATTCTTTTTTTGTTGTATTTGTTATTATTAGGAGAAGGTTCTTACGGAAAAAAATATTAAGAAAATCTCTCAGAAATATTGAAAAACATACATTTAATTTTGCATATTTAAAAAAACGCGCGTAACGAATGTCAATGTCATTCACAGCCATAGACTATATTGAAAGAGCATTGTTTGTTCGGAAACGTGGTTACTTAATTAAATTCTAATTAATTTTTAAAATAACTCGCCACGGAATAGTTATGTATAGATAAATCAAAATAAAGAAGTGCATCATTGCTACGCTAAGGCGGTACGAAGTTCGCCGGGTCAGCTAGTTAAATATAAAAGAGTATATACGGATGGAATGAAAACGGATACAACTTACAACGAGTATTTTAAAAGTTATCGAATTGAAGTCAAGCTTGTTGACAGACGGGAAGCGCTTGAGGCGCACTAATTGCAAATAACGTTTCGTTTCACTTGATTTCTATCTACATACCAATAATAATATCACAACTGCTATTAGATCTTAAAGTAACTTTATCTTTTTTTTAATACTTTTTTTATGTTACGTTTAGTTAATAATTCGTTGTGTGCATTCTTTGGTGTGACAATAAATGTCTTTTCTTTTCGTTCAATTATGATTATTTGTTACGTCACACTCTATTACTGTTAGAACGAAATACACGTATAAACATAGAAAACAACAATTCCAATTTCAAACCCTAATGGTCTTTGTTTGTTTCGCGTCTATTTTAGATACTAAAAATAAAATCGGTCAACGAAAAGTAAACATCTTGAATATGTATAAAAATAATATGGACCAAAGAGAGATGAAAATAACAAAGAGAATAGCTTGTTACTTGAAAAAGGAAGTCACATGAGGTTTCGAAGCCTATGAAGTATATTTTGTTCTCGATACTTATAATGTAACTAGCTTTGCCTCGCGACTTTGTCCACGTGTTTTAGTTTCAACGGTTTTTCATTTTTGCAACATTTTTCACTTATGCTCCGCTCCTTTTGGTCGCAGCGTAATGTTATATAGCTTATAGCCTTCCTCAATAAATGGGCTATTCAACACTGAAAGAATTTTTCAAATCGGACCATTAGTTCCTGAGATTAGCGCATTCAAACAAACATACTAACTCTTCAGCTTTATATAATAGTAAAAAAAGCAAAGACACAAACTACCAATGTGGTCAATAAAAATTTTCAGGTAATAAATTTTCATATTTGCTGCGCAGACAAGGTATAGTAGTGGATAAAATGTCCGCAGCGCGCTGTTATGAGTGACTACTAGTGCTGTGACTACAATAAGGTTGCACTTTGTCCAAGCAAATCTCATGTCGCCTGGCGATGTACGCGGACGTAATAAGAGTCATAATAACCGAGGATATTTTTCCGCTATTGTCCCTCGTCTGCGCGGGCCCTAACTCTCCTCTGCTGAGCAAAGTCCTATGCAGATATAGATAGAGAACAAGCACTGATCACCACGTCTGCTGACTTGCAGGTTGGAAATGTCAGATTCGAGTTTCTGGAATCCAGGTTTTCTCAATTATAGTATTGTCCACAGAATACTAGTCCGATGACTGGATTTCACATCAGTTGGACATTTCTACAATATAACGCAAAGAATAATTTATTACCAATACTGCCTGGCCTAGACAACAACGCTAAAATAGATCTAATACATCCCACGCAGACATGATTAATGTCAGACAGATTTTTTTGTGAGACGTACTGAAGATTTGTTGCTGAAATACATCTTTGTTGTTTGAGTATCGGAATAGGTTACATGTAGTTGATTGAATTGTGGAATTGGTGATTTACAATACGTAGTGTTTGCTTATAAGATCCTTGCTCAAAGGTTTTTAGATTTATAGTAATTTTGTAAGAGGAAGATTAACATCGTTTTCAGATATATCTACAATCCACCTCTTCCTTTAAATTAAAACTATTTTACATTTTCATTACTCCAGAAAAACACAAATAACAATCAGAAAAAAAAAACTGACCAATAGGTTGATAAAAAAATAAATGTGGACAACATCACATACATTGCCCTGAATTCAAAAAAAGTAGCTATAGCACTTGTGTAATGGAATCAGAGACAATGAAGGTGCTACAAACAAAAATGTTTCCATTAATTGTAATCATTATAAAGAAAAAACGAACGTGAATATCCAAAACTCAAAAAAAAAAAGAAAAATTCTTCAAATCAAAAAAAGAGTGCTACCCTAAAGTATGTCACTCGTATATTATTCGTTTAAAACGAGTGCTTATACGCTAAAGTAATGCCACTAAGAGACGCAGCGCTGCAAACAGAATACCACACACCAATTCGTGAATTTCACCGGACCACACCAACATAAATCAGGCTGGGAAGAAGTGAAAAAAATCGCCAAAAGAATTTCACAATGTACAAGTAGTGACGCCAACTTTGCAGCGGAAATTTTAGGATTAAATAGACCAATTCTAAAAGAATCATCTTTAAAATTATAATCTGTATCTTGTCATAAAGGAAAATAACAAAGAATTGGTATGAAAATTAAAGACAGAGCAAACAAATACACGTGTATTAGTAATTTTTCTGTCATTCAGCTACTAAAGAATAATCAAAAACAAAAAACAAATGCCGAATCAAAGTATATAATTATATTTATTGTATCGGCCTAAACTTAACAGATGTAATTATTTTAAACGTTTTAATTACAATCTCAAAATATTTCAGCAAGTTCTTAAAAAGTTATCTGTACAAAAACAAATTCGGTAAACAATATAATTATTTAAAATATTTATTACAAATACTTTAAATATAAACTGAAATATAATCGTCTATAAAACTTTTAACTTTCGTGACCTAATAACTTAAAGGTCAACTTATTTGGAACGTATTTTTAGAAGTCTGCGATGTAACTTAGGTTTCCACAATTACTAGAAGTTTTCGTCATCATAAAAAAGTTAGGTAAAAATGATTTGCTTCGTTAGGATATAAAAACGAAACGCTTGCTTTTAATTTTGGATCAAAGTTAGAATTTTTGTCCGCGAAATAAAATCGTTTCTCTCCAAGATTTTGTTCGCCTACATTTTTTCCAACCGTCATCGAATTTTCTAGAAAATGCCCTTAATTTTGAAATTGAATTAAGTCCTCGTTTGTAGATGAGACAGTCTCCCTAAATTCAACATTATGGTATCTCTTAGTGCTCATACTAGTGGAGGCACGACCTCAGGCAAAGCTTCTGTGGTTATTTTATTTTCTTTGTTCCAAAGGGAACATGTTTTATGACTAACCCACATACACACGGCGGGCAATTTATCTTTAAAAAAATTATAAGGCTTTGTACCGATTAATATTTAAATATCTCCGTTCATTTTTCCGGTATCGTGCCAACAGTTTTAAAAGTGCATGTATGTAATGTTCCATATGCTTTTTATGTGCGGGTCTTGTCCAACCAAGAACTTTGAATTTATGGTTTTGCTTTTTTAAATGTGCAATTCATTCTTCTTCGTTGTCTTTAAGAAACGTAAGTATTGCTATAAATACCTTGTTTTATAACTTTAGTGTATATTAAACTTTAGTCTAAATTAAATCTAAAATTATTAAAAACTTTTTAGATGCTAGATAGGGATTGTCTTTTTTAATCAACATTCTTAAATTGTTTACTTCAGTGTTCTCTATTTACGAGAGTCTTAGATATTGTTTTTCGATAATCTGTCTTTGCTTGTAATTCCTTATCGATTTTAGCTTCACTGGTTAGCGATATTTGTCTGGAGCCCGGATGTTTTGCACGGACACCGCTGACGTAACCGATCTTGATAAATATCGACATTTATATATTTACTAGCTGTCCCCCGCGACTATGTCCGCGTGTTTTAGTTTTAACGGTTTTTCATTTTTGTAACATTTTTAATTTATGCTCTGCTCCTTTTGGTCGCAGCGTATTGTTATATAGCTTATAGCCTTCCTCAATAAATGGGCTATCCAACTAAAAACTGAAATATTTTTTCAAATCGGACTAGTAGTTCCTGAGATTAGCGCGTTCAAACAAACAAACGACCAAACAAACAAACAAACTCTTCAGCTTTATATATTAAGTATAGATTTGTTGATTGTTCTTTGTAAACAATTTAAGTATTTTAGTATATTCTTTGTTAAAGTTACAACATTTACTTGTATTATATAGATATATTTGGTTACTTAACTTGATCGTTGAATACTGTTTTGCTCTCATCCTATTTTGGTATTTTTAAACGGCCTTATTATGGTGCCTACCTACTTCCTTATTAATATTATTTGCTTCGTACAATCAATTTATTTATTGCCCAGGTCCCACGCCCACTAAGTATCTTAACTTCAAAAATTCATAATACAAGCTCTGAATTAACTTTACAAGGTACTTACCTAGGTCCTATGTTAAACGACACAGAATTCTTGTCGAGCAAACATGGGCGTTAAAAACTCAAGAGGCAGAGATAAAATGTTGATCGGACGGCCGACATAGCTTTGTGAATATCAGAGCAGATGAAAGCTCTACGTTGATAAATGGTTGATTGAGTACCCGAATATTTTATTATAACACTTAACACTTCTGAGTGAATGTTAGTGTTTACTTATTTATCTATGCGTATTAAATAAGATTTACATTACTAATTTTGCAGTAAATACATAGACCATAGAATATCTGGAAAACGAACCCACTACAGGCAAGTACCAATGTGACTTTTTCAAAGTTACATGTACTTTCTTAATTATTTTAAGACATCATTGACAATTGGTGAAGGAAAACATCGTAAGGAAACCTGGATTCCAAAAATTGGAATCTGTAATAGCCAACCCGCAATGAGCAAGCGTGGCGATCAATGCTCGTTCCTTCTCTATATGAGAAGAGGCCTGTGCCCAGCAGTAGGACATTTATAGGCTGGTATTATTATATTATTTTATATTAGACACTTATGTTTTATTTTTTACGTAACCAAAGCTCACGACAATACATTGATTTAAAATGTCACGTGACGTCACAATTTCGTGCATTTTGTACGCAATCATGATGTCATTAATCCCAACTCCTAAACTTTGATTCACTTTATCTACTTGGTGTTTAAGTATTAGAAAAAAAAAAAAAAAACTGAAAATACGTGTTTAATATTTTTTTATCATTTAACTGACGGACTAATTGGATTTTGAATATTCTTACCCAGTAATCTACCGCATAACTACACTTAATCCACTGCTGCACTACACCTTAGCTTGTCCTTAACCCAAATTAAATTATAGAAGAGCGTCGAAGCACCGGCCCAGCTTCAGTCTCTAATCGAAGTGGTTATATTAATTATTCATGGCGTTTACTGGCGACACTGCAAGGCTTCAAGTGTATTTCTTGGCCTGAGACATACGGTTCATCGAGCTGACTGGTTAACACCAAAACTTTAAAGTTGACTGCACGGCCAGCCAGGTGGTATAGGTGGTCACCTCTCCAATTACCACTGTGCAAGACGTGCTGCGGGCTCGATCCCCGCATAGAAGAAACATTTTTGTGATCCATAAATGCTTGTTTTAAGTATGGGTGTTGATTTGAGTGTTTGTAAAACCCCCGCGACACAAGGATTAAATTTCTTATTGCAGAACAGGTTTTTTTTTTTTATATTTTGACAACTTTTAAACAATTGAATAAGCTGGTATGGATCAGTCCATCCATTTTGGAAGCTACGATTTTTGTGTTAAAAAGACAGATTAACAATTACGGAGGTTAATTTACTAATACCAAACACATCTTATAATAGCCAACACAAATAATTTACTGGATAAAATATGTATTATGTAATACAAAATAAATATTTTTAAATGATTTAATTGATTGAAGTTTGCTTTATTTATTTAATAAATAATGAAAATAAACATATTATTATTGTTTATTTTGGTAATAGCATTGTTATTAATCCCTTCAATGTACGAAAATCAACCTTTATTTTACTAAAAAACTTTCATAAAGGCATATCGCGGGCTGAATTGAAACATTAGCCAAAAAATGGCTGCACATATTGGCGTCCACCGAATATACATTTTGTTTGTCTATACCGACGATACTTTTAAATTAAAACTGAGGTTATAGTATGACGAATGAGTCTTTATGCAATCCGTTTCAGTATAGACACGAAAAGTCCTGAAGGAATATCCTGTAGGTAGGGAAAATCCAAATAATTTAAAACAAAAATATCATAAAATACTAGTAAAGTTTTGGATCTTTTTCTTAACTTCGCAACACTCAGGACGACGTAACTATCTAATGATTTTTTAAATCATATAAACTACTTATTTACATCTTTCTTCTTGAACATTCAAATGAATAATCTTGGAATTATATAACAATTTTTTTTTTATGTTCGTCATAAATATGTAAATTTAAAATGTTTGACACTTATTTTTTTTATTTTAAGTAATTAAGAACGCGCGACGATAGGTAATTTAATTTGAAATTTCGCTTGATGTCACAATTTCGTAAGTTTTTTGCGTTGTCGTTTATTTGACGTATATAATGGCGTCATTAGCTCCTGAACTATTATTCGCTGTATCTACATAGTGTTCACTTATTTTAAAAAAGCAAAAAATACGTGTCTAATATTTTGACGTGACAACGTCTTATAAATTGGTTTGCCGGGTGACACTTCAAGAAACTGGGTAACGCTCCGCTCACGTTATGCGCTCACAATGAGAGCGAGTGAGAGGCACTCGGGCATGGTTAGCCCGCCTAAGAGCGAGAGAGACAGACATTGACATTGACAGTCGTTGTCACGTAAAACTTTCGCCCGTATACCGACTTTACAGGCAACCAACGATTTTTTTTAACAAACGGATTAATTAGACTTTGAATTTTTTTATACTCATTTTAACGTCTCATGAATTATGGTAATTTACTTCATAAGTATATTATTATTCTTTTCGCCGTTTTCAAACAAATACAGGAACAATTAAATGAATATTGCTCCTGTCCTCATAATTAATTAGAGCTTGTTTCCTTATTCCATACATTTTCCTCAATTATGAGGAAGTCTGCTGACCGAACTGCACGTCCGTGTATCAGTCACGTTACCAAGCTAATCAAATTGTCGGTGCCAGAGCGCGTAATCAGGGAAGCTATAAAGATAACTTGGAGTGCGACGCAAACATTACGCGGTATTAAGGCCGTTCATTATATCATCGCTAGGAAGATACGCAATGGATGCCTAACCTAATTTAGTGTCGCTGAGGGTGCGTGGTAGCGGTAATTGATTAGGCCCGGCTACACTTATTGGAATCAGCAGTTTCAGGTGTATTTACGTTGTGTGTGGTGTCTTTTTATCGAATACTATACTAGTGGAGCCTCGCGGTTTCACCCGCGTAAGCAGTCACGTCCGTTCCTTCGACATACATTTTTTTTTTCGTGTTTTCTGCAACGTTTTGATAGATATTTTGCTATATAACAAATATAACAAATCCAACGAATCAAAGACTATAAGAATCGTTTCACCCGTTCTTGAGTTATTATAATTGTTTTATATATTTAGATTTTGAGTGATAAATTTTTCGTTTTGTTGTCAGTTGCATTTTGTTATTCCATGTCAGTTGTGTTTTGTTATACCACGTTTTACCGTGTACGTGTCACGTTCTACGCGAACGGGATAAAAAATCCTATGTCCGTCTTCTGGTTCTAAGCTACTTCCTCGCCAATTTTCAGCCAAACCGGTTCAGCCGTGCTTGAGTTATAATTATTGTAACTAACACTACTTTTTTTTATATATGTATATCGATAAATCCGTTGTAAATTAATACCACAGTTTCCTTTCTTAAACTCAGAAGATTAAAGCAGATTTTTTAAGGATTAACATGATGTAAAATCAAATGTTTTCGCTTCGGAAAAATCTTTATTATTGCTGTTTGAATTGGCTACAAATAATGATAGTACTTTAAAAGACGACCATCAAGTTACTGACTCAGTATATCATAAGAGACTAAGAACCCTTATTTCTTGCAATCACTAGTCAAACACTTATCAACTTCTACTAGGTACACAAGCTTCTATTCATCCCATATAAGTACATACCTACGTAACTATATCGCTGATAAATTATTCAGGATCCACTAGAGTTTCGAAATTCCATTACCAACAACACATTAATATATTAACACTAAACGATAAACATCAATTTAAAGCTTACCTTTGAATCAAATTGGAAGCTGATAGATAAAATAAAATTCATTAAAATAAAGTATTCCGTTCGACTCGCGACACCACCGCCGCCGCGTCAGCTCATGATTAGGGACTCCTATTGAGTCTGAAACTAGTCGGGCGATCCCGAGAATATACGTGAGTAAACCGTTATGTTTTAAATAAATATAAAGTATTCCTGTTGGTTTCTACACATCATTTTATTTGAGTGGACAGGATAATTCAGGATTTTTTGCATAAATACTTAGCGACATTGAAATGTATAAAGATAAGTGTTAAAACGCATAGGATAGAGACAAAAACGTAATTTTCGGAAAATTTAAGTATTGAAGCTTATGTAAATTCATAATCTAAAATTGTAGTAATAAATATGTTCTGTACCTATCTATATTATATACTAATATATACAGCTGAAGAGTTTGTTTGTTTGTTTAAACGCGCTAATCTCAGGAACTACTAGTCTGATTTGGATTTTTTTTTCAGTTTTGGATAGCCTATTTATCGCGGAAGGCTATTATCTATATAACATTACGCTGCGACAAAAGGAGTGGAGCATAGATGAAATTTTTTGCAAAAATGAAAATCCGTTGAAACTAAAACATGCGGACAAAGTCGCGGGGGACAGCTATATTATATAAAAAAACACAACGTATTAACGCCAGCCGCGTTCCAGTTGATCAATTTGTCGTCATTTACTTTTTTTACCACAAGTAATTAAGTATTTGAAAGCTGGTACCATGCAAGTAATGGTTTCCTACACCATAATGCACCCATAGTACTTTCAAGTGGGTCTCTACTGGAACAAAGATGTTCCATCACAAAGATGCAAGCTGAGACCTATATGGACACTTGAGGCTGTGTCAATGCAATTAATGTAGAATGCTTTATAACACTAAGTATTCTTACGCTAAGTGAGAAGCCCTCAAAGATATTGTTATTACCAGAGTTCAACTTAACATGCCTTATAACTTACGTTTCAAACAAGATTGGGCCAAGTAGGCCAAAATTCATAAGCGTTACTGTAAAATAATAATATAATAATATCTTGGGACATCTCACACACGGTCATCTGATCCCAAACTAGGCAAAGCCTGTGCTATGGCAACCAGACAACTGATAAACATACTTATATATTTCTAAATACAAACATATTATAGATAAATTACACCCAGACACAGAACAAATGATCGTGCTAATCACACAAAGATTCGTCCTGGGTGGGAATCGAACCCACGACCTCCGGTTTAGCAGTCAGGGTCACTAACTACTAGACCAACAGGCCCGTCAAATACTACTATAGATACGAAAGTGTCTCTAGATACTGGATAAACAATTCACTCATAATTTTGACTGGCCTGTTGGTTTAGTGGTTATTGACCTCGACTGCAAAACCCGAGGTCATGGGTTCGTTTCCCGTTCAGGACAAATCTTTGTGTGATGAGCTGCGGGAGATAATTATTTGTTCTTTGTCTAGGTGTAATTTATCTTTATATGCGATGTGGACGAATATTTTGATGTCATATTTTAGCTTTATGTTTAATTAGATTAGTTTATTTTATTATTCCTTTTGTATGTATATATAATTCTTTATATTAAATATGTATTTGGAAATATACAAGTATGTTTATTAGTAACCTGGTTGCCATAACAGAGGTTCTACATAGTTTGGGATCAGATGGCCGTGCGTGAGCTGTTCCAAGATAATTATATTACATTTAATTGTCAAGCTTCAAAACAAAAAAAGTATATCAAAGTATTACTCGATCTCCCAGCTGATTCAAACATGAATAAATATGTATTCTAGAGGCTTTACTGATCGCTATTGAGCTTCTAAACTGGGCCAGACGATGAATAAGGTATGAATTGCTTTCGTATTTTGATGCCGAAAATACAATGGAAATTTGTCATTCAAATTGAACTGATACGAAAAAATTAATGTTGCATACTATTATTACAGGAAATTTTTCAATGTATTTTTTATTAAATGTCCCGTCAACTGATACTGGTTTGTGTAATAAGAGCAATAAAAACTTTAACAAAAGTGTAATGTAGTAAAATATTCTTTGAAATTAACATTATTTATTATTAACATGGCTTTAGGTGACTTCTATTGAATGATTGATTAAAATATAAAAAAAAATACTATTACAATTAAATGTTTATCATACCTAATAGGTCCGAAGATCAAAAATCGCCAACCCGCAATGAGCAAGCGTGGTGATTAATGCTCGTTTCTTCTCTATATGAGAAGAGGCCTGTGCCCAGCAGTGGGACATTTATAGGCTGGTATTATTATTACATTATATTATTTTCTAGCTGTTTCCTGCGGCTCCAACTGCGTGGATGTCAGTTATCGCGACGCTACAAAAAGCAGCCTATGTCCTTTCTTAGGCTTTAGACTATCTGTATATTATCAAATTTCATTTATTTCGGTCCAGTATTTTTGGCGTGAAATCGCGACAGACAGACAGAGTTACTTTCGCATTTATAATGTAAGTAAAGATTAGATAGTAGGTGCGAATAATTTAGCGAAAATATTCTTTCACATTTAAAATGTTCTTTGTTAGTGTGTGTCCTCATTTTCTCAGACAGCTAAATTAAGAATAACAATTCCGTCTAGACTACAGACAGAAAAGTTGATAAATAGTCATTTAAATTTATGACCAAATTGATTTCCCAAAATTATCTAAAGAAAAGGAATCCCAAAAAGAATAAAAATATATTAATATTATAGTCCTAAAACATAAGATAATCTATTTGAATTAGATTTAAATATTCAGATCTAAGACATTTTGTTCGGCCAGTGCCCATAATTTTCATCCATAAGTAGCTAAAAAAGGTGTGCTCATAAAACTCAGTCTAACCCTAATCTAAATTCCTAAGTATACAAAGGCTTCATGAATCTTTCAAAGCTTGCCCATAGATCTTGGACATCAAACTATTTCGAACTGATACTTTAGCTTTGAATATTTTAACAATTTTTTATATTAGTCTTGAAACTTTTAAAGTACAATAGAATGGATATCTTGGGACAACTCACACACGGTCATCTGATCCCAAACTAGGCAGAGTCTGTATTATAGCAACCAGACAACTATATATTAAAACATTCTTATATATTTTTAAATTCATACATATTATAGACAAACTTGGTGACCCGGCAAACGGTATTTTGCCAGAGCCAACTTTATCAGCTAGGGGTAATAAAAAAAAAAAAATACGAATATCGATTATATCCGTTTCAGAAGATTTCGATAACAAATACAGTGACATGAGATTTTAATATATTAGATAGATTATACCCAGACACAGAACAAATAATCATGCTTATAACACAAAGATTTATCCCTGTAGGCCTATTCGCTATCTTCAGTTGACAACCCAAGCGATGTTTTACTAGATAAAAATAACGGCAAAAGCGGGAATTTCGTATCGGCTAAACTCGGTGACCAACTAAGTTGTAGTAGATCTAGTTGGTCATCAACGTTAGACGAAACGAAATTTGTGTTTTCATAAATCAACTAATAAGGTTTTTTATATAGCAATTATCACTTTAGTTGGCAATCGCCATAGCAAATAACGCTGCGGGTGGAAATCGAACCCTCTACCTCCGGCTTACCAATCAGGGTCACTAATCACTCGACCAACAGTAAATTGTTTGCTTCTCAGTGTGTTAATGTAAGCAGTCCTTTTATAAAATCCTTCTCTATATGAGATAAGTTCTCACCCTACATTGACCCAGTTACAGGATGCTAATATAAATTTTCTCAAATTAAACTTCTAGGCAGTGACCTCGGTAGCTTAGTTCGTAAAGCGACTGACGTGTGTGTGAAGCCAGTGGTCACAGGTTCGTGTCCTGTCTCAGGTTTAAGTTTTTCTTTCCACTATTTATATTTATTTACAAATATTCGGTCCGCATGCGTTTATGCGTAACAAATAATTAAAATAATAAGTTTTCTCACTTTTAACAAAATTTATGGTACTTTTAAAATTTCATAGACCCACTTTCCGCCTTCCAAAGGATTATGCCTTCATTTCTGTATCATCCAAGATCAGCCAGATAACTAACTTCCCGACAATTTATGAATAAGGAATTAATTGGATCCGTAAATACTGGTTCTATATTTATTTGGTATATTTAAGATTAAATTAATAAGAGAAGTACGAAATGAGATTGTTTTTGTTATTCATTAAAGTGTTGTTGTAATTTCAAATTAAGTTTGAAGATTCGGTAATTATTTATTGGTTTAATTACTGCTGAGTTGCTGTTAGTGTAGAGGATTTGTTATGAAACTTCGAACAAAGCTGGTGGTAACCATGTAATGAATAATTACTGTAGTGTTAAGTGATTATTTCCTGGCCAAATATTTTATAGCTTAAATATATATGGTAAAGTCAGCAACAAAAGTTGATGAACAAAATCATGTTTACGGCCTACCTTAGTATGTATAGTGAGTAACAAAACTTTTGTACCTACCTAGTAGTTTAATATCTGTAATGTTAATTACAGACAAAAAATACATAACAATCCCGGTGGGAAGCCATCATGGATTTCCTTTGCTCTGGAAAAAACGTAAGGACTTTTATACACTCCTACCAGCTTCAATTCAATTCTTCAAATCTGAACAGCTCAAAACATAGCCAGATCGATTGCTCTATGATTAGCCTCTTTTCAGTCCTCTGCTGTTGTGCTAACTGGGCATCTAGGGCAACACATTGGTCCACACAAGGTGGTCCATAGCTTGGGGGACACTGCAGTTCAAAGCCCCATTTTTCAATTCCGACTAGAGAGTTCCGACCAGCAAAAACCACTGAATTCTTTACTAATTTTTTTAACGAAAACCAGGCGAGAAAAAAGTTACAGTCTACCTCAGTAGTTGTAGCCTCTGCGCCTATTTTAGTAGTATAAACCTCGGACTGGTGACTACAAATAAACACATTATTTAGATCATACATACGTATAGGGTTGCCAGACGTCCGGGTAAAGCCGGCCACAGTCAGGCTTTTTGATTGCGTGTCCGGTCAAATTAGACGGTGACCAGCGGAATCTCCGGCTTTTTAGGCTATTTAAATTCGACCATTTATTGGTGTTACATCAAATTTTAAAAAATATTTTATATTTATGGTAAACGATAATAAGGCCTGTTTTACTTAAATGCCATGTTTTAGGTAATTTGAAAAAACAATTGCGTGCCCGGCTTTTTCACCTAAATGTCCGGCAAAATTGGCTGGTCTGTCCGGCTTTTCGGTTTTAAGATCTGGCAACCCTACATACGTAAAATAGTACATACTGTCTGCTACATTAGAGGGCAGTGATGTGTCCAAACAACGGCGATCTATCAGCGTGTTAGCGAACCGTGTCCGAGGCGAAGACAAATGCTCGTGTACAGTCGTTAGCAATGACCTCGGCGTAGTTCAAATCTTGATCATTGGAACGTAGATAATAAATAAATAAATGTAAATAAAATTAAGTTCATTGCTCTGAACCTAATGTAAGCAGCTATAGCACTTGTGTAATGGCATCAAAGACAACAAAAGCACCACTAACACCCAGACCCTGAGACAATGTAGACAATGTAGAAAAGTGGTTTTCTACATGGACACCTTCAAGGTCTCGCCAGCTCTGAGATCCCGAGTTCGATTCTCGGACGCGCTCGGGTCTGGGTGTTGGTGGTGAATTTGTTGTCTCTGATTTCATAACACAAGTGCTTTAGCTACTTACTTTGGGTACAAAGCAATGTATGTGATGTAAGTTGTCCACATTTATCATTATCTCGATTTATTTAAATTCCATAAACAAGTATATTATTTGTCCACTATTAATATTAATATTGGTTCTGGTTCTATTTATTAATATATTTTTATTAAGGTGCACGAGAAACAAGTGCTAATCAAAACATAAATATTACCGCAGAAATTAAGACTGTTTGGAACATTCTAGAACTTTCTAACAAAGTAGACTTTTATGAACACTGCTAAGATGTAATCGCGTCGAACAGTATAAAGTATAGCTAGCTTCACGCCGACAATATACTCATCAATCATTTCTTTCAATTTTATATATTAAACAAGTTTTGCACATAAATCAGTGAGAAGTTGAAACAAATGAGTGTTTTGAACGAACATAATAATACAGTGGTCTTGTAAATCTTTATACAGTATCGACAGAGAAGGTGGTTGTAATAATATATTACGGCTAATTTGACTGATATTAAAAATGCGAAAGTAACTCTGTCTGTCTGTGCTTCTGTCTGGCTGTTTCTAAACCGCTAAACCGATTTTGTTGAAACTTGAAATGGGGTTGGTTTGGGTCATAAGAAAGGACATAGGCTACTTTTTACCATGACAGCCAACACCCACGGCGGAGCTACAAGTAACAGTTATTAATTGATCAAACTACAGTCCATCGGCTCCAAATCATTCATAATAATGTATAACACCCAAACTTGGAACAAACATTTGTGGATCACACAAATGGTTGTCCCATGCGGGGATCGAACCCGCAACACGTCGCACAGTGAGTGGTAATAGGAGTGGTGACCTATACCACTCGGCTATCCGTGCAGTGAAAATGTTGAGTAAAGAAAGTAATAGTGAAATCGCCAATATTTTATTTGGACGTTATTAAGTAACAACTACAATAATTTATTCATTGCCTTCAGATTAGAAACTCTGCACACTGAACAATAGTTTGTCAACAAATTACTAGTTATTAGGTACGTACTATACTGCGAAGCCTTTAGCATCTTATAACAACGGCATACATGTAGATAGTAATTGGTGAATGCAGAATGAATGTTTATTGGTCAATAGATAACTATGGTGTTAATCTCATTAATGTTAGGTCAATAATGAGATTACTAGGCTTAGCCAAATTACAAACATTAACCAGTATCGAATTCAATTTTTCTGGTTGCGAATTTTACAAGTGACATTAAAATCGTATAAAATATTTTTCAGTCGACTTTTTATCTGATAGATTTATTAAAAATTAATGGAGATTATTTTATCTATTTTACGTGATTAAAAACTCACGACGATACATTGATTTGTAATTTCGCATGACGTCACAATTTTGTGCATATTGTAAGCAAATATGATGTCATTTGCCCTCACTCTTTAACTTTGATTTACTTTATCTACTTGGTGTATCCCTATTTTGAAAAAAAAAAAAAAAAAAAATACGTGTCTAATATTTTTTTATTATCTAACAGATTTAATTAGAATTTGACTATTCATACCCAGTTATCTAGCCCATTGTCCCATTCCTGGGGAAAGGCCTCTTCTCTCATAAAGAAGGAATATTTTTATTAGCTAAGGCTCAAAACTAGTTGTCTTCTGTGTGCAATAATTTAAAACATGTTCGACGTTCGACATTTACTTTTTAATAATGTTTGAAATTTACTTGGCAACACTACTTTTGGCACGTTATTAGTTGCCAGCAATTAATAGAAACTAATTAACAATAGCAAATATATAGAATACCTACTTATTATCTATTTACTGATTACATTTAATACTTATTTAATTTTGTAGCTGACATAATCGTATTAACATGATTGTTTAACAAAGATACCTAATTAAATTTTCACATGAACAATCACATAGTGTTCCTGACCACATGTTTAGTCAAATTAATTCCATTGATTTGCGTTAACATTTGGTTCAGTGAAGCACGTTTGTTTATAGTTTAACTATCTATTACATTAAATAGACAAATATTAGTTTAACCATTGGCAATTTATCTTTTTATGTTTCTCTTCGTAAATAAACTTTTTGGTACTATTTATACATGTTTCGTAAAATTGATTGTGTCTTTATTAATTTATTTTCTAATTAATTTATTTAGGTTTAATAAGCTTTACTGCAAATCAAGCAAGACTTATAAAAAAGCACATACACCCTAAAATTAATTTTCAAAGCAATAATACAATTTGATTCTTAATGACCGTTTTTGGAAAAGTTCTAACTAACTTATTGTATTGAACTCTTGCGATTTATTGAATATTAAAAATGATTATTTTTAATATTCAATAAATGTATGTACTGATAAAATATCACTATTAAGGTCTGAGTGTTATATAGATTAGAATATTTATTTAATATTGTTACAGATAATTTTACAAAACAGCTACTGTAAGACTGGGAGCCGACCCCAACATAGCTTTGGAAAAGGCTCGCCTGGAAAATAAATATATCCCTCATTTATCATAAAAATACTTCTGTAATACGTAATGAGATTATCACATCCCGTGTACTCATATGATTAGCGTGCAAGTGTTGCAATTTGTTAACATAACGAGGCCTATGCACATATTGACATAAGGCTTCGTCCGTCCTTTATCAATGTTTCAACATGCAGAGCCGTGATAAGCTCCCTCGGTAATAAAACATAATTAATTAAGGTTAGGTGTTCCTCAAAAAAGGTGTCCAAGATTTAAAGTTAGTTTACACATACTTATTTGGAAGAAGTAGTGCTTTAGATTCGGATAGATAGTAGATAGAACTTGAAACATAAAGACAGAAATAATTTAGACCGTAGTCCCCAAACATAAAATATTTAAACTTAACTTAAACCACTCTTATTTAGAAGATAACAACCGTCTAGAGATAGAAGACACCATGGACAAAATCGTCATTTTTAGGGTTCCTAACAACAGAAACTTACTTACATTGTTTTCTGTCTGTCGACTGACAAACAGACAAATAAATTTTAACAGAATAGTTTAAGCTTTTATTTTCTGAAGAACGCGAGGTAGTACTTATCTATCTTGGTGAATTTAATATCAGTGATAAATTGATTTGAAGTAAAGATATAACAGTAAGCTCGAGTGAATTGACTCTTCAAGAAATATGGAAGCGGCAGCCTGGTAGTCCAAACTCTGGGCCTTTATTTGTTGTTAGTTGAAAAAAGCTCTTTCTTGCGCCTACCTGATTATTTCATTGGTAAACCCACGACGGAAAGCAGAAGATAAATGATTTTCATTTTTGTTTTATATATAACCGTTATTATTAAACTACAGGGCATAGTGCTCTTTTCTCATAGTAAAGAAATATTTTTATTAATTGCGGCCTAAAACCAGTTGTCTTTTATTTGTAATATTTTTAATATTGTAGACTGTACTTTTACTTCATTTGTTTTTTTCGTTCTTTTTTTAATTTATTTAACATGAATTTTCTAGCTACCCCACAAGAAAGCATCTAACATGGACTTATCTTTAAATCCCCCACATTACCTTTAAGGTACGATTTTGATTAGACAGAAAACGGCAGCATGATATGTGCCGTGATGGCAGACGGCATTACTTTGAAGTATTAAATTGTATCAGACCGATTCTGACATATGACATCAACTACCACAGACGCGTATATCGGAATCAGCTTGCAAATGAATACTGCAAAGTAACGAAGTCTGCCGTGACGGCATATGACGTCGCCGTCTGCCACTGCCGTCTACTGTCAGCAGCGTCCGGTGAATTCGCACCTTTACAAACCCAATAGTTGCTCACGTACTACGCGAAGTCGTAGCCACGTGCGTCCGTACTGACTATTACCTAGATATCCCATTAATTTTATTACCTGTATCTTGAATACGATTTTATATAAAACGCTTTTTAGACTTCAAATAAAATTAACCATTAGATTTTCCTTTTCGTGCCTTTCAAAGCTTGAACGGTAGCAATTTGTTGCGGACAAACAATTTTCTTGTACAGTAGCTTATTGAGAGATAAATTGCATTGCACAAATGCATTTATTGGTATTGCACGTGAATAGAACTATAATCATTGAAATAGTACCTGTTCTTTGGTTATGACAATAAATAAATATACTTAAATATATATACTTAATATATAAAGCTGAAGAGTTTGTTTCTTTGTTTGAATGCGCCAATCTCAGGAACTTCTGGTCCGATTTGAAAAATTCTTTTAGTTTTGGATAGCCTATTCATTGAGGAAGGCTATAAGCTATATAACATTAAGCTGCGACCAAAAGGACTGGAGCATAAATGAAAAATATTGCATAAATGAAAAACCGTTTAAACTCAAACACGCGGACAAAGTCGCGGGGGACAGCTGCTAGTAATTATATAAATGCTTAAGTAAGTATCTCTGACTGTCTATGCGCTTTCAATGCTAAACCGCTTAACCGATTTGGATGAAACTTAGTAGGAAAATTTATATCCTCAAATTTATATATATATATATAATAATATCAGCCTATAAATGTCCCACTGCTGGGCACAGGCCTCTTCTCATATAGAGAAGGAACGAGCATTGATCACCACGCTTGCTCAGTGCGGGTTGGCGATTTTAGATTCTAAATTTGGAATCCAGGTTTCCTCACGATGTTTTCCTTCACCGATTGTCAATGATGTCTTAGAATAATTAAGAAAGTACCACAAATTTAGATTTCAATATATTCTTATAATGAGCTTTTGTAGACAAGTAAAATAGGTTAATGTCAGAAGCAGAAATTATGACGTATTATTCACTGAAACGGAATTAGATTTTTATATGAAATTTCTTTACAATAAAGATAACAGCAAGGTCTTATAATAAACTTTTTTTAAGTTATGTAATTAAATTAATTCTTCATTAGACCTTCATTTATCATAAAACTATTTCTAAACGGATTCTATGTAAGTTTATTTAGATTTCAGTTCCCGACGTTTCATCGCCTTTGCAGGTGTCATGGTCACGAGTATTCTAAAAAGTTTTATTTTAATGTCTTACATTTGCGTAGACCACAGAAAACATTAATTTATAATATCTAAATAAGACTTACAACAAGATGGTTGAACCTACTTTATCAGTACTCACAGACTTAACTCTCATCGAATACACTGAAGTGGAAGTACGTTGGGATTGATAGCTTGTTCCTTGGAGCGAATTGGCGCAACTTATATAACTTACCCGGTGCCGTATGTTACAGTGCGATACATAAAGTTTTACTTATATGACTTAAAGGTCTGTTATCAGCATGAATTGCTATTTTAACCGCCATCAACTGTATTTAATAAATAAATAAATGTAGACAACATCACATACATTGCTCTAAACCCAAAGTAAGTAGCTAAAGCACTTGTGTTATGGAATTCAAGAGACAACGAATGTACCACAGACACCCAGACCCGAGACAATGTAGAAAAGTGGTTTTCTACATTGATCCGGCCGGGGATCGAACACGGGACCGCAGAGCTGGCGACACCTTTAAAACTGGTGTGAACGCCACTCGACCACGGAGGTCGTCAAACGAAAACGAAAACTCAAACTCGTCAAAGGAAAGTCTGAAAATATTTCCCTTTTTTTTGGGCAGTCATGTAACTCTCGTATATTATACTAGATGTCTTATACGAGGAGCAAAGTATTAGCTTTAGTGCAGCTATAAACTCGGATGCATTACTCGGTTTCAGCGGGAACGGTTCTAGATGGATTGCTTATTGGCAAAGTCAGACGATATGTCGTGAACTGCAGTTACAGCTAGTTTGTGGACATATGTTTTATTTAGAAAGAAATTTAGATGTGCAGACATTTTTACCAGGATTTTTGTAGCTTTGGCATCAGCCCACTACAGTACTTATTTCATTTTCAAATTGTATAATTTCTCTTTTTGATCATACTAGCTGTTGCCAGCGGATCCACCCGTGTAGGTGTTGGTTTATTGCGGCAAAGTTTTCTTTCCTTTCTTGAAGTTTAAGCTAACTCCATACTAATTTAGGCGTGAAATGTAGTCTGTCCATCTGTTGCATTTTACGTGTGTATGTATAAGTAACTACTAAGTTACTTTCGCATTTATAATATAAGTATGGATTTTGTTGTAAAGTATTTTTTCTGTAAGAATCGTTTAAACTAAATTTTTTTCTATTTATGTATTTTTCGATTGTTTTTCTATGTAGCATGTTAAGGCAAACGCCTGAATCATAATAATATATTGACAACGTCCGCAATCTTTTATAAATCCACTATTTATTAATCAAAAAGTAGTTTTAACCCATCTCAACCATTTATTCAACGTGTGAACTACTTAACAACAGCTCCCGCATCATATTTTAATTAATATTGTACTTTAATTAGTAACTTATAACCCTTCGCGTGCTGTATAATAAATTTCCTTATGAAACATCATCCAATAAGCCTGTTATTAGCTTAGTTTGGCAACACGCGAGGCCCGGTAGCTATATGACACATCTGTCGACATCAGACACTTATTTTATCTTCGTCTGATTTATGGAATAATTATTCACAACATTAGATTCTACTTGAAACTTTATTGGCAAGGGATAAGGTCGCAATTCATTTGTTGGAGGATGACTCAGAACCTATTTCGGTAATCTAACTCTGACTTGATTGGAGGGGTAAATAAGTTGGGTATTATTATTGGTAATATAATTTAAAAGGGTATTATATATTTTGTAATATCGAGATGCAATAGATTGATCGTAAAATTGTCAGTGAACACGAGAATTATTAATATAGAACCATATTTTATCCTTTCGCTTAAAATCATTGGGACGGTTAAGAATATACGAGCATTTGTGACCAGAACCCCTCGCGACACAAGGATTAAATTCCCTAGTGCGGGTATCACTTCGAAAAGAATACATTTAATTATAAAATCCTGTATAAAAATGAAACAGTATACAGATTTAAATTAATAATATTTTTAAAATATACCAACTCAGACAAATACCTTCACGTATTGACATTTAGCTTTTGAATGGCATTACATTTTTCATTAAAAAGTTTCCGGACAAAGCGAAATTTGCTTTGAAGTGAAGTATTTGTATTATCCATGCAATTTTTGGAAATGTTCTCACGACCGGGATATAAAATACCTGATGTCCTAGAGAAAAATGCTTTTTGAAAGATTTTTGCTTATATTAAAGATAGTCTGAAAGTTTTCGAATCTTAAAAATTTATTTGTTTTAATTTTTAACCGAGTACAAGAGATGAAGGCATTTTTTTTTTAATTTGTTTGTTACGCAAATTTTCTGGCAATGGTGGATTGATTTAAAGAAATATTTTCATCTTATTAGTACCTGAGAGGTAGTCCCATATAAGGTTCATTGTAGTCGGTACCTTTTTACATTTATTTTTAATCAATAAATTATGGAGTTGGTAAACCACATATCTATTTTCATGTCTTATATTGTTCGGCTTATTAATTAGGTAGTTACAAAACATTATAATTTTTGAGTGTTTAAAATCTTATCTAAAACATGATAATATTATGTAACTTTAATAATGATATAAGTCGATTCGTTGTGTTGATTTAGAAGCCTAATTTAAAGTATCAGTGCTGACCAATTTGCCTTACCCATTGGTACCTAAACTTACTTTAGTTTTAACCCCTGCAGGGTTAGCCTCTATGGTTGTTACGGTTGTCAACAAAAGCGACAAACTAGATCTACTACTACTTAGTTGGATAACGACGTTAGCCGATACTGAATAAGCATTTTTATACTTATTTTTATCTGGTAAACATTGGTTGGGTTGGCAACTGGAGATAGCGAGTAGGTCTACTGGACTACTATGATTTACATTCGTTTTTTGAGAAACATTTAGTTTGAGAATCATCAATCATCACCAACTCAGCCTATTGAGGATACCCACGTTAATATTATTAGCAGGTAAAAAGCATTCAAAATAAATACATACTTTACAAACATGCAAGTACTAAAAGTTTTATAAAACAACTTAACACTCCAGCTTACTTTGTAAGCGAAACACGAATATAATAGCAATATAAGTCTAATATTTATGTTAGCAACTATTTGCCTGCAATATCCAACCAAATCCTAGAGCTTGACAATGCATTAAAACTTTAGAAATGCCCGAGGAATCTTAACTTTTCTGCAGTATGGGCAAATGTATGCAAAACTTCCGCGTACGACTTAAATTTACCATACATTCGCCAATTTGTTTTACATTAAATATGTATGTAGGTAAAAAGCACTTATATGTAGAGAGTGCTTCAAATAGTATGATTATTATTAAATGAAACATGAAACGAAATAAATACTTCAAGCAGATTACAACTTTCTATATGTTAGAGCCAAATTACTTTCTAGGATTCCCGTACCCAAAGGATGCCAACGGTACCCTATTACACAGCGTCCGCTGTCCGCCCGTCCATCAGTCCGTCCGTCCGTCCGTCTGTCTGTCAGTGTGCTGTGTCTCATGAACAGTAGAGGGTTGATATTTTCACAGACTGTATTTCTGTTGCCACTATACCACAAAATGATAAAGGGGGCTCCATAAAATGGAACAGAACCATTCACGTGCGAGTCTGACTCGCACGTGGTCGGTTTTCATCATGCCTAAATATCAAATGAATTCTCATTAATGTTAATTAATGAGAAATAAGTTAATTCGATACTACTTATTAATGTTACTAAAAAGTCAAATACTTTTATGGTGATATAATTGAATTGTATGTCTGTCTTAATTTTTGAAGGAGATTTTCATATTTTATTTCAAGAAATAATTTAGTTGATATACAATTTAAGGTAGTAACACCGACCAGACTTCCATCTTATGATAATTTAATTTACAATTAAGTGCTGCTCTAATGACGACCGCTGCCTGAGGCGCTTGCTCCAAACGTAGGAAATTTATAACAATCAGAAGAAGTTAGAAATACTTTTTTTACCATTTAAACCTTTCTAGGAACAGTATAATAATAATATATTCTTATAGTTAATTTCTAGCAGATAATTTTCCAAGGTCAACCTTAGAAATTTTTCTGCTAGAAATTAACTTAATTTTAATGAGAATTAAGTAATGAGACGGCATTGTTTATACATATATTATGAACAAAACAGCGATACTAAGATGTTTGATATATCTTCGTATTTATCAATAAAAATCCTATAACCACGCAACTAAAGCTTAGAGTACTATACCTATTTGGAAAATAAACAGCAAGCTGTAGAAAAAATAATCTTGTAGGTACCTATAGGTATATCTATATATTTTATAATATAAAAGAGAATGTATGTAGGTTCACCTAAAACTCGAAAACCGTTAGCCCAATTGATATGAAACTTTGCACACATATAAAGGGCAACATGACCACGCCGACGAATATAAGTACGTTAGAGCCGGTTAGATGGTGCTGGTGGCAGTGATTTTTATCTCTGGAACCCATAGGTCGAATTATGGATTTTTCTTCTTTTTCTAGTATATTATTTAAAACAAAGTCGGGTTTGTTATAACTTGAGAACGGGTAACCGATTTTCATGATTTTTGATTTATTGGGTTCGTCTTCACCCCGAATAGAAGAATAACTATAAAAATATCGCAAAAACTCACGAAAAAACTTACGGGAACGGGGAGTAATTACGTGGGGCACCGCTAGTTTAAAATAACTCTAACAAACTCAAGGGCCATTCCTAGTATTAATAAACCAAACTACTGCTTTATCTTTTCAGTAATTTGGCGTAGCCACTAAGAGGCTGAGAATTCAAGGTCAACCAAACCACAATGTAAATTATTCCAGTATTCGTAATCCGAGCGAGGATTACTAAGATCAGAGAACTTCTGCTTATAAAGTCTTATGGATTTCCGAAGTATAAAATGAGAAACTTTAATAATCTCTGTTAAGTACTTAAAGTTTAATATTTGATAAATTTTCGTACCCGCTGTCTTGGTTATTGTGACCTTGGATTAACTTAAAATATTTATGCTATAATTTGGTTATATTATTTAAATATATTTGGTTAAATATGTTTGGTAATAAATTTGGTTTATTAAGATAGTAGGCTAATAATAAATTTTACGGTAAGAAAATATTTATTCGATATCTATTTGTTTGTAAAATAAAAATTATTTTCGTGACTACTAATGAGATTTAAACATTCTTTTACTGACAGATAGCTATTCTCACGCTTTTCAAAGCCGTGGGAATACATAGCCTATATATTAATAATTAGTCTGTATATTAACAACGAGTGTCGTGGTGTGTTAAGGTTCAATAAACGGATTTGTGTGCACATAGTTGCAGGTTCGAACCCATTAGAGGCAAGTAAGAATGTGACTTTTTCAAAGTTATATGTACTTTCTTAGTTATTCTAAGACATCATTGACAATCAGTGACGGAAAACATCGCGGGGAAACTTTAATTCCTAAAATTGGAATCTGAAATTGCCAACCCGCAATGAGCAAGCGTGGTGATCAATGCTCGTTGCTTCTCTATAAGAGTAGAGGCCTGTGCCCAACAGTGGGACTTATAGAGAGTAAGATATAATATAGAGACTAAGGCCATCAAAAAGTAACGATCATTTTAAATATTTCTCACTGCAGATTTAAAAAAAAACACCTGCTGTGACTTTAGATTATAAGTGACCATACATTTATCTATGGTCCAGCTGATTTTTTTTATGCGATTTCGTACATGTCTCCATAATAAAAGTTGTTCGTATTGATGAATACAATCATGTGTTTAAGCGATCTCATCGCAACTCACAAAATGATATCTTTTTAGGGTTCCGTACCTCAAAAGGTAAAAACGGAACCCTTATAGGATCACTTTGTTGTCCGTCTGTCTGTCTGTCAAGACCTTTTTTCTCAGGAACGCGTGGAGGTATCAAGCTGAAATTCATATCAAATACTCAAGTCTATGGTCTCTTGGAGCTGTGAAAAAATCAAACTTCTAAGTCAACGCGATCAAAAGATACTCCCGTTTATGCCGCAAATTTCCGACACTCGCAAGGGAATCAAAACCTACAGGGTACTTCCCGTGAACTCAGAATCTTGAAATTTGGTACGAAGCAACGTCTTATAACACAGATAAAGGAAAAATTGCGAAAAGCATAAATTTTTAGTTACATCATATAATAAAAATATTTTTAATAATTTTAAACTTATTACCCCTTTCCTCATGAACGCGTAGTGGTATTATATTGAAATTCTTAACAAATACTCAAGTCTATAATATCTTTAAGCTGTAACAAAATCAAACTTCTACGTCAACGCAATCAAAAGATACAGCAATTAAAGCCGCATATTTTGAAACTCGCAACTACTCGCAAGGGAATCAAAACCTAAAGGATACTTCCAGACGACCTGGAATCTTGAAATTTGGCATGAAGCAACGTTATAAAGTACACATATAGGAAAAATTCCGAAAATCTTAAATTTTTAGTTACATCACATAGTATATTTTTTTTAATAATCATAAACTTACTAGCTGACCCAGCAAACGTTGTTCAGCGATTAAAAAAAAAAAACAGATGTTGGCCGATTCTCAGACCTACCCGATATGCACACAAAATTTCATGCAAATCGGTTCAGCCGTTTCGGAGGAGTTTGGAAACAAACACCGCAACACGAGAATTTTATATATTAGACTTGCTGACCCAGCAAACGTTGTTATGCGATTAACAAAAAAAAATAAAAAAATAGATTTTGGCCGATTCTCAGACCTACCCGATATGCACACAAAATTTCATGCAAATTGGTTCAGCCATTTCGGAGGAGTTTGGAAACAAAGACCGCGACACATTCCAAGGAGTAGATCTCGATGGAGAAGAACGTGCAAGAAACTCCATGGACACTCTTTTAAACCATGATTATGTATTACAGAAATTCTGGTTACATGTCTTATTACTTCTAATATATGAGAACAATGCTAATTAAAAATTACATTAACAATAAAATTAAAATAAGCTAGTGGCAGTTGAGAGATGACCAGTCTCAACTAATGGCGCCCGTTCACGAACATGACGCGTGGATCAGCACTACTCAGCTCAACCATATTGAAGGGAACCGAATGACCCAACACACGTGCCACCATCAGCGAGACATTTGAGTGAGCATGACAAACTCTCAATTGCCATGCTCGTTCATGTCAAAAAAAAAAAAAACAAAAACAGTTACATTATATTACACGTAGTACTCATATTTACAAAATAAATAAAAAATGCTTCGAAGTTATACAATACTATAACTTTTCAAAAGTTAAAAATAAAAAGATTAAACATTTACTCCAAAAAAAAAAAAAATACGATTAAAAAAAAAAAAAAAAAAAAACCATGTTTATAAAAATAAAAGCGAGAGCATCTCTTCCAAATATAAAATAAAAGAAAACTAATTAGTGGACCCAAGTGGCTGTGACTGTGGAGCAGGACCAGCATTAAGCCAAGCTTTTTTATCAAGGATATAATCCTCTAATTTATAATATGCTTGTCTACATAGTGTGCGTTTTATGCATGTTTTAAATTTTGTCTCGTTCAGTTGTAGAATCCGCAGTGGTATTTTATTATAAAATTTTACACAATTCCCCATAAAAGAATTTCGTACCTTAGCCAATCTAAACCGAGATTGATCCAAATTGTGCCTATTTCTAGTATTAAAATTATGTCTATCACTTCTCTTCTTAAAGAGATGAAGATTTTTCCGAACGTACATAATGTTTTCATATATGTATTGACAAGGTACCGTCAGCTTTCCACATTGTTATGTTATGGATTTCATTTAGCAATAAAAATACCATAACTTTTACTTATATACCTACAGGTTTGTACGGAACCCTCGGTGCGCGAGTCTGACTCGCACTTGGCCGGTTTTTTATGAATAAATGTCCTGGATGTATTTAGTATAGATCGCTTCAAAACGCAAACACTTCCTAATAAACCAAGACACATTTAATAAAATAAACCAGGAGATACTTAATATTATAAAGCTGAAGAGTTTGTTTGTTTGTTTGAACGCGCTAATCTCAGGAACTACTGGTTCGAATTAAAAAAATCTTTTTGTATTGGATAGTCCGTTTATTGAGAAAGGCTATAGGCTATATAACATCACGCTGCGACCAATAGGAGCGGAGCATAAACGAAATATGTTGCAAAAATGAAAAGCCGTTGAACCTAAAACACGCGAACAATTAATAAGAAGACCAATAAATTATATTTAAATAGAGCAGGTAACCTAATTCAATTAATTATCTGCTTTACATAGAAAAAGTTGATTAAAGATTTAATCAAAATTAACTGCCTGGATATTTTATAGATATTTTACTTTCAATTAATAAATTTTTCAATTAATAATTTTTTAATTATTGTACCTAATGCTACTGAAAGCTTTTGTTGACAAATTAAACTTAATGAATAAAAAAAAAATGAAATCATAAGCCAAATCTTTAAATAGTTACCAATCTGAAATTTAATTTTATAATACGAAATTTCAAGATGCAACCTTTAGGAGAAATTTTGCATATAGAAAAAGGTAAAAAATACATTAAAGTGCAAACATTCAAACAAATATAAACACACAAACAACTTAACATGCATACAAATACATGTTTAAAGTATTTAGAAGCGACATTCATTTGTTCAAATCAACACCACAAAAGATCAATATTAAAATGAAAAGAATATTGATATGCAAATTGAAGGTAGGCGCAGATGATTTGAGGCGTGAAAGGAACCTAATAGCGGGTAAAAAAGGTTCATAAAACTACCTGATACTGATTCGGCAGGTGAATGCTCTAATTTGATTCTCAATGGCACTCCTGCGGATTGGGACCGGCTATTCTTACAGCAATACCCCACGGTATAGAGGAAATTATTATAATTTGTTACTATATTTCTATGGCTTCTTATAATAAGGATGGTTTTGTTAGATAATTGAAAATATGTCCTCACGTCAATTGGGCAGACTTTTTATTTTCCATTAATAAGTAAACATTATCTAAGGAACTAAAATAGTCGTAATTATAATTTTGTTAAAAGCACAATTTTAAGTAAAATCTAATCAAAAGTTTTTATTTCTCATTAACCTCAAAAAGGCGCTTTTTTTTGTAAGCCTTAACTGTCTCAATACTGGGCAAAGGACACCCCCAAGTTCTTTCATAGTTCCTTATTTCGCGCCACTTCAAACCAAGCCTTGCAGTGGCTCCTAAGAAACGTTAAAATTCCATAACTAAATGATTCTAGGTGCGCAAAGTAAATGTGCGTAAAATAATGACTACCGAAGAAAACATCTGAACTCAGAAAACAAGCAAAATCCGTCACATAAAAATACATACGCGTCACATTACGTAAAAAAATATCTGCAGTAAAACTGAAATAATAGCATCCGTAACTAAAAAAAGGCTCTATTCTGTAAAAGAAATTTGAGGCTTTTCCTTACGGTAAAAAAAGTTCAGCGTGGCAACCGTATAGCGGATGTTCATTGTGAAACATCCCGTAGAGCAGCGCCATCCGCTACATTAAAAGCTACATACACATAAAGACATACAAAGGATGAATTCATGTATGTTGCAGTTATAATAAAGATTCCGTTATTGTTTGGCCTGCCTAGAAGAAGGAAAAGAGATTTTGAGAAATTGAAAGTTTGAGTTTTTGTTGCGAGAAATTTGAAGTAAATCCAGTTTAGGATCTAGGAGATTTTTTTATTTACTAATCATACAAACTAATTATTTTTAATCATCCTTTTGAAAACCTGCATATTTAATCCTACAATCAGTATAATATATTATTGTAGTATCTAAATATGTAGAAAGTACTACATTGTGTGCTATCCACTGCTCTGACTCTTTAATCAATTTTAATTCCAATACAAAATTGACATTACTTTAGCAGACATGTGATTCAGTTTTCTTGAAAAATACTGCCAGTGGAAAGAACTAAACGGAATCTAAACATCAACATCTTTTTTTGTAATGTGTGTTGTTTATGTGTCTGCTGAGTGAATAGCAATTCTGCATTGGTGTTTCACTAGAATTAAAATTCATTCAAGAAAAACATGTGTGTAACTGTGATTTACAGCGATATTCATTTGATTGCTACAAGATTTAAGTAAATATCCATGCGACGCATCTTTCAATAAGGTGTGCTGGTACACTACTGCTTAAAAAAAGACCGACGCATATTTAAATAAAACTTTTTAATACTTGAGTCTTTGTATATCTTTATCTTTAACTAATTGGAGGCTTCCCTATTTAGCACCGTAATTACTTAAGTGGGGTCTGAAAAGTCAGGGTTTTAATTAACTTACATCTAGAGCGTTACTAAATGAACTGTGTAACTTGTGTTTTTGAAATTTATACTTGAATTTAGCTGAACGCAAAACAATTTTCTTATATATTTATACATAAAATAATTTAAAGATATTATAAGATTTTTTTTTTTAAGATATTAAAATTATTTGATGTTTTAATAGAAGTCTAAATTCTTCAATATCACTGCGACATTCAAGCACATACCTTCATGCAAATCTATTTTTTTTGTATTGTTTTACATAGAAATGACGTATTTAATTTATGCAATCATTTCATACTAAACCAAAATAAAACTATATTTAAGTAAACATTAATTATTAGGGCTAGTAAATAGATTCAATAAACAATGGTTTAAGTTCTGTTAAACGAATTAAATAGTAAGTAGATAAAACGTCCAAAGCGACATGAGAATTTCCATAATCCGCATATATGGTGTCCGTAAATAGATTTTGATGGGATTTCCTGAAGTCCAGGTAACAATACACAAACGGATCTTCAAAGGGTTACATCAAACAGACCGCATAGTTTTATTGAAACTTTTCGGGTTCAGAGAACTGTGGGTTTTAGAGGGTTACAGATGTCTATCACTAAAGTAGTAGACACAATGGGGTTTATGACTAAATACAAAACGTAAAAATCTGTTTATTCCGTAAATTAGATAATATAAAATATTGGACACGTATTTTTAATTTTTTCAAAAGATCTTAGAAAAAGGAAAGAATGCGATTTAAAATTCGGAATTGAGGGTTAATTACATTACAATGTCAAACAAAACGTACAGATTGTGACGTCATGCGACATTTCTATTCAATGTACCGTCCTAAGTTTTTGGTTATTTCAAAAAAATAAAAAATGCCTGTCAACATTTTTAACTTACGAACTTAAAAAAAAAAATAGTCAACATCCCTATTGTGTAGCACTTTCTTATTCTACGACCATTATTTAAAAAATAAAAAAGTACCAGCTCTAATATATTTATTACACGAATAAATAAAGTTTTTGGGTTAGTTATTGATATGCAAATATAAAAAAAGTTTTATTCCCAAATATTCACATGACCGATTAGAAAACCTTGGCATCTTGTCTTAAAAATCAAGCCCATTAAATTAAAGTAACACCTAGCTACGCAAAGAAATATAAAAATTCTTTATAAAAATCAAATCAAATCTTGTTAAAATATTTTTTAACAAAATATGAAAACGTATCGACTCAAAAATACAAAAGTCATTATGAAAAGTATTGTTTCCTTCAAAATGATTGAAGTAAAAATTTGATCCAGGTGGTACATCCCCATGAGATTTGAGCTGGAAGTAGAATGGATCACTCTATTCTCGAGGGATGCTGTGACGTTACAGCGAAAAAGTGATAAGGTTACCTCCAATACAAGTGCGAACAGAATGAATTTCGTTTTAACTCTGGGTTATTTAAAATTGACAATACTTTTAGGTTCAAATCTTTCTTAAAAAAAGTGAGAGTGCTTTAGACCACACGACTGAGGAAAGAGAGAAAGAAAATGTGTGCTCGCACCTTTCTCTGTGCCCCTACAGTAGATAATATACGAAACGTAACGATCTCTCTTTTTATTCTCCTCTACTCCTTCTCCTCCTCCCCATCCTTCAGCAGTAGAGTGTATATTAAAAATTGCTGGACGGGCCTGTTGGTCTAGTGGTTAGTGACCCTGACTACTAAACCAGAGGTTGTGGGTTCGATTCCCACGCAGGATAAATCTTTGTGTGATGAGCACGATCATATTTTGTTCTGTGTCTGGGTGTAATTTATCTATAATATGTATTTATTTAGAAATATATAAGTAAGTTCATCAGTTGTCCGGTTACCATAATACAGGCTCTGCCTAGTTTGGGATCAGATGGCCGTGTGTCAGAGTTGTCTCAAGATATTATATTATTATTATATTTCCACGTGTTTATATTGACTAGGTGCATGGCTTGAAAAGCAAGCAAAGCTTATAAAGCCAGAGAGTCCAACATTTGTTTTCTAATTATCCAGCGTCTAACGCAGCGCGACCTATTAGTCAGTTCATAATTTAGTTCTAGGTAGCGCTTTATAAGACTTGTTACATTTTCTGACAAAATGCCTTCGTAAAAAACTTCTTTTAAAGGAAGTAGAACCTTCTTTGTTAGACCTCCGTAAAGAAAAAACTCCTTTGATCAAGGAGGCGAACAATTAAAACACGAAGTTACACAATTCTTTATTAAAACTAGTTATTTATTGTCTTAGAATAAATTGGTATTATTTATAGTTACACACTGCTTCACATGAAGCTAAGAATATGCCTGATAATTTAAAACAATAACTCTTTATTCTATATATATATACTAAAAATATAGGGTAAGAAGGCACACTAGGGGTAAAGTGTAACAGTTACAAAAATATTTGAACTAATAACATCTATACGATATAATATTATAAAGCTGAAGAGTTTGTTTGTTTGTTTGCTTGTTTGTTTGAACGCGCTAATCTCAGGAACTACTGGTTCGAATTAAAAAAATATTATTATTATACGGATCTTTTACTATTTACGTGCAAACTTTATTTTGTATTCTAGTGATGATTATCATAATTCAGTTTTAAATATTTTTCCACTCATGCTGGCCACAAATTTAATTCCAAATGTAAATTTCGAATATTATTTATTTTAACACATATTTTTTTTAGATGCTATAGTATTCTATTTTCTGTAAGAATTAGTAGATAAGTAATATTAGTATCAGTAGTAAAACTTTGAAATTGACCGAGTTTATCAATGCTCTAGGTTTATGATTTGCGGTTTCCTGTACTATTTGATTTAAACTGGTAAATTAAAAAATTAATGTTGATTATTTTGTCATTTTTGATTAATAAAAATAGAACAGGTGAAAATATAAAAATATCGATGTTTTAAAAATGTAATTTAGAGCTAAGGAAGCGATACTCTAGTGATAGAGATACGAACTCGTTTCTTCTTTGCATGAAAACAGACATTAGTTCGCAAGCGGTTCAGTTACTTGAATTTGTAGCAAATTGTCTTATTTCCATGACAATGTATTCAGTGATTCAATATTGGGACATAAACAAAATAGTAACATAGCTATATATCTATGTTACTATTTTGTTGATATCAAATACAAGCAAACAACAAGCAGATCGTTTAGCCGGATCCGCTAGCCGTGCCCCTCGGGGCCTGAATCTATTTTCCAGGACTAGTTTCAAATTATAAGCTCCGGTAAATCAACAGGATGCGTAAACTGATCTTTAACGTTGGAACAATATCGGTGCTGAAAGCTGATAATATGCATAACATATAATTAGGTACATTCTATTTTTTATAACGTTATTTCATTTAAACTATTATTATTTAGGTAAGCAATGTGTTTATCAACGTTTGCTTCGTTGGTCTAGTGTTCGCAAGCGCGACTGCCGCGCAAGAGGTCTCGGGATCGAATACGAGGTAGGGCCCAAATAGTTATTGGGTTATTTGTTAAACATACCTAGTACAGGAAGTTTGGCGGTGGTTCCACCCTCGGAAAGCACGTAAAGCCGCTTGATGCCAAGAATCTCGGAAAAGAAGTTACTGTTGACTCTTGACGTTGGCCTCGGCTGTCATTAGTTTATCTTTGAGTCGAATGTCCCTAACCAAGAGATACTATTTGACCCAATCAGGGTCACATTATATTATTTGTGTACAGCCTATATAATTATTGATAACTAATATGAGCTAGGCACAGGCATACTGTTCCTGGAACATGAGTCATACAAAATATATACCCCAAATATCTCACACAGACAGGTTAAGCTTACTCAGCCAATATAGTGTCAGGCTCGGCAACCTCTTTTAAATTATCAAATCTTGACCAATAATACCTAAGTAAATAAATAACATAAATTAAATAAATAAATAAATGTGGACAACATCACATTCATTGCTCTGAACCAAAGTAAGTAGCTAAAGCACTTGTGTTATGGAATCAGAGACAACGAAGCTACCACACATATCCAGAGCCGAGACAATGTCGAAAAGTGGTTTTTACTTTGACCCGTCCGGGGAAAAAAACCCGAGACCTCAGAGCTAGCGAAATCTTGACAACCAGACCACGGAGGTCGTCAATTAGACTATCAAACTTACTTTTATAGTCAATAAATTATTGCATTTTGTTTTCTCATCTGTATTTATGGACACAAGGCCATTCGAATGGACAGTATATTTTTATTGGTTGAGGAAAAATGGCTGCCGCAATGAATTTTGTTTGTCAATCTTAATAACATCTTTGGAATGGAAGATCTCGCGATGTTTTGTGACGAATTAAATAAAGCAATCGAGACAGGAGGTTTTGTTATTCCATTTTGCCGACATTAAATGATTCTATTTATTTTGAGTAACTGAACTAAGAGGTTGTTTTGTTGTTTACATTAATAAAATGAAATGTATTAACTAATTTTATTAAATGTGACTTGGTTGTCAAAATTTATTATGTTATCGCGGCAAAAAGTATGTAAACCTATGTCCTTTCTTGGTATTCAAGCTTATTCCATACCAAGTTTCATCAAAATCAGTTCAGTGGTTTAGCCGTGAAAGACAGACAGAGTTACTTTCGAATTTATAATATGAGTATGGATCTATACGTGATACCTTTATGTGAACAATCCTATAATTGTAACATCTGTAATTACGTGGTAATTACCATATACCTAAAAAAGAAATAAAAGACGACCTCCGTGGTCGAGTGGCGTACACACCGGTTTTCAAGGTGTCGCCAGCTCTGAGGTCCCGGGTTCGATCCCCGGCCGGGTCAATGTAGAAAAAGCACTTTTCTACATTGTCTCGGGTCTGGGTGTTTGTGGTACCTTCGTTGTCTCTGAATTCCATAACACAAGTGCTTTAG
Organism: Diachrysia chrysitis; assembly: GCA_932294365.1. Taxonomy (NCBI): domain Eukaryota; kingdom Metazoa; phylum Arthropoda; class Insecta; order Lepidoptera; family Noctuidae; genus Diachrysia; species Diachrysia chrysitis. The sequence continues at coordinate 8,138,670 of OW028661.1, forward strand.
CTACTTACTTTGGGTTCAGAGCAATGTATGTGATGTTGTCCACATTTATTTATTATTATTAAAAATAAATAGTATTATTTTCTTCTTTTCTATTCTATTCTCTTCCAACACAACATTCACATTTTATTTGAGACGAATCCAGCCTTCATATTGTTACAAGTTAACAATTGTTGTATGTCGGTCCCCATAGAGTTGCCTTTTAGCAATACCCTTCATTGAGAGGCATTAGGGAGCCAGGCTTCCGTAATCAAGCTTCAGAACAATACGGATTTAATTCAAAACAGAGCTCATTAAACAATAGATAAGTTTACGGAGTTTCGGAATTAATCACAGAAATGAAAGGTAATTTGTTCGAGCGATCTATTTGTTTAAAATTAGACTGTGTTATTACTTAGACTGGACTGTTTTTTGTTTGAAAGTTAGTACCTATGTAAAGTTATTTTTTTGTGGATATTCAAATAAATATGAAATTAGAGTTTTGTATATGAGATTAATTTACCTAAAGTAAAAGTACTGTTAAAGATTCCTAAAAATCATAAAATCACGCCAACGTCTTTGTTTAATAAACAAATCACCCCCAAAATAACTTTCTACCCCGTTTTTTAGGCGATGAGTTTCAATAAAATACGAAACACATTTTTCATCAATTCCGTTAAAGTTTTTTTTTGCAAAATTTTAAGTAGATGAATAATTATATATTTATAGTTAAGCGAAGGTCACAGGGCACCAGCTTATAAACCTCATAATTAGGAAGTTAAAGGCAGGTAACTATGAAGGTAACATGTGTATTGTATAATTATATCATTGTGTTCCTGAAAGGGCATATCAATACAAATGTGGTGAAGAGTAAATTAATAAATAAATAAATGTGGACAACATCATATACATTGCTCTGAACCCAAAGTAAGTAGCTAAAGCACCTGTGTTATGGAATTCAGAGACAACGAAGGTACCACAAACACCCAGACCCGAGACAATGTAGAAAAGTAGTTTTCTACATTGACCCGGCCGAGGATCGAACCCGGGACCTCAGAGCTGGCGACATCTTGAAACCTGTGTGTTCGCCACTTGACCACGGAGGTCGTCAAAAGTACATCTGGTATACAGTCAGTTTACATTATTTCAGCACTTTTCACATTCAGCACAAAATGATTTAATAAATAATTGCTAATACATTTTTCGCATCAAATATTTGACACAAAAACCTTATTTACATGTGTAATATTCTTATTTTGCATTTATTTAGAACAAACATTTTCAGAAGAAGAATACATCTGTGTTATATAAAAATGTTATCGGATAAATTTAATATTTCAAAAATCACATATGACTCCTTTGACGTATTCTGACATTTACATAAAAATTTTCGCTCGTAAAATTCACATCAAAATCGTAATATTTCTAGAAAACAGCGTTCGAACAAACAATGTTAGAAAATCTTGGATTCAACGCGTCGTTTTGAGTTTGTATAATATTTTCAGATTTCACATTTTCCTTTTTATTGAATAGTAATATTTAAAATTTCTGGTGCTAAGCAAACTTTGATTGAAGTAACCTTTAACAAAACGATTTGTTATTTTAATTCAGGTTGAATTATTTACTGGTAGTCCTATTTTGTTTCATAGCTTTAAGCCTAAAATTAATAAATTATCCGTTATATATATAATACGAAAAATGAAAAGAAAAGAAAATAACCTTAGGCAGGACTCGAACCCGCGACTACTGTTTAGGCGCTTTACTAACTAAGCTACGCTTTGCTCACGGCGGGTCCAGATTCCAAGTTTTGTAATCCAGGTCTCTTCACGATGTTTTCCTTCACCGACTGTCAATGATGTCTTAGAATAATTAAGAAAGTACAATATATAAGTTTGAAAAAGTCACAGTGGTACTTGCATGTAAAGGGTCGAACCTGCACCTTTGTGCACACAAATCCGTTCATTGAACCTCTAGGCCATCACGACCCACAAGCTTAAAATATAGCAAATGAAACTTTTTTTTCCTGTTCCAAACATTGTTCTTTATTCCTAAGACCTGATCTTTTCCTTTGTTCCGTTACTTGAGTAAAGTTTCTTAAACTTCTGTATCCGGTACAAATATAATGGTTTTTTTCTTTATTGTAACAATAATTCATTCAAATAAACCCCTGTAGAATTTGTTTACGATGCCACCCTGTTAGGGTTTCCAGTCGGTATATTAAATAGTTGGGTATTTTTACGGAAATGAAAGAGTATATAATACTTCTTTTGTTTGCAGCCCTATCAGAAGTTTTTTTTTCTATTTGTTTAAACAGGAATACAAGAAATAAAACTTTAAGAATTTCAGACCTGCTAACAAAGAAATACAAAATACAAAACACAATGTGAATTGATAACAAATAAAATTAGATTTTAAAAAGCGGACCCTTTTTTATATTCAAGGCCATCATTGTGAAACCTGTGTTTAACAAATAAGAACCAAGAAACTTAAACTTGCTAACGATATGCAATCAAAGATTCCCGAATAGTTTTCGCCCTACCAAAAAACATGGGCAAAAACGCGGCAGAGTCACGCAATTAATCTATCAAAGAATTTAATTATGTATACGTACTAATTACTAAAAAAAAAAGCAAGTGAAAGTTTCGACACTATTGTAATTGACAGGAAAAGTGCTATAAACCAATATAATTCTATATCACACAGTTTCCTCGTAATTTGCGTTTTATTCGAGGACAGGAAAAGTTAATGCAACGCGACCGAGTGTATTAACATTGTTTAATGATGTACCTGCCTCTAGGGGTTTGCCTGACGCTGTTTATAAACGATTTTTTAATTTATTAGGTCCGTATATTACCTATTAAAGGACAAACTTATTGGAGGACTGTTTGTAGATTAACTTGACATTAATATTATACAATAAAGACGTTACTGTTTAATATTAGTTAGTACATTATAGAATTGTAGACAACACATAGAATTATATATACTTAAATCTTCCTCTTGAATCGCTCTATCTATGGGTGTAAACCACATGAAAATCGGTTTGTTATTTTATGAGTTTATCGCGGTCAGACAGACAGATAGACGCGGCGATGGACTGTGATTTATGATATGTATATGTATAGATGTCTCACGATAGTTTTATACTTTACATTTGTTGGTTGGTTGGTGACTGTTTACAGGTAAGTTGGGCAGAGAAAATGTCCAAATATATAATATATCTTGGGACAAATCACAGACGGTCATCTGATCCCACACTAGGCAGAGCCTGTATTATGGCAATCAGACAACTGATAAATTACACTCAGCCGCAGAACAAGAGATAGTGTTGATCACACAACTGATAAATTACACTCAGACGCAGAACAAGAGATAGTGTTGACCACACATAGATTTGTCCTGGGTGGGAATCGAACCCAAGACCTCCTGTTTAGCAGTCAGGGTCACTTACCACTAGACCAGGCCAGCAGAATTAAATTAAATTAATATTTTATAATTAAATTAATATTGTACTGAATTTTTTCTCGCTCTTGAGATTTTCCCGTGTGGTGAGTGCTTTTTAAAACGATGACATCCCAGATTTGTACTTAATATGGGAGCTCAGAGGATTATAATTTACCTAAATTAACTCTCTTGCTGGTTGACTACATTTTTAACTGCAATACCCTATTACCATTGTCTGAGAGTCATATTGGATTGGACTGACTTGCCAAAGCACAGCAATATTTTAGCCGTTACGCTAATGAGTTTGTCGATATGGCTTATTTAGGGAACTATACAGTATGCAACAAAAACCCTGTCCGATCCAATAAAAGCGTATTTCTGGTTCAACATACGTACTAGGAAAAAATGTCTCGCTCAGGCGGCTTCTTTGGTACAAAAATGTAGGTGACCTTTGTCGAGCGATCAATGTTATTTATTTATTATATTCACCGGAGAAGAATGTTAATATTAAAGAATATTATTAAATAGTTACGTATAGGTGTACGCAGTACGATGCCGAATAATAACCATAAGGATCGGACAGGGATTTTGCATGCTGTATATTCGATAACCTCTTTATTCAGTAACGCTATGGTAATCCTAAATCTTTTACACTTCCTTCACTCGAACGCCCAAACCAGTTTATTCACCTCCTTTTAAAAATACAGCGCATTTAAACATCAATTCCCAATTACAACGTTACAAATTCAATTTGGCGCGGTATCAAATAAATTAACCTGTCACATATAAATAGGATGACGTCACATGTAAGCATGACGCACCTCGCCTTCCAGGTACCCTCGACCACACGGGTTTGGTACAACGAAGTGAGAATTTCAACCTTAGCTGCTTCAAAATAAAGATGCGGGTGATGTAAAGGTGTTAGCACCGATGTGTGGTACACTGTACGTATTATATATTTACATATTCACCCAACATCGTAATCGCAATGATACGTCAAGGTTTCAGGAATTGTTGACAGATATGACACGATAGTGTTTTGTTTGAAATCTTTTGGTTGTTTGTGTGTAAATATTCGAAAGTTGTTATGATAAATATGAATTCAATTAACGTGGATAATAAGATGGAGTTTAAAGTGATCAGAGATAAAGCAGATGAACTATTAAAGAAAAAATAATTGATGATGAATATCGTTTTTCATTATAATATTATATATATATATATTTATTAAATAAACGCACAAAATCATTTGAAAATAATAAACAAATAATTTTATATTTAAAAATAAATGTTGTTTTTTAAATAGGTATATATTTAAAAATGTAATTTATATCTTTAGAAGTTGAATAAATGAATAATAATAATATTTTAGATGCACTTAAAACTTTAAATTTCACATTGCTTTACATGAACCTCAAATTATATGTAAATAAGACAAATTGTAAAATTGGAATATTTCATTCTTTATTCTATTCTGCCACTCTTCTTATTAAACGGATAAGTGACGTACGTCATAGTATGACGTCACTGGCTAAATGGAGCACCTTACCCTGTCGTGGATCGCGGTATTTACATATTTACTCATTTTACCCCTCCTTTAGTGTAGATGATATTTCGCGGATGTAAAAAATTCAGTATGTGCCAGATACGCCGAAAAGGGGATAGAAAAATGTTTTTTGGAAGCCTTTTTATTTATGAACGTTTTTTCGTTTCTTTTTTCGGTGTTCTCGTGGTTGTTCCTTTTTTTTAATTTAGGTTGATAATATATTTTTTTTGTAGTCGTATTAAAAATTACTCTGTTGTCAATTTGTATTTACTGATTTAAATTTACACAAGCTTTAAATTAGTTAATACTTATTTTATTTTTAGATGTAAGTTGAAACGAAAGAGCGATATGCTATGTATCTCACAAAACATTTCTTAATCGCACTTCTATATTTAACATGGAACTTGTAAAATATATAATAAAATAAAATAACTCTAAAATATCATAATAGAACATTTATCACCATAAAATTTAATCGTTCATCTCCGCGCTGTAACAACTTTAAACGTTTTATCATTAATCATAATCAGTGGTGTACATCAAATTTGTTTTAAGATGAATTCTGGAAGATTTTTGTGACATCAGAATGTTTCGTAGTACAAGTATAGTCAACATCACGTCTATAATACTACCTAAAACTGTCAGCACATTATATCAAAACAGTAAGATCGATTTTAGAAATTCGTTACCAAGTGATATTTTAGTACGCTTAACAGAGTATGAACTGCGGGAACTGTACGAACAAATAAAATCGTAAAAATAGTGTCAAAACAGAGCGCGCCGTTTTATTAAAACTATCTCAAAACCTAATATTGCGTATATACGTATGTCGTCGCTCGGAAAAATTACTTAAATGAGTAAACGATCGTAGTACTTACAAATAAAAATTTGCTTTCGCTCGGCACAACGGGCTACTAGCGATGCGCGCACTCTATGCTTCTCTATGTATACTCTCGACAATGTCACTGTCATAATCATATGTTTCAGGTGCCCAGTGAATGTTTTAGTAATGACATGGTGACGCAATATGTCGCAAATGCAACCCTTTAATATCATGTGGTAGTTTTTAAAGACCCAAACTATATGAATGCATATTTTTCTTCAAGAGCCTCTTTATTGCCGAAGCTCTTTTACCGTTGGTGGGGACCATACAAAGGCATTTTATAGCTTGATCTTACTACCATTTTTTTTCTCACATCCTTCAATTTCAATCGCCACTTCTAGATCTAACGAGATCTGTTGGCATCATCCACTCGTGTTTATGTTTATTTATACGAACGTTCGTGGGATACGTGAGACGGGAGTTTATAGACTGAAATGCTACGATAAACATATGTCAAAAACATTTAAGTATTGGAAATATGAAAATGAGTATCTTTTCTTTTTTTTTTTCTTTTTTTTTAAAACCACTCCCGCTCTAAGGAATTTAACCCTTGTGTCGCGGGGGGTTTCACAAACATTCAAATCACATGCACAAAGAACACCCAGACTTGGAACAAGCATTTGTGGGTCACACAAATGCTTGTCCCATGCGGGGATCGAACCCGCGGCACGTCGCGCACAGAGGTAATTGGCGTGGTGACCTATACCACTCGGCTATCCGTGCAGTCTATTCTCCATGTATAATAATGTATTCATCTAAAGACGGTTAGACTGGAAGCGTAGATTTATAGGACTTAAATCCTTTACAAAAAAAAATGTTATACACTTATTTTGCACCTCAGTATGCTCCGGGTTTTATTCTATCGCACTTTTCTGTTTTGAATTCTGTCTTAGTTAGATTAAAATCTAAAATACTTCCAAAATGTATGCACTCAATAAAAAGCTTTTTGTATACACTAGTATTTCTAGCTGCAATACAAACCTAGTAAAGTGCAGATTTTTTTTCAAAGACTCTTCTTCTACCTCAATATTAAGCCCCTTCACAGTGTTCCGGCTTTTTCCGATGCGCTATGCGAATTGTATGGGGAGACCTCAGTTAGGAATTTGTCCCTGTACCTCGCAGTAAGCGTTTATCTTCTAAATTCAAGTCCAAGTGGAAGTGAATTATATCTGGCCAGTTTTGAGCATTCAAATTTATTCCGCCTTTTTAATTGCATCTTCTATTGTTTTCAAATTACTGTTTATTTAAAGTTAGTTATTTTCTTTATAAACGACTTCTGCGCTCTGGTTTTTAATGCTTACGTTGTGGGGGGTTTAAAAACATTCACATCACATGCACAAAGAACACCCAGATTTGGAACAAGCATTTGTGGATCACACATATGTTTGTCCTATGCGGGGATGGAAGCTGTAGCATGTCCCGCACAGTGGTTAATAGCATGGTGACCCATAGCACCAGGGTATCCATGCAGTTTTATTATGTAGAACGTAATTATTATGCAAAAAATTTGCTTGTTTTTTATCTATATCTCAACCAAATAAAGTAAAAACAGTATCTAAAAAAACATTTATGTTTCTTTCTTAAGTAAACACCACTGTTAATGTAGCCGCTTTTGTCGGGATAAACATAAAAATAACAACCAAAGAAATACACGTTCTAATTATTTACAACTCACAGTAGAATAAACACGATCCAAACTTTCCTGATACCTACTTCCTCGGAGCTTCAATAAAAACAAAACTTTTTGGACTGCGGATAGTACTTAAAATGCGTTCTATCCTCCACAGATTTTCTGTTCCATTTACTTAAAAAGTCCGAGTTTATTGGTGTAACCTCGCTGGGACAAATGTGCTCAAGTTTTGGCATCATGCTGCTACTGAATGGGTTCATCCATCTCAAGGACTGTTTTTGAGTGTTGATAAAATACAGAAAACCCTTATGACAAAAGAGGTTGGACATAAAACTAACCTTTGAGATTTTGGGTCTTTCTTTATTTTGTTTTCTATGTTTTGAACTCGAATAGTTTTATGTTTGCTCTTATCTTATATAGATTTTCGTCGAGCTCTGATTTTATACTTCGTTTTAAGGGGTACGAAAACAAAGAGAAAAATCGAGGCTTATTTATTTTTGGCAAAGTCTTGGCAATAAATAAGTGTGTCAGCTGTTTATGTCACCACAAGGACGAGCCAAGTTACTGAAAATCTTCATCACGAGAGCATCAAAATTCCGATAGCATACATCGGAACAAGGATTCGTCGATTCCAGAAATAGGAGACCAAATTCTCAAGCTGTCATCCTAGTTGAAAATATTTCACATCCCACGTTGCGATGGAGTCGACGCAATGCTGCAATATATCACGAACGTGTTTCAGAGCCCGCACATTTTTACTTCCCTCCATCTCCATACGTACTGTGTTTAAATTATCCGTATTGTTCAGATATAGGCCACGGAATAACTCGAGCTAAGTGGATTTTTATTCTTGTATTTTATGGAGGTTCTGCTTGATAAGTTACTATGGATTTCTCTAAAGTAACTTATTTAATATATTGGATTGGGTATGCTCTAAAATTGTAGGCGTTTGGTCGCAAAAAAGGAAGCTTCCTTATTTTTGTATATCACAAAATAAAAAATATTTTCCACAAAATAGATTACATAATTTAGAACATTTGATACAATTTGTGAACTTCAGCAACCTTCGAAAAATAGAATAAGGCACAATTTCAAAAAGGGAATATTTTTAGCGCGAATCCTTAACACAATATTGTCCGAGAAATAATAAAGTTATGAAGGTAAGAAAAAACTCGCGTAAAACTTGGCCTGTAACATTTTTAGCCAATCTAATATCGCTCCGTAGACCCTGAACTTCGTCACGTTGCCAAATTAATTTGATACAAAAATTTCTCTTTGTAATCTTGAACGGTGAAGCTCTTAAAAGTTTCGTACTTTCAACATAGGTAGGTTTGGTATTTTCAATGTAATTACAGTTTCCACCTGAGAGTTAAGGAACTCAGCGCTGAAACAGTGTGTTCTCGAGTTTTATTTTTTGTTGTTCTCCTTAGTCTTTTCAGGTAGATATTATAGGCAAAGTACAGAGAAGAGTTTTTTATGTAAGCTTTTATCACTTACCCACAAAACAATAAGAGGAAAAGATCATGTATTTTTTTTTTTCGAAACAAATTTTTTTGTTATCTTTCAGAGTTCTTTTGCAGTTAATTGAAGCCGATGGAATTTAAAAAAAGCTAAAAAAAATGGGTTTTTTTGAAAATAAGTTTGGCCACAATTACTTGTTTACCCTACGTGGTATCGCTTTAAAGTAAAAATTCTCGACATTTTACTATACCAAGCGAATCGTAAGTAGGTAAATAAATCCTTTGCTTATTTTGAAAGTGAACAAATATGCCCAGAAGTAGAGGAGTGAACAAATATTAAGCCCTGGTTTGTTTGCAATCAAATACGAAAAATGTTATCATAAGCTGGTTACATGGATTCTTATAGCTGTTCTGAGTGTAAGAGAGGGATAATGTAGTCACAGTAATAAAAAGTGGCGTAAGTGACACACTTGGTTTTAAAAGTAATATTGAAATACTGGTTAAGATTGAATTATGGAAGGGGCTTAGAGAAATATTTAATCAAACTATAGAGTGCACACTGTCGAGTTGAACTGTATCGAGTATGAACTGTAGGCACTGTATGAACAAGTAAAATCTTAAAATTTGTGTTAAAGCAGAGCGCGCTGTTTTGTTAAAACTATCTGAAAATCTAATAATACCTTAATAACATCGGAGCCATTTATATTATTATCGCATAAACGTCTGTCGTTGCACAGAAAATGACTTAAATCAGTAAACGAGCGTGGTGCTTATAGCGAAAAATTTGCTTAACGCCCGGCACAAGGGGCTACTAGTGCACTCTATGCTTGTCAATGTTCACTCTAAAGGAAGGGGCATTGCCTAGCTGCATTAGATATTAACTTTGAGTACCAAGACTTTTACTAATGGGCCCTTATGGCTGTATTAATCAACCGTCTCGACCCCGAGAATACCAGTGAGTAAACCATTTTGTTCTAAATAATTATAAATACTCCTTACAAATCCACATTTAATTAATGGAAATTGCTTCCCACTTGAAAGGACAATTTTTACAATATACAGCAAAATGTAGTTCTGTGAACTCTAAGGACTTTGGGAGAACCTCTTCCAATTGGTAGATATATAGAATATAAACTAACCTTCTTGAAGAAACAGAAAATTAATCAAAAATATATTGGGTTCGTGGAACCTTATATCAAGTTAATATTTATTTTGCTGGCTGATGGGCGGAGGGCAACGGAATATATTTAATTTAAAATTTTCTGTATTTGATGTCTTTGAGTTTACCTACATGAATTGATATTTGTAGATGTTGATTATAATTTGAATTTCATCTTGTATTTTAACTACACTACTAGTAGTATTGTTTCCGTAAGACATCATTTCTTTTTTATTTTTCTGGATGTCGGTTATCGCGGAAAAAGTAGCCTATGTCCTTTCTCAGGCTCTAGACTATCTGTGTACTAATTTTAAATAAATCGGTTTAGTAGTTTTGGCGTGAAAGCGCGACAGACAGACAGACAGACAGAGTTACTTTCGCATTTATAGTATTGACGTAACGGCGGCCTAATCCAATAACTTGTAAATATCGTGATGCAATATTAATCGTTGAGTACTCGTTTATGTTTTATTTTAAAACATGTGCATATATTAATATTTCGAATGATCTGTCAATTATAAAAATTATAGGTTATCCCTGCTGATTAGAACTGAAGGTATATTTCCGCCACTAGCTGTTTTTATGAAGAACACACACCAAAAAAATCTCCATCAATCTAAATGAGTACTTCATTATCTAACCAAAGAGTACCAACTTAATTTTAATCAAAGGTTTTTTTTACTCAATTTAATTGCTAAAAACGTTTGACGAGGGTCAATAAGTTAAATCTAGAGATTTTTATAAAGACAAATGAGTGAGCCATTAATCTAAGCCTAGACAGTTAGATGGCATTATAAATGAGTTAATTTTACCCTCTGGTAAAGTACCAATAAGTTATATACCAGAATAATGAAAAGCGTTAAAAATTTTAAAATTGATCTTATTTTTTTTTTAAATCGTGTCCACAACACTGGTAGGATTTTGCACAGCGGTGGGGATGACCAAAACTTTTAATGATGAAGATGATGAAGTGGTTGGCATAAACCTATGTTAACGAGGACGACATCCGTGGTCAAGTAGCGTACACACCGGTTTTCAAGGTGTCGCTAGCTCTGAGGTCCCGAGTTCGATCCCCGGACGGGAAAATGTCGAAAACCACTTTCCTCAATTTTCTCGAGTCTGAGTGTGTGTGTTTTTAGTTTGTTGTCTCTGATTCCATAACACAAGTGCTATAGCTACTTACTTTGGGTTCAGAACCAATGTTTGTGATATTATCCACGTTAATTTATTATTTATTTATCAATATTTCCCCATTGACTTTTTAGTTCAGTAATAATAGTTTTAGAGTTCATAATGTTACTCAATTAAAAACAAAATGCACTAATTAAGCAGGAACTAAGCAAAGTCTGTTAATTAAAACAACGTTTCTTTTACAATATAACATTTTTATTAAAATGCGGTGTCGACGACCCTTCAGTGAATAAGGGAACCAAACCAAAGTATTAGCAGGCACAACGTAACGTAATACGTACAGTCGATGACAAAAGTGTTTTGAGAAATAAACTTTACCAAGATAATATTATAATTATAATATTTAAAATTGTCATATTATTTATTATTATTTTTTTATTAATATGAACTAGCCCTAGTCGGTAAAGCAATAGTAACTGTGTGTTTTAATACAACTCTTTTACTAAGATATTATTTTAAAACAGATAGATAGCTATAAAAAAAGGTTGGTTTAATTATGAAATCGATTACTACCATATTTCTAAATAATAGTATTCTATTAGATTCTAGATTGAAGTCCGCGTTTTTACGTCTTATTGCCTGCCTACTAGGTAAGGGTATAAGTTGTCATAGAATTAACTTCAAAAAGCTAAACTAAACATCTCTTGTTCCAGGCTAACCATGCAACGGCTGCTAAGCATCACACTCATCACCATCGCAGCCGACCAGGTCTACTCACAAGAAGACAGGGAACACCAAGGTCCTCAAACCTGCGGCGGCCATTTGAAAGGCTCAGTCGGCACCATACAAACCCCAAACTTTCCCAACCCGTTCCCTGTCCCAATAAAGTGCAAATGGATTATAGAACACGATATAGTGAATGGAACAATATCGATATATTTTACACAGCAATACACCACCAGTGGGTTGACATTTACGGAGTATATGTACTACGATGAGTCTTATAAGTTGGGGGAGAGAAGAGCTCTCACAATCACGGAGGAGAACATCACTAGGATAAAATGGCTTCAGGTATGTTTGCTATTGGATTTCGTTCTTTTTAACATATTTGTGTTTGCCCAGTAATTATGTAGCGATGAGCTACGTAATATGGATTAACGTCTGATTTTATAATATGTTAGTGATGATGCCCCATAATATGAATATTATACGTAACCTTACCTTAAAATAAGTTTTGTAATGTTTAGTTTCTGTAATGATGGTTTAATGGGGGAACGTGGTTACAATAGGTAGGTATTATGTACATATCTATCTAGGTACCCATTTATAGTATAGGTCTACAATTTTATTTTACATATAATTATTTCACGTGTCACTATGTAAACGTTATTAATGATAATATAAACTAACACAAGTTTTTAGTACGATTCTCGTAACATCAAGCTAATGTCGGACGCCATTTTAAAAGCGGTTTGTTAATACTCCAGCTAAAACTGAGGTTTAACGCTTCTAAATCTAAAAGCAAATGTTAACTGAAATGTTAGTTCAAAATACATACATTTTAAAATGAAATTACATTAGATAATATTTATATATAATAATAATATACATAGTTTTATATAGTTTCCAATATATAAAACTATGTTTAATAGATCAGTATAAGTACTAAGTAGTACGGACGAAATACATACGGATAAAACTTGAAGGGTCTAAAAATACTGACACTTACGACATGGAGCCAAGGAGTAAACACTACACTACAGTAAATTCCAACCACTTCCAACAAATCCATTAAAAAGGATTGTGCATGCATCAAACCTACTTCACATGAGATATACATAATTATATTATAGATTTTGAGTGAGCACTTGTGTACACAAAATCAAATTACTGTTTGCTTTCATTTGCTATTCACAGAGTGATTGCGGCTATAAATATTTGTCTATCTGACAAACAAACCCTGCAGAATGATATTTTGACAAATATGCAGTAAACATTAAATGCATAAATTGGGCGGATGAACAAAAGTTTTACAACCTCCATCAATCGTATAGTAGAGTTATATTGTTTGTAGACTAAAACCCATTTCAAATTCTGACAATTCTACTCTTCATAACTCTTTATAGAACGGAAATGCACATTTATTACTTGAACAACTCTATGTTAAGGGAACAGTAACGAAAGACAAATGACGATAGATTTTTATTATGACAGAAAAAAATGTGTGCTCCTACCTTAAGCAGCTCGCTGTGAAAAGACAGTTAATAATGTGCTACATTACTGTAATTATTCAACGGAACGAGGTTGTCGTCGACTGTACCGCTGCAATGAGAAAATATGTTGTTGACTTTTCGCGGTGAGCGTACATGATTCCAGAAGTTTATTTTTTGTTATATTTTAATGGAGTAATTTTTGCTGCTTGTGGAAACGTTCCCGTATTTTGTAAGTATAATTTGTTTAGGTTTCAGTTTTTTTTTTAAGTTAGGTCTATATTGGGTGTTTTACACGGTAATATTTTGTAGTGTAGCCAAAAATTTTATCAGAGTACTCGGAATTTGGACGAATCTTTCTCAGTAAGTAAAGTTATAAGGCATAAATATTCGGTTCGCTTGATTTTCTTCCTCTATTTACTTTTTATTGAACAAATAAAGTTTAATGTTTTTTGAAAAACATCGACATTTTGAAAGGGAGGCGTTTGCCGACAATGGTACAAAACGAGGTTTAATTATGTAATGATACATTAAAAATGTCTTTTAAATAAACAAAACATCTATCAAAGAGAAACTCATGGATCTACATTTAATCCGAACAGGACGGAACCTAAACTGTACGTCAAAAAACTAAGTTCTAAACCGCTCCACACAAACTCAATTAACTGTCAAGCAAAAGTTGTTAAGTAAACAATAGTGTCTCGAGCTTGCGGTTATCAAAGAAAAAGTACAGTTAACTACGCAACAGTAGTAAAACTTTCACATGAACGTAACTCCTATTTCAATGCAATAAGGTTGACTATCAAAGTTTTTTGTGACGACGGTCGCGGGGTTGATTGTAGGCACACGCGGTAAAATACAAATAGATCCTACTTTTGTCTTCCGGTTGAAGTTAGTGTTATTCATCGTACGGATTTTCCTTTGTTTATATCCAAAGTCTAGGAAAGGGTTGAATACTTTGGTATTGTTAGGTGTATTTCTTCATATATCATTCTAAAACCTCTGGCATCCCTCTTCCTCTCTCCTAATTTTTTTGATGTGCCCGACAGGGTCCATATTGATATTTTATATTATACCACTTATTTAACATAAATTAAATGCAATTAAAAATTTAATTTTATAAAAATTTTAATATTACATTTAAATTATTTAAGTAATCTATCCGGAATCAACACCCTTGGCAACTGACATTCCTACAAGCGCTAAAGATGAGATTAATCACTCAAAGGTATGAACACGACATTTCTTTTTGACGAGTCACGTGACTTGGACTTGCCACTTTTATATATTTGAGCGATTTGATCAGCCTTACTTTTTGAATTTTTACTTGTCTATTGTATTATTGTTACTCGGGATCAGATTTTAACAAATGAAGAAGAATTCAATATCACCCTTTACTGCGAGTCTTCCGTATGAAGACCTACCAAATTGTCACTCGGAAATAGCTCATGCGTTACTGTCAGATTAACAGCTCCTGGAATTTCCATCCATCATACTTTAGGAAGAAAGCTTATTAGCAAAAGAAAAGAAGATTACTTGGGGTGACACTACTTGTTAGTTAATTGGATTACATATTCTCTCGTAGAGAATGTCAAATATGATCAAAACAATGAATAATCAGAAACCAATGAAACCACAAATTCCAGCTTCAAACAAATTCAATAATTACAACAATAATTTAATTAAGCACTTTAGTAAATAATTATCACTAATTGCAATATTGCTGATCACGGTAGAAAATGTAACATAATTTGCTCTCTCGCCAGTGTTAATTTAATTTTCTAACACTGGGTATGAAATAATTAGTATTAAGTACATTAGGTTGCACTGTCATTATCTTTATTTCAATATTAAAATTATTATAAAGAGGAAAGTTTTGTATTTTTGTATGTTTGTAAGGAAGTATGTAACTCAAAAACAACAGGACCGATTTTAAAAATTCTTTCACCATTATAATGCTACATTATCCTTGAGTAACATAGGCTATATTTTTATTCCCAAAATGCTATAAAAATAAATGTCCCGTGCAAAACCAGGACGGGTCGAAGAAAACAGGTAAATAATTCCATTTTAGATAACATTTAGCCTAAGAAGCAGCTATTTTACTCGTGTTTAGATATAATATGATCTAAAATGAAGATAATTAGTACAGGTAGTTAGCTGCAAGTTCCCGCTAAGCATACCGTGTATTCCCGTATTATGAAGATAATCTAAGTTCATTGTTTCACTATCTTGTTAACTCTTAGTATGAGTAGACTAAACCTTACATATAACTACACACCTGTGTCTGTAAGTAAGTACTCTTACTGATGCTGAATAATATGTACCTAATTAACCCCCGAATAATGAAACGCAAATTAACTTTAAGACGTTCTTAAATGTTTATTTGTCGCTAATTTGCTTCTTAAAGTGACAGGGACAGCATAAGACTTAACAGCAACTTAAAACTAATTGATCTATCAGTATACGGTCATATGTTTTTTAAAGGTTTATGGCCTTATTTATAAAAATCTCGACGATGATTAGCAAATTGATTAGAAGATTCTTATTTCAATTTTTCTATAGAGAATTTGAATTTAGAAGTTACTTAGCAGTCACTTAACATTGTTCAGGTTTTTAAAAATAAGACCATTAATCTGTTTTAAACAAAATCGTTTTAGTTAAACCATATATAAATCAAGAACGGGTGACACTTTTACGATATTTGATTTGGATCTATCTTCGTCCCGAATAGCAGAATAACTACTAAAACTTTGAAAAAAATCCCAACAATAAAACAATAAATTCATATCTAACGGGAACGGGACCTTCTTACGCGGGTTAAACCGGAGGGCATAGCTAGTTATTATTAAAAAATATTTTTTTCATTTTTTAATCTACTATTTTACTATTTAAACAAATAAAGGAACAAAAGTAACAAAAACAATTAACTTAAACTAAAAACTCTTACACAAGTAAATGAAAAATAAATGGAGCGGCTAAATGCAACACGCTTTGGATAACTAGTTTCGGCTAGGCTAGACTAATATCCGCAGTACAGAATCCAATCAGGTTAGGTTGCTTCCGTAGTTATATTTAATTCGTAAAACTTTCGACTTTATCCATTTAACTTGGTGTAACGTTTTGCTAATTAAATAGATTGCAAGATAAATCGAGGTTTACCTTAATATTTAAACAGCTGTATAGTGTATACGTCTATAACCCAGGGAGATACGTAAAAGCTTTAATTTTTTTTATAGTGTTTCAGAATTTTTTATCAAATTATTTTAGTTTATCGAGCGTAGGTACTTCTACTCTAAGTCACAACTCCCATTCAGAACGAAAGATTTAAAACCACCCGTCACTATAGCTTTTATTAAAAACGTATTTAACATGATAATTATCCGATTTGGTGCAAAGTTTTTAAGTTATGGCGTTGCCAAGGGAAATCGGGATTAATTTTTATATATACTTTATATATAAAGATTTTACAGACACGTTTGCTGCCTGTCGACACAATCCAGTCGACCCTGATAATCCGGAAATGTCCACTTTATTAAATGATTGATTCTTACGAAATTAAATGATAAATAATATTACTAAATAACAATACTAGAACTTGTTAATATCTATACCTATATAGGTATATAAATGAATCTCTATTTCTCTTGGTTATCGCATCGCATGAACGGATGGAACAATATCGATAATTCTTTTTTTGTTGTGTTAATTATTGTGAAAAAATCTGTCGGGGCGGGAAGCTAGTTAACAATAATATTAATTCAGCTATAACATATTAGTAATTATAAAATGTCCTCTTATCCTCATATATAGCAGTTTAATATTACACAGTAACAGACATAAACTTACAAACGCAACGCAATTAAAATATTTCTAGAAAAATAACATTGAAAACTGGCTTAAAGCGACCGATATATCACAAGTTCTGTCGAGTTCCAGGAAAACAAAGCTATTACGAATATAATTGAGGGATGCACAGAGCAATGGTAATTTCCTGCTAAAGAGGACTGCTCTGAGAAAAAGGACTGGCCTTAGCCGAGGACAAAGGAAGGAATGCCGGATGTAAGGCCACAACGACGCGACGACATTTTTAATTCTGTTTCCTCACATACGAAGTCTGTTTTTGTCGGGAAAGTCGGAAAAACCCAAAATGTTGACACGAAAATAGAACTACTTTTAATACGTTTTTAGAAGTTTTATTGCTTAGGAAACAGAATTATGTTTGAGTTGGGAAAAATTACTGGACAGATAAAAAATTAACATTAAATGGCTTTTTTGTACAGATAGACAAAAAGAGTCTAGTTTCGATATCTGTATGTGTATGAAGTGAATACCTCTCAAATCGGAATACCCAAATACAGTGTTAGTTTTTCTTCATACAAAATATTTTACCAAAAAAATGTTCGTCAATTGTTTTTTAGTTTTGCGTAATCATAGGGGACCCTATTAAATTTGTCTGTCGGTAGGATGTAAGTGAACCGAAATAGGTAGATAGTTGAAATTTTTACAGATTGTACTTCTGTTTCCGCTATAACATAAAAAAATAATTAAAAATTAAAGGGGCTTCACAACTAAAAGATTGTTTTTTTAATTGCTCACTGGTTGTATTTAATCTACCAAAAGAAACCCTAAAAAAATAATTTAATAAAATTTTATTTAAAAATTCATAATAATACATACAAGAGACGTGTTTTTTTTAGAGTTTTTTTTACTAGATTTTAAGGACAAAATATCTTGTACGATGGTACGGAACTCTGCAAGCGCGAGCCCGACTCGCATTTGGCGGGTTTTTTTATTAACAATATAACAAGGATAATTTTAATCTTCAATATTTTGCTTATCCATACATAATTGTGAAAAATAAACATTCAAACAATAAATTCATTTCTAAGACAAATAACCTGATATTTAATATCATTAATATTCAGGACTTACAAAGCTATGTCTGTCGTACTGAAAACTTTAATAACTTCACTCAATTTCAATAGTAAACTTATTACTTTTTCCTAAGTTTTCAGTCTAATAAAAAGTTCATGATTAATTCTTTTAAATGTTTCAGATAATTTTACCGCTATTAAAATTACAAAAAGTTTTCATTCTACATTTAAACAAGATTAGAAGTAATAAAAAAACTTATTACATTTTTTAATGTATAATACATTACTTAATTCTAGCTTCGTTTTAAAATATTAGCAAAACTGAATTAGGAGTTTTATTGTCACTCTAGGGAATCCACAAAATTAAAAACTTACCTATTAAATTTTGAGTGCAGTAAAATACAAAAAAAAAATAAAAAAAAATCAAAGATGTTTAAAATATTATGTGATCATTACCTTGATCCTGTTAATCAAATAAACTGGAATAACAACTAACATTAAAGCATTATAGCTACACTTAACACATTTTACTTTTGTAAAATAACTTTCGTGAGGAGTATTCATAATTATTGAGAACAAAACGGTTTACTCACGCCAAACAAATCGAACAGTTCGACTCGCGACACCACCGCCACCGCGTCAGCAGCATTAGGGACTCCTATTGAGTCTGAAACTAGTCGATCTCGAGAATATGCGTGAGTAAACCGTTTTGTTTTAAATAATTACATCTTACATTATCTTAAATCTCATAGCTCCTGTCTTATATCTATTCTTGAAATATATACTCTTATAAAAAAAGATATACACAAATATATCTAACAAATTCCCTGCCTTTTAGCTTTAGCACGGTGCAGAAATCCGCATCGTATCAACTGCAGCTGAAATAGGCCGGGAACTCGCCGATCCGCTGCGAAACGCCATTGAAAAACATCGGCGCGTAAAATGCTCGGTTTGAGGCGAAATCAAATATTTACCGTGGGAATGCCACCGAGCTCATGCACACAGCCTTCCAACCTAAAACTTTTAGTTTATTGCCATACAATTTTAACGAATCTATTTTAAATGTCACTCATGTTGCAAAATGGATTGATTGGGCCGTTTGAATTTCAAAGTGATGTAAAGCAATCTGTGTAATTGATTCTGAAGTGTCATGCATGGCAACCGTTGGTTGGAGTTTATATTAGTGATTGATTGGTTTGCATTAGGTTTAGGAAGCGAGATGTATAAATTGCTTTGACTGCCTAGGTGTATTTGTAAATAGAGTTAATTCAAAATTGCAAAACTTAACGCTGAATTATTCTTTATTAACCAACTTATGTGTACTCGTAAATTATAAAAAAAAAAACATTCTAACTTTTCGCTGACATCTAGGAGTTTTTTGAATAGACTGTCAAATTATGTCAAAATGTTTGAATACTTATAAAATATAAACCTTTGTTATATTGTAGGGATTTAAAGGTTAAATAAACATGAAAACAAAATGAAATTAAGTTATATTTTATGTACACGAAGCTCGGGCCTTTGATCTGGTGACCGGATGACATTTGTGTCAAAATAAACTGTAATTTAATTCAAAATCACTAAGGCGTAATTGATATCAACTTAAATTCTAATCACACTCAAAATAACTTTCTACCCCTTTGGCGATGTGTTTCAATAAAATACGTACACGTCTATTACCAATTCTGTTAAAGAATGTTTATGCAAAATTTGAAGTACATTGGACCAAGGAATCACGTTGTCCCATACAAAGTTTGCCCCCGTTTTTTACCCCCTTAGGGGCAGAATTTTGGAAAATCCTTTCTTATCGGATGCTTAAGTAATACAAAGAACACACTTTCCAAGTTTCAGGTCTCTACTAAAGTTTTTTCTACCGAATGAAACCCTTGATTTGTTGAATCGTATGCAGAAGGCTGTTAGGCGGATAAATTTGAAATTTAGCCTTGTTTCAACACCACCGACAATATTGTTTGGTATTTGGCAGTATGCCTTCGTTTGTCGTTGTTTTGCGGTATTTTACTGGATACATTTTGGGATATGCCACAGTGATTGTGCGGAATAATCCGGTGATTCCCGATCAAGTAATAAAACATACCAAACAAACCCTCAATTTTAAGTTTTCTTTGTTAAGGCGTTTTGTTTTTTTTATAATTTTTCATGTTTCGCATAATGATGTGGAACTCGTATTTTGTAGTATATTATGACTTATATGTGTCTGGGTTTTTAAGACCATCTGGGATCTTTTTTAGTAACTTAAACTGGAAATTTTCATCGTCACGACACTTTCATTGTCGTTTATTACAGGGTTCGTGGAGAATGAGTGAATACGAAGGGTTTTAGTAAAACAATGAAACCAAATGTTAAAGGAAATAACCAACATAAACAGCAGATTCCATTGAAGAGGATAATACGTTTAGTATCTGGTACAAACAATTTCCAAGATCATTCACCTATATTCTCTTCAATCCATTGAAAGCGATACATAGTAACAAATGTCTCAAGAAAACGTGTTCTATTTGAAACATTGTAACAATGAGATGAGCAGTGACATAGATCAAACAGAAGTTTGTCTCGCATTGAGACGTCTTTTATTCTGTTTACCTTTGTATGTTCTTGAAAGGTTTTATACAAACTCTTTGTATGTATATCAAGTCTTGTCGGAAGGGATGAGCATACGTGATCTGCGGTAGTTTATCTATGAACATTGTTAACAAACATTTTTCCGAACAATGAATACTTTTTATGGCTATAAAAAGCAAATGTATAGCTTTTTGGAGTATTTATCCTTTAATACTCAAGAGCAACCAAAAAAAAATGAATTATCTCTGAACTTCCAAGACAAGTCCTGTATTAAGTCATCATCAACCAATCATATTTAAATTGACTTAAGATGTAATTTTGATCCTCCAATCTAGCCTTTTCCTAGGCTTTGTTGGATTCGACTTTCAATCGTTTCGAATTCAACTGAATACTGTATTTTACACGACGCGATTGCCCATCTGACCTCCACAACCCACGTTACTAGGTAACAAAGTAGGTATCCCATGGTAAGACCAAAGATCAACATATGGCACTCGGGATCTACGGCTTAACGAGCTTTCCATAGGCATAGAGGTATCTCGGTACGTTCACAAATGGTCACCCATCCATGAGTCAACCGCGACGACCGCGGCTTAACTTTTATTATCGGTGAATTCGTACAGCATGCACTTACCTACGAGCTCTCCCTTCTATTTGATAACAGATTCAAATTAACAGCCCTTAAACCCCCTGGTTTTTGTCACCCCTTGGTTACTTGGTCATAATTTTAACATCAATATCAAATTGTATCTATTTCACTGTCAGACATAATCCTCTTCCTATACATAAGAAACCCATTAAACCCAATGATTTTGTTACAAAAATATAAAGAAACCAATTACTAGTCCTCACAAAGGCTGAAAGGGAACCATAAAAAATCATGGTGACGTCACTATTGTGCGAAAACTTCCTCTATACAGTGTTATGCATTCCATTAGCATATTGAGCTTCGTTCTTTTCTACCCAGAACGGGATCTGGGACTCAGAACGTGACAAGAATGGTAATCACCTCTCACAGACGTTCATAATTTATTGATACGAATAGTGTTACTTATTTGCCACAATTTTTGCCGCAATTGGCCGCAAATGTTGGTAGTCGGATGTTGGGCCAACGTTGGGAAGGGATTCATTTGTTTATATGTTTACGAGCCCTCCGAATGTTTGACTTAGTTATGAAGGGAGCCAAGATGGCTGTCGCTTGCTGTTTGTTTTATGTTTAATTTAGTAGGCATCATTATGCTAACATTACCTTATTCCTGTAATAAAATAGGAGTATGGTTCTCACTTACTTGTGTACATAGCAGTCATACTTAAGTACACATTTTTTTTTCTTCAAATGTCCTCTTAACAAAATTATAGCCAAAGGACATTTTGTACCCTGTGTAAAAAGGGCTGGACTTAGTATGAAAGAGTTTATGGCTTTCATATTTGACAAAAACATGTTATTAAAATAAATGTGTCAATAGAGACACATATATTTTATAACAAATCTTTGTATATTGTCAGAATAAAAGATGAATATATTGAAAACAGCTCACAATGATATACAGGATCGGTATTTTTCTGACTGTTTCGTTTGATCCACGATTTTTTACCCACCAGCAAAAAGTATGATTAACAATAATTAAAATAAATACTCAACCTGATTTTAAATTACTTGTCCATATAATCATATAACACAAAACGACCAAATACAAACACAAAACGACAGAAAAATGTTCTTAAATATTGCTGACAAAATGATAATTCATATATCACTATACCGCCATACAAATTAAAACTTTGACAGCAATTAATTGTTTTATTTTCGCGGCTTATTTCTATTACTTTATTTTTGCAAAAACGTAATAGGTACCGCTGCCGAAGTACTTACAAACCAAAATACCGGATATATTGTTCGTCCTATTATTTAATTTTATTGTGGTAACGTGATGTGAACGATGAATATACTGTTTCCTCCTTTTTATGGCCTATTTAGAGAGATTTTTCCTTCCTTTGGCATCTGTAAAGATTTTTGTGGAGTTTTGTTACATTGATATTTATTTTAATTGTAGATGTTTCTTAAAGTATTTTTATTTACGTGTAGGTATTTATATAATTCTGGCCTTTTTTTAAATAATTCAGAATAACACAGGACAAAGTGTAAAGAAAGTCATTCTTGCATTGTAAATTCAAAGTAGTGCAAATAAAAAATGGTATTTTCATTTGTTTTGTAGTACCTACTTCTCCTCTTTTTATTTTACTTACATACAAACAGAATTATTACTTGTTAAATCAGTACATTCTGACTACCAGTCTTACCGCGGGATACTGTGTTGCAAAACAAAATAGGTTGTGGAGGTCAGATAAGCACCCCGACATAGCTTGAGAAAAGGCTAGACAGAAGAAAAAACAGAATTATTATCTAAATGTAACGCCCTTATCAGAAGTTTTTACTTAACCAATATCAGGACATAAGACTCTCTTGAAAAGCATCCCAGTCTTGCCCTTAAAAACAACAATCTTAATCATTTTAAAATCTATAAATAATCAAAACTTAAGCAGTGATCAATCTATTAAATATTCTAAACTTTACAACCATTAAGGCAGACAAATAGTCGTCTTAACAATCAAACCTGACCTTTAAATGTCAATTGAGTTAATCGCTTCTTCCCACGCCCACTCTTCGTCCGCATCTGATATTTATTACGACAGAATTATTTGGTTAGAAAGTCAAATCAATGCCAAAGAATAATTTATGTTCTTTCCGTTTTTTTTATTGTGAATGTCGCTGCTACGCAACAATACCAAGTTTCAGCAAACAAGGTTACGCGGTTTAGGCATTAAAGCGTTACAGATAGATAGACAATCGCATTTATAACATTTGTATGTATTATGTACCTAAAGTTAATAGGCGTAATTATGTTTGATGTAATAAAATAAAAAAAAAAGTAGAAAAAAAAATAGTAAAGTATTTTATATGGTAATCCGATTTTACATTCTGCATTAACGAGGATAAATTTAATTAAAGCACAAAAAATATGTTATTTTAATATTAGGATACATAAATATATATATGATCTAGATACTCATGGCAAAAAATATATAAATATACACAGTAGTACCTAAGTGATTATCGTTTAGAGAGTGTAGAGCGGTAATCGTTTAAAAAAAAGAAATATGGACAATTAAATAATCATTAAATGATTCAATGCTTGAAACATCTAAGAATTGCTACAATAAAAATTGTAAGTACAAAAAATTCAATGTCATCTTACTTCATTTTAGGATCATTTAAACACATAGAAACTTCACACAATTTCATCACAAGAGAAATGTTATACAGTTCTATTTACGCAATGACACATGATATAATTGTACCACGAACTCTTAAAGTTGGGCTGTTGCCGTTGTGGAAGCGAGACGACGCTACGCGAGCATAGTGCGCCGTCCCGCTTCCACGACGGCAACAGTCCTGGATGAAGATATCATAGTACAGGCCTGGAATGTAGACAACTTGAAAGGCGATTATCTTATTTCTTTTGAGTCTTGACATAATCTTACAAGAGTTTTTCTTTTAGCCTTTCTGTAAACGTTTCGGCGAATATAGCCTTTAAAGCTTTGAATGATATTATCGTATTTACAACATTCATTTAAGTATTTAGGGATGGGAATTGTATGATTTTCTCTTTAATACAAATTCTTTACATTCAAAAATAAAAGGAATAGGTATTATTGGCAAATTTGTATTTCTAAAATGCCCATGCTCAGTAGAGAGAAGGAAATATTAGTTGTGGCCCGCGGATCCACTCGCGTGGATTTGAGTGTGAGTTATCGCGGAATAAAATAACCTTCATCCTTTCTTAGAGTTTTCTTAGATATGTGAGTGTTACTCATTACCTTTATTATAACTATGTCTATGATGATGATATCAAAGTATAATATTATATTAATTATTTCACAACTTTAAGGATATGACTATTGAACTTAGAGTCGTCTTTTAATCGTGTGAATAAAACAAACGACCCTGGATGACTAAGCTGGTTTAATGCGGGTCTACCATTTTAAACCAGGTTAAGATTTCAGAAGAATTATGATTGCTACTGATAACAAAAGCAAAAGACTCCGTAAAAGTTGCAAAAGCAATAATTATTAGGTAAATCTTAAGATACATGGATCGGATAATTATGGCTTAATGAGCACATGTGCATCCTTTTACATTAATAATACCAGCTGACCGTTGTTTTTGCCAGGGCCACCATAATTACCTAGGGGTTTAAACAAAGTTTAGCCTACGACCTATTCTCAGACCTACCAAATATACACAAAAAAAAACATAAAAATCGATCCAGTCGTTTCGGAGGAGTTCGATAACAAGCACTGTGACACGAGATTTTTTATATATTAGAAGCTATATACAAATATTGTTTTCTTATAGAGATAGAACTATGTATTTTAGTTACTCTTTAGTTTTTGTTACTCTTTATATTAGTAATCCCATATTGTGAATGCTGTGTGTACCTATAATAGGCATGCATATCATTCATATGTAATGCTGTTGGTATACCTCAATAAATAAATAAGTAGATATTTCAACCATAACTTACTTATCTACAGTACACGATCATACAATGTATTTCATACATGCCAGTCTACTTTCACGAATAGCGCTCACAACTCCACCGACAGAACTCTACAAAACAAGAAAAGTTTCAATTGGCGTTATTAGTTACTTTTGCGTGGTATTAACCTCAATGTATTCTACCTTTATAAGCCCATATGTAATAGTCAAAGTTGTTAATAACCACTACACGAGATCAAAGGCTTAGTTTGTTAAAACCTCAAAGATAAAATAAATAATAAATAAATGTGGAAAACATCACATATATTGCTCTGAACCCAAAGTAAGTAGATAAAGCACTTGTGTTATGGAATTCAGAGACAACGAAGGTACCAGAAACACCCAGACCCGAGACAATATAGAAAACTAGTTTTCTACATTGACCCGTCCGGGGTTCCAACCCGGGACCTCAGAGCTGGCGACACCTTAAAAACCAGTGTGTACGCCACTCGACCACAAAAGTCATCGAAAAAAATATATATTATGTTAGTTGATTGCGCCTGTGGTTAGGAGAAAATTGGCTATAAGTAACTAGTGGACAGATGGGTACGATATACCGAACAAAGATATCGGTTTGGACATGTCAAAAATTTTGTCCAGTGATTTGATGAAATAGTAGAAATTAGAAAGATTAGAATTGATACTACTGTCTTACAAACAGGATTAATGACGTTAGATTTTGGTTTGGACATGTGAAACATTAACATTGTATGAAAAATAATGCCATATCAAAAAGGAAGGGCAGTTTGTTGATATTTTAAAAGAAGATATATAATGAATGATGTTTATGATGTAAGCAACCTTACCAGTAGAATACCTACCTTACCAAAGTAAAAATATTCAAATCTTTGTAAAGAGCTTTCGAGCATAAACAATACAGATAAACCAATAAAGACTAGAATAAATTCTAACTATTCCAAGAATTAGTCTACAACATTATGAAAATTTAACGTAGGTACAACAACTAAGCAACTGGAATTCCCAGAAATGTTCAGCTTATGCTGAAGATGCTAGAACAAGCACAATATTTGTAACTACTATTCCAATTAAACAACGAACAGGTGTTTAGCAGTTTGTCGACACTAACAGCAAGTCAACTAAGCCTTACAAAAATATCAACTAAAATACTGAAACTGAGAGTTTTTCAAAACACAAAACATGTTCGGCTTTCGTCGACAGAATAACAGTTAAAAGCAAATGAAAATAGAGGAGCTGGTCCAACACTGGCTCACAAAATATCGGAACGGAGAAAGCAGAAAATGCTATATATAACAGATATTTTTTCTATAAAACAATAAACCTGTTTTCAATGGAAAAACTTTCGCATAGTGTGTAAACTGTTATCATGCTGCTATAATGCTGCTATAACTGCTGAGATAATGGATCAAAACGCCGTCAAAAAAAAAGGAATAATTAAGTTTAACTGTGAGTGACCCTGGTCAAATAATGGAGAACGCGGTTATTGTTTTGACGGGCCTGTTGGTCTAGTGGTTAGTGACCCTGACTGCTAAACCAGAGGTCGTGGGTTCGATTCCCACCCAGGACGAATCTTTGTGTGATGAGCACGATCATTTGTTCTAATAATATGTATGTATTTAGAAATATATAAGTATGTTTATCAGTTGTCTGGTTGCCATAGCACAGGCTCTGCCTAGTTTGATATCAGATGACCGTGTGTGAGATGTCCCAAGATATAACGTTGATATCTCATCAAAATCAGCTTTGCAGTGAAGTTGAAGGTGCACATTTTGTGTGACTCTCTTCTTATATTTAAAGGCTAATGGAACAGTTTGTTTCAAAGCGTTGTTCTAAGCTTATCATATGCCTAGCGGTTTAATAAACAGATTTGAGTGCGCATGGTTGCAGCTTCGAACCCGTTACAGACAAGTACTAATATGAATTTCCAAAGTTATATGTACTTTCTTAATAATTCTAAGACAACACTATTAAAAAAAATATATAAGACATTCGGTGAAGAAAAACAAAGTGAGGAAACCTAGATTCCAAAAATTAGAATCTTAAATCGCCAACCCGTAATGAGGAAGCCTAGTGATCAATGTTAATTCCTTCTCTATTTGAGAAGAGGTATGTGCCCAGCAGGAGGACCTTTAAAGTGGTTTTCTTAGCATGGCATCCCAAATTTTATTTACCTATCATTTCATTCTGAACTGAATAAGCACCCCAATTTTTATTTAGACATCTAGAATTAAATAAAAGGGTAGCTAGAAGTTTGCTTGAAGTTAAATCCCTAACTACATCTCTGTACCAACGTTTATAACGACAAAGCCTTTCTCAAATAGATGCTTTAATGCACCTGTTAAGCACAGTATCTTTTACAGAAGTAACACTATTCAAAAGTATCATCATTCTCTTCATCTTTTAAATACAAAAAAAAACATTATAAAATGCATTTTCACAGACGCTAAAGCGGTTTTTCTCACCGCAAAACACAAGTGTATGCAAACAAAACGCGGATCAGTACCTGGTCACAATGGGTTTAAATAAGCTGGTACTGAAATACAATTGTCCAGATTTACCTGCTTTTTGTTCCTGTTATTTCACGGCTTTAGATATTGGCTTCCGTTTGCCTCCTACTTGATCTTTCCGCTTTTGTTTTTGCAGGTAGCACTTGAATATTTTATTTATCGTCGACTTTTCAAGGATTTTGCGGATTCAGCTGTAATGCGAATAGTAAGATTTTATTTGACACGGCTCTGTTTTAAGTCGCTATAAAATTTCTTTTGTTTTTTTTTTGGTCTGATGATGTTAATATATTTTTTTTTACGGCCAAAGTTCCATATTTCTGACTTAGTCGTAAAAGTGATATGTTTTAAAAGGCTTCTCCTTTTAACCTTATTAGAGATATTTTATTGACCCCTTAAAGTGTAAAAAAGGACCTGATTAACTGTTCCAAAAATTGAAACAGCTCTTACATATCACAATATCAATATCTTATTTATGTTTGTAATTGGCGTGGCGAAGATCCGTGCAGTCCTTAAGTGTGATAAAAAATAATTTCATGATAAAAATGGTGACAATTCCAGTCACTAAGCTGAAAAAAAAAACTCCAAAACATTAGGTACATTAAAATCATTTTGTTTTCGAAATCCAACCATGGAAAAAAGTCTTGTCTTTTCGCTAAATTAATTCAAATAGGTACACATTACAATACACGAAACAAACAATCTTAAAAATGTATCGAAATCCCGAAACCCAATTATATTTCGCCGAAAGCGATGTTCCTTCTTTTGTTTTCAAAGGGTCTTCTACTAGACTTATATAAATTAAATTCAGACTAAAATACAAAGCTTTTTCTCTGTTTTTTTTACGGAGATGATTTCTATTAGTAATCCGTTACATTTTTTTCGGTTGGGCGTGGTTCTGACAGGGGTCGACTGGCCGAGACCTTTGTCAGATGACCGTTGAGTCCGAACCATAAGCGAGCAGTTGGGTAATAGTGGATAAACCTTGAAAAATATTAAAGTTTTTTATTCTTCGGTTTGTAAGTTATGTGGCTATGCGTCAGTTATGGTATGTCATATCTTTAGAACAGTATATCCGCATTTCAGAGACTTATTATGATTAGGATTAGGTAAAATTGTTTTCCGCTATGAGACATACAAATATCATATATTTTCTAAACTGAACTAATATTATAAATGCAAAAGTAACTCTGTCTGTCTATCTGTTAAGTTTTACAGCTAAACTGCTGAACCGATTGTGGTGAAACTTGGTATGAAGTAAGCTTGAATCCCAAGAAAAGACATAGGGGTACAAAGCCATGGAAAAAGCTAGCATTATATATTATTTTCTGAACTACTAGACGCAAGAAATGTGAATGCTATTATTAAAATAACACAAAGTACTGTTTAAATTTTAATATTTTAATTAAAACTTTTTATTCTTTCATTAGCAAAGACCTTTCAACCTTATACATTCAACTTTTTATTCGTATATATACGTGCACTATTTATACATTTCATTAATGAATAAAATTCAAATACAAATTGAATTTATTAGATCCATCTCATCAGGTTATTTACATAATATGACCCGTTTGGTGGTAATTCAAACTGGCAGTGCAGGTGTTCAGTGAATGCGTAATATATTCTAATTTGATGTTTTCGTAATTTTCATGTTAACCGTGGTATGAAAATATTTTTAAGACGCAAAAAAACAGTTTTATTACGAGCTATTTTTAAAATAATGTTAAGTAGTATTATAATAAGAAAAGCAAGGTTAATTTGAAGAGAAATTAATATATTTTTAAATTTACATAAATAATTTTATTGTTACGTACGTAAGTTTAGATGTCAAAAACGACATCCTTACTAATATTATAAATGCGAAAGTAACTCTGTCTGTCTGTCTGTCATGCTTTCACGCAAAAACTACTGAACTGATCTAAATGAAATTTGGTACACAGGTAGTCTAGAGCCAGAGAAAGTACATAGAGTAGTTTTTGCCGCGATAACTGATATCCAGGCGGCCGGAGCCACAGTAAACAGCTAGTATTATATAATTTAACAATTATATTATTACAATAATATAAAGATAATTGAAAATAAAATTGAACTTATGTGAAAATCAAAAACAATTTTGGATATAATATATCAAAGGTTATTGAACCTCTAAATTATCGATCTATTTATAACAGTGTTCAGTTTTGTCAATGACACCGTTGTTTGTGACATATTTATCGTTAAGTACCCATTGAGTCTTCGAGTGACTCATTTCCCGTGTCGCTATTGACCTTTAAGCTGTCGATTTATTGTTTACTGGGCCTATTGTATTTAATTTACGTTGCTACGTCCTATTCCGAAAGACACATTGTTATAGCAAAACTGACCCGGCAAATGTCGTTTCGCCAGGGCTACCCTTATCGTCAAGGGGTGTAAAAAATAGCCAACGACCTATTCTGAGACCTACAAAATATACACCTAAAAATTTCATATGAAACTGTCAAGCCGTTTCGGAGGAGTTCGACATATATACAGAAGAAGACATACAGTCGATTGGACGGCAGGTGACAACGAATTACTAATTAGTTTATGCACCTACTTCTTATTATCTCTGCATCGCCCTGTAGTTGATTTGTAGAGAACGCCTCAAGCATTAAGTCCGTTATAATAAATAAATAAATAAATTAGAAAAAATACCAACTGCTTTAATTGATAACATGAAATTATTGTCAAAAATTTACATTATATTGTGATCAAATTTTAAAATTAAAATATTTAAAACTAACACCAGAATTTATTAATGGAAAAAACCATATATACACAAAAAGAACTAACTGTTTAAAAGTAGTCTTGAGAGAATAGTTGGTCATATCGATTCACAGGGAAATGTACGGTTAATAAAAATCACTTTTTATACTGCTAGACGATGGAGCTGTTTGCCGAGTAGCAAACTATGTTATAAACATTTTTACCAAGAGATGCCGAAGCGTAAAACAACTCTATATATTACGATTATCGCTCTCACTTACCACTTAAATCACAAAATTAATCGACCATTAAATATGTTAGTGTAATATGTATCCATGTTATGTTTACATGCTTGCCCTTTTTCAATTAAAGTTCTGAGCAAAGATTCCACGCGTAAAGGCGTCTGTCTACTACACCGTTTCATACTATAACCGGGCTAGTAACATGTCAGGCAAAAAAAAATTCTTTGAACAAAAAATTGTGAGACTTTTGCCTTAATATCGAAACGTCAGTTTTAAAGCGGCGTTAAGTCCCATGCTGTTTCTATCATTTTATTGTTGAAAGTAGCGATAGATAGGCATGGGTTAAAATTAATTTGTGTTTCAGTATACGTCCATGAAATAGTACGGTTACTATTATTATTACCCGGATAATACGCGGATGCAAGTTAATGGTTTTTTTTTTGCATTGGCACTATGATGCGCTGTTGATACGTGCTAGTGGGCTTAGTAGTCCGTGTTTTGTTTTTGTTTATAGGACGGTCATGTCGGTCAAGGTATGATGCGGTGTAGTGGGTAGACTCCTTAATCTGTGAGAGACCGCTTTGACCGCGTACCCACCGCGTTCGTTATTTTGAGCAACAAAATAGTTTTACGTAATACGCACATTGTTTACTTGGCTTTTTAATGTAGGTTTTACGTCTTGCATGTGTTGTTTTAATCATCATTAAGCTTGGTTTATTATGAACGATGATTTCATGTTTAACGACGTGGTTTTCGGCATTATATTAGAGATCATTCTGTAAGCAAATAAACTGGTGTAGATATTGCCTAAACGTGTAGAAAAATAAATAGAGTATTTTTTATGAAAAAAGAGTTTTAAAGCGAACTAGTGCCAACCAATGCTTGTACATAATTTATGTACGTAGCAAATACATAACCCTTTCTTGGCAGGCGGGTAAAATTTTCTGTTACCAATCAAGAATTTATTCCAGTCTTTACTAATTTAAGATAACTTTCGTAAGAATTATAGTTATGGTTTTTTTCATTTTTGCACCTGAATCTAAAGTTTTAGGTACCTTTTATATTAGTAACAATGAACACAAACCATACGTGTACTAAACCTATAAATCGTAGTATTTTTATTCAATCGTTCCATTTAGTTGTCCCGAACGTAACAGGCTCAAATGGCTATTTGTGCCCGCATAAAGTTTTACAGCCACTCGTCGACAATTTTACTTGAATATTCCATTTTATTCTATGGCGCTACCAATAGAAAATTTTATTTTAATAGAAAAAAGATTTCTATTGTAAAAAAAAGCGTAATGAATGGAATGTGCACTATCATGTGTGGGTGCCAAATATATATAATTATATATATATATATATATATATATAACTCTTTTGGACTATAATTTAGGTATTGACTACTAAAAACGAAATACACTTCACTTGTATTCACAAAATTATTTGAAACTGTCAAGCAATTACAAACACATTAAACCACAAAAGGACTCGTTAAAATTTCATTGCGTCATAATATTTACCTACAAGGACAGCGAAACGATATTGAACACTCATAATTTTATTTTTAATCATTTGCCAGACAACCAGTTTCAGACATAGAGTATAATAAACTTGTTTACTGCAGCTTAGGTAAATGATAAATTTATTCCGTAGCGGTATTGTAGCCGAATCGCTACAACGCTACGATTTTGCTACGAGCTAAGACGTAGCTTCTTTGTAGCTACGCCGCACATACGCCAGTCTTGTTATGTTCGTTCTCATGAATAAACTAGAAATCGAACAGTTTTCGAACTGATTGTGGTCAAAATTTGAACACTCGACCACAGAACAATGTGATTATTTAATTAAATATACATTTTGGTAATTAATTCACACGATAATTTTATACAGACGCAGATCAAACTATTGTGTAACCGTCGGGTAATAACCCTTGAACCACGCGCAAAATTATCTCGGGTTTAAATTTACGTTGTAGTGTAAATAGTAAATCGGGATTTATCTCTTGATAAATGGTATGTATGGAAAATGTATGTAATTATGCATGAATATGAATGGGAAACTTGTTCGTGTGAATTGGATTAAAGAAATTATGTGTTTCCTGTGGTGGATTGTAATAAATTAAAGTATTATTTGCAATTATATGCTCCAAATTAATTGATGTCGTGATGCTCTGGTGGTCGGTTTGGTTTTATAGGATGTATGTGCTTACTGCAGGGATATTAATGATTTTAATTATATTTTTTTTACAAGCAATTATCACTTTAACTATTATTAGTTAATAAAGTATTATTGATTATAAATAACTAATTATTATTAATTATTAAATAATGGTAATTCATTCATACTAATATTATAAATGTGAAAGTAACTGTCTGTCTATCTGTTACGCTTTCACGGCTAAACTGCTAAAACGATTTAAATTAAACGTGGTATAGGATAAGCTTAGATCCTAAGAAAGACCATAGGCTACTTTTATATAATATATCCGATACTGCCGAGCCGCGGTAAACAGCTGTTTAACATAAATACTCTGATTAACTTGAATAGTGGTTCGATCTATTTAGAATCATTAATTTGTATGAGCCTTGGTTTAGGACTGTGAGTATAAATTAAATCTTTCCGTATCGACATGAACCATATTTCACATACATATACACTCTTATCACACATACGTACACATAGGCAAAGAAGTTTGTCCCACCACAGAAACAATAGCTCATACCGTGATGTAGAAATTGGCCGGTTTCCAAGGACGTAGCGAGTTAGAGTGTCCATACACCACATAAAACACGCATTTCAAAGGAGACGAAAATACTAAAAGAAGAAACAAAAAACTAACCAAAATACTCAGTCCAATAAAGGAAACTGCCAAAATAAGCTAGGAAAATTCAAAATTTTTAATCATGTATTAAAAAAATTAAAATCACCCTATTTTTACCAAAAGGGGTTCTGATTAACTTATCATTTCTGGCATCGCGAAAACAATTTAAATGACCTCATCGCTTAAAAAGGTCTGGACCCATAATAAAGCAGCTGGGGATGAGATAAGCCTTTGTAATCCCCGGCACTCGTGTCCCTGTAATCTTTATTAAATATTACAGGTGCTTAAGCTTAATAAGTTGTTATTTCAATTAAGGGACATTCATAAAAAAATATGGAGAACGGAAAACGAGGTTTGTGCGGCAGTCATTTGTCTGGCAGTGGAAATTCAAGATGATTTGATTAATTACAAATAAATGTTCAAAGTTAGGAATTTCATTTATTGAAATGTAATTCTTAGTATTTTCGATTATTTTGATTATCAACCGATATACTGAATCGATTTTGAAGTTTGACGGATTTTTTAAATCGGTTAGCGATTGTTGGTTATATCGATAAAATAAAAAAAAATACAGACGAACTGAGAACCTACTCACTTTAAGTCGATTAAAAATGTATCTATTGCCGTGAATTGGTTCTTGTTTAACAAAACTATAACCGGTAACAACGACGATTCAATAATTAAAAAAAAACATGATATATTTTTACTTTTATAGAATTGGTCATAATAATATATATCGTTTTGACTATGAGGAATTTCTCTCACTTATAATAATATTTTTAGATCACTCACGCAATGCGAGCGACCTTAGCTGATCGAATCCTACGGTTCAGTCAAGTTTATGAACAAAACTTTTAAGTTACCGTAAAATGGGGTGAATAAATATGATTGGGGAGGGGGGATTAAACACAACTTTGGAAAAGGATTCCTTCCTTTTATTGTGTCGCATGTATATCATTTTATTTGAAAATATTTTTCTATTAAATGTAAATAGCTAAAATTCTTTATTCATCCCTTACATTTCTATTCACCCCATTTTACAGTAAATGATTATTGCTATTGAACTTCCAATCATAAATCTTTATTACAATTCTAATCAACTTGGTTATCTTTCTCTATGGTTATACCAAATAGTAGGTAGTAAATGTCTTCACTGTAAATCAATAACTAACTGCCAGCTGACAAACGGTCAATATTTTCTAATAAACGAGACGATTAATAGGACCCATTTATTACTATTAATATAATTCCGAACTTGGACATCACTGTATTAAAACATGAATATAAATGTTATTTTATGATACCTACTAACCAATAAATAATAGACCATATTATACTCTTGGTATTATTAGAATGGATTTATTCACTAATCGGCTTGCGTCTCGATTTAGCCAATTTCGTTAATCTGATTAACATCGATAATCTAATCGATTTTACACCGATTAACTGCCGAAGTGGGTGTCCGACCAAAAAAAGGGTCCATTTTTGATTTAACACTTAGGGTAGGTACCTTTCCTGGGTGGACATTAATATAAGAATTTGTTTGAAACTAATATTCATGAGAGTTATAGTTTGTTGATTGTAATATGGTTAGATACATTTAAGCATTTTATTTTTTGCAAAAAAAATCACAAACAAATGCACCCGGCTTCGCCCAGGTAGACACAACATTTATTAATTATACACACAAACTTTCCTATTGAATCACTCTATACATTGGTGGAAACCATATGAAAATCTGTTCAGTAGTTGTTGAGTTTATTCCGTTTAGA
Source organism: Diachrysia chrysitis (assembly GCA_932294365.1). Lineage (NCBI taxonomy): Eukaryota > Metazoa > Arthropoda > Insecta > Lepidoptera > Noctuidae > Diachrysia > Diachrysia chrysitis. The sequence continues at coordinate 8,174,214 of OW028661.1, forward strand.
CAGACCGACAGATGCACAACGGACTTTGTTTTATAAGATTATAGATTGAGTGAACACCTTTCATTATATTTTCGTGGAACATTTGTCACACTAATCAACCAGTCACTTAAGTAATTTTAACAAGTATCAGAACTTTAAGTATATAGATACTAGTTCGACTCGCGACACCGCCGCCGCTACGTCATCTCATGACTAAGGACTTCTATTGAGTCTGAAACTAGTCGGGCGATCCCGAGAATGTGTAAGTAAATCGTCAATATATCTAAACAATCTTGTTTGTCTAAACAGCTCACATACAATTTACATAATGTTTAAATATATAGTATTTTTATGGTGGTCATAAAACAACTTTTTCGTTCCCCCTAAAAAGCATAAGCAAAACTTAACCAAAACAAGTTTATTATTAACTAAAATAACTTAATAAATTATTTTACCCCATCTGTAAGGAGGCTTAGAAGAAAGGTAAACAAATTATGATCGTGAATATCACACTGAACAAAATTGACTGCACGGATAGCCGAGTGGTATGTCACCATGCCAATTATCACTGTGCGCGACGTGCTGCGGGTTCGATCCCCGAACAAACATTTGTGTGATCCACAAATGTCTCTTTCAACTTTGGGTGTTATTTGTTCATGTGAATTTAATGTTTATGAAACTCCCGTTAAACAGGTATTAAAACAAGTGTGGGAGTCGTTTGTCAAAAAAAAATACTGAATTGGATAATAGAAGTTACTTCAATTGCTTGCATTCAGTGCAATGGGGTAGATGACAAATTTTATTCATAATGACTGTCAGATTAATTATTAAATATTTTACACATTTTTTTTTATAATTTTACTTATACAAAAACTCACCACGATACATTGATTTAAAATATCGCATGACGTCAGAATCTCGTGCATCTTGTGCACAAGCTAAATTCAAATTCTCTATATGAAAATTGAAAAAAGAATCTGCTTATCAATTTCTAACCATCGTCGAGAATTTTATAAATAAACAATTAGTGAGTTGTTACTTTGAAAAAAAAAAAAAATGTAAATGTATGTGTCTATTATTTTTTATTATTGAAGTTATACTTCTTAAGGCGCGTTATGAAAAAATGATGAGAGTGAAATTTTAAGATGCGCGCGCATCCAGTATGAAGTTAGTCGCGCAGGTTGGTACGCTGTCACCTCTGATCACTGTTTTCATATTTATAATATTTATCAACATGTTTCTAGTTTATACATTCACAACACGTGTTTTAGTTTCATACAAGTGCGAATTATATATGTGCTAATAAATTATATTCAGTAGTGATTTAAATTGAATATTTTGATTGATATTACTAACTATTTGTGAATATTAGTGAAAAAAATTGTGCTTATATACTTTTTCAAGTGCTCCAATATAATTGAGGTTAACTATTCGTATGTATTATTTATTGATATAAATTAAAATACTTTTATTGAAGTTATATGTACTTCTTTAGGCGCGTTATGAAAAAATTATGAAAGTGAAATTTTAAGATGCGCGCGCATCATTGTCACACAAAATTCACAGGTTGAAGTTTTCCGCAAAACCGCTCATTAATTCTCGAAAACGATGCGCGCGCACACCGTCACGGAAAACCTACACCCTGAAGTTAGCTAGGTAGTCAACATTTTAGTTTTTCCAAACTATATAATGTTAAAAATGTCATATGTCAAGATGTCCGATGCCAGTTATAGAGTTTAGAGCTTTTTATACCAGTTTATGAGAAAGAATTTTATCTTGTTCCGCCAAAAAAGTATAACTTCTTACGTGCGTACATAAGTACACACACACTTTTTTTTTATGACGCACTAAACAGGTTTTGGCTTAAAATAGGTAGATGACTGGGTTTAAAAACCAAAACCTATTTAGTGTTACTTTTCCGATTTTTTTAGTGTGTGGACTCCCACATTCAAAACTCCGGCAAAACAACACACTTGTTTGCAATTCTCATCCGCGCCCACGAACATTTTCTCTCTAATAAGATAAAGAAGTTACATAATTATGCGTTGGCAAAGTTCAAAACTGCTATCTCTACACGCTGCCCCAAGCGAAGGAGGAAATTCGCGAAGTTATTCCACATTCCTACCAAATTTCTTCTAATTAAATTTAACAAGGTATTCGGACTATTCTGCACAACAAACTTTTATTGTCAATGTAACGCTTTGAGTGTTAGTAATATTTTATTTGCCGTTTTTTATCAGCCGAACCTGTTTGGAAAGCAAATTAACTAGATATATTTCTATCGTCTTTTGTACGCACAATTTTAGGGCAGGGTAAAATTTTGGGACCTTTATAATAAATATGGAACCTATTTCTAATAAGGCCTTCCCAAATTCAATCTCTGAAAGGGTGCGGAAAGGCTTGTCAATACGGTTAACCCTTTCTTGCTTGTCGAAAGCAGGTCAAGTATCATAGGCACTAAAGATTTTTTCCATTCAATCCGAATACATTATTTAAAATAATTTTGCATATATCTGGCAGGTAATATTTTGATCAAACGTTTTTTTTTAACAAGTAATATTATCCCAATCAATCCAGGGGTTTTCTGCAATTTTACTGCAAGATCAGAATTAGTAATTAAATTTTAAAATCCGACGGCCAAAACACGATACAAAGTAGAAAAAACAAGTTGAATTCGTTGATTGTCATTCTAGTCGCGGAACTTCTTAGATTTAAAAATGTGAACGGTATACATTTACTGACAAGTTTAAAATTATATAGTATGAAATTGAAACAACCTCTTTTTTTCTCATTTGAAAATGGCATTTTACGCCGCCATATCGTATTCATTTTTAGTTGTATAATTAAAAAAAATGGTCCTCGCCTTTTAAATCTTTTTATTTTGATATGACCCGAAGAATTTGAAAATAAAATTTTATTTAAGCTTGCACAATTCAAGTATTTTATGTACCCGGTGAAATTTGCGCTATCAAAACGAATCTAATGACGCATCCTTTATTTAAATCTGTTGTGTCTTTGAGTAGTTAAGAGCGAACATAGAAACGGGCATACATACTGATAATAACTGGTCAAACACAATACGCTTCGTGGCCACGCCACAGTAGAATAAAAAAAATACTACACTTAAGATTTACGTAATATTTGTTTCTTTTGAGACTGATACCTATTATGAGTAAAATATTATCTATCACAAAATAAAATAAGCAACTGTTACGGACACTAAAGAAAATAATAACATTCCTATCGAAGAAAATCTACAGAATATCTACAGAATTTTTCCAAATTGTCTCTCAATCGGAAAACTCGTTTAGAATTGAACCTTTCAAGGTTTTACAAATAGGGAATGGTAGCATTACAGACTAGACTCAAGAGAATCGCTACATTTGTCAACACGACGTTAAGGGACAACGATGACAAGGGTTCCTAAGTAAATGTGTTTCTTATTGTTTGGCACTTTTAAATGAAACTTATTGTTGTTTCATACATGTGTCGATACGCTGACAATGACAAAACATTTATTTCTTGGAAGTTCTGGAAAAGGATTCTAATTTAAGGTAAACGACACGTATAAAATTTTTCAAGTATAAAGTATACGGATAGTAAGTACTCATTTATTACTCGGTATTCTACATCTTCGGCAACTTTTATTTCAGTATTCGTACTCGGTCGAATAAATTGTTTTAACTGACGAATATAGTTAGGTTAGAGTAATAACTATAGTTAGGTTAGAGTAACATAGTGTGATGTAAAGTCAGTATCTCGAACAATGTTTTAAATCTATTTACTTAAACATTGTTAATTATAATATGTTTTTAGTTTTGCTGCACCCTTTCAGAGTATATTTTATTACCTACATATATCGACATATTCGTATACAACTACATTGTGCATTGAATAAATAAACACTCAGTGCATCTCGAGTTACGACTATTCATGTACCTAGATGCTATACAAGTATAAAATAAATTTATTTACTTGGTAGTGTTTAAATTCTTGTAATGTAGTGTAATATTCCTACTAGTTTCTAAACCTTTAATTTATTTTAAACAATCCGGTAAATAACAAAAAACGCCTTAAAGGACTTAGTCTGCTAAAACTAATTTATATTGTATTGCTGAATAAATATTACTTCGAGCTACATCAACATTATTGGGGCCAAACTTAGTACCTAGTAGAACTCCATCAAAGCACATATAACACATTACATGTATAGTGTACTCCGTCCGAAATCCATTCAAGTTTGGTTCACAAATGCCGTTCGATCTTACATTCGGACCTTCATTACGTTCAAACCCTAAACTATAAAGTTAGAAGTAAGTTAACCCATTCAAAGGCCAGTGGTAATTCTATAAAACTTTATAGATTAAAGCTAACTGATTCAAGTAAAAGTATTTGTCAAATAAAGAAACAAAATACTTTTTCTATCGCTAGCTCTGACAACTTATACAAGTAATTTAGATTTGTGGTAAATAGGTATATTCCTATTACAATGTTTTTCGATACGACGTAAGTCGAATGTAAGCAATACGAGATACTTACCTATTAATAACGAGAAAAACAAAATTGACAAAACTGGACTCATTAATATAGTGTGTAACTGATGACTCGTAAGCTAAATCCATTTGAATGTGGATTTGACCCTGAATCTTCCGCCCGAATACCTTTTTCATTTCATTTTTTTTTAATTACAGTTATTTTTTTAATTTTTGATGTTGAAATTGCTTTAATTTTTCCTATTATTCCATTATAAAATGAATTTGAGTACTGAAACTGATATGTTTGCTAAACAATGGTAATTATTTAAGTATTTCCAGGTTTTCTGATTGTTTCTAGTGGTTGTTTTAGTAAATGGGGAGATTGTAACGCAATAAATATTTTGAACTAAATAAAAAAAAATATTAAACTAAATATAAAAATAAAATAAAATAGGAATTTAAAATTTATAATTATGAGATCCAATGTTGGAATTGTAATGTTAATGTTTTTCCTGCTGCGATGTCGTTGCCATATGATATGTGTATAATGTTTAATCCTTTCCTTAATTTAATATCCAAAAACACGAATAGATGCAACCCTATATTACGCGGTTTATACCCTCCGAGTTCAAAACATAGTGTTTATCATAATTAATAGTTTGCGTAAATCATGACTTGAGTTGACGGAATAAGGGATCCAACGGACTATAAATTGTTAATAGGATTGTTTCGGATAAATATTCCTTAACTCGGCTTATCAAGCTGTAATAAGACGAATACAATATTCTCTGATGTTTTCCTTAATCCAGATTATTAAATACTTTGAGTAAATTAGGTCAATAACAACAACATCTAATATAACATTTACCTAGAGATAGAAAATTCATTAAATGGTTTTTTATAAATGATTTAATTTGGTAAGTGTCTTATGAGTGATGTAGGTGGGTTTTACTCTTCATGATATTTTCAAAGTTTTTTTTTAGTATTCGTCTAATAATTGCCATGGACTGTAGCAAATTTATCAAAATATTTCTAAGTTGTTTTAGTGGGCTTAAATACGTTTTATTTTATTCTCGTTTTTACGTATATTTAATTCATACCTAAGTATATATTAAAATCTTTCTGCTAGACTGATGATTATTTCGAAGACTTTGTTATATCGATTCAATATCTTTCAAGAATATTTCCAGAATAATTCAAGATAGCTAGACTAATATTAATACTGTCCAAAAGCACTCAAGATTCAGTCTTTATTACAGTAATATTTCCTTTCACGAGAGAAAGACAAAACCCGACATCAGTATAACTTATCACAATTCTGTCAGTATTTCTAATCATAGTAATTACTTCTTTGGCCAGCACGTTTTCTTGTATTAATATATTCTTTGGGCATCGCAAATCAAATTATGAGGGAACCGGTTGATGGTCTTAAGCTTTTTGTCCATTTTTCTTTGTCAAATTGATTGGTAACTCGGATATTTATCGTATTACGTACTTATTACTTTAGTTAAATTGATGAATATGCTATACCTATAAATAATTATGTTTCTAAATGTTTGTTAGATATAACTATATGTAGGGTGTATTCGAAAGGGTATATTTATCCAATAGGGGGTGAAGAGTACGTCTGGTATAAAATCAGTTTACAAAATTTCAGCTCAAAATTTGTGATTTTTATTTTTATTTTGGTCTAAAATTTTGTAAACTGACTCTATACCAGATGTACTCTTTATCCCTTTTAGATAGATTGTATACCCTTTCGGTAACACCCTGTTCAGGTATTGTCTTGCGCGGAACAAGTATGTTTGTGTGAGCCTGATGCAAGATGTCATTTTGGAATTTCGCAACTAAAATAACTTTTAAAGTGATTTTTACTTATATCAAAAACATTTTGATTATAAGATAGTTCGTAATGTTTGCCCAAATAACAATTTAAGTCCTACATAACCAACAATACAATGAATGTGATATTTTTTTTTAATAAATTTTTTTTTTGTTGGTATCGTGTCGACGTTTTCCACAGCAAGATACTTACTTTCCTAAAAAGTGTTTTTTTTACATCACAGAATTTAGTGTAATTTTTTCTTTAGTAAATATTAACTTTTCTTACTTTAAGTATTACTCTCCAAACACCAATTTCTTCTACTATTACACAGTACCTTACATTGTAGACCTTAAACCAGAGTGCCTCTGGAAAAAAAAATACTTTATTTTTTAATTCTTCTCTACAAAGTCTTGCTTCATAATCAAGTTGAAGCTTATCTTGTTTCTTTATTGTCATGTCTTGAAATATTGGCCGCACTGGCCTTGGGTACAAGGGTTTGAAGCAACCCGCAGGGACGAGTTATGATATCCTTGCCGCGATATCCCCACCGATGTCAACCGCAATCTTTTAGGGATATTTAATTACCTACTTTATATAAATTATATTTTATGAACGTCCTTTATTTTAGCCTTTATTTTTTGTTTCAAAAATTCAGCCTAAAAAATTAGTAAAAATTAAAGTGTGAACAAAAAAAGTAGATAAAAAAGGTGACTTTAACAAAATTTTACGAAATTTACAATCTCCTTCAGGTAGATTAATAAAAAATATTAGACATGTTTTCTTTTTTAAAAGTAACCAATAATTTTCAACGATACATTGTTTAAATATGTCTCATGACGTCACAATTTCGTACGTTTTGTGTAACATCGTGACGTAATTATCCCTATTAATGAACTTTCAGTCGCTTTATCTCCTTAGTTTATAGTTATTTTGATAAAGTAAAAAAACACGTGTCTAATATTTTTTTTTTTTATTAACTTACATGACGGACTTTAAAAAAGTTTAGTCAACATCCCATAAGTAAAAATCCCAAGGGTAAATTAGTTACGGACTAAATAGATGTTTACTTTTGTTAACCGGTCAAAATCCCTATTTTAGGTACATGTTTTCATAGTTAATCTAAGATGCCAATAACATTCAACGGTAAAAAGATATCACGAGAATATCTGCATTTAATGAAACAGAAATCGCCCACCTGCAGTTGCAAGGATTCTGCCCTGAAGCCCTGTAGTCCGCGATATTGATAAGCTAGTAATTTAGTTTGACTATAATTTTAAAGGTCCTTGAATCTCTTTAAGATAATGTCAGTTGCATTGCTCACTGATAGATATTCGATTAAAATGTTCAGTAAAATCTAAAGGCTTTTGCAAGGGGGGTTTTGCAAGAAAATTATAACATCATTTTGCATGACTAGACTTTAGTCAAACTCGAATAAGATAAAGCCTTTGTGATAAGATTATTGTGATGCACGTTCGTGATAGCGCAGACGCGTCTGCTACGGTCCGTCCAAATCCACCGCAAGTCGAAGTATACCCAAATCAGTTAAGTTTTCAAGACAGACACGGACCAGCAGGCTTACTACCGTAACTGGTTTGGTTTTGTTTTTGATTTTGATTCGAACTCGATTCGGTTCTCGATTTGATCCTGAATTGGTACTCCCGAACAAACCGAGATCCAGTTATAATCGAGTGTTATCAGCGTCGATGCAGTATACATGTGACTACGCCATCATAAAGTTCTAAAACTCTTCAGTTTATTCAGTTTGACTAATAGAGTACCAACTCGATCTCAATTCGATTGAAACAGAACTCGATGCAATGAGGGGGCAGGGCGCACTGTGGGTGAACCTCGGTGTGACGTCCGTTACGTTGGCCGTGCCGGATGATTCGCAATATCGCGCACAGTGGGAAGCCGGCTTAACAATGTAGATAGTTTGAGGATGTGGTACCTAAATTATATCAAAAAAATGTGTAAAATGTAACCTTTAATTGTTTTGTTTTAAGTGTATATATAGTTAAGTTTGTATATATTTAAAATTGTAAATAATATTTAATAAAGAAACATGAAAAAAAACCTTTAATAAAAAACAACATTTAAATTCGTATACAAATGACGAAGATATCAAGCAAAATACATATAAACGTATTCTTCATCTCCTCCTTTTTTGGAAGTCGGTTAATAATTTTAACTTGAACAGCACTTACCGTAGATAAAGGACGTTTCAGAATGAGCCATGTTTAAGCCCACGAGGACCTTTTTTTAGAGAGTCCGTTTCTTTAGCAGGAAGTTATATTCGGTTAGAACATCTCCCTGAGGAAGATCCTGGAAGCGAATTTATTATTTTTTTAGATACTGCCCTTAGTACTCAGTTATGTAAGGGATTATCTCATACATATTTTATAACGGACTGTTTAAATTTTTAATAATTAACTTTTCCTGGATGCCTATTTTTAATTTTCCTTCCTTCCTATATTAAATCACTATCTCATTAAGTACCTCTACTGGAAAAATATTAATAAAATTTTATTGAACGAAATCAATTATTTTATATATAAAGTTTATATTATAATGTCGTAGTGGTCTAGCGGTTCAATGATCGAACTTTTTTATATGTACTTTCTTAATTATTTTTATTCATCGTTGACAATGGCTGCAGGAAAATATCGTGAGGAAAATGGATACCAAAAATTTAAATCTGAAATCGCCTACCCGCAAGTGAGCAAGCGTAGTGATCAATGCTCGTTCCTCCTCTGTATAAAATAAGGCCTGAGCCAAGCAGTGGAAGATTTATGCGGTTATTATTATATTTATTTTCTTGTCGAGAATTTATTTGGTACTACCATACACACCAAATATTAATTGTCTTCTATTTCCATAGTTTCTCTTTAAAGAAAAGTTTATACAACATATTTTTCCAACAAACCCTTGGATTGTTTATTAATTGCCTCACAAACCTTTCATCAAACATGTCAATCTATAAGATAGACATCATCAGATTCTGACGTGAGAAGAGAGACATGTGTGTATGATGGAGCTTGTCCATCCTATCATACCATCACTCAGCTACAAACAGTTGATTGGAAATTCCCTGTTACAGAGTGACATGTTTGCCTGACTCTTTGTGTGAAAGACGTTTTGACTCGTTTGAACTGTGTTTGTACGGATCAAAATGTCGTAACTGTGAGTTGTGTTAAGTTAGATTGTGCTCTCTGAGGCTTGGGCAAAAAGGTAAACTAGTCTTGAAAAAACAAATTCAAACGAAATCGTAAACTGCACAAATGAAAAAGTTTGTGTAAAAATAATTTACTGGTAGAGAATGCCTAAAGCATTAAGTCCGCCATTGTACAGTTTTTTTTTTGTGTGTATAAAGTTTAAATAAATAAATAATTTAAAGCATTTTAGGCTAGGTGCTTAGATTCTGTATTCGGTATTTTATGCATAATCGTACGCTAATAATGTATTCCTATTGTTATATGACTTTAAATATGCATGCTCTAAATTATTATATAATATCTTAATTATATTTCAGTTAAACCGCTGCATACTTACCATGCATATCGATACTAATCATAATGGTATATGTATTTTTGAAAATAAATTAAAGATATAAAAAACAAACTAATCGATATATTCGGCATTATAATCTAAAACGAGTAAACATGTAATGCGTATCGATTTTATATCGAAATAGTATCGATAAATCGTAATATTATTCAGCTCACATCCAGTTTACATAACTAAGGGATCGGACACACTTTCGCAAAGCTATTCGTCATACAAATAGCATATTGTTGGAAGTTTCAATGTAGATTTATTTTGAAAACAAAACAATGACGCACGTTTGTCCTAAGAATATGTTGCTGAACAGCTAATATTTTGTTTTCCATATAAAGTTATGTTCAAAAAATTGCTCTGTTTTTTTGCGATTAATTTTAATAACTGTATAAAATAAATTTGTTTTATTGTGCAACATTCGCATAAGAAATCGTTATAAAAACAAAATCTATTTCACTCCAAAGTAGTGTTTTTGGATTATTATTTGATTGAAATACCTTTGATTGAGTTGATCCTTACTGACAAGACCATCATAATTCAATTCATTCTATCCATATCTGTATATATTTCGATCTATATTTTACCAAATATCTTAAGTGGTAATTCAAATTTCAGCCCGTAACCTCTCTCTCTAGTAGGTATACTAATAAAACTAGAAATATTTCACCAGTGAGCAATAAGCCTTAAGCCTCACTTGAAGCAAGGCTATTAAGTATCAGACCGCGCGTCAACACTTAGATGTGAGTGCACCTAGAGAGATACTTACTGTGATATTTGAAATAGGACTCTGAATTGAGGACTTAGATTTCTAAACCACTTAGGATTATCTTAAGTATACGTAGCATAATTATGTGTCTGATTTAAGGAATCGATAAATCATCAAACAAAAAACATCTTGGATCTCCATATTTATGGCTTTAAAAATAAAAAAGTGCATCGATACCTTTTGATTTGACATTTGGCAGAACGTTGCATTTTATTATGCTCATGTTTTATTTCTTTTTAAATTTGCTTTAATAACACAATGTGCTAACAGTATGCTACAAAATATGTACAAAATATAGTTTTATATGGTATAAATATTACTATATAAATTACAGTATGTTTATGTCTCGGTATGTTTACAAATGGTCACCCATCCACGGACTAACCGCGGCGAGTGCGGCTTAACCTGTAATATCGGTCAAACCGTACGGCTTACACTTTGCCACGAGCCCCTATTTATTTTAAAAGTGTAAAGTTTTAAATAACTGGGGTAAATTCATGCCTAGTTTAGTAACAAAAATCTTTTATTACTAAGTAAATATAAGCTGAGAAAGGAAGGGACTTGATCTAAGAATGGAAATATTTTCTTTAAGTTTGCCGATGCTTCGATAGTTTATATTTATTTAGGCGATATTACTTTCTAAGAATAGTCGGTCTATATAAGTTTAGGCCAAAAATAAACACATTTAATTCAGGATTCAGAAAGTAAAATATTATGTAGAAGTTTTCTTCTTCATTTTTAACATTTTATTCGTTTTCTTTTATTAATTTAGATTTATTGTTTGAGTCGAATCTTTTGTTTCATTTCTCTTTGTCATTGGGTTTAGTTCTTATTTTATTAGCTTTCATTTTGATTCCAATACCATCTATTGTTTCTTCATACATTACATATATTCGATTTGCTTTTCCCGTCTCTTTGTTTTGCCTGATATTGATATTTTGTGTATACTGCTCATCTTTGCGCATTGCGGCCCATCTTGCTTTATTTTAGACATAATAAATAATTAAAAAAAAAAGAATTCCCCGACAAATTGTAGACAAAACAAGTCTTATTGAAACATACACATCATGCTTTTTCATTTGATACCCCCTTTGAGTATATTTGAAAATATTACATTTTTCGTATCTAGTAAAACATAAATCTAAGCGCCAGCGCCAAGAAACTAGCTTTCAAATAAATAAAAACTACATCCAAATCGGTTCTCTCGTTTACGAGCTTCGGTGTCAGAGACAGGCAAACACACAGACACACATAGCGGTCAAACTTATAAAACCCCTGTTTTTGCGTCCAATTTATTATTATACACTCAATTCTTAAATGACCTACCTATAATTTATTTAGAATAATACTCATATACAGACTACTCGAGCATTTCCTTATAAAACCAGTCAAGCCTGAAATACCATAAAAGGTTTTCAAGAAAAAGAGCTTACATTTTTCTGAAATCTAGCGATAAATTAAGCTTTATTTTTATTATGAGTACCTATTCTGAGTAAACTACAACGTACTCTAGTATTCTTAACGGTAGGTTAACAAGTAAACAGTAGTTAGTTCCGTCTAAAACTTGAATAGCTTGCTTTAAGAATATTAACCGATGTATTTGAGTTTACATCATTGGCAGTACGTAAGTAAATATAAATGAAGGTAAATAGGAATGGATAGTTAATAAGCGCTGTGCTTACAACTTAAATTTTGCTTCTGGTGATAAGTGTACACAGTAGAGCCAAATATGAATTAAAATATTTCTATAATTAATTTATTTTTTTGGGAGCTGGAGCATATTACCTTTACGTGGATAATAATCTTCAAGCTGAGAATAGCGCTTATAACACTATCCTAAATTTCGTCCAAATTAAGTCACTGAATTTGGAAGCCTAAAAAGCATAACCCTGTCAAAGCATTTAATATAGTCGCATTTAGGAAGACTATATGCGATTACATTTTTTTTTTAATTTAGGACTGATTTATTAGGATAGCGTAATAAGCGCATAAAACCCAGATCCACCATATTCACAATAAAAAAATAATTTTCTGCAGAATTCATGCTAATTCTTTTCATATTTTTTAAAGCTAACCTAAAGGTTAGCTTCAAAAAATATGCTTGCTTTATTGTTCTAGTCTTAAAAGACTAGAACAATAAAGCAGAAAATTTACTAACAACCGCTACACTAAGCAAATCCCACAACCACTTAAACGTACTAAACACAAATGTTGAGGCGAGACCACCGAATAGAAGCCACGACTAATTTGAATGTCAAAACAGTATCATTGAGTACACTAGACTAAATGAAAACAGGGGCCGAGTGAAACGATTATCTAGTTGAATCGAGATTCGATTCAAATCGAGAGCCAAAGAAAAGAGCGCCGTAATTGGAGCTATTAATTCAGTGGGCATATTATGTGGTAGTGTTGGAAATATCAAGGTTTGGGGATAGATAACAATCTGAGGCCGTTTCGGCTTTGTTGTGGGATGCGAATTTGATTAACACTCGACATAACCAAACTATTACGGAGTGAAAACCATTTGAAGAAACCATTCAATAAACTTTTATCTATTATTGTGCTAACATTTTGAATTCATGAAGTCTCCAGTGGTAATAGTTTTGACGTGAAATGGGCGAGCATTTTTAAGAAAATGTAGCCAGCTCAATGGTTATTGCCTACTTAACATGCTGAAATATTCTTGTCTGACCATTAATATGTATTAAGTTTATTTGGTACTACACACGTATCTATTTTGAAAATACTGCTGGCGTCTGCTGTCAGAAAATTTTCTAAGAAGCAATGCCTTTGTACCTATTTTTCCGTGTACAAATATACAAGGAAAATTAGGTACTAAGGTAGTGTCCTATGTTTGTTGTGTGAACATATTTTTTTTCAGGGGTGTATTAATACAAGCTTTTCATAACCAGGGAAATGCAGAGAAAGTGCTAAACATAATTATTATATATACAAATAATGAAACAGGGTTAATTTTCTCTCTAATTTGTTAGATACAGGGTGTTACCGAAAGGTTATATCTAACAAAAGGGGTGAAGAAATCGTTTGTTATTATTTTTGGTGTCAAATAATTGATGCGAAAAAAAAAAAAAAAACAATTATTTAATTAACTCATTTTGAGCTGAAATTTTGTAAACTGACTCTATACCAGATCCACTCTTCGCCCCTTTTGGATAGATATACCCTTTCGGCAACAACCTGTATACGATATTTCGTTTTTAAAAACCAGCAAACATCACATAATTTCACAAATTTCTAAATCCCGAACAAATCCGTTGAAAATAGTTGGTGAAAGCAAAACGATGCGATGTTACATATCAAGTGTTGTTTATAAAACGACTGGTCGCAAGCTCTTGTAAACAAAATGAATGCGCTGAAACAGATCGAATTGATTCACGATTCAATTTCTATTGGATCAAAGTGGGCTGTTACAATCGTTTTGCGGAGAAGCGTTTATTGAACGAAAATTTCTATCCTGTCTTTATTTCAATTGATAGTTTTGGTTTACAGTTAGTTTCTAGTTGAAGAATTCTGATTTATTTTTGTTGATGTGTATTGTCTTATGTATGATTTTGTATTTGCAGTATCAATTCAAACTGCCATTTCGTATAATAAGTTTTTTTGTTATGTAAACTTAAACATTGTTACTGTTTCAAAAGTTTTGTATACAAACAATAAATAAAAGTATAGCTATGTTATGGATAACAATTTCTTAAATTGCCAATTTTGTTATAGAGACGTTTAGCATTTTTATATATATAGCATTACATTTTTGCATACGAAACGTCTGAACAATAGTATATGCATAAATCTAAAAAGTTTTTTAGTGTGACGCGCTAATTTCTTAAAAAAGCAGTCGAATTTCGAAAAATCTTTTTGATAGCCCAATACTCGAGGAAGACTATAGGCTATACATCACGTTACTTGCTTAGAAGAAATTCAAGGCGAGTGAAACCGCGGGGCAGAGCTAGTTAACTCAATTACAGCTGACAATAACAAAGAAGGAAACAAAGTAAGCAGGTTATTGTATTACAAAAACAATACAACTATGAATTCTTGTACAATCTAAGTTAGATTGCAATTCCTTTCTTTGCTTCAGCCATTGTACCAATAAGGCTCCCTCGCTTTGCATAATGTGGCAGTACAGAAGACTCGGTGAGGAACTGTGCCTTCAATTGATTTCAGACAGCTAAACAGAAATTCTAAATAACATCTTAGTTAAAACAGAGAAAATTGAAGGATTTATTTCTGCTTGTTTAATTTGAGTTACATTGTAGAGTAGCAAATTTTTGAAAATATATTTTTTACCGGAATGTGCGACGCGAGGAGGTTAATGTGTTTAGCAGCCTCTATTTCAAATTATTACTTAAAATCAATATATAATTATATCGGTATCTAAAGCACATTTTTTTTTAAATCTTTCTTGCATTTTTGCGAATTTCACAACTTACCCTAGAAAATAATTACATCCAAAACACATCATAATTTTGCGAAGCAAGCAGTATAAAATTAAATCTTCCCCCGCATTTTGACTTGAGTCAAACTGGAAGCTGACTGGAGCAAAACGGAAATCTAATATCTTCCTTGGCTTGGTTCGTTACTTCGATGAAATAAGATTTATATTCAATATGGCGGCTATAGATTGGGAGATGATTTCGATTTTGACGATGATTGATTTAAAGAACAGTTGTAATCAAGACATAACAACAAAAAAAGATCAGGAAACTAATTTGTTTTGAATGAAATGAAAGATATACTGTATAGAACTTGTAAATAAAGGATTAGAAAATATTATATATGACTGGCCTGTTGGTCTAGTGGTTAGTGACCCTGACTGCTAAACCGGAGGTCGTGTGTTCTATTCCCACCCAGGAAAAATCTTTGTGTCTGGGTGTAATTGATCTAGGTATAATAATAATATAAATATAATATAATATGTATGTATTTAGAAATATATAAGTATGTTTATCAGTTGTCTGGTTGCCATAATACAGGCTCTGCCTAGTTTGGGATCAGATGGCTGTGTGTAAAAGGTCCTTAATGTTATATTACATTATAACATGCTTGATAATCTTACCAATATTAAAAATACGAAAGTTTGGATGGATGGATGAATTAGATGTTTGTTACTCAATCATGATAAAACGGTTGAACGGATTTGAATGAAATTTGGTTCATGGATAGTTTATTACTACTTTTTATAGTCATCATTGCCGCCATTTTTTATCAGCACGCGGGTGAAACCTCACGGCAGCTAGTATATTATTTGAACCAATTGAAATTTTATTCATGGTCCAAAAATAAGTTTCATGACAAATTACAGGGATTTTAAAAGGATATCCTCATTTAAATGCAAGATAGAATCTGGCACGAATTATAAATATTGACAGCACCCTAAAATGACCCCATTACACGAGTTTAACTTAAAACGGTTGTTCCGACAGCGAGATATTATGGCAAATGGTTATTTGGAAGTTTTCCTATATTTTTCAATTACTCCTAATGGTCTGCCGCCTCATTCAAGATTAAACTTATTT
Source organism: Diachrysia chrysitis (assembly GCA_932294365.1). Lineage (NCBI taxonomy): Eukaryota > Metazoa > Arthropoda > Insecta > Lepidoptera > Noctuidae > Diachrysia > Diachrysia chrysitis. The sequence continues at coordinate 8,190,351 of OW028661.1, forward strand.
CTGCTGATGGGTTTGCTTAGAAATTCTTAAGATTGTTTACCCAACTTCACCAAAAACGGTTATTAGAGGGGAAAACAAAAAAATCAAATTAATTTTAGGTGTCGTTTAAAAGTTAAAACGGTTGTAACCCTGAGTTTAGGCACATTTAGTCTTGGAGGCGATTCTTTTTTGTTTTGTTTTTAGTATCTTTGACTGCAACCATTTAATGTCGTTAAAGTGAATAGAGATGGTATTGTAAAAATTAGGATCATTGTTGTTACACGAATAATTTAATTCGTTCATTACCTACTGTTAGTACATATTAATTAATACAAATTGTCATTAATCATCATAGAGTCACGCTCCGAACTTTATGTTTATTTTATATAACATCCAATATACAGTATAAGTTCTTCAGTGTTTGTAAACAACTTGAAAAAAAGGAGGTTTATTTGTATGTTACGCGATTATGGATCGTTTTCAAAAATTGTTTTTATCATCGATAGGGTGGGTATACCTCAGAGGTGGATCATATTAATTTCATTAAAGTCGGTTCCTTTTTAAATTGATGTGTTATAAATTATCGTATTTTTCAAAAGTCTGGAGAATATATTTTTTTACCGCGTCTTAAAAAAATGCCTTATGTAAATCATTGAAAAAAATGTATTATATTTTTTCCAATAACGTTTAGCAATCATTTCTTCGTAAAACTAGTTCTACCTGCTAAGTTCAAACAGTCTCTGCCAAGATTTTATGTGATTTCGGTCGGACTTGGCAATGGGATGCATCCAAAACATGTGCGGTTTACTAACTGATGTTCAAAATATGTTACTGAGTTTTGTATTCTATGTTTAGTAGGATAGGGTGGAGTTTTGTTTGTGTTGAGGTATCTGTGTGGTATCTGGTGATGTTTACAGCTTGCTGCCAAGTAGCGTTTTATTTAAATATTGACTGGCGTGAGCTTTCCTAAGGTTGGCTTCAGACGAATTTTGTTAGACCGGATACTGTTTGCTATATTAAGGGGCGAAATCATAATTATAATGTCAAAAACTATGTTACTATGTAACATAGTTCTCCGTGATCAAGTTTAAAATATTCTAATGTCGAAGATAAAATGCCGAATGTTTTTGCCTAAAATGCGATCAGTTGGTGAAATATGATTCGGAGCATTGAACTCAATTAAACGCGAGAACTTAGATTATCATCTTCAACTCGCGTTCATAATATTTACTCGTAATTTACGCCCTTAGTTATATTGATTCGATTGCATCAATCTGCTAATCATAAGAATCTAATCTGATCTGTTAAGCCCGTCTTGTCCCACTGCAGGGCAAAGGCCTCCCATTCCCGCTTCTACGCACTTCCATCCTGAACTACAACGGGCCAGTCCTTTAGATAGGATTCAACTTAGTCTCTCCATCTTCTTTAATCATATAATAAGAACAGGTAATACATTTTTTTTATACTGCCCTTTTTTATGTCCGTTGGAAACCGTTTTTTAGCCGACAAAAATCATCGGTCGGCCGCCTGAGATCTGCCTTAAACCCTGAATATTTATTCGGCACTAGGAATTGCAAATTTGTAAAAAATGTCCCTGACAATTTTATAGTTTCATGGCATGAAATAACGGAGTTTTATGGAAGCTTTTAACTTGACTTTGTAGGTTAAGTTAAGTTTTATTCATACTTGCGTTTCTGATTAAGCAACATTATTTAGTCTTTCGTATATGGGATATGGTCTACCAAACAAAAAAAAAATCATCTTATTTTTTTTTTTAATATTTTGTAGTGATTTTTAAATACGTATATTTGATCTAATCCGAATTTTTCCCAAATCAAATTTAATCATGTAACATGATCATTTATTACCTAGTGTAGCTTCCATTCGTTCCATCGAACATATGTCACCGTCTCATAAGATATTTATATTACGAAACACATGTGACTCCGTTTCCCTGACCCATTCCAAGGGTTGCAGGCAACCGCAGGGAAGTTTAATACTTCAAGGGAACTTCTAAAAGAACGTAATGGTAGCTTCGGGAAGAAAGTTTTGTTTTGTGTTCAGCGTTTATAAATGTTATAACTTATTAAAAGGATTTCTTTTGTTGTGGCCATTATTTGACTTACTAACCCTAATAAAGATATAAAAAACCGAATTAATACACTTTATACAATCTATTATAACAATAGAAATATGTTTGTAATTGATTTGTAGTTGACCCGTAAAATATTATATTGACATAAATATATGTGTCTAAAAAAATCTGGAGTGGGGAGTGGCCCTCTCACTCTCACCTAGCGGTATAACAAAATGCTTACGACCTATTGTCAGACCTACCAAATATACACAATAAGTTTTATAAAAATCGGTTAATGCGTTTCGGAGGATTTCCATAACAAGCACTGTGACACAGTTTTTTTATATTTTAGAAAAAGATTGTCCTTCTCATACACCTCTAATTCAAGGTAGATAGTTACAAATATATACAAGAGTGTAGTAAAAATAATATTAAGAGTAAAATTATTATATTAAATATAATGATATCTCTCTAACCTTCAAAGACAGATAAAGTCCATTATCTATAATTTTCTGAACTAAATTATCAAAACTAAACGATTTTTTTATTTCTTTACATACCAAGAAAGTCAGTAAAGGTACTGCGAAAACCGATGAGGTCCTCCTAAAAAAGGAGTTTGTACTTCAAATACCATAACTCACTCCTGACTAATTGAAAAGGAGGGAATTGCCCGCATGAAAAACGATGATCCCAGGGTCTTAAGCTATGGGGATAACCCGTGGTTTTCGGTAATGGTCCTTCTAAATAATGGATGCCTTTAACCGAATGGTTGAGATACAGTTAAATTAAATTATGGAAGCAACTTAATGAATGTAGGTATATTACAGAGCATAGTTTTGCGATAAGGTAAATAAATATATGGGGCCGCTAGTTTTCATTAAAATAATAATAATACCAGCCTATTAATGTCCCACTGCACAGGCCTCTTCTCATGTAGAGAAGGCACGAAAATTGATCACCACGCCTGCTCATTGCGGGTTGGTGATTTCAGATTCAAATTTTTGGAATCTAAGTTTGCTCACGATGTGTTCCTTCACCGTTTGCCAATGGTGTCTCAGAGTAATTAAGAATGTACATATAACTTTATAAAAGTCATATTGGTACTGTCCATAGTGGTTTCGAACCTGCAACCTTGTGCATACAAATCCGTTCGTTCAACCGCTAGGCCACCACGACACAAAATAATATTTATCTAATATTTTCGTGTATTATTAATACTTGTGCAGTAAAAATATAAATACAGTTAGGTACCAGTTAACAAAACTATAATGGTTGCAATTTCATATTATATTTAAGAGATGATTCCAATTATTAATTAAGTTTAAAATACGCCGAAACGCCGGCACCCATATTGGGTTAAATAAAATTATAACTATTTAAATGAATAAGGATTAATTTACATTTTACCTATCAAATTTCAATTATTAAAAGATTATTGGCGGTTGCTATCGTTACTGAGTTTTCATTACGCTATGGTTATTACTATAATAACAGATTTAATTGTGAAAGATAAGTAGTAAACACATAAAACAGTTTAAGAACTTTAAATTTAACATTTTATTTTAAATGTTTTTTTTTATTAAGTAATAGTTGACTGGGTATGAAAACTAAAAATTTAATTAGTCCGTAATAAAAAAAACAGTTATGTATTTGTTACTACTTTAAATACCTAAAAACTAAACAGAGCGTATCAAAGTTCAGGAGTGGGGCCTAATTACGTCACGATGTTCCAAAAAACGTACGACACCGCGACGTCATGCGATACTTCAAATTGTCGTATCGTGGTAAGTTTTTAGTTAGGCAAAACAGTAATAAATACGTGTCTAATATTTTTAAATAAACTACGTGACGGGCATAAAACAAAATGACACCAAGCCTATTAGGCATTTAAACATAAAGAAAATTAATGTCTTGTTGGAATTATTTAATACCAATGTATTCATTACTTTATAACTATATAACATCTTAAATTATTAACCAGTACACACAAAAAAAGGCCATAAAAAGTCAACAAACAGAAAAGAAGTTTCCCAAAAACGGTGATACTCGCAAAGTATAAAACTTGGGTCGAATAAGAATAGCCGATTTAGCCAGCTGCCGAGAAATGGAAACAAATGGGCAACGTTGAAAAAGATGGCCGCCACTGGACTCTGATGGACACGCCATAGTAAATCAGTCTTAGGCTCAAGTTGGGGAATCATTTGAAGTGAAGTCATTTTTTTAAACACACAAGGGTATTTCACGTATTTTTTTAACCGTGGACCATCAACACACTAAAACTAGTCGTTGTCCTATCAATCTATACAATTTCCTATAAAAACACCATATAAATTTTAGACATTTTCCGTGTAGTTTTGCAAATTTTCGTCTATGCAAATCTTGACAGTACACGGTTGCCTGGAAGAAATTGGCACACGTGCGTTTTTTATTTTTATTTTCAACTAAGTATTAACTTTATTTAAAAGTATTAGCATAGGTTTACCGGAATTAATTGACTTATGATTTATCTATACTAATATTATAAAGCTGAAGAGTTTGTTTGTTTGTTTGAACGCGCTAATCTCAGGAACTACTGGTTCGAATTGAATAATTCTTTTTGTGTTGGATAGTCCGTTTATTGAGGAAGGTTATAGGCTATATTACATCACGCTACGACCAATAGGAGCGGAGCATAAATGAAAAATGTTGCAAGAATGAAAAACCGTTGAAACTAAAACACGCGAACAAAGTCGCGGGGGGGACAGCTAGTAAACATATATAACCCCATCTCAATAAATTTCCAATACCAAATTATCGCCTGCCCTAAATAAATTTAATTGAGTACCCTCGTCCAAATTACTCTCCAGAGTGTTGCCATTTAGTGTCGTTATAGCTTGTGTATATGGACAAATTTATATAAGGCAAGGTTACAAGAATTAACCCCCTACTGCTCAGTTTATTGTGAATGGTTGTACAGAAAAGATTAATAAGGTCTAATGCGTTTATTAGTTTTATGGCTTATTTAGGCAAGTATGACACTATAATGGCCGAATACGGAAAAGTCACTTATTTTGAAGTCGCCGTTAACTATCATGCTGTTTCTGTCACTTTAATGTGTAATTTAGTGACTGAGAGACATGTAAGAACGCCTCAAAGTTAAGTTACGTTACCTATAATACTTGAGTTATTTCTGACAACATGATATTCTTAACTTTATCATTCGGCTTAGATGTTTCGTCTTTTAATGTCATTGCATTAATTAATTTTGTATTGTTACAGGTACGTTCGTGTGTTATTGCTTTACATATATAAGGTAAATAAAAAACAACTACGTCGATCGACGGTATCGATCGATGGTGAAATGGATTTATTGATGACTAGCTGTTTTCCATGGCGCCGCCCGCGTGGATATCGGTTATTAGTGGAAAGAAGTAGCCTATGTCCTTTCTCAGGCTCTAGACTATCTGTGTACCATAATTTCTATCTGTGTATCATAAGTTTTACTCATTTTAGTTTCCATACATTACGTCATACATCAATCTTATCTTTATTTATATAAAAATGATTCCCTGTAATTTATGTACGCGCATAACTTCCGAACGAATGCACCAAATTGGGTAATTCTTTTTTCTTGTGTTCGTAATTGTAAGGACAAGATTTGTATAAAACAAAATTAAAAATAAAAACTATCAATTTTTTTTATCTCTTAATACGACAAGTGAGTTACTGAATGTGAAAATATGTAGGTAGGTAGGGTAGTTAGGTAGGTAGGGAGGGTAGAGGTAGCTAGGTCAATCAGTTGACGGAATCGAAACCGCAGGCACAGCTAGTAATAAATAATTTTAACAATGACGCAGACTGCTTCACTCAAACTAATTGGATGGGACATTAATGTGAAAAGTTACTGTAATATACGAGTAATCGACGAACCGTGAGTTTGTAAGTAATTTGCTGACAAACTAACTTTATATTAATAAAGGAATTAATGATTAGGATAAAATAAAAAATAGCAGTTAGTTTTTTCAGGTTACGTACCCGAGAAGTGTCAACAGGACTTTATGACTAAGCCTTTCTTTCCATCCGTCCGTCTCTCTGTCAGCGTGCTTTACTTCATCAACCGTAATAGGTAGAGAGTTATCATTTTCACAAGTTTTTTCGTTGCCGCTATAAAAACAATAGGGATGTTTCCTGGGTATGAAAAGTTAAAATCTTTTTAGTCCGTCAGTTAGATAATAAAAAAATATTAGACACACATTTTTTCTTTTATCAAAACGATAAAAAAATACAAAGATACAGCGCTTTACAGTTTCGGAGTGGAGGCTTATGACGCCGCGCTTTGGTAAAAATTGTAGCGAGGAGTGACGTCACGCGAAATTTCCGTTGTCTGTATTTTGATCATTATTTGTTTGCAGGAAAAAAGAAAAAATACGTGTTTAATAAAATTCAATAATCTACCAGGCGGACATTAAATAAAAAATAGGAAACATGCCTATTAAAGGAGACTCTTTAAAATGGTAGGAGACCCTTCATGCGCGAATCCAACTCGCATAGCCGTTTTTTTGGAATATATCAACCAATTTCTTTCTTCTGTTACGCTTTAAATCTAAGTAAAATTACAATGAAGCTGTAGACTTTAAAAAAAAATATACAATATTTATTTTATTCTTTAAAATGTAATGTATTCGAATAATTAATAATGAATGACAAACGATCATTTGTAAAGATAACAAAAAATCTTTTATTAAATCTAGTACTAACTGGAACCCGTTTATTATATTTCAAACACAATTTTCTCTGACATCATTAAAAATTCTTCGAATTCACAAAACATAATATTCATTGAATTCTGGTAACTCCAGATTTACACACACACACACACACACACATACATATTAAATAACAAAAAGAAAACAAAAGATTTGCGGATTATGTAATCATTAAATAGTATAAAACTTAAAAAAAATCGTAGCTGGACTTAGAGAAACTTAAAAAAGTGCCTTACTAACAAACCGCTGAAATAACAAATAACTATTATAGGCCTTATTTAAAAAATCTCGGTATTGTTTAACAACTCCTTAGCAGGTTCTAAACACCGTTGAGATTTGCAGAGAAGCCACAATATAAAACCCAAAAGATTTCGACGACATCTTTTCATTCGACCAAATGTAGCAATAAAATACCCCATGTTCCAATTGCGGGCCCACTAAACCAGTTTGGTATTTTTGTCCCTATTACCCAATTACGTAGGACAGTGGCCGGGTAGTGGGTACAATGTACCCTCGTCATGGAAAACCGCAACGCTTTATTTATGGTATAATTGACCCTGACACCTGCCTAGCCTTCGGATCTTAACAGATTGAATAGTGCGAATGAGTCTCGTCTATGATTGGTTAGAAATGTAATTAGATTCGTGTTATGATTGAAACTAGAGTGTAGGCGAACGGGTTTTATCTAACGTTGCTTGTTATATTGATCTTGTAGTTGGTTTTGGCAGGCTTGGGTATAAGATTTCCTCTAGATATCCTTAGTAGATTTTGAGGGTTAGCTGCCCCCATGGCCTATATCCTCAGAAGGCTTTGAACATTCATGTTAGGGATTTAAATATGACTATTTATATATTTTTTTTAATAATTTGTATTTTATGTATTTTTTTTTTCTTTTTTTTTTAATATTTTTTTGTGCTTAAGGTATCGGATCCGATGGACCGTCATCGACGTTAAACGATACGCAATTTGTGTCTTTACAGTGTTTTTTATAAAGCGATTATCGCTTTAGTTGACAACACTGCCATAGCATATAACCATAGTAGTGGTTGCAGCTACTAATTGTTTAATTTAAAGAAAAACACATGTCCGAGATGTTTTTTTTTTTCTAAAATATATTATTCTGTCGGACATCGGATTCTTCTAAAAAAATAAGATGAATATAATAAAACGTAAATATGTACCTTCAGTCTGTAATTATAATTGCAGGAAAATTTACGCAAAATACCCGAAATTTCTACGCCTTATCGCCTCCATAATTAGGTACGTTCAAATCGGTTTCTTTAATGATAATTATTTTTAATTACATAATCAGCAAAGTCAAATTAAGGTCTTTATTATTGTGGAAGATATTTAGGTAGGCTTTCTCGGTATTTAATATAAGCCAGTACATTAACGTCTTGTGCAAACAGTTGATGTTATTAAAAAATATATTTTATGCTAATATTAACTTTCTACTTTTTGTAACAAAAATTAACTGTTCAATGTTATTTTTAGCAGAGGTAATTTAAAGTATTCTTATAATAATGAATATAATGAAAATTAGAGATACAGGAGATATAGTTATTCTTCTTTTTTCGTGTCGATGATTATTTAAAACAAAACGGTTTACTCACGCTTATTCTTTTGTTTTATATAATCAGAATAAAATTAATATTATGTTAACAAAAAAGTTTTTGATGTTTAATAGTAATTAATTAGTATGATGGAAGTAATGACATTTCGTGAGCTTACTTGTGTTAAAAACATCCAACATTAAATAAATAGGAGGGATAAACAATTCCTATTAACAAACATGAAATAATATAAACATTTATTAATGGTACCGTTTCAATCCCAAACAAGACTTAAACTTATTGTGAGTCACTGAATAATCCATTAATATCAGAATTAATTACAACTGTCTATGCGAATGCTATTTATTTAGCCCCCAAAGTTTTAATGAAAACATTTTTAAGTAGTACACTCGACCGCAAATCGATGGTAACTACAACATACGAATTTTAACTTTACTGCCTTAACATTAAGAACGATATTGACGTCAAATAGTTACTTAGTTGCGTTATCGACTGTACCAAAAATTTTAGCATTATAATTTAAATCTAATTTGGGTTTTGTTGAGTGCTAAACCTATTTTGAAATGCGGAATTTTATCTGGATTAAATAAAACGTTTTCTTAATTATCTTTGTACGATTTTCATCTCTTCTATTTTATTTTTAGGTAGGCGGTTTTAATACTATTGCAAAATAATACCTACTCATCTTTTAAAAATAGTTTGGTATTATATTTAGAACAAGCGACACGCCCCGGTCTTGCTCAGATAGCAAAGCGATATGTTACTCAAGGAAAATGTAGCATTTTAAGAGTAAAATATTTTTTGAAATCCATACAGTAGTTTTTATATGTATTTGTTACAAACATACAAAAATACAAATATTTTATCTTTATAATATTAGTAAGTACAGATAGCGTTTTATTGCTTTGTTATTGGAGCAAAATGTTAAAAGGTAAAAAAGTAATGACGTCTCCTTTTTGTCAGCAAATTATTATTTTTTTCTATTTATCTGTCAGGTACAAAGTTTATTACCAGGACGATAATTATTTTGTACTAAAAGGCTTTTACGCCGTATCTCACTTTTATTTAAGGTAAGCGCTTACGTCATGTACACGCGAATTTGTGTGTGTTCATAAAAAAATGAATAATTTCAACCACAAACAGGCACAATTATTTTAACAAACCAGCTCGTGTACTGTTTCAGCTAGATATAATGTCCACCTGTTTCATGTAATATAACCCTAGTTTTATATTGTCACTAACGCCTAGATCCTATATCTTTTGATTCGTTATTCGTTAACGTGACGATCCGTCACTAGGCTGTCTCTCATCCGTTCGTAACCAGACGTCAGGTATTTGGGTAACTAACAGTTACATTTTTTTTTATAGGAACAGCTTTTTTTAACGCCTCGTTGATATTTTAACAGTTCGTTAAGGAAACGATTCGTTTTTGTTTATTGGTCCCGGCCATTAGGGCTGTTTTTTTTTAAAGCCATCTATTCAAACTAGGAATAATTTTGATTTTTTGACAATTCTTCCATACAAAATCTGTCAAATTAATCTGTCATCTGAAAAATTAATTTCCCAGTATTTATATTTCGTGAATGTATACTATGTAGTTTGATGTACAGAGTGCATAGACTTCAATAATGCGATTGGTCTTTTTACACCCTGTATATGTATAGTATGTAGGTATGGTATATACAAAAAAGAATAAATAAATAAATGTAAATTTAGAATACCTAAGTTATTTAAACACAAAAATTTCTTCTTATTCACAAATTTTGCCGGGACAGTTTTCAAACCAAAATATCCTTGAATATCTTGAGTCTACTTAATATCAATTAAGTTACGGAAGAGTAAATGTTTCAAATTCATTAGAAACAAAGTTAATACGTCCAAGTTTTGACAACAGTCAAGTATAACCAAACTGTCTTTGTTAAGTTTTAAACTTAAGTTCTCATGAATGAGAGAAATATTAGCTTTATATAATTACGAAAATATTTGTTTAGCTGTTATATTTGTCAGTTGTTTTGATATCGAAATGAATTATGTTTGAAACTAAGTATATATGAAGATCTTATAAAAAAATGCGTTATTCAAAATTTTTTCTTTACTTAATACTTATAATGTCAATTCGAACTAGAACCTATAATTTAAACATGTCAGTTCTTCAATTACGTATAACCCATATAATTCTTAGCGTGCCAATACCTCACACGTAACGTACATATTTATTTTATTCCGATGAAATCCTCATGGTATTCCTCCGCTCTTGGAATGCGGACATGTAACGTAACTTTTTTTTTCCCCGGTTATATCCTCATGGACTTCCCTGGGGAATGGGAGCTGTATGCCGGACTCTTACCGGCTAAATCATCGGAGTGCTTCTCCCTTTCCTTATACTGGGGATCACGAGAAAGCGGTGCAAACTAAGGCGATCCCCAGTAGGACATGTAACGTACCTAACCTTACGACTTTCTTACAGTAAACCCTATGCATGAAGATCCTAGGTCTTGGTCAGACAAGCTTTCATTATTTTTAGTCTCCATTTCGTTCTTTCCGTGACAAGTATGTTATAAGCCTGTGGCCGTATAAATTATGTCTTTACGCACTATATCAACCCGTCCACCAGGTTTTAGGCCTTATTCGTAACTAAAAAAATTACGAATAAGGCCTTTTAACCTGTTCTACAGGGTGGTGCCGAAAGGTATATCAATCCGAAAGGGGTGAAGAGTACATCTGGTGAGTGAGTTAATTAAATATATCCAATTTTTCGCATCCTTTATGTTGAAGCGAAATTTATTAACATTTAGCGAGTGACGTAATAAAACATTGACCCTCATGTGCGGTAACACGTTTGTTATGATTTTAGATTTAAAATAAAATTGATGCGAAAGTTAAATATCCATTTTTTTATCAACTCATTTTAAGATGATTTTTTGTAAACTGACTCTATACCAGATGTACTCTTTACCCCTAGACTTTCGGTAACACTCTTTATAAAGACACCTCAATAAATATAAACCAGATAAATATTATAATCACCCTAAAATGTATTTGTCGGCAATCACCGTGGTTTTAAGGCAAAATTACAAAAACACAAAATCGCCATTAAATCACGGCTATTTCGTATTATGTTTGAAGTATTAAAGTAATGTTGTCTCTATGTTGGTTTGTTGGGTGTATTTCCCTTTATACAGGCGAGCTAGCTCATTCTCAGCCTGTTTATGGCCACGGGACAAAATGGTCGTAGGGTTTACGATAGTTAAGTAGCACTTAAAACTTAGGGAAGCTTTATTATCATACAAGAGCGATTAAATTATAGTAAATGTTGAGATTTTACAAATTATTTGCTAACACGGTCGGCTGTTAAAAGTTAACTCAGGGATTCACATTTGGTATTTTTACTCCTCTTATGTTTGATACTAAAACTGTTAATAAATTTAACATATCACACCTGTACATGTTTTCATCGCTGAGGTTCCGGGTTCAATCGCGGGACGGGTCAATGTAGAAAACCACTTTTTTTTAATTGTCTCGGTCCTCATTGTGTACCGAGAGGTCATTTTTATATTACATGAAAATAGTACAATACATACGTAATCTTAAGCCGGGTTCCCAGGGTACAAGATATCGCAGACCGCATGGCCGAGGACCAGGGCGCGTTCCCTGGTTCGTGTGAGTGTTGAAAATCGAACCCAATTTTATCCGACTTAGGATATACTTCGACTTACGGTGGATTGCAACGGACTGGGACAGACGCGTCTGCGCTATCATGGACGAGCACATTACAACGGTCGGCGGTGCGGGGTAATCCGCGATTTCGCGCACCGTGTGAACCTGGCATTATATTGTACACATTTAAGTTTAATCCGCCGAAACATCTTAACATAAAAAAACAACATTTAGTCAGCAAAAAAATATTTGAAGCAAAAACCTAATTGTAACTCCACTTGAAGTCAAAGGAAACGGAACCCCGCGAGTTAAAGTAACAATAGCGTCATATTTTAAATGAGCGTCTCAAAAATGCGAGTTACTTTTAAAAGGCAAGCGCTCTTGACTCAAATTTACTACATCTACTCTAGTTTTTGGTAGCAAAAAGATTTTTCAAATTAATTTAGGTCGAGCTGTGAACTCTATGATTTTATTATGGTCTTGTAGAGCAGTAGCTCATTATGAATGCCGTGGGTGGTAGTAATTAGACTGTTCATATTTACAAAGTTAGAGAATCCTAAACTAATATGCTTTGGCCAATGGGTTCTGTCGGTGCATCTCCACTTAAGCAGAACAGTTATAGTGATGAGGTTTTTTACTCATGCGTTAAGGTTTTATGTAAGGCTAACTTTGCCCCGTGGTTTCACTCGCCTTGTACTCTCCGAAGGCAAGTAACGTGATATTAAATAACCTAGAAACGTCCTCGAGGATTGGGCTATCAAATGCAAAAAGATTTTTTCAAATCCGACTGATAGTTGTAGTGTTAAGCGTGTTCAAATAAAAAAACTCTAGCTTTATATTTACTGGCTTCGCAGGAATAGATAGAGAGATAGAAACATTAATGAATTACATACAAAAAATTTCCATTTGAATCGTTTCATTAATTAGTGAAAACTATTTAAAAATCCGTTCTGTAGTTTTTGTGTTTATCACGTTCAGACAGACGGACAGAAAGTCGCAGCGGGGGACTGTGTTTTATAAGTATACGGATGTATAGATATATTATTTGCGTTATTTTGCTGGTTAGTTTATTATTTTGTCATTTGGTTCACTTTTATCATTGAAGAAGTGAACTGGTTTTGTGTAGGTATTATTATATTGTGATTTTCACCCAGTTTCCGATTATAATATCGACTACTCGCGTACTAAGTACGCTTATTTTATGATAGAATTTATATTAGAATTGGCATACCCGCTGAGTCACGCAAGACCGTCAGAAAAGGTATCTTCGGACAAAATATCAAATACATTTTAAGGATCTATCATAATTTTAGACTATCTACGTTTAAAATTAGTTACAATATGGTAAAATAACATGCACTGCGAACATAATTTATGTTTGCAGAAATATTCTCTAGCGAATCTGTGTTATAACATCAAGGGCATAAATTAATTACCTCGTCTGGACAATTTAGGTCATGTTTCAGTAGATCCCGACGAAAACGTCTAGTCTAGACTAAAAGACGACGCAAATAAATTGAGAAATAATTTAATTACGTAATAATGATTCTAAGAATTTTAAATATTATTATTAGGTTAGGCATTTATTTTATCATTTTATTTATCGTATTGTTTATTAGGTATTTGACAAAAAAATATATATTTCATTTTAAAAATATTAAACAAACTATGCCGAGTTGTAAAAACGGCAGATTAATTACTTTCATATTGAACTAGTTACAAGCATTATAATATTGCTAATTAGACAGAGAGAGCTATACCATCAGGTGACGTCACAGAAGTAATTCTCTGTATTAATCTGGGGCTGCCCCGTACAAGTCGTCGTTTTGCGAAAAAGTGATTGAACATGCGTCATCTACTAACTTTAAAAGTAGTTCTGCTTCAATTTAATACTATTATTAGAAATATTTGCAATAAATAAATAATTCTATAGTAGAAATGAATATAAAATACAGATTTTTTTTTTTCAAGCATCTGCATAATTTTATATTTAAATTGAATTTGCTTAAAACCAATGTATGTACCTACTAAAAAAAACCTTTAAATCAACTGTTTTAAACAATTAATTGAAATCTCAGCTAGTAGACATTTACATTTCAGCAGTTGTCGGTGGGCGGGCACAACAATGAATCAAAATTTCGCAAGTTTCACTTTCATTGCTCTGAACAGCCTTCATCGAGGACGCTTCCGGAATAAATGCGAAATTTATTCAAGAGGGAGCCACTGATGCAACAAACTTTGGCAATTTATCGCCTGGCTACGTGTATGTTACCGGTAAAGCTGTAGTAGATACATACCAGCTAGTTATATATAGGTATCTTACCGGCTGTACTATGATGTGTGAAAGCTCTCAATCTATTCATCCAGCCATACATTTATTTTATGTGACAGTTACTTATTTAGTGACCGATTTTTAAGATCCTTAGAATAACTTTGTAGTCCGTCTGTCCGTCAAGATTTTTTTCTCAGGAAGGTACTGAAATTAATATCAAATACTCAAGTCTACGAACTGTTAATGGAATAATTAAAGCTTCTATGTCAATGCAATTAAAAAATACCCCTTATTGTGTCGGTTTTTTCCATACTTTTCCGAAGAAACTCTAAACCTATAGAGTAAGTACTTCTACCTAGAATCACGACTTTTGTCATAATGCTAACTTTAACGTCACAAATTGCAGTTATTGTTTTTTATAATTTTGTAACATAAAAAATAGGTTTTTGTGGTTTTTGCGATTACAAACTTCTATTTACAGTATTATACTTATATACATATACAGTACCGCAACAGCCGCACAGTTAAGTTTGGTTTTGGAGAATTAACCGTGATAATCAGCAAATTTAGTACGTAACCCTAGGTGTGCGAGTCAGACTCGCATTTGTCCGGTATTTCATTAAACTTGGTTGAATTCTCCAGAAATAAAATTTATACGAAAGATTGGGACTTTTCAGGGCATACCGCCTACTGTAACAAATATGTATTTTAGTAAAATCGACATTACTATTTTCTTAACATATACCATATCGACTATAGTCGTTATTATTATAATAATAATAATAATTGATCGTCTCATTTTGACTTTTATCAGATATAAATGTCTTAGGCATTCTCTACCAGTCCACTAACTGGTACTAGTATTTACTACTTACCTAACTACACATTATTATATCACTTAACCCCTCAAACAACGAGACAGTAGGTATACAATACCTGTCATGTACATTCGTCATCTAGGAGAGCAGTGGGCAGTCCCCTAATCCATCTCAAGGAACACCCTAAGCCTCCTGAATGACACAGCTACAAACAACAAGGTTAGGTATACTACTCAATCTATTGTTATATTATACTAGCTGACCCTAAAACCGTGGTCCTGTCAATCTATACAAATTTATAAAATAGTATTTAAATTTTCGACAATTTCCGCGGATTTTTAGCAAATTTTCGTTCATGTAAATCTTATTCTGACAATTACATGCACAAGAAAAAAAACGGTCGTAGTTCTTAAGTGATGCTTCGTGATATATGTGACAATTGATTTTTACAAGCTTTTAATCAACTTGCTATGTATGTATGTTTGTTCGGGTCAATACTTGCAAGCTAAATTAGAACCACTTCTAGACATCCAATTGAGATGAAATTTTGCATACTTATAGAAGTTCGATGACAATACAATATTATGGTACTTTTAAGCTAGTCTGATGGGTCCGGAAGGTGGCCATAGACACCGTAACGAAACGACGCAATCTCATCGTGTTCAGGCTTATTTTGATTTGTCCTCACTAGTACTGTGATCCTAGCTGATTTAAAAGCTTGTGATAAAAATACTTTTAAAAAATCTACATGATTGTAAAAATAATAATTAGATAATGGGAAGTATGAATTTCCATCTTCTTATACAAATTACGAAACGATTTTAAATAAATTAAAAAGTTCACAGTTTCACTGATTTTTATACAAAATAATCATTTAGCATCTAAAATTAATCTGTGTGCACAAGTTTATTATGTGCTTTTCTAGTTTAGAAGAGTTCTAAAACCGTATTCTTATTCAATAAATGCACGTAGGTTCCAAGCAATTGCGCTAAATGTTCTCGAACACAGATTTTTTCAGATCCAAAACGAGTGCTAATAATCTAGTTTCCAAACTATGTCTGAACTTTGTCTACTTCTGAAGCTTGACTTTTGACTTTTGTTTTCTGTTCAATAGTTTGCTCTTTTCTTTTTCTGAAGCTATGTTAAGGTCGGCTTCCAGTCTTACCGGATTGAGCTGAATACTGTTTTTATATGGGTCGACAGCCTATCTGACATCCACAACCCGTTTTACTGGACACAGTATCGCATGGTATGACTGGAATGGTTCTACTTTAACTATTTTAAGTACTTTAGCAAAAACAATATTGCGTCATTTTACCATGACTTTTAGTTTTTGCTGTAAGTTTAGTAGTTATACTTACAACACCTACTATTCTTTTGCAAAGCAAAGACATCCTCAACAAAAAAACAGGTCAAATGCCATTTGGATATAAAGAAAAATAATTTGATTATAAGTTCGATTATGGCGTGTTCAAGAGAGAATTTTCAATCAACGTAGATTAGGAGAATAAGAAAACAAATAATTATTATTTGAGCTCTCCTATGTTCCTCAGGAGTAAGATAGGTCGACGACATAACTAAGGGTCGAATCTGGATGAGATTGGCACAGGACCGGAGAGAATGGCACATGAAAGGAGAGGCCTATGCCCAGCAGTGGGATGACAAAGGGTGTAGATGATGATGATGATGATGATGATGTTCCTCTGAATGGATTCGAAACTTCTAAAAAAAACCGTCAGTCAGCTCAAATTCCCTAAAACTGTGTATCACAAAAAAAACACACGACAAATCAAACAGTCATACATCCTTGTTTACTGTTTCAGCTTTTATTTTGTCACGTTTATTGTCATGGGCTGGTCATTTAGTGGGCGGCCCGATAGCCGCCAGCGACGCCCGTAAACCCGCTTTATTTCCTCACAGAAAGTGAATCCTGACAAACTTATTTTGCCATTAGATAATCAACATTTTTGGCTACCTCCATCCGATTTTAAACCTTACGCGTAAAGCTATAAAGGTGACAGGATTAAACTTGATGGTATTATGATAGCAAGATATGTTTGCAATAAAATCTAAACTGTCGGTATCACGTCTGTCGCCTTTACGGTTTTATTGTATACGTTGACAAATTGTCTAAACAGGTTTTTATTTATTGCTTTTAGACCTTTTGACCGGACGTTTTAATAGTTGGAAACCAATTTCATGATACATAAGTTTTTATATTTATTTAATTTATCTATGGTTATATATGTATAAAAATGAATCGCCAAAATGTATGTACGCGTAAAACTTTCGATCGATTGCACCAAACTGCATTTTTTTTTAATCTCATAGTACGTAAAGTGAATGAGAGACTGAGAAATTAGGTAGGGTAAGTAGGTAGGGAAGGCAGGTAGGGTCGGTCGGCTTGTAGGGTAGGTAGGTAGGTAGGGGAGTGTAGTTGGAGTAGGTAGGGTAGGTTAAATACTCAGTTACCAGGAGACAAGCCGCAGGCACAGTTTGAAATAAATTTGCAAATAAAATTTTAAACTTTGACAAATAAATGCGAGAATAACCACTAAGTAATAAGATTTTATAAAGATTCAATATCTAAATTGCCAATACACGATCGTAAACATTATCCCCTACAGTAATACGGATGCTTAAATACCTGTAAATACTCAATTAAGTCCCAATGCCAAGAGTAAAGACGATATTATAAGGTAAGGTATAAGGTAATTATAATATTGTTACCGCGCGGATAAGCTAGAGTATCATTACCGGTTATTTACTCAAAATTACTTGATAATTACCTTCATACTCGATGATCCTAATTTGCATAAAGGAGTACAGGAAATTTTCTAATTAACCCAAATTACGTGTTATTAAAGCATGATACATAAAACGTGAAAGATACAGTTCCCGGCAATGAATATTGCACATCGATATTGGCCTTTTTAAATAAAAAAGTAAATAAAAATAAAAAGACATTTATTGCTACTAAAATAAAATAATAAAAAAACACGGTACATTTTATTAAATATTAGTCTGAAGACAGTAGCGAAAGGAGATGGCTCAGCTTATTCTGTACCGAGACGAGCACGACCCATCACAGCGCTGATTTTTAGCCATTCCTACTCCCAAAGGTTTTTTTACCCTTTTTTTATTCATCACTCCAAGTTTTACTTTTAAATTATAATTATTCTGTCCTGTATATAGATCTAAGTTGACGTAACGATTTCCTATGCCAATAACTGGCAAAGGTCAATGTGAAATATTTATCGCCGGGGGCTATAAGTACCCGCGTTGGAAAAATAAAAAATAATTTATATATAGGAAATATTCAAATAGCTTTAACATTTAAATATAATTTATTTTTATATGTTCAACGCGGCGCGGGTTAGATTTCTAGAATTCGTAGCTGACTATGTATAAAAAGGCCGCTACGATAAAAATTACTAGTTTGTTACCTAGTAAGTTTATAGTTTGCTAGTTTTGGTCTCGAAAAACTACACCAAAAAGTAGGTATACCTATGTAGTTAATTTAATATTACTGTAAGTTGTTATAGTAAGCTTATCTAAAACTCGATACAGACCACTTAAAACAGGTGCAATATAGATATATTTTTTTTAACTCATTCTGTCTCATGACTGGTCAAATTTTTATAAGGTATCCCACAAATGTACTACTAACACTTTAAAAATTAGGATAAGTTTACATTAAAATTTAATTTTTATTTAAATTATTTTTGCAAACTGCAAACTAATAATCTTCTTTTCCCACACAATAACCAAATTATAGAGTATTAAAATAATACTACAATTTTACCCAACAAATTACAAAACATCATACATCCGTGTTGTCGGCAAGTAAATTATGACATCGTAAATTTGTCGGGTGTCACCATTGGTTCGGCGTAAAGTCAGCATAATCCTGCTATTTCTGCTATCCTGCTATTCTGCTATCTGCAATTAGACATAGAGGTGTTAGAATAGATCTTGATGAATTGCCTTTAATCGATTGGCGAAACAATTGATGATGCTACAATGAGTCAGCAAATTATATACGCGCAACAAAGTGTGAAAATAGCACACGTATTTTATAAAAGTAATTTTGTTTCGGTCTGTATTTTGATAGTTACAAGGAATTTAGAGTATTTTGTTTTGAAGATAAAAACATCATGCATTTTAGTCCTTAATTCTTCTATTCTACTACTACTTATATATCTACTACTATTTACATATCTTATAAGCCCAGCACCGTTAAGAGGGGCACTATTCCCAAGGAATTTGAAAAATAGGTATTGAACGAATACATTGCCGTCGACACCTCTGACCTAACCCCGTAAAGTGCGTAAGGGACAACTGCAGCTCAGGCTGATTTCCTACAAAATCTTTGACTAAAGGACGATTCGTATTTCGCTGTTTTCTTCTCCAAAACTGAACAGATCTAAGTAATTTTGGCATCTAAATTTAGAGAAAGGTATATCTTTATCTATGCTTCAATTATTTTCTTTTTTGTTAAAATCCTATCAAATTTGTAAACGAGATTACATATCAAGAAAACAGAAAAACATACAATTATAAAACATAATAGCATAAGTATATGAATAAAAAAAATAACACAATACCAAAAAGAAACTGCTTTTTCTTCAAATTTACCTTATAACAGTCGTTGTCTCTAATTGTATGCCTAAAGCCAAATAAACATGTGCAAAAATATAACTTAACGTCTAAATTAGAATATTTTTCTTCTGAAAGGTCATGCAGACTTGTTTTATCTTATAAATTCCGTGTAGTAACAGCCTTGTTGCGATATAGAATAATAATATACGTACCTAACTAAACAATAGTTTTAAAAAGAGTTTTTTATTGCAAATACTTGATTGCAGAAATGAAGCTGTGAAAAGGGTACGGTGACTTTAAAATACAGAGGATATGAGCACTGTAATCATTGATTTTTTAAACATAATAAATATTAAAAAAAAATGTTTATTTATATTTTGTATGTTATTTTTTTTTGTTGATGTTTTAAATATGTTAAAAGGAATTAAAATAAAAGGAATTTTTTTGATGCAATAATTTAGTTAACAGTCCGAAATACATACATTTTATCCCAAAAGATTCTATCTAAAAATCACGAAACTTGCTCAGTTGCGGGTTATTTATTATTATACTGACGATAAGAATACATAGAACTTATCAGTCATAACAAAAAAATGGCTCCAATATTAAAATTACCCTACAATGTCCCTTGTAATTAAATAACTAACGACCCTCCTTGCTTAGCACGGGTAGCACAGCACATGCCTATGTTACTCAGGAACAATGTTCCATAGAAAAAGATTTTTTAAAATCTGTCCCGAATTTGACGTTGAGTTTATTCGTAACAAACAAACACAAATACAAACCTTTCCTCTTTATAATATTAGTGAAGATATAGATAGTATAGAAGTATAGATAGAACTAATGAACATCCTAGGTCTTAGGCTAGGAATTTATGATAAATTCCTTGAGTCCGTGTTTCTCCGCTGCAAATTCTAAGCTACATCGCAACCGTCCGCTGAACTGCAATAATCCCAGTCACTACTAGCCAACTCCTTGCCTTTGGTACCTACATAGAGGTACTAACGGGGTAGATGACCGGCTATGAAAACTCACAATCTAATTAGTCCAATTAATTAAATGTATAGTAGTTAGATAAAAAAAAAATAAGACACGTATTTTTTTGCTTTTTTAAAATAGGAAAACTCGAAGTAGATAAGGCGAATTAAAGTTTAGGAGTAGGGTCTAATGATGTAATGCGAACGTACAAAATGCACAATAATTGTGACTTCACGAAATATTTCAAATCAACATATCGTTATTCATATCATAACGTTTATGGTTACATATAGTAAAAATATACTATTCGAATATTTTTAAACAAATTCTGACATCGTAAGAATAACTCTTACGATTGAGTTAAAAATCACATTTCTCAATCAAACCTTAAAAATTTACAACATTTTACAACAACTGTCGACTTCAGACATAAAAAGAGATGTTCATTCCATCTTTATACATCAAATAGTGTAATAATAACGCCAAACGGCAATATTAGATTCTATATTCTAAGAATTTAGAATATAGAATATTAGATTTTATATTCTAAATTCTTAGCAGGTCAGGTAATCTTTGCTTCATGTGTCGACTCAAATATCCCATAGCATCGTGATTATAGCTGCCTTCGAGATACCTAAGACAAGTGCATTCTCATATCTACGTTTCGTGTGGTTTAAATCGCAAAGCAGCTGTTAGCATCGTTCGTTTTGTTGTAATCGATAAAAAACGAGTGAAACAAATAATAGCAAGTAATCTATATTTTATAACTAGCTGTCCCCCGCGACTTTGTCTGCGTGTTTTAGTTTCAACGGTTTTTAATTTTTGCAACATTTTTCATTTATGCTCCGCTCCTTTTGGTCGCGGCGTAATGTTATATAGCTTATAGCCTTCCTCAATAAATAGGCTATCCAACACTGAAATAATTTTTCAAATCGGACCAGTAGTTCCTGTGATTAGCGCGTTCAAACAAACAAACAAACAAACTCTTCACCTTTATATATTAGTACTAGCTGTCCCCCGCGACTTTGTTCGCGTGTTTTAGTTTCAACGGTTTTTCATTTTTGCAACATTTTTCATTTATGCTCCGCTCCTATTGGTCGTAGCGTGATGTTATATAGCCTATAGCCTTCCTCAATAAACGGACTATCCAATACAAAAAGATTTTTTCAATTCGAACCAGTAGTTTCTGAGATTAGCGCGTTCAAACAAACAAACAAACAAACTCTTCAGTTTTATAATATTAGTATAGATATATAGATAAACGTGATCAATTTTTAAATACATTAATCTATATGTATACATTTATTACTTAATAACGGGTAAATCAAAATCATGATTTTTTATTTGTTGTTTTCGTCTCCATCCATAATAGCAGAATATAAAAACATCGGAAAAGTCATGAATAAAATGTCTTACGGGAATGGGAACTACTAAAGCGGGTAAAACCGCGGGACACCTCTAGTTAAACATAAATAACAATAGTTACATTTAAGAACTTAATACGAAAGTATGTCATCTCCACTTATGCTTAAAATTGCATGACATACAATTTTATTTTTATGCAGTTTAAAAACTATTATATTCTTTTAAAAACTCTCCTTCGCATTATTATTCAATGTCCAAACAACTACACATTAAAACCTTCCTGAAATAAAAAAGCAAAGTATCCCACAAAGATGTCCCATCCACAACAACGATAAATTCCTAGATATGGCCGGAAACTTTTCACATGGCGAGAATTGTAAATGGCCCGTCGAACAATATGCGTTGTATTTTAGTGGCGATACCACAATGAAAACCGGTAGTGAATTTCGGAAGTGCAGCCAGAGCCTTGCACGTGCTGCATACAATCACTATGTGAGGCCAACGGTACTACATACGGACGCGTATAATGGCGAGCTGAATTATTAATTTTAAACGTAGTTAATTGTGGTTATCGTCTTTTATACGAAAATTTAAACCCCACGTATACGACATAACTTTAATGATATCGCCCAAGACGTAATAAGTGGAAGGAAAAATTTAAACTTCCAGGCAGTGATCTCGGCAGCTTAGGTGGTAAAGCGACTGGCGCGTTAAACCTATAGTCACTATTCTTTCTACTATTTGTATTTAATGAAAAATATTCGCTCCGCATGCGTTAATGCGTAACGACTTATATTAAAAATAATTAGTGACGGACAACTTTAAAAATGTCTTTATGTTGCGTTTGTATACGGGTTTACTCACTCTGTGGCGAGTCATGATTTATTGGCTTAATTCTTCTTCAAGCTTGAATGCACTTAATTTCATACATTATTTTTTATGTTACACTAGCAGTGCCCCGCGCTGTCATCAACGTTAGTAGTCTCCGTAAGATATTTTTTTCGTGATTTTCTCCAATTTTTATAGTTATACTGTTATTCGGGATAGAGATGAATCCTCCAAAAAATCCACTCGTTTTTCAATTATAATTGGGTAACTAACCCGCCTTTGATTCGACTTTGATTTATTTATAATTTTCTATATATAATATTAAGTTTTATGCAGGCATTAACGACAAAATAATATATGTCAGAAAGCCTTCAAGACTGTGTGTAGCCTTATAATAATATTACAGCAGTTGTTGCATGTATTCAGCGTGCTGCCGCCCTAACATCTAACTTAAACATCAAGATAGAATATTCAGGCAGAGTATAATTATTAGTAGTAATTTAACAATACTATTTCCTTGTTTTAAATCTTCGCCTTGCAACTGCAGGGCTATTATTGAAATATTATTTTAGACCTACGATTTGCTTGCGTGAATGTCGATTATCAAAGCACAAAGTAGCCAATGTCCTTTCTTGAAATTTGAGCTATCTCCATGCCAAATTTTATCAAAATTGGTTGTGTAGTTTAGCTGTAAAAGGGTAACAGATAAACACAGTTAGGGTGGGTTGTTTAAAACCGGCTGTTATCGTAAGTCCGTACGTCAACGTTAAGTCAGTATGATATTCTCATATATCGCCATATTTATCGTTAACATACCAGTCCTTGTATGTTGAAGTAGCCAGCCCTTAATATCACATTATAATATTAGGTAACAATGGAGTATAAATAAAACAATATTTGATTTGTCATTCGTTCCGCTCGAAAATAATAATGTCGGTCTAAAACAATTGAATTCTATTCATTTGTTTACAAATCTCCCTATACTTATCCAGCTTCTGAAAAACATACCACATTGAAACCGCATCTAACAAATAAATTGTTAAAGTTTATATTATTTTTAATTATTTGTTACGCATATGGAGAGAGATGCATGCGGAGCGAATATTTCTAATTAAATACAAAATAGTAGAAAGAAAAACTTAAACCTCGGGTGGAACCTGAACCTGCGACTACTGGCTTGTTGTTGAAGTTTCCCCTTTTCCTTTTAATAAATTCCTCATTTATTCATTTCGCGTCCATTCGCAGTAACTGTTTATGAAACGAAAAGCAGAATGTATGTCACATTAAGATTGTGAATTTCGTTAGTTTATAAAATTTCTAGATATATTATGAACTGTTAAAAAAATACTTAAACTTTATGTACAATAATTATTTTAATGTGATTTATTTCTATTAATGTGATTTAAAAGAATTACTGTACAGTGAAAAAGACCCCGTCATTCCCTTTGGACTAAACGTGATCAAGGTGCAAACACAACAATTCACAAAAAGTAATTTGTAATTGTTGTAGTTTAGATTTTTCGACAGTTCATAATATCACGGGAATGATTACAAACTAACGATTTTCACAATCAAACGGTAACATGCACACTAAGAGCTACCATTGTGTAATTAAATTTCTTAACCCGAGACAGAAAATGTTGATAATAAAATACGAAATTAGTATTCAAGTGACTTTAGAGAAATGGGTTTTCTTTAACTCAATGAGAGATGAAATCAGGTTAGGAGATTTTGATGGAATATAAACTTAATTTGTTAGTTGATCGTGTTAACTTCAGGTTGGGTGATAATGTCACTGGTAAGATGAGAGAGGACGTCTTTTAAAGCGAGTTGATTAGGTACTTTACTGAAATTTATGAGTAAATTTTTTTCTATTCATGTCACAGTTAGGCTCTAGACAGGCGGACTGCATTTCAACTGCACTCGGACTGCAAATTTGCAGTGTGAATGCAGTTAGTACGACTGGAATAAAACTGCAAGCCAATCGTGTTGTTGCCAATTCCAATGGCTGTCTAGAGCCTAAATAGAGTAATAAATGGACCATGGCAACTTTTGCATAAAACTTGGACCGTACTATTTTGAACAGCCGGTCCAAATAGAGTAAGGTCTATTGACATACAAGTCCTTACAAGTGTTAATTATTTGTATTTTGCTGGCAATTTTCTATCGTATTTTATTATTTTTTTTTGTTTAGTTTTTAAAGACCAAAGTTTTATTCTTAGTCCGCCTCTGTTTGAATAAAAATACGAAATATTAAAATGTATAAGCTTCTTCGGCCTAGCTTATTCTCAAGCTATGTTGGGGTCGGCTTCCAGTCTTTCCGAATTCAGCTGAATACCGTATTTTATATGGAGCGCCTGCCTATCTGACTTCCACAACCCATTTAACTGGGCAATTAATACAGTACTCCATAGTAAGACTGGTTGTCAGAATTGTAATGACTTAACGACTGTCAAAGATCAACGTATGAAAGTCGGGACCAACCTGACCACTTTATAAGCATCGAACAATTTTTTTAAGCATCTAACCAAATGCTAATAGGTTTCCAAAATACCTATTTATAGCAGAAACGTACACTAAGATACTGCAGATGATAAATTTGGTCTAAATAACGACCCTAATAAATATCTTAAGAACGCTAACCCCCCATCAGAACTCACAAAAGGTACAATGCATCACTTTAAATAAATGATACCCTTAGGCACTCAATTATAAACCTCAGAATTTCTGCTTAAGTATGATTAAGGCTCAAATCTCAGGTTTATTGTCGAAAATATTATGTTATTTAGATGTGTGCGTAATATAAGCCTTGTACTCATTGTTTTGTGAAATCGTAGTATACAAGAAATTCTTTTAATTGACAAACTGACACACTCAGATACACATATTTATCGCGTTCTTAAAAAAGGTCAGTAGAATCTAAGTCAGGGTCAGGAATCTAGGTCGAATACTGAAATACTCAATCACTTTTGAGTCGTTGTCACTTTAAGGTGCAAAGTAAACTGCGTTCCGTATTTGAGGGTCACCCCCGAACGAACTAAAATGCAACTTAACTTTAAGACGTTCTCAAACATCTATCTGTCGCTACTTACACCTTAAAGTGACAGAGACAGCACGAGAATAGGGATGTTGACTGGGTATAAAAGGTTAAAATCTATTTAGTCCGTCAGTTAGATAATAAAAAAATATTAAAACATTAAAAAAATACAAAGATACAGCGCTTTAAAGTTTCGGAGTGGGGGCTTATGACACCTCGCCTTGGTAAAAATTGTAGCGAGGAGTGACGTCATGCGAAATTTCCGTTCTCTGTATTTTGATCATTTTTTGTTTGCAGGAAAAAAGAAAAAATACGTGTCCAATAAAATTAATTAATCTACCAGGCGGACATTAAAAAAAATTTGGAAACATGCCTATTGACGGCGACTTAAAACTAATTGATGTTTTAGTATTCGTCCATTAATCTGTGTATGAGTTAAACAAGTTCAATGTAAAATTAATTACTGCTCCAAAGACTTTAAAAATAAATCCACAAAAGCTAATGAAACATTAAATGGTATTATACAATATGTGGTAAATACAAAGCCTTTTTACTCAGAAACAGCTCTTACAAACTTCCTATGTTTTCCTGTTTGTAACATAGCCTATTTCAGGTCTTACAAAAAATAAACAATTAGTTTCTTTATCCCAAAAGCTAGAAACACCTTTTGTTTTGTTTGAAATAAATGTTCCTACTGTATTTTATTTATTTCTTTGGTGCTGGATATTAATTAACTTTTTTGTATCTAATCATATAAAGTCATTGGGTATAAAAAAAAGGTATTTTATCTTCATTTAGAGTACCTAAAGAGAAAACTACTATTTGACACATAAAATAGTTATAAAAACAGAAAAGCATTCTTAATTATTGAGGTCAAAATGGTTTACTCACGTATATTCTCAGGATCGCCCGACTAGTTTCAGAATCAATAGGAGTCCCTAGTCATGAGCTGACGCGGCGGCGGTGGTGTCGCGAGTCAAACTGATTACTGACAGTTCGACTCGTGAAAAGACATTTATGGACATCTAAAGAGCGCGCACAGCGACTTATTAACTTAACGTAACATAAAAAAAAACAACATCAATTCTAGCAATAATTGCTAATGGTAGCCCTCAATGACCTCATTTTCTCGATAATTACATGCCGATGCCTTAGTTACAATATTACCAAAGCAAATCTATTTCAAAATATCATATGTCCTATTTCTAAAGCAGCTATTAATATAAAAATATTTTCATATGTTATATTTCTAAAGAATCTAACCCTACTAAAATATTCAAGCAGCACTGCCTCACTGTAATGGATTAATAAGTTACTAACTACTAAAATAACAAAATGAACAGCTAACAAAATTATAATACAATTATGTTTGCAGTTGATGTTAAATATCCAATTTATACCCTCGCCGTCCGCTGAGGCGGAGGTGAGTTCGCCTGAATATCCTCCGGTGATTAGCCGGTAATTATGCAAAACCGGGCAACCCGGATTAACATAAACACATGTGGATGGCGAACCGACGGAACGATGGAAGAAAATATTTATAAATATAAGATGGTTGTGGTCAATTTTAGATGAAGTTAGACCATTTTAGGTTGAAATCTCGGAATTTTGTTAAGTTGTGTTTACAGGTTTTAAAAGGATCAGATCACACGAATAAGGTTGAGAATTATGTTTTTCTTTATGAAACGCATATTAGCAATCAAAATTGTCTGTCATGCCAATTACAAATGAAGTTCTATTCATGAATACAATTGTATGAATACAAATGGCGTTCAACATATTTATTAAATTATTTTATTTTTGTTACAGGTACGTTCCAATCCCAAAATCAACCACCTACTGATTCTACAGCAATACGGTATAAAAAGATATTTCAACTTTTATAGAATTTAAAAAACTGGCTGAAGAGAAACATTCAACTATTCTGTAAATCCTATTTGAATTACAACATAGGAAATTATGAAATGATTTAAACACTACAATATTCCTCTCACATTGCATTAAATCATAAAATATTCCTGCCACTGGCGTCATTTCTATTTACGACATTATTCAAAAATACGCGACAATATATTTCAGTCACACTGGAATGGAATAAATAAGGCTTTAGACATATCGCGAGCACACAGCCCTACGAGTGTCAGTTTCAAGTTGACATTGTCATAATATATTTAAGATAATCAGTATTATGTGATTGTCTGGGGCTGATATAATGTGTTAAAGACACAAAGTTCCATTGGGAAAATGAAATAGTATAAACGTAAGCTTAATCATTCTTCTCCTTCAATAAATATGTCTTGCTATTCTCTAAGGTCCTGAGCAGATGAAGGAATATTAGTCATCGAATAGAAATGGCAGATTATGACATCATTCGACGTAGGACCTAGGTATTACTTCAATATGACATAGGCTTAAATAACTACAAAATAACACTTTATGGGCTGGTTGGTTCAACATACATTGATGTGTCTGTTAACGTTAAATATGGCCGCTTGAATGAGAATTTAAGCGGCCAGTCCGTTCATCACGGACAAACTTACGACACAGACACAAATCTTTGTGAAGTGAGCATGATCATTAGTTCTATACTAATGATCATGCTCACTTCACAAAGATTTGTGTCTGGTTGTAATTTTATAATATGTATTTAGAAATATTTATAAGTATGTTTATCAGTTTGAAACGGAAATGGCATTCCTACATCATACACTCTAAACACAGAAACTTCACTTCCATTCTTTTATTTTCTTTTTTTATTATGATTTACTGCAAATAGTGCTTTTATGATGCAATTCATTTAAATCGGATTTATTTTTATGCGTCATAAAACACAGCCGCTCTGAATTATGTTGGCTAATGTATTTGATGGTGTTTTCCTCTTAAATATGTTTGCGTAAACAAAGGAAATGAGTGTTATGATACAGTCTTATTAAGTTGTTTCAAAACCTTTTATTGGGGTACTTGTACAGTGTTTTCTACGTGCTAGCATTACTATTTTTTATCTTGTTAAATGATAACTATTTTGACAATAACCATTAGGAAAGCACGTTAAGCCGTGGTCCCGAGTAATGTAATTTCCACCCACATTTCTAGTAACTTTTTCCGGTAAAAAAAAAATATACTAATCTTCAGAGATTTTTTGGCAAGCTAGGTTCCGAAAAAAATACATTGAAACATTTTAAGGTAAAGCATTAGCAAAATAAATGTTACGTTTTCTATCTAGTGTCATTCAGTTCGATGAATTTCGGCCTAAAGAGTTTCAATAAGCCCCACTCAAAAAGTATTTTCCCGCGTGGGTTTCAACATCAATCTTACATGAAAGACCCAAATATTACATTTAAAAAATAATTCTATTTTTCCCCAGGATCTTTAAGTAGGTCGGAGGACGATTAGATCACTCATGTTAAAGCCCTCCTGACCGAATTTCGGTCACGGCGGTCTTCTCAACAGATATTAGCCATCTGCGCAAGCGATATTTCAGTGCACGAGTATGTGCGCGAACACAGTTGCACTCTGTATTCCTTCACTCTCACAGTCCGTTACTCTCGACACGACCTGAGAGAGATCAGGCGCAGCACCAACGGCTTTACGTGCTTTCCGAGGCACGGGGGTGTAAACACCACCTAATTTCCTGACTCTGAGCTCAGCTATACAGAATATTTCTATACGAACAACCCAGTAACAATTTTTGGCTCGACTCGGGATTCGAACCCGAGACCTAGTGCACGGCTGTCGCGCTTGCGACCACTAGACCAACGAGGCAGTTTCACTCATGTTATATTGGGCTTGTTTATTACAAGGCCAATATATGATAAAATACTGGTTTTAGGTTGTAATGTTGTATGTAGATAGTCCCTTAAAAAACTAAGGCCTATAAATAAACATACTTTTAGGTGACCTTAAGTTTTTACTTATCAGTTCTTTGCGTAGCCATAGAAAATATTGATGTTAATTGTTATAAATATAATAAAACTTTGTCTTAAAATTTATCCAAATCCCAAAGTATTTACTGTAAGCGAAAAGTTTTCGTTGCCCGCAATTAATTGTTCAATCAAGTGTGAAAACGGGGGTTAAAAGTTGTTTATTCCACTTTATATTCAACTAGCTGTCCCCCGCGACTTTGTTCGCGTGTTTTAGTTTCAACGGTTTTTAATTTTTGCAACATTTTTCATTTATGCTCCGCTCCTATTGGTCGTAGCGTGATGTTATATAGCCTTCCTCAATAAACGGACTATCCAATACAAAAATAATTTTTCATTCGAACCAGTAGTTCCTGAGATTAGCGCGTTCAAACAAACAAATAAACAAACAAACAAACAAACTCTTCAGCTTTATAATATTAGTATAGATAATGAAAGAGTAAATTTATATGGATCATCGCGTTATATTCCTGGCAGAAATCAGGATATTTATGTAACTCATGGAGGTGCAAACATTTAGCTAGATTCTAACTGATCAGAACTAGATTTCACGACCTCCGTGGTCGAGTGGCGTACACACCGGTTTTCAAGGTGTCGCTAGCTCTAAAGTCCCGGGTTCAATCCCCGGACGGGTCAATGTAGAAAATCACTTTTCTACATTGTCTCGGGTCTGGGTGTTTGTGGTTCCTTCGTTCTCTGATTCCATAACACAAGTGCTTTAGCTACTTACTTTGGATTCAGAGCAATGTATGTGATGTGGTCCACATTTATTTATTATTTCTTTAACTCTGATTCTCAGACCTATCAGCTGGGCACCTTGTCAATAACAATGGTATCGATGACTGAATATGAAAATTAAAGTAAAATTAGTCCGTCAGTTAGAGAATAAAAAATATAGACGAATTTTTTTCCTTTTTTAAATAAGAACACCCTAAGTAGACAATGCGAATCAATTTTCAGGAGTAGGGTTTATGATGTCATGTTTGCGTACAAAACGCACGAAATTGTGACGTCATGCGATAGTTCAAGTCGATGTATCGTAGTGAGTTTTTGTTTATGTGAAATAATAAAAATACCTGTCTAATATGTATTGTTCAACATTTTCATTTACCTTATATAAAAAAAAGAAACGATTGTTAGACACAGCATAGAAATGAAGTAACATAACTTTATGTACATTGATAGATATATAAATAAAAAGAGTTACCAAAAGGTTTATAGCCCACAATCTTGTGTGGGTTATGAAAAATATTAAAATTCTATAAAATATAGCCTTGAAGGAACACGTCATGCAAAGCGATTGATCTTATTTGCAGCACGTTCACAAAGTAAACGGATGAGAACGAATGTTAAAAGTAGTTGGCAAGTAATGGATGATGTTATATTCCACTGTCAGATGTAATGCAATTGAGACACGGATATCTGAAGTGGTAAATCTGTAAGACCTTATTACAATTGCAAAGAAGTCATCTTTTTATATAAAAAAAGTCGTGTTAATTACGCCATTCATAACTCAAGAACGGGTAGGCTGATTTTCATGATCTTTGATTTGTTGGATTTGTCTCCAACCGAATAGTATAAAAACTATAAAAAATATTTCTTACGGTAATGGGGAAAACATTACCTACGTACTTTTAATAAATTGAAAATAACAAAGAACCAATAAAGCATAGAACAATGAAACGTTCGGGACGTGTGTGTGTAAATACAAAGTCTTCAGATAGAATGTAATGGACCATAAATTTCAATCATTATCTCCCGTTTGACGCCTCGCTAACCTTTACACTTAGAGGGATCCCCCGGGGCGCCTAAGGCGAGCAATGCACTCATATATTCTCAATTAATACTCTTGATAATCCAGTGGTGAAAGAATATATGGCTCACAATGATTGCGTATATGTAAATCTTGGGTTTTAGAAAATAAATAATGAAATCTTGATTTTCTTTTATTTAACAGTTGAAGGTGAAAGGAAATTTAGTAGCCAAGTTTTATCAAGGATCAAAAGTACCGAGAATATGTATAATTTAAACAAAATTAATAATAATTAAAAAAAGATTGAATATTAACGTGCTATAAAATTCGCCTGTAATTATTCCACTTCGATATAAAAGCCTCTCGCAGAGATGAGAGATGCATTGATTACTTCGATTGCTCTCTGTGTGGCGATTGCAGGGCGTTAAATCCCCTACATACGCCATAACTATGCATAGTACGATAAGCGCTGGGATTAACCAAGGCCTGTCTGAAAATTTCCGAAATTTTTATTTCGTCGAATTGATTGTTTTTGATACGAAACGAAAAGTTTTTTTTTATTACGTTACTTTACAATTGTAACTTAGATCTAGTACTTTAATACTCGCCAAACGTAATTGTTAAGTAAACAAAGTGTAAACAATTAAGTTAAAATTAATTTGAGTTAAAATAATCCATTACAGTCAATCTGTAAACCAGCCAGTTGCATTAAATATATCGCCTTATTTATAAAAATCTGGTCGGTGTTAAGCAATTGCTAATAAACTTCTAAATCTATACTAATCTTATAAAGCTGAAGAGTTTGTTTGTTTGTTTGTTTGTTTGAACGCGCTAATCTCAGGAACTACTGGTTCGATTTGAAAAATTCTTTTTGTATTGGATAGTCCGTTTATTGAGGAAGGCTAGGCTATGTAACATCACGCTACGACCAATAGGAGCGGAGCATAATTGAAAAATGTTGCAAAAATGAAAAATCGTTGAAACTAAAACACGCGAACAAAGTCGCGGGGGACAGCTAGTTAAAAATATATATAGAAAAATTAAAATAAGAATCTGCTTATCAATTGCTAATCATCGTTCAGATTTTTATAAATAAGGCTAATACTGTGTCTCAACATAATAGGGATGTCAACTATATTTTAATGTCCTTCGTGTAGATTAGTAAAGAATATTAGACACGTATTTTTTTACTTTACCAAAAACATAACACGATACATTGATTTAAAATGTCACACGATGTCACGATGTCTTACATATTGTGTAACATCGTGACGCAATTAGCCCCCACTCCTAAACTTTGATTCCCTTCATCTCCTTATTTTTTAGTTATTTTGAATAAGTACAAAATACGTGTCTAATATTCTTTTTTATCTAATTTACGAAATAAATAGATTTTTACTTTTATATCTAGTCAACATCCCTATAGGTTTTACAAAAAAGTATGGATTACATTAAACCAGGAATCATGATAACTGTATAAAACCTATGGTAAAGGAAACTAGCCTAGCCATTTTTTGAAAACAAGGATGAGCATTTCGTTTTCGCTTTTCCGCATTATTCAACAGCTCTCGGGGTTTGAGTACTTCATTTGTTTCCATTGAAGTTTGGTTCCAATCCAACCTAAAAAAAATATTTAATACGTAAAAATGATATAATTATATACGTGATCTAACCACTTGTATTATGTTCTGTATTGCACTGTCAATTACTTGCTACTCCAACACGATTTAACGAAGGATAAATCCATAACAGATTTTCTCAGAAAACCAGAAAATACAACCGTAAAGTGCGATTTTCCTACTTTGATCCCTGGTGGTCCAGAAATGCAGGAAACCGTGAACGTTCCATGCAATCACATATTTCACAGGCAACAGGGACCTTTGATATGCGGCCCGCTTTTAATCATTCCCGTCGCATTGAATGTCCAGCCTGCTTTGACTGAAAAATTGACATTTTGAACGACTGGAATATGAGAATTATTTGCCAAAAAAACCATTAGTTTTATAATTATTATTTTTATAGTTATAAAATAAAGATGTGTAAATTAAATCATATACAGGACTTTGACCAGAGTTGAGCATAGGCCCACTTTTTTGCTTATAATAATTTTCAGTCAGCGCTAACTTTATATGTCAACTTCCTGGACACATTTCTTAGGATCGAAATTCTGAAGGTAGCAGTTTATACGAAGTTAAAATATACATATGAAAACTAGCACTACCATACGAAATCCATACTTCCATACAGAATGTTATAAATGCGAATATAACTCTAAATAAATAAATAAATAAATAAATATCTTGGGACATTTCACACACGGTCTTCTGATCCCAAACTAGGCAGAGCCTGTGCTATGGCAACCAGACAACTGATAAACATACTTATATATTTCTAAACACATACATATTATAGATAAATTACACCCAGACACAGAACAAATGATCGTGCTCATCACACAAAGATTCGTCCTGGGTGGGAATCGAACCCACGACCTCCGGTTTAGCAGTCAGGGTCACTAACCACTCGACCAACAGGCTCGT
Source organism: Diachrysia chrysitis (assembly GCA_932294365.1). Taxonomy (NCBI): domain Eukaryota; kingdom Metazoa; phylum Arthropoda; class Insecta; order Lepidoptera; family Noctuidae; genus Diachrysia; species Diachrysia chrysitis. The sequence continues at coordinate 8,224,496 of OW028661.1, forward strand.
CAACTCTGTATGTCCGTCTGTTTGTCTAGTACGCTTTCACTGCTGAACCACACTCGAACTCTAAGAAAGGACTTAATGTCTTGTGGACAGTCATCTGGACAGACATCTCCTTAAAAGGATTTTTGTTGTGATAAACGACATCCACGCAGGCAAAGCCGCGGGTGAAAACTAGATATACATAAATTCTATTTATTCATTAACGTTTACCATACTACAAAAATTTAAATAAAATCAATATTTGATTTACAAGTCCTCTTATAACTTACAAGTTATGATACTACATCGATAGTTATTTCTTCCGGCATACTCCATCTAAAGTTAAGTAAGTAGACACCAAGTTAGAGCCAGTAATGGCTAAGTTAAAGTTTGCTTTTTTATTGTAAGTAGTTTATAAGTGATGAATTGTAAGAAAATTGTGGCGTTTTCTTCAAGGAACGGGTCTTGTTTTGGCGTATAGAAAAATAAATAAAATAACCTTTAGGTAACGTTTTTATTTGAACATGATATAGTTTTAATAAACGTCTAATTAACCTAAAAAATTGAGCTTTAATTATAAATAAATTGAAATAAAAAATAAAACATTTTCAAATAGCGACAGTAAATATTAATAAAAGATTAAACAATCTAACATTTGGTTTTACTAACAATTATTTTTAGTTTTTATAAATCAACTTTTCACATAATAATGAAACGTATTTTATTTAAAAAACCAACTACACAAAGACGTCACGATAACCCTTGTAAAATATTAAAAAGAGAACAATTACAGCCGCCATGTTTGAAAAAATAACATTCGTAACCTCCCTACGGCTAAACGTGTGCTTCTTTAATTTTTTCAACTTTCCGTTCGTTTTATTATTTATAAAGACAAATAAAGGTATGTGCGCAACGTTATTCCCGGCTGGTATAAAAAGACAAACAAATAGTAACATTTACATGTCAAACGATTATATCTTTTTCAAAGGACGTTACTGTTAAAAGGGTCCTTTGTATTGTATTCTAAGCTTTAAAGGATAAAGTATAAACTATGCATACTTAAAGACTGTTTTACTGTTATATCAAGATGCTTAAGTATTTTGTAAGCGTAATGTAGAAGAGTCGATTAATATGTAGGCGAGACTTTAAGATCGCAAGAAAGTGGCAATTTACAAGCGTAAGGACATGATCGGTATTATTATCGTCCTTGGTAAAATCTAATCAGCTAATTAACATACTTTTGATTTTATTATCCCAATTTCTACCCTACGTCATGGAAGGGTTATTTTTTTCGCACGTATCTTTTTGTTTCTATCTTTATAAACTCGTATCTTCCAAAGGGTTGGACGGATTTCGACAGTTAAGGTATTGTTCTAGATTCGTTTCAAAAATTCAAGTGAATCCAAGGGCGGAATTTTGGCAATAAATTATAATATATTTTTACTATATTTATGTATGTATGTATTTAATATATTTTTTCTGACCAAACCTATCGAGTAAGGTATCAAAATAAAGGGTTTTATAAATGGTTAACAAAAACATACGCAACTTGTATATTTAAATATAATTTGGGATGAGAAATGCTAAAATAAATAATTATGTTTCTTAGCAGGGCAATGGTTTTTTTTTTTTTCTGATACAACTTGCTGTATAAGCTAGTCGTAATTTCACAGTTATGACATCATACGCATGCTTTATATTTTCCTTATATAAACGCTGGTTACAAAATTTAAGGAACTTCACGCAACTTAAAGAACTCATTCTCTCGGTTTCTCTCTGACACCAGATTTACCAAGCGAGAAAAAAGAAGTAGCTATAACATGATTGCAGAAAATTGTAAATCTATACTAATTTTATAAAGCTGAAGAGTTTGTTTGTTTGTTTGTTTATTTGTTTGTTTGAACGCGCTAATCTCAGGAACTACTGGTTCGAATAGAAAAATTCTTTTTGTATTGGATAGTCCCTTTATTGAGGAAGGCTATAGGCTATACTAGCTTTTGCCAGCGACTTCGTCCGCGTTTCCGTCGTTTTTCGTAAAAAAGTAGCATATGTCCTTCCTCACTGTTCAGTGGTTTTGATGTAACAGACAGATTAACTTTCGTATTTTAGTAGGGAAATATAATATATCACGTTACACAAAAATAATCCTTATAGCATGATTCAGTATTCGGCGCGACGGCGCGATGGCTTATTATCGTATTTCATGTATAAGTTTGGTGTTTCTATACCGATTTCTATGATTCTTTTTTTATTGAATAGGTAATAATGTTAACTTTTTTTAATTAGGGATGAGTGAGAGTATTATAGGGTAAGAGTAAACAAATATAATCAGAAATCTCCGAACTGCTAAGCTATCGGGAGTTACACGTGTTATTGTGTGTCAACCATAAAAGATAGACATATGCTGTTGTGGGATATTTTTTAGATAATTTTATGTAGAACATTTCCGTCATACATGATTTCTATGTAGCTTTAACCATTAAGGCTGCATACGCGACGGAAGCTTAAAAAATACCGTTTTCCCAACATTTCCCTTCACTGCTCTGCTCCTATTGATTGTAGCGTGATGAAAAGTATACTATAACCTGCCCAGGAGTATGAAGAATAAATGTACCAAGTTTCGTTAAAATCCGTCGAGTAGTTTTCGTTTCTATAAGGAACATACAGACAGAAAGACAGACAGACAGACAGACAGACAGACAAAAATTTTACTGATTGCATTTTTGGCATCAGTATCGATCACTAATCACCCCCTGATAGTTATTTTGAAAATATATTTGATGTACAGAATTGACCTCTCTACAGATTTATTATAAGTATAGATAACATCAGGCTACGACCAATAGGAGCGGAGCATAAATGAAAATTGTTGCAAAAATGAAAAACCGTTGAAACTAAAACACGCGAACAAAGTCGCGGGGGACAGCTAGTATAAATATAAATGGGAATAATTCCGCTGGATAATGTCATAAAACAAAAGGATACAGAAACAATATGTTGCATCTTTTCCTTATTCCCCTTTAGCGAACTCGTTGCATGAAAAATGGCAACGAACCCTATGTAGGCTATATATCGTATATCATTACTGTAAGGGGAAAAGTAATAAACATATTGACCTACAAATAGTTGTCTTGGGTCGGGAGAATAAAGTTTTCGTACAAAGAGATTAATGGCAATTGGGGTTGCTATTGTTATTTGTTTATGTCAAAACAGCTTCAACAAAAAATGGTCATGAAAAAAGTAGGTTTCGTCGAACAAGACAATTTTTAGAATATCGGACTTAAAAAAAATTCAATGTTATTAATATTTTTTGTAAATAAATTCTTAGAAGCCAATTTAAATATTCGAGAGTTCTCGTTAAAATTTTTAAGAATGTCTGTTATCCTAGCTTATTTTTTTAAATTGTTTTAAACGTAAAACAAAAAAACATCATAAACAGAATCTGCCTAATTTGTTATTTATATTTGCACTCCTATTGAAAGCGATATATGATGGTAACCTAATGTATGCAACTAAGATTGATGTATGTAAATAAGGATATTCAGTATTTTTATATTACGAACTAATGTTACCGAATGGCTGGAAGCTATTCACTGGCCCTAAAATTATTGTCAAACCAAGTGACGATACTTCATAACTGTCTACTCATATGAGCCAACCATTTGAATAACGAGAATCAGCTATACTAATTATCAAAGATTAATTAACATAGCTCATTATTTTTACACAGAAGGGAAAGCACGCTAAACCGTTGGTCCCTGCTGTCATAAGTTGATCTTTGGCAATCATTACAACTCTAAAAACCAGTCTTACCATGGGTTACTGTTACCCAGTAAAATGGGTCGTGAAGGTCAGATAGGCAGTCGCTCCATGTAAAATACGGTATTCAGCTGAATCCGGTAAGACTGGAAGCCGACCCCAACCTAGCTTGGGAAAAGGAGAAGTTTACACAGAAGGAATCAAACCATGAATACATCGTTCAACAAGCAAACAATTCATTCAAAAGCATATCACAGCCTTATATTACGCCACAGTACACTTCGTCAAACAAACCAAATTTCCTCGATCATTCAAAATTATCTTTGGGGCTCCGACGCCTAGTTAAACAAACTATTCTTTGTATAAGATAAATACAACGAAAACTTTCCCCTATCACCGAAGCGAAAGTTTAGCAAATATTTATAAATAATTTGTGTATTACAACTCTATTTGTAACACTAGCTTTGTCCTGTGACTTAGATAGCGCGGACTATAAATTTTAGTTCACAAATGTCGTGAATCTATACTTCTATATACTTATACTTTAATATATAAAACTGAAGAGTTTGTTTGTTTGTTTGAACGCGCTAATCTCAGGAACTACGGGTCCGATTTGAAAAATTCTTTCAGTATTGGATAGCCCATTTATTGAGGAAGGCTTTAAGCTATATAACATTACGCTGCAACCAAAAGGAGTGGAGCATAAATGAAAAATGTTGCAAAAATGAAAAACCGTTGAAACTAAAACACGCGGCGTTTAAAATATTTGGGAAATAATAGTCAACAAGTGAAAATTTCCAAACGATAATAGTCATGCAATTTTAATTATTAATGTCAAAGAAGGACATAATGATTAATGTAAAATAAAATAAGAATTAATTAAAAAAAAAACTTTTTATTGACTACATTTGACTGCAAGGAATTTCATTTGTTTTTTAAATAGTATCACACTTAGACGTTTTATAGCATTGGGTATTTTATTATAAGTATACTTATTGCTAATCCGTGCTATGAGCCATTAGCCATATTTGTAAGATAAATTTATTGATAATCTCTTGACTAGTTTTTCCATAAAGAAGGAACTAACACACGAACATTTACACTTGTAATATTAGCTGTATACTACAAAGTAATTAAACTCACTAGCCAAATGGAATCCCTAACTTAAATTATTTGAAATAACGTATTAACAAGTTTGATAACACTGAGGGTTCACTATTAATGGACTCCTATTTACCTAAACTACAATATTACGAGAACGATTTACTCTTTAAATAATGGTATCAATTTAAAGCAAATGTCGCCAGCTAAATGGTCTACTACAGGGTACATTTAATGTAGTAGGTACTTCTTCAACATCTAAGACGACCTCCGTGGTCGAGTGGCGTACACACCGGTTTTCAAGGTGTCGCCAGCTCTGAGGTCTCGGGTTCGATCCCCGGCCGGGTCAATGTAGAAAACCACTTTTCTACATTGTCCCGGGTCTGGGTGTTTGTGGTACCTTCGTTGTCTCCGAATTCCATAACACAAGTGCTTTAGCTACTTACTTTGGGTTCAGAGCAATGTATGTGTTGTTTTCCACATAGTAAAATTTAACCAATTTTCAAAAATTTAACCAATTTTCAATATAATACTGTACTCCTCAGACGAATACCTAAACCTTGAAAACTAACTAATATTGCTTAGTTGTTAATTGTTAATAATTATGTACACGATTTGTAAAAAAGAAAAATGAATTTCTGAATTTCTAACATTGCTCTGTACGTTAGCACGACAGATATTACAAAAAAATGCTTCTAGTTAAAGCTCTGTTTTAACAATGATCTGTGGTAGACGGCAGGTATCAAAAAGGATTTGAATTTGTTATAAATACAATTCTTAAATAAGCAAGTATTTTTTAAAAACCTTAAGCTAATTTTTGTATAGATCGAATACGTCAGATAAAAGAGGTCAAACAATAAGGAAGTTTGAAATTAAACAACGAAATTACCCGAAAAAATATTCGAACACAAAATCTCGTGATCCTAATCCGTTTCATAATCATACTTCAAACTTTTAATTATGTTTTGGCTTCAAGAAAAGTTTTAATTAACAGAATATAAAAATAAAATCTTATAACAAAGCACTCTATTTATTTTAACCTGGTTTGATACTTTCTAATCTTTTTATTTAAGATTTTTCTACATAGTGACATTTTAGGAATATTTGTCCCTGAGATAGAGCTATAAAATATATAGCACCGTCTCTTTTTTACAAAGGAATTATATTAATAAAATTTTAATAACACTACAACTTTCCTTTTTTGTAAGTAAATGGCCAACAATATTTTTTTTTACATTTTTTTTTGGTTTTGAAGTTTCAAACACGTTACATTGGTAATTACGGTTGGTCCTAATAACGACTTTAAAAAATAAAATTCTAACACGAAGTCATTAATTTATCCTATTAGCATATTTTAATTTCTCAAAAACAAGAAATAATTGAAAAAAAAATAACCTGCACCAAACGATCTCCTAGTGAATGCATGAATCATATTCTTATAACATAGATGATCTTAAAGGAAAACTACAAAGACAAAGACAAAGACAAAGACATTTATTTTGTAGAACATGAGTATACAATACAGGATTTTTTACAATATTCGCATGTAAGATGTTCCAGGTATAGGCATGGGATCTGCATGTTTTGCCAATAATGGCGTACAAAAATTATTTACTTATAAACTATTTATACTACAGCGAATCTAATCAATAACAATATAAACTGTATAAATTAAATATATATTTATAGCTTCTAACATTATACATAACTTTCCATAATAACATTTGGTATACACTAAAATTTAATCATTTAAAAACTCAATTAGACTATAATAACATTTGGCAAAAACTAATTTTTAAACGGGTTCTATCGCGGTTTATTTAGGTTTAAAGTTTCATTTCAATGTCTAACATTCGTGTAAACCTCAGAAAGCAATATAGATGATCTTAAGTTTGTCCCAATTAGAAAACGTTTTAGCATGCACCTGAGCAAGAAATCAACTAAATTAATACCCGTTTAACAACTAAATGACGATGTAATCCCAATAAACGCTGCGCCATCAAAATTAATCCATGTAATAAGAACATGAACTTAATGAAAGGTCTTTATTAATCTCGGAGTTGTGGACTGAATACTAATCTAAAGGTATTGGGAACCAGACAATTAACTTCTTAGAACCAGCGACCTTCACCTATTGAAAGTCAAGGGCATTCCCGAGTATTTTCATTTATCGACGCTTGTTTTTATTCGTGAATATTTTTTTAATAAGTTTTGAGTTAGCAGGAGTGGCATACAGTAAATAAGGTACTCCTTAAGTAAATTTTTGCCATCGCTGGGCATGGTTTCCTAAAAGTAACTTAAATATAATAATGTCCCAAATATAGTAAATATGATATAATATACCAATGTCATATATTTTTTTGTTTTAAAATAAAAACTATTTTTGAAGTAAATCTTCTTTACGCACACTTAACTTGGTGAGTAAGCTGGTGAATGCGATACGAGAGCGTTATGAAAAGTGTGATCTGGCGAGGCGAACGGAAGTTGAGAGGGAGATATAAGTTAGTGAAGATAGAAAGAGAGATATTTACGGTTTGTATATTACTGTAGGGGCAAGAGAGAGAGGTGGCATACATTTTCTTTCTCTTTTTATCTCATAACCAGTTACGTTTGTATATAAAGAAGTTTTACTTCAGTCGTGTGGCCTAAAGCACACTCGTTTTATTTAATTGTCTTTCTCTATTTATAACTTAAGCAGGTTATCTTATATTTCTATATTTATAAATACACGGCTTTAAAAATACACTCTAGATAAACATTATATCTAATTTTTTTTTTTTTTTTTTTTTAATATCTTGGGACATCTCACACACGGTCATCTGATCCCAAACTAGGCAGAGCCTGTGCTATGGCAACCAGACAACTGATAAACATACTTATATATTTCTAAATATATACATATTATAGATAAATTACACCCAGACACAGAACAAATGATCGTGCTCATCACACAAAGATTCGTCCTGGGTGGGAATCGAACCCACGACCTCCGGTTTAGCAGTCAGGGTCACTAAGCACTAGACCAACAGGCCGGACAAATAAAAAAATCTTTTATTAACTCCATTGACATTTTTCAGTGCTAATTTGGGAGCAACTTATATACAACAAAATTACCCTTTATGATCAAACTTTGTTGGGAAACTAATAAAATAGTGACTTACTGAAGCTTGATTAAAGTAATTATTAAGTATAGCAAACTCATCGGCAGGTCTGTAACTATCTACAAACTCATAAGCAATTATTAGTTTTAACACTAGTGGCTAGGTAAGCTAACACTGCATAAAGTGAGAAAACTACCTTAGTATATTGGGACTTAATAATAGTTGATTGAGTTAGTGGCAATAGAAGTTCGTTAGAATATAGTTAGCCATTTAGAATCTCCGATAGTCTGGTTATGATAGGTCTAACAGTTGCTGTCAAACTTTAAAGAGATTTTGCAGCGTGAAGAATACTTTTAATTTAAATAAGGATGTTAGGTTAGGTAACCTCAGAAAACCCGTGTTTTTTTTGTTGTGTGCGTAATTTAGGGTTAGCTGAAAATTTTGATTACTTTATTACTATGACTAAAGATGTAACATTTTACCGTCATTGTGCTTAACACAAGTCCTTGTAACATGCATTTATCATGTAGATATACTGTTCTCTATCCTAAGTCTGTTTTAGCTCCATTTCTTTAACTGTTTCATAAAATAGTCCTGCAAGTATGTATAACTGATCATATAGCTACATCATCCTGCGCTCTAAAATATTTCATTCATTACTGAGACAAAAGAACGGACATCAGGCTGTCATTCTACGACGAACTTTGTACCGTCCTGCGATCTGCGATCTAGTTATTAAATTGTTGCAAAAAAATGTTTGTATGCAGATCCTGGAGCTTTGTTTGTAGTGTAGTTAAAAGTTTAAGGAACTTTATCAGGATATTTTTATCAACAAAGGATCCTTCTTTAGCATAGACATTATTAACCGAAATTACTACATGAAGAAAATGTAGGCTTTTTGGTAAATGTTGTCTTTTCAACAACCATATTAGTTTTTAAACATCCATAGAGCGTAAGATTTTCTAGCAAAAAAAGAATAACGAGATTAAATAATTTTATTTACGTCTAATTTACGTTATCAATTCTCAAATTTAGTCTTGCCTTCGTTCATAACATCAACAATAATCAAAAACCCCGTCACGGTAAATCCTACAATATTTCTGCGACGCCTACAGAATCACATCTACCTTCAAAGTAACGTTTTGCATTGCTCTTGCTTCGTTACGCCAACAATGGGGAGAGATAGCAACGTCAATGTGACGCATATTGTACCGCGTTAAGCGCAGCTTCGAATGATAACGCTGTTTGCGGCTGTGCGCCTGGTATTTCCCTGGCTGTCCATTGCACGGGGAAACGAGATTGGAGATTTATGGAAATTATTTTTTATTTTAACATTGTTATTATGTTTTTTGTCTTAGCTACTTTTAACTTATAAGGATTTTCAGCTATTTGGTTCGAGAGGTACCTAAACTGTCCAGTGTTTATAACCGATACCTTTTTTTTTGGGTTTTAAAGCTAATGTCTTCGACCCACGCCGAGGGAACGGCGTGGGGATATGTGCCATAGGTAATAAACACAGTGAATATATGAATTGATTCGTCACAGTAAACCTAAAATCGCTTATCAAAATTTAAATAGTTATATTCCAGATGTTGTTTCGAATAATTTAATATAATGATAGTTGATAGCCAACAGCAGAAATTTAGCATTTTAAGGGGATACGATAAAAAGAATGTGCAAAATTTAAATCGGCTTGATCCTACAATTTAAGGCTCAACTCAGCAAAGAAAATTGAAGCGATACTTGAAACAAAACACGGATTAAGTCTGAAGATGGTAATATAAAATTATTTAATAAAATTATACTAAAACAAAATTCAAGGAAGTTTGAAAAAAAAAAGTTGTACATGTAAAATAAAAGTCAATTTTCTGCATTATTTATTCCCGACTTCAACAAGAATTTAGTAAAATTTTAGGGTACAAAATAAAGATCAACCTACAAGAAACTGCTAACAAAAATATTTGCAACAAATTTCAGAGAACCTACTAATCAAATTTGATTTTGTCGGCATGGAACCTTACCAGGATTACAAAGGACTTTGTATAAAGAAAACCGAGGTAAATGGTTCCATTTGTTCTTTATTAAAAAGGCAGTTGACACAATAACCAAAAGGTAAAGGAAAATTGTAAGGATTCGTATTGCAAGGCGTTTACAAAACATTTTTCTTGTAAATTAAAAAGTAATTTAATCTTTATACTTAGAATTGAACTTTTGTATTAAAGAATGGAACTTTTATTTGACTGATTTTTATCAGGAAAATGCTCGGTGTACATTTGAAGTGCTTAGGCGTTTTTATCTTTACTATTTAAACAAAGATCGCATTGCAGACGATCTATCTTAGGAAAAGGGACACTGACAACCAACTGATCGAGTGACGTACACACAGGCTTTCGGGTTCGATCCCCAGGCGGGTCAATTTTGAAAATCACATTTCTACATTGTCTCTGGTCTGGGTGTTTGTACCTTCGTTGTATCTGATTCCAAAACACTAGTGGTTTAGCTACTTTGGGTTGAAAGCCATGTATGTGGTGTTCTCCACATTTATAGTTTACTTTAACAAAAATGGAATGGTATTGATTTTCTCTTAATTTCTTAAAATAAGTCGCGTAGGTTTGGTATGTCGTTCAATATTTAATAATAATTTCCATATTTCTTCCCTCTTAAAGCCTCTACTTGTTTCTGTAGCGTTTTATTATTTAACAGACTTCAGAAACATTTTGTACCAATTTTCTGAGAGTCTTGAAATTATATTTATTTACCCTTCAATTCCTTTATACTTAGAAGGGTTCAGCAAATAAAGGAAGGTTCGTTAATGTCCTAATTTTACGCCCAATCTGCAGAACAACTAATTGGGTAGCAAATTAGACCAAGTCCCAGGCCAAGCTACTGTTAAAAGTGTAGTTACTATTCCTTGTGGATGGGTGTAAAGTTTTATTTGACGAGACAAATGTGATGCTCACATTTACTCATCATCCACAGCCTTTTTCATCCTACTGCTGGGCATAGGCCTCTCTTTTCACGTACTATACTCTCCGGTCCTGTGCTAGTCTCGTTTACTGAACTGCTGCTCAAATTATGATTTTTTCTTACACCAATTTGCTAAAAAATTACGCGTTCATTTAAGGTTGTCTTTAAAGTTAAGCAGTGTATGAAAATTAATTCCTTCAAGTGATAAGAAGTACCTAAAAAGTTTCTTTTTTCAGTGTCTATTTTCAAGGGCACGACCTTTAGGAATAAAATTTACGATCAAGAAAATAGAGACAATACTCGATAAATATACAAATAGTGCCACGAAGAGACATGTTAAAAAATTTACAATTTACGTTATTTCAATGTTACATAAAAATATTCCTTGGAAAAGACCCTACTTTACTAAGAAAAATGTGTTAGAGATGCGTACACGAACAAATTGCTCTCGTTTTTCCACTTACGTAAGAAGCTAAGCTCGTGACTTCAGACACGCGTGGTCTTCACACGATTAGGTCACGTGGGCTGTAGTGTGAAGTATCGTAACAGTTTTTATATAAAAATGTAGTTATATCTTGTTAAAAAAGTTTAGTGTTATATAAATTGATTGGAGTGGAGTTTGCAGATATCCTTAAAATGATGATGACAATATGAAGCAGTTTAGTCAATGTTTTTTTTTTTTTTATTAATAAAAATTATCATACATAATTATTCACATGGATATCAACGTATCCCAAGTTTTTTTAACTCGTTTGGAAAATCAACCAATATTTTCCAGTAGAAGCTTCCAGAATTTTAAACATAATTATTACGCCATGATGGTATCGATCAGCAATTTGTTGAATACAAAATTCATTTTAAAGGGGCTGACATATAGATATATTGACAAAGCCTTAAAATTAATAACGATGAAAAGTTATTGTTTCAGCATAAAAAAAGCGGGACAATTACTTCCGTCTAGTTCAGTTGGTGATAAACTTGACAAAACACCAATATATAGTTTTTTTAAACAATAATATAAAATAAATAAAACAGGTATAAAGTTCGAATTAGAAATTTAGGATCTCCTAAAAGATGAATTAGATAAACTGGAAACTACTCTTTCAAAGACAGGTGGGATTCCGTGAAACAAAATAGTAAGTTCTGAAATACAGCGTTAATCGGATGTTAAAACTACTCTCAACGTTTCCATATCTTCAGAAATCTTAGTTAGGTTCATTTGTTTTCAATATGGTACGTGGATGGTTCTAATCGGTAAGGATAGTAGTTATACAATCAATGTGGGTTGAATCTGAATTGGATTGGAACAGTTAACTTCGACACGAGTTAAATCGACTAACCGTGGTGAACCGATGGCAGATTATGCGAAATTGTCGAACAGGGTTGTCAAACTCAAGTTGATTTATGGAGTTTTGGCGAGCTATAAATTGTATGGAGCTATTGATGTCATTTATATCTTTCTAGATGTCAGAATCTGGTTATGATATTTATAAATTTCAATTTCAACGTAAACAGAAGTCCATTTTTTGAGCCTTTTACGTGGGTATTTTGTTTTAATCTGTAGTCAGATTTAAAACTACACATTCAATTGTATGTACGACTTCATTTATTATCAATTTAAGCTAGACAATTATTTAGTTTAATTAACCCTAAACAACTGAGAACAGGGTAAAAATTTTAAGGATGATTACGATGGATTGTCTATATTTTGCATAATCAAAGACTTCCGAAACGATTAAGTTAACGAATTTTAGATCTAAGCTTGGCTTTTTACCTCCATCGACCATATTGCTTTCTTCCGTAACGATTATTTGTATCGAAATCGAAAAATCATGTCAAAACGACACCATATTTACACATGTATCAAATATTGGTGTACGTATTTGAGAAGCTTTCTCCAAATCAGTTCGATCCGATAAATCTGCAAGCGGCTACATATTGTCGAGAATTTTTGTCACGATTTTGTCAAGAATTGTTGGCAAACAGCTTTGTGTTGTAGTGTTTATTTACACCCCTGAAGCCTTCATGCTTGCCACCTACTCACGTCAAATCCAACTGTATTTGCTGCAGATTTATATGTGTGATAAATACGTGCTGTCTTGAGGTTTGAAGACGACACCAAGAATGTCAAGCTAAAATTTTATGAAACTGTAGTAGATATCGCGTTTTTTTACATAACTTTGTCTAAAAGAATTTGGAAGTTAACAGTCTAATTACCAACACAAAGAAAGCAATTGATCAGTATATCTTTATTTATTGTAGAAAAACCGGTCAAGTGCAGTCAAGTTGGACGCGTACACGAATCCCCGTACCATCGTACAAGATGTAACACGATAATCTTTTTTATTATTTTTTTGTAGAGGCAATAGAAATACATATGTGAAAATTTTAACTATAAACCTTTTACGGTTTATGACAGACCGCCCACTGCAAGACAGTCGGACAAACGGACAGCGGGCACCCTTTGTGTACGGATTCCTAAAAAAACTATTCTCATCAGAACTAATTTGGATTTACTGACTTGACTGTCACTGTTGTGCTTAACTGTCGTAGTTAACTGGTTACTACTGCTGACAGTCATATTATTGTATTAGTTTATAGATCACGACGACAGCTTAATCGTCCAGTCCCGGTGTGAACACAGCCTCCCGCAAGCCACATAAATTGACACGTTCGAACTAATGTGAATGGAGCTTCAGTTGGACACCACAATGCAATTCAGAAATTCCTATTTCACTGCAAACATAATTATCATGTTTGTTACTTGTAATATAGTATATTTAAATTTTAAATTCTTGTGCCATTTGATAGTATCCGCTTAAACAAACATCAACTTTATGCAAGTATAAATAAAGCTAATTTTAGACTGACTAGTACTGTAAAAACTTATAAAAAATTAGCTTCGAAATTTATTTTAATTTTCTTTAAAAAAAAACGACTCCTGCACTATCGACTTCAACAAAGACTTAGTTCCCATGCGATAATCGAACCCGCGGCACGTCGCGCATTATGATAATTGGCGTGCTGACCTATACCACTCGGCTATCCGTGTAGTCAAAATTGTTTATTATTACTTAAAACAGCCTTTTTAACAGTTGTCAACCAAAACTTCCAACCTCCACCTTCCAGCAACAAAATATCGGTATAACATTCTTCAAAAAGACCCGGCAATACGAAACCACCCACCCTTTAAACTCGCTCACAATGCTGTCTACATACAATTTCAGTCACTCCTTTGTACGTCTATTGCATCGAGCTTCTTTTAAAAAAAGTAAAATTCTCCCACATTCCAATCTTGATCTTATTCGGACACACCGTGAGAAGTCTTTTGTAGAAGAACCCATTCTCGAGGGACATTTCCACCGGATTGCAGACGAAAATTGCGTTCTAAATAAAATTTTATAACGAATTTTGTGTGAAAACAGATATACCGGTGGACCCGGTAAATAAAAGGGACATCTGTGCCTTGAATTTCAAATAGAAATGAATTGAACAATACAAAACATTTTACTGATTTAAATATTTACCGCAATATTTTGTGATATTCAAATTGATACACTCAATATTGTTGTACAATTTATACAGCTGATATAAAAACGCTATATTATCAGGATATTGTTTTACGCTTATCTTACAATAATGTAATGAGGACTCAAAATAATAATTATAATTATCAGATACTTGTATAGTAGTATTCATTATTGGATAGATAATTTTTAAGTATTTAAAATATTAATTCAGTAAATTATAGTGAATAAATAAATTATTAGCACTACAATTTTATATCGTACAGTTGAAATAAAATAAACAATCCGTTTATCTACTCCAGTACTTCCTATTGTATACTTTTCTGAAGCTCTAAGCTTGCCCGTTGTAAAGGGTCTCAAACGAATAAAACCTAAAACATTATACTTTTTGGCCGCCTTTTGCCGTTGGTTCCTCCTGTCATACGTTGATCTTTAATAGTCGTTATTCAAGTCATTACAATTCTGATAATAAGTCTTGATTTGATTTGATTTGATACGATATACAATATGGAATACTATGTTACCCAGCAAAATGGGTTATGGAAGTCAGGCGGTCAGAGGTTAAGCAGGCAGTCGCTTTAGGTAACATCAGCCGACCCAAACATCGCTTGGGAAAAAGCTAGGCAGAAGGCAGAAGAAGATTATACTTTTAGAACATCAGTCATACTGGATTTGCATAGAAAAATCATTTGTAATTGACTAAAGTCGAATCACTCCAATCTACTTTGACAGAACAAAGCAGCCATTGACAAAGGCTTTGTTAGATCCCAAAGACGATATGCTACCGTCGTTATGGACGAGCTAAACTTCCCGTAAGGTCCCGAACTGTCCGGAAAGGAATTAACATAAACCATCCCAAATGTAACGGTTTACAGAATGGGTGGGCATTCATGGGCCAAAAGTGATTTACTTTATGCATAACATTCAAGTTTGATGGGGTTTTGGAGTAGGAAAAGGGAATTTGACCGTAAGTCTATTTACGTTTGACTGACAATACTTTTTACGTAGTTGAACCTCCTAAATAGCAAAAACGCCTGTTAAGCGAAAATCGGGCGAAGTTTTTCAGGTTGCCAAGGTTTGTAAGAAAAAATATCCATGTAGAATGTTTTTAGAAACAAGGTACAATTTACTGAAAACTTTAGAAAATAAACGTGCCAAAATAGATGACAGAAAAACAAAAGAAAAACATGGTAGCCGTTGACAGCATTTACTTCTAAAAGCTTCGTGTTTTGATCGTATACACGCTACTAACCATGGTTTGTTATTACTCAAACAGTATCACAACTCAAAACCCATAAATAGGAATATTGCAAAACTTGAACCATAATCGTAATTCTAATCACAGTCATTAAATACATCACTAAAATGTCTATCAAACAATTCTACCATCTATTGCAAAGTATAACGGGCAATAATACCAAAATATCTCAGATATTCGAGTCTTGACACCCAAACTTTATGGCGTAGTAGCAGATCTAAAGTATTCATCCATAAATTTGAGGTTTAGCATCGACGTTTCTCTGCCAAGTAACAATGTAAGATGTCCAAGTTTCGTTACACAGAATTTATCGATAACTTCTTCACTTGAATATAACTAAATCTATTGGACTGCTTAAATTTATAGCTCTTCGATTTGGTCTACACTTAGCCACTAAATACTCAGATCCCTAACATTTACATGACCATTAAATTAAATCGTATCGCAGCACATTTTAAGCTCACTTCATTCGCTCAATTATTGAATGAAATTGAGATGAAAGTCGATGCTATCAAAATGGGATCAGTGATATTCAGTCGTTTTATTGTTAATGAGGCAGTTTGATTTAAATTACTTTTTCAAATTTTACCGCATAGGTCTCTAGGTCTATGTATCACGAGAATTACCTCAAAATAGAAAAGATAGAATAGACCTCAAAGTTATTGGAATTTTCATGTTAGTAAAGTAATAATGTTAGCGGAAAAGAAAAGGAAGTATCAAAAACTAACTATTTCGAAGGTCGAAACCACACGGAAACCCCTATTGCCCATTTTCCTCCACACAGTTGTTTTATAACATCCATCCATAGTGCGACATTGTAAAGCCTACCCTTTCAATAGATGTCATCAAGGCAATCGATTGTTCAGCTGTCCCAACAGGCCTTTCACCCACCGTAAAACAACCTTTATACCCTCCATTTACGACATATATTTCAATGAATCGAACACCAATATCCGCGGTTGCGGTCTGTTCAAAGATCTTAACCGCCATAATGATGTCTTCAATTTTCACGTACTTTTGTTCAGAAAGGTTATGATTTGAGGTTATTTGTTTTCTCAACCGACTTTGTAAAATAAGGAAGTTTTCTGTAACATTGTTTTCTTTTGTATTTTACAATACCGTTGAATGTTAAGACAATAATAATAGTGTCCTATACATTTTATACATTGTATCTATTGACATCGAATTTTAAAGAACTAAAAAATGTCCATATTTTTTTATCTAAATTGATAAATATAGTTTACATACAGACAGTTAATAAACAAATTAGAAAAAAAGGAAATAATACCGTCATTCATAAGATTTCTTTAAAAAAGTAAAAATATTTAAAAAAATAACAAAATTTTAAATTACTAAAGAACCTTAGAGATACCAGAACCAGTGCATTAGAATGCACAAAAACTTAAAACCAAGTCCTCAGAAACTTAAACTGCAAAGATCAAAAAACGCCAGTTAAATGAACTGTGCGTACACAATCTTACAAGCCTTGAATGTTTAAACGAAGATACTTAGATGCGCCGACAGAAGTTTCCAACTAACTTTGCTTGCACATCGAATAACTTGCGTCTTTACATGCATTACTTAAATCACTTGCTCATTGCTAAGTCGGTGCTTAAGCAAATAATGTGAGCATCAACAGACGCTTACAAGTTCCGTGGATTAAAGTCAACTTTATAATATGGTACTTAATCTTCTTGTTTGTATCTTGAGCTAAAGTATTTGGAATGGAAGGTATATGAATAATTTATTATGTAGGGGTGCCACCGTCATATGGAGTTATGTAGATAATATTGAGAAACGAAACTCAATTATTATCTGATATCTCTTTTTTTTTTCTTATTTATCTGTATTACACAAATATCATTTTTCTTCTGCCTAGCTTTTTCCCAAGGTATGGGGTCGGCTTCTAGTCTTACTGGATTAAGCTAAATGCTATATTTTATGTGGAGTGACTGCCTATATGACCTCCACAACCTATTTTACTGGGTAACACAGTATCCCATGGCAAGACCGATTGTCAGAATTGTAATGACTTCACGACTACCAAAGATCAAATATTAATATTACACAAATATAATATAATGAATAATCCCAATAATACACAAACTTAAAACCAAATCCAAGAGCAGCGCTGCAAGACCTTAAGACACAGTGAACTCATATTGCGTAGGTCGGAATACAAATAATTAGTTAAAATATGAAGGTAGAACGAGCAACATCAACTGTCAAGACGAATACCACCTCAGGCTGACCATGACACCTGCAAAGGCGTCGAAACGTTTGGAACAAAAATCTAAATACAAACCGGGATAAAATCCGTTCAAAGTAGTTTTATTTAAAATAATCACAAGTTCAGTTGCCTATGTTTACATATCTTCGGTTGAGTTGAAGGTTTGATAAAAAGGAATTCAAATCAGACCCACCTGATCACTTCTGATCCCATCCACATTTCCCTCTCGTTTATAATATTTAAAATGATTGACGTTGTATAAATAATGCGTTGACCCGTAAAACGGATTTCAGGATCGGCCTTATTACGTATATTGCGAAAGCAAAACGACAGAATTTATCAACAAAATTTGTACAATTATTGTTTTCGAATTCCGAATTTTTATTACGTTATAAGTAATACGTGATACAAAATTAGCAATTCGTCAGAAATTATTGTGCAAATTTTGTTGTCGCGTTGCTGTTGCACGATACTTAATACCACCGCCCGTGTTTTCTGCGTTTGAAGTGAAATGATGTATTGCCCTCCCACGCCTCGCCCACATGAGGGACCCTTCCAGCTGATTCGATAAAACTGACATGTTTGAGAATTTGAGTATTTGTTTTTTCTTTTATTATAAATATTAGGTCATCTATATTTTTTTGCCTGGTATGCCCTTTTCTTCTTAAGTATTTTACATTTAGCAATGTTATTAAGTTTTTTAATAGCAAAATTGGAAATCCAAATGGCATGTTTTAATTATGCAGGATAAATTAAAACGCTCTGTACGAATGTGGGTAGGTAATAATTTGAATAGTCAATTAATAAATTAAGCTCCTTTGTTTTTATCCATTTAGTAACACCTCTATTAATACTTATACTGTTTCCTAAACTGCAATTCTTAAAAATAAACACAATATTTGGTTAATTTGGGTTCTTATCATCATCAATAATGCAGTCAACATTTATATCGACCATCATCTTCACAATAATTTGATACTTACCTTTCTACTTAACAGAGAGAAAAGGATATTATGTTACAACCCCCTTCACCCCTCTTTTAACAAGTAATTGAACCAGAAAGGCTAAATGAACCATAATATCTTCATTTATTTGGCATCTCTGAGCTATTATTGTGGAACATAATATTTGGAGTTTCGTGTCTTGATACTTACGTCGTATTAAATATTAGGCATTTTTGTAATTAAAAAATATACTGCATTTAATAATCTAATGAGAATTATGCGTGGTAGTCTGGTATTTGAATTAAAAAATTCATTACGATTTTGTTATCCATTAATCATTCAGAATTTAAAACTAAATAACTCTCATTTTTTGGCTTCGCCGCTGTCGGGTAAACTTACAGGTAATTTTAGACCAAACAACATAATATTTCAATCGTAATGCTTTATATAAAGTTTATTTTTAATCAAACTTACACAATTTTGTTATAATTTACAGAATTTGTCAAAATAACCATAAAGTTTTATAACCAGTCATGATCAGTTCCAAAAATAACGAATGTAGGTATTTAAAATTTTATATTAAAATCATAAAATTCAAAGCATCCCCAACTTTCCGGAAACAAACACATTACATACCCAAAAAGACCGTCAAAGAAAAATGGCAACGAAATTATATTATTCATTTACATAAATATGGAGCCACTCCGTATAGCTACGGATAAGCATCTTCTATCTTCTTTTTCCTGCAGGAAAATTAGATAAGTTAAAACGGCATGGTTATATTTTGCGTTTTATGTCTATAAAAGTTGCATTCGCTTCGAATCTTTATTGATAGACATTATGTAAATGTTGTTTTTTGGCGACGATTCGATTTATTGTTCGACATAATTGGGTAATATTATTGGACATATACTTTGGATCCCCTTAAATACTTCCTTGTGACCAAGCAGTAAATAATAATGAGGTTTTATTTATTATTTTTCTGTAAACAGACATGAAAAAAATTAAAGGAACAGGCGATGAATAACGTAAACCGACAGACCGTTTTTTTTGTATTTGTTATTATAATATTACAAATATGTACGACACTAAATAAAAAAAATGAAATTGGTCGGAAAACTTCTTAATTTTTCGCGCTTACACGGGCAATTAATTGCGCGATTATTGGCAATTTTAGTTAAAAATGATGTCCCGGCAACACCTAGCAATAAAAATTGTTGATAGAAATTGCCTAATTTTAGTTGCCCGTGTTTTGTTAATGTGTTGCTCCTATATTTTTTTTTTAATATATTTCGATCATTGATTACAAATTGTAAGTGCATCAAATTGTAAGATGGTATGTGTACCTAGGTACATAAGGGTCAAAACAAAACATAAGCGTTGTTTTTAACAAAAACATTGCTGTATTATATATGTTAATGGGGTAAACAGTTGGAAAGAGAGGCGAATAAACGGGAATAGGCTCACCCCCTATTACATCTGTCGTAGTAACCCGCCATAGGCGAGAATTGGGGCAGACGATACCTCTGCCTACCCTTAGGGCAATACACATACCATGATAAATGCAAAATTTCATGGTGTCAATGAGCATTTTGACCTAAATATCGTAGGCGAGTAGCAAACTGTCATTTTTGTCTAAACCTTTTAAATCCTATTTTATTCAATTCTACTTTTAAAGCGAGTCCCAAAAATGGCAGGAATAATGTCAATTTATGATACATTTTAGATTGAGTTTATTTAAACAAAAGAGAGACGGATAAATTTTGTAGAAAATGATTTAATATATACATTACATCTACCATAAATACAATCGTGGTCATACGAAATAGGTTTAGGACGAGGTTTAGGGTCAGGCCTCTTCTCATTTATAGAGAAGGAACGAGCATTGATCACCACGCTTGTTTATTGCGGGTTGGCGATTTCAGATTCAAATTTTTGGAATCCAGATTCTCTCACGATGTTTTCCTTCACCGATTGCCAATGATGTCTTAGAATAATTAAGGAAACACATATAAATTTAAAAAAGTCACATTGGTACTGTAATGGATGGAACCTACAACCTTGTGCACACAAATCCGTTCATAAAACCACTAGGCCAACATGACACAGTCTTACATAATTAATATAAAACGCAGCCATTTTTAAATGGCGCTTAACCTTCAACTGCGTTCAGTAATTACGATATCCGCCTGCGTTTCATTTCGAGATGGCTCTTCGTAAGAAATTCATCTAAATTAAAATGTCTTTGAAGAAAACTTCGCAATTAAAACTAGTTGAAAACTGAAAACGTATTTTACTCGAGTTAAGGAAATTATTTCGAAATATGATTCATGTCTTGTTAGTGTGCAATAGCGTCGTTTTTAAAGACTAATTAATAAATTTATCATGTAAAAGTTCCTTTCAATAATACTGTTTAGTAATAGAACTCACATATTATATAATTATTATCTACATACATAAATAAACCCTACTAATAAAAACATTACACTCCGTTTTGGGCACTTACGTACTAAAACATCTAAAAAGGAAAAATCGCTATTGTAAATCCACTGAATAATACTCTCCAAAAAAAATCAACTTTAAAAACTTTCATTATTTCTGAAAAAATGTCATGTTAAAAAAAAATGCCTACCAAATACCTACTAAACTAATTAATTATCACAAAATCATGGTAAATAAATACAAATGATCTTATTTATAAAAATCTCGACTGTGGAATTGATTAGTAGATTCTTATTATTTTTTTTATGTAGAATTTTAATTTAGAGCTTTCTTAGCAATTGTTTAACTCTGTCGAGCATTTTTATCACCACCATTTAAAAACCGAACCAGTACATTTGTTTTAGTTTTTGTAGCAAAAAACCGGCTTGACTCATATTTCATAATACTTTCATGTATAAAACCTTCATGTTGTATTATATAGAGCTTACAATATAGGTATTTCAGAAAACGTTGCCCTTAAACCTGTCTCGTTGCTTACAAGGACTTACGATGTTTCTTCGTTCTTAGCGACATTTTGGAACAAATGTAAGAAAAATACGAGTAAGGACAGGATTTAATAAATTTTTAGATAGACAAGCACACGTTTGACCTTTAACTTAAGAGGTAAAGGGACATGACACAAAATAATTCTGTATTTTTTTAGTTATTTTCATCAGGTTTAAAAATGTTTATTAAACTATTTTGCAAATTAAATTATTTAATCACTTAGACCCACTACAAACTACATCTCTAACAATATTGCCTCCATTACGACTGAACCATAAAACGCTAATAAAACCTTCTGTTTTTATATTTCCTTAATCATATTATTTTCCTCTACAAACATAAACTGAGAGCACGCATTGTTTATTCCCTCTTTTTTACGTTTGTCTGTTTTCCCGCCTTTTTTTTATAAAAGGAACAATAACCTATAAATTCACAGAACAATTCCACGACGAGAAAATTGAATCAAATCAAGCATTTGTCGTTTCGTGTTTAAATTAATAATCACTAGGAGGTTCCATTAGTTCATTTGCTTTTTAACAGAAACGTTGTGAGACGCTTAAATGAATAATGTCTTCATTATTTGCCACCTCGCCATCTCCCTCGTTACTGGCTGTAACATTTTTATTTCTTATTTTTATGTCACGATGTTCCTTTTTCGAATTTCTTGCGAAAATGATGTCAGATTTCAAGTTTATGTATTTGCATAATTTGATATTAAATATTTGCTTGGCATTTTTTCGGTTTTACGATTTGTTTTTGTTAAGAATGTCATGCTTACTGACAGAGCAATGAAGAATTATTATTCAGAGATGATTTGACAACGGTGTCTTCATTTTTCGTATGACGTAGCGAAATGTGGAGCTATAACAATTTTGGTTTTAATGTTAATTCTACAGTCAACTATACGTTCTTCTTCTTTTTTGATAATGGCAATAAGCGTCTTATAGTAAGAGCCATGGTTGCCATTGTCGAGTGTTGAACTACACGGTCAACATCATTTAGATTTACCAAGCTTTATCTTTAACATAAAACGTTTATCCGAATTTGTAGAACAAAGTAAATTGTCTAGCTACATATAATTCAACGCAACATAAATAATTTCAAGCCGCTTCACCCTGTCATCATCCAAATTGTCCTCAACCCCTTCACCAAAATAGTTCTTGCATGGTTCTTGTTTGGCCTTTCCGTCCTAAACTTAATTAATTCCTCACCGCATATAACGGTCAGTATCTTTGAGGTCAAATTAAAGAGAAGGCATGGTGGGCCCACAATTTCCCGGGAAGTTGTCCCTACATTTTTATGTAACATTATCCCGAACATATCCTGTCATGTTTATGGTAACGCCAGTCTGCAGCCAAGTGCGTCGTTCCAAAGAAATGGACATGGGAGCGAGCTTTCTAATCGTGTCGTAAAATAAAATATTTTTGCAAGTACAAAAAGAATTTGTTAATATTAAATAGAAATTGTATTTTAGTAGGCAGTCTTGTACAGTCGTACTTTGACTTGGTATTAAAATGTATAAAACTATTAATAGGTAAATCTAGATTTAGTCTATAGATCACTTAGTAATGTGTTTAAGTGTTATTATATTGTAATTCATTGGAATAAACCAAGGGGAAAATTTGCCTTGTTATGCAAATCTTTCAAAAGCAAATAGAAAGACAGGAAACGCCAGTAAAGCTTCAAACGACTGAACTCTTTGATACACCTCCATTATAAAAATCAAATTCGTGATCGTTTAGACATCAAACCTTTTTCGAACGAGTCATGAATTCAAATGAAACGTCCAAGTCAAAACACACTTTGGGAATTTTGGAATCATAGAGCTATCATGATTTGAATTTTTATTTCTGTTTTTAACGTTCGAAATTAATAGTTGGCTTGTTTTTTTATTACGATAATAAATACAAGTTTTATAATTACAAACATCACTAAATATTTTTTATAAAAATATTTTTTACAATATTATTATTTGGATTTAATTTCAGACAAATGTAGATTATTATACTAGTTTCCCGTGGCTACGCCCGCGTGGATGTCGGTTATCGAGGCAAAAACTAGCCTAAGTCCTTTCTCAGGCTCTAGACTAACTGTGTACCAAATTTCATTTAAATCGGTTCCGTAGTTTTGGCGTAAAAGCGCGACAGACAGACAGACAGAGTTACTTTCACATTTATATTATAAGTAAGGATAGTTCTTGACCAGCATATCATGCGTGGAAAAACAGCAAACTGGTTCCATATTTCAGGTATGTTAGCATAACTTTTTCATATCCTCCCTTGTACCACCCAAGAGGGTACAGGCGTTGAATTTTAAACGGAAAACTTAAATACGGGATGCGAAACTTTTTAAACAATAAGTAATGGAAACTATTTTACTTTTTGTGCGGTTGGCTTATGCTCGAAATGAGTATATGGGTGTTTTTACCCGACTGTGCCTGGAGGATTAGGGTTTTGGAGTGTATGTATGTATGTATGTAATATATTTATTTGCGCTCTATAGCCTAAACGGCTTGATGGATTTTAGCTTGAAAAGTATTGTTAGATTCGACTTAATTGTGAGAGTCAGTACCTATAGCAAAATTATTGAAGTTGGTTAAAAATGACCAATGTTTGGCCATGAGAGTGTCGTAAAAAACAAAAGGTTTTATTATGGCTTACAAAATTAAAATTTTTCGTTAAAAAATGTAAAAATAAAAATTTGAGTCGGGTTTTAATTTTAATAAACTAGCTTTGCCCCGCGGTTTAATCCGCGTTCATGGGTTCCGTCATCTTTAGAATTTTTTCTTCAACATTTCCTATGTTTTTATATTTCGTTAGAAAGCCATCAAACCAAAATCGGACAGAAAAACATGAAAATCGATCAGTCGATCAATCCATTCTGGAGTTATAAACGGTGTAACTTCGTGAAACCTATGCTTTGCTTATTCTTAAAGTATACAATTCATCATATTTAATTGATATTCATCTATTACGAACTCTATTACGCACCTCATCAAACACGTAAAAATAAGGACGGTTCAGACAGTCCTCAAATAACACCCATAAATCATAGAGGCTCTCAGAGATAAGCAATCAATCAGAAGGTATATTCTCATACATACAAATCGCTTATGTAATAGGAACACGCATTTGTCATAAAAGCAACGATTACCTTTGGCAACTCGACTGAACTCTTTGAAGCGATCGAAAAATTCTGCGTATTCCTGCTTAGTATTATTGCTCTTTTCATTTGTTATTTTTGCATATTGTTTTTAAGCGTTTTTATACAAAAACACAAACGTTCAAACAACATGTGATATTATAATTTATGTATAAATAAAATCATACATTTTACTACTGAGCCGTATAATAATTAAAATTAAATACATTTCAGGAAATGTTTTAGGTAATTATTTATGGCCGGGTTAATTAATTATTACTATTATATTTTAAGTGTATTTAATGCGGCTTAATCTGTTGCACTGTATATGAATGGTTGAATTTATTGGAAGTTTTCAAAAATTCAGTTTACATTTAAATACTTTCACGTCAAACTATAGCTACTTACCAAAAATATATTAAACATACAGTATGTAACAAAAACCCTGACCGATCCAATAAGGGGCGTATTCCTGGTTTAACATACGTACTAGAAAAAAATGTCGTCTTGCTCAGGCGGCTTCTTTGATACAAAATCTAGGTAGTACACGTGAACTTTGTCGAGCAATCAGTGTTGCCTTTGATCAGTTTTATTTTAATTTAATTATATTCACCAGGGAAAAATAATAATCTCAAATCCATTCAATATTTACGTATATGTGACCGCAGTACGATGCCGAATAATACTCGTAAGGTCCAGACAAGGTTTTTTTGCATGCTGTATAAACATTGAGCTGTAGATTTGATACTGGTCACAAAAAAAAGGAGGTCACGATTCACTTAAATACAATGTTGTTTCTAGAACTTGCCTTTTTTATCTAGAGAAGTTATTTAATCTGAACTAAGTCTCAGGATCAAGATAGTAAACAACTAAAACTAGAAAATATAAAGGGTAGTTTAGTATTTGGAGCTGTTACAACAAGCTGGCGACTTGGTCCCGAGTTTGGTCCCTCTGCGCGCCATGATAAATGATATTGAATCCAGAATGCACTTCACAATATACTACGAAAGACTTCGCTATTTTCTCAAGTTCTTAGACTCGCGAACGCAGTAGTTGCTCGGTCTATCGTATAGTGTATCTACAAAAGTATTGTAAAAACCCCGTTTAAACACAATACTTAGAATACACTGACAACGGGATAGGTATGATTTTTGGCTTTTTTTTTTGGCTTATTTTTAAAACCGACACCCGCACTTAGGAATTTAATCTTTGTGTCGCGGGAGGTTTTAAAAACATTCAAATCACATGCACAAAGAACATCTAGACTTAGAACAAGGATTGGTGTATCAAATGCTTGTCCCATGCGGGGAACAAACCCGCAGCACGTTATAATTGCCGTGGTGACCTATACCACTCGACTAACCAAATTTTATTTTACTTCTTTATTGATAATAAAACTTAACATTAATATACATTATACTTATTTCTTAAATGCATACTTCGTTTTTACAGGTAAGGCGGTAAATGGTTCTAAGTTCTCAACACGTAAAGGTAAACTGACCTCAATCTTTTATTCCTATCTCCTCTCTTGGGATCCAAACTGGAGCAAGCGATATAAGTATACCAAGTTTCATCAAAATCGGTTCAGTGGTTTACAGACTTTCGCACTTGACTTTCTTTTTCAGTGAAACTACCGAATGTTTATAACATGTAAAATGCTTTTTTTGGTTTATCAAAAATAAATCTTTTACCAACTTTAATTTTAACAATGTCAGTAAAACGATACCGACGCGCTATGAGCTCATGATAATGAAACTGACCCCCGTTTGATCTTACACTATCACATCAAAGAGTAAATAATTATTTATTTCACGTTTTTAATTTGCCTATTTTTATCAGTTTTATTTTATAGGCTTGTTTACTGGCATCCCGATTTTATATTGCGAACAAAAATAAAGTGATAAAAACGCTGAATGTTAAATTTAAGTAGAATCGGGACTGAGTTGTCGTAAAAATGGTCGAGTTTTGTGTTCTTATTATTCAATTGATAGAGTATATAATACCAAATAAGTATAAATCTTTTTATTCATAAAGAGATACTACACAATTTAATTCTCTTCGGAAACAAAAAATTAAAAATATAATATTTTGTGCTTTACTGTAAAAATCATTCCAATAAATTAAATCCCAAACTATTTTCTTCTTGAAATATAAATTATTTATAATAAAAATTGTACAGTTTACGTTGATTAATAAGAACTTAACTAAATTACAAAAGTTTATTATTTCATATAAGATACTACCTAAATCAAAATTACGTTTTGTTTTGATTCTGTATTTGTGTGTCTAAGCCAGTACGAACGGCAAGTTGAAACTCAATTCGCTTTACTCAATTCGCTTTGAGAATGGTCGCATGTTCCCACCTGCTGCCTTACATACGCCCACACAGTGATGTAGAGTTATCGATAGTTTAATTAGTTTTGATATCGATAAAGTAATTTCTAAAAAGCAGCCTATCCGCCAGATATTTTAATTTGTACCAACAGTTACACGTAAAAGTATGAAATTCATTTGTATATGAAATGTGTATGCATGCTGTTTGTTTGAAAACAGTAGAGTTGAATATATTTGAACTACGTGTTTATTATAAATTGTTATTTTCGACATCGTACTACATAAATTGGTTTTGAGGTTCATAATAATGTATTTCAAATGCAAATAATGCTATTGCAAATCAAACACAAAATGTTTAATGATTTATTATAGATTGCATTTGACGAGGTTCTACAGTGAATTTTAAGCTTGATATAATACTTTCCAATGAAGTAAATTTCTTTTAGAGTGATTGTATAAATCTTTGTTGTCGTGTAAAAACAGTTGCCATGCAAAATATACTTAATTTTATACCACTTATAAATTTAAAATTACCAAAGGTGGTTTAAATGTGAAGTATCGATAGATTCAGTAAATATACTTGGTACATCACTATTTCTCGGATTGACTTGCCTCTATCTCTACATACAGATATAGGACAAATCTTATCACCAACTTATTTCGAAGTTTAACTACACGCCTTGATACTTTACTACGTGAATAGAAATGCAAAAGGCGTTAATACGGCGGTTTTGCGTAGGTAGTGCTTTAACAGATCTTTTAATAACTTTACAATACATATTTCTTGAAAATATAGAAATTAAAGTACTTATGGCTAATTTTTGTTATCACTGACTTAATTAAATTACTGCTTCTCTAGCCAAGTGACATTTCCACGAGTGTTAACGATGATTATAAATTACTCAAATAACGTTATATGTATGAAAATGACATTTCGTTCCGTGACTCAGAATTGTCACTTCCATACATTTGAGCGATTCAATCAGCGTTATCGCTAGTAGAAATGACACTTGTCTAGAGGGCCTCAAGTACAGACAAAGTCTTTAATGTTCTTTCGCAATTAAGTAATGGAAAATAATGGATTACTTGGGCTTAGTGTGAAAAAGCTTGCTATTTTGCTTATTCGTATTCTGTTGTGAAGAAAAAATAGGTATGTAATTATTTTATCGATAGTTGGCTTCAATCACAAATAATGTTTTAGGATAAGTACAACAAAGTCAATAAGACTTATTTTAGTATTACACATGCTCCTTTCTCTGCCTATACACTTCTTACTCTTAATCCAGTCAAACAGCAATAAAAACACATCACAAAACGCGCATAAAAATTCTTCCCCATTATCACTTTGGTGTGCATCATAATTTCGCTTCCTTGAGGCCCGTAAATTGTTTTTCGGAAGCCATAAATTACCGGCCAGAGTTCCCAGTTCCTCGCAAGACTTTGTTTCTCTTTATATTTATTTCGCCGGTACATTTTGAGGACATTTTGCGGTTCAACTTGGAATGCAAAGCATCTATTTTCATAACCTATTATCATAAATCGCGGACGTGTGCTTGAAGTCAGTTGGTGCAGATTCTGTTTATGTTTCATCGTGAATATAAATTAGGTTATAGGTTTGTGGAAGTTCTGTTTTGCTGGACGTTGTTTTTACTTACATATGCAGATCTGATTCAGGGCAAAGGCATGACCAAATGTATTTTTATCGCATTTTGTCTTGAATGGGGTGATGCTTTCAAAAGGTTGCTTAACTGTATCTTTGGGATACTTTGTTGCTTTTAAAGTCGAAAGCCATGGTTCTAGGTAATGTAACTTATATGTAACTAAAGCACAATATTCTTAAACTTAATTATGTTAAACTGATTATAAAGTCGATTCCTCCATTCAAAGTCAATTCGTTAAATCGTAATAAAATAACATAAATTCATTCAAATAAATCCACACAACACTTTAAATGATTATAAAACAAAATATTTTTAAAAATAAAAGTTTAGAAAGTATCATTAAACATTTTTATGGATGTCGAAACAAAAGTAATTTATCACATTTAATTTTCTGAATTTTGCGCAAAATGTACGAAGTGCAAAAGTAAAATTCACGTTGAGTTTTATTGTTTGCGACAGGACAAATTGTTACCCCTTAACGACTGTTCCGCTCCTATTATATTATCAGCCAGTAAACGTTTTCCACTAAATATAGATGTCACAGTGTTAGAATGTTTACAATGGATGCTTTTAATGTTATTTTCACCTTTTCGTAAGTATATTTTGGTGTTAGGAGTTTTAGCATTGTTTAGGGGACGTTTGCGGTGAGTGTAAGGTATTTTACAAAAAGAGAAAGAACAATATACCAATTTTTTTCTTTAGCAAGAATATTTGTTTTTTTTTCAATAAACGGCTTCTTGTTTGACGGAGATTCCTAAATTTTTGCTCCTGTATCGCAGGGGTTTCGCAAACAATCAATTCACATGCGTTGTATCAGAAATAAGCTATAACACAAAATACAACTCTTTTCAAAGCAAAAACGGAACTCACTTAACGGAACTAGAGCAGGAACACTTCAGAACAAAACACATAAAACAAAAAACTGAATATTGAATGAAAAAATCTCCGATAACAGATTAATACACGAGAAAAGGGTTTAAAATCCTTGTGAAAAATCTCTTACAAATTGAATTAGCGCCGCACGATTGCGCCGTACTCAAGCGCTTTAAAAAACAATTTAGAAAGCAAAAAGGTTTTAGTGCATTGATGTAATTATATTAATTGTAAGAGTATTGTAATTAGAGGTATGTAGTATGAAGTATTAGAAGTATGCGATTTTTTTGGCAAACGTAGATTTTTGGGACAAGTAAATTAGAATACTTAAATTGGGCTTTTATTCAACAGTATACGTCAATTTATTCTTAATATTATTTTATATAAATTTATTCTATACATACTAACAAGCACACATTACATACTTATACCTATAGATGTTTTTCAGACAAACATAGGTAGACTCTAAGTAACTGGTACACCCGCGGGCCGAACACGCCACCGACCCGCGAATCTGGCATATAAAAACTTTTTTATTATATTCTATTTTCGATATAAATAAGCCCAGACGATGACGAAAAATTAACAAATTATATTACACTATCATAGATAAAAGGTTAAACAATCTCCTAATTTCATTAGTTTACATTCTAAATTTTTTAATCGCATTACAACTTCAGTTGTGTAAGTTACTAAACTAGTTATTTCTTCGTTGCGGTTAAAATACTACTTTGCATATTTTTCAGTATTTTTAAGTAGCAAGACAAACTGTATCGTTGCCGAAAGTGGAACATTGGCTACATTAAACTTTGTCTGTAAAATACTCTTAAAAAGACTTTTACCAATTAGTCGGAGGGAAAAGAACCTCGATTCTTACTTCTTAAGTACAGTTTTTATTTTGTAAGTTACCTTAAAGTATAATACTGTTACACGGAAACGTGCATCTTACTATATAGCCCAACACTAGTGACTATATCGACTTCCCTAAAGCGCGGCAAAAGAGGAATCAGTCTATGGTCGTTGAAAAAAATATGGCGGTTAAGATAAGTGACGCTGTGGTAAAAGTAGAATTTAACTAGTAAAAAGTGAGAGAACTAATGTTTAACTTTAAGGGATAGTACGGTATCTATGTTTGAAATGTAAAAATTAATAAACACTCAAACTTTGAGTGTTTATTAATTTTTACATTCTTCTATCAATATGTATTTAACAGCACAATGTATAAATTCACTAGTGCGGGAGTCGTTTTTATTATTAAAAAAAAGTACGGATTGCGTTCTGAGGAGAAAGTAAGAAGTTAGTAGAATTCATACTTTAGTAACGCTCTTAACTTGCAGTATTTATTAGTCCACACACAAAGGATGATATAAATTGGGCCAGTAAGAGGCGGGGAGATCAAATTGACTTCTAACTATTCAATCAGGAATCATTATATAGGTCAGCACTGACGCACAATTTGCACAATGGCAGCTTGGAAGTATTAGGTCAGCAATGACCAACTAAAAAAACAATAGAAAAATAGAATAGAATATAATTTATTTCTTAGTACATGGGAATAACATTATGTTCCACAATTATAGAATGGTTCACTTATTTATTTAGGAATATTGACGGTTTACTTACGCACATTCTCGGGATCGCCGGACTCGCTCGGAAGCGGCGGCAGCCGTGTCGCGAGTTCGACTCGCAACTATTCTTTTGTTAGCTTATGATTAGGGACTCCTATTGAGTTTTAAACTAGTCAATATTCCGTCAATATTCTTAAATATTATGAATACTCCTCGCGAAAGTTATTATAAAAATATGGTTCACATATACTATCGTATTAAAATATATTAAACGTATTAAAGTATTTAACAACTAGAATAATATTATTAATATATAAGCATTTTGTAAAACTTGTTAAGACAAATAAAGTTACTTATTTACTTTAAAATTTGCTTTAATTTAAAGAGTCCGTAAGTCAAAATGCTTTTCAAAACTAAAATAATAATCTTATTTTAAAGCTACGTGACAAACAGCCAGTTCTCAAGATTAGCATTCAGCATTCACTACAAACATAATTAAATGAGTTCTAAGATAAAAACAGTCTTACAAATCCTTGTTTAGCCAAGCGCTGCACGG
Source organism: Diachrysia chrysitis (assembly GCA_932294365.1). Classification (NCBI taxonomy): domain Eukaryota; kingdom Metazoa; phylum Arthropoda; class Insecta; order Lepidoptera; family Noctuidae; genus Diachrysia; species Diachrysia chrysitis. The sequence continues at coordinate 8,256,480 of OW028661.1, forward strand.
ACTTCGCTTTTATTCAAGGAACAGTGAGGTATTAGTGAATAAAGAATTTGTTTTGCTAAAACCAACTTGTTGTTGCATAATGCATGCCTTGAGACTCTTTGAGTTTTATCCGGATTTCAAAATGGACAGTGCTTAGGGAATAAGCGATCGGGCGGGTCGTCGAGTAGCGGACGGTAGTCGACGAAGGAAATGTTAGCAAGCTTTTTAAACCGGGTTGTTAGTTTATCGAGAATGCGTTTTATCGCTTTGTTTTCTTCGTTTTGTTTTGTAAATATTGTAGCCCCGAAGGGTGCCAACGCGACCCTATCACTAAGCCTGCGCTGTCTGTTCGTCCGTGTTTCAGTCAGCGGGCTGTATCTCATGAATCATAATAGATAGAGAATTTTCACTGATTGTGTATTTTGGTTACTTCAGTACCAAAAAAAAACAAATTCCGACCCGCACTTGGCCAGTTTTTGTATTCCCTTTGTTCAAATTAGTTAGCTATTGATTAAAAGTTTAGCGGTTCCTATGTTTATAGTTCAGTATGTATTAATTTGGAAACATGCCCGAAAATTGACGAGTCTTCTCTTTTTTGAAACATAAAGTCAGTAAAAATGTGGGATAACAGTATTTCGGTGTTTGACTCTTCCGAAAATAAAAGCTAGGCTAGTTACTCCCCATTTCGGTAAGCACGTAGTGAAATATAAAACAAATTTTCCAGCTCTTCAATTATTTCTATCATATTTAGCCATCTGCCAGTCTATTATTTTATAAAATTAATTTATATATTTATTTACCTTTCGTGCCTAGATTACTTATTGAGGCTATGGATAAACAAAATAAAATATAATTAAGTTGGTTGTCAAAAAATAGCTCATCGAAAAGCTTTAGTTATGCGTCGGTATTACAATTTTGATTCAAAACATTAGCATACTATACCCCATTTGAACCTATTAACTCGTCAGGTAACCCTTGAGCTTGTTACTAAATATTTCAGATGGTAAGCCTTTAATAATGTAGTTGTATGTACTCTCTTGGGTACGTCAGTTATTAGTCGTGTTCCATTCTGATATGTTGCTATAAGATTAATTATTTACAGCATTTGTACTAAGAGTCGGCTGATAGTGATCGTTTGGCCGTTTTCAGTCTTATGTCTAAGAGGATTAGTTTGTCTCAAATGATTTTACTGTGAATTATATAACGGTTATTTTAGGTTAAAATTGAATACGGTAAATAATTAGATGTGAGGCTCTGCGTTTTCACAATTCTCTGGCTGTTTATTTTAACGATTAATAATAAATTAACGATGTGTATAACAGGAACACACACAATAAACTATTTCGATTATATTACTACGCTGCAAATTAGATAGGTTTGCAGGCCACACTAGCATTTTATATTATACTAGCTGTTTCCTGCGGCTCTGCCCGCGTGGATGTCGGTTATCGCGGCAAAAAGTAGTCTATGTCCTTTCTCAGGCTCTAGACTTTTGTACCAAATTTCATTTAAATCGGTTCAGTAGTTTTGGCGTGAAAGCGCCATAGACAGAGTTACTTTTGCATTTATAATAGTAGTAATTTATTCAGCTTATGTAAGCGGATTAAAGGATAAGAATGTTAGTGTATAATATAACATAGTATAATATAAAATGCTAGTGCGGCCTGCAAACCTATCTAGTTTGCCGTGTGTACATTTTAAACGACTTCTTCAAAATATCGCAAAATATACAAGCTAATATTTTACAGTACAAACTCTTCCCCACTATAGAAGGGCTCACAAACTAGCATATGTTTACCATACGAAAGAGCTCTAAAGTTAAAAACATCCAGTTATAAAAGCTGTTACCTTGCGAGTACCGGCGCTTTGATCTCGCGCCGCCTCGAGCGACTCAAATCCCGCACACAACCGTTTGACTGCGACTCGCACAACCGGGGCAGGACATAGGTTTAAATACTACAGACACGTTTACAACCTTAAGAAATATTAATAATTGTGTTTTATAAACATAGTACACTATATATTTAGAAAATCCTTGACCTATAATGTTGGAGTAAGCATTATGGCTTTCCAGACGTCAAAACTGTTTCGAGAAGGGATACTATAGAAAGTTATTTTCGTATTAGGTGTTTTTTTTCTCATACGAATATCGATAAAAGAGGGATTTAAAGGATAAAAATACATAAGCAATAAAAAAAACTATTATATTATTTGATTATTTGCAAATCGCTAAGATAACTTTACCAGTTAAACATTAGGGCAGGAAGATTTTAGTTAGAAAATTAAGGAAAATCGATGAAATAAACAAATATTAGACACGTATTTTTTACTTTTTCAAAATAACTAAAAACTAACGAGATAAAGCGAATCAAAGTTCAGGATTTGGGGTTAATTGAAAACTTCTCCCGTACTTAGAAATTTAATCCTTGTGTCGCTGGGGTTTTACAAACATTCAAATCATATGCACAAAGAACACCCAGACTTAGAACAAGTATTTGTGGGTCTCACAAATGCTTGTCCCATGCGGGGATCGAACCCGCAGCACGTCGCGCACAGAAGTAATTGGCGTGGTGACCTATACCACTCGGCTATCCGTGCAGTCAATCCGTGAAGTCATGTAACATTTCAAGTCAATGTATAGTCGTAAGTATTTAGTTACGAAAAAAAATACGATTCTAATAGTTTTGACTAATCTACCTGAACAGCATTATAAAAAAAAAATTCAACTTCCCTATTGTTTAATATACAATTAGGATCTATGGAATCTCTTTTACACGTCACTTTGTTTGAAGTCGCTGGAGTCGAGATTTCCTGATTGACTACCTTGAGAAGAAATGTCTCATAGTCTCTTTTAAAGTCCAGACAATAAAGTAATACTGTGCAAACAAATGAAGGATGACAATATAATATAGTATTTATTTATTTGACCAAATATATGATACAGTGGAAAACATTTGGATATAAAATACATCTTATAAAGAAAGAAGTACATTTAATTCTTAAGTTATAGCTAAACTAATGATAATTATTAAGTATTTTTACACATATGTATATGTAGGTATAATTTGTTTTGTTTACACGTATATAATAGGATAAAATAGTTTATAAACATGTTTAATTGCTGCCAGCTTGGATAAACCTGTGTTTCAGGCAATCGCTTGACATAATTTTTTTTTTAACTGTATATAAATAAAACAAAATTAGAGACTACAGAGTATACATTTACACAAAATATCTATTAATAGTGTCTCACTTAACAATTTCTAGTATTTTTTCTGTGTCTGAGTAATTCAAATTACATAAATATTCTGTTAACATGAGAATACATTTTTTGTTAATGTATAATATAACTTATAATGTACCAATAAAAAAGTAGAATCCACATAGCACCTTAGCTGTTGGCATATCGTGCCCAGTTTTCAGTAGCAGTAATATTTGTTTAGTATAACCTAACCTTACAAGCACTATACCCTGAGCTTTCAACCTCGGGTCAAATAAAAACTTTGCATTTTCGTGTTAGAATATTTTCAGACTAAACTAGGATTACTTGAATTTCGCTTGAGATGTTTAAGTTGAATATACCTGTTTGCCCGACCCTTAGGCTGCGTTTCCACCAGAGATGTGCGAGGATACGTGGCAAGGAATTTGTTTGTTAAGAACCAATAGATTTTTTTTATTCAGCTTGCGTCAATCAGCGCAGCTCCTGTGGAAATGGCTGAGCGGACCGAGTTTTTTGTGGGTACATAAACCTCGTTTTACAGCGTCGCTACGCATCCTCGCTCCGCTCAGCAGCCTAGCACATCTCTAGTGGAAACGCAGCCTTAGTGAGTCGTAGAGATGTTTACTTTATTTAAATTTAGAACGCAACATAATACTCTTTTGTTTTTGGTTAAACTTTTGTTTTTTTATAGAACAACTAGCTGTCCCCCGCGACTTTGTTCGCGTGTTTTAGTTTCAACGGTTTTTCATTTTTGCAACATTTTTCATCTATGCTCCGCTCCTATTGGTCGTAGCGTGATCTTATATATTGCCTTCCTCAATAGACGGACTATCCAATACAAAAAGAATTTTTCAATTCGAACCAGTAGTTCCTGAGATTAGCGCGTTCAAACAAACAAACAAACTCACATATAATATGAATAAACAAAAATCTAAGAAGATTTTCTATTTTTTGAAGGGTTTTCCATTGCTAAATTATGTAACACTTTAATTAATTTGTGAGTGAGCTTAAACGTAATACAGTAAGTAACAAATACTTGCGAAAAAGAACCTTAAGAAATTTAGCAGAATAGCAGGGTTAACAATAAAGTGTTTGGTACCAACCTACTGATGTGCATCAAACGCTCGATATCTTTTCTCTAATCTATTATTAAAATTAAGTAGGTGTAGCGCTTTTTATAAAAGTATCCGTTATTAAAAAGTCAACGCGTATCCAAAGAGTTCGCATTACATTTTCACGACAGGCAAACTAGCACTTCTAACAAGTTCTTTGACAAAAATAAAGCGAGCCGTGATTCTAAACTATGCGTACTTACTTGCAAAGTTATATAGTATCCTAGATCACACATCGCCTACATTTTCAAGCACTCAAGTTTCTGAATATTTTCCTTAGTACACGAATATTAATATATATGTAAGCGAACTCTGAAATTCCGTGGTTATTTAACGTTTGTAAAGTTGAGTCCGAAATTCGTGAAAACTTCCAGTAAATTTAACAACTACTGCATTAAAACGAAGCTGAATTTAAGTGATGTTTTGCAGTGCTAAGGTGGTAAAGTCAGGATAGCCTGCGAAATTCAAATTTTCTTACCATTTTTACAATTGGCCGGTCAGATTCAGGCTGTTTTTTAAGCCTGAAGCTGTCGTAAGAAAATTTGAATTTCGCGGGATACCCCGACGCTTCTACCTTAAATAAAATTATTTAAACGTTTAGTATAGAGAAGTAAGTGTTAATGCCGCTATTGTAATACAAAAATATATATACCGTTGCGAAAATAAATGGTTTCCAAAGTTACATTTTCCTACAATATAAATCAATTTGTGGTTTGAGGTTGTCTTGTTTAACTAAAAACCACTGATTATTTTGATGATAACCTCTATTGTTTCCAAGATTTTAGGAGCTTATAAATATATCAAAATCCCACACATACCCTTCTCACTTTAAGAACGTCAGATAACCGCGAACGATACGCGTCTTTCCTTATAACTTAATAGGTTAGTTAATAGAAGTGACAAAGATAACCTACGTGCAAAATACTGGCTATAAGATAGACTCAAACCTTATTTATGGGCATAATTCGCTCCCTTCGCCATTTTGCTACTGTGTGAAAAAAATATTACATCAATAAATCAATAATACTTGATATTATAAAAAAACAATAGAATACAACTTTGAGGAATAAATAAGTAAACTATAGAGAGCGCATACCGAGTATGAACTGTTAATCTGATAATCGTAAAATTAGTGGCAAAAGTGAGCGTATCGTTTTATAAAGCTTTTATTTTATGATGTAAATTTGTCAAGTCTTTTAGTATAGCTATTTATTGTAATTATATTATTTTATAAGCTCGATTATATATAATAATAATAATATCGTGGGACATCTCACACGGTAATCTGATCCCAAACTAGGCAAAGCCTGTGCTATGGTAACCAGATAACTGATAAACATACTTATATATTTCTAAATACATACATATTATAGGTAAATAACACCAAGACACAGAACAAATGATCGTGCTCATCACACAAAGATTCGTCCTGGGTGGGAATCGAACCCACGACCTCCGGTTTAGCAGTCAGGGTCACTAACCACTAGACCAACAGGCCCGTCATATAAAGCTCGACTACGTTTTATACATTGTAAAGAGGCTCATGGCTAAGTATAAGCCGTACGGTTTGACCATAATACAGGTTAAGTCGCGCTCGCCACGGTTTATCCGTAAAAGGGTGACCACTTGTAAACATACCGAGACCCCTCCGTGCCTCGGAAAGCACGTTAAGCCGTTGGTCCCGACTGTCATACGTTAATCTTTGACAGTCGTTAAGTAATTACAATTCTGACAACGAGTCTTACTTTTGGTTACAGTGTTATCCCGTAAAATGGATTGTGGAGGTCAAACCGATTTTTACATGGACCGACTGCCTAAGTCGGTCCATGTAAAATTCGATATTCCGATGAATTCGGTAAGACTGGAAGCCGACGCCAACATAGCTTCGGAAAAGGCAAGGCAGAATATTGTGTAATATTAGATATTATTGAGAATTCTCATAAAACTACTGATTTCTTTAACGTTTTGGGATTTTTATAGGCGTTAAACCTGTGCAATAATATACCATTTGAACCATAAACTTTATCTGCATATTAGTTATTTATGACCTCAAAAAAACTATCTTCTCATAAGTAAGAAACGGCCAGCACACTTAGCAGTAAATAAACATACTATTCTTCCCCAAATTACAATCTTAAACAACGCAAAAAATAAACGACATACAAGAGCGATCGTAAATCATTATCGGGTTACATACAGAAAAAATATTAGTTTATTATACCTAGTGTATTATTTTTTGTTCTTCGAAAGGGTCTCAAGAGAAATCCGCAGTGCGGTAGTTGCTACATAATTAGAATGTCAGACGAAAATTTATTGAGAACAACTATTATAATAAAACATATCTATACTAATATTATAAAGCTGAAAATTTTGTTTGTTTGAACGCGCTAATCTAAGAAACTACTGGTTCGAATTGAAAAATTCTTTTTGTATTGGATAGTCCGTTTATTGAGGAAGGCTATAGGCTATATAACATAACGCTACGACCAATAGGAGCGGAGCATAAAAGAAAAATTTTGCAAAAATGAAAAACCGTTGAAACTAAAACACGCGAACAAAGTCGCGGGGGACAGCTAGTATTAAATATTATTGTGTATTCTCATAAAACTACTGATTTCTCTAACATTCTTAGGATTTTTATAGGCGTTAAACCTGTGCAATAATATACCATTTGAACCATAAACTTTATCTGCATATAAGTTATTTATGACCTCAAAAAACTATCTTCCCATAAGTAAGAAACGGCCAGTACACTTAGCAGTAAATAAACATACTATTCTTCCCCAAATTGCGATCTTAAACAACGCAAAAAATAAACGGCATACAAGAGCGATCGTAAATCATTATCGGGTTACATACAGAAAAAAATATTAGTTTATTATACCTAGTGTATTATTTTTTGTTCTTCGAAAGGGTCTCAAGAGAAATCAGCAGTGCGGTAGTTGCTACATAATTAGAATGTCAGACGAAAATTTATTGAGAACAACACTATTATAATAAAATATATCTATACTATATATATAATATTATAAAGCTGAAAAGTTTGTTTGTTTGTTTGAACGCGCTAATCTAAGAAACTACTGGTTCGAATTGAAAAAATCTTTTTGTATTGGATAGTCCGTTTATTGAGGAAGGCTATAGGCTATATAACATCACGCTACGACCAATAGGAGCGGAGCATAAATGAAAAATTTTGCAAAAATGAAAAACCGTTGAAACTAAAACACGCGAACAAAGTCGCGGGGGACAGCTAGTTAAGTTATAAGTCTGATCAAGTGTACGATAAATACTTGTTTGGAGTTTAAATGTCCCGGTAGAGCATGTGTGGAACAATGACGGTACAATGTTGGTTAATTAGCGTTTCATCTCATTTTAGCGGTAATTTGATTTTCGGTAATGAGATTTTGCTTTAACTACAAACGATGATTGAATACTCTGTGCCAGTGAATGATTTCATTCATGAATGGTTTTGTTGAAGCTATAAAGTGGTTTATACGTCGAAAATTACATTAATAAACCACTATTTAGCATCAAGAGTTTTTTTTTTGTAGAACAGCAATTGTTTAGTTCTTTTTTAAGAATTATAATAAACACACTAATATTTATTATCCGTTTGTTAGTAACATCGAACCGTCGATATTTTCGCAGGAAAGTCTGTGGTCGCATGAAAAATCACTTAAATCAGTAAACGAGCGTAGTACATTTAGCAAAAAAAATACTTACGCGCATCGCTAGTAGGCCAAGGGGCTACCAGCGATGCGCGCGCTCTATGCTTGTCTATGTTTTCTCTAAGGATGAAAGTTTACAGTTTAAAACAATGGAATAGATTTAAAGCCAGTCCAAAATGTCTGTTAACGAAATTTTTATAAAAAGTCCTCCTACGAGTTTCAGCGTTTTCCCACGCTAAGAACCTTTTTCTTTAAACCGTCCGCCAAATCACGGAGTTCGCCAAACATAACGTAATACATAAAATAACATATGTTTCGACTTTTATGTCCGAAAATAAGTTAGGAAATACAGGAAACAAGTGTATCATAAAAATGTAGATTGACAGTTTCCTTATAAACCCAACTGGAAATCGTTTTTCGTAATGCCGGTCTATTTCCGGAAAATATTAGTTTTTAGCTTGTTTTGCTGGGCGTTTATAGAACTCCAAGTAAGATAGGTGAAGTATTTGATTAGTATAGATTGTTACATTGGTAATTTAGTTGAAGAAATCAATTAAGTACTTTGTATTTTAATTATTTGTTACGCATTTACGCATGCGGAGTGAATACTTGTAATTAAATACAAATAGTAGAAGGAAAAACTTAACCCTCAGGCAGGACTCGAAATTGCGACTACTGGCTTAAAGCTTTCCTTTTTGTATTTAATTAGGTAATTTGTAGTTCTTTTTTTGGGAGAATTCTATTTAATTTGCAAACAAAATAAGATTTATTTAAAAAAAATTAGTCTACAATTATACGCAAATGCATTCAGAAATCACACCTTCATCCAGCCTGTATTGAGGAAAAATACAAACTTTAAGTAGGTACTTATACCAAATTCACATCTCATACAAACTTACTTCTAAACAAAACAACTAAATAAATCAGTCCAGCAAAAGCGGCTTATTCCCAATACCGAGACACTTATACACAAGTTTATCTCCGTACGAGAGTCGAGATGCAACATGCATTATTCACCTGGTCCCGTGCGTCCCCGTCTGGTCCCATCCTTGCCCTCTTATGCCCCATCCGTACCCTCTTAAGACCCCTTTGAACCCTGTTAGACCCGTTTACAAAGTAGAAGCGAGTTACATTTCTTATTCCACCTCCTTGCACGCGATTTGTGCAATTCTTTTAGACTAGGTACTATTGAATCCGATTTAACGGTAAGCTTTTTTCCTTCGGATTACTGTAATGTGCATAGATTGCATAGCTTAAGGTGTCGTAGATTGTACTTACTAGATATTCATGTTTTAGAGAGATTTTATTAAAATACCTCGAGTCTAAATTTAATGTTGGTTTTAACAACATTTTTACAAAAAAAGTAGGTTACCAGAATAGCATAGAATTTAAATCTAAATACATAAGAATAAAAATAAGTAAACTAACGAGTGCGCCTAACAGAGTATGAACTGTGAGCACCAATAAGAACAAATAAAATCGTAAAATTAATGTCAAAACACAGCGCGACGTTTTATTAAAACTATCTCAAAACCTAATTAATATTACCCTAATAATATCGGAACCATCGAAATATATAAACGTGTATCATCGCACGAAAATTCACTTAAATCATCAAATGACAACAGCAAAAAAAATCGCTCGACACAACGGGCTACTAGCGAATCTAGCGATGCTCGCACTCTATGCTTGTGTATGTACACTCTAAGCATTACACTCTGATACACATACCACTTTTGTGACATCGTCAAATCACCCGGGCCCGTGCTACAGAATAAACATCTTTTATTTTATTTCTGACGACAGATAAATTTATCCGAGAAATAATTTGGAATTTTTGTCAGTTCTTCAATACTAAATCTATCACACGTAATTTTATTTCACGAATTAAAATAATGTGGTGTTGGAAAAATACAAAATTTTAAAATGGTAACTATAAAAATTTCTACCATTAGCACAATATCACGGATCTTACAATTTAAAACCAAATGAAATCGCTTCACAAAAACAAAAAGGGTAAGTTCTCTAATAAGTTCTGAAACTCACGACCGGCCATTGTAATAAGTTTGGCCCCAATTTCCTGGCCCAACATGGACTCTGACTCTAACCATTTCGATGTCAACGCAAAAAAAACTATTGTACAGTAGTCGACTAGGTTTTGGTTCGACCCCCGATATAAGGCGTGCTGGCTTGGTGCCAACTTGACACACTTAACTTGCATACCGCCTTCGCTCGCACATAAATAACCGACTACAATAATATTCTTAGCTCGAATCGGTTTTATAATAACGCACTTTTGTGCTGATGCTGCTGAGATGTATTAATGCGTAATGGTCATATGAATAGGAATAAGGTCAGTCTTACTGTAATTTATTTTATGCATAACTTGCTATTGCCGGCGACTCTGCCCGCGTGGCGTATAACATGCAATTAAACTTATAAACCTTCCTCAGATTTTTATCTATTTATAGATACATCAATATTAATACAAACTGTTTATTTAAAAAAAAAACTTAAGCTAGGTATACTAAAATTAAAATTTAATATATAAATGAAACTATGTAAATAAATAAAAGAAGAAGACTTATTAACTATTACCAAGCAAAATTGTTTATTAATGGTTAACAAGCATAAAAAAATTCATGGTCATATTTGACAATGACGAGAAACGTGCCCAGAAGGCTGGCAACGTTGCAGTATTAAATGGCTATGCATATTCTTTGTGTAAAGAAAATGCCAGCCTTCTGGTAACGGGTAGAGTCAACCTTCTTCTTGAATCACTCTATATATCTATTACTGCAAAACTGCATTAAAGTCCGTTGCGTAGTTTAAAAGATCTAAGCATACAGACAGCGGAACCGTGTTTTTTTCTACAAGTGTTTTTACTATGTAAGAATAAGGTCTTTGGTCTGAGACGCTACAAGTTCTAGAGAACACAATATTTATGCAATTTTTTAAATTATGTGTGAAAATTAAATATAAAAAATTTTAAACAGCAATAAGCCCGTGTCATATATGTGACCTATAATAGTTTATCGCATAAAGTATTATACCTAAGTCAAGGTAAAATAAAATACAGTAGTTGGAATACATAGTACTGCTTTCCGCAGTTATTTAAATAAACGGGATTTCGTGACGTCACTTTGACAGGAATGGTGACAGCAAAGAAAAAGATACAAACATTTTATTAAAAAAATCTTTTCCTTGAATGACATGCGCCGACCTTCGTAACATTAAAAATATTTTTTTATTCTTTTTCTGAACAGGTGAAGCCATGGAGTAGCTAAAATGTTAACAAAAGATTATTTATTTAGGTTTATAATGGTCCCATTTTAGGACACAAGAGGATTTGATAAAATTATAGCTTTTTATTGAGAGTGCCACTTGTCTGTGAAAATAGAACGTTAGATCACAATAAAAGATTGTTTTTCTAGCTGAAATACTTTTTAGATAACGTACAGACCACTTTTCTTAAGTGTTATGAAATAATAAAGTTTTTTGTCCACGTCCACTTTATCGCCATTAACAACCTTGATTTAAACTATGGTAAGTAATGTATAAAGTAATATTGAATTCAAACCTTAAATTGCACAAGAGGCCCACACAAAACTTATCGGCTATCCACAACGACAAATTTTACTATATGTAATAAAATTATCAATTGAATTAAATTAACTAAAAAATATATACATTTAAAGTCGTCTCCACGCATGTATCCAAAACATTGGCAAACGATGAGAAATAAAAAAAACTGTCAGCCTTACTAAGTTCCCTGCTGGCTTCGTTTCAACTTCCTACTTTTTTTGCCTTCACAAAATTTAATTTTGCATAGGAACTCGACCTGTCTATAGCGTTTTATTCTAAACAAAGTCTAGAGGAAATTAATTTCTCGAAGCTTGTATACAATGCTGATATTACTTGGTTTTATGTAGGTTCAAAATGTATAAAATACATAGTATAAATGTCTTGGTAGGACGAAACTAAGATATTTTTATGTTGTACCATAATTAAAAGTACCTAATGTGTTTATATATTTTTAAAGTAACTTTTTATGATGAAAACATGCAATATAAATGGTTTTTAATTAAATCATTACATTTACGTTTTAATTTTGTTAAAGAAAATATTTATTGGTAAAGAAAAAATCTATTCAGCCATTTTCACAACTCATTTCCAGTTAGGTGTTTTTACAATAAGTAAATGAACTCGAAATTTTTGAAAAAATTATACGGAAAACGACTTTTATTTTCAACTAGATTGTTCTGCAAATAAAAATAAGTAAGACACGGACGGATACACGATCAATAATTATCGCTAATTAATAGGGTGTTTCATAAGTACGCCGTCTTGGAACTGACTAAAGAAACTATATTTAGCTAAGACAAGACTAATTACTACTATTAATTAGCTTTCGCAATAAATGTTGCTATAAATGTGTCTTTTAATTAGACTAGCTTTTATTTATTGTTTTGATAATAAAGGAAATATACAAGTAAACTATATTTTACGGTATGTACTTGGAAAATATTGTAATTAAAAAAACGAGAATTTACACACGTAAAGAGCATTTGAAAGCAAAATTTTATGGCCGGCATTAGTGTTCCTTATACAGGGTCTTACCAAAAGTGTATATCGATCCAAAAAGGATGAAGAATACATCTGATACAGAGTAAATTTACAAAATTTCACTCCAGTTAATTGCAGGCAAATAAAAAAATACCATATACATTAATTAACAAAATATCCTGACTAATTAGAGTTCGGTACCCAAAAGGTGCCAACGGGAGCTACTAAGCCGCTACTCCGCTGTCCGTCCGTCCATCTGTCTGTCAGCGGGCTGATCTCATGAACCGTAGAGAGTGTATCACAGGGTGTGTATTTTTGTTGCCGCTATAATAACTTAATAATAAAAATTAAAGAGGGCTCTATAAAGTGGTATGGACCTATTATATTACATGGACTCGCATTTGGCAGGTTTTTTATATTCCATTTAAACCATTTATTTCTGTTACACACATAATAATCATAAACAACTACACAGTAACATAAACTATGGTATGTAACAAGGGAACTAGCTTTGGCGCATTGGTTTTCAGCTAGCCCCTGTCATTTGAAATTATTACATTGAAATTAACGCGCACGAGAAATTCACGAAAACACATTTGCAATTTTAATATTCACAATACAATAATAAAAAAAAATCACAAATCAACTGCTACGATTTCTTTCATTTTGTACTCTAAAGTCGCCCTATAATACGGCAACTGCGAAATGCCTTAAAATCCATTATAGAGATAATGAAAGAGGATGTTTTAAAGATTTCATTTTGTTAAAGGCGATCCGAATCTTATTGGGTAATTAATTTGGAGGTTGTCCGCTAGGGAATTTCCATTAACCCGCTATCTGTTCATTAAGGCATCGAGAATCATGTTTGAGGTCGATCGGCGGTTTATTTTCTAATGAAACAAGATGAACTCACATTTTATCAATATTTATTACTTATCGATACTAATATTATAAATGTAAAAGTAATTTTGTTTGTTACGCTTTAACTACTAAACCGCTAAGCCGATTTGGATGAAACTTGGCATGGGGTGAGCTTGGGTCCTAAGAAAGGACATAGGCTACTTTTTGCCGCGATAACCGACACGCAGAAGGATCTGTGGGCAAAAACTAGTAAAATTATTAATACGAAAGTAACTCTGTCTGTTTGTTACGCCCTAACTACTAAACCGCAATGTACTTTTTTTGTAAAACCATTTTAAAACCCGTACGGTTTTCTTTCACTAATATATGATGCATTTAGTATAAAGTGCATGTGATGAATATATCCGATGCATCTACGCCACGGTTGAGCTCACGACTAACGTGAAATATCGCCCCAATTATGGATCCGGTCCTTGTAACAGTTTATTTTTAAACAAGCCAGCGCTCACTAGAATCAGTATTATAATATACTGGACTATTTATACATTTTTCTTGCCTAGAAACCCGTAATCCTATTTTAAAGGAATTAGGTACGATTTTTATTTCAATTTCTAACTATATTCATTTAGAACATAACGGTTTACGCACGCAAATTCTCGGGATCGCCGGCTAGTTTCAGACTCAATAGGAGTCCCTAATCATGAGCTGACGCGGCGGCGGTGGTGTCGCGAGTCCAACGAAGTCGATGGTATCGTAGTTATCCGCGTATCCCGTATCACTCACGGGCGTTCAATGTCAAGTGAACCATTGTTTACTTAATTCTTGCCCGTGAGTGCGAGACTGAGGTACTCACCTCAGCATAAATTAGTTGCTAGTACCGACACAACACCGAACTGATTTTCAGTGATTACCTCTGGTGACGTCACTGAAATGAATCTATATAAAATAAACATAATCACCATCGTGTTCGGTGATTTGACAACGGTTTAAATTGATCAGCCTTTAAGAAACCGGGAGTAAGTCTTGCCTTTAACCCTTTTCCTTTGTGACTTCATTTAGCATCTAACTTATCCATGAATCCTCAATATTTTATGACCTACATATACTTACCTCATCTATATAGGTACCTGGGTTATCAAACTCGTGTAACAGAGACGTTGTAACCCGTATAGGCTATAAGTGGTCGGCTTTAATGTCGTAATATTGCCGGAATAGGTAATAACAACTTGATAGCCTGTAAACGCAATCATAAACCGTTACATTCAATTGAACTTTATCAGTTGTAAAGTCATAACCTAATCTAGCCTACGTATATTACTGATACCTACATAAGCTTGACGTAATACTCAATATGAAATAGTTAATTATTATAAGTCATAAACTATCGGGTTTTTTTTTTATTTATTGTTTAAAAACACTCTGGAAATTACTACTATCTACTTCTAACTGTACCAATGTGTTGAATTCTCTGTATATAAAGTCGTACAGAAAATTCAATATATTATCGATACCGTCGCTTATATTTTTGCAAAAACATTTGCCGTCGCACGAAAAACCACATAAATCAGTAAAACGAGCGTAGTACATTTAGCTAAAAAAGTGCTTACGCTTGGTATAAAGGCCTACTAGCGATGCGCGCGCTCTATGCTTGTCTACATTTACTCTAAGGGTAGCACAAACGCCACAAATACTGTCGGCTGCATAATGGCGGAGTCCTAATGACCAGAGATGGAACGGGATACCTAGCAACCTGGCTATAGTGTATTATCTATGTTAGCCTCTCAGTTGTAATTAAACAGATAAGCGGTGGCCGCTGCCAAGTTTCGCCATCTTGGAATTTAGTTGTGTTAGAATTATTTTAAACTAGCTGTTACTTGCAGCTCCGCCCGCATGGATGTTGGTTATCACGGCAAAATATAGTCCTATCTTGAGATCCAAGCTTACCGCATTACAAATTTCATCAAAATCGGTTCAGCCGTTTCGCCGTGAAAGCGTAACAGACAGACGGACAAAATTACTTTCGCATTAATTTAAAATATTAGAATGGATACGATAATAGAAAATGTTTTAGCAAGTAATTATTTTTTAAATAACATTTTTTCATGCTTAAGAATTCAGTTTTTGTAGCTAATGCAATGGCTATAAGTATGGGTATTCAAATTTAAATCTAAACCTAAACATTATTGAATTTTGTAAGAAATTCTAAATTAAAGACGATATCAAGAAGTCATAGTTAAAAAAACTGTTTCGGTTTTAAAAAACAAATTGTTAACGCGAATAAAATTCTAGATCTTTTTAAATAATAAATGTCAAAGAATTTACGTTACAACTTTTTTAGATCAAAATTTAAATATTAAAAATTTAAAAATATTTTCTTAGTCATATTTTCTTAAAATTCAATAGTTCAAAATTAAATTTATTACAATAATAAATTCAATAACGAGAACCCTTGTTATTTTAGTGTAAAACAATGAATATTCAGCCTAAATTTTCTAACTAGAGCTGTTTCGTTTCAATAAATTCAAATAAACGGAACGTTTTCCTCCGGACCATAGATATAAGACCTACTTCAAATACAGCGTAATCATCGTTCCCATCTCGCCAAATTAATTGGTCTTTCGTTCCCGAATGTATTCCGTACACAATATATTGTGTTAATTAATTAACTATTGATTCTTGGGTATAATACAACAATTGGCACCGTGCCTAAGTGTTTGATATTGTATGTAAGATCTCTTAGGATCTAGAAGCTGTTGATATTCGAATAGTCTAGATTAACTCTTAATAAATTTATTGGGTATGAGAAAAACCGGTAGTTAAAGAAAGTGCTTAGAGTTTTAATTGTAGATCATCTAATTAAAGTAATTATGTATTATAAATTGTATTGTTATTGGAATTAAATCTATACTTACTAATATATAATGCTAAAGAGTTTGTTTGTTTGTTTGAACGCGCTAATGTTGGATGGCCCATTTATTGAGGAAGGCTATAAGTTATATAACATTACGCTGCAACCAAACGGAGCGGAGCATAAATGAAAAATGTTGCAAAAATTAAAAACCGTTGAAACTAAAACACGCGGACAAAGTCGCGGGGGACAGCTAGTGAAAAATAAAATGTTATTAGCGTACTAGCGACCCGTCTCCACTTTGTACGGGTAGACAAAACCTTAATGAATTATAAACGAAAACCTTCCTCTTACATTACTCTATCTATTTCTGAAAACTGCATTAAAACCCGTTGCGTAGTTTACAAGATCTAAGGACAAAAACATTAGGAGCAACTTTATTTTATACTATTTAAAGATTGATTCACCGGCCTAAGGTGTGAATGCAGTGTGCATTCACACCTTAGGCCGGAGTTGATATTAAAAATCCGAATTGATATTATTATTTAACGTGTGTTTTAAAAAGTTAATTTTATTTATATTTCTTGTTTCCCTATGTATGATAGTGCAACAAAAAAAGTAAAACTAAATAAATTTAACAATACACAAAAACTTACAAAATAAAAACGAACCGAAAACTTTAAATTCAACCGACATCAAAAGAAGGTTAATCTACAATAAAAACATAAAACTAACAAAATGGCGGCGGTCCAAAAAACCAATCAGAATTTAAAGTGGCTCTAAACCTACCCTTTGTTTCAGCTTACGACACAAGAAAAAGTCTAATTCATATTCAAGAAAACATGACACAAACTGTGATACTAAAAATCCTACCACTTTAGGGCTTTTAGTGTTCGTCTCATGAATACTAATCCCAGCACTACCTTACCTCTGAGTATGAATAAGACTAGGTACAAGAAGTAGAAATATGTTAAGTTAACATTAATTTTCATTTTAAAAAAGCGTAAATTTTTGCAAGCTCGCCGACCCGAGAGTCGTTGACCTGTCAATCTATACAAAACTTCGATGTTATATTTATTTATTTCTCGATATTTACCGCGCAAATCTTCGATTGATTAATTTAATAATTATGATTGCGGCTATTTATTTTATATAGTTGTTTTTTTTTTTATGTGGACTCATCTATAATTATTACATTCGCAGCAGAAAAAATATCTATCCAAAATAGATAACGAAAAAATAAAGGTAAAGTGGTTTGCTGGTAGAAAACTCAATTATAAGTTAAGCTCGCCTCTGTACATTAAATGACAAATTATTAAATTTTGTAAATTGTGTATGTGTACAATAAAGAATAAGAATAAAGTACCTAATGCGTCTCTTTCATAACTATATGATTTATTCTTCTTTAGGTACCTACTCGGCTTTGCGTCTTCGTCTAATTCATACTTCCTACTGTTTGCACTATAAGCAGCCTCTTGGCGAGCATAAAATTCACATGTGTTTCTCCTTGTGGGATAGAATTCCTGCTGAAATCTTGCTAGCCTAGATTCGATCCTATTTTGCGAGGAAAATGCTTTGAATATTGTATATTGGCAATTTAGAGGGTTTTTAAGTATTGTATGAAATAGTATTAGGATATAACGCCCGTAATTTTATTTCGCCTTTGCCGAATTCCTATGTATAAATGTTATTTTTCTCATAAAAAGATGTAGACATAATGTCTTGATATAATTCGCATTTAAATTAAGTAAAATAAATTAAAGATAACAACATGATGTGAGAAATACCTGGCTATATGAAGGCATGATTTCACAATTTTATCCGTCACTGCAGTCAATAAAACCGTTTTTAATACCAAATGATGCTAAAATTTTAATAAAATTGGACCAAAACACTCATAAAATACTCCAACCCTTGACTTACCAACATAATCACAATTTGACTTGACACAAATTGTTACGACGGTTCTAAAGAGGTTATAAAATAAAATTGCAGCCAATCGACAATTGAGTTATCCCTCCAAATGGGCACGTCAATTACTTTGCAACATTGAGTCACCGTCACGGAAGAATGTTGATAATAAACTTGTTATGTTTACTGAAACGTTTTTCGTTTTACGGTAGGATTAAATGAAGGTAACGCTACTGTATTTAAAGAGCTCTAAAGAGTGTCTAATACTAGAACTAAAAACGTTCAAAGTGTTTTCTAAATGTTCATTTTTTAATCACTATTGTAGAATACAACGAAATAAACGAATAGATATTAGCGGAGGATCAGAATATTAAAAGATGTATGTTGCCAACAGTAATATGTACTTTAGCATTTTGCAGCCCGGTGCAAAAACTAAACAAATGAACACCTCTTGAACTCGTGACATTGAATTTTGCCAAAATCAAGTTACATAATCAACTGTTTCGGCTTTCCTTGACGCAAAACAAACGCAATCCTAGCGAAAGTCCCATATAACACAGACGTGACATAAATGTTTTATATAAAAGAAAACTTTTGTTATTTACTATACGAAATAACCTCTTAATACAAAGCGTTTTACAGCGCAACTCTCCAGGCGAGGTTCTCAAAACAACACGTTCAAAATTCACTCGAGAAATGGTATAAAATAGTTTAGAAGTTGCAATTTTCAAGTAGTATTGCACAGTTGTCCCTGAGGCGATGTTGTAGCGAGTACTTTACTTTACCTGTCGGTAACTCTTTTTTCTTCAAGTATAAAACAACTTTAGCAAAGCAAATATTTGGGAACTGCATTAATATGCACGATGCTCTTCACGAATAAAAGGAAATTGAAATCATATAAAGCGGTAGTCAGTAAAAGCATATGTATTTTTTTTTGTGTTTCACGACGACTCTAATGCTAAGTGTAATTCGGTGATCTGCAGCTAACATTTTCGGACATTAAATAAAATAAGGTAAAAGCTGGATAATTGCCACACTTTTTGAAATTACTTGATATCTCTCAGTATGAAAACCGAATACTATATTTGTAAAACGGATAGGTACTTCGGTTTATCCTTAACTTTATGAAAGTACAAAACATAATCTTTGATATTTTCCGAGTATTGGCGATTTTTGCCAACCTCTTTATTTTTGGACAACTATTCCATGTCGGGTATAGTTGCCTAATCCATATTAATTTCGATGCCCCGCCGAGAAAGAGGACATTTGTTTCGCAAAAACTTGGATCGCACCTTTCCTTCTCATGCAATCGCACATAGCACATGCATTCGGCCAAGTTAGTGGTAGTTGTAGAGTCCTTTGATAAATAAATGAAATAACATGTGTTAATTCCGCAAAACTAGTATTATTACAATCAAGGCAACTATACCCCTGGAGGATCTATCCTGGTTTTACCCTACATTGTATAACAAAACGTTTCGCATAAATAGAGCAATCTATTTCATTTCTATTAAGAAAGAACTGAGAAATGCAGAAAATTGTTCAGCTTTAACGTTTCTATATTATTTTGTGTGTAAACTAATACCGCTCCCTCGTTGATAGACGACGTTAAGCTTAGCTTGCCACGGCCACGTGTGAGATGGATCACCGTTCGAAGCGCTTCGAGACGATATACTTTGAGCGCTACTTTATTAAATTCATTGTACTTTCTATGTGATTAAGGTTAGACGGTTTTTATACAAACTTCTTCGTCGACTGATGCAACCTTCCGATAAAATCTACAGATTTTTAAAGGATTAAATCAATATTTAGAAAGTTTACACTGTAAAACACAAAACTCATCAAACAAAGGCTTCTCGAGCTTAATTACCTTTAATAACTGGTCCTTGGAGTCAAAGAAGTAGATGAATCTGTCACTGTACGTTGCTTAAATCAAAGTATCAATGTAGATATTATGCTACGTCAACTTAGTGGCCATGGAGGATACGGACGCGAAGTCCTACACGTCCATTTTCAGAAGTAGTGAGTTGTAGGCACTATACACCCACCCCTTTAGAAGAGGTCCTTCAAGGACCGAATACCGTCGGAGCCGCACCGAGCAGGCTTTAGCGATCCTGCGGCTTCTGCAAAGAGAAAACCGGGACCCGGAGTGTTTTTAGTCGGTGTAAGTCCCTACATCTATACCCTCGGCAGAGGTAGAATTCATTCGATTTTAACCCCATGAAAAAAAAGTTTAACTTAGGGAATAGCACATTTATTTACCTCATCCTAAAATTCAAATTCTTTAGTTATAGAAACTCATATGCCTACGACATGTCAGCATAACTCTAGCTGGCTTCACCACGAAGTTTCGTATATTCAGCAATCAAAACAAAATGCTGACGTTATACAATGAAGACACAAACCAATCCTATTAGAATACTCTCGTATTTGGCGTTCCTTTTTACGCCATTCAATACAATCGTAACCTCAAAGCTTAATAAAGTAAAAACTGAACAAATCCGTCAACGTGGGGCCGTGTCAGCGTTCGTATGTTTTTCCTTAAGGGGATGCGATCTGTCTTGCTTGTGATTATTGATCGGATTTGTATTTGTTTATGTATCCCTGTGGGATTCTAGGTCCTGGTGTTGATCTCTGGGATAAATACAGAATAACTGTTGGACGTTCGTACCTACGTTAGTTAAAAAAAAATATCCGTTTCCTATAAGAGTTGTGGAGTTCCTAGCTAAGACACTGTAACTGTAGGAAAACTAAGCAAATACTATCAGTTGTAGGAATTATGTGGATATGGAAGATCGTGACCTTCTGATACTTGTATAGTTTTAAGTAAAACCTCCTGTGTAATTCACTTAAAAGAATATCTGTGTACCATTTTGTTATAGAAATAAAGAATTAATAATTTAAAAGAAATTTTAATTGTTTCAAATTAACTTCATAAATAAAAATTGCAAAATAAAACGACATATAATTTAATAAATTTGGCTCATTAAATATCATATTACAATATTAATTTAAGTCTACGAAACTTATCTATATACACAAAAAAAAAACAAAAAAAAAGTAATCTGATTGAAACATGTAACAAAAAAAAAATACATATAAACACCTTATTGTCCACTGGGAGTGTTAAAAGACTCTCGGCATTGCCACGTTGTATGGCAATGCCTATCCTCTGTCCAAGGGAAAAGCTAGCCCTTGGGTCGCGCGAGATGTGTACAAGGCGTGACACTAAAAATAAATTGATCAACATAACTGCCAAATTGCATTGACTACGCACACTTACTGGAAATGTAAAGAAATGATTATGATTTAAAGAATTTTCCATATTATGCAAATAACGAAGCTACACACTAATTAATTTCTTTAGATTCCACTAAATAAGAAAAAAATACAAAGTCACGTAAGTAAATTTACAGCTAAGTCAATCGCATCTTAACATAAACAAACTCGTAACATTTTAAGAACCATTCAGCGGCATCGTAAAATACCTTTGAAGTTACCATCACAGTTTTATTACGTACGGAACCAGTATGAACCGGTTTTCGCTGCGTCACTGTTCCCTACTCAGGGCTTGAGAGGTGGATTGCATTAGAAAGAACTATGGGCCATAATATACTCGGTTTTGATAAATCACTGGCCAGCGGGTGAGTGTAATATTGTTGTACAATAAATAACAATTAATCTGAATCTGATGACCTCCGTGGTCGAGTGGCTTACACACCGGTTTTCAAGGTGTCGCCAGCTCTGAGGTCCCGGGTTCGATACCCGGACGGGTAATCAATGTAGAAAACCACTTTTCTACATTGTCTCGGGTTTGGGTGTTTGTGGTACCTTCGTTGTCTCTGAATTCCATAACACAAGTGCTTTAGCTACTTACTCTGGGTTCAGAGCAATGTATGTGATGTTGTCCACATTTATTATTTATTAATTATGTATACTAAGCCCCGGTTTCTAAAAGGCTGATTAATTTAATCTGTTGTCAAATATGATTACGACTGTGATTGGTTGCCCAAAACACTATCAACCAAACACAGCGCTTAACATGATGTTTGACAGGTGATTTTTGTATTAATCAGCCCCTCAGAAACCGGAGGTTACCCCAGAATACTGGAACGCAACTTAACTTTAAGACGTTCTTAAATGTATATCTGTCGCTACTTTACACCTTAAACTGACAGAGACAGTATGAGACTTAACGGCGACTTGAAACTGATTGATGTTTTAGTATTCGGCCATTAGTCATCATTACCGTATTGAGTATCACCGATACAAGCAATTTTTGTTTCCTATTGTTCTTGTGGATCGTGGTCACTTGACTGTTAGTGAAAAGTGAAAAAGAATGGTTACTTAAATCCTATAATTAACATCCTACTAATATTATAAATGCGAAAGTAACTCTGTCTGTCGCGCTTTCACGCCAAAACTACTGAACCGATTTAAATGAAATTTGGTATACAGAAGGTCTAGAGCCTGAGAAGAGCTATTTATTAAATAAAGTTAAAATTTTATGTTCAGAGAAAAGTAGATATTACAGTTTCCGGCAATTAATGATAACGTTGAACGATTTTTTATATTAATAATGAAAAGTTAGTTTCTTTATTTTCATTATATTTTAACCTCACTATTTAATTACACGCATCAGTAAGATAAATTTATGTAACTGAGAAATTGGCCGAATGTAAGTTAATTAAACTTTTCAGTGTAAGTATAATAACTTAAATTAATGTTGTAACTCCGTTTGCTCGTAACACGAGTAATGGCCGGTAGTTACATTTAACTGCCATTTCCTTCGCTGGTTAATACTTATAAAACTGTTAATTTCCCGTTTTATGAAGATATATAGCAAACAAAATGTACTGAGGATATTTAACTTGTTACCGAAAACTGTTTTGAATTCAGGGGCTTTGTAATTAAGTCACAATGCCATACTAGTTCCAGAGACAGATATGGATGAAGTTATAAGTACAAAAGACGAGCAACGTTACATTTACTGACTTGAAGTAGGATGGCAATAGAACTTTTTGATACGTAACGTGTCCTACCAACATTTGCAAAAAAGACTGAATCAAATTTCAGTCCACAATATTTTGATTCAACCTCTTGGTTGAGTTGCGTTCAGATTAATTTTAATCAGTAATTCATTTAGTATTCGATACAGATAAACCAGTGAAACCACAGCAGTAAAACCTATTAAATCTCCAACAAAAATTGTACATGAAATAATCTTATGGTACCCGGTTTGAGACATAGATAGTTGGGTATCTCCGATAACTTCAAGTACAATCGTTTAGTGATTTATACATAAGCTAATTAATTTAAACAATAATATTTACCTATACATTTATACAAATAAATAAAATTGAAGTGTCTATTTGTAATATTACAATAACCGCTTTTAACTACATGCACATGAATGTATATACGGTACATATACCAAAATATTTTTGTTTAAATTTTTTATATGTCTGTATGTCGGTCAGTCTGTCTGTTTGTTCCGGCTCATCTCTGGACCGATTTTGTTGGGAATTTCGCTGGCAGATAGCAAATGTAATAAGGAGTAATGTAGAGAGGCTGCTTGTATGTATGAAAAATTCTAAAATTATTATAAAAATGTAATGTTGTTTTTCTGTTAAATTACACGCTGACAAAGTCGCGGGCATAGCTAGTACATAATAAGTACATCAGCTGATTTTTCACACCATTTTAAAACTATAAGAACACAACCTACCCAAGAGTATGTGATGTTGTCCACATTTATTCATTTATTTAACCATGTAAATAAAAAGGTAACTGACGGAACAAATCTTGTGTCAACACAAGCATCACACATCACCCTTGACTCACACGTTTCACGAATGAAATCAAAGTTATTTTATCGAAATAAAACCTGTTTGCGATTCATTCGAGCCTAGGGAACGTAATTCATTTTACGGAGAAATCTGAATCTTATCTCAATACATTTCTTATTACACATTGTTGACATTTACAGGGATTTTCTTTGTTTTTATCATTTTGGAATTTTATTGATAGCAAATTTTTCTGATTGTCAAAAATTTGACAGCTGTTCTATAATTGCAATTTATTTCTGAACAAAGTAGTTGTTATTAGTTAACTTAAGAATTTTAAATCCATAGAACTCCATTAATTGTAAGTCGGTATATTTTGTTTTTATACTTAAAATTGCCTAAAAGTTTATTAACAGCAAGCCTCGTATATAAGTAATTATCTTTTTTAGTTTGTTTGGTTAATCTTCGTTCTTCAAAGTTCTTTTTTTAAGTTATTTTTTCTTTTTTTTATCAGCTATTAGGTACTGATAGGGTTGGGTTAAGGTTGCTCGACTCTCTCTTTACATTTGTCTATCTAGGTAAAGGTCTTTTTGTATTTAAAAATTAGAAGAATAAGCTTAAGATAAAATATTAGCCTCAATCGCAACTCAATCTGTTTTTACTTAACTGAGAGTTTTAAAGAGTTCTACATGCATAAGATGCATTTTTACGCAGTACCAACCAATAACTTCCCCGTGAACTGCAAACCCAATTCGCAATAGACAGACAATTGTCCTGAATTTTTATTGTATTTTATTATCTCCTGCATTTAAATATCTACTCTATACAATAACATATAGAGTATATTTTCGTGAATCTGTAACACCAACCGCATTTAATCTCGCCACCGTAAAGGCTACATTAGGTGTATCGGTTTTGTGGAAGCACTGGGCTTAGATCATTTGCATAATGTTTAAGTATATCTGCAGGCTCGTCGTAGAGCCGCACTATGACCTATTTCAGTATTCATTGCATCTCATGCATGAATGCATGCAATCATGGCAAATTAAAAAAAAACAACAATTTTTTTTTTCAAATAAATAGAATAGTTTAAAATAGACAAGTTTTAGTACATTGACCTTTTTAAGAAGATAGGTACGTTGACCTCTACAGGTATTTAGGACAGACTTAGTCTGAAGGCTATTTACAAGGGAATGGCTCTGGCCTTTCTTTTATAGGCCTTTGTTCTGTTAGTTTTAAGCTAACTGCCGGGAATTTAGTTAAATAAAGAAACCTTTTTTGAGTCCTGTCTTTTTAGATCCCCGAATATAAAAAGTAAGTACCTACTGACTGAATGATACCCATTGCGTCCTATTGGCTTTTGCCAATAGGTCGTATAGATTGTTGAATTATTTTTGTCTGATAGATTGATCATTTTTAGTTAGAATCTAGGAGGCAGGAATCTAAACAGAACACAAAAGCAAACCACATATTTATATAACAATGCTGCTACTGGCAGCTTCAATTTAAATTAAGTCAGCTAGGTTCCAAGTACTTGTAAAGACAAATCAAACAAGCCCAAACACGATGGAATTACGTGGTTTCGAGACGACGTTTCCATGGCCACCTTCTGGCTCCATCATCATACCAGCTCGAAAGCCACATAATATTGTATTGTCACCGAACTTACATCAGTATACAAAATTTCATCTCCATCAGATGTCAAGAAGTGGAAGATTTGACCTAAACAAACATACATGCATACATACATTGCCAATTAAATAAAAGCTTGTAAAAAAAGAACACATTCAATTCATCTACTTCAAAGTCCAGTAAAATGTTCATACACTTCCCCTCGTCGTGTTGGACTCGTGGCAATAAAGCCGCAGGGCCCAATATCACCAGTCACACCATAGGTAAGCAAGTAAAAGGCATTCCGCTTCAATATAAAACCTATTTGATCCAACTTTTTTGGAGATGTTCAAAAAAGGGAGTAACCAAAATGTATTAGACCTTTGTAATAAACAATTAAATTCTGGTTTTGTTTATGTACCTTTAGGTAACAGAAAAGAAACGTCACTTACTCACAATTTGCTTAGTTATTTAGACTAAAATTTATATAATATACTGGCGGGATCCGCAGACGTCTTCCTCCAGGAAAAGCAGCGCCACCTACCGAGTCCAATTGTGTTTTCGAACCATCCAGGAACCCGTTGCAATATAACTACACACAACATTTTAACTATTCCGATTTGTCCCCTTGCTTTGTTCCGTTAAGGCCAAATCGGTTCAGCCGTTTAGGAGCAGTTAGGTTTCAAACACACGTACAGAAGAATTATATATTAAGATATTACTGTACTCTGTGGACTATAAATTCGGCTGTATGTAAAGATATTGTGTGTACGTAGTATATATTAATTAGTATATTAAAACCTTTCTTGTCATTGGAAGTTTATTATTAAATATGCAGAGTTATGATTATAAAAACAGAATTTATATAGGTATTAGATTCCTATTAACACAGCACAAAGAATACATAAACAGGAATGATGCCAACATTTTAACCAACGTAATTGTATCACACTTTGTTCTTTGAAAAAAACAGGATATCTAACTCAGCTGTAGTATAGTATAGTAGTATAGTATCTTAAGACAATTGACACACGGCCATCTGATCCCAAACTAGGCAGAACCTGTATAATGGCAACCAGACAACTGATAAACATACATAAATATTTCTAAATACATAAATTATATATATATAGATAATTACACCCAGAAAAAAAAATGTATTTCCAGCTGTAAAACAAATGTAACAACAAACAATAGTAAACTTGCTTTACCAACAATAAAAGTCTACGGGATCTAAGCCATAAGATAATGGTAATTTTACCATGCCCTTTGCGATTGTCCTAAGTTCGACTGCGAAGGAAGTTTTCCTTGATATGTTTGTAACAAACAAATAATAGATGTTTGTTAAATGATAACTACGTAGGGAATTGTTAAGGAAAAGTTTCGTCATTTTCAAGACAGTATTGTGACCATTGCCACACGTCGTGTGTCAGAATTTTCTTCAAGAGTCACTAAAGGACGATGGGCCATTTGTAAGATTTGTATTTAAGCTAACAATATACCATTTACATAAAAAAAGGTTTATAGACGAAGGTTTTTGATGTCATGTATATGAAAAATAACAAATAAATTTCTAACTTTAAAACAGGATTTCCTTGCATGTATATCACATATTGCTTCAAACCATAGAGTAAACATAGACAAACATAGAGTGCATCGCTAGTAGGCCCGAGTGCCGAGCGTAAGCAAATATTTAGCTGGAAGTACTAAGCTCGTTCACTGATTTAAGTTATATTCCGTGCGACGACAGACGTTTATTCGAAATATTGACGGTTCCGATATTATTACGGTAATATTAGGTTTTGATATAGATTTAATAAAACGGCGCGCTCTATTTTGTCACTTATTTCACGATTTTTTTTTTGTTTATACTAGAGCATACAGTACATACTCGAACTAGAACATATCGAAGCGCACTCTAGTTCACAAATTTTTTCTCTAAGCTTCAAATAATTTAAACAGGTTTGCACACAAATTAGAGCAAACGTACGTTTATACGTTTTTAATAACGTAAAAACGTACGTTTTTACGTTATTTTTACGATTTTAATAGTGAAACAGCCAGTTCGCCATTTGCCAATTATCTTGCTGTTCGTCTCGCCCACTTAAAGCTTAATACATTAAAGACAGTGTTTGATAGCAAACAACTCAACTGAATATCGGATGCGTTGAGTGGCCAGCGAATTATTCCTAATACTACTTACCCAGGTCTATGTCTACTTATAAATAAGACTATGTAAGTACATTGTAATTTCTCGCCAACGGATCCTACCATTGAAGTTACTCGGACTTAAATATTTACTAAAGCTTTTTATGTAGGTACCCCCGTTACGGATCTAATCTAAATTTCGTTTGATATAAGACGTCTTTTAGTGTTTTCTTATTACGAATTTGTATTTTTTAACTTATTTTTTTCTTTACTTTGAATTCGTTGGAAATCCTCATTTCAAGGTAAAAATGTAGACTAGTTTCGTGGAATCGTATCGGGCCTAAATACCCAAGCTTGGGGTAGGTACCCTTTATCGTGCTCTCCCTAAGGAATTAATTCCTTATATATTTAATTGGATACCTAAGCTAGGTAACAATTTTGGCCTTCCCACACAAGAATTCTGAAAAGTAAGCAAATAACGAAGCAGCGCTGCTAAATTTGTAATAGTATCTATATTATTAGACAATTTGTAGCAATGTTATCTAATATGTTTAGTTCAATATTGTAATAATAAATCATTGATCAATGATATTATTAGTACCTATACATAAGATTATGCTACATTCATAGTTACCGACGCCGCGACGGATAAAATCTGAACGCCTGGTACATCACATGTCCAAATGTTGACAAGTTACACTAACGAATAGTGCAAAAGAAATAAAGTCCTTCAGTAAAAGAAATAGCTGCAATCAGTTGAAAATCTCCCAATTAAGGCGTGTTGGAGTCATTAAACTGCGCGCACTTGGAACAATATCTGCTTGATTTTTATCAAT
This sequence comes from Diachrysia chrysitis, assembly GCA_932294365.1. Classification (NCBI taxonomy): domain Eukaryota; kingdom Metazoa; phylum Arthropoda; class Insecta; order Lepidoptera; family Noctuidae; genus Diachrysia; species Diachrysia chrysitis. The sequence continues at coordinate 8,285,026 of OW028661.1, forward strand.
ATCATTGTTATAGACATTCACAGCTCTTACGATTCCACGGTTATGATCACCGCTAGAGTAAAAAATTAATAAAATAACGGAAAAAAGGATTTATTTACGAAAACAAACTACCAACAGGAAGAAAACCGCAAAGTTGCAAAATAAATCTGATTAGCAGTTTTCATTAAGGGAATTTCTTAATTCTATCTGACTTAAAAGCGACCTCGACACAGCCATGCAGAATTATGTATATACAGACCCGCCGCTGCTCTAAAGAACTCTAGCATTTTATTTAGTTCTAGAGACTTCCAGAATTTTCTGTCCAGTAATAAGTTGATCCATATTCTGATAAGTAAGTTACACTTTAATTTCTTGGAGTTTTTATTTTAGTTCCTGCTTCATGAAGATTATGAGTCTGTTAATTTAATTATTTTATAGTAGCTTCCGCTTCACGGAGTCTTTGTGGAAGATTTCAAAGCAATTTTCCTGGAATTAATATTTTCTAAAGAATTAAACTTTTACAATATTAATTATCTAGATTTTAGCTTACAAGCTCTATGGATTAGTTTGTGCATATCATTTATCTGAGCAACAGTGAAACGTTTTCAGATAAATTGGAATACCAATAAGGTAGGTAGGTATATCATGCCACCATTCCTTCCTAAAAGGTTAGCAAGAATTGTGTTTTTTTACTCATTTCAGTGATAAAAACCACCCTTTTCATATTTAATGAGCTTATGTAATCTAACCCCCGAATACTGAAACTCAACTTAACTTTAAAACGTGCTTAAATTTATATTTGTCGCTACGTTACACATTAAAATGAACAAGACAGCATGAGACTTAACGACGACTTAAAAATGATTGAAGTTTTAGTATTTGGCCATAAGTATCATAGACATAAATATTTGATTTGTTATAGTTGTATGTAACTTTTTTGCAAAAGAAAATATAAATAAAAAGAGTTTCCTTTAGACCACACGACTAAAGTAAAAATTCTCTATATCCGAAACGTAACTGGCTATAAGAGAAAGAGGGAAAGAAAATGTGTGCTCGCACTCGTGTCTCTCTCTCTTCCCAATACAGTAATATACGAAACATAACACTCTCTCTTTCTATCTGTACTAACTTATATCTCACTCTCAACTACCGTTCGCCTCGCCCGATCACACTTTTCCTAACGCTCTCGTTACGCATTCACCAGCTTATTCCCCAAATCAAGCGTGTGTAAAAATGTTATACTTAAAAAAAAGAAAAAGGATTTAAAAAACAGAAAGAATCGTTTTTATATGAAAGCTTATTCTGCCTTCAAAAGGTCATGTACAGTATTTACCGGTTAAAGTGAGTCTGAAACTTTTATCTTTAGTTCTTAAACACCGAGTGGCTTTTATTTTTGTTTGCGGCTGCGACTTGGCCGCATTAATCCCTAAGTCAAACTGCAAACTAAATAAATCAGAAAGTTACGGTGGTGTCGACGGCCGCGACTTCAAACCGCCGTATAAAGTTTCTGATAATTAGTGGATGACGGTAGAGACTGTGGATAACTTAATTGAAAAGTAGATAAATATACATTAGTAGTAAATTGATTTGGTAGCTTATACTACCCTAATCTATTTATCAATCAAATTAACAGCAGAGACCTAACGGGGATGTCTAATTTTGTTTTTAATGTCCGTCCGATAGAATATTAAAAAATGTTAAAAACTTTTTTTTAATTTACGTATCTAACAACTAAACTACTTGTTTCTTGGTATATAATAAAGAGTTTATATTATTATTACCTTGTTATTAAGACATATACTTTACAAGAACATAAATACATATTATAAGACACATTTCCCTGACAATATTTCTTTAAAAAGCTACAAATACATCTATCTTACGATCAATTTTGAGTAAAATGAACGATAAACCAATACAATGCGGACTGTACTTCCTGTATACAACTATACGACATACAAACAAGACAAGACGATGGATTAGTTACACAAAGATCACCCTCGTCCACTACAATAATCCTTTTATAATACAATCGGGGTCGTTGTAAAGGCTGTATCCTAAAGACAGACTATGGTAGTAATAGTATGGCTGTTAATAATTCTTGATGGTAGCTGCTAGATTAAGATTTAGTCGATTAGTAAAGTAAGTCTCTGTTTTAAATAATATTTTCATAATTTCTATTATGAACATTTTGTCTGTTAGGTGACCCTGACATTCTAAACTAAAAAAATACTGTACCTTAAAGGTTATTTCCTTTGCTTTAGAATAAAATTATAAAAAAAGAATCTGGCCATAAATCACAAAATAAAAAAATTATATGAAGTTAATGAGAGTAAAAAATAAAAGTCATAATATAAAAATAAAGTAAAGTTGTATGAGTGTTTTCTATGTGTGTGAGTTTGAGTGTGTTTGTTTGTTGAGCATGACGGGATTAGATATGTGTATAAGATTATAAAATTAAATATTTAGCTAGCTATATTTTTTTTTTCTTATATTAAAAAAATAAGCCGGCTAAGTGACGGACTGAATCTGAAAACGCCAACCTGCAATGAGCAAGCGTGGTGATCAATTCTCGTCCCTTCTCTATATGAGAAGAGGCCTGTGCCCAGCAGTAGGACATTTATAGGCCGGTATTATTATTAATCTATATACTAATTAGTGACCGACCGAAACATGTTTTTTTGCCGAAACCGAAACCGAAACCGAAAGTTCGGTTTCATTGTAGTTTCGGCCGAAACCGAAACCGAAACCGAACCTTTTATAAATAAAAAAAAAAGTTCTTAAAAAGTCTATAAAATGTGAGTAAGCCCGTTTTTTTCTAAAATTAAAATTTCGCCAACCTATAATTACAGGTTTCTACTTTCAAAGATTTATCACAATGAAATTTCAGCACAGTTACAGAGGTTCTGTTTGAAAATTTAACTACCCTATAAAGTGAAAACACGTATTGACACGTCTACACGAGCAGAGCGCACTGATTTAGGTAGTTGCCGGCGGAGTCAGGTGAGCGACGCCATATTGCCAGCCGTGCCGAGCGCGCCCGACGTTAGCCGAGCGCGACCCGAAGGTACGATGTTGTAAGTTTCGGCGCGGCCGAAAGGTTCGGCCGTTTTTGGCCGAAACCGAAACTCGGGCCGAAACTTGATTTTTTGGCCGAAACTGGCCGAAACCGAAATTTCGGTCGGACACTAATACTAATATATAAAGCTGAAGAGTTTGTTTGTTTGTTTGTTTGAACGCGCTAATCTCGGGAACTACTGGTCCGATTTGAAAATTCTTTCAGTGTTGGATAGCCCATTTATTGAGGAAGGTTATAAGCTATATAATATTACGCTGCGACCAAAAGGAGCGGAGCATAAATGAAAAATGTTGCAAAAATGAAAAACCTTTTAAACTAAAATACGCGGAGAAAGTCGCGGGGGACAGCTATTTTCATATTTTTCTTGCTTTTTCATAGTTTACATCAAGGTTTCTTTTAAAGTAATTATTTGTACACCATACAAGACAGTGATACAGAAAACATTTATCGGATTTTCCTCTTCCCGTGTAAAAAGCGCGCCATTTCCTTTGTTTGTAAAAGATCTCACGTATCTTGAGATATTTACAGTAAATTACACGCGTATCGGTGAGAGTTTTCTTTTTAAATATTTATGTAACACTTGTTTTTGTACGTGACTGATTCATAGGTATATTATAGGTTTTCTTTTTTGTTAAGTAGTTAAAAGTTAAAACTGAACAAACGAAACTATAACCAAACCAAAGCATGAAAGGTTAATTTATTAAAAACTAGGTGTTGCCCGCGTCTCCAGCCCCGTGCATGTCAAGTATCGAAGAAAAAAGTGGGAAAAAGGACATACCTTTCTTAGGATCCAAGCTTACCCCGTATCACGTTTTATCAAAATCGGTTCAGCGGCTTAAATATACCTACTTATATTTTTTTTCTTCTTTACCTTTTTAATATAAATTAGGTTGAATTCCAATCTATTCTCTATTACTGACCACAAGTGCATAAACTCGCCGTAAAATCCTATTCATCCTCCACACTTCATATTATTTATTACTCATATTGGCGCACATCATCCAGACATCCCACAGAGATTTGTTAATTATTGGCTCAGAAATCGCGCCATAAATCATTCAAAACATCCATTGTCCACTAAAATATTGCACCTCAATGACATTCAAACGAAAATGGCGTTAAAAATCAGTTGATGCTTTGTTTGAAACCACCTCACATAATCCCTATAGACAGGGATTTATACACTTAAATGACTTCACACCGATTTATTGAATTGTATTGAAATTGGTTCGTTGATATTCAACAATATTTTATACGCTGTAAAGTCGAGAATTTCTATTTTTATGCGATAATCATTGGCTGTATATTTCGTTCTTTTGTTGTGAATCACGTGTCGCTAAAATAAATGGAATTTTGATTGTATTTATTTTGCGTGATAACTTTTTGTTTATTAAACTATCAATTCCTAATTCAAATAAAATATCTATTATAAATAACGTGGCAATATTTCTTTCAAACAAACAAAATGTCCCACGATATTATATTATATATTATTAAAATTAAAACAATCAAACATAAAATAAATTATGCCACAAAATTTTACAGAATTAAATAAATATTTTGTTATAATTGCTATTACTTGAAATGTGGAAGCAATTAACAGTTAATTTCTATATTGTCCAATTTATACAATAGAACAATAGAAATGTCAAAAGAAAACCCAACCTCAAGCGGCCGCCATTTCTATATTGTATTTCTTTTTCTTAGCGGCCAGTTTGTTTCATATAAATACGAGAACCCTTGAAACTAACTTGTTTCGAGTTTGAGTTTATTTTTGTTACTAGGTAGGTACTACATAGGTTAATAAATACAAGTTATCTGTACCTTTTTCTTTGATTTTAATATTAAAATCAAAATTAATTTAGAATTAAACTTTGTATTCGTGAAATAACAACAAGGCTGAATGATGATTATTTAAACCAAATTTAAAAATAAGTTAGAAATGCTTTTTATTTTGGTTTATTTTTTATTAAAAATAAATCACGTTCTATTTATTTTTATGTTGATTTTTAAATTAAATTGGAATTATTTATTGAAAATGTGCTAAGTTTAGGTACTGAATATAGTTGCTTACAGAAATGTCAAGTTGGTACGTGCTTTTTTAGTTTTTTGTCAGTATTCTTTTTCTATCCATGTTACTTTGTACATAGTACCTACCTACAAATGTTATGTGCGTACATCAAAGATTTTAGTAAGCGTTAGATTTATCTTAGATACCTTTTTTTTTAAAGGGACTAGCCCACCACACATGCCCATCATTGCAACTCCTGTAAGCCAGGATCTACAATGATAACCAATGACAACTACCGAAACAGTTAAGCTCGGTGTGTCCCAGGGAAACGATTGACTGTCTTGGAACCCGCAACGAAATTAATCAGAAGTAGTAAATAGGAGGAGTAGGAAAAAATATATATTAGATACCTACTAACATAAAATTCTTTATCCGACATTATCACGAATAATAATCTCGATGTCATGAGGAGGTGCTATTTGCATTAACCTAAAAGCCCGGAAAACGAAAACCCAATATCCAACAGATACTAATCTGTAACTATACCATTGGCGGGTTGTCGACAACGTGAGGATTAGTTCATTTAACTGGCGACCGGCCAAAGTGCCAAACTACGATTTTACACCAAACATAGTCGCGAAAATATTCGTACACCTGCGAAAGTTCGCACGCATCTAACCTTAGTAAAATCTGCTTTTGCGACCGTCACTTCTGACGAATGCCGCAAACATTCGCATAATTGCAAATGTCCTGAAATTGCATTAGTGCGAATGTTTGAATGACCGGCATTAAACAATCAATACTAATCCTCTACCCTTGAGATGGTCGTGCCACTACTGCGAATGTTCCAATCATTCACTGGATTTGCGACGCTGCGATTTCAACGATTTTTCTCGGGTCAGTGATTTGTAAGCGTTGGACTTTGTCTAATTATATGAGTTCCTGCTTTTTCTTGTTTCCAAAATTCCATAGTTTTTTCTTGCGATAATATTTCTATATATAATTTCAAAACACATTTATTATTTCTTTCTTTTTGTAGCTGTAATCTCCTTTGAGAGAGTAAAATGCAATTTTAATCAAACGAAAATAAAAATAAAACTTGTCAAACCGCAAGCCAGGATATGAAAAATAGCTAGCTATAAAAAATAAAACTCCGATTTATACAACCATTTACGTAAACACTGACCATTAAGAAAATAAAAACGACTTTCCTGGAACGCTGAGCGGTTATTATATTCGGAATCAAATGAAGTCTTTCATTCATGATAATTGTTGAGCGGTCTGTCTAAAATGGCGGGAGCTCTTTGCATTTATAGCAGCGAAAATGAAAGATCGCAGATGAAAAATAGTAATGAAGGTGGGAACACGGAAATAGATTGTTGAAAGCTCTCCAGTTTACTTCCATTTTAAATTTAAGTGAACGTTCTTGCTTGTGATAGCTTTTAATGATAAGTAAATATTTTATTTTCGTCCATGTTTGCATTTATTTCTTTTTGTCCCATACTGTGTGTTATGTAAACCATTATATAAGATCGTATTGGCTCTTATATAATAGGCCATTGGCTAGTGTTGTGCGAGCTCTTTGCAAACGTCGAGTGCTCGGCCCGTTAGTGTTGTATGATAAGATATTGGGGGTATTAAGAATTAATTATTTGCTCTATAATATCAGATCACGCGTTATCCCTAAAAGTGTGGGTAAATAAACACTTTTTATTTAAATTATGTATTTCTTCACTTTAAAAAATTGTATCTTAGGCTGTCGAGTTTAACTTAGTGTCTTGCTTGCTAGTCGTGTTTACAAACATAAGAGTTTCGACTATAGGTAGGTACTTCACTATCTCTTCAACTTAAGATTTATCTCTCGATTTTTTTTCATCCAACCTTACCATCACGTCTAGTGACACAACATCTATGCTAGACCACCCAGAAATTATATCCACAGAGTAGAGTAGATTTTTTCTCATGTAGAGCTTGTAATGTCCATTGCGGCTACCTTGCTAACGAGCCTTGTGAACTTCAACAAATATGCCGCCTTTTTTTCTGCCAAATTTTATACCGTCAGGCCACCCATTTTAAATTTATCCACTGGAAAAGTGTACAGTGATTTCAGATAGAATTGAATAGCTTTTTGTACCTGTGAAATTGCTTTTGTGATGGTCCAGCGGTATATTTAGTCGACTTCTCTTGGTGCGCAATATTGCAGATCACCTCGCACCGCGCACTGTGGGATCTCGTCCGTGATGGCGCAGACGCGTCTGCACCGGTCTGTCGCAATCCACCGCAAGTCGGAGTATACCCTAAATCGGTTAAAATTGGGTTCAATGCTCAAGACTCACACGGACCAGTGCCCTTACTCTCCAATAATTTTAATTCTCATACAGTGCCAATGCAAAATTGTTATTCATTTAGCAGGCACATAAACAACACAAGTGCAAAATAATACTCTCAATGTTTACATTCCAGTCAGTTCCCTACATAAACAGCCTTTTCTTTTAAGTAAACTGAATCTCCTGCCTGCTAAACTAATATCAATTTTGCATTGGCATTGTATTTAGAATTAAAATTAAATTGAAAAGTAAGGGCGCGTGGGTGAACCTCGGTGCGCAGTCTGTGGTCTTCGGCCGTGCGGGGTGAACCGCGAAAGCACGCACCGTGGAAATCCGCCTTGATACAAATACGTAGTATAAGTGTTAATATACTTACAAGAATTGACAATAGGTACTAATGCAACTTGACAAATATAGGTACGATTTTTACATGCACACGTTATACCTATCTTGTAACTCTTGCAATGCAAAGGCCTGATTGGCGAATATTGGAACGTCAATCAATTTTGAGACGCCGTTAAGTCTCGAGCTGTCTCTGTTACTTTAAGGTGCATAATAGTGTCAGATTCATTTAAGAACGTCTTAAAGTTAAGTTGCGTTTCAGTATTCGGGGGTAAATCTATATTACTTATTACTTAATATATAAAGCTGACGAGTTTGTTTGTTTGAAGTTGAACGCGCTAATCTCAGGAACCGCTGTTACGATTTGAAAAAATCTTTCAGTGTTGGATAGCCCATTTATTGAGGAGGGCTATAGGCGATATAACATTAGGCTGCGGCCAAAAGGACCGGAGCATAAATGAAAAATGTTGCAAAATTGAAAAACCGTTGAAACTAAAGCACGCGGACAAAGTCGCGGGGGACTGTGTGAAGTAGCTAGTCACTTAATATATTAAGCTTAGATTAGGTGTGCCCACCTAACTTATCTAAGTTTTGTTGAATATAAACACAAGTTCTGATTTTCAATCGATATACGAACAAAACTTTCGTCCTGACCTACCGTTGTTTGCTACGTAATACCTACTTAATATTCTAGAATTTTCGATCACATTGTTTGTTCTATATTCTTAGCCGAAGTTTGCTTTGACCTTAGTAATTCTGGGAGTTAGATATCGCTTTGGTAACATTAATCAAGGTATTATATTACTTGTTTACCCTTTCAAATGGTACTTATCGTTTACAAATGGCGTTGATTTAATCTATTGAGAAAGAATTCCAATTAGATGATTTTTATCAACTGATTTAAATTGAAGATGTTTGAATTCGAATGAATACTTTCTTCTCTGGTAATTTATTAAGCTTGGCTTAACGTACGTACGATTTTGATTAAATACGCTTTTGTATATTGTCTAACAAGGTCAGCAGAAAAATAAATACTCGTGAATAAATCCTTACTGATAATATAAATGCGAAAGTAACTCTGTCTGTCTGTCTGTCGCGCTTACACGCCAAAACTACTGAACCGATTTAAATAAAATTTGGTACACAGATAGTCTAGAGCCTGAGAAAGGGCATAGGCTACTTTTTGCCGCGATAACCAAAATCCACGCTGACAGAGCCGCGGCAAACAGCTAGTATGTTATATTACCAACTCATTATCAATCTATGCAAAACATTGAAAGTCTCGTCCCCCATTACAAGGAATGTTTAAAAATTCTTCTTCTTTTTCCTTCCTCTACTTGCCTTATTTAGCAATATTTGTAATGAATATTCAGTACATAAAACGATTCATTTCCTTTTTGCTTTGTTTCCGCGCAGTCATGTTTGTTCCCTTCGACAATAACCACAGCTTAAACTTTTCAAAGTCTAAATCGTAATTTTTGTTCTTGTGAAGTTATTTTTTTATTGCAGTATTGAAAATATATGATGTTTCAGGTATGAAATAAACAAAAAACAATGATTACATTGAACTCGATTTTATTATTGTTATAAAATCTAAACACACTGACAAACAAAGATCACTAAGTACCCATGGTATATTTAAAATTAATTTAATTTAAATTTTAACATAAAAAAGTGACCGAATTATAGAATAATTTTCATGTCTTCATTTATTAGTATAGTTTTGTTATCATTAATCCTGGTTATAAATTAGTGGCTTCATGAAAGCTCGCAAATATTTCATTTCGTTTTGGACGGAAACCGCTCCCTTTAGCGCAGTCTAGTGGTTAGCGTAACCATCAAAGGATTTGTAACTCGCCCTTACTTTAGTCTGGTTCAGTCAGATTTGGACGCATTACCTGTGTACACAAATGTAATTATTACCAAGTTGGCATTTCGACAGTAGGATGTATCCATAAATTCTCAAACGGGTAGGTTTACTGTCGGAATGCGAATTAAGATTGATATATTTATTATTCTATTGATATTTATGTGGGATTTTATGAGCAAAATAAACAATTTGTAAAATGTTTATTGCACAAAAATAAATAAATAAATAAATCAGCTTTACACCGTGTCCGTCGTGGATCTCGTCGTCGCCATTACTCTTTATATCACTCGCACACATAGTTCTCTTTCTTTCATCCGCTGCGTTCCGTCTTTACAATCATAAGATGCATTCATACTTTCACTTTACTTAAATTGATTGTTGAAAAAAACAGCGAAGATTAAAACTTATATACGTTAAATCCCAGAAAAATTAAAAACAAACACACAGAGATAGTCTCAACCAAAGCCAGAGTATAAACAGATACTCCTCTTGCTAACTAGTTTGGGGTCAAAGGGTTAACAAGAGGGTTATCAAAGACAATTTACCAAGCTTTTGCTTGTGGTAAGAGTGTGTTCATCCCATTAGTTCTATGGGTAAGGTTTAAACTAATGACCTCTCGATCGTCAGTTAAATACACATTGATCCCTAGTTAAACTGCTCTTGTCTGTAGGTACTTGATAAGTACTTATGAACACAACACAGTAAAATTATTACTTCTTCTGCTTAGCCTTTTCCCAAGATATGTTGGGGTTGACAGTCTTTTCGGATTCATGAATACTGTATTTTACATGGCGCGACTGCCCATCTTACCTCCACCACCCATTTTACTGGGTAACACAGTATCCTATGGTAAGACCGGCTGTCAGAATAGTAATGACTTAACGTTTAACAGTCCAGCGGAGCACAGAGAGGTCTCGGTATGTTCACTAATGGACCACCCATCAACGGACCAACCGCGGCGAGTGCGGTTTAACCGTTATTATCGAACAAACCGTACAACTTACACTTAGCCATAAGCCCCTCTAAATATTACTAAGCATATATACATAGATTAGCGAGACTTTTTTGCAAACTACGATTACGACTATTTGTTCACATATATCGTCTTTTCTTTACTTAGATTTATCTCAGATACCATGGACATATTATAAAACAAAGCCCGATCTGTCTGAACGCGATAAACTTTAAACTACCGAACGGATTTTCATATGGTTGTCACCAATAAATAGAGTGACTTAAGAGTAAAGTTTGTGTCTAAAATTCATTAATATTTAATCTGCCCGAGCGAAGCCATGTCGCTAGTTACACATCTAAATCTAAAACAATATTGTTAATTTTTCGCATCACTAAAACTTCAAGTTGGTCGCCCAAAGCTACAAAATGTATGTACCAGTCAACTTCATAATTTCTGTGGAAATTTCTCACTTCAGAAAACTTGTAAAATTGCAGCACAGTCGTTTACAAAACTCATCTACCGCAATAAGTGACTTTTATTGCTCTCGAATAAAATGCAAAAATATCAACAGAAGCACTTACAATTTAAATGTAAAACAGATTTTAAATGTGTTGTGTGATGTAATGTCCCAAAGAAAGTGCTCATAAAAGTTTGAATTGCTTTGCTTTGTTAAAACAATCGTGCAGATCGCTGTGACCAAAATTAAATGCTGTTGATTTATTTTTATTTACGTTTACAAATAAAAGTGCTGATGAGTTTTGTTTGTAAATCCTATGTCAATTGTCGAGTTAATTCGTGATAGAAGATTGTTTATTTTGATATCATTATTAAACATAATATATATCACGAGATGGAATCCTTTGATAAGAATTGGTTCAGCACAGCTGGAGATGGAAGAAGGCTAGAGAGGCCTTTGCCCTGCAGTGGAACAGAAATGGTAAGAAAAAAAACATTAGGATAAATAAAGGTTGATCACATACATTGCTCTGAACCCAAAGTAAGTAGCTAAAGCACTAATGGTATGGAGTTCAGATACAACGAAGGTAGCACAAACACCCAGACCCGATACAATGTAGAAAAGTGGTTTTCTACATCAACCGGATCGAACCCGGGACCTCAGAGCTGGCGACACCTTTAAACCCGCTGTGTACGCCACTCGAACACGGAGGTCGTCGAAAATAGTTTTTGAATCTGCGTTTTACTGTTTACTCAATGGGATAAATAACATCTGTATTAGTTTTCATGAAGTCTTGAACATGATACTACCTTAGTTTTTTATGTAGGTCATAACTTATATGAGAGATGTATTTCATGAGTGACTTTCGTAATTTACTTCGCATGCTTGTGTGACCTCATGAAATTTTCCTCGATGAGAAACTTAAATTGAGTGAAGTATATGCTTACTTGTTAGAGGCAAATCCTTACTTATAATATAAATGCGACAGTAACTCTGTCTGTCTATCTGTCGCGCTTTCACGCCAAAACACATAACAAACAAGTACACATAATCTAATAGTATTAAAAACTTCAATCTAGCACAACGGGTCTTCCGGTTTAGTGATCAGCGTGTCCTGTGACACATAGGCCTCTTCCAGCTGTTTCCAATCCTTTCTGTCTCTAACTTTTCTAGACCTAGAGACCAAACATATGTAATGTTCGTAAATTTCTTTATTACCTCATATCTTCCAAAGGGGTAGATGGGTTTTGACAGTTAAAAAGTCGTTAGATTCGTCTCAAAAGCCCAATGTCCTTAAATAATGATTTTTTAAAAAAATATTAATATGACAAAATTTTGCGATAAATTGTGAATCGTTAAATAAAGGGTTTTATAAATGATTTACAAACATATAATTATTCAACTTGTATATTTAAATGTAATTTGTGATGAGAAATGCTAACATAAATAATAATGTTTCATATCAGGGCTGCCGGGTTTTTTACGCTTTTTACTAACACAACTCGTTTAATTAAAATAAAAAAACAACCCCGCCACACACGTAACATCATGACAAACTTGTACAATAATTTCGTTCCCTCTTGAACTTACGTAATTAGGTACTTTTACTTGACGTATATGTATACATAACTTTAATATAATCATGTGAGCTCATGTTATGGCGTCTCAGGCCCGCCGTAATTTACTCCTGTTTATTTGCTAGAATGTTTGTATAATTCACACAATTAGCGTAAAGTTTACTTGGGACTATTTCGCCTGTCGACATGTTATATAATTGTTTCCAGTTTAAAGGGATCCTTACCTGGTTTAGATTTCCTTTGTCCATATGGGTTTAATGGTGTTTAGAATGACTGAGGAATTCATTACACCTAGGGTAATGTGAACATATTATGGTTTTTGTTTAGTTTGTGTTTAGAGTCATTTATTTTACTTACCTATTTACTTTTATAACCACCAGTAATTTATGCGTGATGCCTCATGCTTAGCTTGATTAAAAAAAAACATTAAAACAATAATTTCCAAAAAATAAAAATTAGAAAATATCGTACTATAACTATATTATTGCTCCGTCATGAGATGAGGCCAGCAGAATGGACGAAAAGGCGACGACTGAAATCTTTACATAGTATATCAAAATCGCTCCCGCTGTTTGTTCGCTTCGATATTTTAAACTTCGCGACGGATTTAAATGAAATTTTCAGTAATAGATAGAGTGATGCACGAGGAAGGTTAATATGAATAATACATGCATAATTATAGTACAGGACATCCGGGAAATTCAATGATTATATTAATGTTAAATTTACAAAAATATACCTTTACTTAACAGTAGGAAGCCTGAGTGGATCGCTAGTGACGTGAAAGAAAAAAAACACATAAATACGCACATGAGCTTTACTAGAACTATTTCCTTAGGCAAAAATATAAGAAAAACCCCCTAAAAATATATACGAACGTGTTAGTAAATTAACTATAGGTAAATCTCTTCTCTGTCTGTGCTTTAATCCCTGATAACAGTTAGGTTATATTGCAACTCCAACCTCACCACGCTTATCTCACTGCACCTGAAGCCTGTTATGACCTGGAGAATCAATCGGATATTATTATTATGTGACCATTTATGGTTAATAGCGTACCAGGTATATGTACTGGCATTACTGTATTCCAGAATAGTGTAGTCAGTTTAACATGACATGGAGTAATAAGACCACATCATTTTTATCAGATACTAGCTGTTTCCCGCGGCTCCGCCCGCGCGTGGATGATGGTTGTCGCGGCCAAAGTAGCCTATGTCCTTTCTCAGGCTCTAGACTATCTATGTACCAAATTCCATTTAAATCGGTACAGTAGTTTAGGCTTGAAAGCGCGACAGACAGACAGAGTTAGCATTTACAATATTAGTAAGGATAACTCTCCAAGAAAAAGACTTCTTTACAATTAAGAAATATTGATATACTAGATGCGCCCCGCGGTTTCGCCTGCGTGTTGATAAAAAAATGGTGATTATCACGAAAATAAAAGGATGATGATGAAAAGTAGCATAAGCGCTATTCCAGGTAGTAAACTATATATGTATCAAATTTTATTCAAATCCGTTCAGCCTTTTTGTTGTGATTGAGTAACAAACATCCATCCACCCATTTATAATATTAGTAACACAATCGCGTCAAAAAAGCACCCTACTCTCCACATACAAAAACTAGAAGCCAAAAAAATTTTTTGACGATAATCATCATACAATAGTTTGATTTTTATTACATCAGACTGTCTCGTCACATTATTTCACTAACGATTCACAGACTTACAGTTTGCAAAATAAAAAAAAAAGCAATAATTCCTTCGTCTGGAGAATTGCCAAATCGTATCGTGTCTACTTCGTAATTCTCTGGCCTCGTGAAGACGCCAGCCGGGGCGGCTGACGAATATCTTCATAAATAATTCGACAGGGCGTTTCTTTGAGTTTGTCTTGTGACGTATGCTCCTTTGTTGTTATATTTAAGGTTCTGAATTTATAATCGAGCTCTTAAATAAGCGAGTAATGTAACACTGACGTCACTATTCGTCTTCCTATACTATTGATCCGCCATGTTGTTTCAAGTAACGTCAAATTTGAATAGACTTGAAGTTACAAGCTGGTGTAAGTGTTCCAGTGTTGTAATTTAGGTACTCAACGCTATTTTAACGGCCCACGCTTTCGAAATATAAATTTACATACAAGAGCTCTTTGTATAAACGTTAAAGTAAGATATTTAACTTGATGTCACTGTTTGTTTTACATTTCTACATGAATATTTAAACGGATATTACGAATGTCAAGCGTTTGCTATGTTGGTAATCCCTTAAACCATATTTGATACCGTGCGGTTTGGAACATTTTATTTATTTGCTTAAGCGCACACACGCTCCTGGGTTTGTGTGATATAATATACATAAATTAAATGTCGAAAATGTAATATAAAACGACAAGTAAACGTTTCTCGCTTGGACGCGTTTGGTTTCTGTGTGTGATAATATTTGATACAATTGCGTCTGAGGAATACACACATTAATCCTGTCTTCAAAAAGAGAACAGACAGATCAAAAAGAGAGTTATTCTTTTGTTTATTTATTTAAAAGGGCATGAAATATGTCATCCATAAATCAAAATCAAAAGTATTTATTTCTCATAAACCTCAAAAAGGCGCTTAAGAAGTCACAGAACTAAATGAGACGTTCCTATGGAGAAAAAACGAAAAAAATAGGATACTCTTTTAAATGTAAGATTTATACCAATTCAACCATAAAGTATCCCCAAACTGCACAGCCCAAGCCGCGCTCTCTGAGTAACGTAATATTAAGTAGACATTGTGTAGGTAAATGTAGTACAGATCGTTTAAAAACTGCCTGGCTTTCTCATTATCGTCAACCATGACTTACAAGAATCTATATCACGAACCCAAAAACGAGAATTCGAAAAGTAATATCCGGAAAGGAAATAAAGAAAAAAGGGCGCTGGCAAGTTAAAAGAAGTTTGAGATTTTTAAGTATTTCAACTTATTCGTTTCACAAAATTGCTCACTTTCAGCAATCACCATATTTTATGCAGTACTTACACCCAAACGAGCTGAAATGTTTTGAAGAGTCTGCGTTGGGTTTTGGTCCTCGATCAAAACTGTCCACTTTGAAAAAGATGGACACAGTTAATTTGGATTTCCGGTTTCATTTCACTTGACATCTTGCATTTGTCAGTATCAAAAGTTTTATTATTATAAATATTTATTCATTGCTCTCTCCAGGACTTCCACTTGTGTTTTCAGGTGAAGTTAGTAAAATTGTCTGTTGGTTCTACAACAGTTTAATCTCTTTAGTCGTATTTTTAAATGTACAAACCCGTGGATAACATTTAGGAGAATTTATAACATGAAACTGTACCTAAACAGTTTCGTAGTGTTGGTAGATTTTACAGTCGCATTCTTTTGTTTTTAGGTCCAGAGCCCGGTACTAGTCGTGGAGCTAAACGTGAACAGGCTGGAAGGGACTCAGCTCAGAGCCCTAGGGCTTCTGTCAGTGTTCGGGTTCAACATGACTTACGCTGTCAGAGCGCCAACAAACGCACCAGGCCCCACATCCTGCAGTGCTATAGAATGCAGACTCCTAGGACATTGCTACGCCAACCAAAACCATCAGTAAGTACTTAACAGTAAAGCCTTAAATTCACAATTCAATTTAGGAGAACAAATTGTAATCTGTTTTAAACGAAATCACTGACCTCTAACAAAAGTTTGGAACTCCTATAACGACTGAGAATTTATAAGACCTCCAAAAGACCGTGAATGAAACACTCCCCTTGAAAATTACGTCAAATAGATTCTGTACAAATCGTTAACCACAATGTCAAGGACTGAATTGTCCGTTCAACGCTTTTTATACTAAAAATACGAATATATCGTATTAAAATGACGCGGAATCTCACTTGGAAACCCATTAACGGAGGCAATAGAGCGTGAAAATGAAGTGCAGGGGAGAACAAACGAGTGTTATAGAGCCGATGACAAGCGTGATCCACTCGCTGACAAAATATAGTGGGCGTCATTCACTGTTTACAAATTCTCGTGTACACGGCAAAAACTCGCTCCCATAATATAGTGTCGCAGCGGGTATTTCCACGCGGTTATTCCACAAAATTTATCGCTGAGCCCGCAATATTTTCCGCATCGCAGGGAGTTTTACTGCTCGTGTTTCGACGGCTACTCCGGCCCCGACTGCGGCGTGGGCCCGCTGTGCCCGAGGACCTCCAACATGTGTAAAAACGGCGGCACCTGCAGGTAAGCAACCTCATGACCCGACCTCCATCATTTTGTGCATATTTTCCCCTTCATTTACGAATAAGGAGGTCGCCAGTACCCTTTAATGTTGTGCAATTTCCTTGAAATAACGAATTTAGCGCGGTCCACGGCGAAATTCTCCCCGATATTTGTCGAGAGAAACTTTCGCTCGTTACAAGTTAAATGCACATTACTCTGAAGTGGTTCCGTCCTATTTAAGTTACGTTTTGTTGTAACACTAGAAACTGCACAATCTTCCGTCTTTTCTTGGAAGCGGATGTTCGTATGGTTTTTTATAGAAGTTTATATCATTTGAATTAACATTTACATGTTCAAAGTTAAAGTAAGAACTTAGGTATATTGTAATACAAATAACAAACAAAGTTTAGGAAAAGCAAAGCCAGTAATACATTTTCTTTTTCATACTAAAGTTCTGGATTTTATTTCTTTTGTCAGGGCCATATGTGTGGGTCCCATTTAGCGTTACGTTGGTAGTGGGCTTGGAAACAAGGTCCTTTTTTGCGTCGTGTATCCTCAATTAGGTCGGTTCGTTGTTCTAGAACAAAAAAAGGGTTGAAACTCAAATACCAGATACTTACGATTTCGGTGTTTTATGTATTTAGGCAGTTACAGAAAGAGTAATTGGGGAAAAAAACCGTTTATTGCAAGTTTTATTATATTGTTTGAATACAATAGTTTTTTGGAATATTTAACAGGTACATAGTGCCCCTTTTTTGTAAGCTCTCTAGCTTATTAGCAGTACGTGAGTGGTAACTATTTAATGTAAAATAATCTAGCTTTGATATTACAATAAGAGCTCGCACACAAATAGAATTTATCACCACGCTTGCTCAACTACGAGTTAGAATATTCAGACTAAATCCAGAATGGGAATGAGAATAGTAGAAAATAGTTCCAGCAAAATATATAACCCTTACTTTTGAAAAAATATTATTATCTCCGTCTTACTAACTTCGTTTAAATCATGTTAACGTTATATTTTATCTTTTGCAACTTTTATAAGATCACAAATGAGTTCACTGCTTCATATCCGCTGTAACTTCAGACTATCTTTTTAATCTTCAAGTCAAGTTAAACCGGAACTTAGCTCTTTTTTGCAGGTTTTTTTAACTGTGACGTCTAACTGCTAAGTGGAACTCATTGATTTTAACGAAGTTTTAATTCTTTGATATGAACAGGTTAATTCTAAAATGAGACCATTTTGATTTTATTATCTTTCAATATTTTAAGAGGCTAATAAATGCGTGGCGCACGTTGCCAGAAATAGCAAAAGACAGAGAGGTTTAGAAAAGGAGAGGGAGGTCTTTGCACATAGTGGAATCTAATTTAAGCTCAAAATATATATCTATATAAATGCTATTAGGAAAAACTAAGACCACTTGCAACAATCGTTATGTTATGTATGTATACCTATAATCTAATATTCTAATATATTAGAAACTCGTGTCACAGTGTTTGTTATCGAACTCCTCCGAAACTGCTTCACCGGTCCTTATGTTTTATTTTGTGTATATTTGATAGGTCTGAGATTATTATTTTTTTACCCATATGTGATAAGGTTGGCCCTGACAAATAACGATTGCCGGGTCAGCTGGTAATATATAAAACCAAGATTTCTTTTACATCAGCTAAACTAAACTAAGTTGACTAATCCTGATTCGTTTTGTTTGCGCACGGTAGAATTTTCTTCGTTATGCTTTGAAATCCTACGAATCGTTTCTTGAATATAGGAAACGGGCATAAAAGAAGGGATGATGAAAAAGATGGGAAAAACCAGTCTTGCAATTTCTACCAAAATAAATAAAAATACCTTTAGCAAGATGAAGTTCGAAAGAGTTTTATGACTATTCTTTCAGGTCGTAAGCTAGGCTAATGGGTGTCGCAACTTGTAGATACCGTTAACGACAACTTCTTAGTTATTTATAGCAAAACAAAAACAATTACAACAAGTATTTCCATCGCTATTTATTTGCTTAAAGACTTTGTTAATACAAGAAAGTACTTTTTTAAAGATTATTATTATTATGTTGGTATTAGATACCTTTTGTTTTAAAATTCGGGGTCTTTATTTTAAACTACTTAAATACTTATCGAATACTCGAATTTTAAGACTGTTGGTCTAGTGGTTAGTGACCCTGACTGCTAAACCAGAGGTCGTGGGTTCGATTTCTACCCAGGACAAATTATTGTGTGATGAGCATGATCATTATTGTCTGGGCGTAATTTTTCTATAATATGTATGTATTTAGAAATATATATAAGTATATTTATCACTTATCTGGTTGCCATAATACAGGCTCTGTCTAGTTTGGGATAAGATGGCCGTGTGAGATGTCCCAAGATATTATTTATTATTTATTTATGTAGTTAATCAACTCAGTGTAAACAGTGGTAACAAGTGCCGCGTTCATTGCTGTTTATCGATTTTTTTTATTCATTCTGTTTTTTCTTGTATGTATCTCATTTACAATAGAAGTGTAATAAGTTATTAACTGAATTTATGTGCAGACAGATGGGCCCGGCCGCCGTCAGCTGTATCTGCGCGCCAGGATACACCGGCGATCTCTGCGAGTCTCAAATAGCCGCGCCCGGTAAGGTCAAACCATATTCATTTTTCTTCTTATTTCTTATATGTTGTAATTATTATTATTAGCAGAAAATATTAGGTTAGGTTTAAGAGTTTGTATAAGATGTTTCTCAGAATAAGGATACCGACTTTAACATGACCATATTGGGCCCAAGTTTCTTAATAATTAATCTACCACCGATCCGAAAAGTTAATAAAGAAAACATTAAATATAAGCAAACTATTTCTTATACGGTAACAGTACTAACATAATGAGATTTTTCTTCTTTTGTTTGTTTAATTTTTGATACCAATCGTTTTTATATCGGTCGCAGTTTTCGTTTGTCCAACGACAAAAAACTTACCCTGTATAGGTACTGTACCTACATTATTTTTTCAGAAAAATAACAATTAAAAAAACA
This sequence comes from Diachrysia chrysitis, assembly GCA_932294365.1. Taxonomy (NCBI): domain Eukaryota; kingdom Metazoa; phylum Arthropoda; class Insecta; order Lepidoptera; family Noctuidae; genus Diachrysia; species Diachrysia chrysitis. The sequence goes on from OW028661.1 coordinate 8,304,859, forward strand.
ATTATTTTGTATTGTTATTCAAAAATATAGACATGTCAAAAAATACTCAATAAAGTTATTATTTTAAATTACTATCTCATAACAGTTATATATTCAACAACAACTAAACAGCCAACTATGGAAGTGATTTAATCCCAAATCAAGAGTACCTTTACACAGTCTTAATGGCTACCACTTAGTTCATTCAACATATCTTTGGGGCTATAAAACACTTAGCCCGATGGCTCCTTTGTCGCTGTTTGCAACAGGTGTCCACTACAGACACATTAAACTGTGTAAAATATTTACTACACTAACACACTTTCAGCTTGTTTGAGAATACGAATGGGAAGTTTTATTACGTATGGAATACATTGATTGCTATTTTTGTTTTAATTTGTATTTCATTCTTTATAAACATATTTTAGACCTTGTTTGAAGGGCATAAGCCAAGCCTTCAACTCTCTATTTCCAAGATTTTCCGTCACTATCGTTTAATTTTTTAGACCTTAGCAATAGAACAGGTAAAGTTAAGCATAGACATATATAGAAAAGATAATTTTAAAAGTTATTAATATAAACACTTAAACAATACTCTTTATATACTAGGTATAATCATGAAATAATACGGCCTATAAATGTCCTACTGCTTGGCACATGTCAAAACGAGCATTGGTCTGGTGATTAATGCTCGCTTGCTCATTGCAGTTTGGCGATTTCAGATTCCAATTTTTGGAATCTAGGTTTTCCCACGATTTTTTCATTCACCGTTTATCAATGATCTTCTTCCGCCTAGCCTTGTCCAAGCTATGTTGGGGTAGCTTATGCCGCCTTCCAGTCTTACCGGATTTAGCTCATTATCAATTACCAATTATCAATTTCACAGAATAATTAATTAAGAAAGTACATATAATTTTGAAAAAGTCACATTGGTACCGAACCTGCAACCTTGTGCACACATATCCGTTCATTGAACTGGTAGGCCACCACGAAATATGACTACTAATACTTGGTAGGCATACCAACTAAACAAAAAGCATTTTCATGTTACTTCACCTTATAGATACGAACATAAATGCGAGAAATAAGACATAATAATATTATGTTTACCGCAAACAGAAACGAGCCTAATATATTCCTTTCCCACACGTACACAGTTACACAGAACACTAAAAACAGAACTCGTCCATTTCAGTAATGACCGCCAATTTTAGCGAATAGGCAAAATTAACAATAGTCTGGCAACCCTACGCCATCGCCAGTGTTTACAGCCGTGCCCTTAAATATCCCACGATCCATCATCATTACGCAGCGATTTCCCAAATAAGCAGGCCATTTCCCAAAAATTAATAACTTACAGCTTAAGTCTTGATTGGGTATTATTTGGCTTACTTCGCGTATAACGTTTTCGTCGGTAAATAAAGTTACGAAACATAGTATGTTTACTGAAATTTAACGTCAACTGTCTGCTATTAACTATTAATTGATTCAATAATTAAACATCAATTGCGGTATGTGTGCGATTACCATTAAAGGGTTGAAATCTACTTTTTTATTTTGAAGGAAAAAGTATTGCAGTAAAAATTTAATATAATACCTCAAACTGTTTAGAGCTTGTCAGAAATAGCTTGTTCTGTGGTATGGTGTTAGCTAACACGACACAACTAATAGCGAAATTGATTGCCAAAATGCAAATGATTTTTGGGAAATCAAGATCTCATGCAATGCAAGATCTCATCATGTGACCTCACGTCACATCACGTCAAAAAAAATAGGATTTTAGAATGATACCCAGCGGTACTAAAATGCCTTCTGGAAAACATTGCTAGCTCTTCTACCATAAATATCGTCAAATATTAAATCAATTGTTTTTTAAAGCGAAAAGCATTGTAAGAAACTAAGTGTGATCATTTCATTGGTACCAAATAAGACTAAACGAATAAAGAATTTAGGTTAGAAAAGGAAATATAAAATAAACGTACCATAAAATTGCAGCCAAGTTATATTAAGAAGAAAACTAAAGTTAGAACTGAAGTATAATAAGAGTTGAGACGTTAATGCAATTTAGGTGAATTCTGTTGCAGAGTGCGGCATAGAGGAGTGCGCAGAAGTTTGTAGAGAGGGAACCGTCTGCGACTGTAATCCAAGGGACACTGATTTTTGTAAGTATACTTAGTATTACTTTCTGAGGCTTAAGCGAATATTAGACATTTAAATAAAACTACTTTGAACGGATTCTATAGTGGTTTGTATTTAGATTTTAGTTTCCGACGTTTCGACGCCTTTGCAGGTGTCATGGTCACGGGCAGACTGAGGTGGTATTCGTCTTGACAGTTGATATTGCTCATTCTACCTTCATATTTTAATTAATTATTTGTATATAGACTCCGTTCAAACATTTATATGTGACATTTTACTGACGATTATTATCTAATAGTATTTCAATAAATTTAAAGCGTGGTTGATTTCATAATTATAAACAATTATATAGGTAGTAATAAATCTGGGGGCGCGGTAGTGCCCCCGCGAAGACGTAGATATTTTTCTTCCCCTCCACTATTTAGAGCTGTGATTGCAAGGTTATTCATTTCTGGTTATGCTTTCGTGCTAAGTATATGTCGATGATCTTATTATTTAATGGGGTATTTGTATACAGCATCAGCACGCTTTGAAACAAGACTGCAGGTAGTGGACCAACCAAGTGCCAACATATCCCAAGAAATAACAAAACAGGTACGATTAACATTACATACATTAAGTATTTGTTGTATTAAGTATTTTAACAATCAATTAATATATCTAATTACAGACATTATTCGTTACACACTTTTAGAGTTTTATTTGTAATTTATGTCTTTGTTGTCTTGTTTACGACTTTTCGCTATTTTGGTCTGTCCTAACCCATTTACGTGGTTAGTAATATTAAAGTTTGAATCTTTCCGTTACAGTTAACAAGTTATTTAAAGGCGTCAAACATTACATTAGAAGATGAAATAGAAATTTTAAATATAAGGTGAGTAATTATATTTTACTACTTATAATACAATTTATGCTCCTAACCTATACTATTAATTAATTTAGCTGTGCCTGTTTTTTTTTGTGGTTAAGAGTAAAAAGTAACGTGTTAAAAGTATCTAAAGCTAATCGTAGTTTTATGTGAAATAGAAATAAAGCTATCTATCTGTGTAGCTTCTCCCTTTTCTGTTAGTGGAACAAGAAATCTTTGGCATACTTATAATATATTTCGAAGTTCTTTTTACATGATTGAACTAGCCCTGTTTGATTGCCCTTACTCTTCAATTAATTGAAATTCCAATACAATGTCAATGCAAAATTAGTTTAGCGGACACATGATTCAGCTTCCTTGAAAACAAATAGGTACTGTCAATGGAAGGAACTAACTGGAATCTAAACATTGTTAGTATTTTTTGTACGGTGTGTTGATTGTGTGCCTGCTAAATTAATAACAGTTATGCTTTGGCATTGTATTAAAATTAAAATTTATTCAAGAGTGCAACCTGAATATTAGAACTACTTGATATCCTATTGAGCTGAAATGTTTTATAATTATAGTTCATCCTATTCTGCTGTAATTTTGAATGACTAAGTATAATATTTTTTATATTCACAGTGCATTAGAATCAAACGGCGCCCGCACAGTATGGCTGCGCGTTTGGGGTGCGCGGCGCGAGGCGGGCGCGCTGCGGGCTGCGCTTGCGCGTCTCGCGGCAACGCGCGCGCGCACCGACCGTCTGCGTCTACTGCCCGCCACGCTGCACTTCGATATGCAGCCGGCTCTTAGTTTACATGTAAGTGCATTGAAATAACTATACTAAAATATTTAAAATCAATCGATCAGTTTTGTTACCAAATTGTATTTCATACTGTTTTATTCCTGGCAATTTTCGTCATTTCCCGCGGATTTTTCGCAACATGTTCATTCATATAAACCTTGTCTTAATAATCACAAATACAAACAATAAGCAGCCAAATCGGTCGAGCTGTTCTTAAATGATGGTCCGTCGTACATGACGCAATTAATTTTTATTTATATAGACTAGCTGTTTCCCGCAGCTCCGCCCGCGTGGATGTCGGTTATCGCGAAAAAAGTAGCCTATGTCCTTTCTCAGGCTATAGATCTGTGTACCATATTTCATTTAAATCGGTTTTGTAGTTTACTCGTAAAGCGCGACAGACAGACAGAGTTACTTTCGCATTTATAATACTCGTAAGGATTATAAGTTGAAATATGAAACTTCAACCTGCGGCATTAACAATCAACAAAAATGTAAATAATGGCTAAGTACTTACCAAGCAGCAATTATTTAAGATATTTTTAGACACCACCCTTAACGCCCTCTGCCTTTAATATCATAAAAACTCAATCTTTCAACTACTTAACCTAAATGTGGTTAATTAAAAAACCCCTAATCTTAATACCCTTAAAGATACCGTCAATCCTAATAAAGTGAAATCAACTAAATGCCAATTAAAGGGCCTTCGGGAGATCCAGAAATCGCGGCTTGATTAATACCCCCATCAACCAGATAAATTCCTAGGCAACCGCGGTTCTTGAAAAACTGTCTTAATCAAGATCCCAAAACTTTATCCAAGTGGGTCCAATACGGAAAACCCTCATTTTTCCCTCACGCAACTTCGCAGACATCTTTCAAACTTTAATTGTTTCAAACGATTTGTCTACGATGAACGGTATCTATGAGTTGGACGAATTCCAAGCACTATTGTTATAACTTACAGCGGCTCAGTGAAATTAATTGTTTGGTTTCGTTAATCCGGAGTTGGGACACCGAATATTTGGGAAAACCGCGCCCCGGTTGTTTTGGGATCCGATCCCCCGGCATGGATGGCGTATGTCCGCTAATGGATGGGTACAGAGAGCAACAAATAAAACTAACCAAAACTTAATAATCAATATGTTTTATGTAGTTTTAGAAACCCACAAAATATTTTATATTGTTGATAGTAGACTCGAAGTTTTTATAGAATCATGTACTATTTACTTTTTTATTTTTTAATGATATTTACATTTGATGTATTAAAATACAGTAAAAAGTCCTGCAAGTCCTTTTTAAAATCATATCCAACTTTCAATTATTTTGTTGTACATCAAATTAATCTATACTAGCGACCCGCCCCGACTTCGCACGGTTAGACAGCACATTAATGAATTATACCTACATACAAACCTGCCTATTTACTCACTATTTACTGAAAACCGTTTGAAAATCCGTTCGGTAGTTTTTAAGTTTCTCGCGGTCAGATAAACACACAGACAGAAGGATGCAGCAGGGAAACTGTTTTGAACTTTGTTTTTATAATCAAATCTATATATAGGTATATATATATATATATATAATGCTTTGTCCTGAATGGCTGAATCAACGCACAGCCTACAGCCTTGAAACTTGGAGGGCGAGTTCTTTGTATAACGTAGGCATCCTATAAGAAAGGATTTTCCGAAATTCTACCCCTAAGGGTGTGAAAAACGGGACCAAAGATTGTGTGGGACAACGTGATTCCTTGGTCAAATCTACTTCAAATTTCGCGTAAACGTTCATTAACAGCATCAATAGAAGACGTGTTTTATATTTTATTAAAACTTATCGCCTTACGGAGTTAAAAAGGGGTATAAAGTTATTTTGGGGGTGATTTGCATCGTAGTTAATATCAATACTCCTTAGTGCTTTTGATTTAAATTACTTCTTATTTTGACACATGTTTGAAAACTCAATTCGATTTTATTTAAAAAACTGAACTCACATAAAAGCTTGATGCAATGCAATACTCTTTAAAATGGAAATGTCAAAAACTATTTCCGTCTTCTGCGCGGACAAAGGCGCGAGCAAAAGCTAGTAAGTCTATATAATTACCTGACACGTTTTACAAAACTTTGCTGTCCACTCCTATTCGAGAGCTTTATGTAGTCAGATGTTAGTTCATTCTAAACCAAAGCAGTAGTCAGCGCGCGTTATACTAAGCCGGTCGAACGCTGAGAGCCAGTAACGAAGATCAGCCACCCTTAGTAGCATTCACTTTTGGCATCAATCCAGCCTTTTATCTGCCAGGGGTTTATGTGATTATGCAGTATGTGTTAATTAAGGGTATAGGCCTCTAGGTAGATGTGGAAATTCATGATTATTTTTTTATTCGTAAAAGGTTGCAAAGTAAAAAGAAGTGACAATGCATTTTTTTAAGGACATTAAATGATCACTCATAACGCTTATTTTTAATGTCTCCATTAAATCCTTACTAATATTATAAATGTGAAAATAACTCTATCTGTCCGTCTGTCTGTCGCGCCAAAACTACTAAACCGATTTAAATGAAATTTGGTACACAGATAATCTAAAGCCTGAGAAAGGAAAGAACATGTTTGTAAGTGAGGCTAACTAAATATATAATGAACTCGGTAGGTGAACAAACAGTTATTGGATAATTAATTTCGTATTTCCAAAACAATAAATAAATAAATCGTTTTATTCTCTAAGAAAATAAATTAATATTAGAAACGAAAACAGACAGAGCACGCAATCATTTCTCATTAATGACAACATTTTGTCCTCAACTCCTGAACTACACAAAGTTAATATCTTAAAACAACACCCGTGTGTCATAGAGCCAAAACTTAGAAAAGTAATTACTTTGCGCTAGACGTTCGCCGGTCATCTTATTACATGGAATGGGTGGCTGTGATGAAAAAGTAATGTAAAAATCTTCACGAGATTACTCCACTGTAGTTTAAGAGCTTGAACTCTGTTTTTGATGAACATCTTGTTAGAAACTGACTAGACTGGTGCTAATGGTATTAAGCAGTTCACTCCAATCCTTATTTACTTCTAAAACGAAAGCAAGCTGTGTGAGATTTTTAATGTTTTAATCCAGAAATGTGAAATATTCGGCGCATTGGTTTTTTTTCAAGCACGACTAAAATTGCTGTAGTGGATTTGTAATGTATGTCTTAATAATAATAATAATACTAGCCTATAAATGTCCCACTGCTGGGCACAGGCCTCTTCTCATATAGAGAAGGAACGAGCATTGATCACCACGCTTGCTCATTGCGGATTGGCGATTTCAGATTCCAATTGTTGAAATCCAGGTTTCCTCACGATGTTTTCCTTCACCGATAGTCAATGATGTCTTAGAATAATTAAGAAGGAACATATAACTTTGAAAAAGTCACATTGGTACTTGCCTGTAGTGGGTTCGAACCTGCAACCTCGTGCACGCAAATCCGTTCATTGAACCACTAGACCACCACGACACTACTCAAATCCAAGACATATGAATGTATGTCTTGGATTTGATATAATAGTAATAATACCAGTCTATAAATGTCCCACTGCTGGGCACAGGCCCCTTCTCATGTAGAGAAGGCACGAGTATTAATCACCACGCGCGCTCACTTGCGGGTCAGCGATTTAAGATTTCAATTTCTAGAATCCCGGTTTCCTCACGATGTAAAGCTTGTATAATATGAAATGGTTACAAACGATACGCCAAATCTACAATTATACTCCTATCATATTCGTGACATGAAAATAAAACAAACTCAAAAGCAGTCAATTTGAACGTGACTTCATTATTTTCTGTGAAGCATAGTATGTTCCCGCATAAAGAATTTTCGAGGTCAACTTTTTTCGGCTATTTTTAGAACAGGCATATTTTGGCCCGTCTTCCCCAATAGGGGATGCTAGACTGAACGACACACATATTTGTCCGCCATTTTATTAAGGCGGGAATACAGGATGCCGACGTAAAGCATTCCTTACATTAGGTATATAAACATTCTTGAAGTTTTGTGGTATTTAATCGAAAAAGTTTCAGGAAAGGTCGGAATTTATACTATTTTGGCTAGTTTGGCGCTTAGTTTGGAGAAGTGGTATTTGCTATAGTATACTTGCGTACTACGACACAATATCTATATATATATAAAAGAGAATGTATGTGTGTATGTATGTTCACCTAATACACGCGAACCGTTAGCCCAATTCATATGAAACTTCGAACACATATAAACTGCGGGTTAAATAAAATAAGTTCAGCAAATAAGCTTATTATATAAAATGCAAAATCTCAAAACAAAACTAGCCCACCATCTGATACCCAAATCTAAATTAAAACCTCCCAAAATTGCTTGATCAAAATGAAAAGGGAAAAAGATAAAAGTCTTTGTTCCGCGCCAATATGGAGAAACCTTAATTATTTCAAATGTGCATTAGGTGTCGTGTGAACGGGATTTGGCTTTAGTCCGGCAACAGCCGCTAGATGGCTCTCATTAACCTGGCTTAGCACTTTCTTTACGGCACTAATTGTTGGGGACACTTTAACATCGTTACATGGTGCTAATTCCATCTTACACTGTGATTTATGTGACGTTTTGTGTTAACGAGTTTGTGAATTGAATTATGGCCTTTATCTGTAGCTTTAGTGATTTCTTTTCTATTTTAATTATATTTTAATAAATACCTATTGTTTATAGAGGTAACTTTAATTGATACTTAAAATATTTACAGACCAGTGCCCCTTACTCTCCAATTTAATTTTAATTCTAATACAATGCTAATGCATAATTGATATTAGTTTAGGTACCCAATGACAAAATCATCATTGACAAATACGCCTCTTATTGGACATCTTCAACTATTTCCAAATAGCGGGTAATCGAAATTCGTATACGATAAAACAAAAATTACAATTATTATAATAACGCCTAATAATAATTATTACAATATTTTATCTAACCTTTTCTTTACATAGTATTTAACGATCCTAAAGTCCTTATACGTCTTATCTAAGAGAATTTCCTACAAAGAAATAACGATATAACCTATAAACTCCAACAGAGCCGCAAAATGTTACAAAACAGATATCTCCGTGATCCTATGCCACAATAAAAAATAAACAACGGCCTTACATGTTAAAGTGGGCTAAGTTTGTAACTCCGACACCGAGAGCTGGCCAAATCATAAATACGGTGCGAACGTGCAAACTATGAAAAACTGGTACAATCCGCACAAAAAGAGGCTTTCGCAGTTTTGTTGGAAGATGACATGAAATATTCCAGTTTAGTTTGTGTTGCAATACTTTGTCTAGATCATGTTATCTATAGCGCATGTCTTATGGTGGTAGGGATCTATTTCCAAATGCTACAAGTTTAAGTTTCGATTATTTTATACAAAGTATTAAACGACGACCTCCGTGGTCGAGTGGCGTACACACCGGTTTTCAAGGTGTCGCCAGCTCTGAGGTCTTGTGTTCGATCACCGGCCGGGTCAATGTAGAAAACCCTTTTTTTACATTTTTTGGGGTCTAAGTGGTACCTTCGTTGCCTCTATATTCCATAACACAATTAGCTACTTACTTTGGGTTCAGAGCAATGTATTGTCCACATTTATTTATTTATTGAAAGTGCAAATAATTCAGTTAAGTATTTAGAATGGACAAGATAATTAAATTTAGTAATTCAATCTAATTTTTAAATTTCTTTGACCCATAGGGTAAATGACTGGGTATAAAAAGATGAAATCTATTTAGTCCGTAGTAAGATAATTAAATAATATTGGGACACGTATTTATTGCTTTTTCAAAATGAGCAAAAACTAAGTAGATATAGCGAATCAAAGTTCAGAAGTGAGGGCTAATGACAGCAAGATTTCGCACTAAGTGGTAACGTCACTCGACATTTCAACTCAATCTATCGTCGTGAGTTTTGGGTTACGTAAAAAAAGAAAAACCACAGGACATTAAAAAAATGTCTTACCATTTATCATCTTATTTTCTTTCCCAGATCCAATCTGTAATTCTACATGAATATATCTTTAACTAAAAAATACCTGATTCGTTTTTAGAACTTACTTACTAATAGTCCTATTTTCTCGTAACTTCATGTGAATAATACCATCTCTATATATTTCGTTACTAAGATATAAGTGCAACAATTTCATCGCATTGTTCTTTAAACTAATAAACTAAAATAACAGATGCATTTGCCAATTTACTTCAACAAATTGAGCAGAAGTTGAAGCTTGAAACAAAAATTCTCCAACAAAGTTTAACTTGATAAAGTTTTGATCGATTCCTTTCAACGGGATATTTATTGAGATTGGATCTACCCTCCGGGGATTACTCTGACCCAATAATATCTGAAACAAGCTTGAGAGACAGTTTATTTTTAAACCGTCGCCGCATTGCTGTAGATTTTAACTGAATTAGTGGCGAGGAAAGTCTAGGAATTTCTTTAGTACCTGGGTATACATATATGTAAGCCACGATTCAGATAAAGATGTTTGTTCCTTCAACGACTAACGACCGAATACTTAAACGCCAATAAGTTTAAAATCGCCGTTAAGTCTTATGCTGTCTCTGTCAGTTTTATGTGTAAAGTAGCGACAGATGGACATTTAAGGACGTATTAAAGTTAAGTTGCGTTTCAGTATTTCAGTACTAGTTGTTGTCCGAGCAGCCGCGTGAGCCGCGGGCAACAACTAGTACCCGCGTAGCCCGCGTGGATGTCGGTTATCGCGGCAAAAAGTAGCCTTAGTCCTTTCTCAGGCTCTAGATTATATGTGTACTTGAAATTTCATTTAAATCAGTTCAGTAGTTTTGACGTGAAAGCGCGACAGACAGACAGAGTTACTTTCGCATTTACAATATTAGTAAGGATTTCTAAACAGAAAAACCCAGTAACTATTTTTGACCCGACCAGGGTTTCGAACCCAAGACCTAGTCCCTAGACCGGTAGTCGCGCTTGCGACCACTAGATCAATGATGCAGTAGAATGTCCAAGTATGTATATAATGTAGATAATATTCATAATAGATTTAAGTAACATAAAGTAAACGTTGACAAGTTTTGGACGAGTTTTTGCATTTCACACAAGTGGCTTGGCACGCGTTCCAAAACTAATACCATTTGTTTAGATGGCTGTCGAGTGCGTTCCGAAACTTTGTTTTAGTGGCTTTTACTATATTTCTCTCAAATAACAACCCAGTTATCAACTCTATATTATGACAATCAAGAATTTAAATCTAATAAAAAGTAAGGATGGTTGTGTCGACAGATAGATAGCGTTTTTTGCTTATCGAACTATAGTGCACCTTCGTGTTTATGTGTAGTTTTTTTTTTTGGTCTTTTTCCGGGGATTTGTTGAGACCGAATTTGCAATTTTTAACTGAGAATGTTTACAGATACATGCAATTGGAGAATTTATATCTTTATTTATCACAATGAATCCCGATTTCCCTTGGTCACGCCATAACTTAACAACTGCACCAAATTGGATATTTATTTTTTTGTTATGTTTCTTATTGTAAGGACGAGGTTTTTAAAAAGAAAATAACAAATAAAAACAATAAAAATCTCACAGTACCCGTGCGAAACCAGGGCGTGCAGCTAATAATATAATAAAATATACAAAATAACTTTGATTCAAATGGTCTGTTTGATTTAATAATGTTAATTGTTTTGTGGTGAGATAAACAATGAGCAGGTACTCAACGGTCAATAACGTAATCATTTATGTACAATCACGTACAAAATAATGTAACCTTTAAATGGAAATACAATGTGCGTCCTGAAATTAATATAAATTAAATATAATGCATTTAAATATCTGGTGTACTCAGCCACATTGTATTAATAAACAAATGGTTTTTAAATTAAATTATTGTGATTTCGATGACAATTAGTATAATTTCGATCTAAAAACAGGCGTTATCGATGTAATCATTTCTGTGCTAGATCTTTTAGATCTAGAGATTTTTTTTAGATTACCTAATGTACTAACTTTACAGAAAGTTTTCTTAGGTAGATACTATTATCAAGAACTACATCAATTAAATTAAACAGTGCATATCTGTTTAGTTAAATAAACATTTAGTGAAACATTAACATGCAAAATGAAAATCTTTAATTACTAAACATTAAAAAGGCTAACTTACGCGACATTATCAGAGATACAATCAATGGGTTTCAACCTGAACTACTTACGATAGACTTCTTCTTTCTTTATAAATGAAATGAAAAATATTACGATTTTTAAAAGAGAAAATGATGTGGGTTTATTTAATAAACATTTATTTTCATTAAATACTAAAATTAAGCTTGCGCGTAGTGAATCGTTGCCACACCGTACACACTACTACATAGGCGACGCATGCCAGCAATCAGTTTTACCCGCGGCTATAGATATTTCACATCAAAATCAATTGCCACGTTTATAGCGGAGTATCGCTTAAGAGTGATAGGACCGATTTGACTGTTTTTCTTTTGTTGTGTGTGTAATTATCAGAACAAGGTTTGTATGAACGAAAATTTGCGAAACATCAGCGGGAAATGTCGAATATTGACTGGACAACAACTGTCGGATTAGCAAATTTTATATAAAAATCTTCAACCGATAACGCTGATAGGAAAATGGGTTTTCTATTCAGCAGTCATGTAAACTTAGATTTATTATTTCCATACACTTTTACAGTTAACGACTAACGAGTCTGACTGCACGGATAGCCGCGTGGTATAGTCACCACGCCAATTACCACTGTGCGCGACGTGCTGCGGGTTCGATCCCCGCATGGTTCTAAGTCTAGGTGTTCTTTGTGCATCTGCTTTGAATGTTTGTAAAGCCCTCTGCGACACAAGGAAGGAAATCCTTACTGCAGGAGTCGGTTTTTAGAAACGATTAAAAAAAACGGATACGATTTCTATTAACGTCTCTTGACTAAACCGTGCTTACTGCAAACTTGTTGTAAACCACATGTTTTACAGTTAAAAATTACTAAACGATTTTTTTTTTGCAGGCTTTAGTTGTGAACCAACGTCCGGAAGTATGGGAGGGTTCAGAGTTTATTCTGACCTGCATGGCGTATGGATCCCCTAACATAGCCTTCACGTGGTACAAGGACGGGGTGAAGATCAACTTCAATGGTACTACGAGGTATGAAAAGTATGTAGACGTTTTATTTTCATTTTATTTATATTTTAAGATTATTTTTTTAATTGTTGTATTTTTTATTAATTCTAGGGTAGTTTTTCGTTTGTTTGATCTATATTTTCTAGTAATTATTATAAATTATGTTTGCCAAATAACAAACTACTTTCTAGTCTACGCTTAACAACAGAGTTAACAAAATAAGATAAGAGTACACTAATTTTACGGTTTTGCAATAATTTACCAAATTAATTTTATTTATTAAATACAATAGACTATCCCACCAATAATTCATCCCAAGAAAAAAACCATTTAAAATCGAATAAAAAAAAAACTTTAACATCAGGCCCGTACACGGCCCGGACCGGACATTACGTGCGTTAATAGACTGGCGCCGCGACCGTCGAGTTAACGAGCCGGCACGGAACCGGCACCAAACGGTCACCCTTCCAATTACCGGCGACTGTTATTTTACCGCACTGATTAATCGGACGGCCTCCACTCTCTTCCTGATGGCTCCGTTCATTCAAACGGATTTCAATCTGTTAAGCGAAAATAAACCTTATTATCCTGCCGTTACGGCTCGTGTGCTCTAAACACTGATTCCGCTTTAACGTTCGTTTATTGTTTTAGGTTTAAACCGTTTAGGAATCACTTGATTTCTTTTGATGAGTGATAAAAATTTGATATTTGTGAAATTCAGTAAATTATCAGATTTTTATATACTATAAATAGTAGATGATAGAAAAAAAAAAGGATATTTAGTTGCTTTTACCAAGTACATCGGTGACATCAAACTGACCGCACTACTCAACCGTTGTACAGTTTATAACTAGCAAGGATGGTAGTCATACAATTGTTGGTCATAAAACTAGCCAATATGTTAGAACTACCTACTGTCAATTGCAAAATTGTTCTCGACAAAGCATTAAAAACATACATATTATTGTAGAATTGTAAACAGGCTAAGTTTAACAGAAATAAAGATTATTATTATTTATTACTAGCTGTTTCCCTCGGCACCGTCCGCGTGGATGTCGGTTATAGCGGCAATAAGTAGCCTATGTCTTTTCTCAGGCTGTAGAGTATAGTGTAGACTATCTTTGTACCAAATTTCACTTAAATTGGTTTAGTTGTTATGCCGTGAAAGCGCGATAGACAGACAGACAGAGTTACTTTCGCATTTATAATATTAGTAAGGATTTAACATGGAAAATGTGCGAACAGTGATGTTCGATTTTGAAGACGGGCGTTGCTCTATACAGTCGTCGATGGGCAGTGCCTTGTACGTTGGGCAATGGTTTGAGTTTCCGTAAAACAATATTCAATACAGAGGCGTATACCTATTTTAAAGGCCGGCAACGTATCTCTACGACCTCTCAGAATGGGAAATGTCTGTTTATAGGAATGTTTTCAATTACCATCTGGTAAAAAACAGTTTTTTTTAACCCAATATAAGAAAAACGTTTTCGTAATTATCTTGTACTTGCTTATATTGTTCTTCTCCATAAGACACACTCTACACATCATGTCGTTCTTTCCAGAGATATCTGGACCCGTACTGTGGCCGAAGACGCCCTCGGCCGTCGGATGTCGGTACTCGGTATATCTGAAGCTAAGAAGCCGGATGGAGGCAAGTGGTCCTGTGCTGCAGATGACGCTGGTAGAAGAAGATGTAGAGCGTTGAGACTCTCCGTCCTCAGGCCCCCTGATATACGCCTCGTGCCCTCCACACTGACTGTCAATAAGGTTTGTAAAGATTTTATTCGGGCTAAGTATTGTAAATCAGCATTCTCAGGTTAAAATACTCTTGTAATTATTAATTATTGAAGAAAGAATCACTTCAGTGCTTTACTAAGTAAAACGTCTGGCTTAACTTCGTTTGTAAGTTGCAGTTCTGATATTTATTTAAATTACATGCTTCATTTTTGCATGCCTTGGTCAGTATGTACTGAAGCTACAACTATGCCTTGTCTCCACATATTGTACCTACATTCTAAGCCAATAAATACTGATTCTGAATCAGTTGACAAAAGAAAGATACACTACGCTACATCGGTTTTTGTTTTCAAACCATTATTAATTAAGTTAATTAACTTTAATCTTAGCAACCACATTACCTAATTAAATGAATAAAGCCTAACCTGTCATGAAGTAATCACTAAGGTGCTATCTGATGTGGAAACTGTCCTCGCCTTGAAGTTTCTACTATCTCCATTGACGCAGGCGTGAGATACGATCGTTTGTACAGCGCTAGTGATGATAAATGATCCAACTATCTTAATAGAGAGAGTCGTGTCGGTACTCATTCACGATGATATAATTAGGGGTTTGATTAACTTATAGAATTTAGTACTCGTAAAACATTGCGACGAAAGTTGAAGCATTTTGCATTTTGTTTGAAATAATTCAATCTGATTAATAAAAATGTTTATGTTCCTTTTACCCGACTAGGTTGTTTTTCGCGCGTATCTTGTATTTTGTAAATTTCATTATTACCTCGTATCTTCTAAATGGCTGGATGGATTTCGACCAGGCATCTTAATAATTCGACACATAAACGCAAGTCTCTAAAAAATGGTTTAAAAAATCATACTAACATATTTATTATCAAGTTCTTCAGTAATATTGACTTAAACTTCTCCGATTTATTTATCATGATATTGCATTGGTTTTAAGCAACAAAACACTCGAAAATTATGTAAACAGATTTCCAACAAGGTTTTCTGCTCTTGCGTTATCTTTGAAATCCGTATCCAGATTTCAGACATGTCATGTTTAATTTTGTAGATCAATCAGGTGTGCGTTTTTAACAAATTACTCTCTTTTTTCAGGGTGACAACGTCAGTATAACCTGCCTTGCAGGAGCTGGCCGCGTGCACGGCGCCCTCGGGTTCAGCTGGGCGCGGGAGAGGACACTGCTCCCTCTGGCGCCGGGACGAGAGGTCTGGGAAGACCTGTACCCTGCTGGCAGCGTGCTGAAGCTTTATAACGTGCAGGTGGGTTAGATAAGAGGACATGTAATGTGCAGCAAAGTATGAGAGGACACTGCTCGCTCGCTCTGGTCGTGGGACGAGAGGTGTGGGACGAACTGAACCTTGCTGAAATCAAACTTAAGCTACAGTACACTTTAATATATAATAGTCCATTAAAGGCAATTTTGAAGCAGTAAAAGCCCGCATTAACGATAACTAAAACAGACTTCAGCTAACTTGCACATTCAGAAAAAGACCATTTGAGACTTTACTAGAATATAAAATACATAGACAATCTATGTTTGTATACATATTATAAAACAAAGTCCTCCACCTCGTCACAAAAAAGACCAGAGTGTACTTAGTAGACGTTGATGTTGAGTAAGTTAATGTTATAATTTCACTATTTATTTGGATAATTGAAAGTCAAGGCTAGTTAGGTTCCAGTATTCTTCCTCAGAGCGACAAATTTTAGGTGATTGTTGACCTTTGACGAAAACGCACAATTCAACCTAGTGACCTAAAATTATACCTGGAGTTACGAAGGCTACACAATAAAAAAATATTTCAAAGTCAACTTTTTCCTAACTTAAATAGAAATCCAACGAGTTCCGTTGCCAAGTGTCGTCAGTGGCCGGCACCAACGCCAAGGGGGTCACGATGTGGGCTCTGGGCGCGAACGACGAGGCTTGCCAGAGCGAGGCCTCGCACGGCCTGCGTTGGCCCAAGACCGCCCCCGGGGCACATGCGTCCGCCACATGCCCACCCGGACACAGTGGGGAAACTACCAGGTATATAGGATCAGCTTTTGATTACATATACCTAAGCTTTTTTCCCACATGATACTACAGTGCTACGCTGTCAAATATGAATATGTTTTAGTAATTAAGTATTGCAGAGCGTTTCTTGAAAATGTTGTCTCTCTCATTCTACCCTCATATTCGTCATACTTTATCCTTCATTCGTGATCATTCATTAGATTTACGTATTCTATTTATTATTCGTGTACCATTTAACAGGAGATGGAATTTCTGGTTACATTGCTTTATAATCTATCCGTATAGTTCACGCGTGTCGAGAACAGTCCAGTCATAGTTTAAAGTTCAAACTTGTTGAACTTGCTTGTCGTTGTGCATACATATCGTGTTACTAAGTTTTGTGATATTAAGTGACTTCTACAGCGAATTTGTCTCTGCTCGATATAAGTTGAATGGAAAGTGCCACATTATCGCCTTCGTTTTCAAAGTAAATGTACTGTGATAAAATATTTGATGGTTAAGTAAAATACATATTTTATGGATCGATTTAGATAACCTAACCTCTATTTGACTTTTATTGGCTTTTAACACCAACCAGCACACTTAGTTACACTTAATGTATGTTCGACGGATTTTTTCTGGGAAAAATCACTGTTAACTTTAATCTGAATCTGTATTTCAGGTTTTGTGAACCAAAAACTGGACAGCATGGCGTCAAGTGGATGCTACCAGACTTCTCGGGCTGTGTAGCTGACTCACTTAAGGACATTTACGAACAGGTAGGCTTATACTACCTACTTTTTACTTATTTTTAGCTTTTTACGTATTTTTGCTGAAAAAACAGTAATTTTCATCTAAACCTAAAATCATTTTTAAATTGGTATTTTTCTAATTACTTTCACATTTACAAATACTTTGTAAAACTCGCTATGATTAAAATTTCGTTACATACCTTAAAATGTGTTTTTTTTTAAGTCCGCCAGATGAAGTCTATACTGTTGAAAAACGTATCGTTATGGTGGGCGTTTTCTAGACTATCAAAATTATTTTATTATTTTAAGAGTAAAAATTCTGTTTTTCTATAATGATGTGACACTTAATGAGTCTTTTTCTTCAGTTCATCCGCATATCGTACGGGTACTCCTGGGGCAACGTGTCGGACGTCTCCCGGCAGTACGGCGCCGTGCTCCGCTCCCTACCAACGCATCCTGGAGAGGGCGAGCCCCCTCTCCGGCACTCCCGCCACATGCTGCAGTACCTGATGTCCTCAGCTGCCCAGCCGGCAGACAGATACCACAGTGCAGAACATTTGCTCAACATTTATGATAATCTGCTGAAACATCCCGATGCGTTTTTGGATGAGGAGGTAAGTGAGTTGTAATTTAAAGTAAAGATTTATTTTAGTTGGTTCACTAGTGATGCTGAATAACAAGCTAAACGTAAAGGCCAAACTGTCAACCATTTGTCGACGCACAATACTGAAGTTTTTCGGTCACAAAGCTAGGAAAGAAGGCCATAATCATAAAAAATCTTATCATTACTGGCAAGGTTAATGGCCTAGAGACCGCAGCCCAACAAGATGGTCGCTTCAGGTCCATTCTACCCTGGATACCCAACTACACGTTGCAGTACACAAAGCCTAGTACAGGCAAAAATGGCGGGCTGACGTCAAAAAGAAGGTGATTCCACGGAGACGTCACGACCTTCAGCAATGAGGAACACGACGCGAGGAGGAGGATGCTGAATAAGATGGCAGGATGCCCAAGATTATTTTAATCTATTTCGGCTTAAAATTTACGTAACTCTTTAAAGGATTTTAAATCAAAATATTGAGAAAGGTTTTTTGCTATGTACACCAAGCTTTTTTTGATCCTCATGCAAAGTCCATGTTCAATATCGTAGAAGGTAAAAAGGGCAGAAATGTTGGGATATAAAGCCAATTCTGTCTCTTTTTGTAATTACGTGTCTCGAAGTCCAACCAAATAAACAGAGGGCAACAAAAGTATTTATAATCAAACCAGACTAGTGTTTAAAACATTTAGTGCCACAAGCACCAAAAGTTCCCTGGAAGTTCTACTGGAAGAATTAATTGTCGACAAATTCCAGCATATTTGTTAGGGCTATAAAAATATACTCGTCCCCATTAACCTTAGTAATTTGGCTCCGTACTCAGGGTTGAAAGCGGCAACAAAATTATATTTTTATGTTTAGGTCGCGATAAAATGTGATGGTACGACTTGATTATTGCAACAACGACTTAATAATACTACGATGTCAAGAGGTTTGGTTCTACTGAATTCAATTGTATAGTGATGTGATCAATTTTATCCCTTCTTGTTCAAATATCCCAATTTATTTTTTAAACTTAAACGTTTACCAAGTTCAAAGGAAGATTTTTATTATTTATAGAGCATATTTTAGGAGTCATTAACAATCTCATACAGAAATTTATGTTTTTGCAGCAATTATGTGTAAGGCGAAACGAGCAGCTAAAAAAAGACGACGTTATCACAAGAGCGTTTATATGCAACTGATTTATTAAATGATTTTTCTCAACGTAACTTAATTACTTATTACTTACAATTGTTGCTTCAACTACGTAAACTAGGGACTTAGCCTAAATCAGTACATACTTTTTTATTTTCCAAATTTGAATATGTGTAAGCTATCAGTAAAAATAAATATCTATGATATTTTAATATCCTCCAGAAAATCTACGATCTGCAAAACGCAGTAACGGACACAGCTAGCCTCCGCAGTAGCTTCGACAAGCGATACCACGAGTTCACGGTCAAGACGAAGTCGGTTCGCGAAGACAATGCTGCTCACTTCGACCTCCAGCCGACGCCAGTGGGGGCTGACGAGTGGGTCCTCACGTCGGCAGGCGTAGAACTGCTGGCGAGGACTGGGAACGCGTCGGTAGTGACCGTCTTGTACCACGATCTTGGAGCCCGGCTGCCGTCTTTAAGGAGATCTATCGAGTTTAAGTGAGGATCTAATATTATTTTTATAAAGCTGGTTATTTCTGATGTGGAAATTCAATATTATTTAATTTTGCTATACATTTGATTATTTTTGTTGTATATTTTAAACCCTGTTTTCTATTTGATGGTACCTAAGTTTTTTCTAAATTACATTCGAACTGACTTGAAATTTGGAATCCTTATATAAGATAGATAGAATATTCTTTAGCTTTATATAATAATACAGAACAAAAAGGTACAATGGCGGTCTTATCGCTAGTAGCGATATCTTCCAGACAACCTATATCTATTATCGCCTTATTATATCGCCTGTGATTGATCACTACATTTAATTAATATAAGCTACATTTAACTAACTGCTCATCAGAAATGATTTTCTATCAAAGCAATGGTTTCTTTAAAATTCTCCTTTTTATATATATACTTTGCTGTTGCGCGCGGCTTCACCGGCGTGGGTGTCGGTTAACGCGGCAAAAAGTAGCCTATGTCCTTTCTTGGAATACGTGCTTCATCCAAATCCGTTCAGTGGTTTGTGCGTAACAGACAGACAGAGTTACTTTCGCATTTATAATATTATTATGGATTTTATCTTCTTTTTCTATTATTTCTTTCTACGTTTTTTATTTTATTTACTTATCTTTGTGTCCGTCACGGTGGTTGTAGCGGCAACTCTTCCAGGTCTGGCCGCGAGATGGAGTACGCGGTGTCCTCGCAGCAGCTGCAGGTGGCGGCCAGCGGCGCGGGGGTGGATGGATCGCTGCATCACACTGTTACATTGCTGTTTGCGCATTCCAAGAATTATAGCGCCGTTGGTAAGATACCTGCAAGTAATTAAAATTGGGTCAAAGTTTTCTGTTTGGTCTGGTGATAGATTTCTTGTATTGATATAATAAAAAACAAAGTATCGCCCTTTAAATGTCCCATTGCTGGGCCATTTAAAGGCTCTGATCAACAAGCTTGCTCATTAAGGGTTGGCGATTCCAGATTCCAATTTTTTAATCAAGGTTTTCTCACCATGTTTTCATTCAACGATTGTCAATTGTCATTAATCATTAAAAAAGACACTTAGGTACTTGCTAGTAATGGGTTCAAACCTGCAACCTTGTGCACACAAATCCGTATAATTGATAATTGATGGTTAATGTTCTTGTGTTATCTCGTATGCATGTCAAAAACTCCTTTTTTTTATTACTCTGGAGAAATCCTCGTGCTTCCTTCACCCTGGGAAAGGCAGAGGGTCGGTCTCTTACCGGTTAAAACTGCCAGGGTGTTGTTCATTTCACTTTACCTCGGACAGCAGGCATTTTTAGTCCATCGTGGTCCTCATCATACAAAAACAAGTCTTTATCTAATCGCATGCTTTTTTTCTCCAGCATCAAAGCTAGCATGTGGTCTGAGGACGTCATCAGAGCCACGCGTGTGGAGCACGAAGGCGTGCGAGGTGCGCGTGCCGGAGCCGTCGCACGTGGCGTGCCGCTGCCGGGGGCTCGGGACATACGCGCTCTTTACCATCGCCAGGTCCACGCTAGTGAGTATCATTGGAATATATTTACCTACGAGTAATATGTAATCCCACCAAAAACATTTTCATGTGAAATGTTGCCAAGACGAGATCATATAATTCGCATTGTCAAAAAGTTATCAGACCTCATGTAGAGCCACGCTTCTAACTCTACACACCCTAACTCTACAAGGCCTAACTTCACAAACTCTACACCTTAGTCAATATATGTGGCTTGGCCATTTCGCTGCATTCACATGAGCGTAAGGTGAAAATTTATTCGCTATTCATTACTTTTCTGTAATACAATAGTTCTTGTAGTAACGAAACGGCCAAACCACATATTTGCCCCCAGATTTATCTACCCATATTTAGATTTAGCTGTCGTATCATAGCCCGCTTATGTAACCCGATAACTATTAAAGAATCTGGGTCAAAATACCCCATTTATCAAAATCGGCTCTTTACAAAAGAAGAAAAATGTACAGTAATCCTCCTTTATTGCTGATAAATATGGCACCACGTTAACAAACAAAAAATTACATATTTTTCTCTATACAGACAGACGCAGAAAAGGATCTCCGAGGGATAGTGAAGATCACAGTGAGCCTCGGCGGCGCCATGTGCCTGGCAGCGGCCGTGCTGCAGCTCCTGGGCCTTGCTCCTGGCAGGAAGGCGAAGCTGCCAGTCCTGCTGAAGGCTGCCACCGCTGGCACGCATTCTGCCGCCATGTTAGCGCTGCTGGAGTGTGATACACGACAGGTATATAGATAAATGCCGTTGAAGAGAAGGAGTTATACAACTAAGTTGTAAATAATCATATTTTTTGCTGGATCGAGGACGGCTGGACAGGCCCCTCCGGCTTACTCAGACCGAAGAAAGCCCGTGATGATTCCCTGGGTCAAATAAAATGATTAACTAACTAAGTAATGGCACTTAATAAATTTTCCAAAAGAAATTCGTTTCTTGTTTCTGAAGTCAAAGAAGTCAGGAGAAAATAAGGATTGTTAATTTTCAGTAAGCTAACAGTCGTATTGATTCGTGCAGGAAGAGGCGTGCCCGGGCACGCTGGGCTGGGTGTGCGCGGCGTGCTGGTGCGTGGGCTGCGCGGCGCTGTGCGCGCAGCCGCTGCTGCTGCACGCCGAGCTGGCCGGCCGCGCGCAGCGCGCGCCCTCCGTCGGGCTGCTCGCAGGTAAGCCAAGATCACATAACTATGGAGGCAGAAGGCAACTTGAAGCAGTCCTTGTAATCCAATACGTATAACGCAGTGAAAAGGGATGACGGGGGTGAATGGAGACAAATTTGAAAAAGGAATCCTATTTATTTTTGCATGAAAAGCTTTCAGCAGCTTTTTAAGATATTTGACAGATGAAAGTCCTCATAATCAATTTCTATATTCTGTATGCAAAACCCCTACAAAAAATATTTCCAGTTCTCCCTGGCCTATTGACCCCATGTTATGGAGCGTGTTACTGTCCCCAGGCGTGTGCACGCTGTCGTGGCTGACGGCGCGCATCTGGGGCGGCGCGCCGCTGCAGCTGGGCGCGGCCGCCGCCGGCGTGTGCGGCGCGGGCGCGGCGCTGCTGGCCGCGCTCACGCTGGCGCTCGCGCTCTGTGCCGCAAGGACCTTACGAGCTGTGAGTAACCGTAGAAGGTGCGATGGCACTGTATACTGGACAACTGAGCTCGACTAAACTGCTGATTCTTACTTTTCCCTAATTGCTTGATTAATAATGAATCGCTGAATATGTTGCTAAGCGCAAATCTCGAGAGCAGCTGTACCGATTTTGTTAATTCTTTTTTTAGAATATTCCTTGAAGTACACGATATTATGTTTCTTAAGAAGAGAAAAATTAAAAAAAAATAAGTTTTTTTTGACGCATATTTAAAAACTCAATTCGATTTTATTCAAAAAACGTTGAACTCATAAAACCTTAGTGCAATGCGATACTCTTTAAATTTGGAATGTCAAAAACCTTTTCGACTTCTACTTCGAATCTAAACTTGAGAACCGTAATAAAGGAAGGTAATGGGATTCAGCACCGTGTCGGTCAATTGATGTTGTTGAAAGTTAAGGAACTATTGGTACAGGTGACACACAAGCTACCTCCAGACCGGCGCTCGTACGTGAAGTCGCGCGGGCGCGTGGTGCGGCACACGCTGGTGCTGCTGCTGACGGCCAGCGCGGCGCAGGCGGCCGGCCTCGCCTACGCGCAGCCCGGGGAGCGGAGGCCGGCGCATGCGATAGCGCTCGCTCTCGCCGCGCTAGCTAACGTACGTGACGACACGTGATGTCAAACATATCACATGACTTTACATATCACCACATTCAGACGTCATCAGTCACATCACGTCACTTTACATCACATGATTTCAAGAATCATCATGTAACATATTTTTTTATTTGATCCCGTGACTTCGCATCACCATAGATCTTATCATGTGACCTCACGTCACATCACGCCAAATCACTTTACATCACATCTTATCACATCACTTAATTACGTGACATCAAACTACCTACCTTATCAATTCATCTCATCGCGCGACTTCACATCACATCACGAGAATTCACATCACATTACATAACATTTGTTCACATCACATAACGTAACATCGCCAAGACATCATTAAGTCGATGAGATTTCGATCTCGATTTCGATCTCGATAAAAAGCTACCAAACTAGGTGTGTCTGTTCCTTTCAACGACGCAGGTGGCTTGCAAATAAGATCCTTGCTTGCTGTAGTTCCTTTAAATATCTTATAATGTAATGTTTCTTGTTCAGGGATTAGCGATGCTTATATGCTACGTGATCCGGGATGAGGAATGTTTGCAAGCAGCGCGACGGCTGCTGACGCTGTCCTCCAACAGGGAGTGGCAAGAGTCTCCCGCAGGGGACACCTCACTTAGTTGTAAGTTAATGATTAAATATCTACTAACTTCCTTGTAACTCCATAACCTATAAGTTACCACCAGTTAAAATGCACTGAATCAACAAACAAGAAAAGAAAAGAGCTTAATTGACCATATTGAAAAATTCGACTTGGCTCTTTCAAAATTTCGCTTCGATTTTAATGCATTTAGATTATCGTATTTTTTTTTAACTTATGCTTTTAATTATCTTTCAGTGTATATAAAACAAGGGGGAGAAGTGGAGAGTCGAGGGGGTGTGGGTGTACTCGAAACATCGTCATCACCCACATCCCCAGCGTCTTCGTACTGGAGAGCTCCTTCGCTGGAGAGCCCTGCCAGGATGCACAGGTAACAACCAGCAAAGAGGCATTATCATACCAAATGCTGGGATAGGTCCCTCCTCAGAAGTGTAAAGATCATCATACAGCAGTTTCTTTTTTATTATTATAAATAAAATAAAATAATGAATTAGCAATAGAAATAGTTCTGAAGAACTTATTTTTTATTACCCTTCCAATCTGTACTGCAAGAACCTTCGGTAACGAGGTAACTGGTATGAAAAGATAGGAAAAAGTTCAACCAAAACGGCTTTTATAAATTGAGGAAAGCCGTGACGATAGTCAGTCACATGACAACGACTACAGCAAAAAGATCTCCGTTCAAGAAGGCGGTGTAGACTTAAACCTAAAGGAAATAACTGATATTATATTCATAGTTCCTTGATACACCTACTTGTTTTCTCAGAAGGCAGTCGAACCCTGACTGCCGCGCGGACATCGTCCGCTGCGTGGAGTACAAGGACGCGCTGCTCTCGCCGCACCGGTACGACACGCACGCCGTCTGTGATCTTATACCCACAGGTATTTACCACAAATTCTTTGGTTTTTCACCGGCGGCCACTTACCTTACCTTGCTTTTTAGTATATGGTGAAATTTGCGGCTGTATTCTTTGCCACCGATTGAGCTGAAATTGAGGATATGCAACGTCTTATTGCGGGGATCGAACCTGCATTATATCTAGTGAGATACCTTCGCAGGTGGTAGCAGAGGCGCCGGTGAGGGCGAGTACATGGCGCGCGTGTGCCTGGAGCTGGGCGTGCTGCAGCGCGTCGCGCCTCCAGCGCCCGCGCCCCCCGCGCCCTTGCTCGCCTGCGCCATGGACTTCGAGCCCTACACGCATAGGAGGTTCGATACCGCCAAGGTAGCTTGTAATACCTTACCTTACTCACCCAACAATACTAACTCCGACTCCCACTTACTAACAACCTCCTTGAGCTTCTTTTTATAAAATATGTAAGAAACTTAACAGTTGAATTGAGAATTTCCTTATCGACATCAACAGGAAAGCTGCACTATCTGCGTGCAGTCAAACCCAGACGTGTCCAAGATCCCGTCTCCCCCCATCAAGAGTTGTCTCAAGAAGAGCAAGTCTCAATTCACGTCCAGCACCTCGCTGCCGTCCATCCACCACGACTGCAGGGACGAACCCAAGAAGTCCGACATAGATCAGGTGAACAGAGAGTGGAACAAGGCCTACAACAGTCCAGACACTGATAAAATGCTCAACAAAATCTCAAACGACCTGGATTTTTTACTAAACAGGACTCAATCCAGCAAAAACAGTTTAGACCAAATAGAAGAAGCGCCCACTTAGGAGTGAATTATTAATTTAGTTGTAAGTACGCGGAAACAGTGGTGCAAAATGCCAAATAGATAAACGAATGTACATATTGTTTGGATATAATCTATGATTAACTAGGTATTATTATTTTGTAATCTATTTCTGAAAGGGAATGAAGTGAATGTGGATAATAATTGTGTGGTTATGAACTGTTGTATTTTATAATTAGTGAATATTGTGCAATGCACAAATTCTCATATTAATAATGATTTTTATTGAGTATAAATAGAAGCACTTCGGTGCGCAATCATCAAAATTAAACAACGAACAGATTAAAATTGTAATAATCTTTTCAGAGATCTACATAATTTATTTCCAAGTTTTTTTTTTATCAAGAATTTAATTTTGTCAAATAGGTATTTATTATAACTTATTTTTACTGAAATTTTTACCATTACAAGCCGAACAAATAGTAATAAATAAACACCCTAACAATGTATCCAATAAGTAGCTAATTTTGTTAAAAGTGCAATATCTGAGAAATATATCAGATGCAAAATGTGATAACATTTCAAATCCTGTAATATTATATGAGAATTTATTTTATCTTGAAAAATAGAAAAGCATAACTCAAAAAATAACTGTGAAATGGTTTAATAATATTGTTTGACAGTTCAGTTGTCACAGTTGCAGTAGGTGTTCATTGCACAGTGCTGAACAAATGTAAAGTATACGTAAGAACCATTCCCTTTGTAATAACGTTTTGTATAACAGTATATTAGGAATCAATAAAGTTAATGGACTCTCTACTAAATACATCACAGTTTTACAGTTATGTTTAATTATTTTGCGCGATCAAATGAAGTGTCTATCCCCCAAAAAAACAACTTATTTTTTTAAAGGATAACATTTTTCAACAAACATTGTGGGTTTACCAGCAAACAAAAAAGTTGTTCTATGCACAAACATAAATTAATATTTTCTTCACCTTAAATATTGTAGCATTTAAATGAATACAACATCTGGAATATTTATGAGGAATGTAGTAATTTATCAACCCAATCTTTCATTGATATATTTAATAGAATTCATAACATAACGTTTATTTACATCACATAAGTTATAAAAATAGATTTTATCATAAAAGGGAGTCCAAACTTTGTTATTGTTACAACTTATGTCTAAGTTACCAATACTTACATAGTAAAATTGTAAATAACATGTAAATAGTAATGTAAGATTCTAAACGAATTATATTTTATGTTAAATCGGGTACAATATATTTTTATTTACAAATAAATTTTTTACTATTGATTTTTGGTTTTTATTTAGATACCCTCCGTACATAAACCTCATATATATTTTTTTCTCATATTTTTAGATTGCTCTTATTGGTGACTGTGGAAAATAATCGAATAGAAGGCTAGAATTAGAGCAGAATAGACTTTAAGTTTTTTTTTTATATCTTGAAAGGGGGTAACCCTTACAATAAAACACAAATGAAACGAGTAATAAAATATGATTTATTAAAGCTCAACTAGCATAAATAAATAAAAGAAGTAAATAAAAAATAAAAGCATACACTAATCGGCAAACGATAGCAATAACAATTGTTCGCTATTATACAATTTTGACACACTCTATACAACGAATTTATACATAAATGTACAGTGACTTTATTACATTGCACGTTCAACAATATTTTGAATATAGGTTTTTTTAATCACATGCAAAACATTACGAATAATAAAACACACGAACAGACATTGCGACTTGTTTTCAAGACCTTCCACGATACAATAGTTTGTATATTTTGCAAAGAACACTTATTAGTTGTCACTGTTCGTCATCTGTGCAATGCACAAGTAAAATTTTGTGCAAATATGTTCAATGCACATGTTGCAGTGTCTGATTGCGCCTTTTAATTTTCGTTTTAATATCCAAGTCATATACAAGACTAGATTATCTACATTTTGAATGTAATTTGACATTAACATGATTTCTATACAATATTCGTATTAAATTGAATGAGGCCCGATACTTAAACGTAAAAAGAAACGTTACTTACAATTGTTACTTCTTACAAGCTAATAATTACATATTTTAACAGCCATATAACAGAAATATGCACTTAAAACTAGAACACAGCGAATAAAGATGTTTCACACTTACTAAAATACTTATAAAAGCAACGGTATATCAAAAGTATCTTTTATCTTTTTCTTATTACTTTTGTGAAAAAAATGATTGTGAAATTTATTTTTGCTTTAAGTAAAGTAAGTGATGACAAATCTTTAATTCGTGAACAAATAAATATCGAATTATTTTTTATATACTGCTGTTATTTTAGTGATTTAATCAAAACAAATTATAATAGCACCAGTTATTTAAAAGAAAATGAGCCACATAGTTATTCGTAACAAATGCGGAAAACATTAAAAGAACACTGATCGTATAAAAGAAAATACTTATTTCCTCCATTTCAAATTTATTTAATAATAAGACCTTTCCCGATATTAAATCAGAATCTTAGAAAAATATCTACAGTAAGGTGTAACAAACAAAAAAGCGGCTCATCTTCCTTAACTATTGTTTATTTTGTTAAATAAAATGTACATAGCTTAAGTATCATAATAATTTGCAAATAATAAATGTTTCGTTTAAACCTCAGCTGCATTTAACTTAGGTTTTAAAGGTCTTATAATTAGCTGCTACATTATTAAGCTATCACAAGGCACTGAAATCGTAAATTACTTGCGACACACACTTATAACTATTCCTTTATTTTTTAAACTGTATTATATTTTTGGAAATTCTATTTCTACAAATTTAAGTCATCAATTTAGTGTAATGATGGAGCAGTTACTTTAAGGGTTTTACTCATGGGAAAATATGAGAAACGTGGTTAAATGACTGTGTATCCAATTAAACTATTACCTACATTTGGCATAGAGTAATCAACGAGTTTAGTTTTAAATAACAAACTATGGTCCAACTATCATATCCAACCAACTCTTTTTAAATATATCTACTGTATTTATACAATTACTTTCAAAAACATTATACTATTTACAACATATATATAACTATATATTTGTGACAGGTGAGGTAAGAATTGGAAGTTATAATGGTTTATCAAACCAAGTTAAAAAGGTATTCAGAGCCAAATTTTATAATAAAAATTACAGTAAAGTGGGATATTTGGAAACCGTAGGGTTATTTGGAATCCATGGCAATTTATATTCCTAAATTAAACAAATATAATATTATGTTATATAGTAAAGTATTATAGGTTAATATTAATGTGTGTTCACACTATTAAACGTGGTTTTGTCGACACTAATGTTCTTTCCAATTAAGCTAATTTCAGACTACGCTATAAAATACATAATAGCAAATAGCAAATAGCATATAGCATATAGCATATAGTTTATAGCACAACGATATCGCTCACCATACATTCATATAGTACTAGCAGGTGCCAGTGCGCTTCGCTACACCTAAAAAAATCAATTCGACCTAAGGTTCAGAAGATAAAAATGACTGCTATCAGCGCCACCTATCCGGCACTAACGTAACTATGTTCGTCTAGATGGTCGTGTCGCCCTTTATATGTGTGCAAAGTTTCATATTAATTGGGCTAGCGGTTCTCGAGTTTTAGGTGAATTTACACACAACATTTTCTTTTACAGATATATTATATGTAAGTCTAAAAGTGTTCTAAACTTTAGAACACGTTTAGAATCTAAACAAATGTATGGAGAGAGATATTGTTGGTGCTATGAATTGGATGCGATAATGCTATTATATAATAGCGTCGTCTGAAATGAGCTTTAACCCCATGGTTTCCAAATAACCCCATTTTACTGTACTTGCTCAATAAAAATTGAAATGTATTATTATCGTATCAAAATAATTTAGTATCTATTTTTATTCACGTATACTCTGCATATATTTTTAATTTGGTTTATGGGTTTATTTTACATAATCATCCCCATATTCACAAACCTTACATTTAATAATCAAATAATAATTTCAACTGACCAGCACATCTAAATGACAATGATATTAAAGTATTCTAAAACAGTGTTGTTACTTATATATACTGGTCAATAATTATGGGCTACTGTGAGTCAACATTTTGCTAGGATCGCTAGATCAGACATATTTGTCAATTTCCACCAATCATAGCCCAGCAGGTCGTCTCTCATTGGTGGACAATGACATCGGAGCGACAATAGCAAAAGCTTGCTCCAATAATAATTTATGAATATGGGAATGCGTTAATGGCAAAAGGAGATATTAACTATAGGATATAGTATACATTATGACGTCACAGAGATTAATATGTAACATACATTAAACAGATATATCGATACGAATAGCGTTCACATTGGCCTACCTACATTATATAGGACAGTTATATTATATTATGCTATTTTAAATACATGTAAATCTTGCCTGTAATCATGATACATCCCACGTAAGGACGGGTTAACTATTTAGCTTACCAAGAGCTCCTAAATAACTATGATTTATTGGACATTCGATTCTGTCCGTATCGTTATTTATTTATGCTTAACAGAATAGTAATGTTCATTATAAAAATATCAAGTTAGCAAACATGTATGTTATGGAAAAAATGAAATAAAAAAATTACTAGACCAGCAGGGTTATTTGCTATGGCGGTTGTCAACTACAGCACTGGTTGCTTTATAAAAAACACAGTGAAAACACAAATTTCGTATCGTCTAACTTGATGACTAACTAGATCAGCCTTTCCCAAAGTGGGCGATAACGCCCCCTTGTGGGCGCTGCAGGCCTAAAGGGGGGCGGTAAGAGACTCAGAAAAAAAATTAAATCTCCGCTACTATAGCTCAAAATAATTAATTTAATTCGAAGTTATAGTGGTTTTTAAGTTGGTGAAAATATGGGGGAGCTAAAGAATAATTTATTCTCTAAGTGGGCAGTAGACAAAATAAGTTTGGGAACCCCTGAACTAGATCTACTACGTAGTTGGTCACCGACGTTAGCCGATACTGAATAAGCATTTTTATACCTATTTTTATTTAGTAAACATCGGTCGGTTGGCAACTGTAGATAGCGAATAAGCCTACTGCTCGCCTACAACGAGAAATTTAAGTACCCTAGAGCCCTTAAAGTGGTCTGAAGGGCTGTAAAACACGTAATTCTTCAGAAACTATTACTTCATTTCTTGGTTATCTCTATGATAGGTACATAATGTATATAGAGCTGATATTTTCTACCAAAAAGTCAAATTAACATATGTTTATCCAAAGTTACATACAAACTGTTTACATTAATTATTTAACTATAAATTACATAACATACAGCTACAGTTATTTATGTTATTACTTGGTTTACGAAGCTCAACAAACATAGTTTAGTGCCATAAGAGCTTCATACTCTATAAAGGATATAGGGACGTTAAGTTTGAGTTTGACAACATGTGATATAAAATAAGTATTTAATTATTTCATTAGTAGTAACAAGAAGATCTCGTAGCTAAGTGTAAGCCGCAAAGTTTGACCGATAATGAAGGTTAAGCCGCGATCGCCGCGGTTGGCCTGTGGATGGGTGACCATTTGTAAACATACCGATATCGCTCCGTGATTCGGAGAGCAAGTTAAACCGTTGGGTTCCGACTGTCATACTTTGATATTTGACAGTACGATAAGTTATTACAATTCTGACAACTAATCTGAAATCGGTTTAGTAGTTTTGGGGTGAAAGCGTTACAAACAGACAGATAGACAGAGTTACTTTCGCATTTATAATATAAGTAAGACAGAGGGTATTTGTAAAGACCGTTAACACATACTGAGGATAATTTTGAATTATATTATTGAAAAAAAATTCACAATTTTATTTTTTTATTTTATCACATGTTATCATACTCCTATAAATAATGTTACTTATATATTATGTATTATAAAATATAATAACAATTTTATTATTATAATGATATCACTTTAGACGATGAGTCGCGTGAGGCTGAGATTACATAGGTATACCTACGGTTATTAAGATAATGTGATCTAGATGTCTGTAGATAGCTCATAATAATAAATTGAAAATAACTACTAATTAACGAAACAGATTTATAACCATTGTTGATAACCTATCCATAAAAAGTTAACCATTCTAGAGATAGAATTCTGATTTGAGAATTTTTTTAAATCCGATTGGTAGTTTCAGATATTAGAGCGTTTAAACAAACAAACTCTTTGGCTTTATTATATTAGTATAATGTCAAATTCCTATCTCTATTGAAAAAGGCTATCTTTGAGTAGATTAATCAATAATGGTCGTAAACAGTTTCCTATATGGCCGGATCCCCACTTGAGCAGCCGCGGGGCGAGCGGCCGCCTCAACTCGCGGCAGCTCCAGTGGAGACGCTGCCGCGGGTCGAGGCGTGCCGCGTCTTGAGCCAAACGAGGCGGCCTCGTGACGAGCCATTTTGTGTCGGTAAACGTCGGTGCTCAAAGGCGCCTCAGTGTGAGCCACGCGAACAGTGGAGACGGACGTTGTACGCTCACTTCGCGGCAAAATGGACAATAATAGCTAGTAAGAAACTAGATAAATTCGTTGCTCGGCTTGAGGCACGCTGCAGAGTTGCTGATTAATGTGGCTCAAGTGGAGATGCATAAAGTTTCCGCGGCGCGCGGCATGCTCAGATTGAGGCAGCTCGCCCCGCGGCTGCTCAAGTGGGGATCCGGCTTATAAGAGAACAAAAAATCAAAACATTATCTTATCTCAAATAATTCGTAGATCGATTACCTATGTAGGTTAATTATTATCAGCTTGCAAATATAAAAACAATTCATTTAATATTCCATTATTGACATATTGAGACTATGGTTTGAATAAAAATTACGAAACCATTACACGGATTCCAACGTTAAACTTGTAGTAATCAACGCATTTGCTTTGCATTTAATTCTTAATATAAAGATTAGTCATAGACTATACAGAGTCTTAAAGATTGTTTCCAGATCTTCTATACTATAAACAGCTTCCAGAAAGTTCTAGAAACGTCTACAAGTCTCAAATATCTTGTGCCCCAGTCTGTCTTATCTATGCCAAAATGTATTCTTGAATACATTATACCTGTGTGCAATCGTCTAATATCACTTAATGCCCTCACGACTGACTCACCGGCTGTACTTGAGTGTTCAGTGCGACGATCTGCGACACGAAACCGTATTTATCACGGTTAAAACGATATTAATCCGTGCTAGAGAGGGACGGAGCTATACGGAGATATAGCACTATCTCTTTTCTCCCCGGATACTCAAACGAATCTTAAATAGATTCTCATTTTCTACGTTTATCTGTCGCAATATTCTAGTTTTACGAGACAGTATGAGAGTTAAAGGCGATTTAAAAATGAGTGCCGTTTGAATATTCGGCCATAAGACTTTATAATACGGTTCAAAATCGCAGTCGTGATCGCAGCGACTGATTGCTGTGACGTCAGCACAGCGCAGGCGCATGGCGTTTAGTTTAACCGCGCATACCTGGAATGAGATATTAATGATAAGTATATTTATTTAATGTTGTTGATTGTGTTAACGGCTAATTAAAGTAAGTTATTGTGACCTATCTTCGTCGTCTCGGAATAAAACGATGCTTACAACTTGTGGACACATTAACGTCCCTAAAGGAAGACTTAAAGTAGATACATATATTTTAATTCTAGGATGCTGGCTTAATAATTTCACAAAAACTTATGTGTTTGGGAAAATCAAAAAAATAATGACAATGCCATGCCATTTCCATAATCAAAGACCACGAACAAATATTATGGACGAAAGAAAGTTAATAAAACACTGTCTAAGATTAAAGTCTATTTGGTAACGTTAAATATTTATTATTCTGACAAACACGAGTAACTTGAACAGGAATTGTTATCTTGCATCATTAAATAACACTTGCTGTTATAAAACAATAAAGATAAATAATCGTGCTGTAGAACACGAAGTAATTAATTATAACCCTAATATTTTGTTTGAGAAAATGAGTGCTAAGATTTTTATGGTCCGATTTAAAGTATCTGTTTAAATACATAAACCTTTAGGTATATATACACAGTCAATATAAACAGTCGAAAAAAAACACATAATCTGCCCCAAGCCTCCCAAGTCATATTAAGATTAATATAAGTGTTAGCGGGCATTGCGGTAATTTATTAATAATAAGACAAAATAGGATTTACTTGATTGGACGTCCCATTTAATACAGTATCCCAAGTACAAAATACAGAACAGCTAGTAAAAAGAGCTTTTTATAGCACCTAAACTTGAAATTAATTTACTTGGAATGTCTTATAATTTGTGCGTGTCTACACACAATACAAACCACCTATGATCTAGATTTAGAAACCTGCATGTAATAAAATTTACATACGACCAGCACCACCAACTAAATCTTGATCATAAAAATATGAAAAACAAATCTACATTATCATGTGGAAAATCAACAGCTTCATATAGAAACCGCAATGACGTCAAAGTTTCAGACATTGCAATAAAAAGATGCTCAAAAGCTATCACAATAAACAATAACGAATAATTTTGGATCGTTCATGTGATGGCAGCGAAAGAGACGAGTAAATCTATACTAATATTATAAAGCTGAAGAGTTTGTTTATTTGTTTGTTTGTTTGAACGCGCTAATCTCAGGTAGGTACTACTGGTTCGAATTGAAAAAATCTTTTTGTATTGGATAGTCCGTTTATTGAGGAAGGCTATAGGCTATAATTACATCACGCTACGACCAATAGGAGCGGAGCATAAATGAAAAATGTTGCAAAAATGAAAAACCGTTGAAACCAAAACACGCAAACAAAGTCGCAGGGGACAGCTAGTCGGAACATAAAACTATCCTAGACGTTTGTCTGAGTCACCCTTTATTTTGAGTAGACTGGTAATAGGATACTCAAGTTTAAAAGGCAATAAACAAGACAAATACCAAGATCGGCAAGATAATGAAGAGGGCAACATAATCAAAGAGATGCTTAGAACCAAATACAACGCTGAAGATGATTCTAACATTAAAAATAACACGTATTTCGGGGTAGAAATTGCCAATCAGCCAGCACTACATGATAAAGTTGTGGAAAATCCACAAAAGGTACAGAATAATCCCTTCAAATTTATTTAAGTACATAAAATTATATTACCTGCTTAGGTCAAAACGCTGTTCTCTGTTACGACATATCGATGACCTACTTTATAGTGCTGGCCTCCAGACGGGGACAGACAGGATATTAACGACGAACCGAAGATAAAGGAAGGCTAACCTATATATTGCAAGTCCACATATCCTCAAACTAACATAAGTATAGACTTCTAGGACTATGACGCAAACACTGTTGGAGCATTTAAATTAATTAATTTTTATTACGATGCACAGTGTTCATTGTGCAACGGTGAAATTCGTCTTGAACTTTATCTATAAGGAAGCGTATCATAAGTGGAAGACCACTTAAAATCAATTGTAACTTAATCAATTATGGCACTTATATTTTAATGGTATTATTATCGTGTTTAACTACGGAAGCATAAAAACAAAATACAAATAAAAAATAAAACCGTTCTAAATTAGAACTCGTTGTCGCCGTTTTCTTCAGAATACCGTATGTTCTCCAATCGTAAAGACAGGGTCGTATCTATGCACCGATCGGCCTTGACACTCCCCAGTCACCGTTAGTGACGGCATTATCAATGTAATCCACCATTAGAACAAAATTAACTCGTAAATTGAAATGTAGGGTAAACATGTGCTTCAATACATGGGCGAGAGTTTAGCGACGGTAAAGAGAGACAAGAGAAAAAGAGAAGCAGTCTCAGGAAGATCATAAAATAAGTTCTGCAAGAGAATTTATGACCGGTATATCAGGATGGCAAATCAAAATTGGCTAATATTCGAGAAATGATTAAGTTACCTGCGCTGCCTCGGCCGCTACAACTGGAACAGATCGTCATGCGCCCGCTCCAGGCGTCTGAGAGAGGTGTCTACGCGCCGGCCCTGCGTAAGGCCTACAGGCGGCGGCGGCAGCGGCGGCGGGATCACCTCGTTGTACGACGTCGAAGCCCCCATGGACGCCGACTGCCGGAGACGGGCCGTCGGCCGGTGCCGGACGAAACCGTCTTCGAGGTCTTTAACGAATCTGGAAATTAATAGTAGCTTTAAGTATAATGGAAATACACTTTTTCTTAAGTTTGGGTGAACGCTTTTATATTGGCCAATTATCCTTGGAGAGCCGTGAAGAAATTTTACTGTAAATGTTTAAACTTACTGCAGAATGTTATTAAGGTTAAATCTAATCTCTTCAAGCAGTACAATGCTACTTAAGTATCTAAATAATTCTCGTGAAGTTATTCGTGTCTATTTACCTTTTTAAGTCTTCTCAAAATAAATTCTGCGTGGCAAATAATATGCAAATAGACTATTTAAGAAGACAAAAACATTATCTTTATCCAACAGCAGACACAAAGTAATACTTAAAACAAAGTATTGTAAAATTACAAAATTATTTCAGCTCAAATTTCCCTGTTTACGAGGGTTCGCGTCCAAACTTAGCCAGCGTTGCAATTACTCATCTCGTTATTAATCAGCAAGAAACTAAGCTCTGAATAAGTCAGCCCACGACGGGAGGAATTCGGATGTGACGTAATTACGGCAACTGCAGTTATAACCGAGTATTTGTTGAAAGCGGATACTGGCAATAATCCAGTAGGTACTAGCCCAAGCGGAAAATGTGAACATTTTGGATCTCAATCTGGCGTGTTCACAAGTTTCGCGAAATTAAATTAAAAATCTAACAACGAAATATTGGTTGATAACGAAGTATTTGAAGAGCTTGATAATGAACACTAAAATATAATTATATTACTTGTGAGTACTGAAATCGTGTTATTTTTGTCACATTTCATTCGTCGTATTATGGCTTCGCATGCCTAGGTCATCGTTTAAATATGACCTAGACTATACAAATATATTAGTTTCCCGAGAGATAGTTTGTATATGAAATAATTGAAATGAATTTTTAATAGAACTATATACATTGATGAAATAAATAAAAATTAACAAAGGCAGGCAGCAGGTCGAGTCAGAATATTAGTCACCGTTTTAATAAAGATAAAGAAAGAAAATGTAATCAAAGAAAAGGATATTTTCATTAGTATTAATCTTGCCAATGAAGCTCTTAAACTAATAGCCTTAGCCTGGGGCCGATACAAGATACCACGTACATGATAACGAATGTCCGGCCACGGGAACAAGCAGTTAGCTAGCCCACACACAAAGAATCTTATTTTTAGAAGTACTTCACGGAATATACCCAACTGCACAATTGACACAGGCAACTTCCAATCGCAGAAATAGGAATATAGCCTTTATTGCAAAGCCTGATGGTTTGGTTTCCGATTATGTTTTTGGGGCGAATTTGAAGGGCACCGCTGTCGGAGTTATTAGTTTTTGTTGTTTGAGCTGTGATAGCGCGAACAATAATATGTGAGCAATAGAGGTCGACAAGCTGACAATGGAACACGGTTTTGCAATATTAGGATCGTGGGGAATAGGTTGTATTAATTTTACATAGGTGTACTACGAGTAAGACATAGTAGGAATCTATTAAGATACAAAAAAGTTTTTAACAAAGTTAGGAGACACATCAAAGAGATAAAAAAGGCATAA
Source organism: Diachrysia chrysitis (assembly GCA_932294365.1). Taxonomy (NCBI): domain Eukaryota; kingdom Metazoa; phylum Arthropoda; class Insecta; order Lepidoptera; family Noctuidae; genus Diachrysia; species Diachrysia chrysitis. The sequence continues at coordinate 8,342,267 of OW028661.1, forward strand.
GTAGTATGTTGAAGATCAAAACTGTCGTGTTATTTCAGAATTTGCTAGAAACTACATTAACTAAAAATATCTTTGACTAATTGCATTCTCTTTTGTTCGAGATTCCTGACATTTACCCCACCCGACCTGACGACTTGGATTGACGACCTGCGTTGCCCGATACTACATCGGGCAACGCAGGTCGTCAATCCAAAAGAAAAATTGCTTTCTGCATAAATTACTAGAACTAACTCAGATATCTACGGTGGGTCAACAGTTTATGGGTGCCGGGTCAATTTAAAGCAAGTACCAATGCTACTCTTTTAACTCCATTTATAGCGGATTTAAAAACGTCGATGCTCAAAAAAAGACAGCCGACTCGCTAAAATATGACTCGGCAAATAGGGGATCGGACTATTTTTTTTTATTTACACGTGACATGGATATTAAAAAAATATTAGACACATATTTTTCTTTTTTTAAATTAAATAAACGATGAGGAAGATATAGTGAATGGAAATGTCGCGTGACGTCACTTGTGGCTACAATTTTTACGCACAAATGACGTCACAAGCCCCTACTCAAGAACTTTATTATTTGTCATTTTGCATTTATTTGATAAAAGAAAAAATACGAGTTTCTTTTTCTTTTTCTAACTATCTGGTGGACTAAATAGATATTTCCTTTTTATACCTAGTCCGCTGCCCTATTACGTTTAAAATAACATATCCCTCTCTATTTTTTTGTGGGAAAGTAGGCAAATACGATAAGATCTTATCAAGTATTAATAGTAACCGCCTTGATAACGGTGTAATATATTAGTATCTTTCAGACTATCGCAGAGTATTAAAATAACATGTCTGAGTACATCGTGCGTAAATAACATAAACAAACTACAAGATAACATAAATGCAAAGCCCTAATAGACAGACCAAGGTACTGTGCAATCGTACGAAACGTATAGTTCTAATATGTGCCAGATCCACCGAAGGATAAATGCATCATATTTGAGATGGAATGTGTATGAATGAATCTAATAAATCACCCCGGTTGAATAAGTCCAAATTTTAATAGCCAAAATGCATTTATATGGTGCGAAAGGCTGTCTAACAGCTACATGGAACAATGGGGCAGATAACTATATTTTTTTTTTATGTCCGCCATATAGGTTGTTAAATAATATTCGAACATATTTTTTCTTATGTTACATAACCAAAACCTCACGACGAGACGTCGATTTAAAATGTCACATGACGTCACAATTTCGTGCACTTTGTACGCAAGCATGACGTCATTAGCTCCCGCTCCTAATTTTGTTTAGCTTTTCAGTGCTTTCTTATTTTTTTATTTGTTTATTTTTAAAAAGTAAAAATATCAGTCTGATATATTTTTATTATCTAACTGATAGACTAATTCAATTTTGACTTTTTATATCCGTCATCTACATACCTCATTTACCTTATCTTGATTAATGGTTACATACTACTTAGGTACGTACTTAGTTACCAACTTTTAGACGAGCTTAGGTTATCGATCTTTTCCCAAACTTTTTTCCGAAAGTATTTTACATGTAGCACATATAATGCGTAATAGTATTTCTTTTCGTTTCATTTTTCACTTCTACATCAATGTTTGTACACTATAACTGATTAATCAGTATCGTGGCCTATGACGTGTCTAAGGGTTAAGTATCCCGTACGCCCCCAATTTACTGATAACGATTAATTCTTGAGATAGTAGTGAGTACATTGGCATATATTTAGAATCATTAAAATTGTAGGTACCTTAATAAAGATTCGTTGCATTCCCAATGCGGTAGCAGTTACGTAGATATTAGTGAATAACAACGAATTAATTAAATCAGAACAAATAAGTTAGTAAGTAATAATGCAATACTCGTCGAAATTTTCTGAGACGTCACAATTTAATTGCCATCGTCTCAATAAGAAGAACAAGAACCTACCGGTTTATTTCTGGAGTATTTACAGTTTATTTACTTTTAGCGTTATATTATGTTAAATGTACTGGTTATATTTTACATTGTCCTGAGGCGCAAATAGAAATTTAATGGTTTTGTGGACGGCGAAATACGGACGTATTTATGTTGCAATAATGCTGTAAGCGAACTGGAAAACATCTTAATATATACTTACGTAAATAAAGCTACACTTATTTATTAAACTGTAACATAAAAAAATGCATTTATTTAGTACATATGCAACATTTTGATGAAGAGAAAGAATTTATAAAAGGTAATGATTAAAGATAGTAAGTTACTGTTCAGCATATGCCATTCCATATCATAACCTAATATTCTGTCTTTTAGTCTGGATTACATATCAAAGACGATCTTTACCCCGGCCACTCGCAAACATTTCGACAAATGTTCGCGCTCTTTGATGTGTTAAAAACCGACACAGCTTGAAAATGAAATCATTTGCAAATTTCATTCTACACTTGTGGGTTTGCGTATTCCGGCGAATGTGAGTGACCGACATTAGACTATAGCCGAGAAATAACGACATACAAAGAAGGTTAGCAGATCAAATATTGTAATATTGTTAACGAGACATCGCCGGTCATTGACCCGGCTGACAGTGTGTGTTATGAAAATATTTGCAGAGCGACCCACGTTATCATGAGTTGATTTTTCAGGCGGGTGACCAATATGTAATTGGTAGTAGGCGTAGGCGTACCTTACATTGTAAAGATCATTTTAATACAGCACAGACTAAACTAAAAGATAGACTTAGACCATGCCGTTAAGTAAAAAGACAAAGAATACCAATTTTTACGAAAAATATACGTCTCTTATTTTACGTAAAACTCATTAAATGGGATTGCATGAATTTAGGGGGTTGGATTGATGATAAGAAGAAGGTAAATACAAACGTATTACGACCGCGAATCGTATTTTGATTAAAAGATCTGACCGGAAAATTACAAAACGTGTAAGAAATTTTGAATTTCGACGGCTACCCTAACGCTTCCACCTTTACGAAGAACGTAAACAGGGTACGCCTAAGGCATTTTCCATTATTAATGTTAAACACCATCCAGTTTTAGTACTAGAACAAACAACAGTGGCCCACGTCACGCTAGTCACGTGACGTCACGAGACTACATTAGTCATCATAAGCCTTGGACCTGACATTCGAACTGGAGAATGTCAATTACATTGGTCGTTGTGTAGACTGAGAAGGCACAACAGCTTTGTACTCTTAGCTAGTTATATCACTTTCACACACCAACCGGACCACATTAAGATAAAGAGTAGTGTACATCTTCTGTCGTTAAGATTCTTTTATGCAATTGTATTTAATATCATCATCAGCATTGACACTCGCGTCAAAAATGCAGTGTCAAAAAAACGTTGCATGCGTAATGAGGACTAGATACCGTTATTAAGCTCACCAGTTGGCGCGTTAAATGTCAAAGCTCACCAAGAAACTACGGAATTTATTTATTTATTTATCTATGGATCTCCAACGAAGAATACACAAGATACATTTTTAGACAAAAGTAGAGTACACATTTGAGTTGTGCTCCTGCAATGCTGTGCTGTGCAATTAAAGGAGATTACAGTATTCACATTTAGACATTAGGTTGAACAAACTTACATACTATGTGAGAAAATCAAATGTTGAAAATGAACATAAAACACATTAAAGTTTAAGTTATACAGATCTGACATTTTTTAGACATCACGTGCGACCAGCGCCTCTGGAGGCGAAATTGATAACGATAGCCCTCGAAAACGGAGAATCTAAAGATAGATAAGTACCAAAACCTATTAGAACTATATCGAACTGACAATACAATGAACAGGTGTGCAAGCTATCCCTTCGTATTGTATTCATTTCCGTTATTTTTCAATGTGATGGAATGAGCTAATCGTAACATGAAAGTAGTTACAAACTTGTAGATTGACCAGACAGTCAACAAAGACTGGGTATGAAAATTCAAAATCACTCCGTCAGTTAGATAATAAAAAAAATTATCGACACGTACTTTTTGCTTTAGTCAAAAAAGAAAACACTAACAGATAAAGCAATCTAAGTTCAGGAGTCCAAGATCAAGCTAATAATATCATGCTTGAGCACAAAACGCACGAAATTGTGACGTCATGGGATATATCAAATCAATACATCGACTTCAGATAATGGTTACGTAAAATAAGAAAAAATACGTGTCTATAATGTTAAGTAATAAAAATATAAAAAAAATACGTATAAAATAATCTATCTGGACGGACATTAAAAAGAAATACTCATCTGCCCATTGTATGTTTACTCGGGAACTCTATTAGTAATCTTGCTTTACGTTACTTTCCAAGAAAGGTTAGTACTTAAGCTAATTCAACTAATTGCGGTACGGTATCAATATTTCATTAACCCCGATTACCCCTATCAATACATTACATTACGGGTTGAGACAATGGGCTGGCAATACTCACTGAAATCATCATATTATTTTGTAAACAATTATGTCGGTGATTGTAATGTAAGATCAGACTTCATTGACGATCTTTGATGAAAGGTGGTCATAGGAACTCTGTAATGAAACGACGGGTGCTTGGGCTTGTTAGTTTTGATTTGTTTTCAATAGTACTTTGATCCTAGCCGATTAAAAAGCTTGTGTTAAAATACATTTTTAAAACAGCAAAACTGTTTCACTTTCATCACATAATAATAGGTAATATGATACCGGTTTAACGGTGCTCTTATGAAAATGAATCAATAAAGACCATGCATTGGTCCTGCGCTAACTTTAGATTGTATAGTTAATCAGATAGGAATAAGATGCATTTTAATTTTATTGACCATTGGTCAGGACATATGAGCCACCTGATATTGTAAGTTTGCGTTCTAAACTTAGGATTTTTTTTTCACTTTACTGAGAAGAGATCATGTGATTGATGCAAAGGTCATTGGAGCAGTATAAAGGATGTTACTGAATGGCACCAAAAATCATAACATACGAGTCACCGCACTACGAAGGTCAATATCTTATTACGTCAATTGCTAATTGTTTAAGGTACATCGCTTCATGGTTATGATTTTTGGTATCAAATAATTAATGCAAAAACTTAGATATCAATTTTATTTTTCAATTAACTAATTTTGAGCTCAAATCTTGTAAACAGACTCTATACTAGATGTACTCTTCCCCCTTTTGCATACAAATGGCCTTTTGGTAACATCTTGTATAAAGACAAAAGTTATGTGGGAAGATTAAGCAGCTTTCTTATAAGTTGTTGATTGAAACAGCAACATTATTTTACAAACTGCACTTGTAACATCGCGAGTGCCTATTAACAACGTATACATACAAAAAAGCTTTTAACATTAAAACAAACATGAACTACATCACAATTATAACTTGTCTGAAATTCTATTTAAAAATACATGTAAACAGCTTTTCACATCTGTTTGTATAACTGCACGAAAATAATGTTCTTACATTATACACATAACGCAATAATATAATATTTAATAAATAAACTATCAGAATCCATATTTAAACCACATAATCATTAATTTTATATTAATTGTTCGTTCTTGGCTCAGTGAGAAAACATCAAATCGTTAAACGTAAATCAATCATAATTTTATAACGCCATATCTCATAAGTGTCATAACATATTTAAACATTCTCTTAGGGACCGTCGTTTTTACCGATAAAGGTGTCTTTCTAGGAAAAGGCCATCCCTTATTTGATAAGTATTATAGTCATGGCAATAACGCTATGGTTGGAATAGGTAACTGCGTCCAATACATTAAAGACACTGTGAGCACACCATTAATTCTCGGAAGTATTACACGTTCAGGTGAACAAATCATTTAATTAAGTATTAACCGCTATTAAACTAACCAATGGAGAAGGAAAATAGTTTCACGTATTTTAGGGATAAACAAAAGCATACTGTAATAATAATTTTAACGTAATGTTGTTCATTATTATGAATACTTCTGTATTAACCGGAATCGTCCACTATCAGTTATACGCCTCCGTTGTAATCTGCAATTTTTGTCGGTTCAGCATGGATATTAAATTGGTATGATTAAAACTACTAAAAACTCATGATCAAAAACCCCGGTTGGATTGTCGGGCGATCCAGAAGATATCCGCATCCGTTTACGGACTTAAACATGTGTAAAAAGTTATAGGAACGATTTAATTTACAGTCACTGAAACGTGACGAAATTGGCGCTCATGCTGTGACAAAATAGGATTGAACCCAGTCGCCGCCGGGCAAGCTATTGTCCAACAACTCCACAAACTAATGATAAATGATAACACACGACAGCTGCGTGATAAGAGCAATGACTTCGGAAGCGTGGGACAACCACCAAACAAAATTTATATACTGCGATATTTGTAATACGGTATTTAATTGAAAAAAACGCAATGTCTGTTAGTAACGTTTGATAATTGCTTGAGTCTGTCGATATACGTTACGTTACCGCAAAACCGCTATTGCAATTTAGTATGCAAAGAGTTAGCAACTATGGAACCAGTCAGCATATAATTAGAAGAATACTAAAAATAATATCCACATGGACGAAATAAGTAATAAAAGCTAGTTAGTTAGTGGCCAATAGACAAAGGTAAACTCAGATTAGAAATATTGACAGGACATGGAAACGGTGAATTAAGCATGAGGTAAATATTTTGAACTAATAGACTTCACGTCCGCCTCAACTCCACGATAAGTTTTTTTAACAAAAGGAATTCATAAATCCACGATGTTCTAATAAATAAACCATAACAGACAACTAAGGATGTCCTTGTCAATATCAAAGAGGGTCACGATGGATGATAAGTTTGCATGCAATCACGCTAAGATTGTATTTGCGAACGTCAAACATCTCAGTCAGTCTGTCACATCAAAGCCTAGGATGAGAACAAACAAAGTTCCCTATCAGCTGAGTCAACAAACGAAATATGTCTGATGCACTTACGACGATTGCTGTGTTCTAAATACGAGGGAAACACTGAAAGCTTTCTGTTATGTAATGGTAACTTTTACAATTTATAACAAACTAGCTGATTCCCGCGGCTCCGCCCGCGTGATTGTCGGTTATCGCGCAAAAAGTAGCCTATGTTCTTTCTCAGGCTCTAGACTATATGTGTACCAAATTAAATTTAAATCGGTTCAGTAGTTTTGGCGTGAAAGCGTGACAGACAGACAGTTACTTTCGCATAATATTAGTAAGGATAAATGTAAAAAAGCGGGCTTCAATAAGAAAAACTATTTTAAGAAAGTACAAATTATGCTAATTCCTTTCTTGGTAATAGGCATATTTTCTAATTTTTTTTTAATGTCCTCCTGGTAGATTAATTAATTTTATCCAACGCGTATTTTTTTCTTTTTCCTGCAAACAAAATTTCGCGTGACGTCACTCCTCGCTACAATTTTTACCAAGGCGAGGTGTCATAAGCCCCCACTCCGAAACTTTAAAGCGCTGTATCTTTGTAATTTTTTATTGTTTTGATAAAAGAAAAAATACGTGTCTAATATTTTTTTATTGTCTAACTGACGGACTAAATAGATTTTAACTTTTCATACACCACAGTCAACATCCCTATTTTCCCTATTATTTTGATTTTAAAACCAAACTGATACTGTGTCGATTTTGATGAAAATTATATGGGGCCGCCTCTGAGGTATTTATAACCTATCTATTACAAAAAGAATTTATGAAACCGATCCAAAATTTCCGAAGATATCGCGTAACAAACACAGTCGAATTGAGAACCTCCCTTATTTTGATTTTTTTCCCTTTTTAAAAACAAGATCTTGAAAGGTTGGTAAGGTAATGTATTGACATCTAGACATATAAAGAAAAGCACGAAACCATGTTCTTCGTAGAATGTTATTTATGGTGACTTACAAACTAATATTTCCGCAAAGTTTACAGTCAACAAATTAATTTTGTTAATGGTCGTAATTAAACCTTGAAATGGTTATATCTTAGCAAACAGTTTTTGTAAACGTTCATTTCCAATTGTAGTTATTTAGTTAGTTGTTAGGATGATATATGGTGGTGCGTCGCTTCAATATTACATCTACTACTACTTATTTTACAGATTTTAAAACATGTTTTACGTTTCTTTATAAATTCATAATTTTATTCCGGTCACTCACATTCGCACGAATACGCAAACACACAAGTGTAGGACGGCATTTGCAAATGATTTTTCAAAGATTACGCATTTGCATTCATGTTTTTCCAAGCTGTATCGGTTTTTTAACGCACATCAAAGTGCGCCAACCTCGATCGAATATCGCGCATGTGAGTGACCGGGGTTAGAATATAATATTGGTATACATTTAATCACACTAGCAAATCTGTGCTAGCTAATAATGCCTGTCCTTCTCCAGAGCAAGGTCCACTTCTCACCAGAAGGAAAGAACGAATTACCACGCTTGCTAACCTACAAAGAATATGTAAAACAGACCTAATCGCAATAATATCGAACTGTATGTAAACTAGATATACATACATTATACAAGGCTTGTTTATCTAAGTATCATATATTTGTAAAGGGCAAGGTCAAAGAAGCAAGCTTACAGGCAAACTGATGTAAGTTTTCGTCGTTAATTAAACCGTTAAATTAACGATTATAATGTTTTATTAGAGCTACGAACTATTTGCAGTCGTTAAGGCGACATTGAACAAACACAAATTTTATTGACCTAAATATTTTCTTAATCAATTAATTTGTTAATGTAAGTATGTGACATTTTTAAGTTGGACTACAATATATTATACAAACTTTTGTTCTTTGTGCCGTCTGGGAAGAAGTCGGTTTGTTGCAAATAGTAGCCATGTTTTAGAGCGCAATCCACTCCAAAGTTATCGGAATCGATGCCTTTAAAGCGAAACTGACAGTCAAACTGAGTTACTTTTGCAATTGTTATATTATGTAGTAAGTATATAATGGATTAAAGCTTTAAAATCATGAATATAAGTAGCATAAACAGAAATAGAGTAATTCAAAAGACTTTTATGGAAAAGGTTATTAATATTGTGTGAGTTACCTTGAAATATGTAAATGAAACGTCAAACGGTACTTCTTATATATTTGGAAGACTGTAGGAGGCTATTTTTAAGCACATACTAATTAATTCTATGCTAATTTAAATTAGATAAAGATCTCTTATCACAGTTGATCAAACGTTTTAAAAAACAGGATAGGTAGTATCTTTAGTCGAAGCAAAATATACACCTATTAAAATTTTGCTGTAGGTACACTGCAAGTAATGCCGGCCCCAAACGATATGACTTGTGCAAGGCTGCCATATTAATTATCTTGCAAAAGCATTTGACAAATAAATATGCTCAATATTTGCTGCCAAATAACTAATTCAATCATGGAAAATTACAAATAAGCAATTTGACAGCAATAGTTGTACAAATTTTGCTGTCAAATGCGTTTGCAAAACTGAGATGTCGAAATAAGAAAGATGTCTCTCAAATAATGACCATTTCTATGAACTTTGTATATGTTTTAAGTAAACTGGGCATTCGGCCAGCACAGTCGACCACACATCATTAATAATATTTTGATACCAACACCGCCTTTATTTCAAGGTGTTAAAGTTCATTTTCTTTATATAAAGTTACTACTAACCTGCGGTCCACTGTTTCTAAGTAACATAGCAACACAAAATGAATAATACAAGTATTAATAAAAACTTGTTTTGTTAAACTGACCTATTAAACAACCAAGTAGTATTTAAAAATGTTAGTAATTTCTAGAAATATTTCGATTTATCCCACGCGCCTAATAAAAAACGCAGGCATGCATATTTCAAATGAGACACGATAATTTTAATATAACAGAGTAAATAAAGATCATTAAGAAAATATTCCATTACGATAGTAGGCTTTATAGCAAGTCTAGTCATTTAATGACTGCAGATGGCAGAATGGTATGAGGTCACAATGAAAACGGATACTGCGCAACGGCCTGCGGGTTCGATCCCCGCTTGAGGTAAATATAGTCTGACCAGAAGTTATTACGGCTGTTATTGGTTTATGTGAAATCCCACGCAACAGAGATTATTTGTTAATAAATAGATTATTTACGAATATTATTGAGAGATTTAATTAAAATATGAATCATTGTAAAAAACTACAGGCAAAGGAAATATATCAACAACAACAGATGTCCAAGTTAACACTAAAACGATATTTAGCATACCATAATATCTATCGTAAACAAAAAAAAAGCGTTGAATGGCACACGTAAACAAAAAGGAAGCGGCTGTCATGTGCTGCGCCTGCGCATAGAAAGTGTTGACGTGCCATGCGACCTTGGTTCGCGAGAAAACTAATCAGTTTTTATTAGGAGGTTCCATGTTACTGAAATTTATGTGTTACAGATATATGAAGATAATTTCAACCAGAATAAGATAAATAGAATAGAATTCGTTTAATAGGCCCTATGTCAACAATGATGAAACAAAAATGCAAAATAGCCCACAAAACTGTTAATTTAATTGTAGATTTGTGGAAAATAAAACGTTAAGTTAAAGTCTACAAGTGAAGCTCATTTAAGCATGATTATATTTCGTTAAGAGGCTCCGGAAGATAGAATTCGTTAAAAAGGTCTATTGCCTATACGCCGCGCCCCCGGCTAGTCCATCGTAATCATATTACGATAAAAAAAAAATCTAAAAATTTCCGTCACTACTGAAAATAATCTATGAATATGTTATTTCTTACGGCCATTAATCTAGCAACAAGTGTTATTTAGGATTGCTTTGGCTTCTTAAAAGTGAGTAAATCTATTGCTCTTACACAATATGAAAGAGAAGATGAGAGCTACATATTTTAAAAATTGTCTTACGTTTAGGGCCGAATACTGAAAAGTCAATCAGATTAAAGTTAACGTTAAATCTCATGCTGTCTCTGTCACTTTAAGGTGTACAGTAGCGACATACAGACTCAAACGTCTTAAAGTTAAGTTGAGTTTCAGTATTAGAGTGGTTAGACTCTGGTCAGTGACTCTTCTATGGTGATCTCTTTAGTTTTTTTTATTTAAACGCATTAACATTTGTTTATCAATCATATCAATGTTTATAGATTAATATTATTACTAGCTGTTTCCCGCGTGGATGTCAGTTATCACGGCTAAAAGTAGCCTATATTATATTTATATTTTTTGAATATTTATATTTATAGTTTTTTTGTATTTTTATATTCATATTTATATCTATATTTCTTGGGATCTAAGCTCACCCAATACCAAGTTTCACCAAAACGATTCAGCGGTTTAGCTGTGATAGCGCAACAAACAGACGGACAGGGTTAGTATAATATTAGTATCGATAGTATGAATTGAGTAGGTACATGTAGGTACTAATTATTGAGTGTACATTTCCTTGCCTTGACCATGTGTCAGATAGACAAAATATGTTGTTGTTCATATTATTACGTATTACAATGAATTTATATGAAAACGTCACATTTGTTTTTAAAGATAGCAGAGGTCAAAACACATATAAATATAATACCTATTTAAACTTAAATGTAAAAAAGACAATAATGTTGTTAATTAATAACACATTCATTAAGCTTATACTTATGTATAATGGAATTGATGAGTTCAAAAACATGTATGGAAAGAAAATTACTCTAGTGTAGTCAATTTATAATAGGGATGTTGACTGGGTATGAAAAGTTAAAATCTATTTAGTCCGCCAGTTAGATAATAAAAAAATATTAGACACGTATTTTTTCTTTTATCAAAACAATAAAAAATTACAAAGATACAGCGCTTTAAAGTTTCGGAGTGGGGGCTTATGATACCTCGCCGTGGTAAAAATTGTAGCAAGGAGTGACGTCACGCGAAATTTTGCGTTCTCTGTATTTTGATAATTTTTTGTTTGCAGAAATAAAGAAAAAATACGTGTCCAATAAAATTCATAAATCTACCAAGTGGACATTTAAAAAAAATAGTAAAATTGCCTATTGTTTAACTTCTTAATCAAGCATAATGTAAACCGCCACTGCTAAATTAATAACATCAATCAAATCATAATCTTTATCTAATCCAGACTATTATTATTAATGCGATAGTAACTCTGTCTAGTACGCTTTCACGGCTAAACCGCTAAACCGATTTCGATGAAACTTGGTATGAGGTAAGCTTGAATCCTAAGAAAGGACATCGGCTACTTTTTGCAGCGATAACCAATACACACGCGGGCGGAACCGCGGGCATAGGCTTGTCAAATTATAAATGCGAAGGTATCTTTCTATTTCGCTTCCACGGCTACACCAAACAACCAATTTTAATAAAATTTATGTACGAATAGACTATAGTCTACTTTTGGTAGGTACCAATATCCTCACGCGTCGAAACGCAGGCAAAAACTAGTGTCATATTCAAAACATAAGAAAAAAATAGCGCCTTATGCATTAAAAATTTATATGTATAATTGCAAACTTGAGAAAAATCGTGATTTACCCATATAAAAACATTGTTCAATAGTGACACAAATCGTTGCATTTTGAAACCGGTTTAAGAGTCAATTATGCATATATATCGTGATCAAATGAATATATAATAACGCAACAATAATTCCCCCATTCTTTGTTATAATAAAATGGATACTAACGAATATACTACGAACTAAAATGTTTCAATAGTAAGAGTATTATGTAATATATTGCTGCACTGACGAAGCAGAAAATTCGTACCAAGATAGTGCATGGAAAACGTAATAAGGTAAGATTGATTCGCGAAAGCACATACATTCTAGCCAATTGTTCGTCGGCCAGAACAGACAGTTTAGCCAGCCCGACATTTGAGTAAATAGACCAGACTCCCTTAATCTTTTTGTCTTACCTATTACACAACCTTATTTTAAGTAGAAAATTGCTTTTTACTGTTACAATAGAAAAATTGTAAATTATAATTTCGAATTTAATTAAACTGTCAAATTTAAGAAGCTTAACATAACCCAGACCTGCCTTACGCAGTCTAATTTGGCCGGACACACAACCTAAAAGCCTGACCGTGTCAGGCTTTGTCCGGACGTCCTACAGACATGGACGTCCTACGGACATGTCTAAAGAATGACTGGAAAATTTTATAAGGGATAATGAAAAGCAATGATGAGGCAATAAGCATTCAGTGAAACATAGTTAGGGCAACAAAATTACCTTTACCATTTTTTGATTATATAATAAGTCTCAAATTCCTGATTTCCAGTCTTTAGTGTTTCATGATATATTTATATTGTGCAATGATCGCCTATTAAATTATATAACTATGGCTATTATTCAAATTATAGTGAATCAATGGTTATTGTATTGGTATTGATCAAATTAATATATTGGTAGCCATAGCAACCACTATTAACTACTGTGTTATATTTAAAATCCTGAAACCCAATACGACAAGTAAAAAGTGTAAATGTAATTTATTGATTGTTTAGTATCAAATAATCAATGATGATTGCTTTGCTAGTGCAATAAAATTGTGTCAGACTAGCTCTGAAAACAATAAAGTCGAGCCAAATGCCCTGCTAAACTTATTTTGGTTACAGTAGTCTTTTATAACATTGAAAACTGATGTTTAGACAATCACAGGTGCACTCTCTATCATAGTTTGATAACCTGGAAATTAGACACAATGACAGGAAAAAAATTATATTGCCTTTTAAGGGAGAAGTCTTAAACTAATGATGTGCAGCCATGTAAGCTTGACACTTTGTAGTCCAATCATGAAGTACACATAAAGTGGCCTATATTAAGTAGATATTAATATTATCATTTGAATGAAACCACTTGGAACTAATAATTATGACTACTAGTATTGTCATCTACATAATTTATATTTTATTACACTGAGAGTACACAACGATAACATATTTGTATGAGAATCCGAAATCAAATAGGTACAGAACAGTTATCATTGTAACACTTTATCACACTCAGACACACACATCCCTACATTTGTTTACTCAACATAAGATAATTTTATCATGTATTTGGTTTTGATACATCATAATATATAAACTTTCGGGGCATTTGGGGTATCAATGTAACCTTGAATCATGAAACAATCTAGAAAGAGTGGTGGAATGTTTGTACTTTTAAATTATATTAATTATGTGACAATATGAGATTAAAAAAAAGTTGTTATTCATCTGGCAATAATAACATAGAAATATAGGTGCTATTACTCACTCGCTAGTCTCCTTGGTCTTCTCGACATGCTTTTTGATATCAGCTAGTGAAGAATCTAGTCTATTGAGGAACTCGTCAAAACTCTTCTTCTCGTCTGGGCTGCCGGGGGAGAAGTCCCCGGTGGGCATGCCCGCGATTGATGCGCGATGATTTGGAGGAGGCAGCTCCGTCACACGCTCACCGTTCTCATAGAACGGGGAATCTTTGGTGACAGGAATCAATAAATACTCGCGTAAAAACAAACTGTCCGACGCAAACAAACGGTTTGCCCGCCTTATCTTCTCCATCTAAAACAACCAAACGACATATTTACTGCACTGTCCATTCAGAACCCCAAGAATTAAATGATATAATAACACTTTTATTGCGATGTTAGTACACTTACAGTAACACCATATTTGAGGGCGAGTCCTTGCAAAGTATCACCTTTTGCCATCACATGTTTGATGTATTCTTCGTTTCTTTTCATATGGTTGCAAGTACTTCCATATTTTTTAAGGGGGCGAGCAGAATCCCGGATAGAAACTCTTTCATCAAAAAGACGTTCCTCCTCCATTTTTGACGTGTGTAAATGACAGCGTCGAACAAACTGAAGTTATTCAGGTTCCATTAGACGTGAACTAGGGGCAATGACCTTTTGATTTGCTAAGTAAACCAAAAATGATATTGGAAATAGTTTTAAAGAATTGTAATTTTTACTTTAGCATAGCACAAAATAAATTATTTTAATGCGCGAAAGGGAGGATCTTATTTATTTAATTAAATTGACAATCATTACTGTACTCTTTGCTTTGTGCTGTCATCTATGCACCAGTAACAAACTTTGCAATAGTTTTTGTGAGCAAAAGACGGCAGTGTTTGTTCGCTTCTTAGAATAAGAGATGGCGCTGTTAAGTTACTTTATCGGTGCAAAAGATGGAGCTTTAACCAACGTGTAGCTACGTTATCCAGGGTTTTTACTTAAATTATTGTGGCCAATCGAGGGTCTGGAAAGTTTAGTTCATTCAACCTATTGTGAACCAGTCGTTCGTCATTCGTCAATATGTTCGTCATTCAAATCATTCAGTCTCACGGTGCAACTTTACGGGAGTGGTGTTGTGTTATGTGATTCAGAAATAAATGAAATTTAAAAATTGTTTTGAACTGAGTATAGTTTCATTCGTAGTGTTTTGACTATTGCTCCTAAAATTAAATACGCTGACTTCAGAAGGATAAAATAATAGATTTGTCATATTTGTATGTTTTTTTGGTAACATTTTCGTTTTTTTATTTATGGTTTGTGTACATACACATGTGATCAATACAATAATCGCGATATTTCTTCGTTAAATGAGGTATGTATGAATGAAAATCATATTTGTTGTTGATTTATTGAATTAAAACTGTTGTATTTTGTAGTGTAGACAGTGGAGAGCTTGTTTTCCCCTGTCTGTCGCCCACCGCCCCACTGCGAAAAATATATTATTGCGAGGGTTGGCCGCGCGGGCTCCGTTCACGATGATTTTATTACTTTGGGGCTCGACTTTTTTTAATTGTTCATAATGTGCATACTGTTTAGTTTGAGCTGTACAGTTAACATTTCCGTGTTTTATAAATACTTACCCACATCGTAATTTCATTACGTAGGTACATTATTTTTCTATGAATTGCAACCCTTATCTATTGCTTAAAATTATTGCTTAAGACTACCTAGTACTTACGTATCGCACTACGTTCAGTAATTGCTTAACAGATATACCTATTTTAACAAAGTTATTGAATTTGTATAGGTACCTAGTAGTCTATCTAAGGATTAAATCCTGTGGCCTAATTGAGACCCGGGAATTGTCCTAGAAACCTAGTTTTAGTTCATGTAGACCCTATCTAGGTACCTACCTACCTAGTTTGTTGAGTGAAAATCATCTGTTCTGTTTCTACTAGACAGGTTGAACCTTTGTAATTATGGGTGGGCAAGATAGGTATGTATCTCAACCCAAACTTAAACCTACATAGGCACCTATCTACTGCCCTTAAAGTCTTGTTACTACTAAAGGGTTAAACCCTATTGATAAAGTTGTGTTAACATTGGCCTAGCTTAGCGCAACGCCTGGAAGTCGGCAACTCGTGTTTTCGGTAGTATCTACTAGGTAGGTATTCATTGATGGACCTAAAATTTCCTTAACACTTAATTATTATTAATAAGGAAATATGGAAAGTACATTAAGCGATATTAAAGCAATCTAAGTTTAAATAAATTTATCGAATGTTTTAGTATGTACCTACCTACTTTTGATTTTGCCGAACCTTCTCAGTGTTCAATATGACATAACATTATTTTTAAAACACACCTAATAAAGGTAATGAGAACAAAACCACCCGTATTTAGAACTCGCAAACCGACACGCAGCTGCATCCACCCAAATACCTACCTGCTACATAAACCTCGAAAAAGGTCATGACCCCAACCACTTATGCACCCTTGCACCAAAAACACATAAATATCAAATGCCTAACAGTTGACTCACTAAGTAAATTACAGTCCAAAATCCAAACATCCCTTAGGCTATTATTGTAATGTTATTAAAAAATGCATTGTGAAAAAAAAAGTGCGTTTGTGAGTCAGTGTAAACGAAACCAGTTCGGAGTGAGTAAATCTCTCAAGATCACCGTGTCATTATCATGTGAGTCACCGTGCTAGAATCCGACCTCCAGGGAACTCCTATCTTTAATCTATGTAGATTAGTTAGCTATTAAGACAATATGTTTATGAGTTTTAGTTGATGAATGCATGACAGTATAATACTGAGAAAAAAAACATAGTATAAATAAGTCTGTATAGAGGTATGTACCTCTTTATTTATTATGAAAAAAATCACCGGGTAAATAAAGTACCTAGGTACCTACTTTAGGACTGATTTTGACATTTTATTAATTTTTATTCGTGGAATAAAATTGACGTCTAACAGATTTTGTACGAAAGAACTGTCAATTTTAAATTGTATAAAATAAAAATTTCTGGCTTTGGAAAAATCATCCCTCTGTACCTAGCAGTTCGTTAGTCCAATTCACTAACTAGTTGAGTACTTATAGGTATGTAAATTACAAACAAACTTTTTACATGGTGTTCCGATATCAGACTTTTTGCGTCCTATAAAAAATATTGATGGTTTTAATCAAGACCTCAGGTGTACAATTACTTGTAGCGTCAACTATTAAGTATAATTTTACACCTTGTAGTCTAAACAGCTGACCAGCTAACAAGCTTAAGCTACATCATATTTAATTGGTCCCTACCGTCGTGCGTAATATAAGACTAGCTCATTATTAAAACCCCGACAGTTTGCTACTGAGAAGCTACTCTGAATAAAAGTCGTAAACCGAGCTACTTATTCGTGAAATCCTTCTAATTAAACATACAAGGCACTTGACACAAGGTACAGTCAAACACAAATTAGTGACCAAGACTGATACTCACAGAACTCTTATTGCAACGCAATAAAGTTTATTTTCATTGCTTGTTTGACTGTGTTGTCGACCGTACATGAATGTGTTCTTGCTATAGCAACTGTGGAGTATAAACCGTTAGGACTGTTTGTTGAGTCTACAACGCGACTTGTAGCCTAAATGCAATACTATCGGTTTTCAACGACCTTATGTCGGGCCTATGACGTCACAGCACCGGTACTGCGAGTACGCTGGTGATGCGTCAAACCATTCACGGATCTTTCGTTCAGTTTCCGAGAAATATATTTGTGAATGACCCCTCTTGTGTTACATTTGCGGATGCGTTATATCGTAACTTGTAAATAACTTGACTTGGACAGAGTGAGTCAACCATAAATTTTCGTTGAATAGAATTTGGATCAACGTGAGCTAGTTTTTTAACTAGTACCGTGTCCATAAGAGAGAGAATAAAAAACAGAAGAAAACTGATCTAGTACTAAATAGGTAGCTTAGTAAGAAGCAAATAGTATGCCTTTCTTAAACCATAGTCCACATATATCACTGTGTCACCATCGACATGCATTTGAACTACTCGCAGGGTTCCCAAACGTGTCGCATTCCCACAGACAATGGGAAGCGCAAGTCTTTTTTTAAACAGTATTAATTAACATGGGCAACCAGTCTCATCCAGAGAACATTACAATTGCCATTATAGAAAAAAGATTTTTTGATGTCACAAAACAAAAACTAGAAAACTCATCGTACAACGAAGAAATTAAAGTTTATTACAAACTGTAACTTAAATGAGATTCGTTGTTGGAAATTCGTCCCGAGGCCTGACTGAAGTAATCAGATTAAAAACTAACAGGGCTAGGGTTTTTTAAGACTAAGAATTCTGTGTCAAAGATCTTATTTCTAATTAAGTAAGTTTAATTAAAAAACTTGTAGCCTAGCCCACGTACTTGTACCACAAACAACGTCCTTCTAGATTTTATTATATATATATATTATAGCTTTTAGATCTGGCTGGCTGTATGTGGATTAGATATTCATTTAATTTCTTATTTAAAACGTTTGAATCTCGAATTTTTGTCGCATTGTTGTTCTCAACAGCCCAAACGCCTAAACACGCCTTTTATAAAAATAGTTGCAAGGAACTTTTCATGGCGTAAAACAAAACGCGATGTTTAACGCTTTTAGTATGAAAACAAACAAGTTCCCGAGAACACCGCACCGTATAAAAATAACTAATTTAAAAGCTTTCTTCTGTTAACAATGCCTTTAAAAGTTTTCGGTATCATAATTATCTTTAAACGTTAATGTAACACTAATTATCGTTTCACGTGTTGTGTGTTTTGAGGTTAAATAATCAGGTCCAAACAGACAATAAAAACAACATCATTTGCCTAAATCGTCATTAACATAAATAGGCTTTTTACACACAAGAACATGAGACAACTTTTTTTATTATTAAACAACTTTTTTTGGTGCTGCGACATTATTATTCGCTGCAAGCTGGAACATATTCGACAATAATCAATTTGATATTATGACTGATGATAAATCTAATAATCTAATCTAATCTAAGGATTAAAATCAATTCTTAATTTATTATTCTAAACAAAAACTATACCAGTAAATTATAGCGCAAAATTAATTCTGCGGCATTACTGGAAGATACGCATGGTTAGTTGATCTATAAAAGAAATTAATCTCTTATCGCATCGATACCGTGTAATTATTTTAAAGGTTAATAAAATACAAACTGTTTATATAAGACGAAGTAACCGTTAGAACATGGCGGGTAACGTATTTTGTATCGCCTCGAGGCAAGGGTATTGTCCTACACGAGAGACCATAATCTTGGCTAATATAAATGTGAAGGTCTTGTTAGTACGTTATTCAATAGGTAAGCTAGAGCTAGGAACCTAGATTTTATTTGCAGTATATTCGATACGAATGGCCTTTGTACTTATTTCTTAATATTGAAGGTCCAGTATGTGCTATATTTAGGTTAAGTTCGAACTTAAAAAACATTATTCGTGTATAATAAAGAATTAAGAAATTTTTGCTTCTTCAAAGACTGAACTATAAACTGACTCTTTTAATGAAATGCATCTCTCCAGAGTTTTACATTTTAAACCCCGTTTTTGACTTTGACACCCAATCGTGAATCCTCAACTTAACAGGCGAGACCTAAAAATAAAGCCTCCCACACACCCTGTTATCAGTGCTTGTCAAAAACAACAGCACTGGTTGTACCGAGCACAAAGCTCGTACAAAATAGTTGTCAGTGAGATAAAATCGCCGGTTTGTGGCTATAATAGGCATGCGACTGGGAGTGGACACGAGTACACGACGGTGACCCTGCCCGGGGCATTTGCCCTTACTATCACGACGTGGAAGTGACTTTATGTCACATCTTATTGTGTACTGTCTTATTACCTTTCCATTATAGGTAGTACGTACTAATATGGCAGTACTTTGATCGCTGGATCGTTGACTATAATCGTCCTTTTTGTTGCGAGGTTGCTTTTCTATTTATTTTGATTGCTTTTGGTAACTGCCAGATCTTTAAAAAAAAATAAAGACAAAAATATATTTTATTTTTTGACTTCAATGTTTCTTGTTTTAGTGGTATTTTAGCTTTTGAACCTCCACGAAATTGGGTATAGAATTATCCAAAATCACTAACCTGCGCCACTAACGATTTATTTAAAAAGCCTGCTCCTTGCTTCACCGCGATAGTCGACCACAGCCATTTTTGGCAATCGAATTTGAAACCACAATATTTACACAAACTTATTATCCTAACCTGAAATTCAAGGTAAGTTTACTAAACACTTGATACCCAAAGGTGGATGGAAATTTGATTCCTGCTTGAACAAATATTATGTCCTAAAGGTTACTCAAGCAAGATTAACGTATGTATGTGATCCGCGAGTCTGATCGTTGTTAACGAATAAACGACCTTATTGCTTAGAAATTAGGAGTCTCTTAATAACACAGAGTCTACTGTAGCCCAGCTGAAAGTCTAAAGTAAAAGCTTCGTAGCATTCACAAAATTTTGACGAGGATAATGAAATGTTCTACGAGCGCTGGCCCGTTTGATCCTAAATTAACTTACAGTTAACGACATTAACTTGAAACACGGTTCGTTTGCACAATTTTTCTATTTTCCTTCCATACGAATATGTACATATAAGCAATAAACTGTTTAGCTGTCAATCTTCCTAATATAAGATTTGTAAATTATTTGAAAAATATTATGTACCTACTGAAAACATATCAAATACACAACATAACATATTTTCCATCTTTTTAATTACTCTATGTATTTAAAAGATGGTGACAAAAGAAAATCATTGTTACTATTATTGTATCTCTCTTTTTTCACGGGCTATCCTCAGTATTAAGAATACCCGGTCCTTTGAAAGGCTTACGTGGGGACACAGGTCCAACACGCAGTGGCCTTGTTGAGAACTTTACTTGTTTTATTGCCAACCGGACATAATGATACGATTTTATTCAATATATATATGATACGATTTCAAATTTGAAACGTATGATAGTTTCATGTACGTGTAGGTATTTTAATTGGTATGTTTGTAGTACCTAAACTTGTTTTTTTTTTTTTCATTGTTTATTTCTAGTAACAATAAAATTATAAACGAAGGTGAACCCTGTCTACTTATTATATTAAGTTGTATGGCCTAGAAGTACCTACTTCTCACTAATAAATATACAATAATAAATGCACTCGTAAATATTTTAATGTAATTTTTATGAACCGTTAAGTCGTTCGTACAGTTATATTACGTGTTAAAATAATGTATATGTTCAACAAACGAAGTTTTAATCGTTTAAAGTTAGTAATTAAAACAATTAAGTCTATCAAACATACCTGTATTAGGTACTTCAGCTACAAATACGGTAAGTAATTAAAATGACGCGTAATTTTTTTATGGAAACGTCTACTTTTGAATCACAAGCTCTAAACTTCAAAGTGCATTATACCCGTTAACGGTTAAATCAAAGTCCGATTTTATCTTGGATGCATAAAATAAAACTGCTAGCAGATCACCAAAAAATATAAGTATCAGATCCTTTAAGCACTTTCGTGAATATAAATTTTATCACCCTCCGATTTGGAAGAACACCGCAATCTACCAGTAGGTACTCGTTACTATAATGATGGGACAGATGTGCGGATCCTTCCCCAACACACAACAGGTGTGCACGCGCGTTAACTTATTTTTTTTACTCCGTTATGCACCGTCTCGCTCTCTCTAGATAATGACCATGGAAAGAGGTTGCAGTTGTTATAGAATATAATTAAATAATATGTTCTGTTGATAGTCGTATTTCATGTCAATTTGTAGTGCCGTAAATTGTTTTATGTTTAACATTAAATTGATTTGTCCTAACTTTACGATTTATATATCTCCATGTATAAACTAATAATTATATTAACAACATCAGTCTTCAATTAAAAACAAAACAATTATTATAACATTTCAAAAACTGTATTATTATACCGCCTATAAAAAATAATGTAATAAAAAGCAAACCATATTTCCACGTCATAATTACAATGAACTTGTTTCAAATATCTGCGCCAGTTCTTGAAGCAAAAAATCGGTAAATTATATCGATATTATCATTCATCGATACCGCGCGCTTGAGTGTGCCGGGCGCGCGGGCGCAGGCCTCGGCAGCTGTGACAAATTTTGTATTTTTTGCACCCCAGACATCGATTTGCAATTTTCGTGCAAGTGGTTCCGACCTTTAATGTCTACCTGCTGGGCACGTAATACTTTAGTTTGCATCTGCAATCTTTTTTAAATGGGTTTAACTTGTAGGCATTGAGTGCAATCAAACATTTTTAATGCATCGATAATTGAGTGCTAACTGAAGTTTTTGGACTACCTTTTTCTCATAAATAATGGTTTTCTTTAATGCGTAAGTATTAAGTACCTTGCCTTACTACAAAAAAAATACATAATACGTCATATGAAAACAGAAATACTGAAATCACTACCACTTACATTTCAGTAACTAAACCACAACAACAAAATAAATATTTAAATAAATTCTTGAAATCAATAGTATAAAAAATACTTTGGAAATCAAATTAACTTTTAAAGAAACCCGTTTATTTCGATAGCCCTAAAAAAATACAGTATTAAACAAGTGGCTTGACCGTATCAAAGAGTATTTTTTTCACTCAAAGTAATAAAGAGTTGTCATTATTTTACATCTCTTATTTAATGTAGAAAGGATTCTAATTGCCGTGTACGAGATCATTTATTACTACTACAATATTATCTTTGTATTGTATGCTAAATACCACTTACTACCAACTGTCAACTAATGGCGTACTAATTAGGTAATCTACAGATGTTAACTTACGTCATTAACTAAAAGTCCTTTGTCATTTCCACTCATTATTATATTATGCTATCACCATAATTTCAATGTGGAATACCATGTTGTCCCTTCTTTTCTATTATTTACCTCTTCAAATGTTGAATGAACATAACATTTTTATGGTAACTTTGCCAAGACTGCCATAGCCGAAATGTAAAAAGCTGGTTGCCGTGAAACCAGGGTGTCCTAACGACTTCTGGGCCATCATGAAACGCGACGAACTTACAAATTGCTTTAATAGGGACCACGGAGGTCAAGTGTTGAATATTTATTAGACACTTTTAAGCTTGGATTTAATTGTGTTAGAAAAAATTACAGGTGTAACCGTGCTAAGAATAACAAGATAAAGAAGCAAACATTTTACGAAAAGCTCTTGGATTTATGTTCTTAAGTTTTACGTGTAATCTGAGCTTTGATAAATTAAGCGTTATTTTGCGGATTTTCGCAGATTGCATTAATATTATTCTGTAATCATACAGCATGGAACGCAACGTTAACCAAAACCATGGTTTCTTCTCCACAGCCAGAGCACTTAGGAAGCGGTGAAAGGTGGGCGAATCGGTGTGCTGTCTGATATGTTGACTTCATAAAGTGCTACTTTGGAGCCTAATTTGAAATAAATGAATTTTGATTTTGTCAATAGAAATATATTTTTTAGATTGTACCTGCGTCTGAATGTTTTATTTGGACCCTTATTTTATACTATTATTGACTTTCAGTTCCGTAGTATATAAAGCTAACATCCAGCTTTCATGTCACTAGTAATTGGCTAATTAAACTATAATTATATAGGTACATACTGTAACCTTTCTCACGAGTAATTTCCAATGGTTATGTGTTAAACTGTCAGCAATTTTCCAACTCAAGTGGCTCCAAAGCCCATAAATCTTCCATACAACGATTACATCAATATGATAATGTCTTCCATCTGTTACTAAAACATTTACTGCAAGGCCAATTACATGGTATTACCCAACGTAGCCATGAATAAATATGTGATTGTGATCAAGCGTATCTGACTTTCTCGTAATCCGTCCGATGCGATGGTGGATAATGTCTGGTTATGAGCATGGCATCGATCATCCGTGACGGAGTGGAATCGACTGCATAATAGACCCCTACTTACTGCACGACTTTCGGCTAAAGCTGTAGGAAAACTGTGGTTTTCGTAAGAAATATTTTTCGAGATTTTTTATGGTTACTTAATTCGAGAGTTATAATTAATTTTAATAGCCTTTTCCAGCTATGGATATGTCTGTTATGTTTTTGCATTCTTAGTAGGATTCAAAAACAAAATCAAAATAAAAACTAGTTGTAAAACTGTCTTTCAAAACAATCTTTACCTAACCTGATGTGAGCACGTTTTAATTAAAAATCTCCTTTTAAGTCACTCATGTCTCATATTACTTTGTAATTAACGATGTAATATAAGCCGAGTCTCGCTAGAAAATTCTCGTAAAATCAAGGAAGTATCGCAGACATAAAAGAAAAACAGTCGGTGATTCAGAGTCCTAAGACAGTCCTTTTCTGTAACCGAAGACGAATTGATGTAAAATAAAGCCGAGTTTTCACTAGACAACCGATGTTGCATCAAAACTTACTTGGTAAAACTGCGGTTTGTGTTGCTTTACTGCTCAAACTAACAGTCTTTTTATACCCGACTGCGCCAGGATATGAGTATTACTATGGTTCCAAGTACCTCCTTCATGAATAGGTTTATTTAAAATGCTGGACTAAGTTACTTGCAATTTCTTTATGGTTTTATCTGATATTATTTTCCTGACATACTCACAGTCACCTGTCCCTTTTACTCGATTAACTGTCGCCATCACGGTTTAGAGAATAATACTTTTATTTTCGTCTTGTCCGCACTTTACGACCAATATCTCTTGGTTTACTCTTGAATAATTCAGGCACGTAAACCTATAACTTAATAGATATTAGTTGCCCAGTGAATACGCAGCTTTAGCTCCTGTCAGTGATCTATTTTAGTAGCCAAAGCGTTTATTTTTACATCCCTGACTTTGTCGTACAAATAAATAAACAAGCATCGCTTTACTTTTTATTTCAACCTCCGTTTCCTATAGAAGGATGTCGGAAATGTTGGCATTGTCTACATGATCGGTATTTATTGCCCATTAATGTAGATAAAGGATTAACTTGCTAACATATTGATAAATGTTAAAAGGCAAACAAATCCCACATGCTAGGACGTTCTAGAACACAACAAGTAAAGATTTGTCTTTCATTTCTCTTTGACATATTTACAGACTATTTATTGTAGCACGTGTACCTATAATAAACAATTTGACGCCTTACATAGTATTATGAAGAACTTAAGTTTGTAAGTTAATAAAAAACATTCAGTGAGAGCTACCAGCTGACTTATTCAGTGTTGCGTCAATAGGTAGCCACGGGTAAAATTGGGTATTTGAAATTATTATTTTTTTTCTTTTTTCAATATTATCAATTCCCGTTACCCTGACAATTATAGTCAGGCTAGGTATTTCCTAGGTACTTCTTTCCTACGACTACGCAATATCTTTGTTGGCTCTATTATAGTGTCAATTGCCACAAGACGTAGTTTAAAACAGCTTACTCTTAATATACTGTATCCAGGGTAATTTAGTACAACAAACTGCACAGGAATGCAAGCGATAAGTCGTAGTGTGCAAGCTCCGTTTATGATAATATGCGGAACTCAGTATGATCTCTGTCCAGTATAGTATTATTAGGAAGGATTTTAAAGTACGTTGACACTTCGTTCAATATTTGTTTAGCATGTAATATAAAGTATCTTCTAATTCCAAGTTCCTAAATTATTATATTATTACTATAGAATTTTCCTCGTTTTACTTAGAAAATTCAACGATCCGTAAGCAAGACGAATCGGTTCTTGAATATAGGAACCGGGTATAAATGAATAACTTCGGTTGATAACACTCCTTGAATACGAATTACCCCTCCCATGCTATTCCCGAAATATTCCGGATCGTAGAATCGTCAAAAACTGTTTTTTGTCATTGTTTTGACGTTTAACGGCGCCGCATTCAACGTTGTATGTTTAAAGAATAGCGCTGCTGTAATGAATATTGGGTTGCGCACAAATCTTTCTAACGTTTCGTTTCATATTGTTCTGTGCATTCTAAAACAGCAGCTATTTCCTATAAAAGTTCGATCTCCCTTGTTTCCCGTTATTGCGAAGCCTTACTCTCACTTCTAGAGAATTCTTCCATTCTAATGGTGAAATTCAATTTGATTCGGTGTATCTGTCGCAGTAAGATAGATAAAGCCGTAATATAGTTATATCCCTAGGGATATAATTATATACCGTAACATAGTTATACGAAAGCGAATCTTTACTATCTCACTAGGAATATAGTTATAAAACGGTCCAAGTTTAGTGATATACTTATATTACTAGATTAAGTTTAGTGAAATAGCTTTCGGAGTGTGCGGCGCAGGCGGCGCGCCGCCTCCCCCGCGGCGGGGGAGGGGTTCGTTGTGTTAACGCGCTCCCCACGCAGTCAGTCGTACACTATTATTCAAAGTCATATCTTTTTTGTTTAGATTTCTTTTTATTCATAATAATCAGTAGCTTAGAATCGACTTTGCCAACCCCGACACATTTGGTTAGGTTGGTAGGTATTTTTTTTTTCTGACCCTTAGAACTGACTTTGCCAACCCCGACACATTTGGTTAGGTTGGTAGGTATTTTTTTTTCTGACCCTTAGAACTGACTTTGCCAACCCCGACACATTTGGTTAGGTTGGTAGGTATTTTTTTTTCTGACCCTTAGTACCGACGAACCCTAATATAT
The DNA here is from genome assembly GCA_932294365.1 of Diachrysia chrysitis. Taxonomy (NCBI): domain Eukaryota; kingdom Metazoa; phylum Arthropoda; class Insecta; order Lepidoptera; family Noctuidae; genus Diachrysia; species Diachrysia chrysitis. The sequence goes on from OW028661.1 coordinate 8,369,132, forward strand.
TTATAACACTGAACTTAATCTAGTAATATAAGTATATCACTAAACTTGGACCGTTTTATAACTATATTCCTAGTGAGATAGTAAAGATTCGCTTTCGTATAACTATGTTACGGTATATAATTATATCCCTAGGGATATAACTATATTACGGCTTTATCTATCTTACTGCGACATATCGATTACGTATTTCACCTATGTGTAAGGTAATTAAGTAAGGTGCTAACTACGTGTACGTTGGATCAAAAACAAATTGCTTTCCGAATAGAGAAGCCAAGCTTTTTTTTTTAATAATTCCGATTTATTAGTTTCACTATTTCGTATCTTAATTGTTTTACTTTATTTATTTACTCGCAAGCATATTAAGTATGTTTGTGTTTAACGTGACTGTCTAAATCTTATTTACGCTACCACAAAACAGTATTTAATCGTACCTAGACAGTGTTTATGATGTCTTTATCTACAACACAACTTTTTTCTTATAAAGTGCAACATAAGAAAATACGTCGATAATTGGTAAACATAACACACGTGATAAGTTTGTTGTCATTCAAGTAGTACCACCCAGAAACATACAAACATACACTTGCCCAACAATTAATCAATTTAGATGATAAAATTTTAACAATACCGTTACGACAATATTTGGTTACACCAATATACTAGATTGTCTATGAACGCATGTAATCACGTTCGATTTCTTAATAATTAATTTATCGCTTCGTTGAGTCTTTATAGAATATTTAACTTAGAATCTAAGTATATTTAACTTAGTTATCATGTACTAACCGCTGGCCCTGGTTTCGGATGGGTATTTAACAAATAATTCAAAATTAAAAAGCATAAAATAACATAATTATGTCACCCGGGGGTGTTGCTTCCCAACAGTGAAAGAATTTTTCAAATCGGTTCAGTGTTTCGGAGCCTTTTCAATGCAACAAACGAACAATCAAATCTTTCCTCTTTATAATATTTATTTAATTAAAACGAATAGTACCTAAGTATTTTGTTAACCTCCGGTTTCTTAAAAGCATCGGCTCTTAAGCAACCATATAAATATTAATTTCTAGAAACTTCTACCAAATCTCCTTCGTTAAGGCATTGTATATTTTTCATATTGGTATGCCTACTTGTGTATCTATCGCACTTTCCTGCGGAGGTCATAAAAATACTTCACACAGCATTAGATATTCTCGTTATGCTGTTTGAGACAAACATCTGGGAATGCGTGAGACCAAATTGTATTGCTTTGCATATTGAGTCAGTCCTTTATACCTACTAAGAGTATGTTTTGAAGCAAAGTTTGGACCTCTTCTTAATAATAATTATGTATCTACAAAAAAATTAACTCACACTTGAGCCCAATATTTGTGGATTATATAATTTTTTTGTCCCTAACCTGTAAAACGTCACGGCCGTAAATGTGGTGAGTTGTAATCAGCCAACGAGGCAGTCTTTCAAATCCTTTCTCAAAGTATTGCTAAAAAATTTTGAACTGTCAATCCTACTAGCTTATCAGGATTTGAGAGTTTCTACTACGCGTAAAAGAGAACTTTCCCCGAAAATCAATAGGATCACAGCTGTTCAAAGCATACCAAAGTAGCGGTCTGATTCGGCTCTGCTCGGGTTGATAAGATAAACACTCGTTTTATATAACTCATGGTTGTCTATTACTCTTCTTATCCTGATGCAATATGAGAAAAATGTGTCTAATACTCTTTCATCAAGTCTTAAAATGTAACGTCTTTACATGGTAGTATGATGTTTAATGCAAAATTCTCTCCATCTTTGGCAAGCATAGTAAGAAAACACATTCCCCTACTTCTGATACTAATCAGGAATGTGGTTGAAGCATTTGTTAATAGTTTCGAAAACCCATAAAATGTTATAGGATTCTAAATAAAGTAACTCCGCTAAAGAATTTGTTGAAACCGTAACTAAATTTGTGAAAGCAGTTGTTGCCTATTGGTTACACCATCATGAAACACTATTTGATGATCTGTTATGTAAAACCAAATAATAATGGTTTAATTAAATGTGTAGAATCTTTAATTTGTTGAACCTTTCCATTACGTCAACTAGAAGGCGTTTGTGGTGCGATTACCGAACTGCTACCTGCATCACATCTTGAATGAAGACTTCTGGCCTCAGGATGTGGTGTTTCCTCAGTTCCGCGGACAAGTACCACAGAAACGCACTAAAACGTTGTGCTACAAAGTTTTTACTCACATAATGTAGGTACATACTTGTAGCTATGAACCATATTGGTCTGAATAAAAATGATTTATAATTATTATTTACTATATGTAGGTACCCTTAACTCCGCGCATACCACATATCTGGTGTGGTCCAAATTATGGCTAATAAATTGGGATTGAACCACGTGGGTAAGATCGTTGACCCCGAATGGCCGAATTGTACCCCCTCGACGAACACATGGGTTTTAATCAGACATGTTTGCACGTAACTAGTTTGCTAATATTGTGTCGATATTTATAGCTTTACCAACGATTTGTAGGTCAATTAACGTCTGATGTAGGTAATTATCTATTGCAAGGGCGTCTCAAATCGTGTTATGCCCTACGGGTGTTTAGTTGCAATTTGTAGATCATAGTCAATGTATACGTAAAGGTAAGTACTAGAAGTGTGATAACGTAAGGAATGTTATTTCCATTTATTTGGTATTTTTTTATATATTTTTTTATAATCACGTGTGTGTGTGTGTGACTAGACACGTATATTATCGATTATACAAAAATGTAAAAAGGAACTGACTGCAATGAAATTTATATGGAATCACCTATGAGGTACCGAGCTGTAACCTATCGATGACAAAAAGAATTTTGAATCGATACACATGCAGGAGATAACAAACATACAAAATACCGTCAAATTGAGAACCTCTTCTTTTTAAAGTCGGTTAAAATTACAAATTAAAAGCAAACGCCTTTGAATTTCTTGTCGTTCTATTACTCAAAATGTAAGTTTGTTGCCTTTCTCAATAATACGTACATACATCAGATGTTAATATAATCATAATAAAAACACAATTAAGTGGCGCACTCAATAACTCGCGTCCTACATTCGGCATCCACTAGAGCTGTGCAGGGACCAGAGGGTGCAGACACAAGAGCCCTTGATGTAAACAAGTACTTTCACGAATTGGGAGCTGTTTGTTTGACTCGTCAATTTCAGCCTGTAACGTCCCGAAAAATTGGTAAAAAGTTTGTATGAAGTCTAAACTAATGAATGATTGTTAGTATTGTATTTTGAAATTGTATAGTAAAAGATTATGATGATTATGCTCTTGCCAGGCCACTAGATGTGAACCTTCTTTGCTTCAGCTGCTTATCAGGTCGATAGTTGGTATTATTTTCAATAGAAAATATTCTTGTGGCAAAGCCCTAACTTGATCACCTTAAGTTATGGCTATATTTTTTTTTTAAGAAAATACCTATTTTGTTATTAAAAGGCAATTCAGATTAAAATTAGTACTATTTTTAAACAATAAATGGTGTTTAGTTGCTTCTAGGAAATATATCATTACTTCAAAAGTGAATCGAGTCTTACGAAAAAATAATTTTAAATAGTCATAACTTTTAAGGAGATCAAGTTCAGGTTCTTTTTTATCCACTCTGTATTTTCTGAACATAAATCCAGATTCTGTTAACTAATAAAGGCCATTCTTTCTTCTCTTTTCACACCTACATATCCATATCCATTTTTTCTCTTCTTTCCGGTGTTTACTCGTCCCCTTGATGCTGCATCGTCAAGTTTGCTCAATTAAACTTAAAATAACTTGCATATAAATTTATTATTATATAGAATATCACTCTATTGTTACAAACTTAATCTACATCTGCTGATTCTCCTAACTCATAAGATATATCCCAAAAGGTGCACCCAAATCAAACTTTATCATCAACTAGACCAGACTGCTTTGAATACTCTCCTAAAAACCTATTAATTATATTAATTAATTCAACTGTAACGAACAGTACAGTTTTTTTTTTCTATCTGATCAAACTTGCATTACAAAGTAGCGACCTGCGTGTTGCTTGGTTGGTCCGTAAACTGTTCATATCGTTATAATTCGTTTATGCTTATCATTCGGGTATTAAAGAAGCTGATCGCAACCAATTCGGGAGGTGTGGCCTTAACAATCATCTGGGTGATTCAGCAACTTTATAAAAATCCCCATTAGTTGTACGATTGCATGTTTTTTTATTACAGTAGGTTTATTCGTTAATATGTAGCTATTTATCTAATTCATCATAAATTCTCCCACACACGAGATAGCTTTTAAATCATAAGAAAGCTGTATTCGTTTTATTAAATAGCCAAGTATTGTACTGCACCATCACGATAACTCATGTCGGCAAGATAAAAGATAACGCCAGCACAATAAGCCATAACAAGAACGTTACACGTTTTTACAATCTAACAGCTTTCTTCAAACACCCATCAAAGTAATTTACGATGATTTTTCTGACAGCATTACAAGATTGCTACAGAAGTGGGCATTACTCAATCTAAGGCGTTTAACTGTCAAGAAGCTTATGTTACAGAATAGGCCTCGTCGCGTGGCAGAGCAGTCCCGCACGATGGCCCATAGTAATAGGCAAGAACACGCAAGCCCAATCTTACTATACAACTACTACGAATTTACTTCCGAGAGAACACTAATTGTTACGTCAACTGTTTTTATAAGCTTCGATTTTAATGATCTTCTCTCTTACACGTTATTATACAGTTTATTTACTCTTAATAACACACGCAATATGTGTTTTTGCGCTTCCGAAGCGCATCTTGGATCGGTCATTCTAAAAGTAAGTATTGTAATTATTAACACTACCAACTGTTAATTTGTTTATTAAATTTATTTTTGAGATTAAGACGTGGAATTGTAAATTTACGCTAAAATATTTTTTATTTACATTTTGTATTTCTTTATCGTATTCCTTGTTCCAATTGGCTTGGAAAACTACAAAAGCTTTGAGGAAAAGTCGAGTAACAGGTAATCCTGCTTCCAACATTGGGTTTCGTTTGTTTGTTTCTATAGTAGCTTATTAATTGACAAACACGGTTGTTGGTGTGACATTCGAATAAGGACAGTGTTCGCGTGACACAGAGCTATGCGCTATGCAAATAGTTCGCACGCTCCCATAGACCGAGTATTCGTGAGACCCGCCATATCTTCCTCGTGTTTGTAAGACCTCTTGGATTTTCTCACACGTGTATGATACCTATATGTTTGTTCTAGTGTAACTGTTAGTTCCGAATATGGGACGTCTGGACTGTTGAATTATGGTAAAGAGTATGTTGTAACCATTTCTCGTCAATGATTTAGGTTGTGAATGAGCAGTGCATTGAACATTTTTTTACAAAAATTCTTTGTGTAGATATTTTGGTAACTTAATATTGTTTAAGTCCGCCTAAAAATTAAAATAGACTTACATGGACTTCTAAAATACCTTTCTTTTAGCTTTGCCGTGGTAGGACTGACCTAAAACTTCATGTTATTTGTAGGTATTGATGTACACCTATTTACATGGTCATATTATATAAATACTATAAATAAATACTTATTCAGTTTTGTGGTTTTCCTGACGGGTGGATATTATTACCTATTATTTATTTACAGGTTTACTTTACAGATACACATTTCATAAATCATAAAACTAGTAATAAAATATTAATCGATATTCTGATATCCCAAAAATTTAAATCAAATGATAATTTAGATTTTTACCGTGAATCTTGAAATTTGTTTATCGTCTAAGAGGCCATATCTTTGATACGAGTCACTTCGTTGATCATTTATAGGTAGTTTTCATAATATATTTCGCAATGTTGACCCCAAAAGCTATAAAAACAGCCCAAGGGCGTAATTTTCATTGAAACCATCTCCGCATCCTCTTCGTAGACGAATTTAAAAAATCAAGGAGCTTGTTTTGGTTTCCTATAAAATATTATTGGATTTAAAACATTTTCAGCGACAAATTGAGATGTGATAACACTGGTTATATTAAAAAGGGATTTACGAATGTTAGATACATTTTGATCTAACAATTCTGCATTTTCTGTTTTAAATTGTAGAAAAACATTTGTATAATGTTATGTTATAGACAAGTCATGATACTTAATATACAAAGAATACAACGCTAAGTTTTAAAATGTTATATATCTGAACTAAGTAACATATCCAAAGTATAAATCGATTTCGATACTAATGTCAACCCAACAAATACTAAAATCCTGCAAAAAAAAAAACTGGACGCCGGCCAAAACCAGGCACTTAATACTTAACTCGTATGAAATACGGACTCCTGTCAACCCTAAGTAATGTAATTACGTTATTTACGTAGCGAAAGCGTCTAAAAATACCAAATATAATGTTGTCTACATCGGCGCTTCTGGCTTTTGTTAGACTTGTTTGCATCTAAAACAAAGCCGCTTGTGTTTTGTTTGAGCACGTATACTCGCCAACATAACGTTTAAACAAAGCAAAAATTAAAAGCTGTTAGTATAGTGCTTGTCATGTCTGAATACCGCAGAATATCTCATATTATCTTGTAAAAGTTTAAAAAGGAAATGCTTACTGTTCCGTTTAATGTGTTTTCCTGTCGACTGTACATGCGTACGTCAGAGCATGGCCGACGACCTGCGTGATCCCGACTTGGAAATCATCCAACTTAACGTTTTCGGCCTACCAACTTCATTCCATGCTTAATCGACTAAGGTAATAACGGAGCTTATAATGCAATTCAGCTGCTTTAGAAGTATCTAACTTTTTTATTTTTTTTTTAACGTCAGGACAGAAATGCAAGACTATTTTGAGTTTACTTGGACTTGGATTAACGTATTAAGCTTGAAATTTGGTAGATTTCTTCTAAAATATTTAACTGCAGCTAACAGTGGCCCTTCGATTGTGCCGACAGCAGTAAAAACTTGAAAAATTACTATATATATATGTAGATAATTATATTATAGAGGTGTCGGTAACAGTGTCGCGAATTTAATTGTTATATCACATCTCAAAAACTCCCGCCTCACCTATAGAAGTTTTTACTCCAAAAAATATTATTCAGTCTTATCTTGCTACTGTGTTCAGTGTTGCCAAACATGTGTGCCATAGTCGAAATTGTAGTACCTACCACTAGTTCACAAAAACCTTTTAGGAATAGACTACGAGTAAATGAAAAAGGTGTATTTAAGAAGCCTTTTAGTGTAATCCACCATGAGCAATTTCAGACAAGCCATTCGAAGTGCCTTCCGTAATGACTTCCGTTTTCCAGAGGAGATGACTAGGTCAAAGGATTTCCTACTGACAAACAGCTTCTATTTGTTCATAACATATATTGTACACAACTAGGGGAGTCTGTATTGACCATTTCGATAGCAATATACGGAGAGAACCCTATCTTTTGGCGTCGGTCAATTTGGCCCCGTTCAATCGCATATGGTTCCTTGCCATCTCGCCATTACAGTGACCCGTACATTGAGCCTGCCATTCTGACCCAAAGACTTTGCATGTAGTGTTTTATTACGGCTCAAAGTACAGATAAATCCCTTAGGTTGACCTCGTAAAATTTGCAGACGTCAAATTGTTGGGCGTATATAGGACAGATTTAGTCCAATTATTTCTTATTTATAAAACCTGCAAACGGTTCGCTCGTTTTTATTTAGCATGTAAGACAAAAATGCTTTCAGGAAAATTATTGTTAAAAGACTAAGATTAAAAATCAAAAAAATAAAAACAAGTAAATGTAAAAGGTACTCAAAGTTTTTTAAATTACTTTACGAATGTAGAAATGGTACTAATTTGTGTCAGAACCATATCGATATTTAAATAACATTGTACATAATAATATATACTGATACGTCGATACTTCACAGTACAGTGTGTATCGAGCCTTACAGCCAACTTTTCATACAAAAAGCTCACGTATTTTGATATTCGTGCAATGAATCAGATATTTGCGTGTTATGATGCATTCTTCTATTCCATCGATGCGAGTTCGACGAAAATTGCTCATTGCTCCACACTTTTAATGAGAACTTCCTTAATGAAAGCTTAATGAGTCCGCATGTGTGGAGAGGAATTGTTCACAATAATTAAGCTTTTTTTGGTGTTGCTATTCTTGGACTGTGTATCTGGCCGAAAGATAGATTTAGTGGAATCTTTTAACAAGCCGCTATACATTCAGGGCGTTTTTTGTTTGGAATCTATATTGTGTAGTATCAAATAGACGCCTTTGTACAATAAAACGTTCTGTAACTTATTTATCTTTGGCTTACGAAGGACTGATTTGTATTCAGAAATATTTATCTAGCTTAATAGCTGTAAGGTAACTTTGCCCCGAAATACTTCTGAAAAAACTCAATTATTTCGTATTTTCCATTCTATTTTTAAGTCGTCACGGACAACTGATATTAAAACGCCCAATAATGTCCGCCATTACTTTTGGCGCCCCCTCGTAAACGCCCGTTATAAATTATCATTTTCTTCGTCCCACCTACGCATTCCAGGTTTATCCTTAATTTCCTGGCGAGCCCCGCGTTTCAGCCTAATCCGTCTGTCAGTAGGGAAAATAATTTGTTTCATTAAATTCCACGCTTGATAACGCAAAGGGAAATATGCCTTTATTAAAATATAAACTCACTCTGTAAATGCCACAGACCACCAAGTATCTATAGGTAAATACCTATATGGCCTTATTAATAAAAATCTCGACTACGATTAGAGATTGCTTAGCAGATTCTATATTCAATTTTTCTATGGAGAATTTAAAATTAGAATATGTTAATCCGTTGTTAAACTCCATCGCAACTCTAATTAATAAGGCTAATAAAATCTAGACACATCACAAAATAAATGGGACTAAATTACTTTCGAATAAACACGTTAGGTACACAATATAGTTAAGTTTTCTTATTTATACACATACACAACATTCAAATTTTTACTGACTTCAAATGAGGAGGTTCTTAATGCGACAGTATCTCCGGCAATTGTAGATAGATTTCAAAAATATTTTTTTGTCATCGATCTGCCTCTGAGATTATCCCATATATTTAATTGAAGTCAGTTCTTTTTTACACTTATATGTAATTATGTAATATGTTATTATTAGTGCACCTAAAATTAAGGCCTTTTATTTTTTTAGTTAATTAAGTACTATGCGTGCCAAGAAGAAAGTATTGAAGCACGCATAGGAAGCACCAAATTTCAAAGACTTCCGTGCACATAACGGATGAATTAGTAACTTAACTTAATAACACTCCTTTTTTTGGGCAGTCGTGTAAAAAGTAGGTATAGTTAATAGTATACATACAAAGTATTAGATCCTTCCGCACATTGTATTATTATATCATATTCAAATCAATAAGTTTGTAATCAAAACACGACAGCGTTAAAATGCGTTTGCGTGACGTCACCATTTTATTAGAAAATAAACGAATACAGTTCCGAACCCGCTATTTTCCGGTGCCAGCCCAAAATGTACGATGACTAAATTATAATATTTTTGCCTAATAACTATGTAACGAAGTTATAATGGATGCATAGTGACTCGCATTCCAATTTTGCAAGTTTCCTGCAAGCAAAACGGTAAACGGCATTCTTTAATTATAATTATTTGTAGCTATTTATATAATTAGAATTGGTTATTAAGGTAGGTGGTGTTTTCCTGTCACATTTAATTTATCGTACAAACAATATATATGCGGAAAATATCGTCAAATAATTAAATGGTATTAATTCATTTGTACACATACCGAGCGTTGGAAAAGGCTACGCTGAAGCAGTTTATATGAACGTGGACAGTTTGTGCAGACTACAAAATAAAAATGTACCTTAAAGCGGCATGAAAACTTCAACGCTCGGAAATTCAGTGGGAATACGTCTGCCAGCTCAAAACGTAACGATAGCAAACTCAATATTGATGGCTATTACCTACCTGATAACATGAAAATATTCCCTTCTGGTTACGGCCTGGTTCACAAACCAAGTTATTGATATTTCGTGCCATAACGCCCCGTAACACTGCAATTGGATTACAATCTGTGCTGGAGTCGATATCTAGGCAGAGATGTCAAGTCAGAGATGTTTCCGTTTAGAATATTGTCTACTTCGATATTCTGCTTACTTATCTCTATCTCTGTCTTCTTTCTACGTATAGGAATTGTGACGTTCATTGCAGTTTATATACAGCGTGTTACCGTTCAATAACAGAATTTTTGGTAATGACTTAGTATAGTAGTATAGTATATTAATGTGATTATAATATTAAGAATTTTAAGTATAGTAGATATTATATTCTTATTTTATATTATACTAGCTGTCCCGGCAAACGTTGTTACACCATATTAATAAAAAAAAGCTGGGATATAAAAAATACACAATTTTTTTTATAAAATTCGGTCAAGTTTATTCGGAGGAGTTTGAAATACTTTTGTAACAAGTTCAATAATTGAACTACATATTGTTTACTATATAACTTATTTTCGTGTATCAGAATTATAAGCAATGCCTTAGGTGTTACCAAGAAGGATTTATAGTAACGGGACGTGGAGGGCGAGAGGCGCACTGAGCCCCAGGTGGGATTTTCGTATTAATAATAATCGACCCATATCTTATATTCCTTTTGGAAAGATACGAAAAATCACGCAGAGGTATTTGAAATATTAAAAAGGTCTTTAAAACGATTTCTGTGCTGAAAACGATATGAGCAATCAGTATAAAACTAAGCAATAGACCTAAAATATGGCATTAAAAATTCGTCCACATCGCTGTCCACTGGGAGTGTTCCCAAAAGCCTGGCGGCATTGCCACGTTGTATGGCAATGCTTATATTTTAGGTTTATGTTTAATTAGATTATTTTATTATTCCTTTTGCATGTATATATAGTTAAGTTTATTTGAAATAAAGTTAAGCAATAGATGAGTAATTCAAGAGAAAGGTTTTTGTGTATAATTCATTAATGTTTTGTCTACCCGTGCGAAGCGGGGACGGGTCGCTATTTCTCTATAATGTCTTCCATCATTCAAAATAATAAAAAAAATAGAAAAAAGTATTAATTCAAGTGTTTTTATTTACAGATCGTGAACGATGAGACCGTAACGAAACTAATTTGTCGACACGTCCCAAACAAACAGGTGGGTTCGACAGGGTTCCCTTTATTTCCAACATAACACCTGCTTCTTAGAACAACTCATTTGTTATCTGCCACACGTCTGCATTCAACCTCTTTTATGAATTAGAAAAAAAATCGTTTTTTTTTTATTCCTATAACGCAAATTATTTGTATTCTTAGTTTGTTGCAATTGTTAATGCAATTTGGTATTTGATAAGATTTTTAGTATTTCATTGAAAAAAATATATTACGAACTATGTCAAGTTGTAAAAACGGCTGATAAATTACTTTCATATTGAACTAGTTAAAAGCATTTTAATATTGCTAATTAGACAGAGAGAGTTATAACATAATGTGATGTCACTATTCTTTTCTCCATACTAATATGGCCTGCCCCGTACAAGTCGTCGTTTTGCAAAAAAGAGATAGAACATGCGTTACTAACTTTAAAAGCTTATAACTTTTCTATTCGTGTATATTTTTTATGTTATTTTGCAGTTCTGCTTCAATTTAATACTATTAATAGAAATATTTGTAGTTAACAAATAATTCGATAGAAGTGAAATACCCAATTAGGTACTTAAAACATACATTTATTTACATTTACCGCATTCTTCATAACTGACGTCATAGTTGTAATAGAGCAAAAGAATGCGGCAAATACTAACCCGATCGTGGCATGCGCGTGAATTACACTAAAGTTTGCACAAGAGTGCTTGGAAAGGAGCGACTGTCGCTGAAACTTTACACATAAACATTTGCAAATATCGTCCGACAATGTGAGTGACACGTAATATGGGCAAGTTAACTTCAAATTCTATCATGCATACAAGTCTTCGAAACAAAGGCTGTACAGCTGTAGACTATCACCCATCTATACGATATAAGGGATAAAGACGCATGCTGCCATACTGGCAACTACAATACACAATAGCTTGATGGTTGATTGTAATTCCGGATGGCATGCCTCGAGGAAGTTGTAGTATGTCGCGGCAAGGGATCCTAGTTGAATCGACTTTATTTTACTGCGGCTATGGGAAATAACTTCCGTTTGGTTTTTATATGGTCAGGAATGTATTGATAGTTTATGTAGTAACTATTTTAATTATTGTGAACTGAATAAAGGTGACGGGTGACAGCTTTTGCGTTACCGTATATGGATATTATATACCAAATATTGGGTATTTTACTGTACATCAAATTAGTTTTGTATGATTATTGCAATAAGTAATAAAATTTATTTTTCCTTGTAGTTGTACCTATGTATTGATTACGGATACAAAGTAATTTAAATGTTGCTCCTCATTTGTATGTGTATTTGTAACCCTGATGATTCTACTAACTTAACTAACTTAAAACTGTGTACTTATTACGGTTATCAATAAACAAAGGAAACGTGTCAAAATTAGCTTAATATTATTTTACCATTTTTTTTTTCAGCCTATCATTAGATAATCGGTTTACACAAAAAACAACAGCGTCAAAAACACCACACATTATATCCTAAACTCATTTCACAACCTCGCCTCGTTATCACTCATAAATTCGAACACGCCTGTTAAAGAGGCAGTAAAATCACACGCGACAAGGTTCACTAACCCTAAACTGCTGACGGCGGTATAATAGAAGCACGCCTTGCGATGGCCCTGCAAGCCTGCAGCCACTTGAAAACGGCCCAGTTCTTCATTCATAAAGATGGTATTACTATTTACTGTTAAATTAATATGATATGGTGTTCTTCACGTTATGAAATTATCGAAGATCTAACTACAATGAAATCACAGTTTAATCGTGGCTTCAATCGCCTTGATAATCATCTCGAAAAAAAAACTTCTTTGCAAAAAGTTTCACATTTTGTTATAATGTTTACTTTTTAGGTGATTTCTTATATTTATATTTATTTCGATGTGCATTTTCCAATTTTACATTAAAAACACATAAGAAATACGTATACCTACGCTAAATACTGTACAAAATTATTTTCTCGCAATTAATTTCCAAAAAAATAAACAAGCTTTAACAGGTTAAGTTTCCTACACTATTCACGCAAGAGAAACTTTCAACCGTTCCTTAACCCTAACTTGCCACTTAGGATCCCGCAGACCTAGTTCTCGAGACCCGCGACCTAATTTTCTTAGCAGGCTTAACATCGCCTCGTAGACACGTCCGTTAATTAGTTCACCAGACTTTCCTGTGATGTAAATCAGGGAATTTTAATGCCAACGGAAATATGCTTTTGTTTTTCGACTTACCAATTGTTTAAGCCTGATTGTAAAAGAACTTATCGTTACATAATAACGTATAACTCATTACTAGGTTCAAAGTTAAAATTCACTTACAAAACCTTTTGTTACATCAAACAAAAAAGTAAATGTTTCTTTCCAAATAAAATACGACCGTCTCGTTACAACTTAAAAGCTACGAAAAACTGATTACACATTGAATAACTCAACAAATTGAGCAACAAGTTGGTTTTAAAATCCTGCAGATGGTGGAACTGTGGAAGTGTGCCGAACTAGGACGCGCTTTGAGAGTGAAACCAACACTGCAGGCTATCCAATGCGGGTGCCGTCAGTCTCTTTGACGCGTGTTTACGTGGCATCGCGTGTAGTCTGCTTCTGCATTGCAACGGTTAATTTAAATTGCAAGGTGGAACGATGCTTTATTTGTTTCAATGTTACTTAAACTCTTGTTAATACAGCTTATAAATAAAAAATGTGTGAATATAAATTGGTTGGTAATAAAAGTATCAATGATGACGCATTTTGGTTCAATTTTCTATTATAGTTACAAAACAAATGAAACAACCATTTATTATATTTAAAAAATATAGAGCTTGACAGATAAATGTAGCATTTAATCGAATCAGTTGTGTTGCCTCACTGTTGAGTTTAATCGCTTTTAAATCGAGTCGCGTAGTTGTCATATAATTGGTTATTAAACTGAATAGCTACGGGTGGGTGAGTTTGAAGGTCCATCGATTAAACTCCATTCAACAGCCTAATTATCTACCGCGTAAACTACGAAACAATAACGACTTAATTATTGTTTAGGGAGCATATAATTAATTATACAAATGAATATTTTTTGTAAGCTGTTAATAAAGATGTTCGTGGTGTGAAATGCCAAGGTTTTGCCGATTAACAATAGGTAATATTTTATAACGGATAATAAATGTTTGATAGATATAAATTAACTAATTATTTTCTTCTATTTATCTTATGTAGGTAAGTCCAAGTTTGTTGAAAACTACGAACGAGTTACTCCTCGAGGATGTCGTCAGGAAAATGCATCAGCCACTACCACAAACTTTGTTCAATCTTTGAGAACTAAGTAAGAACTTCGGTTAACAAACAAGCGAAGCCGCGGCAACAACTACAACATAAAACGAGCCCATTTTAGTGTGACAGGCGTAAACAACTCTTTCACACGACATGTTACAAATGTGTCATGTTTCGAGCATTCGTATTGTAGTCGGGTTCGTGCAGAAAAGGGGAGCGGTGTCCTTTAACTAGCCGGAATTATGCGTAATCATGTCTACCTGCTGACCTAATTATGTTTGCTAGAATATGACGTCATAACTCATACATGTCTATGAGTACTTTAGGTGAATTGTAGAAGAAAAAGAAATATTTTATAAAATTAGACTGGTTTACTATCTGTAAAAGTGGATTCTATTATGAATACTTTCAACCTATAGGTACCTCTAAATTGACCGCGGCTCATATGCAAATGTGGTATTTACATCATAAAACAGTAAAAGGTATTTTTAGCAGGAAGTACCTATCAAATCTTACATGACTACTGTTATTACTACAAAAATGATATAAAATCAGTGTCCTTACTATTTAATTAATTTGAATTCCAATACAATGCCAATGCAAAATTGATATTAGATAAGGGGAGGTGAATCAGGTTTCTTACAAAAAACTGTCAATAGAAAAAAAAACTGACTGGAATCGAAACATTGAAAGTGTTTCTTGTACTGTGTGTTGTTAGTGTGCCTGCTAAATGAATAACGATTTTGCATTGGCATTGTTTTAGAATTAAAATAAACTCATGCAATTTAAAACTTTTCAGAACGTTTTAATTCAATAGATAATATTTGTATTTTCACTAGTTCTAACTGCGAAATACAGAATTCCAAATATACAAATAGCAGCTTTATTTTTCCAAATTACGAAATCAAGCTGCACAGTTTTTTTTAAAGTGAAATCTTCTTTAGACACATTGGGCATTTTATGAGTGCCGTTTATGAGTTACCGTTACTGACACCTCTGTATATAAGTATGTATATATGTTGTAATTGTTCAAGTTTTTACTTCTGTATAAAAACCATTGGGCACACATATGGGCACTCCCATAGTCCCAATAGATTTTGTTCAACAATTAATGAGTAATAACATTTTCCCAAGACACTTAAAACTAGTGAATAATTCTAATTTCCGATATTTCAGAGAGAAATCTGAAAATCCTTTGCAGTATCGATTTCAGTTCTCAGAATATTGGCCTACATATGGTTTTAATATAGCTCGAATTAAATTAGGCCATAGGTCGCCAGGTAATACCCGAATCTGGGACATTTAAATGAGAACCTGTGACCTGTGACCTATATCTCTCATTAAAAAAAGTAATTTAATTAGTATAAAGTGTGACATAAGTTGGGCGCGGCTTATGAAGGTGTTATTTTAATTTATTTTACATCATTAAATTAAAGTTGTCATTAGTTTTCGTGTTTATAGGACCTATGTTACATATGGCCAATACTAAAATGTTAATCGAGTTTAAATCGCCGTTAAGGCTCATACTGTCACTGTCACAGGTGTAAAGAAGCGATGGATAGACATTTAAGAACTTCTTAAAGTTAAGTGGCGTTCCAGTATTTGAAGGATAGTCACATAACATGATAAGTACTTAACATTAAGACTATCTACTGTTTTCAGTCCAAACTAGAAGAAGCTTTGTTACTTAAAACCCAGAGCTTTAGTATCATAATTTAAATTTGATAACATACATTTTCAGTCCCACGCAAGTTATATAACGTCCAAAGTTAACTATACCCACAGATTACCTTCAGTCAGTTCGCAAACTGCTTTCAGTTAAAGTGCTTCAAAGTTACATTCCTAGTAGGTCGCAAACGTAGGCGTTAATAACTTGTCTGTAACTTGATGTTGCGCGATATCAAATGGATGAAATGTTAAAATTAAAGTTCAAAAAGTCGTGTATATTATGTATTTCTATATTTCTGTATTCTCCATTTTATTTATTTATACTTTAATAATAACACTATGACTCTGATAAGTTTATTGGTCTAATCTGATAGGTTGTTTAACTCACTTACTTTACTGAGAGTCTCTTACTTGACAAACCTTTGTTGTATACAGGTATTAATTTCACTTGCAAAGGAATACGAAAAAGAACAATCAGGAAAAAGGCCTTCAAAATCCTTGAAGGAAAGAATAAAAAGAAAAGGAAGGAATAAAATTATTTATGTCCTACTTAATTTTTAATTATCTGTTAATACTTGTTTACAAATGAAGACTGAGAGGCTTAGATGTGAGTGCGAAAATACCATTAAAATAAGGCTAATTTACAACAGTATTAATTAACATAAATTAATATAAATATGTGTAGCAACAGAAATTACACTCGTTTATTGCTAAACAAATATTCAAACAGCCCTCTAAAGATTTATAACCTATCAAAGTTTAATAGTCTATCATACAGTGATGTAACGTAACCAGGCAGTTTATGTCTTGTAATCGTTTACAGTGCAATTAAAGTTACATGGTTAGTAGTTACTAGTTGGTGTAAAGGTAATTTACATATAAATATAATGGTTACAGACGCTTAAAAGCTTGGTACATATAAAAATGGAGTTTTTAAGTGTGGGTCATTCGAGTATTCTTAGCGCCTGATATCATCAATATTCCTAAGGGTGCAATCTTTTACTTAAGAAAACAATTACTCCTAATGCCACAATATCTTATATCACTATAGAAGAGTTATAAAAAAAACAATTAGGTTTAAAAGGTCGACCTCAGGCCATGCCGTATACAAACAAATACCTACAAAGTCACATACTTAGAGGAATAAATAAGTAAACTATAGAGTTCGCATATCTAGTATGAACTGTTGTCACTAGTATGAACATGTAAAATCGCTAAATTAGTGTCAAAACAGAGCGCACCGTTTTGTTAATACTATCACTAAATCTAATATTACCCTAATAATATCGGAACCGTTGATATCTTCGCAAAAACGTCTGTCGTCTCCCGGAAAATCACATAAATCAGTAAACGAGAGCAGTACATTTAGCTAAAAATGTGCTTACGCTTGACATAAGGTGTTACTAGCGATGAGCACGCTCTAGGTTTGTCTATGTTTACTCTATGGTCACACATGATTTGAGCCTGTATTAATTTAAAAGAATGTCGCTTCCCTAAATTAATCGTAAATAAAGCAAAAACGTTACAAAACGAAAACTTATGTCATAATTGTAACAATATCTACTACAATGCAAAGCCTAGTAAGTAAATATGACCACAAAATTGCGAAAAACTTTTAAAATCGCAATTTCCGATAATACAAGCTCAAACCGAACTAGACGAAGCGCACCACGTAGCTCGTAGCTCCCGTACTAAAGTAGTCTAAGAGCTGCGCCGTCGTTACATTGTCTTCGAAGTCTGCCAGACAATAGAGCGCCCAGACTCAGACCAGACCGACGGCTTTTATCTAGACCTAGACTCTGTTGATTACATTTAACCGTTTCGTTGTCGCTGTTTACTTTTAATGCAGAGTTGAATTTTTGTTGACTGTGTTTATTTTTTCATTTTAATTTTATTTAGTTTAACGAAAGACTTCTGTAAATAGTATTCATAATTTGCCATATTGCAGAGTAAAAGCCTCACAGTCAATTGGCTGTATTTACAAATATATCAACAAATACAAAAGTTCGAGATTGAGAGTTCTGCCATCACCAATTTGTTTTATTAAGTTAAGTGAATGTAGCAAAACAATAATAAGTACACTTTATCTGAAAAAGGAGACTGTTAGGAGAGAGATTCGGTGATCTGTGAGATTTACAGACGGCGACAAAAGCTTCTGTTTATCTGCTCCAGTACGCTATAAACTTATTTGCCTACGTAGAAAATACGTTGGCCTATGAATGCTTAACAAAAATATATTACTACCAATCTAAGATCCCCTAGCTAGTAAGTTGTATTTTATTTGCACAATCTTGGCGACTTTAGCATTAACCCTGCAAATGCTAACGTCGCTAAAATTGTGCTTACTAGTTAATGAACTCGTAAGTCTCGTAATGTTATATCATCCGTTTTCATTACCTTTGTCGAACGTTTATTAGAGTTCCGTATACGTAAAACCAAAGTCATGCTGACAGCCTGCCACGTCATTGGAAAACTTTTTGATGTAGGAAATTGTTTAAATACTTGGCGTAGTATCTGAACATATGAATGCTTCTTTTTCTTTCAATAATTACGATAAAGTCGGTTAGTTTAGATAAATTGAATATTGTTATGATTTTTAGGATCGGCAGCATAGCGGCAATGGCGCATGCTGCTGCATTTAACTTGTTTATTAAGTTCCGCAAACGTATAACGCTGATGAGGGAACGGGGACATTTTCTTAAAGACATAACGAACAAGGGAAGATAAGTAATTAAGAAACACGATGAAACTTTATCGGGACTGTTTTAAAAGTCACGTTAAAAGATGCGAAGAAATAAAAAAGTTGGTGTCCTCATTTCCCTAGATGTTAATGAAAACTTATATCAAAACCTTTTTGTAAATAAAATTGTGTATCCTGAGTTATGAAATGCCGAAGGTAGAAATACTTCTCAAGTTCAGTTTTTCGTGTTTTTTAAACGACTCCCGCAATGGGATTTAAACCCTGTGTCGCGGGGGGTTTTACAAACATTAAATTCAAATGCACAAAGAACACAGACTTTAAACAAGCATTTGTAGATTACTCAAAATATTTGTTTCATACGGGGATCGAACCCGCAGTACGCCAGCACAGTGATAATGGGTGTGGTGACCGATACCACTCGGCTATCCATGCAGTCGAATCTATTTATTATTTAAATATGCTTGATATTAAAGACCAGCGCATTATATTCGTAGTCTATGTGAGTCTAACTAACTATAGCAGTATATTTACTTGCGAAACACAAATATAATGTGCTTACACTTTAAGCTAAATAACATGCAAATTATATCAGCTATATTTGAACAATCAAATTAAATATAAAACTCAAACACCGCTGTTTGCTTTTCGAAACTCTAGAGTGGAGTTGAGTATTTCCTAAAACTTACAGCTTACATTGCGAGTGCATATCACTCAGTAAATTCCCAGTTGAGTAAATACAGCGACAGAAATGCAACTTCCTATGACGAGATATTGGATGGAAATTGGGGCAAGCGTCCACATTATATGTATCTAAGATATTTATTGCTCTAGATAAATATACCAGGCAATCAGAACATTAAAAATTCTTGTTTTAAAATATGTTTGAAAAGTAGTTTAATTATGAACAACAACATGGTTATCAAGATTCTATATAGGGAATAGCAAATTTGATTGTGTGGAAAGACATACATAGTTTATCGTCACAGTAAGGACTTTACTTGCGCCCTATTTGTAACAGTATCCTTGTTACCCCATATTGTCCATTATTCGAAGTTCACGGAAGCCGGTAATTTAAGGAACCTCAATAATTAAAAGAATTTAATAACGCCACAAAAATCTTTGTCAACAAACTATCTCATTCTCTGCACTCTTGGCTGCTCAGAACGAGAACCACAGTCTATTATTATCATCAGAAAGTCTTCCACTGCACTAAGTAATGTTTCAGAGCACGGGACTCCTTTGTGTCACAATCGCGGGCCCATTCACGCCAAGGCTTTTTTTCCTCTATTCATCCCCCAGACTTCGCTCCGTCATTACTACGCATGTCACAGATTACAATGACGTATTGTGCGACGAATCCGCACATGTCTGTAATCAGAAACTCGAAAGCTTATTTATATATTAGACAGAAACAAAAACGTACGCAATTTAGTCTTAAAAATGAAATTTTTAATTCATTATTTTATACACTCTAAAATATCCCTCTGTAGATACTCTGCATTCGATTTACCTTCATCGTTATTATTACTTTTGAATAATTTTAATAAGATTCAACTCGTTAATTCTGTCACAAAAATGTACATACGTCAATGTTCAACGTAAAAACTGGTATTAAACTGTACGAAACATCTGTTGTTAAAAAAATATCTGTCTGAGAATGAGTCAACATTGTCCATTTCTTGACACCGGAACATTTTTTTCTGTAATTAAGAATCGTTGAAGAAAAAGTATTACGTTTTAAATGACAAAAACCGTCATTAAGTCATTAGCTGCAGTTATATTTCGACTACAATTGCCGCAATACCAGATGGAATAGTATCATAGAGTGAAAGTTATCTTTAAAAGAACTATTATTAGTAGTATTTAAAATAATTATTTGATGATGTATTTTTAAAATATGTACGTATTGGGTAAACATTTTAGTACAAATATAAATCTAAACTTGTACCGCGTGATCTGCACCTGTAACTCTCATTCAATCCTTACTTTATAAATACGAAAGTAACTGTCTGTCTGTCGCGCCTTCACTCCAAAACTACGAAACCGATTTAAATGAAATTTAGTACACAGATAGTCAAGAGCCTACGAAAGGACATAGGCTACTTTTTGTCGCGGTAACCGACATCCAAGCGGGCGGAGGTGCGGAAAACAGCTAGTAAGAAATAAAAGGTAACAATGACCTCCCACACATACAAACACCGTTTTGTCAACATTGAAAGGGTTGAGATTTGAGGCTCGCACGAACTGGATTTCCTGTTGCCATTCTAACTACAATACCTCCTATTTATTGGCAAAGCTTGGTTTTCATTGAGTTGTTCGCATAGTTTTCTACAGTTTACACAAATTCGTTCCGATCGGCTTTTGAGTCAAACATCAGCATTCGTGATCCAAGCGGTGGTAAGTAATCCAAACGAACTGCATATGCGTAAAAACTTTCATAAAGGGTACAAAAGTAACCGTGCATGCAAGTGGCAGTTATTAGGTTAAAAAACTCCTTGTCAAAACGTGTGCACGTTTCTGCCTGAAGTCACAGGTTAAATGCTTTATTCAATCTGCGGCCGCCAACGCAATTGTTTCTATTCGTCTATTACGTCCGATGACTCCGACCGTTTTTGTGCCACCGAAATTATATATTCTAGGCCTTAACACCTTTGGCTACGACCCAAAAAGACTCCTAAACAATTTGCAAGTGATCCCTACGTATGTACAAGGATGTGGGAATGGAATTTCATTTCTATAGTGGGTTGAATGAATGTTGATGCCACAATTTTCGGGTCAGCCAGCAATTTTTTTATATTAGAATTATTTAACTCGCTGTATGTAACTAGCGCTATTCTAAGAAAACTAAGAGTAAATTGGAGCTCTTTATAGCAAACATTCCGTTCCAAATAGGTGATTCTAAGATGATGACTGATATCTATTTATCTTGATTGTGGCAATCGTAAAACAATATGTAATTGTTTTACGATTGCCACAATCAAGATGATACTGTAATGCTCTTATTGACTTGGTAAAACACACAAACACAAAAAGTGGTAAAAGACACAAAAAAACTTTAATAAATCTCTATATATATAAAATTCTCGTGTCACGGTGTTCGAACTTGAACTCCTCCGAAACGGCTTGACCGATTTTGATGAATTTTTTTGTGCTTATCCGGTATCTATGAGAATCGGCCAACATCTATTTTTCATCCCCCTAAATGTTAAGGGTAGTCCACCCCTAAATTTTTTTTTTTATTTTTTAGGCAAAAAATTTTGTTTTTATTTTTTTATGACACAACATACAAAAATACATACAACCCTAAATTTTCATCCCTCTACGATCAACCCTTATATTTTATTTGTTAATTAAAAACTTTAATTTTTTTTGGTAATTTTTTTTTTTTTATTTTTTGATGACTTACAATAAAAAATAGGGTAGGGTAGGTAGGGTAGGGTAGGTAGGGTAGGGTAGGTAGGGTAGGGTAGGTAGGGTAGGGTGGGTAGGGTAGGGTAGGTAGGGTAGGGTAGGTAGGGTAGGGTAGGTAGGGTAGGGTAGGTAGGTAGGGTAGGGTAGGGTAGGTAGGGTAGGGTAGGTATTTTTAATTTATAGGGCAAAACAACGTTTGCCGGGACAGCTAGTATGTATATAATATCTTGGGACAACTGACACTCTGCCATCACATCCTAAACTAAGCAGAGCCTGTATCATGGCAACCAGACAACTGATAAACATACATAATTATATTAATTATACAAGCTATTTCCCGGAGCTCGCCTCGAACGCCCGCGTGGTTGTCGGTTATCGCGGCAAAAAGTAGCCTATGTCCTTTCTCAGGCTCTAGACTATTTGTGTGCCAAATTTCATTTAAATCGGTTTAGTAGTTTTGGCGTGAAACCGCGACAGACAGACAGACAGAGTTACTTTCGCATTTATAATATTAGTAAGGTAAATTTCTAAATACAATAGATATTATAAATAAATTTACCCAGACACAGAAAAAATATCATGCTCATCACAAAAAGGTTCGTCCTTGGTGGGAATCGAACCCACGACCTCCGGTTTAGCAGTCAGGGTCACTAACCACTAGACCACATTCAAATGAGACAAAAAAACCGAATTGTTTGTTTTGTTAAACATCTTGTAGACTAGTTAAGTTTTCTCTATAGTATCGTATAACGATTTATTATAACAACTAGAAATTCCATTCCCGACAGGGACAGGGTCGGATAGCAGCCGCCGCGGCGTTGACCCTTCAGAATGCGAAGATCACAACAATTAAATTAGTCACACGCGATATCACTGTTTGCCACTGACTGTAATATATTGATTAGTGATCATTCAATGTATGTTATCTTTGACATAATCTATATTAAATAAAGGTTTGCATATATAATTTACTCTACTATAGAGTGCGCATATCAAGTATGAACTGTAGGCACTAGTATGAACAAGTAAATTCGTAAAAGATGTGTCAAAATAGAGCGCGCTGTTTTATTCAAATTATCTCAAAACATAATATTATCGGAACTTTCGATATTTTTGTATAAACGTCTGTCGTCGCACGGAAAATTACTTAAATCAGTAAACGAGCGTAGTACTTACAGCTAAATATTTGCTTACGCTCGGCACGAGCTACAAGCGATGCGACTCACTAAATACGGCTATTTTGAAAGATAATTTCGTTTCTTTATTGAATAACTACTGAAGATAATTATTTTTCTTCAGTATTGTGTAAAAAAACTAGAATTAGCTGAAAATGCTCTTCATAGGAACACAGATATTTAATTATGTAACTACAAAAAAATACTTGTTCTTAAAAAAATATTAGTGTACTCGTAAATCATTATGTTATTGCCGTCCGATGACAAAATGTCCTCTTAATCATATCTAAGTGCATTAAAAAATCCATAAAGATACATTTAGATCAGTGCGTTACTAAATAAAAATAGTGAGTTAGTATTTCCGGTGCCGCACGTGCCGGTTTTTACGGCTATTAGATAACTGAAGATAAATTACGGAGGCGCGTGCGCAGCCACCGCGTTCCACCACGGGATATAAAAATAATAATCCTGCCTAAAGACGAACACATTCTATGGTGTTCCGTAGGTTATAATATTATCTGTATTTGTTATTTAAGCTTCAGGATTTTTATATGATTACCAAGAACTTAAAGGCTATCAATAATTTAGAAAAGTATTTATTAATTATAGCTGTCCCCCGCGACTTTGTTCGCGTGTTTTAGTTTCAACGGTTTTTCATTTTTGCAACATTTTTCATTTATGCTCCGCTCCTATTGGTCGTAGCGTGATGTTATATAGCCTATAGCCTTCCTCAATAAACGGACTATCCAATACAAAAAGAATTTTTCAATTCGAACCAGTAGTTCCTGAGATTAGCGCGTTCAAACAAACAAACAAACAAACAAACTCTTCAGCTTTATAATATTAGTATAGATAAGTATAGATTATGTATTTACATATTTATGTTTTAGAAGATACTAAGTAAACTTATGAACTAAACAGTGTATCACAAAACAGTACATAGTGTTTGACTGTGAGATTAATATTACATACATATATTACATGCTAATAATACCAGCCTATAAATGTCCCACTGTTGGGCACAGGCCTCTTCTCATATAGAAAGGAACGAGCATTGATCACCACGCTTGCTCATTGCGAGTTGGCGATTTCAGATTAAAAAATACATACATACATACTAAAATAATTTCATACATATAACATAAAGGTACTTAAATTATACATAACTTATTTTAAATAGAGCTACTAATTTGTCTTAGGTAATGTTGATGGTAAGGTGTTTATTAAATATAGTTTTATTTTAGATTTAAATATGTTTTTGTTATGTTCATCTCTGATGACCGCTATGAGTAGTAATTACATACAAGTTTGGCTCAATACTGATTTTTATTACTGCTGTAATTACCCGGCAGTTGTTTTCGTTAGAAAATAATGTTTAAGGAAGTAAACATCAAAATAGATTAAACCCTTCAAAGAGAGTAGAACACGCCCTACAAAGATTCCTTACATTATTACGCAAGATCCCTTATTTACTACGGAACTCTAAAAGTCAAACTGTTTTTATGGTTGTTTGGAGGCGCCCAGACCACTAAAAGTTGACTAATAGGCGTAATAAATATCTGATACATGTATTATACTTAATATCTATGTATTTTGTTATTTAACAAGCGGGTAAATTAAACCGCAAATTAAATGTGGTTAAACCGCACTGTTACCACCACATACCACATTGTTAAACTACACATTAATTATTTTTCAAAACAGAAATATTATGGTCGACATTATTATTATTAACATCCCTATATCTATACTATCTATACTAATATATAAAGCTGAAGAGTTTGTTTGTTTGTTTGTTTGAACGCGCTAATCTCAGGAACTACTGGTCCGATATGAAAAATTCTTTCAGTGTTGGATAGCCCATTTATTGAGGCAGGCTATAAGCTATATAACATTACTCTGCGACCAAAAGGAGCGGAGCATAAATGTAAAATGTTGCAAAAACAGTTGAAACTAAAACACGCGGACAAAGTCGCGGGGTACAGATTTATTATATAGAAGAAAATTCTACTGACCGTAAGCAAAACGAATCGCTTTTTCAATATAGGAACTGGACATAATTGAAGAATAATATAATTAAAAAAAAAAGAACATTCATTTCCAATCGTACAACCATCGAGCTATTTTTGACGTGACAACGTCTTATAAATTGGTTTGCCGGGTGGCACTTCAAGAAACTGGGTAACGCTCCGCTCACGTTATGCGCTCACAAGAGAGCGAGTGAGAGGCACGCGTCCCTTCCACTCGGGCATGGTTAGCCCGCCTAAGAGCGAGAGAGACAGACATTGACATTGACAGTCGTTGTCACGTAAAACTTTCGCCCGTATACCGACTTTACAGGCAACCAATTTTTAAGACAGATAGTTTTCTAAAAAGTAATCATACTCAAAATAAGATATCAGAAGGCTTATTCGCTATCTCCAGTTGACAACCCAAGCGATGTTTACTAGGTAAAAATAACGGTAAAAACACAAATTTAGTATCGGCTAAAGTCGGTGACCAACTACGTTGTAGTAGATTAGTTAGTTATCGACGTTAGACGATACGAAATTTGTGTTTTCACAGTGCTTAAGTAGGTTTGCAGATGAATTTGTGTTTCTACAAATTTAACCTCCATTTCTAATCACCTGAATGTAATAGCATGTTTAAAGCTGCGGTAAGTATTATTACAGGTTTCATTTGGAAATCAGACCGACAAGTCATAGAATATGATGAGAGCGACATGTATACTGTAGGTGTTATGTAACAAACAAATAATATTATTATGTAGGTTTAGGTAGGGTTATGTTAAGAAAGCATCATATTTCAGAATACTCGATTCTCTTTGTCATCGTAAGATAATCTCTCTTTTATACAGCCGCGAACAATCGAGGGAGCCAAACAACAAACGTAGCAAACAGACTTGAGGAAATGAATTGTCTATGTATATATATATATATATATATATATATATATATATATATATATATATATATGTATATATATATATATATATATATATATATATATATATATATATGTACATATATATCTTTGTAAAAAATGAATTACGAAAATAGACCTTACTGCTTCGAAATAAAGCTGCTAACTATGTCAAAATGTTACTAATGTGCGGTAGACTGTACCTGCAGAATGAACAGAATATAAGAATGTTGGCGCCAAAAAAAATGTATTTTGAAATTCAATGTTCTCTTGATTTCGAACTGGTGCATTATAAAACAATTATAACCTTTTTCTTTCTTTAGTCTACCTACATAACTGGCAGCTCGATTTTTATTTATTTTTTCCTTATATCTGCAAGTTGAATTTCTAAGTTAATTTTACATAGGTAATTACTGTACCTATTTAAAACATAATTGACCTTATTGAAGTGAAACTTCTTTAGGCGCATGAGGGTAAAATTTTTACAGATGAAACGTCACGCCGGTATGCAACGGAAGTGGCGGAAAAGAGAGAGAGAGTGATCGAGACTGATTGAGAGAGAGTAAGACAGGGCGAACGTAGCATGAGCAACTAGCCGTGGAGTGAGAGTAGGGAGCAAGCGAGTGAGAAAGATTGAGAGAAAAAGTGAGACAGAGCGAACGTCGTATCACGCATAGTGCTATGGAGTGTGAGGTGGGAGAGAGCTATAGTGAGAAAGATTGAACAAGAGAGAGAGAGAATACGGGATATCGAGAAAGAATACACGCCCTATTGGTTGTGTATTCGTTTACTAGTTAATTATTAGAACTTTAGATGGCATTTCTGTCGCATAGCGTAATATTTACAATATCATTAGGCACTTCTACAGTGAATAAACAGTAAGTGAATTTTATAAATAAAAACTTTGTGAAAAACTTTGTGAAAAAACTTTGTGAATAAATTTGTAAGTTGTCCTGTATCAAGCAATTATTCGAAGTAAGTAATATATCTGTTATCTTTTTGTTTATTTACAATTTTTTATGATAATTGGTTTGAAGGTTAGGTAGTTTTAATATTTACAAATAACATGTGGTATTTCAACTTGCCACTCGTCATTTGATAATTTAATAAATCATTTACCATAAAATAAAAATATTTCATAAATTCGCTTTTCTAAATTTTGAATTCAAAAACAAAACTTAATTAATAATTTCTAATATTGACAAAAAACACGTGGCATTTTTATTTACAATTCGTCATTTGAGATTTCAATAAATCATTGTGCATAAAATACTAATAACAATATTTCATAAATTCTTTTGACGAAATTTTAATTTAAAAATTGGAATTTCTAGAGTTATCATTAAATTACAAAAATTTTGTATATATTTAAATTGGATTAGGTATTTTTAATATTTACAAAAAATCACGAGGAATTTTAATTTAATATTCAACATCTGAGATTTGACTATATTATTTTTCAAACAATATAAAATAAATTTATTTTAATAATTCTCTTTAATTATTTTTATTATTAAATATTAATTTCAAATAACTTTTCATTTTCAGATTGCAATGCCAAAAAGAAGTTTCACTTCTGACATGTGTACTTTGTACGCACGCATGTTTTTTTATAAAAATCTCGACGGTTAGCAATTGATTGGCAGATTCTTATTTCAATTTGTCTATAAAGAATTTGAATTTAGAAGTTTCTTAGCAATTGCTTAACACCGTCGTCGTAACATTTTGATAAATAATGCAAAATATTTCCAGTTTACCGTTTTATTATTTTGTTGAGGAGGATTTTGATTCATTAATAATTTTACCTTACAATGAACTTTACAAAGAGCTAGCTAAATGTAAATATGTACGTTATAAATTTTTATTTAAATAAAAAATACTATTATTTTTGAAGGGCAGAGACAAGTGAACTCGGGTCAAAAGCCAGACAATGTTAATACGGTTATAAAGGACGCAGAATATTTAATATTATAGAGCTTATGACAACAAAATAATGTGAGCCTTCATCATAGCCAATATCTTGCACGTGACAAGCCTGCCTACAGATTACCTGTACGCCGCACGCAATCAGAAAACCAATATCGCAAATTCCCGGAGGCTGTAATTAAGTTGTTCTAGCTAGCCCCAAGCGTTTATTGTTTTGTATAGCCTACATAAACGCATTTTAATAGGTTATCAGCTTCTACTACATAATCCCCTTGAGTGTTCATAAGTTATTGACCTTTTATTATCCTGGCGTAATTAAATTTTAACGGTACATTCTAGTCTGACAGTTTGTGGCTCTGAGAGACGACAATTATAATCATTTATTAATCTATCGTGTTCCTCATAATAAATAAGCGTAAATATATATGAAATAAAAAAAAACTAATTGCTAAAATTCAATTACTCAACGCCTACAGACATGTCTTGCATGCTCGCGTTACACGCAATTTTATCCCCACGCACTAGAGGGTTAAACAATTTCACGAATTTAATTTCAGTAGCATTTCAAAAAAGGTCGCATATTCAAATGCCACTCTGACATTTAAATATTTTTAACGTTCTATTTTGTATCTGTGGATAAAAAAGACGATCGTTTTTCGGATATTGTTTTTGTGTGTGCTATTTTCTGTTCAATTTTTTACTGCAAAAAGTGTGATTATTAAGTTTCGATCGACTAGTGAACCTTTATAGCGTAGTTTAGGGATTTCCAGAGGGCTATAAAAGTGTATAGAATAAATTGCTTGCTAACCGTAAGGGAAATAGAGCAAGCGGGTGCATTGGCCGTTGCCTCGTGTTTGTTGGTATAGTCGTGTTCATTTACGGCACATCTCACTATGTGCTACACTGGCCGGCTTGTAACGCCGGGAAATGCACCAGTTTGTGACACTCCCAATGAAAATGGTTCGTATAACTTTATTTTATACTTTGTTAGATTATTTCTAAGTATTACGTTAGAATGTTTATTAGATAATTCCTATAACGGTAGATGTGTGTTGGTTCAATTAATATAGAAATAGCTAATACGCTAAAATATCTGTAATGAAATCCAGTTGGATTGGCCTCGAATTTTGACAGTACCTGTCTTGTCAATTACTTTTTCTTCAATTAAGTATGCATGTATAAATTGTAATGATTTACAGCCTAATTAAATTCGATACAGATGCATCGCATACAGAAATAACTGGCGTCGCAAAACTCACAAAATTTGTACCCATAAGTTGTTCCCAAAAATTGACCGCGACCCTCAGTGATGAGGAAACTGACGCAAGGAGGAGTTAAATTCGGAATCGTAATCGAAAATAAAAGTTAGATCTTAGGGAACATTGGTAACGTAAGAAAGTTTGTGTTACGATAGGACCGTTTACGACCACGCCTTGTTAAAGAATGCCAATTTATTGTTGTCCAGAGCAGCGTGATATCTTGTTAGTAGAAATTTGAAATTTATGGTAAAGACGTCCTTTAATTTGACGATATCATGTGTGTCCATGAGCAGTCCTATTAGTACTTGTAAACAAAACATTTCAGTATATATAGGTATTTATTTTATTTTAGGTACCTACATACTGTCACGATTTGGACGATACTCTGTTCTAAAGCGTAGACCACCCAAATTTACAAACACAAATAAAAAAAAAGTGCATTAATTTGGTTTGGAAACAAAAATTAGAATTTGATACATTTGTATCTTCAAAAAAAAGCCGTAAATCAGGTGTCGGAAATGATATTTATGTCATTGAGGGCGACAGCTGTTTGAATTTATGGCTTGTTAGCTTCTGCCCCCGGATTTGTTCGCCTTCTTTGTAAGATTATATTTCTTGTTCCGCAGTTGATTTTATTTTACTAATTACAATAAGATCATTGTTGTTCGTTCACACTTTAGTCACGTTTACAACTTAAGGATTATAAAAGCTACATAAACAATTTGTATTTGTAACTTGTAAGCCATAATTTTTAATGATTTATTTATTTTTGTTGTTTGTTTATCGTACAACATACTGTATCAAAATATACTTTAGTTATTTTTTGGTCGTCGATTGATCCTTTTTCCGCGGCAAATAATTATTAGATGAAAAAATATTACCATTATTGTAATGTAACATGGTCTCGTGCATTAAGAACCTGCGCCGAATAGTCCTTGGATTTTATGTGTAACCTACCTTACTTGAATCAATATAACTATCTATGTCTATCTATATCTATAAATATAATAAAAGATATTATATCAATAACTATTTCCCGGTGCTCAGATTGTCTGTTAAAGAATGCATCAAAGAATACTTAACTGTCATAATTTTGAAAAACCGTTGAGTGCACTTAGCTATGTTTAAACTCGCTATTATATCGAGGTGATAAGAAATAGATATTTAAATTTGTAAAACTCAAATTCATCTGTATACCTACTTACCAATTGTTACTTTTGACGTATAAAAAAAGGGGTAACCATGGCGAAATAAGGTATCCATAGCAACCAAATAAACTTAAAAAAAACTATTTGTCGCAGTAAACAGCTCGGTCGTTGTACGATTGGAAATGAATGTTCTGCAAGTTCAAATCCAGTTGTTACTATTTTCTACTTTTTCTAGGTTCCTATTTTTTCAAGAATTTGATCGTTTTTATTTCTCCAAGTTCATATAGATGACTGACATCAACGCGAAGAACGTCGCGGCTACATAAACGTAATGTCTTAACGCACTTAGTACTTTTTAAAGAAAGATACAATGCAGTCAGTGCACTAGGCTCTTATAAACATATCACACAGCATACCTACCTAACACTGCAATCCCTGTAACAAGGCCTGCACTTAGTACAACAAGGCAATAACTGAAACGCCGACTTTGCGACAGATATTGTCAATGGTTTAGTTTATTCCATTACGGGAGCTTTACAATCTCTTTAAATAGTGTCATTTTGCATTGGTGTAGTCTGTGCGGTTGTCTTTAACTAGTGTGTTTTGTGAATACTTTCCCGCTCTAGTAGGTTTGTATCAGATTTCGTATTAGTTGAGAAAAATTGATACGGGTATTCACGTTTCTGCAATAATAATTAACAGCCTATAAATGTCCCACTGCTGGGCACAGGCCTCTTCTCATGTAGAGAAGGAACGAGCATTGATCACCACGCTTGCTCATTGCGGGTTGGCGATTTCAGATTCCAATTTTTGTAATCGAGATTTTCACACGATGTTTTCCTTCACCGATTTGTCAATGATGTCTTAGAATAATTAAGAAAGTACATATAACTTTAAAAAAGTCACATTGGTTGTGTTTGGTTTGTTATAGGTTCGAACCTGCAACCTTGTGCACACATTTTTTTTTATTGAACTACTAAGCCACCACGTTTCTGTAATGGGCATAATTATATCATACAAGCTTTGTTATAATGGTCTTCTTACAGCACAAGTTTACAGTGTCCTAAGTTATGTTTTAATAGAAATTGTATAGGTACATACAATATAAAGAAGTACGAAAGTATATTATATATATAATTTTTTTAACTCTCAGACCCGGTCAAGTATGGTTTACTTTGTGTTGTATATGCCTTATCATTATCCTCGTTATTATTATTATTATTGTCGGTATTTAATTACGAAACATTCACAACAAACTAGTTATGTGTCGTAAAAAAATGATAAACATTTTGCGGTTGAGTCCTGTACGTCAATTTGACTATAAATTTTTGTCTGGTCGAAAATTATACCTTTATTATATTTTTTTTTAACTTTATCTGTTAAAATAAATAAATTATTTAATTTTATAATAAAGTCACTGTTCACATCACCAGGATATGTATGTATTTATAAAAATTTCCTTACATTTACACTTTTATGACAAACATTATTGTAAACGAAGTCACAAACTAAATAATTGTTGTTATCACATTAAGCTTAACTAAATTATCTAATTGCTGATCAATTGAATTAATCGGCGGCGTGTACCGCCTTCGTTTGGACAAACTTAAGGCAATTGATCCTCAATAAAGTGCGTTTAACAGGCCGCGGTAACCCACACAAACAGCGATAATCCAACTGAGCCAACTAATACGCGTTTGTTAAGTGTACGATACAATTCAAGTGTTTATTTACACTGTATTGATTTAGGTGTCTGAAATTTGTATTTAATCCGATTTTATTAACGAATTATGGGCCGGGGCAGTTTTATGTTCAATTTAACATATTTCTTGACAGACGTTTCCATAGCTCAAATGCACCAGGTTTTGCGTTACTTTGCATAAGTATAGGTAGCAAAATAAAGACAGGTAGACCACTTAAAAAAAAAAGCATTTAGTATTTTTTTTATGGAAGTTTCGGAGCTTGTATTATCAACACAACACATCTGTAACACGTATAACATACATAGCATAAACACATTTCTGGCTACCCATAAAAAGCGAACATTTTCTCGAAAACGAGTTACTGCGAAATGTGACATGACAACGCGAGCGATAGTGTTACATTGTAGCAGTGTTCATATGGCAGTATTCAAAATACATAAGTTAGTACATGTGCTCCTATTCTACCGCGTTAATATTTATCAATTTTTCGGGCAATATAAGCAATTCTGTCTGAAGGAGATACGGGAAGCTACTAACGTAGATTTGGCGTGGATTATCACTTGCAAACATTGATATACAAATGTAAAAAAAAATGTATAAATATATATGTAAAAAAAAAGTGTATAAATATGTATGTAAATGTTCTGTAATAAGATCTCCTTAACACGAGGTTACCTCACAAAATATTTTGGAAAGCATTCGCAATAACATATCATATTTTGACTGTTATTTTGTTTGTTCTTTGTGGAAATTCTTCCAAAAACTTATAAAATTCAAGAGTCAGACATGCAGCCGTTCTGATATTAAATATTTGCGAAATGACGGCGCATCCGTACTGCATACAGCTCTTCACGTGCTAGAGGTATCGGGTTGCTCGTTTCACAGTTCATTCACACACATTGCAATAAATTCTCGTTTTCCGATAGATATTTCGACATTTTGACTATAAATCCCAGCGGAACCCGTGACGTTTAATCTAGATATAACCAGTCAACCAGTGTGATGTTACCATTTTCTTAATAGTAGAAATTTCATTAAACTATTCAAAATAGTTAAAAAATCTTACCTATATATACATACACAAAAGGAATAATAAAATAAACTAATCTAATTAAAATATAAACCTAAAATATGGCATCAAAAATTTCATCCACATCGCTGTCCACTGGGAGTGTTCCTAAAAGGTTGGCGGCATAGCCACGTTGCATTGCAATGCTTATCCTCTGTCCAAGATAAAAGCCAGCCCTTGGGTCACGCGTAGTGTCAACAAGGCGTTTGGCTAGATCTTTAAAAAGCATGTGCGCACTCGGACCCCACGGACCTAGGGCCAAACGCCTCGAATATATAACTTCCAACTAGGTTGTTATATTTCCGCCGTTTGAGGTTCTCAACAGCCGCAGCAAATACTAAAGTAAATATGGTTTCAAATTACTTGTTTTAATTGTCGACCGATGTGATCTTCATGTAATTTGAGGTTGTGTAATTGACCCAGCTTACATAAATATTAACTGGCTTAAAATGTAATCAAGAAACCGTTTTCGTCACGTCTGGCCCCAGTTGACCTGACGGTCACACCTTGTAGTTAACCCATCCAGTCACCCGTGAAAGAAGCCTCACCATGGTTGAGTGGTGCCCTAATAATAAACTTAAAACAAAATGTAACACCACTCACGTAAGCAGGATATACGGGAATGTGTCCGAAGCTTTTTGTTGGTATTAAATCGTAGGCATGTAGAGTAATGTCTAACTAAAGACATAAATAACGATGTCTTGACTGTACATAAAAAAAAAAACAATAATTATGTGTAGTAGATCATAAATGTGATACCGAAAAAGGCGGCTTTATCCCAAAGGGCAATTTCTCTCAGGCAAATATTGGACGAGAAATATTATTGTGCTTATTTCATATCTTACTTTACTCGGTAAACAAAAAAGTAATCACCGAAGTTCGAAGTTGAATACTAATTAACAGACGTCAATATCGAACCAGTTTCGGGGACAAAACTAGTTTTTGTTCAGAAAATACCTATAGACGACGTTCCCGAAATAACATTGGCAGGTCCTTGAGAGCCGCATTGTCTTCCACATTAGGTAAAGGCATGTTCCTCCCCCTCCCTCTCGCTCCTACAAAGGTCCTCCTCTCCTCGTTTTGCAGACTCACGTGTCGAGACAAGTCCCAGTAAATTATGATACGGCGCGGATGTAATGTTTTTACTAAAGCTGTGAGCGTTGTCAGGCGAACGGAGATCGCTGATTGAAAAATCGTTGGTAGGAAATTTATCATACGTATATCACCTCTTATATTTTGTAAACATAAGAATAATTAAGAAGCCAGTCAGGGGTTTTACGACGCATACCTCTTGTCTTAACTACGTGCGGTTCGGGACATCGTAATTATTTTACGACTGCTTAAATGCAGAATACTTTCTCGTCCCTGTTTTATGCCAACTTGCATTTGAGAATATGCATGTTTTATTACATACAGACGCACTTTTGGGAAGTCAATAAATCCCTTATTGCCGAAAATCTTGAACTAAGTGGTTTTCGAGTGTTTGTGACTTGTGTTAAGCTCGTGAAGCTACAACTATCTTAAACTTGGTCACTACTTAAACTCGTGGTTTCGGTTAACGGGCAAAAATACTTAATAAGATAGTGTTGCAAGTGTTCCGATAGCTGAGTACCTCAATGTTGCCTAATAAATCATCACTTATCATTAGAAAGAAAAGTTTTTTAGGTTTCGTCGACTTATTGAAATTGTTGAAAAATTAGTTTACTGTCTGGTCTAACAGTAATTTCATTGAAACACCAAACAGTATCAATATTTTCTTATTTATTAAATACTTCATTCACTGTAAGGTACATAGGAGGACTTAGTGCCAAAATGCACTCACTACCAGTCGACCTTATAGTACGAGAGCTGACGACCAAAATTTTTGTCTCATAGCAATACGGCCAAAACCGCATCAAATCGATAGATACGATTATCCTGAACTCGAAAATACCAATATCAGACATTTTCCGCGTAGCATTTGATCTGACCGAATTTTCAAAATTGTCAAAGAATTTTACCGAACTGCATCATAGCAATATGTCTGATTTGCAGACTGTAGTTGAATGATAGTTCTGAGATACCGGAAACATATTTTTCAGACGTTAGTGGTGTAGCGCAAACCCGTAAAATCACTTAAAAAAATAAAAAATGAGACAAAAAAAATGTCTCATAGCAATACGTCTGAAAATCTTTTTTATTAGTAAATTTTGGTTATTTGATGCGAACAAAACAATTTTCAGACGGAAATGTGAACGCATTATATTTTGAGACCGTTTTGAAAATGTTAACAAATTTTACCGATCGGTATCATAGCAATATGTCTGAAAATTGTTGGACATGATAAAATAAGTGGTCCACATGTGCAAAAAATTTATATCAGACAAATTAAGTGTAGCACCTTCTCTATCAGACAACTTTTCGATACTCAGATATCATTTAAAAATCGTATTGAGGCATCTTGAATTTTCTGTTACAAACCAATGAATACGTTGCGACCCTGAATTTATTAGATGATAATTAACAAAGAATTTACCCGAAACCGTAACATTGAAGTTGAAGGACTGAAATAAATCGCACAATTTATTTTCGTTTTTGGGAGTATATGCTACACTTAAAGTGTCTGAAAACAGGTTTTTGGTAATCATGGCAGCAATACGAAAAGTTGAAAAAAAAAATTATCCGTATTGCTATGATACAGGTCGGCTAAATTTGTTGACATTTTCAAAAATGCGCTCAATCTATATGCTACGCGCAAAATGTCTGAAAACAAACTTTTTCGTAATACAATTATAAAATCTATGTACATTTTCACTATCAGACGTATTGCTATAATACCGACTGTCTTTTTTTTTTGACACAGCAGAAATGACCTCCCACGCAGTTGCTACACTTTCGACCGTTACTACACACCTAGTCGGGTTCAGAATCATACAATCTAACGATTTTATAGGGTTTTTGCCGTATTGCTATGAGACATGGTTTTGGTCGTCAGCTCTCGTACTATTAGGGTAAGGCAGAGACAGGAACGTTGTAGAAGCACTCAGTATTAATTAAAACGAAACGTGCCTTAATTAAACTAAATTACCCATGTTCCATATTAAACGCAAATATTTAGAATAAAGGCAAGCAATATGACGCTCTATTTAAACTATGAAACTAATGCATTCGAAAAGGAAATGCATGTATGAATAGATAAAATCTCTGTAGACTGCAAAATTGATAGCATATAATATACGACTATCTTTTTCTAAGTACGTAATAAAATATTAAGGCGAAGTTTGTTCTGCAACTGGCGCCCAACAGAGCTTCGTAAATTTTTAATGTATCATAATAGAACTACTTGCTTTTCTCTTAGTGAATAAAGATACTTGTAAATAGTAAATTTCTGTTTATAACGTTTCTTGGGTAATCTGGTAAATCGGCTTTAACCTGCCCGCCCACGTCAAACTTTTAGTAGGACCGATAATCGGGCCGATTTTTCGTTTTTTTATTTCTGACCGACTTTTTGTAGGTCTTGTGCGTTGCACTATTGCAATCAGTACGTTCTTCTTTTTCCTACAAAAAATCGGTTACCGATTATCGGACGTGGGCGAGAATTGTAGCTGATACAAGTCCGCACTGTTTTGTTATTTTGGGAACCGTATGAGATATTTGTCAGTAAACATTAAGTTGACGAGTAAGCAAGCCTTTATACACTTACTTTAACAAGAACTTGTATTAAAAAAGTCTTGGTGTAATTAACACGCACATGCATTCCGAGTCAATATTTTATTCAATTATATTTTACTTTCACTAATATACCATTACTAATTGTTACATTGCGTTTAAGTTTAACTAAAGAAACAATAATGCTACCACATAACTCGGCAAGCCATAATGACCGCATTGAACATCTAATTGTGTTTATTTTTTTTTGAGTCGGTTTGTTTGAACTTAATAGTTTAAGTTCCTTTGCTACTGTTTTACACAGCTCCCCCTTAAAACATTCAATACGTAATGTATAAGTATCTAACATACAATAAAACAAGACAATTACCGTGTAATTATTAACGAGCAGCTATAGTTCATTTTTAGGGTTCCCTGTTAATAGTATACGCAAAATACTAATGATGATAGCAGAAAATACTTTGTCTTTTAAAACTTTGTAGAAGAAAACACTTCTAAAATCTGTTTCTGAAATGACTTAGGGCAATAATTCCAGTGAAAATTACTGGAAATTCACCTTGTTTTTCTTTGGCATACCGTTGTGTTTGCCTTGAAAGTGCAAACCAGCTTTAATTTTTTCCTAAATAAGTCACGGCTGTATAAAAGTTATTATGATATGCAGCTGTGTTTTTGTCATTATAAAGCTCACACAATATGTTTTCTTAAGGATTTGATCATGGTCTGAATCCAGTACGGAACCATCGGCAAGTGATTAAAACTAACTTCCATGTCGTTTTTACGGCACGGTATCGTTTTGATTCCGTGCACACAAATCGCAGTAAAACCATAATGCATGTATAATGGGCGTTTAATTGTCAGTACGTCTGCACACTGGGATTCCATGCTTTCATCTCGTATTGTTTTTATGTAGAAATGTAGGTATTTGTTATGACGACCTCAGATCGAGTGGCGCACACACCGGTTTTCATGGTGTCGCTAGCTCTGAGGTCCCGGGTTCGATCCTCGGTTTTCTACATTGTCTAGTCTCTGGGTGTTTGTGGTACCTTCGTGGTCCCTGATTCTATAACACAAGTGCTTTATCTACTTATTTTGGGTTCAGAAAAAAAATCGTGATGTTGTCCACATTTATTTATTTGTTACAATATAAACTTTCGCCTCCGCTAGTATCTGTGACAAATATTTCTTTGTGTCATCTTTTGATTAAAAATTTGCTTATAAACAAGGGACATACCCTTTTATCCCGATATGCCATAGCATGTTAGGTTAGCAAAAGCAACGAATTTTTCATACTTAAATCGTACCTACGACTTAATACCTGATCAAACGTTTATTTCCCCTTACAGCAAATAATGATCCCATCGAAAAAATTCTATTCATCCACGCGAGCTTATTATTATCGAATATATTTCTTATATT
This sequence comes from Diachrysia chrysitis, assembly GCA_932294365.1. NCBI lineage: Eukaryota > Metazoa > Arthropoda > Insecta > Lepidoptera > Noctuidae > Diachrysia > Diachrysia chrysitis. The sequence continues at coordinate 8,407,595 of OW028661.1, forward strand.
TCCTTATGTATTGCTCCAGTTCCGCGTAAAACTCGACCTTCAATAATATCGATGTCACATATTATTTACCTACTAAGTATTTGGGAAGGTAAATGGCATGCGATATTCGCGGCTCGTATTTGGTACGACATATTGCGGTTATTAATCGCGCCCATAAAACGTGTTTATGTGAACAGAAATACAATATATGGATAATTTCTCTTATAGATAGTATTTGTATTACCTGCAGATATATTTTACGTCTATGTTGGTATACATGCTAGGTTTGTATGGCGCACTATTTAGTTGCATAACTCAGTTTTATAAATAATGATTTTGGCCATGTTTTTTTTTTTTACTTTCGTTTATAAGAGAATGATAGGTTTGACGTAGACATAACGATTAGTGTGATTGTGTGAAAAGTGTGTGATGTTAATATTCGCCTTAAATTATTTCTTGGTTTTTCATTTTTCTCGTGAACCTTACTAAAAGTCGTTTAAATCGATTATTAAATATGATTCTTAAAATATAGTTAAAAATTACCTAATGATATTTGAGGTTCTGAATGTTAGTCCACTGTCACATTTGGTCTTTGAGCAATGAATTAAAACTACCAATGAGTTTTTAATAGCATTTCTTTATACAAAATTTCTGTAAATGTAAGTTCTTATCTTCATGGGAACATTAAAAGTTGAATAACACACTTTGTTTTAATAAATTTAACTTGTACAGTTTACGCATAAAACAATTTACCAATTCCACGACAAGCATTATATCCTCCAAGCAATTAGTTATCTTCTTTACACCTGGAATAAAGACTTTGATCTTCAACACAGCCACATAGATAGTAGCTCAATTATTACACCGGCGATTATTCTATGTACGTATAAAATACATATAAATTATTTGTTATTATAATATGCATATGCCTTTATTTACGCTAGACATGTACTGATCTAAAGCATTGATTTGAATACCCGGTTCTCAAGGGACCGAGACGCCTGGTTACGGTAGTTGGCCCTCGTGTGAACACCTCCTTATTTGCTCCCATATCTGGTAAAAGCATTGTTACAATACATGTAATATACTTTACATGTGAATTCTCCTTAAACCTCAGACTAGTATAACCTTTAAATCTTAAGCTATAAGGATTATTAACGCCTGAAGCTTTGTAATCATAAAACTGTTATAACGAGCAGTTAAGGCGAAGTACAAGAAGACAAAATATACATAAATAAGCGTGTCATGATTACTAATTAGTATCTAATCTGTATTCTGTGTTACAACCATTAACAAGTTAATAAAAGTAACCTAATAAACGTTGGCTGGTAATAAATGAGGTGGGAATGTACAATGCTTTATTCATGGATATTTCACAAAGGAATTTATTAGAGACAAACACCAAATACTAAAGTACGGGGATTATGTAAATGTAATCTTGGCTTGTAAAGGCTCTAAAGCTTCGAAAAAGGAATGGATATTTCCACAAACAAAGGAATATAGGTAACTACATTAAGGGCTTATTATAACTACTTGATTGTATGATTTTTTTTAGTAGTTGCCGTTGCCATAATAATGATTAATCTAACACTATATCAGTATTCAAGCCACAATAATAATGATCCCTGACGCATAAATACAGTAGGTAGTTTCTTTAACACCTCATAATTCGCACTTCAACAGAAATATACGCCAAATAAAGCACAATTTCTCGATTATTTTTAAAAACATATCTCAGTAATCTTGTTTAAACATTACAACGGTCGAGACGTTTTCTTAACGCCCACATTACTCTCCGGATTTGTCCTCATCACAAAATGAGAAATACGGAACCCACAAGCTTTCAGTGGCGCTAATTTAAAAGGTGGACGTCTGCCTGTCAGAATCTGGACGCTACGCTTACAAAGTGAGACTTGTCACGAGTTGATTGCCGCCGCATGTTTAACGACTTTGTGTATAGGATGATACTATTTTGTGCTAAATTAACCTATTTTCGCATTACATATTTTTTATTTTACTAAAATCAGCCTGTAGACGTTCCATCTGAAAATCTTCAAAAATCGTGACGTATATTCTGTTAGAGTAGTCATTATGTATTTATGTTGGGAAATAGAATATAATTAAGTACCTAGTTATAAAGAAGAAGGTAAATATTCTTTATATACAAGTATGTTGCATCTTTATGCAGGTTGTATCAGTCTTTAAGACTATTCCCAAGTGTAAAAGTCGTATCCAAAGACAACTTATCAGTACCTATTCTGCTAACAATATAGGTATCTAAGTTAGAAAATTTAATTTACATGAGTGTTCTTGACTCGAGAAAATATCTAGGTTTAGTTATCTCTTGCGTCGTTAGAATAACCTAGCATAACATACATGCGAAGTTTTTATGTATCTTGCAAAAGCAAAGCGACAGCAAATTTTGTACAATCATTCCTGTCAAATAGCTGATTTGTATAACGTTATCGCGATACGTGGTACGATGTGATTTGACAGCAATAATTGTACAAATTTTGTTTTTAATTGCTGTCTCTTTGCTTTTACGAGATACGTACCGTAAAAATTCGTTTACAAGTAAAAGAGGCCTGTTAATAAAAGCTCCTGGACTATAAACGATGTTATACGTCGCCTACGCCTCATTCCTGTGTGGGTTTCTTTTTACTCGCCCTAGGTTTTCTCGGCCGGTTCGCCTACACTTTATTTCTTTCCAATTCAGCGAAATGTCGCAATTGCTTAGATATACGGAGCTTTCTTAAGCTGTTTTGAGTTTTATTGGGTTACTTCAACAATGTGATTGTACGTAAAAGATTGGACGTACAAGTGATGACTGAGTTTAGTGTGTATGTTGCATTTCATATTATGAAGGGAGTTTTTTCAGTAGCTTATTTACTGTTATACTGTTACACATTCCTATTGTTTCAGTATGGATAACAGCCTCATGAATTTTCTTACACCAAGTTTAGGCAAGTAAATTACAAAGCGTAGGTACCTCTTTAAAATAAATTTGTACTTATCTTAGAAATCCAAAACTACGGCTAAAACAGTTCCTCATACCCTTCTATTTGTAATGCCATAACAGCAAAAGCAGCCGTACTTCATTAAATTAACTAACAAATCATTACCACCAAATCCAAATGAAAACTTCGCATTGATATAAAAGTATATTCTAATCGAATTCCATTTCGGTTGATAGAATTAGGATACTTGAATGTCCGTATTAAACCGGTGAGTTTGAATGGAGTCTCCCTTCCCCTATACCCCGGGTTGGGTGAAGTCGGGTCCCTTGTACCGCTGTGTCGTGGGTAGCGCCTGGCGCCACAGACCCGTTTCTGTTTTGATACAAGATGAAAGCGATTGTTAGGAAAAAGTTTTCAAAGTATTTTGTATGGTGTTCATTTGTTTATTGATATGGTTTCCAAAGTTTTGATTTGGACCAGTTCCTTGAAAGTTATGTAACTTGAAGAGAAAAGGTTTTTTTTTACGAAGAGACTTATATAAAACCTTTAAACAATGGTGCTTTAGACGTATGTATTTCGGAAGTTTATATTTTGGGAAACACTGCGTTGATTTATGTTCTGTCAAGAAACCCCTAAAAATAGCAGAATTTAATTTAATACTCGATTATAATGCATTACTTATTTAAATATATTATTATTAAGTTTCAAGTCTCTTGATCCTTGCACCAATCGTGGTTTGTCCCATAGGAGTCCGCTTTTCAATTTAATGTATAGTTGCGTCGCACTCTCTATATCAAATTTAACGAGGACTCATTTCACGCACAAGGCGTTGCATTTTGGCATTAAAAACTAAGTAAATCAAATGAAAATAGCCACGAAGTCTGTGATAATGCTTAAAAATAAAAAAATAAAAATTAGGTACTCCTTAAATTTTGGGTAAGTAATAACTTTCAAGACTTCAAGTATTAATATAAAACCACTTAGATAAACATTCGTAAAGCCGATATTCTTTCTGTTATTACTAGATTGACAATAGAAAAATCCGCCTAAGGCACTTTTCAATAAAACATCAAATCAAGTTAAAGCCCTCACAAAGACTTCAGTGGAAAGAAATTTCATTAGACACATTTTTCAATTTAGGCTCTAAACTCGCTGAGGCACATTGAATAATAGATTATACGCAACAGATATATTAGGGGATCACCCAAGAAACGAAATGACGTAAAAACAAACGCTGCGACTGAACACGCGAGTGCGTGTCTGCAGTGCTTAGAGACTTGTTTTACGTAGGGTTGGCAGGTACCTTTAAAACAAGTCCTTTTTATTTTGTTCTTATCTTCATAGTTTTTCTTATAAAAGAGTTCTTTAATAGGTATAAGTAGAACTTATGTAAATACAAGTAATACATAATAATAATAATAATAATAATAATAATACCCCTCGGGGCATGCCGTTACCTCATCATGAGAATAACGCAATACCTGAGGGCATATTAACTTGCTTTTTTCAACTTTGAGATATAAATAAAAAATGTATCTTAAGGTCTATGTAGGAGCATACATCCGCAGGGCAGCTGGTGGCGAGCTGTTTGTGAGTAGCGACACAACGGACCTGAGTGCCCCAGGGAGTCACTCCTTAGGAGGGCTCCCAGCTCTTTCTTGCCTTAACTGGCTGGCTAGAGAGGGGTCGCTAGAGCTATATGCTCGGGGGTGGAAGTGTCTAATGGCGTAATAGCGAGGAAACCCGCTCCGGGTCCGCTACTGTGACCCGCGATGGTGAAATCGGGGCCGCACCGCTCGACACCCCTAGCCGCTCGCACTGGTGTTGCCTCCTGCTGCCTATCGTGGCGGTTATGTTGGGGGGCCCATCCGGTGAGCTGGCGAGTCACCACCTGCCTATTTGATTGCATTAACATGTATTAGAAGGCAGGTGCCATAGTTTCCCGATTTATTTCTTATAACCAATCCACTAACATTTACCTACACATAACCTAAATTTTTATTTTTCATTCATAATTTACAATAGCTTTGTATCTACTTTGGACCGTTCATATCTGTTCTTCCATAGAGCAGAGGTGGATGGGCCCTAGTAGATGCCCCATCCCAGTTTAGAGTAAAGTTCTCAACAAGGCCACTGCGTGTTGGACCTGTGTCCCCACGTAAGCCTTTCAAAGGACCGGGTATTCTCGATACTGAGGGTAACCCGTGAAAAAAGAGAGATACAGATAATAATAATAATTTAGAATCGGGCTCGCTCCCACAGTTCCTAACCACAGGCTCTACCCATCTGCTCCACAAAACAGGTAGTACCACGGACCCTAAGAATTATAGGCCGATCACCTGCCTACCAACAATTTATAAACTTCTTACATCCATTCTGAGGGCAAAGATTAACGATCATATTGATAGTAATTCTGCCATGTCTGCCTCTCAGAATGGATGTAGGAATGGATCCCGTGGTACTAAGGAGCTACTCCTTATTGACAAGACCATTTGCCAACAGGTTCGCCGCTCTAAAAAAGATCTATCGACATGTTGGATAGATTATAAGAAGGCCTACGATTCGGTGCCGCATACATGGCTCATGAGGGTGCTGGAGTTGTATAAAATTAATACAACTTTACGCGCCTTCTTGGTGTCATGTATGCAGCAATGGAGTACGGTGCTTCACTATCCAGGATGTCGGGATATCCAAAAGAGTGGGGAACCAATTAGGATAGAACGGGGAATATTCCAGGGCGACAGTCTGAGTCCCCTGTGGTTCTGTTTGGCCTTGAATCCTCTAAGTACTCTGCTTGAGAATTCAAGGCTGGGCTATTCGTTGCGGAGAGGGAGCCGGGTCATCTCCCACTTGTTATACATGGATGATCTTAAGCTGTTTGCCACTAACAAATTGCAACTGATGAAGTTACTGAAGATCACTGAAAGCTTCAGTAATTCCATCAGAATGGAATTTGGTGTTGACAAATGTGCAGTCATGCATGTAAAGCGAGGTGGGATTATGGAATCCCAGGGCATACAGCTCTCGGATTCTATAAACCTAAGGTCGCTGTCTGCAACGGAGACCTACAAATACTTGGGTATGTCAGAGGCGTTAGGCATCAACGTTAGTGACATGAAACAGTCATTACAGACACGTTTCTTTGGCCGCCTGAACAAAGTACTGAAAAGTCTTTTATCAGGTGGCAACAAAGTGCGTGCCTTTAATGGTTGGGTCATGCCAGTGTTGATGTACTCCTTTGGTGTACTCAAGTGGACTCAGACTGAGTTAGACGCCTTGGATAGGAGAGTCCGAACATTACTGACCGCAAATCGAATGCACCACCCACGGTCTTCGGTAATGAGGTTATATATCCCGCGAAAGTGTGGGGGTCGAGGCTTTTTGAATGCTAAGACCCTCCATAATCGCGAGGTATGTAACCTCAGGGAGTACTTCCTCCAAGTTAACGTGGGGGTGCATCGAGATGTGGCGGTAGTGGATAAGGGCCTCACTCCGCTCTCCTTAGGCAAAGAGAACTGGGACAAACCTGTAGTGCTGAGTGTCAAAGATCGCAAAGATGTATGGCAAAGCAAGGAGCTACACGGGCGCTATTACCGGACTCTTCATGGGCCGGATGTAGATTTCTTAGCGTCCGTGGCCTGGCTACGCTTCGGTGATCTCTTCGGAGAAACCGAAGGGTTTGTATGTGCAATTATGGATGAAGTTGTCATGACGAACAACTACCGGAAATATATTGTAAAGGATGGTACAGTCGACATATGTCGGGCATGTCACTGTCCAGGTGAGTCCTTAAGACATATAATTTCCGGTTGTTCACGTCTTGCCAACGGCGAATACTTGCACAGACATAACCAAGTGGCCAGGATTATCCACCAGCAGCTTGCTTTGAAATACAAACTTGTTGAATCTGAGGTGCCGTACTACAGGTATGTTCCCGACCCAGTTCTCGAAAATGGTCGGGTCACATTGTACTGGGATCGATCTATCATCACTGACAGGACTATTGTAGCCAATAAGCCTGATATAGTGGTGATAGATCGATCAGAGCGCCGGGCAATGATTGTTGATATCACTATCCCCCACGACGAGAACCTCGTGAAAGCTGAAAAAGAAAAACAAATAAAATATTTGGATTTAGCGCACGAGGTTGTCGACATGTGGGAGGTGGACTCAGCAATCATTGTCCCGATAGTCGTTACAGCCAACGGCTTAATAGCCAAGAGCCTCGACCAACACCTTAAGAGGCTCTCGTTAGGCGTCTGGGTCAAGGGTTTGATTCAGAAAGCGGTACTTCTGGACACGGCGCGTATCGTGAGGAGGTTCCTCTCTCTGGGACCCTAACCACCGGCAGCTTGAGCCCTGTTTCCGATGCCGGTTGGAGACTGTATTTTATATTTTTAAATGTATATTATTTTATTGTTTTGATATATATTTAAAAATGTATTTTATATGTAATCAATTAAATAAAGGAAATAATAATTTATTTGCATTGATTAGTATTAAAATAAAATACAAATTAGTATTTTATTTTATTTAAATTTCTTTTATTTTAATAGATACCTACTAGCTGTTGCCTGTGGATCCACCCGCGTGGGTGTCGGTTTTCGCGGCAAAAAGTAGCTTATGTGCCTTTTTAGGAGCCAAGCTTACCTCATACCAAGTTTCATCCAAATCAGTTTAGCGATTCAGTCGTGAAAGCATAACAGACAGAAAGACAGTTTCTCTCGCTTAATTTATATTAGTATGGATTATATTGAGTGATCCATGGCCATATCTCTCAAAATTGCCTTAAATTAATTTTTACACCTCTGCTTATTTAAATGTTGTCTTGAATAGTTCGCTTTTTATATACATCTATTTTTTTTTCTATGTAATAATTCAGTAAATAATTGTACACTAAACAGGTTCCTATCTAACATTTATAAAACGACCATATCTGATTTTCATCTTAATGTTTACTTTTACCAACCCTAAGTAATAAGAAGCTTTTCATTCATGGACATTTTTTCCAACCGACAGGCGAAGATGGCGCTACGATACGAATGCGTCAATAGAGCTTACAGTTGATTCAATAATATTATTAGGTGTTTAGAGCGGCTTAAATCATTCCAGTTCACTGCAGATGGGTTATAAATTAATATTACAAGCAATGAAACGCGAGCTTTAATTAAGTTGATTACACTGTACTTAATTATTATAGGATTTAATAAGCTTTAGGCTCAGATTAGTGGTCTTTAAGTTCCAAGTCTTTAGATACATTCAGGTTTTTAATTCTCCTTCCGAAGTTGTTAAGTTGATTTTCTTATTTGTTTATCTCGATAGGTTTCTTTTATTAGATATAGTTTTAATCGAATCCTAATAGTTACTAATTACGGTATAATTTTATGGCGAATCCGCTTTTTATCTATCAAAAATCAAAATCTAAATATTTTTATTTCGAGTAGGCCTTATCAGCACTTTCAAAACGTTTAATTACTAGTTGCACGTTTTCAAAATGTCATTTCTATAAAGAAGAACCGGCATTAAACTCCAGGTAACTCGCTAAGTAAACATTGACTAAAAAAAATAAATTAGACATGACATTTTCCTAACTAAATATGTCGGCCCCGCCAGTAAACGCGGCGTCTGCGCAGACATTAAACTGACTGCAGTCCCGCAGATAATTAAGTTAGCACTTTACTAAGCACGTCGTTACAATGTTTAGTAAATAATTTCGCTAAACGATTGCGATCTCTTTGTTCTTATGAACAATAAGTTGTATCTGTCTCCTACAAATATGGTAGCGTGTTTAAGTTGTGGACATTGTAAATATGTTTTACGATTATCGACGTCTTGGTAAATACAGGGTGTTTGTAGGAGATGCAAGGTAAATACGTATGGTTGCAGTCCAGATTAGTGGATTGGACAGACCGCTATTTGTATTTTATTAAGGCTGATGTTTGTAGTTTAAGTGGTGTATTTATTTATTGGATTTCTCAATTTCTTGACTATGAACTTTCTTTGATCAATCTTCTCAGACTTAGCCCATAATTTGGTAGCGAAATTTAACCGTTGAAGATAAAATTACAATACTTCTTTGTTTCCTCTGATCTACGGCTGTGGGTACGTCTTAAAACTGCTAGCTTGTTTATATAATTCCTTTGATCCTTAAACATTTCGAATTAATTAAGTAAAATTAATTACAACGATCTGCTGTTGATCACAACAAACGAAAAGCAGATTACGTGAACTTATTAGTAGATTATACTAGCTTTTATCCGCGGCTCCGCCTGCGTGGATTTCGGGTATCGCAGTAAAAATGTAGCCTATGTCTTTCCTTGGAGTTCAAACTAATTTCATACAAATATTTATGATTGATTAAGCTGTGAAAGTGTAACAGACAAACAGAGTGCACAGTCCGCGTGGTTTGTCGTTTTTCGCAACAAAAAGTAGACTATATAGTACTATGTAGTACTTAGGATCCAAGCAAAGTTTTATCAAAATCGGTTCAGGGGTTTAGCCGTAGAAGCGTACCATACAGACAGACTAGATTTTCGCATTTATAATATTAAGTATGGATGTCACAAACAGCCTTAACTACCGTATTGCTAATTACTATACGTTTTAATTCCGCGTTCATTTATAGTCATCCTGGATCATTCAAGCCAATTATTACCCTAATTAGCGTAGGACTTGTTTTTCTACCTATCAAGGACTGTTCGCAGATGTGTTTTCCTGTAATCTTATTTTTGTCGGGTATTACCTTATGAATAACAAATTATTTCTATACAATATAAACAAGCGTGGTGATCAAGCTCCGTTCCATCTGTGTATAGTAAATTGAGGAGTCTTTGCCTTGAATTAAGACAATTACGGGCCGTAATATTATTTTGTAATTTTTTTTTTTAAATGAGCTTACACGCATAGTAACTCTAGCACGTTGCTGTTTTAACAAGGTGGCCAAGTAATAAATATACTTATGTAAGTCTTAACGGTTCTCTCTAAAGCGGTGTCTATAGAGACAGTTTCTTCACAGAAAATTTTAGTAAACATAAATTAGGGGTGTGGCCTATATTTCATATTTCCACTGTTTTTATTCGGCCAAACATTTAGTTTGTTTTCTAACAATGTTTTGTTCAAACACTAGCGCAGCAGACCCGGCTTAATTGAGTGTTCAAAAGTAAGAAATACATTTGTTTATACGGCGAGATTTAAGTACTTAGTGATGTTTGATATATCTTTCACTTGGGACTGTTTAATAAACAAGCATACTAAGTTGTTATAATTATAAACTTCTTGTACTTCGTACTACTTAACAATGTTGTAAATACCTAAAGTTCCCTGTTTTTTATAATTGATATAGAGTTTTCAATTTCTTACTTAAAAGAGGATCTATGTTTACATAATTCAATAGTTTTGTGTGTGCCTATATAGTTATAGATGAAACACAAATTATTCAGTGAGATTTTTACTGTAGACGGTGTTTTAAAACATTGACAACCTGCGTTTAAAATATAACATGATATGAAATAAACCGCCAAATATCTAGACAGGACAAAACTAACATTAAACCTCGAGTCACAATCGTAAAAATATCCTCACATCCGGTTCCTATTGTCTTCAATCCAGGCCGGTGCTGATTCACGAGCACAGCCGTATAGGCGCTCGTCCACACAGTAATTGTGCAAATAATGTGTAATATTGATAAGTAGCTAGTGCGAGGGCTCCACTGACGTATTTTATCCGCAAGTGACATTTCCGTTCGATAAGTTCTCTGAGAACGGAATGAACGCACTGATTATTATTTTGTATTTTTTTTTTCATACAAATCTCTGCTTGTTTCGAAATATAAAAAAAATCTTTACAATTTTTTTTTTTTTTTGGATTAACACTTGTAGGTGAAATGGTCCACAATAACTAAGAGGTACTGAAGTTAAGACGCCATTTTAACTTGTTTTGTTCAGGAAAATCAATGTCAATTACTCTTGTTATCTTTAGACAGGGAGAGTCGAAGGTTTTTAAAACAAAATGATCGTGTTATAGAAAACAGTGAAGCCCCAATAATATTGTACGATTCGAATTTCTTTTGAAGGAATTTCAATAATGAGTTTTTCCATTTAAAACCTAATAACGATTGAAAGCTCTTCGTTCGGGTCCAACATTGTATTGTCAATTGAACAAGCTCTCGCTCTGAAATCCAATTTGTCTTTATTATTTACCTTTACTATAAGAAGGTATTGTTTTTATTTTTAGCGTTATATGTTATTAAGCCAGAAACATTTATAAAAAAAGAATTTCATATGTACAGGTAGGTTTTCAATAAGGCTTTTATATTGGGTTCAGTTTTCAAAGTACTCCGTTGTAAACTAAGATTCCTGTATTGTCTTGGTAGACAGAACAGTTCAAAGACTAGCAATTTTAGATCATGATATGGCTTTCCGTCACGTTTAGTATGCCTTGGGTCGAGTGTTGTTAATAACAAAGAAGTTAAAAAAATTATGTAAAAAAAATAACATCATTCAATATCTATAAAAATTGAGGAAATTAAGAATCAAAAGTACTCATTTTGTACTTGCGTACATAAAAGTAACATTCAAATACACGGGTCACCTAAGTTCAAAAAAATATACCTATATACACAATTTTATAAAGCTTTTACAAAATCGTTTATTGAGCAAACACGTTCGTGCGTTAGAAGTAATAAAAACACTTATCAATCGCTCCGACGATAACATCGTATTTAGGGTGCCCGGGGGTGCAGGGCGGAGATCGATGTAAATTGATACGCTCACTGGGACGCTATTCTCAAACCCGCTCGCTATGTCAAACTAAACTTAAAGGAGAATACCTCGGATATTATCTTCAAACTCGCTCGAAATGGTGAGGAGAATGCCTGGGACGCTATCTTCAAACCCGCTCGATATTGTGACAAGTTGCCAATGCTTGTCTCCAACTGTAAGGAAAAAGGATGTCCGAAATATGGGTAACAAGTTGAGTTCTCTTAAACTATTTCAGAATTAAACTTATAGAAATATGGAAATTAGGTAAAGGAGACAAAAGAAACGTCGTCGTAGCAATCGTAACCTCGTTTAAAACGAATCCGTATAAACACAAAAAATGGCTCTAATTTTTCATTTAATGTGTCACTTGTCAAAGTCGATCAATGTCGACATAGTGACCTCAGACTATCGTCTTTGAGACAACATTGCTGCCCTCTAAGAGGATTATTTCATGTAATCATTTTATATAAAAATAGTATCAACTTTGAATAAAACTGCTGGTCAATTGGGGCGATTCGTTATGATGAGCATTGAATTACACTATTTGATTCGTTTCGGATAAGGACTGGTTTTTCCAACGCCAGATATTTTTTATATGAGGAATGATTTTGAATTTTGACAGTTCTTCCATACAAAATCAGCCCTAATTAGTTTTTTTTTTCTTTTTAGCAATAACTTACAATATAGGACATGGACATCATTGTTAAAAAGTAGCTTATTACCACGTCCGGTGAGCAATGTGCGTACGAATTAGATAATTAAATATCTGTATCTCGGACAACAGCGCTCTTCACTAGTAACAAATTGTACAAAAAAACATTCAATTATATGAAACTAGATGTTTCCCGCGCGTTGCCCTCGTGGACATCGGTTATCGCGGCACAAATTAGCCTATGTCCTTTCTCAGGCTCAAGAGCATCTGTGTACCAAATTTCATTTAATCGGTTCAGTAGTTTTGGCGTGAAAGCGCGACAGACAGACAGAGTTACTTTCGCATTTATGAGATTAGTAAAAATATCTAAAAATCAAACTATCAACCTATACTTGTATTATTTATAAAATTTTCTTAAATTTATTTCGTTATTTATTTGCAAATAACTACTACTTACAAATAAAAGCTTTATGTTGTGACGATCTATTATATTTCTAAATAGAAGATTAATGCATAAGATACGTTTATCATTAGTGTTGATTACCATGTTTACAGCGTATAACTTTATCTTTTTCAAAGGAATAAAGCGTGACCACCATCTAATGTATTCCGACACTTAATAACTTAAAATTACAACACTTATCTTTTCTTTATTAATTTAAGTTACCTCTATAATATAATAGAGTAAAGAATGCATCTTATTGTACAGATATAATTTTAATAAATTGCTTTTTCGACCCTAATGTAGCCCTCGGCGTGAAATGGACTTATCTCCTTACGTGGATTACATCATGAAGATTGATGTGACTTCTCACTTACGTACGGGTGACCTCTATCGAAGCTAGCTTATATAGAACTTTTTTCAGTAAATAGGAACTTGAAGTCATCAACCATAATATTAATAGTTAAAGAATTTTGTGTCATTTCGCTTCAATATTTGTCCTCGTCACACCTTTTCGCTGTAATGACGCCATAACATGACCAATGTATAGTTTTATTTGTACTCCTTAAACGTGGTGTTTAAATAGCGACTTGTGTGTTGTATTTACTTACTAAATATTGTAAGTTGTCACCCATTTTCACTCATTTCCGATTTCAATAGGTGCCTATGTGATTGGAATAGGTACCCATAGGGCCCAATGAAACATACACAAACTGTTATACAGACTTAACAAGTTGCTAAACATAAATAATGGTACACAAATGATTTCTGGTGTTAACTGTCACAGTAAATGAGGCATCTTTATGGTCTTGACAAAAATGGATTTTCCAGTCAGCTTGCTTTTTACTGTAACGATGTCTTTATGGGAAAGACTAAAGAGATAGCGCAAGGTTAAGAGTCCGTTTAAGTGTTAAGTGCAGTGGAAATATCTACCAGCGATCAAGTGCAATTTTATAAGCTTTCAAGTTAATATTGTAAGTGCAAGCCTCGTACAGAGAAATAAAAGAAACGAGAGGGCTGTGCCAAGATCTGAAGCACGTTCTCTAAATATTACGTATTCAGACAATGTTATTAATTATTTCAATAATAAGTCTTGAACGAATATTTTGTCGCAAAGCCAGTCTCAATCAGCGGGAACCGCGTTTTTTTTTTTAAATTAATTAATCAAATACTTAATAGTACTATGACAAGAGGTATTGTATTATTTTCATCCACAAATTAGCGCACTTTATAGGTACTCCTTGACTTTCGGAAAACCCGCCCAAGGTATTCAGCGTCGAATTTAATATATCCCGAAATTAGTTCAAGGACTCTTCGTACTTTTCTGGAGAGTGATTCAAATAATTGGAATATACTGGTATGACGTAAATCATGACGGTCGTGAAATAAAACTTTGTTAGCATGTTACAAACCGTTTTTATACTTGTTCTTATTGATTTATAGGAAGTTTATAACTTATAACTATAATTAGGTGCGTTTATCCCCAACAGGGGCGATCGTTACTGCGTCAATTAGAATAGAAGGTATTTGAGGGGATGAACCAACCCCATTATTGAGCTTAATTATTTCCCTAACCTAAATTGCCATATAAAGTCACAGGATCATATCTGAGAGGATAAAACAAACCTCTTTATAGAGCCAAATTTTGAACCTTATATTACCAGATAGTCATGTCTGGGAAAAGCTATTCATACTAACTAGTAAAATGTTATACAACCTACAAATAGTGTTTTTTTTTTCAAATACATACTATATAATATTGATAGTAATGAAATTATCTTTATTGTTTCAGACAAGATGGAGGAGCGGGAGAACACTCCGGACCACGGGGTCCCCGACATGACCATGATGCCGGAGATCACGGAGCAAGCCATTAACGCCAACCTCAAGGCGCGATACATACACGACCTCGTTTACGTATCCTTTTGTAAACCTAATTTAAAGAAGACAAATTAATCTGGATATCCCATAGACAGCGGTGTTCACAGTTCATCAAGTGAACCGTTTGCCCATTTGACAGGAAATGTCTGGTAACTATTTGGCATTATCGCTATTCCAGTTGTTGTGTCAGGGTCTTTATTTTAATCTATGTATAACACAGTCGTGTTAGTTACACCATTTATAACTCAAGTACGGGTGGACCGATTTTATTGATCTTTGTTGGGTTCGTCTCCACCCCGAATAGCAGAATAATTATAAAAACATAGGAAAATATCAAGAAAAAATAGTATGTCCTGCGGGAACGGGGACTACTTACGCCTTTGAAACTGCAGGCCACCGCTAGTAAAATATAACTAAAGACACATCAGAAACCTGCTATAAAATATGCATCAAGACGAGACGAACACAATGCCAACAACCATCTAAGTCAAAGATGGCTATAAAGAGAGATGTATCGTCCTTTCTCCGAATTAATATGAAAGCCATATTACACATACACTGCATGTTTTAATAACTACTATGTACCAGACTTGCTTAGCCGCCGGCTTGATAGCAACACAATCACTTCAAGCTGCTGCCAATTTTGAAATATACAGCCCATTAGAATATTCTCGAAGCTATTTAATTTAACGGAGTCTCTGCGTTGCAAGCAGTTTTAAATTCTAATATGGCAGTTATTGCTTCTGAGAAAGTTAGTTTTGAGATAATATAACACTGTTGTTACGCTATACTAATTCATTTACGTAATAGGCAAGAGTCTGATAAGGTCATGAACTAGGTGGATAAAATTGAGTAAGATTTGTATAATAACTTTCGTGAGGAGTATTCATATTTATTTAAAACAAAACGGTTTACTCACGTATATTTTCGGGATCGCCCGACTAGTTTCAGACTCAATAGGAGTCCCTAATCAGTTCCGACTCGCGACACCACCGCCGCCGCGTCAGCTCATGATTAGGGACTCCTATTGAGTCTGAAACTAGTCGGGCGATCCCGAAAATATACGTGAGTAAACCGTTTTGTTTTAAATTGAGTAAGAATTTATTTTCCTAATTAGAATAATAACGATATCGAAAATACGCAAAAATAATTGGCTCCCAGGTAAAGATTATTATATTATTTCTTCATTATTTCCTTTTCCTTATTGTAGCTACAAGTAAATTTATCTATGTATTTTACTGTAATATTTCTCCTTAACAACTTCTACAGACTTACACAGGTTCTATTCTAGTCGCGGTGAATCCTTACAAGGAGTTAGGATGTTACACAACGGTAAGTTTAAAAAAATGACATAATTTATCTTGCTAGTAGCCCAAAGGTGCTAAGAGCATATTTAAATACGAAAATCTTCGCAGAGATGACAACTCACTTCTAATAAGCGCTTCGCTATATTAGAAGTGATATTTGCAAGTTCTATGCTTTGTTAGTTTACGATTTATTTAATACTAGCTGTTGTGTCGGTTATCGCGGCAATAAGTAGCCAATGTCTTTTCTTAGGATCCAAGTTTACCACATACCAAGTTTTATTATAAACGGTTGAAAGTGTAACAGACAGACAGAAAGACAGAGTTACTTTAGCTTTTATAACATAAGTATGGATAAGAATGAGTTCCGAGATACAGGAAAAGTGTATTCTTTTATAAATTCATTCAGTGTGAATCTACGTAACGAATGATATAGGAAAATCTATGACAAAAAAGCTATTGGGTACCTACCATTATTTATGATCACTATTACCAGAGACTAAATAACAATAAAAAACATCAAAATGGTTAGCATCAAAGGTTTCTCCCAATTGTCTTGACGTTTCTTTGCCACGGATTCATCACAATGGCGGTTTCCATCAATTGCCTTTCGCTGATAAACAAGAGGAAATCATACATTATTCAGCAGTTAATTATCTATTATGTATGAGAGTGCATACATTAACGTGGGTAGCACACTTGACTAGCTGCTAATTATGTCGACACTGAAAACATTAAAGGTTTGGTTTTCTTAAGATAATTTACCTTCAAATGCAAATAACGTACAAGGTACTTAAACATTTACAGTGGGAATTGGGAACATGTCAAATTGCACATTGCGTTTGTGTTGAATTGCCTTTATCCATACTTTCCTGCTCCTGCCCTTATCCCATACTAATAAAAAATGACAAAAGTAACTCTTTCTGTCTGTCACGCTTTTACGCTTAAACCGCTAATCGAATTTGATAAAATTAGGTATGGGGTTAGCTTGAACTCCAAGATAAGAAGTGGCTACTTTTTGACGCAATAACCGACAGCCACGCGGGCAAAACCGCGGGTAAAAGCTAGTTATTTATATTTTGAACATGAAACAACAGGGTACAAAAATATCCTATTATTAAATCTCTAAAATAACTAGGCTGCTCATTTTCGACGATCAAAGGAAAATGTACCTAATCTCCAACAAGGTCCTTAGGACTGAGGAGGGTTTAAGCGCTTACATCTTGAGACCCTTAACGATCAAAGGCTCGAATGGATCATTACGTAGTTGCTATACTTAACCTAAGAGTTGTGTATCTAGTAAAGTTAAAAAGAGATGCGTCGACGAAGGATTTTAACTACACCATACGCTGGCAGGACTAAGAAATTACAAACACATCTTATGGTGGGTTTTTTCAAACCGTCTGTTATCGTAAGTCCGTACGTCAACGTTAAGTCAGTATGAAATTCTCATACAACCGGCCATATTTATCGTTACAGACATGTCAATGTATGTTGAAGCAACCAGCCCTTTAAATTATGTGTTTTGTTAATTAATATAAGTTATAATGATTGTTTTTTTTTTATCTCGACAGGATCACATGCAGAATTACAGAGGCAAAGCATTTGGTACTCTCCCGCCGCATGTCTTTGCTCTGGCCGAGTCGGCCTACAGCTCACTACAGGTAACTAGTTATTTAATAAACCATCTGTATACACTTGTAGTATACTTACTGTATAATAATCATACCTGTATAATAATCACCTTTCGTTTCGACCAATCTGCCAACCAGCTGAACCGAATCCGCTTAAACTTTGGCGGACATGAAATTGTTACGTTAGCTTTAATTTTTTTTCAATGTACAGCAATTGAGTTTTTTAAGGCGCTACACGAATAATTATTTCTTTTGCGAGTAGGCGGAGTCAAGCGGACTGGAGAGCCAATCCGGCAATGTAAGACAGAGACAATATTCGGAAAGTTTCTTTAATCGTATAACTGATCGACATTTATTTTCATCATACCCTCTTCTATCTAGAAACCAAATTTCAAGTCTATAACTTTTATAGCTGCTAAGTAAAAACGATATTAAAAATAGCTAAAAAATTGTGTATCGCCTTAACTTAAATTATCAAACTAGTTATTTTTATACACAGACCTTGGAAGATCATTACAGGTGAAACAATGATTATTATATACACACGTGTTTAAACAGATGTTCGTAATCATTCAGATTTTCTTACAGCATTCTTGTTAGGAACATGATTCAGGTTTTCCAGTGATACACATATCATCGTGAATCATCTGTTCTTTATATGTTATGTTAATTCTGCGGTTTGTATGAATATGAACTACATTACGGTAACTGCTACTTGCATCTGGAATTAGCGTCCGTTTTGTTTAATCTATACAAGGCATCTCAATTGCCGATTTTGTATGATTGCCGACATTCGCAGAATTAAACACCTGAAATGTTTAAAAGGCTACTCAGATAAACCTAATAACATATTCAAAGTATTTCAAAGTACATTTCTTAAAGGAATACTTGGTTGCTTAGACCTTAGAGTTTACATTCAGCCAAGTCAGCCCCATAATTCAAAGGTTTTCCCCTACTTACTCCAAACTCATCTCATCAAGAATCATTCAGGATAGGCACCTGAATTATTCTTATTTGACACCGTTCTTGCAAGTAACCTCAAAGTTCGTCTCATGGTGCTTATTCGTTATACCAGGGGTAACTATTTCATAATCATGATCGGTGACGGCCCTTGTAATCCCACTGCTGGACACGGGTTGTTTTATAAGCTTTACTCTCCAATCCAGTGCCTCTGTATCTGCTATACTTATTCTATAATACTTTATTAGAACGGCGAGAAGAATCAGTCGGTGGTTATATCCGGTGAGAGCGGCGCCGGCAAGACGGAGACCACGAAGCTGATCCTGCAGTACCTGTGCGCGGCCGGCGGGCAGGCCTCCTGGGCCGAGCAGCAGATCCTAGAGGCCAACACTGTCCTGGAAGCCTTCGGTAAAGACTTGTAGAAAACAAAAGAACCTTTACCCCTGGCTTTTTTTAATAGATCTTGACTAAACTTAGCATCGAGAGCAGTTCTTAGTAATTCAGCGTACATACCAGAACAGAAAAAAACCTCACTAGCTAGATAACGTGCACGAAAGACATCCCTTTTTGGTTCGGACTTCCAATTCCGCTTCCCCTCGTCATTGATTAATCGAAATAACGTTAAAAAATGCTTGACGAAAGAAATCATGAGCCTGAACTTCAAGAGGTAAATAGGTACATAGTTAAAAGAGAAGAAATACATCGGAAACGTGCGTTCATAATCGCAATACCTACCTAAAATTTAATTAGGTGTACAAAGCACATTATTGATACAAGCCAAGTCACCCTAACACTAATAAAGTCGTGTCTCGTGTCATTAACTTATCAACCTGTCATTGGATATCCCTCCCTCCTTCGTACGACAAAAGAAGGGGGCGAAACAAAATATGTTTATAACGCCCGCACCCGTGTTTCTATAAAAAAATAATATGGAACTTAACTGTGTTGAACTAAATATATTCTGTATGTCTTGCGAAATTAGGTCAGTAGAGCATTCATATTGCATAACTCTAAGGAGATTTGCAGTAGGATGTTAGAAGAAATCTCTTTGAAATCTGTAAGATACAACAAACAACGTATGTCTTACATTGTGTTGTATATTCTAATGCCGGTCACTCACATTCGCACGAATATGCAAACCCACAACGTGTAGGACGACATTTGCAAATTATTTCATTTCCAAGCTGTGTCGATTTTTTGACAGATCAGACATTAAAAAGCGAACCTTGTTCGAATGTTTGCGCGCATGCCGGGGTATTACGCACGCATACTATTTAAACATATTGTATAATTCTTATTTTTTGTTTTACTGCACAAAGTGAAGTTGTGAAGGCTCTTAGGATAAGAAATTCAAAAATATGGAATTAATTATATACCGGCTCATTACTAATAGTCCAGGATCCCTGGGCCATTTTTGCACTTGATTACTATCAAGCTAATTTTCCGTGAGTAGCTTCATTTTGATGAGACGCCCAACAATATCCTGTACCCAACTTTCGATTGTGGTAGCTAACAGAGGTAGCAAGCATAAAATATGTCGATTTGATGATTCTTAAAAATTTATTACTAACTTATTTTTTTTTAGTTAAATCTCAAGATAATTATCTAAATTATTCGAAAAAATATTTGTCCTACAAAATCTATGGTTTGATCAAAAAGTCCCCTCCTTCCAACATGTATCGATAACGAGGTGATCATAAATGATTACTAACCAGCTGATTTTTTTTTTTTACTTAGTTAACATTTATATAATTCAACAGCCATATCGTCCTACAAATTGTGTGGTACGTTATCCCGGTCCTACGCTCAAAAGTAGTAGTACAGATCCTCGATGTAAAAATAATTACTATCAAGCTGAATCTTCGTGAATAGCTTCATTTCGGTGAGACGCCCAACAATTTCCTGAGCGAAAATTCTTGATTGTGGTAGCTAACAGAGATAGCAATAATAAAATATGTAGATTAGATGACTCTCAAAATTTATTACTTACTTATTTTTTTTTAGTTAAATCTCAAGATAATTGTCTAAATTATTTGAAAAAATATTTGTCCTACAAAATCTATGGTTTGGTCAAAGAGTCCCCTCCTTCCAACATGTATCGATAACGAGGTCATCATAAATGATTACTTACCAGCTGTTTTTTTTTGTATGTAATGTTGGCAAATTTTAAGCATTTAAAACAGGGATGCACAGACTTATTATTATTGGTTATATTATTGGTTTGATGGTCCCCAAAGTCCATCTTTTAGAGAATTATCTTCTGACATACAAGGTACCCTATTAATACTATTTTATATATTCTTGCTACCTCTGTTAGCTACCACAATCGAAAGTTGGGTACAGGATATTGTTGGGCGTCTCATCAAAATGAAGCTACTCACGGAAAATTAGCTTGATAGTAATCAAGTGCAAAAATGACCCAGGGATCCTGGACTATAAGACGTACCTCTCCCCACATGAAAAAATAATAAAAGCTTATAAGTATAAAAAATCATCATTTTTTAATTTCAATTATTCGCTCCGCATGTGTTTATACGTTACAAATAACATTATCTTCACATTATTGTTTTACAGGCAACGCAAAAACAGTCCGCAACGACAATTCGTCCCGCTTCGGAAAGTTCGTGGAGGTCCGGCTGGACCACCGCGGCGGGATCAAGGGGGCCGTCCTAAGGGACTTCCTACTGGAGAGGGCCCGGATCACGGGCCCCGCGCCCCGGGAGACCAACTACCACGTCTTTTATCAGCTCGTCGAAGGCGCCAAGGTGAGATTTATTTCTGCTTTGAACTGTCCCACTACAAATTAAATGGTTCTTTGTGCTCTTTCCAGGATTTTCGATCATGGGCTTATTGAGACTACTCTTTGTTGTATCCAGTTCGTACGTCCTCATCACCTGAATCTACATCAACTTCATCAAAATTATTAACTTAATTAAGCTAACAATATATCTTATTCAACGACTAGATTGTAAATTATTTTAAAGTCTGTGCTTATGACCAGCGATGCTATACAGCTTGAACCCAACACGAGTTTTTAAGGAGGGTGCTTAAATTAAATGCAACTTTTATATTTTATATTTAGACAGGGTGTACTTGGTGTACTTTGGACAAAACTTCTCATATTCTTTCTGTAAACGGCAACAGCTAAATGAATATATGTAACTTTCTCCTAGCACAATGCCGAGCTCCGCACGACTCTCCGACTCCGCGAAGACGTCCATTTCAAGTACCTGCGACCTGAAGACGAGGAAGCGCACCGGGGCCGCGGCGCCGAGCAGGGCAAGCTGGAGGCGCTGCAGCTGGCGCTCACCGTGCTGCAGGTGCCGCCACACATGTGCGAGGGACTCTTCAAAGTGCTGGCCGCCATATTGTGGCTGGGGAATATACAGTTCCAGGTATGTACAACTTTATAGACAAGTATTATTTAGTCCCTTTCTTCATTTTTTTTTTTTTTATTTTCCGTGTTATAAAAATTACGTCGTTAGTTGAACAAGTCACGTTGATGTTTTTGCGATAGACTTGGAATTTTCCCCACCAGTAAAATAAATAAATTTATTATTTCAATATTCTTCGTCTTTTCTGAAGTTTACTGAAGTGACTTAGTGGTTCAGAAAGTATGTAGTCTTCATCCAATTATCTCTATCAGAGATTATTTTAGTAATGACGCTCTTCTTTAACCTTACTTTCCACAGGATATTGATGGTGAGCGTTCCACCTTGACCGCTGAAGACTCTGAAGCAGTGGATGCAGTAGCCAACCTTCTCGGCTTGCCACTGCCCACAGCACGACGCGTGTTGCTAGAGCGACAGATCAACGTGCGCGGAAACGTCACCGATATACCGCTAAGATTGCCTGAGGTACGTACTTATAATGAAAAACCGAATTTTTGTTTGACATTTTGCTTGAAATTGTTGATAGTTAGGTTTGTTGCCTACAGGGTAGAATGATATCTGGGTGGAATTTTTCATAATGATTTATTTCATTATTACGTAATATTATGGAAGACTTTATAGACCCAGCTCACATCATGTTAGTTACATTAACCATTTTATTCGTTTCTGAAAAAACGCAAGAAATTTTATCATATTAAATGATACTCTTAAAAAATTATAACGGCGAAAGATTGCTCAGTATAAACCAATAATATTAATACATATTTAACTTATTTTCTCGTTCTCAGGCTCGCGAGAACCGCCACGCGATGGCTCGCGCTTTATACTCGCGAACGTTCGCGTGGCTGGTCCGCCACGTGAACAGCTGTTCGGCACCGGTCCGTGCCGCGCGCTCGCTCGGCGTGCTCGACATCTTCGGCTTCGAGAACTTCGCCACCAACTCCCTTGAACAGCTCTGTATCAACTACGCAAATGAAAAGCTGCACATGTTCTTCAATAATTACGTTTTTGCATTAGAACAGGATATCGTAAGTCATTTCTTGCACTGCATTGATTAATATTCTTTTAGTTTTTTTATCAATATCATTTATTTAAAAATGACCCTAATAATAATCAGTTTCTTAGGTGTATAAGAACATTAAATATCCTATTATTTTATTTTGTCATGTGCAACGTGTACATTAAAAAATTAAGACTAATTTACAGTACCTACTTATAATATGGAATCGGGACAACATAATTCTTGTAGTTAAAATAAATTATATTTTTTATATTTCAGTATCGCCAAGAGGGTATAGTGTACAACCAGATCCAGTTCACTGACAACGCGGCGTGTCTAGAGCTGCTGGAGAAGCCACCGCGCAGCTTGCTCAAGCTGCTCAGTGAACAGTGCCACATGCCTAAGGTGAGAACAATAGGTTCTTATTTATATGGGTACTATCAGGCTACTATTATTCTTAGTTACTCTGTTGGCTGACCGACTCAAGTTAGGGCTACCGTTAGCAATTTGGCCGCTGCACATGATGTCCGAAATGTCAAATTCCGTAGTTTTTTGGTGGGATTTGACAGCTGACGCGCCAGTGGCGCCAACTGGTGAGCGCAATAACGGTAGCCCTCATTGCGTCGTAGCAGACGCTCGTCAATATTGCTGTCTTTAAATTCCGGGAGGTTTAGGCTACATTGGTTAATTGCTT
Organism: Diachrysia chrysitis; assembly: GCA_932294365.1. Taxonomy (NCBI): domain Eukaryota; kingdom Metazoa; phylum Arthropoda; class Insecta; order Lepidoptera; family Noctuidae; genus Diachrysia; species Diachrysia chrysitis. The sequence goes on from OW028661.1 coordinate 8,431,249, forward strand.
ACTAATGAGTGAATCATTTTAGTGTTTGTGCTGCCAAGCCAATTAAATATTATGGTAATACCATCCATATTGCACTAACAGTATTAAGGAAATGGAATAACGTTGTGTTATGGTAATTTACTGATCAGATCTTTGATAATGCCTTTGTACATCATTGTAGGTATTTTTTCTAAAATAAGAGTTATTAAATATATTCCGTCTTCCAGGGCTCCGACGGCGCCTACCTCACCAACATTCAAGGCGAGTTCGGCGATCACCAGTCCTTCGTGAAGGGTTCCCGTCGCAAATGGGAGGAGGAGTTCGGCGTCCAACACTACGCCGGCACCGTGTCCTACAGCGTTCAGGGCTTCGTCGACAAGAACCGGGATACGCAGCAAGACGCGTTCATAGACCATCTCAGCAGGTCCGCCAACCCCTTTGTTAGGGAGCTGGCTGATTATGTTCAGGATCTAGCGCCACCGGGACAGGTATGAGATATAAGGGGATTACATTTGAAGTATAAGTTGATATTTTCAAAGTTTTTAATTAAAATCAGATATAAAAGCAAATATTAATTAATATGATTTTTATATTGTACAATTTAATTTTGACATTGTTGAAGTAGATAATTGATATAATAGATGTTTAATTGATCGACCGTAAATAAAACTTTAACTACTCCCTAGAAATGTCTCAATTAACTTGATCTACAACATCTAAAGTAAATTACATAATATTGTCTACTTACTAAAGCAATTTACGTTATCTTTTAGGACACGTCCCTATCCAGCCCGAACTCCACGGGCACGACACAGCGCGGCACCTCTAAGGGCCGGCCGACAGTCGTGGACACGTTCAGAGCACAGCTGCAGTCGCTCGTCGACATGTTACAGGCTACTGACGTATGGTGAGAGAAGCATCTACTATATATTGAACCTTTAAAAAATAAATCATAAATGTGGAAAACATCACATACATTGCTCTGAACTCAAAGTAAGTAGCTAAAGCACTTGTGTTATGGAATTCAGAGACAACGAACGTACTATAAACACCCAGACCCGAGACAATTTAAAAAAGTGGTTTTCTACATTGACCCGGCTGGGGATCGAATCCGGGACTTCGGAGCTGACGACCTTGAAAACCGGTGTGTACGCCACTCGACCACGGAGGTCGTCTAAAATGATAGACAAATATAAGAAAAAAATCCTATTTAATTGCGCTTCAAGTCTTGATGTAGACTACTATGCAGCAATAAAATCTTTGCTACAAATAAAACTATCAAAAGGTATTTCCAATATTCCTGATAGTCGAACACGTTTAGCATACAAAATACACTGACATCATGCGCCAATCCTAACATCTAAATTAATTATTTTAATTCTTCTTTTTATCTGTATAACTTCAACTTTATATTATACATGTTTTATGTTCAGTTTCAACATTTGAGTATTCTCACATAGTATGTTGAAGTTTGTTCACCTTAATGTCTAAATGTGAATGCTGTGATCTCCTTTATTTGAAGGAGCACAACTCAAATGGACACTGTACTTTTATCTAAAAATGTATCTTGCGTATTCTTCGTTGGAGATCCATAGATAAATAAATAAATGGTCCTTAGGTACGTCCGCTGCATAAAGCCCAACGAGAACAAGGAGGCCGGCAAGTACTCGGAGCAGCTGGTGCTGGAGCAGCTGCGCTACCTGGGCATGAACGAGATCGTGCGCATCCGGCGCGACGGCTACCCCGTGCACCTGCCCGCGCCGCTGTTCCGCGCGCGCTACCGCTGCCTGCTGCCGCACCCGCGCCCCGCCAGCCCCGACGTCCAGTAAGCTTACACCTAACTATATCACAGATGATACTCGACACTCGATACCGTATAGACTACAGTTTAGCATATTATCAAATATGAATAAAAACGTTGTCCCATATATTTTTTTCTTTTTTGGAAATGTTTTACGCATTTAGCCTGACTGCTTCACCGGACTTTGAACTTGTCCGATACTGTTCCATTTTAGTGCTAGATAGTTTCGGCAAGACACATAATTCATTATTTATTAAATAATGGGAATGTTTACTAAAAAATTTTAGGCTGTATTTAAATAACTTTCAAAAATTCAACGATCTGGTCTAGATTTTATAATTATTTTTATATCGTTCTTATGTCTGACTATAAATATACTTATTTCACAGAGATATAACATCGATAGTAAACGCGCCTAACGACGACTGGCAAATTGGTCACACGAAGATATTTATGCGAAGCTCCGTACATGCACCGTTAGAAGCCAAACGCAGTGCGCTACTGCAATCTTCTGCTTTGCGTATACAAAAGGTAACAAAGCCACTTAATACTACTCGTTCTTATCATGTATTATGAGCTCCGAAACAAAACAGAATCATAATAATTATTTCACACTTTGCACAATTTCTTCTGCTATTTTTTACCTTATAGGTACTTCCAAAGTCTCTATTGTTCAACAATCGAGCTAGTACAGAACGCCGACTAGCATTAAATAATCGAGATTTTTATATAAGTCAGGAAAAACGTATCCTTTGCTCGACATAAGTTTTATTCCGCTAAATGTATACAAGCTTCGTAGCGCAGATAACATTTTATTCATCCCTCCCCTTCCCTCACACTTCCCCCATATTTTAAATAAAGTTTTAACTAAGCATGTTATCTCAACAGTGGTACAAGGGCTCAGTGAAACGGCGTCAGTACCTGGTATGGCGCAACGCCGCGGTGGTGCTGCAAGCGGCGTGGCGCGGGTGGAAGGAGCGAGCCGCCTTCCTGCGCCTGCGCAGGGCCGCCATGACGCTGCAGAGGCACCTGAGGGGCGCCTTCGCCAGGGAGGTGGCGGCCGCGCTCAGGGAGATGAGGAGGGTCAACCAGGAGATTAAGCTTAGAGAGGAGAGGAACAGGTGAGGAACTAACGAAGTCGATCGGTTTTGGCCTAAAAAGTTATTTACACCATAGATATGTAGATTAGTGAAAATAATTATATTTTCTTACTATATGAAATCCACATAGTGATTCCTTTTTTTTTTATTGTTCATATAAAAGTTGTTCTACCTGATCACCATTAAAACCCTGAAATAATGATGAAGCATGATTAAAATTAGAAAAGAGTCTCAGGGAACTAGTGATCAACATAGTCTTATCACCGCTTCATTACGGTCGTCTTTGAAATTCCAAATAGCTAGTATTAAACTTTTGAAGACTCATGTCTAAAACTTATCAAACATTTCAGTCTACAAGAAAAGGTGAACCAAGAACGTGCAGAACTAGAGAACATGGCAGATCAGCTTCGCGGCCTCTCCTGCCCATCAAGTACCCGGGCGGAGTCCGTAAACCTCGACAATTTGTTTGACTTCCTGGCTGACGTGCCGACCCAGAGGGGGGCGCCGGATGGCCAGCCTGACACACACCAGCCTACTATCGCCGAGATTGGAGACTCTATGGAGAGGCTCGCTGATGATCTGCATCAGGAGGTGAGTTTACTGTATATTAACATTTATTCAAAACTGTATGGCACCAAACCTGGTTCAAACAATCGCATGTGAAGTGTTGTGATGAGTGATGACTATCCGGAACTTCACTATGTCAAGTGAAACTTGTAAAAGCAAATTACAGAAATATAACCATGAATTATCATGAGCATATTATTAATATCAGTATTTTATGTTGTTTAAGTTGGAGCACGTGCTCGCCGCGGAGATGAACGAGCTGAGCAAGTGCCATACGGAGGCGCAGCGCAAGCCGGACGGCGCGCCGTCCGAGTCCATCCCGCCGCCGCCGCCGCCCTGCACGCTGGCCATCCGGCCGCTGTCGCCGCCGGCGGCCGTGTCGCCGCACTCGCCGCCGGCCGCCGACGTCATGTCGTCGTCGCTGGTGCTGCCGCCGCCGCCGCCCATCGAGCCGCTGTCCGAGGGCTCGGCCGAGTTCCCGCCGCCGCCCGCCTGCTCGCTGCCCGAGCCTGCCGGCCCGCCGCCGCCGCCGCCACCGCCGCCGCCAGTCAAAGGTACGCCTGATATTTCATTTTAACAACTTTTTTCATCTCATTTTACCAGCAACAGGGCAGAATTTATAACGTAACACAAAATTTGCGTTTTTGTTATAGTCGAGTCTTACCAAAACGTATACCATATATCCCAGAAAAAATATTGTGAAGAATATTATATGCTATCCAGTGATGTAACATACTCGTACACAGAAATATGTATTTAAAACATAATTTTTTGTCACAGATACTACGCCACCGGAACTTACAAACGGCATAATTCCCAACGGAAAACTCTCGGTAGTGAAAAGCAAAGAGCCAATCTATGAAGCTGTTATACCGCGGCCTGCTTCTGAACATATTAGCGAACCTCCGCCACCGCCACTACCGGAAAGCAATGGGTAACTATTTATTTAATTATCTTCTTTTCTTTCGTAATTCTATGATAACTGGATATTTGATAAAGATGGTTTCCAAAAATTAGGCCATCTGCAAATGGCAATACCTTTCTTAACTTGCGATAACGATAAGTGTTGAATTAAACTCATGTATATCAGGCATTTCTGGCATAATAAAATATACGAAAGTTAAGTTATGAAGGGAAATGGATCTCTAAATTATTGTCTTTTATATTGTTGTGTTTTCATTATCCATTTTAATTTTGAGTAGTAACAATCGTCCTACTGTATCTTCTAAATAAGAAAGATTTGTTAAACCTACGTTGACTTTGCAGGTTCATTCACAAAGTGGAAGAGATCGAATCAGAGCCATCGGACGCGCCGCTCCCCCCTCTCCCCCCGACAGACAGTCCGCTGCAGACGGTGCCCATGGACACCTGCATGAGCCCGCCTCCGATGATGAATGGGGATGCCACTGTAAGTGTATTCACTAGTTCTTATACTTACGCGCATATTTCTGCTTAGATCGGCTAGTTGCAGACACGTAACGGAGTCTTCGAGCTGAACCGGCAGTACCTACTCGTTATCTATATCGTTTTTTCAGTTTGCTTAATGCAAGTTTAAATATAAGAGTATATTTAAACTTGCGCAAAAGGACACGCTGAAATGAAGTCGGGGATCGGACTATTTTATTTTTATTTACACGTCACATAGATATTCAAAAAGAAAATCAGACACGTATTTTTTCTTTTTTTAATTAAACAAACGATGAGGAAGATACAGTGAATGGAAATGTCGCGTGTCGTCACTTGCGGCTACAATTTTACCCACACGTGACGTCACAAGCCCACTCCAGAACTATAAAGCGCTTTAACTTTGTCATTTGTCATTAATTTGATAAAAGAAAAAATACGAGTTTTTTTTTCTTTTTTTATCTATCTGGTGGACTAAATTGAGATTTCCATTGCATACCGAGTCCGCTCCCATATTGACTTTATCCACAAGCTAGCTACATTTAGACATAATTTGTAAACAAATGATTGAATTGAATTATGCTGATGGTTGAAGAAAATGGACATTAGCTACAAAATACCAATCGCTGTATGTCCCTCAGGGTGGAGACCGCACGGCCCGGCGCAAGGAGCGCGTGGAGCGCCGCCTGCAGCAGATCTCGACGCAGACGCCGGGCCCGCCGCCCGCCACGCCGCCCGCCGACGGCGTCAGCGACCTCAGCGAGTTCGCCAAGCTCTACTTCAATGATCACCCTCGGTCGCCTGAAGGTATACTTCATTTCTTAAACTTTTTAAAATTGGCCAGATTTTACTAAAAATAATTAATAAGGACAGAAGACTGCCTCCTTCTTGCGTAATATAGTAAAAACCATTTCGTGGATACTGCAGCAGACTGCCCCGATCAATTTTTTTCGCGCTTTATAGATTATGTAATGAAAAATTAAACCTCAGGCAGGACTCCAACCTGCGACTACTGGTTCAACGCGCCAGTTAGTTTGTTTAAATATGGATAATGATACAAGTCCTAGTTGCTTTACTAAAGTTTTATTGGTGAATTCTAATGTGAATTTCATTGAAATATTCTTCATCAGACTCCCAAATAATCTCCAGATTTCAAAACTTCTCAATCTCTTTAAAACATAGTAGCCTACACTATTTAATATCACCTATTTCTGTTCTAGGAACTATAATGGCAACGTTAACTCGTAAGAGCAAGTCCATGGAGCTGCTGACAAAGGAAGAGATGATCACGTACCACAAAGGGAACAACATCCCGACCTCGCACATACAGTTGCACGACCCCGATAGTGTCACCGCTGCTGTTAATATATTTAGGGTGAGTAAAATTGAAATATTTGAACACAGTTTTGAAATATAATAGGTGAGCGGACTACTTATTTTTTTATTTACACGTCACATAGATATTAAAAAAATATTACACACGTATTTATTATTATTATATATTATATATTAATTATTTATTAAGCAAACGATGAGGAAGATACTGTGAATAGAAATGTCGCGTGACGTCACTCGTGGCTACATTTTTACCCACACGTGACGTTACAAGCCCTCACTCCATACTTTAAAGCGCTTTAACTTTGTCATTTTGTCAGATATTTTTTTTTTTTATCTATCTGGTGGACTAAATAGATATTTCCTTTTCATACCCAGTCCGATCCCCTATTCTATTGCTACTTTCCAGTTTATCTGGTACCGAAAAAAATATCGAAATCACGTCAAAATTTTTCTTTATAAAAATATTTATTTCACTAACAGGATCTATGTCGGTACATGCGCGGCGAGCTGACCGCAGACAAGGAAACTCAAGTCATACAGTCTATTATCGGCAAGGGCATAGAGCGAGAGGAACTCCGGGATGAAATACTGGTGCAGTGCGTTAGACAGGTGAGAACTAATACTGTTATGTTTAATGTATCTTATGTATGTATGTTTTTACTTAATTTGCTTGGATATCGAAAACGATCAGCCCTGTCAAATGAATATTTAAATTACCTCTTTGGGAGATTTTTCCAAATCGACATCAGTTTAAAAGAATAGTTTAACGTTTTCCATCAAGATGCCGACGGTGGAGCTCGCCTAATTAAGACGATTTTTTTTTTATTAGCAACAATAGTAAGTAATAAATTCCCAACAGATAACGGAATGCCCTGTGGAAGAGTGGGCGGAGCGCGTGTGGCTGGTGCTGTGCCTGTGCGCGGTGGCGTGGCAGCCGAGCCGCGGCCTGGCGCGCTTCTACAGCGCGTGGCTGAGGGCGCGCGCGCGCCTGGCGCCCGCGCCCGCGCACGCGCCCGCGCACGCGCTCGTGCCCACGCCCGCGAACGCCGCGCGCGACGCGCACTGCGCGCAGTGGTGCCTCGACAACTGCCGCGGCGCCACGCCCCGCCAGCTGCCGCCCAGCACCGTGGAGATCGCGGTCAGTACACTACCATACTGACAGCTGCTCATGTGTCCTGCCATCATTTTTACCTTTTTTATTTTACTAAGGTTAATGTGAAAGCATTGATAAACTGTCAAATTCTAGATGATCAGCGTCAAACGTCTTTTTACAGTGTTATTTTTGTCAAATGTAACAATGCAATTGCGACGGCTAAAAGGCAGCCGCCGCTGGAGCCATTAACAATTTATTTTTATAATTTTTTTGTTTATCAGGCAATGCGTCGGCTAGGCACGATAGTGTGCCGCTTCTTCTTCCTGGACGGGCGCACGAAGGCCATCGACGTGCACCCGGCGGACACAGCGGCGGCCGCCGCGGCCCGCCTGGCCGACAAACTGGGCCTAGGCCCGCACTCGCGCACCGGCTGGGCCGTGTACCAGCAGCGCGCCGGCAGCGAAGAGCACGTGCGCGCCACGCACTACCTGTACGACGTCATCGCAGCCTGGGAAATGTGAGTATGCCAAATGAAAGTAACTTCAACAGAATCTAAGAGTTCGAGATTATTTCTTGGTCGAGAGAAAAATTTCAATCATAAAGGTCAATTTAGTTTTTTTTACCTGATCAGTTATTTTTTAAGCCCTATAACATATTTGCATTTCTCCGTAGGCAACAAGGTCCCGGCGGGGGCTCGGCGGACAACCGCTTCGTGTTCAAGCGGCGGCTGTTCCGCGGCGGGCGCGAGCTGCCGCACGACCCCGTCGAGGTGGCACTGCTGTACGCGCAGGCCGTGCATAGCGTCGTCAAGGTTCACTTAATTTTCTGCAGTTAGCGGCACTTGACTTGTCTGGAGTTTGCGGTTTTTAGAGTGGAATGGTTAAGTGGGAGTGATGGCAATATATGGAAGCGAACTTCAGAGCGGTCCAAGTTCTATTGTTTTTTTTTAAAGGTGGTCAGGGTGCAAGTAAGAAATGTTTGGTGGTTTGTTATCACAGATGGACGAGTTCCCGGTGTCGGAGAAGGTGGCTCTGCAGCTGGCGGGGCTGCAGGCGCAGGTGTCGCTGGGCGAGCCGCCGCCCAGCCCGCCGCCGCCGCACACGCGCGCCTACTACGCGCAGCCCGAACAGTTCCTGCCGCAGCGCATCGCGAGGGCGCGACCTGCGCATCAGTGGGTCAGTACATCAATATCACATATTTCGCCTTTTTCCAATCTGAAGAAGCCAGAGTTCAGTGCCGGATTCCCACCGATTTAAATTACTGAAGTTTTACTTTCTTTTCTATGACATAGCCTCCCGTGACATAATTAACCTAGCCGACTTATTCAGATGTCATTGAATACTACTATAAGCATATAAAGTTATAGCATTTAACACTAGATTTATTCCTTCTTCTCTTTTTCCTGAAAGTGAACGGAAATGACAATTATATTATCTTTAGCCATCTTCAACCTCTATGGTGTAGGCAACCTTCAGTTTGTGCAATTCTTCCCGGTCCATGATGTCATATTCCCAATGCGTCTGGTCTGCTTTGTGGCCTTTTCACGCCCCCACGGTCTCTACTTTACCACTGCCTTGAACCACATACAAAACATGTCCTAATTCAATGTCCTCATCTACAGGCGACTATCCTAGCTCAAGCACACCGCCAATATGGCGCGGGACGAGCGGAGCTGACCGCCAAGGCGCTATACCTGTCGTGCGTGATGCAGTACCCGCTGTACGGAGTCACACTCTTCCCTGTCACCTACAAGGGATATTGGGCACATGGTAAGAAAACGAAAGACGCAAAGAAATTATGTTTCAAAAATCAATTGTTTTTATTTCTGGTATTAACCTTGCAAGGCGCTTTAAAAACGTTAAGTGGTTGTGCGAGGTTTTAAAACCCCTATCGCCATTTTGGTCGATATTTTAAAGCCAAATTTTGTTTTTATTTAATTACTCATCTTTAATTGCGAAGCAAGTTTTTTTTACTTTTTAAAAATATTTTAATAGTCGGAGCCTAAGCCATCTTCATGCATCTTCTTTTGTGTCATTACCTTTAATAGAACACTTCCAACGCGTGTTACATTGTGACTGTCGTTTGTTTAGGTCCCAACGTCCTCCTAGGCGTGGGCTCTGAGGGCGTGGTACTAGTGCGGCCCACGGACAAGGTGGTGCTAGCCGAGTACCCGTACAGTAATATCGCCGCGCTGCTTATGGACCCCGTCGACAACGGACTGACCATCAGCCTCACGCACCATGGACAGCACGATGGCCACCGGTATGTTGGTTTATGTAGATTGTGATGTCAACGCCCGAAAATTGGCGAAACAATGTATCCAGGATGCATCGTGGTCTGGTCGTATAATTTTTTTTTAATTCTTTATCTTTTGAAGATTATATTCTTTTTAGGAATTATTTGGTTTTTATGAGAGAACTTAATTTATTTGTTTTTTTTAGATTTGTCATAGATTATGATTTATGAATCAGGGGAACTGATTGAGTAACACTTGATGTTGTCGGTGCAGCTGCATCGTGCTGGAGTCCCCGCAGAAGAACGAGGCGGCGTGGCTGATGGCGGCGTACAGCCCCGTGCTGGGCAACGGGCTGGCGGACGAGCCGCCGCGCCGCGCCGCGCCCGCGTCCGAGCGCTCGCGCCTGGCCGCCGCGCTGCGCAACGCCCGGCGCGCGCTCGTCGACTCCGCGCTCCTGCGGCGCCCCACGGACGCCTCCGCTGGGAACTTCCTGAGGAATACGCTGCGCAGGTATACTACCCACTCGTGTATTAAGTACTTCGATCGTGTATGCTATCTTCTGGCAATATATCAAAAGTTACAATTTGTTCCAATGAGCCAGTAGGTACGACCTTGAAATAACACAGGCAGTAAAGAAATTACTTGAAAGGTTTTTTCGCTCAACATTCCTAACTTTTTGGCAGTCTCCGTGACCTTTGAAAAAATGATTTAACACAAAATTATAGTCGTTAAATATATGGTGTGTCAAAAGAGCATAGCAAATATCGATCGAAAGAATATTCGAGATGAAAGTAAACCTTAGCTTGTATATTTAAGGAGGCATTAGGATGGTCAGTACAATAGATAACCCCCATTATGTAGTTACCCATTATAAACATTTCGACCAAATGACCAATAAATTTAAATAAAGTATCTAAATATTTCAATATTGCGTATAGCAAATCGGTGATGACGAGCACCGAAGAACCTTCTTGCGTAGACCGAGCCACCAGCACAGATTGACGGTACGGATTAGCCGAGACGACTTAAAACATTAGTTAGTAACGAATTTTTATCCTCTTATCATTACCTATTAAATTCCTAGTGTTGGATTTAGCTTCTGATCCTACCAATAACAAATGAATACCAGTTCGTTACAGTCTATATGGGTATCAATGGAAAGATTGATGCAGGGTATATATGAAAAATCCTCTTCCCCTCGAAATGTACAACTAAGGTTTACTTTCATACTTGCTAATGATGGTATTTATAACAGTTTTACTCCCTATTCTCATTTAAACCTTTCTCTTTCGCCCCAGGTTAAGTAAGCACCGGCTGGAGAAGCTCCGCCTGGACATGGCGGCGGAGAGCCAGGGCGAGAGCTACAAGAACTTCCCGCCCGGCTACTGGTGCTGGTCGCGCACGCTGCCGCACTCGCTCACCAAGCTCAACGAGGCCGAGGAGGTGGCCGCAATGCAGATATTCAAGGTACTTGTAATTGATACTAGATGGCACTGTTCTTAGTGTCAGATTCCACTTTTTTTTATTATTCACATCCCTTACTTCCTGGCTGTTGCTGATCGCAAACGCGCCAATACTTGCGTCTTTAAGAGTCATTATGAGATGTAGAAAGTCAGGATTATCTACTTTTTATGTATTGGAATATTGGCATAACCTTTGGACTTATTGCATCCAGACCAGAAACAGAAAATGACAGATTTAAGGGCCTTTTTCTGATTTAGAGAATAAGAATTTATTGACACTAATAATTTATTACACAATGATGTAAAAAAGCCGACTTAAAAGTGAAGACTAATGAAATTTCGTTTACCGAAATAGGCTATTTGACACTATGAATATTTTTGTGATTATTTGCTTTAAATGCATAAAATGAGAGTTTTTCATGTGAATCACATCATTTTTATTAAAAATTAAAACAATTAATATATCCAAAAACACAAAAATATGTTTGGCTATTTGTTTCTCGCGCCACACATTGAGAAACGACCCGGATTGGCTAATGTTATAATGACGTCATCCGCGCGTAAACATATTGTTGTTTGAATAAAGCGTTTCGGCGGCTTATTTGAATTTTGAATTTTTATTTGCAATAGGCTATTTGACACTATGAATATTTTTGTGATTATTTGCTTTAAATGCATAAAATGAGAGTTTTTCATGTGAATCACATCATTTTTATTAAAAATTAAAACAATTAATATATCCAAAAACACAAAAATATGTTTGGCTATTTGTTTCTCGCGCCACACATTGAGAAACGACCCGGATTGGCTAATGTTATAATGACGTCATCCGCGCGTAAACATATTGTTGTTTGAATAAAGCGTTTCGGCGGCTTATTTGAATTTTGAATTTTTATTTGCAATTTTCTTACGAAATACGTAATTTCTTTTTGAAAAAATTTTATGGGTGAAATTCTTAACCGTAACCAAGTAATTCAAGATAGAAATTATAAATCTGTCAAATAGCCTATTACATTGATTAATTTATTATTGATAGAAATTGATTTAATAACCGAACTACATAATCGATTTTGATAAAATTTTAATTTAAATAGAATATTTAAGAGCAGTTACAATTGTCTTCCTTTTCCTTTTGGAGTCGGTTAAAACGGCAAACTATATCTGAACTAGCTTTTGTTAAGACTGATTTTAATATCATTATTATAAAAGTGTTTAGATTTCATTTCACGATAATACTTGTCATAGGACATAATGAGCCACGCGGGCCTATCGGCGAGCCACGAGGGCAGCACGACGAACCTGGCCAACAACAACTCGAGCCAGCACGAGGCCGACAGCGACGACCGCGTGGCGCTGGCGCAGGCTCTGCTGCAGCGCTGCCTGCAGAAGGACACGCTGCTCTGCGAGCTCTACATGCAGCTCATCAAACAGGTACGTCCTTGGGCCAGGTGTACCGGTGTTATATAAATGAAAAATGCAATAGTCATAATCTGTTTTCGCTTAACCGGAGATTCGTCGTGGGTGATTGTCAGGTGCATATTATCTTTTTTAAAAGGTGTTTTCATAAAATTTCGAAATATTTTTTTTATTATACACGACGAAACGGAGAAGGTATTTGCATTAAGGGTGAATGTGATTTTATACCGGCAAGGCGTGGATTGGGCCGTGAATTTAAATCAAGCCCCACTTTTTACACTGCAAGATAGCAATGATGACCTGTCCTGTCGCGACTAGCTGGCGATGTCACGTGTCTGTCCGCGCTGCCTTGCCGTGGCGATGTCCAGCTCAGATCGGAGCGCATGCTCGCGCTGGCGAGATATCTATAGTGGAGTAATGACATTACGTTATTAAATGTGAAGTTTGAGTTGTATGGCGTGTTGTGCAGACGACAGAGCACCCCGAGCCGAGTTCCCGCGTGTCGGCGCGGCACTGGGCGCTGCTGTGCGCGGCGGTGGGCGCGGCGCTGCCGCCCGCCAAGCCGCTGCGCCGCCTGCTGCTGGCGCACCTGCGCTACCGCGGCACCGCGCTGCACGCCGGCGAGGAGGGCAAGTTCGCCAGGCGCGCCGAGCAGGTACCCACGTATTGGCACCTGGTGGCCGCTGCGTGCATCTGTGCAGTCTAAATAGGAACAGTCACACCACCACCCTTCGGATCCTGAATCTGGAGAGCAAGATTCAATCTATTACCAGCGTAAAGAAATAATTTACAGTCTCTTCTGATGGACAATGCACAATACTTCCCACTCTGTCACCGAGTACTCTAGATATTTTTGTACCGGTATTTTTGTTCTTTTTTTGTTTAACTAACAGAGACCTACGTCATTAATAAATAAAATAAATAAACCGACTGCAAAATATATTAATTATCATGTTTATTTTGACTAGGTGGCTCTAAGCATAGCCCAAGTACCCCGTCGCTTAGCGGCACCGTCCAAGGAGGAGGTGCTGTGCGCGGCGGCACGACGGCCCATGCACGTGCGCGTGCTGCTGCTGGACGGCAAGCAGCATGGACTCGTGTTCGGGCCCGCAGCCACCGCCGAACACCTGGTTACTATGCTGCGAGAGAAGATCGGCCTCAGTGATGCCGCTACAGGTCAGTGTAAGAATACATTTGTACGGTTTCGTACACTTGCACAATAGTTGAGGTTGTTGTGAGAGTGTGAAGAGAAAAGATCACTTGGCAGTAGTAGTTTAAGTTAGTTTAATAAAGTTAGAGTTACACTATTTAGTTATTTATAACGATTCTTTCCTCTAATGGTTGTAATTTAGTTGTTGCTGCTTACACCGTTTTGTGCACACTGCTCAATATTGAGATTTTATACCTAAATTATATAAAATAAATGACGCTCGCTCGGTACGCTTAAAGTAGGTTGCGGCGTCAGCAAAACATGTACAGTCGAGACTGTACATCTTGGCAACCCGAAAAGAGAGTAACGACCATAAGAGTGAAAGAAAAGTATTTACAAAGCAAAGAAACAAATTAAATTAATCAAAATTAAAAGATATGTTCTGAGTGCCTGTCTTGGCACTGCGCTGTTCACACTGTTGTTGCGATATCCCAGGTTGAGGCTCCGCGTAGATGCTGATTGATTGGCTGCTTGAATTTGTAGCAGGGAATATTCCTTTCCGGCTGCTGTCTCTGGATCTTTTTATTACTTGTAGCTCGATATCTTCATTTTGTTGTCTTGCAGTATTTCTGTTATTTAAGCTATTTCTACAATAGCGGCGACAGCGGTCCCTCCCAACCACCAAAATCAAGATAATTATGACCGATGTCAGCAGTATGTAACTGAGCACGTACTGGTGTATATCATGGATGGTCATCGTTGACTGGCGTGCTTCTTTCTCCTTTAGTGCTGTAATTTTGTCGTCAATCTTGACAATATCCGAAGTTAGAGACGTACTCTGATGAAAGGTGGGTACGTGGTGATATGTTAAATTGACGAGCTTGTTAATAGAAGAATTCATTGTCGGAGTGGCCAGTGTATAATCCATCTTCATGTGACTTTGGTATTGGTAATGAGCGTAGATAGTCATATCCCCGTATTTCAAAACACACCCTTGAGGTAACGTAACTATGCTTGTCGTTGCAATTGTAGAAGTTAAGATGTCATCGCCACATATTGTACGTAGCGTGCACGTGCCACAGCATATTACCAACCAGCTGTTTGAAGTGTGTAATTCTATCCAAGCTTGTTTACATAGCGCGTGTTCGTCGTCACAAGGCGCGATGTTTTGATGTGATAGCAATTTAGCTTCACAAGGTGCGTTGTTGCTATGCAAGTCGTAAAACGGCAGACCTTTTTTGCACAGGTATTTTTCAGATTCAAGGTGTATACATTCCTTGAAGTCCTCTTCGTTCAGCAAGATGTAGATGCTTTTCTTTAAATTAACAGCAATGTATTGGGCTGTTATTCGTACATATGTGGTTTCTTGAATGGTTCTTATCGGTAATGGAATAGCTCGATACAAGGAGAAATCTTCCGTGGAAACGAATGGAATATGTGCTTCAAATATAAAATAGGTTTCAGTTATTCTTGCTTTTACTGTAATAAGTTCATAAATATTTTTTATATTTTCTTTATAGTTTTCAATCGGCAATGATGTGGACTTAGAAAGACTGGCTGATATTGCATTTAGATGCTCAATCAAATGAGCTGGTGTTATTAGATGTACGTCTAGATGTCCTTGATAGACGTTAGTGAGGGTGTTGAAAAGCATGTCTTGAAACGTTCTCAAGCTATTTATCAGTAGATATGCAGTCAGAGAAGCTGAATTGAGGTAGGTCGTGGCTGCAATAGCTTGCATTTCTGTTTCGATGGATGCGATATTCATGTTTGTTTGGTTCATAAAGCCATCAATTAAGTCAAACTGATGCTGGATATTAGATTCACTCTTCTTTAAGACTTGGTTCTCGAGTTCGACGATGGTTGTTTGGTTCTTTATTAGCTCCCTCATGTAGCTTTCATTGTCCTGAAGATATTGAATATCCTCTTGATATTTTTGAGCAAACCGTTGATCTAATATTCCAAACAGACTGTTTGCCAAATAACCAACTCCGTCCACCAATCCACGTCTTTTTCTATTACTCAGGTGTTTGTGCGGGTTAATTAACACCGAGTTGTAATAGCTAAGAAGTTCCATTTCATGATTCAATTGTGCTATTGTTGTACCGCAGTTAGCTAGTTTTGTTGCATAGCATAAATGTTCAACCTTTTCGTAGTAATTTTTAATACGGCGAGTTCCATCCCAATAGTTCGATAAATTATAATACATAATCAGTGTCCAATCATCATGTATTGTTTGCATTTTACCGTACGTATCATAGTAAACCGGCCGCTCGCGTTCTAAACTTGTAATCTGAGCACCCGGAACTAGGCCGGCTGTGACACTTGTGCTATATGATCCGTGCACAAATGTAAACAATGTTATTAAAGTTATTAATAGAGTTGAAAATATGTTATGCTTTTTCTGCGGATGGTTTCCTTGGAGTTGGGAATGCTTAACATTGGAATCTTCAATTTCAGTGTCCAGGGGTAGTGGCGACAGTTTTACCACGGGGCGCTTGATAATGCCAGCTTGAGTTTTAATGGTGGTGACCCTAACATAGCCATCAGATCCTGGATGAGTTTCTAGTACGCGTCCCATAGCCCATTTCCCTGGTGGGAGGTTGTTATCCTTTACCAGCACTATGTCACCTTCCTTGATATTCCGAGTGGGTCTATTCCACTTACTCCGCGTTTGTAAAGTTGTGAGATACTCATTAGACCAAGTTTTCCAGTATTGGTGAAACATATGCTCTATCATCTGCCATCTCCGACGTAAGTCCACATTGTTTATTTCATCATTGTTTGATTATGGTAATGAAAGTATGGGGCTTCCCGTAAGAAAATGTCCAGGAGTTAGGCAATTATAAAATTCCTCTGGGTCTTCAGTGAGCGAACATAAAGGCCTCGAGTTTAGGCAAGCTTCTATTTTCGCCAAAAGTGTGGTAAACTCCTCATACGTGAGCCTTTGTTCTCCCAATACTCGTCGCAAATGGTGTTTCATGGACTTCACAGCGGCCTCCCATAAACCGCCAGCACTAGGCCAAGCTGGGGCATTAAAATGCCACTCTATCTCCAGTTTATTCAATTCGTTGAAGAATGCCGGTTTCATTATTTCTTTAAATTGCTGGAACTCATGCTTAAGTATCTTGGCTGCACCAATAAAGTTAGTCCCGCAATCTGAATACATATGTTTAGGTGTACCACGCCTAGCACACAGCCTCTGCAAAGCAGCAATGAAGGTCTCTGTGCTCAGATCTGACACAAGTTCAATATGCACTGCCTTCGTGGCCATACATATGAATATCGCGATATACCCCTTGGAAGTCTTGACGCCTCTCCCCTTGTTATGTTTGATTTCAACATGTCCTGTGAAATCGACTCCAGTATGGGTGAACGGTCTACAAGGAGTGATTCTTTGACGCGGTAAATCGCCCATCAGTTGGTGGTTTTGAGTTTTGGTAAAGCGGTAACAGCGCACACATTTACGCAGCCAAGTTTTGACAGCTCTGTTTCCGCCGACAATCCAGTATCGCTGTCTTATGTAGTTCAAGGTCAGGCGCGCTCCACCATGTAATGTATTTACATGGGCTTGTTGTATCAAAAGTTGCGTGTATCGTCCCTTATGAGGTATGATGGCAGGGTTTTTCATCTCTGGAGACAAGTTACAATTCTTGAGACGACCTCCGACGCGAACGATTCCCTCGTCGTCTATAAAGGGATATAGCTTAAAAAGTGGGCTCTTTCTTGAAATACATTCGTTGTTTTTAAGTTGTTTGTATTCCGGATTGAACTGCATTCGCTGCACTTGAATGACGATATTCTTACTCGCTGCACCTAGCTCGCAAACTGTCAAGTAGGCAGTATCAAATTTCATATTGTTTTTGCGAGCATTTGTAACGAAGCGTAAAATCCATGCAATGACTCGCGTTACTCGAGTCAATGAACTACATTTATTCAATAATGTAGTAATAAAATGTTCATTATAGTTTGTGGATATTAAATCACATTTGCGCTCAACATGATTTATGTTGCCGATGTAGGTCTCAAATAAACAAGGAAAGCTTTTGGGAGTTTCTTGTTGTAAAAAATCAGGTCCTTGCCACCACAGCTTGAAGTTCTGTAGTCTGCTTGGTAGTAAGCCTCTCGAAGCGCAGTCTGCCGGGTTCTGTTCGGATTTAACGTAATGCCAATCGCTTGCAGGAATGCTACGTTTTATTTTTGTAACTCTGTTAGCTACATACACTTCCCATTTACATGAGTCACCTTTGATCCATGCTAGAACAACTTGTGAGTCTGACCAAGCTTGTGTAATGATGTTGTATCCCGACAATGCTTCTTTTGTCTTTTCCATCAATTCGGCTAAGAGAAGAGCTCCACACAGTTCAAGTTTGGGCAACGTGATTTTTTGGGTCAATGGTGCTACCCTAGTTTTGGCAGCAAGCAACGAAATGATAGGTTGACCTTGTTCATCTCTCACTCGGCTGTATATGACACAAGCATATGCCTTTTCACTTGCGTCACAGAAACCCAGCAACTGTATTTGTTGTTGTGTATCACCTATCCATCTGTTTACCATCATGGTTTTAATAAATGGCAGTTCAGACTTAAGTTTAAGCCACTCGGTTTCGATGTCACTGGGTATCTCATCGTCCCAGCTAAGTTTACTCATCCAGAGTTTTTGAAACAGTAATTTTGCTGCGATTGTCACGGGAGAGAGCCAGCCAAGCGGATCGTAAAATTTTGATATATTTGAGAGAAGTGATCTCTTCGTCAAACGTTTTGAGTCTTTTAAGGGCCAGTTGAAATAGAAGTTGTCGCAGTTTGGATTCCAACTCAAACCTAATGTTTTTGAGTTTTCCTCAGTTTTGAAATGAAAACTATTCTGTGTTGCAATTTGTTCGGAGTTCAAGTTTTCATACAAGGCACGATGATTGCTCGTCCATTTTCTTAAATTCATGCCGCCACCCTTTAATAGTTCTATTAAAGATTGTTGCAAGTTCAAAGCATCTTCAAGCTTGTTGTGACCGCTAATGACGTCATCAACAAAACACTCAGTTTGAAGAATTTTTGCCGCCTCAGAATATATGTGACCATCATCGCTTGCGAGTTGTTTCAACGTGCGCATAGCAAGCCAAGGCGCTGCCTTGGTCCCGTATGTCACAGTACAAAGTTGAAATTCACGTAAGTCTTCGTCTTTCGAATCTCGCCATATAATTTTTTGTAAATGTTGTTGATCTTCTGAGAGCCAAATGCAGCGGTACATTTTCTCGATATCGGCAGTGAAAGCGTATTTGTATGATCTCCACTTTAAAATCAGAGTTTGAATATCTTTTTGTAAATTACCGCCCTTTTCCATAAGGCTATTCAAACTGTATCCACTCGAATTTCTCTGTGAAGCATTAAATACTACTCTCAACTTCGTTGTTGTAGAACTTTCTCTTAAGACTCCGTGATGTGGTAAATAGCAGCTATTGGTTGTAATTGGATTCGATGGCTTCATATGACCGAGATCCTGATATTCTCTAATAAATTTTTTATACATAATCGAAAGTTTTGGATTTTTTTCTAGACGTTTCTCCAACTGCAAATATTGCGAAATCGCTATAGATTTAGATTTTCCCACCTTGTTTTCAAAATCTACACAAAGTGGCATTTTCACAACATATTTGCCGTCTTGCAATCGCTGCACTGTTTGTTTATAAAAAATTTCGCATTGGTCGTCCTTAGGAATATCGTCTGATTTTTTAATAGCTTCAGTTTCCCAAAATCTTGAGAGGTCTGCCAAGTTAAGTAACGTAACGTGACAGTTGAACGTTTTCAACTTGCCACATAAAATCCACCCTAATTGTGTTTGTTGTGCGACTGGGCTTTGGCTATCTCCTTTTAAAACTCCGTTTAGGATGATCTCTCCATAGACGTCAGCACCCAAAAGCAGATCAATTTGTCGCGAGATGTTGAATGTGGGATCCGCGAGTTTCAAGTTCGCTATGTGTGGCCATATAGTTTTCTCGAACGTTGTAGTTGGTAAATTATTTGTAAGTCTTTTCATAATAAGCGCCTGAGTTTCAAAGGTGTAATCCGAATGAATCGATTGACAGGTGAGGTTCAGTAGCCCCTTACAGTCACCTGAAACCGCGCCGATTCCTGTTACGGAAGCGCTAATTTTCTTTCTTGGAAGTCGCAGTAATTGTGCAGCGTTTTCAGTGATCAAGTTCACTTGCGAGCCTTGGTCAAGAAGCGCGCGTAATGTCACATACGCGCCATCACTAGCTCTTATTTTCAGCTGAACGGTAGTTAACAAGACCTCCATATTATTCGAATGTAAGTGATGATTCGATGTTTGTTGTTGAGAGGATGATGAAGGACGTGGATAAAAATTATTCTTCGTATTTGTTGTGGTTGAGTTATTTTTTCCAAAGTTGTGTAATAACGTGTGGTGTTTCAAATTACATTCTCGACATGTTTTTGTAGATCTGCATTCATCGTTGCCGTGACTAAACAAACAATTTTTGCAGAGTTGTAATTGTGAAACTGTGTTGTTTCGTTTGCCAAAGTCCATTGCAAGAAATTTGTCACATTGCATTAAAACGTGATTTCCTTCGCAATGTGGGCACTTTCCGTAGGTTGCGTAATAGTTATAAGTTTTGTTATAATTGTTATTGTAGTTAGGCTTTTTCACCAGGTTTTGCTTGTTAGATTTAAAGTTGGATATTTTCTCTGACGTAAAACTGCCTTTCTTGGTAGATTTTATTGTTTCGTATGCCATAAATTGAGTTTCAATAAAACTGAGAAAATCTTGCAAGTTTTGAACCTCTCTATGATCCCGCAACTCTTTCATGTAGTCGCTCAGTGTGTTGGAATCTAGTTTTTGCGACATTACGTGTACAATCATAGGATCCCATGATGCCGTATCGATGCCGATGTTGGAAATACCGTTCAGACATTCAATAATGACGTCATGCATCTTTTTCAAGGTAAATGAATCTGCATGTTGTATAACTGGTAGATTCAACATAGTATTCATGAACGAAGTAAACTGCAAGCGACGATTGTCGTAGCGCTGAATTAATATGTCCCAGCAAGAATTATAATTCTCTGCGCTGATGGTAAGATGTTGCACCAGTCTTTCGGCTTCGCCTCGCAGCTTCGTTTTAAGATGTTGCATTTTTTGCGCGTTGTTGATCACTGGATTTTTATGTATTGTTTCCAGAAATAGATCCTTGAATGATATCCATTGGCTATAGTTGCCTGAAAATTCTGGAATCTCGATTTTTGGAGCAGATTTCTGATAGTGAGCAGTATTCCAAATTTTGGCGTTGAGTTTGTTTTTCAGTGTGTCGTATTTTTCTTCCACATCCGAGAACATTTGGTAGTACTTCTCATTGGATCCTTTAAGTTGATAATCTATCTCCCAATGTAGTTTATCAATGGGCACCCATTTCGACTTCAAAGTAGCTAGGTTGTCGTCTAGCTCCCATTTTTCGAATATAGATGCACTATTAATTTTGGAAATAGCTCGGTATATCGCGTTGAAGTTACACTCTTGTTTGTTAAGAAGCAACTGAATGTTGTCGTCAGCATCTTCTTGAATGTCTAAATCCGATAAGTCGAACCTCACGGTTGGTTTGCGTTTCTCCAATCCCGCTAATCGGTTGGTGATGTCCATTTTTGTTGATTGATACATCTCCTTGGTTTTTTCATACACGTTTTCCACAAAATAGTTGATAGTTTTATCTTCCAGTACTAGGACTAGTATCGCGTGTCTGTTGTCAAAATCTTGCCATTGATTTTCCAACGAACACAGTCGCTTGTTCAAGTAGTCTGGAGATTTTCGTGTTGAAGAATCCTTGCGATAGTTTACACACAAGGTCTTGATATTTTCGAAGCATGCCGACTGAAACTCCAGTTTGTCCATGTCAATGCTTCTTGTTAGCCCCGTAAGTTAAATTATACTCACGACGTCTGGCACGTAGTTAACGGTGACAGAGTGATGAGTGTTCAGCGACCAGAAGAATGCAGTTGCAAATCCGTCGTGGCCACTTCTGGATGCTCAGTGTATTCGTATTCTACCAACGATATATGCGCCAGTCTCAATCCAACTGGGGCGACCCGCTTCTGGGAGACCAGTTGAACCGATTCGCTATCGCAAATAGAGACACTAAACTCTAAGAATCCTCGTATCCGGCTCGAAGGACCATAAAATGTACGGTTTCGTACACTTGCACAATAGTTGAGGTTGTTGTGAGAGTGTGAAGAGAAAAGATCACTTGGCAGTAGTAGTTTAAGTTAGTTTAATAAAGTTAGAGTTACACTATTTAGTTATTTATAACGATTCTTTCCTCTAATGGTTGTAATTTAGTTGTTGCTGCTTACACCGTTTTGTGCACACTGCTCAATATTGAGATTTTATACCTAAATTATATAAAATAAATGACGCTCGCTCGGTACGCTTAAAGTAGGTTGCGGCGTCAGCAAAACATGTACAGTCGAGACTGTACAACATTAGTTAGATGACGGTCATAACAATGACAGTAGTGTTTGGTATATTTTGTCGATCAAGGTTGCCATGTTAAATATTATCTAGATAGGTATCTTCCATTCTGTGTTAATGTTCCTTCTCAGTTTTCAAATATTTTGAGGCAGTCGGAACACTGTATATTATGTTTATGTGTTATTGTTTAGGCTACGCTCTGTACGAGGTGTGCGCGAACTCGACCCCAGCGGGCGCGGGCGAGCGCGCGCTGGCGGCCAGCGAGCGCGTGGGCGACGTGCTGGCGCGCTGGGAGAAGGCTGGCGCCACCGCCGCCGCTTGCAGGTATATACCTTTTATCATCCTACCAATTTTAGATCTATGTTAATAATCTCGGAACAACTAAACCTAAAGTTTAAATAAGGGCTACCGTTATCAATTTCGCCGCCTGAGGGTGCTAGTCTAGTAGTAGTTTGTTGGTGGGCTTTGACAGCTGACGCGCTAGAGGCGCCAACTGGTGAGCGCAATAAAGGTAGCCCTCATTAAATGTAAGATTTTGGTCGTTAAACTGGACGATTGTTGAGGGTACATGAGGTTAATTTAAAAAAATATATGTTCAGTTATCTTAACATATACCGAAGAAAAATTATCATCAGTATTTGTTGAAAACTAATGTCATCTCTCAACGTTATTTAAAAAAACATAATTTAAGACATTACTTTTAGAGAGGTCACCTGAAAATGTACAGTGATTAACTGATATTTTGGTAACTAGATTGATTTTTTGTTAGGCTGGTGTTCAAGAAGCGCCTGTTCCTGGGCGAGCGGCCGCTGCAGTCGTCGTGCCCGGCCGAGATGGAGCTGCTGTACTACCAGGTGCTGCACTCCGTGCGACACGACCGCCTGCCCATCGAGACTGATGAGGCTGTGAGTATATCAACCTATACAAGTACTGAAAGATGTAGTATGTAGGTCGATGGGAAAAACTATTTTGTGGAAAATAAGGATATTTTTTTTTTAGGGGTTGTTCTTATTGGTAACGTTGCGATCGTGCGAGCAAAAGTTGCGATTTTGTCGTACGTCACAATTTAATTTTAATACGACCCAGTTTAAGACACAAATAACTATGAGAGTGATGTCGCCCAAATTTTGCGAGTGACTTGAAGTGGACCGCGCACGCAGTCGCACCATACTGTCGCGTCGTTGTGTTGGCGATAGACAGCATCGTGCAATTCAGTCGGGTGAAGCAGTCAAAGCATGCTCATATTGCTCAGGCTATTTGCGGCATACCGTTTTCTAAAAAAACATCGCACAATCATATTCATCGTAGAAATCACATTCTGTAAGATGGTTAGCCTGACAGGACACGTGCCTGACAAGTGTGTGTGTTGCGTGCAGGTGATGCTGGCGGCGCTGCACGCGCAGGTGGTGTCAGGCGAGTGCGGCGGCGGCGAGGAGTGCCTGGCGGCGGCGGGCGCCGTGCTGCCGGCGCGCCTGGCGCAGCCCGCGCTGCCCGCGCCCGCCGTGCGCCTGCACCACCTGGCGCTGCGCGGCACGCCGCCGCAGGCCGCCATGCAGCGCGCGCTCACGCTGGCCTCCTCCTGGCCGCTCACCCGGGCCACCATCTTCGACGTCATGGTAACATACACCGTCTATACAAACCATATGCTAAACACAGCCACGTACGACCAAAACAATGGCTTTAAAACAGATTTACCTACTAAAAGTTACAAATTAAAACGTAATTACCTTAAGCATTCAATATCAAATTTAATTTAAAAATTTAGTTTTTACTTTACCGTGACCTTTTTATTTATTTAATTATTTATGTAAACACACAAAAAAGTATTGAAACAACATAATTCAACAGATGTATAAAGGTGCTTCTTTTTTCTAAAGATCCCTGCTGAAAGCAGGCCCCCCATAGCAGAAGTGTTAAGTTAATATTGGCAGTGAACAAGTATGTTGTTGTGCAGCAATCGTTCACGTCGAACTGGCCGCGCGCGCTGTGGCTGGCGGTGGACGCGCGCGGGCTGACGCTGCTGCGGCGCGGCTCGCGCGCGGCGCTCGTGTCGCACGACCACGACCAGCTGCTGGCCGTGTCGCCCGCGCCGCGCGCGCTGCTGCTCGTCACGCGCGCCGACCGCAAGCACGCCAAGCTCGTGCTCTCCACTGATCAGGTGCCTACACCATCACCAAGCCCATCAATCATATTCAAACATATCCTGTACCATTTTTGTACTGCAATCGTAATATTTTTAAATGTCAGCAATAGATAGATAAGTTAAGACTCGAAGCTATCTTAAATTTCCTATATGTCTACGAATATTTGAGGTTTAAATCCAATTACTTTATTTTATTTCTTATTCATCGTGACCGTTAAGTGCACAAAATGTTTTGTTTCCAGACCCAATACTGTCTCTTTCACTAACTGTGCTCAAACAATTTGTAATGTTTGTGTGGTTGTCATGCAGGCGTACCAGATCGCGACCCTGATCAAGGACTACATAGAAGCCGTGCGCGGGCCGGTGTCGCCGGCGGTGGCCCCGTGCGCGGCGCCGTCCGCCTCGTGACACCCGGCCGCCTAGTGCCAGTGCTTCCACGTCCGGCGCTGAGCGCCTCGCGCCGCCGACCCGGACCGGACGGAACTGTTCGATGCGCGACCGATCACGACACTCCACGTAACACGTTTTAAAAACCAAAAAATATCTCGAATTTCGAAATTGAATTGAAATGTAGACGTTACTTAGTACCCAGTACTTTGTTTGATGGCTAAATCTAATTCGAGACGTTTTATTTCACCTTTGTTGTTGGAGTCTTCCAATCAGTTTGAGTTAATCCTAAGTAAATACACTGGAGTGTTGTCTTAGCTACAAAAGCTAAACTTTTATAAATAGGACTCCAAGGATACGTTAAGTCGTTGTTAGTTAGACGTAATATTGTCTTCTTGGAGTCGGTACGCTCGCGGTTCGAACAAGGTAGGGAATGCCAGTCGCAGGAGATGTGAATGTTGGTTGCGACAAGTAAATGGAACTGAACGCGTAAGCGTTAGCTCAATGTCCCAAGCGCGGCGGCGGCGGCGCCACTGTCGCGTGTTGTTAACACTCTTTATTTCTATTACAATTAGTTTAAATATCAGTCAAGAACGAATATACTACATTTACTTCACAGCAACAGGATTGATCAAGTGGTGTTCGGTTTTGAGTGTCAGTATGGACGATTTAATTTGCCAGCAAGACGGGGAAGCAAACATTAATTAATCCACATACCTTCATAGCCAGTAAACAATTAAATTTTAACCATTATTATAAAATAAATATTATATTCCGATCTATTGAACTCCTCACTATTAAATTATTCCAGTATTATTACTGTTAAAATATATTAGATTAAATGTTGCAATTAGATTGATATATCAATAATAATAAAGTGTTGACGTTTACATATATCTGGTGGTAGATAGTAATCAATCTTATTCCCCTTTAGTCTTTGGTAA
Source organism: Diachrysia chrysitis (assembly GCA_932294365.1). Taxonomy (NCBI): domain Eukaryota; kingdom Metazoa; phylum Arthropoda; class Insecta; order Lepidoptera; family Noctuidae; genus Diachrysia; species Diachrysia chrysitis. The sequence continues at coordinate 8,456,743 of OW028661.1, forward strand.
TGTAAGATCTTGTTGTATGGACATTTTGAACTATTAAGTGTTTGATGTGACTCTGAACTATAAAAATGTCGATACGTGCGGCAGAGCCAACCCACTGTACATCGCTCTACTGTAGTCTTATGTGACAATGTCTTCGTTGTAGAAAATACTTGTAATGACTACGTGGAAGGTACAGTCCAAATGATGAAGCGTTCGGTTTGTGTACGGTGTTAAGAGACAAGTAGATTGGACAATGAGTGTATACCATATAGTTGAAGTCAGAACGATCTTGGTATAGACGGGGCTGTGTGTGTAAGACCTCGCCATTGTAGGTAAGTGCTCGCTCCTCTGGACTGTACCTCCACAGTCAACTAATAACATTTCAGATTCCTATACTATATCCTATAAGTGTATTCGCTCCAAATATTAATAGTAGACCCAATTGTATGTAGATCTATATACCTACTTTGTTTAGTACGTCCTTATGCATATTGTATCCTGAACCCTTGTTTTGTGCCTTGTATAGAGCTGACATAATGATGCTGATTAGACGCTTACACTTAAAAATCTATATAAATTGCATTTATCAATTAAAATAACGATTTATTACTATGTTATGGCTATCAGCATACATTATTAGGCGTATTGAATTCAGTGAGCGATTTGTGCAAATTTATTGTGACTGCAAAATAATTACTGATTGTTTCAAAATATATCTATCATGCATATTACTCTATTGCACAATGTTATGTCTCAATATTTTATTGTAATAAAAAATATATTTGATATTGTAGGGCTAATTGGAATGTAAGAAATTTACTTTGTTAGTAACACTAGGTTATTGTGACGCTGAACTCTGTTTGTCTATGGAAAGTGGGCTCGTGTCGCGACATACTAGATGGCATAATAAACCTGAGTGTGTCGGGTTGTCATTGAATTGCGTATCTAAGACGAACTTTGATACAGACTAGATGTGAATCACAATCATTACATTTGTAGACAAACAGAGTTCCAATCATATCTCTAATAGACATTTATGTAACAGTGTCAATACGTCATTCTTACATAGAGGACACGCTTTATTTTGGACCTCTTTGGTGCTTAGATATCCGAGAGTTGCTTAGCTTGTGTTTCTGATCTCATATTGAGTATTATTTATTTAGATGCCATATTTTGATTTACGAGCAATATTTGATTAGGTTTATTTATTTTTAATTATGTATTTTGATAACTTTGTATATAATTGGTGAACCAAAGACTTGACTCGTCCCTTTGGATATTTTTATCTTTTATGGATTCCAATTAGACATTTGTAAATAATTATATAGATTACAAACATAGTATACTCATTGACGTGAAATTCTCGTAATATCATAGAGGCTGAAATTATATTAAATTATTGAAACGTTTGGCATTCGGTATGATTTGGCTTTCGGCTTGTTTTAAGTCAATTATTTAATATTATGAAATACTTTAAAATACAAATTATGCTTGGATAATAAATTATTATACAATTTATCGATTTGCGTTCGTGATTGGTACAGGGTTGACAGAATGTTTTCGGCGGCAATGAATCGCAAGTTATTGTTAATGTTTGCTGCACTGCAGCACAAATTTTGTGAGTTCTGTACCAATGGCCTGCACATATACCTACTAACATTGAGCACTATACTATAGACTATATTTCAAAATAGAATTGTTTGTTGTAGACGTAAGTTTAAAAGTAATATAGGTTAATGAATGTCAGTGAAACATCGACAGTTAGCGCACTCAGCGGCGTGTCTCATCCTGAACCCACTCATACTGCCCAAATAGACTGAAGGTGTCCAAATATTTTATCATTTTTGATGCAATTGTTTTTGTTACATTGTGTATTGAAGTTTACCCTATTATTTGAATGCCAAATAAATGATTACAAAGTGGTTTGTAGTTTTATTTAAAAATCATTGGTTTTATACACTTGATAATTGTTATAATTAAATTATTGTGTCACTAATCCTAGGTAGTCGTCCATCAATGTCCCAATGGCAAACTGGAATAGAAACAAAAAAAAATTATAGCAATGTTGTTGAATAGTCACTAAGGGTGTTTTTAATATCGTGCGGATTTCATCACGCGTGCGGGATTGCCCCGCATGCGTAAGCCCCGCAATTGTCCTTTTCATACAAGTATTTATTTTAATGCGTGGAATACGCACGCGGGACGTGGCTTTCACACGGTGTGAAATTTTCTGCATGCGGGGCAATCCCGCAAGCGTGATGAAATCCGCACGATATTAAAAACACCCTAAAGAATATATTGGAAGAATTATCATAGCATGCAGCAGTACTTTTTTAAATCATTTTTAGTACCACAACAATAATTGACAACTATGGATTAATTAATTCTAGAGACTGCGGGAAGCATCATAAAGACGGCAACATATTCTGCGACCACTTAGAGCTTGTCCAGAAAGGACTAATTCATCGCGATTCTCTCGCGCATATTACGCGCGACTGTTGCGTCCAGAACGAGCGCAACAACGCGCGATTCCGTATCAAAAGTTTATTTCCGTATCGAAATTCGCGCGTAAACTGGACGCAACAAGGCGTTTCAAGTATTTGTCGACTCGCGTGCCTCACGCGTGAATCGAAAGTCTGGCATAGTGCACGGGATTTACGCGCGTATTCTAACTTCGCTAACGGTCGTATGAATTCGCGGGAATCGATTTGCGTCGAATTCGCCCCTTGACAAGGTTTTAGCTCCCCTACATAAAAATTTAATCAATAATGTGTGGTTTTGCCCAGTAGTGGGATATGGAGAGCAGAGATAGCAACTCACAATGCCGGTGGCGTCGACCCTGGTGCCCACAATCTTGAGTCTTATAACGTCCTCCTCCTGTATCACGTTGTCTTCCTGTTTGCTCTTGTAGCATGGAGGATTCACATTTGGACAGAACTCCATGTCAGCCGGAATGGACTGGAAAAGGCAAAGATGTGTTAAAAGCATTTTTTTTTTTTTGACGCCATATATAAAAGTACCATGTCTCATGAAGCTTGTAAAGATATATTCCATTCTTTACAAGCTTTTAACAACTTTTATTGTGATTTTTCCCATTGTCCCAATTTCCCACGAAAGTCTAGTATGGGGTTAAAGCTGACCAGACATGCAAAAAAATGCTGCATGGGTCTATCACCTGTTGCACATATCATTGGGATGACTATGATGATGAAGTTTTTAACCAGAATAAAGTAAGCACTCATTATAAAACAGTTCTATACAAGTACTTACATGATGTGAAATAAAACAACTCAGTGGGCCAATTTGTGCAAACATTCCAACCTGAAAAATAGAATAAATACAAATTGTAAACATACACAAACCCATTGATAATTTAAGTTAATAATGAATACCTGCGTAAATTAGGAATCAGAATGCCACATTTATAGCACATGTATTTGAATTAACTACGCTTTACATTTTTTTTTTTTTTTTTTTTTTATGTGGAGCAAATATTTGTAATTAAAGAGTCTGTGAGACCAAATTAAAGATTGGTTCACTAGATGTTGTAACATCACCCTACGATGTAACAAGCTGGTGCATTGAGCCAGTGGTTGCAGGTTCGAATGCTGCCTGAGGTTTAAACTTTTCCATTCTCCGCCTTTACTATTTGCATAATTAATTACATAGTTTACCTTATTGACTTGTGTGACAATAGCATCAAGGACTTCTCCTTTGAATGGCCGGAACACTATCGCCTTGTATTTGACAGGGTACACCACAAAACCTTGCCCGGGCTGGATCAGACCCGCACCAATACTGTCTATTGCAGTCACTGCTATAACAAAACCATACCTGAAAATAAAAATAAATAGAAATGAGTAATAGTTACTAGAGAATTAACAAGGCTTTATAGTTGCATCCAAAGTGTTATGTTTACTTTCTATTTAAAATTCTATTAGAATATAAATATAGCACTAATACTTAAACAATTTATGGCAGAACAGTTAAAGGAAAGTATAACACAACATAACCTCTTTAGATACAAGTTTAAAACTTACTTTCCAGTGCAAGTTCCCTCAACTTCAGTATACAGCTTTTGCTTAACGATATCGAGTAACTGCGGCCCGAAATATCGAGGATGTAACAGAATTTCATGTTCTAAAGATATCTGAAACATTTGTTTACAAAACAATATTATCAAAAACTGCTCTAAAATCGTATAGTTTTGGACCTAGATTTATTTACTTACATGGTAAAACATTGTGCAACGGTATTATTTAAACTGTGACTTCACTTCATATTCTATTAATCATAAATAAAATACAAATTATTCGACGGACGCTCAAAATACAACAGTATCTCAAGATTTCATAAATTTCTGACGTCAAACTGACAGATATTTGACAAAATTTCATTAGTACATTTCTGAACGAACACAAATTGTTATTGATTTATTGTTATGTACCTTTTTAAATATTAACATCTTTGTTAGTACCTATCTAAGTCACTCTTAATAAATGTGATTGACGATGTGCCCCTTACATTTCAACATTCTATTATGTGAGAAATAAATATTTTATTTTATTAATTTAGTTCAAAACTTCAATCTACAAAATGAACCATAAATACAAGCTTTTACTTCAAAAGACATGTTGTTCTGGAACCGTTGTTATTAAGTTATTAATTTAGATTCAACTACTTAAACATTTTGACAAAAAAATATGGCAGTTTGACAGAAATTTTCTTGTGAGCCACAACTGCCATATTTTTTTGTAGTTATTTAATAACTACAAAGCACAGTATTTTAAAAATAATATTAGTATTGAAATCGATGCATTATCGATGGATATAATTTTGAGAAAATGCTGACAACACTAGTGATTACTCAAAAATGCCAAATGAATGGCAGACGTATGTGTATCGTAATCAGATTGTTGTAAAAAATGGCAAAAACGTACGATTATTTATTTAAATTACTTTTGATAGGTGATTCTGGAGTGGGAAAAACGTCTATATTATTTAGATTTTCAGAAGATGCTTTCAATATTTCATTTATATCAACTATTGGTGAGTACTTTGATTCATGTCTTTAAATCAAAGGTTATTGTCAGATAATTTTTTACGTATATTGTCATGAGCAAGATTTTTTGTTTCCATGTTCGTCGTGTCTATTTTTTATCGTGATATATATATATATGGCGGATAGGGTGCGGTGACTTGATAAATGGAGCCCTTATCGAATTAAATGAATCGAGAGTTCATGACATCATACACACTAATTAATTAGTTGACTCCCAAATAAAAGCAGACTGTTCGTTTCAGGTATTGACTTTAAAATTCGTACGATAGATCTTGACGGCAAAAAAGTTAAATTACAAATATGGTGAGTGTAGTTTATGTATATTATTAATTGTTTTTATTCCTAGGTTTTATTTAATGAGGTCTGCTACAAGGCGCGGTCAAGTTAGCGGCAGGTTTTGCAATCGTAAATGAGTAATGAGGCTAGCATAATGTACCCACTTCCTTCAGACCATCTACACAATGGTTAATGCTGTTGTTCTATAAGACACTCAGAGAACAAAACAACAATTTACATTTGCACTGCAATTGTACATTATATTCATGGTCTAGAGGGGAAATAATCTGATATTTGTTATCTATAATAAGTGTTTAAGTCTCTATGTAATGAATTTGGCAACTAATAACATATTATCTATTAGACAATGATGATTATATATTTATTCTAGTGTTTATAATTTGCTCTTTTATATCAGGTATATTTTTGCATTCCAGGGATACCGCTGGCCAGGAAAGATTTCGTACAATCACAACGGCATATTACCGAGGATCAATGGGCATAATGCTTGTTTACGATGTAACAAATGAAAAGAGCTTTGAGAATATTAAGAATTGGATCAGGAATATTGAGGAAAATGCCAGTGCCGATGTTGAAAAGATGATCCTTGGAAACAAGTGTGATTTAGAAGCTAAAAGACAGGTAAGAACTTTTTGCTAAAACACTGTTAAACATATTATAAGGCTTGATACACAATAAGACAAACAAACTACTGACTCAGACAAAAAACAGGTAACAATAAAGTTCAGGGGTCAATGAACCCTTCAAATCCTGTTCAGCATTTCTAAAATCTATAACACTTTGTCTCTCACTTTGAATTATAAATGTAGGATACTAACCCAGTGTTGATCTAATATATTTGATATATTTATTTGGAATGTATACTTACATATGTGTGTATGTAACTAATAAAAAAATCTATCCTTGTTTTTCATATTATCATGTCCATAATGTTATTAAATAGTAAATTTTTCCTACTGAACAACTTGTATATGATACAAATATATATAAATATATAGTATTATTGTACTGTTATCTTAAACAATAATGTTACTAATGGTTTTGATAAGTGGCAAATAAAACTGTAAATGTAAGTTCAATCACAGTGAGTCATGGTTTTTACATTATTTTATCAGTAATTGTTATTTGACACATTAGGGGATATACTTATAAACAATATTAATAAATGATTTGCATAATACCAAAATTACCCATTGTTAAAATATGCTGAAATTTTGGTTTTCAGTTAGAAAATATTTCTATAATATTATGCAGTTGTTTAAAGGGAGGGACAGTGAATGCAAGACAATTGATTATGCATTTATTTATTTATAAACATGTGTTTATATAATCAACACATAAATAATGGATATTGTGGAATGCAATAGAAGTATTCAGCATACTATTACAAATTTGTTTTAAGTGTGTTTTTTATTACGTCGACCCCCGTGGTCGCGTGGCGTACATACCGGTTATTTAGGTAGCGCCAGCTCAGGTCCCGGGTTCAATCCCCAGATGGGTCAATGTTCAATGATGATACAAATGCTATAGCTAACTAACTTTGGGTTCAGAGCAATGTATGTGATGTTGTCCACATGTATTTATTTATTAGTTAATTAAATTATATACCATATAATTGGAAAAAGTTAAAACTTGTGCTGTATAGTATATTTATGTACTGTAGTTTTTTTATATTATTTGTTTTTATTTCTAGGTGTCAAAAGAAAGAGGTGAACAGTTAGCTGTAGAATATCAGATTAAATTTATAGAAACTTCGGCGAAAGACTCGTTAAATGTTGAGTCGGCGTTTTATACTCTAGCAAGGGACATCAAAGCAAAGATGGAGAAAAAACAGGTATGGTGTCCACAAAATTATATAAAAAGGCCTTATATTTCATAATATCCCTTATTTCCTTCTAAATCATAAGCAAAACCATCCCACATAGTTGTATCTACTAGCAAAAAGCTTTAATTCTTCTTAGTACATTTTGTGTACCTTCTAAATATGAGTTAGATTATAATTACACAGTGTATAACAACATGTACTAAGGATAATGGGTAGCATGGGGAATCTGTAAAAACAGCAAATTCTATTATTACGTCAATGGGCTTCAGTATATTTCCATATTATTTAAGAATAATTTATTAGTATCAACTAATCCAATACACTATCTTCCATTGTAGATATTATCAAACAATTGTTTATTTACAACAGTATGAGAATAACTTGATACATTTCCCTTAAATGTTGAGTCAATGTTTAAACAATTAATTCAAAATCAAAATATTTTTATTTCAAGTAAGCCTTATCAGGCACTTTTAAAAACGTTAAATGACTAGTTGCGCGGTTCCAAAATGTCACTCCTATGGAGAAGAACCGGTAAAAAACTACATAGGTTACTTTAAAAAAAAAAGATAATAATGTACATACAATGATAAATAATACAATAATTTTAAAATATGCGACAACAACGTAAATAGCAAAATGTATAATGTGACATCCAAAATGGAAGAAAAAGAAAAATTCACATACCTACCATAAATAGTTCCCAATCATCCACACATTGTATTAGTTTTGTGAAGATTGAGGAAAACTTGATTGGTTTTTAACATGCCAATAAATACTGGGCATGGTTACGTCATATTGAATATTCTTATCAGCTGAAAGTGTAACATATACACAAATACTTTGATCGTTTGTATGGTTAAGTGCAATCTTGTATGAGATACAACTAGTTTGAATAATTGCTTACATTTGCCAAGGGATAGTTACTAGACGCATATTATGAATAGCCTACTGTATTGTAGAGTCAATATAAATGTGAAGCAGTCAAAGCCTGCGCTCAGGCTAACTGCGTAGAAATCTACAAAAAAAGTCAATACTTCAAAAGTTATTTCCTTTTTTAAAATATTTATTTTAATTGAGAAAGATTGAAAGAGGCGTGTGTTCTGCAGTAGACTAGTAGGTATATATTTGATTGATTTATATATGTACCTAGATAAAAATAAATATTACGATTCTAGTTCGATTTCACAATAATCTTAGTTTCCGGTTTATTAAGGGTTAATGACACAGGAAACTTCCACCTACTTTCACCAAATATACGCTATTTACATCAGTCCGTGTGTATAATAACAATTGAGTCAAGGTCTTTTTCATAAAAGCTGACTATTTGTGATCCCGCACCGCCTACTGAATAAATTATCGTAACGAGACACGGGACAACACGAAAAACTCGGCCAAATATGTGTTTAATGAATGAGAATATGTAGCCGTGGAAATAGAAAATTCTGTAGGTATATATATGTATGTAAACAAGTAATGTTTGATACATTGTTATCGGACTGTAAAACACATTCAGTTTTAATACGAAAAGCGGTTTATCTAAAAAAAAAACGGTGGTACTCCGGGATTGCCGACAAGAGTGAAAATTTAAACAATCACAATTTATGTAGGACACTTCTGTAGGTGTCGGTAACGGTAACTGTGTCGCGAGTTCAATTCTTTTTTCCCTTCTCAAAAAATGCACAAAGATATTTTCACTTCAAAAACAGGTTAAAACATCTAACACACCATAGTATAGTGGTTTAAACCTGGTTTTTAAATAAACCGCTTATGTCGAATAAAACCATTGCACAACGCCTCACAATTACTGGAACAATCATAGCGCTAATCATGGGCTCTAATCGTCAAAACGATAGGTCAGCATTGAACAGGTATTATTCATACTTGTGAATCATAAGATTTTTGAATCTACTCATTTTCCATTACATGCCCAATCAATGTTAAAATAATATAAATATTTCTTTTTTTATGACCATAGACAACCCTTTAATATCTGTGTAGCTATTTTATATATATGTAGTAGAATATTGTGATAACTTTCTCTAAAATAATTTCTTTTGTTCCATGCTATTCTTACGAAAACAGAAGGTAAAGGATTTTCAAGAGTACTGTAGTTGTTTTATTTGCCGTATTGTTTGTTCGCTTCTCAGATTGGCGCGCATAAACATTTAATAACTGACTTGTACGGGGGGCTACCGCCAGTTAAAAATCCGTTAGAGTTGCAAGTCCCGCATCAGGTCCATCTGGCAATTTCTACCAATCACAGGCCAGGCCAGGTCTCTTATTGGTGGAGAGTAACAGATACACCTGATGCGACACTAGCAAGCCTGCCGGATATTTTACTTGCGGTAGCCCACCCTAGACGCTTGCTATGTATCGTTATGTTCAGTGGCGGATTCAAGGCGGGAGGGGGGGAGTCTAAAGGGCTCAACTTTACGTCCCCTCCCCCTAAAAGCATCTAACTTCTACCGTAAAACATCCTAAAGTGAACTTTACTTAACCTATAATATTTTCAAGTTTTAAAACTGTTAAATATTTTTTTGACTGATTTTGTTAATATCTACCAATTCTTTTTCACCTACTACCATCTATTTCTCCCCCTCAAACGACAATCCTGGATCCGTCACTGTTTATGTATTTATGATGATTTAACACGTAACTATAGATATTAAACTACTGAATGATTTATTGTAGTGTATCGTAATCTACAGACTCGTATTTAGACTGATATAAGTAACTGACTAGGAAATAGTTTTATGAGAAGCAATGTAGTTGTTAAGGAAACATCTTGGACATCTTAGTCGCAGGCTGTAGTATTCTAACATCTATGGCTATTGCATGTTATGCATATAGGTATAACGCTTTTATCTAAAGAACAACTTATTTCACATCATAGAGCTACCGCAAGACATAAATTTTCTATTGTTTTTGAAATACCAGCTATATAAAACAAGGTACAAATACAAGTAGGAGTATACTTAAAACAAGCCAAGTAGATAATGTTTTTAGTGTCTTTATTTAGTATCTTAATGTTTTTATTTTGTTAGATTAAAATCTCATAGATTATAAAAACACCGATTAATCTAAACTTTTATATATAAATCTTTATTAATTTCCTGATTGGTCTTAATCTCTTAGTAATGTTGGCAAGTTCTCGCGAGAGTTGTGTAGAAATTATATCTGAGAAGGCTAGATAACAAGCACTTAAGATAACCAGGCTGCACTGTGGTATGATCGATTGATAGTCTCGTATGTACACATTCGTTATGCGCACGTATGATGGACTAATACAATTATGTTTGAAACTACCTATCTGTTCCTTACAAGAGATAATAATTAATTTGTTTTACGCAATGAAAAACATTGTGAATCTCAAATGTATGGCCTTCTTTCTATAATGCGTGTACGCGTCTTTTTCTAGTACGAACTTATTTTATTGTTTTTCATTTGCAAATAATTCGAGTTTATTTTGTAGCTTATTAATTTTAATATCGAAAATGTAATTATGTAATAAGTTAACAATCGTATAACCTTTAATAGCGTTGCATGTATTCAATATTGACAGCCAATAATTTACGCGCACATTGCGGGCGAAGGCGATCTTGCAAGTTAATAGATACAATGCACGCACTTGATTTGCTTCCAACAACGTTGAATTAATCATCTTGCAATCGGAACGAATGTCAAGATCGTATAAACTCAGCTTGTGTGCGATCTATTTTTGTTTGTGTTAGCTTACTACTAGTGCTGTACTAGCAAAGAATAGTTTTAGATGTCACGTGTAGTATTTTAATGTATATGTGTGTGTAGGAGGCGAGTAACCCAGCGGGCGCGCGGACCGGCGGCCACCAGCTGCGCAACGAGCCGCAGCGCAAGCCCACGTCGTGGCTGTCGCGCTGCAGCTTGCTCTGACGGCGCCCCGCCAGCAGCCGTGGCCTCCTCGGACCCTACTCGCTCTACGGACATCGCGAGCTATATCAGAAAGTATTGTAATCCAGTGAGACCCTACGTACGCTCAACCAATATCAGTTCGTGTAATCAGGAGAACCACACGCCGCCTGTGCCGAGCGCGTGGGGCTGCCATCGCCCACCTACTATATTTTTCGATCATTTTAACACTGGTGCGTCAACTCCACAGGGGGATCAGACTTGCTTTTTGTATTTTTATATCCGCGACTATGATACCTACTTCGAAGTTTAGTTGGAATGAAACAGTATTTTTTCGTAAATTACCTTGTACATTTGTTTACATCTAAAGTGACGATTTATTTTTATATTAGGGCGAAATTAAGGTGTTACATCATTACAAATAATGGTTGGAAGGTTTTATTCAATAGATTGTTTAGCTGTACTTTTCCTTTTGCTATTTTAATTAAGATATATATTTTAATGTAATATATAATATTTAATTTGAATAAAGTGCTTTTTTACATAATTTGCCTTGGTTAATTATCAAACTACAGTAAATAAGTAGTAACATTTTATTGCCAACATTATATACAAAAGAGACGAATATTTTTGACACTTTAAACAAATGGAAGTCACACCTCTAGCTTCAGAGTACCTGAATAATTACTGTTGTAGTGCATTCAGTACTAACTAGAATTTAAGTATCAACTTGTATAAATAAATGCTTTCATGTTGTTTGTACTTGCTTGGGGCTCGGCCTGAAGGGTCTCAGAGCTATGTTCTTGACTCCTGATAAGGCACCTTTTGAAGCTAGAGATAAAACTTGGAACATTTTTTTTATAGATAAGCCTACAATTTCTACCGTGAACTGTGATCCCTTTCTCCAGTATATTACATATGCGGGCAAGGGTGGAAGGTTGTCAGACCAGATACCGTTGCGGAAGTTCTTCGCTCGAGCTTCAGCTGATAGCAACAGCGGCGCCATTTGTGACTCCATTGTATTTCTCTTAATTTTTTTTGGAATTGATACCTTTGCAAATCCAAGTTCAACAAGCCTTTGTCCAACGTCTAGACTCTCCATCGATTTTGACTGGAACAAATATAATTAACAGTAAAACCATTGTTTACAACAGTAGATTCAGTTAAGGTGGAAACGTCAGGGTAAACTGGGAAATTCAAATTCGATTGAGTGATATTTCATGGCAAACTCATTCAATCGAATTGCATAAACATAGAGGGTTAGGTTGATGATTTTAATAATTATAATTCTGTAAGTACAAACTTAGCCGCGAATCGTATTTTGTTCAAAATTTAATTATGTATTTTACAGAGTGACTACCCTTTGGATCTTCATAACCCATTTAATAGATCACATGGTATTATTAGGACCAGTCCTCAAATTTTTGTATGAAGCTACGTCTAACTTCACAAGTAAGGAAATAAAACTGAAAATTTGTAGTTTTGTAATATCAAAAATACGTTTTTGCGATTACAAACTTATATTTTGCATTTAAAAGTGAAAGTGTCATACATCAATGTATTTAAGATCACCTTGTCAAGCACACATTTAAATTGTTTTTTAGGGAATTAACTGTGACAATTAACAAACTGTGAGGAAGGGTTGGTGCATGAGTCAGACTCACATGTGACCGTTGTTTTTTAAACAATCACAGGTTTTTTATTCCTCTCAAGAATAAACAAGTTTCATGCTAGGTAACCACGACTAATTACACAAACAAGTTGTCATCTTTGAAAAGTAAAAGTAAATTCTTATAAGAAAGCTAATTACATGGACATTGTGTAATTGCCTTTTGTATTCACTCAAACATAAATTGGCAATTATTAAAATACAGTTATTGTAGAATAATCACCAAACTCTCATCTCTCACCTTTTTCAGTGGTAAATGCAATGTCACAGTGGAAACCAAGTCCTCATTATCTCTTGCGATAGGTCTCAAAGTGACTTGTTGACCTTTCCCCACACACTCCAGCCAGCTGACAGCATTCCCACTTGCAAGTTCCACTCCCCATATCTAAACAAAACAAAAATCATCAATTTGGCACCAACCCAAGTAGACCAAGTCATAGTTGATATTGTAAACACCTACTAACCTTGACTGGAAGCGGAGGTTTAGAAGAATGCCACAGAGGTAAGTATATAGGAGCTCTGTGGTTCACTAAAATGCGGACTGGCGATTGCTGCACACCCACATAATACCCTTTCATAGGCTCATGTTTTCGTATGAAGTGATCAGGAACTTTACTGGCTTTTGAGAACTTGCTAACCTAAATTTTAAATATACATTTAAATGTTATTATGTAATATGATTTTTAACAAACATAAGAAAGAAAATAACATACCGGACGAATTTTATGTATGGACACAGCCAATCCTGCAGTCGCGACAGCATAAACCGCTATCTGTAAACATTTGCCAAGTGATAATCATCAGCAAACTATTTATCAACTAATTTCACCAACTGCACTTACATTCACTCCACGATAGTCTTGTTTTAAAAGGTGATGAATGTTGTAAAATAACCCTTCTTCGTTTGCAGACATTTTATTATTTTAAGTACAAAATAACTAACATAATTTTCGGTTTATTAGCTCATCAATATTTTCAGATTTCAGCTAAGGAATTTGCTTTCCGAACTTTCTTGTGACATTTTGTGCAAATGTTGCAATGTTAGTAAAATATTTGAAATAATGTAATCGTTAATTCATTATTTTCCTTACAAAGCATTATTGCGCAAAGTTACAATTTATTGACTATATATTTATATATGCACCTATGTATTTAAATATGTCATTGGTTGAAGAAGTATTTACAAATCGATTTGAAACATCATTATTTTGCTATGGCAACTTTGATTTCAATTCCACGTCAACCGTTTGACAGCTGGCAAGCTACTCGCGAGTCCGGTCTTGGATAAATTAAATTGCTCATTTTTGTGTTTTTTGATAAATATTTTAAAAATGATTACCGTTCTAAACACTATCGATACGGGCCACGAGGATATGATTCACGATGCCGAGCTGGATTACTACGGACTGAGGCTGGCGACTTGTTCTTCGGACAATTCAGTAAAGATTTACGACATCAAGAGTGGTACACAAACCCTCGCTGCTGATCTTAAAGGACACTATGGACCTGTGTGGCAGGTTGCATGGGCCCATCCTAAATACGGTAACTTACTGGCATCTTGCTCTTACGATAGAAAAGTTATCATATGGAAAGAATCTGAGAGGGACTGGACAAAACTGTATGAATACACTGGGCATGAGAGTTCTGTCAACTCTATTGCATGGGCGCCCGCCGAGTACGGTCTGATCCTCGCCTGCTGCAGCTCTGACGGATCTGTGTCCATCATAACCTACTCACAGGATGGCGGCAACTGGGATGTTAAGAAGATACCAGGAGCACATGCTATTGGAGTGAACTCAGTCAGCTGGTGCCCGGCTATATCCGCCGATTTGAACCTGGACCCGCTTAGCAATAAGGAAGCTGCTAAGAGGATAGTTACTGGAGGTTGTGATAACTTGATAAAAGTATGTATTGTTTGTAGTGTTATTATTAATAACAAAGAACAGTAACATTATTTTTCATAAATATTCACTTGAACCTAATTAACTTTTGACTTAACCATAATTAAATTAACAATTAACTATTCAAGTTTATACAACCAGATTTGACTATGAATGTTTTTTTTATAATTTCTAGAAAACTTACACCTACCTGTATTATTAATATTCGAGGTTAAGTATATTCACTATTTTCATTACAGATTTGGAGGGAACAGGGCGACCAATGGATTGAAGAAAATAGATTGGAAATGCACATGGACTGGGTGAGAGATGTGGCTTGGGCCCCTTCCCTGGGACTGCAGCGCTCGATGATTGCTAGCTGTTCCCAGGACAAAAGAGTTGTAATCTGGACTAGCGATGATAATGTGTCCTGGACTCCAACAATACTGAACACTTTCGATGATGTTGTATGGAGCGTGAGCTGGTCTCTCACTGGCAACATCCTGGCTGTGTCAGGCGGAGACAACAAAGTCAGTCTGTGGAGGGAAGGGACTGACGGACAATGGTTATGCATAAGCGAAGTTGCCAAAGGCTTGGGTCAAACACCGAATGATGAGAGAAGCACGCTTTGAAATTGTTAATTTATGGTTTCGTTTATTTTAATTAACTTGTGAATAATTTCTTAATTGTAATACATATACATAATATCAATATGTAATTGTTTTCTTTTGGTATTTATGTTAAGTCACTTTATCTGACATAATTATTATTGCAATCAGAAATTAGCCTAGGTACTAGGTGTACTACCTAATACTTATGACTTGTAAAACAATGCTGCTAGTTTATTATTGTTTATCAATCTATACTTAATATAATAAAGCTAAAGAGTTTGTTTATTTGTTTTAAAGCACTTATCTCTGAAAGTAACAGTCGAATTTGAAAAAAAATCTTCGCATTTTATAACCCATTATAGAGGAAGGAGATAGGCTATTTAACATTACATTACTTGCCTTGGGAAAAAAGTACGTCAAATAAAACAGCTAGTAAAATATAAAAAAGAGAATCATATCATGATTGTTGATTAAAACAGACTTGTCTAATCCAATATTAAGTAAATAAATACATATTTTGGTAGTAAATTAATTAATCGAAATGTCTAAGTAACTGTCAAACTAAACACTGTCGAAAACTAAAGGAAACAATTGCCTAATCTATAGTAGAGAAGAAAAGACGTAGACAAGAAACAAATAGTTATGAATACCAGATCCATGTTTTGGCGAAAAATATGTAGGACAAACTGAGCCCAGAGGTTTTACTTGCCATGATTTTATCCCAAGGTTTTTTCAAATCCCACTGTTAGTTTCAAAGATTAGCGCGTTCAAACAAACTTTAGCTGTAATATATTAGTTAGTATAGATTACTAAGATAAATGGCTGATTACTGAAACATCAATCAGTTTTAAACCGCCGTTAAGTCTCGTGCTGTCTCTGTCAGTTTAAGGCGTAAAGTATCGACAGATAGAGATTTAAGAACGTCTTAAAGTTAAGTTACGTTTCAGTATTCGGGGAAGTGTCTCTGAACATTTAGTTTTGAAGATAAATAAACAAATTCTGTTATAAAAAATACTTATTTTAATTACTCTTAATCTTAGCAGTATAGTATAATATCACGTGTTGCTGAGATGAAATTCTATAATTTCTAACAGTAGAGGCATCTTGTAGTACTCGGCTATCGTTTTGAAGGTGTTTAGCTGTGACAGGACCTCATTAGTGGGCACCATGAGGGCGAAGTCCCCGGCGCACTCGCACACCATCGTCATGTTGTCGCGTTTTACCTGCTCAGGCAACAAGCATATTATCTACTGTATTTTTTTAACTTTGTTACGGGTATGAGTCAACATTAGCAGTAGTTTCGGTAAATTGCATGCACCATAAATGCACCATTACTAATTATAAAAACATTTTTAAATCACTAGCGGATTAAAATGTTGCTGAACTGAATTGCTGTACTTAAGTTACTTGCTGAAGGCTTTCTACTTTGATTCTTTATGGTTGAAACAGTGAAACAATAGACATATATTTCAGGGATAATACCCACAAAAATATTCAAATTTAATCACAAACCTGATGACATCTTTTACAAATGAGATCCTGGAGGACGTAAGACATGGTCCTCCTGTTCATCACCTCCACCAGCCGCCACTCCAGCTCCTGGTTCTCGTACGGAGTGCCGCAGGTAGGACAGAGGCATACTGGCCTGTAGGGTAAAAAATGATGTTAGGTTTATATGGAAAGCAGTTATTAGTAGTAAAAAATACCTTATATTAAGGATTGCAAACTTAAAGAAAATTGCCATAGTTTATGTATTTGATCCTTTTTATACATGTACTAGCTGTTGCCCGCAGCTCCGCCCGCGTGGAAGTCACCTAGAGGGATGCAAAATAGATGTTGTCCGATTCGCAGACCTAACCGCACACAAAATTTCATGAGAATCTGTCGAGCCATTTCGGAGGAACTTAATTAAAAACACCGTGACACGAGAATTTTATATATTAGATTGCTGGTTCGGACAGCAGACTGTTAAGCATATTCTTCCGATAAATATACAATTAGGTCAATAACTCTGTATGAGAAGCCCAGCTACAAGTATACGTACACGTCATTTTGAAGGGCGGTGTTAGTGTCCCGGCAGAGGTCAAGGTCGCGGCAGTGGTTGCAGACCTTGCAGATGACCTCGGTGAGCGGGCACGTGTTGCAGGCGTCGCGCCACTCGGCCGCGGCGCTGAACTCGCCCACGCCGATCAGGCGGAGTAAGTTACGACGGAGGAGGGTTACCTGCATCGTAAAGATCGTGCTGTAGGTACGTAATACTATAATAAATCATGCTTGTAAAGCCCGGAAGGGTAGGATATACGATATAATAAGGAGCAAAATCACGATTCACCATTCTTTCTAAAATTGTATCTATACTGTATATTGTATAAATAGCAATACGTTCAGAAAAAAAAATATATATATGGGTTTGTTTCAGATACATTTAATAGTACGCATTTTTTTATTCCCCCTTAACTGTACTTTCTGAAACATTATCAGTATATTCATGTCATGTATATTTACCCTACCTTCTACCATCATTTTGGTTGCTTACATCTCGGGCTCAGAGAAGGAAATATAAATATTCCGTAGAAAATATCATCAAGTTATACAAACCTCGTCTTCCAACGCCGGATCCAGTGAAAACACCTTACAGACGGCGTTAACATACAAAAGCGCCGGCTTGGAGTCGCTGGAGAAGGCGTCCGGCTTTAATCCCGGCTGGTGTCCGATGTCCGACGGCTTGAATGCCGGATATCTCGTGTTTATCTTTTCTGTCACCCTGATGTGATATTTTAGAGGTAAGTATCTTATAAACCGGTTTTGTAAAAGCCTACCTAAACACATCCGTGCTTCGGAAAGCACGTTAAGCCGTTGTTCTTGACTGTCATACATTATTCCTTAGATCGTTAAGTCATTAAAATACTGACAACCAGCCTTACCAAGAGATACTGTGTTACTCAGTAAAATGGGTTGTAGAGGTTAAATAGGCAATTGCTCTACGTAAAATACAATATTCAGCTGAATCTGATAAGACTGGAAGCCGACCCTAACATAGCTTGGGAAAAAGCTAGGCAGAAGATTTAAAAAAAAAATTAAACCATGCAGTACCTCAAAAATACAGTTTTAAAAATTGTTTAAATATAATATGAAACATAAAACGTGTTTTTAGGCACGCAAAGTAACTAACATAAAAGACACATCAATGAATTAATGATATTAAGACACAAAATCACAAATAAATGATTTGAATTTGAAAAGAAAACCTTAAAAAAAAAACATGAAATTTTTTGTTCACACTTCACAAAACCTCTTTCAAAAAGTCTCAGAACAAATACTTACTGGAACAATTTCTGTGCGATCTCGCCCTGTATAAGAGCTGGCAGCTGTTCTGGCTGCGTGTATGCAGCGCTGAGCAAGCCGGCCACGGCCGCCGCAAACGGTTCCCGCACCGGAGCCGGGAGGAACTTCGACAGATTCCATTGCATTGTTATTGAGCCTTCCTGAAAATAACCAAGAGTTCAGGTTGTTGGTATCAGTACACCCGAGCCAAAAATAAAAATAAAAAACTCATTTATTTCAACTAGGTTATAAAGTAGCACTTTAAGAACGTCAATACAATGGACAGTATCCTGATTCTGCTGTGGAGAAGAAACGGCGCAACAAACTCCCCAGCAGCACGCTGTCATTACTTACACAATGGCGGTCATGGACAATGCTGTTTGCGTACCTGAGTACTGGTCTCGAAAAAATTAACTGCCATTGATCGACACGTTAGAAGACGAAGGTTGTTGGTTTTTGAGTCAGAAGCTATATGGAAGCAAGGGTCAATAATAAATATAAATTTAAACCGGCATATTAATGTCCCATTGCTATAAACCGGCCTCGGACGAGTATTGACCACCACCCTTGCACACCTCCCTTGCGGGTATGCGTTTTCAGATTCTATTTATTGGAATCCAGGTTTCGAAGTTTTCCATTACCGATTGTCAATGATGTCTTAGAATAATTAAGAAAGTACATAGAACTTTGAAAAAGTCACACCGGTATTTGCCTGTAATGGGTTCGAATCTGCAACCTTGTGCAAACAAATCCGTTCATTACACCACTAGACCACCACAAGGAAAGGTCATTTGAATCAAGTATTAAATAATCGCCACATAAAAGTACACACTTTTTATTAATTTTAGAAGCCATCAATAGCTTTAGAACTACATTCAGCTTATTCTTACCTCATCTTCGTTACTTTGTTCGCTGGCAGCTGGCAACTGAGATGATCCTACTTCAGTCAACCCGTCCGGCAATTTACCCTGATAATTAAAACGCACTTAAAATGAAGTTTTGATTTAGATTATTATAAACTACTATTGCTGAATGCTATAGATAGAATAGGTTTTAAATTTAAATAATATCAATTGAGGCAAAATAAGTATTGAATATTTCAAGAAGAATTATTTGCTAGAAAACTTTTCTAACACAATTAAATAGTATCCTACGTTCACAATTTTTAGGAAATACAACTGTAATGCTAACGTTAAGGTTCAGTTTGCACTACAACATTATATTTTAAGTGTCATTTTCAAAACTACTAGTCAGTCTAAAATTAACTTTATTTACACTAGCATAAAGTTGATGATTGTGGAAATAACATCAGAATTTTAACAGACCATATAATTATGTATTTATCTTATATCACCTGGACTCCCGCATAGTTGGCTTCGTCGAGCCACAGCAGGTAGGACCAGCACTGCTTGTAGCGGATGTCGATGCCGTGGAACAGCTCCTTGTTCCGGATGCTCTGCACCACGAACTCCACATAGCCTACATAAAAAAATATGCATTCATAAATATGTATTCAAGCTTTCACATAATAACAAACCGTAAGTGTAAACCGTTCGGTTAGACGGTTATAAAGGTAAAGCCGGGCTCTGTCCGTCGATGGGTGACCATTTATAATCATCCGAGAATTCCTTGCCTCGGAAAGCACGTTAAGCCGTTGGTCCCGACTTTCATACGTTTATCTTTGCCAATTGTTAAGTCCTGCTTACCCAGCTCAGGGTCCTGTGTAACCTAGACAAATGAGTTATAGAGATCAAATAGGCAGTCGCTCCATGTAAATTACAGTATTCAGATTAATCTGATAAGACTGGAAGCCGACCCCAACCTAGCTTGGGGAAAAGCTAGGCAGAAAAATTAAACAATAACAAGAAACCTACTTTACATACCATTCGCAAATAAAACGTTAAGAATAATAACCTTACCAATTAAATACAAATAATAGAAGGAGAAACTTAACTACTGGTGGTCGCAGGTTCGAGTCCTGCCTGAGGTTTAAGTTTTCCTTCTATTTATTTGTATTTAATTACACATATTCGCTCCGCATGCAATAATGCATATAAATAATTAAAAATAATATCCTTACCAATTCCATCAAGTACAGTATTCTTCTTGGTACAGAGCAGGATCTTGTTGAAGTCCGCGAACACGATGAGCGAGCCGAGCCGCTTGAACTCCGCCACCAGCATGAGGAACATCTTCTTCATGAGGTTATATAGCGTGCGTCGGAGGGCGGGGTCGTAGAGAAGGGAAGAGGGGGTCTTTAGCCATCTGGTATAAATGTCAAATATCTATTAAGCAGGCTTATTTTATACTGAAATCACCGCTGAGTATAGGCTTCCCATTTTCTTGACATGTAGGTATTATGCTTACTAAGAATGGTTAATAACGATTTATTCTGAACTTACACTCGTTTAATGGTTGTTATTATATGCATAGTTATGTTACGTATCCCTATATTACACCTCCATTCCTTTCGAAAAAAAAAAAAAAAAAACTTTGTATTCAATGTATAACTTTACTAGTTATATATATTTTTTTTTTTAGGGATACGTAACATCGAATAAATCGAAGCCTTGAACAAGTAACATCTCTTTGATTTCGTGTCGCTGTCCCATCCTTACAGTTGTTTCAAACCGTCTGTCAAATCAAATCAAATCAAAAACTCATTTATTCCAACTAGGCTAAAAAGTAGCACTTTAAGAACGTCAATACAATGGACAGCACCCTGATTCGCCCACCCTTCACCGTTTCCTAAGTGCTCTGGCTGTGGAGAAGGAACGGCGCAACAAACTCCCCAGCTCTGTTATCGTAACTCCGTACGTCAACGTTAAGTCAGTATGAAAGTCTTATAAAAGCGGCCATATTTAACGTTTACAGATGTGAGGCATGTATTATACCTATTGTAAGTTCTATCTTGTAAATTCTTGTTATGAACTGTCAAATTTCTGCCAAAAACAATCAAATCGTCCAAATAAATTAAACATTTTTCATAATTTAAACCAGCCATCGCCATCGTTATCATTCTTGAAAACGAACTTGGGCTAGTTTTCAGTCCCATCGGCATACGCGTCATCTGGTACTGTCCCGAATAAAAAGCTGTGAATTTTCTACTACTTTTCTTTCTACCTTGATGCAAATTTAAATGCGTAAAATAAATACTGCCCGTCAAGGATTCTAATATTTCTGTGATATCTGGTAATGGAAACTTATCGTCCTCTATGCAATTGTTCAGCTTCCGATAGTCAACCACTAATCGCCATTTTTTATCTTCTGTTGTATCTGACTTTTTAGGTACTAACTACAACAGATACATGCCTCACACAGACATGTCAATGTATTTTTAAGGAACCAGCCCTAAGTAAAGTACTTTCGTCGTGTCATCAGCAAGTAAATTGAGTCTAAGTCGGCAAAACGCACTAAGGTATCGCCATTAAGTGTATAAACTTTATGTTTACACTTTTGAATAATCATATTGCTCGTCGTAGCGCTTGTCTCATTTTTCGTACGTACTTCATAATCAGGAAGCGAAGAGACAATAAATAATAATAAATGTGGAAAACATCACATACATTGCTCTAAACCCAGAGTAAGTAGCTATAGCACTTGTGTTATGGAATCAAAGACAACGAAGGTAGCAGAAACACCTAGACCCGAGGCAATGTAGAAAAGTGGTTTTTTACATTGACCCGTCCAGGGATCGAACCTGAGACCACAGGGCTAGCGACACCTTAAAAACCGGTGTGTATGCCACTCGTCTACGGAGTCAAAACACAATAATTCAATTCGATATTATATAATTTGCCTTGCTAGAATTCCGGAATGGATGAAGTTGAGTTGTGTATAATTTTAAATCATAGTACATAAAACGATGATAGAGAGTATTATTACTATACTTTTACCTGTAGAAATGCGATATCTGGAAGTCAGCGAAAACGTTCTTGTATTGTGTGACGTCACGCAGCCAGGACGCGATCATGGTGCGGAGGATCTTGAACGCAGCGCTGCACTGAGTCGTCTCGTCATACGGCATAGATGCGTTTGAGCCTGATAGATTAGATAATGCGTTTTTTAGTATTTATAGGAGTATAGTTTTGCACACATGCTTATTAAAGACCGGGCCAAACGCCTTGTTGACACTTCGCGTGACCCAAGGGTGGCTTTTACCTTGGACAGAGGGTATATACGGGTCGATTCTGGATGAGACTGGCACAGGACCGGAGAGAATGGCACATAAAAAGAGAGGCCTATGCACAGCAGTGGGATGACAAAAGCTGTGGATGATGATGGCACATTGGCAGGACTACGGCCGGTGCCAACAGTTTACATTTTTATGACGCAGCGGCGACGCGGCCGCAACTCTTAGTTATTTGATATACCCTCCGCACACATAACTGAGCGGTGTCGCTTGGAGTTTAAACGGGTAAGATATTGAATTGGCCTTGAATTTCATCGTCACCGGCTCTTAGTTGTAATCTGAATGAAGTGACGTGCATGTGAAGATGAAGCTATGTGCTTTCTTTTGTTAGCACTGACCGGCGTTGGCCATGGCATCCTGTATGTTGGCGTGCTGCGCCCCGAAGGCGGTGGCGAGGCTGGTGCCCTCGAGCTGCAGGATGGAGTGCGCCTGCAGCAGAGCGCACACGGCCAGCGCGTCGGTCTCCAGCTCCACGCACACGCTGTTGTACGCGCCGAGGGCGTTGTGGCTGCAGCCCGACAACTCCTCAACTTCACTCACCAGCCTAACAAACAATACATACATTCACAGTTTCACCAAAATATTTCAAGGCTCCTTACACACAGCTGCATGTGCCGGCGAGATAGTCGCGCGGTTTTAAGGATGCCGCAAAGCGTAATTACAGTTGTGAATTGTTGCGCGCGCGCACAAACTTATTAACTAAACAACAGTTTTTTTTTTATGCTGGACCGGATTTTTTGTACCATATTTGACCGCGAAATTTAAACACCTATTTTGTCGTTTTATTTTAGTCGCTTTCGTTTTTCGAACCGTCTGTATATAGACAGTGGCACGAGTCGAGAGCAATTGGTCTCAACTCGTGTTGCTGGGGACAACCTCGAACCTCGAATTGCATGAAAGTAGTAGCGGAATAAAGCTTGGGAGTCCAATAGACGAATTAACAGACGAGCATCGACTGACGAACCAATTGCAATGACGAATGAGTCACATACCTATTATCATCGGTCTCTCTGCCACCAAGGTCTGGTCGATCCATATTGGAGCACCACAGGACGAAGTTGTGTTTCAGCAGGTGACGCGCGTAGAACAGGTCTGCTCCGAACAGGGTCGGGTCGGCCGGCATGTTGCCCAGGGGCACGTGGAAATATCTGTAAAGGAAATGTAATTTAGATAACGTTTATTAAAAAAGCTTTTCACAAATCCATACTAATAAATAAAGCCGAAGAGTTTGTTTATTTGTTTGTTTGTTTGAACGCGCTAATCTCAGAAACTACCAGTCTGATTTGAAAAATTCTTTCAGTGTTGGATAGCCCATTTATTGAGGAAGGCTATAAGCTATATAACATTACGCTGCGGCCAAAAGGAGCAGAGTATAAATGAAAAATGTTGCAAAAATGAAAAACCGTTGAAACTAAAACACGCAGACAAAGTCGCGGGGAATACTTAGCTAGATATACATAAAGGTAGAACACAATTTTTCACTCTGTTAGTTAAGGCGTAACAAAATACTTAAAGATATGTTATTACTAGCTGCTGCCCGCGTCTCCCGCATTGCCCGCGTGTGTGCCTGTTATCGTGGCAAAAACTAGCCTCAGTTTTCTTAAGATCCACCAACTTAACTTAAATGAGCGTAACACACAGACAGGTAGTTCCTTTCGCATTTATAATATAAGTATGGATATACTTTCATAAGAGTTTAATTAAACACAATAAAATAAAAATATGGTTTAATAAAGCCCCTTACCTGCACTGCTCAATAGTTAGTTGTAATACAGCATCCAATCCTAGATAGTGCCTCACAATAGCTCTGGAGCCGATCCGCTGCCACTCCAGCGAGCTGTAGAGCGTCTCCACGTCACGGACGTGAATCGGCACGATTGGGAATTCTGATAATCCTGATTGAGATAAAATAGCGTTAATTATAATTTTTGCTATTATACTGGTTGATTTTTAGTGATATTCCAAATGAACAACCTTTTTCAAGAAACATGGGTCGTAATAGGGAAAAAAAAAATCAGCTGTGCCCCAAAATTTTTTTTAAACTTTTTTAATAATTTTGTTATAGTGCATGCTTAAGTGATATTAAAACATGAACACAAATATTTCTTTATTTATGCGCTCAATAGTATTAATCAATTCAGATGTTGAAAGTAAGATACCAGTTTTTTTTATGTATTTAATACTAGCTGCGCCACGCGGTTTTAGCCGCGTGATGATAAAAAGTAGCTTATGCTCTATTCCACGTAATTAACTATCTATGTACCAGATTTCATTTAAATCCGTTTAGCCGTTTGATCGTGAATGAGTAACAAACATCCAGAAGTAAAATTTTCCATAAATTCTAAAGCAATTATTCTGGTAAAGCAATAAGTGTCAAATTATTCTTTCGAATCGAATTACTATTAAGGAAAAAAAAATCGAATTATTACGCTACATATTGCACCTTACCTGGCATAAGTTGCATGAGCAAGTGCGGCGAGAGCGTAGCCTGCAACGCGAGCAGCGTCGGGCCGCAGCGCTCGTCCTTATACCGTTGCAGAGCACGTTGCAGGTGGCGGCTGATGGCGCGAGCTTCAGTTTCGATGACCACTTCCCAAGTCAGCTCTGCACCTGGTAGCGTGTCTTCGTCGGTGCCTAGGTTGATTCTAAATAAATAAAAGATAAAGGATACAGCGTGTTTTTGTTCGGCCCCTGTTTAGTCTTAACTGTATTCAACAAGCATATGTTTAGGCGCGCCACTATGCAACAATGAACCTTAACCTTCTACAAATAAAGCCCACACTTACTTGGCAGTCCTCTCCGCTTAGTACATCGTGTTCATATTCGTCACCTGGTTAGTCTTGACCGTATCCAACAAGCATATGTGTATGCGCGCCACTATGCAACAATCAACCTTAACCTTCTACAAATAAAGGTCACACTTACTTGGCAGTCCTCTCCGCTTGATACAGGGTGTTCATGTTGGGCACCTGGTTGGTCCTGACGGTGTCCAGCACGTAGACGTAGGCGCGGCGGACGGGCGCGAGCACGAGCGCCCACATGCTGCGGGACGAGTTCAAGGCGGAGTGCTGGTACACGTAGATGTGCTTCACGGGGGGGACGCCGTCCTACGCAACAACGAATAAGGTTCATTTTTGTTAGACAAATACGAACGTGTTACTTAAAACGAGGCTTCGACGACATTATTTTAAATGGGGTAGAGGACTGGGTATGAAAAGTTAAAATGTCTTAGTCATGTCGTGAGTTAGATAATAAAAAAATATAAGACACGTATTTATTGCTTTTTCAAAATACGAAAACACTAAGTAGATAAATCAAATTAAATTTCAGGAGAGGTGCTAATGACGTCCTTGTGCACAAAATTGTGACGTCATCAACATTTCAAATCAAATGTATCGTCGTGCTATTGGTTACGTGGAATAAAAAAAAATCGTCTATATTTTTTATAAATAATCTGACGGACACAGATACAAATTTTCTCCAAAGTCTTTGACGTTCTTCGCGTTTATTATAGCAATTTTTTTTTTTAAATTTTTGAAAGGAAACTGTCTCATTGAGAAACCTTCTTTGTTATTTTTAATTTAACGTTTAAACAATAGCACCACGTGGACATACAAATATTTGCTTTGTATATTCGAACACTTGAGTATTTTAGGTGGAATTTGGCTTAAAAACTAACCTGTTTTTGCAGGTATGGTTGTAAGGCCACACTTTTGAATTGCAGCTGATTGAGAGCAAACGAATCCATGTTGGTGGACCCAAACTGGATTAACCTAAAAAATAAATGTATATGAATTTCAATAATATAATTATTTGGATTTGGGAAAAGGCTAGGCAAAGGAAGAAATTAGATCTATCTTGTATTTCTTTGCGTCTTATCAGAAATACAATTTAGATCCATAATGTTACAAATTAGTTAGTTTTTTTTTTAAGTGACATTAAAAAAAAACTTGTCTAATTAAACGTCTTCAAGTTTATAACGGCAAAATAAACTTACTTTCTAGCTTCTTGTGGATCAACAGTGCATATACAGCCCAGTTGTACCAGGACTCGGAACTCTAAAGACATTTGCGTTTCATATATGCCTTCGATTTCTGGCGCGCACAGTTCTGATGTTAGTTCTCTGTGAATACAATCAAGAAGTATTATTTTCTAATATTTCAACTAAAATTAAAATATTTTAGAATAATCTCGGAAGGTATGCTTGCATGTCGCATTTTTGCCATTGATCTGTACAAGGCCACGGACAACGCTGTTTGCGTGGCTGAGTACTGGTCTGGGAAAATTTGACTGCCTTTGATCGACTCGCTAAGAAGATAATATAATAATAATAATATCTTGGGACAGCTCACACACGGTCATCTGATCCCAAACTAGGCAGTGCCTGTATTATGGCAACCAGACAACTGATAAACATACTTATATATTTCTAAATACATACATATTATAGATAAATTACACCCAGACACAGAACAAATGATCGTGCTCATCACACAAAGATTCGTCCTGGGTGGGAATCGAATCCACGACCTCTAGTTTAGCAGTCAGGGTCACTTACCACTATACCAGAATAGATGCCGCATTGAAATGATTTATATCTAAAATACAAGTTTTTAAAATATCGGCTTCCGCACTTTTAATAAAGATTGTCGAAATCATTAAGTCCATGAAATCCCTAGAAGATAATATAGCTATATTGATTTTAGTACGTAAATGTTTTTCATCATTTCACATCCTAGAGAAGGTTTTCATTAGTGATGTTCAGGATCTAAAGATTCAAAACTGTAGCGATTATAAGTATTTAGTATTTAACTGTATTTAATAATAGAATTGATTTTGAGACAATTTGAGTACCCGAAAAAGCGATATTTTTGCCAAAAAAAGTTTTTTTTTTCAATTGAGTTTTTAATTAAATAAGGAGGGTACTCACTCCTGATGCTCCCTGTACAAGTGCTCGGGCACGGTGTACTGGTACAGGTGCAGCACGGGGTGCGCCCGCGGCAGCACGCGGCTGCACTTGCGCCAGTACTGGCCGCAGTCGCCGGCGCGACACACGCGCTGGTTCACGTAGAAGATGCGCGGCACGGACAGCTTGATCTGGTGCAGCTCTGTGCCCACTAAAGCCCATACTTTGAATAGACCGGGCTCTGCTGTTTCCGCCACCTGTTTTAAAAACATAATCCCTCCAACTTTACTTTGTTATACTGCACTTTTTATGTTCAAGTAAAATGCATTTCGGAAATTACTACTAGTAAATAAAAATTGCAATAGGAATTATTTCATCTGACGAAATCAGGGTACATATTATTAAATATCAGTCTGAAGTCAGTAGCAAAAGGAGATGGCTCAGCTAATGCTGTACCGGGTCGAGCACGACCCATCACAGCGCCATTCTTACTCCCTAGCTTGTAATGCGGGAGTTGCATATTCTATTTTAAGTATGTTACTATTGAAATGTTAAGTTAAATTTCGCGTCTTCTAATGTAACTTTATAGTTAGCTACTCCATACTTTCTGACACACGCCCTCTCTACTCTGTGACACTACGAGTGAAGTACATAAAATTGTAAATTAAATATTAAAATAAATGTTTTTTTACAGTAAAACCAACTTCCACTTATTTAAAATAATCAACAGTTACCTGTATAATCTGCCACGGTGTGTTGAGCAGCGTACGTTGAGCTCGCCGTATGAACCCTCCCAGTGTGGTAGCGGGACCAGCTTTCGGTGGTGGCATCATGTCTCGGTCCATTTTACCTAAAAACCAAATGATTCCGTAAACAACTTGTGCAAAATAGCACTCATTTGACTTCTGAATGTTGTGAATTAAATACAATACCTCTTTTACTACGATTCCGAAGACCGCGTTGTTCCATTTGCCAAAGCCATTTCTTCTTTTGAAACAGAATCCATTCTTTTCTCTCTGCCTGATGAATATAATCAGTTTTATTAATAAAGTTCGATCCCTTCCACAGTCACATAAAACTACAATAAAGGTTTTTTTTTCCTATATATAAAAAGAAAAGCAAAGTGTTTGTACTTTGAAACTAACGAGTATGATCTTTGTTCTTCTAAAGTTCATAGCAACATTGGGTGATTAAAAATATAACAACTTCTTAATTGGAAAGTACGAATAAGACTTCTAAGTAAAACAACAGAGCATTTAAAAAAGCCGGCCTAAAGGGTTCCGTACCATTTTATGGAGCCCCCATTAATTTTTAATTTATTATTATTTTTATTTGTTGTTATAGCGGCAAAAGATGAACACAGGCACAGTGAAAATTTCAATTCTCTTCGCTGACAGACAGACGTACGGACGGACAGCGGTGGCTTAGTAATAAGTCCCGTTTTCACCTTTTGGGTACGTAATCCTTAAAACAGAAGCATTAAAAAGAAACGTATTTAAAATAAATTGTTCTTATAGTAGCATACCTTAGTGGTACCAAAGGGTGGTGGTGATCCCAAGGCCTCCTGCCAGTTCTGTGCCTCTTGAGGAGGGGACTCCTCACGTTTCCGCTTTACCGTGTGCACGATCGGACGAATTGTGTTCGACTTCTCATTGGTTTCTTTACCTATGTCTTCTATATCCATTTCTGTGTCCTAGAGTATTAAATATACAAGCAAGTAAGTAAACTGGGGCAGGGAAAACTTTAGAGTATACATAGACAAGCATAGAGTGCGCGCATCGTGAGTAGCCCGATGTGCCGAGCGTTAGCAAATTTTTATGCGTAAATATCAATGGTTCCTATATTATTCTGGTAATATTAAGTTACGAGATAGTTTTACAAAAAGGGCGCGCTCTGTTTTGACACAAATTTTACTTGTTCATACTGGTGCCTACAGTTCATACTCAATATGCACACTCTATTTTATATTTTATTTTCTTATCATAAAAGGTATGCCAAATGAGTTTTAATTAGCAATATTAAAAAATAGCTAAAAATCAACGACATTCTAAATGGTTCTCAAAACAAATTTCAGTTCCTCACCATAGCACCATCAGCACTGGTGGACGGTTCCCCATCTTCTCCGTTCTCCTTCAACTCCTTAGGCTTAGCAGAGAACATGTCAGTGATCTTCCGAGTCTTGAACTTGTCTGTTTTGGCTAACATCTTCTTGTGAAGCCAGTCGGGGTACTGGCATCGGGGTACCGGGTTGTCTAACTGTACAGTTAATTTGTATTTGGGTATAGATATCGGAAAAATACTTAAAAGATGACCTTATCTGGTATAGGAATGTACAATTTCTTATAATTGTTCATTGAAGCGGATTGTTGATTAGTGGCGAACCAGGTGGTATGTTTTACGTACGTTGCACAAGGTACACACAGCAAACTAGACAGCCTGCAAACCTATCTAGTTTGCCGTGTGTACG
The DNA here is from genome assembly GCA_932294365.1 of Diachrysia chrysitis. NCBI lineage: Eukaryota > Metazoa > Arthropoda > Insecta > Lepidoptera > Noctuidae > Diachrysia > Diachrysia chrysitis. The sequence goes on from OW028661.1 coordinate 8,486,843, forward strand.
TTTTGCTCAAGTTATTTGCCGAAAACTACACCTATTAGCTAGAGTATGGATACTGAGATCACAGATAATCAGTTAAAATTTTATGAAAAAGAGTGACCGAATGTCTAAATACCTAGATATTTTTCTATATCTCCTCATTATTTACTGATTTTGAAAAAGCAAAAAATACGTCTCTAATATTGTTTTATTATTTAAGTTATGGACTGAATAGATTTTAACTTTTCATACCCAGTCAACATCCTTAATGCTGAAAGAGGTAGGCTGAAATTACATTTTATATGGATAAAAATTCATCCACCTGCATTTTGTTAACACAATATTATACGTGAATATTGTCTGGACTTTAAAAGAGACTGTGACCCCTGAGTTTGTTTCGACATTTCTTCTCAGGGCAGTCAGTAAGGAAAAGTTGACTCCAGCGAGCTCAAAAAAAGTGACGTGAAAAAGTGATTGTATATCCTAATTGCATAATAACTATTTCATTTCATTTCATCATTAAAATGTTTTCGGCAAATAACTTGAGCAAAACGTACACACGGCAAACTAGATAGGTTTGCAGGCTATCTAGTTCGCAGTGTGTACCTTGTGCAACATACACGTGCATGCCACTAATCAACAAACCGCTTCAATGTTTTTGCACTTACCCCCTGCATAGCTGCCGGTATAGTGATGATCTTCTGCACGGTCCCGCTGAGGCGCTCTATATAGTAGGCCCAGTCTAGAACATCTCGTATGTCTATGTCCTCAGTGATGCTGTTGTCTTTGAGCCAGCGACGCAGGTGATGTCGCTTCACTGCGGCCGGGGACTGGAAGATGGCGAGCGGGATCGCGCGCTCCGTCACCGGTGCGCCCTCTGGCTTCTTTGATATTATGAATCTAGGAAAATGGGCGAAATTACATGGTATAATATTTCGAAATATATCCATTTTAACGAATAAAGAAACAACTAATGATTTTAAAAGACGGTGTCGCGATTAAAAAATACACTGAACAGAATGTCAGTTCAGGAATTTCAAGTCTAAAACTAATCTGACGTTATAAACTTTGTCTAAGGAAACATTAAATAAGCTCTTGCAATACAGCATTACTATAAAACAATGTAACGCCTTTTAATTATTTACTAAGAAACTGTATACTAATTTCAGGCTATTACTGACACTGAACCTAATTTAAAATCAAATACACAATGAAGGTATACTATCATCGATCATTTTAACAAACCTGCAAGCTAATCCTGCATCTTTCACCATCTGATCCCCCAAAAACTCCGCCAACCGCTTCGCAGTAGAAATCGAAGTCGACTTCTGACCTCCATAGTCTTCCAACTTCTTCGACATGGAGCGGTTCTCGGAGATCAGCTCGAAGAGTTCGGAATCGGGCATGTTGCAGCCTTTACTGTAGAGAACGTCGAGCCAGTAGTCAGCGACCTTAGCTACGGCGCTGTAGCAAGACTTCAAGTCGTTACCCTTGAGGAACGCCTCGAAAACTGATGACTGGAAGATCTTGATTAGTTGGAGTTCACCGCGGCGTTTTACTTCGAAACCTGTTGGCGATATTAATTTTGATTTTGTTTTAACTTTCTGGGTACCATTAAGTTTTGATGCTGACATATTATACGACGTCCTCCATGGTCGAGTGGCGAACACACCGGTTTTTAAATTGTCGCTAGCTCTGAGGTCTCGGGTTCGATCCCTGGACGGGTCAAAGTAGACCACTTTGCTTTATTTTTAAAATTCATATTTTATCTATGAAAATTAAAGATACGAGTACATTAATCTACCTTTGTTTATAGAAATGATGCGACGTATTTTTTTATACTAATACAGACTAAAATGTGTGAAAATATATTATTAATTTTGATGTCGTCCTTTTATTAACATATCTTCAAGCGTCGTCCTTTTCATACAGTATTTTTGTCCTATTTTGAATAAGAAAACACAAACTAAAAATAAACCTACAAAAACGTAAACAAATAACTCATCTCACCTTTAAGCTCAGCCAAAGAGCCATCAAAATTGAAGACAGCATATCTCTTCTTCAATCTTTTCCCTTCTTCCTTTGAGGCTGGTAGCACCATGGCCAGGTAGGGTCCATCTACCTCGAAGAAGATGGAGTTCTCTGCCCGCTGCTCATACTTCTTCTGCTCAGGGTCCACCAGCTCGAAGTATTGATCATTTGTGAAGTGGTCCTGGTAAAAAGATTATATTTTGAAAGTTTAAAATGCTTCAATTCTCTTTAATTAGTCTATAGCGGTGTTTTGCTAGAGATACAACAATTAAGGGGTCTTTATTGATTCGCTTTTTAAAATATTCCAAAACACAACAACTCTAAATATAGATATTAAACTTTATTGAAACAAAAAAAAAGATAAAATATTAAAAAATTTTGAATATATTATTTTTGTAATTAAATACAAATAGTAAAAAGAAAAATTAAACCTCAGGCAGGACTCGAACCTGCGACTACTGGCTTAACCCGCCAGTCGCTTTACCAACTAAGCTTTCCTTCTACTATTTGTATTTAATTAGAAATATTCGCTCTCTAATTCTGTTAATGCGTAATAAATAATTAAAAATAATATATTATTTAAATTTTTTGTATGCGGATATTTGCGTTTGCTTTCCGAAATGAAAGATATTATGATCTTAGATCATAATTATTGCATGTGTCTAGAGTTTTCCATACTTATTAATATAGAGCCATACAGAAAAAAGCTAGGAAAAAATCTACTCACTTTGACCATAGAGTTAAGCACGGCGTTCGGAAAGGAGACGTTGATCTTCTTCTTTTTTGCATGAGTCGTATGGATGGTAACATTCTCAGGGAACGAAGACGGTAGGATACACCAAATACCTGTTAATTATCAGTAATTACTTGATGTAACACTAGATATTGCTTCGAGGTTTGAACCCATTACAGGCGAGTACCAATGTGATTTTTTCAAAGTTATATGTACTTTCTTAATTATTCTAAGACATCATTGACAATCGGTGAAGGAAAACATCCTGAGGAAACCTCAAAAAATTAGAATCTGAAATCGCCAACCCGCAATGAGCAAGCGTGCCCAGCAGTGGGACATTTATAGGCTGGTATTATAAATAGCTCTCACGATTTTTTTTTTCATAGATTGAAGATACAAACTTAGTATGGTCTCATTACACCTTGTAGACTGCCAATCTCTAATACCGTGATGTAGAAATTGGTAAACAACAAGTACTTCGATCTCAAACTTTAATATCTATAAGTGCCACCACCGCGCTTGGCTACCAGCTGCTGGAGTCTGTTTTTTGCCAGGCGATACAGCCCCTCCAGCCAAGAGACATTTATACAAGGGTCAACGCTGATCGAATTGCTCAAATGTATGGAAAAGACAAGTCTAAGCAACGTGACTTATCGAAATTAAATGTCATTTCCATACATTTAATGTAATTTAAGGGATATCTATCATAGTTAACGTTTGTAGACATATCACTGAGCTGCGGTGAAGCAATCAAAGCTTACGCTCAGGCTAACTGCGTAATATCTCTTCCAAAAAAAAGCAATCTTCGTCATCTCCCGGATATTGCCGATATAAAAAAACGAACACAAATGACAATAAAATAGTATCTTACCATCGGTATCAAGTTCCAGCGGCCTTCCGATCTGTTCTATAATCTCCCTGGCTTTCATGATAATGTTGGCGCCCGTGTAGCACACGATACCAGCCATCTCCATGCTGTGCCAGCGAGCACTGCACAAGACATTCGTTATATAATATATATATAACACATACTTTATGTTTAGAAGGTGGATGACGATGATGAAGTGTACACTTAGCCTAAAATATTTAATTGTCATAATGAAGTTTGTCAAAAGAGTAAAAGATAAAAGATCCATACATATATTACAAATGCGAAAGTAACTCTGTATGTTAAGCTTTCACGGCTAAACCGCTGAACTGATTTTGATGAAACTTGGTATGGGTTAAGCTTAGATCACCAAAAAGGACATAGGCTATTTTTTACCGTGACAACCGACATCCCCGCAGGCGGAGCCGCAGGGAACAGTTAGTATTGTATAAATTGACTCACCCTCTCCTCATGACATATCCGTAGAACGAGTTAAGGATACATTTGTGCGCGAGTTGTAGCGAGTCGTACAGGACTTCGCGACTCTTGGCAGACTTGACTTCTGCCGCGTCGCCGCTCGCCACCGCCTCCGCTACTTTAGCCTTCGCTTGTTTGTTCAAAGCTTTGTATTCGTAACGACGATCCCTGGCGACAAATAAGATCGCATAATCATTTGTTTTCTAGAAGTTTTACGAACAAGCGGTTAGAACTGCGTCGCCTCTCGACCACGGAGAGTTTTTATGTAGTTACCTGAAAGCTCGCACTGTATCGACATAGAAAGAGTTCTCCTTCTGACATATAGTCGTAGTTCGCACTTCTGTTCGAGTCACTTTAGTCTTCTTGTAAGCCACTCTGCAGTAGTCTGCTAATCTCTTCTTTTCATAGGCAGCCTGTCATAAAAAAATACAATAATTAAATTATTATTTTAATTATTTGCTACGCATTATCGCATCCGAAGCGAATATTCGTAATTTAATACAAATGATAGATGGAAAAACTTAAACCTAAGGCAGGACTCGAACCTGCGACCACTGGCTTGACGCGCCGTCACTTCTAATTTATAATGATTAGTTTTTTTTACAATAATTTAATAAAATACAAAGAATTAAAATAGTTTCCAAAATTAACGCGGGATTTATGAGTTATTTTAACGCAACGCCATTGGTCAGACCTAATATGACGTCACGGTACGCGCTGCATTAGTGTTATTGTTCCCGTTGACAACGACTCTGACATTATTTTGACGTCAATATGCGCACTGAGAGGAAGAGAAGATGGCGCCCATAGAGTTTATATAACTACAGAGCAAGCGTATCGCTTATGGCCCCTTGTGCAGAATGAAAGCACATATTTAGCTGTCAGTACACGTTCGACTAGTGATGTTTCGTGCAACGACAGACGTTCATCCGAAAATATCGATGGTTTCGAGATTATCAGGGTAATGAAATGGATATTAATAATATACAAATATAACTTTATTGAATAAATAATAAAAAATTGTTATTGCCCCTTAAATAGTATTAGTTTATTAAATAACTGCCTTTTTGTCTCTTTAATATAACTTTTACGTATGAGGTATTTTATTCGTATATCTACGGAGCTTGCGGAGCCCTTGCTTGGTTTCCGATTTATACGAGGGTCTAAAATGAACGGAGCAAACAAAACTGAATATTTGGTTCCCAGTTGGGCCTTCTTATAGCATTCACCCAAGTATTCATTACTTCACGGCATTTGGGAAATCTAAAAAATAATGACTGTAACGTTAAACAAGTTTTTTTAAGCTACAAACAAATCTATGAGTATGCGGAATAAAATATGATACTATATTTACGCAAAATATTAAAAATATATTTACAAATATCACGCCGCCTACCATTATCATTTTATCTATATAAGTATATACTTATAAATATATAATAACAAACAAAATGTAAACGATAAACTTAATTTTAAATAATATGCTTACGATAAAAAAAAATCCATCGTAACATTAAACGGAACCTACACAACACTAGCTTATTGCGTGGAGTGCGGGGTGAGGGGGGTGTGCAGCGGATGCCCGCCGCGCGTCCCGCCCGCACCCCCTCTTTCGCCCTACTGAATTTAGATAAATTATGAAAATTTAAATGAAAATACTATTCACCGATGAAAAGAAATGTCACTGTTCTTTTTGTTTTGCTTCCGTGAATCACTTTTACAATTCAGCACTACGCATTTTACCATTATGAAGCAAATATAAGTAATTACTGTTCTGAGATACAACTATGGCGCGCTCTGTTTTGACACTAGTTGGACGTGACCTTGAAATCGACGCTTGATCATACATGTGCTTTCAGATCATACTTTGTTACGCTCACTCTAGACTTATTGTAACCTCTATGATGGCGCCTGTTTCAAATGATATAATTGTTATGTGAGAATTAATGGTTATTTTGACATTGTTTATCACATTTTTGTATTATGTTATATTTACTAGTGTTAAAAGGCAATTTAAGGAAATTCCTTTATACGATAAGACCGCCGCTGCTTTTGAAAACGTAGATGAAGATATTATATATTATTTAGCATATCATATGAGGTACAACATCAGTCTACATGCATATGATGTAAAAAAAGCGACAGTATTGTGGCCAGCAAAGATATCCTACACAAGAAATGTTACCTTCATATAACCGACGTTTTTTCGTCATGCTGGTATATATGTCAAATGTTGTCAAGTTGCACTAATGAATAGTACAATAGACAGGATAAGCACGTAAGTAAAAGAGTTAGCTATATACGCTTATAAACTATCTGCCTCATTTTTATGTATAATATTATTGGTGGCCAGACATAACCATATCAAATTTTATAAACTATCACATATAACATTATACTTTACAGCAAATGTATTTAAAGGTCAAATTCGCTTGTATGGTGGGTCAACTCTTTTGTATGTGTATTCGTTTAGTTTTAATCGTAAGTATATGGTAAACATAATGACAATAACCTGGTCTTCCTTAGGTAACGTGTGGAACGCCCTGGTAGGCCCGCCGGGGTGCAGCGGCGGGAACTTCTCCGTTTCCAACTGCTGTTGAATGCGCTGGTACTCACTTCTAGTTGCCGGCACTGAGTATAGGAAAATTTTTATACTGTAGCTTATTTTCTACACTAATGTTATAGAGAGGAAAGATTCTCCCGCAATCTACCACAACGTGCACAATATTTTTCGCATCGTCTAAATCAGCATTTCTTACCCTATTTCAGTCCGCAGACCCCTAGGAAATCAAGCACAATTTCAAAGGTCCCTTGAAAATGTGCTTTAAAAACAAAGTGTCCTTAAAAAACCAGTATCAATTTGTGATCATCTATTTTAGTACTACTACAAGTACTTGCTAATTAAGCACTCGCCGTACTCCTTTTTTGTTGTTAAAATGTCTAACGGTCCCACTGGGGCCCGTAAACCACAGGTTAAGAAACACTGTTCTAAATAGAGTTTAAGAAGAAATTCCCTCACAATAGTCTCCGCGCCACATCCACTCCATGTGCCTCTGGCAGGTGGCGCCGGGCCGGTTGTAGTCACACACCGCGCACACGCTCGTGTTCACCATCGCTGACGGCTGTAGCCTGATGGAAAACCACAAAAATAAAAAATATCAGGCAGGGTGTACTCGTCCGCCGGAGTTGCGCAGAGAATGCGCTTGCGATCTCGCGGCCAAGGGCAGAGACAGGATCGGGGTGTTTTTAGTCAGTGAAAGTCCGACATATCCTCACGCCGTGCCCTCGGCGTGGGTTGAAGAGTGTATTCCTATTTATATCCTCTGATAAATTTCACTGTGGGTTCCAAGACAGTCAATTCTTTCCTTGGGACACACTGAGCTTAGGTGTCTCGGTGGTATTCGTTAGTTATCATTGTAGATCTTGACTTACAAGAGTTGCAATTATGGTCATGTGTGGCAGGCCTGTCCCATTAAAAAGTAAGGCCAAAGATATAAACGTGCTGTCATTTTAAATTCTACTAAGCAAAAATCCTGCAAAAATCCAGACAAGTGCGAGTCTGACTCGTGCACTGAAGGTTCTGTACAAATGTTGCTGATCGTCACTTTAATTTCTCAAAAACCAAACTTAATTGTGCGGTTAAAAAATGTTCTCTTATAGTTGGATGTATGACACTATCAAATTTCCAACTGTAAATATAAATTTCTAAAGGCAAAAAAATGTTAATGTTACAAAACTACAAACTCCCAATTTTTTTCTTTACTTGTTACGTTGTGACACCTTGCATCATACCAAGAAATACTCTATACTTCTATAGGTTTTGAACTACTCGGAAATTAATGGATAAAACAAAATAAATGACTGTAGTAGCTTGATTTTTTTATTGCTTTAAGGGACTGTAGACCTAACTGTTAGATATATATATTTCAACATGATACCACTCCATTTTAAGTCACCGTTACGTCTCATGCTGAATTAATCATTTTAAGCTATAGTTGTACCCGATATTACAACCAATAAACTATTAAAAAAACATAAAGTTAAGTTTCGTTTGAGCATAGACCAGAAAAAGTTCCACACAGAACAGGAAATAAGTAAAAAATAATACCTATTAGTCAATATAATGTTGGGGTACATAGCGCCGACATCCAAGTGGTATATAAGGGGGTTTTCATCCCTCCTCGGGTGATCCTTCATGTGTTGCAACTTCGCCTTAATTTCCGCACATACTTCATCGAAGTTCGTGACCAGATCCAGTGGAATCCCTTCTTCTACCTCTATAGCGTGTTTCATGGTCTTTTCAGTGGTTTCCATCAGTTTATCGATTGCGGATGGGACTATCTTGAACTTACATTTGATATCCGCTCTGAATACACCTATAAAAAACAATTTTAATATGACCGCTTGAAGAACAGAGCCTCATCCTGATAGTGAGTCTGTGTAGACTAAAAAAAATATAACGATAAAATCACATAGCTTAAAAAAGAAGAATGTATTGTGCAAGATTTATGTTAAAAACTGATAGTGCACGCTGAATACTTTAAATTACCTTAAAAGTACTAGCTTATTACAAAAACGTAGTAACATAACTTTTAATAAATAATCGAAATACCAATATTTTAACCAGAAGGTTCCAAACATACATAAAATATATAATATAATCATAGTTTGGGACAACTTACACACAGCCATTTGATCCCAAATTAGGCAAAGCCTGTATTATGGCAACCAGATAACTGATAAACATACTTATATATTTCTAAATACATACATATTATAGATAAATTACACCTAGATACAGTACAAGATCATGCTCATCACACAATGATTTGTGCTGGGTGGAAGTCGAAGCCACAATCTCCGGTTTAACAATTAAAGACACTAACCACTAGACTAACAGGCCAGTAAAAATATTTATGGAAGATGTCTTAAATTACCCAAGTGTTTTTTTTTTTACACAGGATGTTAGGTAGTAGGAAAGATCTAATGGACGTTTACGGACCTGACTCCAGCGCCTCCACGTGCCCACCAACATAAGTCTCGGTCTCCAGCACGTGTCCGTCAGCTGTGAGCTTATTCAGTTCCTCCACCTGCTTGTTTGGGAAAACGATGTTGGCGTGGAAGGCTTGCACCATGAGGAGGGATTCGCATAACGTGCCTGAGCCTTTGCGGAGTACCTGCAACATGTAGTAATAATAAAGTAACTAATAATAACAAATATGTGGACAACATCACATACATCGCTCTGAACCTAAAGTAAGTAGCTAAAGCACTTGTGTTATGGAATTCAGAGACAACGAAGGTACCACAAAAACCCAGACCCGAGACAATGTAGAAAGGGGGTTTTCTACATTGATCCGGCCAGGGATCGAACTCGGGACCTCAGAGCTGGAGACACCTCACACCACAGGTCGTCAACTAACAGTTAATACCGACTGTTATATTGAGCAAAAAAAATCCTGTGTATATATTTTTATTGTTTTACTGTTCCACTGTTGGGCAGACGGATCTTCTAAACAGATTTTAATGCCATGTACCACTTTACGGCTATCTTGCAAATATACGTTTAAACATGAAAACCAACCTTAATGCTTTGAAATAAAGACTATTTACGTACCTCGTCCGGTTCTAAAGGGATGATGGTGCAGAGAGCGAATATAAAGGGATGGACATACTTCATGTACAAGTAATATGTCGCCACCGCGTCTGACACCGAGTAGTTTGACAGCACCTACAAAGTAATATAGACTTTATTATTATAGTACATACGGTCGTTATTGGTTACATTGTAAGTAACACTATTTTGCTGCACATATGGCTTACTCTTCTAGAAATAGAAAGAAATATTTGTATGGCACAGTAAAAAAAAACATGGATAGTTAAAATATTCGGCGTTAAGCTCTATAGAAATAAGTGCTAAATTCAAGGATAAAGTTCATGATTAGGTTGTTCCCAAAATGTTTTATGCAATTTTCTATTGCTTTTAGCCAGTTTTGTAAAGTAGAAAACAAAAATACGTTTACCACTTTTTTTAAATCGGCTAATAAGGAGGTAAGTATTACTGTCTGTATAGCAAATATTGTCAGGCATACCTGAGGTTGTTCTGCCGCCATTCTGCACATGTCTTCAGGGTCCAACTCTACGGGATCGTACCTTAACTTCGCTTTAGCCACGGCCTTCAAGCCTTGAGAGCCTACTGGCAGGTACGAATCTCTTTTGACCCAACTGAAATGAACATTAATAATGTTTAACTAAATGATACAACTGTGAGCATTTTATAAATTATTCTGAACTAGCTATTGCTCGCGGCTCCGTCCGTATAGTGTAGGTTTCGCGGCAAAACGTAGCTGAAGGCGCTTTTTCGGGTTTAAATTCAACCCATGCAAAAATCCAGCAAATTTCATATGGTATGGACGTATGGTTAGTCGTAAAAGCGTAATAATACAACAGATAAAGGCTTCGTTATTAAAGTATTCCCAAATGAAGTTGACAGAGTTTACTGTTAAAATTAAAAGTGCAGTGCAACAGCACAAGGACGAGTCAGATCTTCATAATATTTCAAGAATATCAAAGTTCACAGAAAATTATCAATTTATAGTATAAGGTAAAGATCTGTGCATATTGCGGCTACGAAACAAACTCGTTGAGAAGGGATTACAAACGTACAGCAGCATACAACTAAACTGGAATTCTGAAAGGAACCTTGAAAATTAGATTTTATCTTAATCTAACTGGAAATTCTTACCACAAGCAGTCCATATGCATGGCGGGTCGACAGGCGTATGTGCCGTCTCTCGCGGCGATCTTACTGAAGCCGATCTCCTGCTTCATATCCAAGCCGAGCGTGGCCGCGCGCGCCTCCACGAAAGGCCAGTCGAAGAAGTCACCTAAACACAGTGGACACTATGACTTACAAAAATAAACGCAACTGCTTTAAAATGAAGATGTCTACACACAAGGTCCCGATTCTGTTAAACCCACACTAAACTTATTTTAGGCCATCGGTATCTTTCTCACTTGTACACAATTAGAAAAGGACAGACGAAAATTAGAGCTGTCAAATTTAGTTTCGACTAAAATTCCCATACAAGTCTACCGACACGCAGAAACGTGTGCACACAGTGATGCTCAAGGCGAAAACTGATTTTACATTTCTAAGTAAGTTGTATCTGTTGCCGTCCTTTTCTTCACGCTGTATTTTAGTAAAAGATAGCAATGGTTTAATTTTGATTTAGTTGGGGTACAAGGGAATCGGCGCCAATGTTTTATGTGGTTGATCGTACAAAGTTTCGTCATATAAATATTGAAATAAACTACTGCAAAGTTGATCATCAGTAAGATCGAGATCACGAATGGTCGAGTAAGACACAAGTCAGTCGTCTTTAGCGAAGGCGAAATGAGAACTAAGGCGGCTTTGAGCATCTACAATAACTGATAACATTAGACTCAGGCCTCGGCAGAAATGGGTGAGGCAACGCGAGCAGTACGCGGTTAGTTACAAATCAGCCTAGCTACAAGTAGATTAACAATTAGTAAATAGAATCAAAATACTTACCATTGTATGTAACGAAGATATGCGGCTTTACATCCATGATGTGATCAAAGAATTTCTGAATCAAAGCTTGCTCATTTTCTTCGTTAAATATTATGAAATGCCTGAAAAAGAAATTTTTCATATATTGTATGTCTCTTAGGCCCCACAACTAGTTGCGGGGTCAACAAAAAAAATAACAATTACCCTTCAAATTCTGGCTTCGGCGTATACTCAAAGTCCTCAACATCAACAGATATAATCTCCCTATTCGTTATCAAGTATCCTTGCCCATCGATCATGTACGAAATCATCATAATTTGATCAGTCTGCGAGTCTGGAAACTTAAGTGGCAGTTTTGTAGTCTCTATATCGAAAGCTAAAACTATGGGATCCGGCCGTTCTATGATGTCATCTCGTTTTGTGAAGATAGGTGTCTCTGTTCCTCGGCTCTTGACTGTGTACCAAGTGCCGCAGAAGATCTGCATGTCGGTTGATACTCGGACGTGGTAGGGTACATCATGCTCTCTAGAAAAATTAGAAAAGCAGATTTAAACTGGCTCAACATAATCAAGATAAAGATGACTCTTTGTTTAGGAGATCGCAACCTTCAGCAATGAGGAAAGCAATGCTTGGGATGATTTATTATGAGAAAGGGAAGGTCTAGGCAGAAGTCATAAAATGTTAAAATAATATCTTGGGACAACTCACACACGGCCATCTGATCCCAAACTAGGCTGAGCCTGTATTATGGTAACCAGACAACTGATAAACTTACTTATATATTTCTAAATACATACATATTATAGATAACAATCACATCACACAAAGATTTTTCCTGCTTGGGAATCGAACCCATGACCTCTGGCTTAGCAGTCTGAGTCACTAACCACTAGACCAACAGGCCCATTGAAACAAAAACAAATACAAACCTAATATCCAGTATATTCTCCATATGATCAGTAGTCTTCTTAGCATGTTCAATAGCCGCGGCGCTAGTCAACGCATTAGTCAACATTTCAGCATAAATCTGATCTTTCTTCTCTCTCTCTTTATTCTTGTTGACTGCAGTCAATATCTCCCTTCTTACTTTCATCATCTCATTTTGCGACATAAACGATAATTTTATGTATCTCTGTTTTAAGCCTGATAAGTGGTTTAGCTGCAATAGAGTTGTGATTACTTGTAAAAAAACAGTTGAAAAGAGTTTAGAGTTACAGTAAATAATTAAGTTGTAATTTTTACTAGTTCTATGCCTACTCCTGTTCTGCCTGAAAAAAAAAAATTGTAACTAGGATAAAAAATCATAAAGTCATATAAAATATTATTTTACAATATTTTGCCTTTCTCTCAGGGGTCAGTTTTAACAGTCTCTATTAAATTATTTTAACCTGGGATTTTTATCATAGTATTTCAGTTTCTTCCATGACTGTCAAGATTAATAAGTTATCATTTCATAATTTTGGCATGTTCATACTTGCTCACAATTAATTATAAGTTTTAAAAAGGTAAAGGTAAATGACACTTATGAGAACAGTATGGTCTAACTGTCATAAAAAGACACAATTGCTAAGAGTTAAACTACAATATAATATATAATGTACATATAATATACATCTGAAGTTTAAAAAATTAAAACAAAACTAAAACTTACCAGATCCAAGTCCTCCTTCTCAACAACATTGATCTTATGTATAGTGCCGGCAAACCTCTTCGAGATAAACTGTATGACTTCCTGTTCACACTCCTTGCGGGCTAGAATGAGGAAGTACGGCTGGAAGGTCAGCGACACCTTGAACCTGGAGCCATCCATCTCTATGAAGTAGTAGTCCATGGCGGCTACTAGGCGCTTGTCTTCGTCTAATACCTCTGCCTAAAAGGTATAAATTTGTATGAGTTGTCTCATTTTTAACATGATGATAACATTGGCAGCAGTATAACATAAGTTGCGATAGCTAAACAATAGGATTTGACAGGGCAATTTCACAATTAGTCCTGTCCAATTTGTAATTTCTATGACATTATGCCAATAGGTACTATCAAACAGTAATATAATATAGGGGGGAAGGTAATATGTTGATACTTCTGACATCTCTAATAATTGTAATTATGTTTTGTCAAATCCTTTATCACTTTGCTATCACAAATTAGGCAATACTGCTGCCGTTTCTATGATAAGCTTATGGGGACACAGGTCCTTAATTTGTATATATATTGTTATCTTTAGAAAAAATATTAAAAACGCTTAAGTAAATTTTAATTGATGGTAGTTTTGTAGTTAAAAAATCTAATTCCTATGGAGAAGAATTTAATGGGCAAGAACCTATAAAATACCTTTTGAAAAAGGAAATATATATATATATTCTATACATCTGCCAATTGCTCGTGTGTTCTTGTATTTAAATATTGTAACAGTAGTAACTGAAAAATATAATATCAAAGACTTACAGTGTGCATGTTTATCAAGTAACCAGTCCTTTCTTTAACATCTCTGACTCGGTCGAAACCATACTTCGAATCAATTCTGTCATTCTCGAGGGCGACCCTGATACGGGACTCCGATGATTCCTCTCTACAAAAATAAATAAACTTTAAAGTAACCTGTAAGTTAGTGAGAAAACTGATTAGAGTAATTAACTAACCTGGGACCAGAAGACGAACCAGCGTCTCTTTTCCCGGAATCGTCTCTGTTATCTCTTTCCCCTCTATACTTTCCAGTGTTTTGTAATACCATTTTAATTGTTTTTTGCTATCTATATCATCATTTCGTGTATACACACAGTTTGGTTAGACAAAGTTGACATTTCTCAGCTGCTACTGTCATATTTTCGCGCCAGTTTCGGATCCAAACGGTAAACAGCCACGATTAGATGTACGCATACAAAAAGCTGTATAAATCGTATAAAGCTGACTGCAAAAATGTCTGCTGCCCAAAATTCTAACAAGACATTTGTTAGAAAATATAATTTAGTTACAAAGTATATAAGTGATGTTCAAAAACTGCAAGTACAGACCCGGCATAATTAATACTTAACTTATATCGTAGGTTCTCAAACCAACAAGCTTTTAGTGATACAGGTATTAATTTTGATTTTGAGACCTCGTCACTTGCCAGTATTTATGACTGAATCTTACAGCATTGTAAACACCGAGTACAATAATATAATAGAGAAGTTGTAAATGTTCTAATAGCTGAAATCGGCCAAATGACCATAAATCTGTAATCTGTGTGCGTCGCGTAACTTCGTATAAAAGATGTCAGTTTCAATCTATGGTTTCAATTCAATGTCACTGTCGACAAGATGTCAAACAAACATCAATCTACCTGTGTTAACTCCAGGGGGTGTCAACTTGTATGGATAACAGCTGACTTTATTATGGGCTCGAAACCATCAACTAAAACGTAGAGTTTATATACTCCTTGGCATAGACTACATAGAGATGTGTAACAAGCTCTCAAGGTCAGAAGATCGTTTTTGATGACGTTAATCTATAGCCGTCTGTCTTACGGGCTAAAACGTTACCAGTAAAAAAAAATGAAATTTTCGTTACCGTATTTCAATTTTAATTATATCATAGTAAATTTAAAAAGTTTAATAAGTCCTTTTTTGTGTTTGTTATTAAAATACATATAAAATTACAATAAAATCAGAAATTTAAATAACATTATATCAATTAAGACATTTTAAAATCAACATATATATTTATAATAGAAACACCATAAAAAAAATGGCCTCCTCAATAGCGTCTTTTGCTTTTAATGTTATTTTTCTTTGTATTTTTATATTTTAACAATAAGCCACAGTTTAATTTCATTTTTATATTGAAATAATATTGTTTAATGGAGTATCGAGTACCATTGTTTATTTGCTTTAAGTATGGTAATAATGTTATGACTCTATTGAAAACTATAATAATATAGTTCTACATAGTCCGATGAAGATAAAGAAATTACGTGGAGGGTTGATCTTCAAGACTTCAACTGAACAAAATAGCCTTCAAGTGTTGCGTGAATATATAAGTAAGTTGATGTAAAAGTTTAGTCATCGTTGTTCAATGGCTAACATAAAAATATTTCAGTGTATCTAAATACCTTTATTTATTACAGTTTTAGTATGGGCGCGTATGTTTTTCATCCCGAAATATTAAGTACTACAATAAATACAGAATAGTAATATTGGCCTGTAAATGTTCCACTGCATGGCGAAGGACTCTTCCTTAATAGAGAAGAGAGGAGCATTATAATATTACAGTATGAACAGTAGCTTCCTGAAGGATTTAAGAAGGTCAGTGTAAACCTATTGTTTAATCAAATTATTTATTTGGGAATATGGGTACTAAACAACAGCATAGTACTTAGTACTTTCTTTAATAACAATTCCAACTATTGTAAATAAATATTTGCTAAAGGAGGACGGGCAACAATGTATGGAGGCCCAAGAACCAATAAAATCATGCCATATACTTAAACTAGGTTTGGTACTTCCCACCATTATAATTGTTTAAAGTACTAACATCCAAAACAATTTCTAAATAAATATTGCATGATGTTATTGGTTCCTAAACTAAACTAAAATATCTGTCCTCCTTTAATATCCTTAATTAATCTGGGTAAATGATTATAAATGTTTGTAGCCATACATAAAATACTTTATTGTAGCACTGTCTTGTTATATTGTACGCTTGTGAATTAATTATTTGTTAAATCATCAATTAACATTGTTATTCTTTTTTTAGGCCATAAACAGAATATTATGTTGATTCGATGCAAGCAGTGTGCTGTCAGAGACAACCTTATCAAGACACCTAAGGTGATAGTTCAGAATCAACTTGTCCTGTGAAATCATACAAATATCAATAATTGCGAAAGGTTAATTATTACACCTAATCTTAAAATTTAGTTATTATGTGTCAGGTAAATCCAATTGTTATTGTTGTTTGAATAAACAAAAATTATTTTCAATCTGTCTAATGAATGTATTAGTTACATAAATTGTTTTGCTGTGAAAGAATGTAACAAAATAAAATAAAATCTTTCTTACAATAGATCTTAAATCTTTAAAATGTATAAAAAAAAATATTTTCGTCATACAATTTCAAGAATATTTATAATATACCATCTAATATTTAAGTAAAAAGTATATATAATATAATATATACAATTTTACGTAACAGCTGTAGTACAATGAATGTTGTAAAATGTATTTTTGTTAATTTCAAACATATTTTTTAAGTATTCTGATTATTTTATATTCTAAATTAAGTTTAGTCATTGTTGTTCAATGGCTAACATAAAAATATTTCAGTGTATCTAAATACCTTTATTTATTACAGTTTTATTATGGGCGCGTATGTTTTTCACTCCGAAATATTAAGTACTACAATAAATACAGAATAGTAATATTGGCCTGTAAATGTTCCACTGCATGGCGAAGGACTCTTCCTTAATAGAGAAGAGAGGAGTGTTATAATATTACAGTATGAACAGTAGCATCCTGAAGGATTTAAGAAGGTCAGTATAAACCTATTGTTTTATCAAATTATTTATTTGGGAATATGGGTACTAAACAACAGCATAGTACTTAGTACTTTCTTTAATAACAATTCCAACTATTGTAAATAAATATTTGCTAAAGGAGGACGGGCAACAATGTATGGAGGCCTAAGAACCAATAAAATCATGCCATATACTTAAACTAGGTTTGGTACTTCCCACCATTATAATTGTTTAAAGTACTAACATCCAAAACCATTTCTAAATAAATATTGCATAATGTTATTGGTTCCTAAACTAAACTAAAATATCTGTCCTCCTTTAATATCCTTAATTAATCTGGGTAAATGATTATAAATGTTTGTAGCCATACATAAAATACTTAATTTAATCAAATTATTTATTTGGGAATATGGGTACTAAACAACAGCATAGTACTTAGTACTTTCTTTAATAACAATTCCAACTATTGTAAATAAATATTTGCTAATATTAAAACAATTTCCAATGTTTTACCTTTTAAATATTAGGTTCTGTGAATATTATTCTCTGTATTAGGTATCTGCTATAATGTATAAGTCAATTATGATGGTTTGCTTTTAATTACTTATTGTTAGTATTATATTTTCATTTTCTTAATTTACAGCATAACAAAAAAATATGTGTTCATTTATTTTAAGTTATTGTACTTGTTGAATGTTGTAAAATGTATTTTTGTTCATTTCAAACGTATTTTTAAGTATTCTGATTATTTTATATTCTAAATTAAGTTTAGTCATCGTTGTTCAATGGCTAACATAAAAATATTTCAGTGTATCTTAATACCTTTATTTGTTACAGTTTTACTATGGGCGCGTATATTTTTCATCCCGAAATATTAAATACTACAATACATACAGAATAGTAATATTGGCCTGTAAATGTTCCACTGCATGGCGAAGGACTCTTCCTTAATAGAGAAGAGAGGAGCATTATAATATTACAGTATGAACAGTAGCATCCTGAAGGATTTAAGAAGGTCAGCATAAACCTATTGTTTAATCAAATTATTTATTTGGGAATATGGGTACTAAACAACAGCATAGTACTTAGTACTTTCTTTAATAACAATTCCAACTATTGTAAATAAATATTTGCTAAAGGAGGACGGGCAACAATGTATGGAGGCCTAAGGACGAATAAAATCATACCATATACTTAAACTAGGTTTGGTACTTCCCACCATTATAATTGTTTAAAGTACTAACATCCAAATCATTTCTAATTAAATATTGCATGATGTTATTGGTTCCTAAACTAAACTAAAATATCTGTCCTCCTTTAATATCCTAAATTAATCTGGGTAAATGATTATAAATGTTTGTAGCCATACATAAAATACTTTATTGTAGCACTGTCTTGTTATATTGTACGCTTGTGAATTAATTATTTTTTAAATCATCAATTAACATTGTTATACTTTTTTTAGGCCATAAACAAAATATTATGTCGATTCGATGCAAGCACAACCTTATCAAGACACCTAAGGTGATAGTTCAGAATCAACTTGTCCTGTGAAATCATACAAATATCAATAATTGCCAAAAGTTAATTATTACACCTAATCTTAAAATTTAGTTATTATGTATCAGGTAAATCCAATTGTTATTGTTGTTTGAATAAACAAAAATTCTTTTCAATCTGTCTAATGAATGTATTGGTTACATAAATTGTTTTGCTGTGAAAGAATGTAACAAAATAAAATAAAATCTTTCTTACAATAGATCTTAAATCTTTAAAATGTATAAAATAAATATTTTCGTCATACATTTTCAAGAATATTTATAATATACCATCTAATATTTAAGTAAAAAGTATATATAATATAATATATACAATTTTACGTAACAGCTGTAGTACAATGAATGTTATAAAATGTATTTTTGTTCATTTCAAACGTATTTTTTAAGTATTCTGATTATTTTATATTCTAAATTAAATTTAGTCATCGTTGTTCAATGGCTAACATAAAAATATTTCAGTGTATCTAAATACCTTTATTTATTACAGTTTTATTATGGGCGCGTATGTTTTTTATTCCGAAATATTAAGTACTACAATAAATACAGAATAGTAATATTGGCCTGTAAATGTTCCACTGCATGGCGAAGGACTCTTCCTTAATAGAGAAGAGAGGAGCATTATAATATTACAGTATGAACAGTAGCATCCTGAAGGATTTAAGAAGGTCAGTATAAACCTATTGTTTAATCAAATTATTTATTTGGGAATATGGGTACTAAACAACAGCATAGTACTTAGTACTTTCTTTAATAACAATTCCAACTATTGTAAATAAATATTTGCTAATATTAAAACAATTTCCAATGTTTTACCTTTTAAATATTAGCTTCTGTGAATATTATTCTCTGTATTAGGTATCTGCTATAATGCATAAGTCAATTATGATTGTTTGCTTTTAATTACTTATTGTTAGTATTAGATTTTCATTTTCTTAATTTACAGCATAACAAAAAAATATGTGTTCATTTATTTTAAGTTATTGTACTTGTTGAATGTTGTAAAATGTATTTTTGTTCATTTCAAACGTATTTTTAAGTATTCTGATTATTTTATATTCTAAATTAAGTTTAGTCATCGTTGTTCAATGGCTAACATAAAAATATTTCAGTGTATCTAAATACCTTTATTTATTACAGTTTTATTATGGGCGCGTATGTTTTTCATCCCGAAATATTAAGTACTACAATAAATACAGAATGGTAATATTGGCTTGTAAATGTTCCACTGCATGGCGAAGGACTCTTCCTTAATAGAGAAGAGAGGAGCATTATAATATTACAGTATGAAAAGTAGCATCCAGAAGGATTTAAGAAGGTCAGTATAAACCTATTGTTTAATCAAATTATTTATTTGGGAATATGGGTACTAAACAACAGCATAGTACTTAGTACTTTCTTTAATAACAATTCCAACTATTGTAAATAAATATTTGCTAATATTAAAACAATTTCCAATGTTTTACCTTCTAAATATTAGCTTCTGTGAATATTATTCTCTGTATTAGGTATCTGCTATAATGCATAAGTCCATTATGATTGTTTGCTTTTAATTACTTATTGTTAGTATTAGATTTTCATTTTCTTAATTTACAGCATAACAAAAAAATATGTGTTCATTTATTTTAAGTTAATGTACTTGTTGAATGTTGTAAAATGTATTTTTGTTCATTTCAAACGTATTTTTAAGTATTCTGATTATTTTATATTCTAAATTAAGTTTAGTCATCGTTGTTCAATGGCTAACATAAAAATATTTCAGTGTATCTTAATACCTTTATTTGTTACAGTTTTACTATGGGCGCGTATATTTTTCATCCCGAAATATTAAATACTACAATACATACAGAATAGTAATATTGGCCTGTAAATTTTCCACTGCATGGCGAAGGACTCTTCCTTAATAGAGAAGAGAGGAGCATTATAATATTACAGTATGAACAGTAGCATCCTGAAGGATTTAAGAAGGTCAGCATAAACCTATTGTTTAATCAAATTATTTATTTGGGAATATGGGTACTAAACAACAGCATAGTACTTAGTACTTTCTTTAATAACAATTCCAACTATTGTAAATAAATATTTGCTAAAGGAGGACGGGCAACAATGTATGAAGGCCTAAGGACCAATAAAATCATACCATATACTTAAACTAGGTTTGGTACTTCCCACCATTATAATTGTTTAAAGTACTAACATCCAAAACCATTTCTAATTAAATATTGCATGATTTTATTGGTTACTAAACTAAACTAAAATATCTGTCCTCCTTTAATATCCTAAATTAATCTGGGTAAATGATTATAAATGTTTGTAGCCATACATAAAATACTTTATTGTAGCACTGTCTTGTTATATTGTATGCTTGTGAATTAATTATTTGTTAAATCATCAATTAACATTGTTATTCTTTTTTTAGGCCATAAACAGAATATTATGTCGATTCGATGCAAGCAGTGTGCTGTCAGTGACAACCTTATCAAGACACCTAAGGTGATAGTTCAGAATCAACTTGTCCTGTGAAATCATACAAATATCAATAATTGCCAAAGGTTAATTATTACACCTAATTTTAAAATTTAGTTATTATGTGTCAGGTAAATCCAATTGTTATTGTTGTTTGAATAAACAAAAATTCTTTTCAATCGGTCTAATGAATGTATTAGTTACATAAATTGTTTTGCTGTGAAAGAATGTAACAAAATAAAATAAAATCTTTCTTACAATAGATCTTAAATCTTTAAAATGTATAAAATAAATATTTTCGTCATACATTTTCAAGAATATTTATAATATACCATCTAATATTTAAGTAAAAAGTATATATAATATAATATATACAATTTTATGTAACAGCTGTAGTACAATGAATGTTGTAAAATGTATTTTTGTTCATTTCAAACGTATTTTTTAAGTATTCTGATTATTTTATATTCTAAATTAAGTTTATCAAAAATAAATTATAATTGTACTTAATACTATTTTTATTTCATTAGCTTTATTTACCCTTTCAATACTAATTATTATTAAATACAAAGGAATATGAAATTTGAAATTCCCGCGAACGGTGAAATTGTCAGTTTTAGTTATATGGGCAAAACGCTACGAGTCGTGCCAGTCGGTCCCAAATTTTATGTACTAAGTTGACATTCTTCTCGTAGAGTACATTTGTTCTGTGGTTAACTCAGAGTACATTTGTTCTGTGGTTAACTCTGTTCAAAGTTCCATGTTGTTGTCGGTTATTAAAACTCCGTAAAACATTGTTATTATTAAGTTTTAAAAAATGGATAGATCATTTGATATAAGTTTCAGTAGTTATGAAGATCTATCCAGAAACAACTCAATGCGAAAAGGCGACATTAGCATCAGCGATCAACTGGCCGGCTTTGAAAGGTTACGCGTATCTGTTTTGACAAAAGCTTACGAAATGAGTCCTCTTGTAAAAGAAGTGACGATAGGACCTAACAGTCCTATAAAGAAAGAGTACCTAGACTTGGAATTGGCTGCTGAAGAAGAAAAAAACGAGGATGAATTAATTGAAGATAAGGTCCCTGAGGACCTTAGATACACACTCATCATGAAGGAATGCGAAAATACAGTAAAAGAAACGTCCACCGAACTGTTCTCAAATATGGTTAAAAACATGATATCAAATTACTCAGATTTCATGACAAGAGGTTTGAACAAACAGCGTGATGAGACACAAAAGAGGGCTTTGGAGTTGCTAAAACAGTTACAAGAAAATGACAATCTAACAGTTTTAAAAGAGGCTCGTTTAGATGAAAAAAAAACACAGGTTATTAACACACAGACAATAGATAACATGAACAGAATATTAGAAGAGCAGAATAGAGCCACTGCAAGGTTTGCTGCCATCACAGACAGCCACACCAAAATCTGTATTTGTTACAATGACATAAAAAAAGTCTTAAACTCTGAACCAAGTGCAAAAGCTGTGTTAGATAAATATAAACTAACAATAAATGCTATAGAAGGAAATATGAATCATATACTTAATATTCGCGACAGTGGGACAGTAACAGATAATGATGTAAAACTAACTAAGGAATTATCAGTAAAAATTGAAGGCATTAAAAATAAAATTTTGTTAGACATAGAAAATGTGAAAAAGGAAGAGATTGCAAAAAGACAGAAAGAAGAGGAACTATTGAGGAAGAAGGAAGCTGAAGAAAAAGAAGCACAACAGGCCATTCAAGCAGCTCAACTAGCAGAAGCAGAAAAAGCTAAAAAAGAACAAGCAAAAACAAAGCCTACATTTTATTCTGAAACCAATTATGATTATTATAAACAACTAAAAAATTATTTGGAGCAGTATGAAGCACAGTACAAGGACTTACTTCAAGATGTGAACCTAAAAAAATTCAGGTTTGACTGTCAGAAAGCAGTTAATACACCTGTGAATGCACTGTCATCAGTCAGTGCTTCCCACATGAGGGACAAGTATGACAAACTCTCAAAGTTACTGAGAGGAGAAAAAGTACAAGTATTAGATGTTTATGTGTTGGCAACACAACATCCACAAGGCCTGGCCTACTGCACTGCCTTACTAGCTAAGAAGATAGTTAGACAAGGAGATTTATTAGTATCAAGTAACACAGAAGCTGCATATCCCCTTGCAGCAGTCACAGTTGCACTATGGTCACAATTCCCAGATTTTGGGAAACTTGTTGAAGCTTATTTTCATAACCTTTGTCCTTATTTGGTACCAATGTTCTTGCCTCAGAAGGAGGGTCAGACAGACAAAGATTTCTACATGTCAAGAGGCTACACATACAATGATGAAGGAGTTGTTGAAAAACAGGACAAGTTCCTTAAAAGGATGTCTGGTATATTCAGACTCCGCTGTGCTATATGGATAGCTCAGATGCCCAGGTTCCTCAATGCACAGAACCCTCATGGCCTCCGCTATGGATGGAATTGGTTAGCTTCATTTTTAAATCTGAAACCTGAGCCAGACATTTCTGCTACATTACTGAATGACTTCTTTATTATGTGTGGATCAAAATATAACCAATGTTATAGCAGACAATTTAGAAAGATTTTAGAATTAACAAACAATCAGTATCTTAAAATTTTAGAAAATATTGATGAGGGTGGTCCTAAGACCAGACTAGAAGTGTACCTTCAGAGTGTATTAAAGTCTAATAGTATACCACCGCCCCCTGCATCCACACAAATAAATTGGTGATACCAAATATGATACTTAGATGAGTACTAGAAAATTTCATCCTAAATTCAAAGACCAGAAAAAATATTGAAAGACGGGACCTGCATTATCAGAATTGGGCAATTATTCTATGGGGGCTATTGTGAGTCAAAAATCGTGTAGGGTCTCTAGTGTCACATCAGGTGTATCTATCATTCACCACCAAATGAGAGGCAACCTACTGGCTTGTGATTGGTGTAAATGGATTTTTGCCTCACAGTATACCATACCAATATTAGTATACCAATTTAAATTTGATTTTAACCCTGATACAACAGTTATATTTGATATACTCTGCAGAACTACTTTTCTTCATGGAAAGATTTTGATTGTGTATACTCCCGTCTACTATTTTTTCAGGACTGTACCTTTACTGATGACATTTTGTAATTTGACATTAATTAACTTATTCAACACTTTAAATTCTACATGAATTGTAATTATGAGTATGATTTTGCTTGTAAATAATCTAAGTGATTTGTAATTAGGTTAAATCAGACATAAGGTAATAAGTAATTAAAACTTATTAAGTTTATTTTTATAATAAAAAAATAATTTTATAATATTGTTTTTAATTTATGTATGACTAGGTGTTTCCCGCGGCTTTGCTCGCGTGGATGTCGGTTATCGCGGCAAAAAGTAGCCTATGTCCTTTCTCAGGCTCTAGACTATCTGTGTACCAAATTTCATTGAAATCGGTTAAGTAGTTTTGCCGTGAAAGCGCGACAGACAGACAGACAGACAGAGTTACTTTCGCATTTATAATATTAGTAAGGATTGACAGGCTAAAAATGCATCAAAGTTTACCATTTCATGATATCATCAAGAGGATATGAAAGCAAGTCAATGAAAATGCTCAGTTAAATGAATGTTAAATTCTGAAATTTAATAACTATCAGTTTAGGTGTCGTAGGTTCGAATCGATCTCTACTCTTTGAATTAGTCAGATGATTGTTGAATGATCTGTTTATAGCGCGTCGCTTTGGTTTACGATAATAAACAAGACAATATGATGGTCCTGAAATTCAGCAGTGTTATTTGCTATGGATTAAAGATGACCAACTAGATCTACATCTACTACGACGTAGTTGGTCACCAAAGTTTGTCGATAGGTACTGTTTTTTTTTTTATGAGGTTTACTGCAGTTAGCCTGAGCACAGGCTTTGACTGCTTTACCGGAAAGCTTAAGGGCCAGAGTAAAGTAAAATAAACTAGCTACTACGTCTGCAACGTTCACTATAGGCACCCCCTGCGGGGTTTGGACTTCGACTTAGTGCGTTGTTAACTATCTTAATAAGGCAAAAACAGCAAGGGACGGCTGGATCTAAGTTTTTATTATTTAGGGAAATATTTTTATTGCTAGTTTGGCCGGCTCGGGCCAGCTGATCTAGGGGCGGGGGTGGCGGGTAACATTTACGTTACTATTATTTTATAATACGTGACGGGCTTCGCCGGCGAGGACGTAGTATACGGCGGTTGTGTTTTGTATTGCTACTGTTAGCTAAATCGAATACTTGATACTGAATTAGCATTTTTATAGCTATTCGTATCCAGTGAATCCCACTTGTGTTGACAACTGGAGACTAGAGATAGCAAATAAGCCGGAGAAAGTATTTTTTATTTATTTTTTAGTATTAGCAATCCGCTGGAAGAGGCTGAAGGTTTCAGCAATTTCTGCCAGTGTAGAGTTTGCGAGAAAGTCGATAATTAATAAAAAATTGGACGCATATTTAAAATATTTTACATATATACATCATTATTATCATCAATACATCATCATCGTTATCCATGTACGTTTCCTTCTATGTTCTGTTTTTGGAACCTTTCACCAAGGGAAATAATTTTTACATAAAAAGAAAATACTTTTGGGGGTAGGTGCAAAAAAGTAGACACATGTTCTCTCAAGTAATTAATTAGTTTAATTAATAAATTCACTAATTACACTTTTAAAGGCTACTTAAAATTTGTTACAAGTTTACTAAAAATCATATACTGTGTGGACAACAACAAACCTATGTTGTAAGCCAAGAAAATTGCACTTACTTGCCGGTGACTTCTAACCTACAACTTTCACAACAACATTAATTACACTGCCAGTAAAATGGCCACTATTGCTGATATTGCGGAGACCCAGCGCTTGGCATTGACATCCCTCAGCCAGCGTATGGCAGACTTTGAAGCTCATCTGAAAGCATCATCTCCTGGAGCTGACTTGAGTAACCTCTGCAAAGACTTCAGTAGTTTCAAGGATCATGTGTGGAGCGTCTTCAGTGTCCTTCAGCAACAACTTATGGAGGTCAGCAGAGGCATTGACACAATCGAGATGCGGCACAGGAAGAAGTTTCTTTTGCTTGGTGGTGTCCCGGAGAAGCCAGATGAGCAGCTGACAGATACTGTGCTATCTATCATGCAACGCAACCTGGGCCTAGGGGATCTTCAATCTTCCTCCCTTACTGTCTGTCACAGACTTGGTGCAGCACCTGAGGGTCGTCCACGGCCTATATTGTTCCGGTTTGCTGATCTTGCGGTGAGGACTGAGGTTTGGAAGTCCAAAACCAAGCTGAAGGGCTCATCTTTTGTGCTGTCGGAGTTTCTCACTCGTCAGAGACAAGTGACTTTTACAACGGCCCGTAAGCTGTTCGGCGTAACAAATGTTTGGACGTTGGACGGCACTATATACATCAAGCTCCCCGATGGTAACCGTCGCCGTGTGTTAAGTCACGAAGAGGTGATGGCGCTGGGTAAGGAACATGGCAAGTCGCTTGAAACTGAGGCTCCGTCTGTACCCAAAGCTACTGCGAAGACTCCAAGTCCGTCGCCGGTGGTGCAGGTGTCGGTAAGGCCAAAACGCAATGTTCAGAAGAAGTGACGGCACTCCTTTTTGTAAACGTTTTCCTTTTTGCGGTCTACTATTGATATTTATTTTTGTTACAATCTTTTATTTCGTAGTGTTGACATGACATTATAATGACTGTACACTGACAGTGACAGTTGTCAAATGTCATCATACTTCATAATTTTGTAAAGGATGCGTTCGGATAATTTAGTTTTTAAGTTATTTTGTTGAACAGTCGACCGGCAGGTTATGCAATTTTAATTTTAGTCAAGTTAGTTTTAGAAAATCTTTTTAGTTTCCTTTTTATTCTATTATTAGTATATTTATTATTTATATTTACACATATTTTTATTTAATTATATTTTCATTGATGTCTGACGACTCATTTTATTCTGCTAGTGACAACTCTTATGACTCCTATACATCTCTTAATGATTCTATTTCAGTAAATAGTTATTTATTACAAGAATGTCAGAGGTACCCAAAGTTATTAAATGTTTGTCATGTTAATGCACAAAGTATTCCCCAACACCATTCGGAATTGTCGGATTTGTTCACTGGTGTTCCTTTTCACGCAATTTTGATTTCGGAAAGCTGGCTTAAACCCGAACTCCCTTCAACTTTTTATAGTCTACCGGGCTTTATTCTAATTCGCAACGATCGCACAGGGAAAAGGGCCGGTGGTGTTGCTATATATCTCCGTAGTGACATTCCATACAAAATTTTATTTTCTTCCCCCTCCCTCTATAACAGTAATCCGGAGTTCTTACTACTTGAGATAACTGTCAAAGGGGTTAAGGCCGTTCTGGGGGTTGTCTATTGCCCACCCACTATTGATTATTTCACCAGTTTAGAAAGTCTTTTGGAATCAGTTTCCTCAGAGTACAAACATCTCATAATCATGGGTGACTTTAATACCAACCTCGTAAAAGATACAGCTAGATCACGTGAGCTGAGGGCAATCTTTGAGTCGACTAATATCTCTTGCCTTGACCTCAATCCAACACATCAGAATGATCATACTGACGACTCATGGCTTGACCTTATGCTCACCTCCTCTGTGGATTTAGTTGCCAATCACGGTCAGGTTGCAGCTCCGGGGCTTTCTCGCCATGATTTAATTTTCCTTGCTTACAAAATTAAACCCCCGAAGCAGCGGCCGGCTATAATTTTCCTCCGGAATTTTGCGAGGTTGGATAGAGAACAACTCAACAGGGATGCACAATCTATAGATTGGACTAACGTTCTTGAGGCGCCGACAGTAGATGATAAGGTTGCTCTGTTGAATAATTCTTTATTAAAGCTTTATGATTCACATGCACCTTTAAAAGCTGTGAGAGTTAAGCGTCCCCCTGCACCCTGGGTAACTTTGGGGGTTCGGATGGCAATGAAGCGACGCGATAGGGCTTTTCGAAAATATAGACGGGATCGCAGTGAGGAAAACTGGGGTCTGTACAAGTTAGCTAGAAATCGGTGTAATCAGATGGTGAGAGTAGCTAAACGCCGATACATTTGTGAGAATGTTCTCAACTCTTCACCGGCTAATATTTGGAAGTTTCTCAAATCACTTGGCATATCTAAGTCACCATCTAATGTTTTACCTTCGAATGTGTCTCTGAATAGCCTTAACTTGCATTTTTCGGCAACTGCCAGTCTGGCTGATGATGTAAGAAGAGACACTATTCTTAAAATATCTTCCAAGCCATCATTTTCTCCAAACACTTTCTCGTTTTCCCCCGTGACTGAACAAGAAGTTCTCAATATCCTTAAGACCATTAAGACAAATGCTGTCGGATGTGATGGAGTGAGCAGAAAGATGCTGACTTTAATCCTTGATAGTTTTATTCCCGTTCTCACACATATTGTTAACTTTTCTTTGTATTCAGGTGTTTTTCCTCTAATCTGGCGTAAAGCTTTTATAATTCCTCTTCCAAAAATTCCAAATCCCAGTTTAACAAGTCATTTTAGGCCGATCTCCATTCTCCCTTTCCTTTCTAAAATTCTTGAAGCTGTTGCTCACAAACAAATCTCTTCATTCATCTTAAAAAATAACTGTCTTTCCCAATTTCAATCTGGTTTTCGTCCAGGACATAGTACATCTACTGCTCTACTCAAAGTCACTGATGATATCAGGTCCGGCATGGAGAGTTCCAAGTTGACGGTTTTAATTTTAATTGACTTTTCCAACGCATTTAACACCGTTGACCATGACATTCTGCTTGCTATTTTGTCACAGATTGGGATTTCGGATTCATCACGGGAATGGTTCTCGTCTTATCTTCGTGGTCGCCAGCAGGCGGTTCGTGTTAAGCAGGCATGTTCTGACTGGCATGATCTGCTTACTGGTGTTCCACAAGGCGGTATACTCTCTCCTTTACTATTTTCACTTTTTATTAATTCCATTACTGACGTCCTCAAATGCTCTTACCATCTATATGCTGATGACTTGCAACTTTACGCTCAAGCCGATGTTAACTGTTTGGATGACTGCGTTTCCACCATAAACGATGACCTGCGTAGTATTAGTGACTGGTCCAGGCAGTTCGGGGTATCAGTTAACGTGAGCAAATGTCAAGCCATGGTAATAGGTAGCATCTACCATATGCGTAGTCTCAATGTTCATGGTCTAGTACCTATTACATTTAATAACACAATTATTCCCTTGTCTCCGCACGTTAAGGATTTGGGTTTACATATCGACGACCGACTTAGCTGGGAAAAGCAAATCAATTTGGTAAGTCGGAACGTTACCGCCACACTGCGATCTCTCTATAGGTTTAAGCACTTTCTTCCATCTAGCACTAAACTACTGCTTGTCCAGGCTCTTGTGCTCCCTATTATTGATTATGCGGATGTTTGTTACTCTGATGTATCCCAAAATCTTCTGAACAAATTGGATCGACTTTTGAATAACTGTATTCGCTTTGTATTTGGACTTCGAAAATTTGATCACATTTCCAGTTACCGTTCTCAGCTTAAATGGCTGCCTATTCGCCAGAGAAGATCCCTCAGGTCACTCTGCTTGCTTTTCTCTATTATTAACGATCCTTGTGCTCCTAATTATTTAAAAAGTTCTTTTCAGATCCTGGGTAGCTCGCACGATCGTAACCTTCGTGCTGCTGAAAATTTGCTCCTTCAGATACCTTCTCACCGTACCGGTTTTATTTCTAATTCCTTTGTGGTTACGGCAATTAAACTCTGGAATGCGCTTCCCCTTGACATTAAAAAAGCTCCGAGTAAATTTTCTTTTAAACGACAAGTTCGGGAATACTTTTTGAAAACACTCGTTCCTTAGGTTTCCTATTATTAATATGGTCGTCGTCATGTCATATTATATATCCATATATTATATATCCATATATTATATATCCGTATATTATATATTTTATTGATATCTAAGTACATCTGTATAATTTATTTATCAAATTTTATTTATCTATTGTATACGTATAGGTATATATTTTCATATGTATTCGTATATTTTTTATAAATAGCCATAGTTAGATGTAGTAGTTTTTAACTGTTTCGTATTGTACTGTTGTACCTATCCCAGCTGCTTCTCCATTTAACCCAAAGGTTGACTGGTAGATAATGCCTTGCGGCATTAAGTCCGCCTTATGTACCACAATTGTACATTGAAGTTTAAATAAATAAATAAATAAATAAAATAATTTTAGGAACTTTGTTGCATTTAGTAAGTTACTAAACATCCCTAACTAAACAAACTAATGTCATTATGTCAGCAAAAGTCAAAATGCATAATCTATCTATGGAATCTATGGAAACTAACCTACAAGCGGTTGTGTTGTGTCAATATATTGTTTAGAGATTTTAGTAAATAAATCCAATAGAAACAAATAAAGTAGAGTGAATTTAATAACATTACTTAAGTTTGGTGAAGATGGAAGGCCCGCCTGGTACGGGACCGCCCAGTAATAATGGATCTATGGGGCCGCCAGGAATGCCAAGCTTTCCGCCGATGCCGCCGCCGCCTGGCTCCATGGGGGCAGGTAGCATGCCTCCGCCGCCGATGGGGCCCCCTGGAGCCATGCCACCAGTGAGCTCGTCAAGTGGGCCGCCCAGCGGACCGCCTACAATGCCTCCTGGGATGGGCCCGCCACCCGGTATGATGGGAATGGGTCCTCCAGGGATGGGACCACCACCTCCCGGTATGGGTCCACCAGGGATGGGAATGGGACCGCCAATGGGTCCGCCGGGCATGGTTCCACCTAGAATGCCACCAAACATGATGAGAGGTCCTAATATGAAGGGTAACTATGGTAATCAGATGGATATGGGTCCGCCTGGAATGGGGCCACCGCCTAGTATGCCTCCTATGGGCTGGGATGGACAGGGTCCTCCTGGTTGGGGGAGACAGGACGGCCCTCCAGGCTGGGATGATCAGGGTGATGAGGGTGATGAAGAAGAAGGGGAAGGGGATGAGTCTGGGGGAATGTCAGGTCCTCCTTCAAGCCTGCCGTCTCTTTTGACAATGAAAATTGATACTCCTGAAGAATTTAGGAACAAACCAGCTGGTGTTGGTGGTGTGGTGCTACCCAAAGCTCTTGAAGAAGCACTGGCTTACAAGGATCAAAGACAAGCTGCTCTTGGTGGTGAACCTGAAGCTACTAAAGGTGGGATTTGTATTTTATTACTAGTTATTTTATTTTTTTTACAATACAACAATCATATCAAATAACTTAAAGCAGCAGTGGCTATGGACCATCTTAACATGACATATTAAAAAAAAACATAAGACTAGACATAAAAAACACAACATCAGAGAGCAAAAGAAATTATCCATTCTTTTGGCTAATTCATTCAGGGGGTGAATATTGAGTGTATATTATATTTTAGTTTTTCTAAACCACAATCTAATTAATTAAATTATTTTCAGTACAAGATAATCCACCAGAAGCACCTCCAGCACCAGTGATCAGCACCGAGTATGATGCTGAGGAGGATGAGGGTGAATCTGATGATGAAAACATTCCTGATGCACCGCTGCCACCTGTTATCTCAAATCAAGAAGTAAGAGTGTTTAATAACTCAATAAATAATTATAGATTATTTTAATTTACTTGGTTCTCCCACCCTGTGTAGTGTAATAGTTGGCCAATAGGCTCAGTATATTTTAATTGTTTAGTTAGATTTTTTTGCTAAACTGTGGTTTAACATGGTATTCTGTTTAATATTAATGTTTACAAATGATGTTACACATAAATTGGCTCCATTAAATGTGCTTTTTCAAAGAAAACATAAAGTGAATCAAAGTTCAGGAGTGGAGGCTAATGACGACATGCGACATTTCAAATCAATGTATTGTCGTGAGTTTTTGGTCACATGAAATAAAAAAAAGTACATGTCTAAAATTTTTAATAATCTACATACTAGATATTAAAAAATATAAGATTTACTCCATTGTTCACACATTATTGCAGGGTATTGCAAATAAATCTAACAAAAATAAAAGGAAAAAGAAAAAAAAGAAGGCAGCCAAACAAAAGAGACGTGAGGAGGCCAAGAAAAAGGATGATGACCCAACTGTGGGCAGCCAGGAAGATGGCAAGAAGACTAGTGATAAGGAGAATGATAAAGAAGCTGATATAGAGTGAGTATATTTACATTTTAACTTCAAACACTTGTCTACAACATGCATGGTCCCTAATCTTTATATTATTTGTAATTAAATACAAATAATAGAAGAAAAACGTAACCTTCAGGCAGGACTCGTACCTGCGACAACTGGCTGGAACAAGGTCACTCCCTGGAAGCAGTGACCTTGGTAGCTTAGTTGGTAAAGCGACTGGCGCGTCAAGCCAGTGGTCGCAGGTTCAAGTCCTGCCTTAGGTTTAAGTTTTTCCTTCTATTATTTGTATATAATTACAAATATTCGCTCCGCATGCGTTAATGCGTAACAAATAATTAAAATAATACTTCATATCATTGTTATTGTATTGACTGCACGGAAAGCCGAGTGGTATAGGTCACCACACCAATTACTGCAGTGCGCGACGTGCTGTGGGTTCGATCATTGCATTGAACATGTATTTGTGTGATCCACAAATGCTTGTTCTAAGTCTGGGTGTTCTTTGTGCATGTTATTTGAATGTTTGTGAAACCCCCTGTGATACAAGGATTAAATACCTTGGTGTTGGAGTCGTTTAAAAAAACAAAATGGGCTCGCTATTCTGGGTGGTGTATACAAAATAATATACAGGCGAAAATCTTTGCTTAGGAGTGGAAATACTAAAGATTTTCTTAGTGTACCCCTTAAGATGTATTTTTCAACGAAACTTTGTTGACTTTAATTGTTATTTAATTTATTCCTTAGTATATTATTAACATCTCTGATCTGTGGTAGTTAGATCTTTATTAGGCTTGGAAAATATAGTTCTAGTATTAATTAAAATCTAATGTCATATTATCGTCTTCACATTGAATAAGTATCATATATCTACTATGCTTTTCCAGATATGTCCAAGAGAACATTCAGTTCCATGAGCTAGAACCAATGTATCGTCAGTTCCACCGCATTCTCGAAGCGTTTAAGATCACCGAGAAGAAGGATGACGCTATCAAGGAGGAGGATAAAGAGACTTTCAAACCTTCTAAGCCTCTGGAGAAGGTCCAGGACCAGTTTGCAGCTGATGAGGAGGCTGTTGAGGTAAGCTTATACCCACGAACAATAGGTTTCCTAAAACTCAGCATTTAAAAAGTTAAAATAAAAAGACGCGATATAATCCGTTACTAAATATTCTAGCCTCGAATTCGCCGCGTCAGCTCATGATGGTGTCATGTTCAAAACTAGTTCATACTTAATCACAATATATTGTTCACAACTAAACTTTTGTATTATTATCTTACATGAAATAATAAATACAAATAACATCGTCAATGACATGACTGAATAGACATCTGAAGAACAAAAGGAAACACTCTTTTTCTTTTAGTGTATTACAAATTTTTACATTAAACAAAACAGACTACATTACTGTTGACAAGTCTGTTGGTCTAGTGGTTAGTGACGCTGGCTGCTAAACTAGAGGTCGTGGGTTCGATTCCCACACAGGCACAGCATTTGTGTGATGAGCACGATCATTTTTTCTGTGTCTCGGTGTAATTTATCTATAATATTTATGTATTTAGAAATATAAGTATATTTATCAGTTGTCTGGTTGCCATAACAACATACACAACATACAGGCTCTGCCTAGTGTGGGATCAGATGGCCGTGTGTGAGCTGTCCCAAAATATTATATTAATCTTAGGCGAAAATCAAACTCGGTACTTAGCACTAGACATACGGAACACCAAAGCTTCTTCTTTCAATTACAGAAAAACGCAGCGGATGAAAAGGAACGCCTATCAAAGCGTAAACTAAAGAAGTTATCCCGGCTGTCAGTGGCGGAGCTCAAACAGTTGGTCTCTAGACCTGACGTGGTAGAGATGTACGACGTCACGGCCCGGGATCCGAGGCTACTGGTGCAGTTGAAGGCGCACAGGAACACAGTGCAGGTGCCGCGGCACTGGTGCTATAAGAGGAAGGTCAGTGCAATTAAATATTGATTTTTATTATAACAATAGATTCTGTGTTAAATATACGTAAACTATAGTGCGCCAAATAGAGTATGAACTGTGAGCGCCAGTATGAACAAGTAAAATCGAAAAATTTCTTTCAAAACAGAGCGCACCTTTTTATTAAAACTATCACAACCTATTATTATGATTATTACTCTAATAATATCGGAACCATCGATATTTTCGCACAAACGTCTGGCGTCGCACGGAAAAACATTTAAATCAGTAAACGGGCGTAGTTCTTACAGCTAAAAATTTACTATTAAATCAGTAAACGAGCGTAGTTCTTACAGCTAAAAATTTACTATTAAATCAGTAAACGAGCGTAGTTCTTACAGCTAAAAATTTACTATTAAATCAGTAAACGAGCGTAGTTCTTACAGCTAAAAATTTACTATTAAATCAGTAAACGAGCGTAGTTCTTACAGCTAAAAATTTACTATTAAATCAGTAAACGAGCGTAGTTCTTACAGCTAAAAATTTACTATTAAATCAGTAAACGAGCGTAGTTCTTACAGCTAAAAATTTACTATTAAATCAGTAAACGAGCGTAGTTCTTACAGCTAAAAATTTACTAACTCAGCACAACGGGCTACTAGCGATGCGCGCACTACTACTTCTCTATGTTTACTTAAAGGATTGGATCTATTAAGTGAAAATTTTCTGTAGAAAAAAAGAAAGGACTAATTTGCAATGCTCAACTGTCTATACCGCACTAACGACCGCTCAGTATCATAAATTCCATATATGTAATGTTAATACATTACATTTACCGCCGGGTACCGTACTTACTTCGTAACATTTTCACAGTACCTCCAAGGCAAGCGTGGTATAGAGAAGCCCCCGTTCGACTTACCAGACTTCATCAAGAAGACCGGCATCATGGAGATGAGAGCCTCGCTGCAGGACAAGGAGGAAACCAAGACCCTCAAGGCTAAGATGAGAGAGCGCACCAGGCCGAAGCTGGGGAAGATCGATATTGACTACCAGAAACTGCATGATGCATTCTTCAAGTAAGTATACACATCCTAAAATCATCGTTAAATTATGAGGGCAAATTATAATATAACTTGTGACCACTCACACACGGCCATCTGATCCCAAACTAGGCTCATCACACAAAGATTTGTTCTGGGTGGGAATCGAACCCACGACCTCCGGTTTAGCAGTCAGGGTCAGTAACCAATAGACCAACAGGCCAGTCAAATTGGAAGACAACCGTTGTCTTCATTATGAAAAATCTAAATAGTATAATTAACATTGCAAGATTAAATAAATAACATTTATAGGTTTTGGGAAAATTTGTAGTTACTTGCTATATAAACTAAATTTATTAAGTTATCTATCTCTCTATTCAACCTCAATCTCTACCTTTAGTCAAATTTAGTCCTATACTGGTATATAAAAAAAGGTAAAGAGTGATCAGTCACTCAGATAACAGTTTAAGGAAGAAAATCTAAACCATATCACGTAAAATAAACGAAATAAGTTCAATAAAAATGTCCTAAACCAATGCGACCTTAAAAGCAAGTTACTAAACTGCATGATTTTTGGTCACTTTACACTCCGGCTTAAAAACTGGACCTTGTATTATTTTATTTAGCTGAAGATGAAACGAATGTTCAAAAAGCGGGAAACAGAAATGGTAAGTTATTTATATTTACATTTGTAATTATGGTAGAGTGTAACGCAGCGCGCACATAGTTTTGCTAGAAGCAGTCGGTATCAATTCCTTCAAGCCGCGACTGCATGGTCAACTATAAAATTCTATGGCCATGGTATAGGACTGCTTAAAGTAGATCGGCTGCTTTTGTTTTTAAGAAAATTGTTAATTTTTTTCAAAAAGCGTAGCGGGTGTCGCTCGTGTCGCGCGAGAGCGGTTGACAACTCGCACAGTCCGTGTACGTTCATCACTGACCAACTGCTTTAGCAGTCCGTGTACGGGCGGCCTAATATGTACAATTCTATCAAAACTAACAATGGTTTTACCACCTTGTAGAATATAAATCATCATCATCATCATCATCAGCCTATCTTCGTCCACTGCTGGACATAGGCCTCTCCTATGGCACGCCACTGAGCTCGATCTTCAGCTCTTCGTCTCCAACCACTGCCAGCCACTTTGCGGGTGTCGTCGCTCCATCTAGCCCCCGGTCGTCCTACACTACGTTTGCCGAGACGCGGTCTCCACTCAAGAACACGTTTTCCCCAACGGTTGTCGGTTCTGCGGCATATATGACCAGCCCACTGCCACTTCAGCTTACTAATCCTCTGGGCTATGTCGGTAACTCTGGTTCTCTGCCGGATCACCTCATTTCTGATTCGATCCTTTAGAGAGACACCGAGCATTGCCCGCTCCATAGCTCGCTGAGCGACTTTCAGCTTATGGACTAGTCCCACCGTGAGTGTCCACGTCTCAGCTCCGTATGAATATAAATAATATAAATAACTTGGTTCTAAATCCAACTTAACTGTTTATATTGAGATCTCAAATATCGAAAAGTTGAAAGTCTCTCCATCTAAATAGGAACCATTAACATTTAAAAGTAATTAAATAAAAATCCTATAAAAACAAATGCTTCGACAGAGTGTTGTCTAAGGTTGTAGACGCCAAGACGAACATACCACCCGAAATGTTACATTGCTTTTAATAAAAACTCTTGACTGTTCGATTTGTTATAATATGGATTTTATCAACAAATGACGAAAAGAATGCTATTTATTACAAGGTTTTCGGCGGGCAAAGGCTTATATCCATTTTTTCCAATGAACACAAGTCAAAATTAAAAAAAAAATGAATTTTTACAATGTTTTACGTACTATAGATGGCAGACAAAACCGCGCATGACGATCCACGGCGACTTATACTACGAGGGCAAGGAGTTCGAGACGCGGCTGCGCGAGAAGAAGCCGGGAGACCTGTCCGAGGAGCTGAGGACGGCGCTTGGTATGCCTGTGGGACCGGGATCGCATAAGGTCAGTAGCATCATTATCATCAGCTTGGTATAGTTAGTCCATTGCTAGGTAGGCCGTCTCGTGTGGCTAAGTTACTGCTACCTTTCGTTTTTTATGGCCAAATTGGAAATATTTTTTTTCCTACTCCTCCTATTTAATACTTCTGATTAATTTCGTTGCGGGTTCCAAGACAGTCAATCGTTTCCCTGGGACACACCGAGCTTTGTAGCTTTTTTGTTTCGGTGGTATTCATTGGTTATCATTGTAGATCCTAGCTTACAGGATTTGCAATGATGGGCATGTCTGGTGGGCTAGTCCCTACCTTTCGTTTTCCTGTCCTTTGTGTTTCGCGCTAAATGGATACAATTTATGTCCTTTTCTTATACATGATCAAAGGATACATAATAACATTATATAAGCTGTTGTGGTCACATGGCGACTTGAGCGTTTAACAAATTCACTTTTTAGATTGTTTTGTTTTTTTAATACTTAAAACGTGATTACAAATTTATGAATAACTAGCTCTGCCTCGCAGTTTCAATTGCCTTGTTTTTCTTCCATGGCGTGTAAGGTGATGTTACCGTCCTCGACAATTAGGCTATAAATTTTGTGTTTTTCAAATCCGATTGAAAGATTCTGATATTAGCGCGTTCAAATAAATATACTCTTAAGCTTTTTTATAGCTATAGCTTACAGATAACACATTCTTATTCTCTAAACCTAAAATAATACTAAAAAAGTATAATAATGGGTTGTACACCTCAGATATTCAGGCGCTGAGTATAAAGTAACAAAGAATCTTACAAATAAATATCTTTTCTAAGTTTTCACAGAACAAACTTTTACATAATTTAGTACCCCACAAAACCAGTTCAGCAGTTTGACTGTATGATTACAAAATGATGTTACTTCCCAGGTGCCGCCGCCATGGCTGATCGCGCAGCAGCGGTACGGGCCGCCGCCCTCGTACCCCAACCTGAAGATCCCCGGCCTCAACGCGCCCATCCCCGAGGCCTGCGCGTTCGGCTACCACGCCGGCGGCTGGGGCAAGCCGCCCGTCGACGAGACTGGCAAGCCGCTGTACGGAGACGTGTTCGGTCACCAGAGCAGTGGCCAAGACGTAAGTACATTACAAGTTCTGTGTTCAGATTAATAATAATCTAATATCTTGTTCCCAAAATAAGCAGAGCCAGAATTATGGCAATCAGACAACTGACAAACATCCTTACTAATATTATAAATGTGAAAGTAAGTCTGTCTGTCGCGCTTTTACGCCAAAACTGCTGAATCGATTTAAATGAAATTTGGTACACAGATAGTCTAGAGACTGAGAAAGAACATAGGCTAGGCTTTTTGCCGCGATAACCGACAGCCACGCGGGCGGGACCGCGGGAAACAGCTAGTACTTATATATTTCTCTATACATACATATTATAGATGAATTACACCCAGACACAGAACCAAGGATCATGATTAGACTCCCTAGCTATTAGACCAACAGGCCAAATAATAAGGCAGAGTTGAACTAGGCCTACAATGTACAGTTTAAAATAGAAACTTCTGTACACTAAGAAGTAAATTCTAACTTAGGAACTTATAAAGATATCAGAGTTAATGGATTGACATGGTGTTATGTAATATCATAAAAATGTTCTTAAATAATTAACATTGCACATATATTTGTAAATGTTATAGATAATAAATGTAATGATGTGATGTGTGATACTGATATAAAATAAATGTGTTTTTTTCTAGGATGTGGAAGACCTGGACATTGATAGGACGATGTGGGGAGAGCTGGAGTCGGAATCTGAGGAGGAATCAGAAGAAGGTTAGTTTCATTCATTAATCCATAGTTATATTATTGACAACAGTTAAATTTCTTATATTCTGAGCGATAAACTACGCTGCTATAAGCCAAATTTATGTACACTGCATGTTATTCAAGAATATGTAATTTATTAACTTCCCGGTTTCTGTAAAGTCCTACATTCAACTCTGTATCAGTCTACTCAAAACTATAATCACCCCACAGAGGAATCTGGCGACGAAGGCGACAAAGTCGGCGAGGGCGAAGTCGCAGCAGGAGTTGCCACTCCGGGAGAGGGGCTCGTCACGCCGCTCGGCATCAGCTCCGTGCCGCCCGGCATGGAGACGCCCGACACCATCGAGCTGCGGAAGAAGAAGGTCGAGAGCGATATGGAGGGGTAAGGGGTTTATCATACTGCAGTTTTAACTAACTAAAAATGTGAGGATGTAAAGGGAAGGTTATCGGCAAACAACTTTAATCAAAATACGTCATAGTGGATACTCCTTTCTTAAAGTCGGTTAAACATATTCTGGCACAGTCTTTATATATGTATTTCGTTTCCAGCGGCGACACTCCAGCGCTATACCAAGTGCTGCCGGAGCGCCGCGTGGGCCTGACGCAGGGCATGATGGCTTCCACGCACGTGTACGACATCAGCGCCGCCAACCCTGGTGAGTTATACATTACATAAATGTAGCAACTTGAATGTTGGTATTTTGTCTTGACTAACTGTCATTTAGTTTAACAACAACAAAAGACGACCTCCGTGGTCGAGTGGCGTACACACCGGTTTTCAAGGTGTCGCCTGCTCTGAGGTCCCGGGTTCGATCCCCGGCCGCGTCAATATAGAAAAACCACTTTTCTTCACTGTCTCGGGTTTGGGTGTTTGTGGTACCTTCGTTAACTCTGAATTCCATAACACAAGTGCTTTGGGTTGTTGTACTTTGGGTTCAGAGCAATGTATGTATGTGAAGTTGTCCACTAAAAAACTAAAAACATAACGATACCGTGCTGACGAATATCTACCTAATAATTGGTGAGGACATAATTGTAACTTGTATTGTGCAGGCAAGCGCGCCGCGCCGGCAGCCGCGGCGGCGGGCACGGCCAGCGAGGGCGGCGGCGCGGCGCTGGGCGGCGTGGAGGTCACGCTGGACCCGTCCGAGCTGGAGCTGGAGCCCGAGGCCGTGGCCGCGCGCTACGAGCGCCACCTGCGCGAGACCCGGCCCAAGGCGCACGAGGACCTCTCCGACATGCTGGCGGATCACGTCGCCAGGCAGAAGGTATACACATACACGCAAAATACCATCGACAAAATATTCACAACAATTAACGTCACACTTTTTTTATAGAGAATGGGCCAGTTCTAATTTTTTTTTCATGTGTTTTTAATGTTACTATTAATGTGGGTGGAATTCATATTACTAGCAATCTTGTTAACCCCTCCAACTTAGCTAAATATGCTTGTCTGATGTGGGTTCACGGCAATGGGTGGGGTTCGAACCTGCTACCTCTTGATCACAAAGCCGTCACCCTAACCATTAGGCTATTGCTTCTTTAAATTATTATTGTCCAGCCTTATGCATCTCTAAATAATTATGACATATTAAATTCATAAATAATTTAATTTGTAACACATATTCTGTAGTGTCTTGATCTTTCACTTCTACTATAGTTCGATTCAAACTTAATGGCGGCTGTGAAGTTCGCTAAACGCTGCGCAGTACCTCGCCCCGCACCCCCGCTGGCGCATAAGTTTGGTACTGCGCAGCGACTCGACTCGTGTTCACAGCCGCCATTAAGTTTGAATCGAACTATACCTCTACAAATACCATAGACAAAACGACCATAGAATTTGAACAAGTAATACGCTTTCTTTTAAATTTAAGGATTTGAAACACCTTTTACAAAAAAAAACATTGAGTCGTAATTCTGCATTAATACTCTTTTTTGTTTACAGAACAAGAGGAAACGCCAACAAAACACAGATTCGAAGCAGTCGAAGAAATACAAAGAATTCAAGTTCTAATAGTGATAATAGACATATTATAATTAGTATTTATAAGTGGTACATATGTAATTAATTATATTCGTAAATAAGATGAAATATCTTGGACATTGCGGTGTCAGTGGCAACCAATGATGAATATAAAGAATGACATTGTTGATTATTGTTTTTTGTGGCCGTAATGTAAGCTAAAATCCTATTTTCCTAATCCTACTCATCCATATCTTAAGAAAAACTAGCTGTTATCTGCGGCTTTGCCCGCGTGGATGTCGATTATTACGGTAAAAAGTAGGCGTTTATTGTGCTTTCTCAGGATCCAAGCTTACCCCATACCAAGTTTCATCAAAATCGGTTTAGCCGTAAAAGAGTAACAGACAGAGCTACTTCGCATTTATAATAGTAGTATGGATTTAAATGCTAATCTACTGACTTCAAACAAGTTTATTTACTGAAATCTGTAATACTAGACTATTAATAATTGGGTATTTAACAAGTTTTTTTTATTTCATTTTATAAAAATATACAAACTATGTCAAGTTGTAAAAACGGCAAATTAATTACATTCATATTAACTAGTCACAAGAATTTTAATATTGCTAATTAGACGGAGAGAGCTATAACATAATGTGACGTCACTATTGTTTTCTCCATACTAATCTAGGGCTGCCCCGTACAAGTCCTCGTTTGGCGAAAAAGGGTAAAGAACATGCGTCGCCTACTAACTTTAAAAGCTTATAACTTTTGTATCCGTTCATATTATTTTGATTTATGTCGCAGTTCTGCTATATAAAATCGATTTGATACTATTGATATAAATATTTATATAAAATAAATAATTCGATAGTAGTCAAATACCCAATTATGGAAATGAGTGCCAAGGGTCGAAACCTGAAAACAATAGTATTTATAAAAGTATGATAATTAATATTTACTTTTAAACTAAAACCATTAAAAAACTTAATGAAAACCCGATCTTTTGAGCATCCAAGCAATGCAAATATGTTTTTTTAACTGGCAACTCCAAAGTCCGACTGTCAGCTGTTCTGGCTCAAAAGCTTTTAATCCATTCTCGGAAAAAAATTATTAAAAACTAAATTGGCTGGACTTCGAACTTAGTTGGAAGTTTTTCATTTGTTTTAATTAAAATTGAATTACCTTGTGTTCGTTGTTGTTAGTTAAGTTAATAGTCCAAAAAACAGAATGTCTCGCGTACTAGTTGGAGTCAAGAGAGTGATTGATTACGCTGTAAAAGTGAGTTTACGCCAAGTGCAAAGGTTACCATAGAATACAATGTATTAAAAAGTGTAAAAGAAATAATAAATAACTATCTAAACATAAGTTATCGTTCTAAAAACGTTCTTTTATTAAAATATTTGTATTTAAAGTTTATAACAACTGTTACTTTTTAAGTTATATTCCTATCACAGCAGTTCAATCCTGTCCATTTGTTATCAGTGCCAACCTTGAACTGGCCTAACCAAAAAAATCGCATAGTGATTATAGATGATCTGTCTGATAGAGAATACTTTGCCAAAAATGTATATGTTAATAACATGGAAACATGCCAGTAAATAACTACAGTTCTAATACAACCCCAACTAGAGCCTAAAATTTTTCTTTATAACTCTACAATGAGGTTTTATTTACTTCATTACACTATTTTGTATTATAATATATGTGTATTATAGTTCCTCCTATCAGTAACTAAGGGTTTTCATATAACACTTAATTTATTGATTGATTGATTATGCACAGTCTACACAGGCAAAATACCATTTTGCGTTTTCTACAAGTAAAACTTCAGTGATGCAATATGATCATAATATTTATTATGTGCACTATTGGTTGCACAGTGTAGCAAGTAAATGATCTTGCCTTGATTAATGTATATTGATTCTTAGCTGTCTTACTGTAGGGCAATAGCTTTTCTATTGAACATTGGTTATTGTTTTGTTCTAGATCCGTGTAAAGCCAGACAAATCTGGCGTAGTAACAGATGGGGTGAAGCATTCCATGAACCCTTTCGATGAGATTGCTGTGGAGGAAGCCGTCAGGATGAAGGAGAAGAAGATCGCCAGTGAAGTCATTGCTGTGTCATGCGGCCCAGCTCAGGCTCAGGTAATTATGTTAGTGTAATTGCATATTGTTAGTACAATTTAAAAAAAAACAGTGGCACTCCGGGTTTGCTGACAGAAGTGAAACTAACAATTGCAATATATGTACATACTTATATACAGAGGTGTTGGTAAGAGTAACAGTCACAAGTTCAATTGTTTTACCCATCTCAAAAAATGACCAAAGAACATAAAAAAGTACATTGTAATCTTCTAAAGTTCCAACCTCATTTTCCAGGAAACCCTAAGGACTGCCCTTGCCATGGGTGCTGACCGTGCCATCCATGTGGAGGTAGCCGGTGCGGAGTATGAGACTCTTCAGCCCCTGCATGTGGCCAAGATCCTGGCTAAACTTTCCAAGGATGAGAAAGCTGATATTGTTATTGTTGGCAAGCAGGTTAGTTTTGCTATACCACTGCCTATATTTTAAAAGCCGAGTTTATATACTACTTTGGCTAATTTATTAAAACACAAAAATTTAAACAGATTTCAACTTATTACACTATATTATTTAATATAAATACATACTTCTATTAGTATACTATAAGTAAAAAGAGTATTAAAACTGTATAGTAAAAGATCTAAAATAAAACCTGTTTATTTCCTGTTAATTTTAGGCCATTGATGATGACTCAAATCAAACCGCACAAATGACTGCTGCTTTACTAGACTGGCCGCAGGGCACCTTCGCGTCCAAAGTAAGTGAAAATTTGTTGCCCTAAACCACGTCAAATAAATGCTACGACATGGATATATTATTTAAATAATATTGCTTTAATTGGTCCTGTGATAAAGCAAAAATAATCGTTGGCATTGTGTTGGCGCCTTTAAAACTTCATAGAAAATTCATGCACAGCATAATAATATATTATGGGGTCTATTGTGGGAAAGAAAACTAAATTTTCATTTAAGCTTGCCTTGGTACATCAAATTTTAATGTGAAATTATTATATTTTGTACATTTTATCGTTGTACAATAAAGAATGGAAAATAATTGTCATTCATTCGTTATTATCGTCAGTAACAGGCGTATACATGAGTATAATAATAAAACGTTCACCACTGTATTATTGTTGTATTTATACAAAAATGTTTTGTAGAAAACAGTGACTTTCTAGAACTTTTTGTTCTATTCTTTACTTATTTGTTTAATACTTTAGTATGCATATTGTAACTCACTTCACATTCATTAATTAACAGGTAGAAAAAACGGACGCCGGTCTGACGGTGACGCGAGAGATTGACGGCGGTTTAGAGGTGATCAAGACAAAGGTGCCGGCTGTCATCAGCGCCGACCTCCGTCTCAACGAGCCCAGATACGCCACCCTCCCTAACATTATGGTAAGAACCAGTTAATTTTAACTTCCACTTAAAAAGGTACCTTTAATACAGCCATGGCCTTTGAGGCGCCGCATGTGGGTCGCTTTGCTGGTAAACGGCAACTTTACTAGTTTGGTTGTGTTGTTGTTGCTTCTTCCTTCTCAGTACGAGAAGAGGCCTTTGTCCGCTAGACCAGAAAATATTTAAAATTTTCTTAGGTTTATTTTATTATATACCTTATCTTGCATTTTTTTTAATATGATTTTTCGGCCGGAAAATACAGTTGG
The DNA here is from genome assembly GCA_932294365.1 of Diachrysia chrysitis. Classification (NCBI taxonomy): domain Eukaryota; kingdom Metazoa; phylum Arthropoda; class Insecta; order Lepidoptera; family Noctuidae; genus Diachrysia; species Diachrysia chrysitis. The sequence continues at coordinate 8,531,650 of OW028661.1, forward strand.
TCACGTGACATTGATGACTATAACGTCACGAAACGAAAACCAAACAATCTTTGAATTATATTACGGTTTGATCGATTTTGAAGGTTAAGTCGCACTCACCGCGGTGGTCCGTGGATAGGTGAGACGAATCCGTCTTCTATTCTTACAAGCTCAACAGTTGTAACAATTTCTTGTTTATCGTTTCATGACGTCACGCCATGATTTACCAAGGGCGCCTGCGCAAGTCGCGGGCCATTGATCAATTCGTATGCTTGGTTATGTATACCACGTATGGTACGAACTCTATATAAAATTCAGACAAACAATGTTTTCCGATAGAGTCTTAAATAATTGATTTATAGAATATCAGCTGTGCCCGCGGCTTCGCTCCCGTTAACTGACTTACCTACCGCACCATATCTACCCTACCCTACCTATTTTTTTTGTTTTTAAAGCTTCCCTGTAGTCTAGCGAACAAAACAAAAAAAGAATTATTCAAATCCGTACAGCCGTTCTCGAATTTTAACGAGCAATTAATTTTTATATATAAGATTATAATGTTAGTTCTTTTTTTCGCTACGACGGTTCTATTTCCGCACAGTCACATGCAAGACATACATATGTACTAAGCTTTCATCTTTTTTTACAGAAAGCTAAAAAGAAACCTCTAAAGAAGGTTTCCGCCAAAGACTTAGGCATAGACATAACCCCTAGGATCAAGGTGGTCTCTGTGGAAGACCCACCGGTCAGGCAGGCTGGCTCCATCATCCCGGACGTGGACACCCTCGTCGCCAAGCTGAAGGAAGGAGGACATGTCTAAACGATCAAGGAACATATCAGTGTGTATCCATCATCAGAAAATTATATTTATACTGAGATTTTGTATGGAAAGTGTCGATTGTAGATAACATGTATAAATTGTTAAATATACATTTTAAATCTGTTACTTATTTGTTTTATTGTAATTAAACAATCTGATTATTTGTTAGTCACCTAAAAAACGCAAAACAAGTAAATGATAACTACCCTCCTCACTTACATTAAGTGAGAGATTTAAATTAATTAATTAAATAAAAGATTTGAGTGCTTGATAAATTACATTTATTAAGTAACTGTATAAGCTGAACAGCTCAGGTGTTCAGCGCTTTGTTGTCAATCCGAGGGGTTGTTACTAAATCACTTCTAGGTGCGACTGGTGTGTTAAAAAACTTTCGTCAGGTCAAAACTGACTGTATCTCTGAGGCAGTCCCACCCTAGGTGATTCAATAATACTTATAAGAGAATATAGCCAGACAAAGATTCCAACTACAGACGCTCCAATTCAGCCTTATGATTAAATTCCTTTATTTTACATGTGTTGCCGCAATACTGTAAACTGACTCACTAAACGCTAAAGCTGCCAAGCTATGTCACAATAACTAAGTTTACCACACTATTTTACAATTACAAATATTAAAAATGCATTAATGGCCTACTTCCTTACTCATCCAAGTAAGAAAAAACATTGAAATTATGTATATCTCACTTTAGCGATTATTACTTAGGTAATCATATTGTTTATGTTTGCGACAAATTTCATGTCGTCTACTCGTCATCCAGGGATTAAACATGTAAAGGTACGCAATATTAATGGTAACATAACATTGAAGGTCACCAACCTACTTGCTCAGCTGTAGCGCAGAAGGAGGTCGGTTCCTCACGTCGCTCTAGCTGGGAGGTCAATGTCCGGGAAGGACTGCGACAAGCTGAGCAGGTGGGCAGAACATAACAAATAGTTCAGAATGATTCCTAATAAATCAGACATGATGTTGGTTTTATATGGTTTCTCCACTGAAGGGTTGATACCAGACGATCTTGCCCTCGAGGCAGCCGGTGACGAGCATGTGGTAGCGCGGGCTGAACTTGGAGCTGACGACGAGGTCGGTGTGGATGCCGATGCTCTGGCCGAGCTCCTGCAGCATGTTCGGCTCGGCGAGCCCCTGCACGGCGGCCGGCAGCTCGCCGCAGTCGCTGTTGAGCGCCAGCAGCCGCATGCCACGGCCGAACGGCGAGCACACGATGCGACCGTCTGCTGAAAAGCACAGCTCCTGCAAAGGGCACTAGTTTAATTAGACAACTCCCTTTATCACGGATTCTATTGTGGTGCAGGTTACTAGGTTCATCCATAAAAAGCTACTTCTTCCTTATAAACATACGTTTAACCCTACCTTGATGAAGCCCTTCCCCTCGTTGGTCTCCTCGATGTAGTACAGCAGGCGGTTCTTGTTCTGCCGGATGTAGTGGTTCGAGGGCGGCTCGTCGTCGCTCGTGTTGGGGCTGTCCGACTGTCTGCCCGGCGTCTGGCCTGATGTGGATGGAGCGCAGTGGCTCCTGGAATATAATGATTGAATTTTCAATAAAATTACATAAAGTATCACTAACCTAGCCAATGACCAATTATTATTTCCATTTTGCTTCATTTTCTCTCACTCTAGTATGAGCACACGATCGTCTTTGAGTACACTGCTCCTGATTTTCACCATTGAAAGACTATTTTCTTGAGAACAAATAAGTTTTTTGAAATGTGTGTGCTATATATTATTAGAAACTTTATTCTTGATCGTTAAAACAATTTAGCACGTGCAAAAAATGTTTGACAACTTATTCAGGTATTCTAATAGGCCTAGTGTACACTACATTGTAAGCAAATCGTTAAGTAAGTCAGGACTTTGTATGTAATAAGTTTGTACCTAAATGGATCACGGGAGATGCGGAGGCGAGCGGGGGTGTTCGGAGCGATGCCGGTGTTGATGCCCGTTATCTGCTGCATGTTGAAGTTGCGACGCACCTGCCCTCTACAATCACAACATAAACGTTGAAGTTATCTGCTGGATCAGTGGTAAATAGCAGTTGTACTATTGAAATCGAACCATCGCTATAAAGTCATATTTTATATTCATGCAAAATTAAAATTACCAAAACCACAACATGACGTAAAAACATTAAAATCTCATCTCAATCATCAATACTGATAAACCATAGATGAGAATAAGTAATGAGAATGCTAACAATCAATGTATTAAACTATAGAAAATGATCACCATGCCACCAGGGTATTGAAAGACAAAGTTTGTAGAGCAGACCTGACGAATCACAGTTCAATTTAAAACGTCAAATATGATCGGGGGAAGTAAGTGTCACGGTCGTGATTTGATGCAGTATTGTATTAACAAACAAGTAGGTCAACGGATATGATATGGCTGATGAGATCACACGTGGGCGCAAAATGCATGCGACGGAAATTTAATTTCGGCGAGCGAATGCCACACTAACTTTCGATTTCGCTTGCGAAGCACGATGTTCAATCCAATAACTCATTAAAATACTTAATAACTTTATATATACATATATTTTTTTCACCATAGAGATATTTTTGAAAAATATCTCTATGGTGAAATTAATTCCTATCTTGAAAAAAATCATATTTTGTGCACTGAACAAAAAGGCTTTCGACAAAATAAAACAATCAATATGGCAATTTATGAATTCATTCAAAATGTAATATACCACGTTGATAAAACAACTCCCGTTTGTGCTATATATTGCGATATGTCACAGGCATTCGATTATGTAGACCCTAATATATTAATCAGTAAACTTGATGCCTATGGTATTAGAGGTAACGTTTTAGATTTAATTAAATCCTATTTAACAGATCGACACCAAGTAACAGTAATTACTAAAGTAAACCCTAAAACTAAAAGTGAAGAAATATACAGCTCAACGAAACATGTTGTAAAGTATGGTGTTCCCCAAGGTAGTGTCCTGGGGCCACTTCTGTTTATTATATACATTAACGACTTACCAGAGGTATCGAATCAACCCATGACATTGTTTGCTGATGATAGCACTGTTACAATTGCATGTAAGGACGCTAATCAGTATAATCGTGACATAAATAATTCTTTGACATCTATAATTTCTTGGTTAAATAATAATAATTTAAAAATTAATTTGACGAAAACAAATATAATGCATTTTGCACAAAGACTGCAAAATCCATTAAACATACAATTGATCCATGATGATTACACTGTACAGGAAACTTCTGCTACTCGTTTTCTCGGATTAACTATAGATAGTAGACTTAATTGGAAAGAACATATTGGCATATTATGTAAAAAAGTCAGTAGTCTATCGTATGCATTATATAAACTTGCCCCCACTATTAATCTTGACGCGTTACTCTCGGCATATTACGGCCTTGTTGAGTCTGTCCTCAGATACGGCATTATTTTTTGGTGTAATTCAACCAATAAAGATATGGTTTTTAAAATGCAAAAACGATGCATACGTGCTATGTTCGGTATCCATAGTACTGACAGCTGTAAACCACTTTTTGCTAAACACAAGCTTCTTACATTACCGTCTCTCTATATCTTTGAAATAGCTTTATTTGTCCATAAAAACCCTTATCTTTTTCCTCGCATATCTGATATTATAGTACGTAATCGCCGTGATAATAGCAGACTCTGTGTTCCTCCTGCTAAAACAGCGCTAATGCGTAAAAGTGTAGTATGTAGAGCTCCAACTATTTATAATAAAATTCCAAAGCATGTAAAGCAATTAAATACAAACCAATTTAAAAAAGCATTAAAAAAAATATTGACCGAAAAATGTTATTATAATATTGACGACTTTCTTAATGACAAATCTTTTTGACTGAACAGAATTATTCCAAATTGTATAGATGTAATTACCTGCTGATATATTTTATAAAGTTGTTATCATGTTATTATTGTGAATTAATTATTATATTATTCTATTAATTAATGTAATTAAAATTCATATCTGTTAGTAAATGTATCCTAAATCAATCTTATTAGCTTCTAAGTATATTTTTTGTACGCCAGTCATGGTCAAACATGTTGAAACTAACTATCCATTCCACCTGTAATGATCATAGCCATGTATTATTATCACCTACACATGTTTTTGCAAATAAATCTATCTTTATCTTTATCTTTATCTTTATCTTATCTATATACAACGGTAAAGTACATTATTGGACTTATTTATAAAAATCTCGACGGTGTTAAGCAATTGTTAAGAAAAACCTAAATTCAAATTCTCTATAGACAAATTGAAATAAGAATCTGCTAATCAATTGCTAACCATCGTCGAGGAGTAAGGGATGATAGTATTCTGATGCAAGAGTGCGACCAGAAGAGAAAAGTGGTAAATAATTTGAGCGCGATGCAGGTATGAATGAATAGATATAAAAATATTGTTGTAATGTATGTTTATGTCTAACTTCCTTTATTAAGCATACAACATTCATTGTTTACTGTATAAGTAATGATATTACAATATATCATATTATAAAGAGAAAAGATTTAATTGTTTGTTTGCACTGAATAGGCTCTGAAACTACTGAACCGATTTGAAAAATTCTTACACTGTTGGGAAGCTACTTTATCCTCGGGTGACATAGGCTATATAGTTTATTTTTATTTTGAAAATTTTTGTTGAAAGCAAGTGCGACGCCGGGGCGGGCTGATAGTTACAATATAAAAATGAGGCAGATATGTTATAAGCGGTCGGATTTTGAGTAATCCAAAACCTAATTAGGAAGTTTTCAATGATAGCTATCTATTTTACTTCCATGCTTATCCTATCTTTTGTACCATTCATTAATGCAACTTGACAACATTTTGACATATACCAGTGCGATCAGATTTTAAACGTCTGAAACTATGAAGGTATATATATCTTGTGTATAATATCATTGTGTTTAAGTGTATTAACGTTTTTATAGCCTCATATTGAACTAACAATATATTGTTAGTTTAAATCATCATTAGTTTGATTACAATCAAACTAAAGTAAATTTTATCTTAAGAAAAAAATAAAATAAGGATTAAACATTGCAGAATGACAATAAATAATGATTTAGTGCCATCGAATTGTTCATTATCATATGAACAATTAAAAACGTGGTAAACGAAGTAGAGTGGAACTTCTTAATAGTTACTAAAAAACATAGAATTTGGGCTCTATTGGCTATTTTAAGAGTCTTATACATTACACTTGGCATTGAAAGTCTCATTTTAAAGCTAAAGTGATGCAAAGTTTTAGGGTAAGTGATTTTTAATAAGTCTACATACAAACACGAATAGCCGAGTGGTATAGGTCACGACGCCGATTACCACTGAGCGCGGCGTATCTACTACGTGTTTGATGCCCGCATGGGACAAGCATTTGTGCGATCCACAATCGCTTGTTCCAAGTCTGTGTGATCTTTGTGCATGTCTATATTATGTTTGTAAAACCTCTCGCGACACAAGGACCAAAATCCTTATTGGAGTAGTTTATGAAAAAAAAAACGCATAAAAAAGTCACACCTTCAAACTTGGTTTAAAATAACTTGACTTTCAAAGTATCTACACATTTATTGTCAAAACCCTTACGAAAAAAATCAAGAAAAATAAGTGAAATCATTGAAATCATTAAGCTACAAGTGTTTTTCGTCGCATGCACTAATCTCACCTGTTGTACATCTCTTGTAGGATTCTGTGTTGTTTGATCGTGATAGCGGCCTCCCAAACATCGTTCTGTATACCAGGCAGACCCTGGAGAATATGCTAGTGTCCATTAAATTTATAACATTTAAATTTATACTATCTTGTCAGTTTGTATTCTCAATTATCGAGACTATTTCGTTGTGTTTGAAAATAAATGGCTAAAATAATTAATGTTATTACTGTTATTTATAATGATTATTATTATTGATATACGGTCTTAAACGACTGGATTGTGGATTGGTTTTCTTTTACGTGCTTGTACATTTTGTTGTTAATCTACATATTAAAAAAATCTGACACTAAATGTCAGTGCAGTGCAGTGCGGTAAAAGTGCAGTGATTTATATTTCACTCTTATTCATTTGTTTCTGTATCTATTGTGTGTCTGGCTAGAGGCGTATTTTACAGTCTCGCCAACTTAGTTCGGTAAAGCAGTGAAAGCCTCCCTCGAGGCTAACTGCGGCTGATCTTTTCCAAAAAAAAAGTATTTTGTGTTGTAAATAAAGTGTTAAATAAATAAGTATATATTGAATAAGGGGAGGTAATATGTAGTGTTTGGTTCGCTTACGAGACGGGAGGGCTGCGGCGGGCTGACGGGCGCGCCGCCCTCGCGCGACGTGCTGGGGCCCGCGGCCGCCCTCTCGCTCTCCCTAGTTATCTGAATGTGAGTCGTCGTCCTGCCGACAAACCATACTTACGCTTATTTCACTATATTCTAAGGTACTTTACTTCTATCGTAAAAATTAAAGGTCACTTTTATCTGGCAGGAGCATTAATTACAATGATAATTATTATGTATTTAAAAATAACCGGCCGAGTTCGAGTCGGAGTCGAGCACGAAATATTCCGTACTATAAAAAGGGCAAAAAAAAATCACGTTTCTTGTATTTTTATTGGCTTAATTTCTATAAGATTAAAATATTTGTTTTATTTTAATTTAATTATTTATTTTAAAAGTGAATTTATAACTAAATATGCTGTGAATATTTCAAGCGTCTACTTGTTGCCGTTATCAATATCAAGCAAAAAAGACACTTTTGTTGTATGGGAGCCCCCTTAAATATTTATTTATATCTGTTTTTAGAATTTGCTGTTATAGCGGCAACAGAAATACATCATCGGTGGAAATTACAACTGTCTATCACAGTTCATGAGATACAGCCTGGTAACAGACGGACGGACAGTAGAGTCTTAATAATAAGGTTAACAAACGGTAAAATGGAATTTTACCGTTTGTGCACGGAACCCTACAAAGATGCAGTTATTTTTTTAACGCTCGTATTATTCGACCTCCTAATTTGGAAGTTTTTAATGATAGCTATCTCTTTTACTTACGTGCTTATCCTATCTTTTATACTAAGTATACATTATTGCAACTTGACAACATTTATACATATACCAACACGATCAGATATTAAACGTCGGTAACTATGAAGGTACGAAAACAATGTTATTTATTATTAAGACCTTTTAAATACCCATGTGTGGTCACTACACGACATTGGCATAAATTGCTGTAAATAACAACAAATTGCCAAAATATATAAAAAAAAAACTTTGAAGGTAACATATCTTGGGTATAATATCATTGAATACTTAACGATATAATTAAAACTTACGAATATTAATTGAACGGGTTGACCGATTTGGCTATTTTCGGCAACAGTCAGGACTAGGTTCGTATGAACGTTTTTTTTTAATTGTAGGGAAATGCAAAAACAAATTGTGTCGACGCATTTTTATACAAATGGGCCTGTTTCCTATTTTTTTTTTAATGTCCGTCTTGTAGATTAATGAATTTTATTGGACACGTATTTTTTCTTTTTTCCTGCAAACAAAAAATGATCAAAATACAGAGAACTGAAGTTACGCGTGACGTCACTCCTCGCTACGATTTTTAGCGAGGCGTAGCGTCATAAGCCCCCACTCCGAAACTTTAAAGCGGTGTATCTTTGAATTTTTTTATTGTTTTGATAAATGAAAAAATACGTGTCTAATATTTTTTTATTATCTAACTGACGGACTAAATAGATTTTAACTTTTCATACCCAGGAAACATCCCTATTGACAAGACAATACTGTCGGGGCAGCTATTTTACAATATACTTAGACCATGTATATGACCTGCATCGCGCTACATTATATGTAAGTCTAACTAGGCTTGAATATATTTTTATATCGCCAGATTCGTTGCCTTGTGTCGAGGCGATTGAAAGCTCAAGCTACAAGCTCGGACTTTGGTTAAGCTATGTCTAGATGATAACTTAGTATAATGACTGCTTGCTTTTCAATACAAATGTTTTAAAAGAACTATAGGATTTTGAGAGAGGATAATAGAGGTAGACTTTTCGCTAAAATATTAGGATTTTCTTCATTTTTTAATGGACAGAAATAGTCAAAAATACTTTATATAAAAAGCTTGTCTACCAGACCGTCACAATTGAGTTACTGGATAACTTGATAAGATTAATGTTATGAAGATCTGATATTGTTTTTTATGATGTGGTGTAAAGCGGAACTTCAGTTTTACGGGTAACCTTGGATATTAAGTTCGTTAATTAAATTTAGCGAGTTAGCGATACATGCATTACCATTAATTATTCTAAAAAGACGTAAAGTTTTCGTTAGTTAATTATATTATATAGAGATCACATTCTAGATAAATTAATTACCATTTAACACCTTACTTTACATTAATTAAATAATGTGTTTATTATAGCTTCCGACGACGAAGTTCCTACTTAGAATTTTGCAAAAATAGATAAATTATATATACATTTTTTTAATTTTGTTGATCAAGTTTTATATAAGACCCGGACCAATTTTGAGATCTGTACGAGTTAATTTAACTTAACATGTATGACTGGCCTATAATTTCTTTATTTACACCTACTATGTAAAATTGTAAAACACTATAATATGTTAGTAAAATGACATAACAAATTGTTAAAATTAGTTATCGCAAGCATGATCGCATCTCATCAACAATCACCGGGTATATAATGACAATGGTACAGTACGGTATATATAACTTGGCGCCTCTAACAAGAGCTACAAGATAACTTAAGCGAGATGCCAATATTACGTGCATGGTGTGTGAGACAGAGACAGCGATACCTTAATAGTCTTTTCCAGACGTGCCAAGTTATATAGGCCGCATGTTTAAGGTGGTATACTCACACGGGATGCATGGGCCTGGGGACGCGGTAGACGCGGGGGCGCGAACGGCGGGAGGGATTGCGCCGGCCGCGGCCCGTGGGCGACGTGTCGCGCGTGTCCTTGTCCCCCGGCACGTCTAAAGGCTGGATGTCGTGGATGCACGTCCACTGCACAATAAATAATATATGTAACTTCTATATGTATAAATAATATTGCAACAGTAAGTGTGTAGTGCCAGCTAGGTACGTTCCTGTATGCAATTTACAGTTTATTCCATTTTGAGATTTCCCGGCTGAAATAATAATATAATTTAACTAACATACATATTATGCAGTTGTAGTTAGCCATAAGATAATTTTGACGTCCGTGCAGACAAAATCGTGAACAAAACACATAATACGGGAAGGTGCAGAAACACCTATGCATCTTACCTCAGATTTATCATCGTGACTGATGTTCCGACTCAAAGCACTCCACCCTTGGGGATGAATCTGTGAATTAAAATAGTATATAATACATACAGTATGCAACAAATACCCTGTCCGATCCATATTAGTATTATTTTCATCGTACTGCGTACACATATAACTAATTGTTAAATGGATTTGACATTATTATTTTTCACCGGTAATATAATTAAATCTATACTAATATTATAAAGCTGAAGAGTTTGTTTGTTTGTTTGTTTGAACGCGCTAATCTCAGGAACTACTGATCCGAATTGAAAAATTATTTTGTATTGGATAGTCCGTTTATTGAGGAAGGCTATAGGCTATATAACATCACGCTACGACCAATAGGAGCGGAGCATAAATGAGAAATGTTGCAAAAATGAAAAACCGTTGAAACTAAAACACGCGAACAAAGTCGCGGGGGACAGGTAGTCAAAAATAAAAATGATCAATGAAAACACTGATCACTCGACAAAGTTTACGTGTACTACCTACAGTTTTGTATCAAAGAAGCCGCCTGAGCGAGACACTTTTTTTTAGTACGTATGTTGAACCAGGAATACTACTACTATCGGGGTAGTTTGCACCGCTTTCCCGTAGTCTCCAGTATAAGGGAAGGGAGAAGCACTCCGGTGGTTTTAGCCGGTAAGAGTCCGGCATACCCCTCCGCCTTCCCCAGGGCGGAGGAAGCCAATGAGGATATCCCCGAAAAAAAAAGGAATACTACTACTATAGCTTATATTGGATCGGACAGGGTTTTTGTTACATATTGTATAAATAACAATAAAATTACATAATTAACAATTTAAAAGATGTAAATTCAGTCTAAAACAACTTCATTGATGCAAACAAACATTCAATGTCATATTGCTACTGCATAAAAATAAATAATATTTAAAAGTTATAGTCAACTTTTACTTTAGTATAATCAGACCTGCAGAGCGCTGACGACCTCAGCATCGTTGCCTTCCGGGAAGTCGGACACGAACTCGACGCGGTTCTCCCTGTTCTTGGAGTCGAAGAGATGGTCGTACATAGCTGCGACGGGTATCATTTGGTGACTCATCTGCATCAGCCGGTACAGGTTCGGCTGTAAAAATGATTTTAATTGGACAAGTGTGTGAATCTATACTTATATTATAAAGCTGAAGAGTTTGTTTGTTTGAACGCGCTAATTTCAGGAACTACTGGTTCGAATTGAAAAATTTTTGTTGTATTGGATAGTCCGTTTATTGAGGAAGGCTGTAGGTCTATACTAATATTATAAAGCTGAAGAGTTTGTATGTTTGTGTTGTTTGAACGCGCTAATCTCAGGAACTACTGGTTCGAATTGAAAAATTCTTTTTGTATTGGATAGTCCGTTTATTGAGGAAGGCTATAGGCTATATAACATCATGCTACGACCAATAGGAGCGGAGCATAAATGTTAAATGTTGCAAAAATTAAAAACCGTTGAAACTAAAACACGCGAACAAAGTCGCGGGGGACAGCTTGTTTGAAATAAAACTACTTTGAACGGATTCTATCGCGGTTTGTATTAAGATTTTAGTTCCCGACGTTTTCAGTCTGCCCGTGACCATGACACCTGCAAAGGCGTCAAAACGTTGGGAAATCAAATCTAAATACAAACCGCGATAGAATCCGTTAAAAGTAGTTTTATTTCAATGTCTAATATTCGCGTAAACCTCAGAAAGCAACATGTGTTTGAAGGTGATGGAAACTAGAAATGATAGGCCGCGCACACACAGACTGCAGACGGCATCGAACTTAGAGTAATCATAGACAAGCATAAAGCGTGCGCATCACCAGTAGCCCCTTACGCCAAGCGTAAGCACATTGTTAGCTAAACGTACTACGCTCGTTTACTGATTTATGTGATTTTCCGTGCGTATATATCCGTAAATATCGACTGCTCCGGAATTATTAGATTTTGAGATAGTTAAAAAAAAACTGTGCGCTTTGTTTAGATACAAATTTTACGATTTGACATGTTCATAGTAGTACCAACAGTTCATACTCGATATGAGCGCTCTATCGTTTACTTATTTATTCCTGTAAGGTATCGACTGTTTTAAGCTGCGACTACATGGTGAACTATAGACTTCTATGGCCGGACACACGGACTGCTTGAAGTACCTAGTTGCCACTGTTTTAAAAAAGCAAGGGGTGGGAGCCGCTCGTGACGCGCGAGAGCGGTTGACAGACTGCGCAGTCCGTGTGCGTTGATCACTCACTAACTGCACGAGTAGTCGGTGTACGGCGTTACTACTTCCGTAGCTTAAATGGCGAGACGCGGCTCATGTTGCTGCCAAAAGTTATAGCATTTGAGTGGGTGGTTATTTGAAGAGCTTCATTGAGATTTAAAAACCGGTCAAATGCGAGTCAGAGTCACGCATGAAGAGTTCCGTACCATCGTTGAAAATTTATACCATTAAAATCAAGCCAAAAAAAAACTTAAGAAATTCACACCGTATGAAAATTTCAACTTTCTAGCAATATACGGTTCGTGAGATAGACATGTCCGCTGACAGACGGACGGACGGACAACAGAGGCTTAGTAATAGGCACCCTTCGGATTCCGTACCCAAGGGTGCCTATTACCTACAATTGACGTAATTTTCGTTACACATGTGTAATAGTATATAAAAGGTTTTTGGTATTATAGTGACAGCAGAACACTGACTACTAAGGATACAGGATCTCCTATTTCAGGAGTCTATTTAGGAGAGTATTCTATCTGTATGACCTTTACTCAATGAAATTCTTGAATTGAAGGTTTTTGTCCATAAAAAATATTTTTATTATTATTATTTCTTCATATTTATTGGGATTACAATTTACACTACCTTTAGGTGTATTATTAATTAAATAAACCTATTTCTGTAGCTGCATTCATTTATGTGACCTTTAATGTATTTATAACTAATGAAGGTGAAACCTATTAATCGGTTTTTCTAGGGAGAGCAGCAATAAGCAATACTTACGTATATAACTTTTACGTATTTTGGAGCAACATTTCAGAAATATTCAACTTTTACATAGCTTACCTTGAATCCATGCAAGTCTTGGGCCAATGTAGCTAAATTCAAGTCATGGATAATAACAATAAGTCCGCCCGTCGTGCACAGCACCATCTGCTTAGCATCCGGCGAGAGTCGGCATCTCATCAGACTAGATGTGTGAAACACTCTTTGGTAAACCAGATTGTACTCAGTATAGGAATTGATATCCCATGTATATATACTCCCGTCTAAACCTGATGTGACAAGGAGTTTGTCTTTAACTGAAAATTCTATGTTTTTCACCCATTTCGAGTGGCCGAGCAGAGTACGTATTTTTTTCTTTAGGTTTCTGACGTCCCACAGCGCTATGGTTGTGTCATCTGAGCATGTTGCAAACATTCGTGCATCCAGGAATCTGCAAAGGTTTCATATGTTAGGTTTTTTAACTACTTGACCTTCTTTATTATGTTCCTATCTTATAACCAATCACGCTGTTAATGATGTGCCATTTCACCAGACATTTCTTTGACATCATTCATTTGACAGTATAGATAGTGCAAGCTATGTTTAGTTCAGTATTGTTTTACTAGGTTTTTTTCGCACTTGGTCTTTTGATTGGGCTATTTATTTATTTTATTTAATGCTTTATATACATCAAAGTAGGAGGACTTAATGCCTGAGGTGAGGCTATTGTGTGTGACTTTTTTTTTTACTCCAGCCATCCCGAATGTTAGCATCCTTTTCAGATTGCTACAAGCTTCAGGTAATAATGCTGGAGACTTGATAATTTGTGTTAATCTGCCACGCTCCTCCATTCTATTATTAAATCCTGTGGTGTTTCTTGCATTCATGTAGCCTCTGCTTAGAAGGCTGTTGGTAACCCCCATGTTGAATAGGTGTTTGTTCAGGGGACAGTGTCTGGTTATCATACCTAGGACTTGGTCTATTGTGTCTGGTGAGTAAGCCGGCAAATTTTTTGACTTAACCAGAATCACAGTAATGCAAGTTATGTGCACACATGAAATATCTACAGAACCAGTTAGGCTCCTTTGAAATCGCAATCCAGTATCAAGAACTACATATTACATGTTAGGCCTTCTATCAAAGACACTGGCTCTTTTTAATAATCTTTAAACAACAATATAAAGATTATTAATAAATAAAATGCAGATAAAAGCCCGTACATCACATTAACCTTCAACAATAGAGTTTTAAGATAGATAAATTACATTATCACTCCAGGCACATACACTGTATAACAAGTACATCGTGTGTAGGCACATCTGAGCAATATACAATGTATAATACTAGTTCTAGCATGTAATACTCACTTGACACAGTTAACACAATCTGAGTGAGCTCCATTAACTGAATGTATCCTCTCATGTGTGAGGGGATCAAATATCTGAATTGATTTCTTCTCACATGCAGCTACTAGCAATGTCCTGAAAGAAATGTGTTGCTTTAAGATTTTATCTCAACATTATTTTACATCAGATACATTATTGATGATATGGGTTGACAAATGGCATGTTGGTCTCGAGGTAAGTGACCCTAACTGCTAAACTGGAAGTTGTCGGTTCGATTCCCATCCAGGACAAATGTTTGTGTGATGAGCATGATCATTTGTTGTGTGGGGTGTAATTGAAATATTATATGTATGTTCAGTTGTCTGGTTGCCATAATACAGGTTCTACCTATTTTGAGTGTATGAGTTGTCCAAAGATATTATTATTATTAGTAATAACATTTTAATTTATTTTAAAATTGTTGTTGTATGTTCTCTAATTTTATTGATCATGGATTTTATAGTTATTTGGTTATTTAAAATATAGCCACTTTACTTCTTGCCATCAATTTTATTAGTCAATAATGTAGTATCAGTTGACATTAGCAACATAATAATTCTAACGCCGCCCGAGCGGGTGGTGTCTTTTACAAGTTAATTAGTAAGTATGCTGTATAGCTTAGAAAGGTACTGACGCAGACCGTATTGAAGGCTAACGTGCAATTATTAATATACGCACACTTACCCTTCCGGGGAAAATTCAAGGTTGAAGATGCCTCCGGTCGGAGGAGTCTTGTCACTGTCTGAATCCCAAGATGCGATCGGCTTCATGCCACAGTACAAACTCTTCGCTAGCGCATCACCCGATCCGATACTAGTATTATATCCCATTTCCCTTTCGCGCATACGATAAGGGTTAAATGCCGAGTATTTCGCCATGTAAAGCAAATTGTCTTTGTTAATGTTACCCATCTTGGAATATTTATTTATGACACAAACTATGAACTCGTTACGAGGGATTAAGTACACGACATATCATGGAAATAAATGCAACCGTATATGGAACACTAAATCATTTTTTTATACTATTAATTGGGTAGCAGAAACCCTTTGAAAATCACCAACTCAATTCTGATCTAGCCATCATTCGATTTGTTTGACAGGCACCTTGCCTTAAAGATAAGACAAAAGTACTCTGTGGATAAGACACAGAGACAAGTGTATAATCTATGACACAGACGTCACAGGCCACAGACAGTATAGAGGTAATCAATGAGAGTTCCGGATTACCATGCGTGAGAACTAGCTTTATAGGCTACCAAACTTTAATTTAACTTTATCCATTTTACAAAAATATTGCTTACTATCAAATGTAAAGAATTTCAATTAAATAATTTTAAGAGAAGACGATAATGATATCAAAATCCAAAAGTCGAAAGCTTCAAGCCGCATTTGTTATTGTATGCAGCGCTAGTTTTTTTAACAATATTTGTTTAATCCGCTTGTATAGTAATTATTTTACTGCAGATAACAATACAGATAAATTACGTATTTTCACATTGTTCATTAATTGATTAATTTACAGTTAACTAAGAAAAAAATCAATAAATACTATATTTGTTACATTTAAACTTAGTTCAAACAATTTACAGCTGCTGAGTAGAGACTTGACAGTCACCTGACATTTTTGACAAGTTTTGCTGTGGCCATATACAAAAGGATTTTGTTATCAAATTTTCTTGTGATTACATCAATAACATACGTGTACCTCTGCCTGTTCGTTGCGTCATATTAATTACCGTACAGTCAGTTGCTCCGACCTGTTGTGTATTTTGCAAAATATGGCAGAAATCAGTGAAAAGTACAACACAAAATGTCCTGGTGTCAAACGTCTCATGAGAGAGGCCATGGAGTTGGCAGAGGCCACCGAAGAGTATTGTGCGCGCCCCTTGGAGGACAACCTTTTTGAATGGCATTTCACCGTGCAAGGTCCTAAAGGAACCGACTTCGAGGGTGGTATTTACCACGGTAGGATATTACTACCAAAAGAATATCCAATGCATCCACCTCACATCATACTTCTGACGCCCAACGGACGATTCGAGGTAAACAAAAAAATTTGCTTATCCATTTCTGGGCATCATCCTGAGACTTGGCAACCATCATGGTCGATTAGAACTGCACTTTTGGCATTGATTGCTTTTATGCCCACCCCTGCTGAAGGTACAATCGGTTCCCTTGACTACTCGCCGGCTGAGCGAAAAATGCTGGCAAAGAAATCTGTTAGCTGGGCCTGCTCTCAATGCGGTGAGATATCAGGTCTGCTGTCATCAACAACAGCAGCTAAACCTATCACAGAAGAAGAGAAAACTGTGTTAAATCAGATTGCATTTAAAGCTGAAGACGAGCAGACTGCTAAGCCTCCTGAGGAGCCAGCCCGCACTCAGGAGCCTGAGCCACAGGTGCTGGAGTCTTCAGAGCCTACCAACAGTTTCTTAGATCAACTGACAGAGATACTAGTAGCCCTGCTGGTGGGCGCAGTTGGCATTTTCATTTACAGACGTTGGAATGCACACTACCCAACTTCTGAGACCGAGCTGTAATTCATATCTGTGTTTTGACTTTAGGGCCTAAGAATAATATTTAAGTATTCTCAAGTGATGCGGGGCAATGCAATGCATTCTCATCATTTGAAAGAGATCATATTTCAAATTGTGGTGTTCACTCTATTAGGATTCATTATACATATTATGATTTTCCTTTCTTATATACCATTTTGATATGATTTGGTTTGTCAATTGTGCCTTAAGAATAAGGATATAATACTTATAAGGCATCCAGATGCCTCTCTAAGAGAAAACAAAATGACATCACTCTATTGTTTTGTGATTACTCATATATTATAATCTTCTAGTTGTTTATTTTGTTTAAGTTATTTATTTTTAAATACCAGAACCCATGATGTTGCAGACTAATACAGCATTTCAATAGTTACAAAGTAACATTGAACAAAAGAAAGTATTCGAGAGATGAATATGTATGAATTAAAACTGGACATTTGTTTGTCAACAGTTTAATTATATCTTGCCAAAGATTGTGAAATGATCTTTAAAACCTATGTGACCTACTTTACGTCCTGTAATTAATTCATAGCAAAAAAACATGTTTATCTCAGAAAATCATGTGATAAATTTGTAGTGCACATGTGGATTGACTCAGTCTTGTATAAAGTCAACTTGTTTAGGTCAATGCCAAATTTTAAAATATGCATATAATCATATTATATTAATATATTTTTCATTCTTTTACACTTGTGACATGCACACAAGGACATAAATGTCTCAATTTAATCTCCACTTGAAATCTGTAACACATAATTGAAACAGAATATTGTTTAAAGTTTGTAGTATATTGCACCGTTTTGATACTGCATGTTTTTGATTCTTCAAATATATTCTCTAAATTCCTAATAAATGTATGATCTACATTATGTATTAAGTATATTTATTACACACTGTAATATATTTATCAAATTGTAAGTTATATTGCACCATCTTGTGTATAGTACACTAGTATTGAGTACAGGTTTTGATCTGTGCTGGTAACATTCCAAGAGCTTAGCTGTCATTACAATAATCTTTTGGAATCAATATGTATTAACATTAAAATTCTTATTAAGTAAAATTATTGTAGTAATAAAGATGTCTGTATAAATATATTGTGTGTAAATTAGTTGTAACATTGCTTTCAGAATACTGCTCTGCATTGTTTGACTACAATAAACTTTGTAAGTTCACTACATTAATGTTGTCATTATTTTTTTATGCTATGTTACCCAATGTTACTCCACAAACCTGTCCTTCTGATCTTATGGTATCTTCTTGAATTTCCTTTATTAATTTGCTCAACTGAAAAAGTTTGACGAGCAAATTATAGCATTAATATGAAACTTTGCTGAAGACAAAGACTAGAAGTCAAGACAACAGAAACAAAAACAACAAAAAAGCTTCTTTGGAATAAAAACACGATTTCAATTTAAAATTTATTCATTTAAGACATTATACCAAGATACATCTAGAAAATAGCTTACATAAGATGAATTGGGGTGCTATCAATTCCTTCACCACTGTGTGCCTCCAGTTCAACACTGGGTAAGAAAGATCATGTGTTTTGGTCAAAATTATATTAAATCCGCAACATTCATTGGCATCTCGTCAATCTGGGTGGAGTAGTACTGTTCTATATCTCTCAGGATCCTGATGTCGTCGGACTTGACGAAGTTGATGGCGACACCCTTGCGGCCGAAACGACCTGACCTGCCGATTCTGTGAATGTACAACTCACGGTTGTTGGGCAAATCGTAGTTGATGACTAATGAAACTTGCTGTACGTCGATACCTCGCGCCCAAACGTCAGTTGTGATAAGTACACGGCTGTAAGACACAAACATTTTCTTTTAATACATACTATCGTCAGATAAATCAAACAATATTAATTACAAAGTAAAATAAGTATGATACCATTATAATTACATAGTAACAGCCTCATATCACGAAAATATAAAACAGGCTATCAATATTCTTAATATATATCACAAATTGACTAAGCTTCCGCTTACTGCTTTTGTTATCTACATAGAAGGTCAGTAACCAACTAATTATATAATAAGCTGTGTTTACCTTTGACCAGATCGGAACTCCTTCATAATATTGTCTCTTTCCTTCTGAGGCATGTCTCCATGCATTGAGCTGACTGTGAAGTTAGCTTCTTGCATCTTTTGTGTGAGCCAGTCCACCTTTCTTTTGGTGTTGCAGAAGATGACTGCCTGAGTTATGGTCAGTGTGTCATACAGGTCACACAGAGTGTCAAATTTCCACTCCTCACGTTCCACAGCAACAAAGAACTGTTTGATTCCTTCCAGTGTCAACTCATCACTAGAAACATGAACATATTTCAAGTTATTTTCAGAATCTACACATAATATATTATGACAGCTAATTTACCTAAGTACAAGTACAGAAGGTATAAAATTTTTTCTTTAATATTTTGTTATCTACAAGTGATGAAGTGTTCTTACCGTTTTACCAAGATCCTAATGGGATCAGTCATGAACTTTGAAGTCATTTCAAGAATCTCATGGGGCAATGTGGCAGAGATGAGGACAACCTGTGTGGCTGGAGGCAGGTAACGGTACACATCATAGATCTGCTCCTTGAATCCCTTGTTCAACATCTCATCGGCTTCATCAAGAACCAACATTTTTATAGACCTTGTTCTCAAGACCCGTCTCCGAATCATATCTGAAAATAAATTGAAGAGTAAGCTTAATGACTTACAAGGTGTAGTGTAGTATAAATTATCTTTGAAATATTTAACTGTTTAAGATTGCTTAAAACATTACTACTTAGCAGTACAGAAATTACTTACCAAATACCCTTCCAGGTGTGCCAGATACAACATGTTGACCATAATCTAACTTCCTAATGTCTTCCCCAAGGTTGGTGCCTCCAATACAGGCATGGCACTGTACATTCATGAAGTCACCCAGAGCCAAAATAACTTTTTGGATCTGAGTAGCCAACTCGCGTGTTGGTGATAGTACAAGTACTTGGGTCTCGCGTAATGTGGTGTCCAAAGACTGCAGTATGGAAATGGAAAATGTTGCAGTTTTACCGGTACCGGACTGAGCTTGTGCTATCACATCTCTGCCCTTCACGATTGGTAAAATGCTTCTCTGCTGGATAGCGGACGGCTTTTCGAATCCTGAAAAAATGTGAAAGTTGGTATGAGGTACAGTCGAGCAACGGAAATCAACATCAGAAATAATCGAAATCATATTGTTCATAGGCAGGTAAGTTTATATTTACCATAGGTATATATTCCACGCAGCAATTCGTCACGTAATCCCATAGAATCGAAGGTGGGAATAACTTCCACATCCTCGCTTGTATCGAATTCAACATTCGACAGATCCTCCGATATTATTTTTCGATTATAAGAAACTTCTGATGAAGTCATTTTGATTCACAGTTACTTTACCGATGTGGCAAAACTTTTTTTCACATCAATACACAGTGAAATCACCAATATACTTTGTTGAAATAAACGAGTAGGAGTGAGGCGTATTTATCGTCACAGATAAAAATCACAGGTATCCATTAAATAACAGATAACAATTGCTCCTGTGATATCATATATCTGTTAAAAAATATCATTCTGAATTCACAATACCCAATCTCAATCTATACTCTCAGCACTCAACTGTTCAGCGTACTATAACAACGTTATATCAATAACAACCTTAAATAACAGGCACTTTGTTAGTATCGTATTTATCTGTTATCGTTTTTATTAATTTATCTCTCTTACACCCATTTCGTTGACTCTTGCTAAAACGAGAAGCATCTAGTATTATTATTCCAAAATTATTGTACGTCGTTCCACAAGAAGAAATCGTCTGGTAAAGGTGACTCTCAAATCAGATCGTATTATCTGGTATTTCTTCGTTCTCGCTTACACCGGCTACATTGACTCTTGCTAAAACGAGAAGCACCTAGTATTATTATCCGCAAAATACAAATTGTAGTATATATGAAGGAATCATCCTTAGAAAAGTGACAACTTTTTCTAGTCATATTATTTGTTTTTTTTTTCTTCTATCCCATTTGTGATCAGAGTCTTTTGGCTCGCACATCTGTGCATCTGCCATATTCAATTTTTGCAGCAACAGATTAGTAAAGAGTGGATTTTTACAGAATCAAAGGTAGTGAAACTTGTTATGTATTATTTGATATCTGTTCTTAAATATCTATTCAGAAACGCTGCAAAAATAATGCTAAAACGCTGCAAAAATATTACTACATCGATAATTTTAGAATAGTAACATATTACTTTATTTGGATATCTAATAGTTTTTTTTTTATTTATAATATTCATAAAAATATCAAAAAGTAAAATCTAAATGATCGTTTCTAAAATTACAACAGATTATAGTTAATGCTCGACTTAATTACTTAAAACTAAACTTTTAAATAGTAGCGCGTATCCGAATATGTTTGTTAGTACACTTACGGGATTGGTCATGATTGGTTTTCTTTTGTCTGTTGCAACTTGCTTGTCTTTTTGATATTTTTAATCTGTTGTAATTTTTCTCGAATGGCGCGACCGGTTGTTTACATTTTTTTCGTAATTATTTGTTTTGTGAGTTATTGTGGTTTTGTGAAGTTACTATAGTGTTATAAACAGAAATTGTTGTCTGTATAAATATGGAAAGTTACAGTGCGTAGTTTGTTTGTGTCTCGAAAATACAATCTGTATGGATAAATTACGTGCAAACCATTTCAACAAGTTTAATAAGTTTTCATTTGATGACAAAACAAATTAATGAAGTAGTAGTTTTGTAGGATAACATCCGAACCACAGAACAAGAAATAATAAACTTTAAAAAAGTGAGTAGAAAATAGTTTTTTACATTTGTTTCGTTCTAAAATCAAACTCTACGCATAGTAATGTTGAAAATCTTACAAACTCCTAAAAATGGATAGCTAGACCGTCTAGGTACCCATTTTTATGATGTTATGTTAACCTACAGTAATCTACTACTCATTGAACTCACATATTTTGTACGTTATTTACTTTCTGACAAACCAGGGTAGGAAAAATAACAGGCTGTTATTTAATAACAGATAATGACATCTGTTATTATTGCGTAACAATAACAGGAATAACAGATATCACGTTTGACCTGTTATAACCCATCTCTATAAACGAGGCACGCAAACAAATTAACAAAGTGGTGTGGTAGTGTGTCAATTTCTATGGCTGTGAAGTGTCGGTATTCTTGTCCTTCTCTAATACCATATGACAAAAAGAGAAGCACACATAAAATTAAAACAAAATAAGCAAACCACCAACATGGCCGCCGAAATTATGTTACGCCTACGAATAAATACTTATTACAGATAACATAATAAAAATAAATAATTTACCATGGAAAATATGACTATTTCGTACAAGGTTCGTGCACTTTATAAAACGCCAGACCAAGAATCTAGTTTTGCAAAGCTCGTTTTATGTTTTTATCTGAAATCGTATGTTATTTCGGAAAAAACTAACAAAATTTCGTACATTTTGTTCTTAATTATATTATCTCTATTCTAGTAGTAAAGATAATTTTTCATACATTTAACGATCTTTTTAATTTTTCTACAAATTATTTAATGAAATGATTATGGAATAAACATGTGTTTCGTTCGTGTTCATCTTCAAAAACTAAACGCATTTAACAACGCATTCGGACCATACGGATTTCAAGTTTGTATTTGTGGTCAAAAGAACGATCATATTTGATTTTGAACGAATCAAAATGGATGCTGGGTGTGAATGAACTATGTACTGAAAAACGAACAGCTTTTTATCGAGTTGTGTCGTGGGCCCGATTGTAATTGGGAATCCGGCGTCGGGATTTTGTTTGGGATTTATTTAGGGAGTGACAAACCAAAAGTGATATATGTTAAAGGATCGACCGTAATATCGTTTAATTCAGAAGTCACCGTGTCGGTAATGTGTTTATACGAAAGATTCGGTGGAGCCCACAATCCGCAGGTGGCATTAGGATGAGGACTTTGACGGATAAATTGTATGTCGATCCGAATTCGCGAGTGTTTGATGCGACGTCGATCCCCAGTCTCGGTGCGACATGGCGAGACGGTTCGGACTAAAGTGTCGCTCGCGTGATGTATGAGCGGTCAGACATGAAATGCATATACAGGAAGGAACAAACACAACTCTGACAACATGTACCAAAATGACAGAGGAAGTAGACAGAAGACATGGCGTGAATGGTAACAGCAGTAGTAAGGGTACTAGTGAAGATGTTCCTGTGAATAGTTCAGCTCTCACTGCTACTGGTGGGAGGCTTAAATTCTTTAAAGGTGGGTTCCTACTTGGTATGTTGTCTTAGTGTCGAAGATAAGGCTTAATCATAGGAGTCAGGTCGATAATCATTGTGTTAAGAAAAACTAGAAAGTCATTCATGCTCTGATAAGCCTACTGCACATTTGACTGAGCCGTTGCCAATTGTCTAAGCACAGCTTCTGTGCTATTGTTGTGAGTTTCGTAAGGAGCTGTGGCCACATAGCGGAAACAAACAACTATTTAAAATGTCTTGGTGAATGATTAGTACATACTGTTGTACTAATAATTCTTTGTGAGTAAAACATAGTATATAACATAATGTCATTGCTTGCAATTTATATTAATATGTAAAATACTATTTGTATAGAACACCTGTTTTACATATGAATGAGAAATTCCTTACAAATTCTTATTTGACAGGTATTATAGTGTCAATGTAACTTGTTTTTGCTACTTAACTTAATATGCACAAGATAAGTACATGACAAGATCTTGTTATCTTGTAAACAATCATAAAGTTTTTAAATGTTTGCAATGAGTTCTTTAGACATTCTTTATTTAGATTTGACTTAGGATTAAAAATCCTTTATTACTTACATTACAAACAGTTTAACTTTTCATTTAATACTAATGAAGTGGAAAATGTTCTTTTTTAGTGTTACTAATTGCCTTTTAAGACTTTTCAGTCATATATCAGTCAGTTATATATCAGTTTACTAACTTGAGACTAATAACTATGACAAGACAAATTATAATTTGTTAATTTTGTTTTGAGATGATATGTGTTACACATACTGCAGTGATAAATATGTATACAATTAATTACTCCAACCTTGTAGTGGTTTGCATCAGGTGGCTTATTGACAAGTGGTAGATAAAACAATGTAAACATTACTTTATATATTTATTGACAAATCATTAAGGAAAACATGTTATGGTATTGTATAATTAGTTGAAATCTGTACCAAACATTTACTATGTTAGATCTTCAAAACCATTGATAAAATAAGTAAGATAAAAAAAATATGGGTCTGAAAATCTGTACATATGTACAGATTTTCCCTCAATTTGTATTTGTTTATCTCTGTACAATGTTTATTAACAACTATATGATTATTTATATCAAAAACAAACATAAGTCAGAGCTTAGTTAAGTAATTAATCATAATAATCATAATATATCACATCAAACACCAACACTTATGTTGGTGTTTGATGTGATAGATACTTGTGTATCAATCAAACATTGTTATTGTGTATTTTAGAATTAAGTCAAGATATAACCATCGACAATTTTACCATTGACCTGAATATTTAATTTTGTAACAATTATTTATAATACGCTAAACTGTATTTTTAGTTTCATAACCATCAGTTGCTTTGAACATAAACCATTATTCAAATGAGTCATAAAAATATTTAGTAAGTGGAAACAGCAAGTAGCATATTTTATGTGTTGTATTTGCAGATGGGAAGTTTATTCTGGAGCTGGTGCGTGGATGCGCGCGGGAGGGCGAGCGCGCGGGCTGGGTGTCGGTGCCGCGCAAGACGTTCTGGCCGCCCGCCGCCGCGCCGCCCACGCCGCCCGCGGCCGCGCACCCGCCCTCCGCCTCGCTGTCCGTGTCTGACGACAACAGCTCCGTGCAGTCCTCGCCCTGGCAGCGGGATCACTGCTGGAAGCAAACCGCTCCGCGCAGAAACATTTCCAAAGAGTTAGCCATGTACTATTGCAGACCGAGCACGCTGCACACCGCCGCGATAGAGGTGGCTAGCCGCCTCAAGCGGAGGAGACCGTACGACACCACCCACCTGGATGGATTAGTCAACGGTAGCAGTGTCAAGAAAACTCTGACCAATGGAGTCTGCGACAAGAAGAACGGCGACGTCGGTTCGCCGGAGAACAGGAGTAGTCGGAGTGAGGACGTGGTCGACGGCGCGCCTAAAGCCAAGACCAACTCTGACGACGATCGGTGGACGGAATACGACCGAGAGAAGTACTATCATATGAAACTAAAGAAACCGTATCAGTATCGTAAATTAAGGGTGTATAAAAAGACAAAGCCGCCGATAAGACGTAAGGAGTTGACCAAAACTATAAACAAACTTCGCGAGAGAATCTCTTCGCTGCCTGCGCCGGTTAATGCCAAGTTAGCGAATTGCAGGCAAGAGCACATGATGGTGTCACCGAGGAAACGCATCCTCAGAGAACTGGAACGAGTGAGCCTCGAGGACCAGGGCATGAAGCGACGTGCGAAGACCGTGCCCGCGCTGAGCACGGCGTCGTATCCGCCGTCGCCGGGGCCGAGCCACACCACGCACAAGCCGGCTGTTGAGTCGCCTGCGCGCCCTCATAATGGTAACGTGCAGCGGAAAGAACAGCCCGTCTCCAAGAACGTAAGCAGCTACAGTATACACTCGCTCCTGAGCATGCCGGACGATAGTCCCACGCGGAGGTCGCCGGAGCCGAAGCGGTCGCCGCATTCGCACCCGCCTTCGCTGAAGACCGAGTCGCCGTCGAGCGTGAACTCGCCAGACTTGAGCCCCAGCCCGGACAACTACCGCTACCGGTATTCGGCGCTGATGGGATCGCCGGGGCCGGGCGGGCTGGCGCGCGACTCGCCCACGCCGCCGCCGGAGCTGGCGCGCTACCGCGGCGCGTACGGCGCGCCCGCCTCGCCGTACGGCGTGCGCGCGTGGGGCGGCGCGGCGGCGGGCGCGCAGTACCGCGGCTCGCCGGCGCGCGACGACTGGGCCCGCGACGTGCCCTACATGTACCCGTACTCGTACGTGGGCCCGCACCTGTACCGCTCAGCGCCGCCGCTGTGGCTGCAGTACCCCATGTCGCCCGGCGTGCCGCCCGGGCCCTGGGCGCCGCTCGCCATGCCGCTCGCCAACGACCACATACCTAAGGATGAACCCACTTCAGGTGACCATGCTTCACTTTACTATACGCCATGCTTTTATAAAGAAAATATAAAAATTTGTAAACTTCTTGTCTATGTATCTAAGGTAAATATTTTAATTTATGAAACATAATGCACTATATCACACTGGTTATTTTTGCAAGAAGTCTTTAGGCATAAATTACTTGATTGACGAGTTGTTGAAAATATATTAATGTAAACAAACGTCGATCATATATCGTAATCGTTTTGTGTTATATTTCGTTCTCTCGATTAGGGATAATAAAATACTTGCCTATCGTAACAGATCTCATTTACATTTCCAGATTTGCCGCTCAATTTGTCGAAACACTGAGATTCAACGGCGCTGGCGCAAGTCTGACACGTGAGACTGAACACACAAACAAACATTGTTTTAATAAATTCGGTCAATTTCGCTTCGTCGTGCGTGACACGTACACCGCGCACGGCCACGCCATGTGCAAACCTTTCACGTGCGCTATATATGTATCAAGTAAACGCGATCTAAGACTTTAAATCAATGTAGCGTATAAGCGAGTCAGCAATAACATGTTAATATGATATATTCATATGAATGATACACGTAGAAGACAAGTCGGACAGGAGACTTGTGGTGTCATGTCGTCAATAAAATTGTCCTATGAACATTCCACTGTCACACTACGATTGGCGCGTGAAAAAGTCCAAAAACTAGATCCCACCTAACCAGCGTGCGTGATCGCGCTGTTGCGATTATTATATATATTGTAACTGTAGCAAATATGTTTTGCAAGCCCGCAAAAATATTTTTGTATAGATTGTGGTTTTCCGACTGAGCACTCCGTTTGGGATCTATTTACAAATTAATGTATATTACACTGAAATATTATATTTTAGTATAGATGTATGTATGCAGAGTCATGAGTGTATTTTCATACGAAATATTTGTATTGCGAGTTAAATATTTTAATATTGGCTATTATTTAAGGGTAAGATTCTAAGATGATCTAAATAAACAAAATACAGTTATCAATTGTTAAATTCAGTGCCTTGAAAGAAATAAAGATATTAAGATCATATTTATAAACGAAAGTATTACAACAAATATTGGCTTCGTCCAAATTTACATTACATACATAGGTACTGCTATATATTCATATAAATAAAGTTTTATAAAATGTAAACTCCTGTTCCTTGTCCATTTGCAAAATTCCATATGTTTATGTTCGATCTCATTATTTAATTTAGAAAATAAAATGAGGTAAAGACTACAGTTTTGGGAACAAATTTGGATGTGTGTTTAAGTAACATGTATAAAAATAAGAGACATTGTATATAATTTGTGAATGGTGTATTATTGATGGAAGTTCGGGGCGTAGATATATCAGAGCATTAATCGTTTACGACTTATCAGTAAGGAGTTTATTACCTTCAAATAATTATTGTAATTGTACAGTATTTTTATAACGAGTATTTTATAATGTTTATGTTGATGACGGGAGTCTGTCTTGTAGCGGGCGTATCGAGTCGCGAGGCAGTGCGGCGCCGCGCTCGCCTCGCCAGGCTTTGAGATTAAAACGTAGAGCTAGATTTACTGCAATTTTAGTTGAAGTATGGGGTTATGTATTATAAGAACAGTTAAATGACGGTAAGGGACTGACTTCTGATGTAATATTATCATTAATGGAACTGTATAAAATAGTTATATAATCGAAGGCCTACTGTAACGATCGTGTTGTCCTCCAACTAAGTTGACTTAGTGTAAATGTAGCTATAATACATCCTGCTCAATTTAAATCTTGAGGGAATATAGGGAACAACTTTATTTCAATGTTGTAGTGGCCGCGGGAGGAAGCTGTATTTTTTATGTTAAAATTTGTGTGTTGTTATATAGAAATAATTGAGTACATGCTATCCACTCGTCCATTATTTTAAACTCAGATATCTTACGCCGTGGGTTGTGTGTACTCGACAATTTTTTAAATTACTTTCTACTTGTCGTTGCAACAATAACAAGATTCCGTATCGAGATATCTGATAATGTTTCCATGTCTATGCATTTTTTCTTACATCTCATTGCCTCTTGTTACATGGTCCAAAGAACATTCACTATAATATTTTTAATCCATAGTGCTTCCGCTAATTGTAAAACTTTATACCGATCCTTGTACTATACCTGATTAATTTTTATAAACGTATATTGTAACACTAACCTAATTTTCTTTGAAAGAATGATAGTGTTTTGTAAACATGTTTATTAAATAAAAATAATTCGGGGTGAACAGACACAAATTTAGAAAATGATTCCTACCTTTGTGTCACATGCATACTTCTATTTTTTTAATAGTGAGTCCTCAAAATCTATACCTTTGATCTGTAAAATGTAAAAAACGTAAATTCTCTATTCACCCCATTTTACCGTACACGTTAATCTTTGTTTACTATTCCTGGCGGTAACATAATGCTGTTCGCCACCGATAGGTAATAAGAACGAGAGAACAGTCAAGTACATTTAAGTGCCATTTGACAACGCGACAACACTATTGAGGACTTTCACTTTTGTGGCTGAAGTGAAAACTTCGCTGTTGGATTTATTAATGCTATATTATATTTAAATAATTTCGCAGCCATACTAGCGGCTATATTGCTAGAGCCACGACAGTGCGCCTCCTCATTAGTGTTGTCGGTCACAAGCTTTTATTTAAGTATATTTTTATATGGGTTTATAGAAAATGCAGACTTCTCCCAACTACAACATTGCTTTACCGCTGTTTTAAGCAATTGCTAAAATATTTTTCTACGCGAATATGTAACACAAACTTGAAGTATGTGATAGTGCTTTCAAAATAAGTGAGACGCAACATGCAGGTGTCTTAAAATCCCCCTAAATCATATTTATCATACCGAGAAATAGTTATTATCCATTTATATTAAGATGTAGTTATTACTCGAATAAATATAACTTTTTAAAAATTGGTTTTTCTTTACCATTCCTACAAAACCGCTAGCTTATTAAATTTATAAAGGCGACCCCAGCGTATATTGGTCGATTGCTGATTTGAAGTAACACGACGTAATACCTGTCAATTGTTATAATATAATATAAGCAAAAACGGAACAGAATTCACAATAATAAAACAAGTTTTTGTTAAAAATGTAGGTATTTTGAAACATTAGCTAAAGTTAACTAGGCTCACAGTTTTCCGTATACATAAAAGTACTCTGTGCTCATAGTAGGTACTACTGAAGAAAAAACAAGCTTAAATACGAAACGACGGCCATGTGGCTGGCCACATGGCCACATGTGTCGTGGCCAAATCTTAAAATTGATTTACAATGTTGCTGGCGTTTTCATAAATTACAGCCTTTCATGATATGGTCCGATAAAACTGACCTTATACGTCAACGTTTGATGAAATTTCAATCCATGTTTGGCCGTTAATGTAGAGTGACAATAATGTAAAGTATTGTCCGCAAACAGATGAGTTTGTCATGTCATGTACACTACACTTTGATCTTAGCCAAAAGGCCGAGAAGCGATATCATGTCATGTAGATGCATCATATTCACTACGCATGGAACACTCGCGGACTAAACACGATCCATTCGGGACCTGCGCATTGGCAACGAGTGGTCACCAAGTGGTCTGCTCGTATTTTATTCACGTTCAATGTATTTTCAGTATAAGCTAGAATATAACGGCAAGTGATATTGTTTTTGATTAATTTATCTTCTATTATTTGTTGAATATGATTGTAAAACATTAATACAATACTCACAATCATTTAAAAGTTACGAGAATAAAAGGCTAAGTGTTATTACTAAATTAAACCAAGAACAGAAATTAGTAAATTTTTTTCGGATAACCACAGTGTAACATATTAACAAAAAAAATAATAAAATTGCTATCATTGAGGTTGTCATCTCTCTACATCTATGGCTTAGCAAGATATAGTCTTTTTTTTTTAATTTGTCTGTAAAGTTATATTTTTGCAGTTTTCATTTAATTTAAAATCACTCCACCCGTAGTTTCTGTTTTATTAATCTAATAATAGTTCTTTGATTTTCTTTGTGTGGTTACCCTACTTTTTATTTGTTGCATAACTTAAAAATAAAAACGCTTTTAAAAGTTACTATATTTAATTTTCTCCGAGTTATTTCGTGGTCAGGTGGTCAGGCTCTAAAAAAATACTGTCAATGTTTAAATTCCAGTTTTGTTATACTTTTGTTTTTAAAGATATTTTTAATTTTTTAAGAAAACTATCAATTTTTCACTATAGGTACCTATTAATAACAATTTTGCGTTGGCATTGCTTTGGAAATTAAATTAAATGAAGAGTGTGTCCTTTTTTTGGTAATAAAACTAGTAAATTCTTAATCAGCAGAACCCTACTCAGTCATTACACAGTAAAATGCTGGCTAAGGTATTCGAGTATATTGCTAGTGTTATGAGGTAAAAAGTTAACGAGACGAGACCTCATTAATAAGTACTTCATCGGGAAAGTTATTTACCATCGTACTGAATTTACAACTGCCATCTATAGTTTATACATTACGTCAACTTTGATTTTTATTGAACTATGATTATTTTAGTATGTAGTTACATCTTATAGTAGGTTAATTTTCACAACAGTTTAATTAATTAACTACTAATATGTACGCTTTTCTTAAATATTTTTATTATAGCCTAAAAACTGAATTGGATATGTAATGGAAATAATAGCAAGGGAATAACATCATGATCTCGTATAGATCGGGCGGCAGCTCGCCGTCTATGTTTGCTTGCGGTCAAGCAGTCGCACTGCGCAAGCGGATCCGTGTACATAATAATTATGTATGTACAAGATTTTATTTTGCAATGGAGCAAGCCAGTATCCCCGTCACGGGAACAACAGAACATGAACGCAGTCCTTGTATGACCTAATGATGATATAAGGTGTAATGTTTTTATCTTGCAACGTTTTATGTGTTTGTATTTCTCATTCAGTGACCCTCCTCGACCCCTTTGTGTTGGATGGAATCCAATGGGCAAGCGGGAAACGTGTCCGGTCCAGTCTCACTTTAGGCTGGCAGATTTTTTTATCAACGTAGGCGATTTGAGTTAAGGAGGACAGCAGTGGTCCGTATCTGGTCTGTCAGTTTATATCCTAATATACTGCGATCCATAGCTTGCACTGAGGGCAGACTTCGATGTTTAGTCAATTGTATAGAGGGCTACAGCATACAACGGCGCGTTCACTATTTATACCTTTGATATTTCTTTTTTTTGACGATATTGTTGCTATTTATAAATTGTACATTTCATCAATTTGATATTACTTTAGAGGATAGTACCAGTTTTTTTTAGAGGGTAGTGTTACAAATCTTAAATTAAGCGAAGAAGCTCACGGCTTTACGTCACTGTAGGACAATCTTCTCAGCACGACTAAGCCAAAAGAGACATGTTGAAATGGAGAGACTAAAGATATCCTTCGTAGGAAAACTTAAACAGTTATGCTGTTACAACAGGATTAAATATTTCCCTTTGTTTTTTGTATGACACCCGAGATATATACGGCCGGGTTGTACACACTCGATAAATAAAAAAAATGCTAAAATATAAAAATATATTTTTTATTTGTTTTATGTTTCATTCGAGAATTAATGTTCGTTGAGGCAGTTATTTACATCAAGTTTATTTGGATCATGAAATGATGAAAACGACAGTTTGTTATTAGTACTTAATGTCTGTAAATAATTGTAAATCAGTAGTTTTTAAGTAAAATTCTTAAAATTATGATGTGTCAAGAAAGAGTCAAGGAAATAGGGATCACATTTCATTCGGAAACCAGACACGATTCTCGAGATGTAGTTTCAAAGTAATTAAATAAAACAAACCTATATTTCAATTTGTGCTTTATTTATGAAAAAAATTGTAAATTATCCTACAATGAATCTCCGAATGAATTAGACTTACATATCGTTTTATGTATCAAATACATTATTTTGCTCGACGCCAGATCAAACCACATAAGAACAATATAGTTTAAAATATTATCTACAGAATCCGTCCTCGGCGATTCGATTACCAAAAATACAATCTTCGTTCGGTCCGGTCGGCGCGGCGCGGTATGTACAGAGCGGCTCAGCCCAGCAGCGCCTCCATGGAGTAGGCGCGCGGCGGCGGCGGCGGGCGCGCCTGCTGTCAGTCCAGGATCACCAGCTGCAGCGGCGCCGCGCCCAGCGCCGCCTTGCACGCGCCCGCCGCGCCCGCCGCCGCCGCCGCCGCGCCCGCCAGCGGCCCGCCGCGCATGGCCCGCCACGGCGCGCGCGCGCCGCGCCGCAGCTCGCCGCACGACAGGTTGCGCCGCGCCGCCCTGCCACACAACCCGTCACACCCGTCACACGCCGCACGTCTCTCGCCGGCTCATTGTCAACATTCTTACTTTATTATCATTCTCGCGATATTATGAACTTTACCTATGAGAAGACAAGGACTGACGGGGCCTTGCCCGCTCGCTTCTCTTGCTTACTATCATCACCTCAACCCTCATCGTACCAAAATGCGCAAACATATTTGTTGTCAGTTTATAATACCCCGAGAACAACAATAGATTAACAATGTTCACAATCATCCGATAACATCAACAAATCCCTCCACTTTACGTTGAAGCAGCCAAATTAATGAGTAAATCTAACAGTATTTGCTATTGTTCTTTGTGTCTAACAAAACCTGTCAATTCTTTTACATCCCCTAAGTTTATTATTTTTAAACCTACTCTACCAAATTATTATTTGTTCTGCTAAATAAAACAGTTTTGAAGAGTCGATCAATATCTAGTGTAATATAGCTACAAAAAATATGACGAAAAACTTTCAGATTAAAGCATGCGTTTTTTACTTTTTTTTTATTTGCAGAGAGAATTTCGTGATACATAACTTCGCGCATAGTCTCTGGTACTTACTTGGTAAACCAGCTTTTTTGACGATGTGTAGTCAATCACTGGCTGCAGCCGGGCTATACCACGTAAGAATTAATTTACATTCAAATTTAATTCTTGGACCTACATCGCAAAAAACCTATTGTTTATTTCATGAGCTAGTGAGGTCCATTTTATTTACTGGACACTTCATTTTTGCATATTTTTTGGTACCACTTAATATTCTTGCAAAGTAGAGAAGATTTGAAACATGGTATTAGATTAATTTCTATTTTATTTATTAATAGACGCAAAAGTTATGTAATGATAATTATCTTAACTAAATGTGCGACCATTCAAACAGAATGGGCATGATAGCAGGGTATGAAAATTAAAACTCTATTTAGTCCGTCAGTTAACTAATAAAAAAAATGAGACGTATATTTCATTTTATCAAATCAATTAAAAATTACAAAGATAAAGCGATTTAAAGTTCAGGAGTGAGGGCTTGTGACGTCACTGCTATTAAATTTTCGAAAAGACGTGACGTCACGCGAAATTTTTATTCGCTGTATCTATGTATTATTTGTTTACGGGACAAAAGAAAAAATACGTGTTTAATATTTTTTTATTATCTAAATGAAAGAAAAACAAAATAGTCATCATCCCTATTATTATCATAACCTATTAAGTTGTTTACTTTTAGGGAATATGTTCAATTAATGCGACAAGATCATGGAAATTTTCGGAGATAAGTAAGGCGAAAGTCGTCTAAGGGGGATGTCATATATAGGCAGTGTTTTGCTGGTCGTTAAGCAGCGTAAACTCACTTGGCGTTCTCGTTCGCTCGGAAGTAGAGGTCATCGGGCGCGTCCATCCAGGAGATGACGTGCCGGCGGCCACCGCGGCCGCTAATATTCGTCGGCTTGCCGTTGACCTGCATACGAACGACTGGTTATAAGGGAGCTCGTGTGGAGACCATCGTGTAGTGGGGGTGTGGGAGTACTGACGTGCGTGAAGACGTGCGCGGGCAGCGGCTGGCCGGTGGCCTGCGCGCGCGCGCACATGGCGGCGTACTGCTCGCGCGAGGGCCGCTGCATGGGCGCGGGGTGCTTGTTGGGCCGCTTGGCCGGCGGCGGCGCCGCGCCCGCCTCGCGCGCGCCCGCTCCTGTACACACCACTTACGTTATTACCACTCTAGGATTCATACTTGCGACATCATTCGAATCTAATATATAAAATTCTCGTACCTGTCGCTGTTTCCGAATGAGCGTAAAAGAATACGATTCCATTAGTTTTCGATCACAATAATATATTTAATACCATTTTAAACATCACAACGTTATAAAAGACAAATCACACGATACTGACTGTCTAGGCCGTTGATGTCGTCGTACGCGCGTCGTTTGAGGGGTTGTGCGGGCGCAGCCTCGGCGCGGCGCGCTTCTATTTCGGCACGCGACAACACGCGCTCGTACATGAGGCTACCATCTGAGAAAGGTCAAAGTAAATGTTTTGTTAGCGTCAGTGTCGCGAGCAACAAGGAATAAAGGTAGCGTGTCGTGTGGTTACGTACCCGGCGCCTTGGGCGGCTTGGGGAAGGCGACGTGCGGCGGCGCGGGCATGCGGTCGCGCGGCGTGAGCGCCAGCCAGTCGTGGCGGCCGGGCGCGGCGGGCGCGGGCGGCGCGCCGCGCGCGGCGGCCAGGCGCGCCGCCACCGCGCCCACCGGGCCGCGCGCGCGCGCCGCCGCCGCCGCTCCTGCCGCGCCCGACGCCGCGCCCGCCGCACCCGCCGCGCGCAGCTCGGCGCCGCCCAGCCCCGCCATCGCCAGCGAGCCTGCGGACGAGCACAGGCTGGAGTCGCGTGCGGCCGCGGGGGGGAGCGCGGCGCTCGGCGCGGGGTACTCACACTCGTGCTTGACCTGCTGCAGGTTGATGGGCGAGAAGGGCGAGCGCGCGTAGTGGCGCGGGCGGCGCAGCGCGCGCGTGAGGCGGCGCGCCAGGCGCGTGAAGGGCGAGGCGCGCAGGTAGAAGGCGGCGCGCGTCTTCATGACGGGGCGCGCGCCCTCGCCGCTGCCGTGCGCCGTGGCCACGTGCCGCGCCAGGTGCGCGCGCAGCTTGAACTCCTGCAACACGAGTCCCGTCACTGCCGAGCGTCGGCGCCGAGCCGGCCGCGACGCCCGCCGTCACTTACCTTAGCGCAGTTCAGGACGGTGCAGCGGTGCGGGCGGTGCGATACAGATAGCGCGGTGTCCTCACCCTCACCGCGAGGCCCTTTGGCGGCCTCCACTTCCGTCTCACCGAATACGCCAGCCGCCTGTTACAAATAACATAA
The DNA here is from genome assembly GCA_932294365.1 of Diachrysia chrysitis. Classification (NCBI taxonomy): domain Eukaryota; kingdom Metazoa; phylum Arthropoda; class Insecta; order Lepidoptera; family Noctuidae; genus Diachrysia; species Diachrysia chrysitis. The sequence continues at coordinate 8,567,145 of OW028661.1, forward strand.
ACTTGCTATCATTGGTGAAAATATAATATCATTCACTTGAAGAACTGATAACATCTCTTGTGGTCGAAACTCAAGCCGCAATACTAACCTTAACCTTTAGACCTCCATACTTTTTCCAGTATTGCCAACATGTGCCGCAAAGTCTGTACTGTAAATGCGGCGGACCCCATGTGTACCACTGGTTTGAATTTGTCACTGCAAATAATACAATCACACATAAACTTCAGTGACAATCACGTAACACATCGCACAATAGCATATAGCAATATGTCTTATGAATTAAATATCTCTTCACAATTTTTACAGTTATAATATAGCGCATTTTTGTGCGGCTCTGATTGTGTGGATGTCGATATCATCAAATATCGATACCTGGGAGATAGTCACACTTGTGGTGTCTACGTAAGTGGTTGGTGTGTACCTTGACAGGAGGCGCAGAGCTGTCCGGCGGTGACGGTGGCGGTGCCGTTGGTGCCGCCGTTGAGCACGGCGGGCGCCGTCTTGCCGCTGCTGCTGTTGCTCGTTATTAGCGCCGGGTTAGGCTTGTTGCTGCAATTACAATTTTATATTCATGAACTTCTAATCTATATTCAACTATTTTGTACATGAAAAATGGATTGTACTGGATTATACACGAAAGAAAACAAGAGCTAACAAAAACATTCGATTACATTTTCAAATATATAGTTTAAAATGTGAAAATTTCCGCCATCTTGGTAATTTTCTTTTATATAAACTATTGCTAAAAAAAACTAGATGAAAAGCAGAAAAATAAAAACACGAAGGTAAATTAAATCACATGACATAACAATAACGTGTATCATAAAAGCACTGATGCACTCGTACAATTTAAATAGAACCATGTACACAAATGAACGACGTTGCAATTGACCAAAATATAAAAAAACCGTACCTAAAAATATTTTTATGAAATTTAGTAGATACTCAGTGCTTCTACAATATCTGCAAATAGCATAATATAAAACACATCGATATAATATATAATATGCATCGTGTGGTACAAACACTCACTAGTTGGGAATGTACACTTGTTTCAGCTTGGACTCCGCCTCGACCGCCTTGACGCGCTTCTGTTGCACGTAGCGGTCCGTCGTCTTCCACATGTAGTAGTACTCCACAAGGTTTTTTAGCGTCTTCCATGGCAACTGTACAAATAAACACGATAGATGAACTTTACTATGAATTCTCTCAAATCGCCGACTTCTAGAAATATTGTAGGCCCAACATATTCATCATCAAACAATGGTGATTTTTTAGAATATTGGTTGTCGATTTTTATTTTTATTTATAATAACTTTTTACAGACAATTAATAATCTTAAACTAAGGATTATAAACTGAACAATGACATCGATATCATGCAATGCTAGATGTTAATAAGAAGGCCAAAGCGATCTCTTAATCCGGATTTATGGTGGAATATGATTTTGTAATACACTAGCTGTGCACCGCAGTTTCACTCACCTTGCCTTTCTCCAAAGACAAGTAACATGATTTTAAATAGCGTATTACCTCCCTTGCGAATTGGGCTATTATAGGCAAAGTTTTTTTTTTATACCGACTGTTCTTTTCGGAGATTAATAATATCTTGATTTGCGCGTTCTAACACCTCTTTAGCTTTATTATAAAAGTATAGTTTTGATTACAATAAAGACTGAGCTCTCTTTGATTTTTCAGTAGCCTCATAGAACGAAAAAGAGTATAATACGGAGGCATTTTGCTATGAGTGGCCTCCAGTATAGGCTATTTTTTATTTTCAGCTGTGGTCGTCCGACTGCAAGACAAAAGCCTAAGAATAATAATGCAATAATAGTGGTACTCACAAAGTCCTGCCGTATATCAGAGAAGTCCTTGCCGTACTTGTCGAGCGCCTCCTCGAAGAGGTTGGCCTCGGAGGCGGACCACTCCTCCATCTCGTCGCGGCACAGCACCGGCCCGGACGCCGGCACCAGCGACGATAGCGCCGACTCTATGCTGTAGCCCGACTTGTGCAGGGTGTCCATCGCGTGGAACTGGATCACGATACGTATAGCGTTGTTAGTGGGGTTCAACAAGTGGTTTACTAATGTACGGCGACTCGAATGAAACTTAACATGTTTTTCATAAAATAAAGGTAACTATAGTAACATTATAAACATACAAATACACATTAGAGCGTATTTTTTACGGACTTCAAAAGGAAGAGATACTCATTTGTAAGGTTTTTTTAGTATGTTTGTTACGCGACAGCTTTGGCAAATTGTGTATTGATTAAAAAAAAATATTTTGTCATTGATCGGGTCCCATATAAATTTCATTGAAATCAGTTCCTTTTTACATTTATGTGTAATCAATTATTGTTACACGATAAAGTAAATCTTTGTGACAGATAGAAACTTGAATCATCATAATATACAGGATGTTTGGCTTGGATTTAGAGTTAGGCATAAAAATATATTAATATATTGGTTGAAATACATTGTTGCTTTATGTGCGATAGTTTATTACACGAAGCTCGTTTTAGTCAGTTAACCCTATTACCATCTACCGGTTTATTATCTAGTCTACACCACTATGTGCTTAGTCGACAACGACAAGAAATAATATGATAGTTTACATATTGTTGCCAACCTTGGGATTTTCTTTCTAAATTTAGGGGGAAGATGTGTTGAAAAGGCGATTTTCCGGGGCTGAATTTTTTTGGGGTCAAACAAAACATGCCATTTTAATCAAACATCGGTAGAAATAGAAACATCTTACAAATTCTTTTATAAATTTATCTGTCTTAGATGTCTGACGACCTGACCTTGACGTTTGTTTTTGTGGTAATCTATTTTAATTAGTCATTTTGGTAAGAGATAATGCATATATACGTAAAAAAAATAATAAAGACAGTGTTTGACTTAATACAAACGACTTGGGAAATTGTACATAAAATCTATAGATACTTTATATTTGGTGGGTTATAATAAATTCTTGATGTAGAAATACTGGTAGGGGAATTGCAACAGTGAGTTTATGAGGTGTACATACGAGTGTGATGTCGCGGCTGGCAGCGGCGGCGGACATGTGCAGTGAGGGCTGCTTGACGCTAGACGAGCAGTCAAGCGCGCGCGCGAACGTGCCCACGGAGCGAGACACCACGAGGAACTGGTCGATCTGCCGGTCCGTCAGCCCGTGCTCCGGCGTCCACACCAGCGTCTCCAGCTCTTCACTGTTGCGGGGGTCCTCTTCGCCTGGAACAAAGCACAGACATTATATTTTTTTTAAAGTTTAACTTGATGTGAAACATTACATTATGAACAAACTGCTATTTGATAATAAAATAAACTTGTTATTTTAATTTAACTTTAAAGTATATTATTATTTTAAATGACTAAATTAAATGTGCTATGGACTAACACAAAAAAAAAAACATTTATAGCTACATTGCATTGTTTTACATTGCAAAATTATTACGTACCTTCTTTTAATAAATTAGTTACTTCAGTCTGATATCTACTTCCAACTCTGATTTCTCCCTTATCTGCTAATAAAGTCTTTTGTGAAGGATCAAATACTAAACAATAAAAAAATGCGTCCTGAAACAAAAAGAGAAAAAGTTATTAAAATGTGTTACAATTAAAAAGACGAAAGTAGACAAGTTGAACAAGGAATGTGAATCATTTTTAGTAAAAAGCTTTCAACAAAGCAAAATTCTTTTGAAATTACTAAAAATGTTGTGTTTTATTAAAACCTAACGTTCTTAAGAATTTTCACAGATTTATATCTACATCAAACGCAAGCTTTAAGAAATGTCTTAGTACTTATATAAAGAAGAAAAATATCTTATATCTTTTTCCTAGCCTATACTTTGCTACTGCTTAAATTATTTTTAGATAGCTCAAGATATCTTTCAAGAAACGATAATTGAATAAAGACTTTTTTAAAACAAATCAAAATTTATGTAGTTTTACGACTTTTTCAAATAGGGCACAAAGTGAAAATTAGTTAATGTTGTAGCGTAGGCAATAAAAACCGTTATTCCCATCACTAAATATACAGTTATAAAAACAATGAGATAATAATCTTTTCAATGATTCTCACAATAACTACTCGTGGATAATAAAGGCAATTAATATGACACTTAAGTCTGCGAATTTAATAATGTATGCATATTATATTACTACATAATGTTTAGTTGGTACAAACTTAACACTTTATTTTTAAAGCGATATAAATACTGGTTTAAAAGTTGTATTGGTACTTTAATTTTTAGTCAAAATTTAATTTTATTATATTTCGCACTTTGAGTAGTTATTAAAAACTTTTACTAACTTTATAATGTTGTAGCAAATGGGTAAAAATCTGATAAAGGAACATTACAGTCCAGTATGAGTAATAAAAATAAGTAACAACATATGTAATCGTTTACTCATTTTTGCATTTAAAGTTTGTTGGACAAAGGAAATGACGTTACAATTAGGGCGTGACATTTCCTAATTGAGAATGTCAACGGCTGTATGATCTTAATGACCTGGCCTTGAAATAAAATGGGATGAGTATTGTCAGTCCTATTTATCTCTATAGTTATTTATCGTGTTACCCAATTTATTTAATATGTTATTCTTATTTTACACGTGTACTTAGTAAAAAAATATTGATAACGAAGAAACGCAAAATCCCACGGCACGACGTTAATTACGAGACGAATTAAAGTAATATTATATAGAATGCTAATATCTTCCCACCTAACTAGTAACTATGGTGTGGTCGGGGTGTGACACGTGTGAGCTCTTTTATTACTTTCACTAGAAATTATGGTCTATTTAATAAAACGAATAACTACTGGCAACTTATCGTTGAGAATCGGTCTATGTATCGTGAGGATTTCTTTAGATAAATTTCATTTCTGATAAATACAATACAATGAAGATAATTATTTATATGCCTAGCTATTTATTGTGTCTAAAAAAACCTTTTGAAATAGTTTTACAAGACAAAGGAAGCAATAGTTACTGTGAACTGTGAAGTCCCCATAAAAATGGTAATGTGTGATTGTAAATCTCAAAAGCTATCACTGGTACGGCACACAATCCAGGTCGATAGTAGGGGCGGATTTGTTTGGTCTTATCCTACAGTCTACAGGTCAGTTACGTTGCTTCTTGTTATCTACAACTATATTGCTTGGCTACTATTAAAGTTCTTGGCAGAGGTTTATTTACAACAAGTTTCCGCTGCGAATTTCATCCGGATTGAGAAATTTCTCAAGTTTTTTTAAAAAAAGAGGAGGGCCCTTAATTTAAGTATTAGAAACAACTGTGCAGCGGTTCAGCATCGGTTAATTTTGCAGTGGCTGTTAACCGTAACAATTTTCAGAGTTCCTTATCTCAAAAAGGAACCCTTTTAGGATCACTAGGTTGTCTGTCTGTCAAATTTTTTTTTGTTGCGCCGTAAAATGTAAATACATATATCTATTAAATTTGGCCCTTCCTAATTAACTCAAATTATTTCTACTATCATCTATAACTTCAGCTAGATTAGAGGAGTCACATACAATTAACATAATTTATGTAAGCAATTTTATACAGATCCGTACGCTATAGAAATAATCAAGCATCAACACGACCGCAATTAAACTTCTCAATGGGTACTCGTCATCAACGTGACAATACTTAATTACTAACACTATGTGCAGGTCTTCTAACAATCATTTATTTTATAAGCAGCACATGCACATTTTGCGGAGGCTACAATAAAAATGTATGCTATACATCACGTGGGATTAGACTATGCACTATTACTGGCACGGTATAGTACGTTGTGAAGAGTAGGTAGTGAGCATTGTATCAGTGCGTGCGTGTGTGTGTTTGCGTGTATCGTTCGTCCGTGGCCGGTACATACTCACATCCTTATTGAGATAGCTGAGCAGCGACTCCGTCTCGTTGAGCAACGTGACGGTGCACTTGCCGCGGATGTGTGTTGCCGGCAGGGTCTCCACGTGCCGTGATAAGAACAGCTCGCGGTGTTTCGCTTGGTGCCGCTGTTTGGGCGCCAGGCCGTCCGTGCCTGGCAACTCGCTAGATTCCTCCTCCATCGCCGCTGAAACATCGAAACGATCACGTTAGAATAGTTGAACATTTGTTTATGTCAGTATTGCGTTGATATTTAGGAATTCGTGGCTTAGAAGACGTTGCCAAATTAAATTTGTAACTACAAAGCCGATAGGTCAGTAATTGACATTTTAAATGGATGTTAGGCCTACCTTTAACGAGAACCAAAACAGAAAAATCGGAAATCATGAATGGGAAGGGTAATTTATTTTGCTGAATTCACATGTACCTAAAAGTAGAGTAAAGTCTGGATGAAATAAATGAGTTTGACTACAAAAAGACGATCATCTATTTCAATAGCATCACAGTATTCTCTGACAAACATGTTAAACCTAAAAATATCGTTAGACTTTACATGTCATTTCCTTACATAATTGTATTCTGCAGCGGTAGTAATTAATAATATAATAATAATATCTTAGGGCAACTCATACACGACCAATAACTTACTGATCCCAAAATAGGCAGAGCCTGTATTATGGCAACCAAACAACTGATAAACAAAAATACTTATATATTTTTAAATAAATACATATTATAGATAAAGTAGACACATAACAAATGATTGAATGATTGATTTGTCCGGTAAAAATCAAACCCACGACCTCCGGTTAGCAGTCAGGGTTACTAACCACTAGACCAATAGGCCAGTCAGCCATTTGATTTTAAAAAACATATAACCCTACAAAAATTGCTTTCTGCGTATTTTAATTATTGCGAAGGTTATTTTATTCTCACAGAATTTGCATAGTTGCAAGGTTACAAGATGTCACTGATTACATAAACGTTCGATTGTAACTAATTACCTAGGTATTAAACATTTTAATACTGAACTGTACACACGTGGCCTCTTCAATAGTAGACCACGATATTTTTTTTTGCCAATAATGTGTTGCATTTCATAGAACGCTATTGTCGCCAGGCGACTAAGTTCTGAAATTGTAAAAAATGGTTAATTTTAGATTTTTAAAGTACCTTGTTAATTTTCCATAGTTCTTAGTAAAATATAATTAAAGTTTTATTTTCCCCTATATTTTGTTATGAATAAGAATTTTAGGTATGTACCCTATGACATTACCGCTATCGAGTCGAATCCTATGAAGCATTTATCAAAATCGGTTGAGTCGTTGAGGAGTTATTAGCGGACGTAGAAACGAACATAGATATAATATACAGGTCAAAAACATAACCCTCCGTTTTTGGATTCGCCGCAGTCAAGTAAAAACGGGGCGCATGTACTGCAGTGTTAAATAAACATACCAAACCAAAAAAATCTACTATTCTCATAACAGCTGAAAGAAAATGAATGATTGCGAACGTGTCTCTTTATAGGTCTGTCGTCAGTGTGTCACACTAAATGGCTGTTGTAATTGTAAGTATGTACGCGGAGTGCAATTGCAATCAACGTTACAATTTCGCAAGACATCATCTCGTATTTATTTACATCCAAGTTGTGTGCTGACGATGAATCACCGCGTCACATCGATGAGTGTCGAGAGCGGTCGAGCGGCGCGCTAGTGTGATTTGCGTAAGAGCGGAAACATGGTTGCCTTGCGCGGACTGTTGCACTTGGATTACAGTGTGAGGGGGACCTTAATATGGACAATACTAGTAATCTCTATTATGTAGGTGATTCAGTTAGGCTACATACATAATTATCAAATGTATGTTGATCTTAGTAAATGATCCATGTGGAGTGGATCAGTGTAGTCGCCGGCGAGTGGTGGAAGACAGGTGCGTTGCAAAACGTGTCTACGTCAACTTATGATTTTTATGCACCGATGTAAGGACCGCCATTACGACACACGTCGTACGCGTATCACATTCACACAACATGTCGGCCGTTCCGTTTTATTCATATTAACGAAGTGTTCCGCAGAGGCAGACTTGTTTATAGTTATTCGACAATAAATATTGTCATTTACCCATCTCGAAGGCCTTGAGTAACTGAAATAATGTTTTTACACACCTGTCTTTTTTATAAAGATAAAACAGCATTTTTATTTCCATTTATTACTTGAGAAACCTCCAGTCTTTTGAACTTAAATTGCCACTGACCTTTAAAATTCAAAGCATTATTACAATAAATACAACATTTCACCACTGTTTAGTCTTTAAAGGCACGTTTTGTTAATATTAGGTTAGGTTATAACTTGATTTTAGTAAATTATAATAATAATAAGTTATTTTCCGTTTCCCTTTGTTAAAAAACACCTATTTTGGATCGCATCTCTACAAATACTTTAGTAGGCAGAACACATTTACTTGCAAGCCACTTTTTTTCTATAGCATTGTAAAGTGAAACAGGGCGTTGTCGAAGGTAAACACAAGGGATAACTGTCCCCGCGGGCAGACAAAAGCGCGACCCCTGCGGCCTAAAGTCACCCGGCTCGCTTGGCGTCACGCGCCATGATTTCTTCAATACCAAACATATACAAAATCTATACTTAATAAACTCATTAAATAAGGTAGGTACAGGCTAAATTAATAGAACATAATTATACTTGTATATGTAGAGTTTGTTTTGTGTCGAGACGAAACCCGCGCGACGCGTCCGTTGGCAAGGGGCGGGAGCTATGGGGTGGGATTCTATCGGCTACTTATTATTACCACACAGATACTTCGCTAATCACACACGAATAATAATAAAAGCTGTGTTAGGTGAACAAAACCATTTTAGAGCTTAATGGGGTGTGTATTACCCGGCAGATGTCACATTTAACAGCACAAAGGTCCAGCAGAAGTGGGGCAAGCTATTGTAAAAATCAATAAAAGTATTTTAATAATGTGTATTGAGATTCCCTGTAAAATCATTATTGACATATTATAAGCTGAATTAATAAAATAGTCCAAGTAAGGGGAAGACGTTAAAACAAGTGGGTGAATTTAATTCCGTCGCCAATACGAGATGAGAGCGGTGTGAGGCAAAAAGCGGAAATGCGATTGTTTCGTTCTCCACCAAGAGCAATGGGATAGAGAATCCCTTTCCTTGTTTACGGGACATCGATGCGCCTGTTAAAATATAGTTAGATTATACAAGTGCTTAAGGTTACGATACTCCATAATGAATGGAACATTATTTAAGAGTAATTCGCCTGAAAAACGAACAAACTAGACGCAGTTCAGTTAAAAAATCTGATGTGATACGATGATCTGATTCATATGCTGATCGTCTCCGTTAATTCTCTAAGAGTAAATCTAACTTTGCAGGTTGTCAAATAACCAACTGCACATTTAAGTTTTAATCGCAAATATTAATAAATTTCCGGTTACTATCAGCACCACAAACTTATTTTAGGTTTCCTGTAATCTATAGGTAGAGTTCTATTTTGAACATACATATTTTTTATTGTTTTTGCCCGTTTTTTTTGAGTTTCCGGCTGGATCGATGAACCTACATCGTTCCAGCCTTCGGAGCCAATTGGCTGCGATAGACAGACGGCCAGACACAATGAGTGATACATTAAGGGTTCCGTTTTTACCTTTAAGTTACGGAATCTTAAAAAGTAAAAAAAGTGGTTTTGATTGAGCATATCAAGCAAATAAAAACCAATAAAAATCTAGTAGAATTAATAATTAATGGATTAGTAATCTAAAACCACAGGGTCTCAAGGTACCTGAAAAGCTCTAGGATTTAGCTTTTTCATCGATACGATACAATGTTGTGCTGACAGAGATAGGCATCACTAGCTCGTCGCGGCGTCGGCGGCGAGGGCCCGCCATTTACCGCGACGCCCCGGCCCGGGGGCGGCCGCCGAATTGCGGGGGATTTACTTTATGATAATTATTTCGATTGCGATCGTGAGGAAAGAGCCAGGGCGCACTCGAACTGATCTCGAGACGACCGATGCGAGGAGCCCGTAAAAATCACAGCTTTACAGCGAACCACTTTTTACAGCCGAATGAACAATTTGCACTGTGATTGGTTGAAATTAGAAAGCAATATAGATATTCCAATCACAAGTGTCTCGGAGGGTGGTTTTGATTAAATATAAAGCTTTCTCAATAAAAGGGTGGAAATCAATTTATATGAAAAAGTAAACAAGTGCGGTATATAAATTTATAAGTAATATTAATTTTACACTGGCCAGACGAAGTATTTTCTTGACTTATCAATCTCTACATAAATAACTAAGCAACTATTTTAATTAAACACTATAAATATCTAATTTAGTATTATAATAACGAAATAGTTGAAAAGTTCAAAAGAAATCGTCTCTAAAAATGGCCCTTATATTTAGCCCATTAAAGGTCACATAATTGGTATAGTTCATGATGTCCTGTTACAGTGCTTATGCATTTTGTCATAACATTCCTAGAAGTAAATGGAATGCGGAATGACGACAGACAACATGCGAGCCGGGTGAATACAAAACAGTTATGATAGTCATACTCATCAGAGTAACAGTAACATTTTTAGCAGATTTAGATAAACCGTCTTACTCTACTAGACTCGTGTGATATTAGAAGGCCATTCAATCGAGAAGTAACTTGGTATAGTATAAATTTTAATAAATATAACTTTATACAAACATCGGTAATGACATTGGCTCTTAAAAAGCTGCAGTCCCAAATAAGTGTATATCGGCACTACTGGATTGCTTCCATGATTATTTCAGAGAAGAAACAATTCAGCTACTTACGTTTTTATTTTTGATTTATGAATATTCACTATTCTAATGAAATTCGATAACTAAGACTTCTCATAAAATATATCTGTTAATCTGACGCTAATTCAGTTAGCTGAAACTTTATTACACCGGTAGCTTCATTTTTATCAAAGTTTTTAATATGCCAGAAAAGATGGAGTGGGCAGAATAAGAAAAACTTCTTCTATAAAACTTGTGCTTTCAGCAGAAAATTAGGTCCGTTTTGGGTTGTTGGTTGGAAAGGAAGATGTTATAACATATTGATACACAGTACGGTTAGATACACGTACATATTACATGAATATGCGATATGAACCGTAGTTAGAAACCATTCGTGACACTCCTACAAAGGTCGTATAAAAAGTTTAGCTTTGGAAGTCTAGCATATGAATATGTATGAGCTTAGTTGTGATCTTAAGTATGCATACAAAGAAAATGCTTTGTTAAGTGTGTATTTCAGGTAGGTCGCACAACGTACTACTCTACATGAATTATCTAAGGCTTATCTAATCTTGGTACCACGATGTCATTCCAAATGAAATATTGAAGACTGGGTCGTTGTTTGGTTAAAGTAATAATATTTTAAGCTAATAGAAGATGTGATGCTGGTGCATTATAAACGTAAGCCATGACAGAAACTCATGAAAATATTTTGCTTGGCGCAGATTTATTGCTTTCTTGAGCTTTTATGACCTTTTTTCAGTAGTCAGACATGACTTTTACTAGTTTATGCGACCAGAATAATGTAATGAAGTGTGCGTTTAACGATGGCAGTGGTCTGTCCCGCCCGATAGAGTGGACGGGACCTGTTTGGCAACGTAATAACATAGGATTATGGATCTACACGCGTCACTACGCAACTAATTAAAGCGTAGGCAAAGAGAAAATGGCAATCTGTGGAGTCCGCCCCCCGCTAGTGGGGGGAGGTGTCGGTTACGTGTGCCCCCTTGGGGTGGTCGGGTGTATGGTTTTTCTGCTCGGGCATCCTTTGCTTACTTATTGATCCAGTCAAATGTGTGGAGGTGGCGCGGTGGGTGGCACGCCCGGCCCCGCGCCCCCCTGAAGGGGGTACGTCCAAATAAATCTGCCCGCCCGCGAAACACCGCAGTGACAACAGCGGCGGCCGGTAAGATGCGGTCGCACTGTCTCTATTCTGTACATATCGAGGGAAGACACCGAAGCCGGCAGTCGGCCCCGACTGACGCTTAAGACACCAACATAAATAATGCCGAGCACAATTTTAATTGGAATGATCTACATGGGTAGGTGGCGGGTGCGACCTTTGAAACAGGCATGCGCGTGACCGCTGAAAGTACCTAGAGCCCACGACGCCTCTGCTCGTCTCACGGGGGGGTCAATGACGCTTCTTTTCCAAACAACAGATATCACATACATGACTAATAAGTATGCCCTTTAACAAAACGTAGGCTTACAAATGCTTTTTAATATTGCGACTTAAAAGACCTACTTAACTTGGGATAGTTAAACGAATGGACAATAATTGTAATGCCTCTCAAATAATGATTATTTATTAATAAATAGGAAATGTCTAATGCGAAGATAATGTACCGATGATGTGACATTATCTTAGTGGGGCACAGGATGAGATTGTTCATGTCGCACGGTAGGTATGAAGTTCATGCTAGCAATATATCGTGTTTATTAATATTTACAAAATGATTATGATTTCACGGAATTAGCGGACAAGTTATTTAAGACCCATCTGATATATATCCATCTACATAAGGGCATCCAATCCTCACTTTTTATTGAAGTCTTTATATTAAGAACTGTTCGCCCCAGCTTCGCACAGGTGGTGTGAGGTTTTTAAAACTTATAAATTATAAAAGAAAATATAAAAGATGTAGGGAAATCCTACGTCTTTTATAGACAATATTATAATGTAAGTATTTAATTTAAAACCTGACCAGGGAAAATCCTGAGATCCTGAGATGAGTAAACCAAAATTTAAAAACGCCTATCAGCAGCTACTTCTAATAATTACGTCTTACATAAGGACATGAAAGATTAGCACAATGTGACCGTATATGCACTAGTCGTGATCACACATAATGATGATTCAGTAAATTTATATTTTCGTTTCTACCGAATACGAGGTATTGCCGACCCTTTCAGCTATCGTTCATATAATCCCAGTTAATGAAATATTTAACAAATTCCATCTGTCCAATAATCTCCAAACGTTAAAACACAACTCCATGCCTTGATGATGAAGCTAGAAGGCAAAGAAAGTCTAACTTTAAGACTTCTCGAAAGTCTTGAGAAAATTCAAATATACAACTTCAATCCGGGGTTTAATAAAGCCAGAAAACAAAAGAACAAAAATAATATCTCAAGTTAATAATTAAGATCTAAATCGGTTAGCTACAACGTCAAATTCGATCCTGATAGTATGAAGTTAGTGTAGTTGTTAAATTTATATAAATATTGATCAATATTTGGGAGACAAGCCATTATAATATTTATACACAAATCACCTTAATATATTTTAGATGCATATGCAAATAAATGTATTTAAAGGCGACACAGACAATCAATACTCAATCAATCTAGACAGTCTTCTTAGTTTTTATTGTGTAACGTAAAGAAGAGATGCGAGGTCTTATATATATATACTGACCACACATTATGGCATGCCTAGATATCTGTATATTCATAGAAATTGCCTTTGTTTTCCTTGCCTAGCGGCGGTAACAACATTAGTGCGTCGGCTTCTTTAAGACACGTGCAACGAGCAATAAAATGTTTAAATATTACAATTGTGCATAAGTAATGACGGGTCTCCATCCAAGAACTTTGCAACTAACCACCACCGTAACAATTTTCCGAAGTAAAATTCCAACATGGTTAAACAGCTTGTGCGGTATAATGGAAAGACTTCGGTACTTCTGAAGTTCTTACTTTTGAAGACGTATTATATTACTAGGTACACAACAGTCCTGGAAATAGGTATGTTAACTATTTATTAAGAGGAAGCCACCTAGCAAATAGTGAACGCTGAATCGAATACCTCATGAAGCAGCAGGTCAAGTATTTTCGAACAGATATGTTCATAAATGTTTGAAAGGCCAGCGAACACTTTTTCTATTACTCTCAAATCGTCATATCCGTTGGTTGTTTTTATAACTCTTAATAGTTCAGGTATCGTTAACGTTACTGGTGCGCTTTAAAAACCAGTTTAAAAAACGATTAGAAAAAGTTTTTTAAACACAAGTGAGACGGTGAATTTGGACATGTTTCAAGAGTTTTTAAGAAAGAATAGAATACTGATATGAACCGTTAGACGGGACCGTCACCAGTTTCTGTGTAATGAGTGTATCGCTGAATTGTAAACGCAAAAACTTTGTGAGGCAAATGTTTGTACGGACACGGCGCGGGCGCGGAGCGTTGGACATGTTACCGATGAATATTGCATAAATATATTTGGTCTCGTAACGGTTAGACATGTGTTGATTCCAACTACCTACATAATGTATTATGATTTATTTATGTGACCCGTGCGGATGACAGATTTGTTTTGGTTTTCTTTCAAATATAGCTTGTTTTCAAAGTCTAAACGAAAACTTGAATTATAAAATGCCGTTTATGTTATCATTGATACTTATGGCGTAGTGATTTACATACATCATTAATACTTAATGTTGTTTCTGTTTGTTCAGTTTTAACTTTTTTGTTTGTTTTCCTCGTGGTAACTGAGTTTCCAAAAGATTTCTACTTATTTATCATATCATTAAACTGCTTCTAGGGTTCCGTACCGGAAGGGGGCAAACAGGACTCCATTACTAAGCCTCCGCTGTCCGTCCGTCCGTCTGTCTGTCTGTCAGAGGACTGTGTGCTGTATCTCATGAACCATAATAGCTAATGAACTTAAATTTTCAGTGTGTATTTCTGTTGTCGCTTTATCAGCAAATAAAAAAATAATTATAGGGCTACTACATAACCCTACTAGCTCCTAGACACATTTTTCCTTTTGCGTTTTTTGCACGATTTTAATAATGCCAATAGGCAGATGCTTAAAATGCTTACAGAATTTGGATTGGAATAATAATCCTACGTAGTAATAAAAAAAAGTACAAGATTAAATAATATTGAAATGGGCTCTAAACATTTCGCACTAGCTGTCTTAAACGAACATGACAGTCAAAAAACAAGTTAAATAAATGTGCGTAAATCAAGCTGAATGTCTCGAACGTTTTGAATAAATTGACTGTGTTAACGAGATCTCATTTATGTAAAACAAAAAATTGTTTTCCATTGTCCAATATTAAAGAATCTTAACATGTAGTTTAACGTGAAATAGAATGGACTTGGTCTTTAACATACAAGAGGAACAAAAAATCTGCGAGAGCTATTTTTAATCTTATAAATTTGACGGCAATTTAAGCTATTTTGTAAGCAATACTACAATCTGGATTTATTTAATTTATAATGGATTACACACAAATATAAAAATAACCGACTGTTAAGTGATAATCATTTCAATTAGAAGATAATCAATTAAAAATGTGTAACACGTAATACGTGCCTGTAAAAATTGAGCGCTGTCCCCGATTTCCCTGGGATCTTATCATCAGATTTGAAACCTGGAAATTATACCCTTTAAACAAAAAAATATGTTCCAAATCAGTCTAGGTCTCTTCGAGTTATCGGGGAACATAATATATACATTAAAAAAAAAAACAGTAAATATGGAAGTAATAGCGGAATTC
Organism: Diachrysia chrysitis; assembly: GCA_932294365.1. NCBI lineage: Eukaryota > Metazoa > Arthropoda > Insecta > Lepidoptera > Noctuidae > Diachrysia > Diachrysia chrysitis. Next base: position 8,582,615 of record OW028661.1, read on the forward strand.
TTGTGTAAAGCACTTGTTTTGTGAGTATAGGTGATTGACTTAGTAAATTATATGGGACCACCTCTGAGATATACATTATACATATATATACCCTATTGATATTTTTTTACATCAATCCACAATTGCCGGAGATATCGCGTAACAAACATACAGTCGAATTAAGATCATCCTCTTTTTTAAGTGGATTTATTTTTTTTATTTTATTTATTTATTTATTTAAACACACATACAGCTATTATCACAGGCTTAACCTAATACAATAGTGTAGTTGTAGTTGTAAGTATATATTACTATTTCAAACATAAAGCTAATAATATGAAACAAATAGGTTTTAGAGTTACTACTTAAGCCAAACAAAAAATTATGTGCCCTCCATATATACACCTATAACTAATCATCGAGGACCAGGTGAACGAAGAGTTCAACGATTTTTGGAAAAACTCGTATAGATGGGAAAGGGACCAATCATGTTTGTTTTCATATAAGTTTAAAGGAGTATAAATTTAAATGATTTCAGTCCCTTAAAGCAGATTAGGTAATCCAAATTAAAGCATATTTCTCCTGCAAACCAGTTTGACTTAGACGTCAGGGCAAGTGGACTTAAATCTGAATTGCACAACAATGTTAGTACGTTGATCTGCGCGCGCGCAGCGTTGTTGCAACGTCATCTACTCGTAGTAAGCCTCATACCATATACTACGGCACAATACTAGCAAGTTGTTGAGATTGTTTTTATCATACAAAGTCTACGTAAATATTAACGTTGATTCTGAAAGAAAACGGTCTATTTGATTAAAAGGGTATCATTTCGTTTTGGACCTGTGTCAACAGCGTATAAAAGCTTTTGTGTGTGTTACCTACGTAAACTTTCAAAGCGCACGGTCATCGTGGCATAAATAATCATGTTTCTGTGAAAGTTTTCATAATGCAGAATAATGGCTTGATTTATAGTGTGTTTAGTCATCATTGATATGGTTGACAATATTAATGCCGATTGTCAACTGTTGATCACGCTTGCCGCGGACTTCGGTGGAGTGGTAATGTGGTAAGAGTGTAATGAGAGGGTCGGTCGGTCCTGTGTGGCGCCGCGCGGTGTGGCGCGCGGTTGGCCGGTGCGGGGCGGGAGGGCGCGCGGAAGGAATGCGTCGTTTTCGCATCGGGAGAAACGAATGCGTTTAAGCGTCGCGGGTATACAATGGCGGCGTGACGAGATCCGGTTCGCGGGCTGCGCGGGGGGCAAGGGACGGGGGCTCTAATCGATAGCCGGCGAGCGACGGCCGGGCGACTGTGGCGCATAGGTGACAGCTCGGGCCCAATCAAATTACCGGCCGTGGAGGAGAACTGCAGTGCCACGCACGCCGGAGAAACACACGCCGCCGCCGCCACCGCCCGCGCCGGCCCCGCGTTCCGCCGCCGAAACTGCGCCGACGAGCTCCTATTGTCCGATACACCACCACCTCACATACGTTCGCCTATGCAACACATTGACGGATAGTCGTCACTTATCACGTCGCCCGATACGCGAGACCCACCCCCTTAACTCCCCACTTTGTACCGGGTGCAATTTGTACACGAGCTAGGTAAAATAAGCCATGTGTGAGGTAAGGTACGATAGTATGGTAGCGCTATAGCATTATTAGGTTTATCTAAAAATCTATATTGCACCGAGAACGCAGGGTTATGGAAAAACCATTTTTTTCTGTCATTCTTCCTAATTAGGTGATTTATGACAACGGATCATTGGTTAGGATAGGTTTCATCAACCGTGTAGTAAGAAGTCGACTTTAGGGGCCAAAGAGCTAAAAACTTGAAGTCAATTCAAAATGTGTTTGACACGCAACAAAAACATGGACAAGTCGCTTTGTAGGCCGAGAAGTTCAGCCGGACGCCAAGGTGGATGAGTTTCGTCGACAATATTATGTAAAAGCGGTAAAATTATTTATCTTAGTAATATTCCAATAATTATTTTAAATTGACATGTTTCTAAGTCATCACAACTACAAACGAATTCGACAAAAGCTCTACCGAATCTTGATAAGTTTAGTATCGAATATATCAGCGGATGTAACGTAAACGACACATCTACGAGTTCCACGACTAAGGATTGGTGTACGCGCATCTAATTATAGGTTATTCCTCCCGCGTACCACACAACAGATCCACGTTGTACCATTAACGACCTGTGCACGAATGTCTACCCCGTACCTACACATAGGCAAAGCTTCATACACCACATACGCAGCCGGTGTATAGAGAAATGTGATGTAACCCGTCACGCATACTGAACTCTGGTCGGTCGCGGTGGTGAAGTACTCTCAATAGATATAAAACACCAGTAACGGAGTAATAGTAAGCGACGTCGTTCAGTAAAAACAAAACTTGACATTGAAGAGGAAATTAAATGAAAACGTTACATAAAATAATAACGACGCCGTAAAGTTTCCACAGATCGATCGTCCCAGGTCGGACGCGATAAAGCTTATTTCGATGAAGACGGAATAAATGTCGCTTTTATAAGTAGGTAATGAAGTGGTCGCCACAATTAAATCGATGACATCATAGCGTCGGTGCGTAGCATGATGGCAAATAAAAGCACAATTCAATCAATGAGACGACTACACTTTAGCTCAATGTATACGTGTGGAACTGGAGCCTTTATACATGAAAATAAGTTTACTATTTTAGAAATCAATCTTTTATTACAGTTTCTGGCAATTTTCTAAGGCAAAGAAAACGCGGACAGGAGGCTTAATAAAGTTTCGCGACAACGTAAGACATGAAACAAAACAAGCCTAAATGTTTGGGATCGTAGGAATTTCTATAAAAATAAAACTAAGCTGCAAATAGAATGTAAACCAATGTCAAAGATTCAAAGTTCATCAACTTTTGACCCGTCTTCACCGCTGTAAATCTACATCTAGTAAAATATAATATCTCGCCAAGCTTTTGCGATGTCAAAGATAATACGTCGCTACGAGATGTTGGCGACAAAAGTCTATCGTGTAGAGTTTGCCTTGACCCTGACACTGTTGCCAGGTTACAGCTGGAAACACAAGTTTGGCTCACCTAGCGCAGGGTCGAGGACTGCTTGTGCCGCTTGCTCCTCGCCGACCGGCGTTTTAAGGCATATTTTCTTGAGTTTCATCGCGATTGGTGAGTCTTCCGACTGGGCCACTGCAACACAAACATAGAATCAACATCATACACAATACACATAATGAGCATAAAAATAATTGGGATATTCTAAAAATGCATTCATGTTCATCACAAAGATAAGAAGGGTAAGAAACTTTTTTTAAAGAGGTTAAGGAACCACTAGTTAAAAGTTACATTTTCAATAATTTCATGTAGAAATTAACGTGTACATTGTATTAAATTGTAGTTTTATAAGGTAAATGGTTGATATACAATGAGGAAATAAACACGTCATTGCATAAATGTCTGAAACTTCGCTTTATAATTTGCATTAATTCGTCGTTTGGCAATTGTTTATCTTTTCTTCAATCATACTTTTTTTTTCTTGTCTATTTGACGAAGGTAGATGAAACAGCGAACAATAAATTCAAAGTTTATACTAAGATATTGATGACCCTTTGACTACAACTTTAATGTGTGTAAATAGTAAATACCAATTATAGTGATGATGAACAGGAAAAAGTTTGACATGTCAGCTATTTTAATTCAAGTAACATTAAAATAATACCAACGTAAAAGCTTCAACATTCAAAGCTCATTCAATTGTGCTTGGATAAGCTCATAAAAGTTAAATTAATACTATGATAAAAAAGGGTAAATAATGGTCAATTTAAAGTGTATAGTTAGAATGTGTAGTTCAGTGTGCCAGGGCTCGTCTGTGACCTTGACGGCCTGAGCGTCGGCCACCGGAGACCGGGACGCCGCGGTCGTCGAGGGCGCGACTCGAGATCCCGGGTGCGCGTACACTGTCTGCTATTTTAATATACCTTTTATTTTTAGGATAAGCTATGAAATTTGTAACGGTCATTCGGTATCGTAATGGCATAAGAATTATCTCAAAGTATATCGTGAAATTAATAACATAATAATAATAAGCCTGAAAGGCCAGTCGCAAACCAAATAGAAACGGTAAGTGGTATTTTTTTTTTTTTTGTGAAAAGATGTTTTTAAATCATTCGAATTGGCCTTAAAGGTTTAGATTTATCAATGTCTCAGTGTGTGACTGATGTCTCAATGTACGAGGAGCTGTAAAAAAAGTCATTCGTGTATCGCTATCGTGTAGGTCGTGTAGTGGACAGTGTGCAGGCGTCACAAACATCGTGAGGCGCGATGTCGCTAGTGTGTCGTGGTTACGGCAGGGCAGGTGCAAGCGAGGCTGCACGCTGCGCCGCGCGGAGGCTGCGCCCACCCTCGCCACCCCGCGTCACCCTTAACCCCCCCTCTCTAACCCTCCCGCGCACGCCATCTTAACAAATCGATAGGATATGACTGTTCTCCACTTCGCGGGTGCGACTTTTGGGCGCGGACTGAATGACCCCTCTTGATTGCGTAACGCAAAGCGCGTGAACAATAGAGTCGGGCGAGATTCTGCCACCGAGACATTGCCAAGTTTACAACAAACTCGACGATCCAACGATAAGAAAAAATCTTAAGTATCATAATCATGCAAACAGAACAGAGGGCTTTACACCTAAATAATTATGTTTGCTTAGCACCTTCCGAACAGGTTTCCTTATAAATAACCGTCACGGCATGAATACGTAAACGACATTATTTTATTATCAATAACTTTCAAGGTATTCATTGCAGTTCCGTATATGGTAAAACATGTAACTTAACTTTACCTGGCGGAAGAGAAATCGTTAATAATTAGCTACAAGGAGGTATCAATTAATAAAGATTATAATAACAGCGAAGCGAGTCAGACGGGATTGGTAGTAATACAGTTTACATCATGAGGTTTACGAGAACGTTATGGTCGCATCATTTAACCAATATGGGTAAACAGTAGTATACAGGGCAATAGACGAAGCTTTATTGTGCTACAATATTGGTCAACCACGATTAAACTGACGTAGTGCAATGGTTTCAGTAATGTTACGGAGAATACTAACGCTATGAACGTAGGGTAGAAGTGGACAACAAATGAAGGAATATAGGACAGTTGGTGGACGAAAGTTGAGAGTAATTTGGAGATGTTCAAGAAAACCTGAGGTTAGTAAATTCAAGCGCGTGTACTAAGGTAGTAAGAGTTAACTAAGCAAGCCGTCAGTCAAACATGGGCTCGCTTACATTAGTAATTTTTATTTTCAAACCTAGTTCAAATCAACGGGAGCAAAGCCACGTGAGATCTTTAGTTATTTTTAAAGTCACAACAAAGTTTTTTAAAGTTTTCATAAACTTTTTTTATATTTGATTTGGATATTAGGAGTAGTTAAATAGCTAGGGTTTCAACACGTGCTTAAAAATGGTTACATTCAGTGTTTTATGTACTTTTTAAGGTGAAGGGTCGGCAAATAGGGGTGCGGTCTAGTTTGTTGACGCTTTGTGATTTTACGGTAATATAAATGTTTTTAAGGTTATAGAACAAATAGTTTTCGTATTTTAAAAGTCCGTTAAAAAAACGCACTGTCTAATATTAACATCCTCCTTTGAAGTCGGTTAAAAAAAACTGCGACTTCTAAATATTGCTTTAACGAATGCAAATTTATTAGAAACGAAACCTTAAAATGTAAATGAAAGAATTACCCGCAGCTGAATAACCGTTCAATACTCATGTATGCTTACGATTCATCGCGTTTTAGTGGAATGGAATTTGGTGGCGCCTTTTTCATCAGCAAACAGAATTAATTCAATGAGAAGGTAATCCCAACCGTCCTATAACCCAAGCGGGAACGGGAGTAAACCGCGGGCCGCTCCCGCCATCTCTACTTAAATATTCACGCCCTCTAATGACACGATGTCGACTCACTTTAACAAGGTTCTAGGTGGCCAGCTTCCGCGCACATTTGGAACCTTACCAAGCTTAGATATAGAAACAAAAACTTAGGATAATCAGCCGCTGTAAGTGATCCAGGTCGAAATAAAAGTTAAGATTACTTCTTTTATATAATGCTGCAGAGGGATCACGTTATTATTATAAACCATTTTTTGGTCGGTAACATGCCTAAATAACAAGGTATTAAATAAAAACGACACTCAAAACGGTTGCACTCCGGGAGTGCCGGCAGAAGTGAAAACTTGAATATTAACGTTGTGCATTTTTTATATTTTGGAATGGTTAGGAAATAATTCTGCACGAATTGCTTTAATTATCAGTATAAAGGTACTATCATTTATGTGGTAGAATACAATAATTATTTATTGCGCTATCGTACACAAACATGCAAGCATGACCAAATTTATTTTCAACAAAATCATAATTTTAAATTGTCGATGAGCAGAAGAATTCTCTTGAAAAGCAGAATATGTTTGAAGATGTATATTAGGTGGAGATGATTCAACAACTTGAGAACGAAAATGCCTTTGAGGCACTCTATATTCGATAGAATTGTAGTTAGAATCTATTGATAGACTTGAAGGTACATTTCTCGACAAAAAAATCTGCAATTTGGGAACTACAGATAACTGGTGGAACATATGGCACAAATCCGGTGGACGGGCCTGCAATTTGTGAAGTATGAATAACTGGTTGTACATCCAACACATCTCTGGCGGACGGGCCTGTTTGTAAATTTGATGTTCTTTTTTTTGATGTTCTTTTTTTATCTCGATACCGCTTAGAATATTCTTTGTTTTTCTGCTTTTGTTTTCTTTCATCTTCTTTCTTCTTTTCATCATCAGAGAAGTAAGGCGTAAAGTGCAGCTCACGAAGATCAAGATGAATCCAATTATGTGTATCATTTGCTTTAAAATGACAGAAGCGAGTGTCTTCATTTTTTGAAATTACATTGAAATAGTGGTAATGCACACGAATATTTTGATTGTAAATTTTTGCAAACAAGTATAAACAATCCAAATTTCCATATTCATTGTTACTTGAGAGTATGTTATTTGCTTCCTGTGGATTGTGGCAGGAGTTTAAATAAGGTGAATCACGTAACTGTCTTCTTAAATCACAAGTCGAAATTTGAAGTTGCAGAACACGTATGAGTGAGTGGAAAAGACAATTACCATCACCTGGAATATCTCTAGTTCTGTGTAGAATGACTTTGGGGGTAATGCATTCGTGACTCTCTTCATATATACGAGGGTTTTGGGTGAGGAATTGATTTTGTTCGAGCTGTACATATTCTAAATTTTGAGAAGCCCTGCATTGCACAACATTCTCTTGGTCATCATTACTGTAAAATTTATTTTTTTTCCTGCGAAAAAAACAAAGTAATCATAAAATAAAATAATAATAATATTTATCACATATATTTATATTACAATATTTAAAATATGTAATTAAATTACATTTGCAAATCATCCAATTTCTTTTGGAACAATTCTTCTATATTTTTGTCATTTTCCTTTAAAGCTTTTGTACGTTGATAATATGCCCTTTGATTCTCACGATGTCTTTTTCTTCTTTTTTCTCTTCCATCGAAACTTTTTTCTTCAAATCTTTTTTACGCTGACGCCATGCCCTTTGGTATTCTCGATTTCGTTCCTTTTTTTTTTCTTTACTTTCTCTGAAAAACGGAGATTATTTATTTATTATCTTATTTCATTTATTTCCATTCGAAATTATTTGTTTGGTAAACCTACACCGCACATGTGCTTATTGTGATGTTATGAAAATATAGGTTAATGCTATAAAGTATAAACATATTACAAATATTACATCTATAATGTGTAAGTACATATGTATCATCTATATTAATAATTTCGTCAAGCAGTAAGGTAGACTCGATTGAAACCTAATCTTAATAATAAAATTATATTAATTAATAAATGAAAATTAATTAAACTTAACCTAACGTGAATAATAAAATAAAATTATATTAATTAAAAAATGAAAATTAATTAAATTTTCATCTAGTATATTTATAAAGTACTCACTCATTTTCTTTCGCTATTTCTTCGTCACTATTTTCATTAATAGATGCACTTTGTTCAATTTCCATATTTTAAACACTTTATATACACGAATTTTACGAATACGCAGCAGTGTGGCCACTACACAGACTCGAAATTTTAATGAATTAATATTTTCGAAAACAAAAAGACCGGTTAGGATTTTTTTTACGCATTGTAAGTTTATGAACAAAATAATTAGTTATCTTGTTCATATACGAAGTTTTTTTTTTGGGTTTAGATTTAATTCTAGTTTCTGCGAAATTACGGTAAAACAATTTAAAAATAAAAATATGACTGATAAATCAACAAGTTTTTATTAAAAATATGTGTTTAAATACAAGATTTTAGATCAGCTTGGATCATACTACTAGTGAAGACCAATCAAACAAGCCAAAAAACGATGGAATTTTTTCGATTAGTGACGAATTGACCACCTTCGGGCTACGTCATCAGGCCAGCTACAAAGTACCATAATATTGTATTGTCACTGAACTTATACATATAAGTATACAAATTTCATCTTAATTGGATGTCGAGGAGTGGTTCTAATGTTGATTGCAGGATTGACCTAAACAAAAATACATACGTACCTTTATTGCTCAAGTTTAAGAAAAGCTTGCAAAAAAGGAGGCTCCAATGCCTAAAAACCACCAAATGCATGTCACTGATGAGAATTACAGTATTATTTGATATTGAAATGAAACTAATAAAGAGGCTTGTTGTGCCCTTACCGCTTATTAATATCAAGAACTTTCTTTTCTTCATTTAACTGGAAGGCAGCTTCGGTTGGTACAATAAATGAGGTTTTACTCATTGTAATGAAGCGGACACAGTTATGAGTGACGAAGTATGCGACGAACGAGCAGAGTAAATTGTTCTAATGATAATACATATTCATTGCCGCGAAGACTTCTCAGACATAACGGTTTCAGAATCGGTGACCTACGGTGTTCCGCGAGTCGCGACAAATGTGTGGAAATTAAGAGTACATAACTGCGGAACCGCGAAGCTCCATCTGACCTTAATAAGGTTAAATAAGCTGTGCTGGTGATGGTGGTATTAGTGAATATAAATTATGAAGCTTACAAAGTTACGATAATAATTAAGGAATATGCTCAGAAACTTATGGCGGCGGGTTAACCACATACTTAAAATCTATAGCGCGTTTCGTTTGGCAAATAAATTAAAAATGCTGTAAGAAAGCTTACAGGAATTGGCAGACTTCCTAACTAAGTATATAGAAGTATTGAGGTTCAGGATTATTAGCATAGGACACATCAGTCAACTCCAACGGGTAAAAAGTATAAGTTCCTCGTATGGTGCTGACCTGTACTAAAATGAATTTGTGTACGATAAGCAGGTATCTGCTCGAATGATCCAACTGCGTACTCTTATCATATGTGTATAAATATGACATTAGTGTGTAATGATAACGTTTCAATATTGTTTCAGGAAGGAAGAAATAAAGATTATTTTTATGAATATTTGATAGGTATTCCATACCCTATTACTATGCCATATTCTCATGCTGATTTATTCTGTGATCAATAAATTAGTAACATTTAGTTTAAAATATTTACAACGTTTTCCAAAAGTTTTTATTTAACAATGCGTTAAGTATGTCAGATGCGATAAAAAGAATATTCTTCGTCACAATTCGTTTAAATGAAAATAATTTTACATTATTATCAACTACTCAAGTTGAATGTTGCTAATAAGTAAAGGAAATGTAATTACACTAGTTTTTTCCATGACTTCGTTCGCGTTTACTTTAAAAGTGGAGCCAAATTCTAAAAGTAGATCTTGGTTTAATAATTTTACTATCACAACCTCTTTGGTTAGTCATAACATTAAAACCGTCGCTATGGCAACCCCTTTGTTTACGTTTCGTTAATGGCAGTTACGTATTTAGCTAGATTTTGACAATCCCTGCGGGAACCGCACATTTCTCCGGGATGAAAAATAGCTTATGCGCTATTCCAGGTAGTATATTTTTGTGCCAAATTTCGTCTTTAATCTTTGAACAATGCTGTGATTTCGTAGTTAAGCTCTTTTAGACCACGCGATATTAAGTCAGTCTCATTAATATCTCGCGTATAGGAGTTGGGCAGGCGGACTAATTCGACAGAAAAAGCACGTTTGGCCTCGCTTATTGTCTTACGAACGTACGCCTTGCGAACTTGCGAATTTTTAGCTGGCGATATTCAGTGCGATTTAATAGCGAGCTTGTCTAGTTAGTCGAGACTGAATATAGCGTAGTATAATAAGCGCTATATTAGACTGTGCACCGCGAACAACAAGTTACGGTAGCGTCATTCACGTGACACATTAGTTTAACGTAAAAAGAAACGTGTACTTATATAAATTTGACATCCACTCGATATATGGAGCGGCAAGCACCTGCAGAGCCTCAAGTCATGACCTTGACGTTAATACGCAATATCTACTTGAACGGTCAGCGTTCCGTATTACAATGCTTATGTTGAATAAATTAATACAAGATATGAGGTGGCAAAAAATTATACGGTTGATATAGCCTAACGACAGACGTTTGGGCATACTGTTTGTTCTTGATAAGCAAGCGCTGGTTCGTTGTCAAAATTAAGTAATATCTGAGTGTGGGTATAATGATTACATCAACGGCCTGTTATCAGTTATTAAAAAATCTACATTATTTTAGTAAATGTACATAAATTGATACATGCACATTTCACAGCTATACTTATGTGTTTATTTTGGTGAAGCCCGTTTACAATGTTGCAATTTTTATTACAGACATCTCCGTTAAAATCAAAAATTAAAAAAATGGCAAAATCTATAACTACTCTCGGGAGTCCTAGTTATGTACACCTTTAGTATAACCTTGTGCGAAACGAACTAACTTTCGCCTAACAATTTTTTGGGGAAAGAAGAGAACTTGCTAAATTGGTATAAACTGATTTAAGGTAAATAAAAATAATAAGGTTTTCTGAATATTGCAATAGGTAGGTTGACAGTAGGATGGAGCGGGGGGGAGGGGGTTAGACATTATAGAGAAGGTGGGGTTGAACGATACATGTTCGCCATTAGGCAACGATGTCACCGCATCTATACATATATGTGCTCGCTGTGCGCCAGCAGAGCGACGAAACGGATACTCGCTTCACCTGCTCGCTTCCGCTCTCTAATTACAAGAAAAGCACAACTAAAACTAAATGTTATATTATTATACATTAATTGATTTAGATAATTATTAGTACACACAATACACACACTAAGTCATAAGAATTTGGAGATTGGAGTACTTAACTTTTAGTTTATGTGAGTTATTTGGAACAGGTTGTATCATAGCTTGTACAGAATTTTTAAAATAACGATCCAATGTCAAGTTGTTTGTCCATATATGGAAAGCTAATGCTTCAAATATCACGAGTCCGGTTTCAATGAGTGAGACGCTAGAACGTAAGCTACGGGATGTTGAAACAATGCGACGGTGTTGTACAAGTGCGGATCGGTCGGATGCGCGGGGGTCGTCGACCCTGCGCGCCTGCCGCGGTCTCACTTTCGATGCGCCCGAGGCCTCCATGATCCACGTGCCCGTGCGCAGCCACCGACGCCGTCGCTGGTGACGTCAGCGCCTCCAGGACCACGCGCAACGGTGCGACGCGACTCACCAGAGCGTGAAGTTGTTTGTGCTTTTCATTAGAACGCCCATGGGAACCATGCTAACGACAGAAGTCTTAGTCCTTTCCCTTACTAACATAGTTTTGTAATATTCTCATCTTTTAGTAGTTTCTGCCAGTTTGGTGAGTAGTTTAATAGGGACGATTTTTTTAAGTTTATACATATATTATGTAAACTTCTAAGTTGTAGTTGTAAATATCGTATTTTTTGTAAAATACGATATTCACGTTTATACTACGATATTCACCATGTATGTCACGTGTATCGTATTTCTTTAACATTGATAATGATTTTATAAATAAGGCCATAATGGCCTTATTTCTAAAAATCTCGACGACGATTATCAATTGCTAAGAAACTTCTAAATTCAAATTCTCTATAGGAAAATTGAAATAAAAATATGCTAATTAATTGCTAATCATCGTCGAGATTTTTATAAGTAAGGCCATAAGTTGATAAAATGCGATATTCACCACTCTTGTCTGATTTACGAGCTTAGACGTATTGGTACCTACCAAATGCCTAGGAACATATTGGCTCGAAGAAAGTGTAAAATATCACGCATTGGTGCAAATGAGAAGTTAAACAAACTTGTGAACTCTACTCAAACGAATATGACTGGGTGTTACATTTAACTGTCTACTCTACCAGCAGACCTAAAGATACTGAATGTGTTGACATGAAAAAACTTTTGTCTTCTCATTATTTATTAGATTGTTTATCTAGCTATTTTAGTAATACGACGACAGGAGTGACCGCAGTATGAATCATCAAACACTGTTAAACATCTATACGAATGAAATGAAGAATTAAACGCGATTAATTTTGTAGCGCTTTTCGTCTAAAAACGATCTGGCTAGCTGAACTTTTCCAACAAACAGGTGTTTCCATAATTTTAACTAGTCTATTAGATGTAGATAACTAGATTTTATTTTACTTGAGGTGAAATAAAACCTCGTTTACATCCGTACATTCGAACTCCCATTGACCTGTTGCCCCTACGCGACGTCCCGCTGTGCAAGTTACAGCAAAACTGATTTTGTAAAACGGGGATAGTTATATTTATGTAGGTACTTTGCAAGAGTAAATTTCAGATAGGCTGTTTGCTGGTAGCATATTTTTTCATCTGTATTACAAGCTTTAATAAACAAAATAAAACGTGCTTTCTTGCTTAGATCAAATATAAATAAAATTAAACAGAAGTGAAATTTTTATATGTTCAAAATAATATTTCAAATCAACTTCAAAAAACCAACATTAACGTATCTAAAACAATTTTCTTTCTAAATCTATCCGGCTAATAAGGCTGTATGAAAAAATATTTGTGCAATATTCAGAATTCCCTTTTACTGGCGCCACAAAGTCTACCAAGTTTCGTTAGCGATATTCAATATAACGAAGAAGACACGCTGAATATATTCTTGTAGTCCTAGAGTCCTTGGGTCCGCGGGTGATTTTACACATACAAATCTCTAACAAACATTTTCGAGACCAAAGCTTGTGGGCCGAACAAATATTTACCTCGTGTAAAACGGATCAGTAAACGAACAAGAAGGCAGTTTTAGGTCGTTGCGTCTTTATGGTGCCCACTCTCAGGTAGATTTTTTAGAACATCTACTCTTAATAGTATATTAACCGTACCGCATATCTTTAAAACCGATGAAAACGAATGTCGATATTGACACAGACAGTTGAGATATTTGTAAAATTTATCGCGACATTAGCGCACATTTGCTTAGCAACGAAAAACCGGCCGGTTGTTAAGGCTGTGGTCATATTACTACTATAAGCTAAGAGAACAGCGGATTTTTTAATGTTTTCGGTTTGGGTTCAAATATTTTTAGGTGGTAAACCTTTCAAAATCAGTTGATTGCCGAGATATTACTCTCACGGTGTGTGTATTCTCTGCGTCCATATAAAGCTCTATACATATACGTATTTATTGTTATACGTTATTTACAGATAAGCTATGTTTTTTGCTTTTCTTCAGTTAGGATTGTGATAATATTTCCGCTATCACTTATTGCTCAGTCAGGGGTTGAAGGAACAGTCTTAACAATGTTGCAGTAATCGCCTCAACTCGTGTAAGCAACCATTACACAATCGATTGCGTAATAGAAAGTTGTGATTCGTTATCAACCAGATGGTTTAAAACATTCTTTTACATGCGTCAGCCGACTAAATATTTCTGGTACACTAATAACAGTAAATTGGAAACGTAGCTCTGTTACTTAAAAATTGATTTTATCGGTTCTGATGGAGTGGGTAAGGATTATAACCACAATAATAATCTAGATCGCTTCTACGATTGTCACACAGTTCAAACTTTAATGTTCTGGTATAGCCCGTAGGTATATCATATTCCATGTTTTAATAAATTCCTACTAACGCCATTTTGAATATCGACTGAATATAATATTGTAATGAACTGAATATACATATGTATTTGAGATGGAATACGTAATAATTAAGTTAGTATGTACACATTACGCATTTAAATAAGTAGTGAGTTGGCAGTGAGCAGGCCGCGTAACGGTGTCTAGTATCGAAGTTGTCGGCGAGGGTCATCGGCGCGTGGCGACAATTAAAACCGGGATAAGTGTTGCGTATACCTGCGAGATGAGGGCGCCACGGTCGATACGAGGGGGAACCACCCGCGGGGAGGGGCCAGCCATTCGGTTAAGGAGTTTAGAATACAAGTCACGGAGTATTGATGTCTCCCGTGTTATTTTTATTGCGTAAAAGGCACAACTAAACAGACCCCTGGTCCCTTGTACGCCCGCCGCGCCATAGGTAATAGCTGGCGATAGTGAGATGCTTGATTGGAAGGTATATGACGGCTTTTAACGATCTATTGTCTATTCACAGGTAGCCTTTGTCTTGTCGATTTTACTATAGTTTTATTTTAGAACATGCATAAAAATGCCTTACTTCGTTTACGACCTCTAGACGTTGTTATACATTAGGTACATAAAATAAACGTTAATATGATAAAATTGTTTCAATTATGTAAATGGAATAATGAACTTCGATTACGGTGTGTAGAAAAAATAAGCATCTTTTCAACGATTTGAACATCTGCGTCACAAGATGTGTGGGTGTTGAGGCGGCAGACAGAGCGAGCGGGGGTGGGGCGGGGTGCGGGTGAGCCAACTCTTCATTCCCATTTAGCTACTGAATTGTACAGCGGGAGGAGGCCATGATTATGTTTACTAACCCCGGCCGCCCGCGCCCCCGGTCTACGCGGTCCGAATTAACACACGATCTTTGTCCCGAAACTCGGTCTTTACATAGCAACCCTGTCGATCGGTGTCGCTATGTGCGAAATTGCGAATGGCGGATATGTAAGCACTCTGTTTATCCGTTCGATTGTTAGAGAACCATACACAGAATTTAAAGCATTCTATTTCAAAATAACTTAGTTGACAAGTTGTTATGTGAAAGCTTGCTTAAAATTTAATTTGAATACTTACTGAAAACCATGGTCATTGCTAAAGCATTGTAGAGGTTTTTACTAACGTTGTCTATGGCTTGTAACGTCGGCCATTCATATAAAGACAAAAAAAAAAAAAAAAAAAAAAAAAACAAAATAAATGGACACAAAAACTTTGTGTGCAGAGATCGAACCCACGACCTATTGCGCTGAACACATTGGTCAAGATGTGTAAATTAATGTATTGTGATGTTTCAGATGTTCCAGTTTTTGAGAAACTGTGCCAGAAAGTATAATAACGTTCCTTGTTGTGTGGTTAAACCTGTTCTACTTACTAAACATGGCAGCGAAAAAATATCTTCAAATGTAATCTATAAAAACCCATATCCCATGGTGTATACTGCAGTGTTATCTGTTACAAAACTGGCGTATTCAGAAATAACTTTTAGCATCGTCTGTACCGATTTAGCTAGAAACTAGTGTAGACATAGTTTATTTTCATATAGTATAGGTATTGTGTTCTTGCAGGAAAAACGGGCTATAATACATATTTAAAAAAAAAAAAAAAAAAAGTTTTAAACTGTAAATCAAGGCGCGTGCCACACGGTGCGGCGCGGCGCCGCGGCCAGACGGCGGCCACAGCGTGATCAAGTGTTATGAGTGGAACAAAAAATATGGGTTCACTCACTGTATGATGTAACATGTAATATACTTAACGATGATATCGCTTGAGCATCAGTCCTGTGCTCATGCTACCTCGGAAGAATGCTTGTAAAAGTTACAGTACAATACGGTTTCATTTTTCTTGTTTCAAACCTTCAAAATCGATAATGAAATTGGGTCATGAAAAACCGACGAACGTCAAATAACACACTATATTCCAACTTTTTGTACTGCACAGAACAGGTGTAGAAAGCTGCATGTCCTTAGATAAATGCAGCCTTCAAACCTGATCTAAACTGTCGTGAAGTATTACTATAGTGTTATAATTGTACACAAAGTTGACCTACTGATCTTCTTTACGGTGGCGTTGGTAATCGTCTAAAAAGTCGACCGCGTCGCAACCAGCCCCTCTGACCACCGGGCGTGAGGCCTGTGTGTAAGTAACAGGCAAGCATATTATTTAACAAGTTGTACCATTAGTGGAAGACATAACAATCTCGACAACCCTGCTAAAAAAACATTTAGATTTGCTTAGGCAGGGCAATAATAATTACAATTTAATTTATTTTAGCATTTCTCATTTTAAATTTTGTAAACCATTTATAATGCCCTTATTTTTATGCCCCACCTGATATGTTCGGTAAACAAAAGATATTCCATTTAACGCCAAAATAAATGTGAAAATACATCATGTACATTGCCCTGAATCCAAAATGAGTAGCTTAAAGCACTTGTTTCATGGAATCAGAAACAACGAAGGTACCACAAACACCCGACCTGAGAATAAGTAGTAATGTGGTTTTCTACATTGAACCCGTCTGGGGATCGAACCCGGCACCTAAGAGCTGGCGACACCTTGAAAACCAGTGTGTTAGTACGCCACTCGACCACGAGGGCCGTTACAACTCGTGTTTAAGAACATTTGGGTTTTTAAGACGAACTAATCAAGATGGAGTAATCTTCATAAGTAAGTAATCCATATTAAAAATATCTTAAAATAAAAAATATATATTTTTTTGATAATGTTGTGCGGCGAAAAAAAATTGCAGCGTATATAAAATATAAATATAAAACTTGAAAAGCACAACATTCTGTCCGTTTATTCTTCGTGTTGTGGCGGCTACATACCACACGGGCGGCAGGGTCATTACCACGCGGCTGGGGGCGCGTTCCTGCTAGCGCCGAGCGCTCCCGACAACGTTTACGTAACACTGTCTTTATGACACCTCTGATTAATTTCACGAGCAACCCTTGAGTCCACGTCCTTCAGGTAGATTAAACTACTTCATATTGCGTGACCGAGACGTAAAGTTTAAAGATATTTCATGCAACTTAACGTTAATACTTCGGTTAATATACATCGTATTTTTTTTAACTGTTGCGCTATGTTACCTAGGTATAATTAAAAAATCTGGTTACGATCGAAGACTATAGGATTCAGTCTACGACAAAGATACAACCCTCTGACAGACAGACAAATGGACAGCGGAGGCTTAGTAATAGGGTCCCGTTGGCACTCTTCAGGTACGGTACCACTCATAATAGTGGTAATAACAAATTACAATTATCAAACTTACTACATTGAAATAAAGGCGTTGTCGATGTCAAACTAATTTATCTATCACTTCGGTGCAGATCCATGCAACATTATTAATTTTCAAAGAGATTAGAAGAGTTTTTTTGTTTGTTAAACCCGCTAATCTCTGGAACTAAGGGTTGAATTAAAAAAAGAAAACCTTTATGTAGATGATAGCCTGATTCATGAAGAGGTGCGTACTGGTCGCTATTTTTATTAAAAAAATAATATTAGGGTTCCGCGCAAAACACGAAAAACCCAGGAAACTAAAACACGCGGACAAAATTGTGAGAGACAGCTTTGTTCTTTGATTTGATTTAAAAAATACGACTCCGGCATTATAAATGATTTTCGAAAGTCCCATTTTATACTTTTGATAAACAAAAATTGCATGGCATCTATGAACTGATATGAACGAAACTTGATTATCTTATATTTATCTACACATTGTGTAGAGCCAGCCATGTCCGGTTTAGATTAAGACTATTTATCCTTCATCAAGTTAGTTCTTAAAACATTCTTCAAAGGAAATTAATCTAATAAGCTATGACGTTAATCAATGGAGTATGTTCATTATAAAAGTAACGCTTGTGGCTGAACAAATACAAAAGTTTCGAGCACACACAGCGTAATAATATAGAGTGGTACCCGCGTCTGCGAAGTTGCAACCGCACAATGCTATTCAGGTAGAGGGACGAATAATGAAAGTCGATGAGATGAATGTTTCGGTTTAATTAGAATCGATTTAAGTCGCCAGCTCGCTGTGAGCTGGCTTTCGTTGTAAAATGTTTGAATACGACAATATTTCGTCTACAGATACGAAATTTGTTCTTCATAAATAAAACAGTTTAATTATGATACGTAGAACACGGATAAAAATGTTAGTGTGTCACATAACAATCAATTCAATTAAAATTTCTTTACTATTATAATATTTCAGTTTGATGCTAACATTATATTCGTAAGGAAAATATATATTTTTTTGTAACTTATTTACTGTCCACCTAAGATCTCCCCCGTTTGATCTTTTCAGATTATAATTAAGAACTACAATATTTTACAAGAGTTTGGGATTTTCCAGCGAAATGCAATTTATCTGATTAGTAATATTTTCATCAAAGCATCTTAGAACAATATGCTTATTTAAATGTGTTTACATAGATTACTCTTATCGTATAGGTAATCACGTTTATCTAATCTCTTGAATATAATATTCTTAAAGGCCATATTAGCCACCAAATAATTTGTAACTAAGTAATTGAGCAAAAATTACAATGGTAACTTTAATATACTTAAGCTAACAATAGTATACTTCCGGAAACCATATCAAGTAAGGGGTAATGTATTGAAAAAACCATGTCTTAGTGACTATACTGATGATGTCATTCAATAGGGTCAGACCATTGAGGCGTACGAAACAGGGGTCTTTTACAAAAAGATTAATAACGGCGGACGAATGGGTAACCTTGGTAAGGAATGGAGAGTAAATTCATGACACGTGGATTTTAAGGAAGCAAGAAACTACGTAATTAGGTATTTGTTTTGTTGTTAGTTGCCAATTTTGATGGTAACATAAAAGATGTTGTCCAAGGACCCGTGCGCGAGTCACAGCGCGTATCGGGGCAACCGCGCGATCGCGTGAGCCCTTGTTGTTCCACAATATTGGTATGGTGAGACGGTGGATCGATTCCAAGTGAGTTTACGAGCTCGATCATTATCTCTATCAACATTTCGGTAACGGCTTCCATCGGTTAAAATGTGGACTGGTTTTGACTAGGTCCCTACAATAAGGTTCTTTTTTACCAGTGTGTGCTTAAGGAACTCTATCAAGTTATTTAAATGGACTCCCAATGATTTTCTTAATACGTTTTAATCGTTTAGTCCCTCTACATAAGTTTTATTACTTACGACTTTCGTGCAGGTTAGAAGGACAATTGAGTTATTTAAAATAGTGTTTTCGCTAGTGTTAAAACCTAAATCGAAATCGTCAAATGCATTCAGACTTTTTATTACATGGCAATAAAACTAAAACAAGATGTTTCACCGTGTGGCTCTATTATAAAAACGTTGTAGATTACTAGAATTACGTTACGAGCGGTTTTACATAAAATCTCGATATTCAATTTATTTTTTGCAACTCGACAATCGTGCGTGTGTGTTAGACACGGCTACACGCATAGAGTTTGTTGAGATTTTGAGGTTGGAATACTAACACCCGCTGAGCAATCCTTATATAAAGCTTCGATATAGGATACTTTATAAACTCTATTAATAGAAAAGAATCAAACACGCGTTAATCCACATGGGTCCACGTGACGCCGACGCCATTGCAGAATATTATTAACGTACAAGTAGTGCCTAATACTGGTGTCTTCGTCAGTCTATGTGCGTGACTGGTCGGTTACGAAAATCAATATCAAAACAATGTCTTATTATAAACTTGGACTCCAAGGATATTACGGTTTACATGTAGACTCGTATTCTATGTCTGTTAATATACATGTTTTGAGATATAATTTGGCAGATCATAGTCAAGCAATAGTATTTTATGTATTAGTGAATAATAATGCGGCTCTCGTTTTCAGTCAATTCACAGTTATTCGAATAGTCAGAAGATCGTTAAGCACCTGAATATGTATTGATTTCGAGTACAATAAAAGAAATACAACATGCACTACAAAACAAGGAACATGACGTTGCACTACTCTTCTATTTCACTGCGCGATTTCTGTCTCGTACCTATGCTGCGTTGTTTTATATCATCTTAGGCGATTTCATTTTGGCGTTGAAAACTTTGACCTTGAATGATGGTGGTAAAACCTGGAGTGTACTTACTTTGGTGCTTATCAGCTAACTGTATAAGAGGTGTGGGAAGGTCTCGCCGCCTGTAGAAGCACATGACTTTTGCCTCCACGTTCCCAGACGGCGTCTTGTTCAGCTCCTCTATCCGTCGGATCTGGTACGGAGACGTCGACGACGTCTCGAAATAGACGCAGTCTGCAGACAAACATAATTGATATTGGTTAGATAGGATTCAACCTGTTACCTGTCTCACTTATTAATGTATACAGGGCTACGGTTAAGTGTTTCAGGAACAATCTGGAGTATTTATGTGGTGTGAATATTAACTTTTAAGAAATTGGGTTTAGACAGTTGCTCTTAAACAGTGGTTTTTTAAATCTAGAATTGGGACTATTACTAGAACTTATCATCATCAAATTAGAAAAACTATAATTAAGGAACATTATTATGTAGCACATTCATGATATGTACTTCGAAATATATATTTCAACTCTAGGTGTGGAGTAGTTGGTGCGGAACGGACGGTTGCTGTTTATCCGTACCGACGATACTTATGTTGGTTGTTGTGCCACATGGACAACTAATGTAAATGGCGCCTTTTTACCGCTACACCGTACAACACAACTAAATAACACGCGCACATAATGACTCGCCTCAAACCTTTCATTTCGAACCGTAAGCGCGTTAGTTTTGGACGATTAACCTTCTGACAATACAAGTAATTGTTGTATTTAAGAAAGAATACAATAGAGACGTGGAGCATCAGCAGGCAAAAATAAAGATAACTTATGTTTATCGTTAACCAGACTTTTGATTATTAAGATTACTGCATAACATGTTGCATTTCAAGTAAATTAAATGTAAAAGTTTTTAGTCTTACTGGCACATTAGTTACATTTTTAATGTAGGCAAGACGAACGGCTAGCAATATTCATTTCTGAAGATTAGTTTTTAAGCCGAACTAATATGAAAACTCGGGCCGGTTTATAATTACCACAAAATAGAATACTTGTTGATATCATATTTCGTATGAAACTTTCCATTATAGTGCGATCGCGAGGTGAACTAAAATTAACTTACGATGAGACGAATTCACGTGTATTAGGTACGAAAACGCGCTATACTTTTTTTATCATTGTGATGCAAAAGGTTATAATCCTATGTTATTTATTATTTCTGGGAAAAGGTTACACATCCACAAAGTAGTGTAGTTAACTCTGTAACCCCATGGAGATAACACCTATTTATTAAGTGACATTACGATTACATTTAGATTTGTCTCATGAAAAACGATTCAAGGCGTCCAATAAACAGTAAAAGGGATGTGAAAAATATAATTCCTGAGATGCGTCACTCGTAAAACGCACGAGTGCAAATGCGGTCGACCTGGCATTTACAAGAAACAAAACCAATGTTTATATCAATAGGCATCTGTACTAGCTATACATATGAACGTAATGCTCATCTACATAGATATATGGCCGGCGAACGCGAGTGTTGCGGATATATAGGTACGTATGATATTACTACAGTTATGTATGTGTGTAAGTTGGGGCATTATGCGGCTGATAGCGATGTTAACGCCCGTTCAGTTTTGCCAAGAAGTGTATTTTTGGAACGTGTCAATAAGTAAGTGTATAGTAAATTTAGCCTGGACACGTCATCACAGAGGGCGGAGAATGATTGAATTCTCACTGTGTGATTTCGCGTGGCAACGTTTTACTTTTGTTTCTTTTGTATAATTAATTAATTACCATAACTGGCCTCAGGGTCACCTGTTAGCAACAAACCGCGTAGACAATTTTCAAGATTTAATATTTTATCAAAATACTAGCGGTTCGCTACCCGCGACTTCGTCCGCGTGTTTTAGTTTCATGGGCTTTCATGCTTTGCGCAGACCCAGTTATTTTTTACTTAAATATCAATCTAGAAATAAGTGCGTTTCAAAACAAAAAAATATCTTCCGATTATATTAGTATAGATTTTAAAAGAACATGGCGTGGCCTACATTTTAGGTACTTGAGCTAAACGTTAACTAAATTATTTTAGGAAGCAACTGTTTTAGGTATATTCTTGTTACATAAATCGATAACTACAATAATATAATTCTAAGTTTCAGTTACTTCCTTAATACTAGGTACCTACTGCACTTTCTTGTGTAAACAAGGAAAGTTGCCAAACAAAAAAAGCCCTTGATAAACTGAAGCAGGTTATTATTAAGTATTGCCTCCTACTAAAGGTCGTCTTTGTTTAGTGTTTTTGCACTACTGTTTTATGTTACTTGAGTGTTAATTTAAATACTTCGACGGGCCTGTTGGTCTTGTGGTTAGTGACCCTAACTGCTAAACCGGAGGTCGTGGGTTCGATTCCCACCCAGGACGAATCTTTGTGTGATGAGCACGATCATTTGTTCTGTGTCTGGGTGTAATTTACCTATAATATGTTTGTATTTAGAAATATATAAGTATGTTTATCAGTTGTCTGGTTGCCATAGCACAGGCTCTGCCTAGTTTGGGGTCAGACGACCGTGTGTGAGATGTCCCAAGATATTATTAATATTATATTATTACTTCGGGCCAAAAATCTTTAAAATTACTCGACAGGTTTCCTTAATTTTATTAGTAGATTTGTTCTTTCATTTGTTCTTTGCTTATTAGTGACCACATAATATTACTATCTGTGTGGGTGTCGGAATATTTATTACAACAATGATTTTAATATGTACGTATGTATGTAGTATGTTTGGTATGTATATATGTTTGTTTAGGTCCAATCTTGCAAGCTAAATTAGAACCACTTCTTGACATCCGATTAAGGTGAAATTTAACATTTAACTTAAGTGGGTAAGTCCTGTGATAATACAATGTTATGGTACTTTCAAGCTGGTCTAATAATGGAGCCAGAAGGTGTCCAAAGGAACTCTATAACAAAACTACGCAATCCCATGATTCATTAAAAGCTTTTGTTTTAAAGCCTGGCAGATTTAAAAGCTAGTGTTTAAAAATACTTTTTCAATATACCTAACCAGCTGTATCAGTATTCGTTTAAATTGCTTTAAACTTCACATTAAGATACTGCAGTTTTTGTAACGTCAAGGGGTCGGTCTCCGGAGCCCGAAAACATTATCGAATACTAATATTGACACTTAAAGATTTCTGATACACTGTTAATACATTGTTATAAGTCCGTATCGTGTCATAAATGAATTTAGTGCAAATAAAACTTATTTTCTGTATTTTTAAACACCTAGGTGCTAAAGTAAAAAAAAAATACAAATACAGGTAAGTATCTATTGATCATTATGCAATATATTTAGTTTAAATTACGTTTTCATACTATAGAATACCTAAATAGGTGTGGAAACAATAGATAATTTAATTCAATGCCAATTTCAAAGATTTATTCCGTTCTAATACCAAAAACTAATACCACTGGTATTTGTTTCAATTCATATTTATTTTCTATTCCGAACGGGTACCATTGTTTAAACTAATACCAAAACAAGTTTA
Source organism: Diachrysia chrysitis (assembly GCA_932294365.1). Lineage (NCBI taxonomy): Eukaryota > Metazoa > Arthropoda > Insecta > Lepidoptera > Noctuidae > Diachrysia > Diachrysia chrysitis. The sequence continues at coordinate 8,606,301 of OW028661.1, forward strand.
AGGATATAAGGTACAGTCAGTGAAAATGCTTTGTATGAAATTGTAAGATTTTAATTAAAAAAAAAGAGTATCTTAATCCAAAAAATAATATTAACTTTTAGACGTTTGTAAAAATATTAACAAACGTCTAGCTCAATAATAAAAAATGTCTAATAATCAACATTATTATAATTTTAGTTCCTCCTAGTGCATGTGCATAATATCTTTGTTGCAAAAAAAACAAAACAAGACCAATTTACTTACAATAAAAATTACAAAATATCTCAGAAATTCAACCTTTCGCGCAGGTAAAAAAAATTGCAAGATGATTCACATAAACCTGTTCTGTGACATAAACTATCTTTGTGTTTGTAAAAATATTGGAATGTCGTGAATTTGGAAAGTTTTAGAATTATATATTATTATAACAATAATTTGATTAGGTTTGACTGAGCTGACTGTACCAAATTCAAGTTGTTGGTATTCGTTCGCACATTAAATTTAATTATTTAAAGATTGGTATCCGTTCGGAATAGAAAATAAATATGAGTTGAAACAAATACCAGTGGTATTAGTTATTGGTATTAGAACGGAATAAATCATTTCAAAGTTCAATCAATGATTATTGTAATTATTATTTCAATAGGTTGTGAATTACCTATAATTTATGAATAAATATAACAAAGAAATATGTCCTGACAACGCTGATACTAATGTACTGATAACACTAACTATAAGGTCTATTTTTTTTTTCACTTTTTTTTTTTTTTATTTAAAAAAAAATGAAACGATGAAACGTGTGATTTGATTGTTCAAACCCTGTAACTTGATCGTCATTTCTTGAAACAGATCGTTGAAACATTAGGTAGGCATAAGTAAGACCACGTATAAGTAAGAAGTCTAAAATTAGGCTTATTTAAATCGATAACTTGTAACCATCAGCGTCTCCGAGAACGGCAGTTAATAGGTCGAAATTTGTAAATGAATAGATTTTGGTAGCAAACCGTTCTAAACTTATGTCAATAATTTGAACTAATATTATAATTTTACAAATGTTCCACATCAGGCAAAGGTATCATTTTCTTTAATTCTCGTACAGATAAAGAACGCCTTGCACCAGAGCGATTTAAAATAATTCATTATTCATCACGATGTTTTCTTTAACCTTAAGTACCTAGGTATATGGCAACAAATAAAACAAATATCGATTATAATAATTTGGCCTTGAAACCTATTATTATTTGTTGTTGTTGTTCTTTGTAAAGATTCTTTCACAACAAAACCATTATTAGATTTTAATAAATAACGAAAGGAAACGTTCTCACGTATTTTCTCTTTACTAATATATTTAGAACAAGTTCGAAAAAGCTATGTTAATTCTGTCTAGATAAGACGAAGTTAGTTTGTCGAATTTTTTCAATAATGATGATATAATTAGTGACGTGGCCACATACCGGACCATGTACATAATATTTCTACCATCGCAATCTGAAGAGCAGAAGATTTCAGTAAAAAACTCCTTTAATGATAAAAAATTATCCTGAACTTGATAACAAGCACTTTTTGGGATAAAAAAAAATGTCTTTAGGTTTAGACAAAAAGAATTCATCTAATATTGGAATTTCTTGGTTATATGAAAACAATAATGCCTGTAACGCTTATTTGTCAGCATCAACAATAGAGGAGTACTACGCAGTCTGGCAACGGTGAGCCGCGCTGTGTTCGTCTGTCTGTCATTTCGTGGTCGTTTGTGTACGCAACAAAGCGCCAGTGTCGGTTTGTTCACTCAATGAACATTTACACTTCGGTTACAACACGTGGCGAGCTGGCGAATGAATTAAATGTATCACAAATATCCAATATTCTATTAGTATTTCGTTCTGAAAAAGTACATACATTGAAGGTAGAAAAAAACGAATGACAAACTAAATATTGTTATAGGATTATAACTTTTAAGTACTGTGTTTGAATCAGTAATACATGTAACTGTTAGATTTTGCAACAGCAACAGACTAAACAACGTTAAATGTTAAATACGGTAAAGGTTTATAACATTCCGCTAATAATTTGCGCAATTTAGTTGCTTACACGCGGTTATTGCACTAACCTCGGGTATGTGACATAACACTAAGCACCTCTTATTTACTCTAACAGTCTAACCATGTGGATAACCGAGTCATTCTTAAAACCACAAACGTAAGTAAGTCATTTTACTATTTTCATTTATACTGTCTGTACATCCGTTCAAGTTTACGATCTCGCAAGCTCTAGTGTGTTTTAAATAAATAATAGGGGGTAAAAAATCAATGGACGGCATCTTGGTGCGACGACCGACGAATTTTGTGTCAGCGACGTCGAAAGTAAGTTGTTTCGCAGCAAAACTGCTATCTAAAGAATTAATATAAACAATAGTTTAGGCAAATATACTATTGAGAAACTGATGATGACGAGTTGATTTAACTTTATTATATTTCGAAGTTAAATAGAGGTGGGAAAATGCGTTTTTTTAGGATTTAATTTCGAAATACTTATCGATCTTTAGCGTCTTATCGTTCATATTATGAGAAGGCAGTTCATGAATGTGTAAGTAAGTATGTATGTAGTTTATCTGGATAAATACTATGTATTTAATTTTTGTTATCTTTCCTATCCATTCAAAAAATTGTCGTACCTATAATAACTTTAATGCTGTAACTTTGATGTTGTACAATAAAGAATATTCTATCAATTAATCGAAACTTCAGTAGCTACTAAATTAAAAGTTGATCAATTTCTGACGCACAATACTCTCGGTGAGTGAATACATTTACTTTTTTTATTACGCGTAGATCGCAGGGTGTTTCTAATATGGTGGGTGGTGATTATAGCATTACCCACCCAAGATTGTAAGTCTATGGGGGCGTTTCGAAATGGATGTCTAAGGGCTGTTGTGAGCACGTGAAAGGCAAGCGTTGTCTGTATGTAAGCATTTTTTATATATTTGTGTACGTCTATTTAGATTTGTACATTTTAATTAATTACATATTATATTGATTGAAGCCCTTTCGAGTTTACCGTTACGGGTCTCAATTAGGTATACAGATTTTTGTGATTACTAACTTTTGCTAATTTGCAACTAAATAAAAATGCACTTGCACAGGTCATATCGGATTAGTACAATATACCGAAGAGCGCACCTATTTTACCTGAAAATATTTGCATAGGCCATGTTCTATTTACTTTTATAATAACAATAAATTTCCAGCCAAAACAATAATTTATAAGTATGAGGTATAAAAAGTATTTTTCCGCGACGAGCATGATTAATAACAAATGTAATCATTATTATTGTACCTATATTAAGATTTTGTGTATAATATCGGTATTTACACCCAAACCGATTTACTGGGATTCTCAGTGTGCGATTTAACTACGTATTTTTAGTTATTGAATGTTGAGATAAGACGTTGATAAGCGAATTCAAAGTGACAGTGTGTGCACCTTTAAACATGTTGTAACTAAGAGAAACGTAGGGTTTGCGTTTCCGGGTAGGGATTTGAGCGAGCTTTTTATTAAAATATATTTCGATTTAAACGCAATCTCATTTAAATGTTTGTTGGTTTAAAATCTTTGTACCTATCAAGGCGTAGGCTGTACTAAATACTATTAGGTACATCTAATTTCTATAGACGATTACAAGATCAGGATAAAACGGTTGTAAGTAAAAATCTTCTCTAAAATAAAGAAGACGATGAGCTCAATAACATAACAAAATCTGGTAGCTACTAGTGTCAATAACAATAAAGATAGTTGTGCAGCGTAGGATGAACAGTTCCACGATAGTAGGTACTATAGAGTACGAAATAAGAATCCGTCCGTAAATTCAATCAGCTTATCATGTTTTTGTTGATAGGGGACTTGTTTAGGGGGCTAAGCGGACGAAGTCGCAAGCGTTCTAATAATAGTAATAACATATATTTCTTGGTTCAATTAATATAACGACCCATCCCGTTATTAGAATGGATTATAGACCCTACGCTTGCGTGTTCTATACATACCCATTATATGTATATGGTAATTAATATACGCTTATTATCACTGAGTGTAAAAGTAGATCAATATAAAAATCTAAAAAGTATAGGAATGTACGTATTACAGGCTTTGTAAGTGTGTGGATGTTTGAAGATGTCGACACTGAGCCGCCTTGTATTGAAGGTTTTCTTAACAACGGATAACCCCTTTTTTGTCAGCGCTTGACACACAAACAAACAAACTATACGGAATGTTGACCTTTTTTCGGATACCATTACAAGGAAAAAGGAAACCTCTCGTAGGACTCGCTTTCTTTAAAAAAAGAAACATAATATTGTAAAGAAAATTACGCAAGTAGGCGAAACTAATAGGAAATCTGTTTTCTTAAAAATAAAAACATTTTCTACGATTTTTTTTTGAGTCGATTCCGATTTTTTTCCTTGTATTTAAATTAATACTTTAGAAACCAGGCGACAAAAATATTAAGTACGCGCCTTTATTAATCCGCGCAAATTTTTGATAAATGAAAAATCTAAACGGATAAATCGAAATTAAATTCAACGCTAATCCTTTTAATGAGGAACTAATTAGTAATTTTGTAACTGTGCAGTTGACTATACGTTTCTGTGTGTGAAATTACGTCATGTGATTATGGCCTTACTATTATTATTAGCGCGATATAAAAGAGGAAAATAGTAGTAAGAACAATAAATTAGTAGCTACCTACACTACATCTATATTTCAATAGGAAAAAATATTAACTGAATTCTATAAAACTTGATGTACTGGTTAGCACTAGATATTAATACTCAGGTAAGGTGGTTTGGTTACTTACTACCTATGCTTAAGTAATAGGTCATTGAACTCATACTTTCACATGACTGAAGGTTATAAACAAAATGAGAAGTTTTATGTTTATTGTCAAAACTATATAAGTATAGGTAAATGGTTTTGTAGTAACAAAATGTAGGAATGTGTTTCTTCACTTTCAACACATATTACCTGATTATTATTATTATTTAATTATCAGTAAATAGTTAAGTAGCTATACTGGCATTATTATTACAGTATTTTATTTTGGAGACCAACTGCTAACATATTCATCAATACAATTATAGCATACTAGCAACCCACCTTGGGTTCTCAGGGGTAACACAGCATATTCTGACACAAACTGGGAGCAGCCTGTTTTTACATAAAAACAATATAATTAATCAAAACTGAATATAACATATACATGGGACTAAGAAATTGTAGCTACATAATGGCGGGACAATTTTTTAAATTGTTCAGTAATTTCAGAGAATACTTCCTACAAACAAACTCACTTTACCTCTATATAATATACATACCTATTATGTTATACAGTTTGCTTAAAAAAGTATCTTAAAGTTATAAAGATGATCAATAAAGCTAATTCTTTTTTTAGTATGTTGAATGTTCTGAATTTATTCATTACAGTAAAGTGCAATGATCTCCTCTAAAGTACAGATACTTTATTTAAGCATTTCATACATAATAAAAATATTTAATTATCTAAATTAAAGTTTTTTTTTGTATTTATAGGGTAACATTGACTCTTTATTTCGATAGTGTCCATAACATATTTTACGATAGTGATTCTGTCAATATGCATATTTTTTTTTACTTAGAACTAAACAGATTAACCAAAACTGATTACATTGTGTTAACCTTAATGTCCTAGAGTATATATGCTATTAGTGCTTGGATTATTGGATAATGAATAGGATCATAGCAGATATGAAATTTTCTGAACAATTTTTGTTCTTATAAACTAAGTTATGATACTAATAATACATTATATTTAATAACTGTTATTAATACATGCCCATATTACCTAATATAGAGGAACTGACACGGTACATTACCAATAAATTAAAGGGAGAAGTTTTATGAACTTTGCAGACCACTAGACATTTTTTAGGAAATAAAAAATTTAAGTAAGTGAGAAAAGAAAGATTCAAGGTGTTGAATGTAGGTCAAGTTATTCTTTGTCAGATACAAGGGTATAATGCATGCAAGCATTTTGAGGTCACTACGAAAACAATAAAAGTTATATGAACATTTTACAAATGTATTATTTTTGATTGACATTACAGATCTAAGGGTTTACAGATAGTTTTTCCTTGGAACTGTAGTTTTAAGCAGGTCATTAAGCATAGCAGTTCATTAAATAAAACAATAATATTTAATATCTACACAAAGAGTTCAAGAAACTATTTGAGTAGCACTATATTATAATTATGATAGGAAGTTAACAGAAAAGGAAGAGCTAATTAACATTCAACGCGAGGACCGCGGAGCGCGGCACGAGGCGCCCGCGACCGGGTCCCGCGACAACACCGCCGACGCCGAAGCGCCGGTACTAACATACCAAACATCATAAACTAACCCCATATAACCTCTAATACAACTGCATCTATTCCTCAACAAATCTCAGGAGGTCTCAAGCCATGCTCGAACCTCGTATATATCGAAGAATACCACGAAAATGTTTTGACAACATCGAATATAACCTAAAATCTCGTGTCGAAACCATCAAACAATTCATAAAAAGCATCAACGCTGATTGATAATTAAAGGCGCTTCGTGTCTAACCACCCGCACGCAGATACGCAAGCCGATACAATGATACCTAGATGCAAATGCTAATGTCCTATTTGACAAAATTTGGTAAAATAAATATAACTCTTCCGCAAACAACGTTTGCCGCGATAATAAACACGCAAAACTTTGGATTTGTTTAAAAACAGATGAATAAAGATATGTAACTAAATGAACTAATTAATACGAGCAATTAATGAAGGTACGACAATCAAAGCAAAGCACCGCTAGTCGGCTGGCGGTGAACCGGCTACAACAAAAATAACCAATTATTGCCACTTACCGCCGACTCTGTACATATTCGCAGCCATTTTTATACACAATCACTATTCATTAACACTTAATTAATCTACATCTGACACAATTAATAACTATAACACTATGTAATTGAGCTTTTAACAATGTTTTTCATCACGTTAACTCCGGACGCCTTTCGCTGATCGCCATTTTCTTTCACACTACTAATTTGGCCAGTGCGCAGTCGCACTTTTTGGCGTAAACTTCCTGCTCTTCAAACAAAGCAATGACATGTCATTAATTTTTTATCCACTAATTATATTAGAATGTTTGTTCTTTTACCATTAAATATGAATTATTTTACAAATAACGTCCATAATTGAAATATAATTTACTATGTCCTAAAAATAAAAAAATATTTCATTCAAGAACGTTTCATTACTACTCAGAATGTCCACAAGTAGTCCGTAAATTCCACTCACGCATTTCATAATATTGACATAAATTTAACACTTTACGTTTGTGAGCACAGTTTTCACGTTAATTAATATTATTATTGAATTAGTTTTTAGTTATTTATAGTGTGTATTTATTTTTTTCCGGCTTTTTTTTATTCCAGCGTGTGTGTAAAGGAACGCGTCACTAAGCATCATAGACGAAGACGCTGAAGTTGTCTATAGATATATTTCTTTAGTCTATGAATAACAACAGACAAAACCATAAACTTCGCGTGGTTTGTGATAACAATTTAATAAAATTTATATCATCGCTGCGTATGTCCAAATATTGAATGTTATAAAATAAACGCAATAAGAAAATATTAGGCTACAAGTAAATTTGCTGCGTTTGATAAAATGACGTGGCCATGGTGACAGCTGACTTGTCTATGACTTTGACAATTGCCAAATCAGCCAGCCTCTCCCGTCTGCTGAAAATTGTCGTAAAATCTAAATAACAACTAATTTTTGAATGAATAATCAGTGAGATCTTAAAGTGTTGCATATGTGGCTTGACTTGAGTCGTCGCATGTACACTTGGTAAGTAAATTACAAGAGTAGCATCCGTATTTGTGTATAAAATATGCTGTTTATTAGAACTGCGAGTTGACGATGAAGATGTTTCGGTTTTAGATCCTCATTATGGCCACGTATGAGGAGTTCATTCAACAGAATGAAGACAGAGATGGTATACGGTTCACTTGGAACGTGTGGCCTTCTAGCAGGATTGAGGCTACGAGGCTGGTGGTCCCACTTGCGTGTTTGTACCAGCCGCTGAAGGAAAGGCTAGATTTGCCGCCGATTCAATACGAACCTGTGCTGTGTACCCGTAATACATGCAGGGCTATCTTAAATCCCATGTGCCAAGTGGATTACAGAGCCAAGCTATGGGTCTGCAATTTCTGCTTTCAAAGAAATCCTGTAAGTACTGGTGTTTGAGTAGTATATTTATATTCAATTGTCTGCTCTTCCATTTTAATATTTGAAGCAATATTATTCTAATTAAAGTATATATATAAATAAAATGATTTTGTTCTACATAATTTAGTTACTTTACTAACATAAGTAACACATAATATGCAAATACCATTACTGAAACACATAATTAATCTTGTTCCAATTTTTCAGTTCCCGCCACAATATTCAGCAATAGCGGAACAGCACCAGCCTGCAGAGCTGATCCCCAACTTCTCCACCATAGAGTACACAATAACTAGGGCTCAGACCATGCCACCTATCTTCCTGCTTGTAGTAGACACATGCTTGGATGAAGAGGAACTGGGAGCTCTGAAGGACTCTCTCCAAACATCTCTCAGTCTTATGCCACAGAATGCTCTTGTTGGTCTTATAACATTTGGCCGTATGGTTCAAATACATGAGCTAGGTGAGTTTAATTTCAATTAAGAATCCATTTAAATTCTTTTTGGATACATCAAATTCTATTTAATGTTAATAGCTTCTCAGATGGAGTCTATACAAAAAGTATTGGTCCCAAAATGAAATTTAATATGCAGTGACTTTAGTCCTATTCAAACAAATTAAATGTTCTCTAAAATCTTTCTTGTCTGATACAGATTTAGGATTCCCGCTGAGGGAATATTAGGAAAGTAAACACAGAAAAAGATATCCCAAAAAAAATAATAGTTTAAGTTATGGATAATTAATGACAATTGTACAAATTAGGTTGTGTAAAGTTCAGATTTAGATTTTTACAGTAAAACTTAGATGGTTTTTTGGGAGGGGGCTTAAGCTCCTGGATCTGCCACAAACATTACATTATGAAGTCAATTTTTTTTTATTTTAATTATTTTTGAACTGTTTTACTAATGTTAGTTAACCTGTAATGTTCAACTCCACAGGTACAGAAGGCATATCCAAATGCTTTGTATTCAAAGGGACCAAAGACCTGACAGGTAAACAGATTCAAGAGCAGTTAGCCATTGGCCGTGTGAATGCACCAAATCCCCAGCAAAGACCTGGGGCTCCAAATCCTCAGCCTCCAGCTCACCGCTTCTTGCAACCTGTTAAGACTTGTGACATGGCATTAACTGACCTTCTTGGTGAGCTGGGACGAGACCCATGGCCTTTAGGCGTCGGAAAAAGACCTTTGCGTAGCAGTGGCGTCGCTCTCTCTCTAGCTGTCGGCCTCCTCGAGGTCACCTATCCTAACACTGGTGGAAGAATCATGATGTTCCTTGGTGGACCCTGCTCTCAAGGGCCCGGTCAGGTTGTCAATGATGAGCTAAAGCAGCCTATCCGTTCTCACCACGACATTCACAAGGATAATGCGAAGTACATGAAGAAGGCCATTAAGCATTACGAAGCTCTGTCCCTGAGGGCGGCGACAAATGGTCACTCTATCGATATATACTCGTGTGCCTTAGATCAGACTGGTCTTATGGAGATGAAGCAGTGCTGTAACTCTACTGGGTAAGTAGCATTCTCTAATAACATGAACAAAACTGATATAGAACATATCTTTGGACTTTGATGGATGACATTAAAAATACTGGTTCTTATTATAATTTTTCATGTTAACCATGAAACTTTATGGTTTATTTCTTTGTCGTGTTTTATCGCCAACACAGACAGGACAACCCTAATGTGCAAGAGTTATGTGTATCATAACATCTTCGTCACTATTGCGTCATTCAATTCAAATGGTGTAATTGGCTATCAAGGTTATTAAATTTGTAATTAGAGATGCCACTCTCTTTTAACTGTCCATATACTATCTTCACATTCAGCGAGTGTACATTCTAACATAATATGGTTTTCTTTAAATTTGATTTAGTTAAAGATTGCTAAGTTAATTGAATATACTATATTTATAGCTTGAATTATTTCTTTAACCCTAAACTTACGAACTTAAATTAAGGTATTGTTAGAAATTTAGAATGAAGTAATATAAGGTGAACTGGATTAACGTGATGAGTTTTAGAATATTTTTACTATGGTACAATTATTTGTACTATGACATAGGCAATAAATGAAACCAAATATAAGAACTAGTCCACAGAAACAAAGAAAAACGGATTTTATGTTAATAACGCAAATAAAAAAAAATGAAACGTTTTAACAATATTTATTTTCGTTTGCACTGCGTGGCTACATCGCTTTTCTATGTTCAAGGATTAAAAACTGAGCAATTACTTAAATTTGTTTGAAATGAAAACCCTTTTTATCACTTTTTATCTAAACACTGCACCGATTTCTTTATATCGACGGCAAAGACGGTTTCATTAATTGCCCATGTCGAATTTATACTGTACTAGCTGTCCCCCGCGACTTTGTCCGCGTGTTTTAGTTTCAACGGTTCTCATTTTTGCAACATTTTTCATTTATGCTCCGCTCCTTTTGGTCGCAGCGTAATGTTATATAGCTTATAGCCTTCCTCAATTAATGGGCTATCCAACACTGAAATAATTTTTCATTTCGGACCAGTAGTTCCTGAGATTAGCGCGTTCAAACAAACAAACAAACTCTTCAGCTTTATATATTAGTATAGATTTAAACTTTCACTAAAAATATTACGTGGTCAATTTATTCAATACTCTATGCAATAACATGTTTATTTATTATCTTTTTACAATACTTAAGTTAAAAATATAATATTTACAGAGGGCACATGGTGATGGGCGACTCATTCAACTCATCGCTGTTCAAGCAGACATTCCAAAGAGTATTTGCCAAGGACCAGCGGTCTGATTACAAGATGGCATTTAACGGCACACTGGAGATCAAATGCAGTAGGGAACTCAAAAGTGAGTATAATTTGGGTTTTCCAGTTACTAGACTCCTGTTACTAGATTGTATGTAATGAGTATGAATGAAACGCAAATCAAAGAATAGGATCAACATTTAATGTTGATGGATGGTGAAAAAGTAGATGGAATATGTATTCTGTGCGGAAAAAGAACCGTCGTGAAGTAAAATGGAAGTAACATAAAATTAATAACTAACATAACATTAATATCATTCCATAAAACAATTATGAAAACGGCACCTGAAAACATTATGATTTAACGTATTTTATAAATGTTCAGATGTTACACTCGCACTATGATGACGTAACAGTGTTAGTATACTTCCTAAAAACAGCTATTTTATAAAATAAAATTGCTTAATATTTTAGTTAACACAACACATTTGTTCTAGTATCGGGCGCGATCGGTTCGTGCGTGTCTCTCAACGTGAAGGGTCCGTGCGTGTCGGACCAGGAGGTCGGCATGGGCAACACCTGCCAGTGGAAGATGTGCACCTTCACCCCCAGCACTACCATGGCGATATTCTTTGAGGTCAGCTATAATAATAATAATAAATAAATTTAACTGAACGAGAAGGAAATAATCATTTGTTTTTAAATATGACCGACAATTGAAAAAGTACCGAGTAATATCAGCAACTGTTTATTTATTTATAAGTGCAAATAGTAATATTAATATTTTTTTGTTATTGCAACCATATTATGGTGACTCTATTTGAGTACTAGCGGACACTACTGGGTGCAGAAAAGCAGCGCCTCATTAAAATCATCCCTACCGTTTAGGAGATTAGGGACATACCGACTGCAACTACCGAGGCCAAAATCAAAATATTTTTGTTTCAAGTAGGTAGGCCTTTTCAGGCACTTTCAAAACGTTAAATGACTCTAGTTACGCGGATCAAATCAAAAATTTTACTCTCATGGAGAAGAACCGGCAAAAAACTCCATAGGGAAACCAATAATGGGAAAAGGTTAACCAATAGTGTTGTAAACCATCCAGGAACCTACATAAAACCTATATGAGATACACACACAAAAATTCATTTCAAATCAATCCAGTTGTTAAGGAGAAGTTTACAAATACACGTACAGAAGAATTAATATAATAAAAAAAATACTTTAATGTCAGTACTTATGTAATTATTTTTAATTACCTTTACATGGTTATTTAAATTTAAGTATGGAAGCATGCTATAAATCATATAAATGTGTTAGCTATAAATATGTATTTGTAGGTGGTGAATCAGCACGCAGCGGTCCCGCAGGGCGGCCGCGGCTGCGTGCAGTTCATTACTCAGTACCAGCACTCCAGCGGACAGCGCCGCGTACGCGTCACCACTGTAGCTCGCAAGTAAGTTATAAGTATACTAAGGTTTACTGAATACTACACGACCTACTGTGTACCCCTGACAAAGCGAAAGAAAAATTAAATAAGCGGCCTTGTGTTGTTTAAATAATTAATTGATATTGGTATCTCACTCAATTTTACCGAACCGCATTCTAAAAGTGCCTTTTAAGACGCCTTTTAGTTGCCGGGTAGCCGGTGCTAGCGAATTTATTAAAAAACAAGCAGCAAAGTAAACTCCTTCTTCATGCTGCAATGTGCAAAAAAATCTATACTAATATTATAAATGCGATAGTAACTCTGTCTGCCTGTTACTCTTTCACGGCTAAACCGCTAAACCGATTTTCATGAAATTTGGTATGGAGTTACCTTGAACTTTAAGAAAGGACATACGCTATAACCGACTTGCGCGTGGGCAAGGCCGCGGGTAAATTATTATGAACCCCGTATTTGTAAATACCTCGTTATTTACCATGTTCCTGTTTGACACAATGAAGGTGTGACAATCGCCCGAACATAACGCAACTTTAAATCGTCTTTAAATGTCTATCTGTCCCTATTTTACACTTTAAAGTGACAGGGACAGCATAAGACTTAAGAATTTGAGAAAAATGTGAACACAACTAAAATGAGCAATTCTTGGTCACCAGTTGGGGCGACGCAGCGGTGAGCCTGCACCACATATCGGCCGGCTTCGACCAGGAGGCGGCGGCCGTGGTGATGGCGCGCCTGGTGGTGTACCGCGCGGAGCTCGAGGACGGGCCCGACGTGCTGCGCTGGCTCGACAGGATGCTTATACGACTGGTATGATAAGTTTTACGTTTTTGGGTTTATTGATCATGTTTTGTTTAAGCCAGATACCTTGTTTAAGGCAAGAGGCTTTAATATAGTTTTTATTCTTGTACGTTTCTAGATACTGACAGTATTAATGGTCTTTTATTTAATGCTGTCTTAATCAATTATTTACAAAACATTAGAGCCTCTGCACACCGCTTTTAAACGACGCGTGTTTATTGATACAAATTCGATACGCACGCGAGTCGGACAAATACAAGCGCAAACAAACTGCCATGTGGAATTAAAAACGAGCGTGTTTGGAAAACGCGGTGGGCATAGGCTCATGAATCGTGTATTTTGGAATTAAACTGTTGCACTATAAATGTAAAAAGGAGCTAAAAAGTAAAAGAAAAATGTGCATATTTATTATAGTGCCAGAAGTTCGGCGAGTACGGCAAGGACGACCCCAACAGCTTCCGTCTCTCCGAGAACTTTAGCCTGTACCCACAGTTCATGTACCACTTGCGGCGCTCGCAGTTCCTTCAGGTGTTCAACAACTCGCCCGATGAGACCACCTTCTACAGGTAACAACCTCCGTGCTTTAGCTACTTACTTTGGGTTCAGAGCAATGTATGTGACGTTGTCCACATTTATTTATTATTATTTATTTATAAAGTACGCAGATTCAGCAAACCACGGGTAAGCGCGAAACGTAATCGACCGCTATTGTTTTTGAAGTGAAAACTTCTTTAAGCGCGTTGGGCATTTTTTGACATTGAAAAAAAATATGGAATTCGCGACACTGTTACCGTTACCGACCTCTGTATATAAGTATGTACATATAATTGTGTAATGTAATTGTTTAAGTTTTCTTTTCCGTCGGCACTCCCGGAGTACGACTGTTTTTTTTTGTTTTTGCTAACGTGCTACTTTCGTGCGATCGATTTGTAATTAAGTATAGTATTATGAGCGAGATAGCACGAGTCTTTGATGTTCTTGATTTTAAATTCTATCATAAAGCCTTAAGGTTTGCATTTGATTAGTATTGACAGGTTTTAATCGCCGTTGGAACAGTACATAGCCTGTCAACAGTCTTTTAGATTTTACTGTATGTTACATAATGTTGTCGCGTTTTCCCCAGACACATGCTGATGCGTGAAGACCTAACGCAGTCGCTCATCATGATCCAGCCGATCCTGTACTCATACAGCTTCGGCGGGCCGCCCGAGCCCGTGCTGCTCGACACCTCCTCCATACAGCCCGACCGCATCCTGCTCATGGACACATTCTTCCAGATACTCATATATCATGGAGAGGTAATCATCACAATAATGTGTGGTTTTAAATTTTTAAGTATTTATATATGGACATTCACGATCGCGCCGTTTGGAGTGGCCTTAAACGCCTTGGCAAATGGAGGGACGCATACCAAGTAGCACATTCACATTATATTTTGGTTTTATACCACGCTATTTAGTCAGATGGCATGATCGTAAATTTAGGTTCATACAATGTAACAATAACTTCCGGAATTATAGTCAATTTAGTATTACATCCACATTTTAGTGTTGAATATTCATTCGGGTAAGGAACCCGAAATATGTGGTAGCCCTACCACAAAAGCATTCTCAATGAAGGTTAAACAATAACTATCACTTAGATATACGAAAAAAGTTACCACATAATGGTTTTGTATTAATTTCCTTCATTTGTTGAATAGACGATAGCCCAATGGCGCGCGCTCCGCTACCAAGACATGCCGGAGTACGAGAGCTTCGCGCAGCTGCTGCGGGCGCCCATCGACGACGCGCAGGAGATCCTGCAGAGCAGGTTCCCCGTGCCGCGGTACATCGACACGGAACATGGGGGCTCACAGGTAACAAACTATGAAATATTCAATCATGTTGTGATTTAATTTTAAGCCCAAACTTTCCCACTGCAAGACAAAACCTTTCTTTACTCGTTCCACTCTTTTCAGTTAGGGCCAATGAAGGCTACGGTTATCAATTTCGCCGCCAGAGGCGCTAGTCGCACGTGATATCAGAAAATGTCAAATTCTTTAATTTGTTGGTGGGCTTTGACATTGACAGTTATACGTTTTTTTTTTTTTTTTTTTTTTTCGGTTATTTTAATTGTATACTCGGCAATACAAAATAACTCTATGAAGCAACCTAGATTGCTAGGTTAAGTATTGTCGATAAAAGATCAAAGTAATTATTTTATTTTCAATATATCAGCTACTATAAAAATTGAGTACGCTAGATCAGATTACTTTCGTACCTTGCCCTGGCTAAATAATAAACAATGGACATTATATGAGCAAAACTTTCTAATGTGCGACGCCCGTGTAAGCAGCTGCAACAATATTCAGTGATTACGTCAAGAATGCGTATACAGTATCGATAAAACGTTGAGTGCAATTTCAAAATACAGACACAATAGGGTTGAATGACTGGCTATGAAAAGGCAAAATCTAATTAGTCCGTCAGTTAGATAATAAAAAAATATTAGACACGTATTTTTTGCTTCTTCAAAATGAGAAAACACTATGTAAATAAAGCTAATTAAAGTTCAGGATTGGGGGCTAATGACGTCATAGTTGCTTACAATATTATACATATAAATAAACTTTCCTCTTGAATCATTATCTATTGTTAAAAACTGTTTTTAAATCCGTTGCGTAGTTTAAGATCTAAACGTACAGAAAGCAGGAGCGACTTGGTTTCACACTATAAAAAGAAGTTAGAATATTTTTAGATAAAGAAATAATTTATTCACAACTTACATGTAGTTTACGATATTTTTAAGGTAATTCAACACTATGCGGTCCGTTAGACTTAGTATTACTTGCGAGTATCCTCTCAAGCATATCGGTCACTTTCTGTTGAGACTTTAGGAAATTCTTGAAATGCGTATCATCGAATCTCGTACGTTGTTTCAGCTTTGCCAAAGGCACTTGGTGTCTTGGAGCTATCTCCTGCTCACAGCAATTCTCTGTGGTGACTGTCTTAAACCATGTATTTCGAGGCCAAGTCTCAATTCTTTCAAGTTTCTCGTGAAACTTTGTGGCCAAATACTGTGGCTCCAGACGCTCTTGCTCTGGTTGCACATATGGCCTTTTGTCACTCGATCCCGCTTGTTCGCGTTTATATCCACCTTCATGATTAATCCCCGGAAAACTCATACCACCAAGGTTGCTTAAACCACCGGTATAAGTAAATTCTCGTGGATGACCCTGTTTATTTTGGTTTATATTTTCGCGGTAACTTGGACGGGCCACATTCACTATGTGATCCAGGTTTTCTGAATTTATATTTAGTCTGTCACTATGTAAATATTTGTGTCTATCTGTTTCTAATCGTATCTTTTTCATGAATTCAGAGTCCAATTGATATTTTTCTCTATGATATCTGGGATCTCTAAATTTCTCGTCAAATCGTTTTATACTCTCGCGTTCCTGTTGCTGTTTTCGTTTGTTCATTGGACTTCTAGTTGACACTATGATGTGTTGATTCATAAGTTTCATAGGCTTCGATATTTGAATGGCTAGCGGTGCGATTTCATCGGAATTGGTCTGTATAGTTATGGCACCGGATCCATAGTCGTTTCTTGGATTTTTGTTCAGTTGCGGTACGTATTGTGACACTCTGGCTTTTGGCAGATTAGCTCCAGAACTTATAGGAACGGGCATCACGCTTGGCCCATATGGGCTTATCTCCATCGGCTTAACGGAGCCAGGTTTAAAGATAGGTGGAGTTTTTATAACATAAGGGTTAAATCCCGCCAATACGGGTGGAAATGTGTGTAATGGAAATTTTTGTCGGTTGCTCGGAATGTAATTTTTCGTCGTCTTAGGAGGACCGACCGTGGTCACCTTCGTACTGTCCTTTATGATCTTGAACTCGTTAAACATTTCCATAAGTTTTTGTATAACTTGGTTATTAGCTTCTTTGGTATCTTTGGCAGGGGTTGAAGGTTGTTCTGAAAATAAAATAAAATTATATGATGCATAAAAAGTCTCGTTACTTCATGATTGTACTATGTAATTATTTACCTGTTGTTGTTGTCGTTTTAGTGCTTGTGGATATTGATGTGTCTGTTGTAGATGATGTAGAAACATTCGCATGGATAGTCGTTCGCGATACAGGGCTGACAGTAGTACTGCCTTTCCCCATGTCCCTTAAAACAATTTGCTTAACTTTCTCGGCGATCTCTTTAATTACATTAGCTGGTATGACTTGCGGTTCATTCATGTTAATTCCGAAGTTTTGGAATTGTTTTAAATCCTTAACGTCTACTGGTATCGGCTGCAGTTGCTCGTTGTTGATCTCAAACTTTTGGTTTTGTTGAGAAATACTTAAGTTTGCAGGCAATATTTTTAGTTGATTTCGAGAAAGTTGGATCCGATCAGTATTTTTAATAACAGCAGGCAAAATTTTAAACTGATTTTTATCAACGCTTAAATTTATGGTTTGTTTATTGTTTGTGGTGACATGGGGCGCACTCTCAGGATGATCGTTATTCAAATTAGTCATTTTGATGTGTTTAGATTTGCTCGCTTCCGCCTGCATAGCTTTATATTGTGCGTTAAATAAACCAAACTTTTTCGCTAGTTCTGATTCGTTTGATTCCGTGGGTTGTTCTACTTGATTGCTTTTATTTTTGGCATTTTCATTTATTTTCATAATTTTTATGGAAGGAAGCAAGCCCCCATATTGGTCGTTATCTGACTCATATTTTTGAGCTAGTTTTGGATCTATTACTAGATTTTTAAAGTGATTGTGGTCCATATCGAAATTCTGGACTAGTTCTGAAGAAATAGACTTAAATTGGTTGTTATCGATTATGGATTTGTTATTCTGTTTTGCCACTTTTATAGATGGCAGTACAGCATCAAAATAATTGTTTTCGAAAACGAAGTCTTGGTTTGGCTTAGGTGTTTTTACGTCTGCAGGTATCACTTTATTTTGATATTGGTTTAAATTAACAATAACGTTTTGCCCCTGTCCAGTTTGATTTAAACTTAACTGTGTTATTTTAGGTTCGTTACTTACATCTTTATTTCTTTTTGTGTTTGTTGGTTCTGATTTAGGTTTATCCTTTAACCCCATATTTTGTTCTTGATCATTTTTGTTTTTATTAACTGGCAATACCAATTCTTTTGTTTCATCTTTAACTTGGTTGGAACTCATTTCGGAATCTTGATTATGGTTTAAGGTTTTTGAATTGTTTCTTTGATAAAAATGTTCACTATTATTTTCTTGTTCTTCGCCATCATGGACATTTTTATTATTACTTTCATTAAAGTAATTCGGAAAGCCGTTGATATTGTTATTTGCTCGAAGTAGTTCATCAAGAAAACGTATTGGACTATTTTTTAATTTTGAGTCGACGGATTTAGTCTTTACTTTGAGTAGTATATCTCTATATGGTGTATCTTGTATTTTATTAACTTGTTCACTGTTCTCAGTAGCTCCTACAGACGGCATTATACTTTTGATTTCTTCTGTACTCTCGGGATTATAAAATTTACGCGGATGTAATTTCTTTTGTATATTTTCTAACTGTTGATTATTTTCAAATAATAATTTGTATGGTATACTCGTGACATCGTCTGTCATATAATCATAATTTAGTTTACGTGGAAAAGCATTTAAACTTTTTAAATCTTTTGCTTGACGTAAGTCGTCATTTGAAGTTTGTTCTTTCTTTGGAGTATTTTTTAGCAGTTCTCCAATTTGTCTAGAGATTGAGTTAATGTATGGTTCTGTCGTTATTCTTTGAGTTGTGGTGGGAACAGTTTGAGTCGCTAAATATTCAGCTATTATTCTACTGATATATTCCATTTCCATAGAATGGACGTACCCATTGTTTTTGGAAGTATGTGTGTTTACCGTAGTCACATTTTTCGTTTCGGCTCCTTCAGTACACGGCCGTGTCGTAGCGACTTTAGTAACAACCTTTTTAGTGTTATGTGTCAACTTAGTCCAAAAGTTAACCATATTATCCATAGGCGGTCGGTTTTGCATATATTCAATTTGTAGACCGCTGTTTTCTTCGATTTTCGTTACATTTTCTAAGTTATAAATATTGTTGATTTTAGTATTTGTTTTTAAATTCTCGTTTAATGTTTGCAGTTCTCGTAAAAAGCTTGCTGTTTGATTAAAATCGAGTGTAGTATTTGGGATAGTTTTGTTATCGTAACTTTCTGGTACTCGTAATTCTAGTTTTAAATAGTCTCCAACCTTAATATCTTTGTCTTCACCTTAAAATAATGTGTAATAATTAGTATTTATATTATTTGACTGAAATCACTATTTAAGTAACTCACTTTTTGTTGTCGAAGACATTCCCAACGTTTCATTAACATCTTCCGTCGTTTCATAATTTTTTCGCGTTCCATTGCCAGTTTCTGAATAAGAGTTTAATAAGCATGCTTGTCGGAGGCTTCTAAAGAGGAACATACAACATACACATTCAAGGGTGTTATAGAAGGATATACATATAATAATTTTAAATAAGCGTTTAGCCCAAGGATAGGATTTTGATTATTATTATTAGGAAAATAAAATAAATTAAATTAAATAGTGCATTAAAACAGATATTTAAGTGCAAACAAGATTAATAATATAAGAACAAGTTACTTTTAAATACAAACTTTTTTCGAAAATGACAATATTGGTAATAACCAGCCAGGTGACTAATGGACTAAGTGTACACATGGCAGGGTATTCTTGATAAAGTAACAATAAAACTCACTCATTGTTCATATCATAAATGTTGACATTGTGTCGCCGCAGTTTCTCCAATGTGTTTGCATCCAAATCTTCCTTTTGCAATCCATTTAACAACAACACACATATTACATCTGAAAACTATCACATTTTAATGGCGCACATTTCCACAGAGCGATGTAAATGAGAAGCTTAGATGCCGCGTGAAAGGGGTTTTTTATAACGTAATGTTTAATTGAGAACATGTGTTATTGGAACCTTTTATCTGGACTAAACGTTGTGAGCCCTGACCGTGGACGTGTACGATTATTTCACGTGTGAACATACATGATATTGCAACGGCAGTCAGTATAGTTCGGCACCACATTTCGTTATCGCTGTGAATCGTTGAACGTTTTCATTGTTTTGCCGAACGAGGTGCGGGACGTGTTCGTAAAGAATGGCCGACTGGTCCGCTGCCGCTATCGGAGGTGTCGACTTCGTTTTGCAGGTGGCGACACCTTGCGACAAATAAATTTAAACTGTATGTTGACATCAGAAAACTAATAAAACCGACATGCGTTTTAAAGATAATTTTAACACGTTTGTAGAGATATTTTGACCTGATTCGAAAGCATCAAGTCTTTCCACTGCAGGAGTATAGGTTTCATAACAAAAAACTTAACTCTCCAAAAACATTTCCTGAAAATATAATATTATGAAGTCAAAGTGTTACGAAGTATAGAGTCATTTGTTTGTAATTTCCAAGTATTACACAACTACTTCACCTTCATTACGAACTTGTGATTACGTGTTTAAACTACATACAATGACCCCCAGTTTCTGTAAGGTTGATCAATTAATTTAATCTTTTTTCAAATCATCTGATCACGACTGTGACTGGTTGAACAAAATACTAACAACCAATCACAGCGCTTAACATGTGGTTTGACAGGTGATGGTTACTTAAAAACTTAAATATTATCCCCTATTTCTGAAATATTGATTAACACAAAAATTTGTTTATCACCTGTCTAACCTCATGTTAAGCGCTGTGATTAGTTGTTAGTCTTCTTGTCAGCTGATTTGACAAATGATTAGTTTGATCAGCCTTTCAGAAACCGGGTGTTTATCTACAATTTCCTTAAACAAAATTATCAAAAGTTTCTTCTTAATGGGGAAGAAGTATTTAATTTTAATGTTATTTGTTCCAGGCTCGGTTCCTCCTGTCCAAGGTCAATCCATCTCAGACGCATAACAACATGTATGCGTACGGAGGGGTGAGTACAAACACCAAATTTTACTGCTTCTGTCTACATAGAAATATAGCACATTCACAGTTAAACGTACCTACTAGTCAAATAAAACAACTTTTGTTGTATTGTTATTGCATGGCGTTGAGCCTTGATAAGATCTTTTCTTTTCTAAATTAGCATGGTGTTACAATGTACCATCGACGCATGGTGTGAATTTGATTTGTTTTTTTTTGTTCCATCATTGTTATGGCGAATACCAGGCGATGCCGATACCATCAGCGGTAGTGTTTCTTTTTTAATTTTTACATTGGTGTTGGGTGTCTAACGCTGATATTCAATTCTAACAAAGTTTTAAGCTTCCATATGTTTAAATGGAGACGTGTCACTGGAAATATTTTAATACAATACAAATAAAGTTTTTAGGTACTAGTTTAGAGAAACGTGTTCTCCGTATTCTGAAATCGATCTAAATTATTAGGATACATATTCCTATATCGGCTATGGTTTTTTCATGTGTTGTTAAAATTTGTATTATTAGGTAGGTTATTGTTTAAAAATATTTATACCAGTGATTACGTCATGCTTTCAAACTGCCCTTATTCCGAGCTTCTAATTTGTTATTTTTTTGTTATACTTTCTTATCTACATAACAGAAAGTATATACAAATTGCTAACGTTCCACGAGTTGTGAAATACCCACCTACCTACCTATACCCTTCTAGATTTTACCGTGATCTTTTGCATTTATGCATGCTGGCTTCAAATCTGTCCTCCAAATCTTTAATTATAACTCGTGGTACGAGAGCCGATATGCTTTGCAAGTTAACAATTTCTTAATATTCTAATCAAACGCTGAGCTTTAATCGAACAAACAAATACAATAATACTATATAAGGTCGCCCATACACAATCGTATTTCTAAGACTACGGCTGTTTGTGGTCGGTCTAACACCTAACTACAATGCTTTATTTTAAGCCTTACAATCCCAACTATGGACTGCGCTTTAAATACTAAAATTTTCAGGGTGCCATATGGATAAGATTTTCTTATTAAATGAAAAATAAATAAGTTCGGGTGATACAGGGTTTTTCAAATGGATACAAGATTTGCTTTTAGAAAATTCTTCTGTCATTTAACAATATGGTAAAGTGTGTTTTGTTCCCAGTACCTTACTACACACACATTTACAATACTTCTGAACTAATCAATCACAATAATTTGACAATCAGGAATTAGACATAGGATTTAGTTAGATAAACATTTGTCTGGTTTCAAAATAATGTAGGCTTTAATGGAAATAGCAGTTAAACTTTGTCCATTACTGCACACTATTCTAATTGACAGTAGGCAAATTTGAGGATAAATAAAATAACCTTTCCTCTTGACTTTGCTGTAGCAATGTCAAAAAGACGTTATTTATTTATCTTCATTTTTTTTTATACCCTGGGGATTTATCTTCAAAAATGTGGTGATAACAAATCAAACTGTTTCGAAAATACGCTACTGTGCAAATGCCGTACATTGCTACTGATCTATCTTATGGTGGTGGTTTGATTCAGTATTGATACTATACTAATTATAATCTAACACCCCCAGGACGGTGGCGCCCCCGTGCTGACAGACGACGTATCGCTGCAGGTGTTCATGGAGCACCTCAAGAAGCTGGCTGTGTCGTCTACAGCTTAGGAAAAACAAAATGGAGTCTCACATTACTGTCAGAACTGATAGCTCGGGTCTCATTTCATCTCCAACTTCCTCCCGCAAATACTTCCATATAGTTTTACTTTTACATCACTTACATCTAAACACACAGCTAGATAACTTGAAAAAGATAGTGCCGTCTCGCTCGCTCTAGTGGCTACAAAGTCGAACCGAGATGACGATAACGAAAAATTTCATATTGACAAGGCTGTATTATATCCTAATTTCAAAATACAGTATTATATTACAATGGATGGTATATTCGTCTATTTTTCTTAATTTGGGTTGTAGTTTGTACTGGGCTTTTACTATATAAATGTATGTAGCTCTAAAAGCATCAGTTCTGAATATATACAGTGTGTGCGGTCCATATTGTTTTGCAATTTAAGTTAACATAATTTTCTACTATACGATGTAAATTATATGAAATTAAAATGTTTATGAAATAACGGTAATGTTTATTTATGGTAATATTAAATATGTATAATTTAATTTCCTATTATTGGTTATAAATTTATCATTACTTCATTATTTTGTCAGCTATTAAATGTAAGTCTTCGCTACAATGTAGATCGTGTTTATTTTTTAGAAAATTTTCCTTACTTTAAAAATTCTCTAAATGATGTGTTTGCCAATGTTACAAGGGGGTAAAAAACACAAATTTTGTACAAAAACAATATTTATTCCTAATATCTAGACACCAATTTGAACCTTCTTATACATTTACAAACTGCTATATTATTATCTACAATAAAAATAGATGTAACCATTTATACATAACACATTATTTGGTAATTTCGTTAAGAAAATTAATTTAAAATAATATAAAAATAAGTAACAGGGTACAATCAAATATTTAGTGTTTGCTGAGCAAACTAAATGGTCCTATATTTTTAACAATACAAAATACAATCTAGTAGATAAAGTTGATATACTTCGCGCGCTGCCTACTTATGTCTAGCTTTTCCCAATGTTGAAGTCGGCTTCTAGTCTCATTGGATTCGGTTGAAACCCGTATTTCACGTGGCATAACTTACTGTCTAACCTCTATCGAAGGTTTTGTCATTCTTTTCGTTTTGGATTACAGCCAAAGTCACGTGACCGACTGTTGTAGCGGGTAGTTAAATAGATGGATTAAAATATTCATCGATACAAAAAGAAAAAATATATAGTAAGTGGTATAAAATAAACCTAAGTAAATTTTACAATATTTTCCCGTAAAATATCAAGTACCTACTCAATTTCCATGTGTCATGTAAGCAATAACGCGAAAGACATTATAATGACTAAAAGATTACATTTTTAAACTAATTTTTTTATAGAAATATTAATTAATTATAACTTTACTCAATATTGGAAACACTAAAATAAAGGCAACTTTACATTCGGCTTCTTCAAGAGAGACAAACTAGCTATAGTTTAAATATATATTTATTTTGTTAATCTCCTTCTACCAATTCCTTTTATTTTAAGAATATCAAATTATGTTCATGCACTTTGCTAATACGTTCTATACATAGCTACAGATAGCAGAACATTAACTTTTAACTCTCTAATATCTATTCTTGGTTGGAGTGTGCAAGGCGATAATAATTTTGAGCACAGTGCATTATGTTCTCATCTAGACATACTGCTAAACACTAAATATGTTTTAACGTTACTATATTTTACTTTAGACAGAGTTCAATAATTTAGATAACAATTGACATTCTAATTACCTTATAATACCGGCCTATAAATTTCCCACTGCTGGGCACAGACCTCTTCTCATGTAGAGAAGGGAAAAGCGTTGACTAAGTATCTTAACAACTTTATAACGGGAAACTACCAAACTACTAGTCTTTTTTAATATTCCCTACTTTGGAAAGAGGGGAGGGTGTATTTTAATAGTGATATTACACACAAAGATACATTTCTATAACATGCTCGTGCTTTAATCAAACTTTAAAAACAATCTCTATAAGTTTTTTATATACATCCCTGTTATATGACAAATATTATAATTTAATAAACATTCTAGCCTCCTTGTTAGACTAAGAGAAACATCTATTGATGATAACTAGAGAAAACCATTAAATGCAAAATTTTCCAGCAATTTGTAATAAATAGATACAATTATGAAGATACAGTACATAGTTTTTTCTAATAAATTTTTAACTTAACATTTAAAACAAAATTACTACACCATTCTTAGAATTAATACTAAAACTGCAACTAAACTAAATAATTACAAAACACTAAAACGACACTAACATTAATCGTCAAACAACTTGAATAAAATTCATCGAAATTACGGCTGTTTTTTTTCACACACACAAACACATGAAGTGCGCTCGGAATCCTCTACAATCTCTCTCATTAAATATCATATTTCAAGTCGTTTACCGCTAAGTGTACACCTAATAAGTAAAGTCATTTTAGTGTTTTAAACATCACGACGGCTACATCAAAACTAAATCACTGATATACATACACAAGAGTTCATTGCTTCTTATTGTATAGCCCATACACGATGAGAGCGAGCAGCATCATTAGGAAGTACTTAATGTACGCGGTTCAGGAGTGTGGACGTCAGTTAAGGAAACGGATGGACATCTTCTGCTCGACGTCCGTCCGCTCCAGCGCGTGGCAGAACTCCTCGAAACAGATCATTTGATCGTTGTTGGTGTCAGCTTCCAATATCGTGCGTTCGGCAATGCTGGTTAGTTGCTCCTCACTGGGAAAGGAAAGTAAGTTATTTAATATTCTTTTCTGCGTATTGACGTACTCCTAAGATACATAATTATGATTTCATTTTATCGAAACCACGGGGCACGCGTTTATAAAAAAATTGTTATAAATAAATGACTGCACGGATAGCCACCGTGGTACAGAGTGGTATAGCCACCACGCCAATTACCTAACCTATCAGCATTTTGTGTGATCCACAAATGCTTGTTCCAAGTCTGGGTGTTCTTTGTGCATCTGATTTAAATGTTTTAAAAACCCCCCGCGACACAAGGATTAAATTCCTTAGTGCAGGAGTCGTTTTTAAAAAAAACAATATATTTTTTCTATTGTATTTATTGGTCCTACACAGCCGTTTCCCAAGCCTACCTTGAGAAACGGCTGCCGCGACGACTTGCGTACCTAAAAAACTAAGTACCTAAAGCAAGCATTTCATAGCAAAATATGAAAGTTTGTGAGGTAGAGAAATTGCCCAGCAGTGGGACAAAATAATAAAACAACGGTTTCATTTATTTGGTTTCAGAATGAAGAAGACATGTTTCAAGGAACTATTAAGAATTAGATTTACGACATTGTTTTTATGCAGTATGCCTTATCTAAATCTGTTTGCTTACGTTATCCGATAACACGACATAAATAATTTATAATTTAAATAAAATAGTGCCTATATTATTTAGAGAATATGCTGATTTTGATCAGTTGAACTATATTTATTGAACTATATACAGAAGAAGTTTGTAGCAAAAATTTACAAACAAAAAACCTCAGTGCTTTGAAATAAATGTGCTATTTATTTTGATTTATTAAAACAAATATATTTAACCCAAAATGTAACCAACAATTTTGGACTTTATAAAAATATACATTATATCTTTGTAAAAAAGGGCTTTTATCAGAATAATTTAATAATAAGTCTTACCTGATGTTAGCTCCAACCATCATGTGTAATATTGCCAGTAGTTCATCCCTGGAGATCTTGCCATCATTGTCCAAATCATACATGGAAAATGCAACTGTAATCACATACAAATAGATTTTTTTTTAACTTGGCATCAGAAAACGATAATGTACATTATCTTCTATTATATAATATTAATCTCAAAGATATGATTAGGTCTTAATAATTATATTACTTTTAGATTAGCAACAACAATTTGCAGTTTTTAGGTTGGATGAGCAACAATTTATTTAATTATCATTCATTTTGATTAAGTAAAAAAATCCTGTTTATAAAAAGTATGGTTCGAGAACTGATACTTGATTGTGTATAACTGGTTAATCTAATGTAGCAATAAAACTAGCCTTAATTTTTATAATACATGAGTAATGATACCTTAGCAAAATAATAATTTTTAAACTGAATCATACAAGAAGTGAAGACCCAATTAAAAAGGAAAAAAGTTAGAAATCCTTCAAAATATAGATTTAAAGGATTTTACTTTAAGTTTTCTTTTAATAATTACAACTTACATCTCAATTTCTCATCTCTGCTATTAAGTTTATTATCCTTATTCTTCCGTATCGGCCTGAAGTGTGCCAGCACCCTCATGAACTGCAAGAAGTTGACCCTGTCATCATGGCTTTCCGCAAAGAATGAGTGGACAATTCTCTCGCTCAAAGGATTGATAGCCAGCTCTGGGATCCTCAGGAAATCCTCCCTGGAGAGAGTGCCGCAGTCATTCTTATCCAGTGATGTGAAGCGGGAGTATAGCCGCTCTATTTGGTTTGGTGTGACTGGAAATGTATGAAAATTTCGGTTTTGATCTGTATTTAAACACTTGTAAAATGGAATACATATAAAAAATAACTCTAAATAAAATATGAAATATTCATAAAATTAAAACATAGTTTTAATCAGATAATTTTTAAACAAAACATGTATGATGTACTAATAAGTAGCCAAACAAATGAAACGATCATCAGCTGTTATTTGTTTATACAAGATTCACCACAAAAAAAAACACTTTTTTCGCATTTTATGGCTAAGATACGCGTATTAATATTAAAATAATATAAGAAATATGGAGAAGAATACAAAAACTAATATTAAGTAATTTAGTATTAAGAAATACTCACAACCAGTCTCTTCCTGTATTTGAGCAATTTCTTCTTCACGTAACAACAGAGATGATTTGTTACCCATATTGGATGTGCTCGATGTTGCACGACCACCAATAGAAATATTACCTTATAATAACTGATAAGACTGTATTAGTCTGTCGCACTGCAATGTATCTACTTTTAATCCTCGCGAATTATGACTTTAGCATAGGTTATCGCGAACAAATAAAGATCAAAGTTCACTTTACTTTTTACACTAGATTAGTGAAATCTTATTAGCTTGCTGTGTTATGTTCTTAATACGCAGTTTAAAATTGTTAACTCTCAACAATCTAGTTCAAATTTTATACGACTTTTATCGTCAATATCAATAATATTTAGACATTTTATAAAGAATCACTGTCATTGAATCACAGACACAGAACGAAATTATACTCTACTGATCACAGAGTACCAAACATTTTATTAAATTGCACTGAATGTCAGTGAATGAATGAATGATTTTTGCCGAGACCAGACAAGTTTTTCAGTCATAGCCTATAGGAACGCTAGAAAATTTCGCAATACGTTTTTGTCCTTCAAATAGTGTACTGAAATGAAAGGGAAGAAAAAGAAATCAATTTTATTTCCGAGATCATGACAGGTGGTCAGTCTTCTGAGTTGACATTCGTTGATACGTTTACGTTTAGAAATTACGTTAGCAATTTGAAAAAAAAATGTAATGCAGTAGATTATATAGAAAGACAAGTTTATATCTATTAAGACAAAAGCTCAAAAGGTCCTGTGTATAACATTTATTCTAATTAAACCTTTTAAATACATATTACAAAGTGTAAACATTCGCTCAATCATTCCCATAACTTATTTCCGATTCTGTGAAAATAAAACAGGTTGCATGGAAACTGAAAACCTGAAAATTGTTATGTCAACATTTTGATAGATACTCACAAACAAATACAGCGAACAAGTATTTTTTTATTGTTACACAAATTATATTAAATCGGGAATAACTTACCAAGTAAAAATGAGTAGTGCTGCGCTTAAATCACCATCTGAGACAACATCTAATGAGAGGAAACTGGAGCAGGAATCATCTCAACAGCCGTTGGACACAGTAGTCGAAGTTAACGAAAATATGCCTAGTGAGATTTTTGAACGGCTGTGTGAGGAAGGCGAATTTACTGAATTATCACCAAGAATATTTGGCCTAAAAGAAGTTTTAGAACCGCTCACTATACCTTCACTGAACAATGCAATCTATGAACTCGGGGTAGTAAACATGTGTTGGCCCGAAATAACTGAACCAGTATTTGAGCCTCGAACATGTTTCCCAGTTAGCTATTATACGAATAGCACGAAAGAGCGTTTACTCCTTGCATATGCAGAAAATTTTAGAAGACAGTTTCTTTTTCATTTTAAAATGCGGAAACCTCTATTGCTACAAGTACCTAACGAGTGTGGTTTACAGGTAACATTTTTTATTTCTACGTACACAAGATGGCGACACATGCTTATAAATTAAGTTCCAGATAACAATATCACTATAATATTATACTCAAACACAGTTATTTTACTCAGAAAATGGTGTGTACTTCAATACGTCCAACAAAACTCTGCTTTAATGAAACTAACACTTGGCAAGGCGTCGCTTCTTTAGTTGCTGACTTCTTTGACTACGAGCCGCTAACTAAGCCAATGTTACATGTAAGTAGTAGCATAAGTTACTATATTTGTCCTAAAAATACATTGATTGAATTGACTAAAACCGAAAAAAAAAAAGTTGTTTTAAAATTTTTGTAGTGGTTAATTTGAGTTGTTTCTATTCGCCAATAGATGGCGTTACGTGTTCTATTATCAGTCGGTTTTTAGGCTAAGCTAGATTTAAAATACATAATAAGTGTGGTGTCACGAATAAAGATTTGAAAAAATACGGTTTTTTAGAACATTTGTTTAAATCTACCATTTAATTTAGTTAATTTAGTTACCATACAATACTCTTCAATAATTTTTAATTCAAATGCAAAATTGTTATTTAAGAAAGCCTTAGAGTATACATAAACAATCATAGAGTGCGCGCATCGCTAGTAGCCGTTATGCCGAGTGTAACCAAAGTTTTAGCTGTAAGTAAGTAATACGCTCGTTTACTGATTAAAGTGATTTTTTGCACGACGACAGATATATTCAAAAAATATCGATGGTTCCGATATTATTAAGGTTATTTAGGTTTTTAGATAGTTTTAATAAAACGGCTCTGTTTTGCCATAAATTATAAGATTTTATTTGTCCATACTAGCGCCTATAGCTCATACTCGATTTGCGCACTATACTACACTTATTTTTACGCTAAAAAGAAAGCATATTAGTGAAAGTACTAACATTAAAATCAAAGCGTGCCGGCAATGTGTTACGATATTTATGTAAGTAACGCTTTATTTAGTGCACACGTCTTCTAAGAAAACTGCTCGAATTACATCAATCAGCGAATTCTATTTACTTAAGTTCGAATTCCAACGAGTTATTAGAACCTGCTGAAACATGATATTTGCTCTTTTTGTCATTATCGTCATTTTTATACAGCCAAGTGCAATTTTTGTTGATTAATTCAAGAGTTGCACCTAGTGTGCGTGTGTATTTGACCCGTTACACTTGAACGTGCAGGTTATAGTAGCGTGGTAGACAATGCATTTTAGGTCACTTTTGAAACAAGTGAAGTTACAGTTCCTTCATTTTTTTTTTTTTTCCCGGGTAAATCCTTACTTCGCCCTGGGGAAGACGGAGGGGTTTGCCGGACTCTTAGCGGCTAAAACCACCGGAGTGCTTCTCCCTTCCCCTATATTGGGGATCACGAGAAAGTGGTGCAAACTACCGCGATCCCCACTAGGGAGGCTCCTTTTACGGAGCTGCAACGTTGAGAGAGGGGAAAGCTTACTGCCTTCCCATGCCACGCCATGTTTGCCCATCGCCACTAGGTATATAGCATACGTGTGTGAACACGAGTGTCCAAGTGTAGGACATTTGTTGCGATTAGGGTTGACAGATCTTAAAACCGAAAAGCTGGAAAGACCAGTCAGTTTAGACAGTCATTTGGTCGAAATGGCCGAACTAGCATTTTTTTTTTACATATAACCCGACCTTTGTATTAAGTGAAACAGGCGTTATATTCTTTACCATAATATCTTCATAAATTCTATTGAAATAATAATAAATGGTCAAGTTTAAAAATCCTATCAAAGCCGGACACCGTATAATTTTGGTTGCAAGTGCAACCAAAAAGCCCGACTCTCCCCGGCTTTTCAGACAACCTAGGTGTACCTAAATTTACTTTTAGCGTCGTAGAAGCAGGTCCGTAACATTGTAGCAAAGGTACCTACGGCTTTGAAAAACATAGGTGCAGGCTCTGGCAATGTTAGTTTTCGTATTTATGTATAATCCTGTGTAGTTACAGTGCAAGTCCAATAGACAAGGTTATACTTCTTAAATATCAAAGGTGCTTAAGAATTTTAAACGAAGTGGCCACCCCCGTTGTTTATAAATATTTATTAAAAACCTTTTACCAAGGGTAAGTAAATAAAACAGTTTCAATTTAAGGTTCAATCAAGTTTAATCATTCAACATTTTTCGAGATCACAAGTCGTGATAAGAGAATTTATAATCCAATTTTTTTAATTTTGTACAAAATATTTTCTCTCGAATAATTTTTCAGTGTGGCTAATATAAACGTGAAATGCAAATTAATTAAGTATTCTATCTTCTGTGGGAAGGAGATATAATTTTTTGAACTTTTTTTTCTAATAGATCGGATTTGTCGCGATCGGTCACCACGATCTTACACCATTGGACAATCTCTTATAACATTAAGATAATACACTCTATTAATTAGGAATGTACTTACAATAATAATAATCTCTCAATAATTTATAATTTTGATCACAGTGTCCTTAACTGTTAACTTTAACGTATAATACAATTCCGAGTCGACATATCGACTTTGTCTACCATATACATAATATATAAAATACTGAGCAATAGAAAACAATTACACAACGAGTGCCTAGCTAACGCAATAGAGTCATCTATATCTTAACAATATTACCTTGTTCTTACGATTGGCACAACAATACATTCGCATCCTTTCAATATTTGGTATCGGCCGGGAGAGCCCTGCGCGTGCGCGCCGCGGCTCGGCCACGCCACGCGCACGCCACGCACACACCACACACGCTACTACTCAGTGAACGGTTGAAAGGACGCCGTGCGTGACTTAGTATTAGTTTGACTTGAGGTAGAACTTAGGGATCCGACTATAAACTATAGTAAGGGTACAACTAGGAATGTAATCGTCGAATGGCAACTTACAGCGGTACAGTCTAAACTAATTACATAACAGCTTGTGTGCATCGGTAAGTGAAAACGCAGATATATAACATTCAATTTACAACAGGTATAATTACTATCTACCCATCAAATTTCACATAGACTCGGAAACAGATTGCCCGAAACCGTTCAAGTCGACGAAAACGGCGCACGCGCATCGTCCTCGTCGGTCCGCCCGGCTCGGCCTAAAGTCTTACAAACTAAAGAATAATGCATAGCTTTTCTTTTAGAACAAAGAAATTACGCAAATTTGGCTACACATATCACAAGTGAACGCTTACTGGCGACGACGTAACTATGTACATAATTGAAATATTCCCTGTAGCGAGCGACAGTTGTTGCGGGCGTCTACTTGCGGCGGGCGGCGTGGTCGGCGGGCAGCGCGGGGTGCGCGGGCGCGGGCGTGCGGCGCGCGCGCAGGTTGTGCAGCAGCGCGCGCAGCTGGTGCACGTGCATGCGCGTCACGCTCGGGTCGCCGCTGGCCTCCAGCCACGCCAGGAACTTGTCGCCGTGCTCCAGGGCTTCGGCCGCGCCCGACTCCCACTCGCCACTCGCCGGCGACACCGACCGCGTGTCCGCGCTCGCTGTCTGGTTGCTGTTGTTGAACAGCAGATTGTCCAGTACGGTGCGCGCTTTGGTTTGGCTTCGACTTGACTCGTGGACCCTCTCTGTGGTTGGTTCCTTGTTTTCTGTCCCGATCTCTGGACTAGCGGCGGGCTCGGCCACTCGCGGCTCCGCACTAGGAGTGCGGCGCGGCTCAGGTTCATTCTGGGCGTGTGCATGTAGTGGACTAGTTGGCACACCTCGCTCTTCCTCCATCTTTCCTTTCGTGAGTTGTGAGTAAAGAATATTTTCCGCAGACTTATCCTTTGGCACTTGAGAAGCGGATTTGTGTTTATCTTCCGGCAGCGGCATCGCTCCACCAAATTGTTTGTAATATTGCCACAGCCAAGAGTTCCTGTTGTAATCAAGATGTGAGTTGATCGGAGCGGCGGCAGTAAGTGGTTTAGGCGGGAGAGTAGGTTCACTAGTTTTGCCGAGCTGCAAAGGGTGAGCCGTCGTGGTCTGTGCAGTCAAGTCAAGCATCGCTTGTTGTGTTTTTAGCCAGTACCACAGCGTGTCGTCCACCGGTTGGTTTGCTGCTGACGTCGAGTGCGTCGTACCGTGGTGATTAGATTTTGACAAGCTTGTGCGATACGGATCGGAGTGATGATGGGTCTTGCTGCGATGGTGATGTTTGCCCTCATTTAGGTTGAGCATGCCGTTGTGAGCTGGCTTAGGAGATCGAACAGAGCGCAGTGCCCGACTAGCAGGTTGAGCTGATAGCGCTGATAATCCTGGGTTAAGTTGAGCGAGTAAAGTCAGGTTGGTCGCGATCTCATTAAAGCTAAGCCCGAGGTGCGAGTGTGTCAGGCCGGGCAGATGCGGGAGGCCTGACAGCGGGCTAATGGCGCTCATGGAGACGCTGGCGCCGGGATCCGGCCGGCGTTCCCGAGGGATGTGAGATATCGGGGAGGGGTCCATGCGCTTGGTGGTAAGCTCGACGGGGGCGTCGATGGGCGGCGGGGGTTGCTGCACGATGGGTGCGGCGGAGGCCGGGGCGCTGAGGTCTAGCCCCGTGGCGACAGGGGAAGGTGGCGCGATGGGAGACTCGGTGCGTGCGCGCTTGTCCGGCGGCTCCCCGTCGTTGCTCTTGTCGGTGTCGGGCGAGGACAGGCGTGACGTCATGTAGCGCAGCTTATCCTCGTTCTTGCACCAGCCGCGAAGCGTGGACTCGGGCACGCCGATGTCCCGCGCCACTGACGCCTTGGATTCGCCGTCGTTGACGCGTTGGATGGCCTCGATCTTGTCACTAGGCGTCAAGGCGCGCATGGGACGCTTGCCCTTGGTCGCCATTGTGGCGTCGCGTCTGCTGTAACAATAATAATATATTTTATAGATACGTTTGTTTTGTCTTTTGTTATCGTCTGTCTGGTTATTCCTGAAGATATCGGAAATTCCATTGGCGCGACACCGTGTGATACGCATTTCAAAATTTTTGATTGTTATTCAATTCAGGTTTTGCAATGTGCTAAAACAGCATCTCATAAAAGAAAAATCTAATATTCTGTCAAAGTTGTACGTGGATTGTTGGTACATAATACATTTATATATGCCTATTGACGGCAATCGCACTAAGAAATAACTTGTCATTTAGAAGTACAATAATTATAAGATAATCTTTTTGGGAAATGTCATAATCCAATCTAATAGATCTACTTATTACCTACCAATAAGTACTAAATTTATTCTTAGCAAAGCTAAAATCTCTCGAAATTAAGTAAATACCTAACGTTTTTGTGTTACGCCGTTTAAATAAAACAACTGTCCTACGCGATACCAATAAACTAATTAGTGTCGCATATTTACGCACTAAAAGCGTTGAAAAATAAGTGTAGTGCCACCGAAATCACCAAACGCACTTGTACCGCGCCCCGATATTTTAATAGTAATGTAATGTAGCACATTATTGCATAACGACCAACAATGTTTTCATAATAAACTCATTTAAATAAAATTAAGACAACTACAACTGGCCGCAAACACGTTTACAACTGTTGTCATAAACAAAAACATTTACGCGGGAAGCTATAAAGTTACGAAAAGATAAACAAAAAGAAGACATAAAATTATGACCTACGACAACAGTAGGCGGCAAAAGTTGTTGGGTCGTTGACACGGTGACCTTGCGAGCGGTTAGCGCGCTTCCGCCGTCCGCCGCTAGATGGCGTTAGCTAACCGAACGTACCAACGCTGCCTGTTTATTTTTGTATTGAAATGGAAAAGTTGATTGTTGTGTTTATGTCATCTGAGTTGTGATATTTGTTTTCACACAATAGGAGTTGCGATAAGACTTTAGTGGCATTTACCGGTGATCATTATTAACTTTTTAGATTTCAATTGACTTAATTAAGTTGTGGAGATTTGTTTTAAAAAAGGTATTTTCTTAACATTAACATAAATAGAATATTTTACGGAAAAGGGGTTTTAGTTGGAAATTTAATTATTTTAGACGGTTTAATGATTAAAGGAGTGTTTTTATATGTCCCTAGGTTAGTCTATGAATGCTATATATCGATCTACCTACCTAAGAAGTTTAAAACGAAAGAAGCGCCGAGAAAAGCAGCTGATTTGTAAAACGTTTTATTTTATTTTTTTTTAACAATTAAGTATTTTGGTCATTTTAATTAAACAAATTTAATTGTGACATGTTTAAATACTGGTTAGTACTTATTCAGTTGTTATCGCTGAGATTGGAATTCAAATATAGTAAAATTTAATTAACAATAAACAATTTCGGAAAAAAATGGCAGAAAAAGATTGACACCTAAGCTGTTTTTGACTGTACCAATCTCAAATGTATCAATATAGGACATATTTAGCATGTTTAAATTAGTAATACCTATTTACCTGACTCTATGAATACCTAAGTTCATATCTCGGTAGCCACATTTTTTGCAATATTTAAATGATCTTACTGAATCTATCGTGTTCGTGGTTCGATACCTACTAACTATTTATTAAAGCATTTGAATGTTGAGCACTAATAAATGCACTTCAAAACTTCAGATAGAACTTACAGGTAATAATGAAAAGCTTCTAAATTAATGTGCGAGAGTTATTAATTAGGATATAGGTATTTTTGTCAAAAACTTGATTTTTAGTCGTTCATAGCTTGTTCAAAATTTATCCAAAACGATTTAAGTACCTACGCATTAGGCTCATTTTTAAGAATTTCAGACATTGAAGTATTTTTTAGCATATATCTTCTCTTGTTACTGTCTAGGTCAGTACCTATCGTTAGTAACTTGTTTAGTACCTATAATTTTTCACTCACAAAAAACATATTATCACTCTCACTCAATATTTTTGCCTTAGTACGTAGCAACAGTGTGATACCTATCCGGTGCGAAATACGAACAAAGTTTGCAACTTACTTGCGAGCCGGCGGCACGTGTACTGTGTTTACAATTTTTGACAGGCCAGCCGTTATTGCAATATTATAAACGGCCCGTGAATGGAGGAGTCCGACCAATAAAAATATAGCAGGAATGCGCAGTGCGCGGCACGTGTACACACAAGGTCCAGATTCACTGTTCAGTTAGTCACAAGTCACAGAGCGGAGCGCGGTCGCGGAGACGTGCGTCGCGGCGCGCGCGGAGCGACTGTGTGCCGCCGGTGATAAGCCGCCCGCTGGCCCGGCCCGCGGCTCGCGTCCGCGACCGGCCGCTCCTCTCCTTTGTGTCCGTCCGTCACCCCGCGCCCCCGCCGCGCACCCCGCGCTCGCCTGCGCCGCGCCCCGCGATCTTGCCACCTCCTCGCCTATTCCTCCGACATTCGAGCCGCGCACGCCAGCCCACCTATCTCCCGCAATATATTAACTCGATTAATTATTAATTTTAACGCATCAACTTTCAGAGCGAAAAAATCGCCGCCGCGCCGCTGTGCCGCCTCCGAATTGTAACTTTTTCCATCGTCAACTTGTGACCGCAGTTCGAAACTTTTCTCACAATCGTGGTATTCCACAACTTTTCTAAGTGGCGAACTTTGTCTCGTAATAACGTCTCGCGCCCGTCTACCAAGTAATAGTTGCCAACTAATTACTCTAGTTCCCGCGACTCCAGTCACTCTCGATGTTTTTCAGCGGCCAGGACTCAGCGAACAAACAAATGAAACAAAAACAACGTAGTTAGAAGATGATAAGCGATGGCTCGCCTCATTGATATGCTACGAAGTCTCGTAGCGCTCGCTACGGTTGATTATTATGATTATGTTATACGTAGCAGTTAATTTTTATGCACGCTCTTTGTTCCTTCCGTAGCTTGTAAGTTGCTGTTGATTTATTAAATGTTTTATTTGTGTTATGTTTTCGTATTAAGTTGTCGGGTGCTTTAAAAGTTTTATAAACTTGTTCAAAGACTAACTTCGAGTATAATAAAGTGCGGGCATTTACGAGGTTTTATTTGGAGTGTATAAAGTTGGACTCAGTGCAGGTTTAGTCCAAGGGTTTCCGTCATGGGGTACACACTGATAAGGCAAATCACCCGCATATTTACAGTGACCGGCGCGATAGTACCGGCGCCGTGTCTCGCGCGATAGTACATACCTACTCCGCTTACACACTCGTATAGCGCAGTGAAAGTCTTCACATTACGTGTCACAGGGGCGCTAAACATTTGGGATGGTAACACCGTGTCGCATACTTCACAAAGACTCGTTGTTTTTACGTAATTTTTATATTACACTTATTTTTTTTACCCCGATGTTATGTCGAAGTTATTGTTTATTCCAAAAGGTTAGAACAATACGATTATCCTTAAACCTTGCCTGTACCTGCATGAGTATACTGTATCGAAATGCACTTCATTACAGTTTCGTTAGCTCGCTGTCATATAAGTTCAACAGGTTAGCGGTATTGTCCATAAACAGTTGGACAGATAGGTTTGTACTTTTAATAATTTATTGTCTGTTAAATCGATAACATTAACTTTAATGTTACGTGGAATTATAATAAAGATAATACTACTGCGGAAACGGCTGAAATTGGTTATTGTGGTAGTTTTGGAATAGTTTTTTTTTAATTATCTACTACTCCCGTACTTAGGAGTTTAATTCATGTGTCGCATGGTTTTTTTTTACAAAAATTCAAAGGACATGGACAAAGAACACCCAGACTTGGAACAAGCATTAGTGGATCACACAAATCTCGCAGAGCCCGCAGAACTTTGTGCACAGTAGTAATAGGTATGGTGACCTATACCACTTAGCTATCCGTGAAGTCAACAAGAAGAAAATCAACAAGATAACCCGAAATTGCTATAAATGGGTTTCATTTTGTTTCGTATTAGTCTAGGCTTAGGAGGTATTGAATAATTTGGCTGTCTATAAGGTAAGCAAACAGTTCCAAACTGTAATATTTTTCTGTAGCTACCATAGTAAAATAATGCGTTTTTTTTTCATCTATTTGCGTAGATACAAAAACTAATTAAATTATTCGTATAACTTGAAGCTCTACTTGACCACTAGATAAGGATATACGCGATTAACAAATAGCAGTTTTAACAGCTCTATCAAAACATCTTAACATTTTGCTGCTCAAGCTATTACATTTACAATCCTGGTCACCCCGTCGCATATACTAGCGTGATACTACTTATTGTATTTGTTTTAGTAAATATGTTTATGCGTCTAAGGTTTTCAACAAACATTTAAGCATGAAGTTACCTCTACTCTGTTTAAAGAGTAATCTACCGTAAATGGGATTAACTGTCCGGTGTTACTATCTGCTTAACTAGTATTATTAACTAGTGGTTTAAAGGCAATTACTATGTTATAATGCACGTTGTATTACCTAGAAATGATCGGTTATTAAATCCTTTTTGTTTGCTTTAATGCTAATTGTGGATTTGGTAACTGTATAAGTGAGTTTAGCGTTTGAAAAGGAACCATAATTTTGACACAAAGTCATTACTCAAGCTAACTGCGGTAGACATCTACAAAAAGAAACTTTTATCACCTTGTGTCAAGTAATAGGCTTTTAGACTACTTAATTTCAATTAGATTTTACTTCAAAGTAAATATTTATTAAACTTGTGCTATATGCTTTGTTTATTAATCAGTATTTTGGTCATCCGATCACACACGCCGTAAATTACATTGATCCATTCTATTAGAATCGGAAGCCACTTAGTAATTAACAAGCTTGTGTTCAAATCTTAATTAGGCGTGATGCGTGAGGCTGCGTTATCCTTGTATTATAGAAAACTAATGACCCAATATGACGCTATCATCAGAATATCAGATAATGAGTATATATTTAAGTTTTTATTTTGGTTAACCACTTTTACCTTTTTAAATTTGTTATTGGAGAGCAGGTCCTCCTAGCACAGGTATTGCTTTTACTTAAAAGGAGGACTCTATGTAAGATTTAATGTAAAAATTTAACGTTTCTGTAATAAAACTTTTTTTTTTAATTGTTATAACATGAAAGGTACTGCGAAACATTTTTGACTGTTTTTCAAATGTTTTAATTTGCAATTCTTTGTATCAGTATGATGATAACACATGAAAATAGCTCAAATACAGTTGCCGGCAGGTAAGTTGGCAAGATTTTGACGTAGTGGAGTAATTTTTGCGCATCTATGTCACTTTTATTGCTCGTGGTTGGATGATGGACTCATCACGAGACGCAAAGATCGACTTACTAACCAATCAGGATCAATTTGGTAACCAAAGAGACCTAAAGATCGACTTCTGCGATCCTCACAACTCTTGCTAAGTTACGTGCCAGCAACTGTTGTACTGGTATATATGTGTAATTGTATAATGTGAACAAAGATGGTAGTGAGATAGCGCTTACTTTATGAACAGATAGACTTCAGAATCTCAATTCGGGAAAGTTCTACCTGAAACTTAATGGTTTTAATATATAGATATAAAAAAACAATCTCGATTTCTCTTGGT
Organism: Diachrysia chrysitis; assembly: GCA_932294365.1. Classification (NCBI taxonomy): domain Eukaryota; kingdom Metazoa; phylum Arthropoda; class Insecta; order Lepidoptera; family Noctuidae; genus Diachrysia; species Diachrysia chrysitis. The sequence goes on from OW028661.1 coordinate 8,645,874, forward strand.
TACGCCGTAAGTTCCGAAAAACAGCATATTTATTTTTATTATGTTCCTTATTGTATAGACAAGGCTTTATAAAAGAAAAAAAACGTATATAAATGTTTTAAAAACCTCGCACCACCCGTGGGAAGCCGGGGCGTCCAGTTAGTGCCTTAGAAATAAAACAAACTATTTAGTAATGTATAGCAGATCATACAAGAAGTCTAATTGGCACAGCGAGGCATGGTACTTTTCTCCGTGTGCGATGAAATCGACAAAAACATAAACTTTACTCTACATAATTGTTTAGCACAGATTGCACTAGTAACTCGCATTACGAGCGTCATTTCACTTATTAACTTCAGAAATATTGTCTAAGTCTCCTCTACAAAAGTCATCAAGTCCAAGATTTGCAATAACTGCAGTCGCTACTTCATATTTTTTATTTAGAACAGAAATGTACAAACACGTGTTTGTGTGTTGCCAGACGTCTTATCCCGCGATTTTTTGTAAGGTCAGAACTGAGATAAGTAGCGTCGTGTCGCCAAGTTACCGCGCTGATAGCTGGAAACTTTTTGCTCTGATTTTGAGAACAGATGCAACATTCTCTGACCAATTTGGAGAGGATTTTGGAAGGTTACTTGTTCTAAAAACAAGAAACTTCTTGGCTGAGCTATGTATATTAGGGATAGAAATAACTTTGTTAAACCTTCGAAAAAATGTGAATTTACCTCATTTAACGAAATAGAAATTAAGATTCTTTTAATTTGTAATGACCTTTTCTTATTTAAGCGCTGTTCAGTGATTCATTGTTTATGCTTCACCTTTCTGTGTCTCCCTTTAATAACTATTATTCTTATCAATCCACCCTCTTCTTTCATTAGGCAAGCAAAATCCCTATTGCCGGTAACAGAAAAAAAAATCCATCACAATCAAGTATAGAATTTATTAGTTCTATAACTTTATTGTCGTACGAAGAAGTACCTATTACAGATATTAAAGCGATAGTTACGTTGTTTGCTACCTAAGTGTCCGGTATTGTGCTAAGCTAGGTACAGTCAGTGACAGGGCTCGCTGCGAGAGAGCTCCGGCTAACTAAGGGCGTTAATCCCCCCCTTTGGGATCGCCCTGGACAGTTCTACGTTGTGTAGGTACCTTATATACCTACGTGTTGATGGACTGTTGAAATTCTAGTTTTAAAGGTTGCCATTTAGTTTACCAGTAATGGTTTTATTGCCTTACAATTGTAGGTAGGTAACCTCCTTTTATTTTGACGAACATTATAACTCTACAAAAAAAAAAGGAAAATGAATCAGTATAGAATCTTGCTATGTATTTTACCTTTTCGATATAAAATCGTAACACGTGCCATTATATTTTTTAGCAACTTCTTATAAAGTCTTGATAATCTTTGTCTATGTGTAATATACAGGGTATGTTCCTACTAAATCAATTACATACCTAAAACCAATAGATTGACCAAACGGCAATAAGAAACTGTCTTAGTATCTACATATATAGTTTTTCTTAGTCGACATAAGATTTTATCATAATTAATATGGCATTTCAAAATTATATAATATAAATACTAATAAGGATAAGGAAGCCTATGTACGGATAGGACGAATAATGACCGAGACACGAGGCGCTCGGCTCTTGTTTTGTATGACATGCGATCTTATAGCTGGGTAGGTGTTTACCAAGTCTAATACCTCGGCAACGTACGTGTCGTATTCCTAAGCGTGGCATACGGTAGGTATGTTTTTGCCAGCCGAGGCCACACAAAGGCTGGCTCTCGGCTCTCGGCGAGCCACACCAAGCCGCGCCGCGATTTACGACGCGTCGCCCGCACTGTATTTCGGGCATTGGCGATGTATGTGATGTTGGAAGGTGTGGATGCGGTATTTTAATAGTTTTGGTTTTATTATGCGCCGTGTAAATTATGAATGATCAATATCTAATTTGAAAATATGTTGATTATGAGTTTAAATTGCATAACTACGTAATTAATTGTGTTTAAACAATTTACAAAAAAAGAACAATAAAAACTATTCTTGTGTAAATATTGAATAAACTCTAACTTACTTGACCGTTTTGTAAACAACTTTTACTCAAGGTCAGTTTTAGCTTTGTGATTATTGTTTTAATTTGATTAATACCTATAAAAATGTAGTCACATAATATTTTAATATCGAATGGTATTTTATATTCCGTTGGGAACCAAAACAGGTTAAACCTTATCCTTGAAAACCAAATATAAAAAAAATACCGCATCCACTACCAAAAATTTCCTCACATCATGTATGCACGTTCTCTAGTGATTTTGTTATCGGCGCGCACCCCCGGCGACATCCGACGCCGCGCCATTACCGCCCCCCTCGCGCGCCCCCGCACCGCTCCCCCTCGCGCCCCCCGCGGTGTTGCCAACTAAATGCGAGATAATTGATGTTTAGCGAGCGCTCGGACGTCAATAGTGGACGATATGCCCGATATTGCCCGGATTCGGCCCGAACTGCTTTTCACAGAGATGTACCTATAAACTAGAGACCAAAGATTCACCTTCAATATTCTGAACTATCAATCGACCTTGGTCACATTTTGTTACTATAATTTGTGTTTCTTGCTAAAGTTTTGGAACATTGAAAGTATTAATCCCGTTCTTGGAATACTTTTGTTCTCATCGCGCCTACGAAGTTTTTTTATAGAAATTTCCGAAACTTTTTATTGGAAACTTCCGCACTTAAACCCTATACAAACATTCAAATCACATACATTAAGAACGCTTTTATGTTACCACCTAAGTTCAAGATATCTACAGAAGAGTAAGCAATAGAACGTATCGTTACGTATTTGTGATGACGTCATCGTACCAACTTGACTGGTCTGCATCACACATTCTCTTTTTAAAAAGCTAGCCATATTAGTCGTTTATGTGTCCTTGACTTTCAATCGCAGGATCAATTCTTGCGAATCCAAATTATCTTTATTTGGCCATAATTATTGGCCAGTATAATTTGAAAGTTACCCGAATAAAAATGTTCTCCATCTGTTTAAAAGTTTAACAAACAGCAGCTCAGAATATAGTGGTCTTCAACTGACGATTATCTATATTTTAAACTATACAATAATGTTATTTTCTTAACCTATTTATTTAAAGTTTTCGTGAGATTGTTTTTGTTAATAGCAAACATTATATCAAAACTATTTGGTCAACGGTTACCTACTTGAACAAAAACTTCATAAACTCAAAGGGCATTACAATTAGTGCGTTTTTTGGGTTCTTACAGCCTTTTTTTTATCTCAAACTATAGTATAGAACAATGAGAGAACTCCTACTGTTCATATATCGACATCTGGCAACTCCGTCGCGCTCATTAGCCGATGGCGCGAACGCTTGCACCCGACGCGCGACGAGACTGCGACTTGAATTTTTACACCCATACATACATAGTATATGTACAGTACAGTATTATGTAGCTTGTATATAGTATATGTCATACGATTCAAGAAGTGTCTGACAATAGTGCTACATTTTATTAAGGTAGATAAAAAATTGATGATGTAATGACTTATGAACCAAAGTTTCTACAGTTTTATTATTAAAGATCCAGTTTGTGTTTGTGTAGCAGATAAACTTTCAAATAAATGTAATTAGATGTAAATGCGGGCAGAGTGGCGATCAAAAGCTATTTTACAAAATGAAAATAAAAGAAGACAGATATTTAGATGCAGAAAAACCGTATTTTTTATTGTTTATCATTTTTGTCAAACGTAGTACATTTGTAAGAAACAAAATATACTTTGTAGAGGGCACGGCGGATGTGATTAATGCCGGAAGTTGTAGAAGGACTCGCGGTGACCTTGTTCATGAGTTTTTCAAAAAGGTCAGTTGTCCAGTACTTGTGTTTGACCCGAGCGTATGAAGATGCCAAAATTTATGTAAGAGAGGGCTCTTGAGAGTGTTGTGTTGATGATCTTGTTTACCATTAAGATGGTTTTCTTTAAAGGTATAAGCAGAAGAAATATAAAGGCTCAGTTTTTGTTAAGTAAACGAATGCAATGTGTTATAATACTATTATTTACTTAAACATTATGCACTGAATATAATCTGGTGCAATATCATAAAAGGAAGTATAAAAATGCTCCTATGTACATATCTATATAAATATAATCTATGTCCATATAAATATACAACAAGGAATATACTTAGACAAATAAATGAGATTGTTAATTGTGTTGCTAAGATACTGTTTTGCGAAAATCACCGTAATCTTTAAAGCCGGGTTCTCACTGTGCGTGATATCATGGATCTACCCGCACGGCCGACGAAAACTCCGCGCAGTGAATCTTGCAAATCAAACCCAATTATAAACGACTTAGGGTATATTTCGACTTGCGATGGACTGCGACGGACTGGGGCAGACGCGTTTGCGCTGTCACGGACAAGACGCTTCCCACATCGGGGATCATGTGAGAACCGTCTTTACATATTTTTTGAGAAAGAAGCACGACTGGAGTTTTTGAGTTGGAAAGTACGGGCTAATATATCGAGAATAATTAATTATTTTGTGAGATAGGGGAATTGTAGACTCGTAAACATGCGGAACCGTTTTATAAACCTTAAATGGCATGCATTGACACTATCAGTTGAATAATTGATTTAGCTTGACATTCAGGGCCAGACAATATACATTACGCAAACATCATTTGATACGATTTACTTATTAATTTGCCGTCTCTTCAAATTTCAACGCTTCATTATATGACATGATAAAAGGTACCTACCTAATAGATATTTATATGCTGTAATTTGAAGATTCGTCTTTTGTTTATGTGTTTAAAATGATGTTTATATAAGTAGAGTTGTTTAAAAATATACACATTACTTTTTGATTTGATTATCAGTTACAGTGTAGACTAGCTGTTGCCGGCGTCTCCGCCCGCGTGGGTGTCAGTTATCGCAGCAAAAATTCGCGTACGTACTTAGGATCTAGGCTTACTACATGTCAATTTTCATCAAAATTAGTAGTTCAGCCGTGAAAGCGTAACAGAGAGACTGAGTTGCTTTCGCATTTATAGGAGAAAGAACCACGCTAGCTTAATATTTTTGTCTATAATGATAAACTTAATATATCTCTGCATAAATCTTTGGAGATATCGGTGTGATGACATACCTAAACATATTTAATGTCTATGTCGAATAAGCACGTCACTGCACGAGAAGAAGGTTTCACGAAAACAAAACAACTTTTAACTTTCAATTCTGGAGGGTTACCCACTCTTTAATGAATTTCAATGCCAATGCAAATTTGTTATTCATTTAGCAGGCACACAAACAACTACAGAGTCCAGCCTAAGCAGAAAAAGAGAACCGGGGTGTTTTTAGTCGGTGAAAGTCTAACATATCCCTATGCCGTGCTCTCGGAGTGGGTTGAAGGCATTATTAGCATTAAACCCCGAAAAAAAAACAAAAATAAGGCAAAGCTACTCACAGAAAAACTACTCACGAAATGACAGCGTGCTGCTGGGGAGTTTGTTGCGCCGTTTCTTCTCCACAGCCACTTAGGAAGCGGTGAAGGGTGGGCGAATCAGGGTGCTGTCCATTGTATTGACGTTTTAAAGTGCTACTTTGTAGCCTAGTTGGAATAAATGAAATTTTGATTTGACAGTACTGAGTACTAAAAAATTCTAACAATGTTTAAATTTCAATGATTTCCTTCCAATGAGAGTATTTTGTTTTTTCAAGAAAAATAAATCAGTTTTCCGCTACTAATATCAATTTTGCATTGGCATTGTATTGAAATTAAAATTAATTGAAAAGTAAGGGCACATAAATCACAAGTTAGTTTCTTAAGTTATAAATAAGTACAATAAAGTGTTTATGAATTTGTAAGTGGCCAGTATTGTGCGACAGTTCATTGCATGGTCTAGTCCAATAATCTATGTCATGGACACATACATGGCCCTCGAGTCTCGTACTGCACCTATTATATTATGCCTATGAGGAAAAATGGCCGACTGCACTGTATGATATTAATATTTAATAGATTATTATGATTAGTTTGTGATACATTTCATCGCGCATTTTATAAAACAGTAGACCATATGAGATCGATGGTCATTAATATAGGTAACAAAGAATCATGATAATCTATCTTAATAATTGGTAATACATTCGCTTCTTTGCTGGCAGTTACTACCACTTATTTGAGGTCAACTGTACGGATTTTCATTTATATACGGTCCTAACTACGTCCAAACTTTTTCGGGCCCATTCATTTCATAAATGGATAACTATAAAACGACATACACTAAAATTCATAAAATTTAGTCAAGCTGTTTTCAAGAAAAGAGCAAACATGGAAAAATGATTTAAAAATGTTATCTTTCAAAAACTAAAAAAAATGGTCAAAGGCGAGTCGGACTCACACACAAAAGGTTCCTTACCACTGTAGAAGATGAATATACAAACAGTATGTACTTTTTATTATTTGGTGTTGTAGCGGCAACAGAAATATACACTCTATGAAAATTTCAATTATCTAACTATCACTGTTCATGTGTTATAGCCCGCTGATAGATAAACTGACAGCCGGACAGCGGAGGCTTAGGGATAGGTTTCCGTTAGCACCCGTTGGTGATACGGAATCCTAAAATGCATGTATCCTTGCAACAATTATCTGATAGCTACGACGCTGCTACGAATGTTAGTAAGGGACTACCAACACGCATATTATTAACTCAACTCGTAAAATTATGTGGTGTATATTTACATCTCAGTTAACGGTACCTGGCCCTTATATAAGATTTTCTTCTGAGGTATACTTCTGCAGGTTATAAATCAGTTTTAGTTGCACTAGAAGTCGATTTACGTTTTTTGATTATGATTTTGCTTAAAATGGTTGAATATGTTACAGTAGTTTCGGATCTATTTTGTTCAATCCTTATATTTTAATTTTTTTTTTTAAATTAAGTTTTATTAACGATAGTCAAAATGATTCTACAAACTTTTTTTGACCGGAGGAGCCGGAGGTCGTGGGTTCAATTCCCAGGACAAATCTTTGTGTGATGAGCATGACCATTTGTTCTGTGTCTGGGTGTGATTTATCTTTAATATGTATGTATTTAGAAATGTATAAGTATGTTTATCAGTTATCTGGTTGCTACAGGCTCTGCTTAGTTTGGGATCAGATGGCCGTGTGTGAGTTGTACCAAGATATTATTATAGGAAAGTTAAATTTGTGATTCCGCCTTACGTAAAAATACAATAAAAATCTAATATTTTTATGTTTGTTAGACCTTACGTCCATACCATAAATCAATTAACTAACACTACACCATGCCTACCAACATGCGTTGTATCCTAATTATAATTCTAAACTCTTGCATCTCAGCATGGCGAGACGTGTCTCTCTACCAATCGTGACAGAATACACGAACTTTTGATTTTAAACTGTAGGTTAAAGGCTATAAGGTTGTGTTTTGAGTGTATGTGTATGTAGTAAACAACACAATAAGTTTTCTGTGTAATTGTTATCGCGACACCACTGCAGGGCCGCCGCGAGGTCGTGTGACGCATAGATAGTGCCCAACCCTAGGCTATAGAGCGTGACCACTTCGTGTTTGCTCGGAAATGCTCGGCCCTTGATCGTACGCACTTTATTGTTCTTCACGACTGCAATTGTTTCCATAGGAGTAGGCTGTAAGCTCGAATGAGAGATGCGATCAATTCGTTTCCTAAATCATTTGTTGGGGGGTCAGCCTTTACGCGTTTCCTGGCTTCTAGGTAAGGACCTAGGAAAGTAACTCTCACTCAGAATTACGTATTAAAAAAAAAAACTGTATATTTGTAACTAAACCGCGAGTAAAAGTTATTTTTTGTTTTCAGTTACTTAGCCTATGAATTCAGTATGTTTCCTTTGTCATTTATTATTATTTTAAGCCTGAACTGTCCCACTGCAAGGCAAAGGTCTCCATTTTCTCTTTCAACACGTTCCTGTTGACCGATATTTGTTGCCACTCCTTTTTGTCACATCCAGTTCGTCTGATCATCTCCGCCTGGGTCTTCCTCATGGCCTTCGTTTGTTGGGAACCCAGTCTGTAGTAGCCTTATACAATGATTTTATTTGAGCTTCGCATATTATGTAAATAATAACTAGTTAAAAAGTATTACCAAACTTGCTCTTCAATCGAATAGACAAAATTAAACAGATCTCTATAAATATACCTTTTTAATTTAAGTAATTTTAGTACTTAATGCAACCTAGGGTTATCCTAAAGACCAGTGGGTTATACTAGGAAGCTCACCGATGACCTATTGCCTAAGTGCGCGCAGTAATAAGTGGTTTCCCTGCATCACCTGCGCTAGAGTCAGTGCTTTACTTTATTTCTTAATTTATTGTGTCAAGAAAGGTAGCCTATAATTATTACATTGTCTCTAAAAATGGTGAAGACGGTGTAACATTCATTCATATGGTAAACAGACAATTTTATGTACGCACAAAGCATAGTTATGGACAGTTATGGCTGTACCAAAACTGACAATTGGTTTGCTGGCACGCACGCACCTAACTTAGAAATATCAGTGGTTTTCCATCTAAATCTGCGACGATGGATATATCATGGGGTTGTCCCATTAAACATGATTATCATTCTCTTATATTTACAGATTAATATTAGTTTTAAAGCTCTTTTTTAATAACAGTGATTTAAATTACATGTTGCTTTTGCATCACGCCGCCATGCTATTTCGCTATTCACACCTAATTTGAGATAATCCAAACGCGATTATGTTACTACACAAGCTGGTAAGGGATGCGTTCTATTTATAAATGATCCAACATCTGTCGTTAAGGGCTAGCGATTGACCGTCGCCGTCGTAATGGCGGACTGAGCATTTTTAATATTATATGTTTATCTATCATGTCGTTCATGGTCTTTCTTTCTATAAAAGACTAGGTTTTTACCTATCGCTTCGTGCTAATAATGCACGACAAAAACATGGTATGTCGTACCGCAAAAAAAAAACGAGTTTGCTTTAGACCACGCGATTGAAGTTAAACTTCTTTATATACGAAACGTAAATGGCAAAGAGAGAAAGAAAATCTGTGCTCGCACCTCTCTCTTGCCCCTACAGTAATATACGCAACGTAACTCTCTCTATTTCTATCTTCACTAACTCAACATATCTCCCTCTCAACATGTTCGCCTCGCCCGATCAAACTTTTCGTAACGCTCTCGTCACGCATTCACCAGCTTACTCGCGAAGTATAGAAGTTTTATTTCAAAAACTTTTACGGTATAAAGAACTATCCACTTCGTATGTGTTAATCCTAGAAATTACATAAGATTTAATTTCAATTAATTCAATTCCTCTATTCTTGTTTGACTAATGAACATTAAAAAGCATGTAGTATACACACTTTTAAACTATTTGCAACCAAAAACAATACTAGAACAACTTTTAACTCTAAATTAGAAAAGATAATGACTTACAAAATTAAAAATTACCTACTTGTTTATAATTCCGCGAATGGCGTTACGTCAGCATAGCGAAATGATGACGCGTCTGGAAGCGGCGCCGGCGCAGGTACCCGGACCGGTTACATACAATAAATTGCTATTGGCTTTGGTATTCCTTCCCTAGTATTGATAACGGGGCGGATATTGTAAGATTCCCGTAATTGTGAAGTAGGCCGTGGATTTCATTCTTACCCGACTGCGCCAGAAGGTCGGTGATGTTTTTTTAAGAGTATGTATGTATGTATATTTATGTTTTCAATATTTTTTTTATTATTCTGTTCTATTGTAATTTTTTATTATTCACTTTTAGCTCGCCTTCGCTTGCGGCTAATTTGAAAAAGTTCAAGTCATAAATTGACATAAAAATTAAAGCCAGTAACTTAAATTAATAGTTCATAATATTTTGGATAATGTTTTAACATAGTGTTCAAAAAATAAATCCAAGGCAAAGGCCTTGGATTTATTAAATTTTAAATAGTATAAATTGCACATACTGCAATAAGGTAAAAATACCTTGTAATATAATGCGTTATTTTCTCCCATTCATTTTTTCTACCCAGCATCTCACCTCTCACTCCTTTCATGATCCTAAGCAACTATCACAGAAATGTATATTATTTCTATATTTAGTCCATCCTATTCGTCTAAAACAGATCAAATTACTTCTACCATGGTTACAAACAATAACAACTGGAATTATGCTAAAACCAATTATTCCCGTGTCTGTCCGTTGATTTTAAAACCCGTCGCATATTGCACCCCATTGTCTATCTGTCGGGAGATTCTAGTTCCGCCATAGACAATAAGGGTCATTGAGGTGTATTTGTTCTCGTTTTTGTCTCAAAAGAGGTTCGAATAACGTGGGATAAATTTACAATGAATTGTCTATGATTGAGATTTTGTTTTTATGTCAAAACTTTTTTATCAGTCGCAAATTCGACGAATTCTAAATATAAAAATAGATTTAGTCACCTACATTCTACGTCAAATTCTTTTTTTTTTTTATTTATTAGTCCTTAGAATTTTTTTAAACGTTTTTATGTATAATAATCGTGACATCATTAAAAGGAAAGTTATATTTTGACAATGGCTCAATGACCCAGTGAACTGTAATCAGAAGCCATACGATATTTAATATTAAAGCGTGACGTCATAAAACATAACCTGTTGCTCGGGTTCCGTGTATTGTGCTTCACCAGTGTTTCGAGTAATTAAACCGTTTTATTAGCTTTTGTTTCGTATTAACGACCATTTTGGGATTTAGAGTGACTTTTGATGATGTTATACTTAATTGTAGTGTTATTATTAATGATAAGAGGAATGATTTATGTTTGTCTATTGTTACGCTTTTAAAGTTAGAGGAGATAGGCAGAAATGAACTATTCCCGTCTCAAATTTAGTTGATAAATATTCGTGAGATAAAATAATTCAATTGATTGTTTTATTCTTATCTTAATTATTGTTTTTTTTAATAGGTCTTTCACTGCTTCACCGGACTTTAATAATTTCGGTTTAGGACCTAGATGTTTACTCAAGACTATTAAGTTAACAACACACGATTGTATTGCATTTAGAAATATCTCAATGAACTATACGGAAGTTGAAGTTCATATGCTTTAAGATATATTATAATTGACATGTCACGGTTGACATTTGTATAAAGCCACTGCTTATTTACTGTAGAGTTAGAGCTCCTCGAATATAAGTTAATAATAATGAATTAGTTATTAGCTAAACCGTTTGTTAAGAACAGTTGGAGGTTCCAGTTTAACTACAGTACTAGAAGGAAGCACGCAAAATGTACAACGATATTCTTAAAATTAATAAGGTAAATGTCTGTTTTATAATACTTATTGCTTTGTTTTACTCTTTAAATCTTTTGCGTGTTTCTTCGCATTGTATTTTAAAATTTTTTAAAACTGTCAAAGTTGCCAACCAACTGGTACCTAATTATCGGTGATGACAGAAATAACTCATTAAACCAAATTTAACGTGGAGGTAAACTTAACGCACCTCATTACAATGCAAGCAAAGTACAGTATACCTAACCAGTATGAAGTAATTATGTTTTTAACCAGTTAATACCTCAACTTGGTGCGTTCAAAGAATTTGAGTAAAAACCCAAATGAGGATTGTTTATGCGTTTCTCACAAAATCGCGGCAGTCGGCCGTAGCGGTAATAAGCAGCAACAAAGGCGGGCTCGCGTCCCTTTCAATTAGTTTTTACGCGGCGAAGATAATGATTTACAACGGACGGATGGCCGGGGCGCACGGTGTAATCGCGGGCCGCCATCTTTTCCCGGAAACAGCGACAATGAACACACGTTCGCGGTATTCGGCCCCTCTACACTATGGTCTCGTTTAGTTTAGCTGTGTGAAAGCTCGCGCCCGCGCCGAGGGCGATGCGATGCCACGCGATGTCGTAATCACTACAAGTATTGTTTGTCAAGATGTGCATTATTTGAAAAAATGTTTTAACGATTAAATGTACTTATCAAGTACTAGCTGTTCCCCGCGACTTTGTTTGCGTGTTTTAGTTTTAACGGTTTTTCATTGTTGCAACATTTTTCATTTATGATCTGCTCCTATTGGTCGTAGCGTGATGTTATATAGCCTATAGCCTTCCTCAATAAACGGACTATCCAATACAAAAAGAATTTTTCAATTCGAACCAGTAGTTCCTGAGATTAGCGCGTTCAAACAAACAAACAAACAAACTCTTCAGCTTTATAATATTAAATAGTATAGATAAATTCATCGACACATTTAGAAGAATAATATGTTTATGGTATTAAAAGCTACTCAAATAATAAAATAAAAGTAAAGGCAATAGGAAGCCAAGTGCATCTATTAATTTCCAAATAGAACAATAGGTAACTTCACTGCTATATTCCATGTCCTCGCTTGACTACGTAGGGCAGCTATCCCAGTAGTCACTCGCCAGGCGTGCGTATCAAATGGTAGTCTGAATGATGTCCACTAATATTGCTTAATGCTCGTGTGCTCACGACAAACCCACTGCGCTTGTTTTCAACAAGCCCCTAAAGAAAAAACTTTTGTTCAACTCGCTCTTGTAATACTGATTTGGTAAATGTGTAGATTTTGTAGTCTTTTAGAATTGGAGTTGGAAGGTTTTTTTCAGTTTTTAAAGATTGGTTGTGCAGACCTAAAGAAAATCCAAGAAACCCATTAAATTCTCGAGTTCTTTATTTCTTGAATTTTATTTAGGTGAAACTGTGGCATCTTTCCTCAAACGATGGCCTACTTAATGAGCTGCCCAGCAAACCGTACCTGCATTCGCGAGGACCTGTACAAGGCAATGAACAAAGCTGTTTGCGTGGTTGAGTACTGGTCTGGAAAGTTTGACTGCCATTGATCGACACGCTAAGTAGAAGAATAACGTGATTCATATGATAGAGTTAACCTTAGTATAGAAGTAATAAAATACCAGTTCACAGAGGTCTTTAAAAAAACTAAATATTACTATTTTCACCGAAGAGACGTACACGGTACAATTAACACAATTTATATTGCTGACATAAAATCTCTCGCACCTAACCTATATTTCCGCATAATATGATACACCATGAGGTTACAATTGAAAGGTAAATCACAGCAGTCTAACTAAACCCACAAATAAATCTGTAATAACTAAAATGTTACAAACAATAAAGTAACAATAGAAGTTCAATTCCGATAAGCCCATGGTTTCCAAATATGTTGTTGTTGACTCATTTAGTACAAATTCTTAGGTGTCCTTGATAGTATGCAAGCGATCGGCGCCGGAGTCGGAATCGAAGGCGCACGTCCTCGTACGACTTTCAGCGGCAACCAGGTGATGTGAGTACGGTAATGAGCTGAGCAAAACAAAAACAAATGTTTACTGATGTCTTGTCAATATATTTATAGGTATATAGCTATAGTTTACATATTTTTCTCAACGCTTACGTTGTTAAGGAGATAGTAAAAATGCAGATGATAGAAACCCTCATGTTTAATCAAAGTCTATGCACGAAACTTAAATCCTCCAGTTGTGCATGACAGTTAGCAATTTAGAAGATGTACACATTCCCAGAGTCATATAATTAGGTACATTTAATATGTGCATGCATCACATTTAATATTTAACTGGTCACATGACATTTAAGGTCTACAAGGGTCCATAAAGCCCAATAGCCACCCAACACACAACCCTGCTTTCCCAGTGAAAGCCGGTAATAATGGCAACGTCGCCCGCGCCGCCACACTACCGCCGTCGCCCGCGGGTAAAAATGCGTGGTCATTACCCATTTGGCCCACGCCCCGCGTCGCGGACTGCGGACGCGATACTCGGCGCGTCTCACTCAGGTAGGCATAATGAGCGCAGGTACAGGGAAACAATGCCCCATCTGGCCGCGCGACTAATAAACTCCTATTCCTACTTCAAACAGCTTTCGCGGGTACCTGCGTCCCTCGTGCTCGACGCAGCGAGCGAAAGTCGCGATTTAAACTTCTGAATTGCGTTCTTAGAATTCGTTGTTAAAAGGATGTTACTTATTGTGTGGGATCTATTTATTTTTTTGCGCGGATTATTTGAGCAGGATTTTAACTGGGTATTTTTGGAATTTTAAAAACAAAAAGGTTCGAAGCGAGCCTATCATCAATATTGTATTCTATTTCCAGTAACCGTGTCAAAACCGTACCATCCGCATCGTGCCCGCATCGATAACATCGCAATTTTCGCGCACGTATAGAAAATAATGATACCTAAGTTATAAGAGAATTTATTCTCTCGCCCCTACGCATGAATACCGATCGCAACGTGTCGCTCGGTTTCACGATTGATGGCAGCAATTTTCGCGGCCGTGCCCCTTCAAGTTATAGCCTACACGTATCTGTGTCGCGCTAATGGCTGCGCGGCGCGGAGGCGGCGATCGCTCGGTGACGGCCGCGTAAAATGCGTAAATGTAAATGTGTGCCCGCGGTATATGCCATCGCCATCCGGCGTGAGTCGCGAGCGGCGATAATGTAGCCGCCGGCCCGCCGCCTCCCCTGTGCCGCCGCGCCGCCGCCGCTGTCGCCGCCTGAGACGCGCGTTACGTAAAAACTCGATGTCTGAACTGCACTTTATGTTATGGATATGGTAACAATCGCTTTATCGGCTTTCTCTTGGATTCTGCGTTGAGTACGAACATCACAGTTTATTTGCATAAGATGTTTGGATGCTTTTTAGTAAGTTGATGACAATTGGACATAGGCAGATTATAGAACACCGACTAAAATTTACCGAGCCTGATAATGTAAACTGAATGATTACTCAAACCAGTACAAACAAATAGCCGAATAAGATACTGTCTATCGCGAATTCGCGACTCATACTAAACTACCGCCTACTTGAACAATTGTTTGCAATTTGAGCGAGACCACCAGACGTGTCCGGCCGGCCCTGAGCGAGCCTGTCACAATCACCGCGTCTGCAACAATCTCGCATGACCCTTCAATAAGTGCACTTAGCGCGACGTGTTATCATGTTATTGAGGCTTACTCATCAGCTAATCAGCGCTTTCTTATCGCGACACAAATAGATCCATCACAGTCGCCGGTCGATGACTTATGCAAATTCTTTCTACGCTGACATTGAATTGGATCTGTGTATCGATAATATTCCTTGGCTAGCCTAGATTTTTATTTATGATAGCAACCAATAGTCAGTATTTGCCATTATTAAATTTATTACATAATAACATTATTGCGGATCAAATAGTTATAAATAAATGTTATTGTCATTTTCAGACGTTTTACTGTTCAAGCAACAGAAAAATATTTTGCTAGAAAAATTCCACTTTTTCCTCTGACAGTTTCATAAGTTTGCATTTGTGAAATCTGACATCTGCTCGGCATAATTTTATTGAAGGGATACCGTAGGAAAATGTAAATGCACGATAACTTTGTATTTTGCACCCGGACCCACGTAAGGCAGCCTAGTACGACCGTTATTGCGTACGTTTCTTTATTAGCGTTGTCCTATTTCCAGTTAGGTCCTCAGTACCGCCTCTATCGTGTTGTTAGTACCAGTCCGAGGTCCATAATGTGCTTCACATCTGTGACCCTAGCTGTGACGATGTCTAGCTCAAGTTATTCTATCATTAGTGCAAATACAATCTTCGCGAGAAAACTCATTTCTATTTCGAGATTGATTGAAGAGAAAATAGAGATCGTTAATGTTTAAACTATGACATAGTTTGTTCCATTTCTATGACGAGTGGAGAACTTTCGTATTCCTGTGAAGTAACAAAGAATTTATCAAAAAAAATGCGCAGTCAGCCAACCCAAAACTACAATCGTTACATTTGGGAGATAAGCACGGCAATTACTATGTAGTCAGCAGTGAGTGTTCAAAGGCGTGTCGGGACGTGCCTTATCAATGGGGCGGGATTTTTTTGCCGCGGCCGCGTCTCCGTGCAGCCGTCGCGCACAAAGGACTAACTCCTAGACTATGTCGCGGATATTCGTGGGAAGCAAAGGGTTGGCCACACCGCGGATCCGCGCCAAAAAAACGTAATAAACAGCTCATCGGATAAAGCGTTGCGTGAGACCGTCTCGTTTCAAAAACTTTAATTGGACCCCTTCCACGTCGATTGTTATGTAGATCGCTGACGTTTTCGTTTTAAATAATCTTTGTTTTTCGTCAATTTTGGTCTGTACGACGCGACGTTGCGTCTTTGTCGTGTCCCTACGAATGTAGATGTACTTCCGGCACGATGTAAAGTAATTTACTTACAAAACAGTTTCTTGTATCCATATTTAATTCTTACTTTCTCTCTTCTAATTACCGCCCTTTGTTATTTTTCGTATATTTTACGCGGGATGAATTCTTTAGCAATCAACCCCTAACTATAGTATAACAAAAGCGCAAGGGAAATGGCGAAATCCTGCGAAGTGAGGCCGAGGGACGATAAGTTTTGTTTCGCAAATGGCGCGTTGTCGCGAGTGTTGCTCCGTGATTATGTAAGTGTATTGCGTCTGTTATCTTCTCCATTATCGCGGCACCTAAGCGCGGCGTCCGTGATCTGTTATCACTGGACAGGTTCGGCTTGCGACACACTGCGTCGCATGAGCGCATGCTATTATACTTAATCACTCGTATGCAGGTAAAGGATCGCGATAGTCTTTTGTCTCCAGTTTCGTTGATAACCACGATTTTGAAAAGCTAATATTATGAGTCTAAACGTATTTTATAGTAACTCCGTTATGTTTTATTACTACCTACGTAAACTATCTCAAACTCCTAACGCTTCTTGTCTGTAAAATTAACGAACTTTATTATATATTATGTGCGTTTAATGTTAATCGAGTCACCTCCCAAGTTTCATTTAGTGAGCGGCTCAAGTTGTTGCGAGAGCACACGAATGGGCGCGGGTTTAACGAGCGCCGCCGACGTAGTTTCTGAACGATTATCTCTACGACTAATTATTTCCGGCGGCGCGGCGCGGCGACTCACGCGCCCGGTACAACACGTTGCCGACGCGTTCGCCCGTCGAACAAGCTTTTAAAATTGTACATCTGCGCGGTCAATAGACGGCGCATGCATTTCACGCGCGGCCGCCCGGAGCCTATCTATACCTGACAGTGACGCTCGCGATCTTATTACCGCGCGCCGGCGAGAAAAAAAAACAAAGGAAGCGGCGGCAGCGGAGCGGCCTCGGAGATTTATGGAGGCGCGGCGCCGTCGGGGGCCGGAGTGTCCCCGAGTCGCAGCGGCTCGCGGCTTCCAGGAAGCGCGATGCGGGCGAGGGTTGGCTTGCACGGCGAATATTGATTACCCACTGGTCGTACTATTAATAGGAGGTCGGTTGACGTCGCCCGGTGGGAGTTCACCCGCTCTCTGTCCGCACTCGACCTACGCGAGCTGAGTACGTTCGCCTTTCCGGCGTCCATTTCGCTAATTGCCTCAAGCCACACCGGCTACGACGCCACCGGTCTCACTGCTGTGTA
This sequence comes from Diachrysia chrysitis, assembly GCA_932294365.1. Taxonomy (NCBI): domain Eukaryota; kingdom Metazoa; phylum Arthropoda; class Insecta; order Lepidoptera; family Noctuidae; genus Diachrysia; species Diachrysia chrysitis. Next base: position 8,663,343 of record OW028661.1, read on the forward strand.
CTAACTTAATTATACCGACCATGCACGTCGCATCGCCAATGCTGGGGCTATTTCAAATCCGGGAGCACCAAATTATTAAGGCTATCAAGACTGCACATAGATTATAGGTCCCTACCTGCCTAAACACATACCTTGACTTGAGCGAATTTGTTACCATAATATGTATACATATATACTTAATCAAATACTGTAGTGTACAAATAGCCACGTGTTCTTTGACTGAATGTACTGATTCTAGAGATACTTAAACAGAACCTACCTAGGTACCTGCATTGTATACAGCCATACAACACACGTAGCGATAGGTTCAGAATAATTAAGGCTTACAAACTGCAGCTGCAGGCGAAACGTCAAGTTATTTGAACAAGATAAGAGCGACCATCCGCGAATATGAACTAGGGGAAAGCGAGCGTGCATTGAGCTTCTAGAAAGTTCGAACAATGCGTTAATCGTCCAGACAGAGTGAGGCAGACAGTGACCTGCAAGCGCCGGTTGTGCCGTCACGCGGGTGACGCGTGCGCGCGCGCAGCCGCGAGGTCACCGCCGCGCCGCGAGCCGACATACGCAATAGTAAGATCAGAATATCCATGCCCAATAACGTGAAAACAAACTATCACTGACAAATACCAAATACTAAGATAAAACACAGACTTTTTAATTATAATGAATATTTAAACCTTAGAAGATAATATTGTTGTGATTTTAAATCTTTAATTAACTTTAAGAACCACATCACATAGGAACTAAGTACTAATAGGTCAGCTTCTACAATATTTCAGCAAAAGAATGCGAGAGAACTAAATATTATTTCCTGTTGGTGAATTTCTAAGAATCTAAATGTATAATTTCTTCATCCATCCAAACTCATTCATAAATAGCCTTTCACAACTGTAATTAAACCATGATTGCTGATTTAAGACACAGGAAAAAGACATAAAACAAAAAAATTATCAACATCCTAAAAGTTATTACTATCATTGTGCGTTGTAGTTGACCTTCTGCATTCATAACTTTATCGTGACACGCGGCCTGCGCGGGCGCAGCTACAGCCCATACGCTGCAACACGGTGCGACCGCTATCTCAGGCACTTTTGATCGATGTTCCTAATAAATGAATAACCAATACTACTTAAGATTACTCAGTGCCTACCGCACTCTGAGCAATTTGCGTCTGTCCAAAATACGTGCGGGGTTATCGTCCGTGCCACCTGACATTGTTTGCCAATTCCTCGTTGTTATACGCATATATTTACTCATGTCAAGTGTTTCGGGAACGAAGTTTGTGGTTGAAATTTTTATGCCACTAACGCCCGATATTAATAACGGGTCCATAGATTTCTCCTAGGACTAGAGGTAGGAACCCTTCGAAGGGCCGATCGTTGGTCAACCGCAATATCGCTTGTTACCTACAGATAATGATTTACTCGACTTTCCCCATAGCAACAATCACGGCACGTCACTGACTTTTGAAACAATGTGGCGTTATCGCAAAACTAAATGCGTCACCGCACTTCGTTTGAGCGTAGTGTACATCGGCGGCGCTGCAGCGTTGCGTCACCGCATCGAACGGATATAGCCGCGATCGATCAACATCGCTTCCTTTATTTTTGCGCGACGCCATCGCCTGCAGTCCGCCACGGCTAGCGGTCTCGCCCACGGCACGACATTCTGTACCTAGCTTTCTATTCTATTCAGAGATCCGTAGTTTCACAATGTGCGAGTGCCGATGCGACATCAATGCGGACCGAGGAAGCGAAGAGACGTTGACCACCTCTGACACGAGTATTTTCAGCGTTTACGCAACATGTAGATTCATGTGCGCGGATCTTGTTTGTGGTTTTGTAACCGCGTACTCTCATCAACTTGTCAATCTAACGGTATGTCTTACATACGAGTGCTTGCCAATTCCCGAGAAAAACAAATAAGAACAGATCAATAGCGCGATATTATGGCTATACACGCGTCGTCGATTTAACTCTTACATTTATGTTTCTGATTTTCATCTTTGCCAAAACACGTATCGTTGCAAAAGTGTCGATATTTAATCTTAATGATATGATTGCGGATACGTGATGATAACGGCTTTTTTGGCCATTTACGTGATTTCATATAGCGATGTAGAATACTAAACAGACGGCTAATTGTCCTGCACTCGGACTTTGGTTGGAAAGAATTATTCCGTCGCTTTAGCGCGCAGTTCCGCGTGGGTGCATCATTGCACTTCAACCCACACCTATTCTCTCCGAACTAGTAAATATATGATACGTACACATCCATTGATGGTTTGCTTTAAATAGTTTTGAGAATGCCGGAAGAGACGCGTCGATGGTTGTTGTACATATGGATATAGTAGGTGTGAAGTGTTTTAGGAAGTGTGCCGGTGAAGGGGTCTGGCGTCTCTTCGGCAATAAGTTTCAAAGTTTTATTTTATGTCCCCGCATCCACGTGTACACTTTGGCTTGTCTCTCGCTTGGCGTTAAATGCGCACAATGTGTGCTTGGACTTACAGTTACTGAGGTACGGACTCTATAATATTTCGTTCGTGTATTATTTCCGCGTTTTGTTCAATTTGAAATATATTCATCTGTGCAGCGAATATGCTTCATGATTAATCAATGTACGACGGACGTAGTATAAAAGTATAAAAGCAATACCTCGTAGCCGTCAGAAGGTCGTTGTAAAAACTCGTATCTCTTCCAAACTACATTAGTGCTCTTTTTATGTACATTGGAAGTATATCAAAGAGCGGTACACGAACCCGCAACGTTCGTAAGAGTCGCTCTTTATAATCAAGTTTTCAGTAGTTGCGCGGCAAAGGACAGCTTAGCTAGTAATTTGTTTGAAATCCCCGCCGGCTACATATGTAGGGAGGTTCCAGGAACTCGGCGTCTGTTGTATTCCCAGGACTACTTGTGGTTGATGTTTCACGAACATTATCAACAAATTCTCATAAAGCTAGTCAAAATATTATTACTAGCGGACCCTCGCCTGCGGCGTTCAGATTTCGTATCTAAGACATAACAATCGCTGCTTTAGACCTTTTCCTGTTGCTTTTAGGTTTGTGACTGAAGATATGTGTGTACTCATTGTTATGTATGAAATGTCTGTTTGTACCAAATAAAATCCCGCGGTCGTATCAATTTAAGTACGACCTGTGATATCTTATTGATGTGCACTATCATGGTTTAATCGGTCGTTTCTTATCGACAATGCACATGAAAGTTGCTATTTAGGTGCATTCATTTTCGATCAATGACGCGCGATGGCCATGCTAAGTTAGGTTCCGTCATGTATAAGGGCAGTGCACATCGATCGGCCTCTATTAGCGCAATCGTTGCGTGGCATCGTGGGAGCGCGGCGCTCCGTGCGTCGTGCGCCTGAGTCAACGCGCCCGCGCCGCGTCCGCGCCTGCGCCGTCATCTGTCAGTGGGCGGCCATTTTCGGTGTTCGGTCGCCGCCAATTTGAATTGTTAATGCCGCCGATTTTAACAGCCAAATAAAATGGCATACAAATGTATTTTACGTTTTCAGGTTTAAGTATATTCTCTTCATCTGTGATGGCGTCCATAACGTCATATTGTGTTGTCTCGTAGAGTGAATAGTGAGGTATTTCAGTTAGTTTTAATATGTTTTTGTTTCTATATTTTTGTTACATGTTCTTCGACATTATTCCTCAGTTCGTTGACACGGCTTGAGTAGACGTGCGACTCACTAAAGTATAGAGTTTAATGACAATGACTTTCCGCGAGGTAATAAGTCTTAACACTATATTGTGAGCTAAGACTGTTTAAGACAACACATTGAAATAAACAGGCTTAGGGTAACGGTAAGTTTCTCATGGTGTACACTGATGATTTTCAACTATTACAATAGTCGGAAACTCGGAAAAAGGTTTTTTTTAGGTATAAATGTAAGAATGCTTTAAAATATTTTCTAGCTATTGCTCGCGGGTTCGCCCGAGCTGATGTCGGTTATCGCGATAAAAAGTAGCCTATTCCCAACTATACAAACTTACCCAATACCAAGTTTCATAAAAAAACGGTTAAGCGGTTTGGCCGTGTAAGCGTAATAGATGGACAAAAATATAGACAGACCGAGTTACTTTCGATCAAAATTTATAATACATATTAGAATGGATATGGTTTATAACGGTGTGATCGACGGAGAGGAAATAATATGAATACGGTGCCAGACTTAAATGTTATTATTTGACCCCTATGTTTCCTGTTATGGCCATGTAACAAAACATGATTATCCTGGTGATTTTTTTTTTGCTCGGTCCTACTATAGAACTTTTTAGTTTCTGTCGTAAAATGCTACTCATTAATGCTTTGATTTTTGAAAATAATATATGTTTTATACTAATATAGTAAAATTTAATTATTTACAATTTTAAATATATACAAACTTAACTATATATACACTTAAAACAAAACTAAACTCTTAACTAATAAAAAAAATCTAAAAAATAGCGTCAAAAAATTCATCCGCATCGCTGTCGACTGGAAGTGTACCCAAAAGACTGGCGGCATTGCCACGTTGAATGGCAATGTTTTATACTTAATTCCGATCTACGTACGTAACACAATCTGTAAACTAGACATGTTCTACATAAAATGATTATCACATTAGAGCTAGAACACATATATTATTTAAGTGAAGAGCGAAGTAATCTCACAAAGAGAAATATCTCAAGATTCTCGTATATAACCGTTACGGAATATTTTTGTTAGTCAAAAATATTCTAGCTAGACTTAATGCGAGGCCATGACGAATTGTAACACATCCGTGGTAAAAAAGGTTTTATTTTTTTATTATTCTCCTTTCGTAATCTTTATGTTCAAGGATGAAGGGGATTCACCATTTTGTTGTCAGTTTGGTGACCGTGTTAAAACTAATATTGACGTATTGGCAGTGAAGGAAAATAGGCAAAAATACGCACCTAATATTTACTACATGGTTGATTACGTGGTATTAAAAGACTAGGTTTTGCCCGTGGCTCCGCTCGAGTTGGTGTCGGTTATCGCGGTAAAAAGTAGCCTATGTCCTTTCTCGGGATCCAAGCTTACCCCCTACGAAGTTTTATAAAAAATCGGTTTAGTGGTTTAGCCGTGAAACCGTTACAGACAAAAAGACAAGGTTACTTTCGCATTTTTAATATTTTTTTTAACTTTGGTTTTTAACCTCTGTTTTTATAAATTTGTAGTTAGTAGGAATAATACTTGTTATTGTTATTATGTGGATGACTGAATAACTTTATTTTCCACACATTTTACTCTTATTAGTGAAATAACAACGGGACATTGATGAAGACATTTTAGTCTGGGTAAATATTAATAGATTCTTAATTTTTTTCAATACTATATTATTGATATAACATGAAGTTCAAACAGAGTATTTTTAACTTTAATCATAATTAATAAAAAATGTTGCGAGTAAACTCACCCCGGTTTCTGAAAGTTTGATCAATTTAATCTGTTGTCAAATCTACTGATCACGACTGTGATTGGTTGAACAAAAGACTACCGACATTTGATAGGTTATTAACTAATTTTTGTGTTGATCTACCTTTCAGAAACCGGGGTGTTGTTATAAATAAGTATACTGGCAACCTAATTTGCTTTTTGATAGAGTCTACAAATCAGCCGGTATGGTGCATAAGGAGTGTTGCCAGTAGCGTGGGTGCGTTCACAAACTTGGTTCTCACAGGCGACTCTGAGTAAATCTGTAGGTTGCCCAACAATTGTCCTGGGACTGGTACCGCTAGTAGAACTGGTAGCTTAGTGGGGACAATAAATCATACATTTTATGCTGTTGAACAGTCTATGATTAATTTTGTTGCTGACGTTACATAACACATCATTACGCTTTATTTTCTCTCAAGGAAGAGTTCTGGACGAAAAGTGTCGTATATCGACGTTTCAGGGAGGATACGCGACACCTCGCAGCGCAACACGACGCCGACACCTCTTTGACATAGTTTTTAAATTTATATTAATGTGTAATATTATATAAGTTTTGTTTTATTTATGTATTTTATTTTAAATTATGTCTGAAATAAAGAGGTTTTTTTAATATTAATATTATTGCATAATGTATTTTCTTAAGAGGTAAGAAAAGAGGGATGGTAGAGTCGTATATGTTGACCTTCGTAGTAATATTTTACACTAATATACTCGATTTATTAGGATAAGAAGTATCCTATGTGTTAATCCTGGCTATTAACTATCTGTTTACAAAATTTTATTCAAATGCGTTAAGTAGTTTTTGCATTACTGGATGTTGGACATCCATGAGGATTGATGGACATCCATCAATCCTCACAAGGTATATTCGTATAGATTCTAAAAAATAATATTACTTAGGCGTCACATTTGATGCTTTAATTCATTAAAAAACTGTTGCGTTGTTTTAAGACACAATTAGGTAACCAACAAATTAAGTTTGCAAAACAAACAAATGACGCTCATCGCAAAAACATATTTTTTTATCAATTAGAGATAAGTTAATATACGTAATAGGTTTGTTATCAAATGGAAGAACAAGGTTCCAATGTAGGATAGGGTCGGATAACAGGTTGACGCGCGAACCAGTTGCCAGGTTGCCACGAACAGCTGTTACTTAGAAGTGCAGTGAGTGATTGCACATATAGCGCCGAAGAGTCGAATAAAGTGATCGAATGAAGAAAATAGATCTTTTCTGTTTCCTATTATAAATGTGATAGTTGAGAAGTAGAGAAGAACCAATCGGATTGGCTTAAATTTTTGAGAAAAGCTACGAGATACTCGTGAGTATTGCAAATATGTACAATATACCGAAAAAAAAAACAGTGGCACTCCGGGGAAAGTGACAGAAGTAAGAAACTTAAACAATTACAATATATGTAAATACTTCAATTGCAATTCAATTGTTTTTTTCTCATCAAAAAAATGCCAAACGCGCCTAAAGATGTTTTCACTTCAAAAAGGGTAAAAATCCTTGCCTTCTAGCCAAATCCTTATATTTTTATACATAAATTAAAGACTCTCGGACCTTAGACCATTTTTTTTTATTATAATTGCAACCATTTTTGTGTATTCTTTACTTGTATAAGTCTCAAAATCCCTAATATTATAAATGCGAAAGTAAGTCTGTTTGTCGCACTTTCACGCCAAGACTACTAAACCGATTTAAATGAAATTTGGTACACAGGTAGTCTAGAGCTTGAGAAAGGACATAGGACTACTTTTTGCCGCGATAACCGACATCCACGCAGTGGGAGCAATATGCTCAAATATTGTACCAAATCATAAACAAGGTTATAAGTCTGTAAGCCTTCTTCAAAATAAATAATATAAATAGTTATGGTCCAAAAAAGTGAAAAAAGGTAATTTATCATAGCTTTTTTATGTACCCCACCCCGCGACTGGCGATTCCTTGTTTCAAAACAGGAAGGTATTAATACATATTATAAAAGCTTTTGTTGAAAAGAAAGAAAGGTCACAGCACACTTAACCATTACCTACTACAATTTACATAATAACTGGTAATTTGGTAAACTTTAACACTGACTGAAAAATGTAAAATCATGCGATTTATTTTTTATGGTCTATTTATTTGCAAATTAAGCTATGTAAGCTTCTAGGTAACCTAAATACCAACTTTTTAAGGGCTGATTTTTCTAGCGCCAGATATTATTTATTCGTGGAATAAAAGTGACGTCTGTCAGATTTTTTATGAAAGAACTATAGAAATCTCTTTGGTTTTTGGTTTAGTTGTGAATCTTTGGATTTGGAAAAATCAGCCCTAAGTAAAATACATAATATTCTAAGTAAACAAAAACTTGGAGTATGACGCAGACCAAAAATGAGTAGACGCGTTCGGAAATAAAAGCATTTGATGACGTGAAGTTCATAACAGACATAAAACGTATTTTTAGGGTTCCGTACACGAAGGGTTCCAACGGGACCCTATTACTAAGCCTTCGCTGTCCTTCCGTCTGTCTGTCAGCAGGCTGTATATCATAAACCGTAAAAGCTAGGGATTTGGACTTTGCCTAGATCGTGTATTTCTGTATCCGTTAAAAAAAGAAATAACATAAAGAGAATTAAAAATTAAAGGGGGCTTCATAAAATGGAACGGAACCCTTCATGCGCGAGGCCAACTCGCACTTGGTATTATTTTATAAACGAAACAATACATAACGCTATCAGATTGATTTAATTTAGGTACGCTAGTTTTGATACCGCTCTGAAATACAGGGCTCTGTCTATAATTAAATACAAATAGTACAAAGAAAATACTTAAACGCTGTCTAATATAATTATATCAACTTTTGGAGGATTCTAAAAAAAGTTTTAAATCACACTAGTTACAAGCCAATTTAATTTATATTATATGTAATAGCATTTAAACAATTGCTTGCTCTGATTTACGCAATCTCAGACATCGGACTTACTACTTACAATTTTAATTAACTACATTATTATATGATGTACAGTCAACCACACATGACGTTTACACTGTCATTGTCTTAGCCCTTACTACAAGTGAATATAGTTGATTTTTGTGTAACCTTGTGGTGATTATTGTCGTACATACGCAAGTCGCATCGCACTCGTTAGCCAGTTTCCTCGCGGCCTGCAATGCGCAGCTGCGCGTGTTTTTTAGCGCGAAAACAGTCCAGATGGATGCGGGTGTGACCACAGTGCGCGGGAGAACGGGTTGATACACGCATTAGTAGAAAAAGTTCTATATTGGATATGTGTAAATGTTTTTACGTCAAACAATTGAAAACTGAAATGTGTCTATCTATAAATATTTATAAATTAATTCCTATTTCTCTTGGTCACGCCATAGCTTAAGTACGACTTAACCGAGTTCTTTATTCTTTTATTTAAGTTTCATAATATTTTAAAGAAGGTTTTAACGGATAGAAAAAATCATAAAATTTCGCAGGAATTTGGAAAATTTCAGAAAACTTTAGGACTATTTCTACTTCTTGCGTTTGATGAATGTGAATTTAGCAGACAGCTGTTTTTATTTCGTTATTTAAAAATTAATTTAATATTTCGAAAAATAGATATAGAAAATTTGCAGTACCAATTTTATATTCATAGCTAAGACAGGACATCGTCTGTCGGGTCAGCTAGTCTAATGTAAAATTTTATAATATAAGAGAAATAATATAATAGTACTTATATTATAATTGGGTTCGTAAGTAAAATAATTTAAAATAAGTACATAGTACCTAATTTATGAGTCGATAGACAAGCAATAAAATATCTTTAATCAAGATTTGTCTAAGAAAAGTGAGATTCATGTGGATTGTAGAGTCCATTAAAATTGGTTGATTTAATGACTATGGCGAATTGTTTTAAATTTCGCACAGTTTATTTTGTACCCTATTAGGATAGAGTACTGGGATTTGGGTACTAGGGTACGCCCTAGTAAACAGTTATCTACGTTAAAAATATGCGAATGGATAACTAACTAACGTAACCTAAAAGGAATATAGTACATAATTAAAGCAAGTACTACACTTAAGTAGCTTAACATTAGCTCTGGACGTTTCATTAAGTTAAACAAATGTTATTAGAGGTTTTTGAGATGTACTCAGCAATCATACTTTTCTCTTTGCCTAGAACCAACTGATCTCTTCAATAAGTAATTCTTTATCTATTTATGCATGAAACATCCCCTCACTTAAATATAATATATAATAATAACATACTTTTAATATATAATATTTTAAAGAGAACATTTTGACCGTTTGTTTGGTTGCATTGAATAGGCTCCAAAACTACTGAACCGATTTGAAAAATTCTTTCACTGTTGGGAAGCTACACTATCCCCGGGTGACATAGGCTATATTATATTTCTTTAATTATGATTTTTTTGTTAGATACCCGTGCGAATCTGGGGCGGGCTGCTAGTACTTTATAAAATCCTTATTTTTTATATTTATAACAACATCGTTTAAATGGATTTAAATGATGTTGTTATAAATATAAAAAATCATCTTATTAATAATAACAATTGAAATCTACGTAATATCGCTGCGCACGTCACCGTGTCAGCTCTCATCGGTCGGCACGTTTACGTCGCTGGCGCGCTGGCGGTCACCGGCGCTGCGCCCGCGCAGTGACTCACGCCGCGCGCCGATATCAAACAACATTCGAACGTTTGTGCATCACTTGCTAATGTTTTAAACGGTATTTTAGGTCGGGCTACTGGTTTGTGCATCGTTCTACTAGTTAAACTGTCTTAATTGACTTTTGAGTATGGTAAAGCTGTTTGATTTAGTTTAGTAATCGTTTAAAATTAAACTTAATATACCTACTTAATAAATAATGTGTAGTGGCCGGTAGTTGTCACGTCGGGGTCACCAATATAGAGGTGTTCAGCCTAAATTATATGTTTAAGCATAATAATCGTTTGAGTTGTGACATTTCATATAGGTATTGGTTGTTATTTCTTCATTGTAGAATAATGTGTATCTCAAATAGATTATTATCAATACCTAACCGTTATTTCAGCCACTAGGTATTGTTTTCCTATTAGACGTAACAGATTTCAGTCATCCTGCGTATTATATGTTTTAAAAAGAAAAGTTCTTTAACTGTCTTAATATCCCATCTAATCATAATAGGAGTGCGGACAATTATTTTTTATTAACACGTCACATAGGTTATTATCAAAATATTAGACAAGTATTTTTTCTTTTTTTATATTAAACAAAAAATTAAGGAAGATACAGTGAATGGAAATGTCGCGTGACGTCCCTTGTGGGTACAATTTTTGCTCATACGTGACGTCACATACCCCCACTCCTGAACTTTAAAGCGCTTTAACTTTGTCATTTTTTTTTTATGTATTTGGTGGATTAAACAGATATTTCCTTTTTATACTCAGTCCGTACCGTTTGTGAAATTCGATTAGCTGCTATTGTCCATTAATGACTAAGTCACATTTAAGACACAACTTTAGTAAGACCTTATGTAACGGTATTTTTAGAACATTGTAATAATTTGTTTAGAACTGACTCGTGGTGTGTAGAGTTTTGTACTGTACAACTTTGTCTCTCAACTAGTAAACACACACAGTAAGTAGTACAATAACCAATTAAGTAATATTTAAAAAAGGGTAGTGTAAACTATACTTAATAAATTTGATAATTACAATAAGATACATCTGTTTAGGTTAACACCTATGTAATTTAGCTAATGACATTACTTCAATAATAATTAGTAGTGTTATTTTCATGCCCTTTTCCCAATTTATTTCTATAAAATTACTTCTGTTAAAAATGTAGTCGTATATAATGTAAGTTACTTAATAATATGATGTTATGAACTTATCTATAACAATGCGCACAGAACACATATGTTTATCTACTGCGCATGTTGTATCGTCAATAAGCATGGTGATTATCGCGAGGAGTCGTGTGCCGCCAGTGCCGCGAGCTTTTGGGTTACCTGCACAGTTATTACGTTCCTACGTGCCCCACACTGCATAACAACTATTACCAGCCGCCTCCGCGCCGCCGCCGTTTTCTCCCAACAAAAAAGGGTTACTGCACCATAAAAACATATAGTATACAATGAAATACAAACATCTTACGAACAGCTGATCTCAACGACCACTAACATGTCTATAAAACGTTTTCAACACAAAACGTATTGCTAAACTGCTGAATACGACAATTGCCATTATTATCACAACAAAATAACTTTTAATTCGTAACGATAAAGTTCAAATTGGAACAAAACATAAAAGGCAATGATAATAACAACAGGGCAAAGAAAGGCCAGTTTAAAGTGATCTCCTACCCTTCTCAGCTATAGTTTAAAGTAGGACGTGTGAAGGGGATTGGGAGGAGGTTGTAGAGATCAGCTGAAAATGGTCGATTTATTGAGTTGCGTCGGAAAGTTTTGTAGATATTGAAACGAATAGCGCCACCTGTTGAGCTGGGTTTGCAACTTCGTTAATGGCCCTCTCTATTGGTCCAATGATGTCTGTGTTAGATTGTTGCTAAAGTACTCAAATTATATGTGTTTATGAGGGATAAAGGCTCCCGCGCTGCGAGCTTTACGTTCGATCTCACAGGTCATTATTATTTGGTTCTTATGATGTTCTGTACATTTACTGCCGATATATTGTTTATGTATTAGTAATGACTGTTTCGAGATTTACGCACAAATAAATTTGGTTTATTTGTATTGCTGTTATAATATGCGGTAGGTTAATCTTGCCAGCCAAAGTGTCGTGGTGGCCTAGTAGTTCAATTAACGGATTTGTGATCGAACCAATTACAGGCAATACCAATGTGACTTTTTCAAAGTTATATGTACTTTCTTAATTATTCTAAGACATCATTAACAATCGGTGAAGGATAACATCGTGAGGAAACATGGATTCCAACAATTGGAATCAGAAATCGCCAACCCGCGATGAGCAAGCGTGGTGATCAATGCTCTTTCCTTCTCTATATGAGAAGAGGCCTGTGCCCAGCAGTGGGACATTTATAGGCTGGTATTATAAATCTTGCCAGTATGACCGCTCTTACTCGGACTGCTCGAGCGGACAGTGTTCAATGTACACGTACTTTGTTGAGCTGTCGACCTATTTTGCGCGTCAAGTGCTCCTCCTGCCCGCTAGCCATTTGTTTTTTCGACCGCTTGAAGCATTCTAACTGCTTAAAGCAGTCCATGTGCTTCGTGGACGGCCATAACAGTCTATAGTTCACCATGCAGTCGCAACTTGAATCAGTCAATACCGGCTGCTTCAAGCAATCTGTGTGCGCGCGGTCTTAAAGACTTTCATGAAACGCCGAGTGTCCAACGCTTCATATTCAATCAAGAAATAGCACCTACCAAAATATTTGATTGTCACACTATCCTGCAAAGATTAGGAAGCCTCCTGATCCTTTCCTTATAACTATTCAGTTATATTGGAGCGTGAAGATAGTACACCATAATTAAATTATACTCGACTCAATGATCCACGTGTAAGATTGAAAAGGGTTTCGTCACCATGGGATTACTTGAGGGAAAACATTAAATTTTCCTTAACATTTACCTTAAAACTGCTGACGTAGCATTGACGAAGTCAAATCCTGTTGTTACAAGGTAATTATTGTTATTATTTTTGTTGACGTCACAGTGATTGCTTTCTGCGGTTATAATTGTTAGGTAAATGATGATATCGAAGTCAGATCCTATTGACTTTGAAATATACTTATAGAATTATCTCATGTTCAAATGAATTTGACTACAGACTAACCTATCTGGCGATTACAGACACAGAAATATCATTATTGTTATAATGAGCTAGTTTAATACAACCGACTCCAGGCCATAAGCCACCTATTCCAAACACCGCTCATACACATATACACTACAATATACGACATACTTAATACCAGCCTATAAATATACCACTGCTGGGCACAGACCTCTTCTCATATAGAGAATCACGATCATTTATCACCACGCTTGCTCATTGCGGGTTGGCGATTTCAGATTAAAATTTTTGGAAATCTAGGTTTCACGATGTTTTCCTTCACCGCTTTTCAATGACGTCTTAGAATAATTATAAAGTCTGTATAACTTTGAAAAAGTCACATTGGTACGTGCCTGTTTCGGATTCGAACCTGCAACCTCGTGCACACAATCCGTTCATTGAACCACTAGGCTACTACGACCTTTTTTTACGACATGCGTAGGTATATACATAGGACATAATTAGGATCTAATAAATACATTTCGTAAGAAATAGCTCTACCATCAAAAACTCAAACTCATCATCCGGGTACGAGAGGTTTGTATTGCCTAGATGACTTATCAAACAGTGGAAATCACCAACAAAGAATTAATCAGGTGTTCGAGCGGCTATACGTATGTTAGTTTCGCAAGCTTATGACGCTGAAAATCATACTAAGTCGAAAATGTCGTTTTAAAAGTTCCGTGTCAATAAAGGATAATTATTTAGGGATAATGATAACTACTTTTTCTATTAAAAGATAGTTGGAATTACATAAAAACAGGTGTCAAATTTTAGAGAAGAAATTATCTTGTTTAATTAAATTGTAACGAAACTTAATTAACTTAACTGGATCATAGATAACATATTTTATTGATTTTTCATTTGGAAAACTTTCATTTTTATTAGTACACAGAACAATTAATACATCGTAGTAAACAAATTAATTTATCACTCAGCGATAACAATATGTCGGCGCAACTCGACTCACATAACAAGCAATATCGAATCAATAGCCTGGCTCCAGTCATTTCGAGTCAAACGATCGTCTCGAAATTAGAGCACGCGAACGTGCGTTCCTTTGAGCACCATTTGCGACAGAGAGCAACGCTAGCAAAGGAGAGCTTATTACTAGAGGTGCGCCGTTCGGCTGTATCGGCTTCGGCCTCGGCCTTGCGTAGGACGAGACGAATATGTCTGACATGAGCGTAGGAAGCTGCGAGTATTATGTTAATGAAAATGTAGGAAGTTCTTATTATTTTCGCGTAATTGAGGTCATAGAAACGAGGAAAATTGTTAATGTATTATTAACTAAAGAAATATAAAAAATCTCTTCTTCTAACATATCTATACTAATATTATAAAGCTGAAGAGTTTGTTTGTTTGTTTGTTTGTTTGTTTGAACGCGCTAATCTCAGGAACGACTGGTTCGAATTGAAAAATTCTTTTTGTATTGGATAGTCCGTTTATTGAGGAAGGCTATAGGCCATATAACATCACGCTACGACCAATAGGAGCGGAGCATAAATAAAAAATGTTGCAAAAATTAAAAACCGTTGAAACTAAAACACGCGAACAAAGTCGCGGGGGACAGCTAGTATAATATATTTGACTAGCTGTTTCCCGTGACTCCGCCCGCGTGAAGGTGAAAGCAAAAAGTAAAAAGTGCCAAATTTCATTTTAATCGGTTCAGTAGTTTTGGCGTGAAAGCGCGACAGACAGAGTTACTTTCTTCTTACTTTTTTGTAAGGATATGCGATGAGTCGCAAATAAAATATATTATGTATGTTTTATAAAATGTAACCTAAATTAAAGTACATGAAGGCCGCGTATCATATAAAAATATAGTTGATCATATAAAAAAATTACTATGATTTTAGATTCAACTTTCGGCCAAAAAACATCATCTTTCGCGTCAAACAAAGTTTAGTTCGCCACTCTACTTATTACGCTCTGAGGCGCTTTATGGCGGCTGGACTGGGGTCAGCTCGGGTTTTTTGTCGTGGCACGTAGCGCCCCCGTGCCACCCCACCCGCGCCTCCCCGCGAGTATCACACGCGACTTCAGATGGGGTGGCAACTGTGACCGCGCGCCCATCGCTGAGGATCAGCGTTTCTTGTGTTATTTTTCTAGAAATTGAAAATATATGAAAAGGGTGAGAATATATGTTGAGCTGGCTGGTTTTGCTGGTTGAAATGTATTCGAAATTTTATTAATTTAGTTTGGCTTGAAAACAAGCTATTTGAAAGAAACAATAGTTTGATAAAAGTTAGATAGGAAAAAACTGACGTAATGGTTCTGGTTAAATTGAGATTAAGGAATCTTAGTATCTGCTATTGTATATCCTAAGGTATGTATAATGGTTGTTTCTAAAAAATATGTGCACTCTTCTAAGAAAAACACACTGAGCCGTAACGATTCCCCGCTCCCTGATCCGCAAGTATCGCCTTCATTGTAATACCGCGCCCGAGGCCGCGTCGCGTTGCCATAACAACCATCGCGAGAGCACACCGCGCCCCCTCCGCCCGCACCGCGCCACCCTCTGCCACCCCCGCCTTCACCCGCCTCTACCTGCTCTCATTAATATGTACCCGGCCGGACACAGCGGATCACTTGAACACGGGATATATCGACAAATGAAAATTTTATTAAAAACGCCGGAGGTGTTTTTTTTTCTTTTGCAAAGAGAGACTCTCGATGTCACGGCGAAACTGAAAACGACCTGGTTCCCGAAATTTACATTTCGCTCGAGTCCTTTGTCGAAGCTCTACGGACATTCAGCTTTGGATATTTTGTCTTCCATTTTTTAATTTCTGTTAACTTTGAAAGCAGAATAAGCTGTCCCTTTGTCTCAGACTTCTTATAGGAGAAAATATTCCAGGGATTTATTCTATTTTAGTACCAAATAGTAATTTCTATTCAATCGTTGCTTTCATAACATAGCTAGGTATATTGAACAATAATAAACATCAAACTAAGTAAGACCCTCTATATGGATCAATACTTAAAAGATATTAATAGCCAAATGAACCAACTACAGTCACTTTCATCTGGAACTACGCTTCAACACAAAATAAGTAATTGCACCAACTGATAAATAAACCAAATAGGCTATTTGACAACATTAAAAATATATCCCAAATTGTGGTCATCATATCAGAAAATAGCGTAAAATAACATATTTCATTTAATTTTAGACAAAAAAATGTATATTTCTTGCAGATTACACGAAACAAAATATAATATTTTTTGAAACTTTATCTGTGACGGAAAACGCCCTGTGATTGGTTAAGATTTTTGTGACGTCACACGCAAGTAAACATTGCTTCCTTGACTGAGTCTAGTTCGTGTTTTGTGTTTTATCGGTGTTATATTCGATTTTTGAGTGATTTCTGAAGGAATGTTTGATAAATCTTATAACTGCTGGCATAAATATTCGTATTGAATCTCAAAATGGAGGCAAATTTTGTGCGAGCTGACAGCAGCAACCTACCTAAGATAGATGCATTTATGGTAGCACTTTTCTTCAAGAATAATGCAGATTACTATGCTGCGGAACTTAAAAATGTAAAAACAGTAGTGTAAGTACCCCATAGAAATTATTTATTTTGTATATAAATGTATTAAGTATAGAGGTTAGGAATTAAAGATGTTATTTTGTTTTATCCATTACCGATATTTTTCTATCTACTATCTGGTATGTATAAAGTTAAGTGATACTTACATCAAAGTGATCTTCGCACATAAAGACATTTGAATGTGATTGAATGGCATTTGGATCTCTTCGAGCTAACTGTAGCCACATTTTACGCCTTTTGCGATTCGTTGGTACAGAAATAAACAGTTTCTGTGGACTTTTTATAGAAGTATTTGTACATTGTGGCACTACACACCTATTATAGACCATTGTATTCAATAAATTTGAAGAAAGTCTATGAAATGCACTGTTTTACAAACTTCATTAACTCGGTTTACTTGCATGTGACGTCACGCATGTCACGTGACCGGCGCCATTACAGAAACAGCGTTTTTGCCGCGGTTCTGGAAATTTAAACTTCAATATTGATTTTTACTCATAATACAGACGATTTCCCGGAAATATCAATGACAATAAGCTTAATATGTTATAAAGAATAATTTAAAACGATTCCTAAAAATAGTCAAATAGCCTATTAGTGCTCAAGTACCTCATTCAACGTTAACTGTATAGTTAGGAGTAACTTGAGTCCCCCCGGGAAGGGTTACGGTGAGACACAGAAGGGGTATCGGTGACCCTACGGAGATCCCGTATCTTGTATTTGCTGATGGTGACCACAGCAGGGTTTTGAAGTCTGACATGACCCAATTTCGCTGGTACACACGTTCAGATGTATCTTTAATCTACAGGGAATCTATATGTGATCGTAATTGCAGTGGCTTTTTCTTACTTTTCATCGCACTTTCAGTGTAATTTAAGTGCAAAAAATGTAGCCAAGCATTCTGAATATACTAAACTGCGCATTGCTAGATTAGATAATTTGTAGTAATTTGAACCACATACGAATCAATATAAGTTTGTTTGTGATTAAAAATAACTGGATAGTATTATAGCTACTGCAGTAAATAGTGTCGTGAGTACAGTGAAGCATAAAATTGATCGTTCCGTTCCATGTCCAAGCAAGTGTTAGCCGTTTTCTATTAGGAAGTTCTTAGTAGCAATGGCGGGTATCCAGTCAACGGAAATTATCTTTGCTACTGATATTATTGACAGAATTTCGCTTTCATAATATCAGGATTTTCTTTGTTCGCAAAATCCCTCCGTCCATAATTAGTTTGTTTTTAAATTACAGGATCTTAATGATGACTTCCATATGCATTTTTTTTGCATTTCTGATGCTCGGTAGAGAGGCTCATGGATTTTTACTATTAATAAATACCTTTAGGTATATTTATTACGAAAAGCTTTTTATGGTTAAACCTTTCACGGTAAGAGGCGTCATCCTATTTATATAATAAACGGAAAAGTTTGTTTTTTGAAATACGCTTCATCGGATAAACTAATATTCTATGAAAATCGGTTTTGATATTCCAGAAATAGCATAGCCGCTTACCTGGAACTTTCAGCCGGGTTCGGATTAGTTCGTTTTATAAAAAAAAGTAAAGTATGTTAGCTCTCTGTCAATTTCAAGAGTGTGTGCAGAAATATACGTAGTGCCGATCGATGTTCGTTTCATCCTGTATTACAACCGGCTTATGTGATGATGATGCAGTTATGCAACATAATTGTAAGCCTGTCGGTCTAAGTTCGTAACTTCGTACCGTCATTGATTTGTTCCATAGTCCGGTGAAGCAGTAAAGGTCTACTTCGAACTGCGGCAAATCTCATAAAAACCACTTCCATTCTTATATTTATTACGCATTAACTACTGCGCAGCCAATACTTGTAATTAAGTTCAAATAAAAGAAAGGAAACATTTAAACATCAGGCAGGACTCGAACCTGCGACTACTGGTTCAATGCACCTGTGCTGGTGCGTTGAGGTTTTTTTTTTACTATTTGTATTTAACCTCTTCATTCTTACTGCGTGTAAGTCGTTATAGATCATAGCTGCCCAAGTTCAGTTTTGTTCAGTTCAATTAACGACAGGATAGCCAACGCCTTTGGATATAGATCTATGATATTAGTTTTTGACTGCACGGATAGCCAAGTGGTATAGGTCACCACGCCAATTACCTCTGCGCGCGACGTGTCGCGGGTTCGATCCCCGTGTGGGACAAGCATTTGTGTGACCTACAAATGCTTGTTTTAAGTCTGGGTGTTCTTTGTGCATGTGATTTGAATGTTTGTGAAACCCCCCGCGATACAAGGATTAAACTCTTTAGTGCGGGAGTCGTTTTTAAAAAAAAAAAAAAAATCAAGTTTTAATTAACGTTGTTTTCCAGCTTTTGGTATGCTGACAAAAAATCTAGAAACTACATAGGTACTCATGGCATTTATATAATCCTGTGTTTCCGTGTTCCTTCTTCACCTTTCATTTAAGAAATGGTCTGCCTCTTGAACATTCTAATAAGACCAATTCACCTATTTGCTCCTATTGCTAACGATTTGGAACTCGGATGAAAACCGGAGATGTTTATAGCTATGCGGAATTTATGGAGGCAATCGTGAGAAGCGAGTTTGTCGCAACTAACGGCATGCCGAACTGTGCGCTTTCCGTCAGCGATGGCTGTATTGAGATAGTTTACGTTACTCGTAATTGTCAAGTGTGTGTCTTTGTCGAAAGTACCATCGTCCTAAACTTTAACATAGATGCAGTTAGAATCAGGTATTTCCATTTCTTTATTACGAAAAGTTGTAAGGGTGCTGTCTTATGCTAGATCAATGCTTGAATCGATCGACTAACAACACTCTTAGGGATGGCAATAATTCATTAGTAGATAAATATACTTCCCGGTGGGTAAATCGTGTCTTAAGTCTGGGCATTGCGTAATATTTACCTGTAGTTCCATATAAAAAAATACATTTTATTCGAAAATATGATAACTATCGGATCTTAACACGTAAATATTTTCTAGAACTTTCCAAACCCATACCGCAGCATTCCTATTATATAGATACTGCGCCATTCGCTTATTGTTGTTTGTTCATTTTAAGCTAAGCAGGAGTCCAACGGCTTCAATTGTCATCTATCTCTATTACTTATCTAGAAAAATAAAACACATGGTACAGGGACCCGTATTGGGGCGTACCTGCCAATACACTATGCAAACTAAGCACTTGCTGTTAGGTGATAAAAACTATATATAACTATGTATATTACAGCTAAATAAATAAATGTGGACAAAATCACATACATTGCTCTGAACCCAAAGTAAGTAGCTAAAGCACTTGTGTTATGGAATTCAGAGACAACGAAGGTACCACAAACACCCAGACCCGAGACAATGTAGAAAAGTGGTTTTTCTACATTGACCCGGCCGGGGATCGAACCCGGGACCTCAGAGCTGGCGACACTTTGAAAACCGGTGTGTACGCCACTCGACCACGGAGGTCGTTTTTAAATGGATTCGAATTGACTGGCTTATTTTGAAAGTTAAGTGTAATGTCATTTTCTATCTCGCGAAAAGACTCTTGTACTTTTATATGTGAAGAATACCATATTTATTAAAAAATAAATATCGCTTGTCAGTGAAACCACAGCCAATATTCCTAATTCGAAATTAAGGTCTGGTTTTTGTAAGAACAATTTCCGCAATCGGAATTTAGACTTCAAATAAGTTATCACACGAACAACACAGTACAAAAAAATACTTTTAATGTTTAGATTCCAGTCAGACCCCTTCAAAGACAGCATTTTTTTTTTAAGAAATTCAGAAGCTTCCAAACTAATATTAATTTTGCATTGACATTGTATTTGAATTAAGATTAAATGGAGAGTAAGGGCACTGATATATTTTTTATCAGAACATATTGCTAACAATGCTGACCAATGGCAACTTGGTATCCAATTCTAGTTTAGCTCGCCGGAGAGGGAATTAGCGATCCTCCGCAAGGACTAATGGAGGGACGGAGGACGTCGGCGGGCCATAAACTGGGTGGTTTACGGACACGTGCCGGCGCTCTCGATGCCCGATGAAATTATAACTAGTGTTGGAAGAGTTAAGTTTTAACTAAGTTTAGGATGTCATTGGTTTGTTCTGTCTGAGGTTCCACTGCGCCAGATAATTATTAGGGTCGTATGATCCGTTAACGGTGGAGAGGAGATGAAAGTTTATAAAAAAATGTAATGAAACCGTAACATATAAATATAGGTGTGTAATTATTATAATATCTTGGAACAACTCACACACGGCCATCTGATCCCAAACTAGACAGAGCCTGTATTATGGCAACCAGACAACTGATAAACATACTAATATATTTCTAAAAACATACATTTAAAAAAAAATACACCCTGGCACCGTACAAATGATCAAGCTCATCGCACAAGCATTTGGCCTGGGTGGGAATCAAACCCACGACATCCGGTTTAGCAGTCAGGGTCACTAACTACTACACCAACAGGGTAGTCAAAAGTTTTTAGTGGTAACTCTTCGATTGGTTCTTCCAAAATAGTTTGACATTAAACATAAAGGAACTTTATAGTCATAATCCAAAACTGTCAGTTTTTGACAATCTAGTATAAAAACTACAAAATTGTGACCTTTTTAGTAATTGAAAAGTCATTTACCAGAATAAAATGTTACTTGAAAAAGCAACAGTTTCGCTTATAATAATTATAATTAAAATCATCTCGGGGTTGCAAATGAAATAGTACCTACACCCTCACTAAATATCTTATTATTTCATACATAATAAAAAAAAACATTGACTACGCAACGCGTGACACAAACTAAAATTCAAGAATTATAAAAAAACGTTGCGACGGACCGTTGATGTCTTTTGTGAATGAAACAGAGCTTTATTATTGTGATTTGTTACTTTCGTTTAGCTAACAAGTTGTGTTTTGAACAATAGTATTTATTGGCGTACTAAATTAATTTTATTCTGTATTTAGAATGACGAGTAAAGCGTATTTTCAGTGGTATTGTGTTAAGGGTGGCTTTTAAATAATAATATATAATAAATAGCCGATAAAAAACGACATGTATGATATATCTATTAGCATTAAACTTATCATATTTTGTATTTATATAATAAAGAGAACGTTGGACCAAATTACAAGCATTTCAACCATTAAGGCCTTAGGTCTTGCTATGTTTAATAAGTGCAAGGTGTATTATAGTTTTTACACAAAATCTATACTATAATATTATAAAGCTGAAGAGTTTGTTTGTTTGTTTGTTTGTTTGTTTGAACGCGCTAATCTCAGGAACTACTGGTTCGAATTGAAAAAATCTTTTTGTATAGGATAGACCGTTTATTGAGGAAGGCTATAGGCTATATAACATCACGCTACGACCAATAGGAGCGGAGCATAAGTGAAAAACGTTGCAAAAATGAAAAACCGTTGAAACTAAAACACGCGAACAAAGTCGCGGGAGACAGCTAGTGCATAATAAAATTATAGCAAAACTAGAGACCTAGCTCATAAAAAGCGGACATTTTAGAAGTAAGCGCGTAAAGTGGTCGTGACCACACATGGAGCTTAGAAGCGGCGTCGCTTGCGCATGTGCGGAAGAGCGAGCGTGCCGCATCTGGCGGGCTGCGCGCGCGCCGATACCGCGCTAAGCACGGCCTACATGCCGCCAGTAATTTGTCTATGCGGGTATATTGTTAAGGATGACATGAGATTTTGACACAAATGACGCTTGTTGTATCTTAAAACCGTTTGTCTAGAGCTCAATCCACAGAATAAAACACTGTTTTGTGCCAAATATAACAAAAGTAAAAAAAAGAATCAAAGTAGAGAGCTTCTTAAAATAAATATATCTTAGGGCGGTCGGGACCTTGCTAATATTTTTGTTGACTAATATATCTGTTACATAGTTTTTATGCACGAAAGAACTAATCAACACAAAATGACAAATAAACACCGGCCAGTGCGGGCCACGATCAGGCATGAAGGGTGGCGTACCATTTTAGCCCCAATTTTTTTATTATATTTGTTGTTATAGCGGTTACAGAAATACACACTCTGCGAAAATGTTAACTCTTTAGTTATTGCGGTTCATGAGATACAGGCTGACAGACAAACGGACAGCGGAGGCTTATTTAAAGGGTCCCGATGGCACACTTTGGATATGGAACCCTAAAAATAGTTATTATAACTAACACACATGTTTTATGTGTGTATGAATATTTACCGGGAGTGGTGGTGGTGCATAACAACTTATGAATAAGGGGTAAGCAGCGAGACGCATCTGTAATACTAATTCATGTCGTGACGAGATGAGAGCTGCGCGCCGCATTTTAATACTAGCGGGAATATTAATCGTTCGAGATACTCCTGACCAAAGGATATTTGGAAGGATAGTTTAGATATCTATGCTTATACATATATAAAGCTGAAGAGTTTGTTTGTTTGTTTGAACGCGCTAATCTCAGGAACTACTGGTCCGATTTGAAAAATTCTTTCTCAGTGTTGGATAGCCCATTTCTTTAGGAAGGCTATATAATATTAAGCTGCGATCAAAAGGAGCGGATAACATAAAATGTTGCAAGAACGAAAAACCGTTGAAACTAAAACAAGTGGACAAAGTCGCGGGGGACAGCTAGTAGTATATACATGGTCGGCTGAAAGCTGGTAAAAAATAGCGACTAACGTTCCAAAAGGAAAAAAGGAACCCATATACTTAGGATCAATTGGTTGTCCGTCTGTCTATCTGATTGTCAAGGACTTTTTTTAAGTAAATTTTCTTTACGCACGCTTCACTTGGGGAGTAAGCAGGTGAGTGCGTGACGAGAGCGTTATGAATAGTGTGATCGGGTGAGGCGAACAGAACGATAGAGAGTTACATGTCGTATATTACTGTAGGGTCAAGAGAGAGGTACGAGTACACAATTTCTTTCTCTCTTTCTCTCAAGCTTCTATGTCAACGTTATTACAAAATACAGCTATTATGCTTGTCCTATGCTGTAGATTATATCATGATTGTCCCAAGTATGATATCGAATATAAAAGATGGACGACATTCATCATCCGATAAACAAAAAAAAAAAACTACTAACTACTAACTTTCGTGAGGAGACACCACCGCCGCCGCGTCAGCTCATGATTAGGGACTCCTATTGAGTCTGAAACTAGTCGGGCGATCCCGAGAATATACGTGAGTAAACCGTTTTGTTTTAAATAAATACAAGAATTTCTTTACATGACATATCGTTTTCTTATTTACTAGACTGTTTTTACTCGTTTTCCTGAACTGTTGGCCTAATTTAAGCTCAGTCTTGTTCGATATCAGCCTAATAAGGCGTAGCAGTATAGTGTCCAACTTAATACATGCAATCCACTTTGCTAGTGAAAATTTGGCACGCTTTGCCAGTGGAACTCGCTTCAGCCAGTAAAAGAGGATTTTTATTTCAGACTGAATTAATTCCATCGTCCACTACTTGACACTAGAAGATATAATATATTGTCAGAGATAGTGCCAGTCTCATAGATACCGAACGAGGACTGCATAGTGAACAGTGTGTATGTATTTTTAACCCCCGACGCAGAAAGAGGGGTGTTATAAGTCTGACGTGTCGGTCTGTCTTTCTGTGGCATCAAAGCTCCTAAACGAATGGACAGATTTTATTGCGGTTGAATTTGTTTAAAAGCTGACTTGATCATGATGATTTTTAGCTATAATATATGAAAATTAGTTTAGCATTTTGAAAATTAACAGCAATTGTCTTAAAAATTGTCAGGGGTTACTGAGGGCTTTAATTTATAATTATTACGTCAGTAGTTAAAAAAGAGGGTACTGAGATTCTGAGATGCTGTTACGCATCGCCAGGCTGTGAAATCGCAATTCTTTTGACCAAACGTATTTTCTTCGTAGGTATACTATTTCTTACAATTGCGTGAGCAAACCACTCTGTATTTATGATTTAGCATGTCATCTAAACAAATAGTATTTAGGCACTTAATTGGTATGATATAAGTCTTATTTTTTAGCAGTCAATTAGTACAAGTAATTATTCAACGTTTGTCGGCTCTATTGAGTTAGGAACCGCGGCGGCATCGGCATATAAACGCAGCTTAACGCTCATAAATGCATAGAAAATTGTTTTTGTCTCAAGTTTTTATGTAAGGATAGTGTATGGACAATGGCGCTCGGCGGGATCACAACGCGGTGTACGTCGTAAGCGGCGATTCTGCACTAAAACTTTCGAGAATAGACCTCTGGAGTTTGCATAATAAACCTCCTATTTACGTTAAACTGTGTCGTTTTCAAACACCAATCCTTTCATTGGCGATGGTTATAACTGTACAAGTGTGTGTTAAACTTCCATGCGTGTCTAAAATGTATCGTTGATCAATTGTTTTTTTTTTCGCAAATTAATTATTTTTGGTAGGTATTTAAATAAATTTTAAATAGTTTACAGTATTATCAAAAGTTTTATTCTTTTATCTCTACTTACGCTTGTGTGAAAAACTGGCGTTATGTGTTGCTCTATCCATATGTAAGCGTTTACGAGACGAGTGTGTAATAAATTGGAACGGTCACATGGCCATGACATTACCTGTTGCACTGAATATATTATTAGGTCCCTCATCGATTAAAGGATAATGAACACCTGGCCCTTTACGTTGAAAAGGTTTTTAGTGAGCTATTCTTCTATGATAATGTTATAGCGAAATAAAATTGTCTGTATATACATACCCAAAAATATTTTTCTGATAGTAGTCCCGCTGTTTATCGCTGTGTCTCGAATGTTGAAAATATTCGACTTGTTTACATTAAATATCAGTAGATGAAGCCGCGGACAACAGTTAGTACATATACATAACGCAGACTGTGGATATCTTGAGTTTGGTATATAGCTATACATATATACCAAAGACAAAGCGTTCACGAATCCTCGGTCCCAGTAGGTGCGGGCAAGGCTTGCGACGTAGATTCGGCGGCAATTATTGTCCGTCAGCGAGGGGGGCTTGTGGGGTGCAGGGGGGGTACCGGCCCCGGGGGCTAAGATGGCCACCGTAATTAATTGGCGCGACGCGGGGGCCGACCGCGACGCGTCTCGTTCGCAGCGCGGCATTGCGCCCGCGTGTATTGTGTCCATGGATTTTGTGAACACTAATACACTTATTTTAAATAATACCTATCAGAAAGAACTTATGACGGTGTTTTATTATACAGAAGCACGGTGATAATAAATGTACCTAATAAAGGCTACCGTTATTGCGCTCACCAGTTGGCGCCACTGGCGCGTGAGCTGTCAAATCCATCCACCAATCTATGGAATTGACATTGGACATTAGATTTTGAGAGGACTGGCATTTACGGACCTCACGTGCGATTAGCTCCCCATTATCTTGTATCTCCCGTAATTCAGAGAGATAGATTTAAAAAAAATAGAGTAGTTCTCGTCGTAATCTATATTTTCTTTTATAAAAATTTCTTTTAAATATATACTTTCTTATTGACGATTGAATATGCTGTCTACAACGTTTTTGGTGGCTAAAACTAAACAATGTAAGAGCAAAATAGTTCGGCAAAATACAACAACAACATATAGGTAACTACATATTATGCTTGATAAAAAATGTCGCTGCTACTATGTGTGACACATTAACAAGTAATTAAATAATTATTTCAAGTAAATGTTATCCACCTTCGAAGGTTCCTTTGTGTTAACTCTACAATGCATATCACTTATATATCTAAATCAGATTCTAGGGATATAGCTCAAGCCTCTCTGGTGTGCGCCATCGATCCGGATTCTTGGAAGACCGGGCATTGGTGCGTCACTAGATATATAGGTAGATTATATATATACTGCAGTATAATCCTTCGTAGGTATTACAATACTAGTTTGAAATATTTTCTCCTAAGGGAAGTAAGTTTTAAGTAAAATTACGTGAGAGGTTTATTGCAAACTTATGACAGTGGACCACAATAACTTAGAGCTTTTAAATCTGCATATGTTTTATTTTTATTTACAGTAATCGTCCTACATCCGCGTTTCTGTCTTCTCGGTAATGTATGCAATTTCCTAGCTTAGCTAGTTTTAATTTACTGGCAATTTTTATTGCCAATTATAGTTTACGATGTCCTATCTCCCTTTGCCGGCGCCGTGGTCACCGCAACGTCGTCGACCAGCGATCCGACCGTAAACGTCTCACCCACACGCCGCGCTCGCCCGCTCGCCACTCGCCGCTACATACCTACCGTAATGTACTGCCAGCTGACCACCCACGCCAGACCCCTCGCTATGCTCACACGAACCTCCCAAAACACGTACTCCAACTGCACGACGAGGACGGGGAATATCAGCTTACGGTAGCCAGCTACCGATACCGCACTATACCATAGTTTGTCACATCAAGACCTCTGACCACTTGCACATTTCACCCCTCTGTCGCCTGCGTATCTTCGATCCGCGGGGGGCAGGGTAGGTCTGGCAGGCCTGGCGAGAGTCTCATACAAATTGCATGAGTGTGAGTGAGTAACGTTAGTGCTCGGACCTCGGTTCGCTTAAGCGTAAATTCTGTTGCGTAAGTCGGAAAAGACGTCTGGTTTTCGAGATAGGGACGAGGGTAAGTTATTGGAAGAATAGTTCGGCGAAATTAGATAATAGAATATATTATTTAGCTGTTAGTTCATTAGTATTCATCAGGTTCTGTCGCGCTAATTTGGGATTAAGAGTTCATCAAAGTTTCTTACGCAGTGAAGTTTTCTTGTCGAGTGAAAGTCGTTGAAATGTGCGTCGAATTTTTGGCTTGAAAAGAGATACCTATTGCTATATTAAGTATTCCTATTACCAGTTTAGACAGATGCGATGTACTTTTAAAATAGTTAAAGTTGAACAGCACCATATTTTATGACTTGCGTGTGTAGATACATTAGGGGAATATTACTTCACGTTAATATAATATTTTCATAGTAAATTCAAAAACTTAACACGAGCTTATATGTTTTAAAACATTTGTTATTATGTCCTTTAGCGGATTTTAGGATTTTATGTTTTCAGTAGTAGAATTACTTCTGAGAAATACTTTTCTTTCTCAGGTAGGTATTAAACAAATAAATTTCCATTCATCTTTAAATCGAATCCAAGTTTAAAGGCACTTTTACGATTAAGCTTAATGTAGCGATCGTCACGCTACTAAAATATCAATTAATACCTATTATTGGTCATAATTCTAAGGTTTTAATTAATATCGTCTGAAGTACTATTATAGCATTTAACACATCTAGCGGCATTTATCTGTCTGAAGTTGCGAATCTCAAAAAGCACTAAACTGAATTTATGGCAATTTTAACAACCGTCAGCAATTTTTAATCTATAACCACAAATCCCCAACTGAGCGTTTCATCTGCGTTTCTAAGTAACAACAGTTTTGTATTATATAAAAATTACATTTATATAAAAATTCATAACTTCGAATCACTATGGGATATTAAAGTTACTTCCTAAAATTCCAATATTAATCTTCGTCTTCGCCACAACAACCCAACAGTACATTGCAGGAACCAAAACAGCATCCAATTTTTCGGCGACACTCCTGTCTGAAGATATGACGTATGTTCGATGTAGTAATTGGTAGAATCTAGTCAGAGCCTAGCTTATCTCTGGCAAAGACAGCGTCTGCCAGTCTCCAGCGTGTCAATTAGGATATATCCGAAGCATAACACGAAATGCAGTTTAGTTTCGGGTGAAGTGTGTTGCCAATCAGTCCGTATAATTGCCGGCCAAAGCTACAAATATAAAAACAAGACTGTCGAACGGCTTTCATGTTCTTCAAGTATTGGAAATATGGAAGCTTTACGAGATCCATCTCGTAAAGCTCCAGCTCGCTGTGTAAAAGTTGTGAGTGAACAATCAAACAATCAGGAAACTAGATCCTGGATTGGAAGTTTTATTTGACTCGATGATGTCTGCAGAGTTTGAACTGAGGCGTTTGAAAATATTTAGCCTGCGTATTGATTAGTTTATTAGACCTAGTTGGATGTGTTATTAAAGCTGTAATTACCTCAAAACGAATTCTAATAAGTTTTCCATAAAACAAACTGTCTCCAAAATCCGGTTACCATTAAGTTGTTGAAAATACAATTTTAAAAGCTTTTGTTGGATTGCATTCACAATCAAATGATCTTAAACCAGAAACAAAAACACGTCCATATTACTTCTAATATCGAATCCAATTAGACGACTCGCACTTACCATTTTGCGGGCATTAATGACGTCATAATTCTCGTTCGTGATCTGCGCGGCAATCGTGCGACGTGCCGCGAGGGGTCGCTAGTCGTCGCCAGTCGCCGCTGGTGACAATAAAATCTTCGAGTCGTCTGGCACTTGATGTGTCATGCGACAGCGGGTGTCCTCTGTCGCCCGAGCAAGCAAGAAATGAAAAACTGAGAAATGTGTGCGATTCGAGATGTATGGGATTGGAAATGGAATGAGAAAAAATACGGACGGATTGAATAGACTTCAGGTTTACCTAAGATGGTGTTATAGAAAATACGAGTTAAATAAAATAATCGCAACGTGTTTCTTTTTAATTTTGCTTTTCGTCTTTTAACAGTTCTGCACTATAACTTTGATATTAGCGGTTATTATAATATCTGGAAGGATCTGGGATCTGGGAGGATTTAGGATCCTAAATAAAATCGTTTCAGAATTTAGGAAGGTGTAATCGCATTTAGCCTTTCTGAATGCGAACAAAACAAATGCTTTGACATTTAGGTTTTTGCCATTTATTTAAAGACTTGAGTTAGAAAACTTGTTAAAATGAAAAGCCTAATCATGAAAATTTTTAAAGTTTACCCGTTTAGTTAGGTATTCTATATTCAGAAATAATGATATCACATGAGGTCGCGGAGTTGCATATATCATTTAGGTGATATAACAAAACGTGGCAAGTCGGGTAGATGTGAGGTTGTGACGTCACAGGATAGTATCGTCTGACGATGCATACCGCTCCGCAGCGCGCGGAGCATTCTCTCCAACGACGGAATGTTCTGGCACGTTCGACTAATATACAGGATGCCCAGATAAGGATACTTTTGAGGTACCTATAACGATTATTTTTCTATGATACTTGTGGAACAAATTGATTGAAATTAAGCAATTCATAATTTTCATCTGATGTCAATGCGAGACTCTCCCATTATCCTTACTAATATTATAAATGCGAAAGCAACTTTGTCTGCTTGTCGCGCTTTCACGCCAAAACTACTAAACCGATTTAAATGAAATTTGGTACGCAGATAGTCTAGAGACTGCGAAAGGACATAGGCTACTTTTTGCCGCGATAACCGACATCCACGCGGGCGGAGCCGCGGGAAACAGCTAGTTATTGATAGCTTCTTAATGTAAAATTTTTTCGAGGCTCTAATTTTTACTGCAAACATCTAAAACTTACATTTAATGGCAATAGTGAGAGAATGAGTGGCTATTTAGAAATACATATTTTTCTTTATAAAATTTTAAGTTTTTGTTATGAAACTCCTGTGTTTGTCAATAAGTTTAATCGAACAAGAACAGACAATTTCCTGCATCCACCGGTGTTTTAACATCAGCCTGTATTTGGCCGTGCATTTAGTACGTAGACAACTAAGGTGGCGAATCCCAAAGCGTTATTTAGGTACTTGCTCCAAAATAATTGCTGGCTATATATGCGCTTAACGCTTCGTTCTATTATAGCTTGTTAATTCCAGCTGATTTGGTTATGTCTGGAGATTTTCAGACTCTTTCTCTAGCCATATTTCCACTTTGTAATCATCGTTTCTTTATAGTCTGTTCCATTTCACATTGTCTGTGCATTTTTGGGAAATCCTGATCCTCTCTTACTATAATATTTTTTCGTATAATGATGGCAACTGATTTAAATACGTTTTAAAGCCAGAGTATCTGGTAGTAGTACCCTTGTACCACTTATGTTTTCTACTTGTTGAGATGTTAGTTTTTCAACGGTCCCAAAAAGTATACGGATAATTAAACGTGCATGAGATGAATCTCAACTATACTAACGCGTACGTATTTGCACCTGATAAAATGTTCGGCGGTACCAAAAGTCGGATAATATAAGAAAAGTATTTGATTCGTTTGCTAATAATTTTGAGTAAGATTATCTAGTTTAAGTTTGTCTGTCAAACTTTTTATCATTATCCTTCACTCTAGTTTAATTAATAATTATTTTATAATTACAACTGTAATAAGTTTTCTGATTAGTTCATAATATGGTGAGTGCTGATTAAGGGGTATTGCTATTATATACCTACTTACTAAAATCATCTTTTGTCTTATTGTTAGGGTCAGGGATTCATGATGGTGGTCTTAAAATATATTTATAGGAATAGGACACAAATAAATTTTAACACCCTATTTTGTGAGATTTATTAAATATATTTGCAATTAATAAGCACGCGCCGATATTTCGTGACGTTCTGCTGTCTCAGCACGCGATCGGGCGCCGCGTGCGTTTGGCCGCCATCGCAGGCGCTCGGCTGACATCGGCTGCGATCGGATGACGCGACATGTGTTCGGCTGGTGCCGCGTGTTCCCGCGTTTAAACTAGTCAGGTGTAAACTTAACTAGCAACGGTACAAACTAGTACTAGACCCGTTTACATACCCGTCTTGAACTCTAGACTTCGTACTAATTAATAGCTGAATATGAAAATTGAAAAATTATAAATGCAACGACAATAACAAGCTAATTCTGAGCAGTAGCCATGAACGATGCAATTTTATGGCGGACGGCTTATTTAATGTCGGCGGACATATTTTATACAGATTCCAATAGATTATAATCTACAAGTATTGAAAAACTAGGTATATAGTTATCTAGCTGTTTTCCGTGCCTCCGCCCGCATGGATGTCGGTTATCGCGGCAAAAAGTAGCCTATGTCCTTTCTCAGGCTCTAGACTATTTGTGTACCATATTTTATTTAAATCGGTTTAGTAGTTTTGGCGTAAAAGCGCGACAGATTGACAGACAGAGTTACTTTAGCATTTATAACATTAGTAAGGATTAGGCGTATAGTTTTATGGAAACGTAAGGATCTTTGAACTTGCGCTCTTCATTAAAAAAAATTGTTTGCCTGTAAAGTCGGTATACGGGCGAAAGTTTTACGTGACAACGACTGTCAATGTCAATGTCTGTCTCTCTCGCTCTTAGGCGGGCTAACCATGCCCGAGTGGAAGGGACGCGTGCCTCTCACTCGCTCTCATTGTGAGCGCATAACGTGAGCGGAGCGTTACCCAGTTTCTTGAAGTGTCACCCGGCAAACCAATTTATAAGACGTTGTCACGTCAAAAGTCGTTATGACGTAAACAAGTACTTACTTGTTTAAGTGAAGATACATTTTACAGGACCATGACGTGTTATTGCAAATAGTACAAGTCTATTTAACTTGACAACCGATATAATTGTAGTGTACGTTCTATGATGACGATTGTAATAAGAAAGAATAAACAAAATGTAAGCGATATCGAAGCCACGGCGCGCGGCCGAGTGACACCATGAGAATTTCCACCACGGTAAAAACAAAAGAACGTTAAATAAAGTGACAAGGGAACACTGTAGATTGCGAATGCGTTCCGAGCCTGCAGCTGCAGCCTAGTGACGATTTCTACAAGCGTTAAAGATGGTAAAATCGGTTAAATGACATTGATTGTACAAAAATTACAATAAGTATATTTCGAAAAGTCACGTGACTTAGACTTGTCTTTTCCATACACTTCCATGCGTTAACGCTTGAATAAACGTCACTTGGCTAGAGCGGACTTCGTCTAAGAGAAGGGAGGAGTTATAGTTGGAAGGAGTACTAGAAGTCCTGTACCGGTCTTCAGAGTAAAAATAGTGTTTTAAGCGACACCAAAATAGAAAAGTTAATGGTAAAAGAAATATGACATTTTAACAGCATTTATCATAATTTAAATGCTTACATACCGGTCAGAATCTTAACCCTACATTTTGTATCGCCGCAGTAGGGTAAAAGCAACTAGAATAAACAATTAACCAGATTCGTTAAATCTAGTAAACATAAATAAACAGGTTACGCATGTCGACAAACCACGTGCCCTTCTCTGGCACGCGTAAATTTGAACTTAATATGAACTGGAATGAGCGATCAGCTGCTATTATAAAATCTTATTGCCATGATAGATTAAATAAAAGAGTACTATATTTTTATATAACTGCATCTCTATCTAGCAATAGTCATGATACGGGGGCAGGTAAACCGGAGGTCGTGGGTTGTTCCCCTCCAAATCTTTGTGAGATGAGCATGATCATTTGTTTCGTGTATGGATGTAGGCACTAGGCTC
Organism: Diachrysia chrysitis; assembly: GCA_932294365.1. Taxonomy (NCBI): domain Eukaryota; kingdom Metazoa; phylum Arthropoda; class Insecta; order Lepidoptera; family Noctuidae; genus Diachrysia; species Diachrysia chrysitis. The sequence continues at coordinate 8,696,492 of OW028661.1, forward strand.
TGCCTAGTTTGGGATCAAGATGGTCGTGTGTGAGTTGTCCTATGATATTAAATCGTAAAAAGTAATTAAATCGTATATTCACTGATTTAAATAGTTCAAAGTTCAAGTTGAACAAGTTGTTTGTCTGATTTTGTTAGTTATATTTCAACTTTGAAGCTATAGTTACTAGGTCCAGTTTTCTTTGATCTTAGTCAACGTTTTGAACCGCACTTTTATTATTACAGTTTGATGTAATTGAACATTATATCCTAAATCTCTTTACTTATCAAAACGCTACCTAAGGTAAGCATTGCTTATAATATCGTAAATCAAAATCCAAGCAGTTCTATAAAGTCGTAGTTTACGAGAACTGCTGAACAACTATCACAGTAAAATAACGTTTAGCATCTCTGGTACAGTCGACTCCGAATAAATCGTTAAATACTGGTCAAAAGACCAAACGGTCAGGGAAATATGATATATCTATACTAATATTCTAAAGAGAAAGATTTGTTTGTTTGCATTGAATAGGCTCCGAAACTACTGAACCGATTTGAAAAATTATTTTACTGTTGGGAAGCTACACTAATCCCGGGTGACATAGGCTATATGATTTTATTAATTCTTAATATTTTGTAAAAATCTTGCGATGCAGGGGCGGGCTGCTAGTATGTAATATATTTAAATTTATTAATAAAAGATAAATATGTGCTTGTTACACGGCCTTCTTGTATTTTGTCACTTTTATGGATTTTTATTAAGCTAACTAGGCTACAAAGTAGCACTTTTCGAACGCCAATAATACAATGGACAGCACCCTGATTCACCCACCCTTCACCGCTTCCTAAGTGCTCTGGAACTAAGAAACGGCGCAATAAACTCCACAGCAGCACGCTGTCATTCCGTTAACAATAATTAATAAGACCATTTATGGCCCTTGCCAAATAAACAAATGTTTAAGGTCGATAGGTATCAATATTAAAATAAGAGTTTTTATATGGAGAGTGTACAGTTTTAAAAGTTTAGTTTTAACTTTACTAGATTTCTTGATTTATGAGATTTACGCGAATGTTGCAAATATAAATAAAATTATTAATTAAAAAAAAAACCAAATGTCAAAAATTTACATTGTTAAACTGTATATAACTAGTTAATTTAAAATATGAACGTGACACTCGCGATATCAAGACGAATCATTTATCAAAATCGGTGCAGTCGTTAAGACATAATTACGAGTGGACATAGAAACAGACATACAAACATACAGGTCGAACACATAACCCTTATTTTTTGGCTTCGCTGCAGTCGGGTAATAATTCTTTTGAATGGATTACTAAAATTTAATTATTTTAAATTTATTCGTTGTTATTTAAAACTAAACGGTTTACTCACGCATATTCCCGGCATCGCCCGACTTGTTTCAAACTCAATAGGAGTCCCTAATCGTGAGCTGACGCGGCGGTAGTGACGCGAGTCGAACTGATTTATTAATTCGTTGTGTTTAAATCATCTCCATAATTTTAACTCGCTATTGATAACTTACTCCTGAGTATGGCTTCGGTCTCTTATGATGATTCCTCCACTTGTAACATTCTTTGCAAGCAGTTCCACACGCTAGCCATATTTTCGAAACCGATGCTCCTACATAAAACGGTTTTACATTAGCCAAAGTAGGTTTATAGTCAGCGATGGTCAGCTCAGCGATTAATTTCCGAATAATAAAGTCAACACATAAAACAGGGATTATTGGGCAGGAGGTTCCGTAGTCGCTTGTTTAATGTACCGCATTTAATTACGGGGCTGACCAATGCTACACTTAGTTAAAAAGACTGGATTTAAAGGAATTGGATACTTGGGGATATGCATTTGTCTGTAGAGGGTCGGACTATTTTTTTTTATTTACCTGTTACTTAGATATAAAAAAAAAATTAGATACGTATTTTTCCTTTTTTTAATTAAACAAACAATGAGGTAGATACAGTGAATGGAAATGTCGCGTAACGTCAGAAGCCCCCTCTCCAGAACTTTAAAGCGCTTTAACTTTGTAATTTTTCATTAATCAAATCAAATCAAATCAAATTTATTTGTTAAACATAGGTAGGTTTTGCGGTAACAATGATTTGATAAAAGAAAAATTACGAGTTTTTTTTAACTATCTGGTGTACTTAATAGGTATTTCCTTTTCATACAAAGTCCGATTCCCTATTAACTATACAGGTACCTAGTTACTAAGATTGTTTCATAGTGCAATAAGATTTGCACCTCAGTTTACTCCTTTAAGTAAGGATTACATTCAAAGAGAAGTCTTATAGTCTATTCAAATTATTGTGCCAATTGATGTTATTTCCACTCAAACAAAGATCAACTTTATGCAAGTTTGAATAAAGTTCATTTTAGACTGACTAGTACTGTTGTAAAAGTTATAAAAAATATACAAATATGAATTTGTAACGCAAACTAAACTTATTTTATTATCCCAATGTCCCACTGCTGGGCAAAGGCCTCCCCACTCTTCTTCCACTTGTCTCTCTCAAGAGCTGCGGTTGACCAGTTCGATAAAAACGAATCTAAGTCATCCCGCCATCTCCGAACTTTATATTGTTTAAAAAATATATTTTTTTCCTAAATATCTTGTTTGTTTACATATAAATTGCGAACGCAGTTTAGTATTTTTGTTTTTATAACAACGAATTATTAAAATCAAACGTTCCTTTTATGTAATCATTATTAAAATCCAATGTAGGCACATTGGATTTTCATGACTTCTATGAACGTGAAGTCTAAAGTAAGTTAAAGTTAGTTTTATATGAGTAAGTTTACCTATTAGTAAGTGCATATTTGATATACTTCACTCATATACGGTTTCCTAAACGAATTTAACTCCTTTGTTTACTAAAATCGATTGTAACACCACTCGATTACTTGGTTTCGCGTGGAACAGGCGTCCCTTGCCGCGTGTCGGCCCACGAAACTTAATTAAAATCGCGCGAGGTCGCGGCAGCGCGCCCCGAATAATGACCGTGTGTGCGTACACTTATAATTACAGGCCTTTTTAATAGGGTATACAAGTTACTTTTTTAATCTATATATCTAAAGCTAAAAACCAGCTTTGTTTATATTTTTTTATTTTCATAGGTGTCAGAAAAAAATTCCGACTTCAACTCTTGGTGATAAAGTAATCGCCGCTATTTTCAACTGCGCTGAATACAAATAAATCAATTTTAAAACTCCAGAGTTTTTGAATTCCTTTACTTGAAACTTTATTACAAGCCATATCCGAAATAAACGATTATTATTATTATTATTTGTATCTCTCTTTTTTCACGGGCTATCCTCAGTATTAAGAATACCCGGTCCTTTGAAAGGCTTACGTGGGGACACAGGTCCAACACGCAGTGGCCTTGTTGAGAACTTTACTCTAAACTGGGATGGGGCATCTACTAGGGCCCATCCACCTCTGCTCTATGGAAGAGCAGACATGAATGGTCCAAAGTAGATACAGAGCTATTGTAAATTATGAATGGAAAGTAAAAATTTAGGCTATGTGTAGGTAAATGTTAGTGGATTGGTTATTAGAACTAAATCGGAAAACTATGGCACCTGCCTTCTAACACATATAAATGCAATCAAATAGGCAGGTGGTGACTCGCCAGCTCACCAGATGGGCCCCCCAACATAACCGCCACTACAGGCAGCAGGAGGCAACACCAGTGCGAGCGGCTAGGGGTGTCGAGCGGTGCGGCCCCGATTTCACCATCGCGGGTCACAGTAGCGGACCCGGAGCGGGTTTCCTCGCTATTACGCCATTAGACACTTCCACCCCCGAGCATGTAGCTCTAGCGACCCCTCTCTAGCCAGCCAGTTAAGGCAAGAAAGAGCTGGGAGCCCTCCTAAGGAGTGACTCCCTGGAGCACTCAGGTCCGTTGTGTCGCCACTCACAAACAGCTCGCCACAAGCTGCCCTGCGGATGTATGCTCCTACATAGACCTTAAGATACATTTTTTATTTATATCTCAAAGTTGGAAAAAGCAAGTTAATATGCCCTCAGGTATTGCGTTATTCTCATGATGAGGTAACGGCTTGCCCCGAGGGGTATTATTATTATTATTATTATTATTATTTTGCCATTTGCTTCACTTCCTTGTCATTCGTCACCTCTCGCGCTTTTTCTTGTTCGTGTTCGTCGAATCTATTTCTTGTAATTACCTCATCTTCGGAGGTTCGTACATAAATGAGCCGTTATCGGCAGAAGTACCAGCTTTCAGCCACCTTGCCTTTGACGCAGATAACGTGCAAAGAGCGAGAATAACCGAGATCGAGTGACGTAACTTTCGGTTATCGATTTGATTTTAAATCGATATGAATATTTTTATAATTGCAGTGAGAGATTATGAGTTATTGTAAATACATAATAGAGATTTCGAAAACGATTACAGTGCAATATACCAACCCCTTTAAATAGTTTGATTGTTGAAATTTATGTTACGTTATTTAATAAGAATTCAGATTTGAGTGTACAAAGTTGCAGGTTCAAAACCATTACAGGCAATACCAATGTAACTTTTGCATATGTACTTTCTCAATTATTCTAAAGGCATCATTGACAATCAGTGAATGGAAACATCTTGAGGAAACCTGATATAAGTAGATTCTGAAATTGCCATCCCGCTATGAGCAAGCTTGGTGCTTAATGCTCGTTCCTTCTCTATTAATAAGAGCTTTCACTTCACAAGGGAAACTTTAATAAACGATCTTAAGTGTACATTAAGTAGGCTAAATTTTTATTTCTAATGGTTAGGTATGTTGTTTGTCTGTTCACCTATATAACTTCAATATTTATTGGGAACTCAAACACTCAAATCCGCCAAACCAAGCAAAAATTCAAACGAAAAAATCTAGTTTACACTTCTCATCCCGGATCATAAATTTTTTTACAGCTGCAGGAACTATCGTTTAACTATCGCTATACTATCGTTTTACTATCGATCGTACTACAATCGCGTTTCTATAGTAGGTGCCGAGTTTCCTCATTACGGAGAGAATTCCTGACCGGCCCGCTATAAACCCGTGGTTCTAGCGAGCCGAATGTAAAATGGGACTCGTTTTATGTAGACGGGGTCTTTGATGGCCTTTTAAACAGCGCAGCGCAGTCGGCCAGTCTGCACATAGCTTTATATCTGGTAATACGGGCCACGGTCCCCCAACTATTTGTACTATTTTAATATTCATCCTTTGAGATTTTAGTTTTTAGTAAAAAGTCCGTGTTTTGGTTGATTGAAGATGGGTAAGGAGGCGGGATGGTTGTCGCTTTATTGCCATTTTTGGGTGTTGGCAATTTGCTTGTTTTCACACTTTTGAACTCGCTCGCTCTTTTGTAGAAGCCTACGGAATACTCTAGATGCTTTCAGTTTGAGAAGTGAGAAGGATGATGGACGATTACGATCCTGTTTAATTTATTTCACTGAGATATTGAACAGCTTTTATTCTGGAGGTTGTCTTGTGTCGTTCTAGACATTGAACTGATCAAAGCAATCTCTGATAACTATAATCCTGAATTTAGCAATTATAAATTAGGAAAGATAAGATAACACTGCTAGGCGTAATCCTCTTCCCATATAAAGAAAGAACATCATAGCTAAAAATGCATCAATTGCTTTAAATAACCGTACGGAGCTAAAAACCAACAAACAACTGAGAAACGAACAGAAAACCTAAAGCACATCGTATATATAGCTAGACTGAAGACGTATACGTCAGTGTCAGCACATCTTGTTTTTACGACAGCACCGCCGCCAGCGCCCAGTTTGTGGATGTCCTTTCTTAATTATACTTCGCCACCCCTGCTAGTACTATAGTGGCGCTTCATTTCTACGGGCGAGCAGGGTTTGTAAACATGTTCAAGTTATTGCGATAAATAGATTGGTGAACGATTAGTTCTCTGTGTTATGGTGCCGTGTGCTTTCTATAGCTTTTGTGGGGTTCTATTATTTTTGTAGTTTCGTTAATTTGGTAGTTTCGGCTGCGGTTTCATTTGTGGATGACAAGTTACTTACTGGATGAAATGCTTAAGACTGATTTGGAATCAACTGGATCTTGAAAGTTTATATTTGTCTTTCGCCTTCCCTTGACAAAGAATCGCCATATAAGCACGCGGTCAAGGTCAAGACAAAATCTCATAAAAATTCAAGTACCTATTAAATTTAAATTCTCCAAGCATCTTCACGCGCTATCGTTGCATGCAGGCGCACTCTAATATCAGCATTTTCACTCCTACCTTAATGCTATGATATAAATATTTCTTTAGGGGCCTAGGTACCTACTCCTCGCGTGTTTTCCTCCAAACTTCAATTATTCGTGCTGCCAACCGATACGTCAGGTGGCGATCACTCCCACGCGACACGTTTCGGCCCCTCTGTTGTGCTTTACCTGCCAAACTAAACAAACGTGAGGGAGGCTGGAAGGAAGGCGTCGGGAGGGGGCGGGGGAGTCCGCGCGCCTTATCGAACCGCGACCCCGCGGCAACCGCAGCCGGCATGGTGACGACGTACGTACCTGTCCGTACGTCTCTATCCACTTTACCGAACGTCCCCTAAGTTTCCGACCTCCGTCAATAGCGACAAGTTACAGATCTGCCGCCGACCGGTCGAAGTCATAGCACGCAGCGAAACTTTGTCGGCACCCGGTGTTTACATTCGTCGTCGCGCACTTAACACCGCGCCGGCGGATAAGGTCGCGCGACACGTGTGCCGATGTTTGCGCTGCAGAACGATTAAATCTAAAAAAACAAGCGGAGTCCGTCCGGCCCACACTGGCCCGGCACAGGCCCGCAGCGATAACAAACAGAATTCTGTAAAAAACCACTCGACGCGACCGAATCGATGACCGAAGCTTTATTTCAACTTTATCGTTTTTGCGTCGTCCATAACTTGGCACCCTCTATGTTCGCCGAAAGCCAGTAAGTATGTAAATTACGGTCGCGAGCGCCGGTCCTCGGGTGCCCACTTATCTATTCAAATTCGGCTTCGGGTGCGGGGTTGCGTCGCCGGCCCACGCTAATCAAAATCCGATCAGCCATTAAGTCCTCTCGCTATCTGCGCTTAGTTTACGAGCGGGGGAGGCGTCACGGGGAGGGGGAGCGCCGTGATCACTTATTTATGTGGCGGGGGCTCGCTCGGCGACTGAAAAACTACCCTCGCGTCGTCGGAGCGGCGCGCGGCGGCGAGGCAGCGAGCCAGCCAGGCACGCGAGATGCGCGCCCGTAAACCCGGCGCGGCTTTGTAATCAACCGTGCCGCGCTTTTTATGAGGCCGCCTTTCGCAGTCACTGCTCGTGATAAATTTAACTCGCTATCTGATATTGACGCGGCGTACAAACTTTTATACGTATTTATCAATGCTTTAGCTAGACGGAGAAATCTTCTCTGCGGTACACAGAATTCTCTGCTTTGTGCACTGGTGTTATCGCTGTTTCATAAAAATTATGAAAGTTTTTCAAAAAACTTTTTACCGATAAACCTCTTTGCACTGTCCTCGCTGCTCCCGCGGACTTGTAAATCGAGTGGTTTAATGAAAAGCACAGGGATGTACTACGGACCTATATTAATATTATTGAGAAAACGTAAAAGTCTTAATCACTTCCAATATTACCAGATTTTATTATTAGTTGGCCAAGTTTAGAAGCTGAGATTTTTTACACAAATTTTGATATTTGAGCATCTGGAAAGCTGTGATGAAAACTTTTTATGCACAACCGAACAATGTAACAACTGTCCTATATTCCAAAGAGGTCAAAGTCACTCGTGTTTTAAGCAACCTCATGCCTGGCGTCGCCAGATGGTTAGCAGAACTTAAAAGCTTGATAAGAACTCAGGGTAAGCTTGGTCTTGTTTTATTTTAAGCAGTATGCCTGGTGACAGCACGATGGATCACGCGCTGTACTCGCCGATTACATATTGCACAGGAGGGCGAGGAAACAGAAAACCGGTTTGAGTGATAAACTTTAGGATTCAATCAAGTGGAAAAAGGTTTAAGCTTATAAACAGTCGGATAAAACCTTTTTTTTTATTTGGAACATAAGTTCACGAATTTCAAAAAGGCGTTGAAAATTTCTTAATATTATTTGATCATTTGTTTTTGTATATGATTTTGTGTTTAAGGTTTGGAATGTAAATGTATTGTGGAAGCAAGTTTGTGTCTTGGAACAATTGAATAAAGTGGATCTGTTTAATCTAACACCTAATGATAATTCAAACTTAAAGTTGTCATAGTAACTATTCACTCTCAATTTCTATTCCACTTTATTCGTGGTATCAATAAGTACGGTACAGGCAATTTTCAATATTTATGAATTTGTATATCAGCTATGGGATCCCAGCCACCTGTGGTATAAGTCTTCCCATTCATTGGATTCTGGTTCCTTGCATCCGCATCCGTTCTGAATCAATTGTGTGATTTACATTAATTCATTTGGTCATTGTAGTCTAATTATGTAATATTTCTTTACTCAAAAACAGTGTTGGAACTGCAGTTTTAAAATCTAAAATTGTCGATAAGTCATAACAATCGATTGTAACGATATGACGTCTTAAGTATCTAAAGTATTGACTGTTATCGATACGAACTTGTAACGTTTATCGATATCGTAAACCTCTAGGGTTTCAATACCATTTTTTGTCCGAATCCCTACGTGATTTACGAACTTAACATGTACTAAAGTGACCATTTTAATATTTCATGTGAGCTTTGTTTTTTTTTTGTTATTTGATGGTGGACCAGTTAAAGACGTGGGCACGCCTTTATCCACAGGTCGCAGGTTCCATCCACGGATGGGATGGGTAATCTATCGCTGCTATGTAAGTTGTAGTCCCAAGTTTTAGATTCTTGAGTAAGTATTAAGACACCAAAGAAGGAATGGTATTTAGAGTCAAGAATCCATCATTTTGTTAGAGATCCCTAAAAACAAAAGAAAGTACGTAAATCTTCTTTTAATTTATTGTTTTTTCAATTTATTAATGGTGTGTTTCTCATATTAGACAATAACAAATGATGGCGATAACTTTTTGATTTTAGAAGCGTAGTATGTTGTCGTTTGTTAAACATTATCCTTATAGCGAGTGCATTCAACCTGCTTCATGCAAATAACATTGATATGTATGCGATATTATGCGCAATACTCTGTTATCATGTTTTTGTTTTTAAATGATAACTCTTTTGAAACGTTTTATTATTACATAGTATTTTACGAATGTCAGATTGCACAGTATTTGCTTATCATTCCAATGGAGGACCCTTGCCAAAGACTTAGGCCAAAAAGGCTCTTTAAGTATTTTTTGGTGATAATCAGACATTTATTAACAAGGTGGATGAAATTCCTGGTAATAATACCAAAAATTTCATCCACCTAATATGTCGTGGCCCTTGCGAAGGCCGAAGATATTTATGCTCCACATGACACCAGACCATAGAAATAAATAGTTGTCTCTCATTGGCTACAGAGACAACTAGTCGACCAATCAAATCAACATCTTCAAACGTTATAATAACCTCATTTATCGTTTGACGTACTTTATCGGCGTGGGATGATAAACAACCAATCGATATTTTTTTTAAATACTCGAATATTACAGTCACGCAGTCTTATTAATTTGTACTCATAGTGAAAGTTTTAGCACCTAGGAACACAGTTTCTCTTGAACATTGTTAAGTTCATTACAAGTAGTAGCTACCTAGATAGTAGCTATAAAAATCTACGCAGTATTGTAAAACCATGTGTTACTAAACTGGCATTATTTAAAATTCCAATGAGAAATCTTCTATTATATAAAAATCTCGTGTCACAGTATTTTGTTATCGGACTTTTCCGAAACGGCTTGACCAATTTTTATGTTCTTTTTTGTGTATATTTAGTAAGTCTGAGAATAGGTCGTAGGATTTTTTTTTAACCCTAGGTGATACAGGTGTCCTTGGCAAAACAATGTTTGCTGGGTCAGCTAGTGACTAAATAAAATCGATGACATTCTGTTCGTCTCTGGGAATCGGAACTTAGACCTGACTGTCGTTAACCAGTAGCTTTTTGCAAACGAAGGTCCTGCAATATGCGAAAAATATTACAAAAATGAATCGTTCACTAATTAAGATGTTCGACATTCAGGACACTTTGCTTTACAAATGAGAAGATCATAATCTGTGAAAATGAAAACATGTCGACTGTTGGGAAACCTTTTACCGTGCGCTTTACACGGGTAATTAATTGCGCGATTATTGGCCATTTTGGTTAAAAATTATGTCCCGGCAACACCCAGCAACGTACATGGCAATACAAAATATGAATAGAAATTGCAAAGAATTGCTCAATTGCAGTATCCCTTGTATCTTTAGCGTACCTTAAGTAACTGATTTACAAAGTTGATCATGGTGATTACTTACCTCATTCATGCTCATAACTACTCATAAGGTATCGGAGAAACTGAATTTGAGTCCATAAATAAAAAACTACGAAAATAGACATCAGAACAATATGAAATGCGGAACATTACACAAATATTAAGTTCGAATGTTCCTTCGTTCGTCCCCTAGCGTATGTACCTTGTCAGTTCACAAGTTCGGCCATTATGCTCGCAAATAATACGGCAAAAAAACAATACTCACTTTGGATGTCGATAAAAAATATTGAATGTCAGCCAAGCGACTTGTCACGCGCCACTCGCTAAAGTACATTAGCTCTATATACACGTGAATAATAGTGTTATATGTTTTTATGAGAAACGTAGTACTCAGGGAAAGAAGGGGACAACACGTGGTAGGTATTTAGATCTTACCTCGTTAACGAGGTGATACTAGTAATGCTATCTTGGGAATTCCATGTTAAAATGGTCTAAAGTACTTACCATTAAATCAGATTTTAACGTATCCTAGAGCGTCGGTGTGATTTCTAATTTGATTCTCAGTATTCTGGTATTTAACAAGTAAAATTTGTAGAAGTTTTTCAATTCTGTTAATGCTACGATTTTTAGTGTGTCAAATACTAATATGGACGAACCATTACTATTTTATTGTTACAAGCAGTATAATTCATTATGGTTCAGACATCTACGAAGTTATTTCCATATTATACAGCTAACAAATATAATTATTTATGGGATTTATATGCGACATTTTAAATTTTAGTGATTTTAAATAACCATATTAATTATAATACATGAAATAACACTAAATAAAATATTTCGTTAATGCTTTTTTGTGTTCAACCAACACGTTTTTTTTTATATAATATACACTAAATATGACACTAACTAATCTGTAATGTAGGATGAAAAATTAAAGAAACCAATCAAATGTTTGTAATTCCCAGCCAGGAGAGCAGTTTCAAACTTTTATCTGCACAACAAAACTAAAATGCGAATGGTGATTTTATTCAAGACACATGTTTGCATCGCACGTGCACGTATTAAATAATTCATTTGTAGGTGTTGATCTGTGTTATTTGCATATGACTGGGTGTTTGGATTCCAAATCAAATTCGTAATATCCAAGGACGGTTTTGAAATATATTTTTTTATTGACGCAGATTTCTTCTTGGACTTCAAATTATTTTGGTTTAAATCTTTAGTAGAGTAAAACATGCTTGTAGGTCCAAATGATAACGGTTTGCTAGAAGCCGTAGACCTCCGCTGTCAACCTCCTGGTTCCATCATGAGACTCTTGTCATCAATCTCTCTCTCTAAAGTCCTACACTCTTGCCAGAGTGGTCGTGATTGTTATATTGCGACAATGATGAATCTGAATTGAAAATGACAATGAAGTACGCGTAATCTCAACCTAGTACGCCATTGATGCCCTGAAGCAGTCATCGATTAAGAACTCGTTGAAAGAAACCAAGGACAACCGACTTCCATGATTTGTAATGTAGCAAAACAATATTTTTTTATGATTCATGTAATATGTTAGAATTTAGCATAAAATATATATTAATATATTTAGATAATAATGTCCTCACTGAATTTCGGTCACGGCGGCCTCTCCTAACAGAGATTAGTCATCTGCGCGGGAAATATTTCAGTGCACAAGTAAATTCACAAACACATTTGCACTCTGTTCCTTCACTCTCATAGTCCGATGGGACGGCAATCTGACACGACCGGAGAAAGATGATGTGCAGGACCAACGGCTTTAGGTGCTTTCCGAGGCACGGGGTGGAAGCACCACCTAAATCTTGACTCCGAGCTGAGCTATACTGAGTATTTTTATAGGAAAAACCCAGTAACTATTTTTGGCTCGGCTCGGGATTCGAACCCGAAACCTCGTGCGCGGTAGTCGCGCTTGCGACCACTAGCCCAACGAGGCAGTCAATATTTTTTTTTCAGGTGTTATTCTAGTAACAATAGTTTAAGGAACAACGTGAAGATGTTATGTATCTGCCAAACAGACAGTTAGTTGATTGTAAAATTGTTTAACCGTACAAACTCAATGAGTCAACCGAGACAAAGGGGTTATTTAATGTGTGCACAAGCCAATCTGTTACTACTTGTTAAAACTGTCACACGAGATTTACTGGCGAACTAGCTTGGAGATCGGAATGATATCGACATTAGATTTTGTACCAATTTGAGCCTAAATCAACAAAGACTTTTTGGAAGGATGATAAATTCGTACAAAAATGATATGCCGAATTTTTACATTCTCTTGGCGTATTCCGATTAATACTTACGCCATAACTTGAGAACGACTTTGGCGATTTCATTCATCTTTTTTTTTAAGTTTTCTAATGCTTTGTAGAAGGTTTTTAAGAAAAGAAAAATAAAGAAAATTACTAGCTATTTAAAATAAACAATCTTAACGAATATTTACTTTTGACAGTTTGAGCGTTTGTCAGTTCGTGCGTTTAATGAATGTGAATTTAGTAGACAGCTGCTTTTTTCTAATTTTTTCTATACTTAAATATGAGTTGTTTCTTCTGTGTTTCGCCTTTTATAACCCCTGTCACAAGTCTGCAGGCAGAAATTTCGTAAGAAATAAGCAGTGTATAGTACCTAATTTTTCTAATTTAATAAAAATTACATCTGTAGCAAGCGATCGGCTCAACACTTATTCCAAATGTTGCTACTACCTAATAATTTGCGTCATTATATGTTTTTATTAGTCAGTAGTGACTTTTGGCTCAACAGCTGAGTAATTAAGTATTAAAGGTTTCGGTCTTTAATGTCATTCTTCCTAAATATATGAAAACAAATGGGGCGAAACGTTCTTTTTGAAAAAGTTTATTTGTTCTTAACAGAAAAACTCGCGACTAATACAAAAACTGAAAACGCGAGGGTACTCCCGGGGGCTTATTATTCAGTTTTCCTTTCCCATCACTCTTGCCTTTGACAATTCAAAAGGCTCGAACTATTCATGAGACACCAAAGATCGATTGGCTTTTCCTGAGCAAAATAGAGGCTTGAATTTATAAAAACAGATTATTTGAACAGTTAGCGATAGTAACTGTAAATTGTCCATCTTCGAGTAGATAGCGTGTGTGGGTGCGTAATGGTAGGTAGCCGTCTTGGCGATAAGCGTTGCGGCTGAACACTATTTAGAGGAGCAACATGGCGACACAGTTTAGGGTTGTCTCGTATTCTGCTTGATCAAAACGCTGGCACATCAGCCGTCCTTTGGATTACACATATACATCTGGCCAGTCTACGTCTAAACTCTGGATTACATACTCGTTGTCTCACTGTCTGGTTACTGGTAGGGCTGTCGCTATGATTATGAATTGCTTCTAAAATAGGTTCGCCTCTTAGATTTTGTTGATTCCTATTGCCCTAAAATTCGAAAAGTGATGGACATAAATAAATTTATCACTCTTCTACAATAAATTTATCAACGTTACACACTATTTCTTGTTTAGTGTTTTATACAAAATTTATTATTGCAGGCTAAAACAAAACATCAGTGGATTACAAAAACATTTGCCTCGTGCGCGGATCGAAACTGCGACTACGACCGTGGAATATCAAACACTTTCAGAGGCTATCTGAAAATCAGACAAATAACATTGCATTGTATTTGCTTTCGTAAAACATTTACGTCACATCAGTTAATATTTTTGTCAATTAATGATATTTATTGAATCCTCTCCCTAGATAGTTTGGGGTGAAGGTGCGTCATGGTAGGTAGTCGTCTCTACGACAAACGTAGTGCGACGGTTGGGTGCGTTGATCACTGTTTACTGCTCAAATATGGCGGCCTAGGGCTGTCATTTGTAAGTAATATACCTTTATAATCTGGACCTACATAATTAATATGGTGAATTAAATTACATTTTATACTTTCAAGAAACTTTCTGGTTAGTCTAATTTTGAAAGATTTCGCAAATATTATCACGAAGGACAATAATTCGAAGGAAAAGCATATTCATTCGAATTTTAGAAGTGTCAGTTGATAGTTGTTGAATCTCTTCAGTAACGAAAGTGATTGATGGAGTCTTACCTTGAAAGCAAAATATTTATTACATACACTCGTACATAATATTATATTTGTTTACCAGTTATTTATCAAAACTCTAAAACATTCCTCTCGCGTATTTTTTTCTGCATTATGACATGTAAGTGGGCAGTAGGCTGGGTATTCGGTAGGTAATCGGCGTCGCGTCGCTGCGCGATAACCGGCCTCCGCAGTGCAGGCGTCGCAGCGCGTGCAACTCACAATTTAGCTGCCGACACGACCCCGTGTAGGGTTGTCTCACAAGACCATTTAATAATAAGTTTTTTTTTATTTACATTTTTCATTAAGTCGTCGATTGGAATTAATGATTTAGTAATAATAATATTTAGGTGTGAAGTTATAAAAATCGAAATGTATTTGACGTGCAAACTTTTTGTTGGATTTAGGAGACTTGTCGGATGTTTCGTTATTAATAGGAAAGATACATATGCAAAATAATCTTACGGGTTGTAAGTAGTATGACGTACTAAAATCATCAATCAGGTCATGATTTTATAAGGTGCTTTTATCTATAGATGGCCGTGAGCCGCAGTCTTGATTACAATCGCGTGCCAATCCACGAATGAAGAAACTAATAAATCACTAATCAGCCAAATTTGTCCTTTTAACCATCAAACAATTATCCAGATAATTAGCATATTTAGCGTCCAACATGACACGATCTAGGGTTGTCCCACACCTACTTACAGGTATTATTTATTATATTAAATATTGATTTCGCACTAGTGTAAATGATTAAGCGTGTTATGTGTGGGCGCACGTAGAATCCAGTTGTTGGACGATAGCTGACAGTTTACTGGCCCACACGACCCAACCTAGGGCTGCCACAACCTCAAAATCAGTCATATTTTCTGTTAGTATATGTTATACAACTTGCTGTTCACCGCAGTTTCGCTCGCTCTTAGGTATAGCAAAGTATAAATAGTTATTTGGAAGTTAGTGATTTTTAAATAAAACGGTAAGTGATTTCATTTTATGTACTTAGAAAAAGTATAATACGGCGTTTTAAAATAGTGAATATTGTTTAATATTATATGCGATTCAGACAGTTTTTTAATAATTACGAAATACGAAAGCCTTTTTTGTTGTTCAGATGATAAATCATCTTAAAATATTAAATTACATTCTTCTTACTTTGAAAATGACGTTCTTCCCATATAAACTTTCCTCCCCTATTTCACCCTCTTAGAGAGTAGATTACCAAAAAAACCGCTGAAATACGTGTTTATTTATATCAAACCAGAAGCTTGTATATGAAAAGTCATGCCTCTAATTTTGAAAATGACGGATTTTATACAAAATTTAAAACCCTTTTTCACCCCTTTATGGGTTGAATTTCGAAAATCCTTTCTTATTCCTTGGCTACGTCGTAAAACACCAGTTAAGGTCCAAGGGCTTAGGCTAGGCTTATATGGGTCACTGAATTGGTCCTTACCCTTTTTTTTATATAAATCATAGATTTATGATTGATAAAAATATGATATTTAATGAATAAATTTTATTAATATAATATCCTGCAGTAGTTATGGCCCACGGAAGAGATTAGCCAGTCAACAGGTTGGTTGGGGACGGGCCGTTATAAATGTACCGTATGATTTGAAAATGGTTATTCAATGAGGCTCTATTTATTTCATTAGGTTCGAATAATGTCTCTGAATTATTAGTTAAATGGTAATACATTTTGTTTTTATTTGCTGTATTCATTTTTTTTAACTTTTTAACGTTCTTTTTAACAATGTTTTAATTAAAAGAGTATTGGAAAGATTTAATATTGAAATGGAAGAATTAATTTGTTGTTTATGGTAGCTAACTGTTTCCCCCGGTTTCACTCGCGTAGACTACCTACGCGGGTGAAACACTCCGGTAGGACACAATTATTATTTTTATGATCTTTTCCAATGTTTTTTAAATATTCTGCTATTTGGGACGGTAACAAATTCAATAAATCTAAAACCATGAAACCTGTCGTCCTGTTCTTGAGTTATAAATGATGTAACTAATCCGAGTTTGTTCTAAATATTTGGATGAATTAATTTATTTTATTATGGGCTTCACAGATATATTACATAATATGTATATAACTGCACCCCAAATGAATGACAAACAAAAACAAATGACGATTATAGCCGAGAGGCAAAATAGTGCAACTATGATATTTTAACTGGAGGCCTTTTTGTTATTACAATTTCAAAACTCAATACGGGGTATTTAAACACAAAATGTATTTTCATTGAGAATAATTGTACAATCGTCAGCAAAAACGTACCGAAATGTATCTTTTTGTCACAATTTTGATTAAAATATTTTACGTAACGTTTTCAATTATGAAATAAGTAAATATTTTTCTGGTTTTATGTTACTAGTAGCTGTCCCCCGCGACTTTGTTCGCGTGTGTTAGTTTCAACGGTTTTTCATTTTTGCAACATTTATCATTTATGCTCCGCTCCTATTGGTCGTAGCGTGATGTTATATAGCCTATAGCCTTCCTCAATAAACGGACTATCCAATACAAAAAGAATTATTCAATTCGAACCAGTAGTTCCTGAGATTAGCGCGTTCAAACAAACAAACAAACAAACAAACAAACAAACAAACAAACTCTGCAGCTTTATAATATTAGTATAGATTAGTTACAGATTTCGCGTTTTATAAACCTCGATGTTAAAGCTACGGAAATATTGTAAAATTATATTTGTGTCTGTTTAATTAAAGTCCAAAAATTTATCTGTCAGAACCTCTTATCGCAAAGGACAAATGTAATCGTTACCTTGACATGAATAGTGCAAATGCCAAATTTGCGGATCTAAGTTCGATTCCTAACTCTGTTCAGGCCTATAGTTAAACTCAGATATTCCATTTCCTTTTTTATTTATTTATTTAATAATTTATGTATACACACAAAATCATAAGAACAACATAATAGAACAGAATATGTACAGAGGTCTGCTGGTAGAGATTTCTTTATAAATAAGCAGTTATTTATAAAGAAATCTCTACCAGCAGACCTGCGAAAGGAGAAGTAGTAGATAATAATAGCCAACAGTGTGCAACTTATTTAAAAGAAATTATTCTTAGTAGCTTCTCCATTACCATCATCATAATGTAACCCACAGTTGGGCAAATCCTTGTCCGTCTTGCTCAAGCACACGCACTCATGGAATGTTGTACTTATTTTATTTAATAACAACCTAACACACATGAACGCAATAAAGAATTTGAATTTGAATAAAAACTTTATAGGCTCATTGCACTTATTTCGACATGAGAAATAGTTAATGTCCAACAAACTCATTTTGTACCTATTTTTATCTCTTTAACATTTTCCTTTGCCACTGTACAACGTAACTTCAATATTGCATTATAATATCCTACTTATATATAAGTCTATTAAACGGTACCAAGTTCAAGGTCATCTAAAATTCGCGGTGATTCAACTCAACTTGGGGCCGACAATGAGTAGCGCAAATCGGGGGTAGGAAAAATGAGGTCACTTTCACCCTCAAATGCTCTTTATTACAATACAATAAGGTTCATAATCGCAGTGTTTTAAGGTTTGTTCAGTTTTAAGTTTTACGGTCATAGTAATGGGTCCGTTGGCTCTTGTGAGTTTTTATGAAGGCGAGTCAGCGTTTTTAGGCTTGCCACCTTATTTTGGAAGGTTTAAATTGTTCACGTACGTTTAAGTTGATTGTGTTGACCTTACCTGTGTTTACATGTATCTATTTATAAAAGCCGTGTTAATAGGTAACCTAATTCTAATCTACTAATTAATATATCGTAATTTAACATAGTTCTTAAACTAAAGTATATGTAATGAGTATACTTATCTTATTACTAGTGAAAACTACTTGTCTATGCACAAGATAGAACAAAATAATTTATATGGTATGATGTGTATTGGTTTTGAACCGGTTATACTTAGCGTAGGCTGTTAACCACTGCACCACTGGTGACTAGTGTCATGATCAGTGAGTTGTATAGATATTTTATGCTATTCGGTTTTGTTGTTTTGATATTAATAAAGTGCATTAACGTCAGTCAAGTTTTGAGAAAAACTAAGTACCTATACATTGTTAGCTAGGCTTCGTTTAATGTTTATAAATAGCAGCTGTAGGTACGAGAACATCACGCGGCAACCTTGCGGCCGCGGCGCGTGCATGTGCCGTCCGTCCGCTATCGCTCCAGGATGATCGGAATCGTTGACACCGCGCCAGCCGCGGTGGAATGACCGCGCGACGTTAATTGCCGCGTCACCTTCGGGCAAGGGCGGCCTCGCGACGCGCGACACCGACAACCTCCCCCCTCTTATATACCCCCCTGCATACCCCTCCGTCCCTCTCAGCCCCGCTGTACCCCCCTCGCGGCCCTCGTTCGCGTCACGTTACCTATGACGGTCAGCCACCCGCGATCGTGTTTTGTTTCGCGTGTCCGCGACGTACTTACGTGCGCGCGTCAAAGCGATCAGACGCTAATAGACCGCAGAATATACATACCTACCTAAATAGAACGCCACACAATACAGTATATAGGAACATAGATGTTAGTATGTAGCCAAATGAGTAAGCGCCGCTGGACGCGCCAAATCTCGAGAAGCGTTTGGTGCGAACCAACGATCCCGTTTCGATGAGTCGTTGTCGATGAATTTTCTTGGAAAACTGCATTAAGCAATGACTTTGCTTGCGTGCCATTTACGTAGGAAGGAAGTTACGATATAGTTTCTTGCAAGTAAATTAAATCGTCAGGACCGCAACTGATGCACGTATCTGTAGTCTGTACCGACATGCGTATGCGCTAATTTACTGTCTGCAGCTTTTATGCCCTTTAGACTTTTAATGATTTATCTTTTGGAATATTACAAGTATGAAGAGTTTTCTATTATTAGTTAGAAAAGAGGTTTAACTTCTTCTTCAGTTTTTATGTATTCTGTTAAAAACCGCTTTTAGGCACTGCCTCTAGATCGCGTGGTCTTAGCTTTGATTCCTACGTAAAGGTTTTAGTAACAACAGTAAAAAAACTTCAAAAATGCAACCCGCCTTTGATAGTGTAGTAGATATTTTATTGGTAGATATACAAACTATTACTGAGCTGCGCGAAATCCTTACATAATATTATCACTCAGAGACATTTTTTTGAAGTTTTACTAACGTAGTATTCTCAGCTAAGTACAAAAACAAACAAAACACCTCCAAACAGTTTCCAAAAGCTACAACCTGCAAGTGACCACAATTACAATATCACAGCTATTTTCCAAAATATTCTAAGCCTGGCACATGGGTCAATTATCCGTCGATAAATCGACCAGCCTCTGACGTCATACGGAGACAGTCTTTTGATAAAAGTCATGACGTCCCGAAACGATTAACGTGGCAGATAGGGATGTTGTGTCCCTACGTGTTACAAAAGGCTGTCTATCTTCAGATATGTCGCAGGACTGGAGCCAGTGCGTTTATGGTAGGTTATTAAATAAATTTGTTGCTTAATTTTGTACTTGTGTGTGGAGATCAGATTAAAATGGAATAGGTACTTTTTAAGGGAGAGTTTACGGACCCTTTCAACTCTTACAACCAGCTATGGGTGCATTAATTCCGATGAAAATAAGTTTCTTAAGTTCAAAATGCGAAAAAAGCGGTAGTACATTATTTTACTTTAAAATATCTTTTGTTGAATATATGCTCAATAAATAAATATTTAGATGGTTCAGGAATTGAACCTGATACCCTTGACAAAAGAGACGTCACTGTGCTTATATTAGACACTGGTTTAATTAGGTACTTTCCTACATAACTTAACTTCCTCCCTGACTTATGCTTATATATTAAAGATAAGACATTGAGATAATAATTAAATTGAAGTGAGATCAGAATAATAGAACGCTGGGTAAGCTCAGTGGCTAGAAAAGCAGTTTCAAAGCGAAAGAGTCTGGCTTCAAATCCCAGGACTATGAATAAACATAGGTAAGTACTGGATTCTCGACAGAAATACCAACAAACAAAGAATTAAGATGGATGTAACGACACGCACGTAGAGCTAAAAAAATTATAAAATTAAGCTATATTTTATCACACAAAAATACTCTTACAATTATTTTAGTACAATCCAAATAAAATTTTTCATGTTCCCATTAAAGAATTATCTCGCCATTACATCGCTCCTGTATAACCTATAAATAAGAAAGCCAGTCAAAACACTCAAAACAGTCTAGCTAAACTGGGTCGTTCCAAGGTAAACAATAACTTATGACAAACAGTTTTAATTCCTTTGAAGCGACATCTCACGCCATCTGTTGGCGTAAAGAGGAACTAATTTCTTAAGAATGATTTATTGCATAAAAATGTTCAATTATATTTATGTGATGGAATTATATTGCTCGTGTTTTTAATTTAGGCGCTGTTTGTGTTTCAAAATCAAACAAAATACATGTTTAAAGAAGCTATTTTTAAGAGATTTATTAATTAAGAGTTTAGGTTTGATTTTAAAGAGCTTTATTAGGTAATTGGGTAGAATAATAAAGATTGTAGAGTGAGTTTTATGCAGATATTAGATATAACAAACACGTTTAGACTTGTATAAATATTTGTAACACACCTTAATTTGTATATTTTTTGAAAAACTGCAAGCTATTGTCGCTTTTTCAAATTCTGCTAGTTTAATGTTTTTAATACACATTGGTAAATTGGATTCATATCCATTTGTTTGACACTTATGTAAGTATAATAAAAAACAAATATACCTATAAGATCTCTTGCGCAATTGTGGAAAATGTAAATTGTGTAGACTAAAAAATATAAACATATTTGGCAAAATTTGTACGGAAATAATAAAAAAATCTACGCAACCTCTAACATAACATTATCTATCTTAACATATTACATATTACTTGTTTATATTAATCAAAAAGATAATATAAACAAGTTCAACAAAACTCAAAAGATAAAATTATGTAAATTACCCAATAACAATTTATTAACACCTACTTAAAGAACATAAACTTCAAATGAACAATTTAACAGCCAACATTTAGAAGCCGAAAAAGAAGCCTATTAAACATCAAAACATAAACAATTAAGTAATAATAAAACGCGATTAAATGCCACGATAGGAATAAGTTCGTAGTAACGAAACGCTTATTTTGATAACAATCGGTCGACCCTTTCGCTTTCATTCATGCCCAATGCCCAACTAAAACAAACTTTATTTCAATTTATAAATGTGTGTCCTACAATACTGAGGGCTGCGCATGTGTGCGTTTCGTGGCCAAAGAGTATGGAGTGAAAAGTTTTCTGCCTATTTTCTTGTTGTTAAAAAAATAATGTGACAGCAATAATACAGGGTTTCAAAGCATAGGTACGCAATAACTGAAAATACTTAGAATGATTTGGTGTTGTCATTTTGCGTTAACAAATAAAATGTAAAATGGGGTTATTAAAAAAGCCTTTTCCTTTTTCCTTTAGCATCAGGAACTCATTAAATTCAAGAATGAAAAAAAACGTGCTATTGATTAAAAGAGTTAGAAAAAAATATTTTAAACTACTTATATCCGAAGCTTTTTTGCAAGCTTTTCTTTGCAAGCAATGTGTATGTATGTATATTTGTTTAGGTCAAATCTTGCAAGCTAAATTAGAACCACCTCTTGACATCTGATTGAGATGATATTTCGCATACTTCTATAAGTTCGGTGACAGTACAATATTATGGTACTTTCGAGCTGGTCTGACGATGAAACCAGAAGCTTTTTGGAACTAATAATTGGAACTAATTGGAACTCTGTAACGAAACGACACAAGCCTTGTTTGGGCTTGTTTGATTTGTCTTCACTGGTGTTATGATCCTAGCTGGTTCAAAAGCTTGTATTTATTTTTATTTTTTTTTTAATAAAATATTATGTGTACTGACGTTCACGATAGCAAAGTTACCGTGAACGCCGTGCCAATATATGAAAGAAGGAAGGAAGAGGCGTTCTTTGTTTATTTAAAAACTATGTTTTGCTATCTCTACGTCACACCAGAAGCTAATTATTTCGCTGAAAGCTTACCCATAACCATTTTTAATAACCAAGTCTTTGTTATATTGCTAAGACCTTTTCAGAAATTAAAAAAATCGACTCATGCCTTAAAAAAAGATGAGAAATAATTGAAAAGAGCACAATATTACAGACTGTTTTAGTATATTGAAGTCGTAGGTAATATCTTCGCAGTAAACATGTATTTCAAACGAACGTCGTATCGGCGAAATTCATCAAAAAAATAATCTATGTTGCGTCACAGTCGCAAACACATAAATATGTAGGAGGTATCGCCGCAGATAAACTTGTAAAAAGTTATGAATGAAACCGAGAGTGCCCGTAGTAGAGTTGTAGACTCCCCCTCCCTCGCCCCGCGCCCCGCGCACCCCCCTCGCACCCTCGCCACCCCGCATCCTCCCGCGCGCCGATTTGTTTTACGCATTTAGTTTCATTTTGTTTTTGGCTTATTTTATACTATGTAATGGAGTGTCGGCTGTGAAATTGGTTTGAGTTACTTAGCGGTGTTTTGTTTTAATTTTAATGCCTCGTTTTGAGATGTTTATGGTATATTTATTTGTTTGGCGTCGTCTTTGAGTGTTGTTTTGTGGAGTTGTTTGTATGAAAACTTTTGTGTGGTTTGAAGTTTGTTTTATTATTTCGTAACGTTCTTGCTTCTTTTTAATTTTTACTGTTAGAGCTGTTTATTAGATATTAAACATTGTTTTAGTATGTAAAAAAATCAGTTATCTAGACTTTGTGTATAGTATCCGTCTTATGCACCTACCGTGAAGGAGCTTCTAGGTATATTTATTGAGACAAAGCACATTTCTGAGACATTTCTCCTTCTGAGAAACTATCCCATCTCAGGAATCTTAGAAGCACCCAACCGGAATCGAACCTAAACCAAACACTGGAATTAACACACGTATTTGCGAGTACAGAGCATATAGAACTATTTGTAGATAAGGCTTTAGTGGAAACAGGTAATATCTCGTCATCACATAGACGTGGGCTTAGTTCGGAGAGTGGCCTAGTTGCCGGCCTTACGTGCCCTGCCCTCAACTAACGCTAAGCCAAATGCATGCGACTGTACCTATCTACAGTAGGAGGGATAAATTAATTTATTTGAGTAACTACAATACCGTGTGGATGTGTCTTAGTGCTTTACTGGTATCTCAATAACAGGAAAAGGAGGTTATATGATTTTCTCACGGTATATAAAACTCCTGTCGTCCTTTCCGACTTTCAGGCACAGCCACCTTAAATATCTTTTAAAAAAAGCTAGAAATATTAAACTTTTTTTTAATATTTTGCTCATATTAATCCGTTTTAATAGCGTTTGACCTTTCGTACATCAGGAGGGAAGCATCAATTCATTACAAGGCTCTACTGTAACTACGTACAAAAAAATCGTAAATTTTCTGGGTTCATTTTCGAACAATATTGGGTTCCTCAAAATTTCACCATAGGGGTTTTAAGGATCTTGTTCCCGATACTTATGGAGACCGAAACGGTCTCCATAACTATCGGGAACAAGATCTGTTTTAGCATATTTATAATCTTATGATATATTACATCTAAGTATTTAACTTTTCTATTTAGATTTTCTCGAACGCAAATCAGTCAACACAAGTATTCAAAAAATGCCGTGGGTGGTTTGGGTATTCGATAATTCAACCTAAAAGCTTATAAAGCTCAAGGTTTTTCTACAAGGGTATAGTTATCTATATATCTGCTGAGAAATTCGCGTATCCCACACATGCGCAGTGGTGCGAGTTCTGAGTACGCACTTAACCTTTTCGAGGACATCATTTTGCTGAGGTTAGCTGATGCTAGCCGCGTCTCGTATAAATATAGCTGTAGAAGCGATGCAAGGCTTTTTTATAATCTTGCTTTTTCTCGAACGGGTAGGTAGATGGTTGTTCTTTTGTTTCTTACAATCCACTTTTATCTTCCTCTTTTAGTGGATAACCTGAAGTCAGGCCACATGAGGTTAAACACTTGATTTAGTTGCCAGATGAGTATTGATTGCCATATAGAAAGCATATTTCGGAAACAATTTTGCGCCCATCGAATCAAGACTTAAAAAAAAAGAAAGAAAAAAAGGAAGACTTTTTTGATTAAGACTTTTTCTCCGAAGATGAGTTAACGAGAAAAGAGATTACAAGTGTTATTAAAAGTACATTAAAATATAATCATTATAACAAAAATGAACTAAACACCGCTTAAATACGGTCGGTTGCAATGCAAATCAATGATAATAACTACGAGTATCTAAACAAGCAAAACTAAACCTAACTGCTTTAACAATAGGTCGCTATCATGGTCAAAGTATTACCGACCACTAATATTCAATCAGCTTTGCTTAGAAATTGTTTGAGCTTGTATCTTCTGACATGATTTTATGTATTTTGCATAATGGCAAGTAAAAAAAAAAAAGAAAAAAAATTTGAAGGAATAAAGAAAATTCTGAATTTTCTGATGGGAATATTTCAGTAAAATATTAGTGTTAGAACATCACGTATTAGTGGTTCAGGATCCAGCGTATCACGTTAATACCTGAGACGGTGGTATCGGAACATGATATAGTTAACGTTATGTAAGTCCTTTATGTCTCACGGTGCGCCTCCGTCCATTTCCATGACGTTGCAGCTGCCAGCCGCAGGGTTGGGTAGAGGATTTGCTGGTGAAGCGGTGGCGGGAGCGGAGCCTTAGAATAAACACCAATTTCGGTAATTAAATCGTTGAACTAGTATATTTAGGCACTCAAGGCTGCGTCTAAAATTATTATTTTATCTACTAGATATAGATCTTTTTTTATGAAGAATTTCTTTTTCACTGCCGAATATAGGATATTTTTATGATGATTTTCTATATTCGGCAGATAAAAAGATGTCTGGATAGATTATTAGTAATTTAAGGTCACATACCGAATGTTGCTCTGAATGTTTTACGAAAAATCCGGACATAAGTACTTAAAAGATTTGTTTTATCTGTGTTCGACAACGATTGATAAAAGTTCATTACCATCACAATATAACCATTAACCACGGGGTGTAGGACAGTGTAACTGCGAGCGCAGGAAATCACTTTTTTGTTCAGTAACCGTGACTATCCGTTTCCATGCCATCGCACCTGCGCGACGGTCCAGAGACTGACGTTTATACAGTGAAGGGCCAAATATACGCTTTTAAATAATCCCTAAAAATCCTAAAATGGGGTGGCGGTTCTTGTTTTTTCAGCCGTTTCGCCCAAACTAGGATCATGATAGTTGAATAAGGTTTAAAATATCTTCTTGTTGAATTAGTTAGTGTTTTACAAGCCATAATGGAACTTAAGATACTTGTAACTGAATACGCAAAGTCATTACAGTAATTTTCTATTATTTTTTATTATTTGTTACGCATTAACGTTGCATGCCTTAGAATTTATTTTTGCTTTTATTTAATTACAAGTAATTTTCTAACCAAGCTGATGATGGAAGTTTAAAACTCCTTGACGGTTAGGAGTTAGATGGTACTATAGTAGGGAGCCAAATTCCCTCAGGTTGCAGTTTTAGTTGACCTTTTCATTGTGCTACTTAATGAATAATTATTCAAGTTATATTAATTATTTCAATTTACACGATTATTTACACTGAATATAGAAAAAATTAAACACTGAAATGAAAAACTAAGACAATGAAATTGAAAAAAAAAATAGTTTTTGGATAAGCTAATAGGAATTTATAATTCAAATGAAGCATAATATACTACAAGAGTTTTGTTCCAAACATGTTAAACTACTAATATATGAAACATCTAGCAAGTATCGCACTAAGGTAGCGCCCTCAAATCGTCATCAGAGGAGGTCGTATTCTGAGCCCGGCCATGCAAGCGAACCGTTCGCGAAACCTATGTGCCGTACGTACATAAATCCTTATATACAATAGGTATACAGCGTATGTAGCCATCAAATGCATATGTACTTGCTATGTATGGGAATATACAGGTTTACATGTCGGTGAAATTTTGTTGGTATAGAGCAGCGGGGATTGGTGTCTTACATTTTGTGTCCTTAATTTGTTTTTCTTAGTATGTCATATGGATTGGATATTTCAATGCTGTGGCAATTGTGTTAATATTAGTAATGTATTTCACAAGTTTATTGTTCGTCTATATACGTATAATCTTGATGCCATAATGTGAAAACAAGAATACTAATATGAAAATAATAAGAAAATGTGCTCAAAAGTGTAATAGTAAGGCTAAATGTTATCTAAGCTTTCGTGCAAAATTTACGAGATTGATTTATGAGGAAAAAAAGCGATTGAAAATATATAGAAACGTTTTTCTATCCGTTTTTAAGCATCGTTTTATAATTCTACAATACTGTGCAGGTCCCAATTTTTGAAACATAGACCCATCTATTTAAGAACAAATGCCTTGCCTGCCCAAAATGTAACCGTCTCACATAGTCCCATTACTTCTATTAGCGGTCCTATTCCGGTAAGACTTAACACGGAGCCACTTCCGTAACTGAGTCCACTTTAACTAGTTTATTTAAGTTGCGGAACTAGGGTTATCCCGGTCCGGTTGCAACTATATTACCCGTATTATAACGTTTCAGAAACATAATTGGTCTAGTAAAAGAAAGAGATGGAGATATATAACAAGATACTACCATCTCTTTTTTTACTGGCTTTAAAAGTACTTGATATGGGTGCAGTTCTAGCTAGCGTGAGTTAGTATATTCCAAACGATAATCCAGAAAATATAACGATCTAATTTCCCTTCTGGGCGTGTAGCGGGACGCGGGTATAATTCTCTGTCGGGTGGCCACTCAGAAAATGAGCTGAGTCGCGAGTCCGCGCCACACCCGGGAGGTTACCGACCTTACATACAGATGGCTAGTTACAACAACAAAAAGCTTTTTCGCTGATAGTCTTTTGTTCAAAGTAATAGTCGTATCTTGTAGAGTCGTATAGTCATGTGGAAAGTCATCTAATTCCAAGATGGCTAATTAACTCTACTGGGTCCGTGAAATCACTGTTTCTCTATTCTCTGGTAATAAAAAAGTCTTAACTTGATTTAATTGATCATGTTTATAGGCAAAGTAGTAGCTTATCTATAGACGTTTCGAATCCATTCGCAGTTTTATTTTGCATGTTGCCTAAATTATCATCTTCTTACATCAAGAAACCATTACTCGTAGTTGGTATAATCACTTTCGCGAGGCGTATTCATAACATGTTTAGGAATATTTACTGTTTACTCACGCGCATTCTCGGGATCGTCCGACTAGTTTCAGACTCAATAGGAGTCCTTAAACATGAACTGAAGCGGTGGCAGCGGTGACGCGAGTCGAACTGCCTAAATTATTACTCAAACATTACTCATAGATTGGTTAATTAGTATCTAACATGGCATGATGACGCGTCTTTAAATAATCCTTACTAATATTATTAATTTAAAAGTAACTCTGTCTGTCTATTTGTCGCGCTTGCACGCCAAAACTACTAAACCGGTTTAAATGAAATTTGGTTCACAGATAGTCTAGAGCCAGATAAAGGACATATTCTACTTTTTGCCGCGATAACCGACATCCTTGGCGGGCGGAGCCGCGGGAAACAGCTGGTATTTATCGTATTTCTGCCCTTATCTTTTGCTTTAATGATTTGTTAGTTGTAGCCACCAGCAGTGTGTCCCGTTAGCAAGCGAGGCGGTATTTTAGCTGCGTCGTCACGCGAGCTCTCGCCTTGTGATTGCGGCGAAATAGACCTTAGCTTAATAAGCCTTACCTACCTACTCATATAAACCATACGTTGTATAAACCCACATTTATTATAAAAAAAAATACTAAACCTTCTTAGTTTTTTTAAGAGGTCTTTTGGCGAGAGCCGTAAGGGTCTCCAGCTAGAAGAGAAAAACAAAAGAATTGCGTAAGTTTAGAGTTGATGTTTGAAACATTAGATGACGTCAAAAAGTTTTATGAGAAATATTCATAGGGCATAGTTGAATAGATTTAAAATGTTATAGGCTTGTCTCTAATTGGTTGAGAATGACAGATAAACCTAATGCAACACTTGTATCCCTAGCGGATTTTTGACTCGCCCCCCATTATACTTCAGTTCTTTGTGGTATGTTTCTAGTCGCGGGCATCAAACACCAAGAGACTGTGATATACAGCATTCACTAAACTAGGTCATCGTGACAATAAAAAACGAATCCTGTCAAAAACAAAATATACGTGTTTGAAAAAAAAAACAAAATTTCCTGTCTGTTCAATATCTCTGATATTTTATACGCAGGTAACATCAACTGTTTGTGATGTGGAAATCGCTGTATATATACGTGTGTATATATCGGGCATGTATATACGTTTATGTGTTACATAAACTGAGCTGGCGACAGCTAGTCGGAGCCGACCGACCAAAATACGGGCACCTGACGCCCGCTCGCAACCCGGCCGGACCGGGACCTCTGTGGTGAGAGAAGCGGGAGATTTTCATATATTTCTCACAGTATCATAACTCGTTACCATCGTTACTAACAGACTCTACTGATGTACCACTTGTAACAAGAGCTATATGCAACATTTAACCGTTAGGGAATGATAATGATGAAAGGCAGTAAAGATTTATAACCCACCTAAATCAGTTTTCAGTCCATCTCATTGCTGTTAAAATAAAAAATACTGTCGAGAGACATAGATTTTAGTTTATACAATGGTACTTGACAATCAATAACTACGCCCTTAAATTTAACAGCATGAAATTTCTAACTTTCATTGTTTATTTGAAGCGAAATTCTTAAGAAAACAATTTAAGCTGAACATTCTGGGAAGAAAGAGCGCAGAAATGTTTCTTAAAAAGGAAAAAGAACTAATGAACGTACGAAAAGAAAACATAATGACGCAGATTAAGTTCACCGATATGTTTTTCATCCCCCTCGCGCCACTCATCACCGTACTCCCGATGTAATTTCGCCACGAGCAAGCACAAAGCCTGCCCACTGCGGTCGGCCGTCTTACCATCGTGCGCGATTGTACCCACCATACTTATGTACACTTATGTACAGTGTTTATCGCGTGTTGACACTACTACTGAAGGCCGAACGATCCTTCACGCCTTTTGACCAAAACGAAGCAAGCACAGCGTGTAGTTACAAGCCGCGAACTTTTTTGATAAACCTAAATATTTTAGCATTAAGGTCGATATTCCCATGAAGTTAGGGTGTGTATATATTTTCATCAGAATTCGTAGTTTTAATACACTTATACTGAAAGTTCGTAACATCCTGGCTGTTGCTAGGCCACGCTTTGTGATTAAGAGTAAGAGTTAGATGCTGCGGACGTTGCAGTGTCCGCATGTAGACTTTCGATTTTGTATGGTAATTGGACCTGACTTGATTTGACGTCAAAATGCGCATTAGCTTAGGGTTAAGTCATACTACAGCAGAGACGAAGCACGTCGAAGAGCATCGAAGCATCGTTTTGAGTTTAATTTGCTATATTAGCTTTTGGATTGACGCTTCGATGCGGTTCGACTCGGCTGTCGTATGAATTGACCCTTAATTATCAACAAGTAGCTGGTGAACCCATAGGGGAATAAATAAGTAAACTATAGAGTGCGCATATCGAGTATGAACTGTTGGCACTAGTATGAACATGTTATTCGTAAAAATTAGTATCAAAACAGAGCGCACCGTTTTTTTAAAACTATCTCAAAACCTAATATCACTTTAATAATATAGTAATATAGTCTATATTTGCGTTTATGCTTGTCGTCGCGCGGAAAATCGGGTACATCAGTAAACGAGTGCAGTACATTTAGCTAAAAATGTGCTTACGCTTGGCATAAGGGGCTACCAGCGATGCGCACGCTCTATGCTTGTCTATGTTTACTCTATGGTTGAACATTTGGATTTTAAAATAAAAATGTTGACAGATAAGTCGATGACGTATGTGCTCCATTAAAAATATTATTATAAAATATCAATTACATCAACACTCGTATAATCGAAAAACACCTACCTACAATCGAGTAGGTATTATAGCTAACTATATCTCATTAAATCGAGTATATTTCTGCGAATGATGAATGAGTCGCGAAGCTTAATCAGTGCGGTAAGGCTTTGACGGTGCACCTGCTAATCCTACAAGCGACATTCGGTCATCCCGACATGCGACATTCGGTCATCCCGACATGCGACGTATTTAGTATTCAGATGTTTGCCTCTTTGACTTTGTAGGACTGATGTGGACTCAAAGCTTTGGCCGTGTAAATAGTAAATACAGATCCTTAGGATATGATCAGCAGATACCTACGCTACTACTTATTTTGGTTAATGAATACAGAAGAAAAAATGCTTTAATATTTAATATATTAAAGTAGTATTTTTTTTTAATTACATATCTATACTAATATTATAAAGCTGAAGAGTTTGTTTGTTTGTTTGTTTGTTTGAACGCGCTAATCTCAGGAACTACTGGTTCGAATTGAAAAATTCTTTTTGTATTGGATAGTCCGTTTATTGAGGAAGGCTATAGGCTATATAACATCACGCTACGACCAATAGGAGCGGAGCATAAATGAAAAATGTTGCAAAAATGAAAAACCGTTGAAACTAAAACACGCGAACAAAGTCGCGGGGGACAGCTAGTAAATTATATTACTGTTTTATCTATTACGTGTCCAATAAAGAATAAAATATTAAAATAAACATTAATCGCCGAACCCCAATTAAAATATTGTATTCTACAAGTGCCAGTCGTTTCTTGACAATAAGAAAGTCCCATTTCTTTATTATACGCCAATGTCTAAATTCTTCTTATGATTACGGTCGAGAACTTTGATCTCAGAAGCAACGTCAGACAATTAAAATAAAACAGAGTTATAATACTTTGTAAAAAATTAAAAAAAAATCTATTATTTTTTAAGTATTCTCTAATTAAACTGAAGAACAGCATTTTCTGCTCTGTTTGACACATCAATTACATAAAAGTTTAATTAAAATAATACATGAAACAGACAGAGGCATAATGGCACATAAAATATACTTACATCTTTCACTTCATTAATTAATAAAATAAATATATATTTATTACTAGCGGACTTGACAGGCTTTGTCCTATCAATCGATACAGAAATAGATATTAAATCGACATTTCCCGCGGATTTATCGCAAATTTTCGGTCAAAGAAAACTTCAGGCTTATTTGCTAGCGGTTGTCAACTAAAGCTTAGTCGCTTTTCAAAAAACACCGTAAAATCACAAATTATGTTTCTTCTAACGTCGATGACCACTACATCTAATACAATGTAGTTGGCCACCGATTTTCGCCTTTTCTAAATTCCGTTTATAACTTTATTTTTATCTAATAAACATCGCTTGGGTTGTCAATTAGAGATAGCAAAGCCATGGACATGATAATAGCAAATACAACATAAAAACAGCCAAAAAAGCCGTGCTTAAGTAATGCTCCGTCATATATATGGCAATTGATTTGTTATTTATATCGATAGGTGTGATGATAATCTTTAAACCTACTAACAGATTTTTTCTTAGTTTTTGCCATATCAACTTTATTTCTTTAATCTGAGGAGCAGTCCTAGAGGTTCCAGGCAGGCGTGAACTAGGTTGAGATGTCTGGCTTACGGATTTATGATTGGAGCGTGTTTATTGTGGTGTACAATTGCTTGACGGGTTTTTTTTTTTATTTATAAATCTAAGAGAGCTTGTTAGGCCGAGAGTAATCAATGCGTATCAATAAGTAGGTTCAAAATAATGAAAACTTTCAGGACTTGCTTTTCTCTTATAATCATCATCATGATCCGCCCTTATCAGCCCAATGCTGGACAAAGACCTTTCCAATAATGACTTTAAATAAATACGTGTGATATAATAATATTTAAATATTAGTTCATATTTTGATACCGTGATGAATGCCATGGAATTTGTTGATTTAAAAGGCTGCAAGTGCTTTGGCTGTTATCAGCGCTGCAAGTTACTAGACATAGCTTTAGTCAACAGAAAGCTTTCACAAGCTATAATACTAATATTAAGTAGCTCTGTACCATCCAAATTATTACTTATTAGCCTAAAATGTCCCACTGCTGGGCAAAGGCTTCCCCACTCTTCTTCCACTTGTCTCTTTCAAGAGCTGCGGTAGACCAGTTCGATAAAAACGAATCTAAGTCATCCCGCCATCTCCGCCTGCGTCAGCGAAGTAGACCCACCTCGCTGACGCTTACTATTTGTGTGAGACCATTCGGAGGTAATTTTAACCATCCAAATTAGTCACGATAATTTACAAGACGGTATGAACTGCTTTATTTATCAATCAGCTCATTTTAACACGAGGAAGATTAGAAGTCTTGCCTAGTACCTACACATAATAAACTTTAACCTGAAAAGCTCAATATGCATTCTGCAGTTTCCACACAGCTCGCCATTTCATGTTTACAGTGCATTTACCTTTTATTGTAAAATAAAATGCATCATCGCATGGTAATAGGTTCCTATATTCTTATAGAGAGCCATGGTGCACATCCTGAAACCATTTATAATGACCATGACACGCCGCATTAACCATGCCTTAAATCGTGTAATAGGGTACAGTGACGTCACTATACTCGTACATTCCGCCAATATGGCGGACACGTGCGCGGAGTTCTTTATATGTAATATTCATTTCCTGTGAGGAATTTTCCTTTTTCAAGTTTTGAAATTACTGCGTCGTTGGTTTCGTTGTTAAGTGTGGCGTTTTCGATGTTGCAGGCCTAGGTTCAATTTAGAGCAATAAAGTGTTTTAATTTTGATTTTTTTTTTGTGACACTGCTACCGATATAATCTGATGGTTTAGTGTTGCATTCGATAACTGATATATAGTAATAACTTGATGGGGCACTGCAGGTTTGTCACAATAGATTGCCAAGATATATTCCAGTAATAACGAACTTCCTCTCACCTTAAAAGATAATAAAAAACCGCTATGCACTTTATGCACGGCAGATATATTATTTTCTTTTAAACGTCTTCCGCACTTATCAAATCACATACACAAAGATTTGGAACAAGTAATTGTGAATTTTGGGGTGATAATCTATACCACTCGGCTATCCATGCAGTTTAATTCATAATATTACGTAGGTTAACCATCTCTTAAAAAAGTAACCGGCCAAATCTACCACAGATTTGGCCGGTTATACCAACAAAACATTTTTAATCTGTCAAGAACTCCATAATCGAGTGTTTCGAACTACATAAAGATCAGCAGTTTACGGAGCCGTGACTTATGCAAACGTTGCGTATTTATCAACGTACAGCTTAATGTGGCGGCCATTTGTCATGTCCGCGCTTGGATCTACGACATTACGCCGTACTGCCTCACTGGGCCACGGTTTTTTAATACGCCTACTTGCGCTGCTTTTGCTATTAATTGCTGTGCTGTAGTCAGATGGTAGTTTATGGATATGATAGGATGTCTAAATGTAATGTAATTTAGGAAATCGACTCCCGCACTAAGGATTTATTCTTGTGTCGTGAGGGGGTTTACAAACATTCAAATCATAATATGCACAAATATGCTCTTGGTATTGGATGATAGAACTTGGAATCACCTTTTAGAGTGAGCGATATGATAGCGAGCTTTCCTTCTGCCTAACATTTTCCTTAACTATATTGGGGTCGGTTCACTTATTCAAATCAGCTGAATTAAATGCATGTAAAAAATGTTTTGAATCAATTGTGTGCGTGAATTTTAATTTAATCATCTTGTATTGTATTGAATCATCTAAATATGTTTTTAATTTTAGTGTTGACAATTTCATTCACTTATCAAGGTATTATTGTTAAGATTACTGTTTTTTGTTATCGTTATCCTGAAATTCTTACTAATATTATAAATGCGAAAGTAACTCTGTCTGTCTCGCTTTCACACCAAAACTACTGAACCGGTTTAAATTAAATTTGGTACACAGATAGTCATTCGTGCCTGAGAAAGGACATAGGTTACTTTTTGCCGCGATAACCGACATTCACGCAGGCGGAGCTGCGGGAAACTGTTAGTATTAAATAATTGTCATTGGCACATTCTTCTTTGGGGCTAAGAAGTTTCTCCATTGAGTAACAAACGGCGAATGTTCCTCGCACAGTTATTCAGCTGCGCCGAGCCCGACCACTTCGCCGCGTTATATCTGAAACTGGTAATGACGTTATTCAGCTGAGACGCTCCGTAGAACACCCAAAGAAGTCCTATTTCATTCTCAGTTGAACGGATTTTGTTTGGACCACATACTTATGTTTTTGGTGCCTTTAGTACATATGACCTAACGATTTATATTATTTTATTAATATTAAAAATTAAATTATCTATTAAAAAAACTACTTTTTGTAACTTAAATATAAAAGTTAGACATATTATGCTGTCGTTGACTTTTTTGTAGGCATTTTAAAGCTCCACATCTTTTCTCTAGAACTCAAAAATATAATATCTTTCATAGTTAAGGCAGCGTTCGTAAGAAACGCTTTCATTCGACCGTTTTTTCTCCGATTCACTTTGCAAAACGGACTACCACGTAAAAGCCTTTTTATTTTTCGGTTTTTTATATAACCTATGACACTCAGCAATAATGTGGCTTTCTATTGGTGAAAGAATTTTTAAAATCGGTTCAATAGATCCCGAGATTACCCCTTAAAATTTAACAAATATACAAACACACAATATTTACTTCTTTATAATATTAGTATAGAAGTATAGATAACTTGTCGATCATAGTTATTGAATAGATTAATAATGGTACCATCCGGAAATTTTCTATATAATTATTTCGTATTCCTTGTTTTTTTTGAGTGGTATCCACGAGTGAAACTACTGGTTTTCTCCTGATGTAGTATGCGGGCGGTATCGCCGCACTAGCTTCTGTTCAGTGGCGGTCGTTTGAGATCGCGCGTTTACGAGTTCGCCCGGACGATGCGCCCGCTTTATTGTGCTGACTGTACTACGTGACGTCATGGACACGAGTCGCTATCGCTTTGACCCGGTTACTGTATCCTGGAGGAATTAGGAGTTAAGTATGTCGGAATGGATCAGATTAGGATCGTGTTTTTAAGTGCTGAGCTGCTGCTGTGCTTTGCAGATCCGAAACAACTAGTATTTAGATTAATTGGATAGAATGTATGTAATCTTAACTAACGTAATCTTGGTTTAAATACTGACAACTAACTGACACTGAAAAATATTTTTACCTCAACCAGTAGGTATATGAGGTATATCATACTTTAGTTAAAGGTAGTAATTAAATAACTGTCTTTTACATTTATTTAATTGTCAACAGTAATTAACTCCCTTATACCAATAATAGATATTTTTTTTGAAAATCACATAGCAATCAAATTGACAAATTAAAATTTTTTTAGTCTCCATACTAACAGAATTATGAAACAGTTGCTATCAACACGTAATAAGGTGGCGTGAGCAGGTGAGGCTGGCTCCGGAGTTTACGATGCCGCGCTAACGAGTACACTCATGATAATAAACCGGCTGTAAATAAAGTCATCCACGAGGTGAATACTGTCATACTGCGTGACGATCCTCTGAAACAGGTCACGCTTCCCGGGAATAGGTTTTAAATTCCAAAGTTTAGTCAGAATTCTTATATGTCGATTTCGTGATGGTACTATCACAACGGTGTCGTGGTGGCCTAGTGGTTCAATGGATTTGTGTGCACAATGTTGCAGGTTCGAACCCACTACAGCGAAGTACCAATGTGACTTTTTCAAAGTTATATGTACTATCTTAATTATTCTAAGACATCATTGACAATCGGTAAACCTGGAGGAAACCTCGTTTCCAAAATTGGAATCTGAAATCGCCAACCCGCAATGAGCAAGCGTGGTGATCAATGCTCGTTCCTTCCCTATATGAGAAGAGGTCTGAGCCCAGCAGTGGGACATTTATATGGTGGTATTATTATCACAACGGTTACTCGTTTCCTCATAATACGATGTCAACGCCACCCGACAAAGATATAAGTTAATTGATTAATTATATTGATGCCTCATTCTTTGTTTTAAACCCATGACTTTCTCTTTTTCTATTTTTATTCTTCTCTTCTATTTAACATCATTCTTCTTCTTAAAGTGCCTCTCCTCTACTGGAGGTTGGCCGTCAGCTCAGCAAACTTCTTCCTGTCCTGCGCCAAGCGAAAAAGTTCTTTTATTTAACATTACAAAATTCATAAGTATGATCAAATGATGTAAAAATCATTTTATAATTTATATCGAACTGATCTTATGTCTGTACATAACAGTCAATCAAAATATAACAGTCTTTCTGGTCATGGGTGTCCCTTTTGTAACTATAGTAGAAATACGTAGGTAAAGAGAAATTCCTGTATATTATCTGACCCCTAGAATCTTTCTGTCACGTCAGCCATTCAGGCAACAGATGGTGGACGTTTTTCTAGCTTCAATACCATCAGAGACCTCATGCCTTGTAAATATTGTAGCAGCTATAGCTGTGTTTATGTGGATAATGCCTCTACATAGCGCGCAATCATTAAAAAAGTACGATGTGAAAATAATGATCATGCATCAAATATAATGCATGTAATCAAAGGTTCTTCTCAAAATTCGGCTATTAAGGGAAAAGATCATTAAGCGCGTACACTTATTAAAAAAACGTATAACTAAATAATATTGATTTGCAAACCTCTCTTATTCGACTTTAAAAAAAAATTACCTACCTGGAACTCTGACATGTAGGATACATTTTTCCTAAAACAAAATATGTATTGTTTCTAGTATAATTCATTGTTCTACGAACACACTAATACTAGTTCCTACTGTTCCTAGTACTGGCTTACTAATATTCCGCGCTTATTCGTGCGGTACATATCTGGTGGGAGTTTTTCCACGTACAGAGGGGGGATGGGGGCTTGAGCTCTTGTTCTTTTTGCGTTTCTTCCTGGTACGATGCAAATCCCCCGTCGTGTGCCCGTCGAATGGGAATTGTGAATTTGCGCTAATGTCCGCTCCGCCGCTGTTTAAGGTATCGACTGGTGCTGCGATGAACGAGCTTATTTAGGACTTGAATTTATTTGTGAAGACTCGTGAGGACATGATTAACTTTGAATGAGATGAAGAGGAGATTGTAGGATCGAAGGTCCGAAATTATTGCCGTACGAAAAGTCATGTAATTTTAATTATAGTATGCAATAGTTAGAAGATTAATTGTTATCTAAATTCAAAATTTAATTGAAAAGAATCAAGAATGTGATCGTATCCAAAATTTTTTATATTTATTATAAACAATTTCTCAGAAATATTAATAAACTCCAGGATAATACGCTACAGGATGTTCACTTAACTTCCTCGAAACTAACCGAGCGAGTCTTTTTGATTCGATTTTACACCTACAATTTCACAACAAAAGATTTAGAACATTCGGGGGGATTAGGGGACCCTTGTGTGATGACGTCACGGTGTTTACGCCTTGCCCATCGCACGAGCGCCACGTGATACTCGGAGCACGTTCCGTCATTACCGGGCACCGGGCCGGCGAGCCTCGTAAATCAATATCGACGGACCCTTATTAATTAGTGCGTTCGCGAAGCCCCCTCCGCCCCGCGACTCCCTCGCCTCGCCGTCTTCCGGCTGCGATGAGAGTTTTTAATTATCCCAACGGGAGCAGCCGTCCGTGTTGACACCTCGCTGAGTCTGATGAGACTTAATTTCAACGATGTGCCCTTTGATGACGTCATCTTTGCCATGATCCTGCAAGATTAAAAAGGCTGTGCATTAAGTTATCCACTATCTGAGATATCAGAGATCTTAGATAGAGTTAAAGTAGAATTTAAATTCGCGCGTCCGTCGCGTTATGTTGGCTACGACACTTGACAAAGACTTAGGTTTTTACTTAAGTTTTTCATGTAATTACGCATGTATCCCAGCGACCATACAAGAGGTTGAACAAGCATACAATTTGCATTTATTGACATCTACAAAAATCAGGTGGCACCTCAAGTGAAGTATATAGATGGATGGATATTTAAGTGATGCTGAATTGTATGACTGCAAATGATCTTCAGGGACTCCTCTGTGGGTCAATCCATTGTTATACATCAAGATCGTTGTAAACTCCAGTAACCGTTACAGTGACGTTCATGCGACCTTTAAGAAATCCTCTGTTCTGTTCGCTCCGGCTGGATTGCTCGTAAAATCCAATGTCCAGTTATGCTGAGGTTATATCCACCCATTCGAGACGCAGTGTTCCATCGCAGCGGTGTTAGGGTTGCCCCATAGCTGCAAAAGAAAATGTGGGCCAAAAGAAACTCTAACTCGAGTGTCAGAACTGAAATGCTGATTTCCTTTTGGAAGCGATAAAGAAAGGAAAGTCTGTGGAGAGTTATATGTTGTATGTGTATCTATGTGGCTGCGTCATCAAGAAAAGATTATCGGCCGATGTTGTAAATCGGAGGCTGAGCACGGAGCCCGGAAGGCGGAGCGCAGTCCCCGCGGGCGACGGCGGCGTCCGGCGCGCCGTCAATTAGACGGGAGGGCGAGGCCAGGGGTGGCGCGGGTGGCGGGCAGGGGGGAGCGCGAGACGCCGCGCTGCCCACCAGATACGTGCCACGTTAGGTATATGCCCGGAAATTCGAGCCTATATACCGAGCACATAGCGCGTCCGCCTTGGGCACCGTAATTAATAGCAAGAGGCCGAATCCGCTCCACCGTCCTAATCTTCAACCCTAATTATTATTCAGGGAGTTTTTCTCGGAGCTTGTTTATGCTGCCGGCGGAAGACGCCGTGAGATGAAAGGAATTGTTCGACGCCTTTATGTTCCTTGTCGTTTTATGTCGGATTTTTCGGTGAATCGTTAATGTAAATTGGCGAGGGGGTTCCTCATTATCAAATCACCAGCAGTGTGACTGTTGAGGGGTAGGTTTTAAGTAAATTGTGTAATGCCGAACACTCGTCTTGTTATGAATGACAAATAAAATGGGAATGCGCGGCATTGGTATTGTAAAAGTTGTTCGGTTCGCCGGGAAGTGGGTCAAAGTTGCGGGTAGGAAATATGTATGCAAGTGGGTCTGTCTGCCACCGCGACTGGCTCGTCTGGCGGGACTGTCTGCACTCCGACGCGCGCTGAATTAATTATATTAATTGGTGTTTTTAAAATATTTTTATTACGCCGCGCCTTATTTGATTTATAGTCACACTTTATAGGATTTGAAGATTAATTTGTCGAAAGGGCCCTTATCGAGAGCTTTATTAAAATCTGTTAGCGGCAATTCCGTGATTTATTTGGTAAATTAAGAATTGAATATAATTAAGAGCGTTGTTAACCATAGCCAGGTACCATTATATTGTTTTAACATTTAATAATAGATTTTCTCTATATTAATCAGCATATAAAGATATTATACCTAAACTTATATGCATGTTTTCGTAAATTAGGCACGAGTTTAAATTATTACAAAAAATATAAGAAACAATGCGTTTTAGAAAGTATTATATTTGAAACGTGTTCTCTCGAGGCTCAAATCTAATTACATGCCCTGCTAATGTGAAGCAATTTGCACCTTACAGACCATCTTAAAGCACAAACAAGCAGTGGCCGGTATACATGAAGTAGGCATCGCCCAAGCAAACTACCGCTACCCAACTACCTGTGCGTACTTAAATCTGAATACAAATGAAGACATTAAGGGAGTCGCGGTATTCCTCGTTACCGGTCACAGGCTTAGTTTACAGCTACTGGATGCGGTATAGACGTGGCGACATCCTAGCACATGAGCGTACTTCAAACTGGATCAAAATATAGGCTTGTTCAATTAGGTCATTGCTATCTTATCGCGGTAGTTTGCATCGCTTGCCGGCCTGGTCCCCAGTATAAGAGAAGAGTAAGTAAAACTCTTTTCTTATACTCCGCCTTCCCTGAGGTGGAGGAAGTCAATGAGGATCTCCACGGGTAAAAAAATAAAAATCATTACTATCTTACAGTTTAATATTTTATAACAGGCGTTGTTTTAGACATTCCATCGCTAGATGACGGTATGTTTCAGTAATTGCTAAGAAATGAAGTTTTCAGGGTCTTGATACAAAAAGAGATGAAAATTAGGTTTTAAAGATGATATCTTTGATTTGTTGACTTTGGTCAGTCAAAATCACGGTTGTAGACTCTAAAGAATTTTGATGTTTTCTGTATCTTGAAACAGGAGGATGCCAAATAACGCTAGTCAATGAGAACATATTATTATCACGAATTACTAATTTCTATTGACAGAAAGGTCAAAGGTGTGTCCACCGTAGGTGACCTATCAGACTCCTACGCAAGGTACACGCTCCAATTCCTGTTATATTTGCTACGTAAATACTGGTTAGTGATAATAAATATATGGAGAAGTATTTATGTAGGGAATTGAGTGACGATTATTGCTAGTAGGTACTTTCTATTTCGAATGAACTGTTATTCTTAGATCTAAACTTAATTTAGCCGTTTGTTGTTTTATAGGTAATAGTGCCTCGGGAAGTTTCAATAGGCATACAACCAGTTATTATAGAAGAATCGTCAAGGGAGGCTTCTCGTTGAATTCCCGTCAATGGGATCTTGTTTACTATAAACTTGTCGGTCTCACTGTAAAAGTGGGGTAATTTGTTCAAACTATTTCGGTTTTTTTTTTCTCCTGCCCTAAACCCTCCACCTTTTTTTCGGCCTTCCTCTTCCTCTCCATCCATCCACATTCAAATTTATTACTCTTCATTTCACATGCGTTTCATTTCTTCTCAAACACCCTTTTTACAAGTGTAGGATTGTGAAACAGATCAGTTCTAGTCGATTTTAGGTCTGTGCTAAGTCCGGTGTCCAAGGAAACATTATCGTTATTTATGCGGGGTACTTTGCAAGCTGGTTTGATTTGGGGTTAAAATTTCAACAGATTTCCTACTCGCTTTTGACCATTTTCCCCTAAGTATAGGCTTAAGATCCAAATACTGTTATAATTAAAACTATTATTTACTTCTTTTGGCAGCCTTTTGACAAGATCTTTAGATAGTAAGAACTTAAATAATTCGCGAACTGAATAACTAGTCATTTCACAGTACAGACATAGACAGACATAGATAGACATTTCAGTAGTACATTTCACGTTAATTAAGAGCTGATACTAATTAAAATCTATTGTTTATTTCTCTTGTGTGTTGTGGGAAAAAACAAACAAAGAACTGTCACATACCTTGAAACTAAATAAACAACTGCCCTGTTAAGAAATTAAAAAAGAACTGTTAATATGTATAATATGCAATTCCTTTTACAAGTCTTCATATAACGCGTTTTAGTAGACATCTCATGAACTTCCTAACTGATGGTGGAGAAATCTTGAAACAGTCTGTTTTAACATCCAGACAGATACAATACATTATAAAAAACCAAGATCAATGTCTAAACGAATCGGTAAAAGAAAACATCGTGTGGAAATCTAGATTTAAAACATTAGAATCTGAAAATTGCCAACAAATAAGAAATTTTTTATTACCAAAAAAGCAATCTCGCCAACCCGCAATGCTCGTTCCTTCTCTATATGAGAAGAGGCCTGTACCCAACAGTGAGATATTTATACAAATCTATACTTATATTATAAAGCTGAATAGTTTGTTTGTTTGTTTGTTTGTTTGTTTGAACGCGCTAATCTTAGGAACTACTGGTTCGAATTTAAAAATTATTTTTGTATTGGATAGTCCGTTTATTGAGGAAGGCTACAGGCTATATAACATCACGCTACGACCAATAGGAGCGGAGCATAAATGAAAAATGTTGCAAAAATGAAAAACCGTTGAAACTAAAACACGCGAACAAAGTCGCGGGGGACAGCTAGTAGTATATATAATATAACTATTTATATAATAGTAATATATAAATAGTTGTTTAGGCAATCTCAAGTCTAACCAACCATTAAAAATCAACAAATATTATACTTACAGCACTAGGTGGTAGGCTCATATGTTTGTGCTTACAATACAATCTTAAACGATATTATACAATGTATGAAAATATACTCTGAATTTAAGTTAGGTAGCACACACCGCAGGGAGCTAGGACGGACGTTGAAAAGGGATGACCGCTGTATGACTTACTAAGGTCCGAAATGTCAAGTGGACGCGACCCTAGATAAAGTTCTGATGGAATATATTCGCAACTTATAACAAATATTATATTAAAAAGAATGTCGTAGTCTTGTGTTCAAATTATTAAGGAGCATAATGTACATTTGCTTATAACTGTATCTCTACCACTGCATAGCTTCGTCTTAATTACTATTCCTATAAAAAATAAATCACCACTAAGTATAATCCCTATATTTCTTTACTTGATTCGTTCGTTTTTTTATTTGACTGTATTTTTTATTATTGATCGTCTTTTAGAAAATAAGAAAATATTATACCGTATAGTTTCCTTATTAAAACAATAAAAATTGTCAAAATTTTAAAACAAGCTTTTTAAAATTTAAGGTTTGTGACGTCAAAGTTTAGCTAATATTTTAACGTAACATTTGACAACGTGACGTCACATGAAATTACATTAATTGTATCTTTATATATTTATTTTTTTGTTAACGATTCAAAAAAATAATGTGTAATATTTTATCTGATTACTGACTCTAGCTTCTTGTCTAGGCGTTTAATAATAAACCCTGTCTCTATATCCTAATAGTTTTCTGAAAAAAAGTTTTTGGAAAGTTGTGTCAGTATTGTGTATTTTTTTTTTTATTTATAAAACAAAGCATAGCAAAGAGCTTACCATGTCTTCTACTAAAAGCAATACTCCATAACGTACTAATGTCTTATAATAACGAGAGCCGTTAAAAAATTCGGGGTTCTTTATTATTGGAAGCAGTTATGCCTATACGGAACCCTTCTGTAGACGTGGCGAGGGTGCCACCCTTCGCTGACAGAAACTGGACGTTGCATCGCGGCCCTTTTGGGGACCACTTTTTGAAAATATCTTCTCGTTCCGTTTGTAACAGTTCATTTGTAAGACTGGGTACAATAACCTAAGGATAGCTCCTAATACATACATTTTTTTCCGCTTTAGCCATAGGGTCAGCAGTGATATAGTTCCGTCTGCACATTTACACGGTTAAATTGTTTTAACTAAGTTAATAATATATATTAATAGGTAATACCGGCCTATAAATGTAACACTGCTGGGCACAGGCCTCTTCTCATATAGAGAAGGAACGAGCTTGCTCATGGCAGGTTGACAATTTGAAATTCAGGAATCCAGGTTTCCTCACAATGTTTTCCTTCACCGATTGTCAATGATGTCTTAGAAAAATTAAGAAAGTTACATAAAACTTTGAAAAAGTCACATTATTACTTGTCTGTAATGAGTTCGAACTTGAAACCTTCACGCACAAATCCGTTTTATTAAACCACTAGGCCACCACGACACTAAACAAATATGAAGATATTTCTGTACGTTAGTT
This sequence comes from Diachrysia chrysitis, assembly GCA_932294365.1. Classification (NCBI taxonomy): domain Eukaryota; kingdom Metazoa; phylum Arthropoda; class Insecta; order Lepidoptera; family Noctuidae; genus Diachrysia; species Diachrysia chrysitis. The sequence continues at coordinate 8,740,425 of OW028661.1, forward strand.
ATTTAGCGACCATAACATTCCAACTTGCTCGAAACTTTTTTTTTAACTAAAATTTCAATGATTGGGCGCCAAGAAGACATTAAACTTTCATCGTCATCGTCTCTTTGCCTTTCACAAATATCAATCAGCCAGTGAAACAAGTGCAATCTGCCTTATACCAGTGATTGCTATTTGTCATTAAAATTCTCTTTATAACCAAGTTCGGTTGAATTTCGCAATTGGGTATTTGACTTGTATCAAATTATGTATTTATTACACATATTTCTAATAATAATATTAAATTTGAGCAAAACTGCGAAATAACATCAAAAAAATATACAAGATTACAAAAGTTATAAGCGTTTTAAGTTAGTATATGACGCATGTTCTATCTCTTTTTCGCAAAACGACGACTATGGGGCAGCCCCAAATTAGTATGGAGAATTACGAAGGTGACGTCACCTGATAGTATAGCTCTCTCTGTCCAATTAGCAATATTAAAATGCGTGTAACTTCTTCAATATAAAAGTAATTAATCTGCCGTTTTTACAACTCGACATAATTTGGAAAATATGATTTTGTAAATGAAATGAAAAAATCTTGACGTCATCAATGACTTGTGGTCAACCATACTCCTTGAATCTTCCTTCCTCAATACACTACAATGTTATCATACAGTTTCATGTGTTGTTGTTAGCTATAAGCATCCATTTCGTTTTATAATACCCATTACATGCACTCATGCGCAATACTTTAACGTAAACAAGGCTACTAAAGAGAATCGCTAGTGCTTCGACCTGGAATAAGTATTGTGTTTAGAAAATATGAAAATTGTTTTGTTGGGGAAATATATTAATATATTTCTATAAGAATTTTCTATCGCAACCTAATGTAATACACATAAGTGATGATTTAGACATTGGTGAACAAAAAAGTATTCTTATACCAATATATATAGTGGAAAATGTTATCGTTAACTTTAAAATTTTTCAAGCCAAAATTAAACATAATTCAACGTATTACACACACAATATTAAATGTATTTCTTCAGCATATGCTTTTTCCAAACTGACTTTTCTCACCCGATAAGCCGAACACCATGTTTTGCGATTTTTTGACATACTGTGACTTAGTTATATATGTTTTTTTCTACGGATCGTTTCGCAATTATAAGGATATCAGAGAAAGATGCACTTATAATTAGTTGTTTAATCTTGTCTATATTCTTTCTAAGGATCTTACCCCATACCAAGTTTCATCCAAATCGGTTCAGTGGTTTAGATGTGAAAGCGTGACAGAGAGACAGACAGAGTTACTATCGCTTTCCGCGCCCAGTAGGCCCTCTGTTGAAACGTAAACGCATTATGTGTGAGCTCCTAACTAATGAGTTTACTAGAGCCTCAAACTCTTGGCTCCCAAAACTTGACCAACCAAACAAACCTTTCTGTCTGAGATTAACCTTAATTATTTCGAAGATGTTACATATTAAATAAGTTTTAGATAAAATTAAGTCTCATTTATTTTGCTTTTTCGGGAAAATACCGCAAAGGCAGAAGTTCCGTTGTCTTTTTGATAATTACTCAATACTGCATATTAATTCCAGTATGTATCCGCTTATTGCACTGTAATGAATTTAAGATCCTAAATAAAATCGTTCTTAAATTTAGGAAGAGGTAGTTATTAGAACTTAGTTCTTCCTAAATGTGAACAAATCAAACGCTTTGCCATTTAGGCTTCTTATTCAGTGAATGAATTAGGAAGAATTTTAGGATAGTGTAATAAGCGCATTCCTTTTTTTTAGTTACACTTACCGTATGAATATTTTGCCAGATGTAGGAGTCATCTTATTATCTTAACATAACCAATATTTGATGCTATGGTCTCACATAGCAAAAGGTAACTTAAGCTATTTTTTTAATTTTTTTTTAAACAACTCCTGCACTATGTAATTTAATCCCTGTGTCGCGGGGGTTTTTAAATTTTATGATAGTAAATAGATAATTCTAGGCACAAATAACTCAATTAAGAAATTATGTGTTCATGTTTTTACTAGTGACAGTTTTTTAGTCGACCTTTATTTTTCGATCCCCCTTTTTGCCTTATATCCCACGGCTTATTCAAATAGATAAAATTAGGTGATATCCGCCAAATCTTTTCGCATTTCAGCGCATTGAGCGGCAGACAGCGGCTTGGCAGCAGACGCGGTTGGACCTAAAAGGCGTACCCTTATTTACTGGCAGGTATATAGGCGGCATGTACTTGGGAGCTGAACCCAGAGACGCGGGTAGAGATGGGATATTGATTTATCGATATCAATAGTTAATCATCATATTTTAATATTGGATAAATTTTTGTTAATAAACAGATTACACAGTTTGACCGTTGGTAATATTAAGGGTGTAGATTTCGATTACGTCATTATAATTATCTTCTCGTGTCTTGTAGTTCATTGACTACTTAATACTCGTCAATGAAGCTGTCGCCTAGCCAGATATTCGATCCAGTAGTAGATACATTTGCCATCGACCTGAAACGAAGAAAAAGAAGTTTAAAAAGAATGGTTAACGTATAGTTTATGCGTGAATTTAATAATTATGACGACTATTAAACAGATAATGAAAAACCAAGTGACGCATTTTTGGGTTAATATTTTAAAATATACGTATCTCGTAATGTTTATCGACACTACCCTCTCACTAAGGGCAACGTCGTCGGCGAGTGTGCGCGTCGATAAATTCCGAACGCGTTGTCAATCGGCCGCGGCAGCGCTCAGGAATTAACAGCGCTGCGCTGTCAAGGCGGCCGCGTCTCCCCGCGGCCCATACCTCACTGCCAGGGCTGTGCTGACCCAGCCAAGCATTAATCTTAAAATTGTATAAGTTACTTATATGATTTTATGGTGGGACCATCAACCAGTATTATTGCCATTCAGGCCGATCTACAAAGGTTTGATTTCAATTCAACTTTAGTAAATGATTAATCTCGTCTTGCGGCCAACCAACCATTGATTTTAGATTTAAAAACAGATTTATAATAAACTTAAAGATTTCAATTAATATTTTCCTTCTACGATTTTTTTCCTGCAATCAATATCAATCAATAGTTTTTTTTCAATGAAATCATTTTATTAGATGATTTATCTCAAGTTACTACAACAAAGTATTTAAAAAAAAAACCTTGTAGTTACATATTTTTTTGTTAAGAAATCGTACGTAACCGCGTAGAACCGCGACCCGCATACAGATAGGGCTGTGCTATTTAAATAATTGTTCAACTATCCTGAATTTGGAAAATTTTGTGCATTCTCTTTTTTGTATCATGCCATCTTATCTATTTAAGAATTCATGAACGCAGAAAATAGTAAAAACAGCATTAGTTAACAGGTATCACTTATCTCAAAAGAAATTTCTGCCAGCAGATTTGAGATGGGAGGAATCCTGTATCTACAGTTCTGCACCAATAATTAAGAACCCACATAAAATAAGAATTTGGACATAATTTGTATATTATATCTTTACTATATTATAGTTGTATATAATGACGGGCCTGTTGGTCTAGTGATTAGTGACCCTGACTGCTAAACTAGAGGTCGTGGGTGCAATACCCACGCCGGACAAATCTTTGTGTGATGAGCAAGATCATTTGTCCTGAGTCGTTTGTGCCGCGATAACCGACATAATAATATAGCTAGTAATAATATATGATTTAGAAACCCCAAACAGTTGTTCACTTGTCTTCTGTATCCATATACAATAATTTAATAACTTAATTTTATATATTTCACCTCTCTCTCTCTCCTATCTCCTGTCTACCATTCATCCATGTTGAAAGCTAACCAGCACTTTTGTGCCTAAATTTTTTTTTAATAACTCTAAAATGGTCACGGAATACCCCCGGCACGGTCAAACGGTCGCGGGCACGCACCCGGAGTAACGAACTAACGACATTAAGCGATCGCCCTCCGGCGCGCATGTGGGAAACAGGGCTCGCGATGCATCTGGGGATAAATAACGAGCTTTGTCTCCTTTACTAAAGGATAGTATATACAACGTTTGTGTGAGGGCCAAAATTTTTCATAAATGTTCACCGTAATCTATATATCTTTATTACTAATATATAAAGCTGAAGAGTTTGTTTGTTTGTTTGAACGCGCTAATCTCAGGAATTACTGGTTTGAATTGAAAAAATCTTTTTGTATTGGATAGTTCATTTATTGAGGAAGACTATAGGTTATATAACATCACACTACGACCAATAGGAGTGGAGCATAAATGAAAAATGTTGCAAAAAAAAAACCGTTGAAACTAAAACACGCGAGCAAAGTCGCGGGGGACAGCTAGTTACTAATATATAAAGCTGAAGAGTTTGTTTGTTTGTTTGAACGCGCTAATCTCAGGAACTACTGGTCCGATTTGCAAAATTCTTTCAGTGTTAGATAGCCCATTTATTGAGAAAGGCTATAAGTTATATAACATTACGCTGCGACCAAAAGGAGCGGAGCATAAATGAAAAACCGTTGAAAGTAAAACACGCGGACAAAGTCGCGGGGGACAGCTAGTCTCTACATAAAAGTGAACGTAAGTTATCCTCCAGTTCCAGATAGACAACTCAATTTATTGTCAAAAGTAATGCCACATACGAGATTAGTTGATCAAAAGGCTAACAAGACAACCAATCACTTTAAGTAGTTGGCTTAAGGTTTTAAAGATGATTTACGTTTTTTGATGTTAATAAATCTTTACAAACCGGGAATTAGACAAATACTTGTCATTTAATTTGAGGGTTAAAATAAGGTTTTCCACCTATTAACTTATTTTTCTATAAAAAATACTAAGTAAAAATACGTCACATATGGAAAATCAATTAAAATAATGTTGAATAATTTAATAATGATAAGAGGCAACCCTGTTCAAATTGCGCGTGTACTAGCCATGTGTGTTACCTCGGGTGGATGCGGGCAATGTGGATGACTGAGTCACCCGCTTTCACCCGCTTACACTCCAGCGGCCTGGCAATAGATAGCCAAGCTGGATGAGAAAAGGGTTCGCGGTGCTTCAAGTCCCAGCACTCTACTATTCTTTATTGTTCTGTGATAAGTAGGTAATGAACGAGTGATTGCCAGGTTGTTTGTTCAATCATGAAGATTATCATTCATTCATTCGTTCGTTCGATCAGATTAATTAAATAACGAATGCATTTCACAGGTTAGATGTGTTTTAACATAGATTTTTTTAAGTTTGACTTGTTGCTTTAAGATATAGATACTTAATAGGTACCATCTAAACGGGCATTTAGAGTTATATCTTTTTTGTTTGGAATATATTTTTTTTATATCTCATGTTAAAATGTAAAGGTGCTATTACAAATTCTTAAAGTATCATGACATTGAAAAGCAGCGTGAAGATATATCACTTTGCAATAAACCATTTCATTCATCCATTGAAATAATTTGACTTACTTTCACGATTATCATTTTATAGACTTTTAAAATTGATAATGAATGTTCCTCTTCCTTTGTTTAGCTCATATAACACGAGTTGTTAGACAGCGGGTAGGAGCGGGCAATTTGGGATATTGAGCACCTGCTGTCCGTTCTCGCCGGCTCTCCCTTATCGCTTTACGATCATCTACGGTCTACGGACATGGTTTATTTATTAATATTCTTTTACACATTTATTTTATAGCACCACACGTTAAAGCCACAAACTAAAAATAAAACTATCTTATAGTTTTCAAAGGGCCTTCTAGTAGTAGGTTATATAATCTTTAATTTCTTCAATAAAGTCACATAATTATTGCCTAGTCGTGGTGGCCTAGAGGTTCAGGGCACGGATATGTGCGCAAAAGTTTGCAGGTTCAAACCCATTACAACCAAGTAATAATTTAATGTGTCTTTTTAAACTTTTCACATTTCTCAAAGTTATATGCACTTACTTAATTATTTTAAATAAGATATCATTAAAAATCGTGATAAAACCTGAATTCAAAAATTACAATCTGAAATTGCCAACCCGCAATGAGCAAGAGTGGTGATCTATGCTCGTTCCTTCATTATATGTGAAGAGGCCTGTGCCCAGCAGTGATACATTTGTAGGCTGGTATGAAATATAGTCGCACAATCTTAATACACTACTGCCAACTCTAACTTTTTTAAGGTTATCTTTTGGCGATCAAAAAAAAAACAATAACAAGACTACAAACCATTGCAAGGTATAACTTTAATTAGGTAATTACTACAATATGTAATTAGCGCAAAATCCTGACTAATTTAAATAGTCTAAATGACAGGAACTGCGGTGCAGAGGTCACAAAAACGCCAACCACTGCGCAACATGCTGTAGGTTTGATTCCTGCGCGAAACAAACACATCGACATATATTTGTTCCAAGTCCTGACTGTTCTTTGTGTATGTATTTCGCATGTTTGTGAAATCTCCGCAATAGATAATATCACTAGATTGGTATAAAAAAAAATTAGTTAATTTTTTTTATAGCCAAATAAAGGGAAAAAAGTACATAATGACGATCGCTTTAATTCATTTTGTTTTGTTATGACTTGAAATATTCATCCTGTAAACCCTCTAAAAGCATAACACAGAATATTCTAACACCGAATCTATAGATAAATATTTCGTACGATATTCCAAGGAGACTATTCTAGTATATGGTATAAAAAACGCGCCCCTTCCCGACGTAAACTGCGGTAACTTTCAGTGATGCGTTGTCCCGCGGAGTATTGACAAACATGCGATACTCACACTTATAATGATAGACAAAAAAATATTCATCACCCCTTTTTTGGACTCTATGACTCGTAGCATGATTCCAAAATAAAACCTTTCACAATAATAAAAAAAAAATCGATTAGTTGATTCAGAGATTCAAGCGATTAAATAAACAAACTCTTTAGCTTTATTATATGAAAAAGATATAAGTATAGCCCAACTCCGTACGACTTCCTCAAATCAAAACTAAGAACGTCAACAAAGCCAGCTTGATCTGTATCTAGTTCAAATTAAAAAAGCCTGTAAAATAAAGTCCTTGAAATGAACGCGACACTAAGCACGGCACAAACGGGCGTTGTATTTTCCCGCGCACGGCGCGGCAAGCGCCATGTCGCGCGGGAATTAGAGCGCGGACTCGCTCCAAGTCTTTGTGTGTAACGCGGAGAAGGGCGCGAATGTCGTATGAAAACGTATTCCACATTTAATTAGGAAGGTTCTGTGTTGTTTGGTATAATTATAACGATATACTTTCCCAAAGATAGGAAGTTGCTTACTTGATTTTTTTTTTTTGAAAACTCTAGCTTCCCAAAGGTGCGTTAAATAGGTAGCGCCTTTAATAGTTTTCATCGTCCAAATTAGATAATCACAAAAACAAAACTTGGATAATGGAATAGAAATCCGTATCCGAACCACTTAATAATTAACTTTAATTCACCAGCTAAACAGTTCTAATACTGGCGAACCCTCACAAAATCGCGGTCCACCAAAATAAACGTATCAAATTCATTAATTATTCATTGCGATTTGTATTCAACTATCTCTATACACAATTAGGCACAAAGCTTTTCCCTTATTTCTGAACGTGTGCTTTGCTTGCGACGAGGGGGGCCCGCGGGGCGGAGGGGGAGGGTCGCGTAGCCATTAGCACGACGGCGTCGTCGGCGACCGTTCGCGGACAAAATTAACCCTGCTTTTGTTTTGACTCTTGATGCATTGTAATAGAGTTCTTTTTTCCTTGTTTGGAGAGTACTGGTAAGTTGTCTAGGCGTGCATAATTTACGCGCGGCCGATAGACGGTCGCGATTGTTATTACGCGTGCGGATATTGGATTTGGCGGGAACGCAGCGCGCCGGTGGCGTTCTGTCGCAAGATAATGCCGGGGGCCACGCTCCGATGCTGCTTCGACGAGTACTTTACAATCGACCCAGATGGGGCTTGCCAAATAAATTACCAATAATTTTCTGATCAAAATTTGTGTAATAACATACTGAATCATGATAACCTTACAGTTGCGCACATTAGCCAGATGTTTCTTGTAAGTTAATAATGGTAATGGGATGCGGATTTTCGCGCTGCCACGGTTTCGCCTTTAACAGGTTATGTGCGAAACTTGGCAAGTACCGATGCGACATTCTCAATGTCACATGTACTTTTTTATACAATTCGCCTTACCTACTGTTAACACAGTGTATTTCGACTATATTATATTATTATAATTTGAACACTTTTTAATATTTTTGACAACCATATTCGGAACAGTAGCTAATTTTGAAGATTGAACTGACATTGAAATTGACTTTCAGTGAAAGTTTGACTTTTTTCGTGATGCCTAAAACAACTAAGTATAAAAAAAAAAACAAAGGAAAAGTTGATATCAGTGCTATTAATAAGTATCTGCAAAGTCATTAGTAAGTTGCAGTCTAGATTATCTGATTCCAATATGTAAGAATTGGTATAACCGCATCGTCACAGCTCATCTCGCTTGTTATTGCAGAATAGTATATGCACGTCACGCTCCTTTCACGTGTCCTCCAGAGCTAAGTACGCTGTCAAGGCTTAAACTTCGCAATACTGAATAAATAATGAGCACTGACAGAGTACTACGCAGAGGATATCGAAGGAACCCCTTTCTAAACATTCGAAAGCTTGATCAAAAGTCGCTAAACATTTTCGTCCCTCTTTCTCAAACCCTACCAAGTAAGTAGGCAATTCAAAGTCGTTTAGCAAATTGAACTTTTACAACCTTCGCAAACATACTAGTTCTCCTATCGACTATCTAGTACTTGCACCCAATCAATCTAATGACGATTTCAGGACAGCCCTATCCTTAGCGCGGGTCTATAAAAGGCATACGATTGTGTTTGAGCGCGCTCCGGGGCTACCTAAGCGAGCATTAGCGAAGGACGCGTAGGTTATACAACCGACCAACGCAAGCAGACCCTAGATGTCTCATCTACTCCGCCTCAAACGACCACGAACACAAAGCTCTACGAAAATTGGTCATGCTACGTAATTTACGCGCGAGCGGTCACCGCCGGTGGTGATTACACTCGCTTGTTGGCGTATTGGTCGAACTTGGTAAACCGGCCGATTGCAAAATCTTGTTGTTTAACTCTATCTGCAAACGCGAAGGGGCGTTTTGATTTGGCAGGATTCGCAAATGTTTGGCTGGTTGGGGCCAACGTCGTGGGTAAGTCATTAAGGTGGCGTGTGCATGTCGGGACGTTGACTACCGCCCGAGGGTGGAGACTGTTCGTGCTAGCCGACGACGGGTGCGTTAACTTAATTATATACCTAGCCACCCCACGGTTTTGCCCGTCAATATATTTTATCTTACACAACGGCACGCCGCGGTCCAGCGGTAAAGAATGTCTCATCATCAACGATTGCGGAAAATATCATAATTTTCAATTAGTGATTACATACCATGAGACAATTAATATGATTTATTCCAATAAAGTTTTTCAATAACATTTGGCCGTTGAAATCACAAAAGCGAAAGGCATTGAATAATAAATCTAGACATAAGTAGTTCAACGCAAATATTTAATTTACAGTTCGGACTTTGGATGATACCACGAAGTTTTAATTACATCGTTCACAAGCCTTAAATTTTATACTAACATGGTGTAGTTGAAATTGTTCCACGGAAATTGAATGAAGTATGTATCTATGGGAACATGTAACATGATTAAAACATGTTTTAGAACACAGTAACATAGATATGGCTTGATTATCAGTATCTGGTATATAATATAGTTGAAAGGCTTCGCGTATTTTCGCCGGTGCTCATTTACTATATAAGCTGGTATAAATGGCCGGAGTCAGGTGGCACATCGCGTGTGCGACCGATGGGGGACGCCGGTGGAGCGCGGCCTCAAAATCCACCCCCTATCCGCCTCGAAAACCTTTAGAGAAACGTGCAGGGACTTTTGGGTCGCGCGACCCGCGAAATTCCATTTAAAGATGTCGGGATAATTTAGCGCTGACGAGGCGGAGGCCAAATTGACGCGCCCCCGGGGCGGCCGTGTCGTCGCGCACTGTATCGATCACGCTTTTTTTTATAAGAATCACCTCGAGGGATGGTTCGAGTGCACGTAAACAACCCTCATCCATTTTCCCAAATGTCGCGACTGTCGAAAGATCTTGGCTTGCAAAAACGTTCGTTTCGACCCCGGTCCCACGTTAGGGCGCCATTTAGTCACGCCCCAGTCGCAGAAAGTACTAGATAAATATTTACAAATAAGACCTTCGCTCATCCTGTTGCTGTCATTACATAAAAAAGGAAGTTTTATTTCATTCATTTTTAATTGAATAACAGCTTGTTATTGGCGCCCAACGTGGGGCACCATTATTAGCGGTTTAGTCTAGTGTGGTCTGGTTATAATAACGCCATTTAATCGACGTGCGTAGGCGTGTTGCGGCGAGATGAACGAGCCTTCAATCAGACCATGCATTACATAAAACGGGCACGTCCTCATTGTCTCGAGGATCGGCGACGACCTCACTCCGTAAAACCAAAGATTTATATTTTTCTCTTTGATATTTTTATCACTTTTGCGTTTCGTTTCACTTATTTAACTTTACTTCAAAGGGACTGAGTGTTTCGCACTATCCCACAAGCTACATAAAAAAATAATATAAAACAGTTATCTCTAAAGTACGAACGACCAGATTTTAAATATTAATAGCGATCCAACGGCTAATAGGTTGTGTAAGGTTGGTCAGTCGCCCCTTACCCCTCAAAAACCTTGACATCTAAAAGCGGTCGATAAGTCACACCTTCCAATGTCATTTATTATTTCAATCATAGAGGAATAAATAAGTAAACTATAGAGCGCGCATATAGAGTATGAACTGTTGGCACTAGAATGAACACGTAAAATCGTAAAACTATTGTCCAAACAGAGCGCACCGTTTCATTAAAACTATCTCAAAACCTAATATTACTCTAATAATATCGGAACCGTTGCTATTTTTGCATAAACGTCTGTCGTCGCGCGGAAAATCACCTAAATCAGTAACAAGCGCAGAACATTTAGCCAAAAATGTGCTTACGCTGTCATAAGAAGCTACTAGCGATTCGCACGCTCTATGCTTGTCTATGGTTACTCTATGATGTCAATAAATTGTGTCTATGGGTACAGTAGACGTCACAGCTTCTTCTTAGAATTAGGTTTCTAATTGCTTTCACTGTAATTACGTCAACAGTCAAAGAAGGATCTCAAACTTTACTGGGTCAACTTCTGTCGCAATTTTATTGTGTTGTGTTTAATAACAAGACTGAATAATATCTAGGTGGCTTTCTTTGCAAAGAAATACTGAATAACATCTAGGTGGCTTTCTTTGCAAAGAAATGCTGATTAATTTCCCGATACAGGTATTATTTCGCAAATTAAATCATACTCAGTCTAGTAAAATCTACAATAAATGAAATTTTCCTCGCGTATTAAAAAAAAAACAATAAAAATAGATGTACAAACAAAACTTAAAAAAATACATACAAACATACAGAGGAATTTTATCGTGCAAACTTTTTTTTCAGTGTCTATTGTAAACAAAGACAACTGCGTAACTCTCGACTCGATTATTGTTATTTACGTTTGACAATTAAGTATGTCTTGTTTTATGGTGCTCATAGTAATTATTTTTTTATGATTCCCGCACTAAGTAGTTTAATCCTTGTGTCGCGGGGGTTTTACAAACATTCAAATCACATGCACAAAGAACACCCAGACCTCCCATGCGAGGATCGAACACGCGGCACGTCGCCCACAAAGGTAATTGGCATGATGACCTATACCACTCGGATATCCCGTGCAGTCAAAAAATATTTTACATGACGATTGAATTTACGATCAAAACATTTGTCTATATTTTTATTTGAGTTATCAACACGTTCCTAATAAAGAAATAAAGTATCGCTTAGAACACTAAGTTATAAGAATTACCCTGGAAATCGAATAACTTAACGATTGTCCCACGAAATCCATCAAGAGAAAATCATAGCAAATTTTGAGTTCCCACGTGCCTCGTCCGCGGGGACCGTGATTAACAGTTAATTGGGAGGGTCGAGGAGTGGAGTAATATGTGGGTAGTCGTACATATACGTAGAGTTTTTACGAGGCAATCTTACTCGCGCTGTGCGTGAATGTTCTTTTTTACATCGCCGTAGGCGGCCGGGCACGCGACACAAAGAATATGACGCAGATACGGCCTAATTCCTCATTTCTTTTATAAAGATTTATTTTTGTCGTCTTTTGATATTTTTGATACATCAAATAATTATGTTTTTTTAGGTAAAGTATTTTGCTTTTCAGTGGTATTATTAGATTTGTAAGAAGCCTTATATTATTTACCCTATTAGGTAGGTATTAGAGAAAAAGACTCTGCCTAAATCTGTTTAATGACTATAGGTATTTTGTGTTGTTATAAAAGAGGACAAAGACATCAGAACAAAGGACCTAAGTATATATTCTAACTCTTGATATATCATGCTTAATAGACCCGTTGAGTTTAACACGAATAAATGCAACAGCCAAACAATAAAAAGCTTTAAATATAGCATAACATAGAAAAAGGCTTTAACCAAATCCTGAGTTCTACCTTACCATCTAACACGTAAAAGAAAATCCAATCCAACCCTCACAGAAATTACACCAAATAATCTTTGACGAGAATCGGTTGGGGGTGAAAAGGGAGGGCCGCGAGGGGTTTTAATTAGAGCGCGGACGCGGCATCGGGCCGCACCCGATGTCCTGCCTGACCGATACACAACTGTGTTTGTTCTGTGTACCTCAATGTACCTCTGTGTACCTCTGTGTTCCCTGTGTACTCCTTTGTCTTACGCTCGCTTTGTTTTGGAAGCAGCCTAAAGCCTCTTAGAAGGCTGAGACAAAACGTGCTAGGTACTGTAACATATTCGACTGATATTGCTTGTAATTACTTGGAAATGTATCAGTAATTGGCTGGAAGATTTTTGTTATTATAAACCTAAGATGTTGTTTCAATTGATCGTTTAATTATACGTTCAACCTATACAGGGTGTTATCGAAAGGTTATATTTATCCTAAAAGAGTTAAAAAGTACATCTGGTATAAAAACAGTTTACAAGTTGACGCAATAAGATATTGAATCTCGTAGTTCAGTGATATGTTTGTTATGATTTTTGGTGTCGAATTATCGATGCGAAAAATTGGATATCAATTATTAAATAAACTCATTTTGAGCTGAAATTTTGTAAACTGACTCTATACTAAATGTACCCTTCACCCCTTTTGGATATATGTAACCTTTCGGTAACCACCTGTATTTGTACCCTACATATCTATAAGTATAAAGGTCTACATATTTAAAAAGAGTTTTGCTGATAAAAACCTCCTTGCTGTATTCACTAATGTTATCAAACCGTTTTTGGTCATTACGTTTTGGCTGGGTAGTGCGAGGACAAAATCAAGCGGGTTGGTAGCCTTTTGATGTTTCTCCTCAGCCCCTTTGTGCAACTACTGAAAAAGGGTCCGACAGAACAGGCGCTGTTTTAGGGTGGTCCACTTGACTCTTTAAAGTTCTGCCTTTAATAGTTTTTGATACTGTTTTTTATGGCGGATTTTTTCAACGCCAGATATTTATAGTCGTGGAATTAAATTAACGTCTGACAGAAATCGTATGGAAGAACTATCAAAAATTCAAAATTTCTCCTCGAATGAAACTATTTGTTGTTGGAAAAAGCCGCCCTTAGTCGAATTTTTTAATGAAAACATTGCCAATTTATGTACCTACAAGATTTTAAAGAGTTTATACATGTTATGATAATTAGCTGACATGGAAAATTTCCAAATACTTTTTTACTGTAAAAAACGGCATTGAAAAGAGGATCAAGTTTGTGTCGTCTCTCGAATTTACCCTAGAAACATAAAAACGACGCTTGTTTTCCTCAGAATATTTCGCTAACCAGACGCAATGGTTTTCGGATACCGGTGTTCCATATTGCGTTATCTTGCCGGCCTATATAATGGGTATGGGCACATAAAAACAAAATGCAGAAGTACTACTCAGAAGACACTTCATAAATAAATAAAATAATTTCTAACTAGCTGTTTCGCGCGGCTCTACCCGCGTGGATGTCGGTTATCGCGGCAAGAAGTAGCCTATGTTTTTTCTCAGGCTCTAGATTTAAATCGGTTTAGTAGTTTTGGCGTGAAAGCGCGACAGACAGAGTTACTTCAGATTTATAATATTGATAAGGATTAATAATGGAATGTGATTTAATAAATGATTTATTAAAGTAGGTTTTTTGCGCAACATTTTTGGACAGAAATCGGTACTGCAAACGAGACTGTTATATGTAGAAAAAAATCTATTGATGTTTAGTTAGCTACTACTTTAAAACGGGTTATCAAAACTATCTTAATAATATATATGAAAATCAATGGGAAATAGCCTTTTGAATGAAAAAGGTCTATCGATTAATACCACATTTACGTTCTTAAAATCTACATTCAAGTTCGATTACGAACTCAGTATCCGCGTTTGTAAAATTCGAGTGTTAAGTCAACCTACAATCGTGTTCGACTCAGCAAAGTAAAGCTCCAACTTTCAAACCACTAACAGCTAACATTGATTTTATTACCAAAATTTGCCGCCTTGTTTGCAATGTTTGCAATTTCCAGTACCTAACATTTTTGTGTTATTTTGGTTAACCTTCGGAATTAATCTTCTGGGACTTTACTGGGTAGGTTATGTACCGTATATTATGGCTCGGTGCCGTCAGCTGTGAGCCGGTGCACTGCCAGCGCACCCCCTTCCCTCCCCCCTTTCCTCTCTACATCGGAGCCGTCCATTCCTCAAGCTCTGCGGAGCGTCACTAAGGGAACGGTCTAAGGTACGTACTGGAAACTCGATGGATTCCCGGTAAACAGTCGGCAACGCAAATTTGTTAATTAAGTCAAGTTGAATCGTTCGATTTTACCTGTTTCTGTAATGAATAATTTTGGGAATGTTTTACTTAAGATACATATAACATGTTTTACTTAACATACATATAACATGCTAACACAAACATATTCAAGATTATAACTATATATTGTTAGGTTATCTTGCATGGGTCATTATGCCAATTGACTTGCGTTTAAGTAGGTACAAGTGACACCATGCCGCGTAACTTTTTTTACAGAAGAAAGTATAGTTGAAAAATTTCATATTACTTACTTAAAGAAAACATGTACAATACATAGGGTGTGAGTTGTTGTATTTATTTATAAATGCGCTTTATGCATAGAAATAGTATACTCTAGCATAAACAACGTAACGAAAACCCTACATATTAGTTTTTAAATATTAAAACGCATACTGTAGTATATAAGTATCTGTAAAACAGACATTTTGCAAAAAAGGCTGCATAAGTTTAATACAATATTTCACTTCATTTATTTCACTTCCTGCTGTTACAATAAACAAATAAAAACGATTTTAATTTGTATTCCATAAAAAAAAAACAATATTATCTAAATTAATAAAATATATATACCTTAAACTTAATTATTTATTATTTTTTATCGAGAAATAATTTTATTCAGATAAGTAAGATAAGTTCTTAAAACTATTGGCTACTGCCACATGGAATATTTAATGTCAGTATGTGGTTGGAGACGAAGAGCTGAAGATAGAGCTCAGTGGCGTGCCATAGGAGAGGCCTATGTCCAGCAGTGGACGACGATAGGCTGATGATGATGATGATGATGATGAAATTAAAATACTTTATTGATATTGAATTTGAAAATGTAGTTGGGTTTCATTGGCATATAGTTTTCAAGCAGTTTTCTGTGTATACATTAAGCTTTTATCTGCACAGTCTTTTTCCCAAACCGTGTTGGAATCGGCTTTAAGTTTCATCTATCTAAAAACAATATATAAATGACAACGACTGTTTATCTAACCTCCAAAAAGATTAACATGGTAGGTATGTAGAATATATCTTACAGAGACTTGCATGAAACTTCAGTACCTACACAATACATACCCAGTACGTAATTAATTCTCTATTATAAGCTTTAACTAACAGAATACCGTTCAATACTCGTGTATTCTACTTGAATACATTTTAGCTCCATTTGCTTAACCCTCCCGGTGCGCGACCCGTTTAAAGATTCACAACACCGCGGGCGTGGGGTCCTTTCGACCGCTTTGAAGATATTCACCTTCATTAACACGGGGTCCGAGTGACCCGCGGGGCCGGCCTTGATTCTCAGAGTTTAATTTGTGAGTTGCGCCTGAAACGTTAGTTTGCTACTGGCTATAGTAATTAAGTTGGACTGTTGTTCAGATTTTGGTGTAGGATTTTGTTACTTTTTGTTGTTTTCGTGCCTCACTGCTGGACAAAGGCATAGTCGAGCAATTCTTCTTATAGATCGTATTTATCGTTGACATGAGTATGATGTCACAACAATAAGTCTCTCATTTTTTATTTTGCGCGCCCGACAGTGTCTACGATGATCTCATAGTTTTAAGTTACCACCTAAGGTTCACATTGTTGAATGAAAATAAATATTGAAATTGAAATTGAAACAATATGATGATACGTGGTCATCTCACTACACCTACGGAACAAATACATAAAGATAAGCTTAGATTCTGAGTAAGTACCTATATTTTTGATTCTCACATAATTAATATACTATTACCGCGAAATTCATATTGTCTACAAAAACCTTATAAAGGTTATGAAGATTTTTTTTTAATGCTCGTGGATTTTGCAACTTCGGCAAGCCCGAGTGGTCGACTCCGGAACTAAACGTTTTGCTTTTTTAATAATTCTCCTGAATTTCAAATACTTAGGGAACTTTATTAAGCTTTTGGATGTATGTCATCTTTCTATTCTCCTTAACAAGTCTCTATTAGATTCTTTAACCCCAAAATTTTAAGGTCCTAATTGTATTTAAATTAATTAATATCTCTTTTCAGCGTAGCCTGAAGATAGGAATCCTATTTAATTTCGCCACTCTTTGAAAAAGTAAATGTTATACTTTAGGTATTCTTACAACTAACCTGATAATTTGACTATACAAATTTCTCTTCAAAAGTGCAGCAAACTAACTCCTACGTAAGGCTACGAAGCATCTCGACGTACGATGACGTCACATCCCACATTTGTACCAAGTGGGCAAATAAAGAAGGAAACAAGTTAGATGGAGTGGTGCCGGACCGCGTTCGCGACTAATTAACCCTCCGAGCGAGGGTGGCGAGCGGCGCGACGGGTGGGGGTTAAAAAATATGCGGCGCCCATGGGACGACGCGACTCGAAGAATTTCCACTTTCAGACTGCAGCTGGGTTTGCCATTGTTTTATGGTTTTAGATTCATATAGTTCGTATAGCCGGTATCTAGAAATTAGGTATGTTTTTTTGACACTTATGAACTCTTTTCTTATTTGTAAAAGTTAACCTTTTTAGGCAAGGATATATATTTAAAATGACTTTATTTAATAATGTAGGTATCAACTAAATAAGTGAGACGAACGAAAACGTTACAAAATCCCTGAAATAAAAGTACCTAATTATCTCTTGTTCGGCATATTCCATAGACTATTGATTTTGGCTGTGGTAAATTTTCCGTCAACCTATTTTTCAACTTGTGGATTTTTCCACAACAACATGACATGTATACGTCATACGTTCAAATTTTATTGGAGTACGTTTGTGCCCTAAATGTTTGTTGAAACCTAGGCTCTAAGCTTCGATAGCCGTTTATACAGACACAGCTTTCATCTAAGGAGGAGCACAATTAATGCTCGGAACATCCGCAGGCTATTTATAGCCGCGTGCACGTGCCCGATCCCATATTTATAGCCGGAGGCTAGATTATGTGATCAAACGGGATCTTCGGCCAGTATACCGCGTATAGTCACGTTATTTGGTGAAGTTATCCTGTTGTATTTAGTATCTATTAGTTTATGCTTAGTTATTAAGCGCCCTTGGTACAAAAAGTGTTTTTAAAGTTTTGCAGGAACTCAATACTTAATACATTTGAAAGATTCTACATTGTATATATTTTGCTCAATTGACATAAAATCAAATGCAAACTACCTAAATGTGTAAAAAAAAAATATTTCGTTAATCTAAAAATGTCGGATGAAAAGAAAAACGATTTGTATTCTATGCAACATCAAATGTCACCACTTAGGTGTCTGTGGAAAAATCCTTACTAATATTAGAAATGCGACAGTATCTTTGTCTGTCTGTCGCGCTTTCACGCCAAAACTACTAAACCGATTTAAATGAAATTTGGTACACAGATAGTCTAGAGAAAGGACATAGGCTACTTTTTGCCGCGATTACCGACATCGACACGGGCGGAGCCGCAGGAAACAGCTAGTATAAAATAAAAACATAAATATGCACTTACGATCATCTACGAAGAGATATACACTTCTCGTTCCAAAGCACTTCAAAATGAGCAGCCAGTTGCAAAGACCAGCTAACTTCAATATTTATAACTTGGACCGGATTAAACTATTTGAATATCTATCTGTACGTACTTAACGTCGTTACGTGACGTAGTAAAACGTAGGGGTAATGCTTTTATGAGCTCAACGTATTCTGTATAGATAAATTCACTTGGTACGATGAAAAATAAAATATCTAAAGAAAAACAGTGCGCGGGCACACAATAGGAGAGGAGTTATTTTCTGCGAGCATCAAATGTGTAAAAAATATGTTTGCTAAATCTATAATAAGAAAAAATACAGAAAAGCTTCATAAAGGTCCTCTTATAATGATAGAAATGTAAATTAATGTAATTAGTACTGAGTAAAGTTACGTTATAGTACTACAAATAGTTTTTTGGCCTTCTTATACCGAATTTATAGATACCTCATTATTTGGTCTCAGTAGTAGGTTTTTTCTTTCTAATACCGGGTAAAACATTTTTGTTTAACTAATCAACACTTCTAAATCAAATTCGACACTATATTTTTCCTAACAAGCATTGAAAGACTGCACTGTAATGATATTATGTTAAATATTTATTATTATTTCAAATATGACTTTACCCAATCGCTTCTTCTTTTGACATTTATGTTCTTTACAGTTCTTTGTACTATTATTTTCTGTTTCCTGTTACAATTTACTGTTTTTCTTTGTTACTAGTGGGTTATAACAAGGTTCGCTAAAAATCGCATTAATGCTCGCGCAAAACAATTGTATACTCAGAACCCTTTTTTAAGTGTGGCTCGTTCAATTTACGAGCGCGTTTACGATTATGTCAAGCTCTGTTAACACACCCTGCAGGTGCGCCCCCTTTCGACAGATTAGTTTAATCCCACAAGAATTCCCTACCTATGTAGGATGCGGACATGCGTGGGCTTAGGGCCTTTAATAAATCTGACTAATGCTAAAAATGTGAAGGATAGTTTTGAGCTTAAAATGCGCTAGGTTTTACCGTCTCACAACCCAATTTTACCACAATACATTTTTTACACTGGATCTGGATCTGTTAACGTGAGTGAACAAAGAAGTGTTTCACGACACGCTGTTGACATGACACGCTGGCTTATATGGCAATTTAATCAAACACCCTTTAAATTAGTAGTTTTGTGAAACTTGCTCGTATGTGTACATTATAACGTCTGTAGTCTACCAATATACAGGCAGAGGTCCGATCGTATCCCACACACTTGTCATTACAGACCATTAAGGACCAACCTATATCAAGAATATAAATAGCCAGTCCACTTCGCGTGACCTTGCCTTGGAACCTTACCGGCCGGAAGCGCGGCCACCGGCGCAGGCGCAGCGGACCGCGGGGTGACACGCAGCGGACGCGCCGCGGGGTGACGGCGGGGAGGGGAGGGGGTACAGGATGTGGTCACGCACATTCACGCGAGATTGTATCACGGCCGCCAGGGAGCGCCTCACGCAAGCTCGCGGAGAAACCGCCGCGTCGCGGGGTAGTGATGGCATATTGTCGGAATAGGTCATGTCGATGAACTGTGTTACCAGTAGTAGAAATATTTGTAAATTGACCCAAAGACGTCGGTGAAATACATACAATCTCACCTGTAAGAGGAAGCCAGTTTATTGTTTCTAATATGCACATTTGGCAGCTCATCATGCCTAAATCACATATCGTGTGGTGCAAATCGATAGTTTCCCTAAAGTCCCCCTAATAACCCCTTACTTCTTGCTGAACACCAACCACTAAGACAACATCTTCACTGGAGAATCTGGAAGTATCGTAACAGACTCCAGTCGGGAGTGGGCAGGAGTCTAATAAATCGAAAAATGTGCTTTTGCGAGGACTACATATGTGACTGGGGTCCTTCAAACCATTTGGGGCATCTGGGGCAACACAACCCAAAAATCAACAACATAACAAACTTAACATCTGGTGAAAACCAAAGAAATGAAAGTGTAAAAATGTAAAAATATTTGAATTTTTAATGCTTTAACTTAAGTTAATCCCTCGGTACAATTTGTGTATATGTTAAATTTTATCTGTAGTCCTGTGACCATAAAACCTCATTACTATTAATACTATTATAGTATTAAATATGTTCATCGATATATTGCGCTTCTCATCCCTAGCGGATGCGGCGCGCGCGCCTGGGAGGCACGTCGGCGTTGCTCCCGCGAGCCACCACCAGCTCTTTACCAGCGCTCATTGCGATGCCACCTGGCAACCGCGCCATGCCCCGACTGCTAATCTCGCGGCAAATGATAATTGCTAGCGTAGCAGCGCAAATTACCGTAATGTAGGCTTGTATGGCTGATTTAGTTGGACCTACTTATTACCATAAATGTCATGTAACATCTTGTAATGATAATTTATAATTACTTAAGAATGTTTGTCTTGTGGCTATTGTGTACTTATGCTGATTTAGTCTCCGATTTATTTATGAGAGTTCGAATCCGTACTAAGTTTTAATCTTAGGTGTGAATGATTTCTGAGTTTTTTAGGATCTAGGTACTCGAGCTGGGGACTCGATGACTAAACTAGGTATTTTCTTCTGGCGTCAGATTGCCAAATCGTCATAACTGTCAAAATTGTCTAATTAGATTAAAAAAACTGAATTAAACTAGATTATGTTATATATAGCACTAGCTGTTTCCCGCGGCTCGGCCCGCGTATATATCGGTTATCGCAGCAAAAAGTAGCCTATGTCCTTTCTCAGGCTCTAGACTATCTCTGTACCAAATTAAATTTAAATTAGTTCAGTTGTTTTGGCGTGAAAGCGCGACAGACAAACAGACAGACAGAGTTACTTTCGCATTTATAATATTAGTAAGGATTTGAGAAGGTTTAATAAAGCCCTTAAAACAAATATGATCCCTTTAGATTCCAACTTCAAATAGCAAATAATAGCTGACATCGGACAACCAAAAGGCAATCAAACATATTTTGTTTATCAAAAGTTTTCCCATTTCGGGCCTATCAGTACAAAGGGAGTTAAAAGACAGAGTGGCAGACACACAGAGATCATGTCGAATTGAAATCATGTCCTAGACGAAGGATTCGTGTAGACGAAGAGAAAATACTAAACATCTGTAAATGAACTCTAAACTGCCATCAATAAAGTTGAAAATCATTTGGCTGGTTCCGTTACCCGTAGTTTTTCGCAATGCGGATATAATTTTGGACTTTGTGAATTTATTCATAAAGTTGGTTTTGCAGTGTCTGTATAGATAGATCATCCTTTTCTGAAGGATTGTCCGTCTGCCTGAACCCTTAAAGTTATTAGATATAGACAAACATAAATTTTAATATTAAAGTTTGGAAATACAAGACCTAGTTTTGGGATTAGGTTTTGATTTGAATTTAAATGTAATGAGATAGATATAGATACGATATTACGGTTTCGAGTTTTCATTTTTAAGTAAAATGAACCTTCAGTACCATGTACATAAGGTATATTTACCTATAAATATATTTACTTGCTAGAAATGTCTGAGATTGATATTATTAAATTAATATTTCGTGTTTTTTTTGTAAATCAGTTCTCAAGTATATGGTAAATGAAGCTTACATGTATTCATAATCTAATGATTATACGCCTCGTTTTTGTATTTATCTAAACATCCTTTCACGTTATTTTTCTTAGGTCTAGGAGATTTAGTCATCAATAAGATTTACAAAAATGTCATCATAATAAACGATATTATGATGACATTTTTGTACATGATGACATGTGTACATCGTCAGATATAACGGATAATTAGCTCATTTTAGTTGCTTAACATTTCAGAAATGTGATAAAATATATGAATTTTAGTTTGTCCATAGACGCATCTGCATATGCTCTGTTACGATACCTGGTAAACGGGATTAATCGGGTAGTAATTTGTAGATATGACGATTTTAATCATTTGAAGTATTCGTAATTAGTTTTTATTGGGCGTTTGAACTCATTGCTTGTGTGCCCGGTGCTTTTATTTATAAAATATTACTTTATGTTTTAAGTTGACTGTATTTATTTATTTAATAATATATGTACCCACAAAATTTTAAGAAACAACATGATAGAACATATTATGTAGATACAAAGGTACTGCTTATTTCTAGAGAAATCTCTATCTATATGTTAAAGTTTGGTGTAAGCATTTGTAATTAGTAACTATCTCATTTAACCCTGCCACGTCCACACTGGTTTTACAGGGTTATCACTTCAGTTTATATTAATCGGTTACAAAGTTTTTTTATGAGTTTAAAAAAGAACTCGAAAAATATTGGACGTAAATGTTATTGATAAAAGCTGGAATGTTTTTGTCTTGTCCATGTCTTTAAGGTTTTATGGATGAATACTGAAGCGTCAATTAGTTTTGAGTCGCTGTTAAGTCTCATGCTGTCTCTGTCACTTTAAGGTGTAGAGTAGCGACAGATAGACATTTAAGAACGTCTTAAAGTTAAGTTGCGTTTATTATTCTAGGGATAGTATAGTAAAGAGATCATATCATTAATGATGAATTATTTATGTTTCAAAATATGTTCTGAAATATGCCTATTATATTAGAGGAACAAACAAAGCTCATGAATGCTACTGACTACGC
This sequence comes from Diachrysia chrysitis, assembly GCA_932294365.1. NCBI lineage: Eukaryota > Metazoa > Arthropoda > Insecta > Lepidoptera > Noctuidae > Diachrysia > Diachrysia chrysitis. The sequence continues at coordinate 8,763,446 of OW028661.1, forward strand.
AATACCTGTAGAAAGAAAAAATAATTTTAATTTATAAGTAGCTTTCCCGTATTCTACTAATAATCTAGTCACACGCTAATAGGATCAAACTTCACTCTACTATAACCATCTGTCATACTTACACACTATTAATTACCCACCACACAACTGGTGACGTCACACAGAAACTGAAACTTTCAGCTTAGTGACGTAGGCTATAAAATATCTGGTAATGTTGACACCTGTTGCTATGCCGGCCGGGCTGTTATCTAACAAAACATCCGGTTTGATCCAGTTACAAAGAGTTATAACGAGTCTATTTTGTTGACGACTGTACGTTGCGGAGAATTCTGGATTTTGATTCGAATTTTTATACACGTACACAGTACAGTCAGTCACAAAAAGTATGCTATTGTATAAATTAAGAAGTAATTCTGTAGGCTTTTAATATTTTGAACATAAGTAAGATAAGGTAATCAATAGTCAACGGTTGAATCCGTGAAGACTGGAAGCTGATCACAACATAGCTTGAGAAAAGGCTAAGCAGAAGAAGAAAAAACAGCAATGCCTGTTCTTTACTGATGAAGAGGATCTTTTAATCGATATCTTATGTATTTAATGATCGTTGTGAATTAAATACACGAGAAATACTGTGCTTATAACCTGATAAAAAATAATTAAGTACGATTTATACCATAAATAATTTTATCAATCGTTTGGCAAACCGACCCCGATTTTGTTACAATATTCCCCCAAAATAAAAGCGATGGGTGCGTTTCCAAAAAAAAAACAAAACAACGTTCTCACCATCCTTAATTCCGTTCACCAAATTAGAGCAGCACGCATGCCAATCGATATCGCGTGATTATCGAGTATAATGGTCGCGAGACGCGTCGCCGAGACCCGGTCCGTCAAACCCATCGTCCGAGACCCCGGTCTAACAGACCCGGATAAATTGAGCATTATGTAGGGGAGCATACTATTATTATTGCGGAAGGTAAGAGGATTTGCGATGTGCGTTGTATGGTTGTAATTAAATCAATGCTATTATTCGGCTGGTAGGCTTGTGCCAATGAAAAATTAATTCGATACCATTAGAGTTGAACATCATATCGACAAATTGTTTATGAGTATCTGTAGATGTTAGGTTTTCTTTAACAGTTTTGTTAGCATTTTGAAAATATTACTTAATTTTAAGCTGCTACAATTTAAGATAAATAAACTAAGTAGATTTGGTTGAAGTGTTTGTTAAATAGTGAGAGTGATTTATTGTATTATACAGGTAAATGTCTAGGTATGGTATCGATGGAATTGAATTGAAATCGACCCCTGGCGTATTTGTAGCGGCTGAATAATTTACTGCGATTTGATTGGTCATCACGGGCGCTTTATTTGCATAATTGACCATTAGCAAGTTTTTGTTTACAGCCAACTACGAGTTGGGCAAAGCAGTCGTGTGTAGCCGGAGGCCACATCTCTATCGTTCGAGGGTGCGCATTTGCATTATTTTATTCAAAGCCCTTCACCGCCGTTAAGTTTAAGCGAAACGCGCGTTAAGAGATCCTTTCCCTTCAAGATTATTTACCCTGTCCTACCAAAGCTGGAAAATTTAGAAAAGCAAAACGTGCTACGATAATATAGAAAAATGTATATTCAAATTCTCCAGCAGGATTAACGAAACCCGACCGGCTCATCAATAAGGGTCCAAACAAAATTCCGTCTCGAATATCTTGAGCAGCCTCTCGTTTGTACGTAAACACGCAAAATCCCTGTGAAGGTACGGCCGCGGTCTCTAGACATGTGCGGGACATAAATTTGGCGAGCGTTACGTAGGTACAGGCCGGCCGCTATGTGCCGTAGTACATAAGGCGTACCTATGTACGGAGCAACACGGGCGTCACTTATCCGCGCGGAGGATGCGGTGGCCGTCCGATCGGGCCCCGGTGGGCGAGGGAGGCAACCCTACCCCCTCGCGATTCATTAAGGCGGCCGCGCCCGACGCGGCGGACGGTCGCGGAGTCTCCGTGAATTCAAATTAGAGGCGGCTCGGACGTCGTGCGATAGGGATGCGGCTGAGTACCCTCGCACAGCTGTGTCGATAATTACTGTCGCATTGAGTACCGCAGATGCTTTAGCGTAGAAACCCTATTTACTCACGTATTAAGAATCGAAATATGAATACAGATTATGGACAATCTTATAACATACAATAACTTACCCTGTACGGCAAGCTACTACTGTTATCAGTTTGGCATTTAATCAGTTACCGAAGTTATAAGGTGTAAGTAAGAAGCCTTTTTGAGTGACGATACCTCAGTATATTTACCAGGATATAACCCCGGGCTTTCATTATCGGTGTCATGCCAAGTCAAACAAGTGGTGATTGTTTGCTTTGAGAAAATACCGAGCACTGGTTTCAATAACAAAAAATATGATTGCTAAACAACAGTTTAACTACAGCTACATTTGTATGCCTAAACATAATATTCTGTAAATTTCAGGTCAAGCAAATAAAAAATAATCAAAAACAGTAATATCGATACACATCAGTGACATCACTAGCGCCCCTTTGTCTCGACAAGACAGACGCGCAGCACGGGGTGCGGGGAAAAGGCGAAGCGCGGGGGGCGGTCCAGCACGTGCCGGACGGAAGTCGCGCCCCGCGGCCGCACCGCGCTAAATGATTCAAAACTCGCCCCGGACTCCGGACTCCGGACCTGCAAGATTTATGCCTCTACCCTAGCCCTAGATTAAAGATGTCGCGCCTTTATTGAAATACCTTAAAATATTCGCGACACCCAAGGCGTGTTGATGCCGATGCGCCCCGTTCATTCACATTCAGCTCTCGTACTCATTTCATTCACTCTTTATTATTTGTTTTTCGGGCTGTTTATTGTGGGGAGTGAGTTCTCTCGTTATTATTTTCTTGCTGATGCCAATTTGTATAAAAGTCCAGTTATTTGTGGCTTTTTGTATACATAAAGTTATGTATGGGGCAGTACGTCATTAGTGGTGAATATCGAATGGTATTCAAGCACAAAGTGGTGCTGTATCCCTTTTTTTTTTGTTTAGATTACCTACTTAGTTAACAATATTGTATTAAGATTTGATCTATCTACTTTGAAAAGAAAACAGGATAAGTGCCAGTCTGACTCGCGCACCGAGTTTCGTACACATTTTGCTGTCCGTCACGGTTAATTCTCATAAAAAATACTTTTGGAGGAATAACCGTGATATAGAATATAAAAAAAACGCGTCGACTGGATAACCTCCTTTTTTCGTTGGTTAAAAACAACGCCTACGTAAAAAACAAAAACTAAACTCAACGCCATAAACAAAAACAGAAATATTTGAAAAAGAGAACTACCTACAAATTAGTTTATTAGCTCAAAGTTGGCAACAGTGATCAGTTGGCCTCACAATCGAACAAGTTTGCCGCGACGACGACAAAGCCGGGGCCAATATGCAAATGTGAACTTTCCCTCTTTCGGAGGGCGGGAGGGCATTATGACTGCACTTGGCCGATTTACGGCACTCCCCGGCTTTCAAATTGAAACTTACTACAGTCCGCGGACTCATACGTACTTTTTTTAAGATGAGATATTATGTGTGACTGTGGGTGCGATATGTTTTGTACCTTTTGGCGCCATATTTCTTTTGTTGGATGATGGTTGATGCGCTGTTTTTTGTGGATTTTTTATATTCCTTTTTTGAACATGTACTCAACTGTTAAATAAGTTTAGTTAGACGAAATAAAAGATAAGTTCGAGTATGTAATTAGATATTAAAATTATTACAAACATTGATTAATGATAGATTTTTAGATAATATCGGCGTTAACTTGAACTTCAAAAGTAATTAAGTAGATCGTGACGATATCCAAACTAATTACAGATTACATATTTAATCCGTGACTACATAATACCTATGTAAATATTTAGCAAGATGATGAAACATTACCTACGTTCTAAATGTTTCGACAGGTCTGACAGAAATATCCCGTAGGCAATGCTAGGTAATACCGATCCCATCTTCTGAGTAATTAACGCGATTGCGAGAGCGCTATACGTACTGAAATAGTGTTTGAAATAGAGACGCCTTTAGCCAAGATTCGAGATGCAATGGCCTATATACGAGGACGAGAAGGATATCAAAGCAATCTGGGCGGGCGGCCGTCCGAGGTGCAATTCGGGCCTGCTCCTTGCGCATATTGCATGCACGTACCAATGAAGTTTGCTTTGTAGGCGGTAATCTGTGGGGGAGTATCGGTCGGGGTGGTGGGTGGCGGGTTATGTACACACGAGCCCGAGGCGTCGAGGTAGGCAAATGGCCGGCGAGGCGGGCGCGTAGGCCGACAGATCTCGAGCGATATCGATCCGCGGCCGGCCCGACGCCCGCGGCCGCTCGTCGCCACGGACAACACTCGCGGCGCCCACCCGGCACCCGACCGCGACAAAAACACTCCTTTGTTTGCCCACGACCAAGTGCTCCAGCCTGGGAAGCGAGCCCCTGTTGACAATCGAACTGACACGTTTAAACAACCGGTGAGCCGCGGCGATGGCTGGCCCCCAGTTCCTTTTATGCTACTGCGTCTATGATTTCAATATCTTAACTTATTATTCTCTACAACATTGGGAACGAAACAGACTTAAAGTACTAATAGTGCTTAATAACCATTCATACCGACCTACCGCAATGTAAAAACATGGTAATAAATTATACATAATATCGATGTCGATAAAAAGCGTTAATGTAAAGTCACCCCTAGTCAGCGTCGCGACCGCTAGGCGGCGGGTGGCGCAAATCACTCGCGCGGACTGCCGTTCTTGGAGAGCGCCCCCGCGTTGCGCTCCTTTATCAACGTGTTTAGTTTTATTTGTCGATAAAAAAATACCGTTTCGTGCACTAACCGTGGACCGGAGGATGTGGTCTTTTATGTCGAATGTTTATGTTGGGTGGAAGGGGTGTTGTAGTATATTTATGTATGTGCTTCATGCTTTTCTTGTGCATGACTAGTGCTTTTGAGACTGATCAAAAGGAAAGTGCCATGATGAAGGTTGAGTTCATGAATTAAGCAACGGCCTTATAAAAACATGGGGTAAACATAATTTACTTTTTACTTAAATATTTTTATTTCAATCATGGCATTGATTGTTATAAACCAATTAATTGTTTGCCAGTCAGAGTAGGTTTTCATAAATAAAAAACACCAATAACACATCATACTCAATTAGAGTCAAACCACGTGAGCGTTGCTACGCGCCATCCTCTAGCACCAAATCGATACTCAATCAACTCAAGATATCGATAACGTGGGAAAAGGACGTTTCGCAGCACTAGTGCGGTGGGCGTCTTGTTCGAAATCCGAATAACGCTTGGTCAAGCGCGATTCAAAGGGACGTGGCATGGTCTAATTTGCGCCGGCCATAGTGACGTTCCGTGCGCCACGACGTATGCGGTGTACCTCAGGCTGCGCTTTTGAACTAAATATTATATGTACTCTATGTACTCTGCGTCAGGCCATAGTATCTCTGTGTACGAGAACGTCCATTTCTTATTCACCGTTTGCGGAGGCTGACATTGTTTTCATGTTCTGTTGTGCCGTTGTGCGGTAGTCAGCTCTTTGTGTGGCTCTAGTGTGCACTGAGGTAATCGCTGTACAGCTTTGCTAATTTTGATTAGATGAAACTTATTGTCGTTCAAGTTAAGTAGGTACCTAAATAGAGGTGGATATTATCTGATAAAGGTTTACTTTGTATAGTTTAAGGAACAGGTAAAAGTAGGTACCTATAAAATTAGGAAGAGGTTTTATAAAATTAGACGCGTTGAGGTATAGAACCAGAGTGATGTTGCGCAAACGGGCTACCGTACCGCTGAGCTACTGTAGATTAGATACATACTAATGAGGGTGGACGCGATTTAAAAATCCGCTACGTTGTCAATTTCGACCAATGAGAGACAAGCAACTGGCTCGTAATTGGTGGAAATTGACAGATGGACCGCATGCGAACCTAGCGGATGTTTAAATCCCGAACACCTCCATTAGGTGTGTAAATTATACTTAAGAGAGACTGCTGCCCAAATATGCATTTTCGACACGCGAGAATAATGTTTTTTTCTTTTTTGATAAAAAAGTCGACTGCCTTTCTAAGGAATTAAACCCCCACGTTGTTTTACAAACATTCAATTCCCATGCACAAAGAACACCCAGACTTGAAACAAGCATTTGTGGATCACACAAATGCTTGTCCCATACGGGGATCGAACCCTCAGCACGTAGTGCACAGTGGTGTGGTGACCTATACCACTCGGCTATTCGAGCAATCAAAAGGTCTTAGACAGCTTTGAGTTAGGGCCCTTTAAAATAGGCTTTAAGTGTTTTGAAGGTTCGAAGTAAGTAATCTAAGAAGCTTTCAAAGCACGTAGGGTTCACAAAGTCTACATTGCAGACTTGCTGTATAAATAAAAGCTGATAAATCTTAGAAAGGCGCGCGTCACGCATACGAATACACACATGTTGTTATAATGAGCTAGTCACCCCAGGCTGTATGGTCTTTTTATGGTCTTAAACCTTTCATTATCTTTAGCATAGCAGCTAGGATTTTCTTTGTGGCTACATTTCTCTGTCTCCTGACTGTTAACTTAATAATTAATTCATTTTTAAAGTAGTTACCTATTCAAATACTTATTTAAATACCTAAACCTAAAGATATTTTGTTCTAATATGACGAATGACAAATAAATAATTTAAATAAAAAATAATAATGTCTAATAAATAATCTTTACTAATATTATAAAAACGAAAGTAACTCTGTCCGTCTGTCTGTTGCGCTTTCACGATTTAAATTAAATTTGGTACACTGATAGTCTAGAGCCTGAGAAAGGACATAGGCTACTTTTTGCCGCGATAACCGACATCCACGCGGACGTAGCCGCGGGAAACAGCTAGTAATAAATAAGTGACAAAACTATCCAACACTGATGTTTAATTTACCTCAAAAGAAACTCATATTGACAAAATAATTATGCCCAATTATTATTTTTTAATTTTATTTGTTTAGATTGACCTAGTTATATGTATACTTAGAACACTGACTACGCTAATAAATTCTTCGCAACAGAACTAAACTGTAATAAAAAAAACTACGAACTTGTCACATTTTAAACGGTCACAATAAATTGTAAAAGCGAATGCTGAAAAGAAAATTGATAGTGAAAGCACTGAAAAGTTTTCAATGAAAAGTAAAAGTCGGGTCGCAAAAGTTGCGAATACTGACTTTGTTTTCCTCAACTTTGGATTCAATTTGTTAGAGGAGGGTGGGGCTACATCCCCCTCTCTCCCCCAACCGTTTATGGTACCCAACAATAATAACCGTGGGAAGTTATCTTTTTCTAACAAACTTTTATACAAAGATTTGTTTAGTATTTTTTTTAAGACGTTTAAAGGTGTTTTTTTGAGTGTATCTTTTCCGTTTATTTAATGTTATAGTTTTTTTTTGTTTGTAAAATTGGTTTAGATTTAAATATATTTTTAAACAATTATTTACTAAGTATAAACTTTACTATCATGTATAGAAAGAAAAATATTTAGGTTTAAGTTGAAGTAAATCCTGTTACTTTGGAAAAATGTAGAAATTTTAGGTGCTGACTTAACTCGACATTTTCTTTTACAAGCATGACAAAATCAGGGAAAAATTTAATTATTCTCTCCATTACTTATTCCGTGCCTGACATACATCTTAAACGTAATATTAACCCTCATAAACATATGTTTCTGTATCTATACTATATATATTAGTATAGATTACTATATAGTTTGTTTGAACGCGCTAATCTCTGAAACTACCAATCGGATTGGAAAAATCATTTTTGAATTTAATAAACCAGTTCTCGAGGAAGGTTAAAGGCTATTTAACAAGACGTTACTTACCTTGGGAGATAAGCAAAGCAAAAGAAACCGCAAGGCACAGATTAATAAATAAGACTTTACATAATATCATGTCATATTAAAGTTCAATCTTTAATCTCTCTGAATCTAAAACTTTCAATCATACTCTTAAAATGTAACAGGTGGTTGAAAGTACAATAAGTTTACAATTCATAAACACTGCTCAAAAAGCGAATGGAAATTTTCCGTACTACTAGCGCCATCTATGATTTAGATAGCGGACTTCCTAGCTTGGTAGAGTTCAATATAGTTCCCGTTTAATGCGAATCCGTAATGAAAATATTTCGGTTCCATTTACTGCATTGTTCTTTCTTTACTCTATAATGTATAGTATTCTTCGCTACAAGCACTAATTTGTAGCTCAATCATAACGTATTTTCCTGAGAATCTAGGTAATATATTCGGCCCGTGTTTTTTTTTTTTGTTATACTTTGATTGTTTCTTATTTAAAGCAGTTAAATTATAATTAATACTACATATTTTATTTCGAAATTTATTTAATGGAATCCACAACGGGTACTTCTTTTATTTTATTTGAGAAGCACGCATAATTTTTCCCATTTCTACCCTTAAATATGGGTCAAATAGATGGATAATTATAGAAAGAACCGAATTTCTTTACCCAATTAGATGTTCCAACTTTTAATCCGTCTATAATACCATTTTTCTTTTAGCCGGAGCGTCTAATATCTCCATACACCGCGATTATCCGCCGCAGCGCCAACCCTTTCGAACTGGCCCATGTACTGGTATCCTGGCTGATTGGTGCCGGGTATGACGCGTACGTCGTGGTGGGCTGCGCCGAGAGAGATGTCTGCATGTCTATTAGATACCGAACTGTCTACACGGACATACCTAATGATGCCGAGGTAGGATGGAGAAATGTTGTCTGGAAGATATAGCTATTATCGATAAGACCGCCATTGTACTCTCTCACTGTTCTGTATATTTTGTTTAATGCTGTAACTCTCATGGTTTACGATATAGAATATTCTATCAATATATCTATCTAGGATGGGTCTTGAATTTGGAAGCTCACCCGTCGGTACGTTCTAATTACCCTTGGAATGATGGTTGGTTTTCAAGATATCCTCTAGTAATTCTAGAACAATACCTTAGGTATAGCTTAGGGCAATCCGCTACTAGGTGAAGCAACGACCTTCGTAGGATATCGGGCAGTAACTGCAGGAGGAGAGATGAAGATCACGCTCAGTGGAGCCATGGGAGAGGCCTGTCTTATATGGACTGATACGGGCTGATAATAAACGTATTCCAATCAAAGACTTGTATTTAATAAAAGAAAAAGGTATCATTTTTTTTTGGATAAAGTATTTTTCGACTGAAAATTATGTTTTATTAAAATCTATTTCAATTACTGGAATGAAGTAGGTTACACTTTTTAAATTGTATTGCATTTGAAGTACAGTTTAATATCACATATCATTACAGGAAGTTGAGGAAGAACCGCCACCGGAAGAAGAGCCCCGATATCGCCTGCTGCCCCTCCCGGATCTGACGTCAAAGTACTGTCACGAAATGGATGCGAAAGAGGCCGCCAAAGTTCAGGGAGAAATCGACAAAGTCGAAAATGAGAGAATGGCTAAAATTGCTGTGAGTTCTGTTTCAATTTAGTTATATCTTAAGCCTGCTAATTTATTTTGAAAATTTGATGACACAATTTCGGGTAAACCATCAACTTAATAGTTCAAGTTTCATATGAACCTCTTGTTACTGTAAATTTGAAAAACTACAATTTAATGCTTCACGTAAAGAATCAAAGAATTTAAACGGTAATCCTGCTTCTGATTAGTAGAGTAGTAAGTAGGTATCTTCCCTTTTCAAAACAAATATCACAGTCAAGCTAATATGGCAAATAAAATTGCAGGAGTTGGAAAAGCCACCTCCAGATGAAATAGACGGTTGGCGGACACACGCCTGGATTCTCGTGGTACCAGGGTTCATGGGAGTCGAGGAACCATTCTTTATAGAGCCCAGTGAGGGGAACGGGTACCCTCTGGATGCAAAACAGTATCAGCACATTGAGAGCGTCTACAATAACGAGAATTACTATGTAAGTAACCATTGATCCTTAATGGGCTTTGGAAAATGTTCTATAGACAATTATGACAGAAATAAAAAAAAATGAGTAGTTTTCGTATAAATGATATAAATATATGCAAAGCAATGGCAATGCCGCCAACCTTTTTGGAACACTCCCAGTGGATGACTCCCAGCGATGTGGACGAATTTTTTGATGACATATTTTAGGTTTATGTTTTAACTAGATTAGTTTATTTTGTTATTTATATATATATACCTATATAGTTAAGTTTCTTAGAATTAAATTAATAAATATGCAAAACGCCTTTTATAAATCAGCAAATAATCAACTTAAAGATTAGTATCATGAAATTCTAACTAATCATGATGTCATCGATGCTGATGTGTACATTTCACAAAAATAGTGATGTTCCGAAAAAAATACCTTTTCAATATCATTATGAACTTTCTTTCCCTACTAACTGGAATAGTGCCTAAACGGCGAACCATGGATTACCAGGTGAACATCCAACCTGAACCAGAGGATAACCTCAGTTCCTTATCCTACGACCTGAGCGACCTGAACTGCTGGGAACACCTGCTGGCTGGCGAGCCATTCTACAGAAGACAGTTTGTGGGCATTGACACTACTGACAAGCGAACTGCCGTGGAGACTGAGAAGCATCTGGACATGCCGTGCAGCTGGGTTGAGAAGCTGGATATTACTGCTGACGGTTTGTTTGAAGACCAGTTTTATTTCTCTTGAATTCTTTATTTAATTAAGATAAAATCTTTCTTTGTTTCGTTTATATATAACTAGCTGTTTCCCGCAGCTCCACCCGCGATGATGTCGGTTATCGAGGCAAAAAGTAGCCTATATCCTTTCTTAGGCTCTAGACTATATTTGTACCAAGTTTCATTTAAATCGGTTCAGTAGTTTTGCGTGAAAGCGCGATAAACAGACAGACAGACAGAGTCGGATTTTTCGGGCCTGTAAATTTTCACATATTTTCTTGCTTAAGAAGTCTCTTTGGATTCTAATAAAATAGATATTATTTCATTGATTCCGTTATATAATTCGTCTCATTCAACTAACTGAAATTATATGAAAGTTTCAAAATTGTTGAGTTGATTGTTGATTATGCAATATGCATTATTGACGGGCCTGTTGGTCTAGTGGTTAGTGACCCTGACTGCTAAACCGGAGGTCGTGGGTTCGATTCCCACCCAGGACTAATCTTTGTGTGATGAGCACGATCATTTGTTCTGTGTCTGTCTGGGTGTAATTTATCTATAATATGTATGTATTTAGAAATATATAAGTATGTTTATTAGTTGTCTGGTTGCCATAGCACAGGCTCTGCCTAGTTTGGGATCAGATGACCGTGTGTGAGATGTCCCACGATATTATATTATATTATTATATTATGACATCATAATATCATAACCGTAATTAACCTGCGAGTCACTTAAACGAAAATAACTACGTTTGAGCTAAACCAAGTAACCTACGCTAGTAGGCCCACAAGTTATGCACTTTCAGATTACGAGCAGCGTTATCCTGGCAGTCATAAAGTGGTCCATTTTAAGAAGGTCCTCCTAGAGAAGTTCTCCCCTTACTCTCAACGCGACGGCATCGTGAAGAGGATCAAGATATTCGATGATTACGCTCTTACAGTCCCTCTGCACACGTAAGTATTACATTTGTTCTGAATTTCGTAATAATCTATTTAGAAAAAATTGGTTGCCTGTAAAGTCGGTATACGGGCGAAAGTTTTACGTGACAATATGTCTGTCTCTCTCGCTCTTAGGCGGGCTAACCATGCCCGAGTGGAAGGGACGCGTGCCTCTCACTCGCTCTCATTGTGAGCGCATAACGTGAGCGGAGCGTAACGCAGTTTCTTGAAGTGTCACCCGGCAAACCAATTTATAAGACGTTGTCACGTCAAAAATTTAATCCCACTAATTACTTAAACACACTAATTTTATTATTTTAAGCTGTTGTTTCTGTTATACAACCTGCTGAGGTCATACCTGCTTTTGGTTTTGTTGCTTTGTTAAATTCACGATATATATATAGTTTAATATAGGTTGCTACAGAAACGGTCTTTTCAGGTACGAATGGTACGATCAGAGGGGGGATAAAATGCATACTGTCAGCATAAATCACGTGGACCGACAGATTCGGGAGATTTTCTTAGTCGGCCGGAAAGATCATCTCTTGAGTGAGTAGCTGTTTAACTCTAAGTGTTATGTTTTACTTATTCAACTTGGAAATAATTCTAATCTAGAAGTTTATCTTAGAGTTTGGTTGAAAAATATAACCTTTCTGCGGACTAAATTTATATGTTCCATCACATAGAGAGCCAGCTACAAAAAATGTATGTATGACAGTGAAATTTGAAAATCTACAATCCATTCATGATTTCATCTAACCTATTATTATTACACTTTTTTCGTATCCCAATTAAATATTTTTATACCGTTGATAATTTTTTTGTCTTATGATCTTCAGAGCACGTATACTCCATGGATGCGCCTCAGACGACAGTGGAAGGCGACAGATTGATGGAGTTCAACTGGTACGCGCGCATAGACCACTTGACCAAGCTGGTCTGCACACCTTTGTCTTTCGAAGAGCATTACACTCAGAGGCAAGACCGGTGAGAATCCTTAATTACGTCTCATATATTTTAGTAATGGGCATATTTCCTATTTTTTTTTAATATCCGCCGGGTAGATTAATGAATTTTATTGGACACGTATTTTTCCTTTTTTTCCTGCAAATAAAAATGAGCAAAATACAGTGAATGGAAATTTCGCGTGACATCACTACGTGCGACAATTTATACGACGGCGTGTCGTCATAACCCCCACTACTGAACTTTAAATCGCTGTATCTTTATAATTTTGTATTGCTTTGATAAAAGAAAAAATACGTGTCTAATATTTTTTTATTATCTGACTGACGGACTAAATGGATTTTAACTTTTCATACCCAGTCAACATCCCTATTTTTAAACCTGCCTATAAACCAAATCGAAAATATAATACTTAATCTCAAATAGTAAAATTAAAATTAAAATACTTTCCGAATGTTGAACTGCCGATCGAGTCTTATCAAAAAGTATTTCAGCATGTTAATTATAACTTTTTTGATAAACGAATATCTAGAAATCATATTCTAGACTATCTAAGGCAAATCTTGTTAACAATCAATCAAATCAATTAAGTGCATTCGTTATAAACTTACAATTTTAAATGCTTCTGGTGCTTAGTTCTTCTATTTCTGCGTTTACAGTGAAAATGTTATTATTAATTTGGATGTATTTTATCTTACCTAATAAATCTATAATAATGATTGAACACTGGTTATGTCCTAGGCTGGAATCCCGCGTAATACTCTATACAGAAGGAACAAAGCAAGAACCGAAGCGCCAAGTTAAAGATATCACAGAGACTTACCGCCGCAACCATGACATTCCTGCTAAAAAAGACGTCTGGAAGAAGATATTCCACATCCAGGACAACACCATAGAACTGCTGTACCAGTACGCGTATAACTTCGTCACCAATGATACGAGGCACTTCATCAAGCCTAATCTGGCCGAAACTGGAGGCAAGATCCTTTTCTACCCGGATAAAACTTCAGGATACATTGTGAGTAGTTTATAATAGGATTAGCTGTTGCTCGCAGTCGGTTATCGCGGATAAAAGTAGCCTCTGTCCTCTCTTAGAATCCAAGCTCACCCCATACCGAGTTTCATCGAAATCGGTTCAGCGGTTTAGCAGTGAAAGTGCATCAAACAGACAGAAAGACAGGGTTACTTTTGCATTTATAATATTAGTACATATGGATGATCACATCAATGATGCTGTAATCACAATAGTCTATTAAATTATCCGTACCTACCTAAGCAAACGCTATTCCTTGAAAATATATTTTCCTTAATCGCGAACAAGTTAAACTGTAGTAACACGGTAACACACTAGACTGCCACTCAATAAAAATATAATAAATAAGTAATAAATAAAATAATAAAAAAGCCTTTTATTCCATGCATTTACAAAATAATTTTACATTATTTAATTTTTAAATCACATGCTTGATTATTATTATTTTCCTTTGAAATACTACAGAAAATAGACAAAAAATTAAAAACAATCAATTCGGTTATATGTATCTAATATAAAAAAATAAATAAGTAAATAAATAAAATCATTTTAAAACGGTAGGATAGGATAGGTAACGATAGAATTATCGCGGTTTATTATTTAAGAAGACTATATATTTCGCCATCTAATAGATAGATCCAAATTTTTACCAATACATTTGTTAAGATGTAATCGAATTAATTTAAAACATAAGTCACTCAAATTTTAGACACGATAAAAATCACCTCATTTTTGTAAACCCAGGCGGACCCAATAGCACAACTTCCTCGGCCTCTAGACGTCTACTACGCTCTATGCGAGAACATAGACTGGGAGTACAAGACGAACAAACACATCAGGGACAGGGAAACTGATGTGAACAGCTACCTGCGCCACCGACACCAGGAGCTCACTGAACCAGAGTTATACGTGGCTCTCTTTGATACGGAGAGAAACGAGGCTGCGAAGAAAGGATGGACTGAACAGGTAGAGTTGATAATCCTTTATTACAATATTACATTTGCCTATGTCCATAATTAAATACAAATAGTGGAAAGAAAAACTTAAATCTCAGACAGAACTCGAGCCTACGACCACTGGCTTGACGCACCCTAAAGAGGTAAAAAAACTGGAAGACAAAATTTATTCTTCTAGGCAAAGACCTCGGTAGCTTAGTTGGTAAAGCGACTGGTGCGTCAAGCCAGTGGATGCAGATTCGAGTCCTGCCTGAGGTTTAAGTTTTTCTTTCCACTTTTTGTATTTAATTCCAAATATTCGCTCCGCTTGCGTAACAAATAAATTATATTATAGCCTATGTCCGTTCTTATAATCGAAGTTTACCTTATTGTGTAGTTTCATAAAAATCGGTTCATCGGATTAGCCGTGAAAGCGTAACAGACAGACAAACAGACAGAGTTACTTTCGCATTATAATATTAGTGTGTATAGTATTAATATTTTTTTTAGAATAGCGTTTATTAGAAATGTCGTGGAGCTGCCACAAGGTTTGGCCGCGAAGTGAAATCAATTGAGTTATGAAAATATAAGATTTAATATATATATTCTCTGCGTATAGACGTATGTCTTGTATCTCGTGTTTTCTTTAGTCTTGCTTCTTTAATCTTTAGTAAGTAATGTTAAAGGGTTGCCTTTTATATCTAGTCAACAGCGAACTTAAAAACACGATGATAATTATAATCATAAACTTAAAAAGATTTAAAATAAGTCTAAAGGATTCTTTAACACAACAACTCGTTCTGTTTCAAATACTTTGATTATATTTCAATCGATGTAGTTTCTTCTTCTCGTTAACTCTTGACTTAATTTCAGGAAATCCAAAAAGCTGAAGTGACGGAACGTGAAAAGGAAGCTGAAATCGACCCACTGGCACCCTACTTAGCTCGCATGTTCGGTTCCGGCCATGGCATTGGCAAGCCGTTGACTGTCAAAGAAGCAACGCTAGTTAGGGAGCAATGCATCAATGACTTTAAAGCGAAGCAGCTTGCCCGACAGAATCTTGTGCAGGAAAGATTCGATAAGGTAGGTGACTCTTAAGACATTGGCATTAAGGTTCAAATTGCTCTAATTTATTTGCCTTCGGAAATCATTTACGACATATATTTTTGCTTGATTTAATTATACTTTTTTTTTTTCAGAACAATGCAGAATATAAAGCAAAGAGGTTGTGGTACTTAGCCAACCAGTTCATTCTGACGCCCGAAAAGGAAAGTGCTTATTTCGCCGCAAGGTTTGTATTCCTTTACAAGATATTATCTCAACACGTACTAAATTATCAACCTATAAATGTTTCATATCGAGAATCTTCTTCCTTTCTTTCTTCATTGTCATAGGGTCAGTAAACTTGCTTAGTTACTGTGGTATCAAAATCATTTTATTTCCAGCGCTGAACTGTCATTCAAAGTCCACGCCTTAGAGGTAAGGCTCACGCGTCATCGGGACCTCTCAGGACCTCGCTTCAAGGTCCTCATGGATTACCTGGACAAGCATCCTCTGCTGAAGGAATACAATAAGGCAGCACATAGCTACCGAGGTGAAAGGGGTAGACCTTAGAATGATTATTACTATTAAAAAATCTGCAAGGTTCGCTATTAAAAGGTCTATCTGTCAATTGCTACCTATGAGAAACAAGCTACTGCTTTGTGATTGGTGGTAATTTACCATCATTGCTAAACTTGTTTAATTCACTACACCGTTAAGTAATTTTCTCATCATGTTCATCGTCATCATCATCATCATCATCATCATCAGTTGGAAGCCGTCCATTGTTGAACAAAGGCCGTAGAACGCCATAACGAACGGCCTCTTGCCACTTGCATGAGGCACTTTTTTATAATAATTGTATCACACGTTAATTAAGTTTTTTTATACTTATATTTATTCTACATCTATGTTATGCTTATATTAATGTTATACTAATAGTAAACGTTGAACTAAATTATACTAGATTGTTATGATCAGTTTTTTAATGAAATTAAACTACACGATTATTGGAATATGTTTTTATTTACAATTTACAGGGTATCACAATTGAGGTCATAATGTACCTAATTTTTGGTAGGCTAGAAGTTTCAGAGGACCTACGTCTCTTTAATTGAATCTCAAGAAAGCTTTATTAAGTACGTGTAGATACAAATGAACTTTCTTACATCGGTTGTCAACTCATAGCTGTGTAGTGTGTATATTCATTTAAGTGCCCTCCATGCAAAATACCTTATAAACTCCACTTTAAAAAAAAAAAGATTTTTTTATTCAAATTTAAAGAACTCCACTCTCCCGAAATGAGACAATGGTTAAATTATAGTAGTCCTTGGTACAGTGACTCATTGAACGAGGGTGAAATAAGTATATCTTTATAAGAATTACAAATAACAATTTCATATAAGTATGAAATTGTTATTTGTAATTCTAAAACACAACAATTTCATACAAATCCTGAATAAGTTCAGGATTTGTTTTTTAAATGTTATTGGGCCAATTTTTTCCAATACCAAGCAAAGTCCATACTCCTGAAGGAAAACATTCTATGTCTGAATTCGTTTTCTCGTCTGTTCTACTGCTCTTATCTATCAAGTCATTTACTTGATTAATATATACAGTTTTTTTGTTTAATGTTTTGGTAGTATCCATGAGGGTTGTGGATGGTTCAGGTCTGTGTTCCAGTCTCCAGCTCCCCCTAGTAGGTTTCCTCGTCCGTCATGCGTGGCCAAGGCTAGCCGGGACAGCTTGTTGGCCAGCCGGCGTTGAGGGGAGTCCGGCCGAGACAGGGGTGGGAGAGAAATGCTGCCAGAATCTGAAAATAGAATTGATTTAAAAATAAAACTAAAGATGACGAAGAAAACTTTGAAAGACCTAATAATCTTGTAAGGTCTCTATAGGTTTTCTTAAAATATACCTTAGGTGACATAAGATAAAGTCCCCTTTCATTTGCGTCGAGGATTTAATATAGGGACAGTCACGACTGTGTCGAAACGAAATAAATAGATACAATTATTTGTGAAATGCATTAAAATACAATCTCATAATTTTCCAAATCAGCCCGGCGTAAAGTTCAATGCAAAAAGGAGAAGTAAATTAATAAAAAGGTGTCGAAATAAATAAGAACGATAAGTTGTGAAAAGCACTAGAAAAGAATCTCATGGTATTGGTGTTCCAAATCAGCCTGACGTGCAAGGAAATTATGAGTATTAGTAGGTAAATTATGACTTGATCTATCTTACCGGAATGATAATCGTAGTTAGCATGATCACTAGGCGTCTCCTGGCCTAATCGTTTTCTGTATTCACCTGCGAAGTGCTCTATTAGTGTGTCCATCATGATAGCTTGCTTTGAGAACACCTATGATAAGAAAACATCGACATATGTAGTAACCAGCAATTCTTCAATTTAAATATTTAATTTACATAATATAAGGTTAACCTGTAAAATCTTGGAGACTCGCAGCCCGTTTTCAACGACCATGAACTGAAGGAAGAGACACGGCAAGCAGTCCTCGTTGTCATCAGAAGGTAACCCGATGTCCCACGAGAGCTCCTCATAAAGCAACCCAAGAAGAACAGTCTAAAATATTCAAAGAATTGAGATAGAGTTTTTAAACTAGATATGGAAGGATTTTAAATAGCGCATATTGGAAGAAACAGTCACAAAGGTTTTACTCCCAACAGAAGAAACTGGTAAATAAATTCTTTAGATAAATTCTAGATAACATGGCCTCACAGCTGTACTAGGGCCACTATCATCCATACAAAGACTGGACTGCACGGATAGCCGAGTGGTACAGGTCACCACGCCAATTACCATTGTGCGCGACGTGCTGTGGTTTCGATCCCCGCATGGGAGAAACATTTTTGTGATCCATGAATGATTGTTCCAAGTCTGCGTGTTCTTTGTGCATGTGATTCGAATGTTTATGAAAGCTCCTGAAACGTCCCGCGACACAAGGATTAAATTTCTTACTGCGGAATTTCATAAATAAAAGAGCTGTGGAAGGTTAAGTTACTCTTAATACTACAAGTAAAATACTAACGCTTTCAGTATCATCGATGACGTAAACTCCGTTGGAGTTGATGGCGACAAGAACCGGGATGTCCTCGTGGGTAAGCAGGCTCGTCAGACTTCGTACTGGCTGCTCAATCTGGCCTTGGAAAAACGCCGCCCTGGAGATAAATTATCTTAGTACACTAGCGCGTACAGTCAAGTTTGATTTCAAACGAAGCGTCGAAGCTGAATTGATATGGGTACCGATATTAATATGTACTCATGTATAACACTATGTCATCTGCCCCCTCGCGACGTGTTATAAGGCCGATGCCCAAATGGGACATAATGTGCTTGGCGTCGGCACTGCCCTTGCGGCCCGCCGGCGGCAGCGCGGCCCAGCACTCGCTGAGCGCGTGTACTGGCAGGTACTAGTCCTGCTGCGCTCTACATACCCGTAGGTGGGCGTGGTACGCGTGTGCGCTAGGTACTTGTGGCGCAGCTTGCGCGGCGGCGCGGCGGGCGGGCGCTGCGCCTGCTCCAGCAGCTTGGCCTCGGCACTGCCCTTGCGGCCCGCCGGCAGCAGCGCGGCCCAACGCCCGCTGCGCGCGTGTACTGGCAGGTACTTGTCCTGCTGTGCTCTACGCCAACAAACAAGGGCCATATAATAACGTAATAAAGCCATTGTTCCGTTCAAACAAATGCATTATAGGTAGCATTTAATACAAAAAAAAATTAAACCTCAACAAATATTCATCTAGAACTAAAAAATCTTCAGGGCCTGCATTTTAAGCATTTTTGATAATGTCCCCTTTCAAACAAATTATTGGTAAAATAATCAAAATCGCTTCAACAGTATCGGAGGTTACATATAACACAGGCACATTGGGCGTCGAAAGTTAAAAAAAGGTGCTATCTACTCCGCTACTAGAACTAGCATGGTTCTAAAACACACATTAGTTTAAAGCCAAACGATTTCATCACTCACCTGAAGAATTTAGCAGTATGTCGATGTGGGTCATAAGGTCCTAACTGTATCCTCGCTTGGAGTCCACCTAACATAACCGCTTGAGCACTCTCCAGGGGATAGCGTCCAGTCACTACGTTGTGGCGAGCTTCCTCGTATAGCAACTCTTGGATGCGAGAGTCCCTGTTATAATTTCATAAAATTAGTAACCGCAAAAAACTTTACGTAAAAAACCATTATAATAATGTAACTTACTTTATCCCTTCTTCTAAATGTTTGGGGAAGAACACGTTTCTCTGCAGCCTCAACACGGGCTGGTCCCGACTACGCCTCGACTCTGATCCGTGGCCGTAACGGTTTACCAACTTCTGCCAGTTTGCCCAGAACTTCCATGGACAATGGTGTGGTTTCAACTGGATTTCTAAAAGAAACGAAAGTAGATTATTTATTAAGGATACGATGGAATTGTTATGCTCTATGAAGTGTCCTAAAGCATAAGGGAATTTCCTAAATTTCCTGAAATATTTTCAGAAGGATTCCAGACTCAGAATCCTTCTGAAAATATTCCTTCTGAAATTCTCTCTCTCGTTTACTTAGCAGTTTCTTACCGAGCAATGGACTGCACATCCATAACGCAAACACATTAGCCGCTAAGCTCCTGGTGCTTGGCTGCGATAGACCCAACTCTTCGGTCGCTAGCAGAGCGTTTAGGAAACGAGATGCTGTCACTTGCGAGGGTATTTCCTCGGAGCTCATCTCCATCATGACAGCGGTTCGTGACATCAGGTAGATGCAAGTGACAGGATTTGAAGAAACGGTGGAAGAAGATGCTGTGCTTCCTGATGATCCTGAAATTACTCTTGTAAATAGTTATCCATGTCTGGGTATATTTTGCGTAGGTATAATTAAACTAGGTATAGTTAAACGGATATGTAACATAAGAACACTAACGACCATGCATCTATTTATTTTATATTCCTAAGGCATTTCATAAAAGCACGGCACAGATAAACTCTCTATAATTCGCTCCTATGACCATCTAAAAGGAACACGTAACAAGAGAAAACGAATTAATTCCGTTAAGCATGAATAAAAAAAGAGATGAAAAACAAACAAAAAATCAACGCAGAAAAACGCCAAAAATAAAACCATGAAGAATTTCAAGACAGAAGATTCAAGAGATTGGACCTGGTAGTGGAGGTGAAATGGCGCTTGAAGAACTTCCTCCGCTGGTGATGGGCTCTGTGGTACTAAATGAGCCTGCTGCGATGCTGCTAGACCCAGTCTGGTTGGAACAACTGCTAAGATTCGATCCTGTAACACATGCGAGTCTGGTATACGATAATAGCAGCCGTGGCCTTGAGTTAAAGAGTGCTGTTTTAAAGCAGCGTAAATATAAATATGGCTAGGTATTTGGCTGTCATAAGTTATTACTTTATTTTATTTTAAAATAAAACTACTTTGAACGGATTATATCGCGGTTTATACTTAGACTGAGATGACCATGACACCTGCAAAGGAGTCGAAACGTCGGGCACAAAAATCTAAATATAAACCGCGATAGAATCCGTTCAAAGTAGTTTTATTTCAATGTCTAATATTCGCGTAAACCTCAGAAAGCTATTTTATTTTACTAAGACACCAGTCTATAGTTCACATAATACCTAATTTTGCTTAAAGCAACAACAACACTGTCTCAAAAAATTCGGTATGGTAATGAAATTTATATAAAAATGAGGATGTGTCGTCTGTTATTAGAAGCGTTAATTTAGTACACGTACCCATAACACTTTTCTCCAACGAATCAGAACTGTTGCTGTCTTTGGAGTCCGGCTGTAAAGGTTTATGAGGATCATGTTTGTCCCACTCATTATGACGGCCTAATGGACTGTAGGATAGGTGAGGCAGCCTCTGTGACACAGAGTACAGGTGGGCATTCACCTCTGCTTGGAGTTTTTGGCTTTGGACGCTGTAATATTCTTCGCGAGATCTAAATTCACTGAAAAAAACAATTCAAAAATAAATATTAATGTATAAAAGGGAATTTTATATTGTAAATTAAATAAAATGCCCATCGGCTTTAATCTTGTGTGTAATATTTAGTTAATCCGGTTTAGTTAGAATGTAAATATAGGCTTACTTATACTGATATTCGGCTTGCATAGGATATCCTCGTCGTGAATAATCCACAGGTATGATTGTGATATAGTTTCCACTATTTTGCACATTTGGATTCTCTCCATAAGCTCCCATATCGGATTGGTGTTCCATTTAGACTAACTATTTACAATAATTTAGAAAATAAACAACATATTTGGTGCCACACAACTGTTTTCCGGCAGAACAGGATATTGATCCGTTTTCGCGCAATTTGGAGGTGAGAGTTGCCATGTTCAATATAAAAAAATAATAGGCTTATTATATTTTCTTTAAATTTAAAGCAGAATTATATTCGAGAATAATTCGTGTAAAAATCAATAAACAAGTATTTATAAAATAAACACTTGAGCTGCATAAAATTCTGAATAATAAATGAGAGATATGTAACAAAACGCAATTATTGAACCATTCGTCCTTTCGTTCAGTAGTTGTATAGTTATATGTCAATGTGTTCTGTGCTTTGAGCCTTTGATCTGACAGTTGTACAGCTGAATAGATCATCATACGTGTTTATTTTGAATGTTAATCAGAATCGATTCTGATTAAAGTTTCAGGTTTTTAGAAATCAGTGTCATTGTTTATCTATTTCGTATTTTTTTTTCACAGCATTCGATAAAACCAGTGCAGATATCACTTAATTTCGTTGCTGTAGTTCAGTTCGTGTCGGAAATCGATAACAATCATGTTTTGAAATATTGGTACGGCTTGTGTATTTTAACTTCGGGTGACTTCGGTAAATATGAATTTACAGTAAAAATACTATAATTCACAGTATTTTCTGTGATCAACGCAAATAAAACAATATTTTCCATAATCAACAGGTTGCTAATTAAAGTAAAAGAAAGTTTTGCTAAATTTCACTGATGGAGGCAAAACTTAAAGAATACCGGGCACTTAGACGTCGTAAAGAACTTTTTGAAAACACTAAAGACGCAATACAACAGACTAAAGACAAAGTGCTAGACTTAGTTGTCCCAAAAATAATAAAAGACATGGGAAAAATACGTGAGGAGGAAATTGTATTGGTAAGTAGTTTTGTTCTAATATTAACCTTGACTTTCACAATAAATATGATGTCATTTTAAGTAATAGGTAATATTTTTGAAATACTCAATACAATATAAGTTTGCAGACAGTTTTATAATATAAGCTAACTTATACATAATAATATTTGCTTAGACCAATGCAATGTATAATGAATATAAACTTCCCTGCAATAGAATGATAATGTACTAAAAAACTCATTATTATAGATCGTGGTTTGTAATAAAACTACTTGAATTAGTATGTTTTAAATAACCTGTCCTGAAATCACCGAAAACAAAGGTCTCAAAATCAAATTAGGCACAATTTTTTTTTTTAATTTTACACTTTTTTAACATTTTATTATTATATATTTTATTAACACAAATAACATATAATATCAGCTTCTAGATCATGTCATATTCTATATACCTTTATGATAACATAAATAATAATTTAGGTACCTTAAAGAAAATTAATTTTTATATTTCATATTTACAGATAGAAAATGAAAAACTAATACCACCAGAAGAAGTAGAGGAAGTGCGGTCCGAAGTGAGTGAGGTTGAATCATACGAGGAAGACAAAGAAGAATCTTACAGATACTGGACGATTAAACTACCAATATACGGTCTAATCTGGCTTGGCCTATATGCATACTTTTTGTACCTACAATTTGGAGCCGTATTCTTTGTTATATCGGTATTAATAGGCATCTATATTAACACTCGCACTCGGCCGAGGAAGAAGGGAGAGGTGTCAGCTTACAGCGTGTTCAATGAAAACTGTGCCAGCATTGACGGTACTCTGACTCCTGAACAATTTGAAAGGGAAATACGCTATGGGGCTGGTACTGTGAGGAATTTCTAGACTGCAATTGCAACATTATCAGTGGTATCTATTAATAATTTTTTTTAATGTAGATTTTTATATAGTAAACAATATACACAAAATTATAGCACTTTAAAGTCCAAGAGTCAGTGCTTGTGCCGTCAATATTATGCTAAAATTGTAGTGTAACAGTGATGTTCCATTCACTGTCTCTTCATAATTTTTAGTTTACGGGACAAAACAAAAAATACCTATGCGTCTAATATTTTTTGATTATATCTAAAACACAGACCTTTTTTTGGTAGACGTCCCTATTCTGACATTCCTGTATTATTCTGCTTTTATTCACTTGAAGCAGATTGTCGTATTTACAAAGTACAGTCTGTAACAATAATAGTTACATTTATTCAATATTTTGTGGTCATTTATGCTATAGGTACCTATAGGCCTTCAATAACACAAGTTTGATATGTAGTAATGAATGTTGTCAAAAAAAAATGCAAATAGAATAAAATAATTCAGGAATAATTTTATATATTGTAGTTTCAAAGTAACTGTGTCAATATCTCTTGTAGT
Organism: Diachrysia chrysitis; assembly: GCA_932294365.1. Classification (NCBI taxonomy): domain Eukaryota; kingdom Metazoa; phylum Arthropoda; class Insecta; order Lepidoptera; family Noctuidae; genus Diachrysia; species Diachrysia chrysitis. Next base: position 8,787,618 of record OW028661.1, read on the forward strand.
AAATATGTGTGACATTTAGTTAAGCTTAAAATAAGTAATATTTTGACTCTTTTGACTAGCATATTATTGACATTGTAGGATAAACTTGATAATTGAAACAGGGACGATATTATGAACGTTATGGCCATCATTGTTCTATCATCGCGCGACACGACATGGTCTAATAAAGGAGCCTAACAAGGGCCCCAGTTGCGGCCGAAACGAATCGGGCATCTCCGAAAACCACGCGGAGCACAATATTATAGTGTTCTTAAGTCAATAATATCATATTTCAGTAAAAAAAAAAATGTTGTCCGTCAAAATTCCATACCCCTCTGCTAAAGAAACAATATGGTTTTAGAACTTCAAAATATTCGGATCTTAAGTCATTTTGATTGTAATGCAATATTAATGTGATAGTTATGCAATATAATTTTAAGACTGAGCTTGTCTAGATCTTGGCTAGCTTTACCTATGGCTTAGTACATGCGTAGTTGGCCAAATTGACCGAAAATCGGTAGTCAGGGTTATATAGTTTCGAAGTGAAGTACCTATTTGTTACTTTTGGCCACCATGTACGTATATGACAAGTGAAGGTCATCTAGCCTTTATTAGAAACGTCACAAAATTACTGTTGACGAAATCATAAAGTTGGATAAAATTATAAAAAAAATGTTTGCAGAAATTTCGGTTACCGTTGGACGCAAGCCGACAAACTTATAAGCCCCGCAAATTCTTAATGCGCCGGAACCATGTCTAATTAACATCCACGTGACGTCATCCGCAACTCAAATCCGTACTCGCCGGCCAGTGGTACTAACGGTACAGTACGATGCAAACTTAAAGGCGGCTCTGAACACGAGTCGAGTCGCTGCGCAGTACCAAACTTACGGGCCAGCGGGGGTGCAGGGCGAGGTTAACTTTGAATCGCTCTATACTGGGTGTCCGGCTACGTCACTATTACGTCACCGAAATGGCTGCCAAGCGCATTACCAATTTGCGGGGCTTACATTGACGTCTTTGTGATAAAAAAAAACAGGATACAGACTATATCACCCTGTGCCGCCTGTAAAATTAAATTATTATTTTGGGATTTTAAATTACTTTAAACATGTTTAGATCTAATCTACTGACTTAGCAACTATGTATTAGGTATTTTAATCAATACGTGCCTAAGTTTAATTGTGAATGTATTTATTACACATGCATTGCTGTGATTGATGTAAGTAATTTAATCACTGTAGAGAATAATTAAAATATAATTTATTTCAATTTAATAGTTTAATTAGTAAATTCTGTTTATTTCTATCCAATATATAATAGAAAATACTTAATTCCCTCTGCTGATTGTCGAATACTACGTTTGGAAGTAAGGCGAACGTAAGGATCGGAAGAATGCACATATCGATGAGTTATCTCTTGGGGGTCAGAGGACGATGACCCTTCATAAGTTCTAGCCGCATGGCCCAATAGCTATTAAGGTACTTGTCCCTTTAAATCTGGTTAATGGGTTGTGAAAGAAAACAAGACCCATATACTGCGGTGGGTTGTTAGCGGTAAATGCCTGTTCACTAGCTAAAGGACAAGAGAAGTACCCGGCTGGTTTTAGCCGGTACCAAAGACTCCAAAGAATAGAGTCGGAAGAAGTCCGTGAAGATTCCCCCGGATTGCAAAAAATCCGGTCATGTGTGATTCGGAGTCACAAACGGAGGGTTCTATACCATCGTTCAAGATAATACAGTATGTAATTTTTATATTCTTTTGTTATAATACACACTCTGTGTAAAAGTCAACACAACTAATTACGAGTCATGAGATACAGCACGCTGACATACAATCACGGACAAAGGAGGCTTAGTTATAGGGTCCCAGAAGCAGGCTTCGGGTACTAAAATCGAAAAAGACTAATTAAATAGGGAGTTAAATAATAAAACCATAATGATTATAAATTATTTTAATAATCACATTTACAAATTGACAACAAATAATATACCTATTATAAATTTCACAAATGTAAATGCAACATAATACGAATATACACTGGATAAGGGCAATATTGCCTAAATATAATGCTGGTAACTTTATGTAACACAAACCTAACATTTACTGTGAAGATAGACATAAGTAGCTAGGGATTGGTTTCTTGACAACAGTGCTCAGTAAAATTAAACACACATTCCTAGAAATTGATTCGTTTGTCTTACCCCGTATACTTAAGTTGGCTTTAAAAACTTTTTTATCGTCAATCGGTGAGTATAAATAAACACACACCTTGAAGTGGCGGTCAAGAAGCTGCGTATTAAATAAATGCGACCGAGGTTTGGAGCGAGATAGGTAATGTGAAAAGATTAGCGCATTCTGCCATTTTAAATCAAACAATAAAAAGTACACAGTTACAGATAGACGTAGATAACGCAAGAGCATCTACTTCGCGTCTTGGGCTTAAGCATAATATGCTTAACGTGGCAACTGTCGCGCTCAGTCTGCATCGGTTCGACGTGCTAGTGGGTGCCGTCAATTTGTACCGGCCATTATTAACAAACCATTCGTACGTAGGTACATCATGTTTTTAAAATGATTTTAGTTTGAAGTCTAATCTAATAAGCCCGTCTTGTCCTACTGCAGGGCAAAGGCCTCCCTCTCCCTTTTCCACGCACTTCTGTCCTGAGCTAGGATGAATGAGTTTGAAGTCGTAACTAAATATTGCTTGTGAGTTCATATTTGGTTTTTATACAGATTGTGATACTTGGGTTATCTAGGTCTATCTATAACAGTGAAAAGGTAGTTTCAGAACAAAATACGAAAGGTCCGCTTTTACCCCCAGCGTCCCCAGCTACGTCCATATGTAACTAGCAATCAACACCAAACAGTGATAAAACTTTGAGCATAATAATATCGATTTATTGAGTTTAAAGCACAATAATTGGCTATTTAATATCGAATTATACCAAAGCTATAAAATATAGTTTATGCGAAAATATTCATAATTGCAAGTTTATACGCAAGACTGCCGTATTACGTATCTTGAAAAACATTTGACAGCAGATAATTGCTGTCAAAGCAATTTAAATGCAAATTTTGCTGTCAAATGCTTTTGCAAGATACGGAATACGGCAGACTAGAGCAAGTTTATCGTTACGTTTGGGGCCGGCATTATAACCACGAATCAAATAAAACAACTTAGAGAATGAAGGCTTTTGCGCATTTTCGCTTTCGTTGAGATTTATTTATTATTATTTTTTAAATATAGATTTTGGCCTAAGCACTACTCGTCTTTCTTTTTTATTTGATCTGTGGTTTAGATAAAACTAAAATAGATACTGTACCTAAGTACTTGTTACAAAAATTAAAATACACCGTGAGTAGGTGAATGAGATATAGGTAATAATTGTCGAATAAAAAGCACCATAACATATTTGGGATAATATTGCAAATAAATCTATTAGGAATGTTCTAGAAAGAAATTCATCTAACTTATATATTTAAAGCTTCTATACGTATAACATTTATCACACAAATAGTATGTACCTACACAAAATTGACTACAAAATTGATTATTAAACTTTCTTGTTTACGTCCGCCATATTTCATTTGAGTACAAATGAAAAATGAAACAGACATTCTTAAGTCTGTAGGTACACACGGCAAACTAGATAGGTTTGCAGGCCACACTAACATTTTTATTACATATACACTTACATAAGCTGAATATCTATTATACTAATATATAAAGCTGAAAAGTTTGTTTGTTTAAACGCGCTAATCTCAGGAACCTGGTCCGAATTCTTTCAATGTTGGATAGCCCATTTATTGATGAAGGCTATAAGCTATATAACATTACGCTGCGACCAAAAGGAGCAGAGCATAAATAAAAAATGCTGCAAAAATGAAAAACCGTTGAAACTAAAACACGCGGACAAAGTCGCGGGGGACAGCTAATGTATAATATAATATGTAATGAAAAAAATAGTGTAATAATATAATTTAAAATGTTAGTGTGGCCTGCAAACTGATTTAATTTGCCGTGTGTACATCCCATCGTATCTTAATTTCAGTGACGTTTGAGTGCCTACTCGGCTAATAGACTCCGAAACAATATCTCGTTTACTAGCTATGAAGTTGTCAAATTGTTTTTTGTCGTAAGTGCACTGGTCCCTTATAAATGTTGCATTTATATGTCGACAGTTAGTCTATAATAAATAAAAATCTGTTTTTGAGACCTTACCCGCTCGCTCACATGCGCGCATACTTTTAAAAAATTGACACAGATTGGAAATTAAACCATTTGCAAATATCGTTCAACACTTGTGGGTTTGCGTTTATTGTGCGAATGTGAGTGGCCGGTATTATACAAAATGGACACTTTATAGTCAGAGTTAGAATGAGTTTTGCTTTTGGGCCAATTGCTGTCCATAAATTCGCTTTGTCTCTCTTAGACCTTTTTTTACATTAATATTATATAATTGAATAAAGTTTTCCATGTTATTCTTGGTTTATCACGACCTCAGATTACATGGCTATTGCAAATAAATACTAGAGCAACTATAAATTAAAAATGCTTTAGTTCTTAAATATAAAAAGTTTTATAGGTAAGTGTGTGCACAGTATTCCACAATCAAACGTGACACATTCGAATAATGGTAACAATATAAGTTGACTTACCATCTAAATTATAATATGAATACTTTTACAGTGCATAAAGTGTAACTAGACGCACCTAAAAAGAGCTAAAAGATATTGCCATCTCTGTCTCACACACCGTTCATGTGTACTTGCATCTTGCTCAAACAATCTTGTTGCTCTTTTTATACGCGCCTATTATACATAGACCGCCATAGTTCGTACAGTAGGTACTTTGAAATAGAACAATATCTTACTCAGGATATATATTTTGAATGTACTTATAGCTTAATATAAAAGTTACATTTTTATATTTATATTTGTGAATAAACACTAATTATAATGGCACAAAACATCTAATTTATATTTTAAAGTGGACAATATAAGGCACCGTATCAATATTTACAATATAAAATTGGGGACACATCAAAAAAATCGTGGAAATGAAACATTAATTTAGTCATCTCCTATAATAAAGAGTTGTTCATAACAGCGCACTTACTGTACGCTGTACGCAGGCCTGTTGCCGTTGTAAAAGCGAGACGGCGCACTACATTGCGCGTAGCGGCGTCTCGCTTCCACAACGGCGACAGTCCTGCTTTAAGAACTCATAGTACAGTCACTATTCTGAAAAGGGAAAACCAGAAAGCCTTAGAGTGACAGATTGTTTACCTACAGACAAAAGCTTTTGTCAGAATAGGTAAATAAAGGCCTGTCCTAACCGCCCTTTTAAATATAAAAGAATAATTATAAGAATTCAATTTAACAAAATCATTGAACAAAGTCATAAATGTGTATAAAATATTAAAAGTAGACTATAAAAGTAAAATCGCTAAATAAATTGTATAAAAAACATTTTATAATTATGTATTTAAAAAAAAACTGTAAAATACATACATAAAACATGTACTTAAAAGTTCGTCTAATTAATAGAATACTTAATCCCACCATTCATATTCAGGCAAAATCCTATTATTTTCTCTGTATGTAAAGGAACGAGAGACACAAATGTCTACTAAGAAATGTGATATACCAAGATTTAAATGCAACGCAAAGCACCAAAAACAAACAAGGCAATTTAATCCTTATGCATCAGGTGTCAAAGCCTCATTTTGTATTTGTATAAATTTTATATATTGGTCAACGTTTTTATTATAAAAATCATAAAATGTATGAATATGAATGTCCTCTTTTAGTTAATGTGTAACTGAGAAACTTTACTATGTAACACTAAACGGGCCACTTTTACATCGATCAACGGACGTACGACATGACAAATACGAACGTACCACACGACAAATGCGAATGCATCGCACGACAGATGCGAGTGCATCGCACGACAGATGCCAGTGCATCGCACGACAGATGCGAATGCATCGCACGACAGATGCGAATGCATCGCACGACAGATGCGAATGCATCGAACGACAGATGCTTATGCATCGCACGACAGATGCGAATGCATCGCACGACAGATGCGAATGCATTGCTCGACGGATGCTAATGCTTCGTACGAGGGATGCCAATGCATCGCACGATGGATGCAGTAAAAAGGGTTCTAATCCTTTTGTTTAATTATGTCTTCTTAATGACTAACTCTGGAATAAATGCAAATTAGTTACTTTTCGTTTCATGTAGGATAATTACGATAAAAAAATCTCGAGCCTTAAATTAACCAATAGTAAAAACTCATACCTTGGGCTTTACCTCTTGTATATTGCAATATTTACATACTGTTATATCCTATTTTTATATCTACAGTTATCTGTATCATTGTAGTAATATAAAATAATAAGTTGAAATACTTGTAATAATCTCAAATGAAAATAAAGGTGTGAATAATCTCAAATGAATAAGATGCGAATTTACATAACACATTGTAAAACTGAAAATACAACGAGACTACCTATTGTAGTGTGAGTAAATATAAAATAGTTCTTCAGTATTTACAAAATGATGACTTTGGATCTAATTGTACTAGCATAGTTACGTACTACTGTCAGTTTTACACAGTATTCAGATAAATTTACAAAAACTCTAGCTGTCGTTACAACTAATATTGAAAGAAATAAATAATCATCGGTCAAGTCTTATAGTTAAGTTCAGTACACACTTTGCTACTTAATCTCAAGATGGGACATTTGCATTGGACCATCAAATTTCTCCTATGCCAACCAACCAACTCCACCTATCACAAACATTGCTCATTATGTTACTGCTTTGTTGAAATTCTAGGTACAAGAGACGCAATGTATGCGAAACTGCAGATGTTGGCTTATGGGCGACCAACATTTGAGAAATCTTTTTTCAAACCTTAGAAATATCAGCTCCATATAAAAATACTTTATCGAAAAGTTTTATATTGACTTCAAACCTGTATAAAATTAACCTGTACTTTGTGTGACTAGTAGAAAAATACTAGGCATTTATTATTTGCACTTATAACTAAATTAAATAATAATCTTTGCACTGCAATATTTGTTCGTGATAATCAGTTTTTAAATTACACTTAATTCGGGAATTTCCCTTAAAAACCTTTTCATCTTCCAGTCTCAGTGGCAAACATTGGCCACACTTAATCTACCATATTTATATATCAAACAATTATAGAAGTAGTATTTAGGCTATCAATGAACATTAAAATGCCAACATTGGTTTTGGGCAAGGGTAACTTCATAATGTGTTAGTCAGCTGCTGTGGGCCGGTGAGATCTTTGGAACACTCTACAAAACGACACTTTAAAATAATCCTTACTCGGCAAGAATGCATTCACATCACTGCCTCTTTTCACATCAGGCAGTAAAAACACCACACCTAAAGCTATTATCATATGCCATATCGAATGAACAATCTTATAATTCTGTTCCGTTTGTAGAAAAGCGTAACAAATTAACCCAATTGACACTAAAATTATACCTAGGGGCAAGTACCGGATGTAATAGGTTCTAGGGTACCTTAAACTACGTATTTTTCTGTAGTCTAAATACCAGGATAGCAATAACACTCCTACACCGACGGCGACGGGTAGTAAAAACGAAACAATTGAATGCATATTCCAGGTCGTTAGTAAAGCTATTATTATGGCACCTATTAGTTGTAATGAAGATCTGAATCTGTCGCCTATTATGCTCATAGCCAGGAGGGTGACCCAGAAGGACATTAGACCGCAGTAGAAGTCTCCGAACTGGAGAATGTTACCTCTGATGATGCAGTAGGCGACTTGGGAGGGGGCGTCGCAGGCGTGGTAGAAAGTTGAGAAGATCATGGTGAAGGCGTACATCATGGCCTCTGTGTAGTACGCGCGTATGACCGCGACGTAGATGGAGAAGAAGAAGAGGAGATTGCTCAATGTGAGCAGGAGAACGGACACGAGCATGTAGACTCTGCTGTCCATTCTTGAGTTGTCTGAACAGTCCCAACCTGGAAGCAGTATTTTTTGTGTGTTAATTCGTTACTTATTTGTGTATTATTCCGTCTTTTCCTATATTTACTTATTCCACAGAATAAATAATAAATTATATTAATATAATGTACCAAAACATATATTTTTTTAAATTACATTTTAAAATAATTTGCCATTACTCTAACGTAAACATAGAAATAATTGTTTAACTTACCGCCGTAGCCAGCCGAACAGGAGCAAAACGACATTACCAGCCCACCGAAAGTGTTAAGCAAGCAGCTCCCGTGGTTGCTACACTTGCCTGCGACACACGACATCGACGAGACGGTCAGTAGTATCGTCGCATTGCACTCCGAAGTCCCAGATCTCGTCCCATTGCCCTCCAACACAGCACCTTCACCGTCTTTATCTAAAGACGTGTCCACGTAATACTTCGTCCCGTTATCCGAAGTTCGACAAGGGCAGACGACCTGGTCGCAGAAAATCCGAAACGTCAAATACCAAGTACCACTGTCAGGGTACGGGATAAACGTCTTGTCGTAAATAGACTCAGAGTCTGTACTGTTCAACACGAACAATGCCGGCTTCACCTTATCGTTGTACCGACAGTGACCACTCTCCAATGGTATGCTCGGATGCCCGATATCCATACATATCACGGCCTTGAAAAACTGGTTGTCTTCGGTAAACGCTAACAATGCATCCTTTGCGAACTCCCTTCTGTAACCCATATAGTATTTCAAACTCATAAGAAGGCTCGATGCTATTGTCAAGCTGCCTCCGATGTCCAAAAACTGATTGACTTTAAACCTTAAAGATTTGATTTCTGAAGACGTTATGTTGACTAGACTTGTTGTATCTTGGAGATCTGTGGTCGGGAGGCCGTAATCGAAAGTGAAAAAGCGGCCTTTGTCATCGCGCATAAGATCGATAATCGTGTGATTGATGAGCTCATCGGTATCTGATCTGGTGAAGTAAGATTCACAATCGGCTATCCTCGATACATTGCCTTCTACTTCTCCTATGTGGATGTAGTGCCAGGCATTTGGGTTAGGGATGAAAGTGATAGTTTGTATGTTGTTCCTTTTTGGGTCGAAGGCACAATACACGAGGTAGTTTTCCTCCGTAGGGAGAGAAAGAGCTTGTACTCTGAGGAAGAGTTCTTTATTTTCGGCTGAAGTGTTGACGATTGTGACATTCAAGCTGATGGGGTCGACGATGTCTAAGGACATACATTTGAAATGCGCGGGCAGGTCGTCGTAGTTTAACGCTGATATTCCCGTGTAACAGTCTATTAGCTCTATGTTCTCTTCGCGTTGGACTTGCAGGTCTGTGTACAGTATCGTTTGGCAGTCGGCAACGAGACCTGGAAAAATAAGGAGATTAATTATTAAATTTGTAAAGAATACGTTATTTTGTATCTTTTTAAAAATTATAATTTATGGATTGTGTGTTGTTTGCCAGCTCTTATTTTGTTTTCGCGGGAGGACGGATGTATGGTTCTCCGATTCAAAGATAAGAACCACCTGGTTAGCGCCTAATAAATCCTAAAATACATTATGAATATTATCTTTATGCCTCTATCTAGATCAACAATCGCACCTCAGTTGTACTGGTAACAGTCCGAAACCGACAGAACTTTTATTGCCAAGCAGGAAGGTTGATTTTCGTATTTCATTCTACAAATAAAGTCGAGTATACAAAGATACCGAATCCTACTAGCAAATTGGTGATATTATCAACATTTTCAATCATTAATCAAATGTATGACACATTAACTAGGGTAAACCCCTGCACTGCAATTCCAAAAATACATTAAGACAATGTAAACCAAATCTAAATACATCTAAGTGTAAAAATATCTAATATCAACTAGCGAAAGGTTGATAAAATCAACCATTATTTTTTTTGTATAATATCAGTATCTATCTACATGCATGCACCAATAGTTGTCACGCCAGGCAACGCATACATCGTGACAATATACAATAGAGCAACATAAATTTAAATAACATTACAACGGAGCTTTTGTGGTGGCATCACGACTGCACAATTGTCACAGGATGTTGGCAGTCCTACAATCAAGTGTGCGCCGGTGCGAAGTCACTCAACGCGACCTGATTTCAAGCCCGTATAGTATTTGGTATCATATTATCTTTATTGGATAGTAACCGGTAGATTTCTTCTTCCTTTAAAGAAACTGGACTGTTTGTAATAAATATATTACGATGTAGTCATATAACTCAAGCATTTTTGAAGTGAATACTTCTTTAGGCGCGTTGGGCATTATTGAGATGGGAAAAAACAATTAATCGCGACACTGTTACCGCTACCGTTACCCACACCTCTGTATATATGTATCCACATATATTGTAATTGTTCCAGTTTTAACTTCTGTCGCCACTCCCAGAGTGCCACTGTTTATTTTTTTAGGTTGGCGGTGAAGTCTAGTTAGCTTTTCCTCATAAGATTTTGAGCCTGATTGTTGAAGCATTTAGTCACATTAACGTTATAAAAGCGACATAGGAAAAGTTTGTTTCAAAGACAAAAAAAAAATAAAATAGACCAAATACTATTAAGACATGAAAAATTGTATCGGGTTTTTTAGACTTCCTGCTAACAGTTAAAGTTCAAGGTGAAATCTTGAAGATTGAGGAATTACAAAAAACCCATTGTTACGACGAATGCAAACAACGACGAAAAGTATCATCGGTAGGCAATGTATACATTTTTTCACCACAACCAATAAGTATAAGACTTGGTTTCTCTTTACCTTACAGGCGACTTTGTAAATAAAGGTTTACTTATCTGTCTATTTATCTCCAACAGACAAGACAGACGGAAAACTAAGTGATCCTATTCCATAGTTCCGTACCTCAAAAGGAAGGAATACTTTTGAGGTTTAACAGACACATTGACGGTTTCCAAACAAGGAAATTGTTGACTGTTTTTTTTTTTTTTTTCAGAAAACTTCATAGAGAAGCTTCTGTGACGCAATGAAGCGTTTGCACCATTAAAATGTAACGTAAACAAAAACAAACAAAAAAAAAATATTCAGGAAACAAATTTTTATCCGAGAATCTTTACGAACAAAACACTTTACTTTTAATTAAGTAATTATAAAGAAATTAATATGCATAAGCGTAGCGTAGTATGTTTGTCTTTCCTAAACATTCTCCGAATATAATCAATCAACGCGGCTGTTACTGTCACAGCCTTTGTTTGCGATAACTTCTAGAGGTCACAACTTAAAAAATAATTTTGGGAAAGAAATATTTTTCCTAAAATTTTTACGAACAAAATACTTAACTGTTAATTGAGTAATTATAAAGAAATATTAATGCACTCAGAAATTCTGTTAAGTTAGCCGACACATTAGAATTCAATACCGTTAAAGATAGAGCCAAACAAGTTTTATATAGACAAACTCATGATTAATAGTAATTATATACTTATAATGCAATAAATAATTACAGAAATCGTTATAAGATTGCATGGATATATGTGGCAGTGGGAATTGAAGTAAACTACACGTGTTCGGCACAGACCAGTAAAGACAGATGCCTAGACGTAGAGCTAACGCAAACTTTGGGGAGATGATGTTATGCTGGTCTAATAATACGTGCAAACGGGCCACCGACCACAGCCACTGGTGCCAGCGACAGCAACACACGTCATATATTTGTCTGCCGTAGCGAGTGGCCGCCACCTGCTGGCAGCTACACGTGGACAGTGCGTCTATACAAAATATATGAAAAACCCGCCAGGAGGCCCTTTTACGCTGAGCCAAAAATTAAAAAAAACTAAAACCTAAATTCTTACATTTTAATAAATTGAAAACAAGTTAAAATATATAACGCCATCGGTAACTTGCTTGAATTTTCTCAATTGTTATCGGATTCATTTTCAAAACACGGAGATATTTATTTTTATTATTAACTAAAATAAATACCTAGATATACTTTATTGTATTTGATGTAAGGTAAATTATTTATTCAGATAACGGAACGAATACTGAGAATTTAAAGCAGGTCTTTCAAATCACGTGTTTTTTTCAAACCACAGTAAGAACGCCACACGGATTTTTTTAATTTTTATTTATTATTCTTTGGTCCGATGTTAATTCGGCCGTATACAGGAGTATTGATTTTGGATTTTCCCCGAAGCAATAATCTGGTATTAAGACAACAGGTAAATTCAAATAGGATATTTATATAGAAACAATGGTGAAAAATCAAGTAAACGCATTAATAATTAAGCATTGCGTTTCTTTAACCAGTGGTATAATTTATTATGCTGGAGACCAACTCTTAAGTATTTTAATCCTAAATTATTTACTCAAAATGAACTACTAAGCACTCTGAAGGAAATCTATATACTTACGTCCCACAAGCATACTATAATCTCTCAAGGTGGAGGCGTCAGAGAGAGGGTAGCCCGCAAAATTCAAATTTTCTTAAGTAAAATCATCAACCAAACTCTCTAAGTTCATGCAATTCGATTGAATGATATTTCATGACAAACTCATTCAATCGAATTGCATAAACTTAGAGGCTTAGGTTGATGATTTTAATAATTATAATTCTGTAAGTACAAACGTATTACGCTGCGAATCGTATTTTGTTCAAAAAAAGCCTGACGCTTTCACCTTGAAGCAGGACTTATTTCATCGTAGACGCGAGACGCTGCTAACTGCTGGGTAGTGTGCCGTCTCTTTTCCACAACGGCAACAGTCCTGCTTTGAGAGTTCACGAGACATGTACAGATTCGACCGCAGTATACCGTTTAATAGTCTCGGCGATATCCGTCTCCGCCCATTAAAATCCCAAAAAAACATCCAAAAAAAAATGGAAGGAATCAGGAACCAACAAACATGCAGAAATAAAAGATCTCCAAATGAGCGTAGAAGATGTTTGTCTTTCCCAAACATTCTCAGGATATAATCAATCAATGCGGCTGTTATTGTTACAGCCTCTGTTTGCTCTCCGATAACTTCTAGAGGTCAACGATATTTCTGGCCTATAATAATTTATGGACACAGAATAAATTTCATTCATGTTGATTTTATTGAAATCAAAATTTGACCTCCAATTTGAACAGTAGACGCACGAATTACACAGGACTCTATATCTATCTATACAAATAAATAAAATTGAAGTGTCTGTTTGTAATATTAAAATAACCGCTTCAGTTACGGTACATATACCAAAATATTACAATTTTTGTCGGTCTATCTGTTTGTTCCGGCTTACACTAGCAGATAATTGATGTAATAAGGAGTAACTTAGACTATTTTTATTTTAGAAAAATTTTAAAATAAAATAAAAATGCAAAGACGAAAACTAAATAAACTAAATAACTATTTTGTTAAATTCCACGCGGACGAAATCGCGGGCACAGCTAGGTAATCATATTAATATTGTTTTTTAGGAGATTGTAATAGGCATGTTTCCTAATTTTTTTTTAATGTCCGCCTTGTAGATTAATGAATTTTATTGGACACGTATTTTTTCTTTATTCCTGCAAACAAAAAATGATTAAAATCCAGAGAACGGAAATTACGCGTGACGTCACTCCTCGCTACGATTTTTTGCGAGGCGTGGCGTCATAAGCCCCTACTCCGAAACATTTAAGCGCTGTATCTTTGTAATTTTTTATTGTTTTGATAAAAGAAAAAATACGTGTCTAATATTTTTTTATTATCTAACTGACGGACTAAATAGATTTTAACTTTTCATACCCAGGAAACATCCCTATTACGAACACAAAGTACTTAACAACACGTAGCCATAACTTGTAAATTTGGAAGATAATAAGGAAGGCCTTTAACCCGCAATCGGCATAAAAATACCCTTAAAGTACTTACAGCATAGAAACAGTTTATTTTAATATCGTCGCTTATTATTTGTGTCCTGAAGATAACTAAACGAAAAAATAACTTAAAAAAAATAACCGATTGAGTCACGAATCTATAAATAGAAATTAAAAAATAAATTTCTACAGTTTTTTTTTATCAATGTACAGATTAATGCACTTGATACTTAAAAGTGCATTTACTAATGTTACTGGTCGGGCAATTAACTAATTGAATTTTCAGACTAATCGTTTCTTTGACTCATGTTTCTTTGTTTGATTAATTGAGGAATATAACCATCAAAATTACTGTTAGTGTTACAAGTGGACTTTTGCGAACTACTTATTTCATAATTAGAAATTAGTCATAACTCCGTTTACGTCTATGTGTGTTAATTATTTTTTTCCTGGACTTTAATTACTTTTTGCATACCAGCTGCTTAATATTATGGTATGGTATAATATAATTTTTTATTTGCAACGTTGATGAGCTGGACTTCTTCGACAAAAACTGGCACATCAAAACTCTGGATAGAGAGAGATGGAAGAAGGGAAAGAAAGGCCTTTGCCCCGCAGTGGGACAGAAATGGCTAGAAAAAAATTCGACGTTCCGCAAATTAACCTCATCGCCTATAATCTTAAAGGAAATGTTTAGTTACAAATATCAGCTTACTCTTTTCTGCAGTTTTTCCTTTTACCTACAGCTGAGGGGGAAAACCCAGCAAGAAATCGTAACTCAATCAACATAGAACAACAATAAGATAAGGTGTACAAAAAAATAACACAGATTTAAGTAAAAAAAACTATATACAAATGAACCAATCATCCTTAGATGGTGTAGCGAAAAGCCAAAATTCCGTCACTAGAAAGTAAAAACATCCATGGAGATGTGATAATAAGTGATGATATCGAATAAATAAAGTTTAAGGAATGTTGCAGGCTTAGGTACCATGGTTATAATAATTATGTGTATGAAATGCCAGACCCAACTAGAGTAGTCACGATTATTGCTATCACTTACAGATAGGGTATCTCTGACTATTTAGAAGAGAGCTCAATACCGCTCCACAGCCAGTTATAACGTCCAAAATTAAAATACAATAGATCTTGTTTTTCATAGTCATTTGTTTAAACGTGATGAATAAAATAATATATATCCTGACCGTATTCGGCCACAGCGACTTAGCATTTTTTATTTAATTCGAACTTCGAATATGTGCTCTCTAAATTAATAAACACAAATACTAGTAATAGGTACATACCTTGTTGCTCAACTTTCTGCGTCCTTGGATCCTCCCATTTTATATAGATCAGCGCGTACCAATTCCCTGGTGTTGGATTAGCTATCGTATACGTCCTATTTTTTCCATCTGACAGCAGTTCCACTGTGTGTACCGGCTCTCTAATGGCTGGGTCTATGAATTCTTTGGGAAAGTCGTACCCATCAGGATTAACAGCAGGGTACGAACCGTGTTTTATATTTATTATTACATCGTTTGCATCGCAAGATCCTGGAAAGAAAATGTTTAGGTTAAAAGTGCTGAAGAATGCCCACAGTTCTTAAACTAAAAATCGATGTTCATAGTATATGATAATTTTAAGGAATAGGGATGTTGACTGGGTATGAAAAGTAAAAAATATAAAGTCAGTAAGTTAGATAATAAAAAAATATAAGACACGTATTTTTTGCTTTTTAAAAATAAGTAAAGCCTAACACATAAACATAAAGACAATAAATATATAAAGAATATGGAATAAAGACATAAGCGAATCAAAGTTAGGAAGGGCCAATGACGTCACGATCTTGTACAAAACAAACGACGTCGTGATGTCAGGCGACATATCGAATCAATGTATCTGTAATTTTGAATTAATTATCAGGAAAACTAGCAAATGCCTGTTTTCTTTCAAATTATTATTATATACCGAACATGAGCATTTTAAGTGCTACAGCCACCCACACTTCTGTCTACTATTTCATGGCGTAGGCACCAACATTAAAAATAATAATATAATAATATAATATATAATATCTTGGGACATCTCACACACGGTCATCTGATCCCAAACTAGGCAGAGCCTGTGCTATGGCAACCAGACAACTGATAAACATACTTACATATTTCTAAATACATACATATTATAGATAAATGACATCCAGACACAGAACAAATGTACCTCCATTTTTTATGTTAGCACAGGCAGCCATGAAATTAAATACATCATGTGTCATCAGACGCAAAGTGTTTGTTAATAAAACTATTAAAAGAGTACTTGGTCTGCGTACTGTTGCCGGTTGGTAGCTACTGGAGCTTCCACACGCAACGGCTTGTTTTACCAATCTTTCAACACTAGTTACCGACGCGGGCTACCATATTTCTGGAACGTGTGAATGTTTAGATTTTAGTGTACTCCGCATACTCAAACACCAGGTAATAAAAACTTTAATAAGATCTTAAATTATTTAGAACAAAACGGTTTACTAACGCATATTCTCGGGATCGCCCAACTAGTTTTAGACTCAATAGGAATCCTACTGGTTAAAATCAGTTCGACTCGCGACACCATCGCAGCCGCGTAGCTCATGATTAGGGACTCCGATTGAGTCCGAAACTAGTCAGGGAGATTCCGCGTGAGAAAACCGTTTTGTTCTAAATAATTATGAGTACTCCTTACGAAAGTTATTATACAAAGATCTTGAATGTTTATTTGTCGCTATACCACAGTGACAGAGAGCACGAGACTTAACGGCGACTTAAACTATTGTTGAGTTTGAGTATTCGGTCGCAAGTTAAGCGTCTTATGGTGCTGATAGATTTGAGCATTCACTTGTAACAGAACATGGAGCATTCACCTTTTCTAAATATGTCGAACAGAAACACAAACAGACCCAAACATCGCTACGAACATTTTCACGATCATTCGAGCGAACGCTCTAGTAAATTAGTCATAAAATATATTCTTTACGAAGAATTTGCGGAACAATTACAAAATTGCTCGGCTCGACAAAAAATTCGAAGTAAATTTACTGTCCTTTCGATAGAATGCACGCTACAACGCTTCCGTTAAGTCCAGTTTTGTCTGCGTCGATAGCCGACTGGTATAGGGCACCACGCTAACTACCACTGTGCGCGACGTGCTGCGGATTCGATCCCCGCATAAAACGAACATTTGTGTGATCCATAAATGCTTGTTCTAAGTCTAGGTGTTCTTTGTACATGTGATTTGAATGTTGTACATGAGTCGTTTAAAAAAAATAAAATAAATTGTGAATAATGTTACATTCACTAGACTACTCATTAGATGTTTTTATTTTATGAATTGCATTTTTGAAAGATAAGTTCAAGTTTTTTTTTTATGTGATTTATGTAATTGGCTCCAAGCCGTGTAAATCATTAATTAAATTAAATTAAAATTAAATTACAAGCAAAGGCTCAAGTTTATCAACATCTTTAGGATTCAATCGGTCGACTACTCTATTTGTCCAGTGTAGATGTTCTAGCACAGGGTAAAAGCATTGTCAATTACATTACGGGGCTTATCTATGAGCTTATCTGTTACGCACTTGCTTTTTAGGGTTCCGTAAACAAATACCCGTATATACTGTACTAGCTGTCCCCCGCGACTTTGTTCGCGTGTTTAAGTTTTAACGGTTTTTCATTTTTGCAACATTTTTCATTTATGCTCCGCTCCTATTGGTCGTAGCGTGATGTTATATAGCCTATAGCCTTCCTCAATAAACGGACTATCCAATACAAAAAGAATTTTCAATTCGAACCAGTAGTTCCTGAGATTAGCGCGTTCAAACAAACAAACAAACTCTTCAGCTTTATAATATTAGTATAGATTTATCGATTCGCATGATTTTCCCTCTTTTCCCCCTCCCAGTTTTTTTGTAGTTTACCTACTAGTTGTTGCCTGAGTCCCAGTCGAAGTAGCCTATGTCCTTTCTTAGGATTCAAGAATATCCCATACCAAGTTTCCTCTAATTCGGTTTAGCGGTTTAGCCGTGAAAGCGTAACATCAGACAGAGTTACTTTTAAATTTATAATATTAGTTTGAATAGTATGGATATGGTTTGCGTGAATACCTTGATGGAACTAAAGTTATAATATATTGTCTAAATGTATATACATTTATAGATACACGTAATTTTCTCATCTATAAAACAGAAACTTATATATGTACAAAAAAACCGGCCAAGTGCGAGTCGGACTCGCGCACCGAGGGTTCCGTACACACCTGTAGGTATATAAGTAAAAGTTCACCCATCACTACGATCGAGTCATAGTTATGGTATGATAATTGCAAAATGAAAAAAAAAAAAATCAGAAATATTTTTTTTTATATGATGTAACTAAAAATTTACGGTTTTCGCAATTTTTCCTTTATCTGTACTATAAGACGTTACTTCGTACCAAATTTCAAGATTCTGAGTTCACGGGAAGTACCCTGTAGGTTTTGATTCCCGTGCGAGTTTCGAAAATTTGCGGAATTTTGCGGCATAAACGGGAGTATCTTTTGATCGCGTTGACTTAGAAGTTTGATTTTTTCACAGCTCCAAGAGACCATAGACTTGAGTATTTGATATGAATTTCAGCTTGATACCTCCACGCGTTCCTGAGAAAAAAGGTCTTGACAGACAGACAGACAGACAGACAGACAGACAGACAGACAGACAGACAGACAGACAGACAGACAACAAAGTGATCCTATAAGGGTTCCGTTTTTACCTTTTGAGGTACGGAACCCTAAAAATGGACAAAACAGTTAACAGCATTTACGGAACGGGATATATGCGTGTCGTTATTCATTCTCATACTTTTTTATAATATCGACTGTATAATCAATACAGTGACAGCTTATCTAGATTTTTTTATCAAAACATTATCGGCTCACATTTCGTAATCATTTTACCTAGTAGGTAGGTACTTAATTAAATATTTTGTGTATTTACGTTTTAGTGATTAAAGTTTTTGTTGATAAAAATGCAAAATAGCTGTGTATAAATATTTGCAAACGCTTGTATTCGGGTTAGAATCTACTTCTCAAATTCCGTTCCCGTTCGTAGTCCATCTAGCATTTATTTTTGGGATAATGGCCGGGACCAATAAACAAAAAACGAATCGTTTCCTTAACGAACTGTTAAAATATCAACGAGGCGTTAAAAAAAACTGTTCCTATAAAAAAATTGTAACTGTTCGTTACCCAAATAACTGACGTCTGGTTACGAACGGATGAGAGACAGCCTAGTGACGGATCGTCACGTTAACGAATAACGAATCAAAAGATATAGGATCTAGGCGTAAGACAAATGGGTTCAGCAGGAGAGAGCAAGAGTATCCATTTGAATTTATTAGAATTACAATACAAAATTATAATAGTTCAGCAGAGAGGAAGGCCATTTCTTTTGAAAAAAAAAATGTTTTATATGCTATTCCAGTTACTTTCTTTCATATACCCATAATATTAAAACAATTCGGCTTGTTTTAAGTTAAAGAGTATAAAAGGTCACAATTCCAATGACTGTCAGTTGAATTAAATTCAAGAGTAACCCCCCAAATAGGAGAATTGTAACCCTGATATCTTCTAGATAAAATAAGTCTTGTAAAAGTAATTGTGGAAACCTTATAACAAACATTAGAAAGAAAGAAAGATGGTGATTATTGGTTCTTTAATTTGACTAAAGAATAATTTTAAGAATAAAGAACATTATAATATTATATTAATATGTAGTGAAGCAGGATATTTGGGGTAAACCAAACTGCACCACGATTTTCCTCATTTCCCGACTGCATCTCTCGTTTACAATGTTGATTGAATTACTCACTTTTTATTAATAAGTTTAACGTGGTTGAACTTTACATTTTTGGCCTGCTAGTACCTAAATAGAGGACAAAGTAATTTTATACTTGCCTATTTCTGTACCAGTTTACTGAATGTTATACATGGAGATTTAAGAAAGTGGTATATCGCGTAAATTGTTTATTTCCTAATAACTAGACCAGAAAAGGTGCTTAATAAAATACCAAGCAATCTCTAGCAGCTGACAACGACGTCCTCAAAATATGTAGTCTTTTATCCATTTCGAATTCAAATAAACAACATCATTGTATGCTGTCGAAGTATTACCATAATGCTTTTACGTTTGTTAGCACCGCCATCTTAGCCACGAGTCCACGACAAGACACGAGTTTCTTTGTAACTGCCCACTATCACGCAACGATCCATGAATTGTCATTACTACAAATGCGGAAGTTTGAATTTAAGATATTTGGAAGTCAGAGGAAGGAGTCAATAGGGCAGATGAGGACAAAGACTTTTGTGAATTGCTTGGTAACCAGTTTAATATGGATCGAAGGGATTTAAAACAAATTGTATAGTGATATATCCATGCTATGGCGGTTAAGTCGTTGCCAGATGAACCACTTAACCGGGCAAAAGTAGCTTATCTGCCGCTACGTTTCTTACGAGTTTGTGGGAGTTCCGAAAGGGTTACTAAAAAGCCTTTGGTGCACTCGAGGACAAATGGAGCAACATGTTGCGGTACATGTCTTTAGCAACAACATAGAATGTCCCGAGATATTTGTCCCGGAACATTTTGCAGGCCACACTAGTCAGCCCCACAACAAAACATGGCTTTCATAAAACTCAAGAAATAGAAGTGCTACAATATTAACAAGTTGAAAGTCACGTTGCGCCCACGACATCACCCGGTTCCAAATGGCGCGACATTGATGCAATACACATGTTTTCGATCTCGGAGTGGCAAGCAACATGTCCGTCGTCTGGTAAAATGTTGCAGGGCGTGTTGCAGGTCACTGGCCATCACGTAGATTTGAGCGTTGCGCGTCATCTTGAGAAAAATTTTGTCCCCTAGTTTATTCTTGGCTTAAAAACCGACAACGCTACTCCAAGATCACTAGGTGGAGCAATGGACAGCGGTTAAACCCTCACACGATTTTCTCGCAAAATAGGGTGGATGGCTGGGTATGAACCGCCAAAAAAGGAAACACTAAGTAGGTATAATAATTATAATCAATCTGACGGATATGAAAAAAAATAGCCATCTACCCCACTCATGCTTGCGCTTTGATTAGTATATCGGTTCGAAAATAAGTATCGATAAAATAATAATATGTACGTACATAGTTTATTTTTACTTTTTATTTCTTAATACTTAAGGGCAAGTGAACCCGCGATAAAACATAGTAGATAAACCTATTATGATGCATGAACAGACTCAGGGGACGTGCGGCACTTTCGCTCTATTATTAAATTAATAACTACTCTTTTTTATACCAACTGTTATTAATGGGTTACATGAAAGTATAATAAATGTAATTTCAGCATTTATTATTATCTTGGGATCACTCACACACAGCCATTTGATCCCAAACTAGGCAGAGCCTGTATTATGGCAACCAGACTACTGATAAACATACTTATATATTTCTAAATACATACATATTATTGATAAATTACACCCAGACACAGAACAAATAATCAAACTCATCACACAAATATTTGTCCAGGGTGGGAACCCAGGGTGGGAATCGAACCCACGACTTTCGGTTTAGCAGTCAGGGTCACTAACCACTAGAACAACAGGCCAGTCAAAATTTATAATATTCATATATACCTACTGCATATATGAATATTATAATCTTATCATGCTTGAAGGGAAGCACAAGCAATTATGGCAGGCAATCCGAGATTTTATAAAGATCTATTGATTTAGCATTGAACTAACCATATTAAAAATGCCTAATTAAACAATGTTCTGAAAAGGTTAATAGGGTTATACTGTAAACATATTATGATGAGATTCAACATAATAACAACACTATTAATTTTAAAGTATCTGACATAAGTCATTAAAGATAAGACCTTTCGGAAATCAATTGCATTATATATAATATTGCGCAATTCTGTTCATACATATACGTAATTTTTGAAAAATTTCCTTTAACATTAAAATAGAGTCCCAAAGGCTCACACATAGGCCCGTTCCTTTTAATTTTTTTTATTAAAAATAACATTATACCTAATGTATAAAAATTTATACCTATTCCTCCTGGTTAAGAGTTTTATGTTTATTAGTAAAAATATACTACTAAAGTCATTGTGTCAGTCAGTCAACAAGACAGAAAATAAACATAACTTTAGTGCCTTTGTAAATTTGTTATCTTATGGTATATTTTACTAGTTTGTGTGTAAGTACATAAATTCATTATTAAATAAATAAAGTGACAAGTATATATAATCAATACAATTTTTTTTTTGTGGCATACTTGATGGGCCAGTTGGTCTAGTGGTTAGTGACCCTGACTGCTAAACTAGAGGTTGTGGGTTCGATTCCCACATAGGACAAATCTTTGTGTGATGAGCACAATCATTTGTTCTGTCTGGGTGTAATTTATCTATAATATGTATGTATTTAGAAATATATAAGTATGTTTATCAGTTGTCTGGTTGCCATAATACAGGCTCTACCTAGTTTGGGATCAGATGGCCGTGTGTGAGCTATCCTAAAATATTATTATTATTAAATACTTTTGTTACCTTGTTCGAGCATACATAATAGCCCTATTTAAGAATGCAATTGTGTAGGTGTTGACATCATATCACTGGTTTTATGAGTGCAATTGAGCTAATCAGTGCAGTTATGACCTCTTTGTGACCAGATCTATTTATAGATAAATGGCCTTATTAATAAAAATCTCGACAGTGTTTAGCAATTGCAAAGCAACTTCTTAATTCAAACCCTCTTTAGAAAATTTGAGTTAAGGACCTTCTAATCAGTTGCTAATCATTTTCAACTTTATAATAAATAATGCCAAGTCTTTAGTTAACATAGGATATGATTGTAAATTTAACTGACTTTTTTTGTGTTGAAAAATAGTAACTTACTGATTAATAATGTGTAACCTTAGTGCATGAATTAAATTAATGTTTAAAACCAATATTTAAATGAAAAGTATTTATTAACTGGATGAATACTCTAAAAATTAAGATTATTTTTATTAAAATAAGATCGACAGTGTATAATATTTATTAATAATATTTATATACATGCAAGTTTTATGTTTAAGTAGGTCTTAATCAAAGCCAAATAATAATGTATAGCTTGTTTAATAAAAAATATTGCTGTAAATAAATTAGGAAGAAAAATAATCGTGCAATACAGTTAACTTGGCACCATATGCTAAAATTAAATCAAAATAGAAATTAAAAAAGAAAGTGTTAGTGTTACCTACCAATGTTATTTAAATGCAGTTCCTCAGATTGAAATGTGAAACGAGCTTCTGTGACATCCCTCATAATAGGATAGAAAACAACAGATACAGTGCGATAACTCCTGTACATATATACATCAGTGGCGATCTGCCTAGTGACCAAATGATAATCATCTAGCAACACAGTACGAGTCCTTGTTAACTGCTCAATTATCCTTTTCCTGTTCGCATCTTCCTCAGCTTCTTTATCACCACAAATTAATCCGGTGCACACATACAATATTATAAAATTTAAACAAACTCTCATTTCGACGATTTTTCGCCTACCTGCCTACAACACGATCCAAATATAACCACACAACATTAACAGACACTAAAAGAATGCTATTTTAATTCACAACTATTTTTATAATATTTTTTCAATGTTATAAATACTTAGAAATACACTCGCGAATCGACCGACAACCGCATAATCAAATCAACCAACAAAGACAAACGTTGTGTTATGTCAATGTCAAAAAACACCTGTGTCAATCTTTTTTATAAGCCCGGTATCTCATCTTTTTAGAATTGTAGATACGTATCTTTACGATAAAATCTAATTTACACTTTCGATTTAGTTGTTATTAGACTACAGTTTTGATGATCACTTTATAGCAAACACTTTTAAAAACATATAAGATAATAACAAAGTTTACAAATAGAACGCGTTAAAACTAAACGCAGTGACAGCAAAAGCTTCGTTCAGAAATGACCCCAATGGCATTAATGTGTTGGTCTAATGAGTCAAGTGCTAGTGTTTTTAGTGCTTAGATTAAATAACTTTTCTCACTAATTTAGAATAACACTACGTAGAAAATAATATATTCGAATAATTGAAATAAAACCAAATTTATTTTTGTTCAGAACTCCCATGACTTCACCGAGTGTTGTCACAACTCAATTTACCTATACCTACCTATAAAGTAAGGAGAATAAAGTAAAACTAATAGTGATTTCTGTTAGGAATTATGTTTATACAGAAAATAAATATATATATGTTATTCCCTTTTACCATAAATGAGGGCTAACGATAAAATTGCGTACACCAGTTGGCTTAATTGACGCGTCATTTGTCAAAGCGCACCAACAAACTATGGAATTTGACATTTTCGGACATCACGTGCGACTAACGCCCCTGGCGGCAAAATTGCTAACGGTTGCCTAAATTGTATCCGTTCCTAAGAAGAACAATCTGAAAATGTCAATTTCCATTTGTTGGTCTTTGACTTGGCTTGGACAGCTGACTTGAGTTGACGCCGCCTGCCCCATGCCCGCTGCGCAGTGACGCGCCAAGGCGCCAGTGGCGCTAACTGGTGAGCGCAATAACGGTTGCCCTCAATGAATGACAGCTGTTAAACACCTGTGACGTCACCGAGTATTGCCACAACTCAAAATTACCTTTAAAGTAAGGAAAATACAGTAAAACTTAGAGTGATTTTTCCGATAGGTTTATGTTTACATTGTCGTTCTATAAGCACATGTCTAATCAAAATAATCCAGCTCTTTGTTTTACGGCAAATAAATGTCTGTATAAACTTAAGATTTTGTAAGAGTTGCCACAATTGTTGTATCTGGTTAAACTGGTACTTCTGAAGCAGTGGGGCTAGTGTCTGATACTTTACTTCATCTCTAAATTCCTTTGTTGGTTAATCGAAGGAAATCTTATTTATTGGAAATTCAAATTTATACTATCTTCACGAAGGTAATTATAATTTTTAAGTGTGGTATCACAGAAACCTTTTTGCAACAGCTAGCGAGCCCGGCGCGCGCATGTCTCGCTCATTCCTATAAAATTCAGAAGTTTGCAATAAATAATGGCTTCGACTGTAAATTCGAAGCAAACAGCGGTGAACGGTGACGTCTCGTCTATATCGTACCCGTCCAATAAATCGAAAATGGAAAATAAAGTTGCCGTTGTTTTGGGTGCTCAATGGGGTGACGAGGGAAAAGGAAAAGTGGTGGATCTATTAGCTGTAAACTGTGACATCGTGTGCCGTTGTCAGGTAATAAATCTTTGTATTGTTTTTTTTTACTAGTGATACGATATAGTTTTTTTACATATTTACTCCCTTACATTATTGTTATGGATCGACTCTCAACGGCAATGTTTATGCCTGATACTTTGAGGTTATAATTAGCACGAGAATCAACATTAACAATTGATTAAATAACTTTTTCTTATTTTCATCGACGTTATCATGTTTCGGGCTACCAAAACAGATATATTGAAGATCCTTAAGCGTTGGCGGCGCGCCAGAATTTGTTTGAAAACATGTGAACAGCGAATACAATGTTTTTGTACAAATTTTAAGAATACATGACGCGTGCCAAGTGTCTTAGCGGGAACGCCGGGAACTGCTATACGCTGGTTCAATGTTGCGTAAACTCGCCAGTTCCGGTCGTCTTATGTAACATTAATTATTTATATTTAGTTTTTTTTTTATTTAATAGGTAGTCATGTGACTAAATGGTACAGACATGTTGTATATTTATTTATACACGTAAATAGACCTTGTGTGTTTGCTAAATGTAGATTTCTGCCAAGGTCTGGGGCAATTATTGTCATAGTTACACTATTGAATGCTATGAATATTTCTAAATTCTTTGTCATCTAGACTAGTGCTCTGTCTAAATTTAAAATGCAGTATGTTTTGTTAGATTTATGGCACTGAACAATTATTTGAGAATTGCTGTTTGTTTGTAATATGTACATTGTACAGATGTAATTTATTAAAAATAGTTTAGTAAATATTTAATTTTGAAATTACAGAATAGTTAAATTGGATTTGTAATGGTTTATTGTATTTTTGTTAAATAGGTATTACACAATTTTTGATATTTCAGTTTTCACATTTCATATATCTGCCTAAAATCTAAACTAATATTATAAATGTAAAAGCAACTCTGCCCCTCTATCTATCTGTCTGTCGGATACATATTTATGGCTAAACTACACAATAAATTTTGATGAAATTTGTTATAAATTAGTTTCAACTCTAAGGAAGGACATGGGGTAGTTTTGCTGCAATAACCAACATCCATACAGACAAAACCACGGACAAAAGCTGGTTCTAAAATAAATTACAGTTGAATGTTCAATTAAAATACATTTAGCAAATGATTAATCATAAGATAATGGTAATGATGTTGAAATACTAATTAATATAACAGCTTTATCAAACAAAATAAAACAATAATGTTTGTCTTAATTACAATCTGGTTTTAACTAGATATTAATGCTGCAAACTATTATAGACTGTGACTTTACCTGTCAATTTAATAAAAAAATATTATTAATAAAACTTTATTTATGATAAAACTATTTTGAATTATTTGTTTTGTCTGCTGTAAGTAAAATTAGATAAGAATTCACTGTAAGTGACAGGGGTGAATGACCTTGTTGTGTATTTAATTTATTTATAGTTGCTACACTGAAATAAAATGGATACTGAATATTTTAATAGTCAGCTGAGGAGAATAGGGTTCCCAGTGAAATGTCAGATGAAGGACAAACTAGAAAGTGTTTGTTTCAATTACATTGTCTTACCATCTGAGGACATTCTTACTTTTAAAATCCTACTTTCTTGATTTAACAATATTAATGTATACATTTTCTTAAACTTAGTTTAAGAATAACAAATTTTATTATATTTACTAGTTGTACCCCACAGTTAAACTCGCCTTGATTTTCTCCCAAGGCTAGTAACGTGATATTAAATGGCCTATAACCTTTCTCAGGAATTGAGCTATCAAATGCAAAAGATTTTATCATATCCTATATATATATCATATAACTAGTATTTTCAGAAATTTGAGTGTTCAAACAAAAAATCTCTAGCTTTTTATATTAATATAGATTAATCTTTACTTGTGTACCTATCATTAAGAGGTGTTTATTAATCATGTTGTAAATGTTTATAGTTATGTAGGTATATTAATTATATAGGTCAAGTTCAGTAAAACAATCACTATTTCATAACAAGTTCACCAAGGAGTCTAGAATACAAAGTTTATAATACTTAAGCTGTATGTGTTTAAAAAAAATAAGTTTGCGCGCGTCATAATGCCGGAGGTGTGACCGGCGTTACTATTTTCGTCCGCATTTTACGTCAGTTATCTTTGTTGGCATATTCTGGCACTGATCTTATCCATGACCCTTTGCTCTCAACTGATTCTCCAAAAACGTTCACTATATTCGTTTATCGGTCTCTGTTTTAGGTGCATGAATGGACATACAAATTTTAGTTTACTCACACCCCATCCTCCAGAATTTGATTTAAAAACTTGGTCGAATGATTATTAGTTTCCTCAATTAAACCTTAACTAACAAACGAAGCCCAGTAAAAATTTTAGGGTAGAATCATAATTCGCCGGTTTCCACAGAAAGTTACGTATTTTGTTGTTGCGTAATTTTTTAAACCGCCATTTAAGCGAAGATAATATTAATGTAGGATGCTTCTCCGCCCAAAATCCAGAGATTTGCTAGGCATGTATAGAAAGTAAGCGAGATCAAAACTAAGCTGTTCCACGTACATAACTTAACGCCAGCTACGCAAGCTAGCTATTGATTTAAAACCAATTAATACAAAAACAGTTGCACTCCGGGAGTGCCGCCAGAAGTAAAATCTTAAACAATTACAATATATGTACATACTTATATGCAGAGGTGTTGGTAACGGTAAAAGTGTCGTGAATTCAATTGTTTTTTCCCATCTCTAAAACGCAAAACGCGCCTAAAGAAGTTTTCGCTTCAAAAATAGTTGTCAACGTTTCGATTCTAGTTAGTTCCTCCCTGTGGACAAATATTACTGAAACAATTTGATGCTCGTTCTAAGTGCAAGAGAATGAAACGTCACAATTTCAATGTATCAAGCAAGCAATCGGTCGGAATTAAATTCAAGAGTAAACCCCCTGACGGTTATTACGTTTGACTTTGTTTACTTGCTTAAGTCATGAAGTACCCTGAAAGTGTTCTACATAAGTTACTACTGAACCGATTTCAATGAAATTTGATACACACATAGTCTAGAGCCTGATAAAGAACATAGGCTTATACTTTTTGCCGCGATAACCGACATCCACGCGGGCGGAGCCGCGGGAAACAGCTAATTATATTATTATTGTTCTACATAAGTTTGTATAGCAATATATTTTATTTTCTCCTTTTTTAAAAAAACGACTCCCTTACTAATGAATTGAATCCTTTTATCGCGGGTTTACAAATTCAATTCACATACACAGAACACTCAGACTTTGAACACGCATTTGTGGATCACATAAATGTTTGTCCCATGCGGGAATCGAACCCGCAGCACGTCGCGCACAGTGGTAATTGGCGTGGTGACCTATACCACTCGGCTATTCGTGCAGTCGAATCGAATATTGCCGTTGAATAAGCAAAAATATTGTTTTTCCAGTTATCTTTATCTTACGGAAATTCGTTTGAAAGATAAGAGAACTAACCTTGGTAAATACACGATGCAACTGACGAATTTACTTTTTGTTATTTTGAAGAATATACGGTACTTCCCCTCGATCTAAATTTTACAAAAAGGGGAAGTACCGAGTAGTATAATTACTTATAGTAGTATACTTACATTCCATAAACATTTTAGAATCGTAATTATTTTATATCTTGTTCAATATTAGAGGTAATTAAACAAAAAATATTTCCAAAACATATATGAGCAAACAATGATCTTCACTTGTTATTTTATGAATCGCTATCCTTTATTTCATCAATACCATTAAAAAACCGGACAAGTGCGAGTTGGACTCGTGCATGAATGGTTCCGTGCCGTTGTACAAGATTTATGCCGACTAAATCTAAAGAAAAAAAAACTCAAAAAATTATCTTCGTTAATTTTTATTATTTGTGTTATGGCGGCAACAGAAGTACACACTGAAAATTTTAACTCTGTAACGGTTCATGGGATACAGATCGCTGACAGACATACGGACGGACAAACAAAGACGGAGGCCTAGTAATAGTCCCGTTGGCACACACCCTAAAAAGAACTTTGACGCAACTAGGACGACGAGTAGAATATCTATATTTGTTTCCTTATTCAATTGTATGCTTTGTTGCATCATATAAAGCATATATCTAATCTATTTGCAAGAGGAAACAATGTTTACCGATACTAAGTCGGTTTGTAATGTTTAGCCTAGTTTACATGTAAACATTGTACATAATTTATTGTTAAAATATCCGTTGGAGTTTACATGATGTTTAGAACAGACTAATAATTTAGAGTATCATATTGTTTTGCGGTAAACAAACAAACTTTGAAGCCTCTCAGCCTCTCTCTCTTTGAAGCACAGATTGGAAGGTTTCGAACTTACGATAAATAAATTCTCCTTAAATAAATAGTCTTAACAACGCCGCAAGTTGACGGAACTTTCTATAAGTACATTATTTTGCTAAAACTAAATTACAATAAAGATTTAGAGATAGTGTCTTTAGTTAACCATAGTCTGTATCGGACGGAAATTTTATGGTCCCATCGCTTCGTGCACGGGACATGATATACAGCCACAAAACACTTCATTTTTCGATCATATTGCGAGGGTGATCGTGCAGTGAGATCATTATCTACATAAAATGATCTAAGCTTCTCGGTAGCTAACTCGTGTACAGAGACCTTAACTTTCAGAGCTTCATTAACTTATCCAGGCGTATGTCCTTGCCCCAATTACCTTATGTAGAGCTTTTTTGGGGTAAAGTCCGGTGAAGCAGTCAAAGCCTGCGCTCAGGCTAACTGCGTAATATCTTAAAAAAAAAAAAAAGCTATTTTGGGGACTTATGTTACATCCAGACACATAGGTGCGTTTTTGTGACCTTCTTGTGATGGAATAAGAAGTCACCCGCAAAAAAGGTACATACATACAATCTAACGCCTATTATTTGAATTATTTGTTACGCAGTAACGTATGCAGAGCGAATATTTGTAATTAAATACAAATAATAGAAGGAAAAACTTATCCTCAGGCAGGACTCGAACCTGCGACCACTGGCTTGACGCGCCAGTCGCTTTACCAACTAAGCTACCGAGGTCACTACCTGTTTATACAGTAAAGAAAACGTTTTGCAATACAACAGAAGACGAGAAAATAATAGAATGTAATTGCCAACATAAAGTTTCTTATTATGGAGTTATTTGCTGTCGAC
Source organism: Diachrysia chrysitis (assembly GCA_932294365.1). Lineage (NCBI taxonomy): Eukaryota > Metazoa > Arthropoda > Insecta > Lepidoptera > Noctuidae > Diachrysia > Diachrysia chrysitis. Next base: position 8,817,925 of record OW028661.1, read on the forward strand.
AAAGCAAAGATTTTGCAAGCAGTAACTTCTTTGTTCTGATTTCGCAATGTTTATCACAATGTTTATTTGCTTCCACCGAGACAAATAGAAATCTTTTATTTACAAGGTTGCTTTCAATATTTAATTGGAATAGTATTACAAGACTTAAATATACAATACTTTACAATTGACGTGATGTTACGTAGTTGATAGATAACATAAACGTTTAGTTCTCGCGTTTTGTTAGTTGCGATATACATACAAAGCATATAATTTACCCTAGGACTACAAGATTGATATCCTTAAATTCAGCTATATTTCAGAAGGCGTTGATATGTCGATAATAAGATCACCGATATTTTTAATCAAGTTAGATGTTATTTAATTAACAAATGCATAATATTTAAAAGGATCGAAAAATATACACGGGATCTAAGAATCGTGCATCTAAGCATTTTCCCTATTGTTGCTGAAATTTTAAAGAAAATTTTTAAAAGAATTGAAATGTAAAGTTCAACCTTATTTCAATTACACATAACTCTTTTTTAAACGCGATAAAAATTTATTTTTCATTGCTACCCGGTCTTTGTCGCCTTTCCTAGGGTGGGAATTTTACAGGGTCAAAAAATTATCTAAGTTCGTCTTTCGTTGGTAAGTATATAAAAAATTACAAGCAAATAACATTACGATCTAAACATTATACAGTCTTTTCAAAATGTAGTTTCTTTGAAGCAGTGAATATTAGGAGAATCATACATGATGTGGGCACTACCAATGACTTACATATACCTCAAGGTCACACAAATATAATTGTCCAGATGAGCCGCTGTTAGCCATGTAATTACTAACAATTACACAAGTAAACTGAGGCGGGGTCTGCTCGAACCTTGACTGACCTTATCTACCCGAAGTGGTATCAATTTATATATTCCGTAGTCTCATCTATTTACCTTAGCTTGCTGGCCCACGTGAGACTTTTTGTAGGACCGAATCAGGCCGATTTCTTCTTTTATTTCTAACCGACTTTTTGTAGGACGTGTGCGGGGCGCGTTGCACTATTGTAATTAGTACGTTCTATTTTTCTCCTACAAAAAATCGGTCACCGATTAATCGGACGTGGGTGGGCAGCCTTAGGGGCGTACCATATTAAAGCCATTACTGAGTCATTTGATGCCCTTTTGACCTTTAGAAAGACTAGTATATAAACTCTGTATGTTTCGTATTACCTGCTGTTTTCATATTTTTTTGTTAATTTGTCAGTATTTTGTTTTAGAGTTCATTAATACAAAATATTTAAAATACCTGTTCCCACTCGGTGTGGGGGAAAACGATCCAGGTGGTTACTCTTTAATGAATTTCAATTCTAATACATTTATGTTTTTATTTCATTATCAAAAAAAAAATCTATTGTGTATCGGTCACCAATGGGCGGCGACCGATCGTCGGCGATCAGACTTAAAGAGCTCTGATTTTTTCTTGCAACATAATTGTACTCTTGTATTGTAAAGTACTCAATTTCGTTGAACAGTAATACAGTAGTAAATTTGATCAGTCACGGCATATTTAATTGGCGTACTGTATAAATTTTACTTAGCATTCGTTATGTTCGAGATTGTAAATTGCGTTCAGTTACTCATATTTTAAACCTACGTTAGACAAATCGAATCAACTTTATTACTTTATAATACGACGTCAATAGAGGCGTTACCAGTATCCACTGATCAACTTATGAATGATTCACTGTACCTATGAACAATGCGATATATTTAATGTGGTAGTTATAAATACAATAAAAAAAGACTCCACTCTAGACATAACAGAATATCCTTTGTTTAATATGTATTATGTCTAGTGTCTAGTATTCGACATGTTAATCTGGTCTCACATGTTCTATTTGAGACAAATCATTTTTTTTTTAATTTAATTGAATGATTTATACGGCTTGGAGCCAATTACATCAAACACATAAAAAACTTAAACTAATCATTCAAAAATGCAATTCCAAAAATAAAGACAGTTATTTCTTTTATATGTAGACCTACGCAACTTTGTCCACGTTTTACCTATAACAATAAATATGTTTTTGTAATACGAAACAAAAACTCTCTTATCATTTCCTTTTCATCTTTCTCTCTGCAAGTATAATCGCAATCATTTCAACAGTTTTAGAGATTATTCCAAACAGACTGTGAATTAATACCTTTACACCCGGTTTCTAAAACGCCGAAAAACTAAATCTGTTGTAAAATCAACTAATCACGACTGTGATTGGTTGACCAAAGGACTAACAACCAATCACAGCGCTTAACATGAGGTTTGACAGGCGATTAACTATTTTTTGTGTTGATCAGCCTTTCAGAAACCGTGGGTATTATATTAAACTAGCTGTCCCCCGCGACTTTGCCCGCGTGTTTTAGTTTCAACGGTTTTTCATTTTTGTAACATTTTTCATTTATGCTCCCGCTCCTTTTGGTTGCAGCATCATGTTATATAGCTTATAGCCTTCCCTAATTAATGGGCTATCCGACACTGAAAGATTTTTTCAAATCGGACCAGTAGTTCCTGAGATTAGCGCGTTTAAACAAACAAACAAACTCTTCAGCATAATATATTAGTAAATATAGATTAAACCTTCCTATGTATTATTTCTTTTTTTAATGTTAACTTCTTTTTTATTTGCAGGGAGGCAATAACGCCGGCCACACAGTTGTCGTTGACGGCAAAGAGTTTGACTTCCATTTGCTGCCAAGCGGTATTATCAACCAGAAATGTATCTCCGTTATCGGTAAGTAGCCCTTTTAAATTGTATATTTTCATTAGGCAATACCTAATAACGTGTCGACGATGTTTCACAAACATTCAAATCCGTACAAAGTTTACCAAACCATCCGTACATTGATATAAAATTCAAAATTATTTGTAGTTTGGTTAATAATTTTTAAATCGTGTGTCATTACACTTCCGGTATTCATTGGATTCTGTGTTTGTTAACCAGTAAAATTATTTGTGGAGGTCAGATAGGCAGTCGCTCCATATAAAATACAGTATTTAGCTAAATCCGTTAAAAAGTTAGACAGAAGAAGAGTTCATTATCTCTTACTAATGGTGTAGATTCCGGTAGATGATTGAGTATGAAAAATCAAAATCTAATTAGTTCGTCTGTTAGATAAAAAAAAATAGACTAGTACTTTTTGTTTAAAAAAAAAGTAAGCACTTAGTTGATAAAATAAATCAAAGTTCAAGAGTGGGGGCTGATGACGTTATACTTGCGTACAAAATTGTACGAAATTGTGACGTCATATGACATTTTAAATCAATGTATCTTGTGAGATTTGGGGCGACGTATAATAAGAAAAAATACGAGTATAGCATTTTTTAATAGATAGTTACTTTACTTAATCTTGGACTGAAACTAATGGAACTCTCATTACTAAAGGTACCTATGTACTTTTATATAAGTCGTCTAGTAAGTATTTAAGAACTCTACCCTAGTAGGGTTTTTAGAGCATTTGAAGTAGCTACCACTCAAAAACCTGAATATTAATAGTCACTTAAAATATTCCCTGACGTAAGATCAAAGCGTAGATTTAAAATTATGTATAAATCCCCAGAATTAGGAACTGATCCATTAGTGTTTTACTGTACCAGAAAAAAGTATTGATTGAATGACTAATTTTTTTATAAATTTTATTAAATAGCTGCTTGCCCGTTTTCGCACGGGGGTGGTGTGAGATTTTTTAAACTTTGCCATGCGTTATTATTCATTTTCTTCTATAAAAACTTTGTCCTTCAATAAGGAACATGACAAAAAAGGAATTACCTTTAGGAAGAAAGGATTTAGTGCTGTTGTTCGGAACTTAAGGAGTGACCAAGGGAAATCGGGATTCATCCTTACTAAAATTATAAATGCGAAAATAACTCTGTCGGTCTGTCGCGCCTTCACGTCAAATACTGAACGGATTTAAATGAAATTAAGTACACAGATAGTCTAGAGTCTGAGAAAGGACATAAGCTACTTTTTGTCGCGATAACCGATATCACGCGGGCGGAGCCGCTGGAAACAGTTAGTTTATATATATATAGATTTAATTTTATAGCAACTAGTTTTTTTAAATAAAAGAGTAACAATGGAAGGTAAAATAAACCACCAGTTATAATTATCTGTAGATAAAATTACATAGTTAGTACAAATCTTTAATTTATCATTAGATTTCAAAGAAATTTACAAAAAATTAACTTAATTTCCATTGTTGTGACCAGTCAATAAATAAAATACCAATACCTAGCCTTTAAAATGCCAAGGTACATCGCGTGTTAAAACTTTATTGTTTATTTATAACTCGAAAGATCACGATAAAGAACTACATTAGGTAACTAAAAGTAATAAAATATCTTATAAATTTCCCTTTGGTATGATTAAGTTATAAATCTTGGAAAAAAATAGGGATATTATATATTTTTTTTTAATTGATAGGATTCTTATTATGGAGATGTTTTCTCATATAAGGTCATAGATTCTCGTTTGTTTTTTTTTTTCTAAAATTTATGTTACCCATAGAGTTTTGCTCGTTATAAACATTCACACATTCAAATTCTAAAATTTACATTTCAAGACAACGAAGTGTATCTGTAGCTTACATTAAACCTTAAAGGGACAGAGACAGCATGAGATTTAACGGTGTCTAAATAACAATAAATTAAAAAAAAGAAAAACAATTTTTATTAAAAGGCTGATAACTCTCAAAATGCTGAACATTTTATCATAAATTAAAGCTAGCAATCTCGATCACGTCAGCTACCAAAACCACACCATAATAGGCATGTTTCCTAATTTTTTTTTAATGTCCGCCTGGTAGATTATTGAATTTTATTGGACACGTATTTTTTCTTTTTTCCTGCAAACAAAAAATGATCAAAATACAGAGAACGCAAATTACAAGTGACGTCACTCCTCGCTACAATTTTTACCAAGGCGTGGCGTCATAAGCCCCCACTCCGAAACTTTAAAGCGCTGTATCTTTGTAATTTTTTATTGTTTTGATAAACGAAAAAATACGTGTCTAATATTTTTATATTATCTAACTGACGGGCTAAATAGATTTTAACTTTTCATACCCAGTCACCATCAGACAGATAGAAAGACCGACACGTCAAATTTATAATAACCCTCTTTTTTTGAGGGGATTTAAAAATTAGATGCGTTTTACTATTCGGCCAATAATTACTTAATCTGTATTTAAGTACGTACTTACACGAAACTTGTACAAAACCTAACAATGCTTGAGATGTACATCATTATAGTTATGTAAGAAAATAGAACATAGTGCTTATTTGACCGATAACACCTTCCCGCCTAGCCTTGAGTGTTTGCCAAAAGCTTGCATCATTGTTATACTGCAAATCTTCAAATCTAGAGTACTGAGGGAAATACCGAGCTATTATTAGCCAAATAAGATAGTTAGGGGATTTAACATAAGTCTAGATAAATTATTATTGTTTAGTAAAACACAAACGCAGTGATAAAACGCAGATTTACACTCACTGGCAGAATTATCGGAACAGAAGTCCTTAAGCAAGATTCAGAATCAACTCGAACCATCTTTGTAACAGATATTTTATTTGGATAAAAGCTTTTCGTTAAACGATCAGAAAATTAAATGAATTTACAGCAAGTTAAGGTTACGTAATTTATTAATGATTAACTAAATAAAATTAACAAACAAGTTGTAAGTCGTTAATTGTCATTCCAGTTGGGGAACTTGTTCACACTATTAAATCTATAAAGTTCCCCGGCTCTAATGACACGCTATCAAGACAAATTTAATGATAATGACTAATGTAATGAAATATTATTTATCATAATTGGTTGAGTCGTTAAATAGCGTAATACGAGCGGACATACATACTGGTCAAACACATAACTATCCTTTTTTTGCGTACAGACGCCCCGGTCGGGTAAAAATACAGTATTCTCATGTTGGTTGTTTTTTATTTACTTTTGGTAGTTTCGGTTTCTACTTTTTTTATCTAAATATTGTTAGTCATACTTGCATTATAAGTTTAAGTACTATTTAGTTGGAAATAATTCACACATCCATTACACCTTATCAACGGATCGAAACATAGATAAGGAGTTCTGCGTATCAAAAGTTTAATCATATGGCAATTTGTTATGGCTTCGATAAAACTGTAAACTGTATTTCATGCAATCATCTGTATAGAAGTAAAAATCTATTTAGTCTGTTAGTTAAATAATAAAAAAATATTTAAATCATATATCTTATCTAAAAAAAAAATCAAAACTTAAGGAGAACGAGCAAAGTTCAGGAGTGTAGTTCAGGAGGTGATGACGTCACGATTTGCAGAAAACGACATTTGAAATCAAAGTATTATCGTGAGTTTTTGGCTACGTAAAATAAAGAAAAATAATACTTGTTTAATATTTTTTATTAATCTATCGGACTGACTTTTAAAATTGTTGAGTCAACATCCCAACTCTCGATAGTTTAAAAAGTTAATAATTTTGATGCATGCATTTAATTTGAATAAATCGCTGTCGTTCGCTATGCATATAATATACTTATTCGATTGAGGTTGCAAAATTAAAGAAATTCAATCGGAATAAACAAGAATGTACTTTAAAGTTTGTACTTTAAAGTAAAGTATTAACTTTTAAAGTTTGTACTTTAAAGTCTAAAGTCAGCAACAATACCTAGAGAAATAAATAATAATTTTATTTAAAAAGTTAAAAATCTTGCAACAAAATGGAGTTCATCTCGTCATAACAGTATTAAAAGTAAGGTGCTTAATAGATAAATTAGTGGCTAAAACTAATTATATAATATAATAATATTATGTGCAATTAGTTTTTACAATGGCTCGGAAAATTAAATGTAGTTTTGTGTGATCTAAGTTTTTTTATAACCTATGCTACAGAACATCAATTTACAATTATAAATATCTAGCTTAGCACAGTGCGCTTTGCTTCAAATAAAAAATACTACAATTTGACCTATGGTTCAAAAGATGAAAATCATTGGCACTAGCGCCACCGTCAAGTCTAGTTGTCAAGTCGCCCTTTAAATGTGTGCAAAGTTTCAAATCAATTGGGCTAATGGTTCTCGAGTTTTAGGTAAACATACATACACACATACATTCTCTTTAGTAGATAACATTTACATAAAAAATACCAATAAATAAACATGTATTTCCTAACGACTAAAGCATTTAGATAAAAAGATGAATAAGACATAAAATTATATAAAACAAAACTTCGCGTGTCTAATGATTTACAAATTGAATAACTTGTAACAAAACAAAATATGCAAATTGTATCACGGAAAAAAAATACAAAATTCGTGACATCAGTTATGAAGCTCTGTACCAGGTACGGTCTTCAAAATCATTGTATTAATAGGTTTATATAACGACCATATTATTTTCAGGGTACCTAACCTTGAAAATAACATTGCACGAAGATGTTTAGCTTTATTTTGTTGACGTTACTCCTTTAATGCACGGTAACTGTCATGACATTTACCGTTACATAACATGATAGCAAATTTTAGACTTGTTTACAGATGTAATGAGTGTTGGTTTGACAAGTTGTTTATTGCGGATGTTTTTTGGATATGTGAACATAGACAAGCATAGAGCGTGCGCATCGCTAGTAGCTCCTTATGCCAAACGTAAGGTTAACTATTTAACATTTTTAATTAAATGTACTACGCTCGTTAACTAATTTATGTGATTTTCAGTTGATGAATTATGAATGGTGATTTTATTCTCTCATATTTTTTTTTTTTTAGTAGATAGACAAAGTGGAATGTAAGATAGGATAGGAAAACATAGAGTCACCAATACTTCTAAATTTACAATTGATTACACATAAGTGTAAACAAAACGGTAAAAGGTAGCTTAAAGTTAGCTAGTGCTAAGAACATGTTGACCAGAAATCAAATATAATGGTAACATTTTTCCCCAGGAAACGGCGTGGTGATCCACCTGCCAGGTCTTTTCGAGGAGTTGAAGAAGAACGAGCTGAAAGGCATGGAGGGCTGGCAAGACCGGCTCATCATCTCCGACAGAGCTCACCTGGTCTTCGACATGCAACAACAGGTAAATTGAAACTTATTGCAATAGACTTAAGAATTACTCTTGTAAGTTGGATCCTTTATAAATTTTGAACTTTAGAATTTCGGGGTTTCATTTAGGATATTTTTTGTAATCGAATAGAATTGGATATTTTGTAAGAGTAATAGCTTCTATGAAAAGCTCTATGTATTGTTTTTTTTTGGTCAATATTTATAAAAACACCTCGACGGTGTTTAAAAACTTCTTTGCAGTTTCTAAATTAAAATTCTCTATAGAAAACTTGAAATAAGTATCTGCTAATTAGTTGCTAAACACCGTCAATATTTTTATTAACCAATTGATTCTGAGTTGTACCTCGTTGAACTAAAGGTTAAAGATCGTATATCATCAAACTTCTTCATACAAAAGTAGACTCTAAACATAAAGAAAAGGGTTCAAATCAAGTGGAGGTAGTGCGGCGACTTTTTGCCGCTCAGGGTTTGACTGAGATTTGGCTGTCACGTCATGCGAGGTGACCGATCGCCGCTTGGGTACATGTGGGTTAATGAAGCACTTTATATCTACGACTATTTATAGAAAAAGCTAAGTCAGGTGACTAAATACACGATATGCATAATTTAGTCTAAATCATGTACTTATTATTATTCATGTACCGGCTTAATAGTTCCCAGACCTATATTTAGTACTTGGTCAGTGATATAACGTCAGTGATAATGAGGGCAATACCCTATCTTTCAAACAGTTGTCGTCGGTCTATTCCAAGGCCAGGACTTTGGACTTTAGTGTTTCTTTGAAATGAAGAGGTTATAGAAACCACAGTCAGGGTTCATTCAAGTTTACAGGGAAGTTAAGGTTATGGGGAGATAATACCCACTATACTCAACAATGGATAGTGAAAATTATAAACAGGATGTTGCCGAAAGGGTATATTATGCTGTTTAAAAAATATGTGTTTACAATATTTTTGTTAGTCTAAGTTAGATCCCACTGCTGGGCAAAGGCCTCCCCTCTCCTTTTCCAAACCTTCCTGTCTTTTGCGATTTCTGGCCACGTGCGCCCCGCATATCAGACAAGATCATCACTTCACCTTCGCCGCGGTCAAACTCGACGGCGACGTCCGTCTTCCGGCGTCCAGTGGGTGACGATCTTTGCCCATTGGTCTGGCTCCCTTCGCGCGACGTGACCAGCACACTCCCACATAAGGCTGGCTGTTTTTTCTCCGACATCCGTTATTTGAGTTATGGAGCGCAGCGTCGTTTGGCATTAAGTTGCCATAATTATTAATTCTCTTACGTAATAAAATTACTTGCAACATTTAGGTACGCACAACACAGTATTGTGCTCAAACGCTTCGCTACGCATAACGCAACTTTGTAACAAATTGAGTCACATATTTCTGGCTCATTCCAACCCTTTGCAGAATTCATAATTGATTGCATCATCACTCGGGGAATTCTGCACAATGCTATAGACAAACAATAACGTTCTTTTATTAGTCGCGCTATCGGACCGCGAATAAAACTCTTATTAACGGAAATGGAAACATGAATGTAATGTGATTTAATCTTGACTCTGATTAGTATTTAAAAATTGTTTTGTTGCAAAATGGATTCCGTTGTGCATTTGAATCGGAATCATTCTGATCTGATAAGGTTATCTACCCATCCTAACAGTACTTTGACTAGGTAAGTATATCGAAATATTACTTAACCACGCTTTTGTAACTTGCCAAAATTGCTGGGGCCTAATCAGCAAATATTCGTCTACCCACTTTGGTCTTTTCATTGCTTCTAATGCAGTTTTCAGACAAGAAGCTTTTTAAAAAAGGTTTATGGTAAATTATTTCTAAAACAAATAAAATAAACATGCAATTTTATGTAATTTTTAATTTGAAAAAATAAAATGAAGTTTTCACCCAACTATTTCACGCATTGCAATGGATTTATATGTCCTGGCTTTTGGAGTTACGACCTTGTCATTTTTGATAGACTGCATTGTTAAACATATTACCATAATCGGAATGATGCGGAAATATTTATGGTAGTACACTCAGTCTGAGAATTTATGTTACCCATTTAAATTCCAATACAAATCAATGCACAAGTTGACATGAACGTTTTATTGAGAGATTCTTATGTTTACGTGTCATGCTGTATAGGTATTTGTGTAGATTTTTTGTCTATAGGTGAGAAATAAAATTGTTTAGTGCTTGACGATGCATTGCTTGTCGTATGGTTGTTTAAAACCTATCTTCACTTGCGTTTTTTGGAAATATTAAGACGGGCGAAGGTGAGACAGACAGTTTGAAAGCCGACCTTAATATGGTTTGGAAATAAGCATAATGAAACGAAATAATGAGATCATTTATACTGTAACTAGGATAATTTTTTAACTTGCTGGAGACAACATTTCCTAGCTGGCTACGTACGCTGAAAAGAAATGTCGAAACAAACTCAGGGGAAACTTTGCACATATGACATAAGCAGGGCTGGAAAAAATCCATAAAAAAAACATCTGTTTCGAAACAGTATTAACTAACGAAAAGATGCTTCTTCTTCCGCCTAGCCTTTTCCCAAGCTACGTTAAGGTCGGCTTCCAGTCTTTCCAGATTCAGCTGAATACCGTATTTTACATGGAGCGACTGCCTATCTGACCTCCATAACCCATTTTATTGGGTAACACAGTAACCCTAGGTAAGTCTGGTTGTCAGAATTGCAATAACTTAACGCCAGTCAAAGATCAACGTGTGATAGTGGAGGCTAACGGCTTAATGTGCTTTCCGGGGCACGGAGGGGTCTCGGTATGTTTACATATGATCACCCATCCACGGAACAACCGCGGCGAGCGCGGCTTATCCTGTATTATCGGTCAAACGAGCCCCTAACGATAAGATTCAATTTCAAATAATATACCAAAAACAAATAACTTTATTCAGCTCGTAATTTATAGTTTTATAACTGAATAGTTTAATGAAGATAGAATGACGCATTAGCGCATGATTTTGCGCGAAAACACTGACGTCATTCGCGGTCAAGGATTTGTGAGACTATGTTCTAACTTTATGATACTGTGACTTTAGAAAAGATATCTTTGATATCTTTGTATTGTTTTAGAAACATGATTGGTCTAGTGCAGGGGTTCCCAAACGTATTTTGTCTACTGCCCACTTTGAGAATTAATTATATTTTAGCGTCCACATTTTTTCACCTACTTATAATTATAAGTGGTTAAAACCACTATAACTTCAAATTAAATTTATTAGTGTGAGCTATATTAGCGGAGATTCGATTTTATTTCTGGGTCTCTTAGCGCCCCCCTTTTGGCCTGCAGCGCCCACAAGGGGGCGTTATCGCCCACTTTGGGAAAGGCTGGTCTAGTGGTTGAGGAACAGAGCTATGCAGACAGTTATAACCATATCTTTTTTTCATTACTGGATTAAGTATGTTGGAAATACTTTGTACTTTTTGAAGATTTGGGACTAGGTTTTCATATGCCTATCTTTGTTACCAAATAATATCTTAACTAATTAATTATAAGTTGTAAAACTATAGCTTACATCATCTCTGATTAATATAAATAATAGGTAATGTAATAATACCGGCCTTTAAATGACCCACAGCTGGGCACCGGCCTCTTCTCATGTAGAGAAGTAATAAGCATTGATTACCACGCTTGCTCATTGCGGGTTGGCGATGAAAGATTTCAGTTATTTGAATCCAGGTTTCTACACGATGTTTTACTTTTCCGATTGTCAATAATGTTCTTTTTAATTAAGAAAGTTCATATTATTATAACTTGAAAAAGTCAAATTGGTACTTGCCTGTATTTGATTCGAACCTGCAACCTTATGCACAGATATTTGTTTATTTTGGACCGCTAGGCCACGCATGACATATTTGACTGGTATATACATACATATACAAATGGTCGACAATTTAAAAGACCTGCTCCCCAAGACAAGTGACATTTCGACCTAGCGCTTTTCGATTCGTTCAAATGCATGGAAGTGACACGACCTTCGTGTTCGAGTGGCGTACACACCGGTTTTCAAGGTGTCGCCAGCTCTGAGGTCCCGGGTTCGATCCCCGGCCGGGTCAATGTAGAAAACCACTTTTCTATATCGTCTCGGGTCTGGGTGTTTGTGGAATCTTCGTTGTCTCTGAATTCCATAACACAAGTGCTTTAGCTACTTACTTTGGATTCAGAGCAATGTATGTGATGTTGTCCACATTTATTTATTTATTTATAGTGACAAGTCCAAGTCACGTGACTTATCGAAACGAAATGTCATTTCCATACATTTAATGTCATTTAAGCGGTTTCCATCATCGTTAACGCTTGTGGAAATGTCTAGGGGGGATGGACGTGTCCTGTTTACACGTGTGTCTACTTTTGCAGATTAATTAGTTACCCCTTCTAACAGTTTAAATAAATGTAAATAAGGTGTTTAAGATAAATAAATTATGTACAGTTCAATGAATAGCCGAAACAAATTATTCAGAAATGATAAAGAATGGTCAAGAAATTTTACGGTATTTAATTTGGCACGTGTAAATAACAAGTTATGAATACTCTCACTAAATGCTGTATACCCATGCAGCCACCGATGGCCAGTAACCGCGACTTAACTTTTTGATATATTTACAAGGAGACATATAAGTTTGACGTGTCTGTCTATGCATCTGTGTCTATCCGTGGCATCGTAGCTGCTAAACGAATGGACCAATTATAATGTGGATGTATGCTACGTTTTGTAAAACCTACCGACCCACCGCCTATTACGTAAATCAAAACGATATTCACAAGTGTATTTAGAAGTCACGCCCCATGACGTAGTTATGTGTTCATCAGTTAAACACACATGATATTATCTGAGACACGTGTTCAACAAACCTGGCATTATACCTACATTGAGTGTTTACGGTATTGATAATAAGTAACTAAAGTCATGATAACATAGTATTACATTGCGTTGAAAGTTCTTTGCCTTTTGACAAATGCCTGGTACGAATATTTAAAAAACGAATTCGTTTGGCTAACGGCCGGTTGAATTTTTTAATCAAAACGAAGTTAATTCTACCGTCCGTTAACCGAACTAATCTTTTTTTTTTAATATAGGAACTGGCCAATGGTGTTTATTGATCACCTTTCGGCCGGTTCATTTTATGTTTTAACTAGCTGTGCCCGCAGCTTCGCTATAGATCCTACCTACCTACCTGCCTACATACTTACCGATTTTCTCATTCTATTTCTCTATTCTCCTATTTTTTGAACTGAGATTAAAAAAAATGTTTAGTTTTTTATTTTCTTTTACACAAAACTTGTTCTGAAAATATCGAACAGAAAAAGAAGAATTATCTAATTTGGTTTAGTCGTTCGGAAGTTGTGCGAGTAAATACATAAATATATTTCATAAACCATAAAACCTCAAATGAATGATATTTTAAAGATTTTTCCTTCAAATTTTTCCTTTTTTTTATTCCTTATCGGTAAAAACGATCTGAAAATAAATGAAGACATTTATTTACGTCATCCGCTTAGTAATTGCATCAACCGCCATGGCTGTTATCAAAATGAAAACAGATGTACCATTTCATAACTTATTCCTGTATTTACTTAACCACTTCATATATATAATCCTAGAGTTTATATATACATAGTTTATTCAACGATAGAGCGAATCAATTTAATTTGAACCTTATTTCATTCACATTAAGTCACACGAATCGTCATCATTTATGTGATAATGTCACAGTTATGATAGGTATGCTAATGAGGATATTAGTAATTGTTACGTAGATGCTGTGACCGAGTAGGAAGTGATACATTAAAATATCCTGCATAGAATATCAGTTATGTGTTTATTGCTCAATAAAACGCCTATCGTATGTACTCCTCCTAATGTCATTGTGACTTCAACTTACATAATTAATAATATATCTCGGGACAACTCACACACGGCCATCTGATCCCAAACTAGACAGAGCCTGTATTAAGTAAACGATAATGTTTATTTTCCAGGTGGATGGTCTTCAAGAAGCAGAGAAGGGCAAGAACTCGTTAGGAACCACAAAGAAGGGCATCGGCCCGACCTACTCGTCGAAGGCTACCCGCAACGGACTCCGAATAGGAGACCTGCTCGGTGACTTCGCAGTCTTTGAGGAAAAGTAAGTTCAGAAATGTACCTAATCTGCCGATTTTAACTTGTGACTACTGTAATAAATTTTTGTACACCTGATGAAAGAGGGATGTGTCAAGATTAACCTTTTGTAGGTAGCGGATAAAGATATTGTATTAAAAATAAAGAAGGCTTGTGGCGTGATAATGTCGATAATCATAAGTCGATGAACGCCGGCTGCACGCACGAAAAAGCATCACTTTCCGCCTGAGCCGACCGTGCAAGCGAGAGCGCCGAACAAGCGATAGAGAAGCACGATCGTCCTAAACGTTGGGCTTGTGACGTTATCACGTAAAACTATTGTCTGTAAACCGACTTTACAGACAACCAATTTTTTGATTTTTTGTTAATTTGGTACTTCATTCAATATAGAAAGCATTCGATTATTTTTTTATTAAATATTATTAATTTTACATATTATATTGTTATTATAATTTAGTTTTATCGCAATGGAAGCGTTACTTAGATCTGAACAAGGCTTACTGTATTACTTATCGCATTAATTTATCAAAACCATCAATGTCAGTATAGAAAAGAAATCTTTAATTGAAGAAGGTCGGGGAAATGGAATGAAAGAAAATAATAAATTCTATAGGTAACTCGGAAAATATATATTTACTTTTACATGTCAATACATAATTATTTTTTGAGCTCGCTGTAGGCGACATTACCTAGCTAAATACACTAAGAAGAAATGTCAAAACAAACCCAGGAGTCAGGTCAGAGCATAGACTAGCCTTTTGATACACCAACTCGAGGGATTTGAAAAATTCTTTCATCAGTCTGCACATTTAAGCGCATAAAATCCGCCAAAGAAAGAACCAGATCAGTCTGAGCAAGCCTGTGTTAACAGGCGGCACGTATGCCTCGACTAACTCATGCAGCTGAACCATTTTCGAGTGATAAACATTGCGAATTTATCACAAAATTAAAACAAATGCTGAGACCAAAAATCAATTGCGTAATCTGATAAAACCCGTGTCGTACACATGATACAGTGATGATTATTAATCAGCATATTATTACAAGCCAGTTTTATTGCATAAAAAATATACTAAATGGTTATCTTAACTGCAAATCACTCCCTGAGAAACTTCCTACAAAGTGGTAATAATTTTGTAAATGATAAGAATCTGCGCATTATTTGACATAAACATACATCTACTATCGATATTTTATGTAAGACAACGTTGTAAGTCAAGAACTGACTATTACGATATTTGATTCTATAGATTTGTCTCCGACCCGAATAACTGCCAAAACATGGTAAAAAGTTAATGTCTTACAGGACCTGGAACTACTTAGGCGGGTAAACACAACATTAATTTATTATACACAAAAATCTTCCTCTTGAATCACTCTATCTGTTGGTGCATTCAAATCAGTTGCGTAGTTTAAAAGATTAAGCGTACAAACACCGGGAGCGACAATATTTTATACTATCAAAAGATATGGCCTGAAAGAGTTTAAATACCATTTCAAGGTAAATTGAGAGTTACAATGGATATTTGAAATGTAAATTGTGAATGAATAAACCTCTTACTACTAATAAATAGACGATAATGAATAAAACAATGATAAATAATTGATAAAAGTTGACCATGATGATATCAGCCTGTCTAAAAAATATAAATTAAAACATCTGCAATTTATTAGATTCGTTACTCTTTTTGTGAAGAACACGAAATGAATAAATTGTAATATAATAATCATCTTTAACTCACACACAGCCATAAACGGCTTACCAGCTTACTGATAAACATCCTTACTGCTATTTTAATTTCACGGCTGAACTGCCGACTTGGATGAAATGCGGTAACTTTGTAAGCTTGGATCCTAAGAAAGGTCACAGGCTAACCGACACCCACGCGGGCGAAGCCGCGGGCAACAGCTAGTACTTATATATTTCTACATATCTTCGAAGGATTGCCTGCCGTTGGCCATAATCATCACACAAAAATTACTAACTCCTCTTCACCTTGTTTCAGATTCCGTACCCTCGCAGCAAACTACAAGCGCATGTTCCCCTCCTTGGAGGTAGACATTGACGCAGAGCTCGCTCGCTACCAGGTCTTCGCGACTAAGATCAGACCTATGGTACGGGACACTGTCTCCTACTTGCATAAAGCTATTGGAGAAGGCAAGAAGATTTTAGTCGAAGGTGCTAACGCGGCCATGTTGGATATTGACTTTGGTAAGTACATACCATTATCATTTATGCTTGGGTTCTTTATTCGAATAATGATTCGTTTCACTTACGGACGCAGAATTTTCGGAACAAAACGAAGAAAATTCTACATTTCGTAAGCAGAACGAATCTATACTAATATATAAAGCTGAGGAGTTTGTTTGTTTGTTTGTTTGTTTGTTTGAACGCGCTAATCTCAGGAACTACTGGTTCGAATTGAAAAAATCTTTTTGTATTGGATAGTCCGTTTATTGAGGAAGGCTATAGGCTATATAACATCACGCTACGACCAATAGGAGCGGAGCATAAATGAAAAATGTTGCAAAAATGAAAAACCGTTGAAACTAAAACACGCGAACAAAGTCGCGGGGGACAGCTAGTCGTTTATATGTTTTGATGTCTTTTATATAGGAACCGGCCATTAGAGTATATTATTTTTCCTTTTATTTTTCAAATATGTGTAGTCTAAAGCCATTGTTATGAAACGAATCTGTATTGTCCAATAAATGGACCTGTGGAAGGCATAAAAGCAAGCTCCAGGTTAAGTAAGTAGCTGTATCTGGCGCGACTGCAGACTGATTCTAAAATGGCTTCGGAAAAGTCATCGCAGAAAAATATTTAAAGCCTGTGTAAATGAAATTTAATTAAACAAATAAAATTACTAATAATATAAATGCGAAAGTTTGAATGAATAGATGCATGTTTGTTACTCAATCACGATAAAACGGCTCAACGGGTTTGAATGAAATTTGGTACATAGATAGTTTATTACCTGGAATAGCGCTTAGGCCTCTTTTTATTATAATCATTATCACCGTTTTTCATCAACTCGCGTTAACCGCTAGACGCAGGTAGTTTTCCATATCTCTAAATGTACTTATTCCAGGCGCTTAAGAAACTTTAGAAATAGATTTACTTTTTAAGGATAAAACTAATCAGATATAATAAACCTGAAGATAGGATTACTACACGAATTATGATGTAATTAAACAGAGGATTAGTTAATCCTGGATTTAAATGACGAAGTGTCAATCTTATCTAAATCGACATAATTAAGAAACGTGGTGTTCGTTAGAAAGAATGATAAGACAAAGCTATACTTTGTTGATGATAATTATCTGTATAATCCTGTTAGTGTAGTATTTGTTTATTTATTTAACTTAATTTTAACTACAATTTTGACGGGCCTGTTGGTCTAGTGGTTAGTGACCCTGACTGCTAAACCGGAGGTCGTGGGTTCGATTCCCACCCAGGACGAATCTTTGTGTGATGAGCACGTATTATGTATGTATTTAGAAATATATAAGTATGTTTATCAGTTGTCTGGTTGCCATAGCACAGGTTCTGCCTAGTTTGGGATCAGATGACCGTGTGTGAGATGTCCCAAGATATTAAAAAAAAAAAAAAAAATATACAAATATTCGCTCCGCATGCGTTAATGCGTAACAAATAATAAAATAATAAAGTATTGGGCTCTATCATCTCTCGGGCTTCTGAATTAATCCATTGTTTATCGGTTGTCGGTGAAACCAAACGAAAGATTGGTTCACTAGATGGCTCATACGTCGCCCCAAAGACGTGATCTCTGTAGCATAGTTGGTAAGCCGACTAATGCATTGAATCGGTAATCGCAGGTTCGAGTCCTGCCTGAGGTTTAAACTCCTTTCTACTTGTCTTTCATAATTTTTTATCGTATGTTTTTTTCTTATTTCGACCAGTGACAATGATATTGTATATGTATATAGAAATGAAATAGGATAATGTTATTAGCTTGCATTCTGAGAACTCGAACACTTCCTAATTTAGGAAGTTTCTCTTTTATTTCCGGGCTTATCCTATATTTTGTACTATTCATCAGTACAGCTTGACAACATTTTGACATATACCAGAGTTATTAGATTTTAAACGTCGGTAACTATGAAGGTAACATATCTTGTATGTTATATCTTTGGCCAGTGATTTCATGTTAATAAACTCTTTTGTTTGCATACATTCTGTCTACCCTTTTTTCTCCGGATTTTGTAATTACACATTATTTACATACTTTTTATGCTCCTTTTACATGTTCTAGTCCAAAATATATAATAATTGACTCTAATGGTTTTCCAGGAACCTACCCGTACGTGACGTCATCGAACTGCAGCATCGGCGGCGTGTGCACTGGTCTCGGCCTACCGCCGCTCGTCATCGGCGAGGTGCTCGGCGTAGTGAAGGCCTACACCACCCGCGTCGGCGATGGACCCTTCCCTACCGAGCTGCATGATGTAAGCATACTTGTATTCAGACTTGGGAAGATTAAGAGCGGAATAGTCTATTTTTGGGATCAAATGGATCCATAATCAAAATGAGTCGGTGACCTCCAATATGTTCGCGAGAATATTATATAATTATGTAAATTATTATTTTTTTTCTCTCTCTTTATGTTGTTCATTTTTTATTTTTGTTTTGTGCTTAAGGCATCAGACCCTTTGTAAATGTGTCGACAATGTAATTCGAAGTAAAATGTACGACTTCATTTTTATTTTTATTTTATTCGTCCATTTTGGAGGTCATATTTGACTAAGTACGTTTTGTCGCATATTTTAAAATAATTTTATTTTTTTAATGTTGTATGTACATATTACCGTTTTTTTAAAAGAGTAATCTATGGAGTTTTTTTGCCGGTTCTTCTCCATAGGAGTGACATTTTGGAAACGAACGTTTTGAAAGTGCCTGAAAAGGCTTACTTGAAATAACAAATATTTTGATTTTGATTTTTGATGTAGAGTAGAGTGGGTTTAACAGTTGTGTGGTTGCAGGAGACGGGGCGACTGCTGCAGGAGCGCGGGCACGAGGTGGGCGTGACGACGCGGCGCGTGCGGCGCTGCGGCTGGCTCGACCTCGTCGTCGTGCGCTACACCGCCATGGTCAACGGCTACACCGCGTACGTCACTCTCCTCTCTAGCATAGTGCACGGCCAGCAGACAGGAGCTCGAGGCAGTTCATCATAATAACACCCTGTCAGAGCTGATGCACACGATGCATTACGTAAAACACTAGACAACCCAATTACCTTTTTTTGCACCGACAAAACGCATTTGCACAGCACCCTCTGTAGACAGAAGGGAAGTTATGGTGTCAAGATTTGACGACCTCCGTGGTCGAGTGGCGTACACACCGGTTTTCAAGGTGTCGACAGCTCTGAGGTCCCGGGTTCGATCCCCGGCCGGGTCAATGTAGAAAACCACTTTTCTACATTGTCCCGGGTCTGGGTGTTTGTGGTACCTTCGTTGTCTCTGAATTCAAAAACACAAGTACTTCAGCTACTTACTTTGGGTTCAGAGCAATGTATGTGATGTTGTCCACATTTATAAAAAAAAAAAAAACCCTCCTAGTACATACTAGGTAGGTATGTACCCGAAACCAACCGTAACCAATATAAAAGTTTGGTATAATTTCGGATAGGAACATTTATAAAAAAAAAAAAAACCCTCCTAGTACATACTAGGTAGGTATGTACCCGAAACCAACCGTAACCAATATAAAAGTTTGGTATAATTTCGGATAGGATACGAAACAAATTATAACAGGCCAGCCAAAACTGATAAATTATTCAAAAAATCTAATATCCATATCTGAAAGTATTAGATAATCCAAAATAATTTTATGATTAATTTAAATTTATAATAAAAAATATTGATTTTCCAGGATTTGCCTTACAAAGATGGACATCCTTGACACATTGAAGGAGATCAAGATTGGTGTCGCGTACAAGTTGAACGGCAAGAAGATTGAATACTTCCCTTCATCGATGACAGAGCTCAGCAATGTTGAGGTAAATAACACCGAATTATTATCTATATATTGATAGTGACTGCACGGATAGCCGAGTAGTTTAGGCCACCGCGCCGATTACGCCGTGCGCGCCGTGCTGCGGGCTCGATCTCCGCATGGAACAAGCATTTGTAAGATCCACAAATTCTTCCAAAGCTTTGTCTGGATGTTCTTTGTGCATGTGAATTGAATGTTTGTAAAAGTCCCCGTGACACAAGGATTTAATATCATAGTGCGGGAGTCGACTTTTAAGAAAAAAAAAATCGTGTTCCGTTTGATGTTATGAAACAAACGTAATTTTTTTATATTGTTTAATTGTAAGCATACTTCCTAAAACTCTATGACTATAACTATAACTATGTGTGGCATATAAATTTTGAACGCAGTATATATTTTAGGTGCAAACTCCTCATTTCAATCTACTGTTCCTCTTCTGATAGCACTGGTGCTATCGTGTAGTAAATATATACTTTATATAAACGCATATGCAGTCCCTTTGCCATAGATCCTTAGCAGATGTCCTGCACTAGCTGTCTTACTTCAAAGGTCGGAGAGGCTTCTGTAAAAAAAAAATGATTTATGTCCGTCCGTGATCTGAAAGACCGACATCAGTAGTTGTCATGTGTCGAAGTTAATAGCTGCCCTGTAACACTAAGGGTTGGTTTAAACCGTCTGTTATCGTAAGTCCGTACGTCAACGTTAACTCAGTATGAAATTCTCATACAAGCGGCCATATTTGACGTTAACAGACATGTCAACGTATGTTGAAGCAACCAGCCCTAAGAAATTTTACATAATATATATTAAAAAGAATTGCTGTTCGTTAGTCTCGCTAAAATTCAAGAAAGGCGGGGCCGATTTGAGTATTTCTTTTTTTACTTTGTTCGCTAGAATACAGGAAAAGTTTAAAAACAAAAAAAATAAGTAGGGTAGGTAGGGTAGGAAGAGTAGGTTAGGGTAGGGTAGGTAGTCACTTGACTGGAGCGAGGCCGCGAGCACAGCTAGTGTTATATCATTAATTTAATTCACCAGGTGGAGTACATAACAGTCCCGGGCTGGGCGTGCAGTATAGAGGACGTGCGGCAGTTGGACAAGCTGCCCGAGCAGGCCCGCCTCTACGTCAAGGTCATCGAGGACTTCCTGCAAATACCTGGTGAGTGAGATAATACTGATGACATTGTACACTGACTAGTACTGTTGACAAAGTCATATAAAATATGATTTGTTAGCGCAAACTGAGTATTACAATGAAAGCGGAGTGGATATGAAAAGGAAATATCTATTTAGTCCACCAAAAAAAAACTCGTATTTTTTCCTTTTATCAAATCAATGATAAATTACTAAAGTTGAAACGCTTTAAAGTTCTGGAGTTGGGGCTTGTGACGTTACGTGTGGGTAAAAATTGTATCCACAAGTGACGTCACGCGACATTTCCATTCACTGTATAGTCCTCTATATATATCTCTATATTCTTTTAATTAAACAAACGATGACGTTTGTTTAATTAAAAGAATAAAAATATTTGTCTAATATTTTTTTAATATCTATGTGACGTGTTCATAAAAAAAAATAGTCCGCTCCCCTATTGTTATTCCTGAATCTCTTTTTGTTTACATGTTTGACAAAATACCGAACGCATTCTAGTTCAGTTTAATCTATACTATATTAATATATAAAGCTGAAGAGTTTGTTTGTTTGAACGCGCTAATCTCAGGAACTACTGGTCCGATTTGAAAAATTATTTCAGTGTTAGATAGTCCATTTATTGAGGAAGGCTAGAAGCTATATAACATTACGCTGCGAACAAAAGGAGCGGAGCATAAATGAAAAATGTTGCAAAAATGAAAAACGGACAAAGTCACGGGGGTCAGCTAGTTTCGATTATACTTTGATATGGTTGAAACTTGATGATCAGATCAACAAACAAACTAAACATATACACCAGGTTATTTTAATAACGTAAACAATGGTGCACTATGATGTCACTACTTCCCATTCTGGCAATGTTTCAATTCAAACAATTTTAATGAGGAGTTAATTGGTGCAGTTTGCATGTAGGCGTCATATAAATGTTATGTTGAAGAACAGATATACTGTTACATAACTATGTTTCTTTAAATTCAATGTTGTTTCTGCTTTAAATGTTTTTCATTCGCCCTTTAATTGATATTAACAAGACTAAATATATGCGTTGCAGGAGATGTAATTTCGTACATCATTTAATATTCTATGTATTAATCCATTGTATCTCAAGATCTTCACATGTTTTATAAATAAAATGTGCATGATATATTCCCATTATTATAGATTTTAAAGTTATGCGAGCATTGCAGCAGAATTTAAGATTTAGCTTCTATTGTAAAGCCTTTTTCTTACTATATCAAGGTTGGTTTCAAATTTTATCAGATACAGATAAAAAGAGTATGCACGATTTTTTTATTTGCCTAATTTTTCAGTTACACCGTCTTAACTCTATAAAATGTAACATCATAATAAAAAAAAAGCAACAAATAACAGGCGCCATCTTTTCGGCCTTTCATTACAAATTTTGACGTCAAAATGAAGTCTGAGTCAATGTTAATGGGAATAATAACACTTATGTAGCACGTACTGTGACGACATATTAGGTCCGACCAATGGCGTCGCATTTTGATTATTCATAATTCCCGCGTATATTTTTCGTTCTATTTTATTAATTTACTAGCTGTCCCCCGCGACTTTTTCCGCGTGTTTTAGTTTCAACGGTTTCTCATTTTGCAACATTTTTCATTTATGCTCCGCTCCTTTTGGTCGCAGCGTAATGTTATATAGCCTATAGCCTTCCTCAATAAACGGACTATCGAATACAAAATAATATTAGTATAGATTTTAATTTCAATGAATCATTAAGTTATGATTTAGAATTGAAATAGCATTAGATGCTTATTCCCTATTGTGCAACTGCTATATTATCTCTACAGCCCACTTGTTAGTTTAATATTCTTTAGTAAAATATAACATTTCCATTTCTTTGTTACAGTAAAATTCATCGGTGTCGGCCAGAACCGGGAGTCCATCATTAGCGTGCACGAGGCTTAACGATAGCCGCGCATCAAACTTTAGCGTCACTTTTTATTGTAATGTCGTTACTTAAGGAACAAGTTGCGAGACGACCTCTCTTTTCCGCTCATAACACTTTAAATCCTTGCTTGTAGACATTAGAGCTATTAAAAACATGAGGTCGGTAAAGATCTGGTTTGGTCTGGTCAGATCAGGTCAATGTTTAATCAGGTTCTTCTGACGTAGAAAGCTCCTCGTTTCAGTGGGATTCCATTGGCAATGGAGACGTTTAGTGGCTACCTGATAAATGAAGAATGTTTCTTCGTCTAAAACATGTTTAAAGATAGAGATACAGCACGCATTTGCATTTTTGTATTCGTTCATTTGATAATAATGTAGCATTTCGTATAAAAGTAACGCATGGATTTCAAAAAGTAAAATCGATTGAATACAAAGTTCAGTAAAAGGGTTATGAGCTCAAAAGAGATTGTTGCCTGACAGCGTCCTACTAGCTTGTATATCTTTGTCATATATCTGACTCGTTTATGTATAATACAAGGGATTTTTTTTCATGTGGGTATAGTTGGTCCATTCTAAAACCATAAAAAATGTCAAAAAGTACGGACAACACGTTAATTCATGGTCCTATGTCCAATCTCTGTCCGATAATGTTGGCTTGCTAATGCTTTGTTCCTTAAATGATGTTCCTTCCATGGGACTTGTTGAGTTTAACTTTCATAACCCACTTGAAAAACACATCCTGTATATACAAGCGAATTTTATTGAACTATTACACTTTATATATACAGGGCTTTTGATAAACTGTTGCTTCACTTTTGGAATTGATTACAATAGTGATATGATGAATGTTAATCGCTCGTGTCAATTGAATTTGTAGCAAAGTTTATATATCTTTACTTATTTACCATAACAAATATATTTAATAATTTAAAGTTAACAGAAAAAGGCAATAATTTTTAGTATTCAATCAGAAACGGACTAATATTTTTCATTAATTATTTCGTTTGTATAAATGACATTTATGAAAATATATTCAATGATTAATTAAATTCTATTTGTCTGTTGGTATAATCTTGTTTAACCATAGACAATATCTGTCGATAACTTAAATTGTGTTAGGATCTCCTAAAATTTTCATGTTTCGATAATCGTCTTTAAATTTGTCTCGCCTTATCTCTAAAAAAAGGTTAACCTGGATCAACCAGTATTTATAAAAGCTTCTATACTGTCTCGAATATAATATCCTTCACTAACTACTATAATGTAGTCTACACAATAAATAGAAGCATTCTTCACTAGTCAGTAATCAAAGGTGCCGGTTTAATAAAGATATCGAGTATTGTTCCTGCAATATATTGGTTAAAGTGTACCAAATCTTGCCTGTTCTAGAAAATGTGTAAAATTTAGATTATGTGTCCGAATAATCGTGTACTTATTTGAAAGTGGACTTAATAGAGTACCTTTCTTTGTTTGAAGACGGCTCGTGTAAGCTTGAGCGTTGACGCATTTGGAAAAGCAGTCTTTATATATACGATTGCAGACATTGACAAGTGCACGCATAATCGTAGTGCATACCTTCGTAGTAAAATAATTTAGCTAATTTTAATATGATGTATATGCATCCTAAATATCATAGAAAATATATTTTACGGCGGATTTTAGTACAAAAATACTGTGGGTGACGCAATAGCAAGTTTCCTTTCGCAGCAATAATAGGTTTAATTATTATATGAACTATCTGTTGAGGTGCAGTTCGTACGACTATGGCGGACATACTTGTGAAGTATTATTATAAAGACACCAAGGCTTATTATTACTAAAGTTAATTTTATATAAGTTTACGTTTATTGTTCCAGGTCGCTAATAATATTAAGCATCTCGCTTTAAATTTAGTGCACGTGTTATATAAATGTCGATACCAGAAAACTTACTTTATGTAAATGAACTGTAACATTTACTAATTTGATATCTTATTTATGTTCTCTTTTTATCTTATTTGTTTACTATTCATTCCTCCAATTCTATATTCAGTTTTTATTAACGAATTACTGGTATTGATAACCTGGAACTACGTTAATTTTTATTTTATAAATTGACAGTCGATTTTTGCACAAAGGAAATAGTAAGACCTTTTTAGTGTTAATATTATTAACATATGTTTGAAATCAATAATTTTTTACTAACTTTTTCATTTAGGGCTATATTTTCAGCTTTCAACAATCGTGTGAAGCGAGATTTAGATTATTTTACAAATTTAATACAATTTTACAATGGCCCATTCCAAAGATCTTTTCAAATGAAATATTGTATGTACTTATTTAACGAATCATCGTTTTGCTTCTACATTCTGTGAGTCGTGTTTTTTATGTGATATAATTGTGTATAAATTAATGAAAATAATTACATTAACACATTTTTCTATAACATGTATTAATGTACTTATTTAATTACAGTTAATATGCCAATAAAACGGTTTATTCTTTTATATATGTTTTTTATTTATATCGTGTTAATGAGTATCCGGAAGCCCTAGGTTAAAACTAGTTCATGATCAACCACACGGCACTGGTAAAAAAGAAGTTCTACCTTCCTACCTTGAAATAAGGCGGTTTATCGTCTAAATAATTTCCTCTCATGAGCGGTATATAGATATTTATAGAGGTAGTAGGCATACGCTTGTCGTGAGTATTAACACACATAACAACTGCGATTTGCAGGACAACTTGTGGCATATGACGTCACACGCAGCTGATGGCCCGACTGCCGACTCATTGTGACGTCATTACTAGTAAAATTGATCTTGAAACGTTTTTAAAAGTTAATTTATAAAATCTTTGTTTATATTTTTATTCACATACTTACTTCGATTAAATAATTCGAGTTGAAGAACTCAAAGACAATTTTCCATTAGATGGTAAAATGAGATTATGACTTGTGTACGTGGTTTTAAATAAGTACGATTTTGTATTAGTTTAGGACATTTGATTGTAATTGTGTAAATACTAATGCTACGAAATAAAAACACGAGTTTACTAAAATAAATAATATAATTTATTGATAATACATAAAATAATGGCTTTACTTACAATGTAAAAAAAAGTAAATAGGTACACGGTAAAAAAATAAATAAATTATGAAATAGGTGGGAATCATATTATTATTAGAATTTTATCATTATATGGAATGAGGGGATGGTGGTAGTGAAAGGATGTATTTTTTTAAAGCAAAAAAATTACTTTAAACACTTTTCAGGTTTTTAAAACCTGAAAAGTGTTTAAAGTAATTTTGGAGACCAAATACGTGGGAACGTTCGGGAATACATTGAACTCGCGATGGGTTAGGTTATGTTTGGCCTTATTTGCTACCAATATTAAAACAATGCAAACCATGTGCATTTAGATTACTTAATACTTATATTAAGTAGCCTCTTTAACACTTTCATATTCCACTTACTAACTTATATGTTCTAAGAGGTACTTCGGGAGCATCGTATCTCTGTGGCCGGTGTAGTATTTTATTATGACAAGGGCCCGTTTAATAATTACAACGAGTAATTGACACCTCTACCCCATTCCCTATGCTCTTGCTAATAGTGTAGCCTTTAAGGAGACAAGTGAAATTTCACCATAGTCGACATTCGCCGTAACTCCTCTGGAGAGAATTTTTGCCGAAGGGCTTTTTTTAACTATGGCACATGGTTCGGCCTTTTGCTCATGGAAAAGAAAGGAATTCTTTTAAGAACCTTGTCAGAGGCGACTGGTTGTACCAGCTATCCATCGTCAGTAAATACCATACAATCAGTGAACCATTTTCAAGAAAACTCACTCGTCTCTTTTTCAAAAACATGTATGGTTTCTTTAGCTATACTCCTTTTCCCCGCATAGAATGTAACCCGTCCTCGACTAGCTGATTCGAGAACTGGTCCAAGGTGCAGTAGTTTACTATTTTGCACCGGCTTTTTCCCAAAGGTTTAGTGCTCTCCACTAATGCTAAATAATAATAATATCTTGGGACATTTCACACACGGTCATCTGATCCCAAACTAAGCAGAGCCTGTGCTATGGAAACCAGACAACTGATAAACATACTTATATATTTCTAAATACATACATATTACAGATAAATTACACCCAGACACAGGACAAATGATCGTGCTCATCACACAAAGATTCGCCCTGGGTGGGAATCGAACCCACGACCTCCGGTTTAGCAGTCAGGGTCACTAACCACTAGACCAACAGGCCCGACATTCCAAGGCCCTGCGACTGAGTCACTCTCGTATTTAATAGCCTGGGCAACAATATGCTCCATACTGAGGTCTACCCTTAACATTTTCCCCGCTAGAGGCGTTAGTCGAAATGTCAAATTCCATAGTTTGTTGGTGGCTTTGAGGCTGACGCGCCGGTGGCGGTAACTGGTGAGCGCAGTAACAGTAGCTCTCATTGGCCGATCCCATACTGTCGTGAACAGCTCGCAGCACGTATCTGCCGCATAAGCTGTCCGATGGGGGACTCGCAGTCGTTCTTGTTGTCCGAAGAAACCCGAGTAATAAAAGGACCACGAGAACGAATATAATAGTTCTTGCCCTAAAAGATTACCAGTCCATTTGTTGTCACCGCGGCCATCGCCTTAACTACCTCCATTGACTTAAATATTCAGCCATTTGACAACTAAATAGTACCTAACCAAATAAAAGTACAATTTGTATCGCAATACATGTCTTTATTTCGTACCATTTAATAACTACTTCAGTCAAATAGTATTTATAGTTACATTTCATTGGATATTTACATGAACACCTCGCTTATACATACAGTTATATACAGAGTGTTCCTAATACGTTCAAATATTTGAATCTCGGTAATATATTTGTTTTACATCCAGTTGTGACATAATTCAACTAATTATTAGTATATAATAGCTCTCAAATAAAACACGTCTTAGGTCAATTAAAACAATAATATTAATGTCTCCATTGATTCAAGTTTGATCATTTTTATTACGTGTATTTTATCAGAAATAAAACAGAAATTTAAGAGAAATATAATATCACTGACAGCGTCGTAATTGGTTCATAAGTTCTATAGGCAAACATACACACAAACAAACACACTCTTATCCGAACCTTCACAGCGATTTCGTGATTCACTTCGCAAAAATGTCTTTGTATATTTTAGCTTGGCTAATACGTGTTAAAATATTTTAAATAAATTCTATCAATTCATAATTTTTTCAGCGATAGATCTATGGATATAACTATAATGCAAATACCAAGTAGGTACCATAATAATCTAGTACATTTTAAATTTTATGAGATACATTTAGCTATATTAATTACTTCATGTAGCGATTAGGTATAAATAAATAGATTATCTAATTTTAATGTACACAATTTAACTACAAATTTGGTTACAATTTAATTTAATGATAGGCAATTTTTTAATTTGCCTCACAAACTTATATCAATGGAGTTGTGATGTGATAATTAAAGTTATGGCAATACTCGTTAACGCGCAGACACATTGCCAGCAATAATAAACGCTTGCCTTTACAGGGAGTAAGTTTATATATAAGATGAAAATCAGGTAAAAAATTTCAATAAGGTGATATATGAATTTTTGGCCTACAACAGGACAGTTAAAATCTGATTACCTTAATGTTTATATAGTTTGATTAATAGTTTTTGATGTATTCTTGTGAAAAGTAAAAAGTATAGGTATACATAACCTACTGATTTCCTGTCAGGGAGGAATTAATAAGAACAGACAACGTGCCTAACAAAACCTGTCTGCGCTTTAACGTTCTACTATTCTAACTACACTTTCAAACGAGAGACCATATAATGACGTTTGTAGTTAAAGCCAATACAGGAATGTTGACTAAAAAACAAATTATTATCCATCTTGTAGATAGTGTAAAAATATTAGACATGTATTTTATCTTTCGTAAACAAAAAAATACGAAGATATAGTGAATATAAATTTTGCGTAACGTTATTCTGTGGTAAAATTTTCGCCACGGTGTGACGTCACAAGTCCCCGTACATTCAAGCGTTAGTTAATAAATAAATCTTAGTAAATTTTAATGATCTTGTAAAGTAAAAAATACGTGTCTAATATTTTTTTAATATCTATAATACAGCTCCAATATAATTATAACCTGTCTCTGTTTGTGCCTAACATTGAATTTATTAATATTATCGAGTAATTCGGAGCAATAGCAAAGTGGCAGAAGGCGTTTAACCTACAATTATGAGTATATTTAATTATGTTTTAAAACATTTAAATTGAATTGAATTTGATCTTATTTAACAGACACAGAAATACACATATTTCTGTTCGAGTGATTTATTTACTTTTAACCATTCTTCTTGCAGTCGAACAAAAGCACACCTTCTTTATATATGTCAATAAGTTATATTTAACAAGAACATTTAATAGACATTAATGTGGATATATGTTCACTAGTTATTATATACTGTTATTTTATGCGCACCATATATTATACAGTCACCACACGTCAGATATATCAAAATTAACTTTACTGCATCGATTTAAGAGCTTTGTCAATGTTAAATTGTTACATAATATACGATTTGCGGACAGTACAAAGCCAAAGGTAATTAATCTTCGACTTCCCAACCGCCACGAAACGGGAAAACGAACCTAGACTTAGGAAAATCATCATCATTAAATATATTTGTCATATTATTATTGTCATATCTAAATGAAGTATAAAAATTTAAACTACTATCTAGTGAGAGTAACTTTAGGAACTTTTATTGATAATGTCGTCTTGTAGTCGCGTAGGGAATAAGCATTTAATAAAATTTTCAACATTTTTGTCTTTTTTTGTGGCTCTTACATAATTTTACATATATAACTACTTATCTAATAATCATTTAAGCAGATCGTTGCATATATATTGTATTTAAAGCGTTTTAAATCAAAACCAAACTACCCAAAATTGAAAATTTTATTATTTTAAATCGCTACCCCAGTGTCTACAGTCGGGACGTTAAACACGTAGGTGACGGTTAAAAAATCAAGATTAATATGTTACATTAAACATCTGTCCCATGTTAAAATAATCATATAAAGGGTGCAAACGCTACACGTATTAAATATTTCCATACATTTTTTTATTCTACCTAACTTTCCGCGAGGCGAATTCATAATAAATTATACATCTCGCTGTTTATTCACGCAAAATTTGGGATCGCGTGAGATCACTGTTAGATATATAAATAATTAGTACCTCCCTGTACTTACAAACCTTGAGCTAATTACTTCCTATGGGGTTTAGTGACGCTTACTAATCAGTCCTTAATCCCTTATATTAGGGGATATATTCCTTTCCCTCTTGTTTTTGGTTTTGGGTGGGGCTCGGTGGCGGTCCCTCTTGCGGCTGGAGGAGGAGCAAGATGATGAGGGGCTGGAGTCGGGAGGGGATCCCGCCTCTTCGGCTGTGAGGCCCATGCTCTGGGACTCCGGGGTAGATGGTTCTAGAACACTGTTGCGGAGAGCGCGGCGTTGCTCCTCAGTGTGTTGTGGACAGCGGGTAGATCTGGAAAATAAATTTAAAACTTTTAACAAAATCCAGAATTTTGGAGTTGATTCTAGATTTCACAGACATGTAGTTTTAGGTTTTTTTTCTGATTAATGGATTTTAGCATAGCTCTACCTCTATGTGCTGTAAAAATATTATTTTTAAATAGAGAGAGACATTAATGTGTTAAAAAATTATGGAGGCATATCCCAAGCATTGTTTCAGTGTTTTTCTACTACTTACGCTTAAGACTAAATTTTATCTTAAATAAGGAAACCACAGTTAAACATGATTAATTTCGGCTTTAACCTAAAATAACCGAATGGTTCTCAAAACTTTATATATAATATTTAATACATATGGAATGCAATAAAGAAATGAATTGAATTGAAACTTTCAAAAATCACTTCAGTCTCTATAAATACTAGGTCTGCTGGAAGAGATTTCTTAAGAAATAACCAGCACTTTTGTACATCTGTTTGATTACATTTATTCTTAATAAATCATGTTATGTGTGTACCTGCATAAATCTTAACTAATATTATAAATGCGAAAGTCTGTCGCGCTTTCACGCCAAAATTACTGAACCGTTTTAAATGAAATTTGGTACACAGATATTCTACAGCCTGAGAAAGGACATAGGCTAGCCGTGGGAAACGGCTAGTAATTAAATAAATAAATACATTATAATGACCCAAAATACTTTCAAATCACCATTTTGTTAATGTCAAACATCATACCTAGTGCATAACTTCTTAGTATGTTCGGACACAACGCCACAAATCTGCAACAGTAAATTCTTCTTCTCGTTAGCCGTCATCGTTTCGTAGGTGGCGCCACCGTCGTTCGCGTCCGAGTTTTGCGTCCCGTTGTTGTTCCTGTACCGATAATAAGTTTATATAACGATCAGACGGACGGACGAACTGTGTTTGTGCATCAGAACTTATTGTTACATATTTAAAAGGAATAAGTATTGTACGCTTCGGATACGCCTACTTTTTTAAGATTCTGAATAAATCTTAATAATCAATAATGCCCAGAGAAGATAGGGTTCTTTCTCAGTATAGTAAAGTGGGGCTATTTGGAAATCACGGGGTTATTTAAAACGATTCATACCTTCTCTACTTGACAAGAGGCCTGTGCCCAGCAGTGGGACATTTATAGGCAGGTATTATTATTATTTAAAACGAACATTAGATTCGTGTTTTTTTTTTTAATATTTTAAATGTCCGGTTAATCAACAATAACATTAAAATATTACCTAACATTAAGATGAAGATCATAAATTTAAGCATAAAAATTGCTTTGATGAGAAGCTGTCCACATTCTAAATAACTCCAAGATTTCTCAATAGCCCAAATTTACTGTATAGGCACCTTTTAACTTTATCACATCGGACTAAAGCCATTTGGCCTTATCACTCTGGGATTTGGCCTTACCACCCTGGCGTAGCGATGGTAGCCTAGAAAAGTTCTTACATTTGATAAAATGCAGTTAGACAGAAGTCCCTGGCATCACATAGAAATTAAAACATAAATATAGTAGTTGAGTATTAAACAAGTTGACATACCCTAAGCATACAATAAAGACAACAAAAAACATTTAAACATACATTTGTAAAAACAAAAATAGCACAAATATAAGTATATTTTTTCCTTAAAATTGTCACAAGTAGGTACCACATATGTATAATGTCTATTCATATCATATGGTTCTTTATTATGTATCATTTTATTAAAACCCCGCAAACATTAATATTTTCTTCATTTGTTTTTAAGGCCATTTTTAAGGTCAAAAATCAAATTAATCAGTCGCCAAGTTTAAAAGTCACTAACAACTATCAAGAATAGATAATTAGTTACATTTACAAATTAAACCGCTATATTATGTGCTTTGTATAATGCCATTATGATTATATTGACAAGTAAATATGTTTTTGTCAATGGCGAGTTCATAGCATGCAGAAAGAACGAACATTGTACCTACATACATAGCACTTATGTATCGAGTCAGCGCATAACATGTTTTAACCCCCGACGCAAAAAGACGTCGGGTGTTATAAGTGTCAGACGTGTCTGTCTGTGTGTTTCTGAGGCATCGTAGCTCTTAAATGAATGGACCGATTATGGTGCGGTGTTTTTTGTTTAAAACCTGTGTAATCGAGATGGTTCTTAGCCATAATTTATGAAGATCTGTTCAGTATCGTAAAAGTAATCAGCAATATTTTTTAATTTGTCGGAGTTTATAAGTATAGAGAAAAGTAGAAGATAAAAGATAAGTATAGAGAAAAGTAGAAGATAAAAGATAAATGCAATTTATTCTTAATTAGGTATTTAAGGGTCAAAAAATATTATAAGTACTTCGCCCATTTTTATAGTGCTTTTAGCTGAGAAAAATAAAAGGGCAACAAACTATACTATCTTTAAGTTGTAATATTAAAAAATCTTATTCCTATATATGAAATAACATAAATAATTGTAAATACATTGCGTAATGCACAAACACATTTCGTGAACAAAACATCATAAGGCATGCAAGTGCTATCTGAGCTGTGTTATGCAATAATGTGTCAACAAAAAAAAACCTAAATTAGAAAAATCTTAGCTCAACAATATGTACAGCTGCAGATAGGTCATCATCTATACTAATATTATAAAGCTGAAGAGTTTGTTTGAACGCGCTAATCTCAGGAACTACTGGTTCGAATTGAAAAAATCTTTTTGTATTGGATAGTCCGTTTATTGAGGAAGGCTATGGGCTATATAACATCACGCTACGTCCAATAGGAGCGAAGCATAAATGAAAAATGTTGCAAAAATGAAAAACCGTTGAAACTAAAACACGCGAACAAAGTCGCTTGGGACAGCTAGTACCTATATTATATGATGAATAGCATTCAGAATAGCTCATTTCTCTAATTTAGGTTTTTTAGTGTTGACACATTAACAACATAACACAGCTCATCTATATATATTAAAAATTGCATAACTATTTAATGTTGTTTGTCTAAAAGCTAACTTTCGTTATAACGTACCGTGTGCACTGTAGCCACGGCAATTCATGTTTGAAACAAACAATAAGTCATTCATATAGTATGTTATATTAAACTTATTATACAATAAGGTATAGTTCGATTTAAACTTAATGGCGGCTGTGAAGTTCGCTAAACGCTGCGCAGTACCTCGCCCCGCACCCCCGCTGGCGCATAAGTTTGGTACTGCGCAGCGACTCGACTCGAGCCGCCATTAAGTTAGCATCGTACTGTAATATTAAACTCCCTAAATTACATTCTTGGAAAATTCATAAATTAATTAATAAAAAAGATCAGTCTACTTTAATTTAATTTAGTAATTAACGGTTTGTTTGTTTTAAGTTAAGATGGTAAAACCTTCATGAGGTTATTACAGAAATTATAAAAAAAAAATGTTGCTTATTTTGAGAAAATGCGCGCCCTACTCGTCATTAATTTACATGCTTATTAAAATAATGATTTAAACAATGTCTACAGGCATATGCCCTAAAAATATCCTAAGTTTAGAAAAAACTGTAAACTTTAACTAGAACAGTACATACTTATGTAACTTGTTAGATTTCCTATTGTTGTTGTTCTTGATCCTGCGTTTCCGGCGCTCGTTTTGCACGGAGCCCCCTGACCAGTCGACGTCATCCTCGTCGTCGCTCAGAAGCCCCGCGTATGACGTCGGCTCACGACTGTTTGACGCGATACGACGGGACGCAATACGGGAACTGTTGCGACCCATACCTGTACAAAAAAAAGAAAAGGTACTAGGATTTTTTAGAGGATTATATTTGCAACACAACCAGTCTTACTATAGGGAGGGGCTCATGGCTAAGTGTAACCTTACGATTTGACCGATACTACAGGTTAAGCCGCGCTCGACGCTGTTGGTCCGTGGATGGGTGACCATTTGTAAATAGACCCAGCTCTCCGTGCCTTGGAAAGCCACGTTAAGCCGTTGATCTTGACTGTTGATCTTTGGCAGCCATTAAGTCATTACAATTCTGATAACCAGTCTTACTTTAAGATACTGTGTTACCCAGTAAAAATAGGTTGTGGAGGTTAGATAGGCAGTTGTTTCATGTAAAATACGGTATTCAGCTAAATCTGGTAAGAGAGGTAACCAAACCCAACATAGTTTGGGAAAGGCTAGGCAGACAACAAGACAACCAGTCTCACTATAAGCGATTAAATTACTCATTAAAATGGGTTGTAGAGGCCAGATAGGCAGTCGCTTCATGTAAAAAACAGTATACACTTTAATTCGGTGAAATTGGCAGTCAACACCAACATAGTTTGGGGAAGGCTAGGCAGAAGAATTGACTAGATATTAGGGTGCAAGTTTAAGTCTCCCCGATTGACTATGCCTAAGAATGTGCATAGCCTGCATGGTAGTTTACAACCATGGTTGATTCCTATACACTTTTACCATGAGACATTTAGCAAGTGTAAACCACAAAAAAGACAAGAAATACCTACAATCATGTTATGTAGGTACACATGACAAGCTTGTCTCACATTTACAAAACGGATACTTGAAAATTTTAAACACAAGGAACTTGTCATTCTTAATATTATTTGAGCAATACTAAAATGTTTTTACTTCTTTAAATAAAGGTACTTTAAGATATTCTTTTGAAAAAAGTCAAAGGGGTTGTCTACTTGATTTAACTTAAGTAAAGGGTTATATTTAATAGAGTAGAACTACCTACAGACAGACTTAAGACTGTATGCTCCAAATCAATTCACAATACTATACAACAAGAAGTTACAACATCAATAGTTCTGCAAATGCATATAAATTACATACATATGACATTGATTCATCGCCATAAAGCTTTGGGGCAAAGATTGCTAATGTTATGGTAAACTATGATGACTTAATAAGGTTTCTTATCTTTAATGGTTTAAGAGTTAGGCTTTTTAAATCATTCATAGACATGAACATTTGGACAGCACAGCTTTCTTAGAAAAGATTGCTTTTAAATATCTATATTGATCAGTGGCTACTAATCAGATTACATAAAATTGTGTTATTATATAATTCATTTTACTGAATGCTTTATATAAACTAGCTGGATAGGTTATAACCAAGGAAAGTATAAAAAAAATATAAAGTAAAATTACACTAAATATTTATGACCAATATCAAAGCAGCTTTATGATAAATAATGCAACAATGATACATTGAATAGCAGATTAATCATGATATTTTTTAAAACTTAAGTATCATAAAGCTTTGTATAGCATAGCAACAGCAGTATTTGAAGTTTATGAATTTATGATGAGACCATATTGCTAACAAGTTGTTCTTCTTGGGTTATAAAATTGGTACAAATTTCTACAACAGATTTGGGCCTCATAAGGTAGATAAACACCTTGAAAGATATAAAAACCCCATGCACATCATTACACACATTTAAAATGACTTACCCATGCATTTTTCTAGATGTGGGGCGAATCTAGTTGCAGAAACCGGTCTTTCACAATTAGGACAGGAGCAATTCGAGTCTGGTGTTTTTTTCATAATAGAGAAGCCGAAAACGTCGCATTCTGGCGTGCTCACTATCTTGTAGGGCTCCTCATCTTCCTTTTCACCTTCTATCAAATCCGTAAGGCCAGTCTTCAGACCATGATGGAACTCAAATATAAATCCTAGGGTCACATCGTCACAAACACTATCGTATATAAAATTAGCAGCTTCTTCTGCATTGTTTTCATTTTGCATTATCTCAAAAAACTTATTGTTCAAATCGTGCATACTCAGTTCACTAGATATTGTATTCATTTTCATGAATTTCTTATTTTCACAAATAAATAACACACTAAGTACTAATACTCGCAAATAATTATAGACAGACGGAAAATAAAATTGTTGTTATGATTGATTGATTCGATATTACCTTTTCATTCATAGAGAGTTCTATCTCTTTTATTTTTACGTGGATAAATGAATCCATCTCTTTCTGTAAGCCAAGGTGCGATAAAAATGTAATTGTCAAAATTAGCGTCATTAAAAACTCATAAAAATTATATTCGCCATTTTAAAAAAAGACAATCTATCTTATGTTTTAATTAATTAGTTGTACGTGTAACCGAAAAGCATTGGACATTATATTTTACACATCTAAATTAAATTATTAAATTGATTATACAAGGAACTATGCCGTAAGTTACAAATGTTACAATACAATTTATTAGTCTGGTAATTTTCATTTCAAACATAACAACTTCCGTCTGCATGTAGTTTTAAAATATTGTTGTAGTTATTAATTTTAAAATCATATATCTGTGTGATTATTGATTACAAGATTGATTAAAAATTTAAACTTAGTTTTAGGAATAGCAAATAAAATGATTGGATAGTCAATAATTATTTATTGTTATTGGATAGAAAAGAACAAAAAAGAGACCGTAAAGAGACCAATTTTATTGTAGTTTGACACTGACAGCTGACAGTGGCATTGACTTGACATTTCAAAGGGCCAAAAGGGCCCAGTTGGCTTCATCATTTCCAAGCAACGTTTGCTTTAAGTACAGGAACAACAGAAGGTGGTCTATTCTACACTGATGTACCTTGATTATAAAAATATCCATGTTGAAACAACACTGTCACTCAACACTGTGTACACTCTGTCTCTTGTTATCTGATATGTGATGTCATTTGTCGAAAGAGATGGCATGCTATAATTACTGATATTGTTATGTGTTCACCATAAAATGCTGTTTTACATTTCAAAACATCGAGCTCGTCTTAGATTAATTACTTTATCTAAGGAGCTCGTAGTTAAGTAAGCCAGGGTCGGTCCGTGGTAGTCTAGGTCGTACCGAAACTGCTCTTTGCTTCAGAAAGCAATTTATGCTGTTGGCCCTCCTACTGTGATTCGACATTTCTTCTCAGAATAGCCGGATATGAAAAGTAGACTTCAGCTAGCTCAAAAGAAAAAAGACATGTTAATTGATGATATGAGTCCTACTTTCAGTCATTGTCATTGTAAGTCTGTGACAGTGACAGTTATTACGGGTAGTCCAGTGATAATCTTAATCAATAATATTTTATTTTTAGTGTTTCTTACTAAAGGTTCGGGACTTCGCATCATTAGTACTTAGTTAAGAACCAAGTATAAATAATGCGAAGTCTCCTATACCTTTTCCAGCGGAAAATTCTGTTGAAGGTAAAGAAGACATAGGTATTTCACAATTT
Source organism: Diachrysia chrysitis (assembly GCA_932294365.1). NCBI lineage: Eukaryota > Metazoa > Arthropoda > Insecta > Lepidoptera > Noctuidae > Diachrysia > Diachrysia chrysitis. The sequence goes on from OW028661.1 coordinate 8,856,008, forward strand.
ATAGAAATGCAAGCATGTGCTTATGTGCGTCGGTGTGCGGCTTTATAGCAAAAAACATACAATGAATAGCAAATTTGCGACAAATGTAAAATCGCTTGCTGATCCGTACACTGAGGTACAACAGGTTGTACTTATGTCATTTATTTACATGATGTATAAAGTAAGAAGTATCTGTAAAATTATAGAAATAATTACAACCAATTTTTTTGCAGTAATCGTAACTAACATTTTAATAAAATGCATTATTAAATTTACTCTGATTTACTCTTATGCCAATTGAAATTTCAGCACTAAAATATTATTAGATGAAAACTATTCAAATCTCCCGCATTAGTAAAAGCTTAGGAAATGTTATAGAGATTGTGGCGCTAGAGTGCTTAGGCTGGTTTTATAGCTACGCGTTTCGACAGCGCGGTTGAAGCGCGCGCGTTCGGATTTGTTCTGGGTTCTAGTTTCGTTTTATAGCCACGCGCTTGAGCAGCGCTGTTGAGTAAACGCGCGCTGTTCGCCGGCGCTGCCGAAGCGCGCGCCGCGAGTTACGATACGATCAGTATGCGTTTTAGAGTGACGCTGTTGAGACGCGCCGTTAGGTACAGTACAACATGAATTATAATATCGATTTTATTTCATTTACCGTAGAGTGATCGCCAATTTTTCCTCTGGAGATATGGGGATGCGAAATAAGCTGGATCGTCGTAAAGAGGACTGTAACTTGCAGAGTAATTCTTCAAAACTAGTTATTGATAGGCGAAAATATTTATAAAATTTATGACTATTTTCTCGTAAATCGCAAAAAGATCTTACGTGTTCATCTCTCACTAACCTTGTACCATTATAAGGATCAACAGCTAGTCTTCTTTGCCTTCTTTTCCATAAGAGGTAAATAGCCACTACTCTAACCGCATTAATGTTCATTTTGTAGACGACTGTACACAGCAGCGAAACGCGCGGTACTAATCTCGTTTTACAGCGGACCGTTGTTCAAACGCGCGCTGCTAACAGCGGCGCTGCTCAACGGCGCGTCTAACAGCGTAGCTATAAAACCAGCCTTAGACTTAAAAGATACGTCAGCAAGCATTTTCTATAAAAAAGGGTAGATGTATTATGTGAATCGGTACTTATTTTGCATTATCTATGGCTCTTGACATTTGACTTCAACAACCCAACAACAACGACAAGTGATAAGGCAATGACTATAGAAAAATAGTGATAAGGTGATAACACGAAAATTTTAAACAATTGGTAATTCAAATAATTTGATAAGATAAAATGAAACCCATGGCAGATGATAATAAAATAACTTTTTTAGGTGAAGTTGCTCATTTCTTGCGAGTAGTGAGCAACTTAAGGAGTGTTCAAAGCTCTTTATACACCAAATCACATAAAAAATGGTGAGTACTTAAATTTTTTACCTAATTACTTATTTAATAATATTATAAATGCGAATTATTGTTGTTTCTTGCGGTTTTAAAAATTATCATAAATTGATTTAAATGAATATTTTAAAAACAAAAATTCGATTTTTTTTTTAAACGGTCAATTTTTTCATTTTTTTTATCTTTTTTTTCAACAATGTAACAAATTGCTCATATTATTGTATTTTTTTATCAGGTGTCTTTCACTGCCCGCGGCTTGATGCCCCCAGTCTTTACCCCCCTGAATGATGACCTAACGATAAACTATGGAGTCATACCTACATATGCTAAGTTACTGGCTGATTCGGGAATCAAGTCAGTTTTGGGTAAGTATCCACCTATTTTGTTTTCCCTTTTTAAGCCTAATACTATGAGGACTTAAGAAGTACTTGTTTGATATATCTTACTCACTGAACTTTTTAACAGCTGGACTGATTTTAATGAAAAGACCCGTTAGATCCCGCTGCATTAAATACATCCAGTGCAGAACATCTGCAGACACAGCTACTTTACATTATATTGACTTTTACTTTTTTAAGTGGGAGGTACAACAGGCGAACACATGACCTTCACCATATCAGACAGAAAGAAAGTTATTGATGCTTGGGTGAAAACCGCAAAGACAATTGGTCTGCATATTCAAGTACAAGTTGGAGGAGCACCATTTGCTGATGTGGTTAACCTGGTAAGATTGTCAAACACAAATTTTAGTTTTTTTTTACTTTATGCACACTGTGCATAAGCCGTACCTAATGCTAGAAGCCATTTTCTACCAGTCAACCTTACATTTTGAATAGTGATATCTACTGAAACTGAAACTGAACCCATTCAGCATTGACAATGGGATATGCCATATGCTGACATTCCCCTCGGCCAAAGTAGGCACCAGCCATATCGTAGAATCTACCATAGCCTTTTGTGTGCTTACTACCTACTAATAGGTAAACGGTTTTTGTTTTTGTGCTCCTGTTATAGGAGGAAGGAGACTTCATCTGCCAGTTCCAATTATTTCGGCTAAACTTAGATATTAAAAGAAAAATTGAATTTTAATATTTTTTTACTAGCATAAATACAGCTTGTTATTGGGTTACATAACAAAATTATATTGTTACGTCTCTGTTCTTATTTAATCTTGGTATTGTTTATTTAAGATATGGCAAAGTCAAAGAAATATCAAAATACCTGTTATCTTAAACAAATGAATAGGTACGGTAGTTAGGAATTTTTTTTTTTTTTTTTTTTGTATGATAACTATCGTGAGGAGTATTCATAAAATTAAATAAAAAATAAAATTATTTGTATATTAGGTACCTACTTTATAAATCTTACCAACTGCACTATGGCTATTAACGATAGAATTATCTTATATACTCATATATTACCTGTAAGTTATTACAGTACTTACATCTTTCACATCTCATATAGGGAAGGCACGAGCATTGATGCACCACGCTTGCTCTTTGCGGGTTGGCGATTTCGAATTCAAATTTTTGAAATCCAGTCATTGGTATGTTAGAATAATTAACAAAGTACATATAACTTTAAAAAAGTGACATTGGCACTTGTCTGTAATGGGTTGAACCTGCAACCTTGTGCACACAAATCCGTTCATTGAACCACTAGGCCACCACAAAAATTTTTTTACGGCACATCAGCATAAAAAAGTCTAATTTTTTCTTTATATTATGATTAATGCTTTTATTATCCATTATCAGGCTAGTTACTGCCAAGAAGTAGGTGTAGACTCCCTGCTAACACTCCCTGAGCTGTACTTCAAGCCGGATTCCGTCGAGGACCTCGTGTTCTACGTGGGTCAGGTCGCGAAAGCAGCCCCCAAACTTCCAGTTTTATACTACCACATACCTCATATGACCAAAGTTCAAAGTAAGTAAATAAAACTGTGTATTATATCAGCGTCCATTTCAAACTGATTGCCGTCGGCGGTTCCTATCTATACCTACTTACATTGCTTCCAGTCTGACCGGATTCAGCTGAATACCGTATTTTACATGGAGCGACTGCCTATCTGACCTCCACAACCCATTTTACTGGGTAACAGAGTATCCCAGGGTAAGACTGGTTGTCAGAATTGTAATGAATTAACGACTACCTAAGATCAAGGTATGACAGTCGGGGCGGGGAGGCACGGAAAGGTCTCGATATGTTTATAAATGTTCACCCATCCATGGAACAACCGCGGCGAGCGCGGCTTAACCTTTATTGTCGGTCAAACCGTACGGCTTACACTTAGCCACGAGTCCCTCGCCGAAATTATTTTGACTTCGCCGAAATTGTTTTATTTAAAGGAGGTTAAAGATGGCAATATTATATTGTCCCCAGCAGGGCGTCCCCCTCCCTTCTCCCCCGCTGTTGGGGACAATATTCAATTACAAATAAAATTGTAATAAGCAGTATTTCTATACATATTATAAAACAAAGTCGGCCCGCGTCTGTCTATCTGAACTACCTAGTAATTCAAGAGGAAGGTTTGTGTGTATAGTTTTATATGGTTTCTCTACCCGTGCGAAGTCAGGGCGGTTCGCTAGTCGAATCATAAATACTGAAAGCCTAGTACTCACGAAACTATTTGTATTTCACCAGTTAGTATGCCAGCTTTCGTGGCAGCAGCTACCACCAGCATACCGAACTTCAAAGGCATCAAGTTTACCTCCAAAGACTTAAGCGAAGGCGCCCAAGTCCTGAGGACATTGAAGAATGGACAGGAGATGTTCCTCGGAGGGGATACTGTAAGTATAATATGCATTCCCCTGGAGGATACGGACACGAAGTCCCACGTGTCCGTCTTCGGAAGGAGTGAGGGGTATGCACTATACACCTATCCCTCTAGCAGGGGTCCTACAAGGACCGAGGCCCGCTGGAGCCCCGCCGAGCATGCTTTAGCGAACCCGGGACTCCGGTAAAGACAAGAACGGGACCGGGGTGTTTTTAGTCGGTGCAAGTCCGACACATCCCCACGTCGTGCCCTCGGCGTGGGTTGAAATCATAGACGTAGTAGGTTCATAAGTCATAAGTCATTTATTCAATACAAAAGAACTTTGTGTAGAATTTTTACTTACTATCTAAACATACGGAAACATAATTCGCATTAAGTAATGTCAACAGTTTGAATAATTTGGTAATGTCAGAATCGATAATAATTATATAAAAGAAAGAAAATATTCAATGTAGTTCATAATAAAAGCAGCATAAGTATTATAAATTTGACATGTTACCACTCCGAAACTCCTCAACGCTGTAATAGCTCTTTTTCAAGAGAAATGCTCTCAACTTATTTTTAAATCTATGTGTGCAGTGAATATCCTTAAACTCGACCGGCAATTTATTAAAGATGCTTACAGCTTGGACTGCAGAACTATGTTGTACGACATTTAATTTTGGCTGAGCAATACTAGTCAAATCTTTCCTACGACTGTTTGTCCTAATGGTTCTTTGTTCCTTGGTTTCATACTTGTCTAGGTTTTTAATCAAATTAGTCAGAAGGACCAAAATGTACAAGCAAGGAACCGTTAATATATTTAGCTCCTTAAAGTGGTTTCTGCATGATTCTATTTGATCAATACGTAGCATGGTTCTAATTACCCTTTTCTGCATTACGAATGCCGAGTTAATGTTATACTTATAACTATTTCCCCATAACAGAATGCTATATCTTAGTTTGGATTCCACCAAAGCGTAGTACACAGTTTTTAACTGGTTGATGGTCAATTCTTCCCTCAAACTTTTGATGGCGTAGCAGGCTGAACTCAATGCTTTGACTATATCTGTCAGCTCTGGTTTCCAATTTAGTAAAGCGTCTATGTGTATGCCAAGGAATTTTAAACTTTGCACCATTTCTACCTTGTTAGATGCCGAAACAATAGCCAAATGTTCCTTACTTTTTGTCGTAGACTTAAATAGCATACCCTTTGTCTTATTGATATTTAATTTTAAATGATTCCCCTCAAACCACTTATCAAATGCAGATATAAGGTCATTGAGTTGTTGCTCTAAACCTTTGATATCTTTTGCAGATATAACCGCATTTGTGTCATCTGCGAATATGACCAGCTGAGAACACGGGTTAATACTATTAATATATTCAGTGAGATCGTTTAGGAATATAATGAAAAATACAGGACCTAATACCGATCCTTGGGGCACTCCTCTAGTTACCGGTATCAGTTTCGACCTGTGAATTACTTCCCTTCCCTCAGATACTGATTTGATTTCTACATATTGTGTCCTGTTTTGCAAGTATGAAGATAGAAGCTTTAACACATTATTTCTGATTCCGTAATGCTCAAATTTTTTTAGGAGTATCTGGTGATCTACTGTATCAAAAGCAGCACTGAGATCGAGAAATAGCCCTGCAACTTTTTCTTTTCCATTTAATCTACTGACTATGTCCCCAATTAGGGTATTTACAGCATCTATGGTACCCATATAATTTCTATAGCCAAATTGTCTACTGCTTAAAATTTCATACTTATGAAGATGGTCTAATAGTCTCATTTTAATTATTTTTTCAAAGATTTTCGATAAAACTGGTAAAACAGATTGTTTAGACGGTAAGGTTTAGTGTGCTTTGGAGGGAATATATTAATCAAACGACGTGTGTTTCACTGCAAGTGTATTGAGCAACTAACTGTCATTTTACAAAAGTCTATTTTCAATATGTCAACGAGTGACAGAATGACGTACATAATTTGACGTAACATACCGCCCACCAAAAGGACAATTAGGTCCTTTTCAAATACTAAATGGACTGTAAACACAAATAAATAATAAAGTAGACAGGATAAGCAGTATGTGACGTTTAACTAAATTCTTAAGTATAAAGTATTGTTTAACCAGTACATGAATTCCCTTCTGAACTAAAACTACATATTAAAGGTTCAGGTCTCTTGAATTACACTGAAGGCCTGCCTGCAAATCAATCAATATATTAATTGCTTGATAGGATAAATTATTACAATAATACTAAGAGGATGCAAATTACAAAATTTCAATTAACTAAGTTAACAATTAACAATTAAATAAGGTTCATTTGTTTAAAATTACAACAAAACTATGTTAAATCAGTATTGATAGGGAGAGGACATAATTTTGAGACAGATCTCTTTATGATACTATTTCCAGATTTGACACTATATACTCTTGTTAGTCCATCGTCTCCGGGATGTTTATTAACAATTCGGCCTAATGACCACTTCCCTGGAGGTAATCCATCAACTTTGATCAAGATAATGTCACCAATATTAAAATCTGCCGACTTCTTATGCCAAACTGAACGTTGCTGTAGGTTTGTTAAGTACTCCTTGTTCCAACGTCGCCAGATATCACCTACAAGTTTCTGAGTATATTGCCAACGTGACAGGTTATGGATTTTTGTGTCTTTGAAGTCCGGAGATGGTACAACAATAGGAGCTTCATGAATTAAAAAATGTCCAGGTGTAAGTGGTTCTAAGTAATCTGTATCAGAGTCATCAATTGGACATAAAGGTCTTGAATTGAGACATGCTTCAATCTGGCATAGAACTGTGGACATTTCCTCGAAGGTAAGGTTGGTTGTTAATACGCGTTTTAAATGATGCTTGAGAGATTTTACACCAGCCTCCCAGAGGCCACCGAAATTTGGACTGTAAGCTGGTATAAAATGCCACTGTGTGCCTTCTAATGCTAATTTGTTAGCTACATCGGTTTCTAAATTTAATTTGGCTTCTTGCCATGCTACTGCCAAATCCTTCTCTGCACCAACAAAATTTCTTCCTTGGTCGCTCCACATGTGGCTGCATTTGCCTCGCCTTGCAACAAATCGTTTGTATGCAGCAACAAATGCCTCTGAGCTCAGATCTCCTACCAATTCCAGATGTATTGCTTTAGTAGACATACATACAAATACAGCAATGTATGCTTTATATGTTTTCATTCCTCTTCCCTTTGCAGTCAAAACTTGAAATGGGCCAGTAAAATCTACTCCACTATATAGGAACGCTCTAGTGGGTGTCACTCTCTCTTTCGGCAGATCTCCCATTATTTGAGTCCGTGCACTAGCTCTCTGTCTAGCACATATCAAACATTTTCTATTATATTTTTTTACTAAACTCTTAGCTCTAATGATCCAATATTTAGAGCGCAAAAAGCACAACATGAGTTGAACACCTCCATGCAAGGTTTGAGCATGAGCATCAGCAATGATAAGATGTATTAGGTTATTGTTGTGTCCTAAAATTATGGGATGCTTGTTTTCCTGACTCAAGTTAGCATGTCGGAGTCGACCGCCCACCCTGAGGGTACCATCTTGGTCTAAGTAAGGGGTAAGTGTTTTTAGACAACTATTGGTTCTTACATTTTTCTTCGACTTTAATCTGTTAATGTCAGTTTTAAACTCTTCATTTTGTTCTAATTTGATGCATATCATTAATGCCTTATGTAATTCTTCTGTGGTAAAGCTCTTTGGGTAAGTATCAGTATTTCTTTTGTAATTCAGAAATCTTCTACAGTACGAAATAACCTTCAGTAATTCTGGTAATGTATCAAAGTTTTCAAATTGTGTTGTTATAGATTTCTCTTGATCTTCTGTGCTAAGGTAAGTATTAATTTTCATTGGTTTCATTTCTAATTCTGTTGTTATTATTACCTGTTCACTAATCTTTATTTCCTTTTCAGATAACCAAGCTGGGCCACTCCACCACAAGTCACAGTTCTTCAATTCCGATAGCAGTACTCCTCGAGACGCTAAGTCTGCGGGATTCTCATTGGACTGTACATGATACCATTGCTTGCTATTCAAGTTTTCTGCAATTTCGACGACGCGGTTGGCCACAAAGGTTTTCCATCTGTTAGGATCACCGCATAACCAAGCAATGACTATGGAGGAATCTGTCCATGCATACATGTTCTTAGTTGGAATTTTCATTGCCAGTCCAATTTGTTTCATTAACCTTGAAAGCAGTAAGGCACCACATAACTCCAGTCTCGGTAAGGATATTGTCTTCAGTGGTGCTACTCTTGTTTTAGCAGCAATGAGTTTCGTTTCAATCTTGTCATTCGTTTCAGTTCGTATATATACTGCTGCTGCGTATGCTCGCATTGAAGCGTCACTGAACCCATGTATTTGTATATTTGTTTTATGTATTTCAGTTGTACCAAGCCACCTCTTCACTTGTATATCGTTAACGTTAGCCAAATCTGATCTTATCTGATTCCATTCCTTACGTAATTTATCACTTATATTCTGATCCCAATTCACTCGTTCAAGCCATATTTTTTGTAGCAGGATTTTGGCCATTACTGTGCTAGGTGCGATCCAACCAAGTGGATCGAAAAGCTTCTGTATGTCAGATAAAATACTTCGTTTTGTCACATTAATGTCTTCAGGTGTTGGTAATGTTAAGTTGTACTGAAACATGTCTTCTTTCAGGTTCCATACGATACCCAATGCCTTTATTGTTCCTTCAAGATTCATGCTTATATGTGCGTTATTAGATCTCTTGTCTTCCGCTACAGACTTCATAAAATTTATATCATTTGATGACCATTTGGTAAGTTGAAAACCGCCCCTTTGTAGCATTTTTGTGACAGTTGTAGCAAGTGAAATAGCCGCTTCTGTTTCGTCTGCACCATCAAGCCAATCGTCCATGAAATAATTACTCTTGATGGATTGCACAGCGAGTGGTTGTTCTTTCCCTTCGTCATCAGCTGTTTGGTGGAGTGTTCTAACAGCCAAATACGGTGCCGACGCTGTACCGAATGTGACTCTCAGTAAGCGATATTCTTGTAAGACATCAGCCTCGTCGGGTCTCCAGATAACTCGTTGGTAGTCTGCGTCTTCTGTAGTCACCAGAATTTGCCGATACATTTGTTTAATATCGGCCATGAAGCAGACCCGTTTCATTCGCCATTTCATAAGAAGGTATCTTAAGTCTTCTTGCAGCTGTGGTCCCACCAATAGTTCATCATTAAGTGAGATGTTGTTCGTGCCCTTGCAGGAAGCATCAAAGACAACACGGGTTCGAGATGTTTCTTTGTCATTGCGGACTACAGCGTGGTGAGGTAAGTATACTGATATTTTATTCCTTTCTCTTTCAGGTATCTTCTCCATGTGTCCTTGCTCTATGTACTCATTTATTACCTTTGTGTATTCTTCCTTCAGGACTGGTGACTTCTTAAACTTCCGCTCTAGTTGTAAAAATCTTTGTTTAGCTATTTCTTTCGTGTTTCCTTCAGGTGCTTGTGGACTGTATGTTTTGAAAGGTAATTTTACAATGTATCTTCCTTCTTTGTTTCTAGTTGTTGTTTTCTTATAAACATCTTCACAAATCTGCTCTTCCTTTGTTAAACGCCTGTCATGGTCCACTTCAATTTCCCATATAGACTTTAACATTTCATCTACATCAACTCGGTGATGCATCACCATGTAAGTATCTTCCTTTGATTTTTCATAAATATCTCCAAAAATAATCCAACCCAAACTTGTTTTCTGTGCAGTCGGGGTACCTGGAGGACCTTTGATCAATTCTGGCTGTATAATTTGTGCGTATTCCTTCACCCCTAAAAGCAGGTCAATAGGACCTGACATAAGGTAGCTCGGATCAGCTAATGTAAGCCCATCAATGTGAGGCCATGGTTGTGTTACAATTGTTTTGATGGGTATCTTAGTGGTCAACTGTTTCGGCATCACATAGGCTTGAATTGGTAAGGTATAGTTTTGTTCCCATTGTGATCTTATATTGAATTGTACCACGTGTTTGATCTCTGTTCTCGTAGATCCCACACCTACAACACTTCCTCTGAATGGTTGTCGTTTCAATTTCAAAATTTGAGTTGCTTTCTCGCTTATAAATGTTGCTTGAGAACCTTGGTCTATTAGGGCGCGTAGAGGAATGATATGACCTTCTTTATTTGTTACTTCCACTACAGCAGTCGCTAACAGTGCTATTCCATGTCTAGTTGTAAGATATGACGAAATCACTGTGTTCACTTGAACTGTTTCCTCCTCTTCTACTACATGCTGTGAAGCCAACGGTTGTGAGGTACTTGGTAAAGCCGTTGATTCTGTGTTCTTGTTCTCATGCAGCAGAGAATGATGACGTCGGTGACATTTCTGACAGGACACCGGTAACTTACATCGCCTTACAGAATGTCCTGGTGCTAGACAGTTAAAACATAAATGTTTCTCTTTGACATAATCGGTTCTTTCATTTAGTTTCATCTCGGTAAATTTCTTGCAGTGGCACAACGTGTGGTTTTCCTTGCACATGATGCATGTCTTCTCAGTACTTGGTGCGGTAACATGATATGAACGCTCTCTGACTTGTTTCGGCTCTTTAGTATTGGTATTAAGAGTATTCCCTGTAACCATTTCCAAGGTGCGGAACTTGGACTCCATATACTTCTTTAAATCATTCCAAGTAGGCAGTGCTTCAAAGTCTTCCTTATATATGTACTCTTCCCAGCCTTTGTGTGTCTCTGGGTCCATCTTCTGAACAAGCAGATATATTATTATAAGATCCCATGAGCCAGTAGGTATTTTTAAATTTGCAAAATTATTTAGGCACTCTGTAGTAGTATCTAATAAGGCCTTTAACTGAACAGCTGAGTGTGAAGACATCTTTCGTTGATTAAATAATCTTTTCATTATGCAGTTTATGATTATTCGCCTGTTACCGTACCTTGTATTTAAAACATTCCATGCAGTTGTATAATTACTGGATGTCACTTGTATATGCGTCAATAATGTCTCGGCTTCACCACCAACACTGGTCTTTAAATAATGTAATTTTTGTACATCAGTGAGGTTATTGTTCTCGTGCACCAAAGAAATAAACAAATCTTTAAAGGTTGGCCATCCTTCATAACTTCCAGAAAACTTAGGTAACTGTATTTTCGGTAAATGCACTAAATTTTGCGAAGCATAGGTTACGTTCATAGTTGAATTTGCAGTCTTCGAATCCAAAGATGTCGCTTCCGACAGCGACGTAATCATATCCTTCAAGTCACCTTTCAATATATTGTATATTTCTTCATAAATAAAGAATTCTTCGTTTAAAAAGTAAGGCACAATTTTTCTTTGTTCTTTGGGGGTTATCTTCACTAATTGTTCATGTGCTTCCTTAAATGACATCCAATACTCGTCAATAATTTTCACACGTGCTTCTATATAACCCTTTGTCAATCTTGCTTTCGAACACTTTTTTAGGTTTGTTTGCGATTTCTGTAGTAAATTTGCACAATCTTCTAAAACCGAGAGATATTGCTGTTGTTCTTGCGTGGCAGCCATGTTTTTTCTTTTCTACCACCGTTGTACGTCTTCAAATAAATTATAGGTATGTATCTTCGTATTGAATGTTAATTAATTTGTTTGTTTCGCGGCCCGTTCCGTAGTTGCGGCGATTCGGCTCGATTACGACCATATGTTTAGACGGTAAGGTTTAGTGTGCTTTGGAGGGAATATATTAATCAAACGACGTGTGTTTCACTGCAAGTGTATTGAGCAACTAACTGTCATTTTACAAAAGTCTATTTTCAATATGTCAACGAGTGACAGAATGACGTACATAATTTGACGTAACACAGATATTGGCCTGTAATTATCGGGATCAGTTTTTGATCCTTTTTTAAATATAGGTATAACCCTTGCTACTTTAAACTGGTCTGGAAATACGCCAGCATCTATATATTCATTAAAAATGTCAGCAATGGGAATGGCTAAAATATCAATGTTGTCTTTAATGACTGCCAGGGGTATTTCGTCATAGCCAGAAGAGCTTTTCGAGTCCATTTTTTTAACCAGCTTAAGAACTTCTAGCGGTAGAACGAGATCGAAAGTCATGCAGTTTTCTATTCTTTTCACATTTGCTTTCAAAAAAGTTAATGCAACGTCCGAATTTAAAGGTTTTGACAAATTATTTCGACTGAATCTTTGTGAAAATATGTTGGCAATCTGTTCTGGACTATCAACTATTTTATTATTTATCTTTAAAACCATTCTCTCACATTCAGCTGTATTCTTTGAACTTTTTCTACGATTTATTATACTCCAAATTGTCTTACATGGATTAGTGGAATCTAGTATTTGCTTCCTAGTTGCATTCTTTTTAGCCTGTCTAATTACTCTTTTGTGAATCTGAATGTATTTTTCTCCGTATTTTACTATCGAAATGTCACATTTTTCTTTATTAATAAAACTAAGTACCCTTTTGAACTGACTAGAAACTTTGATTCCCATAGTTATCCAATTTATTCGTCCTCGATTTTGTGTATTACTTCTTCTATTTTGCATTTTAAAAACGCGCGCATGCAGTTCTTTAAATTTTGAAACAAACGTTTTCGAACCTAGATTCCAGTCTATTTCCAGTAGTTTTTCCCTAAACATATCCTTGTTTCTTTCACTATATATCCTTTTATTTTTTACTATGAATTTATGCTTTTTCTTTATAGAGACAATTTTTAATTTGGAAGTACAAAATAACCCTGCATGTCCGTCTGATAAGCCATTATGTTCAACATTTACATTCATTATACTGTTTTTCGAGATATTTGTTATTATGTTATCTATACACGACATGGACGAATTGCGAATAAATGTGGGCGAACTAATTAAAGAGTCAAAGCCATAACATGTCAAAAGTGATGAAAAAGAATTTTGTTTAATGCCTGGGATCATCATATTAATGTTGAAATCACCACAAATGATACATTGCTTTTTACAAAAAGTATGCAGTAGTTTTTCAAAATTGTACATGAAATTATCAAAGTTTTTATTTTGAGGAGTTCTGTAGCAACAAATAATATTTAGGTTAGTTTCACAATCCTTCACACCACATATTTCAAAGACATCCTGCCTATACAAATGTTTACATACTTCCAGATCTTCAGCTTTGCGTTTACTGTCTACTAACACTAGAGTGCCTCCTCTCTTTTTAGTTTTTCTTACATTATATGAACCTAATTTATAGTTTTGAAAATAAAATTGTTTAATGGAGGCCTCACTTAAGAAATGCTCACTAATACATATATAGCTTATTTCAATATTAATGTCCTTTAAATAAATTTGAAGATCATTCACTTTATTTTGTAACCCACACATGTTTTGATGGTAAATAGTCAAAGAGTCAAAATGTAAGTTACTACGGACATTTGTACTCTTGTTAGACACGAAAAAAGGTCTCATTATTACTATCAAGACACCGGTTAAGACGCAGTGTATCACTACAGTGCCATAGTTGGTGAGGAACGTTTGCTAATTCCAGGTCTATAAGAATATTTTGCTGTAATCTATTGTATATATCGTGCAATCCATTATTGTTTATTTTTCCTGTAGTATAAGAAAACATGTCTAACGATAGCGTTAGATTGCACGAAACCTGGTTTTATTTGCGAGTATGTTCTTAGTTTACATACTTTTGTAACAATAATGGCGGAATACTGAATCTTCAATCAGTTTTAAGTTGCCGTTAACTCTCATACTGTGTCTGTCACTTTAAGGTGTAAAGTAGCGTCTGATAGGTATTTAAGTCCTTAATGTTCTGAAGTTAGGTTGCGTTTCAATATTTGGGGATAAAGGTTTTTAATTTTAAAACTTTCTGTAATATAAGTGCTCACTACCCTTACTCTCTATTTGGTCTATGTACTGTTAGCCTGGGCTCTAAGCCTAGCCCCCGGTTTATGAAAGACTGATTAATCACAGTCGTGATCAGTTGATTTGACAACAGATTCAATTGATCAACCTTTCAAAAACCGAGGGATACCTCCGGTTTATAACGACTGTGAACTGTGACTGTGACTTTGTGTGGTTGACCAAAAGACTAATAACCTTTCACAGCGCTTAACATAAGTTTTGACAAGGGAGTAACTCATTTTTGTGTTGATCAGCCTTCCAGAAACCGGGGGTTACCCCCGAATACAGAAACGCAACTCAACTTTAAGACGCTCTTAAATTTCAATCTGTCGCTATTCTACTCCTTAAAGTGATAGAGATAGCATGAGACTTGACGGTGACTTAACAATGATTGACATTTCAGTATTCGGTCAATAGTCTCTTAATTTACAATCTCTTTATGAGGCATTGTAGATTGTAGCTCTCAAACGGTGAACGGATATTAACTTTTTATTTTTTGTTTGAAAGCAGACTTGCTAGAGCTGGTTAAGATAAAGATTACTTAGCTTCTTGAAAAAATCCTTTGCGGCCTTTTCAAGGATATTTGCATTAAAAAAATAATAATATCGGAAGCTTATTAAAAATACAGTTTCATCTTATGTTTGGCCCGAATCCGGATCCAAGTCGGCCGAAGTAATGAAAATATGTGCCGGTGGGGTTACAGTACACCTGAGCTATGTGAGTGTGGCATCTTCCACCAATCAATGGCCTATTTAATGAGCTGCCCAGCATGCCCTACCACCTGCACTCGCGAGGACCTGTACAAGGCCACGGACAACGCTGTTTGCGTGGCTGAGTACTGGTCTGGAAAGATTTGACTGCTATTGATCGACTCGCTAAGAAGAAGAAGAAGCCCGAATTTTCATGATTGACCATTTGTCCACAGCTCCTTGCGCCTGCCGCTCTCTTAGGCATCAAGTCCAGTATTGGGACTTCATTCAACCTGTTCCCGAGGTTAGCGCAGGACATTCAGAATGCCGTGGAGAAGAATGACGTCCAGAAGGCTAGGGTACTCCAGGAGAAGCTTAATTTGGCGGTGGAAAGTCTTACTATTGAAGGTGTGATATTGATATAACATGTTATTAGATTATTGGTTAAGATTATATATTAATAATTCGTTAGCTTATCAAGACTAAGAGCTTTAAGATTGTATATGTATATTATGTGTACTTATGTTATACATTAATCCTGATATAATAATACTATCTGTTCTCGCGGCTCACCTACGCGGGTGGCGGTTATCGCGGCAAAAAGTAGCTTATTTCCTTTCTTAGTATTCAAGCTTACCCCATACTAAATTTCATCCAAATTAATTTAGCCGTAAAAGCGTAACACACAAACAGACTTTCACATTTATAGTATTAGTGTAATTAGTGTATTTCTTCGATATTTTCTGGGCCGTAAGCTTTTTTGCCGATGTCATCACGCAAAATCTTTCAACCCCTGTTTACTTTGAATGTCGAATTTATTGATATCTAATCAAAAGCCTAAAAAATAAGTTTCAAGCTTTAAGCTTTAAAAATCACGTTATTTCCATACAAACTTTCATCTTCTATTTCAACCCCTTACAGCCCTTTTTTGCGTTTAAAAGTAGCCTATGTCCTTTCTCAGGCTCTAGACAATCTCTGTACCAAATTTTATTTAAATCGGTTCAGTAGTTTAGGCGTGATTGCGTAACACACAGACAGACAGAGTTACTTTCGCATTTATAATATCAGTAAGGATAATGTAGTAACCATAAGTTTATAAAGAAAATGGGGAATAAAATATACATCTTAGATTTTATGTTTATAGAGGTAATAACCGATTATTGTTTTAAATTTTAACGCCTTATTTTTGAAGGAATTTTAAAAAAGTGGTCTAAAGCGTGAATTTCAAGCTAGTCTACAAAAAACTAAATCTTTCAAATTAATCTTTCAGGTCCCTGGGTCCCAGTTATGAAGGCTGGTATGGAGATAGTTACTGGAATCAAAGTAGGACCCCCATCGCTTCCTCAGAGACCCCTCACCGCTGAAGCCAAACAAAGAATCCAGGAAAGACTGAGGACATTAGGCGTATGCAAGTAAAACTACCAAAATGTACCTTATGTGATTAAGATAAAGTGTATTTTCCTAAATCATGTTTCTATACGTTGTTGTTTAAAATAAATGTTGATATTTTTACAATAAATCTACATTTCCTTTCCTTGTCGACTCGTATTATACTAAAGTGTGAGTTTTGAGCGTTAGTTAATTGAAATAACGTAATCCATTCGCATATTACGGTTATGCATCAAATAGTGTGAAAAATAACATTTACTCAAATAGTTTGGTGCACAGATCAAAAATAGTGTTTTTAAAGATTTGATTTAAAAAAAACTATCGAGGAAAGTTTCGATCACTATTTATTTTCATCATATTCTCTTCTATCTAGGAATCAAATTTTAAGTCAATATCTTTTTATAGTTGCTGAATAAAATCGAAAGTTTAGACAATAAATGTGGACAACATCACATACATTGCTCTGAACCCAAAGTAAGTAGTTAAAGCACTTGTGTTATGGAATTCAGAGACAACGAAGGTACTACAAACACCCAGACCCGAGACAATGTTGAAAAGGGGTTTACTACATTGACCCGGACGGGGATCGAACCCGGGACCTCAGAGCTGGCGACACCTTGAAAACCAGTGTGTACGCCACTCGACCACGGAGGTCGTCAGTCAATATGGAAGTGACAAGTCTAAGTCACGTGACTTATCGAAATGAAATGCCATTTCCATACATTAATTGCCATTTAAACAATTTTTATCATCGTTAACGCTTGTAAAAATGTCACTTGGGTACAGGAGCTGGTACATAAATAAGTATTAAAAAAACACTAAAAATATTAGTCCGACAACTTTTAATGACATCATAATTAATAATAGTTTTCAATAAAACGACAGTTATTTAATTCGTAAAATACATATTTGTCTATAGACTGTATAACTCATACTAAGTGCAGCTCTACGCCTAAGCTTTTTAAAGTATTTCTAAGAGCTGTCCTTTGTTCGTTGTTCAGTGGGGTGAGAGGGGGTCGAGTCGGTCCCACTCTAACGCCGGTGACAAGTTCCATAGCAGTCTTCATAGACGGGACAAAATCACCTGAAAAAGATTATATAAGTAAATAGAAGTACATTCACATGGAGGTAGCCATCTGTAGGTATTCCATGTAGAATACACAAAGATGAGTTACTTCTATTCTCTAACCATTTCTGTCACACTGCAGGGCAAAGACCTCTTTACCCTTTTTCCATCTCTCTCTGGTTAGAGCTGTGCTGAACCAATTTTTATCGAAGGAATCTAGCTCGTCCCGCCCTCTCCGTCTGGGCATACCTTGATGTCCTTTGTCATTTAGAGGAAACCACAGGATCGTTAGTTTGGCCCATTAGTCATTCGGTAAGGTTTGCTTAGCAGAAAATAAACTTTCCCGGAAAATAGGGTTTTATAAATATATTTATTACTTCAATGATTTTGTTTCGTTAAGTAAAATTTTTAATTTAAGTTCAGATTATTTTATTTTATCGAGCAAAGCATTTTTACTGGTAAGTTTAGTAAGTCTGTTTATGGGGTAATCTCACTAGCAAACCTTTATTCCAAAGCCAGACCTGCTCAGTACACCGTAAGGTCTTGTCGTGCATACATTACGCAAACCTCAAGAAATGCTTAGGTAAATAATTTGAAAACCAGAACTTACCATGTGAAGCAATACCATCAACCAAGTTATTCAGTTTCTTCTGCATGGCTCTCGCGTTTTCCAAGTTCCCCGTCTTAACAGCTTCTAAAGCACTGTAGACTAGGTCAGGAAACAGGTTAGATACTGTTGCTATGCTTGAATTATGACCCATTAGAGCTGATGGAGCGATATGCTGCAAAAAAGGCTGATTTTAATTTCGAAAAGAACTTCATAATTGATTGGAATTAAATATGACCAGATGAAGTTACTTTTTCAAGGAGTCTTCAAAACTTATTTAGTCATTTGACTAGCCTAGTGGTCGAGTGGTTAGTGTCCATGACTGTTAAATCGGAGGGTTCAATTATCACCAGGATAAATCTTTGTGTCATGAGCATGATCATTTTCCCAAGTCTAAGATATTATTATAATATATTTTTGTAGGAACCTAATACTTAGTTATAAGGGACCTGATTAGCCTGCCATGTCATCCACCACACCATACCATAGGTATCGTATTGCTAGTAATTTACACATATGTACTTACATGGTTAGCAATAAATATCTTTTGGTCTTCCGCGAGCTGGTCAGCTACTTGTTCTGCTACTACTAGATCAGCTTTAGCTCCTTTAAAATTGATGAGTTTTGAGGAAGCTATGGAGAATAATTCTTGCATATTGACTGGAACAAATGAAAACTCCTGTCATACTTGTTGAACGGTCATGCAGTTATATACTGCTGAAGATGATTCATCAGCGCGCTTATCATGAACTCTGAAAGCAGTACTGTTGCCGTCGTGTAAGCGAGACGCCGATACCTGCAGTGCTACGCCGTCTCGTTTCTACAACGGCAACAGTACTGTTTTTATAGTTCATGGTCCAGGTACAGGTTTTTCCTAAATATTAAAGTTAATAATAACCTAAAAAATTACAAAATTGAAAGAGTTTCTTTCCTTTTCTTACCTTAATTAAAAACAAAATCTTAAACATTATCTACCTATACTAAAATTATAAAGAGGAAAGATTTGATTGTTCGTTTGCATGGAAAAGGCTCTGAAACTACTCAACCGATTTGGAAAATTCTTTCACTGTTGGGAAGCTACGCTGTCCCCGGGTAACATAGGCTATATAATTTATTTTTAATTTTGAAGTTTTTGTTAAATACTCGTGCAAAGCCGGAGAGGCTGTTAGCGTGGAATATTTTGGTGTATTCCAAGTTTTGAAACAACTCGAAGTTGTCTGATTTTAATTTCTATAAATAATTAACTATAATTTACCATCAACTCCAGTCATCCTTGGGAAGTGGTAGTATATCAAGGGT
Source organism: Diachrysia chrysitis (assembly GCA_932294365.1). Lineage (NCBI taxonomy): Eukaryota > Metazoa > Arthropoda > Insecta > Lepidoptera > Noctuidae > Diachrysia > Diachrysia chrysitis. The sequence continues at coordinate 8,875,095 of OW028661.1, forward strand.
AACGTTGGAGCAGCTCTGCTGACTACCTCCAGGTACTGCACCAACTCATGTTCGTTCTTTGGCTTATTGTAAAGTTCTGGCAATGTCATGATGCCATTTACTTTCAACCTTTCCGCGTGCTTCGCCTGTATTAAGAAAGAAAACCAGTTATACCTAAATAAATACCATTATAAGAACAATTAAATAATAGTAAATTAACGAAAGTTATAAAATAATTGATTACAGATAAATGTTAAAATAAATAAATATAAATAATAAATGTAGACAATATCACATACATTGCTCTGAACCCAAAGTAAGTAGCTAAAGCACTTGTGTTATTATATACTTGTGAATTCCGACACAATGAAGGTACAACAAACACCCAGACCCGAGACAACGTAGAAAAGTGGTTTCTACATTGACCCGGCCGGGGATCGAACCCGGGACCTCAAAGCTGGCGACACCTTGAAAACCAACACTTGTTAAAAGGAATCGACTTCAATGTTATTTATACGGGACCAACTCTGAGGACTCCTTATAGATGATAAAAATAATGTGTGAAATCGGTCTACAAAAGCCGGAGATATCGTGTAACAAACATGCCAACAGAACCGTTGAATTGAGAAACACCTCCTTTTTAGTCGTGATTCTACTACGTTGCTGTCTCTGCGTCTCCCTATTGGTCGAGGGGTAGATAATGTATTTTAGCATTAACACCGCATTTACCGTACAGTGCATGAAGTATTAAATAAATAAATAGTAGGAATACACTTAATCACAAATTGTTGTCAACTTTGATGACCTCCGTGGCCGAGTGGCGAACACACCGGTTATCAAGGTCGCCAAGTCTGAGGTCCCAGTTTCGATCCCCAGACGGTTCAAAGTAGAAATTTGTGGTACCTTCGTTTTCTCTGATTCCATAGCACAAGGTGCGTTAGCTACTTACTTTGGATTCAGAGCAATGTATGTGATGTTGTATACATATATTTATCTTTATTATTCATTCCTATAATAAACAGTTCGAAGAGATATTCATTAAACTATTTTGCAATCAATTATAGTTTAAAGACAAGAAAAGCATTTAATAGAGTACCAATTCTATAACATCAGGTAGTGGTGCGCCACCCACTTGAACGACAACTTTAGCACCAAAAGGCTTGGCTGCTGCCACCCAGGCTTCTAGCAGCATCTTCCTCTCTTCTACGCTTAAAGACATCCCTTCTCCTGTGGTGCCACCTACTGCGGAATATAACACGATGAGTTTTATGATGGCTGTTAATCATTATCAAACAATCTTGCTTTATAATGGTTAATAAGTCTTCTTCTTTCTTTTTATTAATATAATAAGTTTTAATTTTAGTATATCTTAAGTTTTTTTTATAAATACTTTGTAATTATTTGTTATATTGATTATAGTTATGTTGTGTTATATACCTTAGACAAAGGATAAGCCAGCCTTTTGGTAACACTCCCAGAAGGACAACGATGTGAACGAATTTTTTGATGCCATATTTTAGGTTTTATGTTTTAATTATATTAGTTTATTTTGTTATTTCTTTTATGTATATATAGATTAGTTTCTTAAAATTAAATTAATATTGTAATATGATAAAACCGTTGTGTTATTAATATACTATAAGAAATCTCTTATACGTAATACATACATTAAATCTTTTCAAAACTGTATCTGTAACTATTTTAGGTCCATTTTGGCGTGAGTTTCTTGTAGGTGCGTATTCTCTCTTTTATGGCGAGAAACAGTTTGGTTACTAATTTTTGCCAATAATTCCAGGGTCACCAGGGGAGTCCTATATGAGTCAAGGTAATTCGAATCAACAATGAAACATACCCAGAATACCCTTTATTCGGTTCTTGTTTAGGTGTTCCATGTAGACTGGTATGATGGATAACTCTAGATGTCCAGTTTCTAAGAACGGGGTGAACACTGGCGCCAAGACTCCTTCGATGTCAAAAACCTAGAATATAACATAATTTGTGTTACTGCTGAATAGTACGTAGTATACTACGTCTGCGCTACAGAGCAGTTTAGCTTAAGTTCAAAGAAATCTGCTTTTCACGCAATCTTAGGAACTCGTTACTATTTCGAACTATATTACACAATTACAATCCTATCCTAACTTATAAATGCGAAAGTAACTCTGTCTGTCTGTCGCGCTTTCACGCGAAAACTACTGATTCGATTTAAATGAAATTTTGCACGCAGATTGCCTAGAGCCTGAGAAAGGACATGAGCTACTTTTTGCCGCGATAACCGACATCCACGTGGGCGGAGCAGCGGGAAACAGCTAGTATATTTATAAAAAAGACTAAGATGACGATATATTTTTAATGCTTTTGGTTGATAATGGTAACAACTCTTCTTCTTTTTATTTAGTTAGATAGTTTGATTAATGTTATAATTAAAAGAAAAAAATAAAGTATTTGAACGCGTTTCATAAGTATCAAATCATTAGCCGTCTTCAGGTAATCAGAGCAATATCTTTGAATGTGCATTATCTTGATACTTAATTGATAGAATTTATTGACGGTTTTGCTATCAGATAGTACTTATTGCATATTGTTTATGTTGGGGGTTACCTGAAATATGTTCGTATCATTAAGCTTTATCTGTGTACCTAGTGGAGCCAGTAGAGTAGCAGGTACTTTTTACATTTATATAGGTATCCCCAAGACTTTCGGTGGTCTGTGGGTAGGTACCCCTTTTTTTGTTCCGGTGTGAGAATCTAATGACTTCAACCCACGCCGAGGGCACGACGTGAGATATGTCGGACTTGCACCGACTAAAAACACCAAGGTCCCAGTCTTGCCTTTGCCGGAATCCCGGGTTTGCTAAACCATGGTCGGCGGTCCTCCGGCGAGGTCTGTGGGTACCACTGACACAAGTTACGTTTTTAAATACAGCGTGAAAATTTCTATTTTTGCAAAAGCGTGTTATGTTACGTTTGGAAGCTCCAGGGAGTTAAAGTGGGTATATAGGTACTATGTACCCATTGCTTACAGATTACAAAAGAAATAAAAGTAAATTATAATAAATTTTAATTATAATTTACGATTTACTCACCATGGTTAGATCAGATAATTAAAAGCCTGACAGCAAACAAGAGCAAAGTAACTGGAATGCACAATTGAACTGAATCTGATGCCAAGAAATGTAATACGGTAGGAAGCTGAGCGAAAGTAGGGAGATGTGGTAAGGTACAGTTAACGACAAAAGTGTCGTCGTGGCCTAGTGGTTTAATGAAGGGATTTCTGTGCAGAAGGTTGCAGGTTCGAAGGCAGGCAAGTACCAAAGTAACTTTTTCAAAGTTATATGCGCTTTCTTAATTATTCTAAGACATCATTGACAATCGGTGAAGGAAAACGTAGTGAGAGAACATGGATTTCAAAAATTGTAATCTGAAATTTCGAACCCGCAATGAGCAAGCGTGGATCAATGCTCGTTCTTTCTCTATATGAGAAGAGGCCTGTGCCCAGCAGTAGGACATTTATAGGCTGGTATTATTATATAAATTATTAGCGTACTTATTCATAACTATAGTTTGTGGTTGTTATTTGCTTATAACTTTAATTAGGTCATAAATTTTATGTGTTGTGTATTTTAATAGAACTGTATTTTCATTACTTTATTAGTGCTGTGAAAACTTTTATTTGATTTATTTGTATTTACAGGACTAGAGATAAATTCTTACAATATTATTAATAAATTTCTACTTTAATTTGTATGATTAAATAAATTATTAGCTGTGATTAGCACTGAACAGACATTTAAGATTATTTAGTATTCTTTAAAACTATCTACGTGCAGCAAGGATGTTATTTTGTGATTTGTGTGGCATTAAATGACTTAAGTATCTATATTATAACGAGATAATTACTATAATTTCCTTATATAGGGTCTACGCGTATTGTTATATTTATATTTAAGTTATTTGGGCCAATTATCTTAATTAAATACTTGGCGCTTTGAGTCGATGACATTCCCCTATAGTTGCGGTTTTAGGAATGTAGGAAAATGTGATGCAAATACTAACTTCTTAATGTGATAGATGCTGTTAATATGTAGGTAGTTATTTTATTGTACTTCGTTAAATTTTAAGTCTTCGTTTAATTTGATCACTTACGCCCAAGAAGGTTACCAACGACAGGAAAATACAAAACTATTTTTTCCTATTGCATAAAATTCGAACTAAGGTTTAATATACAAAAGTTACACGCATGCGCAATATAAAACGTCACAATTGACAATATACAACTTCGCGCGAATTGAATAAATAAAAAGATCTGTCATGTATTATTTTGTTACAAAAATATGCAAATATTTTTTAGTTGTTACAGCCACAGAGTACAACAATGTTACAGCACATGTAAAAAATTATACACGTCGTATCGGACATTTAATAATAATTATGTACATTGCAAAAATGCAGCGGCGTTCCCTAAAAGACAGAAGTTTTGTGTTCCTAACCCAGGATCTTGGTGTAGAAAGTACTCTGGTTGTTTTGAAAAGAAAAGTGAGAAAAGGGTTTTAGTTATATACACTGGTGGGACTATCGGAATGGTACCGACGGAAGATGGTAAGCAAAGCTTTTTCCATTCCTCAGAATATTGATATTTATTTTCGTGAAAATGTTTCATACAAGATAAACCTGAAGTTTTTGTAACTAGCTAGATAAATAGGTAATAAATTATATTAAGGATAAGCAAGTTTATCTATTAAAGTACCCATGCATTAGACAGAGAGAAAAGTTAAGAAAGTGTTACACTGTGAAAAGACAGTTACTAATGTGTGTAACTTATCATTGCTAAAAGTTTTAATGTAGGCACGGCAATTTTTAATGAAAATATAAAAGCATAAATAAAAATCAATTTTAACATGTAAGATAGAGAGAATCACATAAGAACGGCTTGACCGATTTGGCTGATTTTTGCTAAAAGTTTGTATAAACGAAAATTTTCGACAAAATCCGCGGGAAATGTCGTAAGTCTATGTATCATTTTTTGTATAAATTGTCAGGACGAGCCGGGTCAGCTAGTACTAGTAGTCAACTACTTAGTATATAAAGGCCAAGTTTTGAGACAATCCTGTTTAAAAACTTTTAAAAGTTTCCATAAAACTGATTACATTGTACTTATTACTGTGTACTGATTACTCTCACATCAGTAGAAAAATAGAAGTAGGTACCTATCTTGAATTACGTTTTATTTCGTACTGAGAGAGATTCTGCTCTTAAAGAACTTTACATATTAGTCAGTTCATCAGTTATTTTGTTAAGAATTTCCAACATTGAATGGTATTCCTCTGTGTTAATACTGCTTCAATCCTTTAGAATTACGTCATCACATTACGAGTTTGTTATTCTCTAGCTTATAGATATATGTATTTTTAAATTTTCAATTTGTTTATTACGCGGGAAAAAACCGATTCGTATATTTTGCACTGTACGATACGCACTGTAAATTCTGATTATTTTTTTTGTCGATGACTTCGCTTCTGATTGTGCGTTCAGAAAGCTACGCCAATTACGTAACTATTGTGAAAATTGTGTAGCTACGGTTGTTTTTTAGGCGACCCGATAAAAACCTTCATGGACATCCTGGTTTGGAGAAGGCAGAATCCACCAGGGCACTTCTCCCTTCCCAAAAGCGAGGACTCAGAGAGAACTATCCGCTATTAAAGAGCTGTTCTAGACCATTGTCTCAGCTTAGGAAATAATATTACAGGATTTTTGGTGGGGAGACCTCCAAAACCTCATGTATGGGTTGGTAAGCCAATACGGATGGTAGCGAGGATTACCGCAAAGGATAAACCGCAGCTTATAAATGATGTCTATTTGTCGCTACTAACAGAGACAGCATGAGAGTTAAGGGTGACATAAAATTAAGTTGCGTTTGACAGTTCGATCTTAAAGAAATGATAGTCCAAATTAAAACCTGATTTAAACATATTTAAATTAATTTATTAATTGAAAAAGCATGGTAATATTGTTGGCTCTGCAGAATATAGGTAGTTAATTGAATTAGATATGAGTGCACGGATAGCCGAGTGGTTTAGGTTACCACGCGCTGAACGTGACCAATATATATACCACTCCGTTTAAGCGGGAGTCGTTTTAAAGAAAAAGAATAAGGGATTCACGATCGCTGTTGAGGTCAAATACTATTCAAAACAATCAATCACCATCATTGCTGTATTGGTCAGGAAAGCAAATAATGTTTTAAAATCTCTTCAAAATGTAGCGTAAAACATGTTTCTACCTTTCCCCCGAACACAGAAACGCAACTTAAATTTAAGGAATTCTTAAACGTATATCTGTCGCTACTTTACAACTTAAACTGACAGAGACAGCATGATACTTAACGGCTCCTTTAACTGATTGATTTTTCAGTAATCAGACATTAGTGTTTTAAATATGTCTATATCTAAGTATATTCCCATAAATATCTAAGTATGTTAAAAGAAAAACAAAAAATAAAAAGAAACGTCTATATCTAAGTATGTTCCCATAAATGAAAAACAAAAAATAATAAGAAAATTATTTACAAATAAATTATAAAGATCAGAGGGATGAATTGGGATGTGGTGGGCTGGAGAGTAAGAGGAAGGCCGAAGAAGAAACGATTGCGTGAGAGATGATATGAGGGAAAAATCTACTATGATATTCATATAAAAATATGAATGACAGTATGACGGCTAATAGAGTAGAATGGAAGGAGAAAACATTGTGCGCCGACCCCAAATAAATTGGGAAAAGGGCAGGAAGAAGAAGAAGAAAAAGATTGTCTTTAAACGGCTGAACAGATCTTTATAAATTATAGCTAAGAATCAAAATCACTACATACAAAGATTTACAGGTTAGATATTTTCGTCGGTAGTTTTTAAGGTACGACTATCTAAACTTTGAAACCTAAATTCTTTTGTCAAATAGGTATGGCATGAAGTACCTACAATAGTACCTATATTTACTTCTCTTGGTTACACAACTTTGTATGTATAGGGACGGTCTAGTGAATCATATAGACTGGTGATATAAATATTATGCAATTGAATTTTCATAATGTTACATTTTTAAAAATGTATCTGTTTAACATGTAGGTATTTTAGTTTTTCCTATTAAAATCGACGCAGTTGAAGTTCGTAGTTAGAAATATGATCTGATAAATAAAGGGAAATAGGTTCCCCCCTGTTACCTACGTATATAGACTAGGTAACTAGATAGACTATAAAATAGTAGTCATTGATCGCTATTTTTTAGATTACATAGTATACAGTGATTAAGAAAATAAAACTGTGGAATGATCGAGGTAGGGATACCTTTTGCACAGGTATGGAAAACTAAAGGACCTCAGAAACCTTTTTAATAAGTGTTTTCTTTTTCATATTTTTTTTTACTTCTGATAGATCTGTTTAGATAATTTTTAGAACCATATAAACGCTTAACTATCTGGATAAATTGTAAAGTATCAAATGATGTACGTGATACACGTAATTTTAATTATATTAAATCTTTGGTTAGTATTTTGTACGCGCTAATCGAGTCACTAAACGATTTGAAAATGCGAGAAAAAAAAACGATTTTCATTTTATCAAATTCTCGAACATAATATTTAGGACAAATCTCTTGTTAATAATTAAATTAATCGTCTTAAACAATAAATTCACACCTCAAGGTCAAAACCGTTAATTCTAATTAAGAAATAGATATTTTCTCATCATTAACGCTATCTTAACTAGACATACAACTTCATAATAATATTACATAGTATTACATGCACGTGTCGATAAAACGAGTTTCTCGCGGCCAATTTCATCCATTCATAATCAGTCTGCGTTTCAGTGCCGCGAAGAGCACATATCGTTTTGGCTGTATGATCGCGAACCATTGCGCGTAATAAAGATCGATTAAAAAGTTGAACTGTCAAAATAGAGTTAAACGGTGATTTAAGAAAAATAAGTTTAGTGGATATGTCAGTGCTTGGTGCAGAACTTCATCCCGTGTTAAAAGGGGCTCGGGTCAGAAGGCTTTCTAGGGCCCACGAAATGAGTGAAAGACGTGTTTTGGTGATTTACACTGGCGGTACAATTGGAATGGTGAAAACTGAAGACGGTGAGATTGAGTATTAAAATAATAAAATAAAATATAGTAGTATTATATAGTAGTAAAATATTATAAGTATTGCAAAAAAAAAAGCTATAAATAATTATGCTGTTGTTGAATTTTATTTTTGTAAAATGTATTTTAATTTCGCTAAAAGTTCATTAAAAGTTCTTAAAAAAGTTCGCAAAACTTAACAAAAATATTTTTTTTACTTAAAATTCTTCACAGATCATACGCTAATATTATGTGGATGTTTAAATAAATTAATAATAATTAAATTTTAATGCAAATTCTACGTAAATAAACAAGTACTTTAACATGTTTGTTATCGTTCTGTCTGTATTCATAATAGGGAAGTTTAAGTACTTAGCATTACAGTATAAAAAATATAGATACTATCCATAATTATATTGTGCTAGTGTGATAAGAAATATCTACTTGCGCAAGACTTATTTACATTCTAGCCTAGACTTATGTTTAGCTCATTACTAATTCTTGTTCCTAATGTATATATTTAATATTTATAATACCAACCTATATATGTCCCACTGCTGGGCACAGACCTCTTCTCATGTAGAAAAGACGAGCATTAATCACCACGCTTGTTCATTTCAGATTCCAATTTTTCGAATCCAGGTTTCCTCGCGATGTGTTCCTTTACCGTTTGCCAATGGTGTCTTAGAATAATAAAGAATGTACATATTTTGTACTTTGAAAAAGTCACATTGGTACTTGTCCATAGCGGTTTTGAAACTGCAACCTTATGCATACAAATCCGTTCGTTCAACCGCTAGGCCACCACGACATTTTTTGGACAGTGGCAAAGATCGCAAACACAAAATAATACACGTACTTATTAAAACAAAATCAATGACGAGATGTTAACAATCTTTATTAATTTCTAAAATAATTAAGTGTTATCTCAGTTTAAATTATTTTTTCCTCATTTTATTTCTTACCATTGATAAATCAAGTAACTATGATTTGGTTATACAATGTTTATGATGACAGATTTTAGAACCTCTCAAGTTTATTCTCTAGTTAACTAGGTGCAGTGTTTATTTAAACGCGTCAAAAACATACTGTATGAATATTATGCACATTCAACTAGAGTCATTAACGTTTTAAAAGTGCCTGAAAAGGATTAATTAAAATAAAAACTTTTTGATTTGATTCATTTAATGTACTTATAAAAGAAATTAGATCGTTATAATTAGATAACATTATTTAATTATTGTGTATGGTATCATCACGCCTACTTAATGTTTTTATTTCTGACCTCCGTTTGAGGTTAATGTAAAAATAAATACGTTTTTGTATGTACCAAGTGCACAATTGGGTATCTGACAAGATATTTTTTATTTCATTAAAAAAAAAAAATTACAAACTATGTCGAGTTGTAAAAAGCGCAGATTAATTACTTTCATATTGAACTAGTTACAAGCATTTTAATTTTGCTAATTAGACAGAGAGAGCTATACCATCAGGTGACGTCACCTTAATAATTCTCCATACTAATCTGGGACTGCCTTTAACAAGTCGTGCAAAAAAGAGATAGAACATGCGTCATCTACTAACTTTAAAAGCTTATAACTTTTGTATTTGTGTATATATTTTTGATGTTATTTCGCAGTTCTGCTTCAATTTAATGTTATTATTAGAAATATTTGTAATCAATAAAAATAATTCGATAGTAGTCAAATACCCTATCATGTGCACTTTCTTGACGTTCAAGCATGTAATTTTATTGCCATTAAAGCTTGTCGCTATCCAATCATTAGCGGCTATATATAGAAGCACAGGTACTTTCTAATAAGTGTCTCATTAAACGTAGGGTTTCTTTCGTCTTACTTGCATCTAAATTAATCTTTGTGGTGCAAGTATGTAGTCTTCTTAAATGACGTTTTATAAATATTTACGTCTGGCGTGACCTGGGCCTCTAGACAAGTGACAATGCGACAAGCGATAACGCTGATCGAATCGCTCAAATGTATGGAAGTGACAAGTCCAAGTCACGTGACTTATCGAAACAAAATGTCATTTCTATACATTTAATGCTTGTCAAAATGCCTCTTGTCTAGGGGGGCTGGTCCGCCTCACTACCGTCCTTGTCGACTGGCAAGTCTCTACAAAATGGCATGAGTTCCTATGTTAAGATTAGGTCATGTCAATACAAAGAATCGAAAGATAAGAATGAAAAGCATTCATTTAAACACAGTTATACTTAATAAGCATTACATTTTAACATAAAATAATTGAGAACATATAAATGAAAAAAATAAAACCGACGTAACACGATAAAAAGAAAACAAAGTACTAAAGAAATTTGATGAAATTTATATGAGACCACCTCTGAGGTATACCCAATCGATTACAAGTATCGGAGATATCGTGCAACAAACATACAAAAAAAAAACGTCAAATTGAGAACCTTTTGAAATCGTTTAAAAATATATTAAACAGTTTCCATTTACCGTTTCCTAGTGCTCTTGCTGAGGCATAGAAAGAACTAAACAAAATTTTGTTTTTTATTATTTTTCTTTTACTTATATATAAACTTATCTATTTTTGCTATTTGGTAAGGCAAGTCTTGGAAAACAACTATCGTCAAAACAAAAGAAAACAAATATGTTTAACGCCATGGTAATAGGTGTTCGGTAAATATTGTTAACTCATGGAAATTCTTCGATTTGTAGGAACTTGTACAACTTGTAGAACATGTAGTTTTATAGTAATACTGTGCGTGTATCACATATACATATAGACAGGACAGACAGAAAGACAGACAGGCAGTTACTTTTGCGTTTATAATATAAGTATGGAGTAATGGATTACATTTAAAATGTGATAGATTTGAGGATGTATAGATGTTTACTGTCTTATCATGCAGTCACCTGAAAGGTTTTTAATGAACGACAGTATTTTCACGTTTGCACCTAGTATAATACATACGCTGTAATATATACAAATAAATACACAGGTGAAGTCGCGTGTCGTTGCTTGATTTTTCATAAAAATTAACGTGTTTCAAGTCTCGAGACTTTCCACTTGACGTTTAACTCTAAAATTACTGAAATCCAAAGTAAATTTGTATTATGTTTTGACATGCAGGCTTATCGCCAGGGAAGAACATGCTCAAACCTTCAATCCGAAGGTATCCACAGCTTCACGACGAGACCTATTACAAGCGGATGATCGAGAACTCCACCGACAAATCTTTGACATCATTTTACGTTTTACCAAGTAAGTGCTTAATAAGTTTCTAGTAATTTTTTGAACTTGATGTACCTAATGGTTTTTGGCACTGTCAATTTGATAAATAAATACAGAAGGTAAATACATTAAGAGCTGATAGTAATAATCCTAGATATATAGAGGTTTTTCATGTAAGGGTTAATAGCCGTTGATAACTGTTCTATTTTTGTCTAGAAACCGGTGACATTAACTGGAGAATTCTGTACGATATCCAGGAGTATGATCCCCTGTTGGACTCCTCAGATATGACTGAGCAGGAGTGGATCAAAATCGCTAAAGATATTAAGGTAAGCTTATCAAAAGATAGAAGAAGATGATTCAATATTTTTTGTGTAGAAAATCACTGCTAATCTCGTAAGAACGTCACAAGTTACGGGTTTAACAATCAGAAAAAAAGAACAATCTTCTTCAGATCATACAAATATTTGTCTCTTAAAAATATCCATTCCATGGGGATGCCGTTGAACCTCTTAAAAAAGACGGTAACAAAATTTACCATCCAGCGTACCTTCACTCAGAGATCTGAGGGTTTTTCGTACCAGAACATTAACCAGGGCGCGTGTAACAAATTTTAGAACCATGACTCTTTATATACATTTAATTGCTTAAATTATTCACAATCGCATGCTAGCCGATTGTTACATAGTTCATAATTAATTCGTTTCTCTTGTAGTCTAACTACGAGCAATACGATGGGTTTGTGATCCTTCACGGTACTGACACGCTCTGCTACACAGCATCTGCTCTCTCCTTCATGTTCGAAAACCTTGGGAAAGCTGTGGTGCTCACCGGATCTCAGGTAAAAGTTCAACAGGTTTTTAATACAACGTGTCGTTTTGCGTTCTCGTCAAATTTCAGGAGGCTGTTATGAGAGACATAACTATTCAAATAAAATTACAATATCTGCTCAATAATTTAATACATACTTGTTTTATTAGTTACTAGCTGCCCCCACGACTTTGTTCGCGTGTTTTAGTTTCAACGGTTTTTCATTTTTGCAACATTTTTCATTTATGCTCCGCTCCTATTGGTCGTAGCGTGATGTTATATAGCCTATAGCCTTCCTCAATAAACGGACTATCCAATACAAAAAGAATTTTTCAATTCGAACCAGATGTTCCTGAGATTAGCGCGTTCAAACAAACAAACAAACAAACGCTTCAGCTTTATTATATTAGTATAGATTTAACAGTGTCAGTATTTCAGAATAAACTACTTTTAAAGAAAATAATCGCCCCGTTGCGTATGCGGTATGCAGTGTCTTAATGTGTGTGTGTAAAAGAGCAGTTACAGTGCGGTATAATACGGGCCGCGTTTTGAAATGCTTGTCCAACACATACCGATTTCCGAAAGTTAGAAAATTTGAAAAAAAGGAATCTACTTTTTTGATTATTGATTTGTGTCGAGAATGCAAAACGACTCGTTGTATAATAAGTAGTATTGTTCATCTTAGAAGACCAAACTACAATGACGGAAAACATGAGTGCATGTATGGAGTTAGTAGCTTAAATCGGAATAGCATGATCTTTGACCTTTCCCTACAGATTCCCATCTTCGAAGCTCGGAGTGATGGCGTGGATAACTTCGTGTCTTCACTCATCATCGCCGGTGGCTTCAACATTCCAGAAGTTACTATTTTCTTCTACGGCAAACTCTTCCGCGGCAACAGGTATAGCCCTTTCTATTGGTAATAAATAATATGGGTAATCATGGATTCCGTTTCAATTTTAATTACTTAATAGTAAACTTAGAGGAGTATATCATATTAGAGTCTTCCATAAAGTGTCCTTTTGCGCAAACACTCCTTTTAAAAACTATCAGAGCAAGCTGAAGCATTCCGATACATGACAAATATGGATAATCTGTTTTAACACAAATATTTTTTTCTAGAACACGCAAAATTTCCGTGAACAACCTCTTCGCCTTTGACTCTCCGAACGCGGTGCCTATCGTCAAGGTCGGCCTCGATATGGAGGTGAACAAGTCTGCCATCTTCAAACCCAGTGTCATCGAGAAGTTCCATGTCCACGCAAAAATGTCCAAGAACGTTGGTCTGTTGAGAATGTTCCCCAGTATCAGCACTGACGCTGTTAAGTCTGCCTGTCAGGAACCTATTCAAGGTAAGTTATGTATTCCGTAGTAGTTTGATTGAGCGAACAGTTGAGAGGTGTTGTCACCTACCCCTATCACCGCTTGGGACAAACATTAGTAAGATCTGCAATTTTTTTTATGCCTGCCTTTTGAAAAATATTGTATCAAGTGTCATTCTTTTATATTAGGTTTGATTAGACCCGTTTTTCAGACGGAGAAAACTATAATTTTGTCCTTTTATAAAGATCCTGGGTTCCAACAATTAAAAAACGCCGAAATCACGCCATGGGAACTGTAATGACTACAATTTATAATGCAAATAATTTGTTTTGTAAACAATAAGTGCGCCAGTCATTTTGATTCCAATGTTATCTAATTAAAGTAGAGTTTTGTAATCTATTTCCTGTTACCTCTTAGGTCTAGTTATTGAGACGTACGGCGCCGGCAACATCCCAGCGAATAGGCCGGACATTTTGGAGGTGATTTCGGCGGCTGTGAAGCGAGGGGTCATCATTGTGAATATCACACAGTGCACTACGGGTTCCGTAGCAGCGCTCTACAAGACTGGGCAGGTAAGACGCCTTTCCCTTAGTGAAATGACCATGACTATAATTAAAAGTGACAAATCATTGGGGATTCTTGTATATATTTATAATTTATATCGACTTCACTAGAAGTAGTTTAACTGATTCAAGCAGTCCGAGTTGAGTGTATCACTAACATATTATAAAACAAAGTCATCCGCCGCGTCTGTCCGTCTGTTTATTCGATGGATTGATTATACTCTGGAATAAAATATGGACTCTTTTTTTTATTTTTGAAGTAGGTTCCCTTGGGTTGCGGGAACGGGATTAAAATTTTATGATTAATTTTGGTGGCGATAATCGACATCCACGCGGGCGAAGCCGCGGGCGTCAGCTAGTGTACATCTAAGTTTAACATGCAGTTGCAACTTGAAGTAGTCGATACCGAATGCTTCAAGATGACCGTGTGCGGGCGGCCTAATTAACGATGACTATACGCGAGATTGCATTTAGCTCTACACCCAAGTTCAAACCGAAGGTTGGGTTTTTCCAACTAGCTATCTACGCTCGATAGGAGTTTCACCCTATTCTGAACATAATAAGATTAAAAATGACAACATTTATCTGTTTGATTAGTTATATTTCAAGGCAATTATGGAACTGACCACGGCATAAAGAGAAAAATAGGATACTTCTAACTTTGGAAACGTTAGAAAATGGTTTAAGTTCTTTGTGAGGTTAATAGCAATACCACATCGGGAAATTTACAGAAATTCCAAATAATGCCACAGTTTATTAAAAATTGCTCCATATTGCTTTTATATAATAGCTCGATGGTGCCACACAGTAGCACACAGTTTTATCAGGTAACAGTGTAACTGTCTAACGTCATAAATGTCGTATTTGTAATTGAATGAGGTATTGTATGATTTTATTCGATAAGAGATCTACAATAGCTCATAAGTAACTCGTTTGCGTATTGACATGTTATTAAAACGTCATGTGAATTTTAAGTGCCGTACATTTGTTTTATATTCTTGATAATCGAAGCGTATAGATATCAAATAAATATATGCTAAACCAGTTAACCTATATAACATTAGTATGAGAGTACAATTATCGGGGAATTCCGGGATTAAAAGTATTGTACACATATTTCGAGCTATGTACAACAGTGGACCGAATATAATTGAATTAAAAAAAGGGTAATTTGATTAACGTATATTTTTAGCTTTATAAACATCCCGAGGTTTTTTAATATTTTGTATTTATAAATTTAGTCTGTTGTGAAAAAGTTTTGTTTTAATGGGTCCCAACGACTGCCAAACTTAATGTATTGTATTTCATTTATACAAAATTCGCGTATTCCGCATACTACAGACCTAGGTCGTTAGATTGTATCATGCCTAACGGATAATTCTACCTCCTCAATGTTTCTGGCTTATTAGTGCAGTAAAATTAGGTACATCTTCATGTTTCTTCACGCAAGTGTCTGCTGCGCCTAACTCAGTTGCGTGATAGACACTTGCATGAAAACCCAAATTAATTATTTGGGTTTTCACGCAAGTGTCTATCACGCAAATGATTTGGGAATAGAAGCAAGTGTCTTTTGCGCAAAAACCTTTTGCGCGATTATGTTTAAGGTTCAGATCCCTGTAGCCAAGTGATATTTCTACAAGCGTTAACGATGACAGAAATCGCTTAAATGACATTAAATGCTTGGAAATGATACATACATATGAGCGATTCAATTAGCGTTAAGGCTTGTAGAAATGTCACTTGGTTAGAGGGGTTGATTACATGGGTATGATTCAAAAGTATTGTGTAATGTTCAACCAGGTGATCGCAAAAGCGGGTGTGGTGTCAGGTTACGACCTGACTCCCGAAGCAGCGCTCACCAAGCTGTCCTATGTACTCACGAAGACTGAACTGTCTTACAAGGAGAAAATTGATGTAAGTATTATTAAGAGGAAAACCTGTCAAAGAACGTTTATTAAAAAAACAATCAAGTTACAGATATTTTATCCAGGACTTGAAGCATTTTAGTATTGTTACAAAAAGCGCTATTTATTATATTAAACTCTTACCATTCGATCTCACTCGAATTATTATTTTGCGTTTTCTGTGCTAGTTTCCGATGTGTACTTTTAAACAACTTCAAAAGAAGGAGATTCTCAATTTGACGGATTTTGTTGTTTGATGTTTGTTATGAGATATCTACGGCAATTGTGGACGGTTTTCAAAAAATATTTTTCTGCTATACCTCAGAGGTGGTCGCATATGAATTTCGTTAAAGTCGGTTTCTTTTTTCATTATTGTGTAATCAAATACAAATAATAGAAGGAAAAACTTAAACCTCAGGCAGGTTTAAGTTTTTCCTTCTATATATTCGCTCCGCATGCGATAATGCGTAACAAATAATTAAAATAATAATGTGCAATCAATTATTAATATTAAGCACCGATTCTTTGTCATCTTTATTGCAGATGATGGGCAAAAATATCAGAGGAGAATTGACTAACCTGGCATCTATGTCTATTCCGGTAAGTTCCTTTTGGAAGCTAAGCACGATATTAAAAAGATAATGTTACCTAAATTAGGTACTAGACGGTTTTTAACTTCACATACAAAGTAATCAACAAATTAATGGTAAGAAAAGCAGATATCCAATTAGATAAAGAAACAAGGTATAGGTATTGTTAATACAAATTCCTTTAGTTTGACTCTATTACCGAAGAAAGAACATACTTAAAGATAAAAATAATACCTTATTCAGTAGCAATGGGGTAGATCACTGAGTGTGAAACGTCAAAATCTAATTAGTCTGTCAGTTAGATAAACTTTTTCATAATAAGAAAGCTCTAAAAACTCAAACAATGTTTAGAAGTGGGGGCTACTGACGTCATGCTTGCGTAAAAATGCACGAAATTGTATCAATGTATCGTCGTGAGTTTATGGCTACGTAAAATAAGAAAAAATACGTGTCCAATATTTTTTTAAATGCGATCTGAAGGACAATAAGAAAATAATTAGTCATTTACCCCATTCAAGTAATATAATTGTAACAAGATTAGGGTTCCTTATGAATTTCTAGAATTATTGGTCTTAACAAAACATTATCTTTAGGACCCAACCTTGAAGGAAGCTCTCGCCACGAGCCTGAATATCCAGTCCCCGAAGAAGTTATCCGAGGTGGCGGAGAACGTGTTCTCCTCGCTGCTGCTTTACGGCATCAAGACCGGAGACGAGAGCGTCATCCAAAGACTATTAGGTCAGGAATTTGCATTACTTATTATAAGTCTTGTCTGTCATAAAAAGGTTTGGTTGGATAATTGAATATGGTTAAGTTTAGCAGTCCGGTGATGCAGTCAAAGCCTGCGCTTACGCCAAATGCAGTAGACATCTTGGTAAAAAGGTTAATATTGATGCAGGTTCGTCATGAATGGTACATAAAAAGAAATGTCCAGCAGTGCTTTACCTAAGCAGCGAATAATGATGGATTAACAAATTGTACTGAGAGACGTTAATGATTCTTAAGGGATTACTGTTTATCGATTTAAATAACTTAACTCTCAGAAATCTTGGAGGTTGCTTACTTAAATCGATAATAAAATCTCTTAAGTAACCAATAACAAAAGTTGCGGGTCGAATCTGGATGAAACTAGCACAGGACAGGAAAGAATGGCACGTGAAAGAGGAGCTTATGCCCAACATTAGGTTGACAAAGGCTGTGGATGATGATAATGATGATGATGAACCATTAACGTCTCTGAGTGCGGCAGAAAGTGCAAGAGTTTTGACGCTGTTACGTATAGTACCATGATGGGTTCTATAGCAGCATCATCTATGTTTCTACAACGGAAAAATAATTACATCACCATCTCAAAAAATGCAGGTAAGTTCTTTGACTAGGAGTTGATCACCCGTGATGTATATTAGTACAAATTGGCAAGCGGCTCACCTGATGGTAAGTGGACCGGATCCGGAACCAAGGTTATGGAGAGCATTGGCAGCCTTGTAAGACACAATACAGTACTTTTCAGTTACTATCATTCTGACTATAACTTACTGACACCCATTGGAAATATTGCTTGATAAACTTCCTGATTTATCAACTAGAAATACAGCCTACTTTGGAATGATAAGCAATTTTAAAACGTCGAGTTTAGGACACTGTTTTGGAAATCAAGTTTGCATAATATGAAATTATGGTATGTTATTTTTACCCGACTGCACCAGAAGCAGGGTGTATGTATATTTATGCGGCACGCTCTACAGCCTTAACGGCTTTGATTATAGCTTTAGAGGAGTCATTAGTTTCGTCTTCATTGTGGGAGTGACACTGGGTGTATCAAAATGAATGGTCGTGTAAAAAAAAAATACCGATTTTTGGTGTTTGGAGTCGCTGTATTCAATGTTTGTCGTCAAAACCTATCGAGTGCGGTATCATAATAAAGGGTTTTAATTAGCTTACAATAATGTACTTTTATAAAACTTGTATGTTCTTCTTCTTCTTTTTCTTCTCGTGTCAAACGACTCTCAAACTCTTTCCGACCAAAAAGTTGCTAATGATCCAAACTTGTATGTTGAAATGTAATTTTCATTAAAAAATGTAAATTTGTGGGGATTTTTATAACTACTGATTTTTATAGCTTCTTATAATTATTATGTCTGTTTTTTACAGTTTACATTTTACTTATGATTGTAATTTTCTTTAGGTATGATGAGAAATTTTAATTACGAGAATAATTCGTCCAACAATTGAGAAGAAATATGTGCCAGCTGCCGGCCACCAGAGATGATTTACGACAGTTTTACTGTTCGCCATTGTATTTTTATACTCTTTCTACATACAGGCCTGGAAATGCGGCCCAAACAATCATTTGCCTAATCTTATATAGGGCAATATGAAGAAAACAAACGATTAATTAAATTATTATAACACAATACCAACAGTTTATGATAAATTTTTCAAGCAAACGGGACTTGTTAGGAAATTGACAATTCCACTTATATACGCTATTGTAGTCCAAACAACAATTTCATATGAACTGTGGTGCAATAAAAGTATTAATGTTGTATGATGCAATACACAAAACACTTGCCTAAACTTTGGTTAAATCATTGCGCAATATTTAAAGCTGAGTTAACGGTACAACATTGCGCAATTTTTATTTCTTTTTTCAAAATAATTTATAGAGCAACGAGCCCGCCCAAATTGGCCATAAGTATTTGATTTTTGTGTAAAATCTTACTGACTATTAATAATAATTAAATAGGGGTGGTTATTGTAAAATGTACAAGTTTGAGATATAGGTTTTTTGTATATCGTAATTAGGCTAAACAAAGCAATATTTTTTTTTGTATTTTAGAATTATAAGAAAACCGAAGAGCTTTTATTTGAAATTCAAAATTGTATAAATTCGAACACAGTATTAAATTAAACATCGTATTTTTTTATTTATTAAAATTTTAAATTTGTATACTTTTACAGTGATATTATAGAATAAAACTATTTTTTGTATACAGTGATTGTAACTGTGATTTTTATTGATAAAATTTTTACCTAATGTCTTCTTTATTAATTTTTACAAAATTTTTGGTTTGGCTGTTTTTTTGGACTGTGTAACAGCTTTAATTTTAATTAGGCTTTGTTTAAATCGTACTATTTTTCTATAACAAGTAAGTAAAAAACAATATATCGTATTTTGTATGGTTTTAGTCAACATGTATTTTTTTTATTTAAGCCCAAATGTACTGTAAATTAATAATCTTATTTCAACACAGCAGATAATACAGCAGATTTATTCATGTATAAGTACGATAAATAAGTAGATGTATTCAGTATTCTAGCTATTTATTATGTTGTAGCGAATAGTGACGTCATTGAAATATTGCCAAAACATGAACGTGTTATTGGCTTGTGTATCATATAAATATTTCCCAGTACAAGTATTTATAGAAATTTAAATACGTATAAATAATATATCCCTTTAATTAGAAATGTACCTTTTCTTCACAAAGACAGGCAAAACTTAATAAAAATACTGAACTAAGTATGTATACATTTTTATCAAAATAATATTACACTCTTATTTTTTTTAATAAAATCAAAATTATAAGCCTGTTCTAATTTTGAAACATATTGTCTTGAACAAATATGTCATGCCAGTGATATCCCACATGCACAATTTATTTTTAGATAATAATATAGTTATTGTAATACCAAATATGTATTCAAATTTTATAGGTTATAAAATAAAATACTGTTTTTTATATTCTGGTTATTTCTTTTATCGACCTTATTGGTTTGTGTTTAACACCTAGCGTCAACTAATAAAAAACATGCAGAAGTCATATATAGAATTTGTATTTGGAATTAAAATGACTGAATAAATGTTTATGATTTGACTTAGCTTTATCGTACAAATAAATCCATAATTAATTAGCGCAGTTTTGAGTTATAAATAATATTACGTTGTGTAAACTCACGTTGCTCTATCATGATATTTAGTGACTAATACCTATGTTTTGTTATGTCTTGTTAAACTCGGGAGTTTCCCGACCATAGACTGTAAAGTAGGGAAACTTTTTGATTTTGGTTTAGTGATGCGAAATGTATTTTCTTATTCGATTCAAATAATCGACTAAACAGTAAACTCTTTTTGTTTTTGTTTTTATTTATGATTGGGTAATTTTTAAGTCTTTGATTATAAGTACCTACTGATTAAGATATTATTTGTATTTTTGTTATCTTGTTGTGTGTTAATCTAAAATAAAATTGAAATTGTATTAATATAATTATTGCGTCTTGATTATTTTTTTATATCATGGGTAACATAGGGCCATATTTGCAAACTTTCCCTAAACTTCCTTTTTCTGTTTATTTATTTAAATATCTTGGTGTTATATGAAAATCATTTTCTTTCTTTAGATATGGGTGCTGATGTGAATGCTGAAGACTCGGAAGGGAAGACTCCTCTGCATGACGCCATACTCCATGGCCACGTGCAGGTGGTCGAGTGTCTCCTCAGGAACGGCGCTAACGTCCACTTAAGGACTAGGTAGTAATACAAAAATTCAAAAAATATTTGTTTTTGTTCTTATGTCGTTAGAACATTATTTGCATAACCTATTGTTAGGAAACTACTTGTCTTATATGGCTCTCAGAATGATATTTTTTTTATGAACTTTTTCGCCCTATGGAATTAAATTTTGTGTCGCGGGGGGTTACACAAACATTCAAATCACATGCGCAAAGAACACCCAGGCTTAAAATAAGCATTTGTGGATCATGCTTGTCCCATACGGGGATCGCAGCACGTCACGCACAGCTGTAGTTAGCGTGTGACCTATACCACTCGGCTATCTATGCAGGTATTGCAAATTTAAGCAAGTTTGGATCAATGTGATTTTTTTTATTTTGTACAGGTATTTTAGGTAGCTTTCTTTATACTTGGTATGTTATTTTGCGACAGCACTGATTAATTAACTGACTAGTAAATAGCAATAGTCTTGCTTTCGCTTTACGAGAAGAATACCAAAATTCAGATAATTTATTTAACTTTCATCTTATTTACCAGGAACGGCGAGTGTCCACTTATCACGGCGGTACTACGCGAGGATCCGAAGATCATCAACATCCTGCTGAAATGCGGGGCTCACCTGGCGCAAGCAGACTTGTATCCTGTCTCGGAGATCTTGTCCACAGCCATCAAGAGCGGCTCCATCAGCAAACTGGAGTCGCTGCGGCTCGCAGGCGCCACCTTCGATGTACTGGATGACCTGCAACAGACGCCACTGCACAAGGTAAGATTGATTTTTCTTTCATTGGTTGGTTTAAAAGAAAAAATACGTTTCGATGTGAGCAGCAGGACGGTGGGTACAAGAGTGAAGTCTTTGTTAAAAATCCTAAATTTTGTAAATTGAAAGAAATTGCTACTGACTATAGAAATAAAAATTTATTGTTCAAGCCTATATTAGTTTTGTAAAGAAAACTCACATAGTTTCCACTTCAGGTATTTTTATTAGATTATATTTAGCGAGTTTAAAATTGTTTTGAAGTTTTCAGAATAAGGTTTTGTTTTAACTATGAAATCCATAAACAAATATGTGTATTACCTATTCATAAATAATGTTGCCAGATATTTTATTTTCTTACACAAGTACTTAACAAAATTGCGTCGCAATGATTATAGAGATGTTAACTAATATTTTTCATTTTTTTCTTTTTTTAACTAATCATAAACTTACAACGATACATAGATTTGAATGTCGCATGACGTCACAATGTCGTACGTTTTGTGTAACATCGTGGCGTAATTAACCCCACTCGAGAACTTTCATTCGCCTTATTTCCTTAGTTTTTATTTATTTTTTTATTATCTAAAATACGGACTAAATAGATTTTTTTTATACCCAGTCGTCATCGCTAATTACTCGAAGTAATACGGTCTATGGTTACTATTTAGCACATCACTAATCACTACACTGTATGCGCTATAATGCGTTGTACTCGGGGAACACCCGATTAGACTGTTTGTTTATGTTCCGAGAATTGCATACTTGGATTTTCCAGTTCAGTTTAGAACACGAGGAGATTGATAAGGAAATGATTCGTCATCTTTCAACACTATTTGGAAACAAGAAATTTATTTAATCTTTTTGTTTTTCAGTACCTAGGTACTTAGGTAGGTTACAACGCTTTTTTGAAAGGAAATGAATCTTATTTTAATTAGATATGATTTTATGGTTTTGGGTTTGGTTTTTGTAGATACATTAGCCAGGGAATAGTAGTATTTCATTGTATAAAAAGGTTCATAGATTGTATGCCTATTATCTACAGTTAATTAAAATAATCATAAGTAGGAAGGAGAGGTTTAAGAGAAGCCGTCGTCGATTTTATTTATATCATTAACTACATAACATATGAATCTAGATATTAAAATATGAATCGGAAACTTTTTACTCGTATATAGGAGTATCAAATTTGGGACAGTAAAGTTGATATGGAGAAGGAGTGCGGAAAGCTAATATTTTTTAATAGTAGCGCGTAAAAATACATTAAATTAATAAAAACTACATCACACACACTACTATGAGTTGACTCACATATTATGTATTCGTTATTATTTTCAGCTTCTATCAATGAGCGTGCTCGCTATTTAAAAATCCGATAGGTTCGTGAGTGCATGTTGTCCATTTGTCAATTTTCACCAATGAGAGACAAGCAACTGGCTCGTAATGGGTGGAAATTGAGAGATGGACCGCATGCGAGACTAACGAACCTAAAGGACTTTTAAATGCGAACCTCTATCACAGAAATCACAGATTTTTCTTCTTTGCTCTCACTACCACCCGAACCAGTATTTAAATCAGTAATGTTGAAACTTGATATTTAACTCGACCTCTGGTATAAATAAAAGCTTAGTCTATGGTCAAGAAATTTTCCCATAATACGCTTTGTGTAACCTATTTCTTTCTTTTCTTAAGGCTGTGTTGTCTAATCAACCTGAAGTTGCTAAATACCTGTTGAAACTTGGAGCCAAAGAAACCAAAGACATCTTCGGACACACACCGAGGATCTACGCGAAGAAACTCAACAGGTCTAGTTTCACCATTTTACTAGAAAATGGTGAAACTGAATTTTTTTAACTAGAAATTCAAATTCAACAAAATAAATAAAAGATTAAGGAATAAATATGAGGAAAAAAGGCATTTATATATATTTTGTTTTTTTATTATATGTATCTTGATAATTTAATATAATGTCGTATTGATTATTTCATAAATTGACGACACAAACGCAATTCAATTTCAATGGCAGCAAAGTATAAACGGTTATCTATAAAATCGCCATTTTACAGGACAACATTTTTAAGCGAAATTTGTTGAAACTTTAATTATGATTAAGGCATTACCGGACAAAATGAAATGGTCGTAGTTGCCTTTTTTACGTTATATTGTATAGCAAAAGGATTATATTTATTAAAAAAAAGCATGTTATACAAATACAGCCAAGGATCTTAAGTATTTTATGATTTTTTTTTAAATTTCATACATCTTTTTACACTTTGCTGCCATCGATTTTACTTTTCACCGATAAATTTTGGGCTGTTGCCGTCACTTTAAGATTTAATGTAGAAATAGATCCGACTGTTAAGAACATCAGAGTTAAGTTTCGTTTTAGTTTACAATACTATCATTTAACCAATTTAAAAACAATAAAGATAATCAAGCAACATATTGTTGCGCAACATTTCTATTTTATATACTAGTATAATGTTATGTACGATACACGATATACATTTCTATTTTATGGACATACTAAAATATTGAGTTTATGCTAAGAGAAATTAAACTGCGCATTGATATGTTTGCGGTTTTGTTTTTAATATGTATATATTTTTATGCGACTGTAGATCCAGGTTATAAAAGTACTTGTACCTACATACTTTTTTTAATGTTTGTGTCTTAGTTTATTTCTTTTGTACGCGCTCCTAATGACGAAACAAAAAAAAATAATCATTAATGAAAATTTTGCTATTTTAAACACAAAAGCTGTAATAGAATTGCTTATTTGTGATGATGCAATTGCGCAACTGTGGCGCAACAAATACGCATCAAAAGAGTTTTATCAGCACAGTCGTATTGCAATCACTTTTGTTTGTTGTAAGTATTGTATATTTAACTTTATTGTGACAAATATAAATATTATCAAGAAACTTGTGTTTTTTTTTTATTATAATGCAAGCGTTAAACAAAAATCATAATTAAACTGATAATTTTCCTATTAAACCCACGCTAAATTTATTATGGGCCATCGGTATCTTTTTTACTTGTACACAATTAGAAAAGGACATATAAAAATTCGAGCTGTCAAATTTAGTTTCGACTAAAAGTTTGTTTATTAGTAAATTAGCTCATTTACATAAAAAAAATCTTAAGGGGTGAGTAGGTCGGGTGATTTAGCAACTCATTTGATTGAGCCGCTTGGACCAATCCAGGTATAGGTATTTAAATTACGTCAATAAGAGGATAATTGTTGATAAGATAATAAATAACATTTAGCTCCTAAATGAATTTTTGGACCCATTCATGTTAAAATTTTATCCGTGTTGCTTAGCAACTGGGCCTAACTCAGGTGACTTATCTTTTCTTTGCCTATGGTCGATCTTTACTTTTGTCTTCCGCTTGAAATGTAGGGAAGTAGACACTATTTTTCCTACTCCTCCTATTTACTACTTCTGATTAATATCGTTGCGTTTCGGTGGATTTAAGTTATCCGATGAACCCTTGATTAAAAAATGGGTTTTATCTTGACCCATTAAAATGTTTAGATTTCATGATTATTGTATAGACGAGATTTATTAAAAGATATAAAAAAAAAACGTATCCAAATGTTATGAGAATCTAAAACAACCCGTTCGAAGTCGGGGCAGACAGCTAGTAATAAAATAAATCTTAAGTGTTAAGATGTTATAGAAAAGTTTTACAAACTGCTTTGCTTTTTTTTTGTTGTTTGGTACACAAACAACAAAACAAAGGCGCAGAGATGCACTTGAGACAAAACTAGCGAATTAGAATAAAATATATACGCAGTTAGCCTGAACGCAGGCTTTGATTGCTTCACCGGACTTTAGGCTAGAACCTTAAGGGCCTCCAGCCAGAGCAATAGAAAAACTAACTACGTCAGCAACGTTCACTAAGACCAGTGGGGTTCGGACCTCGACTTGGTGCGTTGCCAACAATCTTAATAACGCAAAAACAGCAAGGGCGGGCTGGATCAAAGTTTTTATTATTTAAGGACATATTTTTATTGCTAGTTTGGCCGGCTCGGGCCAGCTTGATCTAGGGACGGGGGCTAACTAATATAAATATAAATTTTATACGTGCGAGCGAACAGGCTCGAGTCGCTAGCGCTTGTCCTCGCCATATATAAAAGTACTCTGTGTCCTCGCCTTAAGAAGGTGTAATACGAAATCCACGCATGCGCAAAATGAACATGTCACTAAAAATTTAAAAAGTAAATCTATCAAAATTTTATAGTACAAAAATATGCAAATATTTATACGTCAATATTTTCGTAAAAAATTATATACATCGTTCATAACATTTTGATAGTTAGTTAAAATGCAGCGGAGTATCCCAAAAGATGCAAGATTTGTGTCCCTAATCCAGGATCTTGGTTCAGGCAGCACCTTCACTTGTAGTGAGAAGAAAAGTGAAAAAAGAGTTTTAGTTATATACACTGGTGGCACTATCGGAATGGTTCCGACTAAAGATGGTAAGTATTTAAAAGCTTTTCACTCATTTCCTCAGAAAATACGGGAAGAATATTGATTTAAATCTATAATCTATACTAATATTATAAAGCTGAAGAGTTTGTTTGTTTGTTTATTTGTTTGTTTGAACGCGCTAATCTCAGGAACTACTGGTTCGAATTGAAAAATTATTTTTGTATTGGATAGTCCGTTTATTCAGGAAGGCTATAGGTTATATAAAATTACGCTACGACCAATAGGAGCGGAGCATAAATGAAAAATGTTGCAAAAATGAAAAACCGTTGACACTAAAACACGCGAACAAAGTCGCGGGGGACAGGTAGTTACTAATATATAAAGCTGAAGAGTTTGTTTGTTTATTTGTTTGTTTGTTTGAACGCGCTAATCTCAGGAACTACTGGTCCGATTTGAAAAATTCTTTCAGTGTTGGTAAGCCCATTTATTGAGGAAGGTTATAATCTATATAACATTACGCTGCGACCAAAAGGAGCGGAGCATAAATGAAAATTGTTGCAAAAATGAAAAACCTTTAAAACTAAAACACGCGGACGAAGTCGCGGGGGACAGCTAGTTTGTAATAATGCTTGGTGGAAAAAGTTTTTGTAACTTGCCAGATAAATCTAAGGGCAACTACTTATTTAGTATTACAATAAAGAATAACAAGTAAGTAGGTAGCTATCTTTAAAGTATGAAATTACCTATTGCATGTATATGTAAACTGACTGCACCACGACTGACTGCATTAACACTGTGCATGACGTTCTTCGGGTTCGATTCCGCATTGGACAAGCATTTATGTGATCAACAAATGCTTTCAAGTCGAGCTAAAACTAGTTACTGGGTTTTTCGTTAAGAAATACTCAGTATAGCTCGGTGATGTTTACACCCTCGTATTAAGTAAAACACGTAAAGTCGTTGGTCCTGTGCCTGATCTCTCTCCAGTCGTGACAGCTTGCCATCCCATCGGACTATGAGAGTGAATGAATAGAGAGTGCAACTATGTTAAGGTCAAAGCCACTATTTCTAATTAAGGAAGAGATATCATCTTTAACGCTATCGTAGATACTAGATATGTTGCAGTAAGATAGATAAAGCCGTAATATAGTTATATCCCTAGGGATATAATTATATACCGTAACATAGTTATACGAAAGCGAATCTTTACTATCTCACTAGGAATATAGTTATAAAACGGTCCAAGTTTAGTGATATACTTATATTACTAGATTAAGTTCAGTGTTATAAATATATTAGGGTTCGTCGGTACTAAGAGTCAGAAAAAAAAATACCTACCAACCTAACCAAATGTGTCGGGGTTGGCGAAGTCAGTTCTAAGGGTCAGAAAAAAAAAAACCTACCAACCTAACCAAATGTGTCGGGGTTGGCAAAGTCGATTCTAAGCTACTGATTATTATGAATAAAAAGAAATCTAAACAAAAAAGATATGACTTTGAATAATAGTGTACGACTGACTGCGTGGGGAGCGCGTAAACACAACGAACCCCTCCCCCGCCGCGGGGGAGGCGGCGCGCCGCCTGCGCCGCACACTCCGAAAGCTATTTCACTAAACTTAATCTAGTAATATAAGTATATCACTAAACTTGGACCGTTTTATAACTATATTCCTAGTGAGATAGTAAAGATTCGCTTTCGTATAACTATGTTACGGTATATAATTATATCCCTAGGGATATAACTATATTACGGCTTTATCTATCTTACTGCGACAGATATACAACTACCTACATAGTAATATTATTACATTGCATTACATGCACATGTCGAGAAAATGATTTTCTTGCGGGCAATTTCAGCCATTCATCTGTTGATCAGTCTGCGTTTCAGTGCCGCGGAGAGCACAAATCGTTTTGGCTGTATGACCGCAAACCTTTGCGCGTAATAAAGATCGATAAAAAAAATTGAACTGTCAAAATGGAGATTAACGCTGATTTACAAAAATTAAGTTTAGTGAATATGTCAATGTTTGGTGCAAACCTTCATCCCGTGTTAAAAGGGGCTCGGGCCAGAAGGCTTTCTAGAGCCCACGAAATGAGTGAAAGACGTGTTTTGGTGATTTACACTGGCGGTACTATTGGAATGGTGAACACTGAAGACGGTGAGAAAATAGTATATAATACAGCATAAGATATAAATAACAAAGTATTTTTAGCCAAATAGGTCGAAGTTTAAAATAGTCCCTACTTCGTTCCGAGCTCTTAAAAGGCATAAGTGTACAGTCAACTACAAAAGCAATTAAGAAATTCGTAACTGGATTTCATACAGGATTATACTTTTGTGCAGAACCTATAAATTGTAAAAAAAATGTTTGGTATCTTTAAATTATGTCTAGATAATTATACAAAAAATAATTCACATACTTTCCCGTTTTTTATAAATAACTTTGGTAATACCCAAGTCTTCACTTAGGTAGGTTATAAATATAACTCAAATTTTATTAAAAACCGGCCAAGTGCAATTTCCCCTATGTTTTTTTTGTTGTCAAATTTGTACATTACACCTCAAAACAACCATAGGAAAATTTAGGGTCTTATAAATAGTTAGTATTTACTTATATTACTGTAAAAAATTGCTTTAGGTTAATTCTACTTCTCTGTCGTCACACTCTTGGCAGAGTGGTCGTGGTCGTCATGACAGGGGTGGTGGCGAGCTTCACAATTCGTCGCCATTCCTCTTGTACTGTTGCTTGCCTCGTGCATTCGTTGAGTCGACCATTTAGTGCAGTTTTGATTTGGTCGGTCCAGCCCATTGGTGATCTACCGCGCGCCCTCGTTTCCTCAATTTTGCCCTGAACCACGAGTCGCTCCACAGACGTGTCCTCTCGACGTGTCCTAAGAAAACCTTGAACGATGGAACAAAGACGTTGTTTTATATCCAGTTCTTCGAGGATTTAGACGTTGGTTCGGCTAGGTTCATTAACCAGCGAGAAAACAGACGAGAGCGTTTGTATGGAGAAAATACCACTCACCTTTCCTCTTATTACTTAGTTATAGGGCTAATAGTCTAGACGTTTTAACACTATTAGGACTACTTAAACGGTTGCAAAGCTCGTAAACCTTTTAACACAAACGACGAGTAACTTATCAATCTTCAATAAAACAAATTTTGTTTATAAAATAATTATTTATCTCAAATTAAATTATTTTTAGCTCATTTTTGTTATTTTTTTTGCGATCGATAGATAAGGTAACTATGATTGCGTAATACAATGTTTATGATGACAGATTTTATTTATATACCTTATCTTTTGTTTAATAATATGACGACCTCCGTAGTCGAGTGGCGTACACACCGGTTTTCAAGGTGTCGCCAGCTCTGAGGTCCCGGGTTCGATCCCCTGCCGGGTCAATGTAGAAAAACCCTTTTCTACATTGTCTCGGGTCTGGGTGTTTGTGGTACCTTCGTTGTCTCTGAGTTCCACACGCTTTAGCTTCTTACTTTGGTTTCAGAGCAATGTATGTGATGTTGTCCACATTTATTATTTATTTATTATTATATTATAAATAATAATATAAGCCACAAGGTCTTTTGCGCGCCTACTATGATCTTGTTGCCGCTGTAAAAGCGAGACGCCGCTACGCGTAGTTTTATGCGCCGAGGAGTAGTACAGGCAGGCACTGGAATGGAACTTTGATACCTATGTACCTATAGGGATATGTCGGAATTTCACCGATTAAGGTCTGTCAAGGCCGGAATCGCAGGATCGCTAGTGCATTCTCTATCCAAAAGTTAACCGTTTTAGAAATATTTGGATTGCTTAGCAACGGGCTACTTTAACGTAGTTTTGGAAGTGTAGTTTTATACAACGTGAGTTTTTGTCGTTGTACGAACGAGAACCATGACTTCTATATCGGTTACAAAAACGCTTGGTACAGAAAGATTCAAGAAACAAATGAAAAAAAGTTTAATTTTTGATATCAATCATTTTTAAAACAGATATAGATATGGTTTCGCCTTGTATATAAGTAAACATCAAAATATCTGTTTCTTGCCTTAAATGTCTCAAATGTAGAAGTGAAATCCTTCATTGACTCCGCTAATATACCTAAACTTACAAATCGTTGTGTTGACTACGCTAACCTCATGGAAAACATCTCTCGCCAAGCAATAGAATACAAATATTATTATGTTTAACAACGTGGTAAACGTTCGGTCTTACCGTGTGTACTTTCATAATAATATACATATTTCAGTAAATTGTGCATGTGTGTTATGCAAGAAGAGATTTTCCAAATAGGACCTTATTTTAAGTTAGGTTGGTTGTTGAGTGGTTGGGTTTGGTTAGGATGTAAGACCTTCGCAGAGGGTGGGGGTCGGGGGTCCCTCAACCTTCATTGCACGCGTCTGGGCGGGGGTGCTGTAGTGCCATGCACTGCCCTCGCTGTTCTCCCTCCTAGCTAGGTAGGTACAACAATAATGTGCACAATGAAGTGAAGACAGTACAAAATAAGTTGCGCCTGCAAGTCGCTATAGTTTAGGCACCATGCCCTTTTTGCGCCAAATTTTTGCACAAACTGCGCATGCAAGATTGAGGGTGAAGCCGAACCTCACGCAAAAACTCCTATTCATCAGGTTAAGTGAGGGAACGAGAATGACATTATTGTAGCTTATGCGCCCAATACACAGATACATACATACATACATAACAAAGTCGCAAGTGGCTACTTGATTTTTCATAAGGAGTTGTTTATAAAAAACTAGCTGTGCTCAGCGACTTAGTCCGCGTGTTTTAGTTTCATGGTTTTTTTATATTTTAATATCAGTACTAGCTGACGCCCGTCTTCGCACGGGTGGTGTGATATTTTCAAAACATTTCCATACGTTTATTTTTATTATTTCTTTATAGAAACCTTTTCCTTACAATATGAAATATAACGAAAAAACAAATAATCGATTTGGTGCAGTCGTTCGGAAGTTATGGCGTGATCAGGGGAAATAAAAAGGGTGTTAAGATAACACTTAAGTTATGAAAGATTTAACTGCCAATCTTTGTGGTGCCGTTGGAAAATCAAATCTAGAGTTATTCAGACGAGACTGTTTGTTGCAGGCTTATCGCCAGGGAAGAACATGTTCAAGCCTTCAATCCGAAGGTATCCACAGCTTCACGACGAGACCTATTACAAGCGGATGATCGAGAACTCCACCGACAAATCTTTGACATCATTTTATGCATTACCAAGTCAGTACCTTATAAGTTTTTGCGCTTATATGCAAAAAGTTAAGTCTTCAATATTTATTGGGGGACAGACGCCGCCATGATAAAAAAAAATTATAAAATAAATAAAAAAGTCTTTATAATAATAATATCTTGGGACAACTCACACATGGCCAGATGGTCATCATAAACCAGGCTAGAGCCTGTATTATGGCAACCAGACATAAGTAAAAAAAAAGTATAGATTTAATACACCCAGACACAGAACAAATGCTTATTATACAAAGATTTGTCCTAGAACGGACTCGAACCCACGATTTCGGATTTAAAAGTACGGGCTAACTAGCTAATCAGGGCACTACAAGCTAGACCAAGAAGTCAGTTAAAATCTTTCTAAAGATATATTGGTAGATATAGTGTTTTAACATAAACTATTTTAATAGGGAATAAATAGATAGATGGGAAATACATTATCAGTTGATAATAATAGTGATAGCTGTAAAAAGAGTTTTATCACTTAATGGGTTAATAGTTCTTGATACCTGTTCTATTTCTGTCCAGAAACCGGTGACGTTAGCTGGAGGATACTGTACGATATCCAGGAGTATGATCCCCTGTTGGACTCCTCAGATATGACTGAACAGGAGTGGATCAAAATCGCTAAAGATATTAAGGTAAGGTTACCAAAAGACACAGAACTTGCTAATGTTGTTCATTAAATAATATTGTCGAAGGTTGTGAATGGCAGATGATATGTTTATTTAATAATTTGTGTGAAAATATCACTGTCAAATTATAAGGACCTCTATCGTTTAGAGATACACGCAACAAAACAAAGTTCTGCAGATCCTACAAATATCTCGTCTATTAAATAATTATTCCATAGGGATGATGTTGACTAGTTAACAAGAGTATTGTCAGTCAGAGACCCGGGGTTCCTATATCAGAACACCAAGCGGGACCTGTTTAATAATGATATAGTAAAAAAACTGGTCTCCCGATACAGAAAATCCGAACTTTATTGACAGAAAATCTGAAAAATTTTAAACCCATTACCTACACATAGTACTCCACAATTCTTCTTTGGTGATTTCACAGTTCTTAAGGAATTCGTGTCTCTTGTAGGCTAACTACGAGCAGTACGATGGGTTTGTGGTCCTCCACGGCACTGACACGCTCTGCTACACAGCATCTGCTCTTTCCTTCATGTTTGAAAACCTCGGGAAAGCTGTAGTGCTCACCGGATCTCAGGTAAAGCCCAAACTTAAACGACACTAGCATTTTTTGACCCAGGACAATTTTCCTGGACTTGTGCCCGGGGAGACAAAAGGTTTTCCAGATTGTTAGCGGTTAAAAATATCAGAATAATTCTCCACTTATGGCTCTTCTGGTCAGAAGGAAACTCATTGTCAAACTACCGCGATAAACGTGACCAGAAATATTCAATCATAATTAAATTCCGTTTTCAGCCAGCTGAATTATTTTGGTAAAAATATAATAATAATATTTATTAAGCACGTGAAAAAATGTACCTAAATGGTTTAATTTAATTACAGCTTCTAAAACGTTCAAATTATTTGATCTATTGATTATTACGAATGAACAAAACATAATTGTGATGTAGGTACTCATATTTTGTCGGTTCATTGTAATAAATAATAGTGACATACAAAATATCAATTACTCTGCCGTCTTCTTGGTTAATAGGATGACAACTCAAGGTTGAAAAATTCCATTCTTACGCCTATTAAACTTTGATAAACAGATCATGATGATTTAAGTAACGCTCATTGAAGCCAAGAAGCAAATAAATCAATCGTTCACTTTACTGTTTTATGTCGCAGTTCGAGCCTATTTATCAAGCTTGATATCTGCTGTAACAGAAACATGACTAGAATACGAAATAATAAGGGTACTTTCTAAGTTCCGAATACGTAGACACAGAAATCTCACAAATCTTCAAATATCTTTATAAGAATATAATATGGACGAAAATATGGACGGAAATTTAAGACCCGATGTTCACTATGAGTATTTTTATATTTATACGTAAATACATCGTCGTCTGTCTGTATGTCAATAATAAAAACTATTACATTAGCAAAATTATAAGTGCAGTTATGGAATAAGGCGCTTAAATTAGAATACCATGATTATTAAAATAACTCTACAGATTCCCATCTTCGAAGCTCGGACTGATGGCGTGGATAACTTCGTGTCTTCACTCATCATCGCCGGTGGCTTCAACATTCCAGAAGTTTGTATTTTCTTCTACGGAAATCTCTTCCGCGGCAATAGGTAGGTAAAATATGACTATTTCTATATTGCCATGGATATAGATTCCATTCCAGATTCGTAAAACTCAACCAAGAGTGGTCCTTTTGGTGATAATATGTACAAAGAAGATGTTCCAGAAATGTATGAAGCCTGGGCTAGCACTATATATAAAAATCGCAACCGTTTTTTATTGTCAATTGTCTATAATTTGACTACGTTTTAATGTACATTAAAACATCAAAGGTCAAAGAAATCTACACAAAATGAGTGTGAATAAGAAAGATGTGACATGTCATGCGAATAAAACAATAAGTCAAACGTTATGTCAAATACAATTGTCATGGCTGCCCTAAAAATAGAGTTATCATATAAAAAAAACTTTTTAAATGATATTTTTACGTCTGTTCTTCCAATTAATTTGATAGTATGTTTATAAATTACCCCTCCTTATCTATAGTTTCTATATTACTGCCTAAACCATGTATGCATAGGTTTAAGCTTAGTTTTACTATAAATCAACCCTAGAATATGGTTTCTACCTTCACTTCAATTCATTAAGCTGTCTTTTTTGTAAACGATGCCTTCAGTAAATATATTTAAGAAATTAAATCCCATGGTAAAAACAGATGATTCAGACCCAAACCATTTGTTCTAGAACTCGCAAGATCTCTGTGAACAACCTCTTCGCATTCGACTCTCCGAACGCGGTGCCTATCGTCAAAGTTGGCCTCGATATGGAGGTG
The DNA here is from genome assembly GCA_932294365.1 of Diachrysia chrysitis. Lineage (NCBI taxonomy): Eukaryota > Metazoa > Arthropoda > Insecta > Lepidoptera > Noctuidae > Diachrysia > Diachrysia chrysitis. The sequence goes on from OW028661.1 coordinate 8,909,541, forward strand.
AATAAGTCCGCTATCTTCAAACCCAGTGTCATCGAGAAGTTCAATGTCCACGCCCAAATGTCGAAGAACGTTGGCCTATTGAGAATGTTCCCCAGTATTAGTATTGACGCTGTTAAGTCTGCCTGTCAGGAACCCATTCAAGGTAAGTGATATGGCCCCCAGTGATTTGATTGAATGAATAGCGGTATTAATCATCCACCACTCTAATTACTTTTGGACATCAAACATTTATTATTCCAAGACTATGTCTTTCTTTTTTTTTTTACCAGCTTCACCAACGTAGAGGCCGGGATTTCCAACGTTTTAACAATCCTGGAGTCTGTACTGTTAGTCATTTTAAATAACTCAAAAGTACATCACGAAAACTAATGACTATTACACAAAAGCAATAATAATTTGCATTGTCAACAATAATTGCGCAATCATTGCAAGTGATTTCTATGTTATCTTCTACATGTGGACTTTATCCTTCTCTATTACATCTTAGGTTTAGTTATTGAGACGTACGGTGCTGGGAACATCCCAGCGAATAGGCCGGAAATTCTGGAGGTGATTGCGGCGGCTGTGAAGCGAGGAGTCATCATTGTGAATATCACACAGTGCACTTCGGGTTCCGTAGCGGCACTCTACAAGACTGGGCAGGTGAGAATAAATTTCACATTTCCTTAACTAACTTTTCGTCTTCCATCATAAGTTTGGTATGCAATTTAGGTATTATTATGGTAAATGAAATATGTAAAAACAAAAAAAAGACAGGTAACAAGTTTTTTAATAAAATTTACATATTATATTATCATTTAAACCCCTAATTTGGAAAGTAAGGAATAGTGACGGAGTTCTTAATCATGAGCTAACGCGGCAACGGCCATTTAGAATCGCGACACCGCCGCCGCCGCGTCAGCTCATGATTAAGGACTCCTATTGAGTCTGAAACTAGTCGAGCGATCCCGAGAATATGCGTGAGTAAACCGTCACTATTCCCCAATAATTATGAAAAGTCACGAAAATTATTATACAAAAACTGTAAGGGTTGGTATAAATTCAATTTATATTTGTTATCTTTAATCGATATTGGAGGGAGGAATACAATTAGCAGTGATGGGAAGGCGCGCGGTAAAATGTGGCAAACTCAGTGTGAGTCTAATAAATGAGAATGACAATTGGATCACCAATTCTCCACGTACATGTTTGTATAAGCCTCACAACGTGATGCGTGTAACACTTGATACTTATAATCAACCCTTTGGGGGTTTGTTCACGGACTTATTTATTGCATTTCCGAAACTATATTTAGGCAAATATTAAGAATTCGTATTCGCAAATATTAATATTTCGTTTTTTAAATCTATTTAAATAAAATTCCCGTGTTACAGTGTTTGTAACCATACTTCACCGAAACGGCTTGACTGATTTTTATGAAATTTTTCGTGTATATTCGGTAGATCAGAGAATAGGTCGTAAACTATTTTTTATACCCTAGATTTTTTTTTATTATTTATGTGGTAATACGACGTTTGTCGGTCAGCTAGCTAGTATACCCATAAGAGTTTCTTTGAGCTACTTGAACCGGTAAACACGTAACAATGTACTCGTACCTGAATACAGAATACACTTTTGGAGTTGTCCATATCATTATCTGATATCTGAATTACTCACAAAATTAGGTGAAGTGATGTAATCATGTATCGTTTGGAACGGTAATTTCCTGTTAAAACATTGACCTTACGAATCTTTGTCACCGTTGATAACCCCCAATAAAAGAACTGAGATAATATATAATGTCTCGTCTTAGCGCCAAAATACAGGTTGAGTTTTTATTTATTCTTTCTAAATCTAAATACCTACACATGTTCCTAAGGCACTTTATTAAAATTTGGATGCTGAAATGTTTAATTTATGTATTGTGGCGCATTATTGCAAATGCTTTACCTGTTTAAAGAAGTTTATTATTTATCAAATTATCACCGACTCAAACTTATGAAAAACAATACACGCTGTATAATCCACGAAACAAATCTTGTTCTATATATTTTCTGATATGATTATGGAGGTAGATAGGCAGTACCCCTTCAGTATCCCCTGGTAAGAGTAGTTGTCAGAATTGTAATGACTTAACGACTGCCAAAGATCGAAATATGACAGTCGGGACCAACGTTCTCGGAACAACATAAGGTTGAACATGACAAGGTTTCTGTTTGATTATTATCTCAAGGTGTGAACTGTTGAACTAAAGGCATTGATAAAGAGGAAGTTAGGATAATTGTTGCTCCGGAAACGGCAGAATATGTTGCACACAAGCAATTCCATGTTGCTTGCATGTTGCATGTTGCTTGCGTTGTGTGCCATATAATCCACACGGTATTATAAATTGCTCGATATTGCTTCATTAATTGCTCCATTTTGCTTTTATTACACAGTTTTATCAGGTAACAGTTACAGTCATAAATGTCATATTTGTAATTAAATGAGGTATTGTATGATTTTAACGATAAGTGATCTACAAATAGCTGATTAGTAACTCGTTTGCGTATTGACATGTCATTAAAACGTGATGTGAATGCTAATTGCCATTTATGTACCTGTTCTAATCGAAGCATGTTGATAGCAATAATTTATGCCAAATCTTTATAACGTTAGTATTAGGCTACGTTTCCACCGTGTTCGGAGATTTGCAAGGATGCGAAACGAGAGATGTGTTTGTTTAGAACCAATAGGATCGCGTCATTTATCTAGCCTCGCTTAGCGCAGCTCCTGTGGAAAGGGTTTTTTGGTGCGACGTTTTTGTACTTACAAAACAAGAGGGTAACCACCAGCGTGTGGAAACACTGCCTAAGAGTGCAGTTCTCGGGGAATTCTGAAAGTATTTATACAGAGTTGTAAATACACATTTTTACGGGGAGGAGGCCTGTGTCCAACAGTGGACCAAATCGAACTTAATTATGAACGAAAGATAAAAACGATGGACTCATAATCATCAAGTTTTTTTTTATATTTTGCGTTTGTAATTAAGTGTCAAAGACTTGATTTTCTGATCCATGGACAACTTTTAAACATTTTGTAGGTACAATGGTAATCCTCTACTGGTTTCTTCGCCCAAGTGTCTTTCACGCAAAAGATTTGAGATTTCACGCAAGTGTCCATCGTGCAAATGATTTGGTATTCCAAGAACCTCCTTCTTTGGAAGTTGGTTAAAAAGCTTTCTGTTTTTTCAACCAGGTGATCGCGAAAGCGGGGGTGGTGTCAGGGTACGACATGACTCCCGAAGCAGCGCTCACCAAGCTGTCCTATGTACTCACGAAGACTGAACTGAATTTTATGGAGAAAGTTGACGTAAGTATTGAAAAAATCGTAAAGCATTGCGTACATGAAGCGACGGAAGTAACCTCCAGTGCGAAGTCGACTTAACGATTTCAACTGGCTCGCATTATTGTTATACTTCTAGTATTACGGATTGTTTATGTTCCCGTTTTTTTCCAGATGATGGGAAAAAATATCAGAGGAGAACTGACTAACCTGGCATCTATGTCCATTCCCGTAAGATCTCATTTTAATCTCTTCTTCTTAAAAACCTAACCCTACGTTAATTACTAGAATTCAGCAAACATAAGTTCAAAAACCCTTTATGTAATGAACATAAGAACTTAATAGAACATTTCTTATAAGGTTATTACAAATTATTTCATTTATGAAAATACCTTGATTAGTAGTACCCAATTCCATTTTATTTATATTCTTAATAATAAATATGATTTTAGGACCAAACCCTTAAGGAAGCCCTCGGAACGAGCCTAAACCTCCAGTCTCCGAAGAAATTGAATGAAGTCGCTGATAACGTGTTCTCCTCGCTGCTGCTGTACGGCATCAAGAACGGAGACGAGAGCGTCATCCAAAGACTATTAGGTCAGGACTTTACATTACAATATCATTGAAAGTCTAAATTTTCTACGCTAGTTTACTGATTTAAGTGATTTTCCGTGCGACGACAGACGTTTAAGCAAAAATATCGTGGGTGCCGATATTATTAGGGTAATATTAGGTTTTGAGATAGTTTAAAAAAATGGTGCGCTCTGTTTTGACACAATTTTACGGTTTTATTTGTTTATACTAGTGCCTACAGTTCATACTCGATATGCGCGCTCTATAGTTCACTTTTTTTCTCTCAGTTAACATCTCTTAATTCTAAGCATCTTGCGTGACTATTTACTTACGTTAATTATTTATTATTGTAGATATCTTTATAGGTACCTAATAATTTTGTATTCAAGTTGCCGATAGGGCAATAAAATGAAATTCTGTTTTTGTGTATTGGTTACTTTTTTTCTTCGACCTTATTTGCATGATTCAATGTTAAATACATAGCGATAACTAACAAAACAAATGTAAAAATCATAAATAGAATTTGCATTGGGAATTTAAAAACATATGATGTCATAAAATATTATCTATGATTAAAAGCGCAGTTATAAATAACTAGTAGTGTTTCCCGCGGCTCCGCCTGCGTGGATGTCGTCTTGTCTGTCTGTCGGTTATCGCGGCAAAAACCTATGTCCTTTCTCAGGCTCTAGTCTATCTATGTACCAAATTTCACTTAAATCGGTTCAGTAGTTTTGGCTTGAAAGCGCGACAGACGGACAGACTAAGTAACTTTCGCATTCATAATATTAATAAGGACAATACCGTTTCCTGCACGTTAGTTAGCAAGATTTTGGCGTAGTTGGGGAATGTTTGCGCATCTACGTCAGATTTATTGTGCGTGGTTGGTTGTTGTCCTGATTCCTTTTCGGACCTTGACCTCTGCAGACGCAAAGGTCGACAGACTAACTAATCACGAGCTCGGAACTAGGGTCCCGCGTGGTAACCAAAGCGACCTAAAGATCAACTTCTGCGCATCTCAGGACTGTTGCGTGCCGGCAACTGTACGTAATCTTATCGCACGATGCCACAGTTATCATGTTATTTAGTGACTAATCCTAAGTAAAGTTATAGTGAAACTTGGGAGTTTCCTGACCATAGATTGTAAAGTCGGAAACTTTTTGTTTTTCTTTTTGTCTTGTGATTTTACTTAGTTGATTTTAATAATCGACTAAACAGTAATTTATTTGTATTTTTCCATAACATAGTAGATTATGAAAAAAATTACTCTTATCGATTAATATTTGACGACCTCCGTGTTCCATCGGTTCTTAGGGTTTCGACTGTCGCCAGTTCTGAGATCCCGGGTTCAATTTTGTGGTACCTTTGTTATCTCTGATGTCTCTGATTATAAAATACAACCGCTTTTGCTTACTATGGGTTTAGAGCAATGTACGTGATGTCGACATTTATTTATATATTTGTATGGGTAGGTAGTTTTTAAGTTTCTACGGGTTGGAATTTATTGATTTGATATCTATTTGCATGATTATCTAATGTACAATTGAAACTGTATCAACATTTATGCATTTTCTAAGATATGGGCAAAACGTCTGATATTTTTACAGTTCCCCTCTACTATTCTTTTGTTTTTAGGTTCTTTTGTTTAGTACTAGTACCTATTCCGTGTTTTTTTTTTGTGTTTTATATCAATAGTTTATTATTCGTATTTTAAGATATGGGTGCTGATGTAAATGCTGAAGACTCAGAAGGGAAGACTCCTCTTCACGAAGCCATACTCAACGGAAACGTCCAAGTGGTGGAGTGCCTTCTCAGGAATGGCGCCAACGTACACTTTAAGACAAGGTATGTTTAAATTCAATAATGTATTAAAGGAACAAACATAAGAACGTCATAAAAAAAAGTCATAATTAAAAAACTTGCTTCTAGTAGTCAGGTAAGCTGGCCGATGTCTTTTGTTTTTTTTTGTAATGTGCCTTTTGAGTCTTTACAATTCTGACAACCACTCTTACCATGGGATACTGTGTTACCCAATTAAAATGGGTTGTAGAGGTCAGATGGGCAGTCGCTCCATGTAAAATACGGTATTCAGTTGAATACGGAAAGACTGCAAGCCGACCCAAATAGCGTAGCTCGGCAAAAGGCTAAACAGAAGAAGATGGCAATACGATTTATTAAATGCCTACTTAATGGCAACAGATTTGCTCCTAATTTATAAGTAGAATATCGAAATGCAAGTGTGCAGTCTTTTGTTTTACATGGTTCTTTTTCGATGATACAGACGAATATAGGTGTATATTGTTGCTTTTCTATTATTCTTAATTTTATTCATCAGGAACGGCGAGTGCCCACTAATCACAGCAGTTTTACATGAAGATCCAAGGATCATCAACATCCTTCTCAAATGCGGGGCCCACCTAGCGAAAGCGGACCTCTATCCTGTCTCGGAGATCATGTCCACTGCCATCAAGAGCGGCTCCATCGGAAAGCTGGAGTCGCTGCGGCTCGCAGGCGCCACCTTCGATGTGCTGGATGATCTGCAGCAGACGCCACTGCATATGGTGAGACTGGGGCAACTTCCAGGGGTTGTATAAAAAACATGTCTTCGTAACAAGCAACTGGATGGCCCATTTTTGTTCTTGTACTCGTACAAGAACAAGTATGGGTCAATTTGAGCTGGTTTGTAATTATCTGGACTCTTGGTGGTCGTCGGATAGGATTTTATCTAGTTTTTTTTTAATAAATGTTTGTCACCACACATTTAAAAAAAAAGCATTCTTTAGTATAAGCAGCTGAATGGTAGGTCTTCAATTGTTTTACTCTCCGTTGTTGAAATAAGAATTTTTGACTTTATTCCATTTGAAAATGAGGAAATTTTACTATTTTTAATACAAAAAATATGTATTTAAAGAAAAATAAGTACTTATAGAAAAAAGAAAATAACATTTGTCCCGTATGTAATTTCTATATCAGTTAATCTGGAAATCCGTAAAAAACAACGATTTGTTGTAACAACTATTTTTATGTTATCCTAATCTTACGTTTAAAAGCAATAGTCGGCGAAAATAATCCTCAGTTTTTATGTGTAGTGTAACATATTGCCATAATAAAAGAAAAACTATGTAATTTCACGCTAATACTCGTTTTCTAAAGAAAATACATATAGTTTTTACTTCAGACATATTATTTATTATAATATATTTAGCTTGTTTACAATTGATTCTATGTTTATAATTATGATTATCATGAACAAATAAATTATAATTATTAGATATTATTGATGTGATAACATCTTATAAATCTATGAACGCCGGCTGCACGCACGAAAAGTTGTCACGTTCCGCCTTTATTTTTCCAGGCTGTGTTATCCAATCGACCTGAAGCCGCAAAATACCTGATGAAACTTGGGGCCAAAGAAACCAGAGACATCCTCGGACACACGCCGAGGGACTACGCGAAGAAACTCAACAGGTCTGGTTTTACTACATTTCTGGAACTAGAAGGTCAACCTAAACCATTATAGGAACCCTCCAAAAAAAAAAACAAAGTACCTAAATAAAATATTAAAGATACAAAAAGGGGAAAAGGCATATATACAATAAACTCTTAATCTTTTATAAATTGACGACACAAATGCTACTCAATTATAAGTCGTCGTTAAATTTCAGTTTGTTTCCGTTTCTTTAAGTTTTAACTTAGAAATATCTCGATTTAAGAACGCCTTAACTAGAAATTTCGTCTGAGTTTTTGGGTTTTATATCCCTACATTTAATTTTTGGACTATTTAATAGTAATCTAAATAGATCATGATTTGTAGTTTTTGGGCACAAATTATTATATTGCGCAACTGTGGCGCAACTTTGTATTTATGTAAAATATTGTGCATATGTTGGGTGATGTTAAACCGCGCAGTATTCTGTTTGCGATTTTAATTATATATTATTTTATACGACTGTGTAGATCTGGGCTTTAAAAGTACTTTTAAAGCTCAAAATAAAAAAAGAAGTATTTGAATATACTTTTTTAATGTCGTGTATTAATTTATAGCTTTTGTATGTGCTCCTAATGATGAGACAGAAATAAAGAAACAGTAATGAAATTAATGCTCATGCTCACAAAAGTTGTAATAAAATTGATCATTTGCGACGATGCAATTGCGCAACTGTGACGCAAAAAATTCGCATACTTTTAGAGACTTGTATCAGCACAGTCGTATTGTTCTGATTTTTATGTGTTGTATTGTATATTTAACTTTATTGTGACAAATATAAATATTATCAAGTAACTTGTGTGTTTTATAACGCAAGCGTTAAATAGATAGATTTATATAAAACTCCGCTAGATTGAGGGTCATTAAGTGCACAATTCTTCTTCTTCCTGCCCTTTTCCCAATTTATTTAGGGTTGGTGCACAATGTTTTATTCTTCCATTCTACTCTATTAGCCGTCATACTGTCATTCACTGATTTTTCTTTCATATAATCTCTCACGCAATCAATCCTCCTTGTTTTTCCTCTTCCATTTCAGCCATATCCAAATTCATCACTCCCTTATTCACATAAATTTAATCCCTCCTCATTACAGCACATACTTATGCTAAGCGATTTCCTGTAATTTCTAATCAAGTGCATAATTAATAAAAATAATATTTTGTACCACCTACTTACATAATTTACAAATCTATGATAGTTTATTATTTTTCTTTTACAACATTATATTGCCAGTGCGTATTTATCGTGTTCAATTCACGATAAATGCGTAATTTTCTACGGGTAATTATAATTATACAATAGATAGGTAGGACTATTTTATATTCCGATAACTTAATCTTAAATAATATAAGAATTAATCTTAAATATTGTATGTGAATGAAAAGTTTTAAAAACTAACACTGAGCACACAAACGCGCAAGATTTCAAAACAAAATGTTGCTTTTATTTACAGGGTGATTTTTAGTCATCGTCCAAATTTTTTAGGATTATAGTACCTACCCGTGAAATTGAATAACTTTCTTCAAGGAATATGGGTCAAAATATAAAAAAAAACATTCGACCCTCCCATGCAAAATCGGTAATAGTCAGCTGATCGATTTTTATATGGGGCCCGAATTTTTACAATTTTGGACCTTGACTGAAAAATCGACTGTACCTGTATTATAATTTTTGTTGGTAATACAGGGTTACTTGTAAGTCGATTGCCATTCGTTGAGAGGTGTTTGAGTTGGTTGTAATAAACAATTTTCAGTATGGAAAGACCTATCCAAAAGTTGACTGTTTCCGAAATATTTGACGGTTGAGGTTTCTTGCAAACGGACACTTTTACAAAGTTTTGTTTTGGCCATGTAGCTTTTCTTTGCATTCTAGCCTTACTTGTTTTTTGTATCTGTATACAAGACGTTTAGTTTGAATGATTTTATTAATAAAAATCCTAAACTTCGAGAAAATGGGCGATACGGCCTAAAAACCAATGAAAGTTTTTTAAAATTTTCTTAGACATTTAACTTCAGAATTTGTTTTTCTTGTCTTTTATACAGAAACAATAAAACAATTGAGTTGAATTCGAAGAAAAATAACTACATGGCGAAAACTGCGTAAAAGTAACATTTTCCGAAAAGAAAAACAATTTATGAATATAGAAAAAACTTAGAACTTCTAACATCTCTGATATGGATTAACTTTGGATAGTGGGTACTACATACTAAAAATTTATTATTTCAAACAATTACATTATATTTTCAACTAACATTAACACAGCAGTCGCCTTACAGGTAACGCTGTATATAAATACAGTTTGCAAAAAAATATATTAAAATACGTCTTTCACGCAAGAGTGTCTCGCAACAATCACATATCTTAAAAGTGTAGAAAGATCATATAAAAACTATAAATAGATAACACTAACTAATCTAGTTTTCAACTGGAACCTTCCTATTAGTGAAGACAGCCAAGTTCCTCATTATCATAGGCAGATGGTGCTCCTGCAGGGGACAGGGTCCGTAGCTGCTGCAGCTGCGGCCGTGCCTCCCAGAGACCATCGCGTCTTCCACCGCTGAGGAGTTCACCATCGATGATAGGAGCTTGTTGCTAGAAGGGTAGAGTTTCAGAGTCAATACTCATGAAAGATTTTGTATGAAGTAGCTTAGTAGTAGATTTTAAGGGTTCAGTTTCTTGATACTTAAAACATTTATATAGGTAGTTAAAAAAGCTATGCGGTTGATTAATTTACATTTCGTTTCTTTTTTCTTTCATAAAACCACTCCCGCACTAACGAATTTAATCCTTATTTAGTACAAAACGGTTTACTCATGCATATTCTTGGAATTGCCTAGTTTCATAATCATTAGGATTCCCTAATCATGAGCTGACGCCGTGGCGGTGGTGTCGCGGGAGTAAACAGTTTTGTTTTAAATAATTATGAATACTTATCACGAAAGTTATTATACAAATTGAATCCTTGTATCGCAGGGGGTTTCATGGGGGTTAACATGTCCAATCGGGAATCGAACCCGCAGCACGTCGCGCACAGTGGTAATTGGTGTGGTGACCTATACCACTCGGCTATCCGTGTAGTCAATTTTTTTTCATATGTATCTTTTTAGTAACTACCTAGGTAGTGAGACACAAGACTATTTTAAAAATTAGAATTGGTAAGTATGAAAAGTTGGACAGAAAATCCTGTTATTATCTAAGAAGAACTTTTTAAATTTTTTAAACCAGCCGTAGTGTTGCATAAAAATAGTGGCTGATTAATGGATTTATTTATAAATTATGTTGGACGTCTTTTAAGCATCTTACTTCACAATTTGGTTCATTATCTCCCTCTGGCCAGTAAACTCCTGTTGGGCTGCCCAGCAAGCTACCCTCAAGGGACACCCTCTGTAACCCTGAGTATTCGTAAGCATCTGATTGGCGAAGTCTAGTACAGCATCAGTGCTGAACTCTGCGTTCTCGAGAACTGAAAGATTTGATACAAGTTACTGTGAAGATACGTACTTACTTCTGTAACTGAATATACAGTACCGGTACCATGAACTCTTAAAGCAGGACTGTTGCCTTCGAGTAAGGGAGACGCCGCAACGCGACGTTGTAATGCGGCGTCTCGTTTCCACAACGGCAACAATACTGCTTTATGAGTTTATGGTAAGTGAGCAGGTAGCAAGAGTCAGGGATGATAGAGGTCATTTTGGGCTGACGACATAGTTAAAATAACAAAAAAACCGGATAAGGGTGAGTTGAACACGCCCGGAGTGGGATCCGTACGATTGAGAAATTTTCTGTTACTTTGAATACTACTGACTTTTTATAGAGTTTCCTTAATATTCAGGTAAAGAACTATATAAAAGAAGAAAAGAAAGAATATTTATTTACGTAACACGTTCGCCTCTACCAAATTTCAACTCGATCGGTCTAGTAGTTTCAGTAGAAATTGGCTGTGACGACAGACGAGATCCTAGGGTTTAGTTTTTACCTTTTGAGGTACGAAACCCTAAAAAGGCGAGGCCTATACTCGGAAGTGCGTAATTCCGGGTTAGAATGTTGATTTTATGATGATTTGGGTATGATGAAACAAAGGAGGAGAAATTGTGACGTAATGTGGTTACTATAACCCTCAGAGCTATAACCATAATAGATTATTAAGTAGGAGAAATTGTGACGTAATGTGGTTACTATAACCCTCAGAGCTATAACCATAATAGATAATTATTATAATGATGGATGATTTCATAAAACAAATAAAATAATTTTTGCTTTTGTCTATTTTAATTTTAGGTAGGTAAAGTTTGGTAGCAGAAATAAAAAAAACAACTTTCTTTATGACTCAAAAGACTGACATGTTGTGTGTGTTGTTTAAACTTTTGCATTGAAGACTGGTCAGAAACTAAGGCATTTATTGTTTTAAAAACTAGTTGGCTACGCTTCTATTTTCAAGAAGTTGCACCCATCAAAAAAATGTCAGTTGTATAAAAGGTCAAGAAAAAATCTCAAACTTTCGGGTTACAAAATAAATTATCAGTGTCAATAGTTACGAATAATTATGAATTTCTTTACATAGCACGGAGCACATAATTGAGAACTATCGTAAGTTTTGAATTTGTATATTATTTTGTAGTATCATAAATCTTTCGATATTTTTAGAATATCCGGATTTTAAAGTACTGATACAACACTGATCCTTAAAATGGGAGCAAGGAAATTTTGTCTTACTCCTGGGTATTGTTTCCACGAAATTTTGACTTCTTGTGTTGTGCTGGTTAATATTTGGCAAATAAACCTATCAATTATACATCTAACTTGTATTTGAAGGCGAACAATACATTGTATAGAAGAAATGAAGTGAGTATTCTGACAAAACTGTTGAACTCGGCAGGTCATGGAGCAAATGTACCTGATCGAGATATTCGTAGACAAAGTGACTATATTTACTACTGAGGAAGACGAGAGCAGCGCTAATAAGAACCTCATTATCAAAATCAGATTTGGACCTAAAGCGCAATTCATCATCAAAGAGGGCCAACTCGCAGTGAACGATGAGAAAAAAGACGATATAATAGAATGCGACGACCAAGGCCGAAGATTCTGGACCAGAACTATAAGAGTTGGTAAATCTTATCTATTTCCTTCATACCCTGACACGTTACTCATGATATTGAGCAAGTTTCCATTAGAAATAGAAGTATGGAACGACGATGAAAAGGAAGTTGAAATATTTGTTGGTGTCGGCAACATGCACTGGGACACACAATTCTACCTCATGTTAAAGGAAAGTGCAGAAGCTTGTAAGATTCATGAGCCGTTGTCGATTAAAAGCAAAACGCCCTTAATGGCTGAATGTTGTTGTAAGCAAGCTGGCGAGATCCATTTTATCCTACGATTGACAGCTCTAGGAGACAGTATTATAACAGAATTTCAACAGCTAATGAAAGATCCAGAGTCATTTGTTTTTAGAACTAACAAAGCTCCGAGCATGTTTCAATGCAAGAGAATCGAAGGCGATGATCCCAACTTTACTATGGTGGGCAGTATTTATGAGACAACGACTTTAGAAGATCCAGATATAGTGGATATGGCGCAGAAGAAGATTGAAATATGCACTGAGTTGCAAAGCTGTGGACTTGGACACAAAGAGGGGCCGTTTGTGTGCGAGCACCCTAGTGAAAAATCTGACGAACCGAAGAGAAAATATCCAAACCAAAAGATCAGGATTGGAGATATTACAGGACCATGTGGTAATACAAATTGTTTATTAGCTCATAAGGTGAGAACGTACATCAGGAATCTAGAAAGTTACAAAGGAAAAGTAGCAGCAGCCGGCATCGAAGACATGTTGAAGCCTCAAACCACTAGGAAAGTGTGCGGAACATGTGTCTGCAAGGACGAACGCTGGCACAGAGAGGAATGCCCTGAAGCAAGTGTTCCAGCCAAAGTCAGATGCGAGGGCTGTGGAGGTACGACGAAACCTGGTGATACCTGCGAAGATAGAAAGGAACATCATTACAATACTGGTGCTACTCCCAAAGTCAGTGAAACGCAAGTCACTTATGTATTTGGTCGTACAAAAGTGCCGAGTTGTGACCAAACTATGTTTGGTCGTGATTACATCGTCGAAGATTGTTTCAGTACGACCTATGATAGTCACGTTAATGTAAGTAATAAGGCGTCTACAAGTAAAAATGTGAGCCGACTCCAAACCGTTGGGTGTTGTTGCCGCAGGGCAGAAATAAACAATATCGTTTCAAAACCTCGAGAAAGTAAGATTACAATGTTCAGCACGGGAACCAGTAATCCAATGGTATGCCATATAGAAAAGAATACCGCAAAACTAGTTAACACTGCAATGAATAGTATGTTGACGTACAACGTAACAACCAATAACTTTACTGAGCATAACACTGAAAATAGGGAATCCAAGCGTAAAATACAAGTTTACAATTGCATGGAAATACCAGAAGAAAAAGACTGCAGATGCTCTCCAATAAAACCGTCACCACCTTGCAGAACGTTTGATTGTGACTGTATGACAGAATCAGCAAATATAGCAGCCAGGAAAACACATCGTCCCTACTGTCCCTCTTATAAACATAAGAATAACTGTCCCGTTACAATGATGCATGAGGAAGAAGAACAAAAGAAATTAGAGGAAGACGAAGATGAGACCACGCCGCTGCCATATGGCTTGCCACCCATACAGCTTGGGCCGTGCCCCATCATGGGCCGGCCGTGTACAGTCCCCGACGGCTTCGCTAGAATGTACAAGAACGCACAAATACCTCAACAACCACCCAGCTACAGTGACGCGGGCAAAGTGTGCTGTTCAAAAGAATACCATAGAATAAAGAAAGCCATAAAAGAATATATGAAGTATGGTAAAGATAATGATTACCGATGCATCAATAAGTTTAACGTGGACACTGAGAGGCGATGTTGCGATAAGGAGCAAACTTTGATGTCCCTGTTGGGAAGGTCATGCTGTGGTTCACATAAAATGGCAATTCAAGACAAGTACAAAGAAGAAAAGCAATCATGAGCTCATTGATGTTTTATTTTGTAACCTGATTAGACCTTTTACACAATTGATACGATATTGTTTTATTTTTAATTTTAGACTGTTTTGACTGAAATTATTTATGTTTAAATACTTTTAAGGACTTACCCTGATCTACTATATAATATTATCTCGAACAAAAATATTGGGAAAAAAGCAGAATTTTAAAAACTAGGCTTCACAAAATTAGTAGGTACTTGACATAATATTCTCTCTAAAAAATGGAAGGCAAATTTAAACATCCAGGCAGTGACCTTGGTAGCTTAGTTGGTAAAGCGACTGGCGCGTCAAGCCAGTGGTCGCAGGTTCGAGTCCTGCCTGAGGTATAAGTTTTTCTTTCCACTATTTGTATTTAATTACTCTCTAAATTGTAAAATTATCGGTTCACTTCTGATGTATAAGCTTTACCAACTTAACAAAGTCTTAACTAGTCGACATTGATCTGATACCTACCCAACCTACCTGCGAAAATCTTTGAGTAAGTAATTGCAGTATACATTACCAATTTTTTTATATGACTGTTGCTGTTTAAGTGATAGTTATACCTGAAGCAAAATGGGGGAAGAAGAGGAAAATGACAAGAAGAAGAAGAAAAAGAACTCTTCTAAATACAGCTACAATTTTGGAGACTTCTATCCAGGTAAACATAATGTTATACTCATCATCATCATCAACTTTAGTTCACCTAATGCAGGGCGCATGTCTCTTGTCATATAATTTTCCATCAAAATTATAAAAAATAATAAATAATAAAATAAATAAATAATGTAATAAATAAAAGTGGACAACATCACATACATTAATAAATAAAGCCCCGCTATTGTTTATTTCCAAAAATAACAAAAATAATAAAGCTAATCAACATCCTCTGATCAGTAAAATATGCCTAAAATCCCTATTTCTTAATCGATGTGTTTGTAATTCCAGGTGTCCAGATTGGTCACAAAAATTGTCTCTACTACAGGCCAGGCCTGCCAGTTCCGCCGAGCATGGGCTGGCTGTGGAACGCACAGGATGTACCAGGAATGAAGGTTATAAGCATTCTGTACCCTTATGTATGAAATGTACTGAAATAGTTACCTACAATACATGTCGAGTTAGAGTTCGAAAGTAAAAGACCAGATCTAGAGTCTACTTGTTACTATTCAGATAGATTTGAGGTAAAATACTGAAAGATCGAAACCCAGATCCATATCAAAGTATAAATTTTTGCCTACTAATGGGGTTTTCTTTCTTTTTTCATAATTTGGCTCGATTTTAACGGCATTTATCTTGTACGATGGTACGTGCCCTTCATGCGCGAGTCCGATTCACACTTAGCCGGTTTTTTGTTATTTTTACAGTATTATTAACAGTTTTCACATTATTTATAGTATCGTCGGGGCTGGTCCCCCGGCGTCATTGGAAAGAGTGTTGCGAAAACGATGACATTTAAATTTGCAAGAGGAGGCCCTGACAAAGATAAAAATAAAAAGAAAAAGAAAAAAGGGAATCGACCAGGGGCGGATGTAGGTGGGGGCGACTCCGAACCAGATGAGCCTTTGGAACCTAAACCGGCTCTCAAGGTCCAGAGAAAAGGAGACGTCTTTACAATACAGGTAGTATTACGTAGCTATACGTTACAGTTGCATTGCAAAAGCACTTTGATAATGGACACAATGCGCTCTTTTGCCTATTTTCGGGAATGACTTATATTTGTATTGAAACTCCATACTTAAAATGTTTTCACAATGGGAAAAGTATAGGTACTTAACTACTTATCCTATTATTGCTGTTGTTACTACAAATTTTGGTAATATTTGTATAATATTTCCAGGTCAATCCACTAAAAGATTTGACGGATATTTTACCAAATGAAGATCCATACGTGGACTGTGATCCAATGATCTTCAAAATTATAAAGAAACGAAGTCCAGAAGAGCAAGCTAAGGTTGAGGCGCGGAAAATGGTGAAATTAAAAAAGCAGCGAGACGGCGAGATTCGTAAGGCGTTAGCAGAAGCCGTGGAGGATATATGCAAGTGTGCTTATATGGACGTGTACTGTAACGACCTGGCCGCGATAGACAAGGTAATCGACAGCTGTCCAGCCTTTAAAGACCCTGACTGCATTTGTCAAGAGGAATCGTTAAGTTCTTTGTCGAGCAATGCGACTTGGGATATAGAGTACACGCCTCCTTTTGGCTGCTTTGACTTAGCTCCAAGGAAACGAAAGACTTACATCCACGTGGAAACCCAGTACATACCAGCAGACGCGGGCATCGTGGAGCCCCCGCCAAAGCCCAAATGTAAGAGGTCCTGCGCCTCAATAAGACCCAGGAAAAGAATATCCAAAAAGCGTTGCTGTGGTCCTTGTGCTTGCTGATTTATTATTATTATAGTTTAAAGTTTGGATGAAATTATAAGCATTCATACAACTGACAATGTTTTTAATCTTCAACGTGTATAATGATAACTTCATTCCCCCTTTTAGGACGTGAGAGATTAATTGGGCAAAAATAAATAACCAGAACTATTCAGTCTCAGTTTCAAAACACAAGTAAAAGGTATTTTTTTGAGAGGAAATCCTTGTGACTGTCGTAGGGGTATGTTAGCCGGACTCTTAGCGGCTTATACTTGAGATCACGGGAAAGTTTAGCAAACTACCGCGATAAGTCAAGAGACTACGTCAACCTCAATCCATACCTTATTACTGAACAATTTAGTGCAGTTCCAACGACTGAACGCTGGAACTGCCCGCCAACTGCACACCGACTGCACACCGACTGCAATTGGACTGTACGGTTGGTTTAAAGTTGGTTTGCAGTCGTATTGACTGCATTCAAACCATGTCCGTTCTGTCTAGAGTCTTAGCCTGCAATATCAACTTACTTTTTGCGTATCTGTAGTTTGTATCCTGGATATAGTTCTTCAGCAGGAACGGGATCACGACACTGGTGCCGAGGATGACGGCGCCTCCCAGTGCCAATGATGCCGGATTGATATTTATTGTGGGGAAATCCTGGAGAGTGTTAAATGAATACTGCTAATTAAGCAACCGTTATATTCTTAATGGTGTAATAAATATAAACCCTACATGGGCATGTCGTTAAGTTTTTGTAGAGATATAGAGCTTAGAATCTGGGTTACTTACCAGTAGTCCGTAAGCAGATTCCATGGTTTTCTTTACCGGTATATTTAGGAAAGGAATATTGAATGCCAAGTCTACCTGAAACCAAGGAGTTTTCAGACTTAGTGAATGTATATTATACTCACTTTGTTGCAAGCTAGGCCAGGACATCAAACTTTGTTACAATAGGCTAAGTAGGTCTCCAAAATCACACCAAATGACTTTCGAATAATGAATCCAGCTAATGTCTTTAATTATCGTTTGTGATCTCCTTTATATTATCTAACTATTTTGCGTAAGCATGCATTTTTAAGTTGTCTGTTTGATAACTTGAGATATGTACCAGTGTACCTGTTTTATTATAAGTAACAGAATACTCACTCTAATATCTTCTTCGATCACATTAAAGGAGAAAAAACGCCCTTGCCTTCCCCCATTCCTCCGCTTCTCTTCATCACTGTTCACCGAAATCACCACAAAACACAAAACAAATAACACTCTTAACATTTTGAAGAACTAAATCACATTTTTAATTTGAGCCAATAATCTGTGAGTTTCGCGCCAACCGCCGCAAGCGTTTGGCGCCATTTTATGGTGAATTCATTTAAAATGGTGAAGGAAATCAATGTGCATGACCACAGTAAGTTTCCGCATGTTGCCGGAGACAATGAAATGAATGTTACAACTTAGAGACTCGTGAAATTATTGTAGGCAGTGTTAAAAAAAGTTAGACTGGACCAATTTTTTTTTTTACCTAATAACTTTCGTGAGGAGTTTTCATAATTATTTAAAACATAACGGTTTACTCACGCATATTCTCGGGATCGCCTGACTAGTTTCAGACTCAATAGGAGTCCCTAATCATGAGCTGACGCGGCGGCGGTGGTGAGACCGACTTGACCTTCCCGAGAATATGCGTAAGTAAACCGTAATGTTTAAATAATAATATTGTAAAATTAGTCGGCATTCATTTTATTGCGCTAGTTAAATATAAAAGATTGATGACGACGGACTTTACTTTCTGTGCCATTGAAGGGCAAAGGCCTCTCTGGAAGGAGGGTTCTTCTTTCTCCCTCTGTCTTGGATCGATAGTTGTCCCTGTTTATGACAGACTCCAGCAACCTGGTCATTCTGCATAGTTAAATTTTTCTTACTAGCCTGCTCATAATACTGCCGTTGTGAATTTAGTTTGACCTTTCTTCATCAAATTACATTACAATAATATTACCAACCTACTTAATTTCTATAATAATAAACATGCACCTGTCTATTCTATTGTTAGATCTATGTTCAAACAATTTGTACCGTTTTCACGCTTATGATTTGCGTGATGTCTTCTTTAAGATTAGCTCTGCACTAAAATAAGGTGTTCTTAATTGTGGGTAAAATTACCTACCTACTAATGATAATGTTTGTACAGTTATTATGAACTTTTACTTTCTTTATTGCTAAGGTAATTTGTATATAAAAACTAGCTGTCCACCCCGGCTTTGCACGGATGGTGAGAGATTTTCAAAATATTGCCGTACGCTATTTTTTCTTTATCAAAAACCTTTGTCGATACATTAAGAAACATAACAAAGATTATAGGATTTGATGAAGTCGTTTTGAAGATACGGCTTGGCTAAAAAAAATGGGATTCACGTTTATATTTTTTAGATATCAGGCATTTTATTAAGTATGACAGAATGACAACAATGTGAGTATTAGTAGTGGAAGTATAGGTACTGTGTATATGTAGCTTATAAGGCTGAAAACGATGATAAAATAATATTCGTCTCTAGATTGTCAACTCGCAGTTACTCGTAGCTAGCATGGTGAGCAATTTGATGCTTGCAAGTTGACTGCTGACTATAAGAGAAAGCTCTTGTAGAGTCTCATAAATAGACAATCTAGCTGTTTCCCGCGGCTCCGCCCGCGTGGATGTCGATTGCCTTTGTCCTTTCTCAGGCTCTACACTGTGTACCAAATTTCATTTAAATCAGTTCAGTAGTTTTGCGTGAAAGTGCGACAGACAGACAGAGTTACTTTCGCATTTATAATATTAGTAACGATTAGTTTAGCAGGCCACAAATTTCCTCGCTTAGAATAATTATTGTTAGTTTCATTGTTTAACATAGACGTCTGTCTACTATATAGGTGCACTACAAAAGCTATTTCGGTACCATAACAATCTTCCTACGTATACACGTATCTATACGTATATACATACGTTTTTATGATATTAGAAACGATTTATCTATCGCATTGGAGTTTTACAAACATTAAATTCACAATTATCTACGCGAGGAACACAGACTTTTAATTATCATTTGAGTATTAAAATAATGTTTGTTTCGTGCGAGATTCAGCCCAAACTTCTACTCCATTTTATTTAAGGAGCTTTAACTCAGAATACCTATATTTACATAATTGGACGACCTCCGTAGTGGAGTGGCGTACGCACCGGTTTTCAAGGTCCCGCCAGCTCTGAGGTCCCGGGTTCGATCCCCGGCCGGGTCAATGTAGAAAACCACTTTTCTATTTTTCTCGGGTCTGGGTGTTTGTGGTACCTTCGTGGTCTCTGAATTCCATAACACAAGTGCTTTACTTTAGTTTCAGAGCAATGTATGTGATGTGGTCCACATTTATTATTATTTATTTATTTATAATCGTTTACTTATTTATACTCTAATGGTCTTATTTATAAAAATATCGACGGTGTTAAGCAACTGCTTAGCAGATTTTTATTTCGAGTTTTCCATAGAGAATTTGTGTTCTTGAATCTACTAAGCTGCACTGTGGGATTTTTGAGAAATGAGATGATGAGTAGGCCACATGAGCTGTAAATGTAGGTATGTTCTGTGGTCACGTCGTAGGTATGTTTATAAAAAACACAGAATAATTTTGTAAAGGATATCAGTTTATGAAACCACTATTTTTTTGACGACTTCCGTGATCCGTGATGCCAGTTCGTAAGCAAGGTGAATTTCGATATTCAGATATCGACGTTATTGTCTATAGTGATCGTGTTCTGGTGTAGACATTGGTTTTCCAGGTGACGCTAGCTCTGAGGTCCTGGGTTCGATCACTGGGCGGGTCAGTACAGGAAACTACATTTCTACATATTGTCTTGGGTCTGGGTGTTTTTAGTACCTTCGTTGTCTCTGATTCCATAACACAAGTGCTTTAGCTACTTACTTTGGGTTCAGAGTAATGTCATGTGATGTTGTCCACATTTTTTTTTAATTTAATTTAGAAAGGCAGGAATTTGAGTAAAAGTATGTTTCGCATACTATTATTTTTCAGATTAGTCGGATTTGGAAAAGCTTTTTACATTTGATTTCTCACATCACAATGGGCCTAGCCCATTTTTAAGGTAGACTATGAAGGTAGCTATTTAAGATCGCCTGCTTAGGACCCAACCAAAAAGGCTCGAATGGCAAAGCTACCTAATTCTTTATAAGACGCTGCCAGTAATACCTACTAGTATGTGTATGGTGGTATTATCATAGACACATTCACTTAAATCTTTAACATGTGTTAAAACATTGTACTTCGGTATCTCATTTTAGATAGGTACCGCTGCGCCCTCAAACGAAACAGTTGCTTTGAAAACCAAAATAAAACAAAAACTGTTGCTAACATTAAGTATTGTTAAATCAAGTTATTTTTTTAACGTAGCTATCATTATGACGACGTTATTTTGCAAGATAACAGAATGCGAAGCCCGCTGTTGATCTTGAATGCTTGCCTGTTAGAGACAATGCTCGCGTTTCACGCTCTGAATCAATCGTGCTCATGATTTCTTTTGTGTCCTTACTATTGTATAAACTACGCTATGTACTTATCTACATAATATACCTATGTTTTCGAAAATGTGTTGAACTCTTTTAATATTGCTTCACAGCAGAACGAACCGGAGTGGTATAGTGGTTCGATCAATAGTACAACACCCACCATTCGACCTGTCCCGGGTTCGAAAGAATATTTGAAGTCTGGACGTTCGTGAATATAATTTGAATGTTTCCGAAATTTTATGTACACACAGGATTAATCCGTGCCTGAGATGTTAAAAGAATAATGTTTTCTATTTGTGTATTTCTTCAATTTCGGTACAGTCATGGTTGAAGATAAAAATAGGTAAGGACCTCTAATAACAGAACAAAAGTGTATAAAATCGTTTACTTACCTTTTTCCAGTTCATACCTACATAAAATTGTCCCGCTCAAGAATCGAACCCGCAGCAAAAGTAGGAATCCAATTTTAAGACAATGCGCTTCCCGTATATTCAAACTTATTTTCTTGGCATTTGTACATTGGACCAAATAAAGCGACGGTTCTACCTATCCCTAACCCTCAAAGCTCGGCTTTTACAATACACGATATCAGAAGATAATTAAGGAAGCTATAACAACTTCCAGATGGAAGAAAATCATCTGTAGATAATTTCCCAAGGAAGTCAGGAATGTAGGAAACATTAAAGTATGTAAGTCAGTAGGGAATTAGCCAGTTAGCTTCCTACAACGATAAGATCAGTCTAAAAGCGTGACGTATTGCCGTAAAAGTATTACACAATACATGTGACAATGGTGTTTCCCCATATCATTGTGCTGAGGCACGCTACGGAACGCCCTGTATATAGATGTATGCGGAATTGGAAGACGTCAGTTAAACCCAAGAAGCTGGCGAGATGGGTCTTCAGGTAGTTTCATGTGTGGTGGTCGTGGCTTGTCTGGCGCTGGTGGCAGCGGAGTACAGAAATGATGGGTAAGATGATTGGAATCTGCTGACAATTTACCTTCAATTTTTTTTATTAATTTAGCAATAATAAATTAAGATTAAATGATTTCGTGATATATTAATAGCAGAAAAGAATACCATCTTTTACATTGAGACTAGGGTGTCTCAAGTCACTCTGCAGATGTGAAGTGGAAGCGATCCAAAATAGGCTTACTTGAAGACAAGTTTTTAATAATTCTCAGTTTTGATTTCAGAGGCTTTATGCCGAGTTTCCAGCGGACAGAGGACCAGCTAGCTGAGCCCTCTGCTAGAGTGGATAAGAGTAGGGACGAGAGGGACAGCCAAGCAGACAGGACTCAGAGGTTCGGGATATCCACTTATGGCAGCACTGGGGTGAGTATCAAGTTCTCATATAATAGATGGAACGATGAAGAATGATGATGAGGCTCACTCACAGACAACATAGCCACTGTTTCAATAGTTTCAATGTTAATCTCATACAGTTATGAAGAAAAACCAATGATGTATGAATATTATTAGGTATGTCACATACCATCTTCGTCTACGCCTTTGAAACTACAAAAGGTCTTCTTAAGTGCAAAATTAGCGTTAATATAAATATGGTTCTACTAGACATTTTGCTAAAATCTATGGCTAACTTTTTCCAGCATGTCCAAGAAAAAAACATGAGAATTCTTGTGTTATTTCTACAATAGGTAAGTAAGTACTAAGTACCGTACTACTGATATCAAAAGCGCGCGAGAATATTTCTCGATACCATCTCTAAGATATATATATTTTTATACTTCCAGAGCGGTGGCTACGGCGGCACAGCTCCAGGCTTATATGGGCCAGTGAAGATCGACCTTGGTGGGGTTCTGATAGGCTCCATACTGGGCTTCGGAGCGGTCATCATCCTTCCCAAGATAATACACGCCTTGTCGTATAGCTATGGAGGGGGATATGGTCGGAGTGAGTATCCGTTTAAACTGAGAAGTAAAATAAGTTAGTAATTATTTTTTTAGATCTATAAAAAAAATATTTGGATGTCATGAAGTCGCTGTATATCTCTGAGCGTTTAATATACTGATGATTAATTAAATGTATAGGTACTTAGGTGTAATTATTGAACAATATATATCACGATAATATAGTAAGTTTGGTACATTATAAACGCTGGAAAATGCACAATAGCAAGAAAAATATTGTAGTGGCTGATTTTTCAATTGGAAAATATTTTGACGTGACAACGTCTTATAAATTGGTTTGCCGGGTGACACTTCAAGAAACTGGGTAACGCTCCGCTCACGTTATGCGCTCACAATGAGAGCGAGTGAGAGGCACGCGTCCCTTCCACTCGGGCATGGTTAGCCCGCCTAAGAGCGAGAGAGACAGACATTGACATTGACAGTCGTTGTCACGTAAAACTTTCGCCCGTATACCGACTTTACAGGCAACCAATTTTTTTTTATTCATGGAATAATATTGACGTCTGACAGATTTTGTATGGAAGAACTGTCATCTTTTAGCTCATAACCGTTAAAGAGTTGTATCTTCCATCACCAGCTCATCAACATGAGATGATGACTACCAGACTAGAAATACTTAAATACCTTTAGAAAAAACTTAAAACACGTATCAAATAAGATACTATAAAATTTGGGGGTTCACCTCGATTTCACAGCAATCCCATCATCAGATCCTGACTTAGTCGCAATGGGAGCAGGTCGAGAGTATACCCTTTAGAATATATTTTTTTGATAATCGGTGCACAGTTGACTGAGTAATGGGCGTACATACATAAAAAGAAAAATACGTACAGTGGAAACAATAGAACCTCCTTTTTGGAAGTCGAAAAATATATAGCTTGAAATCCCTATTAAACTTCATCCTCTTTTTCAGGCTTGGACACTGAGTTCAGCCAAGTATCAGACATGTTCGGCAAGATCGACGAGATCCTCAGCCGATACAACGTGGACTCAACTGCCTGCATGCAGAGGCTGAGCTGTTCCTATGTCCAGCTCGCTAACGAAAATATGATTAGTGGGAATGGCACTGATTTTGATGCTTTACTGTCTTCGCTGTCAAAGTAAGAATATTTATCGCTCCCATTTTTACTGAAAATTAATGAACTGATTTTAAGGTATTTTAACGTTAAAAAACTTATAGATTCTCTTGACTAGCATTTTTACCTAGGTCTAAGTTACACATAAAAAAACTGAAGGGTTCCGAACTATTTTTTGGAGCATTCTTTAATTTATTTTTATCATTTGTTTTCATAGTGGCAACAGTTATACACAATCTGAGAAATTTTCAGCTTTCTAGCTATTACAGTTCATGATACAGCTGACAGACAGAGGGACAGACGGACAGGGGAGGATTACTAATAGGGTACCGTTAACTAGGGAACCCTAAATAAAAACATTGTTCTTAATGTCAGACAGCATTTTTACCAAATTTGTATAAACCTTATGTCCTAGCTCAGACAAAGTGCAGAAAGAACAGTAAAGACTTGAAACGAACCGCATTAATCCACTTGAATATTTACCATCTTCTTAATTCTTCTTTAATTATTTTATCTTTGTTTCACAGTAATTCATTAGTGAGCCGTATGCTCGAAGGCACGGCGGTATTCGAGGCGGTGTCAGCCGGCCGGTCGCTGGAATCCGACTGCCACGCCCTCTACCCTAAATGCAAGCTCGACAAGAAGACAGTTGTCAAGATCCTCACTCAACTTGTACCCTCGTAGATTGATAAGAAAATTTTAGTGAAATGTTAATAAAGAAGATTTTTTGTAAATGTAGTTTTTAGTGTAGAATATCCCAATAGAACTAGTATTTGTATAAGCTGAAAAATTAAATTCTTATGAATTTAAATTAGGTAATGACTGTATGACGAGTTAAACTCGCACTAAACAGAAAACTCCTGAAAGTTCAGGGGGGTAAGTCTTGAATGAGTTTCAATTCTCTAATACAATGCCAATTTGTTATTCATTGAGCAGGTACACCAATAACACAAAGTACAAAAAATTCCAGTCAGTTTCCATTGACAGTATTTTTTTATACAAACCTGAATCACGTGTCCACTAAAATAATGACAATTTTGCATTGGCATTGTATTAGAATTTAAATGAATTCAAGAGTAACCCTCCAGATCGCGTGTTTACGTTCTATTTTTTACAGATGGGTAAAAGGGACAAAAATAAAACACACATATACAAATTTAACAATTTTATTAAAGTCAACACCAAAACCTATCTACATCATCTGATATGCTCGGCAACGCAATCCTTGAACAAATTCCATACCGCACCTTCACATAATATTGTATCCCCTCACATTATTCGTGTACTTCTAATTATTAACATAATTCATTTATTACCTAAGAGTTTTAGTATAAAACTTATGCTTTTTGAGCATTATTTTCAATCGAGCTGGTTGTTTTAAAGATATTATACACGGTGGCTTTTGGATGGTATTACAGCAGTGCTATTCTATAAAAAAAATTAACATCCAAACCTCAGTTGTCATTTCAATTGAGAGCAAATAAAATTTTATAGAATAACATTACTGGAAAAGTAACATAATACCATACATTTTGAACCCTTGGGATTGCCTTCATAATCAATATTTAAATAGGATGCTACCTTACCTAAAAAGGGTAAAAACATCCCGTAGTCTTGTCAGACTTATAAGTAAAGTTGGAAGTATCAACAGATAATCATGAGGAATGTTACATTATAAAACTGTTTTAGTGACATCCCAGGGTTCGGTACATAGAACATATTAATATGCTCTCATAGTATTCAATGTAAATTAAAAACTGGAGTTATTGCGCGATTGAACAGCTGTGGTACCATTAGGTTCAGTTTACGGACGCATAATATCAATTATTTTTGACCCGCAAAATAACTGACCAAATATGAAGATGGTTCCTCCGAATACTGAAACGTAACTTAACTTTAAGATGTTCTTAAATGTTCATCTGTCGCTACTTTACACCCTAAAGTTACAGAGACAGCATGATACTTAATGGCGTCTTAAAACTGATGGACGATCCAGTATTCGGCCCATAGTCGAATTAATACACCCCACCCCTTTTTAAGGATTAAAAGAAAGGTTGTTTAGAGCCGTGATCTCTCTCTATTCAGCTATTGTAGAATGAGATCTCTTTAATCAAGACAAGGACAGATAGTATTTGATATTATTTCTTGTATTAAACATTCGTCGCTCGAAAACTGGCTAATGAGACCACACCTTAAAAGTACTATGACCACCAGAATACAAGTTAAGTCATGCTCACAGGAGTATTCGATACACGTTGCGTGAAGCCTTAAGGCAGTGCTATGAGCAAGGTTTGATGGACAACTTTATTTACTGTTTCGGAAATTACTTTTGTAGATTATAAACGGTTTTTATGTTTTTGAAATTTAAGTTTAGATTTGAATGTAACAGACAAGTATAAATTTGAACATTATTTTACTGATTGATAGCTCTAGTTGAGTGCCAGACTCACTCAGTAAATGTCAATGCAGGCGGAGTCGAGAGCAAAAGCTAGTAGTTTTAAAAAAATTGTGAATAATCCGCTCCAGAAAATAACATTTCATGCAATCTCAACCTCTGCTCGTTTAAAAAGTTATTGTCTCCAAAACAAAGGTCGGAAGGGCAAACAAAAGACTATAACACAAATAACTGTTCAAGCCATGTCTTGTACCGACAGAAATCTACAAAAAATATTTCCATATCAAGATAGGACTGATTTCTTCGAGACACTTAGCACCTTTCCTATTCCACGGTCACACCAGTGCCCATCGAATCTTGCTTGAGATAAACCTATTTATCTATTGTGTATATCTTAATAATTAAGCTAACTTTCACCAACGTTGGTCGTTATAATTCGTAGATAGTAATTTTATTGCATTATGACATTATGCTATTTACTTTAGGTTAAAAAATATAATTGTATTGTGAAGTGGTATGGCAACTTATGATCATAAATTGTGTCACAAAATCGACTCGACTTTTACTGAATTTGAGCTCTATTAAATACTACGTACAGTTCATTTATATATTATACGACTTCTGGATCACCGGTTTCCGCTCATGCCTTCAAAATTAAACTTTAATATTAAAGTACATAGAGCACATATTTCTGTTTCACTGATGCTATCATCAATAAAAAATAAACTGTAGCAATAGTTTTGCCAAGCCTTGAGAAACAAAAAAAAAAAGAATAATAATCTTAAGTCGCCACAACACCTTAGAAAATGCGTTTCTATTTTCAATCTTATAATATTACAGTTGGAATATTAAAATAAAATGCACGCTCAAGGCAGTAAGACAATTAAAATTGTGGTAACTTATTAATTGTAGTTCAGAAATTATATTTGAATTTTAATCAAGGACCAATAAAAATATGGTGATTGGCTTCAGGAAGATGTGAATTTAAAATGATGAAATGTTCTTTTCATACCAAGTATTAATATAACATTTTCATCTTCTTTAAAAGTTCGATAGGAAAATTGGCTTACAACTGTCAATTGATTAGTTGTTTGTGATCTGTAATTGCCTAACCAAGTAGTTTGCCAGATACCCATTGAAGATTAAAAGTTATTAAAACAGCAAAAACAACGCGTCGCCTTATAAAGAACTCGCCTCCCTTTTTTCATCGTTTTAAATATTTTAACATTTAGTTTGTTCGACTTACTATACCTTAATGGTTTCTTTTCAAAATTGTAATAAATTACTGGGTTGGTCTTAGTGCTCAATTGTAGAAAAACTATTTTTAATCAGCATTGTTAACACTTGTAGCTTGTAGATACTTTTTAAAGTGGTAGCAGGTCCCAGGGCAGTCCAAGAGAATTTTTGACTTTAAATTAGTGACCTTTAAAACGTGTCGGTAGCACTTATAGGCTGCTACGGAAATGTGTGCTCATATTTGAAATACAGCTTCTGACTATAGAAATGAACAACTTTTTCTAAACAAACTATTCCGATGAAAAAATTTTGATCAGCTGACGACAATTTTGTATGGTAAGGCAATTTTGTTTTTCTGGGAATTGACTATGCTTTCCTTGAAGAAAGTTGTTCATTTTTATGGGCAGAACAGAAGCAGTATGTCAAAAACGACCACATATTTCTGTAGCAACCTGTATATTTACTTGGGCTTACCAACCAAGTTTTAAAACCCCAACAAGGCGACTTAAATCATCAGCAGATATAATATGTAAGTAATATTTATATCACGTCTTGTAAGACCCTCGATAAAAAATAATATCTTGAAGGATGGTTTAAGTCGAGCATTAAGGTGACCACTTAAGGCTTTCAAGTACTGTCTTATAAAAATCGTTAAATAAAATGTAATTAAATGCAAAGTTTACAATCATATATTGTTCGATGCCACGTCTATATTTAAAATATCAAATATATACATTTTCATCATTAAATATTAAATCTTTGACATCATTCAGTGATGTATTATTGGCGGGGAAACATATGTTTATGGTATTTCTTCAAAATAATAATAAGGTTTGGCGCTGTTGCAAAATGATATAACCATTTATATTTTATAATTAATTAAAATATAATGCAGTTTTAAATAACAAGCTATTTATATTTTGGGCTATTGTGACTTTACGAGTTATTTTAATTATTCTATAATAGACTTATTGAAAGTTTACACTAAATTGCTAGTGTTAGCGGAAAGGCCCCTAAACGCGTATATTTACCGGTTTTTCATGTTAACACACTATACAAACTCAACTAGTTAATTACCACAGAGTACTATAAATATATTACCAAGTCGAGCACGTCGGAAAATCCAAAAAAATATGAACAAGAAAACTGATAAATATTCGCGTGACTTATAGAAATATTCACAACAGCGCGTGAAAATAAAGTTAAGAACTAAGACTTATAAATAGAATGTACAAGTAGTTCGCGACTGTCAACCAGACACGCATGGCGTCGGGCTTAAGATGGCAATAAAATCGTTGACTGCGCGATTAAAAAAATAAACGAAAACCTTCGGTACTTGACCAAACACCAGTAGACAACCAATTGCAAAAATCGACCTTATGACATTGTTATACAGTCGTTTTCAAATTAATATTTACGACAAGTCTCTGAAAGGTCAGTTAACAAAAAAATATGTTAAATATCTGTCAAAACAGAAGTAAAGTGCTGCGATTGGTTGTTCGTATTTTTGTCAACCAATCACATTCGTTGAAAATCGTTTTGACAAGAGATTACATAAGGGCTACCGTTATTGCGCTCACCAGTTGGCGCCACTGGCGCGTCAGCTGTCCTCCAACTATGGAATTTGACATTTCGGACATCACGTGCGACTAGCACCTCTGGCGGCAAAATTACTAACGGTAGCCATTATTGACCACCCTTTCAGAAGCTAGAGGTTAGGCCGCGCGCACACGGACTGCTTGTAGCAGTCGGTATTGACTGATTCAAGCTACGACTGCATGCTGAACTACAGACATCTATGGCCACTCACATTTGGACTGCAGTTCGACTGCGGCGGGACCGCGGCGCACGTGACGCGCGAGAGCGGTCGCCAGCTCGAGCAGTCTGTGTACATTTATCACTGGCTAACTGCTCGAGCAAGCTGTGTACGAGCCGCCATCGTGTTTTCACTGATGTGTGGTCCACTCTATACTTAATTCCTCAAAAATACACTTCATATTGTCTTGGAGAATACCTAGGATATCACTCATCGCCCCTTCTGATCAAGACTAAAAGCCAGTAATTCACATACTAATAAAATATTAAAAATCTATACTAAATTGCATTTTTAATAAGTGTTTCGGCGTAGCAGTGACTAGTATGATGCGATTCAAACAAAACGTAAAGTTTAGTTCAAATAGTTTCAAAAACTACACGACAAAGTATACAGATTTCACACTGCTTGTTTATTGCTTATGATTTTCAATTTATATTGACCAAATATTATTGTTACATTGAGTAAAAATATCTTAATTTAATAATTGTAGCATGTATAACTTAAGCCATAGAGTTGATTATCGCTTTCAATTGTTGTAAACAATTTAGGACTGTGTATAAGGCAAGTAAGTCCCTGCGATGTGCAACAGTATGGTTTTAGAACATACAACTATGTTTAACTAGAATGGCAATTCAAATTAAAGATGTTCAGTGCGTTAGGACGTAGGGTCGTAAGAAAACGGGGTTACTATGTCCACGCTACTACAAAACGCAGTTATAAACCTTTCGCTCCGTTAAGAAAGAGATAGTGCTATCTATTTGTATAGCTCCATCCCTTTCTCTCACAGGGACAATCATGCCCCATAGCATTAAAATCCGGCCTCATGTCTCGCGGGATGCGGGGGAGTGAGGCCTAATGTATCAACGCTTCTGATTGGTCTAAATAGAATTCTCCGCGGACAAATATCAGTTCCTTTTCGCAATGAAGGAAAAATTATTCCAGATTAAAGTTTTACTAAAACATGTTACCCCCGGATTCAACATTCTCGACAGTCATTAGTAATAATCATAAGTCAAGGTCCCTCTAACACTGGAGCATAATTTCAAATTGCATTTCTAGTACACAGTTCATCGTTATTTATTGTATGAACACCTCAACTGCTAGTCTTACCAGAGGAGCGCGTGCGGCGTGAGGCGTGAGGTGTTGTGAGATCACTGGCAGAGCATGTTGAAGAACGAGTTCGCGTACGCCATTGGCTTCACGTCTGGATGTGGCTGTGAAAAATTTTTTTTTTTTTTTCAGAAAAGTACACAGCAGAAAAATGGTAACAGTAACACCTGTACTAATGAGAATTTCATTGTATCACAGGTTCATTCAGTATTTCACATATAAGGCTAAAAAAGTTAACGTTAGGTAAATAAGAACAAGAATAGGTGTATTATTGTGCTACTTACCACAGCTTCATAAGTTGTAAAGTTAGGTTTCAAGTCTTTGCCATTCATTGTGATGAAAGCGCCGAGGTTGCCCATTGTATCACTGTAACATTCAACAAGATCGCGTAAATATATCTATATATACAAATAAATAAAATTGAAGTGTCTGTAATATGAAAATTACCCCTTTTTGCTACATGCATATGAATGTATTACGGTACATATATCAAAATAACATTTTTAACAACTTTTGGCAGATACCTGATGCAATAAGAAGTAACTTAGGCTATTTCTATTTTAGAAAAAGATCTAAAATTGTTATAAAAAATTTAATGTTGCTTTTTTGTTAAATTCCACGCAGACGAAGTAGCGGGCACAGATAGTTATTAATATAACTAAAAACAAGTTCTGACCGACAGATAAACGACATATTGACACACACTGTTATTCTAAATTCACTGTTATTATAAAGGTTACTCTAACCACCTCCTTTTTTCGTCGTTTAAAAGAAATGTTTTAGGGTTCCGTACTCGAAAGGTGCCGACGGGACTCTATAACAAAGCCTCCAATGTTCGTCTGTCTATCAGCGGGCTGTATCTCATGAACTGTAATAGCTGTTTAGTTGAAATTTTCACAGAACGTGTATTTCTCGTGCCAGTATAACAAAAAATTTAAAAAATTTGAAAAAAACTAAATTGAGGCATCCCCTTTTTTTCTTGTTTATTGTCTGGATTTCTTTCTTTTTTCTTGTAACATGGTATAGGACCCTTAACGCGCGAGTCCGACTGGCACTTGGCCGGTTTTTTCGAAACCTACTTTTAGGTAAGTGCGTAACCTTTGCGACTTGCTTAAAGCAAATTATTTTAGAACATATCTATACTTTAGGCTCTTCACCTCTTTATAAGCTTTTGAATTCTATTTCCCAAATACACAACAAAGCTTAGACCCTCACTCACCAGTAATTAGGCGCCGAGAAGACGGTAATACACTTCCCATCGTGAGCGACCTCGTAGCCATCGTTCTTGACCTCGTGGCTCCTGATGACGTAGTCGAGGCCGTTGCGGCTGAGGAAGGTGTTGGTGACGTCGGGCCCGAACTGGCAGCCCACGCCGCGCTTGGAGGGGGCTCGCCCCAGCATCGGCTGCGGGTCCGACCACAGCAGCTCGCACATTATACCTGCGGAGACAAAGGATAGTTTCATTGATTTAATCTATTATATATATCTTGTGACAACTCACACACGGATATCTGATCCCAAACTAGACAGAGCCTGTATTATGGAAACCTTAACAACTGATACACATCTAAATATATACATATTATAGATAAATTATGACACAAAGATTTGTCCTCGGTGGAAATCGAACCCACGACCATTGGTTTAACAGTCAGAGTCACTAGCCACTAGACCAACAGGCCAGTCAAGTAATAAATTATGTACACATTACAAAATCGTACAGAAACTACATAATATAACAAATGTACCAAGGTAATGATTATTTCTAAATAAATCTCTGACAGTACCCGCGATTTATAAAAAAAGTAATTGCAACCATTGCCATAACGACGTAACTCTGTCAGCGGAACCCATTGTAGACCTCAGTCAACAGGTCAGCTATCCGTGACGTGTACTATTAAGTCACCATGTAACTTAGCGTAAAGGACTCACCATCCTCCGGCGGCTGCTTATTCCTATCCACCTTCCTAATATCATCGAGAGTGACGTCATCCTTGGAGAACAGGCCTCCATGCATCACCATAACCCTGCTATTGATGCAGTGGGCCAGCGGCAACCAGTTGTACACCTCGGTGAAGAGGTCGGCCATCTGTGACGTGTACTTTGACGTCACCTCGCCACGGAAGCCGTACATGCGGTTCATGTCGAGAGTTTCGTGGTTGCCTGAAATAGATTTTCAATTATAAAATATACAAACATTTGGATACCTGTTTAGTGTAACCATAAAGTTTTAAATATATTGAATATAGGAATAAGAAAGATATTTTTAAGGTATTTATAAAAATTTGTCGGGTCACACACAGACATCGTGCCTATTTACATACAAAAAACGTACGTAAAGCAAATAATTATTGCAATTGGCACAATAAATTAAACTTTATCCTGGTATTACATTCCCGACTGATTTCCTGCATAGATTTTAGGTTTTAGGTATAAAGAATTTATTTATTTCTCATAAGAACATACAAGGTTCGCTTAAAATGAGATACAATGAAGTAAAAATTTACAATAATATTTTGCCTCTGGGGCGCACATATTACATTGACTTTACAAATTCTCTTAGTTTATTACACGATTGCCCAAAAAAGGAGTGAAGTGGAAGGAGTGTTATG
The DNA here is from genome assembly GCA_932294365.1 of Diachrysia chrysitis. Classification (NCBI taxonomy): domain Eukaryota; kingdom Metazoa; phylum Arthropoda; class Insecta; order Lepidoptera; family Noctuidae; genus Diachrysia; species Diachrysia chrysitis. The sequence continues at coordinate 8,943,017 of OW028661.1, forward strand.
TTTTCAGGGTTCATGATTTTCTTTATTCCACCATAACTTTTAAAAGGCCAGACCGATTTCAATGTTTGTGGTATCATTAGAAGCCTTAAGTTATCCTGAGTGACATAGGCTATGTGGACATTAAAAAATGGTCAAGTGTGAGTCGAAATCGCCTGCAAAGGGTTCCGAACGATTTTTTTTTATGTGTTGTGTCATATTTTTGTGTTGTAACACTATATACTCATAGATTTTTCTGTATTGTATTGGTATGGAACAAGGTTTGCATTTTTTTAGAATTTTATTTTTGAATATATGCATAGTGTCGCACTCTTTCACTTCCTTTGGTACGCTATTGTACATCTGTGCCCCCTCGAACAATATCGTTTTAATCTTAGTAACACTTTAACTACATCAGGAACAAAGTTGCGAGCGACTAATAGTATTTCAAAATACTCACCTCTGGACATATAGAAATGGTCAGGGAACAACAATTTGAAACTGAACAGGGTAAATATGCATTCAACGCTGAAGGATCCTCGGTCCACAAAGTCTCCATTAAACAGGTAGGGGTTCATCTCCGAAGGCAGGCCGTTCAGCTTGAAGATGTTCATCAGGTCATAGTACTGGCCGTGGATGTCTCCGCAGACGGTGAACTTCCTATCGTCCGGCACTTTGATGTCCACGAGGGATGGTTGCTTCTGAAGGTAGGCTTTAACGTCGATTAGAATCTGAGGAAGGAATATTTTATGTTGGTAAGACAAGGTGTCACAACATTCTTGCCCGGGGTGTCAGTGGCCTTAAACCCGGCACTGCCCTAAGTATATTACATAGCTGTCCCCCGCGACTTTGTTCGCGTTTTTTAGTTTCAACGTTTTTTCATTTTTGCAACATTTTTCATTTATGCTCCGCTCCTATTGGTCGTAGCGTGATGTTATATAGCCTATAGCCTTCCTCAATAAAGGACTATCCAATACAAAAAGAATTTTTCAATTCGAACCAGTAGTTCCTGAGATTAGCGCGTTCAAACAAACAAACAAACAAACTCTTCAGCTTTATAATATTAGTATAGATTGTATAAATACTTGCGAAAGTTAAACATTCAATGCAAAAGAATATAGCTAAATGTTTAAGGTCACTGGATGATTATGAACATGTCAGTTCAATAAAACCTAAACAATTTTATTTTTATACTAGCTGTCCCCCGCGACTTTGTTCGCGTGTTTTAGTTTCAACGGTTTTTCATTTTTGCAACATTTTTCACTTATGCTCCGCTCCTATTGGTCGTAGCGTGATGTTATATAGCCTATAGCCTTCCTCAATAAACGGACTATCCAATACAAAAATAATTTTTCAATTCGAACCAGTAGTTCCCGAGATTAGCCCGTTCAAACAAACAAACAAACAAACAAACTCTTCAGCTTTATATAATATTAGTATTAGTATTAGTATAGATTTATTGTTTCGATTATTAATAAAAATCACAAATATAGGTTAAACTGGCGTTATTCGTCTGTGAAGAAGTCAATTAAATACTATAAATAACTTCACGGGAGGCTAGACAAAGTTGAACCGCACGCGATTGTCTAATTGCAATGTTATTATTTTCACTTAATTGCATCTTGATTGAATAAAAAGTTTTACCTACTATAATAATGCTCAATTGCGTTCGTATCATGTTGATTGAGTTTTACCAGCGTGGTCAGCAGATTACTGTATATTGTTATAATTATTCTAGTGGTCAGCACATTGATCGATCGCTACATAGCAAATTGCAATATTTGTTGGTTTAGAATGTAAAATATATTTTTTAATAAATAATTATTATTTTTTAGGGTTCCATACTCGAAGGGAGTCAACGGGACCCTATTACTAAGCCTCATCAGTCCGTCTGTATGTCTGTCAGCGAACTGTATCTCATGAACCGTAGAGTTGAAATTTTCAGAGTGTATTTCTGTTGCCGCTGTAACTACCAATAATAAAAAGTATGTACTGTTCTATATTACTTATTTTTTGTAAATAAGAGTATTTCTGACTATTATTCTCTACAATAAATATATTAATAAATAAATACATAATTGTGATATGTGTGTGTAATAAATGAGAACTCCTTTAGACATAAGAAAATTAACTGATATCTATGGTATATAATGGTACCTACCTTGTAAGCATATTTCTTATGTAACTTTTTCTGCTGCTTATAAAACTCCATTAACTCGGTGACGAACTTGAGCGTAACCTTTCCATCTTCAAGAGCTGGACCCTCGTATTCATCTTCAATGGCTATAAAAAAATAATAAAAAGAATATAAATCTAAACTTGACTAATAATACTTTTCTAGTTATACATTGGATCATTAAAGCTCCATATTTTGTCATCTAAATAAGGGCACAGGACAGGAGATTCAGAAGTAAATAGGGGGACACCTTTAGTCAGCAGAGGGGCATCTAAAAGGTTACTAAATCATCAGGCATTATACTTTTATTCTGAACAATTATTTGTCCATCATATAATATATATAGCTCCAGTTTCCGAAAGGCTGATCATTGTAATCTGTTGTGAAATCAACTGATCACAGCTGTAATTGGTTGACTGAAAGACTAACAACCAATCACAGCTAACACATGACATTTGACAGTTGATTAACTAATTTTTGTTGATCGGCCTTTCAGAATCCTGGCTCAGTAATTCGTTCTTCAGTATTTTGTTTGAAAGTGATAATCTCACTTGAATCAATACAAAATCTACATAACTGTTGCAAGCTACATGAACAAGGTCACTTGCAATGAGCAACATAAAGTAGTAAATGGTCCATCTGTGCTAATAACTAACCATTTGCTAGAGTAATTTTAGATTATCAATTAGTACTGTTCAAATAAGTAATGATCAACAACTTTGCTTATGTATTGTAGCAGATTTTTGCATAAAATCTAATTTGGTATTGTGGATGACTATTTTAACCTAGTAAACACCAAAAATAATAGTACAGGATAACCACAAGGAAACAAATATTCCGAAATGGAATTCACTAAACATAAGAATCTTCAAATCAAATTATTGTTTGACAGTTTTGTTTATAAAAATAGTGTCTCAATGGAAGGGAAAAACATATCGCACTGACCCCAAATAAACTGGGAAATCGGCAAAATGAACAAATTCAAACATCACAAATTCAAAAATCTTTTAGTACAGCTCCTAAGGCAAGTGACATTTCTACAAGTTGAGAAGAAGAAACACTCATTATATGGAAATAACATTTTATTTCATCAAGTCATGTGACTAAGTATTGTCTTTCCATACATTTGAGATCAGCATTAACGCTTATAGAAATGTCACTTGGCTAGAGAAGCAGTAAATAATATTAATTTAAAATTATTTAATTTATTAATTATTAAATAATATTTATTCAAAGTAAAAAATACTTACTCATAGCATCCAAGTTGATAGAATCAGCAATGTTGACCTCCTTCTTATCAACGGAGATAGCTTTTTCAAATGCAATTTTTTTAACAATTTTATTGCATTCATTATATTTCATCTTAGCATCCTGGTCATTTGGCCTAACTTTGGTTACCTGTAAGTTTTTAATAGTAAATAAATATTAAATAGGACTTGACTTTATTGTAATGCAAGAATAAAGATAACCATCCAGAGTTAGGCAAAGCAATACCTACAAAGTTGGATCATAACTATTTTAGTTCGTCGAAAAAACAAACTTTACTACACTAAAAATATTCCTAAAAAAATTAAACATGTACTAAACTTATCTAAGGCTATCACTTTCTTTTTCATTTGTACATTATCAGAAAATATCAAAGAAAATTAGAGTTGTGTAATTAAGTTACAAATAAAATTCTAAAACATTCCCTACACATGGAAAAATTTGCTTTTAAACCACAAATGCTTGTTTCAAGTCTGTGTGTTCTTTGTGCATGTGATTTGAATGTTTGTGAAACCCCCCGCGACACAAGGATTAAATTCCTTAGTGCGGGAGTCGTTTTTTAAAAGAAGTAGAAGAAAAAAGAGGAAGAAAAACTACAGTGATGTTTAAGGGGAAAACTGATTTTATTTTTAAAGTTAGTTGTTATCTGTTGCCGTCCTTTTCAGACACTGTATGTTAGACAGTAATTTTGAGCTACGCTTTAATGCTTTAGTTCACGTACAAAGGTATGAGCACCATTGAATATTTTCAACTAGTTTTAACATATTGTACATATAATGTTACTGTGGGTACTTCTTTGTTTGAAAGAAGAAACAAAAAAAAACTATAAAAATTCTTGTATTTTACATTAAAGTAGTGTACACAAAGGTGACCTTTTATATTCTGTATAAGTTTACATAATTTGCTTGCTTGATATTTATAAATAATGAATGTCAATTGATTTGTAAGACTAACTTTGCTGTAAGCAAACTCAATTCTGAGTTAAGCTCGCTTATGTACAAGGATTTTCTTATAATTGTATTTTCTGTATTTAAATGTGTACGATAAAGATTTAAGAATTATCTTTGAACATTAATTTAATTAGAAGAGGCAAACTTTGTTGGCTCTATAACTAATTCCTCAGAAAGGCATTTTAAAAATAGAAAATAAAGTATGAGATTATTGGCCAAATACTGAAATGTCAATCAGTTTTAAATCGCCGTTATGTCTCATGCTGTCTCTCACACATGCTGTGTGTCACTTACAACCATAAAAGTTTATTTTAAATGCAACAAGTTCATCCATTGTGCAAACATGACACCAGAGTAATTGAACCCCCTGATATTTGTTGATATTGATAAAATTTTTGTGGAGGTGTAAAATAGTGACAGATACACATTTAAGAATGTGTTAAATATAAATAGCATTTCAGTATTCTTGGGTATTAATAGTATATAATTATCCTTACTGCCAGTGATTAAATACTTTTTTGTTTTTATTTTTTAATTAGCACCGCTGAATAGTGAGAAATCGCTGTTATTATCAGCTGTTGCCCGAATTTTATGCTTCAAAGAGTCTTGATACTTACATATTCAAAATCCTTAAGCGCTAGTTTGTACTTTCCTAGAGACATGTAAGCTGCAGCCCTTCTGTAGTAAGCCTTAGTGTAAGTCCTATCCAATTCTATCGCCTTAGAGGCGTCGCTTAAGGCATAACCGAAGTTCTCCAGCCTCATGTTAGCTATACTCCTATTCGCAAAGTACACCGCATTCTTCGGATTCTTGTCTATTGCTTTTGAGTACAACTCAATCGCATTATTGTAACTTTGTTCTGAAATTTGAGGTTATGTCAGTCAAATTTTATTCTATTCCTGTCACAATCAATACGTTATAAATATCACTTATCTTCAAACTTTTAGTGGTGATCAATAAGTTAATTGTTTTTTTTAAACGATATTACTTACTTTTAAAATACTCGTTTGCTTCATTTTTCAATTTATCAGCTGCCTCTATGTCCTCTTGAGAGATCGGCCCGGTAATTTCTTCGTTATTAGCCATAGTTCAGCGTTATAATATTGATATACTTAAAGCGTTAAAAATTGTGAAATAATGACTTAATCATAAGAAATGTGATTTTCTCACATACATTTACATGTTATCCGCAATTCATGAAAAATTAATTGACGGATTAATGAATGAAACCTTGAATGAATTTTTTTTTTTTAGTGATGTGCTGACTTTTGCTACAATGTCTTTTGAGCTAAGTGTGGGTATTTTTCTACTTTTCTACCATAAATTAAAATTTTCAACATAGCTTATTGTTTTAAATGTCAATGCATAATTTTAGTTAATTTTCATTCAAAATACCCTATTTTGTTGGTGAAGGTATCAGACTTTTATTAATTTAAAAAAAAAAACCTTGCAAAATGTCAATTCATAAACTGAAATTCAAAAACATAAACTTAGCAAAAAGCGTATTAAAATCTTTTACAAATAGCTAATTATGTTTGTTAAGTGAAACTTGTGAGAATAGGTACCTATATCAATTTGTTTTTTTTGCTCTGTCTTTTTGCGCGGTTAACTAGTTTGTGGATTTCTAATTTTATATAGTAACAGCTTTTCCTTTTTGGTTTATTTTACTTTTCGTTACGGTTTCTGGTTATTTAAATTACCAGAAATTACAAAATAATGTTTGGAGCGACATACTAAAGTCAGTAAAAAACAAATTGCGATTCTTTAATTTTAAAACTAAAAATATGTCGACGGAGCCACGAACCCTAAAATGAAGCTAAACAAAGATGCCGAAATTCAAGATCAAATCGCGCCTTCATCAAAGAAGTTGGGTAGGTAAATACCTATTTTCTATTGAGCATGAGAAATAATTTAAACAACTTTTTTAAATCCATTTTCATCATTAAGTTTGATGACACTGGGAATATTTTAGGTTAACGTTTTACGTTACGTTTTTTGAACATGTCTTTTGAACAAGGCTTCTTCCCCGATAAGCTAAAATTGTCTATAATTAAACCTATTCATAAAAAAGGCCTTAAGTCTGAAAAAAACAATTATAGACCTATATATAGCCTTAATACCTATAATATCGAAAATATTTGAAAAAAATATGTATAAACGAATTTTAAATTTCCTTGATAAGTTTAATGTCTTGAGTAAAGAACAATTTGGGTTTAGGAAAGGGAAATCAACGTTATTAGCCGCATTTAACTTAATAAAATCTATTTTAACTAATATAAATAAAAAAAATACCTACTTCGGTCCTTTTCCTAGATTTAAGTAAAGCCTTTGATTTTGTTGACCACACAATTTTAATAGACAAATTAGAAAAAAGTGGAATAAGGGGTGTAGCTCTAGACTGGTTTAAATCCTACTTATGTGACAGAAAACAGATTACACTAATAACAAAGCTAAATGAAAATAGTAATATCCTTGAAAACTATGACACCGAGCCTAGATTTAACTACTGTGGGGTCCCTCAAGGTAGCATATATAGGACCTCTATTATTTCTTATTTACATTAATGACCTTCCTACAGCAGTCTCTCAACATGACTGTGTGTTATTCGCAGATGACACTTCAGTTATTATAAAATGTAAGAATGAGGAAACTTACGAAAGAGACATTAATAATACATTACGAGAAATAATTAAATGGCTAGATTTAAATTCACTACAGATAAACATAAGTAAAACTAAGATCATTCACTACAAAGCATCGAAAATAATACATAAACATTTAAACATCGTAATGTATATGACAGCCAGCAAGTAGAACAGACACCTAATACCACTTTTTTAGGTATTATCATTGATGAGCATCTGAGGTGGAAATTACACATTGATAATGTCTGCAAAAAAATCAATAAATTTGTATTTGCGTTAAAAAAAATAAAAGAGACAACATCTAAACATGCGTCCTTAATGGTATACCATGCTTATGTTCTATCCGTTATTAGTTACGGCTTAGTGATTTGGGGATATTCTTCAGATATTATGCGTGTCTATATTGCACAAAAAAAATGTGTTCGTGCATTATTCAACATAAAATGGTGCGAATCATGTAGACCTACATTCAAATCACAAAAGCTCCTAACTGTACCTAGCCTTTATATCTACGAAATAGCTAAATTTGTAAAACGCCATATTTACCTCTTTGATAGTAAAACCAACACAAATAAGCGCAAAATCACACACGCTTGTTTAAAATTACCGGTACCCAGAATTGAAATGTTTAGGCATAGTTGTCTCTACATGGCACCACTAGTATATAATTCCTTGCCAAACAACTTAATTGACTTACCATTCAATAAATTCTGTGTTTCACTTCGACAATGGTTAGTACAAGAATGTTTTTACTCCGTTAACGAATACCTAAAAAAATATTCAACTCAATCATATCTTCAAAAATTTGTTACAGTAACAAATCTTATAAGTTATAATGTCATTAGAGTAAGGTTAATAAATATAATTTTAATATTATAATAAAGATTATTTCATATTGTTATTAATTAAAATATATTATATTAATGTATAGAGTAGACTATAGGGAAGTTGTTATTATTTTTAGTTGTTTTTTTTTTTACTACCTACATCATTGTATTTTTTTATTTTATTTAACTAGTTATGCTGTCAAACTTCTGTGTTGTTACATGTTCTATGTAAATAGTATGTACCTAATAGGATTTATATAATTTTAACTTCAAGTTTTTGTTAATTCTAAATTTGCATGCTGAAATTATACAGCAAAATGTGTGTTGCTCTTTATAATGTATGTTCCATCCTCTGTACCACATTTTATGGCAAATAAAGATATTTTGATTGATTGATTGATTACCTTTGAGAAAAAATAAGTAAACTAGGTTATTGCGCATTCGATATGCGCAATAACCTAAGTAGTTTACTTATTTTTTATATATTTATATCTCTATGAATAACTGTCGTAAAATTTCGATTTTGCTTGTTCCTACTAGTGCCAAAACAGAACGCGCCGTTATAATAACTTTTTAAAAAAACTTTTTAAATTTTTAGCCCATTTCCCGAGTAAGGTTATCTACACGCTGCTTGCGTTGGGAGAAAAGTAAGACGAGTGTAGCCGCGGGGCACGGCTAGTTTATATATTATGTTAAAGCTTGATGACTATGTATAAAGCAATAGTTTCATTGTAAGAAGGATAGTTAGCACCGTCCCTAACGGGAGGACTTCATAATACAGCGTCAGGAGAAAGTACAAAATAAAATACAGCATTTATTGTTACATGTAAAATAAAATTTATTAGAAAATACGAATAAATAACTAATAAAAGTTCACATATTTCTTATGAAGATCCCTAACTTACTTAACTAAAATTATTTATTTCTTAATTAAAAGCTAACTGCAACAACGCACATACAAGTATCACAATAATACTGCTCTGGAACAAGAATGCTGAACTGGGTTCAGGACATTCAGAATCTTGAGGGATTTGATTGAAGTAGTCCGCGTAAAGTTCTTCTCTTTGAATGATGAGATCAGCGATGGCTTGGGTGCCAGATGCTGGCATTTCTCTCTCACGACTCAGCTGCCAAACACTCACTGGGAAACAAAAGATAGTGTTATTATTACGAGTGACTTTATATAATAATAATAATAATAATAATAAAACTTTATTTCAGGCACTGTGGGCCCATAAAAATAAAATACATAAATGAAAACAAATCTAATAAACTAATACATATTATATTAACTTAAACCTATGTCACACGAGGTTTCGGCGTCGTGTTGCGCTGCGAGGTGTCGCGTATCCTCCCTCGGAAACGTCGATATACGACACCTTTCGGCCAGAACTCTTCCTTGAGAAGGGTCTCCGCGTAAACAGATGGAACTCGCACCATAAACGATCTGAAATTCGTGTTATGGCGCGGTTCCAACCTCTCTACCCTCAAGGTAAGGTTGGTCTTCCACCGAATATATTCCACGACCTGCTCAACCGTCATGGAATGGTGTAATCGGGACACGTACAGCTGCGTAGTTGGTACTGCGGCACGCAGCAGGAAGTCAGAATTAACTGGTCCGCTACCGATCTGGTTCCTACAAGGAGGCTTCCTTCTCTTCTTCTTCTCAACCTTGGTGAAGCCATCCTTGTCGCACGTGTCCTTCTGCGGACCACACAGTGGCTGTGACTCGCCACGGGTTTGTTTTCCCCCTTTCGCTTTGCGACGCGATGTTTGCGCCACAGCGGGCTTGTTGGTGGCTGCAACTGCTGCGTAGGCGCGTTTGGGGGTCGATGTACCTACGCATGGCGTTGCCTCGGCCGCAGGTGTCAACACAGCGGCGGCGGCAGGACGTTCAGCTCCGTCAGCATTATTGGCGGCCGGTGACGCACTCGAGCTCGCCGACTCAAAACTGATGACGGACGCATTTTGCGCCCCGCGACGCGTGTTCACGTTGGTAGCGTCCGGTGTTCTATTTACCGAAACAGCATTGCGTAACAACGCTACTTCGGATCGTAGATCATTGATGGTCGAATCTGACGCCTCCAATTTGGACTGCAGTACAGCCAGGTTAGCCTTCAGTGACGTTATGTCCTTCAGCAACCTGGTGACGTCGACGTGGTCGAATGTGACAGGAGGCAGCTTGTGCAGGTCCTTCGCCACAAAATCAGGAACGTCGTCTGGATCGGTCCTCTTTAGCAGGGAGATGATGTCCTGCAGGCTCTTCTCGCCACCGTCCCTTCGGCGGGATGGCATCTGCTCGACTTGACCGAGCGACTGGAACAGCAGCAACTTGGCACTGCAAACCTCCTCTTCCTTGTAGGCTGATTTGCAGATCTGCAAGATGCTGACCTCGTCCATGTAATCGATGGCATGGTTGATAAATGCCAAAACCTCGTTGGCTATGAGTTTTTTAGAACTCATCGCGACTAAAACGGGCAGCGGCTATTGCCGCGCAAATCGCGAATTAAACAATTCGTGGTGTACAGCGCAAACGCGTCCGTTCTCAAGCGCGCAACGCACTGCATATACTTACTAAAACTAATCTTAAGTTGAAGGCGTTTTAAATCTATTTGTATATTATGTGTGAACGATATAAGTAGTGGTAACATGCTACTTAGTAATAACTTAAATTAAATGATTTGGTACTTAGTTCATTTATAATTTGTTTTTTTTTTTTTTTTTTTTCTGTATGCGTACCGTATATATGTATAGTACGTCTTTGCTGTAGGCAAAGACGTACTTAGATAACGCAAGAGTATCTACTTCGCGTGCCAGTTCTAATGCCCGGCTTAAGCATAATGTGCTTAACTTGGCAACTGTCACGCTCAATCTGCATCGGTGCGCCGCGCTAGAGGGTTTCACCAATCTCTACCGAGCATTATGGACTAACAAATCGTACCTACATCATATTACTTTTTGAGTTGTTTCTAGTTTGAAAACATTTTTAAATAGTGCTTGGTATGTCAGAGTAGGCTGTAAACAAAAGGCACGTCTTGTTTTTATACAGATTGTGGTACTTGCGTTATCTAGGTTTATCTATATCTGAGAGTACCTATAGGTATCTGCGAGAGAGGGTATTTTGACTAATTTCGAATAATTGATTTATAAATATATTTACGAATGTCCTAAGTTTAAGGAAGAGCTATCTCCTGTTTGCAGATAATGAAATACATACATACGTTAAGAATAAGTAGAGTAACTTATTGAATCCATTTTTTTAATTTTTTTTAAGATTGATATTGATTAAGAATGTTAACAAACCTTGTCTACGCAAGTCACCAACATTGACACAACTGTATGCCACAGCATAGTCGGTATAATCGGTGGCCAGAATAAGTATCGACGTAGACTTTGTTTCTGAAAATGAAAATACAAAAAAATATAGGTAAATCTCAAATAAGTCTAAGGTCGAGAAAAAACGGAAAGCTTAGGTATATAAAACTAGTGGCGCCCCGCGGTTTCACCCGCGTAAGTAGGTAGTCCCCGTAAGAAATCTTTTTTTTGTATATTTTTATAGTTATTCTGCTATTCGGGGTGGAGACGAACCCAACAAATCAAAGATCATGAATATCGGTGAGTACCTTTCTTGAGTTATAAATGGTGTAAATAACACGACTTTGTTTTATATAAATATGGATGGAGTGACTATATACATTGTAGGTACCTACAATTCAGTTAAGTACAAGACCTCATCTTAGTTATTAAAGCAAAACTTTTTTTCTTTTGTGCAGTTATATGGGTACACTGATAGTTTTTAGGACTCTTTTAATTAAAAACTTTAACAAAAATGATTTAGGGTGACGTGTAAATAAGACTTTCCCAATAGCCCATATAATCACTCTTACTTCTCCTAGTAGAAGTATATAATCTCTATTATTCCTTACCTTCAGTTTCAGCATCAACCCAAGTAATAGTCAGAGTTCCGTCATCAGACACCTTTCCTGTGGCCTCTCTCGTCTCTAACTCTGCATTAGCGACGTAATAATCCACAATATCTATGTCTTCAGATTCGGAGTTGTAGATAAATCGAGTACCAGCACAGCTATGGCCTTGAACTGGGTCGTACTTCGAGATTTGATACCAGTTTCCTTCGAACTGTAAACCAAAAACATTTATTAAATATAGGAAAATTTAATCAGCATCAGCTCCATACCCTGTATCCAATTATTTGGGGTCGGTGCAATCTGCAATGCGTATTTTGCATCTATTCATCTCTACTACTCGTGTTGGAAAGGTCTAATAGTATACTTAGGGCCATTTTTTTATTGTATTACAATTACAAAGGTTCACTTACTGATTTGTGCTACCAAACTTGAAAAGTTTTTGCCAAATAAAAAGTAGAGCGAATTTCAGTATTAGTGAACAAATAGACATTATTTAAAGTAAGTATGTTTAAGGACCTCAGTGGTCGACACACTGGTTTTCAAGGTTTCGCCAGCACTGAGGTCCCGGTTTCGATCCCCGGACGGGTCAATGTAGAGACCTACTTTTCTATATAGTCTCGGGTCTGGGTGTTTATAGTACCTTCGTTGTCTCTGATTCCATAAAACAATGCTATAGCTACAAGTTACTTTGGGTTTAGAGCAATGTATGTAATGCTGTCTACATTTATTATTTATTAAAGTAAGTTTTAACTTTACTTTGTACAAGTAAGTATATTGCGAGCAAGTCTCAGAATTGGTATGTGTGTATGTCTGAAAAAGAAACTCGTAAAACTATAAATCAAACGATATCTTACGTTAGTTATGTTGAAGCTCGGTACAGTTGGAATATACGGGTCGCACTGGCCAGGCAGTATGATCGGCTGATCGGTTTGTGTAGGATAATGGAAGCAGACTTCAGCACTCTGACTGACGGGCAAGTATAGTTCCTTGTACAGAACCTCGTTTTCTTCGATTATTTGTTCCATTATTTCTTCGGCAGCAGCATTTATTTCACGGGTCTTGCTGTGTACAGCGCTCCATACTGAAATAATACATTATTTTAAATCACAGACCAGACAATTAATGTAACGATTATATCATATCTAATTATTGATAACTTACCTCGTCTATAATCATCACCGTCGTTCTCGCAAGAATATAAGAGAGCATAGTTCTCGTTATCGGTAGCGAGGACCACAATTTCTGAAAAGAAATACGTCTTTAACAATAGCGGTTCTTGTTATTGTGACGAATTCATAAATTAATAACGTGTTTTAGTTGTCAAAAAAGCATTAATCTAAAGTAAAAATAATAAAAAAGGAAGGTTACCTTGCTCGCGTCCATCGCTGAAAACTTTACGTAAGACACCATCGTCAGAGATTGTTAAAGTGCCGGTCGAAACTTCGCCAGTGTTGTTTACGACATTCGTATCCACGACCTGTATAGTATTGTCTGATTGATCATAGTATGAGCTTATGCATTCTCCTGCAAATCCGTCCGATGCATACCTCCTCATTTCATGCCACCAACCAAGGAACTGTGGACAAGGAAATACGTAATATTTTATTTTGTATAGTTTAAAGTATGCAGCTGACTGCTTTCACTAGTTAGAGAAACAGTGGTAAAGTTATTAAAAAAGTCTTACAATCAGTGTCATCGAGAAATGCCGTGTTAGATACCTAACTATTGAGTTTTGTTGGGTATTCTTGGAAGTAAATTAATCAGGTGTTCCTATCGAAAACTGTTATCAGCTTCAGCACTGAGAAGCAAACCTCCACGTGATCAGTAGAATGGCTTGGTAAACTTACTTGACTGGCATCCACTTGGACTCCCTTAACTTCCTCACATTGTCCTCTGAAGCGTGGCGCTGTTAGAGGGTCAAGATCAGGCACGTAGAAGCAATCGTCATATTCTTGACTTGTTTCCTGATAGTAATCCAGTTTGAGACCTTGAGTTGCATTAACAACAGCATCTATTTCCGACCTTGCATCCTCACTTAATGTACTGTTTCTACTCAGTATCCAACTACCAACTGTGGACGAAGATTTTGGGCATTAGAACGATGAGCGTACTAACTTACCTACTACCAAAAATAAAACTTTCTTTAAAGAAAATATCGCATAGGTTACTCGGAAAGCTGTTCAAGTTTCCATACACAAGAGAACTTTAATACTTGTCCTGAACTACACTGCACTGCATCTACTTTATGATGTAAGGAATCCATTGGAAGACATTTATTTTTAAAAGTGATATTTTCGTAAACCTACCAAATTATACACAATCGCATTTTAAAGTGTTTTCATGATTACCTTTTCTGTTTCCATTTTCCAAGGTAGCACAGCTGTATACCAGGGCGTAAGCAGTGTAGTCGGTTGCTAGTACCAAGTAATTAGATGTTCTGGTCTCTGTAATAAAAATAATTGATTAATATGTTTTTTATCTCGCCTACAAAGGTGTGGTTTCCTGGCGCCTACAAAGGTGGGGTAATCCACAAAAATCTTCTATTCTTGGCGACAGTTGCTTATGGCGATAGGTTAAAAAAGATTTGTGACTAATATTTGTGGATTATTATTATAAAGATTATGTATAAAAAAGAGAATTATCTCTGCATATAATATAGTTTAATATCTATTGTATATGTACCTATATTATATTACCTGACTATATTACATATTTAATAGTAAATGAAATTTCACAATATACTGTTTTTTCCTTTTCTTTTAAGTAAGTTAGCACACTGTTGACTACCATTATTTACTACTTCTCCTATCGCGGGTCTGCTGGTAGAGATTTCTTTAGAAATAAGCAGTACCTTTGTACATTTGTTATATCATGTTGTTTCTTTATGATTATTAAATAAATAAAATATATAAATATATTGAAAAGTAATAAGAAAAGTGAAGTTACCGTCGTTAACATCAAAATTGACGTCTAATGATCCAGTACCGTCTTCATAGGCCGTAGCTGTGCCTTCAATGGTAAATAACCTTTTGTCAATGACCTGGCTATTGACTACCTTAACTGTAGCACCCTGTAGGTCGCTGTATACAGCGCGGTTACATTGTCCAGTCTGTGTTGGCTGTGGGTATCTTGCTATTTCCAACCAACGGCCAAGGTACTACGGAAAAGAAAACAGAAACAGAACATTATAATTTTTTTACCCGACTTCAAAAGGATATGATGATGTTAGTTACGCGATATATAATCCAGAAATTGTGCATAATATGCAAAAAATCGTATTGATAGGGTATAATCTCATAGGTGCAGTGGTTTAGTTTTAAAATATATTATATTTATAACTACTGACTGCTGACTCGGCAAACGTTAATTTGCCATATAAATTGGTCAAAAAATAAAATCTGGCCATATTTACCATCCAGGAGTATTAAAAATAGTCTACGACCTATTCTCAGACCTACCAAATATATACAAACAGTTTTATAAAATTTGATATATTAGATTCTTATGATTTAAAAAAGTCAAAACGATGTTGCGTGTTTTTTTACTTTTCTGCAATTGTTTTTTTTCATTGACTTCGATATTTTTTTGACAGTTTCGATGCTATGTAAATAGAGTTTTTTTTTAACTTACTTTCTCAGCATCAAAGTTAGCGATGCCAGTAATATCAGGATTGCATGGTTCTGGCAACTCAATAACATCGGGATCATCGAACTCAGGGTAGTGGAAGCAGGCGTTACTGTCTTGATCAGTTTCCCTGTAGTAGGGCTCGTTAAGATCGATGTTATCAACCACCAGCTGGTTGATGGCATTGATGGCTGTTTCAGAGAGGCTTGTGCGGTTTCTGCTAAGTTTCCAACTGTAGACTGGAAAATACGTAATATACATAAGTACATTTATAGCCTTACTAGAAATTTTCGCCCACGAATTTGCAATAAACTATTAATGTGCAAAAAAATAGGTTTGATTTATTAATAATTATAATCTACTACATACACCAACTTACTTAATCAAACCAAAAGTTTTCATTTCTCACAAACCTCCAAAAGGCGCAGAAGAAAAGCGAAAGTAACAAAAAAAAAATTACTGCAGGGTCACGGTTTACAAAATGTCCTTACTATGGAGGGAAACTCCTTAGTTTACACTCTTAAAAATAAGAGTTATACAATATTCAATGAAGGCACGTTATTAGCTAAAGACATGCGACAAAAACGCAGCTACAGATTAATATTATAAAACAAATTAGTTAGGTACCTTGTTTTCTTTCTTCTTCAAGATCGAGATCCCTGCAGCTATATAGAACCGCGTATTCCTCGTAATCAGTGTCCAAGATGTACACCTCATCGAATGGAACTGCAAAGAAAAGATCAGGTAATGTGATGTCATATTTTAAGCCTGTCCCAACATTCATCTGTCGTAAATCGTATATTGCTCCAAATATAAAAAAGTAGGTACAGCTATTCAACTGAACTATTAATTATTGGTTGTGAATCTATAATTATCTAGTTGCTCTTTAAAAGGTTAGTTTTCAATGACCAGCCAAAATGTAAAATTAAATATTATTGTCGAATTCATTAAAATAAAAAAATAGCATTCATTCAAAAATTTCTTTAAAATTAGGGAAGGCGACCGCCTATTGGGAATCATTGCACTTGTGTACGTGCGTGCATCGCCAAATATATCTGTGTGCTAACTAGGTTAATGGACTGAATTGTGTTGTTGTAATATCCACACGTTAGCTTTTTAGTCGCAGACAGGAAATAAATTTTATAACAAAAAAAAATGTATTTTTTCATTATGTCGAAAATTTTATCGATTCTGAACCATCTCTGAAAATGTTGTCAGTTATTGAAAACTAACCCTGTATTACTTCACATCCATCAAGATGGTGTGGTTTTATATGGAGCAATATTACTCAACGTGTTGTTTGAAATAAGTAAAACTGAAGCCATTTTAGTTGCTCGTGTGAGTAAACCGTAATTGGGAGTAAAAATTACCTCCATTGTTGGTTATACTGATGACGCCCCTGCCATCGGTGGCCACAGTAGCTTGCATGACCGTAGAGACTTGTGTCTCGTCGTTTACACTGGTTTGAAGGACATTGAATGTGTTGGTGTTCTCATCCAGGGTATAGCTGGAGGCAGTACATTCACCTTCTTGGAGATCAGATGGGAACCGTGATACTTCGTGCCATGTGCCTTCGAACTAAACACAAAAAATATATAATTTATTTAATTAGCTTTTGCTAGTGACATAAGGCCGAACACTGAAACTTCAATAAGTTTTAAGTCGCTGTTAGGTCTCGTGCTATCTCTGTCACTTTAAGATGTAAAGTAGAGATAGACATTTAAGAGCGTCTTAAAGTTAAGTTGAGTTGCAGTATTAGGGGGTTAGCGTTGTTAGCGCGGATCATCCAATGGGCATACAAGTAGTAATAAAAAGTATATTTGATATTCCATAACTGAACCGTTGAGTCGATTTTAGGGAAGGTAATCAGATCACAACCACAAAAAAAAAATCAAGAGGGATTATACGAAGTTTCTGTGATGTATTTTTTTCGCTTATTTTTTTGACATAGGACATTTACCTTAACATTACATTATATAACATACAAATTAACCTATAGAAAGAGGAATGCGGTTAAATTATATCGTAAATAAAAGTTTAGACGAACGTTTTGTAAATTGCGCTTACGACTTATAAAGATCATTTTTACTTGACTATACGTAATATGGGATACCAAATAAGATAAAGTAAGTTGTACTTACTAATTCGGGTTTAAAATCTTTCATGTATTCAATATCGTCGGTACATGTTCCGTACAAAACGACGTCACCGCCGTTGTTATCAGGGTAGTAGAAGCAGTCTTCGGGCGTATGTTTTCTTTTGACATAGTATTGCTGATCCAGGACTAGCACATCTTCTATGACGTTGTCTATTGCTTGGCTATATTGAGCATCTAAAGTTTTTCTTCGACTTAATTTCCAACTGAAAACTGTGTATAAAATTTAGATTAGAATCTAATTTAGTTTTGGTTTAATTTAACGAAAGTACCTTGAAATTTTTATTTCAAATAATTTACCTTCCCTGGAGTCTTCATCAATGTTGCGGCAAGAATAAACGAATGAAAAGTTTTCGTAATCCGTGGCCAATACCCAATAATCTCTTTTAACTGTAAAATAAATAATATTTATGTAAGAGTAGGTTGTTTAAAACCGTCTGTTTTCTTAAGTCTGTATGTCAACGTTAACTCAGTATGATTTTCGCATACAAGCGGCCATATTTAATGTTAGAAGACATCTCAGTGTATGTTGAAGCAACCAGCCCTAAGTATAAACTTTAAGTTTTCTTGAATTTTTCAGTTATATTTTTTCTTGCGAGAGATAAAATGTAATTTATGGAAAATGAGCTACTAAGTGGAATAGCTCTCAAACTGCATTGGTTTTCAGCGCTTAATAATGCTAAGCTGGAAAAATACATTTAAACTTACCGTATTCGCCGTTAATTAAGAAGCTGACTTCAAACTTCGCACTCTGATCGTTAGACGTTTGACTCGCAGTACCAGGACGGGATTGCAGGAGCTGATCAACGATTTGTGTGTTCAATACATCTAATGTATTATCATCGTTCAAAACGTAGTTGGCAGTGTTGCATGTTCCTCTTTGGAAGCCAGTCGGATACGATTCCAAGTCAAACCATTGCCCTTCGTACTGAAAATTAATTATCATTAAAAACTCCAAATCACCAAAAAACAAAAAAAAAACCAATATGATACGATGATCTAACCAGAGAAGTGCTCGTGTATTTTGCCCACTTTAATTTTTTATAATTATTTTATAAAAAAAAAATTGTGTGTATTTGGAAAGTGTACTTGTTGCCATTATTAAGATCGAGCAAAAAACCCGAACACCATGATTCTAGTAGAGGAACCCTTTAATTTTTTATCTATTTTTATTATTACACGAGGCAACTAAATATATAGATTGAAAATTTCAACTTTCTAGCTATTAAGCCTGCAGAAAGATAGACGGACGGACAGTGGAGGCTTAATAATAGTGTTCTGTTGGCACACTTCGGGTACGGAACCCTAAAATTTATCCCAATAAAGGGATGAGAAGATTAGATGTCAGCCCTGTTTTTTAAACAGACAGGCAATCTTAGCAGAAGAGATTGCAGTTTTGTGGGTTACATAAAATAAACCCACAAAACTTAAATAAACACTAATAGTAAAAAAATATATAAGCTTTTAGTCTGACATAGATAGAAACAAAAAAAATATACAAAAAACAAACAGACATCAATAACACATAGTTACCTTCTTAGCATCGAACGCTTGAACAACTGGAATATTCTGTTGACATTGTCCGGAGAACACAACATTTATATCGGGGTTCGGTGTCGGGAAATAGAAACAGTCAGCTTCCGTTCGGCCTATTTTCTGGTAGTATTGTTTGTCTAGTACATCGATGCTGTCAACAATTTTGTTGATCTTATCCGTTGCAGTTTCTGATAAGATGTTCTTTCTACTCAACTTCCAGCTCCAAACTAAAAAATTACAAAACATCAATATTTTGTGCCAGAATTGTGAAAAGTTAAAGGCAATCATTGTTTTGATGTGGAAAAGATATGAGTAGACAAGTTATCTGAATATATAAGGTAAATCCACGTTATCATTAAGGCAATTTATTGTTATACAACGTTAAAAAGTAACGTTGTGCCCTCAGGACTGATTTAATGGAAAGGTCCTCCGGTTTGATTTTCTAAAGTCGTTTACATATTTTCGGTTTATAACATCTTTGGATCCAAACTTATCAAATACCAAGTCTCCATCAAAATCGGTGCCGTAGTTTAGGCGCGAAAGCGTAACGGACAGACTTTTGCATTTATAATATTAGTAAAGACAGTAATTTTGGCTTTATTACATACCTCTTCTTTCATCATCTCCTAAGTCTTGACACGTGTAAACAAGTGCGTAGTCTGTATAATCAGTGTCTAAGATCCAATAGTCCGTAGGATCACCAGCTGGAATAATATTAAGGCTTCAATTAGTTTTTTTCGTTATTGTGAATTTATTCCCTGTTGCCAGTATTTTCACTATCTTTTTGCCATTTAAAGACCAGAAAGCAACTGTGGTTGATGATGGGAGGAAGAAATGAGAATGCATGTGTGAACTCTATATTTTTGACTACGGACGTTGACTATCTGAAAGGCTCGGGGCTATGTGTACGCCGTACGGTTGAACCGATATAATAAAGGTGAAGCCGCACCGCTGTTGGTCCATGGGAAGGTGAACATTTGCAAAGCACGTTATACTGTTGGTCTCGACTGTCATACGATGATCTTTGACAATCGTTAAGTCATTACAAATCTGACAACCAGACTTATTATGGGGATACTGTGACAACCAGTAAAATGGGTTGTAGTCAAAATTCATTCAAGTAAATAGCTTGGGAAAAGGACAGGCAGAAGAATAGGGATGTTTCCTTTGTATGAAAAGCTAAAATCTATTTAGTCCGTCAGTTAGATAATAAAAAAATATTAGACACGTATTTTTTCTTTTATCAAAACAATAAAAAAATACAAAGATACACCGCTTTAAAGTTTCGGAGTGGGGGCTTATGACGCTACGCCTCGCTAAAAATCGTAGCAAGGAGTGACGTCACGCGTAACTTCAGTTCTCTGTATTTTGATCATTTTTTGTTTGCAGGAAAAAAGAAAAAATACGTGTCCAATAAAATTCATTAATCTACAAGACGGACATTAGAAAAAAAAATAGGAAACAGGCCCATTGTTGACCAAGGACGTTTTTCTTCTGCCAAGCCTTTGCCCCAAATTATGTGGTTTTGTCTTCCTGTCTCACCAAACTGGGTAATACCATGTTTATATCCTCTTTGGGAAATATAGCATGACAGGTCAACAGAATAGGGACATAACAACAGTCGAAATTCAATTAAGAGCTGCGGCTAACGACTTTACGTATAACTATTGACAACCTTGAATGAGCATAAAAAAATACGGTTCAAAATACTTACTGCCTGGGAAAGTAACTGACAGTTTTGCGCTTCCGTCAGTTGTAGCTACGACAGCGGAACCTGTGATAGTATGCAGTTGCTGACCCTCGACTCTTGTATTAAATACTGTTACTGAACCATCCGGGCCTTCAGAGTACGTCGCAGTATTACATGTTCCTACTTGGAAGCTGGTATAGTACGATTCGATTAACCGCCAGTGTCCCAAGTACTGAAATAAAAGTGAAAGGTGATTTATATGTTATTTAAAATCAAGTATATTTCACAGAGCATTGTAAACATAAATGTAAAATTCCTGCAGAGTTTTTAGCCTTTCAGAAACCTGTAATTGCCTTTCTAGGACAAAGGCTTCCTTTACATAATAAGGAACGAGCTTTGATCCCCAAGATTGCTCATTCGCAAGTTATATTTTATTTTTGGAAATCTAGTGTTTTTATGAATTCCTTAACTAATAGTCAGTTTTCACTCAAAAAAAGTAATAAGTAAGTAAGTATATTCTTTTTTAAAGTAATGTTCAACAGGTAGGCGAAGATGATATGGGCAAAATAACTTTATAATAACCAAGTTGTACATACCCGTGCTGGTTCGAAGCCTTGGAGAACTGGAATGTTGGGATCACAACGGCCAGGGAATATCACAGGGTCATTGACACCCAAATCAGGATAGTAAAAGCAAGCGTTATCAGTTTGCTGAATGTCTTCGTAGTAAACGTTGCTTAAAACATTGATGTCAGATATCGCGTTGTCAATGATTGCATTATTTTCAGGAGAAAGTTGTTTACTTCTGCTGAGTTTCCAACTGTAGACTAAAATGCAAGATAGAAAAGGGTGTTTAAATTAAGCCATCTAAATCTTTCTCTTCAATTTTTTAATGAAATTCATTATTGATGGTACCTATTATAAAAACAAAAATAACCGAGTTTGAAAGTGATTTTTGCGCTGATTCTGAATTGAAGTACACATAAGCTAGACTTCTCATTTTATATTGTCAGCAAAATAAACTGTCTGGGAAAAAAATATTTTAGTTAATTGAACAACTCACCTTCTCTGAAATCTTCTTTGGTTTTAACACAACTGTATACAAGAGCGTAACTTGTGTAATCCGTGTTCAAAATCCAGTATGGTATGGATATTGCTGCAGAAAGAATAACATAATTATTTACAACTCCCCACTATTCAGTATTTTTGCCCAGCTCCTAAGAGTTGTACCAATTATTGAATAGTATTTTTTCAGGCTTGTATAACCCACAGCCGGGCATAAGTCTCACTATGTTTGATATCTTAAAATATTACCTCAATAATTGGACCTCAATAAACTGAAAGCGTTTAGAATTTTTCAAACACCGATTAGAGTACTTATAATTTTGGTGCTTTTGATATTAGCTACAAGATAGTTTGAGCGAGATGCCAGTAGGCATGGACGGCGGGTACGACAGAAACAGCGATATCTTGGAGTTCGTTACGGTAGCTTCAAGATATATTCACCGAAATTGATCAGTAATTAAAATTGTAGCAGATAGCTTTGGTAATTATGTTCCTCCAATGTAATGGATACATCAAAATCATTATATTTGAAAATTAAAACTATGGCAGTTCAAAAATCTGGACCCGTGCTAGTGCTACTGCAATTTGATCATTTTCCTAGAAACGACTTTGGGCTCTTTCCTTAATATCTGACGTTTTAATAAATGAAAAATACTTACTTTCACCATTAGACTGAATAAGAATTTTCAATTTTCCACTGTTGTCATTTGTATTATAATATGTGACACTGGCTTCAGTTTTAGATAGTTTTTGGTCAAACACATTGAAGGAATTAAGAAGGAAGCTGGTTGTGGAGTCTGGTGTGAATTCATGGCTTATACATTGTCCAGGTTGTTGTTCTTTTGGATAAGCTTGGATTTCGTGCCAAATACCTTTGAACTAAAAAAATTGTGTTTGTTTAATACCTACTCAATACTTAAATGTATCCCATAATATAAATTATTATATGGTGTAGCTACTTATGGGTATTCAAAAATGATGTTAAGTATTTGTTAATGTTTTGTTTATGTTTAACAAAAATAAATTAGTGAAATAAAAAGCGATTTTAAAATCGATGAAAATTCTAACTTTTATTATAATATATAAAATATTTTTATTAAAAAAGAATAATTTAAATATAAATAAATAAAAAATGGATATACAAAGTTTATGAATCAGGAATAAATACTGTAGTTTTTTTTTAATTAACTTTTAAAATTATTTAAAACAAAACGGTTTACTCTCGTATATTCTCGGGATCACCCGACTAGTTTCGACTCGCGAGTTGAACTGTTCGACTGTTCGAGTTCGACTCGCGACACCACCGCTGCCGCGTCTGCTCATGATTAGGGACTCCTATTGAGTCTGAAACTAGTCGGGCAATCCCGAGAATATACGTGATTAAACCGTTTTGTTTTAAATAATTATGAATACGCCTCACGATAGATTACACTAACTTTTAAAATTTCGTGTATATTTTAGTTTTTACTTACTTTATCAAAATCAAATGCAGATACAGCCGGTATATTCTCATCACAGACACCAGGGAACTCTACCGGTACTCCTGGCTGGTATTCAGGATAATAGAAACAGCCATCAGGAGACTGATCGCGTTTGATGTAATATCTATCGTCCAAAAACTTATAGTTTTTAATGACATCGTTTATAGCTTCTGTTGCAGTGCTTGTCAAGAATTTGCTTGTGCTTAGTTTCCAACTAACAACTGAGGATAAATAATTAATTATTATTATAATAGTATATCCAAATTTTTGTAGTAGTAAATGTTTGTTTGATGCTCAGAATAAAACACTAACCTGACATAAACTCATCGTCAATATCTCTGCATGAATAGACGAAAGCATATGATGTATAGTCAGTTTTCAGAACCCAGTATGGTGTAGTACCTGAGAAAAAAGTAATTAGGTATATCTATATAAAATTTATGGAACAGAAAAAATAAATTTCTTGCCGGTTCTTCTCAATAGGAGTGCCATTTTGGAACCGCGCAACTAGAGTCATTTAACGTTTTGAAAGTGCAGGAAAAGGCCTACTTGAAATAAAAATATATTGATTTTAGAAACCGATGGAGTATATGATTTGTAACTAGTAATAGATATTTTTAACTAGTTGTTTCCCGCGGCTTTGTCCGCGTGGATGTTGTCGCGTCAAAAAGTAGACTATGTCCTTTCTCTGGCTCTAGACTATCTGTTTACCAAATTTTAATTAAATCGGTTCAGTAGATTTGGCGTGAAAGCGCGACAGACAGAGTTACTTTCGCATTTATTATATTAAGTAAGGATAAAACTCACCTTCAACAAAACCATCAAAAGAGACTTCAAGTTTCGCACTGTTATCATCCGACGTTACTACTGCTTTTCCAACAATAGTGTCTAAGGTTTTGTTAATAACTTGAGTATTAAATACTCTGACGGTTTCAGCGTCGTAGAGATCGTAAAAAGCATTAGGGCAGGAACCATCTTGGAAAGGCATAGGATATGATTCAATGTCATGCCAAAGCTTCAGATACTGTAAAAAAAATAATTAAACCATAAATACAGATTAGACCTATTATTTACATTTTATTTACAAGTGTTGAACAATGAACCCTTGGGAATTATAGGAAAAAAAATATACGTATTAATAAACGAAAAATAAAATATTCCGATTTTTTAAATTTCGTGAAAAAAATCGCTTTATAGATGAATAAGGTAACACCTTAGCACACCTTAACACAGATTAGACCTATTATTTACATTTTATTTACAAGTGTTGAACAATGAACTCTTGGGAATTATAGGAAAAAAATATACGTATTAATAAACGAAAAATAAAATATTCCGATTTTTTAAATTTCGTGAAAAAAATCGCTTTATAGATGAATAAGGTAACACCTTATTCATCTATAAAGCGATTTTCATTTATTTTTCTTACCCCTGCAACATCAAAGTTTTGGACAACTGGTATATCCTCACGACACTGGCCGCGGAAGACAACAGGGACGCTTGGGTTTACCGGTGGGTAGTAGAAACAGTCATCTTCACTGCGTCCGACAGTGTAGTAATATGGTTGATGTAATACGTCAATACGGTCGATAATTTCATTAATCTTATTAGTTGCGGTTGTGCTAAGAGTGTCTTCTCGGCTCAATTTCCAGCTGTAAACTATATAAAAAATTTGAGTTAGAATTAAATTCAGTCTAAAGTCTAATTAAAAAAGAGCAACGCGAAAAACCGAGAGACAGAGATGTCAATCAAAATAAAAAATTGTAAATCATAAGTCAAATTCATATCAAGTGATTGGTTGTTAGTCTTTTGACTAACCATTCCCATTAGCTGACAAGATATAAATTATATAGTCTTTAATAAACAGGGAGTTACTTAGATTTAATAAATGAGTCTATTTATAATTGAGTCTTGTTCGAAATTTTTATGTAACTTGTTTTGTGTGTACGGCATTTGTATTTAAAGTAAGTAATATTACCTCTTCTTTGATCGCTTTCCAGGTCCACACAGCTGTAGCCAAACGCGTAGTCTGTATAATCCGTATCGAGAACGATGAACTCCAAAGATTCTAAAAATAAATTATTCATGTCAGTGAACAATCAGGGGAGGCTTATAACCCACTAGCTGACCCGTGCCCACTTCGTTGGGCATAATGTTAATAATTCTTTTTTAGTACATATGACCTAACGATTTAAATTATTTTATTAATATTAAAAATTAAATTATATATACTAATATTAAAAAAACTACTTTTTGTAACTTAAATATAAAAGTTAGACATATACTGTCGTTGACTTTTTTGTAGGCATTTTCAAGCTCCACATCTTTTCTCTAGAACTCAAAAATATATCTTTCATAGTTAAGGCAGCGTTCGTAAGAAACGCTTTCATTCGACCGTTTTTTCTCCGATTCACTTTCCAAAACGGACTACCACGTAAAAGCCTTTTTATTTTTCGGTTTTTTATATGGCCTATGACACTCAGCAATAATGTGGCTTTCTATTGGTGAAAGAATTTTTTAAAATCGGTTCAGTAGATCCCGAGATTACCCCTTACAATTTAACAAACACACAAACTTTACTTCTTTATAATATTAGTTTAGAAGTATAGATAACAATTGCTATTTTAATTTCCATACACACAGTTTTATTAACATTTTAAATAAAATATAAAATCTCCGAAATCGTAAACCGGATCGGAATATTACTTAACAAAAATAATATATATTAAACTTTCGTAAAATTATAGACAAACAAAAACATCTACTTACGACTTGGGAATGTAAAGAGGAGTCTGCCAGTGCCATCGTTGCTGACAAGACGAGCAGTTCCAGAAATACTTGACAGTGCATCGCCCACAACTTGTGAATTGACCACCTCAAGAGTGTCAATGCCTTGCACCGTGTATCGAGCGACGTTACATGTGCCAGTTTGAAAGTCAGATCCATAGGACTCGATAAGACGCCAACGCCCAAAGTACTGAAACAAAATTTGATTTAAGCTTTCTTCTGATGTCTTGTCATGGCTTGTTGCAATTTGGAAGGCTGTGATTCAGATTATACTATTAGGATTCAAAACTTACCTTGTTAATATCAAAGCCTTGTATACCAGTAATGGTACGGTCACATTTCCCGGGGAGAATGACTGGATCACGGGGCTGCAGGTCTGGCAGATGGAAGCACGCTTTGTCTGTTTGGTCCACATTCTCGTAGTATCTTTGGTTTAATACGACCACGTCTGATATAGCGCTGGCTATTGCTGCTTGGGCATCCAGACTCAATGTCTTTGATTTGCTGAGTTTCCAACTCCAGACTAAAATTTAAAACGCAATGATATAAAATCGCTTGATTTTGAAAGGCGAGATATACTGAAGTTACATTTTATCCTGGCAGAGCTGAATGATAACATATATTTTACCTTGTCTATAATCATCATTTTGTTGTATGCAACTATAGGCCAGCGCATAGTTTTGGTAATCAGTGTCCAGAATCCAGTATGGAATTTGGATGGTTCCTGTAAAAATCATTATATCAATACCTTAACGACGATTATAAACTATAAAAGTAAAGACTTAAATTTGTGAAACACGACAGACCTGAACCGGTGGGGGATGGGACGGTAAATGTGAACTTTCCACTGTTGTCACTGGGTGCGATGAGCGTTGTGCTCGTTAAACTAAGAGCTTGATTGAAGACATTGGATGACTGCACGTTCAAGTTAGAGCCCGACAACGTGAACTCGCGATTTACGCACTGCCCATTTCGGGTACTCTCAGGATACGTTTCAATTTCGTGCCACACGCCTTGGAACTAAAATATTATTTTAACATTTAAAGGTACGTCCTACTTACGGATGGTTCTCTTAAAATATTTCATTTGGTCCTTCTTACCTGTTGCATGTTAAATTGAGATACCGCAACTATACTGTCATCACACTTCCCTGGGAACACAACTGGCTTACCGAGTTCAGGAACGGGGAAGTAGAAACAGGCTTCCGGAGTGTGATCACGGGTTATGAAGTATCTTTGGTCCAATATAGGAATGGTTCTCATAAATTCGCTAATAGCAAGTATTGAAGCTTCGTCCAAATATTTTTTTTTGCTTAGCTTCCAAGTGGAAACTGAAATAAATACAATTTCGTAAAATAAACAGAGTTTCCAGAATTAAATTCAATAATTACTGAACGCGTTACTACTCACCATACATGAACTCGTCGTCAATATCTTGACAGGAGTACGCAAGCGCGTAATCATCATAGTTCGTGGTAAGTACCCAGAGGTCTGTTTCAACTATAACAAAAATAACAGAATGATAATGAAAAGTGTCCGCATAAAGGTATCAGATTCGGCCATTTTAGCTGCTTTATGAAATTCCTTATTGCACAAACGAGTAAGTAAAATATGTCAGGTCTCACCGTTATTGCCTCCCACATTTAAAGTTACTTTTAGCTTAGCACTGTTGTCGGCGGTTGCTTCCAGCACTGCAGTTCCCGAGATCGAAACAAGTGATTCGTCAATAACTTCTGAGTTCAGTACTTCCACACCGCCGCTCGTCAAGGTGTAACGAGCATTATTACACTTGCCGTTCTGGTGGGTGACTGGGTAAGACTCAATGTTATGCCATAGACCCATGTACTGTAAGAAGAGCAGATTCCATTTGAAAATTTTCCGGATACAGAAATAGTTCCTAATCAAGTACAGACATATTAATAGACAACAAGTTACATGCAAAATTAGATAACATCCTCTGAAGCTGATAAAATATAAAATCCAAGCGTACTGCATCTACATCTTTACCAGAAATAATGATATTCGGACTTACGTCTTCAACCCTGAAGTCGGTCTCAACTGGTATATCATTATACTGGCTGCATTGGCCGCGGAACCTGACAAGTGAAGAGCTGTCGGCTTCTGGGTAGTAGAAGCAGCCAGTTCGAGAACGGTCTACTTTGTAGTAATAGGGATTGTGTAATACGTCAATGGTGTCGATAATTTTGTTAATATTGGTGACTGCGGTTGGGGATAGCTCATTATTTCGGCTCAATTTCCAGCTGTAAACTAAATAAAAAAAGTGTTATTGGCAAATAGAAGGGGTGAGTTTTAAGATACCTAGGTACTAAGTAGGTATTCATAAGGAAACATCCAAGCAGAAACAAAACATTTGTGAAATTCTGCAAATTTATTAAAAGAGTTACTTAATTCATAGTTTCAAAAGATTTAGCGTGAATTATACGGTCGCATCACGACCTTAAAATAGTGCATCGATATGGTATCTTCTAACTCATGCAGGCTTATAGTCTACAATGCATTCAAAGTTTTGTTATACGACTGCAAGAAAGAAAAGAAATTGCTACTACTATTTAAATTCTGGTCCGAATTTTGGGCATTTCTCACGCGTAACTTATTAACCTTAAAGATACAACTTCTCGGTTTCATATATAAATCTATTTTGGAAGAACTAGTTCTCGTTATTGTATTTTTATTCTTATTTTTAATAATTAGTATTTTTTTAATTTCTAGAAGCATAAATACAATATAAATTATAAATATTTACCTCTCCTTTGATCGTTGTCCAGGTCCACGCAGCTGTACCCAAATGCATAGTTTTCGTAATCCGTATCTAGTACAATGTATTCTATTGGCTCTGCACCTAAAGAGAATATGCGTATTAATTATTTGCTCTAAGATAGAAATATTTACCTATAACCTTATAAAACGTGAATATTATTTTTTTCTATGTTTTATGCGAATGCTGTACATTTAAATAAAATATTATACGGATGTTATCGTGGTTCAATTGTTTAAAAAATATAATCAACACTAAAAATGTGAAGTTAGAATGAGCATCCTAAACTGTCAAGATGAATACCACCTTAGCCTAGCCGTCACCGTAAAATTTCGGGAAACTATGCAATAAACCGCGAAAAAATCCTCTAAAAAAAGTTTTATTTTTAAAGTTGCGCTTGATAAAAACTTGAATATTTATCAATAGTTTTCAAAATTATCCTTCTTATCAGTTTTAGTTCTTTCATAATTCTTATTGACAGGATTTTTTTTTAATTATTCAATGAAACATGGGCTGATGCGTATTATATTTTCTATAAGCTTTGTAGTAATTTAAAAAGGACATAAAACATCGCGTGACTTACTGTCAGACAATTGAATGAGAAGTTTGCCACTGCCATCGTCACTACTAAGACGAGCAGTTCCAGTAGTAGTTCTCAAATCTTGCTCTATAACTTGCGAGTTGACCACTCCAAGAGTGTTACTGCTTTGCTCAGTGTATTCAGCGACGTTACATGTGCCACTTTGGAAGTCAGATCCATAGGACTCAATAAGACGCCAACGTCCAGAGTACTAAAAAATGAGGGCAGTTTTATTTAGCATTCTATTTGGTTGCTTATCAAGATTTGCTGCTACAATTTGAACAGCTTATATTAGTTATTTTTAGGAATACTAGGATAGAAATTTACCTCTTTAATATCAAAGTCTGGTATACCAGTAATGGTACGGTCACATTTCCCGGGGAGAATGACTGGGTCACGGGGCTGCAGGTCTGGCAGATGGAAGCACGCTTTGTCTGTTTGGTCCACATTCTCGTAGTATGTTTGGTTTAATACGACCACGTCTGATATAGCGCTGGCTATTGCTGCTTGGGCATCCAGACTCAATGTCTTTGATTTGCTGAGTTTCCAACTCCAGACTAAAATTTAAAACGCAATGATATAAAATCGCTTGATTTTGAAAGGCGAGAGATACTGAAGTTACATTTTATCCTGGCAGAGCTGAATGATAACATATATTTTACCTTGTCTATAATCATCATTTTGTTGTATGCAACTATAGGCCAGCGCATAGTTTTGGTAATCAGTGTCCAGAATCCAGTATGGAATTTGGATGGTTCCTGTAAAAATCATTTTATCAATACCTTAACGACGATTATAAACTATAAAAGTAAAGACTTAAATTTGTGAAACACGACAGACCTGAACCGGTGGGAGATGGGACGGTAAATGTGAACTTTCCACTGTTGTCACCGGGTGCGATGAGCGTTGTGCTCGTTAAACTAAGAGCTTGATTGAAGACATTGGATGACTGCACGTTCAAGTTAGAGCCCGACAACGTGAACTCGCGATTTACGCACTGCCCATTTCGGGTACTCTCAGGATAAGTTTCAATTTCGTGCCACACGCCTTGGAACTGAAATATTATTTTAACATTTAAAGGTACGTCCTACTTACGGATGGTTCTCATAAAATATTTGATAAATTATTTCATTTGGTCCTTCTTACCTGTTGCATGTTAAATTGAGATACCGCAACTATACTGTCATCACACTTCCCTGGGAACACAACTGGCTTACCCGGTTCAGGAACGGGGAAGTAGAAACAGGCTTCCGGAGTGTGATCACGGGTTATGAAGTATCTTTGGTCCAATATAGGAATGGTTCTCATAAATTCGCTAATAGCAAGTATTGAAGCTTCGTCCAAATATTTTTTTTTGCTTAGCTTCCAAGTGGAAACTGAAATAAATACAATTTCGTAAAAAAAATAGAGTTTCCAGAATTAAATTCAATAATTACTGAACGCGTTACTACTCACCATACATGAACTCGTCGTCAATATCTTGACAGGAGTACGCAAGCGCGTAATCATCATAGTTCGTGGTAAGTACCCAGAGGTCTGTTTCAACTATAACAAAAATAACAGAATGATAATGAAAAGTGTATAAAGGTATCAGATTCGGCCATTTTAGCTGCTTTATGAAATTCCTTATTGCACAAACGAGTAAGTAAAATATGTCAGGTCTCACCGTTATTGCCTCCCACATTTAAAGTTACTTTTAGCTTTGCACTGTTGTCGGCGGTTGCTTCCTGTACTGCAGTTCCCGAGATCGAAACAAGTGATTCGTCAATAACTTCTGAGTTCAGTACTTCCACCCCGCCGCTCGTCAAGGTGTAACGAGCATTATTACACTTGCCGTTCTGGTGGGTGACTGGGTAAGACTCAATGTTATACCATAGACCCATATACTGTAAGAAGAGAAGATTCCATTTGAAAATTTTCCGGATACAGAAATAGTTCCTAATCAAATACAGAAATATTAATAGACAACAAGTTAGATGCAAAATTAGACTACATCCTCTGAAGCTGATAAAGTATAAAATCCAAGTGTACTGCATAAACACCTTCATTGTTGCCAGAAATAATTATATTCGGACTTACGTCTTCAACCCTGAAGTCGGTCTCAACTGGTATATTATTATACTGGCTGCATTGGCCGCGGAACCTGACAAGTGAAGAGCTGTCGGTTTCTGGGTAGTAGAAGCAGCCAGTTTGAGAACGGTCCACTTTGTAGTAAAAGCGATTGTTCAGTACTTCAATGCTGTTGATGATTTGGTTTATGTTGGTGATCGCGGTTTGGGATAAAGTATTTTTATGGCTCAACTTCCAGCTGTAAACTATATAAAAGACATGGTTAATATATTGTAGAGTTTGAACATTCAGATTCCAAAAGTAATAAAATCGGAATTTTATTTGTGATATGAGAGAAATCAAAAAGAAAAATAAATATCCAAATAATGAAATAGATGGTGAAGATAGAATTAAATAATAGAAAAAATAAGTAATACTATAAGAATCTGACTGCTACCTTATATGACTATGATTTATTAATATAACTAAATATATATAAATAGGATTGTAAATGGCGATAAACTTACTTCTTCTTTGACTTTCATTTATATTAGTACAACCATAGCCAAAAGCATATGTTGTGTAATCCGTGTCCAGTATTATTAAATCAAACGTACGTCCAGCTGAAACCAAAATTGGTAAATAAGAATAAATAAATGGAGGTTAGGAAAAAAATACAGGTATTAACAATTATTAAGATACTGGCTTGATAATTAATATCTGGATTTTTTGTAGAAGACAGATTATAATATATATTTTTTAAAAATTTTTGATTTCATGATAAAATTAACTTTGAGAAACTTGCCTATTGTGGCAGTCAGTTTTCCAGTTCCATCTAAACTACGAGCACTCATGGACACAGTTCGTAGTTCTTGGTCTACGACTTGTGAATTGACAATGTTTATGGTGGTACTATCTACATAAGTGTATTCAGCTACGTTACATGTTCCGATCTGTCGGCGTGATGCATAACTTTCGATTAGACGCCATCGACCAGCAAACTGAAATTTAAGAATTTCAAAATAAACATACACTCTAATTTGTGCAAGTATATCATGACGCAAAACACATGGAGCAGGACAAGATAAAAAGTGGAATATGTTGAATAGATCGCCTACAACTTTATGAAGTAAAGCTTCATCTTCATCAGACTTCGTTACATTACTAGTTTCAATCCTCGTGTAAGAAAACTTGATTATTTATCAACATTAAAACTCACCCTTAATGTATCGAAATCGGCTATACCCTTTATGGTAGTGTCACATTGACCAGGAAGAATGATATCATCACCAGGTTCAAGGTCGGGCAAATAGGCGCATGCACTTTCCGAGTGGGCAACAGGATTGTAGTACTGCTGATCTAATACAACTATATCTGTTATTAAGCTGTTTATATTTGTGTTAGCTGTTGTAGACAGGGTTGTTGATCTACTCAGCTTCCAACTCCAAACTGCACAAAAAAAAATAAGATTTAAGACACCAAATTAAAGATAACTCCGTCAATACAATTTGAACATGACATACCAAAAAAATTTACTTACTTTTTCTGTAACCGTTATCGTTTTGGCAACTGTAAGCAAGTGCATAATCAGTGTAGTCTGTACCTATGACCCAGAAGGGTATGCTTGTATCTGAAATATTAAGAAAAGTCAAACATTAGTCATAATTATATTTTTGGGAACAAAGAAGTTCTTGTGCGAGTGCCTTCGGTCAGTCTGTGGATATTGATGGAGAACGACGAATAAGAATTGAGAAAGGCAACAAGTCAGCTACTTCGAGAGGCGGACAACCGATAAAAACTGCAGACGAGTCAGTTCCAGAAATGTAGAAGAGACATATTAATACATCCATCATTGCCATCTATACTAACATTTTAAAAGCTAAAGTAACTCTGTCTTTCTGTCTGTTACACTTTCACGACCAAACCGCTTAAACGATTTATTTGAAACTCGGTACGGGATAAGCTTGGATGCTAAGAAAGTACATAGGCTACTTTTTGCCGCGATAACCGACACCCACGCGGAGCCGCAGGCATCATCAAGTTAAATTCCTATAAAAAATTAGAAAAGTATGTGCGAACTACCGATCTTGAATTAAATTGTATAGATGTAGATGCATCATTATATTGAATCCCGTTTAAAATAAAAGTAGTAAAAGAAAAAAACTCACCTGGGCCATTATCGTTTGGAATTGTAAGGGTCATTTTTCCATCATTGTTAGCACTTCTGGTTAAGACTCCTTTTAGAGGGGTAAGGAATTGATCATAAACAGATGATGACTCTAAATTGTATCCCGTGGTTCCAGATATAACAAAGTTATGTAAAATGCACTGTCCTGGTTGAAATAGTTTTGGGTACGATTGAACTTCATACCATTGACCATCAAACTAAAATGTAATGAAATAAAAATATCATTTTAATATTTAATATTAATTAATTATAAAATCAGACGAGCGTATTTAAAAACTAAAGCAGGTTTTTCAAATAATTACTTCTTTCAAAGAATTTTTGGCTAAATATAAAAATTATATACACTAAGAACTAGTACAAGACTTAGGTACCTATGTAGCTAAATAGTACTATTTAGATAAGTTACTAGTTAATAAGTGATGAGGACTACTAATTTTATTTAATTTAAATTAAAACTGATAAACAAACTGTGGTCACAAACAGACTGTAGATAGGGTAGATAATTGGGTATAAAAATTACATATCTATAAAGTCGTAAGTTATAAAATATAATAATAATAATACCAGCCTATAAATGTCCCACTGCTGGGCACAGGCCTCTTCTCATATAGAGAAGGAATACGTAAGTTAAAGATTAGTCTAGTTAATTTATTTTTACTCTAGATATTATTATATACTCTATTTTATATATTTTTTTAGTAGACTACAACGTACCGCATTAAAGTCCAGGGTCTGAACAACGGGGACATTGTCGTCACAGGATCCGGGGAATACAACAGGAACTCCCGGTTCTGGTTTTGGGAAATAGAAACAGGCTTCGGCCGTTTGCAACATGTTAACGTAGTATTGTGGATGAAGGACGGAAACAGTATCTATGATGGCGTTGATTTCGTTGATTGAGTTTTGTTCTAACTCTTTCTTTTTGCTTAGCTTCCAACTGACCACTGTAAAGTATTAGTTTTGTTAATAAACATATCATTTTAATATCTATACTATAAATATGATAAAGCTGAAGAGTTTATTTGTTTGTTTGAACGCGCTAATCTCAGGAACTACTGGTTCGATTCGAAAAAATAATTTTGTATTGGCCTATAGCATATATTTATTATTAGCCTATATATAGCCTTCCTCAATAAATGGACTATATTTATTGAGAAAGGCTATAGGCTATATAACATAACTCTACGACTAATAGGAGCGGAATATCAATAAAAATGTTGCAAAAATGGGTAAAATATTATTTACTTCTGAGGTTATGGGCTGAGGTTATACTTATTATTCATAGGTATTATAATTACTTTTATATTTTTAGAAAAAGAATTACGGTTTCGCGCAAAACACACGTAACCCATAAAACTAAAACACGCGGACGTGGTCGCGGGGAACAGCTAGTAAATAATAAAATCTGTTACATCGTACAGTCTAGTAATAAAAGCCTTGTTCGAGAGTAATAGTTAAATAAAACAGTGGTTATGGATCAATTATTTTGTGTCGATTTTTCAGAATGTAAATGTTTGTTTATTATCTAAACGTGAACTTTTTTCTCCAAATGATATAATAGAAATATAAAAAAAATGGGTGCGTGTACTTATGTACGCGCGTGAGAAATTATACTTCTTTGGCATCATTAAATTAAATATTTTTATTGATTTCTTAATTTAATAATCACTTTTCATTTTTATTAAAAAATTTTCATTAAATTTATTTAGTTATTTTTATAAATATTTATTATTTATTCAATTTAATAGCAAATATTAAAAATTAATATTATAATTTGATGTTCAATTTTAATTTTTATCACAAACTTTTTATTAAATTTATTTCTTTATTTTGTAAATATTAAATAACCAATAATAAGTATTTAACATTAATAATTTAATAATATTTAGTGTTAATTATATTAAATAAAAGTATTTTAATTTATATCAATAAATAATACATACGGATAGTTAACCTTAATTATATTGGAGCACTTGAAAAAGTATATAAGCACAATTTTTTTCACTAATATTCACAAATAGTTAGTAATATCAATCAAAATATTCAATTTAAATCACTACTGAATATAATTTATTAGCACATATATAATTCGC
This sequence comes from Diachrysia chrysitis, assembly GCA_932294365.1. Taxonomy (NCBI): domain Eukaryota; kingdom Metazoa; phylum Arthropoda; class Insecta; order Lepidoptera; family Noctuidae; genus Diachrysia; species Diachrysia chrysitis. The sequence goes on from OW028661.1 coordinate 8,978,805, forward strand.
ACTTGTATGAAACTAAAACACGTGTTGTGAATGTATAAACTAGAAACCGCTCATTAATTCTCGAAAACGATGCGCGCGCACACCGTCACGGAAAACCTACACCCTGAAGTTAGCTAGGTAGTCAACATTAGTTTTTCCAAACTATATAATGTTAAAAATGTCATATGTCAAGATGTGTCACAGATGCGCGCGCATCTTATTTCGAGACTTAATGAGCGGTTAAGCAGACAGCTTCATACTGTTAATTTTGTGTCACAAATGCGCGCGCATCTTAAAATTTCACTCTCATCATTTTTTCATAACGCGCCTAAAGAAGTATAACTTCAATAATTGTTTATTTGCAAGAGACATCAGAGGTACGTCATGTTTCGCCTATAATGGGTAACAGTAAAAAATTACATAAATTTCCATTAAATCCTATGGTATATACATTAATTAATGTTTTCAATATTAAATTAGAAAGACATCATTAATTTGTGCAATAATTTAAGATTAAAGCTTATTTTTTTTTGAAGAACTGTCAAAATATTTTTTTTTTGGATAAAATTGTATGGCGTTGGCAAAAATTGCCCTCACTAAATTTTATTTTGTAGATAAAGATCAAATATTACCTCTCATTTCGTCTTCGTTAATGTTGGTGCAGGAGTATACTAAGGCGTAGTTCTGGTAGTCTGTTTTCAACACCCAATACAAAAACGCTGAAAATTTACATAAAATTTTAGGTGTAGGTATATTTTATTTAATTTCTATATCATGAATGTTATAACAGATACTTCGTTTCTCGTACGTGAATTTTGTAAAAAATTAAATTTCAACAATTTCGCAATAGGTTGCTTTGGTCTTTTTTATTTTAATCCTTTTTTAGAAAATCATCGTCATTGTAATAGCAGACTTAAAGTTCGGCTATAATGTAAAACTTACGATTGGGAGAATTCGGGAATGTCACTTCAAGTTTAGCTGTTCCATCATCACTTGCTAGTGCTGCTACTGCATTGACGGAAAACAGTTCTTGTGCTACGACGTGTGAGTTAACGACTGTCACCTTGCCATCATCAGTCAATTCGTAAACTGCATTACTGCAAGTTCCACTTTGCGATGACGCTGGGTACAATTCGATAGTATGCCATGTTCCCATAAACTGAAAAAAAAAAAGATTGAAATTTGACGCGGTCGCATGGCGTACAAATCGGTTTTCAAGGTGTCGCCAGCTCTGAAGTCCCGGGTTCGACTTCCGGCCGACTCAATGTAGAAAATCCCTTTGTCTCGGGTCTGGGTGTTTGCGGTACCTTCGTTGTCTATGAATTCCATAACACAAATTTAGCTATTGACTTTGGGTTCAGAGCAATGTATGTGTTTTGTCCACATTTATTATTTATTTATTATCAAAAATGCAATTCTAGGCAACGTTAAGCTATCTATACTGGCCAAATACTTGCACTGCGGTAGGTTTACCACAGTACAAGTGCAAAAAAAATGTAAGGATTAATTTCCTATGGTCGTCTCTTTTCGTCAGGCAAAAAAATCAAAAATGTATAATAACTTTCGTGAGGAGTATTCATATTTATTTAAAAACAAACGGTTTACTCACGTATATTTTCGGGATCGCCCGACTAGTTTCAGACTTAATAGGACTCAGTTCGACTCGCGACACCACCGCCGCCGCGTCAGCTCATGATTAGGGACTCCTATTGAGTCTGAAACTAGTCGGGCGATCCCGAAAATATACGTGAGTAAACCGTTTGTTTTTAAATAAATAAAAATCAAAAATGTCTACTTCTCAAAGTCAAGTTCATATTCCAAGGGGTTTGTTTAACTGTGCAACTGTTTTCTTTACACCGTGATATTAGGTAAAAACTTACATCTTTAACATTAAAATCGCTCATAGCCTGGACGTTAACAGACTCGCATTGCCCTCTGAAGACAACAGGTGTGTTCGGCTCTGGGTCGGGATAGTAGAAGCATGCTGCATCAGACTGGTCGGTTTCCTTGTAGTATCTTCTATTTAGTTCTACTATCGAATCTATGACATTATTAACAGCAACTTTTGATTCTTCTGACAAACGACGAGACCTGCTAAGAATCCAACTGAAAACTAAAGAATACGGATAATTAATACACGTCTAAATGATACATACCTAATAGCGAAGTTTATTGAAATTTACCTCGTTTTTGTGTTGGTGATTCTTGAACACAAGTATAAGCAACAGTGTAATTTTTATAATCAGTTCCCACGATCCATAGGTCTTGAGTCGCGGCTATAAAATAAATCAAACATGTAAAATAATCAATATATTATTGAAAGCACGTATATATATTTTTAGAAATGAAGTTCATCAATCCCCAACGAAACACAAGATCACATTATTGTAAAGCTGCCCTTTGAAAAGCAAAAAAAAGACTATAAAATCCATGCTAATAATAGCGATTTATGGCATGGCTGTGGGCGTAAGCTAGTATTATATTATATAGAAAAATTATATACATACGACCAGACTGAAGATTCAGAGTGACGGATAATTTCGCGCTGTTATCGTTGCTACTGACGGTTGCGTGGCCAGAGATCGTGTAAAGCTCTTGGTTGCGAATTTCACTATTCAGTACATTGACAACTCCATTTACATTAGTATATTCCGCTCTGATACATGTACCTGTGTTATGATCAGTATGGTAGTTGGAGATTTGGTGCCATAATCCTGTAAACTGAATTTGAAAATAATTTATTACACACAAATCTATAAGGGAACTTTAATCAAATTTATATGGGACCTGACAACAAATATGATTTTGGAAAAAGATCCCAAAAATACAAAAAAATAAACGGTAGAATTCAGAACCTCTCCTTTTGAAATCGGATAGCAATATTATAACAAGGTTTAAATTACTAGTGGATAAACTTCACACAGGGAAAATAAAAAAAAAAACAACTTAGAGATATCTGCCTACCACAAGGACCTCATTGAAGTATTTCAAGAATGAATTTGAATTTCATTTATTGTGAAATTCATAATTTTACTTACGTCATTTACTTGAAAGTTTTGAACCACAGGTATATTTGCGTCACACGTTCCAGGTAAAAGAATAGGATTGTTGGGTTCAATAACTGGTAATTTGACGCATGCGTCACCGTAATTTATAACTTCTAGTTGTTCCAGACTGATTCCAAATAAGTCATTCAGAGCTGTTCTTATGAGCTGTTCGGACATTCCAGTGGGCAGGTAGCTGTTACGGCCGAGGACCCATATGTGAACTGGAAACAATAATTAGAAATGAACGAAAGTCGAAATATCATAAATTATACTTACCTATTGATTTCAGAATCTCTTTTTTATTAAACGACTCCCGCACTACGGATATAAATCCTTGCATCCCGAGTGGTTTCACTAACATTCAAGTTACATGCACAAAGAAAACTCAGACTTAGAACAAGCATTTCTGGATCACTGTAGAAAAACAACTATCTTATATTATCACGGGTCTAGGTGTTTGTGGTTACTTCGTTGTCTCTGATTCCATAACACAAGTGCTTTAGCTACTTACTTTGGGTTCACAGCAATGTATCTGATGTGGTCCACATTTATTATGTACCCAATAAATTTCTACATTTTAAACTTCTTAAATATATGTATCTAATAGTTAACTCACCTCTTCTTCTAGACTCCGACAAGTTTTCACAAGAGAATGTTAAAGCCACTGATTCATAATCAGTTACACGCACCCAAAACTGCAGAGCTGAAAAGGGAAAGAAAAAAGTAAGATTTACTAGCTGTTACCCGCGGCTCCGCCCGCGTGTGTATCGGTAATTGTGGCAAAAAGTAGCCAATGTCCTTTATTAATATCCAAACTTAATCCATACCAAGTTTCGTTAAAATCGGTTCAGTGGTTAAGCCGTGAAAGCGTAACACACAGACAGACAGAGCTACTTTCGAATTTATAATATTATTATGTAAGTATGTATTTACAGTATATAGAAACGGTTCTGTCTGTCACCCACGATTTGACAGGTAATTCAGTAAATTGATATTAATATTAATATTTATTTTAAGTAAACATGAATAAAATAGGTTTAGTTAAGAGTTTAGTTTTGTTTTAAGTGTATATATAGTTAAGTTTGTATATATGTTTAGACTTACTCTTAAATCTTAGGATTTACCGTAGTTTGAGCTTTTACAGTAACATATATTTAAAGATATATGAACGATACAATTTTATTGATGAAACTAGAATATTACGCCGACATAAATTATTATTAAATAGGTATGAAAAAAGTATGAACATCAAAAAAGTATGCAGGCTTCCTTTTTCTGCAAAAAAATCCTCACGTGAGCGGAGTCATGAGTATAGTAAGTATAAAAAAATATGCTGAAATACTCACGGTTTGGAAATGAAGAGAGGGATATGCCTAATTTAGCTGAACCATCTGAAGGCACAGTTATTGTACCAGTTGCTTCATCGGCAAAATTATCATTAACAGACTCATATAACACATTAAATGTGTTCTCTGTCTTTGAAATACGATACTCAGGGCACTGGCCTTGCTGATGCGGGTTCGCAGTCCGGCGCAGCTCATGCCAGGTACCTAGGAACTGAGAATCAATGTTAATTTACCTACAGTATACAACACGGTTAAATATTTATAACAGAATTGAACAGATTTCATTTTTTCAGGAAGATCGGTATTTTGCGACTTAACCGCTCCACTTAATTTAAGCCCGCTTTTGTTGGGTTAATTGTTTGTTTAAAACGTCTCCTGCACTAGTGAACTAATCACTGTATCGCGGGGGTTTCAGAAACATTCAATTCACATACTCAAAGAACACCCAGAATTGGAACAAGCAATTTTGGATCACAAAAATGCTTGACCCATGCGGTGATCGAACCCACGTTTCGGGCACAGTGGTAATTGGCGTGATGACTTGTGCCACTCGGCTATCCGTGCGGTCCAAAGTTGTAAGTGTAGGTAATATTCCGTTGGTATTATAAGTAAGCACTCCGGAAACAATTTATATTAGTGGCTTTACAAAAAACAAAAACATAAAATAGGAACTTTTCGATTTTATTGCTGTCTAGCTCTCCGCCCCGGCTTCACACTGGTTGACAAAAAATAATCTATACTAATATTATAAAGCTGAAGAGTTTGTTTGTTTGTTTGTTTGAACGCGCTAATCTCAGGAACTACTGGTTCGAATTGAAAAAATCTTTATGTATTGGATAGTTTGTTTATTGAGGAAGGCTATAGGTTATATAACATCACGCTACGACCAATTATAGGAGTGGAGCATAAATGAAAAATGTTGCAAAAATGAAAAACCGTTGAAACTAAAACACGCGAACAAAGTCGCGGGGGACAGCTAGTGAATTCATTTTTTAGGCATATAATCCGTAATCTTTTATGATTTATCAGGCCGCATCAGTAACAGTTTTAGGATATTCAAGGTCGGCTTATCGTCATTAATTCAATAATATTAATCATTTATTTCGCCGTCAAAGAAACCATTATCGCACACAAAAATGACGCGACTAGATAGAGCTCAACGATTGTCATCAAATATTTAATATTCCAGAAAATACAGATTAGGCATTTGATTATAGTAGGTATGGTGCTACTGCTGCTACTTTTTACACATTATTCATAGTATAATCTGAAACATTAAACGCGAAAATGATGTTATAAGTACCTAAAGTTTGTTTGAAGTTAATATTATAAAACCTTGCTGACATGTTTCAATATAATAATAATAATTTATTTTCCTGCTCAAACAACAATATACTAAACACACTTTGATAAACAGCTTATTGGAAATCTCATTGGACATCTGTGTCTGGTTAACTTCAGACAGCAGCGCTCTTCCCATAAAAAATATTTATTTTTATAAGCTAGGACATGTTCATCGAACTTTAATTTTTAAAAGCAGAACAGGAGAATATAATTTAAAAAATAATAGAAATTTAAATAAGAAATTAATATAATCTTTAAAAATATACATACTTAAGCTTCATCATTTTTTTTATTTAAAAAACGACATGTTATTCTTTATTCCCTGTGTTATAAAGCTTAAATTGATTTGATTTAAGTATTTGATTGACTTATATAATTAAACACATATTTTTAATTTGTTATTGGTATCTTAGTTTTATAATATAATGGTTAATTTTTTGTTTCTGTTTACAAAACAATTATTTATAACTTACGTGTATCTTTTTTGTTCCAGTCTATTACATATATGTATTTAATTACATTTATATAAAATAATATTTCTTACATTTTTTATTTAAATATTTGGCGTATATAATTCCTACAAACATGTAATATACTTCAGTTACCTACTAAACTAGACGACTTTTAAGATGTCTCTCGACGGATTTTCAGTCAATTAAGAAATTTTTAATTAGACTATTTAATCTTATTATGTTTTGTCAATCGTTGTCACATCATCTCTTTTTTTTTAATATTTATCAAATAATAAAGCAAGTTATCCTCTATAATAATTGTTCGTTTATTTAAGTAAACTAATAAACTTGGTATTAAAATCTAAAAATATACCAGTTTATATCTAAACTTTGTTTTTTTTTTTGTTTTTACATTTCTGTTTCTTTCTGTTAAAATCCCTGTCACGTCTATCTGAACGACATAAACTCAACGGATTTTCATATAGTTTTTACTAATAGATATAGAGATTCAACTGGAAGGTTTTTGTGAAAATTCATGATTGTTTTGTCTATGCGCAAAGCCGGGGTGGGTGTCTAGTGTCTAGTAACAAATAAAATGGCCCGTTAAAAACAAAAAGTTCATCCGTGAACTCTTACAAAGATCATAATATTAATGCGCTACTGTAATAATTATTTCGTTTGCGAATAGGCAGAGTCTAGCGGAGTGCACAGCCAATCTACTACTAACTGCTTGCTTACAGGATATAAAAAGCTTAACATTTGTAAAAGCCGCGAAAGATTGTCTTAGAAATATTATCATAGGCGAAAAACTGGAAAATATCTAATTATTAAAATCTATCTGATAGAATAAGAATAAATCGACATTTATTGAGGTTATGCATCAAATAGTGTGAAAAAATATCTAGATAAAATAGTTTGGTGGTTAAAGAGCTGATTTCAAAAAATTTAACTATCAAAGAAAGTTTATTATCGCGTAACTGATCACCATTTATTTTCATCATATCCTCTCTATCTAGGAACCAAATTTCAAGTTAATATTTTTTATAGTTGATAAGTAAAAACGAAATGAAAATAGCTACAAAATTTGTGTATCGCCTTAACATTTTTATTCCACGTGTACGTCGTGTACAACCTACTACAAACGCCCTACATAGTTACTATCTGTATTTAGTAACATTGGACAAAGTTTGGTCGATACCGCCCAAAGATTGGCCCATTTTTTCCTCAATAGGTACTCAGTAGTTGTAAAAATATTATTAAATGTTTTTAATTTAATAATTTGACGCTCAGATTTTTAACTAATAACGTAAACTGATTTTCAGGCCTTAAGAATAATTTACTTCTAATAAAAGTTTTAGTAAAAATTGTTTATTAAATTAATAACTGTTTAGTGGTGGAAAGAGTATTGGTTATTTATTGAATATTACAATTAGTATTAATACTGTGATTTTTAACATTTTTGGTCCGGTGAGGATATCTAAAAGATTTCCCCTGGTATGGGGAAGGTGGAAGGGCTCACTGGGCTCCTATTGGTAAATACCACCAGAGTGCATTTTCTATAGGTAACGAGGACTAGGCTTGCATTAGCAATCTACCGCTATATACGTTTACACAAATTTATCACTTGAAGCTTATCCTTTTATACACATTTCACTAGTTCACTGGTTTACATAAAATATCTTACTCTTTCGATATCAAATTCTTCTTGTAAGCCCACATTTGGGTCGCATTGTCCATCTTGATCAATTTGACCCCGACACACACAAAATAGTCCAAAAAGAATAAAAACTAATAATATTAATTTCTTCATAATTTCATAGTTGTTTGCACCGGCACAACGCAATCCCCGAACTAATCAAATTTCGATAAATCTGTTAATTTATATAAAATCTTATCAATGCTATTATCTTTGCTTTAATCGTGAAAGTCATAATGTTTCGTGGATTATTTAGTTGCGTTATTTAATAAACAAATCATAACGAATTAGGTATGTATCTAAGGACGAGGGACTTTTGTCCGCGTACTTTTTTGGCCTTCAAAATAGATCCCTGAAAAGTGAATAGACCTTTTCGTGAGCGGTATTTTAAATCCACGGTGTGCGTTATTTAATACATTTGTATAGAATCTATTTTAAAGGACAAAAAAGTACGCGGACCAGTCAGCGTAGGCCTACCCAAGTCTCGCAACTTTGTTGCACATAGTGATCAATGTTTCTTTTTTCTCTGAATTAGGGACAAAGGTAATTTTTTGCCCTACAGTGGGACAGTTATAACAGTTTGCTATTTATCCCGACTGCATTAAGGGCTGTTTTTCGGGTGTATTTATACCTAAATGTGTGTAGGTTTATACATTTAGATCTGCACGATCTGCAACGGTTTGATGCATTTCAGCTTGAGTTGTCGTTAGGTTCGTCTCTATCGTGAGAGTGACACCGGAACATATCGAAATTAAACAAAATAAAAATGGGCGATTTTTGGCAACATGTCTTCAAAACCTATCGAGGGTTGTATCACAATAAAGGGTTTTATAAATTACTTACAAAAATATGGAATACTCATTTTAAAATGTAATTTGGAAATGGGAATCCCTATTTTCTTTTTTAATAAAGTATTATAGATGGTGCAAGGTACTTCGCGATCGACCTCTTTTTTTAATTTTTGTAACTATTTCTGCTTTTTTATGTTTATGTTTTGTTAATTGTAACTCACGATAAAGATCATCGGTATTTGTTGTGTACATTTTTCATATTACGCATCGCAAATTTAGTCTTGTTATCATATCAAGGTGGTACGATGAAGCCTTGTTAAGCACACGAATGGTACAAAAATGCGATTTACGTGGGTATGTAATAAAATAGATAGCTTTGATTTGATATTTCAAAGTTCATCATGAGCGGCTTAGTAGTTAGTCATGGAATAATATTATGAGCAAGTATAGTGTAGATTCTACTGTGGAAAATACGTAAAGACATATGCATATATATAATAACTAGCTGGTGCGGCTCCGCCTGCGTTTATCGCAAAAAGTAGCCTCTGCTATTCTCGGGATCCAAGCTTATCATTATACCATACCCAATACCCAATTCGCATTTATAATATAAGTATGAAAGTATGGATGTAATGGCCTATAAATGTCCCACTGCTGGGCACAGACCTAATCTCATGTAGAGGAGACACGAGCATTGATCATGATGCTTGCTCACTTGCGGGTTGACGATATCAGAATCCAGGTTTCCTCACGTTTTCCTTCACTTCTCACCAATGAATTCTCAGAATAATTGAGGAATTATATATAGTAGCTTTTAAAAAATCGCAATTGATAATAATCATAATAATTTAGATACTTTTGAATTATTAATTCAGTTGGCTAGCGGAAAAATGTTACAATAATGTGTCATAATAATATTTTATGTATAAATTGTATAGAGTCTCGTCAGGAAACCGATCATTTATTTATGTCTGCAGTTTAAACTTCCATACAAGCATAAATGAAACATAATTGGATTTCCACTTTACAGTTAGCAACTGATTTCAATGGAGCCGTTTATTTGTCACTCGTTTAGCGATGAATCAGATCAAACTTTGGACTTAGCGATTTATATCACCATATATATTTGTTTTGTTGTATTTTAGATATCGCAATATTGGAAATCTGACCGGGAAGTATGTTGGATTGGAGTTACAGACATAGTTAGTAAATATTTTATTATTAAGTTTTAATCACGCAATAATGCATGATGAGCAAAGATTTGTAATTAAGTACATATTTAAAAAAGAAAAACTTAAACATCAGGCAGGACTCGAACCTGCGACTACTGACTTAATGAGCCATGATATACAATCTTACATTTTAATAAAACAACAATAGCCGGACATTTTGCTGGTCGCAGTCTATTTTTGCAAAACACGTATCCACGACCACCGATTTAGCAGTTAGGGTCCCTAATCACTAGACCAACAGTTACAGTAAATAAATAAAAGAAATATAATAAATGCTCCTATTAAAAGCTACTCGGTAGTTATTTTCAGGCTGCCTAACGACTTACTTATACGTAATTATGTTCTTACCCATGTCTGAATAATTTCTACACAAAATACATTTTTTTTAATGTTACGGGCACTAAAAGATTAAAGAACTGACGATCTGCAAAATAAACAATCAACTATTTTGACAGCAAATATTTTTGTAGATAATATTTTTTTTTAACATTTGTTTAGTTAAAGTATATATTTCGGGGGAATTACCTAGTAAATTAACAAAAATCTTCATAGCAATCACCTATGTAATGTATATAATGAACTTTTTATGGAAGTTATCTAAGGGTTTATTTTAGAGTGTTTAATAATATTATAAATGCGAAAGTAACTCTGTCTGTCTGTTGCGCTTTCACGCCAAAACTACTGAACCGATTTAAATGAAATTTGGTACACAGATAGTCTAGACCCTGAAAAAGGACATGGGCTACTTTTTGCCGCGACAACCGACATTCACGCGGGTGCAGCCGCGGGAAACAGCCAGTATATTAATATATTTAATTTTAGTCTTGACGTTAAAAGGTTATATCTGTTTGTGGTACCTACTGTAGCTTTAAAATAGATTCGAATGGATTTAGTTTTCTTTATGGTTTAATAGGGAGACATTACTCAAAGAAACCTATTCAGCTGTTTGAAGATTACTATTTTATTTTGAAGTTTTGTCAGGGATTTTTTTATATTTTTCCTTTTGTTCATCTAAGAATTGTGTCTACGTACACACAAAGATAAATATGTACAGTCCACCACAAAACCATGTTGAAATAATCTAGGTAAACAATGTGACCAACTTGTTTAAGTTTTTTTATAATGTTGAGAGCTCCGAACTCCGTGACATTGAACTTGATTGAGTGAGATAATATTTTGGAGGAATTAAACCATCATACTGTTCATGTTGCTAAGCTTATGTTAAGGTGCGTTTAGACGGGCAACTAAAATTGCTCCATGGAGCAATTTAAAAGAATTATGATGTACTACTTCAATCAACTTACAGCAAGTCTCAACAATGTTCCAAGTCTGGGTGTTCTTTGTGCATGTGATTTGAATGTTTGTAAACTCCTCGCGACACAAGGGCTAAAATCCGAAATGCGGAGTCATTAAAAAAAATGTTGTTTCATATAACACCACATCATATTAACATTAGGATATAATCTATTTATATAAAACTAGCTGTCCCCCGCGACTTTGTTCGCGTGTTTTAGTTTCAACGGTTTTTAATTTTTGCAACATTTTTCATTTATGCTCCACTCCTATTGGTCGTAGCATGATCTTATATAGCCTATAGCCTTCCTCACTAAACGGACTATCCAATACAAAAAGAATTTTCCAATTCGAACTAGTAGTTCCTGAGATTAGCGCGTACAAACAAACAAACAAACAAACTCTTCAGCTTTATAATATTAGTATAGATTAATCCCAATTTCCCTTGGTCACGCCATAACTTCCAAACGACTGCACCAAATCATATAATTTTTGAAAGGACAATGTTTTTACAAAATAAAAACGTGTTACACATAAACCATGCGAAGCCGGGACAGGCAGCTAGAATACAATAAATTATAGTTCTCAAAAGGAAATTTAGCTGAGCTGTCTTTCTATGTAGCTTTAATTGTGCAAGGAATACTGAAATATATATCTATTATACACTCCAGATCTATTAATTGCTTTATATTTGATCTATACAAGTTGCCAGCAACTATTGCTCAAATCATTGTCCGTGTATGCGCACCATTACGTATCATTAGTTGCTAACCAAAAGACATTGCGGAAGAGTGGTGTGAAGTGTTTAAGTAAATGCGATCTATAAATATTACTCGAAGTCTTTGAACGTACAGATAAAAATATTGATAGACTAGATGATGAATGTTAATCTTTGTAGCCTTCAATATCGTAATACTACTTCCTTTAACATTAGTATTATGTATAAAACAATATATCAATTGATGGCAGTAGGAATAATCAGGAAAAAAAGACCACATGAAATAGTTATGTTACCTATGTAATTTGTTTGAAACTAATAACTTTAAAAGTGCGTTTTGTAATAAAAAAAATCGTCTAGCTATTGTTTGGAAGAGGGGCAATACAGTCAAGCACATAGCAAGTTTTTTTATATATAAATAGGTACTTTAACTGACGACTTCCGTGGTCGAGTGGTGTACACTCTGGTTTTAAGGTGTCGCCCGCTCTGAGGTCCCAGGTTCGATCCCCGGTCGGGTCAAAGTAGAAAACCACTTTTCTACATTGTCTCGGGGCTGAGTGTTTATAGTACCTTCGTTGTCTCTGAATTCCATAACTCAAGTGCTTTAGCTACTTACTTTGGTTTCAGAGCAATGTATGTGATGTTGTCCACATTATTTTTCTTTTTTTTTAACTTGCGCAATAATTATGTGCATTTCGTTTGGTTATATTTTGGACAGGTCGTTCTTCAGTGTATTTTGTACCAAAGTAAATCAGCCTTCAATTTAGTTACCTAAAGTCATTGTCATAGCAACAGACAACAAAGAAACCTCGTAATCTTGTATTACACAATACAGCGGATCTCTAAAACCGTCGAGAAGGATCGCGGGGTGCTGTTGACACGCTCAATTGGATACGTCGCCAAATTGTTGAATCGTCCTCATCCTTTAAACTTTCCACTACAGCAGTGCACATGATATGAAACGTGATCCAAATGCTCTCAGATTTGACGCTCCATTGCCATTTTTTTGTTGGCAAACAATTGAACATTCATCTATTATGTTAACTAGCTGACCCAATGAACGACATCCCATACTTTTTTATACTTTTTTGAGTTTTATCACACAAAGGTCGTTCATGTTTTCTCGATTTAAAGGTTTCTAGTTAACATTTCAAGTGTTTTTAAATATGGTTCAGAATTTAAAGAATAATTAATTAACAACAAACGACACCCGCACAACAAATAATATAATATTGATATATGACCGCACGGATAGTTGAGTGGCACCACGCCAATTACCACTATGTGCCGCGGGTTCGATCCCCGCATAGGACAAGCATTTATGTGATCCACAAATGCTTGTTCCAAGAGTCCGGGTGTTCTTTGTGCATGTGATTTGAATGTTTGTAAAACCCCCCGCGACACGAGGATTAAATTCCTTAGTGCGGGAGTCGTTTAAAAAAAAAAAAAACAAAATATATAGGTACCTATTATATATTAATTTATTTTCTCATCATTATAAAACTGGTACCTACAATTTGTTTGCACATAATATAGATCTTGGTGTCTGAATTAGGGAAAACCTGTTTTACTGATCACCAGGCCAACCCTCGGTTAGATATGCACTAAACATATATTTTTTAACTTATAATACTAACAATCTCTTTAAATATTAAAATGAAGTAACAAATAAATGAATTTCTCTAGTAATAAAATAAAACCGTAACGTATTAAAGAATACAGATCGCAAAAAAAAATATTAAATCATTATACTTAGTACACAACATCAGATCAGGACCAAAATATATTTGAGGATCAAAGACGATCTATCCGTTATCTATACATGTATCTTGATATTCAACAACTAACCAGGAAATAGACAAAAAGCGGCGTAGGTATACCTATCGACGATGCGCCCGTTTGTATTTAGGCTCCACGTTAATAAGCCGCTCTGACGAACGCGAAGTGTTTATATAGTGCGGCGTACTTTATTTCAGCCGAATTGAATTCCGGCTGAACGTGAGGTAGCCGCATTATAATACAGTGACTTTTTTCAATTCTGCGCGCCTACTTGTAATACGGCGTGTTACCCAATATGGCTTCGAGATCCGTTCCTATACTTATCAGAAATTAACAGTTCCTGATTAATATTTAGACATGACGCAGTATTATTGTTATTTGTAGGACAGATTCGACAGAATATTCTTACAGAACAACGATTACTCATATCAAAGCCGACGTTGTTTAATTTTTTTAGATAACCTATTCACGAAAGCCTGACCTAGTTAATTTTTTATAATGTAACCACCTGCTGTTTAGTCTTTTGCCAGACTATAATCATCACACCCCTGGTTATCTGGTCATATTAAGCTGGTTTACCACGGTGTGCGATGTCAGGGTCACCCTGGGCCCTTAGACAAGTGACTTTTCTACAAGCGATAACGCTGATCGAATCGTTAATTTTGCGACGGACCGGAGCAGATGGGTCTCAGAAAATCACGGACGAGCCCCTTTCCACGGTCGGAGGTGCAGGATGATCCACGATATTGTGCTCCGTATGAAGCTGTCTGTAGGACTCTTTTCATTTACCATTCTCTCCGGTCCTGTGCCTGTCTTAACCAGGATCCAAAACATATGTTAGCTTTTGTTACCAAGCTATGAAGGTCTCTAGTCAGCTGATTACTATTAGGTTTTTTGCATTGTATTATGTATCTATAACTATCTGAGCTCCATAACCCAATAATCCAATTAAGGTAACCCTTAGTAACTGGTTGTCAGAACCTAAACAACTGACAAAGATGACTCTTAACTCAGCCTATCGCGGTTCACTGGTGGATCGATGACTCTCGACCTATGGACTCTGGTCCTATGATCTAAAAAAAGTAGCTGGGTCAGGCTGATTGCAGAAGGTGGAGGACCGGAAGTTGTGGTGCAAATTGGGAGTGGTTACGTAATAATAGAGGTGGCTGCGTAATAGAAATGTTTTACCAACTGAGCTCACATCCATCGGAAAGCTTAGCTTACTAGTAGCTGAATTAATCTTTAGATTTTTTTTTATAAATCGCATGTTTTAAGTAGGTACTTAAATATTGTGAAATATCCTCATTAGTGACGTATTATGTTCAAGTTATCTACTCGTACGTTACCGATAGGAATAAATAACTTTAAAATATTTAATTACCAACCGTAATCTTAGTTTGTCATCATTATTTATCAACATACATTTATATATTATTATATAGATTGGGATATGGGGTCCTATGACGTCACCAAGTAGAACAATTAAAATGTGGTTTTCTACCAAGTCTGTTTGTATCTATTTTGTGGCAGTAGTAAGTACCTCTTCTGTTCTCTGCTAATATGTCCAGTTTTTTCTCTTTCTGCTGTACACGAATTGATCCGTATTTTTTGCATTATTGGGCGTAGCAGTCAATGGTCATTGAGCCATTTGTCGCCAAGTAAAGGTAATAAACAAAACACTACAAAATTGTTGACACTGAAACTACACACAAATACACTAATATTTATATATTTATATTAATACTAAATTTGAAACTGACAGGACCTTAGTTGGAAATGGATAAGGCAAATTTTTGTTGCATATAGCTACTAAAGTGGGAAGAGCCGAAGTAAATTCATATAATAACTACAAATTACAATAAAGACTATCTTATATGCTTGGTTACACATTAATTTTAAATGATAACTGAATGTCCTAGAAATTAATCAAGCGGTCTCGAAATGTGATATTTTTCCTTATTATCGGACAACGTGAACTGTAAGAATAGTGTAAGCAAAAATGTGTTTATTTACATTTCCAACAACCTCAATGTGAAATATTATGCTTGTGATAAAAAAAAACATTTTTTTTCTCTAATGGGGAAAAGGCCTCTTTTTACATTCTTCTATCAGTACGGATTCGACACATGGGCAATAAATGGACCACCTTCTTTTTTTTTTTGTTTTGCTATCGATATTAAAAAAAAATACGAAGTCGGTGCATTGTTTAAGTAAAAAAGTAAAGTTTTTTAGGGACATTTATTTATGTCAATGAACTTTGACATGAATGATAACAAGAGTACCTGTCAACAAAATTCTTCTTTGTGCAATAACAACAATGGCAGATGCATTTAGTGCTGCCATTATGGATACTTTCTGCTCTATTTATCGCGAATCTTAATTGGTTATGGATGGTCTGCAATTCGTGATTACGGTTTTTATGGGAACTTCGCGGCTAATTTCTCCTATAGCCAACCTATTTCAAATATTTTTTGGTTCTAGTTAAACTTTTGGAAGCGGTAATTCCTTATGGAATGGTAAACCGATTCATTACGTAACGCGTTTCAGCGCCAGTCTGTCTTTTCTCAAGTTAAACAATTTCAAATAGTTAAACCGAGATTAATTTATCACTTCTGTCGAGCTTCCCGAGACGCACACGTATTTTTTCATGGTTTGATATACAAATATAAAGAAGATGGCGGTACGAACTTGACTCATTTAAGCAAAACTAGCTCCATTTAGCCACAGACAGAGATAAGTGGAAACAGGAATGGGAAGGAATTTGTTCTGCATTGGAACACTACGGGTTCCGAAGAATAATAATCTGAATATATAAAACAAAGTCGAGTTAGTTACACAATTTATAACTCAAGAACGGGTGGGCCGATATTCATGATCTTTAGTTTGTTGAGTTGGTTTCTACCCCGAATAGCAGAATTACTATCTATTTAATCTAATAAGCCCGTCTTGTCCTACTGCAGGGCAAAGGCTTCCTCTCCCTCTTCCACGAACTTCTGTCCAGAGCTAGGATGGGCCAGTCCTTTCAGTAGGAGTCAAGTTGGTCTCTCCACCTTATTTTCGGAACTACAGAGAATAACAAATAATTTGAAAAACAAAAAAATGTGACGGCTTGCGGGCACGGGGACTACTTAGGCGGGTTAAATCGAGGCACCTATAATAGTTTATTAATATTATTAAGCTTTTTGTAAAGGTTAGGAATCCAACGTTGCATTATGGTGGTCGAGTGAGAGTCAGCCAATATGCTTATTGCCAATGCGAGACGTGTAATTTTCACGCGTTTCACTGCACAATATTAATCGCAGTTAAAGTTAGAGAGCCTTGTGGCATAGATACTAAATTATATGGAATCGCCTAAAAAAGCATATGGCTTTAAACATGCAGCCTTGGGTAAAGATACTCAATAAAATGCTCGGCCATCACAGCATTAAGCGATAAACATTATCTAGTATCAACTATCTGTTTTATCTGATAAAATAGACAACATAACAGTTCGATTACATCCTTTTTTAAGCTTTATTGGGTGGATGACTAGCACCAACATAATCTCAAAGTTATTCAAATCTGCATTATGTACAGTCTCTAGTAAGAGCCTGTATTTTTCTAAATAAAACAACTGAAAAGAGGGTCTTATACCTTTGCAAATAGGGGTGCGGACTGGGTATGAAAAGGATATATCCATTTAGTCCGCCATATACATAAAAAAGTAATAAAATCGTATTTTTTCTTTTATCAAATCAATAAAAAATGTCAAAGTTAAAGCGCTTTATAGTTCAGAAGGAGCTTGTGACGTCACTTGTGGCTACAACTGACGTCACGCGACATTTTCAATCACTGTATCTTCCTCATTGTTTGTTTATTTTAAAAAAAGAAAAAATACGTAACTATTATTTTTTAATAATCAATGTGACGCGTAAATAAAAAATAAAAGTTGTCCGCACCCCTATTGCATTTTTCTTTAGACAGATTAGGTGGTTTAGTAACAGTTACAAAATTTATCTTATTTTTTGTTGGTAGTCCAAGTATATTCAAGAGAATACGTCTTGTCAAAAATTGTATCGTGTGCATCGTATGTAATTTGGTACTTATGCATATTAAAAACGACGATGACCACATTCATTCTTTTGAACGCTCAGGATGTAATGATTAAGAACAATTTGTGGTCTCTGTAGCTTAGTCCCCTTAGCTTAGCGACATTTCTACAAATATACACCTTGCAGTAAAATACGTTTTTGACGACCTCCGTGGTCGAGTGGTACACACCTGTTTTCAAGGTGTCGCCAGCTCTGAGGTCCCGGGTTCGATCCCCAGCCGGGTCAATGTAGAAAAAAACACTTTTCTACATTGTCTCGGGTCTGGGTGTTTGTGGTACCTTCGTTGTCTCTGAATTCCATAACACAAGTCGTTTAGCTACTTACTTTGGGTTCAGAGCAATGTATGTGATGTTGTGCACATTTAATTATTATTTAAACTGTATTACTATTATGTATATACCTACCAAATACTATATCTATACTTTTAATAATATAAATACACAAAAAAATTGAGTGTTTGTAATGAATAAATACAAACAGAAGGACCAATTTCAAAAAATATTTTACCATTAGAATGATACATTATCCTTGAGTAATATAGGCTATGTTGTTGGGCGACCCTTGCGAAACCGGAGCGGGTTATTAGTTTGGAAATATTTTGGTATGAGAAGTCTTAAATCTATGCGTCTTGATACTTATTTATTTATTGACTATTACATAGCTATGTACTTTTACTATATTTTCATCATAAAACCATTTTCACGATTTGACTGTGGTATTGAGTCTCCATACAACAATGTCTGTACTCAAATTAACTTATATACTTTACTTTATAAGTTAATGTATACTTTACTATATTAATATGTTAATTATATTCAGCTAAAGTTCTAGAAAATAGGTTTTAAGTTATCTTTTAAACAGTCTCTTATTCGTTTCTTGTCTAATGTCCAACGGCAAACTGCTTAATAGATATGGCAGATATTTTGAGAGTTCTGTCGCCATAGTAGTTTGTTACTCTGGGCACGACGAGTCTGCCGGTGGTCATTGAACGGGTGTTATGTAAGATCCCATTATAATAGATGGATAAAATTTAACAAAGCGTTCAGTACGTCTAACCAAAGATATCCAAGCAAAAAAAAACACCTTAAGTATAAGGTGATTTTATTTTGACCTGTAATCATAAATACCACGTGGCCTTAGTCTGTTTAGGAAACATACTGTATATGCTTTAGCCCACATTTCCGCGGACATTCGGGCTCATTCGGCACACGTGTCTGGCCTAGTCCCATTTGAATTTGACGGCCTTTTCAGTTACGTCCGACCTCCGTAATAGTTTTTCATTAAAATGAATACATACCTAAATTAATTTTATTATAAATATTACTTACGCATATACTTTCTTACTTTGGGATACTGTGTTACCCAGTAAAATGGGTTGTGGAGGCCAGATAGAGTCGGTACATGTAAAGTACAGTATTTAGATGAATCCGGTAAGACTGGAAGCCGACCCCAACATAGCTTGAGAAAAGGCTGGCAGACAGGCATTTTACGCATAATTATACATTTTTATCTAACAAAAGAAAAAAAACTTGCTACAGCCCTGTAGTGGGACAATTATAAATATTAGGATCATCTGTCACCACTAATCATGACAAATCCAGGTGTTAAAGAGATAGGTAACACAAGTACTTTGATAAGAGAAAAACAATGATTCACATCATGTACTTAGATATTCTTAAATTCCTGTAAAGATAACTCTTAGTACATGTTTACTGATAATGTCAAGACGCTTGCCAATACGTGATAAATTTTCTCAAGAGATGATGAGGAAGGGAGATATCGATAATATTAAACTAGATAAAAACGGGGAATGTTAAGTTGAATTCGTCATTTCCAAAAAAAAAAGGAAATTTAAAAAAAATATACTAATAAATATATGTTTTTTAGAAAATTTGCTGTTATTTCATGATATTTACCTACGATGATTCAGATCTGGTTTTTAACGGACTTAATCGCTAAAACCGATTTAATAATGTCCAGCCAAACTTCTAATTCTAATAATAATTACGCTATTCATTCTAGGTGCATAGACTATGTGAAAAATATAATATAATAATATCTTGGGACAACTCACACACGGCCATCTAAACCAAACTAGGCAGAGCCTGTATTGTGGCAACCAGACAACTGATTAACATACTTTTATATTTCTAAACACATAGATACACATAATTGTTATAGATAAATTACACCTAGACACAGAACAAATTATCACGCTCATCACGTAAGATTTGTCGTGGGTGGGAATCGAATCCACGACCTCCGGCTTATCAGTCAAGTTCAGCAACCACTAAACCACCAGGCAAGTCAAATGCTAAGGGTAGGTACTCTTTATAGAGTTTTGATTATAAAATTATATTCCTGCGTGTATCGGTTATTGCGGCATAAAGTAGCGTATAATATCCTTTCTTTCATCCAAGATTACCCATTCCAAGTTTCATGAAAATCGTTTCAGCGGTTTAGAAGTAAATATTTAACAGACTATCAGACATAGAGACAGGCTTACTTTCGCATTTATAATATTGGTATGGGTATGGATTACAGCTTTCATTTTGGAACTTGTATTGGAGTATTGTCCAGTGTGGCAAATAGCCTTGTCATCACATTGAAGATAACGAATATAAGTTTTGACTAACAAAACAAACAAACACACCTACATTTTAGTTTAAGCTATTTTAGGTGCGGATGTTTCAGTCTAAAATGTATGTATGACTCAGAATTACGCAATATTCCTTATATGGAATTAAATTTTTGACGAAAACTTATGTTTCTTCTTTTGCCTACCCTTTTCCAAAGCTATGTTGGGATCGGCTTCCAGTCTTACCGGATTCAGCTGAATAACGCTTTTTCAATTCAATAAAAAAAAAATACATTCTTCTCGTTATCCCATGGTAAGACTGGTTGTCAGAGTTGTAATGACTTAACGACGGTCGAAGATCAATGTATGACAGTCGGGACCAAGGGTTTAACGTGCTTTCTGAGGTACGGAGGTGTCTTGTTTGTCATGTTTTCAAATCGTCACCCATCAACGGACCAACCGCGGCGAGCGCGGCTCAACCTTTTTTTTTCGGTCAAAGCGTACGACACGAGCCCCTTTGTCAAAAACTTATGCTATTCAATTAAATTCTGTATTTGTATATTAAACTTACTAAAATACAGTAAATTAATATTACGCAGATTATGTAATTGTAACTGTTTAAATTAAAGATTTCATAATTCAAATTTATAATGATAGTAAAATCATTCGTTTACAATAATAAAATATCTAAAAAATTTCAACAAGCAAAAGGTAAAAAGTATAGTATTTCTTCCTATTTCTAGAAAAAACTTCGATTCGAACGTTAAAAAAACTTTCGATAAATCTGCATACTGCAAACTGAAGCCTAGAACATTCTTCTCTGGAAACTTCGCATCCTCTAACCACAATGCTGTCAATTAATAATCCTTAACGAATTGTCTGTCCATGACCTCTGCCACACGGCTATATAAGATAGCTTCTCTTACACAGCCGCCAGTGTATCTCCGACTACCGGCACGAGAGGCAAAGTCGACTTAATTTTTACCAAATTTTTACTACTGTCCAAAATGTATAGATTTTTGATTCTTTCTCTTGTTGCTTTGGCGACCGCGCATTCCCATGAAGGAGCCTGTCCTGAGTCTAAGCCCGTTGAAAACTTCAACTTAACAGCTGTAAGTATTTTATTGCTATCTTACAATTCGCTTTATAACAAATGTCATCTCTAGAGAAAAATTTTGAAAGTCGGTTTCCATATATTTTATGTGTGTATGTGCAAGTTCAAAAACATCAATATACCTAGTATTTTATAATTAAACTCTTTGCCTAATCTTAAAGCTTTAATTGTTATTTTTGTTTCCACAAAACTAGTGACCGGCCCTGTTTTGCACGGGTAGACAAAACATTACTTAATTTTATACAAAAACCTTTCTATTGAATCACTCTTTTGAATTATTCATGAGTGAAAACTATTTGAAAATCTCGGTAGTTTTTGAGTTGACTGACAGACAAACAGACAACCGCAGGGACTTCGTCTTATATATTATAATATGTTTAGATGGTGACAAAAACAATTTGGTCCTTTTAGCTATAATCTATATCATGTTGATTTTTATCGTGAAAATGAAAATTACAAAAATACTGCAGATTTTGGTTTACGATTCTAGTATCTGTGTAGAGTTAGATAATTTTTGCAGTTTTTTCGAGCCTTATCTAAGGAAATTAACAGCATTTTCTTGTACTTAATTGCTTTTTATTTAAATAGTTAACAATCAGCAGGATACATAATGAAATGTGTACTGTCATCGATTTACGTAATTATAGGTGTGTTAGTTAGTAAAATACTTTTGCAAGGAGTTTACAGTTTTTGCTTTTTGATCTTTATCAACTTTCCGGCAGTACGTCGAAATAAAACTCGAAATTTATTTTTTGTTTGAATTCCTTTTTTTCCTCAAAAAGAGAAAAAGACAATAGTCATTTACAAAAACGTTAAAATGATCAATGTTAGTTTGACGACAACGCAACTCCTTGAAAAAATGATAATATTAATTTTCTCCAAAGCTTGGTCAGCTTGGCTTGACAATTGCTTTGTTATTTTATGAGTATTTCGTTTACAGTTAAATCAAATTTTAAATTATGCAAATAAATAATCTTTTTAGAACTACATACTTTTAATTATGAACAGTTTTAAAACAAAATTAAATAAATAAATAAAAAATAGACATGAAATAAAAAAACGCTTTTCTTTATAGTTGTACATCATTGCAATTGCTTTTATTTTGGGAATGCAAAACCGATAGAGAACTATAAGAGATCTAAAAGATTACCTAACAGGTAATCTTTTAGATCAGTAAGAGTATTTTCATGTATATGTTAAGTACCTATACATGATTTTTTTAAATTAGTTATGTATTAGATTAGGTGTTAAGTTTTCTGAGAAAAAGGGGGTCAACTGAAATTAACCCCTTTTTTTACATAACTACGATTTTACGCGCAAGTAAGCCTTTTCAGGCACTTTGGAAACGTTGAGGACTCTAACTGCGCGTCCAAAATGTCATTCCAATGGAGAAGATGATATTAATTAGGTATGAGGGGAGAGGCTGCTTGGTTAACACCTTAGGGGAAAAAATAGTCAACTATAGAGTGCGTATATCGAATTTGAACTGTAGGCACTAGTATGAACAAGTTAAATAGTAAAATTAGTGCCAAAACAGAGCGCGCCGTTTTATTAAAAACTCCTCAAAACCTAATATTACCCTAATAATATCGGAACCATCGATATTTTGTTATTTACCCTGTGACACCACATACTTCCTTTTTTCCCCGATCATTCCACGGTACGGAAACTCAGCAGGTGAAATCGCGGGTCTCAGGTAGTGTACACAATACTAAAATATATTGAATAATTCACATTTATAAATAATGGTTTTGGTAACCATATTGATATGATATAGCTTTATATTAAGCCACGCTTTGATAAAAGCTTTAATATATTGTCGATAAAATTCCATAAGTTTAATAAATACATGGGGACACTCGGTGGATATAATTTTGTTAAGGGCCAAAGATATTTCACCAACAATACGGACAACAGAACTAAATTAGAAATATTGCTACCGTTAATAATTTAGCCGCCAGAGGCGCTAGTCGCGCGTGATGTCCGAAAATGTCAAATTCCATAGTTTGTTGATTAGCTTTGACAGCTGACGTGCCAGTGGCGCCAACTGGTGAGCGCAATAACGGTCGCCTCTTAGAGTATAAATAAGTAAACTATACAGTACGCCAAACCGACTATGAACTTTGAGCACCAGTATGAACAAGAGTAGTCGTAAATTTTTTGCCAAAACAGAGCGGGCCGTCTTAATAATATTATCTCAAAACCTAATATTAGCTTATTAATATCGGACCCATCGATATTTTTGCAAAAGCGGCTAACGTCACACTGAAAATCAAAAATCTGTCAAAGCATAGTCTTTACAGCTAAAAATTAGCTTACTATAAGCACATAACTATGCGCGCACTTTATGCATGCCTATGTATACACAAAGGGTAGTCCTCATTGTTCTAATCGAATTAGAAGAACAAAATGAAAATAGTCGAATTGTCAATGCCACACCCTGATAAAGATTTTTTTTTTATAAATTGTTCACAAAACAAATTGTTTATTAATTTAGGGATACGATGTTTTGAAAATAAGCAGTCGACCTATACTAATTTTATAAATACAAAAGTAACTATGTCAGTCTTTCTGTTAAGCATTCACGGCTAAACCGCTAAACCGATTTTGATAAAACTAGTAGTAAGCTTAGTTTCCAAAATGGACATAAGCTATTTTTTGTTGCGATAACCGACTTATACGCGGGCAAAACCGCGTGCATAAGCTAGTTTTAAATTTATAGAAAAAGTTTCTACATTAAAGTACGGTTGATATGTAGAGATAATACATATATGGCCACACAGTTTATCATTTAAAATTAACCTCACTAACAAAGGTTAATAGTTTAATCACATTACTAATAAATAGTAACAAAAACAAAGTGTCAATAATTGCCAATTAACCCGTCAATGTGGGTTGAGCCTACAATAGGCATTTTAGATTCAAGACCAAGGTCAGAAAATACACTATTTTGCCTATGACTCACCTCAAATTTATCGATAAACGACGATCACGGCCGTGAACATCAAGAATCAAGATTAAATTGTTTAACAATGTAAATAGTAACAATGGGTAGCGAAATATCGACCATACTCCATTGTGATAAAGGTGTTTACTGTTGGTTGAGTGCAGCGTTTGTCAAACGAGCCGTGAAGGACACTTAAACTATCATTAACATTATGGTGTAATCATAGTACTTTTGTGGGTTTAATTCCAGAATGTTCTACAGCAACAAATGTTCCATGGATATTTTTATCTTATGTTATTTAATTTAACACACTCATGTACAATATGTAGGTACATACATGTAAGGGGTTTACAATTAATAAACTAGCCTGGTTATTTAGGATCCCAAATGAAATCGATCCTGAATTTAGGAAGGTGTAATCGCATTGAGTCTTCCTAAATGCAAACAAAATAAAAGCTTTGACATTTAGGCTTCCTGTGCAAACAGTTTTGTGGGGTTTTATGTAAAAGTAAACAGTCTTATAATTTAAAGAGTTTAATAAATAAATAAATAATAAAAAAAATAATAATAGGGATGTTGACTGGGTATGAAAATCTATTTAGTCCGTCAGTTAGATAATAAAAAAATATTAGACACGTATTTTTTCTTTTATCAAAACTTTAAAGTTTCGGAGTGTGGGCTTATGACACTTCGCCTTGGTAGAAATTGTAGCGAGGAGTGACGTCACGCGAAATTTACGTTCTCTGTATTTTGATAATTTTTTGTTTGCAGGAAAAAAGAAAAAAATACGTGTCTAATAAAATTCATTAATCTACCAGGCGGACATTAAAATAAAATAGGAAACATGCCTATTCAGTGACTGAATTATGAAAATTTTAAGAATTTGGCTGAGAAGTGCGACAATCCAGGTTTAATAGATTAGATTGTGTCTTAACCAAGTAAAACTAAATAAGTAAAGTAAAATTAAATACTAATAGTCATTGCTGATGTATACTATTGTTCTAAATAAAATTTGGTAGGTATTGCTTGGAATAGCGATTGTCGCATCTTAGCCATTATCATGTATCTAAACATTTTTTGTTTATATTTAACCCACGCCGAGGGCACGACGCGGGGATATATTGGACTTTCACCGCCTAAATCATCTCGGTCTCGTCCTTGCCTTTGCCGTAGCCTTGGGTTCACTAAAGCATGGTCGGCGAGGCTCAAAACAATTTTATTATAAGTTTAAGGATATCTTTATTTGTTTTCATTATTAATATGTGTATTTTCTTTACAGTACCAAGGCGTGTGGTATGAAATTTCCAAGATCCCAATCCCATCAGAGGGTAAGGGTCAATGTGCCCAGGCGGAGTACACCCTCGTGGGTGATGAGGTCAAGCTGAGGAACAGCCACGTCATCGATGGTGAACAGAAGTACCTCGACGGTGTTGCTAAACCCGCTCCTGATGCTGGCAACACTGCCAAGTTCGTGGTTACTTTCCAGTTCGGAGGTAAGCTAGAAACTTACAGAAAAATCCGCAATGTGTTTAGATTGATAGTAATTACAAAAAGGTCCTAGTTAACGATGGGCTCAAAGATAATAGAAAGAACCTGATGTATCACTAGCATAAATAAAACTATTGTTGAGCAGCCCCTCTAGCCAAGTGACATTTCTTCAAGCGTTTAATCAGATCGAATCGCTCAAATGTATGGAAGTGACAAGTCTAAGTCACATGACTTATGGAAATGAAATGTCATTTCCATACATTTTATGTAATGTGAACCCACTCCAGATACAAGCATATTTAGCTTAGTTGGAGGGGTTAACAAGATTGCTAGTAATGTGAATTCCACCCACATTGCTAGTAACCTTTTTAAAAAAAAAAAAAAAAAAAAAAAATGTACGCGATTTCTATCATCGTTAACGTTCGTCGAAATGCTACTTGTCTAGAGAGGCTAGCTCTTGTTGCATGTGCTCCAAAATAGTAAAAAAGTGAGGTATTTATCTTGCAATTTATAATTTTGAATCTGGTGAATGTAATGTTTCTAGATAATAAACATTAATTCTACATGATAATTAATTAAATTGATCAAAATATAATCATTCATAAATTTAGAATTTATTTGTATTTCAAAAGGAAATGTCGGACTTAATCTTCGATAATGTAATTGGTATCATGATAATTATTGACGTATGTTGGACATCCTTTGAGATGTACTTGCTATGGTGAAATTTCATTATTGCATAATCTTTTCATATACCTAAACCAATTATAATAATATGTTTTACACGCCACCCGACCTGGCTTTTTTTTAGAAAATACAATAATGAATTATACACTCAAAACTTCCTCTTGAATCAGTCTATCCATTAGTGGAAACCATATGAACATTCATTCGGTATGTAGTTTTTGTGCTAATGGAGCTCAGATAAACGGACAGACAGAAAGAGGCGGTGGAGGACTTTGTTTTATAATATGTATAGAAGCTGATAAAGAGCGCAGAACTAACTTTAAACTTTGGACAGATACTTTGAATGAATTAAAGAATTTTTAAAATATTCATACCCAATAAATTATAATATTGTGGTAGAAATAAATATTGTGTCTAATTCATCCTTCTAAAACTAAGATTGATTACTTCATAGCATTAAGCCGAAGATTAGTACAACATAATGAATGCTTAAAATGTCCGATCGGAAATATTAATGATAAAATGGTTTAATTAATTTTTATTTCGGGCATATACTTACTGTTTTGAATTGGTTGAGGTATCTTGGAACATATAAATAGTTACCATTGACTGAAGGAAAAAAAAAATGTGATGAAACCAGAATAAAATCATCAGTGTTCGTCAACCTGCAGCAATACTATTGCAACCATATTTGGGCAATTGGCAAAATAATATATAATAGCTTAGCTCCCCAGGCTTTGAGATTTTTGTTTTTAATGAATGGCTTTGTGCTTACAAGTCTCTTGGCAACAATTTCTCCTTGTTTACTACTATTTTATTATTATTATTATCTTGTCCACAGAAATCACCTCCAACTCACCTCTCAGCGTTCTCGCCACCGACTACGACAACTACGCTATTGCCTACAACTGCAAGTACGATGAGAAGGCCAACACTCACAAGGGTGCGTATTTTTATCTGCAAGAGTATTTATTATTATTATTTTAAGCCTGAACTGTCCCAATGCAAGGCAAAGGCCTCACTCTCCTCTTTCCACACGTTTCTCTTAACCGCCATTGTTTGCCACTCCTTTTACGCGTCCAGTTCATCCCTCTATCTCCGCCTGGGTCTTCCACGCGGCCTTCGTCTATTGGAAACCCAGTCTGTAAAAGCTTTTGCCCACGGTTCCTTTGATATTCGGCGGACGTAACCGGCCCAGTACAGCGTATTTATTAAAAATAATTACAAGGTCTACTCATCTGATTACTTTTAAGAGTGCAAACAAATCAATCAACTTAAGCCAGTATTGCAACGTTATTATTTAGACTATTATCTGACCTCGTGATTTGTACCCTAGGAAAGAATTAATTTAGCAGTAGCTTTAGCTAAAATTTAGGATTCCCTAGAAGTTTTCCGTTTGGGACAAATTATATGTCGATAATTACTTACAATCTAACAATAATCTGGCTGGTATTACAACAGAGGAGATAATCCTACTGAGCAACTTTGAAGATCTTTAGGTGATTTTCAGTTTATCAGATACTAGATAAGATGTCGGCTATCGCATCAAAAAGTCTTTTTCCTTTCTCATGCTCTAAACTATCTGTGTACCAAATTTTATTTAAATCGATTTAGCAGTTTTGGCTTGAAAGCGTGACTGATAGACAGACAGAGTTACTTTCGCATTTGTAATATTAGTAAGGATTAGTGTTAGATATAAATTAGAACCATTGCCCTACTTTATTGTAGTCATTTGAAGTATTATAAAATAAAATATATTGTATCTGTTACTATCTCGGCATATAATCAATCATATCGTCGAGTTGATAATACCATTCTTTTTTATCAGTGTTCAAAGCACGTTGCTTGACACGTTGAGTTTGTTGCTAGATAGATAGATATAGATGACGTATTTATATCAATTCAGACTTTTCTAGATAAAAAATATATAAATAATTTCATTTTGACACTTATTGCTAGTAATATCTTCAGGTGCGTAGTAATGATTAGTTATCTACAATGTTGTGCAATTTAGGTCCTTGAAATCCAGGTTTCAGATTGTTAATATTTTTAAACACAAAAACTTACTAGTCAAAATTTAAAGAAATTATGTTACTCATGATGATTTTGTAACTACATTAGAATTCTATTGGTTCCAAATGACACCTATTTGAAACCAATTATAAAGAAAATCTTAAATCATATTGTTTGAACCAGCGTTCAATGGTTTTTTTAACTTAAACGCCAAGTGGATCATCAATCCAATAAATCTTACAGCTTAATACTGATAAAAATAGTTCTTAATGCAAGATAATGGTTCGTTTATTGGATCACGTATAGATACGTGACTATACTATGATTTCAAGATTGAATTAATTGTCTTTGCATGTTAAAACAAAATGTAAAAACCGTGACATTTCATATCAAAAGGGCAGATAATTTTTAAATGACTGAATAGTTTTTTGGTTAAAGCCAAGAATTTTCTGGAAAAATTCCCGATTCAAAACAAAAAATCGGTTCACAGAACTGGATATATAGATACACAAATTTTTAAAGCCCTTTTTGCTTTTACCTTTAAAGGACTGGGGTATGTTGGCTTTTAAGTGACTTTTTTGACAGACGGTCAATTTTTACAATGACTGAATCCTGAATAATTCTATCGCTTTATATTTTCTTGGTTATATAAATTTTTTCCGAAATCATGACTTTAGTTTCAGAAATACCGTAGAATAGAATCTATTTGTCCGTTTCCATCAATCACAGGCAAGTAGCTAGTCTGTCATTGGAGGAGAATAACAGATAGTCGAGATTAGCTACCCTACGGAATTTTGACTCGCGTTAGCACCTATTGTTTAAACCTTCTTTCATTATTATTACCTTAGAAACCAATGTATGATCAATACAATGGAACTTACAGCTTATAACTGATAAAATTGGCCAAAATAAGATATCAGTTCGTTTATTGGGTCACGTACCGAGACTCGACGATTTTATCTTTTCAAGACCAGATTAACCGTATTTGGAAAATATCGAATGACTTTCTTAATGAGACTTATTTGCTTGTACCTAGATAACCGGTCTTGGACAAGTGTAAAATACTAAACACCATATTAAAAATCTTTTAAAAAGGGATAATGGTATTCAATTCCTACTAATTAACCCATTCGTTCAAAAAAAAAAAAAGTTTTATTGTATAATTTCTAACGATTTCATAAATATTAAAAAAATCGGCATTTTTATTATGTCATACCTAGTAACAAAGCCGCTTAGAATTATTAAGACTAGCTGTGCCCTGCGGTTTTAATAGCCTTGCTTTTCTCCTAAGGCAAGTAATATTGTGATATTCAAGAGACTTTGTTTAACCTTCCTCAAGAATTAGGCTATCGTATGCAAAATCATGCTTTTTTTAAACCGACTGGTAGTTTCAAAGATAAGCGCTTTTAAACTGCTGAACAGTTATACGCTTTATTGATTTTAATATAGCATAGAAATATATATTATATATAAATATAAGTATAGATAAGTTAGTGAGATCTAACACCTGCGTATACGGTCATACATTTGCTTAATGTTGTATTTTGTATTAGTAACATTAATGACTTACTTTTGCTAATCATTTATCGATTATTGGATAACACTTTAATACATTTAATCGTATTGCTATAGGAATTATCGTAATAATAGCGCTAATAGTAATAATTTGTCATTGGCTTATTTACTATATAATAGATATTAATAATACCGGCATGTAAATGTCCCACTGCTGGGCACAGGCCCATAAAATAATCATAGACAAGCATAGAGCGTGCGTATCGCTAGTAGCCCCTTATGTCAACCATAAGCACATTTTTCGCTAAATGTACTGCGCTCGTTTACTGATTTATTTGATTTTTTTAGAACGACGACAGACTATTATGCGAATATATTGACGGTTCCGATATTATTGGGCTATACTTGGTTTTGAGATAGTTTTAATAGAACGGTGCGCACTTTTTTGAAATTTTACGATTTTAGATGTTTATACTCGACTAGCTGTCCCCCGCGACTTTGTTCGCGTGTTTTAGTTTTAACGGTTTTTCATTTTTGCAACATTTTTCATTTATGCTCCGCTCCTATTGGTCGTAGCGTGATGTTATATAGCCTATAGCCTTCCTCAATAAACGGACTATCCAATACAAAAAGATTTTTTCAATTCGAACCAGTAGTTCCTGAGATATTATGCGCACTCTATAGTTAACTTATTTATTCTTCTAAGCACAGGCCTCTTCCGATATAGTGAAGGAACAAGCATTTATCACCACGCTTACTTTTTTTGGAGGGGATCGATTTCAAATTCGATTTGGAATTCAGCTTTAGCCAAGTGACATTTTCGACAGCGTCAACGCTGATCGAATCGCTCAAATGTATGGAAGTGACAAGTCTAAGTCACGTAACTTATCGAAATGGAATGTCATATACAAACATTTAATGTCATTTACGTGATTTCTATCATTGTTAACGCTTGTAGATATGTCACTTGGCTACAGAAGCTGGTTTCGTCACAAGGCAATTTAAAACAAAAATTGAAGAATGCGTTCTCTAGTTCTCTGCAATTAAGCATAGGTAATACATGGGTTCGTTATAATTTTTTATGCTTTTTATATGAGTCATTTATAAATTTAATACAACGTGTCCTATCGCGGAAGCCCTCATGTTCAAAACATGTGATCAGAGTTACTACGCTCGATCATTCTGATAACAACTCTAGCCTAAAGTATGTAGTACATTCATGGATTTGTTAATCTTATTCTTTTACATATATTGGCGTTTAGATAAAGACACCTAATCCTGAAATGTTATCTAGTTCTTCTATCTATAGTCTCTCAAATTTGAAAGTAAAATGAACCTTACTACTTTGATTTTAAGGTGCTGTATGTAGTAGTATTGACACTGATATAAGAACTAATGTAAGGTTTTATACAGCGATAAAAATATTGCACATTGACATTGGCCTATTTTTTCATCCATCACTACAAGTTTTTTTTTTAGTGTGGGATGTATGTTTATAAGACTCATCTATATAGCTTATGTTTCCTGGTAATTGACCTAAGTTCACGCGACTTTGGCCTATTCCAAAAATCTGCAAAGACCAAAGTGCATTATTTATCGCTGGGTACTGCAGCTACGTTAGAAATACAATAAAAAGGTTTTATTAGTTACTAGCTACCTGCCCTGGCTTCGGATGGGTAGACAAAACATTAATGCATTACAACCAAAACCTGCCTCTTGAATCACTCTATCTATTGCTGAAAACTGCATTAAAATCCGTAGCGTAGTTTAAAAAAACTAATCGTACAGACAGCGGAAGTGACTTTGTTTTTACTATGTAAAAATACAATGCAACAGGTTTTTTTTTAGCTTTAATGGTTAATATTCTTTTACTCACGCTAGCAAATAGGTACCTTATTTGAGGCTAGTTATGGTTTTCAAAAACTACTATAGTTACTTTACAGAAATATGATATAAGTGTCTTACCACCTTAGGTAGATATAAAATTATAAATACTTTACTTCTTTGAATTAAATTTTATCAGTCATTTATATTATAAGCCGACAAAACCAGTTTTTTATTCTATTTAGATGATTATAAGCGGCTTAAACCAAAAGTCCATTGACTTATACTTAAATATAATTAAAAAAAAAATGTACCAAAAAGATCGACAAACTGAAATCAGACATTGTAATACATTTTTATACTTATCGAAAAAAAAAAGTCTAAAGCGATTATAAGAATTAAGTAAGTAAATATTTTGGAAACGTCTCTGACATTTTGGCATTTTTTATAAATGTTATAATTCCGAAATGAATTTGTTTTTGAGGAAGTTAGTTAGATACTTTTGTTTTGATACAAACATTCATATACAACCAACCTACCTACCTACATTCCTATCTACCTACCTACCTACCTACCATTGGTGGACAATGACAAATAGACCTGACTCGACACTAGCGACCCTAGTGGATTTTTAAATCGGTAGCCCTTATTGCTTTTTGCACCTCATTGATAATTCGAACTTGCGTATTCAGTTATTCACTTAAAATACTGTATAATCTACAAATTAAAAAAAAAAATATTGATTGAAGTCTTCTTAATCTAGAAATAAAGTTTGGTATAACTTTAAATTCATGCTAATAATTAAACTAAAGCAAGCTTTATTTTAATTATAATTCTTTTTTTTAAGAATTTCTATTTTCAAACCTCCAATAACAACATTGTTTGTTTTTTTTTCAGAACAAGCTTGGGTGCTCTCAAGGTCTAAGGTTTTAGAAGGAGAACCAAAGACTGCAGTTGACACCTTCTTGAAAGACAACTCCAAACTGATTGACTCCTCAAAACTGGTCGCCACTGACTTCTCTGAAGAAGCCTGCAAATACACGTCGTCCAGCGTCATGACAGGACAAACCGCCAAGCCTTGAATTTTTATATTATATTTAAAGTTAGCATTTAAATAATCATAACATTACCTTAATGTCGACAGCAGTTCTGATCACAGGATTTTGACCTCAATGTTGTATATCTTAGAACGCAATATCTGTAACTACTGTTTGCTTATTTCTTTTTTGTGATTAGGACTCTGTCGTGAATAAGGTTTCATTATAATCATCGACGTTAAAATATAACATGACAGTGACAATATTCCACTTTTAAAATTAGGACGTAAACTCCTTGGAATAATTTGTTTAGCGTTTTTCTTTTTTTAAACCGCCATCTTATTTTTGTCGTCAGATATGTCACTAGTGGCCCTGTATTTATGACAGTTCTTCCATTTTGAATTTTGGAATGTTCTAGAGAGCTTTAGATCCAAATTCTGCAACCAGTAGAGATAAGTTTTTTTCTTCCTTGGAGTCTTAAGTCAAATCTATATCTATCAGACCTAAATGCAAGTATCTTAAAAAAAAAGGCATCGTCAATTAATCGCAGTTGTTAATTTATAGTTTTAAATTTGAGTAATATTTTTACTTAAATTATTACTGTAATTTGACAGTATTCCATCGTTTAGTAAGTCGTTATACCTAACATCATTATTGTATCAAACATAACGTTCATTATCTGATAATATAAAAATACTGATGGTAATCAGCTTGTGATATACATAGGTACGCACTTAAGTGTATTATAAACTACTATTTATTGGATAATAAAGTTTTCTATAAAATATTTTGTTTTAATACTCATATATTTTAGTGCTTTTATCATCAAGAACTCAGAATCTAAATCCAAAATGTATTATCGTTTTAATTAAGTTTTACTAAATGCATTTTAAACACACGCTTTTAAATCAGCTTGCTCCCTAGTCACTCATTACTAGTGAAGACAAATCAAACAAGCCCAATCACGATGGGAATGCGTCGTTTCGTTACAGAGTTCCTATGGCCACCTCCTGGCTTCGTCATCAGACCAGCTGAAAAGTACCATAATATTGTATTGTCAATGAATTTGTGGAAGTATGCAAAATTTCATCTTAATCGATAGTCTAGAAGTGGTTCTAATTTAGCTTGCAAAACTTGACCTAAACAAACCAACATGGCAAATTAAATAAAATCTCCTAAAAAGGAAGATAGGTAATAGAAGTCAGCTATTGGAATAAATAGACATAGGTACCTTAGTGGAAAAATAAGTAAACTATAGAGCGAGCATATCGCGTATGAACTATTGACACTAGTATAAACTTGTAAAATCGTAAAATGAGTGTCAAAGCGCACCGTTTAATTAAAACTATCTTAAATATTACCCTAATAGTATCGGAACAGTCGATATTCTTGCATAAACGTCTGTCGCACAGAAAATCACTTAAATCAGTATTCGCTTGGCACAATAGGCATGTTTCCTATTTTTTATTAATGTCCGTCTTGTAGATTAATGAATTTTATTGGACACGAATTTTTTTCTTTTTTCCTGCAAACAAAAAATTATCAAAATACAGAGAACGGAAATTACGCGTGACGTCACTCCTCGCTACGATTTTTAGCGAGGCGTGGCGTCATAAGCCCCCACTCCGAAACTTTAAAGCGGTGTATATTTGTATTTTTTTATTGTTTTGATAAAAGAAAAAATACGTGTCTAATATTTTTTTATTATCTAACTGACGGACTAAATAGATTTTAACTTTTCATACCCAGGAAACATCCCTATTGGCTACTCGTGATACGCACGCTCTATACTTGTCTTTGTTTACTCAAAGGTAGGTACTACTACCTACATGAAGGTATCGAAAAAGTAAATAATAATAAGTTTTTTAATATCTCTTCAAACATTGGCATTAACCTGAGTGTTGTTTGTTCTATGACGAACATTTTTATCATCGTTCGATGATTAATCAGTCCTATAGAATTTGATTTTTTATCTGATTTTGATAACCGCGCTTGAATTCCGGTATCACATCCTACCCACAATAATATTATATTCGAACCACAATTATTATTTATATATTTTTAAAACCACAATTATTATTTATATATTTTTTGTTATACATATAACTTTTAAGGTTGACTGCAGTTTCTCTGAAAAGACTTATAGTAGAAAAGGTTTTTCAATTTTCTGTGCCTACTAATTAACTATGTTGGAAATTTAACGTTGATAAGTTCACTTATCTCTAAATTAACTAAGAGCAATGAAGCGTAGTAAGTATTTTCGGAGTAAAAAAAACCGATTGAGTGGTCGGTATCCAAACAGCCAAGTTAAAGTGAAGCTGAACTGGTCATATAAGCTGCAGGGGTCCGGATAGATGGCCAAGAATTGCCACTGAGTGGGTACCTAGAGCCGGAACTCGAAAGCGGGGTAGACTGTAAAGAGTCTGGCGAGCCGACATCGATCACTATTTGCCGGATTGGTGAGAAGCGGCTCTAGACAAAAGACCTGGAGTAAATTGGGGGAGACCTTTGCCCAACAGTGGGACACCTAAAAGGTTATATATAAAGGTTTACTTAAAAAAATATGTGGGCATAATAAATATAGGTACAACCTAATAAGTAGTTATCAAACAATCTTATTTTTTTTTTATAATAGTGTCCTTGCAAATTTATTTTTAATTGTTTCTATGTTTATTGAATATTCTTATCATTCGGTATCTAATCACGTTCGACGTCTATTAAACCTAATTTCCTGCTATACTAATACTCATTGAATAAAACACTAGCACAATATATAATGTTTTATCTATTTTATTTAGAGTTCTAGTATTAAAGAAGTCCTAATCTTCAAATTGTCGGAAATACGAACGAATTTAGATTATTGATGATTTAAGCCTTCAGGAATGTCTCTAATACTCTCTGCTAATGTGTTAATATCATCAACTAACCAGATAAGATTTAAAATTTCAAGTTGTTCTACTCGCGTGCAGTTGACTGTAACTGTATGTTAGACCAGTGCTTGTACTATCAGCTCTTAAAGCAGGTTTTTTTTTTTTTTTGGAAGAGGTCTACTGCAGTTAGCCTGAGCGCAGGCTTTGACTGCTTCACCGGACTTTTGGCGAGAACCGTAAGGCCTCCAGCCAGAGCAAGTAAAATAAACTAACTACGTCAGCAACGTTCACTAAGGGCACCCCCTGCGGGGTTCGGACCTCGACTTAGTGCGTTGCTGACTATCTTAATAAGGCAAAAACAGCAAGGGATGGCTGGATCTGAGTTATTATTATTTAGGGACATATTTTTATTGCTAGTTTGGCCGGCTCGGGCCAGCTTGATCTAGGGACGGGGGGGTAACATTTACGTTACTATTATTTATAATACGCGACGGGCCTCGCCGGCGAGGACGTAGTATACGGCGGTTGTGTTTTCTCTTAAAGCAGGACTATTGCCGTTGTGCAAGCGAGACGCCGCCGCTACGCGCAATGTATAGTGATGTTATAATCTTTTAAGACACCATACCATACACTTTTAACAAACTCATTTATGGTATACTATTTACATACAAACCAAACATTATTCCTACTTGCTTGTTATACTGTTTGGTAAATGGTTTCCTCCAATGTTATTTTAAAGATGCTACTGGATACAAAATACCAACGCTGTCAAGCAAAATGTTGTAAGCAATACAAGGAATCTAAATAAACCAATCATCAGATAAAATCCAAAAATACTTTAACATATATTTTATTGAGTACAAATTTAACTTCTTTTTTTTAAATTAACATGTTTTTAAAATTAGATCAAGAGCTTAATTATTACCAAAAAACAGTCGTAAAGAAGTCCGTATCAAGTTTGTTGGTGTACGCGCAGCTGGCGTCGGAGAAATCTTTGAAGACAAATGACTGTCTATGTTCAGCTAGGTCTGTGTACTTTGATATTGTGTCTTCCACTTTCTTCAGTAGTTCACCTTCAAGCCTTTCCTTGCTGCGAGTTAAGACCCAAGTGTGTACTGAAAATATGGAAAGTTTTTAAAATATATATGTAGGTATATATATTTTGGGAGTTAGGTTAATGCAATAGTATGTAATTGCCACTCTCAGATTTCTTTTTAAATCTATGTATATCTTATTTTGTCTACCATTCCCTACTACACAAATAGTGGAGCATGAATAAATAACAGGTAGGCTATTTGCAGTAGCCTAAATGTTTGAAAAAAGACTGGGTTGGCCTTTACGCAGGTGCATTTTGTAAGCTGATAAGAATTATAAATAGAGACTGACCATAATGTTTTCGCACCTTCTCCTTGAGCCACTTGCAGGTGTACGCGATGGCGTAACCATCGTAGTCAGTAGACAGGATAGAGAACGGAAACTGGAGCACTTTGTCTGAAATATAAGTATTTCTTTAACATAGGAATACACTGAAAAACATCATCATATAAAACAACAATAATTAAAATAGCCAACACAACACAACAGAATAATATAACCCACAAGAAGCAATCCAGTTAAAAATTAAAACGAACTGTGGTAACCCATCCCTCCCCGGAGGGTTATTATATGGACGTAAAGTCCCACACGTCCGTCTTCCGAAGGAGTGACGGATTACACCCGGGTTAGACCTTCCCTTCTAGAAGGGTTCTTTCAAGGACCGAGACCTGCCGGAGCAGCGCCTAGTATGCTTTAGCGATCCAACAAAGGCAAGGACCGGACCAGGGCGTTTTTAGTTGGTGCAAATCCGACAAACTACCACGTAGTGTAGTGTAGTTATATTTTTACCTTGTAAATAAAAAAAAATAAAACCCATCCAGTAATTTTATCAATTCATCCAACAAAGATAAATTAAAATTCTGGCTTATGCTAAGATTTTCAAAACCTCTTTTGTTAAGAATCTTGCAATTACTCTGAACCGCCTTTTTTTTTCATATGCGGAAAAATAAACAGGAATTTACAGAAGACAAACAAAGTTTACTTTTATATGCCTTTTAGGAAGATTCTATGGAGAAATCGAGGTTCTTAACCATCTAGTTCTAGAAGTCGAAAGGATTTTACAAACGTGTACACTAAAACCAACAGAAGAGTTATATGATGATGTAGTGGGCACTTACCACCAGCCTCATGGCTCATGATAAACTGTGCGTTATTCCCAGCGTCGAAGGTCAGGTCTACTCTGGCCTGGTACATCTTCTGAGTTCTGTTGCCCTCGACTACTTCCACGTAGGTTTCTTTGAAGGTGTACCCCATGTTATCCTCTTGGAAGTCAAGGGTAGAGCAGTCGTAGATTTCACGCCCATCGCTGTTGTAAATGGCTACATTATACCATAGACCTGAAAACTGGAAGAGAGACATTGTGAGTAGGCCGGTCATGAAAAAGCAAATGTTTTACAAAAACAGTTTAATTTGGTTCAATGATAAAAGTATTTGGAGGATTCTTTGCCCAGCAGTAGAACAACACGGCAGGAGCATAACGTTAATGATGATCACGTTGTAATATATTTGTTTAATTTCAATGCAATATAAATCCGGCTTTCTCCTTGACCATCTCGACGTTATAAGTAATTTGACTACACGGATAGCCGAGTGGTTCAGGACACTACGCTAATTACCACAGTGCGCGCGGTGCTGCGAGTTTAATCCCCACGTGGAACAATCATTAATTGTGTGATCCACAATTGGTTGCTCCAGGTGTGGGTCTTCTTTGGGTATGTGAATTGAATGTTTGCGAAACCCCCCGCGATATAGTGATTAAATTCACTAGTGCGGGAGTCATTTTATTAAAATAACATAACAAAAATAAAAACAATCATTTTTTGTTATTATTTTTAAATTAAAATGAAATCGATATTAGCTTTTTTTACCAGTCATGATAGCGGCTTTGTAATGACAAAAAAATCACATTTAACTGATTCTAAAATTTTCCTTCACGATAACATCTGATTTTTATCTCTAATTGTTATTAAACACATAGATATCTACTAATTTATATTCAAATTTTGATAGTCCTTGATCTATTTTCGGATATAAAGGTTTTTTTTCGATAAATATTCTAATCAAGTAAGAGCATTTACTTCAAACTGTGCCGTCGGCTTTGACAAGGCAGATATGGATGTAATTATTCATTTATCTGATTTTCTATATTACTTGACGAAAGAAGCTAGTATTATTTGACAGTAGACTTAATCTTAATAAATTAATTACGAAATCATCATTGTTTTTTTTTCAACGATACATAAGTAATTTTTTTAATGAAATAAATTATCTATTTATAATTAGGACTTATTTATTAAACACCAAAACGTGTTTAAAACCCACCAGTATCTAAACCAGAATATGTATAGGCCCGCTATGCTAAATATCTTTAAATAGTTATTCAGAAGGAGTTGAGTGAATGAATAAAAAAATAGGAATATGTATATTTAGATAACAATATTTTGTTGATGAAAAAGAAAAGTATGCAGAGCTGTCTGCCACTTCGTCGTTCGGAGAGGAACTGGTAGAAGAAAGAATTTTATGTTAAGCAACGTAACCAAGAAATCATATCCTTGTATTTAAAACTCCTTCGTTTCTAACACTGCCACTCCTGATTCCAAACAAAATAATGGTATACTTATATCTAGGTGCGACCTTGAGTACTCCCCCACAATACGTACATGGTTTAATAGACCACTCTTACAATTGAGACGGGACTCATCTAACATAGAATGATAAAACCAACAAACACAAGCAGAATACCAAAACAGAACACGATAGAAGAGAAAATCGAAATTTTCGAAGAATTTCGGGAATTCGCTTTGGGACGTAAAAGCTTACCTTTGTGTAATCCAGGTTTTCCTGCAACTTTACATTTGGACAGTCCCCATGTAATGTATAATCAGCCGCAAAAACTCCAATCAAACACCAGGAGAAAATAAAGAGTAACATTATACAACAAACAAGTGAACCGAACGAGACTAAGATAACGAATGAGTGTCCCGTCCCACGATGTAATTATCCAATGTTCTGACCCCAGTTGTAAAGACGGTTCATACTGAAATAGATATGGAACACGTTTCGAGCTAATGTGGACATCCTTTGGTCTGATTTATGGGTTAGTGGTGTTTATGTAAGTTTTTGCGATGTGGAATGGGATGGGACTCGTTTGCTATTTATCCTTAATGGACCTACTTATATGCCCCATAATTTACCAAGAGTTTAATTTAAAAATAAACGCAGGCAATTGAAAGTGAACCAGCTCCGGATATTCAAAACTGTAATTTAGCCTCATTTGAGCATTTTGATATTAAATTCTTCTCCACATGAGTGACATTTTGGAACCGCGCAACTATAGTCATTTAACGTTTTGAAAGTGCCTGAAAAGGCCTACTTGAAATAAAAATATTTTGATTGTGATTTTGAAATATTATGTCATGTCAGTTATACTATATATATAAAAATCAATAGTTATTTCCCTTGGCCATGCCATAACTTAAGAAGGGATTGTCTAATACTTTATATAAATTAAACTTAAACTTTACGGAAAGAAAAATTGAACTATTTTGAAAATTGCGCAGAAAATTGGATAATTTCAGAAAACTTAACGACTATTTTAACTGCGCATTTAACAGTTCGTTCAAATAACAATGTTGTGTAAAAGGCATTACAATAAACATACCTTTGATTTTGTAATTATTATTATTTATTCCATTTTGAATTAAATATTCATAGGTAAGACAGGATACCCTTTGTCGGGTCAGCTAGTTACCAAAAAATATATCTGATTTTATACTTTGATTATGTGATTTACACCGCAAAATCACAGTTTCAACGACCTCCGTGGTCGAGTGGCGTACACACCGGTTTTCAAGGTGTCGCCAGCTCTGAGGTCCCGGGTTCGATCCCCGGCCGGGTCAATGTAGAAAAAGCACTTTTCTACATTGTCTCGGGTTTGGGTGTTTGTGGTACCTTCGTTGTCTCTGAATTCCATAACACAAGTGCTTTAGCTACTTACTTTGGGTTCAGAACAATGTATGTGATGTTGTCCACATTTATTATTATTATCTGTATCTCTCTTTTTTCACGGGTTACCCTCAGTATCGAGAATACCCGGTCCTTTGAAAGGCTTACGTGGGGACACAGGTCCAACACGCAGTGGCCTTGTTGAGAACTTTACTCTAAACTGGGATGGGGCATCTACTAGGGCCCATCCACCTCTGCTCTATGGAAGAACAGATATGAACGGTCCAAAGTAGATGCAAAGCTATTGTAAATTATGAATAAAAAATAAAAATTTAGGCTATGTGTAGGTAAATGTTAGTGGATTATAAGAATTAAATCGGAAAACTATGGCACCTGCCTTCTAATACATGTTAATGCAATCAAATAGGCAGGTGGTGACTCGCCAGCTCACCAGATGGGCCCCCCAACATAACCGCCACGATAGGCAGCAGGAGGCAACACCAGTGCGAGCGGCTAGGGGTGTCGAGCGGTGCGGCCCCGATTTCGCCATCGCGGGTCACAGTAGCGGACCCGGAGCGGGTTTCCTCGCTATTACGCCATTAGACACTTCCACCCCCGAGCATATAGCTCTAGCGACCCCTCTCTAGCCAGCCAGTTAAGGCAAGAAAGAGCTGGGAGCCCTCCTAAGGAGTGACTCCCTGGAGCACTCAGGTCCGTTGTGTCGCTACTCACAAACAGCTCGCCACAAGCTGCCCTGCGGATTTATTATTATTATAGTTTAGCATAGTAAATTTTGCAAAAGACCTTTAACAAAAGTCTTTTGCAAAA
Source organism: Diachrysia chrysitis (assembly GCA_932294365.1). Taxonomy (NCBI): domain Eukaryota; kingdom Metazoa; phylum Arthropoda; class Insecta; order Lepidoptera; family Noctuidae; genus Diachrysia; species Diachrysia chrysitis. The sequence goes on from OW028661.1 coordinate 9,020,514, forward strand.
TTTGCAACCATTATTATTTTAAACCATTTTAATTGCAGTTTTCTGCATTTAAAATGGTTTAAAAGTTTCCTTAAGTATCTATTGTGTCAGACAAGGTAAGCAAATACTTCTAAACAAATTTAAATTTTAATAAGTTCCATACATTGGTGACGAAAAAAAACTGACGATTGTAGACTACGCCTTATGATAATAGGGTCAGCTCCATATTAACATTTTATTCGATAAATTAGTTTCGTAGAAAAAAGAAAACCGTCGACATTATACTAAGAATTGTTTTAAAAAAATAAAGATCATGTATCTGAAGACAAATAACTATAATTTAAATAAATACATACTCAAAAGTATAACAACTAAATAACTTGACAAAAAAATTTAACATTCTTATGACGTAGCTTGAAGATCAGTAGTCCAGGATAGTTAACATTATATTTTTCATCTATATATATAAAATGCTTTGTCCTGAATTATTGACAGATCAACGCACATCCTAAACCGTTGATCGCAGAGTCCTGAAACTTGGAGGGCGAGCTCTGTGCATGACGTAGGCATCAGATAAGAAAGGATTTTCCGAAATTCTACCTCTAAAGGGATGAAAAACGAGGGCAAAGTTTGTATGGGACAACGTGATTCCTTGGTCCAATCTTCTTTAAATTTTTCTTCGCGTACGAAGTCGCGGACAAAAGCTAGTTTAAAAATACAACAGATACTCCATTACACTTCTAGAAATTTCTTCTGAATCAAGATTAAGATCTGTTCTGCCACTTGTTGAAAAATTTGCCAAAGCAATTATGATTGACTGTAGGACTGACTGATTGGTGGGTTTCACAAGTGACTCATAATTTAGCCCTTAAAATAATGTGACTACAACGTAGTGCCACGATGCTTGTTCAAATAAAAAATAATATTGTATCATCGTTGCTTGCATAGTGTTGACAAGAACCACACTCGATTTGGTTTAGGTACTTCATAACCGTGCCAGTATTGAACAAGGACGCAAACAAAATTTAGTTTTGTTGGTTTTCTGTGTTACCTATTGCTTGACTGCAACTGTCTATTTGTCAATATTACTCTATAATCTTAGTTCTAGGGAAAAAAACAACAAAAATATTTCCAACTAAAGTTTCAAAACAAATCTCAATTATGGATTCTCAGAAAATAATGGTCTTATCCAAACGTTAACAAGTAACTAAAACACCGCTTGAACTTAATGATAACCTTTTAATAAAATAATAAAATAGAATAAGGCATCATTAGTTCTCATTTCTTCGAGATTGGAAGACGAATCGTTCAAAATGTTAAAGAGTTTAATAATTCTCGTAGTGTCTGTGTGCAGTGTGTTCGGGTATTTTACTTTACCTGGAGAATGTCCTAAAAACGTCCCAGTGAAGGAAGAATTTAGATTGGGTGATGTTAGTATTTGTTTTCATAATTATAATTATCAACTCTACAAAATATACGTATTGCGAAATGTAATGAATAAAACATATTCATGTGTTTGCTGTCGATACTAAAAAACATACGAAATCGGTTCAGTGTGGGTCAAAAAGTATTTTCATTTTGAACAATTCAACAAATTGGTCAATTATTTATTGAATTGGAATCCTTGAACATTAAAAAGTGATGTAGCCACGCAGTGCAAACGACGATCAAATAATAAAATATCGTTACTCAAATTATTATGCTAGTTATATTTTGTACATTTTATTTAGTAACTTAAGATCCATATTTTTTTTTCTTCTATGGACGGGACTATATTTTGTTTTATTTATTGCCTATATGTCATACCCATACTGTATGCAGTAACCATAGTCTTAATGAGCGTATAATAGGGTTAGGCGCTATAATCAAAACCTTTAACTATAATTTTTTTCAACCATTGGGATCGAGAAATTATAGAACATGACTGAACAGGGTGAGTATAAAATCGTGGATCAAATGAAAAAGGGCGATAGTTGGAGTTATTTTCAGTAAAAAGAGTCTCAACTTAAACTCCTTACCCTTGTCCACGATTTTTTTGCCACCCTTTATAACGTGAAAACTTTCAAGTTCTTCAGAGATACCAAAAAAAATTACTTCTGCAAATCCCATTGTTTGGTTTTTCATAATTGTGTTTTTATATCATTCTTCTTCACCAGTTCTTTAACAAATGGTACCAAACCCACTACTACTCAAGCGACGGCCAGAAGCAGAACAACTGTTCAGTGTTGGAGCTAGAAACCAGTCCTACTGGGATCTACCTGAACCAGTCCAGGGTCGACAGGGGCCTGTTCCACCGGTACAGCATCGGAAGACTGGAAATACCACCAAGGATCGAGGATGGGGCAAAATTGGAAGTAGCTTTTACGTTCCTTGATGCTCCACGAAGACGTAAGTATTAAGCGTAATCCATACTCATGAGAGTGTTCAATATTTGATAAAACTACCATTTATGATGTAAATTTTAAGGAATTATTTCTTGATGACTTTCTGGTTAGTAGGAGCTTTAGTATCAAGTTATATATGTCTATCAAAAACCATGAAAAAAAAAAATTACGAGTACGAGTACGAGACTCATGGTTACTAGCAAATTTTTTTATAATAATATGTGGTCATCCCCACATATCCACTTTAATTTTGTTTCAAGCAGTTTTTATTTTGCAAAAGATCCCTAAGCTTCTGCCAAATAAAAAACATAAACCAGTTTAAACTCAAATACAAATAGTAGAAAGAAAAAATTTAAATCTTAGATTCGAACCTGAAACTACTGGGTAAAAGCAGTTCAGTAGTTTAACCAGTAGTCGCGGATTTGAATCCTGCCTGAGGATTAAATTTTAAGCAACAGTTTAAGACACTTTAAGCTGGTAGACTCAAGGTTTAATCAGCAAAATCCTTAACACCTACTCAAACAAAAATAGGACATCCAAAATTATAAAGTCATTATGCAAATCCATATGATTTAAGGATAAGCTTTTACTGGTTTAGGATTGTATAATAATTCATTATCGGGTAATTTATTAACATATATCAAAATATAGAATCCCTATACTTCGTACATGTAAACTTACACTCAATCGAAAAAACACAAATTTTTTATATGTATCACCTTAACAAACAGCAGTTTGTCATCAAACTAAGGCTAACATCAGACGGACTGCACCACAGCAACCGCTCGCAGTAGCTATTCAACTGCATGCAGTTATCTGCAGTCAAATCTGACTTTGCGCAGTTGACTCCTTTAAACTCCTTAAAGAATGATTCACACTTCACCGTGTCGCGACCGGGCCATGCCCCGGCCGTGCGTGGCATGCGTGGCCGGGGCACGGTCAAACATTATGGTATAGTTTTTGTATGAAGTAATTCATGCCTGACCGTGGCTCGGCCGTGCCCCGGCCGTACGCCGCCGGGGCACGGTGTTGAAATGTCGGTGGGTATTGTTTCTTGGCTCCGGCACGGTCCGGCCCCTTATAACACTTATCACACACGCTAATAGCCCGGTGTAGCATGAATGACTGGCCCGGTAGGCGCACGGTGGACGTTCTACCGGGTGGAGCCTAGCCCGGTCGCGACACGGTGTACCGTGAATCATCCTTTAAGCCTTCGACGTGACCGACGTGCGTCTTGTTCTTTCACTAGCTACCGCGTGAAGATGAAGTCACGACTGAACGAAGTTGAACGTAAAACTGCATGCAGTTGCACTACGTGCGGTTGCTGTAGTGCTGTCCTTCTGATGTCAGCCTTGGCAATGCTTGGCAATACACACCTGATGTGGGGTATTTTACACCTTGAACCAATTAAATATAAAACCGAAACTACTGTAATTGTTCCGTTGCCTCCAGATACTTTTTACTAAGAATCAAAAATGTTTTATTTTTACATTTCAGTAAAAGTACGAAAGTATCCATTCTACGTGTTGGCGACCAACTATAACTACTACGCTACCGTCTATACCTGTGAATACAGTCCTCTCATAAATAAACACTTCGGTAAGTATTATCTATTAAATGTTGAGGTATATTAATAGAATAGCATATTTTTGAGTACATCATTAACACGGTCATTCAATTGTAAAAAAAAGTTTCATTTTGAAACTAGTTGTCCCCCGCGACTTTGTTCGCGTGTTTTAGTTTCAACGGTTTTTCATTTTTGCAACATTTTTTATTTATGCTCCCCTCCTCCTATTGGTCGTAGTGAGATGTTATATAGCCTATAGCCTTCCTCAATAAACGGACTATCCAATACAAAAAGATTTTTTCAATTTGATCCAGTAGTTCCTGAGATTAGCGCGTTCAAACAAACAAACTCTTCAGCTTTATAATATTAAGTATAGATATCTGTAATACTTTTCTTTTGACAACCGTTTTGATCGGCAAATCCCGCGGCATAAGACGAGCTGGCAATCGGCTACACGTTGGCGATCGCCCCACCAACTGGCCCGCGATCGCCGTCGTTACAATGGTTGTAATCAGCAGTCAAATATTGTTCCTTTTTTTTCGGGTTTAAAAGCTAATGCCTTTAACCCACGCCGAGGGCACGGTGTAGGGATATGTCGGAGTTTCACCGACTAAAAACACGCCGATCCCCTTCTTCTGCCTAGGCCGGAGTCGCGGGATCGCTAGCGAATTCTCTGCGCGCCTCCGACGGGCCACAGTCCTGGTAGACTCCTTCCCAAGGGATTGAAAAACTGTACTTGTAAAATTTTGTAAGTGGTTTTAAATGGAATGTATTCTTTTTCCAGTTTACGTATGGATTCTCTCAAGAAACCAAATTCTGAACGACGTATCCAAGGAGCTTGCTATCAAACCTCTTTCAACAATCGGTGTTGATCCCAAGAAATTGGTAAAAGACGACCTCTCGAAATGTACTCCAAAATACTTTGAAGAGCGTCAGTCTGAACCTATGACCTTCAGGTACCCTGTACCGATACATTAAATATGGATTTATTAATATACAACTTTTAAAATTTGTTTTGTTTTTGACTTAGATATTAAGAGATTATTCCATAGAATGAATTGAAATTAAACTAGTTTGAACGGATTCTATCGCGGTTTATTTTTAGATTTTTGTTCCCGACGTTTCGACGCCTTTGCAGGTGTCATGGTCACGGGCAGACTGGCCCGAGGCTGACATCTCAATGTCTAATATTCGCGTAAACCTCAGAAAGCAATATGCATAGAATGAATGTTTATTTATTTAATATTGCTTTCTATAAATAAACTGTATATAAATATACTGTAAATATATTGTATGCAAGTTGTGCATAGGCGGACTAAATGCCTTATGTTATTTTCTACCAGCAAACCTCTGGATGATGCAGAGACAATGAACGGAGATGCACTATAAAATAAATGTTTGATATTTATTATCATAATCTATAATTCTGATACATGTCTAAGTCATAATTTAATTTGTCTTCCATCCATCGAGAATAAGGAACAACTTAGTCTTGGCACAAGCTTGCAATTTGGTGCAAATGTCAAATCTAAATACGGTCAATAACAATGATATCTCATACGGAACTAATACTGCGTTTGATAACTTGAAATTCTAATATACGCTTACGTCATATACGGTTTTAGTGTAAATACTTTTAACACACTGCAACGAAATATTATCTGAAAATACAATCTATAAGTTAATGAGAGTTTTATGTAACGATAGTTGAACATTTTTATTGATTGATTACAATGATAAGGTATTATCAATTAATTAATTGCCGACCATATCAGAGATCTTAAAGCCGTATGTGTTCGCTAAGGCTTCCAAATTTTTGATAAATATTTTTATCAATTTTAATTTATGATATTTCCTTTAATTGTATTTTGAGGTTATTGCACAATGCACATCTATTTCGCCAAATATTATGCAAACGTGCTAAAATTAATAATCACTGGTTTTCATATCTCAAACCTAAAACACCAAAAACATTAAGCAAAATGGTTACTAAATGGCTCCATAGTCTATTATACAAAGTGTCGTTCTGCTTCTCGTCAATTTTTAGGGGGCTATTATGAAAGATATAATTAAATGAAATAAAATTACGATATCTGCTCAATACTTAACTTACTTGTTTTTATAGTTATTTAAGTTTGACAAGTTTTCAGAATACACCACTTTCAAAGAACAGATTTGCTCCGTTGCGTATGCAGTAGGCAGTCTTTAGGTGTGTGTGTAAAAGAGCGGTTACAGTGCTGTATAACACGGGCCGCGTTTTGAAATGCTTGTCCCACACATGCCGATTTCCAAAAAATTTAAAAATTAAAAATAAAACTTACTTACTTTATAATTGATTCGTGTCGAGAATCATTAGCATAGTTATCTCCTTGAATTTGACAAGAATGCAAAACGACACGTAGTAGATCCAAAAATAATAATTGGATTAAAACAAGAAATCAATTTTATTTAGGAGTTCTTATTCAACAGAAAAACATAAATTAATCATACTTTGCTGTTTTTTTATAATTCCTGCATTATGGATTCTCAAATTTTTCAAACATTCAAATCACATGTTCTTTGTACACCTAGACTAGGAACAAGCACTTGTGGATCACACAAATGTTTATCCCGTGCGGGGAACGAACCCGCAGCACGTCGCGCTCAGTGGTGATTAGCGTGGTGGCCTACACCACTCGGCTATCCGTGCGGTCAAATGATTAAAGCAGTCTTAAATGGATAAATCACTCAACAGAACACTGAAAGTCTTGTGCAAATTACAAACGGCATTTTCATTCAATTTATTTTACTTCCTCTTTATTTATGTTAACTGCTGTAACATGAGCTGTCCAGTAAGATTTACACTTCTCTTCACTTTGTTCCACTGGTTTCAAGTATGCTACATTGGCATAGGGTATCGAGGTCAGTCGCTGGCGAGCTTGCTTCAGGACATCCTCTGGCAAAGTTGGCTCCCGTGATAGTATCCATGCTGAAACTGACTTATTCATATGGTTAACAGAAACGTTGACAAGGATGGCCACTAGGGCTAAATGCTCAGGTATTTTAGCGTGGAATAATATGAAAACAATTTTATTAGGGCATAAGTTGGTGCTGTTACAAGACGTGCTAAGATTACTACTAACCTAATATCTAGTAGTTAGTTACAATGGCAAAATTACATTATTGCAGAAAGATCCACATCATCGATCTGTGTGTGTGTATTCTTCAATTTTAATTCCTATACAATGCCAATGCAAAATTGATGTTAGTATAGCAGACAGATGAAAATGTTTTTTTAAACAAAAAAATACTCTCAGTAGAAAAAGCTAACTGAAATCAATTAACATTGACACTATTTTTTGTTCTGTTGTTTGTCTGCCTGCTTAATGAATAAAAATCTAGCATTAGCATTGTATTAGAATTAAAATTCGTTCAAGTTGCCGCCCAGGCTCTTGAAATACATTTACAAGCTGCCAATGTTACTTGTATGTTGTAATTGGAAGCGATGCTTACCAAGATAATGAACAAAAATTAAAGCAAAAAATACAAAATTTGTTAACTAACCAGGAGTAATGATGCCTTTAGATAAAACGAGCCAAATACAAGATAAAACTAAATAAAGCAGACTGACGAAAAATTGGAGGAAATAGGTCTTGTAGAAAATAGGTACTTACTATATTTCAATCTAAGCCCCTCATCATATTTACAGCCATGAAGAACGGCGTAGTTGGTGTAATCAGTAGTCACCACTGTCATCGGCATACCCACCAGATCTGACAACCAAAATGTATGTAAAGGCGGGAAATGTTTTGGAACATTAAAACAAAATATTTTTTTGACTCAGTTATGGGCACTACTGTTTGGAACCGAATATAGCATATCAGGTGACATGAGGATAGAGGATAGGCTAAAGGATAGGGGTAATATTCTTCTATATATTTATAGAGAGTTAAAGAGACAAGTATTGTGATTTAACGAACGGATTTGTATGCACAAGGTTGCAGGTTCGAACCCACTACAGGCAAGTACCAATGTGACTTTTTACATGTTTAGTTATATGTATGACATTGTGTGAGTTGCCTTGAAAAATATGAAACGTCAAACGGTACTTCTTAGATTTCATGGACTCTAATTGCTTGATAAAAGCCTCCGCCCCAAATGTCACTCAGACCTGGAGTGTTGAGCTCTTTGTATCCAGGTTTTATTTAAATGTAAGTAAAAATAAGTGAATGATTGAAAAAATACTTAAATTCAATAAAATCCCTAAAGCAACGCCTACCCCAGAGATGGAGTTTGTAGTATTTTTCCTTAGTTAATTAATGCAATATTATCAAACACTGATAAAAATAAAAATATACTTTTATCTATGGGCTTATTTCAATATTTAAGTGATAGAATAACGATTTCTGATTTCCGATTACTTTTTGATAAATCAAGTATTTTTTTATTACAGACTGTGACGTTACTCATTAAAATTAATTAATTATAATTGGATATACTTAATTGATATTTTAAATTATGATTAAAAAGTATACGGTATGATTTCCAACTTAACACTTAGCCAACTCGCAATAAGCAAGCGTAATTTTCAATACTCGTGTCTTCTCTACATGAGAAGAGGCCTGACATTTATAGGCCGGTATTATTTATAGCAACACTTAGGTACTAACCCATTCTACAAACTTTTTTATTCGACATAGTTTAAGAGCCAAAGCGTTTGGAAGGTACTTACCTATATTGTTCTCCTGTATTCTAAACACAGCTTCAGCTCCCGGAGTGTAACTAGAGTTCATATGGAGTATATACTGGATGCCATCCTTAACGTAAGCGTGTTCGATTTCCACGCGTCGAGCGCAGTACTGTACCCGCTGGTACGCGCAGGCACCGTTATTTTCGTACCAGTTGGGAAACCGCTCTATGACAAACCATTTTCCTGTGAACTGGAAAGTTAAAGAAAAAACCGAATTAAATTTTCGTCCAAAATTTTACATTAGTAATACAAATAGAAAATGACAAAACGAATAAAAAAAAGTTTTAGATTCTTATCAAGCTGCGACTTGAAGCAGTTCCGACTTGACGACCTCCGTGGTCGAGTGGCGTACACACCGGTTTTCAAGATGAGGTCTCGGGTTCAATCCCCGGCCGGGTCAATCTAGAAAAACCCCTTTCCTACATTGTCTCGGTTCTGGGTGTTTGTGGTACCTTTGTTGGCTCTAAATTCCATAACACAAGTGCTTTAGCTACTTACTTTAGGTTCAGAGCGAAGTATGTGATGTTTTCCACATTTATTCATTTACTGTTCACAAAAAGCAAGAGGCAGGAGGCACACGTGACGCGCGAGATCGGTTAACACCTTGACAGGTGCGTTGATCAGCAGTTCGTGTACGTTCAGCCTAACGCTTTTAATTACAGTTCAAGGTAAAGTGCAGACACGACAAATGGTGGTCCTTGTGCAGATAAGCATTAAATTTTAATTCTTAAAGACTTCAATAATAAAAAAACAAAGACTTCAATTGATTAAGATGATAATACATCACAAAACAACATTTACGATTTTAACATAATCTAGAACACTGGACCATAAACTACAATAAACAGATTTGGGAGTAAAACAATACCTACCTTTTCCACTTCAAAATACATCATTGGTTCCACTTCCGCACATTTTCCAAATTGCATCACTTGACCAACACAGACATCACTTAAAACCAATAGAAAATTGAATAAAAACAATTTCCAAAACATTTTATTGAGTACTTTTTTAGACGCTGCATTAAGAACAGCTCTGAAAATAACAGATTAGATGTACAGTCATATTTATCTTGGTGACCGACCGATAAGATTTCGTTGGATGACACAGTTATTATTAAAAAAAAAACATTATTTTCAATTCGGACATTGAACGAGTTATGGATAAATTGCGACGTGATCATTGAGTGGATGATCTATTGACGGAGATTAAACAACGAGTCGTTTTGCATTCTCGTCAAATTTCAGGAGGCTGTTATGAAAGACATAAATTATAATCTAATAAAATTACGATATCTGCTCAATCATTAATATATGCTTGTTTTTTTAGTTATTTAAGTTTGACTGTATTTCAGAATACCTATTTTCGAAGAACAGAATAGCCCCATTGTGTATGCGGTAGGCAGTATTTTTATGAGTGCGTGTAAAAGAGCAGTTACTGAAGAAATGCTTGTCCCATACATGCCGATTTCCGTAAATTAGATAAAAGAAAAACAAAAACCTACTTATTTTATTAGTGATTCGTGTTAAAAATCATTAGCATAGTTACCTCTATTATAATTATCTTTGAATTTTGTATCGTGTCCTCACCGTTGAGATTATGGTACGATTTGTTGGAACCGAAGTAGTAGCTACTTTAAAAAGAAACTAAAATGCTATTATTGTCATCATTTAGATTAAAATTTTATGTCTATAAACATACTAATGATACTGATGGTTATAGATGAAATCTAAAACAGAAAAAAATATGCAGAAATGATAAAGTACTAAATAGTTACAATCTTATGCAAACAAAGGTGGTCGACTTGGTTATTATGTCTTGACTAATAATAAACAAATAATGTATATTTAGATCCTATAACAAAAGAAAACCTTTGATTTTTTAATAGAACTGTAGCACGAGCTAGCAAAAACACTTATCTATTCAAACGGAGGAAGTTGATTTCCTATCGAATTAATAACAATACACCTTTTTTATAATGTCGGTGACAATGAAATGGATCATTATGGGTATTTTTTCCATGACACGAAAAAACTATAAGAAACATCCTTCAGCCTAATCTAACTACTTACGTTGTAAGTTGTTTAAAAAATAAACTAGGTTTTTTTTAATAGGTTTCTCCAATTAAAGAAAAAACCTTATTGAGATATTATAACCATAGGTATTTAACTGAAAACTCTTCTGAAACCCTGTCAAATATTCTAAGGTTCCACATAGACACTAAGGTTCCTTGTTCAGATGCATTTTAGTATTAATAAGATTAGAATGCAGTTAACTGCATGGATCGCAAATTGCTTTACATAATATGTTATAGTATATTTCAATTTGTGTGCCAAATGATGTTATTTCCACAAACAAATATTTTGAAAAAATCTTTATGCGAGTGAAAATAAAGTTCATTTTAGACTTACCAGTTCTATTGAAAAAGTCATCAAATTATGAAGTTGTGGCGCAAACTGAACCTAATTTAAATTACCTACATTACAGTTGTTTTTTTCTAAAACTCTTGTTTGTTAACGTGGCTGGCACACCCAACTGCTGGTTCGTCTCCCCAATGGGTCAAACATTTGTATGATCCACTAGTTTATTGTAAGTATAAGTATTGTGTGTGGGACATTAAAGTTTGGGAAATCTTCGCAACACACGGATTATATCCCTAATATATTCTCCAAAGCTTCTAAAATTCTGGATACGGCTTGGCAAAAGAAATCTCATCCCAAATTTTAAGTCTATTGAGTAAATCTCCCCGGAACTTCGAAGCTAACAAAAACCATTCTCTTTATAAGACGTGACTTTTTACGTCAGCTCTCAGTTGCATGCCAGCCTTGGCTGCCCTTGTTTGTCACGATGTTGGTCCAATGTTTGGTGTTGGCTGTCTTAGTGCTAAGTGTTGGCGGAGCTATGATGAATATGTCCTGTCCTGTGGTGACGCCGAGGGAATTGGACTGGAAGGCCGTAAGTTTTGTGATCTCATTACGCTGGTTCTAATGTTGTAAATGAAATACTTACACTCATGTTCCGTAAGTGACCTTGTTTAAACTTAATTCCGTTTAAATAACTTTCCATGAACTAACAGTAGATTGCATGGTTACCGAACAACCAACTTTTTTTCTGATGCACGTCCAAAAACCATTAGTTTAAAACAAAACCATCTTAGGGATCCTTTAGATAGATAACCTGATTATAGATATCTTGGAGAACAACGGTTCTTTTCTATAAACAATATTAAGTTCAAACTGATTAAATTCAAAAACAACATCAATAAACTCATGAATGGCATTTTCATTATCCCCTTTCGAGAACCATTTGAACCACCTTTAAATATATTTCCCATTTTCCTCAGCTTGATGGCGTCTGGTTCCTCTCAGCAGTGGCTACCGACGACATGCCAGTCCAAGGCGACTGCGCCACAGTACTCTTCGATCATCAGAACACGACCGATGTTTCTATCAGCTGGATCACCAACCACACTGTATCGTATTATAATGGATCTGTGGCCCTCATTCCGGACCCTAAGAGTAACAGTTCCGGTGATTTATTGCTGGTTACTTACGATGGTAAAGTGCTTTGTATATTTATTTAATCAATTTATGTACACGAGAGTATTCTTCATTGTCTTATATTTTTGAACTTTGCTACAAAAATATGATTTTTTGAAATAGTACATGGGTATGCAGACAGGGTTAGTCCAAATGAAATGACGGTTGATTTTGTTGATCATTTGGCAATTGCAACTGCCAGAGTGTAACTGGTTGGATGAAACGGCAAAACGGTAAATTTACAAGGCACACACAGAATACGGACCAGTACATGTGTACCAACGGGTAAACATAACAATATATACACATGTCGAAATATATTGATGTGAACTTCATCGATAATTTTCACAAGTTAACGTACACTGACTAAGTTAATTAGCAGATACAATACTAAAAGTGAACAGAATAGAATAGACAGACATCTTTATTAGCAATAAATGTAGGTACAATAAAGGTTATGGTCTGAAAATAAAATACAAGAGTGACTTCTTTTAAAATCACCACAAATTATCCTAGTATTATTTAGAAATACTAAAGCGCTTATTACACTATCCCAAATGTCACCTTAATTAAGTCACTGAATTAGGAAGCCTAAATGTCATGTCATAAGCATTTGTTTTGTTCGCATTTAGGAAGACTGCATGCGACCACACCTTTCTAAATTCAGGAACGATTTTATTTAGGTTCTGAAATTCAGGATAGTGTAATAAAGCGCAATAATGTAAACACGTGATACTTTTCTGTTCTTTCTACCCCATGGGATTTTCAGTTGTCTTTTAAATTAATTGAAAATCTTTATTTCAGATGATAAAATTGAGACGTACTCATTCTTGGACGTGAACTATGAACACTACGCGGTAGTGTTCGCTTGCTACAATAATGAAGATGGAAACAGCAGTACTTGTAAGTATTTTATTCCATTTATATAAAGCTCCTTCCAGATCATATCGTGTAGTATGATAAATTCTTTATAAATATCTTCAAGTTCAAAAAATGGGTTAGAGGTATTGTAATGCAATATTTGTTAGGTCCCTATTAAACGGACTTATGGTATTTCTGAAATAACTTGTATTTGGGCCTTGAGCATGCTGTTTATAGACTTGGCGATTTCTGTATTTGGGAATCATTAAACACATAGAAAATCATAAACATCCACTGGAGTGACAATGATTGCAGTCATTCTAAATGCCCCAATAAGCACAATGGGGAAAACAGAAGACAAAACCTAGCTATCTTAGACAAGTGCGAAATGTCAATTACGTTAAGTTTTTATTGCGAAGCCGGTAGTGACAATTTACCGGTTAACTGGAGGTCGTATGCGATGGAATGGAAAATCTAGTGATTCGTCCAGATGTCAATTATTCGCTCATTAGTGTTAACTGTTTTTACGATTTATTGACGCTATTGATTGGTGAACTAGTGGCTTCGTGGCTGGATTATGACGCAGATTTTTGGATCAAAATTCGTGTTTGTATACTTCAGATTTCAGTCAGAAATAATGTGTTTTGTAGGCAGGTCTTAAAACTATATCGCAAAAGGTGCTGATAACCAAAATAATAAAAAAAAATGTCTTAGAAAAACTTCACTTAGTCAGACGGGTTGTCCAGTTTATAACAAAAAATAATCCATTTATTTAAACAAGTACATGTATATACTTCTAAACTCATAATATTTCAGCGGCTGAATAGTTCTACGAGAACGAAAAAAATATCACTTTATTAGTTTCCGTTTCGTTCATAGTTTAATACCGGATACCCAAGTCTAGATAAATATCTTATCTGCAGCTATTATTATTAACTGCGTCATCAAAACTAATGTTTATAGGCCGTTTAGTAATAATGATGGTACTGAAGTGAAAATAGCCAAAGGAGGATAATTATAGTGTTTTTGAAAAACCACTTCGTCGTCTAGACGTAAATCTTATTACATTGACTGATCACGAAGCATTCATGAAAAGGTTCGAAATAATTGAAAGACAGTCCTCGATTTGAACACTTTTAACCCATACACATCGAAAAAGACACTTTACAAGACGTATAGAAGCACAGATAGAACTGTGAATTCTTGAGTAGACTAGAAAAAAACAGTTACTCAAAAAAAACTATCGTAGATTTACTTCGTAAAATGCATTTATTGGTATGCCTATGGTAGTTTTCGTGTTTATATAGTGATTTTAAACTTAGAATCCACATATGCTTTTATAAATTTACTATACCTACTTAGATAGGTACATATTCAATAATTATAGTTGCAGTATAATTGACGTAGGTATGTATAATTTTAATATTATATAACAGACTTATAAACTGTTAAAATCTGGTGATTTTTCCTCCTCTACAGATGAAATATGGAAATTAACTCGGACACCTCATCTCAAGGATACGGATGCTGTGAAACTCGACCAGGCGATCGCGAACTACAGCCTCCAAGACACAGTATTCTACACTTTTAATAACACAGAAGACACTTGTAGGGTGAACGGTGGTCAGCATATAGATAGTTCAACTTTAGTGCTAACGTCCGCGGCAGCACTGGCGCTATTCAGGAGATTTTATTAATAAATAGTTTTGTTGTTGGATGTGTCAATGAAAATATTACTGATATACTTTAGAATGATACGAAGGTAGCTAGTAGGGATGTTTGGTAACTATGTCTTAGCTGCTAGTGCAATGATTGCCAGAACCACAGTAGCAAAAAAAATTCGTAGTTACCATCGTCACAAAAAAAAAATGCATAACATCGTGGAGATTTTCTACGCAGAAGAAAAAACAGTAATTTGATTTTAATCATGAATATTTCGATGTTTGTAATTTGGTCTTATATTTATTTGGAGCGTTTTCTCATCGACACAAAGAATGTGGATTGTTATAAGTTTAGAGACAATTTAATTTAAATAAGCAATTTATTTATTTTTAAGTATAAGAAATAAAAAGTGTTGTAATAATATTAAGTGTTTTTCTTAGATTATTATATTTAAATTCCAATATTTTTTTGCGTAGTCAGTGAAAGTTTTGAAGATAATAAGCGTCACAAAATAAATTGAATTTATTGCCATCTATCAAAATAGTTTGTCACTAACATTGTTGCTGTTGTTCTGGAGACTTCGAGAATGTGTTTGGCCAAGGAATTCAAGGTGTTAAACATAGATGGCTCTTTTACTAAAAAAAATACTTTTAGAATACAAGTTGTAATAAATTAGTCCATTTGATTAAGGATTTATGACTGGATTTGGCATTAAAAGTTTAAAGTCAGAAGGTTCTATAAGTATTTTTATATTTCAATACTTTTAAATGGTTATCCAGTTTTAGGAGATATTCCATATTTTTTTAGATAAAAAAAATATTATTAATAAGCATCTAAGGTCACATATTCTATCCAAAATATGTTGTACTATTTTCTTTGTTACTTTGGAACTATGGACTTGATTAAAACTGGTACCTCTATAATTTAAGTAAATGGTTGCCTAAATCAGCTCTGGTAACTTTATAACCCGCCAAACTTTGAAGTTAGAGCCTCGTCGAGTTTTATAGATGTTTTTACAAAGCCACCGAATCCAGCTATTGGTTAGAGAGATTGCAGATCCGATTCAGTACCGACGGTATGTAAATTTCTTATCTTTGAAATGGTTTGGTTTTTTGGGAGAGTCGTAAAACGACTGACGATACTGTGTTCTAACGTTTGTAACTAATAACGTTTCTTTTTGGGGTTAGTATAAATTCAATAAAATAGATGAGAATTATGTTTATTTATTTATGAAACAGAAAAAAATACAATACAGTCAAAATAATAATTTCCTTTATTATTTTAATCTATACTGAATGAGATATGTTACTCAATCTGTCTTAGACAAACCGACGACTCCAACTGCATAACCGTATCTATTCCTTAGGGGCGTACTGACAAGATGAAATAGATACCACACAACTAGCATTATACACTCGCGAAACTCCATACATTTGAATTAAAAACTTGCTTCACAGTGTCCAAAATTTATAATGAACATTGTCAAAGTCGGTTATGACATGTAGTGAGATAAATCTAGATAGAATTTCGGGAGCAGTGACAAATCTCAATGGAAGCCAGCCAACTAGGCATAAGATATATCTACTAGTGGACTAGTTTGTGCTCAAATATAGGTTTCTGTTCCCTCAATTTCGTAGTTTGGTGAGACTGCAATCCAATGTGGCTTGAAAGATGAGATGCCGGACATGTTTGGAGCTGTGATTGTGAATCAGCTCTGAATATTGCTATTTAATTCCTATTTAAAGCAAATATTAGGGTTGATGTATCATTTATGATTACGAATGTACTATTTACGATTTTGTATAGTATTAATTCATAGATATAAGTATGATTATCAGTTGTCTGGTTGCCATAATAAAGGCTCTACCTAGTTTGGAATCTGATGGCATGGATAAACCTGATAACATAGGTATCTCATATTGCTCTCAGAGTATCCACGTTGAATGAAAAGTTGTGACATTATAGTGGTGATAATATTTTGTTGTAACGTAAAATTGTGTAACGTTTTTGGGTAATTATTTTGATGTTAGGAATCGTTGAGCTTGTAAACGAAAACTGGATTTGGTAAGTTTATGATGCCTTTCTCATTTTTTGTCTTCCTTCATATCTGTTTTCTTTCCCAATTTCATCACTATCATCTCCCTGCTCTGTTCCCAATTATTTGGGGCTGGTGCAATGCGTACTTCACCTCTACTTCTCGTCATCTCAGCGTTCACTTCTTTATTTCTCATCGTCTTTCACACAATCCATTGCCCTATTAAACAAAAAGTGCTTCAATACATATATTATTTTCGTAAAGCAAATTATAATCAGTTTATAAGTTAATTTGAGTCTCAGGAGGCCATAAAATGTTTTTCTTAAAAAAAAAAAACTATTTGGTCTATCTACAAGCAATATAATAAAAAACATACATCATACATAACTACATCTAACACTTAACTACAATTCCTCGATAAAATAATTCTCGCCGTGAAACTAAATAACCTAATTTCCTCCCCAAATGACTGAGGCCGATAATACTATTATTCTGACTCATTGTCGAGATTTTTCTTTGTCTCAAAAGAAAAATGGTGACCATTGTGACGTAACGAGGCCAAAAAACGCATTTAGGCTATTGTACTACAGAATTCTTTAGGGGACATCATTTCAAGTTATTTAAAGCGTATTTCCTAGGTAATATTTCGGTGTATCGTTTGTAAGGAATCTTTTTGGGGTCGTTTTTATAAGTCAGTGTTCTTTTGAATTGGTTCGAAATATCTTTCATTATTTCGGCAAAGCAAAAAAAGTGAAAATAGAAAATGTGGGCGAGGATAAATTATTATTTCCATATCGTTATTCGTATCTTTTCTTCATAAGATTTTTACAACTTGATTTTGCCGTCACTTATATGTCATTCTGTGTTAAAGCTTAAATCTTGGGCTTGTTTGGGTTGGGCAATTAGTTCTTGATTTTTCAATCTTAATTACTGTCTATGTTAAACCTACATTTTATTCTAACAGATTAAATGTTGTTGCTCTAAGCACCTCCTATGTAAGTGTTTTATTGTGGTTTCCACGTAATCTGCAATCACCTCGTCACAATGCGTTAACTTTGCGTCGTGGCTTACCTACCTACTTTATCTCAAAAAGAATATTTACAACTAAAACAGATCCAACAGCATGATGGTTTTTTTTGTCTCTAAAGTGGTAATAAAAAATAAAACAAATAAGGCTCAACTCATAATATTAGGACAGTATTGAAGCGCATCGAAGCGTTCATCTAAAAGTTAAAATAACAAATTCACCCTTAACTCAAATCGTATTTAATGATCATACGTAATTGTCTCTCTCTCTCTCTCTCATCACAGAAAGATTTGTCCTGGGTGGAATTAGAACCTACGACCTCCGGTTTAGTAGTCAGGGTCACTAACCACTAGACCAACAGGTCAGTCAATAACACATCGACTAAAAATAAAACCTAGGACCACAGGCTTCTTAAATTAATCAACATCAGAGTGGTCATTACAAGATATGATGCCCACATATCTTTCACAATCATACAAACCCTTTGAGTCTCCGAACGAACACAAAGTTAATGAAAACCAGGTAAGAGCGGTGTACTTTGTTTTTCCTATTTATTTTTATTCGTTAGCATGTACCAGCTCTCGGCACAAACACTAGGTGCACTGAAAAAGGATTAAATCGATCCAATTCTGTCCGATACCCTCTTTGGTACAGATTTTTCAGTTCCCGATGTCCGGGCGTTGGATATTTTGGTTGTATTGAAAAGATTCGGGAACGCAATTCGCGTTGATCTTGATTTTAATGTTTGATCATCTGATTTGTGGTTTGGCTTTAAAATGTGTGCAATTATATATGTATCTGTTAAAATAATGCTGGTTTTTCTAATTTAAATTAATAACGAAATTTACTTACAAGTTTTCACATTTATTATTTATCATGATATAAGTACTGATACAATTCCAGCAGAAATTGACACAAAAACTGAAAGGTTGTTACCTTTCAGTCTTTGTGTCGGTGAGTTCAATAATATTTAAGACAAAGAAGTAAAGAAAGGCTGAGAATGCTGGATAGTGGAGAAAACTGGATAAAGCCGGAACTTAGAGTTGGCGGAAAACAATGCTTTGTTTGCTATTTCGTCAATCTGGCATGTGTATAACAATAATTTTACAAACGTATCAAGGATAATCAGATCTGTAATTAATGTGCCGCAAACTAAATTAGTATGCCGCACTCAGAGATGTTGATCGATCCCTTAAATCGATTTGAGTAAGTTAACTCTCAGATTTTTAAAATTGGGTTGAATCGTTAATAAGAATTCTCTTAAGCGACTATTCACGTCTCTAAGTACGGCGATTAAACTATTCGAGACCTTAATTTTATTTCTCATGTTAGATTCCTAAACAACCAGAAAGTATACATGCGGGTTAGATACTAATAAACAACTGCACAAATAGAAGAACGAACGTGTAGCTAAATATACACATGAAAAGAAAATCAGCAATAACTCGGTTTCTCTTTGAATTTATGATATATCAGGTATAAAAACAGAATTGAATAAAACAGGGCACCATTACTTCCACGGTCATAATGCTTCGTTCTTTGTCAATGCAGCCGCGTGGCTGACTGCGCGCTTTGAACGAAGTGCATCGAACCAGTGACCACCCAGAAACTATGGGAAAAAATAAAATCTGGTATTTTTTTATCGCGAAAATTCTTTTGTTCAGACTCGGTTTTTTTGGTGACACGGAATGCACAAGTACGGATTTTGACGGCATTCGACATATCGAAATGGTTTTCGGGTATCAGAATTTTTGTAGAATTTTGATGAGGTCAACGCGTTCGAATGTCGTGTATTTTCAATATATTTTTCTTGCAATAGGTTTATAAGTTGCAAGGTTTTTACATTAAAGATAAATGTGTTATAAGGACATGAGTGGCTTACAAAACGGTTTTCAAGGTGTCGTCAGCTCTGAGGTCCTGGTTTCGATTTTCTACATTGATTGATTCACTGAGGTCCCCGTTTCGAACCTCAGATGGATCCATGTAGAAAACCTCTTTTTTACATTGTCTCGGGTCTGGGTGTTTGTGATACTTTCGTTGTCTCTGATTCCATAACACAAGTGTTTTAGCTACATACTTTGGGTTCAGAACATTGAATGTGATTTTGTCCACATTTATTAATTAATAACTAGATGATTTGCAATAAAAACATAATACTAGCTAACTAGCCCTACTAGTAAACAGTTTTTTTTATAGTGTATATAGTAGCTATTTTTATAGAATGTTGGTTTGCTCATAATTTACTAGTCTGCTAGCCTTGTGGCCTAATACTCAAAAATCAATCAGTTTTAAGACACCGTTAAGTCTCATGCTGTCTGGATAGACATTGAAGAACATCTTAAAGTTAATTTACGTTTCGTATTTGCGGGTTAGATACCTAAAGAGGCGAATTTTAACTAAGTTTAATATACGCATATGCTGTAGGAAGACCTTAATAATGAAATAAATAAATATTTAATCTACTAATAATCCTACCGATATTTTTCAAGTATATAAAAAAATAATAAAATTTTGTTGAGATAATCAAAATTAGACAGTGGGTTTAAAACCTCCTTTTTTATTTCCTATTTTCTGCAACAAACAAAGCAAGTTACAAGATATATATTCTAAAATTATGATACAAATATTCCACTTCAAAATGAAATAACAACTAATAAAAATGTGCTACACAAGGATAAAAGCAATGGTCCTATCAATTTCGCATCGAGTTTTAGTTTTATCAAACGAAATGTAGACGTATATTTTCAACACACACGTTTTTTATGGAAAAATAGTTATTAAAACTTGTATTCCCCACGAGACTCGTTGCTGGCGGGGCAGTGACAAGTTTTCCGGTAAATATATTTAGTTTAACAGCAGTTTCATAACCCGTTGGAAGTTCGCATACCTTTTGTAAATGGTAATTTGATAGACCATTTTAATAAGGAAAATGAATAGGTATTTTAGTAGATATAAGTACTTCATTATAGTTTTCAACTAAATTGGAAAGTAAATTGAAATGGTAAGTAGATCTGTATAGAGGTAAATATTGGTTTTATTTTGTAAACTATTACCTTTTCGTGTCTCTTAAATACATTAAATATACTGCGATAATACATGCTATTATTGGAATAAAATCAGAAATTAACCATATCTTTTTGTCTGCCGTCATAGCTACACTACAATCGAATAGTGTGTCTGTATGTTCACCTAAAACTTGAAAACCGTTAGCCCAATTAATGAGATAAACTGTGCACACATGTAAACGGCGACATGACCACTCCGACGAACATAGTTACGTTAGAGCCAGATAGTGTAGATAGTGGTAGATAGGTTCAAAGAAATGTTTGAGAAGAGATCTAGATTATGCTGCTATAACCAACAGTGTGGGCTGACATAAGACAAAAATTATCGATAGCTAAGTAGTCATATTGACATTTTTTAACAATCAAAAAAGGGTACCGTATAATACAATCGACACTACTTTAAATCTCTAAGTAATTATCTTGCCTCACTCGCACATGGCACTTGCACGGGCTGGCGATATCCTGCGAGCTATTTTAGCGAACAGTTAAAAGTAGTACTTGTTAGGAGCTGTCGGCTGCAGCTGTCTTTGAGCGACATTAAGTTAGGCTTAGTTACTTTGGTGAAATGTATGTGTTTGGTAGATTGTAGTATATTATACATTTTAGTTGTATGTGCACTTCTGAAAATTTTGACATCATTTATTATATTATATAGAGACTGTTAAACCGGAGGTGGTGGGTTCGATTTCCGCCCAGGACAAATCTTTGTTTGATGAGCATAATCATTTGTTCTGTGTCTTGGTGTAATTTATCTTATACGAATGTATTTAGAAATATATAAGTATAAGTATGTTTATCAGATGTCTGGTTGTCATAATACACAGTTTCTGCCTAGTTTGGGATCAGATGGCCTTGTGTGAGTTGTCCCAAAATGTTGTATCATATTATATTATTACAAGTTTAATTTCATGTCTCAATCTGCGATGGCATATATGTCTATCTGTGAAAAAAAAGGCAATTTTAAAGCGGTAATTGAAAAGCTCTTTACAAAAATACGGTATTAATCCTAATCATTAAATAAGTTAGAGGATTTAAGCATTACTTTTCTATTATTGAATAAAAGGCCGATTGTTTATAATTAGAAAAATATACGATATGTATTAAGACTTAACGAATTTATTAACCAGTCCACTTGTAAATCGGGTTGCTTAAAAAAAATCTAAATCCTACGTTTTTTGCAAAATATTACGTAGTAACTTCCTTTTCTTTTGATTTTGTGAATATCGCCCTTTTTTATATTATGTATAACACAATAGTTAACGTTGGTCGTTAATACAATAACAATTGACATCCTTCAAACTCTTTAAACGCAAACGAGCACATAAAATGAAACGCATGTTAAAAAATTCCCCTTTTACGTGTTATTCAAAGTAGGAATTGTCGCTAATTACACAATAATCCCCGATAAACACGTGTCAAAGTAATCCCCATTTTTATTCCGGACGTAATCCGTTTTATTTACGTTTTGGCAAAGGCAAACACGTTCCGTTGGACAATTTACTGCTTAGCACCCCGGACTTACCCACGTACGATACCCTCGTATGCGATGTATGGGTCACTTTGCTTTTTTTTTATCACGAAAAAAAATCGGATCCCTATTTCCATTTCGTCCGGAAAGTTTTTGTATATCGAAGTTGTGACGTGGGATCTGTTGATTGTTTGAGTGTTCTCGATCGGTGTTTAGTCTGTATTTAGATTTATTTTGTGGGTTCTTTTGTTTTTTATTGTTGGTTCATCTTGTGGTAAACTACTAAAAATTTTAATAATTGATGTAGTCTACTTGTACATACGAATCTGGGACCGCGGTCCCGGTCCTAGATTCCCGTCGACCCATAATCATCATCAAAGGTGTTTTATCACTTAGGATTATAATTTTTAATAAACTGGGACACCAGTAATTAAAAAAAAAATGGAAATTCATAATTTTTTACAGAATCTAAAACTACTTTACCTACATAGGATATGAGAATTGAATTCCAATCCGATAAAACAAAAGCCAAACAATCAGCCTTCCAATCGCGGCTATTCTTTCGATTCTATTAATCAAAATTTGAATTAACTTCCACACAACATTCGGTACATACTCTTAACAAGGGTACGAACTGTCACCTGTCAAGTGAACCAATAAAACGTCGCCTGAGTGCAATCCGAGTGCGTACGGCGGCTGACGAGGGCGCGACGAACGTGCCCGATCGTGATTCGAATTTTGAATCACTTGAAGACTGATTTCATTCGGGGCCATATCCAATTTGTGTGTTACCTTCATACTTTATGTACGTTTGTGATAATAATGGATGCGGTTTGCATGATTAAAAAGACTTGGTTTAGTTCTGATTGAATTCAATATAGAGACCTTTCTTTACTCCAAGTCCATGTTAAAAAATACAAATCAGGAGGAGTCAGAAATTAGTAAATGAACATATTGACAGATCATGGAATTTTCTATAAGAATGGTCAAACACAAAAAAAAAAATATTAAAATATATCTCTACCATTCTAGGTGCTACAGACCTTTTTACGTATATGTACTTTTTACACTACGTACATACTTTTGGATATTATTATAAAAAAAATGAGGGGCTAAGTGTAATCCCGGTTTGCCCGATAATACAGGTTAGGCCGCGCTTGCCGCGTTTGGTCCGTTGATGGTGACTATTTGTAAACATACCTAGACCCAGAGAAAAGCACGTTAAGCCGTTGGTTCCGACTGTCATACGTTGATCTTTGACAGGCATTAAGTCATTACAATTCTGTCAACGAGTCTGTCTTTGGGATACTGTGTTACCCAGTAAAATGGGTTGTGTAGGTCAGATAGACAGTCGCTTCATGTAAAATACGGTATTCAGCTGAATCCGGTAAGACTGGAAGCCGACACCAACATTGCTTGGAAAAAGGCTAGGCGGAAGAATATAACATCAAATTTCAGGAGTCGCAAATGTTCGGTTAATTTTTCATTAACACCCAAATAATTACAGTTTTATCACAAAGTTACTTCAAACACTGGATATGGTAGTTCGCCTGTCACCGCACAGTTGATCAGCGAGTAAAACACAAACGCGAACAATTAGGTTTAAAATCACCCTCATTAACATAATCAGATAATTCTCTGTTGCTCGATATATATGTAAGTACTACATAAAGCATGGATATTGGTTTACTAAGTAGGTAATATACAGAAGGTTTAGAACTTTTAGATTTTTTTTTGTAGATTTTTTAGGTATGTAAATATACTGTTGCTAGATAAAAAACAACAAATATTTATTCAAGTAGATGGATTTATAATTTAAAACAACCATTGCTGCAAAAAAAACCGACAAAATTCTAACACAGAATACATTACATTATTTAAAGACGATAGATTTAACAGTGGTTCAGACTAGACCATGGAGCGGCCCTGTTAGCCCTTCAGAATGCAAACTACGAGCCATCGGTTTAGCAATGTTGTAGGACTGATTTTACCAACGCTAGATAATTTTATCCGAAGAATAATATTGATTTGACACTTCTTCCATACAAATTCTGTCAGATGTCAATTTTATCCCACGATTAAAAATTAGAGTTGGAAAAATCAACCCTTAGCTGCCCATATTTAAAGAAACTTAACCTTAACTTAACTCTTAGAATAAGTATAATATGTATAGAAAAAGTTGAATCTACACACAGCTAAATAGGTTTCCTTAATTAAGGACAAGCTCAACTTTCGATAGGCCTTTCTGAGTGGAACTTCTGTAGCATGTCTTTTATTGTGGCTAGGTCCCGCATAATCAGATTACCAGCTCACAGATGACGCTGAACGATTTCGATTTGCATGCATAATGTGGCTAAGTGCACTTCCAGTCGCCGACATTTTGTACTGATTATCAGAAATTCGATTCCCTGTTAGGTGCAAAGTGGTTTCATTTGCTTCTATCTGTAATAGTCATATTTCTATCTATTGATGTAAATTGGGTATTTGACAAGAATTTTTTTTATTTCATTAAGGGCTGATTTTTCCAACGCCAGATAATGTTATTTGACGAATAATTTTGAATTTTTGACAGTTCTTCCATACAAAATCTGTCATACGTCTGGAAATATCAGCCCTACAAAATATATATTATAAACTATGTCGAATGGTAAAACGGCAGATTAATTACTTTTATATTGAACTAGTTAAAAGCATTTTAATATTGCCGATTAGACAGAGAGAGCTATATTATCAGGTGACGTCACCTTAGTAATTCTCCATACTAATCTGGAGTTGCCCGTACAAATAGACGTTTTGCGAAAAAGAGATAAAACATGCGTCACCTACTAACTTTAAAAGCTTATAACTTTTGGTATTCGTGTATGTTTTTGTGATTTTATTTCACAGTTCTGCTTTAAATTTTCAATTGTTTTACCATTATATTTATCCACTGAACATTGCTTGGATTGTCAACTGGAGACCCCCTCAGAAAACTAAAACAAAATCAAAATAGAATATAAAGGTACTTTCAAAATACAATTACTGGATAGCTTTTTTAAGCACTGTATGCAACATCACAAATAAAACCTAGTATTAAAATTCCGATCCGCTTATAGGATTCATTTTGCTATAAAAAGTACAATTCACTGAAGCGCCACATCGATGTTTGTCAAAAAAGGTTGTATTTCGTGTTATTTTTTTTAACATCGCTTGTTAAGGTTGACAGCTTATATCGACAGATTATATATTTTTGCAATTTGAATGCCCATGACGACATTTAATTTAAAGGCAGTGTCACTTTGTCAGGTATAGTTTTTACCCGACTGCCAACGGGTTCTGTTTTCTTCTTGTATTGTTATATTTCTGTCGTTAATATTTGTTTTTATCCATAAATAGTAGGGTATCAAGATTATCATCAAAGAGTTTTATAAATGATTTACAAAAATGTAAAAAACTTATTTGTTTAAATATAATTTGGAATTAGATAAGCTAAAATAAATTATAATAATAAAAATTAAAAAGCCTGCCTGCCTTAGCAGGTCTCTTAGCAGGGTAGTCACGTTTGTACGTTTTTAACTAATACAACTTGTTTATTCATAATTATAAATATTTTAACAAATTATTTTCAACTAGGTCCAAAATATAGCTATAATAAAATATATTCATTAAACATGAATTCGAAATATAATTAATAAAGTAATGGCATTCAATCATTGATGAGCATCTCTTACCGATCGTTCGATTTATAAATATTTAAAATTAATTCTGCGTTGAAGTTGACATGTTTCATTTTGACATTTTGCGGTATGGCTCCGAAACGGGGCTGTTAAATTGAATTTATGTGTTTGAAATTTATTGCAATTAATAATTTTCAATGATTTATTGGTAAACACTGGCTTGGTTGTTTAGTACAAAATTTAATAGAGATTTATTATTAAATTATAATATAATTACGGAGAACAGCGAAATATTTTATTGGCGTTTACATTAGCTTGATGTTACGCAATGACCTTGTTTTACGCAGATAAACTCTTGAATAAACTTTTGAAATTATTTATTAAATAGGTATTTATATACCTGTTGGTAAAAGATAACACTATAATGCCCGATTCCAATATTCAAGAAACTTCATCGAAAATTTTATTTTAAATTATTTTTTGGTATTTAGATCGACAGAACAACGGCTCTCGGGTCAGCTAGTTACATGTCAATAAAAATGAGGACTAAATACAGGTATACGGACTAAGGTAAAATCACACATACCCAAACCGAAAATAAAGTTGCCAGCACAAAAAACCACAAAACACGCAACAATAAAATCAGTGTAGCAGTCCGTTTAAAAAGATAATTTTAAAAAAGTGCAATTCATTTCATCCCTCAGTTTCATCCCCCATCTTTGAAGGGTCATTAAGCCAGGAACGTGTGGATAATGTCTTCCACTGAGCTTTGAGTGCTTTGAAACGATCGTTCAACTAAATGGTAACAGCAGTTAAATTTCGTTCCAGTTTTTATTGCGGCATATCTTAAGCATGTGGTGGCTGATGATCGTTGTTTGTGGAACGTGACGGCACATGAGCTTGTTGAATAGTAAGGTTGAATTAATTTGATAGATATATATTTTGGAATGAACAATGACATCTTCTTCTGCCTAGTCTTTTCCCAAGTTATGTTGGGGTTGGATTCCAGTGTGAGTACCGGATGCAGCTGAATACCGTATTTTATATGGAGCGACAGGCTTTTTTTTTGCAGGTGAAACTCTTTTATGAGCCGGACTCTTCTCCACGGGGGTGGGGATGCAAGAGTCCGGGCTTCCAGAGCTTTGACAAAGGCTCCGACTACTCCGGCAAAGCACCTGGTGCCATCCTTCGCCTTAGTGGCGGCGTTACGGGTCCAACCGAAGTCTTAACACCATAACGCCCTCGGCGACTGCCCGCTTAGTGGCGTTAGTTTTTATTGAATCTGTTAAACCTTACTTAATAATTATATTAGGGTTATGATTCTTGTATTAATGCTAGCATTTTGATCTATAACATTATCCTGTTTTTTTCCATATTTAATAAATTCAAATATCGTATCATGAGACACATGATATCTAATCATATATAAATGTCTCGTGATACATTCAAGACAAAACAAAATAATACAGTACACTAAAACAAAATACATTACGAAGTCACATATAAAATGTTTACAAGGACAAATCTTAACAATTTTATCATACATTTAGCTACACCAAAGCTTTTCCGTTCCCAAAAGGGAAAACGATCTTCACGTAAGAGTATGTTTGTATACAAGTAATATTTCCGTATCAACCGCTTTTAGCACAAAACGAAAGGGGGAAAACATCTGAAAACAGTAATAATTAACCGTCTGGAGCCACTTAATGACAGAGCTAAGTACAAAACTTCACTTCCAGAACTTGTAGGCGTTAAAATAACACTCTACGTAATGGGTCTTTTTATTAGGGCTGTTACTAAAATCTGTTTTACTTTAAAAGCTTATTGTTTATGAACATATTAAGTTATCGTCTAAATATTGCCTAAACTGAATCCACTGAATCTGTTTCGTAACTCGTACTTTCTAAGAAAACATAGTTTAAATAAGTTGAGCCTTACATGCACCTACATTTACGATAATATTTATATAATTTGCTGCCAATTGACATCTATACTTAATTTATAAAACTGAAGAGTTTGTTTGTTTATTTGAACGCGCTAATCTCAGGAACTACTGGTCCGATTTGAAAAATTCTTTCAGTGTTGGATAGCCCATTTATTGAGAAAGGCTATAAGTTATATAACATTACGCTGCGACCAAAAGGAGTGAAGCATAAACGAAAAATGTTGCAAAAATGAAAAACCGTTGAAACTAAAACACGCGGACAAAGTCACGGGGACAAAGTTAGTAATAAATAATTATACAAGGATCTAAACAGCACTCTTACTCTTCTATGCCAATGCAAAATTGTTATTAGTTCAGCGGACACTTAATTTGGTTTTCTTGAAAAACAAAAATACCGTCAACGGATTTGTTGTATTGTGGGTTGTTTGTGTGCCTGCAAAATGAATAATAATTTTGATTTGGCATTGTATTAGAATTCAATTGCCCCATGTAAAGACTGGAAGCCGACCCCAACATAGCTTGGGAAATGCTAGGAAGACGAGAAAGATTTTATTAGAATTAAAATTAATTCAAGAAAAAGCCAATACCAATCGCACTAACGCATCATCAAAAATTCTAATTGAACTTGACAAAATGATTATCCTAACGCAATCACAAAATAGCTTACCGACCATCATAAATAAATAACATTTCATCCCATCATTCAGCGATCGATAAATAATAAAATATGCAGCAGTGTATGTGCAGATTTGGCAACCCTGCCTCAGGGACCGACCGGAGTAGGGGCGCAAACAAAATACCGTTAATGCATATTCAAATCTGTACTTGGCTTTTTAGAGTTCCGTAGCCAGTTTGCCAATAGAACCCTTTTACTAAGCCTCCGCTGTCTGTCCGTCAACGGGCTGTAGCTTATGTTGAGTTGAAAGTTTAACGGAGTAAGTATTTCTATTGCCACTCAGACAACAAAAATAGCAAGTTGGTGAATTCCAAACAGGCCGCCATGAAAATAATAAAAGTAAATAGCTGATTCCAGGTATCCTTACATCATTACGCCGAGTGGGGCGGCGCAGGACCGCGCATGAGCGCGCTCTACCGCCCTAACTAGGGTCCTAGGCAACGGGTACGGGGGTGTCCGTCGTCCGACTATAGGACCCACGACGGGGGGCCGCATTCCGTGCTACGGGTGTGGCTCCAGTACGAGGCAGAGAGGCCGACGCTCTTTACACGTCGGTCTCCAATTATGATAGTGTAACGCTGGTCCCATTGGCCGGCGGACCCCGCGGTTGGTGCGCGACGAATTGCAACGACTTACCACGCACCAACACGAAACGCGGATGACGTAGCACGGTGGTTCAGGTTTAGTCAGTAAGAGTCTGATACTACCCGTTCGCTCCCCCGAGTGAGCGGGTGTCCATGAGGATTCCCCCGCCTAAACAAAAAAAAAAAAAAGGTATCCTTACATCATCCTGTGGGTGATGAATAGAATTATGAACTTAATGCCTGCTTCAGTCCATATTTGTAAAAGTATAAATAAAAAAATAAAATATTGTTATATCGTTTCTCCAAGTGTAAAAAAGAGTACACTCTTGTTCGATGGTGCAGAACCCATCGTGTACGTATCCCACTCGCACTTGACTGCTTTTATTAGACATACAGGGAAATGTTAAAGGTTACGTGTTTTAAGGCCCTTTTAAGTCAGATTTTAGCTTTAGGGTACTCCCACCCTCCAAGCGTAATATTTTTGATGTTCAGATAAAATTTTACTGGTAAATTGAGTTTGGAGGGTTAGTTTTGATGGTGACTGAAGATAGGGATGTACGGATTACTGTTTTGTTGGGTCGTTCTACATTTTAATTTATTTAAATTATTATATATTCTACCCTAAATTTATCGGTAAGAGTGGCGTTATGACCTCTCAAGCCAACTACGTGTGTTTTTAATATTTTTAAGTTTTAAGGGATCTCAGTAATGAGATAAAGAATGCACTTTAAAACTTCTGAAGAGCGAATAAACACCAAAATTTCCTACAAAGATACGCTACACAAATAAGTAATATATATAAAATACAATAAATATCTTTTGTTTTTTGTGCGGAACTTAACATTACTCCTAATTTCACTTACCACTCCTAAGTTTACTGACCCTCGAAAAAAACCTACTCAAAACTCTTTCAGTTAAAATATTATTCGATTATCATTAGTTCACCACCAATCACTAAACTATAAAACCTTTTTTAAAGATTTTCATTTGTTCGTCTTTCAGGAAGGTAGGCATTCACTCTGATGCAAGGTATCTAATGAAGGGAGCTATTGAAGGTGTCTATTGAAGGTCTCGTTACCATTGCAGTCACGTCTATGTAATGACCGGACGCTCTCCACTTATGAGCACCATGCGCTTTGAGTTTACTATTCATTCGAGATGTAGGGAGGTGAAACATGATTGGGTCTTGAAAGATGAGATTAAATATTTAATTCGTTGATTGGTCAGAAGATCGAACTAAATAAGAAATGTGTCTGTCGGCAAAAGTGTTTTATTTATTTTGACTGGCCTGTTGGTCTAGTGGTTAGTGACCCTGATTGCTGAACCAGAGGTCGTGGGGTCGATTCCCACACAGGACAATTTTTTATGAGATGAGCATGATCATTAGTTCTGTGTCTGAGTGCAGTTTATCTATAATATGTATTAAGAAATATATACGTATGTTCACTAGTTGACTGTTTGGCCGTGTGTTAGTTTTTCCAAGATTTTATTATTCTGTTTTTTGGAAGACAGCTTTATATTTAGAAAATGGAAATTTTTTTTTGTCTGTACAAAATACACACCCATTTATTTTTCTTTAAAATTGTATTCAACCAGCCTTGGTTATTTCGTCTTAAAAATGTAAAAATACCATTTAAATTTTAAATATACCTCGGAACACCTTCCCGGAAATGCGGTAGAAACTTTAGGGGTCCACTTTAACGGTTTTAAAGTATTAAGCCGACCAGGAGGTTGGTATTAGCACATTTTATAAAACGTTTTTGGCTAGTCTCATTTTCGATGCAAATCCATTGAGCTGTTGGCCAGTTTTTCGGGTTTTAACCCTGGAGTAAAAGGTAAGGTAGACCACACAATGATCGAAATATCGAGTTACAAAATTGAATCTTAAGACTTTGTAATAAAGATTATTTTAAAGACGAAGTGTTGTCTCTGATATGAGTTAGACTGTACAATGAACCGCATTGTTACCATCTGCGTGTATCGGGTGATTGAATGGAATTGAATGGGAGTGAGCGAATGGAAATCAAAGTGAAGTTGGAGTGTCATTCTCATGACACACACTGGACCTCCTTTGTCTGTTTTAACTACTTTGATGGACAAATTGTACGCTGTTGTCTCTTCTTGGAATTTATTACAAACTAGTTCAGTGAAGTAGGACTATTTGGAAACTACAGGTATACTTTAAACTTACATTAATGTCGACTTTTTTAATATTTTACGAACACCGTTTTTAAGTTAAGAATAAAATTTGATATAAATTATATAATACCTTTTATTTTAAAAAACTGTATCCGATAAGGTATAATTACCTCAGAGGTGATGACATATAGATTTTACTAAAATCGATTTCTTTTTTATTGATGTAGTTTTTTTTTAATATAATTATTTATAATATGTGTAATCAATAATCACAGTCTTCGTAACTAAAACTATTGATTTTGAAAACTTGTTTTAATTCATTCAATATTTAACTGTACATTAGGTAGGATTATACACTATTTTTTACAACTTGATGAAAAAGAAACCTATTTTTATTTGAAATCTATCAGTCGGGTAAATCATATTCAAGATTTGGCCTAAATATATCCTGTATTCTCGTTTCTTTTTATACACGGGATATGTATATAGATACTTACATAATCCGATACTTTTCCTCAGTAAGGCGATATCGATGTATGTTGGACTCATAACAGATACGGTTACAGTAACTGAAGCTCTATTGGGATTTGGCTTATCTTGACATAATATAATATATTTAAAAGTAGAGGAAATACGGTTTTTTTTATCAAATCTAAAAAGCTGTCTTTTTGTATGTTTACAAAAATTATATGTTATGTCTATTGTTATATTTAAGTAATATACATTTTGAAGAATTCTTACTAATATTATAATTGCGAAAGTAACTCTCTCTGTCGCGGTTTCACGCTAAAACTACTGAACCGATTTAAATGAAATTTGGTGCTCAGATAGTCTAGAGCCTGAGAAAGGACATAGGCTATAACCGCCGTTTTGCCGCGATAACCAACATCCATGCGGGCGGAGCCATGAGAAATATATAGTAAAATATAAATTTAGATTTATGATTAAATACTATCCTTATAATTGCAGTTTTTCACTCAAGATTAAGAGACGAACGATAGAAAATTTCTTGTTTCATCCAAATACACAAATTTGATAAAAAGTATTTGTGTCAAATTTCATAAAAATCAGTCTAATCATGTCCCTGTGATTAAGAAACAACCATAACTATTTAGCATTTAAGCGTTTTGGTGTCTAGACTGTAAGCTTATATTGTTATAAATAAATAAATAAATACAAATTTTAAGAGGGCTGAGCGGATACCAGTCCCAAAGTGAGCTGCCCGACTACGGGCAGCTACTATGTATTTCATCCTAGCAGAATCCTATAGCCAAGTATGACCTCTGTGTGATGTATTCCTGCAGGTGACCTAGGTTGGTAGAGCTCAATCAAGGCTTATCAAGGACAGAATTGACAACGCGCGAGTGATACCTCTGGTATTGGTATAGGCTGTGGTGACCGCTTACCATCAAGCGGGCCACATGCTTCTTTGCGGCAAGTAAGTAGTATGAAAAAAAAAACAAATCTTAAACAAAACAATAACATTTTTTTTTTCAACCCAGATATGATAAAAATCAACACATAAAAAAGAAAATGACGCCATTTTCATCGCCTTTTTTGTAACCCACCGTTGTATACACGTTATCAAAATAATAATAAAAATAAACGTAAAAAAATAATCTTTATACCCACCATCTAGACTACGTCTTAACTTCTCTATACACGAGGGACGCACTCAAATACTTTTGAGGAGGGAACTTGAAATACAACCTGCGTTTATCTGTTATGACCCGTGCAATCTGTACCCGGTTGTTACCGTAATCTATGGCTATTGCACTGCCATGGCTACCTTTATTCGTATTAAAAGTAAGAAAGATAACGCAGAAGGTTCATCAGAGTATATTTCAAAAGTTTTTATTATCAATTACGTTACATAAAACAAACAGAGAACTAAGTCAAACAGTTGAAATAAAAAAAAAAAATTGTCATTTTGTCTAACGTATATTTTCATTGCTATGCAGTTTAAGTTATACAACCTTATTTTTACTATATACTTAAACTAAAACCCATACACATGACAATAATCTCTACACAAAATTTCAAAACTGTATAATGAAACTCACAAAGTTACAAGCTTGTTGTCTTGCCTCGCTAAAATCCATGTTAACGGCGCGTGCGGTACATTTCAACAAAATCTAAATCATTGCAATTGATTCAGTTACTGATTCTGAACAAACTGTTTTCAGGTTAAGTATAAAGTAAAAAGGAGGTTGTATAAGCTCTGGTATTTACCAAATAAGAAAGTGCATAAAAAGGAAAACTACCTCAAAATGCATTTTTTGTATAGATATTTCGATAAAATCAAATTCTATTTTCTATTTCAAGCGGAACTGTCATTTAGTATTCCTATTAAGAACTCCTTGGAAGCGACCTAGTTTAAGCCAATGAAAATAGACCGGCTCCCTATTACATAATAAACTTTTTCTTTGGTTAAAGCTCAGAGGGTTAAAGAAGAATACATTTACCTTTTAACGATGTGCAACGATTTGATCCGATTTCAATCGGAACTAGGTACATAATAAAATGCATGCCCTGCTTTGGACAGCTGTCTACTACCATTTTTATTAATAACCGTATCTATGTGATTAGGTATGTATTTTTTATGTTAATTTTGAGACCGACAAAAATAGCGTGTTTTTGAATTTCGCTTTATTTTTCTGGGACAGATATTTTTTTCACTTTCCTACAAATTAACATATTTTTAGTAACTATGATTATATCAAATTTAACTAAATCTTTGTTTTAATTGTTTTTTTTATCACTGTATCACGGGTGTTTACACAAACATTTAATTAATTTACACAAATACCACCCAGACTTGGAACAATTAATTAAGGATCACACAAATGCTTGTCCCATGCAGAGATCGAACCCGCGGCACGTCACGCACTGGTTATTGGCGTGGTGGCCTATACCACTCGGGTATCAGAATACTACTGAGAATAGGACTTCTGTTTTATACGATATGTGCCACGGCTGTATCATTTTACTGCTGACGTCAACTTTTATTTAGGTAAGGTCGTAAGTAATTGCCCCCTCTCGTCCTTTGTTTTTCTACTCACTGATAAGTCTCTAAAAATCTAATCAGGATGGTTTACTTTACGAGTTATGGAACTGCAGGAGCCATTGCTCATAAGCTGGTAGATTATCTCTTTATTTGGTCTATAAAGTTACTGGAGAACTTTCATTATGGTATGTTGTGTGTTATTCACGTCAAGCAAGGCAAGACTTGGTAGGTGAATAAAACACAAATCTTCCGTAGATTTAAAGTATCGGGGACTTGTGTATGGTTGCGAATAGCGATAGAAAAATAATATGGGTTAAAAATGACAGGTGGAAATTAAAAAAACGAGAATAAAAGGTATCTGTGATACATACTGTCAAAGTTCCCATAACATGAAAACATTCATAAAAATACAAAATCCGTCCCAGCTTTGCACGCGTAGACTAAACATAAATGAAATATACACACAAACCTTTCTCTGAATCAGTCTATCCATTGGTGAAAACCATATGAAAATCCGTTTGGTAGTTTTTGAGTTGATCGCGATCAAACAGACAGACGCGACTGAGGACTTTTTTTTATAAATAGATACTAGTAAGTCATCCTACACACGTATTTGGCGCTCATTTACCTGGACATTAGTATCTTTAAAACAGGAGAGTAGTTTTCATTATTATTTCTCTTAAATTGTTTGTTTGAACCTAAATCACAAATGACAGTTATTTACTACCTTACAAGTATAGTCAATGTTTTACAAGATCCAAAATGAACTGTGACATTTTCCGGACAAATTGATTAATGACTAGAGATTCACAAATTTGACTTGAAAAATTGGACTTGCTTGTTTTTATCCTTGACAAGGAAATAATGCCTGATTTAAACATAAGCAACCGCCCACCCTTAATTTGCATAATGATTTTTCTCTAAAATTAGTACAGATAGGTACAAAATTGTTACTGTTTGAATTTAATTAAATTATTTGTAAAAAATACCGCAATTTTCTTAACATAAAATGTAGGTGCACACAGCAAACTAGATAGGTTGGCAGGCAACACTAAAAAGTATATTATTACTTATTATATTTCGCTTATGTAAGCGGAATATATGAAATAAAATTGTTAGTGTGGTCTGCAAATCTATCTAGTTCGCCGTGTGTAATTATAATTATATTAAAGCTTATAAAAATTCTTATTTAAAAAAATCTAAATTTTGTTGTTATTATGATTAATATCTTATTTTTTTTTATTAATGTGATAATCGTCGAGAAAACAGACTTGATGAAAAATTTTGTAGAAACAGGATTAAATTATACTAGTTAAGTATATTCTTTGCGATTATACTTTACTTAGGTACATATTGCAAATAAAAAACCAAGGGGGAGAGAGAGAGAAAAATTGCGTAATTAGGCTGACGTCTAAGATTCTTTAGAATGTACATTCCTTTTAAATGTAATGGCTACTTTTTTTAACAGATGTGATTTTATTTGACTGACAACGATGGTAATCTTGTACGAAATCTAATGATATTATTTTAAAAAATGAGGCTGGTATGTTATTTAGTCCTCGCATTTTGAGGTCTCGAAAACCTCCTAATTAAGACGTTTTTGATGATGCCTATCTCTTTTTTTTACGTGCTTATCCTATCTTTTTGACTACTCATTAGTACATCTTGTCAAAATTTTGACATTATCAGAGCTATCAGATTTTGAAAGTCGGTAACTGTGAAGGTTTAGGTATCTTATTTAGAATATCATAGAAGAAAAGGTCTCAGCTCTCAGTTTGCTTGAATTATATTGTTTTTGGGATTCAGACCTTGAAAACAACATGTGGCTGTTAATTAATTCAAAGATTTTAGTATTGTGATGATTTAAATGTATCTTTTATATGTAAATAGTTACTCAAAATTCCTTTAACAACTTTTTATTAAGAGAATAACATATAAGTTCAGATCTTCAAATATCAGAATTGTATCCCTTGAGCAACGTAGAGAACACAGAGACCAAATATTGTTGTTCAAAATTATAAATAATCTGCTTGATTCTCCGTACTTATTTGGTAACATATTTAAATTGTCCTCGCAGTAATACTCGGCATAGACCTACTTTTTATGTCCCAATATGTAAAACTAATTATTGTCAAAATCGATTTATAGCAAGAGCATGTCATGTTCATAATAAATTGTATAATCACATTGATATATTCGGCACAAAGTTAACGACTTATACAAATTCTGTAAAAGCAGTTATTGGTTCATCTCAATAGAAATTTATTTGTCAGTTTAGTTTTTGTTAGTATTCTACTATAGTGATACGTGTTTAAATAATGGACGCATGTTTAATCCACAAACCTATATTAAGCATCAGTGAAAACTTTATTGGCTTTATGTGTCATTTAACTGTATTGTGGCTTATTGTTATTGATAATGCTGTATGTTTTCCTGGAAAAAAAAAAAAAACACCAAGTTTGAATCATATATCAATACCTAATATTTTTAATAATTTCTTAGGCTTTTTAGATAGATAATGTTGCCTTGGAGTCAGATGTCAGATAAGCTGTGGGCTAAAACAACTACAGAGTGAGTCCCACATAACGCAAGATGACATCGCAGCAGACCGAAAAGAAGGTGGAGAGACCAACTTGACTCCAAAGTAAAAGTGCGTGGAAGAGGGAGAGAGAGGCCTTTGCCTTGCAGCGTGAAAAGACGGGCTTATTAGATATTAGAATATTTCTCTTATTTTTTTTTTCAAATTACCCATTCAGTTGATTCATATTTATTTTGTATGGTTTAGTTCGAGTTTTAGAACAGACCTCAAAACTGAACTCAAAACATATCCGCCATCATTACCGCGAGCAACTGCGGGCGATATTAGCTCATTTTCCAGCTATACCTACTTAACCAGCAAACCCGCATTATCTAACCAGTAGATAATCATCCGACATGTTGCTATTTTCCGACAGGAACCTACTAGTTTCGGTAAATATATTATGGTATCTATGCTAATAATATAGAGCTAAAAGAGTTTGTTTGTCTGTTAGTTTGTTTGAACGCCCTAAGCTCCAGATATCCTTTTTAGGGTTCCGTACCTCAAAAGGTAAAAACGGAACCCTTATAGGATCACTTTGTTGTCCGTCTGTCTGTCTGTCTGTCTGTCTGTCTGTCTGTCTGTCAAGACCTTTTTTCTCAGGAACGCGTGGAGGTATCAAGCTGAAATTCATATCAAATACTCAAGTCTATGGTCTCTTGGAGCTGTGAAAAAATCAAACTTCTAAGTCAACGCGATCAAAAGATACTCCCGTTTATGCCGCAAAATTCCGCAAATTTTCAAAACTCGCACGGGAATCAAAACCTACAGGGTACTTCCCGTGAACTCAGAATCTTGAAATTTGGTACGAAGTAACGTCTTATAGTACAGATAAAGGAAAAATTGCGAAAACCGTAAATTTTTAGTTACATCATATAAAAAAAAATATTTCTGATTTTTTTTTTTTTCATTTTGCAATTATCATACCATAACTATGACTCGATCGTAGTGATGGGTGAACTTTTACTTATATACCTACAGGTGTGTACGGAACCCTCGGTGCGCGAGTCCGACTCGCACTTGGCCGGTTTTTTGTAGTTGATAACTTAATTCTTGAGAAAGGCTATAGATGAGGCAAAGAGAAAAAAGACGAAAAGTGAATAAGAAATAGTCTATACGAAAACTAAGTAAGATTGAGTGCGATGTCATTGAATAATAATCCAATGTTTTTTTAATACTTTTATAGATTTATACAGAAGTCGTGGTAAGTTAGCGGTTTAACGTAGGTTCGAATCTATTACAGGCAAGTACCAACTGCCAATGTGACTTTTCTAAAGTTATATAATGTACTTTTTTAATCATCCCAAGACATCATTGATAATCGGTGAAGGGAAACAGAGAAGAAACCTGTTTTTTAAAAATTGGAATCTGTAAGCGCCAACCCGCAAGTGAGCAAGTGTGGTGATCAATGCTCGTTCCTTTTTTACATGAGAAGAGGGTACCCAACAGTGGGACATCTTATAGGCCGGTATTCTTATGTACAATTTAAATTCCCGGCCGGGAAATGTAGAAAACCCCTCTTCTACATTGTCTCGGGTCTGGTTGTTTGTGGTACCTTCGTTGACTCCGAATTCCATAACACAAGTGCTTACTTTTAAGCTACTAACTTTGAGTTTAGAGCAATGTATGTGATATTGTCCACATATATTACAAATTAAATGGTGGGTAAAACCGCGATGCGAGGCTTGTATATTATATTGTCGGTATATACTTCGACGCTTCACGTTGCGCTGCACAACTGAACATCCATTTGAATAATGCTGTACCATTTATTGAGATATTGGGATTTGAGTATGTCGCACACTAGATGCGTAACGATGGATAGCAAACTAGAGTTTGCAAACATAGTGAAAATACTATTTGAATTAAATAGAAATAGAAATTGTTTATTACGCAATTAGGAGAGGTATATACAACTTTAACACCTCAGTTTTTTTTTACATTTTCGTACGTGTTAATTATTTAAAATTAAAAACACGTATTTCTTCAGTTTAAGAATAAAGCAATCCTGGAAATTGCCTGCCCGTGGTTCCAAATAGTTCCATTTTACTGTCCTTTTAAAAGACTAAACTAGTTTAGCTGGGTTACAACTTGAATACAATAATATAACTTAGGTAAGTATTAAAAAGTAAAAAAAAATCTAAAAAATGCTAAAAATGAAATAAATGGACTGAGATTTTTTAATTGCACCATTTTATATGAAATTTATAGTAAAGGTGTGTAGAAAATATGTTTATTATACCAAGGACTTTTTTGAAGTACGAAGCATGCATATATTATACCAACTTTTTGGTTTTGATACTTATAAAAAATGCCTAGGTAATATCTATCGCATAGCTTTCAGTGTAAATAAAGGTTCTCAACTCTCTCCAAGTTTATGACATAAACAAGTAACATCTGCTTTGTCTTATTGAGTTTGGAACTCAATATTGACTCTCAATAGTAAATACGTACCTACAAATCAAATTTCAACTTGTGTGGATTCATAACGTTGGCGAGGATTTCATAAAAATATGACAATTTTTGGGTAAGTAGGAATATAAGTAGGTTGATATGTGAGTTCTGTTGTAACAAGGAAATGTTTCTTTTTAGGGTTCCATGCTTGACATGGAAAAAGGGAACCCTTATGGGATCACTTTGTTGTCCGTCTGTCTGTAAACTTTTTTTTTCTCAGGAAAGCAAGGTATCATGTTGAAATTAATATCAAATAAACAATAAAAATTAAGCTTCTTTATTAACGCAATAAAATAAACAGCTAGTTTTGTTTTTTATTCAACGGCACAGTAAAGTTTGTTTTTGGAAAATTAACCATGACGATCAACAAAATATGTATGGAATTCTCGGTGCGCGATTTAGACTCGCATATTTCCGTTTTTTAGTTAGAAAAGTTATTTAAACCTGCTATCTTTTAATTAGACAAGTAATCCATGTTAAAAAAAACTGGATTTTCTGATACTAAAATGAAAATGAAAATTCTGTAAATGAATTAAGTACCAAGTATGTGAAGTCCTTGATCGGAATTAAGATAGTCTTACAAATACAAATCGTTTATTTGTGTTTGCATTTGTCATGATCAACTTCTGTTCATCTAATCACCATTCAGTATGCTTCTTCTTCTTCATTACCATTTTCTGAATAGTTGGGATCGGCTTTTAGTCTCAAAGCACTCAGCTATTTTACATGAACCGATATCTGATCTCACAACCCTTTACTGAGCAATACAGCATACTCAAAATTTAAATAAAACATCAAAAAAAATATTCTCAATTATTTTTAGAGATTACAAAAGGAAATTAGATCGAAATTATTTTAGCCCCAATATTTTAGAGGTCTATAGTTACGACACCTGACCCCAACTGTTCTCGACGGCTTCAAAGTTGCTGTGGGCCTTAGGTCACTCTGGTCAGGTCATTAGGTCGACCCAAAAGCTTTTAGCTTTCATAAAGCCTATATTTTATTAACATATTATCAATAAAATTTTCGGTAACAAAGGATTTGGTTTTTAGTATGTACATTATTAGGTAACCTCTGTTCGTTTTCAAAAGCTAGAGCCTGTGCTTAGATTTAAATGAGTTTGGAAATTTTACTGTCAAAGGCTGCAAAGCTATAATTGTTTAAAGAGCAAAATATTAATCAACCTTTTTGCATTTCAAATACTTCTTTAGTTTTATAAACTTGTTAAGGACTGATTTTTCCAAAGCCAGATAATTTTATCCGAGAAATAAATAATTTTGAACACATTTCTCATTTATTGACAGTTCTTCTATAAAAACCGGCCAAGTGCGAGTCGGACTCGCGCACCGAGGGTTCCGTACACACCTGTAGGTATATAAGTAAAAGTTCACCCATCACTACAATCGAGTCATAGTTATGGTATGATATAATTGCAAAATGAAAAAAAAAAAAAAAAAAAATCATATATATTTTTTTTTATATGATGTAACTAAAAATTTACGGTTTTCGCAATTTTTCCTTTATCTGTACTATAAGACGTTACTTCGTACCAAATTTCAAGATTCTGAGTTCACGGGAAGTACCCTGTAGGTTTTGATTCCCTTGCGAGTGTCGAAAATTTGCGGCATAAACGGGAGTATCTTTTGATCGCGTTGACTTAGAAGTTTGATTTTTTCACAGCTCCAAGAGACCATAGACTTGAGTATTTGATATGAATTTCAGCTTGATACCTCCACGCGTTCCTGAGAAAAAAGGTCTTGACAGACAGACAGACAGACAGACGGACAACAAAGTGATCCTATAAGGGTTCCGTTTTTACCTTTTGAGGTACGGAACCCTAAAAATGGCCAAATACTGAAGCGTCAATTAGTTATTAGTCAATTTAAAGTGTAAAATAGCAACAGACACATTTAAGAACGCGTTAAAGTTAATTTGCCTTTCAGTATTCGTGGTAAAAATCTGTCAGACGTCAATTTAATTCCACGAATAAAAAATATCTGGCCTTAAAGTTGTTATTTTCAAATTGGATGATATATTTTTATTTTTTACAACTATCACTGGTTTACTTCTGGAAATAGTTTTGTGTATTATTTTAGAGTTATGTTCTTCGCTCAATACATAATAACTTAATAACTATACGTATGTGTTTATGACGTGAATTCGAAGGCATATCAAAAGCCTTGGAACAAAGACTACGAATCCATTTAATTAATTAAGATATTGTAATTGCGAGCTGCCAGGGAAACCATACATTATAATTAACTGCAAGTTAATGTGTCTTTAACATAAGGTTCATATTGTTAGCATTCTATTTTGAGAATACTTACCAATTTAGTTATGATATGCAAAAGGTACT
Organism: Diachrysia chrysitis; assembly: GCA_932294365.1. NCBI lineage: Eukaryota > Metazoa > Arthropoda > Insecta > Lepidoptera > Noctuidae > Diachrysia > Diachrysia chrysitis. The sequence goes on from OW028661.1 coordinate 9,062,225, forward strand.
CTGTCTGTTTGTTACCCTTTAACGGCTTAACGGCTGATCAGATATTAATGAAAATAATTAAAGACTTGGCATAAGTCTTCGATAGCGACAGCATCAAGAAAGTGCAAATTTTTGTCAAAAAAAAACAAACATACTCACTCTTTTTTAAAAAACTTAGACATACACGATATATTAACTAAAGGGCTTCTTGTTTCATCCTGTATTCCATTCTGTGTGTTGTATTGTAGGCATGTCTGGTATCCTCAGAATACATGTATCGTATCGATTGCCTTCAGATGTGCAGACTAATCGAGTTAGAGGATATCGGCGCAGTCGAGTGTCTAGCTTTGAATTATGCTTGCCGATGTGCGCTGGAATCATATCTTGTTATTGATGACAAGAATATGTTATAGGTCTTAATATGTTAAACAGTAGTTAAAAAAACAAATAATTTTCGAAGAAATCTAATAAATGATAATAAATATGTAATATCTGAACAGAGAATAAGCATTGCCATACAACGTGGCATTGCCGACAGTCTTTTGGGTAGAGTTCAAGTCGACAGTGATGATCGACAATTTTTTTTTGGGTTATTTATTAGTTAACAATTTAGTTTTGTTTTAAGTTTATATATAGTTAATAATAAATATTTACAAAATATTTAAAATTGTAAATACAATATTTAAAAATGTTTCTTTAGTTTTTTGGTGGTTGCAACAGGGTGGGTAAAAGTACATTAGTTGGTGCAATATATATAATTTAAAAAATGTAATTTAAAAAATTCAAACTTATAATCATGTTATTTTTTTATAAAAATAATCAGTTCATTTAATGATTGCAAAAAAAAATATTATTTAATAAAAAGGGATGCAAAAAATTTAAAAGTCTCTGATAGAATGGAAGTCTGAGATAATTAAACTAATCATTTCAGACAGATAGCTAACAGAAATAAATTTAAAATCGCAGCCGGTTTAAAGCCAGTTACAACACAAACAGGCACAAAGGAGGGTATTCTTAAAGCAATTTCCCGACCGATACCGCTTACCGCGTTTCGGTTTAATCTATTTTTAAGCCATAACTCTGCGGTCAAAAGGAAACCTTTAACCGCGTACCGTTAGCAAAGCTAAGACGCTGAACACTCAGCAAAATTCCACAAATTTCTTTCAAAATATTTTAATTTTAATAAATAAAAATATTTCACAAATAAAATAAAATAAATTTGTAGATAAACTCACTATAAGTAAGAAGGTGGATTTCAATATAGTGTTGAACTTATTTTTTTTTGGGTTTATAATGTTTTTATAGTTTGTTTGTTGACCGTACACAGAGTATCATCCACTTCAAAAGAAAATGCTCAAAGGGCGAAATTGAAAATAATATAAATTTCTTGAACAAAAAAAAATGGATTCCTTAGTTCCGTTTTACAAAGGCTACATTGGTTATTTAAATACAAAGTTTTAAGTTGTTGCTACTAAACTTGTAGGAACTATTTTAGTATTTGAGACGTGAGAGTTGGTAAAATAATAACTTATTGTTCTGCATGGCCAAACAAGAAGATACTAGATGAATTTTACGTTTAAGCTGGTCGCACATCCGTTTGTTGTCGAACGCATTTTTTTTGAGCCCACACTACTATATAAGTATTTACTCAAGTTTTTTTAATTATTTATATTATCAGAACTTTCTCGCTTGGCGAGAATACCGTTCTATAAAATATAACAAATATATAAAGAACAAACAAAACTAAAACACCATACTCAAGCACTGTGTAGACCAAAGCTAACTAACTGCCTCGTTGGTCTAGTGGTCGCAAGCGCGACTGCCGTGCCCGAGGTCTCGGGTTCGAATCCCGGGTCGAGCCAAAAAAAAAATTTAGAAATACTCAGTACAGCTCAGCTCGGAGTCAGGCAGTTAGGTGGTGTTTACACCCCCGTGCCTCGGAAAGCACGTAAAGCCGTTGGTCCTGCGCCTGATCTCTCTCCGGTCGTGTCGGATTGCCGTCCCATCGGACTATGAGAGTGAAGGAATAGAGAGTGCAACTGTGTTCGCGCATACACTCGTGCACTGAAATATCTCCCGCGCAGATGGCTAATCTCTGTTGAGAGAAGCCGCCGTGGCCGAAATTCGGTCAGGAGGACATTAAGACCAAAGCTAAGTAAACACCGAATGCGCCGGACGCGCCGCACTTTTACGTACAGCGCACTCAAGTAAGCGATCAGAATTAAATATAAAAACATAATTCGATTCCAAAATGAAATTTAATAAAATAAAATATATCATACTAGCTGTTTCTTACTGGATGTAGGTTGTCGCGGCAAAAAGCCTAAGTCTAATTCCTAAGCCTAAGTCTAGTAAAAGCCTATGTCCTTTCTCAGACTTAAAATCGGTTCAGTAGTTTTGGCGTGAAACCGCGACAGACAGACAGACAGACAGACAGAGTTACTATCGCATAAATAATACTAGTAAGGATTATATTAAATTAAATCTAATTATATAAGCTTAATACGAACCAGTTAGCATAAACATCAAAAAGTGAAAAACAAAATGATCTCAAATTATTCCGTTAAAAAATAAATTTCGTATAAAAAATATACAAAACAAGTAAAAAGCCTTAAAAGTTTAAACAGCATATTGGCAAATAACGCTATGATTGCCAAAGTTGGCAACAGGATGCGACACTAGTTATTAATATAGTGCCAATATACTATGCTTGAGATAGTTTGTGCCAGTTTAATGCAGAGCGAATAATATTGTACATAATTATACAGTTTGGAGTTTCTGGGGCGAAGCGTGGATTATGGGTTAAATAATAATACTCGCCTGAAAGTCTAATAGTAAGGAAATATTTTTAAGCAATTAAAAAAAGGAGCTTTATCACTTCAACTCGTACTTATGTAGTAGTACTTATATAGGATGTATTGTTGGCACCGACATAAAAAAAAGTTTTTCCCTGATTGGTTTGGTATTTGGAGTTTTGTTTTTGTTTTGATATAGTTAGTTATTAAAATATTATTTCTTAATTTTAAGTTAGTTTAATTTTTAAGTCGATATTTTTTTCATTATATTTTTTCCAGACAATTTTCTGTTGGAAAGAAGTCCCTAAGCCATGGTGTTTTTAATTTCAAATGATTTTAACACATCCTCCTTGACTGACGATACCTTAGTACGTCTAGTGCACCATGGAGAACCTCGCTACCATCCTTGCTCGACTGGCTAATCTCTACACAATGACATAAGGTTGTGTCATTTAGCTCATACTGATACATAAAAAAATAAAGATTTTATAGGACATATTTAAATAGGTATCAACCAATATATATAAGAGTTAAATACCTTATCACTTAAACTTTGTGTTACCCTCTCTAAACTTATTCAATTCGACAGTTGTGCAAAACTACATAAATATTCTTACCCAAAGTACGTACGCGATAATATTTAATTTCCGCCAAAAAACATCTCATTGAACTGACTACGTTATAGTAAATAGTTTGATTTTTTAGAACTATAGATTTTCTTTTGTTTTTCTTTCCGACCAGATTCTCTCCAGGATAAAAGATGTATTAGACATAGATATATATTCTGTCTGACACAAGTTTCCCATGAGATTGCCAAGGAGAGAATACATTGAGAATAATTGTAGTGGAGACAGAAAAATCTTTGTGTATGCTCCTTCGGGAGAAGGATAGTGGATGTTCCATTGAAGGTATCGGCTTTCTGGTTCGAGGAAGGGCTGTTAGAAGGTGTGGTAAAAGAACCCGATATGTGTGAAATTGTTTGTTTGAGGATTGCGGAAGATGAAGGACTGGGTGTTATGCAAATTCGGAGAGGACTATTTGTAGCTATGGTATGGTTAGCTCAGTTATTTGATTGATTGGAAACTTTTATATTGTTTTACTATTTAAAAGGCTAGTCGAAAACTTAGGGAATATCATGTTCTTCAAAGTGTAACCGTTTTCAACTGCAAGATCAAAACCAGTTTGCCGCTATGCTCAATAATCTTTAAAAAAGTATTAATGAAAATGCAATTATTTTTAACTGACCTTAAAAAAGGAAGAGGTTCTCAATTCGACTATAGATGAGATAATGATTTTTAGATGTCAAAATTCTTTTTAATTGATAATATACTTCACAGATGATCCCATACATATTTCATTGATGTCGGATTCTTTTTACATTCGTGTCTTTATTTTAGGAAAAAATATTATTAGAAGAGATCTGTTAAACGAGTAGATATAATTAGCTTCGTAACTAGATATATTTTACAACATCAATGTCGTAGTAATTCATCAACAATAAAACACGTCTTAAGTTTTGTATTTTAAATGAATGTCTTTTTCACGATATCAAGCTTAACTTAGTGATTCCTAACAGATTTCCCGAAAAATGGCATTCAAAAATTGCCTTGAAATATTTCACGCAGTATTAGGCTCAGGCTCAGAATTTTTGCTCCATAATCACCTAAAACTATCTAAAACCAATCGTGGTTTGGTGATCATTGATAAAAAAATTCGACCTCCACAGTCTAAAAAGTTTTAAAGGTCAATTTAGCAAAGCAAAATAATATTGCGTAAAAAGTGGACGCACAGGTATTTTTACAGTTGACTGACCGCTTTGTTCGTTTCATATCAAAAACAAAAGCCGGTTATAGAAAGTAAATAAAAGCTTTTTATCAGAAAGGTTTAGTACAATACTGGATTCTAGTGTTTTTATTGCGCTCCCACTAATAGAAAATATTAAGTTACTAAAATTATTAGGGGTATTGTTGTTTTTTGCACTGAAGCCGGAAAAGTTTGCCTCAAAGACTGTTTTCCGCAATTTTTTTTTTGTGTTTACGTTTCTTGGTAATTAAATAGACTACATATTTTAGTCATAGCCTCTGTCTTTTGATATATAATGACGTTAATACTTTTAGTGGCATTTTTTGTGTTAGTGCCAGTACATTTTATTTATCAAAATCTTTGAGTGGGATGGAAGATTTTATTCATATAATAGGGATGTTGACTGGGTATTAAAAGTAAGAATCTATTTAGTCCTTCAGTTAGACAATAAAAAAATATTATAAATAATATAAAATATTATAAATATATAATGCGTTTTCAGAATAAGCAAAAAAACTAAGTAGTAAGTAAAGATAAAACAAATCACAGTTCAAGGGTGGGGGGTAATGCATGCGACATTTCAAATCAATAATATTGTAGTGACTTTTTAGTTAGGTAGGTACGTAAAAATAGAAAACATATTTATGTGTCTAATATTTTTTTGTAAATAAACATTACAAGACTTTAAGAAGAAATTATAGTCAACGTTCCTATTACTGAAAATTCCAACGAATTGTCAATAAGGTAAAAATTCCAACGACTCACTCATATCGAACTGGAATTAGAAACCCATTAGAAGTGGAAACCTGTTAGCACCGGTTATTTCCTGAAAAGCCGGATATCTGCGAGTTCCGTTAAAGCTTTGCCCGGGTATGCACTGTAGTTCGAGACTATTTCGACGCAATGATTGGGCTTTATTTTGTTAAAATTGGACGGTTCTTCCTCCATTTTCTTTAAGGGATTTTTCTAATGGTGAACTTGATAACTATAATCTTCTCAAATGTTTTGTTTAGTATCATATATGACTAGGATATATGCAACGTGAACAACTTGCTAAATTAATTTAAATCTATAGAAGCTCTACTTAACATTTATTAAATATACAGGATGTTACCGTTGAAACTAAAACACGCGAACAAAGTCGCGGGGGAAAGCTAGTAATATTATAATGAAAGTATGGATTAGTACGTAGGGTAGGTAGTCAGTTGATGGGGGCAAAGCCGCGGGCACAGCTATTATATTATATTTCAAACAAATATTCCATTTACGACAAAAACATTCTCCTGTACTCTCTGCGTCTCAAAACTATGTATATGTGTAGATATGCAGTGTCCTGGACAAAGCGGTTCGGACACGGTCGCATCCGAGAAAAGAATGTAATGCTATTACCGTCAGCCATTTTGTTAATGCAGATGCATACACTCCCTTATGAAAGCGTGTTTTAGATGCGGCGAACGGTGCAAGTGTGAACGGCGGACAGTTTGGTAAGTGTCTAGGAGCTGATTTTACTAATGCTGGAAAATTTATTTACGTGGAATAAAATTGACATCTGTCATATTTTGTATGGAAGAACTGTCAAAAATTTAATATTATTCCTCGATTAAAATTATCCGTTATCTAAAATATACCTTAATTAAATAAGGAAAAATCGAAAAAAGAAAAAATAAAGTGTAGATAGTCAGGACATAACTATCACACTTCCATAGAATTGTGGTGATCTCATTACCATGTCTAATTTTTGATATTGGAAATTACCGAATTAAGTTCTTGAAAATTTTGGTCAGCTAGTTTTTCATCTGGTTTTTTTTGTGAATGAATTTATATTTAGAAGTAGTGCAGTTTCTGAAAATTAACTTTTTCTATGAAATTTTACCAAAAAGTCACTAAAAACCCTATCAAATAATATATGATTCATATAGCAACCCGATATTTTTAACTGATAATAAAGGTTAAGCCGCGTTCGCCGGGATCGGTTCATGGATGGGTGACCATTTATTAAAATACCGAGCACGTTAAACCGCTTGTCCTGACTGCCAAACGTTTCTCACAATCAGTCTTACAATGGGATACTGTGTTACCCAGGTTTCGAGGTTAGATAGGCCGTCGCTCCACATAAAATACGGTATTCCGGAGAATCCGGTAAGACTAAGAAGCCAACTCCAACATTGCTTGGCTAGACTGAAGTAATATACATTTAGTCACTTTAAAATCCTTTTAAATTCACCCACCGTAGCGACACGGAGGATGAAATAAAAAGCTTTCGAATTAATGCCTATGGCTGTCTGAATAATGTATGACGGATTACATTATCGTACTAGTTGTTTACCCAGTGTTCGCCTGGGTGCATCGCACTCACGGATTGTCAAGCCTTTGATGCACATGGATTTAAATGAAGCCTCCTTTTAAAAAGCTTGAGTGAATTAGGTGGAAAATATGGTGGACAAGTTTTTATGCTGTGGAGTCTGAAATGAGGTTTTATTAATGAATTTTTAGTAATGTTGTTACGCGATGTGGGAATGGAGTTGCGTATTTGTAAATGGGTTCATTTATCTTTCTTTTTCGCGTTTTTGTTGGTTTTGAATAAAATTTTGTTAAGATTTTTGTATGAACGTTGTGCAAAAGGGGAATTGTGTTTTATGTGATTCGTAATGGGTTGGTTTTTCTTTCAGTTTTTATTACACTTCTAAGTACTTTCTGGCATTATGACATGTTCTGTTTAATTTAACAATTGTGTATCGTAATTTTTTCTACAGAAAACTTTTCTGCTATTCTTAATTATGTTTTTTCTTGATCTTTATTCTTGATGTTATTCTTCAAACATTTACCTAATAAAAAAAATAGGACTAATCAAGGGAATATGTTTTGGTTGAAAATTCAACAATGCATTATTGCAAATTTCATTTTACACAATATATATATAGCATAATATGTAGGGGCATGCTCGTAAAAATGGCTGAATATTAAACTTGTAATATTGTGTTTTAACTACCTATAATAAAAACACAATTTCTCGACAGTCCAAGATGTTATAAAGATTTAATGAAAAATATTCCCCTTTTCAAACCTTACGGCTGTTTAATAATCACAATTCGACAAAGAACTTTCAAAATTAATTAACCTTTGCACCCTAACAGTCCTTTTCCACCCTTAAACATAAATAAATAAGAACTAAATTCGAATACATAAAAAAGTACCAATCCTTTTAAAATAGCCATAGTAGTTTAATCATTATCGGAATTAAAATAAGGTTGAAGTTACAATGCTCAATTGTTTAACCCTTCACTGTTTACGGCCTTTTTTTTAAAACAATAGATCTAAATCGCTATCGACTTGAAATTTTATTCGGTCGTTGGTGCCTTTAATAATTGAATAACTTCGTAGTGAAACCGTTGTAGGTCGCGTTAGAATTTCAGAAGGAAACCCATAAAATTTATCTCGAACTAAAGTTTTACGGTTTTCCAGGTAATAATTGATACGATGGCCGTCGTAAACCGATCTTTACCGGTTATGGGCGGACGAAGCCAGACGAATCGCGTGTCCACTAGAATTTCTCGAGCTATCGATGTGAACTCAAGGTAGTTTGTTGAGATAGTTGCAGTTTCAAGAAAGTTAAAGTGTTATTTAAAAGTGGAAGAAGACATTTGATCTTTTTTACAAATAAAAAAAATAATCATCATCCGCAACAGCACATTAAAACATTTTTTGCTAATTTCTGTAGTGCCCCAAAAGAAGAACAGTCTTTTATTTATATTTACTCGTCGATTCTTTGGAAAGCAACTTATATATGAATGACAATTTAAAAAATTATTTCATATTTATATGATATAAAATTTTAAAAAAAACAGTGGTACTTGGGAAGTACCGACGGAAGTGAAATCTTGAACAATAACAATATTTTATGTAGATACGTATATACAGTGTTGCGAATTCAATCGCTTTTTCTCACCTCAAAAAAGCTCAAGGCGCCAAAAGCAGTTTTCACTCAAAAAAAATATTCTGGAATAGCCAAGATATAACAAAAACAATTTTAGTAGGTATTTTAGTAAAGGATTTGGAACTGCAAACTAAACTTAAACACAATAAACACATTATAAAGAAACTAGCTGTCCCCCGCGACTTTGTTCGCGTGTTTTAGTTTCAACGGTTTTTCATTTATGCAACATTTTTCTTTATGCTCCGCTCCTATTGGTCGTAGCGTGATGTTATATAGCCTATAGCCTTCCTCAATAAACGGACTATCCAATACAAAAAGAATTTTTCAATTCGAACCAGTAGTTCCTGAGATTAGCGCGTTCAAACAAACAAACAAACAAACAATCTCTTCAGCTTTATAATATTAGTATAGATAAACCAGATAATCAATTAACCTGCAACTGACACACTATAATAAACATATTTTTCAGATCACACTATATTTTGAGGATGTTTATAAAACTGAAATGAACGCAAAAGCGACTTTTAGCTGCGGAAAATATTCAAATAGATATTTTTTTCATTTGCTTTTTTACGCGCTTCAAAATACCGAATAGTGTTTGTAGATATCAGTGTTTTAAAGTGTATAAAAATTCTTTTGGATTCCCCTAATAATATTTTACTATGTGCTTTGAAACGAGTCATTATTTATGTATATATATATCCTACTAGTGACAGTTATATTTTTTTATGTTTTTGAAGTTATACTTCTTTAGGCGCGTTATGAAAAAATGATGAGAGTGAAATTTTAAGATGCGCGCGCATCTGTGACACAAAATTAACAGTATGAAGTTGTCTGCTTAACCGCTCATTAAGTCTCGAAATAAGATGCGCGCGTCTGTGACACAAAATTAACAGTATGAAGCTGTCTGCTTAACCGCTCATTAAGTCTCGAAAAAAAAGCTACCAACAAAATGGAAATTGAACCTCGATATTAGTCGCGCATGTTGGTACGCTCGTCACCTCTGATCACTGTTTTCATATTTATAATATTTATCAACATGTTTCTAGTTTATACATTCACAACACGTGTTTTAGTTTCATACAAGTGCGAATTATATATGTGCTAATAAATTATATTCAGTAGTGATTTAAATTGAATATTTTGATTGATATTACTAACTATTTGTGAATATTAGTGAAAAAAATTGTGCTTATATACTTTTTCAAGTGCTCTAATATAATTGAGGTTAACTATCCGTATGTATTATTTATTGATATAAATTAAAATACTTTTATTGAAGTTATATGTACTTCTTTAGGCGCGTTATGAAAAAAATATGCAAGTGAAATTTTAAGATGCGCGCGCATCACACAAAATTCACTGGTTGAAGTTTTCCGCAAAACCGCTCATTAATTCTCGAAAACGATGCGCGCGCACACCGTCACGGAAAACCTACACCCTGAAGTTAGCTAGGTAGTCAACATTTTAGTTTTTCCAAACTATATAATGTTAAAAATGTCATATGTCAAGATGTCCGATGCCAGTTATAGAGTTTAGAGCTTTTTATACCAGTTTATGAGAAAGAATTTTATCTTGTTCCACACACTTTTTTTTTTAATCTAGTACCCCACATTGGTCATTTGCGTAGTGACCTATACCAATCGGCTCTCAGTGCAGTCACAGATTTTGTAAAGAATAATATGGCTGATGTTTTGTGGTGTTGAGCCTTAAAGCTCTACAAGTAGAATTGTAATTTGTAATAACAGCCAACTTTTTACCCGACTGTTAAGGAAGGGTTTATGTTTCGAAACAGGAATTTACGCGACAGTATTAAAGAGTAAATAATACCTTAGTGGCCTTATTCATAAAAACCGCGATGGAGCTTAACAACGGATTAACAGATTCTAATTTTAATCTCTATAGAAAACTTGAATATAGAATCTGCTAAGCAACCCCTAATCGCAGTCGAGATTTTTATTGATAAGGCCATAGATGTATTGATGCTTCGACGGACCATGGTTAGTGATTGGTGTAACCTGCAACGCAATAGTTTTACATGCTAGCTAACTCTTATATTAAACTAGCGACCCGCCCCGGGTTCGCACGGGTAGACAATACATTAATGAATTATACACACAAACCTTTCTCTTGAATCACTCTATTCATTGGTTAAAACCTTAATGAAAATACGTTTAGTAGGCTTTGAGTTTATCGCATTCAGACAAACAGATAGACAGACTTTGTTTTATAATAATATTATGTAAACGTATAGATAATAGATATACTTATTTACTTTTTCGAGTTAATTTAAACTTATATCGTATGAAATAGTTACTTAGTCGAGCACTTGACGTGACTACGTCTTACACCATTCTGCGAACAGTTTAATTCTAACGGGTAACTGGTAAGCGACAAAACTTGGTAACTAACAAGTTTGGGTAACGAGTTACGTGCATGCCAGTTACTTAGTTCTACAAATGCTTAGCTAGATTGGTGTATATCACTTAAGCTTTGCGTTTGTTTACTTATTCTATTATACTAATTTAAATGTAAATTAAAAGTCAATTTTTACTTACTTTATATTCTTTAAATAGGCACACTTCGTCAGTACTAATCCGTGTTTGATGTCTGTAGTTATTTATTAAACTACAAAGGATTTTTTTTGTGAAGAAAAAATAATTACTTCACAAATATTGTTCATCGATTTCAAAACTTCAGTACAAAAGTAATTCATAAAAAAAAATATGCTATGAGCTATTGAATAGCTTTTATAATTTGTACTACTAAATAATTCACGTAGCAATACTCATAATTAAAACACACTATGCAAGTATTGATACCATAAATCAAGAGGCGTTAGAAACGGAGTTCATAACATAGACATACCGTATAAATCAGATGTTAAAACCGCTTGGACGAAAAAAATTACATTATGAAAAACTATTTATCTATTATATAGAAATAATATTGGCCTTTAAGTGTCCCTCTGATGGACACAGGCCTTTTCATGTAAAAAAGCAACGAGCATTGATCACTACGCTTGCTCACTTCAAGGTTGCAATTTCAGATTCAATTTTTTTTCATTTTTTATTCAGATTTCCTCATGAAGTTTCCCTTCACCGATTATCAATGGCGTCTTATGCTAAGAACAGACTCATGGCGATCTCAGCACTATCTACATTCACGATATTTCACTCATCTTCATCATTGTTATCTTTCTCAACCGATACGGACGGCGGCTTTGGCACTTTGTGCTATAGCCAATTATTATTATAACCACGTAAAAATCGGATTACCAGATTGTTATTTGTCCTCTCCCATTTTTCTAACTATCCCTTAACTCCAACTATATATTAAACAGAATTAGGCGTTCCAGCCAACACTTCTCTACGTGTACTCCCCTCAAAAACACCCATGATTTACCTCTACACCGATGTCATATCTACTGGTTTATGGTCATAGGGACGGAACAGCCATGTCCTACCTATGATTTATGGTATTGCCAGTGAAAATAACCTACACGCTAGTTTTATTTATGGCGTGCTTGAATGTGGGGCTAGTTTTAACTCGGCTACACCTGAACCTACATGTAAATACAATGCATTCAATGATTGGTGGTGTAGTTTTATTTTTCAAACAATAGGTCTAGGTAGTTTATTTATTTATACTCGTCTGTCTATCTGTTACACTGTCATGACTAAACCATACGAACAATTGTGATGAAAGGTATATAATAATAAAGAAGTACAGTTTATAACTTAGAACAGAAAAGGTCACATTGGTACTTGCGTATATTGGGTTCGAACCTGTACAAGCGCACAATTTCATTCACCGAACCGTTTGTCATATTATAACCTTGTCATAACAAAAACAAAATTAATGTCAACTCCAAAATCGGTGTTCATTGCACGTTCCACTAAGCCTTCCCATTTACAACCCTTTTAACATTCACAATGGATATCGTACATATAAAATGATACATATATCTTGTCCTTTATTTCTAATGCCACAAAAGATTATCTACCCACCATTAATTAATTTAAGGGCTATCTAGTTTACAGTCCGGTGGCATCTTTTGTTCGGGCGGCCTATCGCTTCGCAGACAGTTTGTGAGCAAAGATTAAATGTAAATACGCGCAGAGGTGGTGTTTTTAAGTATATCAGCCTTCGTCGGCCTTGCCTGTGTGGGTTATCGTGGCAAAAAGTAACCTATGTTTTAACCCATTTCTTGGGATTGAAAATTATCCCATATAGTTGATCATCAGAATCAGTTCAGCGGTTTAGCCGTAAAAGCGTCACAGACGGACAAAGTTATTTTTGCATTTTATAGTAATGATTGTTATGTATAATTGGGGGATATGAAGAAGGAAGTGTTCCTTAGAAAACAGGAACCATAAAACTTTTTAGGAAGATAAGAAAATATGTAACATTACCTAAGTTGATAATTACCATCGCCTTTTCCCATGTAATTAATAACGTAAATGCTAAATTTACCAAAATTATGAATTTCACTCTAAACAAGAATGCAGTGTTAGCCACATAAGAGGTTGCAGATGTAAGTTAGGCAAACTGTTTTCAACTGTACCTAGTCCTTTTACCCCTTTTCGGTCAAATGTATGAAAGTAATAAGTCTAAGTCACGTGACTTATCGAAATGAAATGTCATATCCATACATATAATGTCATTTCAGCGATTTGTATTATCGTTAACGATTATAGAAATGTCACTTGGCTACAGGGGTAGATCAGAATATACCACAACATAGTTTGGCAATAAGTTAGGCAGAGTAAGAATTTTAATCGTTGTAGGTTAAAAATCCCCTGTCGTATCTATAGATGCATAATCTACAACTTAGCAGTCCTCGCATAACAGTCGTGGTACCCATAGCTTTGATACGTACAGGTCACCATGCCTCAATAGGTCTATTATACTATGTAATCATGTGTGTATTTGCTGAGATTGATTAGAAATTCTATCACAAGCAAACAATGTATCTGCAGTGTTTGTGGTCCAATTAATTATGACTTTTCAGCGCTTAGAGAAATTGCGTCAAAATAAATAATAATTAATATGTTTTGAGTCACCAAAGCGAGCTATCCAATATTTTTTGCGATTTTTTTTTCATTTGTTTTTATTTTTCAAGGGTTTGATCCATCCTACGTTATGCGTACAGTTGGATTGTAGAGAATTGCCGAAATAATATATAGCATAAATAAAATTGAAAAATGTTGTAGCCTTAAAACTAACGTTGTTTGTATAAAAAAACAACTTTAGGTAGGTCAACTTAAATGCCCATTTTTAACAAGCTAAACCTTTCATTAAAATAAACAAAGTTTATAAGATAATAATTTATGATATAATCAAATTAATTATCACTTTGTTTTGTAGGTCAATTGACGACCACAAAAGCGATAAAGGGATTTAAAGCAATCGATTTTAATTAAGTCCACAGCGTGCACTGTGGTATGTTCTTTGTTGATTGTTGTAGTCATAAATATCCAATATTTAGTACTACACCATTTCAATTACTTTAATGAGATTCTGAAGCAATAGTAGCAGTTGCGTAGGCTGCTACGAGATGCTACGAATCTGCTACGATATTAAAAAAGTAGATGCTATTTGTAGAACGTAGCGACGAAAACCTTAGACTTGTTTGATGTGCGTTGAAGATTGTTACATTGAAGATTATTGTGATCTTATATACCATTTCGACTAAGACGTAAGAAGTAGAGAGAGAAATTTAATCATCAGTCAGTGACCTCAGTAGCTTAGTTGGTAAAACGACTGGTGCATTGAGCCAATGGGCGCAGGTTTAAGCTCTGCCTGAAGTTTAATTTTTTTCTTTCTATTTGTATTTAATTACAAATATTCGCTCCGCGTTCTTTAATGCTTAATTAATAATAAAAAATGATAATAATGGTATGTATCCATCATCAACGCATAAAAACTGTCGCGTACCTCTGTAGGACCCGTCAAAGAATACAGTCGTGATGATATACATAATATACAATGATCAAATAGATATAAGCAAACTATACAATTTCTTCATCATCTATTCTATCTATTTTATTCTTATTAACACCAGTTGCATGAAGGTAAAAATGCCTATCAATATGTTTAAGAATACTTAGTACTTCTGTTTCAGTTAGGTACATTTACAACTTGTTTTAGTTGTAACCAAGTAAGTTTAGGTAACTAGCGTCCGCCGTCGGAATGTTAACCTTTGCTTAACTTGCTTTGTTTGTAGACGATCAAAAACAATTGGGATATACTGGCTGGTGAAATGAAGAACAAAGGTTTTTTATTTATTTAACAATTTAAAAATTGTATATTAAACTACCACACGGATTTTCATATGGTTTTCACCAATGGATAGAGTAGATAATTTAAGAGGAAGTTTTGTGTGTATAATTTATTTATGCTTTGTCTACCCATACGAAACAAGGGCGCGTCGCTAGTTATATTATAAAAAAACAAATAGAGTCCTCGCTGCATGACCAGAAGAACCCGATATTTTAGCGCAGAACTGGCCCCTGTTAGCCTTAAACAGCGATAAATGAGAATGAGGAAGGCCTTGGAAACTAACGGCTCATAATATAAAGGAAATAATTATTATTTACTATTGATTTGATTTGATTTTACGACTCGTGGTCGAGTAGCGTAAACACAAGTTTTCAATGTTTCGCTAGATCTGAGGTCCCGGGTTCGATGCCCGGACGTGTCGTGCACGTGTGTGTGTAGAAAACCACTTTTCTACATTGTCCCGGGTCTAGATGTTTGTTAACTTTGTTATCTCTGATTCTATAACACAAGTGCTTTAGCTACTTACTTTGGCTTCTGAGCAATGTATGTGATATTATTCACATTTATCAATAATTATTTATTAATAAGCAATTTGTTAGTAACTATTGGACTTAAAAAGTACAGGTTAGCTAAGGCTTAGAACACACAAATTCGCCAAAGTTTCTTTAAAGAATAGGGCACCATTATGTGAAAGTACTTGAATGAAATAAGGCTTTCTGAAGTAATTGTCTGTGTGTCAATAGTAACAGGCCATCACGTCCTTTGTTAGTGAATTGCTGAAGGGAAAAACGACTACAAACTTTTAAATGCGTGAATAGATTTACAAACTGTATCGACACTTTTATATATTTAGGGATTCTTTGGATTTTTTGTTAACGAAGTTTAGTTAGGGTTTGATGATGTAGCATAAAGGTATATACTTAAATAGATGATTGAAATACTTATGTTCTATTAGCTACGCCCCGCAGTGCCACCCGTGTGTTGATGAAAAATGGTGATAATTATGATGACGAAAGTAGCCTATGCGCTATTCCAGGTAATAAACTATTTATGTACCAAATTTCATTTAAATCCGTTCAGCCGTTTTGTATTGATTGAGTAACTAAAAACCATCTATCCATCCAAACTTTCGCATTTATTATACAAGTAAGATATTTTCAAGAAAATTTAGGTGAAAAGGCTAAAAAAACAAGTTCATTTTGTATTTATAAACCAGTTTGCTACTTGTCTAAATTATTTTAAAATTTAACTTAATCTCCTACCGAAAATATGTAATAATCCTTTTCTTCCTCCTAGCACTCGACAACAAAACAATAATCTATTCCACACCACACAAAAAATACCAAAATAAAAAACATAAAAATAGGCACACCATAATTCTCACAAAAAAGGGACAAAATATTCCCAAATGACTGAAACGTAACGCAAATGGAGACAGCTACTAAGGCTTGGTGACAAAAATATCGTGTAATAGTCGTCGTGAGGTATGTTATATATAAATATAGGTATATTCAAGACCGTCATACGGTCACGTACTGGCGTTATGCTGGGTCGTGTGACATTGCATGAGTTACTCAACGTCCCGAGATATGAATGTCTTTGGAGTACTGTGGCTATCCGGCTGTGTTCGTCGAGGTATCTGTGAAATTCTGAATGTGGTAAAAAAAAAGTATATTGTACTTAATAAGTAGTACATAACAGAAGTAGGTATAAGTTATGATGAAAATCATGAAAACTTAGCCTCATACAGTTTAGTACCCATCAGAGCAATGATTTTGATCTAGACAGTGTCTTTATTTTATTTAAGTAAGGTTTTACTGGCGTGTGGATTTATAATCAACGTAATAATTGAAGCTTGTAACAAATGTTTGAGAATTACAAATTGTAGGAATTTAATTATTATTCTTCTTTTATTTAATATAACTATTCTTTGAATAAAAATTTTACTATTTAATTATTATTTAATTCTTAACCTTGCTCTTAGTTTATAATATTAAAACGCCAAATCACAATGACAAATATAGAAATTGCCCGAAAGAGCAACATTTAGTTTAAAACATAAAATAATTGTTAATTTTGCAATAATGGTAATAACAATTTTTTTGTTACAAAACTTAAATTTTAAAACCAAAATTTCATGGTCACACTACACAACCGATTCGTTCTACGAATTACTTGAACTGAGTTGAGTACGTCACGGCTACTATACATCTATCAGATGCTTGATAAATATTGAGAACATTTACTATAAGAGAAACAAGAAATGTTAGACAATGATAATATAGGTCTTAGAACTTCAAGGGTAGAGTTGAGTTTCGCTTGGTTTTATTTCGTTTGTTTCGTTTGTCTAGTGTTTCAACTTTAAATTTTCAATCAATCTTGTTAACTAAAGTATGTTTTTATTTGTATGTGTCCATGTACTATTTAATTCAGTCGGTGTTTCTAATTTTATAGTACAGTTTTTTTCGCAAGTGAGTACTAATGGCTGAATACTCAAACGCAACTTAATTTTGAGTTGCCGTTAAGTCTCACGCTGTGTCTGTCACTTTAAGGTGTAAAGTAGAGACAGATAGATATATAAGAACGTCTTAAAGTTAAGTTGCGTTTGAGTATTCGAGGCTAAGACTTGCAACTTTTTAAAACAATTTACCTAATTAAAGATAGGTATGTAACAATTAACCTCGTGTAACTTTTTAAATGCAGCTGTTAATATAATCAACACAAGATTAAAAACCAACAATTTTAATTACAAGGCAAACTCTAAAATAATACGTCACACACATTAAGGCTTTAAAATTACGCTAAAATGGTTATGATGTTTGCTAAGGCACGTGTGGGGTACTTCTTATCAAGGAAAGCCGGTTAAATGTTGAATAAGATGGCGCCTAAACTAACAATATACGAATTAGTGTTGTAATCACATTAAATTATATTGTGAGAGTCATTTGGTTTAATAGCCAATTAGTTTTGAAATAAGTTAAGCCTTTATACCTTTTTTATGTATTTTTTTTTTCTTATCAAACTGTGCATGTATTGTGATTTTAGAATATTAAACGATAACAAGCTCCGTTAGTCAAGTGTCATCAAAAACCGGCCAAGTGCAAGTAGCAGTCGCGCAGTAAGGGATCAGTAACATTTTATGGAGCTCTCTTAAATATTTGTTGTGATAGCGGCAACAGAAATACAGATCCTGTGAAAATTTTAACACTCTAGCTATTACGATTCAGACAGACGGACGGATGGACAGAGGTAAAGTAATAGGGTCCCGCTGGCACTATTCGGCGAACCCTAATAAGCACATTAAATCTAATAGGAGCCATAAAATAAAAAGAAAATACACATGTTTAATTTTTTTTTTGACGTTTGTCAGAGTGTCGTTTTGACTGACAGATGGTTCTATTTCTAAATTCCGTGCTCGAATTAATTCTTAATATCGAATCTTTTAATGCTATGTCCTCTAGATCATCGTATTAAGGAGTCGATATTATTTGAAACACTCTGAACAACTCCTTAAATAAAACATGAATGAAGTTTTCAGCTACACTGGATTCCAATAACTTGTTCCCTATAGCTCCACAATAGCTGCAATGAAACTCATTGATCCAATCAAAACGAATATTGGCTGAGGTAACCACCATGTAACAGGGTAAATGCTTAATAAACCGCCAAATTGGACCCCACCCATCCTACAATGTAACAGGTGAAGTATACCCCATAAAATTATATTAGTGATATAAATGAAGGGGCCAGGAGTCGTGGGGAGCCGGAATTAAAAATATAAGTTTGCCAGGAAATGGTTCCTCTGGAAAGAGGGCTCTATCGTAGGACACTTATGTAGGTAGATGTATTAAATGGTTGTTGGTACCTGATTGGACAGTTTACAACTAATTTAAACTGTCCAATCAGCTAGCTCACTTTAAACGTCATTTTAGATCATATATCTTTTGATTCGTTATTCGTTAACGTGACGATCCGTCACTAGGCTGTCTCTCATCCGTTCGTAACCAGACTTCAGTTATTTGGGTAACGAACAGTTACATTTTTTTTTATAGGAACTGCTTTTTTTAACGCCTCGTTGATATTTTAACAGTTCGTTAAGGAAACGATTCGTTTTTTGTTTATTGGTCCCGGCCATAAGAGGTTTAAAAAGATATCCCAAATGTATTGACGTTTTTAGAAATGAAACGATATAAATGTGTGTCATTCAACAACTGAGAAGCCTATCTTAAGCAGACAAGCCAAAAGAAAAAAAAGCTAAAAGAGCTTTATTAGACACTGGCTTTTTTACTGGCAACGGGCTCGCCCGTTTGGGTGTCTAAAAAAGTAACTTTGTCCTTTTTTAGAATCTAAGCTTACCCCATACCAAGTTTCATCGAAATCGGTTTTGCGGTTTAGCTGACAGACAGGCGTACACAGTTATTTTAAAATTTATAATATTAGTATTAATTAAAGTTAAAAAAATTGTACAAAATTTTTGTCTTGATGTAAATAAATTTACAATTAGGGACCAGTGCAAAGTTAAAGTTTAAAGTTAAAGTCCGTGGTAATCAAAAGGAGTGGTCACCTTTAATGACGTCACGCGTCTTGCTTTTAACTGACCGTAAATCGTAGTTTACGAAGGCCGGCCGTCATAATTTTGACGATATAAACTTTACTATATTATTACGTATTAAGCAGGTACTTCCGTGTAGCTAGGATTGGTCTTGTAGCTGATGGACAGTAGGTACCAAAGTTGCTTGAATATTTGTAAATATTTTAGTATTCGCTGATGGCAATAATTTAAAAACCTATCACGTCAATGGAGACATATCCATACTAGTCCATACTAATATTATAAATGCAAAGTAACTCTGTCTGTCTGTCACGCTTTAACGACTTAACTACTAAATCGGTTCGGATGAAACTTGGTATGAGGTAAGCTTGGATTTTAAGAAATGACATAGGCTACTTTTAGCAGCAATATCCGACACCCAAGTGAACAGAGCAGCGGGCGACAGCTAGTCATATTCTGGCTGAAAACTGCCCACAAGTAAAAGCCAATGTGACTTTTGTACTAAAAATAATTGAAACGGAGCCAGTAAAATATATAAAGAGATGTTAGTTTTGTGTTATGTTGTTTATTGTATGTTTATTATATGTTGTGGTGTCCAAATTTAATGTTTTATTTTATAAAAAAAAACACAATAGATCTCCGCACACTATAAAGTATAAATAATGAATATTTCTAAGCATACGAAGTATGTTACAGGCAAAATAGTTTATCATAAATAACTTTCATCTCTTCCCGGTATAGCAAATTCAAATTTCCTTTGAATGCTTTCTGAGGAATCAGAAACGTATTAAGTTCTATATTACAGAAAAGTTTTGCCTGCTGAGTTCCTGGTACAAGACTAGTGAGGATTTTCCTGGTATAACATGTAACATCAGGTTTTGCTACTTCTGAGAATTTGCTAAAATACATACCCTCACTACTTTGGCAAAGCTTCATCAGGACTCCCTGAAGTCGAGTTATTTTCTATCTAACGGTAAATTACTTTATAGTATGGTGTATACAATAGATGGAGAGTATTACAAAATAAGTATGGCTAAATTGATTTTCATTTATTTAGATTTTTCCAAACTAATTTCAAGAAGTTTTTATCAGCGGCCATTTTTTGATAAGGTCTCAATTTTGTTTGGTATAAACATATAAGATAATCTTACTGCGTAAAATTAACTGTCATATTTGTAAAAATTTACGAAATAAATATTTTTCTTTTTCTTTTTTTTATTTTATTTTATTATACTTTTCATAAAATAAATTATCAATTTCATAACTCTCACTTGTGATAGGTAAATTGATTAATACATTTTATTGCTTTTCTTTACATCACAAACTGAATCCGCTGTTCGCACGGGTAGTACAGCAATTATAGCCTATGTTACTCAAGGATAATGTACCACTCTAAAGGAGAAAGATTTTTTTAAATCGGTCCTGTAATTTTTGAGTTCATTCATTACAAACATACATAACTATAAAACTTTTCTCTTTATGATATTAGTACAGAAGTCTAGATAGAATAGATGAGAACTAACGCATAATTAAAATAATCGTTTAAAGTAAAATCTAATTACATATTTTTCCTGCCTTAATTTTAAGGTTCCACAATAAATACAACACGGAAACATAGCAATCCTTTTGAAAAAACTTCATTAATGCTTTGTACGCAGTGTATCCATGAAAAAACTCATTCCGAGTTAATCCTCTATATAAAGAAAGTTTCCCGTACATTCAGCCGTACAACTAAAATGCACAGAGTTAAACTTTTTCGTCTAAATTATTTATTACGCTTCGTACTACGGTTTTGTGAGCTAAATTTTCATAGTTTTTTGTTTTAAAACTTTTTATATGGTCTCTGTGTTTTGATTATGTGTGATGTTATAATCTTTTTGTTTAAATAATTAAATTGGATTTATTATAATTATTAAATAATTTGTAGGTTTTATAATAAGAGTATCGTTGATATCCATAAAATATCTTGGGACAACTCTCACATGGCCATCTGATCGCAAACTAGGCAGAGCCTATATTATGGCAACCAGCTAACTGATAAACATACTTATATTTTTCTAAGTACATACATATAATAGATGAATCACACCAAGACAGAATAAATGATCATGCTAATCACACAAAGATTTGTCCTGGGTAGGAATTGAACCCATGAAATGTGTCAAGATCATTATTACACAGAAGTGGGTATATTCATAAGGGGTTACTTATACACAACACATACTTACATATAATAATTAAATAAATAAATGTAAACAACATCACATACATTGCTCTGAACCCAAAGTAAGTAGCTAAAGCAATTGTGTTATGGAATTCAGAGACAACGAAGGTCTACTAACACCCAGACCCTATACTGGTTAATGCAATAAACGGGTTTTCTACATTGACCCGTCCGGGAATCAAACCTGGGACCTCAGAGCTGGCGACACCTTGAAAACCGGTGTGTACGCCACTTGACCACGGAGGTCTCTGTCATGGAGGACTGGTCAAAATTGTAATGATTTATCGACTGCCAAAGATCAACGTATGACAGTGGGACCAACGGCTTAACGTGGTTTCCGAGACACGTAGGGATCTCGATATATTCACAAATGTTCACCCATCCACGGATCAATCGCAGCGAGCGCGACTTAACCTTTATTACTATACTATACTACTAGGGTATGTTTATTTTTATAAATAAAAGGCTTCGGTATATCGAATATATCGGATTCTAGTAACAGTTTAGTCCTGTTGTTTTATTTTTTAGATTGAACCAAAATAGAGATGAATTATTTAGTTACTCGCTTTGAAGTTTAGTTACATTTCAGTATTCGATTCTGAATGGCGTTTGGTTGTTTCAGCACTATTTTAAATCTGGGTTGACTTTAGTGGATTAAATTTAGGCAAAAAGGTGGAACTGTGTGTAGCTTGGTGTATTGAGTTAGTTCGAAGTAAGTTCGTTTACAACAAAAACATGGTCCCACAGTTTGACTAAAAATGCATTATAATTATTTACATATCTATATACTCATACTGTACAGACACACATTAATACTGACTTTGTCAAAGCCTTTATCTCAAAGTAGTTAGATAAATTAATGAAGTAATTGGTGTTACCTTAGAGTATTCAGAGACAAGTATACAGTACGCGTATCGCTAGTAGCCCTTTGTGCCGAGCGTAAGCAAATTTTTGGTGTAATTATTGCGCTGGTTTACTGACTTAATTGATTTTCCGTGTAACGACATGTTTATGCAAAAATATCGATGGTTTCGATAACATTAAAGTACTATTAGGTTTTGAGTTAGTTTAAATAAAACGGCGCTCTCTGTTTTGACTCTAATTTCACGATTTTACTAGTTCATACAGGTGCTCACAGTTCATCTCTGTTAGCACTCTATAGTTTAGCTATTTTAACTCTATGGTTGCTACTAATGTGCTATCAACTGTACAGCATATTTTTTGGATTTACCTCCATTTCATATCGATAGAGAACGATTACAGTACTATTAAACGAACCAAGAACTTGCATAGATAATATCTATGCAAGTTTGCATAGATAATATCTATGCAAGTTTCACGTATGCTGTTTGATAGGTACCTATTGTATCAAAATTTGATTTCCATAAAATAATTTGATATCAATGCATCGCTTTGTTAGTCACGATTTTTAGTTTTATATTTCATTATTCAAATTGTATTTGTTTTTAAATAAACGTATCGTTTGAAACTATCGATGCTAGTACAGAATACACAGACTTTTTGAGGTGGAAATAATTTGTGCAGATTTCATTGTGAATGTCAATGTATGTAAATGTACGTGTAGCCAAAAATAAAATTGTTAAAATTATGCGCGTGTTTTAATTTCAACGGTTTTTCATTTTTGCAACATTTTTCATTTATGCTCTGCTCCTATTAGTCGTAGCGTGATGTTATATAGCCTATAACCTTCCTCAATAAAAGGATCAAATACAAAAATATTTTTTTAATTCGAATCAGTAGTTCCTGAGATTAGCACGTTCAAACAAACAAACAAACTTTTCAGCCTTATAATATTAGTATAGATTTAGTTTAAAAAACTAAAGTAAAAATAAAATAAATATAAAAAGCGAGGATAATCCTCAAATAGAGAAACAAACAACACCACTGCGGTAAGCGAGTACAGTTACCACGGAGTATGTCGTAATTGGAGTTATTCGTATCATCAAAAAAGGCAATTAAAACGTACTTCGTCCATGTATTTCAAAATAGATTTCCAGCTGTTACGAACACTTGCTTCTTAATTTTTTCGAGCAAAAATTTTAAATTTGTCACTTAAAATAGAAACTGAAAGTAATCGATAACGTTATTTATAAGAGGCGTCAAGAATAAAAAAAATTATAATACCTTTATTTATTATTCAATTAGAGTTTGCTGATTATGGCTTCATTGAGGTATCGAAGATTCTTCCAATATCAAAATTAGACAGCAAGTTATTGAAGAGGAAGAAAAAAGAAAAAAAGTCACTGGTTTTAGTAGCAAAAAGAAATATTTTGATAACTTAGAATAGTATAATAGCTTGATAAATGAATATTTTTTTAAATCCAATTACATTAAACTAAAACAGAATTATTGTCGAAAATGTGGGTATAGGGAAATAGTAGAAGAGAAATCAACTTATTAACATTAAAGCTGGTAAGGTTATACACAAAATAATATGTTAACTCAATAGTTACCGACGTTTAAATCTGAGCGCGCTCGTATATGTAAAATTATTTACGTAATTAAAAGAGATAGCTATCATTTGCCAATTAAAAAGTTTACTAGTAAGTAGTTGTAGAATGCATGCATAACTGAATGATTTACTGACGAATCACTATGACTGTACGTGTTCATATATGAAGAGCTTAAAATATTGTTTATTCAAACATTCCATTCACTCCCTACTCTGTGGCATAACCTCACAAGTGCAATATAACTGATTCTGAGTACACGTTACTGAATTATTCAGATATCGTAAGTGGTGCTCTATATCCTAGACAGTATATGCAAGAATTAGCAAAAACAGATAAATTATTGATGTCTTTAAATAAATTTGTACCTTGTATTTGTACGTGTACTTATTATTGGTGTACCAACTTATTGTAGTTTTTTTATTTATCGGTTTCATTTTTATTTATAAAAACTAGCTATATTTTACGGGGTATATCAAAATATCGAAAATCTTTTTCTGTCTGTCAGATTTTTTTTTAATTATATAATTGCTAAATCACTTATAAGATTTTTTTTAATACTGAAAACTTAGATTTTGACATCAGAAAAACAGAACCGTCGAACACAAACAACTTTGGGTTCTAATTTTGCTAACAAAAAAAACATGACTACATAAAATTATCGTTTATTTTATCTAACATTTAGTTAATAACTAAGTCGTTGTGCGCGCTCTTTGGTATGTATAGACCATAAAGCTATTTTCTTTTTTTTTAAATCAAAATCAATCAAGTAAAATAAAGCGGTCTTCTAAAACTAATTTAGCCGTAGGTATAAACAAGTGATTCCGTACAAACAAAACTGTGTGAAACAGAATTCATTACGAATCAAACAACCGCGAACTTTCTTGTTTTGTTCTTCGTTACTCAAACCGTTCGTGTTACGTTTCATTACGGAGCCTTTTTTCCTTTGTTTTGTTTTTAATTTCTGCTCTTGAGATGATCGTGTTGATTCTAGTAATTATATTGTTTGTAGACAGTTTAAGTAGTATTGTATACCAAAGATTTCGTAAATACAAACAAATACCTATTTCTGGAAAATAGATAAGTAAGAAAACTAACCTGTATTTTTTGGACATGCTTTTTCTTCGCGTATCAGTATAGATGCAATAGAACAAGTCTAATCGGGATTTTGACCGGTATGAAAATTAAAAATCTATTTAGTCCGTTAGTAAGAAAGAAAGTAAGTTAGAAAATTTAAAAAAAAGACATAATTTTGCTTTTTTTTTCAGAATAAGTAATAACTAAGTATATACAGCGAATCACACGTTCCCAAAAAACGTGCAAACGGGTGACGTCGTGCGACATTGCAAATGGCATGGCAATACTGTATTGATACAGTATTGCTGTGATTTTTGGTTAACTTAAAAAGAAAAAAAAACTTGTCTAATTATTTTTTATTAATCTACACGACGGGAAATAAAAAAGTGATTAGTCAACATCCAGCCCACCCACACGCTCCACACTCCAGGCCACATCAGCTTATTAAAAAACAATATTCTTATTAAACACTCAAACTTACTTAAGCCCATCCATATTATGTGCCTATCTTATATTGTGTACATAGAATCAACTATTTGTAGAATTATTCCGTACTCCTTATTATCCTTATCCTTACTCGTGCATCTATCTCGTTTTTTCTCTGCAAAACCCTAAGGTTGACAGGCAGAAAATGCCTTCAGGCATTAAGTCCGCCTTTGTGCAACAATGTGCAAAAAGTATAAAATAAATAACATTGAGTGGAATTATTTAAAACAAAACGGTTTACTCACGCATATTGTCGGGATCGCCCGACTTGTTTCAGACTCAATAAGACTCCCTAATCATGAGCTGACGCGGCGGCGGCGGTGTCGCAAGTCGAAATGAACAGTTCGACTCTGAGACTAGTCTGAAACTAGCCGGGCGATCCCGATAATATGCGTGAGTAAACCGTTTTGTTTTAAATAATTATGAATACTCCTCACGAAAGTTATTATACAAATTGAGTGGAATATACAACATCCAATTCTAATCGCTAATCTAACCACTATTTACAAAACAAATGAACAAAGACGATAAAATTAATTAGTAGTACCGTTATCCATTCAAAACCCGAACAAAACAACTTAAGTTACTTTGAGCATAATCGATGTAAATACAGCAAATTGATTATTAAACACTAGGAGTCGGAATGGGCCATTACTTCCTCGATAATACAAATAGCCGCTGTCGATATCGCGTTATGGAGGCTTTCTTTATCTTGCTAGGGCTTGACAGGGTTGTCACTCGATTTCATTTTTTATGGCCTTTTTATGTCGTTAGGTCATTTTTTTCTTAACAGAATTTCGGATTGACTGGAAATTTGATTGGTCTGTGTATCAATAAAGCTTGTTTACACAAAAAACAACATGTTCGATTGTTTTACTTACAGTTATGAAAATACAGCTTACATTTTACTGAAAGTGATATTTAGGTACTCTGAAAGGATGTCACATTTCATACCTAACCAACAAACATTTATAACATCAAAGAAAAATAACAAAAAAAAATTTTTTATGAAGTATTGCCAACCCTACCGGCCGTGACATATAGGGGTGTTAAGCCAATATTAGGTATTAAATAGCAGCATTAGGAATTGACACCAATGAATAGTAGCTCGGGAAAGAAATGGCGATCCAGTCTGAGGGTATATTTTAAGAACTTTTTTTTGAGGGCGCAAATCGGTAGGATCCTCTTTAGTTAAGATTAAGGTAGATTTATGTCTGGTAAAGGCGATTAATTTTACTACTGAAATTTATTGTAAGGTTTGATTCAGTAGGCTTTTGTTTAGTTATGATTTAATTGGATTGTATGATGAACTTTGAGAATCAATTAAAGTATTTTACATTAAAATTGTGCACCTATAATGCAAATAAGTTTTTTTTTATTACAAGCTTTTAAATCATCTAGGATCATACTAATGAAGATAAATCATAAAAGCCCAAACACGATGAGATTACGTCGTCTAGTGACGACGTTCCTATAGCTACCTTTAGGACTTCATCATCAGATCAGCTCGAAAGTACCGTAATATATTAAATTTTTTATCATATGCCTAATAGTAAAACAAATACATATTATGGTAGTCACTCACTCACACAAACACAGACACGGTCTCACAATATTTGTTTTTGTTAGTCTCAATCGTTTTTTTTGTCAATTTTTTTCTGTCAGTCAAATTTCTGTAAGCTGTGAATAAATAAATATTGTATTGTGAGCGGATATGCATGCAAAATTTCAGCTGAATCGGATAGCAAAAATAGTCGTAAAAGGTTTTCCTTACAAACTAACTAACATTTATATTATATATTTATACTAGCTGTCCCCCGCGACTTTGTTCGCGTGTTTAAGTTTCAACGGTTTTTAATTTTTCCAACATTTTTCATTTATGCTCCGCTCCTATTGGTCGTAGCGTGATGTTATATAGCCTATAGCCTTTCTCAACAAACGGACTATCCAATACAAAAAGAATTTTTCAATTCGAACCAGTAGTTCCTGAGATTAGCGCGTTCAAACAAACAAACAAACAAACAAACAAACAAACAAACTCTTCAGCTTTATAATATTAGTATAGATATGAAAGGTGTTAGTTAAAGCTTGCAATAAAAATATAAAGGTAAAATAGTTATAGGAACTTTATAGTTTTTAATAATGTTACAAATTAAAAGTAGGTCATTTATTTTTTATTTACCCTTTAACAGCTATCATAGCACATAACGTAAGATTAGGTATTGCTTTATCTTATACAAGCACCCCGCCCTAGCTTCGCACGGATATTAAACAAAAAAATAAAAATTAAAAAATAATTATATTCTATGTCACCCGGGAATAGTGTAGCTTACCAAAAATGAAAGAATTTTTCAAATCGGTTCAGTAGTTTGGGAGCCTATTCAATGCAAACAAACAAACAATCAAATCTCTTTATAATATTAGTATACTAGTTAGTATAGATTAGATGTGGGTATAACGTCCTTAGTCAACAGGATAAATCAATTAGAAAAGGAACAATACCAAGATCTTCGCAAACTATACAAGGATATCTATAAATATAACCTAGTGAACCAGTTTCTACTCCACACAGGGTCCCACAAAATCGAAAGTGATTATCAAGTACAAACTTAATCAATCTAAGTTGGTAACGAGATGCCGCCGACAAACGATTCTGATACGTATTTACTTAAGATAAAGATGTTTTTTCAACATACACGATTTGTACAGGCGGTGTCAATTGTAGGAATTGAATAGTTTTACAATTATACCCGGATATGGCCCGTATTATTATGGAGAAACAAAGGAACAGCATAGTTCTTATATTGTTTAAAAATAAATGTTTTTGGTCAATAGTGTAATTAACTCTACCACGAGGTAGCAAAGTCTGTGCGGAAAGAAAACTATCATGGCGTAAAATGAAACTAACATTAAGATAAAATTTCTTATGCCTTAAAACAATTATGAAGACGGCATCCGAAAACATTATGTTCTAACAATTTTATAAATAATGATGTAACACTCTTACTATAATGACGCAACAATGTTTTTAACATAACAAATACGTTAATTAAACACAGCAGCGCCCTCTATCCCAAGACGGTTCTCTTTCCGCACAGATTCCAGTACCTAACTATCTCATAAAACAGCTCATGTTGTAAAATTAGTAAACTACTTTTGATTATAAACAATGATCTACAGCGTCAACTATGATAGAAACTTAAGTTTCGGTACAGTTACGTCGTAAATCATTTTTAAATTGTCTTTAAATGATTTCAACTGGGAATTAAAAAAAAAAAAATCTAACTTAAAATCTACTGAACTTCTGTAGAACATTTGACAGCTTAATTTGCTGCATTTTAACTCTTCTATGTCTTCCTGCAAGGAATACGGCGAGTTACCAGTAACCTGATATATTATTTTCATTTTAGCATTTGTTTAAAAAAAATGATATTGAAATAAACAGGTTTTTCGGAACAATAAAAAATACAACAAATCGCATTTTTTAAATACTGTTTGTTAAAAGTCACTTTTGCTATTAAATTTCTTTTTTTATCGGTTTATAATTCTCGTAACAATTTACGATATTGTATAAATAAATTTAAGGCTCTACAATATAAAACAAACAATTTAAAATCTGTTTCAAATAAAGCACGTCCTGTATAAAGTCATCTTTTCCAATGATTCGTTTCTGTTCTGCACCAAATTGAAAACGGCGCGAAGTTTAATGGAAAACGATTTCGTTGTTGTTATCTTTGACATTTTTATTATTTAAAAAAACCTTCTCTTTGTATATTTATGTATTATTTATTTTCCATTTTGTGAACAAAAGTGTCAGTTGGTCTGTATCGTGGTTGTAAATTGACCTTATTTATATGTTGGATGTAAATTAATCTTGATAATAATGCGTCCATATTGTTATTTGGTTATTTTGTACGTATGCTAACATTCTTCAAATTTCGATAATGCACAAATTCAGTGAACAATTATTTTGTGGTTAAGTTGTACAGAATATTTATTTTGTGGTTAAGTTGTACAGAATATTTATTTTGTGGTTAAGTTGTACAGAATATTTTTCTGAGATTGAGAGTCAAAAAAAAAGGCCAAGTGCGAGTCAGACTCGCGCATTGAGAGTTCTATATACGCTATTTTATGAAGCTTCTTTATTTTTTTTTAATTATTTTCATTATCTGTTGTTATAGCGGCAACAAAAATACAGACAGACTGGAAGGCAGTCGGACAGCGAAGGCTTTGTAATAGGATCCCATTGGCACCCTTCGGGTTCGGAACCCTGAAAATGTTCTTTAAAAAGGTACGTAGCACTTTTTATTCTAAGATGTTATAAACAAACAACTCACAGATTTGCTTGCCCTGTTTATATGCCCGTCCTTTTTAATCGGGACAGGTTTAACAACGTAAGAAACTAATCAGGTATTTATAAAAGCGCGTTTTTTCCACTGGCATGTCTATAATGTCAAATGAGATACTGCAAAAATATGTAAGGTTCCGTCGAATTATTATCTAAATCCATAAGCAAATATACAGTAAAATGCGATACAATTGTAGTATTTCTGTTACTCTAACAAAAGATGAGGGGTTGCAATTAATTCGGGGGTGAAATTACATAGGACGTGACTGAAATATCAGCACGCTGGATTTAAAACAATACGTTGAAACATTTTCTCAAAATTAACAAATGTTAATCTATATTTTTTTATGGTTTTTATAAAGACTTGATTGGGTTAATTTAAAGCTCACAACTTCTTTTATACAGGGTGTTACCGAAAGGTTATATATATCCAGAAGGGGTGAAGAGTTAATCTGGTATAGAGTCTGAAAAAGCCTACTTGAAATATGTAGTTTATCTTGTATATTTATGAATGTAATCAGCAGAATTAACTATCCTATCAACTCAGTGGTACCAATTGGATTTAAATGCATATCAACTACATTTAATTTGAGACAAAAAAAATGCATTCTCGCTTGGCGCAATACTTCAGAAATTGTGAGTGTTTTTTATTTTTGCGACCACAATAACAAAAAAATATATTTGCTTGAATAAACCAAAAATAATGTACAGTCAATATCTCTGGTAAAAGAAAACAGTGTTTTTATCACTCGACGTCCGAGTGGGATATTAAACAAGGGTAGCGAGGAGTGCCAATTAGAATGAATGTATCTGCCCAAACCGAACTCTGCTACTGACATTAAAAACAATGGGTGTGAACATTAGTAGGTTGCCTGTTACACCGATCAGAAACATTATCAATGTTCATAAGATATAAATTTTAACAACTTCCGTACCAATCAACTGGAATTTAATCCTTGCGTACCCGGTTATTTAATAACACTAATTAAATAAACACCGATGTAGGTTTTCCTTGAAATTAACTTTACAAACACATTTTTATTTGACACAGTCAAATAATTGTGATGTTAGAACCAGGTAGCTTTTAAGCTACGGCGTAGCTTTATAAGTGTGCTACGGCTACGAAAACACTACAACATTCAAACATAATATTTTTACTTCTAGATAAACTAACACTACGGTGTAATACATCCACAAAGTTTACCTAAGACACAGGAAAACACAGCGGGCGTTACGCAGACAGTAATTACACAGAACGATAGTTGTAACGAGGCGACGCGAGGTGAATGCTAAGCGTCCTAACTATCGCTGGAGATATGTTACATGGTTTGCGGTCTGACGTGCTGAGGTATATAAAGTAATGTTACAATGAAAGATTCTTTGGTTTAGTGTGACATTTGAGACTAACGGTCATCGCAGACAAGGGACAGTGGCGGACCAAATAACCGCGATGCGATCTTATTATGCGCTCTCATTAGGTAGCACCTTGTTCGCGTCTACCGCCAGGCAACGTGAGGTATTGCGCGGACAAAGTGCAAAATTATTGTAGTAATTTTAAGAGCGCACTGCAGATATTTTGTTCGCCACTGTCCCTCGTCTGTATAAGCCCCAAAAGTAAAAGAGGTTCGAATCCCGGATCTAGCCATAAATTACATTTAATTATTCTGCTTTGGTGACGCTGGGAATTAAAAACTGGCACCCTCTTAAATATCAATAAAAATGTTTGTTTTAACTTATTCTAAGAATGAATAAGAGCTGATTTTTCCAAGACCAGATAATTTTATCCGAGAGATAATTTTGAATGTTTGACAGTTCTTCCGTACAGTTTGTCAGATGACAATTTTATTCCACAGATAAAAATTAATTGTCGATTAAAAAAATTAAATTAAAAAGAAACCACTGGACACATATACCTAATAACGAGTAGCAAAGATAAGTTTAACTAGGTTTGTTTATTTTACATTAATAAAATTATTTAAAACAAAACGGTTTACTCACGTATATTTTCGGGATCGCCCGACTAGTTTCAGACTCAATAGGATTCCCTAATCATGAGCTGATGCGGCGGCAGTGGTGTCACGTGTCGATCATTAATAAATTAATAAAATATTATACAATGAAAAAAAAATACAAAGCCTAATTATAGACAGAGTAAACGAGTAAATCAATTGGACTTAGGTTTGGTCCAGGATGTCTAACTACATCTCAGTATTTCGACATCATCCTGACTTTAAATGAATACCTAGTAATAATAATGTACAGTTTCGATACCTACCTATACATTTAATTACAATATGCTAAATGGTGTGTACATAGCCTGTGATGAGCCTTGATCGGTCAAGCTAGAAATGTAAATTAAGTTAAGGTCAAGATTCGCCTAAATCAAACCTATTAGGAGGTTATTTGAAATGTATTCGGCATTGTTCATAAATTGAAGTGCTAATTTATATTCAACTATTGATTCCCAAGAATGGTTAATGTTCGAATGGTATAAATCACATGCAATAATTTGATTGAAACAACTTTCCATCGAAGTCGGTCATCCGGGAGCAAGATGGGTCGACGACATAACTAAAGTCTCGGGTCGATTCTGGATGAGACTGGCACAGGACCGGAGAGAATGGCACATGAAAAGAGAGGCCTATGCCCAGCAGTGGGATGACAAAGGCAAATGATGATGATGATGATGAATCTTACACATTTGTGTCTACAAGAGCGTTCTTTAAACTAACAATCAAATTCAAAATACGTACTTACATTAGTAATTTAATAACATTATTCCAAGTAAAACTTAGAACAAAGTTACCAAGTTAAATAATAAAATAAATAAAAGTAAATTTTATATAATTACCTTCCAATTAACTCCTCAGAAAAACTAAAAGCTAAGAAAATTTCACCTAGTTTTAAAATAGGCCACGTTTAACATTGAACGTTAAGCCTTCTATATTAAGCCTTTAAGCTCTTTCAATTTTTAAACGACTTTTAATTAACCATTTACTTGCGCTAGTTCAACATCTAATTTTAAAAATATAGCACATAATTCGCTTTTAAAAAGAAACTTATTAAATTAGTTTAATATTAGTAACGATTTTGTAAAAATACTGAAATTCAGTCCCATTTGCCATCGCTTCCCTACGTTGTGGTTCGTCACCGTCATTGGTGTCTTAAATATAACAAAAAATAAAAAAGGCCTACAAAAAACCTATTAAGAAACTAATCTATACCCCATTCGAAAAATCAACAAACTATCTTACATTACAAAGAAACTAAAATGGCGATATAAGCTGACAAATTAAAAGAGTTAAGTCACAGACTATTTGCAATTAAATAAGTATTTCTGAATTCCGGAAAAATCTACCTGACATGTTTTTTTTGTTAAAGCCATAAATAAAAAATAGGATATAATAATAATAAACGCGGACAACACAAGCTAAAGCACTTGCGTTATGGAATCAAAGACAACGAAGGTACCACAATCACCCAGACCCAAGATAATGTAGAAAAGTGGATTTCTACATTGACCTGTCCGGGGATCGAATCCGGGAACTCAGAGCTGGCACCTTGAAAACCGGTGTCTTCGACTTCGATTCTGACTTTCAGCCTTACAGCAGCTTTGCAAAAATGCAGTCAATGAACTACACAATTCCCTTCTTATTAACAAAAGCTAAACTAAAGTCGAAATTAAAGCCAGTAATTTCTAACCGCCAGCAATCTAATTGCCCCATGTCTGTGTCGGAGAGGTACGCCTTTTACTCATTCTGCTTTAAGTACCTAAGACTGACGAGGTTTAATTAACTACGCCGCAACTTAGTACGAGCCGACAAATGTGCGACAAACAACGCACACAACTGACATGTTTCAGCTATTCTATTCTCTAAAATATACCTATTGTTGTCCTAATCAACTGCCGTATTGTCAAAACTAGTGTAAGCTTTAAGCTCATTATGCAGGGTGGTATCGAAAGGTTATATTTATCCAAAAGGATTGAAGAGTACATCTGGTCATCAAATCTGATCTCAAAATGAGTCAGTTAAATAATTAAGTTATCAAATTTTTTGCATCAATTATTCGACACTAAAAATCATAACCAGACAACTGAAGCGATGTATCTTAACATTTAGCCAGTGACGTAATAAGATGTACCTTGTAGTGCGGTGACGTTTGTTAAGGTTTTAGGTGTCGAATTATTAATACGAAAATTGGATATCAATTATTTAATGAACTAATTTTGAGCTTAAATTTTGTATACGGACTCTATGCCAGATGCCCTCTGCGCCCCTTTTGGATAGATATAACCTTTCGGTAACATCCTGTATATCCGCATATGACCTTTTTCCCCTACTAGCTATAGAATCTATAATACAGAAGTGTTATCAGCGTATTCACTTAAGCGCTGGTTTTGTGGGGCATTGTATTAGTATAAGGTATATTGTAAAATACTTAATAAATAAAAATCTAATAAAAATAAAAGAAAATATGTCAATTTTCTATCTCTGCATCTCAGATAGTTTTTACCGTACGGAGAGATAGTTTCGACTTAAGTGCCAAACAATTTTATCAGTGCAAATAGGTTTATGGGCGTATATACATAAGATACTCGTAGTATAAAGACCTTTTTTATATAAGGTGTTTGCTTTTTGATAGGACAGTTACAGGCTGTTATTATGAAAGAAAATTGAAGAAGCTATGTCCGGCGCAACTCATTAAGAATTCTCTTTTAGATCGTATGAGGTCTTAGAAGCCAAAAAACGTGTCAAAAAAAAACGTTTTTAGGACAGTGTTTGCGTCTAAAAAGATAAAGAATATAAGTAGTTGTTGAATACGAACAAGTTTTAAAATTATTTCTGATTTATAAACTTTATCACACTTGCTTTATTGGTAGGATATATTTGAATAATTTTGTCCATAAAAAAATAAGAAAATAAACACAAACCAATAAAATACATCTTCATTTTGTGTTTGGTTTAAAATATATTATTATAAAATATGTTTATATAAAAAAAAATATCATACATTTTTTTTAAAACCATTTGTCATATTTAAACGACAATGTGTTATGAAAAAACATTAACCAAGTAGAATTAAAACGGAAAAGGCTAAAATGAAGAAAAATGGATGTCTGCCATTATTCTTATTCACAGAGTAAATGTATTTCTATAGAGGGCGTGCGTGTTGAACATTAAATTGTGGTTCTATTGGCATAAATACGGTCACATAATAAAGTCTATTATCCGTTAGCAAATGTCCGAATTCAGGATGCATTTACACCGTGTGACAAGCTAGTGAGAGTTTCAAATATGATACTTATTATCACCTAGTACAATATGATCGTGGTTCAAAATAAATAGAATAAAATAGGGGATCGGACTGGGTATGAAAAAGAAATATCTATTTAGTCCACCAGATAGATAAAAAAAGTAAAAAAACACTCGTATTTTTTCCTTTGTCAAAACAATGCCAAATTACAAAGTTAAAGTTCTGGAGTGGGGGCTTGTGACGTCACTTGTGGGCAAAAATTGTAGCCACAAGTGAAATTAATTACGCGATATTTCCCTTCAACGTATCTTCTTATTCGTTTAAGTAAAAAAAAAAGAAAAAATACGTGTCTTATATTTTTATAATATCCGATCCCAAATTGTGTGAGGGATTGTGTAAAATTAATAAACAAATTATTTTATTACATCCCTATAACCACAGCACAGAATAAATATAATTGTAGCGAAAAACTTTTTAGTATATTAATTGACTAGCTGTCCCCCGCGACTTTGTTCGCGTGTTTTAGTTTTAACGGTTTTTCATTTTTGCAACATTTTTCATTTATGCTCCGCTCCTATTAGTCGTAGCGTGATGTTATATAGCCTATAGCCTTCCTCAATAAACGGACTATCCAATACAAAAAGAATTTTTCAAATCGAACCAGTAGTCCCTGAGATTAGCGCGTTCAAACAAACAAACAAACAAATAAACTCTTCAGCTTTATAATATTAGTATAGATTATACATAAATACAAAACTTTAATAAATTTACATAAGACTTTTTTTTTAATACCCAAAATTGTGAACCTGCTTCTTTTGAAGTCAGTCAAAAAACATGGCATACTTACAGACATGCATATCTTTTACTGAAACGAGAAGTAAGTAAAATAATTTACGTTTAAAATTATGGCAAGTTACCCTTATATGGTAAAACGTATTTCAAAATGAACTGTGTTGATAACCCTTTGGGTCGAGTGTTGCAGTAAGTTAATGAGTTTAGATAATCATTATTTATGAGAATGAGTTACTGTGCTTAACCGAATGCATTGTTTAAGAGGATATAGAATTTAATAACCAAGGTGACCGTAAGTTTTTAGCCCTTTATTATATTTTTTAAACCCCGACACAAAATAGGGGTGTTCTGAATTAGACGTGCCAGTCGCTCTGTTTGTGAGTCGGTCTGTGGCATTGTAGCTCCTGAACGAATGGAACGATTAAGATGCGTTTTTTTTTTTGTTTGAAAGCTGATGCGATTGGGATGGGTCTTAGGTATCATTTATCAAGATCTGTTAATTTATCATTATTTTTTACAACTTCAAATTTTTCAAGACTGTTCAACAGTATTAGTCAGTCTAAAATGAACTTTGTTTAGACTTACATAAAGTTGATGTTTATTTAAGTAGACATAACATAAATTGGCACAAAAATTTGAACAGACTATATAAAGTTTCTATTGTAAAAATCCTTTGTTAACCAACCAGCATTAAATGTTTGTTCGGTGTGACCCCAACCCTTTAAATACGGGTCACGCATCGATCAAACCTGTATACACATATGTAGTGCTAACCTTTATTATGGGCTTTCATTTAAGCCCACTTAGGCCTATTTTGCGTTCTCGTCAATGCAATTATTTATGTTGGGTTGGGTTGTATGTATTTTGCGTTCTATTTCATATGTTTGTGACACTAAAGTAGGAACAAACAGAAAAGTTATATGGGTATGGAAGAATCATTTAGGTTAAAGATAGTTCAGTGGATCATCTTTTTGCATTCGTGGTTAAATACAATTGATTTCGGCTATCAAAATCTCAAACACTTTTTGATAGATTTTAAGACTCAACGTTGGATGGAAAAAATATTAGGATACAGGCTTTCTGAGGTTTACACGAATGTTAGATATGCTGCCAGCAACCAAACCCAAGAGCAAGACCTGACCTGCTCTGCAAGACCTCAAGACACAGTGAGCTCATATTGCGTAGGTTGGAATACAAATATAATTAATTAAAATATAAAGGTAGAGCAACATCTACTGTCACGACGAATACCACCTCAGTCTGCCCGTGATCATGACACCTGCAAATGCGTCGAAACGTCGGGAACTAAAATGTAAATATAAACGTCGAGATAATCCGTTTATATAGTAGTTTTATTTCAAATTAGGTGGGTTTTAACAAACTCATTTACTACTGAAAGAAAGGAGAGAAAATATAATTTACTACCACACAAAATGGCATGCAATGCGCAAAAAAAGAAGGATATTGTATTAAAAATCACAAAACCATGAAAGATAAAAAATAATAGGAACCAACTTTAGAGTCAGGCCGCTATGAGATCAGAGTCGCCTATTTATTAGTTTTTAGTGCATCTGACAGTTCATTTGGCGTCACATTTTCAATGGCTTAACGTGACCCAGATTTAACTTATTAAACTTGTCTACAAAAGTAGTTTTACTGATTTTATTTGTTAATAAAAAATGCTGACGTAGCTTGTCCTAGTTTTTGTTTGTTTAATGTTTAGTAAAAATATATTTAGTTACAGCGAAACTAACTCAGTGTTATTTCAATATAATAATAAAAATACTGCTAACAAGAAAACAAAATATAATCGGCAATTTTGACCCGATATGACCTTTTCTGCCCTCATTTTGTTTTAAATAACCTTTTTAAATTATCGAAATCGTTGGGTTCCAAAATAATGATTTGGGACAAGGGCTCTTTACGGAAATGGTGTAAAATGACTAAGCCTAAGCTCTGTGCGGGTTCATTTTAAGAAATAAATCAAACAAATTGCTTCACAATCGTAAAAATAACGTTTTTTTTATGTCGCAAATTATCTTTTTATTATTTATTTATAGGGACGAGATATTCTGTAATTTGGTTTGAAAACATTTATAATATTAAGTATGTTTCTTTTTGTAAATACTTGTGAATCTTTAAATAATTAATATTGCATAATTATTTGTGAATTAGTAATTAGTTGGGGAAAGCAGAAAGCTACCTAAATTAGCCTTGAAGTGGGCTAGCTAAGCCAGCCTTTGTAGTCAAAAGTTTCACTTAAATTTCATTTGTTTTGCTAAAACCCGCATCTCATTTTGGACATCATGTTATTACTGAGACATTTATTTATTAAATAAACATTTTTCAGTGCAACACAACTACAGGTATAATCAAAAAATAAATCATTGTTTATTTTTAAAGTATCTTCATATATCTTTATATTATAATCACAAAATTGAATTACTATTGCTACTTACTTACTATAAAAACGAAAAATTACAAAAAAAAAAAAACAAAAATCAAATTAAATTACTTATCACAAGAAACTAATTAAGGTACATAAAAAACATATAATTAATTAATTTTGCTGACTGAGTACAAAACAATTAAAATTTTGAAGAAAAAAGTATATTTATTTTAATATTAAATTCTATTCTGTACGTAATATAAAACAAGATAATATTATTACATTTTCCTAACCAGTACCATATTCACTTAATAGAGGTAATAACACTATTATAATGTCTATTAAAATGATAACTCTTTGAAGATAACTGAAATGGCACACATCCTGCCATAATAAACGTAATTTCGACACGGTTTTAATAAATGTAAAACTATAAGTGCTTTTTAAGTGGCTTCGTTATATCCTTTACTGAATAATAATGGGTTTATAAATATAATAATTTGTATAATGCTATAGCGAATGGTTTTCTCTATTCTATTATGTAAACTAATTCAGGAAATATTGGTATTAAAAAGAGATAATCAGACTTTAATTGGGTATTTGACAAGATGTTTTTTATTTCATTTTCAAAAAATATATTGTAAACGATGTCGAGTTGTTAAAACGGCAGATTAATTACTTTTATATTGAACTAGTTACAAGCATTTTAATATTGCTAATTACAGAGAGAGCTACAACATAATGTGACGTCACTATTCTTTTTCTGCGGGTTGCCCCGTACAAGTCGTCGTTTCGCGAAAAAGAGATAAAACATGCGTCACCTACTATCTAACTTTAAGAGCTAATAACTTTTGTATTTGTATATATTTTTTGATGTTATCTCGCAGTTCTGCTTCAATTTAATACTTTTAATAAAAATATTTGTGTTCAATAAATAATTCGACCGTAGTCAAATACTTAAGTGTCCCGTTGGTAAACATTTGTTTTAATATAAGGCAGCATTTACAACTGCGATTGATATAAGCTATTTAAAAATGTAATGTGTTTATTGCCTTAATTTTATTTTTAGTGATTTAAGCTAAGTGTAATCCGGCCATCATTTTATACTATTTTAATCAAATGAATGAATGAAGGTAAATTTATTCTGAAATCTTGCTTTGAATAAATGTCCCCGTATTACGATTTCAGCATTTCGCAAATAGTATTCTTAAATATTTTTAGGATATTTGGCAATTAGATTTTTAACATAAAATTGTGGCATAATATCAAAATCCCAATTTCGAAATCCAGCCACAAAAAGTACAATCACCAACAAAACTGTAACATAAATAATTAATTCTTCATGCTCTAGGTGTGGGTCAGAACCGGGTCACTTTTGGCCGTTATTAATGCTAAAACTGTCGCCGTCACTCGCAGTAGCAATTTGCACCAATTAAAATTCCGTACGTGTTGCCTGCCATACATTTTGTTTGAACATCCGTTGAGAAATACAGCGCCAGTATTGTCCTGTGTACTTAAACGGACGTGTTTAACGTTTACACACGCGATAGGGGTTAAGCTAAGGGCTCGTGCCGTAGCCAGTACCTAAGCCGTGAAAAAAAAATCACAAGAAGTCATAAGATGACATTTGTCATTTTCCCCTGTCAGAAGGTAATATTAATTTTATAATTTCTTATTTTTTTTTAAATACTCTTAATCCATATAAATTAATCATCGACTTAAAATACATAAAAATAATGTTAACTAATTGTGTTAACAATTACAATATTAAGTAATCCCAAACTAGGCAGAGCCTGTATTATGGCCACCAGACAACTGAGAAACATACTTATATATTTCTAAATACATACATTTATTTTAGATAAAATACTCCCAGACACAGAAAAAATTATCATAACACAAAGATTTGTCTTGGGTGAGATTCGAACCCACGAACTACGGTTTAGCAGTTAGGGTCACTCACCACTAGACCAACCGCCCAGTCGACAATATAATTTCTATCCATTTAATTACATTAAAATAACATTATTTTAAATAAACAATGATATCCGCTTTAGCTCAGCACTTGGACCCCAAATAAAAGAGCAAAACGTCCAACATAATTAAAGGATATTTTGTGTAGACAATAGGTAAGTGCCGCGCACACGGAATTTTAATTCTAAGCTTATGCCCATTTAGATTTGTCGGCGACTGTACCTACGTGGTTAGAATAAGCCCCAGTAGGCCGTTGTAAGTACTTTTGTCCGCGTTTTATGTAATTTTTTCGGATGAATATTTAAAAATTATTGCCATATTTTGTTCTGAATTTACGGAGGGATTACGCTGTCTAGTATTTAAATAATGAGGTGGCTTATCTGTTTTTATGAAAAGACATAAAGCATATCTATTGTTTTCACATTTTCAATATTAATAACAATTATAACTAACAGTCTACGCTTCTACGAAATGACTACGGCGTAGCACTTATGCTACGAGATTGGTGACGGCGTTTTTTAAATTCGGTCGGTCAGTTAAGTTGGCGATCCAGAATGCTTTGATAAAAATAGCTCAAACCCCGTTTGAGCGGCTAACAAACCGCTTACAAGCAGTGTAATTGAGCTTATCTCGAGATAAGAGGTATTAACGTTCAAACAAGATTCACTAGCGTAGAGGTAGGATGACTGGAAGCGACTACTATATTATATAGAAAACTAGCTGTTGCCCACGCGTGAGTATCGGTAATCGCCTATATTATCCTTTCTCAGGATCCAAGCTTACCCTAAACCAAGTTTCATCAAAATCAGTTTAGCAGTTTAGCCGTGGAAGCGTAAGACAGAGTTACTTTCGGATTTATATTGTGGACATTGGGCAGGTCAACAAGTGCAACATTGATACATTAAACTGATTTATCAAATTGACATGTTAATTGTCAATTAATTATTGTATTAATAGCGACCTGCCCCGGCTTCGGGTAGACAATACATTAATGAATTGAAAACTTTCCTCTTCAATGGTTCTATCTATTGGTGAGAACCATATGAAAATCCATTCAGTAGATTTTAAATTTTATCGCGTTCAGAGAGACATAGACGCAGCGGGGAACTTTCTTTTCTAATATGTACATACTAGCTGACCGCCCTGGCTTCGTACGGGTGATGTGAGCTTTTTAAAACATTACAAAACTTTTTTATTCTATTTTTATTTACAATAAAGTAATTATTCGATTTGGTGCAGTCCAGTCATTTGGAAACGCGAGACCAAGGGAATACGTGCCATAGGAGAGGCCTATTTTCAGCAGTGGACGAATATAGATAGGCTGATGATGATGATGACCAAGGGAAATCGAGTTTTTTTTTTTTTTTATAGAGACTACGATAGTTTCATCTCTTCCAGGATTCTTATATCATTGTATCAAAGTTTACGTAAGTTGCGGGTTTGATTAAACTGTTGGTACATGCCTTTCGTACTAGCTGGAAACGCTTCAAAGGAGGAAATCCCAAAGCTTGCTATTTTTATTTAACCGCCGAACAAACTCGGGGTTATTTGTCCTTAAGGGATGAAAGGGATAAGAAGATTGCTTATAGATATGTTTTACTACCGATTTTGATGTTATAGTGTTTTTAGGAAGGATAAGATTTTCTTCTGATAGTAATTACTTTCGACGAAAACGTCCGTCTAACTGTTTTTATATTACTACGTAAAGAAAAATATAATTTTCTTTGATTTAAAAATATATAATTTATTTAAGTTAACACAAATTATCTTTATTTTTAATACAAAGAAACTCAAAACCACTAAATCCTTTTTAACAAAGTTTATATGGGACCAACTACCTCTGAACTGTACCCTAAATAATTTTTGAAATCGATACGCAACTGCTGGAGTTATCGCGTAACATATATACAAAAAAATATACCTCAGAATTGAGAGCCTCCTAATTTTAAAGTCAGTTAAAATAAAAATAGGATTCTTTATGAATGTAATATAATATATATGAATATAGATAAATATAGATAAATATGGAAAAAGGGAAGGGAGGCCTTTGCCATGCAGTGAAAAACAATGGCTTGTAATAATGATAAAATAAAATTAATTAAAAACGAAATATTTTCTTCCTTGCTAGCCAATTATTCGTACCGAGCCGAAGAATTCTTACTAGATGAAAACTGATTCTTATACCTCTTATATTTAATTTGATAAATACAATAACGGTCACGTAAGTAATAAATATAATAAATTATCTTTATTGCTATGTTATTGCAACAGGGGTTAGCGCACGTGTGTCGATGAAATATGGCGTCATCCTTAAATGGCTCTGGATGGTAGACGATGGAGAATATTCGACAACCGTAAATATATATATTTTTTCTGCTGGCCTTATTGGTTAGCATAATCAATAATTTTGTCATAATTATCAGTTACAATTTTTAATTATTTCACTTAGAAAAATTTATTGTACAGCCAGCAACAAAAGTTAATCGATACAATCAGATTTACAAAACACCTAAAAATTAAATTCTACAAATCAACTAAGGCCCGCTTGTACAAGCCCGGGTTATATTTTTGACTCAAACGTAATGCTAACACGACGTTAAATTGTCAGTTTGTCATACAATATTGTCAATTTAACCTCGTGTTAGCAACTAACTCTGGGTTAGGTTTTTCGTAAAAGTAGGCCTAATAAGGATATGATAGCGATAGCTCTTCGTTATAACGCTATTTTGTTGCCTAGTTGTAACGTATC
The DNA here is from genome assembly GCA_932294365.1 of Diachrysia chrysitis. NCBI lineage: Eukaryota > Metazoa > Arthropoda > Insecta > Lepidoptera > Noctuidae > Diachrysia > Diachrysia chrysitis. The sequence goes on from OW028661.1 coordinate 9,105,339, forward strand.
TTATTTATGGATTTAAAATTGTGTTTTGTTTTTTTTCTAATACTGTTTTTGTTTATCATCTTTTGTTGCTGACTGTACATTTAAAATCATTCAATGCTTTTTCGCTTTTTGCTCTGCATTTTCGGTTTTATTTAACTTACAAGGTTTAAAAATGAGGTATCCATTTTTTTCGCAAAACGTGCAAAATTTACATTAATCTGCCTTGCTAACTAAACTTTTTTACACTTGTCATAACAGCTATTATGAACGGTTAAAAAAATCATGTGATTATAATCGAAAAATAAAATGTGTCCATGAAAAATATATTTAAGCCTCTCCTTCCTTTCTCAGGCTATCTGTGTACCAAATTTCATTTAAATCGGTTAAGTAGTTTTGGCGTGAAAGCGCGACAGACAGACAGATAGTCAGCCAGACAGACAGAGTTACTTTCACATTTATAATATTAGTAGGGATTTTTAATCAAGTTATTAGAATCTTTCAGGATATATTGGCTATGTGAAGGAGGAATCTCAATCCCGCAGAGTGTGATTGAAATGTATAAACTAATAAAATTGGATTCGGTACATTAAGTGAATTTGAACATAAATCTTGCACGTCACTGCTACACCAGCGGGTTAGTTGTGGAGTTAGGAATTTTGGCGATGCGGTATCTAGGGCTGGTAGGTCTAAGAATATCGTCTAAGGTGGAAAAATGTTTCAATAAAAAATGAAAATGAATCTTTAATTTACAGTAGATGTAACTACCTAATTTGGTAGACTATGACAAATCAAAATTTAATTAGTCCATCAGTTAGACAATAAAAAAATTTCAGAGTTTTATTTTTGGCTTTTTTAAAATTAAGAAAACTCTTAGAAGTTAAAGCGAATCAAAGTTCAGGAGTGAGTGCTAATGATGTCATGCTTGCGCACAAAATGCATGAAATTGTGATGTCATGCGATATTTCGGATCAATGTATCATAAAGAAGAAAAAAAAACCTTTCTAAACCCCATTTTAATAGAAGATGCCATTGCAATTACAGCAGATGCTAGGCAGAAGTAGATGCATAAAATTAATATTTGTAATGTTTTGTGATGGATGAGTTTATCTTCTGTATATACGTACTAGCTGTCTCCCGCGACTTTGTTCGCGTGTTTTAGTTTCAACGGCTTTTCATTTTTGCAACATTTTTCATTTATGCTCCGCTCCTATTGGTCGTAGCGTGATGATATATAGCCTATAGCCTTCCTCAACAAATGGGCTATCTAACACTGAAAGAATTTTTGAAATCGGACCAGTAGTTCTTGAGATTAGCGCGTTCAAACAAACAAACAAACAAACTCTTCAGCTTTATAATATTATAGTATAGATTTATGCATTGTACCTTTATTAACAAATTATAAATATTTTTAAGCTATCTATTCGCCTCTAACTCCGGAGTTCTCCTCCCTCTACCTGGGTGAGAGGATGGCTATGAGCGATCAGATCAAAAGTTAAATATTTTATTTACAAAATATCGACCACTTCAAGTAGGTACTCTACAAAATAAAATATTTTTTTGTACAATTGTGTTTATTATCTCTATCCAAAATGGAGGCTGGCTTCGTGCCTCCATACCCTGCAGTTACGGGTTAACTCTGAGAAAAGTTAGCGGAAACCTCGGCGTTCATAAGTCACCGTCAGGATTCGAACTTAAGACTTATGCCGTTCTGCTCTCGCTAATATATTCACGGGAACGATTTGATGCTTATTCCAAGTATTCTGTTTATTATATTTTTTTTATTTAACTTAATTATTTATTGTATATAATTTTTTTTGTGTATATGTAACTACACTACGCACATACAATTTGTATTTCGATTTTAATGATTTTTATTGTGTTTTAGAGTGGATGTATATTTAGATATTATATTAAAATTTACATGTGGTAAGGTCAAGTTCCTAAATGCTTTACCGATTGGTGTCATATTATATGAAAGGAGTTCAAATTTTTTAAAGAGTTAAATAAAAAAAATACTGGTTTTATTTATTACTTAAACAAATAAATATTGATTCTACTTCCTTTAACCCTAATAATATTAATATCAGGAACATTATCCAACCCTAAAGTTGACGTCTGGAGGTAGAAAACAAAAAAAAACATAATAAAAATATACGTCACACAGTGAATTTCGTACGAATGAGTCTTATCGGCCGGCCGCACGCCGGATCGAAATGAAAATATAACATAACTAAAGTCAACAAAGCACAAAATTAGTTTTTATCCGAAAATAGTAAGAAAAAACTGGTGGTCCTGCAAATAGGAGACTTGGGTGTTCGCGGTAAGGTCCAACACATTCGATATTATAGAGGTATTTTGAAGGCATAAGTTTACGCAAGGATTTTCTATCAAATACTTTTTATTTGAGTTCTAACTTCAATCCTTACTAATATTATAAATGCAAAAAGTAACTCGGTCTGTCTGTCTGTCGCGGTCTCACGCCAAAACTGCTGAACCGATTTAAGTGATATTTGGTACACAGATAGTCTAGAGACTGAGAAAGGACATATGCTACTTTTTGCCGCGTTAACCGACATCCACTCGTGAAACAGCTAGTATTTAATAAATTTTCATGATTTTTGCAGATTTATAATATTAAAAAAAAAAACAATTTAAAAATAAAAAGCTAAAGTGAGTTAAAACATATTTATTTATTACGTTTTTAAACTATTGTAACAAACTTATCGTTGTTCCAATAATTTAGGTTATAAGATCATTTTAACTTGCGTTATTTATTTTGATCTTTTTGGGTCAAAATCAATTTAAGTAATCAGAGTGCGACCCACCCTGATCCTCTGTCATTTATATTTGACGGCGATATCAAAACACGAACCGATGCCTCATACGTTTGTAGTTTTAAGGGATTGTTAGCTTTAACGGTAAGCCTTATTTTACTTCCTAACAACAATATTTATTTATTAGTTTGAGTTATTTCACATAAAGTAAGCATTTCTTAATATATGTTATAACAATTTTAACTATAACATTTGAAGTAAGAAATACTTAATTTATAAACAACTTGCTGGAGCCTTAAAATCATCTATAATTCGACGACCTATGGTTCAAAAGATAAAAATCTCTGCCAACAGCGCCACCTAGTCGGCACTAAAGTAACTTTTTTTTTTGAAGATATCTACGAATTTAGCCTGAGCGCAGGCTTTGACTGCTTCAACGGACTTTTAGTGAGAATCTTGCCTCCAGCTTGATCAATAAAAAAACTAACTACGTCAGCAACGTTTACTTAGGGCACCCCCTGTAGGAATTGGGGCCTAAATCCTCCTAAATCTAAGTTTTTATTATTGAAGGACATATTTTTATTTCTAGTTTGGCTGGCTCGAGCTAGCTTGTTCTAGGGACAGGGGGGATATCGAAGTGGTCATGTCGCCCTTTACACAGTTTCATTTCAATGGGGCTAACGGTTCTCGAGTTTTAGACATACACAAATACATCCTTTCTTATATAATATATAGATACAAGATATATATTTTATATAATAACAATCGTTCAATCAAAACACAACCAGAAACTGGAATAAACTGGTTCATATCAATTAGTTTGAAAACGTCTAGTTTTTCAAAAGAATGGATTAATTGGAACTGTTTTTTTTTTTACTTTTTTAAACGATTGCAATATCAATTAGTTGTTACTTGAAACTCTAATTGGTTATCAACACGACTTACATTTTAAAATTCGATTTATTCAGATGAAAATTGAAACTTCACTTTTATTTTACTGCGACAATTTTTAGTTCGATGCAATGTAAAATGTAGTTGATTGTACCTTATTTTTACAAGTTTTAATTAACTTGCAATATAAGTAAGTATGTTTGTTCGGGTCAAATCTTGCAAGCTAAATTTGAACCACTTCTAGATAAATAATTGAGATGAAATTTTGCATACTTATAGAAGTTCGGTGACAATACAATATTATGGTACTTTAAAGCTGGTCTGATGGGTCCGGAAGGTGGCCATGGAAACTACGTAACGAAACGACGCAATCTCATCGTGTTTAGGCTTGTTTGATTTGTCTTCACTAGTACTGTGATCCTAGCTGATTTAAAAGCTTGTGATTAAAAAAACATTTTAAAGAAAAACTTATTGTGACATGTCTTTCTAAAATTACACATGTAGATTTATATCTCTATTTTTCTGAGCTGTTGGGAGTTTTACAAACATACACAAAAACATAAATTGAACAATCAGACTTGAATCGAATATTTGTCCTATACAGTGTACAGAGCACAAGTTTTTTTCTATTGGTTTCCGGTGAAGCAGTCAAAGCCGAGTTTTTTTTTTGTTTAGGCGGGGGAATCCTCATGGACACCCGCTCACTCGGGGGAGCGAACGGGTAGTGTCAGACTCTTACTGACTAAACCTGAACCGCCGTGCTACGTCATCCGCGTGTTGTGTTGGTGCGTGGCAATGCATTGCAATTCATCACGCAAAGCAGTCAAAGCCTGTCATCAGGCTAACTGCGTAAATCACTTCCAAAAAAAAAAAACTGTTGAATGTCTATGATACTAATCGACTAAAAGTGCAGTCATTTTTAAATGTGTCCAGCCAGATCAATGAATAGTTTTTCTTTTCCGTTTCTTTTTTTTATAAGTAAATTTGGACAACATCACATGCATTGCTCTGGACTCAAAGTATGTAGCTTAAACTCTTGTGTTATGGAATCAGAACGAAGGTACCACAAACACCCAGAACCCGAGACCTCAGAGCTGATGACACCTTGTAAACCAGTGTGTAAGTCAGTCGATCGCAAAGGACATCAAAAGTTTCCTTATAAGTCATTCTAGGCTGGCCTGATATGAGTTAATAAATAAACGAATAGGTACAAAGTAACCCTAGTATCTAGATACACCTAACTCTCAAGAATATAACAATGTTCACAAACAAATGACATCGATAGAAATAGTCAATTTAACCCGTCGCCTGCCGTTTCTAATTTCAGTCAACCCTTACAATTAGCAGGGGCCCTGTAGGACCCGCTTTGGTAACGGGAGCCAGAATGTGCACTCATAAAGTCAACCCTTGCATGCCATCGGTAAGTGGCGGCGGGATAAGGGTTGAGGATCGATAATATTATATTCGAGTTCGTAGTTTAAAATTGGTTGCTTTAAATCTATAGCAGAATTATAATAACATTGTTTACTTAATAAGCAAGATAAACATGACGTAGCATATTATTATGATTTAACTATTTCTAATTTTTATATCGTTTTTTTTTAGTGTATATGTAATATTTTTTTGCCCGGATATGAATCAATAAGTACGATATTGATAATGGTTATAATCTGTATTGATTTTCGGCTAAGTAATTGATGTTGCGGTCAATAGCTAGGTGGGTCATTTGCAATGATATTTCACTTGTTTTTTACAAAAAAAGGTAGGCAAAATTACAAAAATGGCTACATTTTTTATTACATTGACATAGAAGCTCGGTTTTTTGCATCAAGAGTTCATAGACCTAATAATAGTATTTGATATTAAATTCAAAACCTCTTGATAGGCGTCTGCCTGTCTGTCTATTTATCTGTGTGTCTGTCTGTCTAAACGGACAGGCAGATAGACAGACCGACGGACAACAAAGTCATCCTTTAAGGGTCCCCTTTTTTGTCACGATACGGAACTCTAAAAGTTAAGTACATTTCCTAAAAACCTTTACAAACACAAAACACACACTCTACATAAAACTGATACACACATAAGCACCAACCATTAACCTATATACTGTCCAATATACATGAATTAGAAGTTACTTTTAGTAGCAAAAGTATATATTAAAGATAAAATTCCGGTAAGTGCATCGGGTACCTGATTAAAAGACTAAAGCAATCTGTTTATGCGTAAAACATCTTTGCATTCAGATTTTTACAGCGCACCCAAAGGGTTATATAATTTTATGGACACCATAAAAATATACTGTGGTTTTTGTAATACTGTTGTTTGCAAGCATTATGGGTATGTTTTAGAGTGATGGTGCGTATAAACATTGATTGCAGTCGATGTAATTGTATAAGATTTTGCAAGACGAAAAAAATAAAAGAAACCATAGATAAAACGCTACTTGTTTGTTAGTTACTTATTTTAATTTTCTTTATTTTTTATAGAAATATTGCGTTATATAATACTCTGTGCTTTGGAAATCAAGATAAGCCCTTGATCCCGACTGTCATACGTTAATCTTTGTTAGTCGTTAAGTCATTCCAATTCTGACAACCGTTCTTACTGTGTTACCTAGTAAAATAGGTTATGGAGATCAGATTGACAGTCGCTCTGCGTAAAATACAGTATTCAGCTGAATCCGGTAAGACTGGAAGCCGACCTCAACTTAGCTAGGGAAAAGACTAGGCAGAAGAGAAATAATGGGTTATTTGTACAATGAGTCATTTAAGCTTTCAAAAAAGCCTATCCTTTTTATTGACGTGACAACGTCTTATAAATTGGTTTGCCGGGTGACACTTCAAGAAACTGGGTAACGCTCCGCTCACGTTATGCGCTCACAATGAGAGCGAGTGAGAGGCACGCGTCCCTTCCACTCGGGCATGGTTAGCCCGCCTAAGAGCGAGAGAGACAGACATTGACATTGACAGTCGTTGTCACGTAAAACTTTCGCCCGTATACCGACTTTACAGGCAACCAATTTTTTGCTAACCACTAATAAAATAAATATTCCAAAGAAAATTCTTTTAATACAAAATCTCTAAGGTCTCGTACCCTTATCAATATTGTTTGCGTGACCCAAACTAAGGAATATTAGCAAAACTAATACAAAACTCTAAGGAATTACATATGAAAATATGAGCTATTAAGTTAAGCCCCAACTTAAAGTAACAACCCTTGAATTTAATAAGCCGGTGGCGACATCTGGCGGGGGTTTCGGAAAATTCATAAAACGTGTAAGGGAGGGGACTCATTTATTTAGGTCTGCGTAAGTTCTAGGCTCATTGTTATGTTTAGACGTTTCTTTATATTAATTGCAAGATGATTTTTCTTCTTTGAATAAGTAAATTATGTTTATTATTTTAATTATTTGTTACGCATCAACGCATGTGGAGCGAATATTTGTAATAAAATACACATAGTGGAAAGAAAGTGGAAGGAAAAATTTGAACAGTGAATTCGGTAGCCAGTATTCGCAGGTTCGATTCCTGCCTGAGGTTTAAGTTTTTCTTTCCACTTTTTGTATAAAATTGTATAGATGACGTGTTTATTAAATAGTATTAATACTTTTTAATAAAAATACTTGTTAGTGTATTTTTGCAAACCTTTTATCGCCATGTGGGAAAAACACGCTGATATTCGATTCGGTTTTTTTACACATATTTATTTAAATTATATTTTATTGAATTAGGTACAAATACACGCAAGACAAAAAATATGTGCAAATCACTTCTTTTTTCTTTTTATACGTTACAAAAAATCATTTTATTCTTCAATTTCCTTTCAAATTTTTATCAAGTAAATACATTGTATGTTAACAAAAATTTACGAATTCTTCAAATCTTAACTCAATATCTCAATGAAAAGGAATCGAATGAAGAATAAATGAATGAGTGAACACGAAGGAATGGCTTTGCAGAAACAATCGCTAGATGTGAGAGGAAATCGAATTTCCTCAGAGAAATTGACGAGTATAGCTCACTGACATTTCTGCCATTTTATTCCTTTATTAAAGAAACTCCATTTTGTTATGATTTAGTGAAAGTTTTTTTTGACATTGACTTAAATTAATAATAACGATAGGTACCTATATGTAGCATAACATTTGTATTTTATGTCTGTCATTAATATTATGTAAATCCTTACTAATATCATAAATACGAAAGTAACTCTGTCCGTCTGTCTGTCGCGCTTTTACGCCAAAACTACTGAACCGATTTAAATGAAATTTGGTACACAGATAGTCTAGAGCCTGAGAAAGGACATAGGCTACTTTTTGCCGCGATAACCAACATCCACGCAGGCGGAGCCGCAGGAAACAGCTAGTAATGTATTTTTTAAATATTGTGGATTAGATAAGCATAATTATATGATTATGTTATATAACTTGCCCTTTTTGTATACATAATTTATTATTCTACAATAGAAAATCGATAGGTGTATTTGGTAGGTCTCAGATTAAATTAGCAGATTTAAATAACCCTAGGTGATAAGGGTGGCGAGTACTAATATCATAACGGATGGTTTTTGACATCAATTTGCCTTCAATAATGACTGGCCTGTTGGTCTAGTGGTTACCTGACTGCTAAACCGGAGGTCGTGGGTTCGATTCCCACTCAGAAGAAATCTTTGTGTGATGAGCATGATCATTTGGTGTATGTATCTATAACATGTATTTATTTACGAATATGTAAGTATGTTTATCAGTTGTCTGGTTGCCATAATACAGGCTCTGCCTAGTGGGATCAGATGGCCATTGTAAATTGTCCCAAGATATTATTATTTTTATAACCTTTGGCTTTAATAACACTTGTATCTGATCGGATCTTGTGACCTTACGTCATTCCATTGTCTTCTTTCAAGTGTAACTCTCAACGTTATTGGAGCTGACTCGTGCCAAGACACGATACTAACAAGAAGGCTTAACCTCAATCTTTAAATGAAATAAATATTTATAATCTATAGTTAAACCATTTATAACTCAAGAACGTATGGACAGATTTTTGTGATGTTTGATTTTTTAGGTTAGTCTCCACGCCGAATAGCAGATAACTATAAAAACATCAGCAAAAGTCAGGGAGAACTTACGTCCTGCTGGAGCTGCGCTGAGAATGCACAAGCGATCCCGCGGCTCTGGCTAAGGCAAGGACGGGACCGGGATGTTTTTAGTCGGTGCGAGTCCGACATATCCCCACGCCGTGCCCTTGGCGTGGGTCGAAGTCTTTAGCTTTTCACCCCGTAATCAAAAAAAAAGAAAAAAAAAAAAAAAGGGAGAACCTACGTCTTACGGGACTAACAAATAAATTTAAACAAAGAATTCAAAATAAGTTTAAACTGAGTATACTTATATTGTGTTATATTTTTCAGGAGTAGTATTATACAAACCCTTTCAAATTAATATAACTTATATTATATGATGTAAACGCAAAGATTGGTGTCGATAAATGTATGTTTTTTTATACTTTATCGCTAAAACTGCTGAGTGGGTTTTGAAAAACATTAACAGTATTATAGCTTATTCTTCATATTAACGCGTAGACTATAATCCAAATGTTTATTCTTACAATAAATTCTTCTAAAACCAATGGATACCTACATTAATGCGTTTCTATTTTGATATTTATATTTGAGTAGGTTCAAGTTAAGTTCCGTTGTCTAAAACCCTTTTATTTGTCTACCTTCTATCACATTTTGACCTTTATCGAAAGGGTTAGAGCCTTATAGTGTACATAGATAAGCATAGAGTGCGCGCATCGCTAGTAACCCGTCGCGCCAAGCGTAAGCAAATTATTGCTGTAACTACTGCACTGGTTCACTGATTTAAGTGATATTCCGTGCGACGGCAGACGTTTAAGCGAAAATATTGACGGTTCCGAAAATATTATGATAATGTTAGGTTTTGAGATAGATTTAATAAAACGCCGCGCTCTGTTTTTAAATTTTAAAATTTTACGTGTTCATACTGGTGCTGAGAGTTAGTACTCTGTAAGGCGCACTCTATAGTTTACTTATTTTTACTCTAAGGTTAGAGCATACAACTTAAAACAGTTGAAGAGGCTAGGATCGAGCTGTTTTCGCAAAGAGCTCCCTCTACGGTAGAAATGTTGCATTTTTATGCGAATGGAGTGGCCTCCAGTAGTGTGTCAATGTTTGTTAATGCTCGCAAAAGCGTTTCCATGTCTTTTTTTAGCTTTTAACCGTTGACCTAGTGATGATTTGTTTGTTAACGTTTTGTTCTGTAAAAGGTATTTTTTTCTGTTTTGTTTTTTCTTTGTTACAAGGGACATACATTTTATTTATTTATTAATGTAGTTTTAGGAGTACGAAGGATATCTGTACAAGATTGATTGGTTGTTTATTTCAGATAAAAACATGTATTTACATTAAAAAGTACCGCTTTGTTGAGAATTGGGACTACTTTTTTAATAGATCTGCGCAGTTAGCCTGAGTGCAAGCTTTGACTGCTTCGCTTGGAATTTTGGCGAGAACATCGGCAACGTTCATTAGGGCACTTCTGAACTCGACTTAGTGCGTTGCTAACAATCTTAATAAGGCCAAAATAGCAACGGAGGACTAGATCTAAGTTTTTATGATTTAGAAACAAATGTTTATTGCTAGTTTGGCCGGCTCGGGCCAGCTTGATCTAAGGACGGGGGTCAAAGTGCGACAGCTTTAATCACTAGATCTATACAACAAACAGAACTCGCCATTTTGATAAATTCTAGTAGTTACTTTTATCTATGGATGTAGAAAAAAAAACATTTTTCCATGTGTACAACGGGGCTGCACCCTAAAACATAAATACATAAATTAGTTATTCATAGAACATTTAAATGCTAACATTCGGCCAATGCTCTGAAGACGACAATGGTTGCCTATAACATTTCACTAATGGTTCGCTTCTCCAAATTCACGTCCCGTAATTATGCGTGAGCAAGACGCATGCATTTAAATTGTCTGCATTTTCCTCTACTTTGGGCCCCCTTCAAATAGGAGCTTTAATTTTAAAACATGATGTGTTTTTTGTAGGTATGTATAGGGTTTTTGTTTTCTTTAATTTGGTTTTATATAGGGTGAGTTTTTTGTCGTTGTACAAACGAAAACTATGACTTCTATATCGGTTACAAAAATGCTTGGTATAAAAACTCAAAAAACAAATCTATACTAATATTATAAAGCTGAAGAGTTTGTTTGTTTATTTGTTTGTTTGTTTGTTTGAACGCGCTAATCTCAGGAACTACTGGTTCGAATAGAAAAAAACCTTTTTGTATTGGATAGTCCGTTTATTGAGGAAGGCTATAGGCTATATAACATCACGCTACGACCAATAGGAGCGGAGCATATGAGACAAAAGTTGCAAAAATGCAAAACCGTTGAAACTAAAACACGCGGATAAAGTCGCGGGGGACAGCTAGTTGAAAAATAAAACTCGAATTTCAATACTGTAGCCGTAAGAGTTTTACGGTAATAGTACTGACATTCAAGACATTTTTTGTTTGTTTAATTTTTGATACCAATCTTTTTTATAACCGATATAGAGGTCATAGTTTTCATCTGTACAACGACAAAAAACCCACCTTGTATACGAAGTTTTTTTAGTTAAGTTCGACATAGTTATTGCTAATATTATATACTTGGTATCTGTTAGTGTAAAGTTTTTGCCTAATCAAAAAATACTTTAGCAAAAGATTAATTCTCAGTGTTTAATAAAACGTCCACCACATGAATATATAACGGTAAAATGGGGTGAATAGAAATGCAGGGGGTAAATAGAAAATTGAGATTATAGTATTTTACAAAATAAAGGTATTGATTATAAGGACTCTAAACTATTAAAAATGTATAAGAAAGCTTTATATAATTACTAGCTGTCCCCCGCGACTTTGTTCGCGTGTTTTAGTTTCAACGGTTTAACATTTTTGCAACATTTTTCATTTATGCTCCGCTTCTATTGGTCGTAGCGTGATGTTATATAGCCTATATCCTTTCTCAATAAACGGACTATCCAATACAAAAATATTTTTTCAATTCTAACCAGTAGTTCCTGAGATTGCGCGTACAAACAAACAAACTCTTCAGCTTTATAATATTAGAATAGATTGAAAAACAACGGTTTACTCACGCATATTCTCGGGATTGCCCGACTAGTTTCAGACTCAATAGGAGTCCCTAATCATGAGCTGACGCGGCGGTGGTTTCGCGAGTCGAACTGCTTTATATAGCTTTATATGTAAAATTATAAAAATTGTATAAGGTAGGAATCCCGTTCCATAATTGTGTATATTCAGCCCCAAATCATTTATATTCAACCCATTATACTATACAAGAAAATTTTAAAACATATCTTACATAGGTACAATATTTTATATTTGCTCTACTAAATAAAGTTTCTCTTCAAAATATATTGAGAAGCCTCGCAAGTAATTCGTATTTGACGAAGATAAATGTATTAACACAGAATTTCTTACATTCCCTACATCATGTGAAGGTGAAATTGTACTGGCAGCAAAAATATTTGTGATTATTATTCTTAAATAATACTACATGTTTTTTTTTTGCTATTTGTAGAGTCTACCATTTAAGTAGTTCTAAGAAAAGATGACTGGTAGCAAATCGTATGTAAAGCATTGTAGACGTAAAATAAACTTTTTGTAGGTACATTTCAAATAGTTGTAGTATTCTTAATAATTATGAAATTTGGGCAGACTTATAATACCAGCCATAAATCTCCCACTGCTGGGCACAGGCCTCTTCTTATATAGAGAAGGAACGAGCATAGATCACCACGGTTGCTCATAGCGGGTTGGGGATTTCAAATTCCAATTTTTGGTTTGTGGTTTTTGCAATCCACTTTTTCTCACGATGTTTTCCTTTACCGATTGTTGATGATCTTAGAATAATTAAGAAAGTACATATAACTTTGAAAAAGTCACATTGGTACTTGCCTGTAAGGGTTTCGAACCTGCAACCTTGTGCACACAAATCCGTTCATTGAATCACTAGGCCACCACTAGGACTTACTCGCATCGATTGTGATAAAAAGTTGGTAAAAGAAACAATAAAATTTGAGTAATGCTAGTTTTAGAATTTCTGTAATAATTATTTTTATTTATAGATGTAAATAAATGAATTTATTCGATTTTATATCAATTGTTTTGCTGACTGTCTCTTAGAGAAGGGACGGTGCATCGACCAAAACCGTAGGTAAATACAAAACTCAAATATTTATGGAACTTACGCGTAAGCCACGTATTTGTGAGTAAGGAAAATTCAGATAGCAACCGTGTGTCGAGAAATATGGAATATTTGCGTATCCAAACTTTGTATGAGTTCAATCTTATGAATAAAATAACACTTAGGGTTAAACTGACGCGAATGTTACTAGGCCAAATGAAGTGGTATATTCCAATAGGGATGTTTCCTGGGTATGAAAAGATAAAATTTATTTAGTCCATCAGTTAGATAATAAAAAAATATTAGACACGTATTTTTTCTTTTATCAAAACAATAAAAAAATTACGAAGATACAGCGCTTTAAAGTTTCGGAGTGGGGGCTTATGACGCCACGCCTTGGTAAAAATTGTAGCGAGGAGTGACGTCACGCGTAATTTGCATTCTCTGCATTTTGATCATTTTTTGTTTGTAGGAAAAAAGAAAAAATACGTATCCAATAAAATTCATTAATCTACAAGGCGGACATTAAAAAAGAATAGGAAACATGCCTATTGTTCACCTAGGTGATATCACCCAAGTTAACAAAGTGGATATTTTTTTGATGTCCTCATATAACGTCAGAAACATTTCACCCAGGCGATATTCCCCAGGTGAATTAAAAAGACAAAATTAGTGTAATTTGATCACCTTATTTCACTACTAAATCGCCCAGGTGAACTAATTCGACTTTTTCCAAATATCCATTAATATATTCATTTAGAAAAATATATAGTATATTTAAGATATTCATATCACCCACATGCGGCAAAAGCTAAAATAGAATATAAAAATAGTACTGAAGCTATTTATAATAGTAATCTATATTATGATAGAATAAAAAACAAACATTTTTAAATAATTAATATTTAGTTAATAAAATATAATTATTTTAATTTTGTTTGCATTTTCAGCATATTTAATAATTTACTTGTAATTATTAAACGAAGTTGTAATTTAATAATAATAAAAAATGATTTTTTTTTAACATTTGGATTATTAAAATCTCTAGATACACTAAAAATAAATACTTTTGTTAACTTTTTAGCACTTTGTGTGGGTAATAATTAAAGTTCACTTGAATAATCAAAATATCAAATAAGTTCACCTCAGTGAAATCACTTAAGTGAGCAAAGTGGAATATACTAATGAAGTCGCTTTTATTTGTAAAAAGTTTTATTGTGCGAATTGCTTTTTTATGTCTGAGACCGTAATGTTAGTGTATCATTTTTTTATTTTAAAACACAGTAAATTGTATCGAACCTAGAAATATGGTTATTGTACAGCTCCTTGTGCAATGCTGATATTCGGGTGTTGCTGACGTAAGCTAGAAGAAAATAAATTAGCTTTGGATTAATATATAGCTTATGCATCAGTTCTGTTCACACATTACGAGTACAATTTTAATATAAAATGTACTTCCTGTGAAAAGTAGAAGAATCAGAAAATGCAAACAAAACACACATAAACACAATTGCTATAACATTTGCATCAGGCGTTCAAATGCAAAATAAGTAAGGCGCTTTATTTCGCACGATCTGCTTGAAATAACTTAAATGTCGTATACAAAGCGTGCCCAATTATTTAATACGGATTAACAGGCCCCAGTACATTACAGGATGACCCATTAGGCTGTTGCGGTGTGCAAAATTGGTGTCCATTTGGCTACCGCAATGTTGCAGCTAAATCGCAAAAAGACTTAATTTCGTTATGGTTAGGCAAACTGTAATTGTTCTGCTGTTTGTGACGCTTAATTGTGGGCTTTGAATTTTTAATGTTACTCTGCAGGTGTTTAAATTTACAGATACGTCTACACGTGTTCTCTCATCTAGTAATTTTGTTTTAAGTTTCATTATTGTAATTCTGAGTAGTGGTTGGGATTGTGGTCACTAATGCTACTGCCACGCGTGACATCTTGATTTGGATTTTCAAGTCCATTTTCTGGCTTCTTTTGTAAGCTTATTAAAAAATTATGGTAATATAATGCTAGCTGTACATGAGTAAAGTTCTATTAGTATTACGTTCTTATTATGGCGAAATTTAGACGTATTCCGTAATAAAATAATAAAGATAATAATTTATTATGCAGCTACAATACAATTAATCATTGGTCTACTTCTAAAATCTCAAAAAATCGCTAGCTGTTGCCGTTTAACGACGTTTGGGTATAGGTTATCGCGACAAAAAGTAGCCTATTTCCTTTCTTTGGATCCAAGCTCACCCCATACCAAGTTTCATCCTAATCGGTTATGCGGTTTAGCCTTGAAAGCATGACAGACAAAAAGACAGAGTCACTTTCGAATTTATAATATTAGTATAGATTGACTATTAGTATATAATATGTTCTCCTTAAACAAGAGAACCGTTATACCAATTAAATTAAAATTTTGGACACATATAAATGGCAACATGAACACTCCGACGAACATAGTTACGTTAGAGCCGGATAGGTAGCGCTGGTGACAGTGATTTTTAACTTTTGAACCATAGGTCGAATTGTAGATTTTTTAAGGTGAAGTTAAGCGCGCCGGCACCAGCTAGTGTGGTATAAATAGAAAATTAATATATTTGTTATAAATAATAGGCTTATCAAATGTTGTCCATAACGCCTACTGCCTTACTTATCTAAAGTTTTATTTCTTCGACTCGTAATACCTACTCATCAGGCGCTCAAGAATCCGTTCCGTAAATCTCTCGGCTACTAACCCAAAAACAATTATAAAATCCGAAGCAAGACCTAAATAAAATCAGACTTCATTAACTTTACCTAGAAAACACTCACTAGACAAAACAAACATCTTATTCACTTAATCTTAATTTAGCTCCGTGAACTACGAAAGCATACAAACCCGACTTGCATCTTAGAACTAAAATCCAGACGCTACAAAAACCATTTACAAACAAAACAAAAGTCTCGCCTTAATGAATGCCTAATTAAAACTTAGCTGGATATTACACCAGCTCTCCGTAATTTGTTGATTGCAGAAATGAATTACCAGCCTTAAGTTTGGTGTAAAAGAGATTTCTGTGATCATTTTTGTTGATATGAGTATCATGACTACCTTTAGTACCTTTGTACCTGTTTGCTTTTTACATCATTTACTGTTTGTCTGTTGTGTGTACATTAATAAATTAATAAATAAATGAATTTTTGTAATTCTTAATTATATGTATAAAACAAAACGGTTTACTAACGCACGCGATGGTGTCGCGAGTCGAACTGAACTGAACTGTCAGGTTGACTTGCGACACCACCGCCGCCGCGTCAGCTCGTGATTAGGGACTCCTATTGAGTCTGATACTAGTCGGGCGATCCCGAGAATATGTGTGAATAAACCGTTTTGTTTTAAATAATTATGAATACTCCTCACGAAAGTTATTATACAAATGTTGTAATTCTTGTTTATTTGGTCTAATAGTTATGTGGTATATATATATATCTCATGATTTTGTACCGACCAGTCAAAAAGGAAGGTTATCATTTTAATATTAGATTAAAATTAACAATCATCCAAAAAAATACTATAAAAGGTTTTTTTATATTTTTGACCACACTGACGTGAAGCGTCGTAAATTATAACGACGACGATGATGACTTTGGTCTGAAAAGAACCGGCAGGAAACTTCATAGATTACCTACTCTTTTAAAAATATGATTTATACAAATTTAGGTACATTATTAGATAAAGATATGCGTCAACAACGCAATGCAGCCAATTAAAAGTTAATTCTACTGTAGGTTATCTAGTGAATTTAATCATGAACGTTTCTACTATAGCAATCTTTGGGCGGCGCGCTAAAGAAACAATTTTCGTGTAGTAACGATATTCAAGTCTTTCAGAATAATTAAACAGATGTTTCACTATGTAACCTTTGCTGTTCATTTTACTTCTTCGTAAAATTCTGGACACGCACGCCCATAACGACGTTTAGTTTGGTCTAAGCTTAAAGAAACTGGTGGAAACTTTTAATAATGCCATATTTTAGATTTTAGTTAGTTAATCGTTTTTTTTTATTATTTGTATATAATATAATTACGTTTGGAATTTCTTGCCGGTTGTTTTTAATAGGAGTGACACTTTTTGGTCCCGTTCAACTAGAGCCTTTTAACTTTTTGAAAGTGCCTGAAAAGACATACTTGAAATAAAAATATTTTGGTTGTTTTTATTTTTTATTTTTATATCGTTATAAGATATTTAGGTACTATACATACATCAAAAAGATTCAAGTAAATAAATTAGACAAAGAATTGTCATCATTGATCGTATTTAGAAATATTTATGTATTTCAGTTCTCTGGTTGCTATAATACAGGCTCTGCCTAGTTTGGGATCAGCTGGCCGTGTGTGAATTGTCTCATTATAATATTAATAATAATATATAACTAACTATAAGATTTCAGTGATTTTCCGTGCGACGACAGTGGTATATGCGAAAATATCGATGGTTTCGGAACCATCGATTTATTACAATATCGGTATTATTAGGGTAATATTAGTTCTTGAAATAGTTTTAATAAAACGGCACGCTTTGTTTTGACACTCATTTTACGATTTAACTGGTCCATAATCGATATGCGCATCTCTATAGTTTACAAATTTTTCTCTAATAATTTCCGCTTGATATTATTCTTTGGAACACACCCAAAACTTCGCTTCCGGAGCCCGCAATTTGCACCTCCATATCATTAGTGATTCGGACTCTAATCGCTAACTGATGCCCACTGGCCACCAGCTATCGATCCTCGTTATTTATTCACGCCAAATCAGGGACGTAATATTATTTACCGGTCCGGTATTTCGTAATTTCCATGTTTGTGAGTGTTAAGCAGGGAATTAGATTTGCAGATTATTTATGGGTTTATTTTGTATGTATATTGGTTTAACTCTAAAGCCTTTGAATGTAATGAACTGTGTATTTATCTTGGACTGAATATAAACACAATATCATGGTAGAAGACCTTGCTGGTAAATATATCGGTACTAAAATAATTAATTTGTCTAAACTTGATGATCTATGACATTGACTTATCTGTTGGTCTAGTGTTTGCTGACCCTGACTGCTAAACCGGAGGTCGTAGGTTCAGTTACCACCCATGGCAAATCTTTTTGTGATGAGCATGATTATTTGCTCTGTGTCTGGGTGTTATTTATCTATTATATGTTTGTATTTAGAAATATATTTGTATCTATGTTTATCAGCTGTCTGGTTGCCATAATACAGGCTTTGCCTACTTACGAATTGTCCCAAGATATTATTGTAAGCAAGATCTAGGGGGTTCCTATCTTGATTTTTTTGGGACTCCTTTTGATTATAAATTTGAAGATTTGATATCGATACTGGACTAATATTTGGTCAGACTTGAGGTTTATAAAATATCGTTTCTCAATCTTTAACAAGCAATACATTTAAATTCGATTATATTCAAATGTTAACTACTACTATAGGCAACTAATTTTTAAAGGTTTTGGCGCAGAAGTTCTACTTCTCAAAATGATCAATTCTCAAAGTCAAATAAGTATTCTAAATGCATACTTCTTAGAATGACCAATTATCTAAATGCATACTTCTTTGAATGACCAATTATCTAAATGGCCAAATTAAAATAGCAAATTACTTTTCATATTCATACTTTTTAGTGCAATATTTTTCTAGTTACACATTAAAAACTGAAAGCAAGGAATAACCAATAATGAGATTGATTAAAACCATAATTATTTCCTGCCGATCTTTAGCTTATTTTCTTTTGTTAAGTGCACCTTAAATAAACAATACAGATTTCAGGGCTTCCACATTTTTCTGTTAGGTGGTATCTGACGATCAATTCTACTAAGGGGTGATTTTACTATCAAATATTTTATATTCGAAGCATACAATTTGACAAGATTGACGTTTGACAGATTTTCTATGAAAGAACTTTCCAAAAGTCGGAAATAATTATCTGGAGTTGAAAAAAATTGCCCTTTAAAAATTATCAATGTTTATTTATTCATCCATTAATTACAATAAAAAGGTTCGTAAAAATAAGGAGACTAAGTCGACTCGGTTTTGCCTGACTAGCGCAAAATGTGGATAGGGATAAGTGGATGGAAAGAAAGGGAGTTTTTGACCTACAGTGGACAAAGGATACTACGAGCGCGTAATGAGATGTAATTAAAAACTACCTTTAAGCGACTGGTTTTTTCTGACCCGATGGAACTTGTCGTAGTATTCCACCGCCCGGAAGGTGTGTTTATACCGAACTCACATCGCAACGTTTTAAAGTGGTACCTCTGTAGGTACCACCTACCTAAGGAGGTAGTGTTAGGTAGAGTTAGGTAGTTGTAATGAGAAAAAGAAAACAGATAGGTAGGTAGTAGCACCTACCTGTTTTTTTTTCATTATATTTAGGTATATTGGGACAACTCACACAGGTCCATCTGGTCCCAAACTGGGCAGAGCCTGTACTAAGGCAATCAGACAACCCATAAACATACTTATATATTTATTACAGATAAATTACACCCAGACACAGAACAAATGATCGTGCTCGTCACACAAAGATTTGTCCTGGGTGGGAAACGAAACCACGACCTCCAGTTCAGCAGTAAGGGTTGCTTACCACTTATCCAACAGGCCAATCAAATAAGTCATGTGTATAAAAACTTATTTTCCATTTGCATTTGCTATCTACCGCCAAAAAGTAAAAATTCCACACATTATTTCGGCCAACACGATGTCCAATCAATAAACACTCAAAAACTTTTCTTGAAACAGTAAACATACTCCCAAAGCCAGTGGGGCTAAGCAGAAAGGATAACGTTTCAAACTACTGTCGGTCGAAGCAGGAATCGCCAACCCTTAGCACGACGAAGGGAAAACATAAACAACGCCGACTTATTAATGGATCGCGGGGAAACAGAATAAGTAATTGTTATTCAAACTCAAATCCCATAAAAGCTTCTTACTTAAATACTTATCGATACGTTACAGTTAACAAATAAACAAAAAATGGTTTTAATTAGTTTGGGTTTGCTTTCTCTGTTATGTTTTGTATTGGATTGAATTAAACGAAGGATGAACGAACAAATACATACCACAGAAAGATATTTCGACAGATATCTATACTAATATCATAAAGAGGAAAGTTTTATATTTTTTGTATGTTTGTAACGAATTAACTCAAAACTGCTGGACCGTTTTCAAAAAATGTTTTACCATTTGAATGCGACTTTATCCCTGAATAACAAAGTACACTAATAAAAGTACAAAAAATATCACACAAGGATACTTAATCACAATATAATTACACAATCAGCGAGACCTTTAATAGGGATATGAGTGGATATGAAATGTAAAAATCTATTTAGTCCGTAATTTATGTAATAAATTAATATAAAAAAATATATATAAATAAATAAATATCTTGGGACATCTCACACACGGTCATCTGATCCTAACTAGGCAGAGCCTGTGCTATGGCAACCAGACAACTGATAAACATACTTATATATTTCTAAATACATACATATTATAGATAAATTACATTGTGTCTGGGCACAGAACAAATGATCGTGCTCATCACACAAAGATTCGTCCTGGGTGGGAATCGAACCCACGACCTCCGGTTTAGCAGTCAGGGTCACTAACCACTAGACCAACAGGCCCGTCCTCCGTCCGTCCTATATATTACATACATATTATTTACTTTAAAAAAAATAGATAGTTAACTAAGCGAATCAAAGTTTAGGAGGTCAATAACGATACGATCCCCCGAATACTGAAACGCAACTTAACTTTAAGACGTACTTAAATATCTTTCAGTCGCTACTATACATCTTGAAGTGAAAGAGACAGCATGAGACTTAACGGCGACTTATAACTGATTGAGGTTTCAGTGTTCGGCCAGATGTACACAAAACGTACCTACGACATCGTGACGTAATGCGACATTTTAAAACAATATATTATAGTCGCTTTTTCTAACGTAAAAAAAAAATACGCGTCTAAAATTTGATAGAAATCTACCCGACGAGCATTAAAAAATGTTACCATGTATGTATAATTCGACATTCAAATCCTGGCCTCATATAGTAGGTACACAAAGAAAAACATATTCTGCTCACCCTATCAGTAGAAGTCGTTGATAAACTGAAGCAACTTGAAACAGCTAACAGTATATCCAAACTGCAATACAGTGCAAACGAAAGTTAGCGAGCGCATACCAACTTCGTAATAAAACATGATACCCCAATCAAAAACTGGGAAACTTTAAATCGCTCATGTAAGTTCAGGTGGAAGCAAGCTTTAACTATTTTAGTGCCTTCATAGTGCTTTATAATAGTGTTGTAGCGTTGTACACAGAATATTTGTTTGTTTTACGTAAGAAAGTTTTGAACCTCCTAGTTTTAGGTATGATTTTTTTAACCTTAATTTTTAAATACGATTTTGACTTGATCGTGCGGCGTACACACCGGTTTTCAACGTTTTCTATTTTTAATCTATTTATTAATTATCTACATTGAAATATATCTTATATGGAACTTAACTATACACATAAAAAAATACTATTAAATAATTAAAACCTAACCTAAAATATGGCATCAAAAAAACTAAATTCGCAATTAAATATAACTATCGAGACTCGCACATCACTATTTCCCATATGATATACAGAATGTAGTAAGAACTATGAATATTATCTACTGAATATTTACCGTGGGCTCTAAGAAAGTTACCGAACAGTTCGACATGAAATTTTACTAGATTAGTTTTCTCAAGTACTTTGGGATATGTTTAAGTAAGGAACGGAAGATAAGTTTTCTACCTGTAGATTCGATATAGGTACGAGTAAGTAGAAACTCCAGTAAGAACTACTAGTAATACCCGATTCCTATATTCAAGAACGATTCGTTTTGCTAACGGACGGTAGAATTTTCTAATGGCCGGGACCAACAAACAAAAAAGGAATCGTTTCCTTAACGAACTGTTAAAATATCAACGAGGCGTTAAAAAAGCTGTTCCTATAAAAAAAATGTAACTGTTCGTTACCCAAATAACTGACGTCTGGTTACGAACGGATGAGAGACAGCCTAGTGACGGATCGTCACGTTAACGAATAACGAATCAAAAGATATAGGATCTAGGCGTTAGCGACACGAAGAAAAATCTACCGTGTGTAAGCTAAACGAATTATTTCTTGATATAGGAACCTGGCATAATAGAGTAAGCTAATCCAAACCCTTTTATTTACAACTCGCAAACAAAGCATATTATATAGTAACAGCTAATTCACTTATCAAACACTATATTACATACATTGTTCGTGCTTTGACGGCGCCTCTGACGTCTTAATTAAGTGATGTTGCGACACGCACCCACCATATTATGTTGGCACACACATATGTAGGTAGTTTAATGTCAGTGTGTATAATTAGCAGGAAACTGTTGGTTGCTTTAGGATGTGTGGAGAAATCGATACGATGGTTTGGTTGTAAGCTTGGATAGAAATAGGTACTAAGGTTTAGATATTTCCTAAGTGTGATATCCCTTTTAATGTGAAGTGAATAGTTTTAGACTAGTTTATATTTCTGAAATTTTGGCGGATATAATGAGATTGTTTAATGTTAGTAGTAATACTTTAGTTAAAGAAAACCGGGTGGTTGCGAGTCGGATTCGTGCGTTATAGCGGCATCAGAAATACACACTGCGATAATTCAATTCTACTCTTTGCTTATTATGGTTCATGAGATAGAGCCCGCTGACAGACAGAAGGACGGACGGACGGATGGTGGAGGCTTAGTGTGAGGGTCCCGTTGGCATCCTTTGGGTACGAAAACCTATAAAACAAGCTGCTCTTCTACAAGATAAATTTTATTAGAAAATATAATTAGCATTACCATCGAAGTTTTTTTTTTAATTTCCAGTAAGGAAATAGAAGAATAATAATCATGCTTTTTAAAAACAGGAGCAAATTACAACATAATTTCTAATTTCACTTTATAAGGAAAAAATCTTTTATAATTACGAAACCAATTTTCTAATTACCTCATTGTAGTCTGCTTAATACTTAGGTACCTCATTAAGACGTAAAGTTTATAGGGATATTATAAATGCGGTCTAAAATACAATAACTTTTGATATAACGTCATTTTGGCTGTGATGTACGAACTAATTATGATGGAGAAAATTATGACATTCATACAAATAAATGATAATGATGATTGGTTACGTCATTACATAGAGTGGTCATAGACAATTGAGTTTGAGCAAGAAGAGACAATACATGTTAGTAAAATCTTCCTTTTAAAATGTGTTGGGTATTTAAGCAGCCAGAAATCAACAAAAATTGCAATAAATTAAAATAATGTTTATTTTTTAATTAGTTTGTTCTTGTGGACTAGCTTATCTTCAAACTAAGTAATGAGATGTATACAATATTTAAATGACAATAACATTAGGTCATCAAATTTAAAAACGAAAAATAATGTATATAATTTAGGTACGCCGTTTACGCCGTTTATAAAATATTTTTTTGTAAGTTATACGGTAAAAATTATTGTCATAGGTTTCGTAATTCGTTCTTATTTTTATGACTTTTATTTTTTTTCCAAAAATTTAATTTGACACTACAGATACCACGTTGCTTTGATTTTGATTTCGTTACCGGTAACCAAAAATTAATATCCCGATAAACTGCTTTTCACAATCATAACGATTCTTAAAATATATCCTTCAAATGAAACCAATTGAAGCCACATCCATGGAACCATTCTCACAATTTATCGTCTCCGTAATGTGCTGAATAAAGAAATCTAGAGAAATAATAATTTGGGGAGCCATTGGGAACAGGGATTCTCCTCACGTAATTTGGACAATGAAGATTTTTTGCAACAATAGAAATTTCTGAATATTTTCCCATCTGCTGCCTTTAAGAATAAGGCATTTACCTCCGAATACTCAAAGGCAAATTAACTTCAAGACGTTGTTAAATGTCTATATGTCTCTACTTTACACCTTAAACTGGCAAAGACAGCAGGAGACTTAAATTTGAGAACCGTTTGAGTTTTCGGCGATTAGTTGGCTTAATTTGATAAAGGAGATTATTGATCGATGTTGATTTAGGATTGAGTGATGTTTAGTTAATCAAGGTAATTTGGTTGAGTTGTATTGATTATGATTAAATGTATAATACAGTAAGTACCTACTTGCTTTCTCCTTTTGAGTTTCATATATTGAAAATTACGACCACATTATTCTAAAACAGCCCCTTTGATCTTATTAAAAATGATATTTAAGCAAAAATAAATACAGCTACTCTAAATATGTAGATTATTCTCCAAATAAAAAGCGAAATATTTTACTATTTTTAACACTTTATTTTTTAACAAAACTGTCACCAACCATACCCGGAAAAAAAACGAGTTACAGACAACCAACATATTCATACTTAAAACAGAAGAAAATACCCTTAAAATTAATCTAGCCAATTTCTCCTCTATTCTGAAAACAGAGGCAACGTCAAAACACGGTTGTTAACATCACTAGCCGGCCCCTCGACACGCGTCGTGATGTCGGTACAGACAAATTGTAACAGCTGTATCGTCGACCGAAATACGTCGCTAGGGAGGTGGGGAGGTCTATGTTTTGTAATATCGATAACTTTACTTTCTCGAATTGGATATTATAGAGTATCGATAAATAATTAACGATTATATAATTTCTGAAGTAAGGACTTAGTTAATAGTAATAAATTATTAGGATGGATTAAGAATGCAAACCCAGCAGGAAAAATGAATTGATAGAAAAAAAAACAGCAATGGCCTAAGAAACTGTAACAAGCTCGATACAAGTTACATTTGATAGGTATAACAGTTGAGTAAGAAGCTGTATATCTGGTTATGTTAACACTTAATACTTATAGTTAAAATACTGCCACAACCATAGAAGATTACAGGTATAATATTTATGTACATACAAGTAACTTACTGAAAGACATAATTTTATTTTCAATATCGATAACCACGTCCCATCACTATAATCACAAATGACATAGAGACATTAAACTGGGGATTATAACCTCGCCATAATCATAACTCAATTAAATCTTTTATATTTATGGCGATCATTTTAATCATGGCAGGACTTAAAATAACAAGCATTTGCAATAAAATTATGAAATAGTTGAGTATTTCTTTATTTTGTTTTATAGTCATAGTCACTGAATAAATATAAGCTTTTTATTTACTATTGTCCAGACAGGATTTATTTATACATTGTTTTGTAAGGACCTATGTGATTTTAATGTTTTTGTAAGCCCTAATATATTAATAAAGTCCCTGTTTAACAGTATTTTAATAAATTAAGAAGATTTTAAATAAAAAAAACAACGAGTGTGCTTTAGATCAAACGACTAAAGTAAAACTTCTTTATATACGAAACGTATGTGGCTATGGGAAAAAGAGAGAAAGAAAATGTGTGCTCGCACCTCTTTCTCTTGCCCCTACAGTAATATACGAAACGTAACTCGCTCTCTCTTTCTATCTTCACTAACTTATATCTCCCTCTCAACTTCCATTCTCGTCACCCGATCACACTTTTCGTATATATAACATAGCTATGCATATTATACAACAAAGTCCCCCGCCGTGTCTGTCTGAAAGCGATAAACTCAAAAACTACCAAACAGATTTTCATGTGGTTTTCACCAATGGATAGAGTAATTCAAAAGAAAAATATTTGTGAATAACTCATTTATGTTTTGTCTAAGCGTGCGATACCAGGGCGGGACGAGTCTAGTTAAAGAATAAAATAAAACTTCTTGACAAAATTCGAAACGAAATAAATCCCGAATTTATTATAACACCCATCTCTTACATTAATTTCCATAATTTTCGTGATGCCTATAATTAATTTAATTACAAAACGAAACAGACTCTGGTACGGCTACGTTTGCCAATGGATATGTATCGGCGACGCGTATAATTATCAGTTTGATGTAATTAGCGTCGACGCGACGAATTAACCACAGTTAGGCGGTTACCGTGTATAAATATAACTATGTAAGCATCACATTATAATGCTAAGCTTTGTGTAGGTGTAAAATGTTAAGACAGAAAGAATATTCCGATGTAAAAATAGTCTTCTAATAATATGTAAAAATTTCGTGTCACAGTGTTTGTTATCAAACTCCTCCGAAACGGCTTGACCGATTTTATAAGGTATGAGAATAGATCGTATGCTATTTTTTAGGTATAAAATCAAGATTTTATTTATTATTGTTTAGACAGATTTACTTATATGGTAAAACAACTTTTACAGGGTCAGCTGGTATCCTTATCTAATATATAAAATTCTCGTGTCACAGTTTTCGTTGCCATACTCCTCCGAAACGGCTTGACCGATTTTGATGAAATTTTTTGTGCTTATCCGGTATCTATGAGAATCGGCCAACATCTATTTTTCATCCCCCTAGGTGACTTCCACGCGGGCGGAGCTGCGGGCAACAGCTAGTATTAATATATTTACTTGATAATTTTACGTTCTCGAAAAGTTTATCTTTAATAAACATACCTACCTACTTGTTGAATAAAATTTTAATCTTCATCTATTTTGAAGTTAGTTAACATTCTTATTTTAATAAGATAGTGTCTCATGTAAGGGCTAAGATATTAAGCTACCTTAATAACATTAGCTTAGAATGGCAATTGTTTTTAATTGAAAATATTATCTTTATCTCAAAAACAATCGTTTTTTTAATCAATTATGAGATATTTTTAGTAGTTCTTAAGTACAGAGTGAGGTGTAGGATTTGTAAAACTAGTTTGTTTCCAACAGGACTCTTAAGGTCAAAGTCTAGTTAAAACCAAAGTTAAGCCTATCTCTTCGTAAAAATCTATAGCCATAATTAAAAATTAAGTAGTTAGAAAATAAATTCGCATCAACGACTCCTTCTGATAACTATCCGCCCCAAATAATTATAACAGACAGCCAACCAAAATTACAATCATGAGCTCGATGTAATAATTAAACAATTTACTGTAAATTTAAGGTTGCATGTTGGTAATTTATTTTTTCTTTCAGCCCTCTGATTGGCTGATACAAACTCTGTCATGCTAGCATATAATTTTAGCACAATTAACATCAATTATTTTGATTAAAACGCGGTTCGTGTGGTGGAAAAGTACGCCATTTTGGTTTTATACAATATTATATTTCAATTAACAGTTTTATGGCGGTTTAATTGTATTGGTAATTGGTATTAATTTTTTGTTTGTCATTTAATTGTTTATTTTGGTAATTGTTTTGTTAAACATTTTAAATTTAGATTATGCTATCGATGTTTTTATAGACGAATGATGATTAAAAACAGGGTTTGATTGGCAGTCAGTGTCATCAATTATGTGAATAAAGCTATGAAGATAAAGTGAACATTTAAGTACGTAGCTGTTTGAAATGTCATTTAAGAAACAATGTTCTAGTGTCTTACAAAATAACACTTAATTAATAAAAAAAAGATCACAAATTACTGAATGGAATACAAACTATTTCAAACTGTAGATTAATATGACGAAATTCCTAAACGATTGCAGCTTCGTTGAAAACTACTTCAAAAACAAAATAAACAAACTTAAACAAATGTTGAAACAAAACAAACAAGTCTCTGGCATTATTTTGAGAACAAAACCGAGGCACCTGGCAACTCAGCGTGTCATGGAAATTGGCTAAAAATATAAACGTATCAAAGGGGATTTTAGAGGCAATGTGAAGTAGAAACAGAAGTTTCCTTAGAAGGGGCAAGAGATGGGCACTTTACACTTTTGTGGGTGTTTTTAGTCGGTGTAAGTCCGACATCCCCACGGTGTACCCTAGGCGTGGATTGAAGTCATTAGCGTATGACTCTGATAAAAAAAGTAGGTACAAAGGTTAATAAATACTTATGTGAAATTATGTTCCTGAAATAATGAAATCACAAACAAATTCTTACGACTTTCAACATAAATTTTTGCATAGAAATAATAGTCACTATACTTGAAATAGTCAAGTATATTATAGGTAGACCGCATCTTTATCTTAAAATATTATGTTTTTTTAATATATAAAATTACTAATTTAAAAATCTCTCTGTTAATCTACCTATCTACAAATACCTACGAGTAAATTTTGTTTTTTCCGAGGCTCTTCAATTAAATTTAATTCCAATAAAAATACTGTCAATGGAAGGAACTAACTGGAAGCTGTGGTGGAACTGGGTCTTTTTGTACTGTGTGTTGTTGGTATCTCTGCTAAATGAATAACAATTTTGCTTTGGCATTGTATTAGAATTAAAAATCATGCAAGAGTAACCCCCCAGGCCGCAATAACATACGAGTAGGCTTATTAAACGTCCCTAAAATTCAAGTATAACAAAAGGAAGATATTGTTAAAAAAAATATTTTTGAGACTACTGAGTTTTATATACAATGGCAGTAATACCACAATGTTTGCTAAGTCGTGTCGATGTCGGCACAAAGACAAGATGACAAAAAGCGTTAACGATTCAGTACTAAAATTAAATGGTGAGCGCTTCAATCAAGCGCTGACCGGTTACTAGATAAAGGGATTTAGCTTCTACAGTGATACAGAAAAGAAGATAAAATAAGGAAAATTTATGTTATTTTTTTAGGTTTTATAAGACTGAATTAATTAATTAATTACATCGTTGTTTTAAATAGCTTAACTTGGATCCAAAGAGCCTACAATAGACGCCCTAGGACAAAAGCTATTTGTTGGCAAAGTATTTGCATCTATCGTTTACTTCACCATTAGTTTGGAGACGGCGCTTAAATATATACAAGGTGATTCTGTTATCTGTTGGAATTCATATAATAGTTCTCGTTGCGCGCGCAAACGCCGATGCGCGCGCATCTGTGACGTCATCGGGGCTCGCTACAACACGGACCGCGCGCCCGGCAGAGGCGGCGCAGGCGGCGGCGGCCGAGGAAGAGGGGGGTGTTGTTGTTATGACGCCAACAGCTGTAGGCGGCGCGGTAACGTCGCAGTTGACCTCCGCAAAAAGTTCATTTAACAATATGACTATGGCGGACATGGTTAAAAATAATAATATACGTTTTTTAGAACCTAGCAGCCAAATTGATATAGAGGACGGTTGGACCGTAGTACAACAAAAGAGGAGTAAAATTAAAAATAGGCGAGGGGTGGCTCAACCTTTGGAGCAATTTAACTTTAGAGCAGCAGATAGAACGGTACCGCTGTATGTGTCACGTGTTCACATAGACACCACCCCCAAGGATATTGAAGGGTTTATTAAATTTAAGACTAATATAGACGTTAAGGTATACAAAATAAATACCGTGAATAATGAATTTAATGCATACAAAGTAATTGTACCTTTAAGCAAAATAGGTATATTTTTAAATGATGGCGGGGATCAACTTTGGCCTGCTAATATTGTATTTCGAAGATATTGGGAGAAAAGACGAACTCAAAACTTGAGTTTATTGAATAGGAATTAACTCACATTTGATTATGGATATTACAACATTCAAGTTAGTATCGTATAATTGTAGATCCCTTAAGAGGTCTATTCAAGAAATAACACAGCTGTGTGTTAACCATCAAATAATTGCTCTACAGGAAACGTGGCTATTCCCTCACGACTTGGGTATTTTGGGTACTATCAGTAAACACTTTGGAAGCCATGGTATATCAGCTATTGACACGGAACACGGGCTAGTAAGAGGAAGACCTTATGGTGGAGTAGCCTTACTTTGGAATAAGGGTGTGTTCCCATACGCGGAGATCGTCCAGTGTAACAGTGATCGTATGGTGGCGGTAAAACTTACGAATGGTGACCGCAGCTTGTTAGTGTTTAGTGTATATATGCCTACTGACTGCGAGGACAATTTCCCCGAGATGTCTCAGTGCCTTGCTAATATTAGTGCTTTGATCGAGAGTGTAGATACGGAGTCCGTTTTTATATTAGGAGATTTTAACGCTCACCCCGGGACGAGGTTTGGCTTAGAATTAATAGATTATTGCTCTGAAAATATTTTAAAGTGTATTGATTTACAGTTCTTAAATGTTAATAACACTCATACATACATAAGTGAGGCGAACGGTTCGCGTCGGTGGCTAGACCACTGTGTGGTCACCGCAGCGGCCGAGGCAGCCGTAAGCGACGTTTACGTATTGTATGATAGCTTCTTATCTGACCACTTTCCGTTAATAATAGAGGTAATATTTAATTGTATTAATTGTAAAACATTGAGCAGTATAGATAACCCTTCTCAAAATGTAATAGAATATATATGGGGTAAAAGAAATAGTAAACAAATTATTAAATACTCTGAATTATGTAATGAAAAATTTAGTCAAATGTGTAACAATAATTATTTTAATTTTAAATGTCTGAATAATATGTGTACTGATAGCGAACATACAAGGTTATTAGATTTATTTTACAGTGATATAATTGAAACTTTACAAATGTCTGCAAAATGTACTTTTACACGTAAGAAAGATAAGCATCAAAATGTTATTGGCTGGAATTACAATGTAAAGCAACATCATGCTCTGGCTAGGCAAACATTTTTACAGTGGGTCGCGTTTGGTAGGCCATGCTCGGGATATTACTACGAACAGATGTCTAGTGCTAGAAAAACATTTAAAGGTGCCCTTAAATATTGTCAAAATAATCAAGAAAAAATAAAATTAGATATTCTTGCTCGTCATGTTTCTGATAAAAACTTTGTTAGTTTCTGGAAAGAGGTCAAAAAACTAAATCTAAAAAATAGTGCGCCGATTAGTGTTGAAGGGGAGACTGATAAGAGATTGATTGCAGATATGTTTCGAAAGCATTTTAATGTAACTCCGCCAATTAAGCAAACATTACTCACCTTTTCACATCTGAATAAAGAGATAAATGATGACAAGACGTTTCACGTCACAAGCGAGGACGTCACTTCCATACTTAAAAGTATGAAGCGTGGAAAGTCTCCGGGTCATGATAACCTCAGCATAGAGCATTTGGTGTACGCAGGAGAGCATATTACTAAATTACTAGCGCAGTTTTTCAATCATTGTGCTAATCACTGCTACCTACCAACTGATCTCATTCGTACGCTAGTGGTTCCTATTACTAAGAACAAAACGGGTGATATCTCGAGCATGTCCAATTACAGACCTATATCACTGGCAACGATTGTGGCCAAGGTGCTTGAACGTCTAATTCATAAGCAGTTAAGTCAATCGCTAAAGATTAATGACGGTCAATTCGGTTTTCGAAAAGAGGTGTCCACAGATATGGCTATATTTTCATTAAAACAAGTTGTCAAAAATTATGTACAGCAGGGTACGAGCGTCTATGCGTGTTTTTTGGACCTCAGCCGGGCTTTTGACACCATAAACCACGATTTATTATGGGAGAAGCTGAAGAACAGCAATGTGGCATCTGATGTAGTTGGGCTGATTAAATATTGGTATTCTAATCAGTCCAACAATATCAGATGGGGTGACACATTGTCTGCCGATTATAAGCTGTCATGCGGTGTAAGGCAGGGAGGTCTTACCTCTCCCGACTTATTTAATGTATATGTTAATGGGTTGATAGAGGAGCTGAGCAGAGCACCGGTAGGGCTCAGATTGGGTGACCGTTACGTCAACAATCTGAGCTATGCCGATGATATGGTTCTGCTCAGTCCCTCTATTAAAGGCTTAAGGAAGCTCCTAAATATTTGCGAAAGATATGCTAAGGCACATGACTTAGTATATAACGCAAAGAAAACAGAAATGATGATATTTAAGTCGGGAAAGGGGCCTGACATTGTTCCGCCAGTGTGGGTCGGGGGACAGGTTGTTAAGGTGGTTGAATCGTTCAGGTACCTTGGTCACATACTCACATCAGATCTAAAGGATGATGCTGACATAGATCGACAGCGACGTGCACTATCGGTGGTGGGTAATATGATAGCAAGAAGATTTTTTAAAGCCAGTATGTCTACTAAACAACAGCTGTTCAGAGCTTACTGTCAATGTTTCTACACTTGTCAGCTCTGGACAAATTATACGAGGAGATCTCTGGATGGAATCCGCGTCCAATATAATAACATTTACAGACACCTTATGGGTTTACGGCGTTACTGTAGTGCCTCAGAAATGTTCGCGGAGGCACAGATTAACACGTTCAACGCCATCCAGAGACACCGAATCGCATCATTTCTAGCCAGGGTTGACAGGTGTGGGAACAAAATTATCAAGGAACTTGCTCACAGATTACACACCACTGATACGTACAAACGATGGTTAGAAGTAGTTACCTAAATAGCTCATTGTAGAATATAATAAAACTGATCTCAAGTTATTTAGTTCTCAGTTCAGTGTTGTTTTTTTGTTTTTGTATGTATATTTGGTTTTTGTATGTATAATTTATGTCTGTTTTTTTTTTTAATTTAGTATTTGTTAAGATTTCTATTTTGTTTGTGTATTAACTTTTTTGTGTATGGACCTTGTGTCTGCAATAAAGAATATTATTTATTATTATTATTATTTATTAATAGTACTGAAATTCTTTTTTTTTTCGGATTTTTAATAGTATTAGTTTTTATAACCAATATTTTTTGTTTGTGCAACGATTAAAAAATGACTTGTGTACTCCATACAAATTGTGACATTGGTCTCATATCTGAATGGCTTTTGGGAGTCTTATCCCAGTAGTTTGTTATAAAAAATATGTTGATAATGATGATAACGATTATGGCGATAAACAGAAAGAACACAAGGAGATTTTATATTTAACTCACACCAAATATGTGCGACCATCATCTACCTATCTTTGTTCAAAAATTCCCAACAGATTACGTTTCCCATCTAAATAGCTTACACTATTTATAATCGCACAACTAAATGAGTACTTCAGACTGAATTTTGAGACGACTTGTCTCATTTAAATGGCATTCCTCGCGGCCTGTAGGAACAAGAAATATTACGGCACGTCTTATTTGATGAATTCAAGCATACGTACAACCAGTTTATGGTGACCTATCCTTACTTAGGTTGCGTTTCCACTTACGAGAAGCTGGAGAGGAGCGGACGGTAAATTGGCCAATCACTGCTTGAAATCTTTACTCAGCATTAGTGGAAACAATGTAGTGGAGTGGCCTTTCAAATAAAATATATGACGGCCACGAGCCAAACAAAACGGAGTCGAGCAAGTTGTGGTGGCATTGTATTAGAATTAAAATTACATGGGATAGTAAGGGACTGGTCTGGTCAGCCCAACTCCACTCTGCTTCAATGGAAACACTTGCCACTTTTCACTGCTCTTCTCCGCTCCACTCCGCCTAGCTCCGCGTCAGTGGAAACTCACCCTTATGTTTGCCGTCAAGTGTAGTTAAATATATCATACGTGTAACTTTATGTGTGGTTGCCATGAAGTTTGGGAAATTTAGGATATAAATTAAAATAGTTGATATTATCAGATTACGATTTCTGAAATCGCTTCATTGTTAGCTAATGGTTTCTTAGAATGATTAAGAAAGTAGTAATGTTAATATAAATTTAAAATTAATATTAATTAAAACTAAAAATATTTAATTTTTATTTTATTTATAGGTAAATATATAAAAAAGTCACATAGGTACTTGCCTGTAGTTGGTTCGAAGCTTTAACCTTGTGCATGCCTATTTCTTTGTTGAACCGCTAGGCCACCACGACATCTGAAATCGCCAATCCGCAAGTGAGCAAACGTGGTGATCAATGCCCGTGCCTTCTTCTACTTGAGAAGGAACGAGCATTTTCATTTTTACAATAGTCTGATAAGAACTGAGATTACTTAGCATCGATTATTGTCTGCTTTATTTAAACAATAATTAATAAAATACAGCTTCGGAATATGGATAATATTAATATTTGGTTGAGGCCAAATAGTATTTTTTTCTAGAAATGCCAAAATTGTAGAGTTACAAAAAAATAGACACATCCATCTAAAATTTACAAAATCTGGCTACCGTATTAAGAGATCTTACTCAACTGGCCACCAAATCGCAAAGTTAAGAGGGTAGAATAGCATAATTCAACAGAGATTCACGCTTATTTCATTAACAATAAGATTAAAAATTCAATGTCAATGAAATTATTAACACGTGTACCAATAAATTTAGCTGCAAGATGAGTTGTTATATTATTTTAGAAAAGCAAATGGAGGCTTGGGTACACAAACGATATTCAAGTTTGCAAAACAAATAATTTGTACGAATTACGAATATTTTGAACTAATTCGCGTTAATATTGAATGAAATGTTTATTATTGTGAAACTTAATTTCAATTGAAATATTCACGATAACTTAGTATTTCCTGTTTGTTGTTATATTTGTATAAAGAGAGTTTACTGTCTTCATATTTGGATTGGACAGAGGTCATTGGAAATAATCTTCTATTTATTTATTTTAAAAATCAAAACGTAAGTCTTGTTAACACGATTTATATATCGAAATATACATTAAAAAACAATCATCATTTTCAAGATATGTGTCTAATATAATCTCCATAAATTTTTATGGAGAATAATATTATTGAGTACAGCAGTCCACTACTGATATAATCCGTCTTCCAAGTTTCGCCATTAATGCAAAAGTAAACGTCCATTTCAATTGCGCCTTTACTCAAATTTCATAGATGATTAACAAACCAAAATTGGAAACTGAAATCCGGAGTGAACAAGACGTGTTTTGATGCCACCAGCTTTGCATTTGAGTAGAAAGTCACACTGCTTAAATGTTACTGATTGATCTTGTTATCAAATAAATCAATAATATATTATGTTATGAAAATTAGCTCAAACATGCATAAATACCTTTACACTTGAAGTTTAGACCTTGTTACACCGGCCGTGGTCGCAAGCAGACTGGACAGGCGGTGCCATCGCTTCGTGCATAAAGTACATGATTTTTCATCTACCTTCATTTCTTCACCTACCCTACACACTACACTGACCGTGTCCGTATGCTGCTCACTAACCGACTTTGCAGAAAAGCGAGGTTGTGTTAATCGAATCACTGATGACCAAGATGCTGATAGTTTGTAGCAATAACATGTACAAAATAATTGACATGTATTTTTTCCTTTATCAAAACAATAAAAAATTACCAATATACAGTACTTTAAAGTTCAGGAGTGTGGGCTTATGAAGCCACGCCGTCGTAAAAATTGTTGCACGTAGTGACGTCGCGCTAAATTTCTATTCACTATATTATGATATTTTTTTATTTGCAGGCAAAAGGAAAAAATACGTATCAGTACAGAAATTCATAGAATTTTTAGGACACGTGGCTATCGTCGTTACATAATCTACCATTATAAACCTTCAGCGCGATAGTTTAAAAGTTAGTATCAAATCACTAATTTGAAAAATCTTTATCTAAATTTACAACAGGTCTTTAACAAACAAATTAATACGTTCATCAAGTAGCACCGACAATTTTGCCGGTGACAGCGCATGCGTCATATCTCTTAGTTTGTTTGTATGTCTGTGCTGTTAAAATATACGCATCCGTGCACTCCTCTTAGCTCATAAATCAACACTGCCTAGCGGCTTATTAATCCCGTGATGTTGGTTAGCTGGATGTGGCTTGTATGATCATAATTGGAATTTAGTGTAATATTGAGAATGAAAACGATGATAAGGAGGGATGCAAAAGGCTAAAATAAATGAGGTTGTTTCTTTTATCTAAATATAAGAACGTTTATTAGTCGTCTGGTTGCTATAATACAGGCTCTGCCTAGTTAGGTATCCGGCCATGTGTGCTGTGTGTCAAATTATATCAAACGTTTTTATATCTCATACACCTAAAAAAGGAGCCAAAGAAACTTTAACTTAAATAGTTCTTTTTTTGTTAAAAAACTAAATGACTCTAAGGTGCGCGGTTAAAGAAAGAACCAACAAGAAACTCCAGAGGTAGGATTTAAAAAAAAGTTTAATACAATATTCAATGTAGTTAAAGATATGAGTCAACAACGCAATGTGGAAGGCGATAATGGCAAATTAAGATGTGTGAGGTTGTCCTAAAAAAGAAAGTCTCTTTTAATTTTAGGTACTTATATTTGTCTAACAAAGACGAAAGATTCTGTAGTTTCTTGCCCGATGGAAATAGTAGCCCTGAACGCAGAACCGTAAAAATAAATTGTTTGGCAGAGAACATGTGATCACCACGGCGAGGATACGCACATCACAGTTACCTTATGTCTGGATGTCCATCACTAACTAGTACTGTCCTTTAAAAGTCTGATCCTACACCCTGTGTATAAAAGAAATCTAAGTAATACCTACATCTGTTTGATCATTGATTTGAACACGCAATTTTTCACATACATTTTGCACTATACTTATATCCTCTATGACAGTCAAATACAAAGTCATATCCAGAACCTACTTTATGTATAGTGGTAGTAATATTATAAGATTGTATCTGAGGCGCGATTGTTACAGTTTTGCACCTCAAGAGATGTGAGATTTGCGAGTACACTCGGCTCACACGATCTGAATATATATTAGAATTTTCACCCTCACTTATGATTCTCAAAAACGAAGGGTTCCTGGCTAAGTGTAAGCCGGTTTGACAGATAATCAAGGTTGAGTCACGCTCGCTTTGGTTGGTCTGTGGATGGGTGACCATTTGTTAACATACCGAGACCCCTCCGTGCTTCGGAAACTACGTTAAGCTGTTGGTACTGACGGTCATACTTTGGTCTTTGACAGTCATTAAGCCATTACAATTCTGAAAACCAGTCTTACTATGGGATACCGTGTTACCCAGTAAAACGGGTTGCGGAGGTCAGATAGACAGTCGCTCCATGTACAATATGGTTCTTATTCAGCGAATCCGGTAGGACTGGAAGCCAACCCTTCCTTAGTTTGCGAAATGGCTAGGGTATAATTCCCAAGAAATGTCTTTGTATGCTAATTTAGAAGCCTTAGTCAAACCGTTAAGCAAATCTAAGTAGGTATTTTGCTCTTTAGTTACCAATAAAAGGTTTTTGACAATAATTGTCATCAACTTTAAAATGCCCTAAGCATTCGACAAAAGAAAAAATACAGCCAGTATTTATAATTATTATTCTACAAAAACTAATTTGTAGATTGTTTTAGTAGCTACTATTAATGACAAAACAGACCAAATATTCTCCAACACAAAACAAAAAGGCAAAGCTGGGTACAAGAGCGCATCACGTTAATCTGTTTCTTGCAGCCGACTGTACAACTCTATTTGTACCCGACAAAGACGGAGGCGACTATTATTAAAAACTTGACTCTCGTCTTGCAAAATGTTATGAGTTGCGACCGAAATAGGTTTCCTTCACTCTTGTTTATTAACTTTGGGTGTTATATTTCTATATTACTTTTTTTATAAATATCTTATGTTGGTGACGAGATTGAATGTCGAATTCGAAAATTAATATCGAGCTATTAACTTGTAACAGCTCGATATTTTAACTTGATTTCTTTTGAAATGGTGTATGTATTCTTATGAATTAGTTATTGATGATGTGACTAATACATAGACATGAGTCCTGATTACTAGGGATACTTACTTGTTTTAGAAAAAAAATCCTCATCCGTTCAACCATTGATTCACAAGACACAAAATATTTTTTTTTCGTATTATGCATCATAAAAAGTATGTTAGCTAGAAAGTATGTCAGAATGTTGTTCATTAGAAAATATATCAGACAGAGCTAACACAATTTTATATCAAAGAAGTTCAGACTGTACTTTGCTTTAAATGCCTTTACCAGCCGATTGGCTCGTTCCTAAATGAACCTCATTTAAAATCAATAAATATCCTGTTTCTTCATCAAATAATAGGGATGTTGACTGGGTATGAAAAGTTAAAATCTATTTAGTCCGTCAGTTAGATATTAAAAAATTATTAGACACGTATTTTTTCTTTTATCAAAACAATAAAAAAATACAAAGATACAGCGCTTTAAAGTCTCGGAGTGGGGGCTTATGACACCTCGCCTTGGTAAAAATTGTAGCGAGGAGTGACGTCACGCGAAATTTCCGTTCTCTGTATTTTGATAATTTTTAGTTTGCAGGAAAAAAAAATACGTGTTCAATAAAATTCATTAATCTACCAGGCGGACATTAAAAAAAAAAGAAACATGCCTATTTCACTTCTCAGACAGATAATAAAATAAATGACGTTAGGCATCTAGATAAATTATAAGAGAATATATTTCACATAAAATCATATTCAAATGTTTGCCGAAACCCTCTTTACTACATCAAAGGCAAAAACGATAGCAATACACTTAAAAATATTACCCACTATCAAAAAGATAGAGCAATTTATTTTGGCTATATAATAGTAACTCGTGAAAAGGTACTATTTGGCGACAAAGGCCTTCCTTTGTGTAAAGTGTAATAAAGATAAAATTTAAGGGTACTCGTTAGGAATTACTTGATAAAGGATAGTTTTGACGCAATTGATAAACAAACAATAGGTTTGTTCGAAACATTAAAGATTAAGGCTTGATTACGTTTGTTCCGTTTTATTTTATGCAAACTCCGAGAGTCAGATGTGAAAAGAGAATTCTATGTACGAATTACATAAGCTATTTCTTTACCTGATTTGTAAATTTACCGATCAAACAGGACGATAAAACTAAGCAGATTCCATATATTTATTTATTCATGCCAACACAAAGAATAATGTACCTACATAAAGGTTATTTATTGAGAACCTACTAATTAATTATCAAGATTAATTTATACACAGAACTCAGAAGATCTCTACTTACCCTTTACTCGACTTGTGTAGGACAGGAAAATTACACCGAGAACCTTAATGTAGGAAATAAAAAAGGCAGCAAATAAAATGCGTTGACTTTTCTTAAAAATGTATTTATTTTTCATTTTATTGTGCTCTTCAATTTTCATTAAACGGACATGCCGTCCACGAATTTTAATTACATAAGTGTTTTAACTCTCGATAATATACAAAATGAAAACAATTAAATTGAATAAAAAATAAATAGTTATTACTTAAATTAAATACAAAACAGGAATAACACAAAAACAACAATTTTGATGGCCGAATAATATTTTCCATTTCGAGTACAAACGAAATACTCGGTTTTACGAGAAACGTTTAAGTAGAAATATAAAACAGAATGAAAGTGAAGTAAAATTGATGCTAAACAAAAAACAGGGAAATTTGAGTACTTTTAAGAGCTGTAAAAACAAATCGACGGATTGCAATCCGATACTTTAACTTTAGCACCCAATGACGAAACTCAGATAACAGAATTATTTGTTTAAGAAATCTGTGTGATATATTTGAATGAAAAGTGGTACCTTTATTATGATATGATTATAAAATTCAACTTACTATTCTTAAATAATTCATTTAACTACAATTTTTTGTACATTATCTACAAATTCAGAAATTCATTTACATCATCCTTTCAGATTTTTTACAATTAATCAATCGTTAACTTGATAGGGTCACAATTATTGTGATAATTTAAGGACTAGTTCGAAACTTACTAGGACGAAACCGCTATCGCTACCTAAAAATATGGTCACATGAATTTTGTACAAAACCATCTCTATAACAGCTAATAAAAATAACGATTTCATCAAAATATCGTATCGCTAAATCTAGAGGGACAGGCCTTCTACCAAGCAATAAATTTTGTACAATTGTGTAGAAAAGTAGTCCCAAAGACGTTTTAGGTTCATAAATATTCGACAGTAACTAATATTCAACGATTAAGTTCACCGTCTCGGAAGGCATGAGAGAATTGAGGCCGCTGAATAAGTTAGGCCGTGAAGACAAAGTAAAACTACTAAATGCAAAATTGATTACATTAACTGTGATTCTTCACCGTTCACTGCGTCACTGGAACAGTTATGGCACGACTGTCACATCACTAGCCGATAGCACAACATGTCTGTTCATGACATCGGTATTTCTGCAGACAGTCGATGTCTGGACGATGCCCGCGTACCACACGTCCCGCACGTATTATTACTATAACCAGAGTCAGATCCGAACGAAGAGTCTCCACTTGGAGGCTTAGGAGACGCTCGCGGACCTCTCCAGCATGCGATTCCTGGTAATTCGCCACCAGGCCACGCGCCTCCGGCACTCATTGGCAAGGGGCCCTGAGGCCTCGCGCCAACAGTCCCAACTTGAGGATACAATCTCAACAGCGCATCCAGTAAAACTCCTTCATGAAATTCCGTGGGATCAGGAGGTCCAGGTGGATGGATATGCCGCTGCATTCTATGTTGCGCCCTACGTCTCTCCAGAGACTTGGGTCTTCTGTCCATTCTCTGCTGTCTAGGTCGATGGGGAAGAGATTGAGGCGCAGGTGGTCGAGAACATGTTCGACAAGGCGCTGCTTCTCCAACGAGGCTGAGTTCATCTTCTGCGAAGTGGTCGTCACTGTGGAGGGAGTCGTCTGATCTGTGGGGCAGCTCCTCGTACAGAGGAGCGCCACAAGCATCACCGCCGCAGCTGTTGCCTCCTCTCCAGGTACCGCCAGACCCACAGACGAATACTCGACTTGGGCAGCTTGGTCTCTTCGTTTCCACCATCTGCGAAATTGTAAAATATTTAAGTTTTACATCTCAATCGTGATGATCCCTAAATATTATAACCAGTAGACTTTACAAAAGTTAAACTAAATATTAACGTGATCGACAAAGTTATTGAAGAACTAATATCTAAAGCAATCAGAATGCCTTTGATGACTAATCACACAAATATTATACAAAGTCAGATCAAACTAAAGTCCAAACAACCAGATACAGTCGAAAGTCAATTATAAATAAACGTCACAACATAAATAAACCTAGACCGATGTACAAACTTGTAGCGCCAAACGGGAAACTTTTGACAGCTTAACTAGATCTCAAAAAGTTTTGCTTAATTCTAGAAATTTTATAGGCGACATGCAATAAATTGTCGTGTGTTTAGACGAAATTAAGTTTGGTGTTTGACGGAGGTTACGAGCGCGTCCCTACAGTCATGTTAGTTGCGGCAAATTGATGCGGACAGTTTTCAACGACACTGAATGGAGCGCAAAACTTTCCTTATAATGGCTTTAAGTCTAGAATGTTTTCAGGATTGCCAAGGTTAGCTGTTAGTGTCGCGGTTGGTTTGCCTCAATGGATGTCGTAAATGTTTTTACGTAGAATATGTTTCTTAATTATGTGGTTTGCAGTATTACGCAGATAAATAAAATATGTTTTCTAGTACCCATTATAAACTTCTATTGGCTCATTTTACCAACACCAGATAATTTTATTTTGTAGAATAAGGTTGACATCTGCCAGATTTTGTATGGGTAAAATGTCAAAAATTAAAAATTATTCCTCCGATAATATAATCTATCTGGCGTTAAAAATCAGCCCTTTATAAAAGTGTTTTTCCGATTATTTTCTGTGTCTACAAAAAAGGCTTTCAAGAAAATCAAGAAACCGCATACATACGTGACTAAGAAAAATATTCACCGCTGACATTGTCCACCCTGAAATGGGTATACTTAACCGAATAATGAGACCAATGAATATGGACGGGACGAACGAAGCAAGTAACACTGAGTGACACGACAAGGCATTTCATTATTTCTTCCACAAAGATATGTCAGGTCATCTACTAGATTAACTCTGAAGGCCCTTAGACCCTCGTCTCGCGTGTCTGGAGAGTATAGTTAACGGTCTAGGGATTCAGAGACGGCTCTGCCAATATTGGGATCCCTAGAAGAAGTGCTTCCGAAAGCGTGCCCTGTTTTCGTAATGAGTCAATTTTGGGCGTCTTGATTTAAGATGTTTGAGAACTAAGCATAGTTTT
The DNA here is from genome assembly GCA_932294365.1 of Diachrysia chrysitis. Classification (NCBI taxonomy): domain Eukaryota; kingdom Metazoa; phylum Arthropoda; class Insecta; order Lepidoptera; family Noctuidae; genus Diachrysia; species Diachrysia chrysitis. The sequence goes on from OW028661.1 coordinate 9,147,070, forward strand.
AGTAATTTAAAAGTGACGAAATTGTTTCTATATTACTTTTTAGGGCCGGTAAAGGTTTTGGTTATATTTATGAAGTGAAACTAATAGTAGTAATTCGCAATTAGTATTTTTTTTGGGTAGTAATTCATAGGCAAACTGCAGATACTACAGACTACAAATCTAACAAAGAAAAAATTTGGAGGATTTTAACAACGTTTAAACCAGTTATGTAGTTTGATGGATATGTCTGGATAATTCATTTAGTTCGTGACATTACATATTCTCGACACAAATAGAGAAAAAAATACCTAAGGCAAGCGAAAGAGATGGGAAATAAGTGATTGCTTGTCAATCACTTGAACAGAATCTATATTATAAATAAAGTGTATCTCAGTAAGGACGAGACTGACAGCAGAATTTATTAGTTTGAGTTGTTTGAACTCTCTGGGTGAACTATTTTGACGTCTGTTCGTTCTATTATTTATAAGTTTGGTTTCATTTGATCTGAAAGGTTGCAAAATCGAAGTTCGTTACATCTTTTCCTTAGCAAGGTGATACAAGCTCTAACATTTTTTTTTAGCATGGCATGGACATGGAATGAAAATGGACGAAATGCATTTAAATAAAAAGAGGTGCGTTTGAATGTGAATGGCAAAGAGGAAGAGTAAGGCTGTAAAAAACTTTTTATTTTCTTTTTCATAAATTATGTAAATTTATGACCCAAAAAATACTTTTAAAGAAAACTTTTTACGAATATTGCCTCACCTCTAACTGTGGTTCCAGTTCAGGTCTGTGTGGCAGTGGAGGCCTCCTGGGCAGGTCCTGTAGGTCCTCGTAGAGGGGTGCAGGGGGAGGTGCCCTCCGCTGGGATCCGCTGCTCTGGTTGGGTGCCGATGACTTCGATGGCAGAAGATTCGTGACTTTCCGTTTGTGTCTGGAAAATAAGGGTTATGGTTAGTTATTGGTGACTAACTTTTTTTTCTGGTAGTTTTAATAATTAAATCATCAATATCGTAAAAACAGTTTGTTTTTTGATGCATAACTTATCAACCATAATTTATTTATTATGTACATTAATTTGTTTATTATATACATTAAGTATATAATAAACAAATAAATAAATGTTGACAATATCACATACATTGCTGTGAACCAAAATAAGTATCTAAAGCACTTGTGTTATGGAATTAGAGACAACCACCACAGACACCCAGACCCGAAACAATGTAGAAAAGTGGTTTCTACTTAGGCCCCTCCGGGGATTGAACCTGGACCGTCAGAGCTAGCGATACCGTGAAAACCAGTGTGTACGCCACTTGACCACAGAGGTTGTCGAAATAAATAGGTAATATGTATACCTAGATTCTTTCGTGACAATTTCTGGGTGATCCATCAGGTGAAGTAAATACACCACCATTACAATTCACGATCTAGATTAAAAATAACTTTTCTAAAGAACTTCGACCTCAAAATAAGGATAAATAATAACTTGCATCAACGGTACTATCAGATTAAATTATTAACCAACCCAGATGGAGCCGAACCGATTTTATTAAAAAACGCAGTTATTTAACATGATCAAGATTATCAACAATGATACGACTACCAGTGACCCGTAGTTTATTGTATGCTATCAAAAGATCACTATTAATATACGTCGTCTTGTTGTACATACTGTGTTTTGTTGGGCACGTTCTTTTGTATAAATTCGTTTTTAATATCGTTGGGACCTTCAGAGTGATATTATTATGGAGTATTTTTTTTCGGCAAGAACAGCTCTTTTGTTTTTATGGTTTTACTAGCTGTCCCCCGCGACTTTGTTCGCGTGTTTTAGTATCAACGGTTTTTCATTTTTGCAACATTTTTCATTTATGCTCCGCTCCTATTGGTCATAGCGTGATGTTATATAGCCTATAGCCTTCCTCAATAAACGGACTATCCAATACAACAATATTTTTTCAAATCGAACCAGTAGTTCCTGAGATTAGCGCGTTCAAACAAACAAACAAACAAACTCTTCAGCTTTATAATATTAAGTATAGATTATATTCTGCAAAGTTATGCATTACCAATATGTTTTGTATGAAACTGATAGTGGTAATCACTTAATAAAGCAAACTATGCCGCTACTGATTTTAAAACTATCGCACTTGATGTTTATGATAAAATTAAGAGGACATTCCTAGGTACATTTAAGGGCTTGGCATTTCGCCCAGGTTACACTGGATGTGGTCGTAAGCATACTTTCAGAAACGACGTCAACCCCTTAAAACTATTTATGCATGTTCTCCGCATATTGCAGTTCCCGTCACCTAATTTTATGGTAAACAATGCTCCGTATATGCATTTTGTTAGAATAGATCTAATTCTAACCTAAATATCGTTTTGTATACTTAATTAACCTGCCTATTTATTTATACTTAAAACATGGTATAATTTGAAATATCCGTAATAATACATCATTTTAGCAGCATTAGTTCCACACCAGTTCGGCTATAACTTTCAATAACAAAGAAACGGAACTTATTATAAACACATTAGATACGCTAACTTCACAACCCAAAGCAGATGTTCCAATATTTAAAGAAAAAACTTGACAAAATGTATTGAGAAAAGGTTTACACTATTTAAACGAGTAAGTTCCAAGTTTCGAAGGTACGATACATACATAGATGGAATTCATTTATTTTATAAAGATCGATGGAGTGTGGTTAAGGAGAAAAGATAAAGAAAAGCAGACCAATGATGGATGAATCAAGTGAATCGTAATATAAATGGAATAAGAACTTAAAAGTTAGACATTAGGTAGTTTTTTTTTTTATAAAAACGGTTCCCGCACTAGGAAATTTAATCCCTGTATCGCGGGAGGTTTCACAAACATTAAAATCACATACACAAATAACACCCAGACTTCGAACAAGCATTTGTGGATTACACAAACCCTTGTACCACGTGGGGTTCGAACCCGCGGCACGTCGCACACAGTGGTCATTGGCGTGACCTATACCACTCGGTAATCCGTGCAGTCTAAAGAAGAATGGTATAAAGGCAAATGATAATAATGTCAACCAAACTAGCAAAAGCATTTGCTAAATAGTCTGCTAAGCCGACTTTCTACGGTGTGCGGTTTCGCGTATCACCTCACACGGACGACGACCACAGACGCACCGAGACTCTCCCACGGTTCGCCTTGGTCCATGTGAGCCTTGCAAATCAAACCCAATTTTAACTGGTATAGGATATACCAGTTAAAACTCGCTGTGGATTGCAATGGACTAGCGCAGACGCGTCTTCGCTAGCAAGGACGTACCGCTTACCACGGTGCGTGGTGCGGGGCAATTCGCTATATCGCGCGCCGTGAAAGCCGGTTAGAGACTTAATAGTACTGGACATGGTAAGATCAAAATTAAAGACATAATTCTCATTGCATATTCAGTAAACAGTTGGCTTATCAAATATAATAAAAGCGAATAACAATAGCCTCTCCAATAGAAACAAAAAAACCGTTAACAAATTTTGTATTTGTTCGATACGGCAAAATTGGTTGAAAACAAACAGCCATTTGAAATTCAATAGCATTTCAAATTTTGCCAGTGTTTGTCAAACAATCCGTTAAATAAACTAGTTCAAAAAGCAATTCAATTTATAAATAACGAATTTGAAATTTACAGGAAAACAAACTATAGCAGTACATATTGCGCGTGACCCTATTGGAAGCTAGATGCAATTACAAATGTGTTATGCCAACAATTTAGACGTTATTTTTTTATTTATTCATTTAATATGAAAATAACAGGGCCACTTATCTCCTGACAAATATAGAGTAGTTATATACATAATCAATTTAAAAAATCTTTGGCTCTATCCCCCGCATACTGTTAGTTTAGGAAGTTATTAAATGGCTATCGCTACTTTATGTGACAGAGCCAGCGTGAGACTTAACAGCGACTTTAAACTGAGTGACGTTTCATTTCAATTGACGTGAGTGGCCATATGCCTCCGCAAATACACAATATAGGATGGAGTTGTTGGATATATATGTAGGTACAGTAAATGTATATTATTGACATATTAATTAATATGTGTGGGCTTGCTATACCGAGGTTAAAATGAAGACTGAATATGAATATGAATATTGAGTTTAACCATTTAAACATAGTAGGTATTAATCAGGAATCTATGGTTAATGTTGAAGTGCAAACTTCTTTATGTGCATTGGGCATTTTTTTTGAGATAGAAAAAATCAATTGAACTCGCAACACTGTTACCGACACCTCTGTAAATAAGTATATTATAATTGTTTAATATTTAGTAATATTGTAATTGTTTAAGTTTTCACTTCTGCCGCCACCCCGGAGTGCTACTGTTTTTTTCTCTATAGTGTTGTAGATTTTACTACGTTGAAGTTAAACCGTGTAAAGGTGATTTTTGTAATAATAAGTTCAAAAATCAGATTTCTGTCTATTAAAGTTGTTTTTTTATAAATCTAATACAATTGAGTGTCGATGTTGATTTAGTTAGCAATCTTTTAGCCACGTTACAGATGTAATAAAATTACTGAATGTTCAGTATTTTTACGAAATGAATATGAATATTTCCACAACGTAATAAAATAACATTTCTCATTACTTTGAAAGGTCAATAAGGAAATATCTTGAGTTATTATTCGCCTACCTTTACAAGCAGAGCAGTATATTAATATTCCGAATAATCACATAAACACCTGCCAATAAAATTAAGATCTTCCCGACATCTTTTACTTTTTATAACGTATCAGGTAGCTGAATTCGTTGATTTTTATTAAATTTGGGGCTAATGGCGGTGTAGTTATGATTGCTATAATTGGCCTAAAGTACGGTCGATTTGATTGAGATGTTTCGGTGAAAAATACGGTTTTTGCGGCCGCTTTTTTTGTAGATATTTTGCTTTGTCATGCAGTGTTAGGGTTTGAGAATCCGTAGTAATTATTGTTCGGTGAGTAAATAATATAATCTGTCGGTCTTATTGTTGGATCAATGTATTGTTTGGTTGCGATTGAATGTGGATTTATATTTTTATTTATTTATAAAGATTTTTCAAAAAGCTTTGTATTTTATTGGTCTGGCGGTATTATTTATTTTAGGAAGAATTGGATTAAATTTGAGGACCTGAGAATAATACATTTATTTATATCATGTTCTTATTATCATTGGGATTAAGGTAAGTCAACCCTTATTACTACTAGTCTGCTAGACAGTTAGGCTCTTAGTGAAATCAAATCTAATAGGCACTCAAATGTAAGACAAAACAGGAAATAATTAATTACCATAATACACGTTAACTTATTTGTTTTAAAATATATCACCTATGGAAACAAACAAATTATCCACAAACCAACATTCCACACTATTTAGCGCTCACGACGTCAACCCTAAACCGCTCAAAATGCCATAAAATTAAAATCCAAACAATAAACTTTAAATAATCCATACATAAAACTTGTTTTTTTTCTGTACAAAGGGCGTCGGTTGCATGCGACAAGTCGGTGCGACAAAGTCTCTAGACAAGTCGTGTTGCGACCACCCACTGATGGGTGAGACACGCTGATAATATAGTCGGTGAATTTTAAAGTGGCCAGTGACGATTTTAGGGTTAATTTTCATGTTATATAGATTTTTTGATGGGGTGTTCGTGACGTATTTTTGGAGGCGGTCGTGTTTAAGGTTTTATTTTAAATTATATTTGATACAAAGAAAGTGGTTTTATTCACATTGTTTAGAAGTATATAATATAATTATGTTTGTATAGCCAAATTAGCTCTTCACAGAAAAGTCAATCCTCTGTTTAAAAAATTGTTATTTTGAATATGACCATTTCAAAAAATACCGACTATAGGAAAGCAAACGAAATCCACGTCGCATACCTTATCTGCTATCTAATTTTTTAAAGATAAAACTATTCTAGCTTCCTTAATACATTAATCCAATATAATCTCTATAAACATCAAGATAAAGTGGGTAATCCATTGAACTTTCACATTGACATATTACGTATACAAACTAGTGGTGAGCAACGAAACTTTCTGTCGCCCATCGATAAAGTCAATAAGATAAATCAAGTTAATACCGAGCGACAGTTGCCAGTAAATACAAATAATTTGATTTTATGTCGCGATTCTATCGATATCGGTGAATAGATTGTAATTAATGTACTCTAAACTAATCGATTGTTTAATTCCGTTTAGATAGGTTCAATTTATGTGATTCGATTAGGTTATTCAAATCTGATTCTAATCGATTAGATGCCTTGGTTTGTTCCTGTTTGAAGTAAATGTATAAATATTTATGAACGGATAAGTATGAGCGTTTACGTATGTAAAAGGAAATTGGTTAAGTAAGCTTTTAAGTCAGAATATTAATGTAAGCTTAGTCAAAAATAAAAAATACACGCAATAAAAAAAAAACTGGTACTTAAGCTGTGTTAAGAGTACCTACGTACAATTATATTCTCTCCTAAAAGCAATGGTATTAAAATAAAAAATAAAAAGTAATGTTTTAATAAAAATGAAACACAGCAGATATTGCTGTTTTATTAGTATTCTATAAAATATTAAAACATTTTTCGTAAATAAGTAGTTGAACACCATTTGTGATATTAAAATTTTATTTCGGTGAAAAATTCCCAACAATTTTTTTTTTGTAAATTGGATGACATTTTATAGTTCGTTAAAAGTGACTGACTATAGTGATTGGTCCCCTATGTACCTACTTAATGAGAAAGATAGGCACCTATTGTTATCTTTAATCTGACTATTATTTTATTTTTACCTTTTTCTAATCAAAACAAAGTTCTAATAAGTCGAGCGTACTTTTATTTAAAATGAATTAACGTACGTTTTTAAAGTCCGATGAAGCAGCCAAAGCCTGCGCTCAGCTCTCCAAAAAATAAAAATAAATTAAATTGCCTAATTACCTGTTTCTAATTATAAAAAGTATATCTCAAATCGCTAAATTCAGAAGTTTGCGCGTGTGCAGTACAATTTCACACAGGTTTTTATACAATACTAGCTGTGCCCCGCGGTTTCACTTGCCTTGCTTATCTACCAAGGCAAGTAACGTGATGTTCAATAGCCTATTTTATTCCTTGAAAGTTGGGCTATCAAATGCAAAAAGATTGTTTCAAATCTGACAGGTTCAGAGACTAGAGCGTTCAAAAAAAAATCTCTCAAGTTTTATTATAGGTATTAATATTATAAAATATATTAGTATAGTACCTACAGTTACTTTCTGGTGCGTATTTTAAGTATTTATCTTCATTTTTTTTATTGACAAACCACCGTGACCTGTACCTATCACTCAACAGTAACAACTGCTAAATCGATGTCGACTTATCGTTTTGTCAATGACCGCAGAGTATCGAGTAACTCGATCCGTTCATTGACACGTTACTAATTCTTGTAGACGTGTTATGAGGTTGATAGACGTACACCTCTATTCGTGGCGACGCCTGTTGCGTGACAGGTGTGAGCCGTGACGCTTGACGCGTGAAATGACGTGACAGATTAGACACGAATTTTTAAAGTTTTTTGATAACGAATTAAAAATATATGCGTCTATATTTCTGTTTGAAGGGTGCTGTTCTCCTTTTTTATATTTGAAAATAAACACAAATGGGCCGAGACAACCTAGTCATAGATTAAAACAAAGTTTTATCTACCTAACTAACTAGAGCCTTAGAACAGGCTAAAATTAACAAGTCATCCATACTGTGGTTTTCCAGATTATCATAACACAGGTTATGCCATGTTATAAGTACCAAGAAGCACAGAGTGCGCCGAACATGTTAGGAAAAGTCAATCTAGGATGCTGTTCAGTTATTTCAAGTGATAGAATTGTGTTTTAAGGGCTATAAGAGTTATGTCAAATATCTCGAATAGAAAAAACATTGATTGATTTAAAAAAATGAATGAACATGTTAATTTCGCACATGCGTTTTCGTAGCCTCATTAAACTAAAGGTAGCATTCAATAGTTATAGTAACAGACCTTATCTCTTTACACCAAAAATCGTATCAGGTAGGGTCCCAACATTGATGGGGGTCCAATTAGAGCAACATCCGTTGATAACAGTTCACTAAACACTGTTGGCGCCTGAGAAGCGTGTGAGTGGCCTTATATGAACTATTACGTGTTGATAGCAAGTTTTGGTAATTTAATATGTTATCGATTTAAGACTGCACCTTGTATAAGAGCACCTTTAGTTTCTATGAATACCTATTTCACTCTTAGTTACGAACTAATGAAAGGTTTATTTTGCTGTGCTTTCTTCCATTAGTAGATTTAAAACCACGATCCTTCGATCGTTAATCTGACACTTAACATAAACACCAATGGCTATTGCCGTTTAGAACTAGTATAAAACTCAGAGCCATAAATTATTTCAGTCATTAGACCAGAGGTAGTGCTTTTCCAGCCACAATAATGGACTTAGTTGCTCGTAAATTAATATGCAGTTTTTATTGCCAACTGGCATAATAAACTACAGTAATTAAGAAGATAAATGCAGGTCTATTTAACCTCCCTTTTCAGTTGCGGTGGATTATTTCTTTTATGTATTCAGGTACAAAGTAGTAACGACTACACGTACTAAATTAAATATCGTGTAATAAATCATGAAAAATAATATTAGTATAAAAATAAGCTATAGAAACACTATTCGTCAAAATGATGACAGCAGCAAAGACTATCAAATAACCGTCACTTGCTATCAAAATCAGACACTTAATAAGTGAATAGGTGTCAAAATTCTCCACACAGGGTTGGAGGCGTTCAACTGACTGGGGGTTTAAACAAAAGAAGATTAAGTTACACTAAGTTACTGGCGTGGTACTGACAACATAGTCTGTAGTCACTTAGCCAAGTGTGGAGCAAGTAGCATCACTTGTTCAGTAAAGAGTTTAAGTGTATTACAGTAAGTTAATATTTGCGCTAGATATTTTAGAACAGAATTTTGCGACGGAAAATTTTCCAGTTTATATCGTTTTTGAATTCACAAGTGGTTTCGCTCGAGAATAGAAAACAAGGTTTAGGTAAACGCTATTTGGGATTGCTTGGAATATTCAATAAAGAGGTTAGGTTTACCGCACCGTAGCCATTGGATTGGTTTCTAGGATTCTAAAAGATTGGGAAAATAGTAACTGTATTTGCTGATAGAAGACTTAATAGAAAAGATATTACGGAGTTAAATAAATGGTATTGGTTTTCAATGGAATTGTTTGTTGATGTCGTTGTGGATAAGTAGTTTATTGATGGGATTTTATATGTTTGAGATTGCAGGTTGGAACCCAAACTAAAAAAAGTTTTCAAACTAGGCTTAGATGTATTTTCTTGATAAGATACAATTAGTTAATCGATGTGGTCGTTAAAAAGGCCCTTTGGCGCTTTCCAAGCAGTGGTACAGACATACATAGAGTGTTTACATCTTCTATATATCTATATTTTTCTATATTATATATAAATAAAACAAAGTCAGGTTAGTTTGGCCATTTATAACTCAAGAATGGGTGGACCGATATTCATGATCTGTGATTTGTTGGATTCTTCTCCACTTCGAATAGCAGAATATATCAAAATATGTCACAAGAACGGGAACTACATGTCTAACATTTGTATAATAACTTTCGTGAGGAGTATTCATAACGAAGTCGTGAGAGTTCACCACCGCCGCCGCGTCAGCCCATGATTAAGGACTCCTATTGAGTCTGAAACTAGTCGGGCGATCCCAAGGACATGCGTGAGTAAACCGTTTTGTTTTAAATAATACAATATGTCTAACACGTATGAAACCGAGAATATCGCTAGATATAAATATAAAACTGTGTGTATTATAAATATAAAATCAGCGTCTATATAACAGATTAATCAAAGTCTAAGCCTTAATCATCTTTCTAAACATTTATGATCTGAACGACAGCGTTTAGTCAAAGGAGGTCAGAGGTCTCAAAAGCTTAAGAGTGTCATGCCAACCCAAAATTATACTCCAAAAGCCATATCTCTGTATACTAAGTCCCAAAATTGATTAAAGGACCTTTGCCGGGCCTTAATAAGTCCCTGTTTGTATGACTTAGTTCCAGATTTAATTACGATCCGTAGTTAAAGTTAGCTTGTTTAATTATCGGAATAATGAACTAGACTAACTGTTTTATAATTAGTATTTTATTGTTGTTTTAGTTGTAGTCAATTTGCGTGGGATTGTTAACTTTGGTTTAATTAGAACTGGCGTAAATTTATGATTGTTATAATTAATAAATCAGAAGTTACACAAATGAAGGCAACAATAACTTTTTTTTTTTTAATTAGATACATTTTACTTTTTGTAACTGAATTTATGTAATTAAAAAGTCAATATCACGAGACTTTTTTTTTAATGTTGAAGAAAAATCTGTTTTTAAGCTTGCAAATAAGTTGAGCCAATAGCCTTTTTAAGAATCAGGATCCTCCGTCCAGCAAGGAAAATCTTACGACATAAAGGACTGCAACTTTCTTAAAAACTTACTTTTTGTTTTATATTGAGTCGCTCTTAATTTTATGTCTCGTGGTTTCTTTTACACGAATTTTGTAAAGCAGCCGTATCATTGTTTTGTTGACTTACATGTACCTATTTATAAACACATGTACATTATTGCCTAGATAGAGATGGAGGGATGAACAGGACGCGTGCAAGAAGGAGTTAGGAGGAAAGGTTAGAAAGTGCCCTGCAGTGGGACAGTTCAGGCTCAAAATAAATAAAAGAACATTATTGCTAAGAAGTAGGTATCATCAAACATATTATGTCATCATTTTTACTTCCCATAATTTACGTATAAAACACCTAATTCGCATTTTTTCACTTTCATTTAAAACAAACCAACGGAACACCAAATATAAAGCCAGTTCACAAATTGAGTCGTTCTTAAAACTTACTCCGAACGATACGACCGACACGACAAAATAAAATACATCGGTTACAATTCTCAACACTATTACAACATAGTTGTGTCAGTTCGGTAAACTTTTGAAGGGGAAATTGGTAAATCGGGTAAATCGAAGTTCCCCCGACAGTTCGAGTTACCAAAGAAAATATTCTAAATTGCTTTAGATATTTTCATAAAACTTTTATGTTGTTCAGTTGTTTCTTTATTATTTCGTGATGTTTGTTTCGGATTCTTAGGCTGCCCATTCACGGATTGTTTGAGCAGTAAGTCAGTGATTAACGTAAAGACGTACACGGACTGCGCGAGAAGACCGATCAACCGCTTTCTCGCCTCACGGGCGCCTCCCCGCTTGCACCTTGTTCTGTCGACCGCTTGAAGCAACTTCAAGAAGTCCGTGGGCCTATGTATATTTCACCATGCAGTCGCAGCTTTACGCTGCCGAAGCCAACTGCTTTAAACAGTCCGTGTGCGCGCGGCCTTAGAAGTAAACTAATAATATTGTAACAGCCTGTAACTGTCCTATTACATGATAAACACTTCTTTTTTGGAACTAGTTTAAGCAAAAATTGGCATTTGGTCTGACATTTCTGTAGTTATGTTACTGAAACTAGTTCTTTTTTTCCTTTCAAATCGAGGCCATTGAATTAGTTTAGACCTTATATTGTACTTTAATATTTATGATACTACAACTATTAAACAAAACACTAACTCCTTTTTTTTCAAATATTGGTGACCACCGATCATTTTGAATACAGAATGTCATTCTTCTGAGACACATTACAATAACAGGTTAGCCAACATAATATAATATAAATTCTTTGTTAGTTGTGATATCGTTCATAATCTTATAGGTATGAGGTATATACCTATGTGTTGCTTGTGACTTTGATATTATCAATCCACATCTAAAATGTTTTTTTTTTATTTTATTACAAAATTCTCTTCACTTTCCAACCGAAATGGGGTACTCAGATATAGTACTAAACTATGCGGCCAATTAAAACTCGTAATAAATATTTAGCATTCCGCTACCCAATCTTTAAAGCAGTATGCCCCAACGATGCATGCAATGTACCCGAGCTATTCAAATCAGCGCAGCCACAAAAACAGAATTGAGATATTATGCAAATGTGTGATTGTATGCAGATAGCCGATAATAGGCTGCATTTAGAAATCGACGTTCAATTCTCCATAATGAGTAAGACAATAGGCTTAATAAAGCCTTTGACTGTACAAGGTTTTGATCAAGATTGTGTGTAATTGGCTTGTGAAATGGGCGTGGCAGTTGTTAGAAACTGCGAGGAGTATTATGGATAAAAAACTTTTTGGTTGAGTGATTTTTTTGGGGTTAGGTTGGCAGTTCTATTTGACGTATGTTTATGTGACGAGGAAGAATTTGATTGGCCGAATAGATAAGTCAATGCATGGCAGGCCGAGCTCCCTATCTTTTATTGGTAGTAATAATAATATATTACATTAAATAATAATAAAAAGAAATAAAAGCCTTGTAGTGGGACAAACGTCTGAATTAGTAACTAAAAGATAGATTATAATAGCTTTCGTGAGGAATATTCATAATTATTTAGAAAAAACGGGTTTACTCACGCACATTTTCGGGATAGACTAGTTTCAGACTCAATAGGCCCCTAATCATGAGCTGTCAAACTGTTTAAGATTCAGTTTTATACTTACCAACCTCTATTATAATAAAATCTTGGATAAGCGATCGCTAACAATTTTTAACCTATTAAAAAATCACCATATTGGCGCTGACAGTAAAGAAAGAACAGTAGTGAGTATGCCTACTAGGAACTAATATGAAATCGACAAACGCTGCCATTTGTGGCGCTACAAATCACCACAAAGGATAGCTATCATTTTGTTAAGAATAACCAGTCCAGCGTATTTTAAAAGAGATCAATGGTTACTCCCATTTCGCCCAAAAGTCTTCAAATATATTCAGTCCAAACTTTGAAAACAAGGCAGCTAATGTAATATTTATCTTAAGTTTGAAGAACAACAAACAGTTCTTTAGAGTTTTAGTTGTCACGTCATAGAACAGTTCATAAACTTATTGTGTAAAGTTAAAGAAATTGTTACGAACTCAATAACACTTTCACCTACTGGGGAATCAAACTTAGTTTCATGTCCGTACGTGATAATATAAATACTTTTTTCATTCCTTAGTAGTGCTAAGAGTTGTAAATAAAAAAAGTTAAGTTATTTCATTAAAATCAATTCAATAAAAAAATCTAGGCTTGGATTTTAAAAATCTTAATTGCAAATTCTTTTTTTTAATCATTTTGTTTAGAGCCATTGCTTTTAACTGTATTATTAAAATGGTTTTTTAAAATACACTTGAAATAAAACAAAACCAGTAGGTTACCTATTCGGTATTTAAAAATATAACACAAAATAAGTATCTATGTTTCTGCCGATATAAAAAAAATACTCAACGACATCAAAATAATAAAACAACAAAATAAAAAAAATACTAAAACTTAGCCAGCCAGTGTGCACTAAGCTTTTGTATAAGTCGGTCCTTTAAAGACTAGTATTAAACAAAGGGCGGTAAATAGTGCATTGTTCTAAGGTCTAAAGGACCCCTGACAAGTCCCTGAAGTTTTTTAAGTTCACAATTCTATTTAGAGGGGTTAAGTTCACGTTTTATGCTGGTAAGGGTTAAAAGGGCTCTTGTTTTTTCCGTGTGAAAAATATTCTTGTTTTACTGGACCTAGATTTATTTTAAACTTAGCCGTAGGTTGGTTTTAAATCTAGATATAATTTTGGTTTTCATAGGTTATTAATGAAAATTTAAATAGTAATTATAATTAATAGTAATTTATTTAATCCTTACTAATATTATAAATGCGAAAGTAACTCTGTCTGTCTGTCGCGCTTTCACGCCAAAACTACAAAACCAATTTAAACGAAATTTAGAACACAGATAGTCTAGATCCTGAGAAAGGACATAGGCTACTTTTAGCCGCGATAACCGACACCCACGTGGGCGGAGCCGCGGGAAACAGCTATGATACTATACAATTAAAAAGGTTATTCTGTAAATGCAAGGCTTTCATACGTCTAAAGATTGTTTCTGAAGAAAATGTTGTTCAAACGTATCAAAAATCTTACTCTTTAATAGGTCTAAATCATATAATGAATTATAATCAAATAATCACAATCAAAATCATTACTAAGAAAGCTCAACACAAATTAAGAAGAAAATTCATTAATTACGTCAAACAAATAAGTCAACATTTAAAACAATGGACAAAATAAAAAAAGACAACGCAAATTCCTTTTACATTTCCACGCTAAAAAGCCACTTAATTTAAAATTCAAAGAACCGCTTACTAATATGTAACAATTAAACCTTTCCCAGCATTAATTCGCAAAAAGAAAACATACTGATGTCTCAATCTCGTGTATTTCAATTACAAATTAGCTTGAATATTCATACGCCGAAAGCTATAGTGCCTAGAACGTGCGCAAGCGCCGGCCCGCCCTCCACGCGGATTGGTCGACCAATTTTGAATTGGCCAATCCCATTCGCGCGGGAACAGCTATGTGTAATTTTGGCATAATTAGTCACGCATTGGTGTGGTGAGGTCGTGCGTGGCGCAAAAAATATTTGTATGTATGTTGATGTGATCCATTGTTTGAGGCTAAGCTAGTTTATGTCGGTATTGTTTTGAAACTAAATTGTTATTGTCTCAATGACTTTGATGTGTAATGACTTCATCGCTGGGTTTTTTCTTCTGGTGTTAGAATGCTTAAACCGGCTTGGATGAATCTGTGATATCGCGCACCGTAGACATCTAGCCTTAGGTTTTTTCAGTACATGTTTTAATGTCACCTAATATATACTTAATTTCCAGTTAATTTTATAGCCAAAAAGAACCTAAAGTCACCAAGACAATTTTACACCTACAAAGGACATTGAACTTTAAATATAACACCACTAGCTGTCCCCCGCGACTTTGTTCGCGTGTTTTAGTTTCAACGGTTTTTCATTTTTGCAACATTTTTCATTTATGCTTCGCTCTTATTGGTCGTAGCGTGATGATATATAGCCTATAGCCTTCCTTAATAAACGGACTATCCAATACAAAAAGAATTTTTCAATTCGAACCAGTAGTTCCTGAGATTAGCGCGTTCAAACAAACAAACAAACAAACTCTTCAGCTTTATAATATTATAGTATAGATATTAAAACCATGCCAATTTCAACAAAGATCTCTATTATTTAATTTCAACAAATACAAGAATAAAAGCGATCAAACATTTACGTTAAGTTGCAAACAAATGTTATCTTCAGTTAATAGAGGGCGCTGTAGCCACGGGCTACCGATTTAGCCATGCATTATTGACGTTCATGATTTATGAACAATAAACATGGCTGCCACATTGTTGGGAAATAGTTCTGTCTTATGTGGGGAAGCGAAGATATTAAATGCGATGTTAAGCGATAAATGACAGTTTAAAGTTTGACAAGTTGTTTAGAAGTTTGTGGCCGTTTATCATATAAGTTAATTTGTATTGATAGTGTCATATTCTAGCAATTTATATGATCTATTATACTACATAATAATACCTATGGCAGAAATGTAACAATTCGTAGTCGAGTGGCGTACACACCGGTTTTCAAGGTGTCGCTAGCTCTGAAGTCGCGAGTTCGATCCCTGGACGGGACAATGTGGAAAACCAGTTTTGTGTCTGGTCTTGGTGTTTGTGGTACCTTCGTTGTCTCTGATTCCCTACCACAAGTGCTTTAGCTACTTACTTTAGGTTCAGACCACTTTATGTGATGTTGTCCTCATTGAGGAATTGCGTGATATTTTAACTTTTTACTATTATAGCACATAAATTCTAAATCGATAATGATTTAAAAAAATACGACAAACCATTAAATACTCTATCAATTAATTCTCTAGACTACTCTATATTGTACCGCTACAGAGAAACCTAAACTTTCACGTACTAATAAAGATATATCTTTCTTTACCAAAAGGTAAAAACACACCCTACAATCAACACGATAGTTAGGCCAAGTTCTGGTCCGCTAACTACGGAAGGCGGTGACTTGATTACAGATCCGCTGCGAGTGTGCCCACCCCTTTATTTGCGTCAATCAAATGTATACGTGTGTTGTTCATGCGTTCCGCTCTGCGATTCTCATGATGTGTGGATAATAAGCCTTATGTTTAACTTTTGTTTTTGGTGGGGTGAGGATGTAATAGGCATAATAGGCAAAACTATTATTTTGTAGCTATAAGATGGTTAGTCTCATTGAAAATAGTTTGAGTAGTCAAAGTTCCAAAATGTTTTTTGTATCTAACTTAATGCTGATTTTCTATCGCCAGATAATTTTTATTTGTGGAATAAAATTGACTTCTCAGGGATTTTGTACAGAAAAACTGTCAAAAAGAGTTGTAAAAAAGATACCTTACGCATAATACTTTTGAAAAAAATATCTGCTGTAATTCTTTGGCATCATGATAATTATAACTACCCTTTTCTCAATGGCATTTGTAACGGATTAGGTACCTCTGTGTACACTATACAGTATTTAGGGTCCAAAAAATGTGTAGGTTAATTGCATTGATTGTTAATTTAATACATCATATTTATTCAGGATCATAACATTTATACAATGTTATTAGTGTAATCTCAAACTATATTTCGCATCGCATCGCTAAACCACATAGGACAACAGCCTCAAAACTCAGCTATAACAGTAAGTATCTATTCCCGGTTCACTTCCCGGTTGTGTCATTATTTGATAGATTTCGCTCGCTCTTCGGGATTGCGTGTTTGTCTACGTGGGCGTAAATCTTTCATCCTTGTCTCACAAAATGAGATAGAACAAGACAGATATACGAGGACAATTAACCCGTTACGGAAACTCTGACGTTTATTGTTTTGTTTTCTTGTTTTATTCGGATTAGTTATCTTAGAGTTAAGTAAGGTATACATTATTGGGAATAATCTTGATTTAGAGATTTAAATTGTTTTGTGTAAATAAATAACATTTTAATTCTGTGATTTTATATATTTATACCATTATTATAATAACTTTAAACACTATAAACATTTTTGCAAAACATTACATCACACGTTTGCATTTGTATGCTATAATAAGTTAAAACAAAAAACAAATGAAAAACCTAATAGTCAACTTTTTTTTCGAATGTAAAAAATCATTTATTTTTGCTGCATTCTATTTTTTGTACCCATTTTTTAGGTATTAATTGGGTCCCATATGCTATTTCCATTGAATCTCATTCTATAACAACATGTGTACGTTTGAGAATAAAAGTGATTTACTTTAATCAAACATTTATCAAGCAGCGTGTGTTCGTCCTATCTACTGTTAAATAACTGAATGAATGAATGACAGAAGAAACATGAATGAATTTTTACCTTTAGCGACGGGTTTTTTCTGAACGACCAGTATCAAAACCTTTTGAATGCGCTAAACTACTATTGCGTCTAAACTGACACGTTATCCTTCCTACTTAATTTATATAAACCCGATCCTCATATAATCGGTTCAACATCTAATTAACAGAACATAATTCAAGACGGCTCCTCGATGGCTCCGGTTTCTAAATCCGACCGCCGTCAAACTAACGCGCTGACAAGAATATTGTGACACCTACAATTATTGTACTATTTGACGTTTTAATTTTGGAGATGTCGCGGATATATGAGGGTTTAAATAGAAACTTCAAAAGAATACGAGAAAAATACGTTTTCGTGACAACATAACAATTTTAATGGTACAAATATCTAAATTAAACTGATGGATCTATATCTAAATCCATCAGACCATAGATAGATGGATTACTTAAAGGAAATCCAATTACATGCTAGACGTAGGTACATCATGTTGCTACTAGGATAGGCTATCTACATACTCCTTGAAATACAGAATGACAGAGACATGTCGGAGACAAAGAGAAACAAAAAAAAATGTATTATACCTTCCTTTGTTTTTGTTTTCAACAACTATTATATTGTGATCCAGTATTTTTTAAACCAACAAGTAAACCGTCTCGCAATATCAGTAGATAAAATGCAAGTATCAATCTGACCGAAGAGCAAATATTTCTGTGTGAAAACCTAAATCTCACCAACAGTTCTTCAATGCGTAAAATAGGAACCTTAACACCTCCAAAATTTTCGTCCTATCCTTAAACAGCTCGCTATCCAACCCGCTCGACAATCGCTCCACACAATAACTCGCTACCATAATCTAGAGGTGACAGCTCCTCTAATCAACTTTCTCGAGCCATTGCCTTCCACACGTCGACAGTCTTAACGCCGATTAAACTGTCACAAGACCATTGTAGACGCTTGGGTTAAATCCGTTTCAATTGTGGATTCATATTTTAGTTGCTGGTTACATGCCCGTTTTAGTGGTTTAACATGTGGATTTTGAAAGACTTGAGGAAATTCTGAGGGGATTTTTGGTTTAACCATGTAGATGAAAATGGACTGAAGCATTCTGTTGATTACCTTTGGTGTCGAGACCATTTTTAAAGAAGACGTGGTTTTAAAAAAAAATGATCAAAGGTTAGATTATAGTAAAAGCTACTTACTTCCAAACAAGGATAGCACCGATAAAGATCCCGACGACCAGCACGATGGAACAGAGCGCGATCACCGCCGAAGTCTGCAGCGAGGGTCCACTGTGGTTGTATGCGTCTATCTTCTGTGGACAAACAAAAGAAAAGGTTAGGTCTTGAAAAATAAGATACGAGTAAGTAAATCTTGTAAATAACAAAGCGTATGTTACATTATTTGGGTTACAAAATCTTTAAGAGTAATTGAAGGGATGTGAAGCTGATGTGGTAGTTTCCCTTATATTAAAATATTAAAAAAAACTGCACGGCTGGTCCATTAATTATCAGTTCCGTGGATATTTTTCAGAGATCGAGTAGTCAGTTGGTCGATTAGTATGAGAGACGTGGATGCTAAAGCAAAAAACATGTTATAGAATCACAAAAACCCAATAATGTTGTGAAATTAATGTGCTATAAAAATTAAAACATGTTAATTGAGATGCGCTAAGACGCATTAGAACACTAGCTGTTACTAGCTAAAGCATCTTCTCAAATAGAGAAAATAATAATTATTTCAATCACCACACTTACAAAAGTAAAGTGAAGTTGAATAAATAGAATAATAATCACCACAACCAATTAGGATAAGTGTATCAATCATGAGAAGTAGCTTCAACACACGCTGGAATCGTTCCAAAGAACGCCGAGTGTAGACAGTTTATATTGTAAGCAAATAATGTGTATTGGCAAGTTGGTGTTTGGAGTTTTGTAGTACCAGAAAATTGGGTAAAATTTTGTATATAAGTACATATAAATATAGATGGACGAAAAAAATATTAGTTATTAACCGTCTTCAAGGAGGTGGTTCTCATTTCGAAGAAATATTATTTTATTTTTTATGTATTTTTCCGATTACTCAAAGACGACCGATTTGGAAAAATATTTTTTTGTTTGAAAGGGTTTACTTCTCAGTTGGTCTTATGGTTACCTCGTCAGGATCTGAAGGTGAGATCCTAAAGAATAGGAGGGAACTATTAAAATTTCATTTGAAGGATGTTAATTTTATTAAAAAAGCTTTTTTAAACGGCGATTTATTTTTAAGTTTTGGCCGAGTTTGCCCAATATTGTTTCTTTTATTATAGTGTAGAGTTTTTCTAAACAGAATTGGAAGCATCTGTTCTGAAACATCCTGTAAACGAAAGAAGCTAAAACCGCAATATTTCAGTACTAACAAATGTTAGTAAAGTAAATCCTTTGAATACAGCATTAATGGAATTAAATTCCAGCTTTTCCTAATAATATATTTCCTTCCACTTTTCCCTCAAAGTAATAACACGAGTAAGTATGTTGAAACATATACTTAGGTACTTAAAAGTACGAAAGGCAATGTTTTTATACGATAAGTTATAAATGTTTTGTTTTCTATGTAATTTACTTTTATGATTTCTGTTTGATTAAGTATTCTGATGAGGACGATTCGAACGAATCGATTTTACTTTGTTTTAAACAGTTTTCTAAGAAATATAACGTTTAGGAACAAGATAAGTATAGATGTATATATTTGACGAATTGTAAATTTTCGACAGATTTCTTAAATATCTTAAAAATATTATATATTTGAAAATATAACAATGAGCCCTTTTATTTGGTATGGCACACAACATAGCTAAGCGAATTTTCTTTGTTAATTTTCTTATTTACCCCATCAAGTAATCACCATGTTTAAAATTTATTTACTTATGTTACACGTCTGTATTTGGGTCACCGACTTACATAATATTATTATGTGTACGAAATTTCAACTTAACCGGTACAGCCGTTTCGGAGCATACTGGCTGTGATGGACATTCGGAAAGACACACGAGTGATCCTAAATAAGGGTTCAGTTTTTAACTTCTGAAGTAAAGAACCCTAAAAATTTAAAGTTCTCATGCAAAATTGTATTAATTTTAATCAAATTAAAAACTTACAAGAATGTACATTAACTTCGTTAAAATATAACAACGAACTAGCAAAAGTAATGAGAATGTGCTATCTTAATAAGATTTAGTAATAACCGTATTTATTATCATAAAAAAGCACTTTAAATTTTAATTTCACATTCTCTGCGAGTAAGGCTTAATGTGAATTTTATTTCTTTGAGTGCTTAACGTATGTGGCCATACTGTGAAAGCATGGTAATGTGGGTTTTAAAGCTAAGTGTGTAAGACAAAGGCGGTTTTATTTTAAAAGCACGATGCAGTTATAATTTAATAACTCCACCTAAGTTGTAGATTTTAATAATAATTTATCTTTACACAGTATAAAACAAAGTCACTCCCGCTGTCTGCACGCCAAGATCTTTTAAATTACACAACGGATTTTAATGCAAAATTAAAATCAAAATCGAAATTCCTTTATTCAAAACATGCTTCTAAGTAGCACTTTTTGAAGGTCAAACAAAAAAATAGACATCACCCCGTGTCGCCTACCCTTTACCGCTTCTTAAGTGCTCTGGATGTGGAGAAGAAACGGCGCAACAAACTCCCCAACAGCACACAGTAATAGCAATAGTCATACGAAAGAAAGGTTTAGATATATTAAGTACTAGCTGTCCCCCGCGACTTTGTTCGCGTG
This sequence comes from Diachrysia chrysitis, assembly GCA_932294365.1. Taxonomy (NCBI): domain Eukaryota; kingdom Metazoa; phylum Arthropoda; class Insecta; order Lepidoptera; family Noctuidae; genus Diachrysia; species Diachrysia chrysitis. The sequence continues at coordinate 9,168,186 of OW028661.1, forward strand.
TTTTAGTTTCAACGGTTTTTCATTTTTGCAACATTTTTCATTTATGCTCCGCTCCTATTGGTCGTAGCGTGTTGTTGTTGTTATATAGCCTATAGCCTTCCTCAATAAACGGACTGTCCAATACAAAAATAATTTTTCAATTCGAACCAGTAGTACCTGAGATTAGCGCGTTCAAACAAACAAACAAACAAACTGTTCAGCTTTATAATATTAGTATAGATAAATTAGTATTTACATTGCACCCGTGCGAAGCCAGGGCGGGTGGCTAGTATTATAATATGATTCGTTGACTCCATTAAATTATTGTAAGCATTTTTTTTTCAAAAAGTATAATTAATAAGGGGCTATAACTCAGTTTGTTAGCTTAATTGTAGTAGCCTGAAATAAGTACTACAGTATTTATCCTATATTTTATTGAAAAAATATTTGTAAATACAAAATCTTCATATAATCAAATTTTAATAAAAACTGTATTCGCAGTGGGCGTTACAAAAAGTGCTTACTAAAATTGAAAAATACGCCAAACAAATTAAAAAGCCAGACTACCGTAGCATATGGTATAATTTTAATTCAAATAATTACTGTAGGCGTTATTTTCGAGGGCTGCAAGCGAGGGATAAATACAGGAGGTGTGTTTATATATTAATTTTGGTGCAATAGCATCACGCAACATGTATGCAAGGAAAGGTAATTTTAGTTGAACGGTTTATATTGGAATTAAAAAAAAAACAAGTTTCTCAATTTGTTGAAATCTTTATTTGCTACGTAGGTATGTTCCCCGATTACTCGAAGAAGCCTGGACCGATTTGGATAAGACTTTTTTTGTTTAAAAGGTTACACTTCCCAGTTGGTTTCATGTTATCAAAATTCATTCATTTCAAATCAGGCTACTGAGAAGCACTTTTTGAAAGTCATCATAACAGACAGCACCCCGATTAATTAATTCACCATCATGGTCATCAGGTCAGATGATGGGATCCCATGGTTGTTTCAAGATTCAGATTTTTCATTGATTCCCTTCTATTGCCATTGATATATAATAAATATAATTGTAACGCTTTCGTTTGCAGTAATTTTAAAATTTTATAAAAATTATTACATATTTATATTTCGTTATAATTTTGTTGTTTGCAAAATGGATTATTATGTTACTCTCAATAAAGTTTCTTAATTTAATATTGAAATGTTTTTTAAAAATACTGTTTGTCTTTTGTTTATGGTAAAATAGTTTTAAAAAAGTCGCTTTGTTCTTTCTCCGTTTTAGAGCTAGGATGTATGTTTTTAATTTAAACTAAGTTATATATGCGTTAAATAAACCACAATTTTTTTATCAGAATAAAAACATTCTTTCATTCCAGTTCTTTCAAAGACATAAGCTAAAACAGTTTTATCAAAAGAAATCTAAAACTTTTAACTCTTTTATTTACAAAACTCGACCTTATTTCAGTTTGAAAGAACCACGTATTTCTAACTCGCTTGCCTCAGTAATGTTATTTTTCTGTAAGGGCGCAGTGTTGATTTATTTTTCGATACTGTACTTTGGGATTGAGTGACTGGGTAGGACGTACACTCAATTGCCTATTATGTGGGTTCGGACGTGAATTGTTATAAGTTCTGTTAAAATTTTCTGTGAAATTGCTTGTGGAGTACCTACCTATAGTTTTATTTCTATAAGTACTAGACTTTTTGGGGGCGTCAGCTTACAGAAAACACTGAAACATCTAAATGAATCATAAAATAATATACATAACATAATAATCCATTTTGCAAACAACAAAATTATAATAAAATATAAATATGTAATAATTTTTATAAAATTTTAAAATTACTGCTAACGAAAACGTTACAAATTTATTTATTACAACTATAGGTGAGAATTTTTTTATTCAATCTGTGAATTCGTTTAGTAACAAACATACTCTGTAGTTGAATGGCGTTCACATCGCTTTAAAAAGAGTCGCCAACTCAGAGGTCCCGGGTGCGGCTCCTGGACGGGTCAATGAAGAACACCATTTTTTTTGCATTGGTTCGGGTCTGGTTGTTTGTGTTAACTTCGTAGTCTCTGATTCCAAAACACAAGTGCTTTAGCTACTTTAGGTTCAGAGCAATCTATGTGATGTTGTCCACATTTATTATTTACAAACACAAACCTTTGCATTACTTTATGTCGGATGCAACAAATAAACGCATTATAATATTATAAGTAACAAATTTCTTCAGTAAAACCAAGCAAAACTATGCAATTTATACCAAATAAAACTAATGCAACAAATAAATAATCTCCTGACCTGTTTATCAAGACCCCTCAAATCGAGGTATAATAATAACTTACTAAAGAGTTTTTAAGTTATTATAGGGTCCGAGAGGTCTACATACCTAGTTGGCTTTTATCAGTAAGATCTTAGGGGCACGACTTATAATATTTTTTATGACTTATTATAATTGTCATAGACCTTTTCGTAATTAAATGTAACTGGGCGTTTTTTTGTTTTTATTTTTATGCAATTTTGCAGCGTAAAGGTATGATTTGAACCACACTGCACGCAGCAGTGCTGCCGCGACACTACTGGTCCTATACAATTTCTATAAGCTTATAATTATGAGATAAGCTAGATAGCTATAAAGCTACATTGCTGCCGCGACACTGCTGCCTTGCTCGGAACCAGCGCGGCAGGCAGCACTGCTGGGCAGCACCTTAGTGGCAGCACTGCGGTAATAGCACTGCTGCTTGTTGCCGAGTTCGGAATCATACCTTAAAGGTCATGTTTCTAATGAACTGTTAACTACTGAATGAGTCTATATGTTTAGCAGTGAAATCGTAACGTTTATTGCGGTATAAGTAGATTGATTACCTATTAGGCAAAACTATCTTATTAACTTTGATTATAAATATGTCTAGATAGAATGTCGCTCAACAAAAGAACTAATCAAACGAGCGAGCTTTAGGTATGTTGGTGCGTGACAGCTACGTATTACAATCGCGAAATAACATTCAACTTTACCAGTGTGTTTCGTATAATCGCAGACAGTTTGCGACTATTTCTTTCAACGCGTCCACAGCTTTGACAGTCCATCTAGATATTTATAATCTAAGCTTACTAAAAGCTATCCACCAAGATCCGCATAGACTTTAGGCATCACAAGAATTTATACATGTTATTAAATATGTACAAAAAAAAACTATTTAACAGCATTAAGTAAATCATATTGTAATCGGAACAGGATTGAAAAATCAATAGAAGATTTTTCCATTTGCTTCTGTATATATAATGTCATATGTCCTTTTTCAGGCTCTAGACTATCTGTGTACCAAATTACATTTAAATCGGTTCAGTAGTTTTGGCGTGAAAGCGTGACAGACAGACAGACAGAGTTACTTTCGCATTTATAATATTAGTAAGGATTAGATCTATTTTAAGGTAAATTGTTTTTTTTTTCTGAAACAGAACATTCAGTTCAATATGTCAGATTTTGTTACTAATACCCTGTTTTTATGCAGTAAGCTCATAAATCCTGGAACCACGAGTGCTAACCCTTATCACATTTGCTCCAAAGTAATGAGTTTTATAACCATTACCCAATGTGAATGGAAGAATAGCTCGATTATATATTTGTTAATTGGATAGATCATATCGCATTGTATGTGTATTATTCATTTTTTATCCACGCCCCATGTTGTGTTTGTGTATTTCAGTTAATTGAATTTACATAGGGTGTCTACACCAACTTTTATGTGGGGACAAAAAATATGATGGATTATTGTATTGTTTTAAATTATTGTGGGATATGGGTAACTCGTGGGTGTTCATCACTGGCTCAGAAGTACAAACAATAAATTGGATATTTTTTGTAGGTATTATTTGAATTTTAAGTTATTGGATTTTAGTTATGATCATCAAAGGAAGAAAATTGAAATACTTTTACCGACTAAATATTATTAAATTATTATATATGACGATGACCTCTGTGATCGAGCGGCGTATGTGCCAGTTTTCAAGATGTCGCTAGCTTTGAGGTCCCGGGTTCGATTCCCGGACAGGTCAATGTAGAAAATCACTTTTCTACATTGTCGCGGGTTCGTATGTTTGTAGTAGGCACCTTCGTTGTCTCCGATTCGATAACACAAGTGCTATAGCTACTTAGGTACTTTGGGTTCAGAGCAATGTATGTATTGTTGTCCAAATTTATTTATTTATTTATTATATAAGTATATGACCTAGTGTACCTAGGTTTTATTTTAAATATACCTACACTTGCTACTACAAGTACTCAATCTACATATACATAAGATTAAATAATTTAACCTATTAATAATTTAAAATGTAACTACTTAATTAACTTATGATAAACGACGACGGATGACAACCTATCCTTTTATTGCAGTTGTCATCGATATCAAATAAAAGACATAATTGTATACGTAAAGCAGACGTCAAATAAAATGCAAAAAGGCAAGTTTGGTTCAATATCAGAGCGAAACTGATCAAATGAGATCCAGGATGAACGGTTACCAAAGTCGGCCGTCAAAGGCATAAAAAGTTTACTGTTAGGGTTGGTTTAAAGGAAACAAGTCCAGGAAAACCTTAGTATTTTTTTTTACTTTTCAAAGTGCACTGATACATGTAGGTATCAGTTTGTGGATATCATTTGGAGTTATTCAATTTCAAACCTTACAAAGTCTTTGGTATTATTATCACATTCATCACTGCAGCTGAAGAATAATTAAGAAAGTAGGTACATAACTTTGGAAAAGTTGCGACGGCCTAGCGGTTCAATAAACGGATTTGTGTGCAGAAGGTTGCAGGTTTGAACCTATCACAGATAGACCTTCTTAATTATTCTACGACATCATTGACTATTGGTGAAGAAATATTGAGAAAACATAACTTTTATAGTCTGGTATTTAGATTGATGGTGTATCAGTGTCCACCAGTTTGAATCAAGGACAGATAATTGTTCCATGTCTGGTCTGTTAGCATCAAACGACTTAAAAAATTACTCATAGTGGTTCCAAAATTCTATGAACTAAAGTTTACATTCTTTAAAGTTTATATAGATAAATAGATAGACATTGAGGTATTTTAACTTATAAATGTTTTGACAGCCCTACATAGGACTGATAACAATCGAAGCGCATGTCCCCAGAATGCATTAAGTCTGAAAAAGGGTCGTCCATTTGTCAAAATGTGGCACTATCAGTACGGGAATCCGTCATCGGTCCCGGGACGATATATCGAAGCATATCTCACAAAATCTCACAAACAATATCTTTGGAAAAAAATGGTAAGCGCGATCAGAGGTGGAGACTCTGGATCTATTCTGCTTTTACGAGCTTGGACTCTTGCGATGTTATGACATTGGAATAAACATCATTTTCCTATTGATTTTAATATTGGTATACTTTTTTTAACCCTGTAAAATAACTGTTTAATGTTTAAATTACCGACCTTAAGGATTATACATGCATTGAATTGCATTTACAAAGTTCTGTTAATATTACGACATTCCTACAATTAAAGTATTTGTCATTCTCTTTTTTTGTTAATAAACTGACACCATTTATTACTATTATTTAGAACTATTTTGCAACGTAGGTATTTATTTTAACAATATTTTGTTGATCAACACAATTTTTTAAACAAAACTAAAACGCTCAGTTTTCATTTTAACACGGGACCCTAAAACAAAAATTATATTCAGAAAGCTGGGTCTGTTTATCGGCTTGTCTATCTAGCGTCGGTAGCCGATTCGTCAATGCCCCTTCTTTAATTAATAAAAGAGTCTTTGAGAGAGGAAAAAAAATGAATAAAAACCTTAATTAATTTGGGTTGGAAGTTTTGGTAAATTATGATCGCCGGCGTCCCTAAGTTTTGCACTCGTAAGGTATTTCAGCGTTTATTTTTTACGTTGAGAGCGGAGACGTAATTCCGTTTAATAAAATGCGGGCCAGTGTTTGTTTTAGTCCCAGTGATTAAGGAGCACGCGTGATTAATAATTGAATAAGGAGCCAATTAATGATGTTTTGAATGAAGCAAAAAAACTGTCTTTGCTGATGAATTTAAATGTTGAAGGATCTTAAGTACCGATTGGATACAGTTAAGTGGAATAAGAAATATACCTACTTAAATAAAAAAAATGTTTTTTTTTAGGAATCTAAGAAATTATTGTAGGTACAGCCGTATTTTATTTAAGTGTCACGTTTTGTAGTAAAACTAATTTAAAAATGTTTTTATATATATTTTTTTATAAGATTAATTCCTAGCTAAATTTATTCAAAGTTTATTTAGTAGGATTGGTTTAGAAATCTTGAGAATCTCTTAAATAAGGTAATTATTATTACCTGCTTACATTTTATTATCATTTCTCAGCAAGTTAAAACCATCAACAATGGGGTAGATATCCGTCTGATAAATTAATTATTAAAAAATATTAGACACGTATTTTTCAAATTTTACTTATCAAAAACACACGGACTATACATTGATTTGAAATGTCGCATGATGTCACAATTTCGTGCATTTAGAACGCAATCATGACAACATTTGTTACGTTTTATCTACTTAGTGTTTTCTTATTTTAAAATAACAAAAAATACGTCTCTAATATTTTTTTATTATATAACTCACGGACTAATTAGTATTTGACTTTTCATACCCGTTCTCTATCCCATTCTCAAGCCAAGACCACCTACTAAACTAAACAAAAATTAACCCATAAGTCACTGGCAACAAAATAAAAGGCACAGAGTATTTAAATAATAACTTCTCTACATTTACATACTGTCTTAAAAGCCAGACCGATGTTAATATGCGCATATTATTATTTGAGAAGTTTCGTCTCATCTTTAACAATTAGTATTATTTATTCTGTATTCTGCTTAATCATCGTTTAAGTCTGCTATGGATATTTGTATGAAACTGGTATATCTTGGTGTTTCAGCTTTGTTTGGCTATATTAAAATGATGGAAGTTAATGACTACTCAGAATATGACGACCTCCGTGGTCGAGTGGCGTACACACCGGTTTTCAAGGTGTCGCCAGCTCTGAGGTCCCGGTTTCGATGCCCAGCCGGGTCAATGTAGAAAACCCCTTTTCTACATTGTCTCGGGTCTGGGTGTTTGTGGTACCTTCGTTGTCTCTTAATTCCAGATCACAAGTGCTTTAGCTAATTATTTTGGGTTCAGAGCAATGTATGTGATGTTGTCCACATTTATTTAACTATTTATAATGCCCGCTTTAGGTACCGTGTCAAAAAAGTGTTTACGCTTGCGCAGTGCCTTAGAGATGACTTTAAAACGAATACGCAAATAAGCTCGTACTTTGGAGTGCTCTAGAATTCGTTACAATTCTAATACAATGCCAATGCAAAACTATTCTTAATTAAGATCACACAGGCCAAAAAAATACTTATTTTTTTTAGATTACATTCAGTTCCTTTGCTTGATAGTATTTCTTTTAAAAAAACTGAATTATGTGACCGCTAAACTAATATAAATTTAGCATTATCATTGTATTGGAATTAAAATTAATTGAACCGTAAGGTCACTGTTTAGTAATTCAAGCAAAAATAAATTTTAGTGATTTTAAATCCAATGATCACGACGCATGTTTGTGATAGCAGTATATTTAGAATGCCTAAATGATAAAGATTTTAAACACACAAACTTAATTCCAAACCGGTTCAGCGGCTAAGCTATAAAAGCGGAACAGACAGAAAGACAGACAGATAGACATAGTTACTCTAGCATTTATAATATTATTATGGATTATTTACAATCATAACATAACCTACCCACCTCAGTTGGTGTTACCATTATTATAATACACTACATGTATCTAAGTAATAAATTTTACTCCTAAATAGTATGTAGGTATAGTATGTCAATATGCTCGGTTCGCTTCTCAGTAATTAATCGGATTATTCGCCATAGGATACACCTATCATGTACACATAGGAATTAGTTGATTTGAAATTAATTTTATAGATTGACTAGCTGTCCCCCGCGCTCCTATTGGTCGTAGCGTGATGTTATAAAGCCTTCCTCAATAAACGGACCAATACAAAAATATTATTTCAATTCGAACCAGTAGTTCCTGAGATTAGCGCGTACTAACAAACAAACTCTTCAGGTTTATAATATTAGTATAGATAATTTGTGAAGATAAGATTTTTAAATTGTAAATACATTCTTAATAAAATCTTTTTTTTAATAAACGACTGGTATGCATATGCCCGACTTCCAATCTCAAACAATATCTAACCATATAAATAAATAGTCTTTCAAATGTTTCTTCAGTATCAGTTTTTTTTGCATTTTATTGTGAGGCAAGGGAAAATGAGTTTGTATTAAAAACAAATGAATACAAGACCACACTATAAAATTGGTTTCCGATAAACTGTTGGGTGGTCAATGGTTTTCTACGAAAGGTGACGAATCATGTAGAATTTCATTCGTACACTCTATGTTTATATTCCTTATAAAATAGGTGTCGATGTTTAACTAAAACTAAAGATTATATCGCACCTTAGACTATAGGTTCACCCATGCGAGACTCAACCTTATGCGATGGTCATAAATTATAAATTTAATTGTCGGTTCTTGCTTTCAACTATTTGCGAACATACGTGAATTCGTCAAAACGTTGTCCCTGTTGTTGAGATTACGACCTTAGGAGGTTAGTATTAGGTTGATTTTCGATAAGTGAATCTAGTTTGTATGCGCTTGTCAGGTCAGAATTAGGGATAATTATCAAGTGGTTGACATCTTAATCATTTAGTAGGTAGAGCTAACCACAGAATTTAGGCGCTGCTAATTATATTCCAGGAAAGCAGTTTACGACCGTGTTTTTTATGATCACTTAATTTTTATGAAACTGGAATAATAAATATGTATATTAACACATTTTAGTGTCAGAGGCGTCGCCATTAATTTGTAGCTTATTAAATAAATTTATTTCTTGGTATATTTTTATTTAATATTCCAGTTAGTTTTTAATTATAATATGTAACTCATTTGGTGCCAAATTTATTGGAATGTCTAATGGCCAGTTACTGAAACATCAATTAGTTTTAAGTCGCCGTTAAGTCTTATGCGGTCTCTGTCATTTTAAGGTGTACAGTAGAGACAGATAAATATTTAAGTTAATTTGTGTTTTAGTATTCGGGGATTAAATTGTTAACTATGTCTTAAAACAATATGAATCAGTGAGTCATCTACCTACATCTAGACGGAACATTAGCGTCAGTCTTGTATAAATCACTACTGGACACAGGCCTACTTTTATTTTGGTTACAAATGAATAAAGACTAACTTCACAAAAAACCCGATCAATACTTAAGTTCAAAATATGCGGTAGGTAAAGATGAACACTCAATTCAAATTTTATATTCTTTTTCTTTACCAATAAACATTGGGATCAGGACACCCACAGAGGTGTAGTGGTTTATCGAGAACTAATTATACGGATTGTTGATGTCTTAATCAAGTTGATGGTGCGATTAACCGCAGGAATTTAGCGCGGTACCTAAGCTTACTAAGTGGCTTCGAGAGGATGACTCAGCAATGATGCTTGTAGGTAGATTTCCCATTTAAACAGCTGTTACTTGTAATTTAAGAAGTATACCATGCAATGATCTAAGTATTATCTATTGATAAGAATTAATATTTTCAATATCATTCCCAATGTTTTTTGAAGCTTCTTGCTCATATTTTATAGGAATTTATTCAAGAAAAAAGGTTTTAAGAAAGACCTTTTTGTAAGTAGGTAATCACATATTATAAGTAGCTTTGACGACCTCCGTGGTCGAGTGGCGTACACACCGGTTTTCAAGGTGTCGCCGGCTCTGAGGTCCCGGGTTCGATCCCCGGCCGGGTCAATGTAGAAAAAGCACTTTTCTACATTGTCTCGGGTTGGGTGTTTGTGGTACCTTCGTTGTCTCTGAATTCCATAACACAAGTGCTTCAACTACTTACTTTGGATTCAGAACAATGTATGTGATGTTGTCTTTATTTCGCTTTCGCTTATTTCGCTAGCTACTTATAACGTGTAACATGTTATATGAACTCGTAAATAAAATTAATATTAGAATTTAAGGTTTTAAACCTCCGATTGCACGAACAATATAAATTAATTTCTATCCATATTTGCGAAGATACACAACAAAAACACTGTTACTGTATACTTGTGCTCTATACTCTAATTAAAGTAATCATCAAGTTCGCCAAACGACATAAAACGCAGCTGTTCGTATTAACTCAGATAATACTAAATTATTCTTAGCAAGGCGCCACACATCATAAATTTGTTCGCACAAAACCGTCCGTAGCATGAAATTTACATCCATTGCGCTCCCAATACTCGAGCGGTAGATAAACGTCCACTGAAATGGCGCAATGGATGATATTCACTGATATTTGACCAAGTATGAATTTAAAATGATTATGACTTATTTATACCAAATAGGTGTCGTTTACACTAAGTTTATTATAATGGTGCTGGTTATAGTTCTGGCAACATTAACGTTACAATTCAGTAGCTTAAACCACATACATAATGTGGCAATACTGGTATTATATCTATAAATTACATACAAATCCGTATTATTTAGGTGTTAACATAATCAACTCATTTTTAACCGGTTATCGTTAAAGTTAATATTTTGCTTCTGGTTTAAATAACATCATGTAACTTAAATATTACTGTTTAAATTTAAATGTTAATGTTGGTTACAGAAATATAAAAATAAATCTCTTATATAAAAACTCTTTTTTGTAGTCGGGTAAAAATGAATCCCAATTTCCCGATTTCCCTAGGTCATGCCACAGCATCCAAAAGACTGTACCAAATCGGACAATTCTTTTTTTGTTATATTCCTAATTGTAAGAACAAGGTTTATATATAAGAAAATAAAATAAAGTATATAAATGTTTTGAAAATCTCACACCATCCATGCGAAGTCGGGGCGGGCAGCTAGTATTTATATAAATAAACTAGTATTGGTACCTATTATTTTCAGAATTACAGATGTAATTGACCTAGGTATATCTTGAAAGGAAAATGATAGTTCAAGTTTCATTTAAAAAAGATCATTGAAGAACTGGGTATTAAGTTATATTTATTACTAGCTGTCCCTCGCGACTTTGTTCGCGTATTTTAGTTTAAACGGTTTTTAATTTTTGCAACATTTTTCAATTATGCTCCCCTCCATTTGGTCGCAGCGTAATGTTATATAGCTTATAGCCTTCCTCAATAAATGGGCTATCCAACACTGCAAGAATTTTTCAAATCGGACCAGTGGTTCCTGAGATTAGCGCGTTCAAACAAACAAACAAACTTCAGCTTTATATATTAGTATCTATGGATGAATTTTACTGTATAAAATTCTACTTTTAAGTAAAGGAGTCCCATATATTTAAACCAGAAAAATTACACATTTACGCTCTATTCGTAGATTTAAGAGGTTCCAGTTAACAAAGAAATAACAACAAATTTTCAAGTCAGTCACCGCTATTTATACCGTAGAATAAAGAGAAAGCTAGCACCCTGGTGACAGATGTGACTATCAAAACGCATTACGAAACAGATACAGTTGGTTGCCGGCAGTATCGTAGTTTTCCAACAACGTTTATACACAAACAAACACTTGAATACTGAGAATTTTAATTTGTATGGTATGTGCATACAAAGAGCATTTGTTAATTTTGTGATAGAAGATGAATAATTAGAATATAACGTGCGTGTGACTCATGTAGGTACCAATGTAATGTTTATACTTTTTTAGGTTATTTAAAACTAGCAGTTGACCGTGGCTCCGCCCGCGTGGTTTGTCTTTTTTTAGAATCCAAGCTTACCCCATATCAAATTTCTTCAAAATCGGTTCAGCGGTTTAGCCATTAAAGCGTTACAGACAGACAGACAAAGTTACTTTCGCATTTATAATATTAATGGAAGTTTGAATTAAGATATATTCAAAATAACATAGATTTTTCTTAGAAATTATGTAGTATTGTTCTCAAAACTCATTTCCGTTTAGAAAAAAATACCTGCTAAATATTCCTATTTAAGTAACAAAAACCACACATGACATAAGATATGTATCTCAGCATGTTACAAAATTAACAGTAGCTGTGATTACAGCGATGCATTGGAACCCTAGACAGTCTTGTACTTAAAAAAGCTACGTTGAACAATCTCACACGTCGTTAGTTCGCTGCTCATATTTGAAGTTACGTAAGAACTTAGCCCCAAGCAAAACATACCATTTCATTACTATCCACCCATGAATAATATTTACCAACTTGATAAAACGAGCTAAGCTGTTTATTCATGACTACAACAAAACGAAATGCCGAGCCAGATTAGATAAACTAAAATATACATAGACGTATATTCTAACGTTGAAATATACGTATAAAATATTCAAGATTAAAGAGAATTTTTAAATACCTCTGTATTAATCCGAGTCGCTTAAACCGTTTTTATTAGGCCCTGATAAGGATTAATTAAAAATGGTGTCTAAAGAGGCCTGACTACTTAATTGTGGAACAAAGTGTGAAGATAAAATTAGATAATGATGTGTTGAAACTAAATAGACTGACTTTATTAATAACCTTGTAATTCAAACACATAAGAACAGCGTTTTTTTTAAAAAACAAAATCCTATTTTGCAATAATTAATAGTTTGCATAGAATTAGGATGTACGATTTATGACCTGACGACATTCTTGTAAAGCTTACAAAAAATATTAATTTCATAGATTTGACTAAAGCATTTGATCGACTATCGAATATTAGGATTTTGTAAAATAAGTTAAAGGGCTATGAAAACTTACTGGTTCCGTGTCGCAAGTCTCCAAGTCAGGAATCGGATCGTCCCCGCAGTAATATTCCGCTTGCAGGAACGGGGGCCGAGGCGGCGGCGGCAACAGGAACTCAGGCGGAGGTCCAAGGCAGTCGCACTCCGTCAAATCTGTGGGCTCTAACTCCCACATCGCGTACTCTAACTTAACACTACTCACAACCTTTTCACTGATATCACTATCACTTAAATAACCACTAGTATCACGTTTGTCGCGTTTCAAATCATCTGAAGTCCTTTCTTTAATTAAATTCGCTATGTAAAGTTCGTCGTCCACGTCGCTCCATACGTTTCTTCTAACCTCCTCATCTTCTAATGGATCGTCAATTGAATCGGGAAGCGACGCTATAACACTATTAGTATCGTCACTGTCTGTGTTTTCTGAGATTCTCTTTCCTGCAACTGTACTTTCAAGAACATTTTGTCTTTCTTTTTCACTGTCAGCGCTCAAGTCACGAACTTGCTTATATTTGTCGTGTCTATTGAAACCATTTTGATACGTCCAAACAGCGTACGACGACGCTTTAATTGGACTTCTATTGTATCTTTCGGCCATACGCAGTCTTCTTTCAGGTTATCTGCAACAACAAAAACATATTTATTTATAAGGAACACTTAAATCGAAAGGCCATTACCGTCCGAACCAATTTCTTATCTGACGGACAACGTATCGATTTTACAGTGGTATCGAACTACTTATTATTTAATAGAAGAGCTAACACCTCATTTTGTATAACAAAGCAGCCGCAATTAGAACCTACCATCGGTGTGAGTACAATGGGCGAGGGACTAGTATCGATATCATCGGGTGCTACGTTCTCTGCTTATTTTAATTTATTTTTTATCGCATCAAATTGGATGGACGGGTTTCTAGCTATGCACTCGGTATTTCTTTCCTATCATGATGAGCCTGTCAGAGAGACGGTTTCGAAAGTTTAAAGTTCATCGTTTTTTGATATTTAATTTTGATCAAACTGCTGCGAGTGTAAGCGAATAATTGGGTTTTGATTTCTTATTTTATGTAACAATAAGATTAATAGCACGTTAGGGAATGTAAGTAACTCAAAAAGCAATCTAATAAAATAACAGGTTGGAAGTGTTGGAACCAACAAGGAAATATAAACATTCGAGTTATATCAAAAAACGATTCATATGAATACAAAGGAAGATAATGGAACCCACGATCATATATTTACATAGACAAACCATTCATTTTAACCCTTAACAGGGAAGAACAATATTTTTCTGCAAACATTTCACTCGCTTGTTCAAATGTTTTTGGATAGAGATGTGCCTTGAGTACAATTATGCATGCGTAAGGCGTTCCTAAGGAGGTACCGCAAGATTGCGAGGTCGAAGGGTCAACAGCGTCAGATAACTCCGAGTTACCAGCAAATAAAATATTAAAAGGTGTTATGGCATACAAAGCAGGGTTTTAGATAGGATTTATGAATATTTTAAAGTACCGTTCGGTTAGAAATCTAAAAGTGAATAATTTAACAATTCTTTCTGTTGATGTTTTATGATTGACATTATTCCTTTGTGTGCTTTTATTTTATATTTTATCAATTTTCTTGTAAGAAATTCTAAAATTTCTAATTTTGAGTAGTATTGTATGTTAATTTATGTTATATTATGACATTATTCCTTTGTGTGCTTTTATTTATATTTTATCAATTTTCTTGTAAGAAATTCTAAAATTTCTAATTTTGAGTAGTATTGTATGTTAATTTAATATAGCATTAATTACTTACTGCATTTTGAAAAGGATAATTAAGCAAAAATATTTAATGCAAACTTTAAATTTATAAAATAAAGTATGATTATTTCTATCGTCTTCAATATCATGTGTAATGTTATAGCAATCAGCTAATAGGTTTAACATAATACGTTCCTTCAAATGAAAAATAGCTTTAACATGATCATTAGGTAATTTAAGTTCATTGTCATCAATACGAGTCATCTCCAAAATCATAAATACGTTATCATCGCTTACTTGTCCATTACGCATTATAAAGTCATTTTCATTTTGCATATTCATTGCGATCTATCAATGTACATTGAAATCGTAATCTCCGATACTCCACGTCTCATTAACATTTGGCGCGCTTAGTAGCACTCGATAGCTGTCAGAAGAACCTTGACAGCGATACAATACACTACAAGGGCCCTTAAGGAACTTAACGAACCCATTCTATGGATTTTCTCACGTGAATTATTATTGCTAGCGGATAACGGTCGGCAAGGGGTCGCATGTGTCGATCGATCGGATGTAAGTTAAGCGAATTTTATGGCAGACCAAATACTGTGAATGATTTGAGCTCTTTTTGTGTTCGTGTTAAGCATTCATTCTAGTCAACTTTATTGTTATTTAATACATCATATTAAACTATTTATCGTGATTATGTTCAATGTATTTGTATGTATCTAAATGCTTTTTATCTTTACTTAGATCATCAGTTGTAATATAATTGAGACATAAAGCACATGATCAGTATCATCACTTGTTATAAGTAAATTGCCGTCGATATTTTTTTCCTCATTTTGATACTTTACTTAATAAAAACCAAAAACACAAGTCTTATTAATCTTATTATAGATTAACAGATAAAATAAAACCTAAGGGCATACTAAAGAAGCTTTACATTAACATGGAAAAACCATTAAATATCGCTCACTAGGCAAGGAACAATATCCTCCCACTCAAAAGACATTCAGCAAAATACGTCAAGTCCAGGAAAACACAATAAGTTTAAGCAGTAATAAGTAAACTGATAGGCTTCGCCGTTAGTCATGAGCTTCGTAATAGCTTGCTGCCCACACCAAGACTGTTTATTGCCCTCAAACATCATAATAAATCTATCGAATTTCAAGTCTCGCCGAGATAAGTAGCATTCGTTCCTTTTATTTATTTGTGAACGGCTTTCTTAAGTCTGCTTTTTTTGGATTCTTTCTTATTTTCAGAATTAAGAATGTTAATGATTCCATAAATGGTTCAGCATTTAGTTATTATATTATTTGTTTAATAACCTTGTCATAAGGTGACGATTAGCAGACTTAGTAGGTAATTTTTTACTCCATAATGCTACTCAAATCAGATATAAAATAGTTTGACATAAAATAAGACTCAATAATATTAGGATTATCATTTTATCACTATCTATCTGCCTAACCTTTTCCCACTTTTCCCAAGCTATGTTGGGGTCAGCTGCCAGTCTTACCGGATTCAGCTGAATACCGTATTTTACGTGGAGCGACTGCCTATCTGTTCTCCACAACTGGGTAACACAGTATCCTAAAGTAAGACTGGTTGTCAGAATTGTAATGACTTGACGCCTGTCAAAGATCAACGTATGACAGTTGGGACCAACGGCTTAACGTGCTTTCCGAGGCACGCAGGGGTCTCGGTATGTTTACAAATGGTCACCCATCCACAGACCAACCGTAGCGAAGGCGGTTTAACCTGTATTATCGGTCAAACCGTACAGCTTACACTTAGCCACGAGCCCTTCCATTGTATCACTAATACAAATTTTAATAATATCATTACCGTTAATTTGGTGTTACCATGTGATTGGAAAGTAAAAAAAAACTGTTCTTATAGACTTGTTCCTGATAAAGCCATTACAATAACCATTGGGTATTATGTAATAAAAATCGAAGCCGATAATTTGACTTCCTACAATTTTAAGCTTCGCCACTTTAGATAGAAAAGTAACGGTTCGTATACGTGTTAGGTCTCAAGGTCGCAACGCGATGGCCATGGCAATTATTACGGTATACAATAAAATAGTTATTTTAGATTTTAATGTTTGAATGATAAAGGCATCACAACACAAACTGTTTAAGAACAGTTATAAGAAAGAAGTAATAAATCAAGTTGTCCAATGATACTTGAGCTGTAGGAAGAATAAGATTAAAGGGTTATAGAGATGAAGTTATTCTGGCTATATCAAGTGTAACGCATTGTCAGAATTAAACGCATTGCTTCGAGCATTCCGTTGGTTTGACAATACGTAGGTAGTTAAGAATTGGAACAGTTTTATTGAGGAAACTTATAGCCAGCTACTGGTAATTTTAGACAAAATATTTTAATACCAAATCTATGTCGAAACCTTAATAAAAGTTATATAATAATATTTGTATTAAATTGTTAAGTCAATTATCATTGCCTTTGTTTTGTAGTAACAAAAAAAATACTGTCATGGCGATAAATTTTAGAGTAATCAGTATAATCACTGCTTAGTAAATTGCAGTCGATATTTTTGTAATCATTTTGATAACTAATATTATTGAAAACCAAAAACATAAGTCTTATAAATCTTATACCTGGGATAATCTTAAACCTAAGGGCATCCTAAAGTAGCTACCTATATAATTATATTTAAAAGTTCTAGCTTTACATTTTATCGTTATTTATTAAAACAGCGTTCTTTCACCGACCGTTGCTCGTTACGCATGGCGTCAAACCCACAAAAAATGTATTTACAGTAACTTTAAACTTTCTTTGTGGCACTACTTTGTATATTTACATAACATAGAGTATGTTTGTTGACCGACAAGAGAGCCATAGAACGTCCTAATATGTGTTTCCGTCATTTAATAATAATGTAAACGAAGAATCTTCTGACGGACCGATTTTAAGATGTTTTTAGGGTTCCGTACTCAAAAATATTCAATGGTAGAGCCTTAGCAGTCAATCTGTAAACTGCATGTTTTTAAATTGTTTGGATATAACTAACTCTTCAACAATGAGTACACTTTGACATATAAAAAAAGAATACATTTAAAACTAGTCTTAGCGTCTTACTACTTATAGAAGAGCATTGCATGCACTATAATATGCGAGAAACGCGTATAGAAAGATTGATTTACACACGCTTTTATTGAATTTCAAAACGTCTTTTAAAGACATTTTTACAGGATATATGTATCCTGTGGCGGATTTTAAGACAAAAGAAATTTTAAGAAAGTTGACATTTGATTCATGCTATTATGATAATTGTAGAAAAATTATAAAATTATGGTGGATTTATTGATTGTACGGAATCATTGGTTCGCGAGTCTAGCTCGTACTTGGTTATTTAGAGTGTTGAAGTAAGCAAATTGAACCGTTTCGAAATAGTATAAGAGTAATTGATTGTGGTATCGGTTTCCGGGAAGTTGTACAATGTTTGGGAAATCTTGTTTTATTTTATGTTTTAGATCAATGACTTTATTATTTATACTTATCGTTTATACTGTTCGTGTAGTTATGTATGTGTATATTGGTAAGTAAATATTCGATGTTAGAAATTTGGATCCTAATGTCTGATGATCAAATTGTTAGGTTCCATATTCCGTCCAAAAATTTGGTATTCTTATAATACTTTATATTGATAATAATCCGGTATATTATTGTAACATATATTTAAAAAGAAGAACGTTCTTAGTCTGAAAGATTATGATTTTAGGATAGTGATACAATTTGCTGATATTAAATAAGTAGATATTGAATTTTTTTTTTCTCCATTTTTAAGAATTTAGCTCGAAATTAAATCTATAATCTACGTATATTATCTATTAATTCGCCAGCTTTATTCTTTGAATTCGCTTCGCCTTTCAATAAAAATTTTAATGCGTTTAACTTAATTTGAAATTCTTAACTTTATACTTAATTCAGTACGAATTAATTCCGGACGAACTTAATAGTAATAATTAAAGCCTACAACTTGAAACTAATAGGATAATTGGAAATGTAACTATTTATAGACCAGTGCCTGTACTATGAGCTCTGTAAGCAGGACTGTTACCGTTGTGAAAGCGAGACGGCGCACTACACTGCGCGTAGCACCGTCTCACTCACACGACAGAATAAGTTCTGCTTATGAGTTCATGGTACAGGTGCAGTGGGGTGGATGGTACTGTTGTTGGCTGTATTGATAGTACTATTTTTTTGTCTCTTACATGAATACATAAGTGTTATGTTAACTTTACGAGGGTTTAAGATAGTGATTGTAGTATTTTATTAGAGTAAATAACAAGCAGCAAACAAGCCCGACCCAACCCCTTTACCGAGCGTAAGCAAATTTTTTGCGAAATGTACTACGCTCGTTTACTGATTTAAGTGATTTTCCGTGCGACGACAGACGTTTATGCAAAAATATTTTACACATTGTTAAAATTGCGATCGTGATTATAATTTAATATTCCTATTATAACCAAGTTAAAGTTAAGAGCAAGAGAGAGCTATAAATTGAAATCAAGATAACTAATCATTGAAAAAAAAAATTAAGGATAATATTGACCAGGTAAATGGCACATAAAAAGACTTAAACAAAACGTAACTGTCACTTAACTACTTTATAACCTATAGAATATTTAAATGTATTTTTATCAAGTAGGTAAATACTAACCCAATATTCTCACATGGCTAGCAACGCGTCCATTCTCCCCTCACATATAAAGGTAATAACATTAATCCATAGTATGTTCGTGATCGGTTAATTAGTTTCTCTTATAAAGATTTTTGCACTAAATATACGCAGTTTTCATTTCTTACCCACTCAACCAAAATCCAACGTTATCACCCGGCAATACGGGTAATTTCCCCTTATTAAGTTGTCTGAGAATCTGTTTGCGTCCGATTATGAACTCAAATACAAAGAGTTAAGGTTTTAAGTGCTTATCAGATTACGTAAACAAATAAATTAGCGCCTATATTTGACTATTCTGATTTGTTGAATACTAGCTGTTGCCCGGGGCTCCGCCCGCGTGTAAGTAGCCTATGTCCTTTCTTAGGATCCAAGATTAATATTACCCTTCATCCAAATCGGTTCAGCGGTTTAGCCATTACGGAAATACAGACAGATACACAGAGTTTATTTTGCATTTATAATATTAGTACGATTTTAATGATAACATAATATATCGTTACTTTTATTAAATGATATTATTTGTAGAAGAAAGATTAGCGTCTTAATTAAGATTTTCCATACGATGAATAATTTTAAATTTTTTACAGTTCTTCCACAAAAAATCTGACAGACGTCAATTTTATATCACGAATAAAAATTATCTGGCGTTGGTCACTTAAAAACTAAGGTAAAAAGTGTAGAAAACGGAAGGGTCGAAACGTTTAATTTATCCGTATTAGAATCTACAGTAGTATGAAATTACAGTGCAGCTCTTGACCTAATTAACTAGGACTCTGTACACTAAATTAAGAATTGTATAGCTTTAGAAAAAGCCCGGGAATAATTGTTCTTTATAGTAAGTTAAACTCGTAGTTTTATTATTAAGTCAGTAAAACCACTCTTATGTTAACAAACTACATAATTATATTATTTTGAGAAAAGTCTAACTAATTTGCTTCCAGTGGACAGCGATGTGGATGAATTTTTGATGCTATATTTTAGGATTTTTTGATGCTATATTTTAGGTTTTACGTTTTAATTAGATTAGTTTAAATATGGTTTATAATAATATATAATTTTGTTTGTAAATATTTTAAATTGTAAACTAATGGGAAATTAAAATTGTTTATTACGTAGATCGGTACTATGATTAAAAACATTGTTTGGAGATCAATTAATTTGCGCACAATATAATTATGAATAACCTAACTTCCACATAATATCCGTTCTTCGTCGAAGCCTAATAAATACATATATTTGCAAACGAGTCTCTTAATTAGTTACACATAAACAACTCAATTAAAAAACAAACAGTCATCTTTAAATCCCAAAACCGTAATTCCTTACAAAATTCTTAAAACGGACCAAAAACTCCGAACGGAATAAGTTGCATATTCACAATATTTGAACGAAGATTCACTTAAAATACTTCCAACAACTTACACAGAGACCTGGGAGCTAACTAGGTGCTCCATTTGAAATGTCGTGTGACGTCATAACTCAGTGCATATTGTATTACCCTATGACGCGGACTTAGTGCGACCTTACTATTTTCTTAACTTTATTTCACTTTATGTAAGTAATGTTTTCTTATTTTGACGACCTTCGTGGTCGAGTGGCGTACACACCGGTTTTCAAGGTGTCGCTAGCTCTTAGGTCCCGGGTTCGATCCCCGGCCGGGTCAATGTAGAAACCCACTTTTCTACATTGTCTCGGGTCTGGGTGTTTGTGGTTCCTTCCTTGTCTCTGAATTCCATAACACAAGTGCTTTAGCTACATACTTACTTTGGGTTCAGAGCAAAGTATGTGATGTTGTCCACATTTATTATTTATTATTTTGATAAAGAAAAATGAGCGTCTAATATTTTTTTGGACGGACTAATTAGATTATTCATTTTCATACCCAAATAAAATTGTGGGCTATTAAGTAGGTGGTCCGTCCCTGGTCGTACAAAAAGGTTTGTGTTTGAGGTTTATGTCCGGGAGCTGGAGTTAAGCTGAGCCAATAGGGTAGGCCATTAGCCTGACTAACGCTAAAGCAAACATATGTTAGTTGATACGGCCTTAGAGTACGTTCCCGTTGTTACACGACACGATACGATAAACTTGTTTAAAAGTTGGTTGGTTGGCTTTTAACGAATAAAAAGTTTATGGTTTTAGATTCCTTATTCACAACTTATGTAAAGTATAAAAGTGCATAGTTTGTGTTATATTTTAATGTAACACAAATTGCAGATATTTTTTTATGTAATAAATAAATAATCTTGGGACAACTTCCACACGGTCATCTGATCCCAAACTAGGCAGAGCCTGTATTATGGCAACAAGACAACTGATAAACATACTTATATATTAATTCTAAATACATATATATTATTGATAAATTACACCCAGACACAGAGCCAATTATCATGCTCAAAACACAAAGATTTGTCCTGGGTGGGAATCGAACTCGCGATCTCCGGTTCAGCAGGCAGATCACTAACCACTAGACCAACAGGCAAGTCGATCTGTCCACAAATTCCAAAGAAATCGCGTAATATGCTACAAAAAAATCAAATCGTCAAATAGAAACCCTACTATTGAAATCGATTAAAATTATAAGTAAAATGTCTTCTTCATAACAATAACCTCTTTTTATCGCGATGACGTCATCTCATATAATGGAAACACACCTTAAGAGGCTAAAACGGCGGCTCCTGTGATTCCTTGGTCTGTTAACACTGTGTTAATAGTAGTTATTGATGTTTAGTGGGTTTGTTGTGTATTGTAGCTCTAGGATTATGTGCACACGAGTAGTGACCGTGTCTTAGTATTAAGTAGTAGGTAAGGAGAGTATTGCCGTGGAGTAGACAAAAGACTTGATTTTTAATAGGGATGTTGACTGGGTATGAAGTGTAAAAATCTATTTAGTTCGTCAGTTAGAAAAAAAATTAGATAAGTATTTTTTTAAATAATTTAAAACTAAGTAGTTAAAGCGAATCTTAGTTCAGGGGTAGGGGGTAATGACGGCACAAGTCCGCAAAAACGTGGCAACGTGTGTCGTCATGCGATATTTTTAAATAAATGTATTGTCGTAAGTTTTTGTTTTTTTTTTAATCTACTTTGCGGATATTAAAAACAAATTGTCAATATCCCTATTGTAAAATCGTGTGTAGTGTGAAAATGCTTTGTCTTTTTATTGTGTGAACAGTCGTAAAAAATCTTTTTATTTATTTTATTTTAAGTTACGTTCAATCCCTGATTAAGTAAAAATATTCGAAGTCGTATTTTGGTCGCTGATTGAGTTTTGAATATCTGCCATGGGAGGTGTCCTTGTTTGTTTTTTCTTGTAAGAAAATCTCATATAATATAGCAAAAACTGCGGTCACCAAAATACCGGATATACGTCTCCATTCACATCAAAAACCACAAAAGAATCAAACAAAACACATAAATATAACACAAAAAATACCCTACTTATCATAAACACGTTCTTACAGAAAAATAACCTCGTAACCTAATTCCCCTATTCACCCAAATAGGGTGAACATACCAATTGTAACCAGTGTCCCAAGTACATATCTGTTACTGCCAAGCATTTGCCAAGAGACTCTTGCCAAGGTTTGGAATTCGTTACGAACCTAACATACCCCATCTTAGGGGGAGGAAGGGGGGATTTGGCAACAAAACGACTCGCATATTGAGTTCACAGTTTTGTTTGAGGGCCAGGACAAGCGTGGGCCAAATATATTGGTATCTTTCCAGTTTTTTATATTTCGTTGGGAAACTCTTTTATTTATGGTAGCTAGCTTTGTTCGTGACTTGAAGATGTTGTGTTTAAAGGTAAGTTATTGTTTCGTGAAGTGTGAAAGGAGTTTTTGTATGGTAAACAAAAAATAGCAATGAGTTTTTTACTGGAGTTTTATTTATTTTAAAGCGTTCATTTTGTACTCCAATTTTATATTCGCGGGACGTTTTAAGGTATTTTACTGTGGTATTTTACATACCTTTGCAGAGTACATTATTAAATTTAAGGTAGTTTTACTGCACGGATAGCCGAATAGTATAGGTCACGACGCCAATTACCATTCTGCGCGACGTAACACGGGTTCGATCCTCGCATGGTACAAGCATATGTGTCATCCACAATTGCTTGTTCCAAGTCTGGGACTTATTTGTGCATGTGAATTGAATGTTTGTGAAAAACCAACCGTTACAGTGATTAAATTCACAAGTGCGGGAGACGTCTTTAAAAAAAAAAAGAAAAACAAGCAAAGAAAAAACTTTAAACTTTACGAATATTATCTTCGTTCGTAGGCAGTTTTTTTGTAAGTTAAAATAAGTGTCAATAAGACCGAGTCATGGTAATTTATGTTCACTTTATGAAATTAAGAGCATCCATTTTTTCTATGGTAACAATTCGTATTATTAAATTATAAATAATGGTACGTTTGGTCCGGTAGCACATACCTATGACTCCAAAGCGTTTTTATATAGTTTTTTTTAAGAACGTGGCTAAGTGAATAATATCTATTTTCATTTAATATAGAATAGAAGAGTTGTAGTGTAGAAAGAGGAATGGGAGTCATTTGCCCTAAAGTAGGACAGTTCAGGCTTAAAATTAAATAAAATTTAAAGAAAAAAAATATTTATTTTTTAAATAATAACTAATGTATTTTTTATGTAACTATGTTTTATCACTTTGTTACATATAATATGGATTCATATACAAAATAGCCCACCACACATGTCCATCATTGCAACTCCTGTAAGCCAGGATCTACAATAATAACCAATGAATACCACCGAAACAGTTAAGCTCGGTGTGTCCCAGGGAAACGATTGACTGTCTTGGAACCCGCAACGAAATTAATCAGAAGTAGTCAATAGAAGGAGTAGAAAAAAAAATCATATACAAAAGTGAAAATATATTCTGACAAACGAATAACATTTAAAACCTACGGGCAACTTAAATATTTAACTGTTTATAAATAAAACGATTATCCCGGAAATATTCACTCAAACATTCAACTGTTTCCTGGAGTAATTCCTATAATTATTATTCTTTACAGCCTTTTAAAACATTCTTCAACATCAAAGGATAGATTCCGAAGCCGACGAAATTTACTGACAAACAAATCTGTTTATTTTGTTTCATCACTAAACTTTTTGACTAAAAAGGTTAGTTAGGTTGGCCCGAAGTCCTTTTTTCCAACCTTAATTCGCTGAGCAAAAAGAATTTTAACGATTCCAAAAACCCTTCTCCGCATTTTGTTTTTTGAAGATGTAGTAATAAACGCAGTACAATTATAGTTACAGTTCGAGATAATTTAGTCTGGTGTATGTATTCTGAGGCTTTTAAAACGTCTCCATATGTTTTTTTTTTTTTCTTTTTTACAAGCATGTCCTTACAAAAAAAAACACTAATATTGAAAATAAAAATATTCAAATCGATTCAGTTCTAGAGTTTTAGCGAGACTAACGAACAATAATTCATTTTTACATATAAAATTATACACAATCAAAATCAGTATCCAAGTAGCATACTTTTGCAAATAAGCGAGAACATACTTAGAAGTTAAAAGTAAATTTCAAGCAAACTTGAACTTTACTGTACTAAAAATACGGTAATAAATTAAAACTAAAGTCTAACAATTTCTACTAATATCTGTCCAACAACTATATTATATTTTGTCATTTTATATATTTTTATACGTATAAAATATATTTTGACGTGACAACGTCTTATAAATTGGTTTGCCGGGTGACACTTCAAGAAACTGGGTAACGCTCCGCTCACGTTATGCGCTCACAATGAGAGCGAGTGAGAGGCACGCGTCCCTTCCACTCGGGCATGGTTAGCCCGCCTAAGAGCGAGAGAGACAGACATTGACATTGACAGTCGTTGTCACGTAAAACTTTCGCCCGTATACCGACTTTACAGGCAACCAATTTTTTTTGTCAGACAGAAACCAACAAATGAATCACACAAAACTCAAAACTAACCTATATAAACATTCTATCTACAAGTAATATTGACGTATAAATAAATCAATTTATTCTTTACAATAAATTCTCGCTCAAAAGCCTTCCCCACCTAACATTTTTATTTCTTTTCTCAAACGTGTTCGCTCGTGCAAACATCTGATATTTTCTATTCCTATTTTATATGCCAAGTACTGTGGAACTATTTATGTTAATAAATACTGCTCTATATACTTTCTTAACATTTTTATGAGCTGAAATTTAGATTTGCTTTACTAGTCTAAATGTGTAGTAAGGGGAAATACCAGATATTTATGACAGCTAGCTTTTGCGGGAAAAAGGAATCGCCCTTTTAGTAAAAGTTTATTTGCTCCATATTTATTCAGTAATAGCTAGGTACTGTTATATTTTATAGAAATCAGAAAGTAACCGTAAGCTTTAATATATCTTCTTGTTAGCGAGTCGATCAATGGCAGTTAAATTTTCCCGGACCAGTGCTCAGCCACGCAAACAGCGTTGTCCGTGGCCTTGTACAGGTCCTCGCGAGTGCATGTGGTAGGTCATGCCGGGCAGTTTACTTACTAAGTGGTCCATTGTTTGAGGGAGGAGTCCACTCTCGCTAGGCATAAATAAAACAAAATTAAAATATAAAACTAAAACTCTGTCTGTGGTTTTCCAGCCAGCAAACATTTTTTTTTTGGGTAAACCGGAGAGCTTCTAAACTAAAACATTTTTTTTTATAATACTAAAGTGAAACGAAATTAAACTAACTATCTCTACACTAATACAAAGTAATAACAATTTACATTGTAACATACGAGGAAGTCACGTTAACTAGACTGGAAGTCCTCACGAGTTGCCAGTTGCCAGTTGCCAGTGACGGCTAAAAACCGAAGCGACTTAATTAAGACTAGAAACACGCCAATTTATAACGAATACGTACGTGCGTGTTACAGAGTTTAGAACACTCTAGATTTACCTTTAAGCTGATTTTACAAACGCCAGATAATTTTATCCGACGAACAATCTTGAATTTCTGACATCTCTTCCATACAATAATCTGTTAGACGCCAATTTTGTTCAACGAATAAAAAATATCTGGTATTGATAAAAGCAGCCCGTATACATTATAAAAAATAATTATAATTATTAACAAAAACAAATGCAGGCGGAATTTGAAAATTAAAAACAGAAATCTTAGAAATTTTTTTTTTCGAGTTCCTTAATTCATATTTCATTAAACTCATATTTTGTTTGCATTTATTTTTGTGTTTTGCACAACAAAAAGTTAGACCAAAAATTCTTAGTTTTCCATGAGCAAATATTTTATTTAATAATCAAATTTATAATTAGTAAATTAATAAAAAAATAAAATAATAAATGTAACTCATAATATCTGTATAAACAAACGTGAAAGCATCTATCTTTAAGTGGAAGATACAAAATTAGTTATCTCTAAATACAGATGGATAGATTCTTCACGAGACGTCAGCGTGGCATGCGATGCCATTCTTTGAACTGAAGCGACTTAATTAAGATTTAAATGACGACAATTTACAAGAAATACGAACGTGTAGACTTAAGAAGCTATACAATATTAAACAACGCTTATAAAATTATTTCGTAAGGTATTTTTACTCACTTTAACAGATACCTTACTTAACCTTATGTATTTACTAGCGAACCGCCCCCGTTTCGCACGGTAGAGTTTTTAACATCACAAATCTTTGAATATATTTTATATTATACATACAAAACTTTCCTATTAAATCACTCTATAGCTGAAAACCGCATTTAAATCCGTTGCAAAGTTTAAAATATCCAAGCGTACAAAAAGCGGGAGCGAGTATCTAAGTGAAAAAAAAGACAATCTATTTTACATTTTTAATATTAGTAAGCTGACAAAGGCGTTTTTTATGTATTTTTTTTTGTTCTACTCTTAAACTAAACTACTTATTTTTACTACAAGTGTCTAAAAGGAGATTAAGTTTTATCTAAATATATTAATAGTTATTGAGACCCTCAGGAGTCTCGGCGTGCGTGCGATGCCACTCTAAAAACTGATGCGACTTAATTAAGGAACGAACGTCGCCAATTTAAAAGGAATCCCGCACGTGACCACAGGCTTAAGAAGATACTAGATATTAGAATGCTAATAACATTCAGCTACTGTTCCAATCACATATCAAATTTAGTAAAAGCTACACCAAAAGACTGAAACATGATTCCAATATAGCCGCATAAAGTTAGGACCATAATTATTATTTTAAGTGATAAAAAAATCATATATCAAAACTGGAATGTTTACGCGGCCGTTAAAAATTTAATTATTTTTAAGTTATGCGTTCATTTTATTACTGCTATATTAAAAGGTATTTTTTTTTGTATTTTGCAGTTAAAACTCAAATAAAACGATATATTTTACAAAGAATCTGCGATGATGATAGGAAGCTAAGAATAAACTAACTCGAAACTTTTATGAATACCTAACAGGTACATTAGGTGATTATGAGTTTTACTATTACTACGAATTAGCATTTTCCATTGCGGAATTCAAAGTAATATGCAAATACAATATTGTTATGCAGCGTACAGTAAGTATGCCTTTGAAACTTTGCGCCCGTTGTCATAATTGCAAGTACGTGGTTCGATTCTAGCCAGTAGTATTCCGAAACGTGAAATTGGCCTGCATTTCTCTGATTAGTTTTCGTAGTCACAGTTGTAGGCTATGACTTTAGTTTTTAATTGAATTTCCATTTTTAAAACCCATTTTGATGGCGCCGTTAAACACAAATCGTTAAAACTATTTTAAAACTCGAATTAAGATTTTTTAATGGTTAATTTTAAAAATAAAGTTGTCGAGTCTGTTGTCGAGTGGCGTACACACCGGTTTTTTAGGTGTCACCATTTCTGAGGTCCCGGGTTTGATCCCCGGACGGGTAAATGTAGAAACCCACTTTTCTACATTGTCTCGGGTCTGGCTATTTGTAGTACCTTCGTTATCTCTGATTCCATAGCACAAATGCTTTAGCTAGGTACTTATTTTGGTTTCAGAGCGACGTATGTGATGTTTACAAGCGCTACCATTTAAATGCACTTTCCTAAACCTGGAAAACTAAAAATACCTAACTGAAAAAACTAGACTAGCCGAATAACTACATGCAAATTCACTTTACCTATCTAAATATTGCCTGGTCTACATTCGCTGCACTGGTACCGGTATTTATGTTGTCAATAAAACTCAGCGAGTCGCCGGGGAGTCCAAGATATATACCTGAATGAAAATAGTCTAGTGCTGTTTTTGTGTTCCATTCTCTGGCCGAGTTTGTAGTAGTGTAACGTCTGTATGTTTTGTGGCGATCAGTATGTTGGTGGTATTTGATTTTCTTGCGTTTGACTTTGTTTTACTTTGTCTGGTATTTACTGGATCGTGATTGTAATATATTATACGAAATTAGTTCTATACTTAAAAATATACTTTTAGAGGCTTATTTATAAAAAATATTGACGGCATTTAGCAATTGATAACAAGATTTTTATTTAAATTTGTATACAGAATATTTTAATTTAGTAGGTATTTAAATTTGTATATAGACAATTTTAATTTATTACTTACCTGCTAAGCAATTTCTAAACACTGCCGAGATTTTTATGAATAAAGCCCTTAATTTAAGGTACTTAGTTAAAATAAAATTGTCATTTAAATATGAGTAGGTACTTCTACTATTTTCTAAGTTCGCAACATAATATCGGTCGTATTAGTATAGAGCCAGATCAGATATTTTGGTTCTCTTTTTTAGTTAAATCAAGAGGTCTAATAATCATCTTTCCACTGCTAGGCATAGGCCTCTCTTTTCACGTGCCATCCTCTCCAGTCCTGTGCTAGACTCATCCAGATTTGGCCCGAAACTTTAGTTATGTCAAGATAGGTCGACAATCTTGCTCCTGGACGACCAACTAATTACCGAGTAGTTAGAGGTCTAATGAGGTTTGGTAATTCAATTATCATTCTGTGAGGTCGCCCGTACACGAACTGTTTTATCAGTTAGTGAGTGACGAACGCACACGGGCCAATGTCGCGCGTCACATACACCTCCCGTCGCTTGCTTTTTGAAAACAGTCGAAACAAAAGCAGTCGAATTGCTTCAAGCAGTCTGTGCGGGCCATAGAAGTCTATAGTTCAGCATACAGTCATAGCTTGAAGCAGTCCTTATGCGCGTGGCCTTACTGCTCGATCGCAGGTGGATCATTTTTCATTCAAACGCTTGACCATTGCGCATTTAAGTATTCATACCATTAGGTTTCGATGTCAAGACGAAGTTTCCACTTACCGTTCACCAATAACAATTCAGAAATACTCAGAAGTATATCCGATCATGATACTGAAAGAGTAACACTGGTGGTCGATATTTAATCAGCTGATTTCTTGCTGGCAGTTAATAAAGTCCACCCAACATCGGTAAAACATTTGTACTTCGTTGCTTCACGAATTGCATGGATTTAGGGGCCGTAAAGTTCACTAAGCTTATGAAACTAACACCATTTGGAAAAGCACAAATAAAGCAACATCTTTGCTTTATCATGTGCAAATGTTTTTGCATATGCGTGCAAATCTTAGTATTGTAACCTGTAAGTAATATTACTGGATACCTATGTTGTGAAGGTTCGCTTACACTAGCAACTAAAATTGGGCACTTCTTGGCATTTTGTATGTAAGTTTTGTTTTGCTATACAATACAAATTAGCTGATAAATGCTCAATTAATTGCTCGTGTAAGCGCACTGTTCTTTCGAGACATTTTTAACGAAGACTTTAACTGCTTATAAAGACTGATATACAGTATTATTATGATACAATTATTGTTAATGTTTGTTGCCCTGTCAACAAAGGGCATTATTTCCATAGTTATCACTTTTGGCAGAATGAGTTGGATGCTGTTGTTTTTTAATATGTTTTCCTGACTATTATATAAAACTAATCGTAACACAGATGCTCATAATTTGGTAGTAGAGTGGCATAAAAACCTGTTTTCAATGTGTCACTAATATTTAAATTATTTATTATATAAAATACTAATTAAAAAAATCATAACCTTGCACAGTGCGCCAAAACTAATACGTCAAAGAAAAAAAAGTACAAACAAACTTTAAATCACGACAAAAATGTAGGCTTATTTTCCTTTCACATAATGTTGCCCATTGTAGATAGCAACAAAATTTATTGTTTGAAGCACAAATAAACAGCGAACATGTTAACAAGGTATGGAACAAACGATGCAAAAACAAGACTCAAGCGTTCATATTTATAGAGAATGAAATTGGCGCCCCAAGCCCTATTTTAGTTACACCCTTTAATTTATTGTCGACTCAGTCCTGTAAATAAATTGGTTGCACATTTTAATACTCGTAATTGGTATCGGATGAGCGGTTCGACACTGAAGCCTTTTTTTCTGACGGTGCAAAAAGTTAATGATTTATTTCCTTACTGTTTTTCGTTTTAAGTAAATACCTATTTGTTTAGGTGTGTTTTTTTTACATCAGTAAGTTTTTAGTTTGTTTTTAGTAAAATGATGTCATCTTATGCAAGACAGATAAAAAAATATAGATTACTTAAGAATAATTCGTAGTATCGATTCTAGTCATTTTACTATCCACGTTATGAATATTTAAAGTTAATTTATTATTCATTCACATGTTAGTCAACATACAACGACGTCCCCAATTGTATTACATTGTAATAACGCGTGTTAGAAGTAAAAATTCAAACTTTAAAACGTTTTACTTACACTTTTTACCATATCTCTCCATTTAAAAACAATTTAACCCCACATATTCACAATACTTGAATGCCGTAACTGTTTCTAAATTACCCTAAATTATGGTCCCAATGGATTTTATCTGTAAACACACTAAATAACGAACATAATCAACATTTTCCCGCCCACAGACCGAGACAAATCAACTCGTTTATTTTAGAACTCAAGACGGTATGACACGTTTAATGAAATAAAAGACAATACTTGTGCCTTTGATATCGGTAAAGGAACAAAAAGCATGGCGAATGCTTTGTGCGATATGTAGGACAAATTTAGTTGCACTGTGGTAATATTTTCGACGCTGGTGGGCAAAGTTTACTCTATAGACATGTGTTTTTAATTTCAGAGTAGCTAATTGACCAATATCTCCACTGCGACTTGCTACTGTTTCAGTGCTGCGAAAATAAGCTTATTATGATACTTAAACCTAGTTTCAAAACTGCTTATCAACACAAAAAATTAGTAAATTACTTGTCAAGCACTGGGATTAGTTGTTAGTGTTTTGGTCGCCCAATCACAGTCGTGATCACTAGATTTGATAACAGATTAAATTAATCAACCTTTCAGAAACTGACTAACCGTCGATTGACTAAGCCGATTACATAATATTAAAATAGTGAAAAGCTTTCTATGAACCAGTAGTTTAATTGATAAGCGAGTACAAGTTATATTCATTACATAATTTGATATTAGCAGAAACTATATTCAAATATTTATTGATAGATAATGTTGGTTTTAATCTTTGTAATTCATACTACGAATTAATTATTAAACTGTTTATATTAATACATTGGAAATGGTAACGCATAACATGATTTTCATTGTATTTATTAAGCGTCATCATTTAGGTACCGATATTTATTCCACACAAGAACAATGCATATCAAAAAATTCAGTATAAATTTATTTCCTGCCTGTAATTTATATTACGAAATTGGGTTAATTAGATACACAGGTGTGTACATATTAATTTGTAAATTTTAATTAATACTCATTAAGGCACCTGTGTAAGATGTATAAAAGATCAGTCACTTCGCATTTTGAGAGAATTTACTGTAATTTCACTCTGGGTGTAACTGGGAAATAATTTTAACTGTGAATTCGTACGCCTTTCATAATTATGTAGTGGGTTAATGTCGGAAAATTTCTCTGAAAGACCATTCTTTTATTTTAAAATTTTAGTCGGCTTTCAGAGCCTGAATGAAATTAAATAATTATGCACACTTGTACATTCGCGACCACTAGTCACGTTTTAGATTTTAATTATGTTTTTGTCGTTGTATTTTTGTTAATCTCAGTGTACCATAAAATAAAACAAAGATTCGCGATTACGGTGATTAAACTTTTAAAAAAATTAGGTTTACTTTTTGCTTACATTTTGTCCACTGCGCGTTAAACTCTACATAAAAAAAAAACGTGATCTTAAAATCGGTTGGACTCCGTAAGCACGCGCTAATCCATTGTAAAAGATGTAAATTAGAAATAGTTTTTGTTCGTGAGAAATATAAACATGGGATTGACAAAAACTACCATTTTCAAGTTCAAAGTCCGTTTTGAATTACGTCGTCAAGCACATCGCCTGTTAACTCGGTCAGAGATTTTCTACGCACGTACGTTTTCGATCGAGTTCGTGATTCCGTTGGAGAGAAAAAAGTGAGATTAAGGACGATAGTAGTAACTATTTGAGTTCGAATTTTCACGGTTCAATTGTGTTTTGTTAGTAGAGATGTCTTATTCTATATTACATTTATTTCATGTCACGTGCCTAGTGAAAATCATGTCTCAATTCATGTCAGTTTAATTATTTATCTATACTAATATATAAAGCTGAAGAGTTTGTTTGTTTATTTGTTTGTTTGTTTGAACGCGCTAATCTCAGGAACTACTGGTCCGATTTGATAAATTCTTTCAGTGTTGGATAGCCCATTTATTGAGGAAGGCTATAAACTACTATATAACATTACGCTGCGACCAAAAGGAACGGAGCATAAATAAAAATTTTTGCAAAAATGAAAAACCGTTTAAACTAAAATACGCGGACAAAGTCGCGGGGGACAGCTAGTTGTGAATAAAATTGTTTTTCTTTTAGTTCGACCTAAAAGACTTTATAATTATAATGAATCATGATTCCCAGAATTCGATATAAATTTATTTTATGAATAGAAAAAATATTGACTTCATATTTAAGACGAATTTTAATTAAGTGTAAGTAAATTCTTGATTATAAGCCTCTTGGAAATCTATAAAAGTTTTATTTGGTTTAAGTAAGTATTTCAGAGACTTGAGTATAGAATTCTTCAGTATTTCATGGGAAGTAATAAATTATATTAATGACCTAGATAAAGTATATAAGTATCTTTTCTTTAAGTTTACTTAAGGTAAGAGACTACTAAAATGTATTTACTGTTAAATTGTACCTAACGAGAACTCAAGTATTTTCACCGTTAATCCATTGGAAAAACAATAAAATTTTGAGTTTAAATAATATACATTTAACAATAAAAACTGACGATTGTTTTCTCAATACAAAGAGTATAATTCACGCGAAGCGAAAACTTTTGGCAATAAAATTGAAAAAGTGACGTTATGTTTGGTCCATATTACAAGAATGTAGCGATTTTTTAAATTTAATTACATATCTACATGTCTTTCAGGAGAATATTTTTTGTGTTCACTAATATAATGCACTATCACATAAACAAACTTTTCATTTTTTTCATTAACCTTACTAATGGCCGAATCTAAAACGTCAATCATCAGTTTCGTGCTATCTCTGTCACTTTAAGGTGTAAAGTAGTGACAAATAGACATTTAAGAACGTGTTAAAGTTAAATGGGTTTTCAGTACTTAAGGGTAATGGGTTCCCCTTAGTCAGATTTTTATAACTACCACGGGATAACCTATTTAGATTCAGGTTGGTTCTAGAGGCATAGTAAAAGAGCGCTCCATGTAAAATATTAATTGATACGAGTAACATTGGACACTTAAATAAAAGTCAGCAAATTTTTCAGAATCATAATTATTGCAAAATTGTTATTGAAATTTCCCTATTGTATGAAGTATGAACTCAGTTTTGAATTGCTGTCACGCGTACACATTAGGATGTTCCCTTCACCTCTCTTGTCCCTTGCACCACCCGAAATGGTCTAAAGTTTTTACCCCAAAACAAGCCTACAGATTTCCCAGTTTAAATCGTCGGTCGGTTATGCGGCAAAAACAAGTCTTGAATAGCTCGTAAATTTTAGTAGGGCTTTGAAAGTTTTTTCTGATTTGCAGACTTCAAAATCAAATTTACGGGTCGAGGATAGAAGCATGTATGGAAGGCGGTGGTGTATCAACTATAAAAAGCTTTGCTATTGTAGGATACAATGTATTGTTGTTACTACTCTACTAAGAAAAATAATGCTTTTTCTTGTAAATATTAATACTAAGTATTGACATACGGAAAACTGACATATTTCTGATTGCAGTTTATTTTCTATAGCATAACGATATATAAGGTGTTTGACTGGAAAACATAGATCATACTTTATTGCATATATAGTCTTAAGTTAATTTTACGTTTAAAATCCCTGACTAACTCCAAAGTCAACTAACGAATGTTGATTTTGATAAACACAATAAAAAATTTTCATATAGATGGGGTTCTAAACGTTTTTCGGTGACCTCCGTAGCTTAGTCGCGGGTTCGAGTTCTGTCTGAGGTTCAAATTTTTTCTTTCTACTATTTGTACTTAATTACATACATCATAAAAGTTGTACCAGTTGCACAAAACTTACAAGAACATTCTAGATTAGAGTAGTTTAGTATTATTTTTAAAATCCCAAGACAACAATAAGTACAGTTCTACTATATCCACGGTTGTCAAGCCATACAATAGGTTCTAAGTAACGGCAAACATTGTGCTATTTTGAGACAAACTTCCCATTGTTTGAACTATCTTTTGCACATGCAACTAATGCAATGTGATTTGTGACCTACTGTTCTGTCGAATGATGTGGCTGGAGTCAAATTGCTCAATGAAATTGTAGTTTTAATGTGTTTACGTGTAACCTCTATGCATGTGAACGTATTCTAAGGAATGTACTGGGTGGAAGGTTAAATAAAAATTGTGCTGTTTAAGATATTTGACGGAGAATAAAATGTCCCAGAATTGGTGGTGAATATTTTATGCTCAACAGAAATTAATTAAAATGACTGTATGTTAGAATGAAACTTAATATGAATGAATCTTGAAGTTAATAAATAAACTAGTAATAATAAATGTGGACAACATCACATACATCGTTCTGAACCCAAAGTAAGTAGCTAAAGCACTTGGGCACGAAGATACCACAAACAGACATAACTGAGGCCATGTAGAAAATTTGTTTTCTACATTGACCCATCCGGGGATCGAAACCGGGACCTCAGATCTCGTGACACCATAAAAACCAGTGTGTACGCCACTCGACCACGGAGGTCGTCATTCAAATTATAAAGTAATTCAAGAAAGTAGACACTTTCTATTCTCTAATTCCGTGATAGCAACAGTGGCATACTCATTCAAAATTAAAGAATGTAGAGGCATAAAGTGTAATGTTTTCTCGCACAAACAAAACAATACTAAAACACCAGACTATATTGAGGTACTTAGGAAGATAAGCTATAGCATATACTTGTAACAAAAAATATCGGCACTAAAAACGATAGACTAGGTCCCTACACTTACAAGGTAACAGTATATTCTTTATACCGTGGGTTTTTCCCTTTATTCTCTGAATGAAGATCGGTCGTCTATTTTGATGAGATGCCTACGTCAAGTTGGTTAGAAAATAATGCGTTACCGTGACCATGAAAATATATGAATAAGGAGATGAGATAAAAAAGGTAGTCAAAAATATTGTTGAAAACTTGAGGCCTGAAAGATACTTGTGGGAAACTGTCGTAGGAAAATCTTTTGGCTATTTTATCTTGATGATATAATTCTAAACAAAACAAAAGCTTTAGCACTTAGGTAGATAAATATATAAAATACAAAAATGAGAGTGATGATTTTTACATAAAACTACTGCGTGTAAACTAATCCGAAAGTTTGGAAGGATGTTTGTTACTTAATCACAATAAAACGGCTCAATGGATTTAAAAGAAATTTGGTACGTAAATAGTTAATTATCTGAATTAACACAAAGGTTACTTTCATCATCATCATAATCATAATTTTTCATCTACACTCGGGTGAAACTGGGATGCAACTAGTTATATTTCACTGACTTGGCAAAAAATTTTGAGCAGCAAACATAAAGATTTAAATAATATGATGGGCCATAACATAGGCTCAGTTTAAACACTCAATAATATTAGATAAAACATATAATATTGCATTATCTTACATCCAAACCAGCATCCTTTTTAATACCTACGAATCAATTCAGATATCCACTGTGCCACCACGAAGTAATCACCGAAAAAAACAAAAATATCGAAGGGAATTAGAATTCCACATGATTCCGAATTTTGCCAATAAGGTTGTATGCCAAAATTGCCACAAAAACTACTTTCAACACTACTTGCGCCTTAGCGATCCAATCCAAAGTTTTTGAACTCGCTATTGAGCTTTAAAAGAACCCTATCAACATTCTTCATAGCCGTTTCAAAAATCCGAAGGCGTTAAACGCAAGTTTTTCCTCAGAAACGACTTTAGTGATGTGAATCTGTGTGCAACCATATACCTATCGATAAAAATATATTTCGTTCCATACATTTTACTTGAAACTCTACTTAAAAGTTGCGATATTGAAAAATAACTTAGTGTCATATTTTGAGATTTGTCGATAGGTAATGAAAGACGATTTAGCTATTGACAGAACTAAGAAAATTGATATACATAAACAAATTGCGTCAAAATATATTCTGATCGTAATAAAGTTTTAAAGTAGGTACTAATAACAACATACCTCTTTCTCTTCAAAAGACAATCTTTTTATCGACAATATAAATATATTAATTATTATCGATGTCTACATAAAAACGCTAATATTCTCCTCACTACACTAAAGCGAATAGTATCGTAAGTCGTAAATCTCAGTTTTTCTCCGTCGAGAGAGGGTCGACAGGGATTGTAGACCGCCAAGGAGTTAGAAGTCGCACCTGGCACTGGTAGCCAGAATTAATGGTGGAATGGTGCACTCCCAATTTCAGTTGAAATCTGCATTAGTAGAAGAATTTATTAGACGGCGATAAATCTCGGTTGAAATTCTAAATTTTTAAATTATTGCTTAGGTGTAAGTTTTGTTAAGAAGAAAAACTTTGGTGTTTTGTTCAATAAAAATACTTTTTAAATTAAATATTAAATCTAGGAATCGTCAACATTTTTTCTACAGCCGTACGTTGGAAAATAAGTCAGTAGCGATGAAGATTTAACGACTGAATTAAGTAAAACCTAGTGGTGTTGATGACAAAGTGTAAATAATATAGTAACTTAGCTTATCGCTGTAAATCGCTACCCACATAAGCCTCACACAGACAGACGTACGAAAACCAACTCGCTAATCAGGCCCGTATAAAGTTGATTCATCATTTGTCTCTGTAACTCATCAATCGGAATCGCAGTTATTCGAACGAATACAATTTAGAGAAAAAAAAACCTTTGTCTTCAGCACAAAGCAATTACTGTGTAATTTGTCACTGCTCCCGTCCACAGTTTGATTTCTTTAGTAGAGGATTAAAGATTGATTGATTAGCCATTTTAGCTTCCGCATTTGTAGGCACGAACTATCGTAAATGGCTCTAAGATTAAGATTGGCTTGCTTCCCAAAGATCTGGGTCGTGGTATCTTAGTTTAAGCCGGCACTGCCAAGAAAAAATGTGTAATAAAATTACAGAAAGTCAGAGAATTTTAAACGATGGAGTTCGAGATTTTCTTAAAGTTTTTGTGCTCTAAAATAAAATTTATTAATTTGGATATTTCGAACAAGAATTTAAATTAAAATTTTACTTTTATGAGTAGTAAAAAATCTATAAATTTAAATCGTCACAGAATAGCAAAAAAATAAATCTTTCAACGCAGTAATCACAGCGAAGTAAAGCAAAACAAAAAGTAAGATCCTCTTAAAATGTTACCGACCTTACAAAATATTTCTTACAGCTCAAGCGAGCCTTAAATCTTACACGTGGTACAACTCTAAAGATCGTGCGGCCACATAAATTCCAAACTTTTGCCCGGAGACGGTAAAAGGTGCACGCCTAGTAATTACATGCCTACATCGGCCCTTAAACACATACTAGAAACAAAAACGGAATGGGCAATAACTTTATGTGTAAATAGCTTACTTTTACGACTGTTAAAATATCTTCACATTCATTTCCCTGTAAGGTGTGGGCAAAAGAGTATTAACGCCTAGAAAATTTATATCGCTCGGAACTACATATTTGGTTTTAGGGCTATTTTGTGCAGCATGGATGACTCAATGTGAAGTTCATATTATTAAGGATGTCAATACCTAAAAACTTGGTATTAAGTTATTAACTAATAATTTGGAAACAAATTGCAATGTTAATTAATGTATAGAAGACATTGTCACGAATGCTATAGCAGTTAATAAAATAGAGACAAAGAAAGGAAAAGAAGAAGGAAATAATATAATAGATTAAAATCACGTGCAAGATGTAATTGAAAGCGAAGTTGTAACAACTGAAAGTTTCCAAAGTGATAACATTTCTATTACGGAAGGAGCTGATAACTGTAAAGTCGTAGCAATTAGTGAGATTGACGCTTTGGTTACTACCTACTGTTTGATTCAACTCAAGCTTTGATTTTATCTTAGGCTTGTGGTCTAACTTCAGAGATTTTGGGAACTTTATAAATGAAGTAAATTTAATTCTTGAAGACAATATAGTCAATGACGCTGTTATTCAGAATGATTTAGTAAGAAATTAGATTTCAATATTCTGACAATAATTTAGTAATAATAATTATTTGAACAAATATTATTAATACAAATGATTGATAAACGACGCAGATATAAATACAATTAATTACTGCTGATATTACCTTAAACTTTCAGTGTTATTAACTATGACACATGTATGATATACAAATACTTGGAAACCTGCCAACAGTTGTGTATTCAAGCTTTTTCTTAGAAACTAACTTTAGGCATGACACATGTTACAAGTTATCTCATAAGCAGCTATTAAATTAAGTTCAATATTTGTTCTATCCCAAGTTGTAATCGACATTCAACAGTTTAGAGCATTGCAAACATAACAAGCTACTAATAATTACTCCTTTGATTAAATTTTAATATAAACCTAGCTTATACAACGTCAAAGAAAATGAGAAAACTGTTAAATCTATCCATAAA
The DNA here is from genome assembly GCA_932294365.1 of Diachrysia chrysitis. Taxonomy (NCBI): domain Eukaryota; kingdom Metazoa; phylum Arthropoda; class Insecta; order Lepidoptera; family Noctuidae; genus Diachrysia; species Diachrysia chrysitis. Next base: position 9,207,567 of record OW028661.1, read on the forward strand.
AGCAATCACAGGCTTGATATTATACAGCAAAAAGGTCAAGTAAAAATGAATCTTAATCACAAGTATCACGGAATAAAAGCCTACTAAGCCCCGCAAAATCCGACGATGGCCTGCAAAAAGGGAAGACAACGTAGGTTAATTTGAATCCCCGCGTTTGTAAGCCGAACAATAATTGGATTTGGACGTCCAAGTTGACAGTTCATTTCGTTGTTTCGTCCCCTGACATGTACCGTTAAGATTATGAAAAGTTATTATTTCAGAAGATCCCTCCCTCGGCTAATTTGGATAAGAGCCAATTATAGAAACGCCCAACTTTTTCCTTTTTGAAACTGAGTTAGGTGTAACACAGTTTTGCAAGGCAGATTTATGTTGTAATTTCCTGCAAAAGGGGACAAACGCTTTGAGTTAGTTAACTTAAGCATCGTCTAATTAGGTACTTTTAATTCAAATTGGATCAACTCTCGACTCACAGTCGTAACTTTCCCTTGAATCGCGCTCAACAAAACATTGTCGACATAAAACAATCACAGCGAGACGTGTAATTATGTAATTATTCAAGACAAATTAAAGTTCGGAGGAAGGGTGACTTGTCAAGTGCGCAAAAACCGTGGACAGGCGAACAACAGCGGTTTTTGTTTCGGTAATAACAAGGGGAGACAAAAACTGTGGCATCAAAATGTATGACACTCACCCGGCGTACGTCTCGCCACTTTTTGAGCAAGTATAAAAACTTTGAAGGGATTGTAATGCTTGGACTTAAGGGTCTTAAATGATTTTCGTTGTATTTAGTTCAAGAGTCCGCAAAACTTTTTCTTCGGGCTTAAATGTTTTGTTATCTATGTATTATTCAAAGAAAAGTTTTATATTCTGTAACACATATTACTTATTGTTAACGGTCAACAGAACAATGCCGCTTTTATTTTCACTTGTGTCAGGTAGATATATGTCTGATCTATCAAGGGTACGTGTGATATTTATGACTTAAGGAAATCGAATAAATGTCTACAACCATTATGTTTTATCAAAATCAATGGCTACATCGAATCGTATTGTACTGAACACGCTCCATCAGTAACGAATGATTTATAACCTAACAAATAAAGTGTTCAAGGGACAAATGGCTAATGTCGTTCTCTTATCTACATCTATACATCAATAACCGTCTCATGATAGCTGTAGCGTTGAACATAAAGAAACAAATCTTTAATAAAAGACGCCAAGATGGAAAAGTTCAGTGGAAAATAAAAAGCTTAAAGATATTAAAACAAGCCAACCAGATTAAAATAAAAGCGTTCAAGCAACGAATCTTATTTTAGAGCTCTCGGGAAGTGAAAAGTTGCTACGGAAATAATCCAATCACAAGCAATAAAGAAGGGCAAAGGGAAATTAATACCAATGCTGGCGACAAAGTTGATCTTGTTCCTCTTGACAGATGTCTGCGAGATGAAATATCGTGTCGACGAGATGACTCGAGACAGTTGGAGACATGCGAGAGACTTAATTCAGAGAACTACTATATTGTTAAATACATAGCAGAGTTAATTTGTATAAACATAGTTTACGTATAACGAGATCTTGGATTTAAATTATGTGTACGAGTGACATGCTAAACGAAACGTCTGTCAGTCTGCTTAAGACGGATCGCTACGTATTTTGAGTAAAGTAAATTCATTTGTATTTATTTCTTTATTTGTTTAGTTTGATTTATACTTACCTTGCTAACAAGCTATTATGAAATCGCTGTCAATAAAGATTGACGAAAAAATCGTTACCAAAAAAATCTAAATTTAGATGACCAACTAAATTCATTTGAATGATACTAATGTCTTTTTAAACACAGATTTCATTCTTCCTATGTTTCGAAAATAAACATTAAGAGAACCGGCTGGCAAAACACACATCAAACTGTTTATTAGACCAGAGATCACGTTAAGCAAGTTATATGACCACCCAAGATGAACAATGTTCCCAAAGGTTTTCTCATATCATAAAATCTTTCTTTTTATCGAGTACAAGTTCGTTTAGGCGTAAGCGAACGAGATAGATTTAACACCCACTCGGTTTTCAATTTACGGTCTCTAATCAAATACTGAGTGCATATTTGCTTCAGATATTGCAAAATTTATGACTTTTATCCCTTTGTGTTTATCGGGAACATTAAAGGTTTTAGCTTTATCTGTTTCATTGTTTATGTCAATAAGTTTTTATATCGGGCACCACATACGCAATATGCACAAATGACCGATTTGTTTTAAACTTTTACATCGAATGCTATTTTTAAGTTCTAATTCATGACGCAATGATTAGTGTTTTATTTCAATGATTCAATACATTACAAAAAAAAATCGATCGCAAATATATACAGGATTTATAAATTTCAAAACGCAATACCATTGGTCGGACCTAACGTGACGTCACGGTCAGTACTGCTGAAGTGTCATTGTTCCCGTTGACATGGACTCTGACGTAATTATGACGTCAGTGTACGCAATGAAAGGCTGAAAATATGGCGCCTGTTTCAAAAGCTTTAATTCATATTTGTAAAAACTAATGGTTATTGTACATTTTGCTTGGTTTTAGTGTTATAGAAATGTCCTATGCTTGATTTATATTGGACCTATGTCTGAATCATTGTTATGTATATTTATTTAAGCATTTTTTTTTCTTTGAAGCTAGTTTATAACTTTATTTGACTTTTAATAAGTTACTTTATGTAGATGATTTAGTTCAATATTTGAATACCTTTGGTCACTCCTACTTAATGTAAAATATTGTATTCAAAATACTTAAGTGATTTATCACGCTGTTTTCCTTCGTAAATGCGTCTAATTAACATCATACTAGAGAGTTTTCTATAAATAAATTTGCTTTGCTTAGACATTCGTTGTAAAACGTCGTGTCTGATATGTTTATTTAATATATACGAATAATTCTCCGTGAATTATTGGCGTGGGCAGGAAGACGGTGTTAGATCGGATATTTATTGTGATTCAGCGCATCTATGAGGGATTTATTGAAGGTAAGGCGCTGGTTTGTGGGGATCTTGTAATGTGGTGATAAATATCGACGAAGATTGCTGTTGACGACAGTCAATGCTGCCGTGTAAGGTCATTAGATGTCACGCTTGTCTCGAACATTTGACACTCTTGTAATCGAACGAAGAGATAAATAAATCTTGGGATAACAGGTAAAGATTACACAGTGTAGATAGAACCTTTTGCGTGTTCTTGATAAAAAAAGTCATAGATCAACATATTACATGCCTTTATACCTACATTATTCATATATCTAATTCGGTGACATTTTTTATTGTTTTATAGTTTACTTTAAAGGCGATAATAGTAAAAACTTTATACACTAAAGAAAAAATAAAAAAGTATACAATCCCACAATACTATAAAACTTTTCAATTAACGAAAGAGTGAATGAAATAGTAGTAGCAATATATGATGCGGACAATACTAGTCAAGCTTAAAAGATGGCCAATAAAACTCAACCAACGGACATTTATTACTAATTCCAGCTACTTAATATCTGAAATGCAATAAAACATTACTGGACAAGCAAGATCAATTAAACGAAAATAGTTTTAGACAAGATCTGTTGAAATACGTTAGATACACTAAAATTTGTGGAACTGGAAAATCAGAAAGCACCTGGAATTTTGAAATCAGTCCGAATTTAATTACACCAAATCTTAGAATCATAACAGTTTCATTTGAATCATGTGCCGTTAAATTTGAGTATACCTAAGAATTTATTGTAGCTATAGAATTAGAAATCGGTTTAGAAGCAACAAGCGGAGACATTAATTCTCTAGGTAACATTTTTAATTCTATCACTCTTCGCTCGGTACTGCCTCACAAAGACATGTTCAATGCTCAGAACACGATCACATAAAATGGCCACTAAACCTTCAGGCACCATGTCAAACATAAAATAGAACAATAAAAATTTTACAACTCTTGAAACATGAAAAGGGATTAAATTTATTTGCTGAGGCAAATTCCATTAAAGTATTTGTTGAAACAAATCAATTGGATTCCGATTGTGATTTATTCAAATACTTTTGTGATCGATTCGAATGGACTTTACATTTGTGGATTATTGATGAAAGGGTATTGATGAAGTTTACGTATTTTATTGCGAAATAATGGTATTGGTAGCTGCCTATAGCAGATACTTACTCGATACTAATAAGATTATTATGATATGTTACATTTTGGTTGATCTGTACTAACTGAATAAACAATATTACATAGAATATTTATTTTATGTCTGTAATCTAATCTGAGTATATATATTAAACTATTATCTTTATACTTATAAGATATAATATTTTGAAATAGCTTAACTATTTCAAAATATTCCAATTCAATTTAATACAATTGCCACCTAATTCTAATCTACAAAAACCAATTACAGTAATTACCAAAGAACCAATTCGACATTCGACGCTCCAATAAATCGCAAAACCCAACTTAGGTCCCCGACAATTAGCCGAACACACAGTAATTAGCAACAACAGCGTGACAACGGAATTTAGCAACAATATTAAGCCAGTATTGATCAGTGATAATTCAAGTTCTATTTTACCTACATCAATTTTATTCTTACTTCCAAAACGAAATTGAACTCTATGACAATGGTATGCCGTTCAAAATAGGATAACATAAAGTTTTATGTCCTTTATGCTGACGTATTGACAGAATGAGGACAAAACTAACGGCAGAACAGCAAATATTTGGTTGCTCAATTAGACAAATGAAATTCAATGAGGAACTGCCGGCGACTCACGCCCTGCATGAAATGGGGGAGAATTTTAGCCTTACTATAATGATTATTTGTATTACATTGGGCAATAATGGTCAGCAAGCCAAAAAAAAATTACTATATCCGGTGAGACCATAAGCCGACTTTAAGAATCTTAAGAAGAGGCCTATGCAAACTAAATACAATAAAGATAAGAATTTAATAATGTAGTATTAAGAAACCGTGAATGCTAAGATTTCGATAATTAATTTAATTCATACTTTTTGCGAAAAAATAAATAAATAAAGCGATAAATCTAAATTGTACCTAATTTATTAGCAATCAAACAGTATCTTATCAAGTTTGCTCATAACTAATTTGGTTAAGTAACAGAAATCCCATCTCAATCCCAAAACTAACATTCAACACCGAATTAATTTTCATTACATTCAATAACATTTAATTTGATTTCACTCTCTGAACTCTCAGCAATAATCTCTTAACCATCCAGTTTCATTCAAGGGTACGAAATCCTAATTCTAAACACGTTGAGGAAACAAACATTTTGGAATATGAGGGTGTTATGACATGTGTCAGCTGCGACCGTGCCGACCACATTAACAACGAGACACGTTGCTCTACAGTTTTCTATAAAAACATTTATTCAGACGGAATAACTAAACAGTAGGATTTTAACTTCACTTTTAAATGTCATGTCACTTGATCTCGGAATGTCAGTCATTTCATTTTCAGCAGATAAATTAATTAAACATTCATTCGTGTAAGAATTAAATATTAACATGATCTGTTACTGTCCAAAGCGACATTTTTAAAGCAGATTGTCGTAAAATTCGATGCTCTTTATTTTTGTACATTTTCATTCAACTATTTTTGTAAGAGTATACGTATTTTTGATATTCTCAGCGAAAGATGCATTTATAATACCTACCTATAGGAAAGGTATGAGTATTCAATACAAAGTAAATTTGTGAGATGTGTTTTTCTCAAACAAAGAAAATCGTTAAAATCGTTTATTTGGTAAAGATATCACATCTACTCATAGAACAAGTAAATTTATAGAAAACATATTTCATTCTTTGGGTAATAAAAGATGGTATTTTACAACAAATTATGAATTAGAAAGAAATTTCATATTATTAAAATAATATAAATTTTAAGTTGACTTACTTAAGAATTTATTACACTAACATCCAAAGTAGTCAATTTAACATCATAAAACATAACAGCTAATCAATACCCAATAATCTACGGATCCAACCAAAAATAAACATAAATTCAACGTTCCGTATCATAAAACATGCAAAGGATATGAAGTCATAATTCAAAATTACAACAGGCTAGCTCGGACGTGGCCGACTTTATTTAGTCATTACCAATTTCTGAGGCTCATTACCTGTTCTCTTTTATGGGACCGACCAACCGATCTACGGTCGCTGCCCACATTTGAAAAAAAAACGACAGATGGAAAGGTTCAGAATAAAGTAGAGAACGGACATTACGAATTATCTTAATTTTGATATGGGCTACAAAAGAGTGTTAACTCGCGACATATGTGTTGTAACGGTCGGGGATTATAGATAGCATTTATTATCCCTTTTTTTCGGAAACTTTGTTTTGAGCGTGACGACTTGATAAAGGAATATGTTGATTAGAGATTAGCTTTGTTTAATTTCTGCCTGTCAAGACCAACAAGAATTGTTTCATTAGTAACATGAAACTCTAATTAGTTATTCAATCCGTGCTTGATTAACATTATTATTAAACATCATACATATATTTTTTGTTTATAATCCGGTATTTGAATACCCAATAAATTATTACACTGCGAGTAATCGAAAATAACCTAAAAAAGTTGACAGTTGAAAAATTCGAAACTGTAACAAAACGAGACAACATACGGTGGTCATCGATAAAGTCCCTCACACGAGACCCCAACGTTACTGAGGATGTCACAAAAAAATAAACAGGTACCACAGCCTTCGTTAGCGGTAAGGAAACACAAAGCGAAATAACAGATACGAATCTATATAATTTCTAAGAAGTCACGGGGACTTGAAGCGATGAAATTTTTGGTCACCGACGCATAATTTATCCTTTACTGTTCACACCACGGGTCGTTAGAATGAGTTGTCAAGACTATTTGACGGCTTCTAGATCACCGATAAAGTGAATTATAGTATGTTTTATATGCAAGAATTTGGATATACGGAGTACCGGACGCCAATGAGGCGTGTAACCGCTCGAATTTTACTACTGGTTTTGCTTACTAAGAAGTGTTGTCAGTGTTTCGTTTTATGGGAATAAAATGTGATATCTTTAGAACTTTATACCAGTAGTTAAATAGGCTACATTATTTTTGTTTATTTCAATATAAATAAAGTACAAATTTTGTATTTCGGTGTCTATTGTATACACATTCCCATGTTTGGTTTTATTGTTCGCTGGTATTGAAAAGGTGTCACAATTATTTCTAATCTCATAACAAATTTCTATAGATGTCACCGAAATAGTTTTTATGGCTATATCATCGCAGATATCAGATATAATGTGGCAGAAATGCCAAAATTTTCGCTCGACCGGCACTATCAAAAGATTCGACAGATACATAGTTCCAAAAACTTTTGTCCACTTCCAACTACAAATCGACTCCTTTAAAACCGAGGGATGTATCCAATAAATTGAGATGTCTTACTATTTTACTAGCGTGCGCTTTATTGTCACCTTTTTTTTCGTTCAGGTAAAATCTCGCCCATCGCATGTGGTGAAGATTGCGTTTCTTACAGAAATGATTGATGGAGTTTCAAATTAGTAAATCGATGGTATCTATAAAAACGGCTTGGAAGTGTTGATGATCTATTTAAATATGATACACGTCGGATGATTATGTCGATAATGATATTACTAAAGTAGATGAAGCAGAATGTAATATAGAGACAGGATAGTTTTTGCTGTAAAAAAATTGTGATTTATAGAAGTTCAATAAAGATGTGCAAACATGTAATTATAATACGAGATACTACCTACAAGGGGCAGAAAAACGCATTTTTATAAAGAACAAAATGCATTTAAAACATTTATCATTAGAGAAATTTTGATAACAATAAAAATTTCTACTTTAATAAATTTTACAGACCCTTACATTACTTACATTCCCATTTAAATAGACATTTATTTTCATTGAATTTAGAAACGAATATAAAAAATTGAAAGTTATATAAATATCTTGTTTTACGATACCAAGTGTAAAATATCTAGAATTTTACGAATGGTAGTTGACGTAGAGACAATGAAACACAATAGAAGCATGACAGCGGGAAACATCTCTTTGGAGATAAATTAAACGGTTTTATTCTTATTGTTGGTATTTTACGATATGAGAGAATCAAGTACAGGCAAGGCTACATTTCTGCGGTTATACTGCCTTTAATAGTTAAGGCTACTATGTTTTTTCCTTAAAAGGAACTTACGAAACTTCGACCATAACACCAGATGCAATATCGTTTATCAAAGCTACTGGTCATAAAATGAATAGAAAACACTTCCTATATTAGGTAATGCCATGAGATTCGATATGGCGTTTTATAATTTCTGTTTTCGGTTTCTCTATTAACATTTTGTTCTTATTACTGATCATATTTTGATAACGGTACGTTCGTTGATTTTATTTCTTATTTTAGTTTTTTTCAATGCCTTTCGTATCTTAATTGACCTTTGTTGTGGAAACACTCCTCGTCTGTGTGAGCTAAACCCATCAAGTTTTCACTACCCTGGCATTTCAATTTTAAGTATTCATTGTACTTCAGACTCGTTCACTCATTCTATTATTATGTCTAGAATCATCATAAATACTAAGGACTCGGCTCTTAAAACAGATATTGACGAAACAATGGGATATTATTTCTTGAATTCAGTGAATTGTTGAAGTGAAAGGAATGTTAAGTGTTTGGACGTTTAAACCAGCAAATTTAACTTTACTACCCGTGTGGGTGTCAGTGTAGAAGATTCGAATTCTAACGTTTTATATTACGTTAAGGTGTTAATAAATTTTGTAATGTTGGTCTGGGTGAGTATGTTGACAAGAATTTGCTTTTACACATAATTATTCGTTTATGGAACCTAATCATATTTTTTCTGCTAATAAATTATATCGACGGCCCCTATTAATAAAGTAGGATCTACATTTTTGAAACTTTTGAATAGAGCGTTTTAAAGTTTAATTTAATTATATCTTGAAAAGTAAGTGACTCAGAGATCTGAAATTTGGAATACATTTTTAATTGCTAATGCTTAATAATTATACTTATGTCATAATTCTGAATATATCATACGTTTAAAGAAAAGTCACAACTGTCTATTTTTAATAGTGCCGATTTATGCTTCCGTGTCGGTAGTGACACATTCGACAATTTTATTTGGAATTTTTTTGTCGGCCGATGTTGGATATGACGCTTTCTACATTTTTAAATGAAGATTCCAATATTATTTTGGGACGTATGTGCATTATAACTCACATAATGTAATAGTTTTTTTGGGGCAAAAAACGAGACACCGTTTGTTATCTTGGTCTTGTATTGGAAAGAAATTTTACCTTTGTCGAACATATTAAAACAATCGGAGAGAAAGCGAAAAATAACTTTCATGCCTTGACATGAAAGTTCTTTTTTGACATGAATTTCAACGACAACCTGGGGCCTTTCATTTAACACTTTAAAAATCATCTACGGGGCTACATACTTGGGATGTATTTGTTATGGGTCACCTGTTTGGGCTGATAGGGCCACTATAGGCGCAGCGCGACATAAATTGCTCCAAAGTCAACGATTGGCGTTGATCTTCTTGTGTAAGGCCTATCGGACTGTCAGTACTGAAGCCCTGCCCGTTTTAGCAGGCGTTCTACCGGTTGATCTAGAGATACAACGTCGCGCGGCTATGTACTATTCAACTAGAGATGGTTTGAATAAGGATTTTTTGACTCAACGCGAACGTATAAAGATCGATCGATTATTTAAACCACAGACCGATGTCTATGAGGAACTGATGGTGGAATGGCAACTTAGGTGGGAAACGTCTATTAAGGGCCGTCACCTTTACCAGTTTTTTCCGTCCGTTTGTGAGCGGCTGGAGAAGACTTGTATAGAGGTTGATCATTGTGTAGCCCAGTTTATTACGGGTCACGGCAATTTTAAAAGCAAGTTATTTTCATTTAAGCTTGTCGTTTCACCATTGTGTCAGTGTTAATCCGTAAATAGTGATTTTGAGCAAACTTCGCATCATATTTAGACACTTTACATGCGATGTCTGGTGTTGTTTATTATGAGGACCTTGTTGCTACCAGAGCAAATTTCCGTGCTTTCAGACGTTTTTGCCATACATATTGGAATCAAAATAACAGCTCCTAAATAAATGAATTTTAGGACCCATTCATGTTAAAATTTTATCCGTGGTGCTTGGCAGCTGAGCCTAACTCAGTTGTCTTATCTTTTCTTTGCCTATGGCCTATCTTTTCTTTTTGTCTCCCGCTTGCAATGAAGGGAAGTGGAAACAATTTTTTTCTTACTCCTCCTATTTACTACTTCTGAATAATTTCGTTGCGGGTTCCAAGACAGTCAATCGTTTCCCTGGGACACACCGAGCTTAACTGTTTCGGTGGTATTCATTGGTTATCATTGTAGATCCTGGCTTACAGGAGTTGCAATGATGGGCATGTGTGGTGGGCTAGTCCCTTTATTAGCTCTCTTTCGAAACCTTCAGGTAATGGTGACTCTCTCTCTGAAAAACAAACTTAGTGTTAAATATCAAATTGGCCTAATTTGCATGTATTTATACGTAAAATTAAAAAAAAAACTAAATTCGCAATAAATAAATAAATAATAATAATCAATAAATAAGCAATAAAAAATAAAACAAGCGTACCTACATAAAAAATAAATTATTAAAATATAATTTAAATTTTTAAATAAGTACTTAAATAAAAATAAAAACAAACATACTTAGATATTATTCATTGCATATACTTAGATCAATAATTCTTACAAAAAACCGTGACTTTTCAGCTAAGAAATTAAATAATAAATGTCGGTTATGAGTAAATTTGGGAAAAACAAAATAATTACTACAGTAAAGATTGTCGATTATGACACTTAAGACAAAATAATTAATCCAGATTGCTTTTAAAAATGTCATTTCTAACACATCTGACAAAATAATCAAGTAAAGATCAATTTAATATAGTAGGTTGTGTCATAACCGACGAATTTAACGATACAAATTACATTTAATAATGTCGATAGTGACGGAACTGACCAAACGAACTATGTCATGTTCATTTAACTATGTCGTAAGTACCTTAATCGACTTTATTAATAGGAACAATATATTTTAATGAAAAAAAAGCCATAAAGCCAATGATTTAACTAAAAATAATACTCTATGTATAATAACAGAACATTGAAAGATATTAAATATTTTATTTTTACTTTTTACCTGTATTATCTTCTTTACTGATGCAATCTAGGTAAAGCTTCCTTTTTTTAAGAAACCTGGAAGGCGAATTTTGAATAAGGTCTAAAATACGCCTCGATCGGTCCGACATTTATATTATATTTTAAATTAAAAAACACACAATAAATTAAAACTACTAATATTTATCGCGAAAAATTTCAAGCCACTCAAACATGCGTTCCTACCGTTAACAAGAGCGATACTGCCCGAACCGACGGCTTTCCTGCCCCGCGCCCCCCTTTAACAAAGTAGTAATAGAACTACCGACATTTTTGCGCGGTAAGTGGAGTAATATCCTACAATATTTCAATTGAAAACTGTGTAATTATACAATATTATTAAGTTTTGATTCGTGCATCATAAAGATTAATTAAAATTATACACGAATATGCAAAAAAGTCGAAATCGCCAAAAACGTACATTCGACTTTATTAATAGGGGCCGTCGATATACTGATTAATTTAATGTGATTGATAGAATTGTAAGAAATAAATACTTATGTTAAGATCATAGCAGATTGACAATAAAAACAAGATGCTTCGCAAAGTTAAGTGCGATTTGGAACATTAAGTTTTTCCTCATCAAAATGGATAGTGTCTAAATCAAATTCTATGTGATTCAATTTAAAAAGTCTATCAAAATCAATTTGAAGGATTTATTTCGTTTCTTTTTCAATCAATTAACGTATTCAAATTCCTGTCTACCAAATAAAATCAACAAAACCATATCAACAACACCAAAACATGTTCAAGCTACCCCAACACATGTCGACTAATGAATCAATTCTGACAACAATAAAAACGTACAATACTTTTAATCTCAGCTAAAGGGCCTTAAACGGGCCCCTTAAAAAAGATAATAAAATGGTAGCAAAACTGTTTTCTTACAGTCATTCTGACAAGTGGCAATGGTAAACAGGGTTTATGGTTCCGAGGGGTAAATTTTACTATTCATTTTTAGGGATCGTTTGGTTCAAAAGCCTTTTGGTCATTGTTATTTAAAATCAGTACAGATATATTATCATATCCATCAAACTAATCATTACCTATTTTAAAATGTTGTACTTTAACCATTTTCATATGTACCAAAAGAAGATTACAGTCTAAATTTTGTTAAAAAAAATTAAGTCAATTTTAAGACCTGATTCATATTTTGCCAGTACTGCCTTGCCCATTGAAACTGTTTTAGTAATATCATTATCAAGGCGTTTTTCTAAACGAATACACTCTAGCTCAATATAAAACAAAGACCACACATCAACTTTATCTTCCTCATTTATTTTACTACTGTTTTACCAAGCAGTGTTAACAAACAAGCTTCATTTTCTTTTTCATAACATAAGGAACCGTCTACCAAAACCCAAGGCTTGCCAGCCAAGTTTTTTTAGTGCTGTCGTAAACGGCACTATTGAAACGTTACCGCCTTGTTTAGCAGCATATGTGAGGCGCCACGCTCCTAAAATAATAATGCTAAGCGCCATGATATAACACAATTTCTTCGGCTGAATTTTTTGTTGTTATGTTATTGTTCTTGAGTAAAACAGGAGAAACGGTCTGCAATTGTGTCGTTATCAAAAAAGTTTTTTCTTTATACACTTAAATAACAACTGTTTAAGGATTTGCTTCATTTTTCAAATATACTTTTTCTTATCACATTGCTATATTTAACTCATATCGTCTGTCCTGATATATATTATTAATAGTGCCAGACAATTACACAGACTTTTCCACGTGTGATAAAAAATGAATGCTAACCAAAGAACATCATTATAAATTATTTAGGTGGGTCGTTATTAATAATACAGTTATTCACAATTATTCACGAGTACATGAACTACTCAGATTATCAAAAACACCCCACCCATGTAATTGTATTAAACTGGCATCAGATCAAATACAATACAATTCTTTATTCCATTTTTCATAATTCTGAACGAATATATGCGCAAATCGTTCCATTGTCCATATAATATTGCAAATGGAAACATTGGAATATGACCTTTATTACAAACGTATAAGGTTAACAAGAACCATTGTTAATTTATTGACCCTAAGGTTTTATTAGCGACAAGTTTTCATACAATAGAAATATTACGGCGAGGGTACCTACATTAGACCATCTGGCGTATATTTTTGTTTATAGTTATGGGTTTTAATGACATTTTAGTGTTGAATAAAATATGGTTGCTAATGAAGGTATTGTGTTGGTAGATTGTAATATACTCGAGTTGGTTTGTGGAGTTTAGTAAAAGAAACATGTTAGTTATTATTGTCATCAAATCTCAAATATAATTCACATTGTTATTTGAAAATGTTTTTCTAGTTCAACCATTTCTTCGCACTTTTTACAAGATGGACCAGATTATTGTATTTTGTTCATAACGATTAACTTCTGGTAATCTGTGTGATGGGTTGTTACACCAAAACCCGAAGGTTGATAAACCAAATATTATTAGCATGCAGAAATTATTTTTATTGGTAGCCGCAAGTTCAAAATATTCCGTGAGATCCAGTTAACTTCCAAATATCTCCTAACTCCAAAACCACTCAAAAAGCTTCTCTCACATCAAACACTTAGGTATTCTCCAATAGGCAGCGGCCGAACTGAATAAAACATAACATGCCGCACAAAAACTTACAAAAATTTATAACGCGTCAAATCTTAAAAATGGTTTCCTTTAGATATAGATGTATGAAATTAATTGTGTTTCACATCTGCCGGTCTATTGTCTGTTTTTTTATCGCTTAGTGGTCAGGTCAGTTTGGGTTTGTATAGGCTACTCGTTTTAGCGTTGCTTTCAAAATACTTTTTGATATCATTTGTGTGTTTAGTATTAATAAATTTATATAGTTCATCTATACTATATGTAAGATCATCTACATTTATTTTATCTACTTCTACGCACATATCTTCAGTTCATTCAACTTTCGCTCTCATCCAAATTATTCTGATGAGATAATCAAACGGCACTTTAGTGCTACACTCCGTTGCCTTATTTTAGAATTCACACGTCTTTTTCCTCGGGAAGTCGAAAAAGCTTATTAAGGATCCCATTTTCGGTTTCCATTACACGTTTAACCAGATTTTTCGGGTTTGAACCAGAAATACTCGAAGCGTATGAGCGGCGTTTTAAGGGTATTTTACACTAAGTATAATAAACTAAACCTATAGACTGTACCGTAAACATTTATGCACAATTTTGTTAACATGCCAAGGTGCGGCTAAAAGCTTGAAGGCTTCCTTTCATGTGCCTTTAAAGTTCTGAGAAATGTTTTTAATATTCCAGTAAAACCATACATTTCCACATTACATTAGAAACTGTAATCACTTTTTGCTTTAAAAGGAAGTAAATAAGCAAAAACAATCAGCTAAATTCATTGAAATTTGAAAATTAAAAAGGACAGACTAAAATTAGAATCTAAATTGAAACAAAGCCTGTTATCAGGTGGATTAAATTATGGGAGTTAAATGGATTTATGCAGGATGTTTGCACAGATAATGAGTAAAACCAACCCAAATCTGAAAGATTTGTGGGCGATATGAGGAAAGGTGTACAGGAACCGTCGATCTTTTAAACAGAACAAAGAGAGAAAAAAATATAATGTTATTCCAAACCTTTTATAGTGAAAGATATATTTATTTCTAATAATAAAGCTGGATATTGTAAAACAAGACTTTATCGAACTGACTTCTTATTTATGAATTAAAAGTAGCTATAGGATATCCTAGTTACGAAAGGAACCCAAGCAAACAAAAACACAAGTCTTCCAAAATACATGCCCAGACTCTCGCCGTATCCATTATCTCTTTATATTTTACCTCCGTAATTATCGCATCGTGTTTACTACAAACAATGTATCAGATTCGCTCATTACCATACGAGAAATCGATACCTACTATCGTAATTATCGAAAACAATGTTCGCTCTTGTCGCGCTGAGATACGATCGTAAACTACCCGATAAGCAACTCAAAATCCAATGCTTATATTACATTTCAATTACCATATAAAATGTTCTTACAACCGCGGAGCAAGACCCATTGCGTCTGTACTGATAATCATCTAATCAGAGATCATTCAATAACTTTTATTCCAAGCCGATCAGACCTCCAACTGGTAACGAAATTCAACTCAAAGCTCCTAACACTAGAGTTTAAAATACAGTGAAGGTGCAACCAGAAACTTCAAATCGAATCCCGAGTGTTATCTCAAGTTCGTTCCGTTTCCAATGTGTCACTGCTTAAAGCATATATACAATCGAATTTGACATTTATCTCTATCGGAGTAAAGTTCGTTTCTGTTCGATACCGTATGGGTTGAAATGACGTTTGTGTTTTGATAGAGACGTGGAAAACGTCTACGGGTTTGAAATTCGAAACGTAAAGCGATGTCGATGTCGAGACGCTGCTCTAGAGAGTTGTCAGTTAAAAAAGGAGGTGCAATAGGTTCAGATATGTGTACTTTGTTAGATTTATTTTTAATAGCTCTCAGTCATAATTAACATTGATTTTTCGTGTCTTGTATCCGTTGTTATTGAGAGGTTATTTGTAGCAATAAATCAACGACGGTTTTCAATGGTCGCTTCAAATGATTATGGTTTTAAGTGGGAAATAGATCATTATGAAGCTCGTAGACAAAAGGTAATTTTGACAATAGACTCTCACAAATAGATACTTCGATAGTATTTCTAGTCATTCTAAAGTTAGGTAATTAATATTAGAATGTTATTTTTTTCACTTTACTATTATTTATATTCCATTGTTGCAGGTTACATTTACGTGTATTAGAACTGCAAATTCAATTCAGTTTGTACAGATACAAATATAAGAAAAGTTAGAATTAGACAATGGTAATCAAATTCGATTAACTTCAGGATAAAGTAACAGACAATGGTCATTAACAATCTTTTGATACCAATAAAAACATTGTACGACCTTTACAACTTAATTGCCTACATCTGTTAAACCTCACAGACGCGATTTACAATGCACCTTTGTGTCGTAATAAATTCTAGTGGAATAAAAGTTTTGCGGTCGGGTAAGATAAAAAAAAGGTTTATAAGAAAACAAAGGGCAGAATGAATTAAACAACATAATAAGATTGAACACCTGCGGATATAACGTCTTCATTAAAAATGAAATAGGGACCAGTAACAGGTGCCATGCGCCATGATTGCTGCCCGAAATCCGCTGTCTGTCGATCCGCCGTGATGTGTTGGTGTATCCTTATCGAGTTCCTTTATTTATCGATGTGTTTACAAAACGGAACAACCTACTGGTTTCTGTTTTATTCATCTCTTCTTTGAAAATGTTGAATTCTGATTCCGAGACATTCATTTGTTTCTGATTTTTCAATCTTTAACTCGTACTTATATCACGCCATGAGAGTTTTTTTACTCTTGTGCTAATATTTTGCTCTGCTTCGATGCAACAGTAGTTCACTTAAAATTGATGTTAGAACTGTTTTTTTTTCTATTTCTGTTTTATTTTTAAGTTTCTGATAAAAGGCATTAAAAAACATAAATAAAGCGCCTTAAAAGACATTATAAAGCAAAATTTGGCTTAGGTGATTTTGACGTAATCACGGTTTATATTTGTGATATGATTGACCAAAACTTAGTAATAATTGATCCTGGATTAGCAGAAAGTTTAAAGACTGTTTAGATACTATCTAGATCTAGTGTCGCGTAAAATATATTCGATTTAAATTCGCCATCCTCAATGTTAGTGAAAGGTATGTAACAGCATGCTCGTTACCGTTACCTAGATCAATGTTAAAGTCAACATTTTACTGTACAAACATGTACATACATTGCATTTTTTATATTTTTATTTATCATTTAAACCTAAAACAAAATTAATAAAATTTTATTTCTAATGTTTAACTTTGAACATCGTTATCAATATTTGCATTAAATTCATCTAACATTAGTTCTAAAATCGTAATTCCAAAATCTAACTTATTAATTCCTAGTAACTAAAGATGTACAGTTAAAGACAGGTTTAGTCGTACAACATAATTATGTGCTGTTAAATCTTCTATTTTTTCCAGTTCCAATGAACTATTAGCAAGTAATTATGTACCATATAATTTATGTTTTTTATTAGCATTCTCTTGTATACACACTTTATGAGGTGTGTTATTAGTAAAAATATTCTACGGCCTACTTAATTTGGTAATAAAAGTTGTTCGATGATTTCTATAAATATCAAAAAACTCTGAAGTCTTAATTCGTTTGGAGATATTTTGGTACATGGTGCTGTTTAAGAAGGTGAGAAGGATGAATTATCTGATGTGAAACTTGTGTAGGCGGATCTTGTCGCTAGCAAAACCTAGTACAAGTAGGGAGATGAAAGTCTTAGATCTTTAGCTAACATAACGCTGGTTATGTTCAAATATAATCTCGTAATAAATTTTTGATTTACAGGTATTTCCTTAAGTCAGAGTCTAGATTGTACACTAGGATTTCAACAATGATAAAACAACATTTCTGATTAAGCTAGATGAAGTAATCTTTTATAAAAATACTAGTTTAGAATTTGTAATAGGTATTAATATTACTAATGCTAGTAATGTTATACATAAAAACAAACAGCTTCCAGATCCAACATAATTTAACAAAAAATAAACCTCAAAATAATTGACTATCAATACCAATTAAAATTCCCAGAACAATTCCATATAAACGATAAACTTTCAAACCTATCCATTGCCAACTTCAAAATCAATTTCACTAAGGAAGTCAAAACAAATTTAATCCAGTACTTTCGTTTCTAAACAGATCTCGTATTACAGTCTGTAGTCATTGGCGGTAATTACTTTCCTGCTGTTGACAGGAGTGGCAGAGGAGATGCAGCATGGCGACCCCACTAACCTTTGCTGGGTAGATCTAGAAACATCTGCTTTGAGTTCGAGTTACGAAGAAAATGAGAGGATTTAGCTAACGATAATGAAGTTTAACTTATTTTTTTTTAGCATGGTAATATCGTAGTAATATTTGCTTGACGATTAGAATATAATAGGCATTTCTATTAAAGCAAACATGAACTTTTTATTGGTTACATAATTATTATTTAAAATTTCAGAGTAAAACGAGAAATCATTCTATTAAGATGATTGTTAATCATTTACTAAACGAAAACCTTACCTTAATCATTTCACAAACAATACAAAACATCAAAATTAATAAAGTTGTTTCACAATCATAACCTGTGATTATTATTCCCGCCCATGACAGGGACGCGATTGGCGGGAACTTCCAAGATGGCGACCCAGCCTGACCCGTACATCAAGCTTGGAACATCTGTTTTAACATGTCCGACTGGCGGGTAATAAAAGCGCTCAAATTTAGAACGTTTTTTTTATTTTTTTGGAACACTTTTTGGCGGTTTTACTAGCATTTAGTATTCAGAGGTTTACAAAAATAGCCGTTGATTGTTTGAAAAATTTAATGGAGTCTATGAAGTATTTTTATGTAGGTAATGCAAGTTACATTATTTTTAAACTTTAGCTGGGAGATTTGGTATGAAATTTATATTTAATATTTAAAATTTATATACACTGGCGCGACAAAGCCAGTAGTCGCAGGTTCGAGTCCTGCCTGAGGTTTTAATTTTTCTTTTGACTATTTGTATTGAATTCGCTTCGCATGCGGTAATGCGTTACAAATAATTAAAATAGTAGTAAGTATTGGGCTGCCTCATCCCTCGGACTTCTGAATTAGCACATTGTTAATCAGAGTCGATGAAACCAAACGTAAGATTGGTTCACTAGATACTGCATACGTCGCCCTAAAGATTAATAAGAGAAATAAAGAGTAATAAGTGGAAGGCAAAATAAAAATTATTATTAATTGGCTTAGTAAATATTTAAGTGTTATCTTGCCACTATACTGGAATAATCAAATATTTTACATTATTTTAATAACATACATTGCAGACATACATTAATAAATTTACCAGTATAATAAAATTACGCAACTTTTAAGCGCCATCGGAAGTTTTACAAATTTCTTCTTAACGTGGCACAGTTGGTAGCTTATTAGTTCTCATGAAACATTTTTTATTAGACTCTCAATTCTTAGAAACTTAAAAGTTTTACGATGATGCGTCGCTGTCACCAAAGATTTGTTCACATAATTAATATAGTTAAACCGTACGCCCACAGTGGTTCGCATTTCGTCGTAAACTAAAAAAAATGTTTTAGCAACACGATTTATTGGGTGCCAGTGTGTGGGACGAGAAATTATGAAAGTTTTGTATTTGGGATTTAGTTTTAATAAATGGATTTTAATTTGTGACGTGTTTTTATTAACTTGATATTTTTAAACGTAAGTGATTTTAAAATGATTTATATACTAGTATAATTATTACATTAAGCAATATGCAAAATGCTATAACACCTATATTTAATAAGAAATTTGAATTGATAATTATGTTAGTAGAGTCACTGTAATCATCTTATTAATATCTATACATATTTTGAATCAAAATTCCTAGTTGCGTCTGTCTGTCGGTCTGATCGCGATAAACTCAAAAACTACCAAACGGATTTTCACATGGTTTTCAGTAATAGATATAATGATTCAAGAGGAAACTTTGCATGTATAAATAACTAGCTGACCCCGCGACTTTGTTCGCGTATTTTAGTTTCAACGGTTTTTCATTTTTGCAACATTTTTCATTTATGCTTCGCTCCT
Source organism: Diachrysia chrysitis (assembly GCA_932294365.1). Lineage (NCBI taxonomy): Eukaryota > Metazoa > Arthropoda > Insecta > Lepidoptera > Noctuidae > Diachrysia > Diachrysia chrysitis. The sequence continues at coordinate 9,227,539 of OW028661.1, forward strand.
ATTGGTCGTAGCGTGATGTTATATAGCCTATAGCCTTCCTCAATAAACGGACTATCCAATATAAAAAGAATTTTTCAATTCGAACCAGTAGTTCCTGAGATTAGCGCGTTCAAACAAACAAACAACCAAACAAACTCTTCAGCTTTATAATATTAGTATAGATAATGTTTTGTCTACCCGTGCGAAGCCAGGGCGGGTCGCTAGTGATTCATAAACTCATCTCTTCTATTATTATGTTTCAAATAAAAGAACCTCAGAAAGAAAAACATACCTATTATACTATGAAAAAAGTTTTATACGAAAATTCTAGACATTTCGAGGTCGATCTTTATTTTCATCCTAATTCAAACCTAAACTTAAGCAACATTTATATTAGCACCTTATCAGCTTCGGCAGAATTATGTAAGAGGATTGATATCACTTTATTAAAACCTTAAAAAAGAAACCTTTTTCATTCTATTTATTGAAAAAGATTTTGTTCGCTCAATTGAATATACGAATGTACTTACTTTAAGTACATATAACAGCTAATCTTCGTCGAGTATTTGAAGTACTATTAAATGTTTATTTTTGGTTTGTTATTTTTTATGGTCGTTCGACAGTTAAGGTCGGTAATAAAAACTTTTATTTATTTCTTCAGTATGTTTGTTAGTCACATTATTTTTATCTTTAATTAGGTACCCCACAAACTTATTACTGTTGCGTTTAGTATCAAAGCTTGTAAATAAATCTTCTACTGACGCACCTCTATTTAAAGACATAATAAACGTTTTATCTACAGGAGAAGGCAAAATATCATTATTTACATAAATAAACAAAAACACTTGGTAGGACAGAGCATGACTAAAGTACGACTCGAACGCGTTTGCTGTGTTTTTGTGTTATGTTTGTAATTGCCAAGACAAGGTATGTATGAACAAAATTTTAATTAATATCAATTTTAGTATAGATTGACAAGACGACTGTTGCGTTTGCCAAATTACAAAAACTTTTTAATAAAAAAAATAAGAAACTAAAGATATTAATTTATTTTTTACTCATTCCTAACTTTGACCATTTTCGTCACTCCACACATCCATCTTAACATTCTCATCTCTGATACATGTAATTAATTAACAAAGATAATAATCAAATGTAGTACCATCTTGATCTCATCAATTTTCAAACGGAAAAACACTGCCTCAAAATCAGCACTTTTGTTTTGGAACGACCACAGATACATTCAAGTTAAAATCATAACACACTTTTTTCTTGTCGAGGTTTAAAAATCCTTAACGCCAGCTACAAAGTTATTACAGGGGAATAATGGAAGGAGCCGACGACGCTTAATTTCCGCTCTCTTACTTAAACCAAAACTGAAGACGGATTTGTTGGTAACTTTGACTGTACATCATCTTATAAACTTGTTTTGCATACAGTATTTTATTTACAACACATGAACTAGGAAGAAGCTGAGAATTTTGGTGATCTATTATGGCATCATATTATGTTTGGAATAAAATGTTGCAATATAAAGACGAGTCTCAAATTGAGTGGCATGTCTTAGATAATTGAGATATCTATTTCATAATTATATTAAAAATGCGAAAGTAACTCTGTCTATTTTCTGACTGTCTGTCTGTTTCGTTTTCACGGTTAAACAACTGAACGTATTTTGATGAAACTTGGTATTGTGTAAGCTATGGTCCTACAAAAGTACATAGGCTAGTTTTTACCGCGTTGCCCGAAACGCACGCGGGCGAAACCGCCGGTAACAGATAGTTATTCTATATTGGTGTTCATGGATACTATATAATACTTAAAAAACGGTTTTCCATCCACAATGGTCACTTAAAATTAATACGTTTTAATTTTTCTTTAACGTTTTTAATACAAGTTTAATTTCGTTCTTCTTTTGTTATAACTTAAACCCCATTTTGTTCCGAACATTCAGTTTATCATTTCCCAGAAGATAGTACTCTTGGTCGACTACAGAAAGTATGTAACATCATTACACCCACAAAACCTCATAAACGAAAACTACGGAACCAACTTTGTATAACGAATGCGTCCCTTGAGCATCGTAATCAATAATCATTTTGTACTTACGTGAAATAGTTCGAAACTCTTATATGCTATAGTCATATACAATAAACTTAGAGGTCGTAATAAATTGGATTACGAGTATAATAGATATTTGATCACTAGCTGTTTCCCGCGGCTCCGCCCGCGTGGATGTCGGTTATCGCGGCAAAAAGTAGCCTATGTCCTTTCTCGGGCTCTAGAATATCTGTGTACTAAATTTCGTTTCAATCGGTTCAGTAGTTTAGGCGTGAAAGCGCGACAGACAGACAGACAGAGTTACTTTCGCATATAGTAAGGATATTACCAACCTAATTTTCTTTCTGTTATATTTTTTGCAAATTATCTGGTTTTAAATAACTACCACTTGTAATACACATTATATATATTACATATAATAATATATATTATGAACTGTGCTCTGTGAAAAAAAAATGAAGCACTACTAGGGTTAGATTATAATATTATCCTGCCTGTCGAAGATTTGTTTTAATTTAACAAATTACTGTCTGCGACAAAACTAAAAATATAACGTCAAAACCATGTTATATCTTTAGTTTTGTATAAAGAAAGAAAATTAATTTAATATAAGTAGATATGTAAGATAATAATGAAAGGAAAATAATAATTTCATAAACAAAATTATCAAATTCATTGGAGACCAAATTATTACTTTACGTATTTTTATCCTCCCGACCTTCTACATAAACGAATAGAATATAAACGCTTAATATCCCAAAGGTATAAGAGAGAAAAAATACTAAAATATTAAACAGTATTTGCCTATGTTAAAGAAAATTATAAGCACATCGTGAAACCTTAGACAGTCAAAACAACATTTTTATATACACCTCAATACTCGTATTAAAAGCAGCCATTAAAAGCCGCAAATTTAACGTTAAAAAACGTATGAATAAAAATACTTCAGATGAGAATACAAAATTTTATGGTCTGTAAAATAAGATGGCGGAAAAAAAAATTGGATTTATGATAATTTTGCCGGTTACTAATAAATGTGGGTTAGTCTGGCCTCTTGTTATGGTTGAATGTTTTTCTTTTATGAGGGCCACTTGGGACTTAATGTAGAGGATGCTAAGTTTGACAATATCTTTACGTGGTACAAAACATAGGCGCTTCCGCTGTCTGTACTCTTAGATCTTTTAAACTATGCAACGAATTTTTATGCAGTTTTCATCAATAGATAAAGTAATTTAAGAGGAAGCTTTATATTATATTATATTATATTAGCTGTCCCCCGCGACTTTGTCCGCGTGTTTTAGTTTTAACAGTTTTTCATTTTTGCAACATTTTTCATTTATGCTCCCCTTTTGGTCGCGGCGTAATGTTTTATAGCTTATAACCTCTCTCAATAAAAGGACTATCCAACACAGAATTTTTCAAATCGCACCAGTAGTTCTTGAGATTAGCGCGTTCTAACAAACAAACAAACTCTTCAGCTTTATATATTAGTATAGATACAATACATACATATTGCACCCGTATGAAGCTTGGGCGAGTCGCTAGTTTATAATAACATGCTTGATTTTAGGCCTACTCAGTAACCGCTATAATATTTATGCCTAATATGAAATTGTTTTAAGTGTCTCGTAAAAAAAAAAGTTCTAGATTGCACCGATGTTATAATTAATTTCAGCTTAAAAGGCATTGGATTTCTTCTGTTTAATTTTACTAACCCTTAAAATGCTAACATGTTTTAAAGTTAGTTCCCAAAATTATTTCTGTAACCTGTACACCGACGGTTAGCCATCTAATAAAAGCGGCCTAATCAACATTTGATTGAACGATATAAACTAAACTGCCTTATTATTTTAATTGCTTGTGTTTTATATAAATGGGTCGCTTATTACATTTTAATAAAGCTCTTAAGTGTTATAAAACAAATAATTTTGTTTAGGCTAACGAACCTTTAACGATGGGTCTCGATGTGCGGCATCTGAAAAAGAATGGAAATTATAAGTATTTTTTCCTTATAAAGACATCATTATGAATAACAAATGTCCAAAATAATTTTGGACAGTATGCTATACTTGGAATTGCTTCAGTCAAAATTAGGGAGAACAGAATCCATTCTTTTTTTATAAGGACTCCTTTCCTCATTACTTTTAATTTAATATTCAAAGTTGTTACATTAATTGCTCTCAAAAATTGTTCCGAGAAACCTGACTTGATTTATAAAAATCTAGTTAATCTTAATGAGAATTAAATAAAACCTAAATTTAAAATGTCCACTTCTCTTAATTGTTTAACAAGTTTATTATTATCAATCATTTGTTCTGTGTCTGGGTGTATTTTAACTATAATAATATGTATGTATTTAGAAATTTTATCAGTTGTCTGGTTGCCACAATAATCCTGTATTGTGGCAACCAGACAACTGATAATATGTCTGCCTAGTTTGAAATAAGATGGCCCTGTGTAAGTTGTCCCAAGATATATATTTTTTTATTATATTATTACATTTTTCATTTAATGTTTGCTTTGCTTGTTAACTTTTAATAACAATTAAACTTAGTAGTTTTAACTAACGTTTGTTAGTTCTCTTATAAGATAAAAGTTACTCACAAAATTTGAACCATTTACTGGAATGTACGAGTATGACTTTTTTATTTTGGCAAGTTATTTTGCACGGAATTACAATTACTAGCCCACGGCTCCGCCCCCGTACAAGTCGGTTATAACGGCAAAAAGTAGCCTATTTCTCCGGATCCAAGCTTACCCCATACCAAGTTTAGTTAAAATCGGTTCAGTGGTTTAGCCGTAAAAGCTTAACAGACAAACAAACTAAGTTTCTTTCGCATTTATAATCTAGTATGGATATGGATTTATTCTTCACAAAAAGAAGTGAAATTTAAAACTGTATATCAAATCACTGAGTCATGAACCATGAAGTGTTAGTTCTAACCACAATTTTGTAAAAGTAACAGGTAATAGTTGAGCTGTTGCACCACAACAAACCACAAGGTTGGTATTGAGATGGAAAATCAAAAGAGCTTTCAAAAAAACAAAATGTTCACACTTGATCAAATTTTAGTAGACTTCTTTCTTCTCTTTAAGTATATACGGCGAAATTTTTAGTTTATAATTCAGCTTCTTGTCTAAAACTAATAGAGATGATCTGGTTTGTGATGAACTTTGTGTTTAACTATCTACCGCGGAAATTATGTGTAGGATAGAATAATGGGAAAACCTCATTGCGTTTGGGCTTCTCTTTAATATTCCTGCAAATAAGCTTTGACGGTGTTCAATGGATAAATAGATGCGTCAAATTTTTTTATTTATGAACGACTTTCGTGGACGCTGCTCTGAGGTCCCGGGTTAGATCCCCGGATGGCTATGGGCGTTTGTAGTACCTTCGTTGTCTCTGATTCCATAACACTAGTGCTTTAGCTAATTACTTTGGGTTCAGAGCAATGTATGTGATTTTTCCACATTTATTATTTAAAGATTGGTTGGAAATATTTTGAAACTTAGTTAGTCTATAGAAAATAAGATGCGTCCAAGTCATTCTGTGTGTAAACAATTCTAGCCCGTTTAAAGAGAAAGAAATATAGCGTCAGGTATTGGAAATTATTATGACAGTAATAAACACGAAATAGAAATACAAAAACAGTTTTCTGAGACATTTTCCTCTTACCGAAATGATAAAACCAATGACACAGCATCTACTATTAAGGATAGACAAAACCATCTCATAATGATACCCACTTGAATTCCCTTCACACGTTATACCCATTACCTGGAAGATGCCAGTCAATTTCTAACTATCTCCATCTCTTTCTTTATTATTATTTTTTATATTTTCGTCCTCTTTTATGTATAAGGCATTGCCGCAAAGATCTGGTTTAATAATGTTCATATACAGGTAACGTGGCAGTAATACAGTTTTAATATAAAAGTTATTTACTTGACTATTTTTGAAATCAGAAATATATTTCTTGATTCCATTTTATAATTATTTAGCTTTAATATTTTTGAATAATGTATAGTCATTAGGTCTATACCTAAGTGTGTAATAAGTAGGCTCATATACCTTGTTTTATTTGCTAAAGCTAATAAGCATGAGACTTATAAGAATTGTTGGTCCATGATTGTAAGTATACTTTGAACGCATAAATGTTTTCCGTTAACTAAACTAAGGGATGAATTAAAATTTTGGATTAATTAACTGATTGTGGATTTAGGTGCATATCATAAAATGAGATAATTACGCTTTTTATTTTTTATTTGACAGCATATAAACAGTTATTCTCTCAAATTAATCAGACAAAAAAATATTAGGTACGCAAAAATAAAAAAAGTCAAATTTTTATGCAATACTTACGACAAAAACAACGAAAAATCCAACAAACACACTAAATTTTACAACAAATCACTTTCAAAACAATCTATAAATAACATTTGGAGAAACTTCATTCATAAATCGTCACAAAACTTCAAAACACGAACTCGAATCACAACAAAACACGGCACTCACGGACGAACCGAGCGCACATCCGTACGCTACGAGTCTGCATCGCTTACTGACTGAACCGCGTCGCTTCTCAGTTGCTGCTGCCGCCAGTCGGCACACACACACATACAAACATATGCGTACGTTCTTGTTTCTATGTGTTTGTACATCTAACAGTACGGCTATGACTTAAACTTCTGACCGAAGACTGTAGTGTGTCCATTTCTGAATTAAGCAATTATGGTTAATTTCGAGGCTCCCCATATTATGTTCAGTCGTTTCGACAAGAGAAATGTGTTATTTTGTATCATAATTTGTGTGAAGGCATCCGCTTGAGCAGCTGTGAATTATATTCGTTATATTTTTCTCATCTATTATTTAATTCGTTAGACAGTTATGTTAAAAAGATATTGCCTTAGATTGAAAACTTGGAGATTAAAGTGTTCTTTGTTAACGAAGGATGCTTGTTTGCTGTTAACTACTACCTACTTTTAATTGCTTTGGTTTTTCCGTTTACCTGGCTTTAAATATCCTTTTCGCTTAGCAACTAGGTACCTACCTATGTAAGGAGTTTGAAATTATATTCGCGTTTAAATAGTAGTTTGTCCATGCAACCTGTGACCTGGTTTACTCCGTCAACTTGCTAAAGAGTAGTTTTGAAGAATACATCAACAGCTTTGCGAAAAAAGTTTCCTTTGCAACACGAGTGATAATAGACTTTGTACTTTTTCCCCGACTGCGCCAGAAATAGGGTTATTAACAAAATCGTTTTAAACTTTCCAGACGTCTGAAAATTACAATTTGGTACTAGAGACAAACGAAATAAAATTTTCAACAAGTTAAACATGTATTTTATGTTACAAAGCGATAGAATAAAATAAAAACCACAAAGAATCCATTCATACATCAATCATTCGATCGCTCAGTCATTCATTTGAAACCGTTGTCAATTCGAATTTTAAGTTCGTCGTTGAAATTGAGATTTAAAAAAAAAAACGAATATTAACACTCCAACGGCCGATACAAATTTTAAATCATAAATGGCGTGATTAATGTAGCACGGGTTGGTTCCAATGACACTTTACGTCAACGTTTCCTAATTTGATTGGACGCTTTCGTATATATTACAAGGCAAGGCGGGGCCTATTGGGTGTAATTAAAAATCATAGATTGTTATCACGCCAACCAGCCAAGTTTCCGGTGGGTTATAATTGTTCGAAATTCAGTTTTCGAATTAAGTAAGTGTTGTGTGAGTGTGGGGTGAATGTGCGTGTTTTGAATGAATAATAAATTGAATTTGCGGTAAACGAACAGGGCATGTTTCTTTCATTGTTTGTCCACAAAAATTAATATTAAATGATGAATTATGCAGGGACAAAGTACTTTTGTTCTGTAATTAATGGTTGTTTAATTTAATAAATAACAAACTCGTGCATGCATTTAAATAATAGTAGGTAGATATTTCAAATAGATGACGCAACGGTTTTTTTTGCAGTATCTCAAGAAATGCTATCTCTGAAATTGGTAGTGTAGAGTAGTGTTTGTAGAGCTTATTGCAAACATGTAGAACTGTTCGAAGTGGATGAAATCGAGTTGACATTGCACTAATAATACGTTAATCCGAAAATATAAATTTGATATTCCTCTAAAATATAACACCTTCAATTACTAGTTCTTCGACTTAACCGTTGGGATATTTCTAGAATTTAACTTGTCGATGACTTTGCTTCATTGCACAGGGGACCTTAATTTCATCAGTTATTCTGATCTCAGCTTTATCCTTTGGGAAATAAGGTGAGTTTTAATTTAATTGCAATTGATACTGTCGTCAGTTTTGGGGTATTTTGGTGCTAATTGGTGGTTTTTAAATTTAGTGGGAATTGTGATGTTTGATTTACTTCTTGAGACACTCTGTAGATGGAGAGCATGGCCATAATCATGGAGAATATAAATCCGTTACTAAAAAAATATATTTATAGTTTAGATGCACTTAGTTGGAAAATTAAAGTAAGCTGATAAACCAGACCTCACGTGGCCATAAATCGCGAAAGTCAAAGAGATATGGAAGCAGAAAGACAAGATCTTTGGCCAACAGTGGTTTCTAACAAAGGCAAACAAAAAGAATTAAATCTCTTAAATCGCTAAAATATTTTCAAAAGCAGGTACTTATTCAGAAAATGCCTTTAAAAAAAAACGCGTTATTTCTCAAAAGTTTATTCGAGCCAAACAATGTTGTGTGAGCTTGTAGTAACGTGGCAAGTGAAATTACCTGGCGCAGCTCCCAAGTTATTACATAAGTTTAGAAATTTAAACATGACTTACATATATTTTAACAATGTTCGTTTTACGTTAATGTATGTTCCACCACCACGCGGTGAGAATAACGTAACAGGTACAAAGGGTTGAAATAAAGCCCTTAAAACAGTTAATTTTAAAAGAATATTAAAATGTAATAAATATGATATTTTATAATTATGTTTTGGTTTTCTTTTATAGTTTGAGCTGCTTTGCAAAAACTTTCACGCTATCAAAATAATATAAGAGATTATTTATTTTATACTTGAGCGTCATAGGCTTATTTGGTTTGATTGAAGTCATATACATATTAAAAAGAAATAACAAAATAAACTAATCTAATTAAGACATGACTTAAAACATGGCATCAAAAAATTCGTCGTCATCGCTGTCCACTGGGAGTGTTCCCAAAAGATTGGCGGCATTGCCACGTCATATGGCATTGCTTATCCTCTGTCCAAGGTAAAAACCAGCCCTTGGGTTGCGCGAAGTGTCAACAAGGCGTTTGGCTAGATCTTTAAACAGCATGCATTGACGTCATATTTTTTTTAAAAAGCTTCAGCGTAGGACTTTTTCTTTCCCTCACGTCCCATGTCAACAAACATCCATAAATCAAAACACAGGAGGAATCAGAAGGAAAACGCTACGGGATTAGTAAGATCCAATTTCACCTTACAGTAAGTAAGCGTCTAAAATAACACCATTAATAAAACCTATCATCTCCCTTTACTCAGTATAACGTTATATTGTAGTAATGTGTGTGTAATATAATACATTCGTGTCACAAGTCACAACACTGTTCCTTATCATGTCTTGATGAATTATCACTGAACACCACGCTTCTCAGTTTTGTGGCGCAAGTTTTGAGGCATTGGAATTTTTTCCCAAAATATCGAAAAGTATTTGTGTAAATTTTTGACAATTGATTGATTGTTGTTCTTCTATGAAAAAAAGTCCATAATTTGGTATTAGAATTTTGTACGAGTATCTTCATGATTCAGTATATTGAATAAACAAGAATACGACTTAAGATTACGACTGTTTTCAAGAAAAAAAGCAAGACCAACTGTTTTCTGAAGCGAGTAAGATTTTTCACAGAATTTATCCAAAAATGTTGCATCGTTCTGTTTTATTGAGGATTAAAACCACGCTTGCATAATCGCTTCTTCTTCTACCTTAAAGCCTTAAGTTCTACTAAAAGCGGGCGAACTGATACGGCTAAATTTCTGTCTCTATACAATATTAGCCGTATAGTCCTACGGGAGGCCGTTTGATATGCAAATTTCGATGCTCAGGTATATTAGCCAATGGTTTATTGGCTCCTGCCTAGTTGCCTTTGAAATGAACAGTCTTCGTTTGATTAATACTGGGCTCGGATTTATATGGAGCTGTTTTGCAAAGGGTTTTATGATGGATGGGTCGTAGTTCGGATCTTTGTCGCGTGAATATGGATTTTGAGGGCTAATTGAAAATTTAAATTTGAGGTTGCGAGATTGGCTTATTTTAGTTTATGGATCTGTGTCATTGGAAAGGTTTAATCTTTAGTGAAATTACAGGCAGGCTGCTGTAGGTAAAGTTCTTTTGTTCAATAGATAGTGTGATATGGTTGCTAAATTATACATACTAATTTAGGTCAGAACTATGAAATCTGAATCTAGAATATTAATATGCAAAGAATGTAAGTACAATTATGGGGTTAATGCAATTCATACAAGTTATTGCACCGTTTTTTGTTTTATCAATCACAGCATTCATTTTTGTGCACTGATGATCATTCGTCTATAATTAGGTACCTACTCTAAAAATCTATAAAAAAAATATCATAATTTAAAAAATATTAAATAATAAATTCCAAATGATGTATCGCGAAATTTATGTTCACATGTTATAGTTTCATCACCTACGGAGCTTGGTTCCTACAAAAATGATTAATTTTCTCATTAGCCAAAGATTTCTTAATAAAGCCAACAATTTTAATCACAATAGATACATAATACATTAGCTCTTAGTCGAATTTTAAGTATCAGATTATAAAAAACCAAATACAACACTAGATACCCAACCTTATGTCGAAAATAATAAAGTTAAAATTAAAGTAACAAGGAAGTCCAAAGAATTCCCACGTACAAACGAATGTACTAAATTAGAATAGCATGCTTTAAGTTAATTTATAGAACCGGCAACACTTAATTGAATTAATGTTTCAATTTGATTAATTGAAACCAATTTTAGCTTTTACAACTGAAATGAAACGCGACCAACATTTATAATTTTTGGTTTGGATTTCAAATCATGTTTTTATAAAGGAAATACGTATATTATTATTGTGCCTATTAATCACTTTTATGTGTGTTTTTGAAGTGAAACTTCTTTAGGCGCATGAGGGTAAAATTTTTACAGATGAAACGTCACGCCGGTATGCAACGGAAGTGTCGGAAAAGAGAGAGAGAGTGATCGAGACCGATTGAGAGAGAGTAAGACAGGGCGAACGTAGCATGAGCAACTAGCCGTGGAGTGAGAGTAGGGAGCAAGCGAGTGAGAAAGATTGAGAGAAAAAGTGAGACAGAGCGAACGTCGTATCACGCATAGTGCTATGGAGTGTGAGGTGGGAGAGAGCTATAGTGAGAAAGATTGAACAAGAGAGAGAGAGAATACGGGATATCGAGAAAGAATACACGCCCTATTGGTTGTGTATTCGTTTACTAGTTAATTATTAGAACTTTAGATGGCATTTCTGTCGCATAGCGTAATATTTACAATATTATTAGGCACTTCTACAGTGAATAAACAGTAAATGAATTTTATAAATAAAAACTTTGTGAAAAACTTTGTGACAAAACTTTGTGAATAAATTTGTAAGTTGTCCTGTATCAAGCTATTATTCGAAGTAAGTAATATATCTGTTATCTTTTTGTTTATTTACAATTTTTTATGATAATTGGTTTGAAGGTTAGGTAGTTTTAATATTTACAAATAACATGTGGTATTTCAACTTGCCACTCGTCATTTGATAATTTAATAAATCATTTACCATAAAATAAAAATATTTCATAAATTCGCTTTTCTAAATTTTGAATTCAAAAACAAAACTTAATTAATAATTTCTAATATTGACAAAAAACACGTGGCATTTTTATTTACAATTCGTCATTTGAGATTTCAATAAATCATTGTGCATAAAATACTAATAACAATATTTCATAAATTCTTTTGACGAAATTTTAATTTAAAAATTGGAATTTCTAGAGTTATCATTAATTTACAAAAATTTTGTATATATTTAAATTGGATTAGGTATTTTTAATATTTACAAAAAATCACGAGGAATTTTAATTTAATATTCAACATCTGAGATTTGACTATATTATTTTTCAAACAATATAAAATAAATTTATTTTAATAATTCTCTTTAATTATTTTTATTCTCAAATAACTTTTCATTTTCAGATTGCAATGCCAAAAAGAAGTTTCACTTCTGACATGTGTACTTTGTACGCACGCATGTTTTTTTTATAACATAATTTATTTAATAACATAATTATCAAGATATAAAATGGACTATGCGAATAGGACGTTTTATTGTATAGCCGATTCAAATTCCTGTGCCAATTAATGTTATTTCCACTTAAACAAACATCAACTTTATGCAAATGTAATTGAAGTTCATTTTAGACTGATTAGTGTTGTTGGAAAGTCCTAAAAAATATGAAGTTGTAGCAGAAACTGAACCTTATAATATATACATTACAGTTGTTTTTCCTAAAACTCGTGTTTGTTTACATGTTTGGGATATAAATTGCAAAGGCAGTATAGTCTCTGTCAATTTTTTTGTAGATAGTTTTTTCATTTAGTAGATATTATTTCTAAAAATTTCATTTACATCTGTTATAGTTATTAAGCAACAATTGTTTTTTATTACATTAAAAACTTTTGTTATATCTACAACACACGTTAGAATATTATATTCAAAACATAATTAAATCACGCGACAATTCATTTCAGTATTGATAATTATTGTTTTGGAGCATTTCCAATATCCTAATGAGCGTCACACGAATCCTTAATAACATGATTTAATATGCAAATTATACACAAAATGTATACTAATTCAGCAGTCTATTAATGTTCAAAATAGTTAGTGTTACCTACATTGCGCAATTTACGTTTGTTAGAATGCAAATTGTCGTTGTGAATGCGGAAATGGATGTCGTTCATAATTAATATAGCGATGATGTTTTGTTTCGTGTACCAGATGTATTATTTACGTGTGAAAGTTCAGTCAGTAGTAGTTATATGTAATCGTAGTTATCCACTTTTATAGATATCTTCAGCTTGCAGATTTAATAAACTTTTAAGTTTCCCACTGCTAGAGAATTATCTCCCGCAATTTGCTCAAGGCTCTTCTGTCTGGAGTCGCTTAAATAGAGTGAGTCAATATAATTATTAAAAAAATATCGGCCATCATTTGTTTTATTTAATTTGATGCTACAATAACCTAACTTATGGACGAATACTGTAACCTTACAGTAGTTTTAAATCGCCGTTAAGTCTGTTTATCTCTGTCACTTCAAGGTGAAAAGTACTGATAGATAGATTTTTAAATCGTCTTAAAGTTAATTTGCGTGTCAATATTCTGAGGTACGGAATCTATTTTTGTGAATAAATCTGTCCAGATAATCATAATAAAACGGTTTTTTTTTTAAACATTCTTTTAAGAAACAATAAGTACGGTATGTTAAAAAACTTCATGAAAAAAACTTACTATTATGCTTCTAATACCGGTCACTCACATTCGCACGAATACGCAAACCCACAAGTGTAGGACGACATTTGAAAATGATTTCATTTCCAGGCTGTGTCGGTTTTTTCATAGACATTAAAGTGCGTGAACCTTGTCCGAATGTTTGCGCGCATGTGAGTGTCCGGGGTAAGACTTGCTAAATAACTGGAAATGACTAAAGTAGGTACCTACCTACTTTGAAAATAATCTATTCTAATATTATAAAGCTGAAGAGTTTGTTTGTTTGTTTGTTTGTTTGAACGCGCTAATCTCAAGAACTACTGGTTCGAATTGAAAAATTCTTTTTGTATTGGATAGTCCGTTTATTGAGGAAGGCTATAGGCTATATAACATCACGCTACGACCAATAGGAGCGGAGCTTTAATGAAAAATGTTGCAAAAATGAAAATCCGTTGAAACTAAAACACGCGAACAAAGTCGCTGGGGACAGCTAGTAATGAAATATAATTTTCCTTTTAAACATAAAACAATACAATACTCAAACGTCTATATTACAAAACAATGGATGCTATTAATATCGTGTCCTCGCTATAAATTATGGTAATTGCCTTACAGATTATTTCTATTCATCTTGATAAAATATCGAAGTTAATTTAACCGATATAAGTATCGAACAATATCTGTTATTTATTACAATTTTATGTTAATTTAAACAGTCGTGATAATTATTTGCTAAGTAAATTACTTCGCGTGTAACTGTTTAAAATTATCTGATGGTATACTATGTTGTAATTAATTGAAAGTGTTGGTAAATATTGTTTGATTATCAATTAATTATTTGGCTTGTTAGTGGTGTTTGTGTAGAATGGATTAATGGATTACAGCGAAGTACCTATATCACTGAAGCCGTATCGATAATGTAAAATAATACCTACGTAATTCTATGTTGATAAAAAAACGTATTAAGTATATGGTGATGATTTGCCATGTTTTTTTATAGTATGATGTTATGAATTAATTAGCTGTTATGCTGATGATTTTCATTGAAAATTCACAAGAAACTTGAGGCCATTTAATGGTAAGTCAATACTATCATCGTTTTATATTGAATATTTTGGAGTAAGTCTTTTCACCAGGCCACAGAAGTATTTTTTTTTCAAAGTATAGCCTTTTATATTATAATAATAATAATACCAGCCTATAAATGTCCCAGTGCTGGGCACAGGCCTCAAATAGAAAACGAACAAGCATTAATCACCATGCTTGCTCATTATAAGTTGGCCATTTCAGATTCCAATTTTTTGACCGACGAGTGTTTTCCTTCACCGAGTAAAGCCTTAATGCATTAATTTTACTTTAAATAAGTAACGATTGTTATGGATTAAATGTCATATTTACACACTCTAAAACTAAAACGTTTCCACAGTAAATAACTTTAAAAAATCTCAGATGAAGAACACTCGGCCACTCCAACTCTACAACCAAAATTGTGACTTAAATCACTAATTCCCATCAATTGTTTACTTATAGAAACAATTCCGACAAGGTAATGACAGTTAACGTCCAAGGCTCGTTCACACGATTTGAGCGGGTCGAGTGGTCGAGTGCCTGCGGGTTGCGTGCATAAGGTCGCTGACTCGAATCTCACTAATATTGCCACCACTGGCGCCAGATAATTTTAAAACGTAAAGAGTTCTGTATGAAGTCATTAATTATGAAGATGCTACTGTTTACTGTACTTCAAATTGATCTGTTATTTAACTTAAGGTGCTAAGATTATTGTTAAAATGCTAAGGAGTTCCAATTAATATGAAACATATGAACATAAAATAATATTGTCAAGTAATATACCTAAGACGAGTCATCGTTTGGTAAAACCTCGAATAATCTTAAATAAACAATAAATAAATGTGGTCAACATCACATACATGGCTCTGGTCCAAAATTAAGTAGCTATAAAATCAGTAACAACGAAGGTACCACAAACACCGAGACCCGAGACAATGTAGAAAAGTGCTTGTCTATACTGACCCGACCGAGGATCGAAAACGGGACCTCAGAGCTAGCGACTCCTTGGAAACCGCGTATACGTCACTCAACCACGGAGGTCGTCAATGATAACTAGTACGTTTTGATAATAAAATCAAGTTTCAAAAACTTACCATTAAGAATTTAAAAATAATAACCATTAAAATACCACACAAAACAAAAGAGAAAGAACCAAGTATTTTTAAATTAAAATCAAATTTTGCGCTCGAACTGCTTTCAAATTTCGAATTTACAATTCGGATGCAATCCCAATAATGTCATAGTCAACAATACATTCATTCATTCATTCATTCATTTGGGGTGACATTCTCGCTTTTAATACCGACGATATTCGGCGGGAAAAAACAATAAACGTACCACAAGACACACTAAGTGTAATTTATGTGGCCGGCTCTAGATATAATCTTACAGAATCCTGCGTACAGGCAGTTCCTCTTGAGTTATTTTGTTGTTGACCCGATAATTCTGAGGAATGTTACTTAAGCAAACATCGGTATTGTTTTCCTTGTTTATTGTTAATGCAATTGCATTTCGTGTTTATTATTCAGTAAGTTTATAACTCGTATTTTTTTTAAAGTATTCATAATCTTATTCGTAACAAAAAATAAAACTGATATTGTTAAATTTGAAGTCATCCGAATAAGATGGTAGTTATACTCTCATTTTTAATATTGGAAAATAGTTCTTAATTAGGCCAGCCATTTGTTTCACTTACATTGCTTATTATAAACTATCAGCGACTAAGAAAATTACGTAAATATTTTCGATGTAGGTACTGTTTTTTTTTAATTTTTAAGTAAACTTTATATATCTAATGATAATGTATATTTTGGCAAAGGCATTTTAATATTTGTTCAGATTAAGTAAGTAGGCATAAATTAATAATAATATAATAATACCAGCCTATAAATGTCTCACAGTGGCACAGGCCTCTTCTCATATAGAGAAGGAACGAGCATTGATCACCACGCTTGCTCAGTGCGGGTTGGCAATTTCAGATTCCAAATTTTGGAATCCAGGTTTCCTCACGATGTTTTCCTTCACCGATTGTCAATGATGTCTTAGAATAATTAAGAAAGTACATATAACTTTGAAAAAGTCACATTGGTACTTGCCTATAGTGGGTTCGAACCTGCAACCTTGTGCACACAAATCCGTTCATTGAACCACTAGGCCACCACTAGACATTCACACATACATACACATAATAAATTAATGACAAAAAAAAATTGAACTAAATAAATCAGCGCTAAAGAAAACATCAATTAAGGCAAACACAATAACACTAATAGAATAGATAACTTTAAATCTATTATCCAAAACAGTGCTACTAAACATAACACTTTCGGTAGTACTTCAACCCACCCTTATACTTAAGTAAGCGTCAACGACAACCGGCGTCACTCAGTAGCTATACATCCATTCCTTTTTTGCTTTCTTTTATTCCTTTTTTTGTCGTACTTCACTTGTTGGTTTTGTTAAGAATGTAAAGGAATTGACGTCTCTATCGCGATTCGTCACGCTTTACCGTCGTCGCTATGACGATGCGATTTTTTCCGCCATTAAAACGAATATAATCCCATCATCAAGGGATTACGGACTTTATCTGTTGCGTCGAAAGTTCTTTTTTGATTGGTAAGCTTGGTTGTATGGTGTAGCTTAAAATATACAAGAGAAGTAGCATGAAGACCCCTCGTAGGGAGACGTGATGACTTAATTTCAGACCGTCCATTTGGTATGGGTGCAAGTTTGCATATGCTTTTTGTAGCCTTAGGCATTCTAGTGATCATAGACATGTTTGTACACCGCCTTAATGCAGTAAAAAAATATAAAAATCATTCCGAGTCGATTTTCGCTCGCAAATTACTTATTTGATGGCATGTGTTTAATTTTAATAGTTTGAAGAAGTTATTAAGTTTTTGTTTGTCAAGGCAATAAGTCATTCAAGTTTGATGAACTTTAAAATATGGTATTATATTTAAGGAGCTAATTTTGTTTCTATTGTTGCTCGTATTGCTTTGTATTTTTTAAACTGAACATCATATTACTTCGTTTTGAAACTTTTTGTAATTCTTCTTGTCCATAAAACAAAACCATTTCTTATGTGTGGTCGCGATTAAAAGTCGTGACATCATCATTTAAGTTTCGACTCATCAAGGATCCAGCTTAGCCCTTCGTATTTATCTTACTAACTTAACAATTTTATAGTATTTGCGTTCGTTACACAACATTTACATTTCGTTTGCTTAGTCGGATAACTTGTTTCAACTTTAACACAGGGCTGGCAGTTTATCAATTGACTCAAAAATAGAACTAGTTAAAAAAAAGAACATGCAAAATTTACAATTTAAAATTGGATGTGGTTTCTCATTTAATCATGACTCGAATTTTGATTTATAATCTAACATAAATATAACTGGTTAGCAATGATAATGACATCATTTGTTTTTTCCTGCCAGTGTTAATGCTAGAGGCATTGAATAAAAACTTCATGGATAAGAAAAAAGGTATTTGTATCAGCCCTGTTGAAACGGACGGACGTGGATTGAGACGTTAGTCCGCCTTGCAACCTGTAGGGTCCGATGTTTTATTTCTTTTAGTCCGCAACTATAATGGCTCTTTTTACTTCACCTTTTTTAGGTTTAAAAGTTTAACTTTGTATGAAGAATGCTCGTTAATTTGTTGTTGCAACCACCCGGCAAAGTTACTGCGAAATGTTACGGATGTTTCGTTAAAAATATAGTTTTTAACAAGATAAACGAACCTTTGAGAGACTTCATCCGTCTAACCGTAGTAAGTATAAAGAAAAATCCATTTGGATTTCTAATATATTTTCTTTGTGCACTTTTTCTTTATAATTACTACGGTAAAAACATTAGAGATAGTTGGTAAAATAGTAAGAATGTAGTAGAAAAGCCGGACATTTTATTAAACCAAAATATATACTTTTGCACTTGAGAACGTATTAAAGACTTTTTCGACGATAATAGGTGTTCAATTCATCGGTTTATATGCCATAAACTACGTCCATTTTTCTAATACCATAATAATAGTATCCAAATACATTTTAGGGTCATATTATTAAAACTTATAACCTTCCATACCATTACCTACAATTGTAACGACAACAGAGATTCGGACACATTTCATAAAAAAAATACAAATGAAATAAGATCCTGGCTATCTGACATTTTGATTTACTTTCCTAAAAGTCTGTCGCTGACAGTTTTGATTACTTTAACGATCTCATTATCTTCAAGGTCTTGACTTTTAACTGAAAGATTTTAGGTTTGATTCTTATGTCACACGAATTCAGTTATTATGGTAGGCAATTTGTTGTTATCGGATAAAACTGAAAGTAATAAAACTGTGACGGATAAGATCAGGAACGAGATTATATGGAGAAGAACCGGAGTGACCAGACTTAGTTAGCTGAAGTGGCAGTGGGCTGGTCATGTCTGTCGAAGGACCGATGGCCAAAGGAGCAGAATAGTGCTTAAGAGAGACTGTTAATCGGCAAACGCAGCGTAGGACGCCCACCCTTGCAATGGATCGATAACCTGAAAAAGGTGGCTGGGTCGGACTGGATACAGAAGGCAGAGGCGTTTTGTGGCGTAGCTTGGAAGAAGCCTATGTCCGGCAGTAGACCGCGTTAGGCTGAGATGATGGATAAACTTCTCCTGTCACTGACTAGTAGAGCAGATTTTTTTAATCCTTGTTGGCTAATGTTATAATTCTAACATTTGTGTGTATTTGTGTTGTGTGCCCAGTATATTTGCCGAGCAACCTTGTTATCAACCACGATTAAACTTTGTATTACAAATCGTGTTTGGGTGAGCGCCAACCACTTTGATTTAGACCGTGCAGTAAAAAATGGGTTTTGTTGTTCATGTTTATTTGTATTTCTTTGAGTAAATTCTTTGTACTCAAAGCTATTTGTATCCAAAATTCTCTAGCTTGATAAATTCATGTAAATTGATTTTTTGTTTTTTTAATTGCTTTTAGGTGTGTTTGATCCGTGCCTCGGAAAGTGAATTAAGCAGTTGGTGCCTATTTTTTTGGCACTCGTCAAGTCATTACTATTCTGACAACCAGTCTTACCGTGCGTTACTCTGTTACTCATTAAAATAGGTTGTGGAGGTAAAATAGGCAGCCGCTTCATGTTTAAAAAAAAAAACCGTTTTCTGCTTAATCCGGTAAGACTGGCTACGCAGAAGAAAACAAGGATTAAACACACTTTATACTGCCTAGCTTTTTCCCAAGCTATGTTGAGGTCGATTTCCAGTCTCACCGGATTCTGCTAAAATACCTTATTTTATGGTATGACTGCTTACCTAACTCCTGAAACCTATTTTAGTGTTTTTGGAACTTATTATTATTTTATTTTGAGCCGAATTATTTTACTGCAGTGTAAAGCCTTCGGGATTTCCTCTTTAAATTATCTTCTTTTTTATAAGCGTCTAGTTCAACCGCTGACTGTGAAAAAGGTTTAGTTTTGTTTTTTTAATAACATTGTTTTGCTTTTAGGAATGAAGTGTCTGCATCATTTCATGATTGTATTCTTTTATTTAAAAAAGCCAAATTTAAATTTAAAACCTTTACGTATGCGAAATGAACAGGTAAAGTCTGGATAGAAATAAAAATGAACTTATTTACTGCAAAAGCATGCAGTCCAGTGTTATTCTTAAATATAATAAAATTTTGATTCAAATTCTACTTATATTTAAATTATCCCAACACAATAACATTTTCATAACAATGGTTTCCGAGTGAAAACAATCATACAAACAAACAGTTTTTTTGCAAGCGCATATCGTTTTCATTACATCAAGAAGAAAAAAGCAATGGGCCAAGCGCGTTTGGTGAAAACCGTCTGGTTCCATTTATTTTTTGTTAATTAAGACAGCTGCATTATCAATCTTAAACAAAATTACTAATTGTTTGGTTCTTTTAAATAATACCGCAGACCACACGCATATAGGTACATATATACGTATGTTTGCGTAAGCAAGTTTCTTTTTAATAAATAAAAGTCATTTTTTATTAGATATTGCGGTAAATAATCTCAGTTATGAGTTAGTATTTGATGACTTGTTCGCGTAGCTGTATAATTCCATATAATATATTTTGATATATAACGATGTATTTTTTATATATTAGTGTAATAATAAACATTTTTTTTTATATATTTATTTACCCACTTTAACTAATTTAATGTTATTATTACCCAGTTTTTACGATCTATGATTTTAAATGGTGTATCTATTCTCTGTCTAGTAAACTACACGTAGCATGTAAATAACTATTATTGAACTACCGTATCTATATTATGGACCATTAATATTTTAAAAACGTATATGTTTTAAACAAACTTTTAATGACGCTACAGATCATGTAAACTCAACGAAACTTCACCCTCATTATCAAGGCGTATCATTTTCACATCCTCCATAAATTTATGGGGAAAAAAATACAACCATAACTAACTTATGATACAAACAAAACATAAACAAATCATTCAAGGGGTTAGTTATCTTATCGCGGAACCCTAAAAATGAAGGGACGTTCGCGCCGCAGGCTCAACACGTATATAATAATTATTGTTAGACAAGCATCGCACTCAAAAACGCCGACAAATCAACACACACACATTCACATGCATATACCTATAACACACAGTGAAACAAAAGCTACACACACAGGAAAATTTAAAACAGACAAACGCGCGTACGCACTTACAATCACACACACATACAAAGACTTTATTCGCGTTATAGGCCAGTCACACACACGCGTCTTAACATCATAATTACGAGCGCCACTGGCGTGCGTCGAGATGTAACGAGCTTAAGCAAAATGGCCGCCAATTTTTGTTTTTTTTTTTTTTATATACAAAAGGTGTAGGCTTAATAAGTTGATGTTTGAATGATGGATACGGATATTGAAATTATGTGGTGGGTTCACGCTTGCCTGTAATTTGTAGTAAAATAAAACTGGTTGGTTTCGAGATAGGTGTGTTAGTAATATCAGCTCTTGGCACTTGGATACTATTTTTTTTTTGGCAAGAGTTATTTCTAGCGACTTCATAAAAACTTTTTTACTTCATTCAAACACGATTTTATGAGATGAAATTAGTTTGAAATTTTGGTTATTTGCGCTTGATGACACGTTTTTAAAACTTTAATACCAATATAAGAGTTAAGTTTCTTAATAACAATTCCCCACACTACTAAATACGTAAAATTGACTACAACACCATTTCGATTTTCTATTGGACCCTGCGTGTGCCTAAAGGGGTACGCAAATACGTACTCTATTGTAATCGCTCCCCTACATTATTGCTCACACCCTAAATCTAGTACATTAGGGGAATAAGACCTAAAACTACAGGGTCCGCAATCCATATTAAAATTATAAATGAGAAAGTAACTTTGTCTGTCTGTTATGCTTTTACGACTAAACCGCTGAACCGATTTGGATGAAACTCAGAGTAGAGTAAGCTTGAATCATAAGAAAGGACATAGGCTAGTTTAAGCCGCGATTACATACACACACGCGGACAGAGCTTCGTTATCGTTTGTCTCAAATATGGATATCTACACAAACATCAGTTTATATGGTATAAAGAATTGAGAATTTAATAAATTATAATGATACAAATAATTTAGGAATACCTAAAAAACATAACAAGTAACTTCCGTCACACACTAATTAAAGTTATAAACACAAACGTCCAATGAGTTTGCTTCTCACAAGGCACGGACAAAACCATGAAGATTAAATTCGTGATAGTCCAATTATCCCAAACAAGAAGTCCAAAAATAATCAGTCAAGTCTCGACGTACCCTGTTATATGTTAATAAGGTCTAAAGAATTAAGTCCGTTCGCTACGACAGTAGCAGGAAACATTTAAGCATGAGTTAGTAAGTGATTATCATTTATTAGTGAACTAGGCGCGGTTACGTTAAAATAAGTACGAACGCTTGGAGAAATGGTAATTTTATGAATAAATTTTCTTTGGAAACTAGAAAAAAATGTCATTGGAGTTGCTTTTGTTTATAAATATTGTTCGTCTAATATCTCTTATTGCGTTTGTATTGAAATGATATGTCTAAGAAACATATAACCATTTAAAGCAATGACGCAAAATTTAGCCTCAAAATACTTATTAAAATGTAAATACAAAAAACGTTGCTTAACTCGAGAAATTTGTGCAGAGTCGTGGGTGCGTTTTGCAGGCATGAAATATCACGTACATAAACGCTGGGACTTGGAACAAATCTCGTAGGATTCCATAAATATTCCTCCCGTAACATGCAAGAAATGCATTGAATTTGTTGCTAAAGAGAGGAAATTTAGAATCTTCAGCAATTTTAAGACCAAGTTTGTAGACTGAGTTGAGAAAATTGATTCTAAAGTTTATAAATCTGATAAATATACAACTATTACAATTTATAGAAGTAAAGATGATCATAGCTATGGTAAGTCTAAAAGAAATAAAATAAAAACATCGTTGAGAAATAAAATGTACTTAATGATGAAGTAATACCAGTCAAAACAAACTAAGACAAATCGAGCAGTAACTACCCAAAGCAAATAAAAAATAAAACTAAAATTTCTTAGAAAACGTCCCGATCAGCGATAACGTCAACGTAGAAAAATAACCAGAATTAAGCGCTACTAAAAGAGTTGTCGACCAAATTAAGACCGACCAAAAAATATTACGTACAAATAGTTGATCAAGATTGTGGGAAGAATGAGTGAGTAATTATTAAAACAAGATTATTATCGGAATCGCTAAGTCTTGTCCAAAACCAGTTTCGTCCAGATTAATAACGTATGTCAGTCATTAACGCTATACACAGTAATTGCCTGGCACTATTATGATGAATTGTCCAGTTTTTGTTGGTAGATTCTCACCGGCTACTTTTTAACGCTCGAAGGGATTTCGGTGCATTAACGTAGCCACATTAGAGCAATTAGGTAAGGAATGTATAGAAATATGGTGGATGTGAGTGAAATCTATGTTGTGAGTTTAAATCCCAAAGAATATAAATTTTGAACCAATATTTATAAATTTGTAAAATAATTACTTAGCTTTTAGCTTAAATAATATTTGATCAAAGAAACTAATTGTCAGGATTAAAATCACCAACTTCATGCAAACGAAATTATTGACGATATCAACAAATCATTTCATAATAGCTTTACTCACTTTGTAGCGTAATAACTACGACCCTTTTAGCCGACAAACAATCCTTCAGAATATGATAATGTGACGAATAAAAATATCCTTTTCGTTGTACCTAATTCGTTTACGAATGCCGACGAAGTCACAAAAGAACTTAAGCCCTGTCTTATTTAAATTAGGCTCTAAAATAAATACAACGGGGCTAGGAAATGTAAGGTGTTAAACACACTGGGTGAGCGCGACGAAGAGGCGATTTCACGCGACAAAAGTGCAAAGTCATTTCTTGTTTTATGGGTTTGTACCGTTACGGTTTAATCCCTGAAGGATGATCAGCAATGCCTACACGAGCGTCTAATGTTTTACTTAAATAAACAAGTACGCTCTATGGGGCTCGATTTCACGTGGCAACTGCCGTCGGCTGGCAGGGTTCGGTTTAAATAAACTAGTGGCCTACAGCTGCACTCGCTGTTTCGAGCGACTTTTTACAGCTAGCTTTTCCCATGTTTATTTGTGCACTCGATGGGAATACACAACGTGAATTTATAGTGTTGTGTACCTGGTGTTCCATTTTAACTATATATTTCAAAATCATAGTATACGTTTTTTAGGATTTGAATGCAGGAAGTATCACAGCGCATACATGATTCCGCGCCATACTGTCAGCTTTATTTTTATAACAATTCTTCTAGTAACAAAATAAATCGAAACTATCTATACAATTAATTAACTGATATCTCCCAGTGTACAAATCACCTAAAGCTTTTTACAATCTGTGCCTCCGCTCGCGAACGCTCTCAACCAAATTGTATTATTTTGCATTTATTTTTGACAAAGCATACTTTAAAATGGAGTCGGTGGTTTTTTCTTTTTAATTTTAATTAGTATACTTAAAAATTTATTCCTTTGTGCTTGCGGGCAATGTCTTCAGTGTCTAGTCTCCGTCTTGGTAGAAAATAATACAAGACAGGAAGTCAGTGGTTTTGTTTTGTCTGCGCCATTCTTTCAGGTGTTTACCGTAACAGCTTCTTGGTCTCTTTATTGTAACTGTTTTGATTTACAAGAATGTTTTGAAGAAAATAAAGATGTAGGTATATTTTTCTAATAATATAGTAATGAGTTGTCCATAGTATTTCTTAAAGATAATAATATTTAAAGGCTAAATGTTATTTTCAATATTTTGATGTGTTATTTTCTCATCTGTATCCGTAGTTTCCCTTTTTCTATGAAGTGAATAAATAAATAACCCTTTCTGGGAACCAAGAAATATGAAAACATCATAAACTTCTATTTACTCAACCCACAATTCATAATACCGTGTTAACATCGAAAATAATAGAGTTATATTTCCTAATTTGGAAGCAATAATTCTCTTAAACTACTCTAATATGCAGGAATCTCCATTTATCTTGGAAACCATACGTTTCCACGATTAATCATTTGACCGTGAATGGTACATTTTCATAAAATAATCGTGAACACGTTTCAACACAGAATTTGTTGTAAATCGCCACACTATCGCGACTCAATTACCAAAAACTCATTTCGAATGTCGTTTGGAACGATTTATAATCGATTGGATCTAAATTTTCTATCATTTGAATTGATTTCATTCTCTATTCCGTTAGCACAAGTGTAAAATATATTTTTATAATCTTTAACGTATATATCTTTTTGTAATTTATTATTTACATCAATTAACCCTTGTACGTGGGTAACATTAACATATTAATATGTTTCGAGACCGTAAATTACAGTCCGTTGGATTTGGTCGTCTGTTTTTAAATCGAGCTAGAAATTAAGACTGATTCAATTAATAATTTTGACGTTATGTTTAGTTTTGGTTTTTTGTTCATCAACCTTTTTAGAGTTAAGTAGACATTTTAAATTATTGCTATGTTTAATTTTGTTCGTATTATCAAGTATCATTATAAGGATTAAAATCAATGGTCAATAAATAATAAATACCTTTGGTTTAAGCAATTAAATATTTATGAGTTTTCAATGATACCTCTCTTTTGCTTACGTGCTTATCCTATCTTTTAGTACTATTTCATTAGTGCAACTTGACAACATATTGATATATACCAGCGCATCAGATTTTAATTGTCGGTAACTGTGAAGGTTACATAATCTTGTGTATAATATCATAACCATAATACCCATACTTCCAAAACATTTTTCGATAATATCAGGCCAATCCCAAGATATCAAAAACGTTATTGAGATGGCATGTAGTTCGCCCGTTACCATGACAACATCATCAACAACTCCAATACACCGTGTTTTATTTGTCGTCCAACCGTGAAAATACTTTAACCTCAACAATAACCTAACCCTTTAACTTCGCACTCGGCTGTCCGAGCCAAAATAACTTCGTACAAAGCTGCCGCCTCGGTTCCCCGAACCGCTCTTACAATTTGTCGTGCTCGTTCGCTTGATATCTAAATTAGTAAGCCTCTTCTCCTTTTTGGTTACTTTTCGACGTCTCAATTAATGACGTGTAATCTCAAAAGTCTTATTCGCTGATGCTTCGTTTCGACGTCAAATGGACTGCGGCTACGGATGCTCTCAACGGATGGGTTAGCTTGTGATATGTTTATTAATTCAATGTGATTCTGACTAGTTTTATTATTAGCTAAGTACATTAATGTCTGAGCAGTGTTTAGGGAATACAAAACTGGATTAGTTAAATAAAGATTTTTATTTTTTTGTCTTGAGCTTAATAAGAGTATTTTATACAAAAATGTTTGCAATGTAATATAAAAGCAGACTAAACAGTCAGTTTTATCATACATTATTGAGAATACTGAGAATTATCTCTCCTCCTCTGTTTGATCTAAGTATTTTATATAAGTGTTATTGGAATTGATAAAAAACCGATAATATTCTCAAAAATAATCATATCATAAAATTATGAGGAATGAATAATGAATGCTACAATAACGAGATGTATATAGGGCGTCACGGAAAAACACAAGTTATAGTGTCGGATTGATAGAAAGCGTCTCAGAACAAAAGAAGCTGGATAAAATTGGGGGAGATCTTGGCCTCGAACATCCTCTTATTCGACAATTA
Source organism: Diachrysia chrysitis (assembly GCA_932294365.1). Lineage (NCBI taxonomy): Eukaryota > Metazoa > Arthropoda > Insecta > Lepidoptera > Noctuidae > Diachrysia > Diachrysia chrysitis. The sequence goes on from OW028661.1 coordinate 9,254,422, forward strand.
AAACGTTTTAAAAATTAAAAAGTGTTTCAGCGATTTCATGACTATGGCATGGTTTATTTGCAATCGTAGAGTATACATATATAAGTATAGAGTGCGCGCATCGCTAATAGCCTGTTGTGCCGAACGTAAGCAAATTTCTAGCTGTAAGTACCTACAACGCTCGTTTGATGATTTAAATTATGTGTCGTGCTACAACAGATATTCACGCGTATAATTATTTGTCCTTGTATAAGTTCATAATATGATCAAAAATCCTTTTTTATATCACCAAAAGGATTTTTGATCATATTCTCTCTCATAGGCTCTAATAACATAGTAAAAAAAAGCAAAAAGAAAATGTAACATGAAGGTATATCATCGTGTCAATATGATAAAGTATAAATTCCCATGATTCTAGTCCGTTCAACCATAACTCAAGCTATGAGGAAACGACACAATTTTCTGCCCCAGTACGTTTCAGCAAATTTTATGAACAAACAGAGATGGCCAAAACTTATTACCATACTGAATTATGCTGGCTCACTGAAATGTCGCATACAATATGACTAGGTTACATGCGACGCGAAAAATATGCGAAAATTTAAATACGACTATCAATGTCAGGATTCCGTGTGGAATTTCATGTGAGGGATTTTTGTCAGTTTGCATAGTAATATGTCCGTGTTGACTATTGACTTATAGATAGCAGTTCAATGAGTATGCAACAAATTACTACGTTATTTAATACAGCAGCGTTATTCACTATGGCGGTTGTCAACAAAAACGATTGTCGCTTTATGAAAAAACACTGTGAAAACACAAATTTCGTTTCGTCTAACATGGATGAGTAACTAAATCCACTACAACGTAGTTGGTCAACGACGTTAACCGATATTAAATTTGTGTTTTTACCGCTATTTTTATTTAGTGACAATCGCTTGGGTTATCAACTAAAGATAGCGAATAAGCCTGCAGGTAAGAATCAAGTGATTTGCAAATCAAATCAGTGAAATTATATGAAATGTCCATGGTTGCCTGAAAGGAATTCCCGTGTGCAATAAGGCCATCCTTTGTACCTCTATTTCATATATTTATTATTTAACTAGCTGTCCCCCGCGACTTTGTTCTCGTGTTTTAGTTTAACGGTTTTTCATTTTTGCAACATTTTTCATTTATGCTCCGCTCCTATTGGTCATAGCGTGATGTTATATAGCCTATAGCCTTCCTCAATAAACGGACTAACCAATACAAAAATAATTTTTCAATTCGAACCAGTAGTTCCTGAGATTAGCGCGTTCAAACAAACAAACAAACTCTTCAGCTTTATAATATTATTATAATTATAATATTAGTATAGATTTGACCGTATTCTTTTTTCTGGTGTAAAATAAGTAGAACAAAGATTATCCTCCATACTGCAAATACAAAGCGAATTGTTAAATTAATAATTTTAAGTCGTCATCGCAATGCGAGGTGTCCATTCAATGAACAGCGATACCAAAATATTTGTGTCTCGTGCGTGTTAATGCATAAATACGTCATGGTAATCTTAATACTCTTCCCAAACAACTGTTGGTAATAAAAATGATATGTTTACATATTGTATGACTTGTGTGATATAAAATAATAATACCGGCCTATAAATGCCTAGAAGGTACGAGCATTAATCACTACGCTTGCTCATTGTGAATTGGCGATTTCAGATTACATTTATTGGAAGCAAGGTTGCCTCACGATGTTTTCTTTCACCGATTATAATGATGTCTTAGAATAATTAAGAAAGTACATATTACTTTGAAAAAGTCACATTAGTATTTGTCTATATGGGGTTTGAACCTGCAACCACGTGCCACCTCTACTTTTAGGCCACCACGACTATTAGGTGTTAACTATTTTTTTTTGTTTTATATTAATAAAATACCTAATATATCTACGAAGACTAATATGCAAAAGACTACAAGAAAGTACTACCTAAGGGTAGCAAAGATTGTGTTTTGCTTTAGGTTTGTAATCCAATATCACTAAAAGGATTTTTTTTTAATATATTTTATATTTTATCCAATATGTACAATATTTGCTTAAACATAATTCTGTTATAATTTATGGTATCCTGTTCTATAAAAACAATAGTTTTAAACACAAATCAAATTTATTACTCACGCGAAATAACAAAGACAGGTGCCAAAAATTCTGCTGTCGATATAAATATTAATTTTAATATATAATAATAATATAATATCTTGGGACATCTCACACACGGTCATCTGATCCCAAACTAGGCAGAGCCTGTGCTATGGCAACCAGACAACTGATAAACATACTTATATATTTCTAAATACATACATTTATTATAGATAAATTACACCCTGACACAGATGATCGTGCTCATCACACAAAGATTCGTCCTGGGTGGGAATAGAACCCACGACCTCCGGTTTAGCAGTCAGGGTCACTAACCACTAGACCAACAGGCCCGTCAAACTCAATTCACAATTAAAACACACTATAAACCTTTCAGAATTCGCGTGACCAATAAATTTTGTTAAACCGGTAACGAAAGGGTATTAGTTTCTATTACAGAAATGTATAGCCGATTGGGTATAGGCGTAAATCTTGATCAGTGACACGCACCTGTTAACTCCATAGTAATGGGGAGAAGGTGGGTACGAATGAAACTAAATAACGCTTCTATACAGGTAATTACGAAGCCTGGCAATTACATCTAGACGGGCCTGTTGGTCTAGTGGTTAGTGATCCTGACTGCTAAACCGGAAGGCGTGGATTCGATGTTCACTTAGGACAAATCTTTGTGTGATGAGCACGGTCATTTGTTCTGTGTATGAGTGTCATTTATCTATTATATGTATGTCTGGTTGCCATAATACAAGCTCTGCCTCGTTTGTGATCAGATGGCCGTGTTTGAGTGGTCCCAAGATTTTATTATTATAAGATATATTATATTATCTAAGTCTATAGTTATACATGCATATTATAAAACAAAGTCCCCCGCCGCGACTGTCTGTCTCTCTGTATGAACGCGATAAACTCATAAACTACCAAACGGATTTTGATATAGTTTTCACCAATGAATAAAGTGATTCAAGAAGAAGGTCTGTGCGTATAATTAATTAATTTTCCTACCTGTGCGAAGCTCGTTTTTACATAAAATGTCACATTCAGAACTTTTGTCAAAATATGGATTTGTAACGCAAACTTCTGCTTATCCCTTCATAAAACAAAGTCTTGAAACCTTACATAAAATAACAACCATTTAAAACATTATCGTTATCATCATATTTTTCATGGAAATACAAATCATTACGGCGAAAACTTTGGCAGCTGCATCGCCAACACGTACGATTTTTTCTTAAATAAAATGTGTAATTGCATTGAGTACATGAAACTCAATTAACAACCGTTGCAGCTGTACTTTAGCGTTTATCGATGTTCAAGTATTTGTACTAATTAAGCTTGCTTGTAGTTCCCAAAAGATTTTCGCTGAGAAATTAAGTTCAAAGTAAAAGTTTGAATCTAAACTAAACTTAACTCTTAATCTATCTCATTTTTTTTAATGGGATAGAATAATCATCTGATCAATGTAATAGGCATGTTTACTATTTTTTTTTAATGTCCGCCTGGTAGATTATTGAATTTTATTGGACACGTATTTTTTCTTTTTTCCTGCAAACAAATAATGATCAAAATACAGAGAACGGAAATTTCGCGTGACGTCACTCCTCGCTACAATTTTTACCAAGGCGCGGCGTCATAAGCCCCCACTCCGAAACTTTAAAGCGCTGTATCTTTGTAATTTTTTATCGTTTTGATAAAAGTAAAAATACGTGTCTAATATTTTTTTATTATCTAACTGACGGACTAAATAGATTTTAACTTTTCATACCCAGGAAACATCCCTATTCTTAAGTAAACCTTTTCATATTTATGTTATATCCGTTACATTATGTGAGGTACCCAACCTATATGGCCTCTATTTGTAACGAAACTACTATTAAGACGTCATATAAATAGACATCCAAGCAGAATAAAGTTAGAAAACTCCAAACATCTCACAGCTGTATTGACGTAACTTTTGAAAATAATATTATAAAATAAATTTAACAGACAACACTTTCCATTTAAGCGAACATAATGACATTATTTAAGCAACTATTGTATAAAAAAACTACAAATTATATTAAAAGAAATAATACTTAAATAATAATAATTAAACACACACTTATCTAGAAGCTAAGCTCAAAATTCGAAACAAATACACCACTAATAATATTACCGATACTCTCAAATAGACAACTGTCACATAATACGATAATCTACTACAACCAACTGTCACATAGAATAAAGTCGATACAGCCAACTGTAACAACTCTAATAAAATTGATACTTGCATTAAAATATATAAGTTATCTGTTACATCTGACGCATTAAAAACGTCAGTTAAGGTGACTGCATTAAATATTAATCATTTAGAAGCAAGTAATAATAGTGAGCCGGAAACGTCGGTACAAAATATTTTGTTTCATTTGTTTATAGGTATCATGATTAGAAAGCTTTTTGTTTGAGAATATATGGGACGTATCACTCAAATATAACCATAGTTCTTAGCCTATAGCGATGCACAGCAGCCGCTGAAGTCTCAAAAATATTTTGTAAAAGATGATCATAAAATATTAAGTTTTTATTATACCTTTAAAGGCTATTTTTTAAATTTTTCCAAGTTTAGATAATTTTTATTCATGGAATAAAATTGACATCTGATAGATTTTGTATGGGAGAACTGTCAAAAATTCAAAATTATTTTTCGGATAAACTTTTTCGGCGTTGGAAAAATCGACCCCAAGTAATATTAATACGAGTACAAGCTTACTATTGCATCGTTGGTATCGTTGCAAGACACATGGCTAGCAGCGAAACTTTCAAGACTAGATGATAATTATGTCAACTGTAGGACATAAATAATATTTGTCCAGTAATTATTCTTTTATACAGCAGTTAAGCCGGTTGTGAAACAACCATGTGAACGAACACAATATTAACTGATACATTTATAATTAAAACGATAACAGCTTACATATTAAAATGATTGTAGATATGATTTTAAATACACGAACGCTACGCGAACTTCGCGCAAACGCCAAGAAAAAATACTATTGCAGTTTAACATGACTCTTTATATGCCTTCATGAAAAGTGATGGTACGATAACAAATAATGAATATTTATTCCGTATTTCGTCTTACTGATTATAAAATCGCATTCTTCGTTGACTTAATAAACAATTGGCATTGATCAACAATATCGGGCAGAATTAATGAGGTATTCGACAAGAAATTTTTAAAAGAACTTAAATGAAATGATTGTATTTTAATACTTATTTTAAAGTAACGGTGTATGAGTAATTGAAGTATTGCAAATTAAAGATAGTTTATTTTCTAAAAAAAAACAAATGTACGGCAGGATGTAAGTGAAATAAAAAGTAATACATATAGTAATTAATTTTATGCGCTTTGGCGAAGTAATTATTATTAAATTTAAAATGATCCCTTCCATAACATGATCTTTTTCTTTTTCTTAATAAGCCTCTTTGACTAGTGTCAGTAGTACATCTCTATCGAGGCTAAATAGTTCTGCAGCACTCGCAACTCCAGTCTCCATAACATGATACCTACATACAAATTCCAACAACAAATAAAACATCGACTTTAAAACCGAAAAACCAAGAGAAATAGCAGCTATCAATAAAGTTGTTAAAACTGTAACAAAAGACAATAATACATTGCAAAACGACACAAAGTATATTATAAAATGAAACGTTAGCAGAAGTGTCTTGGAAATTAAGTGCAGGTTACAAGATATGACACTGGCAATATAAAAAATTAATAAAACCAACGATACATGATAAAGACAACCGCTATCCTCACATAAATAAAGAACAGTCTCATCTTACAACGACTTGGCGACGTGTAAAATATTGTTATCGATAATAAAACTACAATAATTCAAGAGCAGAACGACTTTATACTGAATCTTGTCACGTATTGAGAAATTTGAGAACACCATGTAAAATAATCTTAGCCGATATAAAATAAGATCGCTTTTACGAATAAATTATAGCAATGTAAAGTATGATAAACGATGGTAAGGATTGTAATGAAACGGCATGAGGTGTACAATCTACAAGACAAGTTAGACACGAAGAATTTGAATCTTACGATAAAGTTAATAAAGTTGTTAATGAATGAGGCTCTATGAATGATGATGGAACTTGCGCGGATGAATGTACGCCTCACATCAAGCACAGCGGGTGGTTCCGACAAGTAAACTAGTATCTCGCAGTGAGGGTAACATAATAATCTAAGAATTAACGACCAAGATAACAAGGCACTTATTACTTGAGAAGCAAAGAACAATGATTTTGTAGATAAAGGTCAAGATTAAATGGCCGTCGCCATTAATACCTATGTTCATTGAACACTCACGACTCAGATGATTATGTTGTAAGGAATAATTAAAGTTCTGACGTTTTAAGATCAGGTCATTCAGTGCGGAACCTCCAACTAGTTATATTCCAACTGTTATTATTAAATTGAGTTATGAATTTTAATAAACTGATTAGAGTAAGCCATAAGCATGTCTTTTGTTTTTTTGGCTTGTTCTTGTATTAAGTCATTTATTCTGAGTTTATAGTTCTACTTATTTTTTATGTGGAATCTTTTTATGTTTACCTTTAAGCGTCCAGAACTTTATAGACTATTTATTTACGCGATAAAATTAAAGTTAATGAAGACTCAGATAAAAATAGGTACAAAAATTTTATATGAAACTTGATACTGGCTGGTATGCTATTAAATTGCCTTAACGATGATTGTACGCGGCATTGTTGTGTTAATTACATTAATAATAACGAGAACTTATAGTTCGCGTATCTTGAAAACAAATCAAAAAGAATGATTGACTTTATATTATTAACAGTTTTTGTTGGTATGGTATTTTTTTTTAAATATTGAGTAATTATTTGGTATCATTAAATTTTACAGTATTACTGTAGACATTTATGGATGTTTATATCAGAAACTTAAGTTCTTGTTTCACGTTTCCACTACATTAATTCAGGCATATAGACTTTAGAAAATAATACTCCATCAAGAGCCAAGTCAATTTAAAAGAATCTGCAATAATAATGATTTACTTTAAAACAACTGTAACAAAATACCACAGAAATAACATTATTTATAAAGGAAATGAACTAGATGAATTAAAAAAGACAATCAATCGTACAGATATGATTTCATTTGAAAAACCCGTAGAATTCCAGACTTACAAAGCACGCAGGTATTATTATGAACTTAATGCCGGGTTGGCGACAGGTGACAAAAACTGTTATGAATGCCGGACTGAACTCGGTTTTTGCCTCGAACCTGTCCTGAATGCACGGTCCACACTTAAGAATGCAGTAGCACTGAGCCGGTGGGATGTAAGAGACTGTGATTTGGCCAGAGGAGGAGCGATTTTATTTATTTTTAACTCGTTTATCTACTAGTTTTTGACAACGTCCTTCGTTTGCTGCAGAGTCATTTTTTAAAGTTCAAATCCTACTGTTTTCAATTGAAATAAAGGTACGCAATGACAGAAAAAAATAAAATTAATTTGGAAGCGAATGGGTTATATCAGACTCAGAGCCCTTTAATTTTTTCATCAGCGATGGGGGCTAATGACTTCATGCTTTTGCAACAAATGCAAAAAATTGTGAAGTCATGCGATATTTCAAATCAATGATTCGTCGTGAGGTTTAAATACGTAAAATAAGAAAAAATACGTGACTAATATTTTACTGAGTGACATTAAAAAAATATTATGCATCCACCCCATTCTCTAAAACCTTTATTTTTTTTTACTTATACTGGTACTATAATAGTTCCTTAGTTTTCTTATTTCCAATCGCTTTCATTGTATCTTCATGGCTCTACCATGGTGTAACGTTACATAAAAGCCCTGTTACACTCACAATACTGTCGCCGCTACCGCCATCAGCCTTATCAACTGTATTTCCTACTTCATTATAAAAATCAATAACAAGACAGTTGTACAGTACCGCTATATGTTATATCTATTTACTCACCACGAATCTGTCACAAAAGAAATTTGTCGAACAGCATCCATCATCAGATATCAACAAGCACACAAAATCACAGACTTGCACAGGACTGACAAGTTTTTTTTTGGGAACCTTGTCTAGTTTTCCATCTGTTATCGGCTGATTTTGGGAAACAGTAACTTCACTGTTTCTGAAAATGTAATCGTTTTCTTACTAGTAGCAAAAATTAAAATAGAAGACCAAGATATAGTATTACAGTATCCAACAAGAACTTTTAAATTGAAGAGGAAGAATGCTCGGTCATTGAGTATAGAAAGAATGTTTGAGAACTGATTCCACAAGTTTTTATCTACCTCCAGTGATACAGTCATAATTATAGCCATGCTACGAGGCGTTTCATTTAATTCTCTTTTTATAACGGTTCTTTAATTAAAACACAATCAAGAATGTATTCTTAAACGACACAAGCGTCAACGATGACAGAATTTAAATAAACACTCATTTAGAACTAGCATATTTCTATCAGCGTCATATTCTTAAAACCTGCAAGTAATCATTTTGTGTGTAACAACAATATAATTTCCTGCATTAAACGTTTATGAATAAAGAAAGAACATTAATCTTGTAAGCAAACATCGAATAAGATGATTATCTCGAATCATCGGGTCAATATCTTGGTTTGAGATCTCAATGTACGCACAATATGCTTAATTGCATCGGCGTAGCCTGATGTTAATCGTAAGCTCGTATTAAAATAAAAGTTTATGCACATTCGAGATTGTGAACACGTGTATCGGTGTGTTTATGTGTGTTGCAATCAGGTATAACATGAACCTTAACGATGTTTTTATTGTTTATATTATTAGTTTTGCTTGGTTTTTGTCGTAAATGTGTTTTATTTCAAGCATTAACTAAGTCTCAGTCTTCGATTAAACACTCGGTGTAAGTTTAGTATTGCTTACATTATCCATACAGTACCTATCCACCGTTATCATATAACTATTTAAATCTGGGCATTAGCCTAAGGCTATTATATCTTGTAGTAACAAAATGTTAAGTATTTCAAACCTGTAAACTTGATTTTTGTTATATAAAACAACTGGTGCCATTATTCTAGATGCCAACTATCATTTGTTGCAGGCTTGATAACTATTATTCTATTGATATTTTTATTAATTATGGCAAATAAAGATATTTTGATTTGATTTTGAATAAATAAAATCAAACGCATCATGAATATTTAATTGCAAATTAAAATAAACAACATATTCTACTGTTAACTGAACAAATATGAGGTTACGTTGACACTGCACATAAAACAAAATGGATCCATATTTTAGGAAGTCGCAATTAGCTCATCAGTGCATTGAAAATAAACCAACCCTTTGATGTTAAGTGTTTACTATCCCATCAAAACGCACCCCTCGTTATAGTAGTCAAAATAAATTCTCACATCTCGAAAAACATTTTGAAAATCATCCACATTTGTTCCCAATTATATCGTTGATGTACACACTGAGAATGGTACGGATGTCTGTATGGTAATTAATATCTCCTGAACGTTCTTTCAACACATGTTGGTAGCCACGGATTTATTGCATAACTTTGTTTTTTTTGCTGACTCCCTGTCTTGGTGATGTATTGGTCATATCCTTTGTGACTTGCTAAATTGTTGGCTGTGGTTTTCTTTTTTGGTATTTGCTAGTTAGCAAGTTTAAATAGAAATATAAAAGCAGATATGTTTATAAATGAATACGAATATCCGACAATGTGTCCATTAGTGTTTAAGGTAAAAGAGAGTGTTAAAAAACAAGATTATGCAGCCGAAATCTATCATAACTTATTTATGTGCGTCGCGTGTGTTTGTCCGTGATGCGGCGTGCAGCTCTACGGCTGTCCTAACGGCACGCCGCAAGCTAACCGGAGAGGTTGACTGGCCGCAAGTCAGTGCGCTGATATCATGCGGATTCATATAAAAATAGAAGAAGGTAAGGTGTGCTGTAACAAAACGCCGCAAACCAACTAGAGCGGTTGACGGCTGGCCGCAAGTCAGTGCGTTGATGTTATGTAGTTTCACGTAGTGTCACGCCGCAAGCTAACCTGAACGGTTGATAGCTGGCCGCAAGTCAGTGCGCTGATAATATCATGTGGTTTCGTTCTGCCACAGCGGTATGCTGCACACACTCTGTTGCTTATTTTTATTAATAAGACCATAAAAGTTAATATTTACCCTGTTAATTAGGTTTAAAGAAAAATTATTTCTTTATGTATTATTACCAGTGCTTCTCTGCGTCAAATAGTTATCAGCTACATAAAATGACTTATCATCACTTTTTCAACCCTACCTTATTCCTTAGATAACCTTTAAGACTGGCGCCTACCATCTGATGAAGATGTACTTCTATCTGAAGATACGAGTAAAAAGGACTTCTAAGTGGATATCGAGTGGTTCTGTTGCCGGCATAGTGTTTGTTAATTATATTACAGCGTTTATCTGTAATTTTATGGGAAATGATAACAGATTAAGGCCCTTCGGAAGTGTTTTAATAGATTTAACGGTGAGTTATGTAGACCGCAGTAACTGGATTGGACTGATAGGTAGGTGAAATTTAGTTTTTATAAATAAATCTGTAATTTTGTTTCAATTCGCGTTAATGTTATAGTTATGAAGAATTATCGTTTCTAAACAAAAAACCTTACTTTTTTGTAGTGTTATCTGTGTCTGAGGAATAATTTAAAATTTTTGAGAGTTCTCTAGACAAAATTTGACATTTATCAATTATTTGGCTTTAAAGAAACCCGCCATAAGAACGTTAAGCATGGCTTAAAATTTACACTGTAGTTATTAGATACAATGTTAATCGTTGAAATATATTTATATAATTATTATTTTTTAGTCACGTTCAAGACAACGCACTTAAAATTTTGAAAGTAATCCCTTCAATTTCTAATGTCAAAACATTCAAAAGGCAAATGCAAAACCGACGATCAAATGAATATTCTACATTAACACTAATTTCAACCCTCAACGAAATATAACCCTAATGTCCATTTTTAATTACAAAAAGGCCCGCACGTAATACCCAAACTCAAATACAGACAGAAAACAAACATACCTTTTTTTAGGCCGGTGACACATCGAGCGTTATCTAGCTGGCGTTAGGCGGCCGACACACTCGCCAGATAATGGCCAACCCAGTCAATATTTGAAAACCCATCAGTGACAACGACAAAATGACTTCTACACTTTACTAAGACAATTTCAAAGTAAACAACCCAACAAAATAAATCTCATCTCTATAACTTAACAACCAAAGTTCAAATTTCAATAATTCATGCTTTTACGTGTGCGTGTTTGACTACTTGATCCATTAGGCATCGCTTTGAGTATTAAAAATAAAAAAGATCACGTTGAAAATGTCTCCGGTAATGATTGCTTCGGAGTATATAATAGATATTTTTATGTAAGTAGCTTAAGTAGGCTGAGAAAATATTTTGTATAAAGAATCTTTTCAAAGTAAAAGGCCACTCAATAATGACAAATTAACTTCTGACCTCAATAAAAAAGTATTAAAGAATAGACAATAACTTTGTTATAGAGAATCGGATGAAATGGCTTCAGAGTTTATTGTTTGCATTTAAATTACTAGACTTAAAATTTTATTGTCTTTCAATATATATTTTTTTCAAATTTTATAGAAAGATTTTTATGTCAATTGAATTTCTTAATTTATTAATTAAACATTTAGATTTAATTAATGTTTTTTTTGTTCATATCAAAACTCTTTTGTCGTCAATGATGAAAACGCAGATTAGGTGTTGCTTAATTATTATTTACCGATAGCTTAAAGCAGTGTATGAATAACATTATGGTGAGGTGTCACTAATTAGTAATTATGTTAATTAACTACTTATTTGAAAGCAAAGGTCACGAGGTTATGAGTCGGGAATCATTATGACCAATTTTTTAAAGTATCTTTAATTTATTCTAAGTATTCTCGTATCTAATTATTTCGTTTTGACGGCTTAATATCTATATATATAGAACAGTAACTCTAATAAAAATGGTAATGAGTCAGCTGTTACTCTCTTAGTAATCCACAATATGTTTGTACTAACGGCAATGTTTCTTTAATATACATTTCAATCATATTAACATTCTCAAACTGACACCTAAACTAATAAAATATTGGTGCGGTGACGCCAACTTCAGTTCGACTCGCGACACCACCACCGCCGCGTCAGCTCATGATTAAGGAGTCCTATTGAGTCTGAAACTAGTCGGGCGAACCCGACAATATGCGTGAGTAAACCATTTTGTTTTAAGTAATTATGAATACTCCTACGAAAGTTATTATATAAACTACTAGCTGTCCCCCGCGACTTTGTTCGCGTGTTTTAGTTTCAACGGTTTTTCATTTTTGCAATATTTTTCATTTATGCTCCGCTCCTATTGGTCGTAGCGTGATGTTATATAGCCTATAGCCTTCCTCAATAAACGGACAATCCAATACAAAAAGAATTTTTCAATTCGAACCAGTAGTTCCTGAGATTAGCGCGTTCAAACATACAAACAAACAAACAAACAAACTCTTCAGCTTTATAATATTAGTATAGATTAAAATTAAGAAGAATACAAATTATCAACAAGACTTGCACGTTCAACATTGAAAGCACAATAAATTTCCAAACAAGACAAACTCATACTAAATAAAGATTAAAGTATTTAATCAGTTCGTTCCCGTTGTTTTAAAAGTTTCGACATGACTTATATCTCTTAAACTTTTCGTTAAATTAACGTTAAGAAAATAAGAGGAATTTAAGAAAGTGAAACAAATTAAAGTCTTGAAACTTAGGCCACAAATAAGAGCTGACAATTCCTTTCCTGATTTTAAATAAGGTTAGATACCAGTTTCATGTATAAACTTAAAATTAAATTGATTTTACTTGATTAAGATATACTCAGGAAAAGAGAGATGTACACACAGCAAACTAGATAGGTTTGCAGGTCACACAATATAATCTCACACTCGCTCACTCACATCGATTTTTTATAACATATTAAGCAGCTTATGTAAGTAGAATATAATATGTAATAAAAATGTTAGTGTGGCCTGTAAACCTATTTAGTTTGCTGTGTGTACATGAATAGATGTCGTTGTATTATCTCCTGTGATAGTTTTTTTTTTAATAAGAGTAAAATATCACCGGTAAATAAAAAATATGACACGTATTTTTTTTTTACGTAACTAATCTTACGACTGTATATTGATTAGAAATGTCACCGTTTTAGTTATTTTGTGGAAGCTTGACTCCATAACCCCACACTCTAGAACTTTAGTTCACTTTATCTGCTTAGTTTTTTCTTATTTTGAAAAAGCAAGAAATACGTGTTCTATATTTGTTTTATTATCTAACTGACGGACTAAATAAATTTTGTTTTTTTCATACCTATTTATCTACCGTATTAGGTATATTATTTGTATTTAAGTCTGGTCGGAGTCTTTTTATTACCATAAGTTTTTTTTATTATTTTAATTATTTGTTACGCATTAACGCATGCGGAGCGAATATTTGTAATTAAATACAAATAATAGAAGGAAAAACTTAAACCTCAGGCAGGACTCGAACCTGCGACCACTGGCTTGACGCGCCAGTCGCTTTACCAACTAAGCTACCGAGGCCACTGCCTGTAAGTTTAAATTTTGCCTTCTATTTTATTACGTCTTTTTAGGGCGACGTATGCGACATCTAGTGAACCAACCTTACGGTTTGGCTTTCACCGACACTGATTAACAATCTGTTAATTCAGATGTCCGAGAGATGATGCAGCCCAATTACTTATTATTTTAATTATTTGTTACGCATTAACGCATGCGGAGCGAATATTTGTAATTAAATACAAATAAGTTTTTTTTTTAAACTGCTTTGTAAGAGTCTAATTTTACCTACATACTTATTTAGAAATTACTTAACCAAATTACTTTCTTAGAATGGACGGTAAGTATTAACATGTAAAATAGTACCAATAAATTTCTAAATTAGTATTAACAACTTACTTTAACTCTCTTTAGTAGAACATGAACTCGAACTTACCTGTAAAAACAAAGGTAAATGAGATTAAACAGAACAATTATAGAAAAACATCAACTACTATCGCTACATTAAAAATTGACAGTGCATTAGTATTATAGCATTTTAAGCGTAGGTGTGGGATCAAAGAGAACATTATGCGTCTCTTATACCAAGATAGTGGCGGCATAGACGCCTATACTATACGGTAAAAGATTACAATTTTATTTACTACTCAAAAACGTTTGATAATCTATGTCTTAATTAACTAAGCGAGAGGCAACCCTGTACCATGAAACACATACGTTCCACCTTTAAGTTTAACGAACGAAAGCAAAACATTCAAAATTCAACCTTAAGTTTAAAGATGGTAACGTGCAGTTTTGAATGGGAAGTTCAGCAATGATAAATTGTTATCGTCTATCGTTTAAAGTTCGTTAGTAAAGGTCCTCTTTACATGTGTTGCGCCGGCAAGCAATATTCATTTGCTTCGGGCTGATTTGATTAGAACTTATTTTTATAAATACCACAGCACCACGCTTTATTTTGATACATGTGAAATTAAAATTCTTTAATAAAGCCTTCTTTAATTCATAGGATAATACGATCGTAAAATTTACATTAAATCTTTAAAGGAAAAGATAAATTTTATTTTAATAAGTTCCTTTATCTGAGACGATCGGTCCCATAAATTGGAGCGGGATCTTTCCAATTCAAAATTTAATACGGGCACATAAAACAAACAGATTGACAAAGTACTGTAGTTGTAATCCTCCTCACGGAAATTTATTAAGAGGTATTCGTATCAATCACAAAAGGTAATCCTGTTTGGTCATAAACAATCTTAACGGTACGGGTTTGTGGAAGCGGACCGATTGCTAAGCGTATGACACGTTTACATGGTCACCTTAGATGAATAAATAAGTGAACTATAGAGTGATGGAGTATGAACTGTTGGCACTATTATGAACATGTATAATCCTATAATTAGTGTCAAAACAGAGCGCACCGTTTTATTAAAACCATCTCAAAACCTAATCTACAGGTGCTCCACGGGCTCCATCATACGCCTGGCTATGACACCTACATATACACAACCACGGCTTTGTTCACTTTCTAAACCCTGTCATTCCCCTCAAATATAATCAGACCTAGTTGGGATCCACAACTACAGAAAGACTCATCAATAATGTTATAGTAATACACAATATTAGATACCCTAATAATATCGAAACCGTTGATATTATCGCACGTACGTAGGTGTCGCACGGAAAATCACACAAATTAGTAAACGAAAGCAGTAATTTTTGCTAAAAATGCGCTTACGCTGACATAAGGGGCTACCAAACATACGCACGCTCTATGCTGGTCTATGTTTACTCTATGATTGCGACACAATAAACCATACACCCAGTACGTCACACCAATTGTGAGTGTGTGTGTACACAGACACAAATAAAAAAAAAAATGTCTTTTCTTAAGCAAAACGAAGAACCAGAACGAACCAGGCATTAGTAGAAACAGTCATGCAATAATCGTCCCAGTGTCACCTTAGCGTAAGATACCTTAAGGTTTGTAGAAAAGGTAAGACTAGGATTTACGCAGGAAGCTATACGCTATAATGAGATTGTTAGGTGAAGACGTGTATGACCTCAGACCACCCTGAGGTGGGGCCTGCGGGTGACGGGGAGGGCACCTCACACCCGATCAGCTGACATGCCCTGGAGGATACGGACACAAAGTCCCACGTGTCCGTCTTCGGCATGAGTGCGGGGTAGGCATTATACACCTACCCCTCTAACAAGGGTCCCGCCGGAGCCCCGTTAGCATGCTTTAGCGAACCCGGGACTCTAGGAAAGGCAAGGAAGGGACCGAGGTGTTTTTAGTAGGTGCAAGTCCGACCGTTTGAACTCATTAGATTTTCACCTCGTAAACAAAAAGACCAGCAATTTATACGTATCAACTCGTCTTGGCGTTATTTTACATGAAAATGTTTTTGGTGCGATATAATAGTCCACAACTCTACACACAAAAACAAAAATATTTTCTATGTAATAACGGAGTTAGTTTCGTCAACACCATGCATCAACGTCAACAACTTAAACGTAACTGTCAAACACTAACGAACACTTATGCGCCTGCGCATAGAGGTGTAATGTATGTGTATTGTGAAATATTTACAAAGTGCGCTTTGATATCCGTGAGATTAATGTGTAATGTGTTAGACTAATGAATATTGTATTTATAAATGCATTTAAAATAATATAGATGTAATAATAAAGTAAAATTATAGAGTTCGAGAAAATGTATTTTGTTTTATGTAGTTTTTACAGAACACCATAACATTGCATATAGGTTGTTTTTGTAATGTATGTTTCTTAGCTATATCTATGATACAACTGACAAAACGGATCAAAACTTATAAAATACTAGCTGTTGTCCGGTGCGCTTCCCTTTACCTAAAAAAAAAACTTCAATTCCTGTAGACCTATCTATACTAATATTATAAAGCTGAAGAGTTTGTTTGTTTGTTTGTTTGAACGCGCTAATCTCAGGAACTACTGGTTCGAATTGAAAAATTAGTTTTATAGGATAGTCCGTTTATTGCGGAAGGCTATAGGCTATATAACATCACGCTACGACCAATAGGAGCGGAGCATAAATGAAAAATGTTGCAAAAATGAAAAACCGTTGAAACTAACAAAGTCATGAACAAAGTCGCGGGGGACAGCTAGTAGTTCATAAGATAAAAATCACTGCTACAGTGCCACCTATCCGGCACCAACGTGACATCGGAGTGGTTAAGTTGTCGTTTATATTTGTACAAAGTTTCATATCAATTGGGCTAACGGTTCTTTAGGTGAACATACAGTCACACGAGCACTAAAATTGGGCAATTCTTGGAAATTTCTATACAAATTTTGTATTGCCAATCTTTGCTAGGTGTTTCCGGGATATCATTTTTACAATATTAATATGAAAATGTCAATCGTTCTTTTTTCTTATCAGTCAAACTATCAACTAAGCCTATCGTGGTCCACTGCTGGTCATAAACCTCTCCCAAGACGCGGTACAACACCCAAGCCTCGGCCTAGCTACGTTCTTTAGGTCGTCGGGCCATCAGGCTATTTCGTATGGTAAGAGCAAAATATTTGTGATCAATGCTTCCTTAAAGATCCCTTATTTCTTCTTTCATCTTCCAAAGCTTAACGACATTATTAGATTTGCAAAGTGATGGATTAAAACAAAACACGGAGGAAAAAAGTCAAGTGTTTGATCAAAAACACACGTCCACGCGGACAGAGCTGCAAGCGACAGCTAGTATATTAATAACATAATATATTCATCTAACAAATCTCGAAATAATTTTACCTTACTTTGCTTAGCAAGCAAAGGTAACCCTCAGAGCCTGCATCTATGAATACATAATATTAAACGTCAAACAGACAAATGTCCGAAACATGAATTGAAATCGCAACACTTGTAAATTATTTAATGTCGGACGTAGAATGATTAATGTATAAAATGGAAGATACTAATGGATTTTGTATGAATAAAATATGGATATTAGTCGAGATAGCTCTATAGAGGTGACGTAGTTCTTAAAATAAATTAATAGTTTGCTCAAAAAACTGTAAAAACTTTAGAGAGAATAAACAATTAGTGAGAAGAAAACTTATGCTTTGCTGTGAAATAAATAAAATGGAACTACGAGCTATTTTGAGTAAAAGATAAGTCTAACTCCGGTTTCTGAAAGGCTGATCAATTTAATCTTTTGTCAAATCAACTGATCACGACTGTGATTGGTTGACCAAAAGACAAACAACGAATCACAGCACTTAAAACCGAGCATTTAAAACCGGTGATCAACTAATTTTTGTATGGATCAGAATTTGCCTTTTAGAAACCGGACGTTAGTCTCTTTTAATGTACAATTTTAATCCAAAGACAATTTCATTTCAATAAGTTACTTGTAGTATAATACAAAATTGATTTAAAGATAAAATAATTTATTCAAAAGATACATACAAAGATAAAATATCCATTAGCCGAAAATTTATGTTTACCTAAATCTTGTGTTCCGAGAAAACGATTTACTGAATATCATACAACCGATGGCTTCAATATATTGAATACATTACTTTCGATTAGATTCAAAGTATAATTTTAGGAATAAGTTGAACTCTGTCTGTTAGTGTAAATATATATTATGTAACATGAGTTAGTAAATTCTGTCTGCCTACGTAATTAAAAATAACCACCTGTTTTTTAAATGGTTTATTTAGTGTGAGATCTTTTCCCAGAAGAAGGTAAAAATCTTGAATTTTTTGAATAACCATTTCATATGAGGAAAAGTGCGCTTAGACGAGCACTAAAATTAGGCAATTCTTGGAAATTTCTATACAATTTTTGTATATCATACATAAACCAAATTACTAATATTCGCTAATTTGTTCATGTAAACGTACTGTAAAAGTAAGTATTTATTTTAATCTCACATAAGGGAATTTAACCCCAATCTACACATAACATTCCTCAATTCTCGTCCAAGTCGGACATTATAACAAAACGTTTAAAAAACACGAAGTTCGCAGATAAGACATGACATCCGACTCACGACAGTCTAGGAATCCAATGCTGCCGTCTGAGCTGACACAGTAATTTTGGTTAACGTTACTGTGTTATATAAATTGAGAACGGCTAGCGTGTTTTTTAGTTTAGTAGACATAGAAGCAAAAATACCAAGTAAATAGTATTATTAACTGTATAAAATTACTCAGAATATATTCCTAAGAGAATCAAAAATAATTGATTTTACTTATAGCATAATAATTCCATTCTATTTATTAAATAAAATAAATCACGGCACAAAAGTAAAAAGATAACTCAAGTAATGGTAAAATCTGTTCATGGATCTTCAAGTTTTTTTTTATAACGAATGCACTGTAGAATCAAAAACGGTTTAGACCAAATCGGTGATTTATGCATATTCCTATTTTAAATTAACTCTTGAAGTTAGTAAAAAACTTCAGTAAGACTGACACCAGAATAACTTCTAGTTCGGCATCTACTTGAACAACTGCAACCCAAAGTAGAGGTTATGAAAAACACTTATACAGAAATTTCTAAAATTGAAATCTAAGAATTTCAATGAAATGAATTTTGAAATGCCTTTACAGATTGTAATAAGGCCCCCAGTTACGACATAAAACGTTTTCCATTTCAAGACAAATTTAACAAAGGAGAATCAATTCTTAGATTTATTAAATTCAATATAGCTAGTTATTTTAATTACTATCTCATGGCAAACTTAATTAGAATCGACAATACTTTATTAAAGGGCCTTACACTTCTTAAAGGGTTTATTTCATTTTGACTTTCAAAGGAAAAAGACTATTAGGTGAATGAGTAAGATTTATGATGTTGCACTGAAGGTTTGTTTTGAATTACATTATATTGATCTAAATGTAGGTATAGGTAGGTATCGGTAGGTAACTTTGGCAAATGGTTGACTGGAAGAAATTGTCATGTGCAATAAGTCCGCCATTTGTACATACTAGGTACCTATTTCTCTGTACCATATAATAAATGTATTTAATTAACATGTTTGTGTGCAATAAAGAATCAATAAATGAATAAGTAACGCTTCAATTAATTAAACAAAACCACTGCGTTGTTTCTAATTTTTGCTCTCATAAATAAATAAATATTGTTATACCAAAGAAAACTCTGTAAAAAGATTTTGTATATAGTATTAATAGAGCTAAAACCCATAAAGTAAATTGATGTCTAGTTACTATTATTAATAATAACTCACCAAAACAAAGGCATCTAAATTCACCGTTGCTATATAACCAAAAACTCGAACCACGAAAATATTTATCGCGTCTATCAATACCAACAAAACAAGAAATCGAGACATTTGATCGATCGTCAGATAGGCCATTAGAAAAATTGCTCGTTCCATTTCTGACGGTCGTTAAAAAGGAAAAAAGAATAAACGACACGGAGGAGCAACAAAATGAAGAAATTAACTGGGAATCGGTAAAACTGACTTGAGATAACTTAATCGTGGTCTTGCATGAACCGGTTTGGTTGGGGTCACGTCGGCCTGTTTGAGATGGTGAGCCACGATGATTGTTTTTGATGCGAGCCTCATAAAACACGCCTGTTCCTTTGTGATTTCTGTCATTGTTGGTGGGATTCTTTTCGGTGTTTTAAGGATGTGCTTTTGTGGTGCTGGTTTGGGTTGGTCACTGGTTTTATTAATAAAACTATTCATACCGATAGAAGTAATAACAATGATGTTTATACTATTATTACTGTTATACTGTTACGTTACTGTTGTACTAAGCAAATCAAAATAATATTGAGTCAAAGAATGCAATAAATAAACAACAAATAAATAATGAACAACCAAATATTTTTTGTGAAATGTCTTAGCCAAGCCACTGATTAATTTCCTCAGTATTCTTGGAATGTGGGTACAAAAATATGAATGAATATCGTACAAATAAGAAACAGTATTTCGACTTAAACCAAATCATATTAGAATCAGAATCAAAACATTACGAAAACCAAAGTAAGTAGAAGGCTTATGTTCCCAATCGAGTCATCAAGAAAAGATTTTAATGCACACATAAAAATCAATTGAGGCTGTCCCATTAAACTTCGCTCAAGCCAAAAAGGACAGGATAAAACTGATATTTATTATCCATAATATGTAAAAACCAAAATTTATTGTAAAGCTCAAGTCGGGACTTTATCGACCGATCCGAAGGTGAAACGTCTGAAGTACACGTACGTGAGACGACTAATGGATTAAGATCAAATGATTTTTGGGACTTTCACTTAAAGATTTTGAATTATGTATGTCAAAATTGCCTTCTGAAAATCTTGGTTAGAGTAATCTGTTACGTGCTCGTGTATTTTATATGGATTTCAAGCGAAATAGAGTTATTAAGAAAGTGATGACTTAGGTTTTTCTAGCACGTCTTTAGTATATTTATCAAGTCTGACATTTTAATCAGAAATGGCTTTATTTAAATTGACATCGTTGGTTACAATTGTTTTTATCTGATACTAATTCACTCTAATAACCATTGCTCTTCTTTTATCCGTTATCGGCACTACAAAAACCCTTTTGAACGAGTAGGTCAACATGTTCTTTCTTTTGTCATGTTTTTGAAAGAATACTCGTAAGAATATTCGTAAGTTATTAACTAACTTTTTTTTCCGGGGAAGTCCTCATGGACTTCCTCTGCCCACCAGGGTAGGCGGAGGGTTATGCTGGACTCTTACCGGCTATAACCACCGGAGTGCTTCTCCCTTCCCCTATACTGGCAAATTACCGCGATAAGTTATTAACTCCCTAGTCCAATTCTAAAACCAATGTACTAAAACAACACCTTTATCAAGAAAGCCAGGCGTGATGAAGTGAAATACGTGAATATGTATTCAATATTCTAAAAACATTTTGTCTAAGGTGCAAAATACATCTGCCATGAATTATGTTGTCTAGCAGCGATAAGTCGGCAGCGTGGTCTCGCAGCGATATTGGGTCGCCTCTTACTCACACTGGATCACGAGCTGTGATTGGTGCAAGTTATGAACTTATAGCAGCGATTTAAATATTTATAGAAGCTCCAAAAATAGTTTTCTTTTTAAGGTTTTGATGTATAGATACTATAAGAACTATAAAACAAAAGAAGAAAGTAATAATTACCTTATACCTTGTCAAATAGAGTTTTTGGATGAAAAGTATATTTTTAGTTGTCCACGATGACCTAATATTTATAGATAGATTGTCATATAATTTTAATTTCCTTGACATAAAAGTCATTCAAGAATCAGAACAGTGGTATTTTTATTAATTATTTTACTCATAAGTGTTTATGTAAGTTTCATGCACGGTTGTCTAAAATTATTGATATCGGTAATTATTGGTATTCTGAAATATACCAAACTGGGTTTATGTGTGTGTGTGTATTTGTGTGTGTGTGTGTGTGTGTGTGTGTGTGTTTGTGTGTGTGTGTGTGTGTGTGTGTGTGTGTGTGTGTGTGTGTCAGAAATTTGAAACTTGTCAAGTGTCACTTAAACACATGAATCAGTCATGTGTTTAAGTGACTGATGTGTGCTATAAGGTAGATTGTTATCGTTCCCGGTGCATCGCTTATCAATCACACCAAACCAGGTTGAGACGAATTATTATTTTTATAGTCCGCGGTTCTAGATAGATTGCTCGTAATTTGAGGCTTTTACGGAACCGACATCGCCGGCGACTTTATTAACTTCGAAATATGGATTCTGACTCGTTTTATAATTTTTTTATTGATATTAAGTTTCGATTTTGTGTCGTTTATTGCTATTTCTGTTACTTAGGTATTTAAACGGATTATTAGAAAACATTAAGGTTAACAGCTTTCGATTTTTCTAACTTAATATGGTTTTTGGTTCTTAGTTTGAACCTAGTCTATGTTTGGGCAGATACTTAAAGTTAAGTCTCATAAGCTACTTTAAAAGTATTTTAGAGGAGATAACTAAATGAACTAAAAAATAATTACTTTTCCCACACCTTGTATTTACTTGAATTCTTAATTAATTTCGTTGCAAGCTTCAAGACATTTAAATGTTTTCTTGCTTTTGCTTATGATTGTTTTTGATTTCGGAATAGTAGTAACAGTGTCATTTTAATTCTGTCATTACTGAATTTAGTCAAGTGTAATCGCATTCAGTCTCGCTGAATTAAATTTTGTTTTTTATGTAAAATGTTTACTAGCAATGTGGGTGGAATTCACATTACTAGCAATCTTGTTAACCCCTTCAACTAAGCTAAATATGCTTGTGTCTGGAGTGGGTTCAATGTGTCTTCTGTGACTTCTTGATCACAAGGCACCCTAACCATTAGGCTATTGCCGCTTCAAATTATATTACTATGATATGGAAGCACTAAATACAACTTGGCTGAGTTTAGACGTCTTAATTTAGAAGCACTTTTTTTTCTTAATGAGAGCTTACGTTATTAATTTAACCGCCAGGGGCGCTAGTCGCACGCAAGGTTATTAGTCATAGTTTTTGGTGAGTTTTGACCAGCTTTGACAGCTGACGCGCCAGAAACGCCAACTGCTGAACGCCAGTCTAAACTCAGCCAAGTGTAATCAGCGCTTAACAGTGATCTGTTCATGGTATTCTAGTATAGATTAGCTAGGAATTTAAAAGAAAAGCATGTGTGATGAGATAGTAACTATATATATTCATATACAAAAAAAACCCAGATTAAAACTCAAAAAATGAGTGATGCTTCCAAAAAATCATATCAGAAGCTAGTGGTAGTCTAATTAATAACCATATAGAAAGACCGATCACCGCGACTTTATGACGCCTTCTTATCACCTCAAGTAGCTTGTTATTTGACTTATCATTTTGTAAATAAGGGCAGACAGGACATTAGCGTGGAGGATTTTGAGTGGGCTGATACGAAGATGGATTGGGTTTATCATTTTGTTTGGTGATGACGGTCTGTTGTTTGATTTGTCTTGTAGATTGTATTGATTTGATAGGAGGATTTAAATATTACTTACATTTTTGACGTATGTGCAGTGGTTTATTGTGCTGCTGTAATAAGCAGACTTTGAACAAATATTTTATGACGAACTAGCTGACCCGGCGAACTTCGTTCCGCCTAACAGTCGATTCTTTATTTATTTTTTTATTTTTTCACATTTTTCTCTCCTTATGAACCATCCCCGTAATTCAAGGAATATTCTAATAAAACAATCAGCAAAATCGGTTCAGCTGCTCTTAGCAACACATTCAGAGATTCATTTTTATATTATAGATTATGATTTATATCTCTTAAGTTATTGGTCTGTGTGTATAACTCCTAATACTATGTTCTACTGCTGGGCATTAGCGGTTCTCCGCTTACCGCATGCAGTTTGACCCAGCTACTTTTGTCAAGTGGTCGGATAATCAGGCTGGACATCCTAAACGACTTTTGCTGATTTGTGATTCTTTCTGTATTTCATCTGCCATTTAAGCATAAAGCAGTGGCGTGCATACCATATAGGCAATTAGGCAGTGCCTACCTCCTAAGATCCAACTAACTATCCTTAATTATTACGATATAAATATAATAAATCAGTCAACACCCATCATACTTATTAATTAAATTACAAATAATAAAACTTATAACCAAACATTTCATTACAAAACAAATAAAAAATGACGTCACATTCAACACAATTTCACAATACGTCGCGAAGTAGGCACTCGCGCCAGTGCCTACTTTACACTCACACACTCAAACCATTTTGGCGTATTCATATACGCACGCACACTTCATAATAAGCTACTTTTTTCTCAAATTTATAATACGGTGAAAGCAAAAAATATCTGTTTGACATGCACAGCGCCCTGACATTTGACCTTCGCAATTTCCCAGAACTATAGTAGGCATGCCTACTCTGTAGCAAAGGCATTGACCATACAGCTCAACAAATAAAAAATATATAAATTCTAGTTATTATTATATTTTTTATATATCTAACTAATATTATAAAATACTAATAACTTGTAAATTGAATATAGATTATTTTTAAAGTTAACAACTACATAATTAATAATGTAAACATGTTTTAGTTGCAATAAATGATTTTTATTTTCTTTTATCTGTTGCAACTTGCTCGTCTTTTTGTTATTTTTAATTTTTAATCTGTTGTAGTTTGTTTACTTGTTGTAGTTTGCATTATTTTCGTAATTATTTGTTTTGTGTGTTATTGACTTATTGTGGTTTTGTAAAGTTACTGTAGTGTTATAAACAGAAATTGTCGTGTCTGTATAAATATGGAAAAGTTACAGTGCGTAGTTTGTTTGTGTTTCGAAAATACAATCTGTATGGATAAATTACGTGCAAACCCCTTCAAGAAGTTTAATAAAGTTTTCATTTGTTGACAAAACAAATTAATGAAGTAGATTTGTAGGATAACATCCGAACCACAGAATAAGAAATACGAAACTTTAAAAAAGTGAGTAGAAAATAGTTTTTACATTTGTTTCGTTATTTATAGTAGTAGGTATTTTATTTTGCTCGATTTGCCTAATTTCTGCCTACCTGGTCGGAAAACCAATGCACGCCACTGGCATAAAGCAATATATTATGAACCAATTTTATAAAACACTATTAATAAATAAAATTAGCTAAGAGTGCATCAAAAACACGGTATTATAAAAAGTCGATATCGATAAATTCCAATTCCATTAATTAAGTCATTTCGCGGTGAGTATAAAATCGTTGTCGGTTGATAATTATGGAAAAGTATTCACGACTACTAATAATAGATACCGTACTAAGTAATCAAGTGCTATATTTATAAACCTTTGGTTGCATTGAATACTTGTTCCCGAGATAATTATTGTTAAACGTGTTCGAACGCTTTTAGGGTTGTAACTAAGTAGTGTCGATTAATTAAAAGTGGATTTGCAACTTTCTGTATAAATTTTTAGTCTTAAAAATTGCAAACTTATCCCTATTTTCGGCCTGCGTCTTTTATACAAGTATTGTCATCTACAGTGTAATTAATTGTTGTTTATTCCAAATAAACTTAACTATATAATTATTATACAAACACAAAAGAAACAATAAAATAAACTAAACTAGTATTGTCCGCCAAGTCACCTTGTGTTATAGCTGTAAGCTGTGAGAAACCAAAAAGATAAAGATAAAGATATATATAATTTTATCATTTCATTTAACAACAGTAAAGTGACATTTATTTCGTTATCGCAATTTCATCTCTAACAAAATAACAATCAAAATAATCATCAACAATTGACATTACAAAATTTAATTATTCAGCCGGTCAAATACACACAAAAGTTTCTCACAGCTCGAAATAAAACGACAGTTGTCACACAGTTAATGGTTACAAAGAGCTCGGATAACGCGCGAATTACCCATTTCATCCCGAGAGTCGACGATAAAAAATATCGATGTAAATTTGTCACATCCCTAGACAGTATTTAGAGTCTAATTTCCATGTCGAATGAAACAAAATTCTTTGCCTTCTCGTGATCAGGAAATTAAATTAACAGATATATAATAGTATTTATGCAATTTCTTAAAGGGCTAATTAAGAGAAGGTATTGCAGTACCTGAGATTCATGTTTCTACTTACAATATTTATCCATATCCATATTAATATTATAAATGCGAAAGTAACTCTGGTTGTCTGTCTTTCTGTCTATCTGTTACACATTCCCGGCTAAATCGCTGAACGGATGTTGATGGAACTTGGTATTGGGTAAGCTTAGATCCTAAGGAAGGTCAGTTTTTCTGTCTGTTACGCTTTCACGGCTAAACTGCTAAACAGATTTGGATGAAACTTAGTATGGGGTTAAGCTTGGATCTGAAAAAAGGACAAACGCTACTTTTGCCGCGATAACCGATACCCACGCAGGCTAAGCCGCGAGCAACAGCTAGTGTTGAATAAGGACAATACTGAAACGCAACTTAACTTTAAGACGTACTTAACTTTAAGACGTACTTAAATATCTATCTGTCGCTACTTTACACCTTAAAGGGACAGAGACAGCATGAGAGTTAACGGCGACTTAAAACTGATTAACGTTTTAGTATTTAGCTAAATATCACATAAATTTAGTAACCCATCTTCAAATCTAAGTCATTAAATAATACGGGAAGTATTTACTAATTTGAAAATCTAGTAAATATATGACCATCCTCAACAAACCTACTGCCAAATCAATTATGAAAGTTCTCATGACCTAAATAAAACAATTTACAGCGAATTATACAAACCACAATGTTAATTGAAAAATAACAATCACGAATTGATTTTAAACCAATTAAAATCTAAATTAACTTAAATCAAGTATCACTGTTAAAAGCGACGATTTTAAATTGAATGTTTATAGTTTGGTTTACCGCCATTTTAATGTCATCTGTCAGTACATAAGTTTTATTTGTGACAATACAGTAATTGTTATATTCAATGATTGTTTAATAAATCAAATAATTTGAGCAAAGAATTGAATTTGTATGTTTCGAATTTATTGTTTCGAATGCATTTTGTGATTAACGTTTCAATTGTTGTTACTGCAAAGCTTCATTACATTGATCATTATCTTGTAATTAAATCATTATCGTGAAGAGTAATTGTTTTTAAGTTGTGCGTACATACGGATAATTATTAATAATAACTAATATAATAATATCTTGGGACCACTCACACACGGTCATCCTGATCCCAAACTAGGCAGAGCCTGTATTATGGCAACCAGACAACTGATAAACATATATTTCAAAATACATACATTATTATAGATAAATTACTCTCAGACACAGAACAAATGATTATGCTCACACAATGATTTTTTGTGTGTGTAGTTTGTTGAACAAAAAAATGCATAAAAATCCTTACTAATGTTATAAATGCGAAAGTAACTCGTTCTGTTTGTCAGTCTGTCTGTCGCGCTTTCACACCAAAACTACTGAACCAATTTTAATTAAATTTGGTACACAATAATCTAGAGCCTAAGAAAGGACATAGGCTACTTTTTGCCGATAACCGACAACAATGCGGACGGAGCCTCGGGAAACAAGTAGTATGAAATTTTTATTTTCTCGATTTGTTTTTTATAATGTCTATTCTCAACCAATATTTATAAATTCTCAATAATAAAAAGTGATCAAATAAAAACATACATTTTTGTCCACGTTATATGAACAGAACAATGAAACTTCCAATGTGCGATAAACCAATCGTTAAAGTATCTAACCCAATATAACCAGTAAAAAAAACCATTACATTTGCCCAATATGTCATCCACTACTATTTAAACAGCTTGCTATGTACAAATATTGGATTAGGTTTCATTAAAGTGAACTCAAATATACATAGATATCCGTTAGTAGGGGAAATAAATGGAATTATTTTGTTAATCCTTCTTTAAATAGTGCTGTTATCGGTAAAGTTCAAATCCGACTTCATCTTATCTTAATGTCTCGTATTTAAGTTTAGGCCATGGAAATAGTTCTAAGTAATATACTTAACAATTTAGAAATTATTTTTTTAGTTATTATTTAATTATATATTCAAAAATTATGACGGGCCTGTTGGTCTAGAGGTTAGTGACCCTGACTGCTAAACTGGAGGTCGTGGGTTCGATTCCCATGCAGGACAAATCTTTGTGTGATGAGCACGATCATTTGTTCTGTGTCTGGGTGTAATTTATCAATAATATGTATGTATTTAGAAATATATAAGTATGTTTATCAGTTGTCTGGTTGCCATAATACAGGCTCTGCCTAGTGTGGGATCAGATGGCCGTGTTTGAGCTGTCAAAAAAAATATTTAGATAAAAAAAAAAATCTTGATTTATTATAAGTTTTCTGTATAAAAAGAGGCCTGCCTAGTTTTAAAACGCAAAAAAGTACTTAATGATGACTACAACGATGAGCAACAAAAATAAATAAAAACAAAGTATTTTGCTGATTTCTCAGAGCCTATAAAATGAACATTCGTATGTAGTCATGTAGCGTCAATTAAAATGTCTCCAAGCACTCATCAACCTACACAGAAAACTAAGCGTGGGCGAATATTCTAGAACAAATTCTTTGAAATCCATTCTGCACTTGAATTCGACCTTTTCCAAAGTATTCCATTCCATCTGATTGACCAAGGGATCCCATTCACAGTTTTATCGGATAGACCATCAGTTAGAAACGATTCCATTTCGACTTTTTATTTGATAAACGTTTTAACCCTATCTCTAAACAGTTTTTCGCCATTCTCGAATGACGTGGGACGTATAATATATTGAAGTTTCTCGACGACCTCTGTGGTTGAGTGGCGTACACACAAGTTGAGGCCCCGGGTTCGATCCCTAGACGGGTCAATATGGAAAAATATTTTTCTATAGGTACCTTCGTTGTCTCTGATTCCATGACACAAGTGCTTTAGCTACTTACTTTGGGTTCAGAGCAATGTATGTGACGTTTTCCACATTTATTTGTTTAATTCGATGAGATACAGAAATATATATAAACATATCGAGGGTATAGTGCTCAAACCCAATAAGTATGAAATTGTCACTTTCGAGATATTCAATATTTAAGTTTTAAGGACAAAAATACCTATTCTATTCAAATAATATCGTTATAATGAGTATTTGTGGTAAAAGTGTATACATTGAATTAGTGTATAACAGTATTATTAAGTTTCCAAGGTGGTCCATTTTATCATAAATAAGTGTAAAGTGGCGAAGGGTACCGACTTATTGGGTTTTAGGTCAAAAGAAATTAAACATATTATAATTTAACATTACTTTAATAAATGGTTTATTTTAAGAAACAGAAAAGAAAACATGGTAAATAATTCTTTCGAAGGCTGTTGGCTTGGTGTACGTCTTCATACCACGTATCCATGCGTGGAGTTCCTCTGATATGATTAGTTTTTCGCACATATTTTGTAGATCCTAATTTTTAGCAATGCTAATTGGTAATTGACCGGAATGTAATTGGACGTAGTTATGGAATATCAGATTAAGCGACACCTGGGTCAAATTGAGATATTTAGCTTCAAAGTTTTCAAAATGAAAATCACCGCTGTGTGTAGATTTTTTATGTTATGAATATATTTTTTAGTTTGAAGGTATAAAAATGTGTATAGTTTAACTAAAGAGTTTTTTACGGTACAGTACGAGATTTCGCAATAACGGCCTTTTTTCCGCTTAATTCGTTAATAAATTTTTTCTATATTCAGACAAACTTAATTTGTCAACAACGTATTAAGCGAAAATTACGGTGTTTGATTCGTTAATGCGATTTGACTTGGGTTAAACAAAGCGCAATATGAGATTAAATCCATATAATTTTAATTTGATTCGGTCAAATTTTAGGTTATAAACATATTCTGCTTAAGAAAAAAACATAATACCTATTCATTTTAAAAAGCTTTATTCTTATACTCATTTTAGTACTTACCTACAAAAAATGAGAAACTAAAAATAACATTCTAAAATTAATTATTTCACTTCTTATCATCAGAAACTTTACAACGCTTTTCTTATATTTTTCATCCTTCTCTTGTTTCCAAATAAAATATCAGTTATAAAAATTTTAGAAATCAGTCTGAAAACGTCTATTTAAAATAATAATTTAGGGCTACGCTATTCGTTGTGGAGAGGGGGCCGGGTCATCTCCCACTTGTTATACATGGACGACCTTAAACTATTTGCTTCTTATAAATTCCAACTATTTAAGTTACTGAAGATCACTGAAAGCTTCAGTAATTCCATTAGAATGGAATTTGGTGTTGACAAATGTGCAGTCATGCATGTAAAACGAGGCGGGATTATGAAATCCCAGGGCATACAGCTCTCGGATTCTATAAACCTAAGGTTGCTCTCTGCAACGGAGACCTACAAATACTTGGGTATGTCAGAGGCGTTAGGCATCAACGTTGCTGACATGAAACAATCATTACAGACACGTTTCTTTGGCAGCCTGAACAAAGTACTGAAAAGTCTTGTGTCAGGAGGTAACAAGGTGCGTGCCTTTAATGGTTGGGTCATGCCAGTGTTGATGTACTCCTTTGGTACACTCAAGTGGACTCAGATTGAGTTAGACGCCTTGGATAGGAGAGTCCGCACACTACTAACCGCAAATCGAATGCACCACCCACGGTAATCGGTAATGAGGTTCTTATTCCGCGAAAATGTGGGGGTCGAGGCTTTTTGAATGCTAAGACCCTCCATAATCGCGAGGTATGTAACCTCAGGGGGTAATTCCTCCAAGTTGACGTAGGGATGCATCGAGATGTGGTGGTAGTGGATAAGAGCCTCACACCGCTTTCCTTAAGCAAGGAGAACTGGCGCAAACCTGTCGTACTAAGTGTCAAGAACCGCAAGGATGTATGGCAAAGCAAGGACTACTAAGCTACACTGACGCTATTATCGGACCCTCCATGGGCCCGAAGTAGATTTCCTAGCGTCCGTGGCTTGGCTAAGCTTCGGTGACCTCTTCGGAGAAACTGAAGGGTTTGTATGTGCAATTATGGATGAAGTTATCATGACAAACAACAACCGAAGTATATCATAAAGGATGGCACAGTTGACATTTGTCGGGCATGTCACTGTCCCGGTGAATCCTTAAGGCATATAGTTTCGGGTTGTTCTCGTCTTGCTAACGGTGAATACTTGCATAGACATAACCAAGTGGCCAGGGTTATCTACCAGCAGCTTGCTTTGAAATACCAACTTGTGGAATTTGAGGTACCGTACTACAGGTATGTTCCCGACCCAGTTCTCGAAAATGGTCGTGTCACATAGTACTGGGATCGATCTATCATCACTGACAGGACTATTGTAGCCAATAAGCCTGATATAGTGGTGATAGACCGATCAGAGCATCAAACAATGATTGTTGATATCACTATACCCCATGACGAGAACCTCGTAAAAGCCGAAAAAGAAAAACAAATTAAATATTTGGATTTAGCTCACTTTACCTGGTATCAGCGGATTAATGCAAGCTAGTTGCACTCATTTTCTTCCTCGATCACCGATCGTAGCAAACACAAAGACTAAACAGAAGAATTTCGAAAACAATTGGCGTAAACAGTATGCGCGTGCAAACTGAAAACAGGTAGCGCAAAAAGTTGATAGGTCAATTTCATTCAGTCAAATTTATTGGGTTCTTCTCCCAACAAAGTTTGAAGAAAGTTAGTTGACGAAGTGAGCGAATACCATATAACTAAACATAAATTGTTTCTTTTGAAATATAATCGTACAATAAAACCCGACAAACACATTTGTTTTGATTTAGCTTTTGGTTTTGTTTGTTTTCTTACCTATGTATGTAAAGCTAAAACCCGATAAATACAAATAGTGGTTATTGCCTTTATGCCGTTGAGTAATTTTAGTTGAAATCATTGAACACTCAATACCAATAAATAGCTTTATATGGTTTGAGCGTGAAATAAAAATATTATTTATCAAGATAACACACTTTATAGGGTTTGAGATTTTAAATTTTGACTAAACACGGTCACTTTATTGGGTTATTACCTCAAGTACTTTTCTTTCTACTGCGAATTCCACTTATTGGATTATACCACTGGAAAGAGCGTAAAAAATGCATTAAGATTTTTTAATAAAACGATTTTTGATTTTTTGGCACTTATTGGGTTTTAACACTATACCCTCGATATAGGCCTTTTCTCATATAAAGAAGGAACTTCAGTAACATAATAAGATTTAATGGTCTTTATTTTGCTTATTGCTCAAAATAACTTCTTATTTATTGTTATAGTGTCACAATTATATTAATACTCTACACAAACGTATTTAAAAACAAACTTTCGCATCCATTTATTTTGATTTCGAATAATCTCACCAAAACAGCTACTACAGTAACTCACAATATTTCTTACCTGCATCTGTCTTTTGACTAGAATGATCAAGCTTCAATGTGTCACCGGGTGAGAAGGGATGAGGTGGTAAAAAGTGACATACACCCGCCTTGACAATTTGCTCCGGTCAAATATGACGCATTGGGCCGAGTTACTTCCACACGGTTAGTTTTAGAGTGTTTAATATAAGGTTTATGTCAAGTGTAGAGAAGTTGCCTTTTTCACTATGGTATATTCATTGGAGTATTTTTTACAAGTTTTGTTATTTTTGGACTTGAGTTCTGCTTAAATTGTTGACTACTAGCGGCCCGTTACGGTTTTGCAAGAGTTGATATTTATTTTAAAAAATATAGCCTGCGTTACTAGGGATGTAGCATGCTAATTGTGAAAGAGTTTTTAAAATTGGACCAGTACCTAATTGAGCTTATTCGTTACAAACATTAAAAAAAATACAAATCTTTTCTCTTTATAATATTAATGTACATTTAAAAAATAAGTATTTGTGAAATAATTTTGTAAATAATGTATAAACATTTATTTATTATAATTTTACTCCGGCTTTTTTCTTAAGTGATATGTACTGACACCTGGTAGAATACGTACGAATCTTCGTACTCCCAGATTTTGCCAGACAGTAAATTTAATTTTTAATAAGGGGAGCGTCTATTACTAATTCATTAGGTACAACATTATTGGGGTTAAAAAAAACTGGCACTCCGGAATTGTATAACAGAGGTGACGGTAACGGTAACAGAATAACGAATTTAATGGTTTTTCCCTTCTCAAAAAAATCCTAGTACGCTTACAGAAGTTTTCACTTCAAAAATGATCTACGTGCGTCTTAATCTGAAGTACTCCTAAAAGCAAAATAAATTATCATACGATCAAATAAAAAAAAAAGAAAAATAGGAATTTGATTATGTCGAAAAGAGAATAAGGCTTTGCTAACAGACAAGTGACATTATGTTTAAATAATAAAGCTTTAACCTATAAGATAAATTGTTTACAACCGTATGGAAGTAACAGACATCTATTTTGATACTCTGCTCTAGTTGGCAGACATTCAATTATGTTTTCTGACACTAGCAGACACTATCTTAATATCTGTTATGTTAATATAATCCTTCTAACATAATGTAACTGAAGGGTTGCTCATTATTTCATTTATTTTGGTATTTGCAATCAATGTAGAGTTTATCGCGATCAAACAGACAGACGCGGGGGACTTAGTTTTATAATATGTATGCAGATATAATAAAATGTCAAAGACAGGATTAAAATCTATTACAGTATTCATGACAATTCCTTAATAAATACAGTGATTTGCAAAAACGAATCAAATTATCTGAATATGAAGTTATATTCTTAAAAAGATATTTAGTTATTTACCGTTTGGCAGTAAACAGGGCAACAAATAAATCAATATTGGAATCGAGTGAAATATTGACATCGCTTCATTTGATAAAGTATTTCGTGAAGAATTCCGTTGGCAACCTTTTGTGTAGGATGTAATATAAGAAGGTATGTTTCTACTTTATTTACTGTGTGAAGTCGGGCTTATTTCTAGAGTACAATACTGTAACATATTGTTTAGAATTACTCTTTTATATTGCTAGATTATTTTAGTATATAAGGCCCGCTTGCTCAAGCCGATGTTATCTTTTTAACTCAGACTTAAATGCTAATAAATAAATAAAATAAGAAGCCCTTATTGCTGCACGCTATAAAAATATATGAGTGTGCGTTAAACTTAGGTTAACTTAAACTTAATTACACTTAAAATAATCCTTACTAATAATATAAATTCAAAAGTATCTATGTCTGTCTGTCTAAACTACTGAACTTATTTAAATAAAATTTAGTACGCAGATAGTCTAGAGCCTGAGAAGGACATAGGCTTTTCGCCGCGATAAACGACATTCACGTGACAGTCTGCTTTTGCTGAAAATTTAAAGCCTTTAAATGCATTTATGAATTATTTTTGTTTAAATTATAAATTTATTAAATAAAATAAAAATATAAACAGGCAGCGCTATAGTTTTAAAAGTTAGCGCACCAACTTTTCTACACTCATATGATAACATAATTTATTTGTGTTTATACCATGGAAATCACCTCATCTCATTAAGGAAAAAGTAATTCTAATCTAAGCCAGTCTATTTTCGTAACAAACCATTAGAATAAAGTTTATTTCGCAGGCAAACAAGCGATTAATGTACTAAATAAGTAAATTGGTTAATTCGAAATTCTTGTTAAGAAATGGAACCCCTAATTGGCTTTGTTTAGTTAGGCAATTTGACTTAAAAGCTATTTTAATTGGAAATGTTTTGATTATTGATTCTCTAATTATTTGGTGCGGTTCGTTTGAGTGAAGTGGCGATGAAGCCATTAGCGATTTGAGAGGCCTTTCGATGTTATTGTAATTGATCATTATTTTTGTGTTATTCTGTAGTTTTATGTTGATTGACTGAATGGTTCGGACACTAGTTTTTTTAAGACAATATATCGTCATTATTTTTTTATTGTTACACTATTCTAAACATATTTGGACAATATATATGAAAAAATAAAAGCTTTTACATTTACATTTTTGCAAAATTCCCAACATCAGTTTTGTTAGCATTTGAGAGGACTTTCTGATCTATCTAATCTAATGTTATCAACTGTTGTCACCCGGTGATCTTGATACCAAACCAGGCAGAGATCTACTTTAGCAACTAGACAACTGATAAACATACTTGTATATTTCTAAATACATACAGAATATAGATAAATTACATCCAGGCATAGAACAAATGATCATGCTCATGACACAAAGTTTTGTCCTGGGTGGGAATCGAACGCACGACCTCCAGTTTAGCAGTCAGGGTCCATAACCACTAGCCTAACATTATAACAGGCGCGGCGAGTTAAAAAGTGTGTAGGTATGGGCGTCTTACCAAAAAATATTTATTAAAACAGCAGGTACCTACTATCAGTCCACTTAAAAAATTAACTCACTTAAAATAAGACGCGTATTTTAAAACGTTAAACTATAAAGTGAAAGATACCGCTTAGAAGTCACAATTTGGCCACCTGGTAGCTACTTGAAGTAACCAGTACCTATTTGAGTATGATTTATGATTAAAGAAATTTTTCTATTCACTTCAAGTGGTTTCATAACAGACGCTTCTAATGGCCGTCTTGTTAAGGTTTCGAGATAACGGCGGAAAGAATTTAAAAAGTATCTTCTTTTAATGTTTCTTTTAAATTATAAATACTTTAATGTATTTTTTTTGTGTTTTGCTTGTTCAGATGTATTCAAACTGATTTTGTATTGAAAGTAGGTTATTACCGCAAATTATATAAAGCTCGTTTTAACTATTTTACCTGCTGGTAAAGGTCTATAGTAAATTGCAAGAAATGTATTTATCTATCTTTTATGTATAAAATATACATATTATCTATACTAACATTATAAATGCGAAAGTAACTCTATCTGTCTGTCGGTCTGTCGGTCTGTCTGTTTATACCAAATCTACTAAACCGATTTAAATGAAATTTGGTCAAGAGCCTGAGAAAAGACAAGGCTGACCGATAGAAATGTGGAAATGTGGGTTTCTACATTGACCCGGCCGAGGTCGAACCCGGGACCTCAGAACTGGCGACACCTTAAAAATTAAGACTGTCCTGTATGACCTGTAATTAATGTTTATGTATTTATGAGAGTTAGTCAGCCTACTAAAAGTATTTATATTACCAGGAAAAGACACAGTCTCTCTTTTTACTCACATACATTTCTTTTTTAGTGTTGTTTCGGTTTTAAAAATGCAACAATGTTAAGTTCCTGTGAATCGATGACGAATAAAGAATTCAGCTTAATAAATAAATCCTATGACGTCATCACATTCATTACAGTTTCCAGTATTAAATACTACGTAGTGGTTAGTCACACTTACCCATTATTTCCAAATGAAAAATAAAAAGAACCTAAATAATAACTGAGGCGAGACACCATTTAAGATGTGGCAATTATCAAAAAATAATAGTTAAACACGTCATGATTTTCAGCCTAGCCTTTTCCCAAGATATGTTAGGGTTGGCTTCACAGTCTTACCGAATTCAGATGAGTACCGTATTTTCATGGATCGACTGCCTACCTATCTGACCTCCACAACTATTTCACTGGGTAACACAGTATCCCAATTATAGTAAGACTGGTATTCTGAATTGTAATGACCTAAAGTCTGTTAAAGGGGAGTAACGGTTTAACGTGCTTTCCGAGGTACTGAAGGGTCCCAGTATGTTAACAAATGGTCACTCATCTACAGACCAACCGCGGCGACCGCGGCTTAACCTTCTTTATCGGTTAAACCGTATGGCTTACACTTAGCCACGAGCCTCTCGAAACCACGCCAAGATATAAACCAATTATATTCTATTTATCAATGATCTGCAAAACTATCCATAGTAGTCAGATTAATGTAAACTATTACGCCCGATTAATATTTTACGTAGGCATAAATTCAACTTAAGATTTATTCATAATCCATTAGAAATCAAATCTATTATTTCACAAAACGGGAGGCTACCACATTAAAATTCAATGATTGGCAATAAATATATAATTTGATACAATGTAAATTATAAGATGATATCTCAATAAGTCGTAGTGACAGGCTAATATTAAATTCATAATGTTTGTAATCGTATATCTGATAATTTAATCAATTTCCTAATAATAAATTGTGCACGAAAATAGAAATTCGGTGGGTGTATTTCGAAGACATTACATTGATTTGTAATACGTATAGAAATATGCATTCAAAAGAAAGAATAGCGTCTGGTTTGTTTTAAAATAAAAAGTAATCATTATAATAATAAATCATTCATTTGGATAAAATTATAAACACTATTTAAAAAAGGGGAGCATGATTGGGACGAAGTCATAGAAATAACCTCGGTTTTCAAAATCCACTAGATTACATCAACGTCATACATAATACAAACAAAAATGTATAATGTAAATACATCTAAAAACTCCTTCATATACCTACCAATT
The DNA here is from genome assembly GCA_932294365.1 of Diachrysia chrysitis. NCBI lineage: Eukaryota > Metazoa > Arthropoda > Insecta > Lepidoptera > Noctuidae > Diachrysia > Diachrysia chrysitis. The sequence continues at coordinate 9,292,060 of OW028661.1, forward strand.
CACTAAACACAACTATTTGTGAACCCGCTATCATGACAGTCAAATACCACTACAAAACATTCTTCCTCATTCCGAAATCCAACCAACAACCCCTGACATATTTGTTTATAAAAAAAAGTATAAACCAATTGATACAAATCCGTCAAAAAAGGAAACATCACCTGGTCCCACACAAAAAGAAATCTAAAGGAAGCGCTTTACAAAACGAACCGAGACGAACATGGGCCATTCATACCATCCATTGTCGGGCATCAATGAAGAAACTTTATTTACTGTCATTTTTATGCGAAATCTTTGGATTATGTCGAATGTCCCGCGGACTTCCGGGCCATTATAATAGGAATATACCGGGACAATGATACGAGTTGCGTTAAGGTAACTAACCGCAACATCGGAGGTAAAGGCCCATTTGGAGTGAAAGCGAATGAAATATTATCGGGTCACTAGAAACAAATTCGCAAAGTTCCTGCGGGAATGGTTTTTATTGTGACACATGTGTTTCCTGACTTTTTGTGTCGTACGGGTCGTTTGTTATGTTTAAATGATGATCGTTTTATTATAGACGAAATATCAGTAATTATATTTACCAAAGTTTTATGCATGTCATAATCCAGGTCATCGTCTATTTATCGGTAATTTAATTCTTTCATAATTACGAAGTTTTTTTAACAAAACATTTCCAAATATTAATACTATTTTTAGGTTTCATAAAACATGATAGTTGTCAATATTTTTTTGGTAAAATTCTTACCTAGTTTAATAATAATTCAATCGATGATGATGATTATAAAAATATATTGTGTTTACATCGAAAAAGTGACCTAAACCATATAGAACATTAAAGAAAATAACCAGACGACTTGATACTTAAACCTGACGAAGATTGTCATGATGAAGATAATGGATGCCGTAAAGACACCGGTTATGGCGACGATAAAGAAAACTAAATTAAAAAGCTGCTCAGTCTTAATAACTTTGTTTAACAGATAAATGTAAAAGAACTTAAACAAGATGTTATCAAGAATGTTATAGACCCCAAAACTACTAACCATTAAATGTAACACGATACTATAAATATTCTAGCTCAAAGAAATATAATAATCAAAGTTTTAAAGTTGATTACTCGACTTTTTATAAGAAGGCGTCAGTAAAAGGCATTACTTTAATTAAAGATAGGATTTATTTATGACTTATTATCAATTTCATTTGAGTCAGCTGGTCCATTAAGATTTAAATTAGAATTACATAACAATTCATCGTTTTTTTGACGTCTACATCATCATTGATATCAACCCCTTTGCTTCCAAAACTGGTCAAGTTTTGATCGTTATTTTCAGCTTACCATCTTAAACTGACCCCCTACAGACCCTATAATATTTCTTTATTGAAAATAGCACACACAATACACATAATAAAAATAATGACAGTATTATTTCGTGCACCTATCAACAAAAACAGGTTTTGAAATCAGATATTATAGTCAAGATTTTAGTCAAAACAAAATCAGCGTGCTTTTGTTGGCGATCCACTCCACCCGGTGTCATATTTAAGAGGGTTGAAAGTACGGTTAGAATAAAATTTCTCAGCTAATATTTTCATATTTTAATGAATTTGTTAATTTATGTAAATCCATTTGGGGTGCTGATGAACTTGAAATTCGTCCCTATTTTATCTCAGCAGACGATTGTATAAATACGAATGAAATTAAAATTCTGTTTCATATTACTGAGTTATTTCTAGAGGATATAAATTTAACCGATTTATTTATAAATCTCAAAACTTCCATCTGAGGATTATTTTTTAACGCGTTCTTTGGAACATTTTTTTGCTAACCGTCCATCAAAAATGCCGCGAAAACAGGACAAAAGCTAGTGTGTCGTCGGCGTATAAACAGCATTATACCACGGAATCGAGTTACATGTGTCGAGTCATTTTCGAACCCTGTATGTATACTGCCCATAGAAAGAACCCCATTGTACCCGTGCTTTCTTTCGTAAAAATATACGAATATGGAGCTTAAATTATGAGCTGATGATGTTCTTAAGAAATGCCATTCATATCCGTGTTAGATGCATTGTTATTTAAAAGTAATAATGCCCCAATGATGATTCTAATTGGTTTTAAAAAAAGGAGTTAGAGAGTACAAATTAAACTAAAATTTACATTTTTTTACCAAAAGCTTTGGTTGCTAATTTCTGCTGAATACCAAGGAAAGCATATATTATACTATCATAATAATTAAAGCCTACAGTAATAATTTAAAAAGTACCGAATAACTCAGTTCTAAGAAACGTCAAGGAAATGAAAATTGACATAACATGTCAATTCTCATTTACTCTTGCATTCACGTCTTAAATACTTTGACGATCAAACGATCATTAATTGCAATACACGCTGCAGATCATTCATCATCATTGCATCAAGATTTCGCATTAAAACGGGTGATATCACACCACATTTAAGTAATGGTGCGTGTACACAGCTATAGTAATATAATATTAATGGCCAAATACTAAAACGTCTATCAGTTTGAAGCCGCCGTTAAATCGCATGTTGTATCTGTCACTTTAAAGCGCTTATTACACTATTCTAAATGTCAAAGCATTTATTTTGTTTGCATTTAAAAAGACTTAATGCGATACAGCTTTTTGAATTCAGAAACGGGGTAGATGATTTTTTTATCGTTCGTCATATATATTATAATTAAAAAATATAGTACGTAGCCAGAAATTTTCGATGATACGTTGATTTAAAATGTCGCATGATGTTACAATTTCGCAAGCACGACGTCATTAGCCCCTAGTCCTGAACTTTATTCCCCTTTATCCACTTTGTGTTTTGTTTGAAAACCAAAAATTACGTGTCCCGTATTTTTTTTATCTAACTGACTGACAGTCATCTATCCCTATCGTCGATCATCGATCAGAATTCGGGGGTTACCACATCGTGTGTACTCTTGTGAACACGAGTGTCTGAGTATGGAATATTTAGGTATAACACGACACTATCCAGACAAAAAAAGTATCGTAATGTAACAAGTCAATTTAGATTGCATAAAGTGTCGGAATGTAAACGCGGCTTAAGAACGAAATAATCTTCCACGTCTAATAAAGACCAGACAGATGTCATCAGTAACAATGGATCAGATTGGGTCAGATGCTGCAAAGTGGCGTGTGAACACACAGGCGTTGATAGAAACGGGGTGATCGATCTAAACTGTGTTGGTTCGAACGAGTTCAATGAAGAAGTTGATTTCACGGATATCCGAATGATTTTCATCACCACCTTTTCATGGAGTAGATCTCCAAGCTTATGATCCACAAAGGTTTATTGCTTTCTGAGGTTTACGCGAATTTTACTTTTTAAACGGATTCTATCGCGGTTTATTTAGATTTTAGTTCCCGACGTTTCGACGGCTTTGCAGGTGTCATGGTTTGTTCTTCGTCTAGGAATTCCTTACGGGTGTGATTTAAAAGTTTGTGGCTTTATCTAAAATTCAGGGATCTAATTCCTTAGTTCGGGAGTCCTTTTATTTATAAAACAACCAGTAAAAGCAATGCTGCAGAAGGTTGAGTATAGAAGTCGTTGGATTATTTGAATTATTTTAGAGGAAATTTGAGAGGTAAAGTTAAATGACGTGTGATGAGGAGGGATAGAAATTGTATATGTGTAGAAAACAGGGGATATAGACGGATGTTTTGTTTGCAGAACAGAGTGATTGCTGACAAGGCATAAGGGACGAATGAAATAAAAGTATACCTACATAATAAGACGACTAGTCAGTTGGTCTACTTCCTGACTGCTAAACTGGAGGTCGTGGGTTCGATTCCCATCCAGGACAAATTTGTGTGATGAGTATGAGCATGTTCTGTGTAGAAATATATAAGTATGTTTATCAGTTGGTTACCATAATACAGGTTTGCCTAGTTTGGGATCAGATGGCTATGTGTGAGTTGTTCCATGTTATTATTATATAGAACACAGAAAAGCAGAAAACGAGGTTAAGAATGTAATCGAATTTCGATTACATTTTCACACATTCTCTTGACGCTGAAGACGTAGGCTACATTCCTCTTGGATTTTATAACCTATTTTAATTTATCGACATTCCTTTATTGACATAAAACACTTAATGGTCTAAAAACAAATGAGCATATCAATTTGCTACTACACTATAACCAAAACCCATAAATTTTGCATATAATTTATTGTATTAAATTCTTTGCAGTACCTACACAAAAAAATACAGCAGTTTATGAAATTAAATTAATAAGGGTACATTCAATGGCTGTCTTATTGTAAATAGCGATATCTTCCAGACAAGCTTTGGATGGACAGGTAAGACAGAAAACTAATTGATGAGGTAGCAGAGGTGTACCATTACAAATGTTGAGATAAACTAAATAATATTATATACTTATACACGACTTATGACGACCTCCGTGGTCTAGTGGCGTACACACCGGATTTCAAGGTGTCGCCAGCTCTGAGGTCCCGGGTTCGAACCCCGGCTGGTTCAATGTAGAAAACCACATTTCTACATTGTCTCAGGTCTGGGTGTTTGTGGTACCTTCTTTGTCTCTGAATTTCATAACACAAGTGCTTTAGCTACTTACTTTGGGTTCAAAGCAATGTATGTGCAGCATTACAGGTACTTAAAAAGCATGCGTTTAACTCAAAACATAAATATAGGAAATGGAGTATTCTATATTATATTGAACTAACCACATATTCGAGGGCTTTCTTATTGATTCTGTGTGCCAATCTGCTTGCTTTGCGCTCGCCATCGTTGTTTGTAGCAAACAAATCGACAGCTGTGTACTTTGTTCTATTTATTTTTTTAAATATTACACAACACAATATTTTTCTATTTTAATAAATTATCAAAGACTCACGACAATACATTGATTTGAAATGTCGAATAACGAGACTAACCCTCGCCCCTAAACTTTGATTCGCTTTATCTTGTTAGTTTAAAATCAATTTGCAAAAGCAAAAATTACGTGTCCAATGCTTACTATAATAATAATAATAAATGGGAAAGTAACTCTGTCTGTCTGTCGCGCTTTCACGCCAAAACTACTGAACCGATTTAAATGAAATTTGGTACACAGATAGTGCAGAGCCTGAGAAAGGACGAAGACGTACTTTTTGACGCGATAACCGACATCCACGCGGGTGGAGCTGCACGAAACAACTAGTATTTTATATTCGTACGTTCAACGTCTCTATTCAATTTAGATTTTAGTAAAACAGATTAGAGACTAAATTTCATCACACATTAAATTTAATAACACTATTTAATTTAGTGTGTAAATGCTAATATTTTGAAAGCATCGCATAAGTTCTACATTAAATAAATATCATACATAAATTAATTTTATTTTCCTTTTGATATCGGGCCCCAAAAGTTTATTAACTAAAGTTGTATTAAAAAAACATTGAGTGCTTTATCACATTAAGGCTTTAAAAATTATATCAAAGCGGTTAGATACTTAACTCCTCCCACATTTTAATAAATTTTAAGAATGCTCTTAAAAAAGAAATAAACTTAACATGAATATTGTGTCTGTTTGTTTGTCTCTAGCTTAAGAGATTATCTTCTAAACTGCCTTAATTTAAATAATACTTTCTTAAAGTTCAGGTTTTTGTATTATTAAGTGTAGCAACTTTATGTTTATTCTGACGTTGTATAAAATCTTTTTATTCTAGGTTTCACAATAAAGTAACATACAGTAGAAAAACTGACAAAATGAAATTTAACCCTTAAATGCATCCTGTTGCAAATTGTCTACAAACCACGTTTCACCTTATAGTATTAGACCTATCCAGTGAGTGTTTCCGAACGCAGTTTGACGATCATAAAATAAGAATAAAAATAAAAATCAGGGTTAAGCAGATGTAGCCGTGGGTTCCAAACTAGGCACAGTCTGTATCTTGGTGATGGATTCATTGACTTTTTATCATTTATAGCTGTCCCCCGCGACTTTGTTCGCGTGTTTTAGTTTCAACGGTTTTTCATTATTGCAACATTTTTCATTTATGCACCGCTCCTATTGGTCGTAGCATGATGTTATAAAGCCTATAGCCTTCCTCAATAAACGGACTATCCAATACAAAGAGAATTTTTCAATTCGAACCAGTAGTTCCTGAGATTAGCGCGTTCAAACAAACAAACAAACAAACAAACAAACAAACAAACAAACAAACAAACTCTTCAGCTTTATAATATTAGTATTCTATGCATTTAAGGGTTAAGCAGATGTAGCCGTGGGTTCCAAACTAGGCACGGTCTGTATCTTGGTGATGTATTCATTGACTTTTTTTATCATTTATTATGCCCAATAAAAATCTGGCACACATTAACCGCCACTTCTAAAACACTTAGTCCAGTTTATCTACTATCAACATAGTCTATAATCAATACCATAACTTTTGTATTCCCATATCCTTCTATACCCCCAACAAAAGCCAACATAGAGTAAAATAAACAAACACACTGATCCCACGCATCAAATTACGAGATATTGTGCTCTGTCAACTATTGAGGGCTGCTTTCATCGTAATGTAAGCTATAATAGATTTGCTATACTCAAGGTCTCGCATGACATATCTTTATTGAAATTGAGATTGCAAAGGTTTGGCGAAATCATATTTCAGTGAGCTGATTTTGGTATTAAGTTTTGTATGTCAACATAAGATTTTTTTGGATGATGATGACTTAAGTGTCATTAGGAAAAAATGTGTGTGTTAGATATGCTTAATGGACAACATAGTATACATTCCAAGAAATACTTAATTACAATAATTAAAAAGCTTTACTAAATGAGAAATCGTATTATTAATCATTATTAAAAGTTACTTCCGCTGTTTGTACGCTTAGATCTTTTTAGCTACGCAACTGATTTTAATATAGTTTTCAGCAATAGATAGAGAGAAAGAGAAAGGTTATAATGTACTAGATGTCCCCCGCGACTTTGTTCGCGTGTTTTAGTTTCAACAGTTTTTCATTTTTGGAACATTTTTCATTTATGCTCCGCTCCTATTCGTCGTAGCGTGATGTTATATAGCCTATAGCCTTCCTCAATAAACGGACTATCCAATACAAAAAGAATTTTTCAATTCGAACCAGTAGTTCCTGAGATTAGCGCGTTCAAACAAACAAACTCTTCAGCTTTATAATATTAGTATAGATAATTTATTAATGTTCTGTCTATTAGTGTAAAACTGGGGCGGGTCGCTAGTAAGAAATATAAAAACAAAATAACGTCGCCCCAACATAAAATTTACTTATAATATTTGAGATTAACATTTTTATTTATGTTTGTGCACCGAGCCACAATAATATGTAGCCAAATTTTACTTCTTAATAGTGTCAAACAATTTAATTTGAAACTACTTAAAAACTTACTTCAAAACATTTCCTACTCACCAAGCATAAGTCGTCTCTCCAAGGGCCAAAAGAATTAAATCTGAAAAAAAAAATCGCCATTAAAACTCACTGACAGTTAAAAAACAGCTCTATCCTGTTTATATTTTTTCTAAATTTATAACTCACTAAAACTTTAATTCACGAACAGTTTTAGACATTCTAACCCTCAGGTAGCTAGTTTTTTAGAAGGACCCTTCGATTCGTTTAGGGTTAAATTCGCTTTCACGGTAAATCGGTCCGCAAAATAAAAAAAACCTTTGAACTGGGAGAAAAAATATTTTTTCTTTTCTTCGTGACCCGTGCAGTGTTAAGGCAGATTTAACAGAATATAAAAGAAATGAGGATTATCGTATTTTTTTTGTCTAATGGATTAAGTTTTGTATTGAGATATCAGGACGAAAGGTTTCTTGCCATAGTATCGGATAGGAAGTACTATACTTATATTATACGCAGTTATACGCAGTACGTTTTGTTTATTTAAATACTTTAGTATAATATAAACTAGCAGAGCCTCGTGGTTTCACCCGCGTTCCCATTTCAATTAAGTTTTCCTAAATTATTCAAGCCATAATTTTTTTATCGATATTCTGCTGTTCGGAACGGAGAGAAATCTGAGGAATCAAATTTCATAAAAATCATTCCTCTCTTTTTTAAGTCTAACCCTGTTTCGTATATAAAGATTACTGTCATAAACAAAAATATAAATATTATACATTTTGTTTTCTAGATGAGCATATCTATAAATTTATAACTTTCATGCTATTCATAATTATTTAGAACAAAGTTGAGTTCGACTCGCGACACCGTCGTCGCTGCCGCGTCAGCTCATGATTAGGGACTCCTATTGAGTCCGAAACTAGTCGAGCGATCCCGAGAATATGCGTCAGTAAACCGTTTTGTTATAAATAATCACAATCTATAAAGTCAGGAAACACTACAATGTATACATTTTAGTGTTTCCTGACTTAATAACGGTCTAAAACCTATAGGTTTTAAGCCCCAAATTTTAAGACCTAGTTTAATTTCCCATTATTTTTGCATTACTATTAATCCTCATTGAACTAAGCTTATTTAAAATATATAAATTAACCCTTTAATACCCAACTTACTCAACCCACAATATTCCGCTTCCCAAGAAACTGTCTCCAAAGTGGAACAACTAAAGAATAAAATCCAATTCTCAAACTATAATTGTCTTTATAAGGCATAGTTCAAGTGGAGTTCAGTCTTAATAAATTCATTACGGAACCATTGGTATAAATCATGCACTATAGTTAGGCTACTTGCGCACCAGACTGTAACGAACATAGAGACATTAATAGCCACGGTTATGAACTGCAAAATTAACGCTCGCTGTTGTGAACACAGAGTGGAATCGTAAAAATACATGAAATTGTTTTGAAAGGTTAATTTCATGGACAATGATCAACTAATGAAATGTGACCCTTTAGATTTTAACATTTCCTACAATGTCCTTAAGATTTATTGAAAACATTTTTTTTAAAAGAGGGCCTTTTATCGGTTAATTTTGTACTATTGGATAGTTACTTAATTTGTGTTCTAATAAGACGAAATATCTAACAAGAATTCATTAAACCAGATAATTTTAGAACACAATTCATCCCATAACAAAATTTTGACGATCTCCGTGGTCGAGTGGCGCACACGCCGGTTTTGAAGGTGTCGCCAGCTCTGAGGTCCTGGGTTCGATCCCGCAACCAAGTCAGTGGACAAAAATCCTAACAAAAAAATGTTCAAAGGAAGAGATCACGACTGTTCAGCCGCCATCACAAAACGTGATGTACTAACTGAGAAACAGTCACGATGGTCTATTACTTGATCCCTGTTTATAAATCGACAGTTCAAACATTTATTATTGATACGTACCTACTTAGATTGCGCTATCTTTGAAAAGTACCATAACTGTTATTGTAAAAGTTCGTAAATTTTTTTTATTTCATATTTTAAAATAATACGCCAGTTTCAGGTATTGACATGATTAAGTATGTGCCTATCAACAGAAGATGGAAGACTCTATTTTAATATTATTTCGTATCTTGGAACTATTAAGTAAAGTAAAGTGTTGATAAGAATCATAAAATTGCCGATTACTTTCAAAATTATGAATAATACGTTCATTTTTATAATTTATAGCTAAGAACCCTCTCGATCAAGTCAGTTTTCAAACAAAAAAATCACATCATAATCGGGCAATTCGGTTAGGAGCTACGATTCCACAGACAGACAGACCGACAGGTTGAAAAGATAAATAAAACTGATGCGATAACTAATTTACATAATTATCTCTTGTTTAGCCTAAGCTATGATTGAGTCGGTTTTTAATCTTTCTCCAGTCTCAAATGGATTAGCTGTCTATCTGACCTCCAGTACCCATTAATTTGGTATTGCGGAATATTTCTGTAATCCACCATGTCAATATATTCAAGTACCTTCCTTCCTTCACCACTGGACTCCGGAAATGTATTCGTAAAATCAAAAGACGCCTCACGTTTACAAGTGGCGGACATTAGTCATGTCAGTATAACGGTGTAACAATGTCTTAGAAAAGTCAAAGAATACTGACCACTTGCTGAGAGCTTTTGTGTGGTTCATTGTCTTTACAATAGCAGACAAGTCTCAATGGCCCTTAACAATACTAACTTATATTTGCGTTGTAAAAACAAACCCGAAAATAACACTGAACTTTATGCCCTATAACTTAAGGACGGGATTGGAGAGTCATTTGTATTCAGAGCGGCATCCTTAAGTTTGTTGGAAACACTTGTACATGTCTTAGTTGTCTGTTAATTTGGAATGTTGAATAACATTTTTTTCTTCAATACGCAGAAAGTTTTGGAGTGTCCGAACAAAAAGGTTTGTTATTTTTGTGTTGATTGCCGCTTTATTTTAATTTTTTTGACCGAAATCCTCTTCGGAATGACTTTGTATAATGTAGAATGTTTCACCTTTTAAGTTGTTTGGAAATATTGATGACACTTAAAAAAGATTTGCGTAAAACAGTTTTCAAATATATTTTTTATCTTTTAACAAAGGTTATTAATTTGTAGACGTATAAACATAACATTTCCAGTGTAGCTAAGCTACTTTAATAAATACTAGCTGTACAGCCTGCGTGGGTGTCGGTTATCGCGGCAAAAATAAGCCTATATCCTTTCTTGGGACCCAAGCTTTCCTATCCCATACCAATTTTATCGATATCGGTTCAGCGGTTTAGCCGTGAAAGCGTAACAAACAGGCAGATAATATTAGTATGGAAATATGGATAATGATTTTGCATTTTATTCAAATATTCAAAATTTTGCCATCTTGACTTTTTTGGCTACCAGAAGAAAACTAGTATATAAATTGCAATGAGAGTTAAACATGTAGGTTTTTCAATAAAAAACTGTTGAACTTGATAAATAAAACATTTCTCTATCCAGGGTTCGCCCTAACGAACTCAGGTACCCACATTAACTGTATTTTCTAATCACGTACCTTCTACATATATTAGATACAAATCTATGGGCCCAAAAGTTTGTATTGAATACTAATAAGGCGTTAAAGGTCTGCCTTCAAAGGATACGTCTAGCCGCAAAGCAAAGGGTTTAAAGTTACCAGTTTGGGTTCGTGTTTGTATGTAACTTGGCGCCGAATAAAAGAGTGGGGTTGGACAAACTAAGTTAGGTATTTTGTTAAATGAAAAAGCTTTGTCTTTGCTACATGTGTATTTTTAGCTTTTATTTAACGTAGAAAAATACGCGTTTGCAAAAAATGATTGGGCTATAATTATAATTATGTATTAAGTATATTATATAACAATGTATTTTATTGCCGAATATGTAGATATTATGTAGTTATTATTTACATTTAAAACACTATTTATTAGAAAAGGGATGCAAATTTCAAAAAAAAATTATAAAGAATTTTAAACGCGTTCGTATTTTTTACGTTACCAACTACTGTAAACTTACTGTAATATCGTGATGTAATTAGTTTCCACTCCTGAGTTTTGATTAGATTTATCTTTAGTTTATAGTAATTTTTAAAATGATTGTGAAAAATAAGTCGATAACTTTTTTTATTATCTAATTTACGAACTAAATAGATTTGTACTTCTCATATCCAGTTACCATCCGCATTACGGCTACATTTTTATTTAAAGTGTATCGCAAAGTGACTTATCAAAATAAAAAAAATATATATTTTCAGAAGTTTTTAATGAGCGCGTCCATTTTTTTTTTGCAATTTATTAAATGCCATAAAATATTAATATTATATTTTAATATAAAACTATCAAAAAAACTGTCTATTAAAAGCAACAAAATAACACCAACTAATCGCACGTCAAAACTACAACAAAAATAAAATGGCTGCGTCACTGCATTACGATTGTAGCGATTGTCTACGATCGAGTGTCGATACCAGTCAGTTGATCGGTAACATCTTTATCATGCTACATATACACTGCGACACAGGACACTATACATCATACACTTATTGAAGGCGAGATTCCGAGTCTCATGCCTTGCCTTTTACTAAGCTGTATTGAGGTCGGCTTTCATTTTCACCACATTCGATTCCAGATTAATAGGTATCGTATTTTCTTGGAGCGACTGCCTATCTGACCTTCACAACCCATTTTACTGGATAAGAACATTAATACAGTACCTAACCCATAGCAAGATTCCAATTGTCGGGCAATTATTGCAAAATTCATAAAATAATAATGCTACATTAATTATGTTTTCAATTTGTTTCATAATTAAGAATTTCGTTGACAGGAGAGCAGTTGAGCGCTCTCGCCCGTCACGTTCGCCTACTGCGCCTTGTTTTCGATACAAAAGCGGTCGAATTGCTTCAAGCAGTCCGTGTGCGGTATGTGGGAGTCTATGGAAGTCTATAGTTCAGTCTATAGGTCAGTAGTTTTTTTTTTGTTACGGGGTGAAAATCTCATTACTTCAACCCACGCCGAGGGCACGACGATATGTCGGACTTGCACCGATTTAAACACCCCGGTCCCGTCCTTGCTTTTGCCGGAGCCCCGGGTTCGCTAAAGCATGGTCGGTGGGGCTCCGGTGAGTCTATAATTCACCATGCAGTTGCAGCTTAAAGCATTCGATACGTCGGTATGGTTGCTTCAAGCAGTCCGTCTGCGCGCAGTCAAAGAGTGAAAAAAAGTTGACGGTGATTTAAAATTTAGTTGCTTTTAATCATTCATGTGTGTCGCTATGTAAACGTAGCTTTAGATCGAGTGTCGATAGCAAGTCAGACGGACGGTAATATCTTCATTACAACGGTCAATTGATTCGCACGAACATTCGTTGGGAATGAAGTATAGCGGTGAAATGACAGTGAAGACTGATTGTTTTAAGACCTTTTTTTGGCATGTATTTTACTGTATAGGTATGTAGTTAGTTGGGTTAAGATTGATACCTAAACATTGTTAGAAACGGATTGATTGGTGCTGTCCATAACAAAATATTAAAAATTATGGTTTAGGTTAAGATTTTTTTTGCATAAATGTCTGAAAAATACACACAAATCTTTCTCTATCTATTGGTGAAAACCATATCCGTTCGTTAGTTTTTCATTGAATTCAGACATACAGAGTACAGATGCGGCGGGAGACTTGTATTTAAAATATTATTATGTATGGACATAAGTTAGTTTACCTTCCATACGTAGATTCTATTATAAACTTAAAAAAAAGCATTCAAAAATCTAAAACTATAAACACCGCTGCTACAATTCATCGAAAACCATTCTCTACTTATTTCATTAAAGTAGTTATCAAACCAAACTATTGCCTAACTAACATTCCCATTCAAAATTCCATACACACATACATACAAAACTATTCCTTTCATACGGCGTCCATTGTAAAAGAAATTAGACAATTCATTAGATCTTATTGTGGTGTATGAGTCATCACTAATTACGGTAATGACAAACTCATACATTTCATACAAAACTCATACATTTGGTATTTCCGTCGGTTGTTTAATTTTGGCAAACGTCTGTGGTTTTGGAAATTACTTGCATTGTTAGTTTAACCTCTTTTTTTGTATGAAGAGCTTAATGATTCAATGTATGTGTTTTTTTTACCCCTTTTGCGTTCTAAGTATGTGTGGAACCATTAATCATAGTCTTGTGTCATTGTTAAAGTATTTTTATTGTGAAGTAAGTGGTGATAAATAATGGATTAAATGATTGCCACATTCATTTGAAACTAATTTTAACAACATAACTAAATGTTCTACGAATAAAATTGATTTTTTAGTGTGTTTTTTTTAAACATCACATACCTACAGTCTTAGCTGAATTACTTATCATGCAATGTTTGCGTGAACCTCAAAAAATATATGATATAATTATGTAGCTATTAAGTATGTTATTTTTGCAAAAAGATTTTCGAAAATAAATAACTTATCTAATCTTGTTTAAGAATTATGACAATTTACTAAAAAAAATATATTTTAAAAAAAATCTTTGAAAACAAGAAATTTCGTGATAGTTTGTGTATTTAACACAAATGATTTGAGTCTTAAGAAGTAATGTAATCAGTTAATCACTATTAATTAGCAAATACTCCATGTATGTGTAATAGCTTAGATCGTTAATTTATGACTTGATATTTCTTGTTTTGAATTAAAATAAGGTAAAAATTATTTCTTTATATTACTAAAAGGATGCGGACAGGTAAATGTCTTAAGGCGTTTCCTGTCTTCGACAGTCTTGCTTGTCTTCCATTTAAAATCGTTTGAGGTTTTGTATTTTATTTTATGTCTTTAATACGATATATTATTTCTTATTAGAATATTTCCGTTAAAACATCTTATTTTTATGTAATATATTTTTTACGTAAATTAACAGTAGTTATAGACGTATTATATTAATTATTGCTCATAAATGTAAAAAGAACGGACTTTAATTAAAAACAAAACTACAACCTTTGATATAATACCGTATCGATCACAAATTTCTGTTATCGATCCACAACAGGAGATATCGGGTAACAAACATACATAAAAAAAACATACTGTCGATTTGAGAGGCTCCTCCTTTTGAAGTCGGTCAAAAACTCCTCTTTTAATTAAATCGGTTAAACTACATCGCACGTAATATTTCGTATCTCTTAAATCTGTGCAAAAAAAATAAAGCGGGCACGTGACTTAGTTTTCTTAAAAAATGGAAGCAAATGGAAGGAACTATGTAACTGGAACATAAATATTGACAGTATACTTTCGTACTGTGTGTTGTTTGTTTGTTTGCCAGCTAAATGAATAACAATTATGCATCGGCATTGTATCAGAATAAAAAATTCATTCAACAGCATCTCGCCGGATCTCATAACCAATAAGAATATTGTAAGTAAAATCTCACATAATATAAGAAAAAACAAATAAAATAAAAGCAAAAGTAAGTAACGATGTTATCACGAGATACTGCAGTAGTTTTTGCCGCCGACAAGGAAACAAGTATGTAAGTGGAAGAATACAATGATAAGCAGAATTTAATCTCTTTACGATGTTAGCTTTGCACGCCACTTCAATAGGGTTCGCACTTGAAGCTTTTTAAGAAATTCTTGATAACTTTATAATTCGTGTTACGTTTCATAAGTTTATATTAAAAACTAGCTGTGCCCGTGACCTTGCTCCTGATTACTTACAAAAAGAGATCGCAACAAAAAATATTTTTTCCAAATTGATGCCGTCTTTTGGAAGTTTTTGCTAAATTCACATTTTATCGAACGCGAACGGTCAAACAGGCGAATTTAAAATCCTCGTTTAGTTATCTGAAATTCTCGTTTAATCTTCTACAAAGTATCAGAAAACAAAAGGGAGAAAGTCGTTCTCAAGTTATGAAGTGACCAACGGGTTCATTCTTATATAAATAGATTTATTTTTGATTACAAACTTTTAAATCAGCTAGGCTCACAGTACTAGTGAAGACAAATCAGACAAGCCTAAACACGATGAGATTGCATCGTTTAGTTACGGAGTTCCTATGGCCGCCTCCTGGCCATCATCAGACTAGCTTGAAGGCATAATATTGTATTGTAACCAAGTTTCTATAAGTATCCGAACTCATCTCAATCGGATGTCTAGATGTGGTGTCCAATTTAGCTAGCAAGATTTGACCTAAACAAACATACATACATAAAGAAAAATTGGTAAAGCGAAAGGTTTTCGTGACCTAAGAGTATATTTATGCTGAATCCTAAATTACCGAATTTGAAAGAGTAATATGAGAAATCATAAAACAACGCAAAAGAGAAATCATAACAATATAAAATTATCTGTATAATCTATTTTATTTTTATATAGAAAAAACAACGCCAGTAGTGTATAGGTCAAAAAAAAAACTAGCATAAAAAATAAGCATAATCAAATTGATCAAACGTTAAAAGAAATCACAGAACTAAATGTAAATCTCGTCCTCAGGTCAATTGAAGATCTCAAAATACTTGAATTCAAATGCAAATTAGTTAAGCTAAACCTTTTTCAATTCACGTAGCGTTATCTTGACGGTTCAAACGAGCTCACTTTATACAGTTAGTATTTAACCTAAAGATTTATTTAAAACAGTGGTGATCTGCCGCCGTCGGTCTCATACAAATGAGTTTTTTTATATAAATTCCTATTGATTTCTGTTAAGCTTTTATAGCCTTTTATAGCAAGCTAATATAGCCGAGTGGTATAGGTTACCAAGCTTATTACCACAATGCGCGACGTGCTGCGGATTCGATCCCCGCATGGGACAAGCAGATTTTATTGTGAGCCAGTGTATTATTGTTATTTTTATAGTTTTCAGTTTACTTCTCATAGTATTTCATCATATAGCTTATTAATTGTAGTATATATTTAAATATTAGGTAGATGCGACAAAAAATTTCAAATTAGTGGAGATTTTTATCCTTCATGATCAACCTAGACTGGGATCTCGCCATTTTTTTGTAATATTTATGTTGTCATGATGTATAATAAGTGTCTTTGTTTTTGTATCTGTAAATAAATCAAAATGGTTATAATAATATTTAAATAAGAGCTATTAATAAATTATATAAAAGCATTAGGTTTATTTCAGTGTTAAAAATTTATGTATTATTAACAAAATTTCTTAAAAATTCCTTTCTTCAGTGCATTCTTTACCCGAAATATATCATCAACTACCGCTACAACTTTAACGAAAACTTTGTCAATCCTAGCTCCTGTGTTATAACGTCAAAATTACCATAACAAAACTCTTGTCCAGCTAGAAAAACATTAGTCACATCCCTGATTTTCCAAACGACTGCTTATTTCTACCGCCTTTGGAAATATCTGTTTAGTATTCAAAGAGCACATGCTTCATAATTCCCTTGCTGCTTAATACGGCCTCATACTCGACCACCGCGATTCAAAACCATATTTGAAGACCTACCCCTCCCCTCTCGTTCAAACGAAAGTTTGGTTCGATAGAGGAGTTGGTTTCGCTAACGAGGGATCTTGATATATTGGATGTTTTATCTCATACTTGCCCTCATCTCTTTGTTTCACGAAAACGTGATATAAAAGATTAACTTATTAGTATTCGTGGGAGGGACCAGTGCCTGTACTATGAGCTTTTAATACAGGACTGTTGCCGTTGTAGGAGCGAGACGGCCAGACACAGCGCGTAGCAGCGTCTCGCTTCCACACCGGCAATAATCCTGCTTAAACAGATCATAGTACGGGCACAGATCGGTTAGTTCAGATGGCTAGTGAAGCGGTTTCCAGTCAACGGTATGACTAAGTCCTATTTGGGTATGTTTCAATATGTTTTGACTATTCAAATTTGAATAAGTCATTGTTGAATTTTGGGTCGGATTAGATATTAAAATATCTTTGTGTACTTTTATGCTTTGTAGCTATGATTTTATTTAGGTGATTTTCATTGTGAGATTTGTGCTATTTTATTGTGAACAAATAGATTAGGGTGTAGTGACCTGTCACTATCGAATGTCAGTATAACAGAGAGGAAAATATTTAGTGTCATAATTTTTTTTTGTTACATATTTTAATTTTTAAATTTTTAAATATACTAATAAGAAAATAAAAAATAGTTGCTAATACGAAACCACCAAAAGGTTTTTTGATGTCGCGTGAATAAAGACAAACTTGCTTTCTGAGGTTTACGCGAATTAGACATTGAAATAAAACTATCCGTTCAAAGTAGTTTTATTTCGAAGACAAACTTTATGAACATTATTATTGCAAAATATGATATTTACAACAAATTCTTGTAAAAAAAATAAAATAAACAGCATTTTTTAATGTATAACAAAAATCAACGAACAAACTTACACTATCAAGAAACCAAAATGGCGATATAAGCTGACAAATTTATAGAGTGCAGTTAAAGATTTGACAGACAAATATTTTTTTAATTCCGGTGAGTTACACCTGTCATGTTATTTTTGACATTTATTTGTTCACCTTTAGTTTCTTGCTAAAGCGAATGAAATAAGGATTTAAGTTGGATTAATATATTTTACTTATTCGACCTTGATTTGTTAATTCGAATTTGTGTCAATCAAGCAAAATCTTTCATTGCCAATATTCATAAAAAACAAAATAGAAATAAACACGTAGATCTTATAAGACCATTCTATTTAAACAACACAATTTTGTTTGCTCTTAACGAAAATTCCCACACCAAGTATACAAAGGAAATTTCGAGAAAAATCCATTTACATCTACCTTAGTCCGTTGGTGTTAACTGTTTTAAACGTTTAATTACTTGCACCAACAACTTGGACAATGCATACAAAAGGTTCAATAGCATTCACATTCAAAGGGAGGATTTCATTTTAATTAAATTAACACTTTCCATTTGAAGCGGTATGTATTGTATAAAGAGTCATAAAAATTGTTCAAAAGAATTCGTTTACCGTTACGACAGTGTAGGATGTGTTTTGTTGGGTAAACACAACTTTTAACCCTGGTTTAAAAAAGACTGATCAATTTAAACTCTTGTCAAATCAACTGACTGTGATTAGTTGACCAATATTACCACTTATTATGTTATTTTTTTTTTCTTTTATTATAATTATTATCTTACTTTTTCTTAATAAGCCGTTGTGCGCGCTGTTTGGTGCGACAATAAATGCTTTTCTTTCTGTCTTCTTTCAAAAGACTAACAACCAATCACAACGCATAAGATGATGTTTGACAGTTGATTAACAAATTTTTGTGTTTAATAATGTTTTAAAACCGAAGGGGCTGTTTACACAATTCAGCTAAATACCGTTTTTACTATAAAACATCTGCTTATAAGAATTATCTTCATTATAATGATGAAACATCCGTCTTAAACTAAAACTATAAATGATTGGTTTAAAAAAAAAAAACCGGCCAAGTGCGAGTCAGACTCGCGCACCGAGGGTTCCGTACAAACCTGTAGGTATATAAGTAAAAGTTATGGTATTTTTATTGCTAAATGAAATCCATAACATAACAATGTGGAAAGCTGACGGTACCTTGTCAATACATATATGAAAACATTATGTATGTTCGGAAAAATCTTCATCTCTTTAAGAAGAGAAGTGATAGACATAATTTTAATACTAGAAATAGGCACAATTTGGATCAATCTCGGTTTAGATTGGCTAAGGTACGAAATTCTTTTATGGGGAATTGTGTAAAATTTTATAATAAAATACCACTGCGGATTCTACAACTGAACGAGACAAAATTTAAAACATGCATAAAACGCACACTATGTAGACAAGCATATTATAAATTAGAGGATTATATCCTTGATAAAAAATCTTGGCTTAATGCTGGTCCTGCTCCACAGTCACAGCCACTTGGGTCCACTAATTAGTTTTCTTTTATTTTATATTTGGAAGAGATGCTCTCCCTTTTATTTTTATAAACATGGTTTTTTTTTTTTTTTTTTTTAAATCGTTTTTTTTTTTTTTTTGGAGTAAATGTTTAATCTTTTTATTTTTAACTTTTGAAAAGTTATAGTATTGTATAACTTCGAAGCATTTTTTATTTATTTTGTAAATATGAGTACCACGTGTAATATAATGTAACTGTTTTTGTTTTTTTTTTTTGACATGAACGAGCATGGCAATTGAGAGTTTGTCATGCTCACTCAAATGTCTCGCTGATGGTGGCACGTGTGTTGGGTCATTCGGTTCCCTTCAATATGGTTGAGCTGAGTAGTGCTGATCCACGCGTCATGTTCGTGAACGGGCGCCATTAGTTGAGACTGGTCATCTCTCAACTGCCACTAGCTTATTTTAATTTTATTGTTAATGTAATTTTTAATTAGCATTGTTCTCATATATTAGAAGTAATAAGACATGTAACCAGAATTTCTGTAATACATAATCATGGTTTAAAAGAGTGTCCATGGAGTTTCTTGCACGTTCTTCTCCATCGAGATCTACTCCTTGGAATGTGTCGCGGTCTTTGTTTCCAAACTCCTCCGAAATGGCTGAACCAATTTGCATGAAATTTTGTGTGCATATCGGGTAGGTCTGAGAATCGGCCAAAATCTATTTTTTTATATTTTTTTGTTAATCGCATAACAACGTTTGCTGGGTCAGCAAGTCTAATATATAAAATTCTCGTGTTGCGGTGTTTGTTTCCAAACTCCTCCGAAACGGCTGAACCGATTTGCATGAAATTTTGTGTGCATATCGGGTAGGTCTGAGAATCGGCCAACATCTGTTTTTTTTTTTTAATCGCTGAACAACGTTTGCTGGGTCAGCTAGTAAGTTTATGATTATTAAAAAAAATATACTATGTGATGTAACTAAAAATTTAAGATTTTCGGAATTTTTCCTATATGTGTACTTTATAACGTTGCTTCATGCCAAATTTCAAGATTCCAGGTCGTCTGGAAGTATCCTTTAGGTTTTGATTCCCTTGCGAGTAGTTGCGAGTTTCAAAATATGCGGCTTTAATTGCTGTATCTTTTGATTGCGTTGACGTAGAAGTTTGATTTTGTTACAGCTTAAAGATATTATAGACTTGAGTATTTGTTAAGAATTTCAATATAATACCACTACGCGTTCATGAGTAAAGGGGTAATAAGTTTAAAATTATTAAAAATATTTTTATTATATGATGTAACTAAAAATTTATGCTTTTCGCAATTTTTCCTTTATCTGTGTTATAAGACGTTGCTTCGTACCAAATTTCAAGATTCTGAGTTCACGGGAAGTACCCTGTAGGTTTTGATTCCCTTGCGAGTGTCGAAAATTTGCGGCATAAACGGGAGTATCTTTTGATCGCGTTGACTTAGAAGTTTGATTTTTTCACAGCTCCAAGAGACCATAGACTTGAGTATTTGATATGAATTTCAGCTTGATACCTCCACGCGTTCCTGAGAAAAAAGGTCTTGACAGACAGACAGACAGACAGACAGACAGACAGACGGACAACAAAGTGATCCTATAAGGGTTCCGTTTTTACCTTTTGAGGTACGGAACCCTAAAAATAGGAAAAACTTTACAAAAACAATAACATGTCTTGGCTAAGGCTTAGATTTCTTTCAAAGTAATAAGAATTCATAATATACAAGTTATCCTATAAGACACATGATCTATAAACAAGAAAGTACCATAAATAATCTAGGTTCAGTTATTGACATGAATTTTTCATTCGCACATATCTCTTAGTTCCGTATTGAACTAGATTCCAATAGGCCGAGAAGGCATTTAATTAATACATTATAAGAAAATATATGTTTTTTAGAAATACATTAGGTACAGTAACTCTTTTTCTCAAAGGCAAAGACATTATTTCTAGTTTTAAGCGTTACTTTACATAAAACTTATATTTTATCTTGTAGATCCATACTTAATATTATAAATCCGAAAGTAACTCTGTCAGTCTGTCTGTTGCTCTTTTACGACCAAACCGCTGAACCGATTTTGATGAAACTTAGTATGGGGTAAGCTTGGATCCTAATAAAGGGCATAAGCTACTTTTAGCCGCGATAACCGACACTTACGCGGAGCCGTAGGGAAAAACTACTAGGATAATAATTTTTAAATACAAGAGTTGTATAAAGTTGAAAAGCTGCGATTTTCAAGCAAAGTTTTCACAACATCATCGAAACTCCAATATTGTCCCAGCTTTTTATATCCCATCGTTCCTATAATGTATCCATCTTAATAGGTTCCTAAACTCAACCATAATAAATTAAACGTGCTTTGAAACTTTCATCTAATGAAAGAAATAAAGTACTTTAATTGCATCTTAAAGATGGACGGGCAGTCGGGCTTCTGAATATTACTTTGAGCCCAATAATTTCCGATCCATTAGTCTTTTCCCAGTCTTAAATAACTGGAGAGGTGATTTTAAGTACTTAAAATTGTACTGTGTTAAGCCGTAAACAATTTTTTAAATACCAACTCGAAAATTTTATATTTTAATTCTAATAAGCCTGTTGCTTGCTACGGCTTTATCTATACTAATATTATAAAGCTGAAAAGTTTGTTTGTTTCTTTGTTTAATCTCAGGAACTACTGGTTCGAATTGAAAAATTATTTTTGTGTTGGATAGTCCGTTTTTGAGGAAGGCTTATAGGCCATATAACATCACGCTACGACCAATAGGAGCGGAGCATAAATGATAAATGTTGCAAAAATGAAAACCGTTGAAACTAAAACACGCGAACTAAGTCGCGGGGGACAGCTAGTATTATACACTTCTATAAAAATATTTCAAAGAGGAGTGATTTGTATTTCTGTATGTTTGTAACAAATTATATTGAAAACTACTGGACCGATATCCAAATTTTTTTCACCATAAGAATTTTACATAAACATTTTCCCTAAATGACATAGGCCAGATTGCTGTTCTACCCTTGCGAAGTTGGGGACGGTCACTTTTGATAAATAAAAAAGGTTATTCTTTTTAAATTTTATCTAGATCAGATCTTTAAGTCAACGATTTTGAAAGATACATCAAATACAAATAGATTATAGATAAAGTCCACGTTTAAAATATGGATCATTGGGTCTTTGAAGGAGCTACTTAATTTTTTACATTAAACCTTTTAAAAACGTTTTATAGACAACAATATCTGTGGATGCAGACAAAAATAAATCGATTATGTCCACGTTTCAGCTGCCACAATTCAGTGTAAATTATAGGAAATTATTGCGGGGCTCAGTTTCATTTTATGGCATAAATAAAGTCATCTATATAATCGGATGTGATTATGTTATACTATCTTAATAGTCTTAATATCGGATAAGTGGAAATAATCGCTTGCTTATAGCATTTTAATCTGAGGAAGTTTTTACACTCATCCTTTAGTTAGCTGTAAGATATTCTGATTGAAGTGCTTAAGGTAAGTTCCCTGAAATTAATAAGGTTACTTCTTATTTATCTCATACGTTGATCTTTGTTCCGGTCGTCTGTCTGTCTGTTTGTTTTGGCTAATCTCTGGAACAGCTGGACCGATTTTGACGAGACTTTTACTGGCAGATAGCTGATGTAATATGAAGTAACTTAGGGTTCTTCAAAAACGAAAAAAAAACTAAATAACTTTTTTGTTAAATTCCACGCGGACGAAGTCACGGGCACAGCTAGTTTCAAAATAAAATTTGACATTTAGGTTTACATCGCTCGTGTGTTAAAAATGCAAGTGTCACATTACAGAAATAGCATACATTTATTATAGACCTATGTTATCTGTATCACAACCGTATTATGTATTTTCCTATCCAATGTTTTATCGTTTATAGTGTTTTGCACCAGACTTTTCTAGCAGCTATTGCTGTGTAGTCTGTACAATAATATCAAAGGACGGCGGTGGCTGGGTTCAGCTGAAATGTTTCAGCGTTGCTCACAATCCTCGTCACTGACACTGTTACATCACATTTTATTTTGGTGTTACAGTCGAGGACTTTACACGATTTTATTTTGATTACATTTTAGATAGGTACCTACTACAACAGATGGTGATTTATATGCGCTTATAATGCGTTTGTTAGCTGGATAAGAAAATTGATATTAATGTAAGACATGTAGATACGACAGTGACAGAATTAAATTCTTAATAAGTTCTTTTTTAATTCCTAAAATGTTTTGATATAAATATCTTTGTATAACAGTTTTTTGTCTCTCCTGAAAACTTCATCACCTTGCGTACACGAGGTGTCACATCTAGACCCACGATATACAATAGATCAAATATATAAAAATTGAGCAAAAAAAATATAGGTATATACATATATTAAACTAACCATAGGAAATCATCTATACTTATAATAAATCTGTAGAGAGGTCAATTCTGTACATCAAATATATTTTCAAAATAACTATCAGGGGGTGATTAGTGATCGATACTGATGCCAAAAATGCAATCAGTAAAATTTTTGTCTGTCTGTCTGTCTGTCTGTCTGTCTGTCTGTCTGTATGTTCCTTATAGAAACGAAAACTACTCGACGGATTTTAACGAAACTTGGTACATTTATTCTTCATACTCCTGGGCAGGTTATAGTATACTTTTCATCACGCTACAATCAATAGGAGCAGAGCAGTGAAGTGAAATGTTGGGAAAACGGTATTTTTTAAGCTTCCGTCGCGTATGCAGCCTTAATGGTTAAAGCTACATGGAAATCATGTATGACGGAAATGTTCTACATAAAATTATCTAAAAAATATTCCACAACAGCATATGTCTATCTTTTATGGTTGACTCACAATAACACGTGTAACTCCCGATAGCTTAGCAGTTCGGAGATTTCTGATTATATTTGTTTACTCTTACGTTTATAATACTCTCACTCATCCCTTATTAAAAAAAGTTTACATTATTACCTATTCAATAAAAAAAGAATCATAGAAATCGGTATAGAAACACCAAACTTATACATGAAATACGATAATAAGCCATCGCGCCGTCGCGCGTGAATACTGAATCGTGCTATAAGGATTATTTTTGTGTAACGTGATATATTATA
This sequence comes from Diachrysia chrysitis, assembly GCA_932294365.1. Classification (NCBI taxonomy): domain Eukaryota; kingdom Metazoa; phylum Arthropoda; class Insecta; order Lepidoptera; family Noctuidae; genus Diachrysia; species Diachrysia chrysitis. The sequence goes on from OW028661.1 coordinate 9,316,452, forward strand.
TTTCCCTACTAAAATACGAAAGTTAATCTGTCTGTTACATCAAAACCACTGAACAGTGAGGAAGGACATATGCTACTTTTTTACGAAAAACGACGGAAACGCGGACGAAGTCGCTGGCAAAAGCTAGTTTGTAATATAAGCTAAATCAATAACACAAAAAATAAACATTTTAATAAAACAAACAATTTACTAGCACAACGCAGTTAAAAAAAGAAACGATTGCAATCATATTTCATCAAATAAGTAACATAAAAGTAGAAACAACAGCTTGCGTAAAAAATAATCTCAATTTATGCGAGGCAAACTGCCAAAGTTTTAAATAACGATCATAGTAAGCCTATATTTTGAGGTAATCAGACCAAACCAGTAGAAGTTTGCCTGTTAAGTACCGTGCCTCTGGGTGTGTGCCCAGAAAATACGACAGAACTGGAACGAAATATGCACACAAATGCTTGTACGAAACTTTATTAACTTGTACATAAGTATGCATATACTGGATAAAAAATGTATTCCATACGGGTTTATACAACTATGCCTTGCCCGCTTACTAAGAACTCTTAAAGCAGGATTGTGGCCGTCGTGTGAGCGAGACGCCGCTACGCGCAGTGTAGTGCGCCGTCTCGCTTCCACAACGGCAACAGTCCTGCTTTATGAGCTCATAGTACAGGCACTGATCACCACAAAGGTAGGTAGAAGAATTATATAAAATACTACACTATTATTTTACTATACATACAGATATTAGACCATATTGTTATAAAACAATTAAGACAGAAAAAGAAGCATTAGTTTCTTTTTGTTGTCATTAATTTATCTACCGTTATCAAACTTACAAGTTACAAAATAAGTTCATACTTATTTACTTAAATTAATCTCAAATATACACACTGGCAGAATTAGAGAAACCAAAAAAAAAGTCTGAGTAAGTAAAATGAAGAGTATATTGATAAAAAAAATAATCAGACATGATGTAATGAACCAATTGACATCTTTTAACATTGACTTCTCATAGTATTGGTAAATCATTTTTATTAAAAAATTATCAAAATAAAAAAATCAAATCTTTTTTAAGATTGTGAAAATACAGGCACAGTTGTGAATTGAAGAATAGTGATACATAAATGAATGAATTTTAAAGAGGGTCCCGGTCCACAAACAGAAGAATATGTTTTTGTTGTATTACTTAATACAAAACAAAATTCTATTCCTAAATAAGAATTCTACCATTGTCTGTCGATCAGTCTTTTTATTTATAGACGCGCCGTAAATCTTTGTTCAATGTAGAAACATCTTGATATGCCCCAATGCCCAAATTTGGAAGGCGCAGGGAACACTGAATAATTTCTTAGTTCTAACTTGTAGTCTAGACTAGGCGTTGACTAAACAAGAATAGTATTGGACCGAATGTGTAGGCTAACGAAATTGTGTTAGAAAAGGTAAATGTAAATGAAAATAGATTTTTAAAACAATAGAATTTGTTTAGGTCTAATAATATTGACGAAGAAAAAGCTAGCTTTTACTACCAAGTAAACGCTTACTCTAATATTTTACTATTATTTTGTACGGTTAGTTTCAGGAAGTTAAGAAATAATAGCGAGCCGTTTCCTACAACGTGATCCAGTTAAATTCAATAAGGAATTGGAGGTTCACGATTTTTCCTTTACGGGGTGGCCATAGTTTGAAGCAGTGTTAATCAACTCACCATATTTAGAAACTGGTCAATATTTTAGCTTTACATTATTTTTAACTAGCTGTTGATTGCGGCTCCGCCTACATGGGTGTTGGTTATCGTGCAAAAAGCAGCCTAAGTACTTGCTAAGGATCCAGGCTTACCCCATACCAAGTTTCAACCAAATCGATTTAGCGGTAAAGGCGTAACAGACAGACAAACAAACAGAGCTGCTTCATCTATCTGTCTTCTATGGTTTCACGGCTAAACCACTGAACCGATTTTGATACAACTTGGTGTGGGGTAAAGTTGAATATTAAGAAATGAGCTACTTGTGCCGCATTATCTGACATCTACGTGGGCAGAGCCGCTGGCAACAGCTAGTTTTTTTTACACATTTTAGGAATACGTGCATATGTATACACTAGCTGTCCCCCGCTACTTTGTCCGCGTGTTTTAGTTTCAACAGTTTTTCATTTTTGCAACATTTTTCATTTATGCTCCGCTCCTTTTGGTAGCAGCGTTATGTTATATAGCTTATAGCCTTCCTCAATAAATGTGCTATCCAACACTGAAAGAATTTTTCAAATCGGACCAGTAGTTCCTGAGATTAGCGCGTTCAAACAAACTCTTCAGCTTTATATATTAAAAAAAGTATAGATATTAAGTATAGATATAATTTTATTTTCTTAATTTATTTGTTTTAAAATAACAACAACTCTTGTAACACTATGTTCATGTTTAAAACTTTTCTAATAAAATTAGATTTCGATCAATAAAACCGATGTTTCTAGCTTCAAAACCGTTTTATAGGTAAGATGATCAAATCAGATAATTTTTAGTGCCTTTACGATACCAACAAAACTATGACTCCTCAATTTGGAAGCTTATCTCTATCATTATGAGGTTTTTATTCGGAAAAAACTGGTTTTGAGAACGAATAATTAGAAATATTTACTTTTGAAGTGTCTAGTCGTTCATTCACCTTTATATTGTTAAGATAATATCTATACTAACTAATATACATGCAAAACTAACTAATTAGATCTTAGTGTACAATAAATTTAAGAGGTACGAAACTAATTTTTTATTTTTAAATATGCTTATAACTGTAGGTACTCGTCGGTATGTATTTAAATAAATCTGAAATATATGTTATATTTGTAAAAACTAACGACAGAAAAAATAAGCCTAAATAAAATCTATCTATGTTTTATCTATCTGCTAATACATGTTATTTACACATCCATACTAATTATAGATGCGAAAGTAGCTCTGTCTGTCTGTCGCGCTTTCACGCCAAAACTACAGACCTGATTTAAATGAAATTTGGTACACAGATAGTCTAGCCTGAGACAGGACAAAGGTTACTTTTTGCCGCGATACCCGAAATCCACGCGGGCGTAGCCGCGGGGAACAGCTAGTTTATTATAAAACAAAGTCCCTCGCCGCGCCTGTCTGACTAAACTTAAAAATTACTAAACGGATTTTTCAATGGTGTTCACCCATGGATAGTGTGATTCAAGAGTAAGGTTTTCGTGTATAATTTTATAAAGATTTATTTACCCATGCGAAGCTAGGGCGGATCGCTAGTAGACCATATGAAACAAACCCAAACAAAATTTCAAGAATCAAAAATATTATTATATATATTAGGGTATTATCGTGGTTTGAAGATGTCTGACCTCTAAATATTCTTTTGTAACATTTAAGTGAAATGCGAGTTTAATTTATTTTCGGATGGACAATAATTATAAGAACTCACAAAGGGTCATAAATCGAGCTGAACGTTACAGAGGTCAAAGGTCGGGCTTTATGACATAATCTAATATTCATTCAAATGTTTAAATTTACTTGATAAAAATCATCTTAGATAGAAATTAACGTTATGGTGATAAACATCGACTTAAATATGATGAAGACACAAAACCGTTATAACAATGCCCAGTGACTGTCCCACTGCTGGGCAATGGATTCGATTCATTAACAGGAAGAACAAAAATTTATCACTTGCAGATTGGAGATTATAGATTCCAATTTGGAGACCAGATTTCCTCCCGGCGTTTGCCTTTACCGACCTTTATGATAATCATGATAAAACTTACATTCTACTTTAATGTAAAGATGTTTAACGTCAATAAGAATATAGCTAAACAACTTATAAGTATCAAATTAAATTAGATAAGATGTTTATCAGAAAAGTTTTTAATTGAAACCTGATATCAAATTTATTTCGCCTTAAATATTTTACGTGGGCAAAGAATTCTACCGAATTATGGAGTCAACGGATTTTATATTAGTATAATTTACGACATGTAATTTTGGCTATAATAGCTAGGAGTATTAGTTTAAATTTGTATGACTTTGGTTACGCAAATAAATTTCTGGGATTCCAAAGTATTGTTAAAGACGATATATATTTATCTCTCACTAATGAGTTAGCAAAAAATATGTCTGAGTAATTTTATATTATTTTTCCGGTGATTACTGATAACACTTTTGTTCTAAATGACTTAAAAGGAAGTGTTACAGATCATTATAGATAGTAAAAGATTAGAGTTCACTATTAAGGCAAAACATTCCTTAGAGCACGATTACTTTAGAAATAGTAATTTACGAATCTTAAAGGATACAGACGCACTTATTAACGAACATGACATTAATAGAAGTACGCAGAAAGAAACAAAGGAAATAATTAATTAACTAGTCTAGCAAAAATCTATTGACGTTTTGGATAAAATATCTCTTATAACAGCGAAACATGTTTAAGAAAAGGTCAATAATTATGATGATGACAAAACGTGTTTAAGAAAAGATAAATGACATGATAGTCTAGACCTGGAGACAGAAGCCTAGTTGGTAAAATGTTCTAAAAGGTGTTAACCAATAAATAATAATTATAAATTAAAAATTTAAAAAGTCCCCGACCAATTTTAGACAATGCTTGTTTTGTCATAATGTTGAACAGATCTTTATAAATTATAGCTAAGAATCCCGATCACATCAGCTTTCAAACAAACGAAAAGACTGAATCATATTCAGTCCATTCGTTTAGGACTTACTATGCCACAGACAGACAGACCGACACGTCATACTCTTAACACACTTTTTTTTTGCATCGGTGTTTAAAAATGACGGAAAATCAAAGAAGCCTTGTAGACAAGGGAGACATTTAGCTTCGAAATAGTCAATTTCAATCACGTCCCCAAAAACTTGAACGTACGAATATATCCGTGGAAATTCTGTAATATCGCAGTTAATGCGGGTGATATCTGATTGCCGTATCATTTGGGTCGTATTGAAAATTCATAACTTACTGGAAGCGGTGAAGGGACTCGCGTTTTAGATAAGGATGTGTGCAATTTACTTTACGTCGTCGTTTAAGACTTTAGTGAGGGGGCTTGACTTTAAAAAAGCGATGCTGAGTTGAAAAACATTTTTACACAGATTATTTTTGAAGCAAATATAAATGATTTAATAATAAATGTGGACAACATCACATACTTTGCTCTGAACCCAAAGTAAGTAGCTAGAGCACTTGTATTATGGAATCGGAAAAAACGAAGGTACCACAAACACCCAGACCCGAGATAATGGAGTAATGTGGCATTCTTCATTTACCCGTCCGGGGATCGAACCCGGGAAATCAGAGCAGGCGACATTATATATAGAACCACCTCTGAGGTATACCATATCAATAATAAAAAGATTTTATGAGGGACATTTTTTTTTTCAAAACTTGTCTAATCCATATTTTTATACAAGACTTTTGAAATGCCATATTTCAAAAACATAAGTAGTTGCACAAAAAAGTCTTTGCAAATATGTAGCTGAAGTAGGTTAGTAATTTTTTAAGCGAATCATCTTTCGATTAGCTAAAATCTTAGGACATACAAGACCATCGTAATCCGCAACGGTTTCTCCAATCAACTTAACTCAATATTACCCAATTTTCTCTAATCTTGTCGAGTAATTCACACGTCCCATCACTATTAAAACTCGGTGAGGGTTCGAGTGGTTGTAACAAAAGTTTATCGATACGTTAGCTACGTTTTCGCTTTATCGAATCTCCACATTACTTCAGTTCGTGTGAGTAAATAACAATGCGTATTATATTACCTTTTTTTCTATTAAGGTGATTGTGTTAGCTTATTTATTGGCAATTTACTGTGTCGATAAGGTTTCGGGAGTTGATTGAATTAATTGAAGTTATTTCAGCAATTGGATGAAATTTTTTATAGCAGAATTTGAGGCCAACAAATTGATAACTTGTCCATCAGGGGTCTTTAATCAGGTATAAGAACCAAGATTATTCCCAGTAAAGGAAAGGGTTTATGTAATAGATAACACTAAACACGTCTTTTACGAGTTTAACAATTTTAACTCATCACTTCCTAATAAGGCCAGGCCAAAAAGGTTGATTCTTTAGCGTTTCTTCGCGTTCCTCTTTTTTTTTTGCAATATTACTCATGTAATTAAGCGTAAAAGAAAAGTTTGCCTGCTTTAAATCCTGACAAATTGCTACTGCATAAAGAACGTTGAATATTTCAAAATCATTTTAATTTCCCAGAATTTGTTAAGCATGATGATTCAGAATGTGACTCCTAAATTAAACACATAAACTGGTACAGTCGAAACCGTATGACTTTTAATCAAGTTAATTTGCATGTTGCCATTGAACATGTTACGGAAAGCCATAAAATTAGACATGTTCAATTCACAACGGGAACAAGCGATAACATGTTGACGTAATCTCCCGCATCGAAAGCCCCTGGCGATAGGTAAGGACAAAGAGACAAGAATATCCTAGAAGCCCTAAATTTGATTCAAATGGGAATTCGGTTAGATCCATTGAAATAATATAATTATGGGTATCGAAACCCATCCAAAAATGGGTTCGTTTTAATATCACAAGAAAGTTATCAAGTGCTGTCACATACATTTTTGGCTTTATACGGTGGTAGGTATCGACTAAATTTTCAGGTGCTTTAAGTAATGATTTAGCTAAAAGGATTGCTGCAAGTATATATTTTAGATTTGTATAATTACTACCTATATCTTGGTAAACAATTCTGTTTTCTTTCACTTTCATAATTCACTGAAACCCAAATATGCAGTAAATAAATTTTATTATAATCGCCATATTACCAAATCTTAAAACAAAATCTTTGATTTCCTAATAAAAGTGAATATCATTTGAGAGCTATGCTAGAAATCTTTAGTGGAGTGGTTTAGCCAGCTATTTCATCAGAGTATGTCAGGCCGTTGTCACTGTCTTTTGCACTTTGAGTGATGTGAAAATTAATTCCCAATTTCACGTCAAAATTTGCAGCTTCATATTCGAGGAACAAAAGACGGGCTAGGAATCTAAATTTCCTTGATGTTTAGAGTTAATTTGTTTGGCAACTATGGTATTCAGGTGAATAGTAAATAATAATAGTTTGGCCTAATCATGTGAATTCTTAAATCATTAACATATTACATAACTATACTGTGTTCGCAATGTTGTACCAAACATGTAATCAAACACTATTTTTAGGATAAACAACTGTAACGCTTACGTAAAAGGTTCAGTTTGCGCTACAGCATCATATTTTTCAACAGTCAGTCTAAAATGAACTTTATTAACACCTTCATAAAGTTGATGTCTATATAAGTGGAAATAACATCAGTTGGCACAAGAATACACAACTGATAAACACTCTTTTATTTCTAAATACATACATATACAGATAAATTACACCCAGATACGGACAAAAATATGATCAAGTTCATCACATAATGATTTGCCTTTCGTGGGAATTGAACCCGAGCTTAGCAGTCAGGGTCTAACCACTAGACCATAATGGGCCAGTCGAATTGTAAATAATAATTCTGTGTACTTTACTGATTCTGCTTTAATATAGAATAAGGCTGGACGTGGAGAAGAAAAATGTCATACTGTCATCAAATTCAGACAGAGATAAATTAGTGAAATCTTTAAAGGTACATTACAGTATTTAAAACAAGCACAGTGTCGCCGAATGTTTTCCAGCAACAGTACTTCTGTGTAGCCTTCCTAATGCATCAGCCGTATCCGGATAGATTTTATGCAAATACGCTGCAGTAATTGCACAGTAACTCGTGTGCTCGTTCATTACAGTAACTTACGATATCTGAACGCGAATAAGTTTAGGAAAACTTTTACTTAGATTTGTAGTTCGCTTCGTAATTGTTTCAATGATCGCAGATTTGTTTTTACATCAAATAAGATTTGTAGTTCGCTTCGTAATTGTTTCAATGATCGCAGATTTGTTTTTACATCAAATAACTTTGTTGGGAACTTGTAACGAAAATGTACAAAGTGGTTTCGCGAAATTCTCGTGAATTCTGATTCTTGTATTTTTGGATAATTGAGTTGGTTTTTATTTTGGCTGTTTTGATTAGTTTGATATTTCTTGTCGATTTTTTATGTCATACACGTAGCTACTGTTCACATCATCATTAAAATTTGTATTACAAAATTGGGTTAACATAATGACACATTTTTGTCGAAGTATACACATAAAATCTATATTATATAAAACAAAGTCGGGCTAACAAAGTTTGTAAGAACACTTATGACACGAGAACGGGCGGACCGATTTTCATGATCTTTGATTTGTTGGGTTTGTCTCCACCCCGAATAACAGAATAACTATAAAAACATTTACTTACGCAGGTGAAAACGCGGTGCACTGATTGTTATATATTATTTATAAATATTTATTATACTATCACATTATTCTATCATTATTTGTGTCTGTTTTCATAGATAATAAAATTAGTAAAGTTAATAAAACACATTTCATTGTCCATAACATAATAAACCTTATTTCTACTATTTCTAACATTCCAAAAACCTATTTTGCACCATACATCACTTTCGGAAATCCACAGTCAAATCTAAAACGTGATCAATCAGTCTAGTTGCCGTGAGCAAAACATTCAGCTGTCAAACAGACCAGTCCCTGTATTATGAGCTCTTGAAGCAGGGCTGTTGTTATTGTGGAAGGGAGACGGTGCACTACACTGCGCGTAGCGGCATCTCGCTTTAACAACAGCAACAGTCCTGCTTTAATAGATCTTAGTACAGGCACACAGTAGTGTTCATGCAATGATGCGGGCGTAATCATGAAATTGGGGACAATTCATTGAAAGTAATTTTGTAACAAGTATGACTTTGTGAGGTTAAACAAAGTCATGGTTGATATTGATTATTAGACTCTGTTTGGCACATTTTCATCATTAAAATAATTCGAATTAAAGCGATGAGAGAGATAGAGTTTTTATTGCGGAAGCTAATGTCAAGCGCGTAAAAAAAGAATTTATTTGTCAGTGGCACGTCATGCCTTAACACTGTCAATTAAATTAAGTTAATACAATGTGGTTATTTACACGGCGAAATATCATTTGACGTGTGTCTACAAATAAATACATAAATTTATTATATTTTACAAAATTGGGCCGTTTGTCCACCGCGGCCGTCATCGCCGAGACTTCAACTAGAACGAGATGACGTGACGGGCTTGCGGTGGACACGCGGCATTAGTAAATCTATGTGTCGCTACCTCGGCGCCGTCGTTTATTCTTGCTGACGTACCGGTGATGGCAGAGAAGGAACAACGGTGTATGTCTCCTTTCTCCACCAACATCTTAGACTTCGCCATAAAATTTTCTAAATACCTAGTTTATTTATAATTGTCTATAAAAAAAGTAGAACAAGATGTATGTGAGTCAGTAGTAATAAATCGAACGCATTGAAAAAAACTTAAATTGTTTTTTTATTAGTTTGTCAGGAACTCGCATAAAATGGTTTATGTCATTCATATAAAAACTTTACTATCGGAAAGCTCGCAGTTCAATGCCAGAGTTACATAAAGTTTTGAATTACTTTGGTTTCCATTGACTATAATATAAAAGTTAAACACTAAACGAGTTTTGATATTTGAAAAAAAAAAAATCAAGATCAAATCGCTTAACTGTATGGAAGTGACAAGTCTAAGTCCTGTGGCTTATCAAAATGAAATGTAGGTAATTTCCATACATTAATTGCCTTATTTATAAAAATCTCGACGGTGTTGAGCAATTGCTAAGAAACTCCTAAATTCAAATTCTCTATAGAAAAAATTTAATAAGAATCTGCTATTCAATTGCTATCGTCGAGATTTATGTAAATAAAGCCATTAATGTCATGTAAGCAATTTTTATCATCATTAACGCTTATTAAAATGTTGGCACTTGGCTATAGAGGTATATGATGTAGGTTACCGATTTTGTTGAATGTTTTCGTTGAGTCTGATGAATGTTCCACGTAAAACAATTTCTTTAACCCAAAATCATCCTATCTCAAACAAAAGACAATCAAAATAAAAACAATCCACCAGAAAATAGGAGTCTTAGTCGAAAAATCCTAGCTTTACTTTCAGAACTGGTTTAGAAATAGATAAGTATCTTGTTTAAAAGATTCCTATCTTTTAAACAAGATAAGGGAAGCAATCTTAAAGAGATTGTTTCAAAAGAAATGATAATATTTAAAAATGGTAGCTACCTAATTATGCTAAAGAAGATATTAGTATGAAACCAATTAGGGTTAATTAATTCATTTGCATTTAAATGCTGATTGGAAAATTGAATATTGAAATTGACTTGAATAAATAGAGAACTAAAAGTAATTATTTGCTTTTGTTGTTTGTAGAAAATGTAAATAAGTTTGTTATTTTCATAGTACCTATTTAGTTTTATATACCTTTCATAGTACATATAAATGTATTTAGTTAACTAATCTATATATTTAGAAGAGAATGTATGTCTGTATGTATGTTCACCTATACTTCGGAAACCGTTAGCCCAATTGATATTAAACTTTGCTCACATATAAAAGGCAACATGACTACTCCGACGAACATAGTAACGTTAATGCCGGATAGGTGGCGCTGGTCGCAGTGAATTTTATCTTTTAAAACACAGATCGAATTGTGGATTTTTTTAGGTGAAGCGAAGCGCACAGGGCACCAGCTAGTTACTTACAAATGTAAAAAGATAAGGAATCTTCACTCCTTTAGAACTAGTTTGTTTCTGTTCTTGAGAAAAATAAAAATTGTCAGACAGACAGGTGGACAACAAAGTTGTCCTTTTTCCTTTTGAGGTACTCTAATAATAACAACAAAATAGACGTTTAAATCCAGCCAATCGAATTGAGAATTTGTTTTTTTTTTCCAATTTCATTTCTTTTTAAACTCCGTTACATCCAAACGCAACTGAATATCTGATCTCCAATCCATTAACAAACAAAACACGTTCAATTAAGGGCACCCAAACATCGAACCTAAATACGTATAAATAAAATTAAAGGGTCCAGCTTTATAAACATCGGCAGGAAACTTCAATTAACACTACTCATTAGCGCGTAGTTAAATGGAAAGATCCACTATAAAACGGTGAAAGGAACCCTAATATTTCGGACACACTTCCTGTAGTAAAACATCTATCTGTTCTCTATGTAAATCAGTATGTAAAGACTGATTTACATTGAGTAAGTATAAGTCACCAACACAGATGTAGATAGAACTAGGTAACGCAAGTATCACGATCTAAATAAAAACCAAGCGTGACATTTTTTGACTACCTCCTATGACGTCACAAGCACCATTTAGTGATGATTTCAAACTAGAATCAACTTAAAAATATAATGTAGGTACGATTGGTTTGTCAATAATTCTCAGTACAGATTGGTGAAACCCACTAGCGCAGCTCACCGATGCAGACTGAGCGCGACAGTTGCCACGTTAAGTATATTATGCTTAAGCCGGGCACGAAGAGTGGTACGCAAAGTAGATGCTCTTGCGTTATCTAGGTCTATTTATCTATATCTGTAGTCACCACAGTATCTACCCCGGTGCGATGTTAGAACAAGTCTTAGCATAGTATAAAACAAAGTACCCGCTGTTTGTACGCCTAGATATTTTAAACTACGCAACGGATTTGAATGCAATTTTCAGCAAGAGATAGAGTGATTCAAGAGAAAGGTTTATTATGTATGCACTTGCACTTGTCACACACTTCCGAAGCCGGGATGGGCTTTGCACGAGTGCAAGGTATTATAGCTAGTTAATAAATAAAAGGAAATACTTAATCGTGGATTATATGGCTGATCATTTCCGTTATTGCATCCTGCCTATGTAGGTATTATACTTATTATTAACTTAATACATAAAAAACTGGTCAAGTGCTACTCCGGTTCCTAACCATTGGAACGACGGACAAGCGTCTTATGCCTGTTTCCTATATTTAAGGAACGTTTCGTTTTGATTATAGACGATAGAATTTTCCAAGCAAAACGAAGAAAATTCTACAAATCGTTCCTTGATTATAGGAACTGACCATTAGTAACACGGTCTGTTGGCACTTTTTGAGTACGGAACCCTAAAAAGTCTAAAATATTCAGTGTTTTAAGTCCTTTCTGTACCAATATTTGAAATTGAAATAAAACTAGTTTGAACGTATTCTATCGCGGTTTATTTTAGATTTTTGTTCCCTAATAATCTAAAATAAACCGCGATAGAATCCGTTCAAACTAGTTTTATTTCAATGTCTAATATTCGCGTAAACCTCAGAAAGCAATACAATATTTGAAAGTTATCTAAACAATGAATCCCAACTTAATAGATTATTACATTGTTCTCAACTTACTAACTTAACATAACTTAACCTTGTGTTTCGGCTTTCAGTGTAACTCTAGCCTTTAATTTGATCCAAGAGTTTGTGGGATACTCGTGTTATTGTGTACCCTTTAATGTGCAGATAATTATAATACATATTATTGTACGCCTTCACGACTCAAAACAACTAGTTCACTATTGATTAAGTTGTTACTTAACGTAACTTGGACTTAAAAATAATTAGAAATAAGAATCAATATTATGTGCCAAAAGATTTGATGTTACAGAATATTTTTTACAACGAATTAGTATTTGCTCATGATGAAAAAAAATATATTATGAGCAACAGAAAAAGCTAGAAAAATTTGCGACAGTTCTAAAAATGTGCCTACATTATTACACACTTGTACAACTTTTGTACAAAAAAAATGACAATAAATACAGGTAAGAATACCAAATTACAAATACAGCACCGACCTTCTCTAGGATAAACGATCTAGTTAACTTTTCCTTAACCAAAATAAAGATATAAATAAAATAAATTGGTCGTTAGCTAGCGCAATAAGACCATACGTTCTAACTACATTACATAAAGCATTTTAATTAGCTTAATTAAGCGATAATTAACTGAAAAGTTTGTTAACGAATGTTTTAAAAGTGTCTCAGGTTTCGTGCTTGCCTCATTTGGAATTCAAATTACAGTAAAAGGTAAATTTATTGTCAGCATCTTTACTTATACATATTTATTTGTTCGTTTCATATGCTTTTGCCAACTTGCTTAATCTTTTAAAACGTTTTCTTTATGTTTAACATATAAATATATTGCTAGTCTTCATCTGATCAGACCTTATAGTTAAACTGTTCTGCTATCATGCATTAACTGGTCTTTTGGGTCAGAAACTCTATTTAATATTTAGCTTTTTTATTAAATAAGTAAAATAAATGTAGACAACATCACATAAATTGCTCTGAGCCCAAAGTAAGTACCTATCTAAAACACTTGTGATATGTAATCTGAGACAACGAAGGTACCCCAAACAGCCAGAGTTCAAGTCCGAGACAATGTAGAAAAGTTGTTTTCTACATTGATCGGTACGGGGATCAAACCAGGGGCCTCTGAGCTGGCGACACGTTAAAAACCGATATGTAACGGCACTCGACTACGGAGATTACCAAAATTTGTTTTTTTGTGCCACGGAGATTGCTTGAAGAAACGTTCGAGCTGCAGTTTGTAGATTTTAAGTAAATAGTGCATAACATTGGCAACATAATTCTATTGATTGCATTCTATCAAAATGGCTATAATAAAATATTAAACATCACATAACCATCTAATTATTTGATGATAGACATAGTTCAACTGAAACCAGGTACCTATGAAATAAAAAGGGGGATCAGAAGACCACAAGGACCAGAAAGACCAAAAATTTAATTCACTCAAACTACACAATACGTAACTAAAAAACCGGTCCATTCAAAAACTTATAAATCAAAGGCGCTCATTAAAGTCATCGGCTGTCTGAACCATAAAATATTTCCATGCGCCACAAAAAACAAATAAGTCAGCATACTGCCGATATTAATTTTAAAATAAACATTTTTCAGTACAAACAAAAAAATATAGGTACAAACATAACTTTTTGGAACCTTGTCGTAAAGTTAATGATGATAGGTACTGTACTACCTAGGTAATAGATAATGATTCAGGTTTGTGGTAGATTTTTAGGATAATTTATTATCAAAGTTTAACTGTCACATCTGGTCAATATTTATTAATTAATAAATTAATATATAATATATAAAAATAATTCGGTTTATATATTTATTCGATAAAGAAAAGAAAGTTACTACCGTATATTGTTTTTATTTTTAAATTTTACTAGCAATTTGAGTGGAATTCACATTACTAGCAATCTTGTAACCCCCCCCCCCCCCAACTAAGCTAAATATGCTTGTGTCTGGAGTCGGTTCACGTCAATACTGCTATGGGTGGCTCACTCACAAGGACGTCTCCTCTAACCATTAGGCTATTACATCTTAATTAACAATTGGCTTTTCAAGAAACCAATCTGTTACATATTTTTGGAAAGAACTTCATGATTCATAAATCTTTCTGAAGTGTGTTGATAAATATAAGCTTTTAATACCGGTATTGACATCAAATAATTGTGTATTAAGAAAACTGATCCCATCCAAATGGCGACATTGCCATATTAGTGCATGTCCGAAGTCCAAAAGTTATTTTAAAAGTTCCGGTCGTAAAAGATTCACACACACTCAGACATACTACGACTGATGTATGTTTACATACAATTTTGAAAACATTTACCCGATCGGGCGTTTAAACTTTGAAAGTTTCTAATTATGGTCCTTTGATCCCCTTGTGATGATTATCGTTTACGTGCAAGGAATTTTAATGCATAGCTATTGGAGAAAGGTAGGTTAATAGAGTATGATTTTGTTTGTAGATATTGATGTGATCAGTGATATGTTTATTTGATTTATTAATTAATGGTGTATTGTTCGGTAATGCCGTCTTTCATGTTATCATTGGTATAAATAAACTGATGAACTTGATTGAATTAAATGTTGGTAAGCCTTCGTGGTGGCCTAGTGGTTCAAAGAACGGCTTTGTGTGCATAAGCTTGCAGATTCGAATCCATTGCAGGCAAGTACCAATGTGATTTTTTTTAATTATATCCATTTTCTTAATTATTTTAAGTCATGATTGATAATCGGTGAAGGAAAACTTCGCGAGGAAAACTGGATTCCCAAAATTGGAATCTGAAATCGCCAACCCGCAATGAGCAAGCAAAAGTTATGAGAAGAGGCCTTTGACCAGCAGTGGGTCATGTATAGGCTGGTAAAGAAGTAAAGAAAAAAATGTTGGTACAGAACGAGTTAATAGCGAAAGAAATGCTGTAAGTGAATGTAGTAGTAAAATATCAGTTAAAAGTTCGTGGTCTCTGGTTACTCATAGAGAAATAGGCAATTTATTTCGTACAATAGGTACTCATTTTAGTATGAAATTTTAACTTAGCAGTAATTGAATCTGAAATCGTGTTTAAATTTTTTATGACAGCCCTAAAATAAACAGTACAAAAAAAGACATGGTCAAAATTGCATGTCGCGTGCAGTAACATCAAATTTAATACAACCATAACAACAAAAACATCAGCACATCGCAACTATTTATAACGACGATCAATTAAACGTTATATCAAAGCAAAACAACTAACAAAGCTGAATTATTTTTATCGTCGAAACTCACAAACATATTATTTTTAACGATTAAGGAGTTATTTTTATGTCTGGAGACGAAGCATGAAAGTATCACGGCTCGACAGATCAAACTTCCGTTCAAAAACATCACAAAAACAGATCATGGATGAGATTTATGACATAAATATTGAACAAAATTTGTCGTAAAGCACATTTTATAGCTTTGGGCCTCTATTTGAATTTTCTCTGCGTATTATATTTCAGTCCTGATTAAATTATGGGTGCAATAAACAATTTTAAAGAGAATTACTGACGCAACTGTAAGCAATTATGGTCATAAATGAATAATATAACATTGATTTATAATATGGGTTTAATGGTCCGGGTTAAGTTAGAATATAAAATTGACCGATGGCAGTCAAACGGGGTTTAATGCTTGAGATATTTTCAATTGAAATATAAATACCAAGTAAAGGAAATATGGTATTGTAATATTAAAGCCGTGTTATTTAAAGTCAATAAAAGCTACTGTTGGTAAACAATTTGAAAATGTTATTGTTGCAGAAATATATAACAATTTAAATTGCGTTCAATAAATAATCGCTATTATGATACGCTTTTGTACAATCACATCAATTATATTAAAACATAGACTCAATACTAAACTTATCATATAATATCTTGGGACAACTCACACACGGCCATCTGATCCCAAACTTGGCAGAGCCTATATTACGGCAACCAGACAACTGATAAATATAATAAATATAAATATAATATAATATCTTGGGACATCTCACACACGGTCATCTGATCCCAAACTAGGCAGAGCCTGTGCTATGGCAACCAGACAACTGATAAACATACTTATATATTCTAAAATACATGCATATTATAGATTTATTACACCCAGACACATTACAAAATGATCATGCTCATCACAAAAAGATTTGTCCAGAGTGGGAGTCGAACCCAAGACCTCCGGTTTAGCAGTCAGGGTCACTAACCACTTGACCAACAGGCTAGTCAAAATGCTTTGCTATTCAAGATAATAATAAAGACCAATATTATGGATAGTTCAAGCCATCGTTATTCTGTTGTGAAAAGGAGATGGTGTTATCTATCTGTGTAGCTCCATCCTCGTTTGTACAATGGGTCTATTACATAATAAGGCCTGTTACAAAATTAAATTAGAACAATCCAAAAAACACGACGTACACAAATTGCAAATAATAAAACCAAGATGGCGTCATAAAATATAAACGACACTTCTTGGTTTGGTACATATTTTATTAAAAAACTTTAGCCGTACCGACACCGCAAGAGTTCTTGAGATGCCGATCTCACTCTATATTGAAACATTTTACACACCAAATATTTGGGAGGACTTCAATGTCCCTAACTTGTCCACAGAGAGGCGTAAATTCATAGAATTGAGATAGTAGGTCTCTTGAGGACTTCCCGAAAAACGATGCCTATTTTTAGCTTTCTAATATTTTGGATGAAATGGTTTGTCAAGTCGTACAGTTTTTATACCAAATAGTCCATAACGGAATTTACGTCGTATATTAATTATCTATACTTATAATAAATCTGTAGAGAGGTCAATTCTGTACATCAAATATATTTTCAAAATAACTATCAGGGGGTGATTAGTGATCGATACTGATGCCAAAAATGCAATCAGTAAATTTTTTGTCTGTCTGTCTGTCTGTCTGTCTGTCTGTCTGTATGTTCCTTATAGAAACGAAAACTACTCGACGGAATTTAACGAAACTTGGTACATTTATTCTTCATACTCCTGGGCAGGTTATAGTATACTTTTCATCACGCTACAATCAATAGGAGCAGAGCAGTGTAGGGAAATGTTGGGAAAACGGTATTTTTTAAGCTTCCGTCGCGTATGCAGCCTTAATGGTTAAAGCTACATAGAAATCATGTATGACGGAAATGTTCTACATAAAATTATCTAAAAAATATCCCACAACAGCATATGTCTATCTTTTATGGTTGATACAATAACACGTGTAACTCCCGATAGCTTAGCAGTTCGGAGATTTCTGATTATATTTGTTTACTCTTACGTTTATTATACTCTCACTCATCCCTAATTAAAAAAAGTTTACATTATTACCTATTCAATAAAAAAAGAATCATAGAAATCGGTATAGAAACACCAAACTTATACATGAAATACGATAATAAGCCATCGCGCCGTCGCGCGTGAATACTGAATCATGCTATAAGGATTATTTTTGTGTAACGTGATATATTATATTTCCCTACTAAAATACGAAAGTTAATCTGTCTGTTACATCAAAACCACTGAACAGTGAGGAAGGACATATGCTACTTTTTTACGAAAAACGACGGAAACGCGGACGAAGTCGCTGGCAAAAGCTAGTCCTTACTAATATTTTAAATGCGAAAGTAAGTCTTTCTGTCTGTCGCACTTTCACGCCAAAACTACTGGACCGATTTAAATGAAATTCGGTACGCAGATAGTCTAGAGCCTGAGAAAGGACAAAGCCTACTTTTTGCCGCGATAACCGACATCCACGCGGGCAGAGCCGCGGGGAACAGCTAGTTACAGATATTTTGTTTGTAAAATAATGCAGTCACAATTTCATTCGTAAATTTATTTGCGTGTTATCAAGCAAAACCAGAAAGCCATGGATAAAGAACACATTAAAAACCAGAGATGCCTACGACATTTATTAATAAACAGTTCTGAAAAGGAAATAATAATGTTTTTGCGTTTTTGCATTCGTTGATTACAAGACGCGTTTCTTAGTATTCAAGCTTGCGTAAATAGAGCAATAAAATCTTATTACTAGATACATACTAACACGTTTAAGATACTGAGCAAGTTAACAGAGCTTATCTTACTGCATACAGTTACTTATTTTGCTCACACAGCTGTGTAACTAAAATGTACGAAGCTATATCGTTTAAATTCAGTTTCAATCTAATTTCTATGCCGTTTGGTATAGATATTGATAAAAATGGAATTAAATGATGGATTTTTAATTTGCATCATTCAATCAATCAATTTGCATGATCAAAAATCTTGTTGCATTGAATTTTAAATGTTATCAGACATCCTATTTCACCCATACCTTAGAGTATAATATCTTGTAATTTTAATGATCCATTGCTTTTAGCCCATGAGCAGAAAAAGCCACAAATTTTAAAACATTTTATTGAGTCTCTTAATTCTATAAAACCAGCACGAAATCTACGTACTAAAACAAAAACGGTTCCATAAATATTTAATAAACCCACAAGGAAGTTAGAACAAAGTCCACTGAGCGACATAAACCTTCAAAATTAAAAAAGAGAATTCTCCCGATGTTGATTCATTAAATATGGCGGAAACTTTTAAGTAACGTCGTTCGAAACTTCGAGACTCGGAAATTACTCGTCCATCTTAAAAGTGTATGTTGATAGCGTTGTTAAAGAATCGGCGGTCTTATTACGTATCTTGCAAAAGCAAAGCGTCAGCAATAGACAGCGATATTTGTACAACCATTGCGGCAAATTGCCAATTTGTTTTAAATTTTCGCGACATTACGAATTGTCAATTTGAAAGCAATATTGTTTGTGCAAATTTTGTGATCAATTGCTGTAGCTTTGCTGTTGTAAAATACATAATACCGTCGCGAGTATGATCATATTGAAGCTTCGATTTTATGTTTAAAGTTATGGCTAAATTAATGGCAATGAGGGACGAAGAAAATTATGTTGATGTAAAAAGTCTTTAAGTAATGTGATAATTTGCCGAAGCGAAATGATGGGTTCGATCACTTGGTTCGATCACAAAATTTATTTGTGTTTTAAACATAAATGAGGTAGTTATGACTATTATTGTGTAAAGTGTGTTGAGAATCAAACCCAATTTTAAGCGAAGAAGGAAAGACGCGTCTGTGCTCTCACGGACGACGATATTTGCGGTGCGAGGTAATTCGTGATATCGCGCACCGTAAAGTGGGAATGATGGCCAAGGTTAGGCAAAAGAAGCGTCGGTCGTCCGGAAGCAAGATGGGTCGACGACACAACTGAAGTTTCGGGTCGAATCTGAATGAGACTGGCACAGGACCGGAGAGAATGGCGCATGAAAGGAGAGGCCTATGCCCAGCAGTGGTATGACAAAGGCTGTGGATGATGATGATGATGATGACGAAAATGGGAATTGAAAAATATAATTTTATGCGATTTTAATATGGAATCTTTCTCGATATATTATAGTTATAACTTGATCTCTCACACGGCTAACTTTGAGACAATTTAGCATAACCAGTGACCACCTCTAAGGAACACAGACATAACGAAACCCAAAAATAAATTAAAACAAAAATGAGTCTCCGCCAATCCGGCAGCCATTAATAAGAATAAGTTGATAAAATTCTCGCTCAATATTTAAATTTACTCTCCTGAGAAAATAAGTCGGTAAAGATACCTCATTTCCTTATCATCAGAACGAAAGGCAAAGTTGTCAGACACTTTGAGGAACGCGTCAGCATCTAAGTTAACTTTACTTTTAAGATCTTCTTCGGCTCCACAAAAGTTTACGTTACGCGGAATGAGATTACTATTTATATATAATCTCATTTTGTTATTATGTTTTTGAGATTTGCTATTATTTGTTTGGGTGTCGTTTGGTTTTTTAGGTAGGGAAAAGGTAAAAACGGAACCCAAATGATCACTCGTATCTGTCCGTCCGTCTGCACAGTCAATTTGCCCCGTAACTACAAGACCGATTGTGTTGAAATTTGGATAATTATGTAAGACGGTGACCCAAATAAATTCAATAGATAGTTATTTACCTATAGAGTACAGGCTACCCGCAAGAAGTCTGTAGAATTTAAAGTAGCAGAAAATTTATCAATTAGACGGAACCCTCTCCGCGCGAGTTCAACTCGAATTTGTCAGGTTTTTTGATAAATAAGTGCAATGGTTAGTAATGGTTAGTTTAGTTTCATTTTGACAAAGCTATAGTCCTTGTTAACTGGACAAATTGTTCTTAATTCTTCAATTTGTTTGTCCCAGAACAAACAAGATAATTATCAAAGTTATGTTTGGATTTAGGCAATGCTTTTCAAGTAAAGAAATGAAATGTAAGACTAAAGTAATTTGTTGCATCTTTATTATAATAAAAGAGATTCCTAATATACCTAAATACTGCAGAAACATGTAAGGTTTCAGTATTAAATGTATTGAGCACGTCTCATAGACTGCATTATACTAATGCAGTCACGAATTTGCCCCAGTGAGTGGGCAGGTGGTACGATTGAATAAAATTGTAGTTTAGATTTTAATAATCTAGTTTATTGTCAATGCTGCTATTAGTAGAAAAAATAAAGAACAAATCAGTATATTCTGGAAATCGAAATCATTAAGAAAATCCAAACACCAACCATATTTATAAAGTACCACAGTATAAACGGTAAAAAGTTTTAAAAAACCTTTACAAGATTAAGCCAAAGACGAAAATTTGATATGAAACTGTGGAAAATTCTATCACCTTTAAATTGGCACCATAGCATTCATTGATTACATCTTTTACTGTTTTGATCAATTTATTTATTTGACAGCCTTATGTTTATCTACAATCGTCACTATAACATTAATTTTCATAAATTTTGAACCAATATCACCCAATATTTTCAAGTGTACAATTTGCATTTCTTAATATTGTAACACGATAGACACCAGTTCAATGTTGTACCATTTAACAGGAAACCATAAATTCAGTGCTACAGATTATTCAACTGACGTCTTTGATTACTTCTTAACATTATCTTCTTTCCAAGATTAATTTACAGCTATAAATGAATATATTATTATGTTTAAATACCTACATAACGCTCCTACAACTATTAGATATGGCATTAATATGTTTAACCTATTTAAGCGTGCAATATGGACTACTCCAAGTCACTTATGGTCCACCAAACGTGGTTCCTCTCGGCCTAGCGTTTCCAATTTCAATCGTCGTTAACGATTTTTGTAATGTCACTTGGTTACGAGGTTGGCCTTTCCCACAAATTTTATTATTCATCATTTAGCCATCTGGCCATTGATCTTGGTCCTCACAAATCCACTTTATAGGTACTAAAGCAATGCTTGAATGAATTAGTCATCGTTGCAAGTTGTACGATTACTTGGGAGTAGTTTATGCCTTAATTGGAAGGTGGCACTGCCTACGCACGTTGCACTATCTTTAATGAATGGATCTCATTGATTTCCTTCTATGTATTGAGTTTGAGGTGATAATTGTCTTTAGTGTTTCATTAAAGTTGTTTATAGCTGTGATTAATTTTAAATGGATTATTTTCCGCGATAGGAGTATGCTAATGAATGAATTAATAAAAATAGTGTTTGCTTAAAAACATTCCCATTTGGTAAAGAACCTACTTTATTTGACTATTTGTGATCCATATTCGATATAATTAGAAACAATGAAAGCATTTTAAATCTTTACTTAATTCTGAACATAATTTTTTCTGGACATTTCAGGACACGAAATGTATTTTACCAACCATACAAGAATTACTAAGCTACTAAATTCAACATAAAACAGATAATCCTATTGAAATGGCCAATCAACTCACAGTTGTAAACTCAAACAATGGCGCCAAAATAATCAGTACATTCAACAGTCTAAATACACAACTAGTTTTAATCGTCCCTTTCTCGCATTACGGTCCAAGCCTCAGTAATCACGAGTTAAATCTTCCTAATGACTGGCCGGCCTCATTCGAGGCTCCCATCATTATCTTAGCTAGGGTTAGGCTCCAAACTCCAACGAGCCATTAATAAAGAGATTTAAGGACCAAGAATTTAAACTAGCAAGTTTAGGCATGTTGAAAATAATCTAGGTATTATTTTATTAAGACAAGGTCACCACACGTGTTCTTAAATAATTAATGTAAGCCAGGATCAAACTTGAAAAAAAGCATAGCTACTCCATAAAATTACAATGTATTGGCCTTCAAAATAATATCTAAAAAAAACTGATTTAGTCATACTTCTGCATAGCCTTTTCCCAATCGAAGGTATGCTGCCAGTTCCATTGATTGACGAATTGAAATATCAATTATTAAATCTAGGAAGATAATTATATATATGTATAATATATTTATTATTTAAAAACAAGTAAAAAGACGATACTGCGGTGAATCTTTGGTGTGGTAAATATTTGTTCGGCATAGGCCCAAGAATACATCCTCTTAGAAACCTAAACCGTTTAGGATCAACGTAAAATTAAATAATTATATTAATTTGGACATGCTTTTTAGTTTCCATTTTATATTTCATATCCTACTCTAAGTATGAAGAGAAATGCCAAAGTGATATCAATGTTTCAATTAAATTCGCCAACCCTGTATCTATTCAAAGTTGAGATGCCATGTTGCCATTTTATCTCCAATGTGAACATCTAAGCTGACGCTGCTCTCCAGATAACTTAGTTTCATGAAAATTCAATTTGTGGTAGTTTTAAATTAGATCTGGACTAATAAGATCACAGGTGGTAGAGATGCTAGGTGGCTTATTAGAATAGTTTGGAGTTTGATAGAATAAATGCATGCATGATATTTTAGTGTAAAATATGGAAAAAGGAAAAAGATTTTTGGTGTTAAATTTTGAATAAGAACTTATCATAAGAAAGAAGCTGTTTACGCTATTTTGCATAAATAAAATAAATTATGAAATTTGGTTGAAATAGACATTAATCAATATGACCTTACCTTCTTGCAGTAAGCTAACCACAGGTAATGGGTGACCTTCAATAGATATATTGAAAGTCATTCAACCCAATTACAATTATCCACCCACATAAATAAAAAGAATCAAATTTTTCAATCAGATCACCAACCGCAACGCAATTTCAAAGGTTTCAGCCAAAGACCAAACATCACGACTGGCAATATTTCAGCTAGTGCTAGTATCGGATAAAATTCTCAAGTGGCACGCATAATCGCTGGATCTGACCAACTTCGAAATAACTAAACTAATGTTATTCAAAACGTGTCGCTGCATTTATCCTAAAAGGAAGATCGAGCACGACTTACTGACAGGCAACTCCTTATAAACCTTAGTCGCATTTCTACTTGGCGAAAGATTTAAAGCTGGTTTAAAAGTTTTTGAAAATTTTTAAAGAACTTTGAGAGGTGATTCTTGTTGTTGGGTATTTTGTTAACTTTTATCATAAGGTTGTTACTTCAGTTAGTGGTTATTAAGATAGCGATATATTTTTAGTTTATTACTAAGACTTTGGGCGTTTTAAAATAATCTATTCTAGGCTAAAATGACTGTGGTGTTTTTTCAATAAGTATTTTTTTTTATATGTGTATACACAGTACATTTATTTCTCTTTGAGATGATTTAACGCTAATACTTCAGTTAAACAGCGCTCATTTTATCGCAACTTTCTGCCATATTTTTTAACAAAAACATTACTCCCATAGTTTTAAAACTTTTTACTTCTACATTTTTCACAGCCTGATCTTTTTTCAACGCAATCAATATTAAAACCATTATAATAAAAATTACACTCACAAGTCAAAGTAAAAACCACAGAAATAAAAATATTCTCTGGCAAGAAACATCAGCTTACAATGAACGTAGATTTTTATCTTTTCATTTTTCATCTTCCGAACTCTAATGATCTTAAATGAAAAGAAGAAAAAACGAGATACACCATCCATTTAAGTATCAACTGAATGTTTCATTTCAATATGACCGATCTATTATTAACAATCGAACGAATCTGAATAAAATATAGAAATTTCTTTAAAGGTCAGATTTCGAGGCACCTGTGGATTTCGAATTCTTCAGAAATGGAGTGGTTTTGAAATGGAACATGAAATATAAAAGATTTCAAAGAGCCCGTCATTACTGAATGCGGATATTCGACAATGCTTTTGATGTTTGGTCAAACTTCGATGAGAATGTGCTTTGAATGTAGCAATACGTTGCGAAGTTCCTTTTTGGATAATAATATCATCTTAGAATGTACGGCAAATGTATGCATTATGCTTTATGGAAACATTTCGTTACCCTAATGCACTTATTATACTATCCGAATTTAGACAGTGAATGTCTACCTAAATGTCAAAGCATTTTGATTTGTTCGCATTTGGGAAGACTGAATGCGATCACACTTAGAATCCTGGTTCAGGATCCAGGATAGTGTAGTAAGCGCTTAATTCAGAATATTGCTGTGTTGTACGGTACCTATAATCCTCTCGTCGAAATAAAATGGAGGAAATACAGCCTTACGCTTTTGACACAATAAAATGGACGAAATACAGCCTTACTTACGCCTTTGACAAAAAAGCGCTTTCAAGTTCATAAAGCTACCACTGATACAAAGTCCGGTACATGCAGTACATGTAATAATCTCGTAATTACGGTCTTTGTTTTTTATTTAATTTTTGTATTTATAATAATTACGTTAAGGAATATTTACGCGTTTATGTAAACTAATATTATGAAGAAGTAAAATCAGTAACATTTATGTTACTGTTTACTTTACCTAGTTTCATAAACTAGGATTTAAGTTGAAAAATGAGGTAAACTGGTCTTCACATATTTGCGAGTTATTAAATACTCCAAACGGATATGCAAGATGTACTAACTTATCATTAAGCTTTTGAGAATAAATAAGTTTTTAATTAATGCAAACAAATAAGCCTCGTTTATTGACATGTATTTAAGTTAGTCATAAATACCAGCAGTTACAAGTTCATTAGCATTGAGTATTTGCTTAGATATTGCTATGCTTACACCGAGCCCCGTTAAAATGAGAAATTGAGAACTTTGAAAGTGGCGAAAGCGACCAGTGTTTGCGCTTAGGACTTGTATATCATGTTACTAGGTAATAAAATAAGCTCTATGTGGAGTTTAGTAAGATTTTATAGATACTTAGTTCCAATTGAGAACTGGGTAAATTATTTTCGTATTTTTATGAAACACATTAACAATAGTTAAGTACTAAGTGACTTAACACACAAAGTACGATCGAGAAGGAAGATTAAATCTTTAACCCAACCCGGGCTTCATGACCTCATGACTCAACCCATAAGAAACTATTATAAACGATTTTAGGATGTTCAAGATACTGGATTATTAAACATTAATTATTTAAAAAATAACCATTTTCATAAAATCGCAAGTACAAATAAATAAAAGTGGTCAATTTGGCATACATTGCTCTGAACCTAAAGTAAGTAGCTATAGCACTTGTGTTATGGAATCAGAGTCAAAGAAAGACCACAAACCCACAGACCCGAAATAATGTAGACATGTGATTTTTCGACCCGTCCGGGGATCGAATCCGGGACCTAAGAGCTGGCGACTCCTTGAAAACCGGTGTGTACCGCCCCCCATCCACTGGTATCGTCTAAAACCTACAAATTCTTTCCGTTTTAGAAAGCCGGTAGTAATTCCGCTCTACAAAATAAACCAAATCGATAACATCACTATTTTCATCCCACCTCACAAGGTACTAAGGATGGAGATACAAAAAACGTTAACAAAACAATATAATGGCATTGCGATCGTGGCACATCAATCAAATGCAAAGTCGGTCAGGTATGCCGTTAAGCGGAGTTTACACCGACGCACTTGTCTTCTGAGATACGTAGGTACAATGTATTAGTAACTGTTTTGTGTAACATGAAAAAAAATCAGTATGTAACTGTCCTAACAGAGTAGAAATTTATAATTGTTTTATTTTTTTGGAGAAAAATATTACTTTACCTGTGATGATGATGATGAATTCCGCTTCTCACAAACCTTTTTAATACCAGAATAGAGACTCTTTGCTGGCTTTTCACAAATCACATTTTTTTAAATCCAATTTCAATAAATTTTTTTAGCTTTTTTTTTTCAATTTTACCTTTTATTGTTAATCAAAGATGAATTCGCGAATTCACGAATTCTCGTGTTATTAAATATATTATATCGCTACATTTCCAACTGTATCTAAAATTCTTTCAAAAGAACATTTTCATCAAAGATACAAAAAATAGGGAACTAATAAAATAAAACCATTTTCTTCTAGAAAAGTCTCAAATTAATCAATCAAGCATTTTAAGTTCGCGATGAAACTTCAAGTTGTAAAAATTAACGGAGGGAAACTTTATAGTCTTAAGATTAAGACGGTGCGATCAGATCGAGTCCGCTGAGACTCGAAGTTAATCTTTACAAGTCCGGACAAGCCGATAGATTTCCTTTTTTCATCATGGCGTCTTTTGACTCGTAATTCTAGCATGTTTTGGTTTTGAGCTACAAATATTTTATTACTTCAAGCTGACTTAAAAAAACTGTTTGACTATTTAAATGTCTTAACAAAATTTTTATGTAGGTAATATAAATATATATATATATTATATATATATTTTTTTTAATTTTAAACAATAATCAGTTTATTCGAATTTGCTTTTGATGAATAAAAATTCAGTTTTCAATAAAATACAGTACGTTTTTTTTACCAAATTAATTGACTCAATTACATCTCGTCAAATTATTAATACCAAACACAAATTCTGTACATGTGTATACAGCTCTATGTGTTAGAAAGAGCGAACACTTCAATTTAACTTATGTAGAGCATGAGTTACAAATTGTGCTTTGATAACCCTTAAAAAACCTTTGTGGAAGATAATCAAAATATGTAGTCCAAGGTGAATTGATATACTATTAATATCTACTTGAAAATGAAAGTTATTCTTAATGTTTTTAGTGTTTATTTTGCATTTTATTGCTGTATCATACCAAAAATGAATATTCGTTTTATGATCACGCTTGTATCTCTTGGTTAGGTAAGTAGATATATTGTTATTCCAGTTAAAATCTCATAGTATGATGGAGGAGCCTATTGCTAATTTGGTGTAACTTCTACACTTAGGCACCTAGTTAAATATATGTAACAAAAAAAGTTAAATTAGACAGACTCGCGACACCACCGCCGCCGTGTCAGCTCATGATTAGGGACTCCTATTGAGTCTGAAACTAGTCGAGCGATCCCGAGAATTTGCGTAAGTAAACCATTATGTTCTAAATAATTATGAATACTCCCTAAAGAAAGTTATTATACAAATTAATTTAGTTAAATCTGTTTAACAATGCGCTTACACGGACAATTAATTGCGCGATTATTGGCAAATAACGTTAAATGTCCTGGCAAATCTAAGCAATGTATGGGAATACAAAAATCGTATAGAAATAGCCAAGAATTGCCAAATTTTAGTTGCCCGTGTAAGCGAATCTTAAGAAATTTAATTCGCTAAAAAGGTACGTAAACATTATTCCTCTAACTTAATTACTTGAACTTGCTTTATGGTCATAACATTTACCTTATTCCCTACAATTTAAGACCTTTCAACTCCAACCTCGCGATACATTTCACTCGGAACAAACAGATAATAGTCAAAAGCTAGGTCAAATAGCAGTCTGTGTGAAAACAAGTATTGGCAACGCTTAAATCCTTGTACGGCTATATCGTGCTAGTAAGTTAGTTGGAAAAATCGAATAAGGGAATCGAAAAGTACTGTTGAAGCTTGTTTGAAACTAGTGCACAGTTCAACTGATTTACTGGAACCGTTGAATTGCATTTTGATCGATGAGGCTAAAGGTTAAGCCATGTAAGACAAGCTTCGATAACATGTTTGCCTGTTGTAGGATATTGGTGTCCTACAAATAGCAAACATATAACTGTATGCATACGGAGAGTAGGAGCAATTTTTTTTTAATATTACAATATTATTATTGCAATATTTTTAACCCCTCTTAGCTAAATATACACAAGTATATTTTACAGGCAAGAATTACCTACCTGTAACTTCTTCTTAGGATCAAAAAACTCTTACCATGCTAAGAGAAAACGACCTTTTGAATAAAAATTAAAAGTGAATTCTTCGCATCAATGGCTACAATAAATATCAAAGTATCTCACTAATTGCTCTGTCTTCGGATAAATAATTTCCTTTCAATAAAATTTATTGAGAAGTCAAATTTACGTAAAGTTACTCTAGAGTAAATTTTAGCCAACGAAGCTTCAATTTCTACCAAGTTTTCGCGTCAAAGATAAATTTTGAGTAATCAGAAAATGTGTTAATCAATAGAAGAGATATTAACAGAAAGGAAATAAATAATTATAAGGTATATTTTATTTTAGCAAAATGAATTTGTTAACTAAAAAAATATAATTATATACTTACATATACTTGAGTTTTCAATTAATGGAATACATACATTTCGGCGATAGATTTTTTTTTATTTAGTTTAGTTACCATGTAGTCACAAGTACTTTCACCTAGTAAATTATTACCAAGATTTTGATAATAAATAGGTTTTACAATTTACTGGCTGATTAACAATGAAAAAAGAAACGTGGTTTCTGATAACTGTTTTGTTTTTTTTTGTTGATTAACACAAAAAAATATTGATCACCTTTTAAACCTCATGTTAAGCGCTGAGGTTAGGTGTTCGCCTTTTGGTCAAGTAATCACAGTCGTGATCAGTTGATTTGACAACAGATTAAATTAATCAGCCTTTCAGAAACCGAGGGTAAGTCACGTCATCTGAAACACCTAATCAAAGTAAGACTGATTGCTAATCCTTGCACTTTTCTTCTCTGTGTGAGAAGAGATATTTGCCCTGCTACACTGCACTGCCCTGGTACAGTTACAGGCTTTTTCTTTTTTTATTATTTTTTAAATCAAATCTTTAAAAATACTTACATGTGGAAATATCTTGTAGGTATTTTGTAGATTTATTTCGTTTGAAGTAATTTTTCCTTTTCACTGATCTTTGAATTCGATTTCAAAGAACTGTCATTGATCGTAACTGTCTCAATTATAACTGTAAAATAAAATGGTCAATTTGATGGTCACACGATGCGTGGGTGAAAGATCTGTTCGACTGCCATTGTGTAGTTGTTTATATCAATCGCATCTCCGGATGTTTAAAAACATCATCTAAATATTTTTATGTAGGTTCGTTACACTATAATGCTCATGGCTACCTTATTGCTTTCCAAAAGTTTTAATGTACAAAAAATCCATATCCATGATTCCATACTAATACATATTATAAATGTGAAAGTAATGTCCGTTAGTTTGTCTGTCATATCTGTGTGTTTTTATGGTTAAACTGCAAAACCCATTTTGATTAAACTTGGTATGGGGTAAGCTTGAATCCCAAGAAATTACATAGGCTACTTTTTGCTGCAGGGCAGAGCTGCGGGTAAGAGCTAGTCTAATATAGGCCAGGATTTTTTTATATTTTTTGAAGTCTAATATCTTGATAACTAATAAGGTTACTGAACTGTGGTTGGGCCTAAATTGTGCTAAATTTTATCTATAAAAAATGGGTAACTTTTCGCGCAAAACCAACCCTTTCACAAGTTATTTACCAAATACGAAAAACAAGTAGTGGATTTGACAACTGCAAATTTGGTATTATTCTTCTCAAATATGAAATCAGCTTCCTGCGATTTATTAGAAACTAACCCTTTTTTATACGAAGTACCCGGAGTAATAGGATTCAACTTCCAACCAATTCTCTTTAAAATTTGAATTTGCGAACTTAAATTAATAAACCAAACTTCTTTTTAATAAAATTCGAATATGAAAACTTTGGTAGTCTCTGACTAAGTAAATGAAAGTTCTTGAATTATTAATTCCATTCATAACGATTTTATGAATACTTAAACTATGAGTACCAATTAGAAACCCATTGACCAAACCTAAATTATCAATTGTTTTATTAACGCGTGGTGTATTGTCTTGCCCACCGAAATATTAGCTACGCTTGCTTGTACACAAATAAAAAAAAAACGATTTCCTAACAAAAAGGCTCAAACTTAATCACAAACAATACTCTATTGTTATAATGAATTGTTTTGTTGCTTGTTCAACACAAAACTGCCGGATCATTGTTGTCTCATATTCAACCCACATGATTTTAATAATTTCAATCAATTAGTTCTATTATTGTTTTCTCGTCACCATCATAACTTTCAATCTGCTTCAATATTTGACTATCCCTCCCATGTCTTAACCACTTCAGAATAATCGTCCTAAAGTTCTAAGCTTTTAAAGCATCGCTACCCCAGCAATATCATGTTTCACTAAATATTACAGTCATAACATTTTGTCTGAAACTAATTCATTGCGAATTTCCGCTATCGTTATACACGTGCCATTAAAGTCAGGTCGCCAGACGGCAACATAGCGTTAATATCATCTGTCATACACATGTTTACTTTTGCCAATCAAACAGATCTAACTGCATTAGCCACATCCGTCTACCATGAGTATTGCAACATCGTAACTGACCATCAAACGACACAACACTTTCACAATATTCTCTGTTTAGTCCACACTTAGTCTCACAGCACTAGAAATCCTTCCATTCAGGGTTTGTGGGGCGCACTATCTAGGAACAAACATCCCTATACAAACAAGCCGGGCCGGTGCGATGTTTCGGACGCGGGAAAGGCGGCCGGCAGCGATGCACCTCCTCCGACGGCCGGTAAACGACTGGCTGAAATCATGTTTAGCTGCGAGCCACACCGGCTATTGCATCCGAGCATAAACGACAACGGCCGAATGTAATTTTGAGGTGAAAACGGGATAGGTAAGAGATTGTAGGGAATAGAGAGGGACGGGTGCCCAGGTGGGGTGGGAAATGGCTGCATCAGAGTGTAGGGGTTTTGTCTATGCAGGTTGGAGATTTAGAGTGCATTCGACCGAGAGGCGCCGACGACTAAAGACGCCTAGGGCGTCGGCAACCCTATTATTTTGTACTATTAATGAATTGATGTCTTCACTGGCCCGAATAACGGGCAATTTTATTTAATTGTTGAAGACGATAAAGCAATTTTATGATAAATTGGTTTCGAATTGAGATAATTGTTTTATGTGGGTTGTAACTAGGTCTAGTGCGCGGCACAATTTAGCTTTATTTGACTGATGAATAAATCATTATTAGGTTATGTAAGTGAGCTATCATTTTATTGTTTAATGATCTAGATTAATCATCTTCTATTTAGAAGTAATAGGACTATGTTTGTTTTCCGCCGAAGTAGGTAATAATATTTTTATTATGGTTTGTTTTCTAATTAAACTCTGGAAAGTGATTTGTTTACATTCGTTCTAGGCTACGCATCTTTTCAAGTAAAACATCTGTTTTTTTAGTCGAGTCATTCGTAAGCTAGAAAAGTTTTATTTAAATAAAGATTTATAACCATTTATTGACCCACGGCAAAATAACAAAAAATAGTACTTTATGCTTTCAAATAGCATTTGTTTTATTCGAAATTATGAATTAATTTTCTGGAACGAAACCTCAGACTAGCTCTGGAGTCAAACCCCTTCCCTAATCTACTAAGCTGAGTTTCACAAAACTTGTAAGTAGAAAAAGAAATACGAATTTCTCTCACGAAGTAACAATACAAGATAAATAAATGTATTTTACGTCTAGTGGTATATCCAATAGTCCTATTTATACTTTTCAGCTTAAATGCGCTATGATATTCAGGAGGCACCAATCATTTGCATGGACGTGGAATGTATAGGTTTCGTTACAGGACTTCGAGTCGAGTTGATTTTCTTCAATTACGTATGTATGTGTTGGGTATGAAGGATTATTCAGATTTCTTCTTTATGTTTAGTAAGCATTGGTAGTTTACCAACTAGATTTTAGAGGTGGTTTTTGGGAGTCTTTATATCGTAGATACGGTATATTTAGATCGGAAAATTCTTTAGGAATTCCTATATTTAGGTTTCATTTGAGCTTATGAGATTCAGATCGAAATTTACAGCTCGTTGATGGTTTTTTTCTTTCATAGGTGGAGAACCATCTTTTCGTATTCATCATTTGGTTATTTTGGAAGAAATCGATTTTATTGAAGTCGAAGTAAAAAGGTACAAGAAATACATTATCCTATTTTTTAGCTAGACAAAAATCCCCTCTACCCCTAATTTTCTCGTAAGATATGTTCCATTACGAAAAATCCTCATTGAATTGAATAGCAAAACTTTCAACAAAAAGAGAACCAATCGATACTCCTCAAAATTGGCAAGTATTTATAACTTAATAGGGCCTTTTAAAATGGCATCCGCGTTTAAAGCAATTAACGTACATGTCGTGGCCGTATTTACGATCTGTCTGTCCGTACTAAGATATATAGTAACTAAAGTGACTATCATCGCAAAATACGAGACGGGAGCGAGTTTTGTAAACTAGCGTAATGGGTTTATGAATATAATATATGGAGCCCTTTATCTTTTCAGTTGTGTTATCTTGATCGTTTTAGGTCGTAATTTTAGTTGTTGAAGGTGGTGGTTTTCAGAGATTTTCTCTCTTTCATACATATTTTCGACGCAAGTTTAGTATCTATAGTTAATAATTTCATAAGTTTGTCTATTATTTTATTATACGAGTATACTTAGTTAATGTATTCGATTTAATCTATCTTTTTATATAAAAAATAATCCTCACATCTCTTGGTCACGCCATATCTTCCGAACAACTGCACAAAATCGGATATTTTTTTGTTATGTATTTATTATGACAAGATTTTTTAAAAAAAAAACGTAAATATATAATATAAATGTTTGAAAAATCTCACACCACCAGCTGTGTAGGGCAGCTAGTAAATTTATAATTTTGAACTTTGTGTTCAACAAATACATATGAAATAAAAATAGAAACCCCGGATTTTTAATAAAACGGATTTAAGAACGTTATATTCAGTCAGGCAATTTATTTTCTTGAAGCGCTTAACATCTGCGTGAGCAGAAAAGTTAAATACAAGAAAAAATGTAACTCTATCAAGTGTTGCAATAAAAACGGTGTTCTTATGCTACAAAGTGTTGGACACGGCTTATGTTGTGCGGTCACAGCGATAGCGGAGAAACTTTTAAGGAATATCGATTAATTGACGCTGAATTTGATGTAAAAGTCTTTTAGTTATTTGATGAGGCTGAGTAACTAGCATGATTACTATAATTGAATATTCTTTATTGTACATAAAAGATACAGCAGTTTATGAAATAAAGTCAATAGACAATAGGGTTACAATGGCGGT
Organism: Diachrysia chrysitis; assembly: GCA_932294365.1. Taxonomy (NCBI): domain Eukaryota; kingdom Metazoa; phylum Arthropoda; class Insecta; order Lepidoptera; family Noctuidae; genus Diachrysia; species Diachrysia chrysitis. The sequence goes on from OW028661.1 coordinate 9,350,128, forward strand.
CTTATCGGTAATAGCTATATCTTCTAGACAACCTCTTGATGGACAAAATAATATACTGTCTGGTTAAAAAAAAAAAATTTTTTTTTGGTTAAATTTTAATTTAATGGTGTCTGTTTAGGTAGGTTATTTAAAGAGTTTGACAAATTATTTAGTACTAAGCATATATCATGAATTTTTCCAAAATAAAAAATATACTTTTGAAAGTTTTACTAAATACTCTTAAATACACTGGCACCCCGCCCGGTCCACCCACGTCCCCAATACAGTACTTCGGCGATGTTTGCACGTCGCTCCGTCCGTGGGCGCGATCCTGATTTTATTGCCCTTACTTATGCACTTCGTTTTACATCGTAACAGTGTCCGTTTGTCTGTTCTTTGGACGCTACTGGCCCTGATTGGATTTTGTTGGATGACTGATTCATGTATTTGTATGTTTCGAGAAAAATAGATGTTTGAACTTAAGTTAGTCTTGTTAGCAGTTTGGTTTTTGATTTGTTAGCTGAAATTAACTTTGAAAATTATTTCCATATGAAAAAAATAAAGTTTTTAACTCCAGCCGAAAACCAGATTTTAGGTAAAACTTTGGATGAAATGATTATTGATTAAATGACCTTCTTAAAGTTGGGTATGTCTTCACCGGACTTCCAAAAGAGGTTTGCGGTACTGCCAACCTTCACCACTTGGAGCTACTATTTATAACGAAATAACAGAATTCGTAACTTCAACCCAGGTTAAGTAAACTCCTAGACTACTCAATAAACCTTCATAATATATATAATGCTGCGCCGGAAGAAGCCAACTTTATATTTTCAGCAAGTAAATAACTATTCTCAGAAGCATTTACAAATTTCATTTTTGCTATTTTCTATTGAATAGTTCCACGAAGTTGATGTTTTAAATCGTTCGTTATCCATAAAAAATAACAATCTGCTTCGCTCTTTTTAATATATCCAATTTGTTTTATAAATCTGATGTATTAAATACGCTTTGTACATTACTTTAAAATTCATATATGATGAACCTCTACACATTAAAGATATGAATAAAAATTAAGGCTTTATGGAAAAATATCACATTTTTTTCCAAGGAATGTCTTCAATCAAGGTGAACTTTTGCTCTTGTAAGACTTGAAAAATCTGATTTTTTTTTGGAAGAGATTTACGCATTAAGCCTCAGAGCAGGCTTTGACTTCACCGGACTTAAAGGAGTGAATGTTGAAATGACGAGTAGTAGGGATGAATGGAAGGATAAAACACATTGCGCCGACCCTCAAATGGTTGAGATCCGGGCAGGGCGAAGAATGTCAGTTAAATGAGTTTGATCTCCATGCATATTGGATAGTCCTTGAAAGAATCAAAATACCGTTACGTCTGACCTGGGGAAAGTTTAGTGTGTGAACTCAAGAAAAACCGTGAAATATAAGGTATGTTGAGTTCATTCAAAAAAGCAAAAACAACACTTAGACCTAAGCTCAGCGAAATAAGCATTATTCTGGTAATTGAGTATTTTTGCGTTTGCAAAGACATACACATCTATTTTACGATTCTTAAGTAAAAATTATTCAAATTAACCCCTCCCAAAAGGTTTTCATTGCTTCGACCACCATCTCGTTTAGTTAAATGAGAAGAGCTAAAAAGTCAGGTCATGATGAGTAAAAGCAGTGGTATGTCATGGTGGTAAACCGCAGGATACTTGCTAGTCCTGTATATTTATTTTTACAAACGTGTATGAAACACAGTAACAGCTACACTCGTAACTACAGCCAGTCGTAAACATTACTGTGGTGTTTGGTAGAAGATGAAGCGGGTTTGAACACTGACGCTAACCCGCAGTGGGTAAGCACGGTAATCAACTTTAATTTGTTTCCTAACAGGGCTTTGTCTTATAGTGGTGCTGTTAATCGCGGGTAAGATACTTATTAGTACCGAGAACATTATTAAAATAGGTCTTCTTTTGTGGCTGTCGACTAATAACTTAACTTTTTCAGACCAATATTCAGCCACCCAATAGTCAGGGAAATAGCTACTTAATTCAGTTATGACTTAGTGAGCTTGTCTTCATTTTCTAAATAATGGCGTTTTTATTGTAATTCTAGGACATGATATTTATTGCATTATGGTTAAAAAAAAAAACGTCCAGATATATAGATATTCATCTCATATATCAATGCTCGTTCCTTCTCTATATGAGAAGAGGCCTGTGACCAGCAGTGGGTCATTTATAGGCTGGTATTATTATTTTTTGAGGAGTTCAGATTTTGAGTAGTGAGAATATTGAGTTAGCAATTGCTTACTTTCTTTACAGGATATCTGAAACCTTGGACTGAAGATCCATGCTTTCTCTTACCACTTACACCACACCCAGATAGTGTCGGAAGTCAGTTGTTTATGGACTGTACTGTCCACGCATAGGCACGAGCGCGATATTACGTCTAAATTGCTATATAACTATTGTTTATACGTTTACATAACTGTGTTTGTGTCATCCACTGGACATTGAATAGGGGTGAGTTTTCGACATTAATAGCTGCAGATAATAACTCTCGTGTGGTCCGAAGCTTATTATAATCTTTTGTTCAGATTGCAGTTTCTATTAATAGTCTTTTCTAGCACTTAAAGTTAAAACGTTTAAAGAATGTTGATTTGTGTTTTTCAAAGCACTAGCCTTAGGTGACGGTTAGACATGTTCGTAAAATATAATATTGTAATATTTCTCCTTCATATAGATTTAGATCGAGCTCAGTGACGTGCCATAGGAGAGGCCTATGTCTAGCAGTGGACGAACATAGACTGATGATGCTGATGATGATGATGATGGTGATGATATTCTACCTCTTAGCTACGTTCAAGAAATATGTATATGTTTTGTGGTCAATTTATTCCTTTCAATATATATATTTAAATTTATATACAGATGATTTATATATTTAAAAAGGAAGTGCTTATAAACAGTATATTGTTCAGATAAATTGACGAGTTACCCAGTAAAATGGGGTGTGGAGGTCAGATAGGCAGTCGCTCCATTTAAAATACGGTATTTAGCTGAAACCGGTAAGACTGGAAGCCGACTCCAAAAAAGCTTGGGAAAAGCCTAGACAGAAGAAGAAGGCGTAATTAAATTGACTAGAAATCTAATTACTTCGCTTCTAACAACAAATACATCAAAACTGCCGGAAACTACAAGATGAAACACAATTAAGAGCATGTATTCACGTCTACAGAAATACTGACTAATTCATTAACCTTTTCAAAGAAGAACCGTCCCAAGGAAACCACAAACGTGATAAATAATTCACAAAAAATATCCAAACAGCTAACTAATTCCTACGGGACTCGCGACTGGTAGGGCTTGATGCGAAAGGATATAATTTATCGATAGTTACGGGTTACTGTGGATCAAAGAAAGGCTTACTTAACTAATGAAATATGAATTCATTTCGAAAATCTATCCCTTTTCTAAAGCGCAGTGTCGATAAAGATTGAAGCCAAGACCAATACGCACTTATTTGTTATGTGTTTAAATGTTTAATTTTTAAATGTCCTTTACCGATATTTAGGGTAAAAATAAGTAAACTATAAAGTGTGTATATCGACTATGAACTGTAGGCCCTAGCCCCTAGCCCTATGAACAAGTAAAATCGTAAAATTGTGTCAAAGTAGAGCCCGCCGTTTTATTAAAACTATCTCAAAACATAATATTACCCGGAACCGCTATTTTCGCATAGAAGTTTGTCTGTTGTCGCACGGAACATCATACTTACAGCAAAAAATTTGCTTATGCTTGGGCAATCACAACGGGCTACTCGCGATGCGTGCACTCTTTGCATGTCTATATATACTATAAGATATTTCTGTTATATAACATGTATATAAAAAATCAAACTAAATAAATTACTATACCTAACTATATTTCTATTTTAGATAAAAAGAAAACCAAACATATCATATCGTACCAAAGACCATTTTGAGGCAACACTGTAGAATTTGCATCCCAAAATCAATAGTTAATAAAAGTTACATTTATCATGTCGCCTGGCTATTTCAAGTACAACTATCGAAACAACTACACGGCCCTACAAATCACTCAGCTCATTTACAGACCAAAACTCTCCGTGATAATGCGAACTAATGAAAGATCTTCGTAATTAGTTACGAGGTATCAATTATTTATGGCTAGGGACCGTTGGACTACATAATAGATAAAGTCCGGGTCTGTCCGGACCTGAGGGACGATCCCGGGATCCCGGACGGAATAAAACGGGATTATCGGAGACAATTATTGAGTCAGTTTTGAGGGTGGCGAGTTCGATTCGTGTTTTGTTGATGTATCTGTTTTATCGCGATAAGCATATGGGTTTAGTCATAAATGTCGATAAAGGGTACAGTTTATGTTCCATTTAGAAGGATTGGCTTTGTGTCGTGGGTGATATGGAACGTAAATATCAGGGTTGGCAGTTATCTGTCAACTAAACGCGATCTATTATTACGATGTCAAAGACTATTTACGAAAACGAAATTATACCTTTTCCGTTATAAAAAAGTAACCAAAAACTTACGACGATACATCGATTTGTAATGTCGAATGACGTACGATGTCGTATGATTTGTGTAATATCGTGACGTAATTAGACCTCGCTCCTGAAATTACACTCGCTTTCTAGAGAATTTGAAAAAGTACTTTCATACCCAGTCGACATCCCTTTGGTATTCTGTATTAAATGTATAACACAGAAGATTAGTTAATAAAGAAAGAAATAAAGATAAAAATGACTATCTCGCATGCAATTTCAAAAAAAGATCTTAAGCCCGGTGGTCAGACACAAATTTACGAGTGACGTCATACTCTTTTAAAATTGCTGCTTCAAAGTTAGAAAAAAGGGCGGCAATAACATTTCCTTATTATTTGTAGCCTCATAAACGCGAAATTACACTTTCAGGTAGGCATCTCTTTTTTTCCAAACCATATCTTAAATTTCCATGCCTCAAAATGAACTCCACGCGATTTTGAACCTTATTACTTTAAAGATACAGGTTTTTAATCATTTTTTGGATTGTTAGAGGTTATGCTTGTGGAATCATTGAGTCAGTCATTGTCTTCAAAACGTAAAGTTGTCAACAAAAAATATTTGCAATACATTTCAAGTTCATTTCACTGGGTGAGGGCCTGTAAATCATTTTTACTTTAATTTATGTGAGAATGCGATTTCTTTGGTCGCCTTAATTAACGCTTTTGTTGGTGCTTGTGTTTATGTTGATCATTGTTTTTTTTTTACAAATGTTGGTAATCTTCAGTGGCCTGTATTCTTTAGATTTGAATAATACTCTCTTGTGTCTTAATAGGAAATGTTTGGAACAAACTCAGGTAAGAAGTTAGCTAGAAAGGATTTTTTGTATATTTTGATTTAAATTTCTTATACCTATATATATGATAAGTTTGATAAAAAATCGAGTACCGTTTAATTCAAGATTTATCACGACGTATTTTTAGGGTTCCGTACCTCAAAAGGTAAAAACGGAACCCTTATAGGATCACTTCGTTGTCCGTCTGTCTGTCTGTCAAGACCTTTTTTCTCAGGAACGCGTGGAGGTATCAAGCTGAAATTCATATCAAATACTCAAGTCTATGGTCTCTTGGAGCTGTGAAAAAATCAAACTTCTAAGTCAACGCGATCAAAAGATACTCCCGTTTATGCCGCAAATTTTCGACACTCGCAAGGGAATCAAAACCTACAGGGTACTTCCCGTGAACTCAGAATCTTAAAATTTGGTACAAAGCAACGTCTTATAACACAGATAAAGGAAAAATTGCGAAAAGCATAAATTTTTAGTTACATCATATAATAAAAATATTTTTAATAATTTTAAACTTATTACCCCTTTACTCATGAACGCGTAGTGGTATTTATATTGAAATTCTTAACAAATACTCAAGTCTATAATATCTTTAAGCTGTAACAAAATCAAACTTCTACGTCAACGCAATCAAAAGATACAGCAATTAAAGCCGCATATTTTGAAACTCGCAACTACTCGCAAGGGAATCAAAACCTAAAGGATACTTCCAGACGACCTGGAATCTTGAAATTTGGCATGAAGCAACGTTATGAAGTACACATATAGGAAAAATTCCGAAAATCTTAAATTTTTAGTTACATCACATAGTATATTTTTTTTTAATAATCATAAACTTACTAGCTGACCCAGCAAACGTTGTTCAGCGATTAAAAAAAAAACAGATGTTGGCCGATTCTCAGACCTACCCGATATACACACAAAATTTCATGCAAATCGGTTCAGCCGTTTCGGAGGAGTTTGGAAACAAACACCGTTACACAAACACGTTAAACAAACATGGTTACATGTCTTATTACTTCTAATATATGAGAACAATGCTAATTAAAAATTACATTAACAATAAAATTAAAATAAGCTAGTGGCAGTTGAGAGATGACCAGTCTCAACTAATGGCGCCCGTTCACGAACATGACGCGTGGATCAGCACTACTCAGCTCAACCATATTGAAGGGAACCGAATGACCCAACACACGTGCCACCATCAGCGAGACATTTGAGTGAGCATGACAAACTCTCAATTGCCATGCTCGTTCATGTCAAAAAAAAAAAAAACAAAAACAGTTACATTATATTACACGTGGTACTCATATTTACAAAATAAATAAAAAATGCTTCGAAGTTATACAATACTATAACTTTTCAAAAGTTAAAAATAAAAAGATTAAACATTTACTCCAAAAAAAAAAAAAATACGATTTAAAAAAAAAAAAAAAAAAAACCATGTTTATAAAAATAAAAGGGAGAGCATCTCTTCCAAATATAAAATAAAAGAAAACTAATTAGTGGACCCAAGTGGCTGTGACTGTGGAGCAGGACCAGCATTAAGCCAAGCTTTTTTATCAAGGATATAATCCTCTAATTTATAATATGCTTGTCTACATAGTGTGCGTTTTATGCATGTTTTAAATTTTGTCTCGTTCAGTTGTAGAATCCGCAGTGGTATTTTATTATAAAATTTTACACAATTCCCCATAAAAGAATTTCGTACCTTAGCCAATCTAAACCGAGATTGATCCAAATTGTGCCTATTTCTAGTATTAAAATTATGTCTATCACTTCTCTTCTTAAAGAGATGAAGATTTTTCCGAACATACATAATGTTTTCATATATGTATTGACAAGGTACCGTCAGCTTTCCACATTGTTATGTTATGGATTTCATTTAGCAATAAAAATACCATAACTTTTACTTATATACCTACAGGTTTGTACGGAACCCTCGGTGCGCGAGTCTGACTCGCACTTGGCCGGTTTTTTTACTACAAAACCTATAAAATTTCTCTACTTGGATTGCCAAAAAGTAACCAATGGTATTAAAATATTTTATATTTTAAGTATATGTATTTGGTGAATAAACAAATATGGCCTTTCTTCAACTTCCTTATTTTCTTAATATAATAATAATTATTAATTATCTATCTACAACTAATTCAGAAGTTGTTCATAATCGCATCAAAAAGTTATCAAACAAGTTCCAAATAAATCAAAGTACGGCTCTTACCTCTGGTAACCTCAGAATCTCGCTTAGATGAGAAATAAACCTATCGACAGTGATTTAAACGCCTATAATTCTCGACGACGCGTCGCGTCTAATTGCGAGAGACCGATTTCGCACGCCTCGGAGACAATGGTTAGGGATTTATTTTAGATCTGAGATGTCTGAATGAATGATGCAGTGTTTATTTTAGTTGGTTCAACTGTTTTTAGTATATTTAGATTATACTTAATTAAGATAAGTTACGTTTAAACCAAAATAAATCAATGTTTTTAAAGGTGAATTCAATAAAAAAAAATTAATTGCTTGATTTGACTTTATCAAGTAACTAGCTGTCCCCCGCGACTTTGTCCGCGTGTTTTAGATTCAACGGTTTTTCATTTTTGCAACACTTTTCGTTTATGCTCTGTTCCTTTTGGTCGCACCGTAATGTTATAAAGCTTCTAGCCTTCCTCAATAAATGAGCTATCTAACGCTGAAAGATTTTTTCAAATCGGAAGTAGTTCCTGAGATTAGCGCGTTCATACAAACAAACAAACAAACTCTTCAGCTTTATATATTAGTATAAGTAAGTAAGTATGGATAAGTATGAATCGAGCCAGAGTTCTCATACTAGACATTCTTACTAATCACTAATTGGTCCTTAAGATATGAAATTACTTAAACAACGTACCAAACATAAACATTACTTACATTTCTCTCACGGTTCGTTACATTGTAAGTAAGGATTCTTATAATTCTGCGCATGCGCTGTTTATCTCATGAGTGCAGTGCGTTGCGCGCTTGAGAACGGACGCGTTTGCGCTGTACACCACGAATTGTTTAATTCGCGATTTGCGCGGCAATAGCCGCTGCCCGTTTTAGTCGCGATGAGTTCTAAAAAACTCATAGCCAACGAGGTTTTGGCATTTATCAACCATGCCATCGATTACATGGACGAGGTCAGCATCTTGCAGATCTGCAAATCAGCCTACAAGGAAGAGGAGGTTTGCAGTGCCAAGTTGCTGCTGTTCCAGTCGCTCGGTCAAGTCGAGCAGATGCCATCCCGCCGAAGGGACGGTGGCGAGAAGAGCCTGCAGGACATCATCTCCCTGCTAAAGAGGACCGATCCAGACGACGTTCCTGATTTTGTGGCGAAGGACCTGCACAAGCTGCCTCCTGTCACATTCGACCACGTCGACGTCACCAGGTTGCTGAAGGACATAACGTCACTGAAGGCTAACCTGGCTGTACTGCAGTCCAAATTGGAGGCGTCAGATTCGACCATCAATGATCTACGATCCGAAGTAGCGTTGTTACGCAATGCTGTTTCGGTAAATAGAACACCGGACGCTACCAACGTGAACACGCGTCGCGGGGCGCAAAATGCGTCCGTCATCAGTTTTGAGTCGGCGAGCTCGAGTGCGTCACCGGCCGCCAATAATGCTGACGGAGCTGAACGTCCTGCCGCCGCCGCTGTGTTGACACCTGCGGCCGAGGCAACGCCATGCGTAGGTACATCGACCCCCAAACGCGCCTACGCAGCAGTTGCAGCCACCAACAAGCCCGCTGTGGCGCAAACATCGCGTCGCAAAGCGAAAGGGGGAAAACAAACCCGTGGCGAGTCACAGCCACTGTGTGGTCCGCAGAAGGACACGTGCGACAAGGATGGCTTCACCAAGGTTGAGAAGAAGAAGAGAAGGAAGCCTCCTTGTAGGAACCAGATCGGTAGCGGACCAGTTAATTCTGACTTCCTGCTGCGTGCCGCAGTACCAACTACGCAGCTGTACGTGTCCCGATTACACCATTCCATGACGGTTGAGCAGGTCGTGGAATATATTCGGTGGAAGACCAACCTTACCTTGAGGGTAGAGAGGTTGGAACCGCGCCATAACACGAATTTCAGATCGTTTATGGTGCGAGTTCCATCTGTTTACGCGGAGACCCTTCTCAAGGAAGAGTTCTGGCCGAAAGGTGTCGTATATCGACGTTTCCGAGGGAGGATACGCGACACCTCGCAGCGCAACACGACGCCGAAACCTCGTGTGACATAGGTTTAAGTTAATATAATATGTATTAGTTTATTAGATTTGTTTTCATTTATGTATTTTATTTTTATGGGCCCACAGTGCCTGAAATAAAGTTTTATTATTATTATTATTATCTTAGTTCACGATAAGATAAATAAACATACCGTTTTGTCACCGGCCGTTTCCGTTCGTTACTATGTAGAGTGTATATTAACTTAGAAATATTAAGAATGTGATTCATACTTGCTATGTGTAAGGTAAATGCAGCTATTAACGACCCATCGAAAATCCGCAGCTATTACCGATCCATTCCATTAATTTGCAATTTTTATGCTACTGGAACGATTTATGCTCAAGATACTTGACGAAACACGAATGTTTGTTCATTGAGCATCGTTAAAACTAACGTTTGTGTGCGTGGTATCCCGGGAAAGATACAAAATTCGTTATTTTCTGTGACGACAGCGAGCTCGCCGTGTGGTACAAGTCCTTGTTCCTACAGGTAAGCACATTAAATTTCTGCTTAAGATTTTTTACAGAAATATACGAAGCCTGTACTTGTTGTGTATTATTAAATGTGTTTATTTAAGTATAAATTATTTATTTCGTATAGAATTTCATAAAGTTTAAGTAATTTAATAGGATAAAACTTGAAATTTAAATGGAGCGGTAAAAGCTTCAATAATTTTAATAGTGGCAGCTATTGCCGATCCATGGCTCGGTAATTGCCCTGAACATTATATTTAGTTTTAATTATTTTCTGTCGATATGTGATGATAAAACAGTTATTTTAATAAGACATTTTAATCTCAAGTAATCAGCCATTGTTACACACCATTAGCGACCTATACTTTTTGAAGTGAAACTTCTTTAGGCGCATGAGGGTAAAATTTTTACAGATGAAACGTCACGCCGGTTTGCAACGGAAGTCAATTTTTTATGATAATTGGTTTGAAGGTTAGGTAGTTTTAATATTTACAAATAACATGTGGTATTTCAACTTGCCACTCGTCATTTGATAATTTAATAAATCATTTACCATAAAATAAAAATATTTCATAAATTCGCTTTTCTAAATTTTGAATTCAAAAACAAAACTTAATTAATAATTTCTAATATTGACAAAAAACACGTGGCATTTTTATTTACAATTCGTCATTTGAGATTTCAATAAATCATTGTGCATAAAATACTAATAACAATATTTCATAAATTCTTTTGACGAAATTTTAATTTAAAAATTGGAATTTCTAGAGTTATCATTAATTTACAAAAATTTTGTATATATTTAAATTGGATTAGGTATTTTTAATATTTACAAAAAATCACGAGGAATTTTAATTTAATATTAAATATAATTTCAAAATACTTCAACTGCCAGGCAAGAAATCAGTCAAGGTATGATCTATAACATGATTTACTTACTTACTATGAATAAACTATACCAATGTAATTTGAGAGGCAATTATAGGTTATACATTAGATAAGCATTTATTTCTTAGTATTTATATGGCACATTGAAGTCTTACATTAGAATAAACAGTGATTCAAATATATACCTATTACCATAGCTGCTGAAGAAATATTGAATAAACTATACATGCAAATGATAAGAACATTCAAAATTAAATTATATACTTAGATAAATAATTTAGTTTAACACATTTATGGATATAGATTCAAATATACAATGAATATGCATTTAATATAGGTTTGGATTAGTTAGTTTTAAGTGTAAATATAGTAAAGTTTGTTATTTAAAGATATTTACAACACAATATAAAGAATAAAATATATGAATAATAGTTGGTATTTAATATTAACAGTGTATTTTATATTCTTAATGTATACATTTGTTTTACAAGTTTAAAAAAATGTATAATAATAATATTATTCTAACCATAATATTTCTACACCGGATAGGGTAGTATTATGTGAACCATTATATAATTATTGTAACATCTGCAATTATCATGAACTAAGAAATAAATAATATTCTATTCTATAATAGTAAAATATAATATAGACCTATAAATGTACCACTACTGGGCACTGGCCTCTCCTAAGGTTGAAAAGGAATGAGCATTGATTACCACTCAGCAACTGAATTAATTACAATATAAAAAAGTGTCCATATTAATAATTCTTACCTTATAGGATTGATTAATTATCAAATACTTTTTTTTATTTTACAGATATGTGATGACCAATATAGAATGAAATATTTAAACCCTTTGGAGGTGCAAATTATGGTTCATTTATATGGGAAAAAGTGACAAACCAAAAATAGAAAGATAGTAGTAAACACGATGCAAGCAAATTACAACAATAAGCATTGTTCTTCATTTTACCACCTTTATATTGTAAACATTTGTAACATTAATAAAATTTATATTCCATTTTACTGTTAATTTGTTATAATGAGTGATTTCTGTCATTTATTTTCATTGAATAAATTAAGTCTATTAGTATATTAACTGCACTATATATATATATATATCTAATTGCAAAGCACATTAATTGTGTGAGTAGGTACCTACTATGTTTGTTTGTACTAGGAAGTTACAATTTCTAGATGTTATTATGTATCTTGCCGATGGTGACTTTATTTTATAAATTAGAATTCTATTTATAGCATTGTAATAAGTGACTTATTGGTCTAGAATAAAATTATATTTGTCAACAACATTATTATGTTTTCCTAACCTAAAGACTTACCCAACTTTGTAGCATTACCAATAGGTACTAGGTAGTATATTACTTTGCCAGTGTAACATTTCATAATAGCTAATTGTTGCTATTAAAATAATTAATAATCATAATACCTAGTAAGTTCATAATAAGAAGTGTTAAGTTACTATAATATATTATATTAGAGGAATAGTACCTAGTATTAAAAGTCCAAATACCAAGATTGCAATACTTTTATTTTTAATATAATAGGTACAGTAAATCTCTGCCAGGGAAGACAATGTATATAATATAACCTATAATTATGACGAATCTTAACAATATTAATAGAAGGTAATTGGTCGACTGTGGCTGTCTTTACTCTGCATGTTTCTGTGACGGGGCCGTGGAATGTGGACATCCGAGGGCCGAAGCGGGATTCGAGGCGACCGTCAACGGCGCCCGAGCTGTTGGCGCGAAATATACGCGCACCCAACGAAGGCGCGTAGCCATAGCGGGCATAGCCAATCAAATTCTAATGCACTGCGGTCGAATACGATGCACGACACTCAAAGTCAAAGATTTATTGCACTTGAAGCCTTTCATAACAATTCTGTGGAACTTCATAACTTAGTAGGTAGCCTTATGTACGCATAACAATACTCATATTAATAATATTGTTGTACAAACATCCAACTTTCACATGTAGTATTTTCCTAATCAATGCATAAAGAGTTTGGTATATTGTGTGCATGCATGATACATTTAGCTCGCGTTAAGGTTATTGGTCCTCGGTTTACTAAACATCTTAGAAGTTTTATATAATAAATCACATTATCACAATGTAAACAAACTTCTAAACAAAATAAACTTTTCTTTCAAACTTGAAGTATAACCACCACTATTTAAATAGGCAGCCGCTCACATTAAGTACGATAGATACAAATTTCAATCTATTTTGGTCGGTTTATCAACATTTGCTCGTCCGTTCCACAGATTACATATAGTAGAGTCTAGTCCGTGCGTTTCGTTCGTTCTCATTCCTCACGTCTTACGGTGAGCAAACGCACACTTTATAGTTAGAGTAAGAACAACTTGCACTCGCAAGTTTACTGTCGTCGATGCGTTAGACGTAAACTCGATTTACGTGATAGTAAAGTATTTCAATTGACAGTTGGTGACTCGCACTAAGCATACAGATGTTGAATATCCTTCCTCTTAATCTTGGAAATTTAAAGTTTTAGATTTGTATAAATATAAACAAGATTTATAAATTAGTTCGCCAAAGAAGTTTCACTTCTGACATGTGTACTTTGTACGCACGCATGTTTTTTTGTATAGTTTACTTGTTTTTCCATTTATATTCACCACGTATAGTAAAATTATTCATTTATTGTTATGTTAAAGGAACATAATTATATAACCTTTTATCGTATAATAATGTGTGCATTTATTAATCTTATTTGTTTAATCAATTATTTAAAATCTCTGTTAAAGTTATAAATATCAAATAAATACATATTATTTAGTTTTTGTGGGTCGGTGCAACGCTTTCATATTTGTATATACATCGCTTATTACCGACCCGTGTGAGTCGGTGATAGCAAGTATGGGAACCTATTACCGACTCCATACTAATCATTATCCATAATGTTAAGTTACATTACACTGGTTAACTGGTTACAGAAAATACTAGCTAATATTATTAACTAATAACAAAAATAATTATGAAAATTAATATGGCAAACGAAATACATAAAATTTCTTTTTGCAGAAATATGGATCAACAAAAGCGGAGGAAAGTCAATGCAAGCTTACATGCCCTTCTTAATCCATGCCAACTACCTTCACGAAACCACATTTACTTGTTCTTATTTAAACAAAATACCTAGTTTTGTTACACTCGGTAATAGCTTCATAAAAATCGTTAATAGCTTCATAGCCGTTCCTATGGGTCGGAAATACCAAAAATCGAGTTATTCACTTAATATTTTTTTAATTTTAAGAAAACATTCTAAACTTGGGCATATAAGGTAATAAATATAAACTAGACAAATAACAGTTTCATATAAAAATAAAACACTGAATTTGAAAGCAATCACAGCTCTTAATAATTATCATCGATTTTAAAATTGTCTTATCAGGGTCGGTAATAGCTGCGTTTACCTTATTAATTCTGGAAAAAATGTGCTATTATTTCTTAATTTCTTAGAAGACAACGTAAAATTGTTTTATCGTCTTGTGTTATTTAACTTTAAAACGTAAATATCATTTACTTAATAAGGGGCAAAGAATAAGTACTTTTAAAAAAAAGCGTCTCCAGCACTAAGGAATTTAATCCTTGTGTTGCGGGTGGTTTCACAAACATTCAAATCACATTCACAAAGAACATCCAGACTTAGCACAAGCATTTGTGTATCACACAAATGCTTGTCCTATGCGGGGATAGAACCCGCAGCACGTCGCGGACTGCGGTAATTGGCGCGGTAACCTATACCACTCGGCTATCCGAGCAGTCGAACTATTTTTTTTTTTTTTTTAACATACTAACTTACGTATACGAGAAAAATGCCGACCTAAAATGTAATCTCCTTCCTGTTTCGATCTAGTAACAAGCTTTTTTAATTAGTGTCAATTAATTCAGTATTAATGTATTAAAACTATTTTTTACACGGATTTATTTAGATTTTAGTTACCGTTCCAACGCATTTACTAGTGTCATGGTAACGGGAAGACTCCAGTCAGACAATCTGCAAAAGCGTTAAAACATCTATACTAATATTATAAATGCGAAAGTACTTTCTGTCTGTCTGTCTGTTATGCTTTCACTGCTAAACCTCTGAAGCGATTTGGATGAAACTTTGTATGAGGAAAACTTGGATCCTTAAAAAGGACATAGTTTAATTTTTCCCACGATAACTGACACTCTCACGGGCAAAGCCGCAGGCAACAGCTAGTAAATAGTATTTATTAACGAACAGAAACAAAATCAATCTAAGATTACCAATTAAAATGCAAAACACTTTATGATAGTTACGTACCACTAAAGAGACTTAAATCAGACCAAAATTAAGGTTTAGCATACACAAACATGAATAGTAATTGCAATTTCATGCATCTTAGAACAAAGTTTAATAAACGCGAAACACTAACGCATTTAAATACTTACAAATACTATACGAGCTCCACGAAAAGAAAAATAAATTACTCAAAATCCAACCTTATTATAACTGATTAAAGTTGATCTTTAAATATCATGATTTTGAGACATCACCCACGCTACTGAAAACCATGTGAACCATAAAGAGAATTAAAATCTTGGTTAAAGCTCTTGGTTGTAATATCTGAAGGTGTTCTTGAGAACAGTTGAAGACGGCCTGTGAAGGGGTATTTTCGCAAAATCCCCCACACGAATAGGGCTGGCACTTGCTACAATATTAATTTAATATTAAGTAGATTTTGGGTACCTGAGTTCGTTTTAAGGAAAAGGGAACTTAACACTATACAGTTCAACCATTAAAGTGCTTATACCGTTAGATAGAAGTTTTATTCTGAATAAAACGAGAAAGCCCATAGTAAAAAAAATAGTTTTGATATACTTAACTATGAACAGGATTAATTCGGTCTTAAAGTTAAAGTGTTACGTACCTACATTAGATATAATCACACTTTAGACTACATTATCTTAGGCACAAAAATCGTCTATTTTAATTAGCAGAATAATAATATTAGTAAAAATATTTTATCTATATTACTTAATATAATAAACTAAGAGTTTGTTTGTTTGAACGCGCTAATCTCAGAAAATACTGGTCCGATTTAAAAAAAAAACAGTTTTAGATAGCCAATTTATTGAGGAAGGCTATAAGCTATATAACATTACGCTGCGACCAAAAAGAGCGGAGCGTTAATAAAAAATATTGCAAAAATGTAAAACCGTTGATACTAAAACACGCGGACAAAGTCGCGGGGAACAGCTAGTATAAAATTAAATAAAAATCTTAATTTTATTCCCAGAAGGTAATTTAAAATTGTCAAGGAAACAACACATAAACAAAACTGTTAATAACTTCCTTCAGGAGCTTAATAATAAAATAGTCAGGATAGCAGTTAAAATATTAATACGTTATGACAGTGAAATGTTTAAAATGGTACTTGTTAGCAATAAAAGTCAATTATTATCTCTTGATCTGAACCTATGACAGGTAACTAACGCGTTGACCACACCCACTTCCTTTACATGATTTACAACTTGCGTAGGATGTTCAAGATATAAGACATAATAGCCCGTTTTTGCATCTTTAGTAAGTTAATGAAGAGGTTTATTCAAATGAATGGTAATATTAAGGTCCGACCGTTGGTCGAAAAAAAAATGCCCTTAGCCCAGAACCTACTTCAAAGATAAAGAGACGAGAAAGTACTACATAGTATCAGTATCAGTACACGCTCCTCAGAAGAGAAGCACCAGCTAAAAGATGAAAAGTAAGTGAGTAAAGATAGATTAAGATGTACAGTTTACATTTAGCCAGATGTTACTAACGAGTTTTTTAAAAAAAAAGTAAGCCTTTTCCTCGTTACTGTATTACCCAGTAAAATGGGTTGTGGAGGTCAGATAGGCAGTCGCTTGATCTAGTCTATGTAAAATACGAAATTTGACAGAATCTGGTAAGATTGGAAGTCGACCCCAACATAGCTTGGGAAAAGGCTAAGCAGAAGGCAGAAGAAAGATTTTTCTCGACCGTAATTCACCCGCAAACGCAACAAAACATTTTTTAGAAGCTACAAAAAACAAACGGACTGCACTCAATAGATGATAATAATATTAATTAAATACCAAATTTTAATAAACAGAAATGATAGTGTTCAAAGACGATAAAGTTCAACCGAGAGTTAAAACCACATTTAAATCTAACAAAAAATAAAATAACAAGAAAATTAAATGATACAAATAATGAAATTAAGACATTAGAAGAGGCAGCCCTGGTTGTAAGGGAGACATTTAACACTTATTGTGGTAGCGACAACAAAGCGGTGGTCGAACAAAAGGCCAGTTTGGGCTATAAATATCTGGATACGTCTTACTGGATGTGGCCGAAGCAGTTGTATCGAATTTATTTATAGAAAGTATAAAGGAATAGGATACGATATCCATTGTTAAATAGAACAGAGGACACTTCAACAGATAACTCAAAACACTAGTATGATTTTTACTTCTTATAGTTGGTATTATTTGCTTAATTTGATTGATTGTACATAATATTTCTAGTGATAATAGTAATAATACCTTAAGACTATTCACATAAGGCCGTTTAATCGCAAACTAGGCAGAGCCTGTATTATAGCAACCAGACAACTGGTAAATAATAATAAATAAATAAATAAATGTGGACAACATCACATACATTGTTCTAAACCCAAAGTAAGTAGCTAAAGCACTTGTGTTATGGAATTCAGAGACAATGAAGGTACCACAAACACCCAAACCCGACACAATGTAGAAAAGTGCTTTTTTACATTGACCCGGCCGGGGATCGAACCCGGGACCTCAGAGCCGGCGACACCTTGAAAACCGGTGTGTACGCCACTCCACCACGGAGGTCGGTAAACCTTCTTATATATTTCTAAATACATACATATATAAAATAATGAAAAAATACCTTATGACTAGATGATAATACCTAGGCAGACTAGAGCTAAACTATATATTTTGTTATCTAATGAAAATCAAGTAAATTAAAATTTATTTCGACTAGATTATTAAATTGGCCAATTTCCCGAATCATTATTGTGAACGAATGCTTAAAAAGCCTCAGTTAAGTCTAATAATTTTGATTTATGCTATGCAACTTTTTCCCCTATTTTTTTACCGATAATACTCTTTCCATCCGATATACATCTGTGCCTCCTTGATTCCAACAAAAGATTTCCACATTACGCCTGCCGACCTCAAGAAAGCCTTATCCGGAAGACTCTACTTGTAATGTAAATACGGCATTGTGCTCACTGAGAGGTGTTCCCAAAACACTTCGCACTGGACCCTGATTGTTTAATAATGTCCGTTTTAATTTACCAGGTCTTGGAAATTTGGGATGTCTGAAACCTGATTGGATGGTTGAAAGCATTGATAATGAAGCAAGGGCTGATAATATAATTATGGAAAGTGAGGATGGTACCTTTGGTACTATTTAAATCAAACAGTTCCCCAACTGCAATGACAGTACGAATCGTTATCAACTGGTCCTGTCATTGCCAAATGGTCATTCGAGATGAAAAATAATTCAAATACCTATTCAATGATACCCTAAATAGCTCGCCATTTTTTTCCTTTTTACATTTTGGTGTCTGTTTGAAGAAAAAGTACGAACTCGCTTACGGGCCTTTACTCAAAAGTGCGATATCAAAAAGTTTTTTTTTTTTAAATAAACCGGATAGAATAGATAGATGATCTCAAAGCTATAAACACGTAAATTATATGTCACGTAAATTTAATTCTTTAAATTTGGTTGGATCCTATTTGAAGAAGAATTATTTTCCTTAACATGCTACTGTTTAATTAATTCGCCAAAAGAATTCTGGATAAGGTCACCCGGAAAATTACACGTGTAACACAATAAAACACGGTCCTTTTACTGCGAAGTGTTTCATAAAGTACTCCAAAAATGTTAATGGACATTATTAAGCAATTAGAATTTAGTCCCTTTAAATTCAAACCGAAAATAACGTCTCTTTCATTTTCAGTTCGCAGGTAACAAATTATTTCGACATTATTTTATAAAAAGTACGAATAATGCCCATAAAAAGATGATTTAGCAGAAAATTTCTCAAAATATATTACCGTCTAAAGCTGAAACAGCAGAGGCCATTATGTATGAAATAAATATTTTTTTCTTTTCGTGCATTTTCATATGCACAGACCATAAAAGCTTTCACATTATCATCTTTGAGGCATAAAGAAACGTGCATACATATGTAAATCCTGGCCAGCTAAGGGTAGCTGCGTCCAGCCCTCTTTGAGATAAATATTACATAATCTTGAGTCAGCATTTCTGAAGCCATTAAGAGACCACAGAGGGGAGTGGCGATACAAACACAAATAAATCTGGGGAGAAAGATCATCCTGGCTGAGTGATGAATGATTTTAAAACGATGTGCTGACGGTGATGTGGGAAATTGAATTTTGGATACGGTAGAATATGAATGCTGTTCCTATTGCAAAATATAATGATATAACTTTCCATCAGGATTTAGATGCATATCATTAGCTGTATCAATGAACTGTTACAATAGATTTTATTTCTGGTGAAAATAATTAAATAAAATTAAAATGCATTTTCATGTTACGGTAAAAATACCTCTAAATAAGCGATTAAAAGAAAAAATAAAACCAAGTTTAAAACCGTTGTTCAACTATACTTTGATATCCTTTATTTAAAAGACAAAATGTCCTACCTATCAGTAAGATATTAGGTACCTACCTCAAAAATTCGTTCCAACAAAACTATTTTCCGCACTCAAAAGTACAAAAAGGGTCTTCAAAAAGGATTTTTGTTGACCTCTACCAAACAATACCCACTCCATCCAAACTTCCTATTTCATATTATTCATTGGGTTTGCAATATAATAAATCTGCAGGCTCGGATACGGTATCGAGAAATCGTGGGCGTTAGATTGTATTTTTTTTTCTTTTTTTTTGTTTTCGATTTTTGGGATATTTGGCCCACAAAGTAAAAAAGAGTCTTATACCTTTGATTTCTTTTTTATTTTTTAATTTTCTTCTATGAACTGCTTTCTCTGAGACCAAGTTTGGTTATTAATTTTAAGAGTGAAATTTCTGGAGTAAATTTTGTAGGAATATCGAGTTTATTATCTATAACACGAATGTATTGCTAATAGAAGAGTTTTTAAGCAATGTAATAATATTGCTGCCAAACCAAAAAAAATCTATACTTTTTTTAATTTTCGTATAAAATCCTTTTTTTTTATAATTACATGAGGAATTATCCGATTTGGTTACATTATTTGGACCTTATCTCGTGACCAAGGGAAATAGGAATTCATTTTTATACTTAAAGGTATATAGATATATTGTAGCAACTTGGTTTTTAGCTAGACCATAATATATTGAAAAATTTTATCTGATTGCCTGATAGTAGCTAAATTAACGATGGTTTTTTTATACTCCTCATTTTAATTTTACACATACATTTCTCTTTTTTTTTGTATATTGATTCCGCCTTTATTTGAAAAATATATATGTTAATATATATATATATGACCTAGATATTTTTCTAAGTAAGTGCTTGTTAAGAAAATCATTGTATTCGATATTAAAGATTCAGCAACCTGAACACATTATATTAAAACATTTATTTACTAAATTATATTATTATTTATTTTAGTTTCTTCAACACATATATTTTGACTCAATAGGGTGAAATCTCAATAGACAACTTAGTAAGTGACAAAATCTAATACGCCCGTCAAAAAAATTGGGAAAGTATTTTTTGCTTTTCTAAATAAAAAAAAAAAAACTAAGAGAAAACGAATCACAGTTCGGAAGTAATGACGTCAAACTTTCGTCAAATTATTCTTCATTTCCGTATTAATATGTCATGTTAACCTAAATATTCCAAAAGCTTCATAAAATATTCTATAATTTATTTATTTATTTATTTATTTATTATCTTTAACATATACATCTATCATTACAGGTTACAACCTAATGCAATAGTGTAGCAAAATAAAATAAAACCTTAAATCTAAACATTCATACACACAATATAACAAATAAAGTTCGAACAAATAAATTACATGTAGGTACAGAATTATAAATAAATAAAGTTGCCTTCAAAAGTCTTATTCTAGTTAAATCTATTTGAATAGGCTGTACCCAACTGTCCGGGCGTAAGGGTTCGTTCATATTAAACATACCTTTTTTGTTCTGTATAGAAATGAAAGGAACAATGAGATATGGTATGTAACACAGATAGAACAACGTTAAAGTTATGAGAGATCTGTTTTATTTTAATGGAAAGCATGTGTGTATTAAAAAAAGGGATTCTGGTGCATTGATAATGCGTTTTTCATATTAGGAATTTCAGCGCATACACCATTTTTTCCACCATTTAGGTAAATGTCAATACGAAACTACTGCTTGACTTAAGTTGCCTTTTTCTTTAAATATTTTTATGTAAAAGTGTTTTATTTAAAAATATATATTATTTTAATAAATAATATGCAATTTATTCTTTTATTTAATGGAATTCGTAAGAAGTTACGACATAAAAAAGGTTTTGACAGCCTTTAAAATAATAATGTTAGTATCCATCGCATATTTAATTAGGTCACCAAAAAATACGAAATAAAATTCAAGCAACTATTTAAACAATTTTATTATGTGTACAAATGTTTTGTACCCAAAAAATGCAAATAAAAAGGCTTTTTTATGTTCTTCAAAGTATATATTTTATTTACATTGTGAAGCAACCTTTGTTAGCAACCGAATTGTGCCCAAAATGCCATTCCGAATGGGCAAGCTTGCTCTATGAAATGGGGCGGGTCACTTTATTTTAACCAAGCTATTTAAATGGGGTTCTCTACGTGAAAAGTTGGCTTTTTGCGGTGTTTTGTACCCCTATAAAGAGTTAGAAGTGAATTTGTCGTGTGATATTAATGAACAATTTAAAGGGATATTGTAGAGGTGTTTTAATTATACCCAAATGTTTATGGGTTATTTGTAAACTTTGTTCATTTTGTGGTTTTGTTTAATACTGCAATACATTATTTTTTATTTTATTTTTCTAAGTTTAGGTATAACAAATATATTATAATTTATTTAATTTCTGATTTACGATAGTTAAATTAAAAAACACTTCAACATTCGTATTTAATCGTCGTTGTCTATATATGTCAATAAATTTAATATGAAAAGGATAAAGTTTTTTTTCATACGAAAAAAAAACTGTAAAATTTTTCGCAAATTGACAATTACAAACAACAACGCCCAAGTTGCCCAATTCGGTCGAGCTTTTCTTAAGTCATGCTCCGTCATACATGTGGAAATAAATTTTTATTTTGTATAAATACAATGTTTATAAATTGATATACGATCAGCTGGCAATGTCACTATTCTATCTTACATTTTGAAGTCAGATAATAAGTATTCAGTTGTAAATCAATAACTTTTTACCGTTTCCCGACTTGATATTTCATCCTGCACTATATACCTACGTGGCATTACATACCCGTTCTGGGCAATTCACGTCATCGTACATTACAAGCTCGAACTTTCCATTTTGAAACTAGTAATAAACTTAATCTCTATATATATAAAATTTTGTGCATGCAATTTTCATCGCTAGTTAAGGTGCTTACACACTGGTGGTTTTGCGCGAAGATTCGTCGAATTCTAGTCTAGTGTAATGTGTGTGTAGACGTGAATATCAAACAAATTTGTTATCATCATCACTTATAAATATTTATAAAAAAAAATATAAACGAGTGTGCTTTACACACGACTGAAGTAAAACTTCTTAATATACGAAACGTAACTTCTATGAGTGAAAGAGAATGTGTGCTCTCGCACCTCTCTCTTTTGCCCCTCGAGTAATATACGAAACGCAACTCTATCTCTTTCTATCTTCGCTAATTTATGTCTCTCTCTTAACTTCCGTTCGCCTCGTCCGATCACTCTTTTTGTAACGCTCTCGTCACGCATTCACCAGCACTTAGCGCTAGAACAAAATTCAGCTTTCTAATGCGATACAGCGCAAACATGTCGTTGCGCAACGTCAACCCTGCGCAAACTTTCGTCGCATACCTAACGAACGTCAGTGCGCTTAAACCCTTAGGGCTTCCGGGTGTTTTTTGTTGAATAGTCGAGGAGTGGACGTTCTATAACGCTGCGCTACGTCAAAAATAACACCTTACAGCCAGTATGGCGGACAAAGATGACTGGCGCCGCGGGCGGCTGGGTACAGGCTGATGGGAATTCGATTTTAAATATTATTATTAAAATTTATTTATTAAAAACTTTAAGTATGTACCTACTATTTTTATTTTTCGATTTTTAATTGTCTTTTTAGATCTTTTTTGTTTTATAAAAAACGACTCTCGCACTAAAGGATTTAATCCTTGTCTCACGGGGGGATTCGAAACAAATTTTAATCACATACACAAAAAATACCAAAAACAAGCAATTGTAAATCACACAAATGCTTACCCCATATGGGAATCGAATCCGCGGCACAGCTTGTTAGCATGGTGACCTATACTACTCGGTTATCCGTGCAGTCCAATGGACTGGACGAAAATGCCAGGATTTGTTTTTTAATACCCATAAAGTTTATGATTGACATTATGACACAGTAATTCAGTAGGCAACTCACGAGTTAAACACTTCAACAATAACAGCAACTAGTTGTGGGTGCTTTTTCTGCATATGCTTAGAATTTGTTCTGAATCTCCCAGCGACTAAAAGATTAAATTATTTAGTGCGGGATTTGTTTTTATAAAAAATCTACTTAGGCTACTCTAGCAAAATTTGGAATTTGCATTGTACAATATCGTTTTGCCTAGTTTAAAGCTTTAATAATATATATAACTGTACATAATCCACAAATCCTAAACACCCTGTAAACAGAATGTGAGCTTATAACACGAAGGAGCACCCGATCGACCGATAAACGGAGATATAGCCGATTTTATTCAGTGCTCAGCGTTTGATTTATATCTATATTGTGAGGCCAGCCATTGACTCTGGAGTAAAATACTACTGGATACAGACCTGTTATTGTAGTTAATAGAATACAAGATGTGTTTGTTAGGTATCTTTTTACCTTTGAAGGTTTCTTTTTGAGGAAAAATAATGTTTTTCTTATTGAAAGATTTCTTTAGTTGTTATGGCAACATAGACTTTTGAAAGACGTAGGTAGGTATGTAAAACAGTTATAGGATGGCGTTTAAAATTTCTGCGGCGCATGAATTTTCTGATTAGAATTTGTCGTTTTTTTTTAATAGACTGCAAAATTACCATTTACTCTTAAGTTTGACATATTATATAGGTTTAATTGTGGTACGTTTAGTTTATTAAATTTGACTATAAATTGTTTGCTATACCTAACTTTTAATAACGTTTCGTAGTCCTGCCACGACCAATCTTATTGACTCACATTACAAACAACAATTCTTTCTAAAGAAGCACGAAAATCAGTAAATATTTTTTTTTACTTCTTGGGACAACAAACACTAGGCCATCTGATCCCAAACTAGGCAGAGCCGATATTATCGTAACCAGACAACTGATAAACAAACGTATATATTTTTAAACAGAAATATTTTATAGATACATTTAAATTAGGTACCATTTCACGTACTACCCAACCCTTCAAAATAGCAAGCTTGAATATAAACAGTAAAAAACAATTGAAACTCGTTGAACGAGTCTTTGATTACATTTTTCCCATAGCTCCGAACATGAAAACTTTACTCTTTGATTGAAAATCGCTGCCCGAAT
The DNA here is from genome assembly GCA_932294365.1 of Diachrysia chrysitis. Lineage (NCBI taxonomy): Eukaryota > Metazoa > Arthropoda > Insecta > Lepidoptera > Noctuidae > Diachrysia > Diachrysia chrysitis. The sequence continues at coordinate 9,374,890 of OW028661.1, forward strand.
TCTGTGAAACTTTTATGTTACCTAAATTGACAATTTGTTTTGTTTCATCCTTTTGCCTTTTGAATGATACAGGTCCCATATCACCATCCCTGGGTTTTGAAAGAGGTAGACAGAGATGGGTCGTTGTTCCTTTGTAGTAGTTATTATTAAACCTCTGTGGTTTTGTTATTTGTTGATTCTTGAAAGCTTGTTGATAACAAAAGGTGTTGAGAATATTGTCCTTAAATAATTTCAAAATATCATTCATCTCGTATCTATTCTACACATATTATAAAACCAAATCCCCTGCCGTGTTTGTCTGTACGCGATAAACTTAAAAATTACTGAACGAATTTTCATATGGTTTTCACCAATGGATAGAATGATTCAAGAGGAAGGTTTGTGTGTACAATTTATTAAAGCTTTATCTACCCCGAAGCCGGGGTTGGTCGCAGGTTTTAACATAAATGATGCCGAGTTCTGACTCTAAAAGTACAGATATGAGACATAAATCTTTAATCAGGCTTGAAGATTACCTTCTTCTGCTTCAATAGTATTTTAAATTAATTAAAAAAGTATTTCAAAGAGCAACCACATTCTTCAAACGAAATTAAACTATTCAGCGTCCCACATAAATAAGTATACCAACGAAATCTCAACCCTCACTGCAGATAATCTGAACTAACTAAAACTAACACTCCGAATGAAGATATCGAGACCTTAGGCAACCCGCTGGTTGTCCAATTAATTAGAGGGACGATCTCGATAGGAACTTGCTATTAATCAGGAGATCGACATTGATAGCCATTGGTCGCCTTCAGGCCACACAATGCGGTTGCTGATGCTACTGTTTCATACAAAATTAGTGATATACTTTACCTATACTATGGTGATATGCAACCTTTTTAACCGACTGCCAAGAAAGGGTTATGTTTTTTGCGCGTTTTATTTATAGACTCGTATCCTCCAATCGGCTGGATGGATTTCAACATTTAATGTATCATTAGATTCATCTCAAAAACGTAAGTGATTTTTTAAATAAATTAAAACAAAAATTTTAACCTGACCTATCCAGTAAAGTGTAAAATGACAAAAATAAATAATATGATTATTATAATAAAAAGCCCTGCCTTAGCAGATCTTGAGGTTACTTAGTAAGGCAGTCGGTTTTTTGTCTTTTTCGAATACAACTTGTTTAACTTCCAATGTATGTATGTGTGTTAGTTTGTTTAGGTAAAATTACTTATACACATAAGTATGCAAAATTTCATGTCATTCGAATGTCATGAAGTGGTTCTAATTTAGCTTGCAAGATTTGTCCTAAACAAACATATAACATATACATTGAAAGCTAACAAAAAATATTGTATTTAAAAAACAACTTATTTAGCTATTTCACTAACTAAGCAACTATTTTATTGATGTAAATCTGTCAAGTGACACTTTTGTTTTAACCGTCCTAATGGCATTGTAAACTGTGAAACTACTGGTACAAAGAGATACGATCTTACCCGAGTGCAGCCGAGTCGACACGAATGCAGTTATTTGCTAATTTATTACATGAATTTGCAACTGGTTTTACAAGTAACTGTCACTGTCTTGCGTGAAGCTACCGGTTTCCTTTTGATAAGTATAATTAAGATTAATTACCTTTATAACAAAAAGCTATAACAGTCGAATGAAAACATCTTTGATTGTATTACTTGTGTTGATTGCTAAGCGGTTTGTGGTTTGATTTCTAACAAACACTGTTTTTTAAGATTATTTTTGAATTAATTCAGAAATTTTAATTTAATTAATAACGGGCTTTATTTAAATAACTAGGTTAGACGTGATAATTCATTTAAATCAAATCTAAAAATAAAAAATGATTAAAGATGGTTAATTTTAGAATCTATTAGGACTAATATAATAATAGCTACTTAAGCTATTAAAACTTTTTAGATTTGATTGTGCAAACAAGGAATATAGGTATATCTTTAACTCTAAAAAAAAATTAACTGCAATTTAAAATGTCCAAACCATTTCACCACACATACCAGGCTAAGAAGCAGTAAAACCAGTTCAGCATAAATATTTATATAATTGAATCGTTACCTTATCTTCACTTACCGTATCATACTTAAACTCAGAGATAAACCATGATCACTGACAATCGTACAAGTGACATTAACAAACCAACAACCAATATAATTTAATTAACTTGCAGCGGCAAACTGCATCTGTAATTACAGAATGATAAAAAAAAAACGAAAACAAACATGGCCGCTTAAAAGAAAATTACAGCCATTAAAAACAAAATATCTGGCATCCAAGACTCAGACATATCAGCTGATTAAATACTCAACCTTTTTGCACGAATGTCGAAACCGCTTCCAAATTCAAATTAAGACGTTAAAAGCGACCCGGAGCGATGCTAATGAGGAATTCCTTTTTTTAATTTTTGCATAAACCTGTGGGAGGTACAATTTAATTCGTCGATAATGGACATTTAGCGTTCGATTTTGTTAGAACTTTTACTTGCACCATACGTGTAAATGCAGAAGGTAATTTTTTTACAATAATAATAAGAAAATGTGGACAACATCACATAGGTACATTATTCTGAACCCAAGGTAAGTTGCTAAAGCACTTGTGTTATGGAATCAGAGACAACGAAGGTACCACAAACGCCCAGACCCGAGAAAATTTATAAAAGTTGTTATCTACAGTGACCTGTCCAGGAATCGAACCCGAGACCTCAGAGCTAGCGCCACCTTTAAAGCTGGTGGTATATGCGCCAGTCGACCACGGAGGTCGTCAACAAAAACATATACCAAATTGGATCACGTGACACGTCTCTGACACAGAATAAGTTAATCCCACCAAAAACATTTTCATGTAAAATGTTGCCAAGACGAGCCCATATGACTCGCACTGTCAAAAAGTTATCAGATCTCATGTAGAGCCAAGCTTCTAACACTACACGCCCTAACTCTACAAGGCCTAACTTCACAAACTCTACACCTTAGTCAAAATATGTGGCTTGGCCATTTCGCTACATTCACATGGGCGTAAGGTGAAAAATTAATTCACTGTTCATTACTTTTGTGTTATACAATAGTTCTTGTAGTAACGAACGGCCAAGCCACATATTTTGACTAAGGTGTAGAGTTTGTGAAGTTAGGCCTTGTAGAGTTAGGGCGTGTAGTGTTCGAAGCTTGGCTCTACATGAGATCTGATAACTTTTTGACAGTGCGAGTCATATGGGCTCGTCTTGGCAACATTTTACATGAAAATGTTTTTGGTGGGATTTCATTTCTTTTTGTAAGTTGTTTGTAACAATTTTTTTTTTTTTTTTTACAAGGAGTACCTATACTTATATATATCTAGGGGAACCAAGTTTTAGATTATTAGATTAGACCTCTAGCGTCATCAAAATTTAATTTAAAATTACAGGTCTCATACAAACTCCCATCCCCTAGTTTAAGGGGTTGGGGGATGAAAGTTACAAGCTTTATAATTTTTTTGTTGTTTGTGTGCTAATACTAGCTTACATACAAAATTTCAGCTTTCTAGGACATTAGGAAATACCTTAATAATTTTGATGATCATCAGTGAGTCAGTGACGAAATTAGCGTTTTTTAGATATAAATAAAATCTGAAGTATAAAAGCTAATGTAATTAAAACTTAATATGTTCAATAAGTCCGCTATTGACAATATATCCCGAAAATTTTGTTGATCTAGCATAATCCAAACCCAAGTTATGAGGGTTCAAAAAAACGACGAAGCGCTTCGAGAAAAGGTAGGTAGTGCCCGTGCGCTTCGCTTGGCTCGTCTTGGCGGGGGCACTACCGTGCCCCCAGATTTTTGTAGAACCCGATCATGTTTGAAAAGATTATTTTAATTACAAACCATCAATGAGGACATTGTAATTTGTCGTATTGCTCAGAATTATTTTTAAATGCTTGTAATATTACTTAGAATTTTTTAATGTCTCTTGTACGCGCCTGTAATTTCTTCCACTAGTGGGACTTCTGTATCTAACTTATACATGTCACAGAATAAGTGAATCTTAATAAATGTGTTTTCTCTCTGTGGGTTCTTGTGATGCGGCATTCAAATATTTTTGGCATGTAGTGGGTTTGAGATGGGTGTGTTACTTAAATGGGTACCGTAAATGGTACTGACTGTTTTATTTATGTACGCCTTTACTTAAAATTGAACTGCACGAGGTAAATTTAATATCTTTATGGTTTTTCTTTTATTATGTTTAAAAAAAATATTAAAAATTATCACAAAGATATCTACTTGTTTAAATTACCTGCGATTGAGAGTTCAATAATTGCGTATAGGTGATTTGTTTTCACGTTTTTTAAAACAGGTATTTTTTTTGTTTAATGCTCTTTAATTTGCTTTACCTGTAATTAATGTAATGTTGGAAGTAAAATTTAACCCATTTCACGATTTATGATTTAGCCAAAATTTATGCAATCCATAGTTAGCTAAGTTAATTCTAAAAATTAAATTTCTTTTAAACAATTGAAAAAAAAAACTATTTATAGTTATTTTTAAACTATCTTTTTATTATTATATCTGGTGAATGGTGTCTTAAAATAAATATGAAAGCCCACGTAATTAGAACAGTACTCAAAAATCCGTACTGGAACAGATGCGAACCTGTACTCCTTTACATACAAAGCCGTTCATTTAACTACTAGACCACAATGATACATTTAAAGCCAATAATTAAGAAGAAATCACTTAATTACTCCTTTCTTACAGATTTAATGAACGGAATAATAATTATTAATTCTTCTATATTCTTCTCCAATAATTAATGCATGTATTTTAATCATACAACACAATGTCGACTTAAAAAAACAAATTAGGGTCACCTGTGAAAAATAACAGCTATACATCACAGCCTATAGTTAACTGTTAATAGTTTAATTTATTCGTATGTGTTCGTTAAGATTCAGGTTTTTTAATTAAGACGTCTTGTTTCTGTGATTAAGGACTTTATGCTTTTTATCATTTTGTTCCTGACAATAAACTCAATTGAGTTTAAATCGTATTGCAGAAGGATTAAGGTTTGGAATTCAATGGTAAGGTTAAACGGTCGTGAAGACGTGTGTTTGGGTTTTTTTTTGTTCGTTTTTCGTAGAAAGATGTCTTGATGTACAGTTATTCGTAATTGTGGTTATTTTTGTAAATTTAAGTAGAGATTTAAAGAACAGAAAATAAGTTAAAATATAGTTTAAAATATAACCTCTCCAAAAATACCTTGTAAAACACTTTCAATCAATCAAAAAAACGATAAAGATTGAAAATGAAGAAGACAAACTACTCAAAATATCTATAAGTATATCTAAAAAACAACTTTCTTTTTTTTAAGTCGGGATTGTTACTCCATTTATAACTCAAGAGAGGTTTGAACAGATTTTCAAGACATTTGATTTGTAAGATTCTTCTCCATCCTGAATAGCAGAATAAAAAGAAACATCGCAAAAAATCACGAAAAAGGAAAAAATACTGACGAAAACCGGAACTACTTACACAGGTAAAACTGCCAGCCATCGCTTCTTAAGGACTAAATTCAGACTTCCACATTTACATTAGATGACCTTGCAACCAAATCACCATCGAATCACCTCCATAACTAAATCCGCACCTTCTCTCTACTTCTAAGTAACTTAGACAACCTAGTTGAATATAAATTTAAACGGCTTTCGATTACAGCTATCCTGTATCAGAGGAATAGATTATCCCGGGCTGGGGTGAGCACAAAGGGTGCTTCTAACCTCATTGTAGATACTATTGATTGAGGTTGCATGAGTTTTAACTAACGCTAGGGATTGGAAATTTAACTGTCGCGGTTTTGACTAGAATATTGTTATTCAATACGTTCATACAATACTCAAGTTTGAAGTTTAATTAAGTCCTTTGAGAAACAGAATCTGGTTCTGATGCCTATTTTTGATGTTGAAAGGGATATTGTGTGGATTTGAGTTTATATTATATCAGTCCATCTTTAATCCCCGATTGGTAAAGGAATCACATCTCTCCTTTTGTCTGACTTTTAACCAGTTGTTTTTTTTAAACGTTAGTCAATGCTGATTTCGTCCATTTTTATGCTACTGTAACAAAAAAAATCTTCAAAATCATACACTACTTTCTATCCACCTAGGAACACACGTATCGTAAGTTGTCTTTTGTAAGGTTGCTCTACTGTAGAGTACTTATAAGAGGGTGCACTGCAGAAAAAATGGTTGAAATGAAAAGGATCGAGGGTAGAGTTTGTAGTAGCAATCAGTCTCTTATCCGTCAGGAAGGTATCTCATTAGAAATCCTTACTGCAGACCTGCTGAAGAGATGTCAGTCTCATTAAATCTATCAATTCATTTTTTTTCCTATATCATGGATGCGGTTAGCAAACATGAAAGAAAAGCTATTTTTCTCATTGGGCTGGCCTGTTGGTCTAGTGGTTAGTGAACCTAACTGCTAAACCGGAGGCCGTGGGTTCGATTCCCACCCAGGACATGTCTTTGTGTGATGAGCGTGATCATATATTTAGTTCTGTTTTTGGTTGGTGTTGGTGTAATTTATCTATAGCATTTATATAGATACAATGTATAAGTATGTTTATCAGTTGTCTGGTTGCCATAATACCGGCTCTGCCTACTTTGAGATCTATTCATATTAAGAGAAGAGAAGATATATTCATTGACCTGTCAAAATAGTGAAGAAATGTAGGTAAGTACCGATTTGAACTCCAAAATGCCTCAAATATTAATGAAGCAAGATATTAAAAGGTTATTCGGGAAAAGTAGTCTAGAAAATTGTCTAATTACTTCACCTGCACAATACACAATGCATATTTAGCGACATACGAGATATGAGTTACGACTGAAGTCATAAACCTCGTAATTCTTACCGAGTTGCATTCGCATTGTGTTAAATCGCTTACACAAGTTTTAACAGACCTCATTTACATAAATGATTTAATATATTTGTAAGGGCGCGGCCAATCGCCCATGTTTCAACTTTGCTGTGTAATTATTCGTTCGGGAATGTTGATTCCGATAAAACTAATATGTTTGTGCATTGTATTTATTGTTTGCTTTTATTCGTTCTTTTGTTTGTTGTTTGATATTTATTTATGCTGTATTTCCTGGTGTTTTAATATGCTGTTAAAACACTGTATTGCCAAAGGCAGAAAGTATGTAAATTGCATTATTAAGTATAATTTTCTGTCATTCATTGTAGAATTGAATATTAAATGTAGATGCTCGCGAAACAAGGCCTCTACTTCTCTAAATTGAAGCCATCTTTTTGCAAATTTTAATGAAAATTATTATAGCCGTTTAGCCTTTAAAGCGTGATGATAATGAAACAGACAAACAAAACTTTCGAGTAAATATTTTAAAGGAAGTGTGCTTTCATGACCGCAATTTTAAATTTGGGACGCCTAACTCCAGGGTAAATTCCAATATTTATTTAGAAAAGAGATAATCCATAAAAAACCATTTAACAATGTACCCTCGGCTTTACGCATAAATACATCCGGGTGGTACACACGTTAGCCACCTACAGCGCAACCAACGGTCGCTGTTCTAAACTGTGCTTTATGTGAATAGCTATCATATGCACTATGCTTACTGTTGAGCTTCTCAGAAAACTACATTAGCTTCCAGTAGATGTAGCTCCCTCTAGATAGATGTTAATGTACGAAGTTTTTATTTATGAAAGGGATTAGTAGAAGCCATCTTTATTTTACTGTTTGCGGCAAGGTATTTTGTAAACTGAGTTTTTTTGCGCCACGTCTTCTCCACAGCCAGAGCACTTAGGAAGCGGTGAAGGGTACTGTCTGTAAATATGATTGACCTTCAAAAAGTGCTACCTAATAGCCCATTTCGAACTAAATGTTTTTTATATTGAAAGTTTCACATCTAATCTTACGTCTTAGGAGGAAAAATAGGCATATAGGCAAATAAGCAAAAAATAGGACGCAGTTTCAAGACAAGGTGTCATCAGTGTAATAAGTAAGTCAATGGTGTCCTACATCAAAATGCAGTTAAACTGTAGGGAGAATATCATGTGAAAATAACGGCTTCTATTTGCAATATAGTTTTTGCCTTCCCTAGGTTGGATTCGGAGCAAAAGCTCTTAATCTATATCTGTATAACCTAATCACTATACTAACGATGCTTTCATCACAACTTATAGAAATAGGAACCAAATTATTTAGGACTAGCTGTCTCCCGCGACTTTGTTCGCGTGTTTTAGTTTCAACGGTTTTTAATTTTTTCAATATTTTTCATTTATGCTCCGCTCCTATTGGTGGTAGCGTGATGTTATATAGCCTATAGCCTTCCTAAATAAACGGACTATCCAATACAAAAAGAATTTTTCAATTTAAACCAGTAGTTCCTGAGATTAGCGCGTTCAAAGAAACAAACAAACAAACAAACTCTTCAGCTTTATAATATAAGTATAGTATTAGTACTTTATATTATTAGTCAAGACTCAATTTTCTTTTTTCTCTAGAGAATTTATTCATTAGAGAAGGAACTAAAATTAATTAAGTAAATATTACGTTTTACAAAACAAATTACAAAGAAAATATATAGTACCTATTAATTTGGTAAATATTTATGAAAGATCCGTTAATGAATGTTGAGAAGATTATTGTACCAATATTTGCTCACTTTGTAAGAATTCGCAAGTTTTTGTTTCCATCTTATTCATTTATTTGTCATGTAGGTGTCGAAATTATCGCCTGCCTTTAAGGGATCTCGCTCACTAGACGGCCACGACTACAACTAGTGTCCGCAACGACCAGATTAACTAAAAAAAGCATACGAAAATCGCGAACTTGGCCGCAATGGCAGATAATCTGGGCGTAGCGGCCTCTGGTCGTGGTCGTGGTCGTCTAGTGTGCGAAGTCCCTTAGTATGAGTCTTTTTATTATTTATTTGAGTTTTGTTCAAGGTATTTGTTTAACGGCTTTTGTATTGTTTGATTGTTTGTTGTTGTAAATTTCTTTCCTGTTTGAATATCAGATAACCTGGTCGTGGTCAAGTATTTCAGAATTAAGTTGATGTGGTGAAGTCACACATATAAGATTCAATTCAACAAATTCATGTTAATAAATTAAAATCAGAATCGGTTCATCCCTTTAAGAAATAAGATACCAAACAGAAATAATAAAATTGATACGTTTGTGAAGGTCTTTTTTCTTAGCAAATAATAGATACTTTATTATTTGTATTATTCTTGAAAATCACGTAATATTGTCCAAAATACAGTCGACTGCCAAAATTTTGCTACCAAACCGAAGTTACATAAAACTTCCAAAAACGCATACCCTTTACCTGATTGATATTGATGATATTTCTGCCATTTACGACTTCAATAAAGTCCAGTACGTCTTATCCTCTCATTGCCATATCGTGATGGAAATAAAGTGTTAAAATACCTTTATGTTAAGGAGTATAAGCATGTGTTTGGTACGCACTGGTGGGCTAAGACCGGTTTGTATTATACCCTCCATTGCCCACCGCGTGTGTACTGATCGCAAAATAATTAGCGATATTGATAGTTTAAAGTTTGCTGATGTAGAATTTGATGTAGAATTGAAATTTATATTTTTCTGTTCAATGAAGGAAGGCCATAATTACATAAATAAACAGTTTTTAGAGGACTTCTTAGGTATAAAGTCAGGTGAAAAAGGTATAAAACTTAAACAAAAACGCCACTTAAAAAACATCCACCTCAGACGTCATGAAGAAGGTACTACTAAAGATAAAAAATTAAGTGTAAATGAATAAACTGCTATTTCTTCTGTCGACAAAATAAAATGCTGTGGTAATTTTACGATAGCCTAAAAATAATATATTTTTGCTAACCGTACCGAAACACGGATCGCAGACGTATCCGCTAAAATAAAAGCTGAGCAGGGTCTGTGACCTTTAACTGGATTCAATGGGCACGCATAATCATCCTCTCATCAATATCTTAATTATGAACAATATGTTGGAAAAGAAATCTGAACGATGTCGCTTGTGAAAAAATTCTTATCAATGATGGAACTCATTGAAAGTATGGTGAATTGTAATTTCAGAAATTCGTGAAGTAATATTGACAAAATAATGATAACTAAATTTCCGCTTATTTTGTGAAATGTTAGTTTTTTAGTGGTGATGGACCAGTGAAAACCCCTAAACTTTTAATTTGATTTGAAACAAAAAATGATTTGTAGGATAAAACATGAACCTTAATTTCTAAACTAGATCCTTTTATATTATTTTATCTTCCATGCAAATAAAGCTATCAATCCATTGCCTTATTAATTTAAAATCTTAAATATTATTATAAAATTCTTTAGAGTCTGGTTTTATGGTATCTACAGAGAGAAGAGATTCGTAATCCTTAACGAGGTCTTGAAAGGGACCTCTTTCCAATAATACTGGATGAGCAATTATAGTTAAAAGTAGTCTTTATTTATCATAGTACTAGCTGCTTTCCCCAGCTTCGCATGGGTGATGGGAGATCTTCAATACATTTCCGTAAGTATTTTTTTATAATATTTTATAAAAACCTTATAGATTCTATAGCCTCGTGCACACAAAACATGATGACAATGATGATCGTCAACTGGACGTTCGGATCTATTGCTTTTTTGACAAGTGCCATCCATACTTCTCTATTGTTTCCACCAACTCCGGCCTTCAGAGCTGCGTAACGACGCTGGTTAGTTCCAGAATATAAAACCCTTATTATTTGAGGTTAAGGAGTAAAAGGCCATAAAAGTAGCCATTTTAAAATCTCATTGTATTGTTTTATATATTTGTATTGTATTTGTAGTTTTAAAATGAGGTTAGTCGTACATATTGAGAGTTAACGATGGCTTAGTAGCCTTTTAAGCTTGTGGTTTTTGCAGAATAATAATATTATGTTTGTTCTCCAATTTGATTTTTATAATCGGCATATGGACATTCTTTTAGCGTTGTCTGAGTTCCAAATTATTTAGCGTCATGGGGGTTATTAAGGCTAAATAAATGAAGAACGTCACTACGCGTGGTTTGTTCAGAAATAATTTTCATCACTCCAAAAATTCATCCCTGTCAAGAAGACCCACATATTTACTACGCAATTCAACGTCTCGTTATAAACAATATTCATTTCCTCGAGCTTCAACTTTCGCATACAATAAGCAACTACCAAAAATGTCGAACAATCAAATATCGCCGCAGCATAATCATGCGCTGGAGCATCCGAATTCGATTGAATCGGAATAAATTTTGACGTGCTCGATTTTCGATATTCCTGTGCTTCTGAATGCTTTTTTGCTCTTTTGAGCGTAAGGCGAGGACAATGCGGCTGGGGCGTAACGAATAACTTGATTTATGTGTACGCGTGTTTGCCGCTGGCCTTGTATTGGGCCGCTACTAATAATAAGCCCGTGATACGATATGCCTTATATGTGATTTTATGAATGTATGATTTTACTTTATGTGAGGAAAATGAAGCGGTCTGTTTGAAGATGTTCCTTTACAATTCGACGAGTATTAATTTTTGTTTGTTAATATTTTGATTATTGAAATGTTAAAGGACATTTTAATACTGATGATGGTGACATTTTCCGTTCGGAAGAACATGAATATATCCTGTTGTATAACACGTACTCTACCGACAAGTAATTTTTAGTAAGGCATCCTTGCTCATTAAATTCGAAAAAAAAATGACTTAAAAATATTAACAACTTTGAAAACCAGCTCCATTCATTTCGTTACAGTCACTATCCTCATCAGTAATAATGAATCTCTATAGCTGTCAATTCGTAATCTTAATAATTTAGACACTCCATTCTCTGTTATTCAGTGTTAAAATTACAAGCAAAACCACGCCGTATCCCTAGTGACGAGTAATGCCATGATTTGTTTAGCGCAATAATGGCATGTAAGGTAGGCTTATGCGTTTTGTAGGCGCGAAAGCCTGTTCAATTGGTTTTACGGTGTCCTGCGTTGTTCTTAGCGGGTATTATATCGAGTTTGTGCAGATTAATTCCGGACTTAGCCGCCGATTTGATGTGGACTTCAAGAGCTTTAGTTATGCCGTTCAGGGAATTGGTAAGCTAGATTTTGTAGCGTATAGTATTGCTGTAGTTAAAATTGTTTTGTCTGTTAGTTTGGTCTCGTTTTTAGAAATGTTGTTGTTAGTTGATTCTTATTATATCATCATCATCGTCATTATCATCACCATATCAGTCACCATATCATCTATACATCACTATATCATAAATAAATAAATGTGGACAACATCATATACATTGCTCTGAACCCAAAGTAAGTAGCTAAACTACCTTTGTTATGGAATTCAGAGACAACGAAGGTACCACAACCAACCATACCCTAGACAATGTAGGAAAGTGATTTTCTACATTGACCCAGGCGGGGATCGAACCCGGGACTTCAGAGCAGGTGACACCTTGAAAACCTGTTTGTACGCCACTCGACCACGGAGGATTAAACAAATGACTTTTAAATTTCCGGCAAAATTACATAATTGATAAGAATTGAATTTATACTGATATTTTCTAACACTGAACGTTGCTGTGTGACTTAATAGTAACATTTATGGGGCATACTTCAATACCTACTTCCAAAGTAGATAAAAAATGTCTAGTCAGTAATAAAACCTCCATATTTCTTAGTTTGTCAGCGACATCAGTCTCTTATACATTCGCGTTTCAGAATTGGTAGTCACTGAGTGTTGAATACAGAAGGTGGCATTATAAATTTAAAACAAGGCCCTCGTTAAAATATCGAGTTTTGTCTCTTTGTTTATGCGTGGGGTGACGTCAGGCGACGACCAGTGGGATAGCTATGCTTAATCTTTAAGCTCTTCACATTCAGATTTATCACTTGATGAGACTTCAGAAAAATGGACTTAGAATCCGAATCTTAAGTCCAAATTCGAAACTCAAAGTCCAAATTGTAAGTCTAAGTATGTTTCGCATCATTTTTAAATGAATCAGAATTAATTAAATATAGTCTAGCTAATTTCTTAATTCGAAGTATAGCATGCCTATAGTCGCGGTCAAAAGCTTGTTGACCGTTAAAGGCGGTTCCATTGTTTTTTGTTATTCTAAACGTCCCGCTGACATATTCTGTCGACAGAGGTCAGATATCGGTACTAGATTATTTGCCAAAGGTTTTTCGTCTGAGTTTCATTAAAGATTTTATATGGGGGAGGAGAGAGTTGTAATTTGGTTTTTTTTTATGCTTTTAACTTGAACCTTTTTGTAAAATAAATTTGTCACTAGCTGTTATCCGCGGCTAGGTATCGGTATCGCGGCTAAAAATAGCTTATGTCCTTTCTTGGATTCAAGCTTACCAAACAAGGACATGGGCTATATTTTTCCCATACCAAGTTTTATCAAAATCGGTTCAGCGGTTTAGCCGTGAAAGCGTAACAGACGGACAGAAACACAGACAATTACTTTTGCATTATTAATATTAGCATATACTATATTAAACACGGCTCCATAAATCTAGAAAAACGGTGTTCTAAAACAAAACACTGTCATACATAATCAGATAGACAAAGCCGTAGTAATATCAAGCATTCCAGATGTTCAAGATATCGCGAATTAAAAACTAGCTAATAGTTCTGAACAATGGGGTATCAATAGCAGTAGTAAAAAACAAAACAGCTAGTGTGCTCCCGTAGCGATTTACGATGTTTTATTCTTTTATTTTACGTATGAGATGGTGTAATAAAGCTGGTACGATTTAGTCACTTCGTAGTGTAAGTATTTATCTTAGAAAGTAAAAATAAGTAAACTATTATAGTGCCTAACAAGTATGAACTGTTGGAACTAGTATGACCAAGTAAAAGCGTAAAATTTGCGTAAAATCGTATAGGTTGTGTTTGTTTTTTTAATGTCCGTCTGATAGATTATTAAAATATTAGACACTTATTTTTCTCAGTTTACGTAACCAAAAACTCAGAGCATAATTCATCATAATTTTATTTTGTACGTAAGCATTTCATTTGCTGTGATTTCTTATTTAAAAAAAAAATAAATAAAAAAAATACTTGTACTACCTTTTTATTATTATTTAACTGAAGGACTAAGTAAATCAATTAACAATTTTAAATATTTACAAACTTAACTATATATACATACAAAAGGAATTATAAAATAAACTAATCTAATTAAATAATAGGACTAAGTAGATTTTGTATTTTCATGCCCTATCATCTATCCCATTTTTCTTCTAACCTGTATTAATTCATTCAACATTTATATATAAGAAGGCACTAGTACAATTCAGTATATCAAACAAACTCTGTCCATGAACGTCCATACCGAACAGTACAATACAAGCGAAATCTACACGATAATCTAAGTAATCAGCTATTTAGTTCAACTCAACAAATCCTACGCTGCTTAACCCGTATTCAAGACCACGCAATACATTACTCGCTCAATAATACAATTTCTAGTTAATCTTCAATTCCAAAACTGCAAACTATGTAGAACTTCGCCTTATTAGGACAAGATGGGTCGAACATTATAGCGACTACAAAACCAACGTAGCTAAGACTCTCAAACTGCTAACAATTTGTACCTTTCAATATAAGTGCGTTACATTTCGAGTTCTTAGAGCTCAAAATAAAATGGCGGCGTACACGAATAAAATATGGCCGATATAGGAGTGGATAGGCGACAACAATGGACGTTCGGAATTTAAAATTGCGCGTAAAATTTAGGGCTGCGCGTGCTTAAAGCGGCGTTTTTTTTAAGAATGATTTTAAATTGATCGCGTGGTAGTCAGGTGGATCTTGAAAAGTGGTCTTTCTTCGAAGTGTCTGTAATTATTATATTTTTGGTAGGATTATTTTTTTAATCACCGATTGACCAGAACTCCTGGCATGAACACTATAGGCAAAGTATTTGTAACGTAAAACTTACAATAAATGTAATTTTACTCTTTATGAGAAACAATGCAAATCAGATAGATTAGGGCTTAGTTTTAGCTAATAAAAAAGCAATATAAATTTTAATTTTATTAAACTTATTGATAGGATGTAATTTTAGTGGTTTATTTGCAGCTTAGGATCAAAAATACCCTATGATTAAGTTAGAAAATTTTGAATTTACCTTAGTAGAAAGTTCGCCATACAAATTTTAATACGCTTCGATACGAATACTTTTTCGATAGCGTTATTGCTAGGGGTTAATGTTAGTCAATCGGTCAATAAACAATAATCAAAAATAAATTACCAAATGGCTTAGTTACCTTAAACTGGAACTACTATATATTTATATATACTATAAATTATAATATGCAAAAATAAATAAATAATAACACTCAAAGTAGGTAATTACTTTTTAAAATCGAAAGAAACAATCGCCAAAAATAAAAATAAAAAATATTTTTATTTTATTTTTATTTTCTTGATCAAAAATTATTGAAATAAGAACATGGGTACTAACACAAGTTTAAATTTTTACAACAAGAAAAACAAAAGACCATCGCAGAGATTCATTGAAAAAACATTACTTACCAGTAAAATTCTTTCATTACTCAAAATGTACAGTCAGCTGCACTTTTAAATCAAGACCAATCACCTCTGCGTTTCCATGCATCGTTCGATCATCGGTCTTGTCTCAACTAGTAATTACTGGAATGGATATTATTGGCTTCCACACTGCTCGCGATAAATCACTTGAAATCTGTGACGTTGCATCAATAGACTGCGGAATGGGGCCGAGTGTACCGGATTAAAGAAGCCGCAAGATTTTCCATTTTTTTAATTGCTGAATTGTTTTGTCTATTCAAAATATTAGCTAATTTTACGAGTACATTATAATTATTTAAAAAATATACCAATATTTAATTTTTTCATATATTTTTAAGACTATGTTTAAGTAATTGGGATTGAACTTCTCAAAGGTAAGTCAGAGGTGTTTCGGTATAAAAGTAACAATCACATTTTACCACATATCATATATTTTAGTTGCAAAACGAAGCCAATCTATACTTATAATAAATCTGTAGAGAGGTCAATTCTGTACATCAAATATATTTTCAAAATAACTATCAGGGGGTGATTAGTGATCGATACTGATGCCAAAAATGCAATCAGTAAAATTTTTGTCTGTCTGTCTGTCTGTCTGTCTGTCTGTCTGTCTGTCTGTATGTTCCTTATAGAAACAAAAACTACTTGACGGATTTTAACGAAACTTGGTACAATTATTCTTCATACTCCTGGGCAGGTTATAGTATACTTTTCATCACGCTACAATCAATAGGAGCAGAGCAGTGAAGGGAAATGTTTGGAAAACTCCATTTTTTAAGCTTCCGTCGAGTATGCAGCCTTAATGGTTAAAGCTACATAGAAATCATGTCTGACGGAAATGTTTTACATAAAATTATCTAAAAAATATCCCTCAACAGCATATGTCGATCTTTTATGGTTGACTCACAATAACACGTGTAACTCCCGATAGCTTAGCAGTTCGGAGCTTTCTGATTATATTTGTTTACTCTTACGTTTATAATACTCTCACTCATCCCTAATTAAAAAAAAAGCTAACATTATTACCAATTCAATAAAAAAAGAATCATAGAAATCGGTATAGAAACACCAAACTTATACATGAAATACGATAATAAGCCATCGCGCCGCGCCGTCGCGCGTGAATACTGAATTATGCTATAAGGATTATTTTTGTGTAACGTGACATATTATATTTCCCTACTAAAATACGAAAGTTAATCTGTCTGTTACATCAAAACCACTGAACAGTGAGGAAGGACATATGCTACTTTTTTACGAAAAACGACGGAAACGCGGACGAAGTCGCTGGCAAAAGCTAGTCTATCTTAAATATAAAAATCTCGTGTTACAATGTTTATTATCGATATCCGAAACTGCTTGGCCGATTTTAACGTTTTTTTTGTGTGTTTGGTAGGTCTGAGAATAGTTTTTATGCGTGTAGGGGATAATTTTTATATTGGTGATTATTATTAAATTAATATTTAATTTTATTTTTAATATAAGTTTTGTGCAAAACTTGAGATAGTTTGGGTTTAACATTTTACTGCTGTACCCTACCTACATTCGGCTAATGAACCATTAGTTCGCCGTCTAAAACATAAAAATACCTCTTGGTTTTTTAATATATATCAAACAGCCCTCTAAAATAATATTTTAAATGGTATAAAAAATAAATTCCCGATCCATTTCTTCACAAATCTCCAACACGCAGTAACCATTAAAACTCATAGTTTTCGTTTTAAATATCTGTTAATACAATTCCTTTGCAAAATGATCGATAGTTGCTATTACAAGTAGCTCTCCTTTTAAATTATTATCCTGCACTACAACTTTTGTTATACCAGTCTCAATCTTAAATTTAGGATGAAAAGGTTTGTTTTGCTTTGGTTTAAAAATAAGATTTCTCTTCTTAGACACTGTGACAACTCTATGGATGATCTGTCAATACGTAGACTGAGAAATTTATCATAGTTTGAAGTATATGTCTGTGGAGAGATGAAATTGCTTAGTTTGTAACAGGTTTCGTATTTCTTTAGTTAAAGAGTTTTATTTTTGTTTAGTTATTGTATTGATAGTTTAAAAATTCTTAACAATACATGGCACCGAACTAAAAGGCTATACAGAAGTAAAAAGACAAGTGCGAGTCTGACTCGCGCACTGAAGGATCCGTACGCATTTCGCTGATCGACACGGTTAATTCTCAAAAAACAAACTTAGCTGAAAAGATGCTCTCTCATAAATCGATTTACGATGCTATCAAATATCCAACTGCAAATTTAAGTTTGTAATCGCAAAAACTTATTTTGTATGTTAAAAAAGTACAAATTGTTTTTTTTTTAGATTTTTTTCTTTACTTTGTGTCTTTATCCCTAGCATCATGCCGAATTTCGTAATTCTCGGTCGACGGGAAGTAGTTACCCTTAAGGTTTTGACTTTTTAGGAAATGTATGGAAAAACAACATAAAAGGCTCTATCTATTTTTTTATTGCGTTGACATAGAAGCTTGAAATATAATTATGTTTTATCATCGAGGCTTTCTTAGACCCGAGTATTTGTTATTAATTTAAAAATGGTAACACGTGTTCCTGAAAAAAAAAATACTTGACGGAGGCACAGACAATGAAAGTTTTTTTTTTTTTGCTCAAATCAGGTATTTATAAAAATATTTAGTTTTCTAAGATTAGAGCCTTATGAAAAAATATATAATAATATGTAGGTACACATTATGACCTAAAAAAAGCTTAGTAAGTAACAGCCCTACACAAATATGTAATATTATACAACCAATTGGTATCTTATAGTGTTAGACTCGCTCGTTATGAGGCGGCGCAAACCTGCGTCTGCGCATCTCACAGACGCCAGTTTCTACTAGTATGTACTTACACATTGTAATTGGTTTTATTATTAGTGTCATCGTATTTTGAAGACTTAAAGTAGTTTTGTAGTTATTTGTCTATGAAAATATAGGTAGACTTTATAAAAAGAGAACACTACAGGACGTTTTCCTACATGCAGGAATCCATGGGTGGCATGGACAGCAGTTATATTATATACTAGCTGATCCCCGCGGTTTCTCCCGCGTCCTTGTCCATTCCAGTAAGATATAATTCCATCAAAATCGAATTTCAATTTTCTTTCCGAATACAAATATTTTCAGCTAAAAAAATTGTCTTAGTTACTCCTCATACAGTCAGCTACTCATACAATCATATTTTTAGGCATAGGTATTGAACAAATAATTGTATGAGTTTAAAAAAATATACATAATATTTATTATTGTAAACAGACAATTTTATTTATATGTGTTTATGTACAAAGTTTATAATTTAGAAATAGAGTAAAGCGCTAGAAGTGTAACATCAGTGTTATTAAAGAAATAAGATATAAATGCTAGTATAAAAAACGGTAATAAAGTATATTTCAATGTTGCTAAGCAGACATAATTCAACTGTGTATTAAGGCTAAATTTTGTAACCTCAATAAACAATCATTAAGACAGGGCTGTTGGTCTAGTGGTTAGTGACCCTGTCTGCTAAGCTGGAGGTCGTGGGTTCCATTCCCACCCAGGACAAATCTTTGTGTGGTAAACACCATTTGTTCTGGGTCTAGGTGTAATTTATCTATAATATGTACGTATTTAGAAATATATAAATGTGTTTATCACTTGTCTGTTTGCCATAATACAAGCTCTGCCTAGTTTGGCATCAGATGGCCGTGTGTGAGTTGTCCCAAGATATTATTATTATTTCTAGACTTAAATTGGAAACAAAAAATGAACACAAGCAAAGTCTACGTAACCACACTTAAATCAAATCCCTTAAAAACAAGCTATAAAACTTTCAAAGAGATGAAGTTTAATGTAACGTAATGTAAAACTAAAAAAACTTATTAGTTTCAACTATAAAGCAACTTGTCATAATGAAAATATATTGTTTAGAAAATTCTGGAAGAAACTTCGTGAAGCAAGGAATAGAGATCACAAGGTAATTTTAAAAGTTTCATACTTTAAAAGACGTCAGTCTTGATAAAGTATTTTATCTGAAATTAACGATCTGACTTGTGTTTTGATGGTTTGGATAAGTTGGTTGGATAGTTTTGGGGTATATCTTCATACTGTTATGTCTGATTACAGAGGATACAGAGGTATAAGTAAATGCAAGCAATTCTGGTAACATCTATTTATTAAAACAATAACAATTGTGTGTTGAAAATATGTTCTAATTGTACTTTTTAAATCTTAGAGTAAAAATAAGTAATCTATAGAGTGCGCCTAACACGTATGAACTGTAAGCACTAGTATGAACAAGTAAAGGTTTTAATTAGTGTCAAAACCTAATATTACCCAAATAATATCGAAATCATCGATATTTTCGCATAACCGTCTGTCACTCACTTAAATCAGTAAACGAGCGTATTACTTAAAACTAAAATTGGCTTACGCTCAGCACAAGGGGGCTATTAGCGATGCGCGCACTCTATGCTTGTCTATGTTTACTCTAAGATTTAAATCTCTTGAGAAAAGCTGTTTAAGACCGTTTTGTGATTTTTCTTTTCACCATTAGTTTTGGTTAATTTTTAGCGTTCCGCGCCTGAAAAGGATCACAATATCCCTCCCAATACCCTTATAGGATCACTTTGTTGTCCATCTGTCTGTCTATCAGTTTGTCCGTCAAGATTTTTTTATTTATTCTTAAGTTAAGTAAGTGATCAGGACTTTCATCATGATCATTTTTATTTAATTTCTTATTTCTGTAAATAGAAGTTTTGACAGAAAGTACCCATAACCAATAGTTCAATAATAACGTTATAGCTATTTATATATGCTTTATTTAAGCAGCACACCGTCTTCATTACGACGCAGTCGGTAAATTACCGCAGCATGATAATATTAACGCATCGCGTGCTTCAGATAGCTCGCGAATTACTCTCGCAAAGAGATACAGTATATACAAAGTTTGTCGATAAAATTACTTGATTACTATTATTCGAATATAATTCTGTATAAACACAATACACAATATTAAATATAGATACTAAACTCATCTTCTACATCATTACATAAAACAGATTTAATTCTAGTTCTAAATCATCATTAAATAGTGCTTGTGACGTCATTTCCAAAAATGGTACGCTTGCGTTTTCTAGGTCTATTTATATCTGTGTCTGTCTATATAGTTCTATGTGTGTGTTTGTCCAGTAGAGGGATTGCATAGGCTAAGTAAAAAACTAGCACAGCTAACAAAATTTTGGAATATTTTTTTTACAGCCGCTCTTGCGTTTGCCATGACAAAAAAGACTTAATGCCTTTAGGAACATGATTGAATTTTAATCCAAAAGTAAATTAAATCGAAAAATGTTTAATATAACATCACATTTTCGGAATAAATTTACACTGAACACATCACAAAAATAAAATTTTATACAACGCAATTACTGCAACAATTTCACCATTAAAACTAGAAAAATACTTCACAATTTTCTTCAAAAACACACACGTTTTCTTTACAAAACCAGCTGTGTCGTACAATAATGTTAGTCGTAAGCCAAAACCCCATTTCTAATATTAACTTTAAGATCTGCGCAGTCACGCCATCTAGCGTGACTTTGTTGCAATTACATAAGGATTTCAACCGAAATAGTTTGTGGTCATATTAGTGTCATTCAGGATTTCAGATTCATTTTGATCGATTAAATTGTGTATTGCTTGTCGGAATTAAATTGTTGGAAGTATTTATTGGTTTCAGCTGATTTATACTTATTTTGTAATGACACTTGCCATTTTCCATAGGTATATTACAAATGTAACTCTGTGTGCTTGTCTGACTATTATTATTACTATTTTTACGGCTTAACTGCTGAACTGATTTTAATGATATCGGTATGGGGTTCAACATAGTAGGCTAGGCAGAATTCATCTACACTTCAAAAAATCATCGATCATCAATTAATTCCTAATTTGGACAATAAATCACCACTAACAGCATCTATCAAAACACATACATATACTACATACGCTGAATAAATATTTCAACTGGAAGTGTCTCGGTGTTGACTCGGGGCTAAAATGTTAGCGATCAGCCGATTGCTGTTTTAAGATCTTATGCAAATAACTTCCCTTCGGAGGCGCAAGTTTGTCGTGCTACCGTCGATCCTGGTATTCTTAACGATCGATGAATTGGATTGTATTGGATGTGGCATCTACTTATGGCACCAAAAATAATATAACATAATGAAGGGCACGTAAATAGGTGGTCCCTGTCGTAGGCCCTGGCATCGTCTATAAAATGGAATCGGACTGAGAATTATTTATATACAACAACAATTTAGGAACTGAAAACACAAAATAAAGCTGGAGTATTTAAGTATCTATTACAAAATAAATCTTTAATTTTTATATAGTTTATACAGGTTTTGTGATGGCCTAGCAATTCAATCTCCGTATTTGTATGCACATGGTTGCAGATTCGAATCCAGGCAAGTATCAATGTAACTTTTTCAGAATCATATGTACTTTCTTAATTATTTTAAGACACAAATGACAATCGGTGAAGGAAATCATCGTGAGAAAACATGGATTCCGAAATGGAATCTGAAATCGCCAACCCGCAAGTGAGCAAGCGTGGTCTTCCATAGGTACTCTCTTTAAGGGAAGAGGTCTTTGCCCAGCGGTGGGGCATTTACAGGCCGGTAATATTATGTTTATTAATTTTATTGTACTGGTGTCAAAGATGTTTATTTGGGCATTTCAAAAGTATAAAAATAAATTCAGATACCCAAAAAACAACGCCTGTAATATGGAACGCCAGTATGATGGAACTTACGAGTGTCCGGAAATATAATGCAGAGAACCTACGACAAAACGGACACAAAGATTTCTAAAAGCCTTCGCCAAAACGTACAAATAATCTTCGAAGTTCAAAGTTAGAATACCATGTCCAACACAAATTGTACCATGAATCCACTTGAAAAATCGATGCCACCACCGCCGGCGCCTTTTCCGTGTTTATCTTTGAATATTTTTACAGATTTATAGAGTAATCTTCGCTCTGTATTGCTTTGGCTGAGATAAGTGAGATGTTAGGACCCCAGAACGCCATAATATAGACTCTACTTATAACTTTTGAATTTTGTTTTGAGGATTTTTAGTTATGTTTTAAGCTTTAATAGAAAATAATGTTGTGAACGTTTGTATTTATTTTTGGGAAATGTTTATGGTAGGTTCGATTTCCAGAATGTGTTGTTTATTTTGATAAACCAAAATTACTATTTATCACTGCGCAATAATAAAACGCGAAAGTTCAGTTAAGTACTAAGTACTTTTATATCAATGTGTAGGTAATATTCGCGTCAAACTTTTGAGAGAACGGATACCCGAGTGGTGTAGGTCACCATGCTGATGGTCACTATGCGCGACGTGCTGCGGGTTCAATACCCGCATAGGACAAATTTTTCTGTGATTCACAAATGCTTGTTCAAAATCTTATGTGGTTTGAATTATTGTGAAACCCCCCGCGACACAGGGATTAAATTCCTAATGGCCTTATTTATAAAAATCTCCATGATGATTAGCAATTGATTAGCAGATTCTTATTTCAATTTTTCTATAGAGAATTTGAATTTAGAAGTTTCTCAGCAATTGCTTAACACCGTCCAGATTTTTATAAATAAGGCCTCAAGTGTGCCAGTCGATTAAAAAAAAGAAAACGTCAGAAATCAGACCATTGTCGTTAGATAGTACATTTAATACTTAAGTTAAAGTTTTGTTAATTTTCAGTTAATTAGATGAAATCTGTAAAATATTTGCTACTTATCTATTCAAATAGCAATTCTCTTAGAACACGTTATTTAAATTTTATCATAATCGGTAAAGTTGGGAAGCTAAGCTGCTAAGAAGACTGTGTTAGTTGCTAAGCCCACAGCAGCTATAGGAGTTAATATGGAATTTAGTCTAAACTTAGTCCACATGTTGTGTCTAAGTCTTGGAAGTGATTTGCATTCTAAATTAAAAAGTTACCGGTAAATAAAAACCATAAAATCGTCTTAAAAAATTCTAGATTTGTACTTTATTTACTTTCTTTAGTGGTTATAGATGGTTATTATACCTAATGCGTTTTTTTTTGCTTAAGATCATGTGTCAGTATTTTCTAATAAAAGTTTTAAGATTAGCTAAATGTTCGTCAAATCCACTGAGCAAGGTTTTTTTCCTAATTGATAAGTTATTAATTTAATCTTCTCTATATGAGAAGAGGCCTGTGCCCAACAGTGCGACATCTATAGGCTGGTACTGTAATTATTAACAAATAATTAATGTTTTAAGTACCTTCGTCCTAGATTTAGAAACTTTGTAACAAATGAATAAAAGATACAAAATTTACTAAGCGTAATTGCAAATTGTTCTTTTATATAAATAGTTTCTTCAATGACACAAATAAACAACTAATTTAGTGCTCTAATTGTAACGTTAAAACACATTCCCCTAATTCCACCATTAACAGAAACCCTTCCAGTATTTTCTGGTATCCTTAAAAAACAATCGGCTAGATATAGCCTCATTTGCATTTAATTATCCCCAAGTGTTAGTGTTATAGACAGCGGTGAGATTTCTTCGCTTACTTTGCCTCGAGTGGGTAGTTATAAATGTACCCGTTTAGCTGTTGGCTGAAGTAATTTTGTGTGTAATGGCGTGATGTAATTTTTGCATGGGTGTCAAATAGGACTGGTTAAGCGTCGTTCAGTATATTTAAGGTTATGTAAATCGATAGATAGAGGGTACAAGAAATATATAAGGACATTCAGAAGTGAATATGGATTAAACGAACAATTAACTGAAGAGGCGTATAAATTGCTTACTCCACGTAATATTTTTGATAAAACTTTAAACAGGAAATTCAAATGACTTGTATGAACAAAAATGGCGGATCTAAACAAAGGGTATGCAATTTAGTACCTAATTGATGAATGCACACATGCCCGATATTTTATACGTTGCAGCAATTTAAGCCCCACTTACCTGGTTATTCATAGAACGTACTGAGACCTTCGTAGATGGAGTAGGTATGCCTGCGTGTACGCGTGACAGCATGATAGGCTGCCGGCCGGCAGTTTAATCAGCTGAAATCCAGCTCCAAACACCATAGATCATCACTGCACTATTCGTTCATCACAAGACACAGCCACAGTTATATAGATGTCACCAATATTTCCAGGAATTCACCAAAGAGGAATATTGTCAATGGAGCGGTGCGAATTCAAACATTGCGAGCGGTGGCGCGAAGACGGAAGCGATGTCGCTGCGTACGACATCTAGTGGTCGTGTTGGGAATTACTCCAGAATGAAAGTAAATGAATGGGGCGCTGTGCTTCACCAACAGCTATAGTGAAAGCCAGATATAAATTAATTGATTAGTCTAAGTAAACGAAAACGAAAATAAGCGTACGTAAAGTAAAAAATCACGAAAGTTTGATCCATAAGACACCAAAATAGTTATTAATTCTAAGGGCTGATTTTTCCATCGCCAGATAATTTTATCCGAGGAATAATTTCGAATTATTGACAGTTCTTCCATACTAAATCTGTCTGAAGTAAATTTTATTCCACGAATAAAAGTTATCTGGCTTAAAAAATCAACTCTTATATAAATAGTAGATAGACATAGTGCCAACAGGATACAAACATCTGAAAGTTACCAAAAAAAACTCATACTTTTGCACACCCACTCAAATCGAAACGCAAAAAATCTATTCATGACTAAATCATCCTATTGAAAGCTAAAAACTCTTCCGGGCCATTGGGGATGTGGCATTATGAAAGGCTATTGCAAATATTCAGGGTACATTAACATATGAATGATACAGGCTAAAAAAGATCGGCTCTCCCCTCCAGGACCCAGGTTTCCGAACCGGATGTAGGTTTGAGCGCAACTACTGTAAGCTTCCTTTGGCTTGTAGTAGGTAATGTGTTGCGTTGATTTAGGTACTGGTTTTTGGGGATGAAATTCGATGTTGAAAGGGGTTGAAAATATTGTTTGGTAGACTTGATATTAAATATTTTATATCAATTTATATGAGCATAAATGATAAATAAAGAATACTGAATTTGATAATACTTGCAAATTTCCTAAAACATTTAATTTATTTACTTTTACAATATAAGTTTATAAAAAAAAACTTTTTTGCAATATTAACCACTTATAAATAATAAACATATTTTTAAATGCTTACCTGTTCCATTTTAATAGTTGCATAAAATCTTAGTTTAACTGTTCCTCAAATCTAATGATTCAACGTAACATTTTACGTAGTGCAAATGCAGCTTTCTGGTTCGTGTCACACACTCAAGCGATATTAATCGAAAACATTTAAAAAATTATTTCTTATATTACTAATCATGAAAGTGGTTATGTATTCATCTTTTATTCATCTCTCTACACATCGTCATCAGCTCAGCATTCACAACTTTTTTTTTCTCACACGTTTCGATACTGTGACACAAATTATTATCCATCTCTTTTTCCATCTTCCACTTACTGTTTATCCATTCACTGTCATACTCATTATTATTTTTAGTATGTGACTTACATCTCCCATTACATGCCTATTCCATGACAGACAAATTGCTAAATCTTCTTCTGCCTAGCCTTTTCCCAAGCTATGTTGGGGTCGGCTTCCAGTTTTACCGGATTCATCTGAGTACTGTATTTTACATGAAGCAACTGCGTATCTGATCTCCACAACCCATTTTACTGGATAGCACAATTATCCTATAGTAAGGCTGGTCAGACTTTAGGACTGTCACAGATCGATGTGAAAGACGGAACGTGCTTTCCGAGGCACAGAGAGATCTCGGTATGTTTACTAATCGTCATCCACCGACCAACCGCGGCTAGCGTGGCCTAGCCACGACCCCCTCCCCTCTCATAAAAGTTACCAAAATATTGACTTTTAAATCGCTTTCCGCTCCTCGCTTAGCCGCAGCTCCACAAGGAACATGCGGGGCACGTTTAACCCGGAATGGCGCGACTGCGCTGATTTCGGTCTCTTTTTACTTTCTCAATGACAGATAGATTCGATTCTTTTATTAGAAGCCTCCGTTCTTTTAACGCTATCCTTTTGTTGCGGTTTTCAGTCGAAGCGTCTCTATTTTTGCGTTCACTTAGATAGAATCTAATTGAATTTGGAGTTTATTTCACACCTTTGAGAATTGATTTGTGTGCGATGAAAATGTCTATTTTACTTTTACACTCAAATAAATATTGTATTAATAAATGTTATTGAGTTTATGAATTTGGGTGCCTTTTGGACGATTATGCATTTAAATATCAACCAAGAGTTGTTATTTTTATTTCAAATGGTACCTATATTTTTTTACTTTTTAGTTTTTCAACGATTTTTGTGTGCTTAAATACCAGAGAAGCATTTTCGTGTAGCATAAATTAACTTTCCTGTATAAATATTTAATGTTAATGGACGCTCTTTGCCAATTTGCCTCCATATCCTCGAAGCCGATTGAAATACATCGAAATTGCACTAACGTAGGTATATTGCTAAGTTAAAAGCAAGCTAAATATTTGTGTACGAGTATATATTTTTTATTTCATATTAAAAAAAATAAAGTTGCCATATTTTGATAGCAGTATATTTAATAGTTGATTATCAAAATTAACTATGTATTTGTATATATTGGCTTGACGGCGAATTCGGCTTGACAACACCCAGGCCTTCAGAGCAGGGGTTCCCAAACTTATTTTGTCTACTGCCCACTTTGAGAATAAATTATTCTTTAGCTCCCCCATATTTTCACCAACTTAAAAACCACTATAACTTCGAATTAAATTAATTATTGTGAGCTATATTAGCGGAGATTTGATTTTTTTTCTGAGTCTCTTACCGCCCCCCTTTAGGCCAGCAGCGCCCACAAGGGGGCGTTATTGCCCACTTTGGGAAAGGCTGCCTTAGAGTATACATAGTCAAGCATGTAGTGCGCGCATCGCTAGTAGCCCGTTGTGCCGAGCGTAAGCAAATTTTAAGCAGTATGTATAAATACTACGCTCATTTACTGATTTAAGTGATTTCCGTGCGACGACAGACGTTTATGCGAAATATCGTTGGTTTCGATATTATTAGGGTAATAAAATATTAAGTTTTCATTAAAAGGCGCGCACTGTTTTGACACTGATTTTACAATTTTACTTGTTCATACTGGTGCTCACAGTTTATACTCTGTTAGGCGCACTCTTAAGTTTAGTTATTTTTACTCTAAGACCGCACTACGTGTTTTCATTTTTAAGTAAACATCACAGCCAAGTATTTCAACGTAATGACAACCAATAAATGCATAAGCTGACAGTCTCTCGAAAATTTTAAACTGAATATTAATGGCCATAAAGTGAGTATTACTCCCTCCAATATTATGACATCTTTACATCCCTTCCATATTCGTATAAATATTTAATGTGAGCCTATCATTGTGGTTGATGGTCCCACGTAATCCGCTTTAGACCCATTATGTGGTACACAGTCACCACCCGGAGATTTTCATAAATAATCGTAGATTAGTCGATGAGATCAAAAAGATACGATGTTCGAGTAAATGTGGGTAGTCCGACAGTTTAGAGTACAGGTTAATTTAGAAACAGAGAATTTTCTGAGACTTTGTAATTGCTTAAATTAAATATAATATTAAGTATTTATTAAGTTGTAAAAATAAATATTCCGGTATTTATTAGATAATCACAAACACATCAAAATATTGAGTAATTTTAAAAATAAAAATACAGTTTATTTTTAATTTAGTTTAGTTTACTTCTTGTCATAATATATTTCTTTTTATATTACAGGAGTAAATTTAGTAGGTACAAAAAATATACATATTTCGTAGCTTCTGTCTTCAAACTACTCTACGAAACATCAGTAAAGCCGCAGCGAAACGCAAATAGGTCCGTTAATGTGTTTACTAGTTACAGATTTGAATGAAATGTTTGAAGTAAACAAACGTTTCTACACAACCGTTTGGCATCGACTGTGTAGGCCGCATTCCATGTTTGAATATTCGAAATAACGGCCATTTTCATTGATGGAACGCCATTTATTTTTCTTTTCTTTAGTATAAGGCTTCATCTGGCTGGTTTTAATATTAAAACCTTATTTTTTTATAAAGTTCCTAAAGTCTTTTTTCCTGAGTTATTCATCCGACTGCAGAGAAGGAACGAGCATTGATCACCACTCATTCATCAGTTGCTCATTGCGGGTTGGCGATTTTAGATTCCAATTTTTCATGCCAAATTCCAATTCCTAATTCCAACCGATTGTCAATGATGTCTCAGAATAATTAAGAAAGTAACTTTGCAAAAGTCACATTGGTACTTGCCTGTGAAGGGTTCGAACTTGCAACCTTGTGCATACAAATCCGTTCATTGAACCACTAGGCCACCACGACCTATATTAGTAGGTACTAAATTAATATATTTTTGTATGAAAACATTGCTAAGTGAAGGTCTTACCGGTCTTTATCATCTATCTTTAATCTATAGACCAAGTCAAACGTAAAAGCTAGTTTTAAAATAAGCATTGTGACAGTTGTCGCTTTTTCTTTGCGATTGTATTGTGATGGATGACTCAGTCTAGACGTTCTCAAGGGAACACCATATTTTCTTAGATGTTCTCTGATATTTCGCATCCATTGATCCGTAAGTTAATAATCTGATTGACTTTTAGTTAACAAATGGAGTATTGGATGTTGTGTAAATAGTGGATGGTGTTGGATGTTGAAACTGCATTATAATATTATGTTTATTTACTACTCGCTAACACTTTATGAGTTTTATTTAGAATCGAAACTTATTCTTTTAATATATAAAAATCTCGTGTCATAGTTTTTGGAATCGAACTTCTCCGAAACGGCTTAACCGATTTTTATGTTTTTTTTTTGTGTATATTTAGTAGGTCTGAGAGTAGCTCCTAGGCTATTTTTATACCCCTAATTGATAAGGGTGGCACTTGCAAAACATCGTTTGCCGGGTCACCTAGTTATTATAATGAAAATTTTGCTATAAAACAGAATGCTTACCTAAATATTTTGTGGAATTAAATCTTAAAATTATTAAGTATATTCTGTGAATAAGATAGCAATAAAAACCTTTAGCAAATGTTGTGCCCGTACAGCGGGTTTAAAATCACAATGATGCGTGCGCGTTATTCTGAACATTTTTAATATCTATTTTTTTCCAAAACGACACTAAAACACCGATGACCACGTATATGAATAGAATAGAAAAGGATCGTATAAACTTATTCTTAATTCTCGCATTTCACCTAACATACGAAGCTAATTTGAATCATTCAGAATACAGACACGAATTCCCTGACGGTTGCTTGTTACAATTTATTTGCGTAGTGTGGCGCACTCATTTATCGGCTCAATAAAATAAATCAGGCGCGTTTAGCTCGCCGACGTTTACGCGCCGTTGACACGTCGTTGTTGTTAAGGCTGTTTGCAAGCTCTCGATTTGTAGAGATCAACTTTTTAGTGAAAAAAATTGTGGTTAGAATTACAAAAGCAAATGAGAATAAAATGATTTGGTTTTTGGAAAAATAGAATATAACTTTTACTTTTTATTTTTATTATGTTGACTTTTACTAATACGTCATTTCGGGCGTTTGCATGTGTTAGGTTAATTTTTGAAAAAAGTAAGACAGAAACTACTGATAAATTTATTTTGTTTGTCCTAAGGTAAACATATACCTTAATGTAAAATTTCTAGTCCTATGCGAGTATAATTTTATATTGATTAATTTATACATGCACAAATAATACCATCCATTAAAGAATTATATGGAGAAAAAAACTACAAATGTTTTTATCCATAATGTTAGTACCAAACAGGAATGAACATGATTTGCTTGTACATTTTTGCGATTTTTAACATCACTATAGCTATTTGTTACTTTTGGCTGGCTTAATTAGATATTATTGTTGTATTTACAATAAGGTAACCGAATGTTTCACGTCCATTAAATTACAAGCTCTCTGGATTTTCAATACGCTGTACAATATTCGCAACATAAGGTAATATAATATAATATCTTGGGACATCTCACACACGGTCATCTGATCCCAAACTAGGCAAAGCCTGTGCTATGGCAACCAGACAACTGATAAACATACTTATATATTTCTAAATTCATACATATTATAGATAAAGGTAACTCATCTACTTGTCTAACCTTAAAATGAAAGCTGATATTAATTAGAGCCTATCAAAAGCAGGGTAGTTACATGAAACAGCCTTAGTTTAACATTCTGACGGTATATTAAACATAAATTAATAAACCATGAGTGCAGTGCAACATTATTTATGGAAATACAGTAAAAACTTATTTAGGTAGATGCCAAATGATAAATAGCAGATAAATATATTTTATAATATATGTTTTGTTTATTAATGTTTTGTAAAAATTGATTGTACAACAGAACCGTTGCAGAATTTAAACTTTATATTAATGATGATGATGAAGATGGTGGTGAAAAAGGCCATTTCATAAATAAAGGTATAAAATTTGGTTTTGATTTTGTAAAACTATATAGTCTTGTGTTATTACCTAAATATTAATTTTAGCAAATTTATTATTATTATTTTAAGTAACTAACGCAAAACGCAAGCGTGTAAACGGCCTAACTCACAATAATCTCAGCTCAAAATAGCGCCGTTTCCAACATTCTGTTCTGACTGCCTCAAATTATTGGGATATCCTTCCAAACTATACGTTATCTAGCATTTCATTTGTTTTTAGTTGTCATTCCGACAATATATACGGTTTCCGTTTTTGATGTGATTATTAAACGTTTATTTTGTCTCCTGTTTCGAATATTTGGAGAGCTTTTAGTTTATTTTTGGATGTCTGAAATTGGGTTGTGTTAAATGTTGAAGTTTATCATCTGTTATCATTTTCTTCGAATTTTATTAGACTATTTTAAGAACACAAAAATTATACAAACATTTAATTGGATTAACTAGAATCCTAGTTTTGATAAAAATTTTTAGAAGCCAAAATGCATTGCGAATAACATTGAAACGGAAAACAACTCTAACGTTTAACTTAGCTTATGCACTTACAATTTCCATTTTCAAGAAATCCCATACCGCTCAAGAATCTCATCCTGCCTAAAAAGTAAATTCTATTATTTAGAAAGCATTCCTGCATAAACGAAAACGAAATTCCAATTTCCAATACCCATTTAAACCCAAAACAGTTACATACGAGGTTCTTAAACACAATACATGGAACGCAGGCGAACGTTCCAAAAATCTCTTGAAAACCCATCAAAATTTGCATCTGACCACGCAAGACAATCACTTACTCTAAGTAATTGGCAAGCAGCGTTTAGATAACCAATCAAAGGCTCGTGACCTCAAAGACGAAAGGAAGCCAAACGAAACTGAACTTAGAGACACTGATGATAAGATTGAAGTTCCTTTTGGTGGATGCCCTGAGATGTAGGTAATACTGAGATGGGAAGCAAATGTAAAGGCCAGATATCGGCCTAACAACGTAATTGAATATCGGGTTTGAACCACGATTGACCCAGATATGGAAAATTCCTACTTGATTTGTGCTTGTGGAGTCATTTTTATTGGATCTAGAACGGCAATGAAGTGGTCTAGAATTTATTATTAAAGGCATTTTAATTGTTCAATACAGGGGATTTTACAGAGAATTTAGAGCTTTGCTTTTAGGACATTAGAATATTATGGACAAATCAACTGTATTTGATCATTTTTTTTATTTACTTTTTTTGGTTGGCTGTTTCATGATTTTCTTTAAAATACTTTAAAGCTGAAAATATTTAATGATTTTATGATAATATAGACAAACCGATATTGTTGCACATTTGTATTGACAAAAATAAACTATGTCAAGTGACCTCGGTAGCTTAATTGGTAAAGCGACTGGCGCGTCAAGCAGCCAGTAGTCACAAGTTCGAGTCCTGCCTAAGGTTTAAAGTTTTTCTTTCTACTATTTGTATTTAATTAAATCAAAGTCAAGGAACAATTGTATTGGATTAATATAGAAACACTGTAATGCTTTTTTAAGATCATATCGTTTACTTTATCCGTACTTTTAGTTCATTTACTAAATGCGATCAGCAAAAATATTATTTTACTTTACAGAGATTATTTAATCCACAAAATTAAGGTTGCAAGTATTTACTTTGTGTATTTTTTGTAAAAGAATCTTGGCGCACGATTGGATAAAAAAAATCAAAAAAATAAACCATCTTCAAATAATATTCAAACTACCGCATTACTTCAATCAGAACAATGCAAGTCTAAAAGAAACGAAATTATTAAAAATATTAGCAACTCCATTCAATTGGAAATATTAAACAGCGAAAATAAAAATTAAAGTTCAAGCAAAGAGGTTCTTTAATAATGCGGTTCTTTCTCCATCAAATAGCTTCAGGATTTCTTTCAATGGAATTTTATCTAGATTGCCTATTCTTTAAAAATATTCTCAGACTGAATTAATCTCTTTCTTGTGTCGAACAATCTTTTTGTTTTTTTCTTTGTGAGTTGATTCTCAGTGTGGTGATGTTTTTGATACTGTCTTTGTCAGGGATACTTAAAACTTTCTTAATTTAAGATATTGTGCTAAGTGAGTAAAATGTAGGTATAAACAAAAAAGTCATGAAACCTACTATTTTTTTAAGTAGGTTGTTCGTTATTCTTTTGAATCCAGTAAGACTAGAAGCAGATCCCAACATAGCTTGGGAAAAGGCATGGCAGAAAAAGAAGGCACATACATTACAAACACCCATATTTAACAAGTAGGTACAGTCCCTAATATAATTTAATTTTTCTAACCATAAATATAATTTATAAAATAAAAATAATTGAAAAACAATAATCTATATACTATAATATGTATATAAAGCTGAAGAGTTTGTTTGTTTGTTTATTTGTTTGTTTGTTTGTTTGAACCCGCTAATCCCAAGAACTACAGATCCGATTTGAATAATTCTTTCAGTGTTGGATAGCCCATTTATTGAGGAATTCTATAAGCTATATAACATTACGCTGCGACCAAAAGGAGCGGAGCATAAACGAAAAATGATGCAAAAATGAAAAACCGTTTAAACTAAAATACGCGGACAAAGTCGCCGGGGACAGCTAGTGATTTATAAAATAAAAATAATCAGAAATCGCATTCTATACTTAATATGGTTAATATTATTATTTTTTATGCATCATAGTTGACTTGTGTTGCCAACAGTACAAAATATGCTTTGGTATTCGTTTTGATGTGCAACCTTTGGCACTTAGACGGACCTCAATAACTGAGTCGAGTAGCTTGTTACAAATAAAAATCTATTGTTCTCCCACTACCATATAGTACACGATATTACTTGAAGGCGATGTGGCATATAATAATAAAAAAATGTTTAACTGATTTACGAATGTAATTACATGTGAATAAAAGAGTGATGAATTTGGATGTGGAGGGCTTCAGGGATGAATTTGGAAAGGTGGATCGATTGCGTGAGAGATGATATGAGGGAAAAATCAGTGAATGACAGTATGACGGCTAATAGAGTACAATGGAAGGAGAAAACATTGTGCGCCGACCACAAATAAATTGGGAAAAGGGCAGGAAGAAGAAGAAGAAGTTTAACTGATTTACGACTCCGCATTAGAAAAAATCTAATAGTCCTTTCCAAGCGTCGCCAGTGTCTAGCTTTGCACTATTTCACTCAAGTGAAAATTCTACCCGCAAGGAATTCCATACGTAAAAATTAGGTCAGACGATTCTACAATGACATTTATATGGACAAGATCCTTTATATCACTTCGCTATTTATGAAGAAATGAGTTTTTATTCAAACTATATTTTTAACACAAGCTTTTAAATCAGCTAGGCTCACTGTTGTACTAGTGAAGACATATCAAACAAGCCCAAACACGATGGGATTGCTTCGTCTCGTTACAGAGTTCCTATGGCCACCCTCGGGCAACATCATCAGACCAGCTTGAAAATACTAAATAAATAAATAAATGTGGACAACATCACATCGATTGCTCTGAACCCAAAGTAAGTAGCCAAAGCACTTGTATTATGGAATTCAGAGACAACGAAGGTACCACAACATCCAGACCCGAGACAATGTAGAAAAGGAGTTTTCTACATTGACCCGGCCGGGTTTAGAACCCGGGACCTCAGAGCTGGCGACACCTTGAAAACCGGTATGTACGCCACTCGACCACGGAGGTCGTCATTACTACGTCGTACTAGACATTGTATTGTCACTAAAGTCCGAACTTCTTTGTGTATGCATTTCATATCAATCGGTTGTGAAGAAGTGGCTCTAATTTAGCTTTAAATATTTGACCTAAACAAACATACATACAATACATTGCAAGTAATAACAATATTAAAAAAAAACTATAACAAATAAGAAGCGAAAAATAAACTGAATTATTAATTTACCTAATTTACTCAATTGTTAAGTTATCTATTGATCCGTTTGAAGTTGTTTCCAAGCCAAATAAGTTTACAACACCGACTTTAATCAGATCCTGGCTTAGTGACAATGGGACCTGGAGTATACCCTTTCGAATACAAAAAGAATTTAAAAAATCAGTTCACAATTGACGTAAAATCGTCGAATATACATAACATAGAACTTCCTCCTTTTTGGAACTCGGTTAAAAAGGTAATATAACATAAAGATTTTATTATTATATGCCTTCTCTATTAATTCATACCTTTGTGATCCGCAGTTATTTGTAGTTCAATCCATTGTGATGGTCGAAGGGGCTTTAATAAACTAATGTGAATATAATTGGAGCTACTGACATTATTTGTTTACGTATAACTACGTTGCTACGTTGTACTGGTTTAGAGACGGCAGGGCGTTTCTTGATTGTTCTAACTGCACTGATGACACCTTGGAGTAATAAAATAATATTGTTATATAAGAGGATGATAAAACTTATTGTTATAGAGCTAAAACAAATGAACGTGTGCAAAAACAATAGTAAAAAAAAACTTTAAAATACAAAATTAATAATTATGTACGAAAAAGTTTGAGGAGGTTTGTAAGCAATTAAAAACTATGATTTTAAGAAATTCTGTGATGAAAAATCTTCCTTCATCATCCTGTTGCCTTATACCTAGCTTCCAGTATCGCCAGTGAAATGATACCTACGTGGTTATTTTTAGATAAATTGTTTTTCACGTAAACGTCGGGCCCTTAGAGAAAAAAAATAAGTATACTATACAGTGCGCATATCGAGTATGAACTGTAGGCGTAAATCTAGTGTTAAAACAGAGCTTTTATTAAAACTGTTTTAAAACCTAATATTTCTGTAATAATATCGGAACTATCGATATTTTCTCATAAACGTCTGTCGTCGCACGGAAAATAACTTAAATCAGTAAACGAGCTTAGTTCCTAAAGTTAAATGTGTGATACGCGAATTCTACGCTTATCTATGTTTTTTCTAAGGTTGGGCCTAAAATTTCGTTGACCTGTTTCTAGAAATGTTCCCAAAAATAATAACAGTATATTTACCGACTCTGCTTCTATTTATCATAAACAATCATAATTTAGTTTATTTTATTAGCAAATTATTCAAAACTCCCATGTGAATATTTCTTTGATAGATATAAAATTGAAATATCACGCATAAATGTCATTAGCTATGAAGGTAATGAAATGGGGTAACTATGGGAAACGAATGTAAAATAATGACGTTAAATTATATTGAGGGGAATAGTTGCATTGTTTGTGTTTCATAAAGTAATAAATTTTAATACTTTTTTGTTCTATAATAAGTATTTTTTTAGGTACTTTCAAGTTTTGAAGTAATAACTGGCAATTTGCTCATCTATCTGCTGTCTATATATAACAGACTAGCTGTCCCCCGCGACTTTGTTCGCGTGTTTTAGTTTTAAAGGTTTTTCATTTTTGC
Organism: Diachrysia chrysitis; assembly: GCA_932294365.1. Taxonomy (NCBI): domain Eukaryota; kingdom Metazoa; phylum Arthropoda; class Insecta; order Lepidoptera; family Noctuidae; genus Diachrysia; species Diachrysia chrysitis. The sequence continues at coordinate 9,411,398 of OW028661.1, forward strand.
AATATTTTTCATTTATGCTCCGCTCCTATTGGTCGTAGCGTGATGTTATATAGCCTATAGCCTTCATCAATAAACGGACTATCCAATACAAAAAGAATTTTTCAAATCGAACCAGTAGTTCCTGAGATTAGCGCGTTCAAACAAACACACAAACAAACTCTTCAGCTTTATAATATTACTAGCTGTCCCCCGCGACTTTGTTCGCGTGTTATAGTTTCAACGGTTTTTCATTTTTGCAACATTTTTCAGTTATGCTCCGCTCCTATTGGTCGTAGCGTGATGTTATATAGCCTATAGCCTTCCTCAATAAACGGACTATCCAATACAAAAAGAATTTTTCAATTCGAACCAGTAGTTCCTGAGATTAGCGCGTTCAAACAAACAAACAAACAAACAAACAAACAAACAAACTCTTCAGCTTTATAATATTAGTATAGATATATATAGTATAGATTAGTATAGATAATGTGTTTATGTATGTTCATCTAAAACTCGAGAACCGTTAGCTCGTTTGATATGAAACTTTGCACACATATAAATGACGACGTGGCCTCTCCGAGGAACGTTAGTCCGTAGTTACGTTAGTGCTGGATATGTGGCGCTGGTGGCAGTGGTTTTTATCTTTTGGTTGTTAACCATAAATCGAATTGTCGTTTTTTTTGGGTCAAGCGAAGCACACCGGGGTCCAGCTTGTACATACCTAATATTGTTTTTACTGTGTAATAATAATTACATGTATTTGTTTGCTAAACTTATTGATTACATTTTTGTCTTATGATATGTTTATTTAATAGTGTAGGTACTACTGATTATGGGCGAATATTTAATATTATAAATTTTTGTCTTATTTTTTTATGAAATAGTGTACAACTGATTATAGGCAAATATATATATTAATATCATGAAGTTATGTTGCTTCTGTCTATTTCCTCTACATAAGCATAGTTAGATTAGGCTTAAGAATTAGAAAAAAAAACCTTATTTTTTTCAGAAAAAATAATACAGATCAGGCTTATTTTAAACATTAGTTTCATCTACAAAGTAAGTAGTCATTAATCTATAATAATAAAACATCGCATCCGTAACAAACATATCTTTACCAATTAGCGTTCGAACAAACTGACGGAACGAATGAACGATAGATTGGTCCGTGTGAATGATTATGTTTATTCCCTATAGTATGTAGTCGGGATGTCAAATATTGGCCACTTGAAATAGTTGTAAATTAATGTAAACCAAAACGAAAAAAGTAGAGAGATGAAAACAGCTCCATTTTTTGCGTTTATAATTTATGGTTTTTTGTTGCAATTCGAATCATATTGAAATGTTAAACTGAAATTGGGGTTTCAAGTTTTTGTTATGTGAAAGGCGATTTTTTATTTGTATAGCTTCACTTTTTGTCTTCCTATATTAGTGACCAAATGGAAATTAAATGTGTAGTAATTATTAGTACCCATTAATAATTATAGTGTTTTATGTGTAACTGAAATATACACAACATTTTTAGTATTCACTATCGACCCACCCTGACTTCGCCCGCGTAGACAATAAATTAATTAATTATACACAAAAACCGTCCTCATGAATCCTTCTATCCATTAGTGAAAACTAATGAAAATCCGTTCAGCAGTTTCTGAGATTAGCGCGATCAGTATATTTTTCCTTTCATATGTATGTAAAAAAGAAAGTTACTACTATATGTATTTAAGTTCCAAGTTATAAATAAAAAACAAAACGCTAAGTAAACTACGACAGTAAGATTACAAGATCATGACGCATTTTAAGGTAAGATCGTTAAAATAAATTAAGCCTAAATGCTCAGTTAACTCACGAAACTTATTTGTTGACATTGAAAATGTTTTCTCAGAAACAGTGAAGCGATGTAAAATCCATTCGGTAGCACATTTTAGGACTCATGTTTGACGTTAAGTTCTCATTTCAATTCTTATTCAAGGTACTTGTACGTATCATTTTAAAATGACCAAATAAGTTGTTTTTTTATTTATGAGACGTTTTAAATTCAGAATATTTTATTTATTTTGATGTTTTGACGTAATAATTTTGATTTTATTTTTCAAATATATAAAAAGGTAAATTATATCTTGTTTGTTCAAATAAATGCCACTGCTTTTCTATGTTCTTTATGTTATTTCTAAGGTTATTACGAATTGTCATTGCAGTGTTACTGATATTTTTACTGTTAGTGCGGAATATAAACAAAATAAATTTCATCTTATTTAGAGTTCCGTACAAAAAGGGTGCCAACGGGACCCTATTAATAAGCCTTCGCTGTACGTCCATTAAAAAAATATATTTAAAATAATAGGGTTTTGTATGGTTGATGGTTGAAGATGTTTGTTATATTTAATCTAAAGAATTATTATATTTAACCTATTTAGGGTTATTTTATTTAACCTAAAAGGTTATTCTATTTAACCTAAAAGGTTATTATATTTAACCATACAAAACACGAGTTTTTGACGTGACAACGTCTTATAAATTGGTTTGCCGGGTGACACTTCAAGAAACTGGGTAACGCTCCGCTCACGTTATGCGCTCACAATGAGAGCGAGTGAGAGGCACGCGTCCCTTCCACTCGGGCATGGTTAGCCCGCCTAAGAGCGAGAGAGACAGACATTGACATTGACAGTCGTTGTCACGTAAAACTTTCGCCCGTATACCGACTTTACAGGCAACCAACGATTTTTTTCTTGTACGATGTTACGGAACCCTTCATACGCGAGTCCGATTCGCACTTGGCCGGGTTCTTGACCATAGTGACAAAAATGGCGTCGTAGCCCAATTTTTTTCTAGATCGATATAGTAATTGCAGTAACAGTAAACGATTGCATGTTTTATAGTGTTACTTTAATTAAATAAAACTCTATTTATACATATAAACACAGTCAATATACTCATTTAACTGCTACAAAAAGCAATTTAGAATATTTTTTACGCCAAAATCCGCCGGCGCGATTATAGTGATTGATCCATTATTGATAAGAAATGCTCTTATTCCGAATGTAATTGATCGACACTGAGATACACTCAACGGTTTAACTTTGTTATTTTACGATTTATTTTTGGCATTTATTGAAGGTGTTTAAACCGATTTCAAAAGAAGGAGATTCTCAATTCGACAAAAAATTGACCACATTAAAAAAATAACATAGCAAGTCACAAACGTCAAAATAAAATAAAAACAAAAATGTTTATTTATATATTATTCTTATTGTGTCTTTTTTTTTATATTTATCTTGACTTGAATCGACAGATTATACAATAAAACTAAAAGAAACACATCGATACATTTTATATAAACAATAGGTTTATTTTAAACATAGTAGTTTCAAATCAAAGGGTGACCGCAGCTATTAAGAATTTATTATCAGAATAACATCTTTGTTTTATGATGAGTCAACGCTTCTCACACACATCTGCCTAATGTTGCAGGCAAAATAAAGACAGATCAAATTAAACTTTACAACTGTCAGATTAAGGTTAAAAATGGGTTGATTAATAAATGGCTTTCCTATTAAAGTAATAGAGTGATAAATATAGTATTTCTAAATTGAACGTTATCTTACCAAATGCATTATTTTTTTATTAATATCGCATAGTAATACGTAACACTTTACAGGTGTTCCCTTACATGGAGCATTTGCCTATAATGTAACGTTACAGAATTGAGCACTAGGTCTAGATGTTATTAAACATAACATCTAGATTAATTTCGATTGATTTTTTATTCCATTCGATAGATTTCGATTAATATGAGATTTTCCATTTTGTCGCTTACATTATTATTTCTAAGACAAGATGCGGCAGGGTTTGTTTTATAATATGTATAAATTTATGTATATATTTACGCTACTGTTTTCCTCTTACATGCATGACGGTAATAATAACATAATTATCAAGGCTAGGCTGAAGAAATTGTTTTCTGCCTAGCCTTTTCTCAAGCTCTGTTGGGGTCGGCTTTTTACCGGACTCATCTGAATACCGTATTTTACGTGGAGCGACTGCAATTTGACCTTCACAATCCATTTTATGTATTAATTTTAGTTTTAGGTAGTACGATCTATCCTATTATAAGACTGGTATCAGAATTGTCATGATTTAAAGACTCAAAGATCAACATAAGACAGTCGGGACCAACTGCTTAACTGGTTTCCGAGGCACGGAGGGGTCTCAGTATATTTACAAGTGGTTACCCATCCACTGACCAACCGCAGCGAGTGCGGCTTCACCATTAATATCGATCAAACAGTGCGGCTCAAACGTAGCCAAGAGAACACATTATAAACAACAATACATTATTAAATTTATTGGTGTTTATAATGGTAGAACAATGTGTTAACAAATTAATTATAATTTTATCAACACTTTGTTTTATCGCAAAAAATCTAACCTACTAACAACATAAAGCCAGGCAACTAAAAACAAACAAGGTTTTCAGTTGGTTACAAAGTAGAAATTCAATTTGTGTCGCCGACAAAAACTGGACAAAACGTACATACATACGGTCCATATTTGGGGCGTACCCACAAACAAAGCAACAATAAAATATGTAGCATATACATAGGAGGAAATTTATTGGAAACCGCGGTACGGGGAATGGTCGCATGCATGTCGAAACATGCATTCGATTGGGCCTTAACACTTGTTATAGTCACAGTTTCGCAGGTTTTAGTGAAGTGAGTGTTAACGAGAATTTACGTGACTATGCTGAGTTATTGTGTACAAATATGTTTGTTATTTTATTAAGCGACTTCAAAAAGGTGGAGGTTCTCAATTCAGTTGTTTTTTTAAGGTTTGTATTATAGATAATACATCGTCTATACTAATATTATAGGAAAGATTTGATTGTCTGTTTGTTTGTTTGCATTGAATAGGCTCTGAAACTATCAAAAACTATAACCGATTTGCAAAAAATTTTCACTGTTGGGAAGCTACACTATCTCTGAGTGGCATAGGCTACATTGTATTTTTTAATTTTGAATTTTTTTTTAAATACTCGTGCTAAGCCAGGGCGGGCTGCTAGTATGCTATAAATTGATATGAAAAGAGGAGATGACGCTCTTGAGTGAACTCTTTTTCTTCTTCTAAATTAATGTATTCTCACGATTTTGGTCTTCTCTTTTTATGTCAGTGGCTATAGCGAATTTGGTTCATAAAAGTAATAATATCTTGGGCCACCTTACACACGGCCATCTGTTCTCAAACTAGGTAGAGCCTGCAATATGGCAACCAGACAACTGATAAACATATTTATTTATTTCTAAATAGATGCATATTACCCACAGATAAATTACACCCCGACACAGAACAAATGATCATGCTCATCACACAATTTGACTTTAGCATTCAGGGTTACTAACCACTAGAACAACAGGCCAGTCATAGCCATATAAAATGCAGTATGATTCCTAAAATTATGTCTGATAACTTAATTTAACAAGTAGATCATTATATAAATTACCTAGTAGTTTATACCACTATACTAAGAAAAAAAAAAGTATTTTCAACTATGCAATGTCAATATGAATTACCATAATTTTCTTCATATTTTCAGCTCTTTATTTGTTCAAATGATTATCGATTAACTCTTTTCTACTTAGAACTTATCTTTTATATGTCATAACTGTAAAGAAAACAGACTTGAAAAGAATTTGCGTTATCAAAAGTGCTCAAATAACTGTACCTAAAACTCTACGGAGTCGCGTGCAGCCTGCATTTCATAGTAATCAAATAAATCTAGTATACGTACTATTTTTCTGTTTCACAAAGGATTCTTTGACTGAGCTTCTTCTAGGAGTTTCTGCTAAAGTTGAGGTGATTAGCATAATTACATTTCTTCTTATCGAGTCAAAAGCATTCTTAAGTAGTCTGTTGAGGATTTTGGTTTAATCACTCGAAATAGTTGACATGAAAAAGTACTAAGTATTATAATATATATTATAAAAATGTATTTGTTTGTTTATGTATGAAAATATTTTACATAGATACACAAACAAAGCCATACCCATATCTAACCTAACCTATACCTTTTGGTTTATAATTTATAGAATGTACCAGTTTAATACACGCTTCAAAACCTTCTTTACCGATCGCATGTAAAACATCTATATGTAACTAGGTATTCTATAAATTAAACTGTTAAATAACTGATTAACTTGAGTAATAAAAACAACGAGTTTCATTAAATGATTCACACATACCTAGCTAAATTATTATCCCAGCCACCAATTTCATAAAATTACTATCCTAATTACAAATCGCTGGCAACAAATAAAATTATTTTACTACTACCAATGGTAGTGCCTTCACTATGACCACGACAACCGAAATTCCACTTCAGTACATCCGTATAAAGTTCAATTTCGATCAACTGACCAATCGTTTGAATTTCACACATCAAAAATTCTAGAAATACGAACGAACCCACGCAACGGTGAAAATAATTAATTTCTACCAAATCCATTACTGCTGAGTGCTTGTCCATGAAACTGTTGGCTTAACAATAACTCGCAGCTCTTTAATAATCATAGTGCCATTTCGGTTATACTGGCTTTGTTTATTTTTTAACTATAAATGTCAATTAATGTATTCGACCCATTGAATGCATTTGTGATTTATTTGAAACTGCTAATTTGGGATATGTATTTAGGTCAGTTTTAATGGATACTATTATTATGATAATGAATATATTTGGTTTGCAAAACTAGAACACAAAAAAGTTATTATCGCTAAAGCCAATAAGCATAAGTTTATTTTTTTTTGAATATCGGTCATTACTGATTTTTATTAAACACGACCTTTTTCGTTATTCCTGCAAACAAAAAATTTTAAAAATACATTAAATCGAAATTTTGAGTGACAAAATATCGGCAAAATTCTAGAAATCTTGAATTCTTAGTAACTAATCCTGTCATATGGAATGATGGACTTCTCAGATCAGATTCTGATAGGAAACTTTATCTAGAACCCTCTGTGCAGAACTATCTGCTCCTAAGGATCCTTTATTACTTTAAAACCGTAAACTAAGCAATAAAAAGAACAATAGCATTATTTGCAAAAATATCATCACCATAGATTCTATAGGTAAAATTGATTTTTTATCGAAATACCAAATATTAATTTACCAAACTATGCAGTAACGATTTACTCTAGAAGGAATTCCAAATACAATACATTTTACGTCTCTGGGTAAACCCGCTGTGAGCTTATAAATTTATCCACACAAAGGTTGAAGGCATCCTCGTGTACATCCTCGTGGCTTCGGGCATGGGGCTCAAAGAGCTAGATCGCGATAACGCGGGAAAGACGTGGTTCCGTACACAGTTATGTGACAGTGAAGAATTTATTATTTTTAATCTAAAATTAAGTTTTGAATTGAGGCAATGGGGTCACTTATAATTGTTTACTAACGTATGTGACTTTCTTTTCTTTTCTTTTGTATTTTTTGACTTTGCAATTACTTCTTTTTTCCACTTCTACACCTTCAATATAAAATTCAAGCTCTTTGTTGTCCGAGATCATTTTACAACTCATAACAAGGAGGATTGATTAATTTGTTTTGAGAATTAAGAAAGGTCGTAAATCTTTAAACTGTAAATAGGTTCTAAAATTTCCACAAATTTTGATTACATTCAATAAATAAAACAAATAGCACAAAAATTGTTACTGATTGTTATATTTCACATACACCGATCCAAGCTAGCTGACCGCGCTCATATAGCCTAATGGCCGGCGGCTAAATCTTCACATGGTGTTTTACAGTCTCAGTCAATAGAAGCCTGTACTCGCTTTAATCGTAAAAGTAGTTCTGTATTTGTTCAAAGCTTTGCATCAGTTTATGTAATGAAATAGTTTTTGGATATACTAACTTCAGATATGTATATTTTGGTCGCATTTGACCAGAACTTTCATGAACTGGGAGATATAAAACGAGTTTAGGGCGTTCGTACATATGGTGGCACAAATCTCCGTTACCAGACGATTTTATTGTCCAAGAAACTATCGCCATACAAACTCATAGAGGTTTGAATAGGCATGCGTCGTTGTCAGTCGTTATAGGCTAAAGTCCTCGAGTATCGGAGACTTGCGTCACCTCATGTCCAAATACCCTTATAAATAGCAGGTCTGTCACTATCAGGAACATTGACCTAATACTACAATATTTAGAAATCATCATCACAATATTACTACTTGGAAAAAAATGGGTCAAGATGTCACTGTCTAGATTTTGAGATGTTTGTGCTTTGTGTGACATATATTATTGTATTATAAATAAAGCAAAGATTTATTGTTTCAAGTTTATTGATTTCCAAGTGTATGTAAAGTATAATATAAGTTTAACTAAAGTTAGGTGACGATTAAAAAGCAGATACAAAAATAAAAAAAAAACGTTTATTTTCTAATTAATTAAATATTCCTTAGAACGAAAACATAAAATCAATTGTATAGCAATTTAGTCACTACGGCCATCACAATAAGGCTTACTGAAGCCCTAATTTCATATCCACCACTCATGTACCCAAATCTTTTTGCCTGTAAGATCAATTCTATAACAGAATCCATGACCTCTAAGTTATTTGGCATAATCTCTGAAGGTGGGAGTACAAACCCGTGGGTACCATTGTCACGAAGCTCGTAGCAGTAGACCAAAGGAACCTTCAAATGTTCTTTAACCCAGTCTACACTGCCACCGGTCGCTTTATCTAGAAACAAAAATCGATCACTCAATTGGAATATGTGGAGAGGGTTTTTGTGGTTTACAGGCGAAGGATCTAATAATAATTATGAGAATACTTAAATTATTGATAGCGATGCCCTGCTGTTTAACTTGTGTAAGTAGTCCCGTCTCCATTAGAAATATTTTTTCTTGAATTATTCTGATATTTTTATGGTTATTTTGGGTGGAGACGAACTCAAAGAATCAAAGATCACGAAAATCGGTTCTTGATTTATAAATTGTGTAACCTGACTTTGTATTTATAACGACTTTGATTATATCAATAAAAAATGTTTTTTCACCGTTGCGCAGGTGTACTGTTGGCTGGGTTCTAAGTATTTTGAAAAAATACAGCATCTCTATAGTTGAGAAACAATCCGTCACTCACCGTAAAACTATGATTAATCATAGGTGTTTATTTTATAAGATACAATAGAATACCTTTATAATTCTCACCGTAATAAAAACCAAGGTAATAAATGCACATAAAAAAAATTGGTTGTTTGTAAAGTAGGTTTACGATCGAGATGTTTACGTGATAACGTCTTATTGGTGATATAAGTTTTTGGGAAGTAAGGAATTAATGAAGATAAAATTTTTTTCAAATTTTCAGTTTGTTTCACTGTTAAACATTCAACGAAAACTTAACCGCACGAGAAAATCTCCATTCGTTTGTATGCCGCTAGAGTGAGAGAGACGGAAGATCGGTCCACTCACTCGAACGCTATGCCAGCCTCCGCTCGTGAGGATTCCGCGTGACAAGTTTCACGGAATGACTGGCAGCGCTCGAGATGAGACGGGAGATCGGTCCATCTCTCTCTCGTTATACCTGCGATCGCGCTCGTGAAGTTTTGGTGTGACACAAGTTTCTGAACATGTCACCCGACTAAAACGATTTTAAAGACGTTATCACAGATAAGAATCCAGTGGAATGTATTAGGTTGGAGCCTTGTTTTATTTCAGATTAAATCAAGATTACATGATATTCTCATAATAACAATAACATCTCGAGTGACTGCAGCGCCACCAGCGTGGAGGAGCTGGTTCTGGTCTGGGTCACCAAGATTTCAGTTTTTTAAACTTAGTGATTTTTGTACTTATTGAGCTATTGCATAGATTCTAACGCGGGCCTTGAGCGTGGGGACCGAATCCAAATAAAATAAAAAAAAAATAAAAATAAAAATAAAAATAAAAATAAAAATAAAAATAAAAATAAAAATAAAAATAAAAATAAAAATAAAAATAAAAATAAAAATAAAAATAAAAATAAAAATAAAAATAAAAATAAAAATAAAAATAAAAATAAAAATAAAAATAAAAATAAAAATAAAAATAAAAATAAAAATAAAAATAAAAATAAAAATAAAAATAAAAATAAAAATAAAAATAAAAATAAAAATAAAAATAAAAATAAAAATAAAAATAAAAATAAAAATAAAAATAAAAATAAAAATAAAAATAAAAATAAAAATAAAAATAAAAATAAAAATAAAAATAAAAATAAAAATAAAAATAAAAATAAAAATAAAAATAAAAATAAAAATAAAAATAAAAATAAAAATAAAAATAAAAATAAAAATAAAAATAAAAATAAAAATAAAAATAAAAATAAAAATAAAAATAAAAATAAAAATAAAAATAAAAATAAAAATAAAAATAAAAATAAAAATAAAAATAAAAATAAAAATAAAAATAAAAATAAAAATAAAAATAAAAATAAAAATAAAAATAAAAATAAAAATAAAAATAAAAATAAAAATAAAAATAAAAATAAAAATAAAAATAAAAATAAAAATAAAAATAAAAATAAAAATAAAAATAAAAATAAAAATAAAAATAAAAATAAAAATAAAAATAAAAATAAAAATAAAAATAAAAATAAAAATGAAAATGAAAATGAAAATAAAAAGTTTCACGGAATGACTGGCAGCGCTCGAGATGAGACGGGAGATCGGTCCGTCTCTCTCTCGTTATACCTGCGATCGCGCTCGTGAGGTTTTGGTGTGACACAAGTTTCTGAACATGTCACCCGACTAAAACGATTTTAAAGACGTTATCACGTCAAAAAACATTTTCCCTACTCACAAATGGCTTCTGCAATGTTTCCAGTATTATATCGGGTTCCATATCTGACTGAGAGAGCACCCATCGCACGTCTTCCGATTGCCACCTGAAATACGGAATTTAATTTTCCAATAAATAATTAAAAAACAATCCGTTTGAGTTAGGTCGATACAAGAGTTAATAATAACGCTAAAAGCATTATTTTAAAAATATATTTTTTAATTGTTTAAAAAACCGTCTAGCGTGTCTAACTCTCACGCGAAAGGTTACGTACTGTTGTACAAGATAACATAATTATAACAGTATGTACTGTTTATTATTTTTTGTTATGGTGGCAACAGAAATACACATTCTGTAAAAATTTCAACTCTCTACCTATTATGTTACATGAGATCCCGCTAACAGACCGACGGACGGATGGGCAGCAGAGTAGTAATAGGGCCCCATGTGCACACTTCGGGTAAGGGACGAATTGACACATATTATATTGATATTTGCTTTCGAATACATCGCGTTATGTGAATGCAATGCTGTATAAGTGTATAGTATATATAGCTTTATGGCTTTTGATGCTGTACTATATAGCATAATAGAATCGCGTAGTCTGAAATGAGTTTTATTGCTATCATGGTGTTAAAAAGTCAAAATATAGCTTACAGCATCGTGATAATTAGCCAATGGTTCCGTTGTATTTCCGAAAGGTATTAACAGAAGTTGGCTATAGGAATGGAATGAGAGGTACATATCAATTTTATCACCGATGGACTCTATGAAAGTTGATAAAGTTCTGGTCTCCGGCTCTGAGAATGGTCCAAGGCCAGCGTAGTCATCTCGTGATTCATTGCTGCTTGCACCATGAACTGTAGATAGAAAATTCGCATACATGCAGAATATATAATTTAAAACTTAGTAAAGAAATCAAAAGTCAGAAAAATTGTTGGCAAAGCGTACCGTCCAGTATTTGCACTTTATAATTAGCAATTACTTTAAAACCAAAGTTAAATTGAAGAAGCGTAAACCGATATCGGCGATATTTTAATTTTAGTTAGCTACACTAATATTATAAAGAAAAAAGATATGTATTATTGTGTGAAAAAAGGAAAAAAGATTTGTAACGAATAAACCCAAAAACTACTGGACAGACTTCAAAAATTCTTTAACAATTAGAATGTTACATTTTTCTTGAGTAACGTAAGTAGCATAAGCGTTTTTATACCAAAGTGTGCAACACATAAATGTCCACGCGTGCGAAACGGGGTTCGTCCGCTAGTTTTATTTATATTTTTCTGGCCTTTAAATGAAAACGTAAGTAATACATTACCAAGCCAGTTATTATTCCAATTTCTGTTCAAATCAATACCAAAGGTATTTTTGACAGGACGTCTGTTCTTCCGCCACATTCTAAACTAAAATGAAATCACACAATTATTAAATGTATGTAGAACTAATGAAAAAGATATATAAGGTAAACTTCTTACAGTATGACTCCAAACGTAGCCATCCGGATTTGTGACCGGGAAAATATACCAATCGAATTCTTTTGCAACCGAAACGGTTTCTTTATCATCACTAGTAAGTAGTTCATTGGCGATATAAGTAACTGTTGCTGGAGATATCCATTCCCTGGAATGAATCCCTCCTTCTAAAAATATTATTCTTCTACCTGCACCGTGGGAAATTCTTAGACCTTTTATTTGTCGTCCTTCGATTGTGCTGCCGCCGATTATAATGGTGACTATATTAGGGTATGCTTTAGCTAAGTCATCGATCCATGCATTGATATCGTCTAATTTGTAGTAAGCATCCCAGCTCATACTTTTTATATTGTTTCTCGTGTAAGGTTTTACTGTCTCTTGATCTATCGCCCTGTAAATTACATTTAGAATTCATCATTCGTTTTTGGCTTATATAATATCTATCTAAATTGAAAAATATATTATGTCTAATGCGAATTAAAATATAGAACTGTAAAAATATAATGTTATTGTTTCACTCAAAAGTCCGGCGAAGCAGTCAAAGCCTACCACCTAACTGCAGAAAACACTGCAAAAAAATAGTAGAGGAGGTTATACATATTTTAAGTGGTTTATGTATGCGATACTTCTACTGTAACCCACGATACAAAGCATACACAATCCTAACATAAAATATCTAAATGTAATAAAAAATAACTTACTCTTGAATATTCGAATTTGATATTTCAAAATCCACATCGTTAGCTACCAAAAAATCCTCAAAATCACTCTTATCTTCAGGACTGGATAACACATTCACAAATGCAGCCGACGGAACAGGATCCGTCCAAAAGTCAAATCTACTATCACTTTCATGCAAACCTTGCAGTAATCTTATTTCTTCAATTTTTTTTGGCAAAACTTTATACAAGACATAGTTGTCGAAACGAAATTTTTCACCTAGTATATTTGGTACAGTTAAAATTAAACTTAATAAAATTAGTTTCAACATTCTTAATTGTAACTCCAATTTCAATGAGTAAGCTAAAGAAAATTAATTCGACTGACTAAATAATATGTCGATCAATGTGTATTGCATTTATCATACAGTAAATGGGTAGTAAATAACTCTGAAGTGTTTATAACAGCTATTAAAGATAATGATTAGTTAAAACGAAATTGATAATGTGAACTGAATTCCACAAACACTTATGACCTACCTACGCACTCATTTCGCGTTTTAAGGTTATCTACAGATGTAGATAATTATGATATTACGACAAAATATAATAAGATTAAGATGTTAAGTCACAAAACTAATTAGGGTAATGGAAAAATAAATCCAGATAGGAAAATTTGACAGCACTGATGCAACTACCGAATATTTTTATGTCTGGAGTGTTGATGACGTAAACATTTACATTTACAGCATTTGGAACGAAGACAATGAAATATGCTTGTAGAATATACCGACAACAAAAAAGTCCAACATAAAATCAAATTTATACATCACTGGTTTTAATAGTTCCAATAACACCTCAAATCAAAACGCAATTTATTATTATACATCGTTAATCCCGCAAACTTCAACGGGTATTTTATACCGTCGTATTTATAACTGGAAACCAAGCCATCTGAAACTCAAAGATAAATTTTCTGATAGTCATACGTAATATTCAAAGAAATAAAACATAGCATTAATGGGTTACTTCAACTTTTGAGTTATTTATTGGTTTCGTGACCTACTCGTATACGACGTTGTAAATGTTCATAGGTCGAGAGAATAAAATTGAGGGTATGATATAAAATACCCCTTGTTTATAGATGTGTCGGTGGCGGCGCTAATTGGAATCTGCCACATTTTATTTATATTATAGGCCTCAATAATATGACCTTGATTAATTTATACTACGATATCTGAACGAACTGCAGTGTGATTCTGTAAGACTTCATTGTAAAGTTCGAATCTGAATCCGCTGTAAGTTTCTTGATTGGCATTCCAAAAATTCGGTTGATAATTCACATGAAAAACACATAATATTACACATATTACATATGAAAAATATGGCATTTTACATACCAGTAGAAAGTTTACACAATGCCTAACTAGATGGCATTGTCGTCGAATTGTAAGTCACAATGGTTTCGTTACATCACGTAAGTACTCTGTTCGATGAAGTGCCACGACTGTACTTATAGGCTCGAACTTTTCTAAATTTTTGAGGTTTATTCACACGCTAGTGTTGATAACTTTGTATAATAATAGCTGTTTCCCGTGGCTCCGCCGGCGTGCATGCCTATGTCCTTTCTCAGGCTCTAGACTATCTGTGTGACCAATTCCATTTAAATCGGTTCAGTAGATTTTGCGTGAAAGCGCGACATACGGACAGACATAGTTACTTTTGCATTTATAGGAAATTAAATAATTTTGATAGTAATTTAGGAAGGATATAAGAACTGTGTTGTTTTGATTCCTATCATATCCTATTGATTAACATTCTCAGAAGATAAACTATTACTTGCTATTTTGGCGCACTGTTCGTGCGTTTTCTTCTGGCCTCTGCTGTTAGTGGTTAGTAGTATTATGTGAAAAAAGATTATAGCTAATTATAGAGAAGGCTGGTATAATAAGCAAGGTCGGCGTAAATAAATTATGCAAAGTGACACTAAAAACATACATGCAAAAAATAACGATATAGTAAGTAACCAAGTAAGTTAATAGCTGTTAAAGTTTTCCTAGATGTAATGATTTTTCTCCTACATAAATAAATGTGGGCAATTACATTTGGACAAAATCACATACATTGCTCTGAACTCAAAGTAAGTACCTAACTAAAGTACGTGTGTTATGGAATCAGAGACAACAAAGGTACCACAAACACCTAAACCCCAGACAATGAAGAAAAGTGGTTTTCTACATTGACCAACCCAGGAATCGAACCCAGGACCTCAGAGCTAGCAACATCTTGAAAACCAGTGTGTACGCCACACGACCACATAATATATGTCGAAATGCTGTACAATATCTGTTACAAACAAGAAGAAGTAGGTAGTCTCTAAAATATTATAACAAATTTATCATTTGCCTATCTTTATGGTAAGATCCATGAGTTTTATTGCGGCCATTTTGTTTATCGTGTTTCATCAGTTTAAGCAATATTGATAATTTGATTGTGAAAAAAGCGACTTTGTTTATAATGCTGATTATCACATTTATTTGAAGGAATTTAAAAACATAATTATTTAAATAACCAGATTAAGTAATTTTTAAAAACAATTGAATACTACAGATTTATATGGGATGTATTCATTCAAACACGATTTCTGTAACATAATGTATGCTTTCCAGGTATCCTTAACAACTGATATAATCTGAGGTAAAACTTAATCAGATTTTAATATGAATGAGTGAGTTTGATTGTATCTAATAATATAGAATACAAAATCTATTTTAAGCTATTTAAAAGCTACATAATTATGTTACAGAAGCCAATCTTTTCTCGTCATTATTAAATTAGGAACTTATATAGTTTTTTATAATAGTGAATTCTAGGCCAGTTTCGTAAAATCCCTTTAAGGTCAAGTGCGAGTCGGGATCACGCACGAAGGGTTCCGTACTATAGCACAAGATAAATATGTAACATTATGTGTTTTTTATTATTTGTTGATAAAGTGGCAACAGAAATACATAATTTGTGGAAATTTCAACTCTCCAGCTGCTCTCTGCAGCGATTCATGAGATACAGCCTGCTGACAGACAGACTGACGGATTGACGGACAGCGGAGGCTTAGTAACTGGGTCCTTTTGAGTAAGAAACCCTTAAAATCAAACAAGTTCTAACTAAAATAATCGTTTACTGGTTACAAATTATAGCAAATTAATAAACTTGGCTTCTCTTATGATGGCCAGAAGAGAATCCAGAGTCTCTTCGCCAGAGGGCGTGATTTGAGAAACGGGTAAGGCGTAGCCATGGAGTCCAGTATCCCTAAGAAGGTAGGTAGCTGCGATGGTCACGTTGTAACGGTACTTCACCCAGTCCGCAATAGCACCGGTAGCACCATCTGGAAAAACAGGTATTTACATCATAAAAAATTATATTGATTTAAAAATAAAATACTAACGGAAAATCAATAAATAATTTTTATTGGTATAAAATCGAGGACATGCAATATTTTTATTAAATTCTGTTTTAACCTTGTTGTCTGATACAACCAGGTTGAATGGAAAGAAAATGTATACCTTCAATTTTGTGCCTACCTAAAAATATTATTTCTTAAATTTCGGGTTGTCAAATTTTTTGGAAGTCGATATTTTCTTTAATATAAAATCGACAATTTTCTAGATACATAATTAATTTGACTATTATGATAATAAAAAACAAACAATGCTTTCGAATTTTCTCCTGAGTATAATTAAACTTTATAACAAGCTTTTATTTGTAGAATCATCAGTTTCACTAAGTAGGTACCCATTTTTTTTTACACTTCTCTTTAGTTTACAACAATTATCTTTTGGTCAAGTAAATTAGCTGATTGACGATGATGTGTTTTTAGTAGACTTTAATATTATCTAATCTTAAATTACTATGATAAATGTCCTCCAGAAAATTCTTTCTCAAGGTCATGGTAGTCATTTTCAGAAAGTAAGCTACAGCGTAAGGTGATACCTCAATGTAAGAAAAAGGTAAGAACAGAAAAAATATAAAAGTAAAAGTAAAGAAATTTCTTACCATGGACCATCGTCGATGTACCAACAAGATATTGTGTGTTGTAACGAACGGCCAGTGAACCCATTGCTCTTCTACCAATGGTTACCTAGAAGGAAATAGATTGAGAGATACAGTAAACACAATAAAGTAATCTGTCTACATAACATTGTTAAGAGTGATTGGTTAAATAGTGGGGAGGGTTATTAACAGTATAGGTTGCGATCGTAACACGCCTTTAGAAGAAAACCCAATTAACGAATCTAATTGAAACCTGGCATCAAAAAATTCATCCACATCGCTGTCCACTGGATGTATTCCCAAAAGAATCATAGATGATTTGAAAGGACTAAAATCTCAATATCACTTACTATATCGTTATAATTAGCAGTCGGCACATTATATTGGGCGTAAGGTATTAACAGTCTTTGACCAAAAGACTTGAATGACAGGAATCCTATAAGACTAGATCCTACAGAATCCAAGAAGCCAGAAACAGCTCTAGTTTCCAACTCAGAGAAAGGTCCGAGCCCCACGTAGTTGTTTGCAGCCATCGTGAAGCTGGCACCATTTACTGAAAAAGACGAAGAAAACAAAATATTAGAAAATATTTAAAAATCATAGAAACATTTTATATTTAAACACTTACTATCCTAAAACTATTTTTTAATGACAAGATCATTCAATACATTGTGTACTGAGAGATAAGGAAGCCTTGTAAAGTAAACAAGTGATTGAAGAACAAAATATAGTCTTACTTCCCCAATGTGCGTTCCAGTTCTTGCTCAAGTCAACTCCAATCGTCGTTGTGGAGGTAGGATGCCTGTTCTTGACCCATGTTCTAACCTTGATAAAAAACAACCACAAAATTTATAAAAAATAATAATAAAATGACTAAAGAGTTAATGTAATTATTCAAGCTTAAAGGTTATTTTAACTCCATTTCATCTCATCTGGTCAATCCGCGCTTTCTTATGACAATCAGGTGAGATGTCACCATCAAGGTTCCTCTGTATTAATATGTATGTAATAATCTGTACTATAATATTATAAAGCTGAAGAGTTTGTTTGTTTGTTTGTTTGAACGCGCTAATTTTAGGAACTACTTGTTCGAATTGATTTTTTTTTTGTATTGGATAGTCCGTTTATTGAAGAAGGCTATAGGCTATATAACATCACGCTACCACCAATAGGAGCGGAGCATAAATGAAAAATGTTGCAAAAATGAAAAACCGTTGAAACTAAAACACGTGAACAAAGTCGCGGGGGACAGCTAGTAACAACATAAAGCTACAAAGGGTAATTCACAGATTCTTTTTCAAATATTTATCTCTTATTTTTATACATCAATAAGTTCTGAGATGTCCACGGCATGACATAGGCATATAATTCTTCTTCTACCGGATAATGAAACCAAAAATACTTACAGAATCTTGTGTAAACTGGAAGCCATCAGGATTGACCAGCGGTAAGATGTACCAGGTAAACTCTTCAGCAGCTGCTATGATTTCAGGGTCATTGCTGTTGATTAACTGGTTGGCTATGTAGGTCAACACTGTAGGAGAGAGCCAGTCGGCGCCGATCTCACCGGATTGTAAGAAGAATGCGCGGGTACCAGAACCACGGGTTATTTTGATTCCAGTGATGTTTCTACCTGAAAATAACAGATACATATCTCTTAATTCTGATTTCAGCTTGACTATGGTATATAAAATCCTTCAATATAAACACGTGTCTAACTAAATAATAAGAAGGATATTAAAGGATTATTAAGCTGCACTGGATTAAGATGATCATGAAATCAACTTTCTTTTATTCATTCTGATGTTCAAGAAATTACTTCTAAGGTATAGAACAATGGTTACAGTAATATTTTAAGGCAATCGAATATTATAATAGGTATCGAATATGGTTTTAATAAAGACCAGAGTCAAGGACAAGGAAATGTTGTTATTCTTTTGACATATTCCATTCAAATACATTAACCATTATTCAGTTGTTATTTTGGAAGTAATCAAAAAAATAAACTCACCTTCATATGATTGTCCAACAGTAAAAGTGGAGACGATACTACTTTGGGTAGTAGCTAAGTGATTGAACCAGTTGTAAATATCTTCTAAAGTCTGATAGTTAGTCCAGTATAGCTGATTAGATGTAGAACGTTTTTTCCTACTGTAGAGTTGGGCATCAAATGCTCTAAAACAAACAAATTAAGTTAAAAAAAATGTCTAAATGTCCTCCTATACAAACCTAGTATCTAGTGATAAAATTAAATAATGCACTAAACTGCTTGACCTGTGTAAAAATATATTTTTGAGCATATCTAAGTCAAAATGACTCATAAAAAGTATGTAGGTAAGTGTAAATTTGACTATAATCTATTTCAAGGGATGGGAAAAGATAAACATTTTTAATTGCTGGCCTTCTGTGAATAAAGATTAGTGAAAATGAGGTATTTGCCGAGCAGTACAACAATTACAAGCAGGCAAGATATAATATTAGGAGACAAAACATCGTACTGATCAAACAAACAACATTTTAATGACTCTGAAACTAAGTGCGTGCATTCAACGCCATACAAACTTAATGCAAGTGGAGAGAATGCAGCGGAAGCAGCCAAAACTTAAACTAACAAATAGAAGTAGAAATTAGTACACTTACTCTTGAATGTTCTCTAAAGTGATTTCAGAACGAATGCTGCGTTTCTTCAAGGAATGTTCAAACTCTGCCTTCAACTCTGGCGGTGATACTACGCTAACGACTTCATTAACACGAGTGGGAGGCTTCCAAAAATCTAAACGATCATTTTTCTTATACAATTCATTTAGGAATTTCAAATGTTTTTCATTTGTTGGATGCACTTTGTATAGCGTATAATTATCGTATCTCACTTTCTCCCCTACAACTAAAACTACTAAAACATTAATTAATATTAGTTTTAAAATCATTTTTAATAATAACTCAATTACATTAAGTGCGAACTAAAAGAATTCGGTATGATATTAAAGTAATATCTATGTTTAATTTATTAATCTTTCTCTAGAATTAATTCTTATTCTAAATAGTACCATTTTGCATTGAAATAAGGTTATTTTTTGTTTACCATTTATATTGGATTAATATATTTTATCAAGCAGTACATAATATCTTATCCAGTTGTGCCATTTAATCTAATAAATTGATTTGACTATCTACAACATTTTATAAGATATGGATATTTAATGTTTAGTACTATTTTATTTCTAACAGTAATTATTAAAAAATCACACAAGGTATTTGATATAGCTACTTACTTTTAGTCAAAGGGTGCCAACGGGACGCTATTACTAAGCCTCCAGTATCCGTCCGTCCGTCCGTCCGTCCGTCTGTCTCTCAGCAGACTGTATCTCATGAACTGTAATAGCTACATAGTTGAATTTTTCAGAAAGTGTGTATTTCTATTCCCGCTTTAACAACGACTAATAAAAGAGGGCTCTCCTATAATAAACGTGTTTGTTTTGTCATGTTTTTGCTCGATCTTAATAATGGCAACAGGTTCGAGGCTTGAGATGCTCATAGAGTTTACATGTCTAAATTCGATAAAGAAAAAAGAGCTTCTCCAGACAATAGACGTGTTTTTCAAGATTTGAACCTACGTTACCGTAGACGCACGAGTCCGACTCGCACATAGGATGCAACGCTAAACATAGTCACGACTGAGCCATATAGACATTCCTAACCAGCCTATGATACGCTTTAGAAACATTTTTTATTTTTATTTTATATCATTAAAAGTAAGTGTGTGAGTGAGACAGAACACTGTGATCGATTTTCAATATTTTGGCACATCGGAAAAAAAGATGTCGTACGGGGACGGGGACTATGTGCTTACGCGAGTGAAACCGCGGGCACAACTAGTTAATTACAAACTTATAACTTACCAAGGCATTTGCAGAACCCATTTTATTTAGCCATAATATTTATTTCTTCTCTTAGCAACCAGTTCGATTTATAATCAACACTAACTATTAATTCCGTAAAATTAAGGACGTATCGGTTTTTAAAGCCTTAATGAAAATTGCAGGCATTTTAATTAAAGAATTACGCTGGCTGCGAGTTCCATTATTATCCCTTTTAATGTATTATCCAGTATTATCTGTATTGCCAATTAATATGGCGCCCGGATTTGTTTACCGTCATCATTAAAAGCCTTATTTAAGGAATCCAAATATATAAATGATCAGCATCATGAAGATGATTGTAATAGATGAGATATCAATTAAAATAGCGATGGAATGAAAGTTTTCTTATGAGAATTTATGCAAGTTTGATGTTTAAATAAAAATACTTAGAACTATAGATAAAAATAATAACTAGGTATTTTGGACAGAAAACTAATTATAAAAAAAGTCTAAGGTAAAAATAAATTCAGTAAAACCTATTGAACTAACTCTAACTTAACATTATTCCTTTTATTCTTCAAACAACACGAAAAGTGCAAGGATACTTAGTCTAAGGAAGTACTAAATCACGTTTACTTATCACGACATAATAATCAACCTCAAATGATATTTAACTCAACATAACATTGCTCATGTAAATCTATTCGCATTAAAACAAACACAAGACGTTTTCATTTACTCCAAAATTAACACTTCGTAAAATAATGCGATATAAGTCGCAGACGAGCGACAGAGATGGCGTGGTCATCGCTAATTGTGATTAATAGTAGTTCCAATGTCGACGTCATTTGTCTTCGAACGTCGCAGGCCAGTTTACTTTCTACTGTGCAAGTTTGTTGAGTTGCAGACGGGCGACAAAGTGAGGAATTTGTAAATTAAGTTTTAAATTGTTTGGACATTGTTCCTTTGGGATTTTTCTTTGAACTGGAAATAAATTCTAGTATTTCGTCTAGTTTTGTTATGTTAATTCAACTTAAACTTATGTCTTTTAAATGCACATTCAAAAAGCTTGCTACTACTAAAAAGCATATTTTTTGTGATAAATGTTACGAAACTGAGCTGCTGCTCGCGGCTCCACCCGTGTGAGTGTCGGTTATCGCGGCCAAAAGTAGTATATGACCTTTTTAGGATCTAAGCGTATCCTAAACAAAGTTTCATTAAAATCAAGTATTTTTTTCCAAACGAGGACGTAGCTATTTAGAAAAACTGGTGGAACAGGGATAGTTCACGTCACAAACCCGTCATAATAAAGCTATTGACGTCGATATACAACAGTACAGAGTAAAAGAGGCCTTAGTTTGTTTTCACATTTTCTCAAGGTAGCCAGTTAAGAAACGTCGACTCCAGCGAGCTCAAAAATTATATTATAAGTATGACATGTAAAAGTTATAGTATCTTAGTTACTAAATAAATTATTTCAGTTCATTTCATTTCATTACACAAAGAAAGGCATTAAAGTTGACAAATCTATTTATAAATATTTGTCGCCCGTCTACAAATACCAACTCACCCACAATGAAGTTAAATCTACCGCTTAAACCGCGTAATTATTGCACGCTCGATCCGTCGGTTGAAACTAAAGTAATGTGTTTTGTACACGAAGCAAATGAACTAAAACCAGTTTTAGAACCGAATTAAACATCAGCATGTAACGTTGTGGTTGGTATTGTAATAATTTTGAGGTGGTGAACGCCTACACGCCTAAATTGTGGGTAGCTGTGTTCGTGTTGCAAAATGTGATGAAATCACTGCTGTAGCTGTTGAGGTATTTAGTTTAATGAAATAAGATTTAGTACCAATAATAATTGGAATTAAGAATAAAACAGAAATACTTAAAACAACCGTGCGAAGAATGAAAGTTTCGGTTCGGATAAAGATGAGATTTGTAGAGAACAAGATAGTAAAGCACAGTTAAATAGCAGCCAATGTTTAACAGTTAGGTGATAGATGCATGAAAACAGTAACGTTGTTAATAACGTGCATGCAATGGATAAAGTTACGGATAGCACATAAAACAGGATCAGTAACCGTAAAATTAGTATGAAAATAATTAAAATTTAAAAAATAAGTATTAAGTATTATTATGTAGTATTGTAAATTAAGCCAAAAATATGATAAATAAACTCTCTGTAAGTAATATTTATGATTCGAAATATTTATGGGCATTCCTAAACCGTTTTACGTGAATTAATTAAATGAGTACTTGTTGACCTTAAATTCTCCGTGACTTCATTAATTTGGTATTTAAAACAGATTTTAATGCATTTATTCATTCACAAATATTCACCTCAAGTATAAGATTAAGTTGGTAATTTATCATGAGTTGTTCCTAATTATAATGTATTTAGTGGTACTAATTCATTGTTAATTTGCTTAATTTTCAACAGTTTCTGATCATTTGTCATCATTATGTCGTAAAATATTTGCTGTTCAATTTCGTTAAACTATTTACCGTTTTAAAGAAAATTTGTCGCAGCTAATAAAATAGCAATAGCGATCTAATTCGGTAAATCTCAGTTTTTTTATGTTACGTGTCCAAGATATTAATTTCCTACCTGGGGTACTCTCCAAGGTAACAACACACAGACAAGAACAACTGAATTCCGATCTTCGTTGCATAAGAAAAGATTGTGATACTCTACAATCTTTGTTTCGGAATTGTAAAGCTTTAATAGAAGAAATTAACAGTGAGTTAATTCTGCTAGCCATGCAAGACAATTGTACCAAAGTAAGTGTCCTGAAAATAATCTTCCACGACATAAATTATTTAGTCTCACATTTATTTCCATCACACGACACGTCTAAAACATGTAAAACAATGGCACCAACCTGAAGTGTAAATTACATAGTACATTTATCAGCTACGTGTCTGCTTGCCACAATAATACGGTTGACTTCATCTTCTAATAATTCTCTTTGTCTTGTTCGGTCGGCGTTTGCCGTTTTTTCATGTGGTGTAAGTCTTAAGCGATTTCTTTCATTCAAACCTTGTATTTACTTACTGTTGGATACATCTAGTGCTTTACTATTATTCTCTAAAACTATTTCGCCATAATACTTAGCACTGCTTTAGAATTTTTTCCCCAAATATTAATTACTATTTTAGCAGTCAGTTTAAAATACGTACCATATTTTTAGGTCTTCTTCTAGAAAATGTAATGTCATAATCAAAATGTGCTTGATAGTTTATAAACTACTAGCTGTCCCCCGCGGCTTTGTCCGCGTGTTTTAGTTTAAGCGGTTTTTCATTTTTGCAACATTTTTTCATTTATGCTCCGCTCCTTTTGGTCATGGCCGTCTCAATAAATGGGCAATCAAACACTGAAATTTTTTTATCAGATCGGACCAGTAGTTCCTGAAATTAGCGCGTTCAAACCAATAAACAAACTCTTCAGCTTTACATATTAGTATAGAATGTATAGATAATACAATTGCTTTTTGACAGTGGCTCAAAAGCCAATGGGTTTTCTAGCTACCTTCTATGACTTCCACCATACCCATCAGCCGTACATCACGACATGTCGTTAAGGGCAGGAGGTGGCCCAATAAATCAAGGGACGTCGTCTGTGCCGTCCGCTTGCACTCGCTAATGTGAGTCTGTGTAATGAATGAGATCAGATCTCTGATTGTCGGTTTTTAGAATTTCAGCCTTTGTTATTTGACACTAAATCTTTAATTTTCGTTTTTTTTTACATCTGTCTCATTGTCATATTTGTTTATTTGTATAAGTTTGCGGTATTTGATATAATGATGATATGTGCCCAAAAAAATATTATTACAATATACATATAATATACATATAAATATTATTATAACAGACATACTATGATAATTTGATAACAAATAAATTTCAAGACTCGAATAGACGTTTTTTTTTTTATATTGTGATCGATTATTATAATTATTATGCGTTTAGGATGACATCTATAGATTATATTAGCGATATCAGTGACTAAAGAGCTTAATGATAGAATTGTTTAGATAATTTGACTAATCGTTCTTATTATGTTTAAAAGAAAGAGTTTAAAGTGCTGACACATAGGATCTGAATTGCTTCGAATTGGTTTTCCACTTACGTACCATTGGACTTAAGATTTATACCTTGTTTGTTACTAGTTCACTGTTTGCAAGCACCACAATGACCCACTTCCCCAGCTGGCTCGAACAATTATAGCAGGTCAACAAACAACCAGTAGGTATTTCATTTTTCATTGAAACAACAATACAAAACTTTCCAATTTGCAAGCGAAAAATCCCCAATACATTTCCTTAATCCGAAACTCGACAGTGGATATCAACACTGAAAAGTAATAAATCTATTAAACCCAAACAAATACAAAGTATTGGAGGTCCGATTAGAGATATTGGCAGTTTGCCAGGTGATGGTCTGAACAAAGCATAATGCATAGCAGCAATTGGTCGAATTAAGCGAGAGTTAGATGAATGGTCTGTGGTCACTACGTAAAACCTTAATGCGTTTGATATAATGCAACGTTGGGTAGAGTTGTGAATGATGAAACTTTTTAAATTACTGCATGTTGGTCAATGCATATAAAGAATAATATAAAAATGTGCCCATAGGTGCTTAATTAAATAAAACGTTCCATTTTTTGATCCGCTGATGGAAAATCGTAAGTAAAGCAGACAATATTAATTATCGGAGTGTATATTTTCCTCTCCACGGTTTGCTTCGACGTTTGATCAAAATACTGATTCAGCATGTTGACTAATGGTGTCTGATTAATAATTAAAATTAATTTCTTACCGTCTGATTAAACCAGCAATGTTTCATGTCTCAATTATTACTTAATTTTACAAAAACTAAGTAAGAAATCCTCCAAATCTCATAGTAAAAAAATTCAATGTATGAAAAAATCTTTAAAGCAAACGTAATATTTTGCCTGACCTACATGTTCTGACACAAACATGACTAGGCTTCGTTTTGTGTCCGTGCATGACGCGGGAACGGGACGAGCAATGTAATGACAAAAGTTTTGCTCCAAAATTGACCGTTTCATTTTTTTTTTTATTGATTGAGGATTTTACTGACATATGTTTGTAGCTTTTATTTTATTGAATTGAATGAAGTGAAACTTAATCTTCTATATTTCAATGCGAGAATGTTGCTAGTGTCAAAATTAATATTAACAGCCCTTTTCTGAATTCGGAACAATTTTTTGCTCTTCCTCAATTAGATCTAGCAATATCGCCACAGATGGTGCAAAATTCATGACCTCAAAGTGGTCTCTGTTTACTCAAACTGCGGTCTAAGGCTCCTGGCAACGTTCCAAGCTAGGATTAATTAATTGGGACACCGGGACACTTCCGTGCCGTCTTAGTGCCATTTAAGAAGTTTAATTTTTAAGTGCATTAGGACTATCCGTTCTTGGTCTTGTAGTATTTGTTAGATTGTAATTGATAGCCACATATTTTTTATTTCGTAAATGTTTTTTTAATCATTTTGATATGATCATGAACAACCTTCAAGTAGTCTTGTGAACCACCAAAGGTGGATTTAACTTAAAACATTGCAAACTTGTAATTAGCGAGTAAGATTAACAGTACTTATCAATGCAGAAAATAACTTTTTGTTGGTAATTATCGATTTGGTGATTAACTTTGCAAGAGTAAATGCATTTATATAGTTTAATACTTTAATGTCTAATAAACTATTTACTCACCAAGCCAGGCCTTATCTTACACAACAACTCCAAAAGGCATGAGCAGGCACGTTTCTCGGAAAAATCAAGATAAAATTTTGCAACATGGAAAACTAACTTTACCAATTAATATTTCCTGTAACTGTTGGAAAACAATTTTAATTGAGAAGCCGAAGTTAGAAATAATTTCCATTTCTTCTTCTCATTAGCGAGAGCTGCAACTTTCCGATATTTTTATTAAATTAACTTACTTTATTAGCTTGTTTACATTAAAGGTGGGTTTGTTACTTAACTTTGGAGATGCTGAGTGATAATCACGTGTTCTGCCTATGTTCTTGTATAACTCTAAGGGTCAACAAAAGCTATCTTGTTCCACATTTCTCTTTTCTTTTAGTATGTAACCCTTGACCAATATCGTTATCAAGCATTGTCCAAAATATACTTATATCTCAATATTTTTGTTCTAAAATTTGTACGATACTAATATTTTTATTCTTAAAGAGAAAAAACATTGATAAAAAACCAATTCTTTACAAACGAATTAAAAAACTAAGTAGGTTAAATAAAACGCTAAACTTAATACACTAGTGTCCCGCTTCCAACGGTTCCGTACAAAGACGTTTGGAGTGCCAGAAGGACCACTCAGGCTTTGGCAAGGATCCCGTTGTATCTTTAAATTTTCTGCTTAATCCACAGCATTTTCGAGTGATTATTAAAGTTAACGAGACTCCGAGCAGTTTTGTTTCAGCTTTGTTTCACACTGGTGACTACATTATTTTTAATTCGTATCTTAAAAGAATAAATTCATGTAATTTGTAAATTTTGAAACTATTCCCTAAATTTGCATCTATCAGTATCTACACGAAGATGCCTCAAAGCAGGTGATGCTGACCAATGACTGATGACCGATAACGGCACCTGCCTATGTAAAGCTGCAAGGCTTATGTTTACTATTTCCATTCATTGCAAGTCCACCAGATCATAATAAAGAAATTTATCTCTTGTCGTCATCTTTGATCTATTTGCATCGATTAATTGTAGTTGAATATTTTGTCACTCCTAGCAGTATATAATAATACCTAATTACCTTTCAGTGCTGGATTCAAGGCTTAAAATTAAGTTTCCAATTGATTATATATTTACTGATTTACTTTTCTTTCTGTTACCCAACCGAAAATCACTGGTAGGCCTAAGTTTTACTTCGTTAAGCCAGTATAACCACGTCTTTACGGCATCTACATTTAAAGCCGGCAGAGAAATGAGGCATGCATAAAATTAACAAAGCAAAACGAACGAGAATTCTGTGAATTATTGTTATTGCGCATTCATTATTATTTTTGGATACCTGATGACTTTTTAGAAGGATCAAAGAAATCCCTGATGTTATAATATTCGAGTTCCTTGACTGTTTAGTTTTTTAATATTTTTCTAATTTAAATTAATTCTAATATGATCGACATAAGTATACATATTACACTCGAGTTAAATGCTAATAGGAAGGTTTTTTTCTGTTTCATATTAATGTGGTCTATTTTTCTTACTTACATGGGCTGCTTCATGTAACTACAGAATAAACAATAAAATATATTTTTAAACCAGGTGATATTACTTATGATATACATTTACATGTACTCTAATTTCGATTAAATTTAACGGGGACCAATAAATATTATTTGCTCAACCTCACCTCAACAACGAAGCCAAGCAAAGATAGCATAATTAGTACATTCATTAATAATAATAGAAATCGTATCCAAATTGAGATATAAGCAACAGTCCAATAAATAACAGTAAGCAATTAATTCCGACACAAAAGGAAATGCAACGCCCTTCAATTAACGCAACTTCTTCAAAATGTAACCTTAAATTGACCACACAGAGTTGAAAATCATTTACAGATGATATAATTCCACCCACGCTATATTAAGTTCTATAGACCAGTGTCTAGTATAAGCTGAGATATCACATCTGAGGGAATCTGTTCGAGTGTTGAAGTCGGAAGGGGTCAACTTATATCGGTGGATAGTACCAAAATAAATGACACTAGATCACGTGATCTGACGATTTGTCGTGACGGCTAAACGATTACACGGATCATTACTCATATTACCACCTTTTGATAACATTATTTTGGGGTTAACATCACAGGATTCGCTACTGAATTTATTTTATCTTCATTCTTGTTCGTTGGCTTGCGTGTTGCGTGCGTTTCTTATGATTATTATCGTGTAACGTTAAGTTTTTGATACGATTTATGTTATAAGCGTCATAAACGATGCTACTTTTATGAAAAAAACTTCTTTTGTGAGTTAACTTTTATGCTCGGCGCACCCTGAACGATTTAGACTTTAGTCGATCGCCCCAACTAACATGGAAGCAGCTGATACTTCATATTATATGTTTATGAATTACTGAAAGTAATAGTATTGTATTATAATAATAACTGGTATTAATAACATACACGAGAAAATATCGAAAAGTGATAATGAACGCAGAAGCAGTCTGGGGAATAAAGGAAAATATATAAAATTTTATTGCTGTTATATCTATATTATATCTACAGAACACAATATGTATCAAATTTTATTAAAATCTTAAAAGAATACAAATCCATACATGAAACAAAAGACCAAATCAGTCAAAACGCACTATAATAAATAGGAACACATTAAAAACTATCACAATTTTATCCAAAATTTTATATGGTTGTCCTGACATGTCGTAAGTCTCTCGCAGTTTGCTGTACTTCGAGGTACGGGGTGTCAGGAGAGACATGATCCCATCCAGAGTTTCTTGGCAAGTTGGTAAAATCTTCGTCGGTGAGAGGCCAAAGCCATCGTACCCATTGTCCCTCAGTTCAAACGTGACGACATAACTGAAAAAAAAAACAGTGAACTTGGAGGTCTTTTCGTCTCCAAAATTTTGGTATTGACCAAAACCTGAGAGAACTACAAGCCTTACGTGTCGACTTGTAACTTTCCCAGGACTCATCATATATCGAAATATTTTTTTTGAAAACAGGCTTTTTTTTCTAATTATTTTTTCTCACTGCAGAGCAACGGCCTCTCCTTCCAACTTTTATTCAGTATAGCCTTAATCACAGGGTTAAGGCTGTGCTGAACCAATTTTTATCGAAGGAGTCTAGCTCGTCTCGTCTGGGTCTACCGCGGACAGTCAGTGCCTTTTATGCCTAGATCCTATATTTAGAAAACGCTTCGTTTTGTTTACGGACGGTAGAATTTTCCAAGCAAAACCAAGAAAATTCTACTGTCTTTAGGCAAAACGCTTGAATATAGGAACCGTAGAGAGTTCCCATTGGTGAATAGGAAAATACTCTTTTGTTTTGTTAATAATGTATGTATTGTACAGGTATTATTATGCTGATTTGATCAGTTGATTAAAAGTTAAAGTAGTAGGTATGTGAAGGGTAATAAAATAAATTGAGGATGTTACAAGTCTGCCTGATTATTTATACGAAACATAACATGAATCAGTAACTTACGGAACTCGAAATTCTTTTTTAACCCAGCAACCGCTTACTCCTGATGTCATGTAACCTGATGAAAGTATTAGTTAAATTGGTTAAAAAGTAAATTATAAACGCTTAAAATTGAACATCATTTACTTAGTACTGATAATTAATTTTGTTAGATAAAACACATAGGTACAGGGGAAAATATACTTTCAGCAACGACTATAACTAACATAATTGAATGTAACCATAAAGATTAGGGAGACTGCAATTTGAAAACTTTAGGTCTATGCCCAGCAGTGGACCGCGATAGGCTGCGTTGATGACGACGATGATGACTACACAATTGGTATAATAAGAGTTTTTAATACCTACAGGTAGGTACTTACCGACTGTATCGTAAGCAGTACCTATGCTATACTGCGTATTATACTTCTGTGCGATTTTCAACTTTGCTTGTTGGCACATTTTGTACTGAAATCATATTATTATGTATTATCACTGAATTCAATGAGAAAATATCATAAGGAATGAAAGGTCGCTCGTACACGAACTGCTACAGAATCTTGTCATTTATTAACGCACACGGACGACAGCGAGAGCTGCCCCCTTGTTTTTTTAAATCTGTCTAAACAAAAGCAGCCAAACTGCTTTAAGCAGTCCTCGTGCCGAGCTTTTTGTTTTTTCAGTCGCTCGAGTCAGTCGAACTGCTTCAAGCTGTGTGTGCGGGCGGCTCTACTCGGACCGCATCAAGAAGTAGAACTTCTATGAGTCTATTTAGTTCACCATGCAGTCGCAGCTCAAAACAGTCGATAGCGGATTCTTTGAGCAGTAGGTTTGCGAGCGGGCTTAGTTTTTTGATGATAGATAGCGATGAAATTGTATTAACACAAAGTACTATCTCTTCTACTGAATCGAACCATAGTTCGGAGTATTATGAAATTTTATTATTATCAAAGGTAATTTTCGTTATGTTTGTGGATTGCTATAATGTGACATTAAAGGCAATTAGGCGATATACATTTTTTTTAGCTCTGTCGAATTCGTCTTAACTTAGCAATTATAAAAGATATGGACTTGAAATTTAGTTCTTAGACGAAAGACCATATTAATAATGAATAAAATAAATAGTGATCAGTGACACGATTAAAGAAACTTTCCTCTATATCTTTACTTTTCAAAATAAGCTCTTTAAAAACACGTTTGTGCTCATTGCAGCTAACTTTTTTGACACTATTTAATGCATAATCATAATATCTAAATAAATGTCGATTAATTTTTTGTTCCACCTGATAGATTTCGATTAATATGAGATTTTCCATTTTGACGTTAAAGATATTATTTCTAAGGAAATATTTCGCGGCCTTAACATAATGTTTATTTAGCTCTTTCCGTCCCGTAAGTAAGCAATTAATATTATTACTGTTTTACATTACCGGATTTTTAACACAATAATTAAGAAACAGCGTCTTAATCTTAATCTATACTAAAAGAATTAATTATACATATTCACAAAAAAACAGTACAGTTTCGAAATTATTTATAGAAAAGAAATCGTTTTAAAAAAATGGTACACCAATAAGAAAAAATAATTAAAAAAGCAAAAAAGTGGAAAAAAAAAAACTACGTACCACGTCATCAAAATTTTCCATATGGGACATTGTATTGGCATACGGTAAAATCATATACTGGCCGTAAGCATGAAATGCGAAATAGTATTCTAAATGTTCACTTCTATTTCTGACAAAGTTTGCCAACGCCATAGTTTCTCTCTCTGAAAACGCCGTTGCACCGCAGTGTATGTCTGAGGTTTTCAGTCTGCTTATACCAACAGCTAAAGAACAATTTCATGTTAAAGAACTAAAACAGGGCAATTAAAATAAGAAAATAAAAAACAAAAAACATGCTTCCTCGTTAAAAACTGAAGATCAACATAGACTTCTAAAATATGCAGTATCAGACGTACCATTTTATGCTTTTTCAGGACAAAAGGAACCAATAAACAATTCACAAAAAATAAATAAAAAAGACATGACTGTACAACAAATGTGTTACCATTAATTTCGCCACAACTTCAGGCTGCTACTAAAATAAATAAAAATAAATGAGAAATATTGAAATTAATATCCCATGTTTTATTTTAAATAACCATAATCGGAAAATAAGTAAATATAAAAATGAATTGCATATATTTGCATTGTATTTTAAGTTTAAATGAGAATGATCTTTGGAACAAATGCTGCCCAGAAATGCAAAAACCTGTAGATTGTTCCTAGGGGCAAAAAATATTGGAAAAATAAAAATAATTGATCAGAGAGGAAAATAAATATAGCGACGTAAAGATGTTAAATGTTCAAACTATTTGTGCTGGTAAATCACCTAGACGTGGTGTCCCTACATCATTCCTGATCACGAATGCATAAAAATGACCATAATTAGGTTTTTTTTATTTTACATTTTGTGTGGTTTATACAAATAACATACGTAATCAAAATATCAGATATGAAAATACCGAATAATGAAGTAGTTTATTAGTAGGTACTAAGTTTAATTAATTAGTTAACTTGTCACTAACAAAAGTTCCCAGGAAACAACTTTTTTTTCTCATGACACATGGAATATTTTGATGCTGTCTGTTATAATGACTCGTTAGCCTAAGGGGAATTAAGCACTATATTTTCATTCTGGGCCACATTTAGTCCAATTTCTTTACAATGACTGGCATTCACCTTTAATTCCGATTGTTTAGCTGTTGATATTAGTGGAACGAAAACGTAAAAAAAATCCAATTGACTTGACGACCAAATAAATTAAAAACTTAATTTTTATTTTTAAATCGTCATTCAGCGGGAATCTTAAAATATCAATTCATTTGGTAAACAAAATTGCTTGTTTTTTTAAGGTAATGGATATATTCAATTTATTTACCACATGTTAATATTTAAAAAAATCAAGCTATTTTTTACAAGCTCTTAATTAACTTGCAATGTACTTTTGTTTGTTTATTCAGGTCAAATCTTGCAAGCTAAATTAGAACCACTTCTAGACCCCAATTGAAATGAAATTTTTGCATACTTATAGAAGTTCGGTGACAATACAATATTATGTTACTTTCAAGCTGGTTTGATGGGTCCGGAAGATGGCCATGGAAACTCCGTAAAGAAAAGATGCAATTTCATCGTGTTTAGGCTTATTTGATTTTTATTCACTAGTACTAATTATACACCTATCTGATGTAAAGGCTTGTGATTAAAAATATTTTTTTAAGAAAATACTTATTTTTCCTCTACTTTAAAGCTACTAGTTTTTGTTGGTCAAACGACAGTTCGAAGTTTTGAACTAGCGATAGAGGTACACATCCAGCATCTTATGTCGAAGATATAACAGGGTACTCACCACCTCGTTAAAATTTTCTGCATGCTCCTTTGTATTGGCATACGGTAAAATCATGTATTGCCCATAGGAGTGAAAAGCAAGATAATATTCCAAGTTGTGACTATGAGAACGTATAAATTTTTCCATGGCTTTTGATTCTTTTTCCGAAAACGCGGATGTTCCACAGTATGTTTGTGAGGTCTTCTTGTTGCTAACACCCACAGCTAAACAATGATTAGAAGATTATTTCATATTAACTGAACGAATAGAAATATGGTATAGGTCGTCGACTACCACTGCGCGACTTACTGCGGTCTTGATAATTATTTATGAGCATGGGATAATAGGAGAGGCCTATGTCCAGCTGTGGACGAATATAGGCTGATGATGATGATGGGATAAAAATGATCCAATCCCCAAAATATTGTTTTAAGTCTGCGTGTTCTTTGTGAATGTCCTTCACGTTTAAATTCCATAGTGCGGAAAATATTATATTTCGATTGATGCCACTTGTCGTAATGTTCTGCATGAAGATTCATCATATCCCTGCCCTGTTCCCAATTAGATTATTTGGTGTCGGCGCAATGCGTATTTTGCTTTCATTAATCTCTACTACTCATCATCTCAGCATTAACTTCTGCATGAAGATTACCAGTCGGAAAACTAATTTTTGTATCATTCATTTAAATTATTTGCGTCATTATTTTTTAAAAATTAACCCAAGATAAAAAGAAGTTCCTTATCTAAACCCCAGTATTTATTTATTTATATGGATTTATCTTTATTTTAATCTAGTGAACATCGTCTGGATTGTCCACTGGAAATAGCAAATAAGCCTGCCAGACTGCAATAAACAAACAGGCAATAAAATTAAGATATGTAACATTTCAAGGCTACATTAATATTATAGTAGGGAAATTAAGACTACGCAATAATTTATCGTTTCTCACGAACAACGATAAATTATTATTAGTGATTAGTGTAACTATTAAAATAGTGGCAGCCTGAAAGTTGTTGAAACAATTAACCGATCCAAATGCTTTTAAAAACGACAATGGAATTGCTGAAAAGTATAAAAAGCACTTATCGACATTCCCAGCAAGGTTTAATATGTTGTCAACTAACTTCCAAACGCATGTCCAAAGTTTCTGTTCAGGTCAACCCCAGCTTGACCATCGTGACGATTTTTCCTCCAAAGACGATCCTGGAACATCGATTCTGCATTATTGGTAAAATTTATGAATAATATTAACATTCAAAATAGAGATAAAACTGCTACTCATACTAATAATTTGGTGAAAATAATTAGCTGCACTTGGCCGGTAATTCCTCATATCTGTAAATCTGCCAAAAAATTGTCTTAG
Organism: Diachrysia chrysitis; assembly: GCA_932294365.1. Taxonomy (NCBI): domain Eukaryota; kingdom Metazoa; phylum Arthropoda; class Insecta; order Lepidoptera; family Noctuidae; genus Diachrysia; species Diachrysia chrysitis. The sequence continues at coordinate 9,446,171 of OW028661.1, forward strand.
GTGACGTATAGAACAACTGGTCAAAATATTAATTCTACTCACATCAGTATGACTAAATTCGTAGCCATCTGGGTTCAATATAGGAACAAAATGCCACTCATACGTGTTAGCTATCATTTTCAGATTTGGATCATCAGACGTAGAAGAATGTAGAATCTGATGGATGAGATAAGTAACGACGGCTGGCGCGACCCACTCCCTGGCATGGATACCACCTTCAATGATAACTTTTGACCTGAAAAAAGGGGTTAAATCTTAAATATTGATTCGACTGGATGTTATTCGACTGGATGTTAGTCTTATTCTGGTTAGTATAATTTGGGCGAGAACACTAGACTTCACAAGATTTATAGACTACGAGCTGTTGCCCGCAGCTCCGCCTGCGTGGGTGTTGGTTATCGCGTTAAAATGTAAGCCTATGTATTTTCTTGGGATCCAACCAAAATAAACCAATCCAATCATGCCAATTTTCATACAAATCGGTTTAACCGTAAATGCGTAACATACAGACACAAAAACAGACATTTACTTTCGCATTAATAGTATAAGTACTATGGATGTACGATTTAATGTACTTTAAAAATCACAAACAAATAAATAAGTCACATGGTAAATTTTCAGGTTTGGAATGGTTATCTGATCAGATACACAAAATTACTGCATGACAAATAATTATAAAAACCTTACCTCGCCTTACTGCCCCTTAATAAGATTTTAACAGCCATAATGTCTCTATTCTCATAGGTTTTTCCAATGGATTGCAGTTCCATTTCTCGAGGATATGCCTTGGCTAGGTCCCGAAGCCATTGGTATATGTCTCCTAATCGAAAGAAGTTGTTCCAATCAAAGGAATCCATTTGCCTTCTGATGTATGTTTTGACTGTTTGCATATCAAATGCACTGTAAACATAATCAAACATTTTAAAATTGTGATGACTTGTATTTTTGTTAGTTATTAAACCTAGCCTTAGGAGTCCATTTCTCTTAACTTATATTCTATTTAAGAACAAAGAAACACGTCCGTATGTTTTTCGAAATTATGGAAATTTCAGCCCAGATCCATTCCAGCCCCATTGCGGTATCGATGTCCCAAGATTTAGTTCGGTTTCGTATTTACATTACCATCTCGATCTTAAAGTTTCATGGAGCTCCATGACTCTATGTTTCCCTAATTCAATCAACCTCCACCATAGAGAGTGGTGGTTGGTAGAATACATTCGAATTTAGATATTTATACCCTATCATTTATATACTAAGCTTGTATGTAAGTAAAACATTTTTTCCTTTTGTTATATATATAGGTATAGAAGTATATTTCAATGATTAAGTGTTTGTATAATAACATGTATCTAATCAATTTGTTATAATACTTGAGCCAGACACGCTTATAGATTAGATTAAATACTATTATACTGATATGTAAGTTTTGTAAATGCTTGGTTTAGATTATAAAAAAATACAAGAGTACATAGGTTTATTGATAAACCCGTATACGAGCGTGATGCAACGATCTGCCATCAACTTCACCATATAAGAGGAAAAGAAGTTAATGCCATTACCGCAAAAAAAAAACAGAATGGGAGCATTATAACTACAAGAAGCCATGATATGATATTTAAGAGTATTCTCTGAAAAATTGATTTCCTGGTCCACTTACACCTGAACATCATCCATGATTGTGGTCAAATACAGTCCGAGATTATTGGCTCTGCTCACAAATACTTGCTTGTCTTCCGGACTGACAATAAAGTCCACGGGCTTATACAATACCCCAGGAGGTCTCCAATAATTTATGTCAAACAGCGAACTGAGGTTCTCGAAGAAAGCCAAGTGACTCTGTTCCACAGGGATACCCCGATACAATGTATAATTTCTATATTTTTTACAACAACAAAAATTTATTAGAATCGAAATGAATATAAAATATATTATATTTGCGTGCATTTTCGATTTATTTATTCATATAGTTTGTCTGTACATTTTTTTATATTCGTTGCCGCGACCTTTGAGATTTATCATTTTCACTTACGTAACTTGACAAGTGCGTCAATGTGACGTCATTAGAAATACGTAAAAAGTTTTTCACGAAATAGGCTTGCATAGTAATAATAATTGTTGCTTACAAGTTATTATTATGTTTTGCGATCTTTTTTAAATGTTTTATATGTTAGGTATCTATAATTAAATAGTAGGTCTAATTTAAATAATAAATATTATCATTAACTATTATCATCTAACTAAAAAGGAAGAAAACTTGGACATTTAGAATCATTATTCGTGTCTATTTTAGAATGCGTTCTGCCTCTGACTTGCCTTTTCCCAAGCTATGTACGGATCAGATTCCAGTCTGGCTGAACATTGAGTCTATTCTAGAATATGAGATTTATATCCAACAAATAACAAAATTAAGGAAACATACTAGTGCTTGAAGTAATAAATAAATTTCATGTTAACTTTATAATGATAATAGTATTTTGTTAAAGTCAAGATTTTTAACCAAAAATATCGCTTTTTTTATAGTGGTACATTGCATACCAGTGGTAACACTACGTCAAACCATATAATCTTTTGTTACTACGTACTTGCGGACCACAGTACTTCCTGAAGAGGCAACTATGGATAAAACAGATCTCATTTATATACCTTAAACCAGAGAATAGTATTATCTAAACCAATGAAAACCGCACCTTATTGCTCCTGTTACTGAAGTCAAGAGCATAAATTAGATGCAGAGCAACCGCTGGAGCCGTCTTAGAACAATTATCTTACCATTACGGCGTTTGGTCCCTGGCCAATAACCGAGCTGCGGCCATCTTGGTAGCCGTAATGACAGCCACCTGTGTCGTTACTGCCTGATTTGTATGCTCAAGTTAATTTTAGGCTTTTAGTTAATCTAGATTTAGAATAATTTGGTCATCAAGTACCCTGCGAAATATGCCTAACGAGTACAGAAAATATAATACCCCCGATACTGAAATGCAACCTTAAATGTCTATTTGTCGCTTTTTTACATCTCGTTAAAGTGACAGAGACAGCATGAGACTTAACGGCGGCTTAATACTGATTGACGAATTAGTATTCGGCCATTAGTCTATTAGAAATAGCAGCTATAAAATGTTTCGCATTTGTATGCATGATACAGGGTAATTAAGGAGACGGATAAAGTCGCCATATAAGGGTAATTAAATTTATGATTATTGCCTCCAAATTATTTAAAGCAAGTGATACTTTTATTATGAACGTGCCTAGTAAAGTGGATTTTAAATATTTCACAAACAAACCACTATAAAACCTATCAAACAAAAGCAAAACATAAACAGAATAATCCTTACCGCCATAATGATAATGTATAATAAAAAACAATAAGTAACGCAATATAAAATAATAATACAAAATCATTTATATTAACATATAAACAGTATAAAATAAAATCGAAAAGCTGCCTCTCAATAATGAGGCATGGTTAAACAAGTTCAGTTTGACGCGCCTCGGTCTGGCGATCATGAGTTCTGTGAGACCACCGATGGTCTCTTCGCAAGTCGGCATGATCTGGGAGGGTGGGAGGGCGTACCCATAGCTTCCGTTGTCCCGTAGAAGGAAGGTAAAGACGTATCTGTAAAAGATATTAAATTAAAATTTAATAAATCCCGACTAAGTTTGGAGAATAGCAGATAACTTTTAACAGACTGATCTTGATGAATCATATTTCTAAAAATCATCTAGATCAAATCAGCATTCGAACTAACCAAACTGCAAAGAAATCAGTCAATTCGTTTAGGACCTACGGAGGAAATTTTTTGTAAATATAGCATTTTTTGTATATAATTCCCCAGTTTCTGAAAGGCGGATCATAAATTGATCAGCCTTTTTGTTGTCAAATCAACTGATCACCGACTGTGATTGTTTGACCAAAAGATTAACAACCAATCACAGCGCTTAACATGAGATTTGACAGGTGATTAACAAATTTTTGTGTTGATCAACGTTTAGGAAACCTGGAGTAACTTTAAGATCAATATACTTAACCCACCATAAGTAACTGGGTTTTATTACATTGCAAGAATTCGTTGTTTTCATTAAACTAATAAGATAAAGTGATATTTGTTAATTATCTGTAGAAGTAATAGTATTATTGAGCTATTTTAACCTCCAAATATCAAACATAGCATGGCTCGCTAAAAAGTGTCCCTATTACTTTAACAAATGCAATAAATATGGATAATACATTTTAGAACTATGCCCAATTCAATTTGTAATTTGATAAAACTAGGTCTATTAAGACGGTAAATAAAGTATTTGTATGCAAATAGATAAGGCGTCATGCCTAATACGTACATCTTTCTACACCATAAGCCTACGCCGAGTAATACAATTTCCTCAGAGCTCAATAATATGATAATCCTCGAAATAAAGAACAAAAAATAATCCTTTCATACAAAAAGAGTATTACCTCACACCGTGAGTTTTCTTCACCCAACTGGCGCTGTTGCCGGAAATACGTAGTCCTGAAAAAAAAATAAGAAATAATTCACAAAGACAACTCGGTACTTAATCATGTAAATTTAATCTGTAAGTTCTAAAAGATAAAGTTCAATTTCCAACGCACCTAAAGTATCATAGGTAGTGCCGACGCTGTATTTGACGCCGTTCATTTTATACATTTTCAATATCGCCTGTTTGCCGTAATTCTCCTGGAAAACAAATACGAGTATGAATTTCCAATGTCCCATGCATATTTATAAAGCAAGACAGAAAGTAGGGTACATAAAAGGCCAAGTTTTAGGCCTCGAGGCCTGTATATATAACTGCGTCGTGAGATGTTCATAATTTAATAAAATGTTACTGTAGTGTATAGTTAGGGATGAATAGGGATCTTAGTTTTATAGAATTAACAATTTGATTTCAGGGATAGCCGAGTGGTATAGGTCACTACACCAATTACCACTGTGCGCGACATGCTGCGGGTTCGATCCCCGCATGGGACAAGCTTTTTTTGTGATGTTTGCGAATGTGATTTTAACGTTTATGAAACCCCCTGCGGTACTAGGATTAAAAGCCTTTGTGTGGAAGTCAAATAAAAAAAAACAACTCTGAGACTAGATAAGGCCATGTGATAAAATGGGGCTTTTTATTTAATATTAAAAGAAATAAACTAATCTAGTTATTAAGAAAAGATGATGATCGAGTAAAAAACAACCAATTTAGGTATAAAGTATAAAAGAAAAAAAAAGAAAATCTTAATGGATAATTTAGAACACTCACCATTTCACTATAATTCTCAATATGTTTTATCCTATCAGCAAATGGTATGATGACTTTTTGGCCATATGCGTGGAAGGAAAAGTAGAATCGCAGGTTGTGTCTTTTCTGAGAGATAAAATCCGCCAAAGTTCTCGTTTCAGGCTCAGAAAACGGATGAGGTCCACAGTAGTAGTCGTCTTTAACATCGTCACTTGTCCCATATTCTAAAATAAAATAAAAAAAATATTATTACATAACTGAGAATTTTATTCTGATCGATTTAACAAGACAGCCTCAACTCAAAAGCCCGTGTCGGTGAAACAAATGGTATACAACAATACAATACTTTATTAATTTTTGTATTGAATATTTAAAATAAAATTTTGGCAGACGTAATATAAAACATAAATAATCTGCAAAAATATGTAATATAATGAAATACAAAATAGCTGAATCCTTTTCAGAAATAGGTAGTTACAGAATACGTACTTCCGAAATTGTAATCAAAGTTCCTGTTGAGATCAACACCAACACCATTTTCTACAGCCCTTCTGTTTTTTCTCCATAAACGATCCTTAAAACATAGTTTTTTATTATTGTCTTTACGAGTAGAAGGAGTGTGGGGCCTTTGCCCAGCAGTGGGACATTATGGGATAATCACAATAATAATAACTACCACGTTAACTACCGAGTACCGGACGAGTTGGGGGTCTGATCACTGCATGAGGTATTTGTGTGATACACAAATATCTAACTTTTAAACTATCGCTGCATGTTTGTAACTACTTAAGTGACGGTAATTAACACAAACATGATTCATTTAGTGGGCTTGACGATCTCTGAACGATCGAACCTGCTTGCGACCACGGCTAGAGCAACCTAGTCGAAACGTCAAGCCCTCAAAGGTATTGATAATTGAAATTTAATTATAAACACAAATGTCTGTTCCACATCTGGGTGTTCTTTGTGAATTGAATGTTTGTAAAACCCCGGCGATACAGGAATTAAATTCCCTAGTGCGGGAGCCTTTTTTTGAAATATTAAACTACGAAATATTTGATTACTTACCGATTTTTGACTATACACATAGCCGTCAGGATTGACGATAGGTATTATATACCAGTCATATTTCCGACCAAGTTCGTGTAGTCGCCAATTTCTGGAATTATTATGGGTGACCAACTGATCCACAAGATACGTAACGAACTCTACTGCAATCCATTCATTCCCATGAATACCACCTTCAACTATAACCTTGTATTTCGTCCCTCTCTTCTTTAGACACATGGCATAAATTTCCCGCCCTTCAGCAGATTTCCCAATGGATATTAATTCGACAATGTTTGGATATTTTAAGGCCATGTCTGCTAGCCATTGATATATGTCTTCTAAAGTGTGATAGTTTTCCCATGAAAAAGTGTCTGTTCTTAGTCGAAAATATTTTCGAACTGCTTGCGCTTCAAATGCTCTACAAATAAAGATAACATTTAGCAACAGTAAAAGAGTAGCTCATCTACAGTTTTAAGATCTTTACGTTTTCAAAAAAAAAATATTTTAAAAACTACGAAACAATATACTTAAATTATATCGTACTGTGTTATGTAAATGAAATGCAGAGTTAATAAAGTGTACATAAGCTTTAAATTAATCTGAAGACGAGAAATGTTACATAATTAAACAAGATAAACATGATATAATTATTATAAGATTTAATAGGACCCATATTCTACCTTTGACTCATAAGCCAAATTTCAATATTCCAAACAGTTACAGACAACGAGTGTGTTTAGCAGTGATCTCAGAAATAGCTTCAACATTATTGTTCTTATGTTTAAGGTAATCTAGACAAACAAACATAAACAATATCCTTTACACAAAGTAGAGTTTTGAGGCTATTATTTACCTTTCAACATCAGGCAGCATCATTTCAGTTTTTAGCTTAAAATGATTAGCTCTCTCCAGAAAAAGCTCCTTGTCCGAGGGATTAACGATAAACTGCACATCTTCATATAATTTGTAAGGTTTCTTCCAAAATACCATATCAATATATTTCTGCTTGTCCAAATTTTGCAGGAACTTCAAATGATCTGCCTCCGTCGGCACCGTGTTATACAGTGTGAAGTTATCATATTTTCTACTTTGACAAATTCTAATATTGTTTATAAAAATAATTATGATTGCTATAACTTTTGCGTTCATTATTGTATTTTTCCACGATAATTTCCATGTGGATGCCTTTTGGTTTGATCTGTAGTGACGTTTCTTAGTCTTCTTCGGCTGACATATTTTAATAGACTTGTCAGTTACCACAAAGGTTAGGTGCGCTTATTATTCTGTTGATCATAATCCTCATTTTGCTAGACTGCGCCATTCAAAACTTTCATTTGTTTAATTAAGGTTCTATTTTACTGATCGATTGAGAAATAACAGAGTAAAATGGTAGTGTTATTTTTTTTTATAGACAAAATGTATAATATTTTTTTTTTATTACATTTACAAGTTTAGGTGTTTATTGAACGTAAGAACATCAACAATTTTATAGGAATAATATGTTTCATTACACACTAAGTTATGTCACTTAATTCTTACTTTTAATATTAAAGTAAATCAATAAATGTGGACATCATCACACACATTGCTGTGAACCCAAAATAACTAGCACTTGTTATGGCATCAGAAATAACGAAGGTACGACAAAAACCTAGACTCGAGAAAATTTATAAAAAATATTTTTACATTAACCCGTCAGGGGAATCAAACCCGGGACCTCAGAGCTAGCGACACCTTGAAAACCAGTGCACGCCACTCAACCAGGGAGGTCGTCAACGTAAAAAACTTACCCAAAATTTTGGCAGAGAGAAATGATTAAGTATATATTTACTTGTAAACCTCATTGTTTTTAGGCTAATTTACTGCAGGCGAATTCAACAAGTGAAGTTTTTAATCCTCAGCGAAATTCGGTTGGGACTATCCACAAGTAATTTAACTAAAATTCTCTAAAGGCAAATAAATGTTCAAAATCCACTTTAGATGGGATTACTCCATAATTTTTAAATTGTTCCTTTTATAGCTGAACTTTGGAATCCTTTTAAGTATCTGTCACTTGGCGTTTGGACAGCTGATTAAGAAGTTAAATAAAAATGTAGCTAACAGACGTTTAATAGGAAAAGTTTTGACACTTAAACTTGGTTTAAACTGATATTTTTTGTATAGTGTTGATTAGTTAAGCTCAAGCTATTGTTTTCGGATCGTTTATTAAAATAATGAGGCGTAAACTTAACTAATCAATAAACTTATGACAAAGATAAATTGATATAATTGACTGGCCTATTGCTCCAGTGCTTACTGACCCTGACATCTAAACCGGAGGTCGTGGGTTCGGTACTGGCTCTAACCCACGGCTCCTCGGCTCACGGTTATCGCGGTTAAAAGTAGCCTATGTACTTTCTCAGGGATTAGACTATCTGTGTACCAAATTTCGTTTAAATCGGTTCAGTAGATTTGGCGTGAAAACGCGACCGACAGAGAGAGTTACTTTCACGTTTATTTTATTATGATTAGGTTCATACATTTTTTATCCTTAAGAAAGAGAGTGTGCTCTTCAAAACGCAACAGATTTATTCTTCGTTAAGACTTCTGAGTTTTGTCAGTAAATGCACAAATTTAAAATAATAATAATGCCTTTTAAAATAACATATTTTAAAGTTATGGAACACCTCAATCTAATATACCTAATTACCCTCTCACATGCTATTACGGTTCAGCGTCAGAACAAAAGTATCATAATTTAATTAACTGAGAGTATATCAAGACCTGCAGTTGCGAACAGTCGGACTCATTAAAAGTTGTCTCTTAATGAAAATAGGGAACCAACTGTCTTGTGTAAGTTTTCTGAAATATGTACCAAGTTGCTTTTGTGAAAGCGCTTGACTTGACTGTCTTTTATTTACGTGACAAAGTAAGTGTAGACACTACAAGCTGAGAACCTTCAGATCTTGACGATCTTAGTTCTTAAAAAAGTTAGGTTTAAAATGCTGGATCATGGAAACAAATGGCGGTGTCTTTTTTTTAGAATTGGTATTTTATTTACAGGTTTGACGCTGAATTGTAAAGTCAGTTATATTGTAGTCAATTCTTTTCTACCACTTATACATTCATCCCAAAAGTCTGCTTGTTTTGAAACAGAAATTTGTGAAAAATTTTGTCATGCAGAAAACAAAGCAATTGGTTCGACCGTTTCAGCTGAGGCTTTGCGCACACCGACTGCTTTAAGCAGACGGTTTCTACTGCTTCAAGCTGCGACTGTATGGTGTATGAGACTCCTATGGCCACCGGCACACGGACTGCTTGAAGCAGTTTGCCTGCTTCGAGCGGTCAACAAAATAAAAAGAAAGCGGGTGAAGCTGAGGCACACATGACGCGTGAGAGCGGTCAGGGTTCAGGTACGTTGATCACTGACTAACAGCTTGACCAGTTTGAGTACTGATTCAGAATAGTCAAGAAATTCAAAAACCTTTCAAAAGAAGATACGTACAAAACTCAGATACCTAAAGAAATAGGTAAATATTACTTTGCAAGATATAGCTAAGAAACTGCTTAAGCAAAAATATTCTTCATACCATACATAATACGACTCGCGTTGAGATAAACGGCCAATATTCTCCTATTACAAGATCAGCCTAATTATTATTAAAATATACAAAAAGCCCAATCCCCTTTAAGTGGTGGGGAGTGTGTCCCAATTGGTTTAGATTTATTCTTACCCTATAAATCTACTTGCCCTTTTCTGCTCCATTAAATATCATGGAATATAATAAGAAGAAATAATTTCGAGTGAATCTTTTGTGTTTGTATTTGTTGCGAAAATCTTGGAGATCAAAGACAGTCATGTGGAACACAACAAGAATGTTATGTAATAAAATAAACCATGATACCCATCCTGAAGCGATGATTTTTGTTTTAGTTTGCCTATCCTGTCCCGCTGGGCCTTTCTCGTGCCACCTTAAACAAACCCTCGCAGTATGGCTGTTGGTCGTCCTGCCACCTCTTTGGGCTGGCCCCAGCGGCTTCTTCCGTCTTCAGACTCATGGTGTTGTAATTTATAACATTACAAAAAAAACAAATAATTAAAATCACCTTTTTCACAACAGATAATATTTTGTGAATTAATAACTCCAGTTAGGAGACGTCGTATTCAGCGCCTTCAGAAAATATATTTTTATGTGTCTTGTAAAAGTGATGATTTTTTATCCTAGTTACAAAATATGTGATTAATTTAATTTTTGAATTTTGATCTTGCATATAAACTTTTAGGAACAAATTCTATACTTGATGCTTACAAAGCCTCTAGACATCTCATAGAAAACCAATCCATCACTATTAAAAAAACGTCAACCGAGCCCCAAAACAGTAATTAATAAGCACAAAACAACAATATCTCGTAACAACTAATCACAATTCATTAGTTAACTAGAAAGGGCGTGTACACACGGGTAATCAACTAAAACAATGGACATATTTCACTAGCGTTGTATATGAGATGTGATCTATAAGCGTAATGCGTCATGTCTGACACACCCCTAAATGTGAACTACTAAAGTGACATTGTGACTGGATTTGTCCTGGTAAGGCAGATTTTATTTGGTCAAATTATTATAGTAGACATTTTTTTAGAATAGAGAAGTGAGCTTGGAAATCGAACTTACATAGCTTGGGAAAATTTGGACTTAATCTTTAATGTCTTAGGTCAACTCACACACAGCTATCTGATCCTTAATTAGGCGGAGCCTGTATTATGGCGTTGCCATAATACCTATTTTTTTTTAAGTTTTTTTTGTTTAAAATACAGAGCTATATTCCGCCAAGAACAATTACAGGGTTACATGCACTTGGGTTTTCATTTCTGCGTATATTTTAATCCAGACATCTAGATCTGAATATGAACTAAATATTTTCTGTAGGTATTTATATACCATAAGACATACTATAGGTTAAAAAACATAATTGCAAAAATAATCTGAAGTAATGAATTACCCATACAAAAAATAACAAACTAGGAACCCTCCTGTTTAGACATGCCTAGTCATACTAATATAATTTTAGTTAGTATAACAATGACATGATGTGACAACTCTGAGGATGAATCAACTAATTTCGCTGAAAATGACTAAAAAAATGTATATTTTATTTACTTAAAGGTAAGTAATAAAATTTTAGTAAAAGATTTTTCTATTTTTCCCAAATTTTAAATTTTAGATTTATAATATACAATTATTATGTGCAATTTAAATTATTTTAATATTTAATTTAATTTAACGTTTAATTGCTAAAATATAGATACTGTTATAATCTAAAATCGTCATACTTAGCTAGTTTTTATTTAGCATAATCCTTCACAGTATCTTTGAACTTATTTTCCATTGAAGGCTGAAATTAATGAGTGTCGTACATACTTAATGTATATTCATGTTCTTCACGTACATATCGACCTAAAACACTTGTTTACAAATTCATATTTTTTTTTGTTTTTAATTAAGGACAGCGAGTCACTTTTGAGTGATGCGCCGTTTTTTTTCTCCTCAGCCATGGCACTTAGGAAGTGGTAAAGGGTGGGAAAATGAGGATACAATCTATTATGTTGATAGCTAATTTGATTTTTGATTATGATTGACAAGAAATTTTGATTTTATAGTATAACTAGCTGACCCGTGCCCACTTCGTTGGGCATAATGTTAATAATCCTTTTTTAGTACATATGACCTAACGATTTAAATTATTTTATTAATATTAAAAATTTAATTATCTACACTAATATTAAAAAAACTACTTTTTGTAACTTAAATATAAAAGTAAGACATATGCTGTCGTTGACTTTTTTGTAGGCATTTTCAAGCTCCACATCTTTTCTCTAGAACTCAAAAATATATCTTTCATAGTTAAGGCAGCGTTCGTAAGAAACGCTTTCATTTGACCGTTTTTTCTCTGATTCACTTTGCAAAACGGACTACCACGTAAAAGCCTTTTTATTTTTCGGTTTTTTATATAACCTATTACACTCAGCAATAATGTGGCTTTCTATTGGTGAAAGAATTTTTAAAATCGGTTCAGTAGATCCCGAGATTACCCCTTACAATTTAACAAACACACAAACTTTACTTCTTTATAATATTATAATTAATTATTAATTATTATATTATTATTATTATATTATAGTATATAGATTGACATATTTGTATAATAAGTTTCGTGAGGAGTATTCATAATTATGAAGAAAATAGTTGGTAGTTAGCTAGTTTCAGAAACAATAAGAGTCGCGGAAGCGGTGGTGTCGCGAGTTGAATTGCGACACTACCACCGCCGCGTAAGCTCATGATTAGGGACTCCTATTGAGTCTGAAACTAGTCGGGCGAAAACAAATAATTCAAGGCGATTGCAAATTTTTCATTCATTCAAAGAAGTACTTTTTTATAATTTTATAGATTACTGGAAGTGTTATAGTTAAAAAAATACATAACCATGTTGCTAAATATTTTTTTTACAGAATCATCGTATTTCTAGTCGCAATTTACGTTACTGCAATAATATTCATAAGAAAACGTCATTCGTTGCTGTATAAACTCGTATTTGCAGACGAAGGGTTCTATACCATCTACTAAACGTAACTCAGCTCGCCCTGGAAATGTCCCACAGCTGGACGACTGGATAGACTTCTTCCCATATAAAAACGGAACAAGCATTAATGAGCTAAATTGTGGATTAAAATTTTAGGTTCCAAATTTAGGAATCCAGGTTACCTCACGGTGTTTCCCTCTATAGATAGTCAGTGTCTTATTAAGCAGTTGGTACACACAGCAAACAATATAGGTTTGCAGGCCACATTGACATTTTATTTTATATATTATAATATAAAAAAAAATCAGCTTATATAAGCGGAGTATAATATGTAATAATAATGTTGGTGTATAATGAAAGATTATATAATATAATATAAAATGTTAGTGTGGCCTGCAAACCTGTCTAGTTTGCTGTCAAGCGTAGCAAGTCACCGATAGCCACAAATTAGTCTTTAAACCAGTTCCAAAACACAATTTTTAGAAAGTATATGAGATACTTTCTAAAAATTCATTCTTTATTTAAATCGCCTCTATCGGAATTCTGTATCACCTCATGAACCAACAGCATAATACAACACTGACAGAAAAGAAAGGTGGATCCAAAAAAAAATTGGTTAAAAGAGCACCAGTTCATGTTCAGCTTTAACAACCATAAGGTAGCCAGCTCGTTCACCAGAATGAATTTGAGACGTGGAGGCTCGTTAATTATTATTCATAATAATCTTAAATTCAAAGAACGAAAATTTAAATTGTCCAATACTAATAAAACAGTTGCTGTCTGTGGATACTTTAATATAAACATATTAGAAAACAACACTATTGTTAATAAAATAACATTATTTAAGTCTTACAATTTATACCAAACATTCTTTGAGCCAACTAGGATAACAGCCACTAGTGCTACTTGTATTGATAATATTTTTACAAACTTAAAGCCAACATTCAATTCAATTATTAATGTATTGGACTCCGATCACTGTGGCCAGTTGGTATCATTTCCTAAAAAGTTTGTTAAAATTCACCGCAAAAATGTTAAGTTTGTTCCTGTCACCAAATATCGTTTGGAATGTATTAAAAATTATTTGGATGAAAAGTTACCTGGTTTGCCCTATCACAGCAACCCAGATCATGCTTACACTGTATTATTTAATATGATTAATTCTTAGTTTAGGAAGGTTTTCACATCTAAACCAGTTTCTGTGTGTGATCGGGTCATGTTTAGTGACTGGGCAACACCAGGTATTTTCAAAAGCAGAATAAAATTATTTGAATTATATAATGAAAAAAGACATAATCATAGTGAAAGTTTTAAGAAATATGTTAAGCGTTATTCTAAGATTTTTAAGAAGAGCCTGCACCGCCGCAAAATCTTTACACCTTAAAAACAAAATGAAGACTACATGGGATATAACTAATTCAGAAACAGGAAGAACTAATATAAAAAATTGCGATTTTTACCTAATAATTAATGATGTAGATGTTAGGTCGGATATGGAGGTGGCAACTGAGTTTGAATATTTTTTCACTAATATTCCTATCTTAACAACCAGAACTCTGTTGTCGTCTTCCAGCTCCGCATGTTCAATACTCAGGATTGTGTTGCGGAATATGGCACAAGTTTTGAATTTTCAGTTGTTAGCGACAAGGACATTTTGAAATTATTCAAGGATATTGAAGTAAAAAAAACTACAGACCTTTGGGGGTTGTCTGTACACATAATTTCTTCCATAATTAAAACAACCTTTCCTAGCAATAGTGTTCAACTCTTGTGTCGCACCTGGTGTGTTTCCTGACTTAATGAAGTTAAGCAATGTGATTCCGCTCTTGCGAAGGCCCCAACGGGCAATCGCACAGCGCATTGGGATATACTGTACGGTGGGACACGCCTCACCCTCGCCGGTACTCCCCCCTGGGAGCTAGAGGCCGGGGTCCTGGCCGCCGTATACCATCAAAGAATCAGAGAAAGCGCTCGGAGAGCGCCTAGCCCCAGAGGAACGCGGCGCTGTGTGGCGTGAGGCCTGCGAGGAAATGGTCCTTCGCTGGCGGTTGGACCTCGCCAACGCCCGCTATGGACGCCACGTCACCGAAGTTGTTGGTCCACTCCTGAACCCATGGCTGGAGCGACGCCACGGGATCCTCACGTACCATGGCACATTGCCACGTTGTATGGCAATGCTAATTCTTTGTCCTAGGTAAAAGCCAGCACTTGGGTCACGCGAGGAGTCAACAAGACGTTTTTCCAGATCTTTAAATAAAAGGTGTGCACTCGGACCCCACGGTCCAAATGTTTCAACCCCAAATGGCTGGAAAGTATAACTTCCAATAAGGTTGTTATATTTCCGCCGCTTGAGGTTCTCAGCAGCCGCAGCAGCAGCGCCAGCACAGTACGACGAACTAGGAAGATAAGATGGCGCAAGAGTATCGACACAAGTAGCGTCTCACACTAAAGGCCTACCCATCTTCCAAGGGAACAAAGACATCCCGTCCGGTCTCTTGCTGTCGTCGCGTGCCAGGCCATTAGGTTCAAGTACAGCCGGATGCCGACGGCAACAAGAGCACGTCGGATGATGTCGTTTAAATTGGCATGTCGCGCCATGCGTCCTGCGCTACGGCTACATGACAAGCCGTGGTGTCCGAGGCTGTTGACTACTTCGCCACAGTGACAGCGATGTGGAGCAACAAGAAGCGCCAAGGCGTAGTGAAACACAGAGGCGGAAAGTAGTATCGTCGAACAAGGTGCCTATGTTCGACGACGGTAGTGCGTGAACACATTTTTTTTTTGACATGTTTTGTGCTTTTCATATTCATATATACCACGTAGACATATTTTGTGCTTTTGCATATTATCTATACTAATATTATAAAGCTGAAGAGTTTGTTTGTTTGTTAGTTTGTTTGTTTGAACGCGCTAATCTCAGGAACTACTGGTTCGAATTGAAAAATTCTTTTTGTATTGGATAGTCTGTTTATTGAGGAAGGCTATAGGCTATATAACATCACGCTACGACCAATAGGAGCGGAGCATAAATGAAAAATGTTGCAAAAATGAAAAACCGTTGAAACTAAAACACGCGAACAAAGTCGCGGGGGACCGCTAGTACATATATACAATACGACATTTTAATAAATATGTGTGATTATGATATTACTTATGATTTTTTTTTATTATTAATTTATTTTAATTATAAGTTTATGGCATTGTAAGTGTAAATGTTATGCAGGTCTACCATTAACTCATTTAGTTTTTTTTTTAGCATATTTATTGCTAACTGGCGATCTGAGTAAGTTGTTGCCCCACATATTTTTATGGTGCCACTGGTGGTATTGTTGTGTGTCGGGTTGTGCAGCTCCCTCGAAAATGGTTGAGCTGCATGAGCTATTCGGGGCAATTTGCCACTTGTTGGCACAGGCTTGCTCAGGTCGAACTGGCTCTTTCTTTAAATGGCCAGTCCAGAAAAGACTTTGCATTTATTTACACAATATTTTAATTACAATGATTGTCTGGACTTTAAAAGAGGCTGACCCCTGAGTTTGTTTCGACATTTCTTCTCAGGGTAGCCAGTTAGGAAATGTCGAACCTAGCGAGCTCTAAAAAAATGTTTTATGTGACTTGTAAAAGTGATGATTTTTTTATCCTAGTTACAAAAATAAATGATTTGATTTGATTTGGAAAATGGTTTTGTTAAGATATAGAACCCCAGAAAACTAAATGCACTTTTTCAGATAGACATCTTCTATCTATACTTATAATAAATCTGTAGAGAGGTCAATTCTGTACATCAAATATATTTTCAAAATAACTATCAGGGGGTGATTAGTGATCGATACTGATGCCAAAAATGCAATCAGTAAAATTTTTGTCTGTCTGTCTGTCTGTCTGTCTGTCTGTCTGTATGTTCCTTATAGAAACAAAAACTACTTGACCGATTTTAACGAAACTTGGTACAATTATTCTTCATACTCCTGGGCAGGTTATAGTATACTTTTCATCACGCTACAATCAATAGGAGCAGAGCAGTGAAGGGAAATGTTTGGAAAACTCCATTTTTTAAGCTTCCGTCGCGTATGCAGCCTTAATGGTTAAAGCTACATAGAAATCATGTATGACGGAAATGTTCTACATAACATTATCTAAAAAATATCCCACAACAGCATATGTCGATCTTTTATGGTTGACTCACAATAACACGTGTAACTCCCGATAGCTTAGCAGTTCGGAGCTTTCTGATTATATTTGTTTACTCTTACGTTTATAATACTCTCACTCATCCCTAATTAAAAAAAAGCTAACATTATTACCTATTCAATAAAAAAAGAATCATAGAAATCGGTATAGAAACACCAAACTTATACATGAAAATATACGATAATAAGCCATCGCGCCGCGCCGTCGCGCGTGAATACTGAATCATGCTATAAGGATTATTTTTGTGTAACGTGACATATTATATTTCCTTACTAAAATACGAAAGTTAATCTGTCTGTTACATCAAAACCACTGAACAGTGAGGAAGGACATATGCTACTTTTTTTACGAAAAACGACGGAAACGCGGACGAAGTCGCTGGCAAAAGCTAGTTAAGAATAAATTACTGAATACTTATCCAATTACATTGTATGTAATCATTTCGTAATAAATTGATACTGGTAAAATCATTTTTACTTTAAGAACGTACGTGTAAAATTCCCTGACAGTCGGGTAAAAACAGCAAGTAAAGTTTTAGAGTAGTTTTTTTTTAATGTTTTCGTTGCGCTCATTTGACGTAACATATAGTAGGTATAAAATACGAATCATATGATATTTGGCAGTGTCGTGGTATCGTGAGACTATGCAGACGTATTTAAATCATTTGTATATTAACGAGTTGGTGTAAAATCCTGTTTCTTTTTTCTGTATTTTCTGCATATATTCTAAAAGGTAAGTAATTTATTTGTTAATTAAGTACTTAGTGTATTTTTTTTTTTCAATATTATTCTGCCGACCTTCTTCCCGAACTGTGTTGGGGTAGGCATCACTGTTTTGTGTAAGGTTTTGGTACTCAAAGAAAGTGCAGAAAGGGAGCAAGAGTATGCAACTGACCTTTCAATTCGACACTGGGCTAGGGAGGAGGGCTAACAATGCCTCTTTAAGTCAGAATTGACATTGGGTGGCAGATTTGAAGAAGTGTTATGCCATACTGGAACCATAATTTATTATAACCCCGATTGGATCCGAAATTAGACGGGCCTCTCCGAACTAAGTACAGGTTATAATTGTTTGTTATTAGTTAATACTTTTCTAATACTATGCATGGATTATGTGGAAGATGGTATGAAAAAGAGCAGTAAATGCTTACATGAATACCAATAAAACTAATACCAATTGCGCCATCCCCTAAATCATTGGAAACAGAGCAGAAGATGAGTATTATCCAAATAGTTTTTAAGTAAGTACTAGCTGCGGCACGCGGTATCGCCCGCGTGGGTTTCAAAAAGTAGCTCGTTTCTTGCGATCAAAGTTCATCAAATTTGGCTCAGCGGTTTAGCCGTGGGTGAAAGCGTAACAGACAGGCAGAGTTACTTTCGTAAATATATAATACTAGCT
Source organism: Diachrysia chrysitis (assembly GCA_932294365.1). Lineage (NCBI taxonomy): Eukaryota > Metazoa > Arthropoda > Insecta > Lepidoptera > Noctuidae > Diachrysia > Diachrysia chrysitis. The sequence goes on from OW028661.1 coordinate 9,464,609, forward strand.
GTCCCCCGCGACTTTGTTCACGTGTTTTAGTTTCAACGGTTTTTCATTTTTGCAACATTTTTCATTTATGCTCCGCTCCTATTGGTTGTAGCGTGATGTTATATAGCCTATAGCCTTCCTCAATAAACGGACTATCCAATACAAAAAGAATTTTTCAATTCGAACCAGTAGTTCCTGAGATTAGCGCGTTCAAACAAACAAATAAACAAACAAACAAACAAACAAACTCTTCAGCTTTATAATATTAGTATAGATTTTTGTGGATGAATTCGTAAAATAAGTGAGTCCAGGATAATATTTAAAAATAAGTTTCAGGCGTGTGCGGTTCATAATTTTGTTCAAGAGGAATTAAAGAAAGATATGAATAACCAGTGCAACTTGGCTAATCTGTTGAGAAAATCTAATTAAATAAGCATATCGTGTTGTCCTAATGCTAGGCAAAGGGCTCCTATTATCTTTTAGACAAAGTTCTGACCAATCAAAACAAATTAAAGAAATATCCATTCTAATATAATAAATTCGAAAGTAACTCTGTCTTTCTGTCAGTCTGTCACGCTTTCACGGCTAAACTGCTTAACCGGTTTGGGTGAAACTTGGTACGGGGTGAGCTTGGATCCTAAAAAAAGGTTATAGGTTACTTTATGTCGCGATAAACGACACACACGCGGGCGGATCTGCGCGCAACAGCTAGTAATCTATATACATAAATGAATCTCTATTTCCCTTGGTCATCACGCGTGAACGGATGGAACAATTTCGCAAATTCTTTTTTGTTGTGGTATGTAATTATTGTCAGATTTTTTAAATAAAAGAAAAAAATTTTTGAAAATGTCACTTCACCCGTGCGAATCAGGGGCAATCTAGCATAGAAAAAAATTGAAAAACCTAACCATACTACGTCAAGTTTTTCTATAGTCTAAAGCAATTGAGTGTATATTTTCAAGTGCTAAATGACCCGCGCTGACCCAAAAATGATTAATGCCCAACATTCGACAAGCCAAATGACTCGTGCCTTTAAAAGTAGCTACGGTGCTAATGTGCGAATAAATATCCCATAAAACCAGATAATTAATTGAGTTATTGACGCAAATGACAAAGAAGGTTAAGGTTATAACATAAATTGTTTTGAAGTAATCATCGATAATGAATACTTCAAAAAAAAACAAGCGTGAGTCTGAATCGCGCACTGAAGGTTCCGCACAAAGTTTGCAGATCGTCACGGTTAATTCAGCTAATAAAAATAATAATATTGCCGTTTAAAAAATGATCTCTCATACTTCATTTTACATTGCCAAAAGACTATTACATTGCCAAATGTAAATATAAGTTAGTTATTGCAAAAATGTTTTGTATTTAGAACCACTACAATGGTCTTGATAGATAGACAGAGTACAAATTTTAAATAATTATGAATACTCCTCACGAAAGTTATTATACAAATGTTGTAAATTCTAGTAACTTATAAATATTTTTTTCTAGCTGTGCCCACGGTTTCACTGCCGTCAACTGACTACCTACCTACCCTACCCTACTCTTTCTACCCTACCCTACCTATTTTTTTTATTTTTTAAACCTTCTTTGTATTCTAGCGAACAAAACAAAAAAAGAATTATTCAAATCGGCCCAGCTATTCTCGAATTTCAGCGAGACTAACGAACAGCAACTTATTTTTATATATAAGACTAGCTGTGCCCGCGGCTTCGCTCCCGTTAACTGAACACTTACCCTACCTACCCTACCTACCCTACCTATCTACCTACCCTACCTACTCTACCCTACCTACCTACCCTACCCTACCTACCTACCTACCTACCCTACCTACCTGCCTACCCTACCTACCTACCCTACCTACTCTACCCTACCTACCCTACCTACCCTACCTACGTACCTACCCTACCTACCCTACTCTACCTTACCTACCTACCCTACCCTACCTACCTAATGTACTCTACCTACCTACCCTACCCTACCTACCTACCCTACCCTACCTACCTACCCTACCCTACCTACCTACCCTACCCTACCTACCTACCCTACCCTACCTACCTACCCTACCCTACCTATGTCCTTCTCCTAGTTCTTAGCTACCTCCCTACCAATTTTCAGCAAAATCGGTTCAGCCGTTCTTGAGTTATAAATAGTGTAACTAACACGACTTTCTTTTATATATATAGATATTGTAACGCGGATACGATTGAATGGATTTTGATTAAATTCGGCACATAAGTTCATGGACTACAAACTAGTTTTGATCTTTATCCTTGTGTAGAAAAGGATAGTGATACTTTTTACTTTGAAAAATTACCTATTAATCATAAAGTATATAAAATAATATGACCAATGCTATTATTTTTGTATATATTTGATTTTCTATAGTCTGTAGACGTGTTATCAAATTTTAAATGCATTATACCAGTGTAAAATATTTACGTGTGAATTTTTGTTGCACAGAAGCATCTGCAAAAAATATTATTTTCCATTGCGGGCAAACACAAGGCTTAATTATTCGAGGAACAAATATACATAAAAACGTAATTGATGAGATTAATTAAAAACGGCAAGAGTAAATTTTATACGGTGTAGTTTTATTCAAGAAATTCCACAGAGAAAGAAAAAATCTACATAACCAGTTTGGTACAGTTATTTTAGTGTGGTCACCAAACTAAGCATACTTAATTGGTAAAGAGAAATTTTATTATTACAACAGTAATTATAAACGATTTTCTAAATATTGCCCTAAAACCGTTTTCCGTTCCCCCAATAAATTGTCCCAACGATAAAAACTGGTTCATTCAATTAAAATAAACAGCCAGATTTTTAAAAGATGGATTATGTCCCGGTTCCCAATTTTTAATGGTCGTTCAGTTGTTTTTCAGGCTGGGAAATATTTGGTCCAATTGCCGCTCAATCCAAAGGGATTTTCGTAATTTACGCTTATAGAAGCATCGGTAATGAGATTTGAGTGCGTTAGATAGATAGATTAAGTAGATACAAAAAGTATCATTAGTGGATTTGTTGTGATTCATTTCATTAATTATTATTACGGTGAATCTGTAAAATTATTAGCGACTGATGATGAAACATGCAGAAACGGATTAGGTATAATAATATACAAAAACATAAAATTTTAATTCCAAGTCGTTTATTAAGTTTTAAAATCATTTTGAATATTTCATTTCATTTCTTTTGTACAGTTAATCGATTCAAAACTTGTTTCGCCAGACGTTAAAAAAAAACAATAAAAATAACACGAATGTTAGACATTGAAATGTCAACACGAATACTGCCCGTGACCATGACACCTTTTTTTTTTCAACCCACACTGAGGGCACGTCGCGTCGGTTGGATATGTCGGACTTACACCGACTAAAAACACCCCGGTCCCGTCCTTGCCTTTGCCGGAGCCGCGGGATCGCTTACGCAGGCTCTGCGCGGCCTCGGCAGATGACCATGACACCTGCGAAAGCGTCGAAAAGTCGGGAACTAGAATCACTATAAAATCGGTTTAAAAAGTAGGTTTATTTTAACACTAGCTGTCCCCCGCGACTTTGTTCGCGTGTTTTAGTTTCAACGGTTTTTCATTTTTGCAACATTTTTCATTTATGCTCCGCTCCTATTGGTCGTAGCGTGATGTTATATAGCCTATAGCCTTCCTCAATAAACGGACTTTCGAATACAAAAAGAATTTTTCAATTCGAACCAGTAGTTCCTGAGATTAGCGCGTTCAAACAAACAAATAAACAAACAAACAAACAAACAAACAAACTCTTCAGCTTTATAATATTAGTATAGATTAAGAATAAATTAAACTAATTATAATAATTCATAAACATTTTGATTTCTTGTATATAAATAACCAAATCTATGTTATACCAAAACATTTGCATAAGAAAAAAATAAAAATAGAATAATTTAAAAATAAACAAATCTAATTTTAAAAAAATCTTATTCACTATTTTTTTTTTCGATATATTATAGTACTTATTCTTACAGCATAGATAGTGCCTATCTAATGCCTAAAGCAGTTTATAAACTAAATTCGGATCGTGACTAACTTTCTACCGCACTAACAATGTGAATGTGAAGTTGCCCAGAAACTTCAATCTGACTAAAATTTTGGGCATCCTTGCGGTTTCACTGAATAGTTTAACTTGAAACAATTCCTTATTAATCCCTAACTATTCGGCAAGGTCGCTTGTTAGTTTCTTTGTGCGTTGAGGGTCAAAAATTGAAAATAATATTTCGTTAGTAATTCTAGCTTTTGCTCGTAGATTTTAGCTTTGTGAATTCATTATAAATATTGCTTACAGCCAGTTGACTTTTAGTTCAATTTTAATTATTTAACTAGAGTTAGTTAGTAAAAATATATAGCTCTACTGCATTATTTCATGTAAATAATAATAATTCTAACACTAACACAATAATACCAAAAACACACACTAACACTAATTCAATTTATCAGAATAAATGGCTAATTAACAAAACTGTTGACGTTAATGCCCCAAACATTTAAACAAAAAAATATGGGGAAGTCACAAAGTTTCACATAATTACCTCCGTTTGCTATTCATTGCTCCCAAGACGAAGTCGGAATTTGGACCAAAAAAATCTGTACTAGGTGTGATGCACATATGTGAAGATTCTCGACTTTAAGTTGGATATTTCGAATTCCTTGCTTATCTGTGTAAGGTGATTTGTGCTGATTTTGAAATATAAATATACATGGGGATCTTAATGAGGATCTTTTTTTTATGTTTCTCTGAGTATAACGATCATTTTAACTTGAACATGACTGGCCTGTTGGTCTAGTGGATAGTGACAAAGACTGCTAATCAGGAGGTTGTGGTTTTGATTCCTATCCAGGACAACTCTTTGTGTGATGAGCATGATGATTTGTTCAGTGTCTGGCTGTAATTTATCTATAATATGCATGTATTTAGAAATATATTAGTATATATATATCAGTAGTTTGGTTGCCATAATACAGGCTCTGCCTAGTTTCGGAGCAGATGGCTGTGTGTGAGTGGTACCAAGAAAACAAATAATAATACTCACTACTCACGTTTTATTTAGATGTACCTATGTTAGGTTCTTGTAACAAAGCAAAATTTTATGTAACTTCTTCATTTTTCTATTGTAGGTATAATATCAAAGAAGATTGGAAGGAATTTCATATTATAAAGCTTTTTCTGGTAATCACCCTTACTGAATGTAGATTTTTCGTATATGAAAACATTAATTTACTTTGATTCAAAAACGCAATCATTGCCCACATTATAAGACCTTTCTGTTACCCCTCAAAAACAAAACCCAATAACCGCAAAACAAATTCACATAAAAAACACTCTAAGACCAAAACAATAAAGATCAAAATCGAATGAGGTTTATTTGTCATTATTGTTTTTGTACTAAGGTGGAATAATGACAGTAATAAATCATATGGATCGTTAGGCACGTTCCCCTAGTGTTGGGTTCGATTCCCGTCCGAAATGGTATCATCTGTCAATAGGCCCGGGTGACTTGACACGACCAGCTAATGCAGTAGCCATGTTTTTGGAACAAATAATAATATTACTAGCTGTTTCCCGCGGCTTCGCCCGCGTGGATGTCGGTTATCGCGGCAAAAAGTAGCCTATGTCCTTTCTCAGGTTATCTGTGTACCAAATTTCATTTAAATCAGTTCAGAAGTTTTGGCGTTAGAGCGCGACAGACAGAGTTACTTTCGCATTTATAATATTAGCAAGGATTCAGTCATAAATTGTATGATGAATGGTGTTTTAAATTCAAAGTATTAATTTTAATTATAACGATAAGTTACTAATATCTACTTCGTTGATCGTATTCGTGGGACAAAGGAAGGAAGGACAATGTCGGCAACGCAACATGTTTAAAATGTACAGCTTATATTTTATGTATTTGTAGGTAATCTCCTTTTCCGAGGGCGACTCTGCACTATATGCACGTGTCCACAAAATTTTGCATGTTTTGATAAAATATTTAAGCCCTTTCTATATTATTACGTGCACTATACTTTCCACCAATCAAGGTTACACGCAATCAAATTGATCCATACTTGAAAATTCTTAACCAACAGACCAACGGACAACAAAGTGATCCCTTAAGGTTTTCTTTTCTTGTGTTATGGAAAACTAAAAATCTTAGAGGAATAAATAAGTAATCTATATAGCGCGCATATTGAACGTGTAAAATCGTAAAATTACTTATTAACATTACATATTATTAAATTGTAAGAAAGCACCGTTTTATTAAAACTATCTCAAAACCTAATATTACTCTAATAATATCGGAACCGTCGTTATTTTCGCATAATCGTCTGTCGGAGCTTAGTACATTTAGCTAAAAATGTGCTCACGCTAGGCATAAGAAGCTACTAGCGATGTTCACGCTCTATGCTTGTCTATTTTTACTCTTAACTAAAAATGAAGAAAACAAGCAATTTCGCCAAGAATAATATTCCTCGTCCAAATGCCACAAAATGTTTCTTTAACACTTTCTATTATATCCAATACAAAAATGCACACAGACAGATGCGCAACATTTAAGTCGCACTCACCTATTCTGGAACCGGAAGGCTTTTGACTTCCCCTTGAGTTGTGGAGAAAGAAACAAGATTAAAACACACATAATTGATGGGAGAACGACGTCCCATTTCATCAGCTGTCCTCCACCGATGACATTTGAGATGAAGTTTAAAATAGAGCATTTAGGTTAAACGATTAGTCGTGATCACGATTTTATTTTCATCACGTTACTAGTATTTTTTTTAATTTCTGACACCTGACGACCAAATCATCTATTTTGCTGTCACCTAAAATTTTATTTATTTATTGATGACCTTCGAAAAATATTACTTGATAGCTTATTTTGAATAATAAATTATGGCTTTTAAAATACCTTAAGTACTTAGGTAACGGTTCTCTGAAAGGACATGAATATAAATAAAATTTTGACATTAGATTTAATAACAGCATTTTACACACAAAATTTATTATGTTTTTGAGAAACCAGATGTTAGGATGACAGGAAATGAACCTTATTAGTTATTACTACAATCGTGCGTGACAACCAAATTAATGGAGTGATAAAAGTTTATTTTTTTGCGAATCTGTTTTTCGTATTAACCCAAATAAATACTCCCGAAACGGATTAATTTAAGATTGATGAGACTTCATTCTGATGTAATTTATACATAATATAAAACACTAGAAATAAATATTCGTCATTCAATTAAAACACATAATACATAATTAAAAATGACAGACTTAAAAAAAATATACATTGAAGTTGTTTTTTTATTCGTTTTTGTTATTGTAGTAGTAAATAGATTATTAAATAAGAAATATATTATTTGCATAAAACATGCTAGATAAAGATAAGTACTAGTACATTTGTGAAAAGATGTTAAATGTATGCTTTACTTCGCGTAATTAAGCAATTTTAAGGCATAAATAGACCGGCCCAATAATTTAGACACCTTTTGGGTTAATTTTTTAAATCATGCATAATTTTAAATATTATAATAATTATTTAATATTTATTTCAGGAGTCGTTTACTATTAAAGTCTTTAAGAATAAAACATGTTCCGTTCTGCGCTCGCGACTGTTTTGAAAGCTTTTCAGTCCTTTTTGTTATTATTTCAATAGTTTTACTAATGTCCGTTTATTTGTCATACAAAAAGTAACACCCTGTCTGTTTTGAGTTATTTTTATTAAATTACTAGCTATTTTTTCCCGCTGTGTCGCTTTCGCCTGGATGAAATTCATCTCTATTCTTTCCATGGCTTACGTGTTGCGTTGTATATCGATTTATGAGATTTCCCAATTAAAATTTGTAACCAATTATTGATCTTCATTCAATACGTTTTTCTTTGAACATTTATATTTTTGACTGAAATATTATTACTTTCTATTTGAAGCCGACTGCAATACTTGGCTGTTACGTTTACAGAGATACTCTTGTTGCGACTTAATAATAATCTGCGGACCGAACTTCGGCCTTGGCCTATCGAAAGTAAGATCAGCTATTTCTTCTTCTTCTTCGTGACACTCTTGGCAGAGCGGTCGTGGTCATCAGGTCGTGACTTCAGTGGAGGCAGATGTTATTCGCCTCACGATCATCCGCCATTCCTCTCTTGTGGCGGCCATTCTGTTGCACTCAGCTATTTACGCATTTAATATAATAGTGAAGATATAACACAGGTGTAAGCTCTGTCCCTTCAATGTCATAGTTCGATGGAACGGCAGACCGACACGACCGGAGAGGGATCAGGCGCAGGACCAACACTTTACGTGCTTTTCGAGGCGCGGGGAAGTTATGTTATGACAAAGAAACTTACAAAAAACAAAACAAATAGAGAAACTTCTCCTTTTTTTGAAGTTGGTTAAAAATGGTTATATTGTGCTAAAATGTTGCGCTCGCCAACTTGTTATGTCATTTTACACAACTGTTTATTACAATGCAATACGTTGCTATTCCCTGGTGACGTAAGTTTTGCAATAAGAGAACTGTTTTACATGAGAAACTTAAGAAAAATGCTTGTTTAGATGTTAACAAGCTATGTTCTTGCTGCACTGCAATAAAAAGCTTTTACTAGTGCAGTGTTATATAAGAGTATTCGTTGTACGTACAAGATGTATAAATTAGATTTTTTATTTTGAACACAAAGTTCTTTAGATTTTGATAGAAAACTCCTATTAACATTAATAAATTACCACAATGAGTGACGTGCCACTGGTTTGATCCCCGCATGACACAATCTTTTTTGTGATCTACAAAATATGTTTGTTCTTTGAATGTGTGTGTAATTCACTAAATTCCTAAGTGGCCGAGTCGTTTTTTTTAATGTAACAAAACTTCCTCCTTCTAGATATTGTACCCTTAGATATAAATTAAATTAGTTTATCATTAAAATAATTTTATGTATATAAAATTTCGGAAACATTTAGTAATAAGGTCAAAAGACTTTGATGACAATACTTTGTTATCAATCACCTCAGCATACTTTGGTTCCATGTGGACATGGGGCGCTCTTAAGTAGCGCTATTAAACTCGGTGTCCACCTTCGCTATTTAGTCCGACCATAGAACACATATACTCCTGGTGGAGTGAGTGAGTCCGACCCATCTAATTCTAGGTCGTCGAGTCTGTCCCGATTTTGTTTTACCTTTTAACAAGTCCGTTCCAACGGGACCAGGAAATCAGAAATAGACAGTCTGACCTATTTAGAAAACATCTCAATTATATTCTGTGTATCGGAAATCTATACAGGCTTAGTTTTCAATGACCAGCCAAAATTAAAAGATCTACAGATTAAACTAAAGGTGAATTTTAAATATAATTTGTCGAATTTAATCAAATAATATAATAGCTTTTATTTGAAAATGTCTCTAAAATTTATGTAGGCGACCGCCTAGTGGGAATTAATGTACTTGTGTTTGGTGTGCACCGCCTAATTTATCTGTGCTAACTGTTACCTATCTAGGTTCATGAACAAAGTTGTGCTTTTGTAATATCCACACGTTTGCTTTTAAGTGGTGTAAAGCAATGAAATATTATTTAAAATAATGTTTTTTTTTTATTTAAATATCGAAAATGTTGATTGTGAACCATCTTTGAAAACTTGGTCCGTTATTAAAAACAATTCTACCTTTTGCTTGTCGTAAAAATATTAAGCCTTAGCCGAACGCAGTGTTTACACCTTAAAATTAAACAATATTATTCAAAGAGTAAAGATGTAATAAATCTAAGGAAATTATTAATTAGGGTATTAAAATTATGTCTCATAAATTTCTTAACCAGAACCCTGTCTTTGTAAATTGCTAAGCAAATTTCTATGATAACAAATAATTAACGTTTTAAGTTTTTAGTAAAAATTGTTCTACAAGAGTATTGTTTTGTTTTAACTACGTAAGTAGGGTAAAAGTTTTTAATCGATATTTATTAAAACATGAAATTGGGATTTACCGAAAAAATGGAGTCGCATATTTTTTATTTAAACCAAAATCAAAATTTTTGTTCAAAAAGTCTTTATTTCTTCATAATAATCGTCAGTCGTTCATAATATTCATTTTTGCTAAAAAATAAAGCGGTCTTAAAAATTGATTGTAAACGAATCAAATATTTCCACTACCAAAGTGAAAATTAAAATACAACTTTAATAAAAATCAAACCTCAGGCTTTGATAACCCTACTAATTCATTTACTTTCAGATGTTTAAAATTTCATACCACATCACTGCAAAACACACCTAATTTACCAGAAATCATCTTCGGATATCTTAGCATCAATAGAAATAGCCATTTTAGTATTCACATTGAGGCATCCAATCTCAATTATAGATTCAGTCAGAACTTCCAAAGGATTCGGAATTACCTCAGACACGGAAATATCAAAACCAGCTTAGTATTGAAGACAGGTCATGTTATTACCTAGTTTCCACAATAGGAACTTAAATGATTGAGGGAATTGACAGAACCAATTACCAAACATAATATATTTATGTGAAATACAATCTCAAATTGGTGATGGGCTCGTGGCTAAGTGTAAACCGCACGGTCCTTAAATAATAAAAACTTAGATCCAGCCCTTCCTTGCTGTTTTTGCCTTATTAAGATTGTTAGCAACGCACTAAGTCGAGGTCCGAACCCCACGGGGGGTGCCCTTAGTGATCGCTGACGTAGTTAGTTTTTCTATTGCTCTGGCTGGAGGCCCTTAAGGTTCTCGCCAAAAGTCCGTTGAAGCAGTCAAAGCCTGCGCTCAGGCTAACTGCGTAAATCTTATCCTAAAAAAAAAAAGCCGCACGGTTTGAGTAGTAATAACTTGCCTAGATGGGTGACCATTTGTAAACATACGGAGACCTCCTATTATGATATAACAAAATACTTAAATGATAAGCTATAATATAATTATAGATAATTACATATGTTTTCACAAACATACGAAAGGTAATGTTAGATACATAATAAGTTGTTGTTTTGTAAAAAATAAGTTTATTATTCAGTTTATTTTTATCTTAAAACGAAGGCAGTGGTGTCCTGTGCCTAAAGTCAACATTAAATTAGTTACAACAGAAACTACAACTTTCTAGCGCCATATCTGTACAATAAATTACTAGACTGCACGGATAGCCGCGTGGTATAGGTCACCACGCCAATTACCACTGTGCTTGATGTGCCGCGGGTTCGTTCCCCGCATGGGACAAGCATTTCTGTGATCCACAATTGCTTGTTCAAAGTCTGGGTGTTAATTGTGTATATGTGATTTAAATGTTTGTGAAACCCCCTGCGACACAAGGATTAAATTCCTTAGAACGAATAAAAAAATAAATTATTACCAACAAATTAAAAGTAAAATTATTCTTTGGTTAAATTAGATGACCTATGATAGCACTCAGTGTTGGTTTTACCGGTATGATATCTACTCACTGACACTCATAATACACACTCGCTCACAAAAAAAACACTCAAACACATCAACAACAGGACTTGCTTTAAATGCCTTTTTGTTTATTTTTTTATTTCGTTTACTTTTTATTACATTATGTTTTATGGTTAATAATGAGCAAGTTTTTTTAGTACTTCTGTGAAGGGGAGGTACTGACCTTCAAGATACAGTATTTTACTAGTTTGGAGGTAAGGGTCTTACCTAACAGACACTACTTTTCAAATAATATCTTCTAGTTTATTCCTACGTTATAGATGTCTTTATTTGTCTTTTTTTTTTAAACCGACCCTTATGTAAGTCGTTTATAATAAAGATTATTATTTTTTTTTATTTGTTTTGTTTTAGGGAAGAAATAATATAATATCATAACATTGTTAATAGCAATTAAGCTTTAATATTATTGTTAAAAAAAACAAAATAATTACCATCCAATATTTAGCATGCCTAAAGGCAGAATATGTTTGGAACTGTTTTGTCTATACCTATTACCATTATATTCGCAAATAAGTTATTTAATGTTAATTTTTAGGAATGGAGGTATAAAAGTAATCAATGTCCTTGTTTCAGAAACCACTATGCCTCCAAATGGAACAATACATAAAAAGTTGCTTATCGCTGATGTTAAAAGTGAAACACCAGACGTTAGTAACAATCGTCTAGCTGAACGAGATCCACCAACAAAAGCCGCTCCTAGAAAATATGAATTTGTATACAAAAACTTCTTTTATATCGGATATATGCATGCAGCAGCGTTTTATGGATTGTATCTGTGTTTTACAGAAGCTAAATGGGCCACAGTAATCTTTGGTAAGTAGATACACAACTGCACGATGAATTTTGTAAAATTCAAACAACAACTCGCATCTAACATCGCTTTTCACTCTTACTTCGCATAAGGTTTAAAATTACCTTGATTTTGATCGGGTTTGAGTGCAAAGTGAGCGTCGAAGTGACGGTGGAACTACCTGTCCACTTCTTACATCATTTAATACTTTATCAGTCAAAATCTCACGATCAATTTAATTCAACTTAGTGACAAGCTAGCAAGGGTAGCGCTTGTGTAAATTCGAATTTTCAACCGAGTTTTTGAAATGTCAATCAAGAAACTCGCAGTGGATTCAGATTCGAAGTTTATAATGAGGTCTTACAGAATCACACTGCTGGTTTGTATTTTTCTGGTTATGTTCATTACTATATTAAACATCCTATAATAAATAAAACTAATGTCTTAATTAAGCCTTCATAGTGCCATCAAGGCAAAGGCAAGGCAAAAATTATTCATTTTATACCAACTATTATAGTTTCTTTAGAACACAAACATAATCTAAGAAAGGATAATACAAAATAAAAAAAAATATTAATATTCCATTGGCAGCTCAAATCTGAAATTGTACCTGCTTCCTAAATCATCTAATGTGTTTTATGCCAGCTAAATATATTATTCTTTTTCAGCATACCTATCATACGTAGCAGCTACAATCGGAGTAACAGCAGGAGCTCACCGTCTCTGGTCACACAAGGCGTTCAAAGCCACCTTCTCTTTACAAGTGATCCTCATGTTATTCCTCTCCATCGCCAACCAGAGAGCCACCTACTGGGTCAGGGACCATAGGGTCCATCACAAATTCAGTGACACTGATGCTGATCCTCATAACGCTAGCAGAGGATTCTTCTACTCCCATATTGGATGGATTTTCGTAAAAAAGCATCCTGAAGTCAAGAAACGAGGAAAGCTGATGGATATGTCGGATATTTACAGTAATCCTATTTTGATGTTTCAGCATAGGTAAGTTAGTTTTAATCTTTTTGGTGTCGAAAATCGATACCAATAAATTTCAATTCCACATAAATCTTGAAATACCTAAAATATTTTAGTATTTTTCTTTAGATTTTGATCTTGTCATTAAAAAAGACAGATAGTGTTTTCTCAAAATCACGTAGATATTAAAATGTACTACAGTTGAGAAGGTAATTATTATTATTTTCTTTTTTTTGCAATTATAGTTTTGAGTCTATTTTACGTTTTCTTTACTGTATATGAAATCAAAAAATGGCTATCTGGTTGAAGTACTGAGTGGTAAAAAATCGCAAAGGACACAACTTGTTCTTCCAAAAAAACTATGCTCACTTTTTCGTTTTATTAATGCTTTATATTATTATATTTTCAGGCATGCCCGGTATTTCCTTCCTATGATTTGCTTCGTGCTACCAACCTTGATCCCCATGGTTTTCTGGGGCGAAACCTTTAACAACGCTTGGAACATTGTCATGATGAGATACATCTTCAACGCTCACTGTTTCTTCTTAGTCAACAGTGCTGCTCACATCTTCGGAAACAAACCTTACGACAAAAACATTTTATCCGGAGAAAGTAAAATTGTTTCGTTCGCAACGTTCGGTGAAGGTTTCCATAATTACCATCATGTATTTCCTTGGGACTACAGAAATGCTGAATTAGGTGGTACTGTTCTAAATTATACTAAGGTTTTCATAGATTTAGCTGCTGTTGCTGGATTGGCCTACGATTTAAAGACAGTTTCTCGAGAAATGGTTTATAAAAGGGCTTTGAGATCTGGCGATGGTACTCATCAGTGCCATCAATGATATTGAAAATATGCAAATTTATTTTTTAAGTGATTATTCGTAGCTATACCATTATAATAATATTTCAAGAAAAAAGTTGTAAGACAAATTAAACTGACCTTAAATAAAAAATATGATTTTTGTTTTCGTCTATTTGTATATCACAATTTAGATATGAATGTTCATGATATTAAAACAAATGTTTAAAGTGTACTTAAAGTTTTTTTTTATAACCTATTTATTCATGTCTACTTAACACTGCATTATTTTTAGTGTTAAATAATCTGTAGGTATTACGTAATCATTACTAAGATTAGAGCTAAAAAAGCTTTTTAAACCCACAATATTTCTTAAATTACTAATTTTACTACCCTAAACGTCATTAACAACTAAAAACACATTATTTCGTCATTAAATTTATTTTAATGTAGTGTCTCCATGGTTATAACAGTTTACGGACATTCCCATTATAGAACGTCGTATGTCATAATTTAAATATGAAAATAAAACTATGGGAATGAGATCCGGTTAATAAAAAATGTCTTTGATGGTCACAATACTAATTATAACAAATAACCGACCTTTTATACTGAACTTTAAATATTTGGTGTTAATTTTATTAATTGTATTGGGTTCCGTATTCTATCTAAAGAGACTATTATTTTAAAAAGAAGTAATGTTTTTTGTTTGTACACGGTAATCTTCAAAACAACTGATTTGATACAAAAAAAATATTTGAAATATAGCTAAATTACTAATTGCTAACTATCATACCGGATAAGGCCCAATACAGTATTTCATATGGTCCTGTCTTTTCCCGGGTACAATACATACTTTCTCTATCTAGCTTTTTTCCAAGCTATCTCGAGGTCAGCTTCCATTACCGGATTCAGCTGAATACTGTATTTTACATAGAACGGCTGACTATCTGACCTCCACAACCAATTTTACTGAGTAACATAGTATAACTCTCCCAAGCTAAGACTGGTTATCAGCATTGTAATGACTTAACGACTGCCAATGATCCATGTATGACAGTTAGGACCAACGGCTTGCTACACGTACTTTTGGACGCACGGAAATTTTCAGTATGTTTATATTCAGTATGTAATGGTCACCCATCCGCTTACCAACCGCAGCGAGCGCGGCTTCACCTTTATTATCAGTCAAACCGTACGGTTTACACTTAGTCCCGAGCCTTTCCACGAGTACACAGTACATTCAACTCAGGTACTTGCAAAATAACAACCAACTTTACCATATTGTTGTAAGATTCACGCACTAACTTCCTCAAACTTAAAAATATATTATTTTTTATTATTTAGTATTTTTCATTCAGTCATTAGTTGTCATTAATTAATTTAAATTTGATGTAGGCACCAACTTTGTAACCTGTCTAAAAACAAAAATAAATTATCTTTATCATATTTGTTTTAGCTTAGAAATGAATAATTTGTATGTGTTTAAAATTTTGTACACCATGTTCTGGTTAACAATGACGAACACTTTTTATTTTTATACCAGCTTATGTACTCATTGTTATACAAAATAAAATATTCTTATTCTTATTCTTATTCTTTACAATAATAACCCTAACTTCAATGTAAGTAAAAAAAATATAAACAAAAAAAATATGAAAACATTTTAAACCTGCATTTTTTTAAGATCAAAAAAAACCTATTAAGTACGTAATGTTTTAATGTGTTTATTATTTATTAAGCAATTACAATAAAATGGTACTGAGAAACATAATATTTAGTTAGGTTTTTTACAAAAAAATACTTGGTATTATGTTTTTTTTAATAGTAATATGTATTAAGCTAATTCGTTTTACATGTTGTTTAGTTTCGGAAACATTCCAAGAGCGCAGGGTTCCGTCTATTTTTTTCTATTCTTTGATATTAGACTAACCTATAAAAAATTGCCATCAGTTTCTAATATTTCGTCACGGAACTCCAAAAACCTCAAAATCTATTCTAGCATTAAGTTTTAAAGCCCTAATAAACGAGTGTGCCAGATATTTATTAGTATTATAATACGTTTAGACATTAACTGTGTTATTAAGTTATTTTTAACATACAAGATACCCACTATAACCTGTTCTTTCAACTCGTTAAAACAACGTGTGGAGCAATACCGTTTTACACTGGCTATCCAGGTTAAGAGAGGCCTCGTTGCCTGAATATAAAGTATGAAGGCAAGGATCAAAATATACAGGTGATTACAAATTAGTTCCAAGTAGTGTTTGGTTTAACTCATTAACGGGTTTGAAATGATTGATGATTTTGAAGAAGGGTTGTCTGGAGTACAAATTCTTATTTTAAAACTTACGTTTGACGGTTTTGCTAAATGTATTTATAGTGATATTTGAAACAATTTGGGCGTAATAAGGTTTTTTGTTGCATGAGCAAAAAATAAAAAATGTCTTTATTTTTGTGGATCAATAAATAAGAATGCGGGTGAATAAGTGGTTTGAGTTTTACAATTTAGCCATAGTCTTTGAAAATTCGATGATATATACACGGTCGTTTTGCTTAGAAAATTCTTCCGATCGTTAGCAAAACGTCTTTTCTTGAATATAGGTACCGGATAATATAATCGATGATGTAACTTTTAAATTAACTATCATTTTTCACACATAAATTATTAGTTAAATATTGTATACGATTACTAAGTACATTGTATCATCTAAACAGTTTTTTACGCTACGGTTGACAGGAAAACAATAAAAAGGGGGATCATTACAAAATATTATCATATAAATTGAACATGTCTATTTGACACTGCGATATGTGGAGTCGCAATTGTTTTTAGGATAAAAAAAAACATATTATATATCATTTAAATTTACGTAATACATTTTAAAACAGTCACTTGACCAGACATGTAATAAATTATATTTTTTTATAAATAACAAAATGTATTTTCTCAAGCAACTCTTATAATACTAATACTAATGTATGTAAATATACAAATGTTAATATAAATGCTATGATTTCAACTAAATAATATTAATTTTTGTTAACTCTCTCAATATCGCTGAATCATCAATAATTAAAATGTGGTATTTAGAAATTATCACCATAATAATGACCTTCTTAGATTAAAAAGTAACAATGTAAGTATGAGAAGCAACAAAAAACATTATTATTTAAAGCAAAAGAAATAAACCGTTATCTTCAGCACCTTAGACGATGAGAAAGTCGACAAGATTTTTTTTTTCTTGCACCTTAGTATGCATTTTTTTTATTTTTGACGCCACCGCGACAAATGAAATTAAGAGCTTACAATATAAATACGGTGTTAAGAAGTACCTGTAAACACATGAAAAAGTCGCTTTTTTTATGACTTCTCCAAATCTTTCCCTGTTCCACCCAAACCGCGCCTGTTATGATTTGTGCTTGTCCCGTGTCACGTGATTTCAGTCACACGTCACGGCGGGGGCGCGTCGTTTATTATTATTTACCTTTTTGTCTTCAAACACAAGAGGGTTATTTTTAATAATAGCTAAGGGGTTGCTTGTTGATGTGTCTTCTTGTCAAGGGGTAAGATGATTGGTACTTCATGAGAGTTTAAGTTAGGGAGTATTTGGAGAGTTCGGTTTTACTTCGAAATTCTGTTTTCTTGGCTAAAAATGACAGACAGAGATTGTGACGGATTTTTAGTAGTAGTTAATAAAGAGTCAGTGGAAGCGTTGAAATAAGATATAGAAACTTAAAGAAACAAAATATTTAATTATTAGAAACATAAATAAAAACCCTGGTTTGATTAAGAGCTATAAGAGAACAATGATAATTATCATCTTCAGCCTTGTATGTCCAATGCTGAGAATAGGCTTCCGTTTGGTTTATCTCATTTATCTGTCACTTATCAGCCACAGCCATCATATTCCCAAATAAAAATACACTATAAAGAAATTACAAAAATATTTTTTATAATTTTAATCACCTTTTAATAATTCACATAGCTATTAATAATGATACAAGGAATAAAGATAAGCTAGACACGACACGTCCTGCAGAGGCGCGGTAGTAGCCCATTCCTCGAGTCACCTTATCCATTTCTAGCAAACCAGCCATGATTTCCTCGTTATTTTGGATGATCCTCTCTGGAGGCAGTAGAAACCCGTATTGCCCAACGTCACGGAGCTCAAAGAGGTAGACGATGGGGACTTGTGCTACTCCCTTCACCCAGTCGAAACTTGAACCGCTGACCTCATCTTAAAAGCAAAGAAGACGGTTGTATTATGAGTATGTCACCAAAACAGAATAATGAAAAAAGGTTGTTCAAACTGCAAATTATTTAAGAATTTTTTAGATCATATCATAAGTAGGTTTAGATTCATAGAACAAAAATGTATACATTATAGATTAAACGTAATTTGTTGTGCCATGTAGGGAAGAATCAACGAGACATGAAGTTCTTACATAAAATATCAGCCGACGTTCCAACTTGGTAATCTGTACCGTATTTTTCTTTAAGTTTGTCCATTCCTCTGATAGCAATTTCGTACTGAAATTAGAATAAAAAACAAATTCCAAAATTATTTCCGATAAAATTATAAAATGAATACGCATTTTTTAGCAAACAACATTTAATTTACGAATTTAAGGACTCCACTGGAAATAAGCCAGGTGCACTTTTTAATTTTAATCAAAACCACGGGCATTTTTATCGACTACCTCGATATTCTATCCATGTTTGTAAAATAAGTGATTTGACCTTGCCGAGGCAAAGTTATGGACTTTGTCCCTCTTTTTTATATTTAATAGATAAAAAAACACTTTTCCAAAACTCACCATATTGGCATAATGCGGTGTCTGCAACACATGTTCGTTAGCCAAATGACTGTAAGGAACTAACACCATTTGAGAGTACGAATGGAAAGCGAAGTAGTAGACCATGTTGCCTTGCTTCTGAATAGTTAATACATAGTTAGCTATAGCTCTAGACTCAGGTTCAGAGAACTCGACTGGTCCAGCAAAGGTTTCCGCGCAAGGATTTTGAGATGCTCCTACGGCTGTAAGAGAATTTGATGGAAATTACTTTGATGATTATCTTAATACAGAAATATCACAATAATTATATTAAAAGTTTTGTTTTTTTTATAAAAAGGTGTCGAAATAATTGAAATACTAAAGTTGCTTGAAATGAAATACTTGAGTTCATTTGTTACTATGGAGAACAGAAGCCAATTTAATTACAGATTGAGAAAAGATAGGCAAAAATGGTATTAAGTATAATGCTTCTGCATAATTATACAGGAAAACCCCACTATTTTTGGTTGGGTTCATTATAATTCGGTCTTTGAAATACATCTGGTAATTTCAGATATTTAAATAATGATAATCTTTTTAAAACATTCATATTTTAAAAGGTAAATAAATTATAATTCAATTAGAGATAAACATTTTAGGTTGAGGTGAACATGATCTACAAAAACTT
This sequence comes from Diachrysia chrysitis, assembly GCA_932294365.1. NCBI lineage: Eukaryota > Metazoa > Arthropoda > Insecta > Lepidoptera > Noctuidae > Diachrysia > Diachrysia chrysitis. Next base: position 9,484,101 of record OW028661.1, read on the forward strand.
ACGTTTACCTATTCATTAAGTATGTCAATATAATGGACGTTATCAGGAATTATTAGTGAGTGGATAATGTGGATTTATCGGATATAAAATTTACTCAAACGATAACAATGTAATTATTTTTTGATAGAATGCTATACTATCTAAGAAGTAAGATAGGCAACCAAAATCCAGTACCAGAGGTGCTCCCACACTTAGACCATTTGCCTGTAATGTAACATACCATTACAATACTGCCTGACTCGCCACGCTCAATTACAAGCGATTCGGATTGATGTTACAAGTTGTAGCACAATATTAAACATTGGCGCCGATTCTCTTTACGCTAACTAAATCAAAATTAAGCCATTGCTTTCTTTTACAGCGTTAGAAAAGGACGGCAATAGATAACAACTTACTTAGAAAAGTCAAACCAGTTTTCGGCTTGAACATCACTGTGTTTTAGTTAGTGCACACGTTTTTGCGTGTTGGTAGATTTGTATGAGAATTTTAGTCGAAAACAAATTTGATATTTTATAAAAGGTCCAAACTAGATACAAAGTTATTGTAAATTATAAAAAGAAAATAATAATTTGGGCTATGCGTAGGTAGATGTCAGTGGCTTATTATTATTAAGCTGGTCACTTAAGATAACTATCAGTAATTAACACCAAGACAAGTTAGTGTCTTATTACTTTGTTTGCAGTACACAAAATGATTATTTTTGATCTTTGATAATATTCAATTAAATCATAATACTTAGTAATATCATATTGTCCAGCACTTAATGCCAATTACGTGCATAATGGAGCAACTTACACATCCATACAAATCCAAAGTTTCTGTTCAGGTCAATTCCGTTGCTGATATCATCACTCACCGATGTGCAGGTCGTGTGGTTTGCCGTATTCCTGTTCTTTCTCCACATTCTGTTCTGTAAAATTAAATATTTTTATATTTGACTAGATTGCCTTGTTGGTGTAGTGGTAAACTGGGTTCGATTCCCACTCAGAACAAATCTTTGAGTGTTGAGCATGATCATTGGTTATTTAAAAATATAAGTGGTATGTTTATTAGTTGTCTGGTTGCTGGGGTGTGAGTGTCCCAAGATATCATTATTATTTATTCTACCTACTTTTATTCCATTTCAGTTCTTGCTTTAATCTGTAGATAAATCATGATAGATAATGTGACTGAGAAATGTGTTTGAAATATGACATATTTTATACAATGAATAAATGCCACAAATAATGTGCCACAATTTCGGTAAATACTTAAGTCTCATCAATTAATGGGCTTTGGTAAGTTATATCTGACATTTCCCACCAAAATAGGCAAGGACAGAAGCACAGGGCTTATGACCAAGTAGTCAGTCTTACCTATATCGAATATATCAAATGTGTTACTAAATACCTAAAAACATACTTACATCAGAGAAAGTATAGACATAACCATCTGGGTTGACAATGGGGAAGATATGCCAGACAACATTCTCAGCCAGGTTCCTTACTTCAGGGTCAGTGCTAGTCAAAAACTCATTGATGATATAGGTCACAGTAGCAGGGGAGATCCATTCTCTTGCATGAATACCTCCTTCAATCATACCAATAACAGGATTTGCCTGTTTCTTAAAGTCTATTTTGACACCTCTGATGAACCTGCCTTCTACAGAATTACCGATGACAAGAGGAGTGACAATATCAGGGTATCTTTCAGCGATGCTACTTAGCCAAAGGTTGACTTCTTCTAAAGATAAATAGTAGTTCCAAGCATAATTGTTAAGGTTTCGATCTGCAGGACGACGGCGCTGGGCATTGATTGCACTGTAAATTTATAAAGGCCGTATTTTAGAATGTAAATTTTGACGACACACAGATCTATAAAAATTAAAATGAGCTGATAACGATCGACAATACACAGCCATTAATGTATCAATAAAAAAATAAAAGCGAAAATTGTACACTTCATAAATAAACACAAACTTTTAGTGAAAACTAACAGATACATATTATCTAATTATCTAAATAATAATACTCACTCCTGTACGTTATCGATCACAACTTTAGTCGAAATTCCTACATTCTTGAAATAGTTTTCAAATTCCACTTGTTTCTTCGGACTCACCATAATCCTCACATCACTATTTAGAGCAACTATATCACTCCAAAACACATACTCCTCATTTTTTCTTAAGTCCAAAAGTACTTGTACTTCATTATCTGTACCAGGTACTATTTTGTAAACTTTGTAGTTATCATAACTTACATATTCTGCATTAATTGCAGTCCCTACAGCTAGTATGAAAAATATTTCTTTAAATTTCATTATGTGTATCTTCTCTCTACGCCCTAAATGAAATGGATTCCTTAAATAATCTATGACATTAATTGATTGTACCTTTATCTTATACGATAACAAGTTTTATTATTTTATAATAGTTTGAAGTTAGTACATTGCGATAAATATTTACAATGGACCAAATAAATTACCAAATCATAAATATTTAAGCTATAAACATAGCCTTTATCGAATTAAATTATCAGTGAATCTTGCAGTTCTTTACATTCCAATGAAGGTTTTTATAAATTGTAATAAGAAAACTTAGAATGCATACAACAAGTGTATTTACAGAAAGTGTATAAAGTTTAATCAGAAAAAAGACACAATGGGTTATGAAACAAATTCAGGTATTTAATAAATAATATGATGATCCGAATATAATAATATTAATTTAAATTAACTTAACAAAGACATTATAACTCCAAAAGCAACTACTACAGTAGAAATGAAAATACTGTTAGCGCCAGATAAGTAATAGCGCAGGTTTCTTGCGTTTCTGTCCATCTCGACCAACCCGTCCATAGTTTCTAAAGCGGTAGGTATAATCTGGTTAGGTGGCAACAGGAAACCATACTCTCCCAAGTCACGAAGCTCGATGAGATACGAGATGGGGACATGGGTATTGTATTTGACCCAATCAAAACTGGATCCACTCATAGGGTCTGAAATTTCAAGTAAAATTAAATGTGGGAACTCATTTGAGTCTGTCAAATTATGTGATCATATTCTATTTCACCCAAAATTAATAACATATCCATAGATCCAACTGGCGATTCGAATTTGACATAATTTGTATGGCCCTAAGCCAAAATTCTATCTCTAGTACCATCCTCTGTATACATTTTACTAAAATTTGCTTCTTAAGATGAAACAAGAAAGATAAAAAGAAACTTACACAAAACGTGAACAGAAAGACCCACTCGATAGTTAGTTCCGTATCTTTTTCTCATGGCATCAGAACTCCTTATGGCAATTTCATACTGAAAGCAAGCAAAATTTTTAAAAGTTCCCATGTTAGTTTTGGGAATTGTAAAGAATTATATTCCATGCTGTGCGCAATTGATCTACTTCGACTTCAATTAAAAAAAAAGAAATATAAGTTATATATCCATTTAAACGTATATCTATGATAGTTTTATTTTATAGTCATGTGGGTGGAATTCACTAGCAATCTTGTTAAAAACAAAAAAGTTGGTAAAACTAAGCTAATATGCCTGTGTCTGGAGTGGATTCACGTCAATAGTGCAATGGGCGAACCTGCGATTCTCGATCACAAGACAGTCATCCTAACCATTAGGCTATTGCTGCTTAAATAGTCTATCTATACCGATGGACCGAAGACCAAAAACTGTAACTGGGTCAGACTAGATGTAGAAGGCGTACTAACTTTAGAAAAGCGTATTAATTCTATCTAGGTATTTATTTTTTTACTTTGATTAAATATATAGCTTTTTTTTCTTACCATATCACCGTAATTTCCAGAAAGCAGAGGATTGTTACTTTCAACGTGACTGTAGGGCACGATGATAAGCTGAGTGTAAGAATGGTAGGACAGGTAGTACATTAATTTTCCTTTACTACTGATATTTAGCGCATATTGGGAAATAGCTTTCGTTTCAGGCTCGGAGGCAGCACTTGGGCCCGCGTAAATGTTGAGGCATGAATCGTTGGAGGTACCAACAGCTGCAAAAATTAAAATTTGGATTAGATTTTTATTCGTTTTATTTTTGGACCTGATTTTATTGAATAAAGTTGGTAAGCTTTGTTTAATAACTTACAAAAATCTAGACATTTTTTTGGTTCCTATGATATCTATTAGAATGACAATGAAAATATTCGACTTTTTGTAGGAATTAGAAACAGCATTCCAGGGTTATTAAAACTTACTCATCCATTCAAAATCGAAGTTTCTGTTAAGGTCCACACCATTGCTCATGTCATCATCCACCTCCTCGGCGCAGGTTTTAAAGCTGGCTGGACTGCGATTCTTCCTCCACATACGGTTCTAAAAGTTAACAAAAAATATTCAGGTATCTGTCATAACAGAACATCACTATATCGACGACAGTTGTATCCATGGCTCACTAAAATATACCTAAATAAATAACGGCGCGATCAATGTGACAGGTAGAATGCTATTTTCATTTTTTTTTAAGGTTGTCATAATTAATATGAACAAACGATTTTTTTATGCATTTTAGGCTTAATGATATTAATACCTAAGCAGCAAATAAAATAATATGTTTCTGACAGATGACATAAATGATAGTGAATTGTAACTGTAACAATGCTACTTACATCAGTAAAAGTATAAACATATCCATCTGGGTTAACCACTGGGAAGATATGCCATTCGAAATTTTCAGCCAAAGCCCTGATTTGAGGATCAGTGCTAGTCAGAAACTCCTTGATAATCCAAGTGACAGTAGCTGCTGAAATCCATTCACGGGCATGAAGCGTACCTTCTATCATTCCAATTAATGGGTTAGTTCTCTCCGGGTGGTAATTAATAATAACTCCTTTGATGTCTCGCTGTTCCACAGATTTGCCCATTACCACTGTTTTAACTACATCAGGATGATTCGTTTGTAGCTCGTCAAACCAATTGTAGATGGCTTCAAGATTGTGGTAGACTGACCATGAGTACGACAAATAAGATTCGGTTGCTCTCGAGATTACTGGATTAAGTTGTTCGTTGATCACTCTGAAATATAAAAAAAGAGCATGATATAAGAGCCTAACATTATTTGTTACGTATTAATGCATAAGAATATTTGTATATATTTTCGATATTCGTGAAGTCTAAATGCGATACTGAAAATACAATGGCGCTGCCATTTTTCTTTCAACAGGTTGCTATCGATTCAACTTCTACAATGGGCATCAAGAAATAAGTAACACATATTATTACAATTGTTTTTTGTCCTACGTAATTATAAAAATCTAACAATATTAAAAATTTTAGTATGGAACATTATGTATCCTTTAAAAACTGTACTTACTTTTGTATATCATTGATGATTTCCTTGGCTTCAACGTTTCCATCCTTGATAAGCTCTTGAAACTTAACATGGTTTTTTGGAGACACCACGACCCTGACATCGTCGTTGACTTTAAAATAGTCAGTCCAGAATTCACCAAGACCCGTAAAATATAATTCTTTCAAAATATCCACTTCGTGTTCCGTTTTAGGTACAATTTTATACAACTTGTAACCATCATAGCTTTTTTTAACCGCATTTATTGTGGACACAATTACTAAAATAACCAAAACACTTTTTAAATACATTTTGGATTAAAGCCAGACGTAAAGTGTAGATATGTAATATCTACGTTTCGATGATAATTTTATAATTGTGGCGATAATTGATTTATTTTTATCCGATAAGATAGATGATAATCATTGCGTTTCATGTCGAATAGGCATTTTGAGATTGATTCATCCAAATTAAACTAGATAATTACATTCATGCAGGTTGCCTTGACGACCTCATTGCTAAACTATGTGCTGAGGGTACAGAGGGTTTTATTTCCGAATGCTTATTTTCACATGAGTTTTTTTAAAAACTATTAGGCCTTTTATTTTCCAGGAAGACTGTTCCAGGGTAATGTGATGATTCGCAAATGTGTTACCGTCTAGAGCACGGTAAAAGACAGGGAGAAGCAGTTCCTAACAGAAAAAAAATTGCTAAACATACACAGACCGCTTGAAGCAATCGGTATCGACTTTGACTGCACAGGTAACTATAGATTAAGTACATACATGCACGGACTGTGACAAAATAACAATCGAGCCGAAGGCGGGAAGCCCGTGACGCGCGAGAGCAGTTGAAAGCTCGAGCAGTTTATGTACGTTGATCACTGGCTAACTGCTCGCGCATACCGAGCGGCCTTACAGACTAGTACCATAATTATTTTTGGTTCTTTTCGTGCATTATTATTTATTAATAAGTATTCCCTTCACACCCAAAATATGCCAAGCTCTCATCAAAGTAAAAGAGAAATCCAAATTTCATAATGGAATTTGGTTTTTTATAAACTATAAAATCGCACTAACGAAATAAAATACAAGATTGTTGAACAACAGTCCGAAGAAACTTTTGCCAATTTATCTTTTCATTTGTTATCGTCTTTATTACAATGGATTGAAGGTTAATTTAGTTTGATCTAGTTGAATGTTTGTTGCGGTACGCTGTTACTTGGTGTAACTGTCTTCCTGTACAATTGCTTGTGGTACATCTGTAGTCGTTTGTAGGAACTTATGCACAATGAGAATTATTTTGGCATGTTTATTCGTTTGTTTATTTGAACTTTTTGGTTCTCAAAACTTTGTGAATCGGAATAAATACGTAAATTAGACTGTTTTCAGAATTCTAGGTCTTGGTTACGTGTGAACTTAAGTTTGCGCTAGTTGTCTATTACAACAGTTAATTATACCTTATTTATTGACATGCAACGTTTAATTAAAAAAACAATCTCTATATTCAGCACATTTATTGTTTTTCTAAATATTCTGTAAAATTACTATAGATATTTATTAATATTAAATTTATTTTTCGCTGTAACAGCAGTATTTGCTTTATTCTTTTTTATATATTATTTTAATAAAAGAAGATAATACACTTCTTCAAATACCTAATAACCAAACATGTACAGATCTAAATGGCCAATATTGCGTGAAATAAAAAAAAGAAGTTTGTGTCTTCTTTGGGTATGTGTTCTGAAAATTGTAACTCAAAATTGAATACCAGAATTCTAGCCAATATATAAAGAGCCTTACACACTTGCCGCTCGCTCCCTGGGTGGGTCAGAGCAGCACAATTATATTTATCGCCGCGTACCGCCGTGTCGTCGGTCCACGCATAAATCAGTTCATGTACGATGTCGATGCGACGTGTCTTCGTAAGGATTGCGGCGACCGGCTTGCAATGGGAACGGTCTTTTACATTGTTATTTGGATTTCGTTGTTTCTTATTAGATGTTGGATTGTAGATTTTATTTGCGCAAGGTTTTTTTGCCGTAGGGAATTTCTTGGGAATCGCGAGTGCGTCTTGCGGACACATTACAGATTGTATCAAATAAAGCTATTTATGCAACATTCTGAATGGTGGCCAAGGACAGGTCGAAGGAGTCAGGGACGACCGACAGCACGTTGGGTCGATGACATAGTTAAGGTAACAGGAACCACCTGGATGAGGGACGCGCAAGACAGACAAGAATGGCAGAAAAAAGGGGAGGCCTATACTCAGCAGTGGGTGATTACAGGCTGAAATGATGATGATGATGATGATGCAACATTCACGTTTTAAACGCAATACTTTTATGAATTCCAAGCAATAAATTTCTTGAAGAACGTTATGTCTTTTACATAAACTCATCCGACTCTAAACAGTATATTTCATTGAAATATAGGAAAAAGAAACTGAAATCCTCAGTTTAGTATATTTCCTATATTTAGAGGTTAATTGTATTGAAATATTTACTTTACCTGGATATAAAAATATTTAATATCTATTAAGACTGTGATAGGTACAAAACGGATTGTGCAAATCTGCAATAGCCGTGATATTCAGCTTAGGAAATTGATGAGTTCAATGGTGATTGCAATTATGCATGGAACTGTGTTTGATAGAGCCCATAGTAAGACACATTAGAAAGGATTAGGCCCAAGACTATCACTAATATTAGTTATAATCCCATAATACAGCCTAACTCAGTTTTAAGATTTTTTACGGAGACGTTTTTCTTTTATTTTTGGTCCCAGGGGGTCACAAAATTTCTTATAATGTTGTTGTGTGGAAGATGATGTACAAGACAGAATATTCTATTCTCTGATTTTTCATGTATGCATGTGAACCAGTACATTTGTAAGTACTAGGATTCTGACAAATAAAATATATTTTGCTAGCGGAGCTACGAATTTGGATCTAAAGACCATAGAATCCTAAATCTAAAATATCCTGAACAATTTCCAATTGCCTGCTTTTCTACATTATGATTCTACCTTAAAGGGCTAGGCAGGAACAAAATAATTTACGATCAGGACTCTACCTCTTAATCAGTGTTTGGTTCATTGTTAACTCGCTCAGCACGGAATAATGGCGCCATTGTCTCTTAGTATCGCGATAAGTATGTGGTGTAAGTTATGAACGAGCGATGTTACCTTTTACTATCAAAGACAGCCTGTAAAAGTTCCCCGGCCAAGCTATTCACTTCCCACTCCAGCTTTTTCTGAATGAGCATCTTTTTGTAAATTAAATAGTTTTAGTAAAAAAAAACGTTTTTTATGTACTACATACTCCATCCTCCCACCGCTTAGCTGCTTTGCACATGACTGATGGACAATTTATTTTCGTCACATTGCTGTCGAAACAACTATCGTTTTCATATATTATTATTTTTTTTTTGTTGCAGTTGGTTTTGCAGTAGCAAAACATGCATTCATATTGTTCAATATTTCCAATTCACAATAAAAGTGAGTAACTTTTTAGATCCTATGGCGGTATTAATTTTCATTGAACGCCGAGTACGCAACTAGCCTACTGGCTAGCCTATAGCTTGTGTTTGTATTGACCATTTGATTAAAATCCTCGGCAACATTATGCCTTCAGGGTGAAAACTGCAGTGAGGTGTATAAAACGCATAGGACCGATTTCGTTCTCCAATACACCAGAAAAATTCAATTTGGAAAAGTTCTGGTGCTACGTTTTTGTTTCAACAAAAATGCAAACCTATTTATGAAATACTAGCTGTCCCCCGCGACTTTTTTCGCGTGTTTTAGTTTCAACGGTTTTTCATTTTTGCAACATTTTTCATTTATGCTCCGCTCCTATTGGTCGTAGCGTGATGTTATATAGCCTATAGCCTTTCTCAATATACGGACTATCCAATACAAAAATAATTTTTCAATTCTAACCAGTAGTTCCTGAGATTATCGCGTTCAAACAAACAAACAAACTCTTCAGCTTTTATAATATTAGTATAGATTGGTGGCTTTCGCACCTAAATATGCTTCTACCTTCTTTAATTTAATTATACCTCAAATGTTTAAAAACCGGCATCTCATCTCCAAGTTCCCGGTTTTTTGAACGGACGGACTATTTGTTAAAAACAGAGAATAACGCTCAATTTATACAAAAAATGAGTCGAAGCGTCAATCTAAAAGTTAAATAATGCTCATAATATTTCTACTGAGATAAAAACATACGCGCTATAATTTGAATTAGCTCTTTTTTTCTGTTAAAAGAAATATGAGAATTATGTAACCTACTTTAAGGGTGGTTTTACTATATCAAATTTTAGATTGACGCTTTGATGCTTCGTCACAGCGTAGTATGAGTTTAGCCTAATTATTTTTTTATTTTATTTTAAGCCTGAACTGTCCCGGGGCAAAGGCCTCCCTTTCCTTTTTCTACACGTTTCTGTGGACCACTATTGGTTGCCACTTCTTTTAATGGTCCAGTTTAGCCTAATAGAGGCTCTTTATAAGCCGCTATTTCTTATGACTTCGACTTCTTAAGTTTCTATACCAAAGCGCCCTGTATCGAGCTTGTTCAACTTGCACACAACGCTCTGAAATTGATTTTCTCCTGATAATGTTGTGTCCGATTCGATGCCCGATATGTTTAATCCCTAATTAATTTGTTTCGGAAAATATTAGGGTCCTTTTATAAAACTCTTTAATTAATGCACTTAACAATATTGTTTTCTTAAAATTGCAACGTTGTGTAAGTTAAAAAATATGAAAAGGTATTGCTAGATAATTTACTAACGCCAGAATGAAGTAATACAATTCTGGTGCCTGTGATATTTATAAATTATTTTTTAAAATTCCTAATAACTTTCATTGAAATTTTTAGCATATTATGATGGCATATAAAGCATAATAAATAGCACCAAAATAAATAAACACTAGACAAAATTATTGTTTGCGGCAAAAACATTTGCCGCTCAAAATATTATATTCATATTTTTCAATCTTCTAGATTATCTTTTAAAACGAACATAAAAAGCTTAGCCTTTCAAAACCAAGTAATTACAAACTCAACCAAAATAATACACCTGAAAATAACATAAAAAATGATAGCCCACGAAAATGAAGCAAAGAGTAATATTATAAGGCTGTAGAGTGAGTATGGCTACGTGAAAAATGCTTTCTTTCATCCATTTACATTAATTATAATCTTAATCTTGAGTCCTTTCAAAGCTTGGCTCGGTCATAGTTTTTATATCCTTATATAATTAAAAATCCTATCCAGTTGAGCTTGTAGAAAAATTCCCCTACCATTTTTTTTTATTCAAGCAGCTGACCCGGCAATCCTTGTTTTGCCCTATAATGATGTCTAAAAAATAACATTTAAATTCTGGAGGGCACCCTTATCATCTACGGGTATAAAAAATAGACCTTCGACTTATTCTTAGACCTACCGAAAATACACGAAAAATATCATAATAATCGGTCAAGCCGTTTCAGAGGAAATCGGTAACAAACAATGTGAAACGATGTGTGTAGGTACATTCAGAAAAAAAAAATGGCGCATGGTGACACAAATCCTCTAAAATATACAGAAATAACATATTTTAAAAATTGACATGAAACGGACGTATTTTTATTTTGTCTAAAATTTGTGCAAACTGTTTCAATTAACAATAATACTGAAATAATTACTTTACAAAATCTTGTGTCCAAGAGGTCCCAGCAGTGGATCTAATTATACAGATCAAATACTTATTTTTTTTATTTCTATGATGATATAACCAAAATCAAGAGGTAAAAAAAATACTTTTGCTTTCACCGGTAATAGAACGTCTCCTAACATAGGTTTTCGTTAAAGATTGACATCACAAAAGTTTTATGACTCAACTCACAACGACTATAACCAGTTTGTCACTCCATCTTGTCAGTCCAACGGATTGACGGATTTATATTCATCGAGATAGCAAAACTCGATCGCTAGCGAACCAGTGGTAAAGGCCGCAGGTGTGACGTTTCTAAAGATATTACGGAGGGCCTGGCTTCATTTTATGACGTCATTGTTAGCCGTAAACGTCATTACTGAGCCTCTTGGCTCAAGAACGCGGAAAATTTAAAGAGAAAACGAAAAATGTAGCATTTCAGTTTACAGCGGTTTAGTGTGTCGGAGGCTTAATTTGCAGTTAGTATTGTGGTTTTAATTATTTTGTTATCTGGTTAATCTACATAATATTGCGGACATTTTGAATAAGAGTTAGGGCAAGGTAACATTTTCTTTTTCGACTCTGTTTTTTGTAGAATACTTAAGAGAGAGAGAGAGTCATGTCCACAACATGATCGATCTCATTAGTAGTAGGTTCTTAGATTAAGATACATTCAATTAAAAAAAGAAGGAGAATTTCACTGTATCACTCAAAGGTTTGCTTTTAGAGAACTCAATTTTGAGTTATCCCGCCTATGTACATATAATTTATTATTATATTACTGTTTTATGTGTTACGTGTTCAATAAAGAATTAAAAAAATATTATCCATTATTACGCAAAAAAATTACGTGTATAATAACTGAGCAAATTTTCAACGATGGTAGGTAACGTCTATTTGGAGATGACAAGTACCTTCCCACGTTTAGACATACCATACGCCAAATTGCAAAACTGATAATTGCTAATCCATTGAAATCTGATTAAACCGAGACTATTATGATATCATATCAGCCGTATCATAGTCTGAGAATGAGACAGATAAAATAGCACAAAATATATTTTACATAAGCCACATGTTAAAGTATGTTGACGCCATGAACGAAGGCAAGAAATGTTTTTTTTTTTTTGGTTGTGATTTACGCAGTTAGCCTGAGCGCAGGCTTTGACTGCTTCACCGGACTTTGGAAGGGAATGGCAGGGATCAAAATTAAACAGTCATCATATTAATTAAATTATTATTTTCTTGTATACATTTTCACGCAAAATTTGTGCTCTTGCTATCTTATGCAAATGCGTGCATTAGAATTGTAAATAACTATTTCGTTCTACCAAAACTCAATGTTAAGTTTGTGTGTTGTAGTTGAGGTATCAGTTACTGTCAGTCCCCTTTGGAATGAGGATTGAAGATAGGCATTTCTAGTGGAATGCCTGCAGTGCATACCAGCATTCCTTCTGAGATGCCTAGGGGGAAACCGAATGGGTACCCAAATCGGATGGATGACATAGCAACGCTATCATTGCCATTCTATATATTTACAAAATTAGGTCTAGACACAAATATAAAGCAAGCAGTTGGAACAAAGAATTACGAAAACTTTGAAGGTACTCTGATAGTATAATGTTGTTTGGGGTCATAATGGCCCCGATTCTGTCAAACACGCACTAAACTTATTTTAGGCATATAATTAGAAAAGGACAGATGTAAATATTAGAGCTGTCAAAAGTTTCAACTAAAATTTTCATACAAATTTGCCGACTCGCAGAAACGTATGCACTAAAAACACAGTGATTATCAAGGCGACATCTGATCATCAACTGGTTTTACATTTCTAAGTTAGTTGTTATCTATTGCCGTCATTTTCTCACGCTGTATGTTAGTAAAAGACAGCGGTAGTTTAATTTTGATTTAGTTTGCGCACGAGAGAATTAGCACATTATTACACTAATTTATTTACGTTTCTTCAAACCTTATGTAGTCTAAAAAAAAACACTGTTTATACTTTATAATAAATATTAAACTTATCCTAAAATTCTACATAAAATCCAAATGAATACACAAAGTTTTCGAAAGATTATTTGTTAAAAACATATTACATAGCTTAGGATACTCTTTCCCCAGAAGTTTTAACTATTTGGATCAATCTAACACTAAAATTTACATCAAAAACAACACTACACAGGCCTACAAAGCATCAAACATAGAGAAACCGCAGAAACACGTTCATTACATTCAGAATTTTAAAACAATACATTGGCAGCATCATATTTCGTTGGACGCCGTACTATCAAAACTGTGCCGAAACAATGGATCCTATTTTTTGCTTGGCTCATATCGCTTTGTCCGAGATAGCAGTCCATAGCCATACGGTACAGTCCAAACAGGAAAAAAAAAATAACCTGAAGTTGACTAACCAGAATTGTGATTCGGGACGTCTGGTTTGTATACGTTATTTGTTGAATATTGGTAGACCAATGCCGGTGACGGGGTACCATGTAGAGAAATAATTTTTGAAGATATAAACGACGACTTTTGGGAAAACGTGATTGAAAAAATTAATGTTGGAAATATTAATACTTAATTTAAGGATTCTAGCAATGTTATTGTTGGTATCTTAGGTAAAGATTAGAAAGATACAAGCAGTATAAAAGTAAATGAAGCAAAAAGAAGAAGAACCTAACAGACCATCCAACTGTCTTACTGTCTGTCTGTCAATATAAATATGAAAAGAAAACATAAAGTGCACACGCTATAATACAGCTAATTATTTGAAAACACTGCTACAGTAAATAGTGCCGGCAACATATCAATTTTATAAAATATCGATAAAATCAGTTTTTAAAAAACGAACACGCCATTCGGAGTGCACAGAGCGGCAACAAACAATAGGACGGACGCACGTGATTTACGCTCTACACGGATATTGTTGAAATTCGCATCGATACAGCTTTTGTTTCGCCGTCTGCCTTCTTATCGCGTCTTAGGGATGGGAATGTCGATACTTTTAGTGTGTTTTCACATTGATTTACTTTAGTTGTACGTTTGTATTGTTAGCGAGCGACAATTTTAAGTGTTAGGTGTACTGTTCTTTTCTGGATACCTTTTCTTTGGTTTTGATTAGCCTGGCAGGGTGTTGATTTATTTATTTTTATACGTAAATCGAATTTAACAAACATAAACAGTTATATACCCTTGTTTAATTACTAATAACGGCAACTTAGTGCCTATTGTCCACTTTGTTTAAATAACTACTGTTGCAGCGTTAAACTAAAAAGATTTGCATATTTATGCGATATGAACTCTAATTTGCTAAAAGTGTTCATTCCAGATAATAGATGTTGAGAAGTTTTATTGTAATTAAATTTAAACGCTACCTAATATCGTTATTAATATATCGATAGTTAAACATCCCTAGCACAGGACAGTATACCCGCATCCGTTGTACATAAGAGCAAAATATTAAACGCATTCCTATCCTTATCGTACATCGATGTTTTAGTTCACAAACTCTATCTTGTTAAAATCTGACTATGTAAGGAACATAGGAGAAACCTGTGTTAAAATATACGTTCCTTGTCTATCGATAGTTATAATGATTTATTATGCAACTGAAAACCGTTAAGAAGCCGTAAAGCAGATGCATAGCTCTGATTTGGACGAAATTTATTTTACCACACTTCAAATCAGAATGAGAGAAAGGGAATATACCTTTACCTAACTATGGAAAAATTACATAATATTTTTGTTAAGGGATTTTAAAGAAATTTTACACATTTTGTTGGTTGTATAGTATAGTCTCTTTAAAAGACCTATACCTACAATTTTTAGCACGTCGATTCTGTAAATTCAAACAACAACTCGCATCTCATATCGCTATTCACTCTCACTTCTCATACGGTTCAAAATCACCTTGATTTCCATTTGTGGTTCGAGTGCGAATTGAGTGTCGAAGTGTCGGGGGAATTACCTTACTATATCCCACTTCTTACGTCATCTCATACTTTATCATTCAAAATCTTACGGTCAATTTAGTAAAAAGCAACGTGAGACGAGTTGAAGAAGAAAAATATTATTTATTTTGATTTTCTGCAAATCGTCCTAAATGGGCCGTAGGCAAGTAGGACGAGTTGACGAATCACTCGGCCAAGCGGTTCAATTAACGGATTTGCGACGAGCAAGCGTGGTGATCAATGTTTGTTCCTTCTCTACATGAGAAAAGACATGTGCCCAGCATTGGGACATTTATGGGCTTCTGTTTTATATTTCATATTATACAATAGTTGTAAAACAGCCTACAATCAGCCTACCGCTTCAGGGAATACATTCATGACGATAAAAACAAATGAAAAACACGACCTTCCATTGTGAAGCACTGCCATTTTAACCGCAAAATAATGAGTTGATAACGTACGGACATAAATTGAAACAGACGGTTAACGGTTCATTGGTTAAACTGTTTGTTATTTTTATAAGGGTAGTTTTATACTTGTAACGGGTGAAAGTTTTTGGATAGATAACTTACCTATTCCTTCCACCTAGCCTGTTCTTAACCTGTTAGGGTCGGCTTTCAGTCTTAGCGGGTTAAGTTGAGTACCGTATTTTACAAGGAGCGACTCAAACTCAAGGAGCCTATCAGACCTGCACAATAGGGATGTTTCCTGGGTATGAAAAGTTAAAATCTATTTAGTCCGTCAGTTAGATAATAAAAAAATATTAGACACGTATTTTTTCTTTTATCAAAACAATAAAAAAATACAAAGATACACCGCTTTAAAGTTTCGGAGTGAGGGCTTATGACGCCACGCCTCGCTAAAAATCGTAGCGAGGAGTGACGTCACGCGTAATTTCCGTTCTCTGTATTTTGATCATTTTTTGTTTGCAGAAAAAAAGAAAAAATACGTGTCCAATAAAATTCATTAATCTACAAGACGGACATTAAAAAAAAAATAGGAAACATGCCTATTACCGGGTAACGCAGTGTCAGCGTTTTCAGAATTGTAATGACTTAACGACTGCCAAAAATCGACGTATGACAATCGGGACGGACTGGTTTAGGTATGTTAACAAATGGTTACCCATCCACGGACCAACCGCGGCGAGCGCAGCTTAACCTTTATTATCGGTCAACGTTTCGACTTACACTTAACCACGAACCTCTTATACATAGATAGATAACATGGCTGTAGCTGTCCTATTATGAGAAAATATCTTTTTAAGATTTTTTAGCCCGATATTAAATAAGAAAGAGTTTTTTTTTTTAATGAGCTATATTTCCTAATAATGACGAGTTCAAAATCCGTTTAGAAGCCTAAATAAACAAACATTATAATTATTGTGCCATTCCAATGACGTTACATACGTACGGTTAGAAAAGATAACCCCCTTTTGTAAAGTGAACTTTGAGCATTAAATGAAAAAGGTTTTATAAAGTCTGTAGTTAGTACGTGTATACCAAGCTGAAATTATTTGTTTTTAATTTATATCTGCAATGTTCCCGAGTGTTAACGTTGCCCCAATAATATGATTAATGGAACAATACTTATCCAATTATACCAATTTATGTATTGTGTTTCTCTGATGTAGTGTGTTGGTTATTCTACATTGAAATTGTTGAATAAAGTTCGGAAATATTGCCAATTTATTACCACATTCGCATGAATGCGCATTCATGTGAACTATTTTTTTGCATTATACACAATAGGCATAAGGCGAAGACTTTTTAAAATGACTTCAAAAGGAGAATTACATCTCTGACAATTGCCATATAAATTTAATAAAAAGTAATTTAGTAGTTTTGATGTTAAATTAAATTAATTTGAAAATTTTACCATTTTTCTGTTTTTTTTCATTTCAGTAAATAAAATTGCGTACATTTCCTGTTTATTCCAGTAATTTGAGTAAATCTATTTTTTTTTTTTTTTACATTGTAAGGCGAACTTAATGCCTGAAAGCATTTTCTGCCCGACAATCTCAATCAAAGTTAAAGTTATATAAATTCTAAAAAGTTGCCAATAAAAAAAAAATATATATAATTATTAAACTCCGCTAATACTCATATTTTGATAGGTGGGAGTGAATAGGTAAGTACCTTCCTATAGAACAACTTTAAAAGCTGACGAATCATCTATCATCTAACAGTTGTAGTGAGCTTTGTGTTATCGCTGTAACTTTAACCATACCTTCTTTAAAATCCCTGAAAATTCTCAAACTATTCCTTAAACAAATAAGATATCACAAGGATACATTGTATATTTTTTCTTAACCCCTATAACGGCGCGTAGCACGCTGTGTCCTATTCTGGCCAATACATGTTTACGGGTTACGTTTAGTTGAACGGACAGCGCATTAAATTTCTATGGTGATGTAGCCTGGTACCCAATTTGTGCAACAATTTTATATAAAGAGAGACAAATTGCAAAAGTTTTCTTTATTAATTTTTTGTGTCGATAACAAATCATAACTTTTAAATGTGTCTAGAAATAGCGAGGTTAGTTAAGATGACTCTTTACTATACCTAAATTTAGGGCTTGTTCAGACACGCGGACGCCGCGTGTTTGCGAATAGTGCGGCTTGAAATAGATATGAAATGAATGTGCGGTTATGTCTAAACGGATACTTTAATACTTATAAAAATAAAACCCGCGCTTTGCCCACGAGATTTTGAAATCGTGCGATTCCCGACGTGTCTAAATGAGGCCTAAGTCAAAAAAAAGTGGTGGATACGTCTTTTATTACCTACTAAAAAACTTCACAAGCAACATATTTCTACTTTACTTAACGTTTTTACAAGCATTTCTATAGAAAATAAATCTTCTATTTTCGTACCTCGGAATCCCCTGTCGACTAGCGCGAAAGCCTAGACGCCATAATCTAATTTATTTGAAGCTTAATAGTGATGCACTTAGCGTGAGTAAAGATGGAACATGTCGATCACAATACCTGTCGGAACCTCTTTTATGAAGGACTTTTTATTATATTAGGAACTCTTTTGAGAAAATGCAGTTGTGTTAGTGAAAATTCGATTAGACTGTGAGCGTGTAGGGATTTGATTTTGTTGAGTGTATGGTCCACCTATAGAATAATAATAAGAGTATTTAAATAAGTTAAGAGTAAAGGGAACGTCTTTTGCCTGTTTTCTCACTGGTTTATGAAGTTAAAGTAATTATTTTATGCAGTACTGTTATAAATTTTGGTTCAAAATGAGTTAATTTGATCATTGATACAAAAATTTTCGCATCAGTTATCAGTCACTAAAAATCATAACAAAACGTGTCACCGCACTTCGAGGGTCAATATCTTATTACGTCACTCGCTAACTGTAAAGATACATCGCTTCAGCGATCTAGTTATGGTTTTTGATGTCGAATAATTAATACAAATAGTGGATATTAATTTATTTAAATTACTCAATTTGAGGTGAAATTTTGTGAACTGACTCTATACCAAATGCACTCTTCACCCCTTTTGAATTATTATGTCCTTTCAGTAACACTTTGTATCTTAATAAAAATCAATAGCCACGTGTATGACGGAGCATCACTTAGAAGAAATCGAGCAGTTTGGCTGGTTTTCATTGGTTGCGTTGTAATTATCCGGACAAGGTGTGTGTGAATAAAAATTTACAAAAAAGCCGCGGGATATGTCGAAAATTGACAGAACAATGCCCGTCGGGTCAGTTAGTTTTTTTTTTACAAGTGTATTTAACTTAGTTGTATCAATTTTTTAGTCTACATCATAAAATTCTTGTATATCCTCATCCAGGAAATGACAAAGCATAGCAACTGTCCATTAAAGCCTGAAAGTGGGACTGGGGACCGGAAATGAAAATGTGTACACCTTCACAACGGACGTAGGCAATGCAATGGTTATTAGGTCCATGTGACAGTACTATATAGAATAAACCTATATGTTTATGTAGGCTTATAGCCTATACCGGTCAGAAAATAAAGAAGCTACAGTTTTTTTTTCACGTAGCCTGTTTTTGAGTCCTAAATTACTTAAAAAAAAATCAAAATCTTTTTGATCTTGGATTTTTTTTAAAAGCTTTTAATTAACTTGCAATGTATGTGTGTTTAGGTCAAATCTTGCAAGCTAAATTAGAACCACTTTAGATATTGAAATAAGATGAAATATGCATACTTATTGAAAATTCGGTGACAATACAATATTATGGTACTTTCAAGCTAGTCTTATGATAGAGCGGACATTTATAATCGTGTTAAGTTTGTTTGATTTATCTTTACTAGTACTGTGGGCCTAGCTGATTTAAAAGCTTTTGATTATAAATATTTTTAATAAAAAAAATATTTCCAGTTCCCCTCAAAGTTACCCAACGCCATTCCCGTTTAGCGCTCTACATAAAATATTTGTCAAAATAATTTTTGGATCACTGTTTGGCATATTTCTGCCTATTCGAAAATACGTTTAACACTGAATATTTTTTTCTTTCTGGATTTCTACAAGTCAATGTTTCTCCTTTTGTTGTTTGTTAATTTAATCCCTGTATCGAGTGTTTCACAAACATTCAATCACATACACCACGAACCTCACTTAGAACAAACATTTCTGGACCACACGATTTCGCAACACGTCGCATTGTATAAATTGTGTTGATAACACGACATTTATAAGACCAAGTCGGTTATGCCATAACAATACAAATATTTTTACGAGTATTTTCCTCGAAAACGTATTTATATAGAAAGTATTTTATTGAATGATAATTATAGAATTTTATGAACAAAAAAATATCGCTATTAAATAAATCCCAAAACACATAAAACAAAATCGAGTGCACTATCGCAACATCTTGAAATCGCATCACTGACCTATTTTCGTTCAAAATTGAGTTCTAAAATTCAAAATGCAACCGTCGACCGGAAATGAATCCGTTGGCGGGAGTCTGTCGTGATACGGATCTGATGGAGCCGAGCGTCCAACATCCGGTCGGTTCCCGCCTTTATGGCTTCCAATTTCGAATCCGACGTTTGACGGTTAAAACGAATCTTTTTTTTTTTAATTATGTGGACGTTTGGATGGGTTAAGATTTTTGGAAATCAAATTTGGTTTCGTTTAGATTTTTGTTTTAAAACAGGGATACCAATATTTTAATTTCTAGATGTAAAAGGTATTATTAGTATTTTTAATACTTAATTCATATTGTAAGGTAAGAACAAAATCCCACGAGAACAAAATGTCTAAATATATTTTACAATTTATGCTATAGTTACCTACTCATACACGTACTTCTACGAGTTCCTAATTCTTCAATCTTTTTTACTCACCCATCAAAACTTGTTAACGCAAAGAAATCTGAAAACGTACAGTTGAACACAGTTGATTTAGCGCCGGCAGTTAGATAGGTATCAGTTGAATCTATTGCTGGGCCAAGTGTATGAACGCGCGACGTAAAGCGATATATGTGTGCATATCGAGACATATTTATGATTCCGACTGAACCTCATTTGTTTTCAGCGTCGAATGTGCGGAAAATTTGTGTGGGAATGCCCAATGGGACGTATTTTACCATAACACGAGCCCTTAGAAGAAAACATGTTATTTTATTAGCTGTCTTTCGTTCCGGAAATGGTCCAAAAATATCTTTTGTGTCGGATTATTAGGTATTATGAATGACGCCATTGTTTTTTCTTTTACCTTCGACGAAGTTGGTGAGATAACAAGAATAAAAGTAAAGAATAACCGTGAAGTGACCGCCTAAAAAGCAGGGTAGTGTAAATAATAAAATATTTTGGGACAACTCACAATCTTATTCCAACCTTATTAAATCCATCTGATCTCAAACTAGGCAGAGCCTGTATTATGGCAACAAGAAAACTGATAAACATACATATAGATAAATTACACCCAGAAGCAGAACAATGATCTTGCTCATCACACAAAGATTTGTCCTAGGTGGGTATCGGACCAACAACCTCCGGTTTAGCAGTCAGGGTCACTAACCACTAGACCAACAAGTCAAATAAAGGGTTTTCTGCAAGTTCTTGAAACTATTGTGCTATTTCCTTAATTTCTTAAAGTGTATGAAAGTGTTGGCATTTGGTTAAATGTTTTTCGAGCCCCTTACAAAACAAGTTCAGTGTACGACATCACAGACGCCAACCTTTTTAAGTCTCATCAAAATAAAACTGATCAAGTTTCACAGCGTAAACGGTCGTAAACGCGGGTGTAAACGTAACAGGCAAGATTACGGGTTACTTACGTTGGTTTACGTCGGTTTACGGGCGACGTGGAAAGCGTTTATTCCTCGTTATTTCCATGCTTATTATGAAGAACGGTTGAAGTGTGAACACTAAACGTGGAAACGTTAAAACGTGAAATGTTTTGACTTTTTTTTTTCAACTTGGCTTTTGTTAATTGTAATATTGTAAAGTTTTGTCCAGTTATCTCTATAGTAGTATTACTAGAATGTGTCTTGAGACACAGAAGATAACTAGATAATATATACACGACATTCTAGATACCTAGTATAGGGATGTTGACTGGGTATGAAAAGTTAAAATCTATTTAGTCCGTCAGTTAGATAATAAAAAAATATTAGACACGTATTTTTTCTTTTATCAAAACAATAAAAAATTACAAAGATACACGCTTTAAAGTTTCGGAGTGGGGGCTTATGACACCTCGCCTTGGTAAAAATTGTAGCGAGGAGTGACGTCACGCGAAATTTCCGTTCTCTATATTTTGATATGTTTTTGTTTGCAGGAAAAAAGAAAAAATACGTGTCCAATAAAATTCATTAATCTACCAGGCGGACATTAAAAAAAAATAGGAAACATGCCTATTATAGATACCTAGAATAGTAGTATAGATACCTAGAATGTCGTGTTGGCCTAGCGGTTGAATGATCGGATTTGTGTGCACAAGTTAGCAGGTTCGAAACCATTACAGTCAACCACTAATGTTACTTTCGCAAAGTTATATGTACTTTCTTAATTATTCTAAGACATTGACATTCGGTGAAGGAAAATATCGTGAGGAAACATAGGTTGAACGGATGTGTGTAAACAAGGTTGCAAGTTTCAACCTATTACAGACCAGTACCAATGTAACTTTCTTAAAGTTATATGTACTTTCTTAATCATTATTCTTAGATATTGACAATCGGTGAAGAAAAACATCGTGCGAAAACTTGGATTAATAAAAAAGTAAACTTACCTTTTTGTTGTACTCGCAGCTAAATAAATAAAGAATATTAGGTACTTAGATTCGTTAGTAGTAGCCGTTTTTTTTTACATTAAAAACAAAACCTTTATTTTTTAATATCACACTTGACCTAACACTTTTATCTTATAAGACAATCGAGCGTGAATTATAATACTCATACATGTATCTGTCAAATCTAAATCCACTCATGCGCAACTACATCTTAAACTGCCACGCCCGTTACAATTGCCATGGGAGCAAAGTGTTCTTAATTCAAACAGACACCTATCAGATGCGCAGGAGTCGGTTAGTAATCATTTGTCTGGTGTCAGTAGAACAAAAGAACTGCGGTTCTTTTAAAGGAAATAACGGTATCTATCATTGAGTATTTAGTTTGGATGTTAGTTAAAAAAATAAAAAAAATAAGTTAATATATACCCGTACTCATAATTTTAATAGTTGTGTAATGAGTTTTAGTACCTATTTAAAGTGTATGCACAAAGCTAGACTTCAAAAATCGTAAATAATTTTTGTAATATTTTTTTAGACAATAAAATTGTAGATCACACAATATATTTTTTGTTTTATGCGAGAATGGAACCCGGTGCAAGTCGCCCAGAGAGTCGATAGTAACAATTTTACGGCACAACTAAAATAGTTAAGCCTTGCAGCCAAAGCTGTCAATAAACAATCTTGATCACACGAAAACACTAATAAATACCTAACCCTACTTCCCCCGAACTCATTTAAACCCTAAAACACTCCGTTTCAACTTAGTTATGGTCATAGCGACCTCGTTATAACTTAGGTTACGAACGGCACTTGTAAACTTTAGTATACATTATTGAGACAAACAAGATGGTGTTTAATAAACACTGTATTACTTGGTATCTTAATATGTGTTTTAATATCTTAAACAATTTTGATAAATAAAATGTTTTTTTTTTGTGTACGTTAAGTCAAACACAACGTGTGTGTCCTTCTGAAATTCTATATTTAAATGAAATAATTTATTTATCAAAGTTTGTTTTTTCTCTGTCAAAAAGAGTCTAAAACTAAGCAGGTTTAGTTAAATTATTGTTCCGTATAAATAAGTAAATAATAAAGCATGAAAGTATCATATTTTCGCCGTAATATTATGTTTCCGAGTGTGAAAACAGCTTCAAAAGTATATTGTCAGAATATTAGCAGCAGATATAACGTGGATCACACTTTTGTACCATGTTGGGTCACGTATTGTGCCAGCCTCACGTACTTTACTAGGGATGAGAAAGTATCGGTAAAAGGATAAGTAAAATATCATAAAGTTATTGGACATTTTATACTCAGTGCGTTATTGCAGTCTAAAATAAGTATTAATAGTAAGTTACATTAAAGTTATTTTTATTAAACTTTAAATAGATGACAGATTTATGAATAGTGATTTATGAAGACCAGATTTTGTTTAAATGTATTATTATTCAGTTTATGTACCCCCTATTCAATTTAAATGAAACAATCAATAATAAAAATGGAAAGAACATAATACCACAAATCGTATGTTATGAAAAAAACACACTCTCCGGGGATCGACTCGCCATTTTCATAAACTCGACAAATTTTATAATCTTATGAAAGGATAAAGTAACGCCAACGTAAACCCACCCCATTGATATACTAATGACACATTGTCATAGCCGTAATACTCTAAACTCCGGATAATTTCCCTTGAGCTGATATGTTATGACGTCATAAAACATAATGAATTGTACCCAACGACGATAAATGCCATGCATTTAAATTACAAATGAATTTGTAAAATGTTTTGAATCAGCTTCTGTTTTACTAGGTTTTTTATGTCAATGTAGTTTTAATTTACTGGAAATTGTTTTGTGATTAATGATTTCGATTTAGTGGGCTTTGCAAGCATCAATTGTCACTGGTTATATCGGTATTAACCCATTTGGACCCAAATACAAAGTGCCTGTATTTCATTTGAAATTTCTTTATTTGTAGCTAGATACTCATTTTATAATTAATTATATTACCGTTTAAACTAAACTTAAATCATATTTTCAGTTTATTATGCATTTTTTTTAATCATCGATTTCGATAGAATTTTCTTGAGCACATCTCTAATTACATTTATAACACGTCTTGCAAGCACACATGTGCCGCGCAAATTGTTCGCAAAACATTCCCAAATTTGATGTCATTTACATAATCTTAAATGCAGAGCTGTTTTACCTTCTAATGTTAAAATGTAATTTGAATTATTTGCTTTGTCGAAATTATTTAGATGATTCGAATTTTAGGTCGTAGAATTCCTGTTATCTTATTTTTTTCTACTTTGCATGGTCTATAATGTCTATAATGTCGTGGTGGCCTAGTGGTACAATGAACGGATTTATGTGCACAAGGTTGCAGGTTCGAACCCACTACAG
Source organism: Diachrysia chrysitis (assembly GCA_932294365.1). Classification (NCBI taxonomy): domain Eukaryota; kingdom Metazoa; phylum Arthropoda; class Insecta; order Lepidoptera; family Noctuidae; genus Diachrysia; species Diachrysia chrysitis. The sequence continues at coordinate 9,508,679 of OW028661.1, forward strand.
GCAAGTACCAATGTGACTTTTTCAAAGATATATGTACTTTCTTAATTATTCTAAGACATCATTGACAATCGGTGAAGGAAAACATCGTGAGGAAACCTGGATTCCAAAAATTGGAATCTGAAATCGCCAACCCGCACTGAGCAAGCGTGGTGATCAATGCTCGTTCCTTCTGTATATGAGAAGAGGCCTGTGCCCAGCAGTGGGACATTTATAGGCTGGTATTATTATATATTATTATGGTCTATAAAGCATTGTATAGGTTTTGTCATCTTTTCTATTTTCTTCAGTGGGCTACTTAATTTACAAAGATCTTACTACCAAAAATATTCCCAAACGAAAAATAAATCGTAATTTTGTTTTCTACGTCCTTTGATTTTCCCTAAGTTAAAGCTATCATGGACTTCTGATAGTTATTTCTCAAAAAAATAAAATCAATGACAATTCTTTTACACAACATTACACAAAAGAAATGTAGGTTTTAGGTATACATATATTACTAAAACGAAAGTCACTCTACCCCTGTCAAATTTGACAGCTCGTGTATTGACAGACGGATTGACGGTGTGTCGCTGACATAATGCTAGCGAATTAGATATAAACAGAATCAAAACATTGTTCAAATATCGATATAAATCTTTGGTAGATAGGTATAATTATGTTGCTTTTTTGGGTTAATTTTTTCAAAATTGCCAACGGATCCTCATTTAATTACTAAGCCTCCACTGTCCATCCGTCCTTTCGTCCGTCCATCCGTTCGTCCGTACATCCTTTTGTCCGTCCATCCGTATGTCTGTCAGCTTTATCTCACGAACCGTAAATAAAAATCAAAGAGATTTTTTTTTGCTTAATTTTATTGTCGTACTTCTTGTACGATGGTACGGAACCCTTCATGTTTTAAAGGTTTTTTTCTTTTTCAGGCATTTAAATTGCCTATTCAGCTGTAGTTATTTTTCCTACCCTTATAAATTTGACTTATTTTATACCATTGTTTTGATTAAATATTGCTTTAATACAACATTATAGTATCCCCATCAATACAATTCAATCAAATTTTGTAAACTTTAGCACACCAAAAGCAAAACTTTTAAAATTGCCAAGAGTATTAAAGTATAATATATATATATATATATTACTAGCTGTCCCCCGCGACTTTGTTCGCGTGTTTTAGTTTCAACGGTTTTTCATTTTTGCAACATTTTTCATTTATGCTCCGCTCCTATTGGTCGTAGCGTGATGTTATATAATCTATAGCCTTCCTCAATAAACGGACTATCTAATACAAAAAGATTTTTTCAATTCGAACCAGTAGTTCCTGAGATTAGCGCGTTCAAACAAACAAACAAACAAACTCTTCAGCTTTATAATATTAGTATAGATTTGTGTATGTGCTTGTTATGTAGTAACAATTTTTTTTGAAAAATCTGCAAGAATATCGAAAATTTTATATTCATTTTTGTATAGATTGAAAGGACAAAACTTTCCAGGTCAGCTAGTATAAAATAAAAATTAACTCTTTAAAAATTTTCTTTTCTGTCTGCAATACTAAACGTTCAGAATCAGAGTGAAGTGCAAATTTAAATATTCATAACGGCAAATATGGAAAAATCGTGTCGGAACATTTTCCGTTGAATGAAACAAGCTAGATTCTTAGTTATTTATGAGATGGTACCTAGAAAACGGATATAATTCTGTTTTAAAGAAATATGACGGCGAAATGAAGTGTTATGGTTGAATAATAATTTCTCTTGCTGTTATTCATTTAAATTTTAATGGAAATCTTCTTTGGTGTGTCGCAGTCCATGTACCTACAAAAAGCTGGTTACCTACGGTGCGCAATATTGTGAATCACCCCGCACCGCGCACCGTAAGAAATGGCTTCTGTATAGCGCAGACGTCTCTGCCCCGGTCCATCGCAATACACCGCGAGTTGAACGGTAGGCCTATTCGCTATCTCCAGTTGACAACCAAGCGATGTTTACTAGATAAAAATAACAGTAACAACGCAATTTTAATATCGGCTAAAGTCGGTGACCAACTGCGTTGTAGTAGATCTCGTTAGTTATCGACGTCAGACAATACGAAATTTGTGTTTTCACAGTGTTTTTCATAAAGCAATTATCGCTTTTGTTAAGAACCGCCATGTAGCGAATAACCCTGCTGGTTAAAATTGGGTTTATGATGATGATGATGCATGATTTACTGCGGCAGTGCGTAGCTGTCCATGGTGGTCGTCCGCGCGGCTTCATATCGATATCAAGCACCGCAGGAAGCCGGCTAAAATTTTACGTTTAAATATTAACACCGAATGAAAGTAATGATGTAAGACCAAAATTAATGGTTGACTATCGGTTCTATGCTCAGCCGTGAGATAACAAGGACCATATTATTATAATAAATGGTTAATAATGGAATATATTTGAAACAAAAACATCTGCAAATAATAGTTTGTGGTTATCTTTAAACCTGTTATTTATTTTTGTCATATTACTAAATAATATAAAGTTCTTTTAAATAATAAATAAATAATACTAGCCAATAAATGGGTCCCATTGGTGGGTACAGGTCTCTTCTCATAAACGAGCATTTATCAACACGCTTCCTTATTGCGGGTTGGCGGTATCAGAATCCAATTTTTGGAATCCAGGTTTCCTCACGATGTTATCTTCACTGATTGTCAATGATTTTATGATTTTATAGAATAATTAAGAAGAAGAGTCGTGAGTTCGACTCGCAACACCACCGCCGCCGCGTCAGCTCATGATTAGGGACACCTATTGAGTCTGAAACTAGTCGGGGATCCCAAGAATATACGCGAGTAAACCGTTTTGTTTTAAATAATTATGAATATTCCTCACGAAAATTATTATACAAATAATTAAGAGCGTACATATAACTTTGAAAAAGTCACATTGGTATTTGCCTGTAATGGGTTCAAACTTTGTGCACACAAATCCGTTCATTGAACCACTAAGCCACGACGACATAAACACAAGTTCTTTTACATGAAAAAAAATATAATTATGGGCATTTTCACAATATCAATACCTTACAAGTAAATACAACACGCATAAAGCCCTGATCGTGAATAAATATTACACAACAATATAGTTATTAAAAATTCTGTTACTATCTCAAAGCTGACTCAATCTTTTGAAGTCAAAGGAATGTTCGAAGAAACTTATTATCTTTGTGAACACGATATTTTAAGAAAAGAATAAAAAGATACCCGTGTTATAGTCGGGTACATGTTAGATACTATACTCGCTTACATTTATATGTATAAAAGTTACTTTTTACTTTAAAAACGGCAATTAATATTTATTGAGCTGCTTTACTCTGATATTACCAACTAGCTGTCCCCCGCGACTTTGTTCGCGTGTTTTAGTTTCAAAGGTTTTTCATTTTTGCAACATTTTTCATTAATGCTCCGCTCCTATTGGTCGTAGCGTGATGTTATATAGCCTATAGCCTTCCTCAATAAACGGACTATCCAATACAAAAAGAATTTTTCAATTCGAACCAGTAGTTCCTGAGATTAGCGCGTTCAAACAAACAAACAAACAAACAAACAAACTCTTCAGCTTTATAATATTGAGTATAGATTTATGGAGTTTCTTGCCGGTTCTTCTCCATAAAAGTGACATTTTGGAACCGCGCAACTAGAGTCATTTAACGTTCTGAAAGTGCCTGAAAGGGCCTACTCGAAATAAAAATATCTTGATTTTGTTTTATTTTTTTATTTTGATAAAAATAAATATATTTTTTAATATATAACCTAGAGCTCACTGTTATGGTTATGTACCTGAGGGTCGCTATCTGGACTCTATTACTAAGCCTAAATTCTCCATCCGTCTGTATCTCATTTACTGTAATAAGTAGACAGTTGAATTATCACAGAGTGTGCATGTCTATTGCCAAAACCACAAAAAAAAACAACATGGCCGCCACCAGATTAAAAACAAATGCGATCACACCAACATTTTGCGTGCTGTTTTACAGAAGTATTTAAAAAGTACAAACTGTTTACACTTTTACAATGGTACAGAACCTTTTTTATTATTTTAATTATTTGCTACGCATTAAAGCATGCGGAGCGAATATTTGTAATTAAATACAAATAATAGAAATAAAAACTTAAACCTCAGGCAGGACTCGAACCTGCGACCACTGGCGCGTCAAGCCAGTAGTGTATTTAATTACAGAACCTTTTTTATAAAACAAAATGAAAATGTCAACAAAAAGTGTTATAAATATAAATGTTCGTCCTTGCAATAAGGAATAATTATAACAAAAAAATAATTATCCGATTTGTTGGAATTGTTCGGGAATAATGGCGTGACCAAGGGAAATCGGGATTCTTTTTTATATTCCTTCTGCCTAGCCTTTTCCCAAGCTATCTTGGGATCAACTTCCAGTCTTACCGGATTCAGCTGAATAACATGGAGACTGCATATCTGACCTCCACAACCCATTTTACTGGGTAACACAGTATCACAAATTAAGACTGGTTGTCAGAATTGTAATGACTAAACTACTTATTTTTGTATAATACTAGCTGCCCCCCCGGCTTTGCACCTGTGATGTGAGATTTTCAAAACAATTATTTTTCTTTTAAAAAATCTTTTTCAAGACAATAAAAAAAGAATTAGCGAAATTGTTCCATCTGTTCACGCGTGATGCGATGACCAAGGGAAATAGAGATTCATTTTTTATAGATAAAAGCTGTCCCCCGCGACTTTGTTCGCGTGTTTTAGTTTCAACGGTTTTTCATTTTTGCAACATTTTTCATTTATGCTCCGCTCCTATTGGTCGTAGCGCGATGTTATATAGCCTATAGCCTTCCTCTATAAACGAACTATCCAATATAAAAATAATTTTTCAATTCGAACCAGTAGTTCCTGAGATTAGCGCGTTCAAACAAACAACCAAACTCTTCAGCTGTATAATATTAGTATAGATTAATATTCTTCTCAAATGTAATACCTAAATATAAATTATACTTGAATCTTATAACAGACCATGTGGGTGCATAATGATCATAAAACAACAAAATATTAACCAGAAAACTACAGTTAAGTTTTGTAATATTTTAATCAAGTTAAAAGCATAGCTGATATCGGATATGTTCGTACATTGAGTTATTATTTGGGCGTTCCTCCTGGAGGCGAAATGTGTTGGATAGACACGATTTATTTAAATTAATATTGTTATCAATATTTTTTATAGAGCTGAGAATAAGTAGTGGATTTGTTATTAGATTTTGTAAATAAGTTTAAAAGAAAGGAATGAGTGCGTATCGAAATAAAATAATTTAATTCTAAGTTACCTATGTCGTTCTCGGATACTTTTAGGGTTCCTTGCCCAAATGATGCCAATGGGGCCTATTACTAAGACTCCGCAGTAAGCCAGTATGTCTGTTCGTCCGTCCGTCTGTCTGTCTGTCAGCAGGCTCATGAATCGTAATGTAATATGTAAAGTTTTGAAATTTTCACAGACTGTGTTTTGTTGCCGCTATATTAACAAACAATAAACAAATTAAAATTTAAAGGGGATACCTATGCAATAGATGTGCTTCTTTCTTGATCTTTTTGCTTGATAATACGAAATAAATCGGGACGATTTTACGGAACCCTGCACGCGTGAGTCCAACTCGAACATTTCCGGTATTTTATTGGCCGATATTTTTTTATTATGATGTGCAATATTCAACAGTTAAGACAGTGTAATTAAACAAATAAGCACATAAAAAAATCGAGTATACGCCCAATTGTCGAATTCACACTCTGCAATCAATTCCATTAAATTTTAAAGATACTACGATGACTGGACATGCGTCTACTAATATTAAATGCATCGGCATCTCCATCAAACCTTTAATCAACAAAAAAAAAACAAAATAGGTTCAAACAGTAGCCGACTAACCGCTTTCGGTTCTGGCCTATCATTTGAGGCTACAAATCACGCCCACAATATTATTTATAGGCTAAAACAACCTGATGTCTTAATACACGCCACACTTTAATTATATTAGTATTGTCTATTAATAAAATGTTGACGTATTAATTATGTATGTGGGTGGGGTTTTGTGTTTCAAGCAATGTACCTTGATGCATTATGATTCGTTTAAAGTAACGGCTATTCGCGCCATCGCGTTATCGCGATTAAAATATAAGTGTCAAGACGCTGTATTTGAACAATAAGCACATAATTATTTAAAACAAAGCTGTTTACTCACGCATATTCTCGGGATCGCCCGACTAGTTTCAGACTCAATAGGAGTCCTTAATCATGAGCTGAAGCGGCGGTGGTGTCGCGATTCGCAGTTCGACTTGCGGGAGTAAACCGTTTTGTTTTAAATAATTATGAATACTCCTCACGAAAGTTATTATAAAAAAACTTACATATTTCTTATGGCCGGAGATATCGCTGACAAAAGTACAACAAAAAAAAACATACACGCGAATTCAGAACCTCCCTCTTTTGAAGACATTTAAAAACTAATAATATCTTTTAATTCGCAGGAAATCAAAGGAAAGATGACCGTTTCTATTGTGATAGTGCTAATTAATTTCTGTCAAGAACTTTTTCTTTACTAATTAGCACTTAATTACATTATCAGTCTTTTTACCTCACTAACACTCCACCGTATCGAAGCAAGCGACACCTATCGGAAGATCATCAAAACACTTTTACGACGAACTTATCTCGAACTACCCGCAACTTTTATATCTATTCCTTAAATCCATTAACCGTTTCTTGTACTATAAATTACTCGAAAAAATATCGAGTAATCAATGTCAGTGAAATAAAAAGGTTGTACATGCATTTAATAATAGTAAAGTTTATGGCTAATGAGGAATTTATTGTAACGACCTTTTTAAATTCGAATTTTAACGGTCTGAAGTTTTGTTTTAGTTTATTTAGAGTTCCGTATCCAAGGGTGCTAACGGAAACTTGATATGAGGATGACTGCACGGATAGCCGAGTGGTATAGGTCACCACGCCAATTACCACTGTGCGTGGACGGGCCGCGGGTTCGATCCCCGCATGGGACAAGCATTTATGTGATCCACAAATGCTTGTTCCAAGTCTGGGTGTTCTTTGTGCATGTGATTTGAATGTTTGTAAAACCCCCCGCGACACAAGGATTAATTTCCTTAGTGCGGGAGTCGTTATAAAAAAAAAAAAAAAAAAAAGTGAACCTATATTATATAAGCCTCCACTCCTACTGTCTGTCCCTCTTTTTATTCTGTCAACAGGTTCTATCGTATAAATTGTAATCTGCAAATTAAAATTCTCTCAGACCAAGTCTATAGCCGCTATAAAATAAAAAATCAAAGAATAAAATTTGACGACTTCATAAACCCACAATGCAAATAAAAAAACAAAGTAGTTTATTTAACAAAAGTATTTAAAAATTACAGTGTCAAATGTTGTATTCAGCGATATCCGATAAAATGGAAGCCATCCCCAACATAGGTTGGGAAACAGTTAGGAAGAAGTAGAAAGTATTATATCTGTACAATGATAAGGAACCCTTCGAGTGAAAGCACGACGCAATTTTTGATTCATTGATCGAGATTGACTACTGTATAGCAAAAATACTATAACCTCAAATAGTGTATCTTTCGAAATCATTTCTGAGGTTAACTCAAATTAATGTACCTAACACATTGAAATAAAATTAATTTTAACGGATTGCCGTAAAAATTGTTTAGTAAAATAATATAGTTTTTAAATCATAAATTACAATCGTATTACTTTTCCCATGATCATGAATTATCACAAAATATATGGAGTCAGAGTGTGATTATTAACCCTTCATTGCTGATGAGAATAATAAGCGTTTTAATAGAAGTCGCAAGGTATATTATTACACCCGTTTTATACAGTTTTGTATCTTATCAATAAATAAATGTGGACAACATCACATACATTGCTCTGAACCCAAAGTAAGTAGCTAAAGCACTTGTGTTATGGAATTCAGAGACAACGAAGGTACCACAAACACCCAGACCCGAGACAATGTAGAAAAGTTGTTTTCTACATTGACCCAGCCGGGGATCGAACCCGGGACCTCAGAGCTGGCGACACCTTGAAACCGGTGTGTACGCCACTCGACCACGGAGGTCGTCTTACTAAAACTTATACATTACTTTTCTACTAGAAATAAACTTGTTGTTGATGAAACGAATGTGGCATGCACGATAAATACAATTTATACATATTTTCGTATTTTGTATCGTTTAAGTAATATTGAAGCATGATAAAAAATATTAACCATATATATTTAAATTTTATGTTCATAACAAATAAATAGATAATATTTTTGATAATCTTACCAAATTCAAATCCAAACATTTCCTTGATTTAATTATGGTTACTAGAAATTCAATTAGTATTTTAGTACAGTTTTATATAAAATTAATCAAAAAATTTGATTATTTAAAGTTTAATTCATAACCCTTTTATACCCGGTCAAATAGTCCCAAGTGCCAGCAGTTACAGGTTAACTCTTCTTATAATATTAATGGGAATTAATGGTGTCGTGTTGTGTTCTAAGATATTTATGGGGCCGTCGACTTAATGGTGAATGTTTCATTCCTATGATTATGCAACGTTGTTTATTGGTTTATATGGGATATTAATGTTGAGATGTTGAGATTACAGTTCGCGCGTAGTTTTGATGTAGTTTTGTAGAGTAGCTGTTGCCCGCGGCTTAGCCCGTGTGGGTGTCTGTTATCGCGGCAAAAAGTAGCCTTAATTATTTAGGAATATTGACGGTTTACTCACGTGCAATTTCGGGATCAACTGTCTAATCAGGCGATCCCAAACAAGAAAAAAAACAGAGTTACATTTGCATTTGTAACCTTATTATATTAAGCGTAAAAATAATTGGTTTTTAAATATTTTAGATTGTTTATTTGTCATCTTTTTCTGTCCTAGCCTATTTCCAAGCTATGTTGGGGTCGGCCTACGTCTTACCAGATTCAGCTGAACACCGCATATCATCTTTTTTGTCGGTTAAACTTTATAACTCACACTTAGCCACGAGCCCCTCAAGTTGTCAGTATACTTGTAATCAATAAAATATATTTATTAAAATTCATATTTTAGGTACCTATGAGTGGACCGATTTTATGGCGATCAAATTAAAATAGTACATAATATTATTATTATAATTAAAAATGATTTAATTAGCTATTGATTGAATAATGTACAGAAGGAACGTAGGCCTTTGTCGTCAGTGTGATAGTTTAGGTTCAATTCAATTATAAATTGTAATAATTGTTGTAATAATTTAAATCGCCAGCACCATTAAACAAAAACAATAACAAAAAGATTTATTCCTTATTGAAAGAAATGAATAATTATTATTAGAACGTAAATTCCTAAACCATTGATTTACAAGGCAATTTTTGTAAAGCAACAAACGGTGGGTCTGACCATATGATTGACCCCTTGGTCAATGACCCCGGGTGACTATTCCCATTTTATTGGGTAATTATTTTGTCCCGTGATTTATTTAGACGACACGCGACGTTAGACTCATGAGGCTAGTTAGTCTCGGATTGTAATAACGTAGATAAGTAGTTAAATAAACGGTTAGGGAGAAACAAAATATTTTTTTTGTAGTAATACTAATAATATCACGGGACAACTCACTCACGGCCATCTGATGCTAAACTAGGCAGAGCCTACACCCAGACAACTGATAAACATACTTATATATTTACAAATACATACAAATTATAGATAAATTTCACCCAGCCACAGAACAAATGATCGTGGTCATCACACAAAGATCTGTCCTGGGCGGGAATCGAACCTACGACCTCCGGTTTAGCAGACAGGGTCACTTACCACTAGACCAAATACCAAAAGGCCCGTCCGTAGTGTTATTGTAAAAGTAACCAGCTAAGGGCGAGTCCGATTTGAGCATGAATGGTTCCGTACCATTTTAAGGAGCCCCTTAAATATTATTTGTTATATAAAGAAATAGATACACACTTTGTAAAAAATTTAAACTCTCTAGCGGTTATGGTTCATGGGATACAGCCCGCTGACAGTCGGAGTAATAGGGTCCACAGGGTCTGTTGGTTGACGAAACCCTAAAAGAAAACTAAGTATAAATAATTAAAATAGAAATGTAAAATGGTACCTATGTAATCATGAAGTGATTTGATTAAATTGTATTTATTTATACCCACATAAAAAAGCCATTAAATATTCATTGCTATTTATTAGTGTTTGTTTATACTTTTTTCTGTAAATATTTTAACAAAAACTATAAATCTTTTAGAAATTTCTAATTAACCGTACCTTTTGCAAATTGTTTAATAATATTTTTTAGCTACCATGCTATCGTTAGATAAATCAAATTAGTTAAAAAGTCATATCCAATCCAAGTCATCATAATTCAGATAAAACAGGATCAAAGCCGCTTAACTAGTTGGTCTCAATAAAACTCGGCAAGTTAATAGCCTTACGTGGTCTATCGGTCTTTATTACGTTTTATTCCACGGAATTAAATAGACATTATGAATGGGATGTAAATCAAGAGGTTTTGTTACTATAGTTGATAACAGATGGCGCTTTAAGATATTTTTTTTAAATATATTTTTACCACTGTCTCAAATGTTAGATCTGTGTATTTGCTTGTGGTGGCACCGTAACCCCCGAAAATGAGGAACAGATTAAGTTAAGGAATTATTTTTTATTTTTTATTATTATATTATATATTTTTTTTATTACGGCCGAAATTAAACAAACATAAAGATTAAAACCTTAAAAAAGTACAACTAAGTAAAGTTTAACTATAATTAGGTTATTTAAGATACTTAATCCGCATTATCCACCTTAACTGCTAAACGATAGTTACGAACCAAATATCGATAAACGTTAACACCTCGATAAAACGAACGTCCCTACGATACAATACCCCATTATTCCTTATCACCCTTAAACATGAATTACCGCTTCAGTTAATACCCATCTTAAATATATCGAGCACTTTATTTTGGCAATTAAACGTTCATATTTTCAAATTAAGGATACCATAGGTGTTCGTAAATCCACGAATAATCGTAGATTCAGGGTGTTTTTGGGGTAGGGAAATTATCACCGAATTCGTGCTCTGTCCAAGGTATAGGATATCAGCGATAAATAGGTACATTGTACAAGAAATGTTAAAAGTATAAGTAATGTTTTTTTATACACCTAATAATAGTTTTTTCATACCTTATTGAGACTGACCATCTGCACAGAAGATATGCAAAATGCAATGTGCAAAATGTATGCGCAAATACAGCTCGCACTCTCAACTTTATCATTTTCATAGTTCGACGAGAAGGTAATTGGAAGTAGTCGGGGACTGAATGGAGGAACCTGCTTTTCGGGATACGAAGGATCTTCTCGCCATGATCATGTTTGTCGCGTATCCATAAGTCCTTTTTTTCTTTTATTCTCTTGTCCATTATAATCGCTATCAGCTTGTGCATTGCAGTTCAGTAAATCATGATAAATTGACACTTTTAATACGTTTTCGGTGTATAATCTATTTGTGGATTAAAAACGTTTAACAACCTTGTTTTTCAAATATTACTCTGTTTTGTGTTCTGTTTTTAGATTCAAATATTGTTTACCTTTTTGGCTTTGAGATTTTTTGCTGCAGATACTAGCTGGAGCTACTGGAGTTTAAAATTATAATTGTTTTAGTGTGTTCTATAACACCATTAGCAAACTGCAAAGGAAACATTGTGAGTAAGCTTGGGTTCCAAAAAATTGGAATAGGAAATCGCTACCCGCAAGTAAGCGTGGTGATCAGTGCTTGTTGCTTCTCTACATGAGAAGAGGCTTGTACCCAGCAGGGGGAGGATTTTATAGGCCGGTATTATTTATTATTTATATACAAATAAATTGTTAGAGTTAGATTTAGTTCTAAAAAGAATAAATAATTAATATCAGTTCATAGACAGTTTATCCGTTGCTTAAACTATTCTGCATGCTAATATTTCAAACATTTATAAATTAACTAAATTCCCATCCATTTTACACCTTACAATACAAAGAGAAGTACCTAAAGCAAGCAATTGTTCAACCGATAGCTTTGTCCTTTAATAAGGTATAAAATATTTATTTCAATAAAAATAAAACAGACCCTTTTGTTCTGTAAATTTCGAAAAACAAGCAAAGTTCTGAATGCTCACTGTTGGCATACAAGCGTATGAATGGAAATGAAAAAATAATAATAAATTTTTCATTCTCCAATTAATATAGCAGCGCAACACTTTTTCCGGTGGTTAATAAAGAAAATTCCTGTATCGTAGTTAATTAAAATTGCTTGATGAGTGTGTTGACAGTGTAAGCGATTATTTAAAAAGCTAAGGGGCCAATTTGTTTTTAAAAGCGTTCTTTGGCGTTGAATAAAGAGTCCCTAGTGTCTAGCATCACTTTTAAATGCCATTCGTCCGAGTTATAAAAACGTTGTTTTTTATAGTTTTGTATCATGCTTATTCTCTGTTAGTCTTAACGATCTTGTGCAAAAGCGTATTGCTACAAAGCCTTCTAATTGCCAGACATTTTTGCAAAGCATTCCATCATTATCATTCATGGAGACCGCGTATGGGCAAACGTAGTGTAGGACGCCCTGCGGTACGATGGGTCGATGATTTCAAGAAGGTGGCTGGCAGCGGATGGATGCGGTCTGCTCAGGACCGGGATGGTTGGCGTTCTTTAGAGCAGGCTTACGTTCAGCAGTGGACGGCAATTGGCTGATATGAATTGTCATTCCTATGCCTTCTGTCTCCTTTGAACTCTTCTTTACCACCATCATTATTGACTTTATCTTCTGCTGGATTTAGGTTTTTTCTAATTTGCGCTTTAACGATTGGTCTTCAACCTTCCACATCAAATCCAACCTACCTTCCTTTTTCAGGTCATGGGCCCATCAAATAATCATTATTGACATCATTACAGTCTAAATTTCAAAATTGCTATCTCTAACACCCCAACCCATTTCAAACATAGCATGGCAAGGGCGTCCGTACGCTTTATTGAATTTCTGTTAAATTCCTAACACATGCCAGGATGCGGGTTCACAGTTTTAATTCATAAAAGCACCGACACGGCTGAAGGTAATATACTGGTTTTGTGCAGGATACTTTAAAATTATGAGCTAAATGAATTTAAAATATGGCAGGATTTTATAAGGAGAATTTTTTGTACAACGAAGCATCGTCATTTGTTTCGTTTCATTAAATTATGAATAAATGCCACATTATAAGATATTCTTTATATTTGTCTGTTGTGGTGGCATAGCTGTTCCACAAACGAAAATAGTAGGTATGCACAAAGTTGCAGGTTCAAACCCACCACAGGCCAAATACCAATGTGACTTTTTCATTTTTTTTATATGTTTTCTTAATTAATCTAGGACACCATTGACAAACGGTGAAGGAAAACGTGAGGAAACTTGAATTCCAAAAATTTGAATCTAAAATCGCCAACCCGGAAGTGAGCAAGCGTGGTTCAATACTCGTGCCTTCTCTAAATGAGAAGAGGCCTGTTTCCAGCAGTGGGACCTTTATAGGCCGGTATTATTATTATAAAATGTTTTATTTAATTAAACGGATTCAATATTACTGAATATCATTTCTTGAACGTAAAAGATGTTCTACATATTAGTAATTATTGACTGTTCTCAAATACCTATAGCCCCGTTCAAAGGTACCTAAATTCCTAAACTACAGTATGGTATTAAATTATTGTGGCCATATCGTAAACCCAGAACGTTCTAGCGATACAATATTTATTTTATAAAGTCTGTAAATGCACTAGGTAGGATTAACGTTGAGTTTGTGTACAATAAAACTATCATAGTAGCTTTGTGGGTAAACCCCAAATTTACATAATGTCATTATTTTAATAGTGAATATTCTAAAAATAATACATAGAAGTAAAATAAACTGAGTATGTGCAATAATGACTAATTAGTATATGTAATATACAGGGTGTAACCAAAAGGTAATAACAATCCAAAAAGGGTGAAGAGTACATATGGTATAGTTTACAAAATTTCAGCTCAAAATGAGTTAATTAAATAATGGATATCCAATTTTTTGCATCAATTATTCGACACAAAAAATCATAACAAGACCGCTGGAGATCAATTAATTATTAAACTCATTTTGAGTAGATATTTTGTAAACTGATGAACCTTTCGGTAACAACTTGTATATTCACCTAAAAAAATACAGATAAAAAGTAAAAAAAAAGGTTATCAACCGCTGCGTCTCTACCGCTTAGTGCGTCGCGTATATTTTTTCACGTTCCTCGTCTGCGGTCGTAACAACAACTAATTGCTTTCGGAAACGCTTTATGTGATCGTATTTCACCTGAAAAAATGATTTATTCTATACAACTGGATTTTCTTTGTCGCCTTTTCGTACTAAACAACGTGAAACTGATTTTGTTTTTTGTCATTTACAGTCTAATAGAGTAAAAAGTATCTTTTTCATGTAAGGGGTAGCTTTTGGAGATGCACTTGGAACCTAGAATAATTTATTTTAATCAGTAAAACTTATCCCATCGTATGATAACTATAAACAGATTTGCGAATGAACAACTGTCAAAAATCAATGATAGCTGGTACCAAATCATAAAAAAAGTACTGTATATAATACTAATGATTATGAACCTTCCCTGTAATGTGCATAATTATGTTAGTAACACTAATATTGAGAACAGAACAACAAACTATTTGGATCATTCACGTTCACCAAACACGAAACGTAAACTTAACATAGCCGTACATCGTAACATTGTAAGACATGTTGGCTTGCACATAAACTGCACGTACACTGCAGTGCAAACAACATCGGTTAATCCAGAGCCCGATCATCGAGTGGGCTTCCCGGCGTGCAACTATCTGGAACTACGCCAGTTCTATTATCTTGTAATGTTACAGTTTGAATGCTATACACTGTACGTTGATGGCCTTTAGTGGGCAGGTGGGAACTTTATTTTGCTCGTAAGTGTATTGGGGTTAGCTTTTATGGATGTGCGTTAGCGAGCCGACGATGTTGATGTTGATGGCTATTATGCATGGCTTTAATGATTTGGCTTCAAACTACGGTCGTGACAGTTAAAACCTTAAAGTAAACATAGACATGCATAGACTGCGCGCATCGCTAGTAGCCAATAGTGCTGAGCGTAAGCTAACTTTTAGCTAAATGTACTACGCTCGTTTACTGATTTAAGTGATTTTTTGTGCGACGACAGACGTTTGTGCGAAAATATTGACGGTTCCGAAATAATAAGGATAATAAATTAGGTTCTAAGATAGTTTTAATAAAACGGCGCACTCTGTTTTGACACTTATTTTACGACTTTACCTCTTCGTACTGGTGCTTACAGTTCATGCTTGATATGCGCACTTTATAGTTTACTTATTTTTTCTCCAAGGTTAAAACATAGAATATTTATTATCACCTCATTTTAATTTCATATAAGAACTTAGTAGCGCGAAAATACCTTGATAGGTTCGATAAATCAATTTCTATAACGTTACGCTTATATCGCCTAACAAAATGTAGACTCTTGGATAGCTATGTTAAGGTATCGCTGGGAGACAAGAGACCTTTACTTAGCAGTAAGACAACATATATATATATATAATAAAAAAAAGGAAAGTCATTACAAAAACATAATAACAGATCTACGCTGAACAAAGTCACTTTAAATTTCTAAGAAAACATTGGAACCATACTTCAAGAGTTTACTTCCAACTCAAACTGCAAAGACAAACATTTCGGGACAAGATAGATGACCTCAAAGGTCAAAAAGTACAAGGAACCTCACTTGGGAGGGGAAGTGAGGAAATGGCTGCGGGTTCCGGTTAGCGAGCGATGTGTAAAAATCATTAGGGCGTTAATTTTTGTAGGATGTTTAGGGGTTGAAATGTTTTAGGTTTATATTTGGGGAAGATTATACTCAAAGTAGAATTATTGCAGGAAATGGTGGAGTTTACTGGTAAATGTTACGGGTATTTTAGTCCATGACATATGAAGTGAGTTCTTTTGTATGGAAAACATTCGAGCGAATACGCGCACCTTCAAGTGTGGTAATGTATTTACAAATGATTATGCGTTTTTTGCTTTATTCGGGTCAGTTGCTTCTTCTATCTCTGTCCATTGCTGAGATTGCGAATCAATATAACCACCCCTGCAACCACATCTTGCGAACTTTTGTAAAAACCTTACTAATATTATAAATGCGAAAGTAACTCTGTCTGTCTGTCGCACTTTTAAGTTAAAACTACTAAACTGATTAAAATTAAATTTAGTACACAGATAGTCTGATACACAGATAGCCTGAGAAAGGACATAGGCTTCTTTTTGCCGCGATAAACGACATCCACGCTGGCGCAGTCGCGGAAAACTACTATAGTTTTAAGTCCGGGATAAGATTGCACCACATTTTACGATTTGTAGCCCAAACATTGTTTCATATATCGATCACCGGTGCAAAGTCCATTATTGAAAAATATGGAAAATGAACATAAGTTTATTTTTAGTATAATATGTATAATATTATTAATATTCAAGTTATCCAACAGAACAAAAATTCCCTACTGACCGAATTCCCCAAAATACGTAGTACCTGAAACAAGACTAAATTTTGAAGATACTGGCTAATATGGAACCCTCTGAGCATACTCCTAACTTACCGTGAGGGTCATTCAGTATATTCAAACCAGGGGAATAGTTGTGTACTGATGCGTTAACCAAGAACACTTCAGTGGAAACTGGAGCATTGTTCTCGGTAGAACGGTTTATGTTGCGCTACAATGGAAATATGGACTCAAATTGTGCATATTTTATTTATCTCAGTAAGTTCCTTGTTATTTACGTGGTTGAGTTTGATGTAAAGGTGGGTATTTTGTTACTTAAGGAAAAGTACGTCTTCGTTTATTATGGATGCGACTGGCAAGAGACAAGTGAGTGGCATAACAAAGAGATGCCCAGCTGTGGGTTATATAAGGCAGAAGAAGATGATGATGACGTCTTCATCACAGCTGTGCGTAGAAGCAGTCTAGTTTGTACTTATTTGCACAATAACATTTCGTAAGACATTCGACAGTTTTAAGCACCAATAAAATATAAAAGTAAAATAGAAAACGGTTTTGAACACACCACCAAGATTCCCCTAAAAAACTTCAAATAGATATTTATTACACACACACTATGACACTTTACTAAATATTAAAAAAAAGTTTAAAAAAAGTTTGTTCATGTATTACTTGCGTTGCTGAATGGCAGAGCAGGAATCGACATATCGGTGTATGTACGAGTGCCATTATTTTAATAAGGAGCATACAGTGTTGTATTTGCATTTCCATACACCTGTATTCCCTGGAATTTCACGCAACGTTACACAGCCACGGTTCGCAACAGATTGTAAAGTCCCCATACAGTCATAATGGGTGAAATGTGCCGTTTATCGGGCATAATTCCAAATTCAGGTTACGATATGATAATATTTTCAGATGTAAATATGGACATATTACTTTTAAATACCAAATAAAAAACAAATAACAATAGATGATTACTAAACTGATCATGAACATATTTCAGAACTTAACTTTTTGTTTTTAAAATAGTATATTGCTTTTGTTTCCTTTCAAGTTCTTAATAAATGTTTTTGATATCAATAGGCAATTTTAAACGAAAATCAACTTTAACTCAGTCTTCCAGTGAATTGGGTTTATGAAGAAAATGGTGTTTGATTGCCTCGAAACTAAGATATACTTACACAATTTAATTAACAGCAGTACATTATGACCGTTCAACAGACTTAAGCTTCTAATATTGATTGATGTCGGTTCCTGACAAATCTGAACAGTTCCTGCGTTAAGCTTTGTTATATACTTAAACCACTCAAATAGGATAGAGGTATGAATTGATGAGTACTGATCGCTACTTGGAAGAAACTCTTTTTTTTTCCGCCATCTGACAGAAATAGCTCATGTTACACGTATTTATTGAGACGTAGACGTCTTGGCTAATTGACAAGGGGTTGACCTTGCGGGATAAATCGAAATACTGTGGTTTAACTGTATGAAACTTATCTTCCCAACTCAATCAACCCTCCCATATATTGTATGCATACAAAACATTTGTACATACAATATTTTCACAACATTGGCAAAGAAAAAAAAATAAAAGCTTTTGCGGTTGAAAATAAACCAGAGCACATCTGGTACTAAGTCACTGGAAGTGGCTGGAAACTGCGTCGCGTCCAACACTGAATGCACCGGATGTTGGTCGATTAGCAGGTGAAAAGGCAGCAGTAAATTATTGTGCTCTTACAAAAGAAGAACACGATGATTTTATCTTTACAGTAACTCCAAAATTATTTTTGGAAATTTGAGAATTTTTTGTACTTTGTTCAGAAGAAAAAGTTTTGCTTGATAATCACCGTTTGGTTAGGTTTAGGACTGTTTGAAAACGAGATAGGAAACATATGGTGCTTTCGCAGAACGCAAAGGTCGCGATATGAAATAGTTAGTGACCATGATGTATGTCAATAAAAGACGTTTGCGCTAAAACTGCTGAACGGATTTGGACGAAAGTAGACAGAGTTTTATATAAACATAATTCTTGAATACTGTTATTCCTAATAGGTCTTTAAAAATTAACAATGCGGGAAGCAGCTAAAGGTACACAAAATAACCTTTAAACAAAATTTATTTTGCAACCTATTATTATGTACTGGTTAAGCCACAGAATCTAATTTTAGAGTTCCAAAAAGTAATTCTATCAGAATCCTTGTTAGAAGGGTGTAGATTAGAGTCTGCGACTGACATGTGTCCCTTTCAGGCTTTCAAATGAACTTTATAATTTACTTTTTTTTTGTTCTGAGAAAATTTCCCAATATACCTGGTAAATGGATTTATTCTCACTTTTTTTACAAACATTACAATAGGTAAAAAGGTCTGCCTTTTCTCTGACCTTCGGGGAATTTAAACAGATGTAATGTTTTAGCAAAAAGTATTTTCATTTAAAAGTTGTTATATTGGACTTTTGCCGTCTGATTAATTTTGAATTTGGGAGCATGCGTGTATGTACGTAGTTGTTTTCTACTAAATTAATTAGTTTAAAAGCATCGACAATCAGACATATAGGAATTCAAAATAGGAGTATATTAGGTATAGGGCTAGGAAAGTTTTTTTTTCATTTTTCATTTAAAGACATGCTATTTTTCTGTTCAATGTATATCAAGTATAGGTTCATAGTTCCCAAACACCAAAAAATCGAATGTTTACTTTTCCTAAAACAGTTTTTTTACGGTTAATCTTCAACTCGTAAATAACACTACGAGATTTTCTGACTAAGTGCTGCAATTTATTAATCTCTGAAACAAATGGGGCGATTTGCTGAAGTTTTTCTTGGTAGGTTAAACAGTTCCCTTTATTTATATTTAAGAGGATTTATGAGATAAGAGACTAGTTTAATTAGTCAGTTGTTCGCGAGGGGAGAACGTTGTCGCTTGTGACCTTATGAAATGTAAAGGATAATGCTCCAACATTAACGGGAAAAATCGAAAACTTGATTAAGGATCCATAAGCACCAGAACGCATTATTACTAGTGTAAGTACGTCGTACCTGGAAATATTATATCTTAAAAAAAATATTTTAGATGCAGTTCGAAATTGTTGGTTCTTCTTAATTTGGCCTAATTCAATGCTTGTACGTATATGATGTTTATTATGTCTTTCTCCAACTACACTCAAATAACACATACAAACATACATAGGTACTATACTATACTTGTTGTTTTTTTATCAGAAATTGTATGTTGCAAATATGGTGGCCGAAAAGTACAATCACCAAAAATCTACTTTATTCTGAATTTAAACCTTATTTTATCATAATCAAGTTATATTAATAAAAAAATATACACTATTATTATATTATACACAATACAAAATTTTCTTCAAACATGAAACGTATTAAATCCTCACCTGTCCACATTTCGTCACGTACAGAAAACAGCATGGATTCCTGTTGTCAAACATGTAACGTGGAAGCGAGACACCATTAGCGCAGTGCAGAGCGCCATCTCGCTCCCAAAATGGCAACACTCCTGCTTTGAAAGCTCATAGTACAAATTGGACTTACATTGTGTACTGAAGCTGTTTAAGCGGCGTTGGAAGGATTACATCACTAGTCCTGCACCTGAGACACGACTGCGGTACAGGAGGTCGCCAAGCTGATTGTCAAATATGGATAAGGCAATGCTTAGGTAGTGGTTTGAGACAGTTGCGGCCTCTGATTTATAATTAGTGTGGTTGATGTTTTTCACTTTGTAGGTCGGAAAAAAAATACAGATAATAATAAAATATTATGTAGGGGCTCTGTTGGATTGGTATATTCTGTTTTTTTTTACATGGAATCAGGTTACCAAACTATGTATCAGAAAAGTTGTTTACGATCAAAATAATGCCCATTTGATAGAATTAAATCTTTTTAGAAAATTTCCAGATATAGATATAAATATATATTATATATATATTGTTTTTAACATTAGATTTGATTAGAAATTACACATTGAAAGTGTACAGGTTGATGCATGTTCGTTTTTCTGGTCGTTTAGCCCAAATTAATATTATATTATTTTTACACCTCAAAATAAAAGTTTAAAATATCTTCCAAACGATTTACTTTCGCAACATTTTCGTACGTCACCAACTCTTTCCGGCGCTAAAGCACGATGTTTCTTCAGACAAGATAATGTGTTTCTGTGAAAAATTGTAAAACACCAATGTAGATGGCCCGTTTGCATCAAATTGTCGCCTTGACTTGATGCAATTTGATATTTGAAAGAGAAAATGTTGAAACATTTACTCTTTTTAAAATAAAATGGATTATATGTTATTTTATTTGATTTCTAACATTAGAAAAACTACTTTTTACGTATTTTTTGTTGATAATTTAAAAAAGCACTTATTTAGCTCTATCACAATAGATAAATAATAAATAAATAAATGTGAACAACATCACATACATTGCTCTGAACCCAAAGTAAGTAGCTAAAGCACTTGTGTTATGGAATTCAGAGACAACGAAGGTACCACAAACACCCAGACCCGAGACAATGTAGAAAAGTGGTTTTTCAACATTGACCTGGCCGGGGATCGAACCCGGGACCTCAGAGCTGGCGACACCTTGAAAACCGGTGAGTACGCCACTCGACCACGGAGTTCGTCAAATCGTCGTAATATCTTAGTTAAATAAATGTAATGTGTGTAAACTTTATTATTGTATACACTTTACTATTTTTAAAATTAACAGTGTTTGAACTATAGTCGAATGACATAAAATATAAATTAGCGTTAAAAAAGCACATGGTGTTAGAAGCGATTGGCCAAAACAGGTTAAATAGATTGAAAATATATAAAAGATTATGAAAATAAATATCCCGTCAAAACATATCAAACAAAATTTTTGGCAGCGGTGGGATTCGAACCCACGCCTCCGAAGAGACTGGTGCCTTAAACCAGCGCCTTAGACCGCTCGGCCACGCTACCGCTGGCAACGACGGTCCAAATACGCGTGGTATTATTACATTCGATTTTATAAATATAGAAAAGATCACACAAGTTTATAAATAAAACCCATATAGCGTATCAAGGAAACAAAATATAATATGTACCTACTGAAAATGTGTAATTCAGTGATGTTGCTGGCTTAAAAAATATAGTGGTCGTTTTTGTCCGATCAAATACACTTTGAATCTATTTCTAAATCAATTTCTACTTTGGTTTCATAATTTTCCACACAGTTGACAAATCGCATTTACACGCTCCATCAAAACAAGATCTGTTAAGTATTAAAATATGCTAACATCATCCGACGTATATTTCACTAAAATAAAAACAAGGGTTCAAATCTCTCTCAGGGGTGTGAAATCGAAATTACTGCTCCCCCAACCCTACGGCGTGTCAATTCAAAAAAATATGTCCCCAAAAGTATTGGGTGTTTGATAGGCGTATTGTTAAATTTATTGCTATAGCTGTGCCGAACGTGATGTTTGTGCTAAATTGAGACATTTTTGGTCCTTTGAGACTAACTTTCCGTCCGTATTTTAGATAAAACACAATATGCTGAAACAGAAATATGACCTTGAATGGTTTTAACATTAGTTTATTTACTTTAATATTTTTCTTCTTATCTCCGTGCCCTGTCCCCAATTATAATCATGTGTGGTTTACTTCTATTTATCTCTACTACTCGTCATCTCAGCATTCAATGCTTCCTCAGCCTATATAATATATCTTTACTTTAATATTACATAAATGAAGAGTTATTCGTTTTTATTATTATCTTCTAGCTGTTTCCCGTTTCAGCTCCGCCCGCGTGGATGTCGGTTATCGCTGCAAAATGTAGCCTATGTCCTTTCTCAGGTTCTAGACTATCTGTGTACTATTTGGCGTGAAAGTGCGACAGACAGACAGACAGATTAGTAAGGATTTTTATAGCTTAACAATTAACGAGGAATCCGTTCAGGAATACGTTTTTGGTATAACTAATTGAAGATTTACAGACAGAATCATATTAAACTAATACACAATCACACATTTATCTTCGAAAAACAAATATTTAAAATAATTATGGCCTTTTTTCAATATAGAGATTTTGAATTTAGAAGTATCTTAGCAATTGCTTAACACCGTCGAGATTTTTATAAATATGGCTATATATTTTCAACACATTATTGTTGAAAATTTAAATGTGTATAGAACAAAAATACTTTTTAAAATACGTGAACCTAATTCGTGCAACTTTTCTGAAGCGAACGTACCTATACACAATTCGTACAGCTGTACCCAAACGAATTTATTTAGATATCAATCCAAAAAACACAACATGTGCATTTTATAGATATGCGCCAGAAAGACGTGAAAAGTATAAATTGATTTTATTAAAGCAATCGATCATCATAGCAGAAGCATTTGTTATTTTATTAAAATAAAATTATTTGTGAAACATGTTACGATTTGGAGGTCCTCATTTATTGAATCCACTTTAAAACGACATAAAACTATACAAGTAAGTTAGGTATCTCCTGTCTTAGTACATTCGAAGTAATTGGTAAAAATATATGCAAGCTACAGCTAAACAACTTTACTTGGTAATGGTTCCTCGTTGTTACGCATTATCGCATGCGGAGCTTAATTTTTAATTAAATACAAATCATAGAAGGAAAAACTTAAACTTAAACCTCAGGCAGGACTCGAACCTGCGACCATATATTATTAATATTCTTAATAAGTCTCCTTCTTTTTATTTAGTTACTTAGTTTTATTAATGTTATAAGTTTTAATTTTAATTGTTATTTTGTTTTAGTATAAATTGTTTGTAGTGCTGTAAATAGTAAAAACAAATATATGAAATTGGAATTATTAGTGTTGCACAATAAATAAATTCAAAGATTTAAGCATGATAAGTAGAAAGAGCACACAGTATTTTAAGTTTAATACCTATACTTAAGTAGCATGTTGCGAAATTTCGCAATTATATTGACTTGTTAATTCAAGATTTTTCACTCTAATATGGAGTATGCCTCCATATTAGACTGAAAAATCTATGTACTGCATAATACAATTTCTACTTAAAATTTCTTGTTGCATTGTGAAGTTAATGCATACAAGGGAATAGTATATCTGTTTTAGTGCGATTATGAAGAGTAACTGTACCTCACATAGGTTGACTAATTTTTGTGTCAGAATCATTTGTTCACTATCTTATCTATACTAATATTATAAAGCTGAAGAGTTTGTTTGTTTGTTTGTTTGTTTGTTTGTTTGTTTGAACGCGCTAATCTCAGGAACTACTGGTCCGATTTGAAAAATTCTTTCAGTGTTAGATAGCTCATTTATTGAGGAAGGCTATAGGCTATATAACATCACGCTACGGCCAAAAGGAGCGGAGCATAAATGAAAAATGTTGAAAAAATGAAAAACCGTTGAAACTAAAACACGCGAACAAAGTCGCGGGGGACAGCTAGTTATTTAATATTTACAAACGTGCATCAAAGTCTTCTAACTAAACGTTGATAAGATACTTAATATAATTAACTGACCCTGCGTCTACAAAATATTAGTAATGTTAAAATCAAAGATTACAAACCTGGAACCTGAAGATGGATTCTTCTTTTTAAATATTCTTCAATTGTTTCACCACATTCCAAATTTTTTAACTTACATATATACGAGATTATTTTCCCATTTTACAGTGTATAAATGGAATAGAAATGAAAAAAATCATATGACGGTTATCTAAATAAGATCTTTATAGTCTCTGCTTCTCCAATCTCATAGTAATTCACGGGACAGTCTACACTGACCACTGTCATGGTCCTCGTTCCATTCAATATTTTGTTTACCCGTTTTTGTGACGGACGCATTCGAGGTTCAGCCACAGATTTAAGAAACGATAAAGGTGGCAATGACTTATGGTAGTGATGATGATGTATTATATATTTATATAAAAAATAAGCAGTAAAATATATGTTTAACAGTATAAGATTCAATATAAAAGTAACATTCTATCAAGAATATTACTATAAGGAAATCTTTTTAGGAGTTAAAACGATTTTTCTTATAAATAAAACAATCACATGTATTATTACACTGGCCTATAACTTGTCATGTACAGAAGGAATGACTATTGATTATCTTGCTTACTCATTGCGGGCGATTTTAGTTTCCAAATATTGGAATCCAGGTTTCCTGACGATATTATGCTTCACCGATATGATTAATAAAGAGAGTAGGTACATGGAACTTTGAAAAAGTCATATTGGTACTTACTCGTAATGGATTCGTAACTGCATCTTTGTGAACACCAACCCGTTCATTGAAACCACTAGGCTACCATGAAATTTTACATGTATTATAATTACTTTAAAAATAAAATTTTCGCTACTCTTCGTAAAAGTCCACGATCCAGAGCCCCCATGTCCAGTTGACGAGGACTTTTGAGGACCTCTTGAGGTCCGAAACACACTAGCAAAATGAATGGTCTAGTTCATACAAGACCAGTTTATTTGCCTTCCGGTTTTAATTTACCTGCGTTTACGAGAGGTCCTTAAGAATTGTACTAAGGACCACTGGCCATGATTGTGCGGACGTGGAAACTGCTTTTAAAATTAAGAGTGAATGTTTGCCTCTATTTACTTGCGTCAAAAACTTTTCAACAAAGTATATTTCTACTAATATTTCGTCGAAATAGTATCGTTTTTTTTTAACTAATTAATATTATTGTCAACATTATTAAATATCTCCTCATAATCATTTGAAGGTCGGGTTAGAGTTTATCGAGGTCCTAATGCAAAATATTATCTACTTGCTTTTTTTCGCGGCTCCGCCCATGCGGATATCGGTTATCGCGACAAAAAGTAGCCTATGTCCATTCTTAGGCTCTAGACTATCCGTGTACCAAATTTCATTTAATTCGTTTCAGTAGTTTTGGCGTGAAGGCTTGACAGACAGGCAGACAGAGTTACTTTCGCATATATAATATTAGTAAGGATTATAACAAAAACAAATATAGCAAAGTATCAGATAACAAATTGTACATCGTCACTTTATGAATAGGGATGTCGACTAACATTTTTTAATGTCCGTCATGTAGAACAATAAAAAACATTAAACACGTATTTTTATCTGACGGATTAAATAGATTTTTACTTTTCTTTCTCAGTCAACAGCCTCTTAACACTGTTTCATAAAGATCTGGTGTAAAATCTCCTAATTTCATTAAGTACGCCGTCATTTAAATTAGCATTTCATACTTTAAGCAAAAGTATATATGACTTTCATATTCCTAATGTTCTCACCTAAAATGAGGCACTATAAGCATTTCTTCAAATCAGAAAACTCGTTAAAAAGCAATGTTCTACAAGCTTTAAGTATTTCAAGACAAACTTCATAAAGCGAAATATGTGAAAGCATCGCTCAGACAACTCCGGAGTTTCTTTCAGAATTTTAGAGTATCTTCACACGAACGGGGATGCGCGACTAAAAATATTTTCACATGGTGTAAAGATACTTGTTGATTAACGGAGTCCAAAATATGTGACATGATGCTTGTATCAAATTACAGACATACCTAATTATAATGTACAGAATATTTTGCATTCTTAAAAAAATAAGTTGTAATGTGTGTAAAATGTACATAGTAAATAATTTTTTTATTTCTGTGTTTTTTTCGTCGAGGTCGTCAATTATTTATTTAATTATAATAACAAATTATTATAATTAAATAAATAATTGACGACCTCCGTGGTCGAATGGCTTACACTCTGGTTTTCAAGGTGTTGCTAGCACTGAGATCCCGGGTTCGATGCTCGGACGGGTCAATGTAGAAAACCACTAACTGTTTGTTTCTACATATTCCCGGGTCTAGGTGTTTGTGGTACCTTCGTTGTCTCTGACTCCACAACACAAGTGCTGTAGCTACTTACTTTGTTTTTAGAGCAATGTACGTAATGTTGTACACATTTACATCTAATATAATTATAGTTAATTAATATTTTAGTTTAATTTGCGTTGCTGTTTTACATTCGCATGAAAAGAGGACCAATCGAAATCGTAACAGCACGGTGCCGTATGAAACGTCTTAATGCCTAACGCCTACAGCTTCTCTAACCGCGTAAATGGAAAAAGTTTGATTGTGAGATATTTTTTTGTCAGTCCATGATTTGGACATTTTTATTTTTTAGTGATTCCCTTTGTTGTGTTTTGTCATTGTTTTTTGTTTCTTTACTTATAAATTGTAAATACTTCCGTGCATATAGTGCAAAACCAGATTAAACCTATACGTTTAGATATTTTTAGTATACTAATCGTCTGCCCAATTTCCGCAGATTAATAACATTTGGCCTATAATGACAGTCATTGGTTTAATTTCCGTATTGGATAAACCCTCCATGACTCATTCATATTCGGTTATGTTATTTTCATTCAAGGGTAAATAAACTAACATCTGTAATTTGAGAACTGTTGACATAAAATTAAAAATAAGCATCCTTCCATATTTATTGCAACCTCCAAGTTTTTTTAACGAGATATTTTTTTGAGAATTTTATATCAATTTCACCGATGACCAAATAGCTAGATAAATTTAGCAAAACTAAAATCAACAGCAAATTTTCGAATGACACTGAAAGGCTTTGAATGGTAGCCTTTGACACACTCGGTGCTAATTGGAACTGGAACGTGTCCGGTGTCTCTCGTTCTAACTAAAATGTTACGTGAAATTAGGATGACGATCTCAATGTTTATTTAAGAGACGATCGAACGGAGATTGGATTCAATTCAGGATTGGAAAATAAGGGAATTGTTTTCGAAATTTTAGTTTAGAAATTTCAGTACAATGTTGTAGTTTTTTCTGGATTATCATCACGGTAAAGCTCGTTCCAAAATGACATTCATTTAGTTTTTGGATTTTACATCCATTTTGTAATTTGTAATATTATATTATAAGATTACTTTAGTATGTCGTGAATTTATTTAATTATAATTATTTAATTTTAAAAACTTCTAAAGTCGACAGACTTTAGAAGTAACTTCTAACTTCTTCTGATCTCATCTTGCATCTGATAAATCATCCCCTTTGATATACAAAAATCTGCATATTTTTAATTAAACATAGTGCTACCCTAATATCTTCTCCAATTAATTCTGGCTACTTCTTAAAGCCGCTAATTTATCATATTCTCCCCAAGAGGTATGCTAATTCACTGTCTAGGGAGAGATTTTTCATTTCATTACTAAAATAAATTTCAGTGTAAATGGGTGTTGCCGTAATTGCATCGGAGCTCCTACATCGAAAATAATTCCCCTTGGTAAGATCTATTGCTCTGAGGTGCAATTTTCAAGAGTTTTTTTGCAGATCTGATTTATTATCAAAAACTTTGCCGTTAAATTGTTTCTTTCTGATAATTTGATCCGAATATTTGGATCTCGAAAATATTCCAGACTTTTCGTACCAGAAAGGTCATTCAACTACAAAAACAAAACTGTATCTCTGTACACAAAATCTGATATTTCTCTCAGTTCTAGTTTCAAGCAATCTGATTCTTTGCAGAATATTTATTCAATTTTATGTTTCTTCTTCTGTCTAGTCTTTTCCCAAGCTATGTTAGGGTCGGCTTCAAGTGTTACCGGACACAGCTGAATACATGACTGGATATTTGACCTCTACTATCCATTTTAATGGATAACACAGAATCTCATGCTAAGACTGGTTGTCAGAATTATAATGACCTAACGACTGCCTAAGATAATGTTCAAACATACTCTACGCGAAAAAATATACAAAACCGTTATTTGCTTTCTAACTCCCTATAACCACATTATTTCCATCAATGTAAAGACTAATTGAAAAATCCCGATACGCAAACCGTTTATTTTTTACTGAAACCGAAGTAACATTTCCTTTAAAAACCTCATATCAAAAAAGCAATCAAAACTTCGTACACTGTAATAAACCACAGAGAATACCTCGTTCCGCACACAGGTCCCTTTGTTTGAGGACTAATTACATCCGGACTGATTGAACACAGACCTGTCCCTCTATTGTTGTAATTTGTTTAGGGCTAAAGAAATTAGCCCTTTGAATAGGATGTGTTTGTGTAGGGCGTCGAGATTTAGGGAGGGGTGTTTATCGTACCGTGCAGTTTGGAAGAGTCGACACGACTAGTTTATAAGTTATCAAGTTTTGATGGTAATGCTAATCTATTAAGATATGATTGAAGAAGGTTAGTTTTATGTATGGGGTAATTTGAAAAGATCAAAGGTCGTGAAGTCACAGATCTTTTGATCAGATGAAACGAAATTTAGAGTATATGGACGACCGATGTAGCCTGTTGTAGTAGACTGATGTAGTCGAGTAGCGAACACACCAGTTTTCAAGGTGCGCTAGCTCTGAGTTCGATCCCTGGACTTGAAAATGTAGAAAACCACTTTTCTACATTGTCGTGTGATTCTATAACACAAGTGCTTAAGCTACTTACTTTGGGTTCTGAGCAATGTATGTGATGTTGTCCACATTCATTTAATTATTATTTATTTGAATATAGGGTACTAAAAAAAACAAATAAACGATTTTTTAAATTTTCGAAAAAACTTGCTGTACTTTTTTTTTTATTTTATTAATATAGCTAAATATTATACGAGTGAATTATTTCAGCTGTGAATAACACAGAATACAGTTAAACACATCTGAAATATCAAAACAAACGAAAAAGACATTACATCAATGACACATTCAGCCACGTGTGAATGGCTTCAATCCGATCATTACTTGAAACCAGAACAGTGTTAGAATATTTACTTAGATTGATATAAACTGGATAAGTTATATCTAATTCATTACTCAAACTTTTAATACATTTATATTTAGGTATATTTACATACAGAGTAACAAAAAATATGTCAAAATTGACTTGGATTTTTGGTTATTCCCAAATCTTTAGCTAAAAGAAATAACGTGAATTTTGAAAACAAAAACAAACTAAAGTATTAATTGACAAGCTGACCCTGGCAAATGTTGACAATTTGTCCCACTTATCACCTAGGGATATAAATAAAAATAGCTTACGACCAATTCTCATAATTACCACACACAAAAAAAACATAAAAATCGGTAAAGCCGTTTCGGAGGAGTTCGATAGCAAATACTGTGACACAAGATTTTTATATCTTAGAAGAAGATAACTTGATAATTTTGAAATAACTTAATATCTTTTAACCAGTAATTAAATCTCGATGAATTTTCTTAATCTAAGTGTAGTAAGTATCTAATATTTTGCTTTCATTATTTAAGGACACGTTCAAAAGGTTTTCTTATAATTGAAACCTCAGTGTGACCCAAATATCTCTGTCAGTCCAGTTTCTAATATTCCAAGAAATCTTTGACACAAAGGAGAAACACACTGGAAGCTTACAAAGGGAGCATGCAGATTAGTAAGCATTGAAAATGTATGTACAGAGGAATAGCACATTTGCAGTATCGAAAGCTCTTATTCCAATGCCTCTAGAGGCGAAATTTGAATAGCATCAGAACCCAGAACAATAGGTAAGTTTAGAATATGATTGAAATAGTAGAAACAACGCTGTGGGAATCAATTGGAATGTCTCAAAGCGATACATGAGTTAAATGCGGATATCAATTACATTATGTGGCTAGAGAAGTAAGCTATCTAAAATTATTTAACGTCTCAACCTTAGAGGTAGAAATAAGTACACTATAGAGCGCTCATATCGAGTACGAACTGTAGGCACTAGTAAGAACAAGTAAAATCGTAAAATTAGCGTCAAAACAGAGTTGTTGAAAATCACTTAAACCAGTAAACTAGCGTAGTATTTTGCTAAAAATTTGCTTACAGTACAATAGGCTACTAGCGATGTGCAAACTCTATGCTTGTCTATATTTACTCAAGGTTAACAACGTCTGAAATGAACCTGAAATGACAGGAACAAGTTGTATATTAGGTTAGTGGATGGTGCAGAAGCTTTAAATGAATCATGATTTCAGTTATACCTAAGTATGTACTGCCTTAGACTAAGGAGTATCAATGTTATTAAATAAAATCTGAGAGTGGTGAAGATAGATACAAGAATACTTTTAAATATTATTCCTCAAGTATGACTTTTTACAAACCATTTAATAGCGTCACGAATTCTTTCATCCCACACTGTAGGTACTAAAAGCAATAACATAAACGAACATTGAAAAGGGAATTAAAACAGAACCCCACGTTTTATTTCAAAGAACAAATGTACAGTCATTAACAAAACGTACGTACGGGACCCAGGAAGAATTCTCATTACGTGGTCACCCTACACTGGGACCTTTGGGACAAACACAGTACCTAAGGCCCTTCATTCACAAGGCGACGCAATTGTCCAATACCCGACGACTTTAATCTCCAGTGACGCACGAACGGACAAATCTCTGAGGCTCTGCACAAACGGGCCACTACTACAGCCACCGGTTGCCAGTAACAGTGACTTAACAAACTTTTTCATATATTTATGTGCTATAGCAAGTGGCCGCCACCGGCTACACGTGTGTGGTAAGTCTATAAATAATATACGAAAAAGTGTGTCAATACCTTAGAGTATACATGGACAAGCATAGAGTGCTCGCATCGCTAGTACCCGGTTGTGCCGAGCGTAAGCAAGTGGTAAGCTTTAAGTACTACGCTTGTTTACACTGATTTAAGTGATTTTCCGTTCGATGACAGACGTTTATGCGAAAATTTCGATAGGTTCGTTATTATTATACGATCGTTCGTTATTATTGACGACCTCCATGGTCGAGTGGCGTACACACCGGTTTTCTAGGTGTCGCCAGCTCTGAGGTCCCGGGTTCGATCCCCGGCCGGGTCAATGTAGAAAAACCACTTTTCTACATTGTCTCGGGTCTGGGTGTTTGTGGTACTTTTGTTGTCTCTGAATTCCATAACACAAGTGCTTTAGCTACTTACTTTGGGTTCAGAGCAATGTATGTGATGTTGTCCACATTTATTTATTATTATTTATTATTAGGGTAATCGCTTGGTTTTGACAGAAATTTTACGATTTTACTTGTTCATAATAGTAATCACAGTTCATACTTGTTAGGCGCACTTTATAGTTTACTTATTTTTACTCTAACGTTAAGTCTTTGTCGTTGCCCGATTGCGCCGAGCCTATAAGTTTGTATGACGGTAGTTCCTTAGAAACTAAAATCGTCAGGTAACGGACACTTGTGTCGCCTCGTGTACAAACGGCCTAACGGGTTAAAGGTTATGTGAAATTAAACTCGTGTATAACGTTTGGAAAAACAAACACAGATACACACATACAAAGTCATAATTGAAGCGAGATACTATTCTAAATGGATACTTAAATGGGTAAGGTAAATGGCTTTCTTAAATGGAGGTGTTATTCAAATGTTTCGGTCGGTATGTTTTGTTTTGGTAGTGTAAGTTTCCTAATAGCAACAAATTGTTTACATACTATGGTTTGAGTGTTTAACTAGCTGGTTCCCGTGGCCCTACCCGCGTGGATCTCGGTTATCGCGGCAAAAGTAGCCTATGCCCTTTCTTAGGCTTTAGACTATCTGTGTACTAAATTTAATTTTAATAGGTTCAGTGGTTTTGGCGTGAAAGCGCGACAGACAGTCATAGTTACTTTCGCATTTATAATATTAGTAAGGATACCCCAGAACATAATATATATGGTCTGTGACATAATACATGCTTACACTGAGGATGGAGCTAATTTAACAGTTGATGGTAAGAGTTAGAGATAAGTGCCAAAGCATTTTAGTCATTCTATTAATCGATTTATTTCAGTGCGACATCGAAAACGAGTTACACGGATACTATCAAACAATTACCATCAATACGAAATTAAATCAATCAGCTAATTATATCTACAGGTCTATAAAGTGGCCTAAATTTTCCAGAAACAATTTAATCAATTTATTGTTAACAGGAACATTGTAAAGCTATTAGAGACCCTTGCAACAAACAGACATACAGTAAATACAACAATATTAATGGACAAAGCTGTGAAAGTTGGACAAACTTTGTGGATATTGTATGGAAACTATATTGTTACAAGATATCAACTGAAATGCTCGATACCGTCTTAATAAGTTTGGTGGTGGATGTCTATCACACAGTTTTGTATCACTGGTACGTTTTTACATTTTTTATTGCGTGCTCGTTCTCTTCGAAAAGTATCAGCTACAGTTCTACATTAAATGTACATAGGTATTAAAACGAATACTATTTGGCATAATAATAACAGTGATAAATTGCTACTATTTTTCTTGCCTTGTGCAAGATGCCTGTGAAATAACCATATTATGTGTAAAACAACAATTGTCAAATAAGCAGCATTATGCATATTTTTTTACGAATTTATCTTAAATCAGAACATTTTAATTAAATAGACCGATAAGAAAAGTTAAGCCGCGCTCATCGCACCTAGCCCGAGGATGGGTGACCATTTGGGAATAAAACGAGACCCCCTCCGTGCCTCGTGTGGTTTCCGACTGTCATACCTCAATCTTTGACAGTCGTTAAATCATTACAATTCTGGCAACCACTCTCTTTTTTTTGTAATCAGTAAAGTGGGTTGTGGAGGTCAGATAGGCAGTCGCTCCACGTAAAAATACGGTATTCTACTGAACCCGGGAAGACTAGAAGCCGACTCTAACATAGCTTGGGGAAAGGCTAGGCAAAAAAAAAAAAAAAATATTCTACAGTATGTTACAAAGTCCCATAAGTTGCTCTACGGTGTAACAAAACTCCTCTATAATATTATGAGCTTGTCCCTTTTCATTTTGCTAGTTTGGTTTACTGAGCAATATGAATAAAACATCGGAAGGGTTAAGAGCAATTATTAACGAGTTGTTTACAGGGAGGGTTCGCATAGGGTCCGTCAATTGCTGGCCTCTATGGCAAGAGTCGACGTTATTTATAGATCCAACCTTATCTACAAAGAAATTATGCAGTGATGTTGGTTGGTTTCAACCCAATTTTCCGATCATTTGCTGGATGAAAATACTTTGTAGGTAGTTAGGAAAATAATGTTAATTTAATAAGAAAGTTAAAGTAAAATACACACAAAAAGGTTCTTAAATTTGATAGTGACATAGCCAGTTTTTACGATACCGTAAGTAAATAGTTTAAATATGAAGACTAGCTGTCCCCCGCGACTTTGTTCGCGTGTTTTAGTTTCAACGGTTTTTCATTTTTGCAACATTTTTCATTTATGCTCCGCTCCTATTTGGTCGTAGCGTGATGTTATATAGCCTATAGCCTGCCTCAATAAACGGACTATCCAATACAAAAACAATTTTTCAATTCGAATCAGTAGTTCCTGAGATTAGCGCGTTCAAACAAACAAACAAACAAACAAAACAAATAAACAAACAAACTCTTCAGCTTTATAATATTAAGTATAGATATATTTTTAAAATAACTTCATAATTCTAAATTCTTTTTAATTCAGCTTTAGTTGCAGTTCGATACGCAAGTGTTTTTTTTCGTGATCATCCAAGTCTTAGTTCGCCTATCTTATTTTTTAGAACCATCACATAGTTAACTTTGTATCAAAACAAACTATGTACCAAGAGACACGGAAACCGCGAGTAAACATGTATAAGAAAATTAAACGACAAAGTTCTGCTTCGTCCAGTTGAAGTTCGTACGCGCCCCCAGTTCTGACCACAATGTAATCCATTAAAAACTTTCTTGTTAACCCCAATTTATTATTATAATTTGTTGCGTTTACACTCTGATTAAACTTATCAACTTGTTCACTTAAATGGATTTTAAGACAGAAGTGTGATTTGAATGTTTATTGCATTAATTTTGTATACGACTTAAATCTAAAAAGAGGTTTTCTGACATTTTGACATTATCAATTATCTATTATAAATATTAACTAAATATCATCAATGTAGGTGGTCATTGATGTCGTCTTCAATTATATTGAACTTGTAGCTAAAGTATTAAGTCCAAAGTAAAGGTTTAAAAAAAATATTGACTAACAACACGGTGTCAGGCGTGCATCAAAAACTAAAACAAAATCTTTGTATAATAACTTTGGTGATGAGTATTCATAATTATGGATATTCATACTTAGAATAAAACGGTTTACTCACGCATTCGACTCGCGACTCGTAAGCTCATGATTAGGGACTCCTAATGGGTCTGAAACTAGACGGGCTATCCCGGGAATATGCGTGAGTATACCGTTTTGTTCTAAATAATTAAAAAGAATATCAAAAAATACGTCCAAATAAAAATGTTTACTATGTCATTACTTTTTACTAACCTACAGGGTCTCCAGGGAAACAATAATTTTTTTACCAAACCTTTAATACGTACAGCTCTTCTAGATTTAACGAAAATTATATAACCAGGGTACAAGGGCGTCGTCCCCTTGACAGGGAGACTTCTCCGAGCTTATCACCTGCATGCAATATACTCTCCCCTTCCGCTTCTTGCAACTTGTTATCCTATGTAATCCATTTCGCAAAGTTAATTCCTGTAACATGAACGGAATGGTAATGATAACTAGGCAGGGGAGGGTTCAAGTAAACTTAGCTGGCAGGGGAATGATTGGAAATATGATCCCCGTAAGTTCGTGTGTAGTGTTTGGAAATACGTGAATGAATTATAAAGCTAAAATTTGTTCTTATGAGATAGTAAATTCCGAATTGAAGCTTTTTTTAAGAAAAGCAATTAGAGTTTTTGCAATCTATATATATGAAAGAGAATGTATTGTATATGCACCTAAAACGCGAAACACACACATATAAAGGGCAACATGACCACTCCAACGAACATAGTTACGTTAGTGCCGGATAGGTGGCGCTGTTATCAGTGATTTTTATCCTTTGAACTATACGTCGCATAGTAGTTTTTTTTTAACTGTAGCGATGTTCACCGAACACTGGCTAATATGAAAATAAAAGTTGTATGTGTTACTCGATTCCAACGATAATTAACGTTTCACAATTTTTTTCTGCCAGTAAATTGACTAATTTCTGTATTTTATCCTAATTTTACCCAAATTTATTTTAATAACTATGTACAGAATATTTTCATTAATCATGACTCTGATCCGCAGAAAGTAAGGTCACTAATTAGCTAGCTAAGTCACAACAGAGACGAAATTAAATTTTCTTAATCATCCAAATTTGTTATTTGAGAGTCTCAATTTAATTCGTTTTGAAGGGATTATGAATGTTGTCGTTCCCAAATTATTTGATGCGCCTAACTTGGTAGCTCCTGATTAATTTGTTATGGTTGTATTAATTGAATTGTTTGCTCAATTTGGTGAAATCTTCAGAGCTGTTGTCAAGATAATTTATGTTCTGAAGTTTGTTAATTGTTTTTGTTTTAGCGTGTATACGAAAATTGTGATTATCTAATATGTCATGCGCATTTGTGCGGTTTTAAAGTCGTACAAAAGGGATGATACCAAAAGAATATTAAATTAATTTTCATAAAGTATTAATATAATTCATCTTATTCAACAGATTTTTGTTTGGTACTGTTTAGGAATTAAAGTCTGAAACCTTTTTCTTTAATTTGTAGAAAAAAAACACATTCGTTTTAAAGTAATTTATTAAGGATTCTTTAAAATAACCTTCCACGTCTGTTCACTTTCGAGTTGTCTTATAAGTTCCTTCTTAATTATAAGCGCTATGATCTTCTGTATCAGACTTACACAGATCTACAATATCTGTGTAATGCAATAATATATACT
Organism: Diachrysia chrysitis; assembly: GCA_932294365.1. Lineage (NCBI taxonomy): Eukaryota > Metazoa > Arthropoda > Insecta > Lepidoptera > Noctuidae > Diachrysia > Diachrysia chrysitis. Next base: position 9,545,031 of record OW028661.1, read on the forward strand.
ACAAGCTGTCCCCCGCGACTTTGTTCGCGTGTTTTAGTTTCAACGGTTTTTCATTTTTGCAACATTTTTCATTTATGCTTCGCTCCTATTGGTCGTAGCGTGATGTTATATAGCCTATAGCCTTCCTCAATAAACGGACTATCCAATACAAAAAGATTTTTTCAATTCGAACCAGTAGTTCCTGAGATTAGCGCGTTCAAACAAACAAACAAACAAACAAACTCTTCAGCTTTATAATATTATAGTATAGATAACACGGCTTGCAACTGTCCCACAGACGGGCAAAGGCCTCTTATCACAAAAAAAAAACAACAAGCATTTGATCACGAGAATTATATATAACAACCCGAATACGATAACGATTTTTTTAACAAGAAATTCCTCAATACACATAATCTTTTGGCATCAAAATCCAGCGTCATTTAATACGAAAATCTGTAAATTTCTTTTGATACGACATTCTGAGTGTCGACTTTGCGACGTTCGTGATTTAACGGGGGAAGCAACATATTCCTTGCAAAACACTGCTTATAAATCATAGCACAGATGGTTCAAATGTTATGCTGCGTGTTTTTGGCATATAAATGTGTTTTTGCCGTATTTTATATTTAATGAAAGATTGGAAGTGATGATTTTGCTAAGGATTTCTTTTCTTGAGAGATTTGCTATAAGGAATGTTAATGAGTTCAAGCTTGTTTTTGTTTGGTTTAAAATTTAATACAAAATTTAATACATGAAAGAAAGGCTTAATTACTATTTTTTTTAAATTTACTACGCAATAACGTCTGCGAGATGAGCGGTAGAAGAAGAAGAAGAAGAGATTAGCGGTAATTAAATACGAATAGTAAAAAATAATATATGCAACCTCAGGCAGGACTCGAAACCGCGACTTCCATACATCGCCCTAATGAAGGACAACAAGTTTAGTAAAAAGAGATTTTTGAGCATTTCAGACAGTGATCTCTGTAGCTTAGTTGGTAAAGCGACTGGTGCGTCTAATCAGTAGTGGCGGGTTCGAGTCCTGCCTAAGGTTCAAAGTTTTTCTTTCTACTATTCGCGTTTAATTACAAGGCTTCATTAGTTATTATTTACTAGCTAACATTCAAACTAAGTGTCTTTAAAATTATTTTTATCATACCGTACCTATTACCTTGAAATTTTCACACTTTAAAATATGCTTGTCTACGAGCCATCGCTCATTAATTAAGTTTACGTTTTCACTTTCAAGTTTATGTAACAAAATTAAATAACCTTTCCTGCCTTTAGCCTAAGAGCCTTCAGTAACTTTGTAAGTCCATAAAGTCGAATAAGAATAAAAGCATTGCACTCTAAATCTTATAACACATCATTCATATACTCAATTTAACGCTACCCAAAATCCCATAACGCCAGGAATGTTATATAGGGGTGTAGGCGGTCAGAAAAATGAAGCAGAAGTGACGTCATTGTCATTTATCATTCTACAGGGTAAATACAGGGTGACTATGGGGAATCCGAGTTATATTTTTATAGGAATGTGTTTCCATGGGTTATAGTTTATGGTAGGTGTTATGTGAAGTAAATATGTATGAAAATGTCAGGGTAGGTTAGCGTGGTTGATTAAAATTTGATTTATGTGATTTTGTTGAGATACGTCTATTGTGATAGTAGAAAGATGTGCTAATCGTTCATAATAAGCTTTTTAATGCATCTTTACCATATTACAGATTATTTTTCTAGCAATTGCTAAGCAAGTTCTAAATTAAAATCAAATTAAAATAAAATAAAAACTCATTTATTCCAATTAGGCTACAAAGTAGTACTTTAACATCAATACAACTGACAGTATCCCGATTCGCCCACCCTTCACCGCGTCTTAAGTGCTTTGGCTATGGAGAAGAAACGGCGCAACAAACTCCACAGCAGAACGCTATCATTAGTGCTTAAATCTATACTAATATTATAAAGCTGAAGAGTTTGTTTGTTTGTTTGTTTGTTTGAACGCGCTAATCTCAGGAACTACTGGTTCAAATGGAAAAATTATTTTTGTATTAGATAGTCCGTATATTGAGGAAGGCTATAGGCTATATAACATCACGCTACGACCAATCAGAGCGGGGCATGAATGAAAAATGTTGCAAAAATGAAAAACCGTTGAAACTAAAACACGTGAACAAAGTCGCGGGGGACAGCTGCTAGTCTAATATATAAAATTCTCGTTTCACGGTGTTTGTAATTAAACTCCTCCCAAATGGCTCGACCGATTCTTATGAAATTTTGTGGGTGTATCAGTTAGGTCTGCGAATCGGACAACATCTATTTTTCATCCGCCTAAATGTTAGGGTGGTACACCCCTTAATTTTCATTTTTTAAATCTTAGGCATTTTTTTTTAATATTAAATAGTAAAAAAAAATGAAAATTTGCAGTTCGAATTTAATATTTATAGCTAAGACAGGACAACGTCTGTGGGGTCGGCTAGTATAATATAATGTAATGAAAAATGATAGTGTGGCCTGCAAACCTATATACTTTGCCGTGTGTACATTTAGCCCATTCTAACAAAAGTATTGAGAACTTAGCTAAGGCCGTCCAAATCTGACATCAAAACTAGTATCAGAATTATTTGAACAAACCAACAAAAGCCGATGTTCACTCTTGTGTTCACTATAAGCTATTTTTATTTTCAATACCTACCCCAAAATAGAATAAAGCTTTTATTTTTTTCAGAATTTTTTTTTGCAAAATCTCTTTGTGTAACACTATCCAGTGCAATATACATCGCATGAATGGAAATGGTAGAAAATATTCAATTTACGTACTTACATACAATAAGTACAAATACCAACGCAGCCTACATCGGTCTACGGGAACATAGGCCTCGATAGGGTCGAATCAAATCTAAACAAAATATTTTTATTTCAAGTAGGCCTTTTCAAGCACATTCACAACGTTAATGACCCTAGTTGCGCTGTTTTAAAATGTTATTTCTCTAAAAATAAACCGGCAAGAAACTCCATAGGTTACACTTTTAAATAAGATCAAACATATACAATCTTTAAAAATACTATAATTTTAAAATATGCAACAATAACGTAAATAGCATAATGTGTTTTTGATTTTTGTGAAATATGACATCCAAAATCGAAGATAAACTTTTTTGTATCTGGTGTATGCACCATACGTAGTTACTCTCTATGGCCAAAGAGCAATATTATTAGTAGTTATTAGTGCCAGGCTATGATCGTAACGCCGAAGCCAAATTAGGCTTATAGGCCCGTTAAAGTACACCCCTATTACAGTACACAAACGTATAGTAATTTGCATTAGTAGATTCTAACAAGTTTAAAGGCCGACAATGTCTCCGAACATCGCCTGGTGTTGGAGAACTCCATGGATTTAAAAATGTCCAAACAGTTGTGTCTATAGGTCAGCTATACAAAATAGAAACTAGATTTATTTTTCACAGACGAGTAGTGTGCTTGATTACGAACACTTCAGACAATTTATAAATATTTTTTGTCCATTTATTATTGCGAAGTAAGCAAAAGCACATAAAATGGTTATATGTACAGTTGTATAAAATAAACAAAACAACAAATAGACATTATTGCTTGACAAAGTAAACAGAGTTTTATCGATAAAAAACCTAATAAAATAAAGTGTTAACTGACTAATCTCATTGCCAACAGCTGTAGTGATGTTGGTATAGGTAATCGATAAGCTCGCAGTAAGAATCGAGACTTATGATTGCCACAAGTTATGTGGGTAAAGCGATATAATTTTCATGATAATAATAAGGTAAAGTAAAATGGGCTGTGGAGGTCTAACAGGCAGTCGCTTTATGTAAAATTCGTATCAGCAGAATACGGTAAGACTGGAAGCCGACCTCAACACAGCTTGGGAATTATGTAAAATAACACATAATATGAAAAAAAAACACGAGAAAAAATCACGTAAACAATAATAAATTAATAAATAAACTAAATTACGACTTAATAAATTAGATAGATAATATTTATTTATTTGCATTCCACAATGTGAACTTTAGGTGGTAACTTAAAACTATGAGATTATCGTGGACCCTGTCGGGCACGCAAAAATTAAAAATTGAGAGAAAGAGGGCTTATAATTATACATTTATCTAATTCTTGACTTGAAAAAATTGACTTTTAAACTCAGCCGAGTGTCCATATGCGTCGGCTATAAAAATTACTAACTTCGTAACAGGAATTTGTGAACCCAATGAATATAATAACAAGAAAGCTTTTTTAAAGTTATAAAAAACAAAAAAAAACACAAATTTTATAATTTTCTACTCGTAAATTTTACGAACGATATTCTTAATATTTTATTTTGTACCACACCACAAGACACATGTAGTGATTCGTAGATAGATCTTAAGCTGACCACATGGCCGAAGTAAATCCATAACCGATCGTACGTTTCAATCTTTGAAGCGTCTTCTGTACAATGTGTGCTCTATAAAATGGTAAGGATATTTTTCCGAATAAAAATATTTATACATTTATATTAACTGTTTTTTTTTTCTCTCAATGTATTTTTTCCGTAATTTAAGAAAAATTATGTTGATCCTCTTAATCCTAACATTGTATAAATAAACTGCAAAGCCAATAGTGCTTAAGAAGCGTAGCTACAACTTAATCAATATTTTTACATTTTTGAAAGGAAACTAAACGAATAAATAACTTAATTTTAAATACCGATATCGATACCATCGACACAGCCCCATCTCTATACCGACTATTAGGTACAAACTTAAGTGGGATATCGTAAAATTATTACTTTATACCTGCTTATGACACGGGGATAAGCGTCGATATATAGCGGGCCACCACTACCAGATCTTTATACGTAATACCAAATTATTGCGGCCTGTATGCTACAGCAAGGGAATTAGGCCTTCTTTGTGTAGCAGAACTTTTAACGAATCGTTTATTCCATGTTTTTATAGGATTATGAAGAGTTTGGCTTTATTTTATTTGCAAATAGTACCTATAAAGTTATTTTTTAAATATAAAACATTTCTGTTTTGTAATATTTTTATCTGCCGTAAAACATAAGGGTAATTTGGTGTTTTGTAGTTTAAAGAAAAACTATGTTTTGTAATAATTGGAACTTACTGAACAAGGTGTACGACATTTTGATAACCATATCTATTTGTCGACCTCTGTGTTCGAGTGGCGTACATACCGGTTTTTAAGGTGTTACCAGCTCTTAGGTCCCGGTTTCGATCTCCGGATGGGTCAATGTAGAAAACCACTTTACTACATTGTCTCGGCTCTGAGTGTTTGTGGTACCTTCGTTGTCTCTGATTAGACAACACAAGTGCTTTAGCTATTTATTTTGGGTTCAAAGCAATGTATGATGTGATGTTGTACACATTTATTTATTTAGAAATTTAAATATTTTATAAAAATCTCAAAAGGCAAGACAAATATCTAAAACTTTTAAAGTCCATATCATTATACCAACCAGTAACCTTTATACCACGGGAATGCTCAACAAAATCGCTTCTATTAGAAGCATGTAACACTGTTTTTCTATTTCAGTCACAAAGGCGAACCCCACAAAGGATAAAACAGGTACTGTGCAAGAAAAAGCGTGAAAATCTGCGTTAGCAAGTTGTTAGCAGCCCTTTGTGTGTACTGAGAATTTTCCTACCTTCAACTGTGTTTTTTATGCCTTTGAAGTCTTCGATTTTAGTAGAATGCATTTTATGTTAATGTTATGTTGCCTTTGTCTGGTGTAGGGTTTTTTATTTGTGCCTTTTATAAAATCAGAAGAAAGCAAATTTTTTTGTTTAGAATTTTCCTCAATTACTATAATTAATTTGGAACATTGTCATTCTTTATTAAACAAAACTATAAGTGAACTTGTACTGTGTTTAGCAAGTTACGCGTCAAATCAGACCCCCAAATGAGGAGCAAGCAGCTTTAAAAGTGGAAAACGTGATGCTTCTAAGAAGCATGACTAATCACAATCATCTTGTATCCAACACAATTCTCAATGAAGTCGAAAACCAAACCAAATATTACAACCAAACTGACAGATGATAACTAAACTCCGATTAGTTTATCAACCACAGAACTCCAATAACTACCGAATAAAACCACGTTTAATTCCCATGCTGATAACGAGATCACCACAGAAACATTTCAATAGTTAGCCAGTGCTGCAAGTATTCTAGGCACAAATTAACGAACAATCATTCGGGAGGCGGACTGGATGCGCAAATCTAAAATTCATGTGCGTAGTGATATGAACGTGAGCATTGTGGGGTACGCCAATTCGGGTATAACGAAGCTGCAAGTATTCAGGTTAATGCTAGAGGGTTATGAGCTGTTTTTGTTTGTTTTTCGGACCAATTTTCGAATGCAGTTTAGTCTGGATTTCTCGAAGGGTGTTGTGTTATGCATTTTGATAGTTCACTGTATCAGATAACTAGAATCAGGAAGGAAATGGAATATAGTTTTCAGTTTATCCAAACCTTTGACAAAAATAATTAAGTAGAAGTGATTTGGGAAAATCTTAGGTAATAACTTGGTATTAAATTAGGTTTCTTTTATAGGGTTTCGTAGTTTAGTAGTATAGGCTTTTTATGTCGTTTGACATCACATAATTATCAGTTTCATCTTCAAATACAAAGCAATTTGTTTTTGGAAAAAATCTATTTAAAAAAATATGACATTTTCCTTTTTGTAAATATTAAAGGTACTTGGTATCAAACCTGTTGACATTAACGTACCTACAAATTCGAACCGTTTAGCCTAGCCGGTGTTCAGATAAACAACGTGGGTTAACTGTAGGTGGGAACATAGAATATTCATGCGTGGCAAACACTGTTGGCCTTCTGGTAATTTGGTTTTGCTCCATCTTGCTTTAGTGGACCGAATGTAAACTCAGTAATAGGAGTGATATGTGGATTTGAAATTTTGTATCGAGATTTATTAGTTTTAGTAAGCTTTGACCACATTTTCTTGGTTATTAATGGTGGCAGTTAATGGTGATAAGATAGTGCCTTGTGGTACACTTGGCAAAACATAAAAAAAATGTTTAAATTATAATTCTGGGAATAAATTAATTTTGTATTCTTTCTATTCGTGACTGCACGCATAGCCGAGTGGTATAAGTCACCAAGCCAATTACCTCTGTGCGCGACGTGCCGCGGGTTCGATCCCCGCATGGGACAAGCATTTGTTTGACCCACAAATGCTTGTTCCAAGTCTGGGTGTTCTTTGTGCATGTGATTTTGTGAAACCCCCCGCGACACTAGGATTAAATTCCATAGTGGGGAGCCGTTTTAAAAAAAAAAAAATATTCAAATCTATTAAAAATGAGAAGGGTTTGAATTAGCCTAAATAATAATAATAAATTATGTTCTCAACGCTTTAGAAAGCCGATTTGGGTAAAAATGGTCACTATACTAAACACACACTACACTATAATTATTTTATCTCTTGAACTTCCCAAAAAAAATATTTTCCTCCGGCCATCTAACTCATAAACAATGTCACATTTTTTGAATACATGGTTTTTCAATCGGTAATACCGGCTCTAATTTCCACTTCCTTCAGCAAAGCCCGTGTGAACGGACCAGGTGCTATCCCGACATCCTCTTAACGTACCCCTTTTTACTTTGAAGATTCTCCCCAACAAAGTATTACAAGTTTGAAAGAGTGAATTCTCTTTTTATATTCCTCCGGCCGAATATTTCTTACTTGAAACGTCGGAATGTTCTTTTGAGTTATAAGTTTTGGGATTTTGAAGTATCCTGTTTTATTTATTAATTCGTGTTTTACTGTTTGAAATACATAGTTTTACTCCCGTTTTCTGAGAGGCTGATCAACACAAAAATTACTGTTAGTTAATCACCTTAAATCACATGTTAAGCGCTGTGGTTGGTAATTAGTCTTTTGGCCAAACAATCACAGTCGAGATCAGTTGATTTGAGAACAGATTAAGTTAATCAGCTTTTCAGAAATCGGGGGTTAGTATATGTATGTATTTATTATAAATTTTAGCATCACCTGTTCGGTATTCTGTTTTATAAATAGTACTTTAATACTTATACCTACCACTTACAGTTTTATTTCACAAGTTTATATTGAGTAATTTATGTAAACTATATACTAGGTAAACGTGTAATTATGCATTTTATAACTACTACAATTTCATACCTTTATCCGTTGATTTATTTGTATTTTTTTCACTTATAAATATTAGTCGCATACAAACTTAGTATGATGGGGTTATATTTAAATAGCAGATTTTTTACGATCTGCTTCGAGGCCCGTTCGGAAAAAGGAGACATCGCTGCAATAAACTAAAACTTTAGTAAAAACACAAAATACGCTAACTTATGCAAACCAAGTGTATATTACGTTTGTTTTTTGTTTTAACTTTATCTTAACCTACGTTGACAAATAAATTAATACATTATAATAGCCACATAATTTGTTTTTTTTTAAAGTAATTTTATGTTTGGTTGATCTTAACTTTAACCCCCATTTTCCGCTTCAGCTTGCAATTCTTCCAGTCTTTGCATGACCTTTTGTCTTCTCTTCTCCATTGGCGTTTTGTACCACCACGAATCTGCTGCTGCTTCCTGTCAATAATTTATATTATAATTTAATATTCCAGTTCAGTTCATAATACTTTTAATTTCCAATTATAAATTGCGCTATCGAATATGTAGTATGTATCATGACCAGTTGCGCATAAACTAACCAGACTTTATTGAATAAGCCAAACCCTGAAGGAGAGGAGAATTGGAAAGTGTTTGTTTCAAATACCCATGTGTTTTTATTACTTATTAATATTCGCTTACGAACTCGCAGGTAGTTCGTAGTTTACACTAATCAAAATCGGTAAATTCAACGGTAAATGAAACTCATAATTATGTAACACAATCATTTAAATTCATCAAAATTAGATTTATCTCATCAACAGGGTACATACATGTTCTGCATACACGGGTTCCCAGTAAATGAGCTTGACAGCCACTTCAGCTGCCGTTAATGCGCGAACACGCAGTTGAAGACGTCTTTTTGTTGTGAGCACAGCATCTAACGCTGCAAGCAATGTACCTGGGAAGAGGACAAAGAAGTTCTCAAAACTAATGGAATGTTGCTTAGGAAAACTCCGCACCAGTTTATAAATTTATAAATAAACAACAGGTATGGTTTTAGAAAAAAAAATCTGGAGTACCACAAGCACCTAATAATATTCAAAAGTTTTATTCAGAAATTAGAACCTATCTAATCAAAATCTGAAGTATTTTGTGGTCTAGTATCTGAGCGATTGTGAAATAAAACTATTACCTATAGTATACGAATCGGAAACTCTGGATAAGCAAGATATTTCCAATCTTGGATTCAAAGCACCAGCTTTATGCAACCTTGTCCTCCACAGCATGGATATACTTCCATAGTCAGCTCTTGGCACCTGAATGATCTTCTGATAGCACTGAAATAAGAGCTTTTGCTCAGCATCCCAAGGAGCCTTTGTAGTGCCAATAAAGAGAACTCGATCTTCCGGACAAATTCCTAAAACGAAAACCTAATGTTAGATTATGTTTCGAATGAAGACAACATTTAATCTTGTTTTACTAATTTTATGTAGATTATTTGTTTAATTATTTTCTTAAAAATATATTTAGTTCCATGATTAATCATAATCGTCGACTTGAAAGTCAGTAGTTACCCTTAATTATCTTCACTAAATCTTTCTTCAACCTTTTCGGATCCGTCTTATCAGTTTTTGGTATTTTCTTCACAAACGGCTTCTCCGCATCATCCATCCATATTACAGATGGTTGAAGAAGTCTCGATACCTTCATCACCAAATGTAGGAGCATGATTAAGCCGGACTTTCCGGGATATTTGCCCACTATGTTGGCTGGTGTCAGGTCAAACAGCATTGCCCCAACTTCGGTGCAGATTGCCTGGACTAACATTTTCTTGCCACATGCTGCAGCACCTATTTATTATAAATAAAGCAACTATCATCATTATATTGTCAGCATCTATAATTCTATACATCATATCACATTTTCCTTAAATGTACTTACTTTCTACATATTAATAAAGCCATTATTTTTTATATAACTTTGTATCCAGTTTTCCAGAAGTTTTCTAAAGTTAAGCTACCTTCTTTCTAAATAAATAGTCATCACTAGCATATCTATAATTAACATAAAAAAGACATTTCAATTACCCTTACCCGTGATAAGAACAGATCTCACTAATGGAGAATGATTCCTTACAAATTCAGATCCTAAGGGCAGGATGCAGTACTCCTTCACCAACTGTCTGATATCACCTAAGCATGGCATTGCCTCAACATTCTCTGTAGTAGCTGACCCTATATAGCACTTCTCTCCTACAAAATCATCTATGTTTACAAGCGGATATGGACGAATAATGCCATTGGCAACTAATTCTTCAAATAAGGATTCTGTTGTCCTATCTGGTGTCAAATCCTTTTCTTTCTTTTTCTTATTCTTTTTGCCCCCTCGACGGACCTAAAATACATAATAATATATGTAAATATTTACATTAAATTAAATTTTACGTTTCCATTTGAAATGTAATAGACCAAATGCTACCTTCTTTTGTTGCTTCTTCGATTTCTTTCCTTTCTGTGCTCTGTCTCTATCGAAAGCTGCTTGAAGTAATTCTAGTTCATTTCTCATCATTTCATCAACAATATTTCTTATCTCTTGCTCTATTTTGACCATCTTTTCTCTTTCAATCATATCCTTGTAGTATCTTTCATGGGGATTATCAATATCATCTTTAAATTTCCAAATGTCTTCATACCTTTATGAATACAGAAATAAATATAAAAAATGTAAACAGCTTTTTCAAATGTAATTATAATTATTTAAGCTTTTATATGAACTTACTCTTCATTAGCTCCAACCATATCTTTTAAGAAGGCAGAAGGAGCACACTTATAAACATTAAGGTCTTCTGGTTCTTCTTTATTTTTATTATTTTCTTCGCTTTTATTGTTCTTCTTGTCTTTGCTCTCTTTACTTCTTTTAGATTCTTTAGAAGAAACAGGAGAGGATTTGCTGATCTCACTGTCCATACCAGTTCCTGAAACATTACATAAAAATAATCATAATATTCCAAATTTAAAACGTTTTTTTTTAATGGGATTAACCCCATAAGGATCTACGACAATAACCTACTTATACCAGCGAGAAAGTTCAAGCTTAGTGTGTCCCAGGAAAACAATTGACAGTCTTGGAATCCGCAACAAAATAAATCAACTTTATAGCAATATCTACAACAAAATTCTACAAAAAAAAATAAAATAAAAAAAACAAAATTCAAAATAGACCCAAAATAAAAACCCAAATCTTCTTACCAGTCCGGCTATACATGGCTCTGCTGCCACCACTCTCTTCGGAAGGCATTTCAGGAAACCTCCCAGTTCTATCATAGTACTCCCTGATCCATCTTCTCAATTCATCTCCAATCTGCTCATTGATCCTCTTCCCATGCTGCGCTCGGAGTTGCTCTTCAATCGAAACTAATGCTCTCTGGTACTCTTGTTCTCTTTCAAGTTGTAATTTTCGACGGTAGTCTTTAACCTAAAAAAAGTATAGACGTTTATGCGATTTTAAGATTTTATTTTATCGATCAAACGATCGTTGAAGATTAATGAAGACGGTAACATAGTCTTAGGAGTACTTAGTAGGTTCAATAGTCGATGGCAAAGTGTGTTGTAAGACACAAACAGATAAAAGTCAGAGGAAAGAGAGATAGAGATCCTTATAATAAATAGAATTACAATTATAAAGTATGTCAGTCAAGTGATTTTAGGATACAAAAATGATGATTATAATATCGGGGTCGCCTATAAATACCCAGGTAATTATATTCGCAAGTGGTCAAAGGACACTAAAGAGTCAGGTGTGACCCAGGTGATGATGAAAGTGGTATAGACCAAAAATTTTATATGCTTCGTATAATGTGTCAACTTACTTCTTCAGTTTTCTTTTTAGACTGAGATTCCATATACGGCGCCAGTTCCATACCAATCAGGAGTTGTTCTTCTTGCTTCCTCCTTTTAGTAAGTCTTCGTGCTAGAAACCCTCTCCAGACCTTCTGAATAGCTGTAGCTGCTGCTGACGACATCTCACCTTTCTGGTCTCGTCCTTTCTCCTTTAGCAGACGAATTTCTTTCATGAACTGTCCCCTGTTTAATAGAAATAATTGTAATGTTACAATCAGTTAATTTGTGTGATAATATAACAAATTTACAACCACTTTCGAATAATTTCAAATAAAACTTTAATATTTTTATGATAACAGTTCATCATCACAACCAAAAGTTAACCACATATCATTTGGTAGTATGGTGTTATTTCATTGTAAAATTGTTGACTTTTACTTTGAGAGAGTAAACAGGTAGGCTGTAATAACTTGACTTTAATTAGACTGATAAAATACTTCAGTGTTATTTCTTACCGAAGCCGTCCTTGTCTAGCTCTTTCATGACTCTGTATGATAATCACAGCCTGCTGTTCTGTTAGGACTAAAGGCTGTGGCTTTGGTGGCTCATATCCTAGTTTCCTCAATGTGTCCAGTATAAACTGACGGCGACTCTCTATCTCTTCCGCTCTCTCTCGAATAAAGAACTGCGGAATGCATGGTTCTGCTTCATGTGGAGTTACTTGGAGTTTTACTAAAGCCTGCGAAAAGCATTGGGTAGTTAGAAAAGTTTCAATTGAACACTGAATTATCAATGATAACTTATGTAATAGACAAAAATGTAGGCTATTAGATACAAATAATATAAATTACGTAACAGCTGTAATATTATGTCTAAAACTGAAACATGAAAATAATGGTATTTAAAATTAAAATAAAACCAGTCAATGGTTATTTGGATTCGCACATGAAGTGTTCCGTACAGTTATTTGGAGCACGCTTTAATTTCTATAGCGGCCACAGAAACACACTTTATGAAATTTTACTAATTAACTATATAAAACTTTCTAGCTATTACGGTTCATGAGGTACAGCCCGCTATCAGACAGACGGACGGACAGTGAAGGCTTAATAATAGGGTACCGTTAGCACACTTCGGGTACGGAAACCTATTTAATACATGAAAAGCAAATAAGTTAGGTAAAGACTTTTACGTGAGGTATAACGGCAGTTTATGCGAATCGTTGATATATTTGCAGAATGGTATTAAAAACCCCTCACCTCGTCATCATCAAAAGTATGGTCAGACAAGCGCATCTCAACCAAATCATGCTTTATTTCAATCAGCCTTCCCAAGCAGGATTCCAGCAGTCTTTTGACAATCATGCGTTTTTGTGGCTGCAGCAGCTGATCGTACACTGCGTCTAGCCTAGCCAGCAGTACTGTGTACCTTACTCGAAGTTCTAGAAGTAGTGGTAGTAGAGTTGTTCTGTCAGCCTCTCCCGCTTCAAAAAGCGCTTCATCTGCTTGTGTTGCCTCGCCTATCAGTTCTGAAGTCTCGATTAGTAATTCGTTGTAGGTTTTGTTGGACATTTTGCTTTTATTAAAAAAATTTTTGGAAAATATAATTAATTTTTAATCCCTAAAAAAATAATATCAGACAAAAATAAACGGAATGTTATCAAATATTCTGACTAGTTTTTCTGCTTATTTTTTTTTTGGGTTGGCAGACACAGTAAATTACACCTTTCTTACATTTACTACTAACTAAATATCTATTGTCACTTTTGCGTTTGAAACCTATTTCTATTATTCTTCAGAAGTATAATTGAGTTTCCGATTTTCATTTTTTTATAAAATATTTTTTTCTTTAAATACTTATTTTAGTTTTTTTTTAATCGACAGTCTATTATTCTATATTATTTTAGTAATCACACTCATTATATATCTCACATTATACTCCACTTAACACTTTCACAATCACTTAATCACCATTTAAAAAACACCAAAAATCGGTGTAGAAAGCTCTCAAAATATTTTAACTCGACCAACGCTTTGTTGTGTATGTTCAAGCCTTATCGACTTAACTTGCGTCGCTAGGCACACTATCTGTTTCGTCACAGTTGAATTAACGTGTTTTTAGTAAATTATCGAAGTACTGGTGCGTAAATATTGTATCGATACATTATGTTTTATGGGTTGTTGTCCTTTATTAAGGGCGGTTTTTTCGTGTTAAAGTGAATGCTTTATGAAAAAGGTTTCGTATAGAAGATTCGTTAGAATTTTTATATTGTTGAACGTTAAGGTAACTCTTATTAAGCATATATGGTAGGTATAACTACACAATACAGTAGAAAGATATATTTACCTCGGCAGATTAGCTGGAAGCAAAAATTTGTGTTATAATAATAATAAAGTTTATTTGATTTTGTATAATACCGATGAACCTGTTTTTCATTTTTTTTTATCTTTTTTATTTTTGTACACCTACCTACACGGTAAAAACATGATCATCTAATCTCTTAAATTCTGACCTCCAATATGCGTATATTATGTATTATTTGATGTATATAATATGTTTATGCAAATTAATTATCTTTGTCTGTTTTATGATCACCCAATTATTTGGGGTCAGCACAATGCGTATTTCCTTCTTCATCTCTACTACTCGTCATCTCAGCATTAACTCCTTCTTTCCTCATATCAATAGAGTATACTTTATGTTCAGCTTAATCTTTAGTTATGTTAGAATCGGTTTCTATACCAGTAAGCATAGCATAGATATTCATATCAACACCTGAAGCAAAACTTAAGCTATTTAGAAAACTAATACAGAATTTTCCAAACAAACTCATCTAATTATACCACCGTCATGTTCACGTGTACACAAACCCACAATGTAGGGTAGTTGTACGCGTCTCAAGTGGCAGTTATCCCGTCTCGCCTGCCGGTGTACAATTTCCTGAGCGAAAATCTACCACTTAAGTAAATAAGACTCTGTAGTGCTGTGAACGTAATGTGTGGGGAAATGATGAGTTTTAGTTTATGTATGTATCACTAGGGGAGCTTAAATACTGGTGTCTAAGATAAACCATTTTGCGAGTTAAGCATTGAGCAAAATTGTTGTTTTATTAATTTTCACTTGAGTTCTCTCTAAATATATCGTTAGACTAATTGCCTTCCGCATTTATGTCCTTAAATTTCTAAAAAATTTGCAAAGAATTAATTTAGTTCAACTAACTAGTCTTTACCTATATAAGAAGTAAAACGACTTCTGCTAGGTTGGGAAGTAAAAAAAAATTAAAGAAATAAGATATATTTTTTTTTGTCTGTTGTTTCTATGTCTAAAGAAAACTATTAAGTGTAGGTAAATCATTGTCATCGTTTGGAATTCATCCTAAATTGGCGATTAAAATCCGACTCCGATTAAGTAGGTACCTATTGTATTTATTACATATCCGATTAAATACCTATTGTATTTATTATTCGACAGAATATTTTCTTCGACGCAAACTTCTGGAATGACTTCCCTATCAGCTTTGTATCTACAATTAGACCTTAAGAATCTAGTCTGGAACCTTATAAAACACTTCACTGAAAAACTAGATAAAAAATGCATTATAATTCAATACAAATAGAACGGAAAATTTTAAACTTCAGGCAGGACTCGAACCCTCGACTACTAGTTCAACCGCACCAGTCGCTTTACCAACTGGGTCATTGACTGATGATAAAAAATAATAAAAAATTATAAATTGCATTATAATCACACATAGCCATCACATAAAACAATAATGCAACAAAGTTCCACACATCATATCCTAATAACGCAATAAAAATAATACCTACATATAAAACTCATTATACAAGTGTATAATGACCTAATATAAAACTGAACTTTACAAAGAACCGAGTAGCTCATCAGAATCTAATAAGATTGGTGGACGCAGCGTAAATTATAGTATACACTACATGGATCGCCGGTATGTTGTTAAGGGTAGAGTACACTAGCGTAGGACTCCTAAAAATACTGTAGACAATGGTGAAAAGTAAAAATTCACGAGCAATTTTTTGAAACCATTATTTTCTATATTCTTAGAAAACGCTGATAATATAATATAATATATCTTGGGACATCTTACACACGGTCATCTGATCCCAAACAAGGCAGAGCCTGTATGATGGCAACCAGACAACTGATAAACATACTTATATATTACTAAATACATACATATTATAAATAAATTACACCCAGACGCAGAACAAATGATCGTGCTCATCACACAAACATTCGTCCTGGGTGGGAATCGAACCCACGACCTCCGGTTTAGCAGTCAGGGTCACTAACTACTAGACCAACAGGCCCGTCAATAATAATATATAATGAGTCTAGATAGAGGTAGGTAATGTGTATTGAGGCGCTAGTCGCACGTGTATCCGAAAAAGTAAAATTCCATAGTTTGTTAGTGGGTTTTGGCAGCTGACGCGCCAGTGGCGCCAACTGGTTAGTGCAATAACGGTAGATCTCATTAGTCTATAGCTATTTAAAAATGTATACTTTTTGCAGAATTAAAAACACATTATAATCAAAAATAGGTACTTAGTCGTGGTAGGTTCAGATTTTCTGTCGTGAAACGGCAGACAGTCTAGTAAAAACTACGTGTTAAAGATTTTTAATAAACTTTTATCCTATTTGCTATAGTCAAAATATCGAGATTAAATACAATAGAGAAAAAAAGATAATTGAAAGATTTCAACACAATTAGACTAAGAGAGTAGTGAAAATCTACACGTAAATGATGTAATGAATCAAGTCTCTATAATTTAATAAGAAAAATCCTACTAGGTATTTTACTAGTACGATGTATCCTACCCCTTAGACTGAACCTATCATTACCTGTGTAGCCGACCGATCAGTCGATATAAAGCAATTATGTTACTCTTGTTTTTCACCTTGCAACACTTAAATAAGTCATGATTGAGCAACACTCACGTAAATCTGTTAGGATTAAAGATTTTACCGGTCCGTGCTTAGGTTGTTAGTAGAATTATTGCATGTGGAATTTTCCGTTACGTGAATAAATGTTTGAAGAATACTTTGATATTAAATAAAGTATCTACTTATTATTATTCTAGAAATTATTATTAGGTCTATGATTGGTATTTATTAGGGTTCCGTACGCAAAAGGTGTCAACGGGACCCAATTACTAAACTCCGCTGTCAGTCCGTCGGTCATCGGACTGTATCTCTTGAACAGTAATAGGTAGACAGTTCACAAAAATTCACAAAGCGTGTATTTCGATTGCCGCTGTAACAACAAATAATAAATATAAAACTAAATAAAAAAAAGGGTGACCCCATATAAGTTACGTGCTTTTTGGAGTTATTTTGCTTGATTTTACGGAATAAACCTTGTACGATAGTACAAAACCCTTCATATGCAAGTCCGATTCACACTTGGCAGGTTTTTAATAACATACTTTGTCAAAATCTCTAAGAAAGTTTACTTAGAAGTATATATTTTAACTAGCTGTCCCCCGCGACTTTGTTCGCGTGTTTTAGTTTCAACGGTTTTTGATTTTTGCAACATTTTTCATTTATGCTCCGCTCCTATTGGTCGTAGCGTGATGTTATATAGCCTATAGCCTTCCTTAATAAACGGACTATCCAATACAAAAATATTTTTTCAATTCGAACCAGTAGTTCCTGAGATTAGCGCGTTCAAACAAACAAATAAACAAACAAACAAACTCTTCAGCTTTATAATATTAGTATAGATTAAATCATATACACAAACAAAACCCGGAATTGGATTAAACATTATTTTGTTGATTTGTAAAACATTAAGCATATACCTACTATACATAAAAGCTTGTTAAATACGGGGATCAAACCCGCAGCAAATAGCTCAGTTTAAGTTGGCGATGTGACCTATCATATCCGCCACTCAAATCTACAAAAAAAGTAAAATACATCTGTTTATAAAGTTATAGAGCAGCCAAAATCTAATTAATTGGCCATATGACCAAGCGCTTTGGAGTAATTAACTTAATTTTGAATAGTGTACAGTATAGTTTAATTATAAAGGAAGCAAGTAACAATGTCTAAACCAAAGTTAAACCCATTCATTTAACATTTCTGAAAACTTGTTGGAATTTGAATTATTTTAGAACCTCCAATTACCGTTTTGTTAAGCTCTTAAAAAGGCAGTATCGAACTAACAAGCATCCTTTAGGAAATGTATTTAACTAAATAACAAAACCAACAAAATGTTTTTACAAACTTTATAGGCTATTTAACTTAGTTGTTACATTTCACAGGATTGTTTTAAGTTGTAGACTGACCGTTGGCCTGTGTTTCTTAAGTATGTAAAAACCTAAAAAAAAATTATGATAATATAATACTTTTCTGCTCAATTTTCAGGTTCATACGTTGATCTTTGACAGTCGTTAAGTCCCGAAATTATTCTCAAAAACAATCGTATATGTAAACGATGCAAACTCTCCAAAAGCCACGGGCGATCCGGGACGCTATAGTGCATTATGTCTTAAAGCTGCCGTACCATAGCCCATATGGTAAGCTTTAAGTCACATAGCAAGCAGTGCATAAAACAAGCCGCTACCAGATTTTTTGACACCCCTGTAATTCACCTTCAGACTTTTCCAAAAATAAACGCCCCAAACATAACCTCTCCTATTCCGACGCTTCTTTAAGAAGCCTTCGAATTAACTAGCAGAAGCAACACAGACCACAACCGACGGCTATGTGTTAGTTTTTCTAATGTTCTGGCTGAAGACCCTTTTTGTTTCGCCAAAAACCCCGCTAAAGCAGTCAAAACCTGCGGTCAGGCTGATTACAAGAGATATAGACTACAAAAAAAAAGTTTTCTAGGGTTAACTAGAAAGGTATTTCGCAAGGCATACTGCTTTGCCCATTAAATGAGTTGTGTAGGTCAGATAGACAGAATGATTTTTGAGAACAAAAAAAACTTCATTGAATTTTTAATTCGTTTAAGGAATTCCTTCTCGATTTTTTATTAAACATTCCGTTATTCATTCCGCTTTAAACGTAAAATAAACAAAACACACAAAGGTTTATACAAATTAGTAAACACCTAAAACAAAAAGCTTGAGAAACGCTCTTAGACCATAAAATGTAGGAAGATGGACGCTCGTAATAAAGTCATTATGTGAATAAATGCTAACGATCATATTTACAAGGCGACTACGCGTCGGCCATTAGGGTTAAACATTGTAACAAGGATGCGAAAATGAGGAATAGACTTTATTGTATAAATTACTTATTACATTTTAATTTTATTAGAAATATAATTCTCCGTTCTATTATGAGTTCAATTGTATCGAATATAGGTTATTAAATGAAACATAAAAAAGTAAGAATTGATTGTGTAAAGTGTTACATAGTTACTTTGCAATTGAGTGACTCACTCTTATTATACATTTTAACCTGCCTACCGGTCTTTGCTTGTTTCATATTGCCTTTTCTATTTGTTACTAGCTGTGCTGCTTCTATCGACTATCTACCTACCTACTTATTTTCTCATTCACTCACTCACTTTTCGTATTAATTTTATTTCATACAAATTTTGTCCTGACTATAACGGACAGATAAAAAATTTGGTGCGGTCGTTTGGAAGTTATGCGCGTACATACATTTCGGCGAATTATTTTTATATAGATAAATTATGTCTGTCATTTTCCCTGTCTACTGGGAAAACTATTTATACAACTTTATTTTGATCTGAATCGCTGGATAATAAATACCCTTTAATAAAACTTTCAATGCTTTTTACAAAATTAAATTTCAATTTTTATTTACAATCCACTGCTGAGCAGGCGTGTAATAAGTAAGCATGTGGATAGTTAGCAAATATGGACTAGCTCTACCTAAAGTAGTCAATCTCAAAATTATTTATAACAAAACGGTTAACTCACGTATATTCGGCGGCGGTGGTGTCGCAAGTCGAACTACACCACTGCCGCCGCGTCAGCTCATGATTAGGGACTCCTATTGAGTCTGAAACTAGTCGGGCGATTCCGAGAATATACGTGAGTAAATCGTTTTGTTTTAAATAATTATGAATACTCACGAAAGTTATTATACAAATATAGTCAATCTCATTTTATCATTCCCTTTAATAAGTATAATTTCGATTCCTCGCTTCTCTAATCCAAGCTCATCACCCGATATCAGATAGGTGGCGCGGCATCTCTTTGTTTCACATAACGAGCCCAACTTAATAGCCCAACCAGGAGTTTTTGCAATCGCTAACTTTCTAAGGATGCGAACAAAAACTCACATTAGCCTGTTTTCGGTATTAATATGTGTGAAATTCTTTTGGTTAAATTGCTTTTTATTTAGCATCGTTTATAAGGAATAAGTTTCTTACTATGAAGAGTTTTTAGGTTAATTATTATTTATATTTTCTTACTTTATTTATTTAAGTACAAGATCTTTGCTAGTACAGTAGGTATATTACAATTTTAACGCATCATATTAAAGAGGTGCAGAGGTGTTTTTGCTTAGACCCCAAAGAATTTACTGAAAAAATGTAAGTAAATAAGAAATAATTAAAACTAAAACTACTTTAAAAATAGCCTTAAAAACTAATATAACTTAAAAAAGGCAAGTTAACATTCACGGCTTATCATAAAGTAAATGTATCATACTAATCCATGCCAATGTTATTAATGCGAAAGTAAATCTGTCTGTCACACTGTCACGGCTAAACCACTAAACCAATTTTGATGCAACTTCGTATGGGCTAAGTTTGGATCCTCAGAGAGGACATAGGCTATAACCGACACCTACGCTAGCACAGCTGTGGGCAACAACTAGTTAATTAATAACAGCCATTCAACTAAGCAGTCCTGCAATTTAAAATACAAAATTTTACATATTATATCTCTGAACGAGACCTCTAATCGTATCTTAAATTGCAACAAAACTACTATCGCAGTACCTACTATTTCTGTCCAAACATTTTATAACATATGTAGCTCATAACTCCTGAGAATACTCTATAATACTGTTCAAAATTCACCCTTTAAACGGTTTACATACCGGCTACTATTATGTTGTAAGCGGGAGAATTTATTATAACATTTTTATATGACATGCGTTTTATTATGGCCATAGTAACTGGCAACCGTACCAGGGAATTTTAAAATTCCGTTTTATTTTCTGGATTAAGTATGGGTTACGATCTGCAGATGTATTTTTGAGTTGTTTTTGGTATGAATGTAATTTTTTTTGTTTAATGTTTGCGTGTTTTTTATATTTTTATTATTACCATACTTATATAACAATAATGTTGGTTTTACTTACAGTCGCTTTTTAGGGCGACGTACCCGAAGGGTGCACACGAGACTGTAGTACCAAGCCTTCACTGTCCGTCCATCTGTCTGTCAGCGGGCTGTATCTTATGAACCGTTTTAGCTAGAGAGTTCAAATTTTTACAGAGTGTGTACCTATTACTGTCCCCGCTATAACAACAAATATTTAAGGGGGCTCCATAAAATGGTACGGAAACCTTCATGCGCGATTCCGACTCGCACTTGGCCGGTTTTTTACTTGTAAATAATTTATTGTTTTTCGGAGATCCCGGCCGACCCAAACGGGTCAAAGAAGAACAAAACACTTTTCCACATTGTCTCGGGTCTAGGTGTTTGTGGTACCTTCGTTGTCTCTAATTCCATAACACAAGTGCTTTAGCTACCTACTTTGGGTTCAGAGCAATGTATGTGATGTTGTTCACATTTTTTATTATTAATTTAATGTTTTTGTTCGGATCTAAATTCTACTGCAAACCCTAAATAAACAAAACAAAACTCTTCGCAAAAAACGTGTAAAATCCATCGAACTTCAACTCAAAAATAACTTAATCTTCCACTCAATCACAGCCAATCAAGTGGTGATTAAAGTGTACCCATTGATTACGTCGTTCGTACCATAATTCTCACATATCTGACGGGTTGATTACATAGTAATCACTAGCCTTAATTGATGGTATAAAATGATTATAGTGTAATCAAATTAGGTGTTTGGGTATCTCGTTTGTCGGTAGGTATTGGGTGAATATTTTTTTTTCGCATCTGTTTTAAAGCTTTAAATAATCAAGACAAGAAACTATTAGTCAATTGTTTTTTTTTGGCTGAAAAAAATCAAAGACATCCCTGGTTTCCGAAAGGCTGATCCATTTAATCTGTTATCAAAATTATACCATTGCTATCTTTTAATAATATATAGCGTGAGAAAAGGACGGCAACAGATAACAACTAACTTAGAAATGTCAAAACAGTTGTCGTCTTGAACATCACTGTCCAAAATGACGATGACCTAAACTAAATTTTGTGTGAGTTTAAAAGATCGAGGCCATAGTTTCATACACAAAATAAGGTAACTTATTTCA
Source organism: Diachrysia chrysitis (assembly GCA_932294365.1). Classification (NCBI taxonomy): domain Eukaryota; kingdom Metazoa; phylum Arthropoda; class Insecta; order Lepidoptera; family Noctuidae; genus Diachrysia; species Diachrysia chrysitis. Next base: position 9,567,410 of record OW028661.1, read on the forward strand.
GAGAATTTAATGTACTTCTGTCATTCTCGAATTATTGTACCTAAGTATATGAGAGAAACGATATAATTAAACACAATAACAGACCATTCACCTTAAATGTACAGTCAGAAAAAAAACCAATGCCTATTAAGTAACACTTTTTATTCAAACCCGCGAAATTATGAGCTCAAAACTCAATTTGCATACAAAGCGAACAAAGTGTTTTATTCAAAACAAAAAACAAACACACCCTTAATCATATATTGACCTTCAACTTTGCCCTTTAAGCGGAACGGCAAAAAGATCACGTTCGTTGCGTTTGCGCACGCCCCGGCCGGATAATGTCTTCATTTGAGATAATTCGCGTGGATCGTCGAGTCGAGTCGGGCTGGGCACTTTTTACATTCCACTATGAGCTGGGTGGGATTTTAGTTGTTGTAGCGTCAGTAAAACAAGTTTAGATTAATTTTGGTTATAGGATTATTTGATACGGGAGTTCCTATGCGCATAACGTGTTTATTTATTAATCAAAGTTTTATTAGACACAGATTTTGTGGAAGACTTTATGAACTGACGTAATAGTTTCTCCAAACTTATAGCTCATCACAAAAATTTTAAGAGATAAATATCATGTAATGAAATAAAAACACTAAAAATATGGTCTAATTCTGACAGACACATAATTTATTTCTTACATCTTTTTATTTCCTTATGGAAATTCTCATGGACTTCCTCCACCCTGGGGAATGCGGAGGGGTATGCCGGACTCTTACCGGCTAAAACTACCGGAGTGCTTCTCCCTTTCCTTATACTGGGCATCACGGGAAAGCGGTGCAAACTACCGCGATCTCCAGAAGGGAGGCTACTTTTACGGAACTGCAACGTTGAGAGAGGGAAATACTTACTGCCTCCCCTTTCGCTGATAAAGAGGCGCGAGGCCTTAAAATAGAGCAGCAGACTTCCCCAAGTCTACCGCCTGGGACCTTTTATGGTGGCTGAAGGAGGGCATTGTCAGGCCTCCTCCTAACTTAACACAAAAGTTTCGCACCTCATTGCACACACTGCTAAATGATACTCAAACATAAAGTCCCAATATGTCCATATTATTTTATTTCTAAAACAATAAAATACCGAAATCTTTTCGACCACAAGTCAACAAAACATGAAATATATAAGACAAAAAAATAAAATAAATAATAATTGATATTTTTTCTTGCTGACCCTACAAAAAATTATTATAACGTCGTATACCTTTTTGAAATTGAAACGAGTCTGTGCAAAATAAATCGCCAGAGCCGGTACTACTGTTTACTCAGAAACACATAATGATGGTGTTTTCAAAAATATACAACCTTTTTTGTATGAGTATTATTGAACTACAGGAAATGAAATATGACTCTGTAAGAAATAATACATTTTATTGAATGGTTCTTTATTATTCTTTTTTATTTTGTCAAATCACTTTTTTTTATTTTGTCCCGCGTTAAGGAATTTAATCCTTGTGTCGCTGTAGGTTTTACAAACATTCAAATCACATGCACAAAGAACACCCAGACTTCAAACGCTTAAGCATTTGGGGGTTACATAAATGCTTGTCCCATGCGGTTATCGAACCCGCACCACGTCGCTCACAATGGTAATTGGTGCAATAACCTATACCACTCGGCTATCCGTATACTCATGTAATGTCTTCATTACGCCTTTCTCGCTAAAAGTGTATGCAGAAGTTGTCGTTTAGCATACTAATATTAGGAATCCAATCAATACAACTTTACGACTAAATAATTTAATCATTCAAATGAAAAATTCCACGACAGTTTAAATTCCATGACATTTAACAAAATCATCTAATATTCAAATTAAATCCAACAAAATAGGACTTTGCTATAATTCCCTATAGCCGAGAAGCCTCTATATTCGCCAATAGGCGATCAAGATGTCATTACAGCCACCTTTGGGTAAAATAATCACCTACTTAAAACTAATAAAAAAAAAACAAAATATCATAAAAAAATGAGAATTCATTGTTTTAAAAAACTCACTGAATATTAAAAGTAAATACAACTAGCAACAGTTGCCTATTAATAGTCGAAGAGTCTATACACTCGTTACGCGTGATCAAGATGTCAGGTCTGACGTAGATTACCGGGCCTCCCTGAGAGTGACAGGCTCGTGAGAGTGTTGACGCAAATTGCCATAACTATATACTTGCTCTGAGAACTTCATGATCTGGTAGTTTAGATAGATCTATGTGTTTGTTTTCTTGGTACTTGACTTCGTTTTGCGGTTTGTTTGTTCGTGCTTTTGATTCATTGCAAGTTTTTGAAGAGTACAGAAACTCTGAAGCTGGTTTATTTGTTTACTAATATATGTAACTATGGATCACATCTGTAATGTGGATTTTGTTTACCCATACATCTATAGGTACCTACTTACCTGGTTTATAAAACCGGTTCTCCTTATAGTAGAGAACCAATCCATACTAATATTATAAACTAGCTTTTGCCAGCGACTTCGTCCGCGTTTCCGTCGTTTTTCGTAAAAAAGTAGCAAATGTCCTTCCTCACTGTTCAGTGGTTTTGATGTAACAGACAGATTAACTTTCGTATTTTAGTAGGGAAATATAATATATCACGTTACACAAAAATAATCCTTATAGCATGATTCAGTATTCACGCGCGACGGCGCGATGGCTTATTATCGTATTTCATGTATAAGTTTGGTGTTTCTATACCTATTTCTATGATTCTTTTTTTATTGAATAGGTAATAATGTAAACTTTTTTTAATTAGGGATGAGTGAGAGTATAATAAACGTAAGAGTAAACAAATATAATCAGAAATCTCCGAACTGCTAAGCTATCGGGAGTTACACGTGTTATTGTGAGTCAACCATAAAAGATAGACATATGCTGTTGTGGGATATTTTTTAGATAATTTTATGTAGAACATTTCCGTCATACATGATTTCTATGTAGCTTTAACCATTAAGGCTGCATACGCGACGGAAGCTTAAAAAATACCGTTTTCCCAACATTTCCCTTCACTGCTCTGCTCCTATTGATTGTAGCGTGATGAAAAGTATACTATAACCTGCCCAGGAGTATGAAGAATAATTGTACCAAGTTTCGTAACATCCGTCGAGTAGTTTTCGTTTCTATAAGGAACATACAGACAGAAAGACAGACAGACAGACAGACAGACAGACAGACAGACAAAAATTTTACTGATTGCATTTTTGGCATCAGTATCGATCACTAATCACCCCCTGATAGTTATTTTGAAAATATATTTGATGTACAGAATTGACCTCTCTACAGATTTATTATAAGTATAGATGAGAAAGTAACTTTGTATGTATGTCTGTAACGCTTTCACGGTTAAACAGCTGAACTGATTTGAATGAACCTTTGTATTGGGTAAGCTTGGATCCTAAAGGACATAGAATAGAATTATTTATTTGCTTGAAATATAGCATGTACCAATCCTTACCGCTATAACCGACAACCACGCGGGCAGAGCCACGGGCTACAGCTAGCAGCACATAATATCATTGGTAATATTAGGTTGTCGTGATGACCTTCCTAAGGTTTTAAATTACACCGTTTAGAATACGAATATTAGGAATTCAATAAATACATTTTTACAATATTATAATATTCTGCCTATCATTAAAAATAATAATTAAGAACTTGTCATTTTTAGATCATGAAATAAAATATAATATATGATCTTGGCATGACTAGTTGATAGAAGTAACACTTCACTTATTTTTATTTCAAGTACCTAGGCCTTTTGAGGCACTTTCAAAACGTTAAATGACTCTAGTTGCGGAGATCCAAATGTCATTCCTATGGAGAAGAACCGACAAGAAACTACATGGGTTACTCTTTTAAAAAAAGTAATACAAACTCTGGAAGAAAAAAGTTTTTTGAACCCAAAATATTAATAAGATGTTAAAAAAACTCATACAATTTTAGAAGAAACCATCTAAGCTTATAAAGACATAGCTCTACATTTAAAACACTACAGTTTTTGCAATGTCCAGGGCAGACGTCGGGCCCAGGGGAAATCTCGACCTGATGCAGCCTCAACCAGACACGACACAGGTGCCGTGGGAATTTACTATAAACTGCACGTGTAATTGCTCAGACTTCATTTTAAACAATGAAGCTTTGTTTTAAAGTTATTAGATATTCTAGCAGCTTTTTAACAATCTTGTTTTATTTTTAAGTTGGTGGAATTAAATGGCAGTGCTATTTGTATGTTATCGAGAATTTTAAATTTGGTTTCAACTGTTGTGTTTTAACTTGGACAGGTAGCAGTGTTAGTTGCATCACGGCATAAGCTGTTAGATTTTAGATTTAGATAGATAAATAGATAAAAATGAACGACGTGATAAGCCACTGCAGACAATTAGCATTTAAATTGTTCATCAAAATCAAAATCAAAATATTTAAATATTTATTTCAAGTTGGCGTTTTCAGGCACTATTGGAGGATTATATATTCCTATAGAGAAGGACCGGCATAACTCCATAAGTTACTCTTTGAAAAAAAGTAATATGTACATACAATGTTTAAAAATACAATTACAAATATGCGACAACAGCGTAAATAGCAAAATGTATAATATGACATCTAAAATGGAAGAAAAAAATATAAATCTTACATATTACTTCAAATTACATTGTCGACATTGTTAATAATATGATTTTAGCAAACTTTCTTCCCACTTGGCAGTCGAGTCAAGATTAATTCAGTTATAATTTTACATCCGACTTGGATTCAAACATTTTAGACAAGCCTGTTGGTCTAGTAGTTAGTGACCCTAACTGCTGAACTGGAGATCGTGGGTCGAATCCCACCCAGTACAAATCTTTGTTCAATGACCATGATCATTTGTTCTGTATCGGGGTGTAATCTATTATATGTATATATTTAGAAACTAGCTGTCCCCCGCGACTTTATTTGCGTGTTTTAGTTTCAACGGTTTTTCATTTTTGCAAAATTTTTCATTTATGCGCCGCTTCTATTGGTCGTAGCGTGATGTTAAATAGCCTATAGCCTTCCTCAATAAACGGACTATCCAATACATAAAGAATTTTTCAATTCGAACCAGTAGTTCCTGAGATTAGCGCTTTCAAACAAACAAACAAACAAACTCTTCAGCTTTATAATATTAGTATAGATTTAAGCACTAATGACAGCGTTCTGCTGTGGAGATATATTAGTTTAATCAGTGGTCTGGTTGCCATAATACAGGCTCGTTTGGGATCAGATATCCCAAAATATTACCATTTTATAATCAACAACTAATTCACTAAAAATGAAAGCGAACTTATAAAGATGCTATAAAAACACTACAAGTAGCTTGTAATTCTGTTTAACCCAGTAAAACGGACACTATGCAGGTGGCGTGGGAACACTCAGAGCACTTAACACGCAATTGGTCAGTAATTTGCGCTGCACTTTAAAATAAACAGCTTTTTATCTTTTAAAACTATATTAAGTTGAATTTTAATCTTTGTTTAAAAAAGTAGTATTTATTACAAACATATTTTTTGCTTTATCTAAATAAGAAAACTTTATGAATACATTTCTTGTTTTTATTTCTAACTAATAACAAAGTTAACTACATATACACATGAAAAAAAATAATAATAATTTGATAAAAAACTAAACCTAGAATATGTCATCAAAAAATTCGTCCACATCGCTGTCGACTAGAAGTGAAACCAAATGGCAGACATCATTGTCACGTTGTATGGCAATGCTTATCCTAGTTAATGAAGTAAGAATTTATTACCGTGTTTAAACTTCTAAAGATAGATCTTAATCTACAATGTTTAGAACGATTCAACAGCTCCATCTATTGAGAAGAATAGTAACGTCAGCAAAATAAAACATCCAGGTCTCACAGACACAACCCTCATGACGCCAGGTTTAAAATGGATAGTTTTTTTAAATCGTTTAATTAATTCTGAAAACCAAATTAGTTATGGCCAAGATTTGTATGCTTATAATAATAATAATAATATCTTGGGACATCTCACACACGGTCATCCGATCCCAAACTAGGCAGAGCCTGTGCTATGGCAACCGGACAACTGATAAACATACTTATATATTTTAAATACATACATATTATAGATAAATTACACCCAGACACAGAACAAATGATCGTGCTCATCACACAAAGATTTGTCCTGGGTGGGAATCGAACCCACGACCTCCGGTTTAGCAGTCAGGGTCACTAACCACTAGACCAACAGGCCCGTTATGGGTCCAAGGTTTAAAAATTAGAATATTTTCATATACCTACACGTTTTATTCTAAGGTTGAACTAAAGTAAATCCTAATAGCCGATAATTGGCTATCAATATAATAGACTAACCTCAGATTGATCACCCTTTGCCCAGTGGGATCAATGTGTGCTATAATAATAAGTATGGGTCAAAAATATAAGTTATCAATAATAACACACTCGAAAGAAGTATACCTAAGCTGGATAATATTATGTAGTATGAAGTTATACGTCCTTCATATTCCGTGTCAGATATTAAGTAGAGAATTTCGGCTTTAAAATTGAATGTGACATTAACCTCAGACACCCTCGCTGGTTCAGCTTAATAAACATTTTAAACTCCATTTTACGATCTTGCAAAATTGTGGACACAGTCTAAAAAACTCTATTTAACACTCAAAATATTTTGGCAGTTGACCAAAACTTTTAAAGAAACTGTTTTAGACTGTGGAGATAGATAGAGATTTTTGGAGCAAAAATCTTTGGCGAAATTGAATGAACAATGCTTAGTGGTTACAAAGTAAGTAGTTGATGAAATAGTATTTTCGGGGAGTGTTTTACATAAATCTTGATATTTTGGTGACGCTTGGATAATATCTTTATGTGTATAGTAAGATATCTCGTATTTACCTTTATAAATGGTTTAAAAGGTATATACCAATTATAAATTTATGGAAAAAAGGCGACTGCCTATCTGATCTCCACAACCCATTTTACTGGGTAACACAGTATCACAAAGTAAGACTGGTTGTCAGAATTGTAATGGCTTAACGACGTCCAAAGATCAACGACCAATTACCATGGACCAATTCCGAAGCACGGAGGGGTATCGGTATGTTTATAAATGGTCACCCATCTACTGACCAACCGCAGCGACGGTGGCTTAACCTTTATTATTCAGTCAAACATTACGGCTTACACTTAGCCACGAGAAACACAACCCACAAAACCTGTATCATCACAAAATAAAAAGTAAATCTTTCAACAAAGCGTTATTATTTGCGTATAAAACAAAAATGGCGCTCAAACAGATTTTCACACAACTTGGCTTTCGTCACGTTCAACATAACGAGTTTGTGCCGAAAACAAAAAAAAGTTCTTTATTTAATAACCCTAGCAAATTACGCGTACAACCGACTCTTGTGTTGGGCCAGAAAAGTAGCGGAGACATCACAAGTAAATAAGTAATTGTTTATGTGGATTTCATTAAGGCCAGTATAAAAAATATTGGTTATTAGCTATTTTTAATCTATACTAATATTATAAAGCTGAAGAGTTTGTTTGTTTCTTTAAACGCGCTAATCTCAGGAACTACTGGTTCGAATTTTGTATTGGATAGTCCGTTTATTGAGGAAGGCTATAGGCTATATAACATCACGCTACGACCAATAGGAGCGGAGCATAAATGAAAAATGTTGCAAAAATTAAAAAGCGTTGAAACTAAAACACGCGAACAAAGTCGCGGGGGACAGCTAGTAGATTATATAACCTATTTTAATGTAATATAAAAATAAAACAAATAATAGTTATACCTTACTTTTAAATTAAATGTTATATTCTTAGACTTGGTGCGTAATGTGGTATACGTTAAAAATGGTGCATACGCTTATCTCCATAAAAATCCATACTTTTATACTAATATTATAAATGCGAAAGTAACTCTCTCTTTCTGACCGTATGTAACGCTTTCACGGCTAAAAAGCTGAACCGATATGAATAAAACTTGGTTTTGGATAAGTTTGAATCCTAATCAAGGACATAGGCTACTTTTTGCCGCGATAACCGACACCCACGGGGGCGGAGCCGTGGACAACAGTTAGTATTTTATAGTATTCCAATCATTCTGTCAGCTAGACAATGATTGTGTCTGCAAAGAAAAACTACATCTCACGTAGTACATCTGTATCTTTTGAAGATATAAACTAGAAGGTTTAACCAGTTCATGAAACCCTTGCATACGGGCAAATTTTTTGTTCATCGTCATTCAATTATTTCAAGTCTTACTCGTTGGTCTAATGGCCATACAAGGTCCTTTGACACCAGATGACACTCACTACTGGGCCCTAGAGGCAGTCCTCTCACAACAAGAGGATAACTACACAACTTGTCTTGCAGTGGGCTCCGTTAAACGGTTACTGTGCGTTTGTATGGAGGATACTATTGAGAGTTCATTATTTTGTTGCATAACTTATTTATCAGGAATCAGATTTTACACTCATGTGATATGATAGTTTTCTTTTTAAGACAATCAGAACTTTTTTTTACAAATTATATTAAATTTGATTTTGCAGGTTTTTTGATCTTTTCTGACTAAATGAAATAGTAAATTAGAGTCCAGTACAACTATCCCTTGGATAAAATTTGATATTGCCAGACTGGTCTAGTGATCATAATATATAATTAATTTTTAACTGATTTTGTTTTGCTTAAATTCAACTAACCTTTTATTTGACTAAAGTCCGTAATCAAAAACTAATCATACCTATTAAAAAAATATACAGTAGTTGCGTCAAAGCGTATTATTTAGACCTTCGAAGAATTCTGCGTCACTGACGTGACTTGTGTGTGAACCAAAAAATCGATGTTTTTTTGTTTAATGTAAACGACTCCCGCACTAAGGAACTTAATCCTTGTGTCGCATGGTTTGTCTCACTCACAAACATTCAAATCACATGCACAAAGAACACTCAGACTTGAAACAAGCATTTGCCAACTATATAAGATCTTCCCACAATATGCAATAACAGGTATTAAACCTTTCCGCCCTTTTCGTGGCGTACAAAGGTAATTACTGACCCAATTAATACCAATACTAGCAATATCGGTTGTTTGTATTAAAGCAATTAAGTTTTTATGCTCACTTTGTTATTATTGTGATGGCGGGGTGGGCAATCATGATTATCATCACTGAAATGTCTGGTGTTATCTCTAATATATAAAATTCTCGTGTCACAGTTTTCGTTGCCATACTCCTCCGAAACGGCTTGACCGATTTTGATGAAATTTTTTGTGCTTATCCGGTATCTATGAGAATCGGCCAACATCTATTTTTCATCCCCCTAGGTGACTTCCACGCGAGCGGAGCTGCGGGCAACAGCTAGTAATAAATATATTTTAATTTTATATAGTTGTGGTAGTGGCAAACTGTATCGGGTCACAGGCTCCACGCGCCGGAGGTACAACTTTCTCACTGAATACCTGACTGGTCTGCTACTCCATTTCGTTCCAGTTTGTGGAAAATCTAATGACATTTTGGAATATGGGCAAAAATAATTTCCCGTGGACCACGGGCAACAAAAGATCAATTATAGTTGTAGGCAAGGTGAATGGTAAAAGGTAGCCAGGGAAGAGCCAGATGGACAGGTTAAAGTGGCTATGGGCATCAGCCTAGCTGCTATTAAACTATAGGATAAATCAAAATCAAAATATTTTTATTTCAAGTAGGCCTTTTCAGGCACTTTCAAAACGTTAAATGATTCTAGTTTCGCGGTTACAAAATGTCACCCCTATGGAGAAGAACCAACAAAATGAGGTGGGAACCCATGACCTAAAGCTAAACCGATGATGATGATGATGACGACGATGATATAACTTACAGCTACTGGATGAGACGGATCGATACCAATATTTTAAAAGCAAAAGTAACTATGTCTGTCAATTATGCTATCACGACTAAACCATACAGCCGATTTTGATAATATTTGGTGTGGAGTTAATTTGAAATCCAAAAAAGAACATCTAGCTACTATTTGTCGCGATAAACTACAACCACGTGGGCGAAACCGCGGGCGAAAGCCATTATATCTTAAATGATAATTATACTAAATTTACACCATGTATGTATCAAACCAATCAAAATGCTTTTATCAAGTGCACTAACGCCATTATCTATTTTTTTTTTAATTAAAATTAGCCATATTCAGTGGCTGAATTTTACCACCAGAATCACTAAAGAAAATACGAAAATATCAGAACAAAATCCATTAAAAAGGTTTCAAAGTATTGGTTGGCATGGAAGCGTCATTATACTTAAAAGGTTATGCCGCTATTAAGTATTTTACGGTAAAGTTAGACAACTTTTGTGGTATTTTGCTAATAGCCCATCTCGGCAAACCATTGAGGCGATCAGGCCCTGTCATGTTTTCAAAATACTTTACTTAACTTGTAAACTTTCGAGCTTTCAAGAGAACAGCAGTGTGTGTACGTTGTTGGGATAAATATTTATTATTAGTAATTGAGATATAATAGTTTCCGGAAAAAACTCCATAGTGCCATACTAATATTTAAGAGGCAATAGCCTAATGGTTAGGTTGAAGGCCTTGTGATCGAGAGGTCACAGGTTCGAACTCCACTCCAGATACAAGCATATTTAGCTTAGTTGGAGGAGTTAACGAGATTGATAGAATTGTGAATTCCACCCACAAATAAGCCAGTAAGCTTTTAAAAAAATGCCCGCGTGAGTGTCAGTTATCGCAGCAAAAAGTAGCCTATGTCCTTTCTCAGGATCCAAGCTCACCCCACACCAAATTTCATCCAAATCGGTTAAGCGGTTTAGCTGTGAAAGCGTGACAGACATACAGACAGTGTAACTTTGGAATTTCTAATATTAGTATGGTTTATCTTAAGAATTCACTATCTATAATATAATTTCATGATTTCAGAATGATATTTAATGACATGTAACCGAGTTTTTTTAGTAGCTGTTTAGTCTACTTTTATTAATTTACTAGCTGTCCCCCGCGACTTTGTTCGCGTGTTTTAGTTTCAACGGTTTTTCATTTTTGCAACATTTTTCATTTATGCTCCGCTCCTATTGGTCGTAGCGTGATTTTATATAGCCTATAGCCTTCCTCAATAACGGGACTATCCAATACAAAAAGATTTTTTCAATTCGAACCAGCAGTTCCTGAGATTAGCGCGTTCAAACAAACAAACAAACATACAAACTCTTCAGCTTTATAATATTACTAGCTTTTGCCAGCGACTTCGTCCGCGTTTCCGTCGTTTTTCGTAAAAAAGTAGCATATGTCCTTCCTCACTGTTCAGTGGTTTTGATGTAACAGACAGATTAACTTTCGTATTTTAGTAGGATAGCATGATTCAGTATTCACGCGCGACGGCGCGATGGCTTATTATCGTATTTCATGTATAAGTTTGGTGTTTCTATACCGATTTCTATGATTCTTTTTTTATTGAATAGGTAATAATGTAAACTTTTTTTAATAAGGGATGAGTGAGAGTATTATAAACGTAAGAGTAAACAAATATAATCAGAAATCTCCGAACTGCTAAGCTATCGGGAGTTACACGTGTTATTGTGAGTCAACCATAAAAGATAGACATATGCTGTTGTGGGATATTTTTTAGATAATTTTATGTAGAACATTTCCGTCATACATGATTTCTATGTAGCTTTAACCATTAAGGCTGCATACGCGACGGAAGCTTAAAAAATACCGTTTTCCCAACATTTCCCTTCACTGCTCTGCTCCTATTGATTGTAGCGTGATGAAAAGTATACTATAACCTGCCCAGGAGTATGAAGAATAAATGTATCAAGTTTCGTTAAAATCCGTCGAGTAGTTTTCGTTTCTATAAGGAACATACAGACAGACAGACAGACAGACAGACAGACAGACAAAAATTTTACTGATTGCATTTTTGGCATCAGTATCGATCACTAATCACCCCCTGATAGTTATTTTGAAAATATATTTGATGTACAGAATTGACCTCTCTACAGATTTATTATAAGTATATAGATATAGATTATGTGGATATGACTTACTCAATTGATCGTGACAATTCCTGTTTAAAAACTAAGTAAAATCCTAGTATCAATATTTTGTATGACTTTGACTTAGTTTTACAGTTAGATGTAAACGGGATGGTCTACCCTCTGTACTTATATTCTACCGACGTTTCGATCAAGTACTTTGAACTTAGTCCGAAACAGCCTATTTTTGACTACATTGCAACTTCTCCGATGATTATCAAGTAATCGTACAACGAGTAAATCATTGATAGGATGTATTATTATAATATGTTAACAAATCAAAACCAGTAGGAAATACCACTTCCTTTAATTTTGGTCGCAGAAAATAGTTTAATATACAGCCAAATTAAAATACACACAAAACAAATCGATGCCCCCAAGCAATAAGTCGGTAATGTGCTATTATGGACTTAATGCTGTTATGTCAAATTCGGCATCTATGGGTTGGAACACACCTTAGTAATTTTTTTCAGATTTTTCCAAGTGATATTAACGAAGATATAACGACATACACTTTTATTGTACGGAAATATACAAACAAAATTATGACGGCAAAAATATTGTTACACATCAATACAAAAGTTTCTTTCTTATTTTATTTTGGTAAGTCGCGGTTACCGGATTATTGGCGTAAATAAACTTCATAGAGGTTTTGGTAAACGCTAACACAGGTTTCTTGTTGAATTATTTAAAATATATTTATTCCGTAATTAACACTAACAATGTTATTGAAGTAAATAACTGGCTAATAATTATGCGTAACATTTCAATACGTATCATTTTATACCAAATTCGAACACATTTAGTCCCGTTATCGCAGTAAAGCTTTGCATACAGACCTACTTTTTTTTTTTTTTTTTTTTGACGGGGGGAAATCCTCATGGACTGCCTCCGCCTGGGGAGAGGCGGAGGGGCGTGCCGGACTCTTACCGGCTAAAACCCCCCGGTGTCTCCTCGCACGTGCGCGCGGGGCCGCGGGAATCCAAATTCTTCCGCAGCCCCGCACTAGTGCCGGCCCGGTCTGCCCGGGCCTCGTCTCCTGCACGGGGTAGTGAGGTGTTAACTACCCCGTGCATCGCCTCAGAGGCGCGCGCCGACACCCGCGCGCGCCTCCGCCTCGGGTCCATCGAATAGGGGGCGGGGACTTCCCCAAGTCCCTCGCCCCTGGACCCATTCATGGGGGGCGGAAAAGGGCGTTGTCCGCCCTTCTCCTGCGCCCGGTGCGCCTTCTGCGGCCCGGGAAGGGAGTCGAGATCTCCCTCTCCCGTTCCGCAGTTTCCTTCTGCGACATCACGTCCTCACAGAAGGACACCACCGCGACCATCCTCCGCACTACGGCCGGCAGCGACAGATCGCCTCCAACTTCATTTGTGAGGACACGGCGCTGCTCCTCCCAAGCTACACACTCAGAGAGCGTGTGTTGCGCCGTGTCCTCCCCGCAATGGACGCAGTGGTGGCACCGAGCGTCCGGCTCCCTATCTATGCGACACAGGTACTTGCCGAAGCAGCCGTGCCCCGACAGCACCTGCGTCACCCTGAACGACAGGGAGCCGTGCCTTCTCCCGAGCCAGACGTCGAGTACCGGCCGGATCGCCTCGACGGTAGCGAGGCCGGCGGCAACGCGCAAAAGCCTTTGCCGCCATTCCGCCACCTGACGGAGCTCATCACGGCGCAGCGCGATCTGCCGATGCGCCGGTCTCGAGCCCCGTGCCTGCTCTTCCTCGCGCCATCTTTACAATGACGCGAGTACTTTCGCCTCTAGGTCCCAGGGCGGGGATCCGGCCAGGACGCAAGCCGCCTCGTAGAAGATCGTGCGATACCCGCGGACGACCCTGACGGCCATCGCCCTCTGCGATTTGCGCAGAGTGGCGAGTGTGCCGGCCGCCAGGTCCATCGCCCACACAGGGGCCCCATAAAGGGCCATGGATCGCACGATCCCCACGTACAACCGCCTACAGGCGGCGCTCGGGCCCCCCAAATTGGGAAGCAACGTTGACAGCGCGCCCGCTGCACCCATCAGCTTGGGCGCCAGCCGCCGGAAGTGGGGTCCGAATTCCCATCGGCTGTCGAGCACCAATCCTAGGTACTTCATGGTGGACTCGACAGCTATCCGGGCCCCGCTGATCACGATGTGATACAGACCTACTTAGTTTATGTAAAAGTGGTGCAATACCGCGATGTTACCATCCTTTTTTTGAGTAGTTGACGTATACTGAAGCAACGAACGAAAATATCAGTGATACGGATGAAGACTGAGACTACAGTGTTCAATTAATGGGTTTTACAGTGATTTTTATAATATTATCTAAATTTATATATTCTTACAACCTAAGGTGATTCAGTAATGTCATTTATTATTCTGTTTCATTATACTTGCCATATATTTAATACTAGCTGTCCCCCGCGACTTTGTTCGCGTGTTTTAGTTTTAACGGTTTTTCATTTATGCAACATTTTTCATTTATGCTCCGCTCCTATTGGTCGTAGCGTGATGTTACATAGCCTATAGCCTTCCTCAATAAACGGACTATCCAATACAAAAAGAATTTTTCAATTCGAACCAGTAGTTCCTGAGATTAGCGCGTTCAAACAAACAAATAAACAAACAAACAAACAAACTCTTCAGCTTTATAATATTAGTATAGATAATAGTATAGACAGTATAGATTTAAATTTTAAATCCCCTTTGAAATAACTAAGTAAACTATGTTTTAAAATAATACCACTTAAATTAAAATTGAATCTCTCAATATCTGTACACCAACTGAAATAAAACGCTCGTGTTGATTTTCCCGCGCAATTAATCGCCACAAACTCATCACATTGTTTTAACATTGAATTTGTTTCAAAAACTGAAAAGCTGAAGCATTCAGAAAATGATTTATTGTTGAAACTGACTAACTTGAATGTAAGTTAGTTCTTAGTGAAGCTAAATTATTAAGACACTGCTTCAAACGTTTTGGCGCGAGTTTTCTTTGTGAGAGTATCAGAAAATTATTCATTTTGAAGTAAAATAAAATCATCTTGTAAAAAAGCATTTGTTTTGAAAACCATTAATTCTATTAAGTTATAATAAATATATATATTATATATATATATATATTATATATAAAAAAAAGAAAAGTAATCTAAATAATAAATAAAATCTCTTTTTAATAAATAAAATATCTTTTTCAAGCTAAATACATTAATTTATCATAATGATATTGAGGTACAGTACCCCGTATTTCAATCGTTAAAAAAATATATTCAGATAAATATAAAAAATTGTGATAAAATCATTTTCTTTACCCTTTTTAGTAACAATATTATTGACACACAAATTTGCCGACCTCCGTGGTCGAGTGCTGTACACACAGTTTTAGAGGTCCCGGGTTCGATTCTCGGACAACAACATCGAACACCACTTTTCTACGCACTTTTAAGTACTATAGCTCTATAGCTACTTACTTTGGGTTCAGAGTTTGAGATGTATGTGATGTTGTCCACTTTGTCGTATGTTTTGAACAAACATTGGCCAGGTATGAGAATTAAACATGCAACCTCATTAAAAAGCAGTCAGAATAAGTTTTGTAGAAAATCGTATACTATATATAATTAAAAAAAATATATACATTTTTAAGAAAAATAATAACAGCTGTATAAAAGGACCAACACACAAGATACTTTACAAATTCCACAAGAAAACATTCTTACATTATTCCTACATTTTCTTTGCCCTTTCTTGCCATTCTTTACTTAACTTTTCTCGACAAGTCCAAGACTTTTGAAGGAATCTCGGCCGCGGCTTGTGTTGTTTTTATTTGCCGTGTCCTTTTAGTCACGTGTTTCTAAGGACCTTAAGAGGTGAGCTCATTTCTCAAGCATTGAAAGCGTCAAAGGACCGTTCCTTCTGCCTCTAAAGATGAAAGGTATGTGTTAGGTGAGAACGTTTAGGTCTTTTTCATTTGTTTTGATTTTTGTAACTTAATGTTGTAAAGACATCAGACAACTAGACAGATTTATTTAAACTAAATCTCATGCATTATATTTTTTTGAAAATAATTATTATAGTAATTATATTATCTATACTTTAATATTATAAAGCTGAAGAGTTTGTTTGTTTGTTTGTTTGTTTGTTTGAACGCGCTAATCTCAGGAACTACTGGTTCGAATTGAAAAATTCTTTTTGTATTGGATAGTCCGTTTATTGAGGAAGGCTATAGGCTATATAACATCACGCTACGACCAATAGGAGCGGAGCATAAATGAAAAATGTTGCAAAAATGAAAAACCGTTGAAACTAAAACACGCCAACAAAGTCGCGGGGGACAGCTAGTATTGTTATATTGATAAACGTTCCATATTGTCTGCAGGTATACGCTTAACTATTTATCTACGCTTATATATATATACGCTTAATTATTTTTCATATTCCTTGTTTTTGACAATAATATTTTATTTCAATCAGAACAAAATTAAGTGTGACTTTAAAATAAAAATGATGTATTTTTATAGTAATTAGTACCTACGTAGTAAAATGGAATTAATGAATAAGATTTCATAATTATTATAATATAAAAAAAAACATACGTATTTTTTTGTATTGCATTTCTATTAAAACCTTAAAAAAAAATAAGAAAACATTGTACAAAATTTCTTAATCTATAATATTTAATGCAGCAATGTTTTTCGATATCCTTACCCAGGTAAGATGTGTTTGCGTATTCGCAATAATTCTACATTGTCTATGCCCTGGTATGGTCTGCATGGAATTTATTGCCATAAGACAATGGTCGCTAACAGCTGTTTCTTTCTATAAAGGGAATGTAAGGAATTGTGGTGTTACGTATTATATTGTATTTCAGTCAGCTTTTTTTTGTTTTTGAGTCTACCAAGGTAATAAATAGTTTTGTTTATTTATAAACTTTGTGTACCTAAATATCTGAAGTTATTGTTATATTTTACTGCTGTAATACATTTTTTTTATTATATACGATTTTTTACTATAATAATTTACAATATTAGGTAACTAATGTTGATAATTATAGTACCTACTTACCTGCTTATACTTTTATTTTGTCGGTTAAAAGATTGTAGGCAAATTACGAATAAAGAATCTATGCATTGTATTTTTTATGCTTGACCATACAAACTATATCTACGTCGATTCCCTAGTGGACTCTCTTGGAAATCCAGATTTTTATCTATAAACAGCGCCTTTTTTACCAGAAAGTCATTCACCTCTTCACTTGAAAATCAATTTTTTTCTCCCATCATAAATTTGGTAATTTATGTTCACAACAAAAAACTTTAAAACAAACAGTTAATTGTTTGAAACAAAAAAAACTCATTTATCACGCACGTAAATTAATGCACAGTGCGCCGACTCCAGCGCCGTGGACAAAAATTGTCACCCCGAATTCCGACCGATTAAATGCAAAAACATTTATCGATGGTCACCGCAAGTCAATTACTGTGCAATGAAAAACAATTACACAACTGTCCATTTCGTTGCGGTCGGTTAAATAAAAGCAAACCTTTTTTTTCGTTTGTTTTTTATTGTTGTCGTATGTCAACGGTGAAGTTATTTGTTTGATTGTTGTTTCCAATTTTGATATTTCGAGTTGTTTTTGTTCACTGGGGTTAGTTTGGACTGATGGACTGATATTTTAATTATTTATTCTAAATTAATTTTATTGCTTTTTTATTTTTGCGTCTAAAAATTGTAATGCACGATTATATTCTTTTGCCCACTATGCCATAAATATTTTCTCATAATTTCATATATATTTTTGGAAATTCACTTTTCTATGACGAGCAGTTACATAAAGGATGTTTTTTAATGATACCGTACGATTTTGGATTCTATGTGAACACAAATAAAATACTTTTTTCTTTATAATATGTTTATACAATGTTGCAATGGTTAAACAAGCCCAGACGCAATGTTATCGTCTTTGAGGACAATAAATCAGTTTAGTCTTCAATGTTATTAAACGCATGCTTCCCCTATGTGATACAGAGTATTAGAGTATTAGACGCGGCAAACAATACGTAAAATAGAAAAAATCAAAGAGCAGAAATATATTTTCTACACTACCCATAAAAGTACAATTTTATTGGGAACGGTTTACTCACGTATATTTTCGGGATCGCGGCGGCGGTGGTGTCGCGAGTTCGACTCGCGACACCACCGCCGCCGCGTCAGCTCATGATTAGGGACTCCTATTGAGTCTGAAACTAGTCGGGCGATCCCGAAAATATACGTGAGTAAACCGTTTTTAAATAAATATGAATACTCCTCACGAAAGTTATTATACAAATTTTATTGGGGATGGTTTTTTAAGGACCGAATTGGTTTTATTTATTTTTTTCAAGTATGTTTTATTAAAGTAACTTTTATTACAAACTATATTAAATCAGGAAAAAGTATATTCATTATTACATATACGAACTTAACTATATATTTGACAAATTGATCAAAATTGATAAAAAAATGGTTTTCTTCACTACAGTTAACTTTTTTAAATAACCTTTTTATTATTTAGCGCTTTTAGCCTATCTTCTTCCCGCGAACCCAAATGGATCCACACAGTAGGCATGGTTCCTATTTTTTTTTTAATGTCCTTATTTTAGATTAATGAATTTTATTGGACACCTATTTTCTCTTTTTTACTGCAAACAAAAAATGATCAAAATACAGAGAACGGAAATTACGCGTGACGTCACTCCTCGCTACGATTTTTAGCGAGGCGTGGCGTCATAAGCCCCCACTCCGAAACTTTAAAGCGGTGTATCTTTGTATTTTTTTATTGTTTTGATAAAAGAAAAAATACGTGTCTAATATTATCTAACTGACGGACTAAATAGATTTTAAGTTTTCATACCCAGGAAACATCCCTGTTGTCTATACTGTTAATAGTTAGGCTATGTTTTAGGACGAGAATTTTTCGCCAGTTCGTTGTTTTTTGTAAACAGATATCTTCTAAACAACAATACAAAGATGGAATAAATTTTTCATCGAGATTCGTCCTAAGTCTGTGCAAAAACCCCTTCGGCAAGTCACGGCAATCGGCCCCTCTCAAGCAAAATCATCTTAAAATGAAAGGGAAAATCCTGTAAATTACACCCCTCATGACACCCCATTATTTTATTTGTAAGGGGGCTTTCTAAATGGAACACGTTTGGGTGAATCAATAGGACCCCTTAAATTTTTGAATAATCAATGCGAAGAAGATATATTGCATTATTTGAGTAATGAGGTCACGAATGATGCTGAGGAAAAATCTGGATTCTTTTAAGGCCAGTGAACTGTTTTCATAATTAACTTTCGATCTGATGAATATAAAACTAAGTGTTACTCCAATTTAAATTATTTAAACCTCAAGGACGCTTAATACAAAGAAGTCTGGAGAAGTTCGCATCATATTTAAATGGTTTAGTTAGATTAATTTCAATATAAAATACACTGTACAATACATTACTGACTTTACTAATGTCGTCAAATTTACTCTTGATGATCTCCAAATTAACATATAAATGCTAAAGTAACTCTATCTGTCTGTTCTTCTGTCTGTCTGTTACGTTTTCACGGCTAAACAGCTGAACCGATTTGGATGAAACTTGGTACGGGGTAAGCATGGATCCCAAGAAAGGACATAGGCTAATTTTTGCCACGATAACCGACACAGACGCGGGCGGGGCCGCGAGCAACAGCTAATAAGATCATAAGGATAATTAGAAGGCAATCAATGGGAAAAAAATAAAAAGATGATACCGACTTTGTGCTTTAAGTGAAAGCCTAGAAGTTGACTTACAATAAAAAGGAAAAAATGCACAGGAAACAGGAGGAGCTTATCACTCTAGAAAACAAAAAAGCAACAACTATTTAAAAAAAAAACATAATATTTAAACAAAGCTAAAACAGAAATATTCTCAAAAATTACAACACGTCTCCCATAATTCGATCAATTTAACAAAACATACCGTGCTTACCTATCGGCACATGTAATATCGTATTCAATGCATGTAATACTCTGATTAGCTCTGATGAGGGACGAGGTAATTTGGTTACATTTCCGTCTACAGCAACCCTTTTGTATCAGCATATATAGATGTAATTACGTATATTTGTTTTCGTATATTTAGTAAGCTTCTGTTGTAGGTAAGGAACAGAATCTTGAAATGTTTCAGTATTGTGTACAACCATAGGTTTATTCTATCACGTGTTTTGGATTATAAATGTTCCCATCTATCTTGATTGTATGACAGTTGTGTGATATTGACATGAACAGTGCTCAAAAAATGGATCGAAATCATGGATCACCCCGCACTGCGCACCATGGGAAGCGGCTCCTTCAAGATAGCGTAGACGCGTCTGCTCCGCAATACACCGCGAGTCGAAGTATATCCTAAGTTGGTTAAAAATGGGTTTGATTCTCAAGATTCACTGCGTGGTGCGTGGCTGTACGTCGTTGTCAGCTGTTCGGGGTTATACGTGCTATCGCACACCGTGAGCAGCCGGCTTTATACGTGTGGCTTCCATGGCTCAGTGACCCAAAACGATCATTATCCTCTAATTTTTCTCCTTGGAAAAAAGTGATTTAACTCATCCACTACTGGATAAATTGACGTTAATTTTTCCCTGCTATTAGTCGTGTTCCTTGTAACATACTTCTTAAGCTTATCTCTATCTAGACACCTTCTTTTTATCCCTAAAATTTATCTCGCTGCTCGTGTTTTAAAAATTTTCGTATTTATGCAAAATTATACCTACCTGTGTAACAGAAACAGTTCAACCACGTTCACAATAATCTCCCCACACTGATTTCACCTCTCATTTCATTCAAATCATTGTTCTCTAATCCAGGGCTACCAAATCTCATAACACTACCCTTTTCCAAAGCAATCTGAATCAGGCATTCCCTTTGCACGCAACCCTTCCTATTGCGCTACCAAAATATTGTCCCCTACCCTTTGAATATTAACTATGTATCTCTATTTAGTGGTGACTAAATAATTCAGGGTTGTGCATATTGACCGGTAGAATACCGAATGCATTTCCAACCATAACTCCTAGACCTTCCTTGTTTTCGTAAAGATCCGAAAATTCGTTGTTTAAGGCGCTTTCGTAAAGCCAGAGGTGTTAAGTTATATTGGTCGATGTAATATTAATTTGATGTGAGATTTCCCGACGACAATAGGTAGTGATTTGGGTTTGGAAGTCATACACATTAACATGTATAAGATAGTTACTTGCGATATTGTGTTGGTTAGGCTTCCTTCTGATAGTATTACCGTTAATATTTGCGTGAGGTCGTTGACATGGCGAATTAGTGATTGGTTCATTGCAGTAATTTTTGGGTTAGGTACTACACTGAAAAGCGATGTGTGTGAGTATTATGGCGTTATTATTTTCTCTTTGTTTATAAAAAAAGACGATGCAGATATATCTTCGAGCATCTATCAACAATCTCAGAGCAAATCAACTTACTATATTTAATCTGGCTATTATTTCTTGCTATACTTATTTCTTTGAATTATGATTAGTATTTTTATAACAAAAGAATCAGGGGCATAGCCAAAATATTTTGTGCATACCCAAAAAATTTGGGCACGAAAATATTAAAACTGAAAATTTTGCGAACAAAGGGAATCTGATAGTGCAATCAAATATTTAATTCGACATTAATAACCGTTTTACATGGGGTCTGTTAAAACTAAGGGGTGCAAGGCGTGAATAATGTGACGTAATCGAGTTGAGCTTACGTCGTGTCGTCAATGCTCGCTGATTGAGTTCATAACGACGTTACCGTCAGACACTGATGAACTTTGCTGCTTTCCTTTTATAGAAGATGGGAGGTAGCGGTAAGGCCTCTTAAAAGGATTTTCTCATCAACATCATTAAATAAGAATTCCTTACAGATCTGAATGTAGTCTACAGTCTGGATGCATGATACATTATTTTAATTGAGATTAACTTAAATGGCATTAAAAATGATTTGTACAGAAAGTTCTGCAACGTTCGTGTTACCAGGATAAAGAAAGAGAGGTCTTAACTTATCAGAGATCTTAATCTATACTAATATTATAAAGCTGAAGAGTTTGTTTGTTTGTTTGTTTGTTTGTTTATTTGTTTGTTTGAACGCGCTAATCTCAGGAACTACTGGTTCAAATTGAAAAATTCTTTTTGTATTGGATAGTCCGTTTATTGAGGAAGGCTATAGGCTATATAACATCACGCTACGACCAATAGGAGCGGAGCATAAATGAAAAATGTTGCAAAAATGAAAAACCGTTGAAACTAAAACACGCGAACAAAGTCGCGGGGGACAGCTAGTTCTAAATATCCGTATCTCTGAAATGTTAATATGTTAGGCATAAAGGAGTTTTTTTTTCTTGTACTGAATTTTATTTTAAGAAATTTTTCTATTTGTTGTATGTTGTGAAAACCTAATTAAATAATACTTTAAATCGCTTTATTCTCTTCTCTTACACCTTACCTCGTGCTCTATGTTCAAACGACACCGTCTGGAAAGTACGGACAAAGGTAAATTTGTTAGTCAGGATGGAGACGGTACAATCATTCTATTATTGGAACTTTAAATTCTGAAGTACTTATTACACTATGTTCAGCACACCTTGCCATTTTAGAAACAGAAAGGCATCTTTTGAGAACATAAATAGTTATCTTATTCCAAATGTTATAAAATTTGGATCATTTATCAGTTATATCATGAACTCGTACAATTTATGTCAGCTCTTGCGAAACTTGAGATAATTTTAAAAGGAAAACTTAGAACTTTTAAAAACTAAAATACTTATAGACAAAATATATCTTGCTTCTTAGAACTACGATCTCAACACGAGTCTAGACGAAGAACATGATTTTAAAGAAAATTAATTATAATATTAATTTAATTTAATTTAATTTAAATTATTAACGCCAGATAATTTTTATTCGTGGAAGAAAATTGATGTCTGACAGATTTTGTATGGAAGAAGTGTTAAAAATTCAAAATTATTCCTCGTATAAAATTATCTGGGGATGTAAAATCAGTTTCGAGAAAAATAAAAACGCAAACCTTCGTGCAAGAAACGAAATCTTCTATGCTTGAAAAACTTAAAAGAAATAGAATGGTAAAATATCCTGATCATAACTTAGGATGATGATGATAAAAATAATGATGTGCCTTTAAAGGAATAGTAAGCCCTTGGACACACTATCAAGATCTTAAATATCCGTTAAATAAAAAAAAAACTGATACTCAGCCATTGAACAATTGGTTGAGTGAGCAATCATCCAGCGTAGTTCATACGACATTGTCGCAAGATCGATTGGATTGTCCATTTCCCAAAAATGAATACCACACTTAATTCTCAAAACTAACCATAAAAATAGCAATTCTTTGGTTATGGCTGCAAAAGGTACACATTCACATCTGTTCCGTAATGCAATATGGGATGGGGCGTTTATTTTATTTTTATAGCCCCAAATCTCTTTAGAAAGGCTCTTGTCCCATATCCCCATATCGAGTGGGGCTTTTATTTCCGCTAGTGTTATTGTTAGTACCCAATTGCCTTTAGATGGATTTGCAGTAATGAAGTTTTAGTAATATTTGGTAGATGGCGGAAACGACAAACAGTAGTGCCCACTACGAGTATGATATACATGTTGTAGGCCAGTGCCTACAACATTTGTACATATATAATATACTAGTACTTGGATGAATTTGCCTTTGGCAGTTTTTTTTGCTCAGCCACTATCAACTGAATAAATAACAGAGGAAAATAATTTGAATTTAATAAATCCCAAAATTTTATCCTGTAAATTTCCGATGAGCAATTGTTCGCGTTGTGTCTTTGCTATAAAAACTATTCCAGGTGTAGGTATTGCTGATTTCTAAATCCTGTTTTCAAATTATCTTCATGGTGTGTTTTACTTTATTGTAATATAACATGTTTATTTTATAAAAATGTAAAAAACACTACCAAAAGTTTAATATAATTATATAAAATAGATATTTTAGGAATATAAAATAGAATTATTATAAACAAATAAAAGGTATAAAAGATAATTTGAATCAGTGACTAGAATCAAAATATTCTGTTTACAGTACATGAAAATTTAATAAAAGCTATATTTTATTTTTATTACTTTTCTGCTTTGCCTAGCAGCAAATCATAGATTTGGCCAGTCTTCACAATGCATAAAAAACAAAAGCTTTATTAAAAACAACGAAATATTTCACGCCTATTTAATACTGTTAAAAATGACCCCATTAAATCCTTTGAGCTAAACAAATTGAGTTTCAGCTACAAATTTGGTTAATCTGTGTGTATTCATATAAAATAAAGCACAAACTATGTTTGCCAGACAATATTTTACGATAAACTATGAAATTTGATTGCCACAAACTCTTTGAATCTGGAATATACTAAAGAGATTTATGATATTTTTAAAAACAATTTCAATGTGCCTTTGTTTATCCACATTCACTCATTCAACACACAAATATAAAAGTACGCACACACCGTAAATAATTTATTTTTGTGAATATTTTTTTTTTTTTTATTATTATTAAATATGGACATCACATGCATTGTTCTAAACGAAGGTACCACATACACCCAGACCCAAGACAATGTAGAAAAGTGGTTTTCTAAATTGACCCGTCTGGGGATTGAACCCGGAACCTCAGAGCTAGCAACACCTTGAAAACGAGGTCCTCGTAGTGGGTTAGAATGAATTAACTGTAAAAGTAAATAAAGCTTAAGATAACTGAGCTGATATAGAGAAGTGAGCTATTTTAAATTGTTAACTACACATGTTTCATTTTTCTAGCATATTATAATGATTTAAATCGCAAGTGAGCAAACCTGGTTATCAATGCTCGTGCCTTCTCTACACGAGAAGAGGCCTGTGCCCATCAGTGCGACCTTTATAGGCCGGTATTATTCCATCCTTATTTCCATTCAATTAAATTACTTATTCTTTCAAAGTGCGGTAGCGTAAACCACACAGTTTTTCTTATAGTATTTTGACATTCAAATCAAAATCAAAATCAAATTTATTCAAAGTGGGCTACTAGGCACTATTTGAAGGTCAATCTTATTAACAGACAGTACCCCAAATCGCCCACCCTTCACCGCTTCCTAAGAGCTCTGGCTGTGGAGAAGAAACGGCGCAACAAAGTCCCCAACAACACTCTGTCTATCAGCTTACATAATAATAAATTACATGACCACCAAATTAACAAGTGTTGGAAGTAGAACATACTCATTACTTCTTTTTCTTCTAATAAAACCACATCACCATTGCTGCAGCTGAAGAGTTTGTTTGTTTGTTTGAACGCGCTAATCTCAGGAACTCCTGGTCCGATTTGAAAAAAATCTTTCAGTGTTGGATAGCCCATTTATTGAGGAAGGCTATAAGCTATATAACATTACGCTGCGACCAAAAGGAGCGGAGCATAAATGAAATATGTTGCAAAAATGAAAAACCGTTTAAACTAAAACACGCGGACAAAGTCGCGGAGGACAGCTAGTAAAAAAACAATTGTTGGAAGTCAAACATACTCATTACTCCTTTCTTCTAATAAAACCACATCACCATTTACTCTTAGAAGAAATCTAATTGAAGATAAAATTGAATATATTAAACAAGCATCTAGTTAGTTGATCTGACAATATCTTAGCGCCGGCAGTGCGAGCCGCAATTAATATCAGTTGGGCTTGCGGTCGCCTCCAGACGCGGTTACCCTGGTGCGCTCCACTTTGGTCTTAGTTGTATTGGATGTAGATTTTGTGAGGATATTACAGTAATTATATTACTTAACGTATGTGAATAATTAATTAACGTAAAATACCTCAAAAGCTATTTTTTTTTGTATGTTTTTTTTTTAAAGTATGTGGACAACATCACATACTTTGCTCTGAACCCAAAGTAAGTAAGTAGCACTTGTGTTATGGAATTCAGAGACAACGAAGGTACCACAAACACCCAGACCCGAGACAATGTAGAAAAGTGGTTTTCTACATTGACCCGGCCGGGGATCGAACCCGGGACCTCAGAGCTGGCGACACCTTGAAAACCGGTGTGTACGCCACTCTACCACGGAGGTCGTCGAATTATGTGGATATACTGAAATGAATCTACCCTATCCAGATTCATCATCATCTTAGGCATAAAAAAACAATTAAAATTATTAACAAATTTCGTGACATATCAAACAACTACCTCTAACCCTTTAAATAAAATAACACTTGTTCTTTTTATCAGCTTGAGCTTATTTTCATGACACAGCTCCATCAAAACACTACTTATCTTTTTAAATAGATCGCTACACTCAGCCTAATATTTATATACCTCACAAGCGACCCGCTCTAGCTTCACAAGGGTAGACAAAAAATTAATTAATTATACACAAAAACCTTCCTCTTGTATCACTCTATCCATTGGTGAAAACCATATAAAAATCCGTTCAGTACTTTTTGAGATTATCGCGTTCAAACAAAAACACAGAATTTGTGTTATAACATGTACGTATAGATGAATAGAAGATGTATAGAAAAAAATAGATTTATAGATATAGATAAATATTTATTAAACAATTATTTATCGTTGGTTTAAAGGATGCTTTGTAGATTAGCATAAAAGTTTTTTTTAATTTTTGAAGTAGGTAGGTAATTGAAGGTCATAAATGGAACACGCCGTTAACACAGAGACACAAATGTGTAGGTCCGATACAAATGGCGAATCGACCGCAGCAATCAATTATAAAACAGAATTGTTCTAAAACGCACGCGCACCGATCTCCTTTGTTCCCTAATGTATTGGCACCAATAATTTAAATTTTGCAGAAGCTATGTTATGGTTTAATTTGGACGTTTATTATACTGGGGCAGCTATTGTTCAAGGATACGGTTTGTTTACTATGTGCACTGTATACCTACACCTAGTAATTAGTATTGTGAGCTCGTAGGCCGTTGATATTTTGTTAACGTTAAATAGATCAATATTTAAACCATATAAACTCCCAAAATCGAGATGTACTGTTGCATACAATAATGCAATACAAAAAGAGAGGCTCGTGGCTAAGTGTAAGCCTAACGGTTTGACCGATAACTATGGTAAACCCGCACTCGCCGCGGTTGGTCCGCGGATGGGTGACCATTTCTAAACGTACCAAGACCCCTATGTGCCTCGTTTAGCAAGTTAAGCTGTTGGTCCTGACTGCCATACGTTGATCTTTGACAGTCGTTAAGTAATTACAATTCTGATAACCAGTCTTACGATAAGATACTGTATCTCAGTAAAATGGGTTGTGGAGGTCAGATAGCTCCATGCTCCAGCTTCATGTAAAATACAGTATTCAGCGGAATCTGGTGAGACTTGAAGCCGACCTCAACGGATGTTCGGAAAAGGCTAAGCAGAAGATAAATGCAGCTAAATCAAAAATCCGAAAAAAGTAAAAAAAGAATCAACAATTCAACAAAAAATAGACTTAATGTTTTTTTTATTACGTTTTCTCTCTTATTTAAGTGAACTTAATCATACCTCATATCGTGATTAAATTTTACAGTGCTCACTTAAAGATACTTTCCCAGACATTTGTCACATACACAAACATAATTCCTCAAAACTTTTAGTCGTAATCTTCTTAAAGTTCCACGTTAATAACACTGGAGATGTAATTATATTCGTGTAATTAATTAAGATGCGAACAGGTGTTCGATTCACTTCGGTTCCCGCGATGCTTAGAGGGAATACAGACGAGCAACTTTTAGTTATCAAGCTAACAACTTTAAGTTGTAAGCGACTTTTTTTACACTTTGTTATTTTATTTGTTTTGATAAATAGATATATGATTAATATTATGAAACACAGACTAGTATAATTTAACATAATTTTACTTAAAAGCTGCTGAACTACTTTATCCAATAAAGACAACTTGAGAGTCAGACACTTCAGTTTTCGTAAACCAAAGTCCTTTCTTTTCTGGACAATTTCTATGATCATGTATTATTTTTAACTTATAGTGAAATACATAACAACAGGACATAAATATTATTTGAAAATATACAGTTTTATTTATGTAAGTTAGAAGGCATAAAATATTACTGGCAACTAAATGTGGCCTAACCAGCAACAAATAGTTGCCCGTCTGTTACAGGAGTTAAGTGCCTGCAAGATCTCCAACTCGTGGTATGAAGATTTGCAAGTCTTATGTCGTGTTTCGACAGTCTGGCGGGGGATAAGTTTAGAGTATTTTTGGGGGATGCTTCAAATTGGCTTGCTACAGGGTTAACTGAACTTATCATGTTTGTTATACTATATTGTTACTAGCGGTGCCCTACGGTTTTACCCGCGTTTGTAGACATTTTTTTTGACGTTTTGTTATAGTTATTCTGCTATATAGGGTAAATCAAACTCAACAAAAAAACATGAAAATTGGTCTACACGTTCTTTATGTTTTAAATAGTGTAACTAACCCGACTTTGTTTTATATTCAAGATTTGGTTTTTGCATATTTATTACGTATTTTTTGATATTAGGTTCTACAAATAATTTTATAGTTAGGAAATATTTTTTTTTTACTTAAAGGTAATCAACATAAATTAAAACAATATTCTTTAATTAAATCAAGCTGAAAAAAACATAATAGACTTACATAATAAAAATTTAATGCATGTTTTCACGTTAATTCCTATTGTTTAATGAAACTCTATAGCTTAAAAGGTTTATATTTAAAGGTTTTCCTTAATTAAAAAAAAAAAAAAAAAAACAATATTTGCTAATCTCACCAATATTAGCTATCTTAACAACAATAGTCCCAGGATATTGCTGTGAAAACGCCTCATATTATCCTCGCGATATTCAAATGAGGAAATAAGAAAGTGTAGGAAATCCTCAAGAGGAACTTATAAATATTTATGGGGAGATTATTCAGGTGTCGTTTTCAAAGTTTCAAATAGATATGTTGCCGGAAGATTGTGAAACTTGTTAATTTCCAATTATAATCGTTGGCGGAAAATTGAGAATTATTGACAAGTTGTGAATCAGACGAATTTCTTTACAAGAGGTCCAAAGACGATCATGAGAATAAAAAAGTAAGTTCCTAACACAAAATGGAGGGACCCTTTACTTAATTTTTAACCGACATCCAAAAAGGAGGTTCTATATTCCACTGTTTGTATTTTTTATGCATGTTCGCCGATTTTTCGGTCAATTATTATTGTGGACCGATTACCAAAATTCTTTTTTATTCAAAAGAGTAGTTATACTCCTGAGATGGTTCCATTGTACCCAACTCAGGGTCTGATGAGGGGAGCCCAGGAAAACCGAGGGCAACCCTCAAATTTTTTAGCCACTTATTCTCATGATTTTGTAACAACTAGACCTCGTCATCCCCTTAAAAAACCACTTGACCGAGTCGTGGTGCGCAACCGCCCCAATTTAAAAACCTCGTATTTTTGTAGCAGTTCACAATTTGCCAACAGTTTATAATATTCCGGGAATGTTTAAAAACTTACAGAGTTCACAATCATCCGGTGACACACAGCTGATGTCGGACAAACTTTGTTTATAAACACGTGCAAACCCTGACTATTTTGTTAATGTACTGGATCATCCAAAATTCTTGTTTGAAAGATTGTTTGGACCTGTTAGAAGATTACAATATCGTTGGAATCAAACTAGCTTTAAGTCGTGGTTCAATATGTATGATAAATAAGCAAACTTGGTGATAATTTTTTTGTAACCCCCGCTGCAGAGGAGTGTTTAAGTTTGACGTTTCTGTCTATCTGTATGTCTGTCTGTGGCTTCGTTACTCTTTATGAATCAACCGATTATATTATGTTATTTTTTGTTCTTAGCTACAATTTATGAAGATCCGTTTAGAATTTATCAGAAATTGTCTAAAATTTGAAGATGAATTTATAATTTTTTTATTTATAATTATTGCGGGGATAGCGATTTTGTAGAGTTTTCTCAGAAACTATTGCTTAATTTCGGAGTTTATTTTTCTCATATCTGTATACAGTTTGATGAACGATAACCTATTGAAAAAAAAGTTATATAACATAAATCATTACTATAAAATCTATCAGTGCATAACTTACTCCTTTTCAGAAACCACAGCCATGCTACGAATGTGAAAAATATTTAATAATATTCTGGAACCCATCTAAGTGATTGTCTATAAACACAACCTATTAAGTGTCCTTAGCCTTTCATAGAAGGATGACTTAAAACTCTAAAGACAGGCCATCATAATTACCAGTAAAAGCCTTGTTCAGCGCCAATAGATCCTCACTGACAGCGAAAGTAGGGAAGTAGGAAGAAATAAAAAGCTACAATCAACGATAAGTTTTAGTATACACATTTACTTAAAGTTTTTATCATGAGGAAATATCTTTTATTAGCATACTAGCTGTTGCTACAGGTTTCACCCGCTTGGATGTCGGTTATCGCGGCAAAAAGCTAGCCGAGCTAGCCCATGCCCTGTCTTAGAATCCAAGCTTACCCCATACCAAGTTTCATCCAAATCTGTTCCGCGCTTTAGCCGTGAAAGCATAAGTAAATGAGAATGAGACCGGTTTGTAAAAATCGGTTACAATCTTCAAATAAACAAATATTTGTCCCGGGGCTTCTTTTAAGCGTTCCTCATTTCCAAAAACATTTACATACTGTACACCATCTATCTATACTTATAATAAATCTGTAGAGAGGTCAATTCTGTACATCAAATATATTTTCAAAATAACTATCAGGGGGTGATTAGTGATCGATACTGATGCCAAAAATGCAATCAGTAAAATTTTTGTCTGTCTGTCTGTCTGTCTGTCTGTCTGTCTGTATGTTCCTTATAGAAACGAAAACTACTGGACGGATTTTAACGAAACTTGGTACATTTATTCTTCATACTCCTGGGCAGGTTATAGTATACTTTTCATCACGCTACAATCAATAGGAGCAGAGCAGTGAAGGGAAATGTTGGGAAAACGGTATTTTTTAAGCTTCCGTCGCGTATGCAGCCTTAATGGTTAAAGCTACATAGAAATCATGTATGACGGAAATGTTCTACATAAAATTATCTAAAAAATATCCCACAACAGCATATGTCTATCTTTTATGGTTGACTCACAATAACACGTGTAACTCCCGATAGCTTAGCAGTTCGGAGATTTCTGATTATATTTGTTTACTCTTACGTTTATTATACTCTCACTTATCCCTAATTAAAAAAAGTTTACATTATTACCTATTCAATAAAAAAAGAATCATAGAAATCGGTATAGAAACACTAAACTTATACATGAAATACGATAATAAGCCATCGCGCCGTCGCGTGTGAATACTGAATCATGCTATAAGGATTATTTTTGTGTAACGTGATATATTATATTTCCCTACTAAAATACGAAAGTTAATCTGTCTGTTACATCAAAACCACTGAACAGTGAGGAAGGACATATGCTACTTTTTTACGAAAAACGACGGAAACGCGGACGAAGTCGCTGGCAAAAGCTAGTATAACATAATCTTCGTATCATGATACATCCAACAATGACAAAAGCTCACACAGTGGTGGACATTGGCCAGTAAACAAGGAAGATAGTTCAGATGACTATGTCTCATTACGCGAAAAAGTTCTCTAACAAAATAATAATAAATAAAGGGCAAAAATTCATACTACCACATCCAAAAAAGCTTACATTCCTGATGCCGATCATAAAAGACAATCAAGTTTTTCGAGAAAGCTTCGGGTACACAACAGACCCATCATTTGTCACCCCAGACACTTACCTACTTTGATTTTATAGGTTTTAGAACAAATTTGAAACCCGTCGTTCAATAATGGATGTGGATTGGCGTCGATCAGCTTTTTAATACCGTTTTCGATGTTTATATAAACTGTGTAATTATTTCGTTATTAAAACTCAAAAGTGAAATGATAATAATGCTAAATAGCGATTGCAAATTGGAGCGTTTGGCGCAAATTAGCATATTTCGAAAAATTATCAAATGATCCAAAATTTTCGTTTCAGGGATTCCTTCGCATAGAGTTCGCAAAGGGTAACTTTTTTTTAAAAGTCCGTCAAATAGAATATAAAAAAATATAAGAAACGTATTTTTTTTTATTTTACGTTAACACAACATCATAACAATCACGTTATACAACGTCATTAGGACCCCACTCTTGAACTTAGATTCGTTATTTTGACAAAAAATACGGTTAACCAATTAAGGCATACAGGTAAGCCATTATTATATTAAGCACTAGATTATCTCACGATAAGAAAGTCGTGACACAAAAATCTTTCCAAAACACTTTCAACAAAAGACAATACCAAAATCTTCCTTTAAAATAACGTAAGACAAATCTCAAAATAATAGTCTATAAGCTCCTTACCCTGCAAGTGCATGGAGGCACTGTTCACCTGCAGAGGGGATTCACTTTAAAATATTGAACGTCATATTTTTAAGACAACCTCGTATTTAGACGTCAGTGTCATGTTGGAGATGTCAACTGCAGAATTTGGAGAGAAAAATAATGATTTGCGGGTTACAAAGGGGAGATTTTTATTTCAGGTAAGAATTTCCAGTTTCGGTTAACAAAATAAGTAAAGGATTCGTTGAAACATTTGTTGTGGGTATATAATGTCTGTTCTTAGAGAAGAAAATACTGCAAATTTAGAGTCTTCAGAAACTACGAGATCGATTACAGAAAACAATATGAATGATACTAACAATGTATTAGTATTTTTTAATACTTGAGATATTTTTAACAATTAATTTGGAAAACTGAGCTGACATAAATGACCCCTAATTTATTTTCGTGTGTGTGTGCAGTGTAAAATTGATTAGATAACTGGGTATGAAAAGTTAAAATCTGATTAGTCCATTAGTGAGATAATAAAAAAAATATCAGACACGTATTTTTTGCCAAAATAAGAAAACACTAAGTTGATAAAAGTTCATAAATGGGGGCTAATCACGTCATGCTTGCTCACAAAATGAATGTAATTGTGACGTCATGTGACATTTCAAATCAATGTATCGTCGTGAGTTTTTGGGCACGTAAACTACGAGAAAAACGTTTTTGATATTCTTTAATAACTTATAATACTTTAAAAAGAACCAAGGGCTGGCTTTTACCTTGGACAGAGGATAAGCATTGCCATACAACGTGGCAATGCCGCCAGCCTTTTGGGAACACTCCCAGTGGACAGCGATGTGAACGAATTTTTTGATGCCATATTTTAGGTTTATATTTAATTAGATTAGTTTATTTTAATATTCCTTTTATATGTATATATAGTTAAATTACATAATATAAGCCTTATCTGACGGATATTAAAAAAAGTATGCATCCTCCATTCTCCACTTTCGAACAAGCACAAACGAAAATAATACAATACCTACAAATGGAAAGAAAGTTTGCTGCAGATCAAATATGCTTTGTATTCGCGCGACAAAGGGGTGTAAATTGATGTTCCTCGTCACAAAGAACGACTTATATAAGTTATTTGTCTTTTGCATTCGGAAAATGGCGATGTTTTTAGAAGACTGTAAATGGAGGAAGTCTTTATTTACTTAAGAAACATGCTGCAAAAGTTTTTCAATGGAATAATTAATAAATGGGTACTTAACTCTCAATTATATCGGGTCTCCAAAATTACGATGAACTTTTTGGTTGAAATGTAACTGTTTGTAAGGAACCCTTGTTCTATTAATTTTGCTTCGATACAGTCCAATGGTTCAGATTTAAGATTGGTTTCATACTATCTACTGAATGTGGTTTCCACATGGGGGAAAAGGTATTTGACTGATAAGGTGTGAAGGAATGTAAAGAGAAGCAAGTGCATAAGTACTAAGTTTTTATGCCTTTTGGAGATTGAATTGAAGATTTATAAAGAGATAAGGTCCATGTAAAAATAGGATAATATTATAAATCATATTGAAGTAAATAACAGACATTTACCCAAAACCACTTATTGTGTGCATGTGATTTGCATTAATATAAATAACTAGCTGTCCCCCGCGACTTTGTTCGCGTGTTTTAGTTTCAACGGTTTTTCATTTTTGCAACATTTTTCATTTATGCTCCGCTCCTATTGGTCGTAGCGTGATGTTATATAGCCTATAGCCTTCCTCAATAAACGGACTATCCAATACAAAAAGAATTATTCATTTCGAAGCAGTAGTTCCTGAGATTAGCGCGTTCAAACAAACAAACAAACAAACTCTTCAGCTTTATAATATTAGTATAGATTTAAGTTGAACTTAATTTATTTAAATCGATGCAAAATCCTGAATAAGCGACTTCAAAAAAGGAGCTTTTCAAAAGTGTGAGAATTGGCTTCAGGTACTTAAATCGATAATAATAAATCCCTTAGATAACCATTAACGTCTCTAAGTAAGGTAGAAAGGTCTTACATTCCTAGGCTATTTGTGATATAGGTCAATTAAAAATCAGAAGCTCAAACCAATCTAAACCATTTTTTGTGGATGGCCAAAGCACTTCCCCGGCTTGGTGGTTGGACAGATACACAGTAGTATTCAAAAACAATCGGGTTAAATAATTGCACGTTTATAATAAAAACAATAATATTAATACACTGGGACAACTCACACACGGCCATCTGATCCCAAACAAGAGAGAGCCTGTATTATGGTAACCAGACAACATAAATTACACCCAGACACAGAACAAGGTCATGCTCATCACACAATCCACTCCACAGCCAGAGCACTTAGGAAGCGGTGAAGGGTGGGCGAATCAGGGTGCTGTCCATTGTATTGACGTTCTTAAAGTGCTACTTTGTTGCCTAATTGGAATAAATGAGATTTTGATTTGATTTGACAATTATTTGTCCTGTGTGGGAATCGAACCTACCT
This sequence comes from Diachrysia chrysitis, assembly GCA_932294365.1. Classification (NCBI taxonomy): domain Eukaryota; kingdom Metazoa; phylum Arthropoda; class Insecta; order Lepidoptera; family Noctuidae; genus Diachrysia; species Diachrysia chrysitis. The sequence continues at coordinate 9,602,358 of OW028661.1, forward strand.
CCGGTTTAGTAGTCAGGATCACTAACCACTAGACCAAGAGGCCAGTCAAAATACTTAAAAAAGCTGATGTCGTCGACAGTAAATACCAACTTAAAATCCCTAATTAGCACGTAATTACCAGCCGAGAAAAACTTAAAACCAACAAATTAACATTAAACTCGATCAAAAAGTTCTATAAGCGGCGCCGCGATAGCAAACTATCATTTACATTTTATTACTAAAGTCATTTAAATTGTTGAACAATTCAAAAACTTAAACAAACTCCGTTATAATATTTGCAATGCAAATTCTCTATAACATTGCCTGCGAACTAAGGTCTCGAAATACTTAGCTTTGTCTAAAAAGTATTTTGTTTTTTAGACATTTTATATTTTAATATGTTTATTTTGATAATAAACAACAATATTACCTTATTGTTTTTTTTATCAATTGTGTATTTTGTTTACAATTATATCTTCAATTGAAATGAAATACATCTGCATCATAATATTATATGTATTCTCTAAACACAGTGTTTATATGATTAGATACATAAATCAAGAAAAATAACCTAACCCCTGTCACATGATTATGATTACATTATTTGAAAAAAGACGGTTTTTTTTTTTAACGCCAGATAATTATATTCCAAAAATAATTTTTAATTTTTGAGTTCTTCAATACAAAATCTGTCAGACGTCAATTTTATTTCACTAATAATAATTATCTGGCGTTGACAAAATCTGTCCTAAGATTTATTTTAATTGAACCAGTAATTTATGTTACTGCCAGCCCTATTCTGTGACAAACATGGTATGCATATCATACAAACCTTTCTTATCTAAGCATCTGCATTATGCTATTTACGTCATATGCATAAGTATAGATACAAGTAGATAGGTAGGTACATATATAATATCCTATAATCCGCTGTCTAATTCCACCCAAACATGTCTTCCACAGAAAATCGTCGGTATTAAACGTGTATTAACAAAGTAACGCCAGCAAAAGTGGAAATAAACTGAAACGGTAGGCCTCCACTTGTTTTGCATAATACACACATTTCTATGCCCGTTTTGTGCACGTATGTACCTGAGGGCTGACGTCAAATGTACAGTTACGCGCGACGTGCTTTTGTTTTATATTTTTTTGAAAAAAAAAAAATGGTTGATCGTCGTTTTTTTTCGCTTATGTCACTTTTAGACACGTTATTTGAAAGTGTTGAATGGACTGTTTTAGATTTACTTTTTTATAGATGAACGGTCTGCAAGTTTGCCCTAATGTATGTAAATATTGTTTAAAAGTAATTTGAAAACGTGCAATATAAATATATTATTTATTTATTGACTGCTTTTCCTCTGATAAAGTATATCTAAACCAGATTATTGGCAATAATAGCATTTGTGTACCCGGTAAATGGAACAGCACTATTATATATTATGCGCCTAAACAACGTCCTGTCGTCATCAGGTCAAGATCTGATAATGGAATCCCAGGGAGGACGTGTTTCAAGTTATTTCTAAAGGTATTCCAGTAAGAAGAGTTTGAGTTCGAAGTTTTTTTTAAGCACCCCGTTTGTAAAGTCAATTAATTAGGTATAGTACTAATAATTTATACTTTTAAGTTTATATACCCATATAGGCTTTTATATAGGTTATAAACTGTCACAAAGTAATAGGCCCGTTGGATTCCGACATCGGTTGACCGCTGCAGGACGCGTGACGGCTCGTCACGCGTCGAGTCGCGTTTGTGGAACGATTGTGGTCAAGAGTAGCTGAAGAAAGATGTTTTATATATTTAGACTGTCTAACCTAATGCCGTAAATATAAAAGGGAAGTGATTCATAATTAATTTCATAAACTAAATCCAATAATATCACAACGATTTAGTTAAAATTATTTATTTAGAAACTTTAAAGTATAAAGTATAAGCAACAGTAATTTGTAGTGTGATTTTATCTGTTACAAAAATAGGTACATATTATAATAAATATTTAAATTTATAATGGGTGACAAGGTAGGTACCCCTTAAGACCCTTACTATGACCATAATCTCGTTAACTTTACTAGATCAGGTAATAACGTATTAAAAACATTTAAGCATCTAATTCAAACATGGTGTCTTAAATTTTTTCAATATGTAGGTACCTATTTAATTCTGCAATTTAAAAATATCTACAAAACTCACGAATTTATTTTAAAATTTACAGAACAAAATGTACGCAATTATAATTATTATATGAAGCATCATATGTACCTAAATTTAATTAAAAAATATCACACTTAACTCGTAATTAACTACTTAATCAACTCATCCTATCGCGGTCCACAGCTGGACATAGGCCTCTTCCAAATTAGGCCACGGCACCCGATCCTCCGCCTTCCGCATTCAGTCCAACCCAGCCCAGCTACCTCTCACTGGTCGTCGGTTCATCAGGATCGGATTCGTCCTATAATGCATTTTTAACGAACTCACTCACGCATCACAAGGTCCCAAGGAAGTTTAACGGCACTTCAGAAAGTAAGGGTTGAATAAAATACGCCAATAACATTGCAGCCCCTCCGTCAAAGAATAGCGGATTAGGGCAGATGGGGCTTCGACAAAGGAAAATCGTTAGGGACATGCTAACACCCCTTATTGCACACTCTACTGCATAATGATAGGTAAGTGTGATAACTTCGGAGTTAAGACATTTTTAAATTACGATATTTGAGCAATGTACTTTTAAAAACTTACAACTAATTTTGTTTTCATAAGGTTTCGTAATTATTATTTTTTTTGGTTCAGTAATTATTTTTTACTGTTTTTTTTTTATGAACTGCTTCTTATTAATTACCTAGAACAGCATATTGATAACAACAAAATACAAACAAATGCGTGACATTATTAATTTGTTACCTACCTTTTTTTCATGTATTACGCGCACACCACTCTCTTTCATTCAGCATGGATACTAATATAAAAAAATAAAAAGGTAATTTGAAATCTTGCATAAATTATCCTCTTTTGTACCTCAGTTTATATTTTACTTAATCTACCTATGAATAGAGAGGCTAGTCCCGTTGGAGTGGACGACAGTACTGCAGAATGTCTCCCCAACTAACGATTGATTCGCCTTACAAAATGCAACAAGCACTCTTTGTGTAGGCGCGATGTGCTATGAAATTTTAATAAGGCGCTCTTATTGTTCCCTTGTTCGTCCAAAAATTCTGGATGCATTCTAATTGTGAGATGTATAGACTTGTGTCACTGTTTGGTTTCTAAAGGACTTGGTACATTTTTTGTCAGTCATGATTTTAATCATAGGTACTGACTACTTCAAAGTGTGGCTTGTATCTTGATTGTAGATTTGCAGAAGTAACACAAGTGTGGAATTAAATTGGAAAATATCAATTATTTGATCAAAAATTTTAAATCATAAATTCTTACATAATTTTTATGTCCGCTATATAAATAATCCGTATATACTAACAATGTCCTAATCCTACCAATCTCATTATAATTTGCAATTAATCACATAATTGGAATAGGAAATGACGTCATCATCATCATGTTTAGCCTCTACTAAATATTCACCTCTAATTACCAGTTCATCTAATATAAATTTCAATAAGCATGATCTTTGGGTTTCAAACATAGTGATACATAATGGCCAAATAACATGGTTAGATAGAGCAGTCTCATTAGAGCTGTATTGAGTACTAGCTGTCCCTCGCGACTTTGTTCGCGTATTTTAGTTTAAACGGTTTTTCATTTTTGCAACATTTTTCATTTATGCTCCGCTCCTTTTGGTCGCAGCGTAATGTTATATAGCTTATAGCCTTCCTTAATAAATGGGCTATCCAACACTAAAAGAATTTTTCAAATCGGACCCGTAGTTCCTGAGATTAGCGCGTTCAAACAAACAACCAAATAAACAAACTAACTCTTCAGCTTTATATATTAGTATTAGTAAGGATATTAGTAAGGATTTAGTTGCTAAAGACGATTTATTGAAAAGATTATAACCTAAACATAGTTATACCACGTTTTATACTTCAGTTTAGCTAAAAAAAGTTAGCGGAGTTATTGATGTTAAATAAATTGTTGCGCCATTTTTTTAATTGTGATAAATAAGCCCCGAAAATAAAATTCACTTTTATATTAGTATCTTTTTTATATATTCTATCAACAGTTTGTGATAATCCATGGAACCACTAACATAATCTATTATCACGCATCACGCGTGAACGGATGGAACAATTTCACTATTTTTTTTTGTTGTGTTAATTATTGACAAGGTTTTTATAAAAAAAAAAAATCTCACATCAACCATGCGAAGACGGGGCGGGCAGCTAGGCTATAATATATAAAAATGAATCCCGATTTCCTTTGGTCACGCCATAACTATTAAACAACTGCATCAAATCGGATAATTAATTTTCTGTTATGTTCCTTATTGAAAGACGAGGTTTGTATAAAAGAAAAAAAAATATATGTTTTTTTTTTAAATCTTACACCCCCCGAGCGAATCCGGAGCAAGCAGCTAGTGTATCACAATAACCATGTTTTTGAAACTCAAGCATCGTTGTAAGTTTACATTGTAAGAACTCTAAAACGTCAGCTTACAAACAATGCAATTTTGTACCAACGAGTCAACTCCCCCAAACGTGCAATAACCAGTGAGTTTACGAGCTGCACTTGTAACAAGGACTAACAATACGACACTTACGACTATTGTTAATTGTTGCTGACTTAAATTAAAGTTGGTTTAGCGTCTTGTAAAATGGGGCTTACTATTTGTTAAGAAGATTATAAATAGGTGTAATAATACCCCTAGAGAAAAAATAAGTAAACTATAGAGTACGCCTTACAGAGTGTGAACAGTTAGCACTAGTATCAACAACTATATACTAATACTAGCTGTCCCCCGCGACTTTGTTCGCGTGTTTTAGTATTCAACGGTTTTTCATTTTTGCAACCTTTTTCATTTATGCTTCGCTCCTATTGGACGTAGCGTGATGTTATATAGCCTATAGCCTTCCTCAATAAACGGACTATCCAATACAAAAAGAATTTTTCAATTCGAACCAGTAGTTCCTGAGATTAGCGCGTTCAAACAAACAAACAAACAAACAAACAAACTCTTCAGCTTTATAATATTAGTATATATAGCCTATAGCCTTCCTCAATAAACGGACTATCCAATACAAAAAGAATTTTTCAATTCGAACCAGTAGTTCCTGAGATTAGCGCGTTCAAACAAACAAACAAACAAACAAACAAACAAACTCTTCAGCTTTATAATATTAGTATAGATTATAAAGCTGAAGAGTTTGTTTGTTTGAACGCGCTAATCTCAGGAACTACTGGTTCGAATTGAAAAATTCTTTTTGTATTGGATAGTCCGTTTATTGAGGAAGGCTATAGGCTATATAACATCACGCTACGACCAATAGGAGCGGAGCTTAAATGAAAAATGTTGCAAAAATGAAAAAACGTTGAAACTAAAACACGCGAACAAAGTCGCGGGGGACAGCTAGTCGTAAAATATGTGTCAAAACAGAGCAAAACATAATAATATACCCTAATAATTATATTATCGGAACCATAGATACTTTTGCAGAAATGTTGTCGTCGCACGGAAAATCACTTAAATCAGTAAACGAGCGTAGTAGTTACAGCTAAGAATTTGCTTGCGCTCGAAAAAGAGGCTACTAGCGATGCGCACACTCTATGCTTGTCTGTTATACTCTAAGCATGTACTCAAATGTTTCACTGCAGGGCGTATGGTTGCACACAGAGAATGAACGAGTATTTGATCACCAGTTGTTTTTTTTATTACTACAAAAACTATAATTTTAAATAAATAATTATAATAAAATGTAAATTTCAACGCATTAAAATATTAGTCATCAAGATTTAGACACATATTTTTGTTCATGTGACTAAAATTCGTATCACGATCGAGTTGTTAAAATTTTAGAGGTAGGTAGTTAAGTTTATAACTCAATAAACTTACATTGACGTTATATAAGTACCTAATACTGTACTATCTTGCGAAGAACGTGTGAACTTGTGTAGTAAAGGGTAAGAGAATAGTAACTTTAAGTTATAGTACAGCCTAAACTAAAATCCTAGTTATAGCAATAACCATAATTAAAAAATTTAAGAGAATTTGTTTTTTTTTAATGCATCTCAGATTTTTATAAATTATAGCTAAGAACCATGTTAGTCTCGTCAGATTTCAATTAAGAAATACGCATTAAAATAGGTCCATTCGTTTAGGAGATACGATAGACAGATAGAAACGTCAACACCCCTTTCATAGCGTCGGTAGCCGAAGGCGAAGAAATAAAATGCATTCAGGTGTCAAAATATTACAGTCTTACACAGACAGTTAAATATCTAATAATAATAATAACTTGGGACAACTCACACACGACCATCTTGATCCCGAACTAAGCAGACCCTGTATACAACTGAACAATTGACAAACATAATTATATATTTCTATTTACACATTTATTATAGATAAATTACAGCAAGACACAGAACAAATGATCATGCTCATCAAACAAAGATTTGTCCTGATTGGGAATCGAACCCACGACCTCCGGGAACTCGCGCACCGAGGGTTCCGTTTTTTCACATTTCACTAAAATATATTAATCTCAAACACTTTTAAAAAGTCAATCTGTGTATGATTTAAAACTAAAATTTGTATGATTAAAATAATAATATCTATATAATAATATAATATCTTGGGGACAGCTCACACACGGCCATCTGATCCCACACTAGGCAGAGCCTGTATTATGGCAACCAGACAACTGTTAAACATACTTACATATTTCTAAATACATACATATTATAGATAAATTACACCCAGACACAGAACAAATGATCGTGCTCATCACACAAAGATTTGTCCTGCGTGGGAATCGAACCCACGACCTCTAGTTTAGCAGTCAGGATCACTAACCACTAGACCAACAGGCCCGTCACACATATAAAACACCAAGGGAGCTAAAGTTTATATTTCAATTAATGTGGATTTTAAATTCGATTTTACTTTTCATGGCTCCCTTGATAGTTGGTTAAAAAGTTAAAGTTTGCGCTCTGCTTTTTTAGCTTCAGTTAAAGTTTATAAATAGTAATGGGTTACAAACGTCAGTATGAACACTCTATTTACTTAATAAAATATTTAAAATTACAAGATTTACTACTAATTTACTTAATATTTTATCACTCTTATATTTTGTAAGAAAATTAAAATGTAGACAAAATCCTGACTGACCTTCGTATGAATACTTAAACTAACTTAACTATAACAAGTCTGACATTCTTAGGGTGCTTTTCCACCGACGCGGAGCTGGGCTAAGTGGAGAGCAACGGACCGTGAATGAACCAATTACAATGCTCAAAATCTTTACTGCGCATCAGTGGAAACAGTGTAAGTGAAGCGGGGCTGAGCGGACTTTAAAATAAAATAAATGAAGACGCGTCTCTGAGCCGAACAGAAGCGGAGGGTAGCTGGACTATGCGGCTGGTACGGTAGACTTGTTTGGACAGGACTGGTGCAGCTCTGGTCTGCTCAGCTCAGCTCTGTTCCGGCCCATTTCGCTTCAATCGAAACACTTCCCACTTTTTACAGCTCTTCTCTGCTCCACTCCGCACAACTCCGCTTCAGTGGAAACGCACTCTTAGCTGGTCACACCCACCTAAAAGTTTCATACTTCGAAAATTAAGTGACAATTAAGTATTCGGCTCTTTTAACAACTTAAAAACGACATACAACTGATGCATTTTACATTTATTTACAAAAATACAGATATCTTGAAATAAAAGAGATTCTTCTACAAAACTACTAAGACATTTCCACCGCGATCGTTTTTCAGTCCCGATAGTAACAGAGAACATTTTGCATTACACTAGGAACAAAGTGAATACTTATTATATGTTTGTTTGTAGACTCAGGTGCAAAGTACCGCAGGCATGGTAGGAATAAATAGTTGGAGTCCAGGAGCTGGGAGCCAGTTTAGATCTGATTTCGAAGCGATGAAAATGTTGATAAAGGTTTGATCAAGTTTTTCATAGATAGTTTGTGCATCAGGTTAAGATGCTATGCAAATAAAACCGGGCATTTTTTTTTTGTATTTGTGTCATAATACGTATTTTTTAATTTTTTTTTAATAGTGAGTAAAAAAAAAAGTAGAAAGGATGCCAAAAAAATTATACCCGATAGTATAAACAGGATTTCAATAGTACCTATTATTAAAAATTGATATATATTTCTACTGTCAAAATCAAAATATTTTTAGTGGCGCGGTTCCAAAATCTCACTTCTAATGGAGAAGAACCGGATAGCAACTCCAGTTAAACTTTAAAAGCAAGATAATACTTACATACAATATTTAAAAATACAATTATTATAAAATGAGACAACAACGTAAATAGCAATATTTTTAGATAGCTGTCGTACAAAGCTGTCTTGTGATAATTAAACAGCAAATAATACAATATAAATATTCAGTAGGTACTTAAGTATGTACATTGTAGGTACTATGAAAGTTTGTTCAAACAGTACATTTAAATCCAAAGAGTTTTCACAATTTGAGTCCTGTCTCCCGCGCTAACCAATAGAAATGGTCGCTCGTGAGTCTTACAAATTGCACCACACACGGTCAGTAAGTGTTATCCAAGAAGAAACATCAAGCTTTATAGAACTCGTGTTTATACGTTTTAACTTATTCCCTCTATATTTCTTTAGTTTTCTTTTATACTGGAAAGTCGTGTACGTATTGTCGTCGTTCGCATCATTTGCACCTGTTCAAACTAATAAACTGAAAGTGGTGCAAATAAATTTTATAATGTTATATGTACTTACATTTAATATATTTTCCATTGTACCTACCTTCTTTTTATACATTTTACTTACGTTCATCTATACTTCTATACTAATATTATAAAGCTGAAGAGTTTGTTTGTTTGTTTGTTTGAACGCGCTAATATCAGGAACTACTGGTTCGAATTGAAAAAATCTTTTTGTATTGGATAGTCCGTTCATTGAGGAAGGCTATAGGCTATATAACATCACGCTACGACCAATAGGAGCGAAGCATTAATGAAAAATGTTGCAAAATGAAAAACCGTTGAAACTAAAACATGCGATCAAAGTCGCGGGGGACAGCTAGTAAGAAATATGTTTATAATGTTCTCATGTGTCAAAATAATTTTAACCCATATTTATTTACTAGCTTTCACCCGCCGCTCTGCCCTTGCTTGAAGTTCAAGCTAACTTCACATTTAATTTCATCACAATCGGTGGTGTGGTGTAGGCGTAAAAGCGAAACAGACAGGACATGGACTGTTTACCATAGGTACGCAAGTACTTATAGTTTTACAGACAGACTGATACTTTCAATTATTTAAATACTTAGTAAAAAATGCATATTTAATTTTGATGCAAATAAATAATTTCGAAGCTTACCACCAATTTGTTCACCAATGGTAAAAATGGTCAGATGAAGGTATAACCACAAAATACACATTACTTTAATATTCACATGAGCAAAACCATCGTCATCTTAGTTAAAACATGACACAACTTCAAAACACTGGCACAACACTCCATAAATAACACTTTCAACCAAAACGTCTGACGTCAAAACTCAAGGGTACTTCCGTACCCTCGGAGACAACGAATACCGATACATTGTACATGGAAACAGTTGCCAAGTTACCCATTGTTCCATCTAATTTACAAGGCATTACTTTACAAACTTTGTGAAGTATGTGCGCGAAATATTTGCATAACAGAGGACAACCCATCGGAGCTTTTAAACGCTATACGAAAATTAAAATGGAGATTCTCGCGTTATAGAGGCTTGGAGAATTGATTGACGCTTTTTGTGACAGAATTTGATTATTCTCTCGTTTGTGAGGTGCGGTTTTATCAGACATAAATCAGTTGTGTGACTATATTTTTCCTGGGAATTGGTTTGTTTGAGTATTTTTTTGAGGTTTATTGCTTATACCAGCGGTTGCCTGCGGCTCCGCCCGCATGGATATTGTTAAAAGAGGCAAAAAAGAAGGATGTCCTTTCTTAGAATCCAAGCTTACCCATACTAAGTTTTACAAAATCGTTCAGTGGTTTAGCCGTAAAACCGTAATAGACAAACAGACTGAAAGACCGACCGATAGAGTTACTTTCGCTTATATTAGTATGGATTTTAAGTACTCATCTCTTTGCTTTAGTATAACAAGAATATACATTTTTAAAACCGATCTGTGGTCCGACCACATCATAAGCAAATAGACGGTATTAAGTTACTAGAAATATATAAAACTTTACACCTTAAAATATTCCTAGTAACTTTAGATCTACAAAGGATCGTAATTTGTAGATCAAAATAAATCACAAAACTTTTACAAAAGAAAGTCCGTCAGCTGTAGTAATTCCAGCCGCTAGAGCGCTGAAGCATCAAAAACAAATAAATGCAGCTGTTATAAATTAGTACTATTTTATATATAAACAGAGTTATTAATTCCAACACTGAGACTTTTCAGACTCCTCGGTTCCACGAAAGTTTCAAGGTTCGTGAGTCGTTGGGAGTTGTAAAGTAGTTTATAAGTGTATCGCCTATTGTGGCTTGCTTTGTTTTTCCATCTAATTAATGTGCTTGAAACCGAACTTGCTCGAGTCTTCGCACTCAGTCTGATACTGTTTTGTTTGTTTCATTTTGATATATCGTGTTGTTTGTATTGTTTACTTGGCTTTGTTTTTATAATTATGTGCAACATCAAAATCATTTAAATTTTGTAATGTAATTTGATTGATAGTCAGTCATTTTAATTGTTTGTGAGATGATCATGATGATTTAATCTGTGTCTGAGTGTAACGAATCTATAATATTATTATGCATACATTTAGAAACACACGTACCTACACACACACACACACACACACACACAAATACACACTTACGTATGGATTTATAAACATATTTATAGTATGGTCATCAGATGTCTGGTTGCCATGATATATGCTATGCCTAGTTTGGGAGATGGCCGCGTGTAAGTTGTCCCAAGATATTAGCCAAGCTATTTTTACTTTTTTTGATGATATTATCAAATAGCTGATATTAATGACTTACATATAAACCATTAGTTTAAGTTCAACACTAGTCAACAGTCAATTGTTTCTTTTATATTTAATTTTAATGTACATAAAAATATATTTCTATTTGACGAGAGCGTCTTATTATAAACTGCTCTAGTAAACCAATTTAACCTCGGCAAAGCGTCTTTAAATTGGATTGCTGTTAATTTAAAAAACTCCGGTCTAAGCGCAAGCTAAGTGCATTAGCTGTATTTGATTACTTGCTATTTGCTCGCTTATTTTATGCTTAAATTATTCTTTGCTGTTGATTTTACCTCAAATTTTTAATGCCTTCAAAAGGCCAATATGTTGTAAATTAATACCTATTAGAAAAAATTTGGACAACATCACATACATTGCTCTAAACCCAAAGTAAGTGGCTATAGCACTTGTGTTATGGAATCAGAGTCAACGAAGGTATCACAAACTTGAGACAATGTAGAAAATCGGGATATGTGAATGTAGGGGATCGAACCCGGGATCTCCGAACTGGCGACGATTGAAAACCGGTGTACGCCACTCGACCCACAGAGGTCGTCGTATTTTTATCATAGGACCAAATTCTGTACATTTAGAATGCAAATAAATGTTTTAAGGTATTTTTTAATTTCATTTCGATATATCCAAAACCTACCTACCAATGGTAGCTACTGTAATTTTTATGTTAAAAAAAGGCTTGCATTACTGTGGTAAGTTAACTAAAACATGACTATGTGAATAAATAATTCTTGCATATTTGTGACGCCACTGCTTGTGTTAATTAATATATAACCCACTAGTTACGTTATTTTATCATAGTTAGCTTCTGTCTACAGGGTGAATTTTTTAATGATGAGATCAGAAGATCAAACTGAAGGATCATTTAAAAAAAAAATTGATTTAAGTAAAATAAAATAATAGCATTCATTCAAAAGTGTCTCAAAAATAAGGCGTAGGCGACCGCCTACCATAAATTCGCTTTTTAGTGGTCGACAGGAAACAAAAGATTTTTTTTCTTTAATCTTTTCTGAAAATTTGGCCAGTTATTGAAAACTAATCCTGTATGTTATAACCTATATTCAATAGTAAATCCGAATAGAAACTCGGCAACCTCTGATGCTTTTCTAACGGTATTGAAACATTTTTGCGCAAGAAACGAACATCGGAAGGATTTGCATGTTTATTGCGCTGGTCTTTAGCTCTTCAGGTGACAAACGGGCTTCACACCACGAAATAATACCGAAGGCTGATTCTATAGAAAGAAAGAAAATTAAAAAGGTGTAGTAACTTCACAATCCTTAATCGTCAGCTGACGCGGAGGTGTTGCAAGTCGAACTAGCTAATAATAGCCAAGCCTTGCGATACTTACTAAATTAATTCAAACATTTTTTAAATTGTTAGTGTAGTAATTAATTTTAATATTATTTACTCCGTGGTCGAGTGGTGTACACACCGGTTTTCATGATGTCGCCAGCTTTGAGGTCCAGGGTTGCGATCACCGGGAGGGTCAATGTAAAAAACCACGTCTCTACATTGTCTTCTGGGTGTTTGTGGTACCTTCGTTGTCTCTGATTCCATAACACAAGTGTTATAGCTACTTACTTTGGGTCCAGAACAAAGTATCTGATGTTGTCCACATTTATTTATTAAATAACCCAAATTAAATAATTAATTGTATAAGTTTGTATTCCAACACAGCAGGAGACAGATCAGATGCAGAACTAACGGCTTTAAATGCTTTCTGAGGCATTCAAAATGTTTTTTTTAATAAAATGGTGACGTATACAATTTATTTTCACAGCTTTGAAGTGAACTACCAAACACTGCAAGCGTTTAAACATAAGGTGCGATCGATCGATTTTTAAACCATCTCTTGTAGTTAGCCACAAAGCTCGTAAACTTACGGTGTACATACAAGACCAGAAAACCCATTCATAATCTAACCGTAGCAGTTCCGACTTGGTTTACTGTACCATCTTCCATTGTATTTATGTCAAAGAATAATGCAATTTCTCTTCGAGCGAGCTATTAGCAGCGCAATTTACGATAGAGTTATTTGATATCTAAACGAGAATTACGTTAACCCAAATAGATTGGGGGATCGAGACCCTATTAAAAGGTATTTTGGAGTGGTTTATACTGATTGGCTTTGTTATACATGGTGCTCCAAAGATGTGGTTTAAGGTAAATAGATTTTAGACGTTATGTCTCTTTAAGATCGATAGTATGTACTGATAAATGAACTATCCGTAAGGTATAATAATTAATCTGTTCTATAAACTGGCCCTCGGATAATGTAGAAATATACAACGTCTCGTTTTGCATTCTCGTCAAATTTCTGGAGGCTGTTAAGAAAGACATAATTCATCATTTAGCCTTTCGTAGTCCACTGCTGGACATAGGCCTCTCCCAATTTGCGCAACAACACCCGGTCCTCCGTCTTTCGCATCCAGTCCCCTCCAGCGACCTTCTTCAGGTCGTCAGTCCATCTGGCGGGGGGGCGTCCCACCTTACGGTTGCAGACATAATTAATCAAATACAATTACAATATCAGCTCAATAATTGTTACATACGTGTTTCTTCAGTTATTTTAGTTTGACAGTATCAGCATACACTACTTTTAAAGAACAAAATCGCCCTGTTGCGTATGCGGTAGGCAATGGCTTTATGTGTGTGTGTAAAAGAGCAGGTACAGTGCGGTATCACACGGGCCACGTTTTGAAATGCTTGTCCCACACATGCCGATTTTCGAAAATTAGAAAAAAGAAATGAAAATACCTACCTATTTTATTATTAGCATAGTTAACTCCTTGAATTTGGCGAGAATGCAAAACGACGCGTTGTATTTTGAAATACGACGTTGCCAAGATTAGCGAGTTAAAAAAAACTATTTTATTTAATACTAGCTGACCCCCGCGACTTTGTTTGCGTGTTTTAGTTTCAACGGTTTTTCATTTTTGCAACATTTTTCATTTTTGCTCCGCTCCTATTGGTCGTAGCGTGATATTATATAGCCTATAGCCTTCCTCAATAAACGGACTATCCAACACAAAAAGATTTTTTCAATTCGAACCAGCAGTTCCTGAGATTAGCGCGTTCAAACAAACAAACAAACTCTTCAGCTTTATAATATTAGTATAGATAAAAAGTATATATTGATTTTGAAGTGAATGATGGTATAAATAGTATTCTTATCCAAACATAATTTAACTGTTCTCGGATCAGACATGAATGGCCAGTATTTTTCCTTCTAATCCCTGAAACCATTATGTTAGGAACAGACTTCGGAGTGACAATTTATGATAATGTTCGCACAGAAACGTTTAGGAGGGGAGTCTTTTCTGCATTTTCGGGTTTAAGTAAGTCTTAGAAGATTTAAAATGTTTAGATAAAAAAAATACTTTTTGATCGCTTAACGTGAAATTTTTAAATATCAATGTTTCCATTTGCGATGTAAGTGCGTACTTAATATTATGGGCTTGGAAGCCCATATATATACTCATGTATTGTATGTACAAAAATATTTATTTGTATTTAAATAATTGAATGTATGGCAACTTTTAAGTATTCGCGCTTTTTTTCGAGACTGCATAATTATTGGATTGTAACCATTAATTTTATCTTAACCACACTTTTTTAACAAATGAAAATCAAAGAAACTATGTAAGGCCGTAATAGTATTACACGTGAAAGGTAATTTAAATATACATGTTATAAAAAATACCCTTCCTTGTATGTTCATCTGTCTGTTTGAATGCGACAAACTCAAAACCTACCGAACGAATTTTCATCTGATTTTCACTAATGAATAAAGTGATTCAATAGGAAGATTTCTGTGTATAATTCCTTAATGTTATGTCTACCCGTGCAAAGCCGGGGCGTATCGCTAGTTTAATATAAACACGAGTAGGTATTTATCTATACTAATATTATAAAGCTGAAGAGTTTGTTTGAACGCGCTAATCGCAGGAACTACTGGTTCGAATTGAGAAAATCTTTTTGTATTGTTATATAGCCTATAGCGTGATGTTTCACGCTACGACCGATAGGAGCGGAGCATAAATGAAAAATGTTGCAAAAATGAAAAACCGTTGAAACTAAAACACGCGAACAAAGTCGCGGGGGACAGCTAGTATTATTATAAGTACCCTAATGGCTTTTGATCAAACATGAAAATCCATAAGCCATACATAACTCTTTACTTAAAATATTATTATATTATAGTTAAGATAGCTAAGTGCTTTGTTGTGTACTATTAATAAATTAATGTTACTATCGACTTACCGACACCCCTTCTACTCGACTACCATTGGTTAATAGTCTTGCTACTTATGCGCGGTTCCTATATTCAAGTAGCGACTTGTTTTTCCTACGGATGGTAGAATTTCCTTTGTTTTGCTTAGGAAAATCTAAACGAATCGTCATTTGAATATAGGAACGGGGCATTAATCTTTTACTTAAGTTTATGTTATTTTAATTAGTATCTATTAGGTTATGTTTATAATCATTAGGAAGATTTATTAATAATTTATAGTTAAGTTTTGTTTAGATTACCTATAATATATGACTGAGTAGTTTGTTACAAATTATGCATCAAAAATTATCTTTTACGAGTTATTCAATGTAAGTAATCCCTTCAAATTCGATTATAAGACGTGAATAAATTTTATATTGGGTTAAAAATGATCGAAGATTGAAACGATTTTTTTATAACATACCTAAATATTATTTAGCAATAGCAAAAAGATATTTCCCGTACCGGGAATCGAACCCGAGCCTCCTGGGTGAAAGCCAGGTATCCTAGCCACTAGACCATACGGGAGATGAGTAAGCAAGAAGGTTTTAGAGTTCGCTATCCAAATTATTACAACATGAATTTATTTTTTTGTTATTGAATATATTATTTTTAATCATAAATAAAAAAAAAACGACTTTAAATTAAGTGGGAATGATTTCAAACTAGAATCAATGTAAAAATTAAAACATTAATACTTGCATATAAAAAAATTAGCGTTGGCCTCGAATTGGGATCAACGTCCGATCTTAACCTGATGAGTCTGATGACCATGAAACCACCTGGGAATACCCTTCCAAACAAAAAGAGTTTTCTTTATTGGTTCAGGTGTTTACGAGTCATCGGCGAACAAACAAAATTCGAGGCCAACGCTCATTTTTTTATAGGCACGTATTAATGTTTCAATTTTTACATTGATTCTAGTTTGAAATCATTCTCACTTAATTTAAAGTTGTTTTTTTTTATTTATGATTAAGAATAATATAATTATTCAATAACAAAAAAATAAATTCATGTTGTAATATTTTGAATACCGAACTCTAAAACGTACTTACTTACTCATCTCCCGTATGGTCTAGTGGCTAGGATACCTGGCTTTCACCCAGGAGGCTCGGGTTCGATTCCCGGTACGGGAAATAATTTTTACATTTTTTGAAGTGGATACTTTTTTGGACAATGCTATAAACCCCTTCTACCCATTGTCACACTTTTTTGATCTCTCCCCATCCGTAACATGAGACGTAATTTATAGATTGCCCCATAAATATCTGTGTGTATGTGTGATGGAACGATCATGACATATAGCAATTATGATGCGGTTTATTTTTGTTGGAAAACTGACTTTTTTAATATAAATCTTAACTGTAATTTATTAAATCTGTTTTGCTATTTGTTTTTG
The DNA here is from genome assembly GCA_932294365.1 of Diachrysia chrysitis. Taxonomy (NCBI): domain Eukaryota; kingdom Metazoa; phylum Arthropoda; class Insecta; order Lepidoptera; family Noctuidae; genus Diachrysia; species Diachrysia chrysitis. Next base: position 9,619,152 of record OW028661.1, read on the forward strand.
TTTATTTTTTTAATTTCGACTGGTTTAGAGATTAACGCGTTCAAACAACAAAAACAACTCTTAAGCTATCTATTGTTCAAAACTGCATTAAAATCCGTTGTGTTAAAATGACCTACCTCAGCATACAGACAGCGGGAGTGACTTGGTTTAATATTATTTAATGTCGAGAGTTTCTTTAATAATTTGTAGTTATTTAAGCCATAAATAACTACCTAACAACTCTATCTACGAAACTTGATTATCGAGCCAGCAATTAACTTACAAAATCTTTTATAACTCCCCTTTATAAAGGGCTTCCTAGGTTCCCTAGGGATAGGGTAACAACAATAGGCCCTAACCAACCCTTCAGTAATGGTCTCTATTGTTCTTTACAAAGGGTAATAAATCGATACGATTGTTAAGTAGATGGTTTAGAGGTGCGCTTACACGGACAACTAAAACAAGGCAATTCTTGGCAAATTGGAGTGCGGACTAATTAACTTTTATTTACGCGTTACATAGATTAATAAAAAATAACAGACATGTATTTTTTCTTTTTTTAAATAAATAAAGAATGAGGAAGATACAATGAATGGAAATGTGACGTCACAAGCAGGGGCTTGTTAAAGTTAAAGCGCTTTATAGTTTAAGAGAAGGGTTCTCTTGAACTATAAAGCGCTTTAACTTTGACATTTTTTATTGATTTAATAAAAGAATAAATACGAGTTTTTTTTTTTCCTTTTTTCTATGTATCTGGCGGACTACATTGATATTTCGTTTTCATACCCAGTCCAGTATTGTACACAATTTTTGTATTGCCATACATTGCTAGGTGTTGTTGGAACATCTTTTTTAGCAATTTGCCAATAATCGTGCAATTAATTGTCCTTGTAAGCACACTTTTAGAAATGTACCAAGTGGTATTTCTTACTTTGTTAGAGAAGATTGTAATGTATTCTTATTTGGTTACAAATATAGTCTTCCTGTAAGTAAATTATACACTAAAGGCGAAATAACTGTAAAAACTCTTTTTTTAAAAAATCCCGGAGTTTGACTCACGCCCCGAGATATTCGTACGGTTTTGCTGATTGTCAAGGTTAATTCTCTAAAAATATACTTATCTGTGGGCAGTCGAGTTTTTATCTGGGGGCACGGTAGTGCCCCCGCCAAGACGAGCCAAGCGAAGCGCACGGGCACTACCTACCTTTTCTCGAAGCGCTTTGTCGTTTTTTTGAACCCTCATAACTTGGGTTTGGATTATGCTAGATCAACAAAATTTTCGGGATATATTGTCAATAGCGGACTTATCTATACTTATAATAAATCTGTAGAGAGGTCAATTCTGTACATCAAATATATTTTCAAAATAACTATCAGGGGGTGATTAGTGATCGATACTGATGCCAAAAATGCAATCAGTAAAATTTTTGTCTGTCTGTCTGTCTGTCTGTCTGTCTGTCTGTCTGTCTGTCTGTATGTTCCTTATAGAAACGAAAACTACTGGACGGATTTTAACGAAACTTGGTACATTTATTCTTCATACTCCTGGGCAGGTTATAGTATACTTTTCATCACGCTACAATCAATAGGAGCAGAGCAGTGAAGGGAAATGTTGGGAAAACGGTATTTTTTAAGCTTCCGTCGCGTATGCAGCCTTAATGGTTAAAGCTACATAGAAATCATGTATGACGGAAATGTTCTACATAAAATTATCTAAAAAATATCCCACAACAGCATATGTCTATCTTTTATGGTTGACTCACAATAACACGTGTAACTCCCGATAGCTTAGCAGTTCGGAGATTTCTGATTATATTTGTTTACTCTTACGTTTATTATACTCTCACTTATCCCTAATTAAAAAAAGTTTACATTATTACCTATTCAATAAAAAAAGAATCATAGAAATCGGTATAGAAACACTAAACTTATACATGAAATACGATAATAAGCCATCGCGCCGTCGCGTGTGAATACTGAATCATGCTATAAGGATTATTTTTGTGTAACGTGATATATTATATTTCCCTACTAAAATACGAAAGTTAATCTGTCTGTTACATCAAAACCACTGAAGAGTGAGGAAGGACATATGCTACTTTTTTACGAAAAACGACGGAAACGCGGACGAAGTCGCTGGCAAAAGCTAGTTGAACATATTAAGTTTTAATTACATGAGCTTTTATACTTCAGATTTTATTTATATCTAAAAAACGCTAATTTCGTCACTGACTCACTGATGATCATCAAAATTCTTAAGGTATTTCCTAATGTCCTAGAAAGCTGAAATTTTGTATGTAAGCTAGTATTAGCACACAAACAACAAAAAAATTATAAAACTTGTAACTTTCATCCCCCAACCCCTTAAACTAGGGGATGGGAGTTTGTATGAGACCTGTAATTTTAAATTAAATTTTGATGACGCTAGAGGTCTAATCTAATAATCTAAAACTTGGTTCCCCTAGATATATATATGTATAGGTACTCCTTGTAAAAAAAAAAAAAAATTAATCGACATATATTGAGACATATACTTCAGATCAGATCATATAAATATGAATGAATAGAAGTGTTGCGAAATAAAAATAAATAAATAAATCAACAAAGAAAAAAGGCAAAGATAGATGGTGGGCTTTAAAAAAAGGCGTCTCTGATGTGCAAGAAATACACCCGAAAAAAAGAAGAAAAAAATAAAAAAAAAATTTGTTACAAACAACTTACAAAAAGAAATGAAATCCCACCAAAAACATTTTCATGTAAAATGTTGCCAAGACGAGCCCATATGACTCGCACTGTCAAAAAGTTATCAGATCTCATGTAGAGCCAAGCTTCTAACACTACACGCCCTAACTCTACAAGGCCTAACTTCACAAACTCTACACCTTAGTCAAAATATGTGGCTTGGCCGTTCGTTACTACAAGAACTATTGTATAACACAAAAGTAATGAACAGTGAATTAATTTTTCACCTAACGCCGATGTGAATGTAGCGAAATGGCCAAGCCACAATTTGAAAGTATTCTATGTCCTATACTAACGAAACACACTCGATCCCAAATAGGGGTAGAACAGCACGGCTTCCAAGAGAAAAAATCTGTAATTACTAATCTCGTCTCATATATAACTCCTGTTATGGAGGCAATTGACAGTAATAAACAAATAGACTCAGTCTACACTGACTTTGCCAGCGCATTTGACCTCGTGGACCATAAAATACTTATATCTAAACTACAGAACCAATATGGTATCTGCGGTTCAATACTAAAATGGTTTGTATCATATTTAGATAATCGCCAGCAGTCTGTAGTGCTCAGCGGCTATGAGTCCAAGACATATATTGCCACTTCCGGAGTGCCTCAAGGATCGCATTTGGGGCCGATTTTGTTTTTGTTATTTATCAACGACATTACTCATCAAGTTCGTCATTGTCGCTGCTTTCTGTTTGCTGACGATATGAAAATTTCGAAGCAGATTGACTCCTCAGAGGATATGAAACTTATACAGGCTGACTTAGATAGAATTTACGAATGGTGTCGTACTAATGGGATGATGCTAAATGCTTTAAAATGTCAACACGTGCGTTTCACAAGAAAGAGAAAGGTAATAGAGACATGGTTTCATATCAACCACGAAAAAATTGAGCTGGTTTCACAAGTTCGTGACCTTGGAGTAATACTTGACTCAAAGTTAAGCTTCATCCCACAATACGACAACATGGTCAGCAGGGCTGCTAAAATGATGGGGTTCATCAAACGCAACACCAAGGGCTTTAAGCGCACGGCCTCCAAGATAGTTTTATTTAATGCTCTAGTGCGTAGCGTGCTTGAGTTTGGCAGCGTTATTTGGAACCCACGCTACGTAGTTCACTCAGATCGAATAGAGTCTATCCAGAGATCTTTTACAAGACATCTCGCGTTTTTTGCGCCTGGTATCAGCAGTCGGTGTTCATATTACGACAGGCTAATATTTTTTAGGATGTGTCCCTTACAACGCCGTAGACGAATGATAGATATGCTTCTCCTGCAGGATGTCGTTAAAGGTTCTTCTTCGTATCAGGGTCTTCTTGACCGAATTAGTATTAACGTCCCAAAAGTAAATGCTCGAAGAAAACTAAGTACAGTTTTTACTATTCCCCGCTACAGAACCAACTTAGGCATGAACTCTCCAATAGCAAGGCTGATGTCTACATACAATGGCATTTGGAAAAACCTCGACTTAGATATATTTCACGACCACCCCGCGCAGCTCAGGCTAAAGATACTTTATAGTGATAAGTGATAGTTTGCGATGATGTTTTTTATTCTTCTTTTTTTCTACCTGATAATCTTCTTCTACTTTTAAAGCTGTTTCATTTTGCTCTTTTTTTTATATAGCTATATTGTACCTACCTGTGAATACTGTAAAGACTTTATTTTTTGTGAATTGTTGTGCACGTCTGTAATTGATGTAAACACTAGTTTAAAGACTCGTGAAATGTTTATTTTTATGTTTGTGTTTATGTTGTTGATGTGCCTAAATAAATAAATAAATAAATAAATAAATAAATAAATTTACTGTTACTCAAAATAAAAATATGTCCAAACTTCTCAATCGTGTTCAGGTATTTTGACACTTCATTCAGTATCCCGTATGGTCTAGTGGCTAGGATACCTGGCTTTCACCCAGGAGGCTCGGGTTCGATTCCCGGTACGGGAAATAATATTTTTGCTGAAACCATTTTATTATTTTTCACTATCTTTTTTTATTAAAAAAAAATTTATTATATTTCACATTTTAATACAAGTAAACTTTTTGAAATATTCTAAAAAAATGTGCTGTAATATAATGTATTTTTATAAAATATTCCATCAATATTTCATTGTAAAACTAACTGCCAGCCCCGGTTTCGCACAAGTGGCGTATTTACAAAATATTTTTTTCTTTCGTAAATTACTTCTTACAATAATTAATACAACAAAAAAAGAATCAGCGAAATTGTTCCATCCGTTTACGCGTGAGGCGATGACCAAGGGAAATAGACATTAATTTTTATGAATAATTATAGATAGTCATAAACTATCACCTATCTTAAATTTTTCAACTAAACATATACCTACTTACATAATTGATTCAATATTCTTACATCTCATCTGATCCGAATTATTATATTATTATTATCTTCGTACATTTCAAAGATCACAGGAGCTAATACTAATGTAAAACAAACATTATTTGATTGGAGCGAACAATGTTAGCAGCATTATTGCTCTTAGAATCACTAATGCGATCTATTTACTGAATACGTATGTAGACATTTATTTGATAGCTACGTCATATATTGGAATTTTCCTATCTTACAAAATGGAAGTATTTGTACTGTTTTATTGTCTCTAAAGTACCGATTAATGAACAAACTCAGCCTGTACTGACTCTCTGATGGACATAGACCTCTCTAATTTTAAGTAAAGATAAAAATCCCTACTAATATTATAAATGCGAAAGTAACTCTGTCAGTCTGTTACACTTTCACGGTTAAACCGCTGAATTTATTTTCAAGAAACTTGTTGTAGGGTAAGTATACCACGCAGACAGAGCCGAGTCGAGTCGAGCCGAGCCGAGCCGAGAGAGAGTAAAAAAATAAAAAATACACTTTAAATTAATTCATCCATATTTTCCGAATCGAATTTGTCAATTCTGTTTTATAAATCACACATAATATAAACAAAAACATTATCTACCTGGGCCTTTAAATAGTCTCAATATATCCTTTATATTACACAATTATAGTAAATACTAATTTACATGCATTTTGCAAAAAAAAAAACTGTTATTTTATTATTTAAAAGGTAGTTTATGTGAAATATAAGACACCGTTGTTTGGGAAAATCAGGATAAAATATTATTTTATTTATTTATTTACTTAATCATTTATGTACACTCACAAAATCAATCAGAAACAACATGATATAACAATTGTAAACGTAAGGTTTTATATTTGACTTTTCATAATTGTCATTTAAATTTATAATTACGTTATTAGAGTATTGATTATTGAGGAGATTATTGATTACTGTCCACAGCCAGAGCACTTAGGAAGCGGTGAAGGGTGGGCGAATTAGGGTGCTGTCCATTGTATTGACATTCTTAAAGTGCTACTTTAAAGCCTAGTTTAAATAAAAGAATTTTTATTTTGATTTTATAACTGTAATCGTATTCATACCAATAGAAACATTTATATTATTAGACAAATCAACACAGACCAAGTCATACTACAAGCTTATGTTTCATTAACGAACTTAAGATCATTTGGTTTGTGCCTAAGCGTCGCACAGAATATTAATGACGTAACTTGCAATGCAGGAGAATGATAAATGAGGCAAGGGAATGATAGTATTAATTAAGTGAAATATAACCTCGCTTGTTATTGGATGGGGGTAAGTAAAGATGTTAAGTTAAGGTTGCGAAGTAAAAACAGCCGTTCCAGAATCTACCATCATAGACAAATTTAGACAAGTGACATTTCTACAAGCAATAACGGTGAGAGTACATTTTAAATAACTCTTTGCCCAACAGTGGAATATAGTACAGGCTAAAAAAAATGGAAATAGAGTATAGGTCGATTATAAAACGAAGAATCAAACATTAGTTTGTCAGAATATGTGTTTATGCTTTCGACCATCAACACTTTTCGTAACTAAACTAAAACAAAGTAGGCACACAATAAAAAAATACTCTTTAATTACACAAATAATATCATCATCTAGTCTCCATAGATTTCATAATTGTCTGTCAACACACCAAGATGTACAATAACTGTAGACAAACTTCTGTCTAGTTGTCAGTAGACAGCAGGCGACAAAAGTTTGTGAACTCCTCCCCTCCCCCCTACTCGCAGACGCCCCCGGTACATGGTACCAATAATTTAGCGACATCGCTACCCAAAGTTTGCACCGTATCAACACAAGGTGCGCGATGGAGTTTGGTATAAGTTATAAGCGATTTCTTACTAGCGAAGACAGAAAATATAAGATCAGTAATAAATCAATTAAGTAGTAGAAACTGTTGGGAAAATACCTTATTTCAAGGTGCCATAAAAACATAATCTAGTCAAAACCATCCAACAGCTGATTTGTACTAGATTTGAAAACTTGTATTCTTTTTAAGTTTTAAACAGAACCATTGGCTTAAAATCGGGAGATGTTTTTTCAAATGCAAGCCTAGATAAGGACATTAGAGCCTTTAATCGAGATTTGGCTTCCAAGCTTGCTTTAAGCGAGTTTAAACTACATGGATGCAACGATTTGTCTATTACGATACCGACATGAATGACGAGTGCATCTTAATAGCGAATACGATAAGTTCGTCAAAAATTACGAAATCCTGCGGTTTACGATTATCGGTATCAGTCTCGTTGCATCACTAGTTTAAACTGAAATAAATAAAAACATAATTGATAAACAAGTCACTATGCTAGTACCTTAGACCACACTCTGAACATTGGTCTCAATCCGGCACGCGTGTCAGTGTTGAACTTCAACTGCTCGAGGTGACAACGCGACAGAGATTAGCACCCAACCTTGTTCACAACACAAGGTTTTGGATATACTAAGTATTCACATTAACATATTGTTGTACTCGAAAACTTACTGAATTAACCTTAAGTTGCCGTTATTAAATTAGACCGAACATTTATCCATACATACCTATTATTTTTATTATAAAAAAAGTCCCCCGCCGCTTCTGTCTATCTGCCTGAGCGCGATGAACTCAAAAACTACTTAACGGATTTTTATATGGTTTTTACCAATGGATAGAGTAGTTCAAGAGGAAAGTTTGTGTGTTGAATTCATAATTGTATTGTCTACCCTTGCGAAGCCGGGGCAGGTCGCTAGTATTGTAATAATATAGTATAATAATAATAATAATAATAATAATAATTTATTTCCAATAAACATTCACAGTGTTACATAAATATAGCAGATTACATAAAATAAAGACACGTATCTTAACAGTGGTAGCTTGCCTGAACTAGGTAGTCCTGTGTTTCAGGCGATAAGGGTTCACTTAAATGACATAAAAATAATCATATAACTTAAAAATACAATTAGGTACAAATGTAAAGTGAAAAACAAAATTCATAATGGATTATTAAACTTAATTATTATAATTATATATATTTATTTTAACACAGTTAGTAATTTCTCTGTATCTTCATAGGACATACTTTGTAGGACCTGTTTGAGAACTATCTTACACTTATTATAAGTCAAAGGGAATATATTTGCGAAGTCATTAATTCTGTTATATAGTAGCGGCCCAAGGAACATATAAAATTTTGCTACAAAAGCATGCTTTAAGACATTATTTTGCGAACAAACTCTGTCTTTCCGTCTATTATTCAAATATTCAGGGTTGTACGGAAGGCATGTGTGTTGTTTTAATACGATATTCATTATAAATAACTGCCTAACTGTTAATACTTCACACTGTTTATAAAGTAAGTTAGTAGGATAAAGAAAGGGGCGAAAAGTAGATACTTTAAGAACTGCTCGCTGAGCTCTCTCGGTGGTGAGTAAAAGTGTTTTACCCGCTCCGCCCCATGAAGTAATACAGTATGTTAATACGGATTGACATAGAGCAAAATAAACTTGTCTTATTATTTTTGAATCTGCAATATAACGCAACTTCTTAAAAATAAATATAAGCTTTCGTATTCTATTATTTACAGATTCAATATGTTGTTTGAAGGACATAGTTTCGTCTATTATTACACCTAGGTATTTTATCTTGTTAGTTAATTTTATATTAGGACAAGTACATTTGTTATTAGTAGCGTGTAAGCAATGATGAGCAAATAATGATAAGTTAGTATCTAGTGACGTTAGTTTTCGCATTGAAAATTTTATATACTTTGTCTTATCTGCATTTAATGTTAGTGAATTATGTCGAAGCCAATTATTAACAACATCAAATCCGCGTTGCGCAAGCTTGTACACTTCTTTTTCGGAATCAGCGGAAAATAGCAGGGCAGTGTCGTCAGCGTAAGATATGATAGTGGCATGTTCTAACTTTAGATTACAAAGGTCATTTATGTAAATTAGGAACAGTGTAGGTCCTATTATGCTTCCTTGAGGCAATCCAAAAGAAGTGTTATTTTCATCATGGCTGATGACATCGCCAACCTTTACGCATTGCGAGCGGTCTTCTAAATAGCTTTTGAAGAGTTTTAGCTGAGCACCTCTTATGCCTATAGCTTCAAGTTTGCGCAACAAAATAGGAATAGAAATTGTGTCAAAAGCTTTTGCGAGGTCCAGGAAGATTCCTATTGCATGGTTACCTTTGTCAAGTTCTTGTGCTACATAGTCAGTTAAGAGATGAACGGCATCAGCAGTTGATAGCTTTGGCCTAAATCCAAACTGCCTCGCAGACAGTATCGAATGTTTCTCTAAATATTTCAGCAATCTTTTGTTTATAATCTTTTCTAATATTTTTGATATAGTAGGCAATAAGGAAATAGGTCTATAATTTGTCACTTGTTCTGTACTGCCCGACTTATAAACAGGGATTACAACCGCTTTTTTTAGACACTGTGGAAAGTGACCTTTGGAAAAACAAATACGAAAAATGTAAGTCAGAGGAGGAACTAAAATGTGCCTAAATTGTTTAATGATTTTACTAGGTATGTTATCCCATCCTACCGCACAATTATCTTTTAAATTCATAATAATCTGTTCCACCTCGGCCTCGTCAGTGTCCATTAATCCAAAAGATGTAAAAAAATTGTAATTGGTAAAATACTTGCTTGTTATGCATTGTGACTGTCTCTGAATTTTATCCGCCAAGCACTTACCAACATTAATAAAGTAATTATTTGCCAAGTTAGCAGATTTTAAATGCGACGAATGTAATTTTAATAAACCTGAGGATGAGTCATTTTGTGTCGAAGTATATGTTACTTTTTTAATATGATCCCAGATCTGTTTACTATTTGTTCCCGCGTTTTCTAGCACACTTTTATCATATTTACACTTGATTTTTCTCAAAAGGTCATTGCAAAAATTTCTGTATCTTTTGTACGATAATTGCAATATTAAATTTTCAGGATTCGATTTTGCTTTCATATGCATTTTGTCTCTATGCCTCATACAACGAATAAGACCAGGTGTTATCCACGGTTTTAAGTTAACATTTCTGTTAGTCAGCTGATGTTTTGTAGTGTTTTGCTTAATTGCTTGTTGTATTTTTTGTATTAAATATATCATACAAATCTGTGGGTCAGCACATTTGTAAACTGGGTCATAGTCGATGTTTTGTAAATCTTCCTCGAGTTTAATTATATTTAATTTAGTAATTGTCCGAGTATATTGTTTAAGCATCTTACAATTTAGGGTTAGTAGGGCAGCATGGTGATCAGTTATTGTAGAATTAGTTACCAGAGTTAGTGAGCGGAATTTTGATTTTAGCATTATGTGATCTAAACATGAGCCACTTTGATGTGTAGGAAGCGTGTGTGCGGGGAGCAATCTATGATAAGCACATAGGTTAAGATAGTCCTGGGCAGATGAATCAGTATTTTCGGGCAGAATATTAATGTTTATATCACCAATTAAAATAATATTTTTGAAGGATGATAAGCTTTGCAATGTTGTATTTAGAGAATCAATGAAGTTGTTTATGTATCTATAGGAAGGCGGTCGATATAATGCTAGTATTGCAATATCCGATCCGATTTTAACTAACAATCTATTACAGTCGTGCATATTAGGTTCCTCGATAGTCACAATTAGGTGCTTTTTTGCATAAACTATCACTCCCTCGTTTTGACTGTTATTTATATTATTTTTGTACACGTTGTATCCCGGCATTAGTGGTATATCGTAACTTTTAGCAAGCCAGCATTCGGTTAAAACAATTATGTCACAATTAATATTCAGTCGTTGTTGAAGAGTTTTGAAATTGTCAAAATTCTTAAAAATACTGCGAATATTTTGCGTTAGTATGGTTAACGGGTTAATGTAGGAGGACAAATGGTGTTTGCAATTTTCTATATCACATGTCCTAGCGTCCGATACAGAGAAATTGTCTAAGTCATTAATTAAATTATTAATCATGATTTAAGACGGTAACCTAAAAACAATAGCAGAAAAGGCCAGAGAATGACTAACTGAGGGCGCTCTTAGGCGCCTGCATAATCAATGGAATTAACATATCTCCTTTCAGCTATTATTTTTGCCGGGCAGTCAGCGGCACCTGTATTGTGTTGATCTGGTTTTTTGAAATGAAAACAAGTAGCACATTTCGGTTCCTCGCCTTTCTTTGGGCACTCTTTAAATGTGTGTCCTTGTTCCCCACAATGGCCACAGGTATGGGTTAGCTCCCGACAGTATTTGGCCGCATGACCATACTGCTGACATTTGTAACATCTCGTGACCAAAGTGAAGTCCCTCACGGGGCAAGAAGACCAGTTAACAAACACTCGCTCTTTCAATATCAGGGCTTTGCGTAAGGCAGGAGATACTTCAATTACGTAATTACAAGTATCCGCATCCTTCTTACCTGACTTGTGGCTTAACTTAGCTGATGTCAAAAACGTCTCGAGGCTACAATCCTGTAGTTTGTCGGCTATATTTTGGTGGTACAAACAATTAAAAAATTCGCTTTCTTGCATAGCTGAGGGCACTCCAATAACTACTACTCGTGGTTTCCTTTTTCGGGGTTCATCAATTGTGAGGCCTGATTTTGTTAGCTGTTCGGACTGTTTTAGTTTTTCAATATCGTCCTTCGTATCAGTGCTGATGATGACACCTCCATTCTTCGTTTTACGTAGGCCCCTCACGTGAAGCTTCATTTGTTCTGGACAGATGATTTTTTGGACAAGTGTTTTAGTCTCCTCACTCGATTTGGATTTATCCTCAGGGTAAATGGCCACAGATTGTACTTTTAATGGTTGAATGTAGTTGTTGGCCCCTTTCTTAACCATGTCAGCGAATGTGGTTCCCGTGGAAGGCTTCATTGTTTGTTGTTCAATGCTTTGTTGCAGGTCCTTTAACCGTTTCGACACATCTAATTGGTCTTCTAGGGAATTGATTTTGGTATGGGCTTTAATAACTTTAATTTTAAGGGACTGGTACTGGACAGCCAGCTGCGCTGAGCCATGAATGACTTTCCGGCATAAGGAGCTGATCCTTTGCTTTTGGTCCATATTGAGTTTGCCTTCAGATGAAATAGTGCATACCTCATTTAAACATGCTCAATGGTAATCATCCAATTTTGAATTTCCGGCGTAGGAACTACTTCGAGCAGATCGTCATTTTGGTTCGGCACACTAGTTCTTGTTGCAGGTGTAGTCGGGATGCTCACAGGCCTGGTGGGACTGCTATCCATTGTTGATAAATAGTTTGTTTTATAATTATACACTTAGCATTTTAATTAAAACACTTAACACATAATAACTAGGTTACTATCGACTAAGCGTGAATCGAGGTCACTGATTCAACAAAATGATTATTTGTTTATTGCTGTAATTATTTGGCACGTCTGTTCTTAACGAAAGTTCAAACATCAATCCAAGTATAGTTTAATACAGGCACTACATACTTCTTTTCTTTTTCTATTTCGATATGTTGTGCTCGTATTCTGTAGCAGACAAATGTTATTCATTAAATACCTATTGAAAACATAAAACAAATCAAATCCAGGAAACATCCTTAAATTTTATCTTACCACTGGCTTTTACCCGCGGCTCCGTCCTCGTAGGTATTGGTTAACACGGCAAAAAGCCGTGATAGCCTATGTCCTTTCTTGATTCAAGCTTATCTCATACCAAGGTTCATCAGAATAAGTTAAGCAGTTTAACCGTAAAAGCGTAACAGTCTGATGAAAAGAAAAAGTTACTTTCGCATTTCTATTATTAGTATGCGTAATTTCATAACGAGGTAATCACTGCACCAAAGCTTAACTTTAAAAATAAACTAGGAAATAATTCGATTTAATTATTCAGAATCTTATCTTAGCTAAATTTATTTAATTTTAAATTGTAAATAATTTTTACTGTTTTGTTTTTCCAACAAAAACCAATATCATCCAACTTTTTGCAAGCACTTTACCTAATACCAATCTTAACTAAATGCGAACAAAGTTGGACGTATCTCTGGACAAATAACCTGGTGTTCTGCCGTCCCCTGGGGCATTGGTTAGTTGACGTTAGACAGACGTCGGTGTTGTGTGCATGTAGATGAAGTTTAATTAAGTTAAGTTTGATAAAGTTATTTTATATCTTGATTTTTATTCAATTCTTGGGCTACGACTTTTTAGTCTATAGTTCTCAAGTTTCCTCATAAGAGGGAATGTTTAATTTATTAAAGTTCATGTTTTCCATATATTATTTTAACTTTATATATTTTCATAATATTAACTTTACATTTATAATACCGCGGTTATATATATTTTATAACGTACGACAAAAATCAAATACGTAGATACATATTTAAAATTGAACATATACCCTGGTGTTCTGCTGTCCTGACCCCTGGGACTTTGGTTAGGTTAGGTAAGTTAAATAGAACATACAGAGTTCTTTATTTTATTAATTTTAATTTATTTATTGAGTACTTGAGACTCGAATTTTTATTAGAAAATCCTAAAGTATTTTCAACAAAAAATGTGTTTTCTTCTACATTATACTTAACAATTATACAACGGTATTATTTTTCATTGTACAACAAAAAGTAGACCTCATAAAGTACTGAACAAATTTTAATATAACCTGTTCTCCTGTCCCCTGTGACTTTGGTTAGGTTAGACAGACGTCCGAGTTGTGTGCTTGTAGATAAAGTTAAGGCTTCACATAATGGAGGTTATAAACATTAGTCATTTATTTTGGGAAACAAAATGTACTACGTACATAAGCTGGTGAATAAATAAAATATTATAACAAACTCTTCAGCTTTATAAAATAAAATATTATAAAGGTGAAGAGTTTGTTTGTTTGTTTGTTTGTTTGTTTGTTTGTTTGAACGCGCTAATCTCAGGAACTACTGGTCCGATTTGAACAATTCTTTTAGTGATGGATAGCTCATTTATTGAGGAAGGCTATATAACATCACGCTACGACCAATAGGAGCGGAGCATAAATAAAAAATGTAGAAAAGATGAAAAAACGTTGAAACTAAAACACGCGGACAAAGTCGCGGGGGACAGCTAGTGATTTATAAATAAAATAGCTGTGCCCCGCGGTGTCTTTTACGTAAGTAGTTCTTGTTCCGGTAAGACATCATTTTTGTTTATCGTGACTTAGTAGTTATTCTGCTATTCGCGGTGAAGACAAATAAAAGACATCAATAATCATGAAAATCGGTCCACCCGTTTTTGAGTTATAAATTGTGTAACTAACCCGACTTTATTTTTGTATATATGGATTACGTACCCTTGTCAGTGTGTCAATAATATAGAAGTAGGTACCTTCTCAAATAATTATAGTAGGTGGTAGCTTTTTAATGTATGTATTTTTCATCTTTTATTATTGTATTCAACATACAATAAATTTAACATCACTCCATGAAGTATTTATTTTATTAGCTGCAGCAAAAGTATTGGTCACACTGTACAAAAGTATTGGTCACTTCTCAACCCCTTCGAGGATTCTGCAGCGTCCATCTTATTCAGACACATTACATCTTCAAATAAAAGTCACGTAAACCATAAAATATACTCAAATCATCAAACTAAACTGTCGGTTGTAAACCGTTCAAAACTAACTTCCGCCCGTCAAACGGCTGAAACATTTAACTGGATTATAAAACCGAACTATTTTACGGTTCTCGTTCAACTTTGCCCACTTACTGGTATTACAAAGTTGCTACCTATCGAAGGTGTGATTTAAATATGTTTTCTAGATATAAATATGTTTATTTATAGACTTCATACTTATTTTCAAGTGAATAATTTTGCTACAGAGGACAAAATGTATGTGATACTAGCTTTTGCCCGCGGCTTCGCTCGCGTTAAGAAGTATTATTATTAATTAGGTATAGTTTTTGCGGCTTTACTTTTGTTTAGCGTGTCGAAAATCTTAGAAGATTTATACAAACTTTCATCCCCTATTCTATCCCTTTAGGGGTGGAATTTATCAAAATCCTTTCTTAGGCTATGCCTACGTCATAGTAGCTTTATGCATGCAAAGTCTCAGCCCGATCGGTTTAAAATTGACAAAGTTTCATACAAACTTTCATCCCCTATTTTATCCCCTTGGGGGTAGAATTGATTAAAATCCTTTCTTAACGGATGCCTACGTCATAACATCTACCTGCATGCCAAATTTCAGCCAGATCCGTTCAGTGGTTTGGGCTGTGCGTTGATACATCACTATGTCAGTCAGTCACCTTTGAGTTATATATATTTAGATTATTAGGTTGCATGTTTGAAGTACCACCCTCTTACTTAACTCATAAGAGAGGACGTGACTGGGTCTTTCTCCATACAAACGTATATTTATTCCGCTGTTTCCTTATTCGAAAATGCTTCTAGCTGGGGTTCCCAAACTTATTTTGTCTACTGCTCACTTTAAGGATAAATAAATTTTTAGCACCCTCATTTTTTAACTATTTAAAAACCACTATAACTTCAAATTAAATTAATTATTGTGAGGTATATTAGCGGAGATTCGATTTTTTTTCTAGGTCTCTTATGCCTGCAGCGCCTACAAAGGGGCGTTATCGCCTACTTTGGGAAAGGCTGTTAGAGCAATGATTTTTTTCTGAAAGATCTAGGTTTACTTCATCATCATCATCATCATCATCATACCAGCCTATAAATGTCCCACTGCTGGGCGCAGGCCACTTCTCATATAGAGAAGGTTTACTTAATGCCTTATTATTTCGTTATTTTTTTAATATAATCGCTTTAACAGAAATACTCTCCAAAAATACTTGTGTTCATCGGAACACGGCGGTTCCGATGACTATCAAACATTTTGATAGGATTTTAACAAAAAAGAAAATGATAGAAGCGTAGCTATACCTTTCCTCTAAATTTTGATGGAAAAATTATTTGGATCAGTCCCGTTTTAGAAAAGGAAATAGCACAATACGAAACGTCTTTTGGTCAACGATTTTGTAGGTATAATCAGCCTGAGCTGCAGTTGTCTCTTACGCACTTTATGGGGTTAGGTTGGAGGTGTGCGACGGCAATATATTCTTGAAATACCTATTTATCAAATTCTTCGGGAGTACTGACATAAAAAGGCGGCTCTGCCTGAACGGGAATTAAGCACGTAAGGCTTTTTAAGGCCTCAGGACGTCGCTAACAGAAAAACATTTAAAAAATTTACTCCATTAAATAATATTATTTTTCATTAACGTTTAAAACAAATTCTGCTACAACATTTAATTTGCTTCAATGATTTATAACCCAGTTGAATCGATTTGTCAATTTATTATATCTTCAGAATCAACGGATCATACATTTGAGACATCTATATTGCTGGTATATCGTAGAGCCAATTACCATCGGCTTGGAGAAACTACGGTAAGCGTGTTAGCCAGCGGCTGACTAGTTTCCTTTGTGATTACGTAAAGTGCTGCCATCTGGGCTGACGCTACTAAATGCTGCGATATCAAGCTTGTGTTCATTGAATGTATCGTAATATATTGACTGGTTAAGGATATAATATTAGCAGTGATAGGAATAAATATTAGGTACTCGCTGTGTACAGCGATTTCACTTGCGTTTTGGATTCCTAGAGGTTGCAAAGTGTTTCATTTTTTAAACTGTATTAAGGTGTATGTAGGTAAAATATTGTAGTTAAGGGATATTTATAGATATATTTAAAAGTATGATTATATACCTTACTAAATTCAATGGGTCGGTATACAACATTTTTAATGACTTGGGCTATAATTTGTTTTAATCCAACGATTAGATCCTTAATATTTTAATCGTTATTTATACTAATATTATAAAGCGGAAAGATTTAATTGTTTGTTTGTTTGCATTGAATAGGCTCTGAAACTACTGAGCCGATTTGAAAAATTATTTCACTGTTGGGAAGCTATACTATCTCCGGGTGACATAGGCTATATAATTTATTTTAAAATTTTAAATTTTTGTTAATAACCCGGGCGGGCTAGTTATTAATATGTTTTTAAGAACATGAAGATGGAAAAATCAACAAATACATACTTTTTCAGACGATTACTAGATCTACATAAGTTTGTCGGTATCAATAAATGACCAAAAACGATTTTGAATTTTGACTTGGAAATAATATAGTTTAAGTTATCCGAGCTAAAACATAAAACCAATGAAATATGACCAAGATAATCTCAATAAATTCTCACCTACGAATAAAAAAACTCTAACACATGTAAATCACGGGCTAATATCCAATTTTCCATCTATCTAGGACCCTTATAACTCAACAGGATCCCGGGAATGCGGACTCTAGTGACAAAAACTGTCCCGGTTAGAATGGGACGTGGATAGAGCGATAAATCTGTGTCCCCTGGATTTCGTTCCCTGTCCTCAGGTCAGACAGTATTATTCATTGAGGTGTGCGAATTTAGGGAATTGAAGGGTTATTTTATAAATTAGAATGTTTGTGACCTCTGACCGAATGAGATCGATGGCTAAAGAAAAGGTTAGTTTTCGTGGTCGGGTTGTGGGATAGCGATTTTTAACACACATAGTACGTCTTGTCCTAACATTGTGTACGTATTGTTCGGTGATATATTTACTTAAGCTTTTTAATTTGAAGGTAGAGCAGATTCCTGCGTTTCGTGTGTCGGCGTGCAATTTTTTTACCGTGGCTTAAGACTTTTTTTATGCTTATTATTAGTGTAATTTCTCATGACTAAGGGTTTTCTAATGCTAGATAATATTATAACTAGATTCCAAGGAATAAATTTGAATATTTGACAGTTCTTCCATATGAAATCTGCCAGACGTCAATTCTATTCCACAAAACAATTTAAACATTTACATTTGGAAAACAGTTTTTTTATTCTTTAATTTATCTACTGCCTAGTTAAGTCTAGCTAATATTATGCCTCTATACTACGATCTCATCTGAAAATTCAAAAAATTCAAAAAGTGAAGAATCTGTCCATCAGACAAAGCACTGAAATTACCTACGCTCTTATCCATGCACTCACACTTAAATGAAAGTGGGCCGGACACATCACCCGATATGCAGACAAAAGATGGTCCATTGAAACCACATGATGGAAAAGCCCAAAAGAACGAGAAATAATGGCAGGCCAATGAGACGGTGGGCTGATGATGGTGATATCATTCAAGTAGCAGGAAACGAATGGATGAATTCTGGCAAGAGGAGGATTTCATCCATAGAGGAGGATCCATATTTCAACCATACATAGTTAAAAATACTAATTTTCCAATCATAATTTTAAAAAACTTGCTAACAAAAATTACTAATAACTCTTGAAATGTAACACAGAAATATGGAATTAATGGCTTATTTATAATTATTATTATTTACAATCTCACTTGGAGCCAAACAAGCTCTAAACGTGACTCAAACGCGGAACTTTTGATAGCCTTCCGTGTAAGCACTCTTCTACTGAGAGAATGAATATATTCAACCCACAACACTAGGTCTTTATACCTTCCATATAATATTTATGATAGTAATAATCTTAAGTGGAGCTTTCAGTGCAATGGCTCGGAATCCCCGATGCAGATGTATGTAAAAACTATGCAATTGTGTAAATGGATATGTGGCTTACTGTTCTGTATTTTGAGAGTTGGTGGAAAAAGAGGAAATGTGCATTTTGGTATAAAATTAATGCTTAAACGGCCATTCAAGTCGAATTACGGGTTCCTATTTTCTTTATGAATAGGTAGCTGTATAATAATATATAGTACAGCTTTCCTAAAATCATGGCGCGTAAATAATGTCAAGAAAACGATCTATTTTTTTTTTCATTCGGCTCGATTTTTTTTCTGTCTCATTGCTTATGAGATCATTAGCATGTGCCTTACTGTTATCATTAGCCGTGTCACTTACATTCACCCATATGCGATACTATTATTATAAAAATATCAACAAATATATAACCTATACATATAGTTCCCCGCCGCCTCTAACTGTTTGTCTGAACGCGATATACTCAAAAACTACTGAAAAGATTTGCATATGGTTTTC
Source organism: Diachrysia chrysitis (assembly GCA_932294365.1). Lineage (NCBI taxonomy): Eukaryota > Metazoa > Arthropoda > Insecta > Lepidoptera > Noctuidae > Diachrysia > Diachrysia chrysitis. The sequence goes on from OW028661.1 coordinate 9,638,272, forward strand.
ACCAGTGGATAAAGTGATTCGAAAGGATGGTTTGCGTGTACTAATTAATTAATGTTTTGTCTACCTGTGCGAAGCAGAGGCGAATCGCTAATAAATTCTGTAAACAACTAGCTACGCCCAGCGGTTTTAAAATGGTGATAATGATGATGATGATGAAAAGTAGCCTATTTCATTTAAATCCGTTCAGCCGTTTTATCGTGATTGAGTAACAAACATCCATTTATCCAAACCTTCGCATTTACAATATTAGTAACGTTTATGAAGGGGCTCAGAATTCGAAACTTTGATTTGGTCGTAATTTTTTCTTCAAAACTTAAATCCTCCGTCAATATCACTACTATAAAGTCTAGAAATATAAAACTTTAAAATATAAATAAGTACCTCCATAAAGGTTTAACAATTTCATTCACAGCGAACCGGAGTCGTCCGATACAATTTGTTCGTTCATTCTTTTCGGTCAACTGCAACGCTCAGAAGTTTGTATGAAAATCCCCGACATCCTACGCTGCGTAGGATTTAGTTCAATTCTTTTTAGTTAGCTGAAAGTAAGGATTTTCAGTTTCTTCCAATACGTAGTGAACTTGATATATTAATGATAGATTTTGTTTTGTAAATGTTTATTTTGATTTCTGGAAGCAAAGTCAATATTTTTTAGTGGTCTGAAATTGTCAAGACGTAAAATTAAGCATGATAGATATTTATTGCAAGAAAAGAGTTTTGCAATAGAATAAACTATATAAATTATACATGTTTAGACTATGTGTGATAATTATTTTCTCAAAAATGGAAAAATAAAGGAAATATGTTCTTAAGTTTGTTTTATTTTCCCATTTTACACTGTTTAATTATTGCAAACTGCGCAAAACTATAACATACTAATGTCGAGAACAAAACAGATAAACCTCCTTTTCAATTACATCTTCTAAAATATAAAAATCTCGTGTCACAGTGTTTGTTATCGAACTCCACCGAAGAAATTTGTCAGATTAAAAAAAAAATATATATGTGTAATTTTCGGTGGGAACTGGGACTATTATACCCCTAGATGGCCCACTCAAAATTTTCTTTTTGAACAAATTTATCTGGCACATACACCGTTTGCCGGGTCTGCTTGTATTTATATAACCATTTTACTTTACATTTCCTACAAGATAAATCCCAAAAGGCTTTAATATTCCAAGGTTGCTTTAAATCATCATTTCTTCTGCAATACTCGATTATCATTACTAGTTACTTATAATACTGCAATTCAGCGCTATACCCTTGGAGTAGACATAGACAAACATAGAGTGCTTGTCGCTAGTAGCCCGTTGTGCCGAGCGTAAGCAAAGTTTTAGCAGTAAGTACTACGCTCGTTTACTGATTTATGTAATTTTCCGTGCGACGTTAGACGCTTATGCTAAAATATGGATGGTTTCGATATTAATAGGTTTTGAGATAGTTTTAATATAACGATGCGCTCTGTTTTGTCACTAATATTACGATTCTACTTGTTCATACAGCGTGCTGCTGGGGAGTTCGTTGCGCCGTTTCTTCTCCACAGCCAGAGCACTTAGGAAGCGGTGAAAGGTGGGCGAATCAGGGTGCTGTCCATTGTATTGACGTTCTTAAAGTGCTACTTTGTAGCCTAGTTGGAATAAATGAATTTTTGATTTTGATACTTAGTGCCTGCAGTTCATACTCGTTATGCGCACTCTATAGTTTACTCTTTTTTCTCTAAGGTTATACCATATTTTCCATGATCGCAATAGTCGGCTTATCCCATTTGTTTAATTCAACGGAAAATTGCGATCGAACCCGCCGTTTAGTTTTTATTGTCAATATTTGCTGAGAAAACAATTTGAGAAATATGTGGATCAGTATTGATTGGATTTATTCCCTTCTCAAGGAATATACCTATTTGGCTTTCATGCTTTTTAAACATCTAGGCGAATAACTATTTGTTGATTTTTTGCATAGTCTAGACTGCTAAAGAGCGGTATGAATCTCTTTTCTATTTTTTTAATGGAAATTCAACTGTTTCTTTGTGTTTTTAAGTAACTGACTATCTGATTTTTTTTTTTTATAGGTTTTATATTTGTTTTTTAGGGCTGGAAACCTGACCCTGTAGCCAAGAGACATTTCAAAGCGTTAACGATGATAGACAACGCTTAAATGATACAGAATGTATAGAAATGACGTTTCATTTCATAATCACGTAACTTAGGCTTGTTAGTTCCATACATTTGAGCGATTTGGTTAGTGTTAACGCTTTTGTATAAATTTCACTTGGTCAGAGGGGTTCTGTTCTTCTGATTATAAGTAGATACCAAAATCTTCAAAGCCAGAACTTTTGGAAATAAGTTGTAAATTTTTTTCGTTTACATTTTCAGGTATATTATTAGAAGTTCTTCTTTTAACCGCATCCACTTAACTAAGAGAAAGTAAAAATATATAAAATTAATAATAGATTAATGAATTCACGGGGAGCCGGCTTATATAAAGTCAATTAACTAAGTAACGCCCCAAGAAAAATCTGCGGATGACAAGTCCAATTTGCAAGGTAGTAATTAGTGACTTTCAGATTTTTAGTTCTTGCAGTAACTTCGAAAAACTGTACATTTAATTAATTAAAGTTATTAAACTTTGATTGTTAAAATGGTTATTGTTTTGACGGTTCTGGTTTGTATTTATGAGTGGGATTCCTCCTGTTTTTTGACAGGGGTGTAGATTTAAATTTTCTGATTTCATCCCTTGAAAATATTCTTTGCAACAAGATTTCCGGTAAATTGCTTTCGTCTTTGTTTTTAATTAGTTTAAAGTTTAACTTTAATAATTAAGTATAAGTATACAGTTTATTCGATTGAAGAAATAATTTAGAAAATCTAATATAGGTATCATCGAGTTTACAAATATCAAAAATTTTGCTATTTTCCATTGATTTCGCAAATTTAATCATTATTGAATAAAATGTATGTCTGAAATATTAAACTTCACATTTTTAAAAGAGTAAACCTATGGAGTTTCTTGCCAGGTCATGTATCATCACAGGAATGACATTTTGGAATAGTGCAACTAGAGTAATTTACGTTTTAAGGCCTGAAAAGGCTTACTTGAAATATTTTTTTTAATATAATTTCAGGAGTTTACGTAAACTTATAGTTATAGAGACATTTTTCATAGTCAATTATTATTATATTATTGATCGCTTAATACCGAGGAATCTAACGCATTTTTTACTGATAAAACATAAGACGGATTATTTTATCTATAGAGGAATAGATCGAAATGAAAACTTTATTAATTAAACCTAACTTACTATCTAGACACTATTTTAGCTATTAATACAACCTCAAATTTAAGTGCTAACACACAAATATAATGACTTCAGGTACAAATGTAATAAAATTGATCATTCTAACGCCTGGTTATAAATCAAAATTTGCGATAGATTCAATAGCTATCAGTCTGTGACAGATGGCTCTATTGTAACACCACATTTACCTTACACCAACTCCACACCCTTATTTCTTACATGATAAAGTTCAAATTGCAATAGCCAGGGGAGTTTTTATAGGACGTATTGATTCTGGCTTTAATATGATAGATTCGTTTTAAAATACCATTGATTTTGTCATTTCGGTGAAGGATTGTGGTTTTGTTGATTGCGTTTAAAGTTACGACGAAGACTCTGCAGAAAATTGAATTTTATTTTAACAAAGCCTATCATTGTGCGATACATAATTTAAGTAACCTATTCTCTATACTCATCATATAATTTGACGATCTCTGTGGTCGAGTGGCGTACACACTGGTTTCAAGGTTTCTGAGGTACCGGGTTTGATCCCCGGATCAATGTAGAAAACTACATTGTCTCGGGTCTGGGTGTGTAGTACCTTTGTTGTTTCTGATTCTTTAACACACGTGCTTTAGCTACTTACTTTGGGCTTAGAGCAATATATGTAATGTTGTACAATTAAAAATAAAAATAAAATCTTCAGGCCAATAAAGAGACTTAAAAAAAAACAAATTTAGTTAATTTTCACAAAATACGACCTTGCAAGTATTTCTACAAAATTTTAATAAGACATTATAATAATAAAAAAAACACCATGTTTACCTACCTGACAAACTCTGTAGAAAACCCTACAATCCCATCAAACAAAATAGATTTATAGAGCATCCTATTTTAAGACGAACAGGGGAAACTTAATCATCTAACATCTAAGGAACATTTTACCCTGGCTCTAAGAGGTCAAAGAGACAAATAGAGGTGTGTCCTCTGTTATTTCCCCCGGGTGCACGTCTCATAAGTTGGCTTACCACTGTTTACTGTAAGGTGTCTCGGTTTGAGGATCTTAGAAGACGTGTGTACAAGTTGTGATGCAACTGGGGATTGTATAAAATTTTTAAATGTTACAATTTTAATTTGTAATCGGTTTTCTTATTTACTTCTTTATTTTTTGTTTAAATTGTTTGACTGGCATAAAATAGTTCTTTGTTTTTTTAAGTTCAGGAACTTACTTTTAAATATTTTTTATAGTTTTGTAGGTACTAAGCAATACCCTGGTTAACTTATAAACAAACTAGCTGTCCCCCGCGACTTTGTTAGCGTGTTTTAGTTTCAACGGTTTTTTGATTTTTGCAACATTTTTCATTTATGCTCCGCTCCTATTGGTCGTAGCGTGATGTTATATAGCCTATAGCCTTCCTCAATAAACGGACTATCCAATACAAAAAGAATTTTTCAATTCGAATCATTAGTTCCTGAGATTAGCGCGTTCAAACAAACAAACAAACAAACTCTTCAGCTTAATATAATAGAATGTTACTAAAAAAACTATTTCTAAGACAACAATTTTATTCCGTGTCCATTTTACACGCTATAATAATAACTTTCAAAAACACAATAGTTTTACATATATTATGATTTATACACAGAGGCGAGCTTTTAAAAATCATGTTGAATAAAAAAATTCTATTACATGAGTTATAAACAACCTATTTTAAAGAAGAATCTCTAAATCACATGAATATGCAAATATTATCGATTACATTGCAAGAGAAAGCCTATTGTTTAATCCTACCCTTTCTTAAAACATAAAACTTAATTGTACCAACAAATTGAAACAAAGCTTCCACAAGACGGCATTAGTTTGTAACGTCGCAAGTGATTTTCGCAAACGTAGATAGAATTTTGCATATTAATACGAGAATCGAGTATGTAAAGGTTATTATGCAAATTAAATTCCATTTTGTGCGGATTTTAATGTTACGTTAGTGTCGATCAGATTGTTTTTATACAGTGATTAGAACATGATTACGTTTTGTGATGATTAATTTATTATAGTAGGTAAGTAATAGTAGAACATGGTACCTGCTTAAATGATATAACATTTTTAGGAGAACTCAGACATAGCGATCTAATCCAAAACTAGGCAGAGCCTGTGTTATGGCAACCAGTCAACTGATAAACATACTTATATATTTTTAAATAAGTACATACAAATTATAGATAAATTACACCTAGACACAGAACAAATTATCGTGCTCATCACACAAATATTTGTCCTGGATGGAAATCGAACCCACGACCTACGGTTTAGCAGTCAGGGTTAATAACCACTAGTCTAACAGGCCCGTCAAATTAATTAATTCAAAATATTAATTCTGGTAAAAGTGCACTACACGCGGTACACCAGTTGAGAGGCACTGTGCGGCAACGGAGCGACGTAGTCAGAATAATATTCTTTCTACTGTTCCTTAAGAATTAAAACGCACTACAGCGGCCCTTCGCTAGAGCAGCGCGGCGCGGCGCGTCGGCACTGGAGGAGCGGAGCGGCGGCGTCGGCTTGAGAATATTTGGCCGCGCATCTAGTGCGGTTTGACCTTAAGTGTCAAAGATGTGTGCTTAGCTAAGCAAACCCCGTCATTGATCTAATGAACATGTTCAGTTAATTTTCTATTTCTTTTATTCATGTAATAAATAGTATAAACAAGATTAGATAACGAGGCACAAAGTTACTACTTATTTAAAAAGAATTTATTTATTGATCAACTCTAATTACTATGTCAGTTACTTCAGTGAAAATCGTAGTGTTTTTTAATTGCTCTCTTCCATGAAATAATAATAAAATAACCTATAATAGGGACATAACAAAACGTTATTTGATTAAGTTCCGCCATCTTGAATTTGTACGCATTTCGCGGCCATTTCATTTTTAGAACACCGATTATTTTGACGTCACAAACGCTTGGGGATCCGTTTGTAAATGTTTAATGCAATTTTTAAGAGGTCGTCGAGTACTTCGCGACGTATTCCAGCATTGTTCAAACAGTTTATAGGCACCATTTGCTTTTTGAATATTTGAATAGCTCAAGGCTGTTTGATGTTAGAAGTGGCTGCGCTGGTGTATCGTAAAATTGTGAGCGTAATGACGGTGACATTTTATGTGATTTAAGTACCATTTTGATCTAGTTATAATACTTTGATATAACTGTAGTCGTAAAAATTTGCCTAAGGGAAGCTTTCAGGGTAAAGGGAACTGCTCCTTTCCAAAAATGATGTAAATTGCATATTACTTCAGTTAAAAAATACCCCGAACAAATTAATTAAACTCGAGTTTCACCCTGGGCGATTGTCGTGTTAAATAAGTAGTAAGATATTTCTTAAAGTAAATATAAGTACTAAATATTGTAACTCATAACCGAACATATATTATTGGAAGAAAACTAAGGAGAAGGTATTATTTACTGGAGTAATCTGCAATTTACATCTCAGTAAAACACTTCGGTTTTTAATTTTGGCCTAAAATATGTACTTACTTATAATGGCGAAGTAAATTTCACCTCCGATTATGTAAAGGCATTGTTTTATTCGATCTTTCGTTTTGATATATGTACCTAAATTAACATAAAATCACGTAAACTACGTATTATAATTCATGACTTGAATAACAAAAGAATTCTGCACTTAAATACTAACACACTACAATCTACATAATAATATTATTTAAAATTCATTGAACACTGAAATACAAACGGACGAAATAAGAATGTCGCCGCCATGATTGATGACGTATTTACAATCGGGCCTCTGATTGGCTGATTTGATTTTTCGAAGACGTTCCATTGCCAAATTTAACATTGGAAGCATGACGAACATTTTGATTCGTTAAATTGAGAGCTCATTAAGTTTTCTGTTAAGAAAATATGTGAAAAGAATTTTGCTCTTTGAATTTGGTTTTTGTGAGATAAATTGAATGAATGGCGGGTATTTCGTTATTTTCACTGTTGTAATGAAGAGGGAAGTTATTTCTTTCTTTATATTTATAAACCACATTACGGGACGGTGGTTTTTTACCTTGTTTGATATTTTACCTTGGTTATGATATCGTTAAGGTTCCTAATAAAATAATTTAAAAAGACGGGCATAATTTTCAGCAGAATATTATGTTACCAGCCTTTTATAGTACTATAATAATATGGTATTTTTATATATGGGATTAGCCTGCCACACATGCCCATCATTGCAATTCCTGTAAGCCAGGATCTAAAATGATACCCAATGAATACCACCGGTGTATCCCAGGGATCCAATTGACTGCCTTGAATCCCACAACGAAATTAATCAGAGCAATTAAATAGAAGAAGTAGATAAATAGTAAAGTAGTAGTAGTAGAGAGAGGAAGAAAAGATAGGCCATAGGACAAAGAAAAGAGATCAGCAACTGAGTAAGGCCCAGTTTACAAGAACCACGTAAGAAGTTTTAAAATTAGTAGATCCTAAAAAAACTTAAGAGCTGTTATTTTGATTCTAATAAAAATAAGCGTACCAAGGCGTTTTTAAGGAATAACTACATAAATATGCTCTCGAAAAGATGATTATGTCTACCTGTTTACCTACTATGAGAAACTAAAAAAACTCTTCTTTAAAAAAATATTACATATTGAATTTTAAAGATTCTGCTCAAGCTCTTGCCCTTTCTCTTGACATTTTGACAAGCGGTAACGCTGATCGAATTGCTCCAATGCATGGAAGTGACAAGTCTAAGTAATGTGACTTAATAAAATGAAATGTAATTTTCATTTCTATCATCGTAGACATTGGCTACAAAGCTTGAAATGTAACTACATCTTTCTGACATGTACGGCAGCAAATCTATGTAAAGACACAGTTTATTCAACACACAGCAGAATATTCTTTTTCGTCATAATCCAAGTCCTTGAAGATGAGCTCCAGGCTTGAAAAAAGCATGAACGAAACTTAAGTCTGCCAATACTTGACAAAATGAAATTCAACTCCCAGATAACGAGAAAGAAGAATAGGAGCACATTTAGGGTTTAAAGGAAAAATTTACGATATCCACTTGAAAAGATCCGTATGTTAATACATCTGTGGATTTAGAACTAAGCCACTCGTGTTCACTTCTTGAAAGTAAATAAACATATTGAACAAAGTAATCTACAAACGATCGCGAATTCGCCGCTGCTTGGAAATAATGTTTTTAAGTGTGCGGCTATGAAATCAGAGTGGAAATACAGTGGTATAATGACGCCTATTTTCAGATTTGTGGAGTTTAATTTTTTGTTCGGATCTTGATTTAATTTTATCCCTCGGATTTATTCATTTAAGTTTAACCGATGGTATCCTTTATGTTTGCTACGCGATCTCTGATAGTTGAGGATCGTTTTTTTTTTTTTGCTATGGTATCATTTACCTCAAAGGTACTATTTTATTGAAGTCGGTTCCTTTTTACATTTATGTATAATTAATCAATTATTTATAAAGTTTTAAGGATACAATTATGAAGAAAAAAGAAATCCATGAATTAAGGTCACTAAAACTATTCGGGCTATCCCGAGAATGTGAAATAAATCCCGTAAACATTAGAATTATTTCGTAGCCTAGGTTTAATTGTGGGTAATCACTGAAGGAAATAATGATCACCTTCTTTTCCAGTCTTATCGACCGAAAGGATGATCACCAATAAGATATTAGCAAGTTTATTTGTTTTACACATCGGCAAATAAATTGAAGCCCCATGTTTGTAGTTCTATCGATGCGTTGAAAAATCCAAGTGTACAAAAAAACATGTTACCCAAACCCGCTTATTTCATAGCTTTTACTTGAACAGGAAATTCGCTTTGAATCGAGTTAAGTGAGCACCATGCGTTAAGAGTATTAAACTTTTTGTTGCGCCCACAGACACTGTCAAATTTGGCGTGAATTGCGTAGGGATGCCTCATAGAGTATAAAATCAATAGACGCGGAAAACTTTATTTAAAGTTGATTAAATTTTGATTTGTAGAGACACACAGAAATCTATTTTTTCTTAATTTTCACGAGTTTTTCATAAATCAATATAGGTTAGTAAATTATTTTTAAAATAATATAAGTACTATTAAATATTTAGTATTAACATTAATATTCTCAGCTAAACACATCCCCAAACTAGCAATCAAAATATGTCCCTAAATGTTGAGATCCAGCCCTCTCTTGCTATTTGCCCCAGTAAGATTGTTAGCAACGCACTAAGTCTAGGTCCGAACCCCACAGGATGTGCCCTTAGTGAACGTTGCTGACGAAGTTAGTTTTTCTATTACTCTGGCTGGAGGCCATTAAGGTTCTTGACAAAAATCCGGTGAAGCAGTCAAAGCCTGAGCTCAAGCTCACTGCGGCAGACCACTAAAAAAAAAACCTTAACCTTAACTATTGTACTTCCATGAATATCCATTTCATCATTATTTATTTCGTTCCAAATACCATATCTTCATCTTCCCTCATCTACAAACCTACTAAAGTGGAAAATAATAAAAAAGGTTCAGTAAATAAGTTTCAAATCTTTTTTTCGAAACGTTACCTCCATTACATTCTTCGCATAAAATGTGGCATCTATTGAATAATATAGGTACGTCTATCACCTCGCTTTCGTGCGATTTGTATGAATCGAATAACATAAGAACACATTAAAAATAATGAGCGGGATGGCTTAGACAGTCGGCTTCTGCTCATAGCTGAGCAAAATCTGAAATTTTTCAACTGAATATAAAATTTTAATGTATGGTAGGAAGTGAGAAATTTAGCTTGTAGGTTTTTGTTATCAGAAATGTTTTTAGTGGGTTTGTTGGTATAAATAAACTGCGTTTTTTGACTGACTTAAAAAGGAGAAGGTTCTCATTTCGACGGTATTTTTTTTGTATGTTTGTTGCGGGTTATCTCCGGTAATTGTAGATCGATTTTGAAAATTCTTTTTCTGATCGATAGGGTATACCTTAGGTCCTATATAAATTTTATAAAACCGATTCAGTAGTCTTTTATAGTAATGTCAGTTTTTTTACATTTATAGGTATAATATGTGTTTTTTGAACACTAGTAGTATTTTTATTCTTATGTTAAAAGTATGTTACTTTTTAATTTATTGTTGGAACATAGATATATTTATTTGCAAGGACTACACAATGATATTAAAAGAAATGTATTCCAAAAAACAATACCACTGTCTAACTTCGAAAGCAATACATTCCTCCATGACACAGCAGTTAAGAATACATAAAAGTAAGATGAACAAATACAACAGCCATTCGTTATTTTCGTAAATTCCTTTCAGTTTCAAGAGAAAACATTCACCTTCTGTGAGAAGTGTTTAACTTGTACTGTGAGATATTTACGAGCTTTGCTTAATTAAATTCTAGAACAATTTGCTTCAGAAATGCTATTATCTGTTCTGTTTCGTATATACTTGCATTTGTAAGAATATTGCTTAAGACTTTCTTAATGGTTCAATAAATCATTCCGGAAAATCCACTGTACCTATATAAATAAGAAAATTGAAAATTTGACGCTGTTCGAGTCTTAGTTTATGTAAACCTTGCAATGTTTCAAATGAGGTAGATGGCATTTTTTATCTAATGTCCAGATTGATTATTTAAAAATATTAAACATGTACTTTTTTTTTTAAGTCAGGGCGATAAACTGATTTAAAATGACCCATGACATCACAATTTCGTGAATTTTGTGCACAAGCATCAGTAGAACCCCAAATCAGAAGAAGTGTTTCCTAAAGGGCCTGTGCACACCATGTTTTTTAAACGCGGGGTCGACGCGCGTTTTTGAACGTGCGTCGAAGGCGCGCTATTTTCCAACAGAGCAGTTTGCTGACGTTTGTATCGATACACACGCGCGTTAACATCGCGTTTGGATCGATTCAAACACGCGAGTCCGACTTGTATCGCTACTCACGCGCGTCTGTATAGATTCAAACGCGGTTTTGAATTTATACAGGTGTATGTACAATAGTCTACAACGTAGACTCGCGTGCGTATCGCTAAAACGCGCGTCGACGGCGCGTTTTAAAAAGCGTGGTGCTAAATTTTATTTTTGTCAGTTGTTCCTCATACATACCAGTTTGGATCAAAGCAATCGTACTTAAAACTACAATAAATATTATATTATCCACTAAGATATGTACCCCCGGTCTAATCCCTTTAATTCCTTTGGTACCCGATAAAATCCTCAAGTGTTAAGGAAACGATTTCGTTCTAATGGAAACATAAGGGCTTCAATCACGTTCGAGAACGCTAAAAAATTAAACGATTTCTTTGAAATTTAACATGCAGTTAGAATTATGCAGAGCCATTTTTTAGAACTATCTAAAGTTTTTCTTTCTTGATTAAACTACGTTTTACTATTACTCTTTTAATTGGGTATTTGACTACTATCGAATTATTTATTTACTAGCTTTTGCCAGCGACTTCGTCCGCGTTTCCGTCGTTTTTCGTAAAAAAGTAGCATATGTCCTTCCTCACTGTTCAGTGGTTTTGATGTAACAGACAGATTAACTTTCGTATTTTAGTAGGGAAATATAATATATCACGTTACACAAAAATAATCCTTATAGCATGATTCAGTATTCACGCGCGACGGCGCGATGGCTTATTATCGTATTTCATGTATAAGTTTGGTGTTTCTATACCGATTTCTATGATTCTTTTTTTATTGAGTAGGATGAGTGAGATTAGTTAGTATTATAAACGTAAGAGTAAACAAATATAATCAGAAATCTCCGAACTGCTAAGCTATCGGGAGTTACACGTGTTATTGTGAGTCAACCATAAAAGATAGACATATGCTGTTGTGTAATATTTTTTAGATAATTTTATGTAGAACATTTCCGTCATACATGATTTCTATGTAGCTTTAACCATTAAGGCTGCATACGCGACGGAAGCTTAAAAAATACCGTTTTCCCAACATTTCCCTTCACTGCTCTGCTCCTATTGATTGTAGCGTGATGAAAAGTATACTATAACCTGCCCAGGAGTATGAAGAATAAATGTACCAAGTTTCGTTAAAATCCGTCCAGTAGTTTTCGTTTCTATAAGGAACATACAGACAGACAGACAGACAGACAGACAGACAGACAAAAATTTTACTGATTGCATTTTTGGCATCAGTATCGATCACTAATCACCCCCTGATAGTTATTTTGAAAATATATTTGATGTACAGAATTGACCTCTCTACAGATTTATTATAAGTATAGATATAGATAGAAGATTACTAATATTTCTAATAATAGTATTAAATTGAAGCAGAACTGCGAAATGACATCAAAATAATATTATACACGAACACCAAAAGTCATAAGCTTTTAAAGTTAGTAGATGACGCATTTTCTATCTCTTTTTCGCAAAACGACGACTTGTACGAGGCAGCCCCAGATTAGTATGGAGAAATACCAACGTGACGTCACCTGAAGGAATAGCTCTCTGTCTTATTAGCAAAATGAAAATGCTTGTAACTAGTTCAATCTGCCGTTTTTACAACTCGACATAGTTTGTAATAAATATATTTTTTAAATCTTGTCAAATACCCAATTAAGCTTTCCTGAAAGTTTACCAATTTTTGCTTTATACTATGATTAAGAACCTTTCTTCTTAAAGATATTATATTAAGACAATAGTTTTGAGACCCGTCGCTAAGTAGTTTATCAAAGACTTGCTAATATTAGCAAATTTTTAACACCTTTCATGTTCAAAACTTGCCACCATTAGCGGGTACGCACATTATATCCATCCGTGTTTTAACAAGAGAACTGTTTGATTTGACAAATTGCATCCTTTGTCGGCATCAAACTGTCGATAACCCTTGCTATTTGAACTGTCGCCCGTTAAATGTTCCTTTCGACAGAAAACATGGACCAATCCGTTTTTGTAGGAGATTTTTAGGGAGTTGTTTACTTACAAAATCCCTTTTAATACCATCTATTATTTATATATAATGGAGCTTTGACTGCCTCGTTGGTCTAGTGGTTGCAAGCGCGACTGCTGTGAAAGAAATCTTGGGTTCGAATCCAGGGCTGGGCCAAAAATAGGTACCTACTGGGTACTTTCTGTTTAGAAATATTCAGTACCACTGTACTAATACTCTCTAATTTAATTTTAATTCTAATACAATGCCAGAGGAAAATTGTTATTCATTTAGCAAGCACACAAACAACACACAGTACCAAAAAATACTCTCAATGTTTAGATTCCAGCCAATTCCTTCTATTAACAGCATTTCTTTTCGATTTCGATTCTCTTGCCTGCTAAACTAATATAAATTTTGCATTGGCATTATATTAGATTTAAAATTATATTGGGTAGTAATGGCGCAGTTCGGAGTCAGGAAGTTAGCGATGTTTACACCCCGGTGCATCGGAAATCACGTAAAGCCATTGGTCCAGCGCCTGATCTCTCTCCGGTTGTATCAGTCTGCCGTCCCATCGGACTATGAGAGTGAAAGATTTGAGAGTGTATCTGTGTTCAATCACGCACTGGTGCACTAAAATGTCCGGCGCAAATTGCTTATCTCTGGTGAGAGTCGCCACCGTGATCGAAACTCGGTCAGCAAGATTTTATTTCTTTAATGAAGCTGTAATCATTAAATTTTGAAGTCAGTTTTCAGAACAAAATAGACTACGTCAAGGAACATGTAACACAAAAAAATATCAAGGTCACAATAACTGAGTTAAACTGCTCCACATTTTAAATAACCTTTTTAATTACCTACAGCTGGTAAAAAATCTGTTTTAATCCAGGATTGATTTTTATACGATACTGAACTATAATTCGACCATTATAATTATAATGTCTGCCGATCTGACTTCAGAATTTCCGATCCATTTCTGAAAGGATATTTTTTCCACAAACCATTGTCTCGAACCCGTCATTACAGACAAGGACACAACAACAATGTCTGCAGAAACAATAGCGATCCGAAGCGAGGCTATTAGTGAAAACACGAACAAATAAGTTTATTAGAACTACAAGCGTACCTCTTATGTTCCCCATTAGCTGTTGTATAGGAAACCTGACAATCCACTTAGATTTGCAGCTATGCCGGCGACAAATCTCTGTGGAAATAAACTGAATATTGTATCTCTGTGCACCTCTCTAGTGCTGTTAGGGTCTGTGCATGTTTGTATTAGTCTTATAATGACGTGTTAAATAAAGGATTTATACTGTAATTCTGGTGAAGAGAAATTGGATTTAGATGGTCGTTTATGTAATTTTTGTATTTAAAGTAATGATCATTTTACTAATGTAGGTACTTAGCCTTATTTTACTACTACTAAGACAAGAAAATGTAAAGGTCATGTCAATAAAACAGACGGTTCGTGCTTACGCAAACGCATCGCAGTAGGAACCTATCTTAGAGTAAAAATGAGTAAATTCTAAGAGTTTGAATATCGAGTATTTATAAATAAATAAATAACTTGGGACATCTCACACACGGTCATCTGATCCCAAACTAGGCACAGCCAGTGCTATGGCAACCAGACAACTGATAAACATACTTATATATTTCTAAATACATACATGTTATTGATAAATTACACCCAGAAACAGAACAAATGATCGTGCTCATCACACAAAGATTCGTCCTGGGTGGGAATCGAACCCACGACCTCCGGTTTACCAGTCAGGGTCACTTACCACTAGACCAACAGGCCCGTCAGTATGAACTGTAGGCATTAGTATGAACAAGTAAAATCGTAGAAATAGTATCATAATAGAGCGCGCCGAGCGAAGTACTTACTATCAAAAACTTACGACACAACGGAACGCTTGACAAAATGGTCTACCAGCGATGCGCGCATTCTATGCTTGTCGATGTATTCTCTAACGTACTTCAGGAATTTATTGCGTATTTGAGCAATGGGCCCAAATGCAAGCCTTCTTGATATCATATTTTAGCTTAAGATCACTCATGTACCTACATTTTGCTGCAGACATTAAATGAAATCTATATCTATACTAATATTATAAAGAAGTAAAGTTTGTGTGTTTGTTAAATTGTAAGGGGTAATCTCGGGATCTACTGAACCGATTTTAAAAATTCTTTCACCAATAGAAAGCCACATTATTGCTGAGTGTCATAGATTATATAAAAAACCGACAAATAAAAAGGCTTTTACGTGGTAGTCCGTTTTGCAAAGTGAATCGGAGAAAAAACGGTCGAATGAAAGCGTTTCTTACGAACGCTGCCTTAACTATGAAAGATATATTTTTGAGTTTTAGAGAAAAGATGTGGAGCTTGAAAATGGCTACAAAAAAGTCAACGACAGCATATATCTAACTTTTATATTTAAGTTATAAAAAGTAGTTTTTTTAATATTTATTATTAATAAAATTATTTAAATCGTTAGGTCATATGTACTAAAAAAGGATTATTAACATTATGCCCAACGAAATGGGCACGGGTCAGCTAGTAGAAAATAAATTAATAAACTCAAAGTCCATATTAATACACTAAGCGTTAGCAATAATCTGATATTTACTGAGGCAATCATATTAAATGGCGGGCCAAGTTGTGTACGTAATTAAATTCAATGCGCGCCGCTATGGACCCGATGCCAATTATAATAGTTTTGATAGTTCCTAACTAAACGCGCTTTCTGCGATTGAATGAGTCGCGGTAAGGAGAATGTATTTAACCAAAAACATTATATTAGAAATAATCTCGCTAATCATTCGTTAATTACTCGTAGCTACTTCATTCATTTCCTATTCGTTCATCAGAAACATTGTTTGTCGCTCGTTCGAAGTGACGTTGAACTTAATATTTTGGATAAAATAAGATTTATTTCTACATGCTATAATTTTCTTCCATGCAATTATAAGTTATATAATATAGTTATATAAACGTTTTTGATATAACATCAATTCTAAGCACGTGAAACTTTCTTAATATATAAGCCCGGTTTGTACATAGGCTAGATATTTAATAGCATTATGGGTTCGATTCCCACCCAGGACTAATATTTGTGTGATGATCATTATCTGTTCTGTTCCTAAGTGTGATCTATCTATTATATGACTATGTATTTAAAAAATTATAATTATATTTTTCAGTTGTTTGGTTGCCATAATACAGGCTCTGCCTAGTTTCTAATCAGATGGCCGTGGTGAGCCAAGAAATTATAATCATTCCTAAATTTATTTAGAAAACTTATAAAATTATTAAAAAAAAATTACTGAATATAAAAATTGCAGGCTTCAGGAACAAGGTCCAAGCTGCTGATTAAGTCCTAATTCATGAATTTCTACTACATCAGCCTCTAATTTTAGTATTGAAACAGACGACATCAACGGGTATATTCGCATCAAGTCAAACACTTGGGCTGAGCCAGTAAAACGTGCGTCACAAAGTTGAACGAGATCCCCAGGTGGCAACTTATTAATAACTACTGCCCAGTGGACCACAGACCTGCCATACTATGCCTGAATACGACTGCTAATAAACAGATGAGCAACAAGGGAATATCGCCAAACAAGGCAAAGTATATAAATGATTAATCAAAATAAATGGAATTAAATGCGAGGAATTTTATACAGCGTGATTTTAAATTTAGATAGAGACCAAACTACAATATATAAATACTATCGTCACTTAATGTTAAATCGCTGATAAGTCTCGTGCTGTCTCTGCCACTTTAAGGTGACGAAGGCGAGAGTTTAAGAATGTGTTATAGTTAAGTTTCGTCTAAGTACACGAGGGAAAAATATCTTCATCCTTACTTATATTATAAACTAGCGGTGCCCGCGGCTTCGCTCCCGTCAACTGAACACTTACCCTACCTACCCTACCCTACCTACCTACCCTACCCTACCTACCCTACCCTACCCTACCCTACCTACCCTACCCTACCTACCCTACCCTACCTACCCTACCCTACCTACCCTACCCTACCTACCCTACCCTACCTACCCTACCCTACCTACCCTACCCTACCTACCCTACCCTACCTACCCTACCCTACCTACCCTACCCTACCTACCCTACCCTACCTACCCTACCCTACCTACCCTACCCTACCTACCCTACCCTACCTACCCTACCCTACCTACCCTACCCTACCTACCCTACCCTACCTACCCTACCCTACCTACCCTACCCTACCTACCCTACCCATGTCCTTCTCCTGGTTCTAAGCTACCTCCCCACCAATTTTCAGCCAAATCAGTTCAGCCGTTCTTGAGTTATAAATAGTGTAACTAACACAACTTTCTTTAATATATACAGGGTGTTCGGAAATAAAGTGCATTCCTTGCAGGGGGTTAAAGTAGAGCTTATTTGCAGCCAATTTCATCATGTGATGCCATGTCCGAAACCTAGTAATTACTGAGATAATCGAGATTTAAGAGTTTTTATAAAAACACCCGATTTTCAAGTTAAAACGTATCCTTGTTGTGAATTATTCAGCGTTTTGTTTATTATTTTGTTCTTTTCTGATAAACAAATAACCAGAAAACCATAAAAAATCAACATTAGCAAGAAAACACGACGTCTTATTGAGATAAAGCATAAAATCAAGCGTCATATCACGAAAATAATCATATTTTAGGAAAATCAATCGTGTTTTACTAAAAAAAAATGTATGGAGTGTTGCGTACAAATTATTTAATTTACTTCCTTAATTCATTAGCTATCTAAAAAAGTATAAAACTCAACAAAATCCTATGAGATCGATTTACAATCACCTTAAAAAGTAATTAATCCGTTTCCGAGAATCGCTCTCCATTGTACGTATTACCGCGCAAGTGTGTGGTTTTTGTTTGGTTGATGACGCCGACTTGCACTTGCACATTTCCTACTGTCACTGCATTCGTCCCGCCACATGCAGTGACAATAGGGATTGGTTACAAGAAGTTGGGTGGGTAATTTACCGGGTTAGTTAATTTCAACTATCGTCTGAGTACAGACCTATCGTTGCATTCTAACTACGCTTTTTATTATTGACTTGTTTTACCATGCCTTCCTTCAGTGATGAAGAATACGCAGACATTCTGTTTGTGCACGGATTTTGCAACGGAGACGCTGCAGCAGCAAGGAGGGAGTACATACTACGCTTTCCTGATAGGCGTATAACGAATGCAAGAATTTTTTCGGGAACGTTTCGACGCGTCCGTGAAACTGGTCGGTTTACAGCGCGAAGAAGCGATTCAGGCCAACCCCGTGTTTTACCTGCTGAAGAAGAAGAAGTAATACTTGATTTATTTCGGAGAGATCTAACAATCTCCACAAGAGCTGCAGCTAGAAACCTCAGACTATCCCTGAGGCAAATTTGGTTCACCGTGCATACAGCACAATTACATCCGTACCACTACACACCGGTACATGCACAAGAAAAAGGTGATCCAGTCCGACCAGAATGTCTGCGTATTCTTCATTACTGAAGGAAGGCATGGTAAAACAGGTCAATAATAAAAAGCGTAGTTAGAATGCAACGATAGGTCTGCACTCAGACGATAGTTGAAACTAACCCGGTAAATTACCCACCCAACTTCTTGTAACCAATCCTTATTGTCATTGCATGTGGCGGGACAAATGCAGTGACAGTAGGAAATGTGCAAGTGCAAGTCGGCGTCATCAACCAAACAAAAACCACACACTTGCGCGGTAATACGTACAATGGAGAGCGATTCTCGGAAACGGATTAATTACTTTTTAAGGTGATTGTAAATCGATCTCATAGGATTTTGTTGTGTTTTATACTTTTTTAGATAGCTAATGAATTAAGGAAGTAAATTAAATAATTTGTACGCTACACTCCATACATTTTTTTTTAGTAAATCACGATTGATTTTCCTAAAATATGATTATTTTCGTGATATGACGCTTGATTTTATGCTTTATCTCAATAAGACGTCGTGTTTTCTTGCTAATGTTGATTTTTTATGGTTTTCTGGTTATTTGTTTATCAGAAAAGAACAAAATAATAAACAAAACGCTGAATAATTCACAACAAGGATACGTTTTAACTTGAAAATCGGGTGTTTTTATAAAAACTCTTAAATCTCGATTATCTCAGTAATTACTAGGTTTCGGACATGGCATCACATGATGAAATTGGCTGCAAATAAGCTCTACTTTAACCCCCTGCAAGGAATGCACTTTATTTCCGAACACCCTGTATAGATGTGAAAGTAACTTTGTCTGTCTGTTTGTCGCGCTTTCACACCAAAACTACTGAACCGATTTAAATTAAATTTCGTACACAGATAATCTAAAGCCTGAGAAAGGGCTTAGTCTACTTTTTGCCGCGATAGCCGACATCCACGCGGGTGGAGCCGCGGGAAACAGCTAGTCTTCTATATTATAAAAAAAGTCGGGTTAGTTACACCATTTATAACTTAAAAACTGGTGAACCAATTTTCATGATCTTTGATTTGTCGGGTTCACCTCCACCCTGAATATCAGAATAACTTAAACATCGGACAATTCAAGAAAACAATTGATGTTTTACAGGAACGGGAACTACTTACGCGTGACACCGCAACATAAAATAAAAAAATTAAATGTGTGTGAATGTAAAATTTTTCGACACTCGTTAAATAATATTTGAATTTGGATTTATAAATAGGTAATTAAACAATAAATTAATTATAAAATCAATCATTTTCAAGATAAACACAAACAAATAGAGATAGCGTTAGGTACACGTCATGTTTAGTGTCAACAACATAAAGATAATGGCAGTTTATCGATTTATTATTATTTATTTAGGTGTGAATTTATTCATTACAATTAATGTCATTCATAGGTTGAAAGCAGACATTGTCATATAATTTGAAACCCATCGCACTATTGACATGAACCCACTTCAGACACAAGTATAATAATATCCTGAAAATATAAATTTAAAACATTTTGAATAGCATCCTCTTAGCCACAGCACGCCGTAGGACTGGTTACCATTAAAAACAAATCATAATGCCAACAAAGGCCTGTTCCATCAATGATATCATTCAGCTAAATAGGTAAAGATAAGCCTACAACCTATTTTTTCAATTACGAGTATTTTCACAAAAATAGGGAACACGAAACACGAAAAAACAGTTTAAGCCTTATCTCTTTGTTTACCGTTTCATTTTTACGAGAACTCGTAAAGTAAATACCACCTTTTGTGCTAACCCCCTCGCAGCAAAAACTTTCTTTGGGGCGCTTGCCGTTTCGTTGTGGTATAAAGATATATAGTTTCTTTTTATTATTCATTCTTTTTATAGTGGTTGTGGGATCAGGTGGGAGATTAACGCTTGTGTTTGTAGAGGAAACGGTGAGTGTTATTTACAAAAAATAATCTATATAAATCTCTATTAAACTTGGTCATCGCATCACGCGTGAACGGATGGAACAATTTCGCTAATTATTTTTTATGTTGTGTTATTCAATGTTAGGAGGATTTTACAAAAGAAAAACAAAATATTTTTAAAACCTCACATCACCTGTAATACATATATATATATATGAATCTACATTATAATAATCTATATACTAATCTATACTAATATTATAAAGCTGAAGAGTTTGTTTGTTTGAACGCGCTAATCTCATGAACTACTTGTTCGAATTGAAAAAATATTTTTGTATTGGATAGTCCGTTTATTGAGGAAGGCTATATGGCTATATAACATCACGCTACGACCAATAGGAGCGGAGTATAAATGAAAAATGTTGCAAAAATTAAAAACCGTTGAAACTAAAACACGCGAACAAAGTCGCGGGGGACAGCTAGTAATATATAAAGCTGAAGAGTTTATTTGTTTGTTTGAACGCGCTAATCTCTGGAACTACAGGTCCGATTTGAAAAACTCTTTCAGTGTTGGATAGCCCATTTATTGAGGAAGGCTATAAGCTATATAATATTACGCTGCGACCAAAAGGAGCGAAGCATAAACGAAAAACCGTTAAAAATAAAACACGCGGACAAAGTCGCGGGGGACAGATAGTTTATAATATAAGGTATGTACTTAACTATTTACAATTACATTTTGTCAGTGCGATAAGCAGAGGTTAGCTAAGCTATGTACATAATTATAAATTAGGTACAATACACTATAACACTTGATAAATAAAAGAGTAATATTATTTTTATTCGAAACGATAAAATATATTGAAAGTATAGGTAAAGTTGTTCGCGTTTAAATATTATAACTTGTTGAAATTGCTTGATTCGTGACGCGTCAAGTTAATTGGTATGCTGATAACACAAATAATCCAATACTGTGGATAAAACTCAACATTTAATTATTGACAAAATCGAAAAATTCTTGATAAAAATATATAACAGCCAACGAAATTGATAATCTCCCCTTTTTTTTAGTCGGTAAAATTACTAGTCAATATCGATGACGTGGTTTATATAACAACTGCATATGGTGCCCGGGACAAAACATATTCTGACTATATTTTATGTTTTCCTCATAGCTTGTGATTCCCCTGTGCCTAAGACTAGTATAAATAAGGACTGTTTTGTTGTTTTACATTCATTGTGTCATTCTTAGTCCAAGACAGAAGATTATTGTGAAGATGAAAACTGTTTTCGTGTTTTTGGCCGTGTCTGCTTGCGTGACGATGGCGTACGGCCAGGGCATTCCTATCGGTAAGTTTATACTGTACTATGACGTCATAAGAATTCGCTGTTTTGATTGGCGTATTTTGGTTTTGTCCTCCAATCAGAATCAATGCTACATTGAGTGGAGCGATCTCTTGGTAATCGGTTTGATCCCCGTTGATAAGTATTTGTTCTGAAACTTTCATTTTTATATGGTGCGTGAATTGGCACTGTAAAATAAATATAGACAAGCATAGAGCGCGCGCATCGCTAGTAGGCTCTTGTTCCGAGAGTAAGCAAATTTTAAGCTAAAGTACTACGCTCGTTTACTGTTTTAATTGATTTTCCGTGCAACGACAGACGCTTATGTGAAAATATCGACGATTTTGATATTTTTAAGGTAATATTAGGTTTTGAGATAGGTTTTATAAAACGGTGTGCTCTGTTTTTAAACTAATTTTACGATTTTATATTCATACTAGTGACTATACAGTTCAAATTCGATATGCGCGCTCTATAGTTTACTTATTTTTTTTATTTTAGATTGGCACTGTGAAATTTTCACACTAAAATAAAATAGTTAAAACGAGAGACTTTTGGTGGTCTATGTTTAAAACCTTGCTTATTGTTAATTTAATAAAAACATGATTTAACGTCTGTAAAATGTATGCAAGTTAATGTTAATTATCAGAGTAAAATATTATGAACTCTTCCAAGAAAACGATGAGTTGACAGCGGACGAACTTCCTGTACTAAGCCTTCTGCATGGACCATTATCTATTAAATCGTGTATTAATTCTTCACATTTAACCCTTAAAATTCTCTTTCAGCTAACTGCCCGCCCGGTGAGCACTCGGTTCTCTACTGCCCTCAGAAGGCCGAACCATCTTGCGACAACCCCAAGCTTCATGAGCTCGGCAGACCATCGGCTTGCGACACACCACAGTGTTTCTGTAACACTCCTACCATCAGGAACACCAAGACGGGGAAGTGTGTGAAGCCTGCTGATTGTTGAATAAATTAATATTTCTTTAACA
Source organism: Diachrysia chrysitis (assembly GCA_932294365.1). NCBI lineage: Eukaryota > Metazoa > Arthropoda > Insecta > Lepidoptera > Noctuidae > Diachrysia > Diachrysia chrysitis. Next base: position 9,661,171 of record OW028661.1, read on the forward strand.
ATACATATAATCTTTTTTTTATTTATTCTTCTGGACATAATGGCCCACAAAAGTTAATGTTCCTTGAATCGCTTAAATTTATGGAAGTGTCAAGTCTAAGTCTGAGTCTGAAATTCGTCATTTCCATACATTTTAGCGATCTTTAACGAATGTAGAAATGTAATTCGTCAAGGAGTGAGGAGGAGGAGGGGGGCGTGCATTTTATTTCTCTCTTTTTCACACTTAACTTAACTATTTAAATAACGGAAAAGGTTTTCACCTCTATTGTACCATTAACTTGAAGTTAATCCTCATCCTCTATACTAACATCCTAAATGAGAAAGCAAATCTACCCGTATGTCTTTTACGCTTTAACGGCTAAACTGCTAAACCGATTATGATGGAACTTGGTACAGGGTAACCTTAGATCCTAAGAAAGGGCATTGTGCACTTATTAACTTTAGATCTCAAAATGATGTTTCTTTTGTGGTGTACAATCAAGAATATAATAATAATAATAATAATAGGCTAGTTTTTCCGCGATAACCGACATCAACCCGGGCGGAGTTGCGGGCGATAGATAGTAGGTACACTATAAGGCCTAACAGTAAAAATGTTTGAAATAGACTTATGAAATTATTCAGAAAATAAATTATCATTTTGAAACAGATTTATTGAATGTACGTACTATTGAAGAATGGACTATAAATAATACTATTATGTGCCCCATTTAAAACGCCTTTCACTATACAGCATGGTATTATATTAATATAAATTATAGCCTTACGAAACGGTCAGACGGAATATTTAATAGACACCATTGTTAAAAGGGTCTTATCACCCCCCCCTCCATCCCTAGATCAAGCTGGCCCGAGCCTGCCAAACTAGCAATAAAATTATGTCCCTAAATAATAAAACCTCAGATCCAGCGCTCCCTAGCTATTTTGCCTTATTAAAATTGTTAGCAACGCACTAAGTCGACGCAGGGTAGCCCTTAGTGAACGTTGCTGACGTAGTTGGTTTTGGGATTGCGTTGGCTGGAGGCCCTTAAGATTCTCGCCAAAAGTCCGATGAAGCAGTTAAAGCCTGCACTCAGGCTAACTGCAACAGACCTCATACAAAAAAGCATTAAGCATACATTAAGCATAATATATATGATCAATAGACCATTTATTAATCTGATTGCAAGTTATTTGAAAAAAAATACACATAATATACATTTTCTTCTTATCGTGGGATAAAGTGAATAGTTAAAATGAAAATAAAGGATTATTTCTACAGTTATCAAAAGATAAAAACAAAGAAATAATAAAATAACAAGAACTTCAAAGTAATCTCATATCAATTACAATAAGAAACGGTTAATGTGAACCAAAATTAACCCTGTTAGCGGGGCTCATTAGCGAATAACTCAACGGTTACAGAATTATATCATCAGGTTGTTTTAATCGTTCGTCCTAAGTTATAAGCGATTGTAGTTTTATTATATTTATTTATTTATTCTTTATTATACACCGTAAACAAAAATAAACATGAAAAAAAATACATAACAGTGAGTGGTACAAAGGGCGGCCTTATTGCGCACGGCAATTTCTTTCAGGCAACCATTGGACGGAATAAATATAAGAATAGATGGCGCTAGTGCCATTATATTTTTGCTTTCGCTCACCAATTTGCCTGTAGTTGTCGAATGACGACGATTTTGTTACAAAAGAAAAATTACTTTTGCCTGGGGCCATTTCGTTAAATGTTCATCTGGCCATCTTCACCATTTTTAAGATTCCGTACGGTAAGGTTGCCAACGGGATCCCTATTACTAAGCCTCCGCTTTCAATCCGCCCGTCCGTCTGTCCTTCAGGGCTGTATCTCATAAACCGTAATAGCTAGGGGCTTATAATTGCATAATAATAACAATATAATAATAAACAGAGTGAGTATTTATGTGGCCCCTATAACAACTAATAATAAAAATTAATAAAAATTTAAAGGGGGCTTCATAAAATGGTTTGCGCGATTACATGCGCGACTCAGCCTTGCACTTGACCGGTTTTCTTACATCTTTACCATTTGCATTAACAATATTAAACGATAAACGACAATACATATTTTATGTTATGTATTTGGGGTTACCTTAATCCGTACTATTATTTGTTTGAAATCATTGAATTATTAGGTTTGAAAGTATAACAAACAGTCAGAGATAAACATTCTTGCTACAGAGAGTTAGGAGGTGTGCTTACACGGGCATCTAAAATTGGGCAATTCTTGGCAATTTCCATACAATTTTTTATTGCGTTACATTGCTAGGTGTTTTTAATTCAAATTGCCAAATATCGCACAATTAATTGCACGGGCGATATTTGGCGCACTGTTACAGCATTGAGTTATACAAAATTTTGCAAGTAAATGTTAAAACAATGGCAGTCTAATAGTGAACAGCCATATCTATATAAATAGGGGTGCGGGTATTAAAAGGAAATATCTAAGTCCACCAGATAGATAAAAAAAGGAAATAAAACTCAATGAAAATTGTCAAAGTTCAAGTACTTAAAATTCAAGAGTGGCTTGTGACGTCAAGTATTGCTAATAATTTTAGCTACAAGTGACGTCACGTGACATTTCCATTCACTGTATCTTCCCCATCGTTTGTTTAAGTTAAAAGGAAATAATACGATTCCATTAGTTTTAAATAATCTATGTGACGAATAAATGAAAAAGAATTCGTCCGCATCCCAATTGTGAAGCTATAAGTGAAATAAAACAGTTTAAAAATTCATCTGTTAATTTAATAATTTATTCATAGGCGCACTGCATTTACCAAATAGGTTACAAAAGCCCGCTTTTCCCTTACACCAAAATGTCCTTCGGGAAATTACAGTTTCGACCAATTAGCTACCGCTTGGATAAATTTCGACCTAACACTGGGTTATATTTTTTAATTATACCGTGTTACTGCGCACCAATTTGATTTTAATTACAGTAATCATTCACTTTGAACCTTTGGGGGTTGGGTTTTTGGTACGTTTTTGATACGTGTTTCGAGTTTTAGGTATTTTAGGGTTTTAATTGAAGCGTTTAGTAGCGTATAAAGTCGTTTTCAAGAACGTAATACCGGTTTTTCAAGGCAAGCAAGTTGACTGAATTTCCAGGGTTCAAATTCAGAGTACCCTTTTTTGTTATGGAGGTAATACGCATGGACTTTCTTCGCCCTGGAGAAGACAGAGAGGCGTGGTGGACTCTTACCAAGTTAAACTAAATAATAATAAAATAATAACAACAATAATGTAGACAATATCTCATAAATTGTTCTGAACCCAAAGTAAGCAGCTAAAGCACTTGTGTTATGGAATCAGAGTCAACGAAAGTACCACAAACACCCAGACCCGAGACAATGTGGAAAAGTGGTTTTTTACATAGACCCGTCCGGGGGTCGAACTCGGGACCTCAGAGTAACTCTATGAAAACTGGTGTGTACGCCACTTGACCACTGAGGTCATTAAAGACACACTAAAGAACTTCACTTGAGTGTTTCTCCAATCCTTTTTACCAGGGACCAGGTTGGACCGCATATTCTGTACCTTGGCTGTACCTAATATCTTTTTTCTACAAAAGTAGAACGATGAAAATTTACAAGATAAATCTAAATTGAGATCGGAATATAAAATAAATAAACTCAGAATTAAAAATGTTAACTTTAATGTGTGACATAATTGGAAAGAAACTAGTTCTATAAAATAAGTAGTTGTATTTTAGTTTACTTTAAGCTATTTTTGCTGACTGTAAAATAAACTGTTATAGAAACAAAACTAGATGCCTCGACGAAAGTTGTTTAGGAGGTAGAAGCTTGCTTCTCACTACATAAACCAATTTTGTGTAGGGTGACCAGCTGTGCGAGTTTATATGGGATTTTTTTTCTATACTGAAATAGAAAAGCTTGTATATTATGAATAATTAGCCACCTATATTGAAAACGTGAAATTAAATAATCAAGTATTTTATTTACAAAAAGATTTTTTGATACTTGTTTTTTTATTTTGAAGATTTTGATGTTAATGTATCTATACGATTTAGATTATGTTTTGACAACCTTCGTGGTCGAGTGGCGTACACACCGGTTTTCTAGGTGTCACCAGATCTGAGATTTGTTCCTGGGTTTGAGCCCCGGTCGGGTCAATGTATAACACTACTTTTCTACATTGTCTCGGGACTGGGTGTTTGTTGTTCCTAAGTTGTATTTAATTCCATAACACAAGTGCTTTAGCTTCTTACTTCAGGTTTCAGGCAATGTATTATGCTATTTTCAAAATTTATTTATTGTTATTTATTATAATTATGCTATAATTATATTTCCCATTTTTTTGAAATTGTTACACTAGATTTAGACTCTAACGGCGCCGATCATAAGATAATACGGCAGTGTCGCGTGTTTAACTTGCGTGTGCGCCTTTTCAGCTCATAATTAAATCAAAACATTAACTAAAAGGTTCTGGAGAGAAGAAAGCTTAACCAGCAGTGTGACAGCTTAGACTCATAAAAAAAAAGTTTTCAGGAAATTCAATTGTCCACGAAAATCTTCCATCATTGTTACCATAGTCCACACAGAGCACTACAGTAAACTAACAAAACACACAAACGCTCTCTCGGCTCACCGCAAACCGATCCTGCGTAATAAAACTCATTCTCGTATATGCATGTCTATTCATACATATAAATTCAAGGTATTGTCTAAAGCAAACACTAGAAACTCCATTCGGAGGCTTTCAAAATAACATTTATCAGGTTGAAATAACGAAATCATCAAATGTTGAAAGATAAATTTTTGTTAAAAGTGTTTCAAACATACACACATACAATATTAGATTATTCGTTAATTTTAGACGATTTATTAATTATTATTCAAAATATTAACACAAATATTTAATATTAATGTAAGAGTAAGTAAGTTAAAATGCCCAATTGCACAATAGTGCCAGACGCTATTTATGCCGAGACGGCACCCCCACTGCAAACGCACGGCACCCACACTGCAGACACACTACACCTAGACTGACAGCACTCCCGCAAAGCAGAAAAAATAAGCCATAAATTTGCATATACCTAATACATTACATACAAAATTGTTATTAGGTACATGAAAAGTTCACAATATTCTCATTTTTCAGTGAGATGGTGTAAAAATGCGAATATAAAAAGGAAAATAAATCATTTTCTTTAAATTTAAATAAACCTGCAAGTCAACAGATGACTCCTTAACTTTGAACGAGAGTCTGAAACTGATCTTTTAAAGTTTTCCCCAACTTTGAAGAATGTGAGACAGCGTTTAACGTCCGCAAAACACAAATAATATCCCAGTCGGTAGGAGTTGCGAGTGAGAATAACGTATTTTATGCAGGTCTACATGGAAACCTACTAAACCGAATATTTTCAGCATAAAGAGGTAGTTTTGACTGTTTTAGAGGAGACGACACGACTACGTTTTTTTGTTTTATTTTAAATTTTGATTGCATACTTATTACAGTATCATCCACATTGACTTACCTGTTGGTATAGTGGTTTGTGACAATGACTGCTAAACCAGAGGTCGTGGGTTCGATTCCCACCCAGGACAAATATTTACATCTTTTACTGTCTACTGTCTACATTTGTTATGTGTCTGGGTGTAATTAATCAGTAATATGTATGTATTTAGAAATAGGTATGATTATCAGTTGTCTGGTTACCATAATACAGGCTCTGCCTAGTTTGGGATCAGTTGGCCGTGTGTGAGTTTTCCCAAGATATTAAGATATCCCTTTTCGAAAAATGAATCAAATAAGAGATACAATGGGCAAAATAATAGATGACATTTTTTTTTAATGTAACATCGAATAGATTATTAAAAAATATTAGAGACGTGTTTTTTACTTATTTTACGTAATCAAAAATTTTTAACTTAATAAAGCATGATTTACTAAACGAAATAATAAAAATATTATCTTGAAGTCGTGATGTATAAACCAGTTTGCAACAGCACTTGGCCGTTGGACGCAAGAAATGTGGCTGTATGGGATATCTTATGATAATATATTTTGCAGCCGGCTTTGCGATTTCCGTGCCTAATATTATATTTATATATTTACTACCGTACTATGTTATTTAATTTCATATCTTTATATTATATTATTTCCTATTTGACGCTAAATAAAGGAATTGGCCAACATGACATTGTATAGAACAGGGGATTATTAACTTCAGGAAGAAGACCTTTTCCCACCAGTGGAAAAGGGGAATCATCGTCGTTTAATCTATACTTCTATACTATATACTTACTAATATATAAAGCTGAAGAGTTTGTTTGTTTATTTGTTTGAACGCGCTAATCTCAGGAACTACTGGTCCCATTTGAAATTATTTTTCAGTGTTGGATAGCCCATTTATTGAGTAAGACTATAAGCTATATAACAAAAAAAACCGTTAAAACTAAAACACGCGGACAAAGTCGCAGGAGACAGCTAGTTAAAAATAAATTCCTTCCAAATACTTATACTATTATACTACCTATCTTTTACAAAAAAAAAACTTTTACTTTTAGGTTTGCACAAAAAAAAAGAATTTCTTTATTTAATCCTAATCAGCAAATTCATTATTGTCATTTCAAAATTAAACATATAAAACAATTTCTAAATTATTGGTATTTCCATTTCGCGTAGATAACGTTAGATAAAGATAAAGATAATATATTTTGTAAAACATGAGTAATATGTACATGTACATGGTGGTAAAATTTAAACTTGCTAAACGTTATTCTTATTATGTCAAGGTTTATATCAAATCACAGGTGTAATCTGATAATAAAGTTTAAGCCAGTAATTATCGGCTATTATCTGGAGTTTAACCAAATTGATAAGTAGTTGAACCTGTGGACGGCGTCAGTCAACATGTTTCGATTAATATTATTTCTTGTTTTTGTAACCAATGTGTTTTGTGAAGATGATAAGGTGGTTCTTCTGGATATAGGAGGTGTGCGCGGTGAAAAATTTTGGGATGGTGACTATTATGAATTTTTTGGGATTCCATATGCCACGGTTCCGAAGGGAAGAGATAGATATAAGGTTAGTAAATACACTAATATTATTATAAGATATTAATTATACCGGCCTGCCTCGTTTGGGAGACCTTTGCTCAGGTGTGGGAGAATAAATGGAACACATAAATAAATACTTGCACATTATTTTTTTTATTTATATTTAATGCCTGATAAAGCCATCATAATAAAACATTCAAAATTACTTAGACAACCATCAACAAGTATAAAAAAATAAATCCTACCCACTTCAAAGTTCTGTGAAAGCATTACCTTTTGGATCAAGTTCCAACGTATCAAAATAAATGACGAATGAATGATTTAATGAAATGACTAGTACAAACGAATCAAAATGTTTACTAATGTAATAATTATACGTTTCAGGCCCCTTTACCAGTAGAGCCATGGGAAGGTGTCATGGATGCCAAAATACGAAACACCGCTTGCCAACAAGTATACCTCACCGAAGACGATGACGAAGAAATCATTTTAGATGGATTGGAAGAGTGCTTGACAATGAACATATTTGTACCAAAAATAGCCAGTGAGGAGAAACCAGTACCAGTCCTTGTGTACATACACAGTGGAGCCTTTTCGGGAGGCAGTGGAAATATGGGAAGATTCAACTATCTAGCACGCCATGATGTAGTAGTAGTTAGTTTCAACTACAGGCTTGGAGCCTTAGGATTCGCCTGTCTTGGTACTGAGGAAATACCTGGTAATGCTGCCTTGAAAGACCAAGTTGCAGCTTTGAAGTTTATTAATAAGTATATTAGTAAATTTGGAGGTGATCCTGCTAAAGTGACACTTGCCGGATTTAGTGTTGGAGCAAGTATGGCTGAACTATTAGCATTGTCTAAATCAGCTGGCAACCTAATTGATAAACTTATTCTGGAAAGTGGATCAGCCTTATCACCCTTTGCAGTTGACAGGACTCCGATTAAAACAGCAAAAAATTTAGCGATAGCTATTGGTTTTAACAGCACGGGTACTATTGACGAATTAAATGAATTCTTATTAAATGCGTCAATTAAAGATTTGGCTGTTCAAAGTAAGAACTTCTTTTTGACGAACAGTACGTTTGGTCTAGCACCTTGTGTTGAAAGCATAATTGATAACGTCGAACCATTTATGACCGAACCTCCTTTGATTACTCTCCATAGAGGGGATTATAAGCAACTTCCTGTATTAACTGGATTCTCTAATATGGAAGGTATAAGTAGAACGATCAAGTTTAACAAATGGGTTGATATGATGAATGACAATTTTGCTGACTTTTTACCCGGAGATCTGATATTCAATGACAAGAAATCAAGAGAGGAATTGATTGCTGATATAAAGAAACTTTACTTTAAAAATGAGGAAGTGTCTCATGATACTTTGCAGGGATACGTAGACTATTTCTCAGACTCAATGTTCAAATACGCAATAATGAAATCAGCTAAATTGCATTCTGTAAAATCTGATAACCCGGTATATTTGTATGAATTTACTTACGTTGGAAAGTTGAATTTCAAACATTATTACATGGACAAATTAAAAGGTGCCAGTCACAGGGATCAGACTGCTTATTTGATTGATTTCTACGAGCATACAACAAGATCTAAGGATTTTGATACAAGAGATCGATTAACTACGATGTGGACTGACTTTGTAAAATATACGTAAGTAACTTATGTTTTACTATAGCTACAATACTAGAGTTAAACTTCCAATATTATAAATACTAATTAATTTTTTCAAAATTATTCTTCTTCTGCCTCGCTATTTCCCAAGCTAAGGCGGCTTCTAGTCTTACCGGACTACTTATTTGACCTCCACAACTCATTTTACTGGGTAACACGGTATCCCATGGTAAGACTGGTGGTCAGAATTGTAATGACTTAACGACTGCCAAAGATCAACGTGAGATAGTGGAAAACAAGGCCATAACGTGCTCATATAAAATTATTATTACTATTTATCGTTACTAATATTATAAATGCAAAAGTAACTCTGTCTGTTTGTGTTTCTGTCTGTCTGTCGCGCTTTCAGGCCAAAACTACTGAACCGATTTAAAGGTAATATGGTACACATATTGTCTAGAGTTTCAGACAGGATATAGGCTTATTGCAGCAATAACCGACATCTACGCGGGCGGAGCCGCGAGAAAACAGCTACTATAGAATAGTTTAAACATAATATCATAATAGCTGTACCTAATCAGAATAATTATAAAAAAACAACATATATACAAATGGCCGACTTAATAATTTTAATTATCCTTGTATCTTATTTGCCTTGGTTTGAATTGAAAATGAATTTATCAAATAAATAAATTACATGTACAAATTTAATTTTAACAATATACATTCGTAATAATTTAACATTTTCATTATTTCAGAGACCCAACAGCATACGAGAGCCTACTTATCGACCTAAAATGGCTGAGGTACACGATTAAAGAACCTAACTACATGGAAATAAGTCACAAATTGAAGATGAAAAAAGATTTATTCGCAAAACGGTTCCAGTTTTGGGACAAAGTTTATGACAAACATTATTGGAATCCAAGTCCCCCCGTCGTTAAATCTAAATAAAAAAGATTAATTAAATACTTGTTAATCGTTTTAATTATTTGGTTTAAATTTTATAAAATTAGGTTTTATTTAAGAATGATCAGGAAAATGGCATATAGATACATGCTTGTATATTCACCCTATATTTTAATAGAAGTAATAAACACACCGGTTTTCCAGCTGTTGCTTACTCTGAGGCCCCAGTTTCGATCGCCGGACGAGCCAATAAAGAAAAATCCACTTTTCTACATTGGCTCGGATCTGAGTATTTGTGATAGATAGGTGCTAATTAGCTACTTGGGGTTTAGAGCAATGTAAGTGATGTTGTCTACATTTATTTATTAAATTATTTAAATGTTAGCTTTTACACTACTCTCGAATGTGATATTGTTATATTAATGGGCAGACAGTCTGCCCGTGACCATAACACCTGCAAAAGCATTGAAAAACTTCGGGATTTAAAATTTAAATAAACCGCGATAGAATCAGTTTTAAAAGTTTTTTTTTATTTAATGTCTAACATTCGCGTTAACCTCAGTAAGCAATAGATTACTATTGTAAACAATTCCAAGTCTGTTTAGTCAAAATTTTTGGTAAGAGAGAGTCATTGTTAGCTAATTTCTTTACATTGTGGGTCTTAAAATTCCATGTATACACTAAATTACGTTGTGTGCCACTGACAATGATCTTGCTAAAAAGCTAAAGCTCGGCTGGAACGGCCCACCGGCCTCAGCTACCGGTATTCAGCCAGTCTGCTGTAGCGAGTGGCAGCCACCCGCTACACGTGTGCGGCGCGTCTATACAAAATCGTTGGTGGCCCGTTTGCGCCGAACCTTAGATTTATTCCCAGGGTCAATATCAATACAAACAACTTTTGGTATTATTTACGTCATACCTAGTCTCCCAACTGCATAAAACCTCGCATTTCATATTGACTCAGCTATTTACCCAAACAAAGGCGCGAAGCAGATAACGATATGTCTACACCACAGGGGTGACTTGACAAATTGCATCTAAGAAGCAGCAATACCTGACCCCAAGAAACATTTTTCCTTTTCAAATCCTCAGAAAATAAAAAATCGTTCAAAAATATTCGCGAATTTCTAATATCAAATGAACACCATTTTTCATTGCCCGAATGTTTGAAAGTTCCCCTCCGAAGTCCATGAGGTTTTATAAAAAATCTAAAGCTTATATTTTTCTACCAATATTAACCCCAGTAATCAGTATAAATGCCTCCAGTTTGCGTTTGGTTTAATTTACAGCCGGTATCTTGGATATAAATATACATATTATACAAACAGTGTTATAATGTCTGTTCTGAACCCATGAAATTTAAGGGACCATACCTGCCAAATAAAGATTTTTTATACAATATTAACCACGGCTTGACCTTTACAGCTACAATAGTTCTTAACGACTCAAAGCCACACTGCTACATGACACTGGTAATAATAATTAAACTTTACCATTTACCACTTAAATAGTAGAAACTATACCATTTACCACTTAAACTCCGGTGAAGCAGTCAAAGCCTGCGCTCAGGCTAACTGCATAAATCTCATCCAAAAAAATAAAAAAAAAACATTTACCACTTTAACAGTAGTTCAGGAAAAAAATATAGATCAAGTGTAATTTACATTATAACATTAGACTAGGCGATAAATAACCAAATATCTAATTTTTCCACATGTCTAAAAATTTCTCAAAATGTTAGAAAAGTTTTTTAGCCACAGAAACTGCGCTCAAGGGACATCTATCAAGACTAAACCGGGTATTTGAGCCCATTTAAAGAATTTTCTAGTACGTCTACCGTTAAATCGCTACCGCCTATGACTTAGTACACAGCAGCAGTGTGACTGACACCTTTAAACAGTAGGTTCCCCCTCCTTGTTGCAAATATTTGAACGATTCCAAATGATGCATGTCCTATTGAAATTTTTGCTCAACTCCCAAGGGTGTATACAAAAATCCAGTTCATTCTCTACGAAATAGTCTAGCGAAGTGTTGTTAGCTTATGATTGTAAGTTGGGTGTGGTAAAAAAATATATTTTATCTTTACACTTGGTCGAATTAAAATATTATTTTGAAGAATCTAGATTTTTAATATATACTCGTACTATTGTCTTATGACATCATGATTCCGATTAGTTGATTACTATGAGATAATCAAGTTTTGATGAAATAAAGGTTCTATTTTGTCTAATTAACTAACTCAAATAATAATTACCTAAGCAAGGGTTTTCTGTGCAGTAAGTAACTTATATAGTCAAACAGTAAACTATAGAGAGTGCCTAACGGAATATGAACAGTGAGCACAAGTATGAACAAGCGTCGTCTTTGAGGTCACGTCAAATCAGTGTCCAAACCTGTGGTCAAAATAGAGCGCACCATTTTATAAATACTATCTCAAAATCTAATATCCATTTAATTATTATTATACTCTAATAATATCGCAACCTTAGCATCTTTATTTGCATCTTTAAATTTTTCGTATGATCGTCCGTCGTTGCACTAAAAATCACTATACTAGAGAGTACTTACAGCTAAACATTTGCTTACGATCGGCACAACGGGGGCCACTATGCTTGCTTCATATAACTATTTATCTATTCTGTTAAGTGCCCGCTATCAATCACAAAGAAGCTCCTGCTCCTGCTTGCACTACGCAACACAATACATAGCAAACTGCCTTACACATACTATCAAAAGAAAAGAGTTAATCTTCAAGCAAAGGTGTCGCAAAGTAAATATGAAAATCTTTAACACTCTAACAAGTTTCTAAACATTAAACAGTTCCCAACAACTGTCAGACATTCCTAACTTCTGCAAACACAACAGACTTACCCAATCTCAACCATAATACAACCACGTTTAGGTTCAAAATTCCTTATGTGATAAGAATATAAAAGTATATTTATGTTACGCTCCGTGACACAGGTGACGCAGGGATAAGTAACGTCAATTTATAAGCGTCAAAGTCACAAGTCTCGAGGGATGTTTTGACATATTGTGTATAGATGACGCGAATTGTGAAATATTAATCGATTTTCTATTTTTGACTTTGATAGTATATAATTGGTAGATTTATTAGTGGCTAAGAGGTAGACTAAAATAATTGTAATGTCATCTATGTATTTTATTTGTTAAGTGTTGATTTAAATATAATGTAACGCTACTAGACATAATTTTAACACAGCTTTGTGTTAGCTTTTTCGCGTGCCGCAAAAGTCTGTGTCAAACATAAAAACTACACATATTAAAAGCAAAACAAATGATCTGATTTGATTTCCTTTGTGATGTAGAGTTTTTAATCCGACGATGAGATCTTATTGTTACACGCTTATTCAAACCCTAAATATAACTTCTTCACCACTTTCATATTAAAAAAAAAGTAATGCCCGGTTCCTAATTTAAAAAGAACGGTTTGTTTTGCTTACGGCTGGTAGATTTTTCTTCTTTTTGCTTAGAAAATTCTACCGTCAGTTAACAAAACGAATCTTTACTTCAATATAGGAATCGGCTATAAGTATACCAATTTTGCATATTATTAAATTTTTACTAAACTTCTTAGCACCAATCTCTTTCTACCAAAACTAAGAGAATTTCTCTAGACCACCAGCTTTAATATAAAGCGCTGTGATTCAAAGTCACTCAGTAGTTACCCTACTTTGTATATTGAGGATGTCATTCCAAGCGAGTTCCATATTCGTTCCTTAATCAAGTACAAGAAGGCACGATCGGTTTGCAGCATTCTGTCATCCGTGCATCCAATCTTGAACTTTCTTGAGATACGGGCTGTTGCTTTTTGGGTTGTCAGAACTCTTTTAGTTTTTATTTTTTTGCTTATCTGGTCACTGGAAAGTTTTCGTTTTTAAGGTTCGTTTAATTGTAATGAAGTTACTTTTCCTGGTTAATGAGTTTTGAAATAGTTTGTAAACATTTTTTAAACAAATATTGTAACAGTTTTCGTATTGAATTTTACCAAGCAGTTTAGACTTTCTCTTAAAAAAAAAACGACTCTAGCTCTATGGAATTTAGTTCTTGTATCGCGGGAGGTTTTACGAATATTCAAATACCATACACAAATGCATCTAGACTTGGATCAGACATTTGTTAGTTAAAGCTAACTTTTAACCTTTTTTATTTACATACTAGCTGACCCGACATGCGTTGTCCTGTCTTAGCTATGAATATTTAATACGAACTGTAAATATCCTATTTTTTTCTATTATATTTAAGTATCGAGAAATATAATAATTGATAGAAAGGAACCGACTTTAACAAAATGTACGGGACCACCTCTGAGGTATACCGTATCGATAGACAAAAATAATTGTTGAAATCGATTCACAATTTACGGGATATCGCGTAACAAACATATAAGAAAGAACTTTCTAATTGAGTACTTCAAAAGGAATAATCCTTTTGTAGTCAAGTAAAAATGTATACTTTCCAATTTTCGGCGCAATTTTCTTATTTCTTTCTTACCGTAATAACCTTCTACATAGTAGTAGAAAACTTTAAAAAAAAGATGAAAATCCGTAAAGTCGTTCTCAAATTATAGCGGGACTAAGGGAAATAGAGTTTTTTTTTAATATAGATCAAACAATTACACTACCCAACAATTACACTAAACAGAAAACGCAAAACATCACACGAGAATTGAATTCCAGTTCTTCAGTACTTTCAATTTTTATTTTATTTGGTACAACAAAAATCATGAACCCTTCAAAAACATAGGCCTATGAAGTAGAGAACACAGATGACGCAGCCGCAGTTGGTATGCGGTATGTTGACATCCGCGGTCATACCAATACTCTGGTGGACACTACAGGATGCTTGGTTTGTCATTTATTTAGTACTAGCAACTGGACAGTATTTTTGTATAACATACATATAATTATTAACTTAGCTTAATGAAGTAAAACTTGTTTACGCACGCTTGAATTGGGGAGTAAGCTGGTGAATGCGTGACGAGAGCGTTATGAAACGTGTGATCGCGCGAGGCGAACGGAAGTTGAGAAGGAGATATAAGTTAGTGAAGATAGAAAGATAGAGAGTTACGTTTCGTATATTACTGTAAGGGCAAGAGAGAGAGGTGCGAGCACACATTTTCTTTCTCTCATAGCCAGTTACGTTTCGTAATTTAGTGTCAAAACAGAGTGTGTCGTTTCATTAAAAGTTTCGCAAAACCTAATATCTCCTAATAATATCGAACCATCGATATTTTCCCATAAACGTCTGTCGTCATACGGAAAATCACTTAAACCAGTAAACGAGCGTAGTACTTACAGCTAAACATTTGCTTCCGCTCAGCACCACAGGCTTCTAGCGATGCGCGCACTCTATGCTTGTCTATGTATACTCTCACATACAATATACATACCTAGGTTTATATTATTAATTACCTACATTGCACGTAAGCTACAGACGATACTTGAAAAGATTAATTACATACGAAAACTTGCTCGCATGGAAAATACCTACATAGGTACTTGATTATTTTTGTGGCATAAAATTTTAGTAATTGGGGTTATAAATTTTCTTAATTTTTTCATGATTATTTACCTGTAATATTAATCAGTCAATAAATTTTTTAAACAGCCTGTATCGCAAGTCTTGGTACGGCATTCCAGAGACGAACCGCTATGCAAACTCGGTTCAGACGCGTTCGACCACCGATATAACCATCCAAATTGCACACCAGATAGACGTATTATTCTGTTATAATCTGATCTGGGAACTGCGATTTGGCTTATAAACAAAATTTTTGTTGACTGTATTCTGTGAAAGGTAATAATAAATGTGGACAACATCGCATACATTGCTCTGAATCCAAAGTAAGTAGCTAAAGCACTTGTATTATAGAATTGAGACAACAAAGGTACCACAAATACCCAGACTCGAGACAATGTAGAAAAGGGGTTTTCTACATTGACCTGGCTGGGGATCGAACCTGGTACCTCAGAGCTGGCGACACCTTGAAAACCGGTATGTACGCCACTCGACCATGGAGGTCGTTGAGATAAAACAATAATGGTATGTAACGTAAGTAACAAAAGCGAACTGGTTTTAAAGGACAAGTTCAAATAATAAAAATGAATCAAGATGTGTACCAACCATAGGATATTGGATGTAAAGCGAGAAGATAAAAGCCTTCACCTACTCGATGTTTTGGAACCATGAGTAAGTAAATGTATTAAAGGAAAAACTGGCCTTTAAGGGCCATACTACTAAAGCATGGGGAACTGAAGGAGGACAGGATTTCTTGAAGGACAAAGGAAATTTTAACAAGTATGCAGCCAGGTCAGCCCATGTTCTGTTGCAAACCATGATTTTGTACTGCACGCCTAAATTACGCCACGTTTTTATACAAATAATTTATTTTTTATGTTGGAATATAGACGGAAAAAATAAATCATCAGTTCCCATTTTCCCTAAAAGTGCAATCAGAATAAGTAAGGAAAATACTTTCATAGCATACCTAATCCTTTTTATTTTTTATTCCGGTCAAATAAAAAATTAATAAAAAATAATGGCGTCGAAAACTTTCCTAAATAAAAAAGTTCGTAAACAATCTGTTAGCAATAAGTCACCTTATCTTTCGAAAATTCTTTTAAAAACCCCCGTTTTTCCCATAAATCTTTAGAAAAAAATGCGTTTGCCGACACCCGCAGTGTTCCCCCAAGTCAACGCGGATGACTGTGCAATTATTAGTATCACCGCAAAATAACGGTTGTAATACGGGGAAAATTCCTATTTCGAAGCTATAAATCAGTTTTCCGATTATTAAAAACAGCGGCACCTTTGATCGCCCCTTAAGAAAGGTCGTTTCCTATTAGAGCTTAAGATAAAGCTAAATATAATATTATGGTACGTCTTACGCACTTTGAAAATTTTTATTACTTAAATAATGAAGAAAAATGCCAATGTACTAGGATCCTAGCATTGTACAGGACAAAAGAATTTGCTTCCGAACAAGGCTCTTAAGGTATTTAAGTTTAAATGACGTCTTAAATCTTATCTTACTAATATTATAAATGTGAAAATTTAGATGGATGGATGAATTTTTGTTTGTTACTCAATCACGATAAAATTTGGTGTTAAGATAGTTTAGTTCTTGGGTTCTTTTCATTATAATCATTACATCAAAATGCCGATAAAACCGCGGGGCGCAGCTAGTTGATTATAATATAAGACAATTTTAAATGTCTAGTACATCATTTTGTCCTTCGTTCCATTTTCTTATCTTGAGATTAGACGCAATAAGGACAAACCTTATTACCATTGCTCTAACTATTGGCAATATTTTTAGTTTTCCAACAAATACCTATACTAGCAAAAAAAATATGAAAAATCTCTCTATTTGAGCTTAACCTGAGACATCACTAAGACAAGATACTTCTCACATATCCACAAAAAACAGCACCAAACTCCATAATTAAAACTGATGTTATAAAGATAAAAAATAAAAGGAAAATTCTAAGCAACATCAATACTCCGTCTCTAAGAGGAACGTACTCACTGCAAGGGGGAAGATGTAGTCTTTTTAATCTTGCCTTGTGTAATCTAAGCGAGGCGACACCAGGGGTAAACATTGTTTAATGTTGTCTAACGAATACTATTACAGATAAGAATTAAGGAGTTTAGAAAGCGCCTTTAAATAGAACCTTTGTTGATGTCTTTTCGTACGAAATGTGTTAAAATTTAAATGAGTTCGGAGATTTTATTTAATTTTAAGGGGGATGTTTTTTGTACGTTTGTACCTATAAATTAAAATTCTAATATTAAAGGTGCTAGTAAAACGCTTTTCTGTAGATCAAAATGAAGTATTTTTTTAATCATATACTGTAACATAGGTAACATTGGTTACATAACTATGTAAAAAGTATCTAACAATAGAGGAAACTTTTAATTATAATTTTTACTTGCGAACTGGCCCTGCTTCGCACGGTTAGACAAAACATTAATAAATTATACACAAAAACCTTGCTCTTGAATTTCTCTACCCATTGATGAAAACTATTTAAAAATACGTTCGGCAGTTTTTGAGTTTATTGGGTTCAGACAGTCAGACAGGCGCGGTAGCAGACTTTCTTTTAAAATATGTACAGATTCTCATGTTTCTTTCTTGCTTCATCATATTGATTTCTCACATAAATATTGAAGAATGTTTCATATCCTCATTTTGCTAAATATACAAGACCTAAGTAGGAGTTTAGTCAAACGTCTTAATATCTACAAAATAACCAATTAACTACTAAAAATAAAAACAAACTACTAAAAGGGACAATCGTTCCAGTAACATTTAAGCGATCTTTATCGTATAGCTAAAATATTTTTACAAACCTAATTTTGCAAACAAACATAATATGATGAGCGATTGTTATAATAATGAAGAAAAATCCGTATTCCCTAATTGAATTTTAAAGTGCCTTTATACAAAAATAAAGTTTCAGGTATCAGCATCAGTGTCAATGCAAATTAAACCGTAATGTATCCGATTTTAATTCCAATTCAATTACTAATCTATTTGACAAAATTATCTTGACAATAGAGCTCAAAATTAAATAATGCTTGTCCCACAATAGGGTCTCGATTGAGGGTCCAATACCACTCAAAAACCTTTCAATTACTTGACTGTCAGACACACAAAGATGTGTATTTGGTACCCAACCTTTTTTACTGATTGTCACCCCCTGTATTTGAAATTATTATGGGTAATTGTTTGGTTATCGATTTTATTGTGGACGGTATTTTTATCTATATTTTAACGTTTTAAAAAATATATTTTTCGAATTGAATTTTATAGGCATGTAACACCACTGAACCAAGCTCAATGGAAATTTTATAAGTAAAAACCTAAGGACCTTGTGAACCGATTTTCATGAAGCTTAGTATGGAGTAAGCTTGGATCTCAAGAGTGGATATAGGCAACTTTTTGATAACCGATATCGATGCAGGCGAAGCCGCGGGCATAAGCTAGTTTAATATAATTACGAAAGTATCGGTAACAGCACGCAAGGGAAATCAATTTATCTTTACCCTTTGCACGTGTCCTTTGTTATTATATCCTAATATCGTTTTAACTTTACCTAATTAAATCCCAGTTAATTCTTAAGGCAGTTATTTATTTAATTGTGTTAAGTATTTATATTAAAATAATTTAATTACTTAGTTTGTGACAAAATACGGAAAGATACTAAAAAAGGGGATTGCAATGTTAAATATTACTTACGCTACATTTTCTTAATTATAACACTTAATTAAAAAGATAAGCGTTTTATTAAAAACGTATAACTTTTCGTTTTCATTCTGTAACTATGATCAATAATGTAATATTTTATTTTATTCATATAAATAAAAAATATTAAGATGTGGTGTACAAAGGAACCATCATTTTTATTGAAATAGACACTAACTTGAAGAGGTATTCTTCATTCTAAGTAAATACCTATAAGGGAACAAAATTCAATTTAATATGTCCCAAAATTAATTTTTGGAAACTGATTATGAATACCGTCTCTTCACTTTGATTTGATTTAATTAAAATAGCAAAGAGTTTGTTTGAGCGATGGTAATTTATTGTGATTTTGTTACCGTGCTACGTAGCTACGCTGCTACGTTGCTACGTTGCTACGAAGAACTGGTACCTACTTCATATTGACAGAGAACAAAGGTGAGTAAGCATAAGTACTTTTTGGATTATCACGAGGACTTTTAAAAAAATCCTGACTATAATCGGACTTGAACTGTTAGTTGAAATGTATTTATACATTGCAGAGGGTGTTTTAGGTTTAAAATACTCAATTATCCGATTTTAA
Organism: Diachrysia chrysitis; assembly: GCA_932294365.1. Lineage (NCBI taxonomy): Eukaryota > Metazoa > Arthropoda > Insecta > Lepidoptera > Noctuidae > Diachrysia > Diachrysia chrysitis. Next base: position 9,680,598 of record OW028661.1, read on the forward strand.
AGAGACCACAGCACAAGTAGTAATTGTTCGTAGCGGGTAAACAAAAATATAACTGAAGTAGTAAAGTTTGTATGGTAGTCAATGTGGATGTAATAATCTGAATTTCATAGTTCTTTCACTTAAAGCTAATCAATAAGATACCTTATTGTTCAGTGTCATAAAAAAATATTATGTTGAAATCGACGTCTAAAAATTTTCTTTAACATGACTAAATTTTCAGTCAAAATATTCATATTATCAAAACCTTGTTGCCAAACAAACAGTTCTCTTCAATTTATTAAAACATACTCAATATGCGACAGAGTTTTGCATAAACGGATAACCGTCAGGTTTCAATAAAAGTCGCCGTGTCGCACCGTGTGAATATTCATTAGTTATTGAATGGCTGCCAGTCACACACTCCGGATATAGAAAGTACAATAGACACTGATTTAAAAAAAATATAAATTGACATCGAATTTCAGATGATTAAAAAAAAATATAAAAAAAATGGGTAGGGGCTAGCAATGGGTGGAATTCACATTACAAGCAATCTTGTTAACCCCTCCAACTAAGCTAAATATGCTTGTATCTTGAGTGGGTTCACGTTAATAGTGCAATGGGTGGGGTTCGAACCTGCGACCTCTAACCGTTAGGCTTTTGCTGCTTCGTTGTTTTTTGAGAGTTAACCGTAATGGTCAGCAAAATTTGTACGGATCCCTCGGTATGCGTGTCACACTCACACTTGTCCGGATTTTATTTTTAAAAGAATAGAATAGTCTACGGTGATTTGAATAACAATTTATTCAGTAACATTTTTAAAGTCCATTTATCTTTGTTTACCACACAAAGCATTTATTTCTAGGACCTCCTTCAGCTACATTTCTACAAACAAAATTAAATAAAGCCTCAAATACGACACCCTTACCGTAAACCGTAAAGTTTTGCAGCAGATGTCAGACGCGTCTAGACGACCGCACTGCACCAAGATCTCTTTTATTTTATTTAGACTTCACACTTCCCCTAGCCGAAGCCCTTGTGGGGTGGAAAATTAAAGAAAAATACTGCATCAGATGTTTATTGTTGCAGGCAAATTGAGTGTGACAAAAGTGGCTTCAGACGCCTTGTGAATGAAATATTGTAATATCAACATCGCGGTATTGTTTTCTGTGCGTATAATGTAGTTAACCTTATCTATGTTATTTGTATAAAATACTAGCTACCATATGTGTTTTACACACACAAACCACGTTAAATAAAAATGATTGTTACTATTTTATAATATATTTATAGCTAAGAATCTTCTCATTCTTATTAAGTACACCCTGCCAAAGTTGCATCACAATCTAATTATTGGTTTAGAGACGCATAAAGTATTTTTGTAGTATAGATGTTTTATTTTATTATTCTTATGTATTTTTTTTTTGTCATTGGTGGATTGTTACGTCACCCGCTTGCGTGGCCGGCGGCTAGACTTGTCACACAATGTCCACAAAATATCTATTATATAAGTTTAGATCTTTAAATTGTGTTGTATTTATGTTATTAAATAGTGGTGTAGAGCTTATGTGCTCTACGGCTGGCTTCTCACTGCGTGTGATATCATGAGTCTTGCCGCGCCCGCTCGCGCCGCGCACCGAGTGAAGGCAGTGGCTCGGCGCAACTCAGTATGGCGCCGAGCGTGCGGTTCGGCGCGATTCATGAAATAACGCGCCGTGAGGAGCCAGCATGGCTGTGTTGTGGCGCAAATTGGGAGAGGCCTATGTCCAGCAGTGGACTACGAAAGGCTAAATGATGATGATGATGATGATGATGAGGAGCCAGCATAACACACATTTTGTGTGTTTCATTTAACCTGTCTTGCAGTTGTATACAGGAATAACATGAAATTCTGTGGTAGTAATGTAAGATATTATTACTGTTGCTTTTTCTCCTGGGCGTCAATTTTTAACTATTGTTTTACGGCAAACTTAAAACTTGATCGATCAATTGCTAATCTCAACATTTCTGACAAAGAAAACTCAACGCTATACCACATAAAAAGGCTATAAATGTCTTTTAAAACCAAGGTTTGATGCCACGGTAAAGTTCTCATAAGTCCAGTATAAAATATTACCTCAACATTTTTATTGCAACAAAAACACACAAGTTTCAATTAAAATACATAAGCTAAGTATAAACGAGTAAAACAGTTTAAAAACACGCTATGCACCTCAAAGGGGAAAATGCAGTAGACACTTGAAAAAAAAATGTTTTCACAGAAAAACTTTCCAGTGCCTTCATGAAAGTAGTATTTAAGACCATCAAAGGTTCTTCTAACTACGTGATGTGCTTATAACTACTTTGGAGCTAAAATGAAAGCGTTTTTCGTTTTATTAAAAGGGGAAATATCAGCTGCCTATTATATTTAATCCTCTATTTGCCTGAAGAGGCTTCTATGAAGGTCCTGGGGGTGTTGAAAAAAGGTTGTGTGAATACTTGTCTGACAAATTTACACCATAAATGTGCTTTTGATTGCAATTATTGCCGCTTCATTTTTAATTAATATTTCAATTGTATCTCATGCCTATAAAATAATAATGTGTTATGTGTGTGTAATGGTTTTCTTCTATTTTATTTGTTTGTTTTTTAGTGATTAAGTTTCTGATTGTATTATTTTCAATACAAATTAGGTTTGTTAAGAAATATAATTATGTCTTATGTCTTACAATGTATACCTACCTACAAATAAGCTTTCCATATTTAAACATTAAAATAATTGGTATGTTAAAATTAGACTTTATTTTTTATTCGTCAGATTTTTTTTTGCAGTAATCAACCTTTTAGTTAGACCAAGGATTAGATGGGCAATTATTGAAAGAAGATGGCAGGAGAAGAATGTATGCGTCTGGCAATAAGTCAGAGGAGAGTGGCATAAACAAAGGCAGGCCTATGCCCAGCCGTGGGTTATAAAGGGCTGAAGATGATGATGTTGATGATGAATCAACGTTTGATATTCCCTGCATTGCCGATTTTGTCATAATGAGTAGGTAATTAATTGTTCATGTATAATACATATTATTCGTACGTACATATTGATCACAAATACCAGGTTACTGCAATAACAAAATCACACGTTACAAAACATTGCGTAATTAAAAACAACATTACAATAATATAATCCATCATTTCCATACGGATTGCTCTGAAGCTATTTCATACATATTTATTGATAATATTCGGGTAATGGTCGCCAGATTGACGATTTCAATATTCATTACTTACTGAAAGATTTTACTGTTTAATTATTATTACGCATATTTATCGTTATTGTAAATAGTTTTACGTGTTTTAATAGCCCTTTGTGGTATTTAAATATTATAAATATGAATTAAATACTCTCATTAAAGTAAAGGTTTTGAATTAATATCGAATTCCGTGCAAAGATTGCAGGGAATGATATTATACACAAGATATGTTAGCTTCATAGTTACCATAAAAGTACACTGTGATAGTTACTGACGACGTTTAGACCGCGCTTGTATAATTATGTCAAAATGTTGTCAAGTTTCACTAATGAAATAGGACAAAAGATAGGATGTGCACGTAAGTAAAAGAGATAGCTATCATTTAAAAAACTTCCTAAGGAGGTATTCAAGTCCTCAAAATGCGAGTGACAGTAACATATTTGTCTCATTTTTATACATGTATAATTTCATTGGTTGAAGGTGTCAGACAATGTCGTGGATTGTTATTATTTTTGATGTGGTTCTTTAGGTATTATCTCAATTGCTTGGTAAATAATATACCATTTACTTCCTCCATTTCTTCTCGATGTTGTGTGTGTCCAGTAACTAATTTCTGAGAATTTCGTACTTACCTAGGCCACGTGTTACTCAATCGTTATGTCAGTATTTTATGTCAAAGACCCATTTGATGCTTTATTTCAACAATGGCCAAAAATATATAATTATGTACACCTATATTATTATTTTATTTTATTTTATTTGTACAGGGATGATATTTGTTTTACTTTTCGGAATTATTTCGATTTTCGTTTTAAACCTGCAAAATTTATCTAATACATAACTGAGATAAATGCGCAAGTTAGTATCTGCACCCCATGCATATGAATCCGACCTATGAACTTTTGCACCGCGTATCGTCCATACAATGAGTTTATAATTAATTTTATGAAACACTACTTCGCCCGAAGCATTTTATCGATCATTTGCAAATCCGTCGAACAGAGCTCTGGATTGCACTCCATAATTATAAACCTACTTATTGATTCTGTCGATACTTTTCAATTATTATTATGTAATAAAAATATTTCGTTTATTTGTTTTGTGTTATTTACTAATATTGTATTACATATATTCTTATTTATTTTACCATGTTGGCTATTACGTCTGGACCACTTTTCAAATCCTTTTTTTTGTTTGAATATAAGGTATACTTTTCAGGTAGTCCCATGGTAATCAGGTGAGGATCTGATGATCCCAGGGAAATCGATGGCAACACTCAATTTTAATAGGCACGTTTCAAATTTTTCGTTGATTTTTTTCTAATTTAAAATGGAATCTTTTAAGTCGGTTTCTTACAATGTGTAGTGAATTATTTTAGCTCAATAAAGGTACTTACTTATATAAATCATCTACTTTACGTATACAGATCTAAGGTCCATGTTTGAAGGTTCATTAATATAACACTTACAGCCAAATAACTGTCCTATTTCGATGAACCAACGACTGGAGTAGTCTCGTCAGACAGATTGGTCATAAATATGCATGGGTCGCAGCAGTCGCTCGGAGCTATTAATTGAACATCGATCTGCAGATATACCATGGTGGCAGATTGTTTTGATGATTAATAGATATTATATGTTTACTCCTTCGGGTATATAGACATAATTATATTATATACATGCCTCTATCCCTATCACACTATTATTAGAATTATGTTTCATATTCCACTTATCATAGTATATTTTTAAAAGAATTTTACTGGATTCTACCTTGATGAATACAGTACACGTACAGTACATGTACAGAAAGACCAGTGTCTTACTGTACATTATATTGGTCAAGTAAAAATAAGACATGTGCAGATTTTTGGGACTCTTACATAAAAGAATTTTTGTCCATGTTCATTCCAGGCCTAGTAATTAGGTGTCTTGATAAATTTTTAGTAATTAAATAAATAAAGATATTTCTAGCTACTAAAATAAAAAAACACGGTACATATTATATTATATTAATATCAGTCTGAAGACAAGGAGATGGTTAACAGCTGCGACCCGTCACAGCGCTGATTTTAACTTGAAATTCGTTTTTATAAAGAGTGCATTAAACACACACAGCTGTTTATCTGTACAATTATTGTATATAAGTAGTTTTATATAAATAGAAAATGTTTTATATAGGTACTATGCTGAACTACCACTTATCAGCTTTAGGTACCTACTTTAAATAATTAAAAATCTATTTCTCAGTAATTTATGTACCTATATCTAAAAGAACAAAACCTCTGTCTTAAATAAAACAAAGAGTTATTTAAGTACATCACAAAATGAGTAAACAATAAAAAAATTAAAAGCAACTCAAGCCAAAAAATTTAGTTCCTTTTTCATCCGGATTTTTTCACTGTAATACGCAATATATCAAAACGTCATTTCTAAACGTCAAAAATGTTCAGGTTGACCCATATAAATCACCAGCAAGTCACTCGCTCAGCTTTCGGCATCGCTGTTCGAGTATGTGTAATGTGGGCCAAATTAAGGGCACAGTTTAATATTACTTTGATTAAAATTTAAAAATATTGAAAAACGTTTTTATATTTAGTTTTTTTTCGCCTTTAATAAATTTTGTTTCTTCAAATTCATCGACAATTTCCTGTTAAATGACAAAAAATAGGGCGATATGATAATTTTATTCCGTCAATTATATTGTTTTAAAGTTTGATAGTATAAATATTAAGTAAGTATATAGTTATCATACCCTCAATGATTTAGTTCTTGAGAAAAGGATAAAGTTTTTTTTAAGTTAAAAGTGTTTTGGTTTTTTATTCGCATAATTGTTAGGATTATAATTATCTATTCAAATAAGTATCCATGCTATATTTTTAATAAATTAAATCTAATTTAATAAATATACAAAAATCTTGTGTCACAGTGTTTGCTATCGAACATCTCAGAAACAGCTTTACCGATTTTTATGAAATTTTTGTGTGGTCTAAGACTAGGTTGCAGGCTATTTTTTTATTCCCTTAAGTGGTGAGGGAGGCCCTCTCCATCTTTTTTGGACGAATTTATAACACGAATCAACGTTTGCTGGGTCAGCCAGTAATGTATAAAAAATCGCTTTTTCTGGCCAAAAGTGTACCAATTCATAGGACTTGCTGACGTGGAAGGGTCAGTGTATTATGTTAAGCACCCTTTTAAAATGCGAAGTATAATATCATTACGACACATTATTACACTGCTAACGAGTTGCGTTTAGGTTTTTGTTAATTAAAGATTGCTAATGGAACGAATAATTAATTGCCTACATCATTATGATAATTCGATGTGATCTAAGGGACCTTTGAATCTTTTTTAACAACCTGAAAACACTGAAATTATTTATTAAGTACAAGCTGGGCCTGCGGCTTCGCTTCTGTCATTGGATTTTAATGCAGTTTTCAGTAATAGATAGACTGATTCAAGAACAATAGTTTTTGTGTATAATTACATAATGTTTCGTCTACACTTGTTAAACGAGAGCGGGTCGCTAGTTAACTTTAAAATTATTCATTATATAAAATAATAATCCCACCAAAAACATTTTCATGTAAAATGTTGCCAAGACGAGCCCATATGACTCGCACTGTCAAAAAGTTATCAGATCTCATGTAGAGCCAAGCTTCTAACACTACACGCCCTAACTCTACAAGGCCTAACTTCACAAACTCTACACCTTAGTCAAAATATGTGGCTTGGCCATTTCGCTACATTCACATCGGCGTAAGGTGAAAAATTAATTCACTGTTCATTACTTTTGTGTTATAAAATAGTTCTTGTAGTAACAAACGGCCAAGCCACATATTTTGACTAAGGTGTAGAGTTTGTGAAGTTAGGCCTTGTAGAGTTAGGGCGTGTAGTGTTAGAAGCTTGGCTCTACATGAGATCTGATAACTTTTTGACAGTGCGAGTCATATGGGCTCGTCTTGGCAACATTTTACATGAAAATGTTTTTGGTGGGATTTCATTTCTTTTTGTAAGTTGTTTGTAACAAAATTTTGTTTTATTTTTTTCTTCATTTTTGGGGTGTATTTCTTGCACATCAGAGACGCCTTTTATTTAAAATTACAGGTCTCATACAAACTCCCATCCCCTAGTTTAAGGGGTTGGGGGATGAAAGTTACAAGTTTTATAATTTTTTTGTTGTTTGTGTGCTAATACTAGCTTACATACAAAATTTCAGCTTTCTAGGACATTAGGAAATACCTTAAGAATTTTGATGATCATCAGTGAGTCAGTGACGAAATTAGCGTTTTTTAGATATAAATAAAATCTGAAGTATAAAAGCTAATGTAATTAAAACTTAATATTTTCAATAAGTCGGCTATTGACAATATATCCCGAAAATTTTGTTGATCTAGCATAATCCAAACCCAAGTTATGAGGGTTCAAAAAAACGACGAAGCGCTTCGAGAAAAGGTAGGTAGTGCCCGTGCGCTTCGCTTGGCTCGTCTTGGCGGGGGCACTACCGTGCCCCCAGATTCTTTAGCAGAACTCTACCTACAATAAAAGCTATTTATTATCCATTCCACGACCTCCGTGGCCGAGTGGCGTACACACCGGTTTTCAAGGTGTCGCCAGCTCTGAGGTTCCGCGTACGATCCACGGAAGAGTCATGTAGAAAACTACTTTTCTACAATGTCTCGGGTCTGGGTGTTTGTGGTACCTGTGTGTCTCTGATTCCATAACACAAATGCTTTAGCTAGGTACTTACTTTGGTTTCAGAGCAACCTATGTGATGTTGTTCACATTTATTAATTACTATCATTTATTCCAAGTAGTTACTATGCACTCGAGAAGTATACCTAGTATCCTCTACCAAAGTTTATTTATGCGATTATTTGAACTTTCTGTTACACTTGTGTTGTGTCTACTTTCCGTCACAAAAAACTTAATTTCGCGAAACATTTCTCAGCCAAAATATCTTGAATTCACATCAACACGTTCGCCAGTGTTTTATATGGGTAATTCCAATTCTATGTATTTTATAGAGCTTTTTAAACGATCGTAAAAATAAGCAGTAAACATGTACTTTCTATGAAACGACTCTTAAAGGGATTGCTACACTGTTAGAGATTATTTATAGTTTCTAGATGCTTCTAGTTTTTCTTTTCAGACCACGGTCATGTAAAATATTATTAGCTTATCTTAATATGAGTTAGTTATACCATTTGTAACTCAAGAACGGATGGACCGATTTTCATCATGTTTGATTCGTGTCCAAAGTCAATATATAAAAATACAATAAAACTAATATCAATAGGTTTTTCACGTCAAAAAAAGAAATGAAAATTAACTTCTTTAAATCGAATCAAATATTATTTAATCTATACTAATATATGAAGCTGAAGAGTTTGTTTGTTTGTTTGTTTGAACGCGCTAATCTCAGGAACTACTGGTCCGATTTGAAAAATTCTTTCAATGTTGGATTGCCCATTTATTGAGGAAGGCTATATAACATTACGCTGCGACCAAAACGAGCAGAGCATAAATGAAAAACCGTTGAAACTAAAACACGCGGGCAAAGTCGCGGGGGACAGCTAGTTGATTATATTATTCTTTGCAAAACCACCAAGCTGTATAATATGACAGCCACTTTCCATCATAAAATAAGAAACATCCATAAATCCATCCACCCAAATGTCGCATTTATAATAATATTAGTACAGATGAAGCTAACAATACTGATTATAAAAGTTTTCCTGCTTGCAGTGGATGACAATAATTATTTGTGACATTAAAATGTTATAGCCAAGCATTTAATTTGTCACGATAAGTGGAATGAGGCGGCATTTTAAGTCCTTGATTTTTGATACCAAGCTACAACAAAATAAATAGGTAATTTATTAAAATAAATTTAATTTTGTATGCTTTAAAAACAAAGAAGAAAATAAATATTAGCGGTGTTATTTTTTACATCAAATGAAAAAGAACTACATAATATTATGTTATAGTATAATAAATATATCGACTTGTTTCAAATATCATTGTAATATTTAAATACACAAATGAATGTAAAAAGAACCGACATCAATTTAAAAAAAGAACACTTGCACGAAAGTACAATTAAATCAATTTTGTTTTGACATTCTTGTTTTTTTTTTAATTAAAATCCAAACTTTTGTATCGATTTTGATGTAATTTATATGGGACCCGATGACAAAGGAAAAGATTTTTTTTAAAAAAGCAATCTATAACATCTTCGATCTATCCATTATTTTAATAATTATAGGTATTATCTATTTTAATAAATTATAGGTTAATAATTATAGGTAAGGTGGCTATTATATATATGTATATTATTATGACGAAATTAGATTATTCATTACACGTGTCTGTCTATTAAAAATTTTAATCTACTCGAAATAAAATAAGTTAATTGGTTTTCTTTTAAATTCTTATTCGATAGGTAATTTGTGTTATTGTGAAAAGTCTTTATTTATTTTATTAGCGATCCGATTCAGTTGGCGCGTGTTTTTGATCCCAGTTTAAAATATTAAATACCTATAATTTTTTAAACTACGTATTTATTTTGTCAAAGAAACCTAATTTAGAGACATCTATAGTTTATTAAATGAATTTACTAAGAGCTAAGGAATTAAGGATATCATATACCTACTCTTTATAAAAACAGATGGCACCACAAGCGACTTATATCACGATGCACATTTTATTGCAGCTTTGTGTATGAAGTACATTTACTTGCTTTCATAACTAAGATAAGACAACTGCTAAGCATTTTCTTAAATATTATCGTGGTCTACTGCTGAATCCAGCTGAATATCAAGATAGAGCAACAGCCTACATGCTATTCAAAGCCCAGGTTCTGACTACCTCTGACTACTTCTGCCTTCTTCTGCCTCGTCTTGCCGGATTCAGCTGAATCCCATATTTTACATGGAGCAACTGCCTGTGGGACCTCCACAACCTATTTTACTGCGAACCACATTATCCCAGGGTAAGACTGGTTGTCAGTATTGTAACTTGACGACTACCAAAGATCAACATGACAGTCAGGACCTCGAGGTGCGGAGGGGTCTCGGTATGTTTTATAAATGTTCACATATCCACAGACCAACCGCGGCGAGCGCGGCTTAACTTTTATTATCGGTCAAAACATGCGGCTTATATTTAGCCACGAGCCCCTCTACTAACACCTAAATTGTCTTCTATTTATTGCAATTCAAAATAAAATTTATTCAAGCCAATCTTACCACGATACGATCTAACAATTATTTTGACGTTGACACAGGAAACAAATGACTATCAACTCATTAAACAATCATATTTATTACCAAAACCCCAAAACCCTCATTTATTAATAGCCTACCAAGCTTATAACTTAAGCCAAAGTTCCAAACTTGACACGATGCTCCACTTGACAGGGGTCCAATAGAATCGACACATTTTGACAGGTCACCGGACATGTGTCAAGGCGAAAAAGGGACAAGCATTTGACGGTGTAATCTAAACGGATTGAGTGTTACTCAGTTTCTATTTTTAGATTTAAAGGGGAGTTTAAAAGGTTTCATTTTAATAGCTTTTTCGATAAGAGTTTAATTAGAAAGGGCCCGGTTGGTTTGAAGGTTATTAAGCTTGGGTTAATTACTATAATGCATGTGGCTTAAAGTATCCGGCGCAAAATATTACACAGCGACTTTTTTGCTATCCATAATAGAGTTAGCCAATTGTCTCTTTCCAAAAGTAGATATGTAATGAGTAGGTATGTATGTAATGTATTTATCGCCGGGTACTGTATGATTGTATTATTGACTAGCAGCTGTCCCCCGCGACTTTGTTCGCGTGTTTTAGTTTCAACGGTTTTTCAGTTTTGTAACATTTTTCATTTATGCTCCGCTCCTATTGGTCGTAGCGTGATGTTATATAGCCTATAGCCTTCCTCAATAAACGGACTATCCAATACAAAAATAATTTTTCAATTCAAACCAGTAGTTCCTGAGATTAACGCGTTCAAACAAACAAACAAACTTTTCAGCTTTATAATATTAGTATAGATGGGATCGGCATATGTGTTTGTAAGTATCCACATTTTGAAAAACAAATATTGGCCCCGATTCTGTTAAACCCACATTAAACAAATTTTAGGCCAACGGTATCTTTTTCACTTGTTATTTATTAGAAAAGGATAGACGAAAATTAGAGCTGTCAATTTTAGTTTCGACTAAAATTCTCATACAAATCTACCGACACGCAGAAACGTGTGCACTAAAACAAAGTGATGTTCAAGATGAAAACTGGTTTGACATTTTTTAAGTTAGTTGTTATCTGTTGTCGTTCCTTTTTTCGCGCTGTATGATAGTAAAAGATACAAATGGTTTAATTTGGATTTAGTTAGCGTACAAGGGAATCGGCGCCTTTAAGTACCTTGTATAAAAGAGAGAGTCTAGGTACAGTGCATAGATACTATCGTTGATGAGGTATAAAATAGCCAGTATGTTTGATTATAATTACAGTGTTAGTACTTCATTATCTCCAAAACCACTGCCTGTAATCAAAGCTTAGACATTGAAAATGTATCGTACATTGTCATCGTCTTTGGTCTTTGGACTTAGGTCGACTCTTAGGTATTCTGCAAACTTTGAAATGTTTTGCGCTGTTTGAAAGTGTTTGCATCTACATGTAACTTGAACTATAGAAATGATACATCCTTGTTTAGCGCGAAGGTGTAACCTTACCGAGCCTGTTCACTGAACCTGACTGCCACACACACTATGAGTACGAACCTGCAATCTTGTGCATTTAAATCCGGCATGTAAACCTAATGGCAACAAAGCAATCGCTATCGAAGGCTGCAATCATACCGCATTATCTTAATTCGTCAAAACAATGTTCATTATTATGTTAATTTTGACTATCATAATTGTACCTAAGTATTTCATATTGAGCTCTAATCACCAAAAGTCATCTAAGTAGACAACAATCTCAAAATACAATGTTTCTATCTTATCTAAATTAATTGATTCATGATTATGAAATCAGAATTTCGCTAGGAATATTTTTGCATTTGATTATCTCTCATTTGATTTCACAATGAATTGAAAGTGTTTAATCACAATGAAAGTCTACAGTTTTGTCGTTTTATTGTTCTGTGGTTATACCTTAGGCAATACAAGTGAGTATTTCATTTTTTAACTTTTAAGGGTTGATTTTCCGACGCCAGATATTTTTTATTTGTAAAATTATATTAACGTCTGTCAGATTTTGTATTACAAAGCGACTTCTTTGTTTGATATTCTTATACACCATGAAATAAAGGCGCATTTAACTACTCCGATGACTTGACCAAACATCATCCATTCATGATCATGATCCATTTTACCAAGAAAAAAAAAAGTAATAAGCAAATCCCTCTGTATATATCTTCCTTCTAAAACTTCGTAACTTAATATAACTCTACAAAATCAAGAAAAGTAAAACGAAATACTTTTATTTTTCTAGTAAACAATATTCGCTTGATAGACCACACCAGCTATGTGGTTGACATGATACGGAAGACCGTGGAGACTGTGGAGGAGAGAGAATGGTGCAATCTGAAACTGCCCGACGTGGAACAACTATTTCAGTAAGTTACCTTCATTTAATACAAAAATTATAGCCGCGGGCAATAGCCGTTTCGATTGTAGCGGCAAAAAGAAGAATACCTATATTCTATCTTAAGATCCAAGCTTACCCCATACCAAGTTTCTTTTCGAAATCGGTTCAGCGGTTTAGCTGTTGAAGCATAACATACAGACAGACAGAAAGGCAGACTGTTACTTTCGCATTTGTAATATTAATATAGATGAGTTTCAAAAAAAAATTTCAGACCTTCTGAGTCCTGAGAGGTGGTCTTTTAACATTTATGTCTAATCAATCATTTTCAGTGAAGATATCATAACACATAACGTGACTGCAACCGTAAAATATAGAAATGGGTTTGTAACTGCCATCCAGCATTTGGACATCGAACAATCATCAGTGCAGCAAGTCTGGCTCCACGACAGGATTGCGAATGTTACCACATTAACAGTGAGAGGAAGATTACGAATGTTTGGGGTTAAAGTTGGTTATGATGTCTTAGCCGATTTGAATGATGGTAATCACCGCTACACCGCCGAGTTCGTCCATCCAATGATAAGCTTCATGTTTTCAGTAAGTGTTTTGTTTTTACTTTGTCTTGTTTCCTTGCAAATTCCAAGGAAAGAAATTGTAGTATAAGTTGTTGCTATTTTCGTACTGTGAACTTATTTAAAGTGGGAACGCTAGTTTCATTTCGTAATCATTTTGACTATGTCGAGCAAGCAAAAAAAAACTAGCTAGCAACGGCATTATATACAAAAATAACAACCTATTTGTATTTCTGCTGTCTCAAATGATTATGGGTGGGCGAGTGGCGTAAACACCGCATTGCAAGGTGTCGCTCTCTGTCAAGGGTTTGATCTCTGGACGGGTCAATGTAGAAAACCACTTTTCTACATTATCTCGGGTCTGGTTGTTTGTGGTACCTTCGTTTTCTCTGATTCCACAACACAAGTGTTTTAGCTACTCACTTTGGGTTCAGTATGTAATGTTGTCCACATTTATTTACAAAAATCAAAGTGTTTTTAAATACTGATATGATAAAATACTTCATCTATGAAAATGGTTTTAACCAAAGCCAGTTCATCAAGTGTTTAAAATATGCAACTATTTTAATTCCAGATTATCCAAGACGTGTACAAGGACGAAGGCATGACGATGAAGGTTGAACCAACCGTCGCGAACACTCCGGCCGCTAACAGACCTGCTCTCAGACCGGTTGACCACACTTCTAGTGTCATTGCAATCATGGTAAGATTGGCTTTTATCCTACAGTTGATTCTGAGGATTTTCCTTCTATAAACTGATGGGCCTCGGAATTACCTCTGAATACTGAAACTTCTATCTGTCTCTACTACACACGTTAAAATGACAAAGACAGAGACACTGAGACTTAAAGGCGGCCCCAAACTGATTCATGTTTCAGTATTCGTCCGTTAGTAGACTAAGGGCTGATTTTACCATCGCCAGATAATTTTAACCGATGAATAATTTTGAATTTTTGACAGTTCTTCTATACAAAATCTGTCAGAAGTCAATTTTATTCCATGAATAAATATTATCTGGCATTGGTAAAGTCAGCCCTAAGGCCCACTTGCACGAAAAGTCTAACTGAGAGTTAGTTGCTAACAGGAGGTTAAATTGACAATGTTGTATGACAAACTGTCAATTTTAACCTAGTGTTAGCATTTAACTCTGAGTTAAAAGACCCGGGCTTGTGCAAGCTGGCCTTACTCTTTGCCAGCAGTGGGATACCACTAGAACCCACTGCTAAGTTTCAGAAAAAACGTTTTGTGGCAATATTAATAGGTAACCATGTTACTTATATAGGTCTGATAAATTTTGGATGATACAATTTTGAAAAAAAAATGTGATCATGATGTTTTTTTTTTTTGGAAGAGGTCTACTGCAGTTAGCCTGAGCGCAGGCTTTGACTGCTTCACCGGACTTTAAGATCATGATCTTCAGTCTTAATCTTCTTTGGAAATCATTCAATTTATTTTAAGATACGGAGATACATTTATTACACTTACAACAGAAATCTTATTTTTCAGTACAACTTCATAACGCTGACTTCTGAAGGCATGAAGGCATGGGGCCCAGAAGTATTTGAGCCTATCGCCCGTGATCTTATTAAAAACGAACTCAAATTCCCAACCGTATGCTATAACTGTCCCGTTGCATAAGACCTTAGATTCAAAGAGAAAAAACTAACCAAGAAAAATTATATGCAAAATTAAATACTCCTATGTAATATGATCAATTTATGTAATTTTCACTTTATACTAGAGTAAATAAAGTTAATTTTAGACTGACCAGTACTGTTACGTTTTATTTTATACCTTAGAATATGTTACAAATAATAATTAAAATAACCAAAATATGGTGTTTTATTGAATTTCTTTTATTTTGTCTTTCAATTTGAGGGGCGCTGCTGTGTTTAATTACCGTATTTGTTGACACTGTTGCGTCATAATAGTGCGACTGTAACATCCTGATATTTTGAAACAATGAACCTTGAACCTTGTTACAACATAATATTTTTAGACGCCGCCGCTATCTTAATAATTGTTAAACACAATGATTTTAATGTTAATTTCATTTTACGCCACGACCAATCTCTTTTCTCACAGACTCTAATGATGAAATGAAATTATAACCAAGTTTCTGTATATTTTCTCTTAAATTATACTCAAAAGTTCGTCTCGGTGTTTTTTTTTTTTTTTTTTTTTCATTTAAAGATTAGGACCTGAAAGATCCTGTAAAATCATGTAATTTAGAAATAACAGCTATTGTCTTGCTTTGAATCTGCACCGCCGACCATACTAATGTAAAGAGAGCCTCTCCATCTTTTTCCACCTCCACCCCCATCTTTTCCATGATCAGGTTATCCCTGAATCTAGTTTTAATAAATTTCATAACGAATTTTAGGAATATTTATTTATATTTAATGAAGTATAAATAAGAAAGTAATAGAAAAATATAACTTCTATACATGGTGTAAGGTTGGGTTATGGTCAACTAACCCAAAGTGTTGTAACAAAGTTTTGTCAATTCCGCCCCACCGATAAGGGCTAACTAATACCAATACGATGTTCAACCTTGACACGATTTTATAATTATTATCATCGTTTAAGTATCATGAGTACTTAGGTCATTCATAACGGAGTAGATGTCTGGTTATGAAAAGTCAAAATCAAATTAGTCCGTCAGTTAGATAATAAAAAAATATTAGACACGTATTTTGCTTTTAGAAAATAATAAAACACTACGTAGAAAAAGCAAATCGTAGTTTAGGAGTAGGGGCTAATGACATGCTTGAGTACAAAACGCACAAAATTATGACGTCATGTTACATTTAAAATAAAAAAATAAATAAATAAAAAAAAATGTTTATTTCAATAACTTAAGAATACATTTACAGTTAGTCTTCAAGGAATTTCCATTTAAGTAAGAACTATACTTGTGTTAGGAAGTTCCGCTCTTCCAGTACAACTTGTGTAAGCTATTGAAAAGACATTCAAGTACAGTTGTAGGTATTAAAGAAAAAGTGTTATAAAACAAAATAAAAATAAAAGTATAAATCAAAAGTTAAACAAAATAATGCTTATTCAAAGATGCGCTGCAGTGTGAAGGTGTGTATTAGTGTGTTTGTGTGTGTAAGTTAGTGTAAGTGTATGTGTGATATGGTATATGGTATGAAATAAGATTGGATATGTGCTAGTGAGGAAAAAGTAGTCTCCATTAATAATAAAAACAGTGCTTTAAATAAATCAATGTATAGACGTAAGTTTGTGGTAACGTAAAATAAGAAAAAATACGTGTCTAATATTTTAAATAGAAATAGTTATAGCACTCTGCGCTTGGCTCAGAGTCGTTACTAGTGGCTTATTTTATTTTCCGTACATAACTTAAATAAAATATAAAAAAAAATATCATTATAATACCCTTGATCTGACCTTAAGCGCTATAGTCACGTTCCTGACTGATAATTGATAATCTAATTGTCATCAGAATAAAAAAGTTCATAAACGTCTAAATTAATCTAAATATGATTACAATCACTTTAATCAGTTACAAGATTATTTGATTGTTCTACCTCGCTACCTGCGTAAAATGATTAACAAATTCCATCATAAAATTAATTATGTTTATTTTTTAATTGACAAGCGTTGATCATGCAGAAGCTTTTTCTTGTATTTTTATCTTGTGCGGCTGTCGTTTTGGCTCAAACATGGGGTAAGTTTTTATCATTTATATAGTGCCTTTTACCCATCTGAAACCTGTATTACGTATTATAACCTGTATTATGTATTTCTATGTTAATGAATGTTGGAGTTTTAAAAAGATAGTGAACAAACACCTCAAACATCTGTTTTTATTAAACATACTACCTAGTCTAGATTAAAACTGTATAAAAAAAAACAAAATAGTATAAATAAAATTGTAAGAATAGTAGCGTCAGTCAGCAGGCTGTACAGGATGTATCATGGACCGTAAAAGCTAGAGACCTAATGTGTATTTCTGTCGCCAAAACAAATTATAAAATTTTAAATTAATTACCTATTAAAGGGGGGTCCATACAAAAGTGACCATACAAGAGGCTTTTTATTGAAGCTATAACTTGATTAAAAAAAAAGACGGTGTTAATCTTGTACGGTACGGAACCATTTATGTGCATGACCGACTCGCACTTTGCCGGTTTTTTAATAAAGGTAATCACTGCATCGAGGCCTTATCTTCAGATTCAACCAACCTTCTTCTCATACCCTATAATTTTGTATCCTGGATTTAATAAGGGTCATGTTCACTTTCAGTACAACGGGCAACCGTAACAAACCACCAGGATTACATCAGAGCAGTGATGCAGGAACTTGCTTCCGAACTAGAAGATTTCGGCTGGTGTAACCTAAAGATACCCGACGTCCATCAAAACATAAGGTGCTTTTGAAATACTGTTCCTATTACTTCTTTATAAATTGTTAAAGACCTGCCAGAAAACATTAAACTGTTTTTATGTCAAATCTCTGCTCGCCGAAGACGTACGTATTTCGTTTGACGGCTTTCATGGTCGAGTGGCGTACTCACTAGTTTTCAAGGTGTAACTAGCTCTGAGGTCCCGGGCTCAATCCACGGACGGGTTAGTGTTAGAAAAACACTTTTCTATATTCTCTCGACTCTGGGTGTTTGGGGATTCGTTCTCTTTGATTCTATAACACTTTAGCTACTTAGGTACTTTGGGTATATCAATAAATTTGATGTCCACATTTATTATTTTATTTATTTATTTTTCCATTTCAAAGCCTAATTACCAAGACCTTCGCCGTGGATGACGCCTAGTCCTGAACACAATCATTAATGATCTTTTAATAAATAAATAATATTTTTTTTACTTTTTCAGTGAGCAAATGTACAAGTGGTCTGTAACAGGCACGGTACATTACTTCAATGGATTCCTTGTGTCCTTGCAAAAGTTAGATATCACTGCAATAACTCAGTCCATTGGGAGGCAAACCATTGACGGAGTCGGAGTTCCAATCGCTACCGTATCAGGACAATTGATAATGAGGAATCCTAAACTTGGATTTGATTTGATCTCTGATGTAGAAGACATTGGGATACAACGGTCTACTGGAGAAATCACACTGCCCCAAATCACAATAACCACGACTGTAAGTTTTTTATCAAACACGTGTTACAACATCAAGAAGTATTGTTAACTTTAACAGCGGTCTCCCTAATTGACCAAGTCGATTCTTCACCTTACGCCAGATCAAGATGTCTGGAAATTAAATTATTCATTCGTGATGAAATTATTCTAATTAATGTATTTTAATGACCTAAAGTTTGTTCAACCGTCACCGTAGATATTTACTCTTTTCTTCTGTCTAGCCTTTTCCCAAGGTAGGTCGGCTTCCAGTTATACCGTCTCAGCTAAATACCGTATATACCATCCAATATGGAAGTCATTCAAGGACCAACTGCAACTTTACCTTTATTATCGGTTTAACTATAAGGCAAACACTTAGCCATGAGTCCGACTGATCTGAAACTGTCCCAACTGTCTGAACCCACTTCTTACTGTTTATTTTATTTATCACAACTGAAAAATCTTTTTTTCAGATACAAAAAGAATTACTCAATAACGAAACGTCCGTGTTATCAATGTCAATCGCCAATGGTGGAGCTATCGTACGAATGATTTACAGACCATCCACTAATGTTACTGAAGTTCTGTCTAGAAAAGTAAGTATAATTTGGCTGAAAATGATACTCAAGTACCTATAGGTACTATGCTCAATACTTCTGATCATTATAAATACTAGTCCTCGCATAGCTGAAATTATTATCGTATCAATCTATGATCTTCCTGAAGTCACTAACCGCAGACAACATTTTGACTGCGCGAAAGAAACCAGAAAAGTACAAGTCTGACTCGTGCAAGGTGGGTTCCGTACAAATTTTATCCTTGACAGACCGACGGACCACAAAGTCATCCTATATGTGTTCCTTTTTTCCTTTTGAGGTATGGAACCCTAAAAAGGGAGATAATTTATTAGGTTAGCAGGTACAGCCACCCGAAGCATTGTCTCCTAGACATTACACCATAAATTGTCTGGAATAGACGTCAAGGTCTGTATATACCTAGTACCGTGCAAAAGTGGAAAGAGAGACCTACCAGCAATGTGGGAATAGCTTATACCTAGTTCCCGTACCTGTACCATGAACTCTTAAAAGCACTGTTGCCCTCGTGGAAGCGAGACGGCGCACTACACTGCATGTAGCAGTGTCTTGCTCACACCTACTAGGTAGCTTAACTTTTTTATTTTTCATTTGATGTGAACTATGTTACACTATGTTTTTATTAACTATGTTTCAGTTCTTCGTCTATACCCCCGACTTGCAACCTTGGATCTCAATCATTAAACCAGTGCTAACAAACATTATTAAACACAAAATTCCGTTTCCAGAAGTCTGTTTTCTGAACTGTACTTAAAAGCTGTTGAATAAAAATTATCCAAATAATAATTATGATAACTGTGAATAAAACTATCAAAAACCTTTACCTGCTGTTATAATTTTATTTATTTTCTTTTATGTTCTCCATAACTTCAATGTTTGTATTAATTGTAACTTACTATATATTTTATTAAACAAATTAAAATGAGTTTATTTTTACTTTTTAATTGGCAGGTAGCTATTGTACATTAAACACGTATCTATATGAAGAATAGAATGAAAGAATGATGTGTTATGGTGTGAGCTTTTAAATAACTTGAATAATCCTCAGCTATACGCGTTGTAAGTATTCAGTGAGACTACTCATGAGGTCATGATTACAATTATGTTGCGATGATGTGTACCTACATATATTTTAAAAAGGAAGGTAAACAAATATGCTCCAAATAGCTGTCATAATCAGTGCTATGTTACGTAAATAGAGAAGAGTATGTATTATCATCGATAGTGATAAACAAATAGATCGTAATCGGCTATTGATCGGCGTCGATAGAAAACAATAGTTTCATATTCTATTAAAATATCACACGCTCATAATTTCATGGAAAATTTACTGACAAGTAAAAACAAATTTCCGAACGTAAATATTTTTAGTGTGATACGAAATTATAGTTTACATTATTGTATATAATAAAAAATCATTTTAAAAAAAACAAGACAAATAAAGGGTAGGTACGCCTAATTATTACGAATGTCACAAAGCTATAATATTGCTTCTATAAAATACACTGCAATGTGTTCTGTACTATTTTAGTTTCTGAACGATTTATTTAACGTCAAACTTAAAATTTGGTTATGAGTTATGACAGCAAGATTGACAGGACTGGTGTCAACACGTCGCTAAATATTGTTTTCATTTTTTTGAGCGGCTGTATTATTAACAGAAACTTGATATTTTGTTCAGAATTATTTATTACTGACAGCAAAATAATTACTTTGTGAGAGACAGACATTATTTATTACTATGTCCATTTAAAATGTCTGACGAAACCAACGAAGAACGCCAGGATAACGAATTGGCTGCATTACAGGTTATTATTTTTAATTAAAATTAGTTATTAATTCGTATACACGTTAACATTGCATAATAAAATTATTTTAAAAAAGAAATCTATTTCAATTGTTTTGCAAATATTTAAGTTTTTTTTTTATTTATTTCTAGTTTAAGTGGGAAATTATTATGCTTAGGTGACTGGAATGTGCTGGGACATTTGATTAAAAAAAAATCTAAAAGCTTAGTGTGATTGTAGATCAACTTTATCTATTAACTGATTTAAGACGGTTAAGTTAAGGTCTAATTAGATACATTAATAAAATAAAAAAATTAATAAAAATAAACCTCTGCTAACCAATCTATTAGTTTTCTGTCTTTCCTGTCCATAAAAAGGTTGTCTGGAAGATATCGCTGTTAGCTATAAGACCGCCATTGTACCCTTATAAACTTTATCTCTTCAAATGCTGTATCTTTTGTGGTGTGCAATGTAGAATATACATAATATATATAATAAAGTTAATTTCTACTAAGTTACGATCATAAATTTTAATAAACTAGAGTGCAAGTAAACTACGTTTTTTTTATTGAAAACTAAAAATTAAAAAACCTTAGCATATATAATAATATTTTTTATAATTATTGCTTAACATTGTGTAATGTTTAAAAATAATTATTCTTCTAATGCATCAATAATATACCTAAATTACTCTTTTATAGAATTAAAACATTCTTCCCCAGCCCTTTCCTAGGTTATGTTGGTATTGGCTTTCTGTCTTATAGATTCAGCTGAGTCCGTGTTTTAGTGGAGTTATTAGGTACCTTAGAATATACATAGACAAGCATAGAGTGTGTTCATCCCTAGTAGCCTGTTGTGCCGAGTTTAAGCAAATATTTGGCTGTGTGTACTACTCTTATTTACTGATTTAAGTGACTTTCCGTGCAATGAATGATTGATGTAAATATGTAAATTATTCCCTTTTTATTATTTAATACTTTATAGGTTTTGAGATAGTTTTTGTTAAAATGGCTCACTCAGTTGAGTCACACATTATATTATGATTTTACTTGTTCACACTAGTGCCTACAATTCATACTGGATATGAGCACCATATAGTTTGCTTATATTTTTCTGAGCTAAGGTACCTACCTAATCTCTCTCATAATGCTTGCACTATCAGAAATGATATGGTTATCATTACAGGCTATTTACGGTGATGCAGTTGTAGATAACCGGGAACCGGTAGCATGGAATATATGGAGGCCGCTGGACCTGCTCCTCACGTTAAACCCGTTACACAATTCTGATATTAAGGGCATACACTGCTCTGTGACTATACATTTTACATGTTGTGCTAATTATCCTGATAAGTAAGTCTATAATGTTTTTCATTTAGCCATATGTATATGTATCTGTATATCGGGAAAATAGTAACTACAAATATTTAAGTGAGTTTACCTGTTATTGTTATGCAATCTTTCTTTTTATAAATTGACGGGCCTGTTGGTCTAGTGGTTAGTGACCCTGACTGCTAAGCAGGACAAATCTTTGTGTGATGAGCACAATCATTTGTTCTGTGTCTGGGTGTAATTTATCTATAATTTGTTTGTATTTAGATATATATATAATTATATATATAAGTAAGTTTACCAGTTGTCTGGTTACCATAATACAGGCTCTGCCTAGTTTGGAATCAGATGGCCGTGTGTGAGTTGTCCCAAGAAGATATTATAGATATTATATTATAAATAAATTGATTGGCAACCGATTTAATGAACTATGTTTTGTTGGATTTGTCTCCGTCATGAATAGCAGCATAAATATTAAACAGTTTGAAAACCCACAAAAATTTTGGGTGGGTGAAGAAACTGCAAAAACAAAACTAA
The DNA here is from genome assembly GCA_932294365.1 of Diachrysia chrysitis. Classification (NCBI taxonomy): domain Eukaryota; kingdom Metazoa; phylum Arthropoda; class Insecta; order Lepidoptera; family Noctuidae; genus Diachrysia; species Diachrysia chrysitis. The sequence continues at coordinate 9,703,313 of OW028661.1, forward strand.
GTTTAAGAATCCATTTACATTGCAGTGTGATATCTGTGCAAACAGAATACAATAACAGTTATCTGTACAAACCAAATAAGGTCCTCTCAATCTGTAAACAGATCAGATTTAAAAATCTTTTATATTTGTTAGCTCAATTCTAGGACAGTAGTTTAAATTCCGTCACTGTCGCACGGCGACCGGCCTCTATTCTATTCATGTGCGACAAGGACAACTGCAATGGTCTAAGTAAAAAGTTATAATTCGAGGTTTGACTTTATTTCATCCTCCAATGTTGAAACAATTTAAAAGATTTTATATGTATAGACTATGCCTCTGTTTTTTTATTCATCAATAGTTGTCAAATTGTACACTACGCCAGTAATAAAAACAGCGATAGAAATTTTGAGCAATTTTTTAAGGGCTGTAGCCAAGTACATCATTGCTTAATGTCATAAACCAGAGGAAAAATAGGCGAGAGTGTTTTTATGGAGAAAAGACTACCCACATTTCCTTTTAAGAATGTATAAATAAAAGAAAGACCCATATAAGCTATGGCAAAACTCAAACTGCAGGAGTATCAAAAATAAACATAAACATCTGTATATATTTTAGGCCTTTGAGTTTGGCAATACACAAAATGCACGGCCTATCTTCCGATAACGCTGCAAAACTTTTGATGGAGTTGGAGGAGCTGGCGCAGAAGCTGAGCGGAGAAGTGTGTATATTTCAACTGGCTCAACATGTTCAGGTATGTTAAAGTTTAGTACTTTTGCTTGATCTGTGGGAACAGATCAAAATTCCCTTTATTTCTTTTTGTTTGTTTGTCTCTTCTTCTTGTGTGTTTTTCAAAATATAATATGATCGATATACTTCTATATCGATCTTCTATAAATAAAAATTAATTGTCATATGTGTGATGGAGTATCACTTAAGAATGGCTTGACTGATTTGGCTGTTAGTTTTTTGTTGTGTTGTATTATTGAGGGCAAGTTTTGTATAATCGAAATCCGTCTGTTTCAAGGAGAAAGGGCTGGCACATCTATTAAATATCTTAAAGACATCTCAGTGTTGTAGATTTACATACTTTTTTTTTCAATTTCAGTTCAATGTGTACATTACTACATTGTATGTACATTCAGCAATAAAAATATGTAAATATTGTAGCGAACTGATACAGCCTCAAATGATATTTATTTTAATATTTCTTCTATAATTCCAGAGCCAGTTCTTTGCCACTTACCAAGAAACAATAACGAAAAAGATATTTCAATTAGTTTAAATATTAACATATTTTTATTGCTTACTGTACATACAATGTACACATTGAACAAATCTTATAAAACAAACTAAAAATAAAGTAAAATTCGAATATTATCTCATACTAATGTTTCCTGTAGTGTCAGCAGATAAGATAAGATAAATGATCAAACCAAATAATGTGTTTTGTATAGTATCACGAACAGTTTACGTTTCGGTTATACTATACAAAACCAAAATTATATTCAGAATAACAAATCAACATCGGAAATACGTATTTAAATTTTTTCTGTACTTTTTTGATCCTGTAAAATGGAACTAAATCAATGCGTGATGGGAAAATCACAGCAGTTATTATAATGGCCCACTAGGGAAGCCTTCCTTAGCGAACCATTATCTGAATATAGTCTTCAGGCTTGGTATTTTTTATAGTTGTATTTTTCAGCAATTTTTACACGATCACAATAAACCTGCGCTATCCTGTTACGAAGAGATGGTGCAGCAGAAAACTGAACAGGAACAGTTAAAGTTACATGATCTTAAAGTTAAGGAAAATGAAGAGGTATGCTCATAGTATTCTTAATAACTAATCATATACTTACATTCCCAAAACGCGGCAGCGGTGGTGTGTGAGTTCGACTCGCGACACCACCGCCGCCGCGTCAACTTATGATTAGGGACTCCTATTGAGTCTGAAACTAGTCGGGCGACCCCGAGAATATGCGTGAGTAAACCGTTTTGTTTTAATTAATTATGAATACTCCTCACGAAAGTTATTATACAAATACATTCCTAATATTATTTAGGCAATATACCTCGTTAAAATCATTGTTGATTTCTTTGTCCATATCTCATGATCTCTGTACCATAGCATGTGCTGTTATCATGAAACTTCTACATAAGAGCTATTGGCGATTCAATTCTAAGCAAATGTAAATTGAAAACAAGCGGGTGGGAGTCACGTAACGCTGATAACCGTGTATGGGTGGGTGCCCTTATGACTAATTATTTTGTTTTACAGAAAAGGGAATAATTTTCAAAACTTGTAATTGTTAAAACATAAATATTTTAAAATGGTTTTTACTTTTACAGCGGCAAAAAATGAAAGATGAGATTCAAAGGCGTCAAGAGATTCTTCGTGGCGCGGGCAGACAACGAATACACAGGTCCAGTATCAGCCAAGAAAATGACAGCATGGATGGTCAGGGAGACGCTCCAGAACTTGTGTAGTAAGTACTCTTATTTATTCTTACTGATTTAACTTTAATTTCCTTTCTTTTATTAGTATTCATTATTACATTAATATTATTATCAAACTCTCCAACAACTATCCATCCGATCGGACTATGAGAGTGAAGGAACAGAGAACTCTCCTGTATTTGCGTACACACTTGTGTACTATGTATATCTCCTTCGTAAATTGCTGATCTCACTTGAGATTGGCTGCCGAATCCAAATTTCTGTGTGGAGATTATTGTTACTATCATCAAAACATAGTACTCCTTGACGGAGGAGTATAAAATTTGGCACGGTTAATCTTTACCTAACCTTAACCTTCTTTTTCCAGTTACGCTGACGATAAAATGTCGCCAGCGAAAAAAATAACTCGCACTAAAACAGTAGAAGTCCCGTGTACATGTAAAAGTAAAGGAGTTCAAGTGATCAGGGTACCGCAGAGAAATAACAGGAAGGTTTATATAGGAAACTGTCTTGGTAAGATATTTTTAACTCATTGGAGCATAGATCAAATAGACTTTCTGAGTAGCCTTTTTTTTTCAAGCTTTTTTAGGATCAGCTTTCAGTCTCTAATAAAGTTGTTGTGACCTAGCGGTTCAACGAACGGATTTGTGTGCACAAGGTTGCAGGTTCGAACCCACTACAGACGAGTACCAATGTGACTTTTTCAAAGCTAAATGTACTTTCTTAATCATTCTAAGACACCATTGCCCAATGGTGAAGGGAAACGTCATAAGGAAACCAGGTTCCAGAAATTGAAGTCTGAAATCGCTAACCCGAAATTGAGCAAGGGTAGTGATCAATGCTCGTGCCTTCTCTACATGAGAAGAGGCTTGTGCCCACCAGTGGGACATGTATAGGCTGGTGATATTTGCTAGCTCACTAGCGTGTTTTAAAGAGAGCGATTGCCTATCTGATATCCAAAACCTTTTCAAATATATATATAAAAACAGACTGTTTTCATTTTTTATTTATCTGCTTTTTTTTGCTTACAGGTCACTCGTCAAACGGCGCCACAACCTACTTAGCGATTGACGATGAAGGAGAACCCTTAATCGCCAAAAAATGGGTTGTACCAACTGCATCCGACTTCCAAACGCGGACCCGACAACTCTCATACATACAACAAGACTTAAAAATAATGTCCAGACTGAACCACCCGACATTAACCCCCTACATCGCCATGGAAACGCTATCAGAAGTGAACAAACGGACGTCAAAACAGTGTATATATTTATTCAGGAATTTCGTTTTAGGAAGTTCCTTGAAAAGTGTTAAAAATAATCTTTATGTGTACAGTGATCGATTTGAGGGGTTGAAGTTATTAAGACATGTTGGTTTGGGAGTGTTATCATCGTTGAAGGAGTTGCATAGGTTTGCGATAGTTCATAGGGATGTTAGGTCTGAAAATGTTTTCTTAGACGACTTTGGGCGGGTCAAGTTGGTTGGTGTTGGTCTCGATATGAGATTGGCTGAGATTGTCGACGGCGATGCGTATTGTGACAGGTAAGAGGAAGGTATGATCGTTGATTCTTCTTTTAACCGTCTTTTGTTAATTCTGTAACTTGACCACCCTTGTGACACTTAATATTGGCCTGCAAATATCCCATTACTGAACAAAGGCTTTTTCCCAACTTGCGACACTTACTGTTTCTAAGAATCTGTTCCCGCAGACCGGGTTGAAAAGCAGAGTACATCTTTATCGTGTTTAAAAAAAAATGGGTTATTGGAGTAAGGTTAATTTTTTATACATTCTTCGAGTAAACCATATAAAGGCGTCTTAGAACCGTTTTTGGTTGTAACTTTTGATCATCAACAACATTCATTACGTTATATTAATAATTCATCTTTTTCTTGATATTTCTAGCCACACATACAGATTCCGTTACTCAATGACTTGTAACAATAAAGAAGTTTCAATATCGTAATTAAATTCAAATGGTAGAAAAAATAATAGAAAAAAATTAAACCTCGGGCAGGACTCGAACCGGCGACCTCTACTGGTTCAACGCACCATTGGTCGCATGTTCAAGTGCTGCCTGAGGTTAAAATTTTTCCTTTTTAATATTTGTTACAAATGTATTTATTTGCAAATATTCGCTCCGCATGCTTTAATGCGTAGTAAATAATTAAAACTAAAGCATTAATTTTTTTTACAATAAATAAAAAAAAGAATGTAACGGTAACAACATTTTTAAAGAAAATTTAATATATATTTCAATTTAGTCAACATCCCTATTGAGTTGCGTTTGATTTCTTGGTCTCCTTGGATCCTTGGACCTTAGATTTTCGTTGTGTTCGTCATTATTTTCTCATCATGTTCCAGGCAGTCGGCTGCACAAGATATATTTGCTACAGGACAACTGTTGCTCTCCATCGTGTCACAGGATCGAACATATTTAGACATACCGGCCGACCTTCCAAGCTCCGCCAAAGATTTCTTTGCAAGGTATTAGAAATATTTATACAAAAATATATATTAACTTTAAAAGAAATAATTTCGATAACAAAAAAAAAATCAAAATTCATTTATTTCAAATTAGGCTACTAAGTAGCACTTTTTGAAAGTCAACATATCAGACATTATCCCGATTCGCGCCATCCTTCACCGCTTCCTAAGTGCTCTGGCTGTGGAGAAGAAACGGTGGAACAAACTTCCCAGCAGCACAAAATTGAACAATACGCCAATAATGAAGTACACAAATATCAATTTGTCTGATAACACAATATTGTTTTTAGATGTCTTACAGAAGACGAGCATTCACAATGGTCAGCGGAACAGCTGATGAATCACGTGTTCCTAGTTGACTCTCCGCCAAAACCGCTGCCCAGTAGAGATAGGGGCGATGAAGGCAGCGGATCAGAGGTATGTTATTTGATAACTGTTAAAAATTTATAGATGATCGAATGTTGAAAAAAGGTACATAACTTTGTATAAGTAATATGAGCCTGTGGGTTTTGTGCTGTTCAGAAAGTCCCTGGAAGGCTTCTCGGACAGGGATTGAATTGATTTCAGTTTTCTGGCTTTACAGATATAGATTTGGACGTTCCGTACCTACCTAAAGGCGTTAAGCAGACGATTGTCAATTTTTTGACTGACAAACTTGTAACCCATAGTCATAGGTTTCTAAGTGTAAACCGTAAAGTTTAACCGATAGTCATAGGTTAAGCCGCGCTAGCCACGGTTGGTCCTTGGACGATTACTCCGTGACTCCAAAAGCACGTTAAGCTTGGTCCCGACCAAGGTAGTCTTTAATTCATAACACTTCTGACAACCAGTCTTATTATGGGATACTGTACGTGTTACCCAATAAAATGGGTTGTGGAAGTCAAGCAGATTGCATAGGCAGTCGCTCCATATGAAATACGGTATTCAGCTGAATCCGGTAAGAGTGGAAGTCGACCCCAACATAGCTTTGGAAAAGGGTAGGCAAAAGATTTTTTCGGATGCCGCAAAAATGTTGACCACTAAACCAAAGCTCCATAGTTAAGAACACTAATTTCCGTACTACGAAAAATTTATCTGTCGTCTGTTTATAATTTCTCTAAAATTGATTTACATAACATTATTTTAAAAGGATTCTATCGCGGTTTATTTGATTTTTGTTCCCGTTGTTTCAACCCCTTTGCAAGTATCGTGGTCAAAGGCAGACTCAGGTGGGATTGAAAGGTCGCGAACTAAAATCGAAATAAACAGCGGTAGAATCCGTTTAAAAAGTAGTTTTATTTCAATGTCTTATTGTTTTACCTATTAAAGTCTTTCGTTATAAAATACTTTCTACATTCTCCTCAGGATGATGATGCAGTAAAAAATATTCATCAGAACAGTCCAGTGACGAATGGGCATTCTCGTCTGAACGCTGAGTTCGAGGTTCTAACGTGGCTCGGCAAAGGAGCCTTTGGTGATGTTTTGAAGGTAAATAGATATCATAACACTTATTTTTCTTTCTCTTTCTCACAACACAATCTACCTTTGTTTTTCGGCCTTCCTGTCCAGCCATCCATATCCAAATTCATCAGTCCCTTAAAACACTTTTGACTGGCCTTTTGGTGTAGTGGTTAGAGACCCTGACTGCTAAAACGGAGGTCGTGGATTCGATGTATGTATTTGAGATTTATTAGTGTTTATCAGTTTTCTGGTTGCCATAATACAGGCTCTGCCATTTTTGGGATCAGACGGCCGTGTGTGTGTTTGTTCCAAGATATAATTTATTTAATTACATAATATTACAGGTAAAAAACAAACTAGACGGCGGTTTCTACGCGATTAAACGCATCAAACTTAACCCCGAAAGCGTCCAGTTAAACAAGAAGATAACTCGCGAAGTTAAGTTACTGTCTAGGCTGAATCACGAGAACGTAGTTAGGTATTATAACGCCTGGATTGAGTCTAGTGCGGAGGCTGACGAAGATGAAAGTAGCGCTGAGATAAAGAGTCCCAGTGTTAAAAGGCCAGGAGCTAGTCTGCAAGGTATTGTACCTGTTATTTAATACTGGCGCTGATTGTACGCAAACTAAATCAAAATCAAACCATTACTATCTTTTTCTAACATAAAGCATGGGAAAAGGACAGCAATAGATAACTAACAACTAACTTACACATGTCAAAGTAGTTTTCGCCTTGAACATCACTGTATTAGTGCAAAAAATTCTGCGTATCGGCCAATTTGTATGCGAATTTTAGTCGGAACTAAATTTGAGAGCTTTAATTTTTGTTTGTACTTTACTAATCATGTACAAGTAAAAAAGATACCGATGGCCTAACTTGACCTATGACCTATCTTACTTTGAGAATAGATGTCCTTACTTAATAATATACTCATTTTTTATATGTATACAAGGTTTATAATAATCACCTGCAAAAATTAGGCGCATTCTCATACATCTAAGAAACTATCCTTACAACCAGTTTACGATTTAAAACAATGATTTCCTTCTCATAAAAGTTAATCCATTGAAGGTATCGTAGCCAAGTTGGGCCAGGAAGTGAAGGTAGAGTGGTCGATGTCTGAAGGGCCTGTACAGAAAACCAACACTTCTTCTGACTCTGAAGATGACGACGACGATGAACCGGACCCTTGGTTTACAATCATGAGGTAGGAATTTGAACCTTAAGTTTAGTGCTAGTGTAACAATTTTTAATTGACCATGTTACCCATAAGCCTTATTTGTAAGTAGCTAGTTTTTACCAGCGAATTCGTTCTGGCTGAAATTCGTTGGTAAAAAGTGTTGCATCGGTAAAAATTAAAAGTATTAAAAACATCTGTTTCAAATTAGATTTTACTTTGTATAAACATTCAATTTCATAACAAATTTTAGAAAACTTTAGGCTGCTGCTATTTTTTATTCGACTAGCAGCGAAAACAAATGTTTGGAATACGACTATTAAGCTTAGAATAGTAAACTAGCTAGGTACTTCAAATACACTTGGACCGCTACCATATTTTTACTTTCTTTTTATATTTCGTCCTATTTTGGATCCCATTTTTATAATAAAGTCTTCAATTTCTAGGCCGGAAGACGAGTCAAGTAGCGGCATAGAATTCGAAGTGGACTCCAATGCGTCACAGACCATACCATCAGAAGATGTTGTAGACGCTCCCACGTCCCCGTTAGTGAGACTGCAGCAGGTCCTGTACATACAGATGGAGTTCTGTGAGAAGCATACTCTGCGACAGGCGATTGATAGCGGACTGTATCAGGAACAGTTTAGAGCTTGGAGATTGTTTAGGTAAGATTTTAAATAATAAAATGTTTGTATATTATTTTTTGTACTCAACTAAAAGTTGTCCTACTTTTGGGCAAAGATCTCCCAAATTTGCTCCTCTTCTTTTGTTATAACAAGTATTTAAGACATATAAATTGTTATTTTCGATCATGGTCTATTTGTAAAGATTAAATAAAATATAATGGCAGGCTCAATTCATACTACAGCACAGTCGAAGCGCAGTAAAGCGTCAATCTATATATATATTATAGATATGGAAAATTGATCCTTAACTCAACTACGTAATGCTCATATTTATTTGATAAAAATAGAGATAATTCCGTAGAATGCGCGCGAATTTACTCAGAAGAAATATGAACATTACGGTTTTAAGGATGAATTTGCTATAATATGCGCTTCAAATATGCTGTAGTATAAATTCACCCTTACTGGAAAAGGAATTTATAACTCATATGTTTCTAGTAATTATAGCTTAGATACAGTTTTTTTTAGCCTTGGCAATGTTTAGTGTATAAAACAAGTATGAATTCGCATCATCCAAATACGAATAATACTTTGTATAAGAAAACGCTTTTTATAATGTAACTCCATAGTTTTTATTACCTTTCAGAGAGATTGTCGAAGGCCTAGCTCACGTGCACCAACGAGGCATGATACACAGGGATTTAAAACCAGTCAACATATTCTTGGATTCCAACGACCACGTCAAAATTGGAGACTTTGGACTGGCCACTAAGGCCTTCACTGCTTTGCCACTTGATGGTAAGTTTTTAAAATCATTATAAGAATAATACATTAATACGTGAAGCAAAAACTGAGTTCAAAGTTTACGAAAATCGGACGAAGAAGTATGAAATTTAGCATAGGGTTTGATATGCAAAAGATTTAATAAACTCGAGTATGCTTGAAAAAAATCATGTTGGTTTAAATATCACAGACTTGTAGGATTTTGTAATCTATAGGTAAGAAACTATTTACACAGTATTTGTTTTTCAAAATTATACGCCCTGTAGTTTCGGAGATAAAAAATATAGCTTTTGCCTATTTTCATTAAATATAGTTATTTTTTATTTAATATAGTATTGTCAACCACAGGTTAAGTGTGGTACGGTATTTTTTTAATATTATTTAAATTTATTCTTTATATCACGGGCATTACGGCCAAATACAGATGCTTGTTTATTTATAAAAGAAAACAGTAATTGATTAACTGTCTATTGCACTACGAAATCTTCATAGTATTTTTTATCCACTTATGCAATTATAATATTTAAGCAATATTTTTTTATCTTTGATATTAATTCAAGTTTTTTGTTTGATATTTATTCAAGTAACACTTTTTGAGCGTAGTGACCAATAAGGAACCATTTTTTTCTCTTTTATTGAATAAATGAAATGAAGTTAATATTGTTTAAAATATTTTTATTATCTTACAATACATGTAGGTTATTCAGGATTTTTTATCATTGAAACTATAGGTTTATGGTAACTGAAATAAGAAACATAAGTTTGAGTTCGGAGCAGCTCGTCTCGATCCGTGCGAGCTTCGTACAGTCTACACGCATACGTCTTGTCACACAGTATTAGGTGTGTTAGGTGTTAGGTTTATTTTCGTTAACCATAGTTAACCATAGTTAACCATAACTTCCCAACGACTACAGTAAATAGGATAATATTTTTTGTTATATTCTTAATTGAAAGGATAAGTTTTTATAAAAAAAAAAGTATGGATTTTTTTTCAAAATATTATAAAACCGGTGCGAAACCGGGGCAGCATTTTAAATAAAATAAAATTACTTTATTAAATTGTGTTTATATTTATTTTTCAGAAAAAATCAAGCAAGAGGAAGTTGGCGGCTCTTTAACTGGCCAGGTGAGACAAATATGTATATTAATATTTCTTTTCAAAATTTTATAATATACAATCTATTTATTCCTAAAAATATGAGTTATCTTAACATTTTATTAAACTTTACATTACCTATACTTACGATAAGAATATAACTAAGTATCGTAAACTTATTTATATGCCAAGCGTGTAAACGAACACGAGTTTTAGTAAAAACAACTGTAATGCTTACATGTAAGGTTCAGTTTGCGCTACAACTTAAAAATTTGTATGACGTTTTCTACAGTATTAGTCAGTTTAAAATGATATTTATTTACACTAGCATAAAGTTGATGTTTCTTTAAGCAGAAATAAAAATTGAAACACGAATTTTATATAGACTACAGGCATACGTATAAACCTTTTCTTCAACATTCCTGGCCTGTTGTCTAGTAGTTAGCGACTCTGACTGCTAAATGAAGGTCGTGGGTTCGATTCCCACCCAAGACAAATCTTTGTGTGAAGACAAATGATCATCATTTGTACTTTTTGTGGGCGTAATCTATCTTTAATCTGGTTACTATAATTCAGGCTTTGCCTATTTTGGATCAGATGGCCGTGTGTGAGTTCTCTCAAGATATTATTATTAATATTATTTCAGATCGGAACAGCCCTATACGTAGCCCCTGAACTGCTGCAGTCCAGTACAAAAATCATATACAACCAGAAAGTTGACATCTACTCTCTTGGAATCATTCTCTTTGAGATGTTCCACGCTCCGTTGGAAACTGGTATGGAGAGGATGCTGGTGCTGACTAACTTGAGGAGTAAGGAGATGATCATGCCTAAAGGATTTGAAGAGGATAATGCAAAGCAGATTCATGTTATTAGGTATGTTTAAATAAGGTTTTTATAGTATTGCATTTTTTGAAAGTATTAAATTTTGATATTTCAAAATCGATTAAATTTTATGTAAGTTTAGGTATGTTTGAATTGAATTAAAAAGTAAAGAGTTTTTTCTTGTTATACTCTTGGCGAAGCATAAAATCTACGCTTTCATTTTTTTTTGTATTTTTTTTAAACATTGTTTTACTAGCAATGTGGGTGGAATCCACGTTACTAGCAATCTTGTTAACCCCTCCAAGGGTTTTCGTCAATAGTGCAATGGATGGAGTTCGAACCAGCGACCTCTTGATCACATGGCCGTCACCCTAACCAATTAGGCTATTGCCGCTTAAATCTTAAAAAATATCGACTGTTCTGAAAGAAAATTAAAACTGTAGTACAATTTTGTAATATTGATAGCCAAAAGTGGTTTTTTTGAGTTACCTAATTATTAAAGACTCAAAATAATAAAGATTTCTGTTAATTTATCAGCCAAAAAATTACAATTCTAATACAAAAATCAATAATTTATATCACTTAGAATTGATATAAGCACTCTTAGAAAAATTAAAATCACCCTTTGCAAGCATAACATTAAGTGATACTTACTTATGAATTTATTGCTAATTTTTTTTAGATATACATGATATAAATTAATAAATATGCTTTTAAAACTTCAACTCTCCAGATGGCTATTAGACCACGAGCCAAGTCTCCGGCCTACCTGCGCAGAACTTCTCGCCAGCGAACACGTGCCGCGAGCGGTCCCTGAGGGCGCTCTGTCCGGGCTACTGTCACACGCCCTCAGCGACAGGGGCGCCAGAGGCTACCAGAGGCTGATAGCGGCCTGCCTAGACCAGAGACTGTCTGCCGCTGAAGATTATACTTACCATAATGATATGAAGATCAAACCTGTTGATAAGTTGGCGGATATCAAAGATGCTGTTATTAAGGTATGGACTAAAATCGTAAGCTTCATAACATTTTCGGTTAACACAGGACTGGTAAACTGCTAAAGTTTGCTGATTTAAACCAACCTCCAGAAGTGGAGAAGCATCGCAGTCAGAAAATTAAAGGCTGGTTGAATATAACGTTATATTTTTATATATAATAATACTACGATATATACGATTTCTAGTCGACTGTGCATTTTACGTTCGGTACGACAATTCAACATTTGAGTAGGGCATGCCTCATAAAAATCGGTCCAGTGAGTTGGTTTTTAAATGAAAATAAATCGAGTAAATTTTCCAAGTATGTAATGTTTTGTGCTGCTTTTGATTTGACATTAATTCTCTTCCAATAATAATAATATTAGTTTTTTTTAAATCATTTATTTTATGTAAATATTTTTTTCCAACATACAAACTTATTTCTTGACTACAGGTAAAAGGATTTTAAATTCTTTGTTAGATCATAATAAGGTGAATCTTAATTACGCGATCATTGCTACATGACGAGGTGGCCGAGTGGTTAAGGCGTTGGACTGCTAATCCAATGTGCTCTGCACGCGTGGGTTCGAATCCCATCCTCGTCGAATGCTATTTTTGTATTTAAGTAAACGTGTAAATTAATTAATCTATCTGTTTATCGATCAATCATAATATTAACAATTCAAATTCATTGATTTTATATATCGCCAATTTATAATGTAAATTTTATGCATAAATAAAGTGTATTTGTGAAAAAATATGTTGTATAAAATTATGGTAGATCTACCTAATTAGACAAATAATTTTTAAAAATTATTATTGTAATGGTGTAATAAATTAAAGGTTTAAGTGAAAAAGGTATATGACTAGTTATGGTAATTTTCATCCTAATATTTACTAGATACCTGATCAAGCAATAAATGTAGTACAACAAAAAAAATACATAATAAATGTAATTTGTTTTATTATTTAAATTAAATATGTTTTTAAGATAACGTTACAATTTAATTACTTCATGAAATATAATGTGAGAAGTATGCTGTAGACATTAGAAGCGCAAATTAATTTCATATTTATTATTTTATTGCCTTTGTCAAGCATGGCTCGGTAACAAAACTACATGTACAAACTTGAAATACCCAATGCAAGCATCCATGGTGAACCTGCGGGCTTATTTGCTTTAGCGGTTGTCAACTGAAGCGATTATCGCTTTACAAAAAATACTGTGCAAACAAATTTCTTATCGTCTAACGACCAACTATATCTACTACGAATGCCTGGTTTCCTATATTCAAGAAACTATGCCTTTACTTACGGAAGTTAGAATTTTCTAAGCAAAACTAAGAAAATTCTACCGTTTTTCACGATTTTACAGTTATTTTTATACAGTAAACATCGCTTGGATGCTCAACTGCAGATAGTAAATAAACCTACTGATGGCCTCTATTTTACTATGGTAACTTTTCGAACTTAGTAAATGAAAAAAAATTACCTTTGTGCCTTTGTGTTCACAAATAATTATTATTTTGCATTGTTCCAATAAAACGTGTTGATAGGGATGCTTTTGCCTTGTAGTAGGATAGTTCAGGCTTAAAATAATAATAATAAATAATGATTCTAACCTTAATAAGATTTTATTAATTTCCCCCAGGTGTTCCGAAGTCACGGTGCAGTAGAGTTCTCTCCTCCGCTTCTAATACCAAGGGCCTCGGCCTGGGACCAGTACCCCAACGCTGTAAAGGTTATGACAGCATCAGGATCTGTCTGCCATCTGCCTCATGATCTGCGACTACCGTTTGCAAGGTATTAAAAGATTAAGGTTGGAGCTAAGTGTTAAGCCTCAGGTCAAACCTTACACCAATAATACAGGTTAAGCCGCGCTCGCCGCGGTTGGTCAATGGATGGGTAACCATTTGTTAACATATCGGGTTCTCCCCCGTACCTCGGAAATCACGTTTAGCCGTTGGTCCCGACGATCATGTGTTGATTTTTGACAGTCGTTAATTCATTACAGTTCTGACATCCAGTCTTTCCACGGGTCACTGTGTTGCCTAGTAAAAGGGTTTGTGGAGGTTAGATAAGCAGTCGCTTATATGATTGTATAATAACTTTCGTGAGTAGTATTCATAATTGTTTAGAAAGAACCTGGTTTACTCACGCACCTTCTCGGGATCGCCCAACTAGTTTCAGACTCAATAGGAGTCCCAAATCATGAGCTGATGCGGCGGCGGTGGTGTCGTTAGTCAAACTGATGTTGGCGGCACTGCATCGTGCTGCGTAGTACTTATATGATGTTAATATTTGTAATGACAGATGTTTATAAAAAAATATATGATTTAATTATTTTTTTATGATAGTGAAAGGAATATTGACTGCAAGTTCCGTAGCTTTATTTAAAAATCTGTGGTTAACATTGTAAATATTATTAGTTTAAAACTCTGTAACTATTTACAGGCATACGGCATACTCGGGCATTAAATATATGCGGCGCTACGTGGTTGATCGTGTCTTTAGAGAGAGACACGTGCAAGGGTTCCATCCCAGGGAGATCACCGAATGTGCCTTCGATATTGTAACGCCCAAGACTGGTAAGTAAGTTATATATTTCATACGATTTTAAGTTGAAAACATCGTCTCTATAAACACTAGCTGTTGACGCGGTTTCGCTCGCGTGAGTGTCGGTTATCGCGGCAAAAAGTAGCCTTTGTCTTTCTTAAGATCCAAGCTTGTCCCACGTCGAGTTTAATTAAAATCGGTTCAGTGGTTTAGCCGTAAAAACGTGACAGACTGCCAGAATATAATTTAACAAAAGAGCAGATAAATGTAGTTGCATTACAAAAGAGATTGCAACAAATATATTTGTTATTTATCTTTCTTTTTATAAGCGAAACCTTAGCCCAGAAGAGGTCGCTATAAAATTATTAAAATCATTTCATATTATTCACATTAACCTCACAAGTTTCCAAGAGTACTCAAATATACATCTTAATCACATGCCATTAAAACACAATTTCCAACCAACAGATTCCCTATGGCCCGACGCAGAGTTACTTGTAGTCGCCAGCAGAGCGGCTTCAGAGAGTTCACTACGCGTAACTCTACAATTAAATCACACTGAGTTATTGCGAACATTACTATTGTACTGCGGAGTACCGTTAGATAAACATACGGATATATATCCTATACTTGTTGATGTGTGCTTTGGTAAGTAATTATTAAGGTAGAAGCTTCAGGGTCACCTTAAAATTCTGACTTTGTCATGAAATATCATTGAATGGGATTGCATTAACTTAGAGGATTGGATTGATGATTTTAATGATTATAATTCGGTAAATACAAAAGTATTACGGCCGGGGATCGTATTTTGCTCAAAAAACAGCCAGAAACTGACCAACAAATTTTAAAAAAAACGTTAATAAATTTGTATTTGCGGGCTACCCTGAAGCTTCCAGTTTAATTATGTATTTATTTGTCAGGGTTCTTAAACTTAATAATATTTTTTTACTCCAAATTTTAATAACAAAATTTTATTTTTTGAGAGTTAGATGAATGCAACGGAAAAGAGACAGTTTAATATATTTTTTAATTGAAAATTAATCCGTTATTAAAGAAACCGCACGAAAAACTAAGACCGATCTGTCGAAATAGATCAGAAGAATTTAATAAAAGTTATTGATTTTTTTACTACAGATGATTTAAACCGATCTCATTAAATCATGTCGTCAACTCAGAAGCTAAATATTTATGTATATTTATGTTGTAATATTTATGTTGTTCTCTAAAATAAACTTTACGAAACACATCTTCTTTATTACATAGGTCGCATCACCAGCTTACAACTACAAACCCACTTAACCTCGCTTTGCCTATCCAACCGCGACGTATCGAACCTCCTACGGTTAATGGAAGCTGACGTGCCAATCACTGAGCTTAGGGAACTGCTCGCTCCAATGGCTGGGCACAATCGAGGGAGTAAAGGCATGGCCCAGGCTGTAAGGGAGTTAGAAGCCGTTTGTAGAAATGCTGTGGCTCTTGGTTGCGAGGTTAGTATTTTAGGGGGTAAAATGGTATTTTTGATTTGGACTTGATGTGTCTATCTCCAAGCTGAAGGGCATACTGACACACCAACCCCCCTAAACCTTCATGGGGGCTAGTGTGTCAGTATCAGACTTATAGGAACAGCTCTAATGGCTAATCACCACTGAAATGAATGAAATTCTATCTGTTAAACTAAAAAAATATATTTGTTTAATAAGTTTCGTAAGGAGTATTCATAATTATTTAAAACAAAACGGTTTACTCACGCATATTCTCGGGATCGCCCGACTAGTTTCGACTCGCGGCATCACCGCCGCCGCGTCAGCTCATGATTAGGGATTCGTATTGAGTCTGAAACTAGTCGGGCGTATCCCGGGAATATGCGTGAGTGAACCGTTTTGTTTTAAATAATTAAAAAAAATATAGACCATGCGTTTTTTAATCCGTAGTGTCCTATAACGGTTGCACCGTTCTTGGCATATAACGCAACCCAGCACAGCGGCATTTTCTGGCAGCTGTCGGTACTGCGGCACTCCGAACACAAGCTCAGTGTTAAGCATAGAGCAGGGGATCTTATAGCCGCTGGAGGGAGGTCAGTAGCAAAGAAAATAATTTCAAGCACCCCATAATTTTAAAGATAAAATATATACACCCTACTTTTACATATTATCCATTTTTTTTTTCTAATATATATTTTCCTATGCTAATTTGATTTCATAAGTAACAACCGTACTCAGAGACAATAATGGTTACTTAAGGGATCGTTACTTTAATAAGTTAAGTAATGAAGAATAATATTATGTTAATCTTGAAATGAACTCCAAGCAAAGATCTTTTTTATTAATTAAATATATCTCGCATTTTAAGTATTTCTGAAAAGCACTATTCATTGCTATGTCACTTATAAAATGATTGCGTGATTTAAATACTACTATTATATAATTAATAACAAAATATCCCCAGTACATAATTATTTTTTTTGCGTATCAATGGTAGATAGTTAGACATATAATAATACTTGAGTCCAGTATGTTGCGACATTAATTGCGGCCTCATTAAAGTACCATATTGAAATTCAAGTATTAAATCTCTCTCTCTATCCCACAGATATGATGCCCTAGTGTCACAATTCTGGAAAGTAGCTCGAACGGAGAAAGACAGTTCTGAGCTAAAATCTAGTTCAGTAGGATTCTCTATGTCTTTGGAGAGAATGGTTGCCTTACTCAAGAAGATAGATGATGAACCAGCATCTGATTTGAGGAGTTTAGATGTAAGTAACATTAATTGAGTAAATATTTATTAAGAATAAATTTTTAGGGGTTTTTGTTTAGGAATATGCGTTTAGAAATGTTTGCATAGATATATGGTTGGTAGTTTGCTGATACAATTTGTAGTAGTGGGTATTTTTGTTGTGGAGTTCCATAGGGTAGAATAATGGGACCTGTGTTTGGCTTACAATTATTGATTTTAGATTTAATGTTTACTAGAAACACACGATGTATTGTGAAGACTTGCAAAGCAACGCTGTTTTGATGGTATGATAGCGCAGATATTCATATTGGAATGATGATGTGGACTGTCGCTGGTGGGATCTAAATATGACATTTCTACAAGCGTTAACGCCAACAGAAATCGCTTAAATGACATTAAATATATCAAAATGATATTTCATTTCGATAAGTCACGTGACTTAGATTTGCTACCTCCATACATTTTAGCGATTCGATTAGCGTTAACGTTTGATAAAATGTATGTTGGCTAGAGAAGCAGTTTATGCTGTAGGTTAAGGTGGATGATGACTATCAAAAGTGAAGTTTATCATTGAGGTCGATGTATTTTTTAAATTGCTCTTAGGCAAAAGTGCTGAGTTGTTTGGTTGCAAGTATTGCACCGAACAGTTATAAATGGTTGAAATAAAACTACTTTGAACTGATTCTATCGCGGTTTATATTTAGATTTTTATCTACGCAATATGAGCTCAGTAGGTCGGAATACAAATAATTAATTAAAATATGAAGGTAGAACGAGCAACATCAACTGTCAAGACAAATACCACCTCAGTCTGCCCGTGACCATGACACCTGCAAAGGCGTCGAAACGTCGGGAGCAAAAATCTAAATATAAACTGCGATAGAATCCGTTCAAAGTAGTTTTATTTCAATGTCTAATATTCGCGTAAACCTCAAAAAGCAATAGTTATAAATGGTGTAACAACCACCAGACGAGCCTGATCTGCGTGTGCGTGTGGGGCACGGCGGGCAGCGGGCGCGAGGGCGTGTGCGCGGCGCGGCGCGCGGCGCTGGCGGCGCGGCTGTGGGCGCGCGGGCTGCGCGCCGCCGCCTGGCCGCTGGGCGCGCCCGACGCGCACGAGCTGGCGCGCCCCGCGCTGCTGCTGCACCAGGACGACGCCACCGTGCGCGTGGCCTGCTGCGACGGCCTGCGGTAAGCCAGCTCCCACCGCAACAAGAAAAAAGAACTCACTGCAACCGATCTCTGAGGCAGGGAGTGGTTAGCTCCCATCCGGCAACCGCGTCTTGCGTGACGAAAAAATCGGTCGAACCTTCCTATTTCCACGACTAATTTAGCTGTGGCTATTTTCTTTTCTCATAGTCATGATAAAAGACATTTTTAAACACCACCATCATTTAAATTGTTATTTTTTATTCTAGGTTAAGAGAACACAAGGTGCCATATATGGATGTGTTGGACTTTATCAAGCAGAAAGTCAATGCTGACATTATAAAAAGTCCTGAAGGTTAGTTTTTTATTTAATAATAATATCCTCTTGACCGAATTTTGGTCACGACGGCATCTCTCAACAAACATTAACCATCTGAGTGGGAGTTAACACAGATGCACTCTCTATTCCTTCACTCTTATATTCCGATGGAACGACAGACTGGAGAAGATCAGCTTTCCGCGACACGGGGTTGTAAATACCGCCACACTTCTTGATTTCGAGTTGTACTGTGTATTTCAAATTAGTCGACATAACATTTAAATAGAGACTTAATTTAACAGCCCTTCAGAAACTGGGATATTGTTTGAAAATCGTCAGGCGCTTCCAAACATATCTGCACCTTCTGTAAACTTTATTTAAAACAAAACGGTTTGGTTACGCATATTCTCGGGATCGCCCGACTAGTTTCAGACTCAAAAAGAGTCCCTAATCATGCGCTGACGCGGCGGCGGCGATGTCGCAAGTCGAACCTCTTTCTGCAAACTTCCTTCACCTCCTATAATTTTCTGTCAGTTTGTTGGCCATTCAACACTCCGATACCCTTCCAGGAGAAAGTTATCAATGTCGCCTTTTTTCTACAGCAGGTACAAACAGGTCCCTCAGTTGGACGGACGGCGAGAAGTCAACGAATAGCTCTCTGATATCCGTCACCTTTATCACGGCCAGCGAGAGGATCACTAAGAACAGCAAAAGGCACTGCGAGAATCAGGTTAGTAAAATTTTCACTATTTTTTCGTTATTTTTTTTTCAAGTCTAATATGTAAAACTGTAAAAAAATAAATTTGACGATTAAAGTCATAAAATTAAAGGGTTTTTAAAAAGTTTTTTTTTACTGTGTATCGATCTTATTTGTGTCAATGTAAAGCATTGTTAAAAATATATACATACTAAATTAAGGCAGAATTGTACAAGGATTCATATTTAAATGTAACACCTTATTATTGTACATACATTCTGTGCAAATAAAGACATCTATTCTATTCACTACTATATTCTATTCATTATATTGTGTAACAATATCTGATACGCAGTACACTACAGTTACAGTTCTATTTTATTAATTACTAGCTGTCCCCCGCGACTTTGTTCGCATGTTTTAGTTTCAACGGTTTTTCATTTTTTTTTTGCAACATTTTTCATTTATTCTCCGCTCCTATTGGTCGTAGCGTGATGTTATATAGCCTATAGCCTTCCTCAATAAACGGACTATCCAATACAAAAATAATTTTTCAATTCGAACCAGTAGTTCCTGAGATTACCGCGCTCAAACAAACAAACAAACAAACTCTTCAGCGTTATAATATTAGTATAGATTATAAATAAAATCGTGAGCGGGGCAATTGAAAATTTTAAATTTCAATTGTTGGCCTGTTGGTCTAGTGTTTAGTAACCCTGACTGCTAAATCGGAAGTCATGGGTTCGATTACCACCCAAGACAAATCTTTGTGTGATGAGCATGATCATTTGCTCTGTGTTTTTGTGTAATTTATTCATAATTTGTATGTTTATCAATTGTCTGGTTACCATAATACAGGCTCTGCCTAGTTTGGGATCATATAGCTGTGTTAGTTATCCCAAGATATTATTATTATATTTAATGCTCTGTATTAGGTGTCATTGTGTTTGTGCCAGAGCATAATACTACTCCTGTGTGACAGATCAACACGCAAGTGACGTCCCTGCTAGTGCGGTTGGGGCTGAGCGGGGCGAGCGCGGCGGGCCAGTGCCGCGCGCGAGTGCTGGTGCTGGCGCTGTCGTGTGAAGCCAGCATCGTGCGCCTGCTCGCCGCGCACCTCGCCACGCCGCTGCACCCCGATGATCTTACTCACGCCTTCGCTGAAGTCTGCGATGTGTGAGTATACCAGTTCATTAAAATATGAAGGTAGAACGAGCAACATCAACTGTCAAAAAGAATACCACCTCCGTGCCCGTAGCAATCTTTTTTTTTTCGGTACGGGGTGAAAATCTAATGACTTCAACCCACGCCGAAGGCACGACGCGACGTGGGGATATGTCGGACTTGTACCGACCAAAAAACACCCCGGTCCCGTCCTTGCCTTTGCCGGAGTCCCAGGTACGCTAAAGCAAGCTCGGTGGGGCTCCTGTGGGAGTCTGACCATGACCATGACACCTGCAAAGGCGTCGAAACGTCGGGAACTAAAATCTAAATACAAACCGCGATAAAATCCGTTCAAAGTAGTTTTATTTCAATGTCTAATATTCGCGTAAACCTCAGAAAGCAATATGTGTACCAGTTAATTCATTAAGGTGTCATTTTGTTCTTGTGGTGGTAAATCCAAGGCTGCTTACTTATTTCACATAAATATACTGGTACCTATCGACCTCAAACACTTGTTTATATTGCGCGGTCCCTAAATGGTCTTTATAGATACTGTTTATATTTTACCACCATGTACTTGTACATATTACTCATGTTTTACGAAATAAATATCTTTATCTTTATCTTATCTTTAACAAACTCCTCAAGAAACCCTTAACGTCTCTGTGTGCGGCAATAGGCCTTATAGTTCATCTACTACTAAAGTGGTCAATCACAAAAAATCAATACCAACAAAATATAAGTAAATTTGCATCTGCTAAATTACAAATCTATATACCTTTAACCAGTCGTTACACCATTCGTCAATGAAAACTTTCCACATCATACTATTAGATTTATTAGTTCGCTATCAACATCTGTCCTTAGTTAGCGCTAATTATATGATACACAGAGTTCAAGAGCCAGCTGATAAGATATATATAACGTATAGTAATGCATTATGCATGTTGAGATAGACTTATCGGAAAGAGGAAAAGGAGGCCTTTGCCCTCTGTAGGGACGATTACGGCTGAAATAGACAGTGGGGACAATACACATGGGAATGAATGCTGAGGCAAACTTTTTGAGTATTTTTTGATCTGGAAAAATAAGAGACATCAAACAGCATTGTTTGACAACCTCCGTGGTCGAGTGGCGTACACGCCGGTTTTCAAGATGTCGCCAACTCTGAGGTCCCGGGTTCAATCCCCGGCCGGGTCAATGTGAATAAAGAACACTTTTCCATTGTTTCGGGTCTGGGTGTTTGTGATACCTTCGTTGTCTCTGAATTCCATGACATGCTTTAGCTTCTTACTTTGGATTCAGAGCAATGTATGTGATGTTGTCCACATTTATTTAAAATAAAATTGTGCATGTATTTGAAAGTCACATATAGCTTTAACCTCTATATTTCCTTGCAGGTATCCGAAACGCCGCAATATTCTGGACGACGCATTAAACGAATTGACAGCTTTGGCTAAACAGTGCAACCAAAATCGATGTTCCGATGAAACACAACTGTACGCGCTATTTTCAATACCAGATTCTTTATTAAGATTGATTACTTGACTGGAAATCTTAAGTTAACAACTCCATAAAAGAAAAATACTATTAGTCGACGAAATGGTATGGAAAACACACAATAATATAATACCTAGGTCAGTCAGAACAGTGAAGGAATGAGCATTGATCACATAAGCTCATTTCCGGTAGATGATTTTGATTCTTAAGTCCAGGTATCAAAGATGTTTTCCGACTGTCAGTGGTGACTCAAATGACTAATTACTAAAATTCTCATCTAAATAGTCTCCTTTATACGTGCATAGGTTTGAATATATATGCAGATGAATCCACCTAATTTTTTGGGCCCCATGTCATAGTAAAAACTTTAATACCTATACCTATGCAGTGGAATCCTTATGTCTTCCTTTTCACCTAAAGATGTACTCAAATAAACGGTGAAACGATGTCAACTGTTATGTGGACTTATATGACACACTAACATCGGCAAGATAATCCGAAATCCGCGGATACGGATGTCGATAAAATCCGTTAGTTCCGTAAATATAGTCAAGATTTAACGTCATCAACCTGTCATACGTAAATGTACATCGTAATACACGAAGCCTTCTTTACTTTTCACGAAATTCTAAAAAGTTCCTATCTAATGGAAATAATTTTAGGTAGATGAATTTAAATAATTGATAACATCAGTTACATGCAAAGGAAAAGTACAATTTAATTTTAATAATTATTATGTTTTGATTAATTCATGCCATGTAATGGAGTACATTTTTTATGATGGCTTAAAAACCAGTTTTCTAAAGGCCAATATATACAAAAGATTGTAAACAAGTAAATTCAGGATACTTGACAGAGTTAGGGAAAATATTTTTAAATTCACGTATATTTTTTCAATACCTTATTTTTTTATATTTCCTTGTTTTGATAAGAAAGCTACTATTAAAAAAACGACTGTTTTTATCTATTGATTTTAAATTCGCGCTATGTTTTAGCGCATAATCGTCGGCCACGTGACATTTGATGGCTGTGACGTCAAATCACACACAAAGCTAATACGGCTTTCTAACTCTTGTGCGCATTTTGAGTTAAACTTTCTCAGTTTTTTTGAAATATGACGTCACACGATGCTTACTGCTCAATAATGGCCCGCGTTTCAATTCTTGTCCGCAACTCAGAATAATTTTCCAATAATAAAATATTATAATAATAATATCTCGGGATTTGTGCCTTTTTGATCATTTTTCTGCAGAATCATTTAGAAAGACGTAATTTTAACTATTGTGTGGTTGTTTTAACCAAATAAGACGGGTCAGTGTCAGTTTTAACAAAATTTACACGCAATGTATAAAACATTTTACAAAATTTAATTTTAAAGTTAATGAAGAATTCAATAAATGTTTTATTTGTTTTATAAAACGTTGTTTATTGAAATATTACAATTGTTATCTTAAATAAAGGTTTTCTCTGCATTTTGAATTTTAAAAGGATTCCAATATTAATTAAATATATTTTGAATAGTTTTACCTGAAAATTTATTTAAAACCTCAGTCTCATATATTGTGTCCGTCAGGTTTTCAGTAGTGAAATTCATACCCAGTATTAATTATTTATTTATTTTAAGAATAAGTAAATAACTGAGTTTAATTAATTGTATTTTTTAACTGAAATTGTTTTAATAATAATGATGGCTGTTCACGATTGTAAATATAATTCTTTTTATTTTTTTTTTAACTTATGTCTTGGTTCATTAACAAACTTAAATTAAAAATCTGTTTTATGTTGCATTTTAAAATGTTGAAATTGTTGACTTTAACGCCATACAAATTATGTAAAATTTATATCTCTAAATGAAAAACTATATATATAGGCTTTTATGTTGGACGTTAGACCATAACTAATATAATTCTAGATCGGTTCGCATTCAGCACTAAAAGAATTTTACATTTTGTATTAATACTTATAAGTGAAAAGTTCCTTTGTATCGCCATCAGAATATTTAAACAAATATGGTTTGTTATAAAATAAAAATCATAATATTCATTAATTTTTGTTTTATTCTACATTGTCAGTCTTATAAAAAGAGTCTATTTAAATAAAGACTTAAGAATAGTGCTTAAATGTAATTAAATATAGGTTATATTATGCTAATGATATTTTTACCCACTGCTGGTTAGAGGTCTGTCTAAAACTTGTCTAAGTGTCTGTCCAAAACATCTAAGTATCTTGAGTAACTTACAGACCGGAGAGACGGAGAGACCTTTCATAAAAATATTCTTTCATTATAATTTTCAAGAGTGTCAAGACACTAAACACCTTGATTTACTTATGTTATCTTGACTACTGACTTATTGAGTTATAAATATATTTTTGATTTTGAAATAACGACTAATCTCAACTACCCTCTTAAACAAAAAAGATCTACTCTACAAAGTATAAACCCTATCCTCATTCATCCTTGAAATCAAAGGCGCGAAGGTCATATGTACGGGCGGCACACTCGGGAACTGCTGTGTACCAACATCAGAGCATCTCGGAGCCGTCACCAGGATGCACGTGATGACGGAGAGGAACATCGCCATGAGGGCCCAGAACATGAGGATCAGGAAGAAGCGAGCTCGACGCCAGCTAATGTCCTGACGAGCTGTTAGTACTTCATCTCGGGTTAACGGCCTGGAAAAAATTAAAGTATTTTTAAGTTTTATTATATAGAGTCGGCAAGAAACATGGGAAACGATGGCGTTTCCTGAATAAAAAAAAAGAAATCTTATGTAGATAGGTATGGACCTACTACCTACATAATGCCGATCACTTAAATTCACACGAATACTGAAACCCACAAGTATAGGACGACATTTGAAAATGATTTAAAATCCATCTTTTTTTTTCTGTGTCGGTTTTTAAAAAGACATCAAAGCCCGCGAACCTTGTTATTGATGATTAAGATTTTTTTTTATATAAATTAAAAAACAACATGCTATCCACTCAAAATCATTTTATTTAATTGTGTAACCTTACGTTCGCGTTGGTAAACCTCAGAAATCATAAAAATCATCGCTATCACAAGTTAGCAACAATTTTTTATATTTAACAATTTAAACTACCAAATATTTCTTTGATCTTCAACCTATAATTCATTAGGTACCTACTTTTGATAAAACCAATTGTTTCGGAAGTCTCAAGGCGTTACAAAATAAATAAAAACTGATTCTGTATAAGGTTAACATCAGGTCAAATGTAATTAGTCAACTATCTTGTTGTTTGGTGTCTTACCTAATAATAGAATTAATAAAACGCTTGTGATCATGTGACACCTATCGATTGCAGGGCAGAGACCTTTTCTGGTATCTACGACCCGTAGAATTAACTGCAACTCGCTAAAATGCGACCCCTCTCCCGCTACCCCGCGCGGCGCCCCGCTCGCCTTATGCGTTCTGCCCCTCTAGACAAGTGGCATTTCGACAAGCGTTAACGATGATAGCAATCAGTTAAATGACATTAAAAGTATGGAAATGACATTTCGTTTCGATAAGTCACGTGACTTGGAGTTGTCACTTCCATACATTTGAACGATTCGATCAGCGTTATCGCTTGTCGAAATGTTACTTGTCTAGAGGCCCAGTAGCGATAGTATCTTTGTTACAGTTGCGACAGAGTGACGTCACAGCGGCACGTCGCGCACAGGGATAATTGGCGTGCTGACCTATACTCGGCTATCGTCGGCTATAACTCGGCATAATTTCGAGGATCTTAATGTACCTACCTACCAGTAAGTATGTAATTACATATGCTACGAAGGTGTAGCTACATAGGTAGCATATTGGTTCAATAGATGAATCTAACCCATAGCGCACTATGAAAACCTGACATGCAATATTTACGTTTTTCTATTCGAGATATTTTTTATTTATTAAGTATTAACATTAAGTTGCGCAGGCGCAGCAAATACTTGTAAATATTACAAATAGTAGAAAAGAAAATTTTTACCTTGGACAAGACTCGAACCTGCGACTACAGGTTCAACGCACTGGTGCACACGCACAGTCTGTACACGCATAGGTTCGAGTCCTGCCTGAGGTTTATTTTTTTCCTTTCTACTACATATTTTTATTTAATTACAATGGAGATAATTCCCGTTTACCTCCTAAAATTACCGCGGTACCTACTGGCCATTACCTGTGACTATTATGTACCTAGAACTATGTCCTAATGTGCAATATCTTTTAACTGTCTTCAAAAAGACAAAATTCTCAAATCGACTTTTTTTTTTTTTTGTTACGCGTTGTCTTCAGCAATTATAGATTTTAATAATTAATTTGTCGTCGATTGGATATATTTTACATTTATGTGTAATCAATTATTATTTTATTAATTTACCTGAACCTTCTTCGTACTTGTGAACCGTGGCCTAACAATGGCTGGCGTTCAGGATCCATTGTAGACACTGGTCACTTCTCTTCTTAAAATAATCTTCTTTTAAATTCTTGATTGACAAGATTGCACTTTAAATACTTATCACCAGGCAAATATATCCTCCTTGATTAAGTTTTATTTATGAACATTATTATAACCAAATTATTCTTCAATAAATTAAAAATTAAATGACACCACTATTCTTTTATAACATTGAATATTAAATTAGTTTTGAACTTTGAAGATCAAAAAATTACCGCAATAATTTTGTTTAATTTTATTTTATGAACCGGTTTTTTTTTTATTTATGCAAATATTATGCATAACTTCGGAAATTTATTTTTAAACACTTGGCCAAGGTCTTTTGTGTAGACGTTTGAACTAAATGAGGTCGATCGATAGACTACTTTTGTAATTATTTACGAATTAGTGATTGTATTTTTTGTTATCAGTTGAGCCACTCTGCCGGACCGAGTCTTGACCGTGTCTGTACTGAATGTGTTAACTACTTTATCATTAATAAAGTTTATTTATAGATTGTTGTTCTTTTAAATACCTAGGTGATTTCTTATCGAAATTTCGTGTAGGGGTGTCCTATTTATTCAATGATTTTGATAAAATAGGAACCTAGGTGCCGTGGTCTTTTAAAAAAATAGATACTTTTCTTTATATTTTTAAAATCGAACATCCAATAAAAATACTGGTAGTGTTGTCTCTCTACTTGAATTTTGGTGTTATCGTTTTGCATTCTTTCAAAAGTGCAAGGTACTACAGGTAATAATAAATTTGACTTTACGGATAGCCGAGTTGCATAGGTCACCACGCCAATTACAACTGTACACGACGTGCAGCGGGTTCGATCCCCGCATGGGACAAGCATTTGTATGGTCCACAATTTATTGTTCTAAGTCTAGATGTTATTAGTGCATGTGAATTGAATGTTTGTAAAACCCCCCGCGATTCAGCGACTAGCGCATTAGCGCCTTTAGTCAATAAAAAAAAATATTTTTGTCTTTCCATTTAAAAAAAAATACTTACTCTTATCTAGATACCAAGGTATACCATTAGACCATGGTTCTAACGTGTGTTCCCTCAATTTACAATTACGTAATTAATTAAAAATTCATACTCTAAAATATGAATACTATTACAGATGTTAACTCAATGAAAGATGATCTCTCACAAACGACCTTGAGAATGATCACTAGTTTATCTTAGGCTGAGGGTTAATGCACTGACATTGCATTAATTTTATGAATACACTCATAAAGATGCAATAATACCTAAAAGACTGATAGTAGATAATATTCAGAAATTAAATTACGTAACTCCTTATCAAAATATAATTTTTTGAAGTGAAAACTTATTTAGACGCATTGGGCATTTTTGAGATGGGAAAAAACAATTGAATTCGCGACATTGTTATCGCTACCATTACTGACATCACTGTATATAGGTGACGAATGGTAAAATGTTTTAGCAGAGGATTGGTGTGGGTTTTTAGATACATAATCTGTAGGTACTAATATATAAAGCTGAAGAGTTTGTTTGTTTGTTTGAATGCGCTAATCTCAGGAACTACTGGTCCGATTTGAAAAATTATTTCAGTGTTCGATAGCCCATTTATTGAGAAAGGCTATAAGCTACATAACATTACGCTGCGACCAAAAAGAGCGGAGCATAAATGAAAAATGTTGCAAAAATAAAAAACCGTTGAAACTAAAACACGCGGACTAAGTCGCGGAGGACAGTGTGTTATATTTAAGAATCTACATATAATATGTAGCTATATTGTAATTGTTCAAGTTTTTACTTCTGTCGGCACTCCCGGAGTGCCACTGTTTTATTTTTTAGCATTTCTGTTGAAATATGAAAAAGAAGGTAACAATTATAAATATACCTACTTACCTACTGTGTAAATTGAGATTTATTTTTGTAGCAAAATCGCATGATAAAAAGTGTAAAAACAACTGTCTATTTGTTTGTTACATTTACACGGCTAACCTACTTATCCGATTTTGTTGATATTTGGAACGCAGTAAACTTTAACCCCAAGGATGGCTATAGGCTACATCATATACCTTTTGTAGTGATAACTGACACCCAAGCGGGACCATCAGAAAAGATAGTCTGACTATGAATATGTAAAATGTAATATCGAATAGTTGCACCTCGATAGACTTATAACAAGCCTGTAAAACCTGGTTACTTAATCCTTACGAGGATTACACAAATACACATGCGAACGCTGTTGCTACACTAATTTAAAGTTTAGGGACCCAGGGATCCTTTGACCTCCAACGTTCCAATATTTGATTGGATCCCAAATTTATTAGATCAGGACTTGCGCCTTCGTGAATTTATTCAACATTCGACCTTAAGATCGATGTATAAGGTTCTATGTAAATACTTAGGTTTTTGTATTGAAATTTTTGTAAGCAGTAATATTAGCAATAAAGATTTATCTTGCCTCTATAAAAGATTGTTTATTTATTTCAGTTGCAAATTATCCTATTTAGTAGAGAGAAATAAGAACGTATGTAATTAAATATGTATTTAAAAAACATATAATTTGTCATAGGCATTGTCTGCCGACATGCTATCCCAAGACATTATAATGGGATTATATAGATAACTGTTTCCCGCAGCTCCGCCCGCGTGGATTTCGGTTATCGCAGCTATAAGCCTATGTAGGTACTTTCTCAGGCTGAAGACTATCTATATACAAAATTTCATTTAAATTGGTTCAGTAGTTTTGGCCTGAAAGCGCGACAGACAGACTGACAGACAAAGTTACTTTCGCATTTATAATATTAGTAAGGATAAAAAAATATTCGACACATATTTTCTTATTTTACTTAACCAAAACTCACACAGCGAAACTTTGATTTGTAATGTCGCATGACGACACAATTTTGTAGTCAAGGATGATGTCATTAGCCCCCACTCCTGAACTTTGCTTCTTTCTCCTTTACCTTTGTAAATAAAGAAACACTAAATAAGCAAACAATATGTGTCTAATATGGTTTTAATATCTAACTGACTTTTGGAGATCTAAATACATTTTGACTTTTCATCTTCATACCCAAACTTAAACCCCATTCTTGAACAATTCTACATTGCGTTCAAAATTAAGAAACTACAATTGTTAATATCGTCTCCAGTCTTTCGTCATAAAGTTATTTCAACTGTCTCGATAATTGAGGCGTTAGTAAAATAAACTGGTAGTTAGCAACAATCTTAATCGTCAAAGTTTGTAGTTAAGTTACCCTTCTATAACTTCAGGACAATTAAATGGTGCGTTACGTTTCAAACTTGTGCTTAGATTTTAATACACTTCTGGGCAATTGAATAAAGCTTTAAATTTTTTCTATGAAGGTAAAACTTGTTTAAAAAATACATCAGTTTTAATGTTTCTTGAATTTCTAAATTAAACCTATAACTAGCTGACGCCCACGGCTTTGCGCTTTAGTAATCATAAAATTTTGATCCCTATCGAGCGATGGAGAATTGCGACTACTCTTAAGATAGTATTTTAAATTGTGTGGTGTAAAAAAATAAAATAATGTGCTAGAAATGCCTTAACCCTCTAACTTATTTAAAATGATAAATTATATGAATAAACTAGCTGTCCCCCGCGACTTTGTCCACGTGTTTTAGTTTCAACGGTTTTTCATTTTTGCAACATTTTTCATTTATGTTCAGCTCCTTTTGGTCGCAGCGTAATGTTATATATCTTATAGCCTTCCTCAATAAATGGCCTATCCAAAACTAATTCAATTTTTCAATTTTTCAAAGGAGCGGAGCATAAATGAAAAATGTTGTAAAAATGAAAAACCGTTGAAACTAAAACTCGCGAACAAAGTCGCAGGGGACAGCTAGTATACTATAAAACCTTTCTCGAGAACCACTCTATCCATTGGTGAAAATAGTAGTAGTTTTTGAGTTTATCGCGAACACGCAGACGAACAGACGCGGCGGAGGACTTTATTTTATAATATGTAGTAATGATGTATTTTTTGTACCGTTTCTATGGCAGTATATTTATTCTATTAGGAAGAGTATTACAGTAAACGTAACGCTAAATATTTTAAGATTCTTAACTTTTTCTGCCGACTATACCAACACGCTTAAGCTGACCACTTAAGTATATGAGATATAACGACATAATTATTTTAATAATTAAATAACGATTAGAAGACAAAACATTGCTATAACTTGTGCAATATTTGTCGAATAAAAAGTAACGAATTAGGTTAATGGCACTAGTGGCGTGGTAGCGTCCAGTTTTGTCCCGGAATTTCCATGTATAAGAAGTTTAAAACTTTGGCATTGTATTTACATGAAAATAAAACAGAAAAACTGACTCTAATGCTTGTTAAGACGACAACCTGGCTGAAACGACAACCGAAAAGATTACAAAATATATTCCCGTCTCAGATAGGCATTCGCTCCATGCAAAATTACTTTTATTGCGAGACGGAGATCGAGACCGAGACCGAGGCCGAGAGCGAGACCGAGACAGATCGTAACCGAGACTGAGACCAAGACCGATACCGAAATCGAGATCCTTCAAAATCGAGTTCGCCATCGACCTAAATCTCGTTACCACCATTAGATTTTACAAATAAAAAATTGAGACCGGGACCGAGACCGAGACCAAGACCGAGAGATCGAGATCGAGACCAAAACCGAGAACAAGATCGGGACTTAGACCGCGATCGAGATCGTAACCAAGACTGAGACGCACACCGAGAGCGAGATCGAGACCGAGAGCGAGATCGAGACCGAGATCGAGATCCTCCGAGATCGAGATCGACCGAGATTTCAATACCGCCATTAGATGTTTCACATTAAAAAATATTGTGCGCTATATTGGGACTCCAGAATTTTTGCAGCCTCGTTTTTGTTTCTGTTTATTTTCTGGTTTTGTATTACTTTTTATCTATTTTGTCAATGAGAACAATAGCGACTTTATCTGCTAAGAAGGTTTTAGTAGATAGCAATTAAATATCATCGACGCGACGCGATCGGGGCTCACTCTTGACTCTTATTGAATTACTCGGATTTTCTATTTTATGTTGATTGCCATTTCTGTTGCTCTGGCAAATGTGTAAGCCTTGGTTAAGAGTATACTGCTTTATCGTAGTTACTGCAATATACTATGAGGTTTTAAGGTGATGGTTGATATTCCAATGTGATGGGGATGACAAAGTTACGATTACCAAGAGATTTATGATCTACTATCTGTCCCCCGCGACTTTGTGCGCGTGTTTTAGTATCAACGGTTTTTCATTTTTGCAACACTTTTCATTAGTGTCCGCTCCTTTTGATCGCAGCGTTATGTTATGTAACTTATGGCCTTCCTCAATAAATGGGCTATCAGCGGGTTCAAACAAACAAACAAACTCTTCAGCTTTATATATTAGTATACATTGAGCGCTAATAACCTAATTTCAAAACTATACCTAACGCTCTAATTCATATGCTCTTCAAACACAAATTCAAATTAAGATCATTTACTCAGACGATAAAAAGAAGTTGGGGGTCAATTACCAAGACCGGGCTTCAATTGTCAAAGCGATTGAACAAAGAGTCTAATACAAAGGAGGATCGCATAAATCAGTTCCGTTCATTGTGGTCGCATAGCTTACGTAATTTATCGATCGCTTATAGAATATGACGCTAATTAACGGTAGCTATAATTAAATCATTAAGGAATTTCATAATGTCAGTAAGTGATGATCGTTTGTTAGTTAATTATAGTTTGCAATTTATGTAATAAAGAGTGTATTTATAAGTATTCAGTTGGACACTATTTTCAAAAGTTATGTATTAGTTAGTTAGTGGCAGCGTTCATTGCTATTTACCTTTACTGCGTTCGCAATTTGCCAAACATGTAAACAAACACGAGTTTAGGAAAAACAACTGTAGTGCTACTAAAGTTTAGTTTCCGCTACAACTTCATATTTTTTTAATAATTTTTCATAAGTATATAGATTACAATATGCAAAAAATAATTAAAATAAACATAAGCGACAGCTGTATAAGCGAGCAGCTCAATCCCAGGCATTTTTTATAATTTTATTATTTTTTTTTAATCTTTTATTTTAGGGGCTTTTATTCTTAGAACATGCCAGCCCATTTTTTTAATTTTTTTTAGGTACTTACTCAGTAGGTAACACTTGGAAACACTGTTCTACAGTAAGTAGATGCACCTTTACGATGCACAAAACGTAAATAATGCAAACCTTCTTCTTCTATTTTATAAAAAAATTGCAGTGGCGTGCATACCATATTGACAATTAGGCCGTGTCTACCTCCTAAGATCAACTAACTATACTTAATTATTACGATATAATAAATGTAATAAATCAGTAAACACCCATCATACTTATTAATTAAATTAAACGATTTTGGCGTATTCATATACGCACGCACACTTTATAATAAGCTTTATTTTTTTCTAATTAAAATACGGTGAAAGCAAAATTCTCTGTTTAACATGCACAGCGCCCTGACATTCGACCTTCGCAATTTCCTAGACCAATGTAGGCATGCCTACTCGGGAAGCAAAGGTATTGACCATACTGCTCAACAAATAAAAAGTACTCAAATTTCAGATATTACTATATTATTTTTAATATACCTAACCAATATTATAAAATGCTAATAACTTGTAAATTAAATATACAATTTTTTAAGTTAACAACTTCTTAATTAGTAATATAAACTTGTTTTAATTGCAATAAATATTTTGTTTTCTTTTATCTGTTGCAACTTGGCTTATCTTTTCGATATTTATAATCTGTTGTAGTTTTTTCTCGAATAGCGCGCGCGTTGTTTGTATTATTTTCGTAATTATTCGTTTTGTCATTTGTTGTGGTTTTGTGAAGTTACTGTAGTGTTATAAATCTAAATTGTTGTGTCTGTATAAACATGGAAAAATTACAGTGCGTAGTTTGTAGCAAAAATACAATCTGTATTGATAAATTACGTGCAAAACCCTTCAAGTAGTAGTAGTAATAAGTTTTCATTTGTTGACAAAACATATTAAAGTAGTAGTTTTGTAGGCTAACACCCAAAACACAGAAGAAAATAAAAAAAAGTGAGTAGTAAATAGTTTTTTACATTTGTTTTGTTGTTTTTTGAAGTAATATGCGTTTTTTGCCCAATGTTTGCCTATCTGGTCGGAAAACCAATGCACACCACTGATAAGTAGGTATGTATAAGTATATATATGTTCGCCAGATCATTAGTGTCGTCTGTCTGGTGGTAATGAGGCTTCTATTGTCACCGTGGAGGCTTCAGCGCGATTGTGACTAACCTCGTTTGAGGGAAAAAAGTTCTGAAGACAGTGGCTTAATGTAAGTATATATTTATTTTGATTATTGTTAAAAAATAATTATGCAAAAATAGCAAGTAAAATCACTTTGTCAAATGTGGGTAGGTAGATAATACAGTGGAAACTCGATTAATGGCCTGTTTCTATGTTCAAAAAATTATTACTGGTTACGGACGGAAGTTTTTTTTTCTTTTTGCTTAGAAAATTCTACCGTTCGTTAACAAAACGAATTGTTTTTTGAATATAGGAACCGGGTATAACCGGAATAATTGTTGTCGTTAGGAATTCGGATAATCGAAAATCCGGATAATCGAATGTACGAAGAAAAGCGGGTTTTGTGCATATTTAGTACAAACATACATAATGTTTTCAAACGTGACACTTTTATCGCCCCCGTATTAGTACTTTTTTTTCTCATTTACCACTTCAAGAAAATAGTTGTCGTCTAACGATGATGACGACATTCTCAAGTCGGTGCCACGCTACAACTGTGCTTCCGATGCGCATATAGAATACATTTGTAGCAAGCTAAATCGTAGCGCAATGATTGCGGCGACGGAAATGTAGGTACGATGTGTGTGAAATGTGGCGCTAGTGTGCGGCCTGCCATATGTGTATATAAAAACAACAAATATATATCAACGAAAATCAATGTTTAAGTATTAAAAAATTATTAAGAGATACATTTTCAATCAAACGATGTATGCACTTATGTACATACATACATATTTTCTAAGATTACACACACATACTAAATTACTGCAGCCCTAATCATGAAATAAAATATTTAGAGACGTATAATTTGTTAAAAATATGTATTTGGTAATTGGAATTCTCTTTTCCCTATGTTTTTTATTTTTACATCACATAGATTATTAAAAAAATATTAGACACGTATTTTATCTTTATTTTCATAAACAAACAATGAGGAAGATACAGTGAATTGAATTGTCGCGTGACGCCACTTGTAGCTACAATTTTAAAGCGCTTTAACTTTGTTATTTTTCATTGATTTGTTGAAAGAAAAAATACGAGTTTTTTTCTGTATGTTGTGTACAAAATAGACATTTCCTTTTCATAGTCCGCACCCCTATTGCAAAAAGGGAAGGGAGAAGAAAAAGAAGGCTTTATTTTATACGGGAAGTATATTCTTCTTTTAGCCAAAATTAGGTTTTCAATTCACTGTTTTTGCTCCAACAGCTATTTGCTCTAAACTCATTTTAAGCAAGTAAGCTCAATGTGAAAGTAATTAAACTCAATCAAAGTTTACTCAACCATTTCATCTGTGTTCCATTCAATTAAATTTATCATAAATCAAATTGTAAACGAAACAATGGCGCGACATTTGACAGTAATTTCAGATTATTAATGATTATTATAACTTGTTGTGACTTGATCGAGGTCGCCATGCGATGTTGCTATTAGGTCTGTGCGTACTTAATGACTTCATAGTTAATAGCTTATATAGGGAATTTAATTAGATTTGTTTGTTCCACACATATTTATAGTGAAAACGGTAATGATTTCATCGATTTCACTTGACAGGTTAGATTTTGTTAAATTTAATATTTTTGAGGTAAAATTTATCGCGCTTGATTTAGGGAGTAAGGTGGTGAATGCGTGACGAGAGCGTTACGAAAAGTGTGATCGGGTGAGTGAGGCGAACGGAACTTGAGAGGGAGATATAAATAAGTGAAGATAGGAAGATAGAGAGTTACGTTTCGAATATTACTGTAAAGGGCAAGAGAGAGGTGCGAGCTCACATTTCCTTTCTCTCTTTCTCTCATAGTTACGTTTTTACTTCAGTCGATTAGTCAAAACTAAAATCGTTTTTTTTTTTATTTAATTTGTAAGTAATCGGTCCAGGCTGTGATTTGTTGTATCAAAATAAGAATAAATCATTTTTGACGTGACAACGTCTTATAAATTGGTTTGCCGGGTGACACTTCAAGAAACTGGGTAACGCTCCGCTCACGTTATGCGCTCACAATGAGAGCGAGTGAGAGGCACGCGTCCCTTCCACTCGGGCATGGTTAGCCCGCCTAAGAGCGAGAGAGACAGACATTGACATTGACAGTCGTTGTCACGTAAAACTTTCGCCCGTATACCGACTTTACAGGCAACCAATTTTTCTTTAGTTTTGCTTTTCGGTAATCACTGCTTTATCTATTTAAATATATATAAATTAATTTCAGTTCCCTTGTTATGCCATAACTTCCAACAATATAAATAAAAAACTAAAAAAAGTGTAATTGTTTCACAATTATCTGCAATAAGTTTACTTAACAATGTAGAAAAACACTTTTCTACATTGTCTCGGGTCTGGGTATTTGTGGTACCTTCGTTCCCTCTGATATAACACAAGTGATATAGCTACATACTTTGGGTTCAGAGCAATGTATATGGTGTTGTCCACTTTTTTTCTGAACGCTGAAATTTTTTACTTAAAATAGTTATTTAAGTGTTTTTTTTTGTAGTCAGTATTACGTTACCCAAATTTTACGTTTGTTGCCTCTTCTCTCCACGAAATTATGAAGAGAATGTTCACGTGAACATTTGCGTCAATAGTCCAGTCATTTAAGCTTAAATTAGGTAAGAATCTCGGAATTCGAGATACCCAGCTGTAAGTCTGTAAATACTTGTATATTGACACCCTAAAACTTGTCTCAAAACCTACATATGGTAGGGTGTGCGCAACTATTAAATTTCAAGGTCAAAGGTCACACAAATCGGTTTTTTGTAAATATTTTAATTCGTATGGGTTTTTTGCTATTTGTATTTATTATCAATATTGTAGAATACAAAATTCTCTACAAATTTTGTTTAATTTTTTTTTTATACGGTGAACCGTTTTCGAGATAGAGGGCGGAGAGCAATCAACATTTCAAACGTGTATATTATCAAGTTCAAACTTGGTTAGGGCATGATTTGAAACCCCAGGTATGGGGTTGGGCAATGCGAAACGATTTTCTGGAGCCTATCATGACAATTTTACCACCTGCTCTAGAAGATTTGCTAAATACAATTTTCTGCAACTGCAAGAGTGGATGTGGTTCGCGATGCGGATGCAGGAAAGCGGGCTTGCAATGCTCTTTAGCTTGTCGCCAAGCGGCAAGCTTGTCTCAATGCTCTACCATATCAGAGCGACATTAAGAAGATGGAACCTTTGACCCCGAAATCATGGAAGAACTTGAGACAAATGTGGTTGAAGACGATAATGAAGACCAGTTTGAAATTTACCAGCAGGCGGAAGACGACGATGAAGAGGAAGAAGATGATTAAAATTATAAATTGTGGTTTTTGTACCCTTTATTCCATTCTTTTACTTTTAATAAAAATAAATGTATTAAATGATATTTTTTAATAAAAAGATTAATTTATAATTTATTTATTTTTTTCATCATGTAAGAAGTTATTAATATTTATTAGGTTAAAATTCAGATATAATTCCTATATTTTCATTAACAATTCTGCAATTACATGGGCAGGTAAGTGTTGTTAAATAAATTAATACTGAACAAAAAGTGGATAGGCTAGGAAAAAAATGATAAAATATAATATAATAGTTAATAAAAATTGACAAATATTTATAACCATTGTTTTATTGATAGTCCATCAACTATATATTGCGCGTTTTCGACCGGAGGCACCGGTTGACCTGAAATGATGCTGTGACCGCGCGCTTTCCGCCCTCTATCTCGAAAACGGTTCACCGTATAAGAAAACTTTTTAAACAAAATTTGTAGAGAATTTTTAATTCTACAATATTGATATTAAATTCAAATAGCAAAAAACCCATAAGAAATGAGATATTTACAAAAAACCGTTTTTTTGTGACCTTTGACCTTGAAATTTAATAGTTGCGCACACCCTACCATATGTAGGTTTTGAGACAACTTTTAGGGTGTCAATATACAAGTATTTACAAACTTACAGCTGGGTATCTCGAATTCCGAGGTGAACTTACTATAATGACTGGACTACAAAGATACTTCATCGTTGAACTCGAATACCAAAATTGACAAGTGTAATTAATTAATATGTGGTAGGTGTCAGACAAACCTCTGCTACACAGTAAGCGTAGACGAAGCGGATTAAATAAATGGCATTTGTTTTTTATAAGGATAGTAGTACGAAAGGCTTTTACTATCTATAAAAAAAACACAGGACCTAGAAAGTTTATTTTTAATTCATATCAGTCATAAAAGGTAGGCATGATATAACGATGAGAAAGACAACATTCTGCATGCTTCTAGCGTCTATCTAATCTCACACAAGTTAGACATACTGTTGTTTTGTTTTTGAAGTAAAACTTTTTTACGCTTCAGGAGTAAGCTAGTGAATGCGTTAGCAAAGAGTGTATTAGGGCAAGGCCAACGAATTACGAAAACTTTAATTGCACGATTATTATTATTATTACGATATTGCACGATGGAGATTGAGAACAGCGCCATCTGTTCGTAAAAAACACTATAATTACAAATTTTTTTTCATGCCAAATTGCCAGTTTACGAAGGAACTCTATGCTAGAGTAGAAGGAGTAGGAGGAGGAGGAGCAGTTTTGTATATAAAGAAGTTTTACTTCAGTCGTGTGGTCTAAAGCACACTACTTTTTTTGCGCATTTTTTTTTTGGAAACAGAGATTTAATAGAATATGTAAAATAGAGTAAACAATACATAATCCAAAACAGTTTTCCCATTAAATTTAAACATTTGCACCAAACTGGAAATTAAATCAAACCGGATAATAAACAAAAAAAAAAGTGGTTTTTAAGTCTAAAAATATCTCTATTAATAAAATATACTGACCTTGATACTTACCTTAACTTATAAGCTACAGTTCCTTCTAAGGATGCTACAAACTTAGAACCGTATATTTCTCGGTCCGCTTACTGTATTACCTAGCCTTACAGCTCAATGTG
Organism: Diachrysia chrysitis; assembly: GCA_932294365.1. Taxonomy (NCBI): domain Eukaryota; kingdom Metazoa; phylum Arthropoda; class Insecta; order Lepidoptera; family Noctuidae; genus Diachrysia; species Diachrysia chrysitis. The sequence continues at coordinate 9,741,959 of OW028661.1, forward strand.
AGTGCGGCGTCAGAGACATTGATCGATGACCTACAACAGAGAAACTCAGCACTATCGTCTGAGTACGTTTAACATTCTTTCTGAAGATATGCCGTGAGTTTATGAGACGTTTTATATAGGTTAGGAATGTGGTGGTTGAATTAAAAACTATTGTTAAATGGGTTTTAGCTTAGATATTTTATCCTTAAATTATAAATATGTCTAGATGCACTGTCAAAGCTAGGGACGCGTCTTGCTTGTATTTATGATAAAATTTTATTTTATTTTATTGCATATTTAAATGACCCTTATTCTTCATGTTATAAAAAGGAAGTTGCTCAGAGGTTTTTTATTTATTTAAATATTTTTGCTTCTGATTTACATTTTTTTTGCGGAAAACACTTGTTCCAACTCTGACATTGGCAGAATCGCTGTCACCCCTCTCATTCTGCCATTAACATAAAAAATTTATACATGGTAAAAGTTGGTAATGTCGGTAATTGACGTGTAATAAAATTTGGGTTTCCAAGAGGTTATTTATAACTATTTCATATTAACCGAATCTTTATTCTGATCTAGAAATCCAGAACTGTCCCATTGCAAAGAAAACTTAAAAGATATGTCATATTTTATGAAACAAACCCATTTCATCTGTCATTTCAGTTTTCAGTCAACCACAGAGTACTTTTATCAGTCAACCTTCAATAAGCATATTGTTATTTTGTTGCTGTCGCCTACAGTCGAATGTATGATAAAATAAGTGTAAAACAAGAAAGCTTTTATTTATTTATTACGGGAAAACAAACATATACATATAACACATTATTTCTTAATAATAAATAATTACGAATACTTATGTAACTATAAATGTATCTCACGTTATCCACATCTTGTAGTAAAAGTATTTTTCAAAATTTGGAAATTAAATAGTTGAAACAACAAATATTTTCTATATATTTTCAAGAAATATTTTCAATTACAAGCTTTTAACATTTTATATGTCTTTTGCAACAATTACGCATTATAAATCATATTAAAACGTCTTAAAATCAAACTTAGAAAACTGTTTACCAAACAAACCGCCAAAATTATCTCACTCTTATTTAATGCGAGATTAAAATCTTCGCTAAAGTTTTACGTCACAGAATAGGCCCGTAGTCCGAGTTTACTGTTTTTATTGAGAAAACATAGGAAACAAACACAATTAGCCGTGTTTACTCTTTGCATTGCCCCGGATTGCCCGGTTTGCCCCACATTGGGTAGACTGGCCAGCTGTCTGTGCTTTCAGTTTAAAAAAAAAATCATTGTTAGTAAAATGCTGACTTGCAATTGTTTTTATAAGACAGGATACTTAAGTACGCGTTTTCAAAATTGCTACGCATAGAATCGAACTACTAACATTGACACGGGTCACACACACGATGTGTAGGCATGGTTTGCTGCGGTTTTTATTATAAAGTGAACTAATTTTGATACTGAAATAAAACTACATTTGAACGGATTTTATCGCGGTTGTTTTTAGATTTTAGTTAAAGTAGTTTTGGTTGGTTAGTTTTACTGGGCTGTTTCTCGCACTTAGCTTCTTGATTGGGCCAACTCTAAAGTAGTTTTATTTCAATGTCTAATCGATGAATATCGATAGATTATTCCTCATAAGTGATCCTAAATAAATTTCATCAAATTCTATTCAGAAGTTATTTTTACAATCAATCATAGAAAAACAATATTTAAAATTAAAATTAATATTATTTATTTATTTATTTACTTAAATCTATCATTACAGGCATGCCTAATGCAACAGACAAGTGACTTACTTAACTAAATAGTTAAATTAACATTAACATTACATATAAATTAACATCCATCTTTTATCTATGTAGGTACCTATCTAACTATATATTTTTTCAATATATAATTTTTTACTTAAATACTAACACAAAATAATATATAGTAATTCTATTAAGTAACACTTATTTTTCACTCACTTCTAATCAAACCTAATTAAATTAATTATAAATAAATTATTAGGATCAAATACTCAGATTTTAAATCAAATTAATGACAATTTGACTCATAAAATCATAAGCTGATGAACCTAAACTGTCTTTAAAAGGATAAATCTTAGAATTTCGAGAAGGAAACTCAATTTGTAGTTTGCACCTATTAAGAAAATATCTGCTAACTTTTATCCGTGAAAACTTGGAAATGTTGTTTTGAGTTTCAAGTTTATTTCACTGGTTAGTTAAACACTATTACTTAGGTATATTTCATTTCTTTACGTTAAGATTAAATATTTATTTTAAATTAGTTAGTTTTAATCTTCCACCTAATCTTTAGCACAAGTCAGTTGGGTTTTGGTTTAAATAAGAAACTTTATTCTCAATCCTTACTAATATCATAAATGCGAAAGTAACTCTGTCTGTTTGTCTGTCACGCCAAAACTACTGAAGCGATTTAAATGAAATGTGGTACACAGATAGTCTAGAGCCTGGGAAATGACAAAGGCTACTTTTTGCCGCGATAACCGACATCCACGAGGGCGGAGCCGCGGTAAACAGCTAGTAAAAACATACATGTTACTTACTTGAGAAGAATACCTACCAATCTTAATTGAGTTATAAATTTGCCATCATCAGTAATAGTTACCCTTTCGATGCATTTATTACTGCGTTTGCTCTGCAGTTAGATATTCTTAAAGCTGAGTTTTTAATACCAATTTTTTTTTTTAATGCACAGTTTCATGTGTCCATAGGTTTACGCAATTGCTAAGGTTAGGTATCACAAACAATGTTTAGAAATCAAATACAAAAACTCTGAGCTTTATAAGAACTAAGAACATTAACATTGAACAATATACAAACTCTTAAAAGATTAAAATAAACAAGTTTTATTTATTCCAGAAACTCAGTACCTATTATGGCAATTAAATAATAATTACATATTTAAGTGAATCTAGCACCTATATCTAGGTTATGCCTGTATTTCGGTTACCAGGGCCAAATCCCACAACCTTTTTTAAATTAGATATTAAACACATTAATTTTACTTTAATAGGATTAAAACTACGAAACTATTTTTAGCCGAGGGAAAAAATATCAAGACGTTTTAAATGTATATTTATTTATGCAAGCAAGCAATTTGACATCTCTACAAGGTTTCCTAGTAACACAGAAAGATCAATTCGTACCGAGACATCAATCGTGCCACCCCTGTGACGAATGTCAGACATAAAATACTCCTAACGATCTATTGTATTGTGTTGTATAACTTAGAGGAATAAATAATTAAACTATAGAGTGCGCATATCGAGTATGAACTGTTGGCACTAGTAAGAACATGTAGAATCGTAAAATTACTTTTAAAACAGAGCGCACCGTTTTATTAAAACTATCTTAAAACCTAATATTACAATAATAATATCGGAACCGTCGATATTTTCGCATAAACGTCTGTTGTTGCACGGAAAATCACATAAATCAGTAAACGCGCGTAGTACATTTAGCTAAAAATGTGCTTACGCTTGGCATAAGGGGCTACTAGCTATGTGATAAAAGACGTTTAAAATGTCAAGTGGTAGGCTTAGTTTTATAATAGGTAAGGCTTAGGAATAGAAGGAGCATTGCAATTTGAAACGTCATAATTATAGCATTATCTACTGAAGAAAACGTTTTGAATTTTACAAATGGTTGAAGAATCTTTTAGTTAATTATCTAGGAATATTTTGTTTTTTAAAGAGGGAGGGGCTCGTGGCTAAGTGTTAGCCGTACGGGAGGTTTATAAATGGCTGACCATTTGTCTACATACCGTCAACTTTTTCCCCACCGTCATACGTTGATCTTCGACAGTCGTTAAGTCATTACAATTCTGACAACCAGTCTTACCCTGAGATACTGTATTACCCAGTGAAATGGGTTGTGGAGGTCAGATAGACAGTCGCTCCATGTAAAATACAGTATTCAGCTGAATCCGGTAAGACTGGATACTGACCACATAGCTTGGAAAAAGGATTGGCAGAAGAAATAACATTAACATTAAAATACTTAATATTCTTTGTTTTGTGTTTACAGTTTTCTTTTGTTAATTTCATTTCAAAATACGTTGTCTTCTTGCGTAGCATCCAATTAAGTAAGTTAAGTATGTACGAAAAACTTTGAGGGTTATATCATTAACTTTGTCGAACTCCTGCAAATTTTAAGACATGTGCTGACGGCTACTGTTTTAATTAGTCATTAAAAGTCAAAGTTCATTTTGTAGAAAAGTTTGATGTGTGTTTATGTGGATACTTTGTTTGAAACGTTGTTAGGTGTAAGAACATTTTAATATGATGCATTTTGAGATAATAGATTTTTAAAGTATAGGATAGCATAACTGGAATATAAACTTCTATAATAAATTCAGGTATAAGCGTACTTGTGCGTGATGAATTGCAATGCATTGCCACGCACCAACACAACACGCGGATGACGTAGCACGGCGGTTCAGGTTTAGTCAGTAAGAGTCTGACACTACCCGTTCGCTCCCCCGAGTGAGCGGGTGTCCATGAGGATTCCCCCGCTCAAACAAAAAAAAAATACAAAAAAGGTATAAGCGTACTTCTGCCTAGCCTTTTCCCAAGCTATCTTGTAACTTATTTTCTCAATACTTTCTGATTAAACAGAAAATCTAGTGCAAAACGTTTGACAGCTCTAAGCAGGCCTAACGTATGACGGTGCTATCCCTTGAGGGTAATTTTTGTGAACTTAGGACCTATAAATAAGGAAGTCGTCTATTTATTTACTCTTACTTAACCTTGCTGGGTGTGGTTGTGACAAACCTATAATTAAGTGTTAGTTATTTGGCAGTTAATAATGAAAGCTTTAGTTTGTGTATTTATTTGAATATTATGTTCAATTACATGACCTACATTATTATTTGTATAATTTTATAATCTATACATATAATAAATCTGTAGAAGTGAAAATTCTGTACATTGAAAATATTAAAAAAATAAATGGCAGGGGGTGTTACTAGAACGAGACCGAACCCAAAAATGTGATTAAAAAAATTTTTGTCTGTCAGTCTGTCTGTCTGTTTGTTCAGCCATCACGCAAAAACTACCGGTTCGATTACCATGAAAGTTGGTATACTTATTCTTTAATATTCTGGGCACCTGACTGGGTACTTTTTATCCCGGAAAAGTATATACAATATAAAACAAACTTAATTTTGCGGTTCGATCCCTAGACCCGATTACTGTACCAACCGCAAATAATAAGTTTGTCGTAGGTTACGTCGCCCGGCCGCAGTGGAGTTCAGTTGGCGCTGCGCCCCAATTTATGCTGTAAATGAAGTGCCGAATTAAAGTCCGGTGAAGCAGTCAAAGCCTGCGCTCAGGCTAACTGAGTAAATCTCTTCAAAAAAAAAAAAAAGTAGTGCCGTACGTTGAATTTTGCTTGCACCGTTCGCAGCACACGCGTGGCGCGCGGCGGCCATGGATCGCTACCGTATATAAGAACGGCCTCTGAGCGCGCGAGCATTAAAAGTCCGGTGAAGCAGTCAAAGCCTGCGCTCAGGCTAACTGCAGTAGACCGCTTCCAAAAACGCGCGTGCATCATACATTTTTTGAACTTTGATTTGAACGGACGTGTCGAGTGGCGAGCGTTCGGTCTTATTAGCATTCTATAAATTGTATGTTTTAAATACTTGCAACTCTAAACCGTGCTTTTCAGCGCGACCTTTTTATTCCTTTTAGTTTTTATTAAGTACAGTTTAAGTTAGAGTTATTTAGGTTTATTTTTATAAGTCGTAGGCATAGATTTTAATTTTAAAGTATATATATGTAGTATATTTGATAGTGTACGTTATTTTATGTGTGACTGTAGGTTATTTTATAATACTGTTAGGTAAGATTAGTCATTACAGATATAAGTTTTTAGGGATATTGCTTATTTATTGGGTTTAGATTTGTTATCGGTAGGTGTTTTATTTTCTGTTATTGAGTTTTTTTTAACTAGGTAGGTACTTAGGTTTTTTAATAAGGCGTAGACCGTATAGATTTTAAGTATAGGTAGTAGTAGTGTGTAACGTAGGTTATTTTTAGTACTTACTCTTAGGTAGTAGGACTCTGAGAGACATCAGGCTCATTGACCAACCCATGGGTGGTATTACAGTAGTTTTTGTGGTGATTTTAGGCAAATTGGGCGAGCTGACGAAATCAGAGCTTGCCTAAAAAGGTCAAGTTTATGGCCTCATATTGTATCCATGCATTTAACAAAATATATGCGGGTGAGACTTGGAGATGACCCACATGCACAGCATTTTTCTGATTTATTATTAAAAATAGGCGACGGAACTTATCCAAATGATGAAGGAAAATTGCTTTTAAATGATAGATTATGTTGTACGGTTTCGTCCGTGCAGGAGCTAATATTTTCAGTGTACGGCGACATAAGTAATATAACACATCAGCACAATACTTGGTTATGTAAAAGGTCTATTTTAACTCCTCGAAATGATCAAGCATGTGCAATAAATAATGAAATACTGTCGCTTATTCAAGGAGAAAGTCGAGAGTATATCTCTATCAACAGAATGATTTGATCAAGAAGAATCCACTAATTTATCCAATAGAATTTTTGAATTCATTAAATGTTCCTGGACTTCCCTAACATACAATTAAGTAAAAAATCGGTGTAATTTAAGTCCTCCTAAACTGTGCAATGGTACTCGATTAAAAGTCTTAAATCTACAACCTAACATAATTGAGGCAGAAATTTTAAACGGTTGTGGTGCCGGGGAAAGTGTTTTGCTTCCTAGAATTCCTTTGATTCCGAAAAATTTTCCATTCCAGTTTAAGAGAGTACAGTTTCCAAAAGGTTTATGTTACGCCATGACAATAAATAAGGCACAGGGTCAGACTCTAGGCGTTGCTGGCGTCGATCTTACCGTGAGTTGTTTTTCACATCAGCTCAGTTTTACGTCGCTCTGTCCCGTGTGAGCAGTCCAAGAAACCTTTATGTTCATATTCCGGACGGGCTCACTGACAATGTCGTGTATACTGAAGCTCTCAATTAATGTCGTACGGTGACTATCTGTCGTTACTATTATCTTTGTGAGCATTCGTTGTAATGAACGTCAGCTTCGCTATTGGATATCCTGCTAAAAAGGCACCAAAGTAGAAATCTACAGAACGCAAGCGATGCTTCGAGCAAAGATATCATTTACCCTCTTAATCACCGCTAATGAGACACAATTGGTTTTCTATTGTAATTAGCCACAAGAGAAGGCCCAAAAGTATTAATACCGGTATGCTCCATAACGTTCTACACAAATAGCACTTTACACAAAAAACTCATTGATAAGTTTCGACATCCACGCGAACGAAGTCGCAGGCACAGCTAGTATATAATATGATAATAAATACACTTAAATTTAAGTCGTTCCATATCTTTACTTATACATCATTTTATGTTCCTAATACACGCTACACCATGTAACAATAGCAATGAGCACACTCGCAGTGAGTGTTGCTCGCGCCGGCGTAAATCTTAGCGGGCACTCGACGCCTCGGCTGCAGTGTGGTAGGTAAGTGTTTTGGTGGTTTATATTTATTTGTTTAGTTTCAACAGTATTATAAAATGCTGACTCTGTCACTTTTAGACGTCTTAAAGTAAAATTGCATTTAAGTATTCGAAGAAAAAAGGGAGTTTCTTTATTAAGTTCACTTAAAATACACTCAACACTTTTTTTGAGTATAAAAAGCTAAGCCATTAATTTAGTTTGTTTTAAGTACAGTTATCAACCGAGCTAACCGAAGTAGAACTTATTAACAAAACATATGCGATGCGATATTCTGTCAACTGATATTGTTTAAACAAAAAATTACATTATTTTTATCGTTTACGTCTAGTAAGAGCGATTCCTATAGTTTTAAAACACATAAAAAAACCTTAACAACAAATAAATATTTGTTATCCTCCCATATACTTACCATTATGCTTTTAGATGCTCCCGGCACCGGAAATGACGCTACTGGCAGCCCTCGCCATCTGCCATGAACGTTTTCCACTAACCAAAGGGGACGAACTCAGGCGCTAATTTTAAGCTCTTTTACGCACCAGCGGTTAACCGCACCGCGCGGCTGGCCGCTTTTTCCAGTTTAGTATGCAACCATTTATTGTGATCACAAGCGGTCAAAAAGAGGTTGTATACTAAACTGGAAAAAGCGGCCAGCCGCGCAGTGCGGCAGCTGCTAGTGGGGTTTCTGAAAGCCTGATCAACGCAACACTTAGCTGTTAATCACCTGTCAAACCTAATGTTAAGCGCTGTGATTGGTTAGTCTTTTAGTCAACTAATCACAGTCGTGATTAGTTGATTTGACAACAGACTAAATTGATTGGCATTTTAGAAACCGGGGGTTAGACTTTTTAAGTTCCATTTAAACCGTTTTTTTGAAGGTTGAACTGAGGAGCGTTGAACATTTTGGTTGTGTTTTGTTTTCTAAAAACAATGCAAGGAAAATGTTTCTCAGCATAAATTACCTGTTTTTTGTTAGGCGTCGGTAAGAGTGTCTTTTCTTTTTATCACTTTCCTTCTTATCAGCGCTTTCTCAAAAATTAATTTGTTGTTTTATTAAATTAAATTTAATAATTTGCTTAGTTTATTCGGGCTTTTTTAGTTTATACTTTTTTATTCTTATATATATATATATTTTATACAAAACCTATTTAAGCTGATCCAAGTTCGTGCCTGTAGCCTATCTGTTTATCGATTCCTACCCGGAATCAGATATATTATGCGCTTACATTTTTTAGGCGGAATTATCCGTATTCAGTTGTTGACGTATCTGTAACAAGTATATTGATTTAATTTACACGTAATAAATTGTTTCCTTTTTTGACTTTTATTTTGTAACTGGAATAACATCATCATTTTTATCATTTTTAACATCATCCTATTTTTTTTGAGCTCGCCGGAATCGACATTCCAGATTTTCGTTATCAACATCTTGGGCTATTCATTTGCTACCATAGGGATAGCAAATGACTAGCATTCTTATTGTTTGTTAGTCCTGCATGTTTTTTTCAAGACGTAAGTCCTAGATGCAATTTTAAAACCCAACCTCTAGAGAAGAAAATGTGAAATTGCCGACCTCTCCCCTTGCAATGTCATTGTGTCCCGTCCAGTTCCATTTCAGCTTAGTAATTGCGGTCCATCGTTCAACTTTGGTTCGTTTTCGGATTTCTCTTTTAGATTTAGTCTTGAGGCTAACTACGTACGGATACCTAGGTAATTAAGTGCCAAGTTCTAAAACTTGGCACTTTTAAAAATATTCGCTCATAACAATATTTTACAAATATTGTTATTTAACATTGTTGAGAATTTATTAATTTTCAATCTAATTTTTTGCTTATCAAATCAGTTGGGAAATTACACATATTATTATGTTATACGGTTTGTATACTATACAATCATACTTCCATGGAAATAGCATATTATGGATACGTGCCACAAGTACCTAATGATTTCAATTGATATTTTTTCTTCCTACATGTAGAGACAATCCGACACACCCAAAATGGCGTCGTTTGAGTCCAACACAAGTAACTGAAGATCGTTAGCAGTAAATTGTACAATCTACAAGTTCGTGGTAACAAAAAATCTTGCGAAAAACCACCTTATTTAATTGTAATACAGACCATCGTTTTTTAAGAAATACAACTGCGTGCAGACGAGTGTACGTTCCAATTTCTATTACAATAAAAATAAGATTTTATGTCAGAACCACTTGGGCAGAAAATTCAGTGAAACTTCAACTCTGTTATGAACTTAGATTGTTAGTTTGCTACAGTACTTCTGATATAAAGTTTTTTATTAGACTAGGTGTAAAAAACTTGGTAGAGCTTACTAACTTTACAACGAAAGATATTAGGTGCACTAAGTTTACGACTACAAAAATATGGCGTGTGAATAATATTTTCAAGTGATGGCACTAAAATACGTCAGGAATTAACATTCACAGCAATTCTTGGTGAATAATTTGGTTGTCAGTCCAATTCTGTGACACTTGCATTTTATGGTGATTTGATTAAATATTTTCAAGGAATTGTCGTAAGATAAGAGACAGGAACCCTAGCCCATGTAGCCAAGTGACATTTCTATAAGCGATAACGATGATAATAATCGCTTAAATGGAAGTGACAAGTCTAAGTCAAATGACTTAGACTTGTCATTTCCATACTTTTTAGCGATTGATCAGCGTTTAAGCTTGTAGAAATGTCACTTGGCTAGAGGAGTTGACAATTAAAAATAGTTGTAAATTATAATAAAAGTAAACATAAAGTAATAAAGATATTTTAGTACCTTACTAGTGGTGCCCCGCGGTTTCACCAGCGTAAGTGGTCCCTGTTCCTGTAAATCATCCTTTTTTCCTTGATTTTTTCTTATGTTTTATAGTTATTCTGCTATTCGGAGTGGAGACGAATCCAACAAATCAAAGATCATGAAAATCAGTCCACCCGTTCTTGAGTTATTAATGGTGTAACTAACCCGACTTTGTTTTATATATAGAAGATATTTTAAGCTGATGTTTAGAGTATGCTCTCAAAATGACGGGCTCTCAAAATTTTACTCAAAGCCGAGATTACAATACCTACTTGTGTACTTACCCACTTTGAAACATAAACTCGATAGAATCTTAATCTAACTTATATAATACTAGCTGATACCCTCGGCTCCGCCCGCGTGGATGTCGTTTATCGCGGCAAAAAGTAGCCATATCATTTTTCAGGCTCTAGACTCTCTGTGTACCAAATTTCTTTAAAATCGGTTCAATAGTTTTGGTGTGAAAGCGCTACAGCCAGACAGACAGGATTACTTCCGCATTTATAATATTAGTAAGGATTTTAATCAAACTTACGCTACATGATTAAAGTTATACAATAAAATGCAAAACAGATCTTTCTCGGCGCAGAAAAGCAGATATAATGATAGGATTAAAACAATAACTCTAGGGGTTGGTTCCGACACTTATATTAAACCCCTCCCTTCCTTTCCCCTCTTTTCCCCTCTAGTTACGAAACATTCAGAATAAATCTCGGATACGTAGTAATTACAACACTATCTCAGAGTAATAAGATCACTGCGGTTTAAAATGTGTGTTTATGTAACGGCTATACTGTTGTAAACGGCAATTACATTGCAATGTAGTATGCAGTGATACATATGAATTTTGTCACATACATACACACACCTAGGTGATTTCGAATTTGAGCTAGTCGATAATGTCTATAGTGAACGTTACATGACCTATTAACTATATTTTTTATTGCTTTGACATAGAACCTAGTTTTTTTTTATCATTTAGTGTTTATAGTCCTGAGTATTTGATATTAATTTCAGCTAATACCAGGAAAAAAATCCTGACGGACAAGAAAATTTCTTTTAAATAAATAAAAAAGTCTTTTAAATATTTTCTCCTTACTTTTTGAAGATAGGCTGTTGAAATCAGATGAAAGACAGATAGATACACATAAATATAAAGTCTTGTTACTCTACGCCATCTGAGAAGGAAACTATCGGACACTCTTTGACAGATAGGGTAACGATTTGTCTTGGTAACGTGTGTCATGAGATATATTGTTACTAAAGTAATATGAGAAAGGTTTGCCTTGAGGCTCAAGTTGGGAAAGTTTAGATGAAACAAATGTTGCGCGATTTTCTGTAATAATGTATAAAAATATATATATTATAATAAAGGAATCAATGTTTATGATTTACAAAAACAAAGCTAGAGGTAGTCGTAATGTTTGAGTTTCTAGTTTTAGAAGTACTCGATTTCTTTTTTACAAGACTAAGCAGAGCAGTGAGGCCTAGTTTAGCAAAAAAGTTAAATACATATTTCGTGTATCAATCAATGATATTATAATAGAAAAACGTAGGTACTTGAATATGCTTAAAGCTGTTTAATGAGAACCTACCTATGTGTTCATCCATAATTTAAAGACCAGTGAAGCAGTCAAAGCCTGCGCTCAGGTTAACTGCGTAAATCTCTTCAAAAAAATAACCTACCTATGTAGTTTATACGTGAAAAGTCAGTATGCACGTACATGTGGTGTCAACCAAGTTTTGGTAGGTAATTAAAAATATTCATCAAGCTGCGTTTTAATTTTATAATAACTTTCTTGAGGAGTATTCATTATTATTTAAAATTCTGGTGATCCCTAGAATGTACGTGAGTAAACCGTTTTATTTTAAATAATTTGCTTTTTAATTAGGGAAAGTCACATTAGTAACGTTTTAATTACATAAACCCTGAACTGAAATTTATTTGTGCCTTTCGGAAAACTTGCTAGCAGTAGTGGCAGTAGGTAGCTGGTAGGTAGTGTGTCCTCTATACCGCATTTATTAATTACAGTCAAAAGAAAGATCTCACAGATGACCGACCAATGCGAACGATGTCACGGGCACAGCTAGTATAAAAATTAGGCAGATACTATGTTTTATTTTCAACGGTTTTTCATTTTTGCAACATTATTCATTTATACTCCGCTTCTTTTGGTCGCAGTGTAATGTTATATAGCTTATAGCCTTTCTCAATAAATGGGCTATCCAACACTGAATGAGAATTTTTCAAATCGAACCAGTAGTTCCTAAGATTAGCGCGTTCAAACAAACTCTTCAGCTTTATGTGTTAGTATAAATTAGCAATCGAATTTGAGGGCTCGAAATCCTATTTAAGAAATTTAACTTACATACTTGTCCAATCTTTTGTAGAATTCATTAATACAACTTTACATTATTTCGTATACCAGCTCGATCAGATTTTGAACGTCGGTAACTATGCAGGTAACAAATATTGTGTATAATATAATTGGTATTAATAATAACTGTTCTGTGGGTTAGGAAAAAATTGTTACGAGCTTTAACTAGCCATCTGTTTGACCAGTGTAATGACAGCTAATCAAACCATTTTCGTTAAACTTATGAACTCTACATTATGTAACTACTAGCTGTTTCCCGCGGCTTCGCCCGCGTAGATGTTGGATATTGCGGAAGTAAAAAAAGTAACCTATGTCCTTTTTTAGGCTTTAAACTATCTGTGTACCAAACTTTAGTAAAATCGGTTCAGTAGTTTTGGCGTGAAAGCGCGACAGACAGACAGAGCTAATTTTGCATTTTTAATATTAGTAAGAATAACCTCTAACTTTACACCTACCAATCTCGCAAATCACCATAAAAACTTTTAACACGAACAAAGGCATAATCGAATCTAGTATTAAATAAACCCATTTTAATTTTCGTGCTCATCACTGCCTTTTAAACAAAAAGCAACCTAAACACTTACGAGATTAGGTGCATTATGGAATGGCGAAATGCCGCTCTTCAAAATATTCCGGACAGCATCACAGTTTAAAGTGGTACTCTACGCCTCAAATTAACGCGGAATACCAAACCTACATATATAATGGTTATGTATGTATTTAATAGTTCGGTGCTGTTTTTGGCAGTGAATAGCATTTTCTGCATTGTTTAAACGGCGAATTGTTTCGCTTTGTAAGGTATAAAGAAGTGTATAAAGTGGTATTTAATTCCTGAAGATTACTTTAAGTTAAAAGTACTCTGTATACTATCATAAAATGCTATCGTGATGACAAACAATTGATTAGTTCACACCTTTTAGCCGCCAAGTCCTAATAATAAACAAATGAATATTAATGTGACGCAAATTATCGGCGTTTTCAAATCGTCTTCGATTGCGCGCGCTCTTCGAATTGGGTCAATGGTATTCAAGACATCACATCCTTGCTTTTGGCTTCAACATTCCTGTGTTGGCGTTTATTGTGTTTTGTATTACAATACTTTGGTAGAAGAAAGCCTTTGCCGTGGGACTTGTGTGGGACGATTATGGTTCAAATAATAATAATATTTTGACGACCTCCTTGGTCGAGTGGCGTACACACCGGTGTGTACTCTAAGTGTAGTGTAGCTCCAAGGTCCCAGGTTCGATCCCCGGACGGGTTAATGTAGTAAACCACTTTTTTACATTGTCTCGGGTCTGTGTGTGTGTGTGGCACCTTCGTTGTCTCTGATTCCATAACATAAGTGCTTTAGCTACTTTTTTTGGGTTCAGATCAATGTATGTGATGTTCTCCACATTTATTTATTTAGCGCAACACAAGCTGGTACATAGTCACCTTTGAGTCTGTTACAGACAAATTATGCATGTCATTGTCATGGTGGAACTTCCGATCGATCATAATTCAGCGCCAACAAATTACGAACGAATTCCAATAACAAACTTTTCTACTTATAACTACTAAAATAAAGTTGCTGTCGACAGGAAAGTTACTTCTAATGTGTGGCCTACATATACATATATTGAAAAGATATCTGCCTCATTTTTATATATAATATCAGTGTAACTGACCTAATATAAATAAAAACTGTTGAAAATTCTTCAATAATTTTTGAGTGAACTATTAAAAAGGCAACAATATATTTTATTTTGGACAACTAACTAACCGTTTAGTTTAAATGGCTGGTAGAGTAACCATACATTTTTATTTTAACTAAAATATGGCACGGTATAAAATGATTGAGTTCCAATAAGAGGCACTCAAATTATTCTTTTGATTGTGCTAAATAGATGTGTGTTTCTTAAAAACATATTAGGACCACCATTGACGAAGACATAGTGTTAGGAAAAAAGTATACAATCTTCTTGTTTAAAGTCACTTATCAGGATATATCATGGTAATATACCATGTTATAGAGGATATTTTAACCTGTTAATTAGGGATGGACTATGTGTTGTGTATAAAATAAAACCCTGTCTAGTCCTACTAAAGTAATAAAAATCACATTAAAACGAAATATTCACAAACTTAACTATTATGATAATTATACTCTTAAAACAAACTAAAAAAATACATAAAAAAATTCATCCACATCGTTGCCACGTTGCATGGGAATGCTTATCCTCTGTCCAAGGTAAAAGCCAGCTCTTCGCATCACGCGAAGTGTCAACAAGACGTTTTGCCAGATCTTTAAAGAACACTGTGTGTACTTTATTTCCGACAAGTGTATCATGTACCATATTTTTTTTAAAGATTTTTAAAATTAAAGTCTTTATTTACAGAGTCATCAATATTTTATTTCAATATTGAATAGCAAACACCATTTACCTATGCCAGTGAACGTTTTATCAGCCCGTAAAAATCTTATTGCGATAGGTAAACCGTTTTAGTAGCCATAATTTTTTAAACAGTCTAATCGACAACTTGTGGGACTTTTTCGTATTAATATTGAAGATAAAATATAATACTCTTTAAAAATAAAATGTATTTTTGGATTTATTTATCTAGCCACAAGGTATTTTTTTGGTGACTTAAAGGTCGGGTAATTAAATTTGTATTATTTGTGGTTATAAAGGCAACAGAAATACACATTCTGTGAAAATTTCAACGCTCTAGCTGTAACGGTTCATGAGATACAGACAGACAGACGGACTCTAAAAAGAACACGTAAAATCGAACTGTTTTAAACGGATTCTATCGTAAAACAGTTCATAAATTTAGATTTGATGTAGTTCCCAACTTTTCAAAGCCTGTGCAGGTGTCATGGCTTCAATGGTGACATGGTTGACTGAGGTGGTATTCGTCTTATTAGCTTCTTGTTCTATCCCACTGTCTTGGTATGTAGAAACAGACCTACCAACTACGCATCATAGCATGGTCAACCTACACATTGAATATAAAAAGCTGACTGAATATAGAAACGACATTCGGTTAGGAAAAGCGAATGAAAAAGGGTCGTTTTGACTCGACCACAACTCTATGGATATAGTACGAATACATTACGGCTGGGTCGGGTCACGGGTTTCAGGCTTTTGTAAATGAACCAGCAGTTTTTCGCAACTCCACGTCGAATGTAATGTTAGAAGATTTTTAATCCGTTGTCAAAACTAATGTCTAATGTGGACTAATGTGTGTTGATGGCCTAAAGATGGTACAGACTTGATTTGAGGTTTGACAGGTGATTAACAAATTATTCATTGATTGGCTTTGTTATAAAACTGGAGTTCAATGGGTTCATCATCATCGTCATCATCCACAGCCTTTGTCATCCCACCGCTGGGCATAGGCCTCTTCTTTCATGTGCCATTCTCTCCGGTCCTGTGCCAGTCTCAATGGGTTAGTTTTGTTTTATTTGTCTTCTATTCTTGAACTTATTTTTCATTATGATAAACATTTTTAAAAAGGTGTTTTAGTATTTTCATAAATACCTAATAATTTTATCCTAGGATTTTTTTTCAAATAAACAAAAGAGTAGTAATGAAAATGTTCGTTTATCGTGACTCAACGTAGCATCTCTTCACTGTAGGAATTTAGTATTTTCATTAATATAATTAAGGGCTTTATTATCTCAATTCGGTTGAGCAGACGTAGCCTCGGAGTTCAACATGCCCGGCCACAAAAAAATAATCTACACGTTGAATACTTTGAGATTATAAGTTTTAATTATAATCGGCAGATGTGGATTTCAACAAAAGTTATTTTTTAAAGCTAAGCAACAAGAGTTTACATATGTACAAAATTTATGAAGTGGTAGCTTTTAGTGAACATATACGTGTTTTTTTTTAAGTTTGCAGACTAATGGCCGAATACTTAAACGTCATTCAGTTTTAAGTCGGCGTTAACTCTCATGCTGTCTCAGTCACTTTATTATTATAGACATTTAAGTAAGTCTTGAAGTAAAGTTACGTTTCAGAATTCGGCGGTAATTCTGTTTACATGGACTGCTTGAGCAGTTAGTGACTGATCCACGCAAATGGACTGCGCGAGCGTTTATTGCCCTGATCCTTGCTTCTTCAAAAAAGTGAACCAAAACTGGCGAACTACTTCAAGCAGAAGAAATATATCGTTCACCATGCAGTCGCAATTTGAAACAGTCGGTACCAACTGCTACAAGCACTCCGTGTACGCGCCTTAGTGCCACAGGCACTATGAAACCCGCATTGCCCATTAATGTCTAAATGTGATATTTAAGTAACTAAGGCGACCAATTTAGGTCAGCTCTTTTTACCTGAATAAAACGCAACAGCTCAGCTTACTTACTTACGAGATGATATGATGATAGTTCCATAAGCCACACATTATTCTACAACAAATAAAAATAAACAAAATTGATGGCGCTCGGGCCAATATTGGTATATCGGCCCAAAATAAGGGTTCAAAAGTAATATTAGGTTGTTCCAAAGGTGATAAATCTATGAAAAAGACCGCTATGTGTTTCTGTCTGGTTTTCGGTAGGATTATCCTTAATCCGATGAAAGAAAACCTGCACCCTGTCGTGAGAAATTATGCGGGTTCTGTAAGAAATAGCTACTACAAAAATTTGGGATATAGAGAACCCTAAAAAGTTTTGCGGTTCCGCTTACATATTTTAAAGGATTTTTTTTCTCGATTTTTTAAATGCGTTGGGCTTACTTTGGAAATGCTTGTTAGTTATGGACAATTTACATTAAAGATGAATGACCTCGTGAAAGAAGACAAAAATATTTGAATATAAAATTATCTAAATAAAATTACATTATAATTAAATGTAATTTTATTTAGATAACATACTTCTTAGTTCTTGGCCTTTTTCTAAGCTATTTTGGGGTCTTGTGTTATGAAATCAGAGACAACGAAGGTTCCAAACACCCAGACCCGAAACAATGTAGAAAAGTAGTTTTCTACATTGACCTGTCCGGGAATCGAACCCGGGATCTCTGAGCTGGCACACCTTGAAAACCGGTGTGAACGACACTCGACCACGGAGGTCTACATTATTTATCTTATCTATGAATACGTTGCTCATTAAATGTTATTTAATATACAGAATCTAAATGCCAATGTAATTTATCTACCGTTGTACTTTTGCTAAATTCATTTGGAATTCTAAGTTAATTACGAAGGCTTCTATAAGTACTTAGGAACAAACTTTTAGGGCTGAAGTCAAAAAGTCTTGCACAGAATATCAATAGACTCATTAAAACTAACTGTACTGAAGAGTTAATAGGTATTCAGGGTTAATGAAATAAGATGCCGACAAGGAAGGGTTTTGTAAATTGCTACAGAAACCCTATTCGTTTTATTTAAGACATAAGCTGCACCCCTTGGTTTCACCGCGTGCTGATAAAAATGGTGATAATGATGATGATGAAAAGTGGCCTATGCGCTATTCCAGGTAATAAACTAGCTACGTACCAAATTTCATTCAAATCTGTTCAGCCATTTTATCGTGATTGAGTAACAAACATCCATCCATCCAAACTGCCGCATTTATAATATTAGTAAGACAAGACATTTAGTTCTTAACAAATTTACATTTGTGTTAAAAATAACACAATAAAAAATTAATAACTAAAAAAAAATTGTCCGTTTCCCGGCAGATGTAAAAGTACGAATTTAAAATCAAAATCGAGATCGAAATCGTTTTTTTTTATACCTAATGTTTGTTTAAAAAGAAGCTTTTTACCACATTTTCATCATATTATAATGTCGCAAGCGTAAGCTAGTACCTGGGGCCCTAGACAAGTAATTGTATTTCGACAAGCGTTAACGCTGATAGAATCGCTCAATAAATGTATGGAAGTGACAAGTCCAAGTCACGTGACTTATCGAAACGAAATGTCATTTCTATGCATTTAATGTCATTTAAGCGATTTCTATCATAGTCAACGCTTGTCGAAATGCCAGTTGTCTAGGGGGGCTGGTCAAATGAAAAATCTTTTCAATACATTCATTCATGTAACAAGCGCTTGTCTCCGTTCTACCCGCATTTTGCACAATGGCTGCCTGACAAACGACTGTTCTCGTAAAGAATGGTCACTTATCAATGACGACGTTCTTAAGAGGTAGAGGCTTTATGGTGTAGAAATGTGTAGAAACACGCCCATTTTTTATAGATCTGTGCTAAGATTTATAGTAGTTTGCGATTTGACTGGCCTGTTGGTCGAGTGGTTAGTAACGCGACAGCTAAACCGGAGTTAAAAAAATTACAAACATCGCTTGAATTCAACCTTTTTTGCACCAGTAAACAAATAAAAACTTAATTTTTCTTACTTCCGTATTTAATTCTTTTAACATTGACAGTTTATTCATTAAAAGGGAAAACTTTCTATAAATATCTAAAAGACATCAAGGCTTCGAAGCACAAAGCGAGTCTCACTAATGGAAGCGAAATTGCGAGCAAACTGTTTGCTGAAACTTTACCTGAAAACCTGAAAACGGCCTTTTTCAGTTATAAATAAAGATGGAACGTTCAAAGGTTTATGTAACCGTATCTTGTAGCATTCGTTTTTTCAGTTGACAGTATTTTTAATGCGACATGCATACACTTTAGATACATGGGTTGTGGAGGTCAGATAGCGAAAAATATCTTCTAGTACTTAACTAGACACTAAAACCTTGGAAGTTTATTTTTAAGTGTATGTTACTGATATTACACAACAGCTGGTTTTGTTGAAATTATGATTTATTATGTCTATTACGGCTTTGCACAGGTTCTGTGTGAGTTTAAAAACATTTCCATACGTTCTTTTTTTAATTTTCTTTCTATTGTCCTTTCAATAAGGAACATAACAAAAAATTGACTGATTTGGTGCAATCGTTCGGAAGTTATGACGGGACCAAGGAAAATCAGATTATTTTTTATATTGTAAGTTTTGAGTTTTAATTGTACCTATTCAATTAGGTGTGTTTAGTCAAGTTGTCAAAGTTTTTGTAACACATTTTTAATAAAAATAATATGGACAAGATTTTTTCGTTTGTACTAACTTTACAACTTTAATATTATTTGCTTTCAAATTTATTGATATTAATGTATCAAATGTAGGTACTCAGGAAACAAATGAAAAAAAAATGCGAAATACTTTAAAAACAATCTCTAAAACTTTTTTACATTAAAATAAGTACTTTCTTATTTCGAGTATCCCTTCCTTCGAAGGCTTCCATAGAAATCCAATCACTTAGCTTTCCAATTGAGTTTGGTAACTATACTCTATATATCTATATATAAAACGAGACCTTTGCCTTTTTGTAGGACAGTTCCAGTTCGTATAGCATTTAATATATGTATAATCGTATTGAAATGTATTTGGGATTGTAATGGCGGACCGAATAGAGCTGCTACGTGTATTGTAAGACGGACTGCAAGATTCCTTGCACCATAAGGAACGGTATATATAACTGGATCGATATAACGGGCTGATAATGGATGTAGGATGAATATTATTATTTATTTACTTTTTTAGGTTCACCCACAGCACATATACATTCACAGTCACATACAAGGATTTTAGGTAATATACTTATAAATGCGAAAGTAGCTCTGTCTGCCTGTCTGTTACGCTTTTTCGGCTAAACTGCTGAACCTATTTGGATGAAGGTAGAGGTAATCTTTTATTATTTAATATTAGGTATATTATTAAAATTAAAAGCAAAAATAATACTGAAACTATGCTTATGTATAACTTGATAATTATTTTCATTTTTTTTTAAATATTAATTACATAAAACACTACATTGGGATAATATTACTTGTGAAAGATATTTTGTTTCAAAATTTTGTCACTCATAATCTTGATTATGAAGCCTAATTAACAATTTTATCTCCATCCAAATCTTAAGACCTGCTTTTATCAGTATATCTCTGCGTAAGGATTTTCTTTTCAGTAAGGATAGCGTAGTTTCAGCACATCGATCAATGTCAATGACGTCGCACTTCTAAACGTTGCTGAGTGTTACTGTGTGCCTTTAAGAATTTATACTATCCGTAGCAGAGGCGGCCAACTGATCGAACGCGGCAAAGTGACAGAAAAATATATTATATGTAATGATTAGGGGCCCTGAAAAAAAATAGATTCTGAAATTCGATTGTGAATCTAAACCACCCAAGGACACAAAAAGGGTAAAAAAAACAAAATTCAAGTCGGTCTAGCCGTTAAGGAGGATTTCAGTGACATACACACAGACCTTAAATATATAATGTATAAAAAACCGTATCTGTATGTGTGAACTATGATAGGATTGAGTTAAAAAAGTACTGATTACGTAATTCATCGATGGTTGAGTAAATTAAAAGCCGATCTTCGGTATAATTATGTTGGCCACCCCTGATAGTACCTGGAGTAGGATGACATATAAATTATACGTAATCTGTTGGGTACAAGACTCGTTCAGTAAAATTTTCGTAAAATATTATTGAAGGACCGATTGTAGAGAGAGGGATGTAGTAATATTTTTTCTGTTATTAAGGATGGATAAGAAAGACGAATCTGTAAAGGGCGTTATGAAGTATAAAAATGTATAGAGTTTTAAAATCTTTCATTATTTCTACAAGTTAAACTAGCTATTGATTAATTTGAGAGGATCGTGGCTAAGGCTTACTGTTTAACCAATAATAAAGATTAAGCCGCGTTCGCCGCAGTTAGTCCGTAAATGGGTGACCATTTGTAAAATATACCGAGAACCCTTCGTGCCTCGGAAAGCACGTAAAGCCATGGATCCTGACTGTCATATGTTGACAGTTGGTAGTCGTTAAGTCATTACAATTCTGATTACCAGTCTTACTTTGGGATACTGTGTTACCCAGTAAAATGAGTTGCAGACATCACACAGACAGGCGCTCCATGTAAAATACGGTATTCAGCTGAACCCTCCAGTCTTACCGACTGGAAGCCGACCCCAACATACCTTGGGAAAAGATTAGGTAGATGAAGATACTAGCCATTTTTTATAAATGATTACTTGTCAATGAAATGCAATTATTAACGGATCTTAGGGAACGAGCTTTTTGTCATCAGTCAATTACAAAACCAAAACAAAAATCAATTAAAAAATTCTACCCTCCTTTCACAGCAATCTAGTCACCCTTCGACCACTGAAACACAAAAATGACGTCAAAACTCGTACAACAAACAAGTTATAACAAGTTTAATTTTGAACCAAGTTTAAATCGCTGAGTCTTAAATTGAGTGTTACGGACAAAAGTTAAGCGCCTCGCCGATCTCAGTTCATAACAAATAGACGGTGAAGTGTGAAATGTAAACATACTGGACTATAGTTTGATGGCAGACGCAACGATTGAAATAAAGTTGCAATACGGGAAAGTTGAGTAGACTTGGATTTAGTAGTACTTTTACTAACTGAAATTGATTGCAATAAAAATATCATAATACTAGCTGTCCCCCGCGACTTTGTTCGCGTGTTTTAGTTTCAACGGTTTTTCATTTTTGCAACATTTCTCATTTATGCTCCGCTCCTATTGGTCGTAGCGTGATGTTATATAGCCTATAGCCTTCTTCAATAAACGGACTATCCAATACAAAAAGAATTTTTCAATTCGAACCAGTAGTTCCTGAGATTAGCGCGTTCAAACAAACAAATAAACAAACAAACAAACTCTTCAGCTTTATAATATTATTAGTATTAGTATAGATTATTAAGCTACATCACAACATTGAAAACATGCTACAAATTTTGTATCATTGGATTATGATACAAAATGATAATTTACTTTTTTTGACCCTAATCTTTTATTTTTACTATGTTATATTTATTTCATGTTTCATTGACTGCACGAGTCGAGTGGTATAGGTCTTCACGCTAATTACCAATATGCACGTACGTGCTGCAGGTTCGATCCCCGCATGGGACAAGCACTAATTTGTGTGATACACATATATGCTTGTTCTAAGTCTGTGTGTTCTTTGTGCGTGTGTTTTGAATTTTTGTAAAACACCCCGCAAGTCAAAGATTAAATTTCTCAGTCCGGGAGCCGTGTAAAAAAAAAACTTTATTAAACGCTCCAAATCCACCCCCGTGTGATTCCAATCACCTGCAACTCGGTTCTTTGTCTTAAAGCGTCGATCTTTCAATAGCCTTCGCTAATTTATGGACTTCACGCAAAGAACAATGCCGTTCATTCAATTTAATTATTCGATAAATGTGGAAAGTTTGCCATTGAACATTATTGTAAGAAAGGGGAGGAACGGAGAGGGGGAGATAGGGGAGAGTTTAGTTAGTTCAGTTTTATTAAAGAAATTTGGTTTGATCTTCAAGCGTCGAAATGCGGTGTAATGTGATTGGAGTGTTAATTGAATTTAACTCTTTGGTTTCCCCTCTACTAAAATAGTTAAATAAAGCCGTTATGTAGATTATTATGAAATATTGATTAGAATTTATTTAAGACACAAAATTAATTTTATGTATATTTGCAATATTTTCTGTAAAACATTTACACTTACACTTTTACTTGAAAGAATATAATAATTTTTAAATAATGCCCTATTTAAAACTGAATTTTAAATTATTTAAAATATTTGAAAGAAATAAACTAAAATCCAGAGCAAACTTTCATAAAATTAATAAAATTATGCTGCGACATTTTGATTAATTTTGACTCTACTGTCATGTGAAATAAAGATTCTTTCTCAAATTTATTTAAACTTTTTCTAAATTGAGTAATAATCCTAAACGCTCTCGTAGCTCTGTAGCGTCTGTAGCACTTTCGTAGCGCTACGACGCCGACGTAGTTTATAAAATAGCGTTCTTCAAAACGGTAATTTGAAAGTAAATATCTAATTTGTTTAGATTGTATTGTAATTTTATTACGTACTTGAAGTTAAATTGTTGATTGGCCTTGTAAGTCAGTAATTTGATTTGTAGCTAGCTTTTACCTGCAGCCCCGCCCGCGTTTATGCCGTTTCTTAGGATCCAAGCTTACCCTATACCTACTAATTGGCTCAGCTGTTTAGCCGTGAAAGTATAAAAGACAGATACACAGAGTTACTTTCGCATTTATAATTATTTTGTATGGATTTATACAGGAGTGGCAGCTGATATAACAAAGATATCAAAATTGTAGTCTTGAATGCGAAGTTGATGTTTGTTCTTATAAATGTGAACGGCAGAAGTTCAGTCTTTTCAAAGTCCGGTGAAGGTAGTCAAAGCCTGACCTCAGGCTAACTGCGTAAAACTCTTCCAAAAAAAAAACAGTCTTTAGTAATTAGTCGTCAATATTTTTCAGTCGACAGCGATGTGGATTAATGTTTTGACGCTATTTTTTTAGGATTTTTTATTAGTTAAGGGTGTGTCTACCTCTTACATTTATTTAAACTAATGAAAACTCCTTTTCACTGATTTGGCTAGTAAACATTTTATTTCGACTTGTTAAGAGTTTTGACTGCAATATAATACTTAGTAAAATAAATAAGACACTATTACTTGATATGAAAAGTATTTTATGTTACTAGAAGAATTTTTTGTTTTTATTACGACAAAAGAATGTCTATCGAAAATAATTATGTTATACTTAGATCTCGTTATACTCACAGATTTTCTATTTATATATTTTGTGATATCAAAATAGCCTCTTTCAGCAATTCAAAGTCAAAATAGTTGACGATCATATTGTTTAAACACAAACAAATTCTGCCGAAAATATGGAATTTATCAAATGAAACCGCACAATTACCGTCGAATGGTTAACGGCGGTTCCCCCCTTTTCCCCACTAATGGGATAATCACACAAAACGTTCCGTCCATTTTATACAAAATTCAAATTAAGTTTTTCCCAGTAAGTGGTTCATTATACCTGTTTTTGGGTATTTTCTCGCCTGATACAATTTTATGTGATTATATTTTTAAGTTTGTTATGTTGATTCTCAATAGATGGTGTTAGTAGATTAATAATGATTGTTTTGTTGTTGAATATTATAAAATGTTCTTGCTTGCCGTTGTTTATTTTTGTTACTTTGATGTATTATTTTATTATTCTGTTAATGTTAAAAAATGCTGGTGTAGATTTTTTCTATTATGATAATAATATCTAGACTGAATGTCTGCTTTAACGGCCAATCTGAAGTGAGATCATCCGTTTATGTGCAAGTCTCATATAAGATTATCCGTTTATGTAATATGTTTTTACATATTATTGTGTACAAGTGTGCGCGCTAACACAGGTGCACTCTCTATTCCTTCACCCTCATATTCTGATGGGACGGCAATCCAAATTGACCAGGGAGAGATATATATATATCTTATCTTGTATATATATCTTGGGACATCTCACACGGTCATCTGATCCCAAACTAGGCAGAGCCTGTGCTATGGCAACCAGACAACTGATAAACATACTTATATATTTCTAAATACATACATATTATGATAAATTACATCCAGACACATAACAAATGATCGTGCTCATCACACAAAGATTCGTCCTGGGAGGGAATCGAACCCACGACCTCCGGTTTAGCAGTTAGGGTCACTAACCACCAGACCAACAGGCCCGTCACAGGAGATCAGGCGCAGGACCTACGGCTTTACGTGCTTTCCGAGGCACGGGGGTGTAATCATCGCCACTCTTCCTGACTCCTGGGTGTACTGAGTATTTCTTAACATAAAGACCCATTAACATTTTTTACTCAGTTGTCGAACCCGAAATCTCTTACACGGCAGTCCCGTTTGCGACCACGTTATAAAAGGTTAGCAAGTTAGCATTTTACCTTTTTTTAGGAATTAAAAATACCAGAATCCCTAAATTATAATTCTAGGGACCTATTCTGATAAGAAAAGGTTCGGAATATTTATTTCTTAAAAGATTAGATATTTAAATGGTAGGGTTTCCTTACATTTAAATAGGCCTAGCAGGAAAAAGCCTCAGAGCATAAACATTGAGAAACTCAAACATCCGGTACCCCGAAACAAATACGCTGAAACGCTGGCATGTGATATACACTCTCATCAAAATACTGGTGATATTGATGCGGACTGGAATGCTCTGTCGTCGTCCATTCTTGATGTAGCCATTAACACGGTAGGCCTAAAAAATAGTCACAAGCAAGACTGGTTTGATGAGAACGACGAAGTTCTTACTAAAGCTATTGCCAAACACCGAGAACTTCTCATGCGCAGTAATAACAGCGCACTAATGAGAGAAAGTGACCGTGAGTTGCGTAAGCTCACGAGATACACTAAAGATAAATGGTGGCAAGACAAGGCTCAATACATCCAGTGGCTTGCTGATAGCAATCAGCTCGGAGATTTCTATAGCGAAATTCACCAACCAAGTACCACCAACTTCATAAAGGTACCACTAAAGTCGCTGGATGGTAAGAGTCTGCTGAAGAGCAAAAATGAAGTGCTAGATCGTTGGGCAGAACATTTCAATAATCTGCTTAATGTAGATCAAACAGCCGATCTACGCTATATAGACAGTTTGCCTCAACTTCAAATAGCAGCAGAAGAACTGGATGATGCCTTGTCTAAACACGAAGTGCTCTGTGCCATTAAACAACAGCACAATCAGCGTGCGGCTGGCTTAGACCTTATACCAGGTGAACTTCTGAAATGCGGCGGCGAGGAACTGCATTCGCGCGTCTGGGAAATGTTTGTGCTTATGTGGGAGAAAGAAAAAGTTCCTGAAACTTTTAAGTTATCACGTATCAGGGCTCTCTATAAGAACAAGGGCGACCGGTCGGAATGTGGTTCTTACCGCGGTATTTCACTGCTCTCTGTCCCTGGAAAAGTCTTCGCCAGAGTACTACTAAACCGCCTCAGGAATCTCTCTGAGAAGATTCTGCCGGAAACCCAATTTGGTTTCAGACCTGACAGAGGGACTTGTGAGGCAATTTTTGCAGTCCGTCAACTCCAGGAAAAAAGTAGAGAGCAGGGACAGCACTTGTATCTCTGCTTTATCGATCTGGAAAAAGCCTTTGACTGCGTCCCTCGCGAGGCCCTCTGGAAGGTCCTGGGAAAGTTGGGGTGTACAGAGAAATTTATAAGACTCCTGCCACTCCTGCATGATGACATGCAATGTTGCGTGGCGGTTGAAGATGACCAATCAAGCTTCTTTTCCGTCACTTGTGGAGTGAAGCAAGATTGTGTCCTGGCTCCCACATTGTTTGCATTATATTTCGCAGTCGTAGTCCGGGAAGTATTGACTTCTTCTCCTGAAGGAGTTCGTATTCGCTATCGGACTGATGGCAGACTTTTCAACCTGAATAGACTCAGGGCGACCACAAAGGTGTCCTATGCACATATAGAGGACATTATGTATGCAGATGACCTTTGTTTTGTGGCTGAATCCCCTGAAGTCCTGCAACAGCTAGTCACAAACCTTCACAAGCAGTGCTGTACATTTGGCTTAAAGATCAGCGTAATAAAGACAGAAGTGATGTCACTAGATAGTCACGGACGTGAAGAACTGACCATCATGCTTGGTGAAGATGTGCTGAAGCAGGTCGATAAATTTCGATATTTGGGGAGCACTATAACATCAAAGTGCGACCTTGACGCCGAAATTAATAGCAGAATTGGTGCTGCAGCTGCTGCTTTCGGCAAACTCGACAAGAAGGTCTTCAGCTCCCATGACATAAAGCTATCCACAAAGGTCTCTGTGTATATGGCAGTGGTGTTGCCTTGCATACTTTACTCAGCAGAAACATGGACGCCTTACCGACGCCACATCAGGCAACTAGATCGCTTTCACCTCAAATGTCTGCGCAAAATATTAAATATCCGTTGGTTTGATCGTGTGCGTAACACAGAAGTGTTAAGGAGAGCCAATGTTGGTGGCATTGAAGCATACCTCATGAGGAGACAGCTTCGTTGGTGCGGACATATAGTGCGCATGCCGGATACTAGAGTGGCCAAGCGCATCCTCTACTCCGAGTTGCAGGAGGGCAAACGAAAATGTGGCGGACAGCTGCTACGATACAAGGATGTGCTGAAGCGCCACATGAAAAGCTGTTCTATAGATCCGTCTCAGTGGGGGAATCTGGCATCCAACCGTAGAGACTGGAGAAGCCGCGTAAAAGCCAAAGTCTATGACTTTGAAGCACGCCGACTTTCTGAGCTGGATGCCAAACGAGATGAGTTGAAAACTCGACCACCCGTAGCTATCAACTACAACTTTGTGGCTGGTAACCTGACATGTCCGCAGTGTGCGCGGACTTTTACGCATAAAATTGGGTACGCCAGCCACATGAGAGCACACGCACGCCAATAGAGTCGAAGTAGTCGCCGTTACCGAAATCGGTGTGGAAGATTATTATTATTATTAGGGTTTCCTTACTGAAAAAGAGCTTGTTCAGCATCTGGCCAAGTATTTTTAATTTTATTGACTAAATTTAAAAGGAGCTTAAAAACAATGATCTATTTATATCTTGTCGTACGATTTTCATGCACAAAATCAATTTATTTTAATTCGACTGCTTTGTCTAAGACTATTTCAATGTTAAAATTTTTAGACAGAACGCAAGATTTATGTACCTCCCATTATCTATACTGATCTAATAATATAAAGAGACAAGACCGGTATGTATGTGTGTATGTATGTAACGAAAGAAACAACACCGATTTCTTTGAATCTGTTGGTGCGTGACGAATTGCAATGCATTACCACGCACCAACACGAAACGCGGATGACGTAGCACGGCGGTTCAGGTTTAGTCAGTAAGAGTCTGACACTACCCGTTCGCTCCCCCGAGTGAGCGGGTGTCCATGAGGATTCCCCCGCCCAAACAAAAAAAAAAAAAAAAGGACCGATTTCTTTCCGAATTCTTTCTTCATTAGAATGCTGTATTATCCCAGATTAACATAGGCTAAAGAATATTTTGTAAAATAAATGTCTACCCGTGCAAAGCCGGGACGGACCGCTAGTTATTTATAAGTCCACTATAAGATGTTAGTAACAATATAACTTATGAAATATGTTAGTACTTAAATTGTGTAAATATACAAAATTATACCAAAAAGGCGCTAAGGAGGATTTATGACGTACGGATTTCCATAAAATCCTAACCAAAAAACATAGTTTCTAACTTATGTTTTTCTTACAAAATTACCAAATAAAGAACAACTTTATATGTATATAAACTTCTACGAAGGAAATATGTAAATTAAAATGTAAAACAAGCCATAATTAAGGCAACGTCAATACATCATCGTCTATCTGACCTCAACGCCATCTATCGAAAGTTTTGCTAAAACAACACCAGAACACATCAATCAAACGGTATCTGACAACCGTGTTTTGCCTTGAAATTAATTCAGATAAAAATCCTTGAGGCTTTTTCAACTTTTTAGGATAGTAGTGTAATTAATCTATTAATTTATATAAATAAAACAGAGTCGAGTAAGTTACACCATTTATAAATCAAGTACGGATGGACAATTTTATCCCATACTAGCTGTCCCCCGCGACTTTGTTCGCGTGTTTTAGTTTTAACGGTTTTTCATTTTTGCAACATTTTTCATTTATGCTCCGCTCCTATTGGTCGTAGTGTGATTTTATATAGCCTATAGCCTTCCTCAATAAACGGACTATCCAATACAAAAAGAATTTTTCAATTCGAACCAGCAGTTCCTGAGATTAGCGGGTTCAAACAAACAAATAAACAAACAAACAAACAAACTCTTCAGCTTTATAATATTAATAATATAAGTATAGATAAGTATAGATTAAAAGAAATGAGGGCTACCATTATACATTTTGCCGCCAGAGGCGCTAGTCGCACGTGATGTCTGAAATTTCAAATACCGTAGTTTGTTGGTGGGCTTTGACACCTGACGCGACCAGTGGTGCCAACTGGTGGGCGCAGTTTCGGTATGGGTTGATTGATTTTATTGACACACACCATAGAGTCATTGTACGTTTTTAAAGTGCCTGCGAAAAACGTGATTGATTAATTTCTTTTCGTTTATCTACAGCCCTAAGCTGACTATTTATTTCCTGATTTTTAAAAATAATCCGCTTACTTTTTTCGCCTCATTTATAAAACTCAAGAAAAAATAAATCATCTTTATTTTCGTCATCATTTTCAAACGGCAAAAGTATACAACAAATCATTATTGAAGATAAATAAAGAGGGTATATTAGAAGATTTTATTTGCTTACAAAAGCTGATAAGGAAATTGAGAGAAAAATAATTTTCAGCAGTTAAATTGTGTCGGACGTAACGATGCGAAAAGATACCGAAATGTTCGAAGTTATTTACTAATGTAGGTTATGTCACCCGAATTTTCTTCTACAAAAGTGAAAAATATTTGTGGTAGGTAATTTTTTTATCAAATCTCTCCGACGGATTAAAGATTAATCGTCTTAGTGTCAAAATAAGCAGTATTTTTATATCTCTCGGGATAACTCACACACGGTGACCTGATCCCAGGAAACTGGTAAGCATGCTGAGTCACATCAATTTACTAAAACACTTGAGTTTGGAAATTGTGGTGTTTTATATGGAACCTGATTTTCCTTTTCCACGCCATAACTTTCAAAAGACTGCTCCAAATCGGATAATTCTTTGCTATGTTCATAATTGCAAGTAAAAGATTTTTTAAAAAGGAAATCGTACGGAAATGTTTTGAAAATCTAAATTTGCCACAAATTTAAATTTGGCGATAAATTTGCCACAAATTCACTAAATCCAATTCTTATCGAGTTTCAATAGTATAACCTAAAACTGACCCTGTAATCTAAAAAAGATCTTTGAAAGCAATCAAATTAGTGCTAGTTCATTTGATAATCCTCGAGTTACTTTCAATAATTGAGATAAAATTTTTATCTAAATAAATGCTTAAGGAAAGACAGAAGGACGTATTCCTTAATGATTATATTGTAATTTTATGTTACACAATTTCGATGGCGACGTTTTTGAATGCGGACGGAGCGACCTTTATAAATTGAAGCTTTTGTTTTAATGATGACGTGAATTGGAAAATAATTGTGCAATCCGCTTTACTGATTAGACGAAACCAATAAGAACACAAAATTTAAATTCAATTTTGTTTGCTGTTCTCTCTCTCTATTTTTTTTTAATTTTACTATATAGACAGCGTCACATACATTGCTCTGAATCCAAACTGAGTAGCTAAATCACTTGTGTTATAGAATCAGAGACAACGAAGGTAACACAAACACCCAGACCCGAGACAATGTACAAAAGTGGTTTCCTACATTGATTTGTCCGGGGATCGAACCCGGGACCTCAGAGCCACCGACACCTTGAAAACCGGTGTGTACCTACGCCACTCAACCCCAAAGGTCGCTATAACAACGTTTTTGCTATTATCTAACTTCTTAATTTAAAAAAGAACACAACCATGCCTAAGATAAACTAAGTTGTGTTTTAAGGATATTTATTACCTAAATCCTAGAAAAATAAAATACCTTGTAATAAAAACAACAATTCTCTCTAACCATTTACCCGACACATTCAGAAATAAATACGAGATAATGTAACAAGAAAGTGCGCGGGAATAACAAGAAATCTTGCTTCACACTCAATGGATTCCGTACAAAAAAACGGTGGCTTCAAATAAAACGACGCTACGGAATTGGTCCCACACTAAATTCCAATTTATGAGTTGCTGCGGACCTCTAAAGTGTAACGTTGGGAATAAATCCCGGTTTCCCGGGATGTTCCACTTTTCAACTGTCCTATATCTCCAACGAGTTATGTGAGTTGGTTTTTTGTTGGTGAAAAGTATAGATGTTGAACTATTTAAGTGCGTTCTTTGTAAGGAAGTCATAATATAATCTTGGATTTCATAATATAATTACCTACATTTAAAGCTTATCTTATCTTCATCAAAAACGAAGTATTGTTTTCTATTTAGGAAGTTGCTGGTTCTTGTTTAATTTCCTGTACTGTTAAGACTGTTGTTTGTAATATGCCAATAATAAAATAAACTCGTAGTTTAAATAAATTATACAAAAACATCTACTTAGTTTGATAAAAAAATAACAATGATTAAACACCTAATATATTTATATATCTACTTTGAGCATTTACTGCAATAAATGTGTAATTATATCTAAGCAACTTGTAGAGAGGGACCGTGTCTAAGTGTAAGCCGTACGGATTGACCCTTAACACAGGTTAAGCCACTCTCGCCGCGGTTGTTCCGTGGATAGGTGACCATAATGTAAACATACCGAGATCCCTTCGTGCCTCGGAAAGCACATTAAGCCGTTGGTCCCGACTGTCATACGTCGATCTTTGACAGGCATTAAGTCATTAAAATTCTGACAACAAGTCTTACTTTGGGATACTGTGTTAGCCAGTAAAATGGGTTGTGGTGGTCAGATAGGCA
Organism: Diachrysia chrysitis; assembly: GCA_932294365.1. Classification (NCBI taxonomy): domain Eukaryota; kingdom Metazoa; phylum Arthropoda; class Insecta; order Lepidoptera; family Noctuidae; genus Diachrysia; species Diachrysia chrysitis. Next base: position 9,774,064 of record OW028661.1, read on the forward strand.
GTTGCTCCATGTTAAATACGGTATCCAACTGAATTCGGTAAGACTGGAAGCCACCTGGACAACAACATGGCTTAGGTAAAAGCTTGGCAGAAGAAGAAGATATAAAATATAAGTTTTATATCAACTTTTTTTAAATAAATCCCGTCTTATAATCCCGGGTATGCCCCTCACTAGCCGGCTTACCTACTTACACCGATACAGTGCGACAGTTTTCCACATGACATTGTCACGCGGTGCGTACGCTGCGTACAGTAAAGAAAAATACTCGCAAAACGTTTTTATATTGTTGGGATTACAGAATACATTTGAAGGGTTTACGGCAAGTTTTTGCTGTATAAAATTTTCCCATTTAATATAGGCATAGACGCATTTTATGTGGTAGCTTGGTAAATGAGTGTTAAACTTGGTAAATAATTAGGGCAATTATTGTAACGGTGTTCGGAGCTTATATCAAGACAACGATTAGGAATACGTGTAAAGTATATTGACTGTATGGATAGCCGAGTAGTTTAGGTCACCACGCCAAATACCTCTGCGCGATATGCTGCGGGTTCGATCCCTGCATGGGTCAAGCATTTGTGTGATCCACAAATACTTGTTTCAAGTTTGGGTGTTCTTTGTGCATGTAATTTAAATGTTTGTAAAACCCGCGAGACAAGGATTAAATTCCGAAGTGCGGGACTGGTGTATTTAAAAAAAAAAACCGGCCAAGTGCGAGTCAGACTCGCGCACCGAGGGTTCCGTACAAACCTGTAGGTATATAAGTAAAAGTTATGGTTTTCGGAATTTTTCCTATATGTGTACTTTATAACGTTGCTTCATGCCAAATTTCAAGATTCCAGGTCGTCTGGAAGTATCCTTTAGGTTTTGATTCCCTTGCGAGTAGTTGCGAGTTTCAAAATATGCGGCTTTAATTGCTGTATCTTTTGATTGCGTTGACGTAGAAGTTTGATTTTGTTACAGCTTAAAGATATTATAGACTTGAGTATTTGTTAAGAATTTCAATATAATACCACTACGCGTTCATGAGTAAAGGGGTAATAAGTTTAAAATTATTAAAAATATTTTTATTATATGATGTAACTAAAAATTTATGCTTTTCGCAATTTTTCCTTTATCTGTGTTATAAGACGTTGCTTCGTACCAAATTTCAAGATTCTGAGTTCACGGGAAGTACCCTGTAGGTTTTGATTCCCTTGCGAGTGTCAAAAATTTGCGGCATAAACGGGAGTATCTTTTGATCGCGTTGACTTAGAAGTTTGATTTTTTCACAGCTCCAAGAGACCATAGACTTAAGTATTTGATATGAATTTCAGCTTGATACCTCCACGCGTTCCTGAGAAAAAAGGTCTTGACAGACAGACAGACAGACAGACAGACAGACAGACAGACGGACAACAAAGTGATCCTATAAGGGTTCCGTTTTTACCTTTTGAGGTACGGAACCCTAAAAAAAGGAAAAGTAACCTTGTAGGAAAGTTATTAGCTTTCATAATGCAGTACAATTAATTTTATAATGTCCAAGACTGCTTACTTTTAATATTACTATACCAACTATATTTTAAGACCCAATAAATCATCCTCATATTATAAAAAACACCATTTTTCCACACAATCTTTTCTCAAAACTTATTTACTTTAACATAAGCTAGCTTAAAAATAACTACTTATCTGACCATGACACTATTCTAAACGATAAAGTAGTTTATTGAGAGCATAACCGTACGATCCAACGAAGTTACGATACTCTACACTACTGGATATCAAAGTAATTCAAGTGGCCAGGAAACTAGAAAGTAATAAAATTATACTTCGGAGAGCTGTTACGGGTGAGTGAGTTGGGAAGATGCTTTACTATCCTTGAATTATACTTAGTAGAAAAATATTGGCTACTATTATTATGAGTTTGAATATTGATTGATTAGATAGATTATATTATGTATATTGATTTTGAATAACTACTAACTATAAAGGACTAAAAACCTGCTTGTGGTCAAAATACAACATGTTTTGTCATTTGAAATAGTGGTCTCGAAGGTAGATTATGCTATTCTTATGACCACCAGGTTGTAAAAGTATGTCACGCTACGCACATCTTCTGTATAAAGTCATAAACTAGATACCTACTCAGTGAAAAGAGGGTTTTGGAGCTATAAGATAGACAGCACCAACCCAACTTTACTCCCTCATTTTTTTGTGTACGTAATAAAGACAATATTTTTTTCTCTTTATGTAACATAGCTGTCCCCCGCGACTTTGTTCGCGTGTTTTAGTTTCAACGGTTTTTCATTTTTGCAACATTTTTCATTTATGCTCCGCTCCTTTTGGTCGTAGCTTGATGTTATATAGCCTATAGCCTTCCTAAATAAACAGACTATCCAATACAAAAAGGATTTTTCAATTCGAACCAGTAGTTCCTGAGATTAGCGCGTTCAAACAAACAAACAAACAAACTCTTCAGCTTTATAATATTATTTATAGTACAGATTTTTACTGACCCAGTGTTGGGGAAAAGTTTCCTTCGTTTGACTCCAGATTTTTTTGTCTTGAGCTACAGTATAACAATCAATTAGGAAGCGATCGATGTCATCCCGCCTCGACCTACCTCGTTTGCGAGTCCCTGCTTTAGGAAGCCACTCAGGAACTACATTTCATACACAAAACAATGTTTTGCTTTCTCTAAGTAGGCAACAGTATAAAGAATTCTAACATCAAACAGAAAAATGCAGCTTAAATAATAAAACAAAAAATGACATAATAACTGCATGACTAATGTCTTCGTATCGAATCGACAAACTCATAAGAACTCGCTTACTGATGAATAAGTAAGCAAGTTAAAAATATACTGCAATCGATATACTTTGATATTCTAGACGGTATTGACAAGTCAATGCGTCATATGTGACTGTGATGTCCCTTGCATGAAATTGAATCAGAATAATTTTATTCTTACTTCAAAAGGAGGTTCTCAATTCATCGGTTTTTTTGTATATTTGTTACGCGTTATCTTTGGCAATAGGGATGTTGACGGGGTATGAAAAGTAAAAATCGATAAGTCCGTCAGTTAGATAATAGAAAAATATTAGACTTGTATTTTTTTCCTTTATCAATACAATAAAAATTTAGTAATATCGCTTCAAAGTTCAGGAGGAGGAGGCTATGACGTTACGCCGTAGTAAATTTATGGCACGGAGTAACGTAACGTAAAATTTTCAATCACTGCATTTTCTAAATTTTTTTTTTGTAAGAAAAAGAAAAAATACGTTTTCAAGAGAATTAATTAACTAGGTAGCTGACGGACATTCAAAACAATTTTTAGTTATTATTTTAATATTATGGATCGAGTTTTAAATATTTTTTGTCTTCGATAGGCCTATACTTACTTCAAAGGTAGGTAAGTCCAATATAGGTAAATTTTACTGAAACAGAAAGAGAGAGAGAAAGACATTTGGTCGGTTCTGTTTTACTATTATAGTATTTATTTGTAATCAATTACATAAAAATAACGTGATTTCAGGGGTTAATTTCAGGGATCAAATCAATCTGATCAGAGCAATCTGCTCGTTAACTTAATAGCCAAGGAATAAGTTACTGTATCGAGACAGTTGTGTGACCCAAGAGAGGTCATTTTGTCTTTAGTCTTTATTTAACTTGTCTAGATCCTTCCGGGATAACACAAATCTTGATTAAGTCTTAATTTAGACGGGTAACGTTTATATGGGTAATATAGCAGCTGACGGTATGAAAAAATAAACACGGTTTTTTTCCCTTTTTTAAATAAGTAATTACTAGGTAAAAAATAAAGCGAATCCAACTTCCGGAGTAGGGGCCAGTGAAGTCATGTTTGTGTGAGTACATAATGCACGAAATTGTGACGTTATGCGACATTTGAAATCTGTTAAATATATAATAGTTAAAAGGCAAAGGCAATACTTTGATAAACGGCATTGTAACTGCTGCTAAAGCCAGGCTAAGACAGCTTAATTAATTCAGTACTTAATTGCGCCGGTACACCACTTAAAGCAAAAATTAAAATACATTCTGTAATTGTGTGTGAATCAACGTGTGCTATGTTAGGCACTGTACGGACTAAGCGTTCTAATGTACGCACACACAGGAACCCTACGTCTCTACCTGCAGCAACTGCACTGCTAGTCTAGCTACGCGCACATTAGAACTCTTAGTCCGTACAAGGCTTAAAACTATCAGCGTTCCGCGGTTGCGTACCTGCATAATTCCTATACACTTTTTGGGCTACAAATCTTTTGATCCAGTTGTTAAGCTGTGTTCCAAATTTTGTCTAAATTTGAAAGTATTTTTGTGTGGTAAAAGTAACGAAAATTATAAACTTTCACACTATTGTAAACCGTTGCACAAATTAAAACAAAAAATCGCTTTGCGGTAATCTTAGAGTATACATAGACAAGCATGAAGTGCGCGCAACGCTAGTAGTCACTTATGCCGAGCGTAAGCAGACCTAACTAAATTTACTATGCTCGTTTATTGATTTAAGTATTTTTTTATTGCGACGACAGACGCTTATGCGAAAATATTGATAAATAATAAATAAATAATAAATAAATGTGGACAACATCACATACATTGCTCTGAACCCAAAGTAAGTAGCTAAAGCACTTGTGTTATGGAATTCAGAGACAACGAAGGTACCACTAACACCCAGACCCGAGACAATGTAGAAAAGTGGTTTTCTACATTGACTCGGCCGGGGATCGAACCCGGGACCTCAGAGCTGGCGACACCTTGAAAACCGGTGTGTACGCCACTCGACCACGGAGGTCGTCAAACATGATGATGGTTGAAAGGTGATGGTTTCGATATTATTAGGGTAATATTAGGTTTTGAGATAATTTTAATAAAACGGTGCGCTCTGTATTGACACTAATTTTAAGATTTTACCTGTTTATACTAGTACCTACAGTTCATACTCGATATGCGCACTCTATAGTTTACTTATTGTATTCTCTAAGGCGCAAATTTAACGGGTTTTTTTCATTCCTATCGATCGAGCAAGCATCGATAGGATATACCTCAGAGGAGGTCCCATATAAATTTAATTAAATTGTTTTTTTTTTTTTACTTTTTTGTGTAATCATTTTGTTACACAATTTTGCTTCCATTTCCGTGACCAGTGTAAGGAATGGCTTAACTCTTGCTCAAATAATGGACATTGTCCGTTTGCGTTTGTCCGTGCACACGGTCGGACAATAGAGGTGGACAATGCAGCCGGGGACACGTTCCGGCTGAGCTTCTGACTTTAACTGGCTTTGAAATTGTAGCAAATGTACCGAATTTAACGTTTAGATGATTTTGTGGTGAGATAGCTAGTGTTGTTAAGGTTTTATGTCACTTTATATGTATGAACCAAAGTTTTACATTCTTAATATGTATTTTTTAAACAATTTTACTGTTGTATTTTTTTTTACGACTCCCGCATTATGAGTAATCCTTGTGTTGCGGGGGTTTTACAAACTTTCAATTCACATGCACAAAGAACACCCAGAATTAGATCGTGAATTTGTGGATCACACAAATGCTAGTCCCATGCTGGGATCGAAACCAGAACACGTCGCGTACAGTTGTAATTGGCGTGGTGACCCATAGCGCTCGGCTATCCGTGCAGTTATTTTTAATTCTGTACCTCTCATTGTGTACAAAAAAGAGTATTCTATAATTTTCTATTCTACATTTTTAATTTTTAATTCTTAACTTACTTTCCTAAAATAAATAAAAAAAAAAAGCTTTTGAAGGTACAGTACAGTATAACTGACAGCTTCAGGCGCCCTTCATAATTTCTTTAGTGCACTAGCTGTGGAGAAGAAATGGCACAACTAACTCCCTAGCAGCACGCTCTTTTTCATATAACAAAATAGAGAGAATAGTTATCTCATTCTCAGATATAAACTTCAGATCAAATTATACTTATCCGACACCAAAACACTTGAAGTCGTCCAGACCAAGTAGCTCCCGTATCTAAGAGGAACAAATCAGTGGCAACTGAGTTGCGGCTTGTACTCACTTGTGAGCTGACTTCTACAGTGAATAAAATGTTTGGTAGGAAGATAAGATGTAGCGGTACGGCAAGATATTTTATAAGATAGTTGTTTAAATGGGTTTATTGGCAAAGAAGCGACTATCTACCAGAAGTCATCCGGAACAATAATGATGAACTAATTATCTTCGTTGAGCTAGATGGACTCGACGGTACTTTTTTTATTTCTTTTTGTATATCTATTACGTGATATCTTAGGCAATTATGGATAAATTTTTAAAAATATTTTTTCCTCGATTATGCCTGAGAGGTGGTTTCATATAAATTACATTGAATTCGGTTCCTTCTTACATTGATGCGTAATTAATTATTTCCCTTGGTTTTTAAACCAAGAGACCTTCCCTTGGTTTTAAAACCAAGGGGAATAATTATCTAAAGTTACCTCAAGGCACCTACTGCAGAAAGCACACATGAATTATTATGGTGTTACTAGACGGTTTAGTGAATACAAAATATACATAATAAGTATACATTAACAAAATAGGAATCTGTGATCCAAGGTTTATAAAAATAAAACAAACGCTCTTTAGCAAAAATCACTTCAAATTATATTTTTATTGAATCGCTTCCTCTTACACTTTAAGCTGGTATCAAGCCAGAACACAAGGACTTCACTCCGCCGCCAGTAAGCTGCACAAACCGCAAATAAAACAAGAACGGGAAATACTGTCTTACCGAATAGTAAAAAGTTTACCTGCAGCTCGACAATATACTGATAAACGTAGAAATAAATACATAGTATAGTATATGTATAGTCTGTTAGTCTGTAGCTGTACACTATACTTCTATTCTTATACTAGCTGTCCCCCGTGACTTTGTCCGCGTGTGTCGTTTCAACGGTTTTTCATTTTTGCAACATTTTTCATTTACGCTCCGCCCCTTTTGGGCGCAGCGTAATGTTATATAGCTTATAGCCTTCCTCAATAAATGGGCTATCCAAAACTGAAAGAATTTTTCAAATCGGGCCAGTAGTTCTTGAGATTGGCGCGTTCAAACAAACAAATAAACAAACTCTTCAGCTTTATAATATTAGTACCTATAGATTAGTATAAATTTATTCCATCCAATGGTTGCAATAAGGCCGCCCTTTGTACCACTGTTATGTATATATATATATAATTAAATATATATATATATATATATATTCATGTTTATTCTTGTTTACGATGTACAATAGTATAAATAAATAAAACGTTTGCACTTAGAGCATAGCATGTGAGATTACAAGTACCTACAAATTGTCTATTTAGGATTTTCTTGGTAATTCTCATTCAAGAAAAGCAATTGATTAATTAAAACAATAAAAATACCTTTAACTTATCGTTAAAAAGTTTTTTTTTCGATGTATCCCAGTTTTCGATCCCATTTGTGAGGTATTAACAATGGGTCACATTTACTACCATCTAGAGAATGTCGTATAAAATCGCTATCCTTAACGAGCTTAAAGTTTACCGATAAAATAAGTGACCATATATTTTAAGATACTATCCTCCGGCTTTAGCTGCAACAAGTTAATCTGTTGTCAAATCAACTGATCGCGACCATGATTGGTCGACCGAAAGACTAACAACCAATCACAGCGCTTAACATGAGGTTTGACAGGTGATTAACTAATTTTTGTGTTGATCAACGTTTTAGAAACCGGGGATAATCTAACGCAAATAAAATTCGTCATACTGCACCTCTATTATATAATAATAATAATACCAGCCTATAAATGTCCCACTGCTGGGCACAGGCCTCTTCTCATACAGAGAATGAACGAGTATTGATCACCACGCTTGCGTATTGCGGGTTGGCGATTTCAGATTCCAATTGTTGGAATCCAGATTTCCTCTCCATCGTTATCCTTCACCGATTTTCAATGATGTCTTAGAATAATTAAGAAAGTACATATAACTTTTAAAAAGTCACATTGGTACTTGCCTGTAATAGGTTCGAACCTGCAACCTTGTGCACACAAATCCGTTTATTGAACCACTAGGCCACCACGACACTTACTGCACCTCTATTACCTATAGACTAAAATAGTTATATATTTAATATGTTAATAGTTGATTTAATTATAATCTTACGCTACGTACTAAGTATAGTTTTAAATTCTTATTTGTGTTAGTCTTTGCAAGCCGCATATGGATATAAAACAGTGTTTGGAAACTAAAAATATGTTTGGAAAATAAATTGATATGTGACCTTTTTTTTATAATCAGTATATTAAAAAGAAGTTAAGGATAATTTTAAAAAGGAATGTTGGCTTTACCGAATAGAAATTATAGAGGTAACTTCAATATTTGTGTGTAGTAGACCACAGAATAATGTAGTAAAACACGAATTTATTTGAATTTTATTTAAAACGAATTACCACCGAATGGTCCCCCACAAATAGTAAGCATCAGCGAGGCAGACCCAGGCGGAGATGGCGGGATGACTTAGATTCGTTTTTATCGAACTGGTCAACCGCAGCTCTTGAGAGAGACAAGTGGAAGAAGGGCGGGGAGGCCTTTGCCCAGCAGTGGGACATTTTAGGCTAATAATAATATGGAAAACGCACTCGCAGCACACAGTAGGTACTTAGTGGTGCCTTCTATACTGCATTCACCAATTTCAGAAAAAAAAAATATTACTTTATATTTATACAGATGACCTACATCAACGCGAAAAACGTCGCGGGCACAGCTAGTTAATAATAAACGATTATGTAAGTACCAATAAGTCCACTTTTATGTATTCACTTTATTATTGTCACAAATCGCTTCTTGGGCCATGAAAACTTTTGCTTTGGCAATATTAATTCTTTGAGAGGGAATAATAGGTTTATTTGGACCAGTGAACTTATGTTATTGGAGGGTACTGAAGCTCGGTCTGCTTATTTATTACTTTTATCTAATATCTCTCTATCTTAATAATAAGGCAAAAATTGAATAAAAGATTAAGTTCTTTAGTACAGTTGCTTACTGAACAGCAAGATACGTTAAACATTAAAAAGAACACACACTACTAGATTAACAGACCAGTCGTGTTCTCTATTGGGCCTACCTCCCCCGTATGTGATGCTGTATTGTATTTATTAAGATGCCTAAAAGGGATATATCTTTGGTAGGTCTTAATAATAAGTTAGTGAAGTAGAAAATTATTTGTAACTAATCTTACTAGGATTTCTCATAAATTCCATTTTAAATATACCATCTACATAGATTAAAAATTGCATATTTTAGATCTGAAGTAGCAAAATCATGACAGTTACAAATGATCTCCCTGTTACGTCTAGCGCTCTTCTCGCGATTCTAAGAAAGTTTTTACGATCTCACATTAATTTCCAGAAGAAACCTATTTATTTTACCAAAAGCTCGACGAGGGAATTAAAAATGCATTTGAGCCGTTTACTCTCACTTCACGAGAAAACACGGGTAAGCACCGTCTTTGATAAGATACTTGTTTTTATTTACCTTAATTTTAGGTACTACTTTTTTTCTTCAATGCTGTAAATTTAAATTATACTGTCATAATAATATGTAAATATGATTTAAGTAAATGTTAAAACGACTTTATTTTTCTATCTGCCTGTGTCTTTCACCGAAAACCACTGAAATGTTGCGCGGCCCGACGGGGTCCACAATGATCACATAGTTTTAAGTTACCTAAGAATAAAAGTTAATATTGAAATTGCAGTTGACCCGATTTTGATGAAACTTCGTTATGCGGTAAGCTTGGATCCTAAGAAAGGACATAGGGTATACTTTATGCCGCGATTACAGACACCCACATGGGCGGAGCCACGGGCAACAGCTAGTAAAAAATAATTATTTACTTTTAATTATTGACATTTTGGATCAAATACTGTTAATATTATTGAATAGAAATAACGAGGACTATTTAATTACTCCATTAACTACTGAAAAGCAATGCTATACTTAATTTTATTTGATATTATATACTGTCACGTACCCCAAGTAAAAAAATAGAGTCTAAGATTATAAAAAAAAAAGGTTTTAAAACACTTTAAAGTAGCAAAAATTTTAAAATATACGATCAGACGAATACGCTCCTGTATATTTATATCTTAGTTGAGTAGAAAACCAAGCGTTAAATTAAGCGTACTATCAATTACTCCACTACACGAGATGAAGTAATTCCAAGCATCATTTACTAACTAAACTATAATTCTAAACATTTTATAGATAATGATCCAAATCTTATTATTGAAGTATTTAATTAAATAATTCATTCTGTAAATAGGATACTTACTATCATGACTTTTACATATCATGTAATTTATTTCTTTGAGCTCGCTGGAGTCGACATTTCTAAACAGGCTATTCTGTACAGAAATGTCGAAACAAAGTCAAGGGTTACCTCTTTTAAGGCCCAGACAATAATTGTTGTGATTTAATATTGTGTAAATAAAATGCAGTGTCTATTTTTGTACTGAAGATCCTTTTTCTTTTTGTTTCCTCCGCCTTTGTTTTCTTACATTCAGTCCATTCTATTTTAATCTGGTTTATAAAGACAAATGAAATTTATTTATCTTAAAGCTAATTTTACAAACGCCATATAATTTTATCCGACAAATAATTTGAAATTTTTGACAGTTCTTGCATACAAAATCTGCCAGACGCCAATTTTATTCCAGTAATAAAAATCAGTTCTTAATATTTTTACAAAAATAATTATACAACGATAAAATACATACAAGTTACTACCATGTTACGTTTTAAATGCACGACCTATCTGGAGCCTATCGTAAAAACAAGACGACTGTCACATTTTTTTGTTTCATTCCAATTTTACTGAACAGCGAGTGCGGTGGCTGATAAATCGATTGTGTTTTTTTTATCGAATCGAGTAGCGTTTTTGTAGAGTCGTTGTTCTCGATTCAACGTCCCAACGAGGGCTTTTGCTCTTTTAGACAGAGATGCTATTTCTATTTTAATAGCAATAGTCCTTGCTAATAAAATAAATGCGAAAGTAACTCTGTCTGTAAACTACTAAATCGATTTAAATGAAATTTGGTACACAGATAGTCTAGAGCCTGAAAAAGGAGGCTACTTTTTGCCGCCATAACCTACAACCACGCGGGCGGAGCCGCGGGAACCAGCTAGTAAAGTAAATATGAAACATTTTGGTTTTGTTGAATTTTCTATAAATTTAATCCTTAAAAAAATTTAACGTGAATAAAATTAATCTCCAGACTACTCTGGATTACTACTAATCCAGAGGTAATTGGATTTTTTTAATGTTTTAGTGATTAAGTTTATATCTAATATATAAAATTCTCGTGTCACAGTTTTCGTTGCCATACTCCTCCGAAACGGCTTGACCGATTTTGATGAAATTTTTTGTGCTCATCCGGTATCTATGAGAATCGGCCAACATCTATTTTTCATCCCCCTAGGTGACTTCCACGCGGGCGGAGCTGCGGGCAACAGCTAGTTAAAAATAACAATTTTTTGCCTAAATGTAATACACATTACCAACAGATGAATGTACGAATGTTAATACGAGGATGTCTTCAGTATTATCTAATTTTTTTTATATGACGAAAAATACACTTATTCAGTACGATTACAACTTTTTTGCGTTCTTTGAAGTTCTTGGAAAATTAATATTATCGAACAAAGTTACCGACCAGATTGTCCTGATTAAATTTTGGGTCACAGATGTCGTTTATGATAGGAAACACAAATTTCTTACTTTCACTTTGTCCAAAATATTGGATATTAAAAAAGAGATACCTAATATGAGGATTTAAAGACTTCTATAAAAGAAACATTCTTATATTTACTTTTATATTATTAGACAGTAGCATCGTTTGGTTTCCTGGTTTGCCAACACTGCTTGGGTTAACCTGTTTTAGGGTTCCTTACCAAAGGGACCTTATTACTAGATAAGTCTCCGCTGTCCGTTCTTCCGTCTGTCAATCCGTTAGCGGGCTGGACCTCATTAACTGTAGGTAATAGGTAGACAGTTGAAATTTTTACAGAATATGTATTTCTGTTGCCACTTTAACAACAAATAATAAATATTATTTAAACATATTTTTATAGATAATGATCCAAATCTTATTATTAAAGTATTTAATTAAATAATTTATTCTGTAAATAGGATACTTACTATCATGACTTTTACATATCATGTAATTTATTTCTTTGAGCTCGCTGGAGTTGACATTTCTAAACAGGGTATTTTGTACAGAAATGTCGAAACAAAGTCAAGGGTTACCTCTTTTAAGGCCCAGACAATAATTGTTGTGATTTAAAAATTATAGCCCCAAGATACGTGTTTTCTTTTGGCGTTCTTTTGAGTTTTTTGTATTTGACCGTTTTTTTTTTACCTAGTGAAAACATCATGAACCCTTTGCATAATAGAGACGTATAGTGAGAGTATAGGAATCCTACCAGTTAAAACCACCGAGTGCTCGTCCTTACCAACGGGAACCAGGCTGGAACGGTTTTGAAATCTCCAGCGAATAGTTTTGCCTAAATGCTAAACCGGGGTCGTGGGTTCGGTTCCCACCCAGGACAATTATTTGTGTGATAAGCATCATCATTTGATCTGCATTTGGGTGTCATTTATCTATAATATGTAAGTGTTTAGAAATATATTAGTATGTTTATCAAAAGTCTGGTTGCCATAGTGTATTAAAATTAATACATAAAATAAAAATAGCCTTTATTCACTCTGACCTTTGCACAATTTGTAAGTAAAAAAGTATATTATACAAAGAAAGTATATTATAGGAGTGTAAATAAGATACCAAAGTTAGTACTTAACAAACACTTTATTTAACAATAATTATTATCAAAATAACATAATTAACTGTAACGACTGTCGGAGTGTTGTCTCTGTCACATCTAACAAAAGTAATTATTATTAATAATATAATTATTGGGTGTCATAATTTTTTTAACTTACTTCTTTATTTTTTTTTAATCGCGTCCTTATTTTGGATCTCGCAATTCAACCAATCATAGTTTGGTATGGTTTTTGGTTTAGTGGACAATAATAAATCGATAATGTTGTTAACAGTTTCCTTGACATTTTTGCGAGACTCTTATTTAACAACCCAAGTTCAAAACGTACGTTCAATTTTCATTATTTTCTATAATTAATTATAAAAATTCTGACACTCAATTTAACTACGAAATAAAATACATCCACATTTAGTATCTATTTATAAGTAGCTAGAAAGATTGAATTTAGTCTAGAGATAAATATGTCAGAAAATAAACGCATATACGAGTTTTAATGCGCAGTCGGCTAAATATACGGGTGACTACAGTGACAATGTTTTAAACATTTTTTGGGACTAAAAATAAATATGCGCTGTTTTTATTTGCGTTCCAATCGAATTCGTGAATGAATTAATGCATTGATGGAAAAATATTGATAAGTCAACAAAAAATAAAAGGTTATTTCTTGTTTGTTTGCATATGAATATTCAGATAAAAAAAACTGACATTTTTCTTAAAAGTTTCACCGACTACGCATTGCGTTAAGTAAAGCATAATAGGCCAGTAACTATATTTAGGAACCATATATTACAACATAAATTGTTTTTTAGGATTACAAGATGGAATATAATTAAGCTTAATAAATAATCAATTTGTGGGTGAATGATAGATTCTATTCGTTTGCACTAAAATCTGATCAACAAATACTTCAAATAGGTAATTGCACACACACTTCTAATTTTACAAATATCGTTTAGTTTTTCTTCCAGTGTCTAATACCTGTTCGCAATTAACTAAGGAGGCTTTAATACATTTATTTGTAAGATAATGCAACAGACAGACATATTACAACAAAAAAGAAGACACAAATAATGTGGCACTAATGTCTTTTTACTTTTTCTGTCTGAGCATGTTTTCCGTTACAATTTTTTACTCTTTATATTAATACATACAACTATTACATCTTTATAATATACCATCAAATTTTCTTTTCATTCTCACAAACCTATTTCGATTTAACAAAAATGTAGATATTTTTATAATATGGCTAGTTTCTATTATAAAATAACAAGTTTAAATTTTCTGCACAATTTAACGATAGGTACATGATATTTGTGAGATTGTTAATTAAGTGTATCTAAATCCAATCAAGTTAGCAAGTCGACAAAGGTAATTTTATTAACCGAGAAAAAAAACTGTCGAATGTTTATTTGTTTTTAATATCAGGATTGATTACCTGTTTTAATACGCTACGAGTTTATAGCAACTAAATGATTGGATGAAAAATCTGTATTGTTTTATGAATAATTGTATCATGCAATTCAGCGAAATAGCTTAGTTACATTTTAATTGCAATATTAATAATAACATCCAAAATAATATATAATTATTAAATATTTTATTTACTGACTAAAAATAATTATTTCAGCGATTATACATATTTCAAAAATGTGTTGAACAATAAATCATTCTTAAACCACTTTTGTATAAATAAATAAAATATCAATCTATACTAAAATAAAATTAGTAAAATATTTTTCCATTTTTCGGACGGCATACAAAAATAAAATATATTGGTGTTCTGAAAATTCGATTATTGAGTTTGTTGATAAATAAATGAACTCGATTGTAAGTTTATAAAAGTGTAAATTAACAAAAAATGATTTTATTGAATCATCCGTAACGTATTTTTATTAGGTGAAATAACAGTTTGCTTTCATAAAATTTTGATCACTAGTACATTTTGATATTCATGTTCATCTGGTTGGCCTTTGTATCCATTACAGCCGATTCATATTTTTTTATCACCAAATATCGTATGAAACCAAGCTAAAATTACATCACTTTTTTATTGTTTTCTATTAAATTCCGGCCTCATTTGCAACACCCGTTCTATCAACAAAACACTTTAGCGTCTAATAATGAACTATCGTCATATATGTACACTATCAGTTCAATATAACTATAAAATTAAATAGCTTATTTTACAATACGATACGAGAATCTGAGGAATCTAACACGAACGACATTTAGATAGAAATATGAAATATAATGTCGATAGTACTGTTACCAAAAATTATGGTCACCCTAACGCATTTGATGCTGATAAAAGACCATGAGAACGAAACATATAGGAATTTAAAAAAAAACACAGTTAATTTTGAAGAAGGCTTCGTTATACAACAAAGTTAGGAAATAGAAAAAGCAGAAATGTCACAAAGATATTTAAAAAGTTATGCAAACTCAAATCAATAATGACTCGTATTTTTTCAATGATCGCTTCTGAATAGAACCTCCCACACAAAACCAATGCCGCTCCATTTATTCTAAAGAATACCTTAATACACCCGTCATATATACGATTCAAAACATATTGGCTGAACACGCGTCAATTTCATTAAAATCAAACGATACTTGGAACGTGTCGTTTTTTATTGTGAGAGTCAGTAAACCCACTTATTTAATAGGTATTTAAGCGACAATATACTTTACAGGAGTACGCTTAAGGTTGAAAGTACTTACATTAGCGCGGTCAAGCATGGCGGTATCTTCGATGAAAAAAATACTGTCAAATTTTCGTTTCCCATCTGAGCCCGGGCTTAGGGAATTGAAATATCCAGCCGATTTGTTCGCCCTGTATACGTCTCACTCAAGGTACCTAATGAATATTCATGGTACGTCTTCAAAAGCAAAGTCTATAGGATGTGATTAAAACGAAACTTTGACTGAACAAGTACTAAGCCTGGGAAAAGATTCTCGACCGCGGTGTGGAATAATAAAGGAATATTAAACTTTGATTGAAGTTTCGACATGTAAGCTAATTTTGAATTTAATATCTAAAGTTGTGATTTGACTTGTTTTAATAACCAAATTATCTGGTTTTTTTCAACGATATAATTTATCAAGTGTTCGGCTCAAACTTGAGAATTTATTGAAATTCATGCTACATATTCCAAGAAATTCTAGTACAATATAAAATATAGAAAATCTTGAAAAGTAACAATGCGTGCTTAGAAAAGGTATAGAAGCTAAAGAGGTACTCGTAATACAAAATGAAACTACTACAGAAAGAGAGCTTTTTAAACATGAAATCACAGAAAAGCACACCACTTACAATGGGCACAGTGCTATCGACATTCCAATAATAGAACATTACTATCGAATATTTATGATAGACTAGTAGTAGTATTGATTTTAATAATAGCTTAAGAGTTTATTCATTTGCAATAGTTTGTTCATTTCATTAGTAAACGTGGGAATTTAGATAAATATATAATCAAAAATCGTAAAAATGTAGGTATAAGAAATACGAGGAGTTCAAAGCAAAATTGTAGGTTAAAATCTCCAAATAGGATAAAATATTACGAAGCTATAAAGCGAAAATACGAAAGTTTCTAATAGAGTTTTGGTGAAAATTTTAGAAAATCTACTGAAAGTAGAAAAATTCTACGTAGAATAAATTCGAAACGAATAGCATTGGTCCGAGTCAGGCTGAATTTTTTAGATAATGATCGAACGTAGCTGTGGATGAAATAAAAAATTTTAAAGCGTACAATTCATTTGACTAGATAGAGATCCTATATCGATAATAATACACGTGCTATGAAATGACAATTTGTACGCCGGGATCGTTCTCAATGGATAAATGACGATTTATTTAAAAGATGTTTCACCTTATTTTAAATCATTGATATGGGTGAGGCAGTTTTATACTATGCTATAAAAGGTTTAAAATCTATAAAAAAATGTATTTTGATATTGTACCTAATTCTCATACAATTTGGAAATTTTATCGTATCAAATCGATATAAGATTTTGAAATTTAAAGTTATAGGGTGAAAGCACAGTTAAGTGATGCAAATAATACACCAAAGGGATTTATTGATTGATTAATTATATTATAATCTAAATACAAGTTCTAAATATCGCGATATTCCAACACAAGCTATCTAAAAATAAATATCAATGCTTATAATTATGGCAGTACTTAACTATCCGATTTCCTATTGGTGTATTCGGAAGAAACGATCTAAATTGCACCGATTACTTATGACTTTTTAAATTTAGATGTTTTTTTATAATTTATATTCAATTAACGTTTTATTTTTGGTTTCATCAGATAGCATTTGTTGCATTTCGGCCATTTCATCTACTTCATATATATTTAAATTCTCATAAATTTTGTTTGCTTTTTAAGCGACTTTGTTTAAATATGAATCTCATAGTTGTATTGATTATTGTTCAAGTTTTCGTTTCTTATCTTTGAACACTTGTTTCTCTGACATTACAGTTACCTTAGCATTGCAAACTGCCTAATATAATTATGTCTCTAAAGCATTATATAAAGCTAAATAAATATGAGTTTGTCATTATTTACACAATATTCTCTAGAATACTACTGTAAAACATTTATGTTTAGACTTTGCTGTGATTAAATTAAATGCCATTTTATGATATCCTTAAGTTGCTTTATGTTTGTCGTCTACAAAACTATTGATCGTTACTATTTTTCTAATAGAATCACTTGTATTTTATCAAAGTCATGACTCGGTCTTATATGTTGCAATCAACTTGAATACAAGTTTGGGACGTACATTCCCGCCCTGCATACAGATTTCCAGAATGAAAACAATTTACATAGACGTGACAAACACATTGTCATACAACCGAGCTCCGAACAATCAACTGTTTCTACAGAAACACTAGTTTCATACCCAAAATACGATTTGACTCCATTTCCCTCTACCATTGCAGTTTTAGTTCGAGTATAATTAAAATCAATGGGACCATAAGCTGTAATGTAATTCCCAGTTTTAATTAAATAAACTTTAGTTGAAACTGTTTAACTACAGCTGCTCTGTTATGCAATTAGTTTAGTGATGTTTATAGAATTAGAGACACAGTTTGTTTTAAACTTCTGTGTTTGATATTTTTTGTGGAGATTTCCTGATCTTGAATTATTAAGTTGCTTTTAACATTAAACCAATGTGTACTAGTAATCCCAAAAAATGTTTTAGATGACTTGATAGATAAAATGGATAGGTACACTTTTTAGGTACCTATTATATATTGTATATTTACCTATTGAGAGAGACGCGCACTTTAAAGAGTAATAGAGAAAGAGAAGACGATCTTTGCTCTAGCGGAATGGGCATATTTAAAAAAAAAAAAAAAATTGTCTTAATGTTCGTTTAAAACATCTGCGTAAAGGTATGTAGGTACCAAAATACTATCTGTTATAAAACTTTTAGAAAACAAACCCAAAACCTTTTTGAACGTACGTTTAAAACAAGTTTTACGTTCTTGCTTGAATTTTGTCGTAAACTACTAAGCTAACTTAGATGGGACTTCAACTTTCATGAAACTTATAAATCTGTATTCCGAAGCCTTTCTGGGAAGAATTTTTAAGTTATACCTGCATCAAAATGTTTATTATGGAATAAAGTACTTGCTTTTATATTTTATTGTATTTTATTGAACTTTTTTTCTATCTATTACGTCTGGGTCTTGTTCAATGACAAATGACGCATTTCCAAAGTTAACCTTCACTGAAATTATATAATCGTTTCCAACCATTGAATCAACGAGCTATATTTCACCTACATTTCAACCGTCACCATGTATGTTTCCTATGAAAGGTACTTATACAGAAATAGATTGTAATTCTAGTTCCAATTTTCTTCAAAAGGCAAGGCCATTATCGGAATTAGTTGCGCGGTCGCGATGCGGTCGTATTGCCGACTCGTGGATATCAATAAATTCGTGGCAGTACGTAATTACTTCACATCGCTTAATCACAGCAAAGTCCTGTTATACATTTTGAACACTGCGATCGAACTCAAAGATTAGATACTATCATAACTTTATTATGTGAGTGCAAATATTTACACAACGAATTACTTTTCTAGCGGCAACACACATAATATACTCTTAAACAATTGTAACTAATGTATTTACATAATGCAAATTGGCTTTTATTCAACAAACATGGCTGCTATTGTGAATTGCGAAATCAATATCCACATTGAGTTCGTTTGTCAGGTAAATTAAAATCGCCATGACAGTAATTGAATCGCTAAAACATCGTTCGAGCTTAATATTTCTACCGTTATCTCCAAACATCCAAAATAGCCCATCCCTACAAAATTGTTGGCTCCTATTTCTGGAATGACGTCGTCACCTTTTTTTATAAACTGCGATAATGATGGCTGAGCGAATTTTGACGGTTTAATTATAATTAACAAAATCTTCTAGATATATTTTTATAGATTTTTTGGCGTGCATACGTTGGCAACGATTGCTTTGTATATCATCGACGACGCAGAAAATAATAGTCCCGCGAAGGACTGTTTTTTTTTTTTGTTTTATACGTTTGATATTGTATTCGTATATTCGTTGTGTATGATAGTGTTCAATCCTGACCACCAATTGGCGGATCCATGACAAAAATCCAAAATACTTTTATCAAAATCCATTGGAATGGAAGCATCAATTTATTTTATGTAGACCAAAAATATTTTTATCGACATTGTTTTGTCTACATACTTTTTCATCAGATGTACATGCATTTCAATTTGTTTCAACCATATTCGCGTGAGATTTTTATTGATTTACAATAATAATTGCCAACACAATGTTCGACTTTAAAATCTATAAAATCTCTCAATAGTCTACGATGCTTTTATAATGAAGCATAGAATTCTCCTGTTGATATATATATCTATTTATATGCCTATACCACAGCCTGCAAGGCTACTTCTTTATAATTATTATCAGGGTTATACGAAGGATCAAAAGAGAATGTTCTAGAAGGAAGAAAGTACATCCAACGTCTAAACCTGTACATTTGAGCACATTGATCATAGAGCGAGTTCAGATGCAGCTGATTATGAGGCTAAAAGTTTTTCTGAAATGGAAATTGTTAAGTTGTATTTATATTTATAAATCAAAGCTTTGACTAAAATTTTTATTTGAACTTAAACTAAAAGAATAATTGGGTAAAAATTGAAGAAGAAAAAAATATAAGATGTTTGAAACAGTTTACTACAAGTCCTTTTTTTCTAACTTAAAGAGGATTAAAATCTCTACACGTACTTAAAAAAATTAACTGATGTTAGGTTGTTTTTTCATTATCAATTTTTTATCAATTCATTCTCATTATCAGCTGCTAACATGCCCACCCGAACACGCTTACAACGGTACATATTTAGACATACCTATGTCGATCCACGAGAAATCCACTGTCGCTTACAACATTCTTCCCTAAAACCCAAAGATTCTAGTACTATACAAAGAAAAAACACTTTAAACGACAGTGACTGCAGTAGATATCATCTAAAAAGCGCTAAATCGAAATACCTTACCAGGTTTTAGATTTTTAGAATCCTGGGATGACGTCATAAGCTTCTAAACTGGACATGGTAAGGTATATCAGCCAGAGAGAGAAGAAGAACATAGAGGTGATGATTTTGATGTTTTTTGGACCTCCGAGCTCGCCGCCGATGCTTTTCCGTCTGCGGAGCACGAGGACTAAGACCGCTACACAAGCTTCGGAACAGTACATCGTCACGCTGAAGGCCAGGCTGTGGGAGAAACGTATAATTAGGATGATAATTTAAGATATTGCAGGAGACGTCTAGCAAAGCTAGATTTAAGTGATATAGTTATGAGGGTTTTTGCGATTTAACAATTCGCTAGGTTGGCTAAACTGTCATGAGGTCTATCTGTAAATCTCCTTTTAACTAACTAATGAAACCGTACAAACGTCGCGCACTTGACCGCAATGGTCAGCGGTAGGTAATCTGGTCGTAGCCATCTAGTGCTTGAGGTCTCTAATAATATAACTAACAATTATAATATATTACATACATTAGTTATATTTTATTACCTACAAGATTGCGAGTTAGAGGTGAGCCCTTTTTAACTTTTGCTGTACCCGACAGGGTCCATGGTTCTGTAATATTATATTCAAGTCCTGAATCCTATAGAATACAAATAGAAGAATTGAGTATACTCACTTTCCAGGATCTATGTAGAACCTTTCGCCCTTGCTCCAGTGCACGATGGCAGCGAGGGTCCACGCGACCCCGATGCCGAGAAACACGTTGACTGCATTGGAGCCCGTCACGTTCCCCACAGACGCATCAGCGTACTTGTCTTGACATGCCGCCACTTTGCTCGCGAATGTGTCTAAGAAGATAAATAGATAATTAAATTATACTATACTAGCTGTTGGCCGCAACGCCGCCCGTGTGGTGCTGGTTTTCGCGGTATACCTACAGTAGCCTATGTCCTTTCTTGGGATCCAAGCTTTCCCCATACCAAGTGTTATCAAAATCGGTTCAGATGATTATCCGTGAAAGCGAAACAGACAAACAGAGTTACTTTCGCATTTATAATATTAGTAAGGAACTATGGATCTTATATCCATAGTTAAGTACTAATCACATGTTACAAATGACATGTTTGTTATAATTTTCAGTGTCTAATAAATGATGCGAAAAATTGGATATCAATTATTTAAATGACTCTTTTTGAGGTATTTTTTTTAAACAGACGCTATCCAGATGTACTTTTCACCCTCTTTGGATATCTATCCAAGAAAAGTACATCTGGTATGGGTAGGGTTTATCTATATAAAGTAAAAATAAGAAGCAATAAACGGTTAAATGATATAATTATCTGGAAAACCCGCAACAATAAGATTGCTTAAACCGATAAGAATTCCCATTGTACTCGTTATTTTTGTTGTTATTGAATTTATTCCTTAATTTGGTGAACAATAAAGAGTTACCAATCTATAATGAGATCGGGTTCGAGTTCGGTCAATATCAAGATAATAGAAAGGTAGTTATCTACTCGAAAAAATGTTTTTCATTATCATGAAAACATCAGCGAAAATCGAAAATAATATAAAATTTGTAAGCATAAAGAAAAACTCTACGTTCAGGAGAAAACTTCTTTTATCTCAGCGCAATGAACATAACTCGAGATACACTAATTAGGAACTCAATTGTTAAACCAAGGAGGGTTTTGTAAAAATTATCATTCTGGAAATAATTAGGCCTGTAATGAATAGCTCTTAAAATAGAAATTTAAAAGCCAACTGAATACAGACTTAATGAATTTGATTATTTTATAATCCAAAATAATATGATGCAAAGCAACTCTGTATGTAACTTTTACGTCTAAACTAACAAACCGATTTTGATAGAATTTGGTACAGGGCTACAAGGGTCCTCTTTATGATAAAAAATGATATACCATTGAGACAAAATAAAACTTTTTGACGTGATCAAGGTGAATATTCCACGTTGAAGTCACGACCAAATTAAGATGATTTTCAATTTAGATAGAACGGTAGGTGCCTTACAATTGCTTTGATGAAATTAATTTGATTAAAGGGCTGAGTCCTTTGTTAATAAATTAATATAAGGCATATAATTATTATCTCATTATTAAGGAAGTTATGGAGCGAGAAAAGTTTTATTTTCAATCTACAGGGCGTGTTTATAAACACCGTTATCCTGTTAAAGGTTTATTGTACTCATCATTATGAACAACTTTTACTATCGGACCAAACCTGAAATCGCGGAAAGAAAAACAGCTGTCCCTTACATTTTGACAGTTTTGCGAACATAAAATATGTTGGGAACAGCTTATATTTTTCTCGCGATTTAAAGTTTGGTCCCATAGTTAAAATTGTTCATAATGATGACTACAATGACCTTGTAAAAGTATTACAGTGTTTACATACACACCCTGTACAACACAATTACGAAACTAAAAATAGGGCAGAATTAAGATTTTAGATAAAGTAATTCTAAAAATCTACACTTTATTATTCCTTATGTTATTATTTCTACGAAAAGCCAGCAAAAGACTTTGTTATCTCGCTAGCTATGAAAATCCAAACTAAACATTTGAATAGGATTATCTTGAACGTCCATCTTACATATTCTAAGCATAAACATACAGCATATAGTCCAAGAGCCATCAGCGGTGAGTACATAAGTATCTCTTGAAGTAATATTTGATGTATCTTTTGATAAAAGATTACAAGAAAACAAGATTTCTTGATGCGGATTACTTTGTGTCTTGAAAATGCAACTACATTTTGCATTACGGTGTAATTTACAACAATTTTTTTTTTTCTTGCTTCCATTATCTCAAATTTATGTATAATGTGTTTATGTTATTATATTCATACTATATGTCACAGTCAAAACTATTAACCGGTCAAAATCAATCAAAAGTATTTTTCTTTGCGCAGGTTGGTCAAATCTTGACCGAAATAACAGGCAAAAGTACTATTGACTAATTAACTCCATCCTAGTAAAAAGACTAATTTAAAAAAAATGACATTTGAACACACAGTTTTGTAAGTCTAACATTTATAAAATTACAATAAAGTTAAACTCACCAGGTATACTCGTCCCCAATGCCACGAACACGATAGCGGTGACAGAGTCCTTGATGCCGAGAGTGCAGCCAAAGTGAGACGCCACGTCTCCGATCACCGCCGTCACCAGACCGATGCAGATGATTGATACTACGAAGCAGACGTACCCACCGCCGATGTCTGTAGCAAAAATTAAATGTTAATAATAATAATCCGTTACGAGTAATACAGCCTCCCTAGACAAGCGATAACGCTGATCAAATCGTTACACGATAAAGTCACGTGACTTAACGAAACGCAATGTCATTTCCATACATTTAAGTGATTTCCATCATCGATAACGCTTGTCAAAATGCCACTTGTTTAGGGCTGTAAAAGTTACAGAGGTGAGAGTAGCTAACTTACTCCCGAAACTGATTTGGTTTTTTTAGGGTTCCGTACCTCAAAAGGTAAAAACGGAACCCTTATAGGATCACTTTGTTGTCCGTCTGTCTGTCTGTCTGTCTGTCAAGACCTTTTTTCACAGGAACGCGTGGAGGTATCAAGCTGAAATTCATATCAAATACTCAAGTCTATGGTCTCTTGGAGCTGTGAAAAAATCAAACTTCTAAGTCAACGCGATCAAAAGATATTCCCGTTTATGCCGCAAATTTTCGACACTCGCAAGGGAATCAAAACCTACAGGGTACTTCCCGTGAACTCAGAATCTTGAAATTTGGTACGAAGCAACGTCTCATAACACAGATAAAGGAAAAATTGCGAAAAGCATAAATTTCGACTCGCACTTGGCCGGTTTTTTTTATTTTGAACTCGTTTCGCTTCTCGATTCGATCAAATCAAACTGAATCGGAAACCAAGATATGCTACGTTATCTTAAAGTTCTAAAAATCATTATCATGATTCTTATTGAACTCTTTAAATGCGTTTCCAAAGTTATAACTTACCAGTGGGAGGTATCAAAGCGAACACAATCTTCCAGAACAGCGTGACAACGTGCAGCACGTAGTCGAAGCACGAAGGAGGCTCGTCGGGGTCGTCAGAACCTACGAACATGACATACTTAATACCAAAGGCTTATTTATAGTTGGTGTAAGTTCTACTAGCTTTTGCCTTCCTATTTCTGGTAGCTCGATTTCAACCGTAACAGGCGTATGAGGATAAAAGATATACAACCTTATTTTCAATCAAACTCTCGGTAATACGACCCGGAAAACAGAGTTCAATTTTGAACAGAAGTTTTTGCGTAATGCGTAAAGAAAAATGTAGACAAAGCAAAAATTCTGTTTCATGAACATTCAATTGACATATCAGTCAATTTATTTGGTAGCATAAAACCTATTTCTTTTTTTATTTCACAAATATTAACCTGACGATAATTCGTGGGGCTATGTGTATATAGTAACTAAGGGTTGTTCAAAGCAGCTGTGGATCTATCTTAATCTCTAACTAACCTGAGCTGGCAGTCAACGCTTCCGAGAACTGCTCCTTCCACGATGACGTGCCTATTATAATTGATGCGTTTGCTCTCTGCACTAGTTTGTCTACTGTGTTCTGAAACAAGGAAACAACAATTAATAAATTGAAAACACTAATTCTGGTACTCTGTCCACTCAGTTTAATCTAAGACGAAAACCATTTATAAAGTAACAATTTAAAAGAAAATTGAGAAGAAACGATTCGTGGTTTTATCTAAACGAATACTTTTTCGGTAGATTTCGTGCCGGGCCTAGATTGAAAATTATCGATTTCGATATATGTTATAATTTTCATAGAACAAATAGAAATAGCTTTATTTTGGCAATAGATTGAATCTCAATAAAGACGATATTTGAAAGGCCTAATCAACTTTAACGCCAGGTTTGCAACAAAAAAATAAATTTTGCAAATACCATGTTAGTGGAAGTGTTCTGGCCATAACATCTTTATGATGTAATTATTTGTCAACTTACTTTGAACTCTTTGCTCTCCTTAATCCTGAGCTGTGCCCTTGTAATTTCACCAGCTCTTGGCAGCCCCATCATGGCCACAACAGCTTCTTCTTCAGGAAGAGTGGCCAGATGGTTGGCTTCGTTACCATTAGCCACAGGATTGTCGTCATCTATGGCAAAAAAATCATGTAAAACTCTTGAAACAGATATGGTTTGGATTAGAAAATTTGTGGATCGATTTTCAGCTGGCATGCAACACGAGTACACGACATGAGAACATGTAATGATATTTAGCGTCTAGATTATCCTGCTTTACCTTCTTCGTATCCTTGGTTCTAAACTTCTTAAAAAACTTTTTCTAAATCGATGTGAGTGAAAACTTTGTAACCTACAGTGTTTGAAATACGTTAAATATATCATGTTTGTGTAAATCATAGCTTGATTTTATGAACAAGCATGTATACTGTGAGGTTTGGTTTTAAAGCGATGACGATAAGTGACTTAGTAATTTAAAAGAATGTGAAATGAAGACAGATGGTGATAGCATAAAATTTATGATTAATTTATGTAGCCCTGAAATTTATTTATGTATAATATAAAACAAAATTCGGTTAGTTAAACCATTTATGAAACATTACTCAAGAACGGGTGAACCAATTTTAATAATCTTTGTTTTCCTGGATTCGTATACTTCACCCCTAAGAGCACAAGGAAAAAGTCATGAGTACTAACGCGGTTAAATTCGCAGGGAACAGCTAGTAACTAATAACATTTTTATGCTTTAATTCACCATGATAAAATAAAGGATAATAAGCATTTAACATAGGCCTTCAATTGAGAAATTCAAAAGCTCCCAGGATTTCTAGAATCACACACGTTAGCAGTAAATGTATATCTAAAAAGTTTTAACCGATATAATTTAACTTGGTCGTTTTTACCCAAAACTCGGGTCGTTGCGGGCAATAGCTAGTGAAGGAATGTTGTTTTTATTCTCACTTATTTTGTGAGGGAAGCTACGTGATCAGTATTTATTATGCAATGTTCATACTGTACTCTCTTGAGAGTGAGCAGAATTTTAAGTGGGACGTGCATCGTTCGAGGTAGTGAACGATATTCATACTGTCGGGAAGTATGCATCTGTTTTGGGGAAAACGGTTTAAGATTTTGCCAAGATGAAGCTTCGTTGTATCCATGTTAAGCAAGCCAAATAATACTACTTATATAAAGGTATTTTTTTTTGTTTATTTTAATACACAGCTAACTAAATTATGCTCGTTAAATGGCAGTAGACTTTTTGGGTCATAAATTATCTACTTAATTTTTAAAGTAGGTAAACTCATTGTAATTAAACTGGCATTGAACCTATAAATTTTTCATATAGTTCTGCCGATAATCGCTAAAGTATCATCCCTACAAAAAGTCTCGCATAGTTATGTAGACCAGTGTAGTATGACCCTGCATTTGTTTGCAAAATGTTACTCTTGCATAATTGTCTGGAATTTAAAAGATACGACCCCTGAGTTTGTTTCGACATTTCTTTTTAGGGTTGTCAGTTAGGAAATGTCGACTTCAGTAAGCTCAAAAAAGTGACGAGTAAAAGTAATTGCATAAGATCATTTTCAATTTCATACTCCCGAATATTAAAACGCAACTTTACTTTAAGGCGTTCGTAAATAGCCGCTTACTGATGGCAGCCTCGCGAGGCAAATCCTCGGTCGGTCAAGACGTGCCTCGCCCGAGGCAAACGCACGCACTTCCTCGCCCGAGCGTGCCGCGCCCCGAGCCGAGCGTTGTCGGTTTTTGTCGATGCTCAAAGGCGCCTCAGTAAATTTGCCGCGCTCACTCAAGACGGTAGTGTTTTGCCTCGCTTATTCGTTGCGTGTTAGTTGTGCGTCATGGATAAAGAACAGTGTCTTAAATTAATACAACTATATAGTGAATATAGACGACTTTGGGATGCGCAATGTCCTGATTATAACATAAAACGTACAACATAAAACGTTTAGTTTTCTGTTTTCTTTTTTTTGCAAGCCTTAGAATTGTTAAAAAGGCAGTGGTAGCGACAACTATACGAATGTGCGGCCTCATGGTGGTCTCGGGCAAACTATACGCACGCGCGGTCTCTATTCGACTTCAAGTTAAACTGAGCGTCGATGCTCACGGTGGCTCGGCCTTGCCGCGCGAGGCAGCCTCGGATTAGAAAACTTACAGACCGAGGCCGCCTCGCGCGGCATGCGTACTGCGGCAAATGTCCGAGGCTGCCTCGCGAAGCCGCTCGCTTGGTCAGTACGCGGCTAATAAATATCTGTAGCTACTTAACACTTATAATTGACAGAGAAAACAAAAGGCTTAACGGCGACTTAAAACTGATTTACGTTTCAGTATTCAGCCAATACGCTCTCAAAAATCCAATTGTTCAACACGTGTTCAAGAATTGTAAATTAAATAACCTTACTACACAAACACTTTTCAAATTTCTACGCAAAACCAGATAAATATTTAAAAAGAAAATCTACAAATGTTTCCAGCAATCCTTATCATAATATCCGTCTATCTGTTAGACATGTTCGCTCATTTACTTGAGTGCTCACCGCGCAATTAAATAAATTAAAATAAGTATCAGTCGTCTTAAATGTTGTAGGTACTTTTTATTTCTAATCTCAAAAGAGAGCTTTTGTTATTTGTTCGAGCTTCTAAGATTAGGTATATTAGAGGAATTTATTGTGATTTTTGTGTGAACTAAGATGAAATGAAACGGGTAATCGCTTTTGATTTGTATTTCCATTTTGATCTGCATTGTGTTAACGTAAATCATTGTGTTATTTTCAAATCGCAATCCTAACTTTTTTCACCCCGTATTACATTTATCAAAATATTTGGTATTCACTTGAATCCGGTGATACTGGGTGCAGGGTGATGCGCCGACCCCAACGTAGTTTGGGAAAAGGCTATGGAGGCTAGGCCCAAGAATAATAGATAAAAAAATGCTCATAAAATAAAAACTAATCAACTAAATAAAAATGATTTTTTATGGCACTAAATGTCAACTATTCCGCATCGAACGAAAAAATAATCACGTGAATCGGATCCGAAATCTCGGCGTAATCGCAGTACATACATAGAAAAAGAAAATACCACCCGAATTGAGAACAACCTCGTTTTTGAAGTCAGTTAAAAATAATTGCCCGTGATCTTACCAATAGGTACATACCAACTAATAATGCGAACATTTTGGCAATTAGTTTTACTTCCTTATCTTGTTCCTAGCGAGCTTGTTACAACCTTTTCATTTAGTGAGTGCTTACACAGCCTTTAGGCCTTACTGGTGGAACATTTACCAATTAGTCAATAGTAGGTAACTCCAATTTCAAAGGAACATCTTCAATCAGATGTACATCGTTATATCATAATTTTATGTACTCCTTGCTCCTTCGCTAGCCTGGCATGTGGTTCATCCTTAGAGTATAGACAATAATATAGAGTGCGCGCATCGCTAGTAGCCCTTTGTGTCGAGCGTAAGCAATTTTTTTCTGTAAGTACTACGCCCGTTTACTGATATTTCGTGCGACGACAGACGATTATGCGACAATATCTATGGATAAATCTATACTAATATTATAAAGCTGAAGAGTTTGTTTGTTTGTTTATTTGTTTGTTTGAACGCGCTAATCTCAGGAACTACTGGTTCGAATTGAAAAATTCTTTTTGTATTGGATAGTCCGTTTATTGAGGAAGGCTATAGGCTATATAACATCACGCTACGACCAATAGGAGCGGAGCATAAATGAAAAATGTTGCAAAAATGAAAAACCGTTGAAACTAAAACACGCGAACAAAGTCGCAGGGGACAGTATAGGAATATTATTAAGGTGGTTTTGTTTGAGAAAGTTTATATAAAACAGCGCTCTCTGTTATGACACTAATTTACCTGTTCATACTAGTACTTATGTTAAATTTGTTCTTATATTTAACATAATTTGTTTTTGTCATTGTGTGTTTTTTTTGTTCTGTTAAATTATTACGTTTCGTTTAGTTGAAAAGCCGTTGTGCGAGCTCTTTGGCGAAACGATATATGTTTTTTGCTTTCTTTTTTTCACAATAGTTCACTTATTTCTACTCTATTGGTTCTACGGTCAATTTACACCAATAAGAGACAAGCTACTGGCTCGTAATTGGTAGAAATTGACAGATGGACCACTTGCGAGACTAACGAACCTAACAGATTTTTAAATCGCAACCACCCTCATTCAAGAAAGATATTATTATAAGCAGAAACAGGTAAAATGGCTCCGTATCTCGCAGTCGTTACACTGTTAATGTAAGCAATCAAATTGTAATTTGAGCAGCCAAGTTTTTGACGACCGATTTAGAATGTAATTTATTTGATTAAGCAAAGATGCTCATTGTTATTTTTAATGAAGTCTGTCTTTTACCACGGAGAAGTGAAATTGAACTATATTTGCCAACTGATAGTATACATAGGATTTAATAATCTAAACCCCCGAATACTGAAAAGCAACTCAACTTTAAGACGTTCTTAAATATCTATCTATCACTACTTTACACCTTAAAGTGACAGAGACAGCATGAGACTTAACGGCGACTTAAAACTGATTGACGTTTCAGTACTCGGCCAAAAGTAACTTTGAATCTAAATTTCAAAATGGAACATTTAGGTATTTCTTAGGTCTTTATTCAAATCATTTGCATACTTGTGAGAAATCGTTTAAATTTCACTGTTAACTTTACAATCATCACTCTTGAATCTAAATTTTTGGAGATACTATGAACTGCTCGATCAGCTGGTAAGTCATCAACGAACACGGACTGCGCGAGGTACCCTCCCACTTGCCTTTTGTTTTGTCGACCACTCGCAAAAGCCAAACAGTCCATTAAGTTCAAGCAGTCCGTATGCGCGTGGCCTTAGTGTTAAGTAGGAAAAGTTATGGAGACAAGCAGCACTATCTTCATAATTTATGTAACAATTGCACATATAATGCATCAAAGCGGCAGTAGCCTAATAGTTAGGTGACCGCCTTGTGATCGAGAGGTCGCAGGTTCGAACCCCACCCATTGCACTATTCACGTGAACCCACTCCAGACACAAGCATATTTAGCTTAGTTGGAGGGGTTAACAAGATTGCTAGTAATGTGAATTCCACCCACATTGCTAGTAGTCCATAAAAAAAAATGCTTGATTATATAAACCCAGATGCAAACTAAAAAACCCATCTTTACAATTTAAAACTGTTGTTAAAAATTTGAAAATAAAAGGTGTATCCGCAAACTCATTGACTGGATTGATTAACACGACCGAACCATTTACAAATCCTTTAATTTCACACCCCGTGAAGGTGGGTGCTCGCTCGAATTCCGATTGGGTAACGTAATTTATCGGAGCCAATATCGCTGATTCGCGTAAATTGCTTCTTAATACGAGGATCAAGGATCTACCGGATTTCTGAGATGAGTTTAAACGCGATAGGATATAAAAGATGAAAAAAAATGTAAACTGGCTGCCAGTGACACTGGTGTAGAAACCCACTTACAAATCAATAATAAATGACATAAAGTTTAATAAAACTTAACTTAATGAATATAATTTCGTTTGATATAACGTGTTTCAACTACCAAACGAGATAATTAATTTTGAATGTAGTATTGAAAATTTAAGAAAGCAGTGAGGAAGCATCCAGAAGCTTGACATAAGCATGATACTAAAAGCAGTATTAAACAGTATTTACACAAAACAATAATCTTACTTGTGCACACATAGATACAGTTCCGATGACAGAAAGCAGAGAAAAGAAGGAGAGAGAAGAATAAAATAAAGGTTAAGTTTTAAAGAAGATATGCTTTTTAAAAATGTTTACTGCTATGGTCCCCAGTAAAGATAAATGTGTTATTTATTATATTAATTTAATATAATTATTTATATGGTTTTTTTTTAATATCTCAATAACATAATTTATTTAATATTTGAATATATAAATTTTTTGTTTTATTCATCTAAGTTCACTTCCGACGACCTGGTGAAGGTCCCCGGAAACTGCTGGATGCGGATGGTGCAGGACCGTGAGCTGTGGTGATAATTGAGGGAGGCCTATGCTCAGCAGTGGACGTCTTTCGACTGATATGATGATGATGGTGTTAACTTATTTGTTTTTGGACATAATTGGAGTACAACGCACAAAGTCCGATAAATTGCAATCGATTTCTACTGTGTTTGGTGTATTTATAAAATACTTAAACGATTTATGTCAGAACACACTGCTAATTATAATCGAAAAGATTATCTAGTAATTTCAAAATGCAGCATGATTTTATTTACACCAAACATTTTTTATCTCCCATCAAAAATTCTGAAGAATTTAAAACGCCATTCGATGAAAAATAAAGTGTCCTTATTCCAATTATATTATTTCTGGGAGAGTGACATGACGGAGAAAATCCAATTATAATAAAAAAGAAGTAAAAACCCCATAACAAAACTCCTTCGTTGGGAAACGTTCGCCTTAAATGTAGCAATCGAATTATCTTAAATACCATAATGGAGTTGTTCATGGTATTTTCTTTTGAGATGAGGTAGTATAATAATGTCTTAAAAGCATTGTTTAAAAATCCAAACGTGTTTCTTAAGAAGGTATGAAGCATTTATGTTTTCGTGTGTAGCCGTGTGTCTTTTTTATAAAAGTTCGTATTATGCCTAATAATCTAATAAATACCAGCCTTTAACTGTCTCACTGCTGGGCAGGCTCTTCTCGCGTAGAGAAGAAACGAGCATTGATCACCACGCTTGCTCACTTGCGAGTTGGCGATTTCAGATTCCAATTTGTTTAAATCTACGTTTCCTCACGATTTTTTCCCTTTATTCTTCCTTAAGAATTTGTATTTTAAAACACAATTTGACTTTACCGGGAACCACACGCAATAACCATTATTATAAATCCTTAATTTTAATAACAATCATTAAGTAAAGAGTTCTTATTATTTTAATTTAAGCAATCCACTACCGGATAAAACAGGCAATACTAATTTCTACAATAAAATGCAAACCATAAATCTGCATAGCAACAACTAAAATGGCCACAAAATATTTATAACTATTATTTTAATTACCATGCTGTTTGTAGAGAAACTCTAAACGGTGAGAGGAATAAATAAGTAAACTATAGAGCGCGCATATCAAGTGTTAACTGTTGGCACTAGTATGCATACCCTTGACATAGCATGTAAAATTGTAAAATTAGTGTCAAAACAGAACGCACCGTTTTATTAATACTATCTCAAAACCTAATAATTTTTTTATGTATCTGGCGGACTAAATGGATACCTATTTCCTTTTCATACCCAGTCCACACCCCTATTCAGCATGCAGTCGCAGCTTGAAGCAATTGATACCGCCGTTTACCGAACCTAAAATTTTTAACTCTAACTAATAGAATAAAATTCCGAAACTTTCTGTGATTATTATTCTTTTACAGTCAAAACTTGACGCATTCCAACTTAGAGCACTCCGTCATTGATATGTTAGGTTGGAAGGGAATAATCGGATCGAGAAGATAAAGAAATAAAACTGTAATGGTAAAAGACGGAAAAATTTACACTGTTTCATAAAATACTGTGTACATTTTTATTTATTCACCAACACACGATGGTAAATCCCAAGATTTAGTAGAAACCTAAGATTTGCAAATGTACAGGCTTTTACAGTAATATTTAAGTAAGTCTTTACAACTGTATTTTTCGTAATGGGTACAAAATTAGAAACATTTTTTTTTCTAATATCAAAAGAGTAACGCTTTAAATTAGAAAAAAAAATGAAATTACAAGTGCTTAAACCCGGTTTTGAGATAAACCAGATAAACCTCAACAAAGATGAATTTGTTTATATACAAGTCATACGAATTGCGCCTTAGTTTTTTTTTTTTTGAAAAATTGAACGACCCCGCACTAACGAATTAAATCCCTGTGTAGCGGAGGGTTTTTACTAACATTTAATTCACATGCACAAAGCAAGCATTTGTGCATCACACAAATACTTGTCCCATGCGGGAATCGAACCTGCAGCACGTCGCTCACAGTGGTAATTGGCGTGGTGACCTATACCAATCGGCTATCCGTGCAGTCAAGCTAACTGATTCAGAAATCAATAAAATTACTAATAAACCGTCTATTTCTTTTATCATGCTACAGTGCTATCTGTGAAAACTTGTAATTGGCCTTCCTTTACTAATGTATACGCAGTTCTTAAGTTAGCTGTAAGTATTCCAAATAAAATACCTACATTAAAGTTAAAAAATAAATAAACAAATGTCATTTATACACAAACATCATCTAGCAATGTGGTAGGTAAACAGCAAAAATAAATGTAAAAAACAAAAAACAAATGTCAAAAGATACCGACAATCAGACTCGAAATAATTTCTTTGGTGTTTACAAAATGTCGTACTTAAATATTCAGAGGTATAACTTAGCATAACAAACGTAACCTCTCTCTTTATTTCCTCATAACTCGAAATGTTTTGAATAAAATTTAGCGTAGATATCAACGAACTTTACTTATAAGCAGAGACAACATTATTGTATGTATATCTTTATACTTACTGTACCTATGCATTGTAATCTTAACAAAAATGGCAAAGGTATTAATTGTAAACTTTTCTGTATCAATATCAACCAATGAAAGCCAAGCTACTGGCTCATGATTGGTGGAAATCGACAGATAGACCTCATGACAGACTTGCGAACATAGCGGATTTTTAAATTGAAAACACTCATTGTTTATAATTTTTTAGAATATTATTCATAATATCGATGAGATTGTACGCTTTTTTGAAAAATAAAGAGAAATCTTATTGACGCTACTGTACCTATGTTGGGACATGATTTAAAATCCCATACAACGACTCATTTGAGAAATCTAAAAGAAAGAGTATTTTACCTAAAAATCAAAAAGTTTTGAAAGTGACAGATTTCGTAAGCCTTATTTTCTGCATGTTTTAAAACCAACAAGTTTTAGATACTTTTCAAGAAAACCTAAAAAGTCAACTTATCATAATGTTTCGTTTTTAGGTCCTTCAAAACTTTTTATCAGTTTCCCAGCTTCCGATCTTCAACCTTCCGACTCTCAAACGTTTTTATGGACTCCGAAAAAGTTTCCGATAAAAATCTGCACGTCACATTTTGGGGTTCCATATAAAGTATTCAAGGAGGTATTACTCCAGGGCCAGTACGTGGGTTCTTTACAAGATCAACATAATGTTTCGTCCCTTCAGATTTCAGGGTTATTTGGATTCGGATAGTTTGAAGGTACAACAAACTTTGACGTTTATGATGATTCGAATCTCGTCTCTAGATTTTATATTGATGTTGGACAGATGTAATTTGATGAATCCGTTGTTTATTTTTGTAAAGCATAAAATAAAACACAGAAAATACTTAGTAAGTTTCCTCAAAAAAATAACTAGTATTTTATCTTCTTTTTTACCATTTGTTTAATGAAAATAAGTTTATTTGATTCTTTGTATTATGTCGCCCAAAATTAAAGATAATTAGAAGAACTTATACACAAAAAAAAATCAGGTTAGTTGGACCTTGATAAAGTTACATAAGTATTTTCCAGGATTTGAACCAGCAACCTTGTATATATAAATCTTACCATTAAACTTCTGGGCCACCATTACAGTCGTAATAGGATGATTTTAATGTTCTGTACCTCAGCGCTCTGGGTCATTGAAATTCGGCCTTTTTATGGAGAAGGGAAGTTTTATTTTGGAAGGATAATTTTATGAAGGTTCGTATCTCGTTTGAGTAATAACATTGTGATTTCATGGATGACAGCCTTACGTTTGTATGTTTTTACAGCATAATTTAATTTAAAGTTCTGAAGGTGACTGGGTCTGAAGGCCAAGAACAGTATTTTGAGGACTAGCATGACTCTCTGAATTTTTAAAACTTTGTTTACTCTAGTACAATACTATGTATCGGGTATAGGTATAACATATAGCGGTAAGAACTGGATATTGACATCTGGAATGGCAAGTGGAGGTATGCTCCATCTTTTTCTAATTGAGAAGATTTGCCAAATGTAAAAGAGCCTCAGACTACTTTTTATGCATACCTCTAATTAACAGTATGTAATATATTCGACGACCGCCGTGGTCGAATGGCGTACATACCGTTTTTTAAGGTGTCACTAGCTCTGAGGGCCCGGCTTCGATCCCCGGACGGGTCAATGTGGAAAACCACTTTTCTTAATAGTCTTGGGACAGGGTGTTTGTGGGACCTTCTTTATCTCTGATTCAATAAGAGCTTTAGCTACTTACTTTGGGTTCAGAGCAATGTATATGATGTTCCACATTTATTCCTTATTTATTCCATTGACAAGTAAATAAATAATGAAATAAAACTTCGCAATGAATTACATAATATCTTCCTACAAGCCGACTTCTCCGAAAAATATAAACTGAAATACACAATCAAAATAAAGTAACATTATAAAGTCAATAATAAATCATTGAAATGGCAGGACCTTACTCAGCTGAAATAAAGTAATAAAGTACTTCTCGTTAATCATTACAGAGCACCGAAGCTGCAGAGATTTACATCTAAATGAATGAGATGGAAAAAGATATCTCTTTTTTATTTTACAGATGAAGATAAATGGATTAGATGAGTTTTACAAGGTTGAAATACGAGATTAGTGTTGTTAAGATACGCCGTTTAATGTAGATATTTTTTTACAGTTTGAAATTTGTTAATAAAGCTTGACGATATAAAATATAGAGTACCTACCAATGTCATGTAACTTGAAATAAATATTAAAATTCTGCGAAATTCTAAATCTAATGATTTGTAATGCCCAGCCAGATACATTATGAAAACATTAGAAAAACGAAATGTCCTTTTAAAAAATGTGTCAATTAACCCTTCCAACTCTGTAAGCAATCACCTTATATAGACAGGCAGAACAGGGTTGTGAAAACTCCCATAGAATGTATAACGACTATATTTACAAGTGTAGCAGATATAGTATAAAAATATTAGACGTTTCAGAAACTACCAATCGCCCTTAAAAACTTGATTTAGAACATTTCCAACCCAATGCCTCATTTACCATTGTCAAACCGTTCCGTAACATTATTTTTTTGTTTTAAAACAACAAAACTGACATTTAACTTCATTTAATAATCCCTGTCACACAGATTTCAAAAGGACATAATAATATTAATTGCCGCAGCCTTATTCCCCTGTCCAACAATCGTTTGTTAGGCATTGTTCAAAGCGGCTGATTTAACATTCAGGTAGGGACACGCACCGTTATTGGTGTTGTATGTAAAACACGGAACAGGCATTTGGATGATATATTGAAAATGATTTTGCTAACCGGCTAAAAAGGAGGTTCCCAAATCGACGTGTATTTTTTGTTTTACTTTTCGCGTATAAACACGCATTACTTTTAATTCTATTATGTTTTTAATGACAATTTAATAGACAATGACACCTCGAAGGTGGTCGCATAAAAAAATAAATAAAGAAAAGCGAAAAATAAATTAAAAAACTAATTTTGTGACGAAGACAATAATTTAAAAATACACTAAAGTTATTATTTTTTTGTTTTTTTATTGGTTTTACTGTTAGTGCTAGTGCACACGACGCCATCGCCACGCCACTGCCGCGCCACAACGCTGAGTACACGGAACGAATCCTCGCCCCCACTATTCTACCTTCGTTTGTTTTTGCTTTTGTTATTCCATTACCGGTCGCCAAAGAACGTAGCTAGCAATGTATTACAAACAACCGTATAGTGAATGACAAACGCGTACAATTCGCGGCCAGTAAGTTGACCCAAAATGGCGGTCGTCTGCGCAGGTAAACTTATGAAAAAAAGAAGTTAGACAGGTTTAATTATATAATAAAAATGTAAAAGAGATTATGTCGTATTCAAATATAATATATTATATGATACCGTACTCATACTGCACTTCAATTGACACCTAAAAATCTTTTCTGCTAATAGGTCCACTTATGTGCCACACACACGACGGCAGCGCGGCGGCGCGCGGCGACGCGTCCTGTACACGAGCGCTTATTTTTCATTGTGTCGTTCACTAAAAAGTATGACGTTTTTGAAGTGTTATTGTTTCAGTGACAGATGGGGATGCAGTTATATTGCATCTTGGCTCTTTCTTAACGGAATTATCGTGGTTTTAATGTTTTATATATGGCCGCTGATGCCTACACAGAGTGCACTTTTACGATGTACTGAAGTTTATGAATTTTAGTCTACGGGACGGATAGATTTTAAATATATATAGATATAATTATGCTGTTAAAATTATACCTGCACTTTTATTTTATACAAATTCATGAAACTTTTCGTATGTATTTATTTC
Source organism: Diachrysia chrysitis (assembly GCA_932294365.1). Lineage (NCBI taxonomy): Eukaryota > Metazoa > Arthropoda > Insecta > Lepidoptera > Noctuidae > Diachrysia > Diachrysia chrysitis. The sequence goes on from OW028661.1 coordinate 9,811,812, forward strand.
AATAGTTTGCTTATTGTTGATTCTTATAAAGTTTAATAATAATTTCGAAGTTAAAATATATTATCCTATTGTAGCCTTTTTATACTGCCCAAAATTTAAAGTCCGAAGTTCCTTTTCTGGAAGGAAGTCCATTGCCATTTATCGGACACATAATATTAGTTACTGGTGTTTAATTTCAATGAAAAATAAATTTAATTTATTTAACTGTCTGCAATAGACAAGAAGTAGAGAAAAAGCATGCTTAGTATTAACACGATGAATTAGCAAGATACAAGACGAAGGGCTGATTTTATTTTTTTATGAGTTGACAACACAACAGAAGCTAAGCATTTCAATATCTATTGTCATTAACATCGTAAGAAAATTAAACCATAAACGAGATAAAAAGTAATTTTCAAGAAACTGCATATTTCATGGCTACGAGATTTATCAATACAGCCTCACACAAAAAAATAACTATATAAATATTATTGGATAAAACAAGTTCAATTTCCAATGTGAATGTGGTGCCCCGGCGCAAAACATGGCATCTTCTGTCCTGCACTACCACCTGCACCCTCCAGGACGTAATGGAGGCCAACGACCGGGTCATTTAGGTGGCAAAGTTTTGGTCGGAAAGAGTTTGAGAGTCATTGGACACGAGAAGAAGAAGCTCAGGACATAAAAAAAATGTTTGGATAGTGTGCTGACTGACTGAAAAAATCTTATACATCACTGACAATAGGTATTGCTATAGGTAACATACATAAAGGTCACACAATACAATTGAAGTTAGCTAATATAAGTGTCTATTTAAGTACCTATCATTCCAATCGATCCTAGACGAGTAAACATTCGTAATGGACGCAATGTGGGTAACTATTGATTATAAAAGCTTAATGTATTATTTTTAACAAAATACATGTTACTACACTATACATAAAAATGTATTTTTCACAAATATATGTTCGAATAAAAGTACTGTAGTTCTAATTTTTTTAGCATCAGGCAAAGGAAAGACAAGCTCATTTTTTCTCTCAAATTAGATTACGCGATGAAGTAGGCGGTATTTAATTTAATTATGCAAAACACATTTAGAAGGCAAAAACTAGGTACTTAAATAAAGACGCATTATGACTATTTAAATTTGTATAAAAACTTCATATAGAGCGATTCAAAACAGGTATCTTGGGGTTTTATTGTTAGTTTTCAGCTAACACCCGAAATTAACATTAACTAGTTTAGTAACAGATCTAAAATTTCTTCTAGAGATACTTCTGACCATAAATGGTGCTAAAGTAACAAAAAATATAAAACAAATTTACTGTCCCGTTGGGTAAATCAAATCGCCTCACTGTGGCACAGTCGTGTCACAGTAGTAACACAGTCGCGTCATTGTGGCTAAGCGACAGTGGTTAGGGGTGACCGCTGCCCGCAAGACGGTGACGCTTGTACGAATAACGTAAATAACATGGTGACATGGCATCGTTATCGCTAAGAAATAGAATTTCTGATTTAACAGAAACCATTGGAATAAAACCTACTTTGGATTTTATCGAGTTGAAAACCTGAGTTTATGATAAGCACTTTTTTATTTAATTTTAAGGCTAAAATAATAAATAGGAAAATAATTTATTGATCAAGTTGATTACAGGTAAGGGTTGCCTTTAGGTCAACCAGAATTTTGAGGAAAACCTATTTTAAACCATAAATATAAAACATTACGACTGTTTTCTGCAATATAAAAACTTGAATCGTATGTAAGTCTACTGTAATGGAACTCTAACCTAGGTACACAATAAAATTGTTAAACGAAAAAGCTCTTGAAATTTTGGTGAATATATTCCACATTTTTTGGCCCGCATTGCGTCCATCACAAAAAATCTTATCATCAACTTACCAGGTGAGAACTGTACAGATACCGAAGCTGATGCGTCCGGAAGGAATGTCTCAAACACCTCTGAAGAATGAGGATTAAATCATGCACAAATAAAAGGATTATTAAGCAATGGAAACTACCTATACGCCTATGGACCGCTTATACGGGCAAATTTATCACAACTTGAATGTATCAATCTGAGCTATTTAGAGCAATCTGAAGCAATCTTGAATAGTTGCTGTTTGTCATAATCAGCATAGTATATAGCAATTTTGCATGAATTGATGTAAATAGCTCTATTTTTTTTGTTTTAAATTGCTTAGAATGCCTTGCCCGTGTAAGCGCTTTCTAATACCCACTGAAAATCCCATGACAGCAATTGTTCCAAATTAAAATTTTCCTATTTTTGAGTTAAGGAGATTACAGTAGGTATGGATATCTATTAAACAATACGGAAGGGGAAACCGGAATTCTCCATTATTAATCGAAGGATTACGTCTGGTCTGTTTAAGATTAACCATCGGAATATCGCTTCACGAAGTCAGTTCTATGGTTACTCAAATCTGTAGATTTTAATTGCGTATCCTGGGTACCAAGATCATCTCTTATATTTTTAAATCTCCAGTAGCATGAGTATATTAAAATGTACTCTTAATTCTGATATGTTTAGGATATTTAATTTCTTACCTTTGGCTTCGGTAAAACATATTTACATTGCACAGAATTTTAAAGGACCCTTAGGACCATCTTCGTAATTCATTTTCTCGTTGTAAATAAATTATCTTCGTTATTATCTTTCCTCCATTTTTTCTGATATTGAATTAATATTTTTTGCACAAATTGGAACAATTGCTGCCATATTTTTTTAGTGAGCTGTTGACTATTCTAATCGATTTTCAACAAGATGCTTAATACACAGTAAAATTAATAATTAAGGATTATGTAAATTATGGCTATGATTTAAAATCAATACTTTAATGACTTGCTGTGTTTTTATTTGGTCACATTTATCCTAACATATCTCACATAATGTTTTTGTGTCAGTAATAGTTTTATCCAAGATACTTTTTTATAATTACCTAGATATGTATTCCAAAAAATAAGAGTAAAATTTTTGAAACAGTACAAATAAAATTATTAGAACATAATTATTTTTTTATACTTAGTTGAGAATTCAGAGGCCCTAAGGTTAGATACAAATGTGACCAAATTCAATTATTTGTAGAATAATACTGTACAAATCTCTAATAAAAACTATATCCAGTAGTGGAAATGCTATGAAATTAATATTAAACTATGCTGTTAGTTTAAATTAATTATCAAAAAGTATAATACATGCGATACTTAATTAGTAATTTAGTTAACATGCGTCATATAATAATTTCCAAACTACAAATAATTAATATTTTGCCTAAGAATATATAAGTTTACCTTATAACTGGATACAAATTATTTTCCAAATATTTTAGAGTCAATAAAATCTTTATTTGATGCATTTGAATATCAATATTTTTAAGTTTAAGTAATTATGTTGTAAAAGTTTTAACTGTAGGTTACTTTTATTTTTATTGTTTTTAGGTCGAGATAGATACTTAATCCTGACTAATATTATAAATGCGAAAGTAACTCTGTCTGTCTGTCGCACTTTCACGCCAAAGCTACTGAATCGATTTAAATGAAATTTGGTACACGGGTAGTCTAAAGTCTGAGAAAGGACAAAGGCTACTTTTTGCCGCGATAACCGATATCCACGCGCGCGGAGCCGCGGGAAACAGCTAGTTTTATAAAAAATTGGCAACATAACCTTTAAATATGTTACGTTGCTAAATTTGAATACAATTAAAAGTCTTACTGCCTTCTCATTAGGATAGTCTTTACCGCCCTAATTTGGAGGCAAAGAATGTACTTTCCTAATGACTAAAAATGTGTTACATAAGCTTTTTTATTTATAAGATTAGATAATAATTATTTTCCATATTCATTTAATTTAATAAATTGTCTATAAAATTTATACAATACTATTTATTTTTACATCTTCAATTATTTATCTTTTACACCAAAATAAATGTAATCCAATTTTCGAATCAGTCCGAACTGATAAAACAACTCAAAAGTTTTCCAATTTGTATGCCTCAATGTTTTCGTTCATTCGCCAAAGATATTTATTCCGGCTCTTTCTAATTGACAGTCGAAATACCTCGCCATTGATTTTGTATTTAAATTAATGTGGACCTGTGTTTGAATATTTATATAATTTCAGTATACTTTAGTATTTGTAGTAGTACTTAGTTATCTATATCTATATAAATATTATAATATAAAACTTTTTAGATCAAGTTCACTTGTTTTAATTACAAAAAAATGATAATCAAAAGTGTTATATAAATGTAATTGTAATCAAGTTTCGTAAAAAAGATCAAATTTATTTTAGCAATATTTTATTTTATATTTCAAATTGGCATGGGGGTGCACTACAATGTGCATGATAGTAACATCCCAAGCTCCATAGTGTCTAAAAAGTCGTTTTTTTACAAACTGGTTAAATATCCTTTTTGGCTCCAATGGTCTAATCTAAAATATTGATATTCAATTGCAATACGACTCTAAAATAAATGTAAAATTAGTCACGGTATTAATGATTTCAAATGTGCATCAAAATTTAATTTTGTTTCTCATACATGCGGAAATCATTTCCAATTCTATCTTAAAACTAAGACTTACCGCCCAGTAGCTCTGGTTCCCCAAGGTTGACGTAGAAAAGGACATCTTTCTCGTAACTGTCCTCTTCTATTATGTGAAGAGGGATGAATTTTCTGTAACAAAAGAGTAAAAATATAAGAAAAACATCCTTTATGTAGAAATAAAGAAGAAATACACACCAAAGTATCTACAGGATGTGATGTTTCATTGTAGTTTAAAAAGGTTAGGTACCTACCTAAAACATAAGAACTGTAAAATGGGATGAATAGATGATAGTTTTATTTTAGATTTTACAATTACTTTAAAGGTGTTGGTTAAGAGGACTCTCAACTATTAAAAAAATATAGGAAACCTGAAAATTTACTTTGTTTAATATTTGTTATACAATTTGTGACCTTATTTTCCTATTTATTAAAAAGTAAAAGAGAGTAAAAGTTAAAACATGGTATAAATACTAAACTAGAACTTTCTACGTTTGCCTATATACGACCTACTTATCATTCTGAAGTGATATATTATCGGGAAATTATAGAAATCCATTATTATTAAATTAATAATTAAAAAATAACAAAACTTTTTACAAAAAATGCATTGTACTTGATGTATATTTAGTAACAAAAATCAATACTAAACTACCTTATATTACGCTTATAACTATTTTCAATAAACAATCGTTTTAAACCCACAATATATTCTCAATTGAAAACTTGACAATTTCCCGATAATGTAAGTACCTACATCAAAATTATAGAATCCTTTACTGGGTTCAACATGATTTACGAGTATACGACACACAATTTCCTCTGAGCAAACGGGTTTTGAATATTGATTTTAAAGTCCTGTTTAATATCTATTGTGATATTCAATTTTAACACATTGTGACGTAGTTATTGCTCTGGCATTTTGATTTAAAGACCGAAAGCTTGTTTCTTTCTACAGACCTTCATCAAGAAGAAAAGACAATTAGATTGAGGATAATTATTATAATTGATTATTACCGGCGTTTTTACTTATTTTATTTTTTCAAAACAACCACAATTTTTTCGTTGCTTAAAGCTGCAATATTTATAATAGGCTGTTATTTTGTATTGAATAATTAAAGTTAGAATATAATAGATAATTATGTTTTTTTTTAAAGAAATTAATAAAATAAAATTTTTAATTAAATATGCGGATTTTTTCTCCTGTGGTATAGTTTCCCATGTTTTAATTACTCTAGTTCACACGTTATTTTATTTATTTATTTAGGTTAAGGTTACTAGCAATCCTTATGGAATTCATATTACTAGCAATCTTGTTAACCCCTCCAACTGAGCTAAATATGCTTGTGTCTAAAGTGGGTTCACGACAATAGTGCAATGGGTGGGGTTCGAACTTGTGACCTCTAGATCACAAGGCAATCACCCTAACCTTTAGGCTATTGCTATTGCCATGTTGGCCGTGTTGCATGTCTCAGTCCGAATTGAACAAGGCAAGTGCGATCAAAGTTTATTCTGTATAATTGTCCTATTTCTCGCCGGGCATCTATACCTAGTTTATATGGATTGGGCGACTGTCCCCTATATGGGATAGTTTTCCCATAATTTTGACTTCGGGCAAAATCACCAATACTCTGGAATTATCAAACTACCCGTTTTACAAATAAAGAAGATTGTGGTAACTATCTGGATTTTACCCTATATGTACCTAGATAATTATATCAAACAATCGATAAGAAGTGTTCTTTGTTGTTTTTAATTTTAAATGGCGACCTCTGATACACGATATCAGTTAGCTAAAAATGTTTATCTTGTAACTACATATTGAAAGTTAATGCACGGCAGTGATATGTTGTTCTGTTTATTTTTCTAAGATTAGGTTTCTGTTAAAAGTTGTTTTATTTGTCATTTTGTGTGCAAATTTCAATATATTTATTAACGTTTTATTTTAAAGCATACATGTAGAAACATACGTATTTGTAACGATTATTTAGCTTTTAAAAATTAACGCGGTTTGAAATGGAAATAACAATGGTACGTCATAACAAAACCATGTGTTATTCAACTCAATTAATATTAAAAAATCTAATATACAGAGTGTTACCGTAAGAGTATATCTATCCAAAAGTGGTAAAGAGTACACCTGGAATTGAATCAGTTTACAAAATTTCAGCTCAAAATCTGTTAATTAAATAATTGCTACTCAATGTTTCTCATTAATCATTCGACACCAAAAAATATATAACTAACATGGCACCGCACTACGAAAGTCAATATCTTAATACGTCAATCGCTAAATGTTAAGATACATTGCTTCAGCGGTCTGGTTATGATTCTTGGTGTTAAATAATTGGAAATCAATTAATTAACTAATTCATTTGAGCAGAAATTTAGTAAACTGACACTATACCAGATATATGTACTCTTCACTCCTTCTAGGTAGATATGAACTTTCAGTAACGCCCTGTGCAACATTACACCCAAAACAGTAAAATACCACTATGTCATATTTTTGTATCATTATTAATAAAATCGTTTTTCAGTAATCTTTTAGACAACTTCTACAAAAAAGTAAAACGAAAATCATGTTTATTAAAAAGCTTTTTTGTTTTGTACGAAGATATCGACTTATTTAGAATCCATTAGAAGTTGTCAAACCCAAAGGCTATCGACTATATGAAAAGATAATAGGATCATAATAAATTGTATTTCAAACGAGATTCATTTGTTTTGGTATGCGAAAATAGAATTAAAAAATACAGATTTAAAGATAGTAAAAAATAACTTATACCTACCTATTTACGTTCTTCATTTTTTTTGTTAAATAGATGTTTAATAATTTATTAACTCACGGGTTAAATAAATTAAAAGTAGCATTATAAAACAAAAACAGTTCATGATTTAAAACTGCTAATAATTATTTTTGCAATATTTAAAAATTAATTCCCTTGTGTCGGCATTACTCTTTTTTCAATAAATACCCTTAGAGCAAGGGTATTAATTGAAAAAATAGAGTGTTCGACTCGCTTAACAACCGCCGCCACGTCAGCTCATGATTAGGGACTCCTATTGAGTCTGAAACTAGTCGGGCGATCCCAAGAATGTGCGTGAGTAAACCGTTGTATTTTCTAAATTATACCCTTAGATTTGAAGCAACTCAAGAAATCCATCCATTACTTAAGTACTGTGGTCATTCTAGTAATGTTTATTTCCAACACATCTCTGCGTCAAAAAGCTTCGAGAAATCTTGTAAATCGGAAAGGTATATCTACAGAATATACGCGTAGCTATTAGGTCTTCCATTACTGAGATGAGACGGCATTCATCGTCAGCTAGTCCTGAGATACGCAGATAGGGGCACGGTAAAGGGACCGCCAAGTTCCTGACAGCTGATAAATGACCATTGATTTTGAATAAATGGTAGCAATGTTTTGGGTGAAGCAAAGTTTATTACAATTATTTAAATATTTCGTGCTTCACAATAATAGTAGTACCAACTATTGAATTACATTTAAATCGTTATAAAATCTCGCGTTTAATATGGGCCGCACCAACTAAATATATAGAAGATATTATGTTACTCATGTAATGATACAATATTACTACTAAACTACTTTATATTATAACCCAAAAGTTCGTAAATAAATAATGAAGACCCAAAATATATAAAAAAAAAACCGGCCAAGTGCGAGTCGGACTCGCGCACCGAGGGTTCCGTACACACCTGTAGGTATATAAGTAAAAGTTCACCCATCACTACAATCGAGTCATAGTTATGGTATGATATAATTGCAAAATGAAAAAAAAAAAATTCATATATATTTTTTTTTATATGATGTAACTAAAAATTTAAGATTTTCGGAATTTTTCCTATATGTGTACTTTATAACGTTGCTTCATGCCAAATTTCAAGATTCCAGGTCGTCTGGAAGTATCCTTTAGGTTTTGATTCCCTTGCGAGTAGTTGCGAGTTTCAAAATATGCGGCTTTAATTGCTGTATCTTTTGATTGCGTTGACGTAGAAGTTTGATTTTGTTACAGCTTAAAGATATTATAGACTTGAGTATTTGTTAAGAATTTCAATATAATACCACTACGCGTTCATGAGTAAAGGGGTAATAAGTTTAAAATTATTAAAAATATTTTTATTATATGATGTAACTAAAAATTTATGCTTTTCGCAATTTTTCCTTTATCTGTGTTATAAGACGTTGCTTCGTACCAAATTTCAAGATTCTGAGTTCACGGGAAGTACCCTGTAGGTTTTGATTCCCTTGCGAGTGTCGAAAATTTGCGGCATAAACGGGAGTATCTTTTGATCGCGTTGACTTAGAAGTTTGATTTTTTCACAGCTCCAAGAGACCATAGACTTGAGTATTTGATATGAATTTCAGCTTGATACCTCCACGCGTTCCTGAGAAAAAAGGTCTTGACAGACAGACAGACAGACAGACAGACAGACGGACAACAAAGTGATCCTATAAGGGTTCCGTTTTTACCTTTTGAGGTACGGAACCCTAAAAAACGATTGTATTTAATGTTACAAAATTGGGTTTGTTTTTAATTAAAATAAATTACTCAATAATTGTAACGCTAATTATGCCACTGATCTCTTCTCAAATGCATTTCCAATTATCTGGAAATTCGATTTATCTCGAACTTGGCTCATACTCTTTCTGGTATAAATTCAAACACTTCAATTACAGTCCGCACGTGCTCCCGGTATTAATGTAACGTAGTAGACGACCGGTCCCGATTGCTATAGACTTGCCCAGTTATCTTGCTCGTATTCCCTTCTAACGGGTAACATCGCGTGTGAGCTGAATTTCAAGAATGCCCTAGTCTGACAGTATTGTCTTACCAACTACATTTGTTGGGTATAGATTCGAGTCAGCACGTGGAAAATTCTGCTTTGTATGTATTCTTTAGACCCTACTATGTACCTACTGATAAATTTATTTGCTAAAATGTTCCTAATAAATAATACTTGGTGATACTCATAATTTTATTCCATCAATAGGGCACTGTGTTCTGCACACACACAACAAGCTGACATTATTGTAAATATAGTAAATTTATTCTTTAATTTTTAATGGCATGATTATAATTATATTCAATTGCTATTTCTAAAAAAAAATGTTTTAATGTGGGCAAAAAACACCATATAACTTATTTTTTTTTGTTTCTTAGACGGAACGATAGACTTCCTTAAATTAAATTGATGATTGAATGAGTAGAATCCATTACTCATTAAAACCTTCATAACTGAACCAATTAGTAACTTAATGATAATTTTTTTTCCAATTATCCTAATTAAAATAAATCATTAATCATACCAACCTTAACAAAATTACGTTACATATAGTTTTAATAAAATTACCCTAAAGTTTACCATAGATTGATAGCAAGCCAAGGTATAGCGTCTGCATCGGTAAGTCTTATCGATTTTACCGGCTACCATCGTTTAAGTTCCAAGTTTAGACATGTCCTTCATTTTAACCGGCCGATGGAACATTTATATTGGAATGAAATTGCACTAATTTGTTGGGAAATTAAAAAAATATGTGAATAAAGAAAATGTTGAAATATCTTCGGATTAAAATTTTCAGAAAAATTTAATGTAACTATTAATTTCTGATAAATGACAAAAATCTGATTGGCAGAAGTTTAGTCGGGGGTTATCACCACGGGCAGAAACTGGACCGGGGTGTTTTTAGTCGGTACAAGTCCGACATATCCCTATACGCTGTGCCCTGGGCGTGGGTTGAAGCCATTAGCTTTTAACCCCGTAACAAAAAAAAATCTAAGACAATCTGAGGAAAAATCCGGAGTGCCGACGGTAGTGAAAACTTGAACAATTACTATACATAATTATATAGATACTTATATGTATAGGTATACTTACAGAGAGGTCGATAACAATAAGTGTCGCGAAATCAATTCCTTTTCCCATCTCAAAAAAAATCTCATCAAGAAGATTTCACTTAAAAAAAAAGTTAAACCACACCTATACAGTTTTCTTTTCCAAAATATTTGTCAATTTCCATTACAACATTGGGTCTAAAAAACTACCAAAAGATTCTTATTTACAAATGGATATAATAAACTGGAAGAAACGAAGTCCTTTTTATGTCGTATCGAATTATGGTCTGGCGGTAAATAAATGTAATGAAATAGGTTTCACCTTTTTAGTATTCTATTATCCAATAAAGCTAATGAGGCTTATTTTAGGAGTCGATTTACGTCAATGCTGAGGTTTCGATATGGGCTATCAAATGCCAGGTATATCAATATAGTATTTACGATTTATTTATTTCGATGCTTATTATAATCCTGAAAGTCAACTAATATTGAGGAATGGGAGCCGAATAAATTGAGAAATATCTCACAATATCTCGTGGTATGTTGAAAGATTTGCGGCATGACAAAGATAATATAATCCTCAGAATAAAGAGATTTATTTTTGACGACCTCCGTGGTCGAGTGGCGTACACACCAGTTTTCAAGGTGTCGCCAGCTCTGAGGTCCCGGGTTCGATCCCCGGCCGGGTCAATGTAAAAAAAACACTTTTCTACATTGTCTCGGGTCTGGGTGTTTGTGGTACCTTCGTTGTCTCTGAATTCCGTAACACAAGTGCTTTAGCTACTTACTTTGGGTTCAGAGCAATGTATGTGATGTTGTCCACATTTATTATTACACCATTATTGATAAATGCCTCGTTTTTATAGTTCCGTAACAGAAGGGTGCCAATAGGACCCTATTACTAAGCCTTCGCTGTCCGTCCGTCTGTCAGCGGGCTCTCATGGACCGTAATAGCTAGAGAGTTGAAATTTTCGCAGAGTGTGTATTTCCGTAGACGCTACAACAACAAATATGCGCGAATCCGACTAGCATTTAGCCGGGATTTTCAGTCGTGCGGATATCAGTGGCTACACATTTTCTACAGCAGCCTACTGTCAAAGTAGCAAGATTAATTTTGTGCACAATAAGTTTTATAGGTCTCGCCATTATTTCAACGCAGTATAGTATTACTTTCGCAAATCGTATTTTTCTACGATGACATACCAAACAAAAATTACAGTCATTTCCTATCTTAATCAACTTTTTTATGTTCCGTAAACATAATCTATACTAATACTAATACTAATATACTAATCTATACTAATATTATAAAGCTGAAGAGTTTGTTTGTTTGTTTGTTTGTTTGTTTGTTTGTTTGAACGCGCTAATCTCAGGAACTACTGGTTCGAATTGAAAAATCCTTTTTGTATTCGATAGTCCGTTTATTGAGGAAGGCTATAGGCTATATAACATCACGCTTCGACCAATATAAGCGCAGCATAAATGAAAAATGTTGCAAACAATGAAAAACCTATGAAACTAAAACACGCGGACAAAGTCGCGGGGGACAGCTAGTAATATTATAAAGCTGAAGAGTTTGTTTGTTTGTTTGTTTGTTTGAACGCGCTAATCTCAGGAACTACTGGTTCGAATTGAAAAATCCTTTTTGTATTCGATAGTCCGTTTATTGAGGAAGGCTATAGGCTATATAACATCACGCTTCGACCAATATAAGCGCAGCATAAATGAAAAATGTTGCAAACAATGAAAAACCTATGAAACTAAAACACGCGGACAAAGTCGCGGGGGACAGCTAGTAATATTATAAAGCTGAAGAGTTTGTTTGTTTGTTTGTTTGTTTGAACGCGCTAATCTCAGGAACTACTAGTTCGAATTGAAAAAATCTTTTTGTATTGGATAGTCCGTTTATTGAGGAAGGCTATAGGCTATAAAACATCACGCTACGACCAATAGGAGCGGAGCATAAATGAAAAATGTTGCAAAAATGAAAAACCTTTGAAACTAAAACACGCGAACAAAGTCGCGGGGGACAGCTAGTAGAAATATAACAAACATCAATTTATTAGTAACTGCTGTATTTACGAGCCAGCGTAAATTATATCAACATTAACGTTATTATGTCGGGGGCTGTTATTTAACGACTAATATAATGAGCTTGCCATCTAATAAACACCTTGACAGATAGATGGCAGCACTCGTTAAGAGCCGTAATGTTTCATTATTAAATATGATGTGTTTTTTCTCATGTTTATGGGAGCTCTCTGCCTCTGTAAATATAAATAGAATAAAATGGCTGTATAAAGTAATAGGTATGAGAAAACAAAAATTGATGGAATTGAATAAGACAATAGAACAGCTGTTGTCTTATTTAGAGTATTGTACTATATAATAAATTAGCTGTTCCCGCGGCTGCGCCCTAGAAAACCCCTAAAAAGTAAGCTATGTCCTTTCTCACGCTTAAGACTATCTGTGTATTAAATTATACTTAAATCGGTTCAGTACTTCTGTAGTGAAACCACGACAGACGGACAGAGTTACTTTCGCATTTGTATTATTAGTAAGGATTTCTATTTAGATAGTGTAATATTTAAAACCGCTGAAGACTATTCTACACAGAAGTATAATGTTCTTTATTACAAAATACCTGTGCCAACGACTAACGGCGCTGGCGTCGACTGTACGAATATTTAAACAGTTCTCACAAACACTTGAGTCAAGTGAAGCACATTTGTAACTGACTGTATCGCCGTCAATAACTTTATAATGTATAGGTAAGGCGAATGTGTGTGTGGTGTTGGTGATACAATGTAGCGATTTACAATAAACACACGTTATGTCGCTTTGACGAATCAAAAACTAAAAAGGTTAAAATAATGAGTTTTAACTTCAGTGGTCATGTTTCGATGTTGGATAAAAATCTAAATGTTTTCTAAACATGAGTCATCAAATTCATACTCTTAAAGGAAATTTATAACTGTATCACTTTATTTGGAATTTGATAACATGTGAGTTTGAGAATAAAATGTTACTAAATTTAAGGTCATTCCTCAAAACAAAAAAAACCTTTTCTCTTAATGTGCGCTTACACGGGCAATAAAATTGGGCAATTCTTGGCAATTTCTATTCAATTTTTGTATTGCCATAAATTGCTAGGTGTTGCCGGGACATCATTGTTAGCAATTATCGCGCAATTCAAAGCTTATATTTATAATCGTTGACTACTTGTTAACGATTATAAAAGTAATTAGCTTTGAAAGGGAACACCTTTGTTAACACATAAAATTTAAGTTAACTTTCCTACATAGTCTCTTTTCCACATTATAAAATATTTTATCGCAAATATTTTATAACTTGGACCAAACAAAGCAATTTGTAATGGTAAAATGTTCACGTGAAGGAAAAAGGTAGGTCGTAAAGATAATTTAGATATGTTTCACGGTTCGAAAGGTACTGCAGCTAAATATTTAATATCGAAGGCAAAAACTCATTAGGTACGATATATATGGAGTTTTGTAATTGTAATGGCTTAGGAGGCAATATTTAATAATGATGTTATCCCACCAAAAACATTTTCATGTAAAATGTTGCCAAGACGAGCCCATATGACTCGCACTATCAAAAAGTTATCAGATCTCATGTAGAGCCAAGCTTCTAACACTACACGCCCTAACTCTACAAGGCCTAACTTAACAAACTCTACACCTTAGTCAAAATATGTGGCTTGGCCATTTCGCTACATTCACATCGGCGTAAGGTGAAAAATTAATTCACTGTTCATTACTTTTGTGTTATACAATAGTTCTTGTAGTAACGAATGGCCAAGCCACATATTTTGACTGTCTTATTTTATCGTCTTGGCAACATTTTACATGAAAATGTTTTTGGTGGGATTTCATTTCTTTTTGTAAGTTGTTTGTAACAAATTTTTTTTTTATTTTTTTCTTCTTTTTTTGGGGTGTATTTCTGACGTAAGAGGCAGGAGACGTTCGCAACACTTCTATTCATTCATATTTATATGATCTGATCTGAAGTATATGTCTCAATATATGTCGATTATTTTTTTTTTTTTTTTTACAAGGAGTACCTATACATATATATATCTAGGGGAACCAAGTTTTAGATTATTAGATTAGACCTCTAGCGTCATCAAAATTTAATTTAAAATTACAGGTCTCATACAAACTCCCATCCCCTAGTTTAAGGGGTTGGGGGATGAAAGTTACAAGTTTTATAATTTTTTTGTTGTTTGTGTGCTAATACTAGCTTACATACAAAATTTCAGCTTTCTAGGACATTAGGAAATACCTTAAGAATTTTGATGATCATCAGTGAGTCAGTGACGAAATTAGCGTTTTTTAGATATAAATAAAATCTGAAGTATAAAAGCTAATGTAATTAAAACTTAATATGTTCAATAAGTCCGCTATTGACAATATATCCCGAAAATTTTGTTGATCTAGCATAATCCAAACCCAAGTTATGAGGGTTCAAAAAAACGACGAAGCGCTTCGAGAAAAGGTAGGTAGTGCCCGTGCGCTTCGCTTGGCTCGTCTTGGCGGGGGCACTACCGTGCCCCCAGATATGTATATGTATATGTAAGATTCCAAACGGGTGATGACTTAATATATTTTAAATTAAAAACATGGCTACATTTTGGGTTGGTCATAATAGGATATCCAGTGGATGATATCCAATTAGATTTTAGAGATATAACAAGAAAAGGACAATTACAGGTGTAGTCGTTCATTTATAGGAGACCACAGCATTCACTAAAAGATTAACTAACTAGTTCTTTTTAGTTTAAGTTAGTAAAATTTAAATGTTACTGTGAAGTCACATAAAACAAGAAATAAAATAAGATAAACTATGGGAACTAGCTGTAGCCCGCGGCTCCGCCTGTTGGTTATCGCGGCAAAAAGTAGCCTATGTCGTTCCTTAGGATCCAAGTTTAACCCATACCAAATTTCACTCTAATTCTAACTCTAGTTCAATTCTAAGTCTCCCCGCGGTTTCACCCGCGCGAGTAAACCTTTCCCAAATTTTTTCCATAGTTTTTATAGTTATTCTTCTTCTATAGGCAAATCGAAAATCATGAAAATTGGTCCAGCCGTTCTTGAGTTATAAGTGGTGTAACTAACCTGACTTTGTTTGATAAAATTACTTCAGTAAAACAATACTCCTTCGTTTTCTTCCAATAATATATTTTTGGTTATAAATTATATTTATATATATTTTTAGTACTTGTACTTTAAGAAATATCTTCTTCAACTTATCTTTATAACAATAATTATTAAACATTATATTCCCTATCAGTTACTATTAGCCCGCCCCGGTTTCGCCCCTTTATTAAACAATAAATTTAAAATTAATATAGCCTATTTCACTCGGGGATAGTGTACCTTTACAACAGTGAAAGAATTTTTAAAATCTGTTCAGTAGTTTTGGAGCCTATTCAATGCAAACAAACAAACAATCAAATCATTCCTCTTTATAATATTAGAATAGATATAGAAAATAGAAGAAGATAAATATGCTTTCTGCTTTTGCCTATCTATATTAGTTACTAGCTGTCCCCCGCGACTTTGTTCGCGTGTTTTAGTTTCAACGGTTTTTCATTTTTGTAACATTTTTCATTTATGCTCCGCTCCTATTGGTCGTAGCGTGATGTTATATAGCCTATAGCCTTCCTCAATAAAGGGACTATCTAATACAAAAAGATTTTTTCAAATCGGACCAGTAGTTCCTGAGATTAGCGCGTTCAAACAAACAAACAAACAAACAAACAAACAAACTCTTCAGCTTTATAATATTAGTATAGATATGATCATTTCTATTATTTAATAACTGTCTGCTATCAGTCAACGAAGTTGTTTAAACACCTCAAAATTTTAATTAACTCCAACAAATATTCTTCCTTTTGATTTTAATAAGGAATGACTTCAAACGTTTTCCTTGTATTATTCGTCGTTTATTTGTTTGAGGTGCGATCGATGGTTTATATTTAAGCAGGGGTATGGCGTCGCCATGGCAACCTAGTTAGTCTAGACGGTGTGTTGGCGAACCGCCATAGAATTCTGATGGTGGACTGATTACAGAACTATTGTTTTTCAACCCGACGCGAAAAGAGAGAGGGTGTTATAATGTTTGACGTGTCGGTCTGTCGGTGTGTCTGTTTGTGGCATTGTGGCATAGTGGCTCCTAAACGAATGTACCGATTATGAAGCGGGTTTTTTTTTAATGAAAGCTGGCGTGATCGAGATGGTGGTTGACATAATTTATGATGATTTGAAATCGGTTCAGCGGTTTAGCAGTGAATGCGTAACAGACAAAGAGATAGAGTTACTTTCGCATTTACAATATTACTTAGTATAGATTTTAAATAATTATTATAGTCATACGTCAATATTTAACTCTTAACCAGTTTTAATCCTAGACTAAGTTAACTATGTAAGACAAAAATTCTACATAATAATGTTTCTTTAATAACAAGTATGTGTGACATAAAATATTTATCCGCCTGTGTTAAATGAACGCGACAGTATTCCGACAGTAACAAGTTCCGTCAAGCAAACCATGCCAGCGCAGACCTAATTGCATTACAGAAATCCAATACTAGCTGACATCGTACATTGTATTCTCATTGCGAATATCTATTTTAATCAGGAGTTTTGTTGTAAATAATAGCAAATTATTTCGCAGTCACTGTATGATTTAATATCCCTAAAATTTATAGAATTTAATTTTGACGTTTGATAATTATTATTATGTATTTATTTATGTGATTTTGTGTAGATTTATCATTCTGCAACTTTTAATGATTTAATCTATACTAATATTATAAAGCTGAAGAGTTTGTTTGTTTGATTGTTTGTTTGTTTGTTTGAACGCGCTAATCTCAGGAACTACTGGTTCGAATTGAAAATTTCATTTTGTATTGGATAGTCCGTTTATTGAGGAAGGCTATAGGCTATATAACATCACGCTACGACCAATAGGAGCGGAGCATTAATGAAAAATGTTGCAAAAATGATAAGCCGTTGAAACTAAAACACGCGAACAAAGTCGCGGGGGACAGCTAGTTAAGTAATAACACATCAATAAATTTAAAAAGGAACAGACTTCAATTAAATTAATATTGTTCCACCTCTAAGGTACACTCAATCGATGACAAGAATATATTTCCAAATCGCTATTATTATTATTATTATCTGTCTGTATGGAATGGATATTCCACAGTCTGAATGAAGTCACTCACTGTAGTCTTTTATAAATGTTTCATTCTTCATTATTCTATTTACTCAGCATTTCTCGCAATATTGACGATTACCAGACCTACATCTAGAACAGTCGTACATAAAAGATACAATAGACATTTTGGAACGTTTGTCCTGAATAGAAAAACCGACGAGCCAACAATTCATTCACCGAACAAATGAAACCAAATTGTACCAAAATCTAAGTGATTTCACTAAATCTGTAGAAAAGTATCTTCACAAAGAGTCAGTCAAAACAATCTTCAGATAAAAAGCCACTAAGCGTTTTCTTTTCATCATATAAAATTCCTTTTTACAGAGATTTCCCTGAAATTCCTTTGCAAGATTAGTTTATTCTTCGGCCGTCAGCTTAGGATTATCCGATAATTCGTTTAAAAGAGCCATTCGTCCAATTAGATGTCTGACGTCATTCGATAATCAGATTTAGATGTTACGTTGACATGTGTTAGTCAATTAGTCAATTGTGATATACTTTAATGTTATATTAAATGTTTCTAGTAGTAAAATACTTGTATTTTTCCTATACTTGGTCCGCGCGGACTTCAAATATATATTACTAGCTTTTGCCCACGGCTTCGCTCGCGTTAAGAAGTATTATTATTAATTAGGTATAGTTTTTGCGGCTTTACTTTTGTTTAGCGTGTAAAATTTGTTAAATATCAAAATCCTATTTAAGCGGACGTCTTCATCATAGTAGCTCTAATCTTCAATTTCAGTTCAATCAGTTGAAAATCTAAGAAGATTTATACAAACTTTCATCCCCTATTTTATCCCATTGGGGGTAGAATTGATCAAAATCCTTTCTTAGCGGATGCCTACGTCATAACATCTACCTGCATGCTAAATTTCAGCCCGATCCGTCCAGTGGTTTGGGCTGTGCGTTGATAAATCACTATGTCAGTCAGTCAGTCACCTTTGAGTTATAATATATTTAGATTAGGTATATTCCACAGGACTAAACTGCTGGGACAATTGGCCAGATGACTGGGTGTCGAAATCTTAGTATTCCGTCAGTTAGAGATAATATAAAAATTATTGACACGTATTTATGTTTTTTTTTTACCTATAATATGAATGCATATCGGAAACGTTATTGTAAACAAATTTAGTCTATCTCTCTCTATCACTTATCTCTCTCAGGTATGGATTCAAATTACACCTTAACTCGATTTAAGTAAGATAATTTTAAAAAAATCTGGCAGTTGTGTTTCTTAAATCAATAATAAGGAATCCCTTAACTAACCATTAACATCTCTGAGTGCGGCAGTAATTAGTATAAATGTAAGGATTACTATTATACAATTAAATTAAGCTCGCATTAAAATATATTGAATTACATAATGATATAGTTACCAGTATCAAAATATATTATGCTTGATCGCGTGCGTACTTATCACAAAGGGATTGACATTAACCACAAATTACATATGACGAGTTCTCTTACATCAAACTAACACACATTAATATTTTAAATGTATTATGCTAATTTGTGGTGATTTAATTAACTGATTCACACGCACAAGGTTACAGGCATTCAATTAACTATGTTCATTAACTATGTTCAATGTCATCTATACTAATATTATAAATGCGAAAGTCTTGTCTTTCTTTTTATCTGTTACGCTTTTACGGCAAAACAGCTCAATCGATTTTGATAAAACTTGGTACGGGGTAAGCTTTGATCATAAGATGGAACATAGGTTATTCTTTGCCGCGATAACCGACATCTATACGGCGGAGCCGCGAGTCACGATACCTACATTGATTCCAAATGTAGAATGACGTCATAATGGCGTACGTTGACTCCTGAACTTTGATTCGCTTTATTTAACTTAGTTTAACTTTTTTTTTAAAGCAAAAAATAAGTGTCCAAATTTTTTTATTATCTAACTTACGGACTAAATAGATTTTCACTTTTCATACCCAGTCTATATGCCTATTGCATTCATTGGGTATTTCATATTTTTTTTAATTTAATTTTAAAAAATATACATAACAAACTATGTCAAATTATAAAGACGGTAGATTAATTACTTTCATATTGAACTAGTTACAAGCATTTTAATATTGCTAATTAGACAGAGACAGCTGTAACAAAATGTGACGTCACTATTGTTTTCTCCATACTAATCTGGGGCTGCCCCGTACAAGTTGTCGTTTTGCGAAAAAGAGATAGGACATTTGTGTATATTTTTCTAGATGTTATTTCGGAATTCTGCTTCAATTAAATACTATTAAAATAAATATTTATAATAAATAAATAATTTGATAGTAGTCAAATACCCAATTGTTTCCTTCCGATACTTCCTTCCATTCTGTACTTTCATACATCTGCAACGCGAAACTACACTACTAACTAACTAACTAACTACAGCTAAATATCCATTAAAAACTTCCAAGTTAACAATACCTATATCATGTTACAAAAAGAAAAATCCTTGTGATACAATACATGTAATTTAATTAGCGCTCCCTCGCGACCGCTGTCAGCGACCGAGTTAACATACACTAGATATATGGAGGCAATGTGTACAGATCTGTAGATATCAAATTATATTGTAGTAATGTTATTTTATTATTAACTAGCTAGTGATCGTGATTTCTTTTCTTATCCATGGTCCTATCTATATTTATACCAATGTACTAGGAATACATTATCAATTTCTATTGTATTTATGATTCACAATTTTGGCGATAATGGCTTACACATAAAAGATAGGTGTATGCTGTTGAAGGATTTTTGTAGGTCTATTTAAGACAAACATTTCCATTTTACATTATATACGTGTAACTCTAACAGTTTTTGCAGCGCACGCCAGAATAGCTCGCAGATGGCAGAATTTTTTCCTAGTTACTTGACCATTTTCGCTATATTTTGGACAATTCACCCAATATCTTAATAAATTTATACCCTATGTGTTATTCTAATGTATAAGCTATATTATTATCGAAAAAAATCATTTAAAGTAGTTTTTGCGTGAAACAGTAACAAACATCCATACGTACGTTTAAAAATAATCTATTGAACACAACACATGGCTTGCAAAAACTTCATTATTACCAGTCATCCTCATCATTATAACAAAATTATAATTTCCGCACCAAAAGCATAAAAATAAAATCTAAAAAACTCAAACTTAATTCGAATCCCTTCAATAAATCTTTCCCGCCGTAAATCATACTAAAAAAGAATTTAAACGATGCACAAGCCAGCTCGTTCGGACATGTTCCATTTATCAAACGTCACTTGAAGAATTGAGAACAAAAAGTACGTGTCCCAGGCTTACCATAAGACAGGGCCGGCTTAGGTAAGAGTGCTTAGAAAAAGAACTGAAGGCATTAAGTTGTCCAAATGACGGATGGCGCAGATTATCTAGATAGTTGGATCTTATAAAGTTTTTTGTGGATACAGATTTGGTACTTTATGTTTATTGAATGCTAAGTTTTGTGTAAGGAAATTAATTAATAATGTAAAAACAAGTCCCTCGTCGCGTCTGTCTGTCTGTCTGTCTGAACGCGATAAACTTAAGATACCGAACGGATTTTCATATGGTTTTTAATAAAGCATAGAGAGATTCAGGAAGAAGGTTTGTGTGTATAATTAATTGAGGTTTTTTATAGGTACCCGTGCAAATACGGGGCGGATCACTAGTTGTTTGACAAAATAATTAGTTGAACAAAAAATCGTGAGAGTATTATGAAATGATACTCTTCAGGTCTTTGTAGAACAACATAAAAGACCAGACTTGCCTGCTAAGAAACATTAAGATCTGCTAAGGCAGGGTTTTTTATAATATTTTTATATTTTAGCATTTGCTTATAATATATGCAACTTGTATGTTTAAATGTAATTTTGAATAAAAAATATTGTAAACAATTTATAAAACTCTTTATTTTTGATTCCTTGGGTACATTGGATTCAGAGAAATGTGTGTGATGTTTTCTTCATTTACTAAAAATATTTAAGTAATAGTTGATTTTGATTCTTGTAATATAATATCTCTTTGTACACATGTTCTTAAATTAAAACAAGATAGCATCAAGCAATATGTTAAGTAATAAAAAGAGTTAAGACGAGAAAGAACACTAATAAACTTAGTGTTACTACTGAAATCGAACGGATAAACTTCAAAGCCACTTCTCCCAATCAGGAATTGAAATCTAGGAACTGTGTTTACGGTTATTATGCCATTGACTCCGTTCCAAACCACTTTAATGGTGCCGCGGTAAACACGACTGACCGAACGTAAGGTCATTGGTTTCCTAATAAAATGCGGGTTTTCTTGGAAAATTCTTGATGCTAATAGAAACTCTTGATGGGTAATAAAGATGTTTCCTGTTTCATGTTTTAGCATCGTAATCTTTATGTTAACATGCAACATTATACGTCTGTTTCTAAGAATAATAAATTCTCGTTTTTTAAGGTATTTTACAGTTAGGTATAGAACTAAATGTCGAAAGATATCATATTTTTTTAAACCTTACTCAGATTATAAAAAAATATTAGACACACATTTTTTTCTTATTTTACGTAACGAACAAGTCATGACTATACGATTTGGAATAGGTCGCGTGACATCACTAATTAGTAGATTTTTTACGAAAATGACGTCATTAGCACCCTATCCTGAACTTTTCTTTATCAACTTAGTCATTTATTATAAAAAAAAAAAAATACATCTCATTATTATTTTATTGTCTAACTAAAAGACTAAATATATTTTGATTTTTTATAATCAGTCATCTACCCTACTTAAATCTGTGATATACAAATATATAAAATGAATTCAAAATTCATGACAACTTCTTTCTCTAAGAATGAGAATGTTATATATATTATTACTTACAGCCACGCGAATATAATTGCAACAATGAAACAACAGTAACCAAGTTATAAGCCATAAAATGTTACACCATCACACGATAAGAGAACATAAAAATACACAATACATGTGTAATAAAAATATTTATTGCACTGCTCAACATTTTATTCACCACCTATCTACCTAATCCGGCTCTGTTCTGTTTCAAGATAATAATATATATTAGGTACGATCGCGATTTGAGTTGTAAGGCGCTGTCATCTGTTATATTTTTCTCGGTGTTATTGAAGACTGCCGTGTCGGAAATATATCAGTTATAACTTTTTTAATATATACGTGTTACTTTTATAGTAGCAAAAGTATCACAATTCAATATTCACATTATATTTTTTTTGACGTGACAACGTCTTATAAATTGGTTTGCCGGGTGACACTTCAAGAAACTGGGTAACGCTCCGCTCACGTTATGCGCTCACAATGAGAGCGAGTGAGAAGCACGCGTCCCTTCCACTCGGGCATGGTTAGCCCGCCTAAGAGCGAGAGAGACAGACATTGACATTGTTTCTGTTATAAATATTTGCATGATTACCTAGTGTCGTTATTCACTAGCTACCCCGTACCGAATTTCATTTGAATCGGTTCAGTTGTTAAACCGTGAAAGCGTATCAGACAAACTGAGTTACTTGCACATTTATAATATTAGTTTGGAATATTAATATGGATAATTTTATATCTATTAACAGCATTTGCAAGAGATTTTATTCCATATCGTCAATATTTGGAAGAGTGTATTTATACCACAGAGCTATATGTAATAAAATAAATAAGTTTGTATAAAGAAAATAAATTATAATAGGTATATAGGGTTATAATATAAATGTAATAGTACCTACTGGCTCTAACGTATAATTTAAGTTTATTTACATTTAGTTTTAAATACTAACATTTTCTGAAATATGTATAACTAGCTGTCCCCCGCGACTTTGTTCGCGTGTTTTAGTTTCAACGGTTTTTCATTTTTGCTACATTTTACATTTATGCTCCGCTCCTATTGGTCGTAGCGTGATGTTATATAGCCTATAGCCTTCCTCAATAAACGGACTATCCAATACAAAAAGATTTTTTCAATTTGAACCAGTAGTTCCTGAGATTAGCGCGTTCAAACAAACAAACAAACAAACAAACAAACAAACAAACAAACAAACAAACTCTTCAGCTTTATAATATTATATATAATATATAATATATAATATATAAGTATAGATTTAACTATAGGCACTTATCTAGTTGTAATTGGATACTGTGTATTATTTTACTGTGCCCTTACCGGGTTTCATGTTGTACTCATTTTATTTTATAACAACCTAACACACATGAACGCAATAAAAAATTAGAATTAGAATTTGAAGTTGAATATATGCAGAAATTTCTAGTTTGGGTCACATACCGAGTCATGTTTATACATTTTTAATAAATATATATATTTTTGAAGTTATACTTCTTTAGGCGCGTTATGAAAAAATGATGAGAGTGAAATTTTAAGATGCGCGCGCATCTTTCACAGTATGAAGTTAGTCGCGCATGTTGGTACGCTCGTCAAAAATGATGAGAGTGAAATTTTAAGATGCGCGCGCATCCAGTATGAAGTTAGTCGCGCAGGTTGGTACGCTGTCACCTCTGATCACTGTTTTCATATTTATAATATTTATCAACATGTTTCTAGTTTATACATTCACAACACGTGTTTTAGTTTCATACAAGTGCGAATTATATATGTGCTAATAAATTATATTCAGTAGTGATTTAAATTGAATATTTTGATTGATATTACTAACTATTTGTGAATATTAGTGAAAAAAATTGTGCTTATATACTTTTTCAAGTGCTCCAATATAATTGAGGTTAACTATCCGTATGTATTATTTATTGATATAAATTAAAATACTTTTATTTAATATAATTAACACTAAATATTATTAAATTATTAATGTTAAATACTTATTATTATTCCAGTTTATGAGAAAGAATTTTATCTTGTTCCGCCAAAAAAGTATAACTTCTTACGTGCGTACATAAGTACACACACACTTTTTTTTTACAACTGATACAAACTATCCCTATTTTCTGAGATATTAAACATAGATTGAACGCTTTCACGTAATAAGTTCAAAGGTACCGCCATCCGTTTTATTCAGTTTGACATTATTATGTGCAAAACGGAGTATCGAGACATGATTCAATGTTTCAATTCTCTCTAAAATTTACTGGTTATTTTCATTTAACTGGTGAAGTTCAATTGTTTGACTGGAAATGTTTTGTGTGCCTCGATCCTGTAATCTTAGCATTGGGCTGACTAATAATTAAGTCAAGTACGTAGTGAAATTGAAAACGCAGCCTTTTAAAATTGTGATATTCTATTGTCAACATCTTCAGCCCTGTATAACCCACTGCTGGGCATATAGGCCTCCCTTTGTTTTTGCAATTCTCCTCTATCTCTTCCCAGTCGTATCAATCCTACTCCAGCCATCTTTAAATCATCGGTCCATCTCATCCTTGGTCTTTATGCATTTTACTGTACAAGTCTTAATTTCTTTTTAATGTTTTCTGGCAATGTGGGAGTAATTCACATTACTAGCAATCTTGTTAACCCCTCTAACTAAGCTAAATATGCTCGTGTCTGGAGTAAAAGGTTCAAATAAATAGTGCAATGGGTGGGGTTCGAACCTGCGACCACTTGATCGCAAGGCCGTCACCCTAAGAATTAGGCTATTGCCGCTTCAGAATTAGTGATTACCACATAATATTTACCAGACCCTTTTAAAGAACAAAGACTCTATAGCAAGTATGAGCTATACTAGTTACTATAACTGTTATAATATCATAACATTCACAATAAGTGATATACGTAATAGTTACTATAACTGGTATTAACAGAATTACTTTCCCAAATAAACAGACTTATCTAAATAGACACATAAATTATCTGATATTATTCCTATAGTTACTTAATGGTGTTATTTAGTTAACGTATGGGGGAGACGTGAATGTTATTGTAATAATATTATGTCTCGCGACCCGTTTTATGGTGGTGAGATATTATGAGTGTCACTTAATGAAGAAATAGATGGGTTTATTAAATTGTCTTATTTTTCTCGGGCTATCCTCGGTAACGAGAACACGGGTCCAACATGCAGTGGCCTTGTTGAGAACTTTACTCTAAACTGGGATGGGGCATTTACCAGGGCCCATCCACCTCTGCTCTATGAAGGAGGAGATATGAACGGTCCATAGTAAATACAAAGCTTTTGCCAATTATGAATGGAAAATGAAAATTTAAGCTAATATAGGCTATGTAAGTATATTTTAGTGGATTGGTTATTGGAACTAAATCGGAAAACTATGACAGCAGCTGCCTTCTAACACATGTTAATGCAGTCAAATAGTCAGGTGGTAACTCGCCAGCTCACCAGATAGGCCCACAATAGGCAGGAGGCAATACCAGTGCGAGCGGCTACGGGTGTCGAGCGGTGCGGCCCGGATTTCACCATCGCAGGTCACAGTGGCGGACCCGGAGCGGGTTATAATGTCATCAGACACTTCCACACCCGAGCATATAGCTCTAGAAATTATTACCATAAACCTAAAATATTATTATGATGTACTTTATTAATATGTATTTAAGATGTGGATGTAATTACACAAATAAACAAATTATTTCACTTTATTTAAGAAAAAAAAAACTATTTGTCCTTGGCTTATTTACTATCTCCAGTTGACAACCGATGCAAAGTTCTAATAAAAATACCGCTACAAACGCAAATATTGTATCAGCTAAGGTCGGTGACCAACTAAGTTATAGCAGATCTAGTTAATCATTGACGTTAGATGATACGAAATAATTATGTGTTTTCACAGTGTTATTTATAAAGCTATTATCGCTTTAGTTGGCAACTGCTATAGCATAGAACCCTGCCTGATCTTTGAAGAAATTAAGCAAAAATATAATTTAGCTAATGACGAAATTTATAGCATTAAAATTTGTGCGGATAGAGAATGCAACACCAAACATTTTGTATGTATATATTTGTGTTTTGTTTTTTTGCTTTACACGCTACAAATCCATTAAACATTCTAAGTACACTAAAACATATAGCGATTTATCCTCTCAACACAAAATAACATCCAAAACTAATCACTCTGTGTAATAGTATCGTTTATTTTGCGAGATTAATGACACCACTAAAATACCGCTACCGCAATCAGACGCAGGTGTCTAAGGCAAATAGATTATTTCAATTAACGAAATACTTTGTGGATTATTAGTTTGTTAGCCTCCATTAGTTATCAGCGTCGATTAAAACTTTTTGTTTAATAAATTAAATGAACACTAATGAAAATCAACGAAACTCGAATTTGTCTTTTATAGCACGTAAGGTGTATTATTTGCAGTAGACAAAAATAAATAAATAATCGTTTTTTGGCATAGCTACGAACTCGTAGCAGTCGTAGCAGCTACATGTGCTACGCCGTAGCAATAACTTACCTATAATAATTATCATTACATCCTTTCTTTAACGAATCCTTCGTTAATGAAAAGTTTATTATTAGTATAAGGTACCATATTAGTTGCAGAACCAAAGTTAAATTGTACTATGTTTTTATTATACATATTATTATAGTTGAAATTCTGCCAAAAGGCCCGATAGTATCGAAACAGAAAATGACCTTCGGTACTATTTTATTTTGTATATAGAGGTATCTTGCCATGCAGTGTTCAAATAAAGGGGCGAAAACGAGCGCAGTTAAGGGCAAGACTACTTGCAACATCTTTTTTATTATTTGGTAAAAAAAAAAAAGAACTACCTTCAATACCTTATCCACAACGACTTATCTTAAACTTTTAAAATCTGCGAAAAATAACAAGTTATGATAAGCTTTATAGGTGGTATCAAGGACATTTTTAAAGGACTGCGAGCTTCAAGGGTCCTTGGCTTAAGGGTCTATCAAGTACCTAAGAATATAAACCTTCAAACCCTTGTGAACGTACATTTTTAAGGATCATTTTTTTGAAATTGTTTCTTAAAAGGACACATTTTAGCTTACGTTACAATTTATAATGAGTGCTATTTTCTAAAGTTAATTTCAAGATGTTTGAGGCTTATAGAGTTTAGGGCACTGAAAAGGAAATATATTTATGGTTTTGCTACTCCATTAACAAGTTTCGGGTAATATAAGAAAAAACAGAACAAAAACTTTAGAAAAATAATTATAATGGACCAAAATAGTATTGATTTACTCTCATAAATAAAATGAAGCCTTATTAAAAAAACTCAGTGTTTGTCATATGAGATCTTGCGTTTAAAAATAAATTGTTTTATCTATGCTAGATACTTTTTCAGGGTTCCGTACCTCAAAAGGACAAAACGGAACCCTTATAGGATCACTTTGTTGTCCGTCCGGCCACCAAAATTTATATCCAATACTCAGGTCTACTGTCCCTTGAAGCTGTGAAAAAATCAAACTTCTAAGCCAAAGCAATCAAAAGATACAGCCATTTTGGCGACAAATTTCCGCAAATTTTCGAAACTCGCACGGGAATCAAAACCTACAGGGTACTTCTCGTAGGCTTAGAATCTTGAAATTTGGTACGAAGTAACGTCTTATAGTACAGATAAAAGAAAAGTTGCGAAAACCGTAGATTTTTTGTTACATCATATAGTAAAAATATTTTTAATATATTTTTTTTCATTTTGCAATAAAAATACCATAACTACGACTATGACTCGATCATCGTGTGGGAAATTGCGACAAACTAGTATAATAATTGTCATGAGTGATTTCTCAGGTATGTGGTTAGCCAGAGGCCGTAGCACGCACTGTCAAATAATAGCGTAATTGTGAAAAAGAGACAACGTTATATATTCATATACCTCCATCTCTTTCTATCACAGGAACAATCAATTCTAAAACATAATACGGAGACAAGTAAATACTCTCGGGTCTCGTAAAAGGTTCAAAGGATCATGTTAAAAGGATTATACGTTAGTAACTTCAGTTTCAGGCCGTGATTAGTTAATTAAGAGGTTAGTTTAATTGGTTACAGTACACAGAATTTATAGAAGGTGGAGCGGCTCGTGGCTAAGTGTAAGACGTACAGTTTGATCGAAAATAAAGGTTAGAGATAACAGAATATTGATTTTGCAAATGTACTTTCGTAAATTTCTTGTGCTCGTTAACTTAAATGTAATTTCAAATTGCAGGGCTAGCTGAAACTCAGTGCGGTGCATCAACAGTTACTAGTTCCTTAGCGCTAGAGCTAGCTCTGAGCTAGTTTTGTTACATAATATATTTTATGTTATTGTGTAGTTGTTAATCTCTATAATTATATATATAAAAATAATAATCTCCAAGATGTATGCGCCTAACTTCCGAACGAATGCACCAAATTGGATAATTCTTTTTTTGTTATGTTCCTTAGTGTAAGGACAAATAAAATATTTTTTTAACAAGAAAATTTGGAATAAGTGTTTTTTTTTTATAATACCTAAAGTGAGTGACTAAATGAAAAATATGTAGGTATATAGTAGGGTAGGTAGCTAGGTAGGTAAGGTAGGTAGGGTAGGTGGTCAGTTGACGGGAGCGAAGCCGCGGACACAGCTAGTTTGATATAATAATTATGTTCGTAACATGGTAAGGACATGGTTTAATTGCATATTTGTGCGTATTTATTATTTAAATTCTTGTGACAATTGATATAGTTTCACTTAAACAAACATCAACTTTATACAACTGTAAATAAAGTTAATTTTAGACTGGCAACTAATAATGAAAAAGTTATAAAAGTATGAAGTTGTAGCGCAAACTGAAACTCATATGTAAACATTACAGTTTTACTCGTGGTTATTTACATGCTTGGCATATAAATTGCGAACGCAGTATATAGGCGTATATTGTAGGTAGTATTTTCACGTATATATTAATGTCATGTCATGGTGACTTTACAAACTTGAGTTTTACTTTTTAGTTGTATGTTCTTTCTTATTTTCGTGTCGACGAACGTCATTCTCATCTACGTGAGACATATTATTATTTTACTATAATGCCCAGTATATTGCAACATCAACAGTAGCATCATTAGTTTAAGTCGTCTAAACTGCAGCAGTACGGACACTTTTTTATGTCTTACTATGGCCTTTTATACAAAAGGTAGAGCCTTCCCTTAACTCGTCATGCCTCAATCAGCGCCTCTTTTACGACTGTTTGCGCTCGACTAGGGCTTTTTCATAGTGGCCAGCATTCGATGGTTACCGTGCGTCCTGTGAATGCACCAAACTTAATGACCGTATGGTAATATATCGTACTAGCTGTGTGTTTTAGTTTCAACTGTTTATCATTTTTGCAACATTTTTCATTTATGCTCCGCTCCTATTGGTCGTAGCGTGATGTTATATAGCCTATAGCCTTCCTCAATAAACGGACTATCCAATACAAAAAGAATTTTTTAATTCGAACCAGTAGTTTCTGAGATTAGCGCGTTCAAACAAACAAACTCTTCAGCTTTATAATATTAGTATAGATGTTATAGTTTGCGTTAATAGTTATGAAGAAAAAAATCTTTTTTAACTAAGTACTTATGTTTAATGTAGGTTTATGTCGTACCCAATGGCTACATCTCTTAAACTAAAACAACGTAGCTTGGTAACATACATTTTTAAGTCTCATTTTCTCATTTTATTAAACGTTTTGCGACATATCTGTAAATTAATACCTAACGTTATGCACTTCAGTAGAGCGACACCTTTATATTCCATCTTATATTTAAAAAAAAAACATTTCATAGTAAAACTGTCTCATTTAAAAACTTAAATACACAAACTTTTTATATTTCGTCGTCTTCCTCTTAAGTCGACCCACTTAGCTCGCGTTCTTCACGACTGTTTGCTCACAAGCCCTTTCACACACACCCTTCTGAGAAAAGCCTTCACAATTCACTATTTGTAAGTTTCCCATCTTTTCCCATTCATTTTTGATGGATGTATTGACAATGGCCGGTTTTATAAGGTTTTTGGACCATTTCAAAGTTCGGTCAGTTTTGCAGACTAATTGGAGTAGGTACCTAGTAAGTAACGAACATGTAGAAGGACAGATTGAACGAATTGTCAATATCCCTATTGCTCTGGGTTATTTACCTAGAAATGTGGAAGAGGTATAGTAGTTTTTAGTCATTAAAACTACTTCAGTGAAAATAATGTTTATGTAAACTGACTTATTCTTAATAAATTAATTAAATAATTAAGAAGAAGTACAAATTAGAAAGAAGAAAAAAAAAGCTGCGTGTATTGTGGCAGTGAAGGTTGTACGTCGTGTTTGACAAAAATTGGTGGACACTCAGATATCAGAATTTCAACGAAAGCATTATACAAGGTGAGTTTTTTGCCGCTGTACTAGCGAAAACTATGACCTCTATATCGGTTATAAAAACAAACTACAGTATTGAAATTCAAGCTTTTTTTTTCATTTGTTTTTTAGTTTTTTGTCCCAGTCGTTTTTGTAACCGATATAGAAGTCCTAGTTTTCGTTTGTACAACAACAAAAAACTTATCTTGTATAAGTAAAACGACTTTCTTCGCACATCGTGTAGTGGTGCTTCTGACTCCGGGACAATTTCACGCTCTCTTGCCTCCAATCTCAACAGACGTGACCAGCTCGGTAAACATAAAAGGAAATATTGAATAATATGTTCTGTTCTTTGAACCGTGCCAACGTGGTGTGAAAAATATTGTTTAGTTACATGAGATATGGCATGTACGTTATGTTTGTATCGTAGAGTAAACACAGTTGATCAATCAGAAGAACCATTTTTAAAACCGTTACTTAAATTTAAAATAATAAAATTGGTAATTCATAAATGAAGTCAAAAGAAACATCAGTAGATATAGGATTACGTCATTTGTTTATTCCAAGTCATATTGACAGAGGGACGCTTAGTGAAAGAATATGTAAATAATAGAGTATGCTTAACAAGTATAAACTGTGAGCACTACTAGTATGAACAAGTAAAACCGTGAAATTTGTGTCAAAACAGAGCGCGCCGTTTTAATAAAACTATCTCAAAACTTATATTACCCTAATAATATTGGCACCATCTATATTTTCGCATAAACGTCAGTCATCGCACAGAAAAACACTTAAATCAGTATACGAAATTAGTCTACGTAAATAATCACTGTTATCGAAAAACGGTCAAAGTAAGTAGAATAAAAAAACATGCTTCCGTCACGTACCCATGGTATTTTCCGAATATAACATAATATCAATAAATATTCCCAAAAAAACTGGGCGCGAACTAAAACCCATGGACATTTTCATTCCCAAATAATAATATCACATAGCAACACACCTGTGTCTTATTCTCCTTTCTCCATCGAAACAATAAAATAAACAACGACAGTATTTAAGACCGAACGAAATGGAGGAACGGGGAACAATTTGTATGAGTTATAGTTTTATCTCAAAAAGTTTGTCGAAGTCTTTTGGAGAATTTCTTGCGAAACTTTTGTTTCGCACGTTCATTGTTTCGCGGTTTTGTCGGCGAAATTCAGAATGAGAATTTAATATTTTTAATGCCGATGTTTTAATGATAATTGAGTATGTACATTACACTGAATTATGATCACGACAAAGAAGTTAACGTTGACAGTTATTTAAAAATATACATACCCAAAGCAGGATTTTTTTTTAATAAATGACGTAAAAAAAATCTTTTGATGTCTTCATTTCCATATTATTAAAAATAATAATTTTATCTTAATTGCAAAATAATGTAACATTGCAACGTATTGTTAAATTTATGCAAGTATCAGTTAAAGGATATCCCCGCTTGGCAAAAACGTCATCTCCAAACGCCTCACCGTTTTGTACACAACTTTATGTACTTTATACATAAAATCCATTATTCAAACCCTTAACCACAGTCTCGAGGCTTCGTTCAAAAGTTATGATACGCATTTCATAAAAAAAATCGGCTAAGTGCGAGTCGGATTCGGACATGGAGAGTTATTTTCGAGCGTATAAGATTTATGGCGCTTTAATAAAGCAAAAAATACTTAAAACAAACGTCTCTTGTATGAGGACCCCATTTAATTTATTTTAATTTTAATTATTTTTTAGTAAAGTGGAAACAGACATACAAACACAGAAAATTTCAGCTTTCTAGCTATTACGGTTCATGAGATACAGCCCGCTGAGAGACAGACAGACGTACGGACATCGAAGGCCTGTCTCGTAGGTACCCTTTTGATACGGAACCCTAAAAACCTGGGATCATTCATAAAACCTCTTTTACCCAAAGATCATAAACAAAACCGCAAGTGAGGCTTACTCACAATACCCTTCCTAGAAAAACGAGAAAAGCTGTTTTTCTAAAGCCGGCCAGGCGCTTATGATGAATGACTCTACCCCCACCTATATTTTCAACCTTACGCCTCAGATGTCAAGGTTGAAAATGCAATGGTAAGCGAATGTTAATTAAGTAGATAGTGGTTTATATAGGTTGTGTAGCAATCATCGCGCCATAATTATGTCTTTCCTCACGATGGGTGCTCATTAGACGTGATGAAGGTCGACATTTTTACATAGAGATTAATGATTTATGAATGTTGGATTATTATAAAATAATTTAATGTACATTTTCCTGATATTAGATGCTACAATTTTCTATATAAATATTATAAAACAAAACCCCCGTCGCGTGTCTAAACGCGATAAATTCAAAAACTGCCGAACGTATTTTCATATGGTTATATTTGTTAATGTTTTGCTACTCGTGCGAAACCAGGGTGGGTCGCTAGTTTTAAATACAGTTGTGATAAAAATAATTTTTAGTATTCCAACTAGAGTTAGGTTATGTCAGTATTGCAAAAGGCTTCGAGTTGTCAATTAATTTAGGCGAAAAATGTCACATGACAAGCTTGCCTGTGAATTTAAGAGTTTTACGGTAATAGTACTGAAACTCGGATATTTTTTTTTTTTTTACCCACGCTTGACTGCGTTAGGAAAAGTGTGATCAGACGAGGCGAAAAGAAGTTGAGAGGGAGATACAAGTTAGTTATGTTAGATAGATGATAGATTAGATATGTGACTCTCTTTCTATCTCGAGAAAGAGAGTCACATATCGTATATTACAGCTATAGGGGTAAGAGAGAGAGGTGCGAGCACATATTTTTCTTTTCTCTATTCTTCTCATAGCCAGTTACGTTTCGTATATAAAGAAGTTTTACCACAGTCGTGTGGTCTAAAGCACACTCGTTTTTTTATTTGTTTATCCATCGATTTTTTTATGGTTTTATAACCGATGTAGAGGTCATAGTTTCTGTTTGTACAACAATAACAGAATTACTTTGTACATTATGCATATAACCCTAAAATCTAGAGTCTAGACACACAAAATAGCCTACCTTCAGACAACTTTAAAATCATGCATAAAACATTTTTATATCGTGTTCGTTTTTCTTTTGACGAAGCGAATAAGTAATGTTAGCGTGCAGTGTTGCATACAATTACTACAATACAATACAATTACTACAGCCTTAAGCAAGGTGTGAAAGAAAATATTATGTTCATTGTTTAAAGCTATCTTTTATTGCAGGGTTTCAGTTGTTTGAC
Organism: Diachrysia chrysitis; assembly: GCA_932294365.1. Lineage (NCBI taxonomy): Eukaryota > Metazoa > Arthropoda > Insecta > Lepidoptera > Noctuidae > Diachrysia > Diachrysia chrysitis. The sequence goes on from OW028661.1 coordinate 9,845,971, forward strand.
CTTTTTACCTCTTTTTAAGTAAACACCTTTTGTAGTTGTTTGTTTATGAGCAAGTCATTGAGGTTGATTTATATAAACAGAATGTTACCGAAAGGTTATACATATCAAAAAGGGGTGAAAAGTTCATCCAATTTTTCACATCAATTTTATCATAGACACCAAAATCATAAATTGTAACAATGTATTGGCGAGTGACGTAATAAGATATTGACTCTTTTATTGCGTTAACACGTTTGTAATGATTATTCGTGTCGAATAATTGATGAGAACAATTTAATATCAATTATTCAATTAACAGATTCGGACTACGGACTCTATACCAGATGTGCTCTTCACCTCCTTTTGGATATAAATTAGCTTTCGGTAACGGTATAGAGGCTTAAATGTATGAAAGTTGAAATAATTTTCAATAAGTACCAGTATGTAAAATAATCGTTACATTATTTTCAATACAATTTGTTCAAGAATCTAGTCTCAAGTTATATGTTATAAATCCACAAACGATCTAGTTATTACCTCATTATTACTTGTTCAATTTTGCAAGTATACATACAAATTGCGAGCAGAAATCCTTACATGCCATAACTACTACGTCGGCTACGGCGTAGCAATATTTACTACGGTGCTACGAAACCGCATCGCATACTACGAAACCGCAAACCACCATGCAGTACTTATCTTTCTGTGATTACATACATACATTACTTTAATGAATTCGTGTAATAAGTACCATTTAACCAAGGGTTCGGTTTAAAACCCAAAGTTAAACATTATTTAGTTAATATCTCAATGGGGTGTAAGTGAAGAGCTTAACTATAGAAAAACAACGTTCTACACTCTAAATAGTTAACTAGCTTATTGAATTGACATTTTCAATACATACTGAAACTAAATTTATTACTTACACTAGCTTTTGCCAGCGACTTCGTCCGCGTTTCCGTCGTTTTTCGTAAAAAAGTAGCATATGTCCTTCCTCACTGTTCAGTGGTTTTGATGTAACAGACAGATTAACTTTCGTATTTTAGTAGGGAAATATAATATATCACGTTACACAAAAATAATCCTTATAGCATGATTCAGTATTCGGCGCGACGGCGCGATGGCTTATTATCGTATTTCATGTATAAGTTTGGTGTTTCTATACCGATTTCAATGATTCTTTTTTTATTGAATAGGTAATAATGTTAACTTTTTTTAATTAGGGATGAGTGAGAGTATTATAGGGTAAGAGTAAACAAATATAATCAGAAATCGCCGAACTGCTAAGCTATCGGGAGTTACACGTGTTATTGTGTGTCAACCATAAAAGATAGACATATGCTGTTGTGGGATATTTTTTAGATAATTTTATGTAGAACATTTCCGTCATACATGATTTCTATGTAGCTTTAACCATTAAGGCTGCATACGCGACGGAAGCTTAAAAAATACCGTTTTCCCAACATTTCCCTTTACTGCTCTGCTCCTATTGATTGTAGCGTGATGAAAAGTATACTATAACCTGCCCAGGAGTATGAAGAATAAATGTACCAAGTTTCGTTAAAATCCGTCGAGTAGTTTTCGTTTCTATAAGGAACATACAGACAGAAAGACAGACAGACAGACAGACAGACAGACAGACAAAAATTTTACTGATTGCATTTTTGGCATCAGTATCGATCACTAATCACCCCCTGATAGTTATTTTGAAAATATATTTGATGTACAGAATTGACCTCTCTACAGATTTATTATAAGTATAGATGTCGAAAAAGAACAATAACATATTTCCATCCTTATATAATTTCGGGGCCATGCAAGTAGAGTTACATTTCCATTTACAAAAAAACTTGTTTAATGGGATTTTTTGAATATCAATGCACCCCTAACTTTAATTATACTATTGAGTATGATTATATGCTTAATTTTCAGCCATATACGTCTTCCACTTGGCATTAAACTCCTAGTTCCATTGCGTCATTCAATTCGCATTAGGAAGCATATAATATATATAGTGCTTTCAAGTATCAGAACTTATGACGTAATAAAGTCATAATGCAGTACTCACTTATTGCTATGTTTACGACTATTTGCCACTTTGGGACAAATAGCTGTAGAAGCATGAGGCTAGAGCAGTTTTTATGACTACATATGAAGTTTTTAAGGAGAGTGGTTCAGATAAATAAAGATAAGGATGCATTTAATAATAATAATAAATGTAAACAACATAACATACTTTGCTCTGAACCCAAAGTAAGTAGCTAAAACACTTGTTTTATGGAATCAGAGACAATGAAGGTACCACAAACACGGACCCGAGGCAATTTAGGAGTATTTCAAGACGCAATGGCCAACTGATCTGAGAAAGAAAATATTGAAGTTCGATCAACGGTATTTTTGAAGTTGCAACGGTTAGACGAGCAAACATTACGCAGTAAAAAATATTTTTAAACAAATCATAAATTCATAACATTCTTTAATGAAGTCATTTTAGTTATAAAACAAAAGTATTTTGCGACACGACACGAAATATTCTTGACAATTTGAGACCTATTTTGCATAGGACGGCAACACATTTTTAATGAAATTTTAATACATTTGCATTTTTGTGTTTGCATAAAATTGGAAATATTTACACGAATAATAATTTTGTAATATTTTCATTTTAGTTGTATGTATTATTATTACAAATGATTGTGTATCATGCATTTATTATGAACTAGCTGTTTCCCGCGGCTCCGCCCGCGTCGATGACGGTTATAACGGCAAAAAGTAGCAAATTTCATTAAAATCGGTTCAATAGTTTTGGCGTGAAAGCGCGACAGACAAACAGAGTTACTTTCGCATTTATAATATTAGTAAGGATTGTGTTTCTTCTTCGTGTGCATAGCCTTTTCCCAAGATATGTTAGGGTCGGCTTCCAGTCTTACAGGACTCAGCTAAATACTGTATTTTATATGGAGCGACTACCTATCTCTCCTCCACAACCAATTTTACTGGGTAACACAGTATCTTATTGTAAGACTGGTTATCTCAAACTAGGCAGTGCCTGTATTATGACAACCAGAAAACTGATAAATTACACCCAGACACATAACAAATAATCATGCTCATCACACAAAGATTTATCCTAGAATCGAGCCCACGACCTCCGGTTTAGCAGTTAGGGTCACTTACCACAATACTAACAGGCCAGTCAATATCTAGCTACATATTTATGAAACTCATTAAATATTCTTAAATCAAATTGTAAACCAGATTAGCTATTCCAGATACCACTATTCCATTTCCATTCCATATTAAGAGAAGGTCATTCACAAACTAATATTAAACAAATAAAATAATTCAAGTTAACATAATTTAAATAACTCCGTCCTATAATTATGGAACTTTGTTTGGTATCCAAAATTAACATATTACGCCCTTGGGGTCAGTTCTCTTTGTCCCTCTGTCCGGGTCGGTGGAATATATCAAAGGCTACTTAAACTATGAATTATAATATTGTAAAGCACTTTCTGTATTATCTTGATATGTCCACATGTTACGTCACACACAGCTGTGCGGTTAAAAGGATTGGAAATTTTGTTTCCGAAGTTGTTAAAGATTAAACTAATTTCATCCTATCCCTATATAATTTGCTTTGTCAATTTTTAGGATTCTGTACCCAAAGGGTGCTACAAGACCCCATTACTAAGCCTCCGCTATCAAACCGTTAAAAAAAAAAACAAAAATAAAATTAATGTGGATAACATCGCATACTTTGCTCTGAACCCAAAGTAAGTAGCTAAAGCACCTATGTTATGTAATTCAGAGACAATGAATGTACCACAAACACCCAGACCCGAGACAATGTAGAAAACTGGTTTTCTACATTGACCCGTCTGGGGATCGAACCCGGGACCTCAGAGCTGGCGACACATTGAACACCGGTGTGTACGCCACTCGACCACGGAGGTCGTCAAATTAAAGGGAGCTTCATAAAATGGAACCCTTTATGCCCTAGTCCGACTCGGACTTGCTCGCTTTTTGTTGGGATTTTTTAACATGCCTATTAGGTTACATTGTTTCTAATATTTTTTTTAGGTATAAAGTAGTTTTTTTTAATTATAACAAATATTTTTTTTTTAAATACTAAACAACTAACGATAAAAACCAATTAACGTTAAATACGTTTTAAATGCGTGTTTAATACATACCTTGAATGTATAATAAAATGAGTTTCAAATCTTGATGAATTTAAATAATCCATATTACTACACACTCGAATCGCAGAAATTGACATAACTATTTTTTTTTTTTCTCTTTACACCATATTTATTTCCCTGCAAAAATTGCCTATTTTTATTCCAGACCAACCCAGCCATAACATTTTTCTAAGTTCATACTCAATTATAACCGTAATTCAAACATTATGGCCGCCATTTTTGTTAACGGTGCTTATAAAGACCAAATAAACAGGCAAATGTTGGTTATTTAAACAAAACGATAGAGAAAACGTCTGTTAAATAAAATGTAACGGCAAATTGTATTTCCTCTTATTTTAAGAGGGTGTAAGGTAGTTATAGAGCGATACTCAGGTTTTACCGTCTTGAGGTGATGTCGTTATCTCTGTTCCCCTGTGAGGAAAACAAAGGAATACTATTTTCATTGGTGTAGCGTTGTTTTTATTACAAACTAGGTTTTGCCCTCCGCTCCACCTACGGCTGCCGGTTATTTCGTTAAAAAGTAGCCTATTTTCTTTTTTTTGTTCAAGCTGTTCTTGCAAATTTCATCGTTTCACGGGTTTGGCCGTAAAAGCGTAACAGATCAAAACCACTTTTTACGACACCGTGAGTGGTTGACCAAAAGACTAACAACCAATCACAGCGCTAAACATGAGATATGGGTAAATAAAAAAATGTCTTTATCAGACTTTCAGAAACAGGGGGTTTAGTATGCGTTTTTTAAACACCTATTTAAAATCTGTAATTAATTACAAATAATAGAAGGAAAAACATAAATCTCAGGCAGGACTCGAACCTGCGACCACTGGCTTGACGCGCCAGTCGCTTTACCAACTAAGCTACCGAAGCTGTGGTTTAAGTTTTTCCTTCTATTATTTGTATTTAATTACAAATATTCGCTTCGCATGCGTTAATGCGTTACAAATAATTAAAATAATATTTAAAATCTATTAAAATACTGCATCCAGTGCTTTAAAATATTCGTTCCCGTTGACTTCAATTGCCGTTAACTAGTTTATACTAGACAAAACTGGTTTGTCTGATTTGCATAACCATCAACTAGTTTTTGTAGCGTAATTCAGTTTTTTTCAAATATGCTAAAAACTTTATACCAAAACCAATACACAAATTGACAAGTTAATTACCCGACTGATGACGTCACTCTGTCGTTATCACATCCTTGCCTTTCAAAGACTCTACAGATTCCAGATTTATGTTTATTTTGTCAAGGACTATCAAAATTATATTTCTTTACATTTCGGTATCATAAAACAATTGCCTCTAATTAGGACCATCAGAATAGCCTTATCAACATTTCAGATGTTGACGTGTGACGTCAGAGTGATTACGTCATCGGCCCTGACGCCGCGCCTCGCTGGCGTGACTGGAATTAAACCAGTTATTGCTCATAATTCGAGGTTTGATTGAACAAGTGATTATTCTATATTTATAGGTCTATGGCTAGAAATAACAAGCTGAATATTATAGGTCTGAAGTGTTTGTTTTATTTTCTTTGCAGTTGGTCAAGGAAAGATGTTTAGTTGTAAGATAAATAAATAATAAATCAGACAGCTTCTTTCAATTAACTTCTCATGGATCATATTTTGTTCCTCATTTATGATATTATCTTGGATTTTTATCTTAGATAAATCAGAAGAAGCACCTTCAAAAATATGTAAATAGTTAAATATAATACAGACAGCAATAACACCGCATCTTCATTCTGATTGCGACCATGGCCGGTGTAATCTGGTCGAAACCTCAAGCCCTTTAAAGGGACTTTTGCTTGTTCACGCTAATTATAAATGTCCCACTGCTGGGCACAGGCCTCTTCTCATGTAGAGAAAGTTCGAGCATTGATCACCACGCTTGCTCACTTGCGGGTTGGCGATTTTAAATTTTATGTTCTGGAATCCAGGTTTTCTCACAATGTTTTCTTCCACCGTTTGCCAATGGTGTCTTAGAATGATAAATAAAATACATATAACTTTGAAAAAGTCACATTGGTGCTTGCCTTAGTGGGTTCGAATCTGCAACCTTATGCATACAAAATACACAAATTAATTTGTCTTAATTAATTAAGACAAATATGGTCGCAGGTTCGAGTCCTGCCTGAGGTTTAAGTTTTTCCTTCTATTATTTGTATTTAATTGCATACAAATCAGTTCGTTAAACCGCTACGCCACCGCGACATTCCCGTTCCATAATTATTGTTATTGACATATTATGTTGGTACTGTCGTTTTGTGTGCCTGCTAAATGATTAACAATTTTCCATTGATATTGTATTAGAATTGATATTCATTAAAGGGTCCCCTGATCTGCTGAAAAAGGACTTACGCGGGTAACACCGCGAGACGCGGGTCATAAATAAGTACTACGTATTATGTTAATGTAATGGTTTTATAAAGTAAACAGTCCGTATAAACAGAGGTTCATTAAATCACACTCGACGGTCCAAACCTGCCGGTTATGAACTGACCCTAATTTTAATTAACTTGTTACGGGTTGACCGTAATAAATAATGTTTGGGTATTGAACTTGTGTCCAGTTCCTATATTTGTATAATAACTTTCGTGAGGAGTATTCATTATTATTTAAAACAAAACGGTTTACTCACGCATATTCTCGGGATCGCCCGACTAGTTTCAGACTTAATAGTAGTCCCTAATCATGAGCTGAGGCGGCGGCGGTGGTGTAGCGAGTCGAACTCTAGTTCGATCCCGAGAACATGCGTGCGTAAACCGTTTTGTTTTAAATAATCAGTTTCTGTATTTTAAAAAAAACTATAGGAGCGAGGCATTGGTGACCAAATCTTCTTATATTTATGAGCAATGTTATGTAAACAAACATGAAAACAATAAACAAGCCTATGGCGAATAAGTTACTACAAAACTATTGAAATTTTTTACAAGTATTACTATAAACTTTAAGTAAAAACCCTCATATCGTAATCGCTTTGTTTCCCAAAGATATTTTTAGGTTTCATGTAAATTATCATTATTTAGTGCTGGCTGGCTTTTACCTTGGACAGAGGATAAGCATTGCCATACAACGTGGCAATGCCGCCAGTCTTTTTGGTACACTTCCAGTCGACAGCGATGTGGATGAATTTTTTGACGCAATTTTTTAGAGTTTTTTATTAGTTAAGAGTTTAGTTTTGTTTTAAATGTATATATCGTTATGTTTGTATATATCGTTATGTTATGTTTGTATATATTTAAAATTGTAAATAAACTAGCGAGATAAAGTTAAAAAATACATTATTTAGTAGACATAAAATTTCTTAAATTAAGCTTCAATCGAGAAACAGTATCGTGCTTATGATCCCATATTTTAATTAAATCTAATTAATTTATAATGTTGTCTGGAAGAAATTGCCGTGCGCAATAAGGCCGCCATTTGTACCACTGTTATGGATATATATATATATATATATATATATATTTCATGTTTATTTTTGTTTATGGTGTACAATAAACAATAATTAAATAATTTACTAAAAACTCGTAAAACCTCAACTTATCGCGATTGGACAGCAAAATTAATTTCAACAAACAATAAACAAAAGCTTAACCACACATAGTTTACATACACGTGTTATAACTGATAATGTGGTCAGTGTGAATAACGGCCGGTAATTATGAACAATAAACTGAATAACAGATAAGTTTATTGTGATAATTAAGTTATTAGTTTATTAGTGTAGTTGTACTGTTAATTATATTACACTAGCTGTTCCCCGCGACTTTGTTCGCGTGTTTTAGTTTCAACGGTTTTTCATTTTTGCAACATTTTTCATTTATGCTCCGCTCCTATTGGTCGTAGCGTGATGTTATATAGCCTATAGCCTTCCTCAATAAACGGACTATCTAATACAAAAATATTTTTTCAATTCGAACCAGTAGTTCTGAGATTAGCGCGTTCAAACAAACAAACAAACAAACTCTTCAGTGATTTAAATATGTAGGTATAACCATTATTCCCCTACTTCGTCCATTGTGAATTGGCGATTTTAGATTGATATTATTATGTAAGTCATGTTTAATTCTAATGTTTTGTATATGTACAAAGAATGAAGTGGCTAGTTACATTATCGGTTAGGGTTAATACTCACTAACTACTCTCTACCTTAAATAAAGATTATAAGAAATAGCCTACGACATATTCTCAGACATACCTATATCACAAAAAAAAATTACAAAAATTTGGTCAAGCCGTTTCGGAGGAGTTTGGTAACAAACACTGCGAGTAGTTATACTCGTAGTTATTTTAAACATCAAGAACGTTATGCTGAAATGGCAGATAAACTGAAAATTATGTACCATTACTGAACGCAGTCATAATTCTAGAAACCAATCGAGATCCTGAAAGTCAGAACCTATTTTAAAGACTGGCAATAGAACTCCAACCTTGAGTTCTCTATATTTTTTTTTTCGAAATACGCGTCTGATGGCAGACAATACCAAACGAAAAAAATGTTAAGACGTCTATCTACGAAAGATTGACTGTTATAGTTGTAAAAGTTGACGAAATAAATATTTTCGATTTTGATCTCTCAATAAATAGTATCTTTCTGTAAACAAAACATTTACAGTAGTAATATAATTTGTTTTGCTTCAAAGGTGACAAATACAGCCGAACGCACTTACCCTAATACAAAAACTTCGGCATTTTCTCTCCGCAAAGTATTGGGGTACGAACTAAAAGCAATGTATTTACTTAAACTTTTACAAATACATCGTATTGAATGTTTGACCATATTGTTATATATTGTATTGATGTGACGAGGAAGAAAAACATTTAAAAATCTATACTAATATTATTAATGCGAAAGTAATTCTGTCTGTAACGCCTTACGGGTAAACCGCTTACACGATTTAGATGAAACTTGGTATGAGGCAAGCTTGTATACCGAGAAAGGACATAAGCTAGCTACTTTTTGCCATGATGACCGATACCCACGCTGGCCGAGCCGCTGGCAAAAGCTAGATATTATAATATTTATAAACTAGTTTTTTTTCTAAAAAAAAAATATAAATATAGATAATTTACAACTTTATTTCATTGGGTGCCAGTTATTACGTAGACATCAACTTCTTTAAGAAGGAGGTTTTTTTTTCAGGGTCTGTAAAACTTAACAAATTTCAGAGTTGTCGAGTGGGTGATGATTGAAATAACTATCATGTACCTTATTCATAAAAATCTCACGGTCTTTAGCAACTGATTAGCAGATTCTTATTTCAGGTTTTCTTTAGAGAATAGAGAGAAAGAGAAAGAGTATATAATAGAGAAAGAGATTTTAATTGAGAACCTTTTTAGCAGTGGCTAAAAACGTCGAGATTTGTATAAATAAGGCCCCATATCTACATATTTGTGCCCCAGCTTTTGGTATTTTTGTGACAGATTCATAAGACATATTATAGAATGTTTTCTGAGGTTCTCGCCAATGTAACGCATTAAAAACAAAAATCTTTTATCAGATTTTATCACGGTTTGTTTTTTAATTTCAAGTATCCAACCTTTCAAAATCTATGCGAGTCATGGTTATATGTAGACGTGTAATAATTATTACGTAATCACAGGCGCCTTATCTCCTATCACAACATGATTACCAACAACCAAAAAAACTTTCCCTCCCTAACAATAAGAATGATTTAATCCAAACTTGATCCATAAATACGGTTAGAATGAACCTCTAAATATAACCAAAGGCAGTAAACACAGGGAAACCCGACAGAATCGTATCTGTTCCGGCATTACAGTAATTACTTGCTCGTAAGGTCGTACCATCGCTGTAATGTTTCACCTAATTGACTTATACGCCATATTGTAACGTCTGTAACAGTTAACAAGTAACTGGTATTTTATATTAGGTTGAAAATAACAGATATGTATGATATAAGACACCTATGTAATATTTTTTAGATTTTTCTTCTAAGAATAATAATCTATTATTCTTAGTTTCTTTGTATGTCATCCGATTATCGTCTTTGATTTTTGAAGTTATACTTCTTTTGGCGCGTTAGGAAAAAATGAGGAGTATTAATTTTAACGATGCGCGCGCACACCGTCTCTGTAAACTAACACCCTGAAGTTATCTAGTCAACATTTAAGTTTTTCAAAACTACCTAATGTCAAAAATGTCAAATGTCAAGATGTCCGATGATAGTTTTCGAGTTTAAACTGAAGGTGAAAATTTTTTTATACTAATCTGTCAACCACAAGTTTAAATTGAATTTTTTGAAGTTATACTTCTTTTGGCGGGTAAAGGAAAAATTATAAGAGTAACGAGTTACTTCAAAAGCTTTTCAAACATCCGTTTAGTACATGACTACACAGTTCATCACTATCGCATTAATTACTTCATTAATTTGTATTATTGAATAAAAAAGCAATTTAGTTTCAAAACAAATCATCTTCCTTTAATAAAACACGTACGTTTCACAAGCTTTTCATAATTCAATGTAAAGGCTGGTGTACAATCGCGTGCACGAGAACTAACGAGATAATTAGAAGTCGTCCGCACGCGACGGTTAATTTTAAATCGTGTGTACTCCGCTTTATTGTCTTACAATTTAACGTATATGATGTTAGAAAATAATAAAGAATCATATTATTTTACTTTCCAAACAAAGGATAAAATGTTGTACTTTACTGCTTTTTATTGATGCGACATCTTTTTTGATGATTAGTTTGAAAAAAATATTGTTTAAAAATATTTAACTATTTTCAGTGTTAACTAGAAGCACGTTCAAAAAAGAAATAGAATTTGATAATTTAATTGAACATAATAAGGATTTTTGGTTGATGTATAAAATATTTTTTTAATATAAAATAAAACCATACTAACCTTAAATTTTAGCCTAACTGTGATTAGTATTAAAAACATCTGTATAAATAAAAGCGCCTTCTTTCTTTAACATAAAGCATAGTTACCCAAACAATTTGATAAATTCCATTTCTCTTTTTTTTGTTATATTTTTTTCTGACGCCAATAATACTAGAGTATCATATACACTACACAATAAGCCTCTATATCTCACACTTGTAACAATATTGATGTTATATCTTAATCAAGGTAGAAGGTTGCAAAAGCAAATATTGTCATATATTTGATCCAAGAAAGCGTGTTTGTTGTATCGCCAAGTTTTATGAGATTTGTGTCCTTCGCGTGACGTCATCCTAATATCATGTCACAGATGAAACATTCTGGAAAAGGCTGCGACGGATATTTTTTATATAAATATTTCTGATGGAATATTCCATGTCTCGAAATGTTGTTAACTCAGCTGTCATACTGGAGATATTCGATATTCGAGAGTCAACCTAACTCCACTCAGTCAACTCAACAATTCTGACAAGAAGACTTTATTAACTCTTAGTTGACTAAGCTTTAATTAGTAAAATTATAGTATAACTTATTAGTTATAATTTTACTCATTCACTCAAATCTTAGAACCTTTACTAACTTCAGCCGTTGCCCAGCAGTGAGACAGTACAAAATAGGAAAAAGAAGTTTAGTTAAAGGTTAGGCAGAAGATCTAATATAAAAAAAAATGCATTAAGTTAATGAACATAGGCTAGCCAAAAATTGAATTATGCTGGATTGAGACATAGACATATTAGACAGGAGAAGACATAGCCTCGTGGTCTAGTGGCCCTGACTGCTAAACCGGAGGTCGTAAGTTCGATTCACACCCAGAACAAATCTTTGTGTGATGAGCATAATCATTTGTTCTGTATCTGGGTGTAATTTATCTACAATTTGTATGTATTTAAAAATATATCCGTGTCCAAATATATATGCTTATCAGTTGTTTGGTTGACATAGTACAGGCTTTATCTATTTTGGGATCAGATGGCCGTGTGTAAGTTGTCCCAATATTATTATTATTATTGTATTATTACAATGAGTCAATAAACTGCCAATAACTTACTATATGTAGCCAATTTATGAGCTGAATGAATATATAAAAAGATACAGATTTTATGTCTGATTGCTTTGTGTTTATTATCAATATTTTCATGAGTTTTTTATATCGTGTAAATGCGAGTTTCATTGAGTGGCTTAAAGAGATATGACACCAATTTCCTATGAACGAAAACGACAGATGTTCCAATGAAAAAAATAAACATACATATATGAATGTATACAAAAAACACCATTGGCCTCTGCAGGTTCTATTCTGGATAATTATGCTAATGAAAAAAAATGACTTTATGACTCAAAAAAAAAAGTAGTTTTTCACGCAGTTCAATAAATAGATTACCACAGGTCAGGCCGCAAACTGCAGCAGACTGCTTGAAAAACGAATTCTTTGGACTCTTTAGTCGTTTTTAGCGGTCGGGTTTTTCACAACCTATACACACATAACTCAAAAAACATAACCCTCTTTTTGGCGTAGTCGGGTAAAACACTTGATCCGTACTTCGCATCCACATACTTACATAAGAGATACTTTATATAATAATTATAAGAATCCTCTCGGCAAAGTACACAAACCTCTGGTTCTTCTGAATCACTTTAATTTTCTACAGAGATACACAAATAAATTAAACACGAGCTCCATATTTCGTCTGGTATAATTGTATCTAATTTTCCGTAAGTACTTCCTTCTGCCGTTGTGTTGTTCGAGTCGCTTCCAGTTAAGCTGTTTCCTTAATTCCCGGCCTCAATAAACATGCCTAAAGGGTGATGACGTCAGTATTCTGTTTCACAATATGTTTTGTCTTCTTCTAACTTTTTGCTGTCTCTTTTTACACAGTTTAAGAAGATGAAGGGGTCATGATTCTATGCAAGTTATATGAATCTATTAGTCAGGACTTATGACAGGAATGCGAAATCTTTTTTGTCTGTTAGTTTGTTCTCTTGTCACGGCTAAATTACAAACATGGTTTTGATGGTTTTTGTTACGAAGATAGCTTAAATCTGGTAATGCAGATAAGCTATTGTTGTATAATTTGTCTAAGAGGGAATGACGTATATTGCCGACATATTCTTACTTTTTAAGTAACGTTTTTTTTTGCTTTAATGCGAAGTTATCGCTCAGAAGAATAGTGTATCCTCAATAATTTGCTAAGCAAGACGTAATACTCGGCGAAACAATCCCTAGTGTCTGAATATTTCGACCCACTTCTGTAAGCAAGTAAGCAGCTCATTATAATAATTATCAGGTACACATTGTCTCTGGAGGAAACCTGTGAAACGGAAACAATGCGACTTTATACAGACATTATTCTAGAGGCTTCTAAAAAGACTTCTAGAAATAGGATTAAATTTGTAGCTAGTTAGAGTATAATGTACTTAATTCTAAGTGAACTGGAGCGAGATAAACTAGACTTATAATATTAGTGTAATACACAAATGATTTTTTTTAAACAAGGACGAATCCGTAGCTATTTTCTCAGTAGTAATAATAATAATCTCCTCCAGACCGAATTTCGGTCACGGCGGCTTCTCTCAACAGAGAGTTGCCATCTGCCATCTGCGTGGGAGATATTTCAGTGTACGAGTGTGTGTGCAAACACAGTTGCACACTCTATTCTTTCACTCTCATAGTCCGAGGGGCACTTCGACAATCCGACATGTCCCGAGACCACACAACATCCTGACTCCGATCTGTACTGAGTATTTCTAAGCAGAAAGAACCAGTAACTATATTAGGTCTGACCCGGAAAGCGAACCCGAGAACTCGTGCAAGGCAATCGCCCTTTCGACCGCAGTCAAAGTAGTAGATGGCATTAAACCCTGTATGATCCCGAGATTCCTGCTATTATTTTGAGATGTCATTTTTTTTTTTTCATATTTATTATGAATAAAATAGTATTTAATTTAACCTGTATTTATTCAACCAGCAGTTAGTCTGGATATCAATGATCGTTTATTTTCTTTGCGAAAAAAGGTTTGTAAAAAGAGACACTTCATTTAAACATTTATCAAGCTATTTTTAGTATCCATTTTAATCTTCTTCGAGATTTTAAATAGGTTTGAAATTAAACATTGTGAGCTAAGATATTACGACACTTTCAGAATTAATAGTCTCCGAGCCCCAGACGCAATTATTCAATCGGCAGCTTGGGACCTTGTTTTATGCTTCCCAGGCAACATTTTTAATTATGAAGACTTGAAAATAGGCTATGAATGATAGCCTAATCTATTCAGGCAAAATAATCAGAATAAAATTTTCTGCTCAGCCTATTCCCAGGCTATTTTGGGGTCGGCTTTCATTCTTATTGGATTTAGCTGAATACCGTTTTTTACATGGAGCGACTGCCTATCTGACATCCATAACTCATTTTACTGGGTAACACAGTATTCCATGGTGAGACTGCTTGTCAGAATTGTAATGACTTAACGACTGCCAAAAATTAACGACTTAACATGCTTTCCGAAGCACGGAGGGGTCTCGGTATGTTTACATATGGTCACCCATCCACGGACCAACCGCGACGAGCGCGGCTTAACTTGTATTGTCGGTCAAACCGTACTACTTAGGGATTTCACATAGCCTCAAAAATAAAATATTATCTATAGCTATACTTTTTTACACATATACATATTATGAAATGGTAATCATGATTTTCTGAAGCAAAAAAATATTATATTAATTCTTACTCAGTAACTATACAATTAACATTCGCACCACGACACAATCGTATGTCATTCAATGTATTTTGTTATACGTCTCAAGAAGCTATTTGATTAAAATATGGAGAGTGTACGACAATCTCATGATTCTCTTTAAAACGTGTCTTGAATTAAGTTACTGCGGTTCATAATTTACAAATTACGTCTTCTTCTTGGTAATATTTTAGGCTTTGTGGTAAAGGATAATGTTTAAGAATATTTTGTAATCTTACTTCTTGCTAATATTATAAATGCAAAGTTTGAATGGATGGATGTTTGTCGCTCAATCACGATAAAACAACTGAACGAATTTGAATAAAATTTGCTACATAGATAATTTATTACCCTGGAATAGCGCATAATTATACTACTTTTCATAATTGTCATTATCACCATTTTTCATCAACACGTAGGTAAAACTGCGGGGCGCAGCTCGTATTGTAAATATTGTTCGAGCTAGAATTTTTTTATTGGGATTATGGAATTTAAATAATTTCTTGCCCATAATAATGACAAGATGATTTATAAAATAGGAATCATAAATCGTTGATAGGTATCAAATTGATAGTTTTCTTTCATAAAAAAATTCTAAGTCAATTTCCGCCAAGCTAATCTCATAACAAAAGCAATCGTCAACTCATACTTATCTCCAAATTCTTAAAATTCCAACATAGTAGAAAACCTGACATTTCATAATTTCGCAATACGATATCCATTCCCAAAACATAACCTCAGAACGGACCGATA
The DNA here is from genome assembly GCA_932294365.1 of Diachrysia chrysitis. Lineage (NCBI taxonomy): Eukaryota > Metazoa > Arthropoda > Insecta > Lepidoptera > Noctuidae > Diachrysia > Diachrysia chrysitis. Next base: position 9,861,549 of record OW028661.1, read on the forward strand.
ATCCCCAACCCATAATGTGTTGCAATCCAGAAAAATGTCAGCGTTTATTTTGTGTGTCTCTGTAATAGATTCCCCGTGTAATCCCAAGGGTGTGCGGAACCCGCTATTAAGTGATCTCGGATTACGGTGGGGCCTTACTGATACCGATGCTGTTTTTAAAAAAGGGTTTGAGTGCTTAAGCCTTTTTGGTGGTCTGTTCTTAAAATTGTTGTAAAAGAGACTTTCAGTGGTCTGTATAATAATCCTTCTGAAGATAATCTGAAATCAGATTACACGCAGATTTGGGCGTTTTTTGCGCAAACACAACCCTTGCTACACCTTAATACCCAGTTGAAAGATGTTACTCTTTTATTAATCTAAGAGACCGTAGAAGATAAGCGCTCAAAAATTGCAATAGTACGGCTGATTAATAATCCTACCGAATGCTTTTTCCGATTTCTTATTAGGCTTCCGTACCGAAAGGTGAACATCGGGACCCAGTTACTAAGCCTCTTCTATCCATCCGTCCGTCCGTCTAATAGTCCTTCCATTAGTCCGTCTGTCAGCGGGTTTATATATCTTGAACCGTAATAGCTAAAGAGTTAAAATTTTCACAGAGTGAGTATGTATACATATATAGCCGCTGTAACAAAAAATAATAAAAGTAATTTAAAAATTAAAGTGTCTACATAAAATGGTACGGGACTCTTAATTCGCGAGCCCGACTCACACTTGGCCGCTTTTGCGTATTAAATACACATTTTTATCCCATTAACAGTAAGCATTTTAATAATTAACATGTTGAGTTACAAATTTACGCGAATTCCCAAGTAAGAGTAATTACACAAAAGAATTTCAAACCGCAGGCAGGCATCTGATAATCAACGAAGCCAAGTTATAATTGGATTCCTTAATATAATTCAAATCTTTAAGTTAATTTTATTTAATCTCCAGAAAATTTTCAGTATAACGTTCCATCAGGTGACAACTTTGAAGGATTTTAGATAATCGTAATTGTTCTTTTAATTTCAGGATTTAGAGCCTTAAAATTTTTAATAGAATATATCCTAAATTATACTATACAGGTTTGTCATTCATGCCACGAAGATAATTCGTTTAAAATTTGTTTTGAATATAAAGTATCCTTAGGTACATCTTGCTTTCTGAGGTTTACGCAAATGAGTTCAATAATGTGTTTCCGGTAATGAGATAACCTCATCGCCACTCAGTAATATTGAAATAAAACTACTTTTTAAACGGATTGTATCGCGATTTATATTTTGATTTTAGTTCCCGACGTTTCGAAGCCTTTGCAGGTGTCATGGTCACGGGCAGACGTGACCATGACACCTGCAAAGGGCCGCCATAAAATCCGTTCAAAAAGTAATTTTATTTCAATATCCTTACATCTACTGAGTGGTACTGATGGTAATGGTTATCACTTTAACGTAAACACATGATAAAATTGCACTCATCAGTACAAACAACTTTTACCATGGAGACATACCAAATTGGGAAAAATAAATAAGCTTTCCCATAGATTTTGTAGAGTTAAATCTACAAAATAGGAACTACACACAATATCTCTACTACAAGATCTAAGTGAACAGAAATGTATGGAACCACTGTTTTTTTTGCGATTATTTTACGTGTCTCCATAGTAAAAGTTGTTCGTATTGGTGAGTACAATTTTATTATGTGTTTGCGTCAATGTAAGAATCTCATCGTCATACTGAATAATTACTAAAAAAAAATAGACTCACTCTAATGTATTATTATTTATTATAATATTTCTTTCGACTGTCAAGATACCATTGTGCAAAGCATGATGCAGAGCATTGTTGCATAGCATGGTGTGTAAAAAGGCTTTTGTGTTTGTTAGCCATTGCAATATTTTGATGTTATTACTAGGAATGAACATAAACAAACCAACGACAGCTTTATTATTAAGTGCAGAATAAATTCCCTCAAACGAAACATGCGATCTTGCAATTTCTTGGCAACATTAATACTGCACAAGTCAAGTTGCATTATTAACTGACAACACGTCAGAAACTCGTCCAATTAGAGAATTTAATTGAAATACAGATGTTTAAGTTAGTGGTAATTAAATATCGCGTGGTTTAAATAAATAACGTGAGCTAATTTCAAACTCTTAATGACTTAAATGAAATGATAAAACCACTATATAGAGGAACCTAGTAAACAACAGACGATATTAGTACTACTGAAAGATAGAGATAACTTTTGTCTGAAGGAAACTTTTATCATTCTATTGTCAGCTACTTTCCTCTTGGATAGTGAACAATATAGAAAAAAAAAACAAAAGTACAACTTAACACATATAACATTAAGTCATCATATCTTTATATGTATATAAAAATTAATCCCTATTTCGCTTGGTCTCGCCATAACTTCCGAACGACTGCACCCAATCGGATAATTCTTTTTTTATTATGTTTCTTACTGTAAGGACAAGATGTTTTAAAGAAGAAATTAAAAATAAACGTACTTATGGAAATGTTAGAAACATCTTCCACCACTCGTGCGATTCTAAGGCAGCTCGTAAGTAATAATAACAGTGTAACTAGCAGGCCTAGTATGATGGATGAACTCAATTTGTTTGCCCTTACAAGAAATATTTTTCAGACAATCCATCCAACTCTTTTCCTTACTCAAAACGAATGCCTTTGCGATATAAGATCAATCATTACAGTTACATACTTTAACCCTTTCATTTATGTTACAGTTGCCAAAAAAAAATAACTTATATCCCCCTCGAACAGGGGCCCCACCCCAAAATCTGTCAAGACAAACTAACCATAATACTGCGTTCGCAAGCTGAAAATAAATGGGATATGTACCATGACAAGTCACGCACAGCGTTTTCAGGGGATAATATTTCATATTTTTTACTCATATCACGCTTTTTATCTTGGACAGATCCTTTATCCGAAATTTAAGCTTCACTGTTCAAAGAGTTATGAACGTAACGGTTCTTGTTATAGCGCCATCTAGTGGGGTAATTAGAAGTTGTTGAATTGTTTACGGAATAAAGATTAGGTGCAAGAGATTTCTGATGATAAGTAAGTGATACATAAAGAGATGAATATCTAATCTGTTATCCCATAAAGAGAGTAGGCAAAGGGTTTATCCTCTGTTATATAAGCTTATTATTTTTCAAAGCATCGATTTAATTATATATTTTTTTTCTTTTGTCTAGCGTTTTAAAGCTATGTTGGGTTCGTCTTCCAGAGTTACTGGATTCAGCTCAATACCGTATTTTGTAAGAAGCGACTGCCAACCTGACCTCTGCAACCCATTTTACTAGGTAATACAGTAACCCATAGAAGACTGGTAGTCAGAATTGTAAATACTTAACGACTGTCAAAAATCAACATATGGCGGTTGTGACCAACAGCTTTGTGCAGAGAATGCATATGCGATCCCGCGGCTCTGGCTAAGGAAAAGATGGGACCGGGGTGTTTTTAGTCAGTGCGAGTCCGACATATCCCCACGCCGTGCCCTCGGCGTGGGTCGAAGTCATTAGAATTTTAATCCGTAAGCAAAAAAAAAAAATTGGGACCAACGGCTTAACGTACGTTCGAGAAACTGAGGGGTCTCAGTATGATTACAAATGGTCACCCATCCACGGGACAACCGCGGCAAACAAAACAAAAAAAGAATTATTCAAATCGGCCCAGCCGTTCTCGAATTTTAGCGAGACTAACGAACAGCAATTCATTTTTATATATAAGATCAAACTGTACAGATTACACTTAGCCATGAGCTCCATTTAATTATATATGTTCACAGATGTTATAATACAAAAGGTAACTACAAAATATTTCTTTGCTGAAACAGATCGTATTATAAATAATAACATTGTCTAAGAGTATGACTGCGTAAAATTCCCTTAAAATTACCCTTTTAAGAGCATTTTCATGGAAAACTGGTCCAAAATTATTAAACATTCCGTATCTTCAAGTTTAAATGGCGGAACTAAGGCAATTAACTATAATATGCTGACGACAGAACGAGAATATTTTGATAACTGTGATCTACGATCTGACGAACATTCTCGAGTATTTTTTTGTAATTTAGTGGGTTTTACATGAAAATATCCCTTTTATATTGTCATAGGAAGGTTTTTTTTGGGTTTTAATCAGCCAGCTCTTTGAAAAGACTCTTTTTAGAAAATCAGTACAGTAAGTACTTCTTTAACTGAATATCAAACTGACTAGTAGGTAGTATTTTGTTTCTAGACAAGACATCTATAATGGGGTAAATGATTTTTTTTTTAATGTCCGTCTGAAAATTATTAAAAAATATTAGACACTATATTTTCTTATTTATATAACCAAAAACTCACGATACTTGACTTAAAATGTCAATAACAAGTCAATAAATGTCGCATGACGTCACAATTTTGTGCGTTTTGTACGCAAGCATAACGTCTTTGCCCCCACTCCTAAACTTTGATTCGCCTTAACTACTTAGTATTTGCTTATTTTGAAGAAGCAAAAAACACGTGTCTAATATTATTTATTACTAGCTGTCCCCCGCGACTTTGTCCGCGTGTTTTAGTTTCAACGGTTTTTCATTTATGCTTCGCTCCTTTTGGTCTATGTTATATAGCTTATAACCCTCCTCAATAAATGGGCTATACAACACTGAAATAATTATTCAAATAGGACCAGTAGTTCCTGAGATTAGCGCGTTCAAACAAACAAACAAACTCTTCAGCTTTATACATTAGTAATAGATTTAACTGACGGCCTATTTTTTTTTACTTTTTACTCCCTATCATCTACCCCATTGCCTAACCCACAATCTTGGGCCAATTCTTTCAAAGTGGTTTAAAAGGTATATTACTTTTAAACCATAACCTACGCTGTTCTTGTACTTAAACTAGACTATTTTCGTTCTACAAATTGGATTGGCTCGGACTCACTTCGGCGAAGTCGCTTGTTATATGAAACCCATTTCGGGGAACTTGACCAACGTGAGGCGTATAAGTGGTGGTGGGATTCGCGGTAACGTCAAAAGGTAGTTTGCAAATGAATCAAATTATGTTTACTTGTCAATAATTGGGACCGGGATTTTTTAATTTTTTGCAGTTCATTTTCGTTGTGCAATTAATTTACGTTTGCGCAAATTCTGGAAACTTGAATGATAATTTAAAAGAAAATTATTTCGTGTATTCCTTTTTTCATCCTAATGTAGGTATGTAATATGGTTTATTAGATAAAAAATGTAACTCGTAACTTAATACCCACGATTATTTATGTCCGGTGCCTATATTCAAGAAATTAAATAGTTTATTATGCAATTAGGACATACAATCACTTTTACCCGTCACTTTTTTCTGCTCGCTGAAGTCGACATTTTCTAACTGACTGCCCTGAGAAGAAACGATTCGTATTGCTTACGGACGGTAGAATTGATTACTCAAGAATCGTATCTAGCATACAGGAACCAAGCATTTGACAAAGAGATAGTTATAATATGATACAAATAATCTACTTGTCTGAATATTAATAGTGATAAGTTAAAACAGGATTAAAAACATATGGCCTACAAAATTTTCAGTCATCTTTTTAACCCATCCAATTTCTTCATTGTATTTTTTATTAAATTATAAAAAATCCAGTACCTATACAAAAATATAAAGAAGTTCTAAAAGACTTTGTTTGAAGTAAAAAGTTTGTCTGATGCCAGAAGTTTTTTACGATAAACATAATCTTTATGGGACTTCTGTAAATATGTTTTGGCTTTGAGTGGCAAATGTAAGAGTTAGACTACCGCAATAAACATTTTCTTTTATTCCACAATTTTGTTTCAGTGCCCAAGTGTGTTTACCTAATTTAGACTGGCCTGTTGGTTTAGTGACCCTGACTTGTAAACCGGATGTCGTAGGTTCTTTTCCCATCTGAGACAAAATTTTTGTTCGATGAATGAATAAATCTCGATGAGCATGATTCTTTGTTCTGTCAGGGTGTCATTTATTTACATGATATTATGTACTCGAAAAATTCATAAATATATATAATTATGTATGTTTATCAGTAGTCTGGTTGCCATAATAAAGAGTAGAGTAGTCAAGTTTTTATGTTTTTTACTAATACAACTTGTCAACGATTTATTATTCATGCCGCTTTGGTTCAAACAGTGTTCAATTCATGCTAACCTTGATGTAACCCCCTAACGGGTACAAGGTAATTTAAAATTCTAGAGTTTTCGCAGCAATCTTAATACCTTAATACATATACGACCCGTATGGCGGGCGAGAATAAAATTATAAAGTAAAACATCCAAACATAACATTCTCTGTCGAATTTATACTAAAACTACCGAATTTTGCCTCTGATTTTAAATAATAATTATGCATCTTATAGTCTATTTAAATTCTTGTACCAATTGATGTTATTTCCTCTTATACAAACATAAATTTTATGCAAGAGTAAATGAAGTTCATTTTAGACTGGCCTCGTATTCATATTAAAAAATATGTCTTATGTAAAAGTTCTAACCATAATTCTATAGGATAAAATCCAAATTAAATCTGTTTTTAATTATTTGAAATCACCTGCGTTAAGTAAACTTTCAGAAACAATTACTAATAACTTTTCTAATAAAGTGAATTGTGTATTAAAAAATCTATAATATTCTTTTCTATTTAAAACATCTGTCTGTCTGAACACGATAAACTCAAAAACTACCAAACGGATTTTTATATGGTTTTCACCAATGAATAGAGAGATTCAAGAGAAAGGTTTGTGTGTAAAATTAATTAATGTTTTGTCTACCCGTGCGAAGCCAGGGTGGGACGCTTGTATTTTATATTAAAATATATTGTTTTATCCTTTTCTCACTTCTTATGTTTTCACCATCAGAAGGTGTCACAAAAAAGGATTTATTACTATTCCTTCTGCATCATTTTTACGCAACTATTTCTGCCCTATTTCCCTAAGCTCGCTCCGCCAACATCAAAGTCAGGGGTCTATTTGCTGAAGCAATGTTTGTATTAAAGTGGAATTGAAACAGAACCGAGTCACACCGGGTCGCCGGAAGGGCGAAATACCTGTGAATTTCTGGAGACACACCTATTTTCTGCCCTTTATTTGGTACAAGTTATCAGAGATAGGCGAATGCTACAAATAGTTATACAGCTATCTGTACACCTGATATATTATTCATGTAGTTAGGGTGGTTAGAGTAAAAAACCTTTTTCTCTTCTTATCGAGGCAATGATTTTATGTTCGACTCGAAACACATCCGCTGCCGCGTCAACTCATGATTAAAGACTCTTGTTGAGTCTAAAACTAGTCCGATCCCGAGAACGCGCGTGAGTAAATCCTTAAATTTTCTTAATAAATGTTAAAATAAAAGATAATTAAATTACGTCTGCCCAGAATTCAGATTTCTATAAATTTATACAACATATTTTTCAAAGGTTTGGCTTAAATAACTGTTGAATCATAATTATTACACTCATATACCGTATTTAAAAAATATTCAAAAACCATGAAGAAAAATTGTAAATCGTTCTAAAATACTTAAGACCCGTAATAAATATTACATTTATTCCCAAATATATTTGAACAAGATTTATATTTCCGACAGGAAGTTGCCTTGGATCCAACAAAATCCGTCTATTTTCAAAACAATATCTGAATTCAATTCAAGTACAATCGTACTGATCTTGCCTTTGCCATGTAAGACAAAAGAGTTGTTTCTATTTCGATCTTCTACAGTATGAAGGTTATATTTATGTCCAAAGAACCGTGATTTAAGTAAAAGAAAAGAGAAACGTACCTAGGTCAATTGAACATAAAGTAGACTTTATGCCAGTTAATCTTTGAACTACTTATTTTTTTATAATTATAAATAGACCTAAACAGTAAGTACTCTAAGTAGACCTACACACTCCAGGACGTGATGGAGGCCAACAAACCGGCCTTGCAAGTGGCAACTTTTTGGTTGGTCGGTTTAAAGGTCGTTTGACACGATAAGAAGATGAATGTGGGCAAAATCATGATACATTGCTCTGAATACAAATAGTTATTAATAAACACTTGTTGTATGGAATCAGAGACCCCTAAAGTACCACAAGCACCCAGACCCGAGACAATGTAAAAAAGTAGTTTTCTACATTGACACGTCCGGGTATAGAACCCGGGACCTCAGAGCCAGCGACACCTTGTAAACCGGTGAGTATGCCACTTGACCACGGAGGCCGTGAAATATTAATTCAATTCAATTCAATTCAATTCAATTCAATTTATTTATTCAGATAATACAATCCAATATAATATACAATTAATATAATATATTATTTGACATTCTAAAACTTACTAAATAGTCTAATAAGTTTGAGAATGAATAATTATGATGAGTATATTATACAATAGTATAGATAGGTATTATGAGACCATTAAGTATTTTCCCAAAAAGGATCAATTTAGCACCTACAAATATTTTTACCTGCTATTTGGTATAGGCTATTTAATCCGGATAATGTCGAAGTGCTATTTATTTCCTAATTGGGTTCAAGGAAAATCCTCGTCAAATATCGTTAGGGCTACCTTGAGTAGTTAATTCATTCGATATTAGGTACTTCTAGCCAATACTTTTGCTCATAATTATTTTCCTGACACGGGATTTTCTATGACATGGTCCTTCTTTTCACATAATATATCTCACTTATACTAACTGTATGAATAAATATCAATTGCCACATGTATGACGTATCGATGATGTATCGGCTATGCCGATTTGGCTGTTTTTTTTTTGTTGTGTTTGTGATTCAACGTCAAGGTTTGTATAACCGAAAATTGGCAAAAAAAACTACGGAAAATGAAAAAAACAAAAAAAAATAAGGCTTTATTTGACGTTTTCTATATCTCCTTTTTTTATATACATTGACCTGGCATCGACTATTGGTTAAGTTAGTTGTAAATTAATGTGAAATGTTGTAAGTAGGTAATTTACTGCTACTCGCACGACATTTCTCACTTCGTCCAAATCATTTCTTATTGTCATGATGGTTTCGACGGGTGTTATATTGTTTCTTAGATGATGTCATTAGTTCTTTTTTGTGTAGGAATATTTCGGTGTATTTCTTGCACCGTCTAAAGAAGCCGTAAGTCAAAAATAAAATAAACTTCAATATCGCTATAAGTTTATGCCTCACCTCGAGGTATCCGTCGCCGTCTCACAGGAGACAAACACATCAAATCCACACAATTTACTTAACTCCGGTATTCTCGCAGAACAACAAAATGTGCAAATCATTGTCGTATTTTCCGGCACAATTTAGTATTATCAATTACTTTATTTGTTTTTTCTACTCATTGGATAACAGATAAATCCATTAATAAGGGAAATGGAAAGACTTTTATTAAAATTAAGTAAGCTTTGACGACCTCCGTGGTTGAGTGGCGTACACATCGGTTTTCAAGGTGTCGTCTCTGAGGTCCCGGCTTCAATGCCAATGTATAAAACCACTTTTCTAAATTGTTTCGGGTCTCTGTGTTTGTGGTACCTTCGTTGTCTCTGATTTCATAACACTAGTGCTTTAGCTACTTATTTTACTTTGAGTTCTGAGCAAAGTATGTGTTGTCCATTTTTTTTTCTTTGTATTATTTATGTATGTATTCATACATACAGTTTTCTTGGATATTTTATAAGATTACCTAACTGTTATGTATTTGTCCTACCACATGTGCTATCTTGCTCTTCAGGAAATATCAACAGACAACAATACTACATAATTTTTTTCATAAATTACTTTTTTTTATGTTCCCATTATTATCAGTATTTCGGTTTAAAGAATTTTTTTTTTTATAAATATCATAATACATTATAATAAATAAAACCAGTACTGTTTATTACAAACATGACAATAATTAATGTAGACATTTATTTATTTTTTTAACAAATTTAATATTAATATTGGGTGTAAATTATATAACATTTTAAGAAAAAGTATTGTCATATTTTTTTCGAAACTAATAATGCTATTTTTATTTTTATTATTACTATATTTATAAAAACTATTCTTATTTAAACAAAGACTAAACACGAGCGGCCCCGCAATCTACAGACAAGCATACAAATCTTCCAATTTTCTTTAAACGTACAATTTTAACTCTTGCTTCGTTCGTGTATTCCCAGAGCAATCTTCCTTTATTCAAGTTAAAGCAAACAAATATTTCTTTAAAGATAACTGAACATGAATACATATAGATATCTAGAAGATCTTGAAAATCTAAATTTTATACGTTTGAGGATAAATCTGGATAAAATGTTTGTCGGTTTCTTTGTCATAAAATGCAAATTGGGGTTTTTAGTACAGAAAACCATAAAACAAAATAAGCGATAGCAAGATTGGAAGTATTAGGAAACTGGTCGGGGAATGCCGTAGATAGGATAAGATTAACTTCTGGATTTCAACGGACTAAGAAAATCGGCTAAGTGCGAGTTGGACTCGCGCATAAAGGGTCCCGTACCATCGTACAAGATTTATGCCGATAAAATAGAACAAAAATCACGTTTCTAGTGTAAGAGTCCCCTTTCATTTTTAATTTATTTTTATTATTTGTTGTTATAGCGGTAACAGAAATACACACTGTAAACATTTCAACAGTCTACCTAGTACGGTTTATGAGATACAGCCTGCAGACTGAGAGAACCAAGGACGGACGGACGGACAGCAGAGAGGGCACTCTTTGGGTACAGAACCCTAAAAAGTATAATTTCTTATTAAACAACAATAAAAAAACTGTCAGTTATTTGTCACAATATACAAAATTGGGATAAAAACAAATGCAGTGCATTCTATTATTAGCCGGGGAATGGGAAAACGCCTCCCTAGGATCTTGATTTTGGTAGAGTCTTTCCGTCTGTCTGCCTGTAACGCTTTCACTGTTAAACCGCTGAACCGATTTTGATGAAACTTGGTATCGGGTAAGCCTGGACAACAGCTAGTAATACCATATTTTATTACACAAAATTTTACCTTTTACTTATACACACGTCTAGCGGGGAATGGCGTACCAATGAATTACTCGTGCAGTGATCTCAGTCGCGTCTAGACTCAATTAGTCTAAATCTATGTTAGCTATCAGTTTATAAGGCGACATATTTATGTTCCTTGCGTCACCTTTATGATTATATCTTAATATTTCTATTTGAATTGGAGAGTTGTCTTATTGTGTAAGGTCGAAAGGTGGAACCATGGGACGGTGTGAATAAGTAACTGTACATGTCCAAATGTTGCTATGTTTAAAGCAGTTTTTTTTTTACAATTAGGTATAGAAATTAAACAGAAAATCTTTAAATTTCTAAGTTAAAACTTATAACTGATTTGTGTATGAAAAAAAGTATGTCGTAATTTGTTAACACCTAGCAATTGCTTAGCAAATTCTAAGTTCAAATTCACTATAGCACATTCATGAACACCGTCAAGATTTTTATTATTATTAAAACAAACACGAGTTTTAGGAAAAACGAATGTAATGATTACTTATATAAGTTTCAGTTTGCTCTTCAACTTCTTATTTTTTATGAATTTTCAAGTCCGTCTAAAATGAACTTTATTTACAGTCAAATAAAGTTGATGTTTGTTGAAGATGAAATAACATAAAATTACCCAAAATTTGAATAGACTATACGTAATTTGGATTCATCTGTTTGCATATAATTTGAAAACTATGCACTTCCAGTAAATAGGAACTACACCATTTGTGGACATTCTCTTCCTATTAGATGACTAACTTGCAGCCCACATAAAACAATTTACAGCCACATTAGCCCTTAAAACCTACGCTATAAGAATCATTACCGCTTGTTTCACCCGAATTTGTAAATTTGTTTCGCTTGATGACTCTACAAACTTACATTTGCGTTTGTTTCGATGATGTGTTAGTACAGTTAGTTCGTGATTTTGATTTTAGGGGGCGCATTTACTGAGTTTGTACCGTCATTGCTATTAAGATGGTATCGGTTATATCCGTTTGGTTATCGCAATTGTAACCCAGTTCTGTTTATTTGCTAGATTTCGGCTAAAACACAATCATACTGATACGTCTATCTGCTCAGAAGGTATATTCGTTTGATTATAGAAAAATGTCATCATTATCATCTTATCAGCTGAAAAACGACCACTGCTGATCATAGGCCTCCAAAGGGTTCCGCAAAATTCTAGCAAAATATATTGTATAAGTTTTTAGAATTAGAAAAATATATTCAAATTTTCATGTTGAATTTTTATTTCCAAAAAGAAAAATTCTTGGTATGAGAAGATGATCAACAGTTTTTATATGTTTGAACAGCAGGTCCAGAAAATCACTATTAAATACGGAGTTCAATCCAATAAAGGGCCAAGACTTTAGTAACAAACTAAATATTTGGCCATTATAATTAATTAATTGAAAATAGATAAACGTTATGTACATGAAAAACTGACACTATTAGGACCTATTTCACCACCCTCAAGTAAAGTTTCGAGTAAGCTAATCGCCAGTTAAAGCCATGCGTAAGTGTATGTTCGGTTTCACGACGTCCGAGTAGCACTAATCACATCATTGTCTGACCAGTAAATTTACTTGCCATGTCGTCTGTCTAGTAACATATTTACTTGACAATTAAGTAAATGTTTTTTGCTGTTGTTATGACAACAGTGTTATTCGACCGCATTTTGACGTTTAATGAGTGATTTTGATGAATTTGAATGAGTACTCTGTACGATTTGATATATCATTCATATAACCAGTTAATACTAATTCAGAAGTTTGTGAAATTGGTAGAAGATACTCACGACTTTTACTTGCCGATTTAAGTTAATCAGAAAGTAACTAATCAACGCTTTACTAGATGGTGGTGAAAGAGTCCCTAATTTAAATATATTTTAATTTAAAACTTTTTTGTTACATTGTATCTCCATAAAACACTTCTAACTTAAACTTTTTTAAACCAGTGAAATCAAAGTAATACAGAATCGTTACAACTTATAACAGCTGTCAAAAATGTATTTGCGTGTCGATTATATCAACCGCAAGAGAAGCATAAAACTTGCCACTAACAATCTAAGTGCCATCTCTCACGAGCTGTATTCAGGTGGAATTTAGCAATGTCAGTTGTTTCAACATGTCTGAATAGTAGATTATTTTATTTTTAAACCGCCTGTTTCGAAAATGAATGTGTTCTATCCAGCAGCAGAATGTGAGAAAGATGTAGTTACCATATTGTATAGCCAAATTGAATAAAATTGTTTTTAATGTGTCCCAGGCAGGTAAGTAAAAAATATTACACATGTCTTATTTTACGAAACCACACCAATTTTTTTTATTGTGTATATCCTATTTACGGATTAAATATTTTCTTTTACTATTCATACCCAGTTACTAATACCAAATGCATTTTTTTTTTCTAAAAATATAACACATAACAAAACTTATTTAAAGCTACAATTTCTACTAAGCTTAAAAGTAAGTAAATACCTCTACAAAACAAAACTTAATTTAAAAAGAAAAATCTAATTCATGCGCAGAAACCATAAAAACGAGCCCATATCACAAATCCTATTTCTCCAGTACTCTTGAAAGTACGCGCGGCATATACAATCTATAAACAAAATATCAAATGTATGAAAATTTCACATTTCCCTCAGGAAATGTACAGACTGACTGAAGGAATGAAATCCTTTGAAAATGGGGGTACTTGCAATCTGATTTTAGTTCGGTAGTATGGAGTTGAAAAAACGATATATTTTCAAGGTTAGATGGCTATTTGGATGCGCGTTTTCGCGGTTTTGATCAAAGCAATTTATTCTGTACAGTTTTTTTAGAGAAGAACCGTAGTTCTTTGAGGTTATAAATTGAAGAAGAATTTGATCTGAAACTTACTTATGGTCCTATTTCATTAAGAAACTTTAAGACATTCTAAGATCCTTTTTAGGAATGGTCAACTCCAGTGAACTAAAAACATGAAACCTACTCAGTAGATACAAGAAATTTCAAGATTCAAGAAATCAAGTAAAAAAAACTTATTTTAAGTCCACAAGAGACCCATAGTTCAATGGTTGTAAGACTGATCAATCAAATATTTTGATCAACTTTTTGACTTTTCTAATGTCTACAAGGGACTATAGAACGATTTCAACAGTGTCTTCAGAACCTCCAAACTCATAATTCTAAGAGATAACAAACAATCTAAACAACTTTAGACACGATGCTAACACTTGACATTAAGATAATATTAAACAAAACACTGTAGCTCATAATTTCCCGAGTTTGTGACAAAATTCGCAGTAAATGATAATTATTACGTATTCAGAGAATACGAGTTGTATGTTATACAATCAAAATGAACATTTATAACTTAGGTTATGTTAAATTTGTGTCCTTACGACGAGAATTGCCAACTTATGATACCTATATACAACCTACATGGATCCATAAACAGTAAGTACATACCTACTTTTATTATCTATACTAATATATAAAGCTGAAGAGTTTGTTTGTTTGAACGCGCTTATCTCCGGAACTACGGGTCCGATTTGAAAAAATCTTTCAATGTTAGATAGCTCATTTAGTCAGGAAGCTATAAGCTACATACCATTACTCTGCGACCAAAAGGAGCGGAGCATAAATGAAAAACCGTTGAAACTAAAACACGCGAACAAAGTCGCAGGGGACAGCTAGTTTTAAATGTGTATCGTAAAAACAAATGCACCTAAACTACTTCAATATAAATCTGTGGATATCATGTCTATTTAACCTCGACTAATCATTATTTTTTACTAATAGAAATCTCTTTCATAAATACCTCATACATATTATTAGATAGTATATTGCCACCGCATTGCAGTTATGACATTATTATCCCAAAACACAAAACATATCAACATAACCGGCCCGTTAATGTCTCAATCAAGTTAAACTCCCTAATCCGTTCATTCAAATTAAAACCTTACGCACATACAATTAAGATATAAATGAAGCAATTATCATAATAATACTTAATACCAAGGGTCTGGGATGTTACATGCTTTCATTTCATCTAATACTCTAAGCAGGTATCCAATTAAGAAGCTGAGTGGGTTGGCTTAAATAGGTTGTCTTCGAGAAAATTGGATAGAACGTTCCAAAATGTATACTATTATAGACTAAGGTAGTTTAGTTTCTACCGCAAAATCAATAGATTCAAAAGTCGGTGGATGAAGTGTTTTGTAAATTTAGATTTTTCAAGACCAAGTGTAATGTGAGCAATAAACGCTACTGTTAGGCAAAACTCGCAACTAGTTGTTTTCAAAAACAACAAAAGAAAATCCTTAAACAAATAAAATGATGAAAAAAAGCTTCCCCTAAATATACTAAGTACCTGAAATGTCAATTAAAAGTAATTTTAATCAAATTTTGTCAAAATATGTCACTTGCTCTAAAACATAATTATTTAAAACTATCGCCCACGCAGAGTAAAAATTAAATGAAAAAAAAAAAAAAACTTGTCTTCATATGTGTGTGTTATGTCTATAACTCTGACTTCATCATCAGAAATACCTACAGACTTACTACTTATACATACATTATACATTAAACATAATATAGGTATACTGAAAGTGACATCACAATCTAACCCGGTTTTCCTATAACCCACATTTCCTCACTATCAGAGTATATTGGTAACGGAAGGTAACCGGGGAAGAGATAAGTGTTTTATAGTACCCGTGGTGACGTCATTCCCAAGTAATTCACATTATGGTGTGCTGATTAGATTCCGTGCGTGTAAAATGGCGGTGTAGTGAGTTTATATAAATGTTGTGATGTTATGATAATGTAAAGAAGAAAGTTACTTGCAAATGAGGCATTTTTATCATAAAGATGACGAAAAGATTAGATACCCAAGTAAAATGAAATAAAAAACAAAATCTGGCCTGTTGGTCTAGTGGTTAGTTACCCTGACTGTTAGACCGGAGTTCGTGGGTTCCATTCCCACCCAGGACAAATCTTTGCGTGATGAGCATGAACATTGTATGTGTGTCTGAGTGTAATTTATCTAAAATATGTATGTGTATTTAGAAATATATAAGTATGTTTATCAGGTTGTCTGATTGCCATAATACAGGCTCTGCCTAGTTTGGGATCAGATGGCCGTGTGTGAGTTATCCCAAGATATTATTAATAATAATAGAAGCTTAGATCAGCTAGTATTGTAGTACGTGTGAAGACCAATAAAACAAGCCCAAACACGATAGGATCACGTCGATCCGGGACAACGCTCCTATGGGTCCTTCCGGGGTCCATAATCAGACCAGCTCGAAAGTACCATAATATTGTACTGTAAATAGATTAAGTATATCTAGTTACAGTACAATACGTGGTCAATTAATGGTTTGGAAATTTTGACGGACTTAAACTTGCAATTTTTGTTTATGTCAAATGTTGGAAGCTAGATTAGAACCACTGCTCGGTATCCGATTTAGTTAAATTTTTCATACATATAACTTTCCTTATATATACTGTGACAATATAATATTATGGTACTTTCGAGCTGATCATCATTTGATCAGAATTGAGACAGAAGATAGCTATAGGAACTCTGTAACGAAACAACGCAACTCCATCGTGTTTGAGCTTGTTTGATTTGTCTTCACTAGTACTTTGAGCCTAGCTGATTTAAAAGCTTAAGTGTTTAAAAAACATTTTTAGTAAAACTTATGTATGTTTGTTTCGGGTAACACTTAAATCTAAGCTTGTTTCGTCGCGTGCCTATTCATAAACTACAACTGTTTATAAAAGGCTTTCAAGGCAACGTCATAAACTAAAGTAATTAGCTGCCAGAAAAAAAAAATTTTCTTCACTAACGGCGGCATAATTTGATGGAGTTTTATTAAGGAAATTTATGTTAACGTAAATTTTATAGTTTATTAACTAGGTGAATTTTAGATTTGATTGGTAAGTAGTTAAGTAAGTAATTATAATTAGCGTTCTCAAAAAAAATATTTGAGGATCATCATCATCATCATATTTGTTTATGCCATTCTCCTCTGTCTCTTACCAGTCGCATCCCTCCTACTCCTGCCATCTGCCTTAAATCATCAGCCCATCTCATCCTCGGTCTCGGTCGGTATCACATTCATTGCTCTGAACCCAAAATAAGTAACTAAAACACTTGTATCAGGGACTACGAAGGTACCACAAACACCTAGACCTGAGACACTGTAGAAAAGAGGGCGGCCGGGTATCGTACCCGGGACTTTGGAACTGGCAACATTTTGACATGTAAGTACATGGTAGATTTTTCCATGCTCCTACTCATCATACGACGTAAGACTAACTCTCTAATACTGTATTTTCACAGAAAAATTAAATTTTCATTGAAAACATAATTAAGTTCTGGTCAAGAGAAACCACTAAGGGCATGTGCACACCTCGTTTTTTAACGCGTTTGTAGCGTGATACGCAAGTGAGTCAGACGCAGCCTGTAGACCTTTGCACACCTGTACAAATTTTAACACGCGTTTAAATCGATACAAGCGACAACAAACTGCTCTGTATGAAAAAAGCGCGCCTCTGGCGTAAGATTCCAAAACGCGCGTTGTGCGTTTAAAAATGTGGTGTATACAGGCCTAAGAAGTAAAAAAAATGAAAATCCTAATTAAATAAATTTCAAACAAAGTTTACAACAAAATCTATTACAAACTCCAACCTAATCGAGTTAAACAAGAAACATAGAGTTGATTAACTTTTAAAACAGAATCATCTTTGTAGAGGTTTATACATAAACTCACAATACTGAACAAGTTTTAAGCCAACACGTTCAGCAATTTCCATACTCCGCAGAGTTAAATGGTTAATCTCCTAAAACCATAAAAACTGCAGTGGCTATCGACGATAGAGTTCCCAAGCGACAGTTTTAGGTTAGGATAAAATACATTTTCAGTTTTCAAGTATACTTGGCAATGTTGATGAAAATAAGGATTAGTTCAGACCATTTTTAGCTATATATATAAAAAAATATATACCTAACGTATAAAACTATAATGCATTGTATACTATAAACAATAAAGAATTAAGAGCATTAATATAAACTATTGAATTAACTGTACAAATAAAAACTGCACAAATAAAAAGTATTTATATAAAATAAAATAGTCTCAGTAAAATATTAACTAAATAAAATAGGCTATTTTGGTTGGGACTAATAAAAAGTAATTAATTTACCAAAATAATATATATTTTTAAAGTCTCTGCTGATAAATGAAAAATAATTTTATTGTTACAGACATAATTGTTATGCCAAAGACTAAATGTCAATCATAGTTGTTTTTTTTGGTCGAAAATTAAATCGATATTTGTACCAAAATTTTAATACAATATTTTGGTTGCTCTGCTTGTTGCACTGATGAATAATGTTAGCTTTAAGGATTAATCTGTTACGTATTTCAAGTCATTAATTTCGGTACGATCCAAATATATCTTAAGACACGAGGCTATAATTTCGGCCATGCGCTTGGATTGATGGCCATAACACTGGGAAGCTTAGGGCGCATCTGCAGCTTATCTCCACGACGCGAGCGTTATGTAATACAATGGTAGCTAGCCTAATGGTAGGGTCTGGTGACTGGATAGCTCGCAAACAGCGAAGTAAATGTTCAGATTATTAGGTTTATATAGAAAATAATATACCTACCTAAGAATATTTTTTCTCCGATAGTTGTAGAATATCCCGTACAGGATCAGCGACTTCAATTAAAATTGTTTTATTTTTTTATTATTTTTGGTTGGTATACAAACTGACACTGACAGGGCCAAAATGCTCAAATCTAAACTAGAAATTTCTGTAGATTTTTATTAAATTCATGTTGGTCTCTGAAGTGAAGTGTAATTGCAAATTTTGGATAAACCTAAAATATGAAATCTAATCATAGAAATGTATTTAATAATTAAATGAGAATAAAATGAAGCAATCCATAGGATTTACAAGTGTAAAGACCGGCCTGCAAACGAAGCACCACGACTTTCATACATCACAATACAGTACACAACAATTTTACATTTCGCTACCTGTACCATGAACGCTAAAAGCAGCACCGTTGCCGTTGTCGAAGTGAGACGGCACTACACTGCGCATAGCAGCGTCTCGCTTTTACGACGTCAACAGTCCTGCTGTAAGAGCTCATGGTAAATGCTGAACTCCCTATGTAAACATTTTTCAAACTAAAACCTATATCCTACGAAGCCGAAACGTGGCCACAATATTTTTAACATGCACGTAGAGTTTTATCCTGAATAATGGCGCTAGCTGTAAGCCTGAATAAAAGATACCTTGTAACGTTTATTGTGAAAACTATCACTTGTACCAAATATTTAATGTTTATTGTAAATAGAATTTTAAATATCGGATTGTTTTTTGGCTTAATTTATTTACGATGATATACCAGTTTTAAAAATGGTCCTATTCTGAGCTTACTTTTTTATGAGAGTTAGAATGATTACGTGTGTATTTTAAAATAATTAATTCTCAACTAGGTGACAATAATCTTTGGAGTTTAATTTTATTTTCACCCTAACAATTCTTGTATATAATATAAAACTATACGATTTTCCTATGGTTTTTACCAATAGATACTTAGAATGATTCAATAGAAAGAAAAGTGTGTATAATTTATTAATTTTTTGTCTACTCATGCAAAGCAGGGCGCACCAGTAAAAAACAGTTTTCAAGAACAATTATTTACATATAATAAGTTCGGAGAAACTTTAAAATCTGCACAATAATAAAAGGTGTATGTTATGCATACCTACCAACTTTTGTAAAAAAAAAACAAACTAACTTTAAAACTCAATAAAATAATTACGTAAACCTTAAAAAAAACTGGAAAATAACGAACAAATAACTTGTCTCTCAATAGCAACACAAACTTGCTTAATAAGTAAAGTTTTCAAATTTTCGCAAGTTTATATGCAACTTAATGACGAAGAGAACTGTGTCGAACCTCGGTTTCGTTTTAATGAGAACAGTAAAGTTGAGAAAGCCACATGGAACACCATATCCTTATGTGTTTCTTGACGGTAGATACTATGAATATCTCTTGTGTTATCTCTTATCCTTCCCTTCTTAATAAGAGTTTGTTGTAAAAAACAAATACAAAATGACGGTAAATGTGTCATAAGTCGCCTATAAATACCGGACGAGCAGAGGTAATTGGTCACTTCCTTTTGGGACGGCGAGTAGAGCGGACGTGTGACCTGATCACTGTGAGTTGTTGAAATGATATCAAGCTTACAAATGTTGCATTTGAATAAATCTGTCTACGTGCGCTACGTGAACTACTTGCACTAATAAATAATAAATAAACTATTCATGTGTTTTGTCATTTTACTTTTGGTTTCTAATATTAGATTATATTCTTAAATCTTATTTTCCATACTAAAATATAATAACATTATTTAAACACATATTATGGGTATTGTTTTTTTACTTTTTTATTAATATGCCTTATAAATATAGACACACAGTACTTTATATGAAATACTTCTCCGTTTGAAGAGTCAATGTTATTGATTCCAAAAAAAGTCATTAAATAATTATTAATCCTGGTAGCGCCCCCGCCATGGCGCTAATATGGCGCACTCTACATGAAAATTTTTAGGTGTGATTTTATTTCCACAATATAAATGTCTCTTTAATCCAGCCTATACTCTATATCTTCATCACATTGAAGGCAAGCTTTACTCATCACGCAGGCTTTATCCATCGCGTTGACACTCATTGACCACAATGATTTATGATCTACCATATTGTTTGCTGAAGGTGTGGACACGTAATACAGCCATGTATTATGTATTTCGCAATTCAATATTGGTTGTTTATCTTGGGTTTTATTGACTACTTTTACGAGTGGAGCAGTTTGCATTAAATTAATTTTTAATATATTTTTTATTATTTTATTAAAATAAATCAGTAAAATTTTCACGTTTTTTTTATCGAAATATTAGACAGAATTATTCTTTGTAGTCATCGTGAACATGACCTGGACTAATTAGCCTAACTTCTAAAGTATGGGTCAATTCATCCCAAGTTGCAAGAATGCGCGCGTATTAGCTCGTCTTTTTCATCTCAGAAGAAATTTAAGCATTAAGTTGTTGAGTTAAGAAAGGAATCTGCTATATCAGATTTCAGATTGACGCTTTGCTGCGCTTTGATTTCGCTGTAGTATAAGTTGAGCCTAACGTAGTATCATCGTCATTTCGAGCAGTCGAATTCTACCTTGACATATTTCATTTATTGATAGATACGCGAAAAAATATCCCTTCAAAATGTTGCACTCGGTCCACCGCCATATGTCCATTCCATAAATCATTTAGTACGTACATTTTAGTGCTTCGTTCCAAATGCCACGAACATTACCGTAACTTGTCGAGTAGAACCGAACAAACCAACTGTCAAACTTTGCAACGGAAGCTGCTCTTCGAGAAATTTTTAACTGGAAAAGAAACTTATTTCAACTAGATATAGAATTTTCTATTCTTTTGTATTACTCGACTGCAGAAATATCGGACTATTGGATCGTTTACCATTTCGTCCTAATTTCAACTCTATGTGAAATACATAAGGCATAAAATTAAACTGTTACACTAATTAACATACGGGATCCAAATCTCCAATCCCAAAATCACAAAAATTAATTAATCCTTTTTCAATCCAGCCAAAAACCCTATTATTTCACCTCGTAAAACAAACGACACATGAAAGAAAACAGAGGCGTAACATATCTGTTTTGAAGCCTTTTTATTGGTCACAAGAGGGGGATAAAAGGAACAATGCCTCCAGGGAAAATAAACGAGAAGGCCTTCCAATATTGACTTTATCACTCATCTCGCAACATTGAGTGATTCGCGACAAATTGTTGGATTGTTATGTGAAGACGAATGACTTGAATTTGAAAGCTATTTAATCTCAAATCAAACAGATTTCATTTTTATGGCTCCGTACTCTAAGGGTGCCAACACGACGACGCTATCAATCCTTAGGCTCTGCTGTCCGTCCGTCTGTCTGCCAGCGGGCTAGATCTTATGAACCGTAATAACTAGAGAGTTAAAATTTTACTAATAAATAAATAAGTTGCACTAATGAATAGCGCAAAAGAGAAAAAGCACGTAAGTAAATAGATAATTACCATTAAAATCTTCCTAATTAGGAGGTTTTGAAGTCCTTAAAATGCAAGCGCTAACATAGAATCTCTGCCTCATTTTTATATATAATATCATTGTTTAGACCTTTAGTAAAGGACATCCCGAAAAAAACATGGAACATCAAATTTAGACGATTGCAGATGATATTTTATAGATCAAACGTACATTGTTAGATGACCATTCGTTTTTATTACTATATTGAACTGCAAAATAATACAACTAGGTACACTAAAATTCAGTTCTCAATAAGCGCAAACAATTTGTGGCTTGCCGCATCAAATAATAGTATAATTTTATTGATAACCTAGAAAATACGATACCGAAACAAGTCAATGGGTTTATGGATAAACAAATTGTATATACGCACAATGTGGTAGGTGTGTGGTAAAGTATTAGTCCCACTGCTGGACTACAAATTTAATAATACAGATGTGAAGCTAAGAATTTATTTATTATTTGCAAATACAGCGAATAATAAATTTGTTTTAATCTTTGTGGTGTAGGGTATTATTACAAACATTCAAATCACTTACACAAATAACACCCAGACTTAAAAAATGTTTGTATTTGTATTGCATTTGTAAATCACACCAATACTGGTCCCATGCGGGAAGCAAACCCGCAGCACGTCGCGCACAGTGGTAGTAAGCATGGTGACCTATATACCACTCGGCTACTCATGCTGTCAAAATTATAGATCAAATATAGTCTCTTGTTTTATCTTTTCTTTTATTATTGGATTTTTTATCAGTATTGTTATATAGACGGACAAGCTTGTAGCAACTAAACAATAACGGTGAAATAAAAGAGCAAGTACTGTGGTATCTCACAATGGCGTCATGCTCCTCCAGGGGCTTCGTGCCAACATGTGCGATGAACGATTCACTACGATATTGGCGACAACCCTTACTATTTGTTACTGTCACAGTTTTTGCGCCAAAACGAAGCTTAAGTTTTTATTCGTATATATTTCTGAGCAGATTTAACGTTACTTTAGATTTTGTTTAATAATCAACTAGTTAAATAATGCTGAGCGGATAGTAAAAAGCATTTGTGAGATCTATAATTGGGTGCTAATAGAGTTAGAATTTACCTCCACGTATCTTAAATAAACTAAATTAAGTTTTTTATAAGTAAATTTTTTAACTCAAGTTTTTAAATCAACAAAGCTCAAATTACTAGTAAAGATAAATCAAACAAACCCAAACACGATAGGGTTGCGTCGATTCGTTACAGGGTTTCTAAGGCCACCTTCTGGATCCATCATCAGATCAGTTAAAAGTATTATTTTTTTTGTATTTTTACCTTACTTACATACGTATGCAAAATTTCGTTTAAATCGGATATCGAGAAGTGGTTTTAGAAGACTTCTTAACTCCATGTTTTTATCCCGTTTCATGAAAAATCACATACACTAATGCAGAGCTTCTTTATTCCAATCACGTACAGAACACATAAACCACTGAACTTTTAAATTAAAAGCGAAATGTTCTTACGTGCCATTCTACGCTAGTAGAGGCCAGAAAACAATTTCAGGGGGTAAACTTGGCAACAGACTGTGTTTAATGCTCGGTGCATTGATTATGCATTAGGACCAGGAGCCTCCGAGAAAAAAGTACCGAAGGACCAGAGGACCAGTCGTTTATTGCAATCGTTTTGTTTAACAGGGCGTTATTCGGACCGTATTGAAAACGTTTGATAAAAGCTTAGTGTTGAACAAAATTGGGCTGTAAAGGTTTTATAGACACGTGTTTAGAGGCTTAGCTGTTTAGGGTATGTTTGCGTGAACTAAATTTAGCGTGGGGTTGTTAAGGTATTCGCGAGTCTTTTTTAAAGGCCTTTAAAAAGTAACGGTTTTCTGTTATTCTGGATGTTTTATGGGCAGTTATATTAATCATTTATTAGGTTTCCAACTAAGAAATTCGAATATAAAATTATTTTGGTTGTCAGAATAGTAAAGGCTGAAACTTCGAACCATTTGACAAATTAAGAATTTAAAATTGAATTAAATAGTCCGAAGAATTATTATCTACCGAACTAGATTTCTTGTTGTAAAATTGTAGGTACATTACACACGTATGTACCTATATAACGTAACATAGGTAACAATGTGAGAAAATACAACCAGTTCTCAAAAAAAAAAATAGGCATTCTTTAGACCACTTTAGGGTAAGAGCAAACAAAATACATAAACAAATTATATCTCTATATTATGATGCGGTTGCTATTTTCAGCGCCTCCGAATGATGATATATTCTGCCACGGGTGAAAGTATTTTTCCTTATTATGCATAAAAGGCGAAACGCTGTTACTGACATGATATATGAATTTCAAGAGTGAAGTAAAGCAGTGAGTTATATTTACTAAACGGAATTTAAATTTTGTAGGAACCATTTAATGGTTTAAGCAAATAATATTTTATAAGCTGAATGAGCCCTTTTCTCTTTACAAACCTCCCTACTTACTGCTTCCTTTACTTAGTATGAAAATAGGCTTAGATAATAAGTTTTTTTTTATTTGATGCCATAAGGAATTTTCTACCAGCCAACCTTTGATGTAGTGACAATGAATGATGAGCTGTGATGTACTATCAGAAACTATCACTCTTAGAAGCGGCACACATCTACTTTAAATAGTAGGTGTTATTACCTACATACTTTTTCGTATCTTTTCTTTCGCAAGTCATTCTTTACGCAGTTCATCCACACCTTTTTAGGATTCCTTACCCGAATGGTGCCAACAGGACCTTATTACTAAGCCTCCGCTGTCCGTCCGTCTGTCAGCAGGTTGTATCTCATTAACCATTATTGCTAAGGAGTTGAAATTTTCACACAGTGTGTATTTCTGTTGCCAATTTAACAAGAAATTATAAAAATACAAGAGACGTGTTTTTTTGTATTAATGCTCGATTTAAACAGCAATTAATCTGGTACGGAACCCTTCATACGCGAAAATAAATCGCATTTGGCCGGGTTTCAGTTTTCCTTTGCCATATTTATATTCATAATACGAAATTAACTTTACATAACACACAAATAAATTCAATATCTAAAATTCAAAATATATTCAAATGCGGTCAAAAGGACCGGCGAGACTTTCGGGAGCCATTGAAATGCCTTATCGAGATGAACCGTGACGGGAATGCAAGACTGGATATTGGCAATAGAATGGTCGTGTTAGCCGCACTACCTTCCAATGTGGAATGTTGCCAGGGGTTCGGAGTTCAGTGACAGCATCCAGATTGCCGATTAGAAATTCAATTGTAAAATAAACAGGTTGAGTTAGCTAATTTAATCTTTGTTATTACGTAAAATCTTACGTAAAATAGTATAACATTAATTTGGCAAAACTGTAAATAAA
This sequence comes from Diachrysia chrysitis, assembly GCA_932294365.1. Lineage (NCBI taxonomy): Eukaryota > Metazoa > Arthropoda > Insecta > Lepidoptera > Noctuidae > Diachrysia > Diachrysia chrysitis. The sequence goes on from OW028661.1 coordinate 9,887,093, forward strand.
TAAAATAAAATAAATTGATAAATTAACCTTACTTATATTTAGGAAAAAAAAAAAATCTTTTTATCTTGATACACCTTCTAGGCTGGTTACAGATATAGAACTACAATAGTGTATCTTGCAATAATTCACAAAAAGTGTCTTCGAAATACACGTAATTCTTCTTCGTCAAATTTCTTTAACAGTCGATAAAACTTATATAAAATCAGTAATCTACCTGCCCCCGATATACCGTTATGACTATGTTTTATAATTAACCTGGCTTCCAACACTGACACCTCGTTATCGCTCTGACAAACTTGTGGTTCGTTACGTGTGGAATTATAAACTGATTTTCATTTTAATTTGCATATTAAAATGTTATTAACTATATTGTATAACTGTAATCAATAAACGAGGTAAATAAAACGTCAGAAGCTGAAATTAAAACAAAAAGTAATTATACAACATAACATCACATCACAAAAGACAACGAAAAGTGGTTTTCTACATTGAACCGTCCGCGGATCGAACCTAGTACCCCAGAGCTGGCAATACCTTTAAAACGTCATCTAATACATCAGTCACACATTCGCTAGCATTTGTCCTTTTTTTTATTTTGTATCACAGAACAAATATGAAAGAATAATACATTTATTGTATTTGATTGAATTGACAAAACCCTGGCAACTAAACCTTATCCAAACAAACAAATCGAATCAAAACTATAAACTGAATTGCAGCTTAACTTCAATCAAATAAACTCGTTAAAACTACCCACTGAATAGTACACAAAAATTCTAGAATCTAGGTACATAAACACAACACAAAACATAAAAGTACACGCTCTAGAATGTGTACATTGGACATAGTGCTGTCGACATTTAGACAATTGTTTTTTTTTGTTTTAACGTCCAGCTACAAAAGTTCTAATTCTAATTGGAACGTAGATGTATTGTGTCGAAACTCCTACGTAATACAAAACGTAGCAGATTTCGTAGCTCAAAAAAAGTAAATGAAAAACTGTCAGTGTTACACAGTTTATTACTGACTCTAATTTTACGGGTTAGACCTAAATAATGGGAGAAAATATTATGTTTCATTCGATAAATTGTTTTGTGCCAATAAAATACAGAACTACTTTAAAAATAATAAATGTTCATAATTTATTTTCTTTGATTTTTATACATTTATATCAATTTGTTTTAATTTTAAATTATGAAAAATATGTACTTATCTTTCTGTAAAAAAATGTATGTATTTTTTTTTTAATAATATGTACACAATACATATATTAATACAGTGTCTCCAAAATATTGAGCACACCAAAGCTACTAGATTAAATTACAATAACGAAATAGCTCACACAGCGATTCCTATTGAATGGAAATGGTCCATGAAATTACTTGAAATATGCATCAACATGATTGGAAGCTGTGCGCTCCATTGATTCGAGTATGCTTAAGGAAATAAAGATAGCAATTTATTTATAGTCTCGCTACTTTTAACGCCATTTTGATTACAACTTTTTGGTTCTTGTTTAGATCCTAGCACCACTACAAAATAAGGACCATTTATGTTTCCTACAATTTAAAAACGCACGTCTACAATTCAAGTAATTTTTAAATAATATCAAATCAATTCAAATCAAATCATTTATTGGAACAAAAACCAGTAAGTTATTTGCGTGAGTGTGTGTGACACTTGTCTACATTACGTAAACAGTATTAACTGTCATTAGTCTTCGTATGGTCAAGTAAATACTATTCCGACAGCTAACCCTTTTGCGTAAAGTCAAGCACTACCTAATACATCTATGACAAAACTTTGTCTCAAATACTCGGTCACAGATGGCAAACTAACTTGACCAGTTGTATCCAACTTCGCAAATTAGATATTTTTGGTCCTATGACTACTGCAGCTGTGTTCAAGGATACCCAATATTTGCGACATTTTATTATAAGTTTGTACGACTTTATTAATTCAGACAGTTAGAAACATAAAAGTATAACATATAACTGTTAGTATTATACTTATTTAGTAAATCTGCTTGCTTATTAATTTTAATTATTTCTAACGCATTAACGCATGCAGAGTAAATATTTGTAATTAAATACAAATATTACTATTTGTATTCTGCATGCTTAGTTAAAGACTCATTCATTATTGTAATTGGATTTTGTAAAGCGCTAACCATTTAATTTCACATATATTTTATTTAATCTGCAGTCTAGCACAAAATAAGGAAAATGGTAGAAATCTAGGACAGACCAATAATTTGAACGTGGTCTCAGGGAATGTAGAGCTAGAACCAGGAATATTTGAAACGGTACGTGATTGAGAAAATCCATGAAAGTAAAGGAAGTAAGGAATTCCGTAGATAGTAGACTTATCCGGCTGGCGATTCTATGGAGAAGTTATTAACGACGTCGGTTCTAAATAAATAAATATATTTTTTAGGCATTTCTAGTAAGTTTCGATACTATTAACACGGAAACCATTCGCGCACTATTTTGATTATAATTAAATATTATTAAATGAACAGTCGGCTGACTGTGACCAGCTGTTCATTGACTTCGATAGTATTAATAAAACATGTGACTAAATAATGTGCGACATGCCTACCCTTCTATACCATTACTTCTCATTGAACCCAATGAGGACAAACAAACTGGGTCAAAGGACCAAAATAAAGTCATTCACATCATTCTGGTCCTTTCACCCGCACGTATAACACCCTTATTTTTGCCATTACCCCCAAGAATATCCAAAAATAATGGTTGCCATTCACGGTAAATGTAGCCAACATGTGGAAACATAATTGAAGACCGCCGAAAGGTCTCGAAAGAATTATTTTATTACCAAGCAGCGTTAAAGTAACCTTCATGTTATTTCAGATGTGCACGCGATGTTTTAATTTGGGTTCGGATCAGTCATGCCCTTACTGAACGAAGTAATCATAAGGTGACCAAAATGAAAATTTTGTTTAGCTCAATGATATTATATACAACCTTATTTTTACTTTATAGGTACGAAACCGAAAAAAGTTTGTTCATAATCAATTTTTACTTCATGATTGATTGTGTCTCAATTTGCACGCGTCATGATTTTGGTTTTTTTGCAAAGAATAAGGCAATACAACAAGCTTGTAACTATGTGAGTTTTCACGATGATTTTCATGATTTGTTAGTTTTGACGACCTCCGTTGTCGAGTGGCGTACACACCGGTTTTCAAGGTGTCGCCAGCTCTTGAGGCCTCGGGTTCGATCCCCGTACGGGAAAATGTGGAAAACCACTTTTGTATGGGTCTGGGTATTTGTGGTATCTTTGTTGTCTCTGATTCCATAACACAATTGTTTAGCTACTTCCTTTGAGTTCAGAGCAATGTGTGTGATGTTGTCCACATTTATTTATTTACCAGAAACATTATTCACATAAAAACATTATTAATGCATTTTTGTCTTTTTATGTGACCATTTATTACGTAGAGAGAGATTTTAGACGTAGCTATTGACTACTTACCAAGCTTTACCCTTTTAAGCCACATATCCTCGAAAACGATAATCGATCATAGACTCACCGAGTCTTTATTGCGTAGAGTTTTATAAGCACATTTTTATATTTGGATGATTTGACCATGAAACTTAAATTATTAGTCAAATCGATAAAGCTTATAAACGATGACGTTTTCTTTAAATCAAAGGTTTGGTTATTAATAAATTTAATTTTAATGTTGTTATATATCAAATATTATTTCTAAAAATTGATGACACATACTTAAATGTAACAAAAATCGACTTCAATTAAAAAACAAAACTACTGAATCGATTTTGTTGAAATTGGTATGGGATATTGAGATTTATTATCTAAGACTCGTACATTTTTTTTCTGTAGATTTGTAGAAATAAATACAAAATATCACTTTTATTTTTATTTATTTATTTACACACATAAAACTAGTAATTTTAGAAATTATTACACCCAAGAATCATGAAGATATTATGAAGTTTTAATTACACAGTTACATAAAGATTTCACATCGACCATCAACTTCAATAATTGGAAAAGGATTGATCACGTAGTTGACTCACATCCAGACATCAAACAACCATCTAGGCTGTGCAAATATGACTAAGGGCATTGGAATCGGTTCCAAGTATTCATTTGATCGCCATTCAGCGCTTCAAAACTGTTCCGTTAAAACGCCACATAAAACGTATAAATTTTTAATGAGATCACGTATAAATATATATAACTAGCTGGTAGCCCGCGACTTCGTCTGCGCAAGATTAATAGTTCCAGTAGCTTATTTTTGCTTTTCTAAGGTTCCCCGCCGCGTCTGTCTGTCTGACTGAACGCAATAAACTCAAAAACTACCGAACGGAGTTTTATATAGTTTTCACCAATGGATAGAGAAATTCAAAAGAAAAATTTGTGGGTATAAATAATAATTGTTTTGACTACCCGTGCGAAGCCAGGGTCAGTCGCGCGAAAGGCGCCTTAACGCCCCATAGATGAACTAGAATAAATATTATATTCATCAATGTTGGCATTATTGTTTAATAATGTTTCTGTAATTGATAGTATATTTAAGAACTACTTATTCTATACGAAATTGCATATGACATTGTGTCATTCAATTAAGTATAATTAAATATATCATGAAAATTAAATAAGAACCACATTTTCAATATTTTTATACGTCAACCTTTTTAAATTCACGTTTTAATACGCCCTCGAAATTTCCCCCAAAAAGGAAGGAAACTCAAGAAAATAACTAAGCACAACGTTTATTATTCTATTTTTTAAGGAAAGGACCACGCAACACACAATCACAATAAATTACGCTCAATAAGTTTACCAAAAGGACCACGAAAATATAAAGCCGCGAAAAAATCGCGTGAATTTATAAATAAAATGAATGAACAATACCGGGAACTGGGTTCCAAGGGTATATTGCATTTCTTATGCAAAGGTCGAGAATCCTCGTACAAATGTGTTTGCCTCCATTGAAATATTTGGGATTGCACGCGTAGAACCCGAAAGCAGGGTAAGAGACATTTTTCTAGCTTATTTGAATATATTTCGGTGGAGTTCGGAATGAGAAATCTCTGATTTTATTATGTCAATGTGGAGATATTGGGATGCTGGGGTGTCGTATAGTTTGGCGGAATCTATGAGGTCGTTCCTCAGCCTGTGTACCCCATAAACTGAGAGAACTTGATTGAAATAGGCTAGAACCTTACAATATACATAGACATGTATTTCTAGTAGCCCTAGGTTAGTTTTTCCGAGTGTAAGCAAATTTTTTTGCTGTAATTACTTCGCTCGTTTACTGATATAAGTGATTTTCCGTAGGCCGACATATATTTCTGTGAAAATAACGATGGATCGGTAATATTAGGTTTTGAGATAATTTAAATAAAACGTCGCGCTCTGTTTTCAAATTAATTTTACGATCTACTTGTTCATAGTGATGCTTGCAGTTCATAGATACTCGGTTATGCGCACTATATAGTTACTTATTCTTACTCTAAAGGTTCTGCATTTTTCTATGCCTTTTTAGAAATACATATAAGAAAATAATGTTACAAAGTAATTTGACTATTTATAATATAACGTCCTAACAATTCGGTTCAAGTTTTACCTAATATGTACTATCTGTTAGGTAAATCTCAATAACATTTAAAGTTTTGGAGGTATGTGGCAAACCCTTTTAAAAGCCCTCTTTTCAATAAAGGTACAATAATGTGTAAGGTGTTATGTCGAGAAGTTATCCCGTTGAATCTAATTTCTGAGGGAAAATTCTGTCATTTCCTCCCAAGGGAAAATGGAAATAAGGAAAAACTATTTATTATTCCCGAAAATATTGTCAAAAATCTCAGTAGAGTAAAATGATGTTATTTTTATTGCCTTAACTAACGACCTGCCCTGCGTCGCACGGGTAAATAAAAACGTTAATGAATTATACACAAAAACCTTCCGCTTGAGTCACTTTATCCATTAGTGAAAATCATTTGAAAAGCCATTCAGTAGTTTTTGAGTTTATCGCGTTCAAATAGGCAGACAGACGCGGAGGACTTTGTTTTAATATGTAAAGATACTAATATATATTTAAATACAAACTCAGATAGGCAAGGAGTTTATCACATTACATCTTTGAGTTTAGATATTCTAACTAATTACACCAAGTTTTAAAATGAATAATAATACATGTTAAAGCTTCCAAGTTTATACTGTTCTTTATTATATTAACCTCCATACTACGTAAATAACCAAGTGCCTGTATAAAACCATTACACTGCAGCTGCGGCGCACTATTATAAATTTGATAGTGGTTCTGACTCCAAGCGCCTGAATAATTTCATACAAATTAGGAGCAGTTGATACTACCCAGCATGACAAGGCCTTACCGACATAATTTCTGACATAATTCAGTTGCGATTAAATATTAGCATTGCTATTTTCAGAGAGGTTGGCAGAAGTGAATAGTTAACATAGCTACGAATAAAACCCAAAGAAGCAGTTGAAAATGTTAGATTGAGTGATATCAAATGAAGGCAAACTTTATGCAGTTTTGCATAGTTCGATTAATTTGAGATCAAAAGTAAGTAGTACCTTGTAAGATTTCATTTATATATAGACAGAAGTGAGAAACGCAAGTCAAACTCGTGCTATGACAAAAACATGAAAGGCACGTAAAAACAGAGTCCTATATATAATAGTAGTGCGATGGCAAGGCCTGCGGATGATAATGATGATGATAACGAAAACGATTAATGACAATAGGAACACAATGCATAACCCACAAAGCTCTTGAAAAATAAAAACAACTCCTTAATGGACTTCCGAAGTAAAAATATATAACCAAACGATACTTTTAACACTTCATCTCACTCCATTCTGGAGCTAAAAAGCATTTTATTCCCAAACGGTCCTTTCATCCGCAGCAATTCTGTAAACCGACACCAACACAATTCCTGGCGTAAGCCACAAATGGCTTTACAGAGAGTCTACAGTGGCTCCATTATAAACTTGCTAATGTAAAACCCTTAGGGGCGCCAAGTGAGATATAAAATAAAAACGGTAGGGTTAAGTGTAATGCTTAAGTAGGGGAAACAACGGATTTTGTTTTTGAAGGGTTTTCAAGTAAAACTTTCTATAGTTAATTTAATCCCGTAAAATTCCAAAGATAAGCTTAGATTATATAAAGCAAATTGTGATTGACGATCAAGTCTTAAAAACTAATTTATTACTAGTAGACATAATATTTTATTCTTTTTTTATTCCCGTTGTCTTGAATAAGTTATCAAGCCGTAAAAATCACATAAACAAGGCAGCGGATTAGAAAGAAAAAAAAAAGTATTTCTCAGCCTGTCTATTATACTGGTCCCTCGAGCACATTTTATTATTCAAAATCGGCTACGCGCAATAATATAATCATTATTTATTAAGATATTTGTTAACTTTAACCAGTTTTAACATTATTTATTATTTTTCATAAATTGTGTGGTGGAATTTTTGGTCCTTGTATCCAAAGTCTTTTTACTTGCTTAGACTTCTAGACTATTCCAAATGAACATTTCTTAATCGAAGTTTCTGTGGCGTCATCAACGCTATCTTATTTAACTTGCGATCGCTTTAACTAAACTCGTAATAATTGAGCGTCAAATTTGAGCAACCCTAATCTGTCATGATACAACTATTAGGGAATTTTGAGTAATCTGAGGCGGACTGAGTGAGTGCTCTGGTGAGAGAGATGAAGATGGTTGTAAACTGTTTGTAGTATCTTATATCATAACTAGTTATATGAAGGAAATCCATCCAAACTATTATTATAAATACAAAAGAAACTTTGTCTGTCTGTCTGTTACGCTTTCACGGCTAAACCACTGAACCGATATTCATGAAATTTGGTATGGGGTAAGCTTGGATCCTAAAAAATAAGAAGGAAGACAAGCTATTTTTTATCCGATAACTGACAACCACGGGTGGAGCCGTGGGCAACAGCTGGTATATAATAAGAAAAATAATTAAATAATATATATATATTAATTAATTAATATATATAGTGGTAGGTGGAAATTGTTAACTTTTCTTGGCTAGATATCAGACACAAATCAAGCCACACAACCTTTGGATGGACGGAAATAGGCAAATATGATCAGGGTAGTAGATTAGTATTTTTAAGGGTATGTAATGATTAGTAATAAGTAATGATTAGTAAAACAAAAATAAAAAGAGCTCTTTCTTTCTACGTCTTTGGGTATACCTACACAGTTAAAAATATCTACAATTGGCAATAATTATAAACATATATTACTAAATCAAGTAAACTCACTCAATAAATGCCATAGAAATTCCTAAACATCTTTCTTCTTTAAATAAAACTTTGATGTAAGCATTTCTTTCTTACAAATGCGTTTTAAAATACAGCCACAATATGTTACATGCACATTGAACAAGCGTCTAGACTTGAAACAAATGACTGCGGACCGAATCAATATCTAGTCCTTTGATCTAAAATACTATCTTTGTATAATACTTAACTTGAGTTATTTTTTACCTGCCAGATTAAACAAGTGTGGCGTTATTTTTATATTCAAATTGATAAACTAATTCTGATCACAAATATTTTTTAGTTAAAAAGTAATTTGTGAAAGCTACATTTCACGCAAACCTACTCAGCCGTTATTTTATTAGCTGTTTGTATAGTTGAATCCGGTAAGACTGGAAACCCAACCCCAGCATAGTTTGACAAAAGGCTAGGCAAAAGAAATTCCGCCGGAGCCGTACATGCACATGCGATCCCGTTGCTTCGGTAAAGACAAGGACGGGACCGGGGTGTTTTTAGTCCATGCAAGTCATCTCAGGCATCTCCAACACCGTGCTTTCGTAGGTTAAAATCATCAGATTTTCACTTCTTAAACAAGCTAGAAGAAGTTATTTAACTATGCATAAAGTAGTTAAGTAAATAATCTTAATTATGTATATTGACGAACAATTTTATTGCTATATCATTTTCCTAACTTCTGTTTTATAGTTTTCAGGGTAAAGTTGATTCGACGCGGCGTCTGCAGAGCAATTAAGTTAATGTTGTAAATCTAGTACAGAAAACAGCGGGTGGAGTGTTAATTTCTACGGTCCAACCTAAATTTGGCATAACTATACAAAAGTGAATATAAATTCTATATTTTTTACAATCTAAATGCATTTTTCACGTTGAAAATCATATGATCTATCGATAACTCTGATTCAGAAAGTCCTTAACTATAAACTCTATTATCGTAAATCCATTAACTGCATATCAATTTAAACTTCAACATTCATGAGCTAAAGTGGATAGCTCCTGTTAAGTTAGTTCATATTTTAGTTAAGTTACGTAACACCTTAAATATTTGGAAGGGTAAAGTTATCTTTAACCTATCAGACATAGGGAATAAAATGAGGATAGGTTGTAATGTACTTGAATAAACTTAATTATTTAAATTTACAGTAGTGATATTAGTAGTATATAGTAGAGGCTCGTTGCTAAGTGTAAGGTTAAACCGCGCTCGCTGCAGTTGGTCCGAGGATGGGTGACAATTTGAAAACATATACCAAGACTCCTTCGTGCCTCGAAAAGCATGTTAAACCGTTGTTCCCGATTGACATACGTTGATCTTTGGTAGTCGTTAAGTCATTACAACTCTGACAACCAGTCTTACCCTGGGACCTGTTACCCAGTAAAATGGATTGTGAAGGTCTGATAGGCAGTCACTCCATGTAAAATACGGTATTCAGCTAAATCCAGTTAAATTGGAAGCCAACCCCAATATAGCTTGGGAAAAGGCTGAGCAGAAGACAGTAGTGATATTAAATTAGCTTCACAATCATCTATCATAATCAGTTCCCAATAACTCAGTGATGAGAATACGACTGGATTCTCAAACATAGACAAACTACTGTAATCAATCGTATATTAACAGTTTCTTCGTTTTTTCCAGTACGTTTGTTTATAAAAATCCTTATTTGCCAACAAACATACCTGATACAAATGCATATTTTTTCTTTACTTTATTTTTTTGATTTTTCATTTATTTCAGTTTTAAATCTACAATTTCTCATCTTACCTTTATTAACTACCAAAAACAAAAACATTAAAAAAACTTTATTCTACAGAGTCGATAATAACTATCAACTAACCATAGATTAAATTATCTGGTTTCCCAGCAACCGCGATCGCGGTTACGCGTAACTTTGTGAACGTAAAAGTTAAATTGCTGAGTGATACCGACATTAATTTTAAGTAGTTTAATTATACTAAATAGAAACTTTAATTCTGGTAAGATTAACAGTAGTTATACTCTTTTTAGTAATATTGTTGGTATTTTTCAATAATAACGTTAAAACCCTATGTGTAAATAAATATTTAGTAGAAAAATAAGTAGAAACGAGAAAATCGTCAACATATAATAAAAATGAACCCCGATTTTCATTGGTCTCGCCATAACTTCCAAAAGACTGCGCCAAATCGGATATTTATTTCCTATGTTATGTTCTTTATAGTAAGAACAAGGTTTGTATTAAAAAAAAAGTATGGAAATGTCTTGAAAATCTATTAAAAGTAACATAAAGGAAGCAAAATGAGGGGCTCGTGGCTAAATGTTAGTCGTACGGTTTGACTGATATTACATGTTAAGCCGCATTCGCCGCGGTTGGTCTGTGGATAGGTGACCATGTATAAACATACCAAGACCACTCTGTGCCTCGGAAAGCACGTTAAACCGTTGGTCCCGACTGCCACACGTTGATCTTTGACAGTCGTTAAGTCATTACAATCCTGACAACCAGTCTTATCTTGGGATACTGTGTTAGCCAGAAAAATGTGTAGTGGGGGTCCGATAGGCAGGAGCCCCATCATCCAGTCTAAATCCGCTCGCAGTTTTCATATGCATATCTAACAGGATGTAATAAAAAAATATAATAAAATAAACGATACAGTTGTAATTCAAGTATACCTCCTAACTATGTGTAGCTATTTTCCTACATTCCCACAACAAACTTAAAACTAACCTTGACTTGACTTTACTATTCTTGTTAGTAAAATAACAGTGGAATACCACTTAGCAACGACCTTTCATTTCGTAGTCAAGGCGTGACTTAAAGATATTATAGGCGAAGTTAACGGTAACGCCTAGTTATATATCAACGTTTGAAACTCCTAATAGATATTCATTATCAACAGCGACTCTAAGGACCAAGTTTTCCTCTCGTATTATTTTACCATTTTTTGCTGGAGTTTGCGTTAGTATTGATTTTTAACAGAGATGAATATTAAATGGTAGGTGTAGGAAAAGAAAATGTACCTATATCATTATTACAAGTACAGCTTGTCAACAACGGAACTGTGAAATACAAAACTAGTTAAATGGTCCTATTGCGGACATGAAAAAGGACCAGGACCACTGTTACTGACTTTCTTACCTTTTAGTCTTTTTTATTAGGAGTATAATTTAGCATCATATAATTTAAACTAAAAACAACTCATAAATTTTCAAAATTTCTAAAGAAATCTCTCGCTCTGCGTTTCATATATTCATTCATTCGTCCATTCAGTTTAAACGAACACTATTTTCTGAATGAACTATTTATGGTTTTACTGAAGTTATTTATAGATTAAGTGACTAAAGTTTTCAAGTAACTCCCACTTAAGCCAAAAAAGTTGTATCTAACACCCATAAAGCTGTCTGCTTGGCTGTTTTATGTGATATAAATATATCCTAAGTTACTTTGGTCTCTCGGGTGTTAAAAATACCTCTTTTTTGAGATAAGTATTTTACCACTTAACCCTTAAATGCACCCTGTTGTCAATTGTTGTGCTTGTCTACAAACCACGTTTCACCTTATAGTATTAGACCAATCCAGTGTGTGTTTCCGAACGCAGTTTAACATCATAAAATAAAAATAAAAATCTATGCATTTAAGGGTTAATAATTAAATTATTTATATACCTTTAAGCAAATAAGCATAATTTTTTTTATAATACGGTAATTTTGCCTTTTGCAATACGGTATTATATGACTTATAGGCAATAAGTGAACATAGTTTGGCGACATAGCTTTTTAATCTTCAAGGATTCAATTTCATTCTATAACTGTCCAAATGGTTGAGATTGTTTAAAATGAAAAGTCTTCTTTTTGTCCTAAACACAGCACCGATTTCGTTATTTTTTTAATATCGACAGCTAATACTAAAACACTAGTATGTGGTTTTATTTATTGCTTATACGTCGAATATATACTGTATAGTAAAGACATACATAGTAGGTAATAATTATGAAACCTCCACCGTAATACCTTAACCGTAACTCATAAATAAAATCAAGGGATCTCCGTTTAAGCAAGGGGCCTTGTGTAGAGAAATGATTACTTAAACTTAGTCCAAGTTAAAACTAAGTACATAACTTAGATTAAGGAACCTGCTTACAGCCACAAATAATCTAGATTTATGCTTTAACTTAACCCAAGAAACGTTTAAGCTTTTGAAACGGCAGAATATATCGATTAAAATCTAGAAACCCATGATTCATGTTTTAGTATAATGGCGTTTTACGGAAGATCCTGGTTACCTTCTAAATACTAGTTTCATTTTATACCTGATGTTGGTTATCGCGGCAAAAAGTACCCTATGTATTTTTTAGGATCTAAGCTCACCCCATACCAAGTATCATTCAAATCGGTTCAGCAGTTTGGCCGTGATAGCGTAACAGACAGACAAACAGAGTTATTTTCGAATTTAATAATTTCGAAAATCATTCCGTTAATATTAATGTTATTTTAAGTAATTTTCGATATTAATATGGACACAATGGAACAATAGCCACCGTGATAAGGTTGTGTAATAACTTTTTATTCGTAAGTAAAGAATAATGATATCAAAATATTTAAATCATGATCATGATAATAAAATTACATGCAATAGAACAATAAAAAGTCGTACTCATTACACTGGTTTTGTCTACTTTAATTGTATTCATTTTATAAAATTACTTGTCTACTATCCTACAACCTTAAAAGGATTAAACCCTTATGAATTCTTTGACTTTAAAATCATTTAGCACTTCATAGGTCTGTTTTACTTAAACACTCTTTATTTTTTTTATTGAACGCGCTGGTCTCAATGACTAGCGCGTTCAAAACTTCAAGGTGGATTTGAAAACATATTTTTACATTTGATAGCCAGTGTTAGTTGATGGTCATTCTTGAGGAACGTCATAGGCTACTTAACAGCAAGTCACTTGCCTTGGGAAAAAATGAAGGCGAATGAATTCGGGGGGCACACCTACTCGTATGTACTAGGTATAACATCATAATAAATAAGTATAATATAGTCGTTGGTTTTATATTTTATATAAAATAATTGAAAATAAAAATAATCTGGCTACGTGCGAGTCAGACTCGCGCATGAAGGGGTCCGTACCATTTTATGGAGACCCTTGTACTTTTTAATTAAATTTTATTTTTTATTAATATAGCGGCAACAGAAATACACATTCTGTGAAAATTTTAACTCTCCAGCTATTACGGCTCATGAGATGCAACCCGCTGACAGACAGATGGAAGGACGGACAGCGGAGGCTTACCAATAGAGTTCTGTTACCCTTTGTGTACATAATCCTTAAAAACATCGTTCAAAACCCCATTCTTAACCAATATAAAACTACCACTTAACCGTATTTCATGTCCTAAATTGCTTTTCATAACACATGATTAGACTACCTTATATTATACTATACGAGCTAACCACGTCGTAAGAAACTAAGTAACAAGTGCAGGCAAACATGCAGTAACTTATGTAACTCGCCGCAGTATTAAGAAAAACACCCTGCTTAAAGTTTTAAGTAAGCGACGAAGCTTGTGAGGAAATTTTATAAATCGTTGGAAAATTATCAGCGGAAAATGGAGCTTGGGTATTTCATACGTTAGAGTTGGATTGGGTGTTTTATACTGAAGGTGTTTGCACACGTTGTTCGGATGATAAAATATTATAGACGGGCCTGTTGGTCTAGTGGTTAGAGACCCTGACTGGTTAACCGGAGGTCGTGGGTCCGATTCCCACCCAGGACAAATCTTTGTGTGATGAGCACGATCATTTGTTTTATGTTTGGGTGTAATTTATCCTTAATGTGTGTGTATTTAAATATACATATGTGTATCAGTTGTGTGGTTACCTACAGGCTCTGCCTAGTTTGCGATCAGTGTGAGTTGTCCCAAGATATTATTATTATTATATTATGCAGGCTATTTATAACCATGACGGTTACACATAGACTGAAGAAATATTTTTTCTTTCAATGTAGTAACATTTCATCATCATTAGCCGGAAGACGTCCACTGTTGAACAATGGCCTCCCCCATAGAACTCCTCTCTCCCACACTTATTTATATACGAAACGTAACTGGCTATGAGAGAAAGCACACAAGGACACTTTTTCGTAAAGTTCTCGTCACGCATTCACCAGCTAACTAAAGAAGCTTTACTTGAAAAATAACAAAAACATTTGCTGCTAAAAATCAGGCTAAGTAGTTTCAGCCGCGCCTTCCTTAACAGTAACTAATGCTGATAATAAATCGAGGCTCTAAATAACAAAACAATATCATGGCCTAGTTAACATAATTCATGGTTTTATCAAGTCCGGTGTCCAGTGGAGCATACTCCACTGCTTGGCACGGAATATACAACAAAATATTATGATGTGTTATATTATGCAATTTATAATAGGGAAACTTAGAAGTTTCTTGACGTGTTCTCCAACTTTACAAAAAAAAAACAAAATTTGGTAGTTTGTAAATACAGTATACACAATATAAAATTACGAGTAAGAATTAAATTTTAAAATAGTATAAATACGCTTTAAAACCTAACTTAACTAAAATATGCCTATGATAATTACTTATCAGCTATCGTCATAGCGTCGGCTCTAGTCAACGCGTTAAAATGATCTTGATATCATCAATAATCCATAAAAACAACTAGTCTAGTCTACTAGTTAGTAGTTATTAAAAACACAAATCATGTCTCAAAAATGCCTTATAGTGTAATATACCACCAATTTCTCTCCCAAAACCATAATTGCGAACATTAATAAAGCTAAAAACCCAACATCAGCGGCGAACAGCAAAAATTATAAGTTAATCTGAAGCTGAAAAGAGAAAACATTTTTTCTCGTATTAAGTACAAAGTTTGGAGTCTCGTAAATTAATGTAATTTCAAACCTCAAGGCTTCTGATACAGTTTGATGTATTATTTAAGTTTCACTGGAGGTTTATACAAGTTGTGCTTTTGGAGGCCAGCCAAATTTCCGATGCTCGAAGCCACTACTCTCTAAGGAGCCATTGACCTAATCGAGACATCAAAACATACTCCAGAGGCTGGCGTGTCCTTGTGGACAAAAGCCTCTTTTAAAAATAAAGATAATAAAAAAACAAAAAAAAAACATACTCCAACTTTAGCGTAACCAGTGTTAGTTGATGGTCAGGCTTTCGTTTATGTAAACCTATATTTTTAAGGGCTTCTATAGTAATCTCCCAAATAAAACAGCTATAGAATCACCACTAGATTCAAACAAAAATATGAAGAAATAAATATGTAGGTAATTGAAATTTTAGATTATACATATAAATAAAAATCAATTGCCACTTGTATGACGGAGCCTCACTTACGAATTGCTTGACCGATTCCTTTTTTGTTGTGTTTGTAATGGTCATGACTAGGTGTGTAATAGATTGTATAAACGAATATTTGCGAAAAGTTCGCGGGAAGATAAATAAAAAATTAAAATAAATAAAAGAAATCAAAAATTTTAATGGTATTTTTTATATGAAATTGTATAGACTGTCAGGACAACGACTGTCGGGTCAGCTAGATACATATAAAAATAATATTTACTATAGAGTGTCATGGTGGCCTAGTGGTTTAATGCACGGATTTGTGTGCACAAAGTTCCATGTTCAAACCCATTACAGGCAAGTACCAATTTGATTTTTTTAAAGTTTTACGTACTTTCTTTATCATTCTAGGAGATCATTGACAATCGGTGAAGGAAAACATCGTGAGGAAACCTGGATTCCAAAAATTGGAATCTGATAAATTGGATTGCAAGCGTGGTGATCAATGCTCGTTCCTTCTTTACATGAGAAGAGGCATGTGCCCAGCAGTGGGACATTTATGACTTGTATATTATTATTAAAGCGTTGCCTGTTTCCTAAACATTCATGATTGGCTCCATTTAACACTAAAAAAATACTGAAAAATAAATTTAATATTTCACAAACATAATTTTTAAAGTAAAACACGCACACAAGATTTTACTTCACACGTAAAACCGAGGCGGAAGCCAAAATACATTTTACAAAGGTCTTAAAAAGTTTACAGCAAACGTCAAGGGAATTGCGAATACTTGAATGCCTACCTTAATAACTGGAGCAGCTCTGGAAGCCGAGAAATGAATCTCATGAAATACTTAACCTAGCTGGTCCTTCGTTCCTTAACTGAGAGTTGTGACCTACCAATTTTTTTCTTAGATTTTCCAAGACTCCATTATTTATTTATTTTAAATAAAAAAAAAATATCTGATGTTTTGCGATTTATTATTTAAATTTACGATCTCGACGTTTCGACAACTTTTCAGGAAGCATGGTCATTGGTATTAAATATAGTTTAATTTCTATAAATATTCACAGAAACCTTATTATTTACGTTTTAGTTAGTACATGCTATTTGATATATTATATTGCGGATCAAAGGACCAGAAAGGAAATACGGATCGTTATCGTTTGAACGGACTTCCACGCCATTAAATACATCAGTTTTATGTGTCTGGCAGATATTGTGGAAATATGTCTATTTGGACATTGTTATATTGATCAGGTAATTTTGGTTCGTTTTCGTCGAAGTTATGAGTTACGTACTAAATATTTATCATCAGAAATCTTACCCGCAATATTACATTTATTACTTATTCCGGTTATTTGATATGTTAAATTATATTAATAATCGAAAATATTTTTGTTATTAAGAATGTTTTTTTTCTAAATCAGTAATTGTTAAAAAATTACAACATTAAGAAAGAGCAGCCAGATAATGGTAACGCAAAAATAACTCTATGTTAGAAGTAATTCGATTTTAATTTGTGTGCTCATCATTTAGGTTCATGATGAGTTGCAACTGCATACATTTATTGGAGTAAAAAAAAATTCAACATAATTCGTTTTATATCGTAGTATTCATTTATATTTACTTATTTCTTTTATCAAAATATACAACTGTCTAAAATACTGTATTTTGCTTAATTGAGACACAAAAGGGCCCATCGTAATGTTCAATTGAATAATCGATTCGGGTATTAAACTGTAGTAAAACTAATATATCCTTTTCATACCCAATGTACCTACAAATAATTAATCGAGATGTACAAAATGTTTTTGGTAGTGGGAAACAACAAAATAATCTGAAAAAGAAAACTCTGTAAAGTGTCAACCAAATATATCATAGGTTGTACCTATTGTATAGTTAAATATATTTTATTCTATAGTTTAATGTGTTATGCTGTTGAAATAAATCAATATAAAAAAAGAAATAGATCTAAAAACAAATCTATGAATTCAAGTTAAAAAATTACAGTCAATTACGCAAGGAAGATCACTGGACTGATTCACATAAATGGAAGAGACCTTTATCGGGGTCTACGTAATCAAATATCCCTTTCCTCAATAAACACAACGTTATCAAGTACCCAACCCAATTAACTCAATTAAAGCACTTTCTTTAATCCCCAACGGACCAGTAAATCTAAAAGATAAAAGTTAAAAAAACACATTTGGCCTACAAGATAAGTATACAAAGGTGACAAGACCGTCGGATTATCTAAAAGGGATTATTTCAGTATAACATTGGCGATGGCAAGGGCCGCCGGATCACGCAACGACCTGGCACTAATCGTGACGGCCAATCTATACCTCATTTGGCACTTTGCAGGCTTCCCGTAAAACCTTACAACGGTATTCTTTTTTGGTATTGCACATCGGATACGTGTACGGCTTATGTATACTTCCGTGTACTCAATTACGGGATGCGGTCGTCGTTTATATTTCTTTGATCGTAAGGCAAGTGGTTTAATGAGACGGAATTGAAAATTAGAGCTGATTGCCTAAATTAGACCCTAATTCGTAAATATAAACGGAAATGAGCGTCAAATTTCGTATTTAAAAATAATTGTTTACTAAATCATGTCCTGATTTAATCTCTGAAGCCTGATATAGTACTAATTTATTTATAAGCACCACTTAAACTGCTTCTTCAATATGAACTAACACCCACAAGTTGTGGGATGACACAGTAATTTACAGCTCATATACCGTCCATAATTTTCTTATTTAACCCTGCCACATGTCCTTAAACTGACAGTTTATATTTAGATTTACGAACACAAATTGCGTTAAGGTATTGAATATGTATGACGTCGATCAAAATATGACTTACACACATCAAAAGATGACTAAAAATATATTATGAAATTAAATACTCACTCAGTTTCGTTGTTTTCGAAGATAACACTTCCCTGCGCTGACTCGTACTGGACACCATTCTTGGCTGTCCCATCTTCCGTCCAGTACGGCACTCTCACCTTGCCGCGAGCGCCTGCAGTCCTCACGACTCTTAAATCGTACGTTCCCACCGACTCCGTCAGCTCAAAATCGCGTTGTGGGAAAGAGAAAACACCAGAATGATCGTCATCGAGAATTACCACTGTAGCTGTTGATGGAGATGCCAAGCAAGCTCCTCTAGGAGACAATAAACGCACGTAGAAATGCTCGTCTTCCTCAAAGACATCATCATCTATAACTTGAACGCTGAAGGTCTTCTCTGTCTCCCCATGTTTGAATGTCAAGGAACCTTGGGCAGCGACATAATCAGACCCGGCCTCAGCTGTACCATCTTCTGTGGTGTATTGCACTGTGATCTCTCCATTTAAGTCACCAGCTCGTACAACTCTCACTTCGAAAGATCCGCAGTTCTCCATGACGGTGTAGTGATCTGGATCAAATCGAACGTTCGGTCCTCGAGGCTCAAGTGAAAGGGATCCTGATTCTCGTCTCTGCAACTCCGCTTTTACTTCGCTGAGATCACTTTGTGCTCGTTCTGATATTTTTCGAGAAAAATCTCCTCCGCCCGTCATTTTGCGTGTAGCTGCGACTCTATAGAATGCCCTGGACTTAGGACCTCTTGACATTAAGGTCTCTAGAGCCATTCTTTCTACAGTTTCCAAATCTTCTTCAGGATGTTGTCTTCTGAGTTCCCTCAGCACAGTTACGTATTCTCTTTTAGAGTTTTCTTGTTCTCTACCTTCTTCGTCTTCCGATAAAAATTCTTCACCGCCTGGTTTTAGAGCCATTTCAACTGAGCCATCACCTTCAGCTTCCACAATAACTCCTCTTTCGTTAACTCTATAACCCTTCTTCAGGTATTTGTATACCAGCAATCGACGGTCAGCAATATAAGCAGTTAGTACCGTCGCTGGGAAAAAGAGAAAAGTGACAGTACCTTCCCAAACTTCTACTTCGTTTGGTGATATGACAGCTAATATGAGGTAGAGCCACACATACGCGAAGATGGACCACGTCGCAGTCACAAGGAACACTCTGAGATGTTTAATTTTCCTAACTTCCCCATCTGGTATCACCACAACACAGATGGCTATAATCACGAATAAATTATAAGCTGCCGAGCCCACGATGGTACTGGGCCCTAAATCGCCAGCTTCGAAGTTCTTCCCAGCTATTTCAATTACGGATAACAAAATTTCGGGTGCACTAGATCCTAAAGCCATCAAAGTTAAATTAGCGACCGTTTCATTCCAAACTCTAACGACAATAATCTGGTCGCTGCCGTTGCGTCGCACGCGCACCTCTTTCTCTCGCGACGTGATAACTTCTATGGCGGCCATAAATCTGTCGGAGACGATGGACACTCCGATGAAGAGGTACATAAGAGCAAGAAAGTAAACAACTCCTCGGAAGGCGATCTCGTAGGTCGGCACATCCTCAAGGGGTTGCCACGCCGGTAGGACGAGTCCATCGGAACATTGAAGGACATGGTGGGGGGTAGAGTTGCGCGGAACGAGGCGCGCAGACGGTTCAGCGTGTGTCACCACGCAGCAAGCCGCGAGTGCGGCTAGCGCGGGCCGCATGCCGCGTAAGTGCCGGCGACCGGCGCTGCACGAGGCCGGCGCCCGACTGAACGTCGCGACGCTACGACGCCCCGCCCCGCACCTTGCGCCCGCTGTTTCCGCGTGATACAGCGCCAGTATACACAGAAGCTCAACTACAAACAAACTGGGACGTGATTCGAGAACCAAAGTTTGTGTCAACATTAAAGTTCAAACTGTGAAAGTCTACAATTGTTTAATGCCGATGCCCAGTAATCTGATATTAGATCCATAAATCAAAAAGGTTTTTTTTATAAATTGTTTAATTGCTGACGTCTATTTTTCATTGAGATGCTGTGTTCATTGGGCTATACTTGTGGGCTCTTAAGCCGCAGAGCTGTTCCCTTACGCGCACGTACCTACACCTCAGTTGACGGAGTTTTATTGGCGTTGAGGGCCGTAAACTTGACGGTGGAAAAAAGCTTATTAGACGAACTCACGGGGGACTTATTAAAACTTAGTTTTGGGAACAAGTACGTTTTAGACGACTTTATTGAGGTTTATTAGAGGTAAAGTCGTGAAGCTTCAAAGTTCAAGTTATGTACTACGTGGGAATCTGTTACCCAGTAGATATTTTGGAAGATTTTCTAACGTTTAAACTACGTTCTTCTCGAGTCAAATTTGTGGGAAATGTAGATGAATTGTTGAGGTTTAAATTAGAAATACCGTAACATTTATTGGCGACTAAAAGTAGGAAGTTAGTATTAGACAAGTTTTTGGCGTTTTTGTTTATGTGACGATGAAGTTATGCAATATCAATAGGAGTTACCTCTTACAATTAATTTGAACGATTTTAAATGTGTTCCATTTTTTATTACAGTCAAGTGTTTAATCATCATTGTTTCTATATTTTCCGTACTTTATGTATTTTATGTACTCCTTGAAACAAAAAGGAAGGAGATTAGATCAAAATGGAACAACACACACCACTACATCAACTATTCGTGTTTCGTATAATAAACATAAAAATAATAAAAATACATGTAATAAGTCACATAAAACGCTAAGCAAAATTAAGCTCCATAACTAATCTTGTGCTCAGCAATTAAAAGGTATGGCTGCCGACAATTAGTGTGGGTTCACCAGAACTGTTACTGATGGGGTGGATTGAACACGCGATTCCTCGATCGGAAGTCAACAACCTGACCTGATTGTTGATGAAGGGAGTCAAGGGCAAACTTATATTATTTATAACATTATATTTATCGCATATTTTTATATAATGTCGTAAATACAGATAAGGGTTGGTGACTGAGTAGGCTGAGTTGTTTATTTATATTTAATAAAATATTATGTATTTGTTACTTTATTAGACTTTAATGATTTTGTTGTTTTTGTTTTTTTTTTACTATTTAATATATCTCTTTATAACACAATGTGTCTATGTCTCTTTTTAATGTATCCTGTCGCAGATGTGCGGGCAGTTCTGTAGGTACCTTTGTACTTATTTGCTTTGTATATTATGTTCGTATTATTTATCTGTTGTGTGTACACTGATACATAAATAAATAAAATGGCTGGACCGATTTGGATGAAGTTTTATATTTATACTAGCTGTCCCCCGCGACTTTGTTGGCGTGTTTTAGTTTCAACGGTTTTTCATTTTTGCAACATTTTTCATTTATGCTCCGCTTCTATTGGTCGTAGCGGGATGTTATATAGCCTATAGCCTTCCTCAATAAACGGACTATCCAATATAAAAAGAATTTTTCAATTCGAACCAGTAGTTCCTGAGATTAGCGCGTTCAAACAAACAAACAAACTCTTCAGCTTTATAATATTAGTATAGATTTTAATGGGTGCCTGGATGATTTGGAAATACAATTGGACTCGGTAGGTGGAGCTGCATTCGGTAGGCTGTGCTATTCCTGACAAGTCGACGTCTGCTGGGTCTGCTAGTAATGAACATAGCATAAATTATTTGTAACATACGTAAAGGCCAATAATCACGATGAAAACTATAGATATATAAGATGAAAACTGAATGTCGTCATCAGGTGTAATACCTATTTGTTTTTGTGGACAGTAGGTTTGCTTATTATGGCTACCGTTATTGCGTTCACTGGATAACGCTACTGACGCATCAGCTGTCAAAGCCCACCAACAAACTATAGAATTTGTCATTTTCGGACATCACCTGCGACTAGCGCCTCTGGCGGCAATATTGATAACCTTTGGTCTATATTGTAAATATTGCTTTACGAAAAAAATTGTATTTTGAATGCATCAACTGTTAAACTGGGACAGGATAGTAAAAGATAGCAAACATGTCAATATCTGTTTTGGTCCCAAAATGGTTACAAACAAAATATATGTAAAATTTTTACTTATGGTATTACGTACGTGTAGGTAAAAAAAGTTTATTACAGGTTTTCTTTCATAAAACTTAATTACTGAACACATAAATCAGTGTTGCTTAATACTTTATGAATATAAATATGTTTTCATGTTTCTGGAAAATTACAAGGTGAACTAGAACCTTCGAAGGTACCCTAGGACTCTCTATTGCCAAGGCCCTTCATTGATCGCAAACGTTTCCACTCGGTCCTCGGTTAAGAGAAGGGCACTCTAGAGATAGTAGCTGGAAAAGTCATCTTTCCACCTTCCTCAGAGAGTAAGAATCCTAGGTTAAAAAACTATGGAACTGGAAATTGACCGGAAAAGTTACGGTTGCTAAATCCAGTGCCCTTACTCTCAAATTTTCATTGGTACAATACCAATGAAAAATTTTCATTCATTCATTAGAATTTTAAATAAATTCGAAAGTAAGGTTTGATCTTGCAATGTTGCTTTCGGTGTTAAGGACCGTGACTTAATAGTTTGAGACCACATTTTAGTTTTGTATATACATATTCTTTTTATGTATAAATAAATAAAAAGAAACCTAAATTTAATAAAAATCCCACACCAACCGAGCGAAACCTAGGCGTGCAGTGAGTTACATTATATTTTTGATATTTTATTTTTATGCAATTTTTTTTCTTTGTAGGATCAAAAATTATTTATTTTTCTATTTTTTTTTTGAGCATTAGTATTTTATTGACATGTGAAATAAATTACACTAGAGATACTGAAAGTCACCTTTGTTTATATATTTTACGCAATTGTTATTTTTTTTTTATATGGCAATGTATGACGTAGTATTATGTACTTGTGTCATTAAATGTTGAAGTGTTGCCATCGCGTGTACCCCTCGCGTGCCACTTACATTGTATTTAATCGTCTCATATTGGTTACGTACAAGTTTTATCGCGCTCCTCCACAATAGTGGGTATTAAGAGTTTTGTAACGACTGGTTTTGTAAGCTTAATAGCTGTGGGTAGGATTATTGTGGTATACAGAAGTATAGCAATACTTGTAAGGGGATGATAATGAAACTGTGATGGTACCAGACTAGTGTGGTGACAAGACTTGTTTAAAAATCCTTACCGATATTATAAATGCGAAAGTAATTATGTCTGTCATGCTTTCACGCCAAAACTACTGAACCAATTTAAATGAAATTTGGTACACAGATAGTCTAGAGCCTGAGAATATATACAAAGATGAAGCGGTGTGATATTCATCAGAATAATTTAGAAGATATTACAAGGAATCAATAGAATTGATTGGCAGACAGATTAAACAAAAAGTAATGGTCGGGATTTGAAAGTCAAAGCTTTTCCAAATTACCTATGCAATTCAAAACATGACATCATTATTCTAAGTTCATTTATCTGTTACACTTTCACGGCTGAAATACACAACTGATTTTAATTAACAAATGAATGGGGTTAACTTGAACTCTAAGAAAGAACATTACTTTTTGCTGAAATAAACGAAATCCACGCAGGCGATGCCGCGGGCAAAAGCTAATGTTTAATATGTGTTCCCACATTTGAAGCTTAATGTTTTTCCTGTTTTTTGCAGCCGTCGACCTTGCCCCAATCCTGACAGATTAACAGGCCTACCAACAAATTGTCTATATAAACACGGAAGCTCAATAATCCAATCTGTGGAAACCCATTTAGGTGGATATACTCGTACACGCAATTTTCCATAATGATATTCTGTAAGGGTTGATTTATGTCCCGAGCTCCCCGCCTATAACGGTCCGGATGACATACAGCTGACACCCTCTTAATACAACGTTATGACTTTACCAAATTCTAAATGCTGTAGCAAGAAATTTATAGGCTGCCTCCTAAAGCTATTGTCAATTAACACGGCTGAGTAAAGAACACATGATCCCTGAAGATGGATGGACTTACTATACCTGTACGTGCGTATAGTAAGTATAGTTAGATATACGTATAGCGTCTTCTCACGTGTCGACTGAGCGTTATACAATGAGCGCCACTTAAATAGTGCAGTGAGTGTTTTTATGAGAACAAAAATCTGAGCCTAAAATAATTAACTTAATTACTTAAATAATTTTAAAAAATAATTAACTAATTGATAAAATAAAAATATCCCATCCAAAAAATAATTGTAAAATGAGAACCAAGTTGACTTCAACGACAAAAGAAGTGAGATCTAAATGGGTGCCAAGTTCAATGGTCAGTCCTGAAAGTTATTTATAACAACATAAAATATATTATCTTCTTATAACTTAGGATAATATATTGTAGCCTAAGGACTGACTTGGCTAGTTCTCATATACAAATTATTATGTTCGATGGTTAGTTTTCGGAATAATAAAATAAGAACCGACAAGTAACAGGTTTAGAACTTGCGAAGGCTATAATATAATTCGTTAGAAATTTGACACGTTTATGTGAAATAGTTTTTGAGTTATGAGGAGGTCAAAAGTGGCTCCAAATGGTTCGTGTAATATTACACACGGTGCTGCTCGCCAGTTCTGTTACTGGAACTTGGCTTGACACGCTCCCGCGTGTCTAGATAATGTAGTAATGACTATACGCTACCCGAATATACAGTTTCAATATTGTAGTGCTATTATTAATACAAATAAATAAACTTGAAATTTCTGTTTGTAATGATTAAATAATAGCTACAAATACCTAATGACCAAGGTTTTTATTTTTTGCCTGTCTGTTAGTCTATTTATTTGTTTGTTCCGGGTGATTAAAGATCAACGGCTGGACTGATTTTATAGGTTTTTAAATACATGCAACTTAGGATTTTCTAGTCGATAATTGTTGAATGATTTGACAAACACCGATATAATTATGTAGATAAAAAAAATCGTACAGAAACGGGAAGAACGCGAATCAAACAGCGAAGCTCAACCATTTGTGAATAAGGCAATTAATGTTGTTGCTGGCAAAATATGTGAATAGTTTCGACAGCTAGATATACATAAGCTTTAAAATAGGGATGTTGACTGGGTATGAAAAGTTAAAATCTATTTAGTCTTTCAGTTAGATAATAAAAAAAATATTAGACACGTATTTTTTCTTTTATCAAAACAACAAAAAAATTACAAAGATACAGCGCTTTAAAGTTTCGGCTTGGTAAAAATTGTAGCGAGGAGTGACGTCACGCGTAATTTCCGTTCTCTGTATTTTGATCATTAAATGTTTGCAGGAAAAAATAAAAAATACGTGTCCAATAAAATTCATTAATCTACCAGGCGGACATTAAAAAAAAATAGGAAACATGCCTATTAAAGGGTACCATTAGGTCCAAAAATATATAGCTCTACACCAAGATCAAAATTACATACAACCAAAGCAATTTAAATATACTAAAGATTAATTTTGCGTCCTCTACGACGATAAGTCAACATTAAGGTCCTATTTAATTACTCTAGGTTTCCAACAGCGATTAGCCACATCGCTTATCAAACGTCAAAGCGGAACAAAAACATCAATATTCCATGGACTAAGAACGTAATTGACTTACTGCTGAAGACAGATATTATAAATCACTTGTACCTTGCTTCAGTGATCAAATGATACTCTCCCAATTTTCGCAAGGTTGCTAATTAACTCTCAATTAAGTGATGATTAACGTTCTGTGTTGTTTCCTTGCAGTAATGATGACAGTATGATTTCGTTGTAATCATTAATTTAACGGGAAAGTAATTGTTTGTAAATATTTTTTATCCACTCAGTTTGGGTTTTGATAGTTTATTGTTTTTTAGCAATGTGTTCTTTAAGAACTACTTTTGCGAGCGTTTTACGTTTATGATAAAGACACTAACTTATTGGAATAGGCAAATAATATAAAAATAAAACAGGTTGCTATAAAGACCACGTATTTTAAACCATATATTTAAGCGGCAATAGCTTAATGGATAGGGTCACGGCCTTGTGATTGAGAGGTCGCAAGTTCGAACCCCGCCCATTGCACTATTGACGAGAACCCACTCCAGATACAAGCATATTTAATTTAGTTGGTGGGGTTAACAAGATTGCTATTCATGTGAATTCCACCCACAATGCTAGAAAAATTCTAAAAAATAATAATTAATAAACGAAATAAATTATCAAGTAAAAGACCATAGATGAATTAGGTAGTTTCCTACTTAATATATATCTCTCCTATCATCCTGTTATATCGCCGCATCCTTCTCCTTAAAAACAAACTACTAAACTCATAACGAATCATATTTTTCTATTCCGTAGATGCCCATTAGCAATCGTTTAAAAAAAGAGTATTAAATACCGGCATTAAAACTCCATTCTCCTAGTAATATCCATTGTCTCCTTACTATCTCAAACAAGAGAACAACGACAAGCCCAACCTCTAATGGATTGCAAACAAACCTTTTTGCTCATTTAGCAAAAACATCGCGGCACTTATGAACGCGTTGTAAACGCGAATATTTTCAGTGACGCCTTTTAGCTAGAAATTAAGCCACCATGCTTAATTAATGAATGTGGGTAGAGCGGTAAGTGTTGGACATTTCTTTAGTCCCTCAACCGTTCTGACGAGTAATGGCTTATGTAAAGAGTTTGTGCATCATTCACAAAAGAAATCTTTAGGAATCGCTGTAATTCAGTAGGGATGTTGACTGTTTTTTTCTTTTAATGTCTGTCAGTTAGATTAATAAAACATATTAGACATGGTCATATATGCCGCAGAACCGACAACCGTTGGGGAAAACGTGTTCTTGAGTGGAGACCGCGTCTCGGCAAACGTAGTGTAGGACGACCGGGGGCTAGATGGAGCGACGACATCGGCAAAGTGGCTGGCAGTGGTTGGAGACGAAGAGCTGAAGATCGAGCTCAGTGGCGTGCCATAGGAGAGGCCTATGTCCAGCAGTGGACGAAGATAGGCTGATGATGATGATGATGATTAGACACGTATTTTTTTTACGTTACCAATAACTTGCGACAGTACATTGATTTGAAATGTCACATGACATCTCGATGTCGTACGTTTTGTGTAACATTGTGACGTAATTAGCCCCCACTCCTGAACTTTGATTTGCTTTATATTATATTAAAACTAAGGAGTAGTTTTAAGTTATTTTGAATGAGTTAAAAATACCTGTCTAATATTTTGTATTATTTAATTTACGGACTAAATCCATTTTAACTTTTACCCAGTCATCATCCCTATCGACGGAAGAGTTTAGAATTACAGCCACAACTATTATAATATTGTGATATCTTAAAAGTTTAACAGTAGGTAACTGCATTTTCATTTTTGGATAATGCCTACAACTGGTTAGTTAGCTATACCGTACAGTATCCAGTATCATAAAAATGATTTAAGTGGCTATCTCAAGTCCGGGGAAGCAGTCAAAGCTTGAGCTCAGGCTAACCGCTTATCATCAAAAAATATATATATACCCAATATATGTACCCATTACCTGTAAAATGGGATATAAACCGTCTTTGGTATTGAGTTTTTAGAATTCACTAAAAACAGACGTAATCAAAAAAGTTTTAAATTAAATAACAGTCACTTCGAAACTACGAAGTCAACTGGCTAAACTCAAACTTTTTATTGATCAAGTATAATACCTAAGTAAGTTAATGTATAGACATTTAAACGCATAAGCTATGGGAAGGGCTGAATCAAAGACAGTGGCATTCCGGGAGTACCGACAGAAGTGAAAACTTGAACAATCCCAACCAATATTATAAATTCGAAAGTAACTCTGTCTGTCTGTCTGTCGCGTTTTCAAACCAAAACTACTGAGCCGATTTAAATGAAATTTGCTACACAGATAGTCTAGAGCCTGAGAAAGGACATAGGATACTTTTTGCCGCGATATATGTCGGTAGCGGTAACAGTGTTGCGTTTTCAATTGTTTTTTCCCATTTCAAAAATGCACATCGCTTCTCACGAAGTTATCACTTCAATATATAAATGATCTCCATTAAACTAAAACGCGATGTTAATGTAAAACACTTAAAAGTATACACTTTCAAGGCAAAAGAGCAAATGTTTTGTTTTCCCTTTTAGCTTTTAACACGTCAGTAGTCAACACAAGGTTAGCCGCGTTTCTACACGTTACCCAAAATTTCACGCCCTAATGCACAGAATTCTGTATAATTTCTGAATATAAATACTAGTAAAATTGTTCGCCAAAGGTCCGGTACCAAGGATCAACCTTTTCGTGAAAATATTTACCTTTTAGGAAGGTAAAAGTCAGGGTTACAGCACCTGCACAGTTTTCAACAGGAAATATATTTTCGTTTATTTTGGAGAACAAATAAATGTTGTTCACATCTGGATGTTTGTAGGTTTTGTTTTGGCAACTTTTCCTTACCTTGTACCTACATATTACAGAAAGAATATAAATGATTTGTAAAGAATTTAATAAATAAATGTGTGTCGACAACATCATATACATTTCTCTGAACCCAAAGTAAGTAGCTAAAGCACTTGTGTTATGGAATCAGAGACAGCGAAGGTACCACAAACACTGACCCGAAACCATGTAGAAAAATAATTTTTGACCCAAAGATTGACCCGTCCGGGGATCAAACCCGGGACCTCAAAGCTGGCGACAGCAAGAAAATGGGTTTGTAGGCCACTCGACCACGGAGGTCGTTATAATTTTATCTTGTTACATTTTGAATTTTAAATAATGCTAAGTTGCTAGGTGTTACTAAATAATATTTCAATTTGATTACTTTGTATTTAAGCCATTGAAGAGGTTATCTACAAAAATTATTTATCAAAGACTTATATGAGATCTAGCTAGACTTTCCAGCAAACTGAAAAAAGTAATGTTAGGTATATATAAACATATATGTATACAAACTCACTGTAAAAACAAAAACATAAATAATTACAATTTTAAACTTAACTATATATACACTTAAAACAAACTAAACTCTTAACTAATATAATCTCTAAAAAATAGCATAAAAAAATCCACAATCCACATCGCTGTCGACTGGAAGTGTACCCAAAAGACTGGCGGCATTGCCACGTTGTATCATCATCATCATCATCATTTAGCCTTTCGTAGTCCACTGCTGGACATAGGCCTCTCCCAATTTGCGCCACAACACCCGGTCCTCCGCCTTTCGCATCCAGTCCCCTCCAGCGACCTTCTTCAGGTCGTCAGTCCATCTGGCGGGGGGGCGTCCCACCTTACGGTTGCCGAGACGCGGTCTCCATTCCAGGACTCGTTTGCTCCAACGGCTGTCGGTCCTTCGGCAGACGTGGCCAGCCCATTGCCACTTCAGCGAGCTTATTTTGCGAGCTATGTCGGTCACTTTGGTTCTTTGTCGGATGACCTCGTTGTATGATAAAGCATAATGAATACAATAAAATTACTTTGCAAGTAAACATAACGAAACAAAAATTGCACATCTGATGAATACGGGAATAACGGGCTTTTTAGAGAGTTATCTAAATTTTAATAGCCACTGTTCGCTGTGAGAAGGAAATGCGGTGGAAAATTCATATGTTTCATAAAGGAAAACATTAATATTTCTCTACGAGGTTATTTGAGTTAAAGTTATGTTATACACATTGTTACATTCTATTAAAAACAATTACATAAAGACTTTTTAAAGGTTTTGATCAACTTCAATCTTTTTACGTAATTTTATTTATTATTGAATTCTTAAGTCTGTTGTTTTGTTTAGACAATACGTTTTAGATTAAGTATACTTTAAGTTTTTAGTTGTATACTTGCAATGTATGTAAGTATGTATGTTAAGGTCAAATCTTGCAAGCTAAATTAGAATTAGAAAAATAGTTTAGTTAACGTACACATCTAAGTAATGTTAATTTATCGCAGCTTAAACCCCAAATACTAAAACATAACTCAACTTTAAGACTTACTTAGCTACTTTACACCTTAAAGTGATACAGACAGTTATGAGTCTTACCCCCGAATAATGCAACGCAACTTAACTTTAAGACGTTCTTAAATTTCTATGTTTCGCTATTTAACCCCTTGAACTGACAGAGACAGCATGCGACTTAACGGCGACTTATAACTGATTGTCGTGTCAGTATTCGGCCATTAATGACGTCTTAAAACTAATTGACATTACATTATTCGGCCATAAAACTATGTAATATATAATAATAATATCTTGGGACAGCTCACACACGGCCATCTGATCCCACACTTGGCAGAGCCTGTATTATGGCAACCAGACAACTGATAAACATACTTATATATTTCTAAATACATACATATTATAGATAAATTACACCCAGACACAGAACAAATGATCGTGCTCATCACACAAAGATTTGTCCTGCGTGAGAATCGAACCCACGACCTCTAGTTTAGCAGTCAGGGTCACTAACCACTAGACCAACAGGCCCGTCAAATATTAATTTATTCTTCAAAAAGCTTTAATTATATTTGCAGATTGTTCTATAACGTGTAAGTAATATTACAAGACCAAGGACACGAGATTTATGCTAAGTATTGGCAAACCAATTTGCTTGTAATCGCAGCCTACGATGATATATTATGACAGTGTGACCTAACACCTGTAAGGCGAGGTCTCAGCAATTGAGATTAGCGGAATAAATGTTACTTATAATATCTGCTATTAATTTCATGAAATTGATCGAAAATCAACAGTATAACTTAAATCCTTACTTATCTATATATATATATTATACTAATATATAAAGCTGAAGAGTTTGTTTGATTGTTTGTTTGTTGAACGCGCTAATCTCAGGAACTACTGGTCCGATGAAAAATTCTTTCAGTGTTGGATAGCCCATTTATTGAAGAAGGCTATAAGCTATATAACATTACGCTGCTACCAAAAGGAGCGGAGCATAAATGAAAAATGTTGCAATAATGAAAAAAAAAGTGTGTGTGTACTTATGTACGCACGTAAGAAGTTATACTTTTTTGGCGGAACAAGATAAAATTCTTTCTCATAAACTGGTGTAATAATAAGTATTTAACATTAATAATTTAATAATATTTAGTGTTAATTATATTAAATAAAAGTATTTTAATTTATATCAATAAATAATACATACGGATAGTTAACCTCAATTATATTGGAGCACTTGAAAAAGTATATAAGCACAATTTTTTTCACTAATATTCACAAATAGTTAGTAATATCAATCAAAATATTCAATTTAAATCACTACTGAATATAATTTATTAGCACATATATAATTCGCACTTGTATGAAACTAAAACACGTGTTGTGAATGTATAAACTAGAAACATGTTGATAAATATTATAAATATGAAAACAGTGATCAGAGGTGACAGCGTACCAACCTGCGCGACTAACTTCATACTGGATGCGCGCGCATCTTAAAATTTCACTCTCATCATTTTTGACGAGCGTACCAACATGCGCGACTAACTTCATACTGTGAAAGATGCGCGCGCATCTTAAAATTTCACTTCCGTTCAAATATTCCGTTGAAACTAAAACATGCCGACAAATTCGCGGGGGACAGCTAGTATATTATAAATGTGAAAGTAACTCTGTCTGTCTGTCTGTCGCACTTCCACGCCAAAACTACTGTACCGATTTTTTATACCGAATTTTGGTACACAGATAGTCTAGAGCCTGAGAAAGGACATAGGCTACTTTTTGCTATGATAACAGATGTGTAAGCCACTCGACCACGGAGGTCGTCGAATATATAGGTAATTGTCCAATATACAATTTAAATATTTTTTTCTCGATAAAAGACTGAGAGCATTATCGACTACATGACATAACACAGCCAATCAAAATGTATTACGACATCACATTAAACTACCCTAATCGGCCACAGACATCAACTTGCCTATATTAAATACATATCGGAAAAATTACGTTCTTGTTAACACGGAATTCTTTACCGATTTTCAGTTACAATTTTATATGCTATTAATCTTTTTCCTTTAAAGCATTTATCACTTTAACAATGGACCATCAGGGGAGAGATCCACTAATCTATTACCGTGATTAAGGTTACTGTGTACTACTGATAGCTGTCTATTTCTCTTCTATATGACGGGCCTCTTGGTCTAGTGGTTAGTGATCCTGACTGCTAAACCGGAGGTCGTGAGTTCGATTCCCACCCAGGACGAATCTTTGTGTGATGAGCAAGATCATTTGTTCTGTGTCTGGGTGTTATTTATCTATAATATGTATGTATTTAGAAATATATAAGTATGTTTATCAGTTGTCTGGTTGCCATAGCACAGGTTCTGCCTAGTTTGGGATCAGATGACCGTGTGTGAGATGTCCCAAGATATTATAATATATTATATTATTAATTATTATATTCTATAAGTATAGTAAGATCAGGTCAGTGTCAGCATAGGGTAGAAACAAATTCGAGGTAGTTTTAAGCAAAGGATGGTAATTGTTTTGTTAAATTAATTTGTGGTATTGTATTAAGCGGCCAAAAACTAACCTCAAAATAGACGAAAATCATGACATCGTCAAACGTACGCTTTATTATATGATTGGAACTTGACAGAAAGTTTGGGCCGATGCCAGGACTTTGGAAAATCTATTTATACATTTTTTTATCTGTAGGCACCTATACATATTATAAAACAAAGTCAAACCCCCCCCCCCCCCCCCGCCACCGCGTACCCGTAACGCGTAAACTACCGAACGGATTTTGAAATGGTTTACACAAATGGTTAGAGTGACTCGAGATTAAGGTGTATTAAATAACTAGCTGTCCCCCGCGACTTTGTTCGCGTGTTTTAGTTTTTCAACTGTTTTTCATTTTTGCGACATTTTTCAATTATGCTCCGCTGCTATTGGTCGTAGCGTGATGTTATATAGCCTATAGCCTTCCTCAATAAACTGACTATCCAATACAAAAATAATTTTTCACTTCGAACCAGTAGTTCCTGGAACAAACAACACTTTAGCTTTATAATATTAGTATAGATTCATGAAGTTTTTGTCTACTCGTGCGAAACCGAGAAGGGTCAGTATGCAATTATCATCATAAAGATAAAAGTGGTATACAAGGTTAGTACTTAGTACACCAAAATACCTAAAAACTGATGGAATACAACCTTATTCGAAATTTCTTGAAAGTTTCTCAGCCTAAGATATATTAATTAAAAACGGAAAACACCATACATTTCTTCCTTTCGGAAGTCAATATTTTTTGCATATTGAGCCAATGTCCTAAATGGCTTTCGAGTTGCAATGTGAATAGAATCCGGAAAGAAAGACGTTCCGTGCTATTCCCTTCAGATGAACGGCAGTAATTCCGTATGTTCCTGGATATAGGTCAATACGCCTCGTTTTAAACCTCACGTTAACCCCTCCCCCTCTCTCCCCTTTTGGTCGGATACCGGAAATCGTGGAGGATCCTTATCGCCCGCAAGTCGATAGCGTGCGAACCACTTTAAGTTAGTGTTGAAATGAAAAATAATTTAGTTTTTGTTTAGTGTTATGGGCATCCAATGTGTTTATTTAATATTTTTAAGCACACGTAATACGAATAAAATTACATTATTTTTTTTTAAATCACTCCTTTTCGATTATTATACTACATAATAATAAATTACTTTGATTAGACACAACTCAGACGGGCAAATAAATAGCTGCATATTCTATACACGCAATAAACAAACGACATACAAGCTTCAAAAAGGACACATAATTATAAAAATAGACTGAATGGATAGTACGCCTAGTTGAATGAAAAAAACAGTTACTGACCTCTTAACCTATAATACTTCATACTCTATTATATTTCCTTCCCTAAAATAACTTAACAAAATAAAACCATAGAAACCTCCCCACATTAATGGTCGCCACAGTCAACACCATGGCTCGGAATGTTAATCGTTACGGCTGTACTGCAATGTCTCCTAAATTACTGCGGAATTCAACGAAATTGTATCTCTGTGAAACAGGAGTTTTTGAGAAAGAATATTAAATTAGTGAATGGTTTTACTTTTTACAAGCTGTAATTAAATACAAATAGTTGAAAAATCGCTACACATGTGTTAATGCGTAACAAATAATGAAAATTGTTCAAACTTTTAATCATCTTGCAATGTATGTATGTATGTTTATGTCAAACCTTACTAGCTAAATTAGAACCTCTTCTAGACATCCGATTGAGATGATTTTTTTACAAATGTACTTATAGGAATTCAGTGACAATACAATATTGTGGTACTTTAAGTTGTTCTGATGATGGAGCCGGAAGGTGACCATAGTGACTCATCGTGTTAGGGCTTGTTGATTTGTCTTCACAAGTACTGTAAGCCTAGCTAATTTAAATGCTTGTGATTAAATATACAGTAGATAGTAATAAAAAAATATTATTAACATTTAAAAAGAGAGTAAAAAAGTATTTTAACGTTTTTTAAATGAATGTTATGATACCGCTTTATTAAGGTTTAGTTCTCTATTCAATATAAAATTGTTGTAAATTTATTTCTAAAAATAATTTTAGTCTTTCTAACAAGTAATTATTTTGCGTATGCTATACTACTAGACACAAAATCTACAAGTAACCCAAATTACTTAAATAAATAAAAATATTCATAATGTTAATTAAACAAATAAAAAATGTTTATTTGCGATAAATGCGACGCATAAAAGTAGATATAAAAAGGATATTATATTGGACTAATTCTTCTCCTTTTGTGTAGCCGTTTCCTAAGACATATTAACGTGGGAGTGGACTAAATAAAAAACAGAAAATAAAAATATATTAAAATAAAACTAAATTCAAAATTTTTGTCCATAAATTTAAACATAATTATTTTTACTTAACTTTTATTAACTCGTTCATTCTATGTTCATTCATTATATTCAGACAGGTCGTTTCTTTTCACTGCTAACCAAAGACTAACAAAACAGACACCGCCGCCATGTTGCTATCTCGGATCCGTTTCCGGTCGCCGTTGGACCGTTGTTCCGGCAGCATTCTTCCTTCAACTAATTGTCTATGATTTCCTTGTGTTATCATTTACAGGATTGCGGTTATTTTTTGTTCCTGTTCATTCCATCCTTCATTCGTTCTGTCATAAACTTTTGATAATTTTAAATGCAATTAATTTTGTTTCGTAAAATACCCCGTTAGTTGTCAAGGCAAATAAGTTTTAGAAAATTATCAAACAGAAAAAAATCAGCTCCATAATTTACTGTAAGATAATTACACACAATGTTTTTTTAAACTAATATTACCGTAATAATAACGGTACCATCGATATTTACGCACAAAACGTCTATAGTCGCACGGAAAATAATCAGTTAATGAGCGTAGTACATTTAGCTAAAAATGTGCTTACACTTACCATAATGTGCTACTAGCGATGCACACACTCTATGCTTATCTATGATAACTCTAAGAGCGATCATTTAGCTAAAATTGCTTGTGGTCGGCACAAGGGACTACTGGTGATGCGCGTGCTCTATGCTTGTCTATGTTTCCTCTAAGCTCGAAACATTCACACACAACCATCTAATCCCAAACTAGGCAGAGCCTGTATTACGGCAACTAGACAACTGATAAACATACTTTAATATAAATAAATATCACCGAAACACAGAAAAACTACTTCAGGCCTTTTCGACAAAACTCTATACAACCCATATAATTGGTCCACGGCCTTCATGGTATATCTACAAACAAGATATAACAAATATATCATTGAGTGGTGCGGTCACGGCTTGTGAATGCGATTCCATTTTATGACGATCGCAGGCACTGCGCCCGAACCTATACATTTTATTGCGCCAGGTAGGGTCCCAGTAACAGCGGGAAGCCATTGTAAACACCAAAATGTTACTCTTTACATGAATTCCGCAGTCATCTACTACCAAGCTGATTAGTTAACTTTTTTATACGTTGAATGTGGTAAAATTATATATATATATTATATCAAACTGACAAATTAATGGGTGTGCAGATGTAATGGATATGCACGAAAATTAAAAACTATATAAATATTGACGCATGTTGGTCTAGTGGTTAGTGACCCTGACTGCTAAATCAGAGGTTATGGGTTCGACAAATCTTTGTGTGATGAGCACTATCATTTGTTTTGCGTCTGGGTGTAATTTACCTATATCATTTTGTATGTATTTCGAAATATTATAAGTATTTTTATCAGTTGTCTGGTTGTCATAATACAGGCTCTGCCTAGTTTGGGATTAGATGGCCCAGTTTGATTTGTCCCAAGATATTATTATTATTATAAATTAAAGTAAAGAACATTATATCATTATTTATGGGAAAATATATCTATTCAATACCAAATTCAGTACATATATTCTTCCAACTTCAATACTATCAAGTCAAATGGGTCATAGACCATTATTCAACGACTTATAAAATTAAAAAAGCCAAGTCATTGATAGTCACTTCATAGACTATGAGTAAGCAGGACAGCATGTCTTAACTACATTGTTATGTGACCCAGTTTCTTTCACGATTGACGTATATCCAACGCTAAAAATAGATTAAGGCTGATTTACATTGGATTAGTAACAGGTATCCGTGACGAAGCTACTGGATTCCTAAATATTTAGACGGGCATATTAAATTCGACACTGACACGACGATGCAATATTGCATCAGCTATGATTTGACTTAACGAATGATCCAATTTGTAGGCAGTAACTAACTAAACTTGAAGCGTCTCAAGAACGAAGAGTTCAGAGCAAATTGGGGAAGACCTTTACCCAGCAATAAGACAACTAATAGGATACAAAAAAACTAAGCACTCAAAAAATCCAAATTTCAAAACTGGCATCTTTAATCGCCAAGTCATCAATCATCAATCGCCGTGGTGATTATTGCTTCTTGTTCCATGAAACGGGGCCTTTGAGTCCGGAATTATAACAATGTATCTCATTCTTAACAATATGTCAAACTCGGATCAAATAAAACTCCACCAATCTGTCAGTGAGTAGCGGTCAGCTAAGGATCCGCCATTTTATGATGAGCGTGAGCCGTCCGATACTACACATTTTATTACGGACGACTTGAGGTGTGGTGCCAGTTAAAGTGATTACGGAACGGTTTTTATTTAACAGTAATGTACCTATATAATTTATTTAATTCGTTTGAATTTAGGCAAGTTATTTGATTATTATTGCCAAATTAAGAAAAAAATATTAAGAATAAAAAATAAATATTTAAGTACTAATGCAAATGTTAAGCCCAGCTAACGTAAGTATATTATATTCTAGAAAACGACTTTATATAACTATTTACTCGTTGTTTATTAAATTATATTATTTTCAGGTAGTTTTCCGTGTGTTTTTAGAATTCCTTACCTGAACAGGAAAAAAGTACCCATGGGATCACTTTGTTGTCCGTCTGACATGATTTTTTCCCTTAGGAATGCGTTATGGGATCGTATTGAAATTAACATCAAATACTCATGTCGTATAACTCTTGATCCAAAAATTTTACCGTGACGTTCAGCAAACTTTGTGCGGAACCCTCGTAGCGCGAGTCAGAGTCGCACTTGTCCGGTTTTAAATGTATTTATAATTTTTATCCGTTCTCATTGCGACCCCACAAGCAGTGCACAAGCCGTATCTTCCCGGTGTTTTTATTAACTATTCAGTACACAGCAGCAGAGCATTCAATACGAGCCCATCACGCCACCCATTACCTTAATAAAATGAAAGCTAGATTTTATTTACAGTCTCTTGGGGGTCGGATCTGTGGTTAGAATTGTTGAGTGGTTTATTGGTGACGAACTATTAAAATGGTAGACAAAAACTTTGGAAGAAGACTTAAACGATATTAATTATAGATAAATGTAAAAAGGAACCGACTTTTAAGAGATTTTATGAAACCAAGATATACCATATTATGTATAGGATGTCTTAGGGAGTAGAAACGGCTGAAAAACAGCGCTGTGACGGGTCGTGCTCGTCCTGGCACAACATTAGCTGAGCCATCTCCTTTTGCTTCTGTCTTCTTCAGACTGATATTTAATAATATGTACCGTGTTTTTTTTTTAGTAGCAATAAATGTCTTTTATTTTATGACAATATTTTTTTTAAGTCGATTCACAACTGCCCGGTATATCAGTTCAGGAGTTGTCAGGAGATATGTAAATAAATCAGTAACCGGTGCTACGACGTAGCATTGTAGGCGTTGTGCTACGCTGTACTCCGTGTTTTTTTTTACTTTTCGTAGCCTTTCCAGCTACGTATATTATGTAGATTATTGTAGATCAATCGGATTTTTTTTATATGATAGTAAACTTTACCAATTTTTTTTT
Source organism: Diachrysia chrysitis (assembly GCA_932294365.1). Lineage (NCBI taxonomy): Eukaryota > Metazoa > Arthropoda > Insecta > Lepidoptera > Noctuidae > Diachrysia > Diachrysia chrysitis. Next base: position 9,925,900 of record OW028661.1, read on the forward strand.
TATCCGAAAAAAAAAAATATTATTATTTGTATCGTTGAACCTTACCATCTTAGTTCAACGCGAAATTTTAATATCTACGTATCAATTTAATCCGGGAAATAACTAGATATCCATAATATTTTCCTGCATGAGAAGGAAATAAATAAATATTGGTATTTTCTATGATCCAGCTTCGTCATAAATATGACCCATATTACGAATACGTGATGTATTCATAAAATACTACCCGTAGTATCAACATAAATATGAAATGTGCATAAATAGCAAGGTTCAGATCTTAGAGTAAAAATAAGTAAACTGTAGAGTCCGCCTAACAAGTATGAACAGTGAGCACTAGTATGAACAAGAAAAATCGTAAGATTTGTATCTAAATAGAACGCACCGTGATATTAAAACTATCTAGAAGCCTAATAATATCAAACACGTCGCATAAACATCTATCGTCGCACGGAAAAACACTTAAATCAGGAAACGAGCGTAGTACTTACAGCTAAAAATTTGCCCACGCTCGGTACAACGGGCTAGTAGCCATGCGCGCACTCTACACTTGTCTTTGTACTCTAAATTTCAGATACTCATACAGGTCTTTGTCAAAATATTTTACAACAGCCAACACTGAAAATAATGGCGCCTGACACAGCACCTAAAATAAAATATGATTGACATCCCTCAATTTTACATAATGTTCGATTAATTCTGTTCACCGCCTTTGGGATAACAGCTTGAATATAAATCCAATGAAGAGGCATAACGCTGCTGCGATTCCACTGTCGGTACGACTGATAATGACTGTACATTAGGCCGGTTACACGATACACTTTAAGTCGTAGGTGTATGCGACGAATTTGGATTATTTTGCTTTTTCCATGCAAATTTTGTGTTATGTAGATTTTATTCTCTACATCTTTGGGAAAAAGAAATTATACTTTTATTATCACCATTCAAAACATTTTCTATTTTTTAAGCTTGTCTATTTGTGCCATACTCCCTTCTTCTTTTTCTTCTCGTATCAAATGACCCTCAAAATCTTTCCGACCAAAAAGTTGCCACCTGGATGGCCCGCTTGTTGCCCTCCATTACGTCCTGGAGATTGTAGTTGTGCAAGTGGTAGTGCAGGACGGGCAGGATAGAAGATGCGCCATGTATTGCGCCGTGGCACCACATTCATATTGCATATCATCATCATGCCCCACTTGCTCAGATTTTCATTATCTGTCCTCTGCAAATTACATTCAAGTTCATATCTTACACGTCTATATGTCGAAATTCACCTACACATGGAACAGGGAAATATTTGTAAAATCGTACGCATGTAACCAGCCTAATTTATGTGACTTTTACGACCGCGTCAACGGTTTACGATAAGCTCGCACTGTACATAGGAATTGGTCTAATTTGAAGGGTTGGCGTCTGTTTGTGCAGTCGAAGTGATAAGGACGCTTCTAATGTTCCCTTTAGGCTGTGTGGTTGGTGTGGTTATTAGACCTTAGTGATTAGTATCGACACAATGATATCGAAGATGTGGTGAGAAATAGCCTTAGTAAGTACCTACTTATAAACTCTTTTGACCACACGGATAGCCGAGTGGTATAGATTGCCACGCCAATGACCACTGACCACTATATACCACTGAGCGCGACGTGCTGCGGCTTCGATTCACAAATGCTTTTTTAAGTCTGGGTGTTCTTTATGCATATAATTTGAATGTTCGTAAAACCCCCTGCGACCCAAGGATAAAATTCCTTAGTGTGAGAGTCGTTTTTTAAACAAAACGATTATAATACCAAAGAGGTTTCATATTACGCAATACTTTAACCCTAAAATATTCTACAATTAACACAACCCAGTTTTATAAAATTAACACCACGTTAATACAATTATTTTCGGCTTCAGTGTAATATAAGGACAATATTCCTTAATTTCACACAGGTCCATTATCTTTATTAGAATTGTGATATACGAAACACATCCCATATTACCCCGAACCCGCCGGATACCGAGGGACCGCCAATATCATTGTAGAATTAATTTGTTTGTAGAGATTAAATAATTATGTTGCTATTTATATTTATAACTAGCTGTCCCCCGCGACTTTGTTCGCGTGTTTTAGTTTCAACGGTTTTTTATTCTTGCAACATTTTTCATTTATGCTCCGCTCCTATTGGTCGTAGCGTGATGTTATATAGCCTATAGCCTTTCTCAATAAACGGACTATCCAATACAAAAAGAATTTTTCAATTCGAACCAGTAGTTCCTGAGATTAGCGCGTTCAAACAAACAAACAAACAAACAAACAAACTCTTCAGCTTTATAATATTATAAGTATAGATATACTTCTCGTTCGGAAAATATATTTAATATAAAATGGAAATCATTAAATGTTGCAAGACTTAATCTGTGTCAAAATGTATCATAAATAATATTTCAAAACCAACAACAATAATTTTAAAAACATGTACAATATACTCCAGAACAATTCAACATTCAACAGACCAAAATTATAACCCGTTAATTGTGGGATAAAGCTGCGGTTCGACATGTGCGCAAAATGTGGATCACCACACACCAAATGTAATGTTTTTAACGCGGGTCTGCCTGTCACTGGGGATTAAAACGATATATATCTTTTAGGTTGTCTTAAAAATGTTTAGTGGATTAAGGGAAACGAAATTTTATGAGATATTATTATAAGGTTATAAATTAACGAGTTTGTTGTTGTGTGCGACCCGCACCGGCTTCGGTCGGGTAGACAAAACATTAATGTTATCCACTTAATCTGTCCTCTTGAATTACTCTCACCATTGGTAAAAAAAAAAAAAAAAAAAAAAAAAAGTAGTTTTTGAGTTTTTTTTGGTTTAGTCAGACGCGGTCGGAGACATTTTTTATAACATACATGTATAGATTACTATTTGAATTCCGTGTTGCCCCGTTAAATGGTTTTTGTAGGTCAGATAGGCAGTCACTCAATGTTAAATACGGTTTTCGGCTAAAGCCGGTAAAACTAGAAGCCGAACCTAACATAGGTTGGAAGAAGGCTAGTCAGAAGACTATTTAAATTCCATTTTTCCTACGGAAATAAAAAAAAATATTGAATTTACAGACAGCATCCTGATTCAACCAACCTTCACTAATGTAATAATAATATTTTACTTTAAACAGATTTAAAGGTAACAAAATATTTAATTATTTACAATTTTAAATATATACAAACTTAACTATATATACACTTAAAACAAAACTAAACTCTTAACTAATAAAAAAAATCAAAAAAATAGCGTCAAAAAATTCATCCGCATCGCTGTCGACTGGAAGTGTACCCAAAAGACTGGCGGCATTGCCACGTTGAATGGCAATGCTTATTCTCTGTCCAAAGTAAAAGCCAGCCCTTGGGTCACGCGAGGAGTCAACAAGGCGTTTCGCCAGATCTTTATATAATATGTGTAAAAACTTTAAACAGATGGTTACATTTAGTTAAAAGGTTGCACACATTCAGCCTTATGCGGCATGCGAAAAAGGGAACACTACATTAGATGTGTTAAAACTATATAACGTGCTAAAACTTGTGGTAAAACTATGTAACGTTAAATTATACTTAAATCAATAATCACCGTTTCCCGGCGCAAACAAGTCCGCGGCAGCACCCTGTCTCTTAGTTTACAAAACAATGTATTTATATCAGAAGCCATGCTAAATAAACAAAATCTAACAATAAATAAATACTTAATGTCAACGTAGCCTTATTTTGTCCTACATTCAAGGTGCAGAAGATAATCTGTTACAATAAATAAGAAATATCTATTACACGTTATCAGAGACATGTAAATGTCATGCCAGTTTGAGAGACTCTAAATTCGCTTACAAATCATACACACATAAGTAATGTGAAACTAATGTTATAATATGCATATTCCTCATAAGTTTTCAAACTTTGCTGTTTCTTAGGTAAAGTTACCAGCCAGACTACCGCTATCAGCATAGATACGTCACAGTGTGTGTTATATTGCAATTCTGTGAACAGCTCTAGGCAGTGTAGAGTTGTTAAAGGCTTCATAATAATGCTTCGTGGGGTTTGTATGCAGTTGCTTCTGATGTTTGACTGTATTTGTTATTAGTATAGGCGTGGGTATGAAAAGGAAATATGTATTTTGTTCGTCAATTAGATACCAATAAAAAAACTATGATAAAAATGTTAGTGCGTATTAAATTTAGTTATGTTATTTTAAAAATATAAAAAAGTATATAATTAGAAAAGAAAACAAAAGAGAATCAAGTCAAGTTACTTCATAAAATAGTAATTTAGGCCTATAAAATGATTTCGTAATGTTTCTTGCGCCTATATAAAAATGATGAATATGTAAATACTTAATTATGGAAGACTTACATTTAATTATATTACAAGGCGTTACAGGCGGAGGATTACGGCATTTAATCTTAAACGAAATGGGACACTATCCGGTACTTTCTATGGCTGCTCTATGGAAATAGATTCTCGGGTCATTTTGAATAATAGAGATGTTGACTGGGTATGAAAAGTGGAAATCTATTTAGTCCGTAAGTTAGATATTAAAAAAAATATAAGACACTTATTTTTTACTAAGGAAATAAAGCGAATCAAAGTTCAGGAGTCGTGGCTAATTACGTCACGATGTTACACAACACATAGCACATTGTGACGTCATGCAACATTTCAAATCAATGTTTCATTTCAAATTCAATCCCTCTTATTTTGGTATGTACTGAAGTGGATCGACGGGTATCCTAGCCAAGTGACATTTCTAAAATCGTTAACGTTGAAAGAAAATGCTCAAATTTATGTAAGTATATTATATGAATGGTTTTGTCTTTATCAACTGAAGGAGTTGGAGTCCTGCCTGAGGTTACATATTTCCTTCCTATTATTTGTATTTAATTACAAGTAATGGCTGTGCATGAGTTAATGTTTAATAAGTAATAAATATCATTATTTAATCTAGGCTTAACTTATCCGATGTTTTTCCACACATGACATTTACTTTTTTATATAGGTAGATACCCTAGAAAATACAGATGTTTTTTACTAAAATGTAACTGTAATTAACATTATACAATTACTATATAGCTAAGGCCTATCGAATTCATAGCAATGAAACCACACTCAGATATTCAAAACCGCAATTACACGTCCAGCCCATAAATCTGGAACAGAACATGCTACATACTTAATCCCCACATTATGGCGCTGTCACAGCTATTGTGGAATAAATGACAAATGATCTACATACAGATAATTGGTTTTCCCAAAAACTCGTAATTTTTTTAGGTTAACGACAATCGAGGCTGGAATTTTGGATTGGTTAATCTGTTGATAGAAGTTTTATGAGCATTGTGGTGTGAATTTTATGCTATTATAATGGTCTTTTATCAAATCGTTGTTTTTTCTTTAGTTGTATTATAACCACAGACTCACTTGCATGTTTCTACACATAGTAAATACTTTTTTGTCAAAATAGGTACTTATCTGCGTTTATTAGATACATCTAAGTATATTAATAAAAACTATTTATGTATAAAAAAACCCACACTAAAGGCCGACCCAATTTTCATGGCAGCAAAGACATACCGTCAGGTCTCTTACCATCGTTTCGTACCAAACCGTTGGCTTCTACAACAGCTGGTATCCCGGCGACAAGAGCGCGACGAATAATGTCATTTTTTTTTGCTTATATATCATCTATAAAGACGCTCTGTACTATTCAGCCCCCTACAGAATCATTTATGTAGGTACTATAAACGAACATAATTTACGCCTATTTATTTTTATTTTTCTTCAAATTTTTATTTAAACTTTGTCGACTTCTGTTTTGATGTCGAAATGCAAGCAATGACACCAAAGTACTGAGGGTAGTCACCTTGAACCGTAAAATAATTCGTTAGGAACAACACAAAGACTACCAAGCAATATCCTTAAATAGGTGACATCATATTTTATCCTCAAACAACGGAGTTATACTTACAATTTTATTCCTCTCATCATTGTGATCGCCCGCCATATCTTTTAGGCGCGAAATAACAAAATGGCGAGTTTGGCTGGCTGTTTGTCACAGCCGCCATTAGCCTGTAATGCGACAAAACATTTAGGTAACGACCATCGTGGACTAATAAAGAAATAGCTAAACATTTTGATATTTCAAGCGACGACTTAAGAACCAGAAATTTTGGATATCAAGAATGCAGATAAATATTTTGGTATAAGTTTATAATGGTGGTGGATTTGTGAAGTTTTTAACAAAAAGCTGGTCAAAAAATAAATGTAGTTACAATGCTATCGCATACATAATATGTAAAAGTAATTTTAATTAATTGAAAATCTTTATAAATATATAAAACAAATGTCCGTTTAGTTATGCCATTAATAACAAAGTTAAAAAATCAAAGATCATGAAAATCGGTCCACCCGTTCATGAGGTACAAATGGTGTAAATACTCCGACTTTGTTTTGTATAATATATAACCTGTCCATCCAAAGGTTGCCTGGAAGACATCGCTATCAGCGATAAGACCGCCATTATACTCTTTCACTGTTGTGTATTTTTTTTAATGTTGTAACTCTCATGGTGTACAATAAAGAATAATAATAATAATAATAATAATCTTCTCCCATTATAAATTAATTTATTACCGTCCATTTACATATTTCTACACGAAACAATAATATAAATCACTGAAAACAGCTCTAATAGTTTATAAAATGGATTATTTGATATTTATACTTTTTACTCATTTAAAATATTATGATGACATATGTCACCTCATATATCAAGAAAGTTAAAATGACGGAAGATAAATAAATTAAAATGTTGACGAGAAGCAGACGTAAGCTAATTGCACGCCCACCATCCCCGGACTCGTCGCCGAGCTCCGCCTCACAGTTGCCGCCTAACCCAGTACCAGTGCCGGCACCTGCAGTTGCGTCGAGCTCCAGCGACGAGTACTTCTCTCCGCCGACGTCGCCTACACCTGTACGTCGGCAGGGGAGACGCCGGCCACCGAAGAACTTGGAATCAAGAGGCCAACCGGCCTTGAACAGGGTTCCCGTTCCCGGTGGTAATGTGCCGCGCATGAGATGGACTCAAGTGATGAACGAGAACGCCATGCGCGCGTACTATGGGTCTACAGAGGGGGGAACTAACCTCACTGCGTACCGTGCGAGAATGCTCTCTCTGTTTCAGGTCCTTGAACCTAGTGTCAACGTGTCTAGTCAACGATTGTCGGATCAGGTGCGGGTCATCTTGCGTAACCACATGCTGGATGACGCTACACTTGATCGGTTGCGCTCTGAGCTGCAGGCTAGCCGTGCCGCCACAACCCCGTCACCAGTGATAGTGCCAGTTCTTGGTACACTGCCTACCATCCCTGTTGACGGGGAAGAGGATGACAGGGCTATAACTGTAAGTACCCAGTACAATGACATTATAAGGAGTACTTTGGAGGATGTGATTCGGGAATGTCAGACCACACCACCCGAACTTAGGCCTCGATTACCGCGCTTGCCCATGCACAACCGGAATAAGGCTTTAATGGGTGTCCTAGATACACTGCTCCCTAACTATTTTGAGAGCAGTGTAGACCTTAGGGACACGCACTCGATTTTGTACTGTGCGGCTGTTACGGCATGTCGTGTAGCAGGTGTGAAAATATGTAATAATAACAAAGCTACACGACCTAAACAAGCCGTACCGGCTTGGCAGTGCAGGATCGAGCAACGTGTTGCTGAGGCTAGGACACTCATTGCAAAACTTATTGCTTACCGACGCGGAAACACTCGCCCAAGAGTAATGCGCTTTGTAAAACGAGCTTTTGCTGGAACTAATATTAGTCCTAGTCAATATATGGCTCGTGTTACAGAGCGCATTGACTTCTTTAAACAAAAAGTATGTGCATGGGCGAGCCGTATTCGAAGGTATAAGTGTCGTGTTGAACGGTTCCACCAGAATCGCATGTTCCAAAGGGATCAAAGGTGGGTATACAGAGCGTGGGAGCGATCTGTTCCGGATGTGGATGATGGGCATCTACCGGATGATGAGGCCACGAATTCGTTTTGGCGCAACATCTGGTCGGTGCCTGTCGCCCACTCGGAGGGGGATTGGATACGTGATGTTGAGCAATCATGTGAACGAATACAAGAGATGGGGGATTTTATTATCAGCCCCCAAGATGTCACCAATGCAGTCCGTCCGATGTCCAATTGGAAAGCACCAGGACCGGACGGACTGCATAACTTTTGGTTAAAATGGTTTCCAAGTTCACATGGTTGCTTAGCGTCTCAGTTCCAGTGTGCCATAGAGTCAGGCTCGCTCCCACAGTTCCTAACTACAGGCTCTACCCATCTGCTCCATAAAACAGGTAGTACCACGGATCCTAAGAATTATAGGCCGATCACCTGCCTACCAACGATTTATAAACTTCTTACATCCATTCTGAGGGCAAAGATTAACGATCATATTGATAGTAATTCAGCAATGTCTGCCTCTCAGAATGGATGTAGGAATGGGTCCCGTGGTACTAAGGAGCTACTCCTTATTGACACGACTATTTGCCAACAGGTTCGCCGCTCTAAAAAAGATCTGTCGACATGTTGGATAGATTATAAGAAGGCCTACGATTCGGTGCCACATACATGGCTCATGAGGGTGCTGGAGTTGTATAAAATTAATACAACTTTACGCACCTTCTTAGTGTCATGTATGCGGCAGTGGAGTACGGTGCTTCACTATCCAGGATGTCGGGATATCCAACAGAGTGGTGAAACAATTAGGATTGAGCGGGGAATATTCCAGGGTGACAGTCTGAGCCCACTGTGGTTCTGTTTGGCCTTGAATCCTCTAAGCACTCTGCTTGAGAATTCAAGGCTAGGCTATTCGTTGCGGAGAGGAAGCCAGGTGATCTCCCACTTGTTATACATGGATGATCTTAAACTTTTTGCCACCAACAAATTGCAACTGATGAAGTTACTGAAGATCACTGAAAGCTTCAGTAATTCCATCAGAATGGAATTTGGTGTTGACAAGTGTGCAGTCATGCATGTAAAACGAGGCGGGATTATGGAATCCCAGGGCATACAGCTCTCGGATTCTATAAACCTAAGGTCACTCTCTGCAACGGAGACCTACAAGTACTTGGGTATGTCAGAGGCGTTAGGCATCAACGTTGCTGACATGAAACAATCATTACAGACACGTTTCTTTGGCCGCCTGAACAAAGTACTGAAAAGTCTTTTGTCAGGGGGCAACAAAGTGCGTGCCTTTAATGGTTGGGTCATGCCAGTGTTGATGTACTCCTTTGGTATACTCAAGTGGACTCAGACTGAGTTAGACGCCTTGGATAGGAGAGTCCGAACACTACTGACCGCAAATCGAATGCACCACCCACGGTCTTCGGTAATGAGGTTATATATCCCGCGAAAATGTGGGGGTCGAGGCTTTTTGAATGCTAAGACCCTCCATAATCGCGAGGTATGTAACCTCAGGGAGTACTTCCTCCAAGTTGACGTGGGGATGCATCGAGATGTGGTGGTAGTGGATAAGGGCCTCACTCCGCTCTCCTTAGGCAAAGAGAACTGGCACAAACCTGTAGTACTGAGTGTCAAAGATCGCAAAGATGTATGGCAAAGCAAGGAGCTACACGGACGCTATTATCGGACCCTTCATGGGCCTGATGTAGATTTCTTAGCGTCCGTGGCCTGGCTACGCTTCGGTGATCTCTTCGGAGAAACCGAAGGGTTTGTATGTGCAATTATGGATGAAGTTATCATGACGAACAACTACCGGAAATATATTGTAAAGGATGGTACAGTCGACATATGTCGGGCATGTCACTGTCCAGGTGAGTCCTTAAGACATATAATTTCCGGTTGTTCACGTCTTGCTAACGGCGAATACTTGCACAGACATAACCAAGTGGCCAGGATTATCCATCAGCAGCTTGCTCTGAAATACAAACTTGTGGAATCTGAGATGCCGTACTACAGGTATGTTCCCGACCCAGTTCTCGAAAATGGTCGTGTCACATTGTACTGGGATCGATCTATCATCACTGACAGGACTATTGTAGCCAATAAGCCTGATATAGTGGTGATAGATCGATCAGAGCGCCGGGCAATGATTGTTGATATCACTATCCCCCATGACGAGAACCTCGTGAAGGCTGAAAAAGAAAAACAAATAAAATATTTGGATTTAGCGCACGAGGTTGTCGACATGTGGGAGGTGGACTCAGCAATCATTGTCCCGATAGTCGTGACAGCCAACGGCTTAATAGCCAAGAGCCTCGACCAACACCTTCAGAGGCTCTCGTTAGGCATCTGGGTCAAGGGTTTGATTCAGAAAGCGGTACTTCTGGACACGGCGCGTATCGTGAGGAGGTTCCTCTCTCTGGGACCCTAACCACCGGCAGCTTGAACCCTGTTTCCGATGCCGGTTGGAGACTGTATTTTATATTTTTAAATGTATGTTTTTTTTTTTTTTAATATATATTTAAAAATGTATTTTATATGTTTATAAATTAAATAAAGGAAATAATAATAATAATGTTTCTTTATTTCTCCACACAAAAACAGGACTTAATAATAGGATACATTTATGAAAAACAGTCAAGCATTAAACAGTCTGTAAAATGTGCGGAGCTGGTGTCTATTATAGGTAAAATACCTGTATTATAGATCACCAGGCCCCCACCCCACTGAAGGGTTCATAATCCAAAAATGTTAAAATACAGAATATTTGAAATTATTATATTTTTGTGTGATGGATATCTAGAATATTCTAGTCTATTCTTTTCTAAACAGTGTGTTACTGAAAGGGTATATCTATCTAAAGGGGTAAAGAGTCCATCTCATATAGAGACAGTTTACAAAATTCTAGCTCAAAATTAGTTAATTATTTAATGGAATTAAATTTTTTCGCATCAATTATTCGACACCAAAAATCATAACAAACGTGTCACTGCGAGGGTTGTTATCTTATTACGTCACTCGCTAAATGTTAATATATATCGCTTCAGCGGTCTGGTTATGACTTGGTGTCGAATAATTCATGCGAAAAATTAGAAATCCATTTATTAATTAAGTAATTTTGAGCTGAAATTTTATAAACTGACTTTATACCTCATATACTCTTCATCCCTTTTGGATAGATATACCTTTTTAGTAACACTTTGTATAGATGAAGATAGAAGATAGGTAACAAAAGATGCCACTAGTATCTTACAAGGAATTACAATCAAATAAGTATCATATAAAAGTCGCAGCGTTTCTTACAACAGTAAAAAGATTTATTTCTCCCCTCATTTCTGTGAAGACATAGAAAATCCGTGCGAACGTGCTCAAAACTCGTCAGCTCTGTAACAAGAGACAGGCTCCGGTTTATTAAACCGTTAATTTCGTGATTCTATTTTATTTTCACTTGTATAATATACGAGGTAACACGCGATGAGACAGTCACCGATCCGGAAAAATAACTACACTGAATTACGTGGTAATACAACTTAATATAATAATGTGAAAGTATGTGAGAACAGATGGACGTTTGTTACCTTTCACGCATAAACTACTGAATAGATTCAGATGAGATTTAGCATACAGAAAATCTACAATCTTGAATAACAGATAGTATACTATTTATCATAGGTTTATCCTGTTTTTTTTTTAAATGTCTTCCGCAATTTGTTTGATAGTTAGATAGAATATTCTACATAGTAATCCATGAGTTACAGCATTAAAATAATACGGAACTGTGAGAGAGTACAATGGCTGTCTTATCGCTAATAGCGATATATTCCAGACAGCTAGTGAATGGACAGGAAAGATAGGAAAATTAGACCCTGAGCGCAGGCTTTGTCTTCATTGGACTTAGTTTTTATCCCGATAAGTCCACAAGAACGGTAACTATGCGGGTAGAACTGAAGTACGCTGCTAGTGTGAAATGATTGGTTTCAACTAGCTAGCCTCTTCTTATTAGATTGAGCTCTTATCAAAGTGTGAGTGTCAAAAATGCTTCTGATAATTAAAATCGTAATTTATTCATATGGTTATTAATATTTATATTCTTAATAAAATGCCGTAAATAAACTGAATGTCAGGAATAGCTGTCTAAAAGGCTGAGAGAATTTGTATAATATATATATATATATATATTATATATATCTAAAACATACCAATTTACTTACGTATATTCTCGGGATCGCCCGACTAGTTTCAGACTCAATAGGAGTCCCTAATCATGAACTGACGCGGCGGCGGTGGTCAAATCGTAGTTCGACTCGCGACATCACCGCCGCCGCGTATAAACTTTGTTTTTCTAAATAATTATGAAAGAATTTGGATCGCAGACTATAGCATAATATGTATTTAGGTAGTAGGAACTTTCCCAGAGGACTCGTACTCGGACAAAGCACAATGTAGTTGTATAATACTGTTCTAATTTTGACTGCATGGATAGCCGAGTAGTAATGATCACCACGCCAATTACCACTGTGGGCGACGTGTCGCGGGTTTGATCCCCGCATGGAACAAACATTTGTGTGATCCACAATTGCTTGTTCCAAGCCTGGGTGTTATTTTTATAAGTAAATTTTATGTTTGTAAAACGCCTTGCTTACGATTAAATTCACATCTATGTGAGTTGATTTTAGAAATGAGAAAAATAAAATGCCACGTTCACACTCGCCTGATAAATTCCCTGGACATCGCTGTGTAAACGGGCTCTTAGTTGTTATTGGTAGCACGTAGACCAATAACGTATTGGTTTTAAACAACTTAATGGCTTTTAAGTGACAGTTTGAGCGAAATGCAGGAACCTCTTAATCTCAGCAATGAATCATGATTGGTCTCCTTGGAACAATTATCTTGCAAATAATCTAGCTCCCCGCAGTTTCAAGCACGTAAGTAATAGGGATGTTTCCTGGGTATAAAAAGTTAAAATCAATTTAGTCCGTCAGTTAGATAATAAAAAAATATTAGACACGTATTTTTTCTTTTATCAAATCAATAAAAACTTACAAAGATACAGCGCTTTAAAGTTTCGGAGTGGGGGCTTATGACGCCACGCCTTGGTATAAATTGTAGCGAGAAGTCACGCGTAATTTGTGTTCTCTGTATTTTGATCATTTTTTGTTTGTAGGAAAAAAGAAAAAATACGTGTCCAATAAAATTCATTAATCTACAAGGCGGACATTAAAAAAAAATTAGGAAACATGCCTATTCTCGTTGCTGTGTATTTATCGGAACAAAAAATATTCTTTATATTAATCCTGATTATAAACTTTGTGAATGCCAAATCTTATCCAAATCAGATCAGTATTTTTTATGATAAAGAGTTACAAACATCCATAAAACTCACTTTTTTTAATTTATATTATTAGTAAGATTTATTTTAATAAACCACATCAGTAAAATGCAGCTTTTATCAATTACTAGCTGTTTCCCGCGGCTCCGCTTGCGTCGATGCCGGTTATCGCGGCAAAAATTAGCCGATGTCCTTTCTGAGGCTCTAGACTATCTGTGTACCAAATTTCATTTAAATCATTTCTGTAGTTTTGGCGTGAAAGCGCGACAGACAGACAGACAGAGTCACTTTCACATTTATAATATTGGTAAGGATAATGTATGCTGTGCGTGAGGACCTCACATACGGGTTTGGCGCCCATGTCAAACTATATTATTGTTGGCAGTAATTCAGTTCGACAAAAGGTAACATTAATAGTGATATTGTTTGCTTTGCTTTAAGTGGGTTTTTTATTTGTTGCTCCTTCTTTAACTTTATCATTTTGCTAATAATTTGAAAAGGGACTGGCAGAGATGTGGGGCTCAGCAGTTTTATGTAACTTCTTAGTTATTTATACTTCGTTATTGGTTGATAAATTTATTTACGTTAGACAAGGCAACCATCGCCGTACAATAATTATCTACATATATCTACATTATACCTACTTACATTAAGATAGATTATACGACAAATATGGCAAAATATTTAATGAAAATGGGTTCAAGTTTCCGTAAGTAAACAAAGAGAGTGTTCTAAGTCATTAAATTAAATGAAAACAATGACCTTTACGTTACCGTAACGTTTTTAAAGGCACATCCATCATTGGACATCTAAACTAGTTAATTCCATAATTAAGTCCGGTAAAGCAATCGAAGTCTGCGCTAGGGCTAACTGCGTAGATCTCTAAAAAATTCAGTTAAACTACAGTTCCAAAGGGTTTTAACTTCACAATAGACATAGATTGAATTGACTTAGGAAGCGGTGTAGGGTGGGCAAATCGGGTGCTGTCTATTTTATTATTTTGACGTTTAAAAAGTGCTACTTTGTAGCCTAATTTAAATAAATGAGTTTTGATTGATTGATTTGATTGATTGATTGATTGATATCGACTAAAAACGGATTCAATATGATAACATAGGTAAATGAAATATTTACTATATAATGCTGATTAATGAAACCGTTAATACATTAAAAAATATTTTAAAATCGATTTTTTAAGAGAAGGATAAATCTGAATCACCTTTTACCATCCCAGGACAGGACTGAACTTACAAAAATCAAGGTGCACGTTCCCGAAATTGGTCTGAAGTAAATGTAAACGAATTCCATAGTTTATTCAACGGGCCCGTGAGGCCTGACTCAATAAGGACTGGCCTAAACACACAACACAATTGTATTATATTTTATATAAAAGTCGGTCTTGTTTGGAATGTCCGCGTCTCAGAGAAAAAATAAGTAAACTATAGAGTGCGCATATCAAGTGTGAACTGTTGGCTATAGTATGAACAAGTAAAATCGTAAATATGGTATCAGACCACGCCGTTTAATTAAAATTGTCTCAAAATCTAAAATTATCTAATAATACCGGAATCATCGATATTTTCGCATAAACGTGTGACGTCACACAAAAAATCACTTAAATCAGTAAACGAACGTAGTCCCTTTTTTGAAGATATTTACGCAGTTAGCTTTGACTACTTCACCAGACTTTTGGCCAGAACCTTAATGGCCTCCAGCCAGAGCAATAGAAAAACTAACTACGTCAGCAACGTAGAGCGTAGTACTTATAGCAAAAAATTTGCGCTCGGCGCTGGGGCTGGGCGATGCGTGCTCTCTATGCTTGTCTATGTTTACTTTAAGGTTCGCGATATTAAAGGGAAAGCAACGTCGGCTACGTTTGGGAGTTTGCGATATTTTCTAATCTTCATTCTTACGGTCAGATTTTGGAGGTTATATTAAATGTTTTTTCTTATTGTATGTACATGTTTGGAAGTCATGTGGGCCTAATACTCTATAAACGGATTTGTGTGCACAAGGTTGCAAGTTCAAACCCATTATAGGCAAGTACAAATGTGACTTTTTTAAAGTTATATGTACTTTTAGGGTTCCGTACCTCAAAAGGTAAAAACGGAACCCTTATAGGATCACTTTGTTGTCCGTCTGTCTGTCTGTCAAGACCTTTTTTCTCAGGAACGCGTGGAGGTATCAAACTAAAATTCATATCAAATACTCAAGTCTATGGTCTCTTGGAGCTGTGAAAAAATCAAACTTCTAAGTCAACGCGATCAAAAGATACAGCCGTTTATGCCGCAAATTTCCGCAAATTTTCGACACTCGCAAGGGAATCAAAACCTACAGGGTACTTCCCGTGAACTCAGAATCTTGAAATTTGGTACGAAGCAACGTCTTATAGTACAGATAAAGGAAAAATTGCGAAAAACGTAAATTTTTAGTTACATCATATAATAAAAATATGTTAATTTTTTTTTTTTTTTATTTTGCAATAAAAATACCATAACTACGACTATGACTCGATCATCGTGATGGGTGAACTTTTACTTATATACCTACAGGTTTGTACGGAACCCTCGGTGCGCGAGTCGGACTCGCACTTGGCCGGTTTTTTTTTTTATTATTTTAAGACATCATTGACAATCGGTGAAGGAAATCATCATGAGAAAACCTGAATTCCAAAAAGTGTAATCTGAAATCGCCAACCCGCAATGAGCAAGCGTGGTGATCAAGCTCGTTCCTTCTCTATATGAGAAGAGGCCTGTGCCCAGCAGTGGGACATTTATAGGCTGGACAAACAAATTTGTATGGAAGAAAATTACGGCAAAGAACCTTACTCACTAGATGAGTTTTTATTTTCAGTGCTTGAACACGAAACTTTTTAATGGACATTCTAATAATAGTGTTCTTTGTGCATGGGATTTGAATGTTCTTAAAACCCCCGATAATACAATGTCAAAATTCCTAAATGCGGGAACCGGTAAAAAATATATATATCTAGGTAAATAAATATAATTAGAAACATAACTGTTTGTTATTGCATTTAAAAAACACACAACAATAAATCCAGATTAATTATTTAAGAATGAAGTAACTAGATAGCATTTTTTTACTAAATTAAAACAAATAATCAAGCTCACCTTTGCAAGGGAATAACCCTTCCAATTTACATCAGTCGAAGAATTCAAATACCAACTTACACGTGGAATATTCCTAGGTTTAATTTAAGCAATGGCTGTCAACAACGACGCGACGGGCGACAGAATGTCTGCTTTTATTAAATTTTCATAATATGTAGGTACTTATATTGCGTCAGTTGAAAGAAAATCGAAAGCAAAAGTAGAATTAGAATTATTAAATATCTGCGTTGTAAGCTTCGATAATTAAATTATATTACAGTCGCCCTTATTGTAAAGATTCTAAATTATTTGCTGGGTATGAAAAGTAAAAATCTATTAAGTCCGTAATAATGGCCCCGATTCTGTTAAACTCACACTAAATTTATTTTACGCCATCGGTATCTTTTTCACTTGTACACAATTAGAAAAAGACAGACGAAAATTAGAGCTGTCAAATTATGTTTCTACTAAAATTCTTTCAGAAACTTGTGCACTAAAAGACAGTGATGTTCAAGGCGAAAACTGGTTTGACATTTCTAAGTTAGTTGTTATTTGTCGCTTTTCTTTTCTCACACTGTATGTGAGTAAAAGATAGCAATGGTTTAATTTTGATTTAGTGACCGTACAAATGAGTAGGCGCCTAAAAGTAAATAATAAGGAGATAATTCAAATCAAAGTGTATGAGAGTGGTTTGTTTAACTCGCAATATTGTCTTAAAAAAAGCTGCGTCAATCAATATACTATATTACTTCTTTTAGGACACGCATCTTCGACGTAGTTTCTCGTAAATGACTTTCCCGAATTTTTCAAGGCATTGAAAATTGTCATGGCCAGGTCACTGTTATTGTAATGTAAACAAAACTAATATACTCACAAAATATTAATTTATTATTACAAATTAAGTTGAACAGGACTTGGCTCCTATGCGATCTCAAAACTTTTTACGATGGAAGAATTGCGTAGAGAGACTTGGCTCTTTTTACATTGAATGTTTTTGGTGGGATACTGTTTTCACGTTCTTTTTCTCCCTTCATAATCTCTTCAAACAAGCAATATCGCAGTTACCAACATACTTCATAAGTTTCAATTTTAACATAACTGAAATACCTCTTTGAGTTATTTTACCAAACAACGGTGGGCTACTGGCGGTGTTCCAAAGCCTTGTTCCAACATATCTTCAAACAATACCAACAGATTTACCTCTCTCGAAACCTCTATTTCAAAGGTATAAAGTCTATTCTCCAGTATTTTAGGTGTAAAGGTAAGTTGGTGGAAGTAATTTACGAACGCGCGGCTCTCCAGTCGATGTGCTGTTGAAGAGATGTGTTCCCTAGTTTAAGTTTATTGACGTTTTAGTATCGTATAAGTTGGGCAATTGAATTGTTCGGAGTCGTAAAGGTTTACATGTCCACCAGCTGACGTGAATAAGAGAAGACGTCTCTTGGAAATAACTCAATTCCTATACCATTATACGCACACATCTCTTGATAATATAGAATCCTTTACACTTACAGCAAAAAAACATACTTACTGTCTCTCCCCAATATTCCCACGCTTTGTCTTCGGCGTGGGCTGAAGAAATTACAGTTTTTGACCGCGTAAAAAATAATTGGCCTTACCATACAATATTATCATCAACTGCCCCATCAACCTTCAATTATGGATACCTATTTCGTCCTTTTTCGATCTTGCTCTTAGTACCTTAACCTCTACTATTGCATGCTTGCTAATTTCTGAAATCCTCTGACCATCGAATTAGAAGTAAAATATATAAGCAGTAATCTTTTAAAGGCATACCTACTTGCTTCAGAATTGCCATCCACTAATGTAGAACTTGTGGTTTGACATAAATATTCGTCAGTGCGAACTGAATTTGGAAAGAGAACAAAGTGATTAGGCAGTGTGCCAATCAGTTCATAATTTCCCCCATATTTTCCGAAGCATTTCCATAAAATCTATAGCAAGGAAAGTTAATTTCCTCATCTTGGTTTTTGTTCCTAATTGCTTTGGTTAGTGAGCTCTAGCTCGCAGTTCGGTCACGATAGCTAATCACTACGAAGACTTTTACACACTTACAGACTGCAGGCATTACACTGATAAGACAGCCTACCCAATTCGTAACTGTAGTCGGTAATTGAGTGCACTAATGTTGTCACAAATGGTACCACGTAAACGCGCTTATCTCTTAACTTTATAATTAGGGTTCCGCAAAACATGAAAAACCCTTGATCCTAAAACACGCGGAAGAAAGTCACCGGGGACAGCTAGTCTAATATAAAATTAGAAAGAAAAAATATTTATTTTGGTCACACAAAAAAAAACATTTTTACTACTAAAAATGTTTTTTTTTGTGTCTTGATCCTTTTCTAGAGTTAAAACTAACTCTATACCAAATGTCATCAAAATCGGTTGTGTGGTTTAGCCGTAAAAGCGTAACTGTCAAACAGACAGATTACTTTCGCATTTAAAATATTAGTACTTTACATTATTCTTTACTCCATCCTTTTTATTGCTAGTTATACAAGTATGTATATTATACTGGGAAGTATCTCCAAGGACGCAATGTTTTTCATTATGTTACAAATACAGGCTGGCAATGCGACGTATCAAGCCATATAAAAAATAAACAAAACAAATTATTATTTACTAGCTGCCCCCCGCGACTTTGTCCGCGTGTTTTAGTTTCAACGGTGTTTCATTTTTGCAACATTTTTCATTTATGCTCCGCTCTTTTTGGTCGCAGCGTAATGTTATATAGCTTATAGCCTTCCTCAATAAATAGGCTATCCAACACTATAAAATATTTTCAAATCAGTCCAGTAGTTCCTGAGATTAGCGCGTTCAAACCAATAAACAAAGAAACTCTTCAGCTTTATAGATTTTTATTATTTATTTATTAATATAATTCTGCATACTAAAGAACTGTACTAAATCACACCTGATTAACCATAATTTGGTGTAAAATGTCCAAATCCCAGAGCCATAATTTATAATCCTGGGAGAATGCAATTTATATGATCCCCGCAAAATATATAACGACATAATGAATACCAAATTTATGAAGCGCGAAAGCTGTAATGTAAGAGCGGTTTGGTGGATAACGACAGTTAATAATGGCCCATAAAAAGATTGGCTATAGCCAAGACATTTACTGAGGATCAGAAAATATTAACATTTATAACCTTCTTACGAATTATAGAAAATATGGGTTGTCAGCCAAAAAATAGCGATTCTCAGAAGATTTTTATTTAAACCAAGAACAAAAGGTTAGATTAAGAGGAATCTTGAAACCTGCACTGACTGCCCAATATTATGTTGCGTAAAGAGTACCTAAGAGTAGATTTCATTGGTCTTTAAATATTTGGAATTTACTGTGGGTGATTACATCCTTACAATGATATTTTGTTTAGCACAAAAAACTTTTTTCCTTCCTCTGAATTTAAGGTCTAACGTACGTCGTGAACCTTAGACTAAGCACAAAGAACGTTTTAATCCAAGCCGCTCTAGCAGTAAGAACACAAGAAATTATTATTTCACAATATACTACGTGATGCCAAAGTAATTATTTTAACCAAACGGATATACTTGTTACTTAATAATAAAGTTTACCATACTCTAGATCATACTCCAGAACCGTCACGTTTTTCGGATCATCCTCATCGATTGGCGTCGGGAACGCATCATCGTCATTAGAACGCCTCTTCCCTATAAGTTTCGCAATCTCAGGATGAGCACGCAGTAACATTTTCATCCTCTCCGTGTTAAGTGTACCGTTAACTATAATATCTCTGAAGGTATCGTTAGACATGAAATTTTGATTAACGTTTTGGATTTCGTCCAGTCTCTTCAGCAGATCAGTGTCGATCTTAACCACTTCGTGCTCGTGAACGCTGACAACAGCCTTGCGGTCTTTCTTGTATTGTTTCTTCAGCGTTTCTATGAACTTCTTTAAATCTTTAGTCTTCTTCTTTCGCTGCGCCGTTCCGTTACTCCAAGCTCTGGTCAATATCTTCCTAATCTCTTGCACTATTCTCCTGATACTCTTCGCGATGTCACGCTTTCGTTTTTTTCTCTCCCTCCTTCGTTTACTTCTTTCATGTTTCCGTCTCTTCCTCTCCTCTTCTTCAGAGTTTCCTATAGCATTTTTCTCGTTAGAGTCCGTTGAGAAACTGCTGTCTTCAAATGATAAATCTAGACCTTGGTACATGTCATAGTTGCTCAGTAGAACGGCGCAGCAAACGTAGTGTGTTCTCCCGCAGAAGTAATCTCCGCGGTAAATGCGAAACTCGGCGTCGCACTCGGCAGCAAGCATGCACGTGCCCCATGGCATGTCGTGCTGGTTTGGATCTCCACATGGAACGCCCCATGGTCCTTAAAACAATTCAGATACGGATTAACTTCTTCATTACCAATTAAGATTACAACATTATAAGGTACTGGATGTATGGAACATCATTCAAATGTAATTTACCTTTTTGGATTTTGTACGAAATACATTTATAATGATATACTTACTGGCCGCCGCCATGTTGGCCACGTCACCACGTGGCTGTGTGGAGTTCAGAGCATCGAACTTCTTTTGCATCCATTGTTCATCCCAGTCATCCAACCAGAACTTCATTTCCAAGCTGGAGCTCTCACTATCGGTGGAAACAATTGCCTTCCTTCTATACGATTTTTGATGAGACCTTCGCTGAGACCTTCGCTTCAGTTCATTCAGTACAGGATCCATGTGGAAATATTCCCTACCAATTTTCTTGTCCAAACTTTCAGTTAGTTTCGACGAAGGCATGTCACGACCAATATTTAAGTCTTCCTCGTGAGTTCGGACATTTTTTAAGATGCTAGCTTTATTTTGAGCAGATTTCGCATCTCTCGCATCCTCTTTTTGTTTCTGCTGGAAGTATCTTAGCGATCCTCGTCGTTCAGGCGCACTATTCTCTCTAGTTTTTTGCAACAATGAAAGAACATTATTTTTTAAACTCGAGTATACAGATGCTTGTATTACGTTAAGAGAAATTACTAAAATTGTTATGTAAAAATACTTCATTTTATTTCGTCATGTCTCACAACATGTTTTTCCTTAAAAATATTCTGTAAAGAACGGCAAACAGTTAACATTTTATCGTGATAGATTGAAATAAATATTGAAAACATAAAATATTTATGAGTCCAGAGAATATTAATGTGTTTATGTAAGATTTCAGTAATTTTTTTTCCTAATATTATTTAATGTCGGTCGATAAGTTAACATTAAAGTTAAATCCCACCAAAAACATTTTCATTATTATTTTTTTAAGAGATTTTCACAATTAGCCTGACAGGCTTTGACTGCATCATCGGACTTTAACATTTTGATGCTTGCCAGACGCAAATAAATACCTTTTGAAAAAAACTTGAAACACTTAAGTGCTTATAAAATTTGATTTTGCCCTCGATTTCCCTGGGATCCCATCATCAGATCCTGGTTTCCTTATCATGTTACCACCCTTGAAACTTCAACATTTTAACAAAAAAAAAAAAAGAGAACATTTTTTCTACCGCACAATTAAGTTGGTTTTTGGAGAATTAACCGTGACGATCAGCAAACTTATACGGAACCCGGAACCCTCGGAGCGCGAGTCAGACTCGTAGTCGTCCGGTTTTTAGTATCTTATCAAATCATATCGATTTGAAACACTTTTGCGATATTTGATGTGAAGGTTTTCAACGCGAGGAAAAAATAAAATGCTTGGCAGTTCGACATTTCCTCTTATGGTATCCAGTTAGGAAATGTCAAATCCAGCGAGATAGAAAAATATTTTTATACGACTTGTAAAAGTGATAGTTTTTTATCCTAGACACAAAATAAATAAACAAATAATAATAAATAAATAAATGTGGGCCAACAACACACACATTGCTCTGAACTTTAAGTAAGTAGCTAAAGTACTTGTGTTATGATAATATCAGAGACAACGTAGATGCCACAAACACCCAGACACGAGACAATGTAGAAAAGTGGTTTTCTACATTGACCAGTCCGGGGATCGAATCCGGGATTTCTTCGCAGGCGACACGTTGAAAACCGGTGTGTACACCACTCGACCACGAAGGTCGTCAATAATGATACAGTAAATGATTTCATTTCATTTAATTTATGGCATATTTATGCAACCCAATGTTTTATTATATAAAACGCCAACATCTCTGCCACAGGTATCGTTGTACATTTTACGGTGTCTTCCTCTTTGTATTTCGTTCACGTGGCACCCCTTGGTATACTAAGGCTGGGGGTATGAAGTAAGCGATACAGTTACATAATAAATGTACCTGATTTCATAAGAAACTGCAACAAATTTCACTAAGAATAATCAATGTATAGTCCCTTAAATGTTAATATTAAAAAAAATTATAGGCCTATTTGATTTTTCGTGTAAAATCACAATCGACGTGGAAGTTAAGTTATTACATGTTTGGTTCTTATGCTTTGCTCATTTTAGCATAAACTAGCCACACATCACGTGTACTTATCAGTAACCATTTGGTTAAACTTACATAAAATGCGTATAATTTATTTAAATTTATATTCGGGTGACATTGACTGCCTTCTATCAAAGGCACGTCAAAACATAATAATTTATTAAGGCTACTAAGATCTTTTCTAAAAATATAACCTTTCTCTTAATACCTTGACATCGATACAAATCTATTTGTCGCTCAAAACATAAGCGCTGTCCACACATTTCTGGGTGCTGTCACACGACAGGGACGGAGAAAAATCGGTTATATACGATTTGTACGAAATCTTTCACACATCTTATTATCAGGGGGTCCGGATCGTCAGTGTCCCGGAGCACGCCCGGGCGCATGGACGTCCCTGACAGTGCTATCCGATTTCCTGACAGTCCTATCTCCTAGGAAGCCATTTTGTGTAAGAGCAAGTGCATTTACTGCCTGCTGATGCTGATAGTCTTCTAGATGATCTGCTTCTTCTTCCTTATCTAGAGCTATTGGAATCATTCCCAATTCAATCAGCCACCGAAACAGACTACACTGATACCTATTTCCCTGATATGTGTCAACATGTGTGACGGATGGCTCGTCCCTGACGGGAACACTGAAACGAACAATTAGGAACTCGGATAGCACTGTCCCGGATGTGTGGATAGCGCTTTACACCGCTTAACAATTAGTTTAATACCCGCCGACCACCTCTTAAGTGAACCTGCATATTATTGTCTGCTATAGATGCAAGGGTCATCAATCAATAATAATGATGAATTTCTTGTAATTTATAGATACCAAATCTGTTTCCGTTTAAAATTCGGAAGTGAGTGATTATTCTTTGGATGTTCTCAGGACTATCCGATTATTTAAAAAAAAACATTGCTTTTATCATTTTCCCCTTAATTCACTATTGAACAAAACACTTATTTGCTTTATGGTTTCAAACAAGGCGACGTGTTGTCCATTAATATGTTTACATATACATTATACGTATAATATTTGTTATATATTTAATACACAATATTTAATAGAATAATTTATCTTAACATTAAACAAAAATATATCGACGTCACTCAAAAGGCTGCCACGTTGAAGTGGAAATGGGCTGGACACGTCTGTCGCATGCCAATAAACCAATGGGCTAAAATTGTCACCGAATGGTCCCCCACAAACAGTAAGCGTGAGCGAGGCAGACCCAGGCGGAGATGGCGGGATGACTTAGATTCGTTTTTATCAAACTGGTCTACCGCAGCTCTTGAGAGAGACAAGTGGAAGAAGAGTGGCGAGACCTTTGCCCAGCAGTGGGACATTTTAGGCTAATAATAATAATTGACTGCATGGATAGCCGAGTGGTATAGGTCACCACGCAAATCACCGCAGTCCGCGACGTGCTGCGGGTTCGATCCCCACATGGGACAAGCATTTGTGTGATCCACAAATGCTTGTTCTAAGTCTGGGTGTTCTTTGTGCATGGGATTTTAATGTTTGCGAAACCCCCGCGACACAAGGATTAAATTCCTTAGTGCGGGAGTCGTTTTTTGAAGAAAAGAAAAGGTTGTACTGCATTTTCTTACAAGTTAACTTATAATTAAACACTTATATTAACTAATATCAGAATTCGCTTTTAAGTAACCAAATTATTTTCGTAAGATGTACAATTTTAGCATGCGCATTTTCTTAGCTTATTTAGTGGCTCGAACAGACGAAAAAAGAATAACTTTAATAGTTACAAAATAAATAAATAATTAATCTTAAAAAAATCACTCATATTAATTAAACCGCTTCGACCCTGTGTACAAGGCCAGATAAGGCGATAGCGCTAATCAGAGCGGCGCCTAGGGAATGCGCTCCTTCCTAACACCTTCCAACCATATCTTAATAATAGTTATTAAAAGGGATTGAAAAAAACTGCTCAGACTTTTTTGCATGTTTAGCATTTCATAGGGACCACCCTAGAGATCATGGAACGCAGGTAAAACTGTCGTCTATTAATAAGAGAATTACAAACACTCATGTTTGCAGTTTACGCCATATTTATATGTATATACTAGACGCGCCACGCGGTTTCACCCGCGTGTTGATAAAAAAATGTGATAATGATGATAATAAAAAGTATCCTACGTGTTAATCCAATTAATAAACTATCTATGTATCAAATTTCAATTTCAAACTTCATCACCATATAGTTGAAACAGATAAGAATCTTACACCACTTAATTTACAAAATAGGAATAGTCAAATATATGAACTACACACAACTATGCAGCATGTACTCACAACATGGGCCTCAAAAGCCTTACATGGAAGACATCGAGCCTGTTCAGACCAACAACACGTCGATAAAGATAAATCGAACGAATGGCTTAAACGTGGTGAATTGTTCCCAGAGACCGAAGGGTTCATGCTTGCGATTCAGAACCAAATAATAGCCACTCGTAACTACAGGAAATATATAATAAAGGACCCTAACCTGCCAACTGACTTATGTAGACAATGTAACGTAGCTCCTGAAACCATTCAACACATCACAGGGGCCTGCAAATCGCTAGCACAATCAGACTATAAATACCGGCACAACCAAGTGGCTGCGATTATACACCAACACTTAGCACACACTAATAAACTTATTACAGAAATGCAACCTTATTACAAATATAAACCTCAAACCATTGTAGAAAACCGGAATCACATAATATATTGGGATAGAACCATAATAACGGATAAAACGATTCACTACAATAGGCCAGATATTACTGTTCATGATAAAATTAATAAGACCGTTTATCTCATAGATATAGCTATTCCCAATTCACACAACCTTCAAGTGACAATCTCTGAAAAGCTAAGTAAATATCAGGACTTAGCCATCAAAATTAAAACACAGTGGGATGCACAAACTGTTCACATTGTTCCAACAGTACTATCATCCACTGGAGTTATACCAAAGGCATTGGTACAGAGTCTGGACATTACACATGCCTACATATTATATACTCCACATGCTTCAAAAAGCTACCAGTAACACCAGTCGTATCACCCGAAAATTTTTAACATTATCTAAGCTATCTTCTGCTTATAGTATTTTATTATTTTATTTTCGCTTGCACGCTTGGTTCACGCCCGCGTGTTAGTGTATTCACCCTCTTTTAAAGTGAAACAAATAAATATAAAAAAATAATAATAATAATAATAATATATTTATTTGCTTGAAAAACATGGTATAAAAGGTCTTACAATATTTGGATTAGAACAAACATGTTTCGCTAAGATTAAACATAGCATGCAAATTTTTATAAAACAAAACAGAAGGAAGCAAAAAATAATAGTATGAATAAAAATAAAATGTTATTTCTTTTCTAGGAATTCTTTCATACTTTAAAAGTTATTTTCATTCAGCCAATCATGTAGTTTAGACTTGAATGAACACTTGTGTTTAACATTTTAAGAGTGCTAGGTAATTTATTATAGATACGCACACCCATAGCTAAGCAGCTATTGTTATATTTTGTGAGCCTAGGAGCATCGCTTAGTACAAGCCTGTGCGGATCTCGCCTATTTCGAGGATTTATACATCATTTGCTGTTTTAAATATTTTTTCGTGTTTCCATATAAACATGCATATTTCATATATATAAAGACTTGGGTAACAAACCAAGTTTTTTAAATATTGGTTGACAGGACTCGTCTGGTTGAAGCCCATATATCGCTCTAATGCATTTTTTTTTGAGCAATAAATACTCTATTTTTTTCAGTACTGTTGCCCCACATTATAAGTCCATACCGTAGTATAGATTCAACATACGCGTGGTAAGATAACATAGCTGTTTTTTAGTTCGTCACGTTTTTTACTTGTTTGAGCGCATATACAAGTATTATTCTAAAATAAATCTATTTATTGTGTTAAAGACATTTTCTGTGTCCATTTTTCAGTTTAAATCTTCATCTATACTAACTCCTAGGAACTTAGTGTGTGTTACAGATTTCATTTTGGGTATATTTAATTCGAAATTGTATTTATAATTATTACATTTATTAAATTGTATATATTCAGATTTATCAAGATTAATTTTCAAATTGTTTGTGTTAAGCCAGTTAATTAAGGTGTCAATTGTATTATTTATGTCAGTTTCATGGTCTTTAATTGTATTATATTTTTTGTTGGACGTCACAATAATAGAGATATCATCAGCGAATAATATGCATTTGTGATTTGTTATTTTAGTTATGTCATTTATGTAAAGTAAGAATAAGATTGGCCCCAGTATGCTTCCTTGTGGAACACCGCATCTATTATGTTTGTATTCAGATGAGTATTGTGTGTCATCTTTATTTTCATTAATTTTTGATATAGTTACACATTGTTGCCTGTTACCAAGGCATGACGTTATCTACTGTAAGGTTGGCCCCCTAATCCCAATAGTCTCTTATTTTCGTAGCAGTTAGTCGTGAGAAACTTGGTCGAATGCTTTGGACAAATCAAAGAATAAACCTGTTGTTAGATGTTTATCATTGATATTACTTAGTATAGCTTTTGTGAGACCATAGATTGCCAATGTTGTGGACTTATCTTTCTGAAAGCCATACTGTTCATTTGTTATAATATTAAATTTATTACAAAAATCAATTAACCTCTATGCATGCACTTTTCATATATTGGTATTAGTGTAATAGGGCGATAGTTGTTGATATCGCATTTTTCACCTTTTTTATATAGAGGATTTAAAGTACCTACCTACCTATATAAATTTACGTGATTATTACACGGACCGAAATCTATTCTAAGATGCCCAACCAACGAATAGGTAATAGGTAGTATTAAAAGGAAACGATTGATTCTATATATTATCATTAGATTATATTCGACGTTACATTTGCAATACTTTTAAACGCCATATAGATAATTTTAC
Organism: Diachrysia chrysitis; assembly: GCA_932294365.1. Taxonomy (NCBI): domain Eukaryota; kingdom Metazoa; phylum Arthropoda; class Insecta; order Lepidoptera; family Noctuidae; genus Diachrysia; species Diachrysia chrysitis. The sequence goes on from OW028661.1 coordinate 9,953,725, forward strand.
AATTATACAATTTTAGACACGGTTCAACGAAAGTCGCGCGCACCGCCATGATTCCTTTTTTTGACCATAGACCAATGCCTCTTTTGCCATTAGTGATGTCAATATAGTCTCTAGTGTAAGTAAGACTTCATTGTTATATTTTATTATAATTCTCAATCAAACAGACATAAATTCTAAATATGTAAAAAATTGGATATAATTATTATAAGAAGCAGATCACCTAGAAGATTATCAGCATCAGGCAGTAAATGCACTTGCTCTTGCGCAAAATATCGTCCACGGAGATAGAAATCGGATAGCACTGTCAGGACGTCCAGGCGACCGGGCGTTCTCCGGGACACTGACGATTCTCATTCTCTCGTGTCTGGGTGTTTGTGGTATCTACGTTGTCTCTGATATTACCATAACACAAGTGCTTTAGCTACTTACTTAAAGTTCGGAGCAATGTGTGTGTTGTTCGCGCTCTAAGGGTTCCGTACAAAGTTGACTGATCGTGACGGTTAATGCTCCAAAAAAACTTAACTGTGCGTTTGGTAAAATGTTCTGTCATACATCGATGTATGACACTATTAAATATCCAACTGTAAGTACAAGTTTGTAATCGCAAAACCGACTTTATTAAAGAGAGACTCTCTCAGTGATTTGTGGTTCAGTTTGTAAACACACCCGGAGCAAAAGCAAATGGATTTTTTTGTTTCAATTCCTATTTAAACTGAACTGAAATTTAACATGAATATGGCTTTCCGTATAAATATGTATGGAGTAAGCAGCGTAACAACTTCTGTAATGTTCATCAAAGAAAAAACAACATGAATTACAAATTATGAAGAGAAGTAATTATTCATCATAAAACAAGAAATGTTTTACATTAAATAATATTAGGAAAAATTTTACTGAAATCTTACATATACACTTTAATATTCTCCGGACTCATAAATATTTTATGTTTTCAATATTTATTTTAATCTATCACGATAAAATGTTTGCCGTTCTTTACAGAATATCTTTAAGGAAAAACATGTTGTGAGACATGACGAAATAAAATGAAGTATTTTTACTTAACAATTTTGGTAATTTCTCTTAACGTAATACAAGCATCTATATACTCGAGTTTAAAAAATAATGTTCTTTCATTGTTGCAAAAAACTGGAGCAAAAAGTGCGCCTGTACAACGAGGATCAGTAAGATACTTCCAGCAGAAACAAAAAGAGGATGCGAGAGATGCGAAATCTGCTCAAAATAAAGCTAGCATCTTAAAAAATGTCCGAACTCACGAGGAAGACTTAAATATTGGTCGTGACATGCCTTCGTCGAAACTAACTGAAAGTTTGGACAAGAAAATTGGTAGGGAATATTTCCACATGGATCCTGTACTGAATGAACTGAAGCGAAGGTCTCAGCGAAGGTCTCATCGAAAATCTTATAGAAGGAAGGGTAGTTCCAGCAATAATGACGACAGCTCCAGCTTGGAAATGAAGTTATGGATGGATGAGTGGGATGAAAAATGGATGCAAAAGAAGTTCGAGGCTTTAAACTCCACACAGCCACGTGGTGACGTGGTCAACATGGTGGCTGCCAGTAAGTATATCATTATAAATGTATTTCGTACAAAATCCAAAAAGGTAAATTACATTTGAATTTGATGTTCCGTACATCCATTACCTTTTAATGTTGTAATCTTAATTGGTAATGAAGAAGTTAATCCGTATCTGAATTGTTTTAAGGACCATGGGGCGTTCCATGTGGAGATCCAAACCAGCACGACATGCCATGGGGCACGTGCATGCTTGCTGCAGAGTGCGACGCCGAGTATCGCATTTACCGCGGAGATTACTTCTGCGGGAGAACACAATACATTTGCTGCGCTCTTCTACTGACCAACTATGACATGTACCAAGGTCTAGATATATCGTTTCAAGACAGCAGTTTCTCAACGGACTCTAACGAGAAAAATGCTAAAGGAGACTCCGCAGAAAATGAGAGGAAGAAACGGAAAGCTGAAAAAAATAAACGAAAGAGGGGTAGAGCAAAACGAAAGCGTGACATCAAGAAGAGTATCAAGAAAATAGTGCAAGAGATTAGAAAGATATTGAACAGAGCTTGGAGAAACGGAACGGCACAGAGAAAGAAGAAGACTAAAGAGTTAAAGAAGTTCATAGAAATGCTGAAGAAACAATACAGGAAAGACCGCAAGTCTGTTGTCAGCGTTCACGAGTTCGAAATGGTTAAGATCGACACTGATCTGCAGAAGAGACTGGACCAAATCCAAAGCGTTAATCAAAAATTCATGGCTAACGATACCTTCAGAGATATTATAATTAACGGTACAGTTAACACGGAGAAATTGAGATTGTTACTGCGTACTTATCCTGAGCTTGCGAAACTTATAGAGCAGAGGCGTGCTAATGACGATGATGTGTTCGCGACGCAAATCGATGAGGATGATCCGAAAAACGTGACGGTTCTGGAGTATGATCTCGAGTATGGTAAACTTTATTATTGAGTAATACATATATCCGTTTGGTAAAAATCATTTCCTTGGTATATAAATAAATAATTCCTTGTCTTTTGACTGCTTGAGCGTCTTGGATTACAGTTTTTTTTTGTGCTTAATCTAAGGTTCAGAACGTACCTCATACCTTAAATTCAGAGGAAACAATAAAGTTTTTTGCCCTAAACATATATCATTGTAAGGATCGACCGACAGTAACTTCCAAATATCTATCGACTAATTAAATCTACGCTTAACTACTTTTTAATCCAACATTATATCGGACGGTCAGTGTAGTTTTCAAGATTCTTCTTAATCTAACCATATTTTCTAGGTTTAAGTAAGTCCGGAGGAACGCTATTTTTTAGCTGACTACCAGTACTTTCTATAATTCGTAATATAATAAAGCAGTTAATATTTCCTGATCCTCAGTGAATTCTTTTTATGGGCCATTATTAACTGTCGTTATCCACCAAACGGCTCTTACTTTACAGCTTTCGCGCTTCATAAATTTGGTATTCATTATGTCGTTATATATTTTGCGGGGATCATATAAATTGCATTCTCCCAGGATTATAAATTCTGGCTTTGGGATTTGGACATTTTAACAATAAATTGTGAGTAATCAGGGGTGATTTAGGGCCGTTGTCGTGATGTAGGATAACATAAAAAATTGTTTCGTTTATTTTTAATATGGCCACGTCGCCAGCCTGTATTTGTAACACAGTCAAATAAATTGCGAACAATGTAAAGCACTTCGTATACCACAAAGATTGCTTATTTATGCTTATATTATAAATGCGAAAGTAATCTGTCTGTTCGACGGTTACTCTTTCACGGCTAAACCACACCACCGATTTAAATGAAATTTGGTATGGAGTTAGTTCTAACTCTAAAAAAAACATAGGCTACTTTTTCCCGCGATAACCGACATCCAATCGGGCAGAGCCCTGGGCAAAAGCCAGCTATAAAAGATACTCTTTTGTTAATTTGTGCTTATAACGATCTTAATAATGGCATATCTTTGGCCGTGAGTAAAGTCATAACTTCAATGCTAAATTCCTATTTTGTTGCTTGACCAATACTTTAACATTGTAAAGAAACATTTTTTTCTTTTTTATTACTACACACAAAAATAAAATACGCAAAACAAAAAAAAATACTTTTAAGAATATATTTTTTTTACCAGAATAGGCACACCGACTTCTGGTGATAAATCTTTTTAATTTTGTATTAGATAGGTACCTACTACAAGACATACATTACTCAACTACCGACTACAGTTACAAATTAGGTAAGCTGTCTTATGAGTATAATGCCTGCAGTCTGTAAGCGTGTAAAAGTATTCGCAGTGATTAGCTATCGTGACCGAACTGCGAGCTGGAGCTCACTTACCAAAGCAATTAGGAACAAAAAACAAGATGAGGAAGTGAACTTTCCTTGCTATAGATTTTATGGAAATGCTTCAGAAAATATGGGGGAAATTATGACCTGATTGGCACAATGCCTAATCACTTTGTTCTCTTCTCAAATTCAGTTCGCACTGACGAATATTTATGTAAACCACGAGTTCTACATTAGTGGATGGCAATTCTGAAGCAAGTAGGTATGCCTTTAAAAGATTACTGCTTATATATTTTACTACCAATTCGATGGTTAGAGGATTTCAGAAATTAGCAAGCATGCAATAGTAAACGTTTAGGCACTAAGAACAGGATCGAAAGGTTATAAATATGAATCCATAAGTGAAGATGCAGAAGATGTGAAGAGCAGTTGATGATCATTTTGTATTGTAATGCCAATTGCTTGTTTTTTTTTCGGGGAAAAAACGATTTGGAAAATTGTTAATTTTTTTTGCTTGTTGTGCTGATCTGGGAAACGTTATTGTGGTTCGCGTGTGTTATTGTATTTATCTGTTGGTCTGCTAGTGTTATACCAATATTGGCGAAGAATTTATTAACAGAATTTATCGAAAATTTACTATCTTTATCTGAGCTAGACAAAAGGTCAAGACAAGGAGATTTGGAGCATTTCTTATTGATAATCGTGTTTATTATTTTCCAAGTTTCTTTAGGGTTGTTTTTTGAATTCTGTAACTCATTCTTTTCATAGTTGTTTTTTAATCGGCTCAAAAGTTTGTTACAAAAATTGCGGTATCGAATGTAGGTAATTTTTAAGATGTAATTATCTGGTGACTTTTTGTGACTGATATGCATCTTGTCTCTATTTCTTATGCAACGCAGAAGCCCCGGTGTTATCCAGGGCTTAATAATACGGGATTTAGATGAGACTTGACGAACTTTTGTGTGTTTATGAATTATACTTATAATTTTATTAATCAGATATTCAGTGGCATAATTAGGATTCGTCATTGAGAAGATAGACCCAAAATCTGTATCCATAATGTCTGATACCACTTTATTGACGTCTGTTTTGGTGAAAGTCTTAAGGTGCATGATTGGCTTAACATTTTTTATGCAGACTAGGACTGGTGCATGGTCAGTAATATGACTTGCTAAAATAAAGGAAACAACTGAGGTAGAAACTTTAGTGAACACATGATCGAGACAATTATTATCCCTGGTGGGTCGGGTAAACACCGGAAGTAGTCCATGCGATGCAGTTATATTCATGTAATCGTTATAATGTGGATCATTATTTGTTGGGCTGATATTAATGTTAATGTCGCCCAGAACGAGGATATTTTTATACGAGGCTACAGACTCTTACGCATTGTTTAAGCTGTTTATAAAATTGTCTACTTGCCGAAATGACGGTGGTCGATACAGAGCTATTATTATAGTGTCGGTATTGATTTTAATCATTAGACAGTTTGCATCAACAAATTGTGGATACGTTGTGTTGTATGTCTGATCTAATGTAAGCTACGAGTCCATCATTTTGGTTGTGTGTTTTTTTGTGTACAATATACTGAGTAGTCCTGTAGTGATGGGATGTTAACAACTTTGCTCAACCAGCACTCAGAGAGAACGAATACGTCACACTTTATTTGCAGAGAGGACAGCAGTACTAATAAACCACTAAAGTTCTTATTAATGCTGCGGATGTTAAGGTGCAAAACATTAGACAAGCAGATATCTTTATCCATAATCTGGACACATTGGTCAGGAAAACAGTTGAAGCATTCGTGTTGGCCATATGAATCCAAATTTTCAAAAATTTCATGAATATTATTCATTTTAAAATCGATCCAGGCATCAATATATTTCCATTATTAAAGTGAGACATAAATATATTCTTTCTAATTTTTGGAGTACTTTTGTGAAATGTCTTAAGCAAATGTTGTTTACAGGATTTGATTGTATATGTGTTATGTATAGGAAGGCTTATGATATATTGTATTGTATGATGTGTATATTTGTAGGAAGGTATTTGTATAGTGTGTGAGTGTGTTAAATGTTTGAGATTAGCTAAAGCGCAACAATGACAAAAATTACAAAAAGAAAATAACTTAGGATATAGAACGTTATAAGTATTTAAGATTAAACATAACAACAATACTAGTTTATACATTCTGAGTTTCTGGTATTTGTAATAAGCTCCGAAAACAATCAGTTGAGAAGATACGGACAGGTTTATCCCCCTCTTTTTTCCTCAGATTTTTTTTTCCATTCGATGTCCAAGAGTACTGAAATTCATTCGCTTTTGCAAATTAGCGCGTTTCGGAGAAAAGTTGTCTTACAGTGGGAGGGAGGCGATCTGTAATGTAGATAGGAAATCTAGATTCATTGAGCCCTATATGTGTACTATTTAGTTTCTCCGAGACTGGTTTGGTTGTTGAAGTTTTTTACTGCCTGTAGTATACAATTTATTGTAGTAAATGTTTGGAATTCTACGATAATTTGTTTTGTGGGACCCTCTTTATTTCGGGTTCGGTACAGGTCTCGTATCGATGAAGGTTCCAGTTGCATATCTAAAGATTTTGAAATATCTACCACCAGTTCAGATAAATCCTCGGATGTTTCGTTTTTATCTGGTGGTAAATTTCTTATCTCGATTACTGCTGACCGCTGGCTATCTATCATGTCACCAATCTGTTTCTCGAGTCTATCTATATACGTGCGCTGTTCAGCCCTTTCATCTTCCAGTCTCACTATTTTTGTTCTTATTTCCTCGTATTTGACGTTCATCAAACTTACTGATTCATCTATTTCCGTTTTAATTTGTTCAAGCTTTTCATTTTGTTTTTTTAATTCAGCTATTTCTGAAGTTATTTTCCTTGTGAAGTTATTCAATATTATCTCTTAATCCGATTTCCACTTGGAGAGCATTATCCTAATTTCTTCTTTAAAAGTGCTAAACTCACTTTGAGGGCTGGACTCTGGTCGAGGACGTTTGGATTAAACTATCAAACTTAAGCTTGAAAAATCTTCGAATCCCGTTGTTTATGTTTTTGTTAGGTATAAGAAAGTGTGTTGACTTCGTTGGAAAAGCAAAATCGATAGAAAGACACGTGTAAGTGAACAACGTAAATTCTAGTCCGTCTATAGTTTAGAAGGCCGCGCAGTTTATATTTACGACATCTCGCTCGAAGGAATTTAGTGAATATAGGTATACGAGTTTCTATTCACATGAAGTTTTTTGGATATATACCCCACTAGCTGTCCCCCGCGACTTTGTCCGCGTATTTTAGTTTAAATGGTTTTTCATTTTTGCAACATTTTTCATTTATGCTCCGCTCCTTTTGGTCGCAGCGTAATGTTATATAGCTTATAGCCTTCCTCAATAAATGGGCTATCCAACACTGAAAGAAGTTTTAAAATTTTTTAATCAATATATACTTATAATAAATCTGTAGAGGTCAATTTTGTACATCAAATATATTTTCAAAATAACTATCAGGGGGTGATTAGTGAGCGATACTGATGCCAAAAATGCAACCAGTAAAATTTTTGTCTGTCTGTCTGTCTGTCTGTCTGTTTGTTCCTTATAGAAACAAAAACTACTCGACGGATTTTAACGAAACTTGGTACAATTATTCTTCATACTTCTGGAGAGGTTATAGTATACTTTTCATCACGCTACAATCAATAGGAGCAGAGCAGTGAAGGGAAATGTTTGAAAAACGGGAGAAGTTACTCCATTTTTTAAGCTTCCGTCGCGTATGCAGCCTTAATGGGTAAAGCAACATAGAAATCATGTATGACGAAAATGTTCTACATAAAATTATCTAAAAAATATCCCACCACAGCATATCTACATGTCTATCTTTTATGGTTGACTCACAATAACACGTGTAACTCCCGATAGCTTAGCAGTTCGGAGCTTTCTGATTATATTTGTTTACTCTTACGTTTATAATACTGTCACTCATCCCTAAATAAAAAAAAGTTAACATTATCACCTATTCAATAAAAAAAGAATCATAGAAATCGGTATAGAAACACCAAACTTATACATGAAATACGATAATAAACCATAGCGCCGTCGCGCGTGAATACTGAATCATGCTACAAGGATTAGAGTAGATCTCGGTGTCAGTTGTTTCTCGCATGGTCAGTTATATGTCGCTCTTTCCCGGCTTAGTAGTTCTAGAAATCTTTATGTTCACAAGCCGGACGGGTCAACTTTCAACATAGTTTACCCGGAAGCTTTGCGCTGAAGTATTTTCGTTCTACAGGTACTTAAGCCTCATGTGAAAGTGATCTAAACAATATAACCAATACATTAACTTAATAACATACAAGGAGTTACACGCTGATGGAGTCGCGGGCACAGCTATTAATAATAATATTCTGCGGTTCGTTATTGAGATATTTTTCAACAGTATTGTGGATTGACAACATTATATTTCCCTACTTAAATACGAAAGTTAATCTGTCTGTTACATCAAAATCACTGAACCGTGAGGAAGGACATGTGCTACTTTTTTACAAAAAACGACGGAAACGCGGACGAATTCGCGGGCAAAAGCTAGTTTAAGAATAAAATTGGCCCTAGTATGCTTCCTTGTGGAACACCGCATCTATTATGTTTGTATTCAGATGAGTATTGTGTGACATCTTTATTTTCTTTAATATTTGATATACTTAGTTACACATTGTTGCCTGTTACCAAGGTATGACGTTATCCACTGTAAGGTTGGCCACCTAATCCCAATAGTCTCTAATTTTCGTAGCAGTAAGTCGTGAGAAACTTGGTCGAATGCTTTGGACAAATCAAAGAATAAACCCGTTGATAGATGTTTATCATTGATATTACTTAGTATAGCTTTTGTGAGACCGTAGATTGCCAATGTTGTGGACTTATCTTTCTGAAAGCCATACTGTTCATTTGTTATAATATTAAATTTATTACAAAAATCAATTATCCTTTTATACATGCACTTTTCATATATTTTAGAAAATATTGGCATTAGTGTAATAGGGCGATAGTTGTTGATATCGCATTTTTCAACTTTTTTATATAGAGGATTTAAAGTACCTACCTACCTATATAAATTTAAGTGATTATTACACGGACCGAAATCTATTCTAAGATGCCCAACCAACGAATAGGTAATAGGTAGTATTAAAAGGAAACGATTGATTATATGAACTGAACAGTCTATTATCATTAGATTATATTCGACATTACATTTGCAATACTTTTAAAGGCCAGCGACGCCATATAGATTATTTTACAATTATAAAATTTTAGACACTGTTCAACGAAAGTCGCGCGCGCCATGATCAGTAAGATGCACTTTTCCCTCTAATAGTCCGTAGTAAGTAATAGGTAATAAGTGAGACTTCATTGTTATATTTTAATATAATTCACAATCAAACAGACATAAATTCTAAATATGTCAAAAATGGGATATACTGTTTGTCTTTTGTGCTGAATTTCTTATAATAAGAAGCAGATCACCTAGAAGATTATCAGCATCAGGCAGTAAATGCACTTGCTCTTGCGCAAAATATCGTCCACTAAGATAGAAATCGGATAGCACTGCCAGGACGTCCAGGCATCCGGGCGTGCTCCGGGACACTGACGATCTGGATCCCCCTGATACGAAGAATCGTATTTAACCAATTTTTCTCCGTCCCTGTCGTGTGATAGCACCCAGAAATGTGTGGACAGCGCTTATGTTTTGAGTGACAAATAGTTTTGTATCGATGTCAAGGTATTAAGAGAAAGATTATTTTTGAAAAAAGGACTAAACAGCATTAAGAAATTATTATATTTTGACGTGACCTTGATAGAAGGCAGTCCTTGATAGAAACCCGACTATAAGTTCATACAAATTATACGCATTTTATGTAAGTTTAACCAAATGGTTACTGATAAGTACACGTGATGTGTGATTGTAGCAGAGCATAAGAACCAAACATGTATAACTTAACTTCCACGTGGATTGTGATTTTACACGAAAAATCAAACAGGCCTATAATTTTTTTTTTATCAATATTTAAGGGTTTATTCTCCTAAATGTTGAGAAAAAAAACCTTTACTAGCTTTTGCCCGTGACTTCATCCACGTAGAAATCGAAAATGGTTTTTGACATTCCAATTTTAAAGAGTATTGCATTGCCCCACGGTTTTATGTGAGTTCAACGTTTTTTGAATAAAATCGAAATGAGTTTTCAAACACGTGTCAAAATAAAATTTAATTTAAATCGAAATCACTAAGGAGTGTTGATATCAACTTCGATGCAAAACATCCCCAAAATAAGTTTCTACCCCTTTTTAACCCCGTTAGGCGATGCGGTTAGATAAAATGCGAAACACGTCTTTCATCAATTCTGTTAAAAATCCAAAGGACCAAGCAATCACGTTGTCCCATACAAACTTGGCCTCCGTTTTGCACCTCCTTAGGGCAGCTTATCGGATGCCTACATCATACAAAGAACACACATTTCAGCTCTTTACGATTAGCAGTTAAGGTTGTGCGTTGAGCCGTCAGTCAGTCATTCAGGACAAAGCATTTTATTATGTAGAGAAGATAGATCACTCTTAGTAAAATTCGTTGCAGTTTCTTATGAGATCAGGTAAATTTACTATGTAGGACTATCGCTAACTTCATGCCCCAGCCTTAGCATACCAAGGGGTGTCACGTGAACGAAATACAAAGAGGAAGACGCCGTAAAATGTGCAACGATACCTGTGGCAGAGATGTTGGCGTTTTATATAATAAAACATTGGGTCGGTTAAATATGCCATAAATGAAATGAAATGAAATCATTTACTGTATCATTATTGACGACCTTCGTGGACGAGTGATGTACACACTGGTTTTCAAAGTGTCGCCAGCGCAGAAGTCCCGGATTCGAACCCGGACTGGTCAATGTAGAAAACCACTTTTCTACATTGTCTCGTGTTTGGGTGTTTGTGGTATCTACGTTGTCTCTGATATTGTCATAACACAAGTGCTTTAGCTATTTACTTAAAGTTCGGAGCAATGTGTGTATTGTTCGCGCTCTAAGGGTTCCGTACAAAGTTGGCTGATCGTGACGGATAATGCTCCAAAACAAACTTAACTGTACGTTTGATAAAATGTTCTGTCATACATCGATGTATGACACTATTACATTTCCAACTGTAAGTACAAGTTTGTAATCGCAAAGCCGACTTTATTAAAGAGAGACTCTCTTAGTGATTTGTGGTTTAGTTTGTAAACACACCCTGAACAAAAGCAAATGGAATTTTTACTTTTAATTCCTATTTAAACTGAACTGAAATTTAACATGAATATGGCTTTCCGTATAAATATGTATGGAGTAAGCAGCGTAACAACTTCTGTAATGGTCATCAAAGAAAAAACAACATGAATTACAAATTATGAAGAGAAGTAATTATTCATCATAAAACAAGAAAATATGTTTTATTTAATTTTAATGTTGACTTATATCGACCGACATTAAATAATATTAGGAAAAATTTTACTGAAATCTTACATAAACACTTTAATATTCTCCGGACTCATAAATATTTTATGTTTTCAATATTTATTTTAATCTATCACGATAAAATGTAAACTGTTTGCCGTTCTTTACAGAATATCTTTAAGGAAAAACATGTTGTGAGACATGACGAAATAAAATGAAGTATTTTTACTTAACAATTTTGGTAATTTCTCTGAACGTAATACAAGCATCTATATACTCGAGTTTAAAAAATAATGTTCTTTCATTGTTGCAAAAAACTGGAGCAAATAGTGCGCCTGTACAACGGGGATCAGTAAGATACTTCCAGCAGAAACAAAAAGAGGATGCGAGAGATGCGAAATCTGCTCAAAATAAAGCTAGCATCTTAAAAAATGTCCGAACTCACGAGGAAGACTTAAATATTGGTCGTGACATGCCTTCGTCGAAACTAACTGAAAGTTTGGACAAGAAAATTGGTAGGGAATATTTCCACATGGATCCTGTACTGAATGAACTGAAGCGAAGGTCTCAGCGAAGGTCTCATCGAAAATCGTATAGAAGGAAGGGAAGTTCCAGCAATAATGACGACAGCTCCAGCTTGGAAATGAAGTTCTGGATGGATGAGTGGGATGAAAAATGGATGCAAAAGAAGTTCGAGGCTTTAAACTCCACACAGCCACGTGGTGACGTGGTCAACATGGTGGCTGCCAGTAAGTATATCATTATAAATGTATTTCGTACAAAATCCAAAAAGGTAAATTACATTTGAATTTGATGTTCCGTACATCCAGTACCTTTTAATGTTGTAATCTTAATTGGTAATGAAGAAGTTAATTCCTATCTGAATTGTTTTAAGGACCATGGGGCGTTCCATGTGGAGATCCAAACCAGCACGACATGCCATGGGGCACGTGCATGCTTGCTGCAGAGTGCGACGCCGAGTATCGCATTTACCGCGGAGATTACTTCTGCGGGAGAACACACTACATTTGCTGCGCTCTTCTACTGACCAACTATGACATGTACCAAGGTCTAGATATATCGTTTCAAGACAGCAGTTTCTCAACGGACTCTAACGAGAAAAATGCTAAAGGAGACTCCGCAGAAAATGAGAGGAAAAAACGGAAAGGTGAAAAAAATAAACGAAAGAGGGATAGAGCAAAACGAAAGCGTGACATCAAGAAGAGTATCAAGAAAATAGTGCAAGAGATTAGGAAGATATTGAACAGAGCTTGGAGAAACGGAACGGCACAGCGAAAGAAAAAGACTAAAGAGTTAAAGAAGTTCATAGAAATGATGAAGAAACAATACAGGAAAGACCGCAAGTCTGTTGTCAGCGTTCACGAGTTCGAAATGGTTAAGATCGACACTGATCTGCAGAAGAGACTGGACCAAATCCAAAGCGTTAATCAAAAATTCATGTCTAACGATACCTTCAGAGATATTCTAATTAACGGTACAGTTAACACGGAGAAATTGAGATTGTTACTGCGTACTTATCCTGAGCTTGCGAAACTTATAGAGCAGAGGCGTGCTAATGACGATGATGTGTTCGCGACGCAAATCGATGAGGATGATCCGAAAAACGTGACGATTCTGGAGTATGATCTCGAGTATGGTAAACTTTATTATTGAGTAATAAATATATCCGTTTGGTAACAATAATTTCCTTGGCATCACGTAGTATATAAATTAATAATTCCTTGTTTTTTGACTGCTTGAGCGGCTTGGATTACAGTTTATATTTTTGTGCTTAATCTAAGGTTCAGGACGTACCTCATACCTTAAATTCAGAGGAAACAATAAAGTTTTTTACCCTAAACAAAATATCATTGTAAGGATCGACCGACAGTAACTTCCAAATATCTATCGACTAATTAAATCTGCGCTTAACTACTTTTTACTCCAACATTATATCGGACGGTCAATATTTTCCTAGGTCAATAAGTCCGGAGGAACGCTATTTTTTAGCTGACTACCAGTACTTTCTATAATTCGTAATATAATAAAGTAGTTAATATTTCCTGATCCTCAGTGAATGTCTTGGCTACAGCCAATCTTTTTATGGGCCATTATTAACTGTCGTTATCCACCAAACCGCTCTTACATTACAGCTTTCGCGCTTCATAAATTTGGTATTCATTATGTCGTTATATATTTTGCGGGGATCATATAAATTGCATTCTCCCAGGATTATAAATTCTGGCTTTGGCATTTTGACATTTTAACAATAAATTGTGATTAATCAGGTGAGATTTAGGACCGTTGTCGTGATGTAGGATAACATAAAAAATTGTTTCGTTTATTTTTAATATGGCCACGTCACCAGCCTGTATTTGTAACACAGTCAAATAAATTGCGAACAATGTAAAGCACTTGGTATACCACAAAGATTGCTTATCTATGCTTATATTATAAATGCGAAAGTAATCTGTCCGTCTGTTCGACGGTTACGCTTTCACGGCTAAACCACACCACCGATTTAAATGAAATTTGGTATGGACTTAGTTCTAACTCTAAAAAAAACATAGGCTACTATTTCCCGCGATAACCGACATCCAATCGGGCAGAGCCCTGGGCAAAAGCCAGCTATAAAAGATACTCTTTCGTTAATTTGTGCATATAACGATCTTAATAATGGCATAGCTTTGGCCGTAAGTAAAGTCATAACTTCAATGCTAAATTCCTATTTTGTCACTTGCCCAATACTTTAACATTGTAAAGAAACATTTTATTATTTTTATTACTACACACAAAAATAAAATACGCAAAAGAAAAACAAATACTTTTAACAATATATTTTTTTACCAGAATAGGCACACCGACTTCTGGTGATAAATCTTTTTAATTTTGTATTAGATAGGTACCTACTACAAGACATACATTACTCAACTACCGACTACAGTTACAAATTAGGTAGGCTGTCTTATGAGTATAATGCCTGCAGTCTGTAAGCGTGTAAAAGTATTCGCAGTGATTAGCTATCGTGACCGAACTGCGAGCTGGAGCTCACTTACCAAAGCAATTAGGAACAAAAAACAAAATGAGGAACTGAACTTTCCTTGATATAGATTTTATGGAAAAGCTTCAGAAAATATGGGGAAATTATGACCTGATTGGCACAATGCCTAATCACTTTTTTCTCTTCTCAAATTCAGTTCGCACTGACGAATATTTATGTAAACCACGAGTTCTACATTAGTGGATGGCAATTCTGAAGCAAGTAGGTATGCCTTTAAAAGATTACTGCTTATTACTACCAATTCGATGGTTAGAGGATTTCAGAAATTAGCAAGCATGCAATAAACGTTTGGGTACTAAGAACAGGATCGAAAGGTTATAAATATGAATCCATAAGTGAAGATAAATGGATGGAGCAGTTGGTGATCATTTTGTATTGTAATGCCAATTGTTTGTATTTTTTTTCGGGAAAAAAACGATTTGGAAAGTTGTTCTTTTTTTTTTGCTTGAAAGGATTTAAGGATCCCGTCATCAAATCCTGAACCGATGACCATGGGACCACCTGAGAAGAACCTATACGTTCTAGAAATCAAGTGAACTGTTCAAATGAATTAAGACTGATTAGTTAAAAAAAGAACTTGTAGGTGGTGTTATGCTATTCAAATATATATATATATAATATCTTGAGACAACTCACTCACGGCCATCTGATCCCAAACTAGGCATAGCCTGTATTATGGCAACCAGACAACTGATAAACTTACTTATATATCTCTAAATACAGAGGCACATATTATAGATAAATCACACCCAGACACAGAACAAATGATCGTGTTCATTACACAAAGATTTGTCCTGTGTATTATTTTCTCAAACTACTTATAGACTAAAACTTAGAACTATCAAACTTAAGCTTGAAAAATCTTCGAATCCCGTTGTTTATGTTTTTGTTAGGTATAAGAAAGTGTATTGACTTCGTTGGAAAAGCAAAATCGATAGAAAGACACGTGTAAGTGAACAACGTAAATTCTAGTCCATCTATAGTTTAGGAGGCCGCGCAGTTTATATTTACGACACCTCGCTCGAAGGAATTTAGTGAATATAGGTATACGAGTTTCTATTCGCATGAAATTTTTTGGATATATACCCCACTAGCTGTCCCCCGCGACTTTGTCCGCGTATTTTAGTTTAAATGGTTTTTCAATTTTGCAACATTTTTCATTAATGCTCCGCTCCTTTTGGTCGCAGCGTAATGTTATATAGCTTAATATAGCCTTCCTCAATAAATGGGCTATCCAACAATGAAATAATTTTAAGAATTTTTTAATTAAAGAATAAGATTAGCCCTAGTATGCTTCCTTGTGGAACACCGCATCTATTATGTTTTTATTCAGATGAGTATTGTGTGACATCTTTATTTTCATTAATATTTGATATACTTAGTTACACATTGTTGCCTGTTACCAAGGTATGACGTTATCCACTGTAAGGTTGGCCACCTAATCCCAATAGTCTCTAATTTTCGTAGTAGTAAGTCGTGAGAAACTTGGTCGAATGCTTTGGACAAATCAAATAATAAACCCGTTGTTAGATGTTTATCATTGATACCAGCTGTCCCCCGCGACTTTGTTCGCGTGTTTTAGTTTCAACGGTTTTTCATTTTTGCAACATTTTTCATTTATGCTCCGCTCCTATTGGTCGTAGCTGATGTTATATAGCCTATAGCCTTCCTCAATAAACGGACTATCCAATACAAAAATAATTTTTCAATTCGAACCAGTAGTTCCTGAGATTAGCGCGTTCAAACAAACAAACAAACAAACTCTTCAGCTTTATAATATTAGTATAGATTACTTAGTATAGCTTTTGTGAGACCGTAGATTGTCAATGTTGTGGACTTATCTTTCTGAAAGCCATACTGTTCATTTGTTATAATATTAAATTTATTACAAAAATCAATTATCCTTATATACATGCACTTTTCATATATTTTAGAAAATATTGATATTAGTGTAATAGGGCGATAGTTGTTGATATCGCATTTTTCAACTTTTTTTATATAGAGGATTTAAAGTACCTACCTACCTACCTATATAAATTTAAGTGATGATTACACGGACCGAAATCTATTCTAAGATCTCCCAACCAACGAATAGGTAATAGGTAGTATTAAAAGGAAACGATTGATTATATGAACTGAACAGTCTATTATCATTAGATTATATTCGACGTTACATTTTGCAATACTTTTAAAGGCCAGCGACGCCATATAGATTATTTTACAATTATACAATTTTAGACACGGTTCAACGAAAGTCGCGCGCGCCATGATCAGTAAGATGCACTTTTCCCTCTAATAGTCCGTAGTAAGTAAAAGGTAATAAGTGAGACTTCATTGTTATATTTTAATATAATTCACAATCAAACAGACATAAATTCTAAATATGTCAAAAATGGGATATACTGATTGTCTTTTGTGCCGAATTTCTTATAATAAGAAGCAGATCACCTAGAAGATTATCAGCATCAGGCAGTAAATGCACTTGCTCTTGCGCAAAATATCGTCCACGAAGATAGAAATCGGATGGCACTGCCAGGACGTCCAGGCATTCGGGCGTGCTCCGGGACACTGACGATCTGGATCCCCCTGATACGAAGAAGTGTGAACGAATTCGTACAAATCGTATGTAACCAATTTTTCTCCGTGCCTGTCGTGTGATAGCACCCAGAAATGTGTGGACAGCGCTTATGTTTTGAGTGACAAATAGTTTTGTATCGATGTCAAGGTATTAAGAGAAAGATTATTTTTGAAAAAAGGACTAAACAGCATTAAGAAATTATTATATTTTGACGTGACCTTGATAGAAGGCAGTCAATATCACCCGACTATAATAAGTTCATACAAATTATACGCATTT
Source organism: Diachrysia chrysitis (assembly GCA_932294365.1). Lineage (NCBI taxonomy): Eukaryota > Metazoa > Arthropoda > Insecta > Lepidoptera > Noctuidae > Diachrysia > Diachrysia chrysitis. The sequence continues at coordinate 9,970,961 of OW028661.1, forward strand.
TATGTAAGTTTAACCAAATGGTTACTGATAAGTACACGTGATGTGTGATTGTAGCAGAGCATAAGAACCAAACATGTATAACTTATCTTCCACGTGGATTGTGATTTTACACGAAAAATCAAACAGGCCTATAATTTTTTTTATCAATATTTAAGGGTTTATTCTCCTAAATGTTGATAAAAAAAACCTTTACTAGCTTTTGCCCGTGACTTCATCCACGTAGAAATCGAAAATGGTTTTTGACATTCCAATTTTAAAGAGTATTGCATTGCCCCACGGTTTTATGTGAGTTCAACGTTTTTTGAATAAAATCGAAATGAGTTTTCAAACACGTGTCAAAATAAAATTTAATTTAAATCGAAATCACTAAGGAGTGTTGATATCAACTTCGATGCAAAACATCCCCAAAATAAGTTTCTACCCCTTTTTAACCCCGTTAGGCGATGCGGTTAGATAAAATGCGAAACACGTCTTTCATCAATTCTGTTAAAAATCCAAAGGACCAAGGAATCACGTTGTCCCATACAAACTTGGCCTCCGTTTTGCACCTCCTTAGGGCAGCTTATCGGATGCCTACATCATACAAAGAACACACATTTCAGCTCTTTACGATTAGCAGTTAAGGCTGTGCGTTGATCCGGCAGTCAGTCATTCAGGACAAAGCATTTTATTATGTAGAGAAGATAGATTACTCTTAGTAAAATTCGTTACAGTTTTTTATGAGATCAGGTAAATTTATTTTGTAGGAGTATCGCTAACTTCATGCCCCAGCCTTAGCATACCAAGGGGTGTCACGTGAACGAAATACAAAGAGGAAGACGCCGTAAAATGTGCAACGATACCTGTGGTTTACGGTGTTTTTATTACGGTGTGTGTGTTGGCGTTTTATATAATAAAACATTGGGTCGGTTAAATAAACCATAAATGAAATGAAATAAAATCATTTACTGTAGCATTATTGACGACCTTCGTGGACGAGTGGTGTACACACCGGTTTTCAAAGTGTCGCCAGCGCAGAAGTCCCGGATTCGAACCCGGACTGGTCAATAATAATAATAATCCTTACTATAATATTATAAATGCGAAAGTAACTCTTTCTGTCTGTATGTCTGTCTGTCGCGCTTTCACGCCATAACTACTGAACGGATTTATATGAAGTTTAGTAGGTACACAGATAGTCTAGAGCCTGAGAAAAGACATAAGCTACTTTTTGCCGCAATAATCGACATCCACGCAGGTGGAACCGCGGGAAACGGCTAGTAATATAATAAATCATTTATTTCAGGCCGCTATGGCCCATAGATAGATACCTTACAAACTAACATATATACAAAATATTACAAAATTTATTAGTGATAGACCTTAAAATGATGTTAGTTATAACTTCCTAGCACTACGTCTTAGTGCGTTCCGGTGGCACTTGTCCGCGGAAGCGACGGAACACCACATCCTGAGGCTTGAAGTCTTCAGTGGTTCCCTATTTTTAAGCATAAAATTTTATGTCATAATTTAACATGGCATAATTTGATTTATCCTTTTTTTTTTTTTTGTTTGGGCGGAGGAATCCTCATGGACACCCGCTCACTCGGGGGAGCGAACGGGTAGTGTCAGACTCTTACTGACTAAACCTGAACCGCCGTGCTACGTCATCCGCGTGTTGTGTTGGTGCGTGGCAATGCATTGCAATTCATCACGCACCAACCGCGGGTCCGCCGGCCAATAAGGGCCAGCGGATCACTATCGTGATGGTTTGGAGACCGACGTGTAAAGAGCGTCGGCCTCTCCGCCTCATACTGGAGCCACACCCGTAGCACGGAATGCGGCCCCCCGTCGTGGGTCCTATAGTCGGACGACAGACACCCCCGTGTCCATCGCCCAGGACCCTAGTTAGGGCGGGAGGGCGCGCTCATACGCGGCCCTGCGCCGCCCCACTCGACGTCGGCGTATTTGGGGCGCGTCGGGGTCGTCCTCCCGAGCGCGCTCCGCCGCCTCCTTCTGGGACATGACGGTCTCGCAGAAGGAGGACAGCGCATTCCACGCTGTGCGACTGCTGAGCGCAGCAGCGACAATAGCCGACAGCGCGGAGATGTCTACGCCTCCCAGCGCCGCCTGGAGAACGGCGCGAGGCGCGGCAAACGCAGGACATGCGGCCATAGTGTGCAGTGCGGTGTCATCACCGTCACCACACTGGTGGTACGCAGTCGTCTGCTCCCTCCGAGCGACCCGGCACAGGTAGTGGCCAAAGGCCCCGTGCCCGGTCAGTATTTGCGTGAGGCGGTAGGTTAAAACACCATACCGCCTCTCCACCCACGGTTGTAAGTGTGGGCGGATCGCCTCAATGGTTGCCCGTCCCGCCGTCGGTCTCGCGAGCCGAAGCTCCCAATTCCGCATCGTGACGAGACGGGCCTGTCTTCTCCAAACTTCGCGTTGCCTTGGCAGGGGGTCGGTACCCCGGGACCGGAGCTCGGTGCAACGGGTGTAAAGGTCCGTTAGCACCTCTGCATCCAGATCCCAAGGCGGTGTCCCAGCCAAGACACACGCGGCTTCGTGCCCGACGGTCCGGTAGGCCCGGACGATCCTGTTGGCGACAGCACGCTGCGAACCAAGTAGAACCGCCCGGTTATCGGCCGTCATAGCGTCACTCCAAATGGGTGCGCCGTATAACGCCATCGATCGAATGACCGAGGCGTATAGACGGCGACACCCGATGTCAGGGCCCCCGACATTGGGCAGGAGCCTTCCGAGGGCTGCCGCGGCGGACCGAAGCCTCGGCGCCAACCGCTTAAAGTGTTCCCGGAAGCTCAACCGCCCGTCGAGGACCAGGCCAAGATATTTCATGGTGCCTGACAATGGGATCCTCACGTCCTCCACTGTCAGGCACGCACCGGCAGTGTGTCTGCTCCGGGGGCCGTACAGCACAAGTGCCTCGGTCTTCCCCAGGGCGACGTCAAGTCCAAGCATCCGGATGCGACCTACGACGAGATGGACGCCGCAGATAATTTGATTTGTCCTAATAATAGTTACGCACAATATCACTTTGGCATAACTTTATAGGCATAATTTTTAAGGCATACTTACTTTAAGCATAACAATGTTAAGCATAATATTCTAAAGCCTAAATATCCTTACGCATAATGATATTTAAGCATAACTTTTATCTAACATAGTTTTCAAAACTTTGCTATGAAATCTCACAAAAAAAAATACCTACCTTTATACCTAATATGTAACTATTAGACGAATAAACAATATGCCTAACAACTTTATGCAAATCGAAATTAGGGCAAAAAACAATAGCCTAAACTATAAATATGCTTACTGAAATAGTATGCCAAACAACAATTATGTCAAAATATTGTTGCCAAATTAAAATAGGACAAAAAAAATTAGGCGAAAAAAAGGGATCCCATCTTCAGTCATGACGTGATGCAGGTAGCAATTCGGCACTCGCACCACAAACGCCTTGAAATTGACGTTTCGGCGCGACTCCAGCTCCTGCACCCTCGGCGAGTACTTCAACTTCTGGCGCACGTACTCCACGATGTTCTCCGCCTTAAAAGAGTGGTGTAGGCGGGAGATATACACCGGCGTGTTCGGCTTGGCGGCACGCACGAGCAGGTTGGACTCCAGTGGTGCTTTACCGCAGCGGTTCTGGACAGTTCTGGGACGGCACCTCTTCCTCTGCACCATCACAAAACCGTCTTCATTCCGTCGAGGCGCCTGCGCAGCAGGCGCGGGCACCGGGGCGGGGCACGGAGCACGCGCGGCGCGTGGAGGAGCCGAGCGGGGGGGCGCCGGGGCGGGCGCGGGGACGGGTGCGGCGCAGCTAGGTGCGCGCGCTGCAGCCCGGCTAGCGACAGCGTCAGCATAAACGCGTCGAGGTGTCGACGCGGTTACACGTGTCGCAATCGCTGGGGCATTGCACTTGACGACAGCCGGTGACGCATCGGAATCCGCCAATGCAAAACTGCAGACGGAGGCGTTTTGCGCCCCGCGACGCGTGTTCACCTTAGAGGCCTCTTCAGGCGACCTACTTACTGAAATAGTGTTACGCAGTAACACTACTTCAGCACGCTACTCTTGAATAGTCCTGTCAGAGACCTCCAATTTTGACTGCACTTCTGTCGGGGTCGACTTCAGGAAGCTGATGTCCTTCAGGAGCCTGGTAACATCGACGTGGTCGAACGTGACGGGGGGCAGCTTGTGCAGCTCCTTCGCCACGAAAGTCGGCACGTCGTCCGGGTCGGTCACCTTAAACAAGGTGATGATATCCTGGACGCTCTTCTCAGTTCTGTCCCTCCGTCGAGACGGCATCTGGTCCAGTTTATCCAGACTCGCGTACAGCAGCCTCTTGCCACTGCAGATGTCCTCTTCTTTGAAGTTAGTCTTACAGATTTGTAAGATACTAACCTCATCCATCGTATCGATGGCGTTTTGTACAAACGCCAACAGTTCGTTGGCTATGAGTGTTGAACTCATAGCGTCAGGAGCGGGCAGCGGCGTAGTGCCGCGCTATTCGCGAAATTAAATATCTGTTCGGTGCACTGTGTATTAAGGCACGTCCGTATCCGATGCGCGCTGCAATCGGACCACTATATCAATCAATGTAGAAAACCACTTTTCTACATTGTCTCGTGTCTGGGTGTTTGTGGTATCTACGTTGTCTCTGATATTATCATAACACAAGTGCTTTAGCTATTTACTTAAAGTTCGGAGCAATGTGTGTATTGTTCGCGCTCTAAGGGTTCCGTAAAAAGTTGGCTGATCGTGTCGGATAATGCTCCAAAACAAACTTAACTGTACGTTTGATAAAATGTTCTGGCATACATCGATGTATGACACTATTAAATTTCCAACTGTAAGTACAAGTTTGTAATCGCAAAGCCGACTTTATTAAAGAGAGACTCTCTTAGTGATTTGTGTTTTAGTTTGTAAACACACCCTGAGCAAAAGCAAATGGATTTTTTAGTTTCAATTCCTATTTAAACTGAACTGAAATTTAACATGAATATGGCTTTCCGTATAAATATGTATGGAGTAAGCAGCGTAACAACTTCTGAAATGCTCATCAAAAAAAAAACAACATGAATTATAAATTATGAAGAGAAGTAATTGTTCATTATAAAACAAGAAATGTTTTATTTAATTTTAATGTTGACTTATATCGACCGACATTAAATAATATTAGGAAAAATTTTACTGAAATCTTACATAAACACTTTAATATTCTCCGGACTCATAAATATTTTATGTTTTCAATATTTATTTCAATCTATCACGATAAAATATAAACTGTTTGCCGTTCTTTACAGAATATCTTTAAGGAAAAACATGTTGTGAGACATGACGAAATAAAATGAAGTATTTTTACTTAACAATTTTGGTAATTTCTCTTAACGTAATACAAGCATCTATATACTCGAGTTTAAAAAATAATGTTCTTTCATTGTTGCAAAAAACTGGAGCAAATAGTGCGCCTGTACAACGAGGATCAGTAAGATACTTCCAGCAGAAACAAAAAGAGGATGCGAGAGATGCGAAATCTGCTCAAAATAAAGCTAGCATCTTAAAAAATGTCCGAACTCACGAGGAAGACTTAAATATTGGTCGTGACATGCCTTCGTCGAAACTAACTGAAAGTTTGGACAAGAAAATTGGTAGGGAATATTTCCACATGGATCCTGTACTGAATGAACTGAAGCGAAGGTCTCAGCGAAGGTCTCATCGAAAATCGTATAGAAGGAAGGGAAGTTCCAGCAATAATGACGACAGCTCCAGCTTGGAAATGAAGTTCTGGATGGATGAGTGGGATGAAAAATGGATGCAAAAGAAGTTCGAGGCTTTAAACTCTACACAGCCACGTGGTGACGTGATCAACATGGTGGCGGCCAGTAAGTATATCATTATAAATGTATTTCGTACAAAATCCAAAAAGGTAAATTACATCCAGTACCTTTTAATGTTGTAATCTAAATTGGTAATGAAGAAGTTAATTCCTATCTGAATTGTTTTAAGGACCATGGGGCGTTCCATGTGGAGATCCAAACCAGCACGACATGCCATGGGGCACGTGCATGCTTGCTGCAGAGTGCGACGCCGAGTATCGCATTTACCGCGGGGATTACTTCTGCGGGAGAACACACTACATTTGCTGCGCTCTTCTACTGACCAACTATGACATGTACCAAGGTCTAGATATATCGTTTCAAGACAGCAGTTTCTCAACGGACTCTAACGAGAAAAATGCTAAAGGAGACTCCGCAGAAAATGAGAGAAAGAAACGGAAAGGTGAAAAAAATAAACGAAAGAGGGATAGAGCAAAACGAAAGCGGGACATCAAGAAGAGTATCAGGAAAATAGTGCAAGAGATTAGGAAGATATTGAACAGAGCTTGGAGAAACGGAACGGCACAGCGAAAGAAAAAGACTAAAGAGTTAAAGAAGTTCATAGAAATGCTGAAGAAACAATACAGAAAAGACCGCAAGTCTGTTGTCAGCGTTCACGAGTTCGAAATGGTTAAGATCGACACTGATCTGCAGAAGAGACTGGACCAAATCCAAAGCGTTAATCAAAAATTCATGTCTAACGATACCTTCAGAGATATTATAGTTAACGGTACAGTTAACACGGAGAAATTGAGATTGTTACTGCGTACTTATCCTGAGCTTGCGAAACTTATAGAGAAGAGGCGTGCTAATGACGATGATGTGTTCTCGACGCAAATCGATGAGGATGATCCGAAAAACGTGACGGTTCTGGAGTATGATCTCGAGTTTGGTAAACTTTATTATTGAGTAATAAATATATCCGTTTGGTAACAATCATTTCCTTGGCATCACGTAGTACTTATATAAATTAATAATTCCTTGTTTTTTGACTGCTTGAGCGGCTTGGATTACAGTTTATATTTTTGTGCTTAATCTAAGGTTCAGGACGTACCTCATACCTTAAATTCAGAGGAAACAATAAAGTTTTTTACCCTAAACAAAATATCATTGTAAGGATCTACCGACAGTAACTTCCAAATATCTAACGACTAATTAAATCTGCGCTTAACTACTTTTTACTCCAACATTATATCGGACGGTCAATATTTTCCTAGGTCAATAAGTCCGGAGGAACGCTATTTTTTAGCTGACTACCAGTACTTTCTATAATTCGTAATATAATAAAGCAGTTAATATTTCCTGATCCTCAGTGAATGTCTTGGCTACAGCCAATCTTTTTATGGGCCATTATTAACTGTCGTTTGTACAATAACTATCGTGAGGAGTATTCATAATTATTTAAAACAAAACGGTTTACTCACGTATATTCTCGGGATCGCCCGATCGAACTGTTCGAGTTCGACTCGCGACACCACCGCCGCCGCGTCAGCTCATGTTTAGGGACTCCTATTGAGTCTTAAACTAGTCGGGCGATCCCGAGAATATACGTGAGTAAACCGTTTTGTTTTAAAAAATTAACTGTCGTTATCCACCAAACCGCTCTGACATTACAGCTTCCGCGCTTCATAAATTTGGTATTCATTATGTCGTTATATATTTTGCGGGGATCATATAAATTGCATTCTCCCAGGATTATAAATTCTGGCTTTGGGATTTGGACATATAAACAATAAATTGTGATTAATCAGGTGTGATTTAGGACCGTTGTCGTGATGTAGGATAACATAAAAAATTGTTTCGTTTATTTTTCATATGGCCACGTCGCCAGCCTGTATTTGTAACACAGTCAAATAAATTGCGAACAATGTAAAGCACTTGGTATACCACAAAGATTGCTTATCTATGCTTATATTATAAATGCGAAAGTAATCTGTCTGTCTGTTCGACGGTTACTCTTTCACGGCTAAACCACACCACCGATTTAAATGAAATTTGGTATGGAGTTAGTTCTAACTCTAAAAAAAACATAGGCTACATTTTCCCGCGATAACCGACATCCTTTTTTATTACTGCACACAAAAATAAAATACGCAAAAGAAAAACAAATACTTTTAAAAATATTTTTTTTTACCAGAATAGGCAGCCCGTCTTCTGGTGATACATCTTTTTAATTTTGTACTAGGTAGGTACCTACTACAAGACATACATTACTCAACTACCGACTACAGTTACAAATTAGGTAGGCTGTCTTATGAGTATAATGCCTGAAGTCTGTAAGCGTGTAAAAGTATTCGCAGTGATTAGCTATCGTGACCGAACTGCGAGCTGTAGCTCACTTACCAAAGCAATTAGGAACAAAAACCAAGATGAGGAAATGAACTTTCCTTGCTATAGATTTTATGGAAATGCTTCAGAAAATATGGGGGAAATTATGACCTAATTGGCACACTGCCTAATCACTTTGTTCTCTTCTCAAATTCAGTTCGCACTGACGAATGTTTATGTAAACCACGAGTTTTACATCAGTGGATGGAATTGGAATTCTGAAACAAGTAGGTATGCCTTTAAAAGATTATTGCTTATATATTTTACCACCAATTCGATGGTCAGAGGATTTCAGAAATTAGCAAGCATGCAATAGTAAACGTTTAGGTACTAAGAGCAAGATCGAAAAGTTATAAATATGAATCCATAAGTGAAGGTTAATGGATGGAGCTGTTGATGATCATTTTGTATTGTAAAGACAATTGTTTTTTTATTCGGGGAAAAACTGCCTTCGAGAAGATGCCTGGACGATTTGGAAAATTGTTTTTTTTTTTTTTTGCTTGAACGGATTTAAGTATCCCATCATCAAATCCTGACCCGATGACCATGGGACCACCTGAGAAGAACCTATACGTTCTAGAAATCAAGTGAAATATTCAAATTAATAAAAAAAATGAATATTTAAAAAATAATCTTGTAGGGGGTGTTATACTATTCAGATATATATATAATATCTTGGGACAACTCACACACGGCCATCTGATCCCAAACTAGGCAGAGCCTGTATTATGGCAACTGATAAACTTACTGATATATCTCTAAATACATAGGTACATATTATAGATAAATTACACCCAGACGCAGAATAAATGATCGTGCTCATTACACAAAGATTTGTCCTGTGTATTATTTGCTTAAACTACTTATAGACTAAAACTTAGAAATATCAAACTTAAGCTTGAAAAATCTTCGAATCCCATTTTTTATGTTTATATTCAATGTTTATGTTTTTGCTAGATATAAGAAAGTTTGTTGACTTCGTTGGAAAAGTAAAATCGATAGAAAGACACGTGTAAGTGAACAACGTAAATTCTAGTCCGACTATAGTTTAGGAGGCCGCGCAGTTTATATTTACGACACCTCGAAGGAATTTACTTAGGTATACGAGTTTCTATTCGCATAAAGGTTTTTGGATATATACCCCACTAGTTGTCCCCCGCGACTTTGTCCGCGTATTTTAGTTTAAACGGTTTTTAATTTTTGCAACATTTTTCATTTATGCTCATTTTTCCATATTTATAAAATGTTGCAAAAACAAAAAACCGTTTAAACTAAAACACGCGGACAAAGTCGCGGGGGACAGCTAGTTTTATATAAATAACAGTTGAATATTTTCTTTTAATAATTTAGGTAGAAGAAGGAATGAAGTACCTACTTCACTCTTAGGTCGGTTTTGGAACTATGAATGCACACCACCCTTAATATTGTAGGGTTCGGAACCCGAGGATTGCCAACGGGACCCTATAACTAAACCTCAACTGTCTCTCTGTCAACGGGCTGTATCTCATGAACCGAAACAGCTAGAGAAATAAAATTTTATATTATGTTTTTATCTTGCCGCTTTATCAACAAATAACATAAATATATTTAACATTAAAGAGGCCTTTCCTACAAAAAACATGTATTTTTTTTGCTTTTTTTTTGCTCTATTTTAACGGCTATTTCTATTTCCGTACAGATTTATACCTATAAAACTACCTTTGAGCGCGATTCTGATTTGCAATTGGCCGATTTTTTATTAATATACCTAATAGATATGTTAGCGGCAGGTAGGTAGGTAAATACCTAGCCAAACAATTGGGAAAACAAATCTCGTTAGACCAATAATAATTCTTGAACGTTAAGATCGTTGGAACAAAAAGACTGACTGAAAACTAAATAGCATTTTCTTAACTCAATCCTCATATCACATAAATATGGACCTAGGTACCTATTCATGATTTTAAAAACTATCATAATGAAACGCTTACGTAAAACAAACTTTTTTTCTTGTCCCACTGCAGGACAAAGGTTTCTATCCTCCCTCCATCTCTTTTGCTTAGGGTTGTGCTGTACCAATTTACTATCAAAGGAGTCTAGCTCGTCCCATCCTGGGCCTACCGCGATGTCTCTTGCCATTTAGAGGCACCCATTGGGTCGTTAGTTTGACCCACTGGTCGTCTGACATGCGTCAGATATGTCCAGCACAGTTCCATTTTAGCGTGGCAGCTTTCTGAGTGACGTCAGAGATTTTTGTGGTGGAACGGATTATAGTATTCCTAACCCGGTCTGCAAGACAAACTTACTTTTGGTAAAACCTTTTTTTTACTCAACTGACAATTTTATCTGGTCCAATAGGTACCGAAAATTAAAAGTAGGTATTTCGTAGACTAACGAGCAAAGTTATGGAGCAATGTTATAGAAACTCGGTCCCCATAAACTTTTGAGAGAGCATCGAATTTCGCCACTCGTTATTAACTTTTATAATAGACATTAACTTATTTTATGAGGCTGAGTTCTTTTACATTGTAAATGTTTTTCCCACAGACATAGATAGGCTTAGATTACGCAAGTATCACGATCTGTATAAAAACCAAGCATTTTTAGACTACATAGATACTCTGAGGTCGCAAGCAATATTTAGAGATAATTTCAAACTAGAATAAATTAAAACATTTATTAAATACAACGGTTTACTCACGCATATTCTCGGGATCGCCCGACTAGTTTCAGACTCAATAGGGGTCCCTAATCATGAGCTGACGCGGCAGCGGTGGTGCCACGAGTCGAACACGCTAGAGAAAATGATTATAGAGAGAAAGTTATTATACAAATTGAAATATGATATGGGTACAATTCGTTTGCCAATAATGCCCGATACTACTACTAGCGCGGCGCACCGATGCAGACTGAGTTCGGCAGTTGCCACGTTAAGCATATTATGCTTAAGCTGGGCACGCGATGTAGATATTCTTGCGTTATCTAGGTCTATTTATAACTGTGGTTGCACGTCTCTTGTCAATATAATAAGTCAGTTATTTTTCCAAGGTTTCTATGCTGAAAGGTGCAGGGAAAAGTTACGCTATTCCTCGTAAATTCAGCCATAATTAAATTGGGCCTTACTGCATTGGAATAAAGTTCAAATGTAACCACTGGAACAGCATAATAAGTATAGGTACACCGACTTAAAATTACATAATTTTCTTGGAAGAGATTGTAGACATGTTATTAAACTTTTTGACATACCTTAATAAATATTAAGAAATTTTAACATTTAAAAAAAAATGCACAAAGGATATACTTACTTTTATTTAATTATTACATAAGACATTAAAATTAACTGATTACTTCAAACACTGCCTCTTGTTTTTCCAACCATACTCTATGGTCCTTATCATTATTGGCGGGAAAGTTTCTTTTAGTGCCACAAGTGTTGCACTTCCACTCTATAATCTTTGATTTGTTTTTCTTCTTAATCTTCATATTTCCTGTAACTTTGTGGATGAGCATGCATCTACATTTCTTGCAAACTTGCCTTTTTATCTCAGGATGTCTGTGAAAAACAGATTATTATACTTGTTACAGATGTTTGGCCACATAAGTAAATAATAATAAAATCTTGATGTGTATTTGTGTATGTTTTAAAGTTTTATTATGACAAGTCTCAAATTTTGAGCTACCTCTCTAACTAAAGACATCAATGTTAAACTAGGTATTTTTACTAGATTTTTTACTGCCCTATTGGTCTAGTGGTTAGTGACACTGAGTGTGTTTGTGGGTTCAATTCCTACCCAGGATAAATCTTTGTGTGATAAACAAGATAATTTGTTCTGTGTCTAGGTGTAATTTATCTATAATTTGTATGTATTTAGGAATACATAAGTATGTGTATCAGTTGTCTGGTTGCCATAATACAGGCTCTGCCTAGTTCTGGCCAGCATGAGTTATCCCAAGATGTTTCTATTATATTCTAATTTAATTTCAGTAATTACTAATTTTATTTTAGTAAGATTTTATCTATCTAGAAATATCTTCTACTAGCTGTTTCCCGCGGCTCCGCCCGCGTGGATGTCGGTTATCGCGGCAAAAAGTAGCTAATGTCCTTTCTTATGTTCTAGACTATCTGCGTACCAAATTTCATTGAAATTGGTTCAGTAGTTTTGACGAGAAAGCGCGACAGACAGACAGACTTACTTTCGCATTTATAATATTAGTAAGGATTTAAAAATGCATGCTGCAATACTAAAAGAAATTATTTATATACCAAATATCACACACAAAGGCTAGAACTGTAAACTTACACTTAAGTTAAATTTAAAACAATAAATAAAATGTGTTAGTGTTACTTACATTTTCAAAACATTCTTCTTTGCCACGTTTATAATTAAATTCCCATAATAAGCTGAAAGTACCGGATTCTTTTCTGCTATGTCTTTACTTATCTAAAAAGATAAACTCAAATAAGTGGTCATGCGTATAATATATAAATAGTATTATGGGTCTTACTTGGTAGAGATAATTTATGCGTTGAAAAGAATCATTTCCTTGTACTTTCTTCATTTTAATTCATAATTTGTTTATAAGATTTACTTAAAATTATCAACAAAACCCACACAAAAACATTCATCAATTTTCAGCTGGTATGAGTTACATTTCTCAAAACGTTCAAAAATAAGTTTTTAGAAAAATGAAATTAAAAAGAGTTTATTTCATTATTATCTGTAAAATTACTTAAAAATAATATTGAATAGTACTGCTACAATAATTACATTTGCTAATATTGAACTTATTAAAATTACGAACTTGGCCAGTAAAATGGCCTTTCGTTAATTTTTGAACGAATTATTACGTTCCAGGTCTCTAATCGTACAGAAACGAGAGGGCAAGTCTTTACAGAAGAAAAAAAAAGAGAAAGGATATCAAACATGTGTCAAATACAACAAACTATTAACGAATTTCAATTAAAACAATATTGTTAAATGTTGATAACTTGTTACTGGTGAAATCCCTAAATCAAATTCAAAATAAAAAATATGTATTTGTGTCCGCGCACTTTCCTTTTGTAGTTGTCATCCACCTCCAACCAACACACTTCTGCCTCAAATCCTCATTCAACCACTAATAAACAATAAAATTTACTGTGTCGTAATGTTTTGAATGCCCTTTTTTGACCCTTACCGACAATAGTATATTACAATGTTATCAATTAAAGAATTTATTGTCTCAAGAATTCGAACTAAACCAAGATATTTCAGGCGTTTCTCGTCGCAACCAAATGTTGGAGAGACAGATATTACATTTTCTAATGGGTAAGTTTTAGGTTAAGATAATTATAGGTTATGTTCGACTTTTGAATTTGTGTCTAAAAAAAACATATCGGTGAAATACAACGAAAAACACAGCTATTGGATAATTCCAGTAGTTTATTTTAATTAATTATTGTTTGATTCTAATGGTCACACTAGATCTATATATATTTTCTTCTCCATGTCAACAGCACATATTTTGTTGACATTATCATCACTGGCAGACTTTGTCATCCCACTGCTGGGCATAAGCTTCTCCCCTGCACGCTTATTATACTTACTTTAATGATGCTTCTAAACAAACAGCCGTTTAAAAAAAAAACTATTTTATTATATTTTAACCATAAAGTTTCCTTTAGCCCAGCATGATTATCATATTATTATTAGTCTTTCCTCGTAAGATTTTTCTCTCACATTTAATATAAATATGTACTTATTATTTTTCCAGAACCACTCTAAACATAACAACGGGCCAATATGCCAGGTTCGCAGATGGGGCCTGTGTGGCCACCCTGGGCAACACTTCCATCCTCTCCACAGTTGTATCCAAGAGTAAACCTAGTTTATCCTCATTCCTGCCTCTTGTGGTGGACTACAGACAGAAGGCAGCTGCCGCTGGACGAATACCAACCAATTTTCTAAGAAGAGAATTAGGTAACAAATAAACAAACAAATAAGTTCCTCTGTCATAGCCAAATCTGTAATTAGATATTGTCTTTCGACCACAATTTTTTATATATTTTTAATATTGTAATAACCTATTTAATAATTAATTACACATAACTATATAGAGGAACTGACTTCAATAAAATTTATATGGGACCGCATGAAATATATCTGATTTGAAGTAAACCCTCAATAGTGTATACCTATATAAATGTGCAGGGTTGTGCGAGCGATCCCACATTTCCAGCCAAGACAGAGTGATGTATTTTTTGTCGGTAAAAGTCCGACATATCCCCACGCCGTGCCCTCGGGTCGAAGTCTAGCTTTTAAATTTTAAACCGCAAAAAAACAAAATTTTAAAGTTATATACTTATATATATTGACAAAAATGGTATCGAGTAACAAACAAAAAAAAGTACCGAATAGAGAACTTCCTCCTTTTGAAGTCAGTTAAGAAATTGGAATTAAAATAGTATTACAAGCATAAATTTTTGTGACCCCTGACTAAAAATATTATGGCGAAATTCAGAACAATATGTTGCTTTCATCACACAACAATTCATACTGTAAAAAGAGTATAGTTGTAAGCAGGTATGTTCTAGGCAGAAATATAACGAGTTTAATCTTTCACAGGTCCAACAGAACGAGAGATCTTAACATCCCGCCTCATAGACAGATCCCTCCGGCCTCTGTTCCCTCCTAACTACTATTTCGACACACAAGTAGTGTGCAACATGCTCGCTGTGGACTCCTCGAACCCTCCGGAGACGATAGCTATTAACGCGGCCAGCGCAGCCCTGGCGCTCTCCGATGTGCCGTGGTTTGGACCGGTTGGTGCTGTGAGGTAAGATATAAAGCCGTATGGTTAACTATGGACTTCTATGTACACACAAATAATATGGACTGCTTCGAGCAGGTGAGTGGAAAGTGCACATGCACGTAGACAGCTCGCGCAGTCCTTGTATGGGGGCCTTAAGACCTTTTACGGTGTCTATAGCTTTACTTTTGACTAGCTAAACCCCGCGACTTTGTCCGCGTGTTTTAGTTTCAACGGTTTTTCATTTTTGCAACATTTTTTATTTATGCTCCACTCCTTTTGGTCGCAGCGTAATGTTATGTAGCTTATAGCCTTCCTCAATAAATGGGCTATCTAACACTGAAAGAATTTTTCAAATCTGACCAGTAGTTCCTGAGATTAGCGTGTTCAAACAAACAAACAAATAAACAAACAAACAAACTCTTCAGCTTTATAATATTAGTATAGATTATTATTTACTTGGTATATTCTTGCACAGGGAATAAAATTAAAATTGTAAATATAGCTTGAAAAATATTTACTACTTTACGGATTAAGACTTTAAAGACCCATGCATTTCCAACCCCAATAGACTCTGTTAAAGTGGAAGTGAAAAAAGAAAGCTTTTTACAATCTCCTTAATGAAGATTACTCTATTTTATCAAGGTCATTTAATAAAAGCTGAAATTGGAAAATTAAGTTTTACGATTCTCAATTAGATGCACGCCAAAAATTTGCAAGAAAGAATAATAGACTTAACAGAAGGGAAGAATGAAAAGCATTCACAAATGGTTGACAAAAAGAGACAATAAAAAAAAATTGGACATAGTTATCGATGTTTACCTTCAGATTTTCCCCCCTAGACAAGTGACATTTCGACAAACGAAAACGCTGATTGAATCGTTCATATGTATGGAAGTGATTACAAGTCCAAGTCATGTGATTATGGATACCAAATCTCATTTCCACACATTTAATGTCATTTAAGCGATTTCTATCAACGTTAAAGCTTGTCGAAATGCCAGTTGTCTAGGGGGGCTGACCAGCCCAAAGCATAGCCAGATCGATTGTTCTTTGATCATCAGCCATCTGGGGCAACCAAGCAGGTGGTCATTACAGTAGATACCACAGAATATTCTTGTTTCGTGAAATTTACACATATATATATTCAATCACAGAATCGGCCAAATCGACAATGAAGTAATAATAAACCCGACAAGGAGAGAACTTGAGACCTCGATTCTGAACCTGATAATCGCTGCCACCAACCGCAACCTTGTCGTGATGCTTGAGGGCAATGCGCAGGACATCCTGCAGCAGGACCTGCTCCGAGCCATCAAAATAGGTATGAATGTAAGTCTGCATTATCATAGTTTTTGTTTAGTTTCTGAGAAAGTTGCCAGTATCATTCAATGTCCTGCTGTTAGCACAGCTATCTCCATTAAATACCAGCCAAGTGCGGGTTGGACTTGCGTATTTAGAAAAATACTCTAAAAGAACACGTCCCTTTATTTATTTGTTTTTATAACTGCAACAGAAATACATTCTATAAAAATTTCTACTCTACCTATTAGAGATATAGTTCATTGAAAGACAGATGGACGGACGGACCGCGGACGCTTGGTAATAGGGTCCCGTTGGCACCTGTCTGGCCCTAAAAACCGCATCAGATTCAGTCAATTTATTTAATAGCTATATTGCCACATACAGATCGAGATGTCAAACTTATACACCCCCCTTTTTGCGTCGGTCGATGACCTGTCCTACGAGTATAATATCTATGGACCTTAAAATGTTTGACAGAAAGTTCTTTACCTTTATTGACGTGTTTTGTCCAAACAGTTTAACCAATTTAAAATCGCAAGTACAAAACCTTTCGGTGACTGTTCTCAGAATTAGTTAATGTAACAGTAAATGTATAATCTAGTTAAAATTATTTTTGTCTTTAATGATTCCATTTTTGTTAACCGAAGCCCTCATTAGTGCATAGTATTTATTAATTAATTTATCCATGAGAAAATTCATAATTTAGACCTAGACCATAGATCGAGTTAGACCTTATAGTTTTGTATACTTAGAAACATTTCAACCATTCTCCTTAGATAAAGAAATTGTCTCTTTCGTATTAAGTATACTTATGTGTATTTTAATTAAAGCTATTAATATATGAAATGTTCTGGAAGATGGAGTCTATTAAACACAAAGGCTCGCGCATAATACAGCCACGACAGGCCGCCGCGTACTGCATTGCATAATTGCGCCAAATGAGTTTAATCAAATGGCTGTTGGCAGTCCAAGGCTATTGAAAATTATTTATGAGCTTCTTGCAATATTGCACCCAGACGTGGGCCGCATCGTAACGCCTAACAACGCCCCAAAAATACGCCAAGCAAGCTGTTGCAAAGCCAGTGCGTTAGGATGCGGCCCCTTTGTAGTGTGCTAGTTCATAAAAAATGTACAAAAGCGATGTAGGAAGATTTTTGTTATGCAATGCGGGCGGGGCGGCCCGCCGTTAATGTGCGAATGCCTTTACTTAGATACAAAAACAGTACAATTTGTGTGAGAAACAGGGTTTTAATGTAGGTTTATGTGAAACCCCTCGCGATACAGTAAATTCACTAGTATAAATACTGATATATTTAAAAAAAAAATGTACTAAAATAGTCGACTTGCGATGACCGATGCTTTTTCCATCCGAAGCATTTTCGCTTTTGGCTTGTAGTGGGACAGTTACTGTACGGTGTTTTAGACAGCCATCTACTTGAGTTCAAATATTCTCCTTATTTTACACACTTTCTAAAGTTTCCATCTACTAAATGACTTATTAGTATGGAAGTCATACTTTATTCTTTATTTATAGGAACTAAAGAGGCTCAGAACATAGTGCGAGGGATAGAAAAGCTCCAGAGTGAAAATGGGAAGATGAAGAGAATGTACGAGGAGAAGGAGCCTTTGCCGCAAGTCGTGGTGGACTCCATCAGCTCTATGACCTCCATGAAGATCAGGGAGATACTCAGGTAAGCAATTCTTATACCTAATGGTTATGTTCTGATGGCCTAGAGGTTCAATGGACGGATTTGTGTGCACAAGGTTCCAGTTCGAACCCATTACAGGTAAGTAGCAATGTGACTTTTTCAAAGTTATATGTACTTTCTTAATTATTCTACGACATCATTGACATTGAGATTGATCGGTGAAGGAAAACATCGTGAGGAAACTTGGATTCTAAAAATTGGCATCTGAAATCGCCAACCCGTAATGAGAAATCGTGGTGATCAACTCTTGTTCCTCTATATTAGAAGAGCCCTGTGCCCAGCAGTGGGACATTTATAGGCTGGTGTTATATACCTAATAGTTGAAAAGAGCCATGACATTGTTTAAAATAGGTATTTAAAATATTGACAGTGACGGTTTTTAAGTTTTTGGAAAGAAAAACCACCAAATTTAAAATTAATATTTAAAATAAGATTTGATTTTTATCCATAGAATAGTCGCTCCCAAATTTGCAAGGAATACACATTTGGGAAACCAACCTATGAATTTTCAGATTAATTAATTAATTCTTTATTGTACATGTAACTGATAAAACAGTAATATTATAATAAATTATATGTACATAGGCGAGCTTCACTCAAAATTCAGTTCTCTAAAGGTTTGCTACCTTTGAGTGTTAGAGTGATGAAAATATCTTATCGATTCGTTTCAGATAATAATTTTTATTATGTTTGCGTCGCACATCTCTGATTGAAACGCGCACATCGTTTCACAGCTCTGTTTCGCATCCTCGCACCGCACATCACTGGTAAAAATGCAGCCTAATGGAGAGCATTCTTAACTATAACTATTTATTTAAAACAAAACGGTTTACTCACGCATATTCTCGGGATCGTCCGACTAGTCGATCGTTCCACTCGCGACACCACCGCCGCCTCGCCAGCTCATGATTAGGGACTCCTATTGAGTCTGAAACTAGTCGGCCGATCCCGAGAATGTGCGTGAGTAAACCGTTTTACTCCTCACGAAAGTTATAATACAAATTTAACTACTTCAAGATCATCAGCTCTACGTTCAGAGTGTTTAACTTTGTAATTAATTACGACAGCGACTTCGACCACGACAAGACCTCTCGTGACAACGCGATCTCGAACCTGCGTCAGATCGTGATGAACCAGTACCGGGACTCTGAGGTAGACGTCACTCAAGTCCAGGACTGCTTCAACGCCAACCTCCGCCAGATCTTCCGTGACATGATCTTCGACACGGACACGAGGTGCGACGGCCGGAAGCTGGATGATCTTAGGGATATTAGTTGTCAGGTGAGGATTGATGGAAATTTTATATAGAAGTTTGTAATAAAAGAAGATAGTGTTTTATTGAAGTATCTTACTTAGTTACTGTTGCGGACGCTATAACGTAATTGTATTTTATTTAAATAAGGTTGAACGGAAGAGAAGATCTCAAACTTCGTTTTTTTTTGTCGTATTTAACTTCATCAAAAATCCTGGCACGAGTAATCTTTTATTTTTTTTTAAAAAGAACACCCCCACTAGTAAATTTAATCAATGTATCGCGGGGGTTTTTTTACACACATAAAATTCACATAAACATAATGAAAATTACCAAAACAAAGTTCAACATTTGAACAGCTTCTTTTATCAGAGTGTTTATATCGACTTCTTAAAACTTGTATTTTGCTAAAGCCTTAATTCCTGAAATTTTCGCAGGTGTCATTATACGAGCCCCTGCACGGGAGCGCGGTGTTCCAGCGCGGACAGACGCAAGTCCTGTGTACTGTCGCGTTTGACTCGCCCGAGAGTGCGCTGAAGATGGACACGCTGTCCATGTTGACTAGGTAAGTTTGTCTATACATTTAAAGGTAGATATTATGTATATATTTTTTTTATATATGCTACCAAATTGCACACTCATTAGTTACCTATAATAGTTATTGAAGATAATATTGGTAAAGTCTGCAGTCTTTGTTGCTAGTATATGTTTTTGTAAGGTATAGTTTTTAGGGTACCTTACACGAAGGGTTCAAATGGAGCCGTCCTACATCATCTATCATGTTTTACAGACAAATTGTTAGAGCTATAATCTTCAAATTTTCACCGTTGCATCTTGTTGACCCAGAGCCATACAAATTGCATCAAACGCCAATTACTTCTTTGCCGTCGAACGTACTTTTTGTCTTTTTTTTCTAAGTAATTGAATCATCAAATGCCATACTTTTTTTTTCAAAACTGGCAACTGGTAGTTTTAGAGATTAAAAATCTAATAAAGTCATGCTTCATATTCATTGTTGTACAGCGGCATAAAAGAGAAGAAGTTCTTCCTCCACTACGAGTTTCCATCTTACGCGACGGGTGAGGTTGGCCGTGGGTCCGGTCCGGGCCGCCGCGAGGCTGGACACGGTGCGCTGGCTGAGCGGGGACTGGTCCCGGTAGTCCCGAACCATCCCTATACTGTCAGGCTTACGGCAGAAGTGCTGGAGTCTAATGGTGAGAGAATTTAATGTAATCTAGATTTTTTATTTTATTAAGACTCCTTAAAATCTGTTTTTTTGAGGAGACGTTGTCTTGTTTAAATGGCCGGATTTCCGACATACAGCATGCAACAAAAACCCTGTCCAATCCTTATGAGTATTATTCGGCATCGTACACATATACGTAACTATTCAATGGATTTGAGATTATTATTTTTTCCTGGTAAATATAATTAAATTAAAAATAAAACTAATCAAAGGCAACACTGATCGCTCGTCAAAGTTCACGTGTACTACCTACAATTTTGTATCAAAGAAACCGCCTGAGCGAGACATTTTTTTTTACCAGAACCAGGAATATTCTTTTATTGGATCGGACAGGGTTTTTGTTACATGCTGTATGACCCATAATCCTTTTAAACCCAGGATCAAGTTCGATGGCGTCAGTTTGCGGCGGGTCCCTCGCGCTCCTGGACGCGGGCGTGGCGTTGTCCGCGCCGGCCGCCGGCGTCGCCATCGGTCTGGTCTCGAGGCCCGACGAGCAAGGCAATATAGCCGACTACAGGATACTCACTGATTTGTTAGTGAGTTACTTTTTATTTTTAAGGATGATTTCAGGTTTTTTTTTTTCTTTGTTAAATATTTAAATAGTAGAAAATTATATTAGATAACAAATGTATAGTAGTACCACATTAATTTTTAACTTACTTACGCTGACGTACCTGCGCATCGATGTAAACGATATACAATTAGTTATTTTATTTAGTCAGTTCATTTCCTATGAGTTGTAGTTAATGTTAGAGTTTATCTATGATGTTAAACAAGTCGTAGCCAAGATTTTCAGTAATTTTATTAGCTATCATGTCTAAAATATAATCATCATTGAAAAAAACATCTAACACCTAAGTTGAACCACGGACCCAAAGTATTTTCTAAAAAGTTTCTTTTTTTTCGCTTTTGTGTCAAAATTTAATAACGAATTTCTTAAAAAAAACAGTATTTAAAACTAGAAAACAAAACATGTTTCAAATATACTACAGTCAATGATATTATACAAAAGGCTTTTATGATTAGTACAAAAGATACGACTAGTTCGTAAGTTAAAGAAGATAGTTAATTGAAATCTTCCCAATTAGGAGTTTTTGAGTACTCAAAATGCGAGCGCTAATACCATCTGCCTAGTCTTCTATATATATATATATATTCGGTAGGTCTAAGAATACGTGGTAAACTATATTCTATTCCCCTAAGTGATAAGGGTTGCCCACCCCAAAATTACTTTTTTATTTTTTAGACAAATTTGTTTGGCAAAACAACGCCTGCCGGGACAGCTTCTTTTTATGTATAACTAGCTGTACCCGCGGCTTCGCTCCCGTCAACTGAACTCGTACCGTACCTACCCTACCTACCCTACCCATGTCCTTCTCCTGGTTCTAAGCTACCTCCCCACCAATTTTCAGCCAAATCAGTTCAGCCGTTCTTGAGTTATAAATAGTGTAACTAACACAACTTTCTTTTATATATATAGATATTATTGACTACAGTTATTTATTAAATGGTGGTGGCTCAATATAAATGTCTGGAAGTATTTATTATTAATAATTCATAGTTAAATTCACACCTATCTATATTACCCAGGGTATAGAAGACTACATGGGCGACATGGACTTCAAAGTCGCTGGGACCAAGAAAGGCATCACGGCTTTACAAGCCGACGTGAAGTTGCCGGGCCTCCCACTGAAGATCATCATGGAGTCGATACAGAAGGCCTGCGACGCGAAGGCCAAGATCATCGATATTATGAACAAGTGTATCGATAAACCGAGGTGCGACACTAGTTGTTATTGTAACGTATGTCTCCTAATAGTTATTGTTTTTTATCCCTTTTAGAGTTCCGTACCCTAAGGGTGCGAAAAGGACCCCATTACTAAGCTTTGATTGTCCGTCCTTTCGTTACTCTGTCTGTCAGCGAGCTATCTCATGAACTGTGTATTTCTGTTGCCACTAAAACAACAAATAAAGTAAATAATAATTATTTAAAATTAAGAGAGCTTCCCATACTAGAGACGTTTGGAGTTTTTTTTCTCCATTTTAATGGCATCTTGTACGATCGCGACGGTGAGGAACTCTTGCCCGAGTCCGACTCGTACTTGTCGTAATTTTTATTTATGATTTTTTTTTCTGATATACTCATAAAAAAATTGACAATAGTCAAACAATTTTTTTGTTTAATTATTATTTTAGTTTTTTTTTGTTGTTACCTTTAAAATCTAATATGTATTATTCTAAATACTTTTTGTTTTTGACCTAAGTATAAATAACCAATCACAGCACTACACTTGCGGTTTGTCAGATAACTAATAAATTTTTACTTTGATAATCAGCATTTTAGAAACAAGGTTTCAGTATTCTATAGTTCTTAAACGAATCTCCTTAACCGTTTAGTTACCGCAGAAATTTATTTTACCTCAAATTTCTGTAATAATTTATCACATGTATTTCAGGCCTGGTCACAAGGAGAACCGGCCGATGATTGAGGAGATGGAGGTGGAAGCCCACAAGAGATCCAGGCTCATTGGTCCCGGAGGCAGCAACCTTAAGAGGCTGTATATAGAGACCGGGGTCCAGGTCAGTGATCATGCAATAATTATAATGTACTCCTGAACGAATTACAACAAAGATTAGCCGTCTGCGCAGGTGATTGTTCAGTGTACCAGTGAGAGCGAGATATTAATTTCATTTTAATGACCATCAGATAGATAGCCCGCGACTTCGTCTGGTTAGAATTTGAAAATGGTTGTTGACATTCCACTTTTAAAGAGTTGCATTGAATCAAGGTTTTATGTGACTTCAACGTTTTTTATAATAAAATCAAATTGAGTTTTCAAACATGTGTCGAAATAAAATGAAATATAAATCAAAAGCACTAAGGAGTATTGATATCAACTTCGATGTAAATCACCCCCTTTTCAACCCCGCTAGGCGATGAGTTACAATAAAATACAAAACACATCTTTCATCAATTCTTGTAAAGAATGTTTATGCAAAATTTGGAGTAGATTAGACCAAGAAATCACATTGTCCCATACAAACTTTGCCTCCGTTTTCCACCCCCTTAGGGATAGAATTTCGGAAAATCCTTTCTTATCGGATGCCTACGTCATACAAAGAACTCGCCCTCCAAGTATCAGGTCTCTACGATCAGCGGTTTAGGCTGTGCGTTGATCCATCAGTCATTCAGGACAAAGCATTATATATATATCAATGTACTAATATATAAACCTGAAGAGTTTGTTTGTTTGAACGCGCTAATCTGAGGAACTACTGGTCCGATTTGAAAAATTATTTCAGTGTTGGATAGCCCATTTATTGAGGAAGGCTATAAGCTTTACATATAACATTACGCTGCGACCAAAAGGAGCGGAGCATAAATGAAAAATGTTGCAAAAATAAAAAACCATTGAAACTAAAACACGCGGACAAAGTCGCGGGGGAAAGCTAGTATACATATATAAAATATAATGGGCTTGAAATTTTAATATGAGCGCAAAATCTTTTTTAGGTCCTGGTTCTTAGGAAGCGGTTGGAGGTGGGGAATATGTTACTGATAGGTTACATAATTTAATCAGATTTACATACGATACTAACTCCATTAAAATATTGTTCACAGGTGACCCCAATAGATGAGATAAAGTACAGCGTGTTCGCGCCCTCACTAGCGGCCATGGAGGAAGCTAAGGCCCGCATCTCGGAGTGGCTCGCGGCCGACAAGAAGCCGGACCTCGAGTTTGGTGCGATATACAAAGCGAGGGTCGTGGAGATCAAGGACATCGGAGTGCTGGTCACGCTGTACCCCGGGATGTCGCCCGCGTTAGTGCATAACACACAGCTGGACTATAGAAAGGTAAGAAATTTCGAGTTGAAAATGTTATAAGCCCCGCAAATTGGTAATGCGCGTGGCCGCCATTTTGGTGACGTAACCGAACACCGGTACCGTTAGTATCACTGGCGGATGACGTCACGTGGATGTTAAGACATGGTTCCAGTCCGGTCCAAGACGTTTTTAACTGTATAACCGTCACTACTTTGCACCTTCAAGTCACAGAGACAGCATGTCTTAAAAATAATTGACGTTTCAGTATTCGGCCATTTTGTCAAAAACCGGTGCTTTTAATTTGGTTTCTTTTTTAATTTGTCCCCTCAGATAATGCACCCATCAGCGCTCGGCCTCGTGGTGGGCTCCGAGATACAAGTCAAGTACTTCGGCCGCGACCCCGTGTCGGGGCAGGCGCGACTCTCGCGCAAAGTGCTGACGTCACCGCCGCCCGGCATCGTCAGGAAACTAGAAAAAAGCTAGCTGTGATACTTAGGTTAGAAATAACTCCTGGTAACGTCGCAAGAATCATGGAGACACGATTCGATCGATGAAAAGATTGTTTTAAATCTTTTTGTCTTGTAATTCTGATGTCATTACGTCGAAATGCCAGCTTTGAAAACTACAGGATTTTTGGACAGGTTTTTATTCAGGTCTCGATTGGCAAATAAGTCGCTTGGAGTCCAAACCAAAACTTGTATTTTGTTTGCAGTATGAAAACGCGAATGTTGTTGAACGACATACCTTAATTGGTACTGCTAATTGTTATTAATATTTAATGGTCAATGGTCTCCAAGTTACTGAAATATCGCCTTCAGTAAAATTATTTATTTCTACATTTGGAAATACAAAAGTACCTATAACCACAAAAGATTTGCCCATAACACCATGGTAACTATATCATAGTCTTAGAATGGCTTAAATAACACTTACTTAAGACACAGTTTTTTAATCAATTTGTTAACTATGACTGAAAAATTACAACTATTTTTATTGAGTAAGAAATAAAACATGATACCTTATTCATGAAATGTTAAAATGCTTTATGAATTATTAATCTTGTCTATAGGCAAGATAAAACAGATGTTAAGGCTTTTAAAATAAGGTACAGTTTTGTTTGTTTGCTTTACGAGTTATATATACTCAAAAAGAAACCAATTTTATTAGGTAAAAGTTTAATAAGTTCTGCAAATTCCGTTAAAAATAAGCAATAGTGAATGTGATGGGTTTGAGGCAGTGTCTCGCCATGTATAACAGCTTGTTTATAAGTGAAACACTTATAAATAAGCTCTCTTGTCCATAATAGCCATAGTGAAGAAATTTACAGTATAACTTACTGCAATAATGCTTGTATAATTCTACAACTTTAGTATAATAATGTTGACTGCCAAAGTGTAAATAAGTAGCAATAAATTCCAATATTTCAATAAAAAAGTATTTTATTTTAATTTTGTAGGTACTTTGTCTAAAATGTGGAACTTGTTTTTGCCTGCCATGGATGTCGGCCATCGCGGCAAAAGTAGCTATATTTCTTCTTGGGATAGCTTACTCCATACAAAGTTTCATCAAATTCGGTTCAGTTGTTTAGCCGTGAAAGCGTAACAGACATACAGAAAGAAAGACTAGAGTTACTTTCGAATTGATAATAGTAGTATGGATGGATGGATGGTAAGGGTCTACTGTTGGTGTGTGTAAAACATAAGGTTTGACAAAATAAAACAAATAATTTCTTTAATTGTATATTGAAAGAAATAATCTGTACATTCTATGAAAATATTGTATCACAAAAGGACGTTTCATTGAAGACACTACATCGCGACAGGACGGGCCGCGCCGTACTCCGCGTACAACACATACGTACGTCGCATACTGTACATAGATATACTGATTATATACACACCGACAAGGCCCGCCACACACTTACATACTACAACAAAGTGATTGTCAAAAAATAAAGAAATAACAGTACTCCTTACATAAACGATTAAATAGGTAAAAAATATCGATACAAAAACAATAAACAACTTAACACGTCAAGTTCACATTTTAATACTTGCAGTCTTTGATTTCGTTGTGACTACCAGCATTAACATTATTAATTAAATAATTATTATTACACATTTTCAATCTATTTACAATTAATTAATTATTCGATGATAAGATAATATAAATATTGTAATTCGATTAGGAATGCTCTGCGCAGAGCGAGAATAACTACAGATACCTAACACCGTGCACTAGAGTTTGATGGCAATAGGTTAATGACATGGATATAGTACAGTTCACTTTTGCGATCACACGCAGGCAAGACGATTGATTTTGTTACTCATTGGAACAGCTGTATGAAAACATTATTATATACCTATTAAAAGGCGTGTAAAAAAATAATATTTTCTGTATTCTCATACAGCGTTCCACTTAATAAGACAACAAAAAAACATTTATTATATATCGGACAATATATCTATCTGATAATCACAAATCGCCCTTAAAACTACATTTACGGATAAGGGTTAGTACAAAACATCGTTTACATTGACTAATGCTATATTAATTACTATTTATTACGCAAAAATGAACCATAACGTTTAATAAATTAAATTATTTGTCATAAACGCGTCGACGACGACGCTTGGATGATTAGTGGAATATAAAATTCATACACGGAGTTACTGAGATCAGTCTGACTATAACCTAATTGCCACCGGATTTCAAAGGCGCGTGCGTAAAAATAAGCCACAAATAGTCGATAAACTTAATAATAGGTCTTCTATTATGCATATAACCAAGTACATATAAAATGGCAATAATGGACTTGGCGCGTTCAGGTACGCTTTTTTAATGCGTAGCGGTTTTTCTCTTTTTGTTTTTTTTTTCTTTTAAGTTATACTTGACTGGCTAAAATTACACTGAAACTCATTTCTACATTGGTATTACAACAATCTTTTCAAATAAATAAACTTTCCAAATCATAATCTAAAAATAAATAAATTAATTTTCTTCAAATACAAACCGATAATGAGGAATTACATCATTAACATTCTTTGTCCTATTACACTTTGTTAACGCAGTCAAGTATACCTAAATCACCCAAAACTTGCAACACTTACGATTTAGAGAGGCAACATTAAATGTTAATTTTATTCAATGGCAAGACTTCATCGAATATTTATTAGTACGGTATTACTTATGTTTCACTGGCACAATAAGCTAAGGTTTTAGTCCAGTGTTGCCATAAACTATAGCCTCTCTTTGCAGTAAAAATCAGTTAATTGTCCAAAATAATCGTTTCTCGTCAATATCGAAATGCAGGTTAACATTGAACATGAGTATTTTCAATCTTCGAGTTAAGTTAGTAATTTTAATTAATAATTAATTAAATCATTAATTATAGAATAACGTTTGAAGAAACCTCTATTAGGAGCTTATTCATCTGAATAATTATCAGATAATAATTATCTTTACAAATTACTGTGTAATCAGTATTTAGCTCTAATATATCTGAAAATTTACTCATTGTAATCAAGGCACTGCGTAGACGCATAAGGCACAATCTCGATTCTTAAAACCCTCTTACTCATTTCTAATACAACTTTAAATATCATATCAAAATATCTCCTTTATAAATAATCAACGCTTGTATATATTATGCAAAAACTCACTTACCGAGGGTGAAAAGACAAATTTGGAAAGGGATTCTTATCTTTCGTCTTGTCTATTGCGCTTATAATTGCAGAATAACTGTATAGCTGTCATAATTTATTAAACAGTTGAATCCTTACACAGCAAGCAAATCCCTTTCTAAATTGGGATGATCACAAATAAATTTCCGTTAGGTAGATTAATATCAAACCTTAGACACGTATCTTTCTTTTTTTAAACACATTGAATTAAAATGACGCCTGACGTCACAAATTCCGTACTTATTTATGACGTAACAAGCCCCTACTCTTTAACTTTTATTCGCTTTATGTGTGTAGCATTTTCTTATTTTGAAGCAAAAATACGTGTCTAATGATTTTTTATTATCTAACTGACGGCTTAATTAGATTTGCGTTTTTAAACACTGTCATTTTCCCCCCGGTCTTAATCCCTCCTCATCCCCATTTTTCGGTCAAGCAAGAGGGTATACCATCTCTCTCCCATATTCACTGGCTGAGTCCGAACAGCTTGAGTGCGTTGAATGCAGTGGCGAGGGCGACGTCCTCCGGCTTCTGGCCGAGGAAGCCCGCCACCAGCTCCACGATGGCGGGGAGGGCGCACGGCTCGTTGCGCTGGAACGTGCAGTAGCGGTTCACGAAGTTCATCGACCTGGAATATTAGTATAACTTTGTAAGGGATATTTTGGAAATAAGGAATGATAACTAGCGATTGCTGAACTGTGAGACTAGGGTTTAAGATTTCAAGGGACACAACAAAATTATAATATCCATAACCGTACGAATATTATAAATGCAAAAGTAACTCTGTCTGCCTTTCTATCTGTCTGTTACACTTTGTTGGCTAAACCGATTTGGATGAAACTTGGTATGAGGTAAGCTTGGATCTTAAGAAAGGATAGGATTTTTGCAGCGTAACCGACACCTACGCGGGCGGAGCCACAGGCAATAGATGGTCTTTCATAAACGACCTCAGGGCAGCTCCATCAGCCGCGTTCTCGGGATCGCCCGACTAGTTTCAGAGTAGTCGGGCGATCCCGAGAATATACGTGAGTAAACCGT